>CM057449.1:736215000-746215000 GCA_016271365.2 Neoceratodus forsteri
TTACCTGTGAAATCACACTCGTCTATGGCACTCTGCAATAACGTGTTGTCCTCTGTCCTCCTAATAGTGCTCCTCTACCACCTGGGACTATGCACAGGTGATGGGCACCCTCCATGCTGCAGTGTTACCATGGCCTGTGTGTGTTGCCCCAGGTAATAACACCTCCGCATCACCACAGCCAGGACCGGGTCCGTGTTGTATTAAGCTCCCTTCACCATGTCCGATGCTGCTGTCAGAACTGTGTTGAGGTTGACCAATGCATACACATCCACACAGTTGCTGAGAGTGCCAGTGGGATGCATCCATGTGCATGTGGCAGTGTATAGGATGATGTGGGCTGGCACATGCCCTCCAGACCACAGTGGGGTTGTCACAGTGCCCATTGTAACACACACACTGTATGGGGTGTGCCACACACAGTTGGTGATGTGTTTTCAGGTATAGTGTGCTAAGATGAGGTTTGCTCTGATGTGTTGCCCCACTACAGAATGCTGTGCCTGTGGGTCTCTGGGCATGCCCCTTCTGACAAGTTTCTCCTCCTCTTCATCCATGGCATCCTCACTTGACTCTATCTCTGGCTATGGCATTGCAATATGGTGTGCAAGGGCAATTTTGTGAAGAATACAGCATACCACAAATATCTTGCATGCCATCTCAAGTGTGTGTTTTGCAGTGCCCCACTGGACATGTCAAGGCACCTGAACCACATTTTCAAAAAACAAAATGTCCTATTGATAATGGCCCTCATTGATGCATGTGAGTCATTATATCACATCTGTGGACCCACCCCAGGGTGCCTGACTGATGTCATTAACCAAGGGAACTGGGGGTATCTACTGTCACCTGTGGGGTGGAACACATGATTGTTAGTACAGCTGCCACGTCACTCACCTGCAAGAGTGCATCTACCCTACTAGCTGCATGGCACAGGCATGACACACAATTGGCTGGGTATCCTGCCCATCCAGTCACATAGCCCACCATGGTCCCACATAGCCACACCATCACATGCATGCATGAGTACTAGCAGTGCTATGGGGATTGGAGGACAGTAACAGATAGTTTCTTGCAGTGTACTCCCCCTGCACCATACACGACACTGAGGTTTTACAGGCTAACTTTTTTATTGTATTGCAGGCTCCTGAACCCAGATGCAGTGCCTGACAGCAGCGGACAAAAGCAGTATTTTTTTCTTGTATTGCAGGATCAGGAGAACAGCTTCTGAACTCAGATGCAGTGCCTGACAGCAGAGGACAACAACTGGATTTTTTTCATTTATTGCAGGCTTGGGGAAACAGCTCCTGAACCCAGACACAGTACCTGAGAGCAGTGGACAGTAGCGGGATTGGGTTTTTATTTCTCAACAAGGGCAGACACAGAAGGGGTATTACAAGGGAGATTGCATGCAGCCAATCACTGGTGCATTAAAGATGGTGCCAAATTCAAAAAGACTAGTGGGAGCCTTAAACAGCTGGACAAACCCAGTTGCCGCCAGTACTAGCAGTGCCACGGGGGTCAGATGATAGTAACAGATAGATCCTTGCACTGCCCTCCCCCTGCACTGTAGACTACACTGAGGTTTTACAGGCAAATGTTTTTATTGTATTGCAGGCTCAGGGAAACAGCTTCTGAACTCAGATGCAGCACCTGACAGCAGCGGACAGCAGCTGCTTTTTTTTTTTTGTACTGTAGGTTAGGGGAAACAGCTGCTGAACTTGGATGCAGTTCCTGACAGCAGCAGGAATTTTTTCTAGTATTGCAGGCTTGGAGAAACAGCTCCTGAACCTGGACGCAGAACGTGACAGCAGCTAACAGCAGCAGGATTTTTCTTGCAGGCTGAGGGAAACAGCTCCTGAGCCCAGACACAGTACCTGATAATAGTGGGATTGGATTTTTTGGCCCTCCCCTCATCCTCCACCCGCCCAGTCACTTAAAGTCTCAAAGTGAAGGATGTCAAAGCTGGGGAAATTGCAGAAGAAGTAGTAGTGATGTGGAGCAGGCACGGGGAAACCAGTTAAGTAGTGATTTTGTGAGAGAAGGGGATTATATACTGTGTGCAGGAAGGACTTATAGATTGGGTGTTACTGGTACTTCTGTACTCCTGGGCTAACGTGTGCAGGGAGGGCTTTTAGACTGGAATATTTGTAATACTATATTCCCAGATTAAACATAAAGGAAAGAAGGAAAACATATTTTTTAAAGGGACGGGAGTAAGAGTCAAGCAATAGCTAGGTAGGGATGTTGGGAGTGGTGCAGTGCAGCAGCTGTGGGGTGGCAGTCTTCATGGAGACATTCTGGAGACTGTGATGCTGCCCCATCTGCAAGTACCCCTCTGGGCTGAGGGAGGGGGTTGTTAGACTCAAGGCCGAGATGGCTTGGGTTAGGAGGACCCACTCTCCAACTCAGGGACCATCTAGTCCACCTCCGCTACCACAAAGGGTGTCAGGAAGGATGAGCATCTGGACAATGGTGGGCTCGGGAAGGGGGAGGATGGTGCAGCATAGGCACATCCCACATCCCATACCACTATATAACTCCTACACCACACTGGCATGGTGGGACTGTCCCACAGAGGCACCTGAGGTAGTGAATGGGACAGATGTGGGGGTCCTCCATAGTGGAGACCCCAAGGGGGGAAGGACCCCAGAGGAGGAGGAGGAGGAAGTGAATCCTGGTGTGGGACTCAATTGTAACAGAGATACAATTGGGAACAGATAGGGAAAGGGAGAGGGTGGTAAAGAACCTTCCAGGTGATATGGCACAAAAGGATAGAAGGAGGATCCTAGGGATCACTAGGGAAGTAGGGAGGGAGGAGGGAGGGAGGGAGAACTGGATGTCATTGTCCACTTTGGGACAAATGACCTGGCTAGGGAGAAGTCAGAAAGAGTTCAGGAGAAGATCAGGAGATTGGGAAGGGGCCTTAAGAAATTAGAACAATCTGTTACTTTCTTGGAGGTGCTACCTGTCCATGGCAAGGGGGAAGAAAGAAGTCTCCACACCAGGAACTTCAACATATGATTGAAGAAATGGTGCAGAGAAGAGGGATTCAGGTCCATTGGGGACTGGGGCTACACCTGGAGGGATGAAGGCCTGTACAGGGGTGACGGTCTGCATCTATCCAGGAGGTGAACCAGGATCCTTAGTGAACAGTTTAAATGCTACATTTATAAGCATTTAAACTAGCTGTGGGGGACGGTGGAATAGGCTGGAAAGACATAGACTGCCCCCCATAGGATCACAAGGCAAGCAGTGGGAATCCTTAGGGTGATATATCTCACAAGTAACAAATTCAGATAGGAATACAGGAGGGAGAGGGTAAGGCAGAGAGGAAAGAAAATTAAGTAGGAAATAGGGAAGGGCAAAAGTGCAGGAGGAGGGGAGGTGGAAGTACAATTTGGAAAGCCATGTGTGCAAGTGCTCGAAGTCTGGACAACAAGATGAAGAAGAAGAATCAGCATTTATATAGTGCTTTTCATACACAATGTATCCCAAAGCACTTCACAAGAAATGCTAGACTGGTAGTGAGGTGACTGAATATGTAGTGGCTGCCATATTGCACATCAACACCAACACACAACCTGGACAATTGCATGAACCAATTTTATTAAAAGGGAAATATTGGCCAGGACACCAGGAATGTCCCCTACTGTTTGCAAAGAATGCCTTGGGTTCTTTTACTTCCACCTGGACATCTACCAGGACAGTACCAGGATGGGCAGAAGGGACCTCAATTTAACATCTCATCTGAAGGACGGCACACCCCAACAGTACAGCACCCCTCTTAATACTGCACTCGTGTGCCAGCATTTTAGGTATAAGTCCAATCCCGGTGTGGGACAAGAACCCACAGCCTTCTGGTCTAGAGGCAAATTTGCTACCAACTGAGCCACGTTGACACCTAGAGGTCACTATGGTTCATAAACAACCTGCCAGCTGCATGCCCTTCTGCCAAAGTCCTGCTCTATGCAGATGACATGGTGCTATTCCTTAGAGGCTTCTGCCAAGACATGCTGACCAAGAACCTACACTGCAACTTCGACCTGCTACAGGAATGGTTTAACACCAGCCTCCTAGTACTCAATAGTAAAAAGACTAACACAATGCTCTTTACCAGTCACCAGAAGAGGAAATCAACCACCCCGTTTAAAATAGCAGTCAGGCCAGCCCCGTGGTGCTGAGGGTTGAGGCGCTGGATGCCACACCTTGTGCTATGCCGACGACCTGGGTTCGGGAATGGGCTCGGATCGGTGGGGGTCGGCTGGGGGAGGGAGGATGGAGCATCCCAACGGATGCTATCCTCCCTCAGGGTGAGATGCCAGGGGCACTTTGGAGGGCCCGACGTCCTGTTCTGAGAGGGTCGGTGGATGCACCGACTCTCGAGGGGCTCATCAGCTTTGTCTACCGGAGCCAGGGAGGGGAGGACGTTGTTAGGAACTTGAGAGGAGCATGTGTCAGCACGCAGACTCTCTACGCTGGCGTCTCAGGGGGCGGGGTTAAGGGGGTGAAACTACTTGAAGGAAAATGCCCTCCAGTTGCCTAGATGAAGTCCTCCGCAGCTGGTCTCACCACCCACCGACCAAGGGCAGACCCCAATGTGCAGCTCGCTGCAGGGGAAAAGAGGAGGGTAAAGGGGGTTCTGTCCTTGCCCCACCTGGGGTGTAATCCGGGCCATCAAGGGCCCCTATGGCACTCTAGGGGCAGACCAAGCTGGTCAGTGGAGGTTGGGAGGTCATCAATCCTTGTAGGACGGAAGGAGTGATGGTTGGAAGGGACAGTAGGAGTGGATAAAGAATAAGTAGAAAAAAAAAAATAGCGGTCAGTACGGACTCCACCCTCGAACAGGTTCACTTTTTATGGTACCAAGGGGGTCACAATCGATGAGTCCCTCTCTTTCTTTTTTTTTTTACTTTATTTCTTTATCTCTCCTGTCTGCTCTCGGAGCCCACTCCTTCTGTCCACTCATTCCCCCATTCCACCTCCATGGGATCTGCCCCTAGAGTGCCTCCTCTCTCCTCCTGCACAGTGGGGTCTGTCCCTCTTGGTGGTCCGGATGGATCCAGAGTGGCTTCCATCCAGGGCTGCCGAGAGGTGTTTTCCATTTTCTCCCTGGTTTCCCCTACCCTCTGGGACGTCGAGCGCTAGGATGTACGTTCCGAGTGGTGGCGTGCTGACACACGCCAGACCTCTCATGCGCTGTTGACGTCCCCCTCTCCCCGGCTCTGACGAACAGAGTCGCCTCCATCCCCTTCAAATGTCGATGCTTCCACCGGCTACAGAGGGGATGTAGAACGCAGATGCATTCTTGGTATCCCACCCATGAGGGAGGAGAGCATCTGTTGGGACACTCGATCCTCCCTCTCCCCTGCCGACCTCCGGCCACCTGAGTCCGTTCCCGAACCCGGGTCGCCGGTGTAGCGCGAGGTGTGGTGTCCAGCGCCTCAGCCCTCAGCACCACCGGGCCAGCCGAGTCCCTCTCTTTCAATGAACACATAGATACATAGATACATAGACCCTGTCGGCAGATAAGGGCCTATGGCCCACCTAGTCTGCCCATTTGAGTTTGTAACTTCAGTTTATGTTTTCCTAGAACTCTGTTGCCCCTTACCCCTGACATCCAGAATTCCTTTGTGTCTATCCCATGCATTCTTAAATCCCGTGATTGTTTCAGCCCCCACCACTTCCTCAGGCAGGGTGTTCCACTTGTCCATCACCCGTTCTGTGAAGAAATTCTTCCTCACATTTCCTCTGAATCGTCCTCCCTCCAACTTCATCCCATGCCCTCTAGTCCTGGAACATCTTTTTCACTTAAAAATAGTGTATTCTTGTACCCTATTCCTCCCTGTAAGATACTTGTATGTCTGTGTCATGTCCCCTCTCTCCCTCCTCTCCTCCAGGGAGTACATATTCAATTCCTTCAACCTGTCCTCATGGGACTTGTGATGCAATCCATGTACCATCTTTGTTGCCCTCCTCTGAACCTTCTCTACCCTGTCTATGTCCTTACGTAGGTAAGGTCTCCAGAACTGTACACTGTACTCCAGGTGGGGCCTCACTAGTGTCTTGTATAGTGGAATCATGACCTCCCTTTTCCTGCTGGTGATGCCCCTGCCTATGCATCCCAGCATCCTAGTTGCTTTACCTGCTGCCTTGTCACACTGTTTCCTTACCTTGAGGTCATCAGAGATGATAACTCCAAGATCTCTTTCCTGCTTGGTGCATGCTATATCCTCACCCCTCAACTGATATATTGTGCCAGAGTTTTTGTGCCCCATATGCATTATCTTGCACTTCTTTGCACTGAATTTCAACTGCCAAACCCCTGACCATTCTTCAAGTTTCTGCAGGTCCTTCTCATTCTGTCTACACCCTCTGGTGTGTCTACTCTGTTACAGAGCTTTGTGTCATCAGTGAACAGGGAAATTCTGCCTTCTAAGTCCTGCGCAATGTCACTATGAAGATGTTGAATAGGACCGGTCTCAGCACTGATCCCTGTGGTATCCCACTGGTCAATCTTTCCTCTGTGGAGTGACAGCTATTTACCACCACCCTCTGTGTCCTCCCGCCCAGCCAGTTACCTACCCACCACACTACTGTCCTGGCCACACCCATATTCCCTAGTTTGTGTAATAGTCTTCTATGTGGCACAGTGTCAAAGGCCTTGCTGAAGTCCAGATAGGCCATGTACACTGCCTTCCCCTGATTCACCTCCCTAGTCACCCAGTCATAAAATTCAATGAGGTTGGTCTGACATGACCTCCCTCTGGTGAAACCATGCTGCCTTGGATCCTGCAGTCCATTGACAACCAGATGTTCCACCAATCTCTCCATCAGTAGTGCTTCCATGGTCTTCCCCACTGTCGAGGTGAGGCTGACTGGTCTGTAGTTCCCCACTTCCTCTTTGTTCCCACTTTTGTATAAGGGGACTACATCTGCTATCCTCTGGTCTTTGGGTACCTCCCCTGTTTCCAGTGATCGGCTAAACAGGATAGCCAGAGGTTCAGCCACCACCTCTCTGAGTTCTTTAAGGACCCTGGGCTGCACCCTATCTGGCCCCATTGCTTTATCAACTCTTATTACTTCCAGTTCCTTCAGGACCCTTTCTCGTGTAAAGGAACTTGTGTCCATTTCTGCACCATTCTCACCCCTTGTACTCCCTTCAGACCCATTACCCTCCCCTTCCTCAGTAAAGACTGAGCAGAAATACCTGTTCAGTATGTCAGCTTTACTGTTGTCAACCTCCTCGTGGCCCCCATCCTCCCCCTTCAGTCTCACTATCCCTCCCTTTGCCTTTCTTTTTTCAAGTATGTACCTGCAAAAGGTTTTGTCCCCTCTACCCACTGATTTTGCAATGTGTTCTTCTGTCTGAGCTTTGGCTTCCCTTTCTGACCTCCCTGCCTCCCTTTGCTTCTTCTGGTACTTCTCTCTATCCCCTTCTGCCTGTGTCTTTTTGTATTGCCTGAATGCAATCTTTTTGACTTTCACTTTCTTTGCTACCTCTTTGGAAAACCATAATGGCCTCCTCTTCCTTTTCTTCTTGCTAACCTGCTTAATGCATAATTCTGTTGCTCTTGTAATCCTTGTTTTAAATACTGACCACTGTTCCTCATCTCCTGATTCCTGCCCCATTCCCCTTAATGCCTCTTTCAAGTATCTCCCCATTTTCCTAAAGTCTGCCCCCCTAAAATCCAGGATACATGTTTTTGTGTGGTTTGGTTCTGCTCCTTCTGTGATTTCAAACTACAATGATTGGTGGTCACTGATACCCAGGTGCCCCCCCACTGTTACCCCCATCACACTGTCCCTGTTTGTGAGCACAAGGTCCAGTATTGCCTTCTGCCGAGTTGGTTCCATGACCAGTTGCTTGAGGAAGGCACCCTGAAGGAAGTCCAGGATAAATCTGCTCCTAGTTGATGCTGCTGCTTGGATGTTCCAGTCCATATCTGGAATATTAAAGTCTCCAACCAGTACTACCTCACCCTTGTCTGCCATCCTTTGGATGGCTAGCATCAGCTCCCTATCTGTTTCTTCCTCCTGGGCAGGTGGTCTATAGACCACGCCTGTGTGGATGGCTGGCCCCATTTTCCTTTCCAGCTTAACCCACAGTATCTCTCTCCCATTTTGTTCCTCCTGGATCTCTGTGACACTTAAGTAATATCACTAAGGCTGCACACAGGAAGTTGGGGACACTCTAGAGAGTTCACTTCTGCCTCACCCCTGAAGCCAGGCACCAGGCAGTCAATGGCACAATCCTGCCAATCCTGGACTATGGAGTGGAGACGTGGTTTATGGTGCTGCCACAGACACTAGCCTACACAAAGTCCATGTTACCCTCAATAAAGCATGCAGATGTGTCCTGGATGTGGATCGCATCACACACACCTGCGAGCTCTACATAAGAACAAAGTTGCTCCCCTCCAGGATAGAATAAAGCTCCAGACCTGCTTACTAGGACAGAAGGTCATACAGAGAGTGGCACCTGTCTCCTTGCAGACATTATTCAGACTGCCCCAGGTGAGCATGCCACAAGAAGCATCTCCAGGTATGCCTTTGCTGTTTCCTTCAGGAAATCAGCCCAGGGTAGACATGCCTTCATGGTAAGGGCTCCCACCTGGCTAAACGAGCTTCCAAACACAATCACCAGCCTTCAATGCCTAGGGCACTTCAAATCTGAACTCTGTAAGTCCATCTCTCCTCCAGTCCGCTGCCTGTGTCAAACATAATCCCAGCATCTGGCCCACCACTCAACTACCCACTTGCTCTGGCCAGGTTGCACCTACTCCTCTCCCCCCCTTCTCCCCCTGCCTACCAACTCTCCCCCACTTGTCCTTTGTCCAGTACCCCTCACTACCCCCCCCACCTGCCCTCTGTCCAGTTCACCCACACTACCTCCTGCCCAGTCCCTGGTCCACTTCCTCTGCCCCTCACTCCTCCCTCCACCTGCCCTCTGTCCAGTACACCCACACTACCTCTAGCCCATTTTTCTGACCTCTTCCTCCCCCTCCCACTCCCCCCACCTATATGCACGCACCCAAACCCCAGCTTGTCTCTCTGCACTTAACTTCTTTCAGATGGCTGCACACTGCGTACCTCTGCCGGGAAATTGATAATGCTACCAGCTGCTTCATTCATGTCTTGACTTGTGTAAACCATAAATGTATTTGCTACCCCTTCCTATGTAAACTCTATGTTAGTAGTACAACCCCAGTGTCAATTTGTCTGCTGTAATTATGCTGTTGCAACAAAATGTATCTCCTTAAGTGCTGATGAGGATCCTTTGTAAATGAGCTCTTAGCTCAAAGGTTTGTAATTCCGAGTTCCCAATAAATAAATAAAAATAAATAAATGGCAGAAGCAGATCTGGATAGAGTTGCAATTACAGAGACCTGGTACAATAAAAACCATGACTTGGATGTGGCAATACTAAGTTATGGTCTATTCAGGAGGGACAGGGTTAGAAAGAAGGAGAGGGAGGAGGGGTGGCTCTTTATATCTGGGAAAACATAAAAGCCACAGAAATACAGGGGTTACAAGGAAAAGCGGAGCTATTGTAGGTCACCCTGGTGACAGGAAAGGGGGCCGCTATTTGGACAGGGGTGATCTACAGACCTCAAGCACAGGGGGAGTAGGGGGATAAGGATATGATGGAACAAATCCAGGGGATGGCTAACAAGGGGGAGATAGTGCTGGTAGGGGACTTCAATCTACCGGATGTGGATTGGTGCCTCCCAGCTGCAGCAACAGCTAAAAGCAGGGAAATCCTAGACTCCCTCCAGGGGGTGTTCCTCAGGCAACTAGTTAAAGAATCCACTTGGGGGAACGGGGGCGATACTGGACCTGGTACTGTCAAGCTGGGACAGTGTTGCTGATGTCTCAGTGGGGAGCCACCTGGGGACCAGTGATCATCGTATGGTGTGGTTCAATATAAAAACTGGGCTAGAATCAAATCACACAAAAATGAGGGTCCTGGACTTCAGGAGGGCTGATTTCAAGAAAATGAGAGCATTCCTCAAGGTAGCACTAGCAGGGATAGGGGAAATGAGTGGGTAGAGGAACAGTGGGCAAAAATAAAGGCCATAGAGAAGACAACAAACTGATGTATCAGGCAGGTTAAAAAGAGAAAGAGAAAAAAGAAACCACTATGGTTCTCCAAGGAGGTAGCAGAGAATGTAAAGGCAAAGAAGCTAGCATTCAGGAAGTACAAGTCAACACAGAAGGAAGAGGATAGAGAGGGTTATCAGGAAAAGCAAAAGGAGGCAGGGAAAACAGTTAGGAGAGCAAAGGCATGGATGGAGGAGAACATTGCCAAGTCAGTAAAACGGGAATAAAACATTCTTTAGGTACAGTGAAGCCCACCAGGATGAAGCCCAACTCTGCAGAATTCTGCAGTTGAGTTACTGCAGCAAACAATGCAGTTTCAATGGGAGTTAATCCCTTTTGTCATGCAGTAAACCTGTGACACTACGCTTCATCCTAGTGGGCTTCACGGTATATAAGTGAAAACAGGAAGAGTAAGGGAAGGATAGTAAGACTAAAAGGGGAAGGAGGAGAGTGCCTTCTTCAGGAATGCTGATATGGAAGGACTGTGAGCAGCTCATTCAGGTATGGCCAGGTAGCAATGGTGTAATATCTGAAGCATTGGAAGCAATTGTGATTTTGTGAACTTTTTCAGTTTTGGAATATATAATTTGCCGTGCTGTTTAAAGTTTTTCCTGGCTCCTGAAGTGAGATACCTGTAAGCTGCATACTTTTGAACCATTTAATAAACTCTTGCTGATAATCAACTTTTGGTTCAGTGCCTATCTGTTATGCATGAAACACAGTTTGAATTACTTACTCAATACAGATGGGATACAAGGAGTGCTGACCCACCCTGCTTGTTAATGGGCTTTTGTGTCTACATTGTGAATTATACCAGGGTAAGTGCACCCTCTAGCTTGTGATGCTTATTTTTCTCCTTTGAGCTACTGCTTCTTCTGTTTCTTGTAATGCACAAGTATTTTTGTTTAGTCTTTATGAAGGATGGTGTAGGTGATGGGCCACAGATAGGGGAAAGAGACATTAAAGAAAGGGAGATGGAACTACCCCTTATAGAGGAGAGAATCTTCAGGGAACTAGTGCAACTGAAAGTAGATAAGGCAATGGGGCCAGATAGGGTTCATCCCAGAATTCTGAGGGGACTAAAGAAGGAACTGACTGCACCTCTGACAGCCCTGTACAACCTATCGATGGATATGGGGAGAGGTTCCGGGGAACATGAGGAGGGCAAATGTGGTCCCAATACACAAAAGTGGGAATAGAGAGGAGGCAGGAAACTACAGACCCCTAAGCATGACTTTGGTGGTGGGCAAGATTATGCACACACTGCTAAAAGAAAGGATAGGGGAATACCTTGAGACCAGTGGATTACAGGATCTGAGGCAGCATGGGTTGACAGGAGGGAGACCTTGCCAAAAAACCCTGATTGAGTTCTTCGACTGGGTGACAAGGGAAGTGGATTGGGGAGGAGCAGTGGATGTGGCCTACCTGGATTTCAGTAAGGCCTTCAACACTGTTTCACACAGAAGGCTTGTAAACAAGCTAGGCAGCCTGGGAGTGGGTTTAAAGGTGTTGACATGGGTACATAGCTGGCTAAGCAACAGGAGTCAGATGGTGTTAGTAAATAGAGTTCATTCTGAAGAAGGCATGGTGACTAGCGGGGTGCCACAGGGGTCAGTTCTGGGACCGGTCTTGTTCAGTGTCTTTATTAGCAACACAGTAGAGGAACTGGAAGGGAAGATACGCCTGTTCGTGGATGATATAAAAATTTGCAACAGATTGGATACACTTGGGGGGGGTGAAAAGAATGAGAGATGATCTGAGACAACTGGAAGATTGGTGAAGAGTATGGCTACTAGGCTTTGTGATAAACCACACCACTGGGTTTTGTCTTAACGTCGCTTTATTTGATCAAACACACATGCATGTGGGACTTCTACAACGGAGAAGTTCTCCGATTACAATTTACAGCAGCTTTTTATAAGCTAGATTTTGCACTTCTTATCTTGAAAAATACCAACATTTCAGTATAAGCCAATCATAAGACAGCATAACAAGTTTTTAGCAATGTAACAGAAAAAAGAAAAACAAGTTGATTTGTATGAGGTACTTTTCCACTGCAATTCATTTCTTTCCCATTACTGCTTGATACATATGCCTGGGTCAAGCTGACCTGAGAGAGACAATGAGTTTACTCACACCATAGCAACTACAGCTTGCCTTCAATGCCACTACGTGCTGTTATTTTTATATTTTGCCCAGGCATGCTCTTATCTTTATATTTTGTCCAAGCCCATTATTTAGGCTGGTACAACCAGTTCTGCTCAGTTTTATCTATTTTCTGTTTTACAAATGACCTCAAGTAACCTTAGTACAAATTCTATAACCCTAAAAAAGAAAACATGAACTCAGAAATTTCTACTACATTCATTATGACTTTGTTACAGCATGGCTTTCAAAGCAAGCATAGCTTCAAGGCATTTAATAGCAAATATAGCTTTAGGATATATAAAATTCCTCACTCTTCCCCTTTTGATACTATGTATCAACTAACCGATTTCTTTTTACTTTTCTCACTTTATATTTTGGCCACAATTTGGTTCGTTTTGTAATGAAACACCCCTCCAGTTTAATGGGGTCCTTTTGTTCGGGTTGTAGCAAGGGGGCAGGGTGGCGTCCGTGACACCATTGTGTTGTACAGGCATTGTAGAGAAGTTTGATTAGGACAGCTGCAGCCAGAGTGCCAATATGACCACTTACAAGTACTGTCACCCAATGGAGAAGAGTAGCACCCCAGTCACCAACTACAACTTGTAAGCCATGACCATGGGTCCCATATTTATGTGTAGAAGCTTAGAAAAAATGCAAGGCTGGAATTTGTGCATATCTCGGCCACAGCCTCATTTTATGCTTTAGCTATTTTTTTTTTTCATTGTATAGAATTTTACAATTAACTTTTAAAGTCTTACACACACATATTAAGTGACATAGTGGTATTTTCCACTTGCAGCCTTTTGCTACTAGATATACTAATTGTACATGTCGGCATCATTTAGTCATTTACTAAACCATTTTACCTCTTACTAGCCCTTTAGCAATTTACACTAGCCATTTTACACCTTTTATTTCCTCAGTTTTATGGTTAGCTAGTACACATTGTTGATAAAATTTTGGTCACTGATTACTAAAACCTTGGCCACTGACCACTGTTATTAATTTCCACCCTGAAGATAGGAGTTCCTGAGGACTCGAACATTCCACAAAAATTGAACATAAATGTAAAGATATTAGTTAATAACTGAAGGTTAAAAAAAACTAAACATTTTTACTTAGACTGTTAGACTAGGTGAATAGGTATATGATTTAAAACTGGTTGCCAGCATACAGATAGTCAAGGCATTTATAAAAAGCATCCTGTTCTGGAGTAGGTACAGGGTGGTTACAGACGGAACACAAATCGTGAGTTTGTAAAACATAATACAGAATTGAGGGATGTCAACACCACAATTGAAATATGTGAAAAAATGCTAACATGTGACACCACATATAACACAATATAACATTTAATTTTGTTGATGAAAAGAGTTCATGGAATTCACTTTGAGAGTGAATAAGGTAGATGCTATCTTGTGTTGAGGTGTGGCACACCCTGGGAGCTTGATTGAAGAATCTGTTGATAATGTCTCTTGACAGATAAGTCCTTATAAAACATAACAGTCCATGAAATGAACAGTTCATAAGTTCATATAAGTATCCACAGGTTGATGTAAGTTACAGTACAGATGAAATGTCATTTGCAGAATGGTGGTAACCCCACAAGGCATATGAGGCAATGCAGACAGTAATTTAAAACAAAACACCAGCCTAGTAGAAAAGTCAGTGTTCATTTTGCTGGCTGGCTGATTAGTAGACACACTGGCCAGGGGTGCATTGAGTCCTTTTAATGGAGTAGTCACACACACACTGGCATGGCATTTGTTTTGTCGTAGTTGATTACACCCCAGCATAAAGATTAACAGTCCATAAAAAGGTAACAATTGACAATAAACCATTAAGAACACAGTCCATAACAGAGCAATAGGGTTGTAGAAAGTACCAGCCATGTTTGGAACAAGCGGCAGTGAAGAAAATGGATGTATTGCTTGAAGGTCAATTGAAGCAGAATCTTCTCGCTGGAGTTGAGGGTGCCTTCCCAGACTTAACTTCATAGTAAGCAGAAACAATAAGCTTGATTGCAGAGTCTGAACTGACTGGACCTTCTTCAGTTGATTTAAAGTTCTACAAATAGGTGTAATTTCACTGAAAACATTACACTTGCAGAGGTTACTGCTGTTGAATGTGGAGATCTTATGTGTGCCACACCGTGGAAACCTGCAAACTTGCAAAGTGTGTTAGACACTGAGTTAAAAACACATAAATAACAATCTTTTAAACCATTTACTTCTTGTTTTGTAAAGTGGTGTGACAGAGCCTAAATTCTGGCAATTAGAAAAATAAAAATAAAATGGGACATTAACCGCCACCTGGGGTGCAGGCCGAGGTTCAATTATACCATTTGACCATCTGTAAATCATGACAATGTTATGGTTACCTCCTGCTTTTAAATCACAGAAGCAGTTATGACAGTGATGAACATTATTTCCCTGTCTGTTGCAAGCAGGCCTGACTGAGACCTGAGTTATAAAATCTTGTAATGTTACAATACATAGATACATAGATACATAGACAGTGTCGGCAGATAAGGGCCTATGGCCCACCCAGTCTGCCCATTTGAGCTTGTAAGTTCAGTTTGTTTTCCTAGAAGTCTGTTTCCCCTTACCCCTGACTTCTAGAATTCCTTTATGTCTATCACATGCATTCCTAAATCCCGTGATTGTTTCAGCCCCCACCACTTCCTCCGGCAGGGTGCTCCACCCGTCCACCACCCATTCTGTGAAGAAATTCCCTCTCACGTTTCCTCTGAATCGTCCTCCCTCCAACCTCATCCCATGCCCTCTAGTCCTGGAACATCTTTTTCGCTAAAAATAGAGTTTTTCTGCACTCTGTTTCTCCCTGTAAGATACTTGTATGTCTCTTATCATATCCCCTCTCTCCCTCCTCTCCTCCAGGGAGTACATGTTCAGTTCCTTCAACTTGTCTTCATAGGACTTGTGATGCAATCCATTTCTGCACCATTCTCACCCCTTGTACTCCCTTCAGACCCATTACCCCCCTCTTCCTCAGTAAAGACTGAGCAGAAATACCTGTTCAATATGTCAGCTTTACTGTTGTCATCCTCCACGCGACTCCCATCCTCCCCCTTTCAGTCTCACTATCCCTCTCTTTGTCTTTCTTTTTTTTCACTTATGTACCTGTAAAAGGTTTTGTCCCCTTTAACCACTGATTTTGCAATGTGTTCTTCTGTCTGAGCTTTGGCTTCCCTTACTGACTTCCCTGCCTCCTTTGTTTCTCCTGGTACTTCTCCTATCCCCTTCTGCCTGTGTCTTTTGTATTGCCTGAATGCTATCTTTTGGCTTTCACTTTCTTTGCTACCTCTTTGGAAACCATAATGGTCTCCTCTTCCTTTTCCTCTTGCTAACCTGCTTAATGCAGTTACACGCTTTAAACATATTGTTCATAACAATATGCCTTTTACACAATGCAATTAGTGGGACAAATACATATGTTGTTGGCCTATGCCAATTTAATAACAGTGCCTATTGCACCTGTGACAAGTGAAAGATCTACCTTCTTTACCCTGTATAGTGAAATACTCCAAAGTACTGAGTGGGGTAAGGCTTGAAGCATAGGTTTGGAGTACAATCTAAATTCTGCATATTATAATTGTTAAAATTTAAAATGACAAAACCTGCATAGAGTACACTCATTCTTTCGGGGTACCTGTGAGTAATAAGACAAACAGAGCATTAATTTTACTTTTGGTTTTGCTTTGGAACATATTGTAGGGGTGGCCCCAGTATTTAGGTTTGGTTATGAGCATTAAAAACGTTATACATGTGGAACACTTTTCTGAATACACACATGATACAGTGTAGCAAGATGTATATCAAAACATTATAACATAAACATGAAACATAAGCATGTTTGTAATAGAACAATTTCAGTATTGAGCATAATGCATAAAATACATTTTAAACAACACATATAGACTGTAAACTTAGCTTAGAGTCCAGAAATGTTAGAGTACTGTGAATTTACTGGTTGAAAAAAATGCATTCATTAATTGCTGTAAGGCAATGACAAAAGTTGATTTGCATTTGTTTTAACAGGATAAGAAAGCTGAAAAGACAATCAAAAGAATGAATATGTGTGGACATACATACACAACTTCACCCTCCAGCGTAACTGATTACTTGCTGAGGGCAGAAACCCTTGTACCAATAATAGGTGTGAGATTTAACTGTTTGCACTAGAAAAAAACAGAAGGGCTTGAGCTGGGTTATGCTGTTAAAATACCTTGGGTCTTTTTAAAACCTGTAAATAAGAAACAATTATTGGCAAATATACATTTTCTTTATTTACCCCTTTGGGGGAACAGTGATGTACCTTGCAACCTTTGTGGGTACTACACTGGAAGGGATAGAGGAAGGGTAGCTAACCCCCTCCCCCAAGCTCCTACTGGTGGAAGAGACAGCTCAGTGAAAGAGACAGCTCGAATACTGTAGCAATAAAAAAGGTTAGCTGTGGATGGTGACATGATCCCCACCTACTACACTTTAAATTATAACAAGATAATATTACAATTAGTTTAGTAAGTTTCATACCTTACTATAAAGATGGGGAACTTATTTTTCTCTAGAACAAAGAGAAGAAACACAGACAAACAACAAAAACAAACACACACCAGTTTAAAAATAAAACAAGATTATTTCCATAGGATAAAAGAAGCCAAGCGTCCCTGGGTTCCCTTATCCTAAGCACGACAAAATGTCAGCTGAGTTTATAAAAAATCCAGATTGATGGTAATACCGTACGTACGTATCTCTTAGAATGCATTTCAAAAAGACAAAAAAATGATTACACCATGGTCACACATAAAACAAAAGCCATTGTTTTTAACTGTAGATGGTAAACTCTCAAAACAGCTGTAATAGTCCTTTTTCAAAAGCGTACTATATATATATATAATAAAATATGGGGAGATGATGAATAATTCTCCCTTTCAGCTGGAGTATTGCCTGTGTTGGCTGCAAGTCGAAGCAGTGAGATGAGAAGAAAAGTTTGTTCCTCTTCACTTAGAATACTAGTTTTGCACAAAAAGTCAAATTACATGGTTCACTCTTGGTGTGCTTTCATGAAAACATACATTTTGTGTGAAAAGTTGTGCTTAGGTATGGAATACACATCAAGTTTGAACTGGTAGTAACATAAAATGTTGAAACACAAGAAGGTCAAATAACGTGCAAAAGGTCACAGTGTGCATGCAAGGGTCGTTCAAACCCAGTTTTTTTTTTTTTTTTTTTAGTGTCCTTGAACACTACTGATATTAAATATCTTTAAAGCATAGAATAAAACTGCTGGCCAAGACAGTACACACACATACACATACACAAAAAGAAATACTTAACACAAAATAAGACTGACATTGTTTCACACCAATTTGCTGAGGTAATGCCCATAGTTTCATTAGAAAACTGTACGTGTTTTAGATATATGTGTTGCCTCCCTCTGTCTTGTAACACTGACAATTTTTAAATCAACACATTTATACATATCACCATGCCAAATCTTTCCAGAACAAAACACTTTTTTAAACACATTTTAACTCCTTTAAAACGCAGCACAACATATCATCTGTAAGTGAACACATCTTGTATAACATGGTTACACCTTTTGGCACATAGCCAAAATATGGCACCCTGCCATTTTACAAAAAATTTTGGTTATAACTAGAAGTATGATAAAGTCATTATAGCTGTTAACACATTACATTTTCACCTAGCAGTGACTAGCACATTGCTTGCAAACTACAAATCTTTCTGCACATTGCAATCTATATGACGTCATAACTCTTCACCATCAACACTACCTGCTCCAATCCAACAACTACAAACAAAAGTTCTTCACTGACCCTATCTAGGCAGCACAAATGTTCCATTAAAAATAAAGCCAATTAAAACAGTCAGCTATGAGGCAAAGAAACTTCTTCTTTCTTTTTTTTTACTGTAACATGTTGTGCACTGAAGGCAGTCAATCCTATCTCACAACCTTGACAACAGAACATAATTACAGAACACAGATATAAGCTAGAAAATATGCACGAGAAAGATGGAGCATTACCTTGTTTAGTATATGTATTACAGAAATAAAACAGACAGACATAAAACAACTTTGAATAAAAAATTCAGACTTACCCGTGCCAAGGTATTTTTTCTTCTTCTTTCGATACACTAGTCTGAGTAAAAACTGACTGCAGGACCTTCATGATAATTTCCAAACGCTGCAGCTATTAACCCTTTCAAAGGTTTTCTTTTGGCCATTTTAGTAACCTGCCAAACCAAGTCTTTTTCCAGAGCTCTGGTTTGCAGTTTAAAAACAAACCAAAAAAATCTCTAACAGTACTAGGTTGAGATCCATCTGGTAGAGGTCCCCAGTACTTGGGTTTGGGATCAAATGTTTTAGCCTCTATAGGAGGCAAGGGAACTTGAAATTGATACAGAAAAACTTGAAACTACACAGATAGGCAACATGGGGGGAGGATTTTCAAATCATCCGCTCTGTAGTCACCTAACTGGCGTACATCCACAGTAGTTTATTTTTCTTCTAGATGTTGCTTATCTAACTTTACTTAATCAGCCGCTGTTTTTCTCTAAAGCAGCCTGAACTGTGAAAGCCATCATTGGCTCTAACAGTATATACTTGCAGCAAGCACAAATTACGAGTACAAAGGGCAGTGCAGTTGCCCTTGTAATTTGTTTGGTCAAACTTGTCAAACATACATTTGCCGGTCCAGATAATACTAACTCTGGACCCAGCTATTTTTTCCTTGTTTCCCCATATTATTTAGGCCTGTCCTTTATAGTGCACACTCGCTCCAAGGTATTCTTGGCTTACAGTGATGATGAGTGTCGCCCGGCTTCGACGTCACGTCCTGATGGGGTTCCACAAAATGTCCTTCTTTTTTGTCCAAGGAAACAACCAATCATGAGGTGACACGGACGAAGAACTCATCCTGCCGACTACGCCAAACTGTGATCGCCAAATTCTCTCACTGTGAAGTACCTGAGCAACCACCCGTCGTCACGGGCAAAACCACACCACTGGGTTTTGTCTTAACGTTGCTTTATTTGATCAAACACACATGCATGTGGACTTCTACAACGGAGAAGTTCTCCGATTACAATTTACAGCAGCTTTTTATAAGCTAGATTTTGCACTTCTTATCTTGAAAAATACCAACATTTCAGTATAAGCCAATCATAAGACAGCATAACAAGATTTAGCAATGTAACAGAAAAAAGAAAAACAAGTTGATTTGTATGAGGTACTTTTCCACTGCAATTCATTTCTTTCCCATTACTGCTTGATACATATGCCTGGGTCAAGCTGACCTAGGAGAACAATGAGTTTTACTCACACCATAACAGCGTACAGCTTGCCTTCAATGCCACTACGTGCTGTTATTTTTATATTTTGCCCAGGCATGCTTTTATCTTTATATTTTGTCCAAGCCCATTATTTAGGCTGGTACAACCAGTTCTGCTCAGTTTTATCTATTTTTCTGTTTTTACAAATGTACCTCAAGTAACCTTAGTACAAATTCTATAACCCTTAAAAAAAGAAAACATGAACTCAGAAATTTCTACTACATTCATTATGACTTTGTTACAGCATGGCTTTCAAAGCAATCATAGCTTCAAGGCATTTAATAGCAAATATAGCTTTAGGATATATAAAAATTCCCTCACAGCTTCAACGCCAAAAAGTGTAAAATTATGCACATGGGCACAAAAACCCAAGGGCAACATATCAAATTGGGGGGGGGGGTGACAACCACAAAACAGGAAAGAGATCTGGAGGTCATAAAATCTGATGACCTGAAGGTAGCAAAACAGTGTGATGAGGCAGTGCGAAAGACTAATAGAATGCTGGGATGTATAGGGAGGGGCATCACCAGCAGAAAGATGGAGGTAGAGCTATCACTGTGTAGATCGATGGTGAGGCCCCACCTGGAGTACTGTGTCCAGTACTGGAGGCCCCATCTCTGTAAAGACATAGATCAGTTGGAGGTAGTACAGAAGAGGGCAAACAAGATGGTGCATGGCCTGCATCAGAAGCCCTATGAGGAAAGACACAGGGAATTAAATATGTACTCTCTGGAAGAAAGGTGGGAAACAGGATACATGATTGAAATATTCAAATATCTCAAGGGTATAAACAAGGTACATTGGGATGGCATATTCCATAGGAAAAGAAGTCAATGGACCAGGGGACATGATATGAGGCTGGAGAAGGAGAGGCTCAGAGGGCATGTGAGGAAGTACTTCTTCACAGAAGGGGTGGGGGACACCTGGAACAGCCTACCAGCAGAGATGTTGGATACAAAAACAGTAACAGGATTCAAGTATGCATAGGATAGACACAGAGGGACTGTAGTAAAAGGATCGAGGAGGGGAAGGCCAGAGATCGAGTAGGGATTGTGGTAGCACACTAGGTAGGGATTTTAGGACAGACTAGGTGGGCCAATAGGTCCTTTTCTGCTGACAGCTTCTATGTTTCTATGCTAGCATACTGTATGCATCACATGCAGTACTGGGTCCATGGCTGACACACCACCCATGCCATCAATTGTGCACTGCTGCACCTCTTGCTAGTGTGGCACAGTGCTGTGCTCACTGTGTCAGTATTCCCTGTGAAAGCAAGGGCCAACTGTGGACCTACACATGGGGTAGTCCCTGTGCCTTTGCTATGTGCGTCCACCATTTCAGCCACATAGGGTCACACTGTTCCTCTGTCCATGTCACTGGCCTACCTATGAGCCTTCCATCCTGTAGAATTCCACTTTCAAATGTCTAGCACAGTCCACTGTTACAGAATATGTATGAGTCATGGTATGACCCAGGGTACTGTGCCACTACATTCAGGATTTGGTAATTACTGTCACACATGACCTAGATGTTCATGGAGTGGTACCCCTTCCTGTTCATGTAGGCCTTGGGCTCATGCAATGGTGCCCGTATGGCAAGATGGGTACAGCCTATAGCACCCAGCACCTGGGGAAAGCCCACAGTGCTGTAGAACCCCTGTTTGACCATGAGCTGTTCCTGTGCATCTATTGGAAACCGAATATACATGTGTGTTCTGTGTACCAGTGCATCCACAAATTGCCACAGACACCTCGATACTGAGGGCTGGGATATGCCCACAGTATCTCCACTCAGGGTCTGGAATCCACCACTCACAAGGACACAGAGTGCTGCAGTCACTCTCACCTCTACAGGTATAATGTGTTCTCCCCGTTTCCCAGTCTGCAGGTCACCAAGCAGTTCCTGGCAGAGCTCCACTATTGCAGCCCTGCCCAGCCGATATCAGGTGATACATTGTTCCTTGGTCAGCTTAAAGTATAATGTACACCTCTGATAGAATCTCCTGGCATACCTCCTGTGTCTGGGTTCCTCCTGCCTGGCATGCCATTCTGCTGTGTCACACTGGAGGTGGGCACATCTCTGGCATTGCTGCATTGCCAACCTAATGCCAAGTAGTGCCAAAGGACCTGACATTGTGCTCACTTTGGTCTCTCTCCCCTGTTGCTACTACTACTGCAGTGTTTCCTCAGGGGTGTTTGGACTCTGACTGCCTGCTTTGTGACTCCTTGTATATGCTTTAGTGTGCTTAGATCACCTGTGGTGGTTTTGCAGGTGTTTGAAATTTCAAGCAACATGCACCTTTGTGAATCCCAGATCTGGACTCTTGCACCAAATCCTTGATGCAAGGCACCTTGCACCATGTCACTGGTCATTCTGTGGCACACAAGCAGTGCAAGGACACTCCGGTGCATGCAGACAGACTTTGACGCTGCCTGCATTTGTAAATCACTATTGATGCAAGCTTTGGCGCAAGCAGCATTTTGTGTCAAACTCTCTGGTACAAGCTGCTTGCACCAATTTGGAAGCTGTGAGAATCAGGACCTTTGTGTTAAAAAAGTTAGTATCAAGCAGGAATTAGTTCAATATAAAATAGATTTGATGTAGGTTAATTTTCCCCTTGCAACATAATTTTAAACTGCAATCACTAGGCTTGTCCACAAGCTATATATTGTATTCTCTTTTGGACCACATTCAATAACATGAATCAAAATCAGTTACCCACTGATCTAGTTAAGTTGAGGCACATTAATAGTTTTAACCTGAAAATACTAAAACATTTACCTGGAAGGCTTCCATTAATAACTGCATATTCATTCATCATGGTTATAATTGTAATTTGCCTTAAACATCACAGAGCCCCTGTTAATACAAACCCTACAGAATCTACAAAAATTCTCTTATCCAATTCAAACACATTTATCACCTGGTAGGTAAATACTTGATATGCAGTAGAAGATTCTTGTGTACTGAAATCTCCGCGAGTGTGGTTCTTTCCACAATCTAGTTCCTGTACTTGTCAATCCTGCTTTAAATTAGTGGGTCAAGATTGGGGACATTGTATCAGACAGCAAACCTGTCCACTCAGAGGTCCCCCAGGGATCAATACTGGGGCCCCTCCTCTTCAGTATCTTCTTAAATAAACTTCCAGGCTCTTGCACCAGTCACATGCTATTGTATGCTGATGACACCTTCATGTTCACCTGCAACCCAAACTACAGTACTTCAAAACAACCTCCAACTAGGATTTACTGCTGCCAAAGCGTGGTTTAAGGAGCATAGACTAATCCTTAACTACAAAAAAACTAATACTATGATCTACTCCAGCACCCACA
Organism: Neoceratodus forsteri; assembly: GCA_016271365.2. NCBI lineage: Eukaryota > Metazoa > Chordata > Ceratodontiformes > Ceratodontidae > Neoceratodus > Neoceratodus forsteri. The sequence continues at coordinate 736,237,955 of CM057449.1, forward strand.
GCAAACAAAAGACCTTCCCATTATCCATCCTGAACAACAATGGTGATGTGCTGGACCTTGTGCAGCACTTTAAGTACCTGGGTATCACCCTTGACTCCACCCTGTCCTATGCACAGCACATAGACAACACAGCCAAAGCCATCAGTTCCAGAATCAGGATACTCCACCACCACAAGCATAGCCTTACATATGAAGCACTTAACATGGGCATCACCAGTTCAATTGTTACCCTCATTGACTATGGCCTGGCGGTTTATATTTCTGCACCAGACTCAGCACTCCATCGCATCTCCCTGGCCCTTAATAAGGAATGTTGACTCTTCACAGGTGCTGCAAGGCTTACACACACCTGTGAGCTCTATTCACATGCAGTGTGGCTCTAGCTGAAGAGCAGAGTTAAGTACCACGCCTGTCTACTGGCCAAAAAAATCACATGAAATCTGATGCCACCAGGAGTCCAAAATCTGCTCATGCACCATGTAAGTGTCAGGCTGACCAGAAGCACCCACAGCCAAATTTTCAGTGAACCTAGATGCCACACTGCACAGGGTCAATGTGCATTCTACTACCATGCACCACACTGGACCAATGCCCTTCCTTCAGCCATCTCCGATACCACAACCATTGGTGCTTTCAGGCATAACTGCAGGCAGCACCTGGCCACGGATGACAACTGTGACTGCTTTGGCCATTCATGATGATCAAAACAACTTTCCTACATTTGAGCCACCATTAAACAGTAGCACTTAGTGTGCCACCTAATCCTAGGGGCACCTACCTTCACAGCACTTCATTGTCCCACCCCCCTGTCTACCCCCCCTCCCTTTACCTCCCCACTGGGTACCCATTTCCTCTCTGTCCCCACCCTCATGCCCCCATCTGCTGCTTTTCTAGCCCTATTGTCTCTAACCTTCCTTAAGTCTGTTCTTAACCCTTACGTAGGCATACACTTCACTGTGCCACATCTGTGCCTGTTCTCCACTCTGTTTCTCCCCTCACAAGTATGCTTAACTCTCTGATGCAGATACCTTCTCACCAATGCCATAGCAGTGTCTAAATGTTATACCTTAAGCTAAATGCTATCCCAATCTTGTAATTCACACCAATTTATTGTCTACCTAGCAAGTAATGTATTGTTTTGTGCCAGTGTAATTTTGTACTTGCTTGTAATGAAATGCCTTGTAATGTAATGCTATGAACCTGTTCAATTTTTCTTGTAACTGACGAGAAACCTACAAATGAGCATCCGCTTATAGGTGTTCTCCAAGACATCATTAAAAAAAAAATTAGGCACCATAATTTGTCCAACAATTATTGTAAAGTAACAGAATTTAACAGCCTCCATATGCACCTCAAAAAACATTAACTAAAACATTGACTGAAAGGTACAGAGTTAAAAAATAATATACAAATATAAAAATACACAGACCACTTCATGTGAGCTGATTTTTATAATGGTCCTTAACAGCTCAAGTCCACCAGTAAAAATCATTCTTGAATCTTCATGTAATAATAAGTTCAAATGAAAGCTGACCCCACTCAGTACTACTTCAGGTAGTTCAAACAATTCCGAATTGAGTTTGGGATTTTAATTCAGATTTCTTTGCATCTGACAAATGACCACTACCATCATTATAGCAATCACTTAGAACAGATAATGAAAATCATAGAATGAACGTCAGATACTGTACATTCAAACTCATTAGCTTTGTTTCAGAAATTTGTCTGGAGCATTAAATCATAGTCCAAGTGTACTGATCCATTCAAATTACTGTCTGGATTTTAAGGGTAGGGTAAAAAAATAAGTTACAGGCAAGCAATAGGTTAGGGTAAGAAATAAAGATCAGGCAACTTGGTAGGGGTAGTAGTGGTAGGTTTAAATGCTAATTTGATGAGCATTTAAACTAGCCAGGGGAGACTGTAAAACCAAGGGAGACAACAAATATTCTCTAGATGATTGAGCAGCAGGGAGGTAGGGACCAAGGGGAGTAAAAGCGCAGCGGTGTAAGGAGGCTGGGGTGAGTAAAAGGCAGAGGACAAGTGGAGTATAAATTAGGAAAGCAAGATTAGTGGAGTAACAGAGACAGGCAACAGAGAAGGTAAAACTGGAAGAGGTGGGTTGGGGCGCCTCAGGAACAGCACAGGCAGAAGGGGGAAGAAGGGAAACAGGCAGGGAGGGAGTATGATATGGAGAGCCATGCGTGCCAGTTCAAGGAGTCTGGTAAGTTATATTCCAGACCTGGAAGCCATCATGGCAGAGGCTAACCTGGATTGGGTAGCTGCAACAGAGTTGAGGTTCACTGACAACTACAACTAGGACATGGCAATACTGGGCTACTCTCTTTTCAGGAGAGTCAGGGCAGGGAGGAGGGAAGGCGGAATTGTACTATATGAGAGGGAGGGAATCAAAGCCACAGAGGTACAGGGACACCTGGTGGAACTGGAAGGGCTGGAGGTGTTGTGAGTCATCCCAGAGACTTGCTTTGGGGTTACTATCCCTACAGGGGTGGTATGCAGACCCCGGCACAGGGAGAGGAGTTGGATAAGGCACTTGGGAAGCCATCATCAGGATGCCAATTAAGGGTGATGTACTGTTGTTGGCAACTTCAATATGCTAGATGTGGAGTGGAGTCTTCCAACTGCAGCTTTGGCAAGGAGCAGGGCCATCCTTGACTCCCTACAAGGGGCTTTTCTCAGGCAGCTCGTCAAAGAACCCACTAGGGATGGGGCAGTTCTGGACCTGGTGCTTACAAACAAGGACAGAATTGCAGACATTAGAGTGAACAGTACCCTAGGTACCAGTGATAACTGTACAGTGAGGTTTATCATTAAGTTGGGAACAGAGGTTAACCATACAAGAATAAGGGTCCTGTACTTTAGAAGGGTGGATATTAAAGAAATTGAAGACTGCTTTGAAAACTGCCTCATTGGTGGGATTGCCAGGGAGAGTAGAGGCAAGGCATGATTAAGGCAACCAAACTTTGTATAATGGAAGTTAATAAAAATAGAAAGAAGAAGAGACTGTTATAATTCTATAGGGAAGTTGTCAAGGTGGTGAGGAAAAAAAGGGTGGCATTCAGGAGGTATAAGGAAACACAGAGGGAGGAGCATGGGGAGGTGTACCAAGCAAAACACTGGGATGCAGGAAAGGTGGTAAGTGGAGCAAAGGAGCAGACAACAGGATAGCCAATGGGGTAGCTAAAGGGGATAAGAGTTTCTTCAGGTACTTAAGTGAGAATATGAAAGCAAGGAGATGGATAGTGAGGATAAGGAGGGAGGCAGGGGGAGACCATGCAGAAGAAGACCAAGAAAACGTTGCTATTCTGAAGAGGCTACTTTTTCTCAGTCTACACAGTGGCGGGGGGGGGGGACCACCAAGGAGCAATAGAAACAAAGGGATGAATGGACACAAGTCCATTTTCAGAGGAAAGAGTCCTGAAGCTACTTGCAACTCTTATGGTGGACAAGGCTATAAGATCAAAAAAAAAATACATCCAAGGGTACTAAAGGAACTCAGGAAGGTGCTCGCTGCTGCACTGACAGACTTATTCAATAGTTCACTGGAAATAAGCATACTTCTGGAGGACTGGAGGAGAGCAGACATGGTCCCCCTACATAACAGCAGTAGCAGGGAGGAGGCTAATAACTACAGGCCAGTCAGTCTCACTTCAGTGGTGGAGAAATTAAAAGAAACCCTGCTGAAGGAAAGACTGGCAGAGTATCTTGAATCCAATGGGATACAAGACCACAGGTTGCATGGATTCATTGGGTGGGGTGGTCATGCCAGATGAATCTGATTGATTTCTTTGACTGGGTGATTAGGGGGTTCAATTCAGTTCAGTTTATGTTTTAAGGGATGACAGCCATTGAGCAAGCTCATTTGCAAGGTGGTCCCTTGTACATAAATCATAACATCAACAACTACAGAACAACATGCAAATGGTTACAAGGTTAGGGCACATAACATAACTGTAGTATGTATATTTAACAACCAACAACTAAACGTTAGCAGAACAAATACCGGCCACGGTCAAGTACATACAAAAGTGCATAATGAATAAGGGGGTAGATCAGGGGAGGCCAGTGGATGTGGCCTGTCAGGACTTTAGCAAAACTTTTGACACTGTGCTGCACAGGAGACTGATAAAGAAATTAAGCAGTTTAGGGGTGGGATCCAAACTGGTGAACTGGGTTAGAAACTGGTTAATGGATAGTCAACAGAGGGTGTGGGTGAATGGCACTCACTCTAATGATGGGACCAATCTTCTTTAATGTCTTCATAACTGACATTGCAGAAGAACTGGAAGGGAAGATATGCCTTTTTGCAGAAGATACAAAAATCTGAAATAGGGCGGAGAATGCACGGGGATCTAGGGAAACTCAAGGAGTGGTCAAGAGCATGGGAATTGGGGTTCAATGCCAAAAAGTACAAAATCATGCATCTAGACCAGAGTAACCCAGAAGTGGAGTATGGGATGGGGGAGATACTGACAGTCATTAAGCAAGTACGAGACCTTGGGGTTATCATAAATGATGACCTCAGAGTGGCAGAGGAGTATGACAAAGCAATGGGTAGTGTAGTGGGATGCTGGGGTTCACTGGGAGGGGTATCTCCAGCAGCAGGAGGGAGGTGGATTTGCAATTGTATTGCTCACTGGTGAGACACCACCTGGAGTTTTGTGTCCAGTTCTATAAGCCACACCACAGAAAGGACATAGACTGGGTAGAGGCAGTCCAGAAGAGGGCAACGTAAATGAAGTAGGGGTTGCACCAAAAGCCCTACAACGAAAGACTGAGGGATCTCAACATGTACACCCTGGATGAGAGGAGAACAAGAAGGGATGTGACAGAGACCTACAAGTACCTCACAGGGGTGAACATGGTGCAGGAGAAGGGGTCTCTCAAATGAGAAAGAGCCTCAGGACCAGGGGGCATGCAATGAAGCTGGAGGAGGGGAGTTTAAAGAGCTGGTGACACGTTCAGGAGAACTTTAATCAAACATAATATTTATGCAATGTCCAGCTTGTATTTCCCATTAGTTCTGTATTCCTCCTCAACATTATTTACTAGTGAGGTAATTTGCATGATAACAAGATCTTTGCTCCTGAAGAGTTCACCTATCCCTGCTTCTTTCTCCCTGCCTGAAGTCATACAGCACTGCTTGTGACCTCACAGTTACTCCCATGGCAACAAATTGTGATGTCACAACAGAGGATTATGACTTGAAGTAGGGAGTAAGCTATAGAGGCAGATGCACTCAGAATGAACTCTAAGGGTTGATGATCATATATTCATACACATTTCTTTAGTAATAAACTATGGGGAGGAGAAATACATAAAATATAAATGGAATGCAAGAAGAATTGGACCTAATTATTATGTTTTTTAAAGTTTTTTTAAGGCATCAGTAGCTCTTAAAGAGGCATGTGAGGAAGTACTACTTCACTGAAAAGATGGTACACACCTAAAACAGACTGCCAATGGAAGTTGTTGAGGAGAAAACAAAGGGGGGCTTGAAGCATGTGTGGGATAAATAGGGGAATATTAGTAAATAGGCAGGGAGGAGTGAGGGAGGGTCACTAGAGACCAGTTAGCATAAACAGAGTAGGCAGGGAACATCTGGGCAGAATGGGTGGGCCAAGTGGTCCTCTTCTGCCTACAAATTCTATTATTTCTATAAATTTGTTTTAATCCTTTGCTCCATGGATGTCCCTTTTATAAGCTGCCAAAATATGCATTTTGCTAACCAATATCTGTAATTATATGTACAGCATATGTATACCCAATAATATATGTATACCCTAGAGGAAAGGATTGAGAGAGGTGATATGATCAAAACATTTAAACATATTAAGGGCATTAACAAGGTGAACGAGTCTAACATGTTTCAATATAAGAAACAATAGCAGGACAAGAGGACACAGCATGAGGTTAGAGGGAGGTCGATTAAGGGGTAATGTGAGGAAGTTCTTTTTCACAGAAAGGGTGGTGGATGCATGGAATGGCCTACCTCAGGAAATGGTGGATATGAATATGGTGCAGGGCTTCAAATAGGCATGGGATAGGCATAAGGGAGCAATACAGATGAGTATGAATAAATAGGCCATTGACAGAGTAAAGGCCTACGGCACATTCATAAGGTAGAAAAAATGGGCAGACTGGATGGGCCTTGTTGTCCTTGTCTGCCATCAACTTCTATGTTTCTATGTTTCTATTCAATGAGACTTTCTGAAAATTCTGATTTTGTGATAATTTGTGGAAGCCACATCCATATATTTATTGCACAGCTATACACCTGAGCTGCCTTGGAGGAGCAAGGAAAATGCTGGTGGCAGTAGTAATAAGGCTGGATTCATGGGGTACTCCATTGGAAAAGTGCCAGGAGATTTTGAGGGGCATTGCAGGACTGTTATACTAAAGGAGGGAGGGGGATCTGCCTGCTTGCAGTGCAGGTTAAATGAGAGTGATCCACAGCAAAGCAGTGCATGTAGATGGAGTAGCTGACTGTTATGTGCATTGTGATATGACATACAAGTTCTGAAGAAATGAGGAGGTTACTTATTGAATTAAAAATGTTCCTGAAGGGAAAATTATCCAGAGGGATCTTCTTCAAGGCACTCATAGTACTGAGGTTGGTGAAGAATGACAGGGCACTAATTATACAAGCTAACCTTTGCTGAGATTCTGTTGAAAGAGGAAGGATCTACATTTTCTGGCAGGTTACAGGGCTTTCTGGAGCAAGGAATACTTGCATGCTCTGGATGTGCTGCTGTTGTGCAAAGAGGTAGGGGTAATGGTCTTGTTAAGAGCCATGAAATATGGGAACTTTAAATTAAAGGATAGGGGTTGGGGTGGCAGGTAGTGCAAGAGTGACAGTAAATGGATGGGTTCACCAAGAGAAGGAGAGCAGAGCTGTGTAGCACAAGAATAGTAGACCCCCGGTTGGAACAAGGAAGCATACAGGGACAAACATTTCAACTTGAAGGTTATGTAGAATCAGTGTACCAACAAAGAAGCCTCACAGCTCACCCCCAAATAGGCTCTTCACATATAAAAAAGAGGCACAAAAGCACCTGGCATGTGGAAAGTGATGATAATTTTTAAATCTTTATGCTCACAACTGGATTTGGTGCTACCCCTGCAAACTGTTTCTAAACTCCTATGAGTGGAGCTTTATGAAGAGCACAATTTGTTTTAAAAATGTGTGCTTAAGTAGTGTATCACTGCTGTCATTAAGCTATCAACCACCTGGCCATGATTGAAAGAGACAGTATGTTGCAAAGTGCTTAAATATATATCATTAAAATACACATACATACATATATACATATATACATATATATATATATATATATATATTCTCCTAACTAATATAGCTTAAAGATTTATATAACCACTGCAATTCATTATTATCTAATAAGTATACAATACGTTAATCAAACAGTTGCACAATCTCAAAAGCTCACATGGACTCCTCCAGCTTTGATGGTTATACGTCGAGATGTATTCGTCTCTTCATTGCCTTCTGATATAGAATCACACCCAGTAAAAGTGGTCATCCTGGGAGCCTAATGTACTTGTAAGTGTAGGACTTAGAGGCACTCATAAAATACATAGTGGGGATGAAATGTCTGTGGCACCAAGAAAGAGGAATTCTGGCTATTCCAATAGGATACATCTGATAGGGAAAGGACTGTGACAACTTTTTTTTAATAAAGTTTGACACTGAATAACAAGGATGAAATCGGGGGACCAGAAGGTCCACTGAGTCTGTTTGATAAAACTAAGAGAGAGAAAAGGAGGGGGAAGAAATAGTCACTCAGAAAGTAACTACAGGACAGCAAACAGCACAGCTCAGCTTAACAGATGAAGCACTGTGGTTATAATTGCTTTATAATAACTGGTCAGCAATGTTTCCCATTGCCTGACCGAGTTATAATTTGCTGTTATAACCCGCGGGTTATAACGATGAGCACGAGCTGTGTCAGTTAAAGAAAAAATGCGCTCTCATTGGTTAATGTGCCATCCTTGAGTAGACTTAACATTTTTTTTTAAAATGGCGGCTCCATCTCTCGCTAACCGAGGAGCCACCAGAACCCAGCACACCATCTTTGAACTCTGCAGAGTTCTACTTTATTAAAACTATCGGGTTGATCCTACCAGTTTCTTTTTTCCTCTGTTATCTGGTTGATCCTGCTCTTAATATGAAACAGATCCGTGGTGCCACACAGAGACGCAGCACAAGCCGATCGGAAACTGCACAATCATTGCAACAGCAGTATGAGACTAAAAACTGAAACTGTACAAAAGCAAAAAAAGTAGGGAGACACAGTGTGTGTGTGTGTGTGTGTGTGTGTGTGTGTGTGTGTGTGTGAGACATCGTGTGTGGGTGTGTGTCTGGGTGAAAGTCAGGACTCACAGACAGTACATGAAGGCTGGAAAAAAATTACTGTCCAGCAATTATAAATAATAAAAGATGGGGAAGTCTGCATAAATTCAAAATTAATGGTTGCCCTTGGTGTGGGATGCATTAATAAACCCCTCGGGCTTCGCCCTCGGAGTTTATGTAGCATCCCACACCTCAGGCAACCATTAATTTCTCATTAAGCACACTTCTCAATCCATTATTGTATATATAATTACTGGCCACAATTTTTTCCCAAAGAGAAAGCCAGTTATAATTTTCCGTTATAACCAGCCGAGCTGGTTATAATGGCAAACACGTGCCAGCTTTCTCTAGAGAAGTGCGAGACACAAACACCTGCAGATCAAACAAAAGAATTCAACCACTCACGCTCTGCCAGCTGCTGGTGTCCTCTCAGCTCTGTCGTTGTTCTCCATGACACTAAACAAATACTCGCCTGCTAGAGATCTTCATGCTGTGGTGATCGTAGTTATCTGCTTCCTGTGGAGATCTGGGTGTAGCGTTGTCAGAGGAGAGCATTAGGTTAGCATGGGTTAAGGAGCATGTTAAATGTGTGGCAAAAAAATTGCAACCAGCAATTATAAAAAATAAAGTAATGGGGGGTGGTTATTTACTTGAATTTTACAAACACCCTCAGTGTGGGATGCCTAAATAAACCCCTCGGGCTTCGCCCCCAGGGTTTATGTGGCATCCCACACCTCTGGTGTTCGTAAGATTCTTGTTATAACCACCTCCACATACATCATTCTCTATGTAAATGTTACATTCTACAAGTGAAATTCTGGAGGCATTACCTATTATACTACCATAAATATTTGAGAAAATGTTGGCCATAATAATTTTTGATTGTTCCACAGTAAATTTAAACTTCTAAACCAGCTTTCGTCCAGTGTGTTAAATAACATGATACATAAACAATGGATATGCTGGCTAATGTGAGGTCTTTACCTACAAGAGCAAGGAAGTTACAAACATTTTCAGAAAGTTTTCACAACATTTCACAAATATTTACATAGTGAAATTCTGAGCCCCTGTAACTTAAAAACTTTCTGAACCGAATCTCTCCATATTTAGTTAGTTCTATGACCCTTAGAAAAAGATTGTACATGCTTATTTTCAAATATCTGTCTCCAAAGGTAGCTGAATTATAAACAGATAAATGTGTTCATGAAATTTCCCTAACAAATAAAATGCCAGATGTTGAATTCCTATATGTTTGAAATGACTTATTCAAATGTCAGGATGTTTGGCATATTTTTTGGGTGCCTATGAACAAGTAATACTAATAGATTTCAGATCTGTAGCTCAGGAGACAGCTGAGTTATGACCAATTAAAGATGTCTAAAAATTACATGACATTCTGTAGGAATGTCATGGAATTTCACAGAATTCAATAAATTCAGAATTTTCTAATTCTGCACAACTCCAGAGTTTGTTTGGAATACTGACAGAGGTGGTGGAAGGAGATAAACAACTGGATTTCAAAAGAGTCTTGGATTCATGGAGAAATTGGATATGCAAGTGTGTGTGTGTGTGTGGGGGGGGGCAGGCCCAATAGGCATTTCTTTTTTCTGTCCTAATGTAATGTAATGACACCAGTGTGGAATTCTGAGCTCACATGTGAACCTGGATCTCCTGGGTGGTAGCAGCACTACATAATGCTACCATACCATTGCCAGCTTGTATTGTAGTGATAGCTAACAATACAGGAGCTTTAATTAATCCTGATTTGTGGAATCATATCATGTACAGCATGTGTAGACACACTCTCTGGCAAATAGGGAAAATAAACAGAAAGGGCTTGCTATACACCATGTAGGTAAAGGTTAGAGGTAAGAAAGTAGGGTGCTACTGGGCGTGGGACACTAAGATGAGTTTATTTAAACCAGATACTTACTGTGCTAGAATCCGCTGTAACTGGGTTTGTGGTGTTGAGGAGAGGAGAATACTACAAGGATTGTGGAAGGGGTTATTCAATTTGGAGCAACATTAAGCGTATCTTTATTAGAGTGTGCTTTAACTGGGGAGAAAGCAAAATGCTACAGCAATTGCAAAAGGGGAGCTTTAACACAGGATCAGGCAGATATTTATTAGAATGCACATTTAATGTTTTCAATTATTTCAGTATTTATCTACCCAGGATAGTTCAGCTAAGATACAGCATCTAAGATACAAAATCTCCAGTCCGTTGTCTTTTGTGTCAGAGGACTGGGCTAATGGTTTTATTTTCTTTTACTTTTCGGCACTCTTCCAGGATTCGATACAGGATTGCAGCATAGCCCCTAAGAAACGCTGCAGAGCGGCAGCCAAACACACAGCTGGGCTATAGACACAGCTGGCCGGGGAACAAAGGATCCATGGGGACCAATCACAGAGTGCAGTGCAAAAGGCGCCAAGACAGGGGCACTTTAAAAAGTCCAACAATGCTGCAGCAGTTCAGTTCTCCAATCTGTTGCCTTTTGCGTTGGAGGACTGGGCTGATTGTTTTACTTTTTTTTTACTTTTTGGTGCCATTTCTGGACTCGATACAGGACTGCAGCATTGCCCCTAAGAAAGTTGCATAGTGGCAGCCAAACACACAGCTTGGCTATAGAATACTTTCCTTTCTCCCGCCCCAATCACTCGCCCACCTGGGTGTTATGGGGAGCAACAACTTCCTCCAGGGACAGGAAGATGAAATTTGCTTGGTCCCTCCCACAGGCAAGAAACTGCAAGGGCTCCCTATGACAAGAACAGGACCACTGGGAGGAGTATAAGGAATCTAAGCTCGGATAAAGTAAATAGAAAAAAAACAAAAAAAAACAAAAACAAAGGGGGGACAGCAAATCTGGACCCAGGGGAAGGAATGATATCCACTGGGATGGATATCGTTGGTTGCAAGGGGTGCAGAGCACTCTTCCACAGAAGACATCTCTGGGCAATAGGGTATTGCCCCATTTGCCAAACTCTAAATGAGCTAAAAGAACAGCTAAATGCAGTATGGGCAGAAATCTCCCAACTGCAGCACAAGCTGTACAAAGACAGGACATCACACCTTCCTTCTCCAAGACCTCAGATCCCACCTGGAACGCCACTCTCACAAAGGCAATCCGGTCCAGGGGGGATGGCAGGTGGTGTGATTGAGAGATGGAAAATCAGCAGAAGGGATCAGTTGAACTCATTCTATGCCAAACCCATTCCAACAGCAAATCACTTTACACCTCTAACTATGGAAAGGGATAACAGCCACATGAAGAAGGAGAACAAGCTTACTGATAAGGCAGGATAGCATCCTGAAGGGACAAGCAGTGGCAGGAGAGCATTAAATAATAAAACAAGGACAAGAAGAATACTTGTAGTGGGTGACTCCATGATAAGGGGAGTTGAAAACCATGTAAGGGACTGCACACAAACAGAAGTGATGGTCAGATGCCTCCCAGGTACCTCAGTAAAACAGGACACCAGTTGCATCAGGAAATTAGTGGAAAGAGCTGGCGAGGACATCGTACCCATTGGTGCACCTTGGGAAAAATTACCTGGTGAGCCAGTCGGTAGAAGAGGCCAAACAGGACCTAACTAAACTAAGTGAACATTTGGCTACTCATTCATTATTCCTAGCCTTCTCTGAGGCCCTCCCTGTGTGGGGCAAAGGCAGCAGCACGCAAATAATAAGAGACAAGAAAATAGAGGGATTTCGCACATGGCTTCAAAGCTGTTGTTAGGATAAAGGCTACCACTTCATTGGAGCATGGGGAGACTTCTGGTAAAAGAAGTTCTTCAGGTATGATGGCCTGCACCTGGCAAGAGAAGGAGTATGGGCACTAGAGCAAAGGTTTGATGTCACCATTGGGCATTTAAACTTGGAGGGGGGGTCTTGAGGCTGCGGTCCCCAACGAGGAGGGGAACTTGGCCATTACTCCCTGGAAGCAGATATTTCACATGGTAGGCAGAAGAAGATGTGCAGAAGCACAAAAGGTGGTCATAGAGCCCAATCTGTAATGGAGGAGATAAGAATGCCTACTGACGGTGCTAACAAAAAGGGACTGAAGAGAATACACAAGGGCGAGGGTGAAAACACTAAACGGAAGGGAAGCAAGACTTGGAGGGTGATGTGTACAAATGCCTGTAGCCTGGTGAATACAATCCCAGACCTAATAGCCTTAATTGCTGAGGTGGAACTAGACATTATAGCTGTCACTGAGACATGGCACACAGAAAGCCATGCCTGGGACACAGCAATGCCAGGGTATGCCCTATTCCAGAGAGACAGGAGTGGAAAAAAGGGGGGGAGAAGTGACTATATACGTTAGAGAAGGAATTAAAGTGATAGAGGCATAGGGGTGTCAGGAAGGGGCAGAGGCTCTGTGGATCATGCTGGAGACAGAAAATGGGGTAGCAATTCAGTCAGGTGTCTTCCACAGACCTCTGGAGCAGAGGGAGGAGATAGACAAGGAGCTAGTGGAAAACAAATACAAAATGACAAATAGGGGAAATGTACTCATTATGGGCCTCTTCAGTATGCCAGACATTGATTATTGGAGCACCCATACTGCAGCCACAGCAAGGAGCAGAGCCATCCTGAAAGCTCTGCAAGAGGTGGGACTCAAGCAGCTTGTAATGGAGCCCGCCAGAGAGGGAGCTATTCTGGACTTGGTGCTCACTAATGAGGGAAGAGTTAAGGACAGGCAGGTAGGCAGCCATCTAGGGTCCAGTGATCACTGTATCATGTGGTTTTCTATAGAAACAGTGGAGGAGTCCAGCCACACAAGATAAAAGTCATGGATTTCAAGAGGGTCTATTTTGAGAAGTTGAGGATATGTCTAGTGAAAACATTATGGGGAAGGGGGGGTGGACAAGCAGTTGGCAAATCTAAAATGTGCCATAGATGAAGCTACTAATATGTGCATTAAGCAAGTAAGTAAAATGCTGTGGTTCACTAAGGAAGTAGCCAGGAGGGTAAGAGAAAAAAGGATGGCATTCAGAAAATACAAAGAAAAACAGGGGGAGGAAGATAGGGAAGCATACATGGAAAAACTGATGGAGGCTGGAAAAGCAGTTAGAAGGGCCAAGCCACAAACAGGAAAGGATAGACCAGTCAGTTAAGAAAGGAGGCAAGACTGTTTTTCGATACATCAATGAAAAGAGAAAGACTAGGGGAGGGATAGTGAGACTAAATAGGGAGGAAGGAGGGCCTGCTGAGGGGGACCAGGAAAAGGCAGAAATCCTGAATAAATATTTCTGCTCAGTATTTATGGAAAAAAGGGAAAGGGGAGGGACCACTATTGGGAGAAAAAAGGAGTCAGAGGCAGGGGGTGGATACCAATCCATTCACAAAGGAGAGTCCTAAAAGGGCTTGAAAAACTGAGAAAGGACAAGGCAATGGGACTGGACAAAATTCACCCCAGAATACTAAAAGAGTTCAGAAATGAACTGGCAGCACCCTTGGCAGAACTATTCAATGAATCATTAGAGACAAGTGTGGTCCTGATGGATTGGAGAAGGGCAAATGTTGTCCCTCTCCACAAGAATGGGAGTAGCGAGGGGGCAGGTAATTACAGGCTGGTAAGCCTAACCTCAGGGGTATAGAAATTGATGGAATCATTGCTGAAGGAAAGGATTGTGGAGTACTTTGAATCCGGCAGCAGCAGGATCCAAAGCAACATGGTTTCATGGCAGGTAGGTCTTGCCAAACAAACCTGATATATTTCTTTGATTGGGTAACCAGAGAGGTAGATCGGGGGGATGGATGTGGCCTACTTGGATTTTAGTAAGGCCTTTGACACTGTTCAACATAGAAGGCTTGACCCGGGGCTCTGCAGTGGCCATGGCCTTGGCTCCTCCGGCTGACGTCCGACACTCCTGAAGCCAACTCCAGGCAGCCACACCTGGGATCCAAAAAGATTCCAAGCCCTTGACCTGGGCTCTGCAGTAGCCATGGCCTCAGCTCCGACAGCCATCGGCCACCACTCCTGAAGCCGACTCCAAGCAGCCACACCTGGGATCCAAAAATATTCCAAGCCCTTGACCCAGGCTCTGCAGCGACCGTAGCCTCAGCTCCGACAGCCGATGGCCGCCACTCCTGAAGTCAACTCCATGTAGCTGTCCCATGGATCCAAAAAGGTACATGTCCTGGGGACCCCTCCGGCTCTGCAAGCTGCCGCCTGATTGGTGTGGACTCACTGGGTGATCAGCGATTGGATGCTACTCTGTATTACTGCAGTGCCATTGGCTAACATCAGAAACTTCCTCATTGGCTCTTGCCATGGAGTGTAATTTTTTTGAGCGGCCCCGGCAAGCCATTTGTACCATTTATTACTATTACTATTTTCTCCTGCCCACCGACCCCAACCCCGGCCGCTATTAAATACCCCTAAGCACCACCTCTCATCACCCTAATTGGCTGTGTCCACTTAACCCATCTTGGGGATAATAACATCATCTACCTGAGGGCACTGTGAACCCACTGGTCCTGCCAGCTTTCCTTCTTTAATGTAATTTTTTTCTGGGCTGTTAAACCACTGTTCCTGTTGGCATGCAATCTTAGTAGTGCATCGTTCCTTAATGTCCACTCTCAGTATAAGCTGTGGGCCACAGTATACAAGTTCACTCTGTCTGCCCTCCCCCCTTTCTCATTCTTTCATTCTTACTCACTCACCCTCACAACCCTGACCCTAACAATGCTCATCCATTCGATAAGGACATCCAGTTAACAACAAATGGTGGACCTCTGGAAATGTTTTCAACATCACAAATGGGCCTTGGTCTCCCCTTTTAAGCCATTCTCACCATCATAATGGTACATCTTATTGCCTGCCTATTCACTGCAACACCTACCCAGATGCCATCATCTTCCTCTCTCTCAGCAAAAAAATGAAAAAAAGGCATCACAAAAGCCATAGGACTGTTAAACTCTCGTCAAGGCTGCTAAGAGAACAACTCCCTAGGATCACCCTCCAATTACTCCTGCTATCAGGTAATATCCACTCCAATCCAGGACCGGGAGGTTTGCCTACATGACTGGATACTTTCAAATAAACCTGATTGTATCTCTTATGCAACTGTACACCCTGACTTCCTTAGTGACCACTCACTCATTACCTGCTGCTGGTCAAACAAATTCCATACTTCCCCACCACAAACCATTCTCCACAGGGTTCTAAAGTGAGGCCATTTGGAACTCCTAAAACTACAATTGCACTGCCAGGACTGGTCTCTGTTGGATTGCACTGATGACATTAACATAGCACTCGAGAATTTTATTAAAACCTTCAATGGTGCCTGTGACATACACACACACTTCTTAAGAAGTTGAAGATGCAGGGCATAGTTCACCCCTGGATCACACGTAAGCTAATAGATAACGTGAAACTGTGGGACCACCTCTGGCACCGTGCCAAAGCATCTGGTAAACTACAAGAACTGCAAGCCTATAAAGCTGCAAGAAATTCCAGCACGCGGGCTATTAAAAACGTAAATACCATAAAGAGCGCCTGACCAATACTTGGGGAGACAGTAGAAAATTTTGATCTAATATCAAAGATATCATTGGTAAAGACCCAAAGTTGCTATCTGCTATGTTGAACGTTGAGGGAACCCCCACCCTTGGCCTGCTTAAAATTGCAAATATCTTTAATGATGCTTTCATCAACCTGGGCAGTGTCCTTTCTCAAGACTTCTTTGAGGACATCCCTGAACAGTCAGCTTGCCAACCTGAGAACACAACCCCTGTGCATCCCCCCTTCTATTTTAAGAAGGTCTCAATAATCCTAGATAGAAAACTTCTGAACAAGGTGTTGGGAAAATTCCGACATAGTGGTGATTCTCCAGACCTCAAACTCATTTCACTTACCATTGAAGAAGTCCTCCCACCCATTACCAAATTCTGAACCTCTCTCTTACCCTGTCTCAGTTCCTGCAGGTTTGAAAAACAGTTACTGTGACATCTGTTCATATATCTGGAGATCGTGCCCTACATAACAACTACAGGCCAATATCAATCCTTTTTCCTTTTTTCAAAGTGCTGGAGCAAATTGTTACAAATCAACTGGTAGAGTACCTTGAAAAATATTCCATCCCATGTCCACAACAGCATGGTTTTAGGAAAGGACACAGCACCACAACAGCACTACTTGAATTCACCAACTTCATCCAGCAATCTATTGACCAAGGCAATCTTGTAGAAGCAGTCTTCATAGATTTAACGAAGGCATTCAACACTGTAAATCACCCTCTGCTCCTCAAACAACTCTATTATCAGCCTTTCCCTGGATACGCTGCACTGGTTCAGAAGCTATCAGAAGCTATCTAGATGACAGACCTTAGTGTGGGAAGATAGCCAATGTTGTCTCCAAACATAAGCCGGTTAGTGGTAGGTGAAATGGGCTCAATCCGCACTGCGAAGTGATTCGCGGAGTAAAGGCGGATTCGCGGAGTGCTCCACAATGCAAAGTGGAGTAATTCTCCTTATAATGAGTAACATGAAGTCCATTGAAAACAATGACTTTGCGTTACTCTGCCTTCCTAGACCACTACTCCACCAAAATCTTAAGCTAAGTGCATTGAGAACAATGCACTTCGCCTCACTTCACCTTGTTTTTGAGCTCTGAAGGTGAATTGTGCAGTGATTTGTGGGATTTCAGGTCACATGGGCTCTATATTGATCTGCACAGCCTCAGTTCGGGGTAGTGTGTGTAGGAAGCAGTAGGGAACAGTGTGCTCTGAGAGCTGTCTGTGATTGAAACCTTCTAAAAGCTGTTAAAAAAGCATTTTTGAGTTTTTAATTGTGCTTCACCTTTAGTTCATCGATTGCAGGAAACCCTCCTGTGCTCATATCATCAAGCGTTTGTCCGGCAGCTATCCAAATGTTTCTTTATGTTATAAGGTTCACTTTGTGGTGAAATGTGGGCACTTCCAAGGCTCTTCTTACTGGAAACATGCCCACACGCTTCACCACAAACTGACCATTATAACATAAAGAAACATTCGGAAAGCTGCCGGACAATCGGACATTCACTATAATGGAGCATGCACCTGCACTCCCCCTGGCATCACGTCCTAATGTTGCTGAGAAAGGGGAGCAGAATTTTGGTTGCTTTTATGAATGGGAATTCCTCCTTGACGTGACACACTGTAATGAAATTATGGGCAGTTTTCATAGAAATGTATTGCATTATGTGGAGCAAGAAAGATTCCCCTGGAAGTAAGGCGCCCATATATCAGATGCAATGCTGTAACTTGGTAAATCTCTTTCATGTCTATTTCACAAGCAAAACAGTTATAGAGCCTCAGTAATGTTGACTTTGTGTCAGGACTCATGAATCGAATTTTAAGTGTTCCGCAAACAGCATGAAGAATGAGCAACGCGAGTATGTTGTGCTAAACTGCATGTGTGCTGTCACTGTTCTTTCCTGTGTGTGCTTCCATTGTACAGCTTCATGCAAACATATATATGGTAAGACTTGTTGCATTATCAAGAATAAAGATAACAAAGAATACCTGATGTATATTTTATTGGTACCATCAGCTCCAGCGAACTAAGTGATATGATATTTTTTCAGAGGTATCGGGTCACTGTGCACCTCAGTCACTCACAGTGCACACATGACTTTGCGGAGATCATAGAACAAAAAACACATGCTCTGCTAAAAGTTATGTGGCAGTATAGTATATAATGTGACTAAGGTGCACTCTGGCCAGACACCTCTGAAAAAGTATCGTATCACTTAATCTACTGATGATGATGGTGACAGTAAAATATATCGTATTCTGCTCGCTATTCTTTATAGCATAAACATTGTCTGCAACAAGTCAGCAACAGCAATATATGTTTACAACATGCTGCACAATGTCTGATGTCACACATACACACACACACACACCACAACACTGACTGCACACATGCAATTTTAAGCATCATACTTGCACTGCTCACAACAGCTTGTCCGCAAGCACTCAAAACAAAAAGTCAACATTACTGAGGCACTGCAACTACAGAAGAGAAAATGCGTATTATTAAACAACAAAAAAACACACACAAAAACAGTACAGCACAGTAGTGGGGGGTCCAGAAAACAATCCTTTAATGTGGGATGCCATGGTGTTCGAGCAGCAGGTGCAGCATTGTGACTATTTGCAGCTGCTGTTGATGGATTTGATCTACCTCCTGCTGCACAGCATCTACCCTCTCATTGTTCTCCTCCAGGGCTGTCCACACCAGAGAAATGTCGGCCTGTGTTGCAGGCACTGTGGCAGGGTCCCCTGCAGGTGGAAACCCAGGTAGTGGTGGTGGTGGAGAGGGTGGTGCTGGTGGCTGTGGTGGCAGTGGTGGTGGTGGAGCAGATGCTGCAGTTGCCCTCCTCCTGCTGTGGTGACGAGGCACACCTTCAACCCCAGCAGCACCCTCAGCCACAGCCAAAGAAGGGCCAGCAGGTGGATGCCTGGCTCCTTCCGTGGCAGCCTGCCACTCCACCTTGTGGTGGTTTGACATGTGCGTGCACTGGCCACCAGTCCCCAAATGTGTCCCCCAGGGGCCATGGCACATCACGATTTTGCTGTCTCTCCCTACACAGTTAAAAAACTCCCATACTGGGGAGCTGCGGGGGAGGGGGACCAGATACAATCCTTGGACCACCTACATTTTCCTGGGATACCTCCTGTGGCTGTGGAGGGGGTGCTGATGGAGTCCCCGTAGTTACTATCAGTGGTGGTGGTAATGCGGAGTAGGTGGATGTGCAGCAGCCACCGGTGGCACTGGTGCTGCTGCTTCCACGGGGGGGGGGAAGCAACACCCAAGAGTCGGGAGCGGTCCAGCAACACATGACCACCCCCACATGTGCACACTCCTCTCCTCTCCTCTGTCTGTGCCCATGGGCCAGAGACTCTCCTTGTCCAGGGTCCATCGCACACAAGTCCCCTACTATAAACGAGTCCTGAGTCGACGCCTAACCTTCACTTGGTGGCCACACTCACTCTCACACTCTCAGACACACACACACTGACACACACAGTCACACACACACACACAAAACAAAACAAAACTTATAAAAGAAAAATTCAGTACCAAAAAAAAATCACAAACACAATACAAAAACTAAATAAAGATGTAGCTTTTAAAAAAGCAGTTTTTTCCCAGCACAAAAGCACTGAGACACAAACTGCTGTCCTGTCTCACCAAAAAGCCTTCTCCCTCTACCACTGCAAAGGAGAAAGTGAAAGTAACTGCTTCTCTGACTCACTTCCTTCCTGCCTGGCTAAAGCATGTGACTTACAGTACTGTAAGCCATGTGATGTGTGGGGGGCTGCCTATTTAGTTGTCACTTCGCCTTGCTTCGCATTAAGGCATATTGAGAACGCAAAGTCATAATGAGAATGCAAAGTGAGCACTTTGTGTTGCCCACTTCGCGTTGTGCTCCGCCGACGTGAAGTGGCCACATTACGTCCACTTCACCAGCGGAGTGAAAATTCACTGCATCTCTGAAGCCGGTCCTATCTGGAGTACCACAAGGTTCTATCCTTGGTCCACTCCTCTTCAGCATCTTCCTGAACTGCATACCATCTGGTTGGCACCTACAAACCCTGCTCTATGTGGATGACTCTGTCATCTTTGCAAGCCATCCAAACCCAAATTTG
The DNA here is from genome assembly GCA_016271365.2 of Neoceratodus forsteri. Taxonomy (NCBI): domain Eukaryota; kingdom Metazoa; phylum Chordata; order Ceratodontiformes; family Ceratodontidae; genus Neoceratodus; species Neoceratodus forsteri. The sequence goes on from CM057449.1 coordinate 736,257,987, forward strand.
CTCGAAAGTAATTTTCAACTTGGGTTCATGGATGTTGAGCAATGGTTTAGTAAGCATAAGCTAGTACCAGGCTACAGAAAGACAAAGGTCCTGATCTCAGCCTCCTGCAATAAACACAAGGCACATGCGCTTACCAAGAGAAACAACCAAGGAGCCCCCCCTTGACCAAATCCAGCACTTTAAGTACCTAGGTGTAATACTGGACAGTCATCTAACCTATGCGCAACACATTGAGAATGTTGCCAGGGCCATCAGCACTAGGATTGTACTCAGAAGGAGCCTAATCCCAGAAGCTCTCAAACTGGCAATTCACAGTTCTGTGCTATCGATCATTGACTATGGCCTGGTGATCTACGCAGCTGCTTCCTACACTGCACTCAAAAGGCTAACGGTTGCCCTAAGCAAGGCCTGCAGACTCTTAACGGGTGATGCCCATCTAACCCACACCTGTGAGCTCTATGCTCAGTCTGGGTGGCTCCCACTAAATGCAAGGATTAAATACCAAACATGCCTTCTGACAAAAAAGGTGGTTGTTGGGCTAATGCCTCCAGGTGTGGGATGCCTAATTAGCAAATCTCTCAGGACTCAACACACTCGCACCTCTACAACCGAACTCCTTCTTGTTCCAAAGTGCCGCACTACCCAATGCCAAAGCTCCTTTCTCTTCAGAGCCCCTTCCTGGCTCAATGGTCTGCACTGTGAACTGGCTAACCCAACTAAACTTGACCAGTTCAAACTCATGCTCTGCCAGCTTCTCTCAACTGAAAGCTCCTGTGATGGCATCTTCTAATTAATAGCATCTCTCTATTGTAGCCCCTGGGGCTGCGTCTCCAAACTCATAGGCACACGCCCCCATTGATCCCTCCCTCTATTCTACCACCTTGTCTCCATCGCCTACACTTTCCTATCATCCACCTGCTGCCCTGCCCCTCCCCTCCCCTCTCCTATCCCCTCTCTCTGCCTCCCTTTAATTGAAACCTTGACAATGACTCTGGCTGCTACCCTCCCACCTGCCTGTTTCCACAACTACCCCACCCCTCTCCTCATTTGCCACTGCCTCTACTTTATTGTTGTTGTGTTTACATTTTGCACTGTAATATGAAATTGTTGTATATGTTTTTACTTTTTACTTTTTTCACTTTACTGCTGCATTTACATTTTGCACTGTCATATGAAATTTCTGTATGTGTTTTTACTTTTTTACTTTTTTAGTATTCCAACTGTTAGTTCTTCCCTTGTATGTATATAACCCCCAACCCCCGATGTGGGACCTTTGTAAATGACCTGCCTGGCACTCAAAGGTAGTTGCAATCCAAGACTGAATAAATAAATAAAAAAAAAAATACAATTTAGCTGGAAACATCCCTGATAAATGGAAATTGGCTCTCATAGTGCCCTTACACAAAGAGGGGCCCAAGGACAAAATAGAAAATTGCAGACCTACATTTCTCCTCCATACATGTGAACATATGAACATATGAAGAAGTCAGCAGAAGAAGTCCAGTTGGTCGATTAAGTCTGTTCATATTGCAGGGTCCACAGCTTGAGCTAATGTCCCTGCCTTCCCTCCCCACTCCTCCCATCCTCCCTACCCATGATCCTTAATTTCCCCCTATGCCTATCCCAGCCTGTATTAAAGCTGCCCACTGCCTTCAATGAGATGACATCTTCTGGCACTGCATCCCAAGTGTCCACCACCCTCTCTGTGAAGAAGTGCTTCCTGATCTCTCTTCTAAACCTCCCACCCTCCAACTTAAGACTGTGCCTCCTCATGTTATGGTTGCCATTCATCTTAAAGAAACTCTCCATATCAACCTAATTTATCCCTTTCAAGTACTTGAAGGTCCTAATCATGTCCCCTCTCTCTGTCCCCTGTCTTCCAGGGAGTACATATTCGGTGCCCTCAACCTCTCCTTGTATGCCTTACCCTACCCTCCTTGTAGCCCTCCTCTGGACCTTCTCCAGCAGGTTAATGTCCTTTTTCAGGTGTGGGATCCTGTACTGAACTCTATACTCTAAATGCGGCCTTACCGGTGACCTGTACAAGGGCAGTATAACCTCTTCTTTCCTACTATTGATCCCCCTGGATATACATCCCAGCATTGTGTTTGCCTTTGCTGCTGCTTTCTTGCACTGCCTGAGTGCTTCAGGTCACTAGTGATCATCACTCCCAGGTCCTTCTCCTCCTCTAATGTACTGCATCCCAGTAGTACTCTATCCTGGGATTCTTGGCTCCAATATGCATAATTTTGCATTTCTTGGCATTGAAGCCAAGCTGCCAGATCCTGGACCACCTCCCCAGCTTTTCCAGATCTTCCTGTAGGTCCTGTATCCCTTCAGCTGTGTCCACTGTCCCACAGAGCTTAATGTCATCTGCAACTAGGCACATTTTGCCCTTAATGCCATCCCCAATGTAGCTGATGTAGACATTGAACAATACCAGCCCCAGCACATAGCCCTGTGGGACCCCACTGGTTACCTCTCTGGTACCAGATAACTCTCCCCCCACAATCACCCACTGGGTTCTGCCCCTCAGCCAGTTTTCCACCCATCTGGCCATCTTTTTCCCAACCCCAAGATCCACCAACTTCCTGATCAACCTTTTGTGGGGCACAGAGTCACAGTTGCCAAGATTATGAGGCTACTAGATGAATAATTATTAGACTTCCTTGAGCAGAATCACACTCTTACCCAATTCTGGCATGGCTTCCGCAAAAATCATAGGACTGATACAGCCCCAGTACTTGTCACTAGCGATATTATTAATGCCATGAACATGGGCAAGGCATCTGGGGCCATCTCCATAGATCTTACCAAAGCATTCAATCTAGCTAACCATAATTTGTTACTCAGAAAACTACAGGACTATGGCTTGGATGATCTCTCTTGCCGCTGGGTCCAGAACTATATGACTGGGTGGACGTAGTGCATCAAATGGGAAGGTAAGACCTCTTCCCCATGTCAAGTCACAGATGGGGTACCCCAAGGATCTATACTTGGCCCCCTGCTATTCTCACTATTAATCAATGACCTACCTCTTAACTGCAGTGGTGCCTCAATACAGCTTTACGCTGATGACACCATACTTTACAGGTCCTCTACTGATCCAGCCTGGATCAATACACAGCTGCAGAATGACTTCCACTCATTAGAAAGTTGGTTTCTAGCCAACAAACACATACTCAATGCCAAAAAATCAAAGGCAATGCTATTCAGTCACACAAATCTTGACTCAGACAGGCAAGATCTCCTTACAGTCACTACCTGCACTGCAGACAGGCTAGAGGTTTCCAAACCTTTAAATACCTAGGACTGACTCCAGCATTTCCTTTGAACCTCATGTTGATGCTCTGACCAAAATGATTAACCAGAAGCTCAGGCTACTATGTAGACTTTCCACCTCACTATCCAAGGAAGCACATAACACCATTGCCTCCAGATCTCTCCTCCCTCTCCTACTCTAAGGTGCCCCAATACTTCATACCTTACATGAATCCACCCTCAATAGGCTAAGAATGCTCTGCCATAGAATCAGATAATTTGCAGCCTGTGCCCACTCAAAAACACACCACTGCACAATGCTAGCTAAATTAGGTTGGCCCTCCTTTGAAGCCAGACAGCAGTATCCCCTGTAATGCCTTACCTTTAAGTTATTGCAGCCACTCACCCTGCCAAGCCTCTCTGGCAAAATCCAATGCAAACAATTTGCTCAACCTCTTTGAGCCTTAGCTTTCCCAGTGCTGGAAGTCCCTAAAGTGCGATATGAGATTGGAAAATGGTCCTTCGCCTACTCCACTCCACATCTGTGGAACTCCCTGCCCTCAATGGTCTGGGACTGTCCTACCTTGCCACAGCTTAAGTTGACTCTTAAATCTCTCTTTTGGGCAACTCCCCGCTGCAATTGCTTCCACTGAATCTAATTGTCGTCTACTTACCTCCACAATCTGTGGGGGATATATTATCCCAAACAACTTATCCCAATATGATTGCTGCTCGAAGTTAGTCAATGCCTATTGTCGTTACATACCTTGTATGTATTTCTTTGCCAGTATAACACTTGTGAATGTTCCTGTTTCAGTTCTATTGCCTGTAACTAAACCTTTGTTAGTATGACAGTCGGTATGTGTATGTAAAGCAATCCATGTATAATTCATACGTTATGTTATTTAATGAATGTAACTAATTCCGGGTTGCCCTTGAAAAAGGGACATCTTTCCTCAGTGGGCTTACCCAGTCACCAAAATTCAAATAAATAAATAAATAATAAATAAGTTGAGCAGTCTGGGAGTGGGGTACAGGGTGATGAACTGGGTTAGAAATTGGTTGAGCGGGAGGACACAAAGAGTGGCAGTGAAAGGAGCTCAGTTCATGGAAAGGGAGGTGACTTGCAGGGTGTCCCAGAATTCGGTGTTGGGGGCAGTCCTCTTTAATGTCTTCATAAGCGACATTGTGGAGGGGCTGGAAGGGAAGGTGTGTCTATTTGCAGATGATGCAAAGATCTGCAATAGAGTCGAGACTCCAGAGGGGGGTGGAAAGAATGCAAAGAGACGTATGTAGGCTTGAGGAATGGTCAAGGGTGTAGCAGCTGAGATTTAATGCAAAAAATGCCAAATTATGCATCTGGGGTGTAGAAATCCAGGAGAAAAGTATTCAGTGGGGGAATTGCTGATGCCAAGCAAGCAAAAAAAGGATCTGGTGGTGATTATAACAGATGACCTAAAGGCAGCCAAACAGTGTGAGAAAGCGATAAGGAAGGCCAGCAGAAAGTTAGGGTGCATAGGGAGGGGTTCCTCCAGCAGAAATAGGGATGTGATGATGCCACTTTACAGATCACTGGTGAGCCCTCATCTGGAATACTGCATCAAGTTCTGGAGGCCACACCTCAGAAAAGACATAAACAAAATGGAAGCAGTCCAGAGAAGGGTTAAAAAGATAGTGCAGGGGGCTACACCAGAAGACATATGAGGACAGGCTAATAGACTTTGATATGTATTCGCTGGAGATGAGAAAGGAGAAGGGGATATGACAGAGATTTTTAAATACCTCAACAGGTTTATAGGGTCCAGAAGGGGGGCCTCTTTAAGAAAAGAGAATGCTCAAATACAAGGGGTCATGTTATGAGGCTGGAGTGAGATAGACTTGGGGAGAATGTGAGGAAGTGCCTTCTCATAGAAAGGGGGGTGGATTCATGGAACAGCCTCCACACAGAAGTGATAAGGATGCAAACAGTGAAGGCATTCAAAAATGCATGGGATAGACATAAGGGAACCCTAGCAATGATGAGGAAAAGGTAAACAAGGGACACCTGGGGGGCAGGGTATATGGGAAAACTAGATAGGGCAGGCGGTCCTCATCTGCCAACAAATTCTATGTATCTATGTAAGATACTACATCTCCATTCACTGGGGTCATGCTTGTCTCCACTTTCACAGCTGAGAGACTTAAACAGAGTCAGGATCAACCAAAAATTATATATATGGGGAGGTGTGGTGGTGGTATGAGGTAATGGTTGCTGTAAGGTTTTGAGGTATGTTTCATCATTTGGGTGGGGCACAAGATCAAGCAGATATTTTTAAACAACAAGGTAAAGGTTCTTTAAAACTGTCAAGTACTGCATATTGTTGGATAGAGGGAGACAGATGTAGCTTGGCATCATAGTTAGAGTGAAGAGCTGTTAAAGTGAAGACCCAGGTTTAAATCCCACTGTCACCTGTTACTCACTGCGTGACCTTGAACAAATCATTTAACTTCACTGCGATTGTGATTAACCTCTCACTAATTCCTCTCTAATCTTTTTCTGTGCCCTTCGAATCTTCATGTGAGCCCAAAATGGCAGCAACATTCTCTTCTCTCCTTCTCCTGGACTGTGAAGCACTGTACTTTCCTTTCAATATAAATGGTAACTGAAAACTAAAAGAATAAATAAATATGTATATAAATAAATACATAAATTTGTTTTTAAACAAAACAGACTTTAAAATGGCCTGTTTCTCATCTTTTGTGTTGGCACTCAGCTCCCAATATCGTTTAGTAGTTGGTCACCAAACTCTGGTCAAATATTCCTGACATAGAAATTGTCAGTTAAAGAAAAAATATCCTACTGTGCTTTTGTTATGAGGGCACTGGTTTTGTTTTTTCAGTGTTTTGCAAGACTAATCAAATGCTAAGTTTAAACACTAAGGACAGAATTTCAAACCCTGATCCCTCTCTTCATATTTTCAAAGCAGAGCTCTGTTTGCACTATTGGACCATTTATTATAGGGTCTAGCTGTCTGAATTAAAACTGTGGTGCTTTCTTCAAAAATGATGCAGGTACCAATCTGTTGACATTTGTACCATGTTTTATGCATGCACTATTTTTTTGCATATGCATTATTTCTTTGATACATGCACCATTGTATTGACATTGGAACCATTTTTAATGCATGCACAATTTTTAGGTTTCAGCAGCATAGCTGTGAGCACCTATTGTGGTCATGCATACTCTACTGTGCTATAAGTCAAGGTTAAAGTCACATTCAGTGTGAGTGATTCAGCTGCATGATGTCACTCATTATGTCAATAACAGGGCTTTTAAGACTCGGCATATGGTTCTAGACCTACACAAGCCTGGATTTGGTCCCCTCTATTGCACAGTTTTTTTCTTTCTTACTACACGCTTTGTTGCATGAGAAAAATTGTTAGATGTCATTGCAAATGTAGTGAAGGGTTTTAGCAGAGCTAAGAAGCAGACTGTCAGGTAACTAAACTTAGTTCTACAGTATGCTGTAGTTAGCTAAATTAGGCCAGGCTGAGGCTTGCCAAGGTTTGAGTACAACTCGAGTCACCTGTTTTGCAAGTTGTGGCATGACCTCTCCACCACAGGAACTGCACCACACTTAGCTGTAGCTCAGTAGCACAGTGAATAGGTGTTTGTTTAGCAGGCAAAGGATCAGTGGTCATATCCTGGCAGGGACTTAAACTTTTTTTGGAAGACAGAAACTCACTTGAGTGGTGATACATGGTGATGTGGAGTTCGAATAGTAAATTATATGCACAGTTAATTAAGTTAAGAACAGAAATTTGTGAAGGTAAATCACCTGTTAGTATTAGATCCCCAGTCACCTGTTTTGCAGGTTGTGACATAACCGCTGCGCCATAGGAAATGCAACACAATTACTGACTGTTTGGTGCAACACTGAATGTGTATTTACTTAATGAGCAAAGGATTAGTGCTTTTAATTCAGGTAGGCATTGTTAGAATGCTGGCTTTTTTTGTAACATGGACACTCATTTGAGTGATATTTCATGGTGGTAGTGTGAGTAATAGTAAATTGAGAAGTAAATGTAGCCAAGAACAACAATTGGTGCAAGTAACTTGCCTATTAGTATTAGGTCCTCAGTCACCTGTTTTGCAGGTGTGACATAACCTGTCTATCACAGGAACTGCAACTCACTTATTGAATGTTTGTTTGCTTACCAAAGAGTCAGTGGCTCAAATATGCATAGCGCTTCAGTATTTTTTTCAAATTTTTCATTAAGGATGGAAACTTACTTAAGTGGTGATTCATAATGGTGTGGAGTTGAAATAGTAAATTATGTAAGTACAGTCAGCTAAGAACAACACTTTGTGAACATAAATCTCCAGTTGGGGATTAAATCCTCAGTCACCTGTTTTGCAGTTTGTGACATAACCTGTACATCATAGGAACTGTGATTCACTTACCAGCAGCTCACTGGCATACTGAATGTGAGTTTGCTTGGCAGGCAAAGGGTCAGCAGTACAAATCCTGGCAGAAACTTAAACATTTTTTAAGACAGAAACTCACCTGAGTGGAGATTCATGGTGTGTGTGGGGGAGTTGGAATAGTAAATTAAATGAGAAGTACATATAGCTAAGAGCAACAAGTTGTGAAGGTGAATTGCCTGCTGGGATTAGATTCACAGTCCCCTGTTTTGTAGGATGTCACATAACCTACATCATACAGTTGCAGTCATAGATACATAAGGGATATGTGATGGGCTCTGGTGGAATACACTATGTATCTAAATGAGTGGTTACTGACCTTGGGCAACCTCATGAGTGGTAGAGTACAACTAAGAGCAACCACTGTTGACAGCAAGGAGGTGGTTAAGAACCTACAAAAAGACATGCAGAGGCTGGAAAGATGGTCCAATGTCTGGCAGCTGACATTCAATGCAAAAAATTGTAAGGTAATGCATTTGGGTAACGGGAGTACAAGGACAGAGTATCACCTCAATTTAGTCTATCTCAGCACCACGCAGAAAGAGAATGGGACCTAGTTGTTATCATAATTCAATATTCCAGACGTGGACTGGAGCATCCCAGAAGCAGCATCAACTAGGAGCCGATTTATCCTGGACTCCCTTCAGAGTGCCTTCCTTAAGCAACTGGTCATGGAACCAACTAGACAGAAGGCAATACTGGACCTTGTGCTCACAAACAGGGACAGTGTGATGGGGTTAACAGTGGGGGATCACCTGGGGAACAGTGACCACCAGTCATTGTGGTTTGAAATCACAGAAGGAGCAGAACCAAACCACACAAAAACACGTATCCTGGATTTTAGGGGGACAGACTTTGGGAAAATGGGGAGATGCTTGAAAGAGGCATTAAGGGGAATGGGGCAGGAATCAGGGGTTGAGGAACAGTGGGCAGTATTTAAAATGGGGATTACAAGAACAAAATAATTATGTATTAAGCAGGTTAGCAAGGGTAAAAGGAAGAGGAGGCCATTATGGTTTTCCAAGGAGGTAGCAGAGAAAGTGAAAGCCAAAAAGATTGCATTCAGGCAATACAAAAAGACACAGGCAGAAGGAGATAGGGAGAAGTACCAGGAGAAGCAAAGGGAGGCAGGGAGGTCAGTAAGGGAAGCCAAAGCTCAGACAGAAGAGCACATTGCAAAATCAGTGGGTAGAGAGGACAAAACTTTTTACAGGTACATATTGTAAGTGAAAAAAGAAAGGCAAAGGGTGGGATAGTGAGACTGAAGGGGGAGGATGGGGGCTGCGTAGAGGATGACAACAGTAAAGCTGACATATTGAACAGGTATTTCTGTTCAGTCTTTACTGAGGAAGAGGAGGGTAATGGGTCTGAAGGGAGTAGAAGTGGTGGGAATGGTGCAGAAATGGACACAAGTCCCTTTACACGAGAAAGGGTCCTGAAGGAACTAGAAGTAATAAGAGTTGATAAAGCAATGGGGCCAGATGGGGTGCACCCCAGGGTCCCTAAAGAACTAAGAGAGGTGGTGACTGAGCCTCTGGCAATTCTGTTTAGCCAATCACTGGAAACAGGGGAGGTACCCAAAGAATGGAGGACAGCAGATGTAGTCCCATTATACAAAAGTGAGAACAAAGAGGAAGCGGGGAACTACAGACCAGTCAGCTTCACCTCAGTAGTGGGGAAGATCATGGAAGCACTACTGAAGGAGAGATTGGTGGAACATCTGGTTGTCAATGGACTACAGGACCCAAGGCAGCATGGTTTCACCAGGGGGGAGGTCATGTCAGACCAACCGCGTTGAATCTTTTGACTGAGTGACTACAGAGGTGGATAAGGGGAGGGCAGTGGACATGGCCTATCTGGACTGCAGCAAGGCCTTTGACACGGTGCCACATAGAAGACTATTACACAAAGTGGGGAATATGGGTGTGGGCAGGACAGTAGTGCAGTGGGTAGGAAACTGGCTGGGCGGCAGGACACAGAGGGTGGTGGTAAATGGCTGTCACTCCACAGAGGGAAGAGTGATCAGTGGGGTACCACAAGGATCAGTGCTGGGACTGGTTCTATTCAACATCTTCATCAGTGACATTGCGCAGGACCTAGAAGGCAGAATTTCCCTGTTTGCTGATGACACAAAGCTCTGTAACAGAGTATAAACACCAGAGGGTGTAGACAGAATGAGAAGGGACCTGCAGAAACTTGAAGAATGGTCAGGGGTTTGGCAGTTGAAATTCAATGCAAAGAAGTGCAAGACAGTGCATATAGAGCACACCCTGGCACAATATATCAGTTGGGGAGTGAGGATATAGCATGCACCAAGCAGGAATGGGATCTTGGGGTTATCATCTCTGATGACCTCAAGGTAGGGGAAACAGTGTGACAAGGCAGCAGGTAAAGCAAATAGGATGCTGGGATGCATAGGCAGGGGCATCACCAGCAGGAAAAGGGAGGTCATAATTCCACTATACAAGACACTAGTGAGGCCCCACCTGGAGTACAGAGTACAGTTCTGGTGACCTTACTTACATAAGGACATAGACAGGGTAAAGAAGGTTCAGAGGAGGGCAACAAAGATGGTACATGGATTGCATCACAAGTCCTATGAGGACAAGTTGAAGGAATTTAAAATGTACTCCCTGGAGGAGAGGAGGAAGAGAGGGGATATAATAGAGACATACAAGTATCTTACAGAGAGGAACAGAGTGCAGGAATACACTATTTTTAAGCAAAAAAGATGTTCCAGGACTAGAGGGCATGGAATGAAGTTGGAGGGAGGACAATTTAGAGGAAACGTGAGGAAGAATTTCTTCACACAATGGGTGGTGGACAAGTGGAACACCCTGCCAGAGGAAGTGGTGGGGGCTGAAACAATCACGGGATTTTAGAATGCATGGAATATACATAAAGAAATTCTGGAGGTCAGGGTTAAGGGGCAACAGACTTCTAGGAAAACATAAAGTAAACTTACAAGCTCAAATGGGAAGACTGGGTGGGCCATAGGCCCTTATCTGCTGACACTGTCTATGTATCTATGTATCATAAGCAGCACCCATAAATAGACAAGCCAATGCAACAAAGCTTATAGCAAGGCCAACAAAATGCTGGGGTGCATAGGGAGGAGATTCAACAGCAGAAGGAAGGAGGTAATACTGCCACTCTACAGGTCCCTGGTAAGGCCCCATCTGGAGTACTGTGCCCAGTTTTGGAGTCCACATCTGAAAAAGGATATACTGTAAACAGGTTGGAGGCTGTTCAGACAAGAGCAACCAAAATTATCCTGGGCCTTCAAGGGCACTTGTACGAGGAGCATCTGAAAACATTAAATATGTTCTCACTGGAGACAAGGAGGGAGAGGGGAGATGTGATTGAAACATACAAGTTCCTGAGAGGAATAAATAAGGTGCCATCCTTGGAACTGTTCAACAGAGTCTCTGACTCTAACACTAGATGGCACAAGTGGAAGGTGGGGGGAGCTTCAAGAGGGAGCTTAGGAAACGCTCTTTTACTGAAAGAGTCATGGAGCCATGGAATAAACTGCCAGCTGAGGTAGTGGAAGCAAAATCCATGACATCATTCAAGCTGGGGTGGGACAAAAGCACAATCAAAAGAAACAGGAGCAGTAGGAAGAATTAGACAGAAGGGGATTAGGTCCTGGGGTCTGAGAAGGTCCAAGGAACACATGGTCAGAATAGATGGACCCTTGATCTCCTTCTGTCATCTTTTTTCCCTCTGTTTTATGTTTTTTCCATTTCTGAAGGTAAACTGCCTGCTGGGATTAGGTCCTTAGTTATCTGTTTTGCAGGTTGTGTCATTAACTCTCAATCATAGAAACTTCACCTCACTTAGTGGTAGCTCAGTGGCACACTGAATCTGTGTTTGCTTAGCAGGCAAAGGATCAGTGGTCATATCCTGGCAGGGATTTAAACTTTTTTTTTGTAAGATGGAAACTCACTTGAGTAGCAATTCATGGTGGTGTTATTTGGACTAGTAAATTACATGCATAGTTAATTTAGCTGAGAAAGCAATTTGTGAAGGTAAACCACCTGCTGGGATTAGAGCCTCAGTCACCTGTTTTGCAAACTGTTACATAACCTCTACACCATAGAAAATGCAACATACTTACCGGCAGCTTGATGCAACACTGAATGTGTGTTTGCTTAATAAGCAAAGGATCAGTGGTTTAAATTCAGGTAGACATTGTTTGAATCCTGGCTTTTTTGTAACATGGGAACTCATTTGAGTGACAATTCATTGATGTGATGTTGTGTGGATAGTAAATTATATCAGAAGTAAATTTAGCTAGGAATAACAATTTGTGAAGGTAAATTACCTGTTGGGATTGGATCCCCAGTCACCTGTAAAGTCACAGACAAAAGATCAGCAATCAAAACTTAGATAAACACAGTCTGAATCCTGGCAGGGACTTAAACTTTTTTTTCCAAATTGTTTTGTAGTATGGAAACTCAATTTAGTATCACTTCATGGTACAGTAGTGTGGAGTTGGAATAGTGAATCAAATGAGAAGCAAATTTATCTAAGAACCACAATTTGTGAAGGTGTATCACCTACTGGGATTAGATACGTAGTGCCAGATATTCAAAGCCTTACGCTGGGCACAAACTGTTTGCACCGCAATTGTGCCGCATTTGCACCTGGCTGTAATATTCAAAAGTGCTAATAGCACTGGTACAATGTGATAGAGCCGGTGCTAAAAAATCAGGTATTCAGGGGACTGACTGAGGGGTGAGACACGAATACCCATGCACCGGGATTTTCAAAAAAATAGCACCGCACTACAATAGTTAGCATGACTTGTAATGCAGCGCTAAATACCGCCACTGAAAAGCATGCAGTAACTCCAGGCAAACATGGTCATGTGGAGCTCCCGATCCCCGATCCTGACACAGTATGTCTTGAAATATGTCCAGTGTCCCTGGTAGTCTAGTGGCCCTCCCTGATCCCAACACAGTATGTACAAGCAGATATAATGTCACTGGTAGTCTAGTGGCCCATCCAGGCTCAATGTAATAATATATTGTGTCAAAGCCCCAATCCCCAATACATGTAATAATATGTTATGTCAAAGACCTGATCCCCAATACAAGTAATAATATATTGTGTCAAAGTCCCAATCCCCAATACATGTAAAAGTAAACACAGTCAAAGCCCTGATCCCCCACACATGTTTCCAGTGACAGTCCCATTGACCCTGTTAGTCTAGTGGCCTCCCCTGCCCTGATCCCCAAAACATGATGCGCAACACAGTCCACAATCCCCGGTAGTCTAGTGGCCCCCCGGCCCCCATCTTCCATAATGGATACTTAATTATCCCTAGTGATCTAATGGACTGCTGAATCACCGACCCTCCCATAAAAAGCACATTCCACATACCTGGTGGTCTACTGGATCCCCCCACCCCAACCCTATAGTGCCTACCACCCCACTCCCCCCAACCCCAAACTGAGCCAGCGACTGGCTCAGCCCACCAATCACCTTCGCAGACAGTCACCGACCCGAGCTCTGAATGAGTGCATACTGTATGTATGTCAATATGTTCATCAGCAACATAGAAGAAAGAATATAGTGCAAAGTGACTAAGCTTTGTAGCTGGGTAGACAATGATGAGGGGGCAAGGGAGATGCAGTGGGACTAGCAGAGGTTAGAAAGGCGGTCCAAAATCTGGGATATGAATTTCAACACCAAACAGTTCAATGTGATGCACATAGGGAAAAAGAACCCCAGGAAGGAGTAGTGGCTGGGAGTAGTTATACTGGGCACTACATCTGAGAAAAGGGGTCTGGGGCTCCCTAAAACATTCTAGTTAATGTAACTTGGACTACAGCAAGGTGACAGAATGTTGGGTTTTAATGGGAGGGGAAAGATGTAATACTATCTCAATAAATCACTGGTGAGGTTACATCTGGAATACTGTGCACAGTTCTGGAGTCCCCATCTAAGGTATGACAAACAAAAGCTGGAGATGGGGCAAGCAAGGCAGATCCTATGAGGAACAGCTCATGGCATTGAACATGTACTTGCTGGAGGCCAGAATGGGGGGGGGGGTGATGGTGACTTTCAAGTTACTGAAAGGAATAAATATGGTAATCTGCCATAAGCTATTTGGCAGGAGGGGTGAGTCAAAAACTGGAGAATAAGAGTGGGGATAATTCGGGAGGGATGTGAGAAAGTTTTACTTTATAGAGAGGGTGGTTGAGCAGTGTAACAGTCCATTGGCAGAAGGGGTGGGTGCAAAAACCATCAATGGTTTCAAGCACAGGTGGGTGAAGTTCAGGTATTAATAGTTATTTGGGGGAAACAGTATCACGGAAGGTAAGGGGAAGTGAAGGCATAACCCTGATTTAGACGATAGGTCCCAAGTTAGCACTGGGGAGTATAACAGGGCAGACTGGATGGGTGGATAGTTTTTTTTTTTCTACTGACATTGTCTACTTCTATGAGTGGGACCACACTGGCCTCCCTCCAATCTGCTGGAACCATCCCATACAGAAAAGAGGTGCTCTCGTGCTTAGTGTAGTACTGCCATAGCAATCTGTCAGGCACATTTGCCAGCAATGGATACCAAATAACTAGCAACAAAAATTTTCAGAAAGCTTTTGGAAGATTCAGAGTTATTTTAAATACCACATTAACAAATGTAATTGTGGCAAACCAGGAATAAAGAGATTTGTAATATGTGAATGTATTTGTGGTGGAACCTTTTGTAATTCAGAGTGGTTTCACTTGATTTGTTTCACGGTCAGAATAGCCCAGCTTCATTGTTCTCCCTCTTAAAGAACATAGATGAAACCATTCTTATATTGCCATGACTGCCCAATGTGAATGTGTTAACACACAATGGCACATTCAGCCAGAAAATAAGTTTCTTTTGGCTACACTGTCTAACAATAGATTAACACTTGGATGAGCATTCCTACTCTGATGTAATATGATAGTACTTATATTAGACATGGAACGTTACATTTTTTTAAAATCTTTATTTTTATTAGTATACCAATTACATCATATATATGCAAGAGGCTTCATCAGTGGGCATTGCCCCTGATGAAGTCTCATGCTGATGAGGCAAAGTGCTGGGGCTTAGTGCCATGTTCTCTTTAATAAAGATTTGGCTGTAACTTCAATATTTTGCTTCATTTGTTATTTTATTCTGAGTGCTACAACTTTGTGGATTTTCAGGTGTCTTCCAAATTTATGTGGTGGTACAATTTTCCAGTTCTACCAACATCTGAGTATTTTATAAATGGTTTAATTTAGTTTTTTTCTCAAGACAGAAAGATGGCCAACACATGGTACATAGTAACAGCATTGTAGATCTGACTAGGGTTAAGATGAAGAAAATAAAAAAAGTCTCATGGTGTGCTGTATAAGAGGTACCTAAACAAACAAATTTGACAGGCATGCTAATATTCTTATTAACTGTAGACAAAACTAGCTTTTTTGGAAAAACATTATTTGTTGCACTGCTGCTTTAAAATATCCGATAATATGAATTCCAAATAAATGTCAGAATCCAGCAGCTGGAATCAGCATCGTGGCAATGTCTGGGGAAAAGTCAAATGAGCAGGTGCTATTATGAAAAACCTGCACTGCAGTTCAAATTGATTTTTGAGCAACACACTGTAAATCTTGTTTATAACACTTCCAGCAAACATTAATCATACAAACAAACTCGTTTCTCTTGATACCATAGAAACATAGAAACATATAATTTGACGACAGATAAGGACTGCTTGGCCCACCCAGTCTGCCCATTTCCCTACCTAATGGATAAGCTGCAGATCCTAGTTAACCAGCAGCCTACTTCTTTCTACTCCAACCCCCTGGAATTGCCTTATGGCTGTCCCATGCATGCTTGAATCCAATCACTGTTTTTGACTCCACAACCTCCTCCGGAAGGCCGTTTCATGCATCCACAACCCTCTGTGAAAAAATACTTCCTTACAGTACCTCTGAGCTGCCCCCCCATTATCTTCGAATTGTGCCCCCTTGTTCTTGCACACCTCTTTTTTGAAAGATGCTACGCCCTTGGACTTTGTTGATTCCCTTGATGTACTTGAACATTTCTATCATGTTCCCCCTCTCCCTCCTTTCCTCGAGGCTATACATATTAAGCTCCTTTAGTCTCTCTTCATATGTCTTAAGATGCAGACCCTGCACCATTTTAATTGCCCTCCTCTGGACAGCTTACATCTTGTCTATGTCCTTGCGGAGGTTGGGTCTCCAAAACTGCACACAGTACTCCAGATGGGGTCTCACCAGCTGTCTGTACAGAGGGATAACAACTTCCTGTTTTCTACTGGTGATGCCTCTCCCTATGCATCCCAGTATCCCCCCAGCCCTCCTTACTGCCCTCTCACATTGCTTGCCCACCTTTAAGTAATCTGATATGACTACCCCCAGGTCCCTTTCCATTTTTGTTGTTGTTAGTATCTCACCCCCCATTGTGTACTCTTCCCCTGGGTTTTTGTTTCCTAGGTGCATTACCTTGCACTTCTTAGCATTAAATCTAAGCTGCCATACATTTGACCATTCCTCTAACCTTGCCAAGTCCCTTCTCATCCTTTCCACCCCTACCTTGTGCATCAACTCTGTTGCAGATCTTTGTGTCATCTGCAAAGAGACATACTTTTCCTTCCAGTCCCTCTGTAATGTCGCTTACAATGACATTGAAGAGCACCGGTCCTAATACTGAACCCTGCGGTACCCCACTAGTAACCCACCTTTCTTCAGAGTGGACTCCATTTACTATTACCCTCTGTGTCCTATTCTCCAGCCAATTCTTTACCCAGGCTATTGTCTTGGGACCCACTCCCAGTCTGGCTAACTTGTATATTAATCTTTTGTGTGGGACTGAGTCAAATGCCTTGCTAAAGTCTAGGTAGGCCATGTCCACAGCCCCTCCCTGATCTACTACTTTGGTTACCCAGTCAAAGAAATCTATTAGATTTGTCTGGCATGACCTTCCTGCTGTGAATCCATGATGCCTTGGGTCCTGTGCCCCTCTGGCCTCTAGGTACTCGACAATTCTTTCCTTCAGAAGTGATTCCATCATTTTCCCTATCACTGAGATTAAACTAACAGGTCTGTAATTTCCCGCTTCTGCCCTGCTCCCACTTTTGTGAAGGGGAATCACATCGACCCTCCTCCAGTCCTCAGGTACCACCCCATCCTCCCATGATTTGTTAAAGAGGGTAGTCAGGGGTGTCACTAGTTCTACCCTTAGTTCTTTTAGAATTCTGGGATGAATCCCATCAGGCCCATTGCTTTGTCCACCTTCAGTTTTAAGAGTTCTTTCAGAACCCTTTCTTCTGTAAATGGGCTGGTATCAACTTCTGTATCCAGAGTGTTTCTATTGTTTGTTTTAGGTACCTCCCCCTCTTCATTTGTAAATACTGAGCAAAAATATTTGTTTAGTATCTCTGCCTTTTCACAGTCACCCTTTGCCCACCCCTCCCCTTTATTAAGCCTCACTATCCCTCCCTTAGTCTTACTTCACTCCCTGATGTACCTAAAAAAGGTTTTATCCCCCTTCTTAACTGAGTTGGATATCTTTTCCTCAGTTCGGGCCTTAGCTGTTCTTATTGCCTTCCCAGCTTCCTTTTGCTTTAACTGATACAATTCTCTGTCTTGCTCCTTCTGTGATTCCTTGTACTTTCTGAATGCTTTCTTTTTCTCTTGAACCTTCACTGCCACCTCCTTTGAGAACCATAGTGGTTTCTTACATCGTTTTGTTTTGTTTATTTGCTTTGCACAAAGGCTTGTTACCTCTGTGATGGCAGTTTTTATTAGTCCCCATTGTTCTTCCACCCCTCCTTCCTGCCCATTTGCTAGTGCATTCCTTAGGCACTCACCCATTTTGGCAAAGTCAGCCCTCCTGAAGTCAAGTACTTTTGCCTTTGTATGGCTTGACTCTATTGCTGTGTTTATTGTGAACCATACTGTTTGATGGTCGCTAGTTCCCAGATGGCTACCCACTTCTACATCTGTGATCCTGTCTCCATCTCCATTTGAGAGGACCAGGTCTAAGATTGCTCCCTCTCGAGTGGGTTCCAATACTAGTTGTCTAAGGCATGCCCCCTGTAGGGCATCTAGAATAACCACACTCTTAGAAGTGACTGCTGCAACTGCACTCCAGTTAACATCTGGCATATTCAGATCACCCATCAGCAATATCTCCCCTTTATCTGCCATTCTAAGTATACTTTCTATCATTTCCTTTTCCATTTCCTCCCCCTGAGAGAGGGTCTGTATACAACCCTGTGCAGATTGTGGTGCCATTGCCTGTCTCAAATTGACCCACAGTGCTTCTTCTCCTCCTGTTTACCCTTTTGTTCTGTTGCTTTGATTTCTTCTCTTATGTGAGAGCTACTCCTCCTCCTCTTTTACCCTCCCTGTCCCTCCTGTAGATAGTGTATCCTGGTATGTTAATGTCCCAGTCATGGTTCTGTGTGTACCATGTTTCTGTGACTGCCACGATATCCAGATGTTCCTCCTCCATCATGGCCACTAATTCAGGAAGCTTGTTACCCAGACTACAGGCATTGGTACTCATTGCTCTCCATTTTTTGATGGCTTTACCTTCTGTAGCAGCATCCCCCACTGACCTTTCTACCTTGGTCTTTTTCTCATTTAGTACCCTGTTTTGTAGGGGGAGGCTGGGATTTTCCTGCTGCTTATCAGTGCCTCCCCCCTTGACTAGTTTAAAAGCTTGCCAATGAAGCATTTAAACCGATTGCTCAAAAGACTTGTTCCCTTCCTGGACAGATGCAGACCACCCTGTCAGTATAGGCTGGTGTCCCTCCAGGTGGAACCTCAGTCCCCAATGAAGCCAAACCCCTGTGCTCCACACCATTTTTTCAACCATTCATTAAACTGCATGGTGCAAAGTACCCTCGCCTCACCCATGCCACTGACAGGCAGCACCTCTGAGAAGGACACTGTGTGTACTACTTGTCTTAAGCCCCTCCCCAACTCTACAAAGTCCTTCTGCACTGCTCTAATCTCATGATGAACCAAGTCATTTGTCCCTAGGTGGACAATGACGTCCAGCTCAGACTCCGTACAACTGTTCTCATGATCCTAAGGATGCGCTCTGTTCCCTCCAGCCATGGCACCAGGCAGGCACCTTACTTCAGTTTTCCCTGCTCCTCCAGTTCTATAACCTAGTAATTGAGTCCCCACCAGGAGCTGCTTCCTTTCCTGTGGTGCCTCTGCCTCCTTCCTGAGGGCCTCCTTGTGACAGTTGTCTGCACCCTCCTTAGTCTCCTCTTCGGGTGCATCCATAGGGGAACTATGCTCCCCCAGAATGGTGTATAAATTGTGGAGTGGAACAACTGACTGGGTGTGCCTCTGTTCCATCACCCTTACCCTCCCTGAGCCCACTGTGGTCCAACTGCTGTGCTTTCTTCATAACCTCTGAGGTAGTGGTGGTGGCTCTGGTGCTCCCTGGATGGGGGAGGTTCCCTTGCTACTGTCCAGTGCGGCCTGAAGATGGGCAACTTCCTCCCTCAGGACAGAAAGTTGTCTGCAAACAGGGAAGCATCTCAGCCTCCAGAAAGACTCCTGGAAGACTGCTGCCCCACAGACATTACATTGTACTACTCCACACATAACTGTCTGCCTTGTTTATTTTTTTTTTTATATGTTTACAAGATCAAAGTCCCCATCACTTAATTGAACTTCTCTAGTTGTATTGGTTTGAAGTTGTTCCCACATCAGCCCTGCTTGTAGCCTTCTCTGTGTTCAACTTCTTTGCTCACTTACTGGTTTGCCATGGTCAAAATACAGGTATTGATGCCTCTCATGCCTAATCCACAACCTCACAGGCATGAGCATTGAATGTGTCACTTTGTATTTTCTTAACACAGCCTGAACCACATCAAATTGTGTGCAGTGCTATCTTGTCAGAAAACTCAAGTCTGGATTCATCCAGACCAAGACTCTATCTACTCATAACTCCCACTGTGCCCTTGTGAGTTGAAGCACCCAATCTCTCGTCCTTACTTCTGTCATCACCGCCAACATTGAACAGGGTGAATCTGACTGAGCTACATTGCTCCATGGGGTAATCCAAAAGGCTTTATCACCCTGAGCTGCTTCCCCTCCAACTCAATCTCCAGGATCTCAAGCAGCAAGTTCTACAAAAACAGATAGAGGGAATCTACCTTAACCCCTTCTTGGAGGCCAACAATGCAGACATTCCCTGCCCTGTCTGATTTTTCAGTACCTCAAGCCTTTTTTGGAGGTACTCTATGAATTCTCTATGAATATCTGCAGAGTCACTTGTGTAGCATGTCATGCCATTGCCATGTCATCCTCTACCAAGGTTACTATACCATCCTCTCTTGTTTCCACAGTTTTCAGTTGTGAGATGAGAGAGTCAAGGTTTTGGACGAGTTTGATAACCAGCTAGCAAAGTGCAGTATTTTAATCTTAGCATCAAGGCTGGCCAGGGACGTCTTGGATGGGTACTTCTGCACATTCACAGAAAGTCTTTTCCAGCTGCTCCATCTGTGCCTTTGTGCACAGAACAGAAAAAAAAAGCATAATTCCTGCAACACTAAACCCTAAACCATTCAAACTCATAACCACAAAAATGCATATCTCCTCAAGGTGGAGCAAAAAAGGCTTTATTTCTGTGAGTCTGTTTGTGCAGTAGTAGAAGATAAAGTGGTGCAAAGTGCCAAGTGATCAAACAGAGGTAAAACTAATTCATCTTATAAATTAAAAATCATGCCAACATTCACTGAGTGTTTAAAATACGGCATATACCAGATGGCCGTTTAGACAGTGTGTGTGTGTGTGTGTGTGTGTGTGTGAGCATGCGTGCACCCAAGCTGATGTTTTGGTATAGCCTTCTTCAGAGCTGATTGGATACCGCATGAGGACCTTTTAGATATGCATAGCTCATGCATATTCAATGGTTAGGTGGGCCACAGAAAGCTAGTTAGACCATGCTGCACACCATTAATACCTGGAAAACTTCTAGACATTGAAGTACATCAAAACATCTTAAAAGCATCTTAAAAATCATGATATTAAAAGAAAATTAAATAGCATCAAAAACATATATGGTCAAGATGAAAATGTGAAGGAAGGGTGGAACAAACAAGAAAAGGAGAACAAATACAAGAGAGGCTGGCCTGGTCACATCTTGCAACAGGGAAAACACACTGACATAAACCAAGACTGCCACATAACACCAAAGACAAGAGAATTCAAAAAACTTGAAAGGAACAGGGGTATTGTTTCGAGAAAACAATGCAGGGGCATATCATCATTTGATTCCCAAGGGAACTAGAGTTTGAAGAGTACGTATCCAGAAACACCCTTACTGTGTTAACTTTTTCAAAAGATCTCGCCCCTTTACTCCAATTGTGACATATTCAGTAGCTATAAAATGAAGGTTCACTGGTGAACCATGGATTTTCTCCTCAAAATGTCTTGCCATTGCATTTGTTGTTACTTCATTTTGTATGGCAGATTTATGTTCTCCCACTCTCTCTTTCAACAGATATCTTGTCTGGCCTATATATTCAAGGCCACATGGCAAGTCATGAGGTAGATCACAGAATCATAGAATCATAGAACTTGATGGCAGAGAAAGACCCCATGGTCCATTCAGTCTGTCCTCACCCCCCCCAGACTACTGCCTCCCTCCCTGAGAACCCACACCAAGCCGTAGAACAATTTATAAACAATTGATATTATACTTCTTGCCAGATCTTGGGTGGTTAAATGTAATGAAATTCATGATATTATTACAACGTACACAGTATCCACAGCAATGGTTGTGTTTTGGTGCACTTGGTAGCCACGTTCTCTTTCAGGCACTTCAATGTAAACTATGGACCACAAAGTCCTTAATGTTCCTTCCCCTTCTATAGGTTATATGTGGTTTGGCAAATCTATCATCACAAAAGGCTGAGTCCCCTTGTAATACATGCCAGTGATGTTTGACTATTTTAGCAGCTTGTTCCACTTCACTACAGACTGTAATCACAAATGTAATTGGTTGTTCTATAGATTTTTTCTGCAGTAAGCTTTCTTTATTCACATTGGGCCCTATGCACTAATGGGCACAAGTTACGTGCCAAAGGCACATAACCCATGTGCGCACCAGTGGCATTCACCACCGCCGGCCACCTATCCGTAGTCCCACCCCCTCAGCATGCAGGTCTGTGCAGGGTGGACATGGATGGAGTCACAGACCCAGCTGGGCATCCAATCAGATGCTCAGCGTGAGTCCAACAGTGGATCCCTTACGTGGTGGGGTGTGCATTGGCAGCGCACACCATGGATGTCCGAGGGCCAGTGGCTGAGGTGGGAGGTAGGAGGACAATGCCGCCAGCCCTCTCTGATGGCACCAAAGCAGTGCAGAGGGACAGGGGCATGTCTGCAGGTAGAGGGGACTTTACCACCAGTAGTGGGTAGGGGGGTTGACATGCATTGCCTGGGGGGGCAGAAACCTTGTGCTGGTACCTCTGTGAGGGGTATGGGTGTTTGGGGGAGCCACCACACTCACACCTGTGTGCCGGGGTGGGTGAGTGGCATCATGTGGCCGTATCCTGTGGTGCTGGAGGGTCGGTGGGCTGTTCACCCTGTCCTGTGGGGTGTGCACGGGGTATGTAGGGGGTTTATGGTGGGGTTTTCCCTGGCATACCTGGCACCTCCTATGCACCCCTGCAGCCAGCACAGTGCACCTTAGTGCATGGTGCATAGTGCCAGCCCACCCCTCGTCTGCCCCCGGCACGTTGCTCCTGCACAGCCGGAGGATTGGGCGCATATGTGCTATGCACTCCCTTAGTGCACCCCATGTGCGGGGTGCATAAGTTGCAGAGTGGTTGCTTGCCCCAGATACATGCGTGTAGCCACTCCACCCCCATTCATGCATAGGGCCCATTGTTTGCTCTTTCTCTCACTGCCAACACAATTTGTGGTTCATTTCTCATCTGTAGAAACCTGCCTGCCATAACTGAAGTTTGCTTCTCATAATACACTGTATTTGTGCAAATGTGTTTAGCTCTATGCATTTGCACCACTGGTATATATTTTTAACAAGTGACTTCTGATGATTATTCATATAGTGCAATAAAGCATTCCATTCCATTGGGTTTTCTGTACACCATTGTAGCTAGTCGGCTGCCATTTTTAAAAATAGTAAGATCCAAAAAGTCTGTCTTACGTAGATCACTCACAATAGTAAACTTCAAATTATGATCTGCATTATTGATATGTTGCACAAAAGTCAGTAAGGAATTCTAGGGAACCCTCCCATAATAATAAGCAATCATTTATATAATGTCTCCACATCAAAGCATGTTTCTGACATAATGCATAGCTATGTATGAACTTCTCTTCCCATTTACCAATATATATAAATGTGCCAGACTAGGGACAAACATGGTGCCAATCATTGTTCCCATACATTACATGTAATATTTCCCTTTATACATAAAATAGTTAGACTTAAGTACCATATCAGCCATTTTAAGCAAAAATTCCTTGTCAGGAAAAGCTGGCTCCTCTCTCTTATTCAAATAATATGTTAGTGCTTCTAGGCCTCTAATATGAGGTATAGTTGAATTGAATCTTTTTATATCCAATGAAGCTAATATTGTTTCCTCGGTCACAATTATATCTTTCAAAGCCCTAATGGTATCACTGCTGTCCCTAAGATATGAGGGCAAGTTCTGCACAAGGGGCCTGAGATAACAATCCACAAATTATCAGAATGGTTCCATACTTGAACCTATGCTTGCTACAATAGGTCATCATGGTGGAATGACAGGATCTTTATGAAGTTTGAGCAGCAGGTGAATACAAGGTTGGACTGGATGTTGGACTTCAAAAACTCACACTATGAATCTTTCAAAATATCTTCTTGTTGACCCATAGCTATAAATTCAAATGCAAGTTTTTTTATTATTTCAGTTGGATCATTAGGAATAGAGATGCAGCAAAGTTAAATTTCACTGGTGAAATGCACATGAAGTGGGCACTTTGCATTGTTACTCCGCTATGTGGAGTGGCCAGTGTGAAAGGCTCACTTCGCCTTGTAATTATGACTTCACATTGTCATTCCGCCCTAACGCAAAGTAAGACAAAGAGACAACAATATAGGCAGCCCCCCACACATCACAAGTCTTACAGTACTGTAAGTCACATGCTTTAGCCAGGAAGGAAGAGACTCATGCAAGGAGATACTTTTGCTTTCTCCTGTGGGGAGAGAGAGAGAGAGAGAGAGAGGCATTTTGTCTTTGTGTGTGTCTGACAAAGACTACAGTTAGGAGGAGTGGAGATCATTCGTATAAACCCAACAGCTTTTTTCAAAGCTATGGTGTTTGTATTTTGTTTACTCTTTTTGTAATTTGTTCTTTCTGTGATTGTAATTTCTTTGTTTTTTACTTTTATAAGTTATTGTTTGTCTGTGTGTGTGTCTGACTGTGCGTGCCTGTGTCATGTTTTTGACTCGTTGCTCGGACGGCGGGAAGGAGGGAGGGCAGTTAAGTCGAGTCAGTCGTGTTGCTGACAGCAAAAATGGACAAGGGACAGGGTCAGGGAATGTCTGGGATGGTGCTGGGGGCAGTTGTTGGACCGCGTGGTGGCATGCTTGGCAGGGGAGGAGTGCACACGCGTGTGGGGCATGGCCGGGAGATGTTGGACCGGTCCAAAATCTTGGGTCCTGCCCTCCCGGAAGCAGGACCAGCATCTCATGCAGTTGCAGCACCACCACCACCACCTTCAGCAGCAGCACCAGCTGTAACTGAAGGTCCTCCACAGCATGATGTGCCTGTTCCCCGGGCCAAAGTGTGGACTCGGAGCTTGAGCACCATGACCAAACTGCCACCAGTGCATCTGGCCCTCCCATGCCTGGTCCTCCACACAGCTCCCCAGTTTGAGAGTTCTTTGACTGTGTTGGGGAGACAACAGCCTGGTCCAGTGTTGTATCTGTGGTGTGGAGGTACACTGTGGCCCCTGGGGAACTCATCTGAGGACTGAGGGCCAGCACACCCACATGCCGAATCACCACACGGTAGAGTGGCAGGCTGCCACAGAATGGGCCAGGCCCGCATCTGCTGGCACCTCAAACGGCACTGGCAGAGGGTGCGGCTGTGCATCACCATAGTAAGATGAGGGCCACAGCAGCACCTGCTGCTCCACCAGCACCACCATCACCACCAGCTGTACCACCAGTGGACCCCACAGAACTGCCTGTAACTCAGGCCGATATTGCAGTTCTGTGGGGTGCCATCGAGGAGAACAATGAGAGGGTGAGTGCTGTCCAGCAGCATTTGGAGCAGATAGAGAGACACCAACTGCAGAGTGTGTCCATGCTCCAAGTATTGCTGGACCAGCAGGGGATCCCACATTAGCTTTTTTTTATCATACATCCCCCCTGTTGTGTCATAAAATGTATTCCTCCACCATCACCTCTATGTAAATGTAATTATGCCCTTGCTCATAAAAGTACCATAAAGATAGCATGGTAATTTAGTAAAAATTCCTAATAGCAGACAGAGGGAAGGACACAGTAGGATTTTACATACATACATACATACATACTGTACATGCTCCTTATTGCCCTGTTATTATAATCTAAGTTCAGAATGTGTACCCTGACGTATTTCCGGTGCCTCAGTAATGTTTACTTTCTGTCGTGGCATGGTTGTGGAAAAGCAGGACTGAGCAGTGCAAGTATAGTGTGCTAAATTGCATGTGTGTAGTCAGTGTTCTTTCCTGTGTGTGGACTGCAGACATTGTCCAGCTCCTTGCAAACATATATATGCTGACTTGTTGCAGTGTTTATGGTATAAAGAATAAAAATAAGAATATATAACAAATATTTTATTGGTGCCATCATCATCAGTGAATTAAGTGATATGATATTTTTTCAGAGGTCTCTGGCCAGAGTGCACCTTAGTCACACAGTGCACAGATTACTTCTAGGAGATCATATAGTAACAAAAAATCCTGCTATTCAACAAACTGTACCCAAGAGACATGAAGTATTGGTGATGGTGAGGCACTCAAAATATTTGACGGACAGTGTACAGGCACTATAAAGTCAGAAAATATATAAGGTCCAGTTCACTGTCAAATGCCAACACACTGTGCTACCACAGTTCTTCTTTTCATTTTGTGTTCTGGAATAAGTGATGTTTTTCTAGTTTAGACTGGCAGTGTCAGTTTTTTAGCAAGTTGATGTACACCATAACACGACACAGTGCCAGTGGTTGCACAGTGTGGTGGCAGTGGACTGCAGGACCTGCTATATATTACAGCCCAGATATTCAAACTGCACCCAAAAAGTGCGCAATAGCAGGAACAAGTGCAAGTCCATTGCGCCCATATGCAAGAGGCACGATATTTAAAAACTGAGCCAGCCAACATGCGCCTACAGCTGATGACTGAATATCACACCACCTGCGCCATAGCGCAACTAGGGAGAGGAAGCTAAGCAGATCTGATGCGCCATAGCGCAACAAGGGATGTTCAGCTGAGCAGTCCAGAGGTGCCATAGTGCAACCAGGGATGCCCCCCAGCAACAGTGCAGCAATGCAACTGCACAACCAGGGGTGTAGGGGCCCACCACCCATGCCACAGATGGGCAGAGGAACACACAGCAGAACAGACATCGTCCCCCTACACCCCATGCACTGCACAACTGGGGAAGGGCTGGAATAACCACTGGCCCATGGAGACAAGCAACCAACCCACAGCTGGGCCATGGTGCCCCATCACACCCCCTGGCAAGCTGTGACTGGCACACAAGGAGGGCCAACCACCCTGTGCAACACCATCCCCCCAATGCAGAGCACACCCTGCACTGTGACCCCCAGACACCCTGCCCAGGAGCAGCGTCCACCACTGCAGGAAACCCCATGCATGCCACCACCCCCACTGTGACAATGCAACCCTGTGCAGCACAGAACTATGCAAGACAGCCCCACCATGAGCACCCATCAGTGGGTGGCAGCACACAGCGATGCAACAACGGCATACACAGTGCCACCATGCACAGCCCCCCCGAGGTACAGCTGAGAGACCGACCATGCGTCGGCACATGAGGTACCCCACACGGGACAGGGCATGCCCCGGACACCACCACCAGTGGTACAGCACCCTGCACACCCTCCCAAGGACACACTCTGACCCAGCACTGGCCACAACAGCCAGCGCAGACACCCACAGTGGTGCGTGGAAGCATGCACCACACCGGATGCCATACAGTGCATGGACAAACACCCACCCATACCCAAGGGCACAACACAGGGACGCAGTAGCAGGGTAACCAAGCCCCCAGCGTGGGCCCATGGAAACCATGTACACACAGCCTGCAGTCCTCCATGGCACAGGAGTGCCAGCCACCCTGCGCAGGCACTGTGGACCTGTACGCCACCATCATTTGCCCGAGCACAAGTCACAGACAGTGGTGCACATCCCCTGCAACACACACAAGCCACAGCATGGAGGTGGGACAACAACTGCAGAGGCCACAGTGTCACCTGAGGCAGACATGCACCACACCAGTGATAGGAGGCAACCCAGCATTGTGACGGGTACAGTGGCTGCCCTGTATGGACAGCCACCACTGACATGCCAGCAGACCATGCAGGTCACAGACATGCAAGGGTGTCAGCTGCACAGGCCATGGATGGGCTGACAGGGGCACCATGGACACAGAGCATGCACCATGGACCACTGCACACAGTCATCCAGTGCACAGGGCACAACACACACACACCACAGACACTGACTGATAGCTACCCCGACACCATAGTCACCTCCCCACGGACACACACATACCCATGACTGCACCACCCCTGATGCCATGCACACCACTGCAGTTGAGCACCTATAGCCCGCTGCAAATCAGAGACCACCACAGTATTCATATCAAAAGATTTGTATTCAAAAAACATATCAAAAGGAACTATTTACAAAACTATGTACAAATGTGGGGGGGAGGGCCACAAACAAGGTGGGGGTGAGTAAGGGGCAGGGGTGAGCAAATGGGACAGGAAGGAGGGGTGTGAGGGTGGGTCCAGGGGGTAGGGGATATCGGGGCAGAGGGATGATCAATGGGAGCCCAGATCCCCGCTCTGGCTGCTCTGCCTCCGGTGTCTTCTCAAGACCCCAAGCCAGTCAATCCTTTGCAGGATCTCCAACGATGCCCGGCCCACATTGAGGATCTTCTGCAATGCCTTCCTTATCTCCTGCAGCTGGCAGACACCTAGGACAAGTGAGCACAGTCAATAGGTGTGAATGCACAGCCCCATACAGCCCACCCACCGTGCATGGCATATGGCTGTGGGACATGCCTCTGTAATGGTGTGTGACCACCCACAGTGATCACGTCCACAAGACCTGTCCACCCAGGCACATACAGCCATGCGGACTGCTGCACACACCCACCGGCCAAGTCATGCACAGCACCACCGTGGCTGTTTAGTGACATGGCTATGTGGTGTGAAGGCAGTGGCACAGCCATGTACCCGGTGCACGCTTGGACCACCATCGACACACTCCCAGACATGAAGTGCCACTGGACAGTGCTGACTGTAAAAAGTTGCATGCATGGCAGTGGTGTCAATGGATGGTTGCCGTGCCCCGCTGCCCACCCTGTTACACAGCATACAATAGTAATCATGGAGGTATGTCACTCACCGTCATCAGGCCGGTCCCTCGGGCTGTGGACCGTCGCCCCTCCTCCGGCCCTGTCGTCCTGCTGGCACCGCATCTCTCCTGACCAGACGCCTCTCCTCTGGCCCTGTGGTGCAAAGATGGAGAGAGGAACATCAGTACAATCCTGTAGCAAAGTCCCCCTGCCCCCATGTGTGTGCACTCCCACCCAGCCAGACCCACCCACCCCACACCCTGATAACACCACCACAGCCAACACCAGACAGTCCCTCCCCCATGTTCTGGACACATACAACTGTGATACCCATATGGAAGATAAAAGTGTGTGGACGTAACACCTACCTGGTCATGGCACCGTGCACCTTCTGGCACGTGCCCGCAGGCAGGCAAGCAGGTCCGGTTCCCTCCTCCGCAGGTCACCATACCTGTGGTGGCACTGCTCTGCCATCCGCCCCCTTCCTGTGGCCTCCTCCAGGGCATTGGCCACCTCCTCCCACACCTGGCTTCTGGACCTGTCCAGGGGTGCCTCCCCAAACAGTGGGCCATAAAGTAGCTCTACAATGGCCACCAGGTTGGCCAGTTCAACTTGGGTCCACTGTGCAGCCTCCTCCGTGCCATTCCACTTGCTCAGTCGGCTCAAAATGGCACTCTGCAGCATGGCTCCACCACGTGCAGATGCTGCATGGTACAGCGCTGCCATTTCCTATCGTGCTGTCACCAAACAGTGTGATAGTGGTGCACCCATGCCTGACGCATGGTGCCTAGGGGGCAAAGGTTGGGCACAGGGTCAAGGGTCTGTGGCGCATGGACAGGCACAGCACCATTGGAACCCAATGCATGTAGCATGATTGGATGCCTGTGTGCTACCTCCAGTAGCGGCCTACCATGCTGTTGCCCCAATGCGCCTATGATGGCCCAGTGCCACAGCGCCATATACTGATTTATCATACTGATTTATCCTTAGCTCTCTCCCCAGTAGCACTTAGTCTAACCCACTACCACCACCCTCCTCTGCGGGGTGCCCCCTCTCCCTTATCGCTCATTGCCCCCTCCCTTGTAGCACTTGACGTACCCCCATCTTTCTTGCCCCACCTTCTGGGGCTCACAACTGTAGGGCCACTCCCAGTCTGCAGGCCTAGCCAGGCCTGTCATGGTGGTCCTCATGTCCTTTCCTACCCCTCTCTGCACCTACTAGCTCCCTGCTGACCTACTTACCTGATCTTCTCCTGGACAGTCCCCTGCCCACCCCCTCCTCTGGCTTCCTGATTAGCTCCCCTTGCTCCTCATCCAAGGATTGCCACCTCTCCAGGTGTATTGACTAGTTGCACTAGATGTAACACTCTCTCTACATTCTCAATCTCTAGCTGTGGAGGTTTACATGTTTGCTTTCTTGCCTATACTGTCGGGTTTTTGTACCCCGCCCCCCCCGTATGTGGGTCCACAAGCCTTCTTGACTATGTACCCAGTTCTCTGTACTGATTTCTCTGGCCCACCTGTACCATGAGCGGTTTGCAACCATGACTATGTACCATGTTTTTCTGTATTGTGCTTGTATGCTACCGTGACTATGTACCATGTTTTTCTGTTTTGTAACCTCCTGGGTCACACCTGAAAATAGGCATTTGTTGTCTAGTGTGCCTACCTGGTTAACAAATACAAATAAATAATAAATAAATAAATCGCTGTAGCGCCACTGGCACAATGGTGGCCGTGCTCTGCATTGCCTCCCATGCACAGCACATCAGCAGCATGGCAGACGCCTGTGTCAGCAACCTGGGCATGTGCAGTGAGGTGTGTACTGTGCATGTCACAGAACTGCGCCCTTGGTTCAGCACGTTCAACACAATTACGCAAAGCGCAATAGTGCGATATTCAGTTGTCATATGCAAATCAGCTAATCAGCCATTCAATGGCGCAGCACTGCAATTTGCATCCACTTAAAGTTGCGCCTCTCCTCATTTGCATGGGTTGCGCTATAAAAGTGCGACATTGGGCTGCACTGGCCATAGTCAGTTACTGCAGTCTATTGGTGAGTTGCATGCTGTTTGGGAGTGTGGACTGTGGATTCTGGGACATGCATGGGACTGCACAGTCACAGGTAACAACTTTCATTCTCACAGGCTAAATAATGACCGAGCGAGTTGTGGGAGAGAAGGAACACAGTGGTGGGAGGAGGAGGAGGAGGCCTAATTTCACCAAGGCCGAGACCGATGCCCTGTTTGAGGCCTACCTGGATCAGGAGCCACTTTTCAGCGGACGGCAGGGAACACCACAGGCCCGTGCTGCTGCATGGGAGGAGGTGGCACATGCAGTGAACCTGCATGGCAGCCACCAGCACCCCGTGCAGGAGTGCAAGAAGAAGATGGGCACAGACAGGAGGAGGATAAAGGAGAAGGTGGCTGCCATCAGGGCAGCATGAGCTGCAACAGGTGGGGGACAGCCGGAGGTGCTACACTTGACCCCACAGGAGGAGAGGGTTGCTGGAAGCATGCAGCATTGTGCCATTGAGGGTGTTCCGGGTGGTGGCTTCCAGATGGGCGGTAGCCCGACACTGCATGGTAGGTCATGGTCTGTTTATTGGGGGGGCAGGTTAGGTGACATGCAGTAACGCGACTTTGTTTTCCCTTACAGATCCTGAGCATCTGCATGGGTCAGTGGTGGTGGGCCTGTCCACTGAGGACAGTCAGATGGAGATGGAGGAGGGCCCATCCACCTCCACAGGTATACGTGGCTCACTGCAACAGTGGACCCACCTGGCTGTCCAGACTGATGTTGTTTGAACAGGTGCAGAGGAGGCCCTGCCCGTTTCCCAGCATGCCAGCATCCACAGTTGCCAGCATGCTGTGACTCTGGCTGGTGCTGGGTAAGTCCCCGATCATGATGTCGCTAACAGCATGGGCAGTGACACGTGTGTGCCACAAGATGGCCACACAGCAGGTAACATCGTAGCCATGGCTGTGGGTGGTGCTGCCATGGAGGCCTGCATGTCATCACAGTCCCTGCCTGTGCCTGTCAGCACCAGTGGGGCAGCACTGGTGTGTGTACAGGACAGTGGAACTGTTGCGGCCACTGCGGTGGCACCAGTGAGCCCTGGTGAGCGGCAGCCAGAGGGGTAGCATCAGCAGTCGGCCAATGGGCTTGAGGGTACAGGGTCGGGGGTGGCGTCAGTGCACCACCTGTGGACATGCCCAGACCTGGTCCCGGTGTGCAGTGCCCAGGCATCAGGGCCACGCATACCCTGAGGGACAGGATGCCGAGGAGACAGATGACCTCTTGGATGAGCACACCCGCATACTGAAAGCATCAGTCAACCAGAAGATGCAGCTTGCGACATCGGTAGATGCACTGCGTGTGGCTCTGGAGCGGGCAGAGGACTGTCGCAGCAGAGACACTGCTGTGATCCTGGTAGGGATGGACAGGTTGCAGGAGGATGTGACCACTGCCATTGACAGGCAGACACAGGCATTCACTGCTGTCATGGCCACAATGGGCACACAGTCATGTGCCCATGCATCGCAGACACCACGCAGAGCACTGTCCACCCCCCATTCCCGGCATCGTGTGACACCCTCCTTGTCGACACCGGGTTCAGCTGTAGGCATCCCGAGCACACCTGGCGCAGGCATGTTTGGTGTGCTGCAGACCCCTGCACGAGCACGGTCGTGTTCACGCAGTGGAACCCTTGGGGGACCATCAGTGCCACCCCATGAGGCCAGTGGTCAGCTTGTCAGTGCTGGCGGGTCTCAGCGGGGCCACCCATGCACCCGTGGCAGTCAGGGCACTGTGGCACATGACTGACCTGTCTCCCAATGCAGCTACTGTCTGGTGCTGCCCTGTGTGCATTGTGTCATTCAGCGGGCATTGCAAGGGTGGGTACCCGGCCCTGCATGCAGTCACACAGTCCATCTGCATACCCTCCTGGCTGCTGTCCGCAGTTGCGTGTGCATGATGATGCCTGCATTGCACTTTACACCAATGTGCAATGGTGCTCAGCATCTGACACACGCACAAGGACAGGCAGCGGGCCTGGTGGTCTGTGGACATGTGTGTGGCTAGGGGTGGCATTCTGGGTCAGTGTGCCTCCTACCCTTTGTGCATGTGTGGTGCGTTTTGTGTGTATGTGTGTGTGTGTGTGTCCATCCACGTGGCATGTTAGACCTCACCCTTCCCTGGTTGTGTGTGTGGTTCCATGCCCGGCCACTTCCCTTGATGGAATGCACCCCTGGTATGTGTCCATGCATGTTTGTGGGTTGTGCCTTAGCCACTGTTGGTTGCTCATGGCCCCATGTGCTTACCTGCGTTGGCTGAAGTGCTCCTTCATGATGGTGTCCTGGTGCAGCTGTGCCAGCCGGAGCAGTCGGGGGTCCCGTCAGCCAAGGGGGGACTGCCCATCACCATTGTCACCGGCGTCCTCATCGCCCCCATCGCTGTCCCCCTCTTTGACCTGTACGGCTATCCACATTCGTTGGCCATGTTGTGCAGGATGCAACAGGCCAGGAATAGCCCACAGGCCTTTGAGGGGCTGTACTGTAGGGCAGCGCCGGAGGTGTCCAGGCAATAGAAACATGCCTTCAGCATCCCGGACACCCGCTCGATGACATTACATGTGGTGGCGTGTGCCTCATTGTAGCATTGCTGCGATGGGGTAGCGGGCTGCCGGTAGGGTGTGAGCAGCCAGGGACAGAGTGGGTATCCACTGTCACCTGCATGTTGAGGGTGGAGGTTAGTTTGGTGATCAGCATCGCCCTGCCCCAGGCCGTGTAGGCCACTACCCATGTCACCTCTGACCATGCCCCCCCAGGCCCTATGATTGTCCATGTGGTTTGCATACTCACCCACTAGGTGGCCAGTGGGGATATCCCCACTCTCGAATCTGTGGCACAGTGCTGACTGGTGCCAGATGAAGGCATCATGTGCTCCCCCAGGGTGCATGGCACAGACATTGATTATGCACCCCCTGGCATTGCACACCACCTGGCAGTTGATGCTAGCATAGCCCTTGTGATTTTATATGCAGCCCCCGGGCCAGGTGGTGTGCAGACAGCCACGGTGGTGCAGTCCTAGCCCTAGCATGCCAGGCATACGTGCTACCCTGTGGAACTCCTGTATGTTTGCTGTGCCCTGCCGTGTGCTGGGGAAATGGATGTACTCCACAGCATGTGGCAGCAGTGCACTGAGGAATTGGGTGAGGTGGCGTGATGTGGCCAACTGGGTTATGCCTGTGGTGTCCCCAGTTGGTCTCTGGAAGGTACCTGTGGCGAGCAAGCACATGTAAACTGTCACTTTCGTCTCCACTGACAGGGCATGGCTCTATCGTGTGGATGCCTGCATCACATCACTGCACAGCTCACAGAGCCACCTCAGAATTGCCCGATTCTGGAGGTACTGGCCCACAATCTCAGTATCACTGTACAGCTCGAAGCTGGTGCAGGCTCGGTACTGCCTGTTGGGGGCATACCACTGATGGGCCCTTCCATGGCCATGCCCCCCTGCTGCCCACCTTCTCACCCCCCTCATTACGGCCTCCATCTGGATGGTGGCACTGGCAATGTCCCTGGGTTGTGTTCACCCCCCCCGGCAGCTGTTTCTGTATTCCCCCCGCTGTCCTGGCTGCTACTTCCCCTGCACCAGGAACACCTGCCTGTGCTGGCCTCACTGCTGTATGGTGTACTTCCCCCTTCTGCACTGTGGCTCCCCACACCTTCCCCTGTGCCTGTTGCTTCCAGGTGCCCTTTCCTGGCCTGCCCTGTGTGTCCCTGCTGCCCAGTGTTTCCTGCTATATTTTGCTCTCATGTGGCTTCCCTACAGTGTTCTTGTGCCTCTCCCTTGATCCCTTTTATTTTGGCTCATTTCCGCTATGGCGCAACTTCTGCTGGCTCCCCTATTGCGCATAGCGCATGTTGTTGAATATCGCACTGTGCCATTTATGCATGGTTCCTCCCCCTTCAGTTGCGCATGCATTCATTATCATTGCGCTGTTGCTCAGCGTGATTTGGGGGGGGCACAACTGCCTCCTGCTGAATATCGCAGAATGGCACATTTTCAGACTTGCGCAGGCGCAACCCTATCGCGCATGGCTCAACTCTTTTGAATATCTGGGCCTACGACTTTATAATGTCTGTACACCATAACATATTTTGGGTGCCTCTGCAATCTTTAATGTCTGTTTGGTATGGTTTGTTGAAAAGCATGAGTTTTTTGTGCTATTATCTCTGCAAAGTCATGTGTGCACTGTGAGTGACTGAGGTGCACACTGGCCTGAGACCTCTGAAAAAATATCATATCACTTACTCCGCTGCTGGTGATGGTACAAATAAAATATACGTTATATATTCTAATCTTCATTCTTTAAATACTGCAACAAGTCACACCATATAAATGTTTGCACGGAGCTGGACAGTGTCTGCATACACAGGAAAGAACACTGACTACACACATGCAATTTAGCACAGTATACTTGCACTGCTCAGTCCCGTGTTTTGACAAACACTTCACGACAGAAACTAAACATTACTGAGGCTCCAAAAATATTTATTTTTGGAAACAGACATTATGACATTATAAATGCTCACACACAGCCACCAGAAATAATGTGCATCCCCAAAAAGCTACTGTCTTGTTTCCAGAAAATTCACCAGTGCTGACTAAGTGAAATGAGAGCATAACATGAAATGTGAAGTGTCCTAGAATTAATGGC
Organism: Neoceratodus forsteri; assembly: GCA_016271365.2. Taxonomy (NCBI): domain Eukaryota; kingdom Metazoa; phylum Chordata; order Ceratodontiformes; family Ceratodontidae; genus Neoceratodus; species Neoceratodus forsteri. Next base: position 736,293,074 of record CM057449.1, read on the forward strand.
GCACTCAGTCATGCACGCAGTGTTTACACACAGTCACCAGAATTTTAGTGCATCCCCAAAATGCAACTGTTTTGTGTCCAGAAAATTCCCCAGTGCTGACAAAGTGAAATGGGAGCGTTACAAGAAATGCTGCTGCTGTTGCAATTACATATAATGCTGCTGTGTATTGACCTTACTGTGTTGATGATGTGATGATGCACAGTGTCTTGCCAAACCGTATGAAGGAGGGATAACATGAATGACCATTCAGTGTACAGTCACAAATGATGACACTGAAAGAACTGTTGGTTGCCCAAAGTGTGCTGCGATCACCTCAACAGGAAGGGTGCCTTTGTGTGTACACCAATAGTAGCCTTGGTGAGTTGATATATACATATAAGTATTTTCTTCGGGGGGGGGTTGACATAAATATACATGTACTCATTGTATTGTTTTCTGTCACAGGTCACATACTGTTGGTGTGCGCATTCCCATGCTTGAGAAATTGTGGTGTTGGAACTGGAAATGGAATACTGTCAAGCCAATGAAGATAAGTATTATTTTTGGGTGTGGGGGATTATCATATTTGCAAGTAGGTCTCATTAATGGTTTATTGTTTGGTTACTTCTTCATAAATTTCATCTGCATCCTTCTCCAGTCCAGTAATGATGGTCATGGTCATCATTGATTCATACGACTTCTACTTTTTGCAAGTGTGCCAGCCCGGGGGGGCGGGGGGGTATGATGTTGAAGTTCTTTGGATAAGGCAACTATGACACAACAAAGCATCTGGAAGTTTCCTAAAAAAATAAATGAAGGACTTATTGCAACTTGATTGCAGCAGTAACATATTCAGCCAGATTTTCAGTCCCTGAAGACTGACGCAAGCCTCGGTGTGCTAAACATATGGCGCACGGGGCGTGCATCAGTCTCCGTCCGCTGCACCTGAATTTGGACTGCCTGCACCAGACGAAGGCCCTTAGACTGCTGTAGCATGGTCTAGCCTGCACCACACCTGGGAGGCTAAATTACGGGCTAAATTACGGGGCTTGCACCGGACATGTGGCGCAAGCTGCTGTAATGCAGGGAAACATTAGCAATTGCACCCACAATTTGAAACTTGGGTACAGTTTCGGCACAGAGGGTTGGCGTACCACCAAAACCTAAGTCCCTTGGCGTAGGGCTGGACGCAAGCCCTGCGCCAATATTTAAAAATCCGGCCCATTATGTTTAAGCCGTGGCTGTTCCACCACGGGTATATGGATTAATACAGATAGCAAGCTGTAAAGCCACAAGAACACCAATCATCAGATCACAATTAAATTTAGTACCAGGCTGTAAGAAATACACTGTGTCAGTGTCTCTGCATCCTAATTCAAGTTACATTTTAAAACCACATCTTGTCTAGTCACATGACCTGGGTCAAACTTTTTCAACACTGGCATGGCTGCAGCTGCAAATTTGGAATACAGTGCATGGTGTGTTGGGCAAATATTTTGTGACATACATGTCACCTACTTTACGAATAATCAGTTGGATTTTTTGCACTCTTATAAAAAAAAAAAAGCAATAGATTAAATAAAATTGATATACTTACCAGTACGGAAGTGAATATCCCATAGGTTGCTGTACACAGTAATGCTGTACCACTGATACAGACCTTCAGTGAAGGAGAGTCGTTTGTTAACCTGTAAAAAAACAAAATAAGTTGACTGTATTTGTTTGACCATTGCAGCTCGGAAAAGCAACAGGAAACAAAACACACAGCTGAAGGAAGTTGAATAGCATGAAAAACATTAGTACACATACTCACTTTATAGCATTCATAGTAAGAGGCCTTGTGCCTGTGGCTCATGGATGTGGTCTCCTGTTCGACTCCCTCTGCCTTGGCATGCTTAAGGCATGTAATGGAAAACATCATCAGAATGGTGGTGGTGGGTGGTGGTGATCATAGCTCAGGCACATGATGACATTCCCTCTCACATCTTCCTGCTTCTGGTGGTAGTTGCAGTGTCTAACAGCAGTCTTATGGTGGTGGTCCAGGGGGGCACACAAAGTAATTTCCCTGGTGGCAGTGGCTAACAGCAGTTTCATGGTGGTGGTCCAGGGGGTCACATGGTGACATTCCCTATGGTGGCAGTGGCTAACAGCAGTCTTATGGTGGTGGTCCGGGGGGCACACAAAGTCATTTCCCCTGGTGGCAGTGGCTAACAGCAGTCTTATGGCGGTGGTCCGGGGGGAACACAAAGTCATTCCCCCTGGTGGCAGTGGCTAACAGAGGTCTTATGGTGGTGGTCCGGGCGGGCACACTGTGACATTCTCTATAGTGGCAGTGGCTAACAGCAGTCTTATGGTGGTGGTCCGGGGCCAGGATATATTGTGTTCTGTGTTACAAATGTGACGTGACATATGGAATTTGAGTCACTCTGAGTGGGACACTGATTTAACTTAATGAAAAAGAAAACATGTATCATACAACAAATGTGACAACCTTTTAATCACTTAAGTTAAAACCTGCCAACATTAGCCTCATCATCATCCTCATAAAGAAAGTTGCTGTCATAGTCATCTATGTCTGAATTCTGACCACTGGGAAATTCTTTCTCCATTGTATCATCATCTACATCAGTGGTAGGCTGTTTCATGCTGCCACTGCCAGTGCCACCAGGATGGTCCATTTCTACATCAGCAAAACCATGACTAGGCCGGGGACCAGGTACAAATACTGAGGTTGCAGTCTGAGCTGGTAAGTGCCTCGCATTCATTTTTATGAATATCAGCAAACTGACATTTGCAGGAGAGAGGTTTGTACGACAATCCTGAACGATTGCACATGCTGAGCTGAATACCCTCTCGACACTTACACTGGAGGGTGGGCATGTCAGGTACTTCAGTGCCACTGCGGTCAGCTCTGGCCATTTTTTATTTAGTTTTATTTAAATCAATCTAGGATTACAATACCTTTGAGCCGAGGCTCTTTTACAAAGGTTCCACATCAGCGTGTGCAACAGTCATCAGTTTTAGTTACAGACATATAGTCATTGACTTACAGACATGTAATAACCAGTACAAAGACGTGAGCTATGAGCAAGATGGGGGGTCAGTGGGAAGTGAGGTAGGAGATTGAGGGGTAGGAGGTGCAAGGGGTAGGCGAGTACGGGAGGTGGTTGGGGGCAGGGGCAGGAGTGGAGATATGGGGGGGAGGTGGGTGAGGGTGGGAGACAATGCAGCCAGGGAGCCTTGTCAAGGGAATATGACAGGTAAGGTGCTAGGGGTGCAAAGACTGATTGTAAGTGCTGGGTGCTGGGGCATGTGCAGCTGGGAAAGTGAAAATGTTAAGATGGGCAATCACAGGATACAAGCAGTGAGAGGCACAGCTTGGACTTGAAGAGGCTGAGTATTGGAGCAGTCGCTATGTCACTGCCAAGAGAGTTGAGCCAGTTGGATGCCCATTCACTGCCCTTTCTACTCCAGTATAAAAGAGGATCTTCAGTTATTGACAGATGCCTGTTTTCAGACAAATATGACTCAACCATTCACTGTGCTGCACTAAGTCCAGTGGTTGATGCATCATCCTGTTCTGTGGAATCATTTATGTCACAAATCCCTACTTGGGACAAAGCCCTCCCAAAGTGGGTTAACGTCAACCGGTTTTGATGACAGACCACCTGGAACTGCAGTCCCCTTCCCCTTGCAGGATATGCTTGATACTACTCCAGGTTCACCTTCAGCCTGATTATGCTGCTGAGGTTTGCTGACTTTGGCACATGACTTCTGTGCCCCATGAACCAAGTGCACCAGTTGCTCACTGACATTTTTTACTTGTTCAGGCCCTCCCTCCAGTACTGAGGCAATTCCACATTTGAATCGTGGGTCCAGCATTGTTGTTATTGCAAAGTTGTCTATGCTGAATGCTCAAGATGTGATGATTCTGGTCAAATACTGTCAGCATGTGTTTCAGCAACGCACTGCTAGCACTGTCTCCGGCAACATCAAGGCTATGCTGTACATTCACCAATGTCTACCTCAACACCCACAGCAGTGGATATGATTGGCTAATGGAGGCAGACTTACCACTCACTGCCTGTGTGGCATGTTTAAAATGCCTCCTAATTGTAATTACAGAGTCCATGAGGTGCCACTGTTCAGTCATTATAGACACGAGGCCCTGGAACTGTCACGGCTAGTGTACATGACAAAGATATTCTGAGATGGCTTTGTATTGTTCATACAACCGCTTTGCCATGTATAAAGTGGAGTTCCACCAGGTGACAACTTCCAGCTTCAAGCAGTGCTGCAGGAGGCAGTTTTGGATCTGCAACTGCCGAAGTTGGTCACAGGCCTTTGCAGAGCGTGAAATGTGAGAACAGATACGGCGTGCAACTGTCAGCATTTCCTTTCTATCAGGGTGCTGCAGAAACTCCTGCACCACAAGATTTAAACAGTGGGACATGAATGGAACCTGAACAAAGCCACCATTCGTGATGCATTTAACCACATTTGACCCCTTGTCACCTGCTGTGAACCCAGCTCTCAGGGACAGGGGCTTCAGCCACTTGTCAGTTTCAGTCAATACCAAGTCCAGCATGTTTACACCAGTGTGTGAACAGGTCACATTGTGCATAGTACTCATTGCATGCTGTCAAATTCCTGGAAGATTGCTACCATGACATTCCACCTCACTACACTGATTATTCATACTACCAAAAGCACAAACAACACCCGGCACCTGCGCCCAATGTGCAGTTATACACAGATATGAACTCCCCACTGTTTTGCCACTTGTCCACATATCCATACTTAAATGGATGAATGGAGAGGAGGAATGTTGAAGGGCATGTCTTACAGAGTCAGACACAGTACGGTACAACTCAGGGGCAGCACAGGTGGAAAAGTATGTCCTGGATGGGACTTTCCATTTTGGACAGGCATGTTCTGCAAACCGCTGGAACCCAGAATTGTCCATGAAGGAGAATGGCAAAATATCAATTGCCAGCATTTCAGCTACAGCAGCATTAAGTTCATGTTCATGTTCATGTGACATGCTTGGGTGGGTACTTCAGCTTATGTGCAAAAACACTCTGTAACATGGACTGACTTAAACATTTTATATGGGGTGTGATGACAAATGGTTCTGCTCTGCGAATGGCAAGGGGTGGAGTGTGGACATGTGATGAAGATGGTTGCACAGGTGATGAAAAATCCACAAATTAAGTAATTTTCCTAGATTTACAAATTGGAGTTGATGTACCACTTGCACTAAACATACTGCATTGACCACCACCACCACTGCTACTCTCACCACCACTGGACAAGATTTCAAAATCATTATGCTCCTCCACCTCATCACGCCTTTACTAATCCTCTGCTGTTATTTCATTGCTACTGCACACGTTTAATTTCATACATGATTTTACAGTCATAGAAGGGGATAACATGCTCATTATGGTTGATGGTGAGGGTGAACACCCCACTGTGGTATTAGCTGCCATCTTGTGCGGGGTCCACAGTGCCATGTGCCTGTTCTTAAGATGTGTATGCTGTCCCTCTGTGCTTAGACGGCTCCCCTTTTTACCTTGCCTCACATGCACATGGCAAACCTGGCAGATTGCAACTGACTCATCATTTGCATCTTGCACAAAAAAATCCCAAACAAGGGATTGTGATCCCCTACTTTTAACATGTCCCTGATGCTGCTTATTGGACTCCATTTTTTAAATCCCTGAAGTGGGGGGTGTGCTACATGATTTTTCAGACAGGACACACTTGACTGCAACTGACCACCACAACTAACTATCTTTATTACTGGATCATCATCATCATCATCATCATCATCATCATGTAAATCACAACTTTTTCCGGGGGTGGGGTTTAGTGCAAACAGACCCAGACACAGCCACCTTGAATTTCTTTTTCTCTGGATCCCAACAGGGATCACTGACATCATCATCATATTGATCAACATCCTGCACATCCACATGTTCAGCTTGGATACTGGCATGTGGACTATGTGTTGCAACCACAGCAACATCAGCATCATCAGATTTATCATGAACACCACAATCACCCGATATTTTTTCACCACTCTGTGAATCATTGCATGGCTTGTTCGACCTCACTGTGGTGGAAGAAATGTGACATTGTGTGTTATCATTGTCATGATGGTCAGAATCCTCATGTTCAGTTACCAATGGGATGATACTGGGGAGTAAAACATCATCTAACTACCATCGCATTTTACACTCAACTATATTTTGGACATGGTCAACTGGTCAGAAGTGGAACTTGAGAGAGCAATACTCATACCACCAGCAATTGCACTAACACCAACAGCTGGGACAACATCCTCTCCTCAACTATGAGTGAAGCTACCGATTGCACTGAAAAAACATTGAAGGAGAAATACCTTTCCTCCATCAACAATGCACTTCTGTGACTACGTACTAGCATGCCCACAGACAATCTTACCATTGGCAGCAGTGCCATGGCGAGAAACAGCTTTGCTTGCACGTCTCTTTGTGGGCATTTTAGGGGATCAACAAGAATATTCTAAACAAATTTAGATTTTGGAACATTCACTCTGGGCAGCTGGATGTGAAGCCAAAAAAAAAAACAACTGTGGGTTCAACAAGAGATACAGACGCAAAGTCACAACAAGTTCAACAACACCTTAACTAACCAGTGGTGCTCAAGTCACAATCCAGTCTGGAAAGAATACCTTTTGCTGGTTGGGGGGAGCAGCACTGTGACTTCTGAATTACAGCAGCAACTGCAAAGCAAGATACCACAATGGCAGTACAAAATCACACAAGTGCAGTGGATAGCAGGTTCACCACTGCTGTAATTACACTGTGGCACAATAAAAGGTGTATATTTGATGTCACACACACTCACGCACACACACTTTCTCTAAGCAAATTGAAAACTTCAGTAATATACACGTATTTTAAACAACCTGAAATGATGCTGCTGCCAGGTCCACAACACAATCAACAATAAAAGGTTAACAATTACACAGAAAATATTACTGTGCATACATTAACACAGTTATCAAACAAAGCAAAAGGACTAGTACACACCCCCCCCATAGCATAACATTTAAACTTTCAAATGCAAAATTAGCTATATTTACTTTCAAGCTCCATGAGGAGAGGGTCCTCTTAGTTTCAGATTGGAATTCCAATTTAAGTAAAGCTAAATCAATAAGCGTCAAGGTGGGACCCTTGATTTAGTCCCCAACTTTACAATGCCTCAATGGCTACTAGCTACTTGCTTTTATACTGTGCTCCCAACAGGGATTTTACACAGGTGATTTAACTTTCAAATGCCTAAATGGCTACTGTGCTCCCAGAAGGGATATAACACAGACATTTTAAAGGGAGCATGCTATAGAGGAGCACCATAAACTCCCCAAATTCAAATAAAACCATAAAAACAAAAAATAGCTGCTCAAACCTTTAAATTACTACACACTGGAATTCACATTTCTTATAAGGGGTGCTGCTAGATGGTAACAAATAACAAACAAAGCAAAAGGACTAGCACACCCCCCCCACATAGCATAACATTTAAACTTTCAAATGCCAAAATTGGCTATATTTACTTTCAAGCTCCATGTGAGGAGAGGGTCCTCTTAGTTTCAGATTGGAATTCCAACTACAATGCCTCAATGGCTACTAGCTCACTGCTTGGTAGCCATTGAGGCATATAAAAGATAAAGAGACTAAATCAAAAGATTCCCACCTTGACGTTTGGTGATTTAGCTTACCAAATTGAATTCCCAATCTGAAACAGAGGACCCTCTCCTCACACACCACTGCTACTCTCACCACCACTGGACAAATTTCAAAATCATTATGCTCCTCCACCTCATCACGCCTTTACTAATCCTCTGCTGTTATTTCATTGCTACTGCACACGTTTAATTTCATACATGATTTTACAGTCATAGAGGGGATAACATGCTCATTATGGTTGATGGTGAGGGTGAACACCCACTGTGGTATTAGCTGCCATCTTGTGCGGGGTCCACAGTGCCATATGCCTGTTCTTAAGATGTGTATGCTCCCTCTGTTAGGCTGGCTCCCTTTTTCCTTGCCTCACATGCACATGGCAAACCTGGCAGATTGCAACTGACTCATCATTTGCATCTTGCACAAAATCCCAGACAAGAGATTGTGATCCCCTACTTTTAACATGTCCCTGATGCTGCTTATTGGACTCCATTTTTTAAATCCCTGAAGTGGGGGGTGTGCTACATGATTTTTCAGACAGGACACACTTGGACTGCAACTGACCACCACAACTAACTATCTTTATTACTGGATCATCATCATCATCATCATCATCATCATCATGTAAATCACAACTTTTTCCGGGGGTGGGGTTTAGTGCAAACAGACCCAGACACAGCCACCTTGAATTTCTTTTTCTCTGGATCCCAACAGGGATCACTGACATCATCATCATATTGATCAACATCCTGCACATCCACATGTTCGCTTGGATACTGGCATGTGGACTATGTATTACAACCACCGCAACATCAGCATCATCAGATTTATCATGAACACCACAATCACCCGATATTTTTTCACCACTCTGTGAATCATTGCATGGCTTGTGCGACCTCACTGTGGTGGAAGAAATGTGACATTGTGTGTTATCATTGTCATGATGGTCAGAATCCTCATGTTCAGTTACCAATGGGATGATACTGGGGAGTAAAACATCATCTACACTGTCACTCATTGCTTTACACTCAACTATATTTTTGGACATGGTCAACTGGTCAGAAGTGGAACTTGAGAGAGCAATACTCATACCACCAGCAATTGCACTAACACCAACAGCTGGGACAACATCCTCTCCTCCAACTATGAGTGAAGCTACCGATTGCACTGTAAAAAACATTGAAGGAGAAATACCTTTCCTCACATCAACAATGCACTTCTGTGACTACGTACTAGCATGCCCACAGACAATCTTACCATTGGCAGCAGTGCCATGGCGAGAAACAGCTTTGCTTGCACGTCTCTTTGTGGGCATTTTAGGGGATCAACAAGAATATTCTAAACAAATTTAGATTTTGGAACATTCACTCTGGGCAGCTGGATGTGAAGCCAAAAAAAAAAACAACTGTGGGTTCAACAAGAGATACAGACGCAAAGTCACAACAAGTTCAACAACACCTTAACTAACCAGTGGTGCTCAAGTCACAATCCAGTCTGGAAAAGAATACCTTTTGCTGGTTGGGGGGGAGCAGCACTGTGACTGCAGATTACAGCAACAGTGCAAAACCAAGATACCACAATGGCAGTACAAAATCACACAAGTGCAGTGGATAGCAGGTTCACACTGCTGTAATTACACTGTGGCACAATAAAAGGTGTATTATTTGATGTCACACACACTCACGCACACACACTTTCTCTAAGCAAATTGAAAACTTCAGTAATATACCACGTATTTTAAACAACCTGAAATGATGCACTGCTGCACCAGGTCCACAACACAATCAACAATAAAAAGGTTAACAATTACTGAAAATATTACTGTGTATACATTAACACAGTTATCAAACAAAGCAAAAGGACTAGTGCACACCCTCCCCCCCCCACATAGCATAACATTTAAACTTTCAAATGCAAAATGGCTATATTTACTTTCAAGCTCCATGTGAGGAGAGGGTCCTCTTAGTTTCAGATTGGAATTCCAATTTGAGTAAGCTAAATCACCAAGCGTCAAGGTGGGACCCTTGATTTAGTCCCTAACTTTACAATGCCTCAATGGCTACTAGCTAACTGCTTTTATACTGTGCTCCCAGCAGGGATTTTGCACAGGTGATTTAACTTCAAATGCCTAAATGCTACTGTGCTCCCAGAAGGGATATAACACAGACATTTTAAAGGAGCATGCTATAGAGGAGCACCATAAACTCCCCAAATTCAAGTAAAACCATAAAACTAAAAATAGCTGCTCAAACCTTTAAATTACTACACACTGGAATTCACATTTCTTATAAGAGGTGCTGCTAGATGGTAACAAATAACAAACAAAGCAAAAGACTAGCACACCCTCCCCCATAGCATAACATTTAAACTTTCAAATGCCAAAATGGCTATATTTGCTTTCAAACTCCATGTGAGGAGAGGGTCCTCTTAGGTGCTGGGAGCACAGTATAAAAGCAGTTAGCTAGTAGCCATTGAGGCATTTGGAGGTTAGGACTAAATCAAGGGTCCCACCTTGACGTTGGTGATTTAGCTCACTCAAATTGGAATTCCAGTCTGAAACTAGAGGACCCTCTCCTCACATGGAGTTTGAAAGCAAATATAGCCATTTTGGCATTTGAAAGTTTAAATGTTATGCTATGGGGGGAGGGTGTCGCTAGTCTTTTGCTTTGTTTTATTTGTTACCATCTAGCAGCACCTTATAAGAAATGTGAATTCCAGTGTGTAGTAATTTAAAGGTTTGAGCAGCTATTTTTGGTTTTATGGTTTTACTTGAATTTGGGGAGTTTATGGTGCTCCTCTATAGCATGGTCCCTTTAAAATGTCTGTTATATCCCTTGTGGGAGCAGAGTATAAAGTGAGAAGTTAAATTACCTGTGCAAAATCCCTGCTGGGAGCACAGTATAAAAGTAGTTAGCTAGTAGCCATTGAGGCATTTGAAGGTTAGGGACTAAATCGAAGGGCCCCACCTTGACGTTGGTGATTTAGCTCACTCAAATTGGAATTCGAGTCTGAAACTAAGAGGACCCTCTCCTCACATGGAGTTTGAAAGCAAATATAGCCATTTTTGGCATTTGAAAGTTTAAATGTTATGCTATGGGGGGGGAGGGTGTGCGCTAGTCTTTTTGCTTTGTTTGTTATTTGTTACCATCTAGCAGCACCCCTTATAAGAAATGTGAATTCCAGGTGTAGTAATTTAAAGGTTTGAGCAGCTATTTTTGTTTTTATGGTTTTACTTGAATTTGGGGAGTTTATGGTGCTCCTCTATAGCATGCCCTTTAAAATGTCTGTGTTATATCCCTTCTGGGAGCACAGTAGCCATTTAGGCATTTGAAAGTTAAATCACCTGTGTAAAATCCTGTTGGGAGCACAGTATAAAAAGCAGTTAGCTAGTAGCCATGGAGGCATTTGAAGGTTAGGGACTAAATCGAAGGGCCCCACCTTGACATTGGTGATTTAGCTCACTCAAATTGGAATTCCAGTCTGAAACTAAGAGGACCCTCTCCTCACATGGAGCTTGAAAGTAAATATAGCCAATTTTGGAATTTGAAAGTTTAAATGTTATGCTATGTGGGGGGGGGAGGGTGTGCGCTAGTCCTTTTGCTTTGTTTGTTATTTGTTACCATCTAGCAGCACCCCTTATAAGAAATGTGAATTCCAGTGTGTAGTAATTTAAAGGTTTGAGCAGCTATTTTTTGGTTTTATGGTTTTATTAACAAAGTTATACAAGAAAAATATAACCAAAACACAAAGAACTCCGTATTTCTCCAACTTAAATCTACCTACACCACGGATACGCCCCTCCTCCAAAGCACACATCTACTGTCTGTCACAGTACACAGACTGAATGTTGTACATTAACATTCAAAAGCCACACACAAACAATAACCACTCAATGATATGAGCACAGGAGGGTTTCCTACAATCGATGCACTAAAGTTTGAGCAAAAAAAATTACTCAAAAGACTTATTTAACAGATTTTTGAGGGTTTGAATTGCAAGGAGCTCTCAGAGCAAACTGTCTCCTACAGCTACCTACACACACTACCCTGAACTGAGGCTGTGCAGAACAATCTAGAGCCCATGTGACCTGCAATCCCATGAATCATTGCAAAATTCGCCTTTGGAGCTCACCAGCAAGGCGAAATGATGTGAAGTACATTGGTTTCAATGTACTTCACGTGAAAATTAGTGGAGTAGTGGTTTGGGGATGGTAGAATAATGCAAAGTCATTGCTTTCAATAGACTTTGTGTTCCTCATTATGACGCGAAGTACTCCGCTTCACGTTGCGGAGTACTTCACGAATTCCTCATTACTCCGTGAATTACTTCGCAGAGCGAATTGGAGCCACTTCATCCACCACTAATTAGGAATGCACTTATAATAGTTCTCATCTGAGAACTGTTTCTCCATCTCTGCCTCATATTTGTCTAGCCCCTGCAACACCACAGCTTCACCTTTATCAGCTGGTATGATAATCTAAATTGGATCATCCTGTAGTTGCTTTAGAACAGTCCTTTCTAAAGTTAATCAATTATCGTAGTGTGAATTTCTATTTAATTTCTATTTGTTTGCCTTACTCCCTGCTTGTTATGAATGAAACGTTCTCCAAAAAAGCACAATTCCAGGTGTTATAGGTCTAAGACTATCTCCAAATGTATGAAGGCTACTGTTTCATACGTTTAAAAGACTCAAAAGTAATATAACGTGTGAAACTCATTCCACATTCATCTGCACATGCAGGGATGCAAGCTGCATCCCCAGGAACCTTTCATTTTTTTCCTATAGGACATTGAATATATAATCGCATGTGGTAGGAGGTGGGTGGGCATTGATGAGAACAGATTCATAGGTTCAAAGGTGTTCTGTACAAAAAACAGGACAAAAACCCTTGTAGTTTTGTTAGCCACAAGTCAGACCTTGAAGTTCCAAACCTGTCTTTGTAACTTATTCCTGGGCTGGTAGTATAGCCTAAGGGTTACAGTAATGAGCTATGAATGAGACTGGTACATCCAGCAGACCTTTATTTGATTCCCACAACCTTCACTTGCATACTGTGTGACTCTGAGCAAGTCACTTAATCTCCCCAGTGCTCCCAGGTAACCCCTGACAAAAAGTACTTGTGCCTAGTGGGCCTTTCCTGGTTACCAAAGACTAAAATAATAAATAAATAAATTCCTCTTACTGTCACAGCCAAAGACATGGCCAGATATTTCCTGAAATTTCTGTAATATTTCTAGAAAAATCTCCTGCTTTCTTCATTTCCACAGTAGGGGCAGCAGAGAGAAACTCTTTAGAAATTTCATGAAATATCTGGAAATATCTGGCCAGGTCTGTGGCTACTGAGGTATATTTCATACTAACCTTGTTGCTATTCCTTGCATGGTCTCCAATCTTTTTACATGCATTCTTCTATATGGGTTCCAGAACTGGACTTCATACTCCAGATGGGCCTCACCAGTGACCTGAACAGTGACACCATCACCCTCCTGTCTTGGCTTACAAAGTTATTTCTTTTGCAGCCTAATAGTCCATTTCATGCCTTTATTACAGTGTCACATTGCTTTTAAAGTTGTTTGACACCAAGACTCCTAGATCTCATTCCCACTTACTCTCTTTCAGTGTTATGCCATTCAATTTGTACTCAGCAAATTTGTTTTTGCAACCAAAGTGCATAACTATACACTTATCCAGGCTGTAGTGCATTTTTGTCTTCAGTGCCCAATCATTTAGTTGGTTAATCTCTTTTTTTAGTTTCCCTTTTCCTCCTCAGGGTCCACTTCACATGCGACTTTCACATTGTTAGCCAGTTTCACTGTCCATCCCTCCTCAGTGCATTCCATGTCACTCACATAAACATTAAGCTCTGTTGGACCCAACACAGACCACTACGGGACCCTGCTCATCACCCATCCCCAGTCAGATGAGTACCAATTTATTCTCAATCTTTGCCTCAGTTCTTCAAGCCAGTTTATCCACTTTACAATGCTGTTGTTGAATTCTGTTTCCTAATTAATTTATTAACTCCATATCTGGAACAGTATCAAATACTTTGTTAAAAACCATAAACACCACATCCATTGGTGTATCCCTGTCCAACAGCCCCCTAATCAATTCAAAGATTACTCATGCATGACTGACCTGTCTTAAATCCATGCTGTGTTTTATCCATGGTATTATTTATTTATTTATTTTATTTGAATTTTGGTAACTGGGTATGCCCACTGAGACGGAATGTCCCATTTTCAGGGTCAACCCAGGGAAATGGGTTACAAAGGGAGGAACAGTGATACAATAAATAATAGCACATGGTAAGTGTACGCAGACACTTTCACAAAAACATACATAATAAACAAAGCAAAACATCACACAGGCAGTAAATTAAGTTATTATTACTGATCAAATACTGTTCTGTTGCCTCCCTTAATATTTTCTCCTTGATCTTAACCACCACATAAGTAAGACTCACTGGTCTGTAATTAATTATGTTACCTCTAGACCCAGTACTTTTATATAAAGGGATTACTGTACAATTGCTTCCTTCCAATCCAAATTTAAAAGATACAGGCCAAAAATACATTTCTTTATTTGAAACACATTTAATCAAGTGAGAGAACAGAGTATAGGAAGTTCCTGCTTCAAGTTATGACCTGGGGGTGGGGTTGGGGTATACATGGGAAATACTGGGTAAAATACAGTAATATTACAATGTTCAGCCTAAGATTTACATAATATTTACAGGCATCATCAGTAGATAACAATCAGTACAATGAGTTCTTACAAGAGAAATAGCATACAGGAGCCTTAAAAGACAACAAAAACATTATTAGTATCAACAATGTGAGTTTAAAATGACCACACAACTTCAAATAAAAATCCTTAAAACTATGGAAACACAGAAGAGCATTTAAAGCATTTTAAACCCTTTCCCACACAACTCAGGCCTTGTGTTTTTCATTATGGAACCCCACAAGATCTAGCCACAGTGACCAAACAGCTTGAAAACTTTAAAACAAACACATAATAATAGAAATAATACATATTAGAGATGTGGAGACAAGGAACAGCATTTAAAATGTGTTAATCCCTGGAGTGTCTGCTTGTAAGTACAATCACGCCACTTCCAAATGAACAGCCACAAGGGTCAGCCACAGTGACTTAGTTTTAAAAAATTAAAATTACAAAAAAGTACAAAGTATATACCACAAGAGCTATATGAAGGCAGGGACAGCATTTAAACTATACCTGTGCACTATACCTCTTGCTGAGTTTTTTGTGGTATAAACATCAAATGTATGGTAAAATGGAAAGGAGAACTTAAAAAATACTACAAAAATTAGCACAATAAATAGAAAAATAGATAGGGGACTATGTATTACAAGGGTATAATACCATCTCAAGGTTCTGGGGACATAGGAATCTTGAGAACTTCACTCTTGAGGTTCCCAGAACCTTGAGATGGTGTTACACCTAAGTAATATACAGTCCCCTATCTATTATTTTTTTGTAGTATAAGGATCTGAAAAAAATAGCAAACCTCTGAATTGTTTCACCCCATCATGGGACAATGGTCACCCAACCACTGAACTGAAAGCTCACTCACTCCAACCACTCTCTCTCTCTCTCTTTCTCTCTCTCTCTCTCAGGGTCACAGTGCCTCCGGTTGTCAGATTCGCTAGTGAGTCCTACCTTTCATTTGGTTTGCAGAGGTGCACAGTGGAGGCAGGATCTACCAGATAATCCTTTAAATATAACAGAAAAATAAAAAAGTCATAGCCCCAGGAGTGCAATGGCTACAAACTTGTCTCACTAAGCAAGACACAGCCGCCATGTCTGTCAAACGTTTCTGCCCACCCATGGACAAAAAGTGAACAATCATAAAGCATGCTTTGTGATTGTCACATTGAGTCCCGAGTGACACACTGGACACCATAGTAACCAGCTCTACAGTGTGCTTAGATATGGGGTAGAGCACAAAACAAATGTTCTCTTTCTGTGATGATACTGTCACACAGAGCTCTGAACGATAGTATTATGGGCTCCAAAAGATAGTATTACAGTGGTGGAATGATGATATTATCACTTTTGAACAGTGGCATAACCAGGATTTTTTTTGTGTGCTTTTGTAACACATTATTTTGATGTATACATATTTTACAAAACTATAAATCACAGTATATAAATATATATTAAATATAAAATAAAGTCTTTTTCTTATTCAAATCAGTTCCACATGAAGACATCTGCAACATAAAAAGGAAAGGGAAAGTTGAAATTGTCAAGGCCACTAGTTTACGGTGATTAAAATAATAAAATAGCATTTTCAAGAATTGAAATTCCATGAATTGCACTGGTGACAATTGGTCTAATTTCTGTATTTTACCGGGATTCTACTGTCATACTTTTAATATGCAGATAAATAATCAGCATAAAAGAAGGCTTAATATACAGTACAGAGCATTAAATGAAGCAAATTGAAAACAGCACTGGAACCAATTGTAAGAAAAACTTAAGTTCAGCAGATTTATTGATCTGGTCCAAAATATCAACTTCTGTGAAATTCGTTGTTTTAACTGGTGTGAAGGCAGTCCAAATTCTGGACTTTTACTGAGTTTTCTGGTAAAAAAACCAAAAACAGTGGCCTTGGAAATTGTTTAACCAGGAAAGGCAAACTAAGCAGGAGCTTGTTTCCAGGTGCGACCTCGGAGCACAAGAAAGTTGAGTGACTTGTTCAGAGTCACACAGTATGCAAGTGGGAGCTGATGGTATTAAAACCCAGGTCTCCAGGTTTGCAGCTCAGTGCCCTTACCCGCTATGCTATACTGCCTACTAAACAGACAAACAAGTTATGAAAACTGAAAAGGTCACTACTTAAAAAATGAAATTTATTCAAATTACCAAGAATACTGAGCAGTGCAATGGATATGTCATTTTTGTATAGAAAAAGACAGATATACATACTACCCCACACAATATTCAAACTCTGACTTTTTATCCCTTCAGTTCCTGTACTAGGGTCTCTGGAGTCAGAACGAACTGTTGTAGAAAAAGGTCTCATGAGCTATGATTGATAAGCCTCCATTACACCTTCTTGTGATTGATTAATCTCAATAGAGTGGGACACTAACAGTTTAATGGTCTGAAAACCTACTCCAAGCCTGAAAATCCCTATCAGTGATATTAGCATTGACACATAACACTTTCTTTCATGCAAAAGCTGAAAGATAACATAAATTGCAGTGAGGAAAAAAATGTTCTCCACTTGAAATCAAAGCCAGGCCTCCTCCCAGCTACTGCCCTTATGATCTCCCACAGTGCCATCATTTAAATGGAGAGACAGAACAATTCTAGAGAGAAATGCATGCTAACAACATAACTTGTAGCAATAAAACAATGGTCCCCTCTAGGAATTGAACCCAGGCCCATTCCCAGCTACTGAAACAGGAAAGAGCATGCACCAGCAGGAAACCAAGGTCAGGTGCTGCTGTAGGGGTGCCTACCCTGATAAATCCAATGTCTATGAAAATATCAAAGCTACAGAGATTCAGAATACACATAAGGAGCCAGAAGAACTGTGGGTCACCCTGGAAACAGGAAATGGGACAGCCATACAAATTGGGGTTGTCTACAGGCCTCCCGATCAGGGGGAGAACATAGACACATTACTGTCAGAAGATCTACAAAACATGACAGCTGAAGGGGAGGTTCTGATACTGGGAGACTTCAACATGCCAGATAGAGATTGGTCAATACCAGCAGGAACATCCACCAGAACTAGACACATGGTGGATTCCCTACAGGGGAAGGACACAAACTGGTACAACAACCCACAAGAGATAGGGATATCCTAGATCTAGTACTGACTAACAGGGAAAGAATCACAGATCTTCAGGTAGAAGGTCACCTGGGAGCCAGTGACCATCACATGGTATGGTTCAATTTGGCCACTAGAACTAAATCATCCTATTCCAAGGCAAAAATATGGGACTTCAGAGGAGCTGACTTTGATAAGATGGCCAACAGAGTTAAGCTAGCCCTGGCTAGAAGAAATACAGGTGAAGGGGTACAGGTAAAGTGGGCAAACATTAAGGATGCAATACTTGAAGCAACATCCCATTGTGTTAGAGAGAAAAGCAAGAGCAAAAGAAGGAGGAAACCACTTTGGTTCTCAAAAACAGTAGCAGAAAAGGTCGGATCCAAATGGCTGGCCTTCAGGAAATATAAGGGAATGCAGTGGATGAAGATAGGGAGGCATACCAAACTTCTCTAAGGGAAACAGGGAAGCCAGTAAGGCAGACAAAGACCCAAACCAAGGAAACACTAGCATGGACTGTAAAAGAAGGGGACAAGACTTTCTATAGATACATTAGTGGAAGAAGGAAGTCCAGAGGGGGTATTGCTAAGATCAAAGGGGATAAGGGGGAGTGTGTGGAGGAGAACCAAGGAAAAGCATCTATTCTAAATAGATACTTCTGATCAGTATTTACTGAAGAGAAGGTAGGGCAGGGCCCACAGCTCAGCACCATGGACAAAGGGGGAAGGGAGGTGTGCACTAGTCCCTTCACAAAAGAAAGGGTCCTACAAAAGCTCACTAAGCTCAGGGTGGACAAGGCAATGGGACCTGAATGCATACATCCCAGGATACTAAAGGAGCTAAGGGTGGAACTAGCAGAGTCATTATCAGAACTGTTTAATGAGTCTCTGAGCACAGGAGAGGTCCCAGAAGACTGGAGAAGGGCTCATGTGATCCTGCTCCACAAGAGTAGTAGCAGGGAGGAGGCAGGGAACTACAGACCAGTCAGTCTTACCTCAGTAGTGGGCAAGATTATGGAGGTACTTCTTAAGGAAAGGATAGTGCAACACCTGGAATCCATCAGAGCATGGGATCCAAGACAGCATGCGTAGGACCTGTCAAACTAATCTCATAGATTTCTTTAACTGGGTAACCAGAGTGGTGGACCAAGGGGGTGAAGTTGATGTTGCCTACCTTGATGTCAGCAAAGCTTTCGATACTGTTCCACATACTGTAGAAGATTGATTAATAAGCTGAGTAGGCTCGGGGTGGGTCAGAAATTCATCAACTGGGTGGCAAACCGGTTGGTGGGCAGAAAACAGAGAGTGGTGATGAATGGTATACAGTCAGAAGAGATGCAAGTCACAAGTGGGGTACATCAGGGATCAGTCCTGGGGCCAGTCCTCTTCAATATCTTCATCAGTGACATTGCAGATGGACTGGATGGTAAGGTTTGTCTGTTTGCAGATGACACCAAGATCTGCAACAGAGTAAATGATCCAGATGGGGTGGGCAGGATGAGAAGACATCTGGATAAACTGGTAAAATGGCTAGAAGAGTGGCAACTGGGGTTTAACCAAAGAAGTGCAAGATCATGCATATAGGGAAGAGAAACCGTGAAGTCCCCTCTAGGTTTGGAGGTGTGTTGCTGGCAATCACAAGGGAAGAAAGAGACTTGGGCATCATCATCACAGATAACCCGAAATCATCCAAGAAGACCAGTAAAGCAGTAGGTATGTCTAGAGGGATGTTGGGATGTCTTAGTAGGGGTATCACAAGTCGTAAGAGGGAGGTAATAATCCCTCTTTTAAAAGACACTGGTTATGCCCCATCTGGAGTACTGCATGCAGTACTGGAGGCTGTGCCTGCACAAGGACACTAACAAAATGGAGGCAGTCCAGAGATGGGCAACCAAAATGGTGCAGGGACTGCATCAGAAAACATATGAGGACAGATTAACAGAGCTTAATATGTATACCCTAAAGCAAAGGAGGGAGAAAGGTGATAAGATCAAAACATTCAAATATCTTAAGGGCATTAACAAGGTGAAGGAGTCTAACATGTTTCAATATAAGAATAATAGCAGAACAAGAGGACACAGCATGAGATTAGAGGGAGGCTGATTAAGGTATAATGTGAGGAAGTTCTTTGTCACAGAAAAGGTGGTGGATGCATGAAACGACCTACCTGGATATGAATATAGTGCAGGGTTTGAAATAGGCATGGGATAGGCATAGGGGAGCAATACAGATGAGTATGAATAGATAGGCCATTGACAGAGTACAGGCCTATGGCACATTCATCAGGTAGAAAAAATGGTCAGACTGGGTGGGCCTTGTGGTCCTTATCTGCTATCAACTTCTATGTTTCTATACAATACAAAACACTCCTGCACTGTACCAAACAAAAATGTGTTCAAGACAAGCAAGGAACAGCTGTGCTCAATGGCAATGTGGAGCCATGTGCTCTGCAGAGGGCTGCTAACCCCCAAATAAGTCCAATAGTCAAGCAAGCAAGGCAAAGCACTCACCAATCTTCATCCTCAGGAAGATGTTTGTCGAAGCACTGGTTTTGGTGTGGTGGTGTTTCCACACCAGCGTCTTGAAAATACCTGCAATAAAAGAGGAGAACATTTCTGAAATCACAACCGACTCCTTTATTTTTTTATGACAGAAGATTGGTGAGTGCTTTGCCTTGCCTGGTTGACCACACAAGAATGTGGCCCCAGGCCATTAAATTAATCCAGACAAGTCCAGGCTCTCAGCATAGTGCAAATATATTTGTGCTTTAATGTGCAAAGCTGCAATATAATACAGAAAGCCTTCCAAACTTGTGGCTGTAAAAGCAGTACTGTGGTCAGAGTTACTGACTCAAAATGATGGCCAGATGCCTGGCATTTTGCTTCTAAGAGTATCATCAATGGGCCCTCCCAACTACTGTCTCAGTACTCTGCCACTGTGCTATCATTCCATATGGTGAAACAGATGATTTCTAGAATGAGATGCATGCTAACAACATAAACTGCAGTGAGAACGGAAACATTTTAACAATTGGGAATTGAACCCAAGTTCCTTCCAGCTACTGTTCTGGTGATCTGCCATTGTGTTATCATTCCATATGTTGAGACAGAAGGTTTATAGAAAGAGATGCATGCATTCTAACAACATAAACTGTAGTGAGAAAAAAAATGTTCCTCACTGGGAATCAAACAAAGACCCCCTCCCAACTATTGCCCTGGTGTCTTGCCACTGTGCTATCATTCCACATGCTGAGACATAGGGGCCTATTCTAAAAGGGGCTAGCTGGACACAAGGACTTGCATCAAAAGAGTATGACGCATGTTTTGACTTGCATTACCACTTGTGTCACATTGTGATTCTGGTAGGCAGTCTGGGTTTGCCACAGATAAGCTATGCCAAAGCCTCCGTTGGGCCAGGGTTGTGTCCAACAACGCAGTACACCAGGTCGCAACGGGGCTTGTTCCATGTTGGGGCTTCCACATCCTCTTTTTTGGGATTTTGGAAGCCCCACCATGTACTAAGGGGGCTTACCACATAGACCAGCCAGGAGGTGGTCTAAGTGACCTGTGACATGCTGGGGCACATGAGTAGTCAGCAGCAGGACTGACCCAGGGGCATAGATGTCATTAGTGCAGGGTGGGGAACTGTTGATGAGCCCACATAAGGGTGAGGGACAGGGTGGTATGCCCCCCAAAGTGCAGTGTCCCAGCACTGTCTGGGCACCCCTGTGCCACCATCATAGAAAGCCTGCCATGGCAGGCTAGTGCCAACCCCCCTGATCCCCGATATAGGCACAAAACGGTGGTGGTATAGTGTCCCCCAACATACATGGGCAGTGATCCTCAGTGACCTAGTGTTGAACCATGAGCTGGTCCCAGTCCATCTCCCCCCCACCCATGGAGTGCTGTTGCACACATGCCTAGTTTGTACCTGGTGGTCTAGTGGCCCCTAAGCTTCCCCACCCCAGCAGACAGTGGCCAACCGCCCCACACACCCCCGTCCCCGACCCGCTTCTTGACTGGCACTTCCCTCTGCACACCACTATGGTCAGCCACAGACTGTGATTGCACAGCCCACATAAGTGTACAGTACACTTACCCGGTCTGTGCGATGGCAGTCTGCGGCTGGCAGTGGTGGTGTGTGAAGGTAAGTGCCAGTCCAGAAGTGGGTCAGGGACGTGAGGTGTGGGGCAGTTGGCCACTGCCTGCTGGGGTGGAGAAGGTGGGTGCTGGACAACCAGGTACTGACCAGCAGTCTTGTACTGTGTCATTGTCATTGGAGATCAGGAATTTGTTGTTCTCTTTCTGGGAGAGCAGGGATTGGGGATGGGGGGAGGGCGTGGTGCTATACTATGGGGGACCTGTGCCCAGTATTCTTGGAGGTGCTTGTAGATTGTGGAGAGAGGTTTGGACTGGCACCAAGGAGCTTTAGGGAGCCACATCTGGTCTGCTTGGGGATTGTTGAGGGTTGGGGGACACTACACCACCAATGCTCTCTCCATTTCTGGTGATTGCAGGGGGTTGCCAGTCCCCTGCCATGGCAGGGGATATGTGCCACTGGGTCCACTAATGACACTGGGCTACTGAGGTATGGGGACACCCACCTGGTGCCACTACATTATGGGGGCACCTATTTCTGTGGCTTGTTGCTCCTTGGGGCACCTGGCTGCCCCCTTGCCCACGGATGCATTGCAGTCTGGATATGCCACTCTGTCAGGCACAGGGTCACAGTTTTCGGCTATTCCAGATTGTTTACTGCAAGTGGAAAACCTTCTGGAATAGTACAACTTGTGTTTGCTGCAGCTGTTTTGGTCGCATCCCCCTCCTTTGCCGCAACATGCGTCTGACACTGGCGGCTTCCACAATTTGCCCCATAAGATTTATATTGACAGATGTATGCTAACAATTTAAATTGTTGTGAGAAAGACAAAATGTCTACAACTGGGAATCAAATCCAGGACCTCCCCAACTACTGTTCTAGTGCTCTGACACTGTGCTATTGTTCCACATGGTGGGACAGAAGGATTCTAGAGAGAGCTGGAGAGATGAATACTTACAACATACATTTTTGCAAGAAAGAAAAACTGTTTGCCACTGGGAATTGAACCCAGCTCCCCTCCGATACTGCCCTGGTGTTCTGCCACTATCATATCATTTCTCATGGTGAGACAGGAGGAAGAGAGAGAGAGAGAGAGATGCATGCTAACAATATAAATATAGTGAGAAATAAAGAAAAAAATTCCACACTGAGATTTGAACTTGGGCCACCATTCAAATACTGTCCTGGTGCCCTGCCCCATGCTATGCTCCACCTGGTGAACCACAAGTTTTATAGGTAGAGATGCTTGCAACAACATAACTTATAGTAAGAAAGAAAAAATATATCACCACTAGGAATCAAACCCAGGCCCCATCAAAACTACTGCCCTGGTGTTCAGTCACTTTGCTATTGTTCTACATGGTGAGAAAGAAGATTTCTAGACAGAGATGCATAGTAACAACATAAATTGAAGTGATAAAGAACAAAGTTCCCCACTGGGAATCAAACCCAGGCCACCTCTAACTACTATCCTGGTGCTATGCCACTGCGATATCATTCCACATGCTGGGGCAGAAGGTTTACAGACAAAGATGCATCTAATAGCATAGGTTGTTGTGAGAAGGAAAATGTTCCCCATTGTGAATTGAATCCAGGCCATCTCCCAACTACTGTCCTGGTGCTCTGCCACTGTGCTATCATTCCACATGGTGAGACACAGGAATTCTAGAGAGAAAAAGAGATGCATGCTTACAGCATAACATTTAGGGAGAAAGAAAAAATGTTTCCCACTGGGAATTGAACACAGGCCATGCCCAGCTACTGTGCTGGTGCTCTGCCACAGTGCTATCATTCCACATAGTGGGACAGAAGATTTCCAGACAGAGATACATGCTATCAACAAAAAATGTATTGATAAAAAAGATTTCCCACTGCAAATTGAATCCAAATCAACTCCCGAGAACTGTCCTGGTGCTCTGCCACTGTGCTATCATTTCACATGGTGAGACAGAAGGTTTCTAGAGCAAGAGAGAGATGCATGCTAACAACATAAATTGTAGTGAGAAGGAAGCAATGTTCTGCACTGGAAATTGAACCTAGGCCCCTTCTCCCAACTAGTGTCCCAGTACTCTGCCACAGTGCTATCATTCCACATGGTGAGACAGAAGGTGTCTGGATTGTGATGCATAATAACATAAATTGTAGTGAGCAAGAAAAAATGTTCCCCACTGGGAACTGAACCAAGGCCTCCTCCCAGCTATCATCCTGGTGTTCTGCCACTGGGCTATCATTCCACATGGTGGGACAGAATGTTTCTAGACAGAGATGCAATCTAGCAACATAACTCATAGTGAGAAAGAAAACATGTTATCCACTGTGAACTGAACACAAACTCCCCTTCCAACTACTGTCCTGGTGCTATGCCACTGTTCTGTTGTAACACATGGTGAGACAGATGATTTTAGGATGAGAAATGCATAGTATCAATATAAATGGTAGTAAAAAAGAAATAAATGTTCCCCACTGGGAATCAAACCCATGCCTCCTCCCAACTACCATCCTGGTGCTCTACCACTGTGCTGTTGTTTCAAATAGTGAGAATGAAGTATGAGAGAGAGAGAGAGAGAGAGAGAGAGAGAGATGCATGCCAACAACACAGATTGTAGTTAAAAACAAGAAAAATGTTTCCCACTGGGAATTAAACCTAGGCATCCTCCCAATTAGTGTCTTGAAGCTGTACCACTCTACTGCCATTCTACATGGTGAGACAGAAGGGTTCTACAGACAAATGCATCTAATAACATAAATTGTAGTGAGAAAGAAAAACAATGTTCCCCACAGAAACACAAATCCAAGCTCCCTCTTAAATGCTGTCCATGTGCTCTGCCACTATTCTGTCAGTCCACATGTTGAGACAAAAGTTTTCTAGTGAGAGATGCATGCTAATAACATAATTTGTAGTAAGAAAGAGAAAAAATGTTCACAAAAGGGGAATTAAATTGAGGCCGTCTACCAACTACTGTCCTGGTGCTCTGCCACTGTGCTATCATTCCACACAGTGAAACAGACAGTTTCTCAACAAGACATGTATACTATAGGGAAGCACATCCTGCAATGAGTGCTGAATCATCCTCCATACACAGCTGCGATGAAGTTTCATAATGATTGATTTTTTTTGACTGAGTGGCCAGTAAGATAGATCATGGAAGGGCAGTGGACATGGCCTACTTGGACTTTAGTAAGACTTTCAGTGCTGTGTCACACAGAAGACTAATACAGAAATGGGGCAGTCTAGGGATGGAGCCAAAGTGGTAAATAGGGTAAAAAACTGATTACTGGTTAGGCAACTAAGGGGGTGGTAAATAGCACTCACTCTAATAAGGGAAGAGTGACCAGCAGGGCCCACAGGGTTCAATACTGGGACAGGTCCTCTTCAATGTCTTCATAAGTGACAATGCAGAAGAACTGGAAGGGAAGGTATGCATTTTTGTGGATGACATCAAAATCTGTAATAGGGTGGAAAGGGGGGGGAGGCATGAGTATGGACCTTAGAAAACTAGAGATGAGATGAAAGGCATGGCAGCTGGGTTCAATGCCAAAAAGTGCAAAATCATGCACTTAGGGTATACAAACCAAGGAGCTGAGTATAAAATGGGGGAGGGGGTATTGATAGTCACTAAGCATGAAACATACCTTGGGTTTATGATATCTGATAACCTCAAAGTGTCAGGGCAGTGTGACAGGGCAGCTGGAAGGGCCAGTGGGATGTAGGGGTGCCTAGGGAGAGGTATCATCAGCAGGAGGAGGGAGGTGGTGTTGCTACTGTATAAGTCACTGGTAAGACTCCATATGAAGCATAGTGTCCAGTTCTGGAGGCTGCCTCTCAGAAAGGACATTGTCAGGTAGAGGCATTCCAGAGGAGTATAACTATAATGATGCAGGGGTTACATCAAAAACCCTATGAGCAAAAACTGAGGGATCTTAACATGTACACCCTAGAAAAGAGGAGAGAGAGAGGGAGGAGACATAATCAAGGCCTAAAAGTACCACACAGGAGTGAACAGGGTATGGGAGGGGAGTATATTTCAAATGAGGAAGTGCACCCGGGATAAGAGGTCATGCAATGAAACTGGAAGAGAGGAAGTTTAAGAAAGATGTGAGGAAGTACTACTTCACTGAAGGCATGGTGGATGCCTGGAACAGACTTCCAGCAGAGGTAGAGGGAGAAAAAATAAAGGGGGACTTCAAATATGCATCAGATAGGCATAAAGGAATATTGGCAAAAAGGCAGTTGTAGGGGAGGGCTGACAAAGATCACAGAGATCAGGTAGGGTCTGTGGAGACAGAATAGGTAGGGAAAATCTGGGCTGACTGTGTGAGCAAAGTGGTCTTTTTCTGTAGACAATTTTTTGGTTTTACTGTACATTTGTATGACCTTGCTTCCAACTTGATGTAATGCTTCCTGCAAAGTTGTTTTCATACCCAGACAAGCATCAGAGTCTCAGCTGAAACTAATTAAGTTGACTGTCTGGTTCAAACCTTGCTGAAACTCTATTTTTATTTTTTATTTAAAAGATTCAAAAAGTACAGGATAAGTTCCTGAGAAACAAAACTTGTTTACAGAATGCCCCAAGTCATTACTTAGACAGATTACAACAAACAACAAATAATAAATATAAATCAAGTAGACATACATAAAGCAATTAATAAAGCAATTCTGCTAATTGTTCCTGAAGCGCCAATTTTTGTAGACCATGTTTAAAAGAACCAAAGTTAGGTAAATGTCTGAGCTGAGGGGACAAGATGTTGTAGAAAAAGTGACCCCGTATGAAAAACATCCTTTACAAAAATGTGTGTGAACTCTGGGTAAGAAAAAGCCATGCTGTGGCACATCTCTAAAACTGTATTTGTGAGCAGGAATAATTAGCATTTCTAATAGACAAGCAGGGGTCTGATTATTGGTTGATTTAAAAATAAGAGATAAGTCATGAAAATTATGCCTAGAGGAGGGAGATAATCAGCTCGATGAAGTAAATAGCAATGATGTCAAATGCCATCTTGTTTTGAAAATATATCTGAGTAGCTAAAACTAAACAATGGTTAAAGGCAGGTGATGTGACTCAAGTGCATGGTGGTAGATAGTATCACCATAATCAAGGACTGGAAGAATTGTTTGCTCAGTAATGTGTTTGTTGTCTAAAGATGACTAAAAAAGGCTGGCAAACTTTTAGTGTCCCAGCTATTGATGAAGTTTTAAAGCAGTTTTATTGATATGTGGCTTAAAAGTCAAAGAAGAGTAAAAAATGAGACAACAATTCTTAAATTCATTAACTAGCACCAGTGGATGGTTTTTCAAGAGAACTGAGAAAGAAGAACCTACTAAGGACAGTGAGTACTGAGACCCAAACAGCATCATTTGAGTCTTCTTACTATTTAGATGTAATAGGAATTCCAAGAACCGTTTCACCACTTTGTCAAAATCAACATGGAGAATGGTGACAAGAGAAAAAGGAGAGTTGTGAGCATAGAGAAGCATTGTGTCATCAGCATAGTCTTACAGAGTGAAAATCTACAACAGATGGTAGAGGATCAACAAAAACGTTGAATAGAATAGGGCAACATATAGACCCCTGTAGAATCCCTGAGGAAACAGGGACAGGAGATTAGAGACAGCTGTTCCAAGGAACAGGTTTGATTTTACCATATAAACAGGATGAAAACAAATTAGTGATGTTTGAAGAAAAACATAAGAGGACAGATGAGTTAAAAGGAAAGAGTGATTGATCATGTTGAAAGCTTTCAACAGATCCACAAAAACAGATTTTATCAAAATAAATAAAAAAATGGTGCCAAAAGTCCCCCCAATGGAAACAGCGCTCATGATTCAATTACCTTTATAGTTAAATATGAGCATATAATATTACATGGATGCACCTAAATCTTTCTGTATGAGAAAGCTAACATTAGGGCGTGGCCAACCTGCAGACAAGATGGCGACTTAAAATCTCACTGCTACAAACCCAGAGCCAAGAACTATTAAAAGTTCTCCTATAAGTCGATCCCCTCTTAGGTATTTTCGAGATTTATCAACCAGAATATCAGAGCATTTACTGTACTGACCCAGAACTTGAACAGACGTCATAGAGTTGCGATTATCGTCTTTCTTCCACTGAGCTGCTTGAACTACAGGCCGAGTGGCGCACTCGGGAAAGGAGAGTGAAGAACTGTCGGTTAGAGAGATGTTTACATCCATAATTTCTAGTATTGACACTCTAACACTGGCTTCCAATACGACTGCAGTCTCAATTCAGCAGATCGATGCCTGACTAGAACGAGTAGCGCAAAAAGCACTGTCACAAGATGACGTGGTGCAGGGTCACTGCGTTACTCTAAGGAACCAAGCTGCACAAATTATCACCCTGCAAGAAAACTCAATGATCTCAAGAACAGGGGCCGCTGCAATGACTTGCAGTTCCTGGGTTTTCCTGAGGGTTGTGAAGAAGGCAAAACCATTAATTTTCTACAAACAGCCCTACCTGAGATACTGGATATCCCTCCTGCTACTAGGATAATGATAGAAAGGGCGCACAGGTCACTCCAACCCAAACCATCTTTAGGGGACAAACCGAGGACCATTATTGCTAGGCTATTAAATTTTGCTGAAAAAGAAGCAATACAGGGGCAAGTGAGGGAGCTCGGGTCATTGCAATGGAGAGGCCACCGAATCATGATCTTTCAGGATTATTTGACGGATCTTGCAAATAAACGGCAAGCCTTCACAGAGATACGTCAAAAGCTACATGAATTGCAGGTACCCTTCACTCTCCATTACTCGGCTATATTGAAACTTTCTGTGAACGAATCTCACATCAATTTGCTACCCCTGAGGCAGCACTTGCCTACATCTCTGCGACTTGGCCCACCTCTGATTTCTTAAAATTCTAAGTTACTGGTCTGACCCATTCTGATGGTCAGGCTTTAAGGCTCTCTTCCCATAAACCTGATTCCCCGGGTGCCCCAGGACTTAGGTCTCCTCAGTCTGCTAAGAATGGGCTGGAGCCCAGGAATTCTAAAGTTTGGAAAAGGCCTCCACAGTCTCCACATTCTAAGAGAGATCTCCGCAGGAACACAGACGTGGTGATGCTGGTACTGATCAGTGTCAATATGGCAGATCATCAGGAAACCTTGTATACCAGCCCCTACTTTTCACAAAATAGATTTGCTCCACTTGACCCTCATCCGAAAGATGATCCATCGAGCATTATGGAACTTTCCACCTCTGAGCATACAGGATCGGATTCAGAGGGAACTGAGACATCTTGGACCAAGGGCGTTGAGGCCGCTTTCCCATTGCAGGACTTAGAACTGAAGCCAGTGGCCTCCACCACACCGCCAGGCCTTGAATCTGCATCTCAACTACCTGGGGATACCAATCCAACTTGACTAACTGGCTGAGAGATTGTCTAAGATAAGTACCCAAGATTTTGTGTCTGGGGGAGTTGGGGTGGCTGCAGATGCTCATTGGGGGGAATAGTTTGGGGTTTTAACAAAGCTGATGTTACTGAGTAGCTAGCCCCTGTAGGGGCTTTATCTCCTCATGTTAGTTTGCCCTATTTAGATGACAGACCCTCTGAGGGTACCCCCTTGACAGACATTCTACTTCTGATGTACACTGTTTGTATGTATATCTGCCACTTGGCATATGTGTTAAAGCGAATAAGAGTTTTATGGATATGTTTCATGTTCTGGTTTTTCTCCAGATACATTTGGTTCCTTGTTACGGCTCTCTGCATGGAGATCATAGATCCCTTTCTGAGCCTACACCCTGCGGGTTATAGTTCAGCCAACTGACAAATATAGACAGTTGAAGTTGAACCTTACATTACCTATTAGCTAAATGCCCCTTATTTAGCTAGTAATAGCTCCCCCTCTGTTCTTGAGTTTTACACCAGCTATATATTGGAAGACAATTATCTTCCCAGCTGGAACTCCCCCTTCCCCAAGAGGGCAGAGACTTCTGGGGTAACTCCTGTTAGGCTCTGGGCTATGGCTGTTAGTTTTTGTACATTTGTTCTTAATCTAATAGTACAGTAAGAGTTATTGGTAGTTACCCTAGTGTTTACTGGCTTTGGCCAGTTGCTGATGTTTTTTGGCACAGGCCCCACAGAAGTGAAAAGGTTTTCCATTGGCTGTTTTCAGCTGGATGAGCCCCTCACTGTTCTCATTACAGGTTAGGTTTTGATTTTTGTGTACAGTGTTGTTTTACATAGAGAAACACAGTTTAAGATTTCATATTAGGCATACAGTGTGTTAGGAATTCTAACTTTTGGTACAAGGGAAGTCACCCCCTATAGTTTTTGATCCCCCTACTCTCTTAGGGTCTTGCCTTAGTCCAGTGGATACACTTAGTACAGTAACCCTTATGAAATATCAATATTACCTGGTAGTTATTTCCCTCTAACTGGACACTTGAGTGGAGTTAGTATGACAGACTTACTATTACACACATGGAATGTACAGGGTATAAATTCCCCTGTGAAATGAAAAAAAGTTTTAATCCATTTGAAGCGTCTTAAGTCTCAGGTGGCATTTCTTCAAAAAACAAAACTCTCTGGGGAAGACCATGCTTGTCTGATTAAAGATTGGGTAGGGCAACAAGCATCTTCCCATGCTACTTCTAGGAAATGTGGAGTAACTATTCTAATTCATAAATCTTTACCTTGGACCCTCTTTAAGACTCTATCTAGTGCTGATGGTAGATGGGTTTTAGTTACCTACGATACTCCCTCAGGGCCTATCACTCTCTGTAATCTTTATGCCCCAAACGAAGATACGCCACAGTTTTTTCATGAAATAGCACAGGCTATTTCGGAATTTACCCTCCCTTCCTGCCCTCTCCTTACTGGGGGAGATTTTAATCTCTCCCTTATTCTATCTATGGACAGGAATGATGTAAGTACAGAGACACACAACAGATGTATTAACGCTCTCCATCAAATGATCCTGGATCAAGGGCTATCAGATATTTGGAGACTTTTTCACCCCAGAACTAGAGATTATACCTTCCACTCAGAGCCCAACACCTCCTACAGTAGATTGGATTTTTGGTTGGGGTCCTCGGCAATCATTGCTAAATCTCTAGATGCCACCAGTCTCCCTAGAGTAATTTCAGACCATGCCCCAGTTCAATTTTTACTCCAATGGGACACTAAACCCCCCATCCCATCATTGGAGGATGGACCCTGTTCTAAAGAGGGACCTCGACTTTATCCCATGGGCCCAGAATGAAGCTGCCCTTTTCCTAGCCCACAATCCTATAGCTGACACATCTACTGGTAATACATGGGAGTCCTTTAAGGCCACCATGCATGGCAGTATAATGGGATTTGCTGCAGCAAAATGAAGAGAGCAAGAACTATATCTTGCATCCCTAGAACAGAAATTAAAAGAGGCTGAAAGCCTTTTTAAGGCTGCACCCTCCCCCTCTCCACATTCTCCAATAGGCAAAGTTGTTCTAAATTTGCATTTTGAGATCAATCAGCTCCTTAATAGGAAGGTTGAAATAGCTATACTATGCCTACAACACTCTTTTTGGGAAGGTGGAGATAAAGCCAGCAAGATACTCACATATCAGCTTCTCAAGCAACAGGCTAGTATGTTTATTGCTGGCCTTATGGACTCATGTGAAACTCTGGCCACTGCCCCCAAGGCAATAAATGATATAATGGTGTCCTACTACAAGAATTTGTAAACCTCTAGACACTCCCATCTGAACAATGAGATACAGCCCTTTCTCCAATCCTGTCAGCTCCCCAAAATTACTGACCAGCAAGCTCAGCTTCTCGAGTCCCCAATATCCTCAGAGAAGGTTAGTACTGCGATTAAGTCCCTTAAACTGGGGAAATCCCCTGGGAATGATGGGTACACAGCAGATTTTTACCAGGCACTAGCACCCACTGTCACTCCCCTTTTAACAGCAGTATTTCAAGATGTCAAGCTCAAAGGCATTCTTCCCCCCTCGCTAAGAGAGGCAACTATTGTACTCATCCCTAAAAAGGTAAGAACTCCACCAACCCAGGCAATTATCAACCGATATCCCTGATTAATATTGATAGTAAACTTTATGCTAAAATTTTAGCAAGCAGGTTAAATCCCCTACTGCCAAGACTCATACATCCATCCCAAGCAGGTTTCATTCCCAGGCAACACAGCTCTGACCATTTAAGGACATTAATGAATCTCATGTATATAGCAATATATCTCCCTACCCCAGCTGTGGCAGTTGCAGTGGATTATGAAAAAGCTTTTGATTCCATTGAGTGGGACTATTTATACTTGGCTTTGGCATCATTTGGAGTCGGTTCAAAATTTCTGTCAAGAATCCAAGCTATCTATTCATCTCCCTCAGCTAGAGTTAGTAAGAAGGCCATACTCTCTGCTCCAATCCAACTTGAACGGGGAACAAGGCAAGGTTGCCTACTGTCTCCACTTCTTTTTGTCTTGGCAGTGGAACCTCTGGCTCTTGCAATCCGTAGTCACCCAGATATCATCGGTATCAAAGTGGGAAATACAGAATACACCTCCCTTATGTATGCTGACGACTTGCTTCTCTCCTTGGTAGACTTGCAAAGCTCCGCTTCTCCTTTACTGGAGCTGTTGGATTTATTTTCCCAATATTCAGGGCTGAAACTGAATCAGGCTAAGATGGAGATAGTTCCCCTGAATGGGATATGTTCCCAAGAGATAGCTCAGTCCACAGGCCTACTCTGGGCTCCAAAGGGGATCACATATCTGGGTATTATGCTCACATCTTCTTTAGATACTCTCTGGCAGACAAATATCCAACCCCTTCTCAGATCTCTAAAAATGGAGTTTGATAGATGGAAACCTCTCCAATTAATGCTTGCAGGTAAAATTGTCGCAATTAAAATGATTTCTGCACCCAAGATTTTTTACCTGCTAATGCACATCCCTATCCCCCTCCCTAGACATTGGTATCTGGCTTTAGATAGGCTTATTGGAGATTTTTTATGGGAAGGCAATAAACCACGATTTAGCTGTGCTCAACTGAGAGCACATTGGAGCAATGGTTGGTGGAGCCTTCCATGGGTAGAAGGATACCGACAAGCATTTCTCTTGGCTCAAACGGTTAAAGGGCTGCACCTCCTTACATCCCTATTCCCACAAAGGATCCACATAGAGCTTAATATTACTGAGACAACATATTTCTCCTCCCTTTTGATACCCCACAGGGCTCACAGACCTTGCCCCGATAGATCTAAGTCCCCTTTCTCGTCTCCATCCGTTGAGGCAGCCAGGTCCAATTGGCTGGTTGTCCACAAAAGATTGAACCAGATCCCTCTCCCTCTGCCTTATACCCCTTTATGGCATAACCTAGACATTACTATTGATACACAATGGGTATATTGGAAATCCTGGGCAGACAAAGGTATTCTTTTACTAAAAGACCTGCTAGACCCCACTCTTAGGACTCTGTATACATTTCAATCCCTTCAACATACCTGGAACCTTTCTCAGACAGATTTCTGGAAATATCTTCAGCTCAGGGCAGCACTCAGACATATATTGTACCCTCCAATACCCCAAACACACATTTCAGAGCTACATACCTGGATACAACAGCTGGTGGGCTTAGCAGGGCACATCTATGTTAAATTGAGAGATACCCTTCCCCAATATTCTGAGAGGGCAAGGCTTAAGTAGGAAAAGATGCTCCAGACTCCTATCTCCTCTGCAATCTGGGAACAGTCCTGAAAAGATACCCATAAATGGCTGATGGATGTCAGGTCTAGATTAATACAGAATAAAATAGCCCACTCTTGGTATAACACACCAGCTGTGCTTTATACAGCTAAAATTCTGGATTCTGACTCTTGCTGGAGATGTAAGGGCCCAGAAGTGGATATTTTGCATATACTGTGGTCTTGTCTGCAATTGAAATCCCTGTGGCAAGGCATCCACGACACTGCATGCAAAGTGTTAGAGAAGCGGATCCCTTTCAGTCCGCTCTTTTACATTTTCAGTGTCCGAATGGTGCTTCCACAAATGACCCCTCTTGAGATTAGATGGTTAGCACTGCTCTCTCTCCAAACTAAGAGAGCTCTGTCATGCAAATGGAGGTCCCCTCTGATGCCTACAGTGACCAAGGTGTTAGCATCTCTCTCTCCTCTCTAGCCAAATTGGACAGGGTGTCACACCTGCAGAAGTACCAAATGTCCAAATTTAAATGCTGTTGGACCCCCTACCTTAATTTCCTGAAGCTCCAGAACTCGTACATCCCCCAGGTCGGTATTGGTTGACCCTCCTCTCCACCGGCTGGTATAGCTATATTTGACCCATGGTACCATACAGGATAGGTAGGATTTTTCCTCTATAGGAAATCTCTGTTGGGTCATACGGCTTGTGAAAATACAGGTCAGGTTCTAGTGCTATATCAAGGCCTCTTGCCTCCATCCCTCCTACTGCCAAAGAGTTCTCTTTCCCCTTACTGTGTTTGTGCCCCAACTTTACCACTTTGAGAAGAATACCTGCTAGTATCCCTTTTGGTTCTATTCTAAGATTTGAGATGAATTAATGGCCCTAACCTACATTGGATTCTTTGGGGTATTTCTGTCTTTGCTTTGCTTTGGTTGTAAGTTGGCCACTGAATGTAACAAGAAATTGTTTAAAATGCACAGCTTTCTCCCTGAGGCCTTGAAAAGAGACTTGGTGGGTTATCACATCTTGGTAAACTGTTCCATCTCAGAGGTACATTTTATGGTGTCAACACCTTTGGGTGAGTATGACAGTCTGTTAGATATAATGCTACTTATATAGTTAATTGTACTACTCTATCTAACAATAATTAATGTAATCTGTCCTAGTAGATTGCTAGCTATGAACTTTGCAATAATAGTTCTGCTGCCCTTTTTTGGACAAACCCTGCTACTGTTATAAGTTATTTCACCCCATGTTTTCCACCCCTTCATTCCTGTACCTTCCTGTACCTTCCTTTATCTGCCCCCTTTTCCCGCCCCTCCCCCATTTTGTTTCCTTGTGCTGTTTAAGTATTGTACAACACTGTTTTGCTGATGAGCTTTGACTCTGATGTTTCTTCCATTTTGTATCTCTGTATATTTTGGAAAATAATAAAAAAATGTTGTTACTAGAAAGCTAATGTTAACAAAATATTGTATGAGTTGCAACAACTAGACTGGACATCCTTACTAATAAACAAGTCTGTGGAACAAATGTGGAAACCTATTAAAAATATTATTCTGGGATTGAATTAATTATATATTCCACAAATAGCCAAAAACAAAAATACTAAAAAATGTCCAATGTGGCTCACCAGACACATAAATAAATTAATAAAAAAGAAAAATAGATGTTACAAAAAATATCTAAAAACCAGGGACAATAAAACAATCTTCTTTAAAAATGGCACAACGAGTGTACAAAAAGCAATAAAAAATGCCAAAAAGGCAGCAGAACAAAATCTAGCAAAACATAAAAAAAAGGATAATTATAAGGCTTTTTACACATACGTAAATTCCCTTAAGAAACATAAAAGCCAGGTGAGCCCATTAATATCAAAAAACAACATAACATCAGCAGAAGAAGAAATGGCTTCTATTTTTAATGAATACTTCTGTCAAGCATATGGTGAGAAATCTACAAAAAAAAAAATTCAAATACTAATCATATAAAATTTGACCTAAATGAAATTAAGAAATGAATTAAGCACCTGAAACCAAACTCATCTCCGGGCCCTGACAGAATATCAGTTCAAATGTTACACATCATGCTCGACCATATAATACATCCCTTAAAAGTACTGTTTGAGGCATCCATAAATTCAGGTATGATAGCAATAGACTGGAAAATGGCACATGTGTTGCCGATATACAAGAAGGGGGATAAGACAAATGTAAAAAATTATAGACCAATTAGTCTAACTAGTATTGTTTGCAAAATACTGGAAGGCCTAGTTAAAGACAAGTTGACTACTATGTGTGAATTGCAGGACTCAGATCAGCAGGAATACAGGAGAGGCATGAGTTGTACCACAAACTTGCTATGTTTCTATGAAAACATAAGCAGGGAGTTGGACCAGGGGGAGCCATGTGATGTGATGTGATGTGATTTTATTTGGATTTTAATAGGGTGTTTGATCTGACCCCCCACTGGGCAGTGATAGAATTGAGACTACTAAGGGCTGACAATACAATAATAAATTGGGTTATTGCATGGTTGAGGGACAGGAAACAGAGAGTGTTGATGAATGGTCATCTGTCAGATACAGGGGAGGTGACGAGGGGTGTCTCTCAGGGATCAGTGCTCGGATTAGCTCTATTCCAGATTTTCATTTCAGATATTACAAAAAACTTAAACTGCTGGGCAACAAAATATGCTGATGACACTAAACTTGGTGGCCCCAGCAGTACTGAAGAGAAAATAAGTTATATACAGAAAGATGTTGATACAGTAACTGCATGGGTAAACAAATGGGATATAATTTTTATTTTGGAAAAATGTAAAGTTTTGCATTTAGATAATACCAACAAACAAACCAAGTATCAATCAATCAATCAATCTTTATTTAGCCAGGCGAAACATCGTTGAGAAGAACTCATTTACAAGATGGACCTTGTAATAATTACATATGAGACAGAATAACATTGGAACATACAACAACACATCTTCGTAGAGTAGATATTCCAAACACTTACAACATACAATTGGCTGTTTATACAAAATGGTTAGGATATATACAGAAGTGTTGAAGCAAAGTACAAAAACAGAATACAATAGACATTCTATTGGCTAGATTGGTTAAGATAAACACAAATTGGTTTAAAGAAAATACAATTCACAAAATACTCAAGCATTTCTAATAGCTAGCTGTACCATTCTATACTGATAGTGTTAAAACTGACTGGCAGGATGTCAAGCCAGGGCCAGTAGGTCAAAGGTCTGCAAGGAGGAAAGGTCACCTCTGAAGGTTGAAAAACAGATCTAGATCAAAGGGGATCTAGGGCAATAGCTATCTGATGCATTGTAAATATGTGGGCCAGAAAAAGTAGGTATGCTGGATCACTTATAAGGGAAGTAAAAGGCAGTGAGAAATCATAGTGGTGTGGACCTGAGGTAGGGAATAAATGAAAGGTGATTGCATAGGGGTTTTATGAAGCACACTTATAATTTTCTGAAGCAGTCTTGACCAGTGGACATTTTGTGAAGCACACTTATAATTTTCTGTAACAGTCCTGACTAGTAGACATAGGTAGGGGAAGGAAGAAAGGGTGTTAGCATAGGGGTTTTATGATGCGCATTTACAATTTTCTGTGGCTGTCCTGGCCAGTAGGGTTTTGAAAGTAGCCAGGGGAAGTGAAGAGGCAATTTGTAGTACTTTTTGGAGCTTGTTCTATAGGGTAGGAAGGGAGTAGCCAATGGAAAATTTGCCAAAACGAGTTTAGACTTTGGGAATAACAAGAGTGATATAGGTAGATTTTCTTAGTGCATACACACCAGGGGTACAAATAGGGAGGCAGTCCGAGATATACTAATGCAGTTTCTTGATGATAGCATGGTAGGTCCAGATTGCGGTGTTTTTGTGTCGCCTTATGCCAAGGGCAGTCCAGCTGACCAGGGCATATAAGGAACAGTGGTGTGTAGCATAGGGGGCTCCCAATATGAATCTTAAAGCCTGGTGATATAAGATGTCAAGCTTTTTTAGAGCTTTGATGTTCCCTTGTCCATATAGAATATCCCCATAGTCTAGTAAGAGGAGGAAGGTGGATTGTATGATTCTGGTTCTCGCTTCCCATGTTAGCAAGTGCTTAATATGGAAGAATATGCCAAGCCTCTGTTTAAGTTTTTTGGAAAGTTCTTCAGTATGGTCATGAAAGGATAATTTGTGGACAATCCACATCCCTAGGTATTTAAATTTATGTACCAGTTCCAGAGGTTCATTAAGGAGAGTAGTAATTGAGGTTTGCCCACCCACCACATTAGTAGGGGTAGACCTCTGAGAAGGAGAGAAGAGCATAACTATTTTTTTTTGCATTAAGCAGTAGTTTAAGATGCAATAGGTTGTTCTGTAAATGGTTAAATTCAAGTTGGAGGTCTGACCATGTTTTGTCAGGGGTAGGTCCGGAAATGTATAATACAGTGTAATCTGTGAATACGTGGATGTAAGCATAATGGATGCAAGCGTGGATGTTATTTACATAGATGGCAAAGAGGAGGGGGCCCAGTATTGAGCCTTATGGAGGGTTTTCATAGGGGAAAAGTCTCCTTCTACTTTAACCTGCTGCAATCGTCCCACAAGGTAGCATTCAAACCATTTGAGGGCATGAGGGCAAATATACTCTATGTGGCACAACTCTAAATACTTGCTCCTCCAAATAAGATCTAGGTTTTCATGTATCAGATACACTAGGTACAGACAAACAATCACAAGCTACAATAAAAAAATGTAACAACATTACCTGGTCAATAAAAAGAAATATAACCACCAAAGACAGTTATGTTATGCTTCCCTGGTATCGCGCATTCGTTCAACCACAGCTTGAGTATGTATCTCAGATTTGGTTCCCTTTTAGAAAACAAGAAAGACATAGAATAGAAAAGGTACAAAGAAAATACACAAAATGTATAGCAGGACTGGAAGGGATGGAGTATGAGGGAAGGTTAAATGCATTGAACCTAATGTCAATAGAAACCAGGGGATTAAAGTCCGATCTTCTATTTATGTATGATATAATGCAAGAACCTGATTTATTATGTGAGTTAGGTATTACATTTAAGCAAGATAAGACATGTACAAGGGGACACCTACTACAAATACAAAGGACAAGATTCAGAAGTAATAGAAATAAATATTTTTATACATCTAGGATTGTGAATCCATGGAACTCACTTCCAGAAAATATAATAATAAGTAAAAATAAAAATGAAATCAAATATAGACAAGATAAGCACATATTGAGTGGAATTGATATTAAATATTATGACTGTCAGGAGCAATTATGGGCTTTGCCTACTCGCTCCATACCTACCTCAGTATCCTTCACGATCCCCCTTGTCTAAAGCCTTAGAAATGGAGTCATGAAAGTCAGTCAATGCTGTCTGCGTAGAATATTTGGGTCTAAAACCTGACTGAAAACCAGAAAGAACCTAATAGTTTGCTAAATAATTATTTACCTCACCTGCTTTACACTCTGCGCCCTCCGCACAACTCACTCTTGCCAACTGTATGCTGATCCAGGATGGCAAAGGTTGAGTGACTGTAGAAATTGTCACATTCTTTCATTTATGTATAAAGGCATTTGGGGGAAACTCCCAGAGTATACCTCTTCCAAGATTGTTCATAGACAGATGCAGGCCTCTTTAAGATCAGCAGCAGGACTGGAATTAGTGGTCCCCAAATGTAATTTGGAAATAGGTAGAATGTCATTCTTTTATCATGGGTCAATGGCTTGGAATAGTATTCCACACACTTTGAGTCCTGCATCTGGCAAGATTAGCTGTGGTAGGATAAAACAATGGGTTGAAAATAAAGCCAAAGAACCTTTGCTTTGTTGGTAGACATTTTTAACTTTTGTTGGCTTGTATTATTTGTAATGATTTTATTTTTATTTTCTGTAATTGTTTTTACCTCTTGTGGTGTTAATTATTACTCACTGTTTATTGCAAAATCATTTATTGAATTATAATTAATGGCTTCCATTTTTTTCAATGTAAAAATCCGTGTGTTAAATACTGTAACACCTGAGTAGGTGTTACGGCATTCCTGTCTTCTCTTCCCTTACAGATACTTGAGACACTGAACAAACAGCTCGAGCTTAAGCAGCTCCGTTTTCTTCACACACTACTGACCACAAAAACCTCAGGCTGCTTCTTCAGTGGGTCAGGAGGCGGGAGGTATTCTCACAGTGGGAGGGAGTAAAAGGGAAGTTGACGATGCGAGGGACAGCCATACGGGCGTGATGCGGCTCTTCTGTGCTGCCGATGGGGGACTGAGTTTAAACTAAACCTCTAAAAGAAAAAAATGCCCCCCTTCAATTATAAATAACAAAATATGGGGTGCAGTGTGTTTTACTTGAATTTCACACACTTCCTTGTTGTTGGATAGCTAATTAACCCCTCAGACTTTGTCCTCAGGGTTTGTGTGCTATCCAACAACTCAGGAGTGTATAAATTTTCATAACACACTGCACCCCATACTTTGTCCTATATTTAATATCTGTGCTATCTCATAACAAAACTGCTGAGGGACCTCCTTGTAAATCAGCCTTGGCTCAATCGAGTTCATCCTTGTTCATATTTAGATATGAATAAAAACAATGAAATGGAAAGCTGAGATAAGACCATTTTTTTCCCATAAATTTCGAAACTATGGTAAGCATAGGGCAATAATTGTCTACCAAAGTTTTGTCCCTTCCCCTTTGTGGAGTGGAATAACAAGAGATGGTTTCCAGGTGAGGGGAAGGTTTGTATGGTAAGTAAGAGATTACATATGAAAGTTAAAGGAGGGGCCAAAATATCAGCACTGCATTTAAGAAAAAAATGGTATTAAATATCAATCCCCTTGGCAGTGTTCTCTCTCAGGTAGCATAACAATTTGACTACTTCCTCAGTTTTTAAAGACTTAAAATAAAATCTAGGTCTTGAGAGAGGAAACTCTGTGAGGGGAACATGACAAGAAAAAGCAGAAATCATGAATAAGTATTTTTGTTCAGTATTCACAGAAGAAGGGGAAGGGGAGGAACCAAAGGTAGGTGACAGAAGTACCACTGGGAGGGAGGTGGACACAAGTCTATTTAAGGAGGAGTAGAGCCCCGTGAAATTCTTTTTATTTTTTAAAATTTTTATTTTTATTTTTCTGGAAGTTCTTATATTTTTTTATTAATTGAAAATGTAGTTTTATTTCTTGTTATCACATTTACATTCATAAAATACCTCAAAATGACCTTATGTACACTAGAAATTACATTCCTAGTATACTACACTGTATTAAGCAGCATTGTAGTATGGTCTTAAAAGGTTTTTTGAATCAGACAATTCTGCTACCGCTTCCTTGTAGACTGCCTTTGTGGTAACAATGGAGCCTAAACAAGTGCTGCAAGCATTTATTTAGGTTTTGCAACAACAAAAAAGCAATTTTTAAACTTTTTTCATGTGTTTGTTTTCGTTTTATTTCTTTTTATACCTTGAATTTCTTGTTATTTCTTATTTAAGAAAAACATTGGTCTCTAAAAAGGAGAGCGTCTTAAAGGAACTTGCTAATCCGAAAGTAGACAAGGCAATGGAGCCAGACGGAATACATCCCAGAGTATTAAGAGAACTCATGGAGGTGCTGGCCGTGCCACTGACAGCCCTGTTCAACAGTTTCCTGGAAACAGATGTGG
The DNA here is from genome assembly GCA_016271365.2 of Neoceratodus forsteri. Lineage (NCBI taxonomy): Eukaryota > Metazoa > Chordata > Ceratodontiformes > Ceratodontidae > Neoceratodus > Neoceratodus forsteri. The sequence continues at coordinate 736,334,050 of CM057449.1, forward strand.
TACCAAAGGACTAGAGGTGAGCAAATGTAGTCCCTCTCCACAAACGTGGGAGGAGGCTGGCAATTACAGGCCAGTCAGCCTGACCTCAATGGTGAGGAAACTAATGGAATCACTATTAACAGAGAGGTTTGTGATATATCTTGAATCCAGTGGAGCACAGGATCTAAGGCAGCATGGATTCACAATTTTAAGATCTTACCAGACAAATCTCAAAGATTTCTTTCACTGAGGGACTAGGGGTGTGGATCAGGGAGGGGTGGTGGATGTGGTCTACCTGGATTTCAGCAAGGCCTTTGATACCATACTACATAGTAAGCTAGTAAACAAGCTGGCCAGACTGGGAGTGGGTCCCCAGGTGATAAACTAGGTAACAAATTGGCTGAGTGTTAGGACACAGAGGGTGATGGTAAACAGAGTTCAGTATGAAGGGGGGGGTGACCAGTGGGGTCCCGCAGGGATCAGCACTTGGGCCAGTCCTCTTTAATGTATTCATAAGCGGCATTGCAGAGGGGTTGGAAGGGAAGGTGTGTCTCTTTGCAGATGACATGAAGATCTGCAACAGGGTTGACATTCCAGGAGGGGTAGAGAAAAAGAGAAGGGACCTAAGCAAGCTTGAGGAGTGGTCAAGGGTGTGGCATCTAAGATTCAATGAAAAAAAGTGCAAGATCATGCACTTGGGGCACAGAAATGTGGGGGAGGAGTACATGATGGGGGTGAGATACTGATGGCCACCAAACAGGAAAGGGACCTGGGAGTAATCATATCTGATTATCTAAATGTTACCAAACAATGTGAGAAGGCTGTGAGGAGAGCCAGTGGAATGCTGGTGTGCATAGGGAGAGGTATCTCCAACAGAAGAAGGAGGTGGTGATGCCACTGTATAGAACATTGGTGAGACCTCATCTAGAGTACTGTGTCCAGTTCTGGGGGCCATATCTCTGGAAGAACATAGACAGAGTAGACGTGGTTCAGAAAAGAGCAACAAAAATGGTGCAGGGGCTGCACCAAATGTTATATGAGGGGAGTCTGGAGGATCTCAATATGTATTCCCTAGAGGAGGGGGGGGGATATAATAGATACTTTCAAATACCTTAAGGGTGTAAATAAGGTACAAGAGGGCAGCATCTTTCAAAAAAAAAGAGATGTTCAAGATAAAGGGGCCATGATATGAAAATAGAGGGAATCAGACTTAGGGGTAACGTGAGAACGTATTTTTTCATGGAAAGGGTGGTGGATCCATGGAAAAGCCTCCTGGCAGAGGTTGTAAAGGAAAAAATGGTAGGGAAATTCAAAAACACATGGGATAGATGTAAAGGAACTCTAGCGATAGGAAAGAGAGGGTGAGACGCTGATCATTTTTGATCACAGGTAGGGGAAATGGGCAGACTAGGTGGGCCAAGTGATCCTTATCTGCCATCAAATTCTATGTTTCTATGATGAAAACCAGCAGCAATATCACTGGTATCATTAATGACATCTAACTTTCTCTCATACTGCATACACCGTAGTGGGAAAGAAAGAAATTGGCCCTACTGGGGCTCAAATCCATGGCTTTGTAGGTCTGAAACACTACGTCAAGCCACATAAGCCTTATCACTGTCATCATCATGACATCATGTAGTGGAATCACTCAGATTGAATGGAACCTTAAATTTAACACAATGCAGAGAAGAGCACACATGACCACAATAGGTGCATTTCAAGCTATTCTTGCTCTGGCACCTAACAGTGGTACAAAATACCATACCGTACCATGCCATACCATACCATACCATACCACACCATACCATTCCATTCCATACCTGAAAAGATGTAATTGGCAGGAAGTATGCAGAAGAAAGGGTCAAACAGGTGCTGTGCTGGTTGGAGAAAGTTAGAAAAGATGGATTTTTGCAACAAAGCAAAAGCAGCGTGGATTTGCTAGGCAGGCAGACAGGCAGCTTCTGTTCTGTAAGGAGGGACAAATGAATGAGGGAAAAGCATCAAAGACCTGCAGATTTGATGGGCACATTCCAGTCCCAGCACCACCCACTGCTGTCTTGTGCCAACCTGATCCTATGAGTCTGAGATACACATTAGTCTTTGTGGGAGGCCAAGGCAGGCATTCTAACAAAACTGGCCACAGTAGCCTGCCTTGTTATGTTCAAACAGTAGGTGGGCCAAGTGAAGATCTTTAATTCCATGACCTGATTATACTCTTTACCAGCAGCACTCTTCATCTGTTCCTGTAGTTAACCCCCTCACCAGCACTATGACTAATCAATTGGTGATTGCCCAAGAACAGGACTCAGCACCAATGCAGGCCAGTCAACATGTCTTTGTTGTAAATGGTTTACCTGGTCCTACTGGTATGAAGCATACATTTTATTAGCTCAAAGTAACATTCTACTACAAGCACCACAATTATTTATTTATTTAAGAGATTTACCAGATAAGCATTCTGAGCGGGGACAGCTCGTTTCCAGATGTGACCCATGACAGTGTGGGGGGGGAAGTTAACAAAGAAAGCCAACTTCTCCATTATCCAGTTGTCCATGTTTTCATGAACAAACAAGGTTGTCCATGGGCATTCAAGGTCATCTCTGCTCTCTCTCCCTGATCTTTGTCCAGGTTAATGCCAGCCATGGTTTCTCCATGATTCGTGGGCAAGATTGTTTATGGTTGATGAGCATGCCCAAATGTCTGGAAAAAATGGCTTGGGGTCATTATGCCACATGCAAAAACAGTGCAGCTAAAAATGCTGCAGCCAAACAGTGCTGAACACACAGTCGGGCTAAACACTGACCTGTCGGGAACAGCATGCCCATTGACAGCAATGGGAGCTTATGTTTTTTTGTGGGGGGGCTATGCCACCCACACCTCCAGCGTGGGGAGCGTTGCACCTACCCACACACATCCCCGGAACTTAAATAACTAACTCCGGGGGACTTTGGGATGGGGAGAAACTAGGGAGGGGTGAAGTTTTTTAAATGCACTGAAAAGTAGCAGCAGGAAGACCTGGGGAACCAAACCATGGTCCCAGGTCTTCCACTACACTGTGGCTGGTGCCCAGCCACCCACCATGGGAGTGGCTCAAACAGGCCACCAGCACACAGCTACTTAACAGCTGCTGAAATACATGCAGAGCATTGGGGTAGCAGTATTTCCTTTTCGCTGTCATACCCCTGTCACTCTACATGCTCGCACGGTTATTGACGCACTGTTCCGGGTGCAGCATATTGACCCGGTACCAAAAAAAGCATACAGTAAATAGAGACTAATTGGGAGAACTAACTCTGTTTTCAATGTGGTAAATTTTTTTGTAGTTAATCTTTTTTTATTGAGGATCACAAAAAACAGTCAGAAAGCAGTTACACGCAGTTGTAAACAACACAAACAGTTTTAGATGCATAGTACATTTGGCAGTTATAGTGACCAGTTGGCTGGAAATACAAACTGGGATTGTAACGAAGGCTATGTTTCAAAAGTTATATGTCCAGTTGCTGCTTGTTATTTCAAATCTATTGTCCAGATGGGTAAGTGACCTTAAACTAGTGGCATGCATAAGATGGTAGGAGGGGTGGAGGAGTATAGTGAAGGGGAAGGATGGGGCAGACAGTGATGAAGGCCTGCCTTTAGATGTGGGAGAAATTTGACTTAGGCATGTGGCTAGCTTCAGGAGCTCATGTGGGTTTTAAGAGGTCCTTCTTCCAATTGGGGGTCAGGTTGGTATTTTTGGAGTCCAAATAAGTCAAGTAGGGGCCCCATATGTTATGATACGTGCTAGTGCTCTGTGTGGTGAGATATAGCAAGTTGGAGTTTATTGACAGGTTTTCCATCACATTGTACCAGTCAGCCAGGCCTGGTACTTCAGAGGTTCTCCATCTCACTAAAAGTAGCCTTTTTGCCTCCACTGTAGCCTGCAGGAGCCAACTTAGTTGGATCCTCTCACGTGGAGTTTCCGGCAAGGTCATATCTAAAAGTATCAGAGCTGGCAAGGTTGGTATGTTGGTGTTTAGCACCTTTCCACATTCTGTTACCACCTTGTTCCAGAACTCCCGTATATCGTGGCAGTCCCACAGAATGTAGAGTAAGTCTGCCCCTGCCATCCCACATCCCCAGCAGCAGTCAGACAGGGTTAGGCTCATCTTTTATAGGTTTACAGGAGTGCGGTACCATAGGTGGAGGATTTTCATTTGTATGAGCTGACTCTTTTGATCTTTGCAAGTCCTATGTGCCGGTCTCCAGCACCCCACTCATTCTTCCTCTAGAATATTTTTGCTCAACATCCTCTGCTAATTTTCCTTGCCATTAAGATTAGGGTTAGGCATTGTTTGCTAGAGCCTGATCTGTAGTCTGCCTGCTAGTCCTTTGGGGTTGCTAAACCAGTGTGACAATGGTAAGAATTCAGGTGTGTGGATTGGGTGACCTAGGGATGCCTTGCAGGTGCATTTTTGCTTTAAGCATGCTGAGCATGCACTTCTGATTTGAAGGTTTTTCCAGAAATCCACCTTTGGGATGTGATAGGCAACCTGGAGTTGCTGGAAGGACATTATCATACAACAGTCTGGGCCTAGTATGTCCTTGATCCTATTTATCCCTCTGTTCTCCCAGGATTTCCAGTTTATAGGGTAATTGTCTATACTTATTGAGGGATTACGCCATAGTGAAGTAAATATTCCTGGGTGTATACACATCTGTGCAAGCCTCCCTACCTTCTGAAGGGCTGTGTGGGTCGCCTTTTTAGTAAACCAGGATGCATATCTTTTGGGAAGGGGCGAGGTAAGGAATGCCACAGGATGTGTTTCTCCCAGTATGGAGGTTTATATCCGGGCCCATATTGCGCTGTCCACCTTGCATTCCTGAAACATTCTAATTGAAATATTTGTGATGCAGGCTAAGGAAAATTTTGAAAAGTCCGGTAGATTCCACCCTCCTCTATCCTTGGGGCTATCAGTTTTGCCCATCTAAATCTCAGTGACTTTGTGCTCCATAAGAAAACCTTTATAATCCTGTTTATCTTTTTAAACCAGATGTCAGGGACCAGTACTGGTAGATGCGATAGGATGTAGTAAATTCTAGGAGCAGCCATCATTTTTATGGCTTCTATTTTGCCAGCCAAGGATAGGTTCTGGTGGGTCCATCTGTCAAACTCTTTTTGTAGGGACTATATCAAGGGATTCAAGTTAGCAGGGAGGATACCATGTATGATCTTGGGGATCCATATTCCCAAATATTTAATCCCTGTCTTCGTTCAGGGGTAAGATTTCAGATTTAGTTACATTTATTCATAGCCCCGGAATTTTGGCAAAGGCCTGAAGGAGGTGTAGTATGTGAGGTAGGCCCTCGCCTACTGTATGTGTTCTGTCAGTATCAAGCAGTCATCTGCATAAAATTGTGTACTATATTCTGAGTTTCCCACTTTTATCCCTTTAATATGTGGGTGCTCCCTAATGGCTTCAGGCAATGGCTCCATGGCCAGTATGAATAGAAGAGGGGAGAGCGGGCAACCTAGCCTGGTCCCTCAGTGTAGCTGAAAAGGTTGTGAGAAGGTGTTGTTTGTTAACAATCTTGCTGGTGGGGCCTGGTACAGAGTATATACCCATCTGCAAAAGTTGCTGCCGAAATTACCCAGCTAGAGAAATCCATGCAGATACTCCCACTCCACCGAGTTGAATGCTTTTTCAAAATCCACTGCCATGATAGCTGCAGGAGTGGAGGTTCTACCAGGGTTATGAGGGCTCTGAGATGGTCTGAGATGGTCTGTGCTCACCCTACCCTTTACAAACCCTACTTGGGATGGGTGTATTAGTGATGGGAGGTGTTGTTCTAACCTTGTTGCTAATACTTTAGCTAAGATTTTAGCATCAGCATTTATTAGAGAGATTGGGCTGTAACTCGAAGGGTTGGAAGGGTCTTTGCCTTCCTTAGGAAGCACTGTTAGTATTGCTTCACTTAGAGTTGGGTGGAGAGTACGCAGAACATGGGCCTTTCGTAGCATGGCTAACATTGGGGGAGTTATGGGATCAAGGACTGTCTGATAGAAGTCTGCTGGATGTCTGTCACTTCCTGCTGATTTGTGAGGAGCCATCGCAAGGATGGCTGTCCCCACTTTGGATTGGGTGAGGGGGGCATCCAGCAGATCCTTCTGGGTATCAGATAGTTTGGGGAGAGGAAGTTTTCCAATAAAATCCTCAAAGGCCTGTTTGTCCCATTTAATATTAGAGGCATACAGGTCTTTGTAAAATGACACCATTATTTTATTAATTTCCTTAGGGGAGGTAGACTTCTTGCTGGTGGGGTCCGTCAGGTATGCAATATGCCTGTCAGCTTGCTGTTTATGTAAGCGGTATGCTAATAGCTTACTGTTCTTTTCCTCACACACCCAATATCTAAACTTAGTTCTGTGGAGCTCTAGTTCTGCTTTCCTGGTGGCAAGGGAGTAGAGTTCTATTCTAAGGGCCGTAATTTCTTTAACGAGAGAGGGGTTATCTAACTGTCTATGGTCCTTTTTATATAGGCTCTCATTCTCCTTTAAAGACCTCTCTAAACCCTCAGCCTTCCGCTCCCTTTGTTTCCTCCTGATAGTCACCTTATACTCTTCCCAAATACCAGCCACCATCACTGAGCCTGGGCACTTATCCCCGAAGTAGAGTTGAGATTCTCCCATTATCCATTTTTTAAAGTCTGGGTCCTGCAGCAGGAGGGGGTACAGTCTACACTGTGTTGAGGAGAGGAGTTTAGGCTCTACTGGGTAGCTAAGGGCGATAGACCATGGTCAGATATATATATATATATATATATATATATATATATATATATAGGCAATAGATGTTTGTATGACCATGGACATTAACCCTGGGGAGGTCAGCAAGAAGTCTATTCTGCTGGCCATAGCCCATGCAGTTGAGAAGTATGTATAGTCCATGTCTGCTGGCTGGCTAATCCTCCATATATCAGACAGGTGGTGCAAGCTCATGAGGTTGTGGAGAGCAGCTATATGTGGTTCTGGCCTAGAGATTGAGCAGCCTAGAAAGTGATCCAGGGTGAGATTAAAATCCCCCCATTATAATGTCTGGATTATCAAAGGCCATACTGAATACTTTTGCACACTGAATTTATTTTACCTTGCACTTGTTTTTATAGATGGTTAAACTAATAACAGCACTTTTCATGTAATGTGCTAAAGCAGTGTTTATATGTATTTATTGTGTGTTCTAATGGAGTACTCACAGCTGAATTGCTATGGCACATAGCTCTGGATAAACCTTTTTAAATATACAAGTGTCTTAAAATATACTGTGTATACCTGCTGTATATGTCTATGTGTATTGCAGCTTGAGCCCTGTTACAATTTGACAGGAAGAGGGCGAGTTTGTAGTCTAAGCAGTGCTCTGCTTTGCAAACCTTGCCAGTACTGATTCTTTATACCTTGTGCCTTTGGGCACTGTGTTAGCACAGTAAAGACCTTCGTTTTTGGCTTTTGCCACTTTTTACTTTTTAATTTGCACTAATCCAAACATTGCTCGTAGCGTGACCAGTGGAGCACTTCCAGGTTGCTACATTGCTATTTAGAGCGTCCTGCAGTGAGCCCCTGCGAGAGTACTCACAGCTGAATTGCTAGGGCACATAGCTCTATCTCCTGTGAGGTACTGGTGTGACTGGATAAACCTTTTTAAATATACACGTGTCTTAAAATATACTGTGTATACCTGCTGTATATGTCTATGTGTATTGCAGCTTGAGCCCTGTTACAATTTGACAGGAAGAGGGTGAGTTTGTAGTCTAAGCAGTGCTCTGCTTTGTAAACCTTGCCAGTACTGATTCTTTATACCTTGTGCCTCTGGGCACTGTGTTTGCACAGTAGAGATCTTCGTTTTTGGCTTTTGCCACTTTTTACTTTTTAATTTGCACTAATCCAAACATCGCTCGTAGCGTGACCCGTGGAGCACTTCCGGGTTGTTACATTGCTAATTAGAGCATCCTGCGGTGAGCAGTGTGAGCATGCGCGTTCCCACACACAGAGACACGCACGTCTGCACATGTTCTGCATGTTCAGCGTGAGCAGGTGAGCTAAGCCACAGGTTTTGATCTGGTACATTTCAGGTTAAAAACTTATTGAGTACTACATAATTTACGGAGTATTGTGATATGGCTGGTATAGATAGTCAGACTAATGATATGTTGGGCAGTCAATGCAAAGTATGTTTCATGTACAAATTGGATAAAACTGATAATACCATGACTGAGTTCACTTGTGAGAAATGTATTGAAAATGAATCTCTTAGACACATGGTTACTCTGTTCAACAGGAGGTTGACAGAATTAGAAGATACCCAGAATCAAATGAGTGCTAGATTTCAAGCACTGGACCATCATACTATCACAAGTTCTGATGTTTTATCAGTCACCATGAATTCGTGCCCCCCAGCTGATGTATTAAATGTTAGCACTCCACTTAATACCACGAAGCATTCTTCTCCTATTAAAATAAATAGGAAGCGAGCAAGAGACAAGGATCAAAATACTAACATGGATGATAAATGATATGAAGTTCAATATACCAGAGCATGCAAAAGGGGTTGAAAAGCAACACAGTTTCACCTACCTATACATAAAAGTTTTGAGCCTTTATGTGGCATTTCTAGTGTTGAAGGGACAAACTCAGTTAACATGATTTCAACCAGAACAACAATTGCTGAAAATCAGCTTAGTTCCACTAAAACTCCTAGTGTTTTATTTAGAACTTCCAAGGGATGTCCTCCACCTTCTCATACCCCCCCGATTCCTGATATTCTACCGTTCTTCCTATTAGTGGAAATAATTTAGATAACATGGATACTCCAGCCACAAATCTGAGTGCCCCCAGGCAGGTTTATGTACTTGGGGACTCCATTATAAAAAATCTCGATAGAGCTATATGTGACCCGGATAAAATAAATAGTACATGTTCCAGCTTTGAGGGTGCCCATGTTTCTAATATTACAAATATGAGCTATAATATATTGAAACACAATGATCCAAACCCCTTTGTTGTGCTGCATGTTGGCACAAATGATTTTGGATGCTCAGATTCTCTTAAAATTAAAAAAGATATAGTGGCACTCTCAAATATTTTGGTAGAATGGGGATGTGAGATTGCTTTTTCAGAAGTTTTACCAGTTTCAAAAGCTTCTGAGGCCCATAACAATAGAATTCACAAATTCAATAACTGGCTTCGTCAAAAATGTCTTAAAGAAAATCAGGTATGCATTACACATTGGGAGGACTTTTTTAACAGACCAGAATTATTTAGTAGAGATGGCCTTCATTTAAGGCCCAGGGGAAATCATCTATTGGCTGATCATATGTTCAAATACATAAATGAACATTTCAATTGCTAAACCTGGGGGAGAGAAACATTTCTCCCCCCCCCCAGCAGTACATTAATAAGGCACCTGTTTCAATATTCTCAAAAAATTTAGATTTCATTTATTTCAATGCAAGAAGTTTAAATAATAAACTAGATGAACTACAAGCCCAAATTTCAATTAAAAAAATGACATAATTATGATCAGTGAAAGATGGGGAGATGATAAAATCAGTTGGGGTCCAGTAATCCCTGGATACTCCATGTGTAGATATAACAGGCTGACTAGAAAAGGAGGAGGGGTTGCCATTTGTCTAAAAGAAACTTTTATGGCAGTAAACATTTCTGATAAAATCAAGGCCCCAGGTTGTTCTATTGAATCTCTATGGATTAAAATAGTGCTGCATAAACAATAGCACTTAATATTGGGTATTTGCTATCGTTCCCCTGCTGCATCTACTGAATATCTGGATGAACTCATCTCAGAAATTGAAATTGCAGCTTCTATGGGGGATATTATTTTATCAGGAGACCTAAACCTAGGTGAAATTGACTGGGAAAAACATTCTGCCCCTACAAATTCTGATAGAAAATGAATCAATATTTGCAAGCAATGTAACCTTACTCAGGGGGTAAGGCAGCCCACTAGAGGCATGCACACTTAGGACCTAGTATTCTATAGTACAAAATTAACACTAAAAAATCTACATGTAACTGCACCCATAGGAAATAGCGACCATTGTTCTGTTAAGTTTAATTTCGAACATATGATTGCCCCTTTACAAAATTCCTCTACTATTTATTTGTATGATAAAGCTGATATCTCCAGTATAAAAACAAATTTAGAAGGTATAAATTGGGTTTCAACATTAAATACAATCGTCATTAACGATTATTTCTATTTTTTCTATAGTAAAATCTCTGAACTTAGAAAATCATATATTCCTATTAAAACAAAAAAATGTTTTAAAACACATGAACCTAATGGATGGACAAATCCATCAGAAGGTTAATAAAAAGGAAAAATAAATGCAACACTGCATATCTGAAAGTACGGAATCCAGTTAATTGGAGTAAATATCTTGATATTCATAAAAAATGTAAGAAAAACATTAGAAATGCAAAAAAATAATGGGGATTGAAATTAGCCACAAATGCAAAAAAAGACAATAGTAAATCCTTCTTTTCATATATCAAGTCACTAAAAAACCCCACTTGTCAAGTAGGTCCAATTTTGTACAAAAATAATCTAGTTCACGATCCTTTAGAAATGACAAATATATTCAATACATATTTTTGTGAAATATTTTCCAATAAAAATAAAATTGCAAACAATGTTGTCCCTGTGGTAGAGAATATTACTATTTCAGTAGAAAATGTAAGTATAAAATTAGCTGCTCTCAAAGGGAAGATGAGTACTTCGCCTGATGGTATACCAGGTCACCTATTATACCTATTGGCAGATTGTCTAGCATTGCCCCTCAAATTACCTTTTTGAGCACTGTATAAACCAAATTTATGTTCTGTCTTTGTGGAAAATAGCCTATGTCATCCCTATTTGTAAACAGGGACCAAAAAATAACTAGGAAAATTACAGACCAATTAGTCTGACAGCCCCCGCATGTAAGGTCTTGGAACGCTTGACTAAGGATATTATTTCTTCAACATTAATATCACAAGATGTGGAACAACATGGGTTCAAAAAGGGACGTAGCTGTCTAACAAATCTACTCTGTTTCTATGAGGACATCAGTCTGCAGCTCGATAACCGTTTACCATACGATGTTATCTATATAGACTTCAGCAAGGCATTTGATCTCCTTCCACACTGGGCATTATCAAAAAAATTAACCTCTATAAATTTGGTCCAGCTCTAGTCCAATGGATACTAAATTGGTTAACTGGTAGAACCCAACAAGTACTTATAAATAGTACATTATCAAGTTTGGGACATGTGACTAGTGGAGTGCCTCAGGGCTCTGTGTTGGGTCCCATTTTGTTCCAGATATTTAAATCAGACATTGCAGTAAATTGTTTGTCCAACACCATCAAATATGCAGATGACATAAAAAATTGGTGGGCTATGTTCTACACCTGGGCAGATAGCCTCTATTCAAACTGATTTGGACTTCATTACAAATTGGATTAATCATTGGGGCATGAAATTAAATCATAGCAAATGTAAGATACTTCATTTCAGTAAAGCAAATAATTTCCATCAGTATATGTTAGATAATAAGGTGGTAAAAAATACGTGTTCAGAAAAAGATTTTGGGGTATTAGTGACAGATGATTTTCAGCCTGACTCCCAGATAAATGCAATGATATTAAAAGCAAATTGGGTCGTTTGGTCTATTCTAAGAAATTTAAGCTCTAAGGATAAAAATGTGCTGTTGCCTCTTTATAGAGCATGTGTTCATCCACATTTGGATTTTTCTTCCCCTCTATGGTGCCCTTATAAAAAATATGACATCTCTCATCTTGAGAAAGTGCAAAGACGTTATATAAAATCCATGAAAGGGTTACAACATGTCCCATATGAATCTAGACTAGAAACACTAAATTTGATGCCGCTAACCATGAGAAGACTGAGAGGGGATCTTTTGTTAATGTATGACATCATGAAAGGCTCTTATTTTCTTACAAACTTAGGACTATTGTTCAAAGATGATATCTTTAACCTTAGAGGACACCCACTTCTATTACAACTAAAAAAATGAAACCTATTGCCACGGAAATACTTCTTCACACTACTAATAACTAAACTATGGAACTCTCTGCCTTTGGAAATTATCTGTAGCAGCTCTAAACATCTGTTTAAATCTTGTTTGGATAAATTATTACTATCTGAGTTCATTTTTTGTTATTATTAATACAAGAAAGCAAACATGGGCCTTGAGGCTCTCTAGCTTCCTTCCAACCTTAGTATGAACCTTAATATGAAACTTAGGTCAGCAGTGTTGCTAAAGGTTACCAAGGGTTTATTAATTCATTCCAGCTGTCCCAAGATGTATATAAAGTTATGTGTGACTTAGCAACACTGCCCCCGAGGAAGAAACTTATTGATTCGAAGTGCCAGGGAGTTTTTCTCATGCCTGTGTTGCCCTTGGCTCTCTATTTTGCACCAATAAATCCGCACTCAGCATATTACTCTTTGTATCTGGACTGTGATTGTTTTTTCTAAGTTGCAACGCAGTGTTGTTCCTGGATTTTGCATTGTGATTTATTTTTACTGCTGCACTACTGTTTACCTGAGCACTGTTTTTTTCCATTTTTCGAAATTGAGTATAGCCTGCAACACTTCATTGATGAAGTCAGGCTTGTCTTCATTAGGGGCATAACTGTTGACAAGCAGGAGTGGGCATTTGGGGGTTGTAAGTTTAGCCATCACCCATCTCCCCTGGGTATCCGAGCAGGAATCTATTATATTCCACTTGAGGTTTTTGTTCCCCAGGATAGATACCCCATGTTTTGATGACTTAGAGATATTATGTACCTCCCATCCCACCCATTCCCTATTTAGTTTGAGAGCTTCTGAATGTACAAGCTTAGTTTCTTGTAGAAAATCAATTTGGGATTTGAGACTTTTCAGGTGGGACAGCACCTTCTTCCTTTTGGTTGCCAGTGATTAAAAATGAGTGACTATAAAAACAGCGACTCATTTTTAGTGTTATCATTATGAACAGCAAGGAGAGTGACCAGAAGGGGGGAGGGAAAGGGAGGTGGAGGGGAGGGATAGGAAGGAGGGTTTAGGCAGGATGAACAGCCTGCTTCAACCAAACCAGCCCTGTGGTGTGGTGGTGAGGGTGGCTGGCTATGATGCAGTAGGCACTGGGTTCAGGCTGGACCAGGGGAGAATATTTTACTGCTGCTTGCGGCTGCCATTTTTTTTCCTGGACCGAGTTTTGCCCCCTCCTTGGCATGGACCCCCCTGGAGTTGGTAATCTTAAAGCAGGGGGGTGCAGTGCGGGGGGGCACAGCCCCCCCACAAAAACATTAAATGTTCCCGGAAGTGGGGTCACTGAGAATTGTATATTGCCGATATGCTTTTCAGCGATACACACACACCATAATAGCGATCGCTATTATGAGATGGAACCCTTCCTTTTTATTGGAGAGTTCATGCTCCTCACATTCCAGGAGGTGGCATTTAAATTTACCATGTTAACCATTATCAGGCTATATTGTGTTCTTTTGGGTTTTAAAAAGTAATGCTGTCCATTCCAAAAAAGGCTCCACCCATGTACATTCTCCATTCACCCTCACCCTGTGTTTGGAAGTCCTGGGCAATGTGAAGCAGCCCTGTTCTGCACCAATACATTCTGGATTCTAGCATGTCTGTCGATAGTCCATTTTTCTGCCTTGTAGTACAGTCTACTATCTTCACAGTCTTTGCCTGCGTTGTGTATATATACATTTCAACTTTAATTTCTATAACAGTATACTCCAGGCAAAGCCGTATTGCCCTAACTAGGGTGGTTACACATATAAGCAAAACATCAAATAACATTTCAATTGGGCTTTAGTAATGTTATACCTACCTGGGAAAGCTGTGTTCCTGTATGTCCTCAGTCACGGTCTGGCAGTCAGATTGAACTATCAGTGACCCTGGAGACTCCGGGGGGGGGAGTTCTGACCACAAGATCTGTCTCAGCTTGCATACAGAACCCGAGTACACCACTATTCACTATTTAACCTCTACTTAACGTACGGGTAGAGTCCCTAGGAAAAGCGCCAATGCCTCATCAGAGGTGGGCTCTTACAATTCAGCCAGCTCTCAAGGCTGTCATTAAGGCATGGAAGAAGGTGGGGTCCATCTCCCAGAGAGCCATGGTAATGGGTTGGGCTGTTATCCCCCAGTAACTTGTTGACGGGGAAGGGGTTGGGGAGGGACTACAGCTCCAAGTTCCTACTGCATCGGGGGAAGGCATACATCTTTGGCCCTTTCCTACCTCTGGCACTGTGTCTGCTGAGCCCTCTGCTTTGTAGCTTCCTCCTTTGTCATTTTGGGGACACATACTTTAAATTGCAGTGATAACCTCCCAGATTGGGAAGCTGTTGACCTGTATAAGACAGATAGTTTATGGGGGAGGCATTTCCCCTCAGTTTCCATATAAACCACTATAATTTAAACCAGAAAACATTTCAAACCTTTGGCTGTCTTTAAATTAAATAACTAGACCCCAATCTACAAAACAATTGGAGGCCTCAATCAGCTTATAGCAGATTTTAAACAGGTGTGTCTGCACCCTTAATTAAGTCAAAAAGGTAGTGACTTGCAGTTGTCAAATCACGCCATCCATCACTGCAGTAGCTGGTTGCAGGTGCTACAAAGGCAGTCCTTTTCCCTCAGTAAATTGGGCAAGTGAAATAACCTGCGATTTCTGCTGCAGAGGATTATAATACAGCCCCTGTAAGTGAGAAGAGGGTTTAGGTTATAGGGAGGCTTTAGCCCCTCAGCAAAGCAATCCTTCATGCTGGATACAAGTTGTGCTGTGTAGCAATGTCTTTGGCCTAGTCAATTTCAATAGCAGCCAATGTCATGCTGTATGGAGTGCCCAGCCCCTCTAGCAGCCTTCAGAGATGTTAGTCAATTTCACCTCAAATGTCAAGACCGTGCAGGCCGCTGCAGGAGTGGGGTATTAGTAGTGCAGCTTATAATAATTAGGAATGTTATTAAGCCTACTGTTACCTCTATTCCCCTTCTTTTGGTGGGGAGGAATTCCCCAGTGGTAGCGCTGTGAAAAGATCATCCTCGGCAATGGAGTCTGCCCAGTCTTGGCTGATGGGGGACCAGTCATCCTTCTGGCTTGGTGTCTGTGATGTCAGGTGTTATGGTGCTTCTTCTGGGCCAGGCATATGCAGATAGGTTGGGGTGAGAGCACGCAATGGCTCAAATCAGTTGGAGACTTTAAAGGGAGTTTCTCCAGGTGAGGCACTGCTGGTGCCGGAGAGGTGAAAGCAGCTTTGGTGGCTCTTTGACCAGGCTCTGGATCAGGATGGCTTGAGAGTGCTAGTGCCCATGGTCTTCTTTCTGTCACTGCCCCTGTGTGCTCACTACCAAAATTCAAATGATGGCTGTGTGACAGTGATTTTCTCCCCACCCAATTCTGTTTCTATTCTGGCAGGACTAGAGGGTTTCCAAGTCACCCCATGCTGTGGTTTGGGTCATGAGGGGTGCCTTCCCATGTCCTGCTGGGTCTCCTCCAGAAAGTGCTGTACCTGCCCTGGATCTTCAAATACCAGAAGCTCCCCTCTGAAGGAGACTCTAAGCATTGAGGGGTAACAGAGGGATGCTGTTAAGCCCCTGTGATACAGTTCTTGCTAACAGCGGCATATGCCCTCCACTTGTGGGATAGTTTTTGCGAGAAGTCCTGGAAGAGAAGAATCTTGTGGCTTTCCCACATCAGAGTGCCCCTTTCCCCTAGCCATACATAAATATAGCTCCTTCACAGGATATTGTAGAAATCTACAAAGGATCGGGCGTGGACGGTGACCTTCTCATGGTCATGGGGCAAGTGACCTATGTGCCTTTTCTATACTTTGTGTAGGAGAGTTATTGAGCTGTTGCAGCTATGGCAGAAAAGTTGTTAGGAAGGTTGACATGTCTCTGCCTTCTGCTCCCTCCGGGGCCCTGACAATTCTCAAGTTATTTCTACTGGCCTATTTTCCATGTCATTGACTTTTTGAAGCAGGTACTGAACCTTTTCATTCTGATCTCAGAGTTGTTGGTGGTGGGTTTGCAGCACCTTTTCATGGGTGTTGACCATTCGTTCGGTCCCTGTAACCCTGGCATTAAGCGCTTGTAGCTCCACATTAGTTTTCGTAGTAGTGTCTTTTAGTTGAGTCGTCTCAGTTAGTATTTTGTCCAATCGCATCATGATATTAGCTAATTCCAGTGCTATTTTATTTTCTCCTTCTGTAGCCATGCTGCTTGATGGATGTGAGTCTGAGGTTAGTCCACCTCCGTACCAGCGAGTGATCTTAAGCAATACCATCTCGTGGATGAAGGCCTTGCTGGTAGTCGCCCTCCTCGAGGTAAGTGTCTTTTCAATTATTCTCATTTTTTTGCCATGCTTTTATAAGCTGTCGTGCCAATATTGGTATCAATTTGTAGCTAGCAGTTTTCTGCAGATAGTGCCCTGCTTTTCCTGAGCCCATGATAGGATCTGCTTGAAGGATGTGCTAGAATAGCCCCCCTAGGGATGCTGTCCTGTTTCTAAGCTGCCACCAAGTTGCTTGGTAGGCTCCACCCCCTCAATGTGGTAAATGAAGAAAAATTATCCAATAAGAAAACATTTTAAAATATTTCAGGTAACCACCATAACTGCCTATGATCTAAATATGTTTTTTTCTTGATAATGGTTTCATGGTTTGGTTTCTAATTATGATATTAAATGCATCCTACTGTCGCTGTGTTCTGTTCATGATTATAATATGGATTTTTTTCCTGGATAAAATACAAATCAATGAATCAATCAATCAAAACTGTATTTATAAAGTGCCCCTTCCCAGGGGCTCAGAGTGCTAAACAATATACACTTAACATATATAAAGTCGGTCATAAAACATATTTCAGAGCATGAACATATATCAATACACACTATAATTTTCTAAAATCCATAACAGTCACTAACTTTAAAAATCTTAGATTATATCAAGCTGAATGCTTGCTCAAACAGGAGTGTCTTGAGCCCCCTCTTAAAGGCTTCCACTGAGGGTGCCTCTCTAAGATAGACAGGAAACGAATTCCACAGGACAGGTGCAGCTACGGAGAAAGCCTGATCTCTTGATAGTCACAGCCTTGTCCTGGGAACTGTCAGGAGGTCACCCTCAGAGGATTGAAGAGTGTGAGCCAGATAGTGAGGAACCAGGAGGTCTTGCAGGTAGTCAGGTCCCTGACCGAGTAGGACTTTATAGGTCAGCAATCTGTCTTTGAAGGCAATCTTCCACCTTATCAGCAGCCAGTGCAATCCACGAAGAACCGGCATAATATGTTCAAATCTGGACTCACCCATCAACAACCTGGCCACTGTGTTTTGCACCAGGTGCAGATGGCAGAGATTGCCTCCTGAAAGCCCCAGGAATAAGGCACTGCAGTAGACTAACCTCGACGTGACAAAGGCATGTATTAGGGTAGTCAGGTCATCAGGCGTTATCAGGGAATGGATCCCGGCAAAGTTTCTCAACAAATAAATGTTGTTTTCATCACATGAGTAGTTCCACCATATAAAGTACTGCACTTATGGTATAGATTATGTAGTATAACTGTGAAAAATGTCCAGGTGTCAGTTTAGTTTCATTTTGAGATGTGTCCCCTTGCATTGACAGACATAACTCACTTGGCTTATTTTACTTCTAGTTTAGCCTCTTTTGTATGCCATCTCTTATTTCAACTAATCATAATCCATCCAAAGTCTTGCAAGGATCAATGGAATTTTCCAGTTGAAATTATATCACCTCATACCCTTCCCAGTATAAGTAGTGTAATTTGTTTAATTAAAAAACAGTTTCTCAAAATATAGCCAAGTTGCAGCTGTATTCCTAAAATCTATATTTTATCAATAGACCATGTTAATTAATGAATTGTTTTCATTCTATTTTGCTACTGTTCTTGGTCAATGTTACTATAGCATTCTTCAGGCATGATATTCGTATATTGGGGTCTATGCCAAATGGTGCAGATTGCCTATGCACTGCACATCTGGGGCAGGTAGGCAATCCAATGCCTGAATGCCATACAGCAGACTTACAGTGGCATTTACCACTGGTGCACTAGCTCCATGCACATGGATCCCCTGACCAGTCACATGCTGCTGCACAGGTGGCTGGCAGAGGGAAGGCATGCACTGTGCTGCATTCATGCACAATGGTACTGTGTGCTGGGATGGGGCTTGAAATTGTACACAAAGGAGGACCCTGTCAAAACTATTTATGTGCCCCCCAAAACTTACCGATGGGCAGTGGCATCAGGATGCCCCCGCATATGGCTGCCATATCCCACTGGGCTACCTGGTAGGGTGGGAGGTGGCTGTTTGGGCAAATGTTCAATGTTTATCCTGGGTAGGCTGCATGCCATCCCAGGCTCCCCTGCCATTCATGCAGGGGATCCACTATGGGACCCGGGGCAGGCATCCTATTGGATGCCCACCCATGACCTGAACTCTGCCGACTCACCACCACATTCCACTGCCACACGGCTAGGTGCTGGGGGGGGGGGTGCCAGTAGCCAGTGATCATGCATGGTGGCCTGTGCCCACCTGGGTGCTGGTGTGGAACAGCATGGGTGGGATACATGTGATTCATGCCCATTAGTGAATAGACCCCAAAGTGACCTTTCCCAATATGTTTTCTGAATGTTCTGGATACATCATGGTCAACTATGGTCAACAATGGTTCATACATATTTGACTATGGTTTGTCCATTAACAACCAAATTTGCATACTTTATTTGCATGTCAGAATGCAGAATTTGACACTTTGAAGTAGTATAAATATTCAAAATAATAATCTTCTTTGCAATCGTGGAAGAAATAAATAAGGAAATTAATTACTTCAGTATACAAAATGAATACGAGAACTCATCACTTCATAAAAGAGTTTCTTTTCATGGTAGTATAAATAGTAATTATAATATGCCATTATAGCAATTATGTATTGAATAATTTCATTCTTACCTTATGGGCCGTCAACTGTTAGTACAGGTAGGAGGCATCCTGTCACCTCCCTCACCCTTCCAGACTGGGGTCTCACAGGGCTCCATTCTGGGTCCCATCATCTTTCCATTTTCCTGAATTGAACTTCTCTCTGCCTGTGCCAATTTGTATATTCACATGTATGTAGATGATTAAGTTATCTACATGTCTAGTCCTTCAGCCATAGTGGTGGAATGTTTGCTACAGCAAGACTTCCAGAATGTCCTGTGCTGGTTCCACTCCGACCAACTCAGGGTCAACACTGAGGCAACAGTGTCTGTGACCTTTGGCACTAGCCAGAAATTGGCTAGGCCCTCCCCACTCCCTGTCTTCTCCACCATGGAAGGTCCCCCCTTGAAGCTGTTTCTCCCTTCAGATATCTTAGTGTGTGGCTAGATAGTAAACCTGACTTCTCTCGCCACATTGATGCCATCCACGTCAAGCTGCTCCCAAATTCAGTGCCTTGGCACTCAACAAAAACTGCTTGTCTCCTCACGACCATCAGGAGCTTGTCCCCAAAATAATGCTTCCAGTTTTCAACTAAGCAGATGTGGTCTACAGTACCACCCTCTCCTGTTTCCTTGCCAGACTGGACATCCTCTTGACGCCTTTTGTCACTTTGCTACCAACCTTCCCCCTTGTACTCTTCATTATTCCCTCTACTCCTCCATATCAATCCTCCCACTACCCTTACACTGTTAGTCCCACTGTTCCACCTTCATCTACAAACTCTGGTTTGAAACCCTGCCTGTCTTCACTGTCTTCCATTCCCTCTGCCTGATACTCCCTCCACTCCAGGGATCATTGCACCTTTTCTCTGCTCCACCTTCACCCCTCTGCTGGAAATCAACTTTCTTCTATTACCTTCACTCTCTCTGGAACCTACTCCTCTTCTTGCTCCATCTCTCCCACTCCCCTTTCTCTGGTAGGCACCAGCTAAAACTTCTTACCCTTCCCTACTGCTCTTATCATTTCCTTTCCTGACCCTTCATTGTTTTACTATGACAAATTGATCCTATTTAATTGTTTTACTTTGTTAAATTGTACTCTGTTTTACATGTTATTTTGTACCAGTCATCAAGTTGTATGCTTTTATTTTTATATTCCTGTTTCTCTGTCCTCTCAGTTGCAAATGGGAATGAGTCTTGGCTCAGTGTGCCTCTCCTGGTTATCAATTTTCAAAAAATAAATCAGAAAGAGGAACACCAGCATCAAAGGGTAAGTAAATGAAAGTGATTTCAAAATAATGTCTGGATAGTACGTATTCATTGCAGATTGTTAGGGTTGTTGGAAAAAATGAAATTACCTGAGGAATGTAGAAGTGTGTTTTATAGCACAGGAAACTTCTGAAATGATTAACTATTGACAACCATGTATAACCATGGTCAACTTGAATAATTCTCTGCAACTATACTGACTATGTCCATCAATTGTCCGTGTCATTTACTTTCAGTGGTTTTCCATGGATAACCATGGCTAACATCAAGGGAAAGACCATGAATGACCACAGTTGCCAACAATATACATTCACAGTTTAAACATGCAGAACCATGGTTTATCCATGATCCTAACAGCAAGGTAGTCTCTCAGTCTTCTGCCTTGTCAAACCCACCCAATCCCCTAATCAGTAATCCTGTGACACTCAGCAGAAGACCAGCACTCTCTGTTTATTTGTGGTTAGTGCGAGGTCTAAATGTTGTTTCTGCTGAGGCTAAGCAATTTCTGTGTGCTTCTTACAGTGAGTAAAAATAGTGCAGCGGTACCACTGCTCAGACTGGGACAACTGGGGGAAGTTCTTCCTCTTCCGCCATCTCTGCTTGTGGCATCTCAATAAGATATCTAGGTGGAAATAATTCCTACTAATTTGAAGTTGATACTATACTCCAAAAGGCTACTGAGCTATACGCAGTACAAAAGAGCAATGAGACACTCCGGGGTGTTGGTTGTTGTATTATAAACACACTGCAGGTCTGTAATAAAGCATGGGGTGCTTGCACCGAGCTCCTTCATTACCTGGCAAGTGTATTTAATGGATGACAACCAACACCTTGGAGTGTCTTATTTTGCTTATGAAAGGGATCCCAACAAGTAAATACTGAAAAAATAGTCCCACTATGGAGTTCTCATGCACCTCCACTAACGTGGTGTATTGTATTATTTGCAGGAAGTGTACAGCTATTTACATCAGAGAAACAGGTAGGCGTCTTGCTGACCATTTCAGGCAACATTACAGAGCAGTCAGGAATGGTGAAACTGCTAAACCCATTGTATCCCATTTTAACTCCAGGGACCATAATGTCAATGACCTTTCTGTTTGCGTCCTTCAGCAGGGCTTCTGGGATCCTAGCCATAGAAAAAACATGGAAGCCAAGCTGATCATCCGCCTTGGCTCCCAGCAGCCCTCTGGTTTAAATGATAGACTTATTTTCCACTAACATCTTTCAGCCATCCCTTTTTTTCCCTAAAGTCTATTTGTTTTTGTACTCATTTAATTTATTTTTCATTTTCACCGTATGTCTCCATTTCTGTCTCCTTCCCATACATTTGTGACCTTTCAGCCTTCTTACTAGGCACTGTTAATTAGTCTCCACCTGGCAACTTCCCCAGCTCTTTCACTCCCATTATGCTTTATCTTTTCCATCATCACCTTTTTGTTTCACAGATTCTCTCTTAATCTTACCATTTATCACTTCTTCTCCCCGAGCCTCCCCTTTCTTCTTTCTCCACATATATATCTCTCTCATTTTACCTCTCCTCTACACTAACTTGTTTTTTTTTCTCTTTTAGATATTTCCTGAAGAAGACCTAAGGTCAAAACATAAATTTTTAACTCTATTTTCTATTTTCAGCGTGCATTTAATATAACCATTTTGTTTTGCTTTTAGACCACATGCTGACACAGCCCCTTGTTTTTGTTTTTTATAATTGAAAAAATAATGAAAAAATGTAGGATAATGATATGCTTTGGTAGTTTAAGGATAAAGTAGTTTGCAGTTGTTGTGTTATAAATAGTGTTGTGTACTAACAATAGAGGACATTTGTAACTGCTACTAGTAATAGTAACTATGCTTGTTAATATAAGAGCCACCTAACCCCCCCCAACACTACTACTATGACTAAATAAAAGTGAGTATATTTCATTGTGCAGGTGGCAGTAGGTTGTGTGTTTCTTTGGCTTTACTATGCTTTATACCCCTCCATCTCCAACCAGCCCCCTTCGGCCTCTTCGTCCAGCCCATCCCTGTCACCCACCATCCCTGGACTTACCTCACTTCCCTTTTGCCCATGGATAATCCCCCAGGGGAAGGGCTGGCCAGTGGCCACCCCTTACCCTGGAGCAAAGTGTTGCACTGGTTAGGGAGTAAGAGCCTCAGAGGTGCAGGACCTGCAGCAGGGTGATGGGCAGCATCCTGCATGGTTGGGGATTTTTCTCTTTTTCTTCCATACCACCTAGGCATCAGAAGATGGTGAATCTGATGCCAAGACATCAAAGCACTATGCTCCCTTCCCTGTGTTCTGGCTCTGTAGCACTGCCACCTAAGGTCACCCAGGTAGCAATATTACAGCAGAGACTAATATCCCTCTCTCCCCCATGAAGGGATTCGCTACCATCCTCCTGTGTCTGGCCCTCCAGCAGCCCAGGCTAATTCCCAAACCTGGGCTGCTGGTGTTACAGGTGGTACCACCACCTCTGCACTGATGGGCCAGCCTGGTTGTGTATTTCTTTGGGCAAGTGGTATGAGGTTTTGGTATGTGTTGTATTTGATTGCAGCTGTTTGTCAGGACCATTGTTTTTGGTTGTTTTGTTTATTCCTCCTTAGGCTGTGATCATGTCCTCTTCTGGTCCAGCTCCCCCAGCATCATCACCACTCAGCTTCTCATGGACTTGCCCTACATCTAGGGCTCAATTTCAAAAGCAGATAGAGTGACACAAGGTGTCTGCATCAATCATCAATGACACAATTTGCACCTAGCATCAGAAATTGCAGCAATCCAAATTCTAAAACATGGTCTGTGTCAGAATGGGAAACCGCTGCAGCACACATGCACTACACCATCCTTGCAACCCTTCTCAGGGTATGCCAGGTCACCAAGGGGCTTGTGCCATGGTGGAGCTGCAACATCTCCTTTTTGGGGATTCTGAAAACCCTGACATTGCCCCACAAGGTGGGGAACTGGTGCAGGGGGCTCTGTATGTGGGATCTGGGGGAAGAAGGGATGGGGGAGTGCTATGGGGTGCTGGGGAGCAGTGAGCATGCCGAGTGGGTGCTGTTATTATAACTAATCACAAGCAATTACCATAATAGTTATATGACTGGCACCCCTGCCGGGTGCCTGATCACCACCCAACATGCTCACTTGCTCCATGACACACCCTATGGCATCACCCATGCACCTTCTGACCCTGAACCCCTCCTGCCATTCCTTATTTTGTTGCACCAGATGGGGGGAGCAGGATCTCTGTGGCAAGTCCCGCAAGTATGCCTATTGTTTGGCGCTAGCCTATGAGTGTGGTGATGCCACAGTTTTTGGCACAGGGACCACCAAAATTACAGAAGTGGGAGCAGGGTCCCAGACACACCCAGATTGTGCCGCAGTCCTAGATCACCACAACTTGTGGTGATCTAAGGGCTCTTTTGGAATTGGGCTCCTTGTGTCTTCCTTCACAGCTTCCCCCACATGGTGGGGCCAGCAGACCCTTCTACTTACTGTGCACATAATTTGATATCATAGGAGATAGCTATGTCACTGTTGCTAAGTCAGAGAAGGGTCAGACCTTCATGTTCCCCTGATTGGTGTTTTCCTCTGTTTTGTTTCCCTTGAATGCTGACACAAGGGTGTGCATTACCTCAATGCATGCAAGGTGCATCACCATTGGCATTCCTCACCCAGAAAGTCACTTGGAACACACTGCCATCTGTGATCATAGAAATAACAGTAAAGGGCATCTGGTTTATGTGGATGATGTACTAATCAAAAGTAGTTATTTTGCTGAACACCTGAAAGAGGAAAAGTATGTGTTAAATCTACTAAAAAATGCTGGTGCCAAATTATCTTTGACAAAGGGACAGTGGTTCAGAAGTAAGGTGAATTATCTGGGGTATGAAGTTGGGCCTGATGGGCTGCTGTTCAGAAAACTGGTCCACCCACTGGTAACCCCTGGCTCTCAGGAGACCTCCTAAGGAAGCTAAAGGCAAGGGACCACCTCTGGGAGCTCACTAGAACCACTGGGAAGCAAACTGACATCACAAACTACAAACGTGCATGGAATGACTACACCAAATCTATTCGGCAAATGGAATCAGCCTATTTCAAGAACGCACTTACTAACTCCTGGGGCAATGGAAGAGACTTCTGGAACAACATAAAAGAAGTCACTGGAAAGCAGTCAAAATCCACCCCATCGGTGCTCAGCTTAAATGGAGATATTACACTTGACCCAAAAATCATTGTGGACACCTTCAACACTGCCTTTACCGACCTTAGTACTGTACTTCCACCTGATTTTTTCAAAGAAGTGGATGCTTCTATGTCCCCAGTTTCTTCTGCTCCTACTAGTCACCTCCCCTTCCACTTTAAATTGGTCAAGATGTACTGGGTTCAAAATTATATTACCAAAGCCATTAGCAAGTCCAGAACCAGCAATGACTCATTCGACCTCAAATTTCTAGCCCTCACCCTTGAAGAAGTATTCAGGCCATTGACCAGGATTTTTAACCTCTCCCTCAGCCTAAACCAATTCCCTGACAAATGGAAATCTGCCACTGTAACCCCCATACACAAAAGTGGTGTCAAAACTGCCCATGAGAATTCCCATCCAATCTCCATCCTACCTCCGCTCTCAAAGGCACTGGAACGTATTGTCACTGACCAGCTGACTGACTTCCTAGACAAGCACAACTTCCTATGCAGGCAGCAATACGGTTTTAGAAAGAAGCATAGCACCTCCATGGCACTACTTGAATTCACTGGCGCCATCCATCACTCATTGGATAACGGGCAGCAAATTGGTTCTACCTTCATCAATTTAACAAAGGCCTTTGATTCTGTCCACCATGGCCTCCTGTTTATCCAGCTCCGGAAAGCGGGGCTGTCACCCAACTCTGTAAACTGGTTCAAAAGCTACCTAGACAACCGGTCTCAATGAGTGAAAATTGCTGACATGCTCTCAGATGCCAGACTGGTCCACTCTGGTGTCCCCCCAGGGCTCTATTTTGGGCCTGCTGCTCTTTAGCCTGTTCCTGAACTCGCTACCAGATTCCTGTCCAGAGCAAATCATAATCTACGCAGATGATGCTGTAATCCTAGCCTCCCACCATGATCCAAAACAACTGCAAGAAAACCTCCAGTGTGGCATCACAGCAATTAAAAACTGTTTTTTAAAGCACAAACTGATCCTAAACCAGAAAAAAAACAAAGACCATGTTTTTCAGCAGCTCTCACAACAAAAATAAGCAGTATCACCTCTCCATCAAAACCAAGCAAGGCGTCACTCTTGAACAAGTCCAAACCTTCAAATACCTTGGCATCACCCTTGACTCCCACTTCTCCTATGCTGGCCACATTAATACTGTGGTGAAAGCTGCAAACATCAGGCTGGGCCTACTGTTCCATCAAAGGAAACATCTAACCCCTGAAACATTGTCAGTCATCCATCCAGAGCTCCATTGTTAGCATTACTGACTATGGACTCATCATTTATGGCTCTGCTACCCCCCTCCTCTCTCAAATGAGTTTCTACCTCCCTTAATAAAGCCTGTTGACTCGTCACCAGATCCCACCATCTCACCCATGCTTGCGACCTCTACTCTCAAACTGGGTGGTTGCAACTCAACAGCTGAATAAAATATCAAACCTGCATCACAGCTAAGAAAATAATGATGGGCAGTGCTCCTACTGGAGTTTACTCTCTCTTTAAACCCAGAAACAACAACATCAACACCAGGAGGTTTAAACCGCAACTCCTGCAAATCCCCCCACTGTCGCACAACCCAAGGCCTAAGGTCCTTTGCATATAGGGCACCCAGCTGGCTAAATAGTCTCAGTAGTGACATCTCTGCCTCACCCATGCTGGGCGCCTTCAAGTCCAAGCTCCGCCTCACTTTTCTTGCCTCTAGCTCCTGTGACTGCCATGACTAAGCAGTACTCCCACCTTGCTGCTCATTGTTTCTGCTGCCTGTTGTTGCCCCTCCACCTAGCACTTTGCCTACACCACTGCCCATCTGATGCACTTACCCCTGTCCATCCTTGACGAAGCCCCCTAGGCTGCCATACCCCCACCCTGGTCTCATCCACCCCCCTGCCCCCTCCTTTCCCCACCTCTCATTTCTCTTTTTCCCTTGGTTGTGTACACTTCCTTGTGTTTCATGTAGTAACCGTGTAATAACAAGTTATGACCATCAGTGTTACTGATTGTGCTATACTGTAATTGAAACTATATGCCTGTACTCACTGACATAGAACCTTTGTAAAAGAGCCCTGGCTCAAAGGTACTTGTAATCCTAGACTCAAATAAGCAAATAAACAAACACAAAACTTTAAATGAGTTACAAAGCCACTTTGGAATCTGTAATTACTCAAGACAGTTTATTCAGGACTATGCTTAAATTGCCAATCCTCTCAATAGGCTACTGAAAAAGAGAGAACTCTGGGTATGGGTGGAAGAACAAGAAAAAGCCATGCAAGCTTTAAAAGATAGTCTGAATCAAGCACCACGTCTAGCTTACCCACAAATGGATAAGGATTTGTATCTAATAACAGGGTACACTGACAGAAGCATCAGTGCAGTGTTATATCAGAAACATGACTCAGAGCACAATGTGGTTGCTTATGCCAGCAAAACTTTGAGTGATGTTGAGAAAAAATTTTCAGAATGTGAAAAAAAAACATTATTTTCTATTGTATGGGCAGTACAATAGTTCAAAAACTATATTTATGGTAAAAAAAAGTTGTTGTAGAGATTTGTCACCAACCTATTGTTTTTCTGAGGAGCCAGAAACTTAAAGATGGTAATGTGTCAAATAATAGGATTGTGGCCTATACCTTAGCACTCCAGGACCTACCTTTAGAAATCAAATATGCTTCCTTTTTGCATTTGCAACAAAAGAGACTGCTCTACCATCATGCTGCTACACCAGAGGAGACTTCCAGTAACCATGTGGGGAGTTGAGACAGAGACCAGCAGAATCAAAAAGGACATTTGCCACAGAAAAAGGACTCTCATCAATATTCTGAAATTTAGAAGAAAAACCTAATCCTGCAATGAACCAAATATCTGAGTATTTGCTTTAATATTTTTATAATATTTTTGTTTAACTTAGCCCTGGGCTGCATGAGGGAAATAATTTAGTAAATATTAGAATATGGGTATATAAAGAAGCCATCTAAACAGTTTGCAGGCAAAACAAGTGCTTGAACAAGTTTTGATATACAAAGAAACAATCTGAATTATTTATGCAAAGAGTCTTTTTCAGTATCAATGCATGAACAAAAAATTTATTTTCAAAAGTTACTAAGACTGCATATTGTGCCTGATTGCTTATGTTTACTTTGTTTCTTGTTTTTTTACAAGTTGTTATTTTGTATGTATGCTGCTTTTCACAGTGTTTTTAAGACTTTATGTTCTTGCAACAGTTATTAGTTATTAGTGTGCATTGTATAGGGATAATAAAATCTATTTTTACATAATTCCAAAGGCATCTCAGAAAGTGCATTCATAATTATCTGAACCATTTATATACAGAAGGTTATGAAAAGGAAAATTTGAGACAATTTTCCATTGTTTTGTATAATCCATAGAAGTGAGGCATGAGGTAGACCCAAGTGCCATAATGCATGACTGGTATGACCCTATGGTCAGTTACTGAGTGCTACCCCACTAAGAAAGGGTATGGCAGAATCAAGGGTCTCAGTTTATGAGGGAAGGCTGAAATAGCACAGTATATGAGAGCAGGTAATACCGTCCTGAGGTCAGGATGGGGGTGAACATTGTACAGGCAGCCATGGGTACTGTACCATGCATCTGTATAATCATATTTCCTGCCTCTTACTTGGAATACTAAGTAGAGTTGTGTCCACTCTCCCCAGAGCTGCGCATTTGTGTTGCCAGGCTACATAACTGTGCAACCATGTGTAGTGGTGCTACAGAGTCTACTCTGACAGCCCCCCCCAAACATGCGTATGCTCACATGGGAGAACTCCCACTGAAATGATGGGCAGACAACTAGGGAAAAGCAAAGGAAAACACAACAAAAAGAAAAGGCGCAAAAAACTTGATGCATGTCCTACAGGGCTATCATGACCCAATACCACAAACAAGGTCATCCCTAGAGCCCAGCTCATCTCCTCTCCAGTGCTACACAACAAGAACAGTGCATGAGCCTGCACAACATGAAGGAAGGTCAGGACAGTGAGCCACAGGGGACAGGCTCCGCAATACTCTGGGAGGGTTGTAAGTGAGGGGACACACACATTTGGACATCTGATAAAGGAAGAGAATTACAGACAGATTGCCCACTAACCCCCCATACAGCAAGCACACTTTAGCCCATTTTGAAATCCTGCCATATAATTCTCAGGCTCAGAATGCGCTGAGAACTGCAGTTAGTCCATGACTGGAGCCTCATACCCCACAACCCAAAAACCTTATGAACCAGTTTAATGGGTGATGGAAGGCCAAAACCTGTGGGGCACAACACAAGCACATTTCAGCACAATATACACCATCATACAGAATAAATGATATGAGTGGGCTTGTCTGCTTTAAGAGAGTCCAAGTGTTTAATTGCAGGAGCAGTCAGATAGGTCAGTAACTGACCGTCATCCTGATTAAAAAAAAAAGACTATAAAAGCTGAACATTTTCAGATAGGGAAGGGTGCTTGGGAAGAGAATGAGGAATCATCACTTCTGCTGCAGTTTTGACTGTTCTTTCTTAAATATTTTAAAAACTACTTTAGTTTCAGAGATACAAACCACACAAGCACACCTTGAGCAATATTTAATTAAACTTGTAAGTTTCAGGTTTTAACCTCCAATTTTTTAGTTATAGGTGAGTAAAAAAGTCTTAATTATAGTCTTTTTTACATATTTGCACCTCTGTAACTTTCCCCCTGTGAACCGATTGCCACAAAATATTCAGGATTCAGAGATCCTGGCACCATGCCTTCCAAATATCAAGTAAGATCCAGAAATAAATTGTTTGATACCTTTCATTGTGCCAACATAGATGTTACAAAAGAAAACAGTGCTTAAGCTTTTGGACCAATCAAGTCCTTCCTCAGAAACTGCCTTGGAAATTAAGCTTCCAAAGAAGGGCTTGGTTGGTTCCAAAGCTTGAGCAATGTTTTCTTTTGTTACAGCTATGCTGGTCCAATAAAAGGTATCAAACCATTTGTTTCTGGATCAGTTCTTACAAGGACTAATACAGCAACTAATTAGTTCTGTGTGTAATATCAACTAAATCAGTCATATGGCAGCAAATATATTAAGATGCAAAAACTGCATTTTAACATTAAGGTGCTTACTCAATCCTAAGATACAGGTGATTCTGTGCTTGTATAATAGAGAAGGAGAGAGAGAGAGAGAGAGAGAATGAGAGAAAGAGAGATACTATCTGTCTGTCTATCTATCTATCAATCTAGACATATACTCTAAAACTATTTTCACTCAAAGTAATTTTAGCGCAAACCCCAATGCAACTATAATTGCACAAATTGAATTTAGTGCTAAGACATTAGTGCCACATTCACTATAATGGAAAAAAGTGCTAATATCTCTAATTAGTGCAAATTTATATTAGCACAGATTACTGCTTCAGTGAAAATAGTGAAAATTCTTTGACAGTGAAAATTTCTAGTTTTACAGTAATATGTGGATGGGCTCTTTTCACCATTGAAAAAGCCATCATTTATTTCCCCATATATGATGGCAACCAAGTAGAGTATTAGGGACCTAATTAGCTGCCTATTAGGATTTACAGCCCAAGCTAGCTGCCTATTAGGATTTATGAGCACAGCTAGCTACAAGTTTGGGTATTATGACCTCAACTCCTAAACTCCCTCCTTATTGACCTTCCCCCCTTCTTGTAGATGTGTTTAAATTTCTACTCTCACCTTTTTTGTACTCTGCCATGTTTAAATCATTAGCATGTATTCTAAGCACTATTTTGAAACTGATTATTTATAGTTCTCCTAGCACTTTTTCTGGGTTGTTAATACTTAATGTATAATATCTAAGTTACATTCCTGTTGATGTTGTGCATCTATTATTATTCTGTACTCACTGTATTTTGTCTTACTGTGATACTGTCTATGTATCCCCCCCACCCCGGACACATCTGGAAATGAGCATTCATTGCTCAGTATGCCTTTCCTGGTGAAACTTTTAAATAAATTAATAAACTATCTGCCAGTTAGGGCATTATGACCTAAACAGGCTGCCAATTAGGGTATTATGGACCCAGATAGCTAATTACACTGAATTAAAGTATCATGAGCACCTGAAAAACACATTAACACCCAGTACACACTCATCAAGCAATGCAGTCCTTCAGAACTAACACTAACACATGCCACTGCACTATATAAACAGATAAGACACAACAAAAAAGTGTCCAACTGTATGTAATATATAAAATGAAAAGATGGCAAAGTGAGGAAATAACACCATCTCAGGGTTGAACAAGCTCATAAAGGCCACTCACCCTTCAGGCTTGTGGCTTTATGGCTTGTTCAACCCATCAATGGTATTATTTCCTCATATACCACACTTTGCCATAATTTGTTCTCTCTATATATTATACATTGCAAACAAACTGCATTAATGCTCTAGTTAGGGATAAAGCCACAAAAGTAGGGAAATGTGATGTTAGAGTTTTCAAAGCTAACACCCCACACCCACTCTGCACACCCCAACAGGTGTCAGGGGCTGTGCCTTGGGGTTGTCAGCCCTATCCCTCACCCCATTACATAAGTAAATAGACTGAGGTGGGTACAGTATACAAGAATGTGGTGAGCATTAGGGCTGATGTCCCCCAAGGCAAAACCTTGACTCCTGTTGGTTTGTGCAGGGTGGATGTGGGGTGTTAGCTTTGAAACCCCTAATGCAACATTTCCCTACTTTTGTGGCTTTATCCCTAACTAGAGCATTAATGCAGTTTTTTTTCAATTTATGTCCTTACTTTTTGAGAAAGTATAATTGTATCCTTATTTGCCTGTGGGAGTGCAGGGCCCTGCACTTCCATCAATCCATAGATGTGTTATATGTATGCAGCTGTGGGCCCTGTGCTTCCATGTATAAGAGAACAGTGACCAAATTGTCAGCATAGCCATCTTATCACCTCACCTCATGTACCCAGTACTGAAAATGTTTGAGTCCCTGCCAAAACATAATTCTGCGCAACTGCAATGCCATTCCGCACCAAAGGTGCAAAAACACATTTTGGTGAGGATTTAAAAAATGACAGCTGTGACATACATGAGGTAGGGTAATAAGATGGCTATGTTGAAAATCTGGGGTCAAAATATTGAACATTTCCAAAGTTATGAGTGTGTGTAGCAAAATTGCAATGAATGATCATAACTTTGGAAATTTTACATTTTGTCACCCCAATCTGTCAGCATAGCTATCTTTTTACCCCACCTCATGTAGCCAGTGCAGAAAATTTTTGAATCCCCACCAAAACATAATTCTGTGCAACTGCAATGTCATTCTGCACCACAGGTGCGAAAACACATTTTGGGCAGGATTTGAGAAATTATAGCTGTGACATACATAAGGTGGGGTTAATAAGAAGGCTATGTTGAAAATCTGGGGTCAAAATATTTAAAATTTCCAAAGTTATGAGTGTGCATAACAAAATTGCAATGAATGGTCAAAACTTTGGCATTGTTTCATATTTTGACCTCAAATTTTTAACATAGTCTTTCTATGAACTCACCTCATAAACCCCACAGGTGAAAATGTTCAAATCTGTGCCAAAATGCTGTTCTGCACCACATGAGTAAAAATACATTTCAGACAGGATGTAAAAATGACAGATGTACTGTTCATGAGGTGGTGTAAAAATGGCTATATTTAAAATTTGGAGTCAAAATATTAAAATTACCAAAGTTATGCACGCATAAAAAAAATTTCACTGAATGCACATAACTTGGTTATTTTAGATTGCCATCACTAACATGGTTTGGGACCCCACCTCATAAGCACTGGTGGTGAAATTTCATTATTTGGTCCCAAAAGGTGAGTTTGCACAGCAACCACAAAATCACATTTCAGGCCATATTAATGAATGACAGTGGCAGTGTTTATGAGGTGGGGTCGCAAAAACGCCATGATGAAAATTTGGTGAAAAATTTCAGAAAAATGGCAACGTTATGAACATAAGTTCAAACTGCCACTGAAATATATTATACGGCACTGACCTGGTACCTCAGTTCACGGTTTGGCTCTGAAAAGTGCAGATGTGTCTTGGTCCACAGAAAATGACAACGTATGACCTCTGGTGGTAAGTATAGGGTGAGGGGGTGTGGGGTGGCAGGTGCTCAGTGAAAGGGACAGAATGGGGGATGGGGACAGCGAGGACAATGAGGGACCATTTTCTTTTTTTCAGGTTTAAAAAAAGACATTGGGGGACTGTCTTTTCTTTCTACAGGTACAAGACAAGCACATAAATATTTCAGAACACTGGGAGTGGGCTCTCCAGTGTCCCACACTGCTGGGGTGGCTGGTAATGCCAACAAGGGGATTGGGCCCCCTGATGTGGGCACATTAAAGAAAACAACGGGTTAAGGGGAGAGGAAAAGGACAAATAAAAATTAGGGAATTGTGATTGGAGGGTGGGGGGTGCCACTAGACACCAGGGACAGTGATTGGCAGGTGGTGGGTGCCACTAGATACCAGGGACAGCAGTCAGTGGGTAAGGGGGTGGCACTACACACCAGGGAAAAGGGCAGCTCACAGTTAACACTGCAGCTGGCAGCATGACTTCATCTCTAGCTGCAGAAGGCAAAACATTTCCAGTGTTCTCATACAGAGAATGCTGGGGAAGCATGCCACTCTTTAAGCTGGGCACTTTGGCTTTCAGTTCCCAGAAAACATATAAGTGAGCACAATATTAAAAAACAAACATCATAATTGAGCTAAACGGGTCCTGTTTAACTAGGTTCTGATGTTTGTTTTTAAAAATTCCAGCATTTTTGTGTATTTTCAATGTTTGTTGGTTTGTGGAAAAGATCCACAAGATGGTGGTTGGCACTACACAAAAAAATGCTTGATGCCATGAAAATTCAGTGGTGAGAAACCAAAATCCAGCATTGACAACATCAAATTTTTACTTTCGCCAAATAACTTTATCTGGAAAACTGTGCTGCACATGTGGAGGTCAGAAAACATTAAAATTTAAAGCCTAATAAATCTGGAACCCTTTGATATTTTTTCCTCAGACCTGTCAAAGAGATTACCTTGGGACATAACAAATGCCCCCTGCAAGTGTGGGGCAAAAATTTCTTTCCATGTATGCTGTAAGCAAGAGCAAAAATAAAACAATGTTAAGTATAGGAAAAAAGTCTGTTTTTTTAAAATGACACATACAGATCTCAGAAACTGTACAAGCTGCCATCACAAAAATGTCCACACATCAAGAACCTGATTCCTAGACAACACATACAAAATTTCAGCTCATTTAATCATAGAGAGCCAAATATATTAATGTGCAAAATTTGAGGTTCCACATTAAACAGGCTGCACAACCCTAACTATGGGGCGCTACTGTGCCCCTATAATATTGGTGTGATAGCACCAGTATATTTAGGGTTGAGTAAAGTACTTAATTTTAAACCCTCATTTTTGCACCTTAAAAACTCTGGCCACAGTTGACAAAACAGCCCAATATTTGGCATGTGGGGTCTGGCTGGCAGGGTCTCAAGATGTGAAAATTCTCACACTGGCATCTTATGTGGTTTCTGAGATACTGAACCTTGATTTTTAATAAAGTGCAGATTTTTCCACATACTTAATACATTTCTTTTGCTCTCACCTAGAGACTGCCACTCAGCCTAGACTGTATGGAATTTTTTTCTGAAACTTTTAAGGTAGAAGCAGTGCCCTTTGAAGGTTTCGTGAAAAAATACTAATAGTTTCCAGAGTTATAAGGAAGTGAAGGTATTTTTTTCTGTGCATGTTCAATGTTTTTTTTTAGCTAACCTTCTGATGTGAACTAAAAATTTTTGGTTCTTGAGAGCATTTTAATTTCATACTACTAAGTTGTTATGAACAATGCTGTCATAGAGTAAAAGCTGACATTGGGATGCCCGATCTCCAGTGGCAGATCCAGTAAATTAGTAATAAAGCTGAAAAAAAGAAAACAATTCCTCATTTTCTTCTGTTTTGTTTTAAATACCCTATAAATAAGAAAATCAACCATCGCCAATCTGACCCCACCCCCACACCCTCTACTCAGTACCCCACTCAGGCACACAGCCTCACTCACCTAAAAGTGTTCCATGGTGTAGATTCACTCTTCAATTGAAAACACATCTTGCTGGCTGTGGAGTCTAAGCTGAGTGGCAGCAGGTTTTTACATCTTTGACAACTAGGGAACAAAGTGGCTTTAAAATGTTTTAAAATGAACATATGGACTTTTCTCACTTGCATAATCTGAAAAAGAACAACAGAAATGCCAAATATGGGTATTCCTAAGAAGGGAAAAAGGCCAATCTGAAGGAGCAAAAAGGAAAAATACTGGAGTGACGCAGAGCATGTGAACTGGAACAGAGGTCCAAGCAACAGCTGAGTATGCCTCGGATGAGACTTTACAGTCACTGGAATTAAAACTTCAGTGCCTTATTGCCTTCATGACTGACCTGAGTTCTAAGGTGGATGACTTTAATGCCAGGGTGACTGTGGTGGAATCGGTGATGGGCTCACTGAAAGCAGGCATGGCAGAAGTGCAGAGGTAAATAACAGTATCCACAGCATCATCGGCCCTGTTGGTGAAAGAAAGCACTCACCTTAGGGCTTACGTGGAGACACTCAAAAACCAGACACATTCTGCCAACCTCAGGATACTGGGTCTCCCTGAAGGGATCAAGGGTTAACATCCAGTGATGTTTGCAAAGAAGTTGCTGGCAGAGGAGATTCTATCAGACAGACAAGCTGCCAACTTCCTCTTACAAAAAGCTTACCGAATGCCAGCCCGTCAACACAGCGGTTGGATTTCCACTCGCAAAGCTGGTGACCCGGGTTCTGGAACAGACCCGGGTTGTCACAGGGGAAAAGGATGGAGTGTAATGTGAACTGCTCTGCTTCTCCGGAGGGATGGTGGGGAGTATGCCCGGTGCATGATGGACCCCTGGCAGAGGCCGGGAGTACCACAGCAACTGGTGTCAGTGTGTTCCGGGAGGCGGGACAGATGCTGGATGTCATTGCACATCCCCACCTCCCAGAAAAATGTAGAAAAAAACCCTCTCTGGTCACTCTGGATGATGCCGCCCCGGTACCTGGTCTCCATAGCTCCTCGCCGCTCTGCCACCAATGAAATACTGGCTCCACAAGCATCACTACAGGCCCCGAATCCCACCCTGGGGGGGAAGCCAGGGAGGCATTGTTGGCTCATCGACACCTTGCCTGTTGCAGATGGACAGGTTGTGATGCTGTCGTCCCACTGTGGAGGGTAAGCCAGGGAGTATCAGTGGCAGAAGGCAGTCACTGGGGAAGCGAAGCAGGTGCAGGAGTGGGGCAGATGGGAGAGTGACCAGGGAACAAAAAGTATAGTAAATAAAAAAAAAGCTTACTGAATAACACCTCAAGGCCATATGAAAGCTCAGATGGAGCCTTGCACCCTATTGCTGCTCACAGATGCCATCAGGATCAGATATCAAATTCTACAACTAGCCTGCAGTCACAGGCCAATAGTGCAGGATGATTGACCCGTGTATCTCTTCCTGGATATCTGCTATATGACGAGACAAAAGAGGAAGAAGTTTGATGGTTATCAGACAGCAGTTGAAGCAGGAGGGGACTGTGCAAGCATTGATTTTCCCAGCATGACTCTGTATTGTCTATGAGGGGAAGGTACAGTATGGGCATTTACATACCCCATGGAGGCAAAAAAATTGGTGTCCAGAATGGTTTCGGAAAGGGGCCATACTGGAATATATGAAGGGACTTCAGACTTGCGTGGAAACATTAACTGAATGGCTTTATGGGTAAAGTGGCTTTCTTTTTGGCCTGTGCTTTCAATAATGTTTATTCAATGTGAGGGAATAATGTGTTTGTGTGACCTTATGATTGTGTATTACTTTGGCTTTATTCTTTCTCACCCCTTTTTGTTGAAGGGCTAGGATCGGAGGGAAAATTAAGGCCCAGAGAAGGGGTAAGAAGAGTGCCAAACAGGAGGAGGTACTGAAGATGGAGGGTGTCCAAAACGAACTGAACTCTGAGTGAGTTTGGAGGTGTGCTAAAGTTGTGGTGGGGTGCGGAGTTATTCCCTCCCATTGAACAACAGGCCTAAGCCCTCCCATTCAATGTTAGGGAATATCGTGCTTGTGTGAACTTATGATTATGTATTACTTTGGCTTTACTCATTCTCACCCCTTTTTGTCAAAAGGCCAGGATCGAGGGGAAAATTAAGGCCCAAAAGGAAGCATCATGAAGACCTCCTCCAACTCGGAGAGTATGATTGGTAGTACGCAGGGGAGGGAAAAAACCCTGTGGGAGAAACCTCTGAGGAACCATGGCTGTCGAACTGCCCATCATCTGGGCATACTAAGAGGAGGTAATCTTATGCTATAAATGAGGACTCCGAATTTTGGAGTGCGACCATCTAGGAAGAATATGGATTGTTAAAGTCTTCTTGTCTGGAATCTTCTTCGATGTGGATGATGAGTGTGTCATCCAAGTGACATGGGTGGACGGCTACTGAACAGTTTGCTGATGTGACACAGGTCCTTGTCCATGAATGATGATGATCTATGAAGTAGAAAGTCCTTAGGAGTGTTGCTGTACTTTTCCGGCCCTTTGTGGGCCGAGCTGGGATGGATGACATTTGTGTAATTCAGCCAGAAAGGAACTGAAGTAGTTGAACAGATTGTAAATTCCTGTGGAAGCCAGATTGGAATTGGCTAGACACCCAAGTAGGACTGCTAAGGGAGGAATCCGGGATATTCCTGCAGGGAAGGTAAAAGCCCCATGAGGGACGAGCTGGGAAAGATGGGACTCCCACGTAAGTCCGCCAATAGAGATAAAAGGGTTGAGTCATGAATGAGGCCCCCATGTGGGCCAGGCTAAGGATGGTGGGACCCCCAAGTAGGTCCACCACCGGGTAGAGTTTAGAATGGTTGAGTCATGATGGAGGCCCCCATGTCGGCCAGACTAGGGATGGTTAGACCCCCCACATACGTCTGCCATGAGTTCAAATGCAGAATGGGTGAGTCATAGGTGAGGCCACCCTGAGGGCCAAGCAAGGGATGGAGAGACCCCCACATAGGTCTGCCACACATTCAAATGCAGAAAGGGTAAGTCATAGGTGAGGCCCCCCCCCATGGGCCAAGCCAGGGATGGTGAGATCCCCACATAGGTCCACCACAAGTTCAAATGCAGAATAGGTGATTTGTAGGTGAGGCACCCGTGGGCTGAGTCAGGGGTGGTGAGACCCCCATGAAGGTCTGCCTCCAGGTAATATGCAGAATGGCTGAGTTGTGAATGAGTCCCCCTGCAGGCTGAGCCAGGGATGGCGGGAACCCCACATAGGTCCTCCGCTAGATATTATGCAGAATGGTCAAGTTGGTTGTGAACGAAGCGCCCCCCAATGGGCCAGGCTGGGTATGGTGATACCTCCACATAGGTCCTCCACCAGAGAGAATGTAGAAGAGTCAGTTTGAGAGTGAGGCCCCCATGAGGGCCAGACCAGGGATAGCAGGACCCCTGCACAGGTCCACCATAGGAGATAGGGAGGAACTGGAATCATGAGAGAGAGGCCCCCACATGGGCCGAGCTGGAGATGAATGAACCCCAATGCAGGTCCTCCATCGGAAGTATCGAGCAATTGGCTGGATTAGTAAGGTTGAAGGAAGTCAATGGCTGCTGAGCTGGTAGTGAGAATGGATTGAACAACTGAAAGTGTTGACAATTACTGCATTTGAGATAATCATGGACAGTTGACTGTAGAATGGGCTTTGCTACAGAAGTTGCAGACATGGAGGTAATGACACCCATAGACGAAGCAGTTGGAGACATTGTAGTTATTGCAAATTGGTTGGTGTCCCATGAAGATCATTGGTTGACCCCGGCTATCATGGCTGGAGTGAAGAAGAGCCCTAGGATTGGGTATGGTGCAGGTAATGCCTATGGAGGCAGAATCAGAGTCCCCAGGTGAGATTCGTGAGGGTGGATCCATGGAATGAGATACCAATAATGGGCATAAGCAAGTGAAGTGGGAAAATGCACAACATAGCAGGCAGCGTAGGACTCATTGGCCGGTGAAGTGGCAGCAAAACAATTCACTGTCCAGGGTAGACCAGTCAATTCTGGTATTAAAATGAGCTAAGGTGGAAGCTGCTTTGGCAGAAAAGGAGCGGTGTTTATCATTGAAGATCATACTCCCATATCTGGCCCCCAGGTCTACTAATAGATACAGGTAAGAATATAGCTCCTGGCATCGGGCATGGAAAGCAGAGCATACAATGTCCCTGTAGAGGCTAAATGCAAGCACATATTATGGAATGGTCAGCTTCCTGGTGAGCCGAGGGTCTTTAGATTTGAGCACCACTGAGACGTTCCAACAGGAGACAACTCTGTTTTCTAGGGCATTGTGGGAGGAAATCAGGAAGGAAATGAGATTAATGTCCTTGTCCTCAATGACATCTTGTGCAGGTGACTTTGGAATAGGTGAACTGCAGAAATCACAGGAAGAGGGATGACTATACTGGAAGATGCACGATCCTGAGCAGACGGTGAAGTTGAAGCCACTTGAGCGATGGATGGTAGGGAGGCTGAAGGCAACTCTGCTGAAGTACTGGATAAATAGGTAGGCAAGGAGGAAGGTAGTCCAGAAGTGAGGAGGAAGAGCTGTGTACCCACATGAGCCTCAAGAGCTGAAAGGCGCACTTGCAAGTCCATTACAGCAAGGTCGGGTGGTGTTAGGATAGACAAGCAGGCTTCCAAGGTTATGAGGTGATTCTGGACATCAGAGAAGGAAGAAGCCAGAGGAGTCAGGAGAGTACAAATTTTAGTATAGGCACCAGGTACAGGCTGGGGTAGCGAAGCATCGGGAGAAGGAGTGGTGCCATGCCCAGCAGCAGCCAGGAGGAGCAAATCAAACAATTCTTGTTTCACTACACCCAGTCTCCTGAGTACAGATATTAATTGAGGGATAGTCCAGTCCTTCAAGGTGTAGCGAGGAGTAGGGGGCCCTATTTCTATGAGTTGGCAGTTCCTGCAAAGGAGGAGAGCATGAAGATGAGCCCTCCTCAGGGTCCGCAAAGTCAACAGCAGGAGGGGATTGAGACCCTTCAGCAATAAGAGAGCTCATTGAGGGTAGACTGAGATGCCTGGACAAGGCTTGATTGTGGGGTAGGCTCCCTCAGAGGACTAGTGGCCCAGTAGAAAGGCTCAGAAACCAATAGAAAAGATAAAGAACACAGTTACTAGACAGGAGGGGCAGAGGCTGATGAGCCAGGGAATTTATGGGACTGAGTCTTTAAAGCAGGCTTTGCACAAACTGGAACAGCTGGGTCAAGCACAGAGCAAAAGTTTTGATCAGAAGAAAGTTGCTTCCTAGCCCAAGGTATGCAGAAATGAAATGCCAGAAAATAGGGTATTTAGCCTTTAAATGCAGTCCTTGCATGAACAGGAGCAGATTGCTTGAACATACAGCAAAAATCCCAGTCCAATCCAAAGGTACTTCTTAGCCCAAGGATATGATGAAGTGAAACACCAGACATAGATGGCTGCACAAGGAACAGCAGCAGAATGGGAAGGAGAGGCCCTCCAGTGGATGGGGACAAGAGCCCGTGGGCAAGTGGTGACA
This sequence comes from Neoceratodus forsteri, assembly GCA_016271365.2. Classification (NCBI taxonomy): domain Eukaryota; kingdom Metazoa; phylum Chordata; order Ceratodontiformes; family Ceratodontidae; genus Neoceratodus; species Neoceratodus forsteri. The sequence goes on from CM057449.1 coordinate 736,374,099, forward strand.
GAGCAGGAAAAGAGGAAAGCAGAGAGAAGCAGGGGAAACAGAGATGATGGCCTGGCAGTGACGTCAGGCATGCACCCAGAAGTCTAGCAGGGCAGCAGCAGAGAGAGGTCAGGAGCTAGCAGTATCCATTCCAAAAAGAGAAATGCCAATGCAATGTACAAGTGAAGGAGCAGGGAAGAGGGATGGGGCGAGGAGACAGGAATGGGCTGCAGTGAGTGGTGTGCCAGGAGAAGGCAGGTGCCACAATGAACAGGAGGCAGCAGGGGAGGTGGACACAAAGAGAGAGTAAAAGGGGAAAGCAGAGGACAATCCCAGAAACAAGGAGGAAGGTAAGAGAGGGCAGCCAATGGCCGTGGGTGGGGGACAAGGAACGGGAGGGGTAGGAAACCAGGGAGCACTGGGGAGAAAGAAACAAGAGAGCAGAGAGCAAAGGAGAAGTAGAACACCAAAGCACAACCACAGACCATGCAGGGGCTCAGTCCAAATGAACCGAATGCTGAGTGAGTTTGGAGGCGTGCTAAAGTAGTGGTGAAAGGCGGAGTTATTCCCTCCCATTGAACAACACGTTTCAGCCCTCCCACTGAATTTTTCATTCCCCTGTTTGTCCTCTGGGTTATTGGCAACAGCAAGTACTATGATGTTATACCCTTTTCTGGATTTTATATTTGGCTCTGTTTGGTCAGAGACATGACTTTTTTTGACCTTTCTTCCAGGTACTTAGCTTATTCATAATCTTTAACTGACTGATTTTTACTTCCAACAATCTGTGCAAAGGACTGTCATGTACTGTATAAGCTGGTGAACTTGCTCAGTTGTGGGAATTTTACTGGTGTTTTACAGTTGTTGTTCTGGTTGGTGGATTTTAATACCTTGTTAACCATTCACATAATTGAAAGTTAATGACAGAATCTACAATATATTTGTTCTCTCCTTTCCTGGGGATATGCTAATTATAACTCCTATGCACATAGGGACAGGAATTACATGCTAGAGGCATGTATACTGCCCATGGAGCTCTGCACCTGCGGACAGTTGCGCACCAGTTGCATTCATGACCGACAGCCACCTGTCTGCACTCCCGATGTGCAGGTTTCATGAGGGCAGACAGGGGCAGAGTTGCGTCCCAGGTGGTGGTGTCGAATGGCCTGCCTGGGACCTGGAGTGGATCCCCCATGCAGGACAACGTGGGAGGGGGGTTGTGCATTGGCACACGTGCACCGTACGGGTGGCCGCAGTCTGCGTAATCCCCCTCCCCCAGAACACAGGGAGGCACTGGCCCTGGAACTGCGGTACCACTACACGAATGAACAAGACACATCCCCGACGCACTGTCCACTCCAACCCCATCCCTTGGACCTGGCAGAAGATGCAGCAGCCATGGACAGCCGACAGCAATGCCCACTGTATACCTCCTCCACTGCCTGCACCGGGGATGGGGCATATGTGTGCAGGGGGAACTCCGACTGTCAGAGGAAGGGGGCTCGGGACCAGTTGAGCCATGGATGGAACTCTGTGGGTGTGCAGCCATGACCGCGAATGGTCTTTATGGCAGGGTCCATCCTGCTGTAGCCTGCACTGTGCTCCTCATCCCTGCAGACAGCACAATGTGCTGTAGTGACTGCCGCATAGTGCCACCATGCCCCCCTTCCACCCAAGTGCATTGCTGTCTGTGCGGCCAGGGGATCGGGTGCATAAGGGCTGTGTGCCCCCGTTAGTGCATCCTGCGTGGCTAATGGTGCATATCCACTCCACCCCTTCATGTATAGGAACCTATATGAATAGCCATCTATGTATCTGCTCAGGATTAGAGTTAGTTCTACGTTTGAATAACTTTTCTGTTCTTTCCAAATTAATCTGCTGTTTAATATATGCATAGTTATTTGTTACAGATCTTTAGTCATATAAAATGACACCATAAGCTCACTAGTATCCATGAAGTACTGGGCTTTTCCACAAGACATTTCCACTCTGCAGTTACTCATGTTGCTGTTGGGCACCTTAATGCAACAACTTATTAATAACTTCTATAGCTCTAGTAGCGATTTCTTCCTCTAATGTGATATCACAATATGCTGGATGCACTATTCCTAAGATTAAGAGGACAGGTGGCTCCTTAGAAGATTTATGCACTCCTTATGGTCTATCCAGCGTATATTTCTCTATCAATTTTAACAGCTGACAAAACTAATAAAAATAGTTTTAGAAAAGGAAAACATGTCTTGCTGCTGGAACTGGTGTATGCGATATGAGAAAGCAAGGTAAGTTTGTTTAATGTATTTCATGTTTTGAATTTTTGCTCATGACTTCATCATTTTTCAATAATTTTACACCACATTTTCAACATGGCCGTTTGGGGACCCCAACCTCATGAACAAGGTAGGTGAAATGCTTCATATTCATCCTGAAAGGTGATTTCTCAGTCACTCTGCAAAATTACCTTTTGGGATGGCCTTCACCTAATGGGCTCATGAGATGTGGTCATAAGAAGACTGCATTGAAATTATAGTAAAATGTCCAAGTTATGAGTGAACATTGAAATATTTCAGCATTCACTTATAACTGCTGATTTTCAATATTTTTCCTCCAGACTTTCCACATGGCCTTTTTGGGACACCACCTAGAAACATAGAAACATAGACTTTGACTGCAGATAAGGACCGCTTGGCCCACCTAGTCTGCCCATTCTCCTACCTAGAGGATAAGCTGCAGATTCTACTTAACCAACAGCCTATTTCTTCCTACCCCCCACAAAAATTGCCTTATGTCTGTTCCATGCATTCTTGAATTCTCCCACAGTTTTAGACCCCACAACCTCCTCAGGAAGGCTGTTCCATGCATCCACCACCCTCTCTGGGAAAAAATACTTCCTCACATTGCCCCTGAGCCTTCCCCCCTCTATCTTCAAATTGTGTCCCCTTGTTCTTGCATATCTCTTTTTCTGAAAGATGCTACCCTCATAGACTTTGTTGGTTCCGCTGAGGTACTTAAACATTTCTATCATATCCCCCTTCTCCCTCCTTTCTTCAAGGGTATACATATTAAGCTCCTTTAGTCTCTCCTCATATGGCTTCTCTTGCAGACCCTGCACCATTATAGTTGCCCTCCTCTGAACTGCCTCCATCCTGTCTATGTCCTTGTGGAGATGGGGTCTCCAGAACTGGATGCAGTACTCCAGATGGGGGTCTCACCAACTGTCTGTACAGGGGGATAACAACTTCCTGTTTTCTGCTGGTGATACCTCTCCCTATAATTCCCAGTATCCCCCCAGCCCTCCCTACCACCTTCTCACATTGCTTGCCAACCTTAAGATCATCTGATATGATTACCCCCAGGTCCCTTTCCATTTTTGTTGTTGTTACTACCCCACCATGATCAACACAGGTGAAATCTGTCAAATCGTTTTTTTAAACTTTCTATTTATTGAGTTTACAATAAACATACAGTTAAATTTCAGATGTATTACATGAGTATATACTGTTACAAACAGATGAAGGTGCCACCCTTCTTAATACATGCCACTAGTATTTTTGAAATACATCAATTAGATATGTTCTTGGGGGGGGTAAAACAGTTTAAATCAAGTAAATAAACAGTCATCAATATATACTGTGATCTATGAGCTCATGATTAGCATGTATAAACTAGTCCTCAAAGTTGTAGTTTTTAAACGGATCCCTATATCCTATATAAGGAAAGGAGAAAAGCATGCTAAACCCATATTTATGTACCATTAAAGGCACCAACATAATAGGATTATTGGCTCTGAAGTATAAGCATCAGCAACCCCACCCTTAACTTTTATAACTGGATGACTAATACAGACAGTATAACACAATATTCACACACTTTAACCAGTATAAACAGTATAAACAGGTACAATCAGCTGTGGCATTTACGTTGCCCACCCTAGCCCCACTTAAGAACTTTACTCAGTTCAACCAATACAGTGCCATCAAAAGAAAAAGTACTGTGGGGTTAATATGGGTAGGCAATTAGCCCATTACTCCAACCTGAGTTTTAAATTTAATTTATTTTAAATTGTTCATATTCCAGTTTCTGCTTCATTCTTGGAATTGGACTGGGAACTCTCTTCCTTCCACCTGACAGACTGGGTGCGCTTTTGAGTCCATTTTAGTACCTCAGAGGAGTCCTAGAAAATAAAAACCTTGCCCTCATGAACAATGTGCAGTCAGGCCATGAGACACCCCTGTTTCACGGAGCATGGCACGACCGCCATCAAACCTTTTCTTCCTCGGACGAGTGGCATAACTCAAATCCAGGTAGAGATATCCTTTGGCCATCATGGAGCAGAGTTTGCTTCTGCCTGGCCAAAGCCAGAATAAAGTCCCTGGTCCCAATACTGTCCACCACCATCACGATAGCCCTAGGGGCATCCACGTTCTCTTGTCTTCCATGAAACACCACTCAATAGGCCTTCTGGATGATTAGGTTCCAATCCACCAAAGGCTGCCCCAAGTGTTGCTCCAGCCATTCCTTTAAAAATAGGCCCAGGTGATCTCCTTCACTTGTCTCCAGTATTCCAATAACCCTTATGTTTGCAGCCCTGGCCTGGTTCTCAAAGGTATCGAGCCACAACCTCAAGTCCGTTTTCTCCCACATTAAATTTGCAGTGGTGCGCAAAGCAGTGTTGGACTGTTTTTTTGTCTCTGTGACCTCCGCTTTAACAGCGGACACATGGGTCTCTAAGGTAGTGACTCTATTGGACAAAGAGTTGAATTTGTCTGATAGTCCTGCCACGTTGGGTCATTTTTTGCCTAAGAGTTTGCAGCATTTCCTCACCTTCAGCAAGAGGTTTGGAGAGATTGTGGCCTTGAGTGGAGCGCATGGCAGGAGGACAGGGAGCATTCCTAACTTTGCTGCCATCCGACAAGACTTTTTCCTTCTTTGGTTTTCCATATCAGTGGAGAAGGTCTTCCAAAAACAGAAGTAGACCATTACACCAGTCAAAACGTTAGATAAATTAAGTGAAACAGGCATAGAACATGTGATTTGTGCAGAGCACTAAGTCCTGGCTGCCATCTTGCTCGGGCTCCACAGCGCCCACGAAATTTGTCAAATCTGTGATGAAATGTGATGTTGCAGTTGCTCTGAGAAATCATATCTCAGGCAGCATTTGAAAATTTTCACCTACTGAAATCATGAGGTGGGGTTATAAGAAGACTATGCTGAAAACTGGAAGAAAAGTATGGTAAAACAACCATGTTATGAGTGAACATTGAAACATTTCTGTATTTTTCCACCAGACTTTTGACATGGTATTTTTTGGGATCCCACCTCATGAAAAACACAGGGGGCATTTTTCAAATCCATGGCAAAAGGAGATTTTGCAATCACTGTGCAAAATCACATTTTGGGTGGGACTTGAAAATTTTCACCTACCGGGTTTATGAGATGGGGTTCATAAGAAGAGTATGTTGAAAACGTGGTGTAAAAATATAGTAAAATGATCAAGTTATAAGTAAACATTGAGATATTTCAACAATCACTCAAAACACATTTGCTAATTTTCAATGTTTTGACTCCAATAATTCAATAAAGCCATTTACTCCCCCACCTCATAAATGTGACAGGTGCCATTTTTCAAATCCTGGACAAGACATGTTTTCACACTTGCAGTGTAAAATGACATTTCAGCCACTACTTTATAAATGCCACATGTCATGTTTATAAGGGGAAGTCATGAAATGACTTTCTTGAAAATTCGGGGTCAAAAGTTAGGATACATAATAATTCTTAAGAAACATTGTGTGTAGTGCCAGCCTTTACCACATAGGGTTTTGCTTTGTGATCCTATGCTGCTGAGCTGAGTTTTGGGGATGAGCTTAGGGAGCCAGCTGGATGGGACAATGCTGGGGGGACTGTGTTGTAATGCAAGACCACCTCCCAGCCTGGGAAGGGACTGTGTAGGGTTGTTTGCATGGGCCAAAGTACCATATAGTGAACAGAACTCTTCTCTTGGCGTAGGACCCTGCACCTTTTCACCCTTGGTGCCAGAGGGCCCTGGGCTTTTCCTGACAGAGCAACTCTTTGCCATGTGCATCTGTATGTGTGGCCCCATGAATGCTTGACATCCACTGATGCACCTCTGTAGCTGGACAGAGTCTTCTCTTGGCAAATCTGCATCTGTTCGTGCAGGTACCAAAGGGACCTACATGAATGAGGATATGATTCCATTATCTAAAAAAGAAATGTGGGTGCTGTTGTAATGTGGGTATCATGGTTTCATCAGCATATGTAGACATTTTTCAAGGGGGTAGCAGTTTTGTTTAGGGGTAGCACTTTCCCTGAGAAAGTAAAACGTTACCTTTGAAAGCTCAGGCAAAGTGAAGACAGCTACATTTTGCTGGTGTGGGACATGCGGAAAGAGTTGTGTTGTAGGTTGCTTGTCTTACCTAATGATGGTTGTCTGAAATTGCTTGTGTGTTCTTGCCCTTTTGCTGCTTGGGAGGGCAGTTGAGGTTGGAAACCCTAATGCCATATTTCCATACTTTTGTGGCATTAAGCCGAACCCTCACTGGTGCATTAACACAGTTTTTTTTGCAATGAATGGATATACTGTAGGTATTGTGTTAGGATTAAGTAGGTTGTTTAATGTTGAACCTCTAACTTTGCACCTAAATAGATTTGCCCCTGTTTGACAGAAGTTCACAATGGTTTGCATGCACAGTCGGGGAAGGGGGGGGACATGATCTCTTGACCTGGCAAGTTTAGTTCTGGTCGGATATGTGAATTCTGAGATCCAGATAGTGCTGTGTTAGGAAAAATCTGTGTTTTTGCTGTTTGTTTGTTGTTGCCAACAGCCCAGATGATTTGGAATATTGTTCTGAGATTTTATGGGCAGAAAAAGCTTGTCTTAGAATAGTGCCTTTTGTTGGTTTGGTGAAAAAATATTAATCCATTCCTGAGTTACAGGTATAAGGATTTGAAATTTCCATTCTGAGTATGCTCAGTGGGGTCTTTCAGGTAGATGTTTAATATGAAAGACGAGTCTTCCAGCTCATGACAGAAGAATCTTCTTTGAGATTTTCCTTTTGTGATCCCAAATTCTTCTTTTGTATGGGCACCATCTTGTTTTTGATTAAAAAAATTAAATGTTAAAAACCTAATAAAATTATGTATTTTCAAAAAGTAAACACCTCAACCTAGGTAAACAGGATCCACTTAGCTAGATTCTGGTGTTTGTTTTCTGAAATCTGCCCTGGAAATAACATTCCTGGGCACCTGGAAATCCAGGGTGCCCAGCTTAGTGAGAGGAGTCGTTCACCTGCATTCTCTGTATGAGAACAGCAAGACTCTCTTGACTTGTGAAGCTGCAGCTAAAGTCTTGCTGCTGGATTCAGTTTAATTAAGTTGTTTAATTAGTAAGCAGACTTGGGTGCCTACCCCTGATACTGCTTCTCATGCCCCCTTCCCTCCAGGTCTCCTGGTCTCCCTTCCTAGTTAAAGGGATACTGTCAGCTTTTTTTCAGAGTTTTCAGGCAGAGTTAACTTTTTGTGCCTCTTGCCAGACATTTTATCATGGAATATTTATGTGGCAACAGATTTCCAAGAAGAATGACAATATCAGTAAAAATTAGTAAATGTCTTATTTTGAGTGGCCCACCTGCTGCCCTCTACTGATATGTGGTTATGAGAAAATATGGCACAGAGGTGCTAGTACACTAATTCATGAATGAGTTTGTGTTTTTTTTTAATCTTTTATCTGTTATGAGCATTTACTAAAAGACTGTAGTGTCCTGAGCTCACTAAAGTTGTTCATAAATGGAAACAAGAACTTCATTTAGGAACAGCTCTGAGAAGCTCAGGACACTACAGAGGTGGGCAGCAGGTGGGTTGTTCAAAATAAAACATTTACTAATTTTTACTGATATTGCCATTTTTCTTAGAAATCTGTTGCCATATAAATATTCAGTAATAAAACATTTGGCAAAAGGCACAAAATGTTAACACTGTCTGAAAACTCTGAAAAAAACTGAGTGTCCCTTGAAATAAATAATAGTGGACTGGGGTGCCCCCCCCAAGAACTGCTTCTTTCCACCCCCTTGCCTCCAGGTTGCTCCCAAAACAAATATGTGACAGCACCAGGTTTTCCATACCTGGTGCCGCCAAACAACATCCTGACACTGGGGTGCCCAATCCTCAATGTCAACTTTTGTGGCCCTACAATAAAGAAACATGTCCCTCATTGGTCTTTTTAAACCTGTAAAAAGGAAAATGGTCCCTTGCCTGTCTAACCCCTCCCCACACACACCTCACCCAAACCTGACCTCACACTCCTCATCCACCACCCCATGCACCCTCACACCCCCACACACCCTCACTCACCTAAGCATGTCCCATAAGGTACTCTAGATCCACTCTCCAATCAAAGACACATCTTGCTGTTGGAACTGATGACTGTAATATGAAAACATAAGGTAAGTGTGGTTCAAGGTATTTCAATGACATTTGAACTTTTATTTATAATTTTGTCAGTTTTGACCATTTGTACACCAAATATTCAACATGGGCTTTTTGGGACCATCTCATGGACAATGATGGTAAGGTACACAAATCTTTTCCAGAAGATGATTTTGTGGTTACTGTGTGAAATCACCTTTTGGGTGGGTTTTGAAAGTTTTCTCCACCTCCACACCATAAGAAGGCTATACTGAAAATCTGGGGTAAAAAAATTAAAAGCAACAAAGTTATGAGCATATATTGAAAGTTTGCAATGCACGCTCATAACTCTGGTAATTTTAAATATTTTGACCCCAAATCTTCAAACTAGCCATTTTTTCACAACACCTCATAAGCATGACTACTGTCATTTTTTGAATCCTGGTTAAAATGGGTTTTCACACCTGTGCCTCAGAATTATGAGATTTGAAAATGTTCACCTATTGGGTTCATGTGGTTGGTTCATAGCAAGACTATGTTGAAAATTTTGGGTCAAAATATTTAAAAACAACACAGTCATGAAGGTACAGTAGATTGACAGTTTTCTACACATGCTCATAACGAAGGGCCCTTCCCTTCCATAGGCAGACTGAGTCTTCCCTTGCTGAATGGCCCAGAAGGCCCCGCACATCTGCGTCTGTTCATGCAGGTCCCTTCAGGACCTGTATGAATGAGAGGATACAATTCCACTATCTCAAAAAGAAAGGATATTTTTTGCAAAAAACTGTATTAATGCACCAGTTATGGTTAAACTTAACGCAACAAAAGTAGCAAAGTGTGACATTAGGAATTCTAACCCTACCTCTCCACCTTCACCCACAAGCAGTAAAAAGAAAGAAAACATTAGGGTTTTGGGTCTCCTGAGTCTTAGAAAATCAGTGTTAGCATCTTCCTTGGGGTTGTCTACCATAACGCTCACTCCCTCTCCTGAGCAAACAAGCTCAGATGTAATCTCTTTTCTTCATGTAGGGCTGACAGGCCCCAGCATGAAGGAAGCTACAACAGATTTTGTTGGCAACATGTGTCAAGACATACTTCTCTACCTTTGAATAGTGTATCATTATGAGGCACTGGCTTGGAGATATGCTTTATGTTTCACATAGGAGGCTTTGGGCTGGGGGGGAGGGTGAACATTAGAGTTGATAGCCCCAAGGAAGACCCCAACACTGATTCACCAAGACTCAGGAGATCCAAAACTCTAATGCTTTTTTTCTTTGGCTGCTTGGGGGGGTTGGAGGTGGGGAGTTAGGGTTGGAAATCCTAACACCACATTTCCCTACTTTTGTTGCATTAAGTACAACCCTAACTGGTGCTTTAAAACAGTTTTTTTGCAAAGATATATTATACATATTATACAGGTGTGGTAGGGTTGTGTTGGAGTTTTATTAAAAATTGACATTTTCAGAGCTTTATATCTCAGCTGTCTTAAACCCTAGGGCTGAGAAAGTCCTAGTGACATGTAGCTCTCTGAATTTTAGGAAGATTGCATTTGTAGTTTTTGAGACATTAAGGGTTAAATTTACATATTTCTGCCTGATTTGCTACCTCAATGTTTGTGCTCAGTTTGCCCAAAAATGGAAAAGAGTTGAGGAATGAACTTTCAAGTTTTGCAAGTATGGTATGGGAATACTGTAGGTCCTTTTGTGGTTTTGGTAAAAAAAGTAGTTTTTAAGTTAGTTACAATTAATTGTTCTCATATCCACATTAAAAAAAAAATCTTAGAAAAGAGCTAGAACAATGTGTAGTCTTTTTTCATGTAAATGTTCAACATGAAGAACATTTTTAAGGTAAGATAACTATTTAATTTGGTGAAAGTTAAGCATGACAATGTAGTGTTTGTAATTAACTTAAAAACTATTTTTTTAATCAAAACCACAAAAGGACCTATTCCCATATGATACCTATAACACCTTTAAGTTTCATACCTCAACTCAAGTTATAAGTTAAAAAATGTATTTTGCATAAAAAAATTAATCATAATCATTATGTTTCATTACAAATTAAATACACTACAAAGGAACTATTGACAAACATTATTTTGTTCTGGTCAATCTATGTGTAGCGCAATTATTGGAACTCAAATATTCATTCTGATTGTCAGTTTTTGTCCTGTGCAATGATTTTCTAATGCATTGTGAGATTATGAAGTATGTCTTACAATGCTCATACTTCACAATGGAAATTGTGCTAATTGTCAATTGTGGGCTATTTGTGAAGATTTCTAAACTCACCATGAGGTGCTAAAGTGTTTCTTATAATAAACATATTGCAAGATGGTTGCTGTGCTTTGTGACAATTTTCACCATATTACATCTTTGTGCTTGCTTTGCAGTGATTTAAACCATCTTATATCTTCATTTGGTAACTGACTTTGTGGAAATATTGATGTTGCTGGATAATTTTAAAAGCCTTTGTGGAAATATTTGTGCTGCTCAATGATTTTTCTTGTTAAATGCTCAAGCTTTGCATGTAAAGGTACTACATATGTGTGTTGCATCTTAGTTGAGGTCCTTTGTGTTTTGTATTTTTTTAAGAAAGTTGATTTTTAGGTTTAACATTTTATTTGAATTTATATGTTTAAACACAACTGTTTCAAATTTTAATTTGAATATAGCTGTCTGACCCCAGCCTAACAGTTATGTATGTTTTACACCCTGAAGCTGTATAAGGTTCAAATAATTTTAAAAATTACTTGGACAATGATATATTCTTTACTGTAATAAAATAAAAAAAATATGGTGACTGCTTCCAAACATAAATAAAATATGCATTAAGCTAGCAAACAATGAGAAATTGTTAATTATATTAAAGTAAAAAGTGTTTAATTTTTCCACAAATATATACAAAAATGTATCAATTTTAAAATTAAATGTAAAGATATTTACTAAAGTAAAAAAGGGTGGTTTCCCACATTATAACTATTTGATATATATTTACAGTTGTACATAAAATGTAAATAAAAACAGATGGGGAACTCATCCATGAAAATAATAAAATATGTATTCTTAAAAATAAAACAATGGATGATTTGCCCAAAATAATACTATTTAAAAAGGCATTTATTATACAAAACCAGAAATAAAGTATGCACACACATACTTGCAAATATATTTACAAAGGGATAGGAATAAGAGAGAGAGTTATTCAAAACAATAATGGGGTAGTGTTTTTTAAGGACAGCTTATAATTTTTTATTTTTTGGGGGGGTTATCAGGTTTGTAAAAGGTTCAGAGTGGATTAGTGGGAGGTGGTGATAGAGGATCAATAAGGAGGTGAGATGATTCAGCATGAAACATAACTTAAAAGATAGGAGGTAGAGAATGATGTGGTTGAGGTGGGGTAGTAACAACAGGGGAAGGTAGAGGTTTAAAAAGTGTAGGTTTGGTAGGATAGGAAGAGTTAGAACTGTGGGGAGATTTAGGGTGTGTTTTAGTAGGTGCAGTGGAGGTAGTTTTACTTGTAGATGAGAGATAAGTTGTATAGGGGAGGTTGAGGTGAAGTACTAGTAGAAGAATAAGATGCCATTTTAGAAAGGGAAGACTTGGAAGAATGGGAAGAGGTAAAAACTTTAAGAGCTTGGGTGAGCTGTGGTTGGTGCAGAAAGGATACTTTTAGTATGAGGACAGAGAGAAGCGGTAGGTGTAGTGTGTTTAGAAGGAGTAGAAGAGGAGGTTGTAGTGTAATAGACAGAATAGAGGTTGGGTGGGAGGAGAGAGAGAAACAGATGAAAAAGTAGAAGAGTTAGTTAGGGGTACAGTAGATGTAACACAGGTAGGTTGGGTGGAAGGAGGGATGGAAGGTGAAACAGCAGATGTTCCCACTCCTATGCAGTGGAAATAGGAATGATTCCATTGCTTTGAAGGCCAGTACAGTACTGGACATGTGCCGTTCAAAATTGGACATGTGCCGTTCAATGCCCTCCAAAGCAATGAATATAGAAGTAATACTACCTTGGAGGGCAGTAACAGCATTTGTCATTTGCTGTTTTAAGCCCTCCAAGGTATTGGACATAGTTCCCAGTCCCAGAGCCATAGCTGCGATGGCAGCTGCCAAGTGGCCTTCTTGGGTAGACATAGTTGACATGGCAGCGGTCATTGCCCCTACATTATTAGAAATGTCCCTTTTTGCCTGTGTCTGCTGTTGCTGCAGCAGGGCTATAGTCGTCACGTGGACCAGTTGACACTTGACCACTTCTTCAGAGTCTGAAAAGGGACAAAAGAAAGAACTATATTTATTAATAATATATAGTATGTATTTTGAATTATACCTACAGTAGGATGTTTTTCTTCAGATTAATAGTTTTATATCAACATTTTCTTGTATGATTTGTGTAATTTGCAAATTATCTAGGATTGCTTACCTAAAAGACTATAGTTATTTATGGTCAGTTAGTATCGGTCACTTATTGTGCAACTGTTACTGACTTTCTGTTGTGTGGAGACTTGTTTATTATTTGTGGGTTAGTTATAATGTCACTTTGTTCACATAAAAGATGGTTTCTATCACAGTTAACATTCAATTGACTGCATTACTTTTAATGTTTTGAGTTCAGGTGGCTCAGCAGGAGGAGGATCCTTAACTAGAACAGTATCTTTGGAGAGACTGTGGGTTCTTTGAAGCACCCTTGTTAGCTCACCAGGAAGTCTGTTGTGATGGGAGAAAGTGATTGCAATGATCTGATAGGGAAGTTGGTCAGCTTTTGTCAAGCTTTTCATGTCAGTTTCACCACACACACACACACACACACACACTACTTCTAGGGAGTCTCTTGGTGTATAAACATCTAATAATTTACAGGCCTCCTGCTGTCATATTCATTCTTGGGAGAGGGATCTGTGTTAGCAATCTGATTTATAACCACCTAATAATTAAAAGACTGTCTTTTTGGTCTCTGCACACTTCAAATTATATCTTCCTCTCTAGATATCATACTTCCTTTCTAACATAACTGTTACACACATATGTAAAACTTTTATTTATCAGTAGATTGTTCTGTCCAAAATATGAAAGCTTGTTTTCTGTAGAACATGCTACTTCTGAAGAAGGGCTAAGTGTAGTCTGAAAGCTTGTGTTCTGTAAATTTCATGTTGGTTCAGTAGAAGGTATCAAATCACCCACTTTATTGTTACTGCTGTCAGAGTTAATAAAATAATACAGATGTAAGCTGGATAGAATTAACTTTAGGTATGATGTTACTTGCCCATATTACTGATCTTTTTTTATCTCAGGGACATTTGTAGACTTTTAAGGGAGAGCAGGAACATCACACTGTTGCTGGTGTTTGGCTGTAATAACAAAATATACACTGCATGCTAAATTATGTGTTTTTACATGCATGTTTTCCTCCTGTGAAAAGTGTTATCTTACTAGTTATCTGATGTGCATGTTAGGTATTATAGTGCCTAAGATGGTGGTGCAAGAAGGTTTAAAGCATGTTTTCTCTTCTCCTATTCCTCCCTCAAACCCTCTGGTGGAGTCAAAATCTAGACATGTGCAAAGTTTGGGTGATAATGTATATGCAGGAAGGTGTGATAAATGTGTCTTTCATCATCCATTTTCCTTTTCTTTTCTCTCCATTGGTGGAGTATACATGTTAGTGTAAGCGTGTGGAGATTTATACTGCCCGTACTGTTATCACAGAGCTGATTTGATTTTCAGTTCCCTTCCCCCTGTCCTGTTCTTATTTCACAAATAAGATTTACATACACTTGTCCATACATGTTTGAAGTACACTAGTGTTTTAGCCCTCACCAACTTTGCTGGAAGAGTGCTAGAGGTATCCACCACTCTTTCAGTGAAGAAGTACTTCCTCACATCTCCTTTATATTTTCACCATTCCAGTATCAATGCATTTCACCTCGTTCTTGGTCATGTTTCTATGTGAATCATAGTCTTCCCCAATTATCTTTTTCAAGACTTAAGTCTTTGTTTACCATGTCAGTATCAAATAGAAGAATTAGTACAATACTTTTGTTTTTTTGGTGCAGGTTCTGTGGATGGAATTGTGGGTGGAGGGAGGGGAAGACCTCTTCTTTTTTTCTAAATAAAATTGTAAGTTTAAGTTTGTAAAGTTACTATGAAGATACATTGTTGAAGTGCATTTCATTTTCTATTATTTATAAGTGAATTGTTCTTTTATATGTTAAAAATAGTATATGATTTATTACTTAATATTCTTTATATAGAAATACACATTTCCTAACTAATCTGCACTATTTATTGAGAAAAATCTAAGAAAAATAAAATAATACATATTTCTGTTTAGAGACATTTATTTAACAGGTTTTTATTATAAATATATGCAATTGAGCATAGGTTTTTGACAAATACATGCAGGTTGCATTACATATACACAAACATACAAACTTGTGAGGCAGTATAGTGCAGTGGGTTAAGGCTCTGAGCTGCAGATTTGGAGACCTGGGTTTGAGTCCCACTGCCACTTAGATGCATACTATGTGATCCTAAGCAAGTCACATAACTTCCTTGTGCTCCCAGGTTGCATCTGGAAACAAGCTTTGGCTTAGTGTGCTACTCCTGGTTAAACAATGTTCCATTTACCTTATCAAATTTGCTCAATGGTGCACTTTCCATGTTTTTTTACAGAAAGAACTGTCCACATTCTCTGTTTTCCTCTTGAGCTCTTTCCACTACCTCTTATACCCCAATTACTTCCCCTTTACCTGCAGCTTTTTTCTTTACACTGTTCTACCCTGTTTTGAAGCTGTACACCATTTTTAGGGATATCACACCCTCTGGCAGCCAGCTCATTTCACTTGCCCACCACCCTCTTGATGAACGTGGGTTTTCTTGTCTCCCTTTTCAATCTACATTTCACAAGGTTTAGGCTGTGCTTCTTTGTGGACTTGGTACCACTAAGGTTGAAGATGCCCTTGTTGCTTACCTTTTTTATATCCAAATGTTATTTCAAGGTTTTAATTATGTCACCCCACCCCTTCATTCCTCAGGAGAGTACTGTACATGTTTTCTCCCTTGAGTTTCTTCTCATAGGTATTGCTGTGTTGGCATACAGCCTTTGTTAGCCTATTTACAAGATAATTAAAACATTTTCTTTTTATGCTCATTAATTTTTATAGTATCTGATAAAATTGCTTAGTTCTGTTGAGATTTTTTTTTTTAGATTCTGTGGATTGGGTGGGTAGTTTTGGGTTGGTTCTGCTAAAGGTAAAAAGGGTATATAGATTTATTTATTCAAGGTGTTCAGACATAGTTCCTACATGAGTATTTTATTATTATCTGTTTATTACTATGCTACTGTATTTTACATACTAACAAGAATCAGACCGGAGACCCGCAAAGCTCCTTTTAGTGGGGGTGATTTGTGAGCCACAAGCTTCTTATAGCAGGGGTTTTTCACTTCTTCCTCTGCTAACCGGGACTGGGACTTGTGATTTAAAATGGGAGCCAATAAAATTGCTCCAAGAAAAGGTGCCAATTCTGAATCCCTGTAAAGGCTATTTAAACTGCTGGGGGTTCCAATAGTTACAGACCGCAGTAATTGGAGACATACAGAATCGGGGGTAGGAGGGCAGAACCTTGCATTTCCTCTGTGCCCTTCCCCTGCACTGTAGATGCCAGCACCACAGAATCAGACTGGAGACCCGCAAAGCTCCTTTTAGTGGGGGTGATTTGTGAGCCTCAAGCTTCTTGTAGCGGGGGATTTTCATCTCCTCCTCTGATAACCGGGACCAGAACTTGTGATTTAAAATGGGAGCCAATAAAATTGCTCCAAGAAAAGGTGCCAATTTTGAATCCCAGTAAAGGCTATTTAAACTGCTGGGGGTTCCAGTAGTTACAGACCAGTGATTGAAGATCTACGGCATCGGGGTAGGAGTGCTAAACTCAACATTTCTTCTGTGCCCTCCCCCTGCACCGTGGATGCCAGCACCACAGAATTGGACTGGAGATCCTCAAAGCTCCTTTTAGCAGGGGTGATTTGTGAGTCACAATCTTCTTGTAGCAGGGGATTTTCACCTCCTCCTTCTCTGATAACTGGGACTGGGACTTGGGATTTAAAATGGTAGCCAATAAAATTGCTCCAAGAAAAGGCACCAGTTTTAAATCCCTGTAAAGACTATTTAAACTGCTGGGGGTTCCAGTGGTTACAGACTGCAGCGATCAGAGACATATGGAATTGGGGGTAGGAGGGCTGAACTCTGCATTTCTTCTGTGCCCTTCCCCTGAACCATGGAAGCCAGCAGCACAGAATCAGAATGGAGACCTGCAAAGCTCCTTTTAGCAGGGGTGATTTGTGAGCAGCAAGCTTCTTGTAGTGGGGGTGATTTTGATTTTCAGCCCTGCCCCACCCCTCCTCCATTTATTAAATCCCCAGTAACCACAAATAGACAAATGCCGATCACAAAAGCTGACTGCTAATTGGGCTGTATAATTAGGAGGAGGTTCACATTGGAGAGAACCTCTACTACTACATAATGCAGAACAGGCTACTACAATAAACTAGACAGAACTTTAGGCTCTGTAATAGAGATCCCTAGCCTCAGACAGAGGGGGCTAGCACCCTCACAATTTTACAGTGGTTACACACTTATTATTATTTCTTCATAATGTTTCCTTGTTCATTGGGTTACCTATCTATTTAACCTCACAGCATAGGATTACTGCTTAGCAGACTGATCTGGTGTCATTTTGCTGCCTCTAAAGAACATGACAGCACAGCTGAAAAATATGATTTTATTGTCTTAAGTCACCCCCATTAGTTATATTGTTGAAGTGCACAGCTTATGTTAATGCTGATTGATCAATTGTTTCTTCTAGTTACCTGGGCAATATTTTAAGGTACTATTTAGCAAACTAGGTGCAGCAAAAAAAAAAAAAATGATCCCTTACAAGGCATTTCTTTGTCCCACAGTGGCAAATCCTACAATGGAATTTTATGTCTGACCTTACAGTCTTATGAGAAATAAGCTCTGCTAACTGGGTATGTTGGGTCCTGCCAACTGTACAGTGGGCTCCTATGCAACAGCTGCTCTAACACTCTTAAGGACCTCAGGCAATCACATAGTTATCCAGCTGCAATCTCTATGCAGCATTGTGCCATAATGAAGCACTGTGGAATTATAGTATCACTTGCATATGTTTTCATCCTGCTCCTTGTGGATCATGTACCACTTATGGTTGAAGTGCCATACCCAACGGTTGGATCCTCCCACCATCTCTACCATGGCCATTCTCTCATGGGCAATATTTCTACTGACTCCTTCCTCTTAGTTAACCATGGTCTAACTTGTAGTGGCAACTGCTATAACATAGTCTATACCTACTCAACGAAAAGGAGAAAGAGTATCATAGCGAACCCAATTGTACTTATGAGGTAGCTGGTAAAGCTGAAACTGATATTATATGGGGATATTGAACTGAATCCAGGTCCCCTCCCCATAAATTACTCTATTAGCTCTCCAATTGACCCAAGCTGGGAAACAAAGGGTCTTAAATTGGTCCACATGAATATTAGTAGTCTGAGGAATAAAATGCAAGAACTGGAGGCCTCGGCAGCCACCTATAAGCCGGATGTGATTACTATCACAGAAACTTGACTTAAGCCCCAAGTGCTCCCACACGAGGTAGATCTTTTAGGTTTTAATACCTTTAGGAAGGACAGGATTGGAAAAAAGGGGGGTGGTGTTCTAATATATGTTAGCTCAAGGATGAAGGCTCTTACTATAGATATCTCCCAACTGAACTACTCTGTGAATTAAAACATATTTGTCAAACTTTTGCTTGGTAATAAGCCACTATACGTGGGGTGCATTTACATGTCCCCTCGAACCTCTATCTTGTCCTTAGAGTCTCTCACGCAGATATTGGCTGAGCATACGCCATGTGAACTGGTATTACTTGATGATTTCAATCAGAATTGGGCATCCAAATCTAATAATGGGCTGCAGAGGCTTCTTTTTGACGCTCAGCTGACATAGGTGATCAGAGTACTTACAAAAATAAATCCAAATCCGGGAACCACACTCTAGTGGATTGAGCATTAGTTATTGACCCCTCTAGAATTCTAGAAGCCAGAATATTTGCCAATTTCCTCAGCAATCACTCACCCATATACTGTTATTGGAGAAAAAAGCTACCTGGCCTACCCCCTAGAATATTTATGGCAAGAGATTACTCCAACTTTATGCCTGAATTTCTTATCTTGGCACTCTCTAATATTAACTGGCACACTATAATAGAGCTTCCCAGCCTAGATGAGGTCCTTGAGTACTTCTCAAATGTCATCATGTCCATGGCCAACCTGTATGCCCCCTGTAGGAAGCTTAGGGTGAAGGACAAGTGTCACAAATGGCTCAGTGCTGATCTCAAGAAACTAATGATCCTCAGAGATGAGACATGGAGGTTCTACAAGATAACAAACCTTAAATTTGACTGGGAAAGGTATAGGGCTCTCAGAAACAAATGCAAGAAAGAAATCAAGGAAGCAAAAAGTCACTATCTAAGAGGTCTTCAGTATAACCACCTATGTGATCCAAAAATATTTTGGAGTCACAGAAACTACCTACTGAAAGGTAACTCCATCACGCATGGGAAATCAATCATGGTTAATGATCAAGCTACTGATGATCGCTATGTAGTGGCAGAAGCATTTAACAGCTTCTTTACACATCTTGACAAATATAAACCCCAACCAGTCGAGCCTCTTCCACCAAAGCGGTGCCATTAAGAAACAGAAGACCAGGGCCAGCCCGGTGGCACTGAGGGTTGAGGCACTGGCGCCACACCTCATGCTGCACTGGCGACCTGGGTTCGGGGAATGAGCCAGGGTCATTGGGGGTCGGCGGGGAGGGTGAAGGATACAGTATCCACTGGACTGCTCTCCTTCCCCGGGGAGAGGGGGATGCTGTCATCAGTGCTCTGGTGGCCTCTAGCGATGGCTGGGGGTGATGCAGTAGCACAGGCAATCAGGAGGGGTGTGCTGGGGCTGACGCCGGAAGGTGTGTACGCGGCATGCGGCGCATACCTGTCCCTTTGGCCGCCATTGCACCTCACATGCCATGGGAGAAAACAGGAAATTGGCACTGGTTGTGGTGGCATGATGGCCACCTCTGATGGGAGCAATGGCTGCGAGGGTATGCAGTGACACACTGGATCCGGTCTCGGCGGAGGGTGTAGGGAGGCACGCCACCACCCCCCCTGCGGGGGTACTAGCTGCGGGACCCTAACGGGAGCCGGGAATCCCTGGAGATGGTGGCTGGAAGACCTGAGGGGATGCCAGGACGTGATAGAGGTAGGCAGACCAGGGGCCAAGGGAGAAAAATGATTAACAAAAAAAAAAAAAAAAGAAACAGAAGACCATCACCCTCAATTCCACCTTAGGTTGGTAAGGAAAAATGAGGTGCTAGCCCTCCTAAAATGTCTGAAACTAGACTCCTCCCCTGGATTTGATCAACTTGAGTCCAGACTACTAAGACTGACTGCCACAGCAATTGCCCTCCCTATTACCATGTTAATAAACAGGTCCCTATGGTGGTCCCCATCCACAAGGGCGGATCTCAGTGATATATGGAAAACTATAGACCCATATCAATCCTCTTCCCTTTAGCAAAGGTGCAGGAAAGACTGATATACAATCAGCTCCAGGACTATCTAGAACAACATCACCTCATAACAGATAACAAACATGGCTTTAGAAAATGCCATGGCACTGATACTGCACTTGTCAAATTTACAAGTGATGTCTTGGGGGCAATGGATAAAGGGTCATTGGCGGGGGCCATATTCATTGCCCTAACCAAGGCATTTGACCTGGTTAACCACAGAATGCTCCTTGGTAAACTAGAGCTACTAGGTCTCGACAAACACTCACTGTTCTGGTTTTCTATCTAGCTAACAGATCCCAAGAGGTAAAATGGAAAGGGGCCACTCCAGCCACCTTTCAGTTACTGATGGAGTCCCCCAGAGCTCTGTATTAGGTTCCCTATTATTTTCCCTATTTATCAATGATATAGGCCAAAACTGTGACAATGGGATCCTACTACTATATGCTGATGACACTGTGGTGTACTGGAGTGATCCCAACCCAGCACAATTACTACTGGACTTTCCACCAGTCTAAATGCTCTAGAAAGATGGCTCACCACCAATATGCTAGTGTTAAATGGGAGAAAAATTAAGGTTGTGCTATTTGGCCCCAAACAATTAGGTGAGAACAGGCAAAATCTGCTTCAGCTATCTACTGTGACAGGACTTCAGATAGATGTAGTGGATAATGTGAAGTACTTAAGTGTTTACCTTGACCAAGAGCTGAGCTTCAAACTACATGTGGATCACATAACCATGTCTATTCACCAGAAACTGGCCCTTCTGTATCAGCTAGGCAACTCTCTGGTGCCAGACTCAAAGATCCTTATAGTGAGGAGTACCCTACTGCCCACATTGGTCTACGATGCCCCAGTGCTGCAGTTCCTCAGGGAAGGTGAAACCTGCAAACTAAATGTCTTATACAACAAAATTAGCTGGTTTGCAACCAGCTCACCACCGAAGAGGAGGCACTACTGTGAGGTTCTTTCAGAGCTACACTGGAGTCCAGACTCTGTTACCCTCTCCTTTGCCTCACCTTTAAGCTCACTAAGATTTATACTCCCCCCAACCTAGCAGGGCTATTGATGCTGAAGCCACTAAGGCGTACCCTCCATTTAGCAAACATCAACCTACTTGAAATACCATGGGTATGAACCAACCCTGGAAAAAATATCCTTTACATATTCTACCCCAAACTACTGGTGTGCTCTCCCTGAAAATCTAATCAATGCCACTTCACTGGAGGGGTTCAAGGCTGGACTCAAAGTCTATATGCTAGAACGTTGCCATTGCAGCTGTTATCGCTGAACCTAGCAAGTTAGTGTTCTGCAACCCTTTATACCCAATGCAAAGACCAGTTGTATTATATCTTAGCATGTATTCTAGACTAGCTATGAACCTGAGACTTCCTTATTTATTGTTATCTTGTCACTAAAGTGTCACACCTGTGAACATGGTTACCAGTGTAACTTAATGTTGGCAATGAATTTCCTCTGTACTTGCATGCGACTGACTGAGCATTATTGATTTCATCTCTTTGTTTTCTGTTGTACATGCAAACTTGTTTACTAAGTAGCCTAACTGATGTTATCTAAATGCTCCTATGTATATATGTTGTGCTATTGAATATGTCCTGTCTCTTTTATGCCTTAATGTACGCGTAATTACTGTATGTAACTAATTCTGGTTCACCCCTGAAAAAGGGACCTCTGGTCTCAGCGGGCTTAACCGGTTACCAAAATACCATAAATAAATAAAACAACTGTATGTTTGTCTCAATAACTTTATTGTTAATACAAGTTATCTATTAAAATTGTGTTGCATGTAAAGAAAACTACTGTTTAAAATACACTGGGCTCGATTCTCAAAGATTCTGGAGTTGGAAAGGGAGCGTGCATCAAAAAAATGATGCAAGGTATGGCTTATGCCACAAATTGCACCAAGAGCTATTCACATATGCAGCTTGCATCGAACACAGCCTGCAAGTAGCAATGAAGTCTTGCATTGCCCTTGCATCAATAAATGCAATGCAGTATGGCACAAATAGCCTTGTGTCAAGAAAATGCAGCAACATCCCCTTTTTTGGGATTCACAAATGTATAACAGGCAGACAAGAACAAATACCTGTTAGACCAACCCCAGGTGATCTAAGGACACTTAGAGCATATATACTGTAAAGAGGCACACAGCACACAAGCAGAGTTGAATCACCACTGAGACTACACTGCAGCAGCATAAGCACCAGACAAAAGAGATAAATATGTCAGGGGCAGTGGCTCTACTGGGCATTTGGTTAGCCATGCTACTACGGCAGAGACGTGCCCATCAACAGGGTGACAAGGCACAAAGTCGTGCCTGGCAACAGCAACCCAGAAACAGGAGACGTGCATGACAGGTATATCACAGGTGGACATCCTACCAGGACCTTACTGAGGAGCAATGCATTGCTCAGTATCGGCTGAGCAAGGCTGCAATGCGGTGCTGTGCCAGGAACTCAGAGGTGACGACAGAGCATGACATGGAGAGGCCGTGCAGTACCCATCGAGGTGAAGGTAAGCACAGCACTCTGCATCCTAGCAAGTGGGGGTTTCCAGGCCCCAAGTAGTGATACTATGGGTATTTCACAGCCCTCTGTGTCAAGGTTCCTGAAACAGTTTGTGGAAGCATTGATATGCAGGGCACACAATTACAAGTTCCCCAGTGACGTACAGCAGCAGCAGGCAGTGAAACAGGGGTTTTACAGCATTGCTGGCTTCCCACGTGTGCTGGGTAGAATGGACTGCTCGTTTACTGCCATAAAGGCACCAGTAGCTGAACAGGAAGCCTATGTTAACAGGAAAGGGTACCACTCCATGAATATATAGGTTGTGTCTCAGTCAGTGCTGCATCCTCAATATAGTCACCCAGTATCAGGGATCATGCCATGATGCATACATATAGAGGCACAGTGGATTCTGTCAGGCCTTTGAAAATGGAACCATACAGGGTGGATAGCTCCTAGGTAGGTGTAGGACATGGACACAGGGACAGTGTTAACATGCAAGGTCTGCCATGGCAGGTGTATTCATAAAGTACAACTTGCATACAGGCCAACCCTATGTGTATTTCCACAGATGAGCCATGTGGTCAAGGGGCATAGTTCTACAGTAAGCATGGTACAGTGACACTGTCATGCAGCCTAGACACAGTGCACAGTGGATGATGCAGCTGGCATGACAGTTAGGGTCATGGTCCAGCATGTGATGTATGCAGTGTGCCACAAGGCCTCTGTCAGGGGGCCCAATGGTGGCCATGCTGGGATCTCTGATGCAATGGGTGGGAAACCCAGCCAAGTGTGTGACATGCCTGCACCATGCAGCCAGCAGTGTAGATGTATTCTGACAGGATTAGGATATTCTGGCAGCAGTAATCATTGTTTTTACTCTTCACATGTGACAGTAGATGCCCTCAGCAGCCATGGCTGATGACACAAGTCAGACGCCCTGAGACTGGAGCACTGATGTGCTACAACGAGGCACACACATCGAAATGGTATGTGATTGAGAGGACATTTGGGCTGTTAAAAATGTGGTTCAGGTGCCTCAACAGGTCAGGTGGTGCCCTGTAGTACACACCAGCCATGACATGCAAGATATTCATTGTATACTGCATACTCCATAACATTGCATTAGCACACAGCATCACCATGCCTGAGGTAGAACTGATGCCAGGTGTGGATCTGGAGGGTGGAGAAGAGGAACAGTGGGATGACAAAGAAATGCAGGTGAACCCACACACACACAAACAACACTGGCAGGACAACATATCAGAGACCACCACATCACCAGTCACTGCAGCTAAATACACAGCAACACCAATGTGTAGCACACCACAGGTAGTGTGTGGCATGCACAGGGCACTGTGACAGCTCCACAGCAGACTGGGAGGCAATGACCAGCTCACAGCAACCCTCATACCAATGCAGCTGTCATGCTGGCATGGGAATTACAGCACCAACAATGCAGCAGCGGTGCTGCAACCACTGTGCCTGTGTCAGGTTGTGTATGTCAGAGTCAACCACAACACAGTGCAGACAGCATCACAGTACATGTCAGTGATACCACCAAATGACATGGACCTGGTCCCAGCTGCAGTGATGCAGAGGTGTGGCCACCTGGGGCCACCCATAGGCAATGGTAGCACTGTAACATGGAAAGTGCTCATCGACTGTGCACAGTGCCAGGTGGCAGAGTCATGCCTGCAGGAGGACAGCAGAGACTAGGGTGTCACAGAATGCCACTGTTGTGTGGCTATGGCCTGGTACTGCACAGGAATGAGGCTAGCGGACCGGACCAACCACCTGCAGGCAGGGAACTAATGTCTGGGGCAGAGACCTGTGTGACACAGTCCGGGATACCACGTGTAGCATGAAACACATGTCTGTGGGCCAGGTGTGATGGTGTTGGTAGCAAGCAAGAAGGGGCCTACCACTGCCATCCTGGGTATGCCAGGTGGCTGTGGCTGGTGGAGCGGTTGGGGGGATGCCATAGGTGTGCACATTTGGGGGCTAGCGACCCTGTCACCACTCAACATGACTTTATCAAACACACAGGCTACCCCTGACACAGGTACACAATGCCCGACACACAATATGCCCTCTACACCCATGCTGGGATAAACAGGGTGGTGGTGTAGGACATATGGAACTGCCCCATGTGGATGGACAGTGCAATGAGAATCCCAATGCACTAACAGTTGTGGGTGGAATGGGGCAGGGCCAGCGTTGGGTGATGGCTGAGGTGGAGCATAAAGGGGGGTGGCTGGCTGCAGGGGAGTGCTGTACAGAGAGGCTATACCAGCCTGCAAGCCATATGGGGCCATTATGTGCAGGTAATAAGCAATACATGTTACTGAGTAGGATGACAGCATAGGGAATGACTGCCACAAGTTGCATGAAAAAATGGTATATTTTTCATGTGAGTTGTATCTACCACCAAAAATTACATTTGCGGCATCACTATTATGTTGCCTACATCTCCATGCATGTGATGCAATCCAGGGCCTTGCAGCATGGAAAATGCAAGCCTTAATGGGATACACGTGGGGAGAGCAGCACAGTACACGCATATACTCATGTAACAAACCCATGGAGGATAACCACTCCACAGGTCAGAAATGTTATCTTGGAGTAGAGCACCAAACTTTTCAGACGATGAGATGGTCCTGCTCATCAGCTTGGTAGAGCAGTGGTCCAGGATACTCCTGCCAGCTGGCAGCAGTAGGACCACTCCACAGGCATGGGACAGGGTGTGGCACATAATTGGAATCAAACTCCAGTGACAATTGGGCATTAGATATAACATATGTCAGCTCAAGCATCGATGGAATGACCTTTCCTGGAGGGAGATTGAGCTGCTTGAACATCTGTGGACCATGGCCAGGGACCAAAATGTGGAGATGCATGGTGTCTGCCATTGACAGACAGGTACATGCTGGCACAAACATCTGATAGACAAACATGCAGAACTATACAGACTGACAGCAGTGCACCCATTATAATCTGCATATACCCTATTCTGTCTCCACAGGAGCTCAGACATCTGCACCCTCAGGGGGACAACCCATGGCAGACAGTGAGGTGGGGCAGGTGAGAGGAGTGGGAGAAGACAGCCAGGACCCAGTTGACCAGATGGGTCATGTGGCATGCACAGTACTAACCACTTGGCCACAGTTATCCAGAGGCATTGCATTTACAAACCATCCACAGGGGCATGGCTCAATGCATGCCAGGGTATACTGCCTATGGTGTGAAACCAAAATAGCCCTGCTACCATGAGTCATACAGCCCCGAACCTATTGTGGCTGCAGCTGCAGGTGTGTACCTGCATGCAGTGACAGAGGATGCACATGATGCTTGGGGCCATTCCCCAGGCAGGGGCAGGGAAGGCAATGAGGAGGAAGAGGGTTGGTACCTGTCACAGCAGTCTGGGTGGGGCACAGCCCTGGGCTACAGTGGGGGATACTGGCATGCAAACACCACTTCTAAAAGGTATAATGCAGTCCACATACAAATGCCCAGACTGAGGTGATGACAAGGGTGTCCACTGTGTACATGAATGATGGTGACACATGCACAGTCAGGGAACACAAAGGGCACAGGACAACAACACCCATATCAAGTCTGGTGTATGAATATGTAGGCCACATATGTGCGGCTAGTGTTTAGGGAACCAGGGCATGTGGCCGCAGGACCTAATAATCATATACCAATGCAATGTGTGCCCCCATGGCAGTCTGAGGACACACCCACTGACAACAACCAATCATGGTGGTAGACATGCACAGAGTGAACTGCAAGACGCTCCTAAGCATGTCCATGCCACACATATTCACCGGATTGCTTGGGCCACAGTGTACATAGCACTGTGGAGTACACCTGCTGTGATGGTGGCCAGCGTGTAACACATGGCTGTGCCCTGCAGAGCCTGAATCTGGTATCCTTAAGATAGCCACTATGAGCCATATGGGTACACACATATCTGATGCCATAGTGGTATGGACATGATTCCCGAGGAAGGGAGTGGGCCACAGAGAGGGTAGGATTTTGTTATACACAGTCCTCATGTCTCTGTGAAACCCCATGACAAACTCTGTACTGCACATATGTTACAGGGGCTATGGCTACTGCCAGAACACAAACCTCTGCAGCACAACCCACAGCAGTGTGGTGCAACACAGGTACACATAGCTCCGGGGATGGTCCCGTGGGTATAGTACGTCAAGGCAAGGCTCATGAATGCAGCCAGGAGGCCCATGCCAAACACTGCCCATGGTGTTGGACACTGTCAGACACCGTGCCAGCATTCCACACACCGCGCCATGACATTCTGCAGCCATGCCATATTGTGTGTCACAGGGACATCTCTGTACAGGGGCAGATGGTGGTAGGTCAGCAGTCACTTACCTAAGCCACCATATAAAGGGGTGGAACATACATGGCTGACAGCGGCAATGACACATATCTCATGCATGCCACATACAGTGGCCATTGGTGCCACAATAACAGCATACCAGAGCAGCACCATCACAGTTGCAACAGGGATCTGAGCCATGTGTTATACGCTGGCCACTGTCACAGTGGGTGTACTCCACTGAGCTATGTAAACTGTGTGACCCAAACAGCCCGGTGAACATGTATGGCATGGACATGCCTAGGAACCACTTGCAATTCACTCTGTGCATGTCTACCACCATGATTGGCTGTTGTCACTGGGTGTGTCCTCTGACTGCCATGAGAGGGAACACACTGCATTGGTACAAGATTACTAGGTCCTGGGGCCACATACCTTGGCTCCCTGAACACACTGGCTACACAAATGTGGCCTACATGTTCATCATCCAGACATGATATGAGTGTTCTCACCCAGTGCTATGGGTATTCTCACAGCGCACACACACTGACATGGTGCAGACATCGGCAATGCAATGTGCACATTGGAAATGTGACTGTCACGAAACCGCCAATTCACTCAGGGGCCCTTTCCCAATACAGGACCTGTGGGACCTGTATAAAGGGCACATGCTTTGCCGCCTGAAGGACCATGTTCCTAGGTGACTCCCACACACCCCTCTGAGGTCATAGCCCACGTGTCTCTATGCTGTAGGGTGCACGTAGGCCAGCATCAGATGACTTAACAGGCAGGTGAGTGTATGACACCCCACAGTGACATGCCACCTATGCCTCATGCCTGTGCATGTGCTAAACAGCACCACAGCATACCCAGTGGTGCACCCACCAAGCTGGTCACTGTGTGTTTGTCCACATACATTGTCATTAGAGTCAAGTGCCTTAGCACTATGCCTCTCAGTGTCAAGACAACTTTCGGTGTCCCCCATTGTGTCCCAGGCACCACCCCATATGCCCCACCATTCCCAATGTCCATCACATCTAGTGTGACAAGCCTCTCACATGGTAGGCCTCACAAAGCAATGATCCACATGGTCAGATGGCACCATGCTGTGGAACATTGTGTACAGTGTTGCATTTGGGCATCAAGCATCGATGGCAGTGACAAGGGAACTATCCATCCCATGATCATCTCCCCAGGCTGTGTGGCCAGCTAGTGTACTGCTGCAAGGACACAGTGTGTGGACTGTATCAGCACACCACACACCACCAGTACATGGTAGGGTTGTGGACGTAGCAGCTGCATGGCAGTCCCAGGTCCCACTGGCATGGCCATGTGGTGCACCAGATATTTTGGGTTTTGGGTGGTGTTTGTCACATGCCGAATATCCAGTCCATTATTCCAGTTCCCCAAGTATGCACATTGACACTGTGTTCTCTGATGTGTTGAAGGTGCCAGAGGGACTGCTGTATTGTTCCTTGGACCATGGATCTCTGAGAACGCCTGGTAATGAGGTATTGTTCGGGGGGGAGGGGGCTGGCATATTGGCTGCTTGTCCTGCACCTCTGCACCTCCACTGTCCATTGGCTTCCTTTCTCTTATCCTGAGGGGTGGAGTGGTTGGCACATTGGATTAATTGGTGAGGGTGTCTTGTGGAGCTGGACTCTCTGTTGCCATAGCTTTGTCTATGGTGGTGTTCCCTTTCTGTCTGGTGCATCTGACATCTGTTCTGTCATCCTGTGCTGTTGCAATGTGTGGCTACTGCTGTGTGATCTGTGGGGGGCCAACATACCCAGTGGATCCCTGTGTTTCCATGGCCTGACCACTACTTTCAACTGCCTGAGGGGCCTGTGGAGTTGTTGGCCATCGTGTCTCACTAGCATCACAGTTCAAGTCAACTGCTCTGGTGGTGTTGGCACTGCTTTGTCCCTGATTTTGGTCCTGCAGTATGTTGCTTGTGTGGATTGTCCACTCCCTGGTGTGTTGGCCCACGTGCACCATGTTGACATTGGTGGTGGGTGCCACCAGGTTGGTGTCCAGGAGTCCAGATCCTGCATATGTTGTTGGACCCAGGCCATGCCGCGCCACCAGTGCACCTGTGGCCTAGTTGCTTAGGTCGCATGCTGGTGAGGATGGCACTGTGTTGTTTGTGTGGGTATGCCCTCAGCAGAGACCATGGAAGGTAGGGCTAGGGTGGCCTGTGGTTGTTCACCATTGCACCTGTCATACTGGGCTGTGATATGCTGCGGTGCTCTCTCTGTGCTCTGCAGGTGTTCCTCTAGCATGCTGTATCCAACTGCATACCTCATATTTGTACATATCCTTCTGATGTTGGTGGACTCCAGGTGGTCCCTGGTGGTGCCCCATTCATACTGTACCCTTGTGGCCATATGTTCCTGGCCCCTGTATGGGTTTTGCTGTTGTTCACCATACAATTGTGTGTTTTGACCAGCTCATGTTTATTTTATTTATTTATTTATTTATTTCTAGGAAGTACCTTTGAGACAAAGGCTCTTTTACAGAGGTTCCACATTGTAGTAATACATGGGCATAACATTATTTACAATGGTTACAAGTACATAAGCAGATACAAGGACGTTCCATGCATAGAAACACATGAGTACATCAGGTTACAGAGGTTACATAATTACAATAACAGGGATTACGTAAGTAAAAATATACAGACACATAATTTAAAGCAGGCTAGGTTGACAGGTTGTTAAGTGAACAACTTGATAATCTACAGGATATAGAGCGAATCAGGTAGGGAACAGAGGATGATATAGTCTGTAAAATAACTGACTAATATTAAACTCAAGGAGGCGATAACTTGATGGGCAGCAGTTCTTTTGTGTTAAGTGCTAAAGAGTGTAGTCATAAAGGAGGGCTAGCCTCACTGGGGTGGGAGTGCTGAGGCTGGGACCTGGAGCCTACTAGGGGAGTGTTAGCAAGAAGAGATGAGAAGGCATGGGTGCAGGTTAGAATGGGGCTAGCAGGAAAGAGGAGGGAAGAGTGTAGGGGAGTTCATGTCTCACAGTCACAGTTCCTGTTTGTGGCGACTCAGGGCCACTCGGACTTTATCTTTAAAGGGGCCTATTTTGTTCTCTTTTGTGATGCCTAGTTCAAGCGCATTAAGCCAAAGTGGTGCTCGGTATTCATAGGACTGTTGGCCTTGTGTGGTTCTACGTAAGCGATGCAGTGGGCTGAGTTGTTTGTACCCATAGTGCATCTGATGGAATTAGATTGGCTAAGGAGGCTTTGCAGGCCTGGGGTGGTAAGTCCTAGCATAGACTTCTTGGTGAGCATGCATACTTGATACTGGAGGTGACTGTCAAGGTTGAGCCATTTTGTTTGAGTGTACAACTCGCAGGTGTGAGTGAGATGGGGTACACTTAGTACTAAATGACACACTTTGTTTAGTGCTGTTTTGATATGTTTCAAAGCAGTTTGGGAGGCAGCCCCATATACTGCTAGACCATAGTCTATCACTTAGAGGACTGTGCTATTTACAGCAGTTCTGAGTGCCTCAGAAGTCAGGCCTTTTCGGTGTCTGTACAGTAATCCTAGTTTTGCATTTGACAACTTTGCAACTGCGTCTATGTGTTGGTTAAACAAGAGGGTGCGGTCCAGTGTCAATCTTAGGTATTTAAATGTTTGAACCATCTCCAGGGAAGTGTTCTGATTGTTGTGAATGCAAAGTTGATGAGTGTGGTGTTTGTTATGTGATGATGCGAATAACATAGTCTTATTTTTTTTATAATTGAGAAGCAGTTTTGATTGAAGGAACCAGTGCTCAGCCGCAGTGAAATTAGCCTGTATTTGCTTTTCCAGTATGTAGGGGTCAGAATTACATGAATATAGGACCGCATCATCTGCATACAGTAGTAGCTGGTCATTTACCGATTGAGGGAGGTGGTTTAAGAACAGGCTGAACAGTAGAGGGCCAAGGATAGAGCCTTGAGGAATGCTTGTGTTAACACTAAGGTTGTCGGAGAAGGTGTCCAGGATTTTCACTTTTTGGACCCTCCCAAAGAGATAGCTTCTGAACCATGCTACTGTTGCAGGGGAGAGGCTGGTATTGGAGAGCTGATCCAGGAGCAGATTGTGATTGATGCTGTTGAAGGCCTTGGTGAGATCAATATATGTTGCCCTCACCAAGAGCCCTCTGTCTAGTGCACTATCGATAAAGCTGGTAAACTCCACTAGAGTGGTTGTGGTACTGTGTTGTTTTCGAAATCCATGTTGTTGCTGACATTGTAAATGATACTTGTCTAGATATTCCGTTAGTTGGTAGCTTACGATTTGCTCCAGGGCCTTGGAGAGTGGAGGAAGGATAGATATTGGGTGGTAATTTGTAGAGTTGGCCCTGTCACCACTTTTGTAAACAGGGGTAATCACTGCCACCTTCCAGATCCATGGGAGTTCGCCTGATACCAAGGAGAGATTTAAGATTTTGGTGAGAGGTTTGAGAGTTATGTCCAGGGTGAACCTAACTAGTTTTAGATCAGGTTGATCAGAGCTAGTTCTGGAATTACCTAGCGCTTTTAGGATGTACTTTTTTGCTTCCATAAAGGTAATAGCTCTGCAGTAGAAAGATGGATGGGAGTTTGATTGGGTCCCTGGGTTTCGTTCAGTGCAAGTATCTGATTGGTGTTGAAGGAAGCTAGGGGGCAACACTCCACTGAGGTCTGTAAAAACTTTGTTGAAGACATTTGCTATGCGACTGTGATCCTGCGTAGGTTGGCCCTCAATGTTCAGGAAGGTGGGGGGAGTTTTATTAGGTTTACCCACTAGGGACTTGATGTTCTCCCAGAACCATCTACTGTAACCCCATGAGTTTGTCAGCTCATTTATAAAGTGAGTGTTTTTGGCCTTACGAATAGCCCAGGTGCATTTATTTCATGCAACTCTGTAGTTCTGGTAGTCTGTCTGGGTACCGGAGTTTCTTGCTTTGTACCACAAATCATCTCTATTTTTCATGAGGGCTAGTAGCTGTGCCATGATCCAGGGCTGTCATAGTCATGGATCCTTCTTTTGGTGTAGGGGGCGTAGACATTGCACACTTCATTGAATTTGCTTATAAAGCATTCTAGGGCAGTGTTGACATCTGTTTTATGGTCAATAGAGCTCCACTCTTGGAGACTGAGGTGTGGTCTTAGAGCTCCCAACTTGCCTTTCTTCAGAAGTCTAGTAGTAAGAGTCCTGGCTGGTGCCTTTGGGGCATTCATAACATTCTGCATGGTGCATGCTTCGATCATTGCCATGCACCTGTGGGACATACATGTGGAGACCATCTGACATTGTACCTCTGTTGTGCCACATGGCCTGGGCGATGGACTGCAGGGTACTTGCCATGGTGGTGATGGCGTCGGACTGGGTGTGTTGTTGCACAACACTGCATTCCAACACTACTACCAGTCACTCCATTGTGTCTATCTGCCTCTGTGCTCATACCTGTATCCCATGCTGCATGGTTGTGAGATCTGCATGATGTAATGCACTATTCCATATATGTGTCTGCATGGCATCATGCAGGCCCATTATAATGCTCTCAACATAGCTGTGTTATGCTACAGTATTGGTGTTTAGCTCCTGTAGGGCAGCGCGTATGCCTGCTACCTCATATTGTGGAGCCTCCTGTGATTCCACGACATTGTGGCAGTACCTGCTCAGGTCTTCCAGTGAAGACTGCACATCAGGGGCCACTGACTGTGGTTGTGGTGACTCTACCTGCCTGACCTATGGTTCTGTGCTTTCACCTTATATGCTGTCCACATTGCCTGTGCCCCACCATCACTGGATGATCCAGCAATGGTGGTGTGTATTGGTTCTCTGGTGGCATCACTTTTGGCACTGTGCTGCATGCTGTGTGTGTAGGTTCTTGCGGCCACCGGTATGCAGGACCACTTCGGTTTCCTCCTGTGTCCCATCAGACCCTTCTGAGGACTCAGTGTCTGTGTCCCCCTCCTCCCCACACTGGCACTGCTCCTGGGAGACCATGGCTGTGCTGGTTGATGTGCTTCTGGTTTGCATACTGCTGGTACCTGTGGGGAAACGAAATGTGTAAGATTGGTGGCTGAGCTGCAGAGCCATATCAGTATGTTTCTGTTCTAGGCATACAGTGCATAGTTCAGTGCTGTTTGATGCTGCCACTGTTAGAGGGCAGCCAGCTGCATCACATGCTGCATGCTGTTGTGCCTACCCAGGCTGCGATGTTGGGACACTGCAAGTCCATTTGTCCCCTACACTCTATATTCTGGGCATCATGTATGCATTCCTGGCCTGACTGACCCATTTTGTGGGCATCTGTCTGTCTGGCCAGCTGACTGGACCCTCCAACAGTGCCCCTTGTCCTGTGCAGGCAGTTGCTAATGGGGCACAGTGGTTTGCAGATGGCTGTGGACCATTTGTCATACATATCAATGGCTGCTGCCTGGACCTTGCTCTGGCATACTGTGGGCCAGTGCTGCATGATCAGGACATGTTGACATTGCAGACATTGGTGGTGCCTGTTGCCTTGGTGTGGGGCCAAGTGGTGGACATCCCATGCCCCTTATGAGTGTTTAGCATGGTCCACTGTGCTGCTGACTGCCCACTTTGCCACAGTGAATTGGACGCTGCTCTATCTGGCCTGCACATCCCTCAACAACAACACATTGCATCTGCTGCTGTGCAACATCTGCTGTGTTTGTACACCATTTGTTTACTGTGAGCACAGCACACACCATCATATACCTTCATGCCATAGCCCATTG
Organism: Neoceratodus forsteri; assembly: GCA_016271365.2. Taxonomy (NCBI): domain Eukaryota; kingdom Metazoa; phylum Chordata; order Ceratodontiformes; family Ceratodontidae; genus Neoceratodus; species Neoceratodus forsteri. The sequence goes on from CM057449.1 coordinate 736,407,763, forward strand.
CCAGTGGCACCCTCTTGATCCATGCATGCATTGTGTGTCATTGTCCCACCCATTATAAAACATGGCCTAGTTGACACCCTCAACAATCTGCAGCCCTCTGCATCGCATATGTCTGCTGACACCACATCAGTCACAGGGTGTGGAAATCACTGTGCCCCCCCCCGAGTGCAGTGTACACTCACTCCTACCAAAAGATGTGTGCACAGTGCTGCTGTCACTGCGCCTTATGTGTAGCATCACTATGCATTTCCTCTCACCCACATGCTCTCACAATGCTATACCCGATGGTGCAGGAATATGCCATGGATTGTAACTCACATTCCTGTGCTGTGGCAACCCACATGCCTTCCATATCTGCAGTGCTGTTGAATGCATCATATACATTTGTGTGCCACTCTCATATCTGTACATCACAGTGTGCTCTGTGTGAGCCACACATTCCATTTGCAGCACTTTGTTATACCTGTGCTACATGGCAGCTGTGTGGGTTCCTTTGCATGGTGTACAGATACATAGTTGTGCTGCCTCCATTGTGGGGCATTCCCATGTTATGTTGCACGCTACATGCATTGACTGTCATCTTCACTCTGCTGCCTCAACAGGCCCCTTGCTGTTTTGCCTGCATCTTTGGACAGTAGGATGTTGACCTGGACCTCAATCTACTTTATGAGGATGTCTGTTTCAGCCTTGGTGAAATTCTTCTTCCTCCAGTGCCTTCCTCACCTTCCTTGCATGTACCTTACTACGCCATACTGGTGCACTGGATTTCTGGCACAGCTTGTGACAGTGCCGCCATTTGCATCATATTTATGGTGCACCATGTGCCTTATATCAGTGGGTCATTATTTGATGCTCCTGGCCTGCAGTACCTGAATTTGGCACAAGGTGAGTGATGCAAGGGACTTTGGCGCAAGGCTATTTTTGGCACACCTTGTGTCATTCTAGTGTGGCTTTGAGAATCAAGCCCAGCATGTGATTCTGAGTTCTTTCACTATACAGTGCAGTATCTGTAGCTAATATGTACTAAGTTGTCTAGTGACAATCTAAGTAAATAAAAGAATCACCTTATCATATTTAAAGACATTTATGTTTAAGTTTTGTTAAAGATTAAAAAAAATCATAACAGTGTTTAGGATTTTCAAACAACAGTCAGATACATCGAGCATTGAAAGGTATACAGTACTTGTTACTAAACTGAGTTATTCTACCTAGCAATAATTTAATTGAAGGAAATGAAAACATTTTTCAAAGAAAAAGTTGAATATGCATAACACCACACTCTGTTGTATGACAACTCAATTTATATCTAATATACTTACTAGGTTATGTTGAGGCTGGTTGGTCAGACTGGGTAGGTGCACTTTGGATAGGTTCTGATATAAAGATAAACAAATGTATACATATGTATTAAACAAGTACATATCAAGTTCTTATCTGTTTACAGTTGATTATGATGCTATAATTAGAAGACATTTAAGAAATAACCAAAGTAAACAATTTCATTTGTTAAAACACAACAAATAATTGTTCAGTATTTACCTAAGAAATGCACATTTCTTCGCTACTGTGCCCCAATCTAGATAGCAACAGCCTTTTAATGTAGAAAATAAAATACTCCACAATACTCCACATACTGGTAACACAATTCAGCTTTAAACTAAAAAAAAAAATTGCAGCCTTGTTTCATGGTACCACTCATATTGCTATGATCAGTGCCATGAACTACAACAAATCTCACTATCAATCCGAGCTGAAAAAAAATTCTGAACATATGTTTTTAGAGGAAGTTTGCATTCAAACTGCACATGAACTGTGCATTGCATCCAGATCATCCAAATACCTGAACATCCACAGTATATCTATGGACACTACTGAACAGCCACAAAAATATCCACACTGCTCTAAATAGTCTACCTCCTGTACAAGGTAAGAGAGCAGCAACTGCCTGCAGTTAACTGTTACATCTGGATACTATTCCAGCAGTACACAAAAAGGCACTTATAAACAGTGGGCGCAATTCTAGAACAGTTATGCCTGGCATAACTGCACTTGCGCCAAAAAGAATGGCGCAAGTAGCAAGTTACGCTAGCAGCTGCGATGTGCAGTATTCTACAAAGTGGCCTGTGACATGCCGCAGGCCACTTGCGCCAAAGTGTAGTTATGCTCGCACATACACCCTAAACCCCCTGTGACATGGTGCTAGGGGGGCTTAGGGCAGCAACAAAGTCCCCAGTGTCGGGATACTACAAGAGCCCCCAGAGGAGAACCGGCAACTCAAGTTACACCAGCATTTAGCTAGTGTAACTGCACATATGCCCTCCGGGGGTTCTGTAGACCCACCAGCAGTCCAGCATGCAATCCATGTGTCCTCCCCCATGCCCAGAATACCCCTGTAGGTGCCCCGCAGGGCATCTCGCATCATGGCCCCCCAATCCCCAGTACAGTTCATGCCCTGCAGGGCAGAACATGCCCCCTGCCCCGCGAACCCCCAAACAGTAAAAGCCCCACAGGGCTGCCCCCACACCCCATGCCACCGAACCCACCACCACTAAAGGCCCCCCAGGGCAGCTCTGTTAACCCCCCAACCAGTGCCCAGACCCCGAGACACTGCCGCAATTGTTAATATTAACCACACAACAACCCTGGTAGTCTAGTGGCCCACCACCCAGCTGTGCTACTCCACCCAGCACCCACCACCCATTCCCAGTCAGTGACTGGCATGGCCCACCTCTCACCTCCACGACCAGTCGCCGACTTCCAGGTTCGAAGTAGGAGCACTTATTATAGATGTGCTCAGATATAATGAATGCTCATTAATTTCTGAGCGGCCTATACAGTGAGAGCCCTACCGAACCCAGCCAGCGCCTGGCCATGGAGGTAGAGGTGGGCGGTGCCAGTCACCAGCTGGGGATGGGTGGGGGGTGCTGGTTGGAGTGGCACAACTGGGTGGGAGGAGTGGGGGGAGCACTAGACTACCAGGTACAATGTTCCAAATGTATTGCACACACATAGGACTGCATGTACTGTACATACTTTACGGTACACCAGTCACATGGTGATTGGGATAGGTGTCGGGGGACCCTTGGTGGCACAGCAGTGAGTGGGGGGCCTCTAGCCCTGTGGGGCTTTGCTGGGGATCAGGCATGGGGGGCACTTGCACCTTGCAGGATTGTGGTTGCGGCTTGCAACATCCTCGCCAGGTACGCCCTCTGTTTGGCATACCTGGCTGTATGTCACAAGTCACAGGACTTAGATGCGCGGGAACCCTGCTCCTTGTAGAATAGGGCACAGGGTCCATGTCGCAATGGCATTTGGTGCAAGTTGTGTTTGGCGGCGACTTGCACCAAGCTTCCAGTATCGGGGACAGTGTATATATACTCTCTCTCTCTCTCTCTATATATATATATATACACATATATATACATACACACACTGTGCAGAGTACTAACTAAGCAATAAGCCACTACAGGATGTGCAGTCTCTGACAAATAATGTATGCCCTTGGTGCGTTGCGAGGCACAAGGTCGCAACTGCTTGCAGATAATAACTGTCACATCTGGATACTACTCCAGCAGTATACAAAAGGGCACTTATAAACAGTATATATGAACACTATGCAGAGTACCAACTAAGCAATAAGCCACTATAGGATGTGCGGTTCTTGTTAAATAATGCATGCCCCTTGGTGTGTTGTGAGGCACAAGTTCGCAACTCCTTGCAGGTAATAACTGTCATATCTTGATACTACTCCTGCAGTATACAAAAGGACACTTAGCAATAGTATGTATGAATACTATGCAGAGTACTAAGCAAGCAATAAGCCATCACAGTATGTGCTGTTCCTGGTAAAAAAAAGCTTGCCATTGGTGTGTTGTGAAGCACAAAGTTGCAACTGCTTGAAGATAATAACTGTTATATCTGGATACTACTCCAGCAGTATACAAAAGGACACTTATTAGCAGTATATATGAACACTATGCAGAGTACTAAGTAAGCAATAAGTCTAAAGTCACCACAGGATGTGTGTTTCCTGGTAAATGAAGTGTGACCCTGGTGCATTATGAGGCACAAGGTCACAGACCGAGTTGCCCTCCAACACATATGGGGCATGAATTAATTGCCAGGAACTGCACATTGTGTGGTGGTTTATTGCTTATGTATATGATTTGTGATTTTGAGGTATTTATGCAGAATTTGCAGAATTAGTAACTTAGTAACATCAAAAATAAATGAACAGATATTCTATTTTCAGTTAAATACATTTATGTTACATTTATTAACTCAAACATAAGTTGTTTCAGAGTCAGTGCTGAATCACAACAATTTCAATGCATGCAGCCTTTGTTACTGAGGCCTGGATATTTATTTTTATTTAGTTGTTTAACCAGGAGTAGCACACTAAGCTGAAAGCTTTTTTACAGGTGCGACCTAGGAGCACAGGGAAGTTAAGTAACTTGCTCAGGGTCACACGGTATGCAAATGGAAGCTGTGGGATTCAAACCAAGGTCTGGTCTGCTGGATGTCACCAGATTTGCAGCTCAGAGCCTTAAACCACTGTGCTATACTGCCTCTATTCAAAGGGGTTGCGCCTGGCGCACTGGAGTTGCAATGGTGCAACCCGGCATTGCGCCCCGGTGGGATATTGAGAAGGCTGAATGGCGCAGTGCAAATCCTGATGTACTGAGGGGCAATGTAATTGTATGCAGTACAGATGCAGGGGGTGTTCCCATGCATATGCGACACATTCCGATATTCAGCCCGGGATGTGAGTAGCATATACCAGCACACCACTGCATTGCGTCGCATTGGGGGGCTCACAATTGGGCTTGTGCAGAATAGGAACAAATCCCAGCCACCCACAGGTGGGCTGCTGTATTTCAGGGTGCAGCACAGCAGCCCAGCCATGGATGGCCACCTGCCTGCCCAGAACACCGTCCGAAAGCACTCACAACCCTGGCGGTCTAGTGGAACCCCCACCCATGGCCGTGATCGCGGTATATGTATGTACAGTTATCCCTGGTAGTCTGGTGGCCCCCCTGTCCCAATACCATGATGATTTAAATACAAGACCAGCCCTGGTGGTCTAGTGGTCCCCCAATCCCCAGCTCCCGATATATGTAATGAAAGACCAACCCTGGTGGTCTAGAGGTCCCCCCTTCCACCTGATTCCCCGATATATGTAAAAATGAACATCCCTGGTGGCTAGTGGACCCCCCCGCCCATTGCTGTGATCGCAGTGATCTGCCGTAAAGATATGCCCTAGTGATCCAGTGGCACCGCCCACCCCTCCCACTCACCCACACTGAACCCCTTGCCCATCCAGCTCCCCCCTCATTGGTGGATGGCTGCAACCTACCCGCAAACTGCCTGGCATCATTCACATATTTTGGACTGTCTAGTACAGTATGCCCTGCATGCCCATTGGTCCGTACTGGGGATCAATGGGCTTACAGCCCATACTGTAACTGTCATTCAGTAGGCGGTCGGCAGTTTATGGGTGGTTGCAGCCACCCGCCGATGGGGGGCCAGGGGTCTCGTGTGGGTGGTTGGGAGGTGGGAGTGCCACTGATCACCAGGACATATCTTTATGGCGGATCACATGTAAACTGTTAATCTTATATCCCTGTTACATAAAACAAGCTTTTTTATTACACAGATACACTTTGCATAACATCTTCCATTTTACATTCAAATTACAATGTCTCGGTTGCACACCCAAGCTACTTCTTGCTGCATTTTCTTAATTCATCACCAGACCTGGATGCACACCCGAGCCCCCAATTTGCCCTCTGGATGTACACCCAGAGGTACCCACACCCTGTTGGATGCCCACCCAAACCAGGTTACTTCTTCCCCCTCTGCCCCTACCCTGGTCCCTTTTCTAACAATGCCTGCCTTCTTCCCCCCCTTTCTATTCCTTTTCCTCCTTTAGCTGAGCTCCAGCGTCCAGTGTTGGAAGGCAAGCTTCCCCCTATATACTTCCTTTTCGCCATTCCTCAATCTCTTCTCCCAGCTGCAAAATGAATATCTCCAACCACACAGTGAATAGATTTACCCTGTCTGACTGATATAATCCTGCACACTGGGGCTCAATCTCCTCATATTTAATCACCACTCCCCCAAGTTCCTTAACTATAGCTGCTATTCTCCTATTCAGCCTCTTCCTGGCCTTGTCTACTGCATTCCAGTTTTTTGCATGCTGCCACACTCTTCTTGGCAATATCTCAGACCACCCTATCACTACATGGGGCCACCACTCAGCAATTTTTCTGAAATCCTCCTTTATCTCCAACATGATATTGAACCTTGGTCTACTCCCCAAATTGCCCCCCCCCAAGTGAATAACCAGCAGGTCTGACTCAGGTAGTTTTCATTTCATCTCTTTCAACAATGGTAGTAGTTGCGTCAATCTCATTACAAGCAAACTCCTCCAGTGTATCCTTGTATCATCCAAGTTTTGGTGTAGTTGTCTCCCCCTGGGCTGAGTTGCTGCTCTCTGCTCTGCCCAACAAATAAGTGTCCCACGATCCATATATCTCTCTTACCATCTGCTTCTGCAAATAAAACATAAAATAGTTAGTGCATCAGCTCCCTGATGCACGTCCCATAGCACACTGACTTCTTTCTCCCCACTTTTTTCATGTCCTTGCTAGCCCCCCATTTTGTGACTAGTTTGGATGCTGCCCCAATCCGAAATAAGTGTGAGGAATACTCCATGACATCTTCCCCCCAAAACTCCATCGCTTTTTCTAAAACTGCCACCAACTGTGAACAAGTCATCGAGACCAAATTCCCATGGATAAATAAAGGTCCCCTTTCTCATAGCCTAACCCCTTTGAATTTCTGCATGGCTTTGACTGGGCAAACCATGTGAACCTTTTGGCCCCACAGAGTCACCATAACCCCTTTACCTGCCTGGCTCATTTTGGACCTCCTTAGGTGCACATTTATTCTGTCTTCGAACCATTGCACATTGACCCACAATAAACCCTCATGTCCCCGTGACCCAGCCTGCCCCATTACCTCACTCACCTGGAATGCTCCATGGTACATTACTGTAAAAACTGCTACAAATAGGCAGGCTTCATAGTGCATGTAACAAACCTTCCCCATCACCCCAACTAATCTGCCCAAAAGCTTTTCCAAGATGGATCTTCTCTTGTCCTTAGTCTTCCACTTCAATCTGTTCCACCCCTGCATCATCCTCCTAACAAGCTTCCCCTTTCCTGGTCACCCCGCCCTTTCAAGCTGCAGACTAGACTTATCACTGCTAAATGTACCCCATGGTAGTGAGTGCCATGTCTGCACTATAACCTAGCCACTTGTTCCTTCGTCACAGCCCTACTTAACCCCATGTCACACTACTCTCTAAATTTATTTATTTATTTATTGAAATATTTCATCAGGAAAGCACACTGAACAACAAGTTGCTCATCTCCCGGTGTGACCTGGGGGGAAGGGTTACAGAGGATGAACAGAAATACATTCAAGGTGCATAAGACAACAGTTACATACAATGAACATACAGTTGGCAATTTACAGTAGGCAATTTAGTGTATGGGGGAGGGGAACAAGGGGGCATCGCAGGCAAGTACTTCATACTAAAAATGAATACAAGTAGTAGGGGTTAGTTTGGTATAGACAGAAAAGATAAATACAGCAAGGGGACAATTGCAGAGAGGTGCAAAAGTATTAGCAAGTGGATGTGGTATAGGCGTTTATTAAAGTGCCAAGGGAGGGTTGGGAAAGTAGGTATTTAGTGCAATAGGAAGAACAGGGGAGGGAGGGGAGTGAGAGCCAAATCCAGAGACCCCTCCAGGATGTTTAGAACCCTGCAAGGGGCAGGGACCAATAGACAAGGAGGGGGGATTTTGGTGAGTGCCAGGAGAAGAGAGAATTGGGCAGGAAGGTAAACAAGTGTAATGGGTGAGGGGGGGGAGGAGGGGAAGCAGGAGGGGAAGGGAGAGCTGAGCCCAAGGGGCCCAGTCAGGATGCTGGGAGGAGGGGTGAGGGAGACGAACCCAGGGGCCCATCCAGGATGCTGAGAGCCCTGGGAGAGATGGGGGGATTTGGGGGAGTGCAAAGTGGAGAGAACAAGTAGGTAACAAGTGCTAAGGGTAAAAAGGGTGAGAAGAGGGGGAGGAGGGGAAGGAGAGCTGAGCCCGAGGGTCCCCTTCAGGATGCTGAGAACCCTGCAGGAGGGCAAGGGAGGCTAGAAAAAATAGCGGGGGAGAAAAGGTTAAGCAAGTAGTAGGAGGTGGGGAAGGAGAGCTGAGCCCAAGGGACCACTTCAGGATGCTGGGAACCCTGCAATGGGCAGGGGAGGCAAGAAAAGATAGGGGGAAGGAAAGGTTGGGCTAGGAGCAGATATAGGTTAGGGTGATTCAAGACATATGCAAGGATGTGGTTTAGGGAGGGTCATGGCAGGAGCAGCTAGATGAAAGATAGTTGTGAAGGGCTGAGCTGATGGAGTAGTAGTAGGAGGAGTGACACACTTGAGGAGGGAGGGAATTCCAAATTTTAGGGAAATGGTATGAGTAGCCTGACTGACCAATGAGGGTGGAGTAACAAGGGATCACCAAAGTGCAAGAGTCGGTAGATCTAAAGGAATGAGGGGGAAGGGTGATAAAAGAGGAGGAGAGATAGGTTGGGAGTTCACCCAACCAGCGTTTAGAGGTGAACTTAGCACAGTGGGAGATGCTTCTGTTTGTGAGATAGGGGAAGGACAAGGCATGATGGAGACAACAATGATAAGTACGAGAGGGAGCATCAAGGGCAAAGCGGCAGAAAGAGTGGAATAGGGTGTCCAATCTAGTCAGGGAGTCTCAGTAGTCGAAAATGGGGAGGATCATCTTCTGGACAAGTTCACGCCTAGCCGCAGGTGGAATACAACTATGGTTCCTAAACAGGGTGCCAAGCTTGGGGTGCAGTTTTTTCCAGATGGCATCAATATGTCCAGAAATGTTTAGGTGTTGGTCCAGCCATACCCCAAGGTATCTGAAGGAGGAAGTGTCCTCTAAAATAGTCCCATCCAGGATGTGGAGAGAGGGTAGACTGGGGAGCCTAGAGAATCTCTGCCTGGTGCCAAAGGTCACAGAGACAGTCTTCTTGGCATTGAGGAAAAGATGATGGTTAGCAAACCAGAGCTGACTTTGGTTGAAATCATGCTGCAAGCTGGATGTAACCTCAGATGGACTTGGGCCAGAAATATACAAGACCGTATCATTGGCATACATGTGGATGGAGGAGGAAGGGGAGCAGACTGATGGCAAATCATTTAGTAAGATTGAAAATAACAAGAGACCAAGCACTGAGCCCTGTGAGACTCCTTTGGTGATTGTGAGGGGGGAAGGATGTGACTCCAGAGATCCTAACAGATTGAGTTCTACCAGTGAGGTAGGCCCTGAACCAGCTAGTGGCTGAAGAAGACAGGCCAACTGATGAGAGACAGTCCAAGAGAAGGGAGTGGGAGACAGTGTCAAACGCCTTGGCAAGGTCGACAAACATGGCTGACGTGATAAGGCCATTGTCCATACCTGTGAGGATGGAGTCAGTGAGTCTGAGCAGGGAAGTGGTAGTGGAGTGGTTTTTCCTGAAACCAGATTGGAATGGGGTGAGAAAGGAGGAGTCGGATAGAGAGGTTGTAAGTTGGGTGAGAACCAGATTTTCTTGAAGTTTAGTGAGAGTAGAGAGGAGAGAGATGGGGCGATAGTTGCTAGGGGAAGAGAGGTCCCCGCCTTTAGGTAAGGGGAGGATCATGCCATGCTTCCTTGAGGTGGGAACTGTGCCAGTAGAGAAGGAGAGGTTTAGAATGAGAGAGAGGGGGTAAGTGATGGCAGGGGCTGAGAGAGAGAGAGAGGAGTTAGGGGTCAAGGTCATCAGGAGAGGAACCTTTGGAGGAGTTGATAGTGAGCAGGGCATTTAACGCATCATCAGTGTTGATGGAGGAGAAGGAGAAGGAGGGGGAGAGGATGGGGAGGGCTTACAGTATTGGAGGCTGTTGGGGGGAGTAGGAAGGGAGGGACTTTAAAAGTTCAGCGGCACATGAGATGTAGTAGGAGTTAAATTCCTCGGCCACTGTGCTTGGGTCGGCCACAAGAATGTGGTTTACTTTAAGGACCGGAGGGGGGTGGTTGGGGTATAAAGAGGGCATGAACCACCTTCCAGAATTTTGATGGAGTATTTATGTTTGTAAGAAAGGCCATTTTAAAGTATTCTGACTTTGCTAATCTCGTTGTCTCGGTATAGGCATTTCGAAGCATACAATATGTGGTGAAGTCTCTAGGAAGCTGGGTTGATTTATGTAGCTTCGAGGCTTGACCTTGAGCTCTGAGGCAGGCTAGAAGTTCTGGGGTAATCCAGGGGAGATGATTGCCTCTGACTCTGGTTGTTTTAAATGGGGTGAAAGTAACCCAAATATCTAGGAATATACCTTTAAGGTAAGTAAGGGCCAGGTCGACTGAGGAAAAGGAAGCTAGGGGTGACCAGTCAGAAAGATCAAGGTTGTGCAGTAGTGGGTCAAGATGCAGGGAGTTAAATGAGCATATTTGCAAGGTTTTATGCAGGGATTTTGGCCTGTGGACTTTCCTGACTATGAAGATTGGGTTATGGCTGCTAAGAGCGTCAGGAAGGATACTGGATTTGACTACTCTGTGAGGATGGGAGGTGAGTGCCCAATCAAGCAGGGAGTGATTTAGTGTCTTGTGGTGTGGGCGAGTGGGTTCTGAGATCAGCTGGGTATGGTTAAGGGCTCCTATTTCATGAAGTGTTTTGGTGGACTTAGGTGACAGCCAATTTAAATTCACAACTTCAGTAGGAAGTCCGACATCACGGTCACCACCCCTGCCTATCAAACCGCATGGATAGCAGCTTGAAGAAATTAAAGTCCTTTATTAAATTCACAAATGTTAAAAGTTCACTGAAGCTCACACAGTTCCTACAGCAGGTAACCAGGTAAGGAGACACCCTCTCCCTGACGTCAGCCAAATGTTTTCATTTCAGAATGCTTTCTCAAGGCTGAATGGAGACTCTGAGGCTACATATTTAAATGCAGCCCTTAAAGTGACAATGCCTAAAGTTAAAGTATTTTATTTGCTAAGGACATGACACCAAACACACAGATTATAGATGACTCAGGAGAACCAACCGAAACAGTATTGGAAGAACAAGATACAACTAGAATTTTTAAATGTAATTCTACCTTCATACCTCCATCCAATAATGCAGTTTCTGTGTTCAAGAGAGCGGTCCTGTGAGTCTTAGAAAAACTGAAAATGCCACATGAAAGATTTTACAATTGCACTAGAGAAGGAAAAACAGCTATAGAGAACTTGAAAAAGAATAGCAATATTGTAATAAAGCCTGCAGATAAAGGTGGATCTAGAGCCATAATGAACACTCTCGACTTTCAGACAGAGATGTTAAACTAACTGTCGGATCAGGAATTTTATGAATTACGACACTCTGACTCAACAGCTAGCTACAAACAAGAAATTGATTATATTTTATATGATGCGTTGCTTGACAATTAAATTGACAATAACACCTATGGGTTTTTAACTGTGGAACATCCAGTGCATCCATCGCTCTATGGGCTTCCAAAGATACATAAGGGGGTGCATCATTCATCTGCCAGACTGATTGTGGCAGGTATCGGCTCCATTACTGAACCTTTGGAAAAATTTGTGGACTATTACATAAAACCAATAGCTGTACAAACAAGATCTTATCTAAGAGATACTACACAAATCCTGAATATTTTGAATGGCATGGAAATTGAACCAAACTCGTACTTTGTAACAATGGATGTGAGATCTCTTTATATACACATTCCACACTGTGACGGTATAGACACATTGAGAGAATCAATGTATGAAAAAACAACTTTAAATTCAGCAATGGTGGAATTTATTCTGACCCTTACAAACAAAATTCTGACTTGTAACTCCTTCCTGTTTAAAGATAAAATGTACTGTGAGGGAAAATGTACCACCATGGGGGCAGCCATGGTCCCTAATTATGCTATTAATTATATGGCAAGATGGAAGGAACGTTACATATAGGGTGAAGAGAACCCCTATGTTCATCTGATCGATATACATAAACGATATAGCAAAGATCATTTTTTTTGTATGGAACGGTACCTTGGAGGAGCTGAATCGGTTTGTCTTGTACTTAGAGAGGATGAAAAAAATCTTACTTTCAATGTGCATGTGGACAGACAACAAATAAACTTTTTGGATTTACTTATTCCAAAAGGAGAAAATAATAATATAAACACTCACGTTTTCCGCAAACCCACTGACAGAAATTCCTTTCTTCACTTCCAAAGTTGCCATCCCCATCATGTGACACAGAACATTCCGATGGGGCAATTTATATGGATGAAGAGGAATTGTTACCATGAAATGGACTATCAACATCATACAGATGATCTAGCTTTCTAAGTCATGGAACGGGGCTACAACAGAGGAACCATTATGTATGCCAAAAAGAAAGTGGATAATATGGACCGAACAACACTTTTGGAACAACGTGATGAAGTGGAAAGAATAGCTGGAAGGAATAATGGAACATCCTTGTTTATCACTAGCTTCAGTCCACAAGCATATTTAATAAAGGACATCATAAACGTTGGTATATTCTTGAGACTGATAGAAAACTTGCCAGTGTTGTGCAGAATTGCCCCGGTATAATCTACAGGAGAGGTATGAATTTGAATGATATCCTGGTTAACGGAATGCATCGAGATAATAATAATTTTAAAAACAGTACTCTTCCAGCAGGAACTTTCAAATGTGGAAAATGCCACTTCTTTCATTATATTCTTTTCAGGTGACTCCTTCTATGATCCATTTATGAAACAGAAATATGCTATTAAGAGTTTCAGCACTTGCAGTACTAACAACTTGGTGTACTCGGCCACATGCACAAAATGCACCAGCTTCTATTTTGACAAAACTACACAGAAACTGAAAGAAAGGATTAGCCAACACATAAGGAGTGTACAAAAACAGAATGATGTCAGTGCTTTGGTGACACATGTAAAGCAAAAGGGGAAAGAACAGTCTTTCCAATTTCAAATGACTGAACGTGTAGAACTATCTATTAGAGGGGGTGACCTTGACAATAAACTTCGCCAGTGAGAAAAATTCTGGCAATACAAGTTAAAATCATATAACCCCCCTGGTTTAAATGATTTTTTTTAAATTAATTCCATACTTGAATACCTGACTGTTTTCATTAGAGATGGACAACTTTGGATGGACTATTTTTGCAGCTTTTGCAGTTTTGCAGTATTGTATATATATATATATATATATATATATATATATGTATTATCTTTATGTCCCCTTTATAATTTTATTTTCCTTTCCTCCTCCCTTCCCTTTTTCCCTTTTCCCTTTTCCTTTCCCTCCTGTTCGTTCCTTCCTCCTCCCCAACCCCCTTCTATTTTCTCTTTTTCCTTTTTCTTGTCCCTCCATATATATATATATATATATATACACACACACATATACACACACATACACACACATATAAGGGATGTATCTATCATCTATTATTTCTGTGTCTCAGTATGAATTTCTTATCTCACTGGAACATATCTAATATTTATATTTAATAATTGAGTATTTTTTTTTTTTTTTTTATTTATTTAGGAAATCGGAATTACAACCCTTTGAGTCATAGACTTGTTTCCAAAGGCTCCACGTCAGAATAAAATATAGACATTCATACAGTACATACATAGAATAAATGTGGTTGACCAATCATACAAAGTATAAATACAATGAGCATGGGTTAATGCCTAAACAGTACATTTGGTAGCTGAAACAGGGCAGAGCTAGCAACATATTTACCTAATGAGCAGTTAAGACCTATACAATTGGTAGCTAAAGCAATGCATGATATGAGTTGGTAGTAAGCCACCTCAGGGAGGCCTTGTCTTATACATAATACAATGCATTCATAGTACTGAAATTTTATATTCTATAACAACAAATTTAAAGGGTATAAAGGGTATTGGGAATTCTTAACCTTATGTGCAGTGATCTGGGTATGTTGGGAATATATTTCATATTTCAATTTTAATTTTAGCCGCATATTAGAGGTAGTATATGTATCATAGATATCAATTTGTAATACTTTGATATTTATAAGTATATGTATATAGAAAATAAGTAAATTAATAGTTATATGTAGTTTTAGAAGTATGAACTACAGTATAGTTTATGTATATATATATATATATACCTGTATATATATATATATATATATAGATTTTAAGTGTTGTGAATAAATAGGAGCACAAGGGTGTATTTATTATTATTGGAGTACTACTTAACTTTAGGCATTGTCACTTTAAGGACTGTATTTAAATATGTACCCTCATTGTCTCCATTCAGCCTTGAGAAAGCATTCTGGTGCAAAAACATTTGGCTGACATTGGGGAGGGGGTGTCTCCTTACCTGGTTACCTGCTGTAGGAACTGTGTGAGCTTTGGTGAACTTTTATCATTTGTGAATTTAATAAAGGACTTTCATTTCTTCAAGCTGCTATCCATGTAGTTTGATATGCAGGGGTGGTGACCATGATGCCGGACTTCCTACTGAAGTTGTGAGTACCTGTTTTTTGTCTTGGCTCCAGCTTGTTTGATTGGCTGCCCTCCATTACTGTTTTGATTAGCCAGTTTAAACTGAAATCACCCAGGGTGTATAGCTCTCCAGAGTGGGAAAGGGCTGAGATGGAGGTTACTAGTTCAAGAGCGATAGTGGGTTGGATGTTTGGGCAGCAATAGATGCTGGCTATGAAGATGGGAAGAGTGAGAGGCAGGGTCACTTGTATGGCAGAAGCATCATAGGTTGCAGGGTTGGAGGTAGAATATATAGTAGAATATTGGAGTGAGGTGAGAATATAGATGGCCACACCACCACCCCTACCAGCCTGGTCTTGCCTTAGGATAGAGTAGCCTGGGATGGGGACCGAGTGATCAATGATCATGTCCATTAGCCAGGTTATTGTAATAATTAGTATATCTGGTTTTAGAGTGACCACCATGGTAGGAAGTAACCTTGGAATAATCTGAGGAACAAACGCACGGATGGACGCCCCCCCGACAGGAAGGAAGGTCGTGAGGGCCCACTAATCCAAGAAGCCCTCCCTGCTAGCTGCTCAGGTATGGGGAGACACCAGGCCTCTCAGACTGCATAATCTGGATCCTAAACATTGACTGTACTGTGCTCTGAATCTGTTACTGCATTAGCTGATGAGACACAGCTGCTGGCTTACCTTAACGGACACCATGAGGCCCGATCTGCAGCTGCTGGAATAATTCGAGGAATGAACGCACAGATGGATGCCTCCCCCGACGGGAGGAAGGTCATGAGGGCCTACTCAAAGAGCCAGGAGCCCTCCCTACTAGCCGACCAGGCCTAATCCGAGGAACGGATGGACGCCCCCCTCGACGGGAAGGAAGGTCGCGAGGGGCCACTACTCCAAGGAACCCTGCCTGCTAGCTGCTCAGGAATAATCCGAGGAACAAATGCACAGACGGACGCCCCCCCCGATGGGAGGAAGGTAATGAGGGCCTACTCAAGGAACCAGGAGCCCTCCCTACTAGCTGGCCAGGCCTAATACGAGGAATATACAGACACCCCCCCCGGCAGGAAGGAAGGTCGCGAGGGCCCACTACTCCAAGGAGCCCTCCCTACTAGCTGCTTAGGAATAATCCGAGGAATGAATGCATGGACAGATGCCCCCCCGATGGGAGGAAGGTCGCGAGGGCCTAGTCAAGGAACCAGGAGCCCTCCCTACTAGCCGGCCAGGCCTAATCCGAGGAACGGACAGCCCCCCCGCAGGAAGGAAGGTCACGAGACAGTTTTTAAACAGTTCTAAATGTTGCTTTGTCTACCTTAGTGCAGTAAACCATGATGCACATTTAATTTAATCTGCAGGAGCAATAGAGCTGTTAATGTTTTAAATTCTGCTTTATCTACTCTTGCAACTGAAAAGTACGGGGCACCTTAATCTATCTGCAGGAACAGTGGTGCGTTAAATGTATTAAAATGCTTTAAATCTTTGCTTTACCTATTCTTGTACTGAAAACCATGAGGCACCTTAATTAACCTGCAGGGCTAGTAGTGTGCAGACGTGTGCTGATAGTTTTAAATGCTGCTTTGTCTCCTCTTGTTCAGAAAGCCGTGAGGCTCCTTGACTAATTGCAGGGGCATTAATGTCTGTTGCTGCTGTCTGTCTCCCTTACCTGCCCCAAACTAGCAACAGTCTCTTCTCCCATTTTGTTTTTTTTCTAACCTCCCCCGATATATTGAGATACCAGGCATCCCCAGCCCTCCATCTTTTACTAACCCCCTTCCCCAGAGTAATCACAAGAGGAGCCCACTTGATTTAAACCTGCTCTCTTGTGCTCCTCCACAGGAATAATCTGAGGAACGAACGCACGAATGGATGCTCCTCCACGACGGGAGGAAGGTTGCGAGGGCCTAAACAAGGAGCCAGGAGCCCTCCCTATTAGCCGGCCAGGCCTAATCTGAGGAACAGACGGAACCCTCCGGCAAGGAAGGTCGCAAAGGCCCACTACTCCAAGAAGCCCTCACTGCAAGCTGCTCAGGTACGGGGAGACGCCAGGCCTCTCAGACTGCATAATCTGGATCCTAAACATTGACTGTACTGTGCTCTGAATCTGTTACTGCATTAGCTGATGAGACATGGCTGCTGGCTTACCTTAACGGATGCCATGAGGCCTGAACTGCGGCTGCTGGTCTGTTTGATTGTGAGCCCCGCTGACGCTGTGCATCAGCTTCCCACCGCCCCCGTCACCACCCTTGGTGGACTTGGGCTTTTACAGTGGAGCCCACACTCGCGTTTGAGCCTATCAGCTCACTTCCCCATTGGCAGCTTCTCATTGATTGCCACCAGAGGCCGCCACAGAAGGGCTGCCTATCTATCTATCAGTGCTGCTCACTTCTCCACTTGCTGTGACTCATTCAGCTACTGCTAGAAGCCGCTCCAGCAGGGTTGCCTATCCAACTAGTAGTACTACCCGCTCCACAGCATATCACCACTATCAGTCCTGGATCAAGGTTAGTTGTTCAGCTTAACAGCCTGGGTGTGTCCTTCAAACTGATACTCCCCTGGGAAGTGTTGGAGTGTGGGGCTGTGGAACCCACACGAATCCCCATTGCTGCCTGCCGCTGATATCCCCTGTGCAAAGGGTCCCACCAGCAACCTAATATCAAAACACAAAATTAGCAAGGAAAACAGACCAGTTCAAAGGAAGGGATCCCCACTCCAGCCACACTATTGGGTCTGGAGACCGGGAGGAATATGCGCCGCCATGAAGCAGCCCACGGCTGAACCATAATCCTGCTAACATAAGAGTGCCAGTTGCACTACTCCTGTACGCAGCTGTGCTAGGATAGATTGACACTAAAATGAGTGCCTGCCATAACCCCAACCTGCTCAGGGGTGCACAGGACCGTCATTTACCCCATCTCACAGAGTGCCTTGGACCAATAATCCAGCACTCGCTGGTATTAATGCAAGGGCTAGCATGCAAAGGAGCATGCTACCTTATCTCCTCTGGGGTGCCCGACAAATGATCTAAACGATCCTCCTTCATATGGCAGAGGATCCTCCACCTCTTCCTGCTGATCCTAATACTGCGGGCAGGTGATATTCACCCCAGCCCTGGGCCCTCACTCACCAATTCCATCCTGGGCTCATCGACTGACCCTACATGGTGCCACACCTAAGGCCTGAGGGTGGCCCACATGAATGTACGTAGTCTATGACTCAAGATGCCTGAGGTGCAATCCTGTGTAGATACATACAGGCCCGATGTACTAGTCATATCTGAGACATGGCTAAAGCCACACATACTTCATCATGAAGTAGCACTAGATCACTATGACTCCTTCCAAAAGGACAGAGAAGGGAAGAAAGGAGGTGGTGTTCTTGTATATGTGACGTCCTCCCTGGCAGCTACCTTATCCCCTGTTGATATGCCAACCCCTACAGGGCTTGAAGCAATACTTATCCGAATTGTTCTGGGATGTGCAAAGCATCTAATAATAGGTTGTATCTACAACCCTCCCACTGGTGGCATGCCGGCACTCCAGAATCTAGCTCGCTCCCTAGCTGGGGCACAGCTCACAGAGCTGCTGGTCCTTGGGGACTCCAACCTGAAGTGGGAACCCTCCTCCGAGCTAAATTACAAAGCCATACTTCTTAATGCTAACCTGACCCAGGAGATCACTGAGGTCACAAGGCACAACCAAAAAACAGGGAATCACTCCATCCTTGATTGGATACTTGCTTGCAACCCCACTAACATATAAGTGACTGACATTATGTTGGATGCCCTAAGTGATCACTCACCCACCTTCTGCATCTGGAAAAATCAGCCTCTCAGGATTCCGCCCAGGTTCATTGCGGCCAGGGATTTCACTGGATTCTCAGCTGAGACCTTCCAGAGCTCCTTGAGGAATACTGACTGGTCACCGTTAAGACTCCTAGGCAATATAGACGATGCAGCTCAGTATTTCCAGTGTATCTTCACGGCGGTGGCCAATTTACATGCACCAGTCAGGAGAAGACGAGCAAAGGGCCAGTGCCACAAATGGATCACACATGAGCTAAAATCTCTAATGATAGCCAGAGACAAGGCATGAAAAAATGCAAGAAGATCTGCTAGCCCTGCAGACTTCACTGCCTACAGATCACTGCAGAACCGGTGCCAAACTATCTCCAAATCAGCCAAATGAGACTACTTAAAATCCCTCCAACGGCGAACCCTATCTGTCCCTAAGTCCTTCTGGCCTAGCATCAACTCCCTGCTAAAAGGCACAAAAACACATCAGCAGGGTAACATAATCTGCAAGGATATATCACTGATGAATAGAGGGAAGGCTGCCTCAGCCTTCAACCGCTTCTTCACTGATCTGGGGGCGATCAGATCCTGCCCTATATATAGCTCACCAGGTCCTCCAGCCACTGAATCCCAAGACCCTCCGATTGCCCACTTTCACCTGTGGACAGTTCGGACCAAGGAAGTGCTGCCCCTCCTGCAATCCTTAAAACTCAATGGGTCCCCAGGACCTGACGGATTGGACCCTAGACTACTTAGGGCTGCTGTCCCAACCATCACCCTACCTGTAGCCCTGTTAATAAACAGATCCCTGCAGGAAGGAACAGTCCCACTAATATGGAAACAGGCCCATGTAGTCCCAATCCATAAGGGAGGAGACAGGGAAATGATAGGCCATTATAGACCCATCTCCATCCTATGTCAGCTGGCAAAAATACAGGAACGGCTAGTATATTGTCAACTAAGAGACTACCTAGAAGCCAACATGCTCCTGGCCCCCTCACAACATGGCTTCAGACAAAAGCACGGGACTGACACTGCCCTCATTAAATTTACCTCTGATGTCAGGGCCTCCTTAGATAAGGGTGCCCCCACTGGGGCCATGTTCATAGACCTATCTAAGGCCTTTGACCTGGTAGATCACCCACTCCTATTAACAAAAGTTAGCCAATTTGGACTTGATCAACATTCCCTCAACTGGTTCCATAATTACCTTACTGACCGTTCCCAGCAGGTCAAGTGGAGAGGGGTGACCTCGGAACCCCTACCATTAACTGAAGGGGTGCTACAAGGCTCCATCTTGGGCCCGCTGTTATTCTTCCTATTCACAAATTATCTGCATGGCCACTGCAGGGGCAGTTCATTAGTACAGTATGCTGATGATGCAGTATTGTACTGAACAGAGCTTCACCCATCCAACCTAGGACCCATGCTACAGGCAGACTTCACCAAGGCTGAGACTTGGCTAGTTGAGAATCGTCTGGTCCTTACTCCCACCAAGACAAAGGCGATGCTGCTTGAACTAAAATCCCTGGATCCCTCCCGGGCCCATCTTCTTCCACTCACTACCATATCTTGCTCCAAAATAGAGGTAGTACAATCTGTCAAATATCTTGGCCTCACATTAGATCAGGGGCTCACATTGAAGCCCCACGTGGACTTGGTAATAATAAACATCCACCAAAAGCTGGGAGTCCTCTATCATCTAAGTCACAACATGATACCAGAGACCAGGCTGGCAATCGCACAAAGCATCCTCCTCCCAACCCTAACTTACGCAGTCCCCATTTTGCTCAGCATCGCTAAACAAGACTACTGCAGATTACAGACCTTATATCACAAAGTCACTTGCTTTGCCTCCAAATCCCACCCAAGAACCCATCACTGTGATGTCCTCACAACCCTCAACTGGCCATCCCTGGATAACAGGCTCCAGAACCCCCTTCTAAGCTGGACCTACAAGCTCCTCGACACACAACCTCTGGCAGGGCTGACTGGACTACTTGCCCCAAAGCGTACTAGACGACCACTCCGTTCCTCAAACAAAAAACTACTGGAAATTCCCTTGGCCTGCTCTGTTGCCGTGAGCAAATTCTTTACTCACCTGGCCCCTGTATCTTGGAACAACCTTCCCAGCCACCTTCAGGAGGCACCCACCCTTGCCAAATTCCAAAAGGGATTGTGCGCTCACCTCCTCAACCCTAGTCCCTGCCCCTGCACCAATGGCTAGCCTACTTCACCTGGTGTCAACTGGGTTAGTACAAAATTGCCCCCCCACAAGGGTAGTGACTAAGGGCTGCAAGAACTGGTACCCTATTCCTACATGGAACCTCTTGTGTGCGTTTGAATAGCACTTACCACTACACATCCATCTGCCATCACTGCTGAACTCTGTAATCAACCCACTGCCCTCCTCACAGAAGTTATTTACTGTCCTTACTACCCTGTATTATATGTACCACACTGTTCTGTTGTATTCAATAATGTAATGTACCTCCTGCCCTCTTCCACAAAAACTGTATACTGACTTCGTAATTCCTGTACGACATGTTCTACACTGTATCACTTACTTGTATGTACAAAACTATGTGTAACTAACTCCGGGTTGCCCCTGAAAAAGGGACCCTCGGGGCCCAGTGGGCTTAACCAGTTAACAAAATGTAATAATAAATAATAAATAAATAAATAAATACATTTTTAGTTGTAAACTACAGATGTTTAAATGCAGGATCTTGAGTCCTCTTGGGAAAGCAGAGGGGGCGGAAGAGGGAGAGGCAGTTGAAGAAGAAGGGCCCAGTGTGGAAGAGGCTATCAGACTTGGGTTGGGGTGAATATTACCTGAGGAGAGCAAGAAAAGGGCAATAATAAGGAAGTGAATCTTTGGGCACTTATGAGTGGATGAAGAAGAAGCCTTGGGCCTGGAGGGGTTGGGAGGAGGGGGAGAAGGAGAACATCAGATGAAGAAAGGCAAGATTAGTTGACACAGAGATCAGGGAAGCATGGGGGAGGATAGGAAAATGTGTCCAGGGTTTGAGGAGGGAGGGAGGAAGGAGTGACTGTAAGTGACTGCAAGGATGAAAGTGGGAGACTGGAGAAGTGGGGTAAGGGGTGGAGTTGGGTTGTTTGGTAGGGGTGAGTAGTGTGCAAGTGGGGGGGTAGACAGAGGGTTAGGAACAGTAAAAGGTGGAAGGTGAAGAGGCAGAGATGCATTGTGAGAAAATGTGGAGGATTAAGCAGACCTGAAAATACGAGAGTATTGGGTTAAAAAATGCAGATGGGTAGGAGAGCGAGGAGAAAAAGAATGTGGCAGTAGTTATGGCAGTGAGCTCTAAGGAAGGGATTAGATGGTAGATAGACTTCTAGTGGCCGAAGAATTCAACTTGCAAAGGGGAGAGTAGGTACTTCGTAATTCACAAAGGAAGCTGGCCACCTGACACTAGGGCCTATAAATATAATAGACCAGATAGGGCAAGCGGGTGGGGAGCCGGCGCAAAGTACCGGCAAGGAAAATAATGGCCAAGGGTAGCACAGGTATAACAGTCATGAGCCAGCAATTGCTGCTGTGGGCAGCCAATCAGGGAGTCAGCAGCAGAAGGCACCAGAAGTTCAAAAGTCTTAATTTACCTTCTTTGGGCAGAAGCCGCGGGCGGCAGCTGCCAAAGTGGTGCAGTGCTGTGGGAGGGATGCCCACTCAGGGCTAGCAGTCAGAGGTCTTCTTTCAAATCAAATCAAATCAAACTTTATTTGTAAAAGGCACCTCTCCAAAACCAAGGCACCTGTACATAACATAATAAAAATCAATAAATAATTAAAACAATGTAAAAAATGTATCCAAGGCAGCAACATTAAAAATCATTATATGCAAGGCTAAAAAGAGATGTTTTGGGCAGGGGCTGCGGGCAGCAGCTGCCGAAGTGGTGCAGCACTGTGGGAGGGGTGCCCACTCAGGGCTAGTGGCCAGGGGTCTTCTTTGGGCAGGAGCTGTGGGCGGCAGCTGCTGAAGTGGTACAGCGCCACAAAAGAGGTGCCTGATCAGCTAGCTAGCTGCCTGAAACACCTTCCAGGAGCCCTTGTATGCTCTCAAGGTCCTTGCCAACCAAGAGCTACAGAAAAGTAGCTTGGCTCCTTCCAGCCGAATAGTAGCTTGGCTCCTTCCAGCCAATCTCCCACATTTGTTGTGGGACTTTGGTCCTTGGGCCCTCTGCCCATGGGGCAATGGCATGAAACCTGTCCAACTGAAGATGGGAAAGGCTGTCAGCTATTGTGTTCTGAACTCCCTCAATATGTTTTGCTCTAAAGGACATGTTCAATCTAAGCCCTTGTAACACCAATTGACAGTACCCTCATTATGGTGTTTGACACTGTCGTCTGCCTGTTCAGCACCTCTACCACTGCTTTGTTGTCACCCAAAATGTCACTTTTTGATTCTGTAACTGTTTACCCCAGACCACTGCTGCCACCCATATAAGGAAAATCTCCAGGAGTGTGATGTCCCTAGTTAAATCCCTGGTTACCCATTCCTGTGACCCTTTTTCTGACATCCACTTTCCTTGGAAATATGCCCCATCCTGTATGCCCCAACTGCATCTGTGTACAGCTCTAAATCCATATTTAACACCCATTCATCTTGCCAGAAAGTCACTCCATTGTATTCTCCCAGAAAGTCCTCCCATACCATCATATCATCCTTCACTGCCCTGCTGATGTCTACCCAATGATGTGGCAACCTCACCCCCTTTGTCACCCTTGCCAATCTCCATGTGAAGGCCTAGCCTGGGGCTACTGCCTTACATGCAAAATTAAAATGCCCCAGGAGCTTCTGCATCACCCTCAAGGGTACCCAGCGCTGTCCCCTAACCAAAACTAAAAGCTTCTTTAACTTATTTACCTTCTGTTTGAGCAAAAGAAATATGCTCACCTCCACATCCACCTCAATCCCTAAAACTCCAGTTTTTTACTGGGCCCTTCTGTCTTTTCTGCTGCCAATGGTATCCACAATTGTCTGCATAAATCCTGAAAATCCCCCAGCATTGTCTCAGTTCTCCCTCTCCCTTGACCTACTGTATCAGCAAAAAAAAATCCAAATAATGTACCACTGATCCACGACACTTCTGCTTCCCAAGTGCCCACTGAACCCAAGTACTAAATTGCTCAAAAGTGGCACAAGCCACTGAGCATCTCACTGGCATTGCTTTGTCAAAATACCCCTCCACCCCATTAAACTCTAATCCTAACAGATCCCTATTCTCCGGCCTTATTGGGAGCAACCCAAAAGTCGACTCTATGTCAGTTTTAGGAAGCCAGGCCTAAACTTCTCATTGTATTGTAGTCAACTCATCCCCCCAACCCCTTTCTCTGCACACTTCATATTATTAGGCAGTACGCCAGTAGAGGAGTGGTTAGCTCTGGTCATTTTTCTATCATGATTGATGTAAAATACATAAATCGTGTCTGGCAAGCATCACTCAAATGCCCCTTATAGCCTTTTACTTCTTCTGAATTTCCTAATAAAGCCATCACAGCACCCATATTTGTCTTCCCTATCCTTTCTTTTTCTTCATATTTCTTTGTGGTGTCTTTATTGAGCAGTGCAGAAATATCTATATATTCACCTTTCCATATTTTTTCTTTCAAGGAAAGGGGGATGTGATCCCCAATCCACGCCCCAGTTTTTCCACTCTCTACCCCTGTCCCCAAATCCTGCGGCTTCTCCCCTTCATCTCTTTTTTCATCATCCTGCTCCCCTTTCTCTTTCTTTTTTTTTATCTCCCCCAACACCTTTTCCAATTCCCCCAAACCATTCTCTTCCAAAGACCCAATTAATTGCTCTATATATTCCTTTAGGCTCTTCTCTATTGTCAAATCAACATGATTTGGCTTACTTGGGGGCATCTCATCACCCTTGCCTCTTCCTCTGTTGGGCTTCTTTTTTCCAGCTCCTCCCTTGGGCTCGGTGTTCTTCTACTTCTTTTCCTACTTACTTGGTGCTGGCTTTTCCTCCCCCTCTTCAATCAGCTTCTGGACCTTTTCCAGCAACTCCACCTGCATTTCTCCATCATCTTCATATTCTTCTTCATGGTCACCTCCCTCTCTCCTGTCTTTTGTCTCCTGGCCACAATACTTCTTTTCTGCTGTCCTCAATGAAAACACAAATAGCATTAGTACCTCTCTCCCCCCTTGTGCTTCCATGCAGAGTAGTCCTTTGCTTGCCTGTTATGGGTTCCTCTAGGATTGCATGTTATTTATTAACTTTTTTTTACAAGCACAGTGCAGCATTGCGAAAATGCTTATGTGCAGTACAGAAAATAATTTGATGCTGTCTCCTAATAGTACATTTTTACTGTGCTAGGAAATACAGTTCTATGCCTACCAACGTGCAGTATGTTCTGTTGCTGCCATAAAAGTTTTGAAATGTTATGTTTGTCCCCTTTTTGTTCTTTCATGTATTTTTTGTCTTATTTTTTTTTTGTGACTCTATTTTATGCTCCCACCTATCAGGGCATCTCTCGGGAATCCACACTTGGCACCAAGTACCTAACCACTCGTCTGAACTGCGTCTGCCCAACTACTATATCGGGTTCAGAACTTCAGTCTCTCTAGACCCATTGCGGGGGCCCAGAGTCCCCAAAGGCACTACCAGGATTCTGCAGCTGATATTGGGTGTGTGGACCTAGGCCACTGGTGGTTCCATCGCCTCCCCGGAGGCAGGGGATTTTTTCCTTATCTTGCCCCCACGGAGGACAGCATGCAATGACGCCTTTGCACAGCTGCCCTGCTGGCACCTGCCATGCTCCATCCCTGTCATCTGGCTTATTGTTCCTGCAATGCCCCTGATCTCCATCGGGGGCCGCCAGGACACTGAGCAACCCTTGGAGCCCTCCCTGGGAGATGAGAGCTGTCCTCTGGATGCTTCATCCTCTCCTTCCCCCGCAGACCCCTGGCTCCCCGAGTCCATCACTGAACCCGGGTCGCCGCCATGGCATGAGGTGTGGTGTCCAGTGCCTCAACTCTCAGTGCCACCGGATCTAAATTTTTTTGTCTTAATGAAGAACATTTTGCATTGTTATAGCAACAGCGCCCCCATACTATTGGTCAAATACATACTTTCTATCTTTCCCATAAATACGCTGAAACTAACCCCTGACCCTTTAAAGGGACCCCTTTATCTGACTACTGCATACGTGCCCCCCAGGGACCAAACGCAGGCCATTGCCTCTCTTACAGAATACCTTACCTCTCTACCTCCTTCCGCTGATCAAATTCTGGTGGGTGACTTAAATGTCAACTGCCTCAGCCCCTCCTCCTCCTCTACCCGAGACTCCTTTTCTGCAATAGACCTAACTCAACTAGTTACCCACCCTACCAGGACTAACCCCAAGAGAGGCTCCAGTACCCTGCTTGATGTGGTACTCACCAACCGCCCTAATCGGATCCCCAATGTACAAGTCCTCCCAGACTCTCTCAGCGATCACTCCCCCATTCTATTCCACTGGTCAACCTCAGTCCCCAAACCCATAGCACAGTCCACATGCCGGCGGCGTCTAATACCTGGTGGACTGATAAAACTTAAGGAACTTCTGTCCCAAATTGACTGGTCTCCTATACAGGCAACTCCTGACATCGACACAGCTCTCTCCTTCTTTACCCAAACTGTTAATAATGCCTGTGATATCTTTGCCCCAGTGTTGACCCGCCGTTCTAAAAGGAAGAATGCCCCCTGGGTTACCCCAGCTTTGATCCACCAGCTCAAACATAGGGACAACCTATGGCACCATGCCATTGAGACTGGCCGGCCCAATGACAGGCCGTTATATGCTGCCGCCCGAAACAAGTGCACTCAGGCCATCAGAAAGGCCAAGTCTGAGCACTATCGGTCCTCACTCACTGCCTCATGG
This sequence comes from Neoceratodus forsteri, assembly GCA_016271365.2. NCBI lineage: Eukaryota > Metazoa > Chordata > Ceratodontiformes > Ceratodontidae > Neoceratodus > Neoceratodus forsteri. Next base: position 736,434,046 of record CM057449.1, read on the forward strand.
GGGAATCCCAGAACCTTCTGGGATAACATTAAACAGTTAAATGGGAGTGCACACTCCCCCCACCCACCCAGATCAACATTAATGGTGTGATCTCCTCAGACCCAGCCCTCATAGCCAACCACCTCAACACCTCATTCACTGACCTTAGCCTATCCTCCCTACAAATTTTTTGACCCTCCTCCCCAGCACCTGCGTAAATCTTTCTCGCCCTTATTTTCTCCTCTGCCGTGTTTCTGCCCAGAACTTAGGCGCACCTTATCACTGCCCTCAAGAGTAATAGTACAGGCAGTGACACCCTGGATCCGTGTATCTACGGCTGGTCTTAGACACAGTCCTTACCCGATCACATGCCTCATCAACCACTCTCTTTGCCTGGGAAAGGTTCCAACTGCCTGGAAAGTCGCCACTGTCACCCCTATCTTTAAAGGTGGTGATAGGACTGTGGCTGAAACTATCCACCGATCTTCATTCTCTCTCCTCTCCAAGGCCTTGGAAAAGTGATGGCCTCTCAAATCTCTGACTACCTCTCCACCTACAATGTCTTTTGTCCTGAGCAGCATGGCTTCGAGCGGGCCACAGTACCAACACAGCCCTCCTAGAGTTCTCCAACTTTCTCCACTCCTCCTTAGACACTGGTTCTCTGGCTGGTGCTGTCTTCATTGACCTCTCAAAGCTTTCGACACTGTCTCCACCCCTCCTTCTTGATGCCTTAGTCTCTCTGGTTTTGCTGCTGGGCCTATCTCCTGGTGCACCAGTTATCTGTCTGACCACTCACAGCGTGTAAAATTAATGGTACCTACTCAGACATCTGTCCCATCTTTTCTGGGGTTCCCCAGGGCTCCATTCTGGGCCCCTTACTATTCTCCTTTACCTTAACACCCTTCACACTCTTGCTCGGGAACATTCTGTTATGCGCTGATGATGCAGTCATCTTTGCCTCAAATCGTAACCCTACTGCCCTCCAGGACTCGCTGCAGAAGTCCTTCACTGAAGCCGAGGCTGGTTCAAGGAACATAGATTGGTGATAAATCTTAAGAAAACAAAACCATGTTCTTCACTCATCCCCAAAACAAGTCCTGCAACTTCAAACTCCTCATTCACTCTGGGTCCTCATTCCCACTTGAACAAGTTTGCTCCTATAAATACCTAGGGATCCATTTTGACCCCTCCTCTCCTTCCATGGACACATCGCTGCCTAGCCACTGCATAATATCCGATTGGGCATCTTACACCGGTATAAACACTGCCTCCCCGGAGCTCTTGACTTCATGATCACCTCCTCTATCCTGTCCCTAGTGGACTATGGACTGCGGTGTATGGTGCTGCTGATCAGGCCGCCTCCATAAAATTTGCACTACTCTGAATAAAGCCTGCAGGTTAATTATTGGAGCACCTAGGATGATACACACCTGTACTGTATGCTAAAGCGCTGGTACTTGTCTCGGCTGAGTGCCTCAAATATCTTACCTGTACCCTTACAAAAAAGACCCTCCTTGGGCTTTCCCCACCAGGATTGACCACCACCATACGCCGCTCTGTCCCACTAGTTCATACTCGGACCTCTGGGAAAACCTCTCTTGTTATCCCTAGAGCTAGGACCTCTCACGACCAAAGAGCCTTCAGCTTTAGGGCCCCCTCCTGGTTCAACACACTGCCCCCCTCCATCTCGAGCTCCAACTATATCGTGCTTCAAAACTTCCTTACGTAACCACCTTATTAACACCCGATGCTGTTACTGCCACTAGTCAAAGCCGTACTCAATACTTATGACAAAGCTTATTACTAAGCTGCTAAGGACGACATATCTCTGGTATTGTTTGCATCCATCCTACCTGTACCAGCTTGTTTGTATCTATGTCTTAATTTACTGTTATACTTATGTGTTGTACTGCTATACTGTGTATTTTGGTTTGTCTTATTGTGACAAGGTACCTTTGTAAATAAGCCTATGGCTCAAAGGTTTTCCAAACTGCTGTTTAAATAAAATAAATAAAAAATAAATAAATGAGACCACAGGTTTGCTCTCTTATGAGTTTACTGTTCTTTTGTTTATTTTCCAACACAACCGAACAGAAAATGGCCAAACTGTTTGCTATTTGCTTTCACTAATGCTCCTTTAAGGTGCCCAGGATGTATATAGGCACAATGCTAGGGCAGTCTGCACCGTTCTGTTTGTACTCTTTCTTTCTTTTTTTTTGGCCCTCTTCCTTGAGGGTTTTCTTGCTTACAAAGGACACATTTCAGTATCTCTGGCCTTACTTTGTCTTCTTGACCTGATAGTAGTCCACACAAAAACAGAGACAAACATAAAAAACTTAACCAAAAAGTCTAGGTTACTTGTTATTCTATAACAGCTCCCGGTCTCCTCTGTAACCCATCTGGAGGCTAATCCCTTTCTGCAGACAACCCATTTTCCAAATTGTATGGAGCATTCCCCTTTCAGGAAATTGCTACCATGCATCTGAAGGAGACGCCCTGTGGTGTATGTATGCTCTTCTGCTTTTTTTGTTTTGTTTATTAACCACACCTAATATGCGAACAACCTTAGCCTTTCCGTGAACTACCATACTCACATTCTATGCCAACCTCCTTTCCCCCATCCCACATAATGGCCGCTTCACATGGCCGAGGGGGTCTACTTGGCAGCCCATTCCCAATGCCTCTCCCAACTTAACAACCCCTGATCTTCCATTCTGCCATTCACACAGCGCCCCAAATATTGCATTACTGGTCTCCTTTTTATCTTTTATTTCAGCCGCAGCCTCCCGATGCTAGATGGAAAAAGCCCCCACCCCACTCCCCCCTACCCAAGATGGCTGCTACACATGGCTAGCCTGCCTGCCCAGCATGACACACTCCATGCAGTCCCTCTTGTATTGCCACTGTCCTTCACTGCACCTCTGATCAGTGCATTCTTCCCCTGTTTCTTCTTTGCACTTTTTTTTCTGCAGCACACCCTGCTCTGCAGTCTGCATTCCGCTCCCAGTGCCAGTGGTCCGAACTATTCAGAGTCTACTTTGCTGGGGAGTCTTATGATGCTCCAGCCTGAGTGGTAGCTCTTCTGCTTCTCTCCTGCTCCTTCTCTTAAAACAGAGCATTTTTCAAAAGTAAATATCAATTTGTTTTCATTTCTATACCTCAGTAGTTGATTTTGAAGATCCTGGATCTCTGCTTACAGCAGTCATGGATGACAATGGATGTCGAGAAGCATGCAGCCCCACCAAAGCATACCCCAACAAGCACACTGCATAAATCAACAAAAAGAGCTAAGGCCTAGAGCACAGAACTGGGACGCTCCTCCACTATGGCACCGGTAATGTTGCCATTGACCAAGGAGTGCTTTCTCATGGAGTTCGCTCCCTTCAAGGAATCACTACAAGTGCTTACAGCAGAACTCAGATCCCTCCGATCTAGCTTATCTGAGCTTGGTCTCCGAGTTGGAGATAATGAAGACAAGATTCATTCTTTGGAGGCTTGGAAACACAAACTTGAACTGGACTATTACTCGTTAAAGCAGAAATCTGCCCAGCTTGAGGCCAAGCTTTAATATTTCGAGGGCTGGAGCCATCGTAATAATAGTATAACTTCCAAGCTCCTGGAATCATTGGAGGGATCTAATCCTGTACTCTTTGCCCAGAAGTTGTGTTCAAAAATTGTGGGACCATCGCCAAATGGGCCGACTTATATTACTGAGCGGGCTCACCGCTCATTGTGCCCTATGCCACCTTTAGGTTCTCCACCACAGCCCTTTATTTTGAAACTTTTAAATTTCCTAGACAAGCAACATATTTTGGGTAAAGTGCGGGAGTTGAGAGAAATAAGGTGGGAGGATGTTAAATTGTGGGTGGTGCAGGACTTACCTAATTCAGTTCATCAAAAGCGTGCTGCCTACCATCCTTCAGTTTCCAAACTTATTGTTGCAGGCATACAATTTAAAATGCTTTATCTTGCCAGGTTGCAACTTCTCATCCACAGCTCCTGGTGATCTTTTGATTCTGCAGAACAAGCTGTCAGTGAGTTGAAATAATGGTTCCTGGACCTGTATAAAGGCTGATCTCCCATCTCTTCCTTGTTGCAAAGATGGTGGCCATGCTGGGCCAGCTGTCATCCTAGATCAGTAATTCAGCAGTTACCATTTTTATTTGTTTTAACTTATGTTTTATGTTACTCTTTTGTTTTTCCTTTTTTTCTATGAAATTCATTGAGTTTGGGGGTCGGGGCTGGAAGTACTGAATGGCAGTAGTAGGACTATTGTAATTCGTGGCCAATGAGTTCAACCTTGACCATCGGCCGGCAATGCTTCTGCTTGATATGTCTTTCAACTGGGCTTATCTACATTAGTAGTTGCAAGTGGTGCAGGTACATTGGGAGAACTGTGGTGCTTGCCTACAGTGCTGAAAGTGTCTTCAGCTGCTTGATTTTTGGGAGCTAGTGGTGAGAGAGCAGGCTGCGGCTGAGGCTAATTACAGGACCGACTTTTAAATCCACTCTTGGAGGACAGAGGATTGTGGTTTAGTTGTGAAAGGATGATCTACCTGGTGCCTTAGCCTGGAGTACTGGCTTGGAGTGGAGCAGAAGGCAGCTGCATGAGTGGGATCTTTGGGCTGCCTTTTTGAAGGGAACTGTACCGGTGTTTAAAAGCCATGCTGAGAAGGTCTACTATTTGGAGCTCAGAGGACGAGGGTAGCTGGATGGGCCTACCCTGAGGCAGGAGTGTACAGTGGCTGTTTTTTCCCCTTGGGGGGTCGGGGGTGCTGGTTGAAGGGTGGGCATTAGCCCGAGCTCCTGGAGCCACAGGGGGTGGCCTGATGGGGGTTGGGTTGCTCCGGTGGCTCATGTGGGGGGAATTGGTTGCACTCTGCTGCTTGCTTGGAGATTGGATCTAGGGCCTGTCATTTGGTCCATTGAAAAGCTAAAACAAGAGTGACCTATTTTCTCAGGACTGATAAGGATTGCTCCTGAAACTTAAGTTAACTGATAGTCACATAATTATCTACATTCCTTGGCGGCAGAGAAAGAACCTCTTTTCTCCTTCTTTTATGATCATTTATTTCATGAAAGTTTACTGATGTGGCAGTGAGAGGGTTTCATCCATTGGACATATTTCTCTGTGGTTAGGGGGTGGTGAGAGCCCCCCTTTCCAGCCTCAGTTCTGTTTGAAGCTATGGCATGGCTATGGGAACAGTGTTAATTCGCATTCATCAGTTATAATCTGGACACTGTATTATTGGACGATAATGTCTAACAAAAATGAGTGCACTACTGCTGTTTTTGACTGCTGTCTCTTCTGTTTTATTTTGTTTTGTGTTGGCTTTTTATTTTATAAAAGTAGTAGTTAGGTTAGTTTCTTTATTTGCATGGTAGTTTGAATTATTAGGGGTATTTAGGTTTTTTTAAGGGTTGTGCATGAGGGTGATTGTATGGTTGACTGGTTAAGTGGGTGATTGTTATTTTAATCGGTAGCCGCTGAGTGGGAGTACGGCAGGATGTGGTGGCAGAGTGCTTCGACAGGTGGGTACTGCTCTCCTGCTGAGCTTCAGGCTCTGTTCCCCTTCAATTGCCTCCTGCTACTGTTCGAGGTTTATAGGCACTGTCGCATTGGAGGAGTTGGGTGTGGGGGCCTGGTGGGGAATGGAGCGGAGTGGGTGAATTGGAGTTGTGAGGCCAAATAGGCACCCTGGAGCAAAATGGGCCCAGGAAAGGGGTCTGCCCTGCCTAGTGCCCATACCCAAGGGCTCCACTTATGGTGGGCAGATAGCATAGCCGACCTCGATTGCTCATCCAACCCAGGCGATGTTATGCAATGCCAGGTCAATTAGAAACAAGACGGCATTAGTTGCTGATCTTGTTAGGTCATCCAACCTGGCTTGTATCACTGAGACTTGGCTGGATGAAAATGCTAGTCCCATTGTGGAGTCAGCTGTTCCAGATGGGTACTCAGTGATACAACGCCCGAGGTTGGATCATAGGGGCCGGGGGCACCATCTGTTTTAAGATGGAACTGGGCCTTATGGTTGTGCCATTTGTGATCACTAGATCCTTTGAATATATTGTGGGCACAGGTGTGGGCTGTAGGATACTTCTCGTTTACCATCCACCCTGGAATGAGAAGCATTTCCTACAGGAAGTCACGGACTTCATTGTCGAGACGGTGTTGGAGTCCCCCAGGTGGTTGGTGCTGGGGGATTTCAATGCCTGGGTCAACAATGAGCTCTCACATTTTGGCAGGGAAGGTAAGGTAAGGGAGAAAAAGATAGCATTCAGGAAGTGTAAGGAAACACAGAAGGAGCAGGACAGAGAACTGTACCAGTTAAAGCAGAAGGAAGCAGGTAAGGCAGTCAGAATAGCAAAGGCCCAAACCAAGGAAAAGATAGCAAATGCGATTAAGAAGGGGATAAAACCTTTTATAGGTACATTAGGGAGTAAAGAAAGGCTAAGGCAGGGATACTGAGGCTGAACAAAGAGGAAGTTTGTTGGGCAGAGAGCGACAGTGAAAAAGCAGGGATACTGAACGAATACTTCTGCTCAGTATTCACAATGGAAAAGCAGGGAGAAATACCTAATCCAGCCAATAGAGGCACTCTGAATAGGGGGGTTGATATTAGTTCTTTTACAGAAGAAAGGGTTCTGAAAGAACTCTTAAAACTGAAGGTGGATAAAGCAATGGGGCCTGATGGGATTCACCCCAGAATTCTAAAAGAACTAAGGGAAGAACTAGTAATACCACTGACTACCCTTTTTAATAAATCATGGGAGGATGGGGAGGTACCTGAGGACTGGAGGAGGGTGGATGTGATTCCCCTTCACAAAAGTGGGACCAAGACAGAGGCAGGAAACTACAGACCTGTCAATTTGAACTCAGTGGTAGGGAAAATGATGGAATCACTTCTGAAGGAAAGAATTGTTGAGTACCTAGAAGCCAGTGGGGCACAGGACCCAAGGTGGCATGGATTCACAGTGTGAAGGTCATGTCAGACAAATCTAATTGATTTCTTTTACTGGGTGACCAAAGCAGTAGACCAGGGAGGGACTGTGGACATGGCCTACCTAAACTTTAGCAAGGCATTTGACACAGTCCTGCACAAAAGATTAATAAACAAATTAGCCAGCCTGGGAGTGGGTCCTAGTGTGGTAGCCTGGGTAAAACACTGGTTGGACAACAGGACACAGCGGGTAATAGTAAATGGAGTACACAGTGAAGAAAGGAGGGTTATTAGTGGGGTACCGCAGGGTTCAGTACTGAGGCTGGTCCTTTTTAATGTCTTTATAAGTGACATTGCAGAGGGACTGGAAGGGGAAAGTATGTCTCTTTGCAGATGACACTAAGATCTGCAACAGGGTTGATGCACAAGGTGGGGTGGAAAGGATGAAAAGGGACTTGGCAAGGTTGGAGGAATGGTCAAACGCATGGCACCTTAGATTCATGCAAAGAAGTGCAAAGTAATGCACCTGGGAAACAAAAACCCAGGGGAAGAGTACACAATGGGGGGTGAGATACTGACAACAACAAAAATGGAAAGAGACCTGGGGATAGCCATATCAGATGACCTAAAGGTGGGCCAACAATGTGAGAAGGCAGTAAGGAGGGCTGGGGGATACTGGGATGCATAGGGGAGAGGCATCACCAGTAGAAAACAGGAAGTTGTTGGCCCTCTGTACAGACAGTTGGTAAGACCACATCTGAAGTACTGTGTACAGCTCTGGAGACCCCATCTCTGCAAAGACATAGACAGGGTGGAGGCTGTTTAGAGTAGGGCAACCAAAATGATGCAGGGTGTGCATCAGAAGACATATGAAGAAAGACTAAAGGAACTAAAGATGTATAGCCTCGAGGAAAGGAGGGAGAGGAGAGACATGATAGAAACTTTCAAATACCTCAAGGGAATCAACAAAGTCCAAGAGGGTAGCATCTTTCAGAAAAGAGATAGTACCAAACAAGGGGCACAATTTGAATATAGAGGGGGTCGGCTCCAGAATTGTGTGAGAAGTATTTCTTCACAGAGAGGGTTGTGGATACATAGAACAGCCTTCCTGAGGAAGTCGTAGAGTTAAAAACAGTGGGGGAATTCAAGAATGCATGGGACAGACATAAGGCAATTCTAGTAGGGGTAGAAGGAAGTAGGCTGTTGGTTAACTAGGATCTGCAGCTTATCCGTTAGGTAGGAAAATGGGCAGACTAGGTGGGCCAAGCGGTCCTTATCTGCCGTCAAATTCTATGTTTCTATGTTTCCTCCACCTGATGATTTTGTTGGGCTTTACACAGGTGATTACCTCTGCGACTCACATACAGGGTCATTCATTGGACCTGGTGTTTCTGCTGAGGATGGAGATCTCTGATGTGGTGGTGGAACCTGTCAGATGATCTGATCACCACTCTATAGGGTTTAGTTTTTTTGCCCCCCAATAGACCTGCTCCAATGGAGATGGTCCTTTGTGGGGTTTGATCCTGGATGGTCTCATGGTGGTGCTGGATCTATCGGGGAGTTCGAGTGCTAGCATGGATACAGAAGATCTTCTGCTAGCCTATAATAAGTTGATGGGGGCTGCTCTGGATTCCATTGCTCCCATCCGCATTCACCTACTCAGCCTTTGCCATTGGTCCTCTTGATTTGATGGGACCTGGAGGGAGTTGAGGAGAGTGGGAAGAAGGCTGGAGCGATGCTGGCAGAAGTCGGGCCCGAATGATCACAAACTTAGATTGATGTCCCATTACAGGGCTTATCAATCTGCAGTCTCCCATAAGAAGGCAGAGTTCCTGTCCAGGGAGACTGCAGTTGCGAGAAATTGACTGGCTCAGCTCTTCCATACTGTGGACAGGTTGTGCAATCCAACCTGTGTCCAGAATCAGGAAGCTTTTTCACAGAAGAAGTGTGACGGGTTCACTCAATTCTTCACAGATAAGGTTGGCACCATCAGATCTGGGATCTGCACAGCTCGCACAAATGGTCAGAGTGGAGATCAGTGTGAGAATGCAAACACCCAGTTTGTCTGGTCAGATTTTAGCCAGTTGGTTGTTGTGAAGATCATATGGGGTTTGTGACCAACTTACTGTAGTTTGGACCCTGGTCCAACACGTCTCCTGATGGGGTGCATGGAGGTAATCGGACTGGTCCTTGTTGAGAGAGTCAGGTGTTCGTTAGAGACTGGGGTATTCTGGACACCATGAAGGAGGCGGTGGTTCACCCTCTTGAAAAAATCTCTCGACCTTGACTGTCTCACAAACTACAGGCCCATCTCTAACCTGCCCTTTGTGGGTAAGGTTATTGAGAAGGTAGTCGTGTTGCAGCTCAAGAAGCATCTGACCACTCATGATATCTACGATCCTCTCCAGTCTGGTTTCAAGAAGAGGTATAGTACTGAAACCGTATTAGTTCAGGTACTTAATGATCTCCTGACAGTGAGAGATCAGAGGAATTGCTCCATCCTGGTCCTCATTGTTCTCTCTGCAGTGTTTGATACCATGGACCATATGGTGCTGCTAGAGCACCTAAGATCATTCTGTGGGCTGTCTGGTACAGTCCTCAAATGGTTTCATTCCTTCCTCACTGGCTGGATGCAGAGGGTAGAGTTGGGAGTTTTCTCCTTGGCTTCCCTCCCCCTGCCATATGGGATACTGTGGGGCTCTGTGCTCTCCCCCATGTTGTTTGTGGTGTGTATGCTGCCATTGGGAGACATTATTAGGCAGTACGGGTTGAGTTTTCACTGCAATGCAGATGATACTCAGCTGTACATGTCCTTTGTGCCTGAACAAAACAATACTGTTTTGGTCTTTAACAACTGCCTCTCTGAGATTCAGGACTGGAAGAGTGTCAATTGGCTAAGACTGAATCCAGATAAGACTGAGGTGTTGGTTGTGGATCCAGGTCATCATGTGGAGAGGCTGCCGGCTGGGCAGCCATCCAGAATTTGGCTGGGTGGCAGCCAGCTGTAGACCTCTGACAGGGTGCAGAATCAGGGCATTGGCATTGTACTTGACAATGAGCTGATGCTTAAGTCTCAGGTGTTGGCCATTGTCAAGACCTTATTTTACCATCTGAGGAATATCACCTGGATAAAGCACATGGTACCACCTGTTGACCTTCCAACATTGATCCACGAATCTGTGATCTTGCACCTCGATTATTGCAATGCCCTATACCCAGGGCTACCAGGGGTGGACCTTTACTACCTGCAACTGGTGCAGAATGTGGGTGCCAGGTTGTTGACTGGCTTATCAGGATCTTGCCATGTCACACCTCTGCTCTGCAAACTGCACTGGCTGCTGGCGTGGTGGAGGATCACCTTCAATGTTGGATAACTGACCTACAAGGCCCTACATGGACAGGGACCGCGGTATCTGCAAGATCTCCTTTGTCCCTACTTCCCCCATCACCCTCTCCGCTCTGCCAATGAGGGATTACTAGAGATTCCCAGGGTCCATTTGGCAACATCAGGTGCTAGATCATTTGCTTTTGCAGTGCTGACCATGTGGAATTCTCTACCTTGCCGGGTTAGGGAGTGCCCATCTGTTGAGGCTTTTGAATCTGCCTTTAAAAACAATCTATTTGAATTGGCATTTTTGACATTTAACCCTGCTATTTATAAAATGTTTTAATATGTTACTATTTTGTTGTAATGGATGTTTTATGATTTTATGTCTTCTTTTTTACAACGCTATGATCTTGCTGGAATAGCGTTTTATAAATAAACTTTATTTGCTTGCTTGTATGACTGACTCCTTGAGCTGAGAACAGCTGGATATTGTTGTTCCCCAGACTACTGTGAGTCGGTTATTGTTGGGACTTATTAAACTGCTGATCAACATTGCTATCTTTCCTTCTTTGGGATCATAATTGTACTTTGCTGCTGGCACCAAGCGGAGACTGTTTAATACCACCTCTTCTTTTGGAAAACCCTCCAAGTTGCAATCATAAATTGCATCGGGATCCTGCATCGATCAGCAATGGTCTGATTAATCAGACAACAACTATTGTCACTTGATATTTTTTTACAACTTTCTCAATATTATGGTTTCTCCATGTGACATTCAGAACTGAGGGTCTGTGCTTTTTACACTGTTTCGAGGATGTGCACATGCATACATTATTGTTGGGACTCTATTGAGTTGTGCTCTCTCTTCAGTATAACTTTCTTGTCTGATTAAGGATGTGTTGGTTTGCCTGGCAATACGGAACTTCTACCTCTCTGGACTAGAATCTCTGGTCCTGTCCTGCTTTTAGTTGCCGAATTCAAGAACCACGTACAGTATAATGACCTGCCACTCCCTACAAGCTACTGTTATGCACATTTCTTATTGAAGGTGAGACTTTTATACCTGGTATTCCTGTTCCAATCTTAGGACTCCTTCAATTCAGGATCCATCTTTGTATCAGGGTGGCAGCAGAGTAACAGCAAACGTAATCTACTTTGAGGACTGCTAAGCTCTTCCCCTTTTGTTCTGGCAGGTAGATTGTTTGACTTTAAAGATTTCTGAACTGGGTTCTCTGAACCTGTACTACCAGGTATCCTTTTTAATTCCTGAGTACTGTGTTTACTTTCCCTGTTTGAGCCCGATCACACTGGTTACCCCCCAGTGCTCTTTATGGCTATTTTTCTTAATATAGCTTCAACACCACTGAGTGGATATTAATGGGTGTGGGATGTCAATTCTGGAGACAGTTTAAGTGTGACAGGGATCAATTTACTGCTGGGGATCCATTGGACTAGAAACTTTTTCCGATCTCCATTCCATCTTCGATCAAGGATGTCTTGTTGTGATTTATGATCGAACTGTTCCTCGCACGTCATGCTATTGAAGACTCTTCGTCTCAGGATCCTTAGTCGAACTTCGTTAATGAGTCAGTTCAGGCATCATTAGACAATGCATTCAATGAATTGTTGAATTCTTCTTGCACCATTAAAGACATTTGAGTAGTTTAGTTTAGATGGCTTGTAGACTATTTTTTTTAGAAAAATCAATCACCAGGTATATGTGATATTGACCTTTGACCTAGGACCTCCCTGGATTGTTCCCAACAGCAAGATTACTTTGGAGGAGAATCTTCTTACGAATCTTGTTTTTTCTTTGGTGGAGAATGTTCTGGGTTTATACAGCTGGATGGGCACATTATACCCTTCAAATGGTTCTATTGTGCATACAGTCATTACCAGGGAAGATGATAACTTGATGCCCCGTGGATGGTAATCGATGGAAATTAATATCCAGCTGTAACAGTGTTAACTTTTTTTTCTGCTTTAGTTTCTATTTACTTAATATTGGGGCTACATTTTAGTTCCTGATCTTTATTTTAAGTTATGATTCTCTGGATGTACTAGACCAATACTGAGTATTTCATTATTTGATCAGTACCACTGGTGGTCAATCTTAAGTTCTAATTAATTACTTATTGGTTTTATCCTAGTATTCTGGAGTTCTGCAGGCATCTTTCATTTATGGGTCCTGTTTTCTTTGAAGATTTGATTCATACATAAAATATCTATATTGATGTGTTTTTTCCAAATTCTGAATGATAGGATATGGCTTTTGCAATGCTCTTGTCTTTTACCAATTATAGTTCAAGGTACAATTTTTTTTTGGGGGGGGTCTGGTGGGGTATAGCTCAGTGTACCTGAGGTCTATCATGCACCAGGCATTGTGTGTGAGGCAGGGGAGGGAACATTATTTTTTATTTTTGTTTATTGTAGGGTATAGGGTGGAGGGCTCAGTAGGAGGGTTGGTGTACACCAGAAAGGGCTGTTCTGTAGTCTTATTATATCAGATTTTAGGTTTATATGGGAGAACAGAATTAGTATATTAAGGATGGGTATAGAATATGGTGTTACAAGCTTATCGTTTAAGTTTGTGGAATGAGGTGTCCAATCCCCAATGAAAAGATCTACTGTAAGCTTTTCCTTTACTTGAATAGGTTGCAGACTGATGTTGCTTTTCTCCAGGAAATGCACTTGCCTACATCTCAGATTTTATTATTCCATAGATCTTGGGTGGGTCAGATCTTTGGCACAGAGTTGGATACCCATAAATGGGGTGTTACTGTCCTAGTAGCCCGCAGAGTCCCTTTCTGTTTATTACAGGAGCTGACTGATAACCAGGGTAGATTTATACTACTCAGACCTTTACTGGGGCATACCAAAGTGGTCTTGGGGAGTATTTATGGCCCTACAATAGAAGATCCCATTTTGTTTGGAAATGTACTGAACCTCTTGTTGCCTTGGATTATTCTCCCCCATTTTACTCACAGGAGATTGGAATCTTGTGCTTAACAACAATCTTGACAGGTTTGGGCTGAGATGCTTGATCTTAACACAGAGTCAGCTGGCCCTTAGGACCTGTGGAGGGTTTTCAACCCTGTTAAGCACGAATATTCTTTTTTACTCACCTCCACATAACTCATTTTCTCGAATAGATTTTTTTTCTCTTGGGGGTTGGGCACCTCCACGATACTCAGCTCTGTCAACATAGTGTTAAAGTAATTTCAGATCATCATCCTGTCATTTTTCAACTTAGTCTTTCCATGTCTACACAGTTAGATAAATCATGGTGCTTTAATAATCAATTTTTGAAATCATCTGAGATATCAGAGCACCATAAAAAATGTATCCAATCCTTCCTTGAGATGAACTCACCTTCCATGCCTAGGGGAGACTTACTGTGGTGCACTCTGAAATGTACCCTTCAGGGGGAGATAATACGCCTTTCCGCTAAATGGAAAAAACAGCATACCCAGGCCATCAAAGATTTATTAAGTCAGATTAAAGGGTTAGAAGGTCAATTTTCCCAGGAGTCCCCTGAGCAGATTTGGGTTCAGCTGGAAACTCTTCTTGCCAGGTATAAGGAGCTCCTTAGAGAAAAAGCTGAACATCTTTTGTTGCATACTAAGGCCCATTATATTGACCAAGGTGAAAGGGTGGGCAAACGTCTCACCCTTCGACTAAAGATGTTAGCTATGGACAGGATTGTTCCTTCTATCTGTTCTGACTCTGGCCAAGTTTTTTCCTCTCCTCGAGACATAGCAGCCCAGTTTAGAGATTCTTATCAATCTTTATAAACTCCTGAGTCAGTGGTGCCTCCTCATTCTCACCTTGAGTCCTTCTATTAAAGTTTAGATTTTCCCATGTCACAGGAGGAACAGGTGGATTTTCTGAGGTCTCCACTGTCTCTACAAGATGTCAAGACTGGTATTAATTCCTTCTTGTCTGACAAAGCACCGGTCCCAGATGGTTACATGCCAAACTTTTATAAACATTTTAAGGATTTGTTAGCCCCAGTATTGTTGGACACTTGTAACTATATTTATGTACATGGTTCTCTGATTTTTCCCTAACAGAAGCTCTGATTGTCATTTTATTAAAACCTTGGAAGGATCCTCTGAGAGTAGATAACTATCAGCCTATTTCCCTCATCAATTTAGACCTTAAAATATTATCAAAAATTTTGGCCACTAGGTTAAATCAGGTGTGGGGTGCTGTAATTAGCAGGGAGCAGGTGGGGTTTGTAGCTAGCAGGGTATCTGCAGACCAGCTGCAGAAGCTCCTTCATTTGATCTCCGCATCCGAGGAGTCAGTTACACAGCGGCGTTGGTCTCCCAGGATGCAGAGAATTTGACAGGGTCTCGTGGAATTTCTTATTCAACTTACTCCTTAGGTATAAGATCCCATCTGAGTTTGTACAATGGGTTAAGGTCCTCTATTCTAACCCCACGGCCGGGTGTTATGTAACGATGTCCGGTCGGACCCCATCTATTTAAGGAGGGGTACCAGGCAGGGATGCTCCTTGTCTCCTTTTCTTTTCAACCTTTTTTTGGAGTCCTTAATCAGGAAACTCAATAGCTCTCCACAGGTAGTGGTGGGCAAAGTGGCCTCAGTTTGCTCCATGAAGTGATTCGTGGAGTGAAGGCGAATGTGCAAACTACTCTGCAATTCGAAGTGGAGTACTTCGCATTATAATGGGTAACGCGAAGTCCATTGAAAACAATAACTTTGCGTTACTCTGCCTTCTCAAACCACTACACCAATTTTAAGGTGAAGTACATTGAAAACAATGTACTTCGCCTCACTTCACCTTGTTTTTAAGCTCCAAAGGTGAATTTTGCAGTGATTCATGGGATTTCAGGTCACATGGGCTCTAGATTGTTCTGCACAGCCTCAGTTTGAGGTAGTGTGTGTAGGAAGCTGTAGGAGACAGTCTGCTCTGAGAGCTCTCTGTGATTCAAACCTTATAAAAGCTGTTAAAAAGCTTTTTTGAGTAACTTTTTTTTGCTGCAACTTTAGTTCATCGATTGTAGGAAACCCTCCTGTGCTCATATCATCGAGCATTTATTGTTTGTGTGTGGATTTTGAATGTTGTTTTTTTTTAAAATCTATTTCACTCTGGTCACAGCTCGTGGGACCTTCTCTCAGGCATCCAGTCCTTTATCCTGCCCGCCTGTGGATCCTTCAGTCTGTGCTTCCTCTCCCCCCCCTTGCAGCCAGCACCCCCCGGTTTCACCCGCCCGGGGAGGGTAGCCCTCACCTCTTGGGCTGTCTTGCAAGTCAGACTCTGGCTGCAGGTGGGCCCTGGAGGGAGGAACTGGAAGGCCAGCAGAGGAGAACCCGGCAGAGGGCATGGGGGGACAGGTGCTGTTGCCTGTCCCATGAAGCCGGTCTTTTCCTTGTTCTACTCTGGCTCCCCCACCCCTGCGTGGGCACACCCCAATGCTCTGGTGCATAGCAACCCTGCCAACATCGTCCACGCTGATCTTGTGCTGCCCGGCTTGCTGTGACATCCCCTTGTCTCCACTGGGGGTCACCAGCATGCCAAGCTGACCTAATCCATTTGCCTGTGGAGGAGAGCACCACAAGGGCACTCCATCCTCAACCCACCCCTGCCAACCCACCAGCGCCGGAGCTCACTCCCAAACTCGGGTTGCTGGCATAGTGCGAGGTGTGGCATCCAACACTTCAACCCTCAATGCCACCAGAATGTTAATGTACAACATTGAGTGTGTGTACTGAGAGACAGAGGAAGTGTGCTTTGGAGGGGGGTGTATCTGGTGTAGGTAGATTTAAGTTGGAGAAATAGGGAGTTCTTTGTTTTTTGGTTATATTTTTCTTGTATAACTGACTGTGGTAATGTACACACAGTAATATTTTCAGTAACTGTTGGCATTTTTTGCTGATTGTGTGTGTGGACCTGGTCCAGCAATGCATAATTTCAGGCTGTTTAAAATATGTGGCATATTACTGAAGTTTTCAATTTGTTATGCATTACTTGTAGGCAAAGTGTGTGTGTGTGAGTGTGAGTGCAGTGATTGACATCAAATAATGCACCTTTTATTGTGCCACAGTGTAATTGCAGGTGCAGCAGTGTGAACCTGCTATCCACTGTATCTGCGTGATTTTGTACTGCCATAGTAGTATCTTTTCTTCATTTTGCAGTGCTGTAATCTGCAGTCATTGCCCCCCCCCCCACCGGCATAAGGTATTCTTTTCCAGATTGGTTTGTTTGTGACTTGAGCACCACTGGTTAGTTAAGGTGTTGTTGAACTTGTTGTGACTTTGCATCTGTATCTCTTATTGAAGCCACAGTTGTTTTTTTGGCTTCACATCCAGCATCCCCCCAGGTCCCGGCCCCCACCCAGAGTGAACGTTCCAAAATTTAAATTTGTTTAGAATATTCTTGATGATACCCCAAAATGCCCGCAAAGAGACATACAAGCCAAGCTGTTTCTTGCCATGGCACTGCTGCTAGTGGTAGGATTGTCTGTGGGCGTGGTAGTATGCAGAAGCGCATTGCTGCTGTGAAGAAAGGTATTTCTCCTTCAATGTTTTTTACGGCACACTCAGGAGCTTCACTCATACTTGGAGGAGATGATGTTGTCCCATCTGGTGGTGTTAGTGCAGTTGCTGGTGGTGGTATGAGTATTGCTGCCTCAAGTTCCACTTCTGACCAGTTTACCATGTCCAAAAATATAGTGGAGTGTAAAGCAGTGCCAGTGAGTGACAGTGTAGAGGATGTCATACTCCCCAGTAACATCCCAGTAACTGAACATGAGGACTCTGATCATCATGTCAATGATGGCACACAATGCCACTTTTCTTCCACTGCAGTTCAGGTCATGCATTTGCCATGCAGCGATTCACAGTGTGGTGAAAAAATATCAGGTGATGGTGGTGTTGATGATGAATCTGATGATGATGATGTTGCTGTGGTTGCAACATGCAGTCCACAGGCAAGCATTCAAGCAGAAGATGTGGATGTGGGTGATGTTGATGAATATGATGATGATGTAAGTGACCCCAGTTGGGAACCGGTGAAAAAGAAATTCAATGTGGCTGTGTCTGTGTCTGGGTCTGTTTGCATTAACCCCCCCTCCCCGGTAAAAAGTTGTGATTTACCAGTTTCAGTTGATGGAAATGAAGATGATGATGACCCAGTAATAATGATAGGTAGTTGTGGTGGTCAGTTGCAGTCCAAGTGTGTTCTGCCTGAAAAATCATGTAGCACACCCCACTTAATTGCTTAAAAAACAGAGTCCAATAAGCAGCATCAGGGATATGTTAAAACTAGAGCATCACAATCCCTTGTTTGGGATTTTTTTGTGCAAGATGCAAATGATGAGTCATTTGCAATCTGCCAGGTTTGCCATGCACGTGTGAGGTGAGGTAAAAAGGGGAGCCATCTGGGCACAGGGGGACAGCATACAGATCTTAAGAACAGGCACATGGCACTGTGGACCAGCACAAGATGGCAGCCAATAATACCACAGTGGGGTGTTCACCCTTGTCATCAACCATAACGAGCATATTATCCCCTTCCATTAATGTAAAATCAAGTAGGAAATTAAATGTGTGCAGTAGTGATGAAATAAGAGCACAGTATTACTACAGGCATGATGAGGAGGAGGAGCATAATGATTTTGAAATGTTGTCCAGTGGTGGTGAGAGTAGCAGTTTTGGTGGTGGTGGCGGTGGTGAATGCCACCGCCACCACCACTTCATATTGTGAATGCAATCTGCAATGGCAGATTGCATTTATATTAATAACATTGTTGCCAACCTCTCTCAATCTAACATTCATCTGTTTGCTGATGATACTGTATTATATGTCAGCAATCCCTCACCATCAAAAGCCTGTGAACTGTTACAGTCAGAATTCTCCATCCTACAACACAACCTATTGGAAAAAAAATTACTTCTAAATGCCAAAAAAACAAAAGCTGTGTTCTTTGCAACAAAGAATTGCTCTGCCACTACCCCATCATTCATCACCCCACAATTATCCACCTTATTTGGAGAAAAGCTGGAATTTGTGGATAAATTCAAATATCTTGGAGTCTGGATTGACAATAAGCTTGCTACTCTGTCCACATTGAAAAGCTATTAAAAAGTTGAGACAAAGGCTTGGCCTATTTTACAGAATAAAACACTACCTTACCAGAGACTCCAAACAAAGATTAATCCAGGCATCATTCCTATCCCTTATTGACTATGCTGACTTTCTACGGCCATTGCTCACTCTCCTCTTAAATAAGCTGGACACCCTGTATCATAGAGCCATCAGATTTATTACAGACCTTCCCTCCAGCACCCATCATTGCTCTTCTACATGGCAGTCAATTGGACATCCCTACAGCACAGAAGAAAAGGAATGCTGCAATCTGGATCTTTAAAGCTTTATCAGGCAAACTCCTCCTATATCTCAGACTGTTTCACCCGAATCACATCTAGGCCATACACCTTAAGGATCAATAAGCTCATTATGCTAAAGATTCCCATTACCTGCACCTGGTTTGGGAGGCTGCTATCAGCTATTCCCTAGCATTTGTCTGGAACTCACTCCAAAAATCTATGAATCTGAATACCTCTTACCCTTATCATCCTTCAAAGATTATACACCGCCCTATTTCCGAGTTGTGCAACTGCTTCCATAAGGCCTAGTCTCCCATCCAACCTACACCCTCCCTTCTGTAATCCACTATGTTTAGTTTCCTTCTCCTACAGTCAGTTATCACATTTCATATAAAAGCCTACAAAGCCCTATTATTTTATTATTATCCCTGCTATATCTATTATCCTCTTCATTTTTACAGGTTAAGTTATTTTACTGTGCCTTGTATATCTGTAAATTTTGTATATATCTCTTATTTATTTGATTGTACTAATGTTATGCTATTCTCATGTCTTTGTAAAAAAACTTGTACCTTTATTTATATGACCACTCAGGTCCATCTTGTAAATGAGCTACGCTCAATGATGTCTGCCTGAATAAATAAAGATTTTGATTTGATTTGATTTGATTTGAATGCAGTATGTCTAGTGCAAGTGGTACATCAATCCTGGTTGGTAAATCTGGGAAAATATCTGCATTTGTGGGTTTGTCATCAACTGTGCTGCAGTCTTCATCACACGTCCACATTCCAACCCCTGCCATTCGCAGAGCAGAACCATTTGTCATCACACCCCATGTAAAATGTTTAAGTCAGCCTATGTTACAGAGTGTTTTTGCACATAAGCTGAAGTACCTGCCCAATCGTACAATGCCATGTGAACTTAATGCTGCAGTAGCTGAAATGCTGGTAATTGATCTTTTGGCCTTCTCCTTTGTGGAGAATTCTGGGTTTCAGCAGTTTGCTGCATGTGTCTGTCCAAAATGGAAAGTCCCATCCAGGACATACTTTTCAACCCATGCTATCCCCAAGTTGTACCATACTGTATCCTCCGACTCTGTAAGACATGCGCTTCAACATTCCTCCTCTCTATTCATCCATTTAAGTATGGATATGTGGACATGCGGCAAAACAGTGGGGAGTTCATATTTGTGTATAACTGCACATTGGACGCAAGTGCCAGGTGTTGTTTGTGCTGATGGTAGTGTGAATAATCAGTGTAGTAAGGTGGAGTGTCGTGGTAGCAATCTTCCAGGAATTCGACAGCATGCAACAATTGCTATGTGCAATGTAACCTGTTCACTCACTGGTGAAAACATATTGGACTTGGTACTAACTGAAATTGACAAGTGGCTGAACCCCCTGTCCCTGAAGGCTGGGATCATAGCAAGTGACAATCGGTCAAATGTGGTGAAATGCATCATGAATGGTGGCTTTGTTCAGGTTCCATGCATGGCCCGCTGCTTAAATTTTGTGGTGCAGGAGTTTCTGCAGCACCCTGATATAAAGGAAATGCTGACAGCTGCACACCATATCTGTTCTCACTTTTCATGCTCTGCAAAGGCCCATGACCAACTTTCGGCAGTTGCAGATCTGAAACAGCCTCCCGCAGCACCGCTTTAAGCTGGAAGTTGCCACCCAGTGGAACTCCACTTGATACATGGCAGAGAGGTTGTATGAACAATACAAAGCCATCTGAATATATCTTGCCATGCACACTAGCCGTGACAGTTCTGAGGACTCCATGTCTATGACGACTGAACAGTGGTGCCTCACAGACAGTGAGTGGCGAGTCTGCCTCCATTAGCTAATCAATTCCACTGATGTGGGTGCTGAGGCAGACATTAGTGAATGTACAGCATAGCCTTGATGTTGCAGGAGACAGTGCTAGCAGTGTGTTGCTGAAACACATGCTGACAGTTTTCAACCAGAATCGTTACATCTTGAGCATTCAGCGTAGTGACAATTTTGCAATAGCAACAATGCTGGACCCACGATACAAACATGGAATTGCCTCAGTACTGGAGGGCAGGCCTGAACAGGTAAAAATGTCAGTGGGCAACAGGTGTGCTCTGTTCATGGGACACAGACGTCACGTGCCAAGGTCGGAAAACCTCAGCAACATAATCAGGCTGATTGTGAACCTGGAGGAGTAATATCTAGCATATCCTGTAAGGGAAAGGGGACTGCAGTTCCAGGTGGTCTGTCATCAAAAGTGGTTGGCATCAACCCACTTTGGGAGGCTTTGTCACAAGTGGGGATTTGTGACATAAATGATTACGGAGAACAGGATGATGCATCAATCAATGGACTTAGTGCAGCACAGCGAATGGTTGAGTCATATTTGTCTGAAAACAGGCATCTGTAATCACTGATGATCCTCTTTTATACTGGAGTGGAAAGGTCAGTGAATGGCCAGAGCTGACCACTGTGGTACTGAAGTTCCTGACATGCCCATCCTCCAGTGTGAGTGTTGAGAGGGTATTCAGCTCAGTAGGTGCAATAGTTCGGAATCGTCATACAAATCTCTCTCCTGCAAGTGTCAGTTTTCTGGACATTCATAAAAATGAATGAGAGGCATGTACCAGCTCAGACTGCAACCTCAGTATTTGTACCCTGGTATAGTCATGGTTTTGCTGATGTTGTAGAAAGGGACCATCTTGGTGGCACTGGCAGCATGAATCAGCCTACCACTGACATAGATGATGACACAATGGAAAAAGAATTTCCCAGTGGTCAGAATTCAGACATAGATGATTGTGAGGGCAGCTTTCTTTATGAAAATGATGATGATGATAAGGTTAATGTTGGCAGGTTTTAACTTAAGTGGTTAAAAGGCTGTCACATTTGTTGTATGATACATGTTTTCTTTTTTATAAAATTAAATCAGTGTCCCACTCAGAGTGACTCAAATTCCATATGTCACGTCAGATTTGCAACACAGAGTACAATATATCCTGGCCCCTGTACCACCATCATAAGACTGCTGTTAGCCAGTACCACTATAGGGAATGTCACCGTGTGCCCCCCCCAGACCACCACCATGAAACCCGTGTTAGCTACTGCCACCAAGGTGAATGACTGTGTGCCCCCCCAGACCACCACCATAAGACTGCTGTTAAATGCTGCCACCACCATAGGGAATGTCACCATATGCCCCCCTGGGCCACCACCATGAAACTGCTGTTAGCCACTGCCACCAGGGGGAATAACTTTGTGTGCACCCCTGGACCACCACCATAAGACTGCTGTTAGCCACTGCCACTACCATAGGGAATGTCACCGTCTGCCCCCCTGGACCACCACCATAAGACCGCTGTTAGCCACTGCCACCACTACCAGATGCAGGAAGATGTGAGAGGGAATGTCATCATGTGCCTCAGCTATGACCACTACCACCCACCACCACCATTGTGACAATGTTTTCCATTACATGTCATGACCATGCCAAGGCAGAGGGAGTCAAACAGGAAACCACATCCATCAGCCATAGGCACAAGGCCTCTTACTATGAATACTATAAAGTGAGTATGTGTACTAATGGTTTTCATGCTTTCAACTTCCTTTAGCTGTGTGTTTTATTTTCTGTAGCTTTTCCAAGCTGCAATGGTCAAACACAAATGGTCAACTTATGTTTTTTTTTTACAGGTTAACAACAAAGGACTGTCCTTTGCTGAAGGTCTGTACCAATTGTACAGCAGCAGTACTGTTGACAGGAACCTATGGGATATCCATTTCCAATCCATACTGGTAAGTACATCAATTTTAATTCATCTGTTCCTTTTTTTTTCATAAGCATGCAAAAAATCCGACTGATGAGAGTCATAAACTAGGTGACATGTACGTCACAAAAAATATTTCTGCAACATATCATGCACTGTATTCCAAATTTGCAGCTACAGCCATGACAGTATTAAAGAAGTTTGACCCAGGTCATGTTACTTGACAAGATGTGGTTTTAAAATGTAATTTGAGTTGAGATGAAGGGACACTGGTACAGTCTATTTGTTACAGCCTGGTATTTAAATTGTGATCTGATGATTGCAGTGGGTCAGCTTGCTATCTGTATTAATCTAGATGCCCATGGTGGAACAGCCATGGCTTAAACATAATGGGCCAGATTTTCAGTCCTTGAAGACTGACTCAAGGCCCTAGTGTGCCAAACATATGGCGCATGGGGCCTGCGTCAGTCTCTGCCTGTTGAACCCAAATTTGGAATGCCTGCACCAGATGCAGGTACTTAGACCACAGAAGCATGGTCTAACCTGCACCACACCAGGAAGGCTAAGTTACGGGGCTTGCACCAGACATGTGGCACAATCTGCCATAATACAGGGAAACTTCCGCAATTGCACCTATGATTTGAAATTTGGGTGCAGTTTTGGCAAAGGGAGCTGGCGTACTGCCGAAATCTATGTCCCATGGGTCAGGGCTGGATGGAAGCCCTGCAACACCATTTGAAAATCCAGCCCAAAGGGCTGGATTTTCAAATGGTGGTGCAGGGCTTGCGTCCAGCCCTGCACCAAGAGACTTAGGTTTTGATGGTACACTAATCCCCTTTGCCACAATTGCACCTGAATTTCAAATTGCGGGTGCAATTGTGACAGTTAACTTGCATTACGGCAGTTTGCGTCTCATGACTGGTGCAAGCCCCATAACTTAGTCATCCAAGTGTGGTGCAAGCTAGACCATGCTTCTGTTGTCTAAGTACCTGCATCCAGTGCAGGCAGTTGAAATTTGGGTGCAGCAGGTGGAGACTGACACAGGCCCCGCGTGCCATCTGTTTGGCACACCAGGGGTTTGCATCAGTCCTCAGGGCCTGAAAATCTGCCCCAATGTCTTACTGCTTCAATCAAGTTGCAATAAGTCCTTCATTACTTTTTTTAGGAAACTTCCAGATGATTTGTGGTGTCACAGTTGCCTTATCCAAAGAACTTCTTCAACATCATGCACCCTCCCCCCGGCTGGGACAGACATGCAACAAGCAGAAGTTGTTTGAATCGATAATGACCATGACCATCTTTACTGGACTGGAGAAGGATGCAGATAAAATCTGAGAAGAAGTAACCAAATAATAAACCATTAATGAGACTTACTTGCAAATATGCTCCCCCACCTAAAAAAAAATGCTTACCTTCATTGGTTTAAGAGTATTCCATTTCCAATTCCAACATCAAAATTTCTCATCAAGCACGGGAATGTGCACACCCACAGTATATGACCTGTGATACAAAACAATACAATGAGTACGTATATATATATATATATATATGTCAACCCCCACTTAGAAAATACATATATATACATATCTATCTATCTATCTATCTATCTATCTATCTATCTATCTATCTATCTATCTATCTATCTATCTATATCAACTCACCAAGACTACTATTAGTGTACACACAAAGGGCACCCTTCCATTCGGCTGAGGTGATCACATCACAGCACACTTTGGACAAGCAACAGTTCTCTCACTGTCATCATTTGTGATGGAACACTGAATGATCATTCATGTGATGTTATCCCTCCTTCACATGGTTTGGCAAGACACTGTGCATCATGACATCATCATCAGTAAGGTCAATACATGCAGCAGCATTACATGTAAGTGCAAGAGCAGCAGCATTTGTGAATTTTCTGGACACAAGACAGTTGCATTTTGGGGATGCAGAAAAATTCAGGGACTGTGTGAGTACTGCACGCATGACTGAGTGCACCATTAATTCTGGGAGACTTTGCAATTCTTGTTACGCTACAATTTCACTTTGTTAGCACTGGGGAATTTTCTGGACACAAGACAGTTGCATGTTGGGGATGCAGAAAAATTCTGGGGACTCTGTTTGAGTATTGCGTGCATGACTGAGTGTGCCATTAATTCTGTGAGACTTTGCAATTCTTGTTACGCTACAATTTCACTTCATCAGCACTGGGGAATTTTCTGGACACAAGACAGTTGCATTTTGGGATTGGGAATTCTGGTGAGTCTGTTAAATATTTTTGGAGCCTCAGTAATGTTTACTTTTTGTTGTGCTATCGTGAACTATTTGTCAAAAAGCAGGACTGAGCAGTGCAATTATACTGTGCTAAACTACATGTGTGCAGTCCATCTTCTTTCCTGTGTGTGAAGACACTGTCCAGCTTCTTGCAACATATATATATATATATATATATATATATATATATATGCTGACTTGTTGCAGTGTTTATGGCATAAAGAATAAAGATAAGAATATATATTGTATATTTATTTGTACCATCAACAGCAGCAGACAAAGTAATATAATATGTTTTCAGAGGTCTTGGGGCAGTGTGCACCTCAATCACTCACACAGTGAACACATGACTTTGTGGAGATAATAGCACAAAAAAATCATGCTTTTAAACAAACCATACCCAACAGACATAAAATATTGCTGAGGCACCCAACATATTTTATGGTGTACATATGTTTTCAAGTCGTAATACATAACAGGTCTACAGATGGATGAAGTGGCCCCAATTTGCTCTGTGAAGTGATTCACGGAGTGAAGGTGAATTCATGGAGTGATCTGCAATGTGAAGCGGAGTACTTCACGGTATAATGGGTAACGCAAAGTCCATTGAAAACAATGACTTCGCGTTACTCCTCCTTCCCAAACCACTACTCCACCAATTCTTAAGGCGAAGTACATTGAAAACAATGTACTTCACCTCACTTCAACTTGTTTTTAAGCTCCAAAGACAAATTTTGTAGTGATTCATGGGATTTCAGGTCACATGAGCTCTAGATTGTTCTGCACAGTCTCAGTTTGGGATAGTGTGTGTAGGAAGCTGTAGGAGACAATCTGCTCTGAGAGTTCTCTGCGATTCAAACCTTCTAAAAGCTGTAATAGTTTTTGCTGAAACTTTAGTTCATCAATTATAGGAAACCCTTCTGTGCTCATATCATCGAGTGTTTATTGTTTGTGTGTGGATTTTGAATGCTAATGTACAACATTCAGTCTGTGTACTGAGAGACAGTGTAAGTGTGCTTTGGGGGAGGGGTGTATCTGTGGTGTAGGTAGATTAACTTGGAGAAAAAGACAGTGCTTTCTGTTTTGGTGATATTTTTCTTGTATAACTGTGTTAATGTACACACAGTAATATTTTCAACAATTTTTGCCTTTTTTTGCTGATTGTTGTGTTGCAGCAGTGCATAATTTTAGTTTCTTTAAAATATGTGGTTATATTACTGAAGTTTTCAATTTGCCATGCATTACTTAGTGTGTGTGTATGTGTGTGATGCATGTCATCAAATCAGACAGCTTTTATTGTGCCACATAATAATTTCAGCAATGTGAACCTGCTATCCACTGCAGCTGTGTGATTTTTGTACTTCTTTGTGGTATCTTTACTGGTACTAGTACTAGTGACTGTTACTGCAGCAGTGCAGTACACTGCCCCCCCACGGCCCGCCCCAACTGGCAAAGGTATTCTTTTACAGATTTGAATTTCTGATGGTGAGCACTGGTTAGGTGTTGTGCCTTTGCATCTGCATCTCTTCAGTGCATAGTGCAATCTCAATCTGTCTGTGCATTTGCACCTCTTTAGGGCCCAATCTCCATCTATAACTTAAGTCACAGTTGTTTCCTCGGGTTTCCTTCAGAGTACTGGACAGGTGTGGTGCAGAATTCTGCATGAACATTGTACTCATTAATATGCATTTTTAAGTCAGTACCATCATCACGAGTCACTCATGATACAAATCATGTTCTTCATCATCACGGTCACAAATGCAGTCACAAATCATGATTCACAATCACATCATGAATCACAACATTCATTTTTTGACTAGTTACTTGGATGTACTGTAAGCATGTTTTGTAGTACCTCTCTAGGCTTCACCACCCCACTTTTGTACTCATTAATGAGCGTTTTTAAGTCAGAGAGTTTGTGCTACAGCTCATCGGGGAAGTACAGCCATAGACATTTGCATTCCCAATACAGTTCCATATTGTTTATCTCACACCGTCAACACTGAATCACGTTCTTCATCATCACTGTCACAAATGCAGTCACAAATCATGATTCACAATCACAAATCACAACACTAATTCTTTACTAGTTACTTGAATGTATTGTAAGCATGTTTTGTAGTATCTCTCCAGGCTCACCACTCCACCATTGTATTCATTAATAAGCATTTCTAAGTCAGGGAGTTTTGTGCTACAGCTCATCCGGAAAGTACAGCCATAGGCATTCGCGTTCCTTCCCGTACAGCATGTGAGTTACAGTACTGTAAGTAGTGGTGGGCGAAGTGGCCCCAATTTGTTCCATGAAGTGATTCACTGAGTAACGCAGAATCTGTGGAGAACTCCACAAAGTGAAGTGGAGTACTTCGCTTCATAATGAGGAATGCAAACTCCATTGAAACCAATGACTTTGCATTATTCCGCCTTCCCCAAACCACTTCTCCACCAATTTTAAGGCAAAGTACATTGAAATCAATGTAATTTGCCTCACTTCACCCTGTAATTGAGATCCAAATGAAATTCTGCAGTTATTCATGGGATTGCAGGTCACATGGGCTCTAAATTGTTCGGCACAGTCTCAGGTCTGGCCTGGGCAGTGTGTTTGCAGTGGTAGCTGGAGATAGTTTGCTCTCAGAGCTCTGTGATTCAAACCTCTAAAAGCTGTTTAAAATGCCTTTTTGAGTAATATTCTTTGCTCAGAATTTAGTACATTGACTGTAGTAATCCTTTCTGTGCTCATATCATCGAGTGTTTATTATCGTGTGTTGATTTTGAATGTTAATTTAGAACAGTCTGTGTACTGTGAAGTGTGCTTTGGGGGAAGGCGTATATGTGGTGTAGGTAGATTAACTGGGAGAAAAAGACAGTCTTTCTGTTTTGGTTATATTTTCCTTGTATAACTGCGTTAATGTACACACAGTAATATTTTCAGTAATTCTTGACTTTTTTTGCTGATTGTTGTGGTGCAGCAGTGTACAATTTGTCTGTTTAAAACATTTGGTTATATTACTAAAGGTTTTCAATTTGCTACGCATTACTTGAGCGTGCATGTGAGTGTGTGTGCAATGCGTGCCATTAAATCAGACACCTTGTATTGTGTTACATAGTAATTGCAGCAGTGTAAACCTGCTATCCACTGCACCTGCATGAAATTTTTATGCTGTTTTGTGGTATCTTTACTGGTAGTGCATTGTTACTGCCGTGCACTAATCCCCCAACTGGCAAAATGTATTCCTTTCCAGATTTGGATTTGTGACTTGTGAGCACTGGTTAGGTGTTATGCCTTTTTGTATGCATCCCTTGAGTGTGCAGTGCAATCTTAATCTATCTGTGCTTTTGCATGGCACCATTAATTCTGGGAGACTGCATTTCTTGTTATGCTCTCATTTCACTTCGTCAGCACTGGGGAATTTTCTGGACACAAGACAGTAGCATTTTGGGGATGCACATTAGTTCTGGTGACTCTGTGTGTGACCTGACCATTGCACACATGACTGAGCGTGCCATTAATTCTGGGAGACTTTGCATTTCTTGTTACACTTGCATTTCACTTCATCAGCACTGGGAGGTTTTCTGGACACAAGACAGTAGCACTTTGGGGATGCACATTCATTCTGGTGACTAGGTGGGTGGGATGCTGCCAGTATTGTTGTCACTCTGCCTTACTTCACATTTAAGGCGGAATGACAATGCGAGGTAATAATAAAAAGTCAAAGTGAGCCTTTCCTATGAGGCACTCCACGTAGCGAAGTGCCAATGCGAAGAGGCCACTTCACATTCACTTCACCGGCAGATTTTAAATTCTCTGCATCTCTAAACAGATCCTGCAGTCCACTGCCACCACACTGTGGTACCACTGGTGCTGTGTTGTGTTATGGTGTACATCAACTTGTTGCAAAACTGACACTGCCAGTCTAATCTAGAAAGACATATTCCAGAACAAATAATGAAAAGAAGGAATGTGGTAGTACAGTGTGGTGTCAGTGAACTGGACCATATATATTTTCTGTCTTTATAATGTCTGTACACCGTGAAATATTTTGGGTGCATCAGCAATACTTCATGTCTGTTGGATACAGTTTGTTGAAAAGCACGATTTTTTGTTGCTATGATCTCCTAACAAATAAAATATATGTTATATATTCTTATCTTTATTCTTTATACCATAAACACAGCAACAAGTCAGACAGCAATCAGCATACTGTATATATGTTGGCAAGAAGCTGGACAGTGTCTGCAGTACATACACATACAGGAAAGATGACTGCCTCCACACATGCAGTTTAGCACAGTATACTTGCACTGCTCAGTTCTGCTTTTCCACAAACACTCCACGACAGAAAGTAAACATTAATGAGGCACCAAAACAGTGCACACGCACACACATATACTTAACAGAAGGGGAGGGCTAAATACAAAGTGTCATGCATACAGAAGACAACAAAAAAGGGCATAATTACATACAGGGGTCAGGGATGGTGGAGGAATACATTTTATAACACAGCAGGGAAGGTGTGGGGGGCACATGGTGTGAGAAAAAACTAATGGGGATCCCCTGGTGGTCCAGCAGCAGTTCCAGCATGGACATAATCTGTAACTTATGTCCCTCTATGTGATCCAACCACTGCTGGACAGCACTCACCCTCTCATTGTTCTCCTTAACAGCACTCAGGTCAGCCTGCATTACAGGCAGTTCTCTGGGGTCCACACGTTCTATAAGCTCAGCTGCTGGTGGTGGTGGGGGTGTGTGCTGGTGAAGCAGCAGGTGCTGCTCTGGCCCTTCTCTTCTTAGGGCCACCGCCATGCACAGCCGCACCCTCTGCCACAGAAGAGCAAGCAGGTGCAGGCCTGGCACGTTCTGTGACAGCCTGTCACTCCAAATGGTGGTGATTCAGCATATGGGTGCACTGATCCCCAGTACCCAGATGAGTCCACCAGGGGACACAGTGCACCTCCACCTGACATAGGCGGCACCTGACCACACTGCTGTCCATCCGACACAGTAAAAAAATTCCCAAACAATGGAGGTGCGGGGAGGACCAGACACAGGCAGGGGAGGGACAGATGCACTGGCAGCCAGCTGGTCATGGTGCTCAGTGGGAATGGGATCCACACCTGGACCCGGGGGCACAGGCACATCCTGCTCCAGAAGACCTGGTGCTGGAGCTGGTGCTGGATGTAGTGGTGGTGGTTCAACTGCCTCAGGAGGAGGTGCTGGTCCTGCCTCAGGGGGGCACTCAAAATTTTGGATCGGTCCAAGAGGAACCATCAGCCATGTCCCCCCATGCATGTGAATGGCACGATGCCTACCACACTCTCCCAGAACTTCCCCCAGCCCAGACATTCCCTCACCCTGGTCCATCTTTCCTACTGTGCTCCCTTAGTCTGAGCAATGACTACTCGAATCGACAGAAAACACTCACACTGTCACACACACATAGTCACACAGACAGAAAAACAATTACTTATAAAGGTAAGAAAAAAATAAATTTACAGAAAGTACAAATTAAATAAAAAAAGAGTACAGAAAAGACAAAAAAATTTAGCTTTAAAAAAAGCTGTTGGGTCTAATTCAAAGTTTAAATCTCCTCCTCACTCTGATCTCGAAGTCTCACAGGCTGTCTCACAACACACTCCTCTCACTTCAACCGCACAGGAAAAAGTGAAACTATCTCCTTGGCAAGGCACTTCCTTCCTGCCTGGCTAAAGAGCATGTGACTTACAGTACTGTAAGCCATGTGATGTGTGGGGGGCTGCCAAATCTGGAACGTGAAGTGGATCACTTAGAATCATAATGAGGAACATGAAGTCCATTTAAAACAACGACTTTGCCTTACTTTGCGTTAGCATTCTGCCTTAATGCGAAGTGGTAATGACAAGGTGAAGTTAGCATTTTGCATTGCCCACTCCATGTAACGGAGTGGCAACACAAAGTGCCCACTTTGTGGGCACTTCACTTGTGGAATTTAAATTCACTGCATCTCTATCCACAGGTTAGAGGTATACCTGTGGGACCACACCAGTATACAATGTCGATCTATGCAAATGGAATTTTGTTACATATTATTCACCCTGCTCTGTCCCTGTCTGCTGCCCTGGACCTCATCACTCAGTTCAGAGCACTTTATGACTATAAATTAAATCTAGGCAAGATGGAAATTATGCCTTTAAATGGTCTGACTAATAAGGCAGCTTTTGAGAGCTTAAGACTCGTTTGGGTCAAAGATAAACTCATATATTTGGGTATATATGTTAGTACATCCCCTGATAAACTGGAGCACTATAACTTGGATCATTTACTTAAATGGATTAAACTAAATCTGACCAGATGGGCTCTACTGCCTAACTCTTTTTGGGAGCGCATTAATATTATTAAGATGAACGTGCTACCTAGGATCCTATACTCTCTTCTTAAGCTTAATGTTGTCATTCCCCAGTCTTGGTTTAATAACTTAGCTCATGCACTATCTTTCTTTCTTTGGCAAGGTAAACCCCCCAGGAAAGCATTTAGCAAATTAATGTCACCTGAAAAGGTAGGGGGCCTCCATCTCCCTAATTTTTAATTTATATTATTTAGCAATTCATGTGACCTGATTTCTACAATGGTATAGACCTTTCTTAGAAGATACTAGGCACCTTTATGTCCCCCAATGGTTGGAGACAGAGTGATTATATTATGCTCATTTTCAATTTAACATTAAAGCTTTAGTGCATATTTCTTATTGTCAGCTCCTCCAATCCCTGTGTCACACTCCTTTCACCATTTCACTCCATGTGCACAAGCAATTATGTACTCTTCTTCTGCTGGATCTGAAGAAGGATGTCACATAACCTTTGCTGGGGAACCCAAATTTTAGAATTGCAAAGCAAACGTTGAACTCTGTCTACTGGCTTTACTTGGAAGCTCACTCGGTGGAACATCTTCTTAAGGATGGTAATATAATGATATTCCAAGAAGCCCAGCAATGATTTCATATCCTTTCTAGGCATTGTTTTAAATTTTTTCAAATTACACATTTATTGTCCTGTTATTTTGGCCGATGACCGTGGTCCAATTTGTATGGTATCTCTATTCTCAGTTTAGCTCCCCAAGCCTGTGCACCTCACACTATATCCTCCTTATATAATCATTTTTATGGCCTTCTTCCCACCAAGGTGACAGGAGTTGCTTCATATTGGGATAAAGCTCTCCCCCCCACTGGAAAACCATATGATTGGCCTGCCTTGTGGTCTAATTTATACAAGCTTATCAAGTGGGACAGATACTGACACATGCAATTCCAGATACTCCATAGCCTTTACTATACCACCATTAAGTTGTTTAGAATGGGTAAATTAGAACCTGATAGATGTACAAAATGTGGCAAGGTAATGGGTACCTTGTATCATATTTTCTGGGAATGTGACAGGGCGATGCCCCTGTGAGACTCCATTAGGTGATGGTTTGATCCCCTCCTGGGATTATATTCAGTGTTTTCTCCAGAAGTGTGTTTATTGGGTCTTTTTCAGGATTCCCTTATAGATAACCAATGTTACCACATGGCCTAGGTTTCGGCTTGTGCAAGAAAATTATCTTGAGGCACTGGTGTGATCAAATTACTCCTTCATACTTGGAATGGTATCATGAGATTTTGTTTGCATTGCAGGCAGAAAAAAGGTTTGCCAGCATGTCCATTCGATCAGTGACTTATAAGAAAATTTGGGAACCTCTGTATATTTTACTTACTATTCAAGAGACATGAATCCCTTTGAGATGTTCCAGGAGGGGGTTAGTCTGTTTTGTACTCTTGTGGGGTCCCCTGAGGGTGTTGCACCCATTGTCTTATTCTCCCTTATCATTTTTTACATTAATTACTGAGCCATCTTCCTTCACACTTGCAATTGGTGTGCTCTAGCAGCTTATCTCCTGAGTATGGGGAGGGGTTGGAGTTTTGTGTTAGGGTGGGTATGGGTGGTTCTTGTATTTGTCTTGTACATGTAATCTTCCTTTTTATGTGAGGGGGGTATGAGGGGTGATATTTAATGGTTGTTTTGTTGTTGCTTGGTGTGTTGTTGTTATTGTATATTGGATAAAAATATTAATAAAGCATATTCAGTATAAAAAAGATACTACTCTGCTATTTCTCCAATTTGGTGCTCTTTTGTTCTCGGATTCTTGCCTCTAGCCCCCCCCCCCCACAATGCCTGCTATTTGTACTATTCCTCAGGACAGGCATACTTATTATTGTACTATTCATCACATTTCCTGATGAAACAAAGGGGGGGATTGGAAGAAAGACTTAGATTCCAGTAACCTAAAACACTTATCTTTAGCACCCCCCCTTTTCTTTTACTGACCAACACCGAATCACTTAACTTTACTACTGGAATACCTATATTCTTGGCTTATGTACCCTGCATTCATACTTATCTTAATTTTAACTTACATGATTCATGCACACCTGTGCCATCTTTTTCCTTTACCAGCTTTCCTCCAAATCTCTTCTTCTGTAATACATTATATGTTCCTTTGACCTGCCTCTCACCAAACAACTCTCCTTAAAGCCTCTGAGTGATGTGCTAAACCAAAGATTTTGGATAACAAAGAGGCAGATCCTGTCTGCTCACCTCTTTTTATTACCCTCACTACCCTGCCCCCCTCCTGCTAGCCAGTCAATGATCCTTTACTCTTTGACCTCATCCTCCCCTAGCTTGTCAATCATCCTCCCAGCATGCCCATTTCCCTGCCTGAAACCCCATACTTGGCCCTCCCCTCTGCTGATGTCACTCCCCTGCCTTTCTTCTTTCCTACTAACCCCCCCCCTTCCATACCTACCTTTGGTCACATCATTAGTGACAAAAGGGCCTGCCTCAAACAGCAAGCCACCTTATGTGTTTAAAAGGCAGCATGTGTATTACAAATAGTTTGTTATCCAAATGTATAATTTTTGGATTGACACTCCACACACACAACTGACAGCAGCTTTCAGTACCTACTTTTTATGTGCACATCTGAAGGCATGGCTTGTCCTTTCGATTTTTAATGTTTGACTACTGTGTGTTTATTTAGCAGGACATAAACCTAGCCTACACCCTTTAACATTACTCAGGCCTTCACTTTTCATAATTCTGCTATTACTTTGTAAGCCCTTTCACTTACCTTTGCAGGATTCTGTGGCTTGATGTATCCAAGCCTTTGAAAGGGACTCAAACGCATCTCACCACAGATCATGCATGGCCTGATTGGAAGCCAACATAGCTAGATATGGCTCATCAAACTCCTTCATGTTTTTCACCAGCTCCACTGACTCCTCTGCATGCCAGGACCCTGGCACCTTCACGTACAGTACATGCACATTTTTGGTAAAATAAGGTCCAAGAAATTCAAATAAAGTCCAATAAATTATAATCACAAAGGTAAAGAAGTGTTTGTAAATCAAATACAAAATGACTCATGAAAAAAGGTTTAAATAAATGTAGTTACAAAATAAAATTTATAAGATTTTATAAAATAAACGCACAAGTTGAAAGAAAAAATGGTCTTCTCAATTTCTCACTGAGTTAGAGAAGTGGATTGGAACTTAGGGAGGTGAGGTGTCTGGTATTTATATGGCTTGAAAATGTATTTACTTACCTTGTACAAGGACATTCTATACTTTCAGTAGTTTAATGTGTCTTTATTAACTAATTTATTGTTTAATATCTCAATTATTTTATAATTTGCATTTTTTTCTAATCATTTATTACACGCTTATGTCTGTTTTTACTTTTATTTTCAAGTCAGGGTTGCTAGGCAAATCTGTTGGTTGTCATGCACATAGCTGTATCTGCTGTCTCATTTGAGGTACATGTTGTCTTGCCTCTGACTACTTACTTAAGTTGTTTACTTAGTTTTTGTAAGTTTCCAACAGTTTTTTGTCTCCTCTGCTCATTGTTTCTTAGTGTTCATGAAGTTGCTTATTTTCAAATTAATGACTGCAAAGTGTGTAGATGTTTTGTCGATAAGATTACACTTGTGTTTCTTTTTTGTAACTTTGGGAAGATTTACTTTTTTACTGGTCATGCTTCCCAGGTGTTTCAAAATGTTGATAAGAAGTTTAGCCATTTTGTTCTATTTTATGGTTTCTGTATATATAGCAAAGTGCATATTTGTTTTTCATGAGTTATATGAACATGTGAACATACAAACAAGCTGGCAGAGTAAGGCCATTTGATTTATCTAGTCTCTTCATACTTCAGGGTCCTCAGTTTAAGTTACTGACCCTGCCTGCCTCCCCAATCCACCATTCTCATCTGTCTTCCCCTCCCTTGGCCCTTATTTTCCCTTTAACTCTATGCCAGCCTCTCTAGAGGCTGCCCACCATCTTCAACAAAACCACCTCTTCCAGAGCACATTCTACTCTGCCACCACCCTCTCTGTGAAGAAATGCTTCTTAGCCTCCCTCCTAAACCCCCCCTCCAACTTGAAACTGTGTCCCCTCATGTGCTGGTTTCCATTAAGCTTAAAGTGACCCTCCTTATCCACCCTATTTATTCCTTTCAAATACTTGAAAGTCTCAATCATGTCCCCTCTCTCTGCTCTACTCCAGGGAGTACATGTTCAGGGCATCCAATATCTCCTTGTATGATCTACCCTGCTGGCCCATGATCATCTTTGTTGCCCTCTTTTGGACTGTCTCCAGCAGGTGGATGTCCTGTTTAAGGTATGGGCACTAGCACTGTACATTATACTCCATATGCGGCCTCACTAATGACCCACACAGGAGCAGTATTACCTCCTCCCATCTGCTGCTGATCCCTCTGGCAATGCACCCGGCATTTTATTTACCTTTGCTGCTGCTTTCCTACACTGTGTGGAGTGCGTCAGGTCACTAGTAATCATCACTTCCAGATCCTTCTCTTCCTCTGATGCAGATACCTGAATCCCTCTCAGGTTGTACTCAGTCCTGGGGTTCCTGGCTCTGGTGTGCATAACTTTGCATTTCTGTCCACTGAAGCCAGGCCACCAAATCCTGGACAATTACTCTAGTCTTGTCAGATCCTGGTGTTATATTCTTTCTGCTGTGTTCACCCTCCCACAGAGTTTTGTGGCATCCATGAATAGGCAAATGTTGATGTTAATACCATCCCCAATATCATTTATGAAGACATTGAACAGCACAGGTCCAAGCACTGAGCCCTGTGGGACCTCACTGGTGACCGCCCTGGTGCTTGATAGCTCAACCCCACCACCAGTCTCTGGGTTCTGCCTCTCAGCCAGTTTTCCACCACTTTGGTCAACCTCTCCAACCCTAAGATCTGTTAACTCCCTCACCAACCCCTTGTGGGGTGCAGAGTTAAAAGCTTTGCTGAAGGCCAGGTAAAGTATGTCCACTGCTTGGCCCCTGTCCATTATTTTAGTGACTCAATCAAATAAGTCAATCATATTTGTTTGACATGACTACCTCCCATAAACCTGTGCTGCCTCACATCCTATAGATCATCTTCATCAAGATACTCTACCAACCTTTCCTTGAGAATGGTCTCCATGAGCTTGCAGTTGATCGAGGTCAGACTGGCTGGTCTTTAATTCCCTGGGTTACCCCTGAGACTGCTGTTATGGAGGGGCATTACATGTGCCACTCTCCAGTTTTGTGGTACCATCTCAGACTCCAATGAACTATTGAACAGGCCAGCCAGTAGATCTACAAGTTCCTCCATAAGTTCACTAAGCACCTTGGATGTATGCTGTCCAGGCCTGGAGATTTTTCAACCCTCAATGCTAGCAGTCTTCTCCTCACTCTAGCCATCTCTATCACAACATTTATGCTCCCCGCTCCACCGGCTCCTTTCCTTCCCCCTAGTAGCACTGGTTCATCTTTCTCCCTTGGGAAGAAAGAATGGAAGAACTCATTCAGTACCTCTGCTTTGCCCCTATTCTCCTCCTCCACCCACGCACACACACACACACACACACACACACACACAATTTCTGAGCCTAACAATCACATCTCTCTCTTGCCCTTTTCTTTCTTTCTTTTTTTTTTTACATTTCTGTTTATTGTTTTGGAAAAACCAAGACATACAATATCCTCATGCAAGAGGAAGCTTAAAGGAGAACACATTCCATTGCATTAACAAGATAGGTATATAGCTCTTACATTCTCGTACAGTAGGAAATGGGGAGAAAAACAATTACATTGTTTGGTAAAATACCAAAATGTCCCAAGTTAATGGCCATCATACCAGCCTCTTCAATGGCCAGGGTTGTCTACCATACCATAGGTAGAATGTCCAGAAACATAAGCCACACTAACCAGTTGTGTTATAACCCTAGAATCAATATTGAGAAAAGGAAGACTTCATTCAGACCAGTCACCCCACTCCTACTCCCCTTCCCCATCAACATTCCAACAGACTCAACAGTTGTTATTAGGAACATCCAACATTTAGGCAATAATAAATCTGAAACTCCAGACTGTGTTAAAATCAGAACAATTAAAAAGACATAACTTTTAGGGATGGTGCTATTGTGTATTAATGCATACAATTCAGGCCCTTTACATCTTTTATAATTGTAACAACACAAAATGTTTTTATTTTACTTTTTGGACCCATGCATCCAAAAAGAGAAACCCCCCTTTATTTAACCAGTAAACATATTAGCACATCTGAGGCTATACAAAAGAAACTACTATGAGTCTTTACATTATAGTAGAAAAAGATCATGTACTCATCCCTCTGAATCTGAACTTTTGGCAATAGGAGCCCTCACAGACTTGTTCAGAAACTTGGCCTCTGCTTTCTCAGTCCACTGGCCTGCGTCCTTGGGTTTGGTGAATTGGCAAATTTTAACCCTGTATGTTATTCAGAGCTTAGCAGGGAGAAGGAAAGAATGGGTAATCCCCAGCAACTGAATTTTCTGCCTGACTGTGTTGAATTGCTTGTATCTTGAACATGTCTGAAATGAAAGGTCCAGAAAACACTTAACATCAGAGCCTTTGGCATCCAATGGGTAGGCCACATGAGTGATATTAATGATAGTGTCCCTGACTTCTCCACAAAACAACTGTTCATGGCTGAGTTCCATCCACAGGCCTCACCCTTGGCATGATCCTATAAGCCTACCTAAGATCTGACCACTCAAATTCCTCTGAAATGCTGAGGTTTTCCACCATCCAGGACTTTAAGAAAACCAATAGGTTCACCTCCTCTACTCCCTCCAGTAAACCAATTATTCGAACATTTCCTGCCCACATGGCATTCTCCACACCTTCTAGTCAACTCCATAGCTGCTGGTTTTCTTTTATCACATGACATGTGAACACATTGCAAAATCAGTGGGTAGAGGGGACAAAACCTTTTACAGGTACATAAGTGAAAAAAGAAAGACAAAGGGAGGGATAGTGAGACTGAAGGGGGAGGATGGGGCTGCATGGAGGATGACAACAGTAAAGCTGACATATTGAACAGGTATTTCTGCTCAGTCTTTACTGAGGAAGAGGAGGGTAATGGGTCTGAAGAGAGTACAAGGGGTGAGAATGGTGCAGAAATGGACACAAGTCCCTTTACACGAGAAAGGGTCCTGAAGGAACTGGAAGTAATAAGAGTTGATAAAGCAATGGGGCCAGATGGGGTGCACCCCATGGTCCTTAAAGAACTAAGAGAGGTGGTGGCTGAACCTCTGGCTATCCTGTTTAGCCAATCACTGGAAACAGGAGGTACCCAAAGACTGGAGGACAGCAGATGTAGTCCCCTTATACAAAAGTGGGAACAAAGAGAGAGCAGGGAACTACAGACCAGTCAGCCTCACCCCTGGTAGTTCGGGAAGATCATGGAGCACTACTGAAGGAGAGATTGGTGGAACATCTGGTTGTCAATGGACTACAGGACCCAAGGCAGCATGGTTTCAGGGGAGGTCATGTCAGACCAACCTCGTTGATTTTTTGACTGGGTGACTGGGAGGTGGATCAGGGGAGGGCAGTGGACATGGCCTCTCTGGACTTCAGCAGAGGCCTTTGACACTGTGCCACATAGAGAGACTATTACACAAACTGGGGAATATGGGTGTGGGCATGACAGTAGTGTGGTGGGTAGGTAACTGGCTGGGTGGCAGGACACAGAGGGTGGTGGTAAATGGCTGTCACTCCACAGAGGGAAGAAGTGACCAGTGGGGTACCACAGGGATCAGTGCTGGGACGGTCCTATTCAACATCTTCATCAGTGACATTGCGCGGGACCTAGAGGCAGAATTTCACTGTTCACTGATGACACAAAGTTCTGTAACAGAGTAGACACACCAGAGGGTGTAGACAAGAATGAAAGCGACCTGCAGAAACTTGAAGAATGGTTAGGGTTTGGCAGTTGAAATTCAATGCAAAGAAGTGCAAGATAATGCATATGGGGCACAAAAACCCTGGAACAATATATCAGTTGGGGTGAGGATATAGCATGCACCAAGCAGGAAAGAGGAATCTTGGGGTTGTCATCTCTGATGACCTCAAGGTAAGGAAACAGTGTGACGGAGGCAGCAGGTATAGCAAATAGGATGCTGGGATGTATAGGCAGGGCATCACCAGCAGGAAAAGGAGGTCATAATTCTGCTATACAAGACACTAGTGAGGCCCCACCTGAGTACAGTGTACAGTTCTGGAGACCATACCTATGTAAGGACATAGACAGGGTAGAGAAGGTTCAGAGGAGGGCAACAAAGATGGTGCATGGATTGCATCACAAGTCCTATGAAGACAGGTTGAAGGAACTGAACATGTACTCCCTGGAGGAGAGAGGGAGAGGGATATAATAGTGACATACAAGTATCTTACAGGGAGGAACAGGGTGCAGGAAAACACTATTTTTAAGTGAAAAAGATGTTCCAGGACAAGAGGGCATGGGATGAAGTTGGAGGAGGATGATTCAGAGGAAACATGAGAAATAATTTCTTCACAGAACGAGTGGTGGACAAGTGGAACACCCTGCCAGAGGAAGTGGTGGGGGCTGAAACAATCACAGGATTTAAGAGTGTATGGGATAGACATAAAGGAATTCTGGAGGTCAGGGGCAACAGACTTCTAGGAAAACAAACTGAACTTACAAGCTCAAATGGGCAGACTGGGTGGGCCATAGGCCCTTATCTGCCGACACTGTCTATGTATCTATGTATCAGAGTAGTCAAGGCAGTCTGAGCAGACAAATAATGCTTGTCAGCATCTTGCACTGTAGTTGTTAATGAGGCAAGGGCAGCATCGTGGGACTCCAACTTTGTTAGCATTTTTTAATCTTGGAGTCCATCGCCTGGACCGACTCCAAAATGGTCTGCCATGGCAGTTCCTCAGCAGTTGATGACCTCACAGACTGCATTGTCTCTGATTCCTCTGTCTCTGGCTGCTGTGTTGTTGTAGGCTGCTGTGATGTAGTAGGCCTCTGTGCAGCCAAAGAGTGGGGTTGCGTTTGTTCTATTTGGACCATAGCAAGTTTGGTATCCTCAAGTAGCCCACAATGTCGGGAATGTGCTGAGAGTACTTTTAAAGTAAATTAGTAATTAAAACTTTTAGTTTGGTGGTGAGAAGGAAGCATGAAGTGCAGAGCAGCTGGAGAAAACATGCTGCCTAGAAGTAGGCTCTCTGGTGCCCCCCTTTCTTGCCCTTTTCTAGCTAATATAGTGAAAATATGCCTTCACCTCTTCTTAATTCCCTCAGCTAGCTGCAATTATTTTGTACTGTGTGACTCTGAGCAAGTCATTTAACTGCCCAGTGCTCCCAGGTCGCCCCTGAAAACAGGCACTTGTGCCTAGTGGGCCTTATCCGGTTACCAAAGACTAAAAAAAAAAAATATAGCATATGTAGAATCATTTTAACATTTAGAATATGTGCTGTTACAGTGGTTATTGTCATTTTGTTCATTCTTTTTGTATTATATTATTTAGTTTTTCATATGTTTTAAAAAATAAATTTCAATGCAATGATTTTATAAAGTTGATGTGCTTCTTGAATTTAGTAAAATGTACATGAAGTTTACAAATTCATTACAGTCAATGAGTAACACATTTATTCTAATAATATTAACATGTTTCTCGTTGAAATTTTAAAATTTGAGAAGTGTCAAATTATTTATTAAAATCAACAATTTATTTTGCTGATTTTAATATTTATTTTAATTATGTTAGATCTATTTTTTACAAATTATTTGGTTCTGAAAATAACCCTTGGGTGTTATGATGTGTTTTTTCTATAGGGGGTCAAATCCACACCATCTTTTAAGTGTAACACATTGTTATAGAGCTTAATATTTAGATGCCTAATTTCACCCATTCCCCAGTCTCTCAAGAAAGCAGATATCTGAATATTTACTTTTTGCTATACACACTATGCCATGTTGCCCTAATCAAATCTGTCTCTGATGAATAGTAGAGAACCAAATTTTAGTATGAGGCATTCAATGGCAAATCCAATTACAATCTGCTTTGGCAGTTGAAATTAGCTGAAGCACAGAAATATGTCCTAAGTAATTCCCACAAAGGTGTATAATGAAAACATCAGGAACAGTATGTCTCTGGAGTGCTCGTTCAACTTTAGGTATTAACTTATGCAAGTGCATACCATCTGTATCCATCCAAATAACTGCATACACTGATAGATCCAGATTGATGCACTGATTTGTCTCCTTAAGAAAAGCCTCCAGTCTTCATATCCAGGAGGTTTCCACAATACATACAGTCTGTTTCTGAACCATTGCATAGCTGTTATCTGGAACTGGTAAAGACAGAGTGATGTTGAGGTGGTAGTTTATATAGTGTTTTAGTGTTTCACATTTGGAAATGTTTATATTTCTGTCATGTTTGTAAATGTTTTTTGCTTAGATTTTCTTATTGTTTGGTTGTCGTTGTGTATTTTTTTTAATACTCAGTTTTATTCAGCTTTTAAGTTGCATAGAAAGCAATACTTTTGTATCCATACAGCTTTTCTTGCATTACAACAGTACAGTTATAAAAAAAACAAATATGATTATGTACATATTGTATTTGCTGAATTTCATATTTCATTGCTTATAACTATACCAAAGGGTAACTAATAATCATGATGCTTACTTTTTTATTTATCTTTATTTTGTTAACCGGGTAGGGACACTGGAACTAGTCCTTTTTCAGGTCCAACCCAAAACTCAAGAAAAACAAAACACAGTTACAAAATAAAAAATTACACAATAAGACACAAACTACAATGATTAAAACATTACATAAAACATGTACAAACAACTAATTACTGTAAAAATATTTTTAAAGTAATCTTAAAACTTTGTAGGGAGGAGGCAGATCTTAAATATTCTGGTAACAGATTCCAAAATGGGGGAGCGGCAGCAGAAAAAAAGTGAGACCCAACTTTTGTTTTATATGGTAGAGCTTGGAGACAAGTCCCTTTGAATAACCTTGGATTTAAAGTAGTGTAATGAACTGAAACCAATTTACTTAATCGAAATACATTTTTAGAACATAAAGATTTAAAAATTAAAAAAAAAAACCAAAAAAAAAGTAAATCTGGATTTGGGTGATAGCCAACACAATAAACAATGGTGTGTCCACAGAGGATGATTCAAAACAAATCAACACATATTGTTATGCACAATTGTAAAAGTGTTAGTTTCTTTTACAGACAACTTAGAATATAAACCCCCAACATAATCCAAATGTGGCAACAAAATTTCAGTGGCTATAGATCATCTAATGTCAACTGAAAAACACTCAAGTTTGTACAACAAACCCAGTTTCTGATTGACTGTTCTACAAATAGCTTTAACCTGAGTCTGAAAAGTTAAGCTGGGATTGAGCAAGACACCTACAGTATGTATTTACATTCATAAACTTACTCTGTTATCATACCTTTTTCATCTTGAATAATTAGGCTTGGGTTGTTCTTTGAGATAGACAGAGATCCAAATAACATGGACTTAATTTTCTTAACATTTGAAATGAGATAATTAGCCTTAAACCAATTACATATATCAACAAATTCTTGTTTTAATAAAGAAGTTAATTGGGAAATGTTTTTAGCTTGAGAATAAGGAATGACATAAAGTAAACAATCTCAAAATGTGTAAAGGGAAGGTAATTGATTAACAAAAAAGGGAAAATAATAAGGACCTAAAATTGAGCTCTGCAGCCCACCAGATACAATTGTATATGTAGAAGAAACCTCAGTTCCTATATTAACAAATTGTGTCCTATTAAACAGATAATCTTTAAACCATGAGACAACATCCCCAGAAAAAACCTAATTCACCCAGTTTTGTACAAAGCAAGGAGTGATCAAGTTCAGCTTCAAGTTCACATTTATTTCATCAGGAAAGCTCCATTGAGCAAGCTCATTTACAAGGAGGTCCTGCCACAGGCAAATCACAAACAACAGATACATACCAAGCATAAATCAGGGCAAATACAAATACAGGATGGCATACACTGCAGAACAAGTTGTACAAGAAGATAACAAAATGGCATAGAAAGCATAGTTCAAAAGACAGAATTAACCATATGCAGCAAAAATACAAATATAGTGCAAGACAATTTCCAGCCAGCAGATGGGGTGGGGGTAGAATAAGTGCACAGTAATGGATACAGAGATTCCCGCCATAGCTGGTAAAATGCTTGGACCCAGGCGTAATTAGGGGACAAAAGAATCCAGGGGCCCAGCTAGTTAGCATAACAGTGACAATACTCCTTAATGGAATTGCTCAAAAGGGATTTGACAACATTCAGAGAGATGTAGGTGGAGAGCCTGAGGGTGTTTGAAGTTTATTCCAAGCAGAAAATAAAAGTGTAACTGATTATGTTTTTTCCAAAAACTGGTGTGAAATTTTGGAATGTCAAGTAAGATATAGAAGGGGAGTTTATTCAGCATGGCTTTGTACACCCAGGTACAGTTATGCATCCTCCTTCTGGTGTCAAGTAACCTCCATCCCACCGCTGAATATAATGAGCAATGATGTGTTCTTGAAAGGCATTTAAGATAAAATGTAGAGCCTGATGGTAAAGTATGTCCAGTTTATGAAGGCAAGCTGTTGGGCTGTTGGAGTACAGAATGTCTGCATAATCTAGTAAAGGGGGAAATGTGGCTTGAACTAACCATTTCCAGACTTCTGTAGGAAATAGGGATTTATTTCTAAAGAAAAATCCTAATCTAACTTTCAGTTTTTTCACTAGTGTCTCAGTATGAATGGTAAAGGAAAGATGATTGTCTAATCACATCCCAAGATACTTAAATTTTTGTACAATCTCCAGTGAATCTCCTAGCAGTGTTAGTAAAGGTATGTTGTCCTGCATTGATGATGGAGACATAGATAAGGTGGGAGTGAAGTACATTATCTTGGTCTTATTTGCATTTAGCAGGAATTTTGAACTAAGGAGATTAAGTTGAAATTGGTTGAATTCAGTTTGAAGTATGGCACTGACATCATTTAATGATGGTTTAGAGATATAAAGGATGATATTATCTGCAAAAAGATGCTGTTCCACTAAAAGAATGTTACTACTTAAGGAATTAATATAGATTGAAAAGAAAAGGGGACCTAATATGGATCCCTGGGGCACACCTCTAAGTAGTGGAAAAAGGAGCACACAGTCGGCCATCTGTTTTACTACATTGGACTCTCCCTGATAGGTAGCTAGCAA
Source organism: Neoceratodus forsteri (assembly GCA_016271365.2). Taxonomy (NCBI): domain Eukaryota; kingdom Metazoa; phylum Chordata; order Ceratodontiformes; family Ceratodontidae; genus Neoceratodus; species Neoceratodus forsteri. The sequence goes on from CM057449.1 coordinate 736,478,301, forward strand.
ACCAGTTAACAAATAAGTGATTTAGTTCATGTTCCTTAAGTTTCAACAACAGTAAGTTATGCTGTACCGTATCAGATGCCTTACTTAGGTCTAGAAACACAGCTCCAGTAAAATGTTTGTGGTCAAGGGCAGTGAGCCAGTCATCTATCACTTTAGCCAGGGCCAAAATTGTACTAAGTTGCTTTTGGAAGCCTGATGGGAGCAGATTAAAAAGTCAAATTTTTTTCTAGGTAATCCCTTAGTTGTGCGTTGATTAATTTTTCAAGAAGTTTAGACAGTATGGGTAATATTGACATGAATCTATAGTTATTTAGGTCACAAGGGTCACCTGATTTAAACAGAGGGAGTAGGTGGTCTGTTTTCCATAGGGTGAGGACAAAGTCTGAAGTTATTGAGATGTTAAATAAATTAAATGAGTTATAGGGGCAGTAAGGAACTATGAGCCTGCTTGAAGGAAAAAGGGGTCTATCCTGTCTGTACCAGCGCTTTTCTTGGTATCTAACATTACTAACATGTCTTCAATTTGTTTAAAAGTTATTGGGGATAGGCTGAGAGAGTTCAGGATTTGTGGGCTGGCTGGAGTATCCTCCAATGAGGAGTCCTTCACTAGTTTTGCAGCCAGAGAGAAGTCAAATGCTAATCCAGCTGTGGCAAAATGTGAGTTCAGTTTTTTAAGGATTATTGCTTGGTCCAAAATTATACTTCATTGGGAAATACTTTTTATGGGATTGATGGAGGTAGTCTAAGTCCTTTGACAGATTTAATTGCGTGCTACATTTTTGCTGGATTTCCCTTAGCATATTCCAGTGCCTTCACATAAAAGTTGACTTTTGCTGTCCTAAGGAGTTTTATACAGGCATTTCTTGCCCTCTTGAAGGCCAATCAATCTAGGGGTAACTTGGTTAGTCTAGCCATGACCCAAAGTTTATCCAGCACAGCTAGGGCTTTTTTCAGGCCAGGCTGATAAGATCAAATGCCTTTTTTAAGCCAGATCAATAAGATCAAATACCTTGGTCCGGTCAATGAAGACCGCACCCAACGTAAGGCCATCATAAAAACCCCTGAGGGTGGCATTCGTGAACCCAACCAAGGCAGTATCCGTCCCATGGTTTTTTCAAAAGCCATGATGTTGGGAACACAAAAAATTATGCATCTCAAGGTATGAAATGCTCTGGTTTGAAACAACATTTTTCCAGAAGTTTACTCAATGGGTTCAGAATGGAAATTGGTCTAAAATCATCCATACATTGGGCTCTTGGTTTCTTTGGAATTGGAACTACCCTGGCACATTTCCAAGAGGAGGGGAATGAGCCAGATATCAAACACAAATTAAAAATAAACACATAGGATCTGCAATAAAAGTGGCAATTAGTCTTATAAAGTGCCTATCAAGTCCCTCACCTCAATCACTATGTCTATTTGGAATGGTTAAAAGCAATTTCAATACCTCTTTTGGAGTTATTTTCTGAAAATAAAAAGTACAGATGTGTCAAGCCAGGATGAAGCACAGAAATGCTGCAGAATATCACAGACTACTGCAATTTACTGCAAGTGCCATTGTAAGTCAATAGCAATTAAGCCCTCCTGTCATGCAGGATTTTGTGACTTGTCATTACTGTGAGTTACTAAGCTTCATCTTGGCTGACACATCTGTAGACCTCCCAAGAGAAGGTGGAGTGAAATTAGAAGCACCAACCAACTGCTGGCTGTAAGATCTATAACTAGCTAAGTCAGAAAATTTAGAACCCAATAAATGTGATATTCTGAGTGCATCAGTTACAGCTCTATCTGAAGTAGTTAATTTCTAAACAATAAATTTTTCTTTTGGAGAAAGTAACTGATTAACAGAATTCCAGAAAGATTTAAGAATACAAATTCTCATCAAATTGTTGTTTTATATTGTTTTCTTTTGGTTGCCTTTGATATATAATTTCATGATTAGAGATGGTGCGAAGTTTTAATTTGACGGTGAAGTTCTGACGTAGTAGCCAAATTCACCTCCACAGATCATTTTGCAAAGTTTTTCTATATTTTAATAGGAAATTGGCCATTGATAACTTCACCTGTAACTTCTCCTTGGGGTACTCAAAGGTGAAGTCGGTCAAAATTACCTCCACAAACTACTCATTTTTTTCTTTTAGGCATAACTCGGTCAGATTTTCTTGAATTTGTCTGAATCTTGGTATGGTTGTAGTCCAAGAGGAGGTGCATATTTGATGCATTATTAATGATTATCAGATGTACATCATGGATTTAGCACCATGGTCAATTTGGGAGGTGATTTTGGGGTGTTGTACACCCTATGAGTTTTTCCGGGGGTATAATTTGTTACTATTGTACTACACATTGAGACCCTTTTTGGATGTATGGAGTGTCCCTTGACTCCAAAGACTGGTGGTGTTACGGCTTGTTAAAATTGCAGTGTTATCCTATAGGACATTAGGGTAAGTTTGGTGACTTGCAACCTATACAATGAAAATGTCCCTCAGGTTGTTTACTTCTGCTTCTCTTGTCACCTCCCACATCCCCCACCAGCAAGGTTGCCACAGATGTGTCAGAAAAAAATGTGGCTACATTAATGCCACTACTGCTAACTACTCCTTTGCTACTACTAGCCAGGGGGCCCACAGAACACACTGCTGCAGACATAGTTTTTTTTAACTGCAGCAATATTTTGCCACACAAATTTTGAACACTTTTTTGCAGCTTCCCTGGCACAGTTCCCTTTAGTAGAGCATCTTTTCCCAATCATTTTATATTAAGTGTAACAAAAACAACAGCACCAGAATATGTTGTTCGCCTTTTGGGGGGTGGGGTTACAAGAGAATACACAAAGGGATTTACTGTAAGGCAGGAACAAGGGGCACCCACACAAGACTGCATAGGAATTTACAAGACTTTACACTGAAACAAATACTCCAGAAATGTTTATTTCCTTTTTTTTCTCTTTTGGATTTGTATGTTATACTACAAAACAGGGATTATTTAAGGTATTAGGATTAGGCTAGAACTGGGGAGTGCATCCATGCAAGACCACACAAGACTTTATAGGACTTTACACTGAAGCAACTACATAAGAATGTTTTTACTTTTTTGGTTTCAACACAAAACAATACTCAAGTAGGACTACTGGGACTAGGGATGGACACACACACACACACACACACACGGCAACTACACAACACTTTAGTCAAACAACACCAGGTATATATTTTGTGTGACTGTGTTTTTAAGAAAAACAGTATACAACATGGATTCAGGGATTTCTAGGGGTTGGATCCAGTTACACGCAAGACACTACACAGCTACTTTCTAAGCAACAGAAACAATAAATGAACTAAGAACACTTAAACAATTCAGTAAAACAAACCTCACTATTCTACCCAACTAAACTAGCAATGCACAGAAAACAAGAAAACAAAAATACACAGCCACTACATAAAAAACAGCTCTACACAATTAGAGACACTTATAAGGTAAGCCTGCCTTTTGCTGCTTCAGGATTGGAGCTACATAAACTATCCTCCCCCAAAGCACACTACAGCACTGTCTGCAATACAGAAAATGAAAGTACTAATTTAAATAGGAAAATGACCAATCAGTAAATGGTCTATGATCTACAGACACAAGGCACAACACCCCCTTCATAGAGTGATTTTGGATAATGAACTCTGCAGTTTGAGGATTTTTAAAATTTTCTTTCTGAACACATCTCCAATAACACAACGGACTCCAGCTCTCTCCTTCACACAGTGTACTAAAGTCAGCCTCTGCATAAAAAAGAACCCATGTGACCTCCTAGCCCATGAATCTTGCTAACTTCACCTTGGGACCATTATTCTTAGGTGAATTTAGGCAACGTTGCTATTTTCTACATTCACAAATTCCACCTTTCAGGTGAAGTGCGACTTCGTCTTGTAGTTTTTCTGCATTCATGACTTCTGCTGCCTTGTAGATTAATTTAACGAATTCCACAAAATTTGCAAAATAATCCATGAAGCAAAGTTTTCCAACTTTGCCCATCACGATGATATTGCAAATAATAAAGGTATGTCCATTATTAACAAAGTCTGGGATTATACATAAGTCCAAAAAGTCTGTAGCAACTCATAATGCTGAAATGGAAAACAATTAAACAAAAAATAGATGAACAAACCTTAAACACCTATAACTGGGTTACTAATGTCTTATCTTTTATGAGTCTTACTGAGTACGGTTAGCTGTCCAGTGTTCCAAATGTTTCTATCTTCTCTGCTGTCCTGGAGTATTCAAACCTGCAATCTGAAAATGTCCCTTATCCCATGAGGTTCTCCCTGAGTTATAAGTCAGACAAAAGAGGGCTTGTATTGCATAACGCCATTGACATGGGTATCCCATCTGGGAATCCATTGGTCTTTTTAAATTTGTTTCTATTTTTATTGTTTTGACTGTCCACTCATAAATATGAGTGTGTTTATTGATTGTGGATGTGGAGTTTCACTTTGGGACATATTAGAATAAATATATTGTATGGTGATTGGTTAGTTTGTGGTAGTCAGTCATAACTGTTGGTTTATTTTGATTATTCGGAGGTTTATTGTTAAGTCAATGATATTTGACAAGATTATATTATGTGTTTCTTGGTTAATTGTTTCCTTTCTTAGCCATAAATTTTGCTTTGTTTGGCTTTAAATACTGTTAAGGTGTTATATGGTTTTCCTAGTAGCAGTAGATTTTTTTTATCGATTGATCTTTATTTGGTTTTAGGCAGTATAAATAGGTGACTTATCTAACAAGGGATTCTTTATCTGGAATTTGTAGTGGTAATGTACTTCTTTTCTATTTTATTTGATGTAAATATGATATCTCTTAACATTGTTATAGTGTTATCCTTTTTAGGATTTAAACTAGGTTTTATACATTTACTATTTATGGAGTTCAGAAAGACAGTTTTCTTGGCTTTAAAGTTATTTATTATTGATATTTTAAGAAAGAAGCTTTGTGGTATAGGCTATTATAAGGTTGGGATCAATTGATCAAGTTTTATATTAAGTAATGCTTATGTTGTAATAGTATATTACTGGTAGTTTTATAAATTTTATAGTAATACTGAATTATTTAAGTAAGTAAATGCCTTTATTTTTTGGCATGTTCTATTTATAGTGATATATTAGGTTAATGTTTTTGTGTTTTTTGGTGTGATTATAATTTTAATGTTATAGAAACCCTAGATCTATAGAAGTGTTTTATTTATTTTTTCAATTCACCATTTTTAAAATAGTGATGTATAAAGTTTGTTAATTATATGTCTACTATTGATTCTGTGAATATTTTGCCATTAGTTTGTTGGCACTTAAAGTATGGTAATAGTTGTGAAATTGGAGTTTTGTATTTGGTTTTAGCAGAAGTACTACACAAGTATCTTAAAAAATATTGGATTGCTTTATTTGCTTAATGTTAATATTTTGAGTTTAATGCTTATTTTGATTAGTTCATGATATTGCCTTTATAAAGAATTTTTTTTAGTAGTTGGATTTCATTAAAATTTGATACCTTGAGCTGGCCCAGTGACGCTGAAGGCTGAAGCACTGGATGCCTTACCTCACACCACACTGGTGACCCAGGTTCAGGAATGGACTTTGGTTGTTGGGGACCCAGCATGGGGGGGTGGAGCAGGATTGACCAGCTGGAAGGCAGCTCTCCTCTCTGGGGGGTGGTTGTCACCCCCATAGTCCTGCTGTCACTAGTTGGAGGCCCGGTGGTCAGTGTAGGTGGCGGGGAGTGACATGTAGTGGGTGCATACCTCAAGATGTGGCATGCATGTGTCTGTGGTAGAGGGCTGGGTTATGAGGAGAAAATAGTAAAACTACCATAAACTACATATAAAAAAAATTGATACCTTTGTATAGCTATCTATATATCTATGTATCTATATCTATATCTATTCCTTGCAAAAGACTGTGTTAATGCACCAGTTTTAGGGCTCAAGTTAATGCCACAGAAACAGTGAAATGTGGAGTTAGGGTTTCCAACCCTAACTCCCCCACAGCAGCAAAAGGACAAGCCCACACAAGCAATCACAGACAGTCAGTATGCCTCAATGTGGTATATAGTAATGCTGTGTGGATACCACAACATAATGGAGCTGTCAAAGGAACACGCTTTGGTATCATTGTCTAGTTAATGGGTATCAGTAGTCTTCCCCATATTGTGGCATCAACTGAACGCATACATATAGTGCCAACTACCAATGACTAAAACATTCATAATAGCTGTGGTGTGAGAAGACAGTCTTTCAGTGCAACTGCAGTGCTACAGTGAGGAAGGCCCGATGTGAGCACTGCTGAGGCTCATCTTTGCATCTTGTATTACCTACACTGCAACCACAAAATACCCACATATGGAGGTGTATAGCTCTTTAACATCTATACTGCATAGTATTATACCCTTCATGTTCATTTTTGAGTTAAATCCATGTATATGGTCCAACACATCACTGGTGTCTTTAATATAACTCTCCATCATAGTTACTGCTGGCTGTGCAAAAAGGTTCACAAAGTTCAGTAGTGTTTCTAGTATTGAATCATCCCCTGATACTTTCGGGTGAGCAGGGGGATTATCAGGGTCCTTATGCATTTTGGGGATCCCATAGAACACCAGGATTTTCAGATATTTAACTACAGTATTAATAGCTCTCTCTGCCAATTTTGCAAATGACCTAGTTCCACTTCTATAGCTATAATCTGTTTAATACTCTCCCTGATTCATGGGGTGGTTTCCCCTTCAACCCATTCATAGTTCTCAGTTACCTCTAACAGGGTTTTATACATTCTAAAATATTGGTCCTTATCCATGACTACCACTCCCTCACCTTTATCTGCCTGTTTAATGACAATCAAATTATCCCTCTCTAGGTCTTTAAAAGCCAGTTTTTCTGCTCTGGAAAGGATTTATCTAGAACATGTGGTCATAAGACATTGAATTTATCAATCGTTATATTATTGAGTGTCAGAGATGTTAGAAACATACACTTTTTTCTTGTATCCTTACAGAAATAAAAGATGCTTAAATTATTGTGATAGTGGCTACATGACCTTATAAACACAAGATTCAGGTACATAGGATTTTGTTTACATTAAATTATACATGATGAATTGCTATGCTTAACTTTACAAGTCTTATATTGTGACTACCTTGTGCCATGCCAAGCAAGTGGCGTGAAACCAAAATATGGACCTCCACATCAAATTTTTCATTTTGTACCAGAATCTTATCTCACAAACCCTACTGCACATGTTCAGAACAACAAACACTAAACTTTAAAGGCTTTTAACTCTGGAACCATTTAATATTTTTTCACCAGACCTATCAAAGGCACTGCTTTAGGACATGACACATGTCCCCTGCACCTTTGGAGAAAACAATTCCATTCCATGTAGGCTGTAGGAGAGAGCAAAAAAAAAAAACATGTTAAGTATAGGAAAAAAATTAGCTTTTTATGAAAAATGATATATGCGGATCTCAGAAATGTACAAGCTGCCATCACAAAATGTTTTACAGATCAAGACCTTGCCTCCTAAACACATGCTAAATTTCAGCTCATTTTGTCAAATGATGCCAAAGATAGTAACATGCTAAGTTAGGGATTTAATATTGAATACCCTACTCTACCCTAATTATACTGGCACTACTGTACCAGAATAATACATATAGATATACTGTATATTCTTTGCAAAAAAACTTTGTTAATGCACCAGTTAGAGTAACTCAATGACATAAAAGTAGGGAAATGTGGCATTAGGGTTTCCAACCCTAATGACCCACCCCAACCCCCAAGCCACAAAAGGAAAGAACATCAGGGTTTTTGGTGTTCAGAATCTTGGTGAATCAGTGGTGGGGTCTCTCTTGGGTTGTCAACCTAATGGCCACCCCATTCCATGAGCAAACAATATCACACATGATCTTTTTTCTTCATACAAGGCCCACAGGGCCCTGTGTGAAGAAAGGTAAAACAAACTGTGTTACATACGAACATACGAAATTTGCCAGCAGATAAAGGCCTAGAGGTCTAACAAGTCTGCTCGAATGTGCAGGAAGCACCCCTTATTCTGCAGCTGACCCTCCCTTCCACCCTTCCCCTTCACTAACCCTCCCCCTTGTCCTGTCCCATCCCCTTTTGAAGCAGTCCACTGTTCTACTGGATACCACTTCTGCAGGTAATGCATTCCACCCAGCCACCACCTTCTCTGTAAAAAAGTGTCTCCTCATCTCCCTCCTGAATCTTCCTCCCTCCAGTCTCATATCATGGCCCCTGGTGGCCCTCTCCTCCCTTACTTTGAACAGCCCCTCTGTACCCATCTTGTTTATTCCTTTCATGTATTTAAAGGTTTCAATCATGTCACCCCGGTCCCTCCTCTCCTCCAGTGAGTACATGTTCAACTCCTTCAACCTCCTCTCATATGATAAGTCCCCCATCCCTTTGATCATCTTTGTCACCCTGCACTGCACCCCCTCCAGTAACTTAATGTCCCTCTTCAGATATGGGCACCAGTACTGCATGCAGTACTCCAGGTGTGGTCTAACATGACCTATACAGTGGCAGAATCACCTCCTCCCTCCTCAATGATATAACCCTTGCAATACAACCCAGCATTTTGTTGGCCTTTGCAGCTGCCTTCCTACATTGTGCTGAGTTGTTCATTGACCCTGTAATGAGCACCCCCAGATCCTTCTCCTCCTCTGTCTGGGCTAGCTGCACTCCCCCAAGCTGGTAACTCCTCCTTGGGTTCTTCATCCCAAAATGCAGCACCTTGCACTTTTTGGCATTAAATCCCAGTTTCCAGGTGTCTGACCAGGTTTCAAGCTTTGCCAGATCATCCTGCAACCCCTGCCATCCCCCTAGGTCATCCACCACTGCGCCTACCTTGGTATCATCACCAAACAGACTGATCTTGCTCTTGATGTCCCATGATATGTCTGCAATGAATATCCCAAACAACACTGGTCCCAACACCGAGCCCTGTGGAACACCACTCGTCACTGCCCTTGGGTGTGAGATCCCCTCCCACCACCACCTTCTGTTGCCTTCCCTGAAGCCAGTGTCCTACCCATCTCACCAACTTTGCACCCGCCCCTGTGCCTACTAACTTCCTTCCCAGCCTTCCATGCAGCACTGAGTCGAATGCTTTACTGAAGTCCAGATACAGGACATCCACTGCATGGCCCCTGTCCAGTTGCCTAGTTACCAAGTCATAGAACTCCACCAGGTTGGTTTGGCAGGATCTGCCACGTATGAAGCCATGCTGTCTGCTGTCCTGTAGTCCTTTGGCCTCTAGGAGGGCCACCAGCCTCTCCTTCAGGATAGTCTACATTAGCTTACCCATGATGGATGTGAGGCTCACTGGTCTGTAGTTTCACGTTCATCCTTGGGGCCACTCTTGTGGAGGGCACCACATGAGCCATCCTCCAGTCCTGAGGTACACACCCCAATGTAGTGAGGCATTAAATAGGTCTGCCAAAGGTCCTGCAAGGACCTCTGCCAGCTCTTCTTCAGTACCCTGGGGTGGATGCCATCTGGGCCTGGTGCCTTGTCCACCCTCAGTGCCTTCAAACCCTCTCAAACTCTGCCCTCCATGATTTCCTTCTGTCACCCCTTCCCCCATTTCTGCCATTTCTCCCACCTTGGTGTGTCACCCCCTCTTCTTTTAGTAAATACTGAGCAGAAGTACTCATTTAGTGCTTCTGCCTTATCGCACCCTGCTTCCACCCAACCCCTACTTCCTAATCCTTACTATGTGGTCCTTACAGCCTTTTTCCCTGATGTACTTAAAGAAATCCTTCTCCCTCTTAATGCCTGCCAGCCTGAGTTCTGTAGATGCTTTGGCTCCCCACTGCCCCTTGCCACCTCCTTCGATTCTCCTGTCAAGTACTCCTCCCTGTCCTCCCTCCCTGTTTTCTTGTACTCCAAAAGGCAGCTCTTTTCCTCCTTACCTTTTCCATGACCTCCTTGCTCAACCAGCTTGGTTTCTTAGCCCTAGCCTTCTTGCTCTGGGCTTTGCAGCAGGTTTTGGTTGCTTCCACTATCCCCAGCTTTATGAGTTCCCACCTCTGGTTAGTGTCCATACTAGATTGAATTCTGGCCAGGTACCCTTTTACCACTTCCCCCATCCTCCCATGGCATGCTTATCTACCTTTGAAGAGTGTATCATTATAAGTCAGTGGCTTGAAACTGTGCTTTGTACTTCCAATTGGAGGCTATGCGCTGAGGGAGGGGTGAGCACTACAGTTGACAACCTCAAGGAAGACCACATCACTGATTTGCCAAGACTCTGGAGACCCAAATCCCTAATGTTTTTTCCATTTGCTGCTAGGGAGTGGGGTTGGTTGTTATGTTTGGAAACCCTAACACCACATGTCCCTACTTTTGTAGCATTGAGTTATCTAACTAGTGCATTAACAAAGATTTTTGCAAAGAATTTCATTTTTTTTGAGCGATTGGAACTGTATCCTCATTCAGGCAAGTACTTTTGGGAATAGATGCAGATGTTCTGTGCAAGGAGAAGACTCTGTCTGCCTACAGAAGTGCAGGGCCCACAAATGGCAGACAATGAAGTTTGGTGCAATGACAGATGTGAAGAATTCATGGGTATGTCTGTTGAGCTGTGTAAGTGCAGATCCCTGTGGTTCCTGCACTTCTATGTGGTCACAGCTACAGATGCACAGGGCAAATACTGCATCTGTCAGCCAATGCACAAGGTCCTCTGCCACCCAAGGAGGGGGAGAGGTGCAGAGCCCTATGCTAAGAGGGCAGTTGCCTTCACTAAATGGTACCCAGACCTGTGTGGATAACCCTGCTCCTTTCATTCCCTGTCTGGGGGGGTGTCAAATAACTTTTCATTCTCTGGCTGGGGGTGTTGCATAACAGCTCCATCTACCCACCATCACCCCATCCAGCTGGGTCACTGAGCTCACCCCCAAACTCAGCTCACCAGCACAGGACCACAAAACATACCCATTCAAGTCAAGAGTGACACTACACACAAAGTTTGTTAACAAAATTTTTTTTTTCAATTTTGACCCCAAATTTTCAAGATACTCATTTTGTGATTTGACCTATAAACAAGACATGTATCATTTATATTAGTATACTGGCTGAAATGTGATTTCACACCAGAAATGCAAAATCACATCTCATTCAGAATTTAAAAAATGACCCAGGTCACTTTTATGAGGTGGTGTGGAAAAATAGCTATGTTGAAAGTCTGAAGTCAAAATAATAAAAAATAGTGAAGTTATGAGTGAATATTGAAATACTGCAACGTTTACTCAAAACTTGGGCATTTTACCATATTTGTACACTAAGTTGTCAGCATAGCCTTCTTATTACCCCACCTCATGAACCTGGTAGTGAAAATGTTCAAATCCCATTGAAATGTCATCCCATGCCACAGGCATGAAAACACAAATGATAGCTGCACGTTCATGAGATGGTGTAACAAAATGATTATGCTGAAAATTTGAAGCCAACATATTTAAAATTACCAAAGTTATGAGCAAGTGCAGTAAAATTTCAACAGATGCACATAACATTGCCATTTTTTACACATTTTGACCCCAGCCTTTCAATATAGCCTTCTTATGACCCCACCTCATGAACAAGGGTGGTGAAAATGTCCAAATCCTGCCCAAAAGATGATTCCACCAAGTGACCATGAAATCACCTGTTGGGCCAGATTTGCACTGTTCCATTACCATTGTTCATGAGGTGGGGTCTCAAAAGGGCCACACTGAAAATTTGGACTCAAAATTTGCAAAAAATGGCAAAGTTATGCATCAAAGTTGAAAACCTCATTGAAGTACATTGAACCACACTTACCTTACTTTCTCATATTGTAGTTCAACAGTTCCAACAGCAAGATGTATCTTTGATTAGAGACTGGATCTTTGACCTGTGACCTATTCAGGTGAGTGATGGTGTGTGGGGGTGTACTGGGGGTATGGGGTGGTGGGTGCTGAGTGGGAGGTGGCAGGGTCAGATCAGTTAGAGACCTTTTTTTTTGCAGCATTAAGAAAAAAGCATAGAGGGACTGTTTCCTTTATTTGAGACAGGGACAGCAATCAGAAGGTGGGGAGATGCCACTAGACACCAGGGAAAAACAAAACTTAATAGGGACAGTGATTTGAGGATGGAGGGCACCACTAGATACTAGGGAAAAATAACATCATTATGGAGATGGTGATTGGAGGGTAGGGGTGCCACTAGACACCAGAGAAATATAAATTCACTTTGGGGACAGTGATTGGAGGGTGGGAATGCCACTAGACACCAGGAAAATGTAAATTCATGATGAGGATGGTGATCAGAGGGTGGAGATGCCACTAGACACCATGGAAAGATTAAATCATTAAGGAGACAACGATTAGAGGGTGGGGGATGCCACTAGACATCTGTGAAAGATTCAGTCATTAAAGGGACAGCAATCAGAGGGTGAGGGTGTGCTACTAGACACCAGGGAAAGATTAAAATCATTACAGGGATGGTAATTGGAGGGTGGGGGGGTGACACTAGACACTAGGGAAATGGCAGTTCACTGATCTCAGTGCAGCCTACAACACAAGTTCCAGCTGCAGCTGCAGAAGTCAAAAAAGTTCCACTGTTCTCATACAGAGAACGCAGGTGAATGGTTCCTCTTGTTATGTGGGTCACCTGGGATTTTGTGTTCCCTGAAAAGGTATTTCTGGCCCTTATTGTAAAAATGAAACATCAGAATCTAGCTAAATGGGACCCTTGTAGCTAGGTTCTATTGTTTGTTTTTAAACATGCCAGTATTTTTATGTATTTTCCATGCTTGTTAGATTGTGGAGAAAGCAACAAGCAATAAGCAACGTTATCTCAAAAACCCTACTGCACATGCTCAGAATGGGAAGACACAAAACTTTAAAGCCTTATAACTATGGCACCATTTAATATTTTTTCACCAGACATTTTAAAGGCACTACCTGAGGACATGACATGTGTGTCCTACACGTTTTGGGAAAAAAATTCCATTCCATGTAGGCTGTAGGTGAGAGCAAAAAAAAATCATATTAAGTACAGGAAAAAATAGACATCTACAGAAAATTATATATGCGGAACTCAGAAATTGCAAAAGGTGCTACCACAAAACTTTCCAAAGATCAAGACCTTGCCTCCTAGACATGTCATCTGATTTCATCCAATGGTGCAAAAGATATTAATGTGCAAAGTTAGGGGGTTTAACATTGAACACCCTACTCAACATTAATTACAGTGGTGGTACCAGACCTTTATAATATATGTAATATACTATATACATGAGTGGGTTGATATATGTCAAGTTTAAAAAGGAACATTGTCAGCTTTTGTAACCACTTCAAAGTATTTGGAAACATTTATTTTTTTGCCTGCTCTACCCTTTTAAATTGTTTGAGTTTTTTTAATATGTAAATGAATTAGTGTGCCTGTTTTACTTCCTTGACTGTATTTTGTAAAGTTATCAAGGGACGCAGTGAACCTCTTTAAGAGAGTTCTATGTATGTGTTAGCATTTGTCCTGTTTGGTATCTAATAGCTGAAAATGGTATAAGTGAGCACAGAGTACTATAGAAGTACTGTTATTGTTTTATTTTTAATATAATATGTATTTTTACTGTTGAGACACTGTCAGCTTTTTTCTGAATTTCTAATCCCCAGGTTAAAAAGGCATCTGCAGCCAGTAATATGTTTATGCATTTTATGTGTGGTCCTAGATTTTTATCAAGTAGCCATATCATGTAAATTTATCATATTTTAAGTATCCTGACCTTTTCCCCACCTGCCTAATGGCTCTGCATAATTTTGTAACAACATGACGCTGAACAGACAGTAAACTCGTGCATTGATGAGTTTTTGAATGTGAAAGCAACAAAAAATAAGGACGTATTCTAATGTAATTCTGTGAGCTATACTGTTTAAACTAATTCCAGTAGTAAAACAAGCACTGTAATGCTGTTAAGTATTTAGCTAAGTGCAGCCCTAAAGCCAGGCTTGCACATTCTGTAATGCTAGCGCTAAGCCAAATGCTACTTCCTTTTTAAACAGATGTTTAACCGGGTTGCAGTACTCATTTTAACATAGGAGTTAGTTTAAACAGCAAAGCTTACTTAATTGGATCCATGTCAAGTCAACAAGAGGAAATCCAGCACAATAAAAACAGTGTGGTGAAAACCATGAAAATCAAAATTGCGCAAACAGAATACTGTTGAGAATTTAGAGGAAAATGATTTACTATTGCACCACAACATTGCCATGGACCACCGCTCCAGTGAAATTTTGTAACTTACATTTCTGTCTCTAGCTGTATTCTGCAAGTACAGTTTTGACTTTCACAGCTTTGTCTGCACTGCGTCCGACCGCATTGGATTTCCTCTCGCCGACTTGATGTACTACTCACTTAATTACATCAGAATGAATCTTTATCTGATGTTGCTTAGAAATTCAAAAAATCATCAAAGCACAAGTTTGCTGTCTGTTTGGAGTCAAACACCAGCACCAATGTGCATGCATGGAGTCACAGCTTCACTTTTTTAAACAGACATTTAAATGGGTTAAAGTACTCATTTAATAATAAATTTGGGTATCAATTTTTCATCCCCTGCCAGATGCATAAATAATCATCAATAAATCTATGCCATTTTGTCACATATTTATAGTATGGATTTCTGGCTGAGTTATTCACAAACAACATCTCCCACCAACCCATGAACAAATTGGAATAGGTGTGTGCCATGCTTGCCCCCATAGCTGTGCCTGTCAGTTGCAGATAATGTTCCCCCCAATTCAAAGCTATTACCGGTATACTTTAATACAAACTCTAATGCTCTATAGGTTCTTCTGTAGATTGGTTGCATATTAAAAATCATCTAGCTTTAAAAAATATTGTTGCAAGCAGACCATACTAACTTTCCTTATATTGCCGTTTAAGTTAATTGGAAGGTCTATGTCACCTGCATGAGAAAAAATCTCCCAGACTAAAAATAATGTAACCAGTGTGGAAGGGTTTAGAGACCCAAAGTGCCAGGGCATGTTGTGGGCATCCATGTCCTACATCTCATTTCTGTGTTATTTTGCACTAAAGCACTTTATCTTCAAAACTAAGCAGACGTGTCTGGTATATTCTTTCATTGAGTGTCATTGAGTGAGGGACATCCTTGGAATTTAGTTGCTACATGTGTGGGTTGCCAAACCTAGTCCCTGCACCACGCTACTAACTGCTTTCATGGCCATTTGTTTGGCAGGTACTGAGACAGCAGCTCTCAGCTGCTATATTGTACATTCCCTCAGAGTTTTAAGCAAAACACAGACCCAAAATTGTTTGCAGGCATGTGGTGTAAAAAGGAAGAGCACCCAGCTAAATGGGCTACATTTCATTCAGCTTGATAAATCTAAAATCAGAGCATGAAGAATGTGTGTCCTGGAAACAATCATCTGAGAAGTCTCTATCAGAGTGATTTGCTGATGATTCCATTGTATCCAGATGTATCAACTGCAAAAAATATTTCTGATAACCATGCTCCAAGACCATAAAAAATGTATGTTGTAAAGATCCAAGTTAGAACTTATGAATTTGCTTCTGTACAGGTGCCTAGCATTGGTATCACCAGTTCTGGCACCAGCATTTGAAACTACTACTGGTACCAATTGTTATGTCACTAGTATTGTTCAAGTGTTTGTGTCTGTTGAGCCCATGATGCAAGTAATCAGTCCAGTTCAGAATAAAATGGTGGTGGATGCTTTTCAAAGTTTTGAGTCTTTAGTGACTGATCAGAAAGATCAAATTCACAGTTGAACTGATTTGTGCATGGCTGTGTTAACATATCCACTCTGTAATATGCTTGCTGCCAATCAATTACAAGATGTGCTGGAGTTTTATTCAGCGTTGAGTGGCATAAATGACTTTGAAGGATTTCAGATTTGAAATTAGTTCCTGGTGGATTTCTCAGAGTGGTCCTGATGTCAACAGTGCAACACCACAACTATGAACAGATGAAATAATGAAACATGGCTGGGTTAACCTGTTATTAAGATGGCAAGTGTGGCATTCCCAAATTTATTGTGTAATGTTTTTATGGAACAACCTTGTGGAACATGTGGTGATTTGTTAAAAATTGTGGATTTGGAACAGTGCTTTAAGTATTTTGTTATTATGCTCCACCATGTTGATTCTCAGTGTCAGGCAATAGATACATGCATTTCAAATTCTCATCTGGTGATGTATATTTGTCTGATTTTAAATTTGTAGCTCATGCAGTGACTGTTCGTCTTGACCCAGTCAGTAATTCTGTCCATTACAGTATGGCTGCATCAAAAACAGGGAAGGATTCAGTGTAATGATTCTGTTATTACATGAAAACATCCAGTGCCATGGAATTTGAAAAATGCCTATATTCTGATTTTAGAATTAAAAAAAAAGATTATAAAGGATTGAGCAATAAGATTCCAGACAGGAATTAAAAAGAGTGTATAGAGTAATAAAATTCCTGACGTGTACATAAAAAGAATAAATGTAAAAAGTTGTATATATTTTGTAAATAGTGGTTTTCACACATATAATTTACATGTGATAGGAGCATATAAAATTCATTTTTGTTTATTTCATGTTTTATACAAAAGAGTTTAGGGTTTCCCAGTTAATATCTATCTGGGGATTTGTAATTTTTTAACCAGTTCAAGTAAGCTTTTCTCATGGTGCTGGATTTGTAGTTGAGCTACAGTACATTACTTTGAAACATATTTCTATACTGAAAAATACAGTTTTGAGTTTGTGCTTTTAGTTTATTTTGTATTGTTTTATTAACAGTTATGTATGTTTAGGTACACATTTTGTAATGTAGAATATGCATATCTGTATAAAAATGCTTTTGATTTTACTGTTTGATGTTCATAAATAAAGTCTTCTTTGAAGTTTGTAAAGTGAAAGAAGTTCATCTTGGTTAGTAATTAAATGCAACAGATGCTTTGTACAGATATCATGCCAATTCTTTTTAATCTGCCTTTCAAATTTGTATATGTGTAAATATGTTATTATATGGACATTTATATTTCAAGATCTGTATATTTTTTCATTACATTTAATATGGTGTACAGATATGTTCAGTTAATTGTTCATCTAATGTTAGATTTTTGATGTTGAAATATATTATAAGAAGTTGTTTTTACATGATTTGGTTTGATACTTAACATTTATTAAGTATTAACTTGTAGTATTTGCTACAAATGACAGATTGGCCTTTTCCTGACTTTTTGATGGTCACTTTTGTGAAATTTTCCAGACCACTATAGTTGCTTCTGTTTTTATGATTACTGGTTCTGGGTTGTTTTTTTTTTTTTGTTTGCTTTGGGAAAACAGCATTTTATTCAATTGGTTAAATTGTCTATTTTTAAATAATTGGCTATTCTGAATACATTTTTAAAACTATTTCCTTGCGATGTGTGTTTCTTTTTTACTAAACATGTTAATTGTTGAGGTTATAAAAATATGTCTGTTGCATGTAACAACTTGAATTTAATTATAATTTGTTCAATACTTTGTTTTCTAAGAAAGTAAGGAAATGTATGTGAAAAAATTACATTAAGACCCATTGGGGTACTACTGTAAAAAACACAAACCCCACAAAGTCAGGAAATACATTATTAGTGTCATTATTTATAATTTTCACCCCATTTCCTACAGTACGTCTACTACCTTTATAAGTGTGTAGGTACTGACTATTGATCTATAGTCTAATACTTAATACAAGATCTATATACTGGTATTTGAGATTGTTTGGTAGCAACCCTAATCACCAAGCCCCAACCACTGACCCAGTCTTTCCGATAAAGTTGAAATATCTTAGGTGCAGTTTGAAAAGAATTGCTAGTAAAGACTTTTTGTAGCCAAAGTTCAATGGTAATATTTAAAGTAACCATACAGTGGAGTCAATTTTCTTTTATAGTAAAGTTACTACACAATTGATTTAAATATTTAAAAAAAAAATAAGAAAACCGCACTCAGGAGACAGGAATTGCCATGCTGCATACTTTTTTATTTAGCAAACTACATGCCTGAAAAACTGCAGTGTCCCCACCACAAAAATGCCAATGTTGCAAGCTTCTTGCTAAAGCACACAAGTGTGAAATGTTGGAGTTTTTGTGGTGGGGCACTGCCATTTCTCGGGCATGTATTTTGTTAAATATAAAAAAGTATGCAGCATAGAAACATAAAATTTGATGGCAGATAAGGACCACTTGGCCCACCTAGTCTGCCCATTTCCCTACCTAACGGATAAGCTGCAGATCCTAGTTAACCAACAGCCTACTTCCTCCTACCCCCTACTATAATTGCCTTATGTCTGTCCCATGCATTCTTGAATTCTCCCACTGTTTATGACTCTATGACTTCCTCAGGAAGGCTGTTCCATGTATCCACAACCCTCTCTGTGAAGAAATACTTCCTCACATTACCTCTGAGCCATCCCCCCTCTACAGTATCTTCAAATTGTGCCCCCTTGTTTTTGCACATCTCTTTTTCTGAAAGATGCTACCCTCTTGGACTTTGTTGATTCCCTTGAGGTATTTGAAAGTTTCTGTCATGTCCCCCCTCATCCTCCTTTCCTTGAGGCTATACATCTTTAGTTCCTTTAGTCTTTCTTCATATGTCTTCTGATGCATACCCTGCATCATTTTGGTTGCCCTCCTCTGGACAGCCTCCACCCTGTCTATGTCTTTGTGGAGATGGGGTGTCCAGAACTGTACACAGTACTCCAGATGTGGTCTTACCAACTGTCTGTACAGAGGGCCAACAACTTCCTGTTTTCTACTGGTGATGCCCTCTCCCTATGCATCCCAGTATCCCCCAGCCCTCCTTACTGCCTTCTCACATTGCTGGCCCACATTTAGGTAATCTGATATGACTACCCCCAGGTCCCTTTCCATTTTTGTTGTTGTCAGTATCTCACCCCCCATTGTGTACTCTTCACCAGGGTTTTTGTTTCCCAGGTGCATTACTTTGCACTCCTTTGCATTGAATCAAAGCTGCCATACATTTGACCATTCCTCCAACCTTGCCTAGTCCCTTTTCATCCTTTCCACCCCACCTTGTGTATCAACCCTGTTGCAGATCTTTGTGTCATCTGCAAAGAGACATGCTTTCCCTTCCAGTCCCTCTGCAATGTCACTGAGAAAGACATTAAAAAAGGACCGGCCCCAGTACTGAACCCTGCAGTACCCCACTAGTAACCCTCCTTTCTTCACTGTGGACTGCATTTACTATTACCCACTGTGTCCTGTTGTTCAACCAGTGTTTTACCCAGGCTACCACCCTAGGACCCACTCCCAGGCTGGCTAATTTGTTTATTAATCTTTTGTACGGGACTGTGTCAAATGCCTTGCTAAAGTCTAGGTAGGCCATGTCCACAGTCCCTCCCTGGTCTACTGCTTTGGTCACCCAGTCAAAGAAATCAATTAGATTTGTCTGACATGACCTTCCTGCTGTGAATCCATGCTGCTTTGGGTCCTGTGCCCCACTGGCCTCTAGGTACTCAACAATTCTTTCCTTCAGAAGTGATTTAATCATTTTCCCTACCACTGAGGTCAAATTGACAGGTTTGTAGTTTCCTGCCTCTGTCTTGCTCCCACTTTTGTGAAGGGGAATCACATCCACCCTCCTCCAGTCCTCAGGTACCACCCCATCCTCCCATGATTTATTAAAAAGGGTAGTCAGTGGTGTTACTAGTTCTTCCCTTAGTTCTTTTAAAATTCTGGGGTGAATCCCATCAGGCCCCATTGCTTTATCCACCTTCAGTTTTACAAGTTCTTTAAGAACCCTTTCTTCTGTGAAAGGACTAATATCAACCCCCCCCCACCCAGAGTGCTTCTATTGACCAGATTAGGTATTTCCTGCTGCTTTTCCATTGTGAATACTGAGCAGAAGTATTCATTCAGTATCCCTGCTTTTTCACTGTCGCTCTTTGACTAACCACCTTCCTCTTTGTTCAGCCTCAGTATCCCTGCCTTAGTCTTTCTTTGCTCTCTAGCGTACCTATAAAAGGTTTTATCCCCCTTCTTAACCGAGTTGGCTATCTTTTCCTTGGTTTGGTCCTTTGCTATTCTGACTGTCTTATCCGCTTCCTTCTGCTTTAACTGGTACAGTTCTCTGTCCTGCTCCTTCTGTGTTTCCTTATACTTCCTGAATGCTATCTTTTTTCCTTTACCTTCCCTGCAACTTCTTTTGAGAACCATAGTGTTTTTTTCTTTCATTCTGATTTGTTTATTTGCTTCACACAAAGACTTGTTGCCTCTGTGATTGTGGTATTATGTTTCCCCATTGTTGCTCCACCCCTCCTTCTTGCCTGTTTGCTAGTGCTTTTCTGAGGCACTCTCCCATTTTGTCAAAATCAGCCCTCCTGAAGTCCTGTACCTTCACTTTTGTGTGGCTTGACTCTACAGCTAAGTTTATCGTGAACCACACTGTTTGGTGGTCACTTGTTCCCAGATGGCTATGCACTTCAAGATCAGAGAGCCTCTCTCCATCTCCATTTGAGAGTACCAGGTCTAAGATTGCTCTCTCCTGAGTGGGTTCCAAAACTAGCTGTCTGAGGCATGCCCCCTGTAGGGCATTGAGAATGGCCCTGCCCTTGGATGTGGCTGCAGCAAAGGTGCTCCAGTCAACATCTGGCATATTCAGGTCCCCCATCAGCAATATCTCCCCTTTCTCTGCCATCCCAAGGATGCCTTCTATCATTTCCTTGCCCATTTCCTCCCCCAGAGACGGGGGCAATTTTGGACTACTGAGTGCAGTTTTCTTGTTTTTTACATAAGATCGTTGGTGTTGATATGACACACCTTGGCTGTTGGAGCTGCCCTGGCCATTTCAGTGATTTAAATATTTTTTATTATAAAATAAGTAGACAAGTTTGTTATTTTATTTGTAAAATATGTTTGTTTTATTTATTCATACTGATAAGACCATGGGCCAAAATTGACCCATTTTCATGGGTGATTAGTGTACAAATAACAATTACATACAATATATAAATACATACATCTAACAAATGCAAATAAAAAAAATATACACATACCAATACATATAAATATATCATATGATCATCATTCAAAACATTTGACTATTAATCCATAGTCTAATACTTAATATCTTGTATCATGTTACAAGATATACTTTAAAGTGGGACTGTGGATTTCTCTTATTCTCTGTGGCTATGTTGAACTGAAC
This sequence comes from Neoceratodus forsteri, assembly GCA_016271365.2. NCBI lineage: Eukaryota > Metazoa > Chordata > Ceratodontiformes > Ceratodontidae > Neoceratodus > Neoceratodus forsteri. The sequence goes on from CM057449.1 coordinate 736,499,545, forward strand.
CCAGGTCCTGAGGGAGACTCTCTCAGGATAATGCATAATAATGCGAGAAGCCTGATTAACAAGATGGACTCCTCAGGACCTGGGTTATGACAGAGGTTCCAGATATTATGATCTTAACTGAAATCTGGCTACACCAGGGAATTCAACAGAAGGAAATTGAATTAGAGGATTATTACTTCATTGACAAGATAGGGGCGGGGAGGATTTTAATGTATTTTAGACTTGCTCTGGGACACTCTGAAATTTTGTTCTCGGGGAAAATAGAAGGCATTGAATGTATTCTGGTCCAATTACAAACACTACATTTAATAATTGGGACTGTTTACTCTCCACCCAAAGTGAAGATGAGCTACTTCGACAAATTTTGTCATAAAATTGGAGTACACATTGAAAACAGGAATGTAATTCTTATCTGTGATTTTAATGCCGCCTGGGGGGGGGTCCTTGGACAGAAACTAGAAAGCTATATGCAGAGCTTACAATTGACCCAGGTAATACAATCTCCCACAAGGAAAAGTTCATTAAATAGTTATGGCAACATCTTGGATTTAATTTGTATTTCCCCAAACCTGCAATTCAATGAAGTTAATGTTTGTTGCCCTAACTTGGGTGACCATCATGTTGTTCAGTGCAACAGTAGGGTGAAATATGAGAATAAGGTTCAGTCCAAACAATTTGATGCTTATAGGAGAAATTATGCTAAATTTAACACATTACAATTTAGGGATTATTTAACTGCAATGCCATGGCACAGTGTACTTTTGATTCTGGATTTGAGTTTGGCTGTTGTGGAGTTTACCAACATGTTTTTGGATGCTTGTGACAAATTTGCTCCTATTAAAAAAAAGACCATGAATGATAAAAGATACCTACTATGGGAAACATCTAAAATAAGCAAATTAATTCAACAAAAAAAACAGCTCTGGAAGAAAGTCAATAAATCATTGGATCCAGATATGTGGTTAAAATTAAAAAAAAGTCAGGAATAGAGTTAGTACTGTAATTAGGAATTCAAAAGCCTATTATTATAAGCAAAAAATTAAGGAAACAGTGAATCCCAAAAAATTACTGGTCTTTGATAAAGAATCTAACTAATCCAATCAAACAACATCCAGAAATTCAGATTAAGAAAAAAAAATGGGGAGCTGCAACAAATAGACAACTCTGCAAATCTATTAAATAATTACTTTGTTAATTTACCTGATCTAATAATTCCACAAACAAATGCAGTAAGCAGAGATATAAAGGTGATAAAAACAGGAATGCAAAACAAATATTCACCTAAGTTCTGATTCTGAAAGGTCACCATTGCCAAAATTTTTGAGATTGTTAAGAGCTTACAGATAAAAAAGGTCAGCGGGTATGGATGGTATTGAAAACAAGCTACTTAAGGAATCAGAATCAGAAATGTCCCCAATAATTCAAGGTATCATAAATTGGAGCTTGTGTGAGGGAACTTTTTCCCCAGATCTGAAAGTTAGCTAAAGTTATACCAATTGCTAAAGGTGGAGATCCAACAGATCCAACAAATTACCACCCCATAGCTTTGTTATCAACAGTCTCAAATATCTTTGAGAGAATAGTTCATAGTCAGTTAACTGAATATCTGGAAAAATATGAAAAACTGACCAGATACCAGTCTGGCTTTAGGAGTGGCAGGTCCATGGCCACCATGTTAATGGACTTTTTGGATATAGCAGCTACTCCTTTGGGGAGGGCAAGGTGTACGTGGACCTGTCCAAAGCATTTGATTTGGTTGATCATAAAATCTTGTTGGAAAAACTAAAAAATATATGACTATCAAATGAATCTTGCAAGTGGTTCAGTTCGTACTTAAATGGAAAAATCCAGGTAGTAACAGCTAATGGATTTCAGTCAGACACTCTATCAGTAATTCATGGTGTGCCCCAGGGACTGATCCTGGGGTCACTATTGTTTATTATTTACATCAATGATCTCCCAGATTTTGTGGAGCACTCCTACATCCGCCTTTACACAGATGACACTGTGTTGGTGGTTGAGGGGGCCAGCCATGGTGAAGTAGAAACTAAACTGCAGCAGGATTTTCTTGTAGTGCAGGAGTGCTTTACATCTCTGGGTTTGATCATTAACAGTAAAAAAACACAAAGAATGCTATTTGGTTCTAAGCAATCTAGATCAAAAGTTTGTGTTTACACATAATGACAAGGGAAGGGAAATGTCTGAATCAAACCACAACGTTTAAATATTTAGGGGTTTATTTTGACCAACATTTAAGTTTTAACTGACATATTTTAGATCTTGTTAAACAAGCATTTGTCAATGCCAAATGTTACTTACTTGTATGTGCTGTTTAGGTATTTGGAAGTGACAGTTTCATGCCTTCCTCCCAAGACATCCACTGTGTCTTTCCGTTCAGTATTCATAGAAGAGTGGGAGGAGCAAGGGCCACAGCAGTACAGCAGTTGACAAGGGGGTGAAGAGGTGGACAATAGTCCATTCAAAGGCAAAAGAGTCCTGCAGAAGCTCACTAAATTGAAGGTAGACAAAGCGATGGAACCAGATGGCATATGCCCAAGGATATTAACAGAACTGCGAAGAGAGATAGCAGTACCTCTGGCAGCCATGTTCACTGAGTCATTCAACATGAGTGAATTGGAGGATGGCACATGTGGTCCCTCTACACAAGTCCAGCAGCAGGGAGGAGGCAGGGAACAATAGGCCATTCAGCCTCACCTCAGTAGTGGGGAAGATCATGGAGACATTGCTTAAAGAAAGGATAGTGAGGCATCTAGATGCCATCGAACCAGAACCATAGACAACATGGATTCACAGTGGGACATCATGTCAGATAAATCTGGTTAATTTATTTGACTGGGTGACAAAGGAAGTGAATCAGGGTGGGGGCAGTGGACAACGCTTACCTTGATTTCAGCAAAGCCTTTGACACCATCCCATATAGGAGGCTGATAAACTAGCTGGGTAGGCTGGACATGGGGGAAAGGGTGGTAAACTGGGTTAGAAACTGGCTAACAGACAGGAGGCAGAGAGTGGTGGTAAATGGTTTGCAGTCTAGGGAGAGGGGGCGACCAGTGGGGTGCTGCAGGGATCGGTCCTGGGGCCAGTTCTGTTCAATGTCTTCATTAGTAATATTGCAGAACATCTGAAGGAATTTTTCACCAAATTTTCAACATAGCCATTTAAGACCTCTGCTCATGAAAAGTGTCACTGTGATTTTCTTAATTTGTCCCGTACATTGATTTGCGATTAACGATCAGCCATTGTGTGCTACATGGGCGAAACACTTTTGGGTGAGATGTGAAAAATGACAGCTGTACTACTCATAAGAAGGTGTGGTAAATGGCAATGTTGAAAATCTGGAGTGAAAATATTTAAAAATTCGCGAACTTACGAGCGTAGGAATTGGCGCAGCTTTATCAAGAAACAGTCATTTTAGGAATTTTTTTCACTAAACTTTCAACATAGCCATTTTAAGACCTCTGCTCATGAACAGTGTCACTGTGATTTTCTTAATTTGTCCAATACATTGATTTCAACAATCGACTGTGCCATTGTGTGCTACATGGGTGGAAACATGTTTTGGGTGAGATTTGAAAATGACAGCTGTACTACTCATAAGAAGGTGTGGTAAAAATGCAATGTTGAAAATCTGGAGGAAATATTGAAAATTCGCGAACTTACACGTGCGTAGGAACTGTACATATGCGCTCCATAAAACAGTCATTTTTGAATTTTTCACCAAATTTTCAACATAGCCATTTTAAGACCTTTGCTCATGAACAGTGTCACTGTGATTTTTAATTTATCCCGACATTGATTTCGCACACCGACTGCGCCATTGTGCGCTACATGGGCGGAAACACATTTTGGGTAAGATGTGAAAAATGACAGCTGTACTACTCATAAGAAGGTGTGGCAAAATGGCAATGTTGGAAATCTGGAGTGAAAATATTGAAAATTCATGAACTTACAAGCGTGCATAGGAACTGTACAACGCACGCTCATAAAACAGTCATTTTTTGGAATTTTTCCATCAAATTTTCAACATAGCCATTTTAACACCTCACCTCATGAATGGTGTTACTGTGATTTTCTTAATTTGTCCCGTACATTGATTTCACACACCGACTGCACCATTGTGCGCTACATGAGCAGAAACATGTTTTGGGTGAGATGTGAAAAATGGCAGCTGTGCTACTCATACGAAGGTGTGGTAAAATGGCAATGTTGAAAATCTGGAGTGAAAATATTGAAAATTCATGACCTTACGTGCGTGCGTAGGAACTGCGCAACACCTGTTCGTAAAACAGTCATTTTGAGGAATTCGTTCACCAAATTTTCAACATAGCCATTTTAAGACCTCTGCTCATGAACAGTGTCACTGTGATTTTCTTAATTTGTCCCATACATTGAATTCGCACACCAACTGTGCCATTGTGCACTACATGGGCGGAAACACATTTTGGGTGAGATGTGAAAAATGACAACTGGACTACTCATAAGAAGGTGTGGTAAAATGGCAATGTTGAAAATCTGGAGTGAAAATATTGAAAATTCATGAACTTACGAGCCTGCATAGGAACTGCACAATGCACACTCGTAAAACAGTAATTTTTTGGAAGTTTGGCATCAAATTTTCAACATGAGGTTTTTGTGACCCCTTCTCATGAATGATGTCACTGTCATGGCGTTATTCAGGCCCAAAGTGTGATTTCGCACAGTGACTGCGCAGTGACTGTGAAATCACCCTTTGGGCCTGAATAACGCCATGACAGTGACATCAATCATGAGAAGGGGTCCCAAAAACCCCATGTTGAAAATTTGGTGCAAAAATTCCCCAAAATGCCTGAGATATGCAACAAAGTTGAAACCCCCCTATCTAGCCCATTATACAGCTTACCGGCATTTCCTCAGTTCGCAGTCAGCTTTGAAGAGTGCAGGCGTGTTCCCCAGTCCACGAGTCGTCGCCGAGGTCGGAGGTAAGTATGGGGTGAGGGAGGTGTGGGAGGCGGGTGCGCAGTGGGTGGGTGCGGGTTGTGGGAAGGGGCGGGGAGACTACGTAGGACTGTTTTTTCTTTACAGGGAAAAAAAAAAGGATGACGTGGGACGTTTGCCACACTGGGGTGGGCTCCCATCATGGCACAAGGATGGTTGGGGGGGTGTGTTCAGCCGATGGGGAGTTGGGCACCCCCGTTGGCCTAAGGATTGCTTGCCATGCTAGAGTTGGCTCCCAGCATGGCACAAGGATGGTTGGGGGGGTGCGTTCAGCTGATGGGGGATTGGGCACCCCCGTCGGCCTCAGGATTACTTGCCACTCTGGGGTGGGCACCCAGCGTGGCATTTCAGAAGGGTTTGGGGGCGGGGGGAACGCAGCACAGCCGACGGGGATTGGGCACCCCGTCGGCTATACAGTGCATGCGTGCGGGGGCGCACACGCCTGTGTGGGCTTCTGTCTGTGGGGGGGGAGCTGCACGTGAGCAGCCTTATCTTATCACTGCTCACTCAAGCCTAGTTCCCCCTTTCAACTGTATGCCACTGCATTTTGGAGTGTGTCATAGACAGCTCCAGAATGCATTGGCTTACAGGGGCTGCGCCTGCCAACACACTGACTGAATTGGAGGAGGGGGTGACACACCTCCGAAATCTCCGACGATGGCACTATGTTTCTTGCACATGCGTGCAAGCAACATAAAAAGTATATGGATGAATAGGGGTGGCAAGAAGGTTTAAAACAAGTACAATTAAATCTGTATGCTTAACAATAGCAAATTAATTAATTATGCCGATAATAGATTATGGGAATCATATTTACAGATATTCAAGTAAACAGCAAATTAGAAAAACTTGATCATCTTTATAATAGATTGGCAAGATTCATTTTGAGGTGTAACTATAGTACACACCATTGTACAATGTACAATAAACTGGGTTGGCAATCACCTGATTTAAAACATAGGAACATTTGGACCAATTTAGTTTGGAGCATGCTTAGAAACAAGTCACCTCAACATTTGATAGAGAAATTGCAAAAACCAAGACATAGCTTAAACCTAAGAAAAAATGGGGCTAGGGACCTGATACAGCCTAGGATCATAAACAACTTTGGTAAAATGTCTTTGAATTCAGTGTAGCAAATAATTGGAATGCACTGCCTCTGGATCTGAGAAACCTGGACCTTACAGAGTATGGTTTTAAAACACTTTCCAGACAGCATTTTAGTTTTAGTTGTGCTTGTAATTGATTATTGTAACAACATCTAACAGTTATATGTAGCTTGTTATTCATTTGTTTAGTGCAGTTTTTGTGGACAAGTGTTAAAACAACCTAAAACAACATGTCAAATGTTGTGTTTATTCACTCTTGTTCTTTTTATAATTGTGTATTCAACTTTTGTACTATATTTTTTGTATTTATTTTTTTATTTATTGAAATCTAGGATTACGAATACCTTTGAGCAGGAACTGCTCATTTACAAAGGTTCCACATAGAAGGAATGGGGGGTATACGTATATACAAAGGTCAACATAATAATACATAGTTACACAATAAAAAGAAGTAAGAGACTGAGGTTTAGGAAATTCCAGTAATTCAAAATGTGCCAAATGTTAGGTAGCATGACATACCAGCCAAGGGCAATCTTAGAAATAAGTGCTGCAGGTTACAGAGGGAAGGGGGGATGCAGGCAGGAAGGCCACTGTCAGAGGATAGAGGGTGAGGGTAAGAGCACTAAAGGGGAGGGAGGGGAAGGATAAAAGTTAGGAAATGCCCTGGGGGGGTTAAATGTTAGTCATTGTCAAGTGTTGGAAACCAGAATTTTATATGTTTCATTGCACAGGTACACCTTGTAAACGGCGTAAATTGTCCTAATGGTGCCATACTGTATAAATAAATTTTAGTACTACCACTAAAGTCAGTTTTATAATATAATAAGAATGTAATGTTACTATTCGATTGGTTAACTTTATTTACAAAGTATACATGCTGTGCAGCATATTGTGTAATAGTATTTAAAAGAATAATAACTAGGTGTTATTCCAAAAAAACAGATTTTACAGAATAATATTCATCATATATAGAGCAAGATAAAGTTTTTATCATGCAATATTAATGTTCTGTTAACATTACCATTTTGTCTTCTGCTTATTGTACAGTCATAATATCTTGTCACATTTTATAACATACAGCAACATTTATAACAATATCAAAAAATGTGTATAAAAACTTTGAAAGTAGTATGTCCTGAGTTCGGAATACTTATGTTATAAAACTATGGTCATTTTTGAAGAAACATTCATATAAATATTTTATTTTATTTATTTATTTAGTTTTTGTTAACCGGGTAAGTGCACTAGACAAATTCTGCCTAGCTTGGCAGAAGACACCAGGAGAAAGGACTGCTGTGTGACTGAACTTCTCTGCTGGGACTATATTGCCCTCCTTCCCTTCCCTCTACCCCCCGACCCAAAGCTAGTTCTAGTTTATAGGCACAGGATTTGACTGACAACAGGAACTTCCTGTTTAGGGGCAGGAAGTGAGTGATCACAGAACCACCAAAGACCCACCATACTAGAAGGGCAAGAGTAGCTCTCCGGCCCCCTCTAGCTGCTGGAGGTCTGCCTCTGAGCAAGTAAGTGGTCTACTGCGAAATATAGGATATTCTTGTCTCAGAACAGGACAATCAAAAGCTTAAAGGGCACACAGGCAGAAAGTAAGGAGAGAGAGAAAAAAAAAACAGAGGAAAGAGTAAGGATTGCAAACAGTTAAGGGCCAGAAATAGGACATGATTGAGTGGTGGAGTGCAGTGGCTGTGGAGCAGCAGTCTTCCAGGAGATGTTCTGGAGGATGCGGTGTTGTATCATCTGCAGGCACCTCTCTGGGCTGAGGGAGGAGGTTGCTCATCTCCAGGCTGAGTTGGCCAGGATTTGTGGGACCTCCTCTTCCATCCAGGGACCACCAGTGCCACTGCCGTTGCCTCAGAGGTTGCCAAGAAAGAGAAGTGGTTGGACCACAGTGGGCTCAGGGAGGGTGAGGGTGGTGGAACAGAGGTGCATCCCTCCCGTTGTACCTCTCCACAATTCCTATGCCATTCTGGCAAAGTGTGGTTCCTCTATGGAGGCACCCACAGTGGAGACCAAGGAGGATGCTGGGAACCTCCACAAAGGAGACCCACAGGAGGGTGGCAGGGGACCCTGCAGGGAAGGAAACAACTCCTGGTGGGGACTCCATTGTTAGAAGGTAGAACTGGGGAGGAAGGGGAGAGGGAGGTAAGGTGCCTGCCTGGTGCCATGGCTTGCAGGGGACAGGAAGCAAACCTCAGGATTGCTGGAGCAGCTGCACAGGGAGGGAGCTGGATGTCATTGTCCACCTAGGGACAAATGACCTGGCTAAGAAAGGGGATTAGAGAAGTGCAGGAAGAGTTTGTGGATTGGGGAGGGCCTTAGTCAAGTAGCATGCCACGTGGCAACTTCTCGGAGGTGCTACCCATCTATGGCATAGGAGAGGCTAGGGTGTTCCGCACCATGGGATTCAATCAGTGGTTGAAAAACTGGTGTGGAGCTCAGGGATTTGGCTTCATTGGGGACTGGGGGTCCACCTGGAGTGATGCAAGCCTATACTGGCATGATGGGCTCCATCTGTCCGGGAGGGGAACCAGGATCCTAGGTGATAGGTTTAAATGCTTCATTGGGAAGCTTTTAAACTAGCCAAGGGGGGAGGCACTGGAAAGGAGCAGGAAAATCCTAGCCCCCCCAAATAATCACGGTAGTAAGTGTGGCAAACACCAACATAGAGGTGTCGATAGGGAGAAGGGCAGGAGTAAATGGAGAAAGTGACAAAGGTAAGAAGGACAGGGATGGGGCAAAAGGGAGTAAGGCCATCAGGAAATGGAGGGTAATGAGTACCAATGCCGTAGTCTGGGCAACAAGCTCCTGAGCTGATGGCCTTAATGGAAGAGGATGTCTGGATATTGTAGCAGTCACAGAAACATGGTACACAGAGAACCATGACTGGGATGTTAACATACCAGGGTACATAACCTACAGGAGAGACAGGCAGGGGAGAAGAGGGGAGGAGTAGCTCTCTATGTAAAGGAAGGGATAAAAGCAACTGAACAAAGAGTAAACAGGGAGGAGAGGAGGCACTGTGGGTCACCTTGGAGACTGGAAAGGGCACCACAATCCACACAGGGTTGTGTACAGACCCCATGTCAGGGAGGGAAGGAATGGACAAGGATATGATAGAAGGCATTCTTAGAATGGCAGAGAAAGGGAGATACTGTTGATGGGAGACCTGAATATGCCAGATGTTAACTGGAGCACATTTGCTGCAGCCACATCCAAGAGCAGGGCCATTCTTGATGCCCTACAGGTGGCAGGCATTAGACAGCTAGTTTCAGAACCCACTCGTGAGGGAGCAATCTTAGACCTCGTACTCTCAAACGGGGCAGTGAGAGGATCTCAGATCTAGAAGTGGGTTGCCATCTGGGGACAAGTGACCATCAAACAGTGTGGTTCACGTTAAACTCAGCTACAGAGTCAAGCCATACAAAAGTGAGGGTACTGGACTTTAGGAGGACTGACTTTGGCAAGATGGGAGAGTGCCTCAGAAAAGCACTAGCAAACAGGCTAGAAGGAGGTGTGGAGCAACAATGGGGAATTATCAAAACTGCCATCACAGAGGCAACAAGCCTTTGTGTGAAGCAAATAAACAAATCAAAATGAAAGAAAAAGCCACTATGGTTCTCAAAAGAGGTGGCTGTGAAAGTCAGGAAGAAAAAGATAGCATTCCGGAAGTATAAGGAAACACAGAAGGAGCAGGACAGAGAGCTGTACCAGTTAAGGCAGAAGGAAGCAGGGAGGGAAGTCAGAATAGCAAAGGCCCAAACTGAGGAAAAGATAGCCAACTCAGTTAAGAAGGGGGATAAAACCTTTTATAGGTACATCAGCGAGCGTAGAAAGACAAAGGGAGGGATAGTGAGGCTAAATAGCATGAACGGTGGGTGGACAGAGGGGGACAGTGAAAAAGCAGGAATACTGAATGAATATTTCTGCTCAGTATTCACAAAAGAGGAGGGGGAAGTGCCTAATCCAATTAACAGAAGCACTCTTGATAGGGGGGTCGATCCAAGTCCTTTCACAGAAGAAAGGGTTCTGCAAGAACTCCTAAAACTGAAGGTGGACAAAGCAATGGGTCCTGATGGAATTCACCCAGAATTCTAAAAGAATTAAGGAGAACTAGTGAAACCACTGGCTACTCTTTTAATAAATCATGGGAGGATGTGTGGTACCCGAGGACTGGAGGAAGGCGGATGTGATTCCCTTCACAAAGTGGGTCCAAGACAGAGGCAGGAAACTACAGACCTGTCAGTCTGACCTCTGTGGTAGGGAAAGTGATGGAGTCACTTCTGAAGGAAAGAATAGTTCGTACCTAGAGGCCAGTGGAGCACAGGACCCAAGGCAGCATGGGTTCACAGCAGGAAGGTCATGTCAGACAGAATCTAATAGATTTCTTTGACTGGGTGACCAAAGTAGTAGACCAGGGAGGGCTGTGGACATGGCCTACCTAGACTTTAGCAAGGCATTTGACACAGTCCCACATAAAGATTAATAGTCAAATTAACCAGCCTGGGAGTGGGACCCAGGGTGGTAGCCTGGGTAAAACATTGGCTGGACAACAGGACACAGAAGGTAATTGTAAATGGAGTCCACTCTGAAGAAAGGGGGGTTACTAGTGGGGTACCGCAGGGTTCAGTATTAGGTCCAGTCCTTTTTAATGTCTTCATCAGTGACATTGCAGAGGGACTGGAAGGAAAAGTATGCCTTTTTGCAGATGACACAAAGATCTGCAACAGGGTTGATACACAAGGAGGCGTGGAAAGGATAAAAAGGACTTGGCAAGGTTGGAGGAATGGTCAGAAGTATGGCAGCTAGATTCAATGCAAAGAAGTGCAAAATAATGCACCTGGGAAACAAGAACCCAGGGGAAGAATACACAATGGGTGGGGAGGTAGTAACAACAACAAAAAGGGAAAGGGACCTGGGGGTAATCATATCAGATGACCTTAAGGTTAGCAAGCAATGTGAGAAGGCAGTAGGGAGGGCTGGGGGTATACTGGGATGTATAGGGAGAGGCATCATCAGCAGAAAACAGGAAGTTGTTATCCCTCTGTACAGACAGTTGGTGAGACCCCATCTGGAGTACTGTGTCCAGTTCTGAGACCCCATCTCCATGAGGACATAGACAGGATAGAGGCAGTCCAGAGGAGGGCAACTAAAATGGTGCAGGGTCTGCAAGAGAAGCCGTATGAGGAGAGACTAAATGAGCTTAATATGTATACCCTTGAGGAAAGAAGGGAGAGGGGGACATGATAGAAACTTTAAGTACTCTCAGTGGAATCAACAAAGTCCAAGAGGGTAGCATCTTTCAGAAAAGAGACTTGCAAGAACAAGGGACACAATTTAAAGAAAGAAGGAGGGCGTGTTCAGGGGCAATGTGAGGAAGTATTATTTCACAGAGAGGTAGTGGATTCATGGAACAGCCTTCCTGAGAAGGTTGTGGGGTCTAAAACTGTGGGAGAATTCAAGAATGCATGGGACAGACATAAGGCAATTCTTGTGGGGGTAGAAGAAATAGGCTGTTGGTTAACTAGGATTCATGGCCTATCTTGTAGGTAGGGAAATGGGCAGACTAGATGGGCCTAGCGGTCCTTATCTGCCGTCAAAGTCTATGTTTCTATGTTTCTATGTTTCAGGCATGACCTGGGCGAGGGGGATACAGATGAATGCCAAATTACCTTGAACCAGATTAAGCTGTTGGTGATGTTCTTAGTGATTTAGTAATATATCAATTAACACTACAGAATTTGTAATACATATATTGCACATCACTTGTGTATGGCTTGAGTTTATATTTATTGCATGACTTTGATTAACAAGGGGAAGGGGATGAGGTTGGTGATTAGGGTTGCTACTAAACAATTTCAAATATAAAGATCTAGTATTAAGTATTAGACTATGGATTAATAGTCAATTACTTATACAATGGTTCACACTTAGAAAGGTATTGGACCTAGGAAACAAGGTGAGAATTATATACAACAACCTCAATAATATATTTCCTGACTTTGTGGGATTCATGTTTTTAACAGTAAGAATGATAGAGAGAGAGAGAAAGATACATAGATAAATAGAAAGATAGCTAGCTAGCTAGATAGATAGATAGCTATACAGACAGACAGACAGACAGACAGACATTCTATCTGCCGATGCATCTGTCTATCCTTTCATCTATCAATCAATCTATATCTTGATAGACAGACAGACAGATAGCTAGCTAACAGTCACAAACAGGTGGCTGAAACACAGTAAGGACCAGTGCTAAAAGCAATTACTTCACACTCATTGTCTCTTTAGAGCTCAGCTCCTCAATCTCCACTTTCCCAGAAGAAACACACAATGCTAAGTTCAGGCTAACAACTTGTTTGTTTAAAAAACAACAAAGACCAGCAGTAACAGATGAAATGACTGCACCCTCCCTCAGATGAACATTTTTGCACCTCACCAAGGGCTTTCTCAAGCTTGAGATTGTTTGTTTCTTCTGGGAAAGTGGAAACTGAAGATCAGAGCTCTCAAGAGACAGTCAGATAGATAGATAGATAGATAGATAGATAGATAGATAGATAGACAGACAGACAGACAGACAGACAGACAGACAGCTAGCTAGATATATAGAGAGCAATATAAAGCCACAAAGAGAGAGAATATCTGGCAGCAAATTGTAGTATACAATACATTTGCATTGAGGGGATAACAAGATCATAAAACTGAGCCCAAAGGGTGAGTGGCTTTTATTAACTTGTTAGACCCTGAGATGGTAATTCATGAGAATAAACAACCTTGCTAGCATTTATTTTATATATTGCATTAGTTTTTTTTTTGTAAAGGGTATATGATGTGGTTGCAGCTGCAATCTTTGGGTTTTGTACATGTGTGCACCTGATGCAATGTACAGGTGTCCATGCACAATGCCATGAGTGCAAACATTTTCACTAATAAACTTGAAACTTGAAACACTAATGGGCATGTGCATATGAATGGTAAGACCATTCTATGGTTAACAAATAAAGCATGCGAATACTGTAGGCTTATGCATGCCACCCCAGGTTACAAGGTAACGTGGGATTGTAACCCACACCCCAGGTTGACTGATGTAACCATTAAGATGGTTCTAGCTAATCTAGGTAAGCAGTTCCCTGATGGTCAAGGGTTAAAATATAAAGGCTAGCCAGTAGCTGCATTTGGCAGACAGTACTTAATGATTATATTGTACCCATATATTTCAGAGGGAAGAGCTCTGATTTAAAATAAAATGGCAGTCATGCAGAGTGGCAGCAGTATTTAGTAAACACTGTCCAGTCTATTTAAAAGGAGACTGTGCATGAGTTAAGTGCTTCTGCTCAATAGGGATTTCACCAGCTAGTGGTGCAGAGCATACCTGCAATGCGTGATTGTCCTCGGATCAGCCCCTCCCCCAATAAGAGTCTCACACAGTAAATGCTGGTGCTCAGTCGGTTTCATTTTATTAACTAATAATTTAACTTTTGGCTTTCTCAAGCCAATACACATCTTCACATTACATATCATCCAATAACCATAAATTATGTTTCACATTTCATTTTCATATAATCAATCAGTGACCTTTTCCTGGGACCTGGTGTATACCTCGTTCCCCCCCCATCTTGTATGGGCTTGATGTAAATCCCAGCCCCTTCCTTTTCCTTCCATCATTCTTGGCTCACGTGTATATATCGTGCCATCTTCTGGAGCCTCTGGGTGTCCCTGAGGCCCCCACTTACACTCACTCTCGGCCCTGGTGTAAAACCCAGGCAGAGTTCTCACTCCCCTTATATTCCCCCCCCACTTGAAATTTTTGAGACACTGCTGTCCACCTTCAGCAGTCCTTCCGGCCCCTTCTGACCGGCCTTGCCAGTACCTTCTTTCCCAGAACACCCAGGGATTCCTTTTCCCCTGCTGCTTTTGGGTGGCAGGGTGGGGCAAAAGCACCCAGAAGTGTGTAGCTAGCAAGCTGAAAGGGATTACTGTTGCTGGGTTCCCTCTTTTTGTTGCCCCTCCCTCCCCCTCCTCCCTTGCCCAATCCTGCCTGCCACCTACCCTGCAATGCCCCTTCCCATACCTGCCTGTCACCTTTCCCCACCCCTTTCTCCCTCCCCCTCCCTTCCCTCAGGTTTGTTTGCTGGCACCAGCTGCTGCAGAGAGGAGGGCTACCCAGGACAATCAGCCTTGCCCTTCTATGCAGATGGCAAGTTCCTTTGTCCTCGGATCAGCCCCTCCCCCCATAAGAGTCTCACACAGTAAATGTCGGTGCTCGGTCGGCTTCATTTTATTAACTAAGCATTTAACTTTTGGCTTCCTCAAACCAATACATATCTTCACTTTACATATACTCCAATAACCACAAATTATGTTTCACATTTTATTTTCACACAGTCAATCAGTGACCCTTTGTATGGGCTGGATGTAAATCCTTGCCCCTCCCTTTTCCTTCTATCATTCTGGGCTTGTGTGTATACATCATGCCCTCTTCTGGAGCCTCTGTGTGACCCCAAGGCCCCCACCTACACTCACTCCCAGCCCTGGTGTAAACCCCAGGCTGGGTTCTCACTCCCCTTATATCTCCGCTAGACCACCTCCAGCTTGCATTGGATGGTGGTCTTCCCCCCCTTTCTGCCCCTTTTTTAGTCTCATAGGCGATCCTTAGCACCCCAGATACCTCTCTTCACTCTCCAACTGTCTATTACCAAGCTGATTTCTGCGTTAAATAGATCCACGCCCATGTCTGAAAGCCGTACCCCATCAGAGCTACAGTTTCCCTTATGCTCTCATGCCTAATGCTCCCCCCCAATTTTGCGGAACAAACCTGCTACCCTATGGTTCATTCTCCTCCTGGCTTTCTCCATGGCCCTATGGTATTGGGCATAATGCCATACCCTCCTGGGAATAATTTCTGACCATAACAATGTAGCACCCAGCCACCATCTCTTGACAATGTCCGTGTCCCTTTTAATTTGGAAGTAGATGTCCAACCATGGGCGTGTGCGTATGTCATTCCCCTTTGAGGTGGATGACCAGTAGATCAGGTGTGGGGTTGGTTTTCCATAATTCTTGTAGACACAGTAGCAACTGCCCCCAATGCATTCCTCTAATGCCATGCCACTGGAGCCACACCTTGTTCCAATCGTGGTAAAGTTGCCGCCTCCCTGCTCTCACTGCTGCTCTCCGCTCAGCCCAATAAATAAAAGAATGGCCACAGATCCACACCTGCAGTTTGTTTTCCTCACCTGGGCAAATACAAAAACAGAGAATGTAAGTTACTAGGAGGAGGACCTCCTTTCCCCTCCCCAGCCCTCACTTATATTTATCTGTCTAATTCTCACCCCCCTTTTTTTTTTTATATATATATATATATATATATATATATATATATATATATATATAACCCACTGCTCTTAATAGTGGAACCATTCTTGATTGCTTAACCTGCAGGGGAACAAAGAGAACAGCACTAGTATGATTCAGACAGTTGCCTAATGTATGATTTATAACATCCAGCCTCCACCTTCCCAACTTCTTGACTTCTTGATGTCATTCACTGTCACACCCTCAGCTGCAGCCTGGGAGGCCCTACCAATTTGAAATGAGTGGGAGGAGTATCTGTCCGGGTCTTCCCCCAGAAAGAGTAGGCTCCTCCACAATATTGCTGTGGTCTGAGCACTGGTGACTTGGGACCCGTCCCCACCCCGTATTGAAACAAAGGCCCCCCAATGGCCCAGCGGACTGTTGTATACTGCTATAAAGTCATGACCAGACATATATGGGCCTCCTCCCTAACTCCTTGCTGTACTGTCTCCCCCTTCCCAGTCTGGTCTGTCTTGGACCATCTAACCATCAAATGAACTGCGTTCTTTGTCCAAAGAAGGTCCTCGCATTGAAGCCTCCCTGTCCTGTGCTTGTCCTATGCCTACTACCTCACTTATCCTAAAGGCTCCATCATACATTGTGGTGAACACTGCTGTGAACACTGTTGCCTCCAAAGAGGATCGGCACATCGATGGGAAAGCTGTTACCAGCCATCCCAACAAGGGTTCTGATATGGGTCACCTTCAGTCTGGCTCTTTTTCTTGTACTCATTGCCATCCCTGCATCATCCTCCTCACCAGGTTGCTTTTCTCTGGGTCCTTCCAACCCTTCAGGGTGCACAAGGTGCCCACAGCTGCCAAATGCACTCCCATGGTCGAGACCACCATCCCCTCATCCAACTGTCCACTATAAACCTGGTTAACTGGTCCTTGGTTAGCGGCCTACTTACCTGGAGTCCCAGCCTCTCACGGTAGGTCTGAAAAGTCTGCCAGGATGATTCATATGCTTTCAGTGTTCTAGGTGCTCACAAACTTCAAAAAAGCAGCTTGGCTCTTTCCACCCTATTTTCCAGGCCAGCTGTGGAACCAGGGTCTTGTGTCGCTCTGCCTCTGAGGTGATGGCCTGGAAACATTCCACCTGTAGCAGGAAAGGCCATCAGCTATGATGTTCCATGCCCCTTCAGTGTGCCTCACCCTAAAGGACAAATTTAGCTTCAGTCCTTGCAAAACTAACTGCCGCACAACCCTCATCGCCCTCTCTGACCTAGCCGTCTGCCTGTTCAGGATTTCCACTACCACCCGATTGTCACACCATCATGTGATTTTTTGGTTCCTCAGTGCTTCCCCCCATGCCAGAGTCATGACCCAAATTTGGAAAATTTCCAAGAAGGTGATATCTTTTCCCAAGCTCTGCGAGACCCACTGTTCTAGCCAGGGTTCTGAGATCCACCTTCCTTTGAAATATGCCCCCATCCCCAGGCTCCCCGATGCATCTGTACTGTATATAGCTCTAGATCAGTATTGAAAACCCAGTCATCCTGCCAAAACGTAATGCCATTATGTTGTTCCAAAAACCGCTCCCATATCCCCAGATCCTCTCTCATGCCCTTCCTGATATCAACCCAATGATGTGGTCTGCTGACCCCTTTTGCTGCCTGCACCAGATGGCATGTTAACACCTGCCCTGGCATAATTGCTCAGCATGCAAAGTTCAGGTGACCTATCAACTGCTGTACCATGTGCAGGGGCACCCTTCTATGGCCCTGAACTACCCTCAGTGGTTCCCTTTCAGTGGAGGATTTTTCCCTCTTGTAGCTGAAACATCCCTGCAGTTGCGTCAATCTCTATCCCTAGGAATTTAATGGACTGAATGGGGCCCTCAGTTTTGTCAGGTGCCAGTGGCACCCCCAGGGTACTGTGCATTGTCTCAAAACCTTCCAACATTCCCTTCACCCCAACATGCCCTTCCCTCATCAGTAGGAAATCATCCAGGTAATGCAGGACTGCACCGGGGCAGCCTTCCCTTTGGAAAACCTATTGCAGCCAGGTGCCAAAGGTCTCAAAAACTGCAAATGCAATTGAGCAGCCCATTGGCATGGCTTTATCAAAGTAGTAGTTACACCCTATCCAGAAACCTGGCAAGTCCCAATCCTCAGGTCTCACCGGCAGGAGACAGAACGCTGCCTCAGTGTCTGTTTTTGCTAATCATGGTGTATCCACGGCCCAGATCAGTCTAACTGCTTCATCCA
This sequence comes from Neoceratodus forsteri, assembly GCA_016271365.2. Taxonomy (NCBI): domain Eukaryota; kingdom Metazoa; phylum Chordata; order Ceratodontiformes; family Ceratodontidae; genus Neoceratodus; species Neoceratodus forsteri. The sequence goes on from CM057449.1 coordinate 736,517,227, forward strand.
GTATTGCGTAAGACACTTTGCTATCTTCTTCCCTGATGTAATCATTCATAGACTCCCCTGCAAGGTAGAACAGGTAATGAATTACCCTAAATTTGCCCAGCTGTTTCTTGGACACCAGTCCAAATTGGGACACTCGAAGGTTGGGGAATGGAGGCCCCACAAAAGGTCCCTTCAGTCTCCCCACCTTCATTTCCTTGTCAGTTTTCCTGCAGAGAAAGTCCTCATGCCCCTTCACTGAGTGCATATTTTTTGCTTGCCTTGGCACCAATTGCCCCTTGTAACAAAGGCTGAATCCTTTGAGGCATCCCTCCCCTAGAGTCCTTGCTACACACTCATTGAGGTTGCCAGCCAGCCAGGCCTCCAGGATTTCTACTCTCACCATTTCTTCCCCCCACAACCTCCCCCCTACAGCCAGCCTGTCTAGTCAAGTGCCTGTCCCCCCATCTCCCTTTGAAACCACTTCCTCGTCCACTAGTGCTCCATCCCCTCAAAAACCAAAGTGACCCCCCCCGAAAGGGCTGTTGGTTGTGAGTTGTGCTCCTGATGTAAACCGGGTAGGTCCTGCATTTTGATGCGGGGTAGCTCCCCCTGCTCTTGGATCATGCATGTCAAAAATGACAGTTGGGCCATGAGCAGTATGCCCTATTGAAACCCCAACATCATTTTTGTGCCCCGAAAGCCGATTTGCCCTAGTCCTCTTCTCCACCCCCCCAGTACTGTCATGGTCTCAAACTAGATATCTGAATGTCGGATATCCCAACGGATGTCCCCATCCGTGGCCATCCAAGTCCAAAACATCTCATCATACTTAATCCAATTGTTCCCCCTTCATCTTGAAGGCACTGTGCATGATCAGGAAATAGGCCAGAAGGGGCTTCACCAGATCTCCTGCACAATCGTGCTGAAGTGGGTGAAACCCAGTGTCCACGTATCCCACGTCTTTCCCTTCTCTGTCTTGTCTCCGTCCTTCTTCCCCAACAACATGACCGCTGTGGCCATACCTTTTCCCCCATATTCTCCCTCTCTTTCTGTTTCTTTGCACTCTTCTTGGTTGCTAATGAAAACATGTCTGCATATTCCCCCCTTCAAATCTTCTCCTTGGTGGCTAGGGGGACGTGGTTGCCCAAACAAACCCCCAGTGTCACCCCGTCTGTGCTAGTCTGAGCGGAAGGGGGCTGTGCCACTGGTTCTTCTGTACCCTTCCCCCTTCCCCATCTTAATTTCCTGAAGGGCTTTTTCTAGCTGTAGCACCCCACCATCCCTCATGGCCCCCAACATCTGTGCCACATATTCCTGAATGGTTCCTTCAATCGTTTTGTCTGACATACCTGTTCGTAGGATGTCCGTGGACCTGGGGGTCATCAGGCTTGCCGATGAAACTGGTACAGCCAGAGGTGAAGGCTGTGTCAGGGCACCCACTCCTCCCCCTGGTACCATAGGCTGTTCTGGTGTGGGGGGATACTGGTGCCAGCTCGGGTTGGGGAGCATCAGCCAGGGGCTCAGGCAGCAGGCAAACAGGGATCAGTGGAGGAACTGGCCTTGAATCATCTGGGGTGTCAGGAATCAGTTCCTCCCGGGCTGGCCGGCCCACGTGATCCTCTCCCCCCAACCAGCTGAACCACCCTCCTTCCTCTTCCTCCCCTGCTTACCTGGCATTGACCCCCCCTTGGTCCTCACCCATGGCACCCAGGAGTTTCTTGGCTTGATCCATCATCTGAGTCCACTGCCACATGGCTTCATCTCTGGTCATCTTTTTTCTGGGAGCCATCTTGTCTGTCTGCAAGCTATAGAGCTGCAATGGCATAAAAAAACCACGTTAGCATAAAGTCTACAGCCTGTCTGATATTCTTGCAAAACTGTTCTTATATCCCCCCCCTCCACCCATCCCAATCCGCCCCTTTTCACCCAGGCCACCAAAGGGCAGACCACGTATCAAAAACACCAGAGTCAAAAGGCCTGAAAAGTATTGCTGTCCCTGCACTGTTGTCTTACAAACCCTATCTATTAATGGGTTTTGTGTGGGGTGATTGATGATTCCCCTGAAAAAACAGGCACTCGCACCTTGTAGGCCTCACCCTGTTACCAAAGTATAAAATAATTAACTTATTAATTTTTTTTTTAATTCACTTTTATCCTACCAGTGCTTATATTTTCTGGTAATTTGTTCTGGGAATTCACAAGACTTGATTAAATAAATTTTAGTCTATTGGCCTTTTCCAGTACCCAGCTTTGTTGTGATATAGGTGTAGCATGTAATACAAGTAAATATCATATAAGTAATATAAGTAAAATAATTGCCCCACCTAATAACTTTGTCTCATTTACAAGGAAAATAAGCTGGAAACAGATATACTACACCTTTTGCTGTAAGATTATTTAAAATCACTTTGGCAAATCTGGGCTCCATTGCCCCTCCCTGTTAATAACATCCATTCAAACCTATAACTCCGTAGTTTCGGAGAAAACACATCAATTATGACTTGAAAAAAGGCATGCTGCTGCATTATATGAGAATAAAACCCCTCTTCCAGCCAGGCCACATCTAGGGTGACTCAGAACTCCTAAATTATCCCATTGTGACCCAGACAAGACTCTCCCATGACCCACAGCCATTTCCACAAGATTGCCACCACTAAGTGGTCAAAATGGCATCTGTGAATCCCCACTGGGCCCCACTGATAATGGGCCACCACTACCCCCATTGGAAAACCTCTGATGCCCGACTCCTGGTGACCCCCCTTGGCTCACTTGTCTGGCGGTCTGTTTCTTGCACCAACACCTAACAGGGAAACTTCCAATAAACCCCCCCCCCATCGCATGAGCGATGCCTGTTTTCATACACCCACTACTATGTTCCTCTTGCAGTTTCTCATTAATGCCCCTCATATTGAGCACTTGTCGTTGTGCTGTATCCAGACATCGGTTCCTTGGCTCCCGGCCCTTCAAGAACCGAAATGCTGTTATGGCATGAACGCCCCCCCCTTCCCACACACACACACACACAGACACACCATACCTGGATAACTTTCTTTTTTCCCAGGTCCTTCTGAGCAGCAACAAGTCCCAATTTATGGGTCACCTTTTCACCGAGGTATTCACGGGTGTGTTTCTTTTTCAGCTCCCAAGCGCAACTCACAAAATGCAGCTCAACGCTGATTGTCCCTCTTAGAACCTGCTGCAGAAATGCAAATTGCAGGGCAGCAAATACAACAATTGCAGCTTCCTAAAATGTGATACTGTGGGAGCACAAGCTTGGGGTGAAATAGCCGAAAAACAGCCGCATAAAACTGACTCAAAAATGCCGACTTAATGTGCTGGCCCTAGGAGCTCATAGCATAGGCTCAAAAGCACCCAGCAGTATGTAGCCAGCAAGCTGAAAGGGCTTGCTGTTGCGGGATCCCTCTTTTTGATGCTCCCCCTCTCTCTCTCTCTCTCTCTCTCTCTCTACTCCCTTGCCCAATCCCTGCCTGCCACCTACCTTGCAATGCCCCTCCCCATGCCTGCCTGTCACCTGTTCCCACCCCTTTCTCCTCTCCCCCTTTCCTCAGGTTTCTTTGCTGGAACCAGCTGCTACGGGGGAAAGGCTGCCCAGGACAATCAGCCTTGCTCTTCTGTGCAGAAGGCAAGTTCCTTTGGGAACCCCTACTCAATCAGGATGATGAATACAGTTGAAAGGACTGGCTGGGGCCTGCATACAGTGCATAGGAAGGCTAGCACATTGTGCCTCACTGCTGCGTATTGTCAACAAACTGAATTTCCCTAAAAATGTAATTAAATAACATAGTTGACAGGCAGCAAGCACAAGGAGAAACTTTAAAGACTAGGCAGTATTTTAATTAAAAAATACAGACCCAGCAAAGTCAGGAAAACAAAGCTGAAGGCTCAAGTAAAAAAGCTAGGAAGTACACAGTGAACACTATACAAACCCATAAAAACAGCACAGATGTACAATATTAAACAAAACTCATTAGTTCATTTGATGGTTGCAGTGGTAGTTGCTAAGACAGATATAAAAAAAAACTGGAGAACAGAAATGTATTAAAATGCAAAAGGGTTATTTAATTAAGTATCTATCAAACACACAAACCTTCTGACACTTTGCAGTGCTCTGCCACTTTCTAAGAAGAGAAGGAGGAGTCTTGAACCAATTACAGGTTTTATAAATGACAGATCATTAGCATTTCAATTATGTAAAGTCAATACTGTGGACATCATTGAACTTTGTATTATTATAACAGATGGCTTGCATTGTCCTTAATTCAACAGTTAAAGTTATCATCATCAATGCCAAACAGAATCAGTTCATATTAAAACAACAGATTACAAAATACCTACTTAAAGTGCCAAAATAATTAAATTGTTGACAAGTAGTGAAATGTGAATAGTAAAAAAAGACTCACTAAAGTCCTGGAAAATGGACTACAAATATTAACAATAATGAAAGCTATACTGATATTTTTAACACTCATGCAAATAAGAGAATATCTGATACAATTACAAAATTATAAACTAGTATTTACAGTATCTCAAAGTTCAATACAGCTTTGAACTATACCAGAGAACACCAATTAGCTAGATATTTTTTTTATATCCTCAGGGTACATCACAAAATGTATCTAGCTAGTTGGGTACATCATATGCCCCACAGTTTCCTGCCAGCAAGAGCTACCAGAAGCTACAGAAATGGGAAACTTTTATTTTTTAATAAAATGACACTAGCTTAAAATGCTAAAGTATGGCGTATAAGCTGCACATGTGATGTATGCTCATGAGATATGATAGTTATCTTCATTCCTGAACAGTGACCTCTTTTGACCTCATGCATGGCTTCACCACTCATGAAGGTCAACAGGTCACTGACCACTTTTGAAGACAAATATCATATCTCGTGAGTCCAAGAACCTTAGTGTGCAAGCACTGAGGCAAGGGTTACCTCAAAGGGCATTAGCTGGGAAGCCAAGTTTCAAAGAAATACAAAATCACACATACCCACATAATGCAAAGCATCACAGGCTGTATATGCAAATCACCACAAAAATATTATGCTAGTTCAACTTTATGCAGAACTGCATGGTGCCAAAAGGCCTCTCACACGATATGCAAAGGGTGCCAACAGAAGACACAGACACATGTTTCGTCATGCCAGAACTCATCAGTGCACCTCGTCTGTATGACACCCCAGTGGAATGAACCAGCTACCCTAAGTTGGTCTATCTGGGTTGGGTTGAGGTGAGCCCAATAAAAACAAAAAACAAGTTAAAAGACAAAGAACATTAGTGCGCAAGCATTGAGGCAAGGGTTACCCCAAAGGGCACTGGCCAAGAAGCCAAGTTTCAAAGAAATACCAAATGACACATACGCCCATACCCAGGACAAAACATGTGTCTGTGTCTTCTGTCAGCACCCTTTGTATACTGTGTGAGAGGTCTTTCAGCACTGTGCAGTTCTGGTTAAAGTTGAACCAGCATAATATTTTGTGGTGATTTGCATATACAGTCCGTGATGCTTTGGATTATGTGGGTATGTGTAATTTCATATTTTTTTGAAACTTGGCTTCCTGGCCAATGCCCTTTGGGGTAACCCTTGCCTCAGTGCTTGCTTACTATGGTTCTTTGTCTTTTAACTTGTTTTTTTGTTTTTATTAGGCTCACCATACCCAACCCAGATATATCAACTTAGGGTAGCTGGTTCATTCCACTGGGGTGTCATACAGATGAGGCACACTGATGAGTCCTGGTAGGATGAAACACGTGACTGTGTCTTCTTTTGGCACTCTGCATACTGTGTGAGAGGCCTTTCAGCACCAAGCAGTTCTGCTTAAAGTTGAACCAGCATATTATTTTGTGGTGATTTGCATATACAGCCCATGATGCTTTTCATTATGAGGGGTATGTGTGATTTTGTATATCTCATGAGTGCACATCATATATCCCCTATAATATTAGCTTCTGTATCACAAAACATATTAATTAAATTCATGTACCGTAAAACTAGAAACAGTCCAAGGTCTTTGTACTCTTCTGGCAATGATTTACAGCCTTTTCTCAGTTACATCATCTAAAACACACCATGGAAGCTGTTTGAGGGAGGAAACAAAGCCAACTACTATAAAGATATACAGTACATAGAAGGGGAGGAGAGTTTTCAACAATGTCTAAAACATGTATGCAATCTTTCAAACCAGTATAATAAATATACAACCAGAGGAAGATAATTTTAGCAATGTGGAGTTTTAACAGACCACTAGGCAACACCACTCCCCATGTAACAGATATAAACAAGTACTGGTCAATGCTAATGATGTTTAGTTGAAAGTTTTCATAATGCAGATGTTGAATGAATGGAAATGATGTTGCTCCATACATTTGTGCGCTAAAATGATAGAATAAAATTCTTAAATGTTTTTCCCTTTGTGGGTTTTTTCTGCCTTCGCTTCACCAGCACTCCGACCATACCATGCATGCAAATCTCTCTATGTAGCTCTTAGGTATTTGTAAAATTTGGCAGCTAGGAGACCAACAGTAGTGGGCAGTATTCGGGAAAGTAGCTGTGATGGGTGGTATTCATGAAAGCCTGCTAAGCAGGCAAGAGACCAGCTGTCATAGGCAGCATTCATGAAAGCCCACTTGGAAGGCAGCAGTGGCTGCATTTCACAGGGAACCTGGTTTGAGTAATTTCAAACACGTACACATGTACTGCACACACATACTGTATGTACATAAATACATACATACATAAATAAATAAATAAACATGATTTTTTGCTCCATTTACTTGGATTTCATTTAAACTGTGAGTGGGATGGTTAGGATCTTAGAAAAACATTATTTAGACAGAATTCAGCATGTGTGTTATATAGTTTCCAAATCTCTATTCCTTACTAGGCTAATTTAAATGGAAGAAGGTTCCTTGTTTCCTACCGTCTATCTACTTTTGACAGAAAAATTGGGTTGCGAGGGTCTGGGACACCCTCTCCAACAACAACTAATCTCAGGACAGTTGGTCTTTGAACTTTGGTGCCTCCCACTAAACAGCAAATCGGGCTGCAAGAGGTCACTAGCATGAAATGCCCTACTTCATTCTCTGCTTGCAGTCAGTGAGCAGCACCAGTCCAGTAGCCAGTTGGGCTAATCAGTTCATAGGGGTGGCAGCATTCAGGACCAACCAGGGCCAGTTCTGGATTCCAGTGGTAGGACAACCAGGTTGTAAGGGTCTGGTTTGGCCCTCCCCCCAATAACCACCAATCCCAGGATAGCTTGTGATTTTGAACTTTGATGCCTTCCACATAGAGCCAATAGCAGGAGTGGGCGTTGCTGTTACTGGTATTTGTAATTACTTGTGGACCCTAATGGTGCAATTTCATTCAATGTATGTCTGCACTGCCTGTTACCTGCTAGCAGCTGCTGTAACCTGCTCTTAGTTTTAACAGTGTGCTGTATTACTAGTAGCTCTGTTCTACAAACTGAAGAAACTCACTTAGTCTACTAATCTTATGTTTCTTTTAGTGGTGGTACTACTTGTGTAGGCAGCTCTACTAAAGTTTTCTGAGTACCTCCCAAATCTGGCTAGTTCCTAAATGTGTGGCTTGATTTGTTTTATTAGAGGTTAATAAATAAGAAATAAGAATTATTCCTATCTGGATGGCCTTAGTAAAGCCCTATTATAGTCAGCAATCAATTGCTCCCTATCTCAGTGGCCCTTGTAAACTGCTCCCTAACTATACATGCTCCTAAGTATAAAGATTCTTCCAGGGTGTCCCAAAAACATCCTGGGGCTATCAATCCACCTTTGTAACAACTTTCAATAGGAGTTTATGCTTAACTACAAATCTTACTTGTTTCACTATGCCATCTGTGCACTCAGATATGGTAATGCTCCTGACTATGTATCCCCTGAACTCCCTAGTATCTTGTCCAATCTGATGTAGCTGATGGTGCCTGACTGTTGATTGCCCTATTTAGTTCTGTGGAAGTTTGTTGACCCTGGGATGTGCTAGTACATCCCTCATTTCTCTGGATCTTATGCAACACCCTATCTGGGTGGTCATAATTTACTAGTGCTACTAAATAAACTGACAGTGCCTGTCTGTTGTTATCCCCTTTTCCTGGGTACACTGTAACACTCTATCTGGATGTCCATAACTTACTAGTGCTGCTGTGTAAGTTGATTGTAACTGTCTATTCTTAGACCCTTTCCCTGGGTCCAATTAAACAGCCAATCTGGGTGGCCATAACTTACTAGTGCTACAATATAAACTGACAGTGCCTGTCTGTTGATACCCCCTTTAGTTCTGTAGTATGCTGTAGTTCCAGGGAGGAGCTAGTTTACCCCTAATTTTCCTGCGGCCCATGCAACCCATGCAGTACCCTATCTGGGTGGTTATTACTCACAAGTGAAAATCCTGACTGTTCACATTGCTGAATCAATATGACCTGAACCTGAGCCACAACAGACAAGTACCTATTGCTGATAACTCAGAAGTAAGTTCAGAATTGGCCTTGTTTAAATTGATATGACAAAATCTCATCCCTATAATTAAGTGAGGAATGTTTAAATTCGATAAAATCCCTGACCTCAAGAGGAACTATAGAGACATAGAAACATAGAAATTGTTGGCAGATAAGGATCACTAGGCCCATCCAGTTTGCTGATAGGCCCTATACATTGTATGTGGCCACTGACCCTATGTGATCAACGGCTTTTCATAACTACCTCCCCTCTCAAGCTTCCCCTGTGCCTGTCCCAGGCATGCTTAAACCCCTCCACTGTGCTTGCCCCCACTACCTCCTGTGGCAGACTATTCCAAGCCTCAACTACCCTTTCTGTGTAGAAAAACTTCTTCTCATTACCTCTTAATCTACCCCCCTTCCAATTTCATATTGTGCTCCCTTGTTCTTGTACTTTTTCTATATTGGAAAAGGTCCCCTACCTGCACCTTGTTTATGCCTTTGAGGTACTTGAAAGTTTCATTCATGTTCGCCCGCTGTCTCCTCTCCTCTAGTGAGTACATATTGAGGTCCCTTAGTCTTTCCTCATATGTTTTGTGGTGCAAGCCCTATACCATCTCTGTTGCCCTTCTCTAGATTGTCTCCACCTTATCTATGTCCTTGCCCAGGTGTGGCCTCCAGAACTGCATGTAGTATTCCAGGTGATGCCATACCAATGTTTTATACAATGGCATCACCGCCTCCCACCGCCTGCTAGTGATACTCCTGCCTATGTACCCCAGCATGCCACTGGCCCTCCCCTGCAATCTTTGTATACTGTTTTGATACTTAAAGGCCATCAGAGATGATAACCCCTAGGTCCTTTTCCTGTTTGGTGACAGTTAGCTCCTCTCCCCAACCTGAAGCTCTATCCAAGGTTCCCTCTACCCAGGTGCATTATTTTGCACTTCTTTGCATTGGACCTCAGTTGCCTCATCTCCCACCATCTTTCAAACTTCTCCAGGTCCCTCTTCATTTTCTGCACCCCCTTCTGGAGTATCCATCCTGTTACAGATCTTGGTGTCATCTGAAAACAGGTGGACCTTGCCTTCCAGCCCCTCTGCCATGTCACTAATGAAGACATTGAACAGGACTGGTCCTAGTACTGATCCCTGTGGTACCTCACTGGTCACCTGCCTCTTCCCAGATTGTACCCCATTTACCACCACCCTCTGTCTCCTGTCTGTTAACCAGATCTTAACCCAGTTCACCACCTTGTCTCCCATGCCCAGGCTACCCATCTTGTTACTCAGCCTTCTACATGGGATGGTGTCGAAGGCTTTGCTGAAATCTAGGTAGGTGATATCTACCATCCCCCCAATTTATTTCCCTATCACTCAATCAAAAAAACTATTGCAGTCATTTGACATGATCTTCTTGCTGTGAATCTGTGTTGCCTCAGATCCTGAGCACTACTGGATTCCGTATGTGGCACTATCCTTTCTTTCAGCAGTGTCTCCATGATCTTTCCTATCACTGAGGCGAGACTGACTGGTCTGTAGTTCCCCACCTCCTCTCTACTTCTGCTTTTGTGCAGTGAGACTACAGTAGTAGCCACAGACATGGTCCGATATTTCCAGATATTTTGCAAAATTTCTAAAGAGTTTCTCTCTGCTTCCCCTACTGTGGAAATGCAGAAAGCAGGAGATTTCTCTTGAAATATCACAGAAATTTCAGGAAATATCTGACCATGTCTTTGGCTGTGATTGTACATGTGCCCTCTTCCAGTCCTCTAGAATGACACCTGTGTTGCATGACGCTGTGAACAGGGCCACCAGAGGCACTGCTAGTTCCCTTCACGGCTCCTTTGATATCCTCGGGTGGATGCCATCTGGCCCCATAGCCTCATCCACCTTCAGCCTTGTTCTTCCAGAGCTTTCTCCACTGTGAATGGACTGGTGCCCACTTCTCTCCCCTCATTTCCTTTGCAACCCAACTGTGGTCCTTGACTCTCCCCCTCCTTAGTGAAATACTGAGCAGAAGTATTTGTTCAGTATTTCTGCCTTATCCAGATCCTCCTACTTAGACTCTCCCGTCTCCCCTTTAAGCCTCAGAATCCCCCCCCCAATTTTTCTTCTTTCACTGATGTACCTATAAAATGCCATATCCCCTTTGTTTACAGACCATGCTAAGCCCTCTTCTGTTTGTACCTTTGCCCTCCTAACAGCCTTTCCTGCTTCCTTTAGACATTTAAGGTACACCTCCCTGTCCTCCTCCCTTTGGATCCCCTTATATTTCCTGAACCTCAGCCTTTTAGCTCTGACTTTGTCCCCTACCTCTTTGGAGAACCAGAGTGGTTTCCTTCTTCTTTTCCCTTTGGCCACAATTCTAACACATTGGTTTATTATATCCACTATGGCTCATTTCAGTTTCTCCCATTGTTCTTCCACCCCCTTCATTACCTCTCCCTTCCCCAGGACTGCTTGTATACAGCTATCCATTTCAGTAAATTCCACCCTCCTAAAATCTAATACTCTTGTCCTTGTGTGGTTTAATTGAGTCCGTGTCTCCGTGGTGAACCACACCATGTGGTGGTCAATGGAGCCCAGCTGCCCTTCCACCTGTATTTCTTTGACTCTGTTCCCATTGGTTCATAAAAGGTCTAGAACTGACTTGTCCTTGATTGACTCATGTACCAGCTGCCTGAGTCCAACCCCCTGCAGGGATTCCAGGATGACTGTGCTTCTGGCTGAAGCAGCCACCTGGGTGGCCCACTCCACGTTCAGCATATTGAAATCCCCCAGTATCAGGATTTCACCTTTAGCTGTCATGTCATGTATGTTCTCTACTAGTTCCCTGTCTTCTTCCTCCCTCTGTGATGGAGGTCTATAGATCACCGCTGTGCATACTGCTGATCCATTCCCTGGCTCCAGGGTGACCTACATTATCTCAGCCTCCCCCTGTCTTCCCTGAACTTCACTGAACAATTTCTGATGTACAGGTCCACTCCCCCACCCCTTTTACCCTTTCTGTCCCTCCTGAACAGTGTATAGCCTGGTATATTGAGTTTCCAGCCATGATTAGCAGAGTACCACATCTCTGTTATTGCTGCTATGTCAAGATCTACATCTGCCAACAAGGCCTCCAGGTCTGGAACCTTATTTCCTAGGCTATGGGCATTCATTAGCATGATCTTCCATGTTTTAAAGTCTGCCCTCCCTCTGATCTTGTTCTCCCTCTCCAGCATCTTCCCCCAACCCTGGTTTCCTTTCCTATGTGCATTTGCCCCTTGTATCACTCATTATACATTCTTCACCTGCCTGCCCCTCCCTGCCTGCTTTAGCTGTTCCTGTAGTCAACTAATGTTCCTGCATTTTCCCACGGGGGGGGGTGTTCCTAAGCCTCCTGACCCTCCTGGCTCTCCTCTCTTAGCCAGTTTAAATGCTCACAGCAGAAGTATTTAAACTTCTCACAAAGGACCAAGGTCCCCTTCTCAGGCAGATGCAGATCAGTGCAATTTGGTGCTAAAGCTACCAGTCTTGGGGACAAAGCTCAAAACAGTACAGTATTGGGTGATTCCCTTACACAGTAGTAATTGTTGTTGCCTCAAAGGAAAGCATGATGTAATAGAGCTTTCTTCAATTAATAAACTCAATAAACTGTTCAGTATATTACTGGCTATCATGCCCACCCCCCCAAAAAAAATTCTTAAGCAGTCAATTAAAAGAAGAAAACAATTTTCAGATTGTTTGCAAAAAAGTACTGTATGCTCATTTGTAAACCAAAGGGAAGTTCCGATATTCTTAATGGCAAACCAGGAGAGTTACAGCAAATGTAATCTTTATTTTCTTGTTATTTTTAATTCAAGGTGGCACTGAAATTAATCCTGGTCTTGATAACACTCTAACACAATTGACAACAGCATATGACAATGCCAGGAGCCTAGCAAATGAAACAGACATGCTGAATGTTTGGCTAGAACTGGGGGATTATGACATAGTGGAGACAACGGAGCAATGGCTTTCAACAAAGAACCCATACTCTGAGACCTCCATCAAGAATTATGGGCATTTTCAGTATGACAGGCCAAAAAGAGGTTGTGGCATATTTTCATACATAAAAAAGATTTGGGACACACTGAACTAATTTTCTAAGGGAGTGTAGAGGATATCAAGGTGGTGCTAGTTTTTCTCTCAGTTCAGAAAATGTGTGTCAGTGTAATATACGCACCCCCCAAAGATCGAGACAATGACTTTTGAAACTGTGGCTCAAATTGTCCCCAGTTATAACAGGGAGAGAAACAATCTTCATGGTGGACTTTAATGCTGCCTGGGGTATGCCCAGAGGAAACTGTATTGTGCAAAGCTTCTTCTACCCTGGGCCTAACCTAGATTGTAAATCAAATAACTAGGAAGTGCTCCCCCCAAAACATCACATAGGATCAACTATTTAAAACCCCAAATACTGTGACAACCAACAAACAAGTACGGACTCCAAACCTAGGTGATTATTGTTATATCACCTGTAATACTGAAACACCAACTAAAAGAACTGATTCAGTGACCCCATCATATCACAGATGGTTTAAGATCTTCCATTTACAAAGATTCAGGAACCAAATTGCATAAATAAACCAGAACAGAGTCAATTTGGTCCTGGACCTAGATATGACTGTAGAAGACTTTTCCAAATCATTCCTTGAAATCTGTAATAAAATGCATCATTTAAACCAAACAAAGAAAGGAGAAACAGTCTCTCGTGAGTCATGGAGCACATCATGAAGCAAATTAAACTAAAAAAAGTGTGAAAGAAAGCTAACAGAACCTGAAGCCTGATGACTGGGAAACTTTTAAAACTCTTAGAAACACATGTAACAGTCTGATTAAAACTCAAAAAAGGCATAATTCAAAAACAAAATAAATCAAATTACTAGCCCATCTATGTATTGGAGCCTGTTAAGACAACTAGAGGGAGTAAGTAAGAATTACTCCAAAAATTACTTTCAAGGATGAGTCAGAGAGCAAGCTGCTAGCCTGGAGTGAGCTGCCAGCCTTGCAAACCGCTGGTTTGCTAAACACATATTTTTCTAATCTGCGAGACACTGTGACAGAGAACTCACAAAAAAAAAGATCATAAAAATGTGGATCTGAATTTTCAAAATTATACTCTTCAAGAAAATACTCCTACTGTACAGTGCATTTTAAAGCCCTGATTCTAATAGAGGCTCTGAAGGAAATAAATAAGCTAAACATAAAAATGGCAATGGAGCTGAACATGTTGAGATAAAATGTTTCAAATACTTTGCAGACTTAATTATCCCTGTACTCACAGACCTTAACAACCACAGGCTAAAGCACTCCCACTTTCCAGGACAGTGGAACTACTTTAAAGTAGTCCCTATTTTTAAAGATGAGCATGGTAATATATATTTTTTAACTACTGGCCAATAGCTTTGATGTCCACTGTATCAAAACTATTTGGGAAATTGATACACAATCAGCTTCATGCCTATTTTGAAACATACAATCTACGTAGCCCGTACCAGGTTGGTTTCAGGGCTGTGAGGTCAATGCATTCTGCACTAATGGACTCTGTGGACATTGTGATAAAAGGATTGGCAAATGGACAATCCATGGGATTGTGAAAGGGAGAACTGTATGTCAATCTCTGGAAGGACTTTGACTTGGTAGACTACCAGATTTTACTCACCAGACTGAATAAGATTTGCATGTCAACCCAAGTAGTGAATTGATTCCAATCATATCAAATGAATAGAACACAACAGGTTTTTGTTGAAAATATCCTATTAAACACAGGTTCCCTTTACAGAGGGGTACCCCAAGAATCAATCAGGGTCCTCTTTTGCTTTTAGTTTATGTAAACCCACAACTTATCACCAATTTTGAAATAAAAGATAATCAGTTAGACTTGGATATACTGGATGATAAACAAGCAGTATTAGTATTAAGAGGGGTAGACCAGGATTACTTTGAGAATACATATGTTCTATTGGAACTGGGTAAATGAAACATCCTATCTGGGTGGCTGTAACTTACTAGTGCTACAATATAAACTGAGACTGCTTGTCTGTTGCTACCCTCTTTAGTAATGTAGTACCTTGACTCAGGCTCTGCTCCGGTCATGGACCCACTCCACTGCTGGTGGCTGACACCTTAAAACCCACCACTGAGAGGCTGCTCCTGGGTTCACTTAAGGTACATCTCCTGGACTTTTCTCTGGCTTCTACAGATAGCGCCTGATTGGTTTGCAGAGGAAGAACTGAATGGTGATTGGAATCCACCACTTTTCCTGGGGAACTAGGCAGGGGTGTCCCCTATCCCCACTCTTGTATGTTCTTACCATTGAATCACAGGCCCAAGCTGTTATGACAACTTTGGGTATATGAGGTTTGATCCTGGGAGGGCATAAAATGTCTTTATTTGCGGACGATGCCCTTCTTTTCCTTACAAGCCCAGAGGATTCTCTCCTCTGTTTATCAACACTTTTTGGCATATTTGGACCACTCTCAGGTCATAAAATGAATTGGAAGAAAAGTGAATGGATGCCACTAGCAGGCCCTCAAGCACCCATTACCATAATAAATATAAATATACCCTATACTAAACAAATTAAGTATTTGGGGATCATAATAACTTCTGCAATCTCCAAACTTGTTAAAACCAATATGAATAACATTATTAAAAAAGTTAAGGAAGATTGCACAGTTATGAGAGACCTCCCATTGTCCATCATAGCGAGGGCGAATCTTATTAAAATGTCAGTGGTGCCACAATTTCTATATTTCTTCCAGAGTTCCACTCTGGATACCGCATACATTTATAAAGTCCTTGGAGGGTGCTATTACCCAGCTCTTATGGCAGGGCTGGAGACCAAGAATCGAGAAAAACATTTTGTGGCACCCAGTTGGGGGGGATTGGTCCTTCCCAATGTGCAGCATTACTATCTAGTGGCTCAACTAGCTTTTGTGCAAGATATGCTTAAGGAATGAATCGTAGGACCAGCATGGGTGACTTTAGAAACACATTCTTTTATTCCCCTCTATCATGATAGAAACATAGAAACATAGAATTTGATGGCAGATAAGGACCGCTTGGCCAACCCAGTCTGCCCATTTCCCTACCTAATGGATAAGCTGCAGATCCTAGTTATCCAGCAGCCTACTTCTTCCTACCCTCACCCCCTAGAATTGCCTTATGACTGTCCCATGCATGCTTGAATTCCACCACTGTTTTTGACTCCACAACCTCCTCCAGAAGGCCATTCCATGCATCCACAACCCTCTCTGTGAAAAAATACTTCCTTAAATTACCTCTGAGCCGCCCCCCATCTTCAAATTGTGCCCTCTTGTTCTTGCACACCTCTTTTTTTGAAAGATGCTACCATCTTGGACTTTGTTGATTCCCTTGAGGTACTTGAAAGTTTCTATCATGTCCCCCATCTCCCTCTTTCCTCAAGGCTATACATATTAAGCTCCTTAAGTCTCTCTTCATTTGTCTTCCAGTGCAGACCCTGCACCATTTTAGTTGCCCTCCTCTGGACAGCTTCCATCCTGTCTATGTCTTTGTGGAGACTGGGTCTCCAGAACTGCCCAGTACTCCAGATGAGGGTCTGACCAGCTGTCTGTACAGAGGATGACAACTTCCTGTTTTCTACTGGTGATGCCTCTCCCTATGCATCCCAGTATCCCCCCAGCCCTCCTTGCTGCCCTCTCACATTGTTTGCCCACCTTTAGGTCATCTGATATGACTACCCCCAGGTCCCTTTCCATTTTTGTTGTTGTTAGTATCTCACACCCCATTGTGTACTCATCCCAAGGGTTTTTGTTTCCCAGGTGCATTACCTTGCACTTCTTAGCATTGAATCTAAGCTGCCATACATTTGACCATTCGGCTAACCTTGCCAAGTCCCTTCTCATCCTTTCCACCCCACCTTGTGCATCAACTCTGTTGCAGATCTTTGTGTCATCTGCAAAGAGACATACCTTTCCTTCCAGTCCCTCTGCAATGTCACTTATAAAGACATTAAAAAGGACTGGTCCTAATACTGAACCCTGCGGTACCCACTAGTAACCCCCTTTCTTCAGAGTGGACTCCATTTACTAATACTCTCTGTGTCCTATTCTCCAGCCAATTCTTACCCAGGCTGTCATCTTGGGACCCACTCCCAGGCTGGCTAACTTGTGTATTAATCTTTTGTGTGGGACTGTGTCAAATGCCTTGCTAAAGTCTAGGTAGGCCATGTCCACAGCCCCTCTCTGATCCATTACTTTTGTCACCCAGTCAAAGAAATCTATCAGATTTGTCTGGCATGACCTTCCCGCTGTGAATCCATGTTGCCTTGGGTCCTGTGCTCCTCTAGCCTCTAGATGCTCGACCAATCTTTCCTTCAGAAGTGATTCCATCATTTTCCCTACCACTGAGGTTAAACTAACAGGTCTGTAGTTTCCTGCTTCTGCCTTGCTCCCACTTTTGTGAAGGGGAATCACATCTGCCCTCCTCCAGTCCTCGGGTACCACCCCATCCTCCCAAGATTTGTTAAAGAGGGTAGTCAGCGGTGTCACTAGTTCTACCCTTAGTTCTTTTAGAATTCTGGGATGAATCCCATCAGGCCCCATTGCTTTGTCCACCTTCAGTTTTAAGAGTTCTTTCAGAACCCTTTCTTCTGTAAATGGGCTGGTATCAACTTCTGTATCCAGAGTGTCTCTACTGTTTGTTTTAGGTACCTCCTCCTCTTCCTTTGTAAATACTGAGCAAAAATATTTGTTTAGTATCTCTGCCTTTTCACAGTCACCCTCTGCCCACCCTCCCTCCCCTTTATTAAGCCTCACTATCCCTCCCTTGGTCTTCCTTTGCTCCCTGATGTACCTATAAAAGGTTTTATCTCCCTTCTTAACTGAGTTGGCTATCTTTTCCTCGGTTTGGGCCTTTGCTGTTCTGACTGCCTTCCCAGCTTCCTTTTGCTTTAACTGATACAGTTATCTGTCCTGCTCCTTCTGTGATTCCTTGTACTTCCTGAATGCTTTCTTTTTCTCTTGAACCTTCACTGCTACTTCCTTTGAGAACCATAGTGGTTTCTTACATCATTTTGTTTTGTTTATTTGCTTCGCACAAAGGCTTGTTACCTCTGTGATGGCAGTTTTTATTATTCCCCATTGTTCTTCCACCCCTCCTTCCTGCCCATTTGCTAGTACATTCCTTAGGCACTCACCCATTTTGGCAAAGTCAGCCTTCCTAAAGTCCAGTACTTTTGCCTTTGTATGGCTTGGCTCCATTGCTGTGTTTAGTGTGAACCATACTGTTCAATGGTCACTAGTTCCCAGATGGCTACCCACTTCTACATCTGTGATCCTCTCTTCATCTCCATTTGAGAGAACCAGGTCTAAGATTGCTTCCTCTCGAGTGGGCTCCAATACTAGTTGTCTAAGGTGTGCCCCCTGTAGGGCATCTAGAATAGCACCACTCTTCGGAGTGGCTGCTGCAACTGCACTCCAGTTAACATCTGGCATATTCAGATCACCCACCAGCAATATCTCCCTTTTCTGCCATTCTAAGTATACTCTCTATCATTTCCTTGTCCATTTCCTCCCCGAGAAAGTAAGTATACAACCCCTGTCGGATTGTGGTGCCATTGCCAGTCTCCAAATTTACCCACAGTGCTTCTTCTCCTTCCTGTTTTCCCTTTTGTTCTGTTGCTTTGATTCCTTCCCTTATGTAAAGAGCTACTCCTCTTTTACCCTCCCTGTCCCTCCTGTAGATAGTGTATCCTGGTATGTTTACGTTCCAGTCATGGTTTTGTGTGTACCATGTTTCTGTGACTGCCACAATATCCAGATGTTCCTCCTCCATCAAGGCCACTAATTCAGGAAGCTTGTTACTCAGACTACGGGCATTGGTACTCATTGCACTCCATTTCTTGATGACTTTACCTTCTGTTGCAGCATCCCCCACTGACCTTTCTACCTCGGTCTTTTTCTCATTTAGTACCCTGTTTTGTAGGGAGAGGCTGGGATTTTCCTGCTGCTTATCAGTGCCTCCCCCTTGACTAGTTTAAAAGCTTGCCAATGAAGCATTTAAACTGATTGCTCAAAAGACTTGTTCCCTTTCTGGACAGATGCAGACCATCCTGCCAGTATAGGCTGGTGTCCCTCCAGGTGGAACCCCAGTCCCCAATGAAGCCAAACCCCTGTGCTCCACACCATTTCTTCAACCATTCATTAAACTGCATGGTGCAAAGTACCCTCACCTCACTCATGCCATTGACAGGCAGCACCTCTGAGAAGGATACTGTGTGTGCTACTTGTCTTAGGCCCCTCCCCAATTCTACAAAGTCCTTCTGCATTGCTCTAATCTCATGATGAGCCAAGTCATTTGTCCCTAGGTGGACAATGATGTCCAGCTGAGACTCCTGTGCAGCTGATCTCGTGATCCTGAGGATGCACTTCCTGTCCCTCCCAAGCCATGGCACCAGGCAAGCACCTTACTTCAGTTTTCCCTGCTCCCCCCAGTTCTATCCCCCTAATAATTGAACCCCCACCAGGAGCTGCTTCCTTTCCCTGTGGTGTCCTATGCCTCTTTCCTGTGGGCCTCCCTTGTGACAGTTGTCCTCAGCCTCCTTAGTCTCCTCTGTGGGTGCATCCATAGGGGAGCTATGCTCCCCCCCCCAGAATGGTGTATGGATTGTGGAGTGGAACAACTGTCTGGGTGTGCCTCTGTTCCACCATCCTCACCCTCCCAGAGCCCACTGTGGTCCAACTGCTGTGCTTTCTTCACAACCTCTGAGGTAGTGGTGGTAGCTCTGGTGCTCCCTGGATGGGGGAGTTCCCTTCCTACCATCCAGTGTGGCCTGGGGGAAGGTTCCCTTCCTACTGTCCAGTGTGGCCTGAAGATGGGCAACTTCCTCCCTCAGGGCAGAGAGTTGTCTGCAAATAGGGAAGCATCTCAGCCTCCAGAAAGACTCCCGGAAGACTGCTGCCCCCACAGCCATTACATTGCACTACTTCCCACATGTTTATCTACTTTCCTTTTTTTTGTGTGTGTTTGTGTGTGTGATTGGTGTGTTATGTAGAAATATATATATTATACAATGTGTATGCTTATATTGTCAGTGCAGTGTGCTAGAGAGGATATGAGAGTGATATGCACCTTGCACTCTTGAGGAAATGATGTCAGAACCCCAGGTATAAAGGAACTATTTCCAGGGGTGGGTGGGGTGAGGGGTGGGAAGGGGTTGGGCCTAAACTGTGCCCTCACAAAATAATCAGCTAAAAGCTCTGACCCACTGCTGCGATGAGTGCCTTCCTGTCAGCAAGATGCCCTACACAGCTACTACCAGTAAGATATTTCCAACTATTGTATTTCCAACTAAATTAATGTAAACTGTCAAAATATTAGCAGACAGACCAGATAGCCACAAAGGAAAATCAAATATGCAGTTATTTCAACTCTTCTGAAATTGCTCACAAGATAAGTAGTTTTGAAAACCCCCTTCCTGATTTAAAAATGAAATTAAACACAAAACAATCCCAATGTAAGACTGTAAAGTAAGGAAAACTACCCTCAGATGTAAGTAAGGGAGATCAGTTGTAGATTTCTAATCCAATATAGTATATCCCATGCAGCTTCTCAGTTGTTTCAAAGCACAGCCTGTTACACCACTTGAAGAGATGGGCTTCTGTCTGAAACAGGATTACACCAGTAGTTTATAGTAATTGATCAATGCTAGAATATTCATCCACCCAAAACAATTGGCTATGGTGCAGGGTCTCCCTGACTAGTGAAGACAATTTCCACCACCTGAGGCTGTGTCGGGCATCAAATTACAAACTGCAGCCTTTGCTATTCAAAGTACACAGCTACTACCAGTAAGATATTTCCAACTATTTTATTTCCAACTAAATTAATGTAAACTGTCAAAATACTAGCAGACAGTCCAGATAGCCACAAAGGAAAATCAAATATGCAGTTATTTCAACCCTTCTGAAATTGCTCACAAGATAAGTAGTTTTGAAAACCCCCTTCCTGATTTAAAAATGAAATTAAACACAAAACAATCCCAATGTAAGACTGTAAAGTAAGGAAAACTACCCTCAGATGTAGGTAAGAGAGATCAGTTGTAGATTTCTAATCCAATATAGTATATCCCATGCAGCCTCTCAGTTGTTTCAAAGCACAGCCTGTTACACCACTTGAAGAGATGTCTTAATTAGGGGCATGGGCAAGTCCCAACCTTCTAAAATAAACAATCCCTGCACTAGATCCACTTGTAAAGCATGGCAAAAAGCACACCAGATTTTATGGTGGGATACACACTCAGTTGCATGAGATATTCCGCTTCAGACATTACTTATGATCAATGGGGAGGTGAGGCCGGGAGAGATGCAAATTTTAAAACACTGGCACCGTAGGGGCTTACAAATATTAGGCCACCTCTGGACTGGGGATGAGGTCATGTTTTTCTCCTCACTTACTAAGAGATATAAGGTGCAATCCTCACATTATTTTGTACACTTATGTTTACAGACCATCATGTCTCAGATGTTGACTAGGCTGCCAGGGGACCAACTGTGAGCTTGTTCCCCCTTAGAGGAGACATTTATAGGTCAGGCTATGGATTTGGCCTTTAGACCCCTCTGGAAATGCTATAAACTGCTGCTCGGGGTTCTTCCTGACCCCTTAGCAAAAATTAGAGAACAGTGGGCATCAGACTTAATGCCAGAGGACCTCACAGGAGAAGATTGGCTTGCTATCTTTAAAAATATAGGGAAGTGCTCAGTAAATAACAGACTCCATGCAGTTCAATACCAGGTCCTTTTTAGGGCATATTTTACCCCATATTTAGCTCATAAGATAGATCCATTAGTCTCATCCCTGTGTCCCAAATGCCAAGTACATGAGGGCACTTTTTACCATCTGATTTGAAAGTGTCCCAAAGTATGGTTGTTCCAGGGGGGCATACAACAGATTTTAACCTCCACTGTGCAATGCCCAAATACAATGGACCCATCTGAAATTTTGTTGGGTCTCACACTGTGGAACTGTGGAGGAGGTCTGTTCTTTTCTACAGGGCTGTGGAGGTTGGGAAATGTGCCCTTAGACTATTGGCACAATAATGGAGACCATCTGAACTGCCTACTGTATCAGAATGGGTGAAATCATTACTGGAGTGTATGAAACTAGAAAGAACCCAATATTATGTAAGAGGCCAAATGGCACAATATTATCAGATGTGGTGTCCCGTAGAAGAAGCCTTAAAGCAACCCTGGTTTCCTCTATTCTAATGAGATGCATCCCTTCTGTTTGTTCTGGGAGGGTACCTCTTAACACCCAGATAATACCACAGTCCGAACCTCAATAGTAGATGTATTCTGTGGGTGTTGGAGATTGACTGTTGTTTATTCTGTTGACAAGAGTAAACTATAAAAGTGTATTGCCTGCAAACCATGAAATTACCACTGCTGTTCCAACTCAACTTGAGCTATGGCTGTAATCATACTTTGACCCATTTACATTAAGGGGCTAAATAATGCAACTAATATGTTTGATTAAAGTACCTAAACTGTCTGACTGTAATCAGCTCTCCGCTGTTTTAAATAAAGTTTACAAAAAAAAACATTACAGAGATCACTGGCAAAGATCCCAAGTTATCTCCTTCAATGCTAAGCCTTGAAGGCACCCCCACACTGGACCAGCTCAAAATTGCAAACACTTTTAATGATGCCTTCAGCAACTTGAACAGTGTACTCCCTCAAGATTTCTTTGAGGATAACTCTGACTGTGAAGCTACAAGTTGTGATAAGGTAATGAGACCTGAGCACACTCCCTTCTACTTCAAGAAGATTTCAATAGCCCAGGTCAGGAAACTTCTAAGTAGAGTGTTGGGGAAGTCAAGGCATAGTGGAGATTCTCTGGACCTCAAACGAATTGCACTCATACTAGAGGAAGTGCTCTTACCCATAACTAGGATACTAAACCTCTAACTAACTCTGTCACAGTACCCACAAGTGTGGAAAACTGAACTGGTTACTCCAGTTCATAAGTCTGATGATCGGTCCCTGCATAGTAACTATAGGCCTATATCAATTCTTCCTCCCCTATCCAAGGTGCTGGAATGCATCATTGCTAACCAGCTGGTGGATTACCTTGAAACTCACTCCATCCAATGCCCGCAACAGCATGGTTTTAGAAAAGGGTACAGCACGGCACCACCACAGCACTGCTAGAATTCACCAGCTACATTCAACAATCCATTGACCAAAGCAATCTTGTAGGAGCAGCCTTTATTGACTTAACTAAAGCTTTTGACACTGTGAATCCCCCACTCCTACTTGGTCAGCTCACAAAAATTGGTCTCTCACCACACAAGCTGAAATGGTTCAAAAGCTATCTAGGAGATAGATCACAAAGGGTGAAGATATCTAATGTCATCTCAGAACAGAAGGCTGTCTGGTCTGGTGTACCACAAGGATCAATCTTGGGTCCTTTCCTGTTCAGTATCTTCCTGAACAACTTGCGTCTGTTTGTCATCGACGGACTTTCCTATATGCAGATGACACTGTCATCTTTGCAAGCCACCCAGACCCAAACACACTTCAAAGCAACCTACAACTAGGATTCATGGAAGTCAAGAACTGGTTTAATATCTACAAATTGGTGCCATAAGTAAAAGGCATATACTCTCACTGTTCTAGACAACCAAGGAGCCCCTCTACAACAACTACAGCATTTTAAGTAACTTGGTGTAACCCTGGACAGTCACCTCACCTATGTACCTCACATAGAGAATGTCATTAGAAATGTTAACACCAGGATTTGGCTTCTCTATAGATACAGATGATGTCTGACTCCAGAAGCTCTGAAGCTTGCAATCCACAGTTCAGTTCTATCAGTCATTGACTATGGCTTAGTAATATATGAAGCTACCACAGTCACATCACTCAAATGGCTAACTGTTGCTCTGAACAAAGCATGTAGACTAATCATGGGTGATGCTCATTTCGCCCACACCTGTGACCTATATGCCAAAACTGGGTGGCTTCAACTAACTGGCAGAATCAAATACCAAACATGCCTCCTGACCAAAAAAGCACTCCTTGGGCTCTTGCCTCTAGGTGTTGGATACCTATTGAATAAATCCCTTAAGATCCAGCACACTCATACCTCAGAAACTGAACACCTCCTCATCCCATGGTGTTGGACTGTGCAGTACCAATGATCCTTCTTGTACAGAGCCCCACTTTGGTTCAATGACCTGTGCAGTGAATAGACCAATCTTACCAAGCTTGCACAGTTTAAACATTTGCTCCAGCAGCATCTTATAACTGAAAGCACCTGTAATTGTACCACCCAATCCTAGTTCCTTTCTGACTACTTCCACCTTGTACTGTGGCACCCTGTCCACACCCATTGGCACTTAAATTTTGACACTTACATGGTGCTGGTCACCTATATCACCCTTTCACCATGCCCTCCCTCTATTTCCTACTCCCTACCTACCCCCTCTTACAACACTGACAAAGCCACTGGCTGCTACCTCCCCACTCTGATCAATATCGCTATGCCACCACTTTCATCTACCCCTCTATCTTAACTGTCAACTGCCTCCTTTGCTTAATCTGTCACTGTATGCTTTGGATGTATTCAATAGACTGTTTGTTGCAGCTCAAGGATCAGCTCATCCTTGATGGCTGCTTCCTTGGTGTTTACTTGCTGTTTATTATTGCTGTAGCAATCATCTAGTTTTATGCTGTAACATACATACTGTACTGTATTTTTAACATCAACTTTGTTGTACTCCCTATCTAACAGTAACCCCTTCCCCACTGATGTGGAACCTTTGTAAGTGAGCTGCCTTAAGCTCAAAGGTACTTGTAATCCAAGATTCAATAAATAAATAAATACAATAAATAAATCTTGTAGTTCCAGGGTGAAGCTAGTTTACTCCTAATTTTCCTGGGGGCCCATGCAACCCATGCAACACCCTATATGTGTGGTTATTATTCACAAGTGAAAATCTTGACTGTTCACATTGCTGAATCAGTATGAACTGAACTTGAGCCACAACAGACAAGTACATATTGCTGATAACTCAGAAGTAAATTCAGAATTGGCCTTGTTTAATTTTTTTTGTACACTCTATTAATCCACCACAGCAGGCCACTGCTCTGTAAGCCAACATTACTGAACTCCGGGGTCATTCAGGAACTTATAGTGCTATGCCCATCCCTGCAGAACCTTGGAGTTGGCCTGGAATCATCATCCTGCCATGACCCTCAATTTTCCACCATTTTCACCCTTCACTACCCAAGGCCCCAGAAGCAGTGACGCATGCTCATGGAGGTGCCCATGCACATCACAGCTAATGTGTACATCCCTGTCTGCCATACCCCAGCCTAGCACCAGAGCTCCTCAGATGTGGTGCTGCCACCCAGCCTCCACCAGAGGGTAGCCAAGCTATGAGGAGACTCTCTCAACCTTCCTGAGTAGGAAAACTTCCAGCAGCCAATTGATGTCCTCAGCCTGCCCCCTGCTGACCTCTGACAACCCAGGCTCGATCCTGAACCCAGGTTGCCAGTGTGGCATCAAGTGTGACATACAGTGCCTCAACTCTCAGCACCACTGGGCTGGCAGCCTTGTTTAAATTGATATAACAAAATCTCATTCCTTTAATTATGTGAGGAATGTTTAAATTTGATAAAATCTCAGGCCTCACAAGGAACTATAGATTTCCCTCAAATACAGAAAGGAAAACATTTATTAATACAAAATATTCTACAATTATTGACTATATTTTATTGACAATATACAATTTTCATAAGTATTTAGATTTAAAAATTATTCAAAGAACTGAAAGTGATCACCATCCTTTGGTCCTTTATACAAAAACACAAAAAACATAGTATCACCCCTTGAGGATGAAACCATCAATATTATAAATAAAAAAATGAAATGGGCTAATATACCAAGCAATCTTGCAACTCAGTTAAGTGTTATATGTATTAATGAAGTAACACCATAAATTCAGAATGAGTTAGACCCAGAACTAATTATAATCATTTGATTGCTCATTATCACTTCTGTGAGGGAAAAATAGTAATTAAAAAGAAAAATTAAATTAAGCAGAGTTGTGATCATTTGTTTTATATAAATTATAGGAAGGAAAAGAGAACATTAGCTAGTCTAAGTAGACTGGATAAGAAAAACCCAACCAAATTAAACTTAAAAAATCTGAATATAGAGAGTATGTTAATTATCATTGCTCAGTAAATCAGGAGCAACTATGGGAACTTATGCTATAGGTCATTAAAGAAAAAAATGATAAGAAATATTGGACATTGGTAGCTATGGGCACAAACACATACAAAGGCCAATATGACATATACATAGAACCAGAAGTATGGATAAAATACTATTCTGCAGTAGTTTTTGACGGTTCAGTTAATGCAACAGTAGAAAACATAGATATAAATGAACACTTTAGCTGACTCACAGTCAGTGAAGTCAAGGTTGCAATATAAAGCTTAAACATAAATAAATCACTGGGTCCAGATAATATATCACTAGACTTTATACATACAAACTCCAATAGGCGGGCAACTGTACTTACTACTTTCTTCAGTAAGTCAGTAATGTATGCATATATTCCTCCTACAGGGGAGCTATGTTATTCTAATCCATAAAAACAGGATCTCACTCAGAACCAGTAAATTATAGACTTAGTCTCTTGGACACTTCGCCTATATTCTTTACTAAAGCACAATTGAACTGGCTTTTATTATGTATTATGCAAGCTGGTTGTAAAAAGAATACAGATACCCTGACACAAATATTTTTACTTAATCATTTGATTGAAAAATACTTCAAGATAATAAACAGACATTATTTGTTTCTTTTGTAGACCCTTCTTCAGCATGTGATACAATACTTAGATCATTTTTATGTGAAAAGATGGGTCACTTAGTGCTAGATCAGAATTTGCTAATTTTAATTAAAAGGCTGTATACTAATACTTGGGCAAAAATTAAACACCAAATCTAGCCAATTGACAAACAAAATTTATACTAACACGGATGTTAAACAGGGATGTGTGTTAGCCCCACCTTATTCAATATTTATATTAATTATATTATTATTGCTCTTGACAATCCATCTTATCACATGCCGAAAATATGTAATCAGCAAATGCCAGTGTTATCCTATGCTGACAATCTGTCACATCATTTGTACTAGTAGACTTCAATTGCAGAGATCACTTAATAAACTAGACTTAGTTTGTGTAAGACATAACCTTAAACCAAATGCAAAGAAAACAAAAATTACGGCATTTGGAAACATAAAAAATATAGAAAGCTTGCTTTAGCAGTGAATAAACTGGAATTTGTTAGAGAATTTTCATATTTAGGTGTCCAGTTCTCCAGTAATGGAAAATGGAAAAAACATATAAGCTGGATCGCAAAAAAAGTGCAAAACTCTGTAAAAGCCTTGAAAAGATTTAACATCATTTATGGAGGAAAACCTGTTGTTCCAATGCTTAAAGCAATCAATGCAAAATTAATAAGTCAAGCAGCATATGCTGTTGAAGTTTGGGGTACTGCTAATACTAATACAATTGACATAGTTCTCAATCAAACCTATAAAACAATTTCTAAAAATTCTATCCAGCTCCACTAGCACATTCATCAGATCTCAACTTGGTCAGATTAGCTTTGGATAGTTAGCCCAAGGACAAATGATTAATTATTGGGTGAAGCTTTTATCTAAGGAAAATGTTTCTATACTGGCTAGGTGTCTGAGAGAGAAAGTTAAATTACTTCCTTATAATCAGGATAGCTGGTTAAACATAGTTTTCAAATTGTTGGAAGTTAATGACTTGTATTATCTAAAACAATGGTATGATCAAAAGATACAGATAAATCTAGCATATGTAAAACTTGTAACAAAAAAATACAGCTTAAAGCAAAGCGTGTCGATTTAGGCAACATTAAAAAACTTAAAGTCTCCAGATGGCTGGTAAACAATACACAAGAACATATCTTAAAATACCATTTAAGTGCAGTACAAATTCCACAATATAGATATATGACGGCTTAATTTAGGTTTGAAGTGTTTCCAAGTAACATACTTGAAGCCAGATACAAGAAAATGGAAACTAATCAACAGACTTTTATTGTTCTCTCAGGGAGGCTGAGGACTTGTAACATGTTATTCTGAGATGTCCATGGTATGGGAAACCTAGAGATAAATGTCCAAGTGATTTTATAGGATCTATCAAATCAAATCAAATCGTCTTTATTTATAAAGCGCCTTTCAAAATCAAGGCGCTGTACAATAAAATCACATATACATATAAATTAAAATAATCATAAATTAACAACCATAGCTAGGATATGCTAAACTGAATAAATATGTATTTAACTCCTTTCTAAATCTCTCAATGGTTGGACATTCTCTCAACCAATGAGGTAGAGAATTCCACAGGGTTGGTGCTAAAAAAGCAAAAGCATGGGATCCTGATGTTTTTAATCGAACCCTAGGAATTTCCAGTAATCCCTCGTTGGCGGAGCGGAGAGGATGGAGGGGGCAATAGGGTACCAAGAGATCTTTCAGGTAGCTGGGTCTCTGATCTTGTAGGGCTTTAAAGGTTAGTAAACCAACCTTATAGGTGATCCGCCACCTAACAGGCAGCCAGCGCAGTTCACGGAGCACAGGCGTAATATGGCTGGATCCATAGATCCCAGTCAAAAGCCTTGCTGCCACATTCTGCACCAGCTGCAGGTGATGGATATCAACCCCAGATAGCCCTAGGTAGTGGGAATTACAGTAATCAAGATGGGTAGTGATAAAGGCATGGACCAATGTTGGCAGATCACCTGGTGGGACCAGGTGTTTCACCCGGGCGATATTCCTCAGATGAAAAAAAGAGGATTTGACTACGGCTGATACCTGAGGTTTTAAGGTCAAGCCATCATCAAAAATAATGCCCAGGTTCCATACCCGATCAGAGGTAGTGAGCGACATACCACAGAGCAATAAGCCCGGTGGTTGGCCAGCCCCCAAACCCAGCACCGGATGACCTGGGTCCACTACAAACACCTCAGTCTTATCAGGATTCAGTCTCAGCCAGCTAGAACTCATCCATAATCTGATTTCAGCAAGGCAGTTGTCTAGCATGGAGAGAGCACCATCTTGCCCGGGTGGAAAGGACAAATACAGCTGAGTATCATCTGCATAGCAGTGAAAACCCAGACTGTATTTCCTAATGATATCTCCCAAAGGCAGCAAGTACACTGCAAACAACATGGGTGCTAAAATGGAACCCTGCAGTATCCCACAAGGCAGGGAGTGAGCACCAGAAGAATAAATTCCAGTGGTAACCCTCTGAAACCTGTCTGTGAGGTAAGACTGAAACCATTTGAGGACTATTCCAGACAGTCCACAATAAATCGTGAAGATGCTCCAACAGCACACCATGGTCTACAGTGTCAAATGCTGCAGAGAGATCGAGAAGGACCAGAATGGTACATGCCTTTCAATCTCTAGCCATTAGGAGGTCATTCAACACCCGGACAAGGGCAGTCTCCATGCTATGCTTCTTCCTAAAACCTGATTGGAGAGTATCATAGACATTGTGAGTTGTAAGATGGTCATCCAATTGTAACGCAACCGCCTTTTCAATGACCTTACCAACAAAAGGCAGGTTAGAGATAGGCCGGTAGTTAGCTAGACAATCTGGATCCAAGGAGGATTTTTTTAGGAGTGGTCGAACGACCGCCCTCCAAGGATTTCCAGACGATGTCAGCAAGGATTGGGCAGATAACCTCTACACATCCTACTAAGAGGGGTGTAGGACCTGGATCCAAACTACAACTGGTTGGTCGCAATGTTTGGATGATCTTCACAGTGTCAGTGAACTCCAGCTGGCAAAAATCTGCCAGACAGACCGGGTGCATAACACTTCCTGTCGACAACTGCAATCCCTAAAAGGAGGAGGAGTCAGACTGATACCAGACCTGATGCTAGCAACCTTATCTGCAAAAAATCGAGTGAACTCCTCACATCTTAGTTGAGAAAAAGCTTCTTTGGGCTGGAGACAGATTGGATTGCACAATCTGTCAACAGTCCAGAAAAGCTAAGCTGGTCGATTCTGTGCAGCAGAAATCTCCCTGGACAGGAATTCTGCCTTCTTATGGTTGATTTCTGATTGATAGCCATCATAATGTGTCATCAACCTAAGCCTGTCAGCATCATTACCAGACTTGCACTAGACTCTCTCCAACCTTCGGCCAACTCTCCTTAACTCCTTCAAGGAGCCATCAAACCAGGGGCTCCTTGAACGGAGGGTGAGAGGCCGAACACGAACTGGAGCAATCTTGTCCAGAGCATCTCCCACAGCCTTACTATAGGCTAGTACGAGATCATCTGGACTCATGCATTCACCAGACACACTCAATAGATCCAGTAGCGCCATCAGGTCACTGGGACTAATACCCCTTAAAGGGCAGTACTGAACCATCTCCGTAGGGGCAGACCTATTAGGGGGAGCCCTGAAACTGAACCTTATGGTGTGATGGTCAGACCAGCTGACTGGTTCCACCCCCAAGTCAGCAATCTCCATATCCAAAAGGAAGATCAGATCCAATGAATGACCTTTTATATGGGTTGAGGAGGTAACTACCTGTGTTAGACCCAGTGAGGTCATCAACTGGAGGAGATTTTGACCAAAACATGAGAGTTCATCATTGACCCAGGCATTGAAGTCCCAAATTAACAATCTGGGGACCGTGTCTGGATCAACGATGAAGTCTGCTATCTCTAAGGAATTCTCCACCATCTCCTGATGGACGGTAGATGAGGAGAATTCTGCAACCTACACCCTCACCCAAGATATAGTCAAAGGATCTGGTACTTCCTAGAGGCACATCCACAAGGCTCAGCTCAGTCTTAAACATAATAGCTACACCACACGCCGTCTGATCCAGCCTTGGGCGGTATATCACCGAACCCGGCGGTGTTGTAAAACCAATACAGGGCCTGGGTTTCATCCCAGGTCTTGGTGATCCAAGCCAGAGCAGTTGACCCAACAAGATCAGTTATAATAGCTGTCTTGTTTTTAATAGATCTGGCATTGCATAACACCGCCAAGGCTAGATGAGCTGTCTGGGAAGACCTTGGCTCCTGCCTACTAAAATCGGAACCCTTGGGTATGGGGACAAGACAAGAATGACCTCTATCCTGGCCCCATTTCACCCCAGGGCATCTCCTGGATCCCACCACCCCATCTATATATATTTCATCTAGATTTCTGCTTGGCTTACTATTTAACTCAGAAAATATAGATATCCTTAATAAACTTGCACTTTAATTGAGATAGGGAAGATAAAAAAAAAAACAAGTACAGAAATATAAAACTGAGATTCATTATGGGGAAAACATATTAATGTATGGAAACTTGATAGAAGAATGGGTTGATCTGATGACACAATTAAGACTATAGAGCCATTATTTCATTCTATATTCAAAACTTTGGAAATTGACTTTGCCTTATAAATTGAAAATATGCCTGAACTATTATCAAATAAACTGCTGGCTTAAATGGAGTCCATAATATTATTGCAATTTGCACAGGCCACTGTGATGCTCATGAGTTGAATATAACTACTGGACTAAGCATTGTGAAACAGCTGTAATTTATTGTATATTTATTTTATTTACAGTATATGTGTATGCATGTAATATTGTTTTCTACTTGTTTTATATATATATATATATATATATATATATATATATATATATATATATATATCTGTTTGTAAAAGCATTTTGTTGAACAATAAACTAAAACTTGAAACTTGATTTTGAAACCAGACTCTACGGAGATGAGGAATCCTCTTAGGTAGAACCAATAGTATAGGTGAACTGGAAACCAAATTACAGTCCAGTTTTAACACTTCACCAAAAAATGGTTCTTAGACTCAAAAATGGCATTACATGCAAAAACAAAACACAGGGAATGCTTTCACAAATAAAAATTCAAAACAAAAATGGCTAAAGGAACTGGAGATCAAGCTGAAAAACTGAGATAGACTGGTAAACTCGAAGTCTTTTAAATATCCTGGGGTTAAAATAGACAACTCTTTAAGATTTGGTACCCACTTAAAAACCATGGTGAATAAAGTAAACATCATGCTGGGAGTACTAAGATGCAAGGCTTAAGCCATTCTGAAGGGAGCAAGGAAATCAACAGTTCAACAACTTCTAATGGCACTCTTGGAATATAGCGGTATCATATACCAAAATACTAGTACTACTCTACTCAAAAAGCTCAACATGATATATAACAGGTTGGCCAAATTGATGTTTGTATGCTTATTTGACACCCACCACTGCATGATGTACAGTACAAAAGTTTAAATCAGGGCTCACTTAAAATGGGAAGAAAATATGTGTGCAATGATGACCTTCAAAAGTCTTAAAAAGGACTGTCTTGCAACAGGATGTAATAATCCTAATGATATATATTTCCTGTATAAAAAATAACATTATGTCTGTCTGTCTGTCTATCTATCTATCTATCTATCTATCTATCTATCTATCTATCTATCTAACGAATGCCTCCCCTTGGTAAAATCATGATTGTACAAGAGCATGGCCACAACCTAGGAGCCATTAAAAAAATGAGGTCTAACTGTACCAATATTCCAGAACACTTACAGTAAACACATCTCTAATTACTACATTCCAAAGACCTGGAATAAACTGTCTCTAACAACTCAAAGTATAGTGAAATTACATTTAAGAATGCCTAAGATGACGAGCTGGTAGAAAACTTTTTGTGTGATTAATACACAGAGGATGCAAAACCCAAAACCAAACATCACCTCTTTGCAGTAGCACAACCAAGGAATGCAAAAGAACAGTATAATATCATCTCTCCTTTCACATTTAAATCTAGACCACTAGTAACCTGTTTAATTAAGGCATGTCTGTACAAATTCAACTATGGGGTTGTTAGAGGTGTCTTTGTCGGTATAATGTTTTTTTAAGTTGGAATAATGTATTGCAAAGTCACATATCTCCAGGATGAACATACTTACAAGATAATAATGTTTTCTCTGTTAATGTAATATGCAACCTCCTACAGGACAATCTTGCCAAATAGGGCTCATTGAGTCCAAAAGTTATCTGCTATTAAAAAATAACATTTTTTGTCTATCACTACTTCTGTCATTTAATTATTTGCTGAAGACACACTCTGCTTGTGGCATCATAATAATTTCCACAGTCACAAACCATTCCTATAGGAAGAGTATGACTTCGGCAAAGGAGAAAAGGGGAAAAAGATGAACTCTAGGAGGCAAGGATCACATTTCCATGTAAATTAACATGGAGATGAAGAACAAAGGGAAACAGTTTAAAGACAATATAGTAAATATACAGCAAGTTGAACTGCAAATAGCATTCACTAAATCAAAGGCAGCTAAGACTTTACACTGCCCATTCTGTATGTGCTGCATGTGACTCAACTCACCCCAAATCCTACTCCCAAAAATGCCATACGAATGTTCAATTATAATAGATGCTGCCACTTCAATATGTGCCACTCACCATACATGGAAATATTAATTATGTTAGAGTACTTACCTGTTCCAACTGAGTGGGGAATCCTGCAGATGAGGTAATCCACTGGGGACATGCAATATAAAAGAACAAAGATGGTAGGGAAGATATAAAGGACCAGACGTCCTGGAAGAGGGTCTAGAGAACTACAAACTTGTAAAAGGTATACTTATCTGATGGGGAGACAGGTGACATCTGCCCAAACCTGGCAATAAAAAAGGGAAATGGGTGGATATAGGGAAAAATAGCAAAAGCAGAGACAGAATAGTAGAAAAACCAAGTAGGATAGGGGACTAGAGTAGAAGTAAAGTAAGAGGCATTTTAGAAGAAAATAGGTACAATAAAGCTGGATGTAAAAAAAAAAATAGGAGAATAGGAAGACAGAAATAAACAAGCATTTTGTCAATGCCAAATGTTGTCGGACTGGCATTGGCTTTGGTAGTGCAGTGTGGGAAAATATTTTGGGCAGAATGTGAAAAATAACAGCTATACAGTTCATAAGGAGGTGTAAAAAATGCCAGTATTGAAAATGTGGCATGTAAATATTGCAAATATGCGAAGTTACAAGGGTGTGTGGGAAATGCACAACACACGCTTGTGAGACAGTCATTTTATGGATGCTCAGTGCCAAATTTTCAACATAGGCATTTTAGCACCTCTGCTCATGTACAGTGTCGCTGTTATTTCCTCAAACTGTCCCAAAAAGTGATTTTGCATAGCGACCAAGCTATTCTGTGCTGGACGCGCGAAAACACATTTTGGGCAAGATATGTGAAATGACAGCTGTACTGTTCATCAAGAGGTGTGGAAAAATGCCAATGGTGAAAATCAGAGTGAAAATATTACAATGTGATGACGCCATTTAGCATGCAATCTGCCAAATGCACCTATTAATAGCTCATTTTACGGAGTGTCATCACCAAATTTTCAACATAGGCATTCTAGGACCCCTGCTCATGAACAGTGTCACTGTCATTTTTATAATCTGGCCTGAACACTGATTTCCCACAGCAACTGCGCTATTGTACACCGGAAGTGCGGAAACACATTTTGGCCAGGATGTGAAAAATGACAGCTGCACTGTTCACAAGGAGGTGTACAAAAATGACAATGTTGAAAATCAAGTGTGAAAATATTGTGAATTCTTGAAGTTATGAGCCTGCATAGCAGCTGCACAATGTACACTTGTAAAACAGCCATTTTTTTGATTTTTTCCAGCAAATTTGCAACATAGGCTTTTTGAGAGCCCAACTCATGAACAGTTGCACTGTCATCTCGTTAATCAGTTCTGAAAGGTGGTTCCACACAGTGACTGTGAAATCACCCTTCTGGACTGATTAACAATATGACAGTGATAGAATTCATGAGGAGGGGTCCCAAAAACCCCATGTTGAAAATTTGGTGTACAAATTCCCAAAAATGCCTGAGATATGCATTAAAGTTGAAAACCCCCTATTTATACCATTATACAGCTTACCGGCATTTCTACAGTTCGTGGTCAGCTTTGAAAGTGCAGACATGTTCCCGGTCCACCGAAGATTGTCGCACCAGACTTCAGAGGTTAGTATGGGGTGGTGGGTGTGGAGAGGCAGGGTGCACAGTGGGTGGGTGCAGGCTGTGGGAGGGCAGCAGGGAGACCGCCGAGGGACCGTTTCCTTGTTTACAGATAAAAAAAACTAGAAGACATCGGGGGACCATTTTCATTTTTAATAGGTGCTTTGGAACTCTGGGGTGGGCTCCCAGCATGCCACCTGAGTGTGTGTGCATGTGGGTGGGTGCTTTAGCCAATGGGGGATTGGGCACTCCATTGGCAAACAAGGAAAGGGGGGAGCCACAGGAGCTGAGGGGGATTGGGCACCCCCTCAGCAAGAAAAAAATAGAGACACATTATGTCGATGGAGTGGGCTCCCCATCAACAAAATCAAGGGAGGAATGGATACATGCTAATGGGGACTGGACTTCCACTGGCAAGAAAACTGTTGGAGAGTGCATGATGCGGGGATTGGGCACTCCTCGGCAATCAAAAAAGGGGGGGGTTACATGATGCTGATGGGATCAGGCACCCCCATTGTCACACAATAAATGGTGGTGTTGACAGGCAACAATGGCAGTAACTGCCACCATGTTGCCTGCACATAGAGGGAGGTGTGTTGTGGTCATGCTGCATTAGAGCTTCGCTCTCATTGCAGCGGACCTTTTCTCTCATGTCTTCACCTCATTAGCTAGGCAGGGTGTCGACTCCTGCTGCTGACTGATTGGGGAATGTGGGACGCACTTACTGGTGCATGCCCTGCATTCACCCAACAGTGACCACACCTCCAAATCTGCACTACCGCAAGATGTTGGCTGCACAAGCATGCCAACATGAAAAGAACAGAAAAAGTAGAAAAAGCAAGAAGGAGATTGGAGGGGTAGTGTGTGTGTGGGGGATCACCTAAAGTCCCTTTAGTGCTTGTGGTCACTTGCTTGCCTGAATTAATGTAACAGTGACCCAGGTGGGCTGAGCTGGGCTAGTTGGAGCTTCTTTGTACATATGAGGGATCGCTTCTTTTAGAAATAGATTCTCGGATCTAGTGGGTCCAGGGAGGGCTTCTCAATCCATAGACTGTTGGCTCCCTTGGTCCACCTACTTCTCAGTGTCTCTCTTTGACAGGAGGAGGTGAAGTGAAGGAGTTGAGCAGCATGACCACACTTGTTAAAAAAAGAGGACATATGCCTAGAATGCCTTTGTAATCCTGGAGCCATCCACACAGGTGCATGGGGAAACATGTGCCATGCAGCAGGAACTGCCACACCCACAACTGTTGGTTGGGCTCCCAATGAGGAACGAAGCAGCAGAGCTGCAAAAGATAAAGCTATATGGTGCTTATACTGCATATTAAGCACCAAGTGGTGTGGAGGTAGGAGTAAGTGTGGCAGAGCCCAACATGAAGTTCCACTCTTGCGGCTATGTTAAATGTCCTGAGCAGGCAGTAAGATAAGCAAGAGAGAAACAAAATGCACTTGTAATAATAAATTTCAAGGTGAACCAGGCATTATTCCCCATCAACTTAGTACTAAACTAGAGTTGCACTATGATTCTAAAGACTTAAAATGTAACTTAAAACAGTCAAATGGGTTAATAATGTATTGACTACTAAAATTAATCTGACTGGCAAGAGTGATTCAACACTCAAACATTTCACTGAACTAGCTCACAGTTTCATCATAAGAGCCCTCCACATAACACTCAATCTGCACAGATGCCTTTGGAAGATAAGCAATGGCACCCTCAGTGGTATACCATTAGTGTAATGACTCCTTTACAGTGACACAAAAAGAGTGACCGCTGCACAATGACGGCACTGTTAGTGAGAGGTGGTTAATGTCAACAGGTGTTGTATGTCAACAGGCTTGTGTATCGGATGAGACAGGTAGATACGATGGACAATGATGTGGCTGTTAGCATGTGTTGAAAGATGCCAACCATGAGTATGTGCTCAGTGCTAGGGGAAAGCATCTGCTGGTGGTAGATGGGTTCGTTTTCCAAAAGAGAAGAGTGAGTGAACCATCACCTACTGGAAATGTGTTCAATACTTTACTGAAAAGTGTAATGGGAGAGCAAAGATGGATGGCGATAGCAATGTCAGTGTGTCAGGATGGCACAATCATGTCCCTGACACAGCCAGCATTGGAGTACAGAGAGTCTTTGGAGCTGTAAACAAAGTTGGCAGTGGAGATGAATTACACTGACCAGCAGGTGGCTGCTGTGTGTTGTGCCAGTGTCTTAGATGCTGTCAGCAGGAGTTTGCCACTAGTGGGACTCCTGAAATGTTCCATACAGAAGGTACATAGGGGTGATCGGAGAGCATCTGTGGAGCTGGTAACCCTGTCAGATCTACAGATACCAAAGGAGTATTGGGAGACTATGAGCAGTGAGCCATTCCTTCTGTTTGATTCTGGTCAACAGGTACCTACTATTTAGTACCAGAAAAAATTTGGATTACCTGGCATGGAGTGGGACATAGTTCAGTGATGGTACTTTTAAGTGCTGTCCACGGCTGTTCCACCAACTATACAGCATTCATGGTGTCGAGGTGTCTGCTGTGCTACCTGCCATTTACGTACTTATGTCAAACAAGAGGGTGGCTGCATAAACGACTGTATTCCACAAAATCCTGGAGCTGTGTCCCAGAGTGCAGCCTCAGTCCATGATGATCAGTTTTTAACAGGCTGCCCATAAAGCATTGTGGGTGGTGTGTCCTGAGATGGAGTTACAAGGCTGCATTTTTCATTTGTGCCAGTGTTTATGGTGAAAGCTGCAACAGACTCTGGAGCTTGTGCAGCTATATATTGAAAATGTTGTGTTTGCCATGTACGTCTGCATGGTTCCAGCACAGGCATTTGTGTCCCCACAGGATGTCTGCCATGTGTTCGAGGAAATGCATGGTTGGGACATTTTTGTTCAGTATGAGGAGCAGCTTCAGTCATCCCTTGATAATTTCGAGAATACGTGGTTGAGACAGCCAATACACAATGGGGTCCTTCACCAACCGATTCATCCTGTGGAGTTTTGGGGCTGTTTTTCTGCTGTGAAGGAGTGACTGCCACAGACTAATAATGCCATCAAGGGATGACACTGGTCATTCAGTTCATTGCTTGGTGCTGTGGATTTGACCATGTGGAAATTTATTGATGTCCTGAGGGGATAGCAGCAGCTTATGGAGATCAAAATGCAGCAGGTCATCTCTGGCAGGTAGGTCACCAGATTACAGAGGAGGTACAGGGACAGTACCTACAAACTGTTGGAAATTGTACAGCAGTATAAAGTATGCTGTTTGAGAGATTACTCAATGGGTATTGCCTTGAACATTAAGTTGCAAGTGTGAACATGCTGGTGGGAAGTATTGTCCTTACCGATGTGAGGTGGTATATTGTACACTGTGTGGGAATGGTGAAATGTATATGTGCCCGTCACGATGTACTATGGTATCTGACTATGTCTAAATAAATGTCTATGAGCATACACTTTTGTGCCATGGTGCTGTCCTTGGGTGTGTGCGGCGGGGGTGATCTCTATTTCTCCACTGTCTGTGCAATGTGGAGGTTGTTATATTTAGTATGGGGGGTGTGGGGGGCTATTACAGCAAGTTTCTGTGGTGTAGGTCACTGTAGCAGTTGGTGTGTCAACATGTCATTGTATTGGATGTCAGTGTGCTGTTGTCACTGTGTTGGATTTCACTGTGATTTCTGTCACTGTGACTTGGTGGAAACCCCTCAGCAGCTCCTTTCCACTCTCAATCCTGCTGACTGCTCTGTGGTCTTGAAATGACAGTGCCCTCATCCACCATTGGTGGCTTCTTTCCACTCCTGACCCTGTTGCCTGTTCTGGAATTGGATAGCAGTGGTGCCCTTCTCTGCCATTGGTGGCTCCTTTCCATTCCCTACCCTGCTGCCTGCTTTGAGGTTGGGAAGAAATTAGTGGCAGCTCCTCTATGCACCTGACCTTGCTGCCTGTTGGGAAGCAATGATACCCTTGGCCATAATGGGTGGCTCTTTCCCACTCCAAAAATTGTTGCCTGCTTTGGGTTTGGGATGCAGTTGCACTCTAATCTGCCATTGCTGGCTCCACTACATTCCCAACCCCCCTGCTAGCATCTCCCTACCTTTTCCCATCCTCTGTGCATTCCCCACCTCCCCCCTACTGACACCAACCTCTGTCCCTCACCATGTCTCTTCTGTCCCTCAATGCTGAATCCTCAATGTCCTTCAATTTGCTACTTGTCTGATGGCCAGTCACATTGAAATAAAGAGGTCCCATTCATTTCAATGGGCTATTCATCTGAATTTGTTTTTTTTTTGGTTTTTTGTTTTCTTTAATTCATAACTTTTTAAAAATATTTGTGCATAATTTTTTTGTTATGTGCTTTCTAAGCTGACCCGCATGAATCCTGTGGATATGAGCTTTCAAATCCCCCTGAAATGGGTGTTTGTGGTGGACACTGGAATAC
This sequence comes from Neoceratodus forsteri, assembly GCA_016271365.2. NCBI lineage: Eukaryota > Metazoa > Chordata > Ceratodontiformes > Ceratodontidae > Neoceratodus > Neoceratodus forsteri. The sequence goes on from CM057449.1 coordinate 736,556,274, forward strand.
AACACAAATCACCCATGGGGGTGTAAGTTGACACCCACAGAGTTTGTGAGTGTGGGGCCAAGAAAGACATCAGGAGAAAAAAATAAGTAAAAATATTAAAAGCAGCTATGAATTAAACACTGAAATTAATAGGTTCCATTATTTTAAAGAGCAATTCATTTCAATGTCTTTTTTCAACTTTTCCCTTACTTTTTTCTGTCAAAGTCTTTTCAGCCCCACTCTTATGACTCCTACGCCCATCACTTGAAATGGGTGTTTGTGGTGAATTCTGGTGTATGCATATACAAACCAGCTACAAACTGCAAGAAAATTCTGAGGCTGTGATTGTATCATGTTAACCTTTTGCACTATATGGATGGAGCATGGTAGAGTTTTTGGTCCAAGGCAGGAAAGAGATAGGACCAGTGTTCATATTTTCAACTCTACTAGAGAAAACCGTCATCGGGATGGATGTCCTCAGAGAACCATAGTTAGTAACTGATGCCACCAACAACCTGGTCATTGGCCAGAGAAAACAGTGGATGAGCAGAGAGCTGGAACATTGTTATCAGTGATTGCCTCAGCCAGATTGAAAGAGGCCATAGTAAGTTATGACTGTGACTCACTGTATGTCCTGTATGGTAAAGAAGGAGGAATCACTGAGCCACTGAACACTAGTCTGCTGGGGGGGGTAGCAGAAGAGGCAGGACAACTGGAAACACTTGTTACCTTCTTAGAAAAGGTATGCCATTGTTGCCTTGAGCTGAAAGTCAGAGTCACTAGTATGAGCCCTTTTAACAGCTGATAAGGAGAGTTCCAGTTGCCTTTCTAGTCTTACTTGTGTGGCAGAATTTTGTGTTTTCTTCTCCTGTCACTATGTTTCTCTCCCTATAGGCCAGGAGTCCTGAAAGTGGCAGCAGGGGCCTGTCCTGGGAGAGAGAGTGCAGGAAGGCCAGCAGGGGTTTTGGACCCAGGAAAAGAGTCTCACAATCTAAGAGCCAGAGGGACATATAGCCAGAAAGTCAGAAAGAAGAGTACTGGACATTTGGTTGTAAAAAACCAAAGGAGAACATCCTTCTTTCCCTCTGTTGCTATTTACTCTGGTTAATTTCTTGGATAAGATAATAGTTTTTTAATATTGATACTGTGGGGTAATCCCCCCCATTTTAGGTACATACTCTGTTTACCTTTGTGGACATTTTGCTTTTAAATGTTGAGTTTTATTGTTGGTCTTATATCATTGTTTGCTTAAAAATGTCCTGCAGTCCAGTTTTGTAATACAGGTTTTAAAACTAGAAGTTCAAACTCAAAACTTTTCATGCTAGTTGGCACCATTAGAGCTAATACAGCCTGACGCATTGCACAATTTCAGTCATGTGCTGGGTCGAGTAGATAAATTCATACCATATCTTTTAGTGATTAGATCTAGTGTTTTGTTTCAGTTAAAAGGGTAACTGCATGCCAACTGGTTTGGTTTTTCTTGGTCATCAGACTGAAATACTGAACATTTTACCTCTATATATATCTCAGGTTGTATAACTAATCAGGCTAATTTGATTACTAGTTGTTGTAAAGTTTCTCCCGTGGCATTTTTTGAGAGGTGGATTCCTGATGTGGAGAGACAAGCCACAGAATCCAGGTTAAAACCTGAAGCATTAACTTCTGGATTCCAGGAGAATGGATTTTCTCTTGGTGGTTTAAAGGCAACTTAGAAGTAAGATAATTTTACATATTAATAAAATTTTGTGTAGGGTTTTGCATAGGATTGCTGAAGTCTGAGTAACATGTCTCATTAAGACAAAGATTAAATGGGGAAGGAATTGGTCTATTTGTTTTTAATAAAAGGGGATAATAAGTGGCCAAAAACAAAACTGATGTACTGTTCTTTTTATCTTATTTAATTTTTTCTCTTTTGCTGACCCTATCACTTTAAAAAGTGGGGAACAATCAGAAGGAAAGGTGCAAAGTCTGTTTAGCAAGAAAACTTGTAAACGCTGGACTTGATTGGTTCAATATATGCAGCAAGAGCACAGTGTCTGGAGAGGAGACAAGAACTTGAAGTTTGGACTTTCTGGCCAATTGGTTTTACAGTCATGATTTGAACTGTAAAGGCTGGATAGAGGAAAATAATTGTTACTCATGGTTTGAAATCTTGGCTACTTGGAGACCCTTTTGGAATTTACTGGTCTGAAACACTCCCTGGATTTATAAGAGTGACTTTTTGTGTAAAGTAATTTCTAGCCCCATCTATTTGTTGTTCTGTGTAAAAGATGATTATTAGAAAGATAAAAAGTGGCAATAGTAAGAAAAGCCAGGGTAAAATGCTGGGGACAGTTCTTAAAAAGAAGAACTTGGTACCAAAAAAGAAAGAAAAGAAAATTGCTAGCTATATTCCGACTCCTGGGAATCAGCTAGACCTTGTAGGTAAAAAAGAGGTACCTAGATATAAAGTACAAGCCTCCCTCCACTGACATCTTCACCAGTAAAGGGTTAAAATGATACTCAGATAAGTAAACACTCTTTGTTAAAACAAATAAATAGACTTGAGTATGATGTATCTGGAGGCATTTTACCACAAGTGAAAGAATGTATAGCAAATAAGAAGAAAGAAGCTGCTCAAATTAAAGAAAAAGCAAAAGAGAATGAAACCTCCCTTGACTTGGCCCTCATTGAAAATGAGAGTCCAGAAGTCCAACTGACAAATTTGGTGACAGGTATTGGCATTGAGGGTGATGGGGTAGATAAATCTATGGTAATTGAGATGGAAAATGTTACTGGCTCATTCCTAAATGAATTTGAAGCATTTATAACACCCTATGCTAATAGATTGCTGCTAGATCCATGCTCAAAATGTCCCCCAGGTCTCCCCCATTTTTGGGGAAGTAATGAAAATGAGCAAGAGCAGATTCTTTCTCATTTAATGGGGAAAAAAGAGAGCTGGAAGATCACAGTAAGACAATCTCAGGATCAGGAGGTAATAGGGGAGCTGGCTTGGATGAATTAAGATCAGAAATAGCTTATGGTAACCATCTTTAATTGGATATCTTGGTTTTATTAAAGAGCATACTAAAGCTAGGGATCCTCCTTGTCCCCCCATCCCAACTTAGTAGCCAAGAGATTTTTACACAGAGACAGATGGATAAAATTAAAGAAGGAAAAGTTGTTAATAAAACTCCTAGTAAGTCACATACAGAAATTAGGGAAACCATTGGAAGAAAGGAAGTGGATGAAATGCAACACTTAGTAAAACAGTTACAAGAGCAGCATGGTAAGAAAAAAATCAACCTTAAGGTGGGAAAAAGTGATGGGAAATGGAATAAAGAAGAAAACTTGGAATGGAAAGATAAACCAAGTGTTACAAAATTATCCATAGAAAATTAAGAAGGAATGTTGATACCATGTGGGGAGGTAAATCTAAGTCATAAATTGCACAATCAAGAAAAAAGAATTTCAATGGGGTGGAAATGGAACTGGAAATATACACTATCAAGGAAAAGATAATACATTACAAAAAAAGGATAGAAAAGGAAACCAGAGGGATAAATATTCATGAGTCTCTATCCAAAGAAGAGAAAGTGAGAAAAGGCTTGATTAATCCCACGGTTTTCTTCAGGGGAATCCCAAAGGCTAAAAATGAGAATTTAACAACACTGAAAAGTGCAGTATGCAATGTTTGTAAGGGTCTGCTGGGAAATATGTTTAACTGGTCTGATATTGTCTCAGTGTATAGATACTTTTCTGGTAAGGAGAAAGGATGGATATGCCTAGTTACAAATAAGATCAGTATTAGGCAACAGATACTGAAGACAAAAACACAATTTGAACAGTTAGGAATAAAAGCAGAAGTTTTTGTTTAAATAACAGAAAAATAAATGGACAAGAATATTTATGTAGGCTCAGAAAAAACTGTAGAGTGGAATCAAAGAACATATAAAGAGTCTCAGCCTAAGATTCAATAAAGAATTACAAATTACTTACAGCCCATTGCAAATGAACATTTATTTGGGGGGAAATGAAGCAGATCAGTATGGGAACAAGTGGTGTAGAGAAAGGAAGGTTAGAAGACCTAGAATAAATACCACTGTTTTATTAGATGAAAGACTACAGCAGTAACAGCACAGTCATTGATCTGTGCTTGTCTATATCTGATGTACTTTCTGGGAGTAGATACTATTCACTTGAACCTGAGGTTGACATTCATTGACAAAAAAAGGATTTGAATGGCTTGGTTCATCAAAAGAGTGATGATGTGACTATTTTGTCATGAAATGTAGCTGGTTTAGGGGAGCAAATGAAAGACACTGGATGGCGGAATTTGCTGTCTAGATATGCTGTAGTCATGCTCGAAGAGACCTGGGTAATGAACTATAATAACTACCCATTTGAGGGCTTTCAGACTTGGGGTATTGCAGAGCAGAAATATTATAAGTTTAGGACACCATCTGGTGGAGTCTGTACACTTGTAAATATAAATGCTGGTATTAAATCTAAGTCTATATACAGGAATGTGATACACTGTATTTTAGGAGTGGAACTGTCCAGAAATGTTATTGTTTACTGCATACTTCTTAATATTTATTTTGTCCAACATTATAAAACATCTGACATGGAGAAAAGATTGTAAGTATTACAGGATGTAATATCTCAAGCTTAGCAAGAGTACTATGGGGTTACGATAATAATAGGAAGAGATCTAAATGTAAGAGTTGGAACACAGATGAAAGATCAGAGTAATTTTTTGGAACCTGGATGATGCTCTGGGGATCCCAGTAAGAGAGTCACAAGATGGTAAAGTGAATAAGCAGGGTCAAATGTTACTAAAAATGTTAACGGTCACAAATATGAGAATAGTGAATGGTAGATGTTGTAGAGATAGGATGGGTAAATGCACTTTTATATCAAAGAGTGGGGGAAGCACTCTTGACTGTTTTCTTGTAGATACTTTTTCTTTCAGTAAGTTAAGTAGTATGTCTGTTCTGGATTTATGGGATAGCGATCATCGTCCAAATCTGCTTAGATTCGACCCAAATTTTTTGGGTGGAGTTAGGAAAGAAAATATAATGGCATCACGTAATGCAGATACTCATATGCACATATATAATAAAAAGGATCAAATGGACCCCAGAGACACATGACTCAGTAAAAAATATTATCTAAGATAATGCCTTAGTAAAACACAAACAATTATGTGTGGATTGGTTAGATAGCCATGGCAAATATAGTGAGGAAACATGTACCACAGAAAATCTGGGTATTAGAATATGTGGGATTTTTGAGGAAAAGGTTCTGTCAATATTAAATAATTCACAGAGGAAGAAAAACTCAAAATTTAGGTGGAATAGCAAAATAGTTTGATGCACAATGTTTTAAGAATAGAGGTAGAATGAATAAACAGGGTAAAAGAATGAAACACACTCAGGAGGTACAGAATAGGGTAGTTTTTATTAATTTAAGGAAGGAATATAGAATATTGTTGGACAATAAAAAAAAAATAAATACTCTAGCATGATGTGGCAGGCATTACAAAAATCAATTGTTGATTAAGATGGCAAAACATTTTGGAATTTGGTGGCACATGGCACTGAGAATATGAGAATGAACATTGAAGCACATATAACCCTGGAAGAATGGATAACACATTTTAAAAGATTTATAGAACTGGACATAATTATGTGAATTTGGTACACTCCTGTAGTAAAGGAGAATTGAAGAATAATTCACATATAAATAACACTTGGGAGGAATTTTCATTAGCAGAAGTAGTAATGGCAATTAAAGCCCAGTAAATAATAAAGCTCTCTGCATTGATAATGTTGAAGCTGAAATATATCACTCGGATACAGTTTGGTGAGCAGAATTATTGACACCAATGTTTAATTATTTAGTAAAGATTGAAAAAATTCCCCTTAGTTGGTCCACTGGAGTGGTGGTTCCATTACATAAAAAGGGGTCAGTAGTAGATCCTAATAACTATCGTTCAATTACTTGATTGTGTACTACCTCTAAACTTTTTGCAAGGCTATTATCAACTAGATTAGAATTGTGGGTTGAGGAATCTAATGTTCTGTTTATCTTTCAATCTGGCTTTAGATACCAGAGATCCACTTTGAATCCAATTTTTACCCTTATATATTTGGTGAATAAATATGTCAAAAGAAATAGGAAAAAATGACATGTGGCATTCATTGACATAAAATCTGCCTTTGATAGTATTAATAAACTTTTTAAATCTGTCTTTCAGATGAGACATTAAACCGAGGTCCCATCTGCCTGGATTGGTGGTAGTTCAGGTGGATGTTAAAGATCCCATGGCACTTATTGAAAAGAGTAGAGGAGTTTATTGAAGAAAGGAAATCATACTAAATGACAATAAAGAATCGATACAAAAACAAAGGAGATACAATAAAAAAAACAAAGCTAAGGCATATATATACATAAACAAAAGAGAAAAAACATAAGTGAAAAACTTAACATAATAAAACAAGAGACCTCTTGTTTTCATATAACAAAAATATATAACAAAATCTGCGAGCCCACAGCCCCCTTATTCAAGTAACAGGTACATCCGAATCTGTTATCCAAGGCATGATTCTCCACACAGCCCACAACATTTTGGAATGTAAAATTCTAGAATCTTCATCATATTGTGATTTCAAATCCTTATTAATTTTACCAAGGACTTCTTCACGAGAAACAAATTTCTGTTGTAAACAGAATAGACATCTGCTATTCCAGATATGCCAATTGATAACCAACAGAAGTCTATTCAAAGTTTCCATGTGCCAGTCATCAACCCCTATATATATACCCCACATTAAAGCCTTCATAGTAATAGAATGAAACCATGGAGCTTTCCAAACAATAGCTAAAAAATGCCAGAAGGGCATAATATACGCCCAGGTCAAAAAAAGGAGGTCTGTAGTTTCCAACTGTTGGATGCATCCCGGCCTAACACATAAGTGTTCAGCCAATTGTTTATATTTTTGATTTGCTTTAATATTAATCCTATCATGGCAGCTCAGCCAGTGAAAATCATGAAATTTATCCGGAATCCTGGGTGTGTTTAACAAACTTAAGATTGCCTTTCTGTAAGGAGAAGGACAGCGGGGAAAAGTTTCTACTTCAGTAAATTGAGTCTGTATAACCAAATTATAAAGCCCTTTTCATTGTTTTGATATTAAACGATGACTAGTTAATTTCCAGCATTTAATATGTATAAAAGTTTCTCTAATATAAGATGGGATATTCAAGGATCTATGCAGTACCCCTAATTCCCCCCAAACCCATTGCCTAAGCCATAGACCACAATTCAATTCAAACACAGGTACCCATGGTTTATCAAAAAAAATTAAAAATGGGCAGAAGTTTGCATAAAGAAAAATAGAATAAAAAAATAAAATTGGGTTTACCATTCCTAAACCCCCCTGTTGAATCGGTAAATATAAAATGTTCCTTTTTATCGGGTTCAGCCAGCTACCCTATACCGCTTGAAAAAAAAAGACTATAAATAACAACTAATAATTGACTAGGTGGAGGAAAAATACAACTAATATAAAGGAATATTGGAATAAGAAAGGTTTTAATCAAATATACACATTTCTGTTTACTAAATTTCCACCTATTCCAATTTGCAACTAATAGTTTTCCCTGAGTAATGCAAGGATCCCAATTCAGTAAACACATATCCCCTGGACCAAAAATAATCCCCAAAATAGTCAAGTGAGTAGCTGAAAAATCAATACCACAAATTTTTAATTTAGGTAAAACAACAGAACCAAGCTGCAAACCCATACATTTAGCTAAATTTAAACCAGTACCTGAATATGAATTATAGGTGAAACAAATGTCAAGAGCACACTGAACAGAAACGTTGTCCTCTACTAAGATACACAAATCATCAGCATAAGCTAAAACTTTAAATGGTAAAGGGGTGGAAACTATGGTGATAGGTTTTAAAAGTGCTGAATTATTAAGGAGTTTGAGTAAGGGATCTATACAAAAAGCATATAACAAAGGCCTAAGAGGACATCCCTGATGTACCCCCCGCCTTACAGGTAACATGGGTCCCTTCCAGCCCCTAATTACAGGAGTAACCATTGCTGTATTATAGAGACGTTTAACCCATTTTACAAATTGCAAAGGCAAACCATATCTTTGTAAAACTGCCCATAGGAAGGTATGACTAACAGAATCAAAATCTTGTTTTTGATACAGAGAGAGCACCAAATCATCTGCTCTAGACCAAAAACTATGCTCAAAGAGCTCCTGCAATAAAATTAGATGTTCCGAAATATTTCTGCCAGGCAAAGAACATGTTTGAACAGGGATAAAATATGAGTTGCAACTAATAGGAGATGAGTGTTAAGAATTTTAGCTAGGATCTTAAAATTCATATTAAGTAAAGAAATCGGTCTCCAATTATTTATGTACCTTTTATCACCTTTTTGTTTGAAAAGATGAATCAGAATACCTCCAGTCATGCGCAAAGAGGGGGCACCAGAAGTAAGGATCGCCATAAAAACAGCCGCTAATTCCATCCAAATATGTGGACCAATGAATTTATATAATTCACTAGTCAAGCCATCACCACCAGGGACTTTATTAATCTTTAAAGCCATGGCAGCTCTTTCTACTTCAGAAGGCAAAATGTCAGCTATTAAAGGGTTTAATAGTTGATCTGCAAGCAGAACGATAGGAACCGAGTCAAGAAAAAATTCTGAAGTATCAGAACTAATTGAAGGTGGAATAAAAGTTTGAGATGTATAATATGAAACAATATTGAGCATCTGTCTAGTGTCTGTACAAAAATTACCCTGTGCATCAAATAAACCGTTCATAGTTTGGTTTAAATTCTGAGCAGTATACCCCTCATATGGGCAAACATAGCCCTTTTTTCCCTGCATACAATATAATTGTTGGAATTGCAAATGTTGTTCCTGTAATAAATGAAATTGAATCATTTGTTGCTTAATAGTTTGGATTTGCACAGAAAAATCATGTTTCACAATGGAAGCTAAAGATAAAAGTTTTTGAAGGTGTAACCTATTATTAAGATAAATCCTATAATCTTCATCCTGAATCAGCTTTCCATAGGATTTTAGAAAAGCAGTCAAATCCCTCACCGTGTCTTCCCACCAATTACAAGGGTCTGCATACATATCAAAAATGGATTTCCTGGCTTGAATAAAATATGTCAAGTCATGTTGAACAATTGTTTTGGCCAATAATGGAGAATTTAATTTCCAATAACCCGGCCCAAAGGAAGGGCTGGGGGGATACTGGGATGCATAGGGAGAGGCATCACCAGTATAAAACAGGAAGTTATTATCCCTCTGTACAGACAGTAGGTGAGACCCCATCTGGAGTACTGCGTGCAGTTCTGGAGACCCAATCTCCGCAAAGACATAGACAGGATGGAAGCTGTCCAGAGGAGGGCAACTAAAATGGTGCAGGGTCTGCACTTGAAGACATATGAAGAGAGACTTAAGGAGCTAAATATGTATAGCCTCAAGGAAAGGAGGGAGATGGGGGCATGATACAAACTTTCAAGTACTTCAAGGGAATCAACAAAGTCCAAGAGGGTAGCATCTTTCAAAAAAAGAGGTGTGCAAGAACAAGGGGGTGCAATTTGAAGATAGAAGGGAGGGCAGCTCAGAGGTAATTTAAGGAAGTATTTTTTCACAGAGAGTGTTTTGTATGCATGGAACCGCTTTCCGGAAGAGGTTGTGGAGTCAAAAACAGTGGTGGAATTCAAGCATGCATGGGACAGTCATAAGGCAATTCTAGGGGGTTGGGGTAGGAAGAAGTAGGCTGCTGGTTAACTAGGATCTGCAGCTTATCTATTAGGTAGGGAAATGGGCAGACTGGGTGGGCCAAGCAGTCCTTATCTGCCATCAAAATCTATGTTTCTATGTAAGGTGCACAGGAACTTTCTAATAACAAAAAAAGAATTTTATGATCAGAAAATTCTGCCGGAAGAGTTTGTGCCATTGCAATTTGTAATAGAGGGGAGACAAAAAAATAATCAATTCTTGTAGCAGAAGTAGATCTAAAAAAAGTGGGATCTGCTTCATCCACCATTTCAAAATAGGCATTCCTCAAATTCACATTCTGAATCATAGTGGATAAGCAGGTCATATCACAAAATACTTTTGTGGTTACAGTCTGCCTTCCTCTGTCTCGTAAATTAAGACCACAATTAAAATCACCCCCTAGAACAATATAGTGAGCAGAATACAAATAAGGCTGAATGGCTTGAAAAAGCCCAATATGTACCACCTTTGTTTGACCCGCATATATATTGATAAAACGGAACGGTATATTAGATGTCCTGACATCTAAGATTAAGGCACTATCGAAGGCACTGGAACGTATAGCAGCGGACCAACTTACCGAGCATCTGGACAATTATAATATTCTCTGTAAACAGCAACATGGCTTTAGAAAAGGTCATAGTACATCCTCTGCCTTACTCGAATTCACCAGCTCCATTCACAGCTCCCTTGACAATGGACAACTAACTGGTGCTATTTTCATCGACCTGACCAAAGCCTTCGATACTGTCCACCACTCCCTCCTGCTGAGCCAACTGAAAAATGCTGGTCTCTCCAATGATTCAATCTCTTGGTTCAAAAGCTATCTTGAAAACCGCACCCAGCATGTAAAAATTGGAGATGCGCACTCTGATTCCAGACCTGTCCTCTCTGGAGTCCCTAAGGGTTCAATACTGGGCCCCCTACTCTTCAGCCTGTTCCTTAACACCCTACCGGACTCCTGCACTGAACATATCACCCTGTATGCTGATGATACAGTAATTCTTGCCACACACCAGGACCCAAAGAAATTGCAAGAAAATCTCCAACTTGGCTTCTCCTCGGTTGAGAATTGTCTCACAAAGCACAAACTCATCCTTAATCAAAAAAAACAAAGGCCATGATCTTCAGCAGCTCCCATAATAAGCATAAGCACTTCCAACTCTCCGTTATCACCAGACAAGGTGCCGCACTGGAACAGGTCAAAAACTTTAAATACCTCGGGATCACCCTTGACCCTCACCTCTCCTACACTGTCCACATTGACCATGTCGCCAAAGCCGCTAACTCCCGGCTAGGCCTGCTATTCCATCATAGGAAACACCTGACACCTGAAGCCCTCACTGTCGCTGTCCAGAGCTCTATCATATCCATCATTGATTATGGCATTATCATTTACGGCTCTGCTACAACCACCACACTCAAACGTGTATCCACCACCCTCAACAAGGCCTGTCGACTTGTCACTGGCTCCCAATGCCTAACTCACACCTGTGACCTCTATTCTCAAACTGGATGGTTGAATCTTGCCAATCGAATAAAACACCAAACTTGTATTACTACTAAGAAAATCTTGCTGGGCCTTGCCCCCCCAGATTCTGTGCCCTCATACAACCTAGAATCCACACCCGACATACCAGGGGATTGAAACCTCAGCTTCTGCAAGTCTCGCATTGCCGCACAACACAAGGCCAAAAGATCCTCAACACTGGGCCACTAGTTGGTACAATGGTCTTCCCAGCAACATCTCATCTTCACTATCGCTCAGTACTTTTAAGACTCTTCTCCACCTAACACTGACTGCCTCCAACCTCTGTGACTGTTGTGGCTAAACATATCTTTTGGTTCCATAGCTGAAGATGCCCTTTTGGACCCACATCTACTCCTGCACTTTGCCAGCACCCCCTTCCTATCTTCACCTCCCCTGCTGGCCCATGACAAATGCCACCCAGCTGCACTACCTCTATTCTTATCCGCCTTCCACCTCTCCTCTCTCTGTCCCCCAACCTACCTCCCCTTCTCTCCCATCCACTTAGTCTCCCTGATTTCACCCTCCTCCTTTCCCTTTCCCTTCCCCAAAGTTTCACCTTATTGTTCTTTTTTCATCTACAAGACTATGTGTTTTTATTTTAATTTTATAAACTGTTATCTTTGCTTATGATTGTCTCAATTGTACCAGTGACGTGGAACCTTTGTAAAAGAGCCTTGGCTCAAAGGTATTTGTAATCCTAGAACAAATAAATAAAATAAATAAATAAAAAAATAAGGCATGACCAGGAATAAGGTTGATTAATTTAACCAGATGCACATCTAAATTATGAAACAGGATAGCTAACCCAGAGTAGGTTTCTTCCCCCAGGGACCAAAAAGAAGGACCCGATTTCAAGAACTTAATGGCATGCCTTAATTCAGAAATGACATGTAACCTGGTATCCTGTAAGAAATAAATACCATCAGAGAAAGATCTTAGACAGGAAAATACAGCCTGTTTTTTCTGAATACTCTTAATACTATTCACATTAATAGAGTAAATAGACAAAGAAGGCATCATATTCTTATAACAAGGGGAAAAACAACCTTGGGCAGAACTCAATTTCAAGGAGGCTTTTTAGAGGAGGCTCTGGTAGTCTGAATATGTTTAGTTTTCCCAGTGTGCTTCCCAGAGAGAGGAGGGACCACATCAGAAGGGGGATCTTCTAATTCAGATCTTAAATCCAAAACAGATGAAATAACAGAGGACTCTTCAGAGTCATTCCCTAAGAGTTCCCCTTCAATGGGCAAGGCAGCAAATCTATTTTTAACAGAAATATCAGATGTCTTAGGCATTTTAGCCGCTGGCTGCACCCAGTGTTGCCTTTGTCTAGAAGTCTTAGGTAGAGGTGGTAAGGAAGTTTGGGAAACCACCATGGGAGGCACTGGGGGAGGTAACCCAACCTCAGCAACAATAGGTTCAACCATTACAGGAATAGAAACCGCCAGCTGAGTAACCATGGGAGTAGCCTTTATAGCACTATGCCCTGGGGGGCATATCAGAAGGTTGGGTAGAACCCTCAACAATAGTAGAAATAGTTTCAGGTAGGTTCAGAGGCCTATCACCAGGCTTAGGGACCAAACGTTGAGTCTGAGCCCGTTGAGCTAGGGCAATAGATGCTTGTTGTGCATCCCAGTCAGCTTGTTCACCATGGGTATGAGCAGCTGAGGGACAAGAGTGATAGGTATGACCTTTTTCTTCACATAAATTACACACCTGAACATTCTGATATGTAGCAGCACTATGACCAAATTCATTGCAAGTAATACATTTAAGGCGGTCACACATACTACTAAGGTGACCCATGGTTCCACAATGATAACAGGCTTTGGGCTGACCGATGTAAACTAAAACCCCTCTATCCCTACTCAGGAAAAAACTGTTAGGCAAGTGAATTAAACCAGAATCAGATGTGTTCAAAACAACTTGTACTTTCCAACCCCCATTCCAAGTATGATCTTCATCAAAAATGGGCTCAGGATTACCCTGTACTGTACACCTCTGTGTAAGCCAGAATAAAAGATCTGTAACATGCACCCCTTCATTATGAAAAAGGACTGTAATCATGCGAAGTGCAGGTTTGGTCAAAGGCACAACTTCAAAGGGAGCCCATAATGCAGAGGTTTTTAAAAGCAAATATTGAGACCAACATTTTTGTAGCCTACTACCCTGCTTAAAGCTTATATCAAACACAGGCTCTCCTGAAACATGTATTAATGGGTATATTTCAGTAGGAGAAAAAAACATAGAACCCATTAACAAATTCCTGGCTAGATGTTTTCAGTCAGGAAATACATCCAAGTCCCCCTTATAAAGAAGCCTAATGGCATTGTGTCATTTTGCAGAAAAAACAGGAGCTCTAAACAAAGATGCAAATATTTTAGCAGGCTTAGATTGTCAGGGAGAGGGTTGTTCAGCAGATTCCTCCGAAGGAACAGGCCCACACTGTCTCTCGGCACCATCTTGAAAAAGAGGCAAAACCGGGTTCTGAGTAAGTTCTAAGCCCTCAGGTACCTGTAAAGGTGAAACAATATCCATCACAGATCCCCAATCTTTAGATTTATCAGAAACTATAGGGAAACAGTCTTGAAAATTTTTTGCAGTCTTGCTAGGAGATACGGAAATGGGAGAGGGGCCTGAGACCCACACACCAGTTCTAGATTTCTCCCACCTGGCAGCTTGCAAAGCTGTATCTACGGACCACTCATTTGTGTCTGTTGGGCCCTCCTGCAGCTGAACTGAGGAACCTCAGTATTACACTGACGAACAGTACTTGAAATTAAAGGACTTGTTGACGTTCCAGCAGAACCTTGAAAAAGATTCCCTTTAAAGACAAATAAGGGCATCTGCCCAGTACCTGAAGTGAAGGAGTAAGCGTTTGCAGCAGCGTCTGGACTCATTGATTGCTTCTCATCTAGAACATCTGATGTCTGCTGCCGAGGAATCTGCAAGGTAATCATTGGATCAGCAGCTAAAGCAGCACTTTGCACAGACCTTACCACAGGTTGCTCACACACAGGGCTTAGATCTGCAGCCACAATTGCAGCTCTCAATTCCATTTGAAGAGACTGAAAACGGGCTTCTTCTTGATGCAGCTGCTGCTGCAAGGCAGGCAAATCATAGGCAGGCACATTTTGTAAAGTTGAAATGAGAGCAACTTCCTTGTCATCCTGTGGTGAAGCACTTAAGCCAACCTTATTTCCAGAAGTAGTTGCAGTAGACTCAGACTCCATATCCATGCTAGAAGTGTCAAAGAAAACCTCTGAATCTAGAACATCAGACCGAGTAACAGCAGCTGGTCCCGCACCCAGCGAGACATCCATCTGCTTCTCCATCATAACCTGAAATGACAAACTCACTGACCAGCGGTCCCCCTACTGGCTAAGAGTAGGGGAATTTCCCTGGTGTCCTGGCCAAATTTCCCCTCATTCACTCAAAATACCACCAACAGCTTAATCTGGTTCAAGGTCAGTTGGCATTCATCTGTGTCCCCCTTCCCTGGGTCGTACCTGAAAATAGGCAGGATTTGTCTAGTGCACTTACCTGGTCAACAAAAACTAAATAAATAAATAAATAGCAATTATCTATGGGAATTGATGAAGGAAAAAATGTGAATGACAAAGTGTTGTCATTAATTCAGTTGTTATATTCAAACACAAATTTGGTAATTAAATATGGTACGGATGGAGCCAATATGGAACCTTTAGATTTTAGGTATGGGGTAAGGCGGGGTGTTTATTAGCGCCAACCCTATTTAACATATATATGGAGAAAGTAGTAGAACAGCTACAAGGGGTGGATACTCCTCCCCCTTGGAGATATGGTAGTTAAAATAATGTTATATATGGATGATGCAATGTTAGCTTCACAGACCCCATTAGGGCTAAAATGTGCCATGGCAACAATTATGAATACACTTACAAGTATTGACTTAAAACTTAATACACAAACTAAGATTCTGGTATTTGAAAATACAAAATTTAGAAAGAAAGAATGGACAATAGGGTTTCAAACATTCAAAGAAGTAGACAGATTTTGTTACCTTGGTCTATGGGTGGCAAAAGGATTAAACTGGGCTTTGCATCTTAAAATAATGAAAGAGAAGGCACTTAAGTCTATGCTAGCGATAAATCACTTTGATAACACTCATGCTCAAAATTCATATACTGCCCAAATTAAATGCTTTGAGGCTAAAATTTCAGCACAAGTATTATATGCTTCTGAAGTGTGGGGTATTCTAGGGCACACTATGGAGTTGGAAACAATACAAAACCAATTTCTTAAAACTCTGTTGGGGCATCTAGATACTCGCGTAGTGCAGCAATTATAGCAGAGATCGGGATATACTCCATATGTACCAGAATACAAAAAAGAGCAATCAATTTTTGGTGTAGAAACCTTTCTCTAATTTACCCAAATCATTTAATAGCTTGCCTTAGGGAGGAATGCTCTATTACAGGTAAAGATTCAAGTTACTGGAGTAATAGGTTGAATCAAAAATTAAATAAGATAGGGCTAGAAAGAGATTATGTATTGAATCCAGGAAGAGACTTGTGGCCTTTTAAAATTCAGACTACGTAAAGAACACTTGACTTAGCAGCAACACAAGATTTTACATTCGTACATGACTGTTGGGACCTAAGGTTATTTAAAAACATTAAAGAGAGTTTTGCAACTGAGAAATACCTTCTTCTTTGTGAAAATGCTGCCCAGAGAAAAGCAATTTTTAAAATGAGACTGGAGCAGTTGGAACCACATTCTAATTATTTCAGGGGAAGAGGCTATAACTTTTCACCCTGTTATTGTAGTTAAAGTATACAGCTGGATGTTACACACCTATTATTTGAATGCCCACTTTTCAATAAGCCAAGAGAAAGATGGATTATGTCTTTTGTAGAAAATTTAGCAGGGAATAACCATTTGGAGAAACCTTTCTCTATACTGAGTTCACATCATGAACATATAATGTTTGCATTGTCTAAATTTGCACAAATAGTAATGTACTTTATTTATAACAATAAGAGGGAGAAGGGCAATGGAATAACTCTATAATATGTGGCGGTATACTATTCTGTGCCTAGTGGGTGCTGGAGCTGAAATGAATGTGGGTACTGTTAAAGATCCTTTTTAACTAGTGTCTTTTAAGGGTATGAATAGCATAATCTTTATATGATATGATATTAATAGATTGTATAAGGTGTATTTTGATTACAAGATAAAGAATGTTATATTTCTGTGTTATTGTATAAATTGCAGGACAATCATGTATAATAAGGATGCACATTATTATTGTGTACTGTTTGTGATGAAGAATGATTATATTTTAACATTCTACAAATTTTTTATACATATTTTAAAAATAAATTTGACTTGACTTAACTAGTAAGTTATAACATACAGTGAAGTGGAAGAAGTTTGGAATAGACTCTCAAAACAGAAATCTCAAAGGAAACAGAAAACTTCAACCAGATAAACTACACAAGAAGGAAATACAACAGAGGTTCTCTGGCAGATTGACCTTTAGTGTGGCACAGATAAAATCAGAGGGCTAAAATCAGAGGGCCTAAGTGGGATGGAAAGGAGATAAGAAGGAACAGATATTGATATCTGGAGGATGTGTTCCTGGTAGACATGGCTTTGCTAAGAAAGCATTCATACTCAGTTAAGACAGAAAATTACTCGGTAAAGCTAACCCACAGATGGGAAGGGGCATTTGTGATCATTTGAAGATGTTCTGGGGTCACCTACCTGCTGTGAGACCTAATGAATGGTCTAGACAGTGGAGTACACCATGGTAGAACTTTTAAGCAGTTTAGCAACAGTGCCGTCACTGATGACACTAGCTATGATCCAGGGGTGCACACAAGGATGTGCCAGCTTCTTCAGATGAGTCAGAAGAAAAGCCACATTTGAAAGAGATAAAGACTTGTTTGTTTTTGGGTGAGGAGTATTGCTGATTATAGAACCTTCCATATTGAGGGGTTTCCTCCATAGTGGGTCAGTCTCACTCACAAAGTACCACACAAGTAAACAGTGATGCAATAAATGTGTACACAGTTTTGAAAAAAATGTTTATGCTTAGAAGGGTTCTATGTGACAAGGGCGACCGAATGTCAGCAACTGGTCAAAAGGGCACTCAACCACAATGGCGACTGAAAAACAGTATGTTACTTACAGGTCTATATTAGTCAAAACTGAAATGTATGTGCACCCTTTGCAGCAGAGCAATGCCCATGAAGGATAGCACTTGATCAGTGTTGTAGACCTTTAAGTGTGAGAACTGTAACAGTCTTGGTATATTTGTTCCACAGTTAACAAATAAAGAATGTATAGAGGATTATGTGTGCCATGCTAGGGTGCAAGGGGTATACTGACAACACCCGAGGTTCACCCATGTACTGTTGGTGTCTCTGAACACAGAGTCTTGGAAACAAGATGAATTAGCTGCAGGTGCTATTAGCAGATAGGAGGGTGGACATAGTTGCAGTAACTGAGACTTGGGCAACACCACACCATGACTGAGATCTTGCAACCCCTGGATATAAATTATACAGGAGGGACAAGGTAGTAGGTAAGGGGGAGAGGTGGAGGTTTACTTCATGGAGGGAATAATTTGTACAAGGGAGGAGTGAGAGGAAGGGAAGGTGAAGGCACTGTGGGTTCAGTTACAGTCCAATAGAGGGAGAAATGTGAGGTTGGGGGTGGTCTACAGACCACCCAAACATGATGAGGAGAGATACAGGGAACTGAGCTTGCAAATATTGGAAGTTGCAGGGTAAAGAGAGGTGGTAATAGTGAGGGACTTCAACCTGCTCAGGGAGGACTGGAGAGTATAATATGCAACATGTGCCAGGAGTCAGGTGATCCTGGAAGGATTGCATATTGGGTTCCTGACTCGTGGTATCATAGACCCAAACAGAGGGGAAGCAATCCTTGATCTGGTGCTCACTAATGGGGAGTACATATAGGACATAATGGTCAGGGAGCACCTGGATGGCGTGACCATTTCACAGTGTGGTTCTGGTTGGATATGGGCCAGAAAAGCATCCTGACTAAGATCAAAATCTTGGATTTTAGGAAGGTGTGTGAAGTGCAAATAAGGCACCAGGCTGGTATCAGAGCAGAAATGGAGGTTGACTAAACGTGGTCCATTATTAAAGAAGGAATACTGATTGACATAGAATAGTGTGTTAGGCTTAGGAGTAAGAACACAAGAGCCAAAGCACCCAGCTAGTTCAGTTCTCAGATCACCAAGGCAGTAAGGGAAAATAAGATAAGTTGGCCTATTGGAAATTCAGGAAGACTGAGAGAGGTGGATAGAGAGAATTACCTAAGGTTGGCCAATGTGGCAAGTAAGAAACTCTGGTGAGTGAAGGTGCAGAAGGAGCTGCAGATAGATGAAGGAGTTATGAATGGGGAGAAGGACTTCTTTCTTTATATAAGTGAGAAAAGGGACAAGACAGATGGGGTTGTTAGACTTAAGAAAGGGGAACAGTGGGTGGAGATGAACAGGGAAAAAGCTGAGATACTAAATGAACACTCTGTTTTGACTTCACCAGGTAGAAGGAAGGACCGGTACCTTCAGGAGGGGGGAGAAGAAGAACAGGGAAGGGGAGCATGGATGTAGTGATACAGGAGGATAGAGTTAGGGAGGTTCTGTTAGCAATGAAGGTGAACAAATCACCAGGCACGGATGGAGTACATTCAAGGGTACTGAGGAAACTGGCAGAGGAGCTTGCTGGTCCACTGGCAGGCCTATTCAATAGTTCTCTGGAGTCAGACATGGTACCACAGGACTGGAGAACAGCATATGTGGTGCCCCCACACTAAAGCAGTCCCAAGGATGACCCAGGGAATTACACACCGGACAGTCTGACCTCAATTGTGAGCAAGCTCATGGAAACCATACTTCAGGAAAAGTTGGTAGAATATCTAGAGAAGCATGGTCTCCAGGATGTAAGACAATATGGGTTGATGGGGTGGAGATCATACCAAATGAATCTGATTGACTTGTTTGACAGGGTCACAAAGACAGTAGACAGAGTCCAAGTGGTAGACATACTCTATCTGGATTTCAGGAGGGCATTTGACTCTGTACTGCACAAGAGGTTGAACAGGAAGTTGGTGGATCTCAGGGTTGGGGAGAAGATGACCAGATGGTTGGAAAACTGGCTGAGAGATAAAACCCAGAGGGTCATTGGGGGGAGAATTATTTATCACCAGCGCTGTCACCAGTTGGGTCCTGCAGGGATCAGTATTGGGGCCAGTGTTGTTCATTGTCTTCATCAATGATATTGGGGATGGCATTAAGGGAAAAATGTGCCTATTCACAGATAACACCAAGCTCTGCAGGAGAGTGGACATAGCCAAAGAGATACACTACCTTAAGGATGATCTGGAAAATCTAGAGAGGTGGTCCAGGATCTGGCAGCTTGGCTTCGATTCCAAGAAATGCAAAGTTATGTACATTGCAGCCGGGAATCCCAGGATGCAGCATTACCTAGATGGGGCCTGGGTATCTGCAACTGAGGAGGAGGAGAAGGACCTGGGAGTGATGATCATTAGTGACCTGAAGCACTCCACACAGTGCAATGATGCAGCAGCAAGGGCAAACAAGCTGTTGGGATGCATACCTAGGGGGATCAACAGCAGGACAGAGAGAGTTATACTGCCCTTGTACAGGTCACTAGTGAGGCTACATCTAGAGTATGGAGTTCAGTACTGGTGCCCACACCTCATGGGACATTAAACTGCAGGAGATGGTCCAGAGGAGGGCTACAAAGATGATAGCGGGTCAGCATAGTAAGTCATATTAGGAGAGGTTGAGGGTGATGAACATGTACTCCCTGGAAGACAGGAGACCTTCAAGTACTTGAAAGGAATAAATATAGTGGGCAAGGAGGGTCTTTTTAAGTAAGAAAGAATAGACAGAGGGATTCAGCCTGGAAAGGATGGATCTAAGGGTACCTCAATAAACTACATTCCCAATGTAAAAGGCAGTGAAAATCATTTCTATGATAATTTTACACTTCGCATGGAGAGGAATTTGGATTTTGTTCCTGCAGAGTGCAGCTCATTTGGAAAGAAGCTTGGTGTGGATGATGCTGATTTGAACTGAGAAGTCTTAATGACTGTTAAGCCAAATGCCAAGACACTTAAAAGAGGAGGCAGCCTCCAACTGGGAGTGTTACCTCTTTCCTGATCTAGGAGTTTAAATGAACATATCCATTTACATAGAGGAGTTCTCACACAAATATTTCACATCACCTTCCCAAGTCGGGAGTAACCGCCCAGAATCTTGGATACCCTTCAAACTGGTGCAGGATTAAAAATGGGGTGTAGGGGACAAACAAACAATCCCCAACAATAATTGAATGTCCATAACTTGATTTAAGTCCAGCTAGATCACTTATCCAAACTGAAGCTAATGAGCATATTCTTTGTGAACATATGGTAATCACAGAGCAGGGCATTCAAGATGGTAAAAACCATAGATAAGTCCATATTCCTCAAAAGATAATGGACTTCTTTAGGGCTACTGCCCTCATATTTAAAGTCCATAAAGTTTAGGGGCTGCATACAACCTTAGGGCACATAGAATTCAGCAGTTATTCTGGCCTTAGGCAGCCAGCATGGGTATTAATCACCCAAAATATTAATAGAACTCAGCATGAGGTGTTTAGACATAAGCAGTTTCTTTGGTACTTCAAAATATTACTATAGTGAGGGCACCTCATGGAAGTAATGAAACATTTGACTCTGAGAGTTGCCCTGGGAATATTGTGCTCATTATCAAACTGTGGTGCACATGGAACCACTAATGGGATATGGCCATACCAGAATATATTCAGTTGAAGAAGGATAGAGTGGGAAGGAAGGAAGGAAGGAAGGAAGGAAGGAAGGAAGGAAGGAAGGAAGGAAGGAAGGAAAGAAGGAAGGAAGGAAGGAGGGGTGGTGCTGTATGAAAGGGAGGGTATCAAAGTGATGGAGACACAGGGAATCCAGGGGATGGAGAGATTGAAGGTACTGTGGGTCACCATGGAGACAGGAACCAGGGTCACTGTTTGCACTGGTGTGATCATCAGACCTCCAGCACAGTGGGAGAAACTTGATAAGGCACTGGTGGAAGCCATCAGCACAATGGCAGTAAAAGGGAAAGTGTTTCTGTTGGGGATGTCACTCTGCTAGATATAGAATGCAGCCCCCCCCCCATTGCAACTTCAGTTAGAAGCAGGGACATGCTAGACACCCTGCAGTGGAAGTTTCGTAAGCAGCTAGTAAGGGATCCCACTTGTGATGGGACATTACTGGACCTAGTGCTCACAAACAGGGACAGCATTGCATCTGTCTTGGTGGGAAGTCACCTGAGGACTAGCAATCACTGTACAGTGTGGTTCAATATAAGGATGGCAGCAGAAGAAAACCACACAAGGATGAATGTCTTGGACTGCAGGAGGTCAGATTTAAAAATAAATGGATGAATGCCTCAGAGATGACCCAGAAGGGGGGATGACTGAAGTGGGGTGGAAGAACAGTGGGCTCAGTTAAGAGAAGACACAGTGAAGGCAACAAACCTCTGTGCAAAGGATGAAAGCAAAAACAGGAGAAAAAAAGAGACTGCTTTGGTTCTCAAGGATGTGGCTGAAAAGTTAAGGGCTACAAGGGTAGCTTTCAGGAGGTGTAAAGAGACACAGAGGAAAGATGATAATGAGGTGTATAAGCAGAAGCAGAGGTAAGCAGGGGAAATGGTGATGAGCAAAAAGGCAGAAACAGAGGAAAGAATACCTCAATGAGTAACTAATGGGGGCAAGATCATTTTTAGGTACATAAGTGAAAATAAAAAGACGAGGGAAGGGATTGTGAGGTTAAGAATGGCAGGGCAGTGACTGTGCAGAGGACAAGCAGGAAAAGTAGATCTCCTGAAAACATATGTCTGTTCGGTCTTTACAGTGGAAGGGGAAAGGGATGGGTCACATAAATGTAACAGGAACACTGTGTGAAGGGGGTAGACACAAACCCATTTATAGAAAAGAAGACATAAATCTGAAAGTAGAAAAAGCTATGGGGCCAGATGGGGTACACCCAAGGATTTGGGGGGAGCTCAGGGAGGTACTGGTTGCACTGCTGACAGTCCTATTTAAAAGTGCACTAGAAACAGGAGTGGTTCTGAAGGACTGGAGGAGTGCAGACATAGTCCCACTTCATAAAAGCAGTAGCAGGGAGGAGGCTGGCAACTATTGGCCAGTCAGTTTGACATCTGTATTGTGGAAGTTAATGGAGTCACTGCTAAGAGAAAGAGTTGTGGAGTATCGTGAATCCAGCAGGTTAAAGGACCTGAGCAGCACAGATTCATATGTCAGGCAAATCTGATAGATTTCTTTGACTGGGGGACCAGGGAAATAGATCAGGTTGGGTTGATGGATTGACCTGCAGTACTTAGATTTTAGTACGGTATTTGATGCTATTCCACATGGGAGACTCTAAAGGAAACTGGGAAGCATAGTGGCAGGTCCTAAGGTAGTAAACTGGGTAAGAAATGAGTTAATGTATAGAAGACAGAGGGTGGTGGTAAATTGAGTTCACTCAGGGGAAGGAAGGGTGACCAACAGGGTGTCTCAGGGCTCAGTACTGGGCCAGTCCTCTTTAATATTTTTATAAGTGACATTGTAGATGAGCTCGAAGGGACAGTATGCCATTGTTCTTTGCAGATGACACCAACATCTGGAATAGGGTAGATACTTCAGAGGGAGTGGAAATAATGTGGAGAGACCTGAGAAAACTTGAGGAGTGGTCAAGGGCATGTAAGCTGGGCTTCAATGCAATACAGTGCAAAATCATGCACCTATGGCACAGAAATCCAGAGGTCAAATGCATTTGGAATTTTGTTCTGAATTTTTCAGGGTAAAAAGAGCTTGCCTCAATGAACAAGCCAGCATTGGTTTGGTGAACAAATATTAATCCCTTGCAGATTTATTAAATTTTGTTTGGGTTATGAGCATGCTCAGTCTAGTCTTTTGGATAGCTGCATGGCGTGAAAAAGAATTTTGGTCTCACGAAAAGGGATATGACAGCTCACAAAAAGGGATCCTTAGAATCCCATTTTTGTGAGAAAAAAAGTTCTTTTTCATGAGCCACCATCTTGTTTTCTAATTTCTGGCACAAACTGTTATAACTTTGGATAGGGATGTCCTCAGCAGTCAAGGAACTGTGTGTTTTACTCATGGGGACATCCTCTATCATTGTGAGCCTTTAGTTTATTTTTGGTGGCCTCAGAATGCTTATTTTTTATTTTTAAAAATCCTGTTTCTCAACTCGCTTCTGATCCTGTTTCGTGATGTGAAACAGGATTTTGACAGCTCACAAAACAGGATTTCGATAGCTCATAAAAGAAGATTAGAGTTGCGGACCAGATGGCCCTAACCCTAATCCTGTTTTACATCATGACATAGGATTTTGACAGCTCATGAAACAGGAATTGTCTCATGAAACAGGATTTTGAAAGCTCATGAAAGAGGATTTAGTAGAATAATTCTCTTTCATGAGCTATCAAAATCCTGTTTTGCAAGTTGATTCCTGTTTCATAAGCTGTCAAAATCCTGTGCTGTAATGCGATACAGGATTAGGGTTAGGGCCATCTGGTAAGCAAACCTAATCCTCTTTCTTGAGCTGTCAAAATCCTGTTTCCCAAACCGATTCCTGTTTCATGAGCTGTCAAAATCCTGTGTCATCATACAAAACAGGATTAGGATTAGGGCCATCTGGTCGGCAAACCAAATCTTCTTTCGTGAACTGTCAAAATCCTGTTTCGCAATGCAAAACAGGATTTTGACAGTTCACGAAACAGGATTACGGATCCTGACCAGATGGCCCTAATCCTGTTTCACATGATGACACAGGATTTTGACAGCTCATGAAACAAGAATCAGCTTGCAAAACAGGATTTTGGCAGCTCACAAAAAAATTGTTTATTTTTTTAATAATCTGCATTCCCAGCCCTACAGACTTTTTACCACAGGGTCATTTGAGACACTGTGCTGGTTCCTGAGATACTGTGGGATAACACTGTCCTTCAGACCCAGTGCTCCCACCCTTAAAGTTGCTTACAGAACTACAAACATATGTGCATTTGTGCTGTGATGGTATTCTGTGCTCCCACAGTAAAATGAGGATACTATTATATTACCTCAAAAAATTAGGAAATTAGTTGCAAAAAACTTCATGAATGCATTAGTTAGAGTTGCCATGACAAAAGTAGGGAAATGAGGTGTTAGAGTTTCAATGTAACACCCCACCCCTGCCCTGAGGAGACCAGGAGGCATCAGGGGAGGGGGGTGGTATTGTGGTCACCAACCATAACACTCACCCATTCTCCTATACTATAGCTACCCAGCTTATTTTACAATGGAATGGGGTGAGTGGTAGGGTTGGTGACCCCAATGCCTCCCCACTCCCCCTGATGCCTCCTGGTCTCTGAAGGGCAGGGGTGGAGTGTTAAGGTTCATCTAATTTATCTACTTTTGTCACAGCAACCCTAACTGATGCATTAACAAAGTTTTTTGCAACATATATATATGTGTGTATATATATATATATATATATACACACACATATATATATATATATATATATATATATATATATATACTGTATACTACTGGTGCAGTAGCGGCAGTATAGTTAGGGTGAAATGTAGCTTCCATGTTATTGTCAGATTTTTGAACCTTGATAACTTTGGAACCATTTATGAGATTTGCATGAAATGCGGCATGCTGAATGACAATGGGCAGATATCTTGATTTGCCAACTGTTATGCAAATCTGTTGTGTGGTGTTTGAGATACAAATTGTTGAAAAAAACAGAAACATTTTTTCCCTATTTCTTTGTCCATCTGGATCTCAGGAATGGCTTTATGTAGTGGCCTGAAATTTTCAGGACAGAAAGCCTTTGCACGACAGATATGCATTTTGAAGGTTTTGTGAAAAAATATTAATACTTTGAAAAGTTATAATTAGTTTTATTTTCCCATTATTTCCTATGGGAAAAGTTAAGTGTTCAGCATGAAAGTACCGTGTTTTCACAAACCATGGTGTGTGTGTGAAAATAGGTGTGTTGTAGTGTCAAAAAGCATGTGATATTTGTAGAAAGATGTCAGATTTCTGAAACTGCATACTGCTGTCAGATTTGTGAAATTGTGTACTGCGTATTTTTTTGAATGATATTTTTGAACAGTGAGTGGCTGTGTTGGACAACATTACGAAGTAACTTCAGAACACAACCACATGCAAGGTTTCTTGGTGGCACTGAGGATAGAGTACAGAATTGCAACTATAATGGCTCTGGGCTCGAGACCAGTCTTGTGGTAATTATTTTTTGTTTCTGACAGTGGCGCAAGGTGCTCTGTTTTTGCAAATTAGGTGGAACAGTTAACATTCCATGCTATTAGCACTCACAAGACATAATCTGGTGAAAGGGGGCCCATTGTAATTTATTGGTTTCAGTTCATTGTACATGATAAAAATAAATAAGAAAGTTGCTGGTATTGAAACTGCTACCATTGTCATCTTTACTCCGTACTTTATCCTCCACACCACCAAGAAACACTTGTTGCAGACCTGTTTTTATCTGACATATTTGCAAGTGTTTCTGTGTTCACAGATTGCCCTGTGTGCGATAATAGGATGGTATAATTTCACAAGTTGTGTCAGCATGAAAGTACTGTGTTTTCGCAAATCATGGTGTGTGTGTGTGTGTGTGTGTGTGTGCATGCGCACATGTGAAAACAGGTGTGTCATATTGTCAAAAAGCATGTGATATTTGCAGGAAGATGTCAGATTTGCAAAATTGCGTACTGCTGTCAGAGTTGTGAAATTGTGTACTGCATATTTTTTTAATTACATTTTCCACCAGTAAGTGGTTGTGCTGGACAACATTAGTAACATAAGAACACAATTGCATGAAAGGTTTCTCTATGGCATGGAGGCTAGGGCGCAGAACTGCAATAGTAATGGCTCTGGTTTCGAGATCAATCTCATGTTAACTATTTTTTGTTTCTGACAGTGACACAATGTGCTCTGTTTTTGCAAATTAGATGGAACAGTTAACATCCCATGCTATTATCACTCACAAGACATAATCTGGTGAAAGGCGGCCCATTGTAATTTGTTGTTTTCAGTTCATTGTACATGATAAAAATACTGTAAATAAGAAAGTTGCTTGTACTGAAACTGCTACCATTGTTGTTCTAACTCTGTACTTTATCCTGCACACCAGTAAGAAACACTTGTTGAGGACCTGTTTTTATCTGACTTATTTGCAAGGGTTTCTGTTTCTGCAGATTATGTTCTGTGCACGATAATGGGATGGCATAATTTCACAAGTTGAATAGTTCTGAATTTTACCTGTTCCATTTTTGCAATGTTAGCTCTTCTTGTAGGACCTCATTGGTGAGTAACATAAAAACATTGCATTGTATGTCCTGTCTTGGTGGTGTTCAGTGAAAGGTGTGGATGTGGTCTGAGAATGGTCGTGGGTTTGAGACCAGTTGCCTGGATTTTTTATTTTATTTTTTGCATGTTGCCCTTTTGTTTGTCACACAGCCATATGTATCCAATGTGCACGCTTTCCATGATATGTCACAAGGAAAACAGATGTATGTCATTGCCTATATGTTACTTGACAATGTGGTCCTGTGAGAACACATAAGAATCCAGTAAGCCATGGATGGTTTCAGTCAACCTTTATATTTCCAAAATATTTGTGGACAACAATTGAGGTTGTCCACTTCCCTTTTATATTACTGACATATTTGTGTGTAAGAATTGAGCTTGTTGAGGGGACCTTTATCTTTGTAAAATAAATGTAATGTTCAAACGTGTCATTTTGAAATAAAAACATGTATTTGTGCAAAGATGACATGGTTTTGGGCAATATGACACACCTATTTTCACATACACAGACCATGATTTGCAAAAACACGGCAGTTTAGTGCAGAAAATATTTCTGAGAACAATGGAGGTTGTTGGTATCAAACCTTGAACCCTCAAAGTCATAGTCACAAAATGATTAACTGCTGTTAGTCTACTGCACCACCAGAGTAGTGCTGACAGTCTTTTGTCTATTTCACTTTTTTGTAGAGTTTGTACTGTGAATTATATGTCCCATGTTAGCACTTTTCCTAATATGCCACCAGAAAAACACATGTATGGTACTGCTTTTATGTTACTTAACATAGTGGTCCTGCGAGAACACTTAAGAATCCAGGAAGCCATGGATGTTTCAGTTGACCTTCATATTTGCAAAATATTTGCAGCAACAATTGAGGTTGTCCGCTTCCCTTTCATATTACTGACATATGTGTGTGCAAGAACTGAGCTTGTGGAGGGGACCTTTATCTTTGTAAAAGAAATGTAATGCTTGAACATGTAATTTTGAAAAAAAAAAACATATTTTTGTAAAGATAACATGGTTTTTGACAATACAGCACATGTACTTTCACACATACAGACCATGATTTGTGAAAATGCCACAATTTACTGCAGAAAATATTTCTGCGAGAATGAAGATTGTGGGTATCAAATCTTGGACCTTCCATGTCATTGTCATGAGATGATTAACTACTGTTATTCCACTGCACCACCAGAATACTGCTGATAGGCTCCTGCGTATTTTACATGTTTATAGAGCTTGTACTGTGAATTAAAAAAAACATTTACATTAAAAGGCATGATTGTCATGGAATGTTATGTTTCTGCAGACTTCATGTGAGCAATGTAGATGACAGACACTGGGGTAAGATTACATAAGGAAAAGTACATTTTATTAATACAACAATTCATATTAAGTGACAAGTTCAGGAGTACATAAAGTCATGATTTTTTTCCTTTACTTGTTCTGTAAGTCACAGATTGATGAAACTTAAAACATTTAAGTAAGACAACATTGGTGTACTTTGTACAACATTATCATAGTGTTACAGCAGCAGTGAATTGCTGTGGAATACAAATACTATGCAGATAGAAACATTCACAGTAGCTAAAGTATTTACCAACAAGCAGGTGAGATCAACGCAGCTTCCACTATACAGAGGTGGAAAGTAAGAGGTGTTTACTCACTGAAGGTGCCCACTGAGTGGTGGGTCGTAAGTGGTTGGGTTTGTGGGGGCTGTAGCATTGCATAGTATTTGCTTAACCTGATTTAAGTCTTCTACAATCTCATGAAACAGAGATCGAGTCTGGCAGTCAATTGTTATGTTGTTCTGTGCATGTGTTTGTATGTGTTGATGACAAAGAATCTCTTTTAGTAGTTCAGTTTGAGTATTTTGCTGGTTTAGGATATCTGACATTGCTTGTCTGACAGACTGAAATCTGATTGTTACTGTAGCAGTCAGACTGTCCAACTTTTGTCCGATGTCCACTGTGACATCTGTTAGAAGGAGACAAAAGACAAAGGAGAAAAGCACTGCTTTTGCTGTTTTCCGCTGAGATATTACATGTAGTGCCATACGCTACAGAACAACAAAACAAAATGTGTGGTGTCTTCCACTCAGTCACTATGTATAGTAGCATGCCTCTTGTACAGTAACAATGGTGAATATTTAGTGTTGACAATGCCTACCAGTGGTTACATTTTGTTGTTTGTTGCACTGTGTTTTCATATTGATGAATTGATTTGTGGTCTGTTGGTCCTGTGTGTCCTGCTGTGCTTTGTCTTCAATGTTGCTGTTTGGGTCGTCCTCTACTTCATATGGTACATCTTGTTCCATGTGGGTGTCATCATCTATGTCTCCTGTATTTTGTGTGTAACTTTCCATGTTGTAGTTGTCTAGTTGTCGTAATTGTTTTGTTCTGTATCAGGGGATTGATGTTCCATTATTGTTCTGTGTCTGTTATATATGGGGTGTTGCTCTTCAGATGCCTCTGCTTCTGGAATACAGAGATGGATTTTGGAAGATGAATGGTTAGGACTAACGCATGTTACTGTTTAAAATGTGATGAAACTGGGATTACCTGGAGGTGTGGTTGACCCAGTTTCAGTAATGTTACTATCTTGATGTCCTACTTCATGTTGATGTTTCTGGCTGCTACCCAAAGTTTGCTGCTTATCAGAGGTCTGTTCTACAATGTGAACATTAACTCTGGTGGGATCATTGTATTTGGATGCATATGAGTAATGCTGTGTTGTTGTGTGCTTACCTGGATGGATATTCACAGCAATTTCACTGTTGTGAGGTTCTTCTTCTGATTCAGTGTTGTCATCCTTACAGTGTTCAACTTCTCCTTGTGGTAATGGCTCACTATGCTGTGCCAGTGGCATGCCTTTTATATATCCTGAAATGTAGAATTACACAAGTAGGAATACATGGCAAGCATTATAAATTAGTATTATTTGTATAGCTGTTTAGCTTGTTTGTTTTTAGGTGACACTTACTGCCATAGTGGCAAGTCCCCAAACTGGGTTTCCCTGCTTGTCTCCAAAGGTCTTTCACAATGTCAAACCATCCTTGGTGGCATGTTGGTATTTTTCTTGTTGAAGAAGCTTGAAGAACTTTTGTGTGATGAGCTTCCATTTTTTTTTGCATCTTTGGTTAGTTGGTGATTCTTCTGCATGTGGGAGTTTACAGCTTCCCACATTTCTGTCAAAGGTTGATTGGAAGCTTTCATTATAATGTTAGATCATGACTGTGTTGTGAGAATGTGCATAAAAAATGTTGTCTAGGGGCTGTCATTTCTACCTACAGGGTGGGTAATTGTAAATTATACCTGCAGAGTAGGAAATACAGCATGGTAAGGATGCTTACTCTTCTTTATGCATTGGGATTGTAACCCCCCCATCAGGAATTGTTTCTTATCACTGTTGTAGAACACTGACTTCAGTGTTTGTACAATAGTGCATGTCTGATTTGTAGCTATGGATCACATTTTCAAAATTTTCTCAGTTGTGTCAGTTGTGTTAGTTTATTTTGCTGCATGATTGCCACCATCCCCTTCCTATGCCCCTTCCCCTCCTCCATGGTGCTGTGGTACTGTTACCATGTACTGGTGATGGTTTTGGCATACTGTATTTATAATTGTTTCCATTGAAGAATACCTTACTTTCCATGCTATGATAGAAACAAAAACTGTACTCACTCTGCAATGTGTTTGGCTGATGTTTAAAAAGTAGCTCTTGCCTAGAAACATAGAAGTTGACGGCAGATAAGGACCGCAAGGCCTATCCAGTCTGCCCATTTCTTTTTCTACCTTATAAATGTGCCATCGGCCTTTGCTCTGTCAGTGGTCTATCTATTCATAGTCATTTGTATTGCTCCCTTATGCCTATCCCATGCCTGTTTGAAGCCCTGCACTGTATTCATAGCCACCACTTCTTGTGGTGAGCCATTCCATCCATCCACCACCCTTTCTGTGAAAATAATTTCCTCACACTCCCCTTAATCGGCTCCCTCTAATCTCATGCTGTGTCCTCTTGTCCTGCTATTTTCTTATATTTAAACATGTTACACTCTTTCACCTTGTTAATGCCCTTAAGGTGTTTGAATGCCTCGATCATATCACCTCTCTCCTCCTTTGCTCAAGGGTATACATATTGAGCTCTGTTAATCTGTCCTCATATGTCTTCATATGCAGTCCCTGCACCATTTTGGTTGCCCTTCTCTGGACTGCCTCAATTTAGTTAATGTCCTTGTGAAGGTGTGGCCTCCAATATTGTATGCAGTACTCCAGATGGGGCCTAACCAGTGTCTTGTAAAGAGGGATTATTACCTCCCTCTTACAACTTGTGATACCCCTACTAATACACCCTAACACCCCCCTCAGCCTTACCTACTGCTTTAGAGGTCTGCTTGGATGATTTCAGGTCATCAGTGACGATGATGCCCAAGTCTCTTTCTTCCTTTGTGACTGCTAGCAACTCCTCCCAGCCTATAGGTGGCTTCAGGGTTTCTCTTCCCTATGTGCATGATTTTGCACTTCTTTGCATTAAATCCAGTTGCCACTCTTCAGCCATTTTGCTAGTTTATCCAGATCTCTTCTCATTCTGCCCACCCCATCTGGATCATCTACTCTGTTGCAGATCTTGGTGTCATCTGCAAACAGACAAACCTACCCTCTAGTCCCTCTGCAAGTTCACTAATGAAGATGTTGAAGAGGACTGGCCCCAGGACTGATCCCTGAGGTACCCTACTTGTGACTTGCATCTCTTCTGACTGTATACCATTTACCACCACTCTCTGTTTTCTGCCAGTCCAACCCAGTTTGCCACCCAGTTGACCAACTTCTGACCACCCAGAGCCTACCCAGCTTATTTATCAATCTTCTATATGGAACAGTGTCAAAAGCTTTGCTGAAGTCAAGGTGAAGGCATTAGCTGCTCCCCTTGGTCCACCACTCTGGTTACCCAGTCAAATAAATCTATGAGATTAGTTTGACAGGACCTTCCTTTGTAAACCCATGCTGTCTTGGATCCTGTGCCCCTATGGATTCCAGGTGTTGCACTATCCTTTCCTTAAGGAGTGCCTCCATAATCTTGCCCACTACTGAGGTAAGACTGACTGGTCTGTAGTTCCCTGCCTCCTCCCTGCTACCACTCTTGTGGGGTGGGATCACATGAGCCCTTCTCCAGTCTTCTGGGACCTCTCCTGTGCTCAGAGACTCACTAAACAGTTCTGCTAATGGCTCTGCTAGTTCCATCTTTAGCTCCTTAAGTACCCTGGGATGTATGCCATCAGGTCCCATTGCCTTATCCGCCTAGGCTTAGCTCTTGTGGACCCTTTCTTTTTGAGGGTAGTGCCCACCTCCTCCCTCCTGTGTCCATGATGCTGAGCTGTGGGCCCTGCCCTACCTTCTCTTCAGTAAATACTGAGCAAAGTATCTATTTAGGACAGATGCCTTTACAGGGTCCTCCTCCTCACATGCTCCCTTTTCTCCATTAAGCAGCAATACCCCCTCTGGACTTTCTCCTTTCACTAATGTATCTATATAAAGTCTTGTCACCTTCTTTTACTGTTCGTGCTAGTGTTACCTCAGTTTGGGACTTTGCCTGCCTTACTGCCTTCCCTGCTTCCCTTAGGGCAGTTTGATATACCTCCCTATCTTCATCCCGCTGTGTTCCCTTATATTCCCTGAAGGCCAGCCTTTTGGCTCTGAGCTTTTCTGCTACTGTATTTGAGAACCAAAGCAGTTTCTTTCTTCTTTTGCACTTCCTTTTCTGTCTAACACAATGGGATGTTGCTTCAAGTATTCCATCCTTAATGCTTGCCCACTTTGCCTGTACCCCCTCACCTGTGTTTCTTTTTGCCAGGGCTAGCTTAACTCTGTTGGCCATCTTATCAAAGTCAGCTCCTCTGAAGTCCCATATTTTTGCCTTGGAATGGGATGATTTAGATGTAATAGCCAAATTGAACCATACCATGTGATGGTCACTGGCCCCCAGGTGACCTTCTACCTGGAGATCTGTGATCCCTTCCCTGTTAGTCAGTAATAGATCTAGGATAGCTCTGTCTCTTGTGGGCTGCTGTACCAGTTGTTTGAGGCCCTCCCCCTGCAGGGAATCCACTATGTGTCTAGTTCTGGCAGATGGTCCTACTGGTATTGACCAATCTGTATCTGGCATGTTGAAGTCTCCCATTATCAGAACCTCCCCTTTAGCTGTCATGTTTTTTATATCTTCTAACAGTAATGTGTCTATGTCCTCCCCCTAGTCTGGGGGCCTGTAGACAACCCCAGTTCTTATGGCTGTCCCATTTCCTGTTTCCAGGGTGACCCACAGTTCTTCTGGCTCCTCATGTGTATTCTGAATTTCTGTAGCTTTGATATTTTATTGGCATACAGGGCCCTCCTCCCCCTTTTTGCACCTCGGTCTCTTCTGAACAATACATAGCCAGGTACTGAAGTCTCCCAAGTGTGGTTACTGGTAAACCATGTCTCACTAATTGCTACTATGTCCAGTTTAGCCTCTGACATTATTGCCTGCAGGTCTGGGATCTTATTTCCCAGGCTGTGAGCATTTGTGTACATGATTTTCCATTGGCCAGATTTTGGTGTGTTAGTTGTTGGGTGAGGTTTGGCATTACCCCTGTGCGTCGTATGGGGAGACAAACCTTTTTTCTTACCTGGTGATGCAAATGAACTGCAAACATGCTGAATCCCTGTTTGACCACTAGCTGAGGGGGGAGGGGTGTTCTTCCCATTCGAGTATGGGGTGCTGCACCCCTCTCCCCACATGCTAGCTCTTTTCTCTGTGTAAGGTTCTCACTTTCTTGTACTTCCAATACTGTGGCACCAAAAGAACGCTGTGTTTTGCAGTTTGAAATTATGCCTGAATGATATTGGTTGCATGATTCCTGAGACATCAATCAAGGATGAGTATTTCAGTTTCAAAAGTATAAAAATGTGTGCAAATATACATCAGCACTGATGGTTCCAAGACTACACATGTCTGCAATTAAATATTTTCACAAGTTCTGCTTACACACATTTCCACAAACTGTGCAGTTTTCAAAATTTGTTATACAAAATATCTGCATACTGCTGTAGAAGGACTGAGTTCACAGATATGTGTCTTCAAAGGTGGCTTCCACAGTACACAAATGTTCGCACACCACAGACTTTTGCAAATTGTTGGGAAACAAATGTTGGCAAAATATATGTGTACTGTTGTAGGAATACTTTCAAAATTATGTATTGCTTGGAAACTGTGCACATCTGCTGTAACATGCAAATATAGGACATTCCCCAATCAGAAAGTGTTCTGCTTCCCATGTGATAATTTTAAAAAAAGAAAGACTGCTCAAAGTGCTTGGCAAACTGGCGGGTATTTGATGATATTTCTTCTTCTTTGCACTGCGCATATGGTGACTGACTTCCATCAGTGAAGAAGAAACACGCAAAACTTTTCCAGATTTATTCTGGAAATTAACATGACTGGCACAGTATGTTTAAAGTTAATTTCTTCATGTGGCAGCACAGGTCGCTAGGTATTTTATAACGTGATGTATCTGGGAAAACACTGCTTAAAGTAGTTGACAGTTATTATGGTATGGATATTTATGTTATCCTATAGTGTGTGGTCCTTTCTTTTTGTGTATAGACATCAACAGAAAATTATATTGCCAGACAGAAGAGCTTTATAAATTCTGTGATGGTATTTGTTTCCATGAAGTGTGATTCTGACATGCTTTCACACTCTTTACACCAAGTCTGTGTGTTGCTGGTCCTTGGGCTCCTATGTAAAGATAAGAAAAGTAACTTGCTATATAAATGACTGTGTGAAGACAGTCTGATTTTTGCTTTTCCTAGGAGAGAATACCAAGACTGTTGAAGAAGACAGAGACTCCCTACCTTCTGGATGCAGCGAAGACACTGGGAGTTCCACACATTATCATGAGGGCTAGCAACCAGCTCCTTACTGATATGTGGTCTGCAATCAGTAATCATATAAAAGAACACCACAGTGTTACCAAAGATCCCGTGCTTTGCAAAAAAGAATTGCAAATTACTCAGACAAAAATTTGACAAGTTACAATTGACAGGAAAGGTGTCCACATTAGACAAACAGTGGTATGGTTTTT
Organism: Neoceratodus forsteri; assembly: GCA_016271365.2. Classification (NCBI taxonomy): domain Eukaryota; kingdom Metazoa; phylum Chordata; order Ceratodontiformes; family Ceratodontidae; genus Neoceratodus; species Neoceratodus forsteri. Next base: position 736,591,159 of record CM057449.1, read on the forward strand.
TACAAGAAATGTGGAAGGCGGCAGGGAAACCGAAGTTAGGAGAGAGGCACTATGGAAGTAAGTACTACTATAAATGATATAGACATGTGAATATCATTGATGAACCGCCTATATGCTTACATTACATATTACTTTTTGTATTGCAGAAATTTAAGATATTCTTGTTCAATTAGTACCAGCAAAAGAAGGAGAGCAAGAGCCATCAGCATCATAGGAAGACAGTAAACATGATGATACTGATGAAGGACTAGGTACATATTGTGCAACATGATATGTGAAGAAAAATAATTTGTACTGGACTGGTTTTGTGCATTTCATCATGATCATCAGGTTTTATTGGATAGAAAATTGAGATAAATAATCTCATTTACAAATGCATCCATACATAGCACAAAACTTCATAACATACATAAAATTTATATGAACATACAGACATAAATTATAAAAAAAAACAGGAAGTAATTAAAAAAAATAAATATCTACCCACAACAATTACAATGTTTATTATATAAGCTAGTTAATGATGCTGTGACACACCCCATTGGAAGTAAAGCTTGGACTTTCAGTTGTTTATATAACCCATCCCATATTCTAGGTACTGTGACAACTAATAACTTGTCACTGAAGCTAGATCTGCTTCTCAGAACTTGATAAGAGATCCAAGTTATAGATCTCAAGGAATATTTATGAGGAGTTTTCTAAGAAGAGATGTAATAGGGAAAATCGACCACTTAACAACAGTAATAGAAGTTGGTTTTTAATCAATCAAGGAAAGTTTTGCAGAGCTTATTCATTTGAATCACCTAAAAACACAAGGAGAGAACTCCTGAGTAGCCCTAGACTGGCAGAATCAGTTGCATCTCATGGAAATGTCTTCTGAGCTTACTCAGATAAAACTCATTCTGCAACTATGTGTGACAGCACCTTTAGAAACATAGACTTTGACAGCAGATATGGACCACTTGGCCCACCCAGTCTGACCATTTACATACCTATTGGATAAGCTACAGATCCTAGTTAACCAACAACCTACTTCCTTCTACCTCCCACTACAATTGTTTTATGTCTGTCCCATGCATTCTTGAATTCCCCCACTGTTTTTGACCCCACAACCTCCTCAGGAAGGCTGCTCCTTGTATCCACCACCTCCCCATGAAAAAATACTTCCTCACATTGCTCCTGAGCCACCCCCATCTTCAAATTGTGCTCCCTTGTTCTTGCACATCTCTTTTTCTGAAAGATGCTACCCTCTTGGACCTTGTTGATTCCCCTGAGGTACTTAAATGTTTCTATCATGTTGCCCTCTCCTTCCTTTCCTCGAGGGTATACATATTAAACTCATTTAGTCACTTTTCATAAGTCTTCTGGTGTAGACCCTGCACCATTTTAGTTGCCCTCTTCTGGACTGCCTCCAACCTGTTTATGTCCTTGTGGAGATGGTGTCTCCAGAACTGCATGCAGTATTCCAGACGGGGTCTCACCAACTGTCCATATACACAAGGGGGGTGAAAAAGATGAGAAGGGACTTGGTAAGTTTGGAGGAATGGTCAAATGTATGGCAGCTTAGATTCAATGCAAAGAAGTGCAAAGTAATGCACCTGGAAAACAAAAATCCAGGGGAAGAGTACACAATGGGGGTGAGATAATAACAACAACAGAAATGGAAAGGGGCCTGGGGTAGTCATATCAGATGACTTAAAGGTAGGCAAACAATGTGAGAAGGCAGTAAGAAGGGTTGGGAGGATACTGGTATGCATAGGGAGAGGCACCACCAGTAGAAAACAGGAAGCTGTTATCCCTCTGTACAGACAGTTGGTGAGACCCCATCTGGAGTTCTGCATCCAATTCTGGAGACCCCATCTCTGGAAGGACATAGACAGAATGGAGGCTGTCCTGAGGAGGGCAACTAAAATGGTGAAGGGTCTGCACCAGAAGACATATGAAGAGAGATTAAAGAAGCTTACTATGTAAACACTTGAGGAGAGGAGGGAGAGGGGGGACTTGATAGAAACTTTCAAGTACATCAAGGGAATCAACAGAGTCCAAGATGGTCCCTGAGGATGCTAGCCATGTCTTTTTTTGGGGGGTTAAACACCCCAGAAATATGATTTTAACATTTTTGGAAACAGTAGTGTCACAAAGTAGTGTCACACATTTAACACTTTCACGATTCTTTTGGCAAAAGTGTCACAAATAACAACACTACTTTGCGACACTATGCCAAAAAAAATAGGAAATCTTTGCCACCCTGCTGCAAAAGAACGGTTTGGCTTTTTGTGCTGAAATTTGGAGGGAAGAAAGCCAAGATCCCCCAGATGTGCTGTTTGGTAGTTTGCTGATAAAATATTAGAGGGTTGCAAAGTTATGGCACTCCAAAATTGATGATTTTTCCCATAGGCTAACATTGAGGAGTCCGCATTTCGAAAATGCTTCAAGATACAGACTTTTCATCAGAAAAATGCTTAGCCCCCAACTAGGGGGGCTAAGTGCAAAACTAGCCAGGAAAGTAATAAATGCTATGGGATTTTAATTTTTTTTCTACGTCATATGGTTCCTGAGATATAAGTAATTTAGTATTGCAAGTGTTCATTTTCTGCTCCGAGGCCCATTATTATGCATACATTCTTTGTATTCACTGTGTTTCTCAATGCAGTTTTTGGGAAAAAAAGGGTGTGTGTTTCAGTTACTGTTACAGTTAGCATTTCCACTTGCTTTTCCATGACCATTTGCATAAGCATGCCCGTCTACGCCACAGTGTGTGTTACCTTTTGCTTTTGCATTTGCCCTCGTGTTTGCATTACTGTTAACATTTGCATTTCCATTCATGTTTTTGTTTGCATTTCCTTTTGCATCACTGTGTGCATTACCATTTGCATTTATTTATTTATTCATTTTTTTTTGTTGTTGACCGGGTAAGTGCACTAGACAAATCCTACCTATTTTCATGCACAACCCGGGGGAAAGGGATACAGATGAATGCCAACTGACCTTAAACCAGATTAAGCTGTTTGTGTACATGCTTCCATTTGCATTTCCTTTTGCATTTGTGTTTCCTTTGGCTTCATCATTGGTGTTACCGTCAGCATTTGCGTTTCCAATTGTGTTACTGTGAACGTGTGCATCACGATTTGCATTTCTGTTTTCATTAACCTTGCATTTCCATTACTGTTTGTGTTACTGTTAACGTTTGCATTACCATGTGCGTTACCATTTGTGCATGCATTTGCATTACTGTTACTTCACTATTTATAGTGCACAGTCTCAAAAAGAAGGGAAATTCATGGCAAAAAAAATCCATTTAATGCATCAGTTGGGTTGTTCCACAGTGACAAAAGTGAGGAAATTTGATGTGTCAGGGTTGAATACTGTAACTGTGCATCCCCAACCCCCACCACCACCACACACACACATACATGCAAGTAGGGAAAGGACCAAGGCAACACAACCAATCACATACAACCAGCAGCAGGTAACAGGAATAACATACACCTATCTAAACCACAAAACCACACACCCATGCTCCCATCGGTCTGTGGCATAGGGTCGTCACTGGTAACTGTCATCCCAGACATGCCACGCACCTCTAAACACATGTCATGCTATGACACTTTTGTCTTTGTGAAAGTATTTTGTGAAAGTATGCTCCTAATTACTGCACTTTATTGCCATCATCCTGGCAAGCAAACGGTTGGGTCCATTGGGCTGACATTTGCAGGCTGGCAAGACCTGGACCCACAGATGTGCTTTTTCCTTCTATTGTGCTAAAATAATTAAGGATTACAGAGTTACACTGTTCCTAAATTGAGCAATTTGCCATAGACTAACATTGTGGCACCCATGATGCCTTTCGCCACCCATATGTTGAAAACGAAGCGAGGTACACCATTTTCGCTACTGCCACCTTGCTTCACCTTTATGTGACCTAACCTCAAAGAACAACTTTGTAAATAATGTACTGTATCATATCTGAAGTTGGATTTCTCCACTTCCTACAGTAACACAGCTATACACCTCATGCTGGATGTGTGTGATTGGTTGTGTTGCCTTGGTCCTTCCCCTAATTGCATGTATGTATGTGTGTGTGTGTGGTGGTGGTGGGGGTGAGGAGGAATGCGCATTTAGGGTTTTCAACCCTAACATTGAATTTCCTCACTTTTGTCACTGTGGAACAACCCTAACTGATGCATTAAATGGAGTTGTTTGCCATGAATATATATATATATTGCACTTTAATGACTTTACAACCCTTTGCCAGTTCTGCATGAAATTTTGCATGCATCGTTGGGTATCATGGCTCTCTGGATTTAGCAAATTTTGTTCTTGCCAAAAGTATGGGTGTGGCACTACGGAATGTCAAACAAATGCAAAAATTACTACTGTTTTGGCAATTCCTTTGTCACACCGTTTCTCTGAAACTGCTTGGTGGTTTTGTGTGAAACATTCAGGGTATATGGGATATGCGTCACCGATGTGCCTTTTGAAGGTTTAATGAAAAAATATTAATCCATTCAAAAGTTATTAAAATTTTAAGTTCAATGTAATTTTCTATGGGAAAATTAGATATCCTGTGCAAAAGTACTATTCTCTTTCATAAAGTGCCATTCTCTTTCGTAAGTAGATTCTATTCTTTCGAGCTTCTGCCATCTTGTTTTCAGTTAGTGATGCAGAAAAAAATTAAATAACTTAAAAAATACTGCCCCTTGGTAAACACCAGCAGTTGTGTTTACCTAACCATGCAGGATTCTGTGATTAGATTGTTTATTTTTATCGGCCATTTGTTAATGCCACAGATTGTGGCAGTTGTGTAGCAATCTATGGCACTACTTTTGAAAAAGTGCCACAGATTGTGGCACTGTTCCACAAACCAACAGGGTTGAGTGGCAGTTTGCTGCACCAATAACTGTGCCACTGCAAAAAGCTTTATTGTCATTTCTGGGGCAAACGGACCTCAGAATCAGATTCCTCATCCCCAATTTGGTAAACACAAGTGTTTGTGTTTACCAAAATTAAGCAAGTCTCACAATTTTACATTTCCAGTAAGTTTTTTATTTTAATTCTTTCCTGGTGGTCTAGTGACACTCCTTCCACAATCCCCGCTACTACTAAAAGAAAACAGTCCTAATGATAATTTCTTGCTACCTTGCAGAAAACAACAGCCTACCCCTCTTCAAACAGAAAAGATGCATTTATGTTCTTTGTAGCTACTGTGGTAGTTACAGAGAATTTTCACATTAATGAGGCACACCTTGGTAGGCATGGATTACCAAGTGGTATGCTGTGCGGTTCCAAGGAATGCCTCATTAAGGGGTCATTAATGCATCAAATATGTCGAGTTATAAATGTATTTATTTATTTATTTGAAAGCCAGATTTACAACCTTTGAGTCATGGATTCATTTACAACGGCACCTCGTCACAGAGAGGGTAGACATGGTTACAGTGTGAGATACAACAGTGGTAACATACAGGTGCAATACAGATAACAATAAGAACACATTTCCATCAGTGATTTACAGATAAAGTTGCATACAGTAAGTACAATCATATCAGATAGTACAATAATAGAAGGTACAACCCTGGATGTACCAGGGAGGGATACCTAAGAGGAAAGGTTGTAGGGAAAGACAGGGGTGGGAAAAAAAGTAGGGGGGAGAGCAGTCCTGCGGACATTGTCAGGCTGTCAACCAGGTGGAAGGGACCCCACCATGAAGTAAATTAGGGGCAATTACAGCTTTGGGCATCAAAGAGGAGGTTACAGAGAATGACTTTGAAAAGATCAAATTGGTAAAGTTAGTGACAGAGGGTGGGAGGGAGTTGAACCATATTGGGGCATGGTAGTGGAAGGATCTTTGAGCTAAAGAGGTCTTACTAACATACTAAAATGCCAGCAGAATAGGCCTAACGGTCTTTCGTGTCTGCTCGTTTGGTCAGCCCGCACCCTGGGTGCTGATCTTGCTGTCTCCCTCGCCTTCTCTGGCTTCTCCCTTCCCAGTTCTGGATATTCTTGCTGCATTGGATTTTGCTTCCATAACCCTTCCCCCTGTACCTGTCCCACCCTGTCTTAAACTCCTCCACTGTCTCTGCCTCCACCAGCCCCCTAGGCAGCGCATTCCATGGCTCCACCACCCTCTCAGTGAAGTAGCACCTCCTCCTTTCTCCCCTGAATCTTCCCCCCTCCAGCTTCCACCCATCCCCTCTAGTGGCCCCCTCCTCCTTCCTTCAAAGCACCCTGACTGTTCCTCCCCTATTTAACCTCTTCATGTACCTGAAGACCTCTATCATGTCCCCCCGGTCCCTTCTCTCTTTGACTAGGTTGAAAGTATGCTGCAGGGATTCCTGTAATGATGCTGGGTCTGGGTGGGGCACCTGAAAGGTGGCTTTAACTGAGCTGTGAATGGCAACAGATGGGGATGCATGCTGCAGGAACATGGTGACCCCAGGGGGAAGAGTCCTAGCAGGGATTTTTTGGCAAGTAGGCAGGTTTGGTAGCACAGGCACTCCTCAAAGGTGAGCAGGTTGGTGGTGGAATAGACCAGGCAAGTATGGGTGCAGAGTGATGTGCCTGTCAGCAGCCTGCAGGCCTTGTTGATCGAGGTCTGGATTTTGGTGAGGGTGGTGTTGTTGGCAGCGGTGTAGATGGGTAGGCCATAGTCCACTAAGGACAGGACAGAGGAGTTGATGGCCAGTCAAAGGGCAGTTTGGGGGCAGCAGTCTCTATATCAATAGAGAAAGCCAATCCGAGAATTTATAGCTGAGGACAGGGTATTGATGTGGGTGTGGAAGGTAAGAGCAGAGTAGAAGGTGATGCCTAGGTATTTGTAGGATGATATCTGCTCAAGAGGGTGAGGATTATTGGGGAGAATGCAGAAGGGGATGTTTTTAGCCTTATTCAGGTGAAGAGAAAAAAGCATGAATTTGATTTTCTTGAGGTTAATAACCAGCCGGTGGTCAAGGAACCACTTTTCGGCTAGGTTGAAAGTATGCTGCAGGGATTCCTGTAATAATGCTGGGTCTGGGTGGGAGGCAAAGAGGACCGCATCATCAGCATAGAAGAGCATATTGCCCAAGCAGGAGCTGGGGAGAGTGTTGAGAAAGAGGCTGAACCGAACAGTGCCCAGGATGGAACCCTGGTGGACCCCAGAGTGAACAGGCAGGGTATTTGACAGGGTGTCATTTACATTTACTTGCTGGGATCTGGTAGAGAGGTAACTGGTGAACCAAGCAAGGGGGCCAGGAGAGAAGCCAAGTTGGTGGAGGGAGTCCAGTACGAGGAGGTGACAGAACCTGTCAAAGGCCTTGGGGAGGTCAATGAACACTGCACCTGCAACGTGACCAGAGTCGAGAGCAGAGTGGAGGTGCTTGGAGAACTCCAGGAGGGCTGTAGTGGTACTGTGTCCAGGGCAGAATCCATGTTGTTCTGGACACATCAGTTCGTATTTGGCCAGGTACTCGGAGAGCTGAATTGCCACTATTTTTTCTAGGGCTTTGGAGAGTGGGGGGAGAATGAAGATGGGCCTGAAGTTGCTAGGGGAGGTTTTATCTCCACTCTTATGGATAGGGATGATTTCTGAAATATTCCAAGCACTTGGGAACTGACCAAGACATAGTGACCATTTTAAGAAATCGGTGAGAGGGGCTAGTACAATATCCAGGACTGATCGGAGGATCCTGGAGTCCAGGGGATCACAGCTGGGGTTGTTGCTGGCTAGGGCTTTTTGCAGATGGGGCCTGGCTTCAAGGGGGGATATGGCACAAAGGTAGAAAGGGGGCAATCCAGGGTGGGGGTGGAGGCAGGGATGGGGCTAAAAAAAGTAGTGGGGAGGACAGAGCTTAGATCTGAGAAAGCTGTGTTGAGGCATTCAGCTATGCGAGGAGGGTCAATAGTGATGGTTCCATCTATGGAAAGCTGTGATGGTGGGGGGGAGCATGTGTTTCCATTCAGCTCTTTCATATTGTCCTAGAAGGCATGAGATGAGCCCCAGGTTGATGCAAGGGTGGTTTGGTAATATTCGGCCTTAGCCTGCCTTATAGCCCAGGTGCACTTATTATGTGCTGCATTATAGGCTTGTCTATCAGCCAGTTTGCCAGTCTCAACAGCAATATGCCAGAGGTTATCTCTTTGTTTCCGTTTTTGGAGAAAGGATGGAGAGATCCATGAGGCGTTTTGCTTCTTGGTATGGATTCTGGTCAGGGGTGAAAAGGTCACAGACCTTGCTGAAGGCACTCGAGAAATAGGTCAGGACAGAGTCAATATCTGCTGCAAGTAGGATAGGGGACCAGTCAAGCTGGGCTAGATGTAATGTTAGCTTTCTGAGACCCCCAGGGTGAAAGCACCAGTGAGAGGTGACCTGGGGCACTGGTTTCAATGCGTGGGATGACCAGGACAGGAAAATGGTCACTAAGAGAGTTGGGTAGTACATTAATGTCCCTGATTTTGTCTTTTACTCTGAAGAAGCTTGGCGGGGAGCCAAGTGAAACGTCAGTCTGTTATGTGTGCTTAGTTGTGGTCTATAATAAATATGATTTTTATCATTTGAAACGTTTTCTAATTTGGCTGTGCGGGTGCTTGGATTTATTTTTACTTATGTTTTCTGTAGTTTCCAATAGCACCGCACTTATCCTGGTGCTCCTTTTTTCCCCTTTTGGGATCACTACTGTTTTTGCTTGAGTTGTGGAGCACAGGTTGGCTATTTAATGATTTAGCCATAAAAGCAAGTTAATGTTTAATTCAAATAACAGCATTAAATTGCTTTTTGACCACACAACCACTATTTCAATGCTTAGTTATGCGAAAGAGATGTGAGAAGATTTGGAAACACATGGTCTTGAAGGCATAACCTAATATTCAGAGAGCGGCACTGTCGGGAGTGGAATACGTTCACAGAGGGATATATTAAGGTGTTACACCATATGCTGTGATGTCACACAATCAGGAAGAGAACCGGCAGATTACGCTTGGCCTCTGAAGGCGGCAAAGTGGCGGCACACATGGTATGAATTTTGCCGAGTTGGTATTTCACACAAGAAGGGGATAGTCTGCTTTTAATATCTGGAGAAGGTCCTGTCAATGTGACTGGTGAGTCAAACCCAAAAATGTTATTTCGCAAACTAGAGAAACTTGTTTTGAAAGGTAGGCGAATGTTTTGGCATAAAACCACATTAGAAGCTTACTTGCAAGTGAATCGTGTCCCAAGAGGGTTATGTATAATACAAAAACCGGCCTATGGAACAGACAACTTGGAGTTCATGATTCAATGGCGTAAAAATATGCACGATGCGTCCATTAAGAATATTGAACTCATCTTGCAGTTTGCCATACCAGTAAGAGAAAGTTTATCTAAAGAAATCTCTGTAGTAGAGAGTCAACTTAAAGAATCGGTGGACTCATTAGAATGGGAAAGGCTAAATCAAATATTGTTAAATAAAGTTACACGTTATGATATGACTATTAAAAAACAAAAGCAAAGAAAATTCATCGCGATGAAAATGATTATGCAAACAATAAGGTTTTTGATTGGAGTGACAACAAAGGACCTGAACTAAAATCAATTTTGAAAAAAAGTACTGGTTTGGGAGCAATGAATAAAACTATTCTAGATTATACTACTGGTCCCTCAGATACTGATGAATCAGACACACATTCTGAAGGACTCATGGGGGAATCCCCTCCTGGACATTCTCCCCCTCAATATCAAGGGACAAGATGGAGTCAAAGACAGTTAACCACACAAAGTCAGGTTGTACATTTTCAACCAAGAGGACGAGGAGGGGAGGCATCGCATGGAAGAAAAAACAGGACAAAATACTAATTGATAAGTGTTTAAAGGATATTGGTAGTAAACAAAAAAGATATGGAGCTTCATATACAAATGAAATATCTGAGGGTCAAAAAGATGGTGTATTGTTGGAAAAAATTACTGTTTTTGATGAAGACCAATGTAAATCTGGTGGTGAATTGCTAAATGCTAACACATGTATGCAAATAGCATCTGATCAAGCAGATAGGGGTATAAATAACAGTGAATTGGTCTCAGTAATTAATTTATCTGATTATACATTATCTCAATTAGAATTAAAGATTCTGGGTAAAGGTTTATCCTTTTGTCCAGAAAAAGGAATTGATTTCTTTAATACTTTCGTAGATTTACACAAATTTGGGAGAAATTTGACTCTTAAATGTATACATGAACAAGAAGATTCAGAGAGGACAGAGGTATATTAAGGTTACAACCAAGATCAGAGTACTGTCCACCTATGAATTCTACTGTATCCGTTTTTATTAAAAATGTGAATTGGATTTGAGGTCTCTGAGAGAAAAGCGGGGGACCTAAATACAATGCACTAAGAGATGAAATGGAGGCCTTAAATTGTTTAAAGATCAATAAGTCAATTACCATTAAACCAGCTGATAAAGGAGGGCAATTGTGGTTCTTAATACTGTGGATTATGTTGGGAAGTTAAAGATTAATTAAAGATGAAACATTTTATATTAAAACAACCCATCGTATTATAGATGCATTTAAACAAAAGATAGATACATGTTTGAATGAGGGCTTTATTAAAGGCTATATTTCAGATTTGGAATATAAAACTTTAACAGTAGCACATCCAGTTATTCCAGTCAACTATGCACTTCCTAAAATACATAAAGATCCAAGGAACCCACCAGGAGACGATTGTCTCTGGTAATGGATGGCTAACAGAACCCATTTCTATGTACTTGGATGGTTTCTTACAACCACTTGTACAGAATCTGAGATCCTACTTGAGAGATTCAACTCAAGTACTACAACTGGTTGAAGATTTGTATGTGGATAAAACATGGTATTTCTCAGTTGTAGATGTCAATTCTCTGTATACGGTTATACCTCATGATGAAGGTTTGGAGGCTATAAAATATTTTTTAAATTTTAGAAGTGAAGAAGATCTGGTTAAAGTCCCCACGAATTTCTATTGTGACTAGCAGAAATAGTACTCACTATGAATGTTTTGTTAGAAGGAGTACTATACCCACCAGATTAGAGCACAGCTATAGGGCACCACAATGGCACGGAGTTATGCCAATCTATTTGTTGGTAAATGGGAGGTTGACTACTTATATGAAGTGAACACTAATCCATTTATAGATAAGATTGATTTATGGCATCGTTTTATTGACGACATTTTGATAATATGGAAGGTTCAGAGAATGAATTTGGAGACTTCATTCAATGGATGAAACAACAAGTAGTTGCTTAACAGTAAATACGATGTACATCTGACGAGTATTAATTTTTGGATTTGAAGATATATAAAGATGGTAATGAGGGGTGCATACCACTTTATTTCAAAAACCAATGGATAGAAATACCTTATTAAGATATGATAGTTGCCATCCCTTTCATACCAAGTTCAATATACCTAAAGGTCAGCTTATCAGAACGTTTAGAAATTGTTCTGAACCTATGGAATACAAAATTAAACAAGGACAGCAAATACAGCGCTTTAAAGATAGGGGATATAGTAATAGGAGTATAGCGGCAGCTGTTAGAAAGGTGGATAAATTAGATAGAAACGAGGTAATACATTACAAGGGGGTCTCTAAATCTGAAGTGAGCTGTCCCTTTGTTACAAGTTTCTCTAATCAGGCCAATGATATTGAACAAATCATAAAGAGTAATTGGTCAATTTTAAACCTGGAACCAAAACTAAGAGAGATGGTTAAAAAGGGTCCTAATATAGTGTACAGGAGGAACAAAAGTATCAAAGATTATGTAGTATCCAATATGATAGGCTTAAATTCTAAGAGTGGACAAACATTGCTTACAATGAGACCTAAAGGAACATATAGTTGTGGAAATTGCATATATTGTAAGTATATTAATTGCTGTAAAACCTTTATACACCCAATTTATGGAAAAATCATGGAGTTATATGACTTTGTTACATGCAACAGTATGAATATTGTATATTTATTAACTTGTGAGTGTGGGGCTTTTTATGTGGGACGTACAGTACGCAAATTGAAAGTGAGAATAGGTGAACACATTAGAGCTATAGAGAAAAAGGATGATTCATATGCTATAGTTAAACATGTACTGAAATATGGATGAATAAATCATAATTTTAAATTTTTGGGTTTGGAACAGGTCACATTGGGACTGAGGGGTGGAGATCTGAATAAGAAAATAGGTCAGAGAGAGAGCTTCTGGATATATACATTGGGAGCTTGTGAAAATAAAGGCATGAATGATAATTTTGAGCTGACAGCATTTTTGGAAAAATATAAATAAAATATAGGATCTTTATAAATAAAATATAGGATCTTTATAAGTAAAAATCATTAAATAAAAAAATAAAAAAAATAACAAGAGGACCTCTCCACAAATATATATTTTTCAGATATTTTTCAGATATTTTCAGACATATTTAATAATTAAATATAATTTATTAGGTAGCAGAATTTATCTATTTGGTCCCCCTTTCTTGACAAACGTATTAGTAATGGGTGATGTTTTTGTATCAGTTTTTTACTAGTCTATATGAAAAAGGTTTTATATGATATGTAACTTTAAGGTTTTTGTTTCTTTAATAGACATTAATTTGTTTTTGGATACCATTGGTGCAATAGGAATCACATGGCTTGGCAAAAGGACATTTAAGTACACTATATGGTAAATGTCTTTTACTCTGAAGAAACGGCAGGGAGCCAAGTGAAACGTCAGTCTGTTATGTGTGCTTAGTTGTGGTCTATAATAAATATGATTTTTATCATTTGAAACGTTTTCTAATTTGGCTGTGTGGGTGCTTGGATTTATTTTTACTTATGTTTTCTGTAGTTTCCAATAGCACCGCACTTATCCTGGTGCTCCTTTTTTCCCCTTTTGGGATCACTACTGTTTTAGCCACAGTAAACCAAGACTAAAGATAAAGGGCCAGATATTCAAACTGCACCCAAAATGTGTGCAATAGCAGGAGCAAGCACATGTCAATTGCGCACATGCGCAACAGACGCGATATTCAAACATGGAGCAAGTCAAATTGCGCAACCAGCCAACGTCTGATAATTGCACAACCTGCGCCATACCGCAACCAGGAAGGGGAAGCTGAGCACATATGATGCACCATAGCGCAACAAGGCCAGTCCAGCTGAGCAGTCCAGAGGCACCATAGCACAAGCAGAGAGCCCCCCAGCAGCAGAGCAATGGAACTGCACAACCAGGGAGGTAGGCAGGAGCCCACCACCCATGCCACAGATGGGCACAGGAACACACTGCAGAACAAACAATACACCCCCACACCCGAAGCACAGCATCACTGGTGGAGGGACAGAATATCCGCCGGCCCATGGGGACAAGCCAACAAAGCACAGCTGGGCCATGGTGCCCCAGCACACCCACTGGCAAGCTGAGACTGCCACACAAAGGGGGCAGACAACCCAAGTGTACAACAGTACCCCCCTGTGCACAGCACACCCTGCACTGGTACCCCAAGACACCACCCATTAGCAGTGACTGTGACCATCACTGCAGGAATCCCCATGCCCCCCCGGCACAATGCAACTGTGTGTACCACAGAACCATACAAGCCAGACCCACCAGGAGCACACAGCGGTGTGTGGCAGCACACGGCCAGACCGGCTGAAAGCCACTACCACACCAGGGACACCTCCCCACACACACACACACACAATCCCAGGACAATACCACCCCAGATGCCATGCACACCACTGCAACTGAGCACCCATAGCCAGCTGCAAATCAGAAACCACCACAGTATTCATATCAAAATAGATTTATAGAAAGAATATTAACAGGAACACACAACTATATACAGATATATAGAAACATAGAAACATAGAAGTTGATGGCAGATAAGGACCGCAAGGCCCATCCAGTCTGCCCATTTCTTTTTCTACCTTATAAATGTGCCATCGGCCTTTGCTCTGTCAGTGACCTATCTATTCATAGTCATTTGTATTGCTCCCTTATGCCTATCCCATGCCTGTTTGAAGCCCTGCACTGTATTCATAGCCACCACTTCTTGTGGTAAGCCATTCCATGCATCCACCACCCTTTCCGTGAAAAAGAATTTCCACATTCCCCTTAATCGGCCTCCCCTAATCTCATGCTGTGTCCTCTTGTCCTGCTATTTTCTTATATTTAAACATGTTAGACTCTTTCACCTTGTTTATGCCCTTAAGGTGTTTGAATGCCTCGATCATATCACACTCTCCCTCCTTTGCTCAAGGGTATACATATTGAGTCTGCTAATCTGTCCTCATATGTCTTCTGATGCAGTCCCTGCACCATTTTGGTTACCCTTCTCTGACTGCCTCAATTTGGTTAATGTCCTTGTGAAGGTGTGGCCTCCAATACTGCACACAGTACTCTAGATGGGGCCTAACCAATGTCTTGTACAGAGGATTGTACCTCCCTCTTACGACTTTGATACCCCTACTAATACACCCTAACACCCCTAGCCTACCTACTGCTTTAGAGGTCTGCTTGATGATTTTAGGTCATCAGTGATGATGATGCCCAAGTCTCTTTCTTCCTTTGTGACTGCTAGCAACTCCCTCCCAGCCTATAAGTGGCTTCAGGGTTTCTCTTCCTATGTGCATGATTTTGCACTTCTTTGCATTAAATCCCAGTTGCCACTCTTCTGACCATTCTGCTAGTTTATCCAGATCTCTTCTCATTTTGCCCACCCCATCTGGCTCATCTACTCTGTTGCAGATCTTGGTGTCATCTGCAAACAGAAAAGCCTTACCTCTAGTCCATCTGCAAGGTCACTAATGAAGATGTTGAATAGGACTGGCCCCAGGACTGATCCCTGAGTACCCCACTTGTGACTTGCATCTCTTCTGACTGTATACCATTTACCACCACTCTGTTTTCTGCCAGTCAACCAGTTTGCTACCCAGTTGACCAACTTCTGACCCACCCGAGCCTACCCAGCTTATTTATCAATCTTCTATATGGAACAGTGTCAAAAGCTTTGCTGAAGTCAAGGTAGGCGACATCAACTGCTCCCTCTTGGTCACCACTCTGGTTGCCCAGTCAAGAACTCTATGAGATTAGTTTGACAGGACCTTCCTTTGTAAACCCATGCTGTCTTGGATCCTGTGCCCCTATGGATTCCAGGTGTTGCACTATCCTTTCCTTAAGGAGTACCTCCATAATCTTGCCCACTACTGAGGTAAGACTGACCGGTCTGTAGTTCCCGCCTCCTCCCTGCTACCACTCTTGTGGAGTGGGATCACATGAGCCCTTCTCCAGTCTTCTGGGACCTCTCCTGTGCTCAGAGACTCACTAAACAATTCTGCTAATGGCTCTGCTAGTTCCTCCTTTAGCTCCTTAAGTACCCTGGGATGTATGCCATCAGGTCCCATTGCCTTATCCACCCTGAGCTTAGCAAGCTCTTGTAGGACCCTTTTGTGAAGGAGTAGTGCTCACCTCCCTCCCCCTGTGTCCATGATGCTGTGAGCTGTGGGCCCTGCCCTACCTCCTTCAGTAAATACTGAGCAAAGTATCTATTTGGATAGATGCCTTTACAGGGTCCTCCTCCTCACATGCTCCCTTTTCTCCATTAAGCTAACATACCCCTCTGGACTTTCTCCTTTCACTAATGTATCTATAGAAGTCTTGTCACCTTCTTTACTGTTTGTGCTAGTGTTTCCTCAGTTTGGGACTTTTGCCTTACTGCCTTACCTGCTTCCTTAGGGCAGTTTGTATGCCTCCTATCTTCATCCCGCTGTGTTCCCTTATATTTCCTGAAAGGCCAGCCTTTTGACTCTGACCTTTTCTGCTACTGTATTTGAGAACCAAAGTGGTTTCCTTCTTCTTTGCACTTCCTTTCTGTCCAACACAATGGGATGTTGCTTCAAGTATTGCATCCTTAATGCTTGCCACTTTGCCTTGTACCCTCACCTGTGTTTCTTTTTTCCAGGGCTAGCTTAACTCTGTTGGCCATCTTATCAAAGTCAGCTCCTCTGAAGTCCCATATTTTGCCTTTGAATGGGATGATTTAGATGTAGTAGCCAAATTGAACCATACCATGTGATGGTCACTGGCCCCAGGTGACCTTCTACCTGGAGATCTGTGATCCCTTCTTTGTTAGTCAGTACTAGATCTAGGATAGCCCTGTCTCTTGTGGGTTTCTGTACCAGTTGTTTGAGGCGCTCCTCTGCAGGAATCCACTATGAGTCTAGTTCTGGCAGATGTTCCTGCTGGTATTGACCAATCTGTATCCGCATGTTGAAGTCTCCCATTATCAGAACCTCTCCTTTAGCTGTCATGTTTTGTATATCTTCTAACAGTAATGTGTCTATGTCCTCCTCTGGTCTGGGGGCCTGTAGACAACCCCAGTTCTTATGGCTGTCCCATTTCTGTTTCCAGGGTGACCCAGTTCTTCTGGCTCCTTATGTGTATTCTGAATTTCTGTAGCTTTGATATTTTCATTAACATACAGGGCCACTCCTCCCCTTTTGCACCTTGGTCTCTTCTGAACAATACATAGCCAGGTACTGAAGTCTCCCAAGTGTGGTTACTGGTAAACCACGTCTCACTAATTGCTACTATGTCCAGTTTACCTCTGACATTATTGCCTGCAGGTCTGGGATCTTGTTTCCCGGCTGTGAGCATTGTGTTCATGATTTTCCATTGGCCAGATTTTGGTGTGTTAGTTGTTGGGTGAAGTTTGGCATTACCCCTGTGCATCGTATGGGGAGACAAACCTTTTTTCTTACCTAGTGATGCAAATGAATGGCAAACACGCTGAATTCCTGTTTGACCACTAGCTGAGGGGGGAGGGGTGTTCTTCCCATCTGACGTATGGGGTGCTGCACCCCTCTCCCCAATTGCTAGTTTAAATATTCTGCAAAGACATCAAACTTCTGCCCCAATGCACTGACTCCCTCTTTAGTCAGATGCAGTCCATAAAATTTAAAGAACTTTCACTCCCAGAACTGTTGCCAGTTCCTACAAATCTGTGTCCTTTTCCTGGCACCAGTCCTTGAGCCACGTGTTTCTCCCTATCTCCCTTCTCTGACCTTCCGTCCATCTGCTCCCCTCTCCCAGACTGGCAGGATCTCAGAGAGGAGATGCCGGGCGAAATAGATGATAGTTTGTCACCCAGCCTAGTCAGGTGTTCCTGGTCTCCACCACTGACGGCTGGCGAGATCATTAGTCCCTATGTGTACTAGGACATCAATGTTTTCTCATGCTTTGGAACAATTTTAGTAATGCGGTCAGTGTCTCTCCATGCTGATGTACCTGAGACATCTGACCATCACCCTGGCTGGAGATGGGTATCAACTCCCGAATCATGGAGTCTCCTATGATCAAGTTTTTGGATTTCCTTTGTGCTTGTTTAGTTTTGGTTCCTGATTTGGGTGAGTTTTGTTGTGCTAGCTCCTGCACAGTGTCCTGCTCTTCAGTGTCTTCTGCCTCTTTATTGATTTCAGAGATAGAGGCAGATACCTGTTTGTAGTGTTTATATGGTTTCTGGAGGCAATGTGTTGGAGAGCAGAGAGTGATGGGGCACCTGATTTGCTCCTCTAACCACCTGCCAACCTCCTGGACCAACTACCCTCTGCGGTAGAGGTTTTTCTGTTGGATGCTGGGGAAATGGCGGGTGGTTCTTATAATGTATTTCCTCTTCAATATGAAATTTGAGGCGTGCAATCTCTGCCCATGCTGCCCGGAGCTGAGCCCTAAGATCTCCAAAGGCCCAGCATGTAGGACAGTGTCCTAAATCCTGTAAGACTGTCCTTCTGAAAATTGTTCCATATATTCAAGAAAGGGGTGGGGGTACGGGTACAAGGTAGGGGTGGGTAAGGGGCAGGGGTGAAGAACTGGGTGAGGGAAGGCAGGGTGTGAGGGATGGGTAAAGGGGGTAGGTGTGGGGCAGCTACTGCCCTCCAGGCTGCACAGCATCAGGCTGCCTCTGGTCCCGTGTCCTCCTCCGTCGCTTCACTCCCCTCTGGTACATCTCCTTCAGATTGTCCAGGGACTCCATTGAAACTTCCAGCAGGAGGTGGACAGCCTGCTCGATCCTTCACAGGACCCGGACACCTAGGACAAGGGAACAGAATCAATGGCTGTGACTGTCCACAACCCTGAAGCCCACCCAACATGCATGGCATACAGCCAAGTGCCCCACCCCTGTGATGGACTGCACCCACCCACAGTGACCGTGCACAAGACAAGCCCAACCAGGCAGCAACAGCCATGTGTGCCACTGCAACACACCCCAACCATGACCAGCACAGCACAACCAAGGCTGTACAGTGACGTCGGCTACATGGTGGAAGAAAGCACAGCCATGTGCCCAGTGCATGCATGAACCACCAGTGGCGCACTCACAGACATGCAGTGCCACTGGACAGTGCTGACTGTCACACGTCGCGTGCATGGCAGTGTTGTCCATGGATGGTGGCCATGCCCTTCCCCCCCACAGCATGCAATAGCATCCATGATGTAATGACACTCACCCTCATCAAGCCACTGCTGCTGCTGCTGTGGCTGCTGCTGCTGCTGCTGTATCCCAACACCACCACCACCTTGGCCAGCCAACTCTGCAACCCCTCTCTGAGCCTCATCCCAGGCCCGCCTCCACTCCTCCATGCCTGTGGGATACAAAAGTTGAGAAACACATCAGTGAAATCCCAAAGCAGACAGCCCCCTGCCCCAATGAGTGTGCCTGCCCACACAGCCAGACCCATACATCACACACCTGCAAACACTGTCACAGCCAACCATAGACCAACCCTCCCCCATGTGCTGGTCATAATACACAGTGTTACCCATGCAGTCAATACAGGTGCATAGACGGCTCACCCACCTGGCCTAGGCACCATACCCCTCCTGGCATGTGACCTTAGGCACGCCAGCAGTGCCCGCTCCCTCCTGCACAGGTCACTGTACCAGTGTCTGCACTGCTCAGGTGTTCTCCGCTGCCCAGTGGTCTGCTCAAGATCAGTGGCCACCTGCTGCCACACATGGGTGCGGGCCATGTTCAGGGGTTCCTCCCCAAACAGTGGCCCATGGTGAGGCTCCACCACAGCCACCAGGTTGGCCACCTCCAAAGCACTCCACTGTGGAGCTTTCCTGCGTGCCATCCCTGCAGGTTTATAGTAGGCAATATGGCGCTCCACAGTGTGGCAACCCCACATGGAAATGTTGCGCAATACAACTCCGTCAGTCCCTATAACTCTGTTCGTATAGCGCCATCGGTCCCTATTGCGCTGTTACCGAACAGCGTGATAGAGCTGCAGACATGCCATATGTACAGCACCAAGGGGGCAAAGGTTGGGCACAAGGTCATGGGTCTCTGGTGCAAGGCTATGCACAGCGCCATTGGACATCTACATGTCCAGTGTGATCGGTCGCCTATGTGCCATTGCCACAGTGGACTATTGAGCAGTTGTGCCACAGCGCCATGTGGTGACCAGTGCTGTAGCACCACTGGCACAATGGTGGCCGTGTCCTGAATTGCCGATCGCGCACAGCACATCATCAGCATGGCAGACGCCTGCGTAAGCTATCTGGGCATGTGCAGTGCGGTGTACTAAGCAGTCACAGAACTGCACCATTGGCTCAGCTGGCTCAACCATATTGCACAAAGCACAACAGTGCGATATTCAGCCGTCATATGCAAATCATCTGATCAGCCATTCAATGGTGCAGCGGTGCGATTTGCATCTCATTAAAGTTGCTCCACTCCTAATTTGCATGCATTGCGCTATAAATGTGCGACATTGATCTGCAGTGGCCATATTCGGTTACTGCAGGTGATAGGTGAGTTGCATGCTGTGTGATGTTCTGGACTATGGTCTTAGGGTATTGCTGTATACTGCACAGTCACAGGTGTCCACTTTCACCCGTACAGACTGTGACATGGCCGAGCCAGGAATGGGTGAGGAGGATGATGGTGGGTGGAAGAGGAGGTCCAACTTCACGAAAGAGGAGACAGAGGCATTCTTCGAGACCTACCTGGAGGAAGAGCCACTACTCAGTGGACGGCGGGGCACACCTCAGGCCTGTGCTGCTGCATGGGAGGGGGTGGCTCACGCTGTAAACCTGCACGGAAGCCATCAGCGCTCTGTGCAGGAATGTAAAAAGAAGATGGGGACCGACAGGAGGAGGGTGAAGGAGAAGGTGGCAGCCCTCAGGGCGGCATGCGCTGCTACAGACGGGGGCCAGACGGAGGTGGTGCAGCTGACCCTGGCGGAGGACCGTCTTGCTGCATCCATGCAGTGCAGTGCCATAGAGGGCGTTCCGGGAGATGGCTTCCAGACAGGTGGTAGCCCATCACTGCATGGTATGACATGGTTGGGGGGGAAGGTAGATCACATGCACTAACATGTTCTCACTTTCTGTTACAGATCCTGTGCGTCTGCAGGGGACAGTGGTGGAGGGCCCGTCCACTGTGGACATTCAGCCGGAGTTGGATGAGGGTCCATCCACCTCTGCTGGTAGCCAGCGTGCTTTGCACCAGTGTGCACGCCTGGCTGTCATCTCCGATGTCAGTGAGACAGGTGTAGGGGGGTGCCCTTCCTTTGTCTCAGCGGTCTGGCATGCAAGCACGCCAGCATGCTGTGGCATGAACCTGCACCATTGATGATGCAATGACCACTATGGGCATTGACACTTGTGTGTCACATAATGGACACACAGCAGGACAGCTTGCCCCCATGGACCTAGCTGGTTCCAACGTGTGTGCCAGCACATCAGCACAGTCCCAGGCTGTGCCTGTCAGCACCAGTGAGGCAGCACCGGTGGCTGTACAGGTCACTGGCACTGTTGCAGACACAGCAGTGGAACGACTGGTCCCTTGGGCATAGCAGGTGGAGGGGCAGCAGCAGCAGTCACCCACTGGGTCTGGGGGTACAGGGTTCAGTGGTGGCATATGTACACCACCTGTTGACTTGCCCATACCTGGTCCTGGTGAGCAGTGCCCACCCTCAAGGGGTGATGAACATCAGGTCCTTCCATGCCTTGAGGGACAGGTTGCCGATGTGGCAGACGACCCATTTGACGAGCACACCCGCCTGCTGTGGGCATCAGTACAGCAGCAGATGTGGGTTGCAATGTCTGTGGAGGCACTGTGTGTGGCTGTGGAGCAGCACAGCAGGGACAACGGGAGGATCCTTGCAGGGATTGACCAATTGCAGATGGATGTGACTGCCGCCATTGACAGGCAGACTCAGGCATTGGTCACTGTCGTGGCCGCATTGGGCGCATAGTCAGGTGCCCCTGTCCCGTGCACACCACGCAGTATGCTATCCACTCCCCATTCCCGGTGTTGTGAGACACCCAGCCTGTCGATGCCGGGTTCAGCTGTGGGCATCCCGAGCACCCCTGGTGCAGGTATGTTCGGTATGCTGCAGACCCCTGTGCGGACAAGGTCATGCTCGCACAGTGGGACCCCTGGTGGTCCATCGGTGCCACCCCAAGTGGCCCATGCTCAGCCTGCCAGTGCTGCTGGGTCTTGGCAGGGCCGCCCATGCATCCGAGGTGGCCGTGGCACAGTGCCACATGACTGACCTGTCTCCCAATGTAGGCCCTGTCTGGTGCTGCCCTGTGTGCAATGTGTGTTATGGTGGGCAGTGCACCAGTGGGTGCCCTGCCCAACACGCCGACACACAGACCACCTGCACACCCTCCCGACTGCTGTCCACAGTTGCATGTGCATGATGATGCCTGCATTGCACTGTACACCAAGGTGCAAAGGTGCCCAGCATCTGACACACGTACATGGACAGTACAGGTGGTGGAGGTGGCCTGTGGATGTGTGTGTTTCACATGTCTGTTCCTGCTCTGTTGTGCACCTGCCCCTGTGCACTTTGTGCCTGGTGTGTGTGTGTGTGTCTGTCCATGTGGTGTGTGACTGTTCACCCCTCCCTGGTTGTGTGTTTGTGCTCCTGTACCCTTCCACTCCCCTTGCCGTCATCCACCCCTGGTGTGTTACCCTGTGTGTATGTGGGTTGCGCCCTGGATGATGTTGGTTGCACATGGCCCCATTACTTACCTGTGTTGTGCAAAGTGCTCCTCTGTGATGGTGTCCCGGTGCAGCTGGGCCAGCCGGATCAGTCAGGGGTCACGCCGTCCAAGGGGGGGCTACTCATCCCCATCATCACCGGCGTCACCAGCATCCCTATCGCTGTCCCCCTCCTTGACCTGTATGGCTACCCCACAGTCTTTGGCCATGTTGTGCAGGATACCACAGGTCAGGAATATCCCACAGGCCTTTGAGGGGCTGTACTGTAGGGCACCACCGGAGGTGTCTAGGCATCGGAAGCGTGCCTTCAGCATCCCAAACACCCGCTCGATGATGTTGCGTGTGGCGGCATGTGCCTCATTGAAGCATTGCTGCGATGGGGTCATGGGGCACCGGTAGGGTGTGAGCAGCCAGGGATGGAGTGGGTATCCACTGTCACCTGTGTGGAGATAGTGGAGGTTAGTGTCATGTTCAGGCCCATATTGCCCCTAGCCCTATGTGCCACTCCCATGGCACCTGTGGCTTACCCACCCTTGCCCCCACTTTGCCACTCCTACATGCATACTCACTCACTAGATGTCCTGTGGGGATGTCCCCACTCTTGAATTGATGGCACAGTACAGACTGGTACCATATGAATGAGTCATGTGCTGTGCCAGGGTGCGTGGCACAGACATTGATGATGCACCCACTGGCATCACACACCACCTGGCAGTTGACACTAGAGAACCCCTTCCGATTGTGATATGTGGCCCCATCAGGGCCAGGTGGCATGCAAATGGCCACATGGGTGCAGTCTATCACCCCAGCACGCTAGGCATACGTGTTACCCTGTGGAACTCCTGTATGTTTGCTGTACACTCTGCTGCGGTGCTGGGGAAATGGATGTACTCTGCAGCATGTGGCAGCAGTGCGCTGAGGAATTGGGTGAGGATGTGTGACATGGCCGACTGTGTTATGCCTGTGGTATCCCCTGTTGGCCTCTGGAAGGTACCCATGGTGAGCAAGCACATGCAGGCTGTTACCTTTGTCTCCACTGACAGAGCGTGACTCCGTCGTGAGGGTGCCTGCATCACATCACTGCACAGCTCACAGAGCTGCCTCAGTATTGCCCTGTTCAGGTGGTACCAGCCCACAATCTCTATGTCTGAATACAGCTCAAAGCTGATGTGGGCACGGTACTGCCTGTTGGGGGAGTACCACCGACGGGCCCTTCCACCGCCACGTCCCCCTGCAGCATGCCTTCTCACCCCCCTCATTACAGCTTCCATGTGGAAGCTGGCACTGTCCATCTCCCTGGCTTGTGTTCCCCCCCGGCTGTTGTTGATCTGTTCCCCCCACTGTCCTGACTGCTACCTCCACTGCACTGGGTACACCTACTGGCCTCTGCACTCTGTGGCCCCATACACCTTCAGCTGCCCCTATTCTGTCCTCACTACTCCCTGGCCTGCACTGGTTGCTGCTGTGGCCTGCTCTGTCTGGCTGCCTCATGTGCACTCCCTGTCATGTTCTTGTGCCTCTTCCTTGAGCCTTTTTATTTTGGCTCATTTCTGCTGTGGTGCAATTTCCGCCTGATCCACTGTTGCGCATTGTGCAAGCCTTTGAATATCGCATTGCGCACTTCATGCATGGTTCCACCCCCTTCGGTTGCGCATACCTTCATTTGCATTGAGCTGTTGCTCAGCATGTTTTTAGTGGCACAACTGCCTCCTGCTGAATATCACAGAATGGCGCATTTTCTGACTTGCACTGGCGCAACCCTATTGCGCATAGCGCAACCCTTTTGAATATCCCACCCAAAATGTATTCTTTATTTTTGGTGAATTTTCTTAGATGCATAACATGCAGAGGAACCATGCCCCTAGATAGATTCTGGCAGTGCTTGCAACATAAACTGGCCAGCAGAAATGCAGAAATATATAGAATCTGAGCAAATGCTAACTGCTGCCACTAAAGAATCTGCCACAGATGCAAAAAGGCAGCACTTGATCATCGAAAACAATGAAGCATGGATGCTAGAAAAACAAAAAAAATGAGTTTTTGTAGCATTCATGTTTATTTTTGCTGATTGAGTGCTGCCTTTTTGCATCTGTGGCAGCTTCTTTGGTGTCAGCGGTCAGCATTGTGCAGTTTGTTCAGGTCCTATACCGGTTACTGTATGTCAGATAAGAGGACCCAGGAGAGCTTGTGTGCTATACTACCTCTAGAGTGAAGCAGTAGTCAAAGTATAGAAAAACTCACTGTTGAGTTGCTAGGGCTTTGCTCTATCTCTAGTGAGCTGCTCTGTGTGTGTTTTATGCTATATTGTTTGTGTGTGATAAATATGGAAGCACCAAGGGAGATTGACAGTGAAAATGCCGACCTCCCCCATAGTGATGGCACAATACCGACATCGGTATTGTGCCGCCCATGCAGTGAGTGTTTTCTGTGGGGGGGCTGTGCCCCACACCCTCCATGTAGGGGGCTCTGCCCTCTGCATCCCCCAGACTTTAGGATTCTCAATTCCAAGTGGGAGTTGGTCCGGGGGGAACACTGGCAGAAAGTGAAGCACCAAAAAAGGACCATTACGGTGACTGTTGCCATAATGGTCTGTTTTTGTGTTTCACCATCAGGGTGTCGACCTGAAGGGGTGCACTGGATAAATATACCTTGCACTGTTTGTAACTGCATTGAGCCCTGTTAATTTTGAAACAGGTAGAGGGCAAGTAGTTACTGAGCTCCATTCTTGTAACTACAACTTGCCAGAGCTAGACATAATTTCAGTTCTCTACAATAGTAGCCACAGACATTGCCAGCTATTTCCAGATATTTCACAAAATTTCTAAAGAGTTTCTCTCTTTCCTCCCCTACTGTAGAAATGGAGAAAGCATTAGATATATCTGGAAATATCACAGACATTTTGGGAAATAGCTGGCAGTGTCTGTGGCTGCTACTGTATGTTTGAGACACTTTTTAACACTGTCTAACTCCTTTGTATAGGCATTACTCTTTATTTTTAAGTTCACTTGGGCTAATTTTAGACACTGCTTGCAGCATGACCCCGGGGACACTTTTGGGTCATGTGACCACTATTTTAGTGTGACCTGCAGTGAGCCCACAAGGAAAAATTCACTGTTGAGTTGCTAGGGCTTTGCTCTATCTCTAGTGAGCTGCTCTTTGTGTGTTTTATGCTACACTGATTGTGTGTGATCAATATTCCTTGCACTGTTTGTTACTGAATTGAGCCCTGTTCATTTTGAAACAGGTAGAGGGTGAGTAGTTCCTGAGCTCCATTCTTGGAACTACAACTTGCCAGATCCAGATATAATCTGGGTTCTCTACATCTGGGGCAACTTTTAACACTGTTTAACACCTTTGTATAGGCATTACTCTTTATTTTAAGTTCAGTTGGGCTAATTTTAGACACCACTCACAGTATGACCCCAGGGACACTTCCGGGTCATGTGATCACTATTTTAGTGTGACCTGCAGTGAGCAAGGCAAGGGTGCAGAGAGACATGCATGTCTGCTCATGTTCTGCGTGTTCAGAGTGTTCAGGTGAGCAAGGGGCCAACAAAAAATTGTCATTTAATGATTTAGTAGTGTATTATTTAAGTGTTACAAAACCCTCCTAGTGTATGCAGTATGGATGAATTTGATAGGCAGTCAATAAACAAGTTTAGCAACCAGTGTACTAGTTACTTAATGTTTTGCATGAATATGGAAAATACTACCAACACAAGGTTTACCTGTGAGAAATGTATAGACAATGATTCCCTCAGACAGATGGTTACACTGTTTAATGAGAGATTAACTGAACTGGAAGCAAGCCAGTGCCAAATGAGGGCTAGGTTTCAAGCACTTGACCAAACTGGTTCTTCCATGCCTGTAGTACCAGCAGCTATGAATGTAATTCTACCTATAACAGATTCATTAAATGATAGGACTTCACATACTGACATTATTAATACTGATTTTAGCAGAAGTACTAGGAAGTGCCCTAGAGAACAGGAATACATGATAACATGAATGAAGAGTGGTATGAGGTTCAAGGCAGAAGAGCACATAAAAAAGAATGAAAAGCCACACAGTTTTTTTCTGCCAGCAGAAAATAGCTTTGAGCCCCTATATGCTATTAACAATACTGCAGATGTGACCCCTTTACTGATAGAGTCTCCCCTCCTTTTACCTGATGTTGACAATCACTGTGTCTCCCTTGAATCTTTCTGAAATCCATCTGGTCCCCCTCAGGTTTGCCCCCCTCATTCTCTAACCCCACTGATTCCATTAACTACATCTTCTCCTCCTGACAGTGTGGTTCCTGAGGAAAATGACCCAAGTTATGTAGAGATCCCTTTGACACACTGTAGTGCCCCTAGGCAAGTGTATGTACTGGGAATTCCATTTGTCAAATGTTTGGATAGAGCAATTTGTGATCCCGATAAAACTAATCGTACATGCTCTAGTTTTAGCAGTGCCAGGATCTCAAATATCTCTAATATAGTTCATAACATTTTAAATCATTGTTGTCAACATCCTCTGGTAGTGCTCCATGTTGTCATTAATGATTTTGCACGTTCAGAAGTATTGGATATTAAGAAAGATATTGTGGCACTTTCTAACATTTTGGTTGAGATGGGATGTGAGATTGCTTTCTCTGAAATTTTACCAATTCCTAGAGCTTCTAAGGCATTTAATAATAGAATACATAAATTTAACAACTGGCTTTGCCTTAGATGTCTCAAACAAGATCAGGTCTGTCCCACTCATTGGGAAGAATTTGTCGACAGACCTGAACTGCATTGTAGGGATGGCCTCCATTTAAGTCCTAGGGGAAATCATTTATTGGCAGAATATAAGCTTAAATATATAAATGAACTTTTAAACTGCTTGATCTGGGGGTGAGTTTAACTCCTCCCCCCCAGTGCTATTCAAATATAAAATCTGCTACTAAACATCTGCATCATTTAAAATATCTTTATTTCAATGCTAGGAGCCTAAATAACAAATTAGATGAGTTGCAGGATTTACATTCAGTTGATAAGATTGATGTGACTATGGTCACTGAAATGTGGTGTGATGATAATACTAGCTGGGACCTTTCTCTTTCTGGGTATAGTCTTTATAACTACAACAGACAAAATAGAAAAGGTGATGGGGTTGCAATTTTTCTGAATTAATCACTTAAGTTGGTCAATATTTCTGACAACATCAAGTCTCCTGGTAGTCTCTCTGAGTCATTGTGGATTAAACTAATCTTAAATAAACATAGTCATTTTATTTTGGGGGTGTGCTTTTGCCCCCCAGGTGCACCCCTGATTATTTTGATGGTTTAATATCAGAAATAGAAATCGCCTCCATTATGGGGGATATTATCCTGACTGGGGACTTTAATCTAGATGAAATTGATTGGATTACACAAACTGCTACAACTGGCTGAGGAAGGAAATTAATTAATATCTGCCAGCAGTGCAACATCACCCAGGGTGTAAATCAGCCTACCAGAGGCATGAATATTTTGGATCTAGTGCTTCATAGCGAGAGCTTGGCACCAAAAAATCTTATTGTGACCACACCCATTGGGAATTGTGACCATTGTTCCATCAGGTTCCAGTTAGAATATATGGTTGTTCCATTGAAAAACAATTCTGTATTATATCTGTGTGATAAAGCAGACATTTCCAGTATCAAAACCAGTTTGGATAATATTGATTGGGCTTCTATTTTATATACAGTTGGCATTAGTGATTACTTTTCCTTTTTTCATATTAAAATTGCTGACCTTAGAAACTTGCACATCCCGATGAAACCAAAAAGGACTTCTAAACAACATGTACCTAAGTGTATGAATAATTCTATAAAAGCCCTACAAAAGAAGAAAAATAGAAGGCATGCTGCATATTTGAAATCACAGAGTATTACTGATTGGTGTACATATCTCAATACTCAGAAGAAACACAAGGAGTGCATTAGGAAATCCAGAAAACATGGGAACTCAGTTTGGCCACCTATGCAAGGAAGGATAATAGTAAATCATTTTTTGCTTATATTAACTCTTTAAAAATTCCTACTTGTCAAGTGGGCATATCCAGCTAAATAATTCACAAATGTATGATTCTCTGAAAAAGACAAATATATTTAATGTAAATTTTTGTAAAATCTTTTCAGATAATCAGACAGTTATTAGCAGTATATATTCTGGGGAAGGGAATATTACTATTTCTGTATCCGATGTATATGCTAAGTTAACCTCTCTTAAAGGGAAACTTAGCTTATCACCGGATGTTATACCAGGTCATCTGTTGTATATATTGGCAGATAGTCTGGCATGTCCTCTCAAATTACTCTTTGAATACTGTATTAACTACAAATTTGTGCCTCAAGTATGGAAAATAGCTTAAGTAATCCCGATTCATAAACCGGAACCTAAAAGTTGCTGGGAAAACTATAGATCTATCAGTTTAACTGGTCCTCTGTGTAAAGTTTTTGAAATCCTGATTAAAGATATTATTACCTCTACATTAGTTACACTTGATGAGGAACAACATGGTTTTAAAAAGAGTCACAGTTGCTTAACTAACTTACTGTGTTTTTACAAGAATTTCAGTTTGCAGCTTGATAATAAACTTCCATATGATGTAATATATATTGACTTTAGTAAGGCTTTTGACCTTCTTCCCCATTGGGCATTATTGCAAAAACCTCACCTCCATTAATATGGCTTTGGTTATTGTTAGATGGATATCTAGATGGTTGATTGGCAGAACTCAACAGGTCCTGATCAATGGACAACTGTCAAGAATGGGTTATATTACTAGTGGTGTACCCCAGGGCTTGGTTTTGAACATTAGCCTTTTTCAATTGTTTATATTAGATATTACGGATAGTTGTTTTTCTAATACCATTAAATATGGAGATGATATCAAAATTGGAGTGTTATATTCTACACCTGAGCAGATTGCAGCCATTCAAACTGACCTGAATACCATCTCTAAATGGATTAATCTCTGGGGTATGAAACTTACTCATAACAAATGTAAGGTTATGCATTTTGACGTAGCTAATACATTCCATCCATATATTCTGGATAACAAGATGATGAATAATACTAGTAAAGAGAAAGATTTTATGTTGCTAGTAACAGAAGATTTTTAGTCTGACTCCCAGATCAATGTCGTGATACTGAAAGCAAATAGGGTCATCTTGTCCGTTTTAAGGAATATTAAATCAAGGTATAAGAATGTATTATTGTAATTATATAGAGCCTATGTTCATCTGCATCTGGACTTCTCCTCTTCGTTATGGTGCCCTTTCAGGAAGTATGACATTTTATGTCTTGAGAAAGTTCAAAGACACTACACTAAATGTGTAAAAGGGTTACAACATGTTTCATATGACTCTAGATTAACTATATTGAATTTAATGCCTCTCACAACAAGAACGTTAAGAGGGGATCTTCTTCTTCTTATGTTTGATACTATGAAGGCCATTGATATTTATGTTCAAAGATGATATCTTTAATCTCAGATGTCACCCACTTCAATTAAAACTTAGGAAATTTAATGCCCAGAAAATTCTTTTACACCTTATGTATTATAAAACCTTGGAACAGTCTACCTATGGAAATTATTTCTAGTAGTTCTAAGCTTATGTTCAAATCTCGATTGGACAAGTTAATACTATCAGATTTCACTCTTTGTTATTATTAAATACAGAGAAGCATCTATGGGCCTCATGGCTTTCTAGTTTATTTTTCCACCTTAGTACGAACCTTAGTACATTATATTTGGGAAACATGCTCCTAGATCCTGACCAGATACAGTATGTCCCATGCAACATAAAACTGTTAGTGATTTTTGTAGCTCCATTCCCACCACTGGCTGTTGCATATTCATATGAGAGACAGACTAAATAATCCAGAAAACTACTTTAACTAAAATCACCCTTAAGAAAAAAACAGAAAAAAAGAAAAAAAATCATGGCAGTGGAAAAGAAAGCTTACTTATTGTTCCAAGCAGCCAAAAAGCCTTTCAGCAAAACAGCTGCACTGCCAAAATAAAACCTGCTTTTCAAGAGTTTGCTTCTTAGTAACTTTGGCATCTACAGTAGTCCAGTCCGATAACATTTCTAATTTTAGTGACACCTTTTCCATATGGTTGGATGTGGGAAGAATAATTTTGAGGGGTTAAAATGAGGGACATCCCTAATAATGAGGATATTTGAGAGGTGCCTAATCCTGCCCATCGCCCCTTAGGTAATTACCTCTGCACTTTTTTACAGGTCCAACTGAGGTTTTAATTGGTGACTCCAAAGCACCCTCTACCAGACACAACATAATTATCAAGATGATTTTCAAAGTCTTTTTGAGCTGTCAGTATGAAGAATCTACTTCCTCTAAATCACTCAGCTAGAAGCCAGTGATCAAGTTACTGTTTTACTGTAAGCAAGCAAGTCCCATTTCCATTACTTTTATGTGGACAATGTACAGTAGCTCTACCATGAAACATAACCTTTTAGTCCAGAGGAAACTTAGGTTGGCTACATAGAAATCAAAAATTACCTACAGTAAGTACAGCTCTTGAATAAAGGAGTCACCACCACCATTGGAATGATGGCAGAGGCACACAGATGATGACTGCATGCTCAAGGGACTAGTGGGCTTGAGACCACTGATGCTGCATCATACATGCAGTATGGCAACAGTGTGCACAGAACTTAATTTATAGAGGGTCTTGTTTACTTCCTTAATCTTTTACTTTCTTTTTTCTTTATTTATCAAACAGGTACATCACAATGAATACTACTAAGGAGATGGATCACAACATAACAGTAATATGCTGCTGTTATTATTATTTTTTAATTATCATTGTAAAAAAACTGTCTGACAATGTTGTATGCCCTGCCTGTATCTAATGAATCATTTTGTTGATTACAATGCACAACAAATTGACACACATACTTTTACTTCTATTGATCCAAGATCAACTAAGATTATATACTAAAGGCACAGCACATTGTTTCATCATCACACAACTAAACAATAGAGGAATGTGATGAGCTTTGTCTCCTGTCATAAATAATAATAATAACTTTATGTTTATAGCACCCTTCTGCAACCAAGGCACTGTACAGCTTTAAAAACAAATACAATCCAATAAAAAACATAAAATTCACATGCAACAGGTTGGGTAAATAAATAACTGAGTACAATTAGTCCTGATAGGCAAGATGCCATAAATAGATCTTCAAGGCCCTCTTAAAACTCTCCACATTTGTGCAGTCATGTATCTGATGAGGTAGAGAATTCCACAGGGTCAGGGCTGCATTCATAAAAGCATGGGCCCCTGATGTTTTAAGGCGTACCCTGGGAATCTCTAACAACCCCTCATCAGCTGAGGGGAGTGGTCATCCGGGGCAATAAGCAGCAGGAGCTCTTACAGATAGCCTGGGCCCAGTCTGTGCAGGGCCTTAAAGGTCAGAAGCCCAGCCTTGAAGATGATCCACCACTGAATCAGCAGCCAGTGCAGTTCATGCAGCACTGGTGTGATGTGACTCAAAACAGGAGTCCCCATCAATAACTGTGCCACAGCATTCTGCAAGTGGCGGACATCAACCCCCAGTAGCCCTAATTACAGGGAGTTGCAGTAGTCCAGGCATGAGGTCACAAAGGCATGGATCAATGTTGGAAGGTCACCAGATGAAACAAGGTGCTTAATCCTGGCGATGTTCCTGAGATGGTAAAATGAGGACTTGATGACTGCCAACACCTGCAGACAGTGCTCAGTGTTGATGATGAAGGTCAGTAATGAGGAACTAATAATTGATGTTGAGTCACAGCAGTGTGAATTAATATCTATAAATAAAAAATCTTGTAAAGAATGACAGTAAAAAAAGACAGATAAATGCATCTTCATTCTCAATGACAAACACACATCAGGAACATAGTCACACATACTGTACGAGCAAGAAAAAATTGTTTTAAGTACACTTAGGCACATTTACCTTAATAAATTTTAATAAACCAGACTAAAATTAACTTTGAGGAATACCTAATAACTCTATTTTAAACAGACGTTTGACTGAAACTTTTGGTGTGCTTGCCTATTGTTGCACTGTTTTAGACACTAAAATCAATTTATTTTCCCATTTAGAGTAAGTAAATACTTTATACTGATGCATAATCACTATGCATACCTTCGAAATTGTCAGCAGCTACAGTATGAGCAAGTGTCACAAATTGATCAAAATAATGTCCTGATTGCAAAATAATGTCCAGATTGTTAAACCAAAGCTGGGTTAAGTAAATGAATGAGTAGATAAATTTAAAAAAGTACAAATCCAAAAACTACAAAACTCGTAATACCGGGAGGTAGGATTAAATAAATAATTGATCAAAATCCAAGAGGCAGCTCATGAGAGGGAACAGTCTGCTGAAGATCAGTAATTAGCCAGCATGTGTATTTTTTTTAAACAAACAATTGTTTCAATATTTATCATATAAAATCTTCAATAATACTGCCTCACATCATCCTGCTGATGCCTGCCACAGCCCACTCCTTAAAAACTATATTCACTATCCCCATCATGTTCAGCAATCTGAAAATTAAAATAATTATGCATATACCTATACTGTAGGCCAACACTATTCTGATCACTCTAGATATAATGAGGTTTGATTCCCATGACATAAGTGATAATTAACAAAGCAGTGTGGTGATGAAAATTAAGTGATCCAATTGGGTTTGGTATTACTAAATGAGAGGCAGAAGAATATATAATTGAATGCAGGACCTAGATTGTTTGGAAAAGGATATCTGGAACTGTAAAATGACAATATTGCATAAATTAATTTTCAGCAATCACACCATGATAATGCTTCTGTACCTAAACTGCACATCCTATTTGATAACATATACAATCATAAAAGAAAGTTGCAGCCCAGACTCCTTGGCTCAGTACTTATAATTGGGGGGTGTCAATTGTAAGATAAAGGGTATGGCCTAGGAATTTGAATGCAGGATTAACAGTTCAACTCTCCAGCAGTTAAGAACACAATGCTCTCTTGTGAGTCAAAGCCTATAACAATGAGGTGCTAAGAGCTGCAATGACCAAAGTCACACTGTTGCACTCTGCAGAATGCGGTGGGGGTGGGTTGAAGGAAAGGAAAAATAAGCCATTTACAGAAACTCTGAGAGAAGATCAGAGGAATTCAACACACCCATCCCCCAACTCCTTACACCACTTTATAGCCACCAGTGATCCACCACTGGGGGAGGGAGCTATAGAGAGAGAAGAGAGGATTTTTTTTAATCTCTGGTATACCTTTTTCTTCCCTTTTAATTAGGGGTTTGGGACACAACATCCAACCTCTCCAAACACAGTCAGTCTCAGGTTGTAGTGTAATGTATTTTCAGCCTTGCTTGCAGACACTAAATATCACCCTCCACATTTTGCCTCTTTGCCAGGAGATTGCCTAAACACTAAAAATAATAATACTATATATTGCCAATTATATAGTAAGATTTTTATGGTATATCTATGCTCATTAAAACCATTTAATGAGCAATTATCATTGAATATACTGTAAATTTATTACTACAAAACTGAGTAGTATACTGGTTTTCATTGTACTATTCTTGCATAATATTTGGATTGTATTAAAAGTCATTAATTATTTGTCAAAATATCATTATTTGTTTTTTAGGCAATCCCATGAGAAAGCTTGTAAAAATTGAGTGAAACCTTGAGGGTGACATGTAAAGCCTGCTAGAACTGTCTGAAAATAAATTACACTATAACTGGAATACAGACTGCATTTAGTGTGAAGATCATTTGTATGACCCATTCTAGTATTGAAGCAGGGATATATACACATTCATATAGTACATGGTATTTGCCAAACACAAATGCCATTATTAAAATCAACATTCATGTAAACCCTCATTGGGTTTGAGTTAAAGTTCCTCCAACTACCATACCTATATGGTTGACTGATGAATACACAACTATTGATTTTACTGTACTGCATATCTGTTTGTCATAAGCAAATTGAAAAAGTTAAAATAATACATCATACGACTAAAAGTTTGAGCTGTAGTATACAGTGGCAACCTTTTCTGTCTTGGTTTTCTCATTACAGTCACTGCTTTGACAGGGATGATCACTGCTTTGACTGATCATAAAGTAATGTACTTTGCAAGTGCCAACCAAGAAAGAAAAAAAAATGGAACAGTAAATGGTACATTGTCACAATTGCAAGAGATACAGAATGACTTCTACTACTTTGAAGATGTTAATTATACACTGCTACAGTGTTACAAAAACATAATGCTATAAAAAATGTACAAAATGTAAAACAATGTTGCTATTGATTGCCCACTAGAAGCCAAAAAAGGCCACAGGGGAGAGGGAGAGGGAGTGAGAAAAACAGGATCCATGCTCATAGACAGATATGGAAAGAGATAGGGAGAGAGACACAAAGAGGGCAAATAATTTTTAGCAATATGTAAAGTAGCAATAAAGTAAGAAGCATGCCATAAGCAATTGGTGTCATTATATCCATGTTACATTATTGTAAAGAAATGTGTTTGTGGTTGTTGTTGATAAATGTTTAGGAAACACAGGGAGAATGAATTCAGTGGAAGAGAGGCCACATTTGAATACCTCTAAACCCCATCACCTGAAAGTGGAGCACAATCTCAGAATTGGGGGTGGGGTGGGAGGGCAAAATGTCAATAGATAGATAGACAGACAGACAGATAGAAAAGCAACACAGAATGGGTATGGACACTGTGGGATGAGGGAAGTGTTGATGGGGAAGAAGGAAAGGATACATGGGTGAGGTGGCTTGAGAGCCCTGTCTTTAAGGCTCCAATAGTTGTGTATGTATTAGAATATACTGAGGATTCAAAAGCTGCAGTGCTATATTTACTTGATGTATTTAGGTAATGCTTTCAGCTTGATAGTCAATATTAATTGTAGCTTAGCTACTAACATGTCTTCAATGCAAGCATCACAAAATCTATTCCATGTGTGGCTGGCCAAGGCTGTTCCATGGTTGTTATAGTAATGTCTTATTAAGCCCTACACTAACTTGCTTAGTCTGTTCAAGCACTTGTAGGTTATATTTGGTTTAAGTTCACTGCTTCAGTGGAATGATTTTGTGATGCTTGTAATGAAGATTTGTTTAGTAGTTACAATTAATATTGACTATCAAGATGAAAGCTTAACTCATTCAGGCCTAGATATGCCTGTAGGTGGTGGCTGAAAGCATAGCCACTCAGGCCAATAACGCCTGTAGACGTACTCAGCTGACTTTCATGCAGGCCTGGAAACATCTGAGGAAGTCAGCAGTAAAACAAACTGAATTGCTTAGACTTGATTGCATAGCACCATTAGAAAGGTAATTTAGTGCTGAACAATGTTGCTGCTGATACGTGCCTACCACATATACTTTAGGAGTCATTCTCATTTGTTTAAGGTATGATGTGCATGGCTGACATTTATCTCTCAAGCCTCACCTAAGCACCTTGAAAAAATCTGAAAAAACACAGTTGTTTAGTATGTCAGCTAGTATAAAATAAAAACCAAATTTATTACAATTGATTGCATAGCACCATTGGAAAGGTAATGTTGTGCTGAACAACTTTGCTACTCTGACATTGTGTGTAGCACTCATGGTTCAAGAGATATTCACATTTGTTTGTGGCATGCTGATTATGGCTAGATTTTGCTTAGAAAGGCCCAGAACACAGTGCTAAGAGTATAAAGGGCACAAGTGGTGGAAGTCTCAAAGAGCTCTTGTGGTGTGAATGAGTTAAAGGATAAAATACATCAAATAAATATACTGTAGCACTGTGGCTTTTGGAATCCTCAGTTTATTGGGCCATGCACTTTATTTTTAAATTTTAAAGGAATTATTCAGTCTAGTACTCTCTATATCGTCATCCAATTTGCTGGAATACTTTATATCAAACTGAGGAGAAAATAAGCTGCGCTGCTGAAAGAGTGCTCCTTTTAGAATCGTACATTCTGCTGCGCTGGAAAGATACAGTATTTTAAAATGAGCATCAACTAAATGTGCTTTTACTGGCTGACGTTTCCAAAAAAATAAAATTAAATGCAAAATGAACATGTAACTAGATGTGCCACAGTAATATAGCTACCATTGAGAGAAATCAACAGTGCAGGAGCTGAATGGGTTTCACAATTATGTTTATGTACTAGTTGATGAAAGCTGCATTTTTCTCTGATTCAGTGCAGGCATCAACAAAAGTGTTTTGCTGTGGGATAGCATATGTAGCCTGTATTAATTATTAATTAAATATTATTTTTCACAGTGTACCATTTTTACTTATTGCTGCCATACCGCATAGACATTATACCACTTCATAATTAATTTGTCAATTACTTATAACTGTGTAAGTTTTGGTTTTATTGCCTTTTTGTAAATATTCCTATCCATGCATTACATAAACTTCACCAACCCCTAATGTAACCAACAGTGATATAAATGAGAATGCAATGTGAACTAATGAAATTGGGCACAGAGCAGCTCTAGGTCCCAATGGCACTCCCCTTCCCCAACACATGCAGCCTACTGGGTGGCATGCCCTGAGAATTGGGGATATGGAATTCTCCTAGATTAAGAGCTCACAGAAGCATGAACTGTAAAGGGAGTGACATTGATCAGCTGGGGGCTTTGTAAAGGTTCAGAGCAGTTTGAAAGGATTACAGTTTTGTGGTTACATAAAAAAAGAAGTTTGGCTACTGTGTCAGGAATTGTGGCCAGTGGTGCCTGAGGGGGAAGGGATTTGGGTTAATGAGGTAACACAAATGCATAATTCAGGCCCAAGTTTCATTTGGTAGAAAGCAGTAGGATTACTGAGTCAGAAATATTTTGCTGTTATACTGAAAGCAGTTTATGAGTAAATATTACATGAGCGGTATTGCCCTATTGTATTTTATTTACAGCAATCCTAGGGACATTCACTCTGTTTTGCTCAACAAACAAAACAAAAAAAGAGAAAGTAAATAAACTCCTGAAGCCATTCTCATGCAGAGTGATTGGAATAATGCTGCAGGGATTTTTTGTTCACCCCAGACAGAAGGGGGGGTGATCTAGGGGTCTTTGTCTCCAGAGGTAGTGGGACCAAGTGGCCATGTGGTGGTGGCACACCCTTCTCCCTGCCTTTTCAGTCACCCATTTGGGATCAATTGGTAGAACTCTGCATTTAAAAAAGGCAAGAAATGGAAAAAGCATGAGATACCAGAGGGTGGCTGACATCCCGGAGATACTGGGTCCATATACCTAAGCAGGTCATTCAGTGAGGCTTTCAGTGGGACAGACTTCCTGTGGCTTGCTTGAGAATTGGGGCTATAGCTGTTGGGGTTTTATTACTTCATAATTAATTCATTAATTACATTTTAAATCACCTCCAAATGTGCCCAAACCTGCAGTTTGCTCAGTGCATTTAGGTCCTACTTATGCATGCATCCATCCAAATTAATTTATTAGAAGGTTGCATAAATTTATACAAGTCAAAACATGAATTCACTAATACGGAATAGCAAAGTTCCAAAATGAGCAAATCTCTACTCCATAAGTCACCATTGTAAATAATCTACAGTATAACATATTCAAAAGTAAAAAAAAAGTCAAAATCAAAAAGTGGGGAGCCAAAGTCAAGTAAAAAAAAGGGGTGTGGTGATGAAAAGGAAGAAGGGAAGGATATTTGTGCTGAAAAGCAAATGTCTCTGTAGTACTAAATGGGAGCTGCCAAATTAATGTCGTTCACCTAAAATTGGGAGCATAAGTGCACAGTTGTGGAAAGTACTCATACATTTGGACAGAGCAAGTCTAGCAAAAATGTGCAGGTGTCTAAAAACATCAAAAGACATTTGTTTTTGTCTGCGGAGGGGTTCCGTGGAACATTATTCTAAATCATGAGTATTTCTGCACATACTTTTTGTTTTGTTCACTTCCACTTTTTTCACTTAGATGAATCAATATGATGCTACTCAGAACAGCCACACTGTTCAGTGTTAGTTTCATTGCACTTTTCTATTTTGTTGCAAACAAGATCTGTTCTATCAATTAGTCAGATTTCATACACATCGTTGTTGAACTGATTTTAGTAGAGAAATTGTCATTAGCTTGCTGGCTTGTATTCATGGATTAGTGTGGTATCTAACAAGGAAACTGAGTTCCTGTCTAACAGCTAAACATTGTTCTAACCAAATACTGTAGTTGGACAGGCTGGGTTATTCTGTATAAGATTTGCTGCATTTTATACATATTTTTCACCTACAGTATTTGGTTAGGAGAATGTGAAGCTGTCAGTCGGGAACCTCATTTTCCCCCTGTGAGATGCCATATTAATCTGTGAACATATCAATCCAACAAACCATCTATAATTTCCCTATTAAAATCAGTGAACCAACAATGCATATGGAATCTGATTAATAAGAATCTAACTTATGCTTTTTTTTGTAGAAAACAAAATGGGGTAAATATTATTGCCATAGTCTTTATGTTAGATCAGTACATGAACATCTGGCAGCGATAGTGTTTTTAAGCTGTACAACAGAGATAAGCAGCCATTAAATATAACAAAACAGACAAAAGGACTGAATGATTGAAATCCTCCTTTATCTTAAATTTGTTGTACTCTTTGTCCATTGCTTAGACTCCAGCTGCCATCTTTATGCCTTGCAAAATTAAATGTGTGTACTTGCATTCAAGGCTACAACCAGCCACCCATTCTCTCACATATTGCCTTACTTTACAGCAAATACAGCTATAAATATTTTGTAAAAATCCAAGGGTCCACACAATGTTTTTAAACTGAAATCCAAGGGATTAACAATTGACTGCTATCATTACCCAACATTGACTCAGATAAAGGCAAACATAATTTTTATTGTCAGTTGTCTGTTGTTTTTTGTTACTGATATTTTATTCTCTATTCCCTTTTGGAGTGTCTGATTATTTTTTTGTATTTTATATGCCTGACAGTGGAATTAAAAAAAAAAAAGAATACAAAATAGTTTTATATAAACCAGCTGTCTGAAAAAGTCACTTAATCTTGAAGAGCCCCATTCCACCCTGCTGTGCAACTGGGGAAAAAAGGGGGACATGACTGAGAAAATGAGATGTTGTATCTAAACGGGACCATTATCCTTTGTTAATAAAGATGTCTGATGCTCATGGACTGAAATGGTGTAAAACAGGTGATAGGAAACAGAGACACGAAATGCAAAAAGTGTCAATTTCTGTACCAGCTTCCTTCACTGTGTGGGCTAGGTAATTGACAAGGTGCTCATGCCCCTTTTCTCAAAAGGTTCTTTTAATGCTCTCTACAGCTGCCTTCACAGCCTAAGGAGGGATTGGCATCTCGATGAAGGACATGTCCATTGTTACATTTAGTACAAACTGATTCCTCTGATGTTTTGGCTTCATCTCAGGGCTCATCTTATCCAGTTGGTGGAGCAGGCGGCCTTTGAAGTACTGGTCATGTTTGCTTCTTTATGACTTTGACACCTAGACCAGTCCAATAAAATTTCTAATTCTGGTGGTGCCTTTTCCATATGGTCGAATGTGGGGCAGAGCAATTTTTAAGGGTAAAAACGAGGGACATCCCTGGTAATAAGGACAGTTGAGAGGTGCCTAATGCAGTCCCTCACTCCTTAAAAAATTACATTTACATTTTTTAACAGGTCCAATTGAGGTTTTAGCTGGTGACTCCAAGGCACCTCATACCATACAGGCTCTAGTCAGAGGCTCCTGAATGCTAAACTTTACATAAGGTTATGATCTGCTTCACAGTGAGGAGC
Organism: Neoceratodus forsteri; assembly: GCA_016271365.2. Lineage (NCBI taxonomy): Eukaryota > Metazoa > Chordata > Ceratodontiformes > Ceratodontidae > Neoceratodus > Neoceratodus forsteri. Next base: position 736,630,956 of record CM057449.1, read on the forward strand.
AAAGGCAGAAAGCCCTGCCATTGTATTTCCAACCCTGGGCAGCCTCACCCTAAGCTTCTAGCTCTCAAGTAATGTCCATTTTGGTTTTTATTTACACCTTCAAGATGACAGCCCAAATGTGCAGCAGCTGGGATGAGCTCTGCTATACAGATAAATATTGGTTGCATACACACTGTCAGCACACTTATATTGAGAAGACTTACTATGCATGTACATAACAAAGGGGAAATTGCCAAGATCTGGGTTGTGTCATCATCTGAAAATGTGAATAAAAGAGATGTGACCCACCAGGGATACCTTCCCAAACTTGGGAGGGGGGTGATGCAGTGTGTTTTGGGCTGTGCAGCTCCCAGGAGGGCAGCATCCATAATGATCTTTATATACTGACTATAAAACTGACTGGAAATATGTAACATCATTTATGGCACAAAAGAGTACCTGTGGCAGTGAAAACAAATGCATCAAACACCACAGTTCATGTGCTGAGAGAAAAGTCAAATGTGTGACAGTATAGAAACCCCTGTTCTGTCAGACTCAGCACATATAACAATAGAATAACCTAAAGCAGTGATCCTGACTTTGATAGAGTGGCAGCCGGTGATGAGACTCTCCCTGTGAGGGTATGACACTGAATTAGTATACAGTGAAGCCCACCAGGATGGAGCACAGTGTCACAGTTTACTGCATGACAAAAGGGATTAACTGCCATTGAAGCTGCAGTGTTTCCTGCAGTAACTCTGCTGCAGAATGCTGCAGAATTGGGTTTCATCCTGGTGAGCTTCTCTGTACATAATTAAAAACAAATACACCATGGGCCCGATTCTAGAAGGGTGGCACAAGTCACTGCCAAATGCAACTTGCTCCACCCTCAACTGTGACATTGATCCTGCATCCTATTCAAGAAGGGGCAGGGTCTCTGCAGCTAAGTCCTGTGATTTGCGACATGTGGCCAGGTATGCTGAACTGTGGGAACACCTGGTGAGCATGTCACAAGCCACAAAACACAGGGTGCATGTGCTTCCCCCTGCCAGCAAGCCACAGTCGCTGCCCCACAGGACTGCCCATACCCCCATCCCCTGAAGTGTCCAAATAGAGCCCCACAGGGCTTCCCACACCCCCAGGCCCCCAAAGTGTCCAAATAGTGCCCCACAGGGCTGCCCACACCTCCTGTCTGCCAAAGTGTCCAACTAGGGCCCTGCAGGGCTGCCCAGACCCCTGTCCCTGACTCCATTGTTCCAAGAAGCCCTGCAGGTGATGCAATCAACCTCAGTACTCTGTGTTCTGGACCTCAAGTCATTAGCATTAATTTGTGTTCTGGTAGATAGCTTTTATCAGCAGAGTTGAAATCAGGAGCACTCTACCTGTCCTCAGCAGGGATTGATAGTTCACCTCCTCACCTCCATGGTTAGCCATTGACTGAGTCCAGTTGAAGCGGACAGAAAGACAACCCAGAAATTAATTTCTGAGAACGACTTTTCAGTATGCTTTCCTATTGAACTCAGTTGGTGGTTGGCAGTGGAGGCGAGAGGTGGACTGTGCCAGTCACCGGCCCGGGATGGGTTGGGGGTGCTGGGTTGGCTGGCACAGCTGGGTGGGGGGCCACTAGGCTACCAGGGCAGGTTAATTGCTGCATTTGCGGCTGTGACTCGGGGTCGGGGCACGGGGTCATATGTATTGATATCATACAGTGGTAGCCTCAGACATTGCAAGCTATTTCCAGATATTTAACGGAATTTCTGAAGAGTTTCTCTCTGCTGCCCCTACTGTTTAAATGCAAAAAGTATCAGATATTTCTGGAAATATCACAGAAATTTCAGGAAATAGCTTGCAGTGTCTGTGGCTACTACTGTAAGCTCAAATGTCAGCTGTACATATGTTCACTACATTACTGTCACTCCTATTAATAAACAGCTGATTTGTGGCTGTGACTTGGGGTCAGGGCACAGGTTGGGGGGATGACAGCACCGCTCTGTGGGGCATTTGGCAATGGGGGATTCAGGGGTTGATGGTGTGGCCAGACCTGCGGGGCAGTTATTGTAGGATGAGGGCAGGGGGGTGTGGGCAGCCCTGCATGGCTCTTACAGTTAACATCGGGTGCAGTTGGTGTGGGTAGCCCTGAGGGGCTCATAATGGACATGTTGAGGGTGGGGGGCACCCACTGGGATATGCTGGACATGGGGGGTTAGCAAATGTGGTATGCCCACTGGACTGCAAGTGGATCTACAGGACCCGTGGGGTGTCTGCAAGTTACACCAGCTAAATGCTGGTGTAATGTATGTTGCTGCTTTTCCTCTGGGGGTTCTTGTAGAATCCTGACCTTGGGGACTTTGATGCTGCCTTTCTGGAATGAAGCACAACTGCTGCCGTAAACCCCTAGAGCCATGTCACAGGGGGTATATGGTGCAACTGCTGGCATAACTGCTGTTCAGAGCAAGTGGCCTGTGCCGTGTCACAGGCCACATTGTAGAATCGTGCATGTCGTAACTTCTGGCGTAAGTTGCTACATGCTCCATTCTATTTGGCACAACTGCTGTTACAAAAGGAGTAAGTGTATTAGAATGGGGCCCCATAAATGCAGCCATGCCATTAATCAGATCTGTCAAATTTCTAGAGGAGACAGCTGCTAAACTTAACACCAGAGAACAAGGACAGTGGCAAACAGAGGTAGTGATCTCAAACTGCCTTGAGCTCTGTTCACAGTCTCTTCATTTGAACAGTGGACTGCTGCCAAAACAGACAGAAATCAATAGTAAATAACAAGTCCTGTTTGACTTCAGCATTCAAATCCATATTGAAGGATCTGATCTGTTTTTGGCACAAATTAAAGACAATACCCATCAAGTTTAATTGCATTTCACCTTTCAGCCAAATACCACTGAGCCAGCCATGCAAATAAAATATCTGGTAAAACAGCACTTTAAGTGGATGCTCCATTTGTGGTTTGGATTAAGCAATATAAATTACTGAGTGTGATATCGCTCATACAGTATTGACCTGTGGGACCTACAGTAGACAGAAACTCTTGGCAGTAATCCATTAAAGTTTAGAACATTTGAATTGGGGGATCAGAGTCCATGGACAAGCAGGGAAAGTGTTTTTTAATCAATTAAATAGTGGGGCAACATTGGGGATCAGGGAGAAGGGACCGCTAGGTAATCAGGGGGAGTGTTTTTTTTATTACAGTGCTCTCTCCCTGCTAATGACTCATTTTAGTTACAAAAACAATAAAGGCACACTCCATGACAGCAACCACTCTGGAATGAGTGGTGATTGCCATCTTGTGGCAAATGGAGAAAGCACATTAAGCCTGTTCTGTACTGTCGCATTTAACACCACGTTAGCCTCAGTACCGAGCATCATACCGGGTTACCACCTAAGTACTGACTGGGTTACTAAGATACATTTCTATAACTACCCCTGTATTATTTTGAGACTACTATTACAACATTACTATTATTAATGATATATAATGTTTAAAAGTAGAGCTGAATAGCAATTTTTTAATTTTTTTTTACACAGAATAATATTTTTTCTGTGCTACACTGTTTAGTCCTGCCTAGTAAAAATTAAGCCAACCTTCAGATTACTGGTTTTGGTTGTGGTGTATTCAGTGTATTTTTTATTATGGCCAATTGAGCTTTGCTAAATGAGAGATCACCAAGTTCTGGCTCAAAATATTTATCCTTAGACCTGGGGGCTGCTCTGGATCAGTGTGTTCAGACCCGGATATTGAAAATCATAAATACGTATTTAAATGATTTGCCAACTGTGTGGTGCCCAATCCCCATGTTGGCACTACAAGCCCCCCCACCAGTGTGGGACACTGGGGAGCCCAACCCCAGTGTCTTCAGATATGTCCTACCCCTCCCAGCAGTGTAGGATACTGGGGAGCCCACACCCAGTGTCCTGAAATATTTTCTAACTTGTATTTATAAAAATGAAAACAGTCCCCCAACATCTTTTTTTATCCTGAAATAAAGAAAACAGACCCTCATTGTCTCCCCATCCCCATCCCCTCCCCATCCCTATAATCCCACTGAGCACCCACCACCCCACATCCCTCATTTGCCCTATATTTATCTCTGGAGGTCTTCAGCTGTCATCTTCTGTGGACCGGGACATGTCTGCAGTCTTCAAACCCGAACTGCGAACTGAAGAATCAAGGTAAGTGATGCATAATGTATTTCAATGGTGTTTAGAACTTATGTTGATATCTTTGGTATTTTAGGTATTTTTTTGCCAAATTTTCAAGATGGTCTTTTTGGGACCCCACCTTATGAACACTATTCTTTCATTACTTGGGCCCAGAAAGTGATTTCACAGTCGCTGTGCAAAATCTCCTATCAGGACTGATTAATGAAATGACAGTGCCAGTGTTCATCAGGTGGAGCCCCAAAAAGCAAGAAAAAGAAACACTGCCACAGAGAAGAGGTGTGCATGGATAAACATAGAAGTCAGACCACACTCAAAATCCAGTACCACCAACCATAAGAAAATCAGTCCAAAGCCACAAATAACAGTCAATAGGCATCAGGGGTGTGCTTTGGGATCATTGGCCCTACCCCTAATCAGGATCCGTATGATTGCCCGGCATTAGGTTTCCCGTCATTCTATTAACCAACATTTATTTCCCATTTTAAACATTCCCGACATAATTTAAGACGGTCTAGTGTTTTCCCGACTTTCTTAATTAAAAAGCAGCATTAAATCTAACTCAGCAATCGGAACAATTAAATAAATAATTCTAACTCCACTCTGCAAGCAGCATTAAATCTAACTCAGCAATCGGAACAATTAAATAAATAATTCTAACTCCACTCTGCAAGCAGCATTAAATCTAACTCAGCAATCGGAACAATTAAATAAATAATTCTAACTCCACTCTGCAAGCAGCATTAAATCTAACTCAGCAATCGGAACAATTAAATAAATAATTCTAACTCCACTCTGCAAGCAGCATTAAATCTAACTCAGCAATCGGAACAATTAAATAAATAATTCTAACTCCACTCTGCAAGCAGCATTAAATCTAACTCAGCAATCGGAACAATTAAATAAATAATTCCAACTCCAACTCTGCAAACAGCATTAAATCAGCATCTTCTTTTTGCGAGCAGCATGACAATCGGTTTCCCGGCTTGAATAAATCTAACTCTTTAGCAAGATCCTTTGCAGCATTACAATCGGAACTCTGCAATGGGAACAATTAAATAAATAATTCTAGCTCCAACTCTGCAAGCAGCATTAAATCAGCGCTCCATTGCAAGATAAATAAAATCTAACTCTGTGACATCATGAACCTACAACTTTGCTAGACTTTACACGTAAACTAAATATGCACTATGCAGTAACTACAGTAAGCACTATGCACGGTGCATTTGCAATAAGCAACAAAAAAATAAATATGCACTATATTATTTCAAAAAAAAGAAAGTAAAGCGCTGCATCAACGACAGCAAAGCAAAGCAAGCAACATTATTTAGCAGCATTAAATGACATTCTGCAGCAACGATCCTTATTGGTGATCTGGAGGTGGGGAAATGCCATTTATGGGCCACTTTGCGGTCAAATAATATACGGGGAAAGATTGCATTGGGAAATGTAAAGACGGAAAATAAAATTGGGGATAAATACAGTTGGGATACACCATGACGGGAAATTGTACTAGACCCCCCTAATCTCATTCTCCTAAATTGTGCCAATCTCAGCTTATTTATTTATGGATTGGGGTGAGCATTGGGTCCAACAACCCCAAGGCACACCTCCAATGCCTGTTAGTGTCTGCAGGGTGGGGGTGGGTTGTTAGGACTGGAATCCCCTCACACCACATTTCCCTGCTTTTGTCACTTCAGTAAGAACCCTAACTGATGCATTAATTAAGTTTATTGTAATGAATATATATTACAAGATAGATAGATAGATTAATTATACAGGCACGGTCGCACCTGTATATTAGGGTTCAACGGTCACTTCTATGTTAAACCCAATATTTTGAACTTTAATAACTTCATAACCATTCAACTGATTCACATGAAATGTTGCATGCCAAAGGTCTCTTGATGCGGTAAGTTTTGTTCTGGTCGATTATGCAGGTGCAGAGATATGCAGTGTCAAAAAATGTGAAAACAACCACTTTTTGTCAAATTTTTTGTCACATCGCTGTGTAAAAATGGCTTGAGATTTTGGTCTGAAATTTTCAGTGTATATAGGTCCTGGGTCACAAATGTGCCTTTAGAATGTTTGGTGAAAAAATATTAATCTACTCAAAAGTTATTAAATATCAAAGTTTCCCTTTTTTTTCCTATGGAAAAAGTTAGATGTGCCATGCAAGTGTTTCTGTTTCATGAAAATAGGATTCTTGCACACTTTTTACTTTAATAACTTCACAGTGCTTCTTGCAATTTGAATGAAATTTGGCACATACTCTCAGAGACCAAAGTTCTCTTGACAAGGCAAGTTTCATTCTAGTTGAATGAGCGAGTCTGGAGATACTGTATGGAGTACCAAAATGTGTGCCTCACCGTTTTCTGTCAAATTCTTCACTTCTATGTTAAACTTTATATATTGTGCTTCAATAACTTTACAACCGTTCAGGTGATATGCATGAAGCTTGGCATGCCCTATCATTAAGCAAGAATCTAATGAAGTGGCTAGTTTCATTTCAGTTGGCTGTGAAGGCGTGGAGATACAGAGTCCCAAAATGTGTAAATCACCATTTTTTGTCAGAATCTTTCTTCACTTCTATGTTAAGCTGAATATTTTGTACCTTAATAACTTAGCAAACATTCAAGTGATTTAAAAGAATTTAAGAGGATACTGTCACGCAAGAACAATGACAAATTCCACTAGTGCTTCCCTTCCATCAGAGTACACCTTCTCATCACAGGATCATTGCCAATAACTTTCCTATTTTGTAAACTGACCCCAATATTGTTGCTTCCTTTACAGAACCACCTATTGCCTCCTACCGCTGGCCACCCAACCTGCGGAATCTCCTGGTAAGAAGCAGCCTATCTACTCCTAACAGTTTCTCCCTACTAGCTATCAAACCTTGCAACAGAACTTGCTGCTACACCTGGAAATTTATTTCTAGTTTGACTGACATTTGGGGACCCACAGGTGTTTTTCACATCACCAAGGAGTTCTCATGCACCACCACTAATGTTGTATATTGTATTCTTTGCAGGAAGTGTGCAGCTATTTACATCAAAGAAACTGGTTGACGCCATTCTGACTGCTTCAGGAAACACTACAGGGCAGTCAGGAATGGAGACATTGATAGCCCATTGTATCCCACTTTATCTCCAGGGACCATAGTGTCAATGATCTTTCTGTTTGTGTCCTTCAGCAGGGCTTCTGGGATTCTGACCATAGGAAAAAACATGGAAATCAAACTCATCATCCACCTTGACTTCCAGCAGCCCTCCGGTTTAAATGATAGACTTATTTTCTGCTAATGTCTTTCAGCATCCCCTTATTTTCCCTAACGTTTGTTTGTATCTGTGCACATCTATTTTCTTTTTCCACAGATGTCTCCATCCCCCACATTTGACATATTTCAGCCTTCTTACTACACCCTGTTAATTAATTCCTGCCTGGGGACTTTAGCTAATTCACTGCTTTTATGCCTTGTCACTCCCATCACCATCTTTTTGTTTTCAGATTCTGTCTTTATCTTGTCATTTATCACTTTTTCTCCTACAGCCTCCCCCTTTTTCTTTATATATATATATATATATATATATTTCTTTTTTACCTCTCCTCTACACTAACTTAGCTTTTTCTCTTTTAGATATTTCCTGAAGAAGACCTGTGGTCGAAATATCGATTTTTAACTCTATATTCTACTTTCAGCATGCATTTAATATACAGTAGCCATTTTGTTTTGCTTAAAATAAATTTGGCATGCCATATTAGTGACTAACTGTCTCTTAATGTGGCAAGTTTTGTTCCATTTGGATGTGTGGGTGTGGAGATACAGAGTCCCAAAATGTGTAAATCACAGGATTTTTTTTGTCATATTCTTTTTTCATTTGTTTGTTAAACTGAAAATTTTGTGCATTAATAACTTTGTGACCATTCAAGCAATTTGGCTGAAATCTGGCATGCACAATCAGGGACCAATGATCTGCTGAGCTTTGTTCTAGTTGGATGTACGGGTGTGGAGATATGGTGTCTCAAAAATTGAGTAAATTACTGTTTTTGTCAAATTCTTTGTCACGCTGATGCAAAAAAATGGCTTTGGGTTTTGGTCTGAAAATCTCAGGGTATGTAGGTCTTGGGTCACAGATGTGCCTTTTGAAGGTTTGGTGAAAAAATATTAATATGTTTAAAAGTTATTAAATTTCAAAGTTTTCCATTATTTCCAATGGTAAAAGTTAGATGTGCCATGTGAAATAGCATTTCTCAATCATGAATCAGGATTCTTTTTCTACAAAACAGGATGTTTGTTTCACAGAACAGGATTCTTCATCACGAAACAGGATTCTTGATCGCGAAACAGGATTCTTAATCACAATTTGTGAAAAAAGACGTTTTATATTGCTGTTTCTTTGTCACCTCAAAGCAAAGAAATGGTTTGAAATTTTGGACTGAAAGTTTCAGGGTAGAAAGGGCTTACTCCACAGATGTGCCTTTTGCAAGTTTTGTGAAAACTTATTACTTTAGCTTGGAGTTTTGAAGATTTGAATTTTGGCTGATTCCCCATAGGATAACATTGTACTGAGAGGTTTACAGAGCAGTTTCATTGTCACTAAGAAACTGCTTGCAATTTTGTTCTGAAATTTTCAGGGTACTGAGGGCTTGTCTCACAGATGTGTCATTTTCCTGCTTTGGCTTTACATTTTGCTTAATTTCCCATAGGATAATATTCTAATGTGAGGTGTATGCAAGCATTTTTTTGTCACTTCTTGTATGTGAGTGCAGGACCTGGAGTACCCTGCAATCCCACACAGAAATAAGGATACTATTAAGGACTGATACATGGATGGGAGCACAGGACCGAGAGTGCCTTGCACTCCCACCCACAAATATGGATACTGTTAAGGAGTAATGCATGGATGGCAGTGCAGGACCCAGAGGACTCTGTGCTACCAAAAAGAAATATGGATACTACTAGGGACTGATGGATGGATAGCAGTACAGGGCCAGAGGGCTCTGTGCTTCCACACTCAAATACAAAGGGGAGTATGGTGTGCTGGGAGAGCAGAGCCCTGTGCTCCCACAGGGAAAATAAGGATACAATTACAATGTCTTAAAAAAATTATGGAGGGTTAAGGGAAATGTGTACATTCAGGAAAGCTTAGGAGGGAGACCTGCCCCCCTCCACTCTGTGTGGCTCGATGCACAGAGTAACATATATGTTGACTGACATTTAAGATCTGGTAGTTTAGGAATTTGGGTAAGGGTTAGAGTTACTGCTCTAGTAAAGGGAAATGTTTACATTTAGGAAAAGGTACAGTAGGAGGGGGCTTTGACCCCTTAAGTCTATGAGGCTTGGCCCAAAGAGTAACAGAAATTTAGGTTTACACTTTACTCCCAGTGATTTAGGAATTATGGATAAAAATATGGTTTTGGGTTTGTAGGGCATAACTCTGTCAATTTTCAAGGGAGTTGTCTGAAACTTGGTGAGTTTATAGTCCAAGAGTAGCTACACAAGTGTGTGAAGCTTGGTGAAGATCAACCTTGAATTCTGCATTTGGCCCCATGTTTAAGTTTGGTGGAAATATTTGGGTGCCGTGGGTAACCTTTGATGACTGTCCTTGGTATGATGCATTAATGTTGTAGTACTCAGTATGATCATTCATTTCATATATAATGTTACAGTTAACTCCAAATATTGAGTAAGTTATGGCCTGTGAAAGTTCTAATGTTATTCTATAGGAATTTTTGCATTCGTGCAGGTTTGGGTTAGCATTAGGCTATATATCTGTTGGAGTTATTGGGGGCACATATCTAATATTGTTCAGGGTGCTGGGGTACACCTTCTGTTGTGTCTGCCCCCCATTAAATATAACTTGTTCCAGAGTTAGGTTAGGGTTAGGTTATGTATCTGTTGGAGTTAATTGAGTGCACATATGTGATATTGTTCAGGGTGCTGATGTACACTTTCTGTTGTGTGTGTTCCCCCATCAAATATTACTTGTTCCAGAGTTAGCATTAGGGTTCAGATTCGGGTGTGGGTTAGGTTATATGTCAGTTGGAGTTAAGGGGGCAATATAACTTGTTCTGTAATTAGGTTAGGGTTAAGTTATGTGTCTGTTGGAGTTAATGGGGGTATATATCTGACATTATTTAGGGTGCTGAGGTATACTTTCTGTCATGTATACCCCTCATTAAATATTACTTGTTGGGGAGTTAGAGTTAGAGATAGCTGTTTGGGTTAGTGTTACAATGATGTTTGTGACTTAGAGTATGAATACTACTATGGACTGATTCATGGATGGGAGTGCAGAGCCCAGAGGTCCCTTCACTCCCACACACAAATACAGATACTATTAAGGAGTAATGTATGGATAGCAGCATAGGGCCCAAAGAACCATGAGCTCCCAAAGAGAAATACAGCCACTACTAGGGACTGATGCATGGATAGCAGTGCAGGACTGAGAGTGTCCTGCACTCTCACACAGAAATATGCAGAGGAGTATGGAGTGATGGGAGTGCAGGGTACTTCTACAGAGAAATAAGTATACAATTACAATCTTTTAAAAAAAAATTATGGAGGGTTGGGATCACAGGGCCCAAGGGGTCCTGTGCTTCCACAAGCAAATATGCTTTTGATTATATTTTCTCAAAAAGTGAGGAAATTCTCTGCAGAATACTTCCTTAATGGACCATTAGGGTTCCAGTGTCAAAAGTAGGGAAATTACATCTTAGGATTGGAAACTGAGGGTGGGGTGGGGTGTTTTTTTTGGGTTGGGAACCCTAACACCCCATCCCACCCTACCCTTCATGCAGGAACAGGTGTGAGAGGTGTGCCTCAGAGTTGCAAACCCTAATGCTCACCCCATTTTCTTATTCTGTAGCCATCTTAGTTGACTTACTCTTGGGATTGGGTGAGCATTATGGTTTGCAACCCCAAGACAAACAACTCACACCTGTTCCTGCATGCAGGGTGGGGCTGGGGTGTTAAGCTGAAAATCGAGGGTGGGGTGGGGTCTTTGGGTTGGGAACACAAAGATGTAATTTCCCTACTTTTGACACTGGAACCCTAATAGTCCATTGATGAAGTTTTTTTGGTAGAGAATATATATATATATATATATATATAGATAGATAGATAGATAGATAGATAGATAGATACACACACACACACACACACACACATATGTCTTTGCAGAAAACTTTGTTAATGCATCAGTTAGTGTTTCTATTACAGCGACAAAAGTTCAGAAATTTAATGTTAGGTTTAAAAACCCTACCATCCCCCCACCTTCCAGACACCAACAGTTGTCAGGATGTGCCTTGGGGTCATCTGGCCTTACTCTCACCTGATTCCATGTGTAAGGAAGCTGACATGGTACAGTATAGAAGAATGTGATGAGAGTTAGTCCCGATGACCCCAACAACCTTGATGCCTGTTGGCGTGTGGAGGCTGGGGGGATGGTAGGGTTAGTAACCCTGACATTGAATTTCCAAAATTTTGTCACTGTAATAGAAACCCTAACTGATGCACTAACAGAGTTTTTTTTGCAAAGAAATTCCCTTCTTTTTGAGATAGTATAATAGTATCCTTATTTTACTGTGGGAGCGCAGGGTTCTTTGGACCTTGTGCTCCAATCATGCCGTAGATGTGCATATGTATGTAGATGTGGAAGCACAGGGCCCAGAGCCCTATGCTTCCATGTGTCAAACAGCAGTGACCAAATTGTCAGCATAGCCATATTAGTACCCCATCTTATGTACCCCGGTACAGAGAAATTGTGAAATGCAAGGCAAAACAAATCTATACGCAACTGCAACACTATTCTGTGTCAAGGTGCAAAAACATATTTTGGGCAGGATGTGAAAAATGACAGGTCTACTGTTGATGAGGTGGTGTGAAAAAAAATGGCTATGTTGAAGATTTGGTGTCAAAAGATTGAAAAGAAGAAAAGTTATGTGCGTCCTTAGAATAAAGACAATGAATGCATGTAACTCAGGCATTTTCAGAAATATTTTCACTAAATTTTCAATAATGCCTTTTTGGGACCCCATCTAATGAACACTGGCATTGTCATTTTGTCATTCAGTCCTGAAAGTTGATTTTGCACAGCGACCACCCCATTCTGCACCACAGGTGTGAAAACATTTTTTGGACAGGATGTGAAAAATGACAGCTGTACTGTTCATGAGGAGGTGTGAAAAAATGGCAATATTGAAAATCTGGAGTGAAAATATGAAATGTGAAGAAGTTACTAGCATGCATAGAAACTGCGCAACGCATGCTTGTAATGTGGTCATTTTTTGGAATTGTTTTACCAAATTTTCAAAATGGTCTTTTTGGGACCTCCGCTCATGAACACCAGCACTGTCATTTTGTTAATCAGTCCCAACAGACTGTGAAATCACCTTATGGGTCCGATTAATGAAATGACAGTGAAAGTATTCATGAGGAGTCCCAAAAAGCCCATGTTGAAAATTTAGTGCAAAAATGTTGAAAAATGGCTGAGATAACATAAGTTTAAAACACCATAGGCAGCCATTATATGGCACTCACCTTAATTCTTGAGTTCGCGGTTTGGCTTTGAAGAGTGCAGACATGTCCTAGTTCTCAAAAGATTGCAGCCACCAACCTCTAGAAGTAAGTATGGGGTAAGGGGTGGTGCAGAGAGGTGGATGCACTGAGCGAGGGTTGGGATGGGAAGGGGATGGGGAGATGGCGAGGGACCATTTTCTTTTTCACAGAGAAAAAAGATGTTGGGGGACTGTTTTTTTACAGGTACACATATGGTGGGCTCCCCAGTGTCCCACAGTACTGGGGACTGGCTCATGTAACTGGGGACACTGGGAGTGGGCTATCCAGTGTTCCACAAAGTTGAGGAGAGTGCCAACATGAGGACTGGGCACCACAATGTTGGCAAAGGTAAATAAATATTATGGTGCACTGGGAGTGGGCTCAACAGTGTACCACAGTGGTGGGGAACAGAGGTGGGAGGATTTCTACTTATAACAAAGGGATTGGGCACCCTGATGTTGGCAGATGCATTTAGTAAAAAACAAAATATTTTGGGACACTGGTAGTGGGCTACCCAGAATCCCACAGTGGCAAGTGTTCATGTGTGTGTGTGTGTGTGTGTGTGTGTGTGTGTGTGTGCGTGTGTGTGTGGGGTGGAGTCATATTCCTACTGCTGACATGAGGATTGGGCATCCCGATGTCAGCAGAAACAATTTAATTAAATAACTTACGCCTCGGCCCACTTAAAGGCTGTAAAAGGAGAAAAACTCCTCTTATTAGGTAAACACCAATAGATGTTTATGTAAATGTGGGCCAAAGAACAGGATTCTGGCATGATTTCAACCAAAGAGAGCCAGAAAAGGTTTTGGTGATTTTGTCTGGTATCAATGGTTTTTTCCCATTGAGGTAGTGACGCAAATTTGCGGCACTACCAATGGCCAAAATGCCAAAAACATTTCCTGCTATTATTGTAAAAAAGTAATGCCAGGATTGTGTTCCTCAAGCCCAAATTAGGTAAACACAACTGTTTGTGTTTACCAAGGAGCAGTATTTTTTGAAAATTACAGTGTTTTTCCACATCACTAACTGAAAACAAGATGGCAGCAGCATGAAAGTAAAAATCCCATTTGCGGCAGTAAAAAGTGCTTTCACTAATGTTTTCGAGCTTGACATATATTTTTTCCCATAGGCTATAATGGGAATCTTAAACGTTTAATAACTTTTGAACGGAATAATATTTTTTCACCAAACCTTCAAAAGTCACCTCAGTGACCCAATCCCTATATACACTGTAAATCTCAGACCAGAACCACAAACTGTTTGGCCAGTAGAAATGAGCAAAGAATATGCAAAAAAAGTGAGGCTTTTTCACACTTTTTGACACTCCGCAACTGCACATCTGACCAGAATTAAACTTATCAGATCCAGAGATCTATGGTACCAGTCTGCACATGCAAAATTTCAGGCAAATCGGACAAATGGTTGCAAAGTTATTGAAGTGCAAACTTTTGGGTTTAACATAGAAGTGACTGTGCAGCCCTAACTAGAGTGTGTATATATATATATATATATATATATATATATATATAATATGGAATATACAATGGTGAGCTGTCAGATAAATGATTTATCTACACAAGTGCTGTTTGACCTCAGGTAACCTCACGAGTGCTGCAAGCCACGAGTGAGGTATCTGAGGTCAAACAGCACAAGTGTAGATAAATCATTTATCTGAAAGCTCACCATTGTATATTTCATTTATGCAATAGAGATGCTTTCTATCACTGCAGGAACATTTGGTTTTGACTGTTTAGCTTTTTTTTAGATGATAATTTCCGGGAGTTTTGGTTAACTTTCCTAGAATATGTCTGCCTAGCATAGTGATTGCTATTAAATGAAACATCACTCATTTTGTAGAAAACTTCTTGCTGAACAAATGTCATGCTCACAGTACTATGCTACCTTTTTCATTTTAAAGTTATTCACATTTGTTTGTCAAAAAAGGGAAAAGAAAATAGAATTGTATGCTGTTTTTTTGCTAATTTAAAAAAAAACAACTAAAAGGTATCCATAAATGAAACACCACTCATTTTGTAGATATTTTTGTGTTGAACATTTTTCATATTCACATTACCATGCTGTCATTTTTTGTTTTAGAATTATTCACATTTGTTTGTCAAAAAAGTGAACAAAAATTAAATTTTCTTCGGTTTATTTGCTAACTGTAAAAAATCTATAAGGTATCTATACATGAAACACACTCATTTTGTAGATAATTTTGTGCTGAACAATTTTCGTGCTCACAGTACCATGCTATCTTTTTTCATTTTAAAGTTATTCCCATTTGAATATGGTTAGTGCTGCTTCTGAAGCCGAACATTCTAAATGAATTCTAAAGAGATTTGTGACATTGTAACTGTGTGTATAAATGGTCACTGTATGTATAAATTTATTTATACATACAGTGACTCAGATAAACGCATTTATCACACTGAATATATGTCCATCCCATTGCATAAATATATATATATACTATATATATAGAGAGAGAGAGAGAGAGAGAGAGAGAGAGAGAGGATAGATAGATAGATAGATAGATAGATAGATAGATAGATAGATAGATAGATAGATAGATATTAATATTTGGTAACCGGGAAAAAACCTGAGGACATCAAATGCACATTTTCATGGGTAATCCAGAGACAAAACAATATTACCACAATACAATCTGGTACATTATTTATAATAAGAATGAGTAGAACTAATAAGACAATGCTGCTTCAAACATTTTATAAAAACATATAAAGAGTTACAGGATAAAATACAATGAGGCAAGTCATTCCACAGTTTATTGACCAGATAGAGCCAAGATCTCTGACACAGTGAAAACCTACAACAGGAGACATTCAATTTATCATTATTTGCTGATCTATTAAAATGAGAAAGAGATCAAGTTGATACATAAGATGTAAATAAAAAAGGTATTTGAGAAAACTGAATCTGTTTAAATACTAATAAGGTAAAATAATGTACCCTCTATTTAAAGAAAACCAACCTAAACCATTATACAAGGTACAGTGATGAGTAATTTGAGAAGCAGAATTAGCAGATCTACAGACTGAGTGATAAAGTGTTTTCACATGTTAAAGAACAGTAATAGTAAAAGAAAAATGAATGGGAAAACCATAATCAATTACCAGTAGCAATAATGATTGTGCCAAAACCTTCCTTTAGTGAGCTGATAAACAATTACTTAATCTATTCAATTGTCCTAATCTAGAATGTATATTTTTAACAACATAGCTAATATGATCTTGAAATGTAAAATTTTGATCCACTACAAAACCCAAATATCGTAAGAGTGTCATATGTTCAATTTTAGCACCAGAGAGATCACAAAAGGAAGGTAAAGGCCCAGATTGATTCAACTTAGGTTGCAAAGCAAAAAACAGATATTTGGACTGCCAACAGATTTGGAATGTATTGTCATTCTCGACTGATATATCAGTCCATGGCACAGCAAGGGTTAAGCAACATTCTATCATCCACCAGTCATTGTTGCATACACTTAAGAAATTTTTCTGCAGATGTTTAGCAACGTCAAGAAGCTCATCTCCAGGCTGATTTAACACTATATCATCTACATACATTGTAATAAAAGTATTTTTATCCTGTACAACTGTAGGTAAAATATTAAAAAAAAAATATTAAACAAAATAGGCCCCAAAATTGATCCCTGGGGAACACCCATGTGTACATTAATCAACGAGGAAATAAGTGAGCCAAGAATAAAACATTTGCTTTCATATGGACAAATAATGTGAAACCCAGTTTATTACATTAACAGAAAAAAACAAGGGGCCCGATTACAGGACGAATGCCGCAAGTCACCGGCGTATGTGAGTTGTGACAATCGTTGCTATGCCAGGGACCCTGCACTGCATTCCAAGAGCAGCAGGGTCCTGGCACTTGTGACATGTGGGTTATGCCATGTGGATGCTAACACCACAGTCATGGCATAGATGCCCTGCATGTTGCAAGTTGTAGCCCACTACTGGCAGCCTCCCAAAGCCCCCCACCCCGTAATACCATGGCACACACCAGGGGGCATGGGAGAGTCCAGGGGGGTGCGCTGGAGTTCAGACCCCCTGGGGTCCCCAACTTTTGGGGGTGGGGCAGGAGTGTGCTTGTGGGTGCACAGGGGGCACACTGGTACCATTGCTATTGTGCTGAAGAGTGGGCATCCAGTGGATGGCACTGTCAGATGCCCCTTAGAGCAGATCCAAGCTGCTCTATGTTAGCCCCACCACTGCAGCACCTGGAATAGCACCAGTGGGTTATGACAGCTGCCCTCTTGGAATATGCAGATGCTGCTGTAACCTACCCTTGCACCATGGCATTGTGAGAAGTGGCATAGTTGGTGGCATAACACACAGTTGCCATAGCCCACAGCTGCCATGGCACAAGGCACCTCTTGTAATTGGGGCAGGCGTAACGCTTGGCGTAAGTTGCGAGATACACCAAGTGGTTTGATGTATCTCGGCTTACACCGGTGTATGCTGACTTGGAATCGGCCCCAAGATTCCCAAGATGATTAAGCAGGTGGCTGTGATTAAATATGTCAAATGCTTTTAATAAATCAAGAAACAATGCACCTACCATACCTCCTTTGTCCAAGGCCCTGTAGAGAACATTTGTGAACTCCAAAGTAGAAGTCAGGGTACTGTAATTGTTCCTGAAGCCATGCTGATTTTGTGTTAGTAAGTACTTAGAACCAAGATATTCTTTTATTTGATCAAATACTATACACTTCAGTGCCTTGGACAGAGAAGCAAGCAATGAGATTGGTCAAGTAATTCTTCAGAAGAGCATGATCACCAGATTTAAATATTGTAACAACAGATGCCTGCTTCCAGATTTGTGGAATCTCAGCATAGGAAAGGGAGTGATTAAACAAAATGTTCACTGGCAAAGCCATTAAATCCAAGACTAAACCAAACAGACATAAATCAATCATAGCAGCCCCCATACATGATCTAAGTTTCATTCCATTAAGATATCCTATGATTTATTCAAGTATCAGTGTTTGAAACTCAAATTCAAAGTATCACTACTTTCTTATTTACTAAGGTCCAATGGTCCTAAAAAGGGGCTAATTTGGAAGCATCAGTAAAAGCTCAATTTAATTCAGTATCAATACCCATTTGATACATTATGTTACCATTACCAGTGGTGAGTAATGGAAAATAGGTGGTGTCTGTCTTACCTAGTCTGATTTAGTCTGTCTAACCAACTTTTACATAAGTTTTTTTAATTATTAGTAACTAAGCAGAGAAACTGATGAATGTGATTTCAAATTAGCATGCCAAGCAGCATCTCCTTCTTGACAGTCACAGTGAGGTAGATCTAAATGGCAAAGACCAGTGCCAAAGCAATAAAGTACACTTACAGTCTCTGAGGAGCAGGGTTCCTTGGTCTCCACATCACCACCAAGGAAAACTAAACACGCTGAGCTGTGTCCAGGATAATCACTTATTGTTCAAGTAACAGCAGTAACAGGTAAAAGGACTGCTCCATCCCTCAGCTGGAGGAAGACACATTTCTTTTACCTGCTACTGCTGTTATTTGAACAATAAAGTGATTATCCTGGACACAACTCAACGTGTTTGCTTTGCCTTGGTGGAGACGACGGAGACTCCGTCTTGCATCTTAGCTATTAAGTCAGGTGTGATCCATTCCTGACATTGGTTTCTAACCCAAAGTTTATGAAGTGGAGCAAACATATTAAAGACCCTGTTAAATTCAGTACTTATAAAATCCAACATAAAATCAACATTAGGAATAAAGTGTAAATAAGACCATTCAAAAGATGCAATAGAATTACAAAAACCAAACAAATCCAATTTTTTTAAAGACCTTGAAGTAATGTAAACTGGCAGAATATTTGGCTTTTAGGCATTCCAGAAACAATAAATAGGACAATGGTCACTCATACAATCAGCCAGAGAGGCTTCTACTATTCTATCAAATCAAGAAGTCAATGCCCAATCAATTAAATACTTCACTGGGTTAAATAAGGCAAAAAAGAGGAGCACTTCTCAGAGGAAAAGATGCATGAGAACAAGGGGGCATACAATGAAGCTGGAAGGGGGGAATTTAGGACAGATGTCAGGAAGTACTTCTTTATTGATGAGTGGTGGATTCCTGGAACAATCTTTCAGCAAAGATTTTTGTAGCTAAAACAGTGGTGGGCTTCAAACATGTATAATAGGCACAAGAGATTCTTAATTAAGATGTGTGGGGGGGGCAGAGATCATGTAGGGTCTGCGGTGACAGGATAGGATAGGCAGAGAAAAATTAGACAGACTGGGTGGGCCAAGTGGTCCTTATCTGCCAACAAATTATATGTTTTTATGTTATGCTTCTTCGGCACTCAGCAGAGGCTCACTAACTCCTTCCTTCCATTCCCTTGATGATGCAACAATTGATACTGTCTCCTCATTTAAGTTCCTTGGAGTCTGGCTGGGCAGGCACTTCAGTTTCTCTGTGCATGTGGATGCCATCCACTTCACTCCAAACTTGGTGAGCTTTACATGAAAAAAGGAAGTATCCCACTTCCTGCCTGTGGAGAGATTTTCTTGAAGATGATACTCCCTATCTTCAACTATGGTAACATAGCATACAGTGCTGTTTCCAAGTTCACCCTGGTCAGACTGGATTCCCTCTTTCACTCCTTTTGCCATGTTGCCTTGGACTCTCCCCTCACACCCTCCAGTGTTTCTTGTACTACTCCCTTTCTTTCCCCTCCCTTGAGTGCAGATGCCTCGACCATTTTCTATCTTTACCTCTAAATACAGGCTTGGCTCCTTCTCCTACCACCTTGCTTCTCTCCTCACCTCCACCCATCACTTCATACCCCCTTTGCAACTCTGTCTCTCACTCTCACTCTCTCGCACTGCCTTCAAAGAAATCCACTGCTGATCAAGCTGCCTTCTCCTTCTGGGTCTCCAAACTTTGGGATTCTCCCCCCTCTACCATCTGCTATGCCTCTTCTCACCACTTACTCATCTCTCTCTTCTGTGGCTTCCCTACACACTCTTGCAGTTTCCCTTGATACTGGACCCTTGATTGCTGCCCATCACCCTCTTAACCCTGATCTCCCATCACCCAGCACCTACAGTAGTGCAGCTCCCCATACACCATCCCAGCCCCATAGCAATTGGCCCACTTTCTAAACGTAGTGTTGCCTTCTTCACATTGCAAATTTTGTTATCCTCTGGCACTTTATTGTATTGTAGTGTATTTTACTTACACAGACTATGTCCTTGCACAACTGTTATTTATAATGCTTGCTTGCCTATTTGTATTAATTGTATTTATTGTTCTTAGTATACCTCTGTTCCTCCCTCCCCACCAAGGACGTATCTAGAAACGGGCTGTTACCAGCTCAGTATGTCTTTCCTGGTAAAACATTTGAAATAAAGAAAAACACATACATACATAAATAAATTCCGTATATATGTGCATATTAGCTGGCTCACGTATAAGCCACTGCCCCGCCCCCAAAACAGCAGTCTACTTTTGGGAAAACACTATGACCCACGTATAAGCCAAGGTATATTTCTACGCATCTAACATTGTGTCTTAAGCATACATCGAATCACCGTAAACTACAAAATTCCCAATCAACAGTGCTAAACGGCTGTGCTATGTCGGGTGCTGTTCTTCTGATCTGCACAGATGCTGACTGCTTTCCATGACTGTGCAGTGCTGTGTCCCTGCAACACTCCCTGTGTGACACTTACTGTGGCTGTGTCTGCTACAGCGGAAGCACATTCCCAGAGCCAGTACTTTTGTACTGGTGTTCTCTGACACTACACTATGAAGGAAGACATTGGAAGGTGATTTTTAAAGCAACAACCCAGGCAGCAACCTGAAGCACTCAGGAACTCACCATAAGTGTACCAGTATGTTTGTAACACACTCAGGCTGTATCTGTAATTTACACTGCTGCACTTGCTGTCTCTCACTCTCTCTCTCTCTCTCTCTCTCTCTGTAGCATCGGAGACAGAATGTGATCAGCAGAGGTGGGGCACGTGGGTACTGGGAGGTTTTACCAGGGCAAGTTACCACAGGACATGCTTTACCACAGCAAATGTGCCGTCTCTCTCCTTGTCACTAATTGCTTGGTTGATTAGACCCGCGTATAAGCCAAGACCTGCAAAGCACAGCAATACTTTTGGTGTAAAAAACTCAGCTTATACGTGAGTAAATACGGTAAATAAATAACTAAATAAATATCCTCCCATGTGGCATTTTCCATTATAAATACATTTGGAGTTGTGCTACTCACTTTCTTTTGTAAAATTGTGGGGGGGTTTGTACACCTTACCCTAGGCTTGCTGCTGCTCTTGTTCCCATGAATGATTGTACTTTTCCTTTTAATGACAACTTTTCAGCACTGTCCAAGCTACAGCCATGTTCACTGTCATCATCCTCATGCATACTAAATGACTGACCAGCAGCACTAGGCTGTATGATGCTGCTACTGATGCATGATTTGGGGGCAGGGTGGGGCATCATATAGTGGTTTAAGGAAGACTGGCAATTGTTGATTACCACACGCAGGTGGTTGTGGCAGCTGTTATCAGGTTGTTTGTATGAGCCCAATAGGGGGAGGGCTTACCTTTTCATTTCTGGATAGATAATTTCTATTGGCAGCACTGGAAGGGGGATGAGAAAGAAAGTGGTGTGCTTTGGATTTCTCCAGAATGGATTAATTACCAGACGCACCGGATAACTGTCTGGAAATTATGCTTGGAGTGTCAGTGGAACCAGTGGACTATTTATGACTAATATGCCATGGTTTCTTGGGCTATGTTATCACACAGCCAGTCAAGTCCTTATAGTCGCACAGGTCCAACTCACAGTCCCACCATGACTAGCTCTTTCTCCACCACCACAAATTGCAGAACTTATTCTTGGTGGAGCTGACACCGTGAAATCTGTATCTGCTCTTCCTCCCTCACATCCATTTCTCCTTTTTTTCATTTTCTTATATATTCTACATGATGATTCTTTACAGATGGGGACATTTTAATGACACAGCCACCACTGGATCCTAACTATGATGACTGACAATAGTCATCAACAATTTTTAGATGCCAATGTGACACACATACACTACTGCATGACTAGTGAGATGAGAGGAAATTGAGAGAGATGAGCAAAAGCAACACCATCCAGCCCAGCCACACCACACTGACAAACCCTCACACTACCCTACTGAGAGACTCTGAGGGACCTAGTGTCTCAGCAGCCTACTTCACTGTTCACTTACTAACTGGCTGGCATAACCACATGAAATAAATAAATACAAATATGGATATCTGTGGCAGGCACCAACAGCAGTCAGTCGAAATAAAGTGCCAACTGAAACCTTCAGAAATCCCTCATGCCTCTTTCTCTATCTGCTAAAGTCACTGCCCTGTGCTGCAGTGCTACAACTGTAGTAAACACACACTGCACTCTCCCATCTGATATATCTGCACACAGTTTTACTGGTCTGTCTGCCTGAAACTACTGTTAGTTACTGATAACTAGCTTACTGGAATGATAATGCATGATTCTCTCATGATTTATAACTTTCTATTTACAAATCACCCTTTTAGGAAAGAAATTAATAGCTCTAAAAAACACATCCTTCTCTGCCAAGATAGATCTGGAAATGGCACTGAGGGTTGTACAATATCTCCATCATTGCTGCTTGGCAGCTATAGGTAACGTGGCTTGCAAAAACTTGAACAAGCTCAGTGTGTGCTTCCTGCTTGTAAAACATAACCACATCATAGCTAGCTCCTCAACACAGCAGTAGCACTGTCACTCACGATACCAGTGACCTAGGTTTGGTAACGAGCCTGAGTCATCAGGGGCCGGCCGGGTGGAGAAGGATTGAACATTCCAGTAATGTAGACTTTGATGGCAGGTAAGAACCGCTTGGCCATCCCAGTCTGCCCATTTCCCTACCTATTGGATATGCTGCAGATCCTAGTTAACCAACAGCCTACTTCTTCTTCCTACTCCTCACTAGAATTGCCTTATGTCAGTCCCATGCATTCTTGAATTTCCCCACTGTTTTTGACCCCATTACCTCCTCAGGAAGGCTGTTCCATGTGACCACTACCCTTTCTAGAAAAATACTTCCTCACATTGCCCGTAAGCCATCACCCCTCTAGCCTCAAATTGTACCCCCTTGTTCTTGCACACCTCTTTTTCTGAAAGATGCTACCATCTTGGACTTTGTTGATTCATTTGAAGAACTTGAAAGTTTCTATCATGTCCCCCTCTCCTTCCTTTCCTATAGGGTTTACATATTAAGCTCCTTCAGTCTCTCTTCATATGTTTTCTGGTACAAACCCTGCACCATTTTAGTTGTCCTCCACTGGACTGCCTCCATCCTGTCTATGTCCTTGTGGAGATTGGGTCTCCAGAACTGCACACAGTACTCCAGATGGGGTTTCACCAACTGTCTGTACAGAGGGATAACAGACACTCTACTCTTCCAAGGAGGGAGACCACTGCCACTGCATGATATAGGTGTCCATGTACTACAGGTGATGATACAGGCGTACATGCACTACATGTTGGAGGGAACACTGATTGGCTTTGAGGGGCTTCATGCACTACTGTACATGCACATACCAGCTCTCAGCCAATTCACTCATGGAGAAGGGAGAAAACAGAAACAGAACCCTTGGCTGAGCAGAATGATGGTCCTGCTCTCCTGCAGACCCCCCATCTGCCAACTTGGCTCTTTTCTCATGATGCTAACTGTAGATTCCAAGGGACCTCACCCAGCCTGAGTACCTCATTGTGGGGGGGGGGAGTAAACCATAAATGAAATGCTGGAGAAGTAAGCCACCACGAGAAAGTGGGGTGATGGGTTTGAGTAGCCTGAAGATGGGGCAAGATGTCAGTCAAGAGAAATGGCAAAACCACATCATGAAGCTGATGTGATGACATGCCAAAGTGAAGCAGTCCATTCAGTCTCACATTATTAGCCTCAAAGTGCCAGTGTTTCACACCTTCACCAAACTCCATTTCAGCACTGGCTTGGGCTCCCCCTTTTTTCAGATTTGACTTTTGATTTATGACATAGATGAAACTGTATAAGAATTTTAAACAGGAATGGGTTGAACTTGCACTCATGAACTCGACCACGGTACACCTTGTGTAGCAAATCAAGCAGATATGGAGAAACAAAATGAGGTGCACTCATACCTGGTGGAGAGGGTGTGGAAAAAACACACCACAGAACTTTGGCTTGGTGGCTCCATTTATTTAGTCATCCATTTTCTGCAGTAAATACACAATACTGTGCTGCATTGCTTCTGTGTGCTATATTAATGCTAGGCATCTGCCTTCAACCCTCTCCCAACTCTTGGTCTCTGTGCTTCAGCTTACACCTTCATCACATACCCCTGATGAAGACATAAGCCAAAGTGCTGGGGCAAGCAGTTAGGGCGAGTTGGAGACAGGTGCCTAGTACAGTACTGATATAGCATACAGAAGCACTACAGCACAGTATTGTGAATTGCTTATGAAAAATGGGTGACTAAATAAATGGACAGTTACCAAGATCAAGTTCTGTGGTGTGTTTTTTCCTGAACCCATCCACCAGGTATAAGTGCATCTCATTTTGTTTCTCCATAAGAATTTTAAATCACTGTTGACAGTGATTTTGGCTACTGGTATAGTACATTCTCCAGCCTGCAAAATCTGGTTTAACTAAAAGAATGTGTTGTACAGTATAATACATATAAACCAATCCAGATAATGCAAATCATTTTATGGATCAGCTTACTCTAAAGGATTAACTGCAAACAACTATCTATACTCCTGTGACTCCACCAGAACAGATCAATGAGTGCCACTAAACAAAGAGCTGTTACCAAATCCTGAATTGCTGGCCAGGGGGATGTAACTACTGTAATTACAATTACATTCATTAGTAAGTGGCTACAATGATGTTTGATTTGTTCTTCGTTTATTAAGGGGCATTGGTTGAATGATGGGGCCTTTGCCCTTAGAGTCAAAAAGACAGTGGACTATGAGCCTGTGTATTGTGAGTGTTAAACATTTTTGACATTAGAAAAATTGGTATAATGAAAAAAAATCCTGCAATTTTCACAAAATGTAACTAGAATGCCTTTCTGGAATTTGATTCACTAATAAAAAAATTGACCATGTATACTGTACATTTTTCTTTTCTTGTGGAATGAAACAAGACATTTTAATGAATTGTAAATTGGGGGGTCTCATGATTACCATATTGCCATAAATTAAGCAAAGATATCAGTTTTCCATTTTTTTTTCTCTTTCTGGGTATGTGTATCATAGAGAACTATTTATGTTTCTGTAATTACTAAAACTAGATAAAACACATAACACAAACACAGTAAATTCATCTCAAGATTGTTTGGCATTGTAAAATGTCACATGCAGAAAATAAAACAAAATCTTGTCATTTCAAGTACAGTATATTTACAGTCTACATTTGTAAAAAGAAAGAATTTATCTGAAGACTAATTATGTAAATGCTCATGTTGAAAAGGCATAAAATTTAAAAATGAAAAATTTGAAATGCTCTTTTAAAAAGTCTTTACAAAGAACAACTCATTTGAAAATAAATGTGCATGTTCAAGCAGTCCCACCAACTGTGTTTACATTAGTGCAACAGACTAAAATGATGCATGATATGAAATGGCATGGTATGTTCTCTTATGTTATTTTTGTTAATGCATTTTTTAAACATATACTGTAGTAGTAAATGTGGACCATAACTCCATTGGTGGTCCACAGGTTTACTTACTTTTCTCAAGTGACCTTTGGTTTTGCTTTTAATATACACCATGTTTCTAAATGTAAAACCACTTGAGAGCATTTTGAAGTAATTGTATGAATATTTTGAAAATGCCACCCACTTACAGCCATGCTTCTTAATGGAGGAAATTTACTAAGTTTACTTTGATTTGGAAGCATTGGGAAGCTTGCCTACAGTAGCTTTTCTTCAAAGTTAAAAAAATGTAAGAAACATTTTATAAGTATACTGGATCCCCTGAGTTGACATTCAGAGCTGTTTCTGCTTACTTTTGTAACATCAACAGATGTTCTTTTCTTTACAAAAATAAAATGCAGAATGTACAATGATGCACAAGCTTTGTAAGCCTAACCCATTTCAATCAAAAACACACAAGCACTACTGTACAATGAACTCACATTCTTAAAGAGCTCCTGAATCTATTGAGACAACTTTGAAATAATGCAATAATAGACACAAATGACCTTATATTTCATTTTATTTATACTTCTCACCCTTACAGCTTTATTACTAAGGACATTTGAGTGAAAACTTGATCTGGCTGCTTGTCTACACCTGACATCACAAGTATGCAATGACAATCTGCTGCTGTATAGGTAACTACACCGTTACCAGGGGATTACGATGTCAGGTGTAAACAAGCAGCTGGAGTACAGTAAATAGTTGAGGGGACAATGATCTTGTTTTCATATAATGGTGCTTAGAAATAAATAAAATGGGTGAGGAATTATAGAAAATATATGTAATATAAACTAAATTGTGTATAGATCTTACATTTTTCCAGGTCTTCCAAATGGTGTGAGGGTTCATTAAAGACTACAGCACTGTGTGAGCACAGTAACATTGCCAAGTGCAAAAAGTTACCATTTACACCGCTATAATTTTCTTCAACCCAACTGTATCTGCCTTTTTTTTAAAAAAAAGTTGTATATTTAAAAATACACTTATGGCAGACTAAAAATGTACTCTTCGAATACAAGGACATTTTAATTACTGTTGGTCACCATTAAAAAGAGCAGAAACGGTAAGATGGCCTCTAACAAGCCCTTTCTTGACTATGAATACACATGTGCTTTCTGTTTGTTTGGGGAAGTTTTCTAATGGATACTATTAGGGCTCTTTTGATGTAAATACCCTGAATCTGCCTCAGGCTTTTATTGGTTACTTGGGTCAAACATGCTATCAGAAACATGTTTGAGCCACATATGTTGCTTCTGAGACTCATCTAGGCTGCTGAACTTCATTTATTTGAAGAACTTTCAGAAACTGGCACATTTTATAAGGATGTTGAAAGAATATGTTCTAGAAATGATTATGATGGCCTGCTAGACTTTGAAACTGAAGCATGCCATTTGTGTACTGTAGTTTAAATATACAGTATATATATATCCATGCAAAACACTGTTGAGATGGAATCAAGAGATGGCAAATAACAAAATTAAGAATCGGATTATGAATAATGGGGAGAAAGATGATGAGTTGCTAAAGTGAGTTTGTGTGATACTGAAAAAGGAGAGAAGACCAGATGGAAGAGGGTCAGGACAGTTAGGTAGCAGATACATGGGGTATAGCTAAGTAGGTATAGTTCTGAATTAAGATATTTAAAGAGAGATTTGAAGTGGCACAGGGACTAAGCACTGTCAAACCAAATTTACTGTAAAGCCTTAACATTCTAGAGTATAGGGGCATATAGATGGAAAGAGCTGCTACAGGCTATGTTTAAAAGAATAGGGAAACAACAAAATTCCAGTATTTCTTTCTGTGCTAGTACTGACATTTTCAAATATTTTGCAACACTTTCAGTTGACAGATGTATTTGTCAACACCATGACTGCTCCAATATTTAGTCAGTTTCATTTTCTTGTATTCTATTTTTTGTATTTTTATGTGATTGTCCTTCAACCTCTCTCCTTCAGTGACTGCTTCCTTTGACACTGCTCAGCTGCATACTGTATGGCCAGCCATTGCACAGGAAACCTCCATGAACACAATCCCATTGTAGAGCCCCTCCATGGCTGGCTCTAGGGCTGTGACAAGGCTTTGTGCTTACTGCAGGCCTGTGGCATGGGATCAAGAACACTTTCATATGCCTATCAGGGTTTTTTCCCCCATATTAATATCCCACCCACTTCCCAGCCATGTTGTCAGTGACTCCTGATGAGAAATAGCCTGTGGGTGGGGGCATGAACAGGACACTGCATTAGCCCCTGTGATATCCCATGCTGTCCCAACTCCACCAGAGGACTCAGTGTTGCAATGGGAGTCCTGACCCCTCCCTCCCGGGTCTTAAAGTCAAGTATTTACATTGCCTCCAAGACTCTAATGTCCTTGTGCAGTGGGACTGGTTCAGGTAGTAAACTCAGGTCACCAATATGAAACTGTGATGTGCCCAGCGTGCAATAGTAGGTCAGTTGCAACCAACCATTTTTTATAGGAATAGGTTTCTACAGATGACAGTCAAGTCTTGAGAACTGTTGCAAATTCAGTGGAGTCACATTGTTTTTCATAGTACTTGTGTTTTAAAATAGAATTCTTTACTTTTGAATAATCATTCTCTCAACCTTGTTCAAATGGAGCAAAAGACACTACAGAGGTACAATGTCCACACACTTCTGCCCACACTTCAGGGTCAGACTGGGGAACAGAGGGCCCACTCTGAAAGTTGATGTAGGCTCTGACCTAGAAAATCAATAGTGGAGGGACCATAGTAATGCAAACACATTAGTATTCCACTTCAACTAAATGCTAGCTCTGTGTTTGAATCTTATATTTTCTTACAGGAACCATTTAATGTAAAAACAAAAGATAAAAACAAAAATTTTCAGAGATTAGAAGGTGGCCAGGTGCCCAACAGAAGGGGCTAACCTGGAAATATCAAGGTATCCTGGTGGGTCAGTATGACTCTGCCACACTCCAGCTTTGAGCAATGTGGGGTCATTTAAAAACATGCACAGCAACAAATACCAGTACTCCTTGAGGATGTAGTCCAGAAGTTCAGCTTTATTTCATAGAATTATAAAGATGCCTCAAACAGCCACATGAAATAACCCTCTACCAGTTTCACACTATCCACATGTGCACCATCAGGAGGTGCTAAAGTACAGTAAACATGGGATTTAATAAGACATTGTCTGAATGTGATAGGTGCAGGAAAACTGAAGTAAGCAAGTGTCTTGTATTCAAAAAAAGTGTTATGTGATGTGCCATATAAGAGCATGAATAAATATATAAAATATACATACGCATAAATACAAATAAAAAGAGATACTCCAGCTCTTTGTGCTCTCTTAATGAATCTACCTCAACACATTTCAGAACAACTTAAAAAACTCTAAACCTAATTACAAAAAAGACTTGTGAATTATAGAGACCAATATTTCACACTGAAGTGACTATGCCTACATGATTATTGTATTTAAAAAAAAAAAGTTTACAAATACATCTCACACACTTACACACCTATTTACTGTTTCTTTAAAAAAAGGGGAAACAGCAATTAAAATTGTCTATACCAATGGATACCTCTAAGGCCTAAAGTATCCATAACACCTGTGATTATCTAACAGGGGTAAGGGTCTTACATTTCCACACTTATTTGAATATCTTCTGTCTCAGTTAATATTACTGGATGTACACATTATTCAAAAGGGAAAAAAATAAACCCTAGAAAACAAGAATGTTAGATCTCCCAGTTCCTTATGATTCCATTCCCATATGATTCCAGGTCCAGGGGTACCAATGGAACATTATTATACCCTGTGGAAAGAACAAAAAGTTCTATTCAGAAGTGGATAGGTACCACTGAATCCAACCAAAGAGCAACCACTACCCAACCTGTTACACGTAAAACATTAACTGTAAGCTAATATAAACCAGAACACATAATTCAGATATTCCTCCTTTTAATGCATGCCATAAGGTCAATTCTATCATTTAAGCCAGGTGATGACATCCCCCCAAGGGTGAAAATCCAAAAAGATTCTCTATTTTCTATGGTTCCATCCTCTGGGTCCCAGCTTCACCTTCTCAATTACACATAATTTGAACTTATGTGTACCTGAATTCTGATGTTTAACATGATTTACAAGGGCATTTTTACTGTCACCTGCTGTAATTGCTCTATGATGTTCCCCAGTTCTCTGTTTAAAGGGTCTTGATGTTTGGCCTCTATAAAAGGCTACACATGTACACGTTGCCAGATATATTACATTCTCAGTTACACAATTAAAAGATCATGCATTTTATAAATCTGGTTACTGTTGCATGTATTGAATGTGTCTTTCCTCAAAATATCCAGGCAGAATTTACAATTGCCACAAGGGAAGTTTCCACTGGGCAGAGGTGGGAGCCAGTTCCCAGTCATACTGCAGTCTGCTACAATCTTAGGGTGGTAGGTGTGAACTAATCCATCTTTCAGATTCCTACCCCTCTTGTACACCATTAAGGGTTTGTTGACAATATATCTTTCCAAAAGGGGTTCGTTCATTCTCCAATATGTTCCAATGTTTATTAATAATGCTACCATTATCCATTGTTATTATGGCAAAGCAACAGTATACAAAAGAAATCTAATCTAGCCGATCACTAGAAACAGGGGAGGTACCCAAAGACTGGAGGATAGCAGATGTAGTCCCCTTATACAAAAGTGGGAACAAAGAGGAAGCAGGGAACTACAGACCAGTCAGCCTCACCTCGGTAGTGGGGAAGATCATGGAAGCACTACTGAAGGAGAGATTGGTGGAACATCTAGTTGTCAATGGACTACAGGACCCAAGGCAGCATGGTTTCACCAGGGAAGGTCATGTCAGACCAACCTCATTGAATTTTTGACTGGGTGACTAGGGAGGTGGATCAGGAGGGCAGTGGACATGGCCTATCTGGACTTCAGCAAGGCCTTTGACACTGTGCCACATAGAAGACTATTACGCAAACTGGGAATATGGGTGT
Source organism: Neoceratodus forsteri (assembly GCA_016271365.2). Classification (NCBI taxonomy): domain Eukaryota; kingdom Metazoa; phylum Chordata; order Ceratodontiformes; family Ceratodontidae; genus Neoceratodus; species Neoceratodus forsteri. The sequence goes on from CM057449.1 coordinate 736,661,438, forward strand.
GGGCAGGACAGTAGTGCGGTGGGTAGGTAACTGGCTGGGCAGCAGGACACAGAGGGTGGTGGTAAATGGCTGTCACTCCACAGAGGGAAGAGTGACCAGTGGGGTACCACAGGGATCAGTGCTGGGACCGGTACTATTCAATATCTTCATCAGTGACATTATGAGGACCTAGAAGGCAGAATTTCACTGTTCGCTGATGACACAAAGCTCTGTAACAGAGTAGACACACCAGAGGGTGTAGACAGAATGAGAAGGGACCTGCAGAAACTTGAAGAATGGTCAGGGGTTTGGCAGTTGAAATTCAATGCAAGGAAGTGCAAGATAATGCATATGGGGCACAAAAACCCTGGCACAATATATCAGTTGGGGGGTGAGGATATAGCATTCACCAAGCAGGAAAGGGATCTTGGAGTTATCATCTCTGATTACCTCAAGGCAGGGAAACAGTGTGACAAGGCAGCAGGTAAAGCAAATAGGATGCTGGGATGCATAGGCAGGGGCATCACCAGCAGGAAAAGGGAGGTCATAATTCCACTATACAAGACACTAGTGAGGCCGCACCTGGAGTACCCTGTGCAGTTCTGGAGACCATACCTACGTAAGGACATAGACAGGGTAGAGAAGGTTCAGAGGAGGGCAACAAAGATGGTGCATGGATTGCATCACAAGTCCTATGAGGACAGGTTGAAGGCACTGAACATGTATTCCCTGGAGGAGAGGAGGGAGAGAGGGGATATGATAGAGACATACAAGTATCTTACAGGGAGGAACAGGGTGCAGGAATGCACTATTTTTAAACGAAAAAGATGTTCCAGGACTAGAGGGCATGGGATGAAGTTGGAGGGAGGATGATTCAGAGGAAACGTGAGGAAGAATTTCTTCATAGAATGGGTGGTGGACAAGTGGAACACCCTGCCAGAGGAAGTGGTGGGGGCTCAAACAATCACGGGATTTAAGAATGCATGGGATAGACATAAAGGAATTCTGGAGGTCAGGGGTAAGGGGCAACAGACTTCCTGGAAAACATAAACTGAACTTACAAACTTAAATGGGCAGACTGGGTGGGCCATAGGCCCTTATCTGCCGACACTGTCTATGTATCTATGTATCTATGTAACCATCCATAGATCAATAGCTGCCATTATTGGCAAGTGTAGGTGTCCCTAGCTCTTCTAAATGGACCATGCCAACCAATGCCATCCATGCAGTCCCACCCTTATCCCACCAGCATGTTCTTTCATCATAAAAACAATGCTTTGCAGCATGTATGGTACAAAAATAAACCTTAATAAAATATATAATTTGAAAGGCTAAAATAGGCTTTCCTGTAGTGCCTAAATCCTCCTAAATAGAAAAAGAGGTAGTATAGCATCATGCCTGTGTACTGGTTCTCTTGGGCTGATGAAAGGACACTGTTTAAACAAATCTGTCATTTTTGGGACAGAGCATGTTAAAGTTAATACATTTCAAAATGTCATAAACAGTTTTCTATATGTCAAAGCCCCTTAGGTTTGTGCAGCCCCTTCCTCAAAGAAATCCTATATGTGCCCCAGGCTCACTTGACACTGTACAAAAACTTCCAGAAGTGCAGGTCTCTGGTTGATCACAGAGTGAGTTTGAGAGTGTCTTTCTCTGTCAGACTGTTCATTGCCCTGTGAGTGGAGTTGAGGCTGTGGTGAGGTGCATGATGATGTTTACTATTGTGTGTGCAGAGCTAGGACTGCTAGATTGAACATTTGCTGTTGTTTTGTCCTCTTGTTCAGTATGGGGGGTCAGAAAGAGGAAGAGAGGGGACCATGGTACAAAACAATGGGGGCATACTGTGTGTGATGGCACTGCAGTCTTATTTCTTGACTTGCATTTTTTCCTGTATAAGTGATCAAAATTTACCAGTATAATTGTGGGCTAGTGCAACTATCTATGGGCTAGTACAATTTTGAATCAGCTTGTCCTGCTGAATAGGGCAAAACAAGGTTAAGGCTGACCTCTGATCAGGTCTAAAGTAGTCAGAGAATTGGGCTTTTTTGGTGGCTGCCCCACTGCTGTGGAACTCTTTGCCTTGATCTTTGAGTGAGGTCCCATCAGTAGAGCACTTTAAAAAGGGTTTGACGTTTTACTTATGTAAGGGCCAGGCATTCCCTGTGTCTAGGCATATGTGGTGGCATCTGTCATCTAAGGGGAGCCTGCCTTTATGCCATGAAATCTGTACCTCACTAACTAGGCAATCACAGATATGGGCAGATGGAGCCAGAGGTACCATACACATACACAGGGACACCACTAAACAGGAGGACACTCATATAATGAAGGCCCATACTTGGAGCTGGGGCCAGACAGATTCCACATTTATTAGCTGTCAGATGGTACAAAACATCAAAGGGCATTATCCTTACTACCATGATTCAATCACTGTTGCCATAACTACATTATTCACCTTTGCATGGTCTATACCAATACTGTCATTGCTGTTTCCACTACCATACAGCTACTTCACTGTTTCTACACTGCCCTGAAACTGATTGTTGTACTGCTTAGACTGTTGCTAATCTATCTTCCATAAAGGTCTATTGGGCACTATAACTCACAAAAGCAGTGCATTTTGGCACTACCCCTAGGCAGGATGAGACACTGCCATGGGGGTTCAGCTATGCCTATGCATGGTTCTGTGTCTGCTAGAGGCAACTCATGGACTAACCATCAAACTATGGTGTACTCCTAAGATATCAGATACTGTAGTTGGTTCAGCCATGTATGTATTCCTTCTAACAGCACACTGATGGTCTTAGTGACCTAAAGCAAAGGACTCCAATCCCCAGCCCAACTCCATGGGACTTAACTGACACCAACTGTTGCAAGGCCCCCTATCCTGACACATGATTCCTGACTACATTGCAACTCAGTTTACCTAGGGGTCACTTATCACACCTGAAGGTACATTTTCCTCCTTTGGAGCTATTCAGTGAAGGTTTACTTACATACTGTACCCTCCCTTGTGTACTTCTCTTGATGGGAGTTGATCCACAATGATCCTGGTAACCTCCTTTGAGAGGAGACCCACCCCTATTCTCTGGTGCCATATGCATCCAGGTGGTCATTTCTTATGGCTAGCAGTCCTTCTGGGTCTCCTTCATAAGGCTGGTCCAGAAGGTATCCCATCCCATGCCAGAAGGGGTGAAGAGAGATGGGGCTCCCACTCCATTGCTGTCCTTGTATTCAAACTCTGTAAACCTGAGTGCACTTCCGGATGAATAAGGAAGCACAAAGCACAAAATCCAGACAGCTTGGCTCCTAGCTAGAGCCCACTAGAGACTGATGCTCAAGGCCAGGCTTAACCTTTCAAGTGCTCTCTCATAACCTGTCTTGAGCTTGGAAGAAGACATAGGCTGGTTACACTTGTATAATCTGGCGTTTGTAGACTAATTTTAAGATTTTTAGCATGGATCAGGACTATATTGTTGCATGTAATAATTTTTTGTTTAGAAATTTTAGTCAAAAAAGTGCTGGGTTTTTGCTAAAACTATTTTTAGATTAGCTAGGGAAACTGTATACAGCATCATTAAAATGCTGAATACATTTTAACACTTTTCTGTAAGCTGCCCTGAGCCTGCAAGATAGGGTACTAATCAAATAAATTACTTACAGTATTTACTTAGTAACTTACCTTGTGACAGTGTATTTTATGCATACATTAAATTATATAATGATCCCTGAGCGCATCTTCTAGTGCACCTGTTTCCAGGATGTGGTAGAGGTGGGATGAAGGAACCAAGTCAAGTTAATGAGTTGTTGATTCGGTTCCTCAAATTGACCTATCCGCACTCCAGAAAAATCTTAACTATCCCTCTAAGTTCTGGAAGGTCATTCACGCCCCCTTCTCCCATCTGACCCAGGCTTTCTCCTGTCCTCAAGGTGGGAGACACCCCTGTCTCCAACCCTGCTGAATTTGCCTCATCTTCAACTCCTTTTTTATGTACCCCCTCCTTTCCTCCTCTACCTCCCCCTCTCCCCTTTTCCCTCCCGCCTCATCCCCCCCCTCCTCCCTCCCCTTCTCCTTCTCCGACACGACTCCCACCACTTATGCTTCTCTCAGCCTCCTTGGCAGTAAACCTATTCAAAGTTGGGAGACCTGATGGTCTTGACCCCAAACTCATGTCTCTCTCTGCACTCCTGCCATTGCTGTCCCGGTCACCTACCATCTACATTCCTCTTTCTCTCTAACCTCTATCCCTGACACATGTAAGCAGGACACACAATCATCAGTGAGCCCTCCTCCACTGGCAACTACCACCTTAAGTCCCTCCTCCCCACTCGGGCTAAACTCCAAGAATATCTTGTTCTCTCCCAACTCTCCCCTTTCATTGATTCCTCCTCTTTCTTCACTCCCTACCAGTCTGATTTTAGAAATCTTCCTACTCTACAGTACCTCTACCTACCTCCTGCAACTCACTGACTCTATCCTGTTTGGTAAGAGTCAGAGCTTGGTCACCTCAGCCATTTTGTCAACTTGTCCGAAACCTTTGACACTGTTGTCTACCCTATCCTTCCGGACAAGCCTAAGGTAGAGGGGGTTCTCTGCCCTACTCAGTTGAATGATTCCACTCCTCATAGGTCAATACATAGCTCTGAAAGGATTTTTAGGTCCGTTATAGTTCACAAATTTTAAACGTAACCTTTGATGCTGTTTGTAGTTAGATGGATATCCAGGCAAGTCTTAAACTCCATTATCCTTTTACTGGCTATCACTTCTACAGGGAGCTCATTCCATAGCTTAGTAATTCTAACACTAAACTAGTGCTTCCTCTTGTTAGATTTGTAAGTGGCCCCTTTTAGTTGTAATGGGTGTGCTCTTGTGTTATACTCCTGTTCTCTTAGCTCAAGCCCCAACTGCTCCCATAATTCACCATCAAAAGGGCTTTATAGACAAGGCACATATCACCCCTCAGTCTGTGGTATTCTAGCCTGTATAACCCCAAAGAAGTTAACCTTTGTTGATATTCTAGCCCGCTAATCCCATTTATTGATTTAGTAGCTCTTCTATGCACCCTCTCAAGAGCTTTAACTTCTGTTCTGCCACCTGGGGCCCAAAACTGGGCACAATACTCCATAAGGGGATGACCTAGTGCTGTATGAAGGGGTAGTATAACCTGCTCATCTCTGCTTCTAATATGTTTAATAATGCAGTGTAGTATACTACTAGATTCTTTTATAACTTGGTTGCAATGAAGTTTGAAGCTAAGATCATTGCTCACCCTGATACCCAAATCCCTCTCATCCTGTATTGTTCTGAGCGCTACTCCATCCAATTTATACTTAATATGCATATTGCTTTTGCCTAAGTGCATCACAGTGCATTTATTGATATTAAAGGTAGATTTCTTCTGCTTGGCCCATACTTCTAATTCACCTAAGGCTGCCTGTAATGTTTCAGCTTCTTCTAGGTTGTTTACTACAAACCCTATTCACATGCCGTCCATGAATTTAGATTCCCAGACTGATGTACTAGATCTCATTGATGAGATATATATGTTGAAAATGCAAGTGCCCAACAGTGAGCCCTGGGGGACCCTGCTGGTCACTTCAGCCCAACTGGAGCTTGAGCCCTTAACACATACCCTCTGTCTTCTAATGGACAGCCAGTCCTCTATCCAATGGGTAAGATTCCCATGAATACCATGCTCGATAAGGGCATCAATCAGCTCCCCATGCAGAACCTTATCAAAGGCTTTAGAATAGTCCAAAAAATACTATATCTACCATGTTCCTTGTATCTAGGGCTTTGCTGACTTTGCCATATAACTCTAATAGATTCGTCTGGCATGGTCTACCCTTTCTAAAACCATGCTGGTGGGGATCTATATCCCCTGCTAAAATGACCACATCAGTGATATTGGTTTTAATGATACCCTCCAGGATTTTTCCTAAACTTGATATCAGGCTTATTGGTCTGTAATTCCCCGCCTCCTGCTTAGTCCCCTTTTTGTGCAGTGGAATCACCTCTGCCTGCCTCCAGGCTTCTAGTACCATACCACTGTTTATGGATTCCTGGAATAGGAATGTTATTGGTTCTGTTAGGACATCCTCCAGCTCCTTAAGTATCCTGGGGTGGAGTCCATCAGGATCCTGGGCTTTATTATGATCTAGTGAAATAAGCCTATCCCTGACTTCCTCTATATCCAGTGTTACCGCAGGGTTATTGGCCTGATCATGATGTTTAAATGTGGCTTGTGTTTTGATGTTATAAATTGAAGAAAAATAATTATTATAATGTTCAGCCATCAAGCCATTATCAGTGATTAATGCCCCATCAGAGTCCTTCAATGGTTCAATTATTTTGCTGCCACCCTTTTTGTTGTTAATGTACGAAAAAAGGATTTGTAGTTATATTTAACTTTAACTGCCAATCTCTGCTCATAATTTGCTTTAGCCCGGTGTATGCATGTTTTGCATGCCTTAAGGGCAGACTTATAAGCTGCCAAGTAGGTTTCCTGTCTGCTTTTCTTGGCTCTGCCTTGAGGACAGGTCTCAAGCTGTCCATAGTGGTAATGCCTTATCCCTCTCCACTCCTGATCTGCTCTGGTGTGCCCAAGGGTCTGTACTTGGTACTGTTTTCAGTAAAAATACCACCAACAGCTTAATCTGGTTCAAGGTCAGTTGGCATTCATCTGTATCCCCCTCCCCCGAGTCATGCCTGAAAATAGGCAGGATTTGTCTAATGCACTTACCTGGTCAACAAAAACTAAATAAATAAATAAAATACATTTTTTTCTCAATATTCCTGGACCACCTTCCGTTTGCCTGCTCCTCTGCATCTAGTCATGTTTATGCAGATGTTACAGTACTTTAGGTAGCCTGTGACGTGTGGGCGCCGTCAGAAACGGTGATGCTATGTGGGTGAAAGCACAAAAGGCGAGGGGGCAGGGAGGCGACTAGATGTGGTGGGGTGGAAGACCCTAGAAACAAGATGTCTCTATATGTAGACACATGTGGGAGGCAGTGAGCATGGCGAGCATGGCCTGGGAGGGGGTGGAAGGGATGTAGGGGGTGCCGCTGTGGTCTGCTGCCAAGCTATGTTGAGGCATCGGGGGTTGGCCTCCACTTGCGGTGTGTGGGGTTCTGGATTTGGGTATGGGTACAGGCGCTACTACGGTTTTTCTGTGCCCAGCCCAAAACTTGTTATTTTATTTGCTTTCGCCCCACCTGACATGCACCACCTGGAGTTGAGAATCCTTATTTAGGGGATAGAGAGGGGTGATGCCCCCCACAAGGGAGTGGGGAGTGGGCACAGCCCCCTCTCAGAAAGCAAATGCTTTAAGTCCCCAGCGTCGTTCTCCCATGTGCCAAGGATGTCAGGGTGGGGAAATTGTTTTTGCAGCACTGACGTCACGATAATGCGGGTCGCCGTTCTGCATTTGCCATTATCACATAGAAGCAGACTTTATACCTATGGATCCTCTGTCCCTGTCTTTGACTTCATGCCCAGGCACCAACTGGACTTCACCAACATCTATCACTGGTTCTTGGCAAATCAGCTGTCCCTCAGTGCCAAAAAAACAGTCTCCATGACTTTTGGTACAAGCTAAAGACTATCTAGGCTCACCTGCTCCCCTCCTTTCATACTCTTAATGATGCTGCGATTGAAGATGTCTCCTCCTTTAAATACCTCGAGGTCTGGCTGGGATCACTACTTGATTTCTCTGTTCATGTGGATGCCATCCACCTGACGCTTCAACCCAGTCTGAGTGCACTTTATTTATTTATTTTTTTTTTTATTGATATCTCAGATTACAATACCTTTGAGCCAGAGGCACTTTTACAAAGGTTCCACGTCAGTAGAATGACACAAAAGCAAACAAAACATTCAATATCAACAATAAGTACACTTAAGGCAGTTAGAAAACAGACATGCTAGATATATTCCAAATAAAAGTAGTGATACACAACTTGAGTCATCATTTAACAGGCACAATGAATGTTAACAGAAACAGTTGGTAGGTAAAAGGCAACCAGAGGTTGGCTTTGTTGGGGGAGGAGGTGATGATTGTAGGAGTGAGTAGGGGGAGGGGCAAGAGATGGAGGTGATAGCAACAATGGAGGAGGGGGAAGAGGGCAGTTTGGGGCTTAGGGTAGGGTGAGGGAAGGGGAGGCCATAGCAGAAACACAAGGGTAAGTGAGCAAAAGAGGGGGAGTAAGGAAGGGGGAGAGGAGGTTACTGGCAAGAGTTGGCAGAGTTTTACCTGGCAACAAGGAGGGGAAGGGGAGAAAGGGGACTGGGGGGATGTGTGTTGTGTAGGGAAGGGAGGCAATCTATAGGTGGCCATTGCAGCTGCTAAGTGCAGTGAGGTGCTGGTGAAGTTTATTCTTAAAAGGGCCAATCATAATTTCATCTAGGGTACCAGAAAGGAGGTTCTTTAGCCAACTGGGTGCCCTATAAGAAAAGGATTACTGTGCCTGGGAGGTGTGTCAAAAATAGACTTGATACATCTGTTTTGACATACCCCGAGTTTGATGAGGATTAGATGCAGGGATTAGGAATTTCTGGGTGACGGGGGGGTAGGGGCCTGGCCGAAGCTAATTTTTTTGCTAAAAGGCAGATCTGATATTTTATTCTGCCCATAAAGTTTAACCAGCTACACTGTGCATACAGGTCAAGAAATGAAAAGAGTATCCTGCTTCCTGCCTGAAGAGCGGTTGTCTCAAAGATTATTTTTCCAGTCTTTGATTATGGTGACATTGTTTATAGTGCTGCTCCCAAATCCATCCTTGCCAGATTATACCCCCCTTCACTCCTTCTGTTACTTTGCCTTTGATTGCCCCCCAGAACCCACCACTGCTCTCTGCATTCCTCCCTCTCCTTTTCTTCTCTTCTCTTGATGCCAGGTGCCTCACTCATTGTGCTACCTTAATCTCCAAATTCTGGCTTGGGTTCCATCCCTGTTCTCTTTCCTCCCTCCTCAAGTCCCTTTTCACCTCCTACTATCTTCGCAACTCTGGACCTTGCTCTCTTGTTTCCCTCTTTAAAATCCTCTGCTGGTCAAGCTGCCTTCTTCTGCCTCCCCAAACTATGGAGCTCTCTTCCCACTTCCATTTGTACTGCTTCTTCCCACTCACTCAGCTCTCTACTATGCTACTTCACTACACAATCCTGCAGTTGCCCCTGAGCCTGTGCTGTATTTTGCCACCCTCCAATTCCTTACACCTTCTGCCACTGCTTCTGCCCTAATTGAATTCCCCCTGTCCCCAAGTTTTGACCACTCTTTCTTACAGAACCCAGCAGTGCTTTGTTCACCCTTCAGTTTTGCTACCAGCAGCACTTTATTGCCATAGCTAAAGTAAGCGAAAAGAGCACAGCACCCACTTCAAAAAAAAAAAAGGTCACACAACAAACAGAAACATATTTTCATTTATTATTTTAATTAAGCCATGTGCAATACACATGCCATTTCAGTAACCATTATAAAAATGCTACAGTATGTTCTGGCCCAGTGACACTGAGGGCTAAGGCACTGGACCCCTTACTTCGGGCCATGCCAATGACCTTGTTCAGAAATGAGCACTGACCATTGGAGGTCGGTGGGTGGGAGGGTGCAGAGCTGGGTGGAGCTGCTGAGAGGCAGCTCTCCTCTTCAGGGAGGGATGGTGGTATCATTTGGCTCTTGACTGCCTTGTGGTGGAGGCCAGGGGGCAGTGCAGGCCAAAGGGAGTGCCAGGTGATAGGCCAATGGGTGGGTGGAAGGGGTCATCACCGGAGCTGTAGTATGCATGCATGCCTCCATGCACATGCATTTCTACTCATGGGGCCCAAGTGTAAAAAAAATTAGGAGGACAAGAAAAACAGAGGAAAATGGATCTGGTCACAGGATGATGCCTGACCCTCCACAGGCTCCACTCCTGGACAAGGCATAAGGTAAGCCCTGGTAATTCTGGGATGTTGGGGCTGGGGGGGCCAGTCAGGCTGATGAGGACAGCGAGAAGGAGATAAATAAATACACACACACACAAAAAATGCTACAGCATGACTGTCATCACAGAATGGCAGTTCATCTAGTGGACTCTAGGCTTCATCAGATTCTACTAGACATACTAACAAGTGCCTTTATACTTATTCCACACAACCAAAAACACATGTGTTTCATTAAGTATGAACTACTTGAATTAAAAAAAAATCTTGACAGCTGATTTATCATATCTAAATATCAATTGAACAGCTTTCAGGCACAAACCTTAGTATGACAGCAACCTCTAGTGTCAACGTGATGTGGGGATACCCAATTTTATAGTAAATCTTATATTAACTTCAGACTTATCCAGCTTTAAATGTTTTCATTAGTGCTTAAAATATATATATATATATATATATATATATATATATATATATATATATTTAAAGTGCATACAAACATATGGTAAGTGAACTTGTGAGGGCTATACAATGGGAAGACACTAGTTATGCAATAGCCAAACACATTTTGCAAACTCTGAGATACAGTTCACTGGTATTGAAAAAGTGGACCTTGGACTCAGAGGGGGTGATTGGAACAGAAAATTGACCAGAGAGAATGTTTTGGGATTTATCAGTTAGGAGCCAGGAATGATGGTGGTTTGAATGACAACATTGATTTGTCAGCTTTTCTGAAAAAAATGAAATAGTTGAAAAAATAAATATGTTTGCATGCACTTTAAATATATTTTTAAGTGCTAGTGAAAACATATTTAAAGCTGGATAAGTGTGAAGTTAATATAAGATTTACTGTAAAATTGGGTATCCCCACATAGGATTGACACTAGAGGTTGCTGTCATATTAACTAAGGTTTGTGCCTGAAAGCTGTTTAATTTATACTTAGATATGCTAAATCTGCTCTCAAGTTTTTTTAAAAATTCAAGTATGTCATACTTAATGGGACATGTGTTTTTAATTGTGTGGGATATATATAAAGGCACTGGTTAGTACGACTAGTAGAATCTGATGAAGCATAGAGACCACTAGGTGAGACATCATTCGGTGGTGACGGTCATGGTGTAATGTTTTTATAATGGTTGCTGCAATGGAGCGTGTACTGCACATGACTTAATGAAAACGGTAAAGAAAAATATTTTTCCATTTGTTGTGTGACTTTTTTTTATGTGAGTGCTGTGCTTTTTTCCCTTACTTTGGCTCAGATTTGCTTCAGCACCACTGTCATAATCCTGGTGCTCCTTGTATTTCTATAGATTGCCATAGCTAGCAGTGCCTTCTTCATACTCCAGTTGTGTTGACAGTTGCACTTTTTTTAGAAGTAGGAAGCTCAGTGCCCCAGTGCTTCACTGTATAGAGAGCTTCATCACTGCCTCCTTATGAAGCTCTCTATAAGGCAAAGTGCCAGGGCACTGGGCTTCCTACTATGAATGGTAGTCTGCACAGTTCTTTAAATTTTTGCAGTGTTGCACTGTAATAATACCAGTTCTGGCTATATGTGAAAGAATAAGCCAAGCTGTGGCTTGTCATAAATCAGTCTGTAGTACAGCAGCTGAGCAGCATTTCTATTTCCACAGAGTTTGAGGTATGCATGGTTGGCTAACTGCGCTTCAAGAATTAAGTCATGCATTCACTGTGCTCATTCATTGCCAGCTCACGGTCATTGTGGTTTTTCAGGGGCACACAGAAGGGGAGGTTGAGGGCAATAGTGTTATGGGTCCACAATGCCATTCCTCTCATCCTGTCCCCCCTCCACAGCAACTGGAGCAGCCCCCCCATCTTTGTGCCCCTGAAAAACCACAATGACCACAAAATGGCTTGACTGTTAATGAATGAGAACATGCTTGTCCAAGCACACACTCATTCATTAATAGCTCAGTGGGCTGCCTGCCATGGAGGACAGTGGAGGGCTGTGTCAGTGGCCCACTCTATTTCAGAATGGGGGGAGCAGGTGAGATACTACCTGCTGGGATGGAGGGGCAGGATGCACTACTTGACTACTATCATACCACTGGACCACCAGGAAGGAACTGGAATTTGGCACAGCACTGAGGGAATAAGTTTAAAAAAATAATTCTATTTATACTACATATGGGTATTGTGGATAGGGTAGGAGGGGAATTCATTGTCAGTAGACCACCAGGGATATTTTACAAATATGGGGAATAGGGATGGGGGGTTACTACAAGTATGATTCATGTAGTCTGGACATGGGCAGGTGATCAGGTGAGGAGAGGGACCACTAGCCACCAGGTTTTTTTTAATACATGTTGGATGGGGCACTAAGGATGGGTGATAAGGTGGGGGGGAGGGACCACTAACTGCCATTTTTTTTTTAAATACACGTCAGATTGTGATATTTTTAAGTATTTTATTGGAGACTTGGGCAGCAATCCAGGGTGGGTGGAATTTCTGCAAAAGTTCAGAAATGGATTTCTGAGCTTTCATGGAAGCGAAAGTTTGACTTTCATTTCAATTCCACCAGTGAATGTTTTTTTTCACACACCTCTAAGTCTGACCTGTTTTCCTCTGTCTTTCTTTTTAATTGTTATATGTGGTCTGTGAGTTGTCATTTGATTTCTGTAGTACAGATTTGTGTGGTTAAGTGAATTATTAGTCAGTCTATTTCTATGCTGATTGTGGTTATTTTGTTTAGTTCTCAATGTGATGGTGAGTATCTTGTTTTGAACTACCTCTGTCATACATGTCTTGTTAATCCCTGTTATGTTAAACAAGTACAAAACACATTTTGAGGGGGGGGTGTTTTTACTGTAGCTATTGTTAGCTCAGTAAAATGTTCTGCTCAGATTCAGATCACACTGCTAATCCATCTGGTGAGGTGTTGTCTGTTGCTGCTGGTATTTAGTTTTACTGTAGTTTTTATTTACTTTTTCCTTGCAATATTAAGAATCTAAATATCTAAAATATTTTGGAAACTTCTCTCATGGGATATTAATGGTCTATATAATGAATTATTGGACACCCAGTGTACATTATTCAGTTTATGCAGACTCATTATGTTATTATGCTCCAAGAAACATGTGGAATTCTGATATTCCTACATTGCGAGGTTATGATATTCACATAATTAAAGTGGAAATGAAATCTAAAAGTGGGAAACCCCAAATGGGTCTCTTAACTGCAATAAAATTACAGAATGATATAACTATTCAGAGGATTGAAATTGAAGCAGAATATATTCTTCCAATAGAATAAATATTAACAATGCTGACATACTGTAGTCTTACTTAATGTTTATCTTCCTTCAAAAAACACTAGAGTCAGTTATTTAAAAATGTGGGAGCATTTTATAACCTTTTTACCTGCCGTGATTGTATTATACTGTGAGTCTGATATTTATCTAACAGGAAATCTTAATATCATATGCTCCACATCTATAGGTCTATCTTGTGTGTTGCAAGCACATATTGAGTTATTTAATCAACTCCTTGCTTGGAAAGAAAATCAATAGGCCAAAAACAGAATGATGTATGAGTACTACTTAATAATTTGTTGGTTGAATTTACTCTTATTGTAATTAACAGAGGAACAAGAATTGACAAGAAAGGACAGTGCACTTATTACAGTTCTCCCTTGCTATAACATACCTCATTATAACACATCCGGTCATAATGAGCCTGGACGTTTGGACTCCATTATCACCAGCTTAATTCCTTTGTTTACTGCAGTTCCAGGGAATAGCGATAGTACTCGTGGTTAAGCGTTTATTGATTTGTTTTAGCACATAGGCTAGTGTGTTGTCATCTGCCACTTAGGGTGTCTAAATGCTCCCAGTTACTGAATCAAATAAGATCCCTGATCAAGTAAGTTCCCTGAAACAAGAGGTGCAGGCTGCTCCAATTACTGAATAAAATAAGTTCCCCAATTTAGTCCATGTGCAACATGCCATCAATTACTGAATAAAATAAGGTATCAGTTTCACTCATTGAATCAAATAAGGTGCTTACATTCCTTCATAGTCCACAGCTCTCTGCCCCTAATAACTCTTGACAGCTGTTGGCAATAATTTGTTATACTTCTTCTTTCTCACTCAGTGTGTGGTAAGGGCCACTGTTTTTTCTGTCTGTCCCTCCTCTAGCATGTTGCCTAACAGTGATAAACATGGCATTAAAAAGGCACTAGACCTTGAATACAAGACAAAGATCCTTAACAGAATGAATAGGTAAATATGGCACTCTTCACTGCTTCTACCATGTGAACTGAGAAGCACTTCCCCTGCTCTATGCCCACTCAAGCAATGCATGGATGACTCAGGACATTTTTATGATGTTGTTTCACAATGATTTTGTGCCATTAGGATAGCAGTACTTGAGGAACAAAGACAAGGTGCTGAAAGCTTTGTTGTTGCTGGACCAATGCCCAGCCCATTCTTGTCCTGAGAAGCTCAGTTCATGAGATGGGAAGATACAAGTTCCAGACCTGCCAGCCAACACTACTGCCGATATGCAGCCATTGGACAATGGTGTTATTGACACACTGAAAACAATGTACTGCAAGCAGCTGTTATGGGAGATCCATATCCCAAGACACTGGATCCAAGTTTGTCACTTTTTAAAAGTAGAACACAATAAAGGACTTGATTTATTTAACAGCCTAGGTATGGGACCAGATTTCTGCACAAAAAATCCACAACTGCTGGAAGGACGGTCTAGGTCCACTTTTTGAAGAGCCCCACCTAAATCAGCCTGAGTCCGATCTCAAGTCTGAGCCCGATGATAGTGAAGACACAGAAACTCTACAGCTGGCATCAGATCTTAATCTTGTTACTGACACTAAGCAATTGAAGGACTGGCTTCATGTTGATGACATTGTTCAATAACTGAGACACTCACAGAGGAAGAAATCATTGCTGAAATAAAAAATGAAAATGTTGCTGTTGTCATGAATGTGATGCAAAGGAAGAAAGTGAAGATACTGACCAGAGTAAAATCACTGTGGAGAACAGACTGGCAGCACTGGACACTGGTCTGCAATTTCTACAAAGGCAACCCTACATAACATCACTGCAGCTTTTGCAAATAAAAAAAAAATAATCTCTGTGGCATGGGCTGAGCTAATAAAGAGCCACAAGATTCAAATCACTTTGGACATTTACTTTAATAAGTAACTACTGTAGCTACTGTACTTATGATACTTAATCCAACTGTTTTTAACAATGTGTACAACACTGTTTTAGCACTTTTAGCTTTTGTACTGTTTGAAATGTATTACTTTTCATTGTCAATAAACTACTGTATTGTGCAATGATTTGGGTGTTATCTTTTCTATCTGAGGAACAGTTACTTGGGGAATTTCATTTATAGCAAACCCTCACTTTAACAAACAAAACTGATGGCTCCAGAGCCGTTCGTTATAATGAATTACCACTGTATTTGGCTAACAGAGCTTCTTTGATAGATTTGTTTATCATTAATTTATGTACTGTAGACAGAATTTTGGATCTACAAGTGGTTGAGTGTCCAGAGTTCCCTCACTTATCACTGGAAAATAATTGTTGACTGTCTTTCACAATATTCATTAGGCCCTATGTCAGTATGGTTAAATCTTATGTGGAAGATACCAGAGCTGTTTTGAGCATGCTTATGGACACCCATATAGAAA
Source organism: Neoceratodus forsteri (assembly GCA_016271365.2). NCBI lineage: Eukaryota > Metazoa > Chordata > Ceratodontiformes > Ceratodontidae > Neoceratodus > Neoceratodus forsteri. The sequence continues at coordinate 736,677,013 of CM057449.1, forward strand.
AGGATACTTTTTTGATAACATTGGATATAGAAAATCTGTACAAGTAGCAGAAATGGAAGTTTTGAGAGAAACACAGACCCAAAGGGATCTGAATGTTTATCCACTATTTGAATTGTTCTTATAATTAGCAGATTTTACTTTAAAATCAAACAATTTTTTTCAAAGGGAATTATTACCAACAACACCATGGAACAGCCATGGGCACCACATTTGCTCCATCTTTGACAGGTTTATATGTAGGAAATTGGGAGGCGAAATTCATTTGGGATGGAAGTAGGAACAAATGGCTAGGAAAATTGCAGCTACAGGTTTGGTTTATTGATGATATATTGTGCCCCTGGAGTGGAACAGATAAAAGATTTGAATTAATTTTTTGTTGTATGTGAATCATAGTGATAGGAGTTTGAAATTGCCAGCTAAATATAGTAAAGAAACATCAGATTACATTGGCCTGTGGATTTATAAGAAAAATTGTAAATTAGAGACCACACTGTTCACAAAAAGAGACTGATAGAAACATTATTTTTCATTGGAACAGCTGTCACCCTTACAGTTTGAGAAAGAACATTCCATTCAGACAACTGTTAAGGGTGAAGTGAAATAGCTCAGAAGTCAATGAAGCAAGTAAGGACATGAGAAATATGTGTAGTAGGTTCTTAAGGTGGGGCTAGCTTTGAAAAGAATAGAAATGATTCCAAGGGAACAGCTCTTAGAAACAAACTTTGGGAAGAGCCAGTAGGGTTGCAGCTGAGGAATATGGGGTAAAAATACTGTAAATATTTGAAAAATATTTTTACACCAAATTTTCAATATACCTTATTATGATCCTGCCTCATGAAGTGGGCAGAGAAAATGTTCAACTCTTGGCTTAAAGCTGATTTTCAGCAGGGACTGCAAAATCAGCTTTTGGGATGCTAAAACACATTTTTGGCAGGACTTGAAAAATTACAGCTGTCACATTCACAAGGTGCTGTAAAAAAATGGCTATGCTGAAAATTTGGGGTAAAAATATTGAATATTACCAAATGTATGAACTTCATTCACAAAATTCAATGTACACTCATAACGATGTTTAGTTTTAATATTTTTGCACCAAATTTCCAACTTAGTCTTCTTATAGGGAGGCAGTATAGCCTAGAGGTTAGAGTAATGAGCTGTGAATGAGCTTGGCTCATCCAGCAGACAGAACTGGGTTTGATTCCAACAGCCTCCACTTGCATACTGTGTCATTCTGAGCAGGTCCCTTAACCTCCCCAGTGCTCCTGGGTCACCTCTGAAAACAGGAACCTGTGCCTAGTGGGCCTTACCCAGTTACCAAAGAATAAAATAAAATAAATAAAAAATGACCCCACCTCATGAACAAGGGCAGAGAAAATTAATAACTCCTGTCTAAAAGGTGATTTCATGCAGGCACCATTAAATCACATTTCGGGATGTAAAAAAACATTTTAGCCAGAATTTGAAAACTGACATCTATCACATTAATGAGGTGCTGTAAAGATAGGGCTATGTTGCAAATTTGGGCTAAAAATATTGACAATTAACAAAGTTACAAGGCTGCTTTCATGAAATTCAATGTAGGCTCATAACTTTGTTGCTTTTGAATATTTTTACACCAAAGTTTCAACACTGCCTTCTTATGACCCCACCTCATAAATAGGGGAAGAGCAAATTTTCAGCTCCTACCTGAACGGTAATTTTGTGCGGAGACTATGAAATCACTTTTTAGGGCAGATTCGCCTAACAACAGTGACATTGTTCATGAGATGGGGTCCCAAAAAAGGCATGTTGAAAATCTGGGCTAAAAATATGCAAAAATGGCCAAGTTATGCCTCTAAGTTCAAAACCCCTTTAAGATACATTGAACAGCATACCTGTTTCTTCGGTTCATGATCTGGCTTTGAAGAGTAAAGACATGTCTGTGGTTCAGAGAGGATTATGGTGTTGGACCCCTGATGGTTAAGTAAGGGCTTGGGGAGGGTGAGGTGGTGGGTGCTGAGTGAGAGGGTCGGGTGGGGAGTCTGAAACAGCACAATAGACATTAATGGATGGTTTTCTTGTTATCAGTTAAAATAAAATAAAAAACAGGACCGAGATGCTGATCACAACATTAAGGGACTGGGCACCCCCAGTGTCACTGTTATGTTTCTGGGGGGTGGATGCTGAGAAAAAGGGTTGGGTGGGGGAGAAAAGTAAAATAAAGAGAAAAAATAACAAATAACTGCGCATGTGTGGTACTGAAGTGGAGTGAGGATGAGGATTCCTGCTCTGGGGGACTTCGCATCTCCTAGCACCACTGTTACATTTCTGGTGGTCTAGTGCACCCTATCCCCCACCCTGGCAGATAGTGTCCCACCATCCCAATCCACCCCATCCTGAACCCAAGTGGGTGACCTGCACAGCCCTCCACTCTCCACTATGGCTGTCTGCCCACTGAGCTGTCAATAAATGAGCACATACTTGTACAAGCACACACTGCTTCATTGACAGGCCAGATCATGCTCATTCAGTGACAGCTGAATGAATGAGCATGAGCTGGCAATGGATGAGCACATGCTCATTCATTGACAGCTCAGTCAATGCTCCCTCCATCCTGAATTGGAGCAGGTGACCAGCATAGCCCTCCACTCACCACCATGGCTGGCCATCAACTGAGCTTTCAATGAGCATGTACTGTATATAGTATGTTCTCATTGAGAGCTCAGTCAATGCCATCCATGGTGGTGAGAGGAGGGCTGTGCTGGCCACTAACTCTGATTCAGGATGGGGGAGTGGGGTGGTAGGACACCATCTGTTGGGATGGGGTGGGGGGCACTAGACCACCAGGGACAGTTATCTCATAATATGTGTGGGTGATCACAGAGAGGAAGGGGGGTCTGCTAGACCACCTGGTACAAATGTATGGCTATTTAATGGGGGACATTGGGGATCAGAGGGTTTCATATGTATGTACACAGCATATGATAGACAGTAACACCATACAGCATACACACCTCGATGGCTGCCAACACATGCCCATTTATGCACAGCTCTTCTCCACCAAAACCCTGCTGCCACCTCCCATGCCCCTAGTGCACCCCTACTACCCCTGTAAGACCCCATCCCACTGGCACAAGCCACTTAGACCACTTCCTGGCTGGTCTAAGTGGTGTCCCTTGATGCGTCCATGGTGGGGCTTGCAAACTTTCAAATAAAGGGATGTTGCAGCCCCACCATGGCACAAGCTCTCCTGTGATCAGGCACACCACCATATTGGGTGCAAGGGTAGTGCAGGGACACTTTGGTGCAGCCACCAATAGAAAATCAGGAATGGCACAAAATGTGATATGAGGAGCCACTTGCAACAATTCTGATTGACATAAGCTCCTTGCATCACTATAGGGGCTTTGAAAATCGAGCACACTGTGTTAAGTAAATTAAATTTTGATAGTTACAGTACAACTCATTATTTTCACTTGGAAAAAGTAATCTTCCTCTTGATATAATAAGGCAAAAAATTACTTTGAATTTAAATGATATTGATACTTTAGATCAGATACTACAAGTTTCTGAAGTAAATAGCTATAAACAGACATTATTTAATTCTTATAATATGAAGACATTTAATGAATCTTGGACTAAAATATAAAGTCAAAAAGAACAAAACAAAATGCAATCTAAGACTTTTGAATAAGAAAATAAAATAGTACTATGAAATACTTAAACAAGAAAAAGCCACATTTCAATCTAAATCTAAATTACATCATCAATAAGAATACAAAGGAATTTTGGATGATGATAGCTAAGGGCAAACATATTTATGGGTAGCACACCACCACCACAATGACATTTTAACAGCAAAGACCATCACAGTGATATATCTCGGCAAGTCACTCTGATGGTCTGCTGTTCGCCGCTACGACTCCCAGTGTTTCACCCTGACCTGAGCCAACTCCAACTCAGAGTTGGTTATTTTGAGATAGGGGGTGTTGGGGGCACAGCCCCCACATGGGGGTGTGGGGACACAGCCCCCCACAAAAAACACTCCATTCCTGACAGGAACAATGCCTATAGTCAGCATTGTTCCAGTCGCTGTTCAGGATGTCAACAACATTGTTGTCAATGTTCTGCCATGGAACCATGTTTGTGCAGCTTCTGTAGATTCTTATATTTAGCTAAAATGTTAGGAACTTCTCATTTTATTGAGTTGTATTATAGTCTTTTAGAGGGAAACTGGTATTCTGTAGCTAGAGAATTAAAGAACAACTTACAGTTACAGTATTGTCCTGTTCCTATTATATTTTCTAAGGAGGAAATTATTATTGGCTTTTAACCAGACTAAATCTAATAAGGCACAGGGTCCAGAAAGAATTCCAAGTGACATTAGAAAATTCTAGTGGGAGGTAGAAGGAAGTAGGCTATTGGTAAAACTAGAATCTGCAGCTTATCCAATAAGTAGGGAAATGGACAGACTGGGTGGACCAAGTGGTCCTTATCTGCCATCAAAGTCTATGTTTCTATATTTCTAAATATGTCCCTGATTGGTGGCTACACATATTGTATTATGCTTATAACTACAGTGCTCATTCATTACCCACCCCTTTATCTGCCACCCTTGCTTAATGCCATTGTAAGCTCCTCTCCTGTTTTTGCATTAAATGCTATCTCCCTCTTTAATTGCCACTCTCTTTTATCTACAACAATTTAGGATGTACAGAGGCTAGCAGATAAAAGAGGGAGCACTGTATATGCTACAGCATAAGCTTTTCCCAAGTTCATGGCAGGGTAATATTTATATACTGTACCCTATACAGAAGAAAGGAAAACTGACCTATCCTTATACAGTATGTGTCAACCAATAAGCCTCATAGATACTTGTCAGATAATTTTCACTTAGGATCCTGCTGAATGGATTAAAGATTTGGGCAGAAATAAACAATATCCTTGATGAAGCCCAAAACCATTTTAGGAAATTATGATCTACAGTGCAACACCGTCAAGAATTACAGCATTTGATTTTTAAAGATGTAAATATCAAGAAGGCAAAACATTTTTGTTGTTTTATCGACCTTAAAATGGCTTTTGATAGTTTGAAACTACTCTGGACAACACTGATGAATTATGGGATGGATAAACATCTGTTCGATATTTTAATAAGGCTTCAGGAAATTACTTGGTGTAGGATACAATACAATCTACAAGGAAGTCTTACAAACTTTGCAATTACAAATTTGGGGATTATACAAAGCTGTATCTTAGCCCCAATGCTCTTTAATTTGTATACTAATAGCATCCTGGAGAAACTATATGATCAATATTTTCATTTACCCCAAATATTAAATGATCCTATCTCTTTTTTGACATACACAGATAATAGAGTTAATATCAACATATTTGCTTGGACTTCAGAGAAAAATGGATGTATTTTCATGTTTGCATGATAATAAAAATGTAAAGATAAAAAAGGAAAACGCACAAAGGGTAGATTTTGTTGCCAACACATTTCAGAATTAAAACTGTATCAGTCTTCAACAAGGAGCAGGTGTCATTGCTGGGTGGGGGGACCACTAGACTACTAGGGAAAAATTTGTTTTGATATGTAATGGGGGTCAGGATACATGCGTGAGGGTGGGGGACCACTAGACTATCAGGGAAAATGTACTTTTATATGTGAACGGGTTGGGACATATGTGTGGGGGTTGGGGGACCAGTAGACTACCAGGGAAAAATGTATTTTGATATGTGAATGGGGGTCTGGATATGTGTGTGGGGGTGGGGGGAACACTAGACTACCAGGGAAAAGTTATTTATTTTATTTTCAATGGGAGTTGGGAGCTATGCTTAGGGGATGACTGGAACATGAGGGGTTTCAGTGTGTTTTGAGGCTACCGGGGGTTGGGGATCATGCTGGGGGGAGATATTAGCCTGCCAGAGTGTCACAGGCACACACTGGAACAGGGACAATGATGGAGAAAAGGACTACCTGGTCCAGCCAGTCTGTCCTGTTCCCTATCGACTAGATATGCTGCATATCCTAGCGACCCTACAGCCTATGGACTCCTGCCCCCCAGGTTTGCCTTATGCCTGTTCCATGCATTGCATCCCCCCACTGTGTTTCACCCACTACTGCAGTGGGGTACCAATGTTGTTGGGGGAGCAATTCTCCAGGGCATGTATGGCCATGGGCAGTGTGTCTGTTTAGCCATTGATCTGTATATGCATGTACAGTATGTATTTATATATATATATGTGTGTGTGTATATATATATATATATATATATTATATATAATATATACATATATAAATAAATATATATACACATACATATATATGGGTCCTGCTTACACAGCTGCATGGGCGTGTTGTATGCACTGACTGTGCCTGCCAGCACACAGTTCCTGCTGCTTCCAGCTTGTACTTCCATTCCGACCAACAGGGGATGCTGTGGGCATGCCTTGGCCTACAGCATCCAGCCTGTACTTCTATTCTGAACAAAAGGGTGAGCTTTGTGCTACATGCAGTAATACCGGGCAGACTGCATGGTAATGTATGCTAAACAGCACTTAATGAGATGCAAATGTACTGGTTTGCCCATGGATTACCTAAGTAGGCTCATTTGCATGGGAGCTTTGAATATAACTCCCATTTGCCCCGGGCTAATCAGTTTGCACTGGGTTAATGTGTTAGCACTGTGCAATCATTTTAGCCCCGGGCAAACCTCACTTCAGCATAGCACACTAAGCACAGTTCTGCAGTGTGTGACTTACATTGTTGTTTGCAGTCATACCTCTCATTTGTCCCTGATTTTAAGGGATGACCCTGATTTTACCTCAAACCTTTACTCTGTCCCTCCTACAAATTGTGTTTCCATGACCAAACAGTGGGAGTTGTAAGCATAACATAATGTCTGACATTAATGTTGCAGACATGTTCTTCCTTAGAAAATGCATTTTACACTACACCACTTATTCTACCAGCTTCCTGAGTGGATATCATAAATTTTTAAGGCATGACCCTGATTTTAAACCTTTGTCCCTGATTTTTTTAAGCCTTGTCCCTAATTTATGAGACAGAAGGTTGAAAGGTGTGTTTACAGTAGATGTGAGACATCTCTGTGCAATCACACATAATGTTCTCCACCTGCAACACTAGCTTGCTACAGAGTCTAATGAGCTGCAGTTGCAGTTTGCACTTCCCTGTTGCTATATTCAGTGTTGTCTTATTCCTGGGCTATTTTTGCCCTGCACTCCCAGACCAGTTTGTCTGGCTTCCTTAGACTGATATATTCAGCAGGATTAGTACCGAGCTATTTCCTTTTGAATATAGCTTGCTTTGTGCTCCGGGCAAAGTTTTCCCTCCAGGCAGTGCTAATTTAGCCCCGAGGCAAAGTTTTGAATATCTGGCCCTTAGAGTATACAATTTTATTGTGTCCAAGGTTTAGTAATGAAATAAAGGTTTATTTTGATAATTTCTTGCCAAAAACAACATGCCAAATTATGAATTATTGCATCTATTCTCTTGTGGACATAATGTAAACATCAAAAATGTGTTACCTTTCTTATGTTCTGTAAAGTTAAAGATACTCATTGTTCTGGACACCTCACATTATTATATTTTGGTGATACAAGGATGGATGTTAGTGACTGCACTTTTTTTAAAAACTTTTTAAGCTTTCTTTTCCAGTTTTGAAATTAGAGATGATAAGGTACCATACATTGTTTGGGGATATAGATAATCAGACCTGGGGATGTACGTAACAAGACCTGAACCCAGCAGAGTCTTATTTACATTCCAGACATAAATAGTTTGGAATTAGTTAAAGAGCAACAAATGACTCCCTCCTACTTTATGATTTTAGGCAATATCAACAATGAAAAATTGATCAAAATGGCTATAAACAGCCACTAGTGACAGTATACAGATAATGTCTGTTTTTTTTCATCTTAAATTGTTAAATATCTTCAAATCTGTTACTTGATGGTTCTGATGCGAGATAATATATTGTCACTCTTGCCTTAGGTTTTATTGAGTATTGTAGTATTTATTGTGAACAAAGTATTTTAACACTTGTATTGTGTACATATTCTTATATAACTGTATACATTTTAGCATAATTTTGTAAAGGCAAATATTCGAACAATAAAACTGAATTGAATTGAAATATATAAAATGACTAGAAAGAGATGCTTGAGTAAAGGAAGAACTGTCAGTGAGGTGTCCAGGAAGTACATAAGTTCTGTGGGACAAAAGGTTGTTGCACCTAAAAAAACTGTCTCTGCAGCAGTTTTATACATGGGCTCCTGGGCCTGTAGTAGTAGCAAAGGAGTAGTTTGTGGAAGTAGTGCTGGTATTAGTGTTGCCCAATTATTCTCTGCCACAGCTGGGACATCTATGCTGGTGGGTACCGGAGGAGATGGCTACAAGAGAACCAGTCTAAGAGGTGGCAAAACCTCCAGCTCAGGAACAGTGGATGAGGAGGAGGTTGCTGGTGTCCCCCTGACTGCTGGCAGTGGTGGCACTGAGTCTGATCTGGATGACAAGTTCCCATTCCCAAATGAGAATATTGAGCTTGATGGAAAGTTATATCAGATCTCTTACACCAATGGAATGATTTTGCCTGCTACTGGGACTATAAAGTTAACAGATGATTGCTTTATACTAATGTGTGGAATGCAATTATGTGTCTGTATGTTTTTCACAACAGTATCTGTGACTCACCTGGCTCTGAGTCATGTGCTACCCATCCAGCTATACCACCATGTCAAGTCCGGCTGCCTGTTTCCCCAAAACCCAGAAAGGTCCAGTCCATACTGCATAGTATGTTTTTGGAGTGTCATGCCAAATGCCCACCCAACCATGGTATTTCATGGGAAATGAATGCAACAACCACTGAAATTCTGGCAGCTGGTCTACTGCCATTCTTTATTTGTAGAGAACATGGGATTTAGAAGGTTGATTGTGCATCCCTGTCCCAAATGGCAGATTCCCTCACAGATGTACTTCTCCAACTGTGCCATTCCCAAATTTTATGGGACTGTGTCATGCACAGTAATCCATGTCCTGCTGTATTCAGTATCCCCATAAATATATCTCAGCATGGATATGTGGACCAGTGGCCAAATAGCTGGTAGTTCCTATCTGTGCATTAGAGCACTGGGGTAGTATTCAACTCTGTCTGGGTAGAAAAAATTGCAGTGGTAGCAACACTCTGAGTATTTGCCAGCATGCTACACTGTTATCAAAGAGTGTGACTGGATCACACACAGGCCAGAAAATGTAAGAATTCCTCCTGAAAGTGACTGAAGCATGGATGCAGCCTGTGATGGTGGTACCATGGGGTGTGTGTAGCAGAGGGTCTTCAGGCAGCTGTGGAGTGGGGTGGAGAGGGGACTGCTGCCCTTGAGACACTTGTGTATCAGTAAACTCTTTTTGACCCAACTTCACTTTGGTTTACCCCAAGGGTGAAGTTAGAGAAGAAGTTGCCGGGGAAGATGCCAAAGGTGAACTTCCAATTAAATAGAAAAATATTCATGAATTGACTTGCAAAGGTGAATTTGCCTAAACTTCACCAGAAAATTAATACTTCACATAATCTCTACACAAAGTGCAGCTTCAACTTCATGGAGTTTTTTGGAGCATACATACACATTGATTCCCATGGCTATGACAGAATGTGAAATTCACTAAGGTGCCATTTATGATGCTGTATTATTTATTTATTTATTTATTTATGAGATTTACCAGGAAGGCATACTGAGCAATATGCTCGATTCCAGATGCGACCTGGGGGCCTAGCCCAGTACATGTCAATAGTAGAAAATTTAAATACAGAAATGAGACTGGCGAACATTGTCTGTGATATCAAACAGAGTAGTACAGTTTTGAACAATCACAAGAAGGAAGGTAAAAAAATACAGACAGAATACATGTCGCAGAATACATAAATGAAAAATAGCGAACATTGTCTGTGATATCAAACAGAGTAGTACAGTTTTGGACAATCACAAGCTGGAAGGTAAAAATACAGGCAGAATACATATTGCAGAATACATATCACAACCAGGAGTACTCCTGCACAAATTATGGGTACTAGTAGCGGGCGACAGCAATTTAGCATAAGCAGCTGGAGGAGAAGTGTGCCTGGAGTAGTCTGTTGCATTGACCAGGAGTTTGTGCATGTCTGATGGGGGCTGGAAGGCCATTCCATATCTGGGGGATCCTGTATTTGAAAGCTAACTGTCCTTTGGTAGTGCGCATTAGTGAGACGTGTAGAAGTCAGGGGTCGGTGCCTTTTAAGGAGTACACAGGGGGAGGTTGTTGAGATAAAGTAGAAACAAGGTAGGGAGGGTGAGAGTGAGTCCAGAATTTGGCAGCAAGCCTCGCACAGTTTATTTGTCTCTGGTCATGGAGAGATGGCAGGGCTAGGGAGCTGTATAACGTACAGTGGTGGGTGGATGGGGGGGAGTCTAGAATGAAGTGGTAGAAGGAGTGGAACAGGGTGTCTAGACTTGTCAGTGTAGATGCAGGGGCAGTGGAGTATACTATGTCACCGTAATCCAGAACTGGGAGTATCATTCTTTGTACTATGGCAAGCCTTGTTTCCTTGGGGAGGCATCTTTTGTTATGGAAGAGAGCCCCCAGTTTAGGGAGCAGTTTCTTGTGCAGGGAGTCAATATGGGAGGTGAAATCTAGGTGTTGGTAAAGCCAGACACCCAGATATATATAGCTAGTGTGTTGTTCGAGATGTGCCCCTTGGAGGGTAATGAATGGGGGACAGGGTGTTTGGCGGGAGAGTCTTTGATGGGAACCAAATGTAAGCGACACAGTCTTTGTTGGGTTAAGAGGTAGCTGATTTGACAAGAACCAGTGTTGGATGGCTGAGAAATCCTCCTGTAGGAGAGATGCCACACTGCTAGTTGAGGGACCAGAGGTGTACAGAACAGTATCGTCAGCATATATTTGGCTGGATGAGTGGGAGCATGCTGCAGGGAGGTCATTTAGAAATATAGAGAAAAGTATCGGTCCCAGGACAGACCCTTGGGGGACACCTGAAGTGACTGGCAGGGGATTAGAGGTGTGCGTGGTCAATTTGACCACTTGCATCCTTACTGCTAGGTAATCTCAGAACCATTCTATAGCTGGGTGGGCCATCCCAGCTTCAGAGAGTTTGGAGATGAGTAGGGAATGTGAGATGGTATCAAACGCCTTGGCTAGATCTAGAAAAATGGCCGTGGTGATGTGACCATTGTCTATGCCAGTGAGGATGTCCCCGGTGACTAGTAGAAGAGAGGTGATGGTAGAATGGGCTTTGCGGAAGCCAGACTGTAGGGAGTAAAAAAGGAGGCGTCCAGGTAATGAGTAAGTTGGGACAGGACTATTCTCTCCTGAAGTTTTGCCAGAATAGGGAGAAGGGAGATAGGTCGATAGCTGCAGTATCAGTATCAGTAAGATGCAGTGGAGAATACATGTAAAGAATTACAGACCAATCACAAATTCTTCTTCTTCTTTGGCACACTACTCAGCAAATGATTCACCGGCCTCATAACGAACCCCCTTCCATGTAGGTGAGTACACCATCAGTACCCTCCTAATCACAGCCCAAGGACAGTGACCCCTGAAAGCATCATATGGAATCATGTCTGAACCTGGAACAGCAGGAGGCAGGGACTTTAGTTGTACCCTGGCATGTGACTGCTGGTGCAGTGTTGACTGCAGACAGCTGGGAACACCCAACAGGAGGAGTGCCAGATGTACACAAAAGTGGGTGCTTTTCACCCTGATTTGGGTGTGATCTGTAGGACTGTTGAAGGGGCCTTTGAATGCCATATGGATGTGCTAGACCATTACCTCTGTGCACAGATTCAGGTGCAAAGAGCCAGACTAGGCTGTGACCCTCAGTACTACACACACCAAAGGAGGACATAACTCATGCACTTCATGTTAGGGGAGCAGTCAGCTGCTGGTCAATAACTCTCTTGATGGCACCAACCACACCAACATACCTCCCCCCGGGCAAGTGATGGGCCACCCAGACTGTATTGGGTTCCTAGTAGTGATGGGTGAAGTGGCCCCAATTCGCTCCACAAAGTGAATTCGCGGAGTGCTCCACAACGTGAAGCAGAGTACTTCGTTTTATAATGGGTAACGCTAAGTCCATTGAAAATAATGACTTCATGTTACTCCGCCTTCCCAAACCACTACTCCATCAATTCTTAAGGCAAAGTACATTGAAAACAATCACTTTGCCTTGTTTTTAAGCTCCAAAGGCAAATTTTGCAGTGATTCATGGGATTTCAGGTCACATAGGCTCTAGATTGTTCTGCACAGCCTCAGTTTGGGGTAGTGTGTGTAGGAAGCTGTAGGAGACAATCTGCTCTGAGAGCTCTCTGTGATTCAAACCTTCTAAAAGCTGTTAAAAAAGCATTTTTGAGTCATTTTTTTTGCTGAAACTTTAGTTCATCAATTATAGGAAACCCTCCTGTGCTCATATCATTGAGCGTTTATTGTTTGTGTATGGATTTTGAATGTTAATGTACAACATTCAGTCTGTGTACTGAGAGACAGTGGAAGTGTACTTTGGGGGAGGGGCATATCTGTGGTGTAGGTAGAGTAACTTGGAGAAAAAGACAGTGCTTTCTGTTTTGGTGATATTTTTCTTGTATAACTGTGTTAATGTACACACAGTAATATTTTCAATATTTCTTGCCATTTTTTTGCTGATTGTTGTGGTGCAGTAGTGCATAATTTTAGTTTGTTTAAAATATGTGGCTATATTACTGAAGTTTTCAATTTGCTATGCATTACTTAGTGTGTGTGAGAGTATGTGTGTGATGCGTGTCATCAAGTCAGACACCTTTTATTGTGCCACATAATAATTTCAGCAATGTGAAGCTGCTATCCACTGCAGCTGTGTGGTTTTTGTACTTCTTTGTGGTATCTTTACTGGTACTAGTACCAGTGACTGTTACTGCAGCAGTGTATAATTTTAGTTTGTTTAAAATATGTGGTTATATTACAGAAGATTTCAATTTGCTATGCATTACTAAGCGTGTGTGTGAGTATGTGTGTGACGCATGTTATCAAATCAGACACCTTTTGTTGTGCCACATAATAATTTCAGCACTATGAAGCTGCAATCCACTGAAGCTGTGTGATTTTTGTTCTTCTTTGTGGTATCTTTTCTGGAATTAGTACTAGTGACTGTTACAGCAGCTGTGTAGTACACTGCCCCCCCCGGCCCGCCACAACCGGCAAAGGTATTCTTTTCCAGATTTGAATTTCTGATGGTGAGCACTGGTTAGGTGTTGTGTCTTTGTGCCTGCATCTCCTCAGTGCACAGCTCAATCTTAATCTGTCTGTGCATTTGCATCTCTTTAGGGCCCAATCTTCATCTGTAACTTAAGTCACAGTTGTTTCTTTGGCTTCCCTTCAGAGTACTGGACAGGTGTGGTACTTAATTCTGCATGAACATTGTACTCATTAATATGCATTTTTAAGTCAGGACCATCATCACGAGTCACTTGTGATACAAATCATGTTCTTCATCATCACGGTCACAAATGCAGTCACAAATCATGATTCACGATCACGTTATGAATCACAACATTAATTTTTTTTAATAGTTACTTGGATGTATTGTATGCTTGTTTTGTAGTATCTCTCCATGCTTCACCACCCCACCATTGTATTCATTAATGTTTGTTTTGAAGTCAGGGAGTTGGACAGTGTCTGCAGTACATACACAAACTGGAAAGAAAACTGACTGCACACGTGCAGTTTAGCACAGTATACTTACACTGCTCAGAATACAAAGTGTCACGCTTATGGAAGACAACAAAAAAAGGGCATAATTACATACAAGAGTCGGGAATGGTGGAGGAATACATTTTATAACACAGCAAGGAAGGTGTGGGGGGCACATGGTGTGAGGAAAAAAACTAATATGGGATCCCATGGTGATCCAGCAGCAGTTCCAGCATGGCCATAATTTGCAACTGATGTCCCTCTATTTGATCCAGCCACTGCTCCACAGTATTCACCCTCTTGTTGCTCTTCTCGACAGCACTCCAGAGAACTGCCAAGTCAGCCTGTGTTACATGCAGTTCTCTGGGGTCCACACGTTCTACAGGCTGACCTGCTGGTGATGGTGGTGGTGGGGTGCTGGTGGAGCAGCAAGTGCTACTGTGGCCCTCCTCTTCTTAGGAATGCTGCAATGCACAGCTGCACTCTCTGCCACAGAATGGCCAGCTGGTATAGGCATGGTCTGATCTGTGGCAGCCTGCCACTCCAACTGCTGGTGATTGAGCACGTGGGTGTGCTGGCCCCAGTCCCCAGGTGAGTCCCCCTGAGACCACCGTGCACCTCCACCTCACATAGGTGGCACTTGACCACACTGCTGTCCCTCCCGACATAGTCAAAAAACTGTCAAACAATGGAGGTGCGGGCAGGACCAGGCACAGGCAAGGGATGGCCAGATAAACTGGTAGCTGGCTGGTCATGGTGCTGAACAGAGATGGGATCCACACCTGGGCCCAGGTAAACAGGCACATCCTGCTCCAGAGGACCTGGTGCTGGACTTTGTGGTAGTGGTACAACTGAGTCAGGGTCAGTACAGGAGGTGGTGCTGGTCCTGCTTCTGGGGGGGACATTCAGAAGTTTTGAGTGGTCAAACAGGACTGGGCACACATGCCCACCACACATGTGCACGGTATGACGCTTACCACTACCACGCTGTCCCAGAGCTGCCCCCATCCCAGACATTCCCTCACCCTGTTCCATCTCTCCTGCTGAGCTCCCTCAGTCTGAGCAATCACTACTCACACTGTCACACAACACACACACACACAGTCACACAGACACAGACAAACAACTAGCTACTTATAAAGGTAAGAAAAATACAATTTACAGAAAGAACAAATTAAGTAAAAAAGAGTACAGAAAAGACAAAAAATGTAGCTTTTAAAAGAGCTGTTGGGTCTAAATCAAAGTTTAAATCTCCTCCTCGCTCTGATCTCAAAGTATCAGCAGTCACAAAACACACTACTCTCTCTGTCTGCACAGGAGAAAGTAAAAGTGTCTGCTTGTGTGACTCACTTTCTTCCTGCCTAGCTAAAGAGCATGTGACTTACAGTACTGTAAGCCATGTGATGTGTGGAGGGGGGGCTGCCAAATCTGAAACACCAAGTGGATCACTTAGAATCATAATGAGGAACGTGAAGTCCATTAAAAACAATGACTTCACCTTATTTCGCATTGCCATTCTGCCTAAATGCGAAGCGGTAATGACAAGGAGGAGTGAACACTTTGCATTGCCCACTCAGAGTAGCGGAGTGGCAACAAGAAGTGCCCACTTCATGTTCACTTCCGCTGGAGGAATTTAAATTCACTGCATCTGTAGTTCCTAGATCCAATGTGCATAACCTTGCATTTCTTTGCGTTGAAGCCAAGTTGCCAAATCACAGATCACTGCTGTAGCCTTTCTAGATCTTCCTTTAGGCCCTGCATGCTGTCTGCTGTGTCCACCCTCCCAAACAGCTTGCTGTCATCTGTGAATAAGCATATTTTTCCATTTATACTATCTCTAATATCATTGATGAAGATATTAAAAAGCACCGGTCCAAGCGCCAATCCCAGTGGGACCCCAGTGGTGACCTCCTTAATGGTTGAGAGCTCACCCCCACCACCATGCTCTGGGTCTTGCCCCTCAGCCAGATAGCTACCCACCTAGTCAGCTTCTCACCAACTCTTAGATCTGCCTCATTCCTAATTAACCTCTTGAGGGACAGAGTCAAAGGCCTTGTTGAAGTTTAGGTACAGGATGTCCACCACTTGGCCCTTGTCCACTGTTTTAGTGACCCAGTTGAAAAATTCAATAAGATTTGTTTGACATTATCTCCCTCCCTTAAATTAATGCTGTGGTTCATCCTGGAGGCTGTTCTCTTCCCGGTACTCTACTAACCTTTCCTTGAGTATGGCCTCTATAAGCTTGCACATGATTGAGATCAGACTAACCAGTCTGTAGTTCTCTGTGTTGTCCCAGGGACTGCTGTTATGGAAGGAAGTACATATACCATTCTCCAGTCCTGTGGTATCATGCCCAGTTACAGTGAACTGTTGAACAAGTCAGCCAAGTGACCTGCAAGCTCCTCTGTCAGCTCCCGCAGCATCTTTGGATGTATGCCATCCGGACCTGGGAATGTATTCACCCTTAATGTTAGCAACCAAAGAATACAAAATAGAACTTCACTCTAAGGTCAATGATGCAAGTTAGGCAGTTTATTGTGCAAAATATAAATATGCAAACAACTGTGGAAGACAATTCCAACCAGAAGCCTGGGGCACAACATGTACAATAAACTCCCTAACTAGTATCATTGTCCTTGGAGAGCAGTTCTATTTTGTTATTTGATTGTGTCCATTGGTTCTAATGGCTCTTCCATGCTGGTTCGACATCCTTTTTGTTGACTGGCATCTCGCCTATAGGAATCATGTCAACCACAGGTTGCGGTCTACATGATTCCTGTGTGTCTCCTGGTTTCTGCCTTTTATCGGGGTGATTTCCCCCCCAAACTCCCCATGCAGGGGGTTCTGCCCCACACACCCCCATCTTTAGGATTCTCAACTCCAGTCGGAGTTGATTCGGGGTGGGGGTGCAGGACCGGGACACAGCATGCCCCTGTCTCAGGCACACCAACACAGTGACCTGTTGGCAAAGTGTTGATTTTGCTGACAGGTGTGTATTTCATTGTGTTGGTGCCACCGTAAGGGTGACATACCAGTTCTAACCACCCTTAAGCTGCACCCTGCCTGGTTCCCAGTGGTGCAAGCTGCAATTATTTGTTCTCTTAATGCTAGCAGCCCTTTCTTTACCCTATCCATCTCTATCAAATCATTCATGCACACTCCCTTCCTCCTCCTCTCTTCCTCCCATGTGGCACCAGTCTGTCTCTCTCCGTGGTGAAGACCAAACAGAAGAACTCATCCAGTACTGCTACTGAAATTCATGACTGGATGGCTGCCAGTTTGCTCAGTCTCAACTCATCAAAAATAGAGTTAGCACTGGTGGAACCAGGTTGGCTTGGATCATGAATGAATGGCATTCCTGATACCCTACCATCTTTAAGTGGCACAACACTATGAGCTGTGTATAGTGCTAGGAATCTAGGGGTCATTTTGAATTGCAAGTTGACAGTAGCACATCAGGTGTCAGCAGTAGTCCATAATGACTTTTTTTCATGTACAGTTCATCTCCCAGATAAAGCCTTATCTAGTACCGGCTGAACTGATAACACTTGTCCACACCTTTGTTACACTGCTTGCAATGGTGATGACCTTGGTTCAGGAATCAGTCCAAATCATCAGAAGACTGGACAAAGGAGGAGAATAGAGTGTTCCATGCATGTTCTCAACCTCAGAAGGGGGATGGTTGATGGCCTAACTGTGCTACTGCTGCCAGGATGACCACTGGTGGCAGTGCAAGCACAGCTGCAGAACAGGAGGGGACATCAACACCAGGTGAGGCATGCGCATGCATACTTGCATGGCTAAGGAGATGTCTTGGTGTCCCACTAAAAAAAACAGGAAAAAACATCACCAGGCACTAGAGGATGATTTCCAACCCTCACTGCAGGCATCCCACAGCTGACTGAGGAACTCCTCTCCAGAAGAGCACTGACTGAGTCCCTCTCAGGAGTAAGGGTCACCTTCCAAAGGCATTTAGTGCAAAGATTGGACAAGGTACAATTAAAGGTCTTCTGAAAGTAAGAATGGAAAGATAAAAAAACAGTATTTTATATGCATTTGAAATTTGGACACCTTCTGATATAAAACCCCTTGAAACTGTAATAAATAAAATGTATAGGTATATTTTAAAAGTCCCACAATCTTTTTCCTGCAGAAATACTTTGAAAGGAACTGGAACAATATCCAATTACCACAATGGCAAGGGAGAGAAGAAAAGCATTTATACTGAATTTGTTTCTCTTCCCAGAACACAGACTTCCCACAGTAGGATATGCCTTGAGGAAGAATTAAAATATAATCATATGAATTTTACCTCAAAAACAATTAAAACTATTAGAGAATCTATCTTTCCCATGGATTATGACATTTACTTCATAAAATGTACTGTTCCTCCATGGAGGAGGTAGTGGCTCAAATGAAAATAAGACTAAGGGATACAGCAATTACAAATGATCAGGTTAAAATCAATAAATTGAAGCATTACAGATGATACAAAACAATCAAAGTAAAACATAAGTTTGAACTTTATTTGATTATATTGACAAATCCAGATGAACATTGAATCCTTACCAGGTTCGATATGGAATTATATGTATCAAATGACATCTATTCTGACCAGAAAATACCAGGATTTAGTGATCCATATGCAAATGTAAAATAGGAGTGGAAGATGATCTTAAGCACATACTGTTACAATGTCCTTTATATGAAGCAAAATGGGAAAAATGGTTGGGTCCCACATTGGCCACCATTGATCTCCCTTCAGAAAAGATAATCACTTTCTGTATACATCAACAAATAAATAATTCTTGAATATGCTTGTAACCCCCCCTTGCAAATGGGGGTTCCTAAAAGCTTTCCTGGAGCTCATTTCCATGCTCCATGCCTGGTTGGTGATCGGCATAAAGCCATTTAAATGGGTAGCAAGGAGCGCTTTTAAAGCCTCCGTATACTGTCTCTTTAAGGGCTGCCTGTTGCAGTCGTAATTAACTGAAATGGCGGGGGGGCTGTGTGGTTGCATGCCCGAGTCCCACCTGGGACACTGAAAAATAGCTCACTTCTGCCATCGCTAGTGGTGCAGAGGGAGCTTTTCTGGGGATGTGATTGTTTGCTGGAAATAACGTAAAATAATAATGATAATGTAGTTGTTCTAATCTGCCTTCCTTTGCAGTGAAGACTGTTTTGGTTGTCTCCTCCATTTTGGTCCAGAACTGCTAAATTGGACCAATCAGTACCTCGGGACTCTGGAGAGCTGTCTGACCAATAGAAGAACTGCTTATAAGTTGGAGAAGGCATTATGGGCTATGGCGGTTTTTCGCATAATTGAGGGGCATGAGATTGATTGACTGACAGGTATGCCAGCCAATAGAATTGGGAAGCACCTGAATTTTAAAGACAACCCCATGCTGAGAAGGGGCAAATGCATAGTGGCTGAGGAGAAGGAAGGAGCTGTGGGCTTCTGCGCTGGTGGAGTGTTCACGCGGGAAGCGTGTGAAGGCCTGAGGTGGCTGGTCATTGCCGTTGAGTAAGTCGAATTGAATCCGCTGCATTCGGTCAGAGGAGGCTGGTGCCAGCCCATCTACCCACCAGGCTCGACCTGTTTTGAGGATTGGAGAATCTGCTGAATCGTGCTCGGTCCTCGGGAAAGTTGAAACTGCCATTACAGCACCTTAGCCGGCGGAGAGTTCATGTAAGCCTTGGAGGCTGCGGCCTGGTGTGGTACCCTTCTGGAGTTGCCTTATAAATGTGTGAGGAGGCTGGTGAAACTCAGGCTTAGCCCTGTCAGGGGTGCAGAAACTGTTGCTTGCTGGAGTCGTGAGTACAGAACCAGGGTAGCTCCCTGCTAAGTTGCAACAGTGGTTTCAAGTTGTTTTATTATACAGCTGGCCGCCTAGCTAAATCACCTTTCCAGCCTGACGTTCTCAGTACTGAAAAGGCTACCTGTGTTAGGGCCCCAACCAGCTGCCATGGAGGACTAGCCATTAGGGCTTGGGTACCCAGGGACAGTAAATATTAGGGTCAGGCCTGTGCACAGAGCCCTAGGTAGATAGGAATAGTGATAAGCCAATTAACTTGATTTCCTCCCTGTCCTGGTTACTTCCCCCTGGAATAAATCAGATTGTTTGTTCTGCAACTACACCCTGGCTACTGTGTGCATTACTGGTGAACTGCTGTATAGTTACTGTGATAAAACTGTACTTTACTTTACAGGGGGTCTCCGGAGTGAGTTGAGAGATACTAGCTGGGGGTAAGTGAACTGGGGAAAGCACTGTGGATACCCCGAGTGAGCCACTAGTGGGATGAAAGGGGGGTTGCAATCACCCAGAGGGCTGTGACCGAGGCAATCTCTACAGTACTAGCCCTGACCTCTGGGTGGAGGCACCCATCAATGGATCTGGACCCCTTACCCTGTCTCAGAGGAGGCAGGCAGGGGTAGTGACCATAACAATAGTGTTCCCAGAGGGTTACAAATTGGAGGCACAGCTCAGATCAGTGTCCCCTAGTGGCCAAGTGGGGAAGTACACAAGAGATGGAAAAAGTGGAAGGGGATATGTTGGGGAAAATTAAGCTGGGACCTATTAAGACCATGGTACACAGACTGATGGGGTTGGGTGAAGCCAAGGAGCTGGACTCCCAGAAAATTGTGTTACTGCTAGATGTGCCTTTGGGAACCCCAACTGCTGACATCATTGCCACAGCAGAGTGAGTAAAATGTTTAGGCAAAGTGGAGGTAAAAGGGCATATGACTGACTTGCTTGATCAGACGCTGCAGGTGCTACTCCTGCGCAGTGTGGCCATCGACCCCGAGAAGGTACCTCCCGTGATTTACCCGGAGGGTGCCTTACAGGGATGGAGGCTAATTCATATTCGAAGTGGGTCAGTCACCTCTGGGGGGTCTCCCCAAATGAATAGTTTTAAAGACAAACTGCTTAAATTGTTGGCTGTGGAGGGGAGAACTACCCAGGAACTGCTGCAAGCATTGGATTTGTCCAGTAATGCTACCCCTCAGGGCTCCACCGGCACCTCCCCCTGTCCCCCAAGAGTTCTGTGTTTTGTCTTCACTGCCACTAGTGGTCTCACCTATACAGCTCGATTCTTACCGTAAGTTAAAACTTTTTTCTGGCACGGTGCCAGTGCCTCCAGGGGAAGATGACCTGGAGGCTTGGATGGACTATGCCACCCCCTTAGTCCAGGAATGGCAATGCTCTGAGGGGGAGAAAAGGAAGAGGCTGATGGAGAGCTTGCGGGGTCCCGCTTTAGAAGCCATTAGGTTTTTCCAGGCCACCAGTCTGGAAGCCACCGCTGCAGAGTACCTCTCTGCTTTAGAGGGGGTTTTTGGGAGTACAGAGACTGGTGAAGACTTATTATGGAAATTCAGGTCTGCTAAGCAGTGGTGGAATGAAAAACTGTCCACCTTCATCACTAGGGTGGAGCGGGCCTTGCAGAAGGCCTATAGAAAGGGGGGAATCACTGCCGCAGCCCTGAATCAGGTCAGGTTAGAACATGTTTTAAAATCTTCCAGATTCTCTAGTGTAATACTGCTGAAACTTAAGTTACATGATCGACAGGCCACCCTGCCTGAATATTGTCAATTAATGAGGGAAATTAGAGAGGTGGTGACTGATGAAGAGGGGTGGGAGCCATGTGTGGGGGCGGTAAACCCTAGTGGGACCCCTGAGCCTAGCACCCCAGAGGAGGTCAGCCTGTCCAGAAGGTCTGAGGGATCCCCAGATTTTCCTGGTGTTGTGAGAATGTGAGTAGTTTCCTCTGACCCCCATGTAGAGAGTGAGTTGAGGACCGAGGTCAGGAATTTACGGGAACTGGTAAGGGATTTAAAGCAGTCTGCTATGTACCCTGTTAGGTTCGGGGCCCCTGAGATAAACCAAAACCAGACCCCCGGCCCAAGGGAGCCCCCTCACCCATCTCAGGCCCCCTCCACAAACACGGGGCCCACTGCCAAACAGTGATCTCCAGGAACCCAAGTTCAGTTACTATTGTGGAGAAGATGGGCATTTTCAAGCTGAGTGTCAGAGGCCAGAGAACTTAAGGAAAGTTAACAGTAGACTGATCACTTGGCATCGCTGGACCCAGTCTCAACCCCCTAGGAAAAGTTTTGTGACTCGGGCCCAGGCTCAGTTGACCCTCAATGCTGTGGCCCCTGACTGGTCTGATGTGGTCGGGCCTTCAATGGAGACACCGGTGTGAGTAAATTGGATTCCTACTCTGGTTGTATTAGACAGTGGCTCTCAGGTAACCATCATGTTTCAGGACTGGTATCAAGCACATTTACCTGAGGTGCCCCTGCAACCCTTGAATGGTCTACATGTGTGGGGGTTGAGCATCAAGGCATATCCATATTTGGGGTATATCCAAGTTTGGCTATCATTCTCGACATCTGTGGCTGGAATGGATGAGCAGGTGGAAACTTTAGTTTTAGTTTGCCCACCCACTGGACTGTATGATGGGGTGCCTTTGTTGATTGGGACAAATGCTCATATGTTTGGAAGATTGACCCAGTTGTGCTCGGAAAATTAGGCTTTCAAAACTGGGCGAGCTCTAAAAATACCCGCTGTGCTCCAAAAAGCAGTTGTCACCCAGAGGAAGGTTGGTCCAGAGGAACCTGAGGGCCTGGTGGGGGTGGTGTGGAAAAAGAATCTGGCTCCAGTGATACTCGCCCCAAATTCCCAGTGTGTCTTGCATGGAGAAGTACGATTAAGGACGGATGTCAAGAAAAAGTTGTTGAAGTTGGATGTGCCTGGGGAGGGAAGATTGCCTGAGGGACTGTTGATAAAGCCCAGTATCTTGCCAGCTAGAGCTCATGCTTATGTCAAGAGAGTGATGGTTCAAGTGCATAATGTGTCCAACAAAGAGATTCGAATAAGAAGAGGGTGCACCCTGGCAAGTGTCCATTGTGCGGATACCGCAGTACTGCCAAGTAGCAAGGGTCCCAAGGCAGATGATCAAGTTACTCCTGATTTGTTTGATTTCGGCGACTCTCCATTGCCAGTTGAATGGAAAAAGAGGATCAGTGAGAGGCTTTCCCAAAGGGACCAGGTATTCTCCCTGAAAGAATGGGATGTGGGATGTGTGCAAGGGGCTGAGCATCACATTCGGCGGCATGATGAAAGGCCTTTCCAAGAGAGATCCTGGCGCCTGGCCCCGGCTGACATCGATGATGTAAGGTGGCATCTGCAAGAGATGTTGGCTGCTGGTGTGATACAAGAGTCTAGGAGTCCCTATGCTTCCCCCATTGTGGTGGTAAGGAAGAAGAATGGGACAATTCGGATGTGTGTAGACTATCGCACTTTGAATCTGTGAACCATCCCCGACCAGTACACCATGCCACAAATACAGGACGCCTTGGACTGTTTAAATGGCAGCAAATGGTTTTCTGTGTTGGATCTCTGCAGCGGGTACTACCAGATCCTGATAGCCCCAGGGGACCGAGAGAAGACTGCATTCATTTGCCCCTAGGTTTCTATGAGTTTATTCGGATGCCTGAAGGGATTTCAGGCACTCCAGCCACCTTTCAGTGCCTGATGGAGAGAGCCATGGGGGATATGAATTTGCTCGAGTGTCTGGTCTATTTAGATGATGTCATAGTGTTTGGACGCTCGTTGGAGGAACATGAACAGCGACTATTTAAGGTCTTGGATCGGCTAAAGGAGTTTGGCCTCAAGCTGTCTATAGATAAGTGTCAATTTTTCCAGACTTCTGTAAAATATGTGGGCCACATAGTGTCTACTGAGGTCATAGAGACTGATCCTAGCAAAGTGGAGGCGTTGACTACTTGGCCCCAACCCAGGAACTTAAAGGAGTTGCAATGGTTTCTGGGGTTTTGTGGATATTATAGGCGATTTGTCAAGGACTATCCTCGAGTGATTCATCCCCTCCTCAACCTCACTCAGGAGTACCCTCCTACACACAAAAAGTATAAGAAAGTTGTGTGATCCAAGACAGAGAAGTGGTATTTCCAGCCGAATGAACTGTTTGGGGATCGTTGGACTGTTGAGTGTGAGGACGCTTTCTATGACATCATATATCAACTCACTCATGCCCCTGTGTTGGCTTATGCTGACCCAGCCGAGCCCTACATTCTCCATACTGATGCTAGTCTTCAAGAATTAGGGACTGTGTTGTATCAGGAGCACTCAAATGGCCTGAGACCTGTAGCTTTTGCCAGCAGAAGTCTGGCTCCATCAGAGAAAAACTATCCCGTGCATAAGCTAGAGTTCCTGGCTCTGAAGTGGGCCATTGTTGATCAGTTCCATGACTATTTGTACGGCGCCAAGATATTAGTAAAGACTGATAACAATCCTCTGACCTATGTACAAACC
Source organism: Neoceratodus forsteri (assembly GCA_016271365.2). Lineage (NCBI taxonomy): Eukaryota > Metazoa > Chordata > Ceratodontiformes > Ceratodontidae > Neoceratodus > Neoceratodus forsteri. The sequence continues at coordinate 736,701,073 of CM057449.1, forward strand.
TCAGCCAAGTTGGATGCCACTGGCCACAGGTGACTCTCTGCCTTGGCCACCTACAACTATGCTGTTGAATACAGGGCTGGTTTAAACCATATAGATGCAGATGCCCTTTCTCAGAGACCTATGCCTCATGCTTATTGGATCAGGTTGTCTGAGCCTGACATAAGAGCCCTTTGCCAGAAGTTTGACAAGGAAGATCAGGTGTCCCCGGATGCTGTGAACTGTATGGTGGATTGCTTGGGGCCATCTGAGAGCTGTATACCTGCTGCCTACTGTCATTTTCCCACCCTGGACACTAGTTCACTGATTCAGTTTGACAATACTAGTCTTCAACAGGCTCATTCCTGAGATTCTCTGATAAAGCTGGTGGTGGAAGCCCTGCAGGCCTGGTGAGATGTGTCCAAATTGTACTCTACTGACTTAAGAGCCATCTTGCTATATAAAGAAGGGCCCAAGTTAAGGCTGATTAACCAACTACTATACCAAGAGACTGTACATAAAGAGGGCCAGATCATCAAACAACAGCTGGTGCTGCTTTCAGAGTTAAAAGGACTGGTTTTAAGGTCTTTGCATAATCAGATGGGGCATCTTGGCATCGACCAAACTCTTGATTTGGTGTGAGCCCAGTTTTACTGGCCAAAAACGAGCGCAGATGTGGAGTGGTATGTCAAGACTTGTAGTCGGTATTTTCAGAGGAAAGCCTTGCCCCAGAGAGCTGCTCCTATGGTCAACATTACTACTAGCACCCCCTATGGAACTAGTCTGCATCGATTTCTTAAGTCTGGAACCCGATCTGAAAAATATCAGTAATATATTGGTGGTTACTGATCATTTCACCCAGTATGCACAGGCGTTCCCTACTAAGGATCAGAAAGCAACCACGGTGGCTAAGATGCTTGTTGAAAACTTTTTTGTCCGCTACGGGGCCCCCCAGTGGATCCATTCTGACCAGGGGAGGGACTTTGAGAGTCGCTTGATTAAAGAGATGCTGTCTTTGTGGGGGGTGCGAAAGTCAAGAACTACCCCTTACCATCCTCAGGGAGATCCCCAGCCTGAAAAGTATAACTGCATATTACTTGACATGTTGGGCACATTGCAACCCAAAGACAAACCGAGATGGAGCCAGCAGATTAGTACCCTGGTTCACGCTTATAACTGCACCAAGAGTGATGCCACGGGATTTTCCCCGTACTGACTGATGTTTGGGAGAGAGGGTAGATTGCCCGTGGATGTGTGTTTTGGAGTTTCCCCTGATGGGGTGCAAGCAGAAAATCATCTCCAATATGTACAGAAGCTGAAGACACAGTTAAACCATGCTTATCAGTTGGCTCAGATCATGGCTGCTAAAAGAAACTTGGCCAATAAGGAGAGGTATGACAAGAAAGTGAAGACATTGGAGCTAAAAGTAGGGGATAGAGTGTTGCTGCAAAATCTGGGGCTGCATAGAAAACATAAGATTGCTGACCAATGGCATCACCTCCTGCACATTGTTGTGGGACAACTGGCCAATTTGCCTGTATATAAAGTGCGACCTGAAAACAATTCCAAAGATGTGAAAACTATTCACCGAAATCATCTGCTGCCAATCGGGCAAATCCTGATTGAAGCTGAACCTTCAACTGCTGCCCCCTCCCGGCCTGTGATTAGATCTGCTGCCAAGAAGAGAACCAAACCCTTGGATTCTTCAGCAAGCCCACCAACAGAGCCTTGTCCAAACCCTGCAGAAGGAGATGATCAACAATCTGTGTCGGAAGACAATGAAGATGATATTGAATGCTATCCCTCTCATGAACTGAGCCAGTTGTTTCAGGGCAATCCCCTTGTTAACTCTGGAAATGAGATTGGCCCATCTGGACTGTTTGCGCCCCCTACTTTGTCTCCGGAGGCGATACTTCCAGAAGATGAGCTGGATAGCAGACAAGTCCAAGGGGTGGGGTCCTTAAGCCTGGCTGAACTGTCTGGCCTGGCTGAATTATCTGACTTCTCGGATGAAGAGAGAAAGGTGGGGAGACAAGCCAGTGATATGCCAGAACCAGAAGAATATTTTGAGTGCCGTGATGGTTCCTCACTAGTAGCTACCCAGCCCTCAGCTGAGCCCAGTGGAGTGGGTCCTGGGGTAGAGGGTCAGGCCACCAATAATACTATGAGCACTGGGCCCTGTTCCCCTGTGGAGGTTCCTGTCCCTAATGTCAGTGGGGCTGAGTTGGAATCAGGACCTGTTTCAGGGTTCCCCGAGACACCTAGATGCTCCAGCCGAGAAGTACGGCCTTTGATAAAGTTGAGTTATGAGTCTCTGGGTCAGCCGGTAGACCTGCCCTTAAATGTGGTACACAAAGGGGTGTATGTGTCCCCGAGCTCCTTGCCTAAGTTAGCTTTGGGGGATAACTCTAGTTTATTGGTATTACCCTTTGGGTGCAGTGCCCCTATTTTAGGTGACCCGCCAATAACTGAAATGGAGGGGTTTCTCCAGTCCCAGGGCCCTGAGCAGGAAATATTGACCTGATTGGGAAAAAGAGGAGCAAAGGGTTGTGTGTGTACAATGTTGTATAACCCATAGTGCACTGTGAATATTCATGTAGGTAATGCAAAGTCTGATATAATGTCTATTAGGCTGTGTGCCTTCAAGTGAATTAAAGGTAATTACTTGGTGCAGACGCCAAGTTTTCCAGGCCAAGGAGGGTGTAACCCCCTTGCAAATGGGGGTTCCTAAAAGCTTTCCAGGAGCTTGTTTCCATGCTCCATGCCTGGTTGGTGATCGGCATAAAGCCATTTAAATGGGTAGCAAGAAGTGCTTTTAAAGCCTCCGTATACTGTCTCTTTAAGGGCTGCCTGTTGCAGTCATAATTAACTGAAATGGGGGGGCTGTGTGGTTGCATGCCTGAGTCCCGCCCGTGACGTTGAAAAATAGCTCACTTCTGCCATCGCTAGTGGTGCAGAGGGAGCTTTTCTGGGGATGTGATTGTTTGCTGGAAATAATGTAAAATAATAATGATAATGTAGTTGTTCTAACCTGCCTTCCTTTGCAGTGAGGACTGTTTCAGTTGTCTCCTCCATTTTGGTCCAGAACTGCTAAATTGGACCAATCAGTACCTCGGGACTCTGGGGAGCTGTCTGACCAATAGAGGAACTGCTTATAAGTTGGAGAAGGCATTATGGGCTATGGCAGTTTTTCTCACCATTGAGGGGCATGAGATTGATTGACTGACTGACAGGTATGCCAGCCAATAGAACTGGGTAGTGCCCGAATTGTAAGGAGAACCCCATGCTGAGAAGGGGCAGATGCATAGTGGCTGAGGAGAAGGAAGGAGCTGTGGGCTTCTGCGCTGGTGGAGTGTTCACGCGGGAAGCGTGTGAAGGCCTGAGGTGGCTGGTCATTGCCGTTGAGTAAGTCGGATTGAATCCACTGCATGCGGTCAGAGGAGGCTGGTGCAAGCTCAGCTACACACCAGGCTCGTCCTGTTTTGAGGATTGGAGAATCTGCTGAATTGTGCTCGGTCCTCTGGAAAGTTGAAACTGCCGTTACAGCACCTTAGCCGGTGAAGAGTTTGTGTAAGCCTTAGAGGTTGCGACCTGGTGTGGTGCCCCTCTGGAGTTGCCATATAAATGTGTTAGGAGGCTGGTGAAACTCAGGCTTAGCCCTGTCAGGGGTGTAGAAATTGCTGCTTGCTGGAGTCGTGAGTACAGAACCAGGGTAGCTCCCTGCTAAGTTGCAACAGTGGTTTCAAGTTGTTTTATTATACAGCTGGCCCGCCTAGCTAAATCACCTTTCCAGCCTGATGTTCTCAGTGCTGAAAAGGCTACCTGTGTTAGGACCCCAACCAGCTGCCATGGAGGACTAGCATTAGGACTTGGGTACCCAGGGACAGTAAATATTAGGGTCAGGCCTGTGCACAGAGCCCTAGGTAGATAGGAATAGTGATAAGCCAATTAACTTGATTTCCTCCCTGTCCTGGTTACTTCCCCCTTGAATAAATCAGATTGTTTGTTCTGCAACTACACCCTGGCTACTGTGTGCATTATTGGTGAACTGCTGTATAGTTACTGTGATAAAACTGTACTTTACTTTACAGGGGGCCCCCTGGAGTGATTTGAGAGATACTAGCTGGGGGGTAAGTGAACTGGGGAAAAGCACTGTGGGTACCCCGAGTGAGCCACTAGTGGGACGAAAGGGGGGTTGCAGTCACCCAGAGGGCTGTGACCAAGGCAATCTCGACAGTACTAACACTGACCTCTGGGTGGAGGCACCCGTCAATGGATCTGGGCCCCTTACCCTGTCTCAGAGGAGGCAGGCAGGGGTATTGACCCTAAGGATAGTGTCCCCTGGGGGTTACATACTGAAAAAAGTTTTATTGTCTACAAAATTGTAGGTCTTTCTGACCTGTAATTGACTAATTCTGGGTATTATAACTATTACGATGAATAGAGAGTACATTCATTGAATGTATTAGAAAGGAAGTAACAAGATTTTATTAATGTAACAAAGTGCAATATGTTTTATGCATGTGTACTTAATTTATTTGGAAAGTGTCTTTTTTTTGTACCCATTTAAAAAAACATGTAATGACTAAATGTCGAACAATAAACAATTTACCTACCTGCCTTTCGATGGCCCTATCTTGGGAGGTAAGCCAGGTTGTCCTACAGAGATGGAGGTAAGTCCCAGGGAAGGCAAGTAACGGGGCTGGGTTTGCAGACAGAGCCAATGGGGGCTGACTGGCATGAGGGGAGAATAAAGTACAGAAAGAGCCATCCCCTCTCTATCTTCAAACTGTGCCCCCTTGTTCTTGCACATTTCTTTCTCTCAAAGATGCTTCCGTCTTGGACCTTGTTGATTCCCTTGAGGTACTTGAAAGTTTCTATCATGCCCTCCCTCTCCCTCCTTTCCTCAAGGATATGCATATTAAGCTCTTTCAGTCTCTTCTCACATGGCTTCTGTCACAGACCCCGCATCATTTTAGTTGCCCTCCTCCGGACCACCTCCATCCTGTCTATGTCCTTGTGGAGATGGGGTCTCCAGAACTGCACGCAGTACTCCAAATGGGGTCTCACCAACTGTCTGTACAGATGGATAACAACTTCTTGTTTTCTACTGGTGATGCCTCTCCCTATGCATCCCAGTAATCCTGTAGCCCTCATTACTGCCTTCTCACATTGTTTGCCTACCTTAAGGTCATCTGATATGACTACCTCAAGGTCCCTTTCTATTTTTGTTGTTGTTAGTGCCTCCCTCCCCCCATTGTGTAATCTTCCCCTGGAGTTTTGTTTCCCAGGTGCATTACTTTGCACTTTTTTGCATTGAATCTAAGCTGCCATACTTTTGACCATTCCTCCAACCTTGTCAAATCCCTTCTCATCCTTCCCTTATTTTTAATCCCCTACCCTCCCGATAATGGTTTATGTGGCTGTACATATTTATGTGTGTGCAATGTCTTCTTTATTACATATGTGGTTGTGTGTGTACTATCTATATAAGGAGGGGCAGTTGCAGAATAAAGGGAGCTAGCTGCACATTCGAGCAGACTTGATAGACGCCTAGGCCTTTATCTGCTGGCAAATTTGTTCGTATGTTCATATATATATATATATATATATATATATATATATATATATAGTAAATGGATATTTGTACATATATGTTTTGTGCTCATTCTGGCTTATTGCATAGTTTCATTTATATTTAGCATTGTTATACCCTTTTGTTGTTCAACTGCATCTTATGCAATTTTGTTACACTACTTAAATTCATGTTATTCTGTACTTCTATGAATAATACTGTATATCCCATTTCCCTTCCCCAGGATGCTTCTGGAAATGAGCTCTCTGAAGCTCATGATGTCTTTCCTCATGAAACTTTTGAAATAAATAAATAAATAATAAGGTTGGCATCCCTGAGCTGTTAGGATTTTTGTTGGGAGGAGGAGGGGCTGATAGAAAGAGAAGCATTTCTTCCCCATCAATACCTTAAATGTGTTTTTTCCTTTAGCTTGGTCTACAAAACTCAATTCTATTATTAACAGATTTATCGGGGTGAAGAAATCTCCTAAAATTGCTTTGGATAAACTAATTCTGCCAAAGCACCAGGGAGGTTTAAAATTTCCCAATTTCATTCTATATAATATGGCCTCACAGGCTAATAAATATTTAAAATGGTATAATAAGATACATCAACTATATTCCCATATTGGTAAAGTAGGAATAAGATTTATTAAAAAAATATAATGTACTTCCAGAAACAATTTTATATGCTAGGTTAAAATTTGCACTGAAGGATTAAAAAAAACTTGGTTATAGGTTTATCTTTAAAAATAGCAGGTCTGAGGCTTGAAAAGCTTTGGGGGACCTGGCACCAACTAAAGCTGTTTCACTTGAGGCAAAATAACTCTTCGCTTTCAGTATGTAACTGGCAGGAACACTGTAAAACAGTAAGGCAGTAAGAACTCACCGAAAGACTGTAGCAATAGTAGCGATAGTTGCAAGTGCAAATATCCGTTATTGAAAATGTAGAATCCATGATAAAATGGTGAAATTGTTCTCAGTTCATAACATCCAATGCACATCAGACATACTCTGTAACACTTCCTGGTTCTCACTCCCTGTGAGTCACCAAGCACCTAATATGTTTCGCTCAATGAGAGCTTTCTCAAAGTTACAACCTGGTTGTACCTTTAGTTAGTAGACACAGAGCATAATAACAGATTCAAGCCTCTGCTATTGATGAAAGATGGGGTGGATGATGTAACAGGAGCAGAGGTGGATAAGGGGGTGAAGGGAGGGTTGGGCTTGAAGGATGGCTGAGAAAACAGGAAGAGCAGGGGTGGGACTTTGCAAAAGAACATGCAGGGGACAGGAGGTGCCCAGCAGAAGTGGATAAGGGGGTGAAGGGAGGGTTGGGCTTGAAGGATGGCCAGGAAAACAGGAGGAGAAGGGGTGGGACTTTGCAAAAGAACATGCAGGGGGCAGGAGGTGCTGTCAGCCCAGCAGAAGTGGATAAGGGTGTGATGGGAGGGTTGGGCATGATGAATGGCCAGGTAAACAGGAGGAGCAGGGAGCTAATTCTGCAAAAGAACAAGCAAGGGACAGGAGGTGCTGTCAGCCCAGCAAACAGGAGGAGTGGGGTTGTTAACTTGCAAAGGGACAAAGTAGGGGCAGAGGGATCTGTCGGCAGTGGACAGTGAGCAAATGTGGTAGACAGTGAAGGGAGGAGCAGGGGATACAAGGATACAGGTGGATTCATGGCTAGTGCAGGGATGGAAGATGGGTCGGTGGGGGGCCTGCACAAGGAGGAGGAGGACTCAGTTAGGGGGAAGGGCATAGACATGGGGGACCAGCAGGTATATATCAAGGAGAAGGGCAAGACAACTGACGTTGAGAGAGAGAGGGTAGAAACTGGGTCCTCGGGGGGGGCATTTGTACCTGGAGGAGCTGGCGGGATGGTCCAGAGTGACACCAAGGGAGGGGGATGCCTGGAGAGACAGGTCAGCTAGGAGAATGAGTGGGATTGGGACAGCAAATGGGGCTGACAGATCAGTCAGGGGAAAGGGCTGGGACAGGAGGGATACGGCTGCAAATGACACTCAGATAGCCTGTCTAGCCATCACCCAGTTGGAAGTCAAGGCCAGGTTAGCAGAAGAGGCAGAGGTTGCAAGGGTTGCCATTAAAGGGGGTGGGCCAAAGGATAAGGAGGATGTTTTGGTGCTCCTGTTGCAGGACTCCATGATTAGGGGTATTCAGTGGGAAAGACAGGGCAAGGAAAAAACCTGTGCTGTTAGAGACAAGAGTATTTCCTGCTTGACGGTGGATAACGCCAAGCATCTGGTTTATGCACTAGCAAAGAAATGTGGAGGTTCCCCTGACATCTTAGTGCACCTGGGCACAAATGATATACAAGGAAATAGTGTGCTGGAGATTCAGACAAGGTTTCATGAGCTAACTAGGGTCTGTCATGCCATAGGATGTTTGGTCTCCTTCTTGGAGATCCTAACAGTGCCAAGAGCCAGTGTTGAAAACAAACAAAAAATTAGACAGGTTAACAAGTAGCTCAATGAGTGTTGTGGAGCTCGGAGGTATGGTGTGGTGGGGGACTACAGAGTAACCTGGGAGGACAAGGGTCTGTATGCAAGGAATAGGCTCCATCTGAATCTGGTAGGGAAGGATATACTAAAGCAGAAACTGGCCAGATTTATTAATGCTAGGTGGGGTTTAAACTTGTGAAGGGGGGAGGGCTGGGCTGTGAGGCTGATTCTAGCATGCCCATCAAGGATGTACTCAGTCATCTCCCCCAAATGGGGGTTACAGACTGTGTACTGGGGGCGGCATGCAGGCAGCTACTTGAAATCTCTCGGGTTGGAGAATTGAGGGGGGTAGAGGAAAAGGTTAGAGGATGGTCCTGATAAACACTAGTAGCTTAGGAAACAAGATGCCTGAGCTCCAGTCAATGCTAGTAGAAGGGAAAGTGGGTGTGGCAGCTGTCACTGAAACTTGGGCCACTCCGAGACATGATTGGGACCAAAACCTGAGTGAGTACACTGTGCTCAGAAAGGACAGAGCGGTGGGCGAGGGGGTGGAGTAGCTCTGATCATTAGGAACTGCATAGGGATAAGCAAGGTGGAGGGAGCAGAGGGTAACATGGAGGCCTTATGGGTCACCATGCAGATGCTGGGGGTAGGAGGGTGGAAATGGGGGTGGTTTACAGGCCTCCCATGCTGGTGGAAGACCTGGAAGAAAGTCTGGTGGCTAATATTACAGACCACTTTGGTCAGGACGGGGGGCAGCATGGTGGTATTGGGAGATTTTAACATGCCAGGGACTGATTGGGGAACTATGACATACCCATTGGCCAAGGAGTAGAGGCTGCTGGATGTCTTCCAGGATGCAGTCCTAAATCAGCAGGTGGTTGACCCGACAAGGGAGGGGTGTATCCTGGATGTGGTCCTGGTGGACTGTGACCTAGTTAGACAGTAAGAGGTGGGGAACCCACTGGCTGGGATTGACCATGCCACAGTCTGATTTTCACTAGACCAGGGAGGGGGAATTGCACACACATGGTGGTAGTTGATTTTAGTGGTGCAGATTTTAAGAACATGGAGAGAATCCTCAAGGGTCATTAGGAGGGCATAAGGCCGGGCATGAATGCTGAAAGCAGGTGGACAATTATTAAAGGAGGGATGCAGGAGGCTACCAGATCCTACACAAGGGTGAGATGAAAGTTTGGTAGGTCCAGGAAGCCATGCTGGTGGACTCTGGAGGTCCAGAAGGCAGTGAGGGAGAAGAGGGCTGCATACAGTAGATACAAGCATTCAATCTTGGGGTTATGGACAGGGACAAGTATGACATAATGGCCAGGAAGGACACCAGGGTGGTGAGATGGGCCAAGGCAAGGATGAAACAGAGGCTGGCACAGGGGATCAGGAGGGGGGTTAAAAGGGTTCTTTAGGTATATTGGAGAAATAAGGAGCATGAAGGGGCAGATTAGAAGGTTGAGGTCAGGGAGGGGGTGGGAAGAGGAGGCAAGGGACCAGACAGAGCTACTCAATGAATACTTTGCATTGGTCTTCACTAGGAAGGATCTGGGGGCTGTGCAGCGCAGGAGGATGCAGGGGGCAGAAGAGACGGGGTCATGAATGTTGAAATCCCTGTTGGTACTAGGGGGGCTGAGGGGGCCGCACTGTACCAGAAGAGGCAGGCTGGATCTGCTGAAGAGGCAGGGGTCACAGACATTGAAATCCCTGTTGGCAGGGTGTGGAAAGCCCTCAAGTCCCTAAAAAAGGAAAAAGCTCTGGGTCCGGATGGAATCCATTACAGGGTGCTATGGGAATTGGCCGATGTTCTGGCTGCACCCCTGGCAGTGCTTTTTAACACTTCCCTACAGATGGGAAGGGTGCTTCAGGATTGGAGGGTGGCACACATTGTGCCCATCCACAAAGGTGGCTCAAGGGAGGAACAGGGGAACTACAAGTCTGTCAGCCTGGCATCAGTGGTGGGTAAATTGATGGAGACCATCCTAAAGGAGAGGCTGTGGGTGTTCTTGGTGGAACAGGGATACCTGGATGATTGCCAGCATGGCTTCATCCTGGGCAGATTGTGTCAGACTAACCTTGTGGAGTTCTACGATTGGGTGATGACAGCGCTAGATCAGGGTAGGCTGGTGAATGTCCTCTTTCTAGACTTCAGCAAGTCATTTGACTCAGTACCTCATACTGGACTGATGGATAAGTTGGGGGAATGGGGATGGGGATACTGGTGATCAGGTGGATTGGGAACTGGCTATCTGGACATACTCAGAAGGTGGTGATGGAGGGGTAGTTTCATCTCCCAGGAGGGTCATTAGCAGGGTCCCATAGGGATCAGTTCTGGGCCTGCTCCTGTTTAACGCTCACATCTCCAACATCAGAAGAGGTATCAGGAGCAAAATGAGCCTCTTTGCAGAAGACTCGAAGCTGGGGGCAGTGGTGGATGGGCAAAAGGGTAGGATAGCCCTGCAGAGGGACCTGAATGATCTGGAGAGGAAGTCACATACCTAGAAACTGAAATTTAACACAGGGAAATGCAGGGTTCTTCACCTGGGGCATAGGAACCCAGGGGGTGGCAGTGGATGCCAAAATGAATAACTCTGAGCAATGTAGGAGGGTTGCGGCCAAGACAAATAAAATGCTGGGTTGTATCACATGGGGAATTACCTCAAGAAACAGAGAAGTGATTCTGCCTCTGTATAATTGCCTGGTTAGACCACACCTTGAATACTGCATGCAGTTTTGGCATACACATTTAAAGAAGGATATTGCACTCCTGGAAGGGGTTCACAGGAGGGCAACTAAAATAACATGGGATCTGGTTGATAGGTCATAGGAGAAGAGACTAGAGGAGCTCAAAGTGTACTCACTGGAGGAGAGGACAGATGTGGGGGATATTTTATTTATTTAGCTTTTGTTGACCAGGTAGGGACACTAGACAAGTTATATGCCTATTTTCAGGTATGGACCAGGAGAGTACAATGAAAATATAGGTTCAAACAGGGTACATAACAACAAGTAGATCAGTGTACTGAGTCACAAAAGAGCCAGGTGAACACAGATAGTCTACAGTAAGCAGTAATAGGTAATATTATATATATACATACAGAATAAATAGACTAATTCATTCAATGGCATGAGCAGTAATTACAGTGTATGAGTGACCCTTTTATCAGAGTCACAGAAACAGATGATAAAGGTCTTCAAGTATCTAAAAGGGGTAAATGGGGTAAGCCTAGATAAGGGCTTTTGGAGGAAGGAGGGAGGGGCTACCAGGGAGCACAGTTGGAGGCTGGAGGGAGAAGACTCAGGGGAGAGAGAACGAGGCATTACTTCACTGAGAGAGTGGTGGAACCATGGAATGCACTGCCCGAGGAGCTGGTGGTGGTAGTTATGGTGGAAGGGTTCAAGTGAGGCTGGGACAGGTATAAGGGGAAAAAAGAGTGAAGCTGAGTAATGTCAACTCTGGTGGAGAACTCCAGAGGGGGGTTGGAGGATCTTGGAGGGGGCCAGGAAGGCAGTAATGGTACCCCATCCTGGGTACTGACTCTCATGCAGACTCGCTAGACCATGATGCCTACTCTGCTGGCATTTTAGTATGTTAGCATGTTAGTATGTTAGATAACCTAAAACTAACACAATACAAAACTTTGCATAATGCCTACCTAACCCCCTACAAGTTATTCAAAATGGGTTGTAAGGACATTGGGCCCTATGCACAAATGGGGCAGAGAGGCTATGCAAGCATATCTGTGGTGCGGTACCACTCCGCATCCTATGTGCCCCCCATGCAGGATGCAGTAAGAGGGATGCGCAGCGCATATGAGCCCGATCCCCCCGCTGCATGAGGAGCAACTTGTTGGGGTGGGCGAGGGGAAGGCCAGCACTATATGCCATACACTAAGGTGCATAGTGCTGGCCGTGGGGGTGTGTAGGGGGTGCAGGGTATGCCAGGGATAACCCCACCATAAACCCCCTATGTGCCCCGTGCACACCCCTCAGAACAGGAGGCGAACAGCCCAAAGACTCTCCAGGGCCACAGGATGCCACCCACCCACCCCAACACACAGCAATGAGTGTGGCAGACCCCCCACACACCCACAACACCCATACCCCTCACAGGGGCACTGGCACAAGGCTTCCACCCCCCCAGAGGCAATGCATGTCAACCCCACTACCGGCGGTAATGTCCTCCCTGCCTGCAGGCATGCTCCCCATCCCACTGCACCACTTTGGTGCCATTGGACAGGGCTGGTGGCATTGCCCTTCTACCACCCGCCACAGCTGCCAGTCCTCGGACATCCATGGGGTCTGCTCCAAAGTGCACCCCGCTGTGTAAGGGATCCACTGTTGGACCCATGCTGGGCATCCGATTGGATGCCTGGCTGGGTCCACAACTCCACCTACACCTGCCCTGCTTGGACCTGCATGCCTGGGAGGGGTGGGGCACTGACAGGTGGTCTGGCAGTGGTGAACGCCACTGATGCGCACCTGTCCACAGATGCGGAGCTGCGCAGATGGGTTACACACGATCTGCACGTAACTTGCTCCCAATAGTGCATAGGACCCAATAATCTCTGTCCAAGATGTTCTAATGCTAAAGGTTCCCTTGAAGACATGTTCTGGTCATGCCCAAATGTACAGAATTTATGGCAAAACATTAAAATTAAGGTAACTGACTGACTATTTAAAGATGTTGTATGGAACCTAAAAGTGCTTGTTTTGGGAGATTTTCCAGTTAGTCTGTCATCAATTGACAAATATATACTATCACTGACTGGAGTTTAAACCAGACAGGTTATACTCAAACACTGGACAGACAACATTTTACCACCCTTCTCAGAATGGTTATCAAACATTTGCATAAACCTACACCTAATTTGGATAATTAATTATTTTCATGGTAGGGTAAGACAGAATGAAATTATTTCACTTGTGCATTTTTATGCACCTAATTTCTGGTCTGCCTGAAATTGTTATCCTAAATCCATGGCTGGTGACATATGGTGTTAAAAGTAGGATCTGTCTGGATGTCCAAGGAAATAGGGGGAGTTCAGTCAGTTGGTGCCAGACCTGGTACCTAGGATACACGGCAGAGGTGCATGGCACCAGAGATGATGAGGACAGCACCTGATAGAGATGATGACCTGGGCAAGGCACCATGGATGGGACAAGACAGACCCGATGGCCAAATAGAGACCCTGATATGGATTCTTCACTGGATGAGTGGAAGACGGCTGGAGGCTAATCGACACCAAACAGAGGAGGAGCACAGATGCCAGGAGCTACTCGAGAGGTCCCACTCAGAGGATGAAAAGGAAGAGCTGGTGAAGCAGGATCTATGGGCTCTGGAGGAGGAGGAGGATCCCTGATGTAGCATTTGTGACCAATGTTTGTGGAGATCCTGTTGTTACCCAGTTTTCCGGGCTACTATTTGGTGGAGGTAAGAGTTTGACTGGCAATGTATTACTGGGGCAGAAGACTTCAAGCAACATGGAAGCAGTCATTCTGGCTGAAGGAACTTTTGCATGCTTTAAACCTCCTCCTGCTCCTGTAAGTTGCAGGTGGGGGATCCTGAAGTAACCCAGTTAAGGGAGTATATATAAATCATGGCAGGGAGACAGGTAGATGGTGATGTGAGGGACAGCTTATGGTGGTATAAACCTAGGAAGCAAGTTCTATATCATCTGAGGCCCAAACCCCAGATGAAGCAAGTGGATGCCCAGGCAGTGGTGCCCATGGCATATAGGAAAAAGGTGATGGAGGATGCACACTTCAGTTACTTGGGGCTGAGCCACGAGAAGGTTTTGGCTAAACGTACCCTGTATTTCTGCTGGTGAGGCATGTACAGGCAGGTGGCAGCATACTACAAGAACTGTTATAAGGTCAGACAGATAGCAACCCCTGATAGTGATACTGGAGGAGTAACCCAGAGGGTGAAGGGCAAGAAATGGCACCCATGGAAAAGGGGGAGACTCCCACATAGAACATGAGGGACAAGGTAGTGGCCAACACCACTAGAAGTGTATAAGATTTGATATGTAAACCCAGAGGTTATAAACAGGCTGGTATGTTACTAGCCTACCTTTAAATATTTAAGTGGGAACAGAGCTAAGTAGTTCTCCCCCAAAGGCAGTTATACTGGATGGTCCAGTCTGTCAAATGTAACTGGTCAGAGAAAGTCCGTAGATGGCATAAAACTGCCATTAGTGGTTCTTTCTCCTAAATGTATGTGATGATATTGTAGTCTACTAATGGAGAGACTAATTTTAGAATAATGTAAGATGTTTCAAGGTATTTGTATTGTTATGAACAGGATACTTTACAAATGTTTTTTTGAAAGGGACCCTGAGACGGAGCTTCCGGTGATGGTGGGTAGAAGATCCATCCCCTTCCAGGGATTGGGAAGGTGGTAAACAGTTTATCTGTTTTTGATTGAAAACTGTTCCCCTCTTAAGGTGGGGGATGTGTGACAGGGGATTTCACTGCCATGGAAATGGACCGCTTTCTGACTTCTGAACTCTGTTGCAACAGTTCTCATCTGTTCTTTGCACTATCCCTTTTAAATTTCCAGTCTGGAAGGTTGGCCACCTTAGGGTGAATCCCCCCTCCTTTTTCTATCTCCTGCTAAATTTCACATATCTTCTTAAAGGTCCAGACATAGGAAGGTTATTGTATGATGACTTCCCTAACATGGTAGCATGGGTAAATGCAATAGATATGCCTGTGTACCCATAGATGGCTAGCTGCCTTAAAAAGTAATAAAAATATATAACAAAAATATTGATGGAGCTCTGTGAGCTACGAAGCCAGCAACCCCAATGTCCCCTTTTGCTTTTTATGCCCATTTTCCCTGTGGCCCCCTACGTGGGGATTATGAAGAATAGTACTGGTACCAGTAATGAAATGCCCTGAGCAACAGTACGATCAGGCCAGGACAGTATAACCTGTTCTTTGTCAGAGCAATTGGCCCTGATGTGTAGTTGATGGAGTGGCTGCCTTTTAATGTTTCTGTATCCCTGTAGTTTCCCTGTCACTCCATAGTATTGTGTATAAAATTGTTGAGATATTAGGCAGAACCCTGGCTGAAGAGAGATGCAATCATCAGGTCCCAAATAGTACAGTGGTTTTCTGTGCATATTTACCTAAATCCTAACTAGAAACCACCCAAAACCCTCAAAGAATATTGAACTTATATATTGTTTTCTTCTCAGGTCGTTGGTCATAAAACAAAACTAAGAGGGCAGTTTTAATATGAATAACGGAAACTTGCGTCTGCTTTTTCTAGATGTTAGCAGCCCCCTCCTAAGATATATTTTGCAGCAGACAGCATGCAGAAATGTGACCATGCAAGAGCATTTAAGTGAGCACATAATGTTCTGACATCGGCTCTGACCTTTCCAATGTTATAAACAAGTTCTTCTGTGCTCCAGATGGCTGCCAAATAACTGTTCTGTATGGTGCAACAGTGGCCCCTAGTGGCTAGTTTTATGTTATGTCTGCTGTTAATCAAAAGTCAGAGGAAATTGTTTTTTCAACTTCTAGCGAGCTTATAAAAAGCCATACCTCAGTGCTGAGATAGGATAGATAGGGAGGTCAGTTGAATAGTGACTGAGGAAGGTGGAAGACCTCCTGGTAGTGGGTACTTTCACACTGTTTGATTCATGCTAGGCTGAAGAAAAGCCTTAGAAACTGTTAAAGCTAAGCAGTTGTCTGACTTCACTTTGCTTTCTGTATGTTTTACTTGTTGAAATTAAATTGACAAATCCTAACCCCATGCCCAGTGACACTCAAGATTATCCTTCTGATGTTTGACTATGCAGATGTGGTCTATAGTGCAGCCCCCCATTCTACTCCACCTAGGCTGGATTACTCTTCCACCCCTTTTGCTGCTTCACTTTACACTGACCTCCACACACTTCTCATTGCACTTATCCTTCTCCAACCTGTCTCCCCCTCACTCAAAGGTAGATACCCATCTCACTGTGTTAGCCATTCTCTACAAATATTATTTCAGTGCCCTACTGTGCTATTTCTCCCCCCACCATTGTCTGCCCACTCCTCTTCTTATAGTACTCCCTCGCATTCACTGAGTCCCATTAATTCATCATCCTTCCTTGCAAAACCTCTACTAGATAGGCTGCTTTTTTGTCCCACAATCCCCTCCTCTGGAATTACCTCTCTCTGCTCTTTCTCCCACCCTTCCTTCAAGTCTCTTCTTTAGGAACAATTTTCACACTCTTGCTCCTACTACTAGTCACCCGTTCTCTTCTATCCCTTTCTTGTACCCCCCAGCTTCCTGTGCAGCTTATATGCAGTACATGCCACCCATTTCATTGTTTTTGCTAATTGTGTTAGCTCCAGCCTTATAAAGATCTATTTTATATACCTGTGTATAGTTTGCATTCAATTATTTATATTTAGCTATTGTTAGTTTTATATATTGCTCATAACATTTTGCTATGATCAATATATGTTTGTGCTGTAATAGTTACTTTGTTTCTACTCCTGATACAGTATTTCTCACACAGTCGCTGAAAAGCTCTGCTCCTCAGTTTGTACTCCAAAAATAAACTCTCTAGTGCTGTGTTACAGATCATATGAACATATGAGAAAGCCAGCAGAAGAAGGTCATTTGGTCTATCAAGTCTGCTCATGTCGCAGGATTCACAGTTTGAGCTACTGTCCCTTCCCCTCACTACTCCTCACATCCTCCCTATCCATGACCCTTACCCTCCCCTTCCCTATACTTATCCCAGCCTCTCTTAAAGCTGCCCCCTGTCTTTAAAGACATTACCTCTTCTGGCAGTGCATTCCAAGTGTCCACCACCCTCTCTGTGAAGAAGTGCTTCCTGACCTCCTTCCTAAACCTCCCACCCTCCAGCTTAAGACTGTGCCCCCTCATGTTATGGTTGCCACTCAGCTTAAAGAGACTCTCCTTATCAACCTTATTTATCCCTTTCAAGTTCCTGAAGGTCCCAATCATGTCCCCTCTCTCTCTTGCCTATCTTCCAGGGAGTACATGTTCAGTGCCCTCAACCTCTCCTCATATGACTTTATCATACAGATGACTTTATTGTTGATAAAATAAGAAAGCACAGCAGTGAGTTGCTGAGTGCACCCTCCCATAGTGCAGCCTGATATTTCTGTAATCCCAACCCCCCTCATCACACATATCAGATGCACATAAAAGTGAGCTTTGGCTCAATGGGAGAGTTTCCTGCATAAGGAAAGTTTACTTAAATAAATAAAATGCATGTTAATCCCCACAGTATCACATTCTGTATTACATTCATGCAGTGAAAACTCTTCCTGTTATGGTACTGTATACCTCTTTTTCATATGAGGGCACTACAGTGACCATGTGGGTACAGTCAACTTCCACCATGACATTTTGGATGCTGACCACAGCATATAATGCCTACCCAATGCCCTTCCATTGTACCTCACTTGCAGAAAATATTATGTAGTCCTGCACAGATTGTAGTAGTAGTGCCTCTTTTACCTGTAACTGGCAGCTTGATACTGCAATTGACTGAGGCCAGTGCAGTCACATCCATAATGATGTGCTTGAAGAAGCTTGCCTTATAGTAGGCCAGGGCAGTCAGAACTCTGATGTGCACATCCACTGCATGCTGGTCTGTTGTTGTGGTGCCAGTATGTTTTATAGCTCTTCCATGGTGTCACTGTTTAATCTAAACTTGCCAGTACATTTTAATTCTGTGAGTGTTGCTAGATCAAGGCTAGGTCTTTAGAATCATGACTGCAATTGTTTATGTTGCTAACTCACCCTTACCGAGCAGAGTATTCATGGGTAGGCATTGTTAAATCTCTATGGACTATTTCATGGATGTGTACTCTTGTGCAAACAGTGTGGTGGGGTTCAATGACAATTTGTTAAGTTTCATGTCTGGTGTGCTGCTGCTCCCAGTGTAAGGCTTTAAGTTCCCCATTGCTATACAATGGCCTTTAAATGCTATGGCATACAGGACCACAATGATCATGATGGGGTGGGGGGGGGTCTAGCTTCTCTTCGGAACATTGATAGTTTGGCAATAGCCACATAGCATGGGAATGGTTAAGGTCTCAAAAGTAAAATCTACGTAAAATACTTTTCTAATAATGAACACAGCAATAGAAAAACAAACTCTTGTTGCTAACAATTTATTTTCTTTCACATTTTTTGATATGGCTCTTTATCTGATTTTCATAAATAGACTTCTAGTAGAGGTTATCAAATCATTATTGACATTTTTTTTATGATTAAAAATATCATGACCTTTTAATGCCCTGATACTTAATCCCAGAATGTCATCATTTTTCTTTTTAAACTGCAGGGGGGTTCTTTGAGCAGAAGAAACACAGAGCTATGTATGGGTATTTTCCTTTTTTTTTTAAAAAGAAAATCATTAATTGCTTAATTGCTCAATATTATTCTATTAAGAGATTTCTCAAGAACTGGTAAAGAGTCTTACAAATTCTATTCAAATGTTCAACATTTAAGCAATAATGCCGAACAATCTGGCATCTCCTATGGATTAATGACAGTCTGGGGGCCCTTAACACTGGCAAGGGCCTTAAACATGAAAATGCATGGTTACACATTGGCTTTGATAGGTCTTGCACCTTAGTAGACTGGGGGTGGTAATCTGCTACTATCTGGCATTGGTCCCAGTACGGTATAATAATTCTACCTTAATTTGCATTGTTATTCATCTTTGCTTTGTGTTGCCCTGACTATCTGCCTGTAAATTAGGACTACACACTGTTATGTATTTTGACTTCTATTTTATTGCATTTTTTATTGTATTTTATTTAGAAATATAGAAACATAGACACTGATGGCAAAAAATCCATCCAGACTGCCCTACTTTCCTATTTAGCCCTGAGGCCTACTGTTCCTCCAGGGTCCCAGCCCTCCACCCTCTTACATTCTCCTCCCTGATTTTGATGCAAGGAGCAACCATTATGCTCTTCTTTCAGTCCCAGTCATGTTTAAAACTGCTAACAGTTTTTGCTCCGACCACCTCAGCTGGCAGCCTGTTCCATGGCTCACCACTTTTTCTGTAAAATAGTATTTCCTCATGTTCCTCCTGAACCTCCCTCCTTTTACCTTCCATTCATGACTACATGACTGCAAGCTGATATTCAAGTTAAATAGTTCCCAGTAATTCACCCTGTAATTCCTTTTAGGAATTTGAAGGTCACGGTCATATCTCCTCTCTGCCTTCTGATCTCCAGCGAGTACATGTTCAGTGCCTTGAGCCATTCCTGAAAGGACATGCCCTGCTGGCCCAAAATCATTTTTGTTACCCTGTGCTGTACCATCTTGAACCTATCCCTAGCCTTCCTGAGGTGAGGCACGGGGTCAATGACGCAGCTGAGACCGTGCAAAACAACAATGCCATACACAAAACAGTGTGCGGTAAAAAGGTCAGGAAAAAACACTGACCATACAAATAACAGAGCACACTGTAAAAACAAGCACATTATCTTTCTGAGCCCCCCACCGCACCCCACTGAGGTGAGGGGCTATGCCTCAACATCCCCCAGACTAAATATATCTAACTCTGAGGGGGTGTGGACTTGAGGGATGGAGTGAAACACTGGAGGCAGAAATTTGTTAATTGTTAAAAAAAAAACTGCAGCAGTATTGGACCTGGTGGGTATGGAACCCCAGTCCCAGGTCCCCCATGCTGCTGGGTGCTGGTGCCCTAGCCACTCCACCATGGGAGTGGCTCAACCAGACACTGCACCAGCAGCCTCCTTGGCACTCCTCTAGGTGAGCTTACAGCGACAGGGGTAGTGGTTATCACCATACACTGAGCTACCCGTCACTGTAGAAATGTACACACTTTTGGCAGCACAGTCATTCATGCACTGTTTAGGCAGCGCTATATTCACTCAGTACAGAGGTGAGGAATCCAGAAACGGGCACAGTAATCCAGGTGCGGCATCAAACAGGATCTATGTGGGAGAAGTATTACCTCCCTTTTTAGCTATCAATACCCCTCCAAATCCATCACAGCATCCTATTTGCTTTGCTATAAGGGAAAGGGGAAATTGTTTAACCAGGAAAAGCACACTAAGTTGGAGCTTGTTTCCAGGAGTGACCTGGGAGCACAATGAAGTTAAGTGACTTTCTCTGGACCACACAGTAGGCAAATGGGGGATGATGGGATTCAAGCCCAGGTCTCCAGGTCTGCAGCTCACTGCCTTTAACCACTACGCTATATTACCTCCTATAAGCTTTGTTGCACTAGCTCAATTGTTTTAGAGAGTCACTAATGATAACTCCAAGGTCTCATTCAGCAGCCATGGTACTGAGACTCACCCCTCCCATCCAATACTCTGTTTTTGGGTTCTTGTACCCTAGGTATATCACTTTGCACTTTTTGGCATTGATTTTTAACTGCCAAACCCTTGACCACCCTTCCAGCTTTTGCAAGTCTCTTTATATTTCTTTTATTCCTTTCTCACTATCCACCCTCCCACAGAGTTTAGTGTAATCTGTGAAGAGACACAGCCTGCTATGGATCCCCTCACCAATATCACTGATGAACATGTTGAAGAGGACTGGACCAAGGACAGATCCCTGTGGAATCCCATTCGAGACCTCCATCTCATCTGATTTAACCCTGTTGATCACTGGCCTTTGCTGCCTCCCCTTTAGGCAGTTACCTACCCAGTTAACAATGACCTTAGCCAGATCACATGATGTCTGCAGCGGTGAAGCAGCTCAGCCTCAGAGCTCCCACCTCTCCGCCTACTCATCCTCAGTTTTCTGCCATTGGGTTCTACCTGACTCATTCAATACTTACTAGAACTGTGTCTGCCCGCCTGCAGCTCCCTCCTGTTGGTTTTGTGGATTGTCATTGGCACTCTTCGCTGCAATGGAGGCTGATATGCCGCAGGCCCCTCCGCCCCACACACTGTCAAACACCCCGGAGAATGCGCCTAAAAAATCCAGGGCACAGGGATCGCAAATCACCCATCAAACGGGTCCGTCTGCTCCTTCTGTTCCCTTGACAGAAGATCACTTCATTCAAGAGCTTCTCCCCTTTCAGGAAACCTTGGCTGGTATTTCCGCCGAGCTGAAATCCCTCAGGGCTGATATGGGAGAACTGGGCAGTAGAACTGGAGAAACAGAGGCCCGTACATCTTCCCTGGAGAATTGGAGAGAGATGACAGACCCTGAGATCTCTAAACTGAGGTAAAAAATATATACTGTAAGCTACTTCTAAAGACAGAGGACTTGGAGGAGCACAGTGGTCGGAACAACATTCTGATTTTCGACCTACCTGAATCTGAAGAAGGGTCTACGATGATCACTTCCATTCAAAAGCTCCTTCCTAAAGTGGTTGGGCCCTCTCTCTTTAATGCAGCCTACCAGATCGAGCGAGCGCATTGCTCTCTTTGCCTAAGGCCCCTTGTGAGTGCCCCTCCTCGACCTATTATTCTAAAATTCCTCAGCTACTTAGAAAAGCAACACATTGTCTCTAAAGCAAGGGAACTTCAAGCCATCCTTTGAGAGGAGAAAAATCTAAGGCTTATCCAGGACCTCCCAAGTGAGACCAGACAGAAGTGAGCAGCCTTTCACCCCACCATCAGCAAACTGATAGCAGCCAGGATCAGATTCAAAATGGCTTACCCAGCTCATTTTCAGGCTTCGATAGATGGCACTTGGCTCTCCATTGACACTCCTGAACAAGTCTGCAAGGACTTAGCGGCTCACCTGCCAGACATCTTTAAAAACACCTGAGGGAGATTATCAGAACTCTGAGATGGTACCTACCTTTATTTCAAGGTTTTGCTGAAACCCTTGGTTGTGTGATTTCTGCATCTTTCTTTTCTCTCAGATCACCTATGGCCCTGCCCTCATCTAGCCACCTGGATAACCGACTAAATTTAACATGCGCCCTGAACTTTTTTCCTTACCTGAGGGATGCCTTGCTGCATTTGGAAGTTGTCCACAACCTGGTGCATGCCTGTTTGATTACTTTTCCATAACCCCACGTACTAAAAGACCAGGAATCTTCTGGAGCAAGAGCACATTTCTGGAGGGGCTAAACACTGTTACACTGGTCCAGTGATGTTGCATCCCCCTATGGAGAAAAGTTTCCTGTCACTTTTAGTGCTGTTACACCATGTTTAAGTCATTGTTATTGTTTCCTATCTCTCCCCTTATTGCAGGCAATGGTAATGGTATAATTTCCAGTTCGCCGGGATATGCAGACTTTACCTTAGGCTCATTACTGATGCCCCCAGTTCTCCCTGTTGCCCCAGCTGTCTGAACCACCCATGTTTCAGGGTGTTCCAGGGGACAATCCCCTGTTTTCTTAAGGGACGCAGTTACACCCACATAGCTTGGCCCATCCGGCTATGATCTCACTGGGAGACCCGAACACCAGTCTCCTAACCCCAAGTTTGTACTCTAGACAAGTGAAATTTGTAGTCCATCCTCCTTCCCAATAGTTTCCAGAATTTGATGGATGGGTGGGTGGGTGGTTGTCACCATTTGCTGAGCACAGCTTGTGAGCTGCGGTTATTCTCATACTTGTTGGTTGGGAGGGTAGCCCTATTTTACCTCACCCCTGGGTGTGCTCTTCTTACTACCAGTCATCTGGGCGCATTACTGGAAACACAGAGAGATGTTACCATTTTAACACTTCATTGTCCCTTTTATACTCATCTACACTGTTTTTCCCAGTCATTGGTCTCAACTCCCACTACGTGAGGACCCTGGGTGAGTGGGGGAGGCAAAGGGATATAGGGTTTTGGTCCCTTTTTGCTCTGTTTTGCATTTGGCTTTTCTTGCCTGTCAGTTTGCAGAGGGATCCTGTACATAGTTTAAGACCTTTTGGGTGAAGGGGTGGGGGTGGGGATTTCTCTGGGTGTTGTTACCAAGCATTGTCTACTTAGGGGTTGGGGGAGGGCTTTCACCAATTTTGGCTATTTCTCACTCATCTGGCATGGTAGCCATCAGGGGATGGTTTGTACATAGTTCAGGGGTGGGGAGACAGTTCCTGGAATCGGTTGTCATCTCACCTAGGTCATTTGTTTGTATTAGTGCTTGTGTCTTTATGGTCATTTCCATTTGCATGGTTTCTACTGGAACCTAGTGGTTGCTGCTTGGGTACTATTGGGGAGGGTGGGTGGGATGGAGTGTGCCCTAATCTACATAGTCTTGCAAATACTGCCATTAAAGATGGCATCAAGGGCTAATAATGTTACTAAAGTGTTAACTTGGAATGTACAGGGAGCAAGAGAACAGCTCAAAAGATATCAGATCCTCAAACATATCTTTGTTCTTTAGGGCCAAATCACCTTCTTTCAAGAAACCCACCTCCTCAGCCACGAAGCCAACTGGCTGCATAGACAAGGTGTTGGGCAAGTCTTCACCTCTGGCGACTCTACCTCGAGCAAAGGGATAGCCAAAGGGGTAGCCATCCTAATTTTGAGAAGTGCAGCCTTTCATGCTGACCACATTGTTTCGTACCCGAAAGGTAGATTTGTGTTTGTGAAGGGTACCCTGGATCGTAGAGAAGTTATTTTAGGTAGTATCTATGGACCAGTTGGGGCAACCCTTGTTTTCTTATGGAACTTGCAGATAACCTTGGATGTTAAATACCCAACTTCTCAAAGATGACTTTATTGTCTCTAAAATAAAATCCCTCATCTAATCCTACATAGAAATGTGCAAAACTGGAAAAATTTGCCTAGCGAAATATTTCATGTAATTCCCGTAATACGCGAAATGTTTCACCTAGGCAAAATGTAATTTCACCTCTGATTTCGCTTTCACATAATACAAAATTTCACCCAATTTTGCCTGCTTTCACGTAAGGCGAAATTTCGACATTATCCTTAATTTCGCCAATGTTTTTCAATTTCGCCAGCGAAATTGCAATGCATCATAGGTAGATAGCTGAAATATCATGTGCAAGCTGTTTCCTGCACAGCATATCATCTGTTGAGTTGGAGAGCAGTTCAGTGTGGTGTATCACAGCCAATAAACCCTTCAAAAACCTCTTTATTTGTGATTTTTGAGAGTTAATTGCTCCCAAAATCTCAATTTAGTTCCTAGTGCTGCTAGTGAACCTTTTTTTTTGTTTTGGTATCTTTGCACAATACTTAGTTAAACTTAGGTAGTGTTTTTAGTTTTCTGTGTGTCTGTGAAAGAGTCGAGTGGGGAGGGTCGACCGTGTGGTGTGTGTGTGTGTGTATGTGAAAGCAGAGCAGGCTAGTTCCTAATATTTGACATATTTCTCACAAGTTGTGAGTGATTTTCTGTAATTTCTTTTAAGTCTTATTATTTTTGTTGGTGTGCTACTTATTTGTTATGTTTTTCTAACATATTGACCCTTTTGGGGTAACTTTATCTGAACAGTTACTCATTCTAAGTAGTTCTGGTTTTGTTTCCCTTTGCTTAATCACTTTTGTGCTTTATTTTTTTATTGGAATACTCATGTACATTGACCACTTGACTTGTCCATATCCAAGTACACTGCATTGTTGAATTGCTCACAGAAATAAAAATTGTGATCTAGCCTCTGCATTGCAGCGTTCCTGTTTTTCTATTTAATTTGCTTACCATATTAACCTTTTCCTCCCTGTTACACCACTGGTGTTTACTACCTGATCCTATTATACATGGGGGCATGTTAGGCAGGGGCACCACCATGGTTAGGCCTGAAAACCATTTGAAACGGTGCAGAAAACAGCAGATTTGTGTCCTGATGGTGGATGTGAACCATGTAACTGCAAGACGGACATCTGATTTCTGCCTGAATGTACTGTAACATGTTCTGGGAAACATTTCTGGACATCTGGGCCATGTTAGGCAGTGACAAAATAACGATTAGGCCTTAAACCATTGGTAAACAGTGTGCCAAACCTGTTTCGGTCCAGGTCAAAGGTGTGCAACATATAACAGCATGTCTGACACCTGATTTAGGTCTGAACTTACTGTAAAATATTTTGGAAAACATTTCTGGACTTGTGGGCATGTTAGACAGTGGCACCACCATAGTGAGGACTGAAAATCATTAGAAATGGTGCAGAAAACTGTAGATTTGGGTCCTACTGATGGTGGATGTGAACCATGTAACTGCATGTGTGACACCTGATTTCTGTCTGAATGTACTGTAACATTTTCTGGAAAACATTTTGGGAATTCTGGAGGATCAGGAGGACAATGGTAATACAACAATGAGCGGGGAGAAGTAATACAGAGAGAAGAAAGGGACTAAATTCTACAGGGAGTATAAGACAGAAACATACAACAGCAATGGTCAATAAAATTATTTTACATACAAAATAAAGAAACAAGAGGACTTAAGGAATGGATGTAGATTAAAGAGGATAGACTAGCTTTTTTTTTATGGGGGGACTTACAAACAACAGAATGGAAGATAGAAAAGTGAAAACAAAAAGACAAATTAATTTGTGCTGCCATTTTAAGTGCCAGTGGGGCCACCACATAGTTCTGACAGGATGCACATGATTTTGTCAACATCACACTGTAGTTTAGAAATCTACCCCCAGGCATCATTAAATTCCTGTCTGAAATCATTTAACTCTTGTTGGACATACTGAACTTCAGACAGGACAGTGGATAAGTCTGTATGTGTCACTGGCACTGCTGGCAAGATGGAGGCTACCTGTGCTGCTGGCTTTGGACAGGGAGGGCCCTGGAGGGGTCTTGATGTTACTGACTGCTGCTGTTTTCTGGTACAGCAAGCACGGTGATAACATTTAACTGGTCCAGCCATACCTCTCTACTGCTAACCCTCTTCAGTGCTTACACTCGCACTACTTTCCACAGCTGAGCTTGATGATGCTGCCACCTCTCGCAATTTGAGCTACCATCGCAGCAGGTGGTGGTGGACCATGTGGCTATGCTGGCTGGTTGCCCCAAAGCAGGATCCACACTTTCCTTGATGCACTTCTTGTCTGCATAGATTGCAGGTGACCACTGGGTCACCAACCAATATTAAGTAGAAAAAATCCCAGACAGGAGAACTTCGGGGATGACAGAGTCATGGGGGGTGCCACAGATAATGCCCCAGGCACTGACTCCTCCGGCTGCTTGGGAGGGGGCACGGTATCCTGCTGCCAGGGAGGAGGAACAGTATCATCTTGGTGCTGGGGAGAGGGCACTGTCTCCAACTGCTGCTGATGAGGGGGCACAGTTTTCTGCTGGGTGCTGGTGCAGGAGCAAAAAGCCTCCTGCTGTGGCATTTCATTTGTGATGGTTAGCTGAAACATGCGTACAGGGGCCCCACTGTCTTCACCCTTCTCCATTATGTCCACAATCCACAAACACCACCAATTCAAACAAACAAAAAAAAGAAACAGAGATACAGACCCAGAGAGAGGCGGGGGGGGGGGATCACACATTTACACAATCACCAGGTACTAAAATATTAACTATGACAAAGACAAACAAGAAAACGTTAGGAAAAAAATAGCACAAATTAAGCAATTTAGGTGTAAAAGTGCACTCTGCAGTCACAGGGAGTATAAATGTTGCCTGCTTCCTCAAGATACATAGCACAGGAAATGAACCACTCACTTACAGCCTGTTTAGACTCAGCCATGTAACCACCAGCACAGCGAAATGCCCAGTTTTGCCTAATTTCACCTAAGATGCGCAGGCAAAATTGATGGTGAAATTTTGCAGGTGAAATTTCACTGAAAGGCCATAATTTCGCAAAATGTTTCACTAGGCAAAATTGGTGATTTCACCATAATTTTACCAGCAAAATAAAATTTCGCTGCATCTCTAATCCTACACCGAGCTTAAGCTTAGTACAATCCCTAGAGAGGATCATGTATGTTGCCCTCTCAAGTGTGCTCTCAGGGGAGAGTTCGTCTGTTTAGCTTCCAAAAGGAAGAGAACTCGTGAACAAGAGGCTACTTCCATCTTGACGTGCATAAGATACTTAGAAACTTCCCTTTCCTCCTGCTCTTTACCTGACTGCTTGACCACTTTACTTTCCTTAAGAGCTAAATACACTGACATTCTAGAAGATAAGGCAGAATATGCTATACTTAAGACCCAGTTGAAATACATAGAACAAAGGGAGAAGGCTGGACGCTTACTAGCACTCCACCTAAGAAAGCTAGAAAACTCTAGGTTAATCACACCTATTTCTTCCCAAGACAGATCCCTTAAAACCCTTCCCAGAGAAACTGCCCAAGAATTAGAATGATATTATAGTGCATTATATGGACAGTGCATCCCCCAACCAGAAGAAGTAAAGATAGAATCTCATCTGAATGCAATACCTCTCCCTCATCTCCTGGAAAACCAGCAGTCTCTCTTAGCCTCTCCTATTTGACTCAGTGAGATAACTGCAGCTATAGACAGCCCAACACAGGACAAAGCCCCCAGCCCAGATGGTTTCCCTTCCAACTTTTATAAAACTTTCTCTAAGAACATATCCCCTCTTTTATTATGCCTCTTCCATGTACTTGTTTTCAACTGAATCCCTAGACCCTGCTCTTTTAGAAGCTACAATCATTCTACTTCTGAAATCGGACAAAACCTCCTCTCTCTCCCTTCTAGTTACGGACCAATTTCTCTCCTTAATTATGATATTAAAATACTCTCTAAAGTTTTAGCCACTAGAATGGGTAAAGTTTGGATTGGACTGATTAGCCCAGAAGAGGTCAGTTTTGTTCCAGACCAGTCCTCAACAGATCATCTTCGTAAACTTGATCACATTTTCTCACCTGCTAGGACCTCCCCATCTCCCACAGCTTTAATTTCACTTGACATGGAGAAAGCCTTCAACAGAGTTGATTGGACCTTTTTACAGACTACCTTGTCAAAAATGGGGTTCACTCCGGCCTTCCTGTGGTGGATCCAAGTAATCTACTCCTCTCCAGTGACTAGAATATATTGCAATGGGGTGCTTTCATCTCATTTTCCACTCTACACTGGTAACTGACAAGGGTACCCCCTGTCCCCATTCCTTTTCAATCTCTGTCTGGAACCCTTAATTAGACAGATTAAAACCTCTCCGAACATCTCTGGTATTCCAGTAGATGAGGTAGTCCTGACTCTCTCAGTGTATGCTGCTGATATCCTGTTACACCTTTCCCACCCCGATGTTTCTTTAACAGAAACCTTAAAGGTTATAGATAAATATAGTTCCCATTCCAATTATAAGCTTAACTGTGCCAAACTGAAATCTTCCCCCTCAATGGGCATACACACAGAGCCGTATTTGAGCCCTTTGGCATGAAATGGTCCCCAAATTACAATAAATATCTGGGTATTTATCTTTCCAATGAGTCTTCCCTTGTGAAGAAACTTAATTTGGATGACCTGGTTGTCACTCTTCAACAAGACCTAGCTCACTGGAAAGCTCTCTCAATTTCACTATGGGGCAGAATCATATCACAAAAATGAACATTCTCCCCAGACTGTTTTACCCCCTAAATATGCTAAACATATGGCTTCCCATTTCCTTTTTTAAACGTATTCACACTTTTATTACTAACTTTATTTGGGCCGATAAATCTCCTAGGTGCTCATAGTCTGAACTGAGTCTCTCTAAAGAATTTGGGGGCCTTAGGCTTCCCAACTTCTTATTTTATTACTGGCCCAGCCAACTGTACAAATGCTGTAAAT
Source organism: Neoceratodus forsteri (assembly GCA_016271365.2). Lineage (NCBI taxonomy): Eukaryota > Metazoa > Chordata > Ceratodontiformes > Ceratodontidae > Neoceratodus > Neoceratodus forsteri. Next base: position 736,729,723 of record CM057449.1, read on the forward strand.
GGCCATTGGCTCCTAGGGTCCCCTCTGATGAGTCCTACGTGACTTCCTTGTTGCAACTAGACTCTATTCTTATGCGTAAACATGGATGCTCTGCTTCCGCCATCCTTTTCTCCCCTTGGAGAACCCTTCCGGAAACCCCTCTGGGAATCCATGATCGGAGTCTTTGTCAAAGTCTTCTCACAATTCTGTGCCTTGTTCAAGCTATCTCCTGCAAAGGATACCTCTTGACCTTCTGTATTTTCCTCAATAGCAACATCAAGATTGGGGGACACACAATCACAGCCTCCTGGTTTCCACAGCTACCTGACATAAAAGTAGCTGATCTCTACACTCAATGATCCTTCCTCTCCTCAACAGAGATACTATGAAACTTCCATCTGGTCCCCACTCAGATTTTTAAGATCTTCCAACTCTGACATTTAATGCTGCTAACCTTCGGTACCACTCCTGCTCCTTCAGGTTTCTCCAAACTCCTTAATTCTATAAAAGATGTGGCTCAAAAGCCTCATGGTATTGCCCAGACTTACTCCCTTCTCCTTGACAAAATCACTCCTGTCACCCCCAATAGCTCCAAGATCTGGGAGGTTCAACTACCACATGTCAGTTTTAACTGGGAATGTATTTGGCAGGACCTTTTCAGATACACCACTCAGAACCAGCTTAGGCTCACTCAATTTCACATTTTAAATAACATGTATTACACCCCAGTTAAGCTGGCAAAAATGGGGCACCTTAGTTCCCCTCTTTGCACTAGATGTGGCAAAATGGAGAGCACTCTCCTGTGCATCTTCTGACACTGTGAAAAAGTGGCCCCACTTTGGTCCCTGATTTGGAATTGGGCCGAACTACTGTTAGGCTTGGAAGGTGCATTTTCCCCTGAGACTTGCCATATTGGTGACTATAGCCAGACTGTTGTCAAAGAACGAATACATCACATTGCCTTAATCTCCTTAGCAGTGAAAAAGTTTACTCTCAGGCATTGGTTTGACCAGGCTTCCCTTTCATACCAGGAATGGCTGCATGAGTTGTCCTTTTGTCTTAGATCTGAATGCTTAATTGCCAGTACCCGTCATAAATTGGCTCTCTTTAACAAAAAATGGGGTAAGCTTTGTGATCTTTATTTGAACTGCCCATGATTTCCAGTACTCTTGCTCTCTCCTCACCACCTTGATGTCTCTGCTTAATACTAAAGTTTTGCCTTCTTAGCCCAGTTATCTCGTGGGATCAGGCACATGCCTGGGGGTGGGGGGCACTTTGGGGGGTAGCTAGGGTGGGAGATGGGGGGGTTGGTTCTGCTGACCAGTACATATCATTTTTTCATTTTCACTGTATGTCTGTATTTGAAACTCAATAAAGTTTTCTAAATTTAAAAAAAAAACAAACTATGACCTTAGCCACACCCAGATCCTCCATTTTCTTCAGCAAGCAACTGTGGAGTGCCAAGTCAAAAACCTTGATGAAATCAAAGTAAAGCAAATCCACAACATGTCCCCTTTCCAATTCCTTCATCACCCAGTCAATGAAAACTATCAGATTAATCTGACAAGACATCCCAGTCCCAGATCCATGGTGCTTTCTTACCTAGAGGTCATTACTCGCAAAGTGATCCACAAGATCCTTTTTCACTAGTGACTCCATCAGTTTTCCTACAATAGAGGCAAGACTGACAAGTCTACAGTTCTCCTTTTGTTCCGTGTCCCCCATTTATGGAGTGGAACTACATCTGACACCCTTCAATCATTCAGAACAGCCCTTGTCCTTAGAAACCTGTTGAATAGACCTACAAAGGGATCAGGCAATGCCACTGCAAATTCCATGAGGATTCTTGGAAGAAACCCATCTAGTTCTGGGGCATTATCAATATTCGGGGCTGCTAGCCCTTTCAGGACCCATTTACTAGTAAATGCTGGCTGCCTTATCTCCAGGACCCCCTTAATAGCTGCTTTGATACCACTCTCTGGCAAGAGCACACCATTCCCTCTAGTAAACTAGTAAAAACTGAGCAATAGTAGTCATTAAGGGTGGTGACTTTTTGTTCTTACACCTCAATCACCCTATCCCCAGGGCCCCTGGTGTTCTGCGGCAGCATTTTCTGATTTCTGCTGCATGATTTATTCATTTCTCTGGCAGAATGCAGTCCTGTCATTGGCTAAATATGATGTGATGTCATCAATGACATCATATGCTGAGCATAGAGGAGGGGCTTCAGGATAAACAAGGTGGGAAAGAAAGCCTGACACTATGGAAAAACAGTATATTTATATGAAAATTCACCAAAAACAATGAATTCTGCAGCACTATATATATTCTGCAGCATGATGCAAATTCTGCAGCAAATTCCACAACCGAAGAACAGCAGAATTCTAGAGGCCTTGCCTATCCCTCACTATTAGCCTCACAAGTCCCCCTTCTGTCTTTCTTTTTCCACTAAGATACCCAAAGAACAAGAAAAAATGACAATGCAGTGGATTAGTTCATCCATACACTACAAACTGAAGCTGCACCCCTACTACTGACTTTAATTTCTTTTTTATTTTAAAAATGGGGAAAATGTCCTGAAGGCAGTAACTATTATTACAAAAATTCATTATCAGTGCAAAACTAGCAATTGGCAGTGCAAACAGTACATATGGTGAACGTTAGTGCAAAAAGGCATGTGCAAAAATAGCAAAGGAAACCTTATTGCTACTGAGTCCCAAACTGTGGTTTCCAGTTAAGAAATGTTACATTGATCTCTTCATTTGTCTTCTGGCTTAATTGCCTAAATCCGGAAGTTCATTGGTTCTGGTATTCACTTGATTCTAAGCACTTCTCCAAAGCTGCTGGACCGACCAAAAAGCTACTTTGCAGAGGAGTGCACATACATTATGCTGTTGTCAGTCAAGAAAAGAAACTGCTCCCCTGGCTTGGGGTAGCTGCTGCAAACTGCTTGCTTACATTTCAGAGTGATGAACACTCCATCATCAGAGCTACTCATCCTTGGTTGCTAAGTGCTTTTAAAGAGTTGTAGCCATAGTAACTGGTTGGCTCACTGTGAGCCTATGCTAGTTTGTTTACCAAATTGCATAATTAACAGCAGCTGTCATCCTTCATTCTCATGCATGGCAACTGGGTTGCTACAGGCACACCCATTGTAGCCATACTCTGAAATCAATACTTACATAAAATCTTAGTTGCAAGTTGTCTATTCAAAATAAAAAGAAACTGAAAAAGTGTCACATAAAACCCATATGAACAAAGACATAAACTATCGTGTAAAAGACAACAGTTTGATTAAAATACTATAACAACTTATGCATCAAAAGTTAAATACAGTTAAAGCAGTCTAGGATTTGTATGTAGTTTAAATTGTTTACTTTTCATAGGGAAAGCCCCACTTCTTTTAAACAAATGCAAATAGTATTAGATCTATGGGTAGGCATTCTAGTTGAAGGAAAAAAGTGCCAGATGATTGCCATATAAACAAATACATGCACCACCACATAAAACAGCAATGTGATCTGATTTCAGTTTTAACTAATCTATTCAGAGTTTCATACAGTTTGAAATGGTCAGGGATGCAATATAGTACTTTTAATTTTCTTAAGGATTAACCCCACTGTGCTTAAACAGCTGCACGTGGCATTATGTCACATAGGTACAAATGACCTAGCCAGTCAATCTGTGGAAGAAACAAAACAAAATCTTACCAGGTTAGGTGACAAACTAGCATCTCTTTTGTCCACCATCTCTTTCTCAGAGATTCTGCCTGTCTGGAGAAATGGGGACAGCAGGCAGGAGATAAGACAAGGACATTGCTGAACTTAACTGCTGGCTAGAAAACTGGTACAAAGAAAGAGGGCATCACTTTCTAGGAAACCGGCTGACTTTCTGGAAAAGGGACTTCTTTAAATTTGATGGCCTGCACCTCGCTAAAGAGGGGACTCGAGCTCTCTGAAAGAAATTTGACATCCATATCAATCAGTTAAACTAATGGAGGGGGAGGAGCTCTGGTAACCCTCACATCACAAGGGTCACCAACTACCCCTCCCCCAGTTACCTCAACATCTAGATATCAAAAAGATACCAACAGCAGTGATAGTAAAGGCACTGTCCATCCTGATCCACTAAGGAAAGGCATAAACCAATTCTGATACAAAAATTTGGATCAGAACAAGGAAACACAGCAAAAGGACTACTGGGGTAGAAGGCTCTGTGCATCAATGCTCCTAGTCCACCAAACAAAATCCCTGAACGCACAGCCTTGGTGGAAGAGGCACAACTGGACTGGGTCCAGTGGAGCCTTTTGCCCCATGAGGGCTGCATGCAAAGCTCAATGCCAGGGCCACAACAGACAGTGTTACCAGTGGGGGGTGGGGTGGCTGGGCCATTCCCTCCCAACCATAAAGGTAAATCACCACCACTATCCTCTTTTTCACCTCTCCCTTGTCTTAGTTAGTTTGTTGTCTGACATAACCACAGTAGTACATCCAGACAGGGATTAAATTAAGCAAGACCCCACAGGAACTCAGTTTCACCACCTCTTAAAAACTATATCACAGTGCCACCACCTCTGCCATCTTTCTCCATTGACTACTACTACAGTAGGGCAGTTCCCTCTCCTAGAAATACATAAGTGAAAGTTCTCCCACCTTAACACTTCCAGTTTAACTACTGCACCCAGATCAAAACAATATTTGCCACAGAGAGGTTTCTGCAGAGAACATGCACACAGTTCTCACTGTCATATCATCCCAGAAGAGTCAAGGGGCACCTCATTTGGCTATCTTGATGGATGCAGAAATAACTTTAATATGGTAATTGGCAATTTTTAAAAACAAATGCTGGAAAGCTTTCAAATCCCCAAATGTATACAGTAGGCATCATTATGGCCCTTTATGAACGACCAGAAGTGGTACCTAGTGAGACTAAACAGTATTACATCTGGCAGGTAGATTTGCTCTGTCATGGTGTATGAAGCAGGAGTGCGTCCTTCTTTCATTCCTATAAAAAACATGCTGAGCCTGTAACTGCTAGGAACAGTTCATGTTCCCTCTGCCACATGCCTTTCAAGTTATTTTGAGTTGCAATCATGCTACAAAATTATAATTTTATTTCATGACTTTTACAGCAAGCAAATTGCTATTCATAAAGGTAGTTCAACTTCTATGTTCTGTTTACGTATAAGAAATATATATAGTTCCATTTTATTTATTTAATATTGTGATGACATATGTATCAGAAGAATCAGAAATGTTCACTAATATTTGACTTAGCTGTCTCAACATCATCAGTACATCAGCAGCAGGGGCTATGAGGACACTATGACAGTAACAGCAAAGTACAAGTCAGCTATCAGTAGCTGGTGCATCCAGGACAGCATGAGACTGAACCCTCACAAACACTACCACACGCACACATACCCCCACCCTGAGAGATTGTATTGCTAGCCTTTTACCAGATTACGGCATTCAAAAACAAGGACAAAGATTGATGATAAACCCTCTGCTCTGTAACTTTCAGGAGCAGATAACAGCACATACAGCAAACAACTTATACAGTATTTGTAAATGGTGATATGTAATACAGTGCTCTGAGTTCTTCTTTACCATGCATGTTTACTTACAAAACTGTAATGTACAGAATCAATTGGGCTAATATATTTCCAGATGTTACAGGTTATTGGTGTTGCATGCAATATATCAGCTGCCCTTCCAGAGCCCTTTTTCCACTCTTTTCCTTTGTCAGCATAAAATACATCAGCCAATGCAATCATTAAAAAAAACAGTTCTGTGTAGTGAGACATCAGACATGGGAGTCAGGACAGCAGCAGAGCAGTTAAAGGTGATAAATTCCTAGAGGATGACTCCAAGCTTCAAGGCTAAAATAAAACAGTGGGCAGTTCAGTCACTTTCATAATATTTTTTTCTTGCAGTTGGTTGCCAGCCTACACTCAGATCAGGACAGCATGGCCTGGTGCCCTTTTTCTGACTGGGGGCCCCATGCAAATGCATGGGTTGCATGTGCCTAATGCCTCCACTGACTGGGTCACAGTTATGGAAACTTGATTCACCACCAACCACGCCTGGGATGCTACTATCCCAGGTTACACACTCTTCAGAAAAGACCAGGAGGGAAAGAATGGAGGGGGGTGGTGGCTTTGTATGTAAGGGAGGGAATCTGTGCAACAGAGATCCAGGGGAAGCAAAGTAAAGCAGATGCCTTATATGTCACATTGGGAACAGTGGAAAAGGCCCCCCTCCAGGTGGGAGTTATCTACAGACCACCATCTCAGGAAAGTGAAATCGACAAAGAGCTCCTGGAAGCCATCTCAGTGATGGCAGACAGGGGTAAGTTGCTGCTTGTTGGGAACTTCAATCTACCAGATGTGGACTGGACCTCATACACAGCAGCCACAGAGCTAAGCAGAGAATTCCTGTTCATACTGAGGGGGGATATTTAAATCAGCTGGTAGAATCACCCAACAGAGACAAAACAACCCTGGACCTGGTGCTCACAAACAGCAACAGGATTTCAGATGTTCATGTGGGTATCAATCTGGGGACCAGCGACCACAGGTCGGTCTGGTTATCAGTAAATAATGAGGAAGGTAAAAGACATACAAAAAAATCAAGATACTTGATTTCAGGAAAGTAAACTTTCCCAAAATGAAATCCAGGATCAAGGCCTTGGTTGGCACCAGTAACAAAGGGGATGCAGAACACTGCTGGGAGAACTTAAAGAATGCCTTAAATGCAGTCACTAAGCAATGCGAAAGACAAATCAGCAAAGCCAAAAGAAGGAAGAACCTTCACTGGTTCTCCAAAGAGGAAGCAACCAAAATCAAGGGAAAAAAGAAGGATTTTAAGTAGTATAAGGAAACAAAAGGAGAAACGGACAGGGGGGAAAATAGGAAAAAACTCAAGGAGGTAGGAAAAGCAATTTGGATAGCTAAAGCCCAAACAGAGGAAAGAATAGCACAGGGGATCAGGAAAGGAGATAAAACTTTCTATAGATACATAAGAGAAAAAAAATTAGAGTAACTGGGGAGGAGTTCAACTAGCAACAAAAGAGGGCCAGCTGTTACGGAAAGATGAAGACAAAGCAGAGTTGTTAAACAAATTCTTCTGCTCAGTCTTCACAATAGAAGATTCTGGCAAAGGACCTACATGAAGTAAGACAGAGCAGGATAGTGGAGGGATAGAAGCCCCTTCACAAAAGAGAGGGTCTTAGAAGAGAAGAGCTAAGCAAACTTAAGGTGACTAAAGCCATAGGGCCAGATGGTATCTACCCCAGAATACTAAAAGAGCTTTGGGAAGAAACAGCTGCACCACTAGCTGAGCTGTTCAATCTATCTCTGGAAAGCAGCAGAGTACCTCAAGATTGGAAAAGGGTAACAGTTGTGCCCTTGCACAAAAGTGGAAGCAAGGAAGAGGCAGGAAACTTCTGGCCAGTCAGCCTGACCTCTATAGTGGGAAAAATTATGAAGACATTACTAAAGGAGAGAACAGTTGACTACCTAAAGGAAACTGGAAAACCTGACCACAAACAGCATGGCTTCACAGCAGGGTTCTTGTGCCAAACAAACATGATTGATTTCTTTGACTGGGTTACCAAAACAGTTCACCAGGGTGGGGCAGTGGACATAGTGTACCTAGACTTCAGCAAGGCCTTTGACACCGTACCCCAAAAGAGACTTGCTAACAAACTGGAACACATGGAAGACAGACAGAAAATAGTAAACTGGATTAGAAATGGGCTGCAGAATAGGATCCAGATAGTTTTGGTCAGTGGGGCATTATCAAGGGAGGGAGGTGTGACCAGTGACATTCCACTGGGATCAGTGCTGGGTCCAGTCCTGTTCAACATATTTATCAGTGACATCACTGATGAACCATAGGGGAAGGTCTGCCTGTTTGCATATGATACAAAGCTCTGTAACAGGGTCTAGTGGGGGCAATAGGTATGGAAACTGACCTAAGAAGACTGGAAGAATGGTCCAGAAATTGGCAGTTAAAATTTAACGCTAAAAAGTGTAAGGTAATGCACCTGGGGAAGCAGAACACAGGAAAAAAGTACATACTAGAAGGGCATAAATTAGAGGAAACAAAGATGGAATGGAATCTGGGAGTGATCATTAGCAATGTCTTAGAGGTAGGAAAACAATGTGAAAAAGCAGTGCAGAAGACAAGTGCTATCCTTGGATGCATAGGAAGGAGTATTACAAGCAGAAAGCAGGAAGTTATCATGACCCTCTACAGATCCTTGGTGAGGCCACACCTCGAGTACTGTGTCCAGTTCTGAAGGACTCATGTAAAAAAGGACATCAACCATCTGGAGATGATGCAGAGAAGGGCCACAAAGATGGTGCAGGGGTTGTATCATGAGCCATGTGAGACAAGACTCAAAGAGTTGAATTTTTATATGTAAAGGGAATTAGCACAATTCAGCAGGAAAACCGGAAGTGATGGCATCAAAGCCAGTAAGAGAATTCAAGTTTGCTTGGGACAGGCATTGTGGGCAACTTAGGAAAAAAATATAATTGGGTGGCAGCCACCTTGGACAGACTAGATGGACCACATAGTCCCCATCTGCCAAAACGTTTCTTATGTTCTTATATCCATAGATAGCTATTCAAGCCATCGTCTTCATTCAGGCCTTTAGGTTGCAGACTGTTCTGTTCATGAATCCAATATACTTCACACTGTAGTAGCCTTTTTTATAGATCTCCCCCTCTTATTGTCAGACTCACTTGTTCACTTCCCAGAAAACAGAGGCATACATCAACAAAACAACAAGTCAGAGCACACCCTGACTCCCCCAAAGGGTAAATGTAACAATAAAAATATTTTTTTTCTGCCTGGAACTCCTTTTGAAATCAAAATAGTAACTTAACAATTCAGGCTAAAAAAATATTTACCCTTTAATGGGGTGGGGGCTCATGGTGTGCTCTGACTTATTGTTTTTGTTGATGTATGCCACATACAGTAGCACCTCTCATTTATAATCACATTTATAGTTTGTGAATGAGCAAGGGTGAGCAGTTAATACTAAATAAAATTTGTAAATATAGAAGTATAGCTTTCTCATTTAACTAGCTCCCCACCAGTTACCTGCACATTAGCTGGGGCCCACGCCTGAATGAAACCAATTTTAGGCTGATGCACCCTATAAAGGTAAGCCATTTGAGGCAGATGCAGTAGGGACCCAGCTGATGGGTGGGCTACCTCAGTGTTGGTAGCTGGGTGACTTTACAACAGGGCCCTGAGGTGAATCCCAAAAGACCCCCACTCCTTTTGAAATCAAAAAAGTAAATTGCTAATACATGCTGAAAAAAATATGTTTATTGTTACATTTACCTTTTGGGGGGTCAGGGTGTGCTCTGACTTGTTGTTTTTGTTGATGTATGCCATATACAGTAGCAACCCTCATTTAGAATCCCAAATTCTAGCCTATGAATGAGCAAGGGTGAGCAGTTAATATTGATTATAATTTGTAAATGAAGAATCGACTGGTCGCCAGTTGACTATGCAACTGATGGCAACATCACCTTTGAGTTCTTCCAAAATTTGTTTACTGGGGTGTGCAATATTTTTGGCCCCATAAAATCCAAAAAGGTCAAAGGAACCCACATCCCCTGGTTTAATACCTCACTCCTAGATCACATGCAAAATAGAGACAACCTGTGGCACAAAGCTAAGGAATCAGGAAAGCCACACGATGTATCTGCATACAAAACTGCAAGGAACTCCTGTACCAGTTCATTCGCTCAGTGAAAGTTAGCTATTTCAAGGACCTCCTCAACAAAAACTGGGGGTCCTCTAAAGGGTTCTGGAACACACTAAAATCACTTACTGGAAGGACCTCCAGGGCATCACTGGACCTATTAACCACTGGCTATGGGTCTCTCCAGGAACAACTACTGATTGCCAATGAGCTCAATACCACTTTCACTGATCTATCAGGGGTGCTTCCCAGTGAGTTCCTAAACCCAATGGATAACCAACCTCAAGGAAATACCATACCCTCTTCAGAGAGGTAAGGGCTGTCACTCTTCTATTTTAGGCAAGTCTCAATCTCTGAAACCATCAAGTGAGTAAAGAGGGTCCTCGGAAAGACCAGAAGGGGGAGTGGTCTGATAAATATGAAGTTGGCTGTCATAACGCTTGTTGTACTAGCAGACCCAGTCTCCAAGGTTTTTAATGCCTCCCTAAAATTGGGTGTGTTCCCAGACACCTGGAAATCTGCCCAGGTTACACCAGTTTTCAAATCCGGGGACAAAACACTCACCGCTAATTATAGGCCAATATCCAACCTCCCACCCCTCTCCAAAGCTCTATAGAGAATAGTCTCTGAACAACTCACTGACTTCCTGGACAGCCACCAACTACTCTGCAGCAACCAGCATGGTTTCTGCAAAAACCACTCTACCATCACCACACTGGTGGACTACACCACTCAGCTCTACAATGCCTTTGACCTAGGGATGGCGGTGGGGTCAGTCTTCATTGACTTTACAAAAGTGTTTGACCCAGTTAATCACCAGCTACTACTAAACACACTGCTCTCCATGGGACTGACCACTGATACAGTCACCTGGTTTCGTAGCTAACTGATGCAAAGAACTCAATGCATTAGAATTGGTGACTCACTCTCTGACCCTAAGGTAATGGCCCTTGGAGTACCACAAGGGTCTATACTTGGACTGTTCCTTTCAGCCTATTCATTAACTGCCTCCCTGAAGCCTGCCCGGCTAGCATCGTTTTATATGCAGATGATGCCGTTATATCTGTCACAGGTAAGGACCACTTGACCATCGAGGAAGGCCTACTCAATAGCTTTCACAAACTTGAAACCTGGTTTTGTCAACATAAACTGCTACTAAACAATGAAAAAACCAAAAGCATGCTATTCTTGGTCCCACAGAACAAAAGGAATTTTGGCCCCCTTCGAATTCTGAACCAAAAGGGCGTCACACTTGAACAAGTCTCCTTGTTTAAATATCTGGGTGTTTTCCTTGATGACAATCTCAATGTCTCCCACCACGTTGATTAAGTTGTCAAAGCCACCAACATGAAACTGGGCATTCTCTACAGAAACAAGCACTCAATGACACCTGCGGCTCTCAAATGAGCCACAGGCAACACAGTATTATCATCTGTTGATTATGGCTTACCAATACACATCACAGGATCAGACACTGCCCTAAACATGATACAAAAACTCACGAATAGGACTCGTCATCTGGCACTTGTGGCAGATCGATGGACTCACACCTGGGTACTCTAATCTGAGATGGGCTGGCTCCCACTGTACCTAAGAGCCCAATACTAAACATGCCTGCGCAACTAGGCTTCATGTCGGAATCCATAAGCAGTCTGTTCAAGAAGGCTGTGCAGACTAAACAAACAAGAAATGTGACAAAAGGAGGACTACAAGTCCCTTTCAAGTGCACATCACTGGCCCAGAAATCCATTACTGTTAAGGGCCCTAAATTGTTTAATGAGCTGCCTGAAATGCTGACAGGAAACACAAAGCTGAGTCTATTCAAAAGGGGGCAATGGTCCCACCTTAAGAATGTAACCACCTGTAACTGTGCAAGAAAATAATTCAACATATTCCTCCTGCCTTAACCCCTGCCTCCTCACTTCTTCTTCTCCCCACTTCCCCCCTTCAACTTGCAACCCTCCTACACCACCTTTTCCCTTTACTCCTATCCCACACCACCTCTAACAACTTTGACAATGCCAGTCTGGCTGCTTACCTTTTCCCCCATCATCCCCAAAGCTTAACACAGACCTATTACTGAAATGTCTCACTATTCCCAATGTATTCCTACCCTGCAACAACTTGATGTAATGTAGTTTACTCTACTTTAAGATGGACCTGAAACTAGCAAGTCTTGTACCTCATATGTCATTTTAATGATGTTCATGTTCAGTGGCTCAGTAGGTAGCACACTCGCCTTTGAGGCTGGGAGATCAGAGGGCTGTGGATTCAGTTTCCACATCTGGCACTTGGGTTAACATCCCAGTACTGACTCTCTCTAGTGCAGCATGACAGGGGTGCTGCACTTCTGAGGTGCTGTCTTTCAGATGAGACATTAAACCGAGGTCCCATCTACCTGGATTGGTGGTAGTTCAGGTGGATGTTAAAGATCCCATGGCACTTATCGAAAAGAGTAGGGGAATTTCCCCGGTGTCCTGGCCAAATTTCCCTCATTCACTGAAAATACCACCAACAGCTTAATCTGGTTCAAAGTCAATTGGCATTTATCTGTATCCCCCTCCTCCAGGTCGTGCCTGAAAATAGGCAGGATTTGTCTAGTGCACTTACCCGGTCAACAAAAACTAAATAAATAAATAAATAAATTATATAAAAAAAATGATGCCTACCATGTTTTTCTTTTTTCACTGTTATCTTAATTTGTACTTAGTGTATTGTATTGTATTTGTATTGCTCTGTTTTGTCCCTGACTTGGAACCTTTGAAGATGAGTCACTGACTCAAAGGTATTAATCCCAATTGGAATAAATAAAAATAAATAAATAAATACCTGCAAATGAGCTCAGGACTGCACCTTAATTAAGCCAATTTTAGGCTGATGCACCCTATAAAGGTAAGCCATTTGAGGCAGATGCAGTTTAGAGGAGGGACCCCGCTGATGGGTGGTCCACCTCAATGTTGGTAGCTGGGTGACTTCACAACAGGGCCCTGAGGTGAATACCAGGAGACCCCCATTCCTTTTGAAATCAAATAAGTTAGTTGCCAATCCAGACTGAAAAAAATATGTTTATTTTTAGATTTACCCATTTGGGGGGGTCAGGGTATGCTCTAACTTGTTGTTTTTGTTGATATATGCCATATACAGTAGCACTTCTCATTTAGAATCCCATTTATAGTTTGTTAATGAACAAGGGTGAGCAGTTATATTGGATAAAGTTTATAAATGGAGAAAAATGGCTTTCTCATTTAACTAGCTCCCCACCAGTTACCTGAACATTAGCTGAGGACCACACATTAATTAAATATATTTTAGGCTGATGCACCCTATAAAGGTAAGCCACGTGAGTCAGATGCAGTTTAGAGTAGGGACCCAGCTGATGAATGGTCTACCTCATGGGTGGTCTACCTCAACATTGGTAGCTGGGTGACTTCACAGCAGGGCCCTGAGGTGAATACTAAAAGACTCCCACTCTTCTGAAATCAAAATAGTAAGTTGCCAATCCAGGCTGAAAAATATGTTTATTGTTACATTTATCATTTGGGGGGGTCAGGGTGTGCTCTGACTTGTTGTTTTTGTTGATGTATGCCATATACAGTAGCACCCCTCATTTAGAATTGCATTTATAGTTTGTGAAAGAGCAAGGGTGTGCAGTTAATGTTGGATAATGTTTGTAAACCCTGGAGACAGAAAATGGCACCACAATCTGCATAAGGGTTGTATACAGACCCCCATCTCAGGGGGAGGCAATGGACAAGAAAATGCTCAAAGGCATCCTTAGAATGGCAGAAAAGGGGGAGATATTGCTGATGGGGGGCCTGAATATGCCAGATGTTAACTGGAGGACCTTTGCTGCAGCCACATCCAAAAGCAGGGTCATTCTCAATGCCATACGGGGGCATGCCTCAGACAGCTAGTGTTGGAACCCAGTCGGGAGGGAGCAATCTTAAAACTCTCAAATGGGGGCGGAGAAAGGATCTCAGATTTAGAAGTGGATAGCCATCTGGGAACAAGTGACCATCAAATAGTATGGTTCATGATAAACACAGCCATAAAGTCAAGCCATACAAAAGTAAGAGTATTGTACTTTAGGAGGACTGACTTTGGGAAAATGGGAGAGGTGCCTCAGAGAAGCACTAGCAAAAGGACAAGAAGGAGGGGTGGAGGAACAATGGGGAAAAATCAAAACAGCCATCACAGAGGCAACAAACCTTTATGTGAAGCAAATCAACAAAACAAAAGGAAAAAAAATGGTTCTCAAAAGGGGTGGTGGGGAAGGTTAGGGAGAAAAAGGTAACATTCAGAAAGTATAAGGAAACACAGAGGGAGCTAGATGGAGAACAGTACTGGTTAAAGCAGAAGGAAGTGGGGAAGGCAGTCAGAACAGCAAAGGCCCAAACTGATGAAAAGATAGTCAACTCAGTTAAGAAGGGAGATAAAACCTTTTATACTGTGGGTACACTAGGGAGTGAAGAAAGACCAAGGGAGGGATAGTAATGCCTAGTAAAGGGAAGGGGAGGTGGGCAGAGGGTGACAGTGAAAAAGCAAAGATACTGAATGAATACTTCTGCTCAGTATTCACAAAAGAAGAAGAGGGGAGGTACCTAAACCAAAGAATAGAAGCACTCTGGATAAGGGGGTTGATGCCAGTCTATTCACAGAAGAAAGGGACCTGAAAGAACTCCTACAACTCAAGGTGGACAAAGCAATGGGGCCTGATTGGATTCACCCCAGAATTCTAAAAGAACTAAGGGGAGAACTAGTGTCACCACTGACTACCCTTTTTAACAAATCATGGGAGGATGGTTTGGAACCTAAGGACTGGAGGAGGGCAGATGTGATTCCCCTTCACAAAAGTGGGAGCAAGACAGAGGCAGCAAACTACAGACCTATCAGTTTGACCTCAGTGGTAGGTAAAATGATGAAATCACTTCTGAAGAAAAGAACTGTTGAGTACCTAGAAGCAAGTGGGACACAGGACCCAAGGCAGCATGGATTCACAGCAGGAAGGTCATGTCAGATGAATCTAATTGATTTCTTTGACTGGGTGACCAAAGTAGTAGACCAGGGAGGGGCTGTGGACATGGCCTACCTAGACTTTAGCAAGGCATTTGACACAGTCCCACACAAAAGATTAATAAACAAGTTAGCCAGCCTGTGAATGGGTCCCTGGGTTGTAGCCTATGTAACAAATTGGCTGGACAACAGGATGCAGAGGGTAATAGTAAATGGAGTCCACTCCAAAGAAAGGAGGGTTACTAGTGGGGTACCGCAGGGTTCAGTACTGGGACCGATCCTCTTTAATGTCTTTATAGATGACATTGCAGAGAGATTGGAAGGAAAAGTATGCCTCTTTGCAGACAACATAAAGATCTGCAACAGGGTTGATACACAAGGGGGTGGAAAGGATGAGAAGGGGCTTGGCAAGGTTGGAGGAATGGTCTAAAGTATGGCAGCTTAGATTCAATGCAAAGAAGTGCAAAGTAATGCATCTAGGAAATAAAAACCCTGGAGAAGAGTACACAATGTGGGGGGAGGTACTAACAATAACAAAAACGGAAAGAGACCTTGGGGTAGTCATATCAGATGACTTAAAGGTAGGCAAGCAATGCGAGAAGGCAGTAAAGAAGGCTGGGGAGATAGTGGGATGCATAGGGAGAGGCATCACCATTAGAAAACAGAAAGTTTATCCCTCTGTACAGACAGCTGTTGAGACCCCATCTGGAATTCTGCGTGCAGTTCTGGAGACCCCACCTCCATAAGGACATGGACAGGATGGAGGCAGTCCAGAGGAAGGCAACTAAAATGGTGCAGGGTCTTCACCAGAAGCCATATGAAGAGAGACTAAATGAGCTTAAAGGAAAACTACACTATCATATCATTTAAATTTTATTTGATTCTATGTCAACATACAACTCCTTTCCTGTAGCTGTTAGGGCTATATGTGTTAGGCTTAGTTTGGTTTTCACTGCTTATGGTAGCCCCTGCGATTGCCTTGGGGGTCTCCATTTCATGGTTATTGAAATTTCATTGTCCATAAGTACATTAGCATATGAGAACATGATTGTCAGATCAACCATTTATATCATGTATCTCTATGTTGAAAGAACAAATTCCCCACAAAAACTCATAAAGTGAATGATGTTTATAGGGGAAAAACCTGCATTATAACTGATAGTTTGCAAAGCTCACTGAAGGTCTTGAAGACTAATTAAGTAGACAGGTGTACTGGGGAGTTTAAAGGGTGATTACACATCATGTTCTCATATGCTAATGCAGCTCTCAAGGAATAATGAGATTTCAACAACCATGAAATGGAGTCTCCCAGGAGAGTAATAGGGCCTAGTATGAACTGTGAAAACTGACTAATGCAGTTGCATACATCTTCAACAGCTACATGAAAAGAGGTGTCTGTTGACATGAAAGCAAATAAGATTTAGAAGATGTGAGGGTATAGTTTTCCTTTAATATGTATACTCTCGAGGAAAGGCAGGAGAGAGGAAACATGATAGAAACATTTAAGTACCTCAAGGGAATCAACAAAGTCCAAGAGGGTAGTATCTTTCAGAAAAAAGAAGTGTGCAAGAACAAGGGGGCACAATTTGAAGATAGAGCAGGGACAGCTTAGGGGCAATATGAGGAAGTATTTTTTCATGGAGAGAGTGGTGGATGTATGGAACGGCCTTCCTGAGGAGGTTGTGGAGTCAAAAACAATGAGGAATTCAAGAATGCATGGGACAGACATAACACAGTTCTATTGGGTGGGGGGTAGGAGGAAGTACAGTACAAGTCACATTAAACTGTTCCTCCAATGAGTTGTTTTAGCATTTCTGACTGAGTTGCATAAGTGTTGCTGGATCCAGTACAAAGCCCTGCATGAACAGTTTCTTAAGAGTTAAAATGCAGTTTTGCATTACATTGTGACCAGTCTGGAGATGCATTCTAATTGAGTTACAAAGGCATTTTATAAACATTGCTTTTGAGCTGGTTAAGCACTGAAAAACAATGCAATATGAGTTGCCACTGCATTGTCAATGGGAAAAAAACAATGCTAAACCAACTCATTGGTGGAACAGTTTAATGCAACTTCTACTGCAGGCTGTTGGTTAACTAGGATCTGCAGTTTATCCCAATAGGTAGGGAAATGGGCAGACTGGGTGGGCCAAGCGGGCCTTATCTGCCATCAAAGTCTATGTTTCTATGTTTCTATGTAAATGGAGAAGTATGGCTTTCTCATTTAACTAGCTCCTCACCAGTTACCTGCACATTAGCTGGGGACCGCACCTTAATTAAGACAATTTCAGGCTGATGCACCCTATAAAGGTAAGTCATTTGAGGCAGGTGCAGTTTAGAGTAGGGACCCAGCTGATGGATGGTCTTCCTCACTGTTGGTAGTTGGGTGACTTCACAGCAGGGCCCTGAGGTAAATACCAAAAAACCCACACTCCTTATGAAATCAAAATAGTAAGTTGTCTATCCAGGCTGAACAAAAAATATGTTTATAGTTACATTTACTGGGGGGGGGGGGAGTTCAGAGTGTGCTCTGACTTGTTTTCGCAATTGACATTCCCCACATGTGTAGCTATTTTATGCTCACTTATTCTTAGTTCTGATGTCTGTTTCTGCTGGCAGTTTCATACGTTAGTATGTTCATATGTTTTAGAGCTTTTTTAGTCTGTCCAGTGTATACCAGCCTGTACGGGCATTGTAACATATAGATCACACTTGTCATATTGCACTTACTGAATCCCTTTATTTCATACTTCATGTTTCTGGGATGGTTAAAAGTTTTAGTTTTGTAGGTACTATTGCAATGTGAGCAATTCCCACATCTGAAGTTCCCCTGTGGGTCATTCGGGCATCCATGTAGGTCTCAAGCTGACTTTTGCTTTTATGAATAAAGATTTTACAAGGCAATCTTTTAAATTGCGTCCTAGTTTATTTGTGAGTCTAGGTCCCAATGATGTCATTGTATTTAGGCTTTGTTCTGCACCTAAAACTTCCCAATGTTTTTTTATGATACCCTGTATCTCGGAGGAGCCCCTTGAAAAAGAGGTGCTAAAAGTAATTTTTTCTTCTTTTTCTGGTTTATTTTGGGTTCTGTTTTAAGAGCTGCGATCTGTTAGGTAAGTTTACTTTATTCACAGCATTAAGGAGTATTCCAGTTTCATACCCTTTGTTGAGAAATCTTTTACATCTGACTGGCATCACTATTTCTTTGCTATAATTGCATTTTACCCGTATGAACTGACTGTAAGGAATATTAGTTTTCATGTGTTGTGGATTGTTGCTGGCAAAGTGTAAAAAGGTGTTTCAGCTGGTTTCTTTTCAAAATAGCTTTGTCTGCCATAGTTTCCTGTTTTATAGATTGTTAAGTCGAAGAAGTTGACCGAGTTCTCGCTTCTGTTTGCAGTGAATTTCAAATTATCACAGGAATTGATGTGTTCTAGAAATTCATCCAAGTCTGTCACATTCTCTTCCCATAAAAAAGATTGTCAATAAATCTGATCCATTTAGAAATATCTTTATGCCATTTACTTCAGGATTCCAAATGTACAGGTCTTCCCATTCTGCTACATACAAATTTGCAAGTGAGGGTGCAAACATTGTCCCCATTGTAGTTCCGTGTATTTGTTCATAACATTCATTTCCAAATAGGAAATAGTTGGATTTTGAAACAAAATTTGCCACATCCATAATGCAATCTGGGAGGAGTGGGGCATCATTGGGTCTTTGTTTTAGTTTTTTGTGTAAGGCTTTTAGACCGCCCATGTGGGCGATATTAGTATGCAAACTTTCTATGTCACATCTGACTAATATTGTATGATCTGTTGTTCTGCATCCTTTTAGGATTTTTAGGACATCTTTTAAGTCTCCCACATGGGATTGTGATTTTTGGTTGGTTGACCGGATAAGTGCACTGGCAATGAATGCCTTTTCTAAGGCACAACCTGAGTGCAACAGCATAGACAGTGAGGGAAATACAATACATAAGTCAATAGAGGAAGTACATGTCGATTTGAGGATACAAAAAGATACAGCAGTGTACTAGTATTCATGAATTTGATAGTTACAGTAAGTATGAAAGAGATGTTCAATTTAGGATGACCATAGAGTTGCATATGCTGAGACTGATGGAAACACAGGCAGGTACAGAATTTCAGTTGCATGTGAGGTAGCAGTCACTAGACAGCATGAGAGAGAAAATGGAAAAGAGGAAGAAAGGAAGAGAGAATATGTAGAGATCACTAGAAAGAGGGGAGGAGGGGAAACTGGAAAAGGAAAACGGGTTGGGAGGAAGTGCATAGCTTGTTGGGGTCATAGCTTCTTTACTTTTATGAATTTTTGGCAGGATTGTTGGTCTTACAGGATGGTTAGTTGTGAGAAAGTTACATTATCCTTCAGTGATTCATAGTTTTTCTCTTGTAGTATCTATGAGGTTTTTAGCTTCTTGTATTTTTGTTGTAGAGTCACTGGCCAATTATTTGTAGAATGTTTTATTCTTTAGTTGTGCCTACATTTCAGAAATGTAGATGTCCTTTGGCCTCATTACCATCCCACAACCTTTGTTTGCCTGTTTCACTATAACATTCTGCATGTTATTTCCATTTATTGCCTCTCTTTCTGCTTTTGAGATGTTTTGAGTTCCTTTATTTTTTTAATACCTTGAGTTTTTTCTCTAACACATTGAATTTCTATTTCTACCCCATTTATAGGTACATGCGTAGTCACATAGGTGGTGGTTTGCCATTCTGCTATAGACTGCTGCCTATCAAAGTGAACTTTGAGATTTAATTTTCTGTATGGCTTGAATGTATCAGTTTTCACATTTAGGGCATTCTTCTTTGTACTGGGTATGAATGTCAGTCCTTTTCATGTGAGCATGCACAAGAAACATTTTGGGACAGTATGACATTTTAGAGGTGTGTGAGTTTCTGCCCAATACAATTAACACTTTATGGGGCTTGTCTCTTAGGCACCAATGAATCGGCAAGCTGTCTATGACAGCAGTTTGAGAGAATCGGTCTTCACTTGAAAGAAAAGTGGTGCTCCAATCAGGGATGGTTACGAGTTGACGCTTTATGGGGCTCATCCCCCCAGACATCAATGAATTGGCGAGCTGTCTATCACAGCACTTTGAGAGAGAGGACTGCACTTGAAAGAAATCTGCCACTACAATGAGGGACAGTTTCCTCATTGCAGCAGGACCTTCCCCCACCCTCGCAACCAGACACACAGACATTCCTTCTCTCTGTTGGCAGCAGCTGACAAGACTTCAGCCATGTACATTACAGTGCACAGTAATGCACATGGCTGGAGTTACGGTTCTTGACGGCTCCTGCCGCTGAGCCCCTTGTTTGTTCGGTGTGCCTTTCCTGGTGAACTGTTCCAATAAACAAATAAATGAGCCACAGTGTGGCTTTCCATATTGGCAGCTCATGCCACCTGCCACGCATGCCAGGGGAAAGCCAACACCGGGGTGCCCAGTCCCCGTGTTGGCATGTATCCCCCTTCCCCTCATTAATGTGACACACTGGGAGTCCACCCCAGCGTGCCAAAATAATTTTTTATTTATGTTTCCAACACCGGGATGGCCACTCCTGTTGTCAGTTGACCACCCCACCTGCTCAAATATTTCAAGTGCCAACATTGGGGTACAAAAAGAAAATGGTTCTTCATAGTCTCCCCATCCCCCCCACCATCCCTCTGCAGACCCACCTCCCCTTACTCCCCTTACCCCAGACTTAGCTCCAGAGGTCAGGGGCAGTGATCTTCTATGGACTGGGACATGTCTGCACTCTTCAAAGCTGACTGGCAAACTGAAGAAATGACAGTAAGCTGCATAATGGGAGTCGATGGGGGGTTCAACTTAGGGTGATATGGCAGCCATTTTTAGGAATTTTGGCCCCAAATTTTCAACATGAGGTTCTTAGGACCCCACCTCATGAACACTTTTACTGTCATTTGGTTTCTTGGTCCTGAAAGGTGATTTCAAAGTTGCTGTGCAGACTCATCTTTTGGGACCAATTAGTGAAATGACAGTGCCACCGTTCATGAGGTGGGATCCCAAAAACACCAAGTTGCAAATCTAGTGAAAAAAATTCCGAAAAATGACTGCATTACGAGCATGCATTACACAGTTTGTACGCCAGCTCGTAGCTTCACCAATTTTTAATATTTTCAACATTGCCATTTTTTCACACCTTCTTATGAGCAGTACAGCTGTCATTTTTCACATCCTGCCCAAAATGTGTTTTCACACCTGTGGCGCAGAATGGTAGGGTTGCTGTGGAAAATCAATTTTTGGGACAGATTAACAACATCATAGTGACACTGTTCATGAGTGGAGGTCCCAAAATGTCCATGTTGAAAATCTGGTGAAAAAATTCCAAAAAATGATTGTGTTACAGGCGTGCATTGTGCAGTTTCTACACATGCTCATAACTTCACTAGTTTTTCTTATTTTCACTCCAGATTTTCAGCATTGCCATTTTTCACACCTCCTCATGAACAGTACAGCTGTCATTTTTCACATCCTGCCCAAAATGTGTTTTCGCACCTGTGGCACCAAATGGAGCAGATGCTGTGCAAAATAACTTTTCAGGATTGAGTAATGAAATGATAGCACCACTGTTCATGAGGTGGTGTCCCAAAAAGCCCATGTTGAAAATTTGGAGTGAAAATACCAACAAACACCGGGGTCATTAGGGTTTCCAACCATAATGCCCCACCCTATAGAGACTGACAGGCATCAGGGATGTGACTTGGTGTCATCAGCCATAATGCTCATGCCATTCCACCCACACACTCACCCTGCAGCCAGTGACAGGCATTGAGGTGTGCCTTTGGGTCTTTGGCCCTAACGTTCCCCCATTCTCCTCTAGTGTACCCCTCTCAGCTTATTTCCTCATGGAATGGGGTGAGCATAAGGGCCGAAGACCCCAAGGAACACCGCAACACCTGTTGGTGTCTGCAGGGTGGAGTGAGGTTGAATGGCATGAGTGTTATGGCTGACAACCCAAAGGCTCACCCCCAAATACCTGTCAGTCTCTGCAGGGTGGTGGGGGTTGGCATTAGGTTAATACTTCATTGCCATTCCTATTATGCATCTCCCTAACTCCTGCACTACCAATGCCAATACCAGCAAGCAAACATCCGGCATTGACAAATACTTGTTTAAGTGTACTTTTCTGGTTAACACTCAATGGTTTGTTTGTCAGGTTTATGACTTCCATTGTTTGTTCTCTGAGGCCTCCAAGGGCCTCATTCCTAGTAAGTTCTGGCTGCCTCATCTCCCAGATTCCCTTAATGGCTGCTCTGATGCACTCTCTGGCAAGGGCCCACCATCTTCTCGAGTGAAAACTTGGCAAAAGTAATCATTAAGGATGGAGACCTTTTGTTCTTCCACCTCAATCACCCTATCCCCCTCTGTTAGCCTCACAATTCCCCTTTCTGTTTTCCTTTTTCCACTAATATACCCAAAGAACTGTTTTTCTCCACATTTGATCCCCTCTGTAATACACAGCTGTGTGCCTGCTTTTGACTCCCTAACCACCCTCTTTGCCTCCCTATTTTTCAGCAAATAGTCTTACCATTCTTCCTCCCCTGCTTTTCTTTAAATCTGCAGAAGGCCTTTTTCTTGGCCCTCACCACTTTCCAGACCCTTGCCAAGAAACATAGTGGTCTCTTAAACCTGATCTTTATGGTTACCATTCTAATGTATACCGTTGATGCCCAGAGAATGGTCCCCTTAATGCCCCCCCCACTAACTTATCTCTAACCAGTTACTTCAGCCTATTGAAGTCTACCCTTCTAAAACCAAGTACTGCAGCTCTCAATTGCAGTTTACGAGACTTGAGGGCCATTTCACACCAAATAGAGTTATGGTCACTGTTACATAATGGCTCCCCTACTGCCACAGCTCCTACCTCCTCTGAGTTGATGAGCACCATATTGAGGATTATGGTCTGCCTGGTGGGCTCCTTAACTAGCTGTACCAGCAGACAGTCCTGGAACGCATCTAGAAAGACCTGGTTTCTGGTGCTCCTGGCCAATGGAACATCCCAATCGATGTCTGGCAGGTTCAGATCACCCACCACAATTATTTCCCCCTTAGATAGCCCCCTTTTCAGTTCTTCCCTGAGTTCTCTGTCCTTCTTCTCCCATCACGCTGTTATATAGATCACCCTTAAGCATAGTTTCTTGCATGAGGCTGCCGTGAGTTGCATCTACAGTGACTCAGTCACCCCATTATTACCCCCAATGCCCCATCTTCTATCACCTCTATGCCCTCATTGGCATAAAGGGTTACACTCCCCCCTCTACCTGTTCCTGTATCCCTCTTGGAACATCGATTACCCATGGACCATCAGTTCACAGTCATCTTTTCCTGAAGCCCATGTTTCTGTTTTGGCCACAATGTCCACCTCAGTGTCTGCCATCAATGCCTGGAGTGCATTGATTTTATTACCTAGACTCCTAACATTAAGGCATACCCCCTTCTATCTACCCACTGATCCTGCTTTGCTTTTGCATTTCTGCTTTGCATGTCCTCTCATCTCCTTGTTTTTCCTGGTACTAGGACCCTTTGCATTACCCCTTTCCAAAGTCTTTCACCTAGTTAAGTATGGGCCACAGCTTTCTTTGTACCTGCAATGGCGCTGCAAGCCACTAGATGATGAGGTTAGAAATGCAAAAGATTCTGAGGTAAGAAATGCAAAAATCTTAGCCTCTTTCAAAACTGTCATTAATACTGTGTGGAGGGATAAATGTATATGCTTTAAATAGTGTCCAGGTTCTCTTTGGTGGAGGGGTATTGTCCTATTTATGATTATATTATTTTTGCGACTCTATTTTTGTTTTGGTGATTCTTGGTATAATTAATACTTATGTAAATGATTGTGTTCCCTAATTCCTCGTTCTTGTATTATACTGTATGCCCTGTATGTATGTACATCCTGCCCCGTGTACTTGTACAACAAGAAACTTATGAAGCTTTATACGCAATCTGTCCCTGTAACCATTTGTATATCAGGACAACTTTGTAAAACAGGACTTCACAGTCCTAAACGTTATATCCTGTTAAAAAATAAAGATCGTTATCTTATCTATCATCATGTAGGAGAGTGCTAGCTAGGATAATCTTCCTCTTCCCTGCCATTGATGTTCCCCTAGACCCAGTCTCCCCCAAAGTCAGTTTAAACATCTGATATAAACATCAAACTTCTGCCCCAGTGTGCAGGCCCCCCTATCTTGTCAGGTGAAGTCCATCAGCCTTGCGAGTCCCCAATCCCAGAAGTCCCCCAGTCCCCCACAAAGTAGTACCCTTTATCCTTGCACCATCCCTTAAGCCATCCATTTTATCTACATCTTTTCTTATCCTATCCTGCTTCTAATCCCTGCCCTATACAGGGAGGACTTTGGAAAAGGCCATGGGGGTGGAGTGTGCTGCCAAACTGTCTTTTGGTCTATGAAAGTTTCACTTCACCATCTCCACTGACTGGTTGGCCAAATCATTGCTATCTAGGTGTACCATCACACCCAGCTCCCCCTGCTCACGCAATACAATCCTCATTATCCTGTCAAAATTCTGGATGGCAGGTGCCCCAGGAAGGTTCCAGATCATCTCCCTCCTGTCCATCCCCCCTTCCACCACCCTCTTTACCCCCTTATTATTGCATCCCTAACTACTAAGACTCTTCTGGAAGACTCGCTCCACTTGATTGCCAACACATGCCTTGGCCATTCCCAACAACTGCCTCAAATAAACCCTCAACAGAGTCAGGTGCCCGAACCTCCTCTAGGGATGTGAAGCTATTCACTGTCTGGATGGTGAGGGGCTGGACAATCTCCTTGTAGGTAACCATGCTTCCCATCCCCATCCTCTTCATCACCACTCTTCACCCCCCAGACCAGTGGGTCTCTGAGGGAGGGGGATGTGGCAGGTGGGCTCCTGCTGAGCTGCTAATGCAGCTGAACTATTCCTACCCTTGCTGCACCAGCTGAGCCTGGTGCTCCACCATGGTCCTGCAGATCAGGAAGTTCCCCCTCCTCCAGAGCATATCCCTAGAGAAGAGTGCCCTCACATTGATCACAACTGACTGCCTCATCTCTAAACATTATCTCCATAAAGACCTACAGTATACTAAGTAGATGTCTAATTTAAGTCATAGAGCTCACCCAGATAGGGTCTAGCTGTATGACTCAGCTATAGCACATAGAAACAGGTATAAAGCAAAGCTATTTTGTAGTGCTCACCTAGACAAGGTGTAGCTGCAGGCTTGGTTGTAGCACAAAATAACAGGAGTTGAAACTACTTCATTGTACTCACCCAGATAGAGCCTGGCTGTAGGCTAAACTATAGCATAGAAAACTGGAGTTAAGCTATCTTGTAGAGCTTAACCAGGTAGGATGTAGCTGTATTATTTAACTATAGCACTAAACAACCCTGCAAAAAAATGTTCACTAGCTACAGCACAAACACTGTTCTGCAAATAAACTTTACAATAACCCACAGTACACTCCTCAGTATAGTTCAGCCAGGACCCCACATAATACTCCCAAAAACTATGCTGTTAACTGTGCATATACAGTTTACCTGGGATGTGAAGGGCAGAGTTGCTTGCTGACCCCAGCAGTTTTCTGTGATGTCCTTTGAGCTCAGTCCTTTGCACAGAGGACCGCAGCATGGATGGGCTACTAGAAGTAACTGCCTTTTAAGGGATCATAATGGTCATGCAGAGGATTGATTGCCAGAGCTGTAGTGGGTGGAGCTTCTTTTTATTACTACTGCACCTTACATTATGTATATTCACTTGCATATTCTATACTTTATACTTCCCTTCCTCTATCCCACCGGGGTGCAACTGGGAATGAGCTGTTACCAGCTCAGTATATCTTTCAACCTGGCAGATTTAAAAAAATAGGAGACTGCCTCAGAAGCAGCCTAACAGGGGAGAATTGTTAGGAGGTAAAGAAACCAGGGCCAGAGTTGCTGTTATACAAACTATACCTGTGCATAAGGCCCTTGTCTTGTGGGGGCTTTGCTGAGCTGTTTGCTTCTTTTATGTGCTTGATTGACTTCCTTTTAGTTTAAGTTGCCTGCTATTGACTAGATTGACTTTTTTCTAGGCTATGTTCATGAAAATGGTGCACCAAACTGTGACATGAAGGGTCATTTTT
The DNA here is from genome assembly GCA_016271365.2 of Neoceratodus forsteri. Classification (NCBI taxonomy): domain Eukaryota; kingdom Metazoa; phylum Chordata; order Ceratodontiformes; family Ceratodontidae; genus Neoceratodus; species Neoceratodus forsteri. The sequence continues at coordinate 736,755,607 of CM057449.1, forward strand.
CAAATGCAGAGCAGATAATTTTTTTTAGCATTTCAACATACTGTCACCCCACTGTGAACTATACACTGTGTTGTGAGATAACTCACTTTTAAATGACCAAGAAAAAAAGTGTCATTGTTCTGAATGCACCAGCGGACACCAAGCATGTGTTCTGAATGTACCGGTGGACACCAAACAGGGACAAAGACAACAAATAACAGTGTAAGTTCATAAAAGTTTACTAATTGTGTTCAATATTGTGGACAGGTAATTACATATTAGTGCATTGAGAGAAACAGCAAGAAAAAGTCAAAAGAAAAAGAAATAAACATCGAAAAGTATGCATATCAACAAGTGATATTGTCCAACATTTTACAATGTCTCAATCCCAGTGCTTCTGGAGCTTTTTGTATTTGGTTGCAATCTTTCACAGTTCATCCAGTGCAATTTGAAACATTCCATCTCCTGACAGATCTACAGGTCCATGAAAAAGTCTGATCATGTCAGTGTCCTGGTATCATGGCCATGTAAAGTGCTCATCTGCACGCTGATGAAGGAATTGCACAGTGAAAATACATTGCAGTTCATTGAATGAAAGGACTCGTACAAGAAAAAATTATTTCAAGTAGTATACTGTGTAGAATTTGTCCAGCTGTACATTGGCAGGGTTTAATTTATTTTTTATCGGTGTGCACAATGGGGGCAGAAGTGGTGGAGTCCATTACTAAAGTGCAGGGAGCAGAAGAAGGCTCCACAGTGTCTGGAGAAGAAACAGGGTCCATTGCTGAAGTAGAGGGAGCAGAAGAAGGCTGCACAGTGTCTGGAGTAGAAACAGGGTCTGTTGCTGAAGTGCAGGGAGCAGAAGAAGGCTGCACAGTATCTGCAGCAGAAACAGGGTCCATTGCTGAAGTGCAGGGAGCTGAAGAGGGGTCCATCACTACAGTACCTGGAGCTGATGAGAGATCAGTAGTGCTGCTAACAGTGGGGGGTGTCCATTTCTACAGTGCTGTGATCAGCAGAGTAGTCACTCTTTTTTGTGCATGGAGCATCAGAGGGTTCAGTCACTGGCATTGCGGGAACAATGTTCCTGTAGGCAGGTATCTGCACTATCTGATCAGTGCAGCAGTATAAGAATTTGAGCCCCCGTGTTGTCCATCGGCCCACATGCTCAAAGTTCTCACATGGGCGATCATTATTTTGGCAATTTTCACAGAAACATGATAAGTCTCTGCTGGCAACAACACCTTCGGCCACAGATCTCACACTCTGGATCCATCTTGTTCCAGGAACCACTCAGACATCTGGTCCTTTTGGCCTTCATATACTTCTTGCAGGTACCCAGAAGAAAGTTATTTTTTTGTGTAGGCACATATCACTTGTAGCTTTTATTGTAAGATTATTGCGGCAGAATATGAAAAGCTCATTTGTTGTCAAAATGACTGCCAGTCATGCTTGCACTGCTTTGGCTGCCTTTGATTTGACAATGGCACTCTCACCATCAGAGGGTCATTCCCATGATCTGAACCAAAGTAGGTGAACTCAATGTTGAAGCCAAACATTAAAGCCAAACTCTGATGGAGCCATTGAAATGCCATAAAATGACCATCCAAAAAATGTATCTCATTTGTAATGTTTAGGTGCCGAGTGTTCATGAGGTGAGCATTGGCCATCTTCACAAAGTGATGAACATCATGGTGATCATGTGTAAGGTCCTCAGAGATGAATACAATTGATTCTTTGATGCTGTTGGTGCAATTAGAACAGTTGTAATAGGTTACTATTTGGTGCACTGTAGCCTGCTCATGGTGCCATTGGCAGGACTGGATCTTGTCTTGGTACTTGCAGGCATAGTTTTCCATAAAGTCTAGCACCATGATGACTCAGTCTTGTGGTATGTTGGACTTAATTAACCTGTATTGTTGTTGTTGCCATGCTGCCACATGCAGGTGATGGCCCAGAAACTGTATGGCTTGCTAGAGGCTCTCGATTAGCTCTCGTAAGCTTGTTTGTTGGCTGTACAGCACTTTCCTGGTCATTTTGGTTTCAATGTCATCAGTTGTTTTTTTCAGAGTGATACTTTCCCACTAGTCCCATCATACCAGGTCTGCCCCATGTAGCCTCAACAGTTCCTCTACCTTCTTTTCTATTCCATGTACTGAGCAGTTCTCACACACCTTTGCTACACAGTCTCTCCTGAAGAACATTTGACCTCCTTCCTTCGGACACATTGTCAGCTCCACAGCATCATATACATTTGATATTTTGCACTCAGTAATTCTGTGACGATCGGCCATGCGGCTTATTGTGAGTAGTTTTAATGTGCATTTTCGCAGTACTCACACAGGCACTGGACAAGGTTTTGTTCATTGGCCAGTTTAATGTGGGCTGGTCTCAGAGTGTTAAATTTAGTTACCCCGATGTTACAGTCTGGATTTTCTTTAAGAAATTGAGCATGCAGTGCATTGAGTGGTTTTGCTAGGTAGGCTTTAGCACACTGTATTCATTTCAAAAATGCCTTCTTGTGAGACATAGGGGTTGCTGAGTCTTTATAAACATCTTTTACTTGGGTGACTGTTTCTAAAGGCAGTACTGCTTTGTGAGTAGGTTTCATACTTTTCTTCTCTGTGTGTGATACATTCATGAATGTTGTCCAGCTAATCCCAAGAGCTGTGCTGGCCTTGTGTAGCATTCTATATTTTTTCAACACAAGAACTGCTTCAACCCATTTGTGTTTTTTCTTTGGACCACTCTTGGCCTTTTCCATAAGGACTTCCACCAGCTTCTGTTCCAAATTTCCACGGCATCCAAGTTTCCTTGTTTTTTTGCCAGTGCAACCTGCTTTGTGGGTGAGCATGATAATATCAGGGTATCGACGGTACATGCGAAACAGGTGGGTGATCTTAGTAGGGAAGATCGTGCCCTCTGAAGTGCCTTCTGGGCAGCACTGTCTGAGTGTGGGTCCACAACAGTGGCTGTATCTGGAGTAGAACTTAAGTTGCTTGTACTGCTGCATTGGCACTCATGGAGGTTGTCTATAATTCTTGTTGCTTTTTCTAACAGTTTTGTCATCTGCTTTCACTAATTCTCCATTTCTTCTGTGCAGACAGTAATGCACGTTGCAGTCTTTTTTGTTCCCACCACATCTCCCTTTTCTCCACCTTTTTTTGTTAATCTCCTGTTGTGGTCAGTTTACTGCATGCTGTAGGCTTTTCATTGGTTTGCTCCTCCAATTTCTTCAGCTTCTGATGTTCCCTGTACTGCTGTGCTCTCAGTCTGGACTTTGCTTTGTATTCTTGGCACTTCTCCTCATCCAGCTTATCACGGTAAGCCTGTGATCGAGCTCTGTAGGTTTTCAGATATGATTCATAATGTGCAGGGTCTTTTTTAAGCCTATCTCTGAATTGTTTACTTCCCTCCTTTCCAGATATGGGATGGACAAGCTTCTCTGTCCGGCATTGATCAAAGATTCCGCAGACACACATGGTCTTCGTATGGTATGATGTTCCATTCTTCAGAAAAACCTTAAGAAACAGAAATATAATTTTTCACACATTGGTCTGACAATGACATCCTCTATTTAGCTGATATGGCCTGTTCAGATGGCACCATTGCCTCACTATGGAGAAGACACGGAAAGGAAGGCATGCATCAGTTACTTCACAACACTTGAAATAACTGAATGAAGGAGCAAACACATCAGGTGTTTACAAGATGAAGTGATGGAACAAAAGAGAACACATCTGTTTACAAGATGAGGTGATGGCACAAAGGAGAGAACACATCAGGTGTTTACAAGATGAAATGATGGAACAAAAGAGAACACATCTGTTTACAAAATGAAATGATAACACAAAGAAGACAGCACATCAAGTGTTTACAAGATGAAGTGATGGCACAAAGGAGAGAACACATCAGGTGTTTACAAGATGAAGTGATGAACAAAAGACAGCACATCTGTTTACAAGATGAAGTGACAGCACAAAGGAGAGAACACATCAGATGTTTACAAGATGAAGTGACAGAACAAAAGAGAGAGAGCACATCAGGTGTTCAAAAGATGAAGTGATGGAAAAAAGGACAGAACACGTTAGTTTACAAGATGAAGAGATGGAATGAAGTAGAGAACACAGTATTTGCTTTACCTAAAGAAAAATGAGTATCTTCCACGATGAGGAAGAGTGCAGCCCTGAAGCTGTGATCAATATCCAGCTAATGCTGTTCAGCACTAATTACTGTATTAAAAGGCAACAGTAAAAATCTGTATGGGTGTGATTAAGCATACCACTGTAGTGTACACAGCGAACAAGGTAAATCAAAAACACATTTTTGTTGCCTGCCAACAATAATCTCCACCCCAACCACAGACTGCATGGTCTCAACATGGCCGGAGGTGAGCCAGCAAACAAAGGCCTGCTCAGTATTAAGTCAAGTTAACACCATGCGGTGGGTGGCTATACAAAATTGGACAGATGTCAGGGCCCAGAACCACACAAATGGACACAGCAGGTAAACCACTTAATGCAAAAACATTTTCACGGCCGTTCCCCTGGTAAGCGTGTACTGTATCTAGTAATGATTACCCATTGACAATGTGGACTGATACAGAAACAGCATTTTGGGACAAGCACAAACAATACTTTGCCCCCCCACCAACCACAGACTGTATGGTCTCAACATGGTTGAAGGTGAAAGAGCAAACAAAGATTTGCTCCACCTCCAGTCATGTTAACACCATGCAGTCGTGTGCTTGCTGGACATGCATCGAACCAAAGAAATAGCACAACAAATGATAAAAAAATTAAAACATTTTAAAAGCAGGCCACAATACTTTGGAGCCAACAACACCCAACCACAGATCACATGGTCTCAACATGGCCAAAGGTGAGCCAGCAAACAAAGGCCTGCTCAGCATCCAGTCATATTAACACCATGCGGTGGGTGGTTGTACAAAACTCTACTGATGTCAGTGCTCAAAACCACAGAAATTACACAGCAAGCTGACTCCAGAATTGTAAAACATTTTTCCAGGACAAACAATACCAATACCACCCCCTGCATGGTCTCAGCATGGCCGAAGGTGGAACAGCAAACCAAGGCCTGCTCCACCTACAGCCATGTTAACACCATGCAGTCATGGGCTTGCTGGAGGTGCACTGGACCACAGAAATAGTACAGCAATTGATACAAATCACTTTAAAACATTTTAAAATAAGGCCACAATACTTTGGAGACAACACCCCCCACCAACCACAGATCGCATGGTCTCAACATGGCCGAAGGTGGAGCAGCAAACCAAGGCCTGCTTCACCTCCAGCCATGTTAACACCATGAAGTCGTGGGCCTGCTGGACAGATTTAAAACAGACAGCGTGCATGCAAACATAGTAAAGCAAACCACAGAAAGCAAACTTTTGACTCACCCCCACTCCAAACAAATAAATGGAGGTAGCCAACAAAATGGATGCCACCAATGGGTAAGAAACAATTGCTCTGATACCCCCACCAAAAACACACACAAGAAACATGGGACTCTCCAGGCAAAAGCAACTTTGTTGTAACATGAATGTGCCACAACCTTAAATTTCATTATATTCACTTGCCTATACATTGTGAGCTTCCTCTTCAACAACAAACAGCAAATAAGCATTATCAGACCCCACAAAAACCATTTGAGACACAGGGCCACAGCAGTTAAGAAGCTCCCATCTCCTGGTTCCCATAACTGCACACACCCAGGCTTACCTTGTGTAGTCGGTTCCACTTTCATCTGGGCTCCACCTGAGGCAGCAACAAAGTCAGGGCACCTAAAAAGCAAGTCGGGGCTCCTCTTTAAAAATGTGAGGTGGAAAGGGCATTATGGGGACCAAGCAAGTCAGGTCACTGTGCCAAGGGAAGCAAAAAACAAGTTAGGGGCTCCACCAAAGAAACACAGCACCTTGGGCTGCAAGTCAGGGCTCCATTTTTTGCAAACAGCACTGAGGGCTACAAGTTGGGGTGCATTGAATCCAAAATCAGCTCTGCCATTAGGAGCGGACTCAGATGTTGAAAATGGAAACTGAGGAAGGCACCTCTGGTGTTAGGAGCATTCTCGAACACCAAACACCACAACTTGGGACTTTAGTAATGTACTATGGATGCCACACATGCCCGATTCTGAACGTACCAAGACAGGGCATGGTGTGGCATCCACGGAGTACAAAATTGCCTGCCATGCACAAAAAAATTCAGTGGGTAGCAACCTTTTTCAAATTACAGCAGTAGAGGAGTAAATTGATGGAGCACAGTGATTCCCAGGTGAGAAAACTTGCGCTCAAGAACAAAGCTTACCTTTAATGGGCAGACTGGATGGGCCTTGCAGTCCTTATCTGCCATGAACTTCTATGTTTCTATGTTTAAAATGTTCCGAGTGCACTTTTGATGAATGGGGCTCTTCAGAGTTCCTAGTGCACAAAGACTGCTGCAACAGGACATGAGCACTTTCTCCCGAGAAAGAAAATGGAGAGAAAAGGGCCAGGGACCTAGAAGCAGCAGATTTTATATCTTCCCTTGGCCACATTAGCAGCATGGAAAATGGGAATCCCGAGGGGGTCAGGCTACCAATGGGGAGGTGAGGGGATGTTCTGAATGTACTAAAGGTAAGCATGGACATGATTGGTTGGGGTGCTTATGTCTGATGACCTCACAAAAAGTGAAACAGCAGACAAGATGTAATACCTGCCATTCTAGCAAGGGCAGCAACGCTAACACACAGGGACATAAAGAATAAGGATACAGGCTACACAATATATTTTAATTAAACATCTTCTGAACGTACCAGCTGAGGACACCAGTTAGTACATTCAGAACACATTTTGGAGGTGCTTTAAAAAGTAAAAATAATGATTAAAACAACACAGGGAGGTAAAATGATAACAGGACAACATCTGAATTGTTAAAAGCAGACTTTATTTAAAGTGCACCATGTCATAATTGTCAGAAAACACAACCCAAACTTTTAGGTTTTCCATGTCACAGTTTATGACTGCTAACATAGCAAGAAAATGGGGCTGTAGAACAAAAAAAACATAATTTCCCAGCAGCTGAGGACCCTAATATTATTATATGTATCTCTACATATATAAAGGAATAAAACAGCATGTTAGACATTATTTTTTCCTTTTTTCTCACTTTATATCATGCTGTCAATATTTCTGACACACTGGTACAAGGTTTTCATGAACACAGCCTTTAGTTTAAGTTGCCTGCTATTGACTAGATGGCTTTGACTTGTCTCATTCTCCAAAGAGGGGACAATCACCATCTGAGCTAGCAATGTGATGTGCATTTCTGCCCCATGCCTGTTTGCACTAGAACAGACTCAATGTTGGTAGTTGTGCAGAGGGCTCAGTGCAGTTCTTCCTTAGATTTGGCATCATTTGCCAAGTGTTTTCATGGTGGTTTGGTCAACCCTTGTTGGCTTTCTCTGCAGCCTGTGCACATGTGGATCTTGGGTCAGAATGAATAGAAGGCAGGAGTGATCTGAGGGAGCTGGAGACAAGTGATTTTTTTTAACTGAATAAACTTTACTGAAAAATATGTAAGTACAAAAATTACAAAATCAAACATAACAATGACAAAAACTATATCAACAACAAAGAACCAAAAAAGAAAAAGTACACGACTAAAAAACAACACACCCATCCCACACCTGCCCTCCACCCATACTCCAGAGCACAATGGCACAATAGGTTATCAAAATAAGGAATAAATATAAAATTACAAAACTCACAAGTGTATAGAAGATGGGGAGAAATCTGCAACTCTAATAGGTGAAAGAAAAGCAGTTATGGTAGGGTGCCATACGAATAAGGCAGCTATTAACAATAGAGTATGCAAGGATTCCCATTTCTTATGAAAAGCATCCAAATAATCTACCAAACTGGTGAGCATTTTCTCCGCTTGAAGGGCAAAACAAATGTCTTTATGCCACTCAGCATAAGTGGATATATACTGATCACACCAATATCTCAAAGTTACTTTTTTGATACACGTGGAGATTAGGGCAATGTAGATTTTCTGCAACCCCAGTAACTTATCTTTATAGTCCCCAATTAAAGAAATGTCAAGGGTAAATACCTGGTCCAAACCTAACAAGGGGTCCAATTATAATCAAATAGCAACCCAAAAGGGTGTGACTCTTAGACACTCCCAAAAAAAGTGAAACAACCCTGACACTGGAGACAAGTGATGTTTCAGGGGTCACTGGTTGGAGAACAAGCCAGGAGTCACACAAGGAGCTGACAGTAGTTTAGCAGATGTGGAGGCTGCAGAGTCCAATGAGCAGATTACAGCAGACCCAGCCAGCAGTGTACTACCAGGTAGGAGCCTGGGATTGGGGAGGGATGGTTGGCTGGAGACAGAGTTGTTATGGTCACAGAGGGAAGGGCATTCTGACATGGTATGGCATGTATGGAGTTAGATTACTGCTAAGACTAGAGTGACAGAGTGTGAGTCCCTCCATCAGAGGGTAAGACTCAGAAAGATGGAGCAGTGGTCAGTCAGGAGGTGGAAGCAGTTGAGTTTGCCATTGTTGAGCAGCCCAAAATTATGAAACGGAGACAGAAATGAGAACTAAGATTCAGCTGTGACCAGGAGATGGGAGAATTTCCAGTCAAGATGACAGGTCAGACCCTATCAGAATACTAATAAAGATGGTAATGAAGATTAAAGTTCTCTTCCAATGCACTATGCACACTAGCGCATATATACAAAAAGCTTGCTCTCCAGTTGTCATGGATAACATTCAGTCAACTGACATCCATCCAGTTTTAATGGCAACATGAAATAAGTACAGCAGCAACAAGAACTCCAGCTTTAGGGAAATTGTTTAATTAAAAAGGAAACATTGTTGAAGGGAGAGGGGGAAACATAACAATCATTCAATTTTGCATTTTGCCCCTAATTAAAAGCCTATTGAAAGTCTTGAAACAATGGCTACTGAATGCAGTAAGCCACTCACGTACAGTGAGTTTGTCTGTAATACTTTGTCTCCCAAATTCAATGAACTGCATTAGCTTGCTAGCTTTATTTTTTATTTATTTATTTATTTAAAAGTTGATAACCGGGAAAAGCACCAATGAGCCAAGACTCATTTCCAGGTGGAAACGAGTCTCGGCTTGATTTGATATTGAGATTATTCAATTGTATCTGCATTTCTGTATAATTCAAAATATAAAACTTTCATTAAAAAAACACCAATAAATTAAGTATGTGTGTGTGGGGGGGTTGGGGTTGAGTAAACAGACCACCTTAGCCTCAGATGAAGAGAAGAACCTGTGGCCAGTAGACTGAACCAATCACTGTCCAGCAGGTCAGTCAAGCTTGAGCCAAGCCCTCATCCTCCAGAGTTGGAGAAGGGGGTGCTGCAACCTGGAGTGATCAAGGCCAAACATGAGCAGATCCCAGTCCCTCAGTCCATCAGCAGTGCACTAGGAGTTAAAAGAAGGCTGAATATGGGGGGAGTGCACATTTAGTCAGAAAAGTGGGTCTCTTCTGTCATCTGGTGGCCATTCTTAAGTCAGGGATGGACATGTGAGGTGTGTCAAGGGCTCAGAGGGGAAACTCAAGAGGACAAGATGGACTGAAGCAGCAAGCAAAAAGGTACAGAATGGAAATAAATAACCTTTGTAGAAGTAAATATGTCTACTGTAGCAGTAACAGTATTTGTGACTTGGGGGAGTCATCATATAGTTTTTTAGTTAAATGCAGAGCTTTTATAAGTAATTATTAATAACACAAGTCATTAAAGATGGCTGCAACTTGTAATTTTGAGAAAGTTCTTCCACTGAAGATGCCATTTGAATCAACATACGTTACTAGCTTCACAGGATTCACACTGTGTTTGCATTAGGATGGACCTGTTTTCTTGTTACATTGTTCAAGCATGCTGTGATGCAACCTTTAAGGGTAGAGTGACACTGACGGGGGCCCATGGATACTGTTGTGCACAGGGCCCATGACAAGGTATATCCAGCCCTGAGAAGAGCAGTGGAGAGAATTAAGGGAAGGCACAGTGAAGGCACACAGCCTCTGCATGAAAGAAGTGCAAAAGCAGGAGATAAAAAAGACCATTATGGTACTCTAAGAAAATGGCCCTGAAGGTGAAGGAAAATGTGTGGCATTCAGGAGGTACAAAGAAATGCAGAATGATGAGGATAGTGATGTGTACCAGATAAAACAGAGGGAGAGGGATAAGGCAGTGAGGGGAGCAAAGGCATAAACACAGGAAAGGATAGCCAAAGGGGTAGCAAAAGGAGGACAAGACTTTCTTCAGGTACATAAACAATAAGAGGAAGGCAAGGGGAGAATAGTGAGGATAAGGAGGATGACAGAGAGAGACTGCATAGAGGATAATCAAGAAAAAGCAGACATCCTGAACAGGTACTTCTCCTCAGTTTCCACGGTGGAGGAAGAGGGGGACAGACCACCAGGGAGCAGCAGAAACACAGTAGGGGGTGGGAATTGGACATAAATCCTTTTTCAGAGGAAAGAGTCCTGAAAGGACTTACAAATTTGAAAGTGGACAAAGCCATGGGACCAGATGGGATACACCCAAGGGTGTTAAGAGAACTCAGAGAGGTGCTTGCTGCACCACTCATGGCCTTATTCAACAACTCACTGGAAAGAGGGGAGACTCCAGAGGATTGTAGTGAGCAGACTTAGTCCCACCCCATAAGAGCTGCCAGCTGGGAGGAAGCTAGCCACTAAAGGCCAATGAGTTTCACTTCAGTGGTGGGGAAATTAAGGAAAACCCTGTTAAAGGAAAGGCTAGTAGAGTATCTTGAATTCAGTGGGTTACAGGACCAAAGGTAACATGGATTCATGGGATCATGTCAGATGAATCTGATTGATTTATTTGCCTGGGTGACCAGGCAAATTGATTAAGAAAGGGCAGTGGACATGGTCTACTTGGACTTTAGCAAGACCTTGAACACTTTGCTACATAGGAGACGTTTAAAGAAATTGAGCAAATAGTACAATAATATAGGATGAACTCCACTACACAAAAACTGCATTTGTGAAGTGCACAAGTGCTTTTTCTTGTCAGTAAATCCACACTAAAGCCTTGAGTGACATTTTTGTAGCTGATGCCACTTTATCAGGCACCATAAAGCAATGTGGTATTCTAAATTAAGACATATAAAAGTAAGTAATAATACCCGACAGGGTGGGCGTTATTGGGATATAACAGACCGCCCAGGGGTGTAATGAGGCCTGATGCCACAGGTGGAGGGCCTTATAGCCCCTGGAAGGTCCATTATATCCAATAACGCCCACCCTGGAGGGTATTATTACACTTAGAAAATGGGTTAGAGATGGTCATTTTTGAAAAATATATAGGAAGAAAATGTAGGTATAACAAATAAGTAAAAAGCAAGAAGAAATAATGCTTGTTGTAAAATAGTCCCAAGTGTGAAGTGCTAGAATCGGCACTAGAGGACGCTGCTGTGTATTTTATTTATGGTGTTTCCAATTAGGTTGCCCTCCTGCTTCCTCATTTTTTCAGACACACACAAGCATACATGCACATGGATTAAAAAATGCTTTGTGAGAACAGGAGAAATTGTAGCGTAGTGATGTTCAGATAGATGTCGTTATGTTTCAACATGGGATGGCTTAGAACTGTAGCGTGACTGTTGCCAGATTTAAAATTGAACACAGGCTTTACAGGGAGCGCGAGTATGTTCGGTGAATTAAAAAAGAACACGGAACATCAGGGAGGTCGACTGAGGACGTACCGTAAGTGTTTAAAAATGGATATTTATTTTTGTGGCAACAAGGAGGAACGGAGGCACTTCAAAAAGCCATATCAAGGTATCTGTGCAATTTTAGAGAAGCAGATTGGTGGGACTGGGGCTGGTGTGTCAGTAAATGTGGACAATACAATGGCGGTTGGCAAGTTTGCTGTACTGAATGATCGAGCTGGCACTTTTTCTGAGCGGGCCGTTGTTAAGAAATAACGGCCCGGGTGCCAGGCTCTTTCAGTCAATCAGGAAGCGAGTTTGACTTTACCCATTATCTAAGACATAATAAGTACCACTCTTATTTATAAATATTATATACATTTCTCATGACTTTTCCTCCACCACCAATCTGTTAGAATAAATATTCACTTTATGCCTCCAAATACAGTAAATCTTCATAATACAATGTTATTCATGGTCCTAATAATTAGGTTTTGTATTTTATGACTCTACATGCAAGCTATGGTATGGCATACTGTATATATTCAATTAGCTTTTTTGTTGCTTTAAATATTTTTGGGGAATGTCAGTTGCTTCCTTGCATTCATGGCAATTTACAGTTCACCTTTATACTGTATGTACTGTACATAGATTGCTTGTGATCCATTCTTTCCTATTTCCCTAAATCACCTATGTGTGAGATTCCTTTTAAAACCACTGTTTTAACTGCATACCTTCATAAGAGTGAGTACCATTTACCACCACCCTCTGTTGCATATCAAGCAACCAGTTTTTGTACTCAGTTAACCACATTGGTTCCTTCCCTAGGGTGCCCAATTTCTTTATACCTGTCTGGGCTGGTTCAGATTGCCCTCAACATGCTAAAGGTTAACTAATTTGGGTTATTCTTCAGGGGCAGTCAAGTAAAACAACACAATAACATACGATGAACTCCACTTCACAAAAGCTGTCTTTGTCAAGCACACAAACTCTTTTATTTGTCAGTAAGTCCACACTAAAGCCCTGGGCGACAGTTTCATAGCTGATGCCACTTCATCAGGCCCCATAACGCAGTTTTTGTATTCTACTCACTCTTATGAGGGGAGACTGACCAGCGGGATACCGCAGGGCTCAGTACTGGGACGGGTCCTTTTCAATGTCTTCATAAGTGACATTGCAGAAGAACAGGAAGGGAAGGGAAGACATGCCATTTTGCAGATGACACTAAAATCTGTAACATGGTGGATTCTCAGGAGTAGCTGGAGAGAATGAGTAGGGGCCTCAGAAAATTCAAGGAGTGGTCGAGAGCACGGCAGCTGTGGTCCAATGCCAAAAAGTGCAAAATCATTCAACTAGGGCATTAAAACCCAGGAGATGAGTATAAAGTGGGGTGAGGGAGGTACTAACAGTCACTAAGCAGGAAAGAGTCCTTGAGGTTCATATCTGATGACCTCAAAAATGGTGGAGCAGTGTGACAAGATAGTGGACAGGACCAGCAAGATGCTGGGGTGCATAGAGAGAGGTATCACCAGCAGGAGGTGAGAGGTGGTTTTACCACAGTATTTGTCACTTGTGAGACCCCACCTAGATTATTGTGTTCAGCTCTGGAGGCCGAATCTCAGAAACACATAAACAGGGTGGAGGCAGTCCAAAGGAGGGCAACTAAAATCGTGCAGGGACTACGTTAAAAGCCCTATGAGGAGAGACTGAAGGATCTTAACATGTATACCCTAGAAAGGTGGAGGGGGACATGATAAAGACCGACAAGTACCTCATGGGGGTGCAGAGGGTACAGGAGAGGAGTCTATTTCAAATGAGGAAGTGCACCAGGACAAGAGGGCATACAATGAGGCAGGAAGGGGTAAAGATTCAGAGGGATGTAAGGAAGTACTAATTCACTGTAGGAGTGGTGAACACCTGGAACAGTCTGCCAGTAGAGGTGGTGGAGGCAAATACAGTGGGGGCTTCAAACTTGCATGGTATAAGCATAACGGAATATTGGTAAAAAGGCAGGTGGCGGAGGGTCAGCAGAGACCAAATAAAGTCAGCAGAGATAGATTAGACAAGCAAAATCTGGGCAGACTGGTTGGGCCAGGCAGTCCTCCCCCGGCAACAATTTCTTTGTTTCCTTGTGAAACTTTTGAAATAAAAAAAAACAATAATAAATTGTAAGGGCATTATTGTGATTATAAATCTAATTACATTAGTAAGAGGAAAATACAACATTTACAGTATTTACCGTGGTAGCCAATGCCATCAGTAGCCATTTTGTGCCATGTCAGGCAATGTTGCATGTTACTGTTTTACTATTATTTTCCATGCCTTCAATAAAACAAAGCTATGAGAATGATATTGCCTCATGTTCCACCATCATTTATGATATCATTACTCATGACACTGGCTACCTCTATAAAAAACAAGCATTTGTCAATGCTGAATGTTGGCTTGCTGGCATTGGCATTGGTAGTGCAGGAGTTAGACAGATGCATCTTAGGAATGGCAGTGAAGTATTGAACTGATGCCAACCCACCCCCACCCTGCAGAGAGTGACAAGCATTAGGGTGTCCCTTTGGGTGTTTGGTAGTGTAGTGCAGTGTGGGAAAACATGTCAGGCAGGATGTGAAAAATAAGAGCTGTACAGTTCATAAGGAGGTGTAAAATGCCAGTGTTGAAAATGTGGCATGTAAATATACCAAATTTGAGGCTACTTGGGGTGCGTGGGAAATATGCAATGCACGCTTGGAACACTGCCATTTTATGGGCGTTCGGCACCAAATTTTCAACATAGGCATTTTAGCACCTCCGCTGATGTACAGTGTCACTGTTATTTCCTCAAAGTGTCCCAAGAAGTGATTTCACACAGCGACCACGCTATTCTGTGTCAGAAGTGCGAAAACACATTTTGGGCAGGATATGTGAAATGATGGCTGTACTGTTCATCAAGAGGTGTGGAAAAATGGCAATGGTGAAAATCCAGACTGAAAATATCACAAATGCACGACGGTACGAGCGTGCATGCAATCTGCCAAAAATGCACGCTCATAACACAGTTATTTTATGCAGTATCATCACCAAATTTTCAACATAGGCATTTTAGGTCCTCTGCTCATGAACTGTGTCACTGTCATTTTCATAATCTGGCTCAAACACTGATTTCCCACAGTGACTGTGCTATTACATACTGTATATGGATTTTAGTGACCAAATTCTGTGCTGCTATCTGAATCAATTGAATTGTTTATAATTACTGGTTACATTTAATCAAACCATTGAATTTTACATGTTACACAATTTGTGTCACATATTGGTGTTATACCCCTGATGAAATACAGTACACTTGTTAATCAAAACACAGCTGTTAGTGAGACCCCCACAAAACTAGCTGTTGATGCTGTCAAGCAAACTAACAACACTTGTCACAGCATCTTCAACGTCATCTTACTCAGTACCCCTGAATTTGACTCATGAAAACAAATTGGTCTGTTACTTAAAAATATGTGAAAGTTTAAACTAATATTACCATTTCATCTTTAGTTTCAGTTTTGGGTCCAGGCCTCAGAAGCTCTACCTCCTAGGTTATCATTTCATTCTTAGTTTCAGTTCTGGGTCCAGGCCTCAGAAGCACTACCTCCTAGTTCCTCAAGTCCCCAGCAAAAGGATGCTCTTACTGCTTGCTCACCCCCTTCCTGACTTCTGCTCAGCTCCATTCAAATATCTCCTGCTTATCAGGCTGTTCCCTTCCCCAACCATGAATACTATTGAAAAAAACCCATATTTTTTTCACCATTCAAAGAAAGTAATTTTCCCTTTACCACCAGAAGCAAATGATTTGATACCTTTTAATGGGCCAACATAGATGTAACAACAAGAACAAAGTGCTCTAGTTTTCAGACCAACCAGTCCTTCTTCAGAAGCTCATGGCAGTTGTTTAGAAAATACAATACTTATAACAGCTAGATAATGCAGAGAAAAACAGAAAAAAATTCCCACTGGTTTAAAATACTCATTTAAAAAAAAAAACAGAGATGATGTCAGAAAGTTTAACAGTACAATACTGCCTTCAGCCAGAAAGAACCTTGGGTCAGATGTGCTTGGTGGAACACACATACAAAGAATCCTACTGCATATAAATTTAATTGACATAAGATAACACTGCTGAAGCAGATAACTCCTAAATCAAGCTATGAGTGTCACAGTTAGTATAAGGATGTGATTACTGAAAGGCAACCCCCACCCAGATTAAAGACAAACTAAGATTGTTATAGGGCTCATGAAATTTCAATGTTAGCATTATAGACAAGAATTTACCAGTAAAGTTGTCTTAAAAACATCAGTGCACACTGTGTGATGTGTAAAACCTAGCTGGACCTGTCACCCAGCTGTATTCTCAAGCTAGATATAAGGCCCAAGAAATTTCAAAAACCTCAGGACTATATAAATGATAATTTAAATATAAATTGATAATATTAGTGTCAAACAAAAAACTCTAGTCGAGGAACCTCAAGGAATTAAGACCATGTAGCCTGATATGTACTGATGTCAATATATACTGAGAATGTAGCAACTTGATGTACCACAAGTGTCTAAGGAATCTGAAAAAGATAAAATGTAATTTTCTCTCCTCTTCATACAAACAATACAACCTAACCCACCCCACATCACAATAATGTGGGTGGGGGAGATACATAGCTTAAAGGAGATGTCTCTATCTCTCTCTCTCTCTCTCTCTCTCTCCCCCTTTTTTCCTCTCTCTTTCTCTCTCCCACAGACACACACACACACACACACACACACACACACACACACTCTCTCCTAGTGAACCTATATTAACTTCAGTCACTGCAATTGTTCCCCAAAGGAATTCAACTTGCCATGAAATCCTGAGTAAAAGGGCTTATGTCTCCTAATATCTACAGAGTAAAAATGTAACACTATTTAACCATACTACTATCTGCAAAGTAACATTTCCAAGGATACTAGATAGAACTACCATGAAATAAACCTGCCACCTTCCCCAGGATAAGGTAACTAGAAGTAAATATAAAGTATATGTGTAAGACCAGAGGTCTAACATACCTACATATCCACAAATTACTACAATATTAGCCTAATGTAAAAAGATCTGTGCAGGACCCCCATGCAAATGAGATCACACACCCCAATATGTACAGAGTTACAAAAATTATATATAACAGTATATGATAATGCTCCTGTATGTACACTAGCAGGCTGGGTAATCTGAATATGGTGCAATGGAATCAATCCCCCCGCCGGCAAAGATAAAAAGTAAGGAGGAATTAATATTCATCATGTGTGTGAAATAAGAATAGTAACACATTATAACTCCATATATCTAAATAGAGACTTACCTCAATGTGACAGCAAGCCCCACATCTGTTATATCACATACTCACAACACATACCCACACACATACACACGCATCCACATCCCACACATGCTGAAGTCCTATAATATGTCAGTTTGAAGAAGAAAAGGTCTGTGGATGTTAGTTTCTGTAGTGTCCCATAAAGCCAAGATCAACGTTCATCCCGTCTGCTACCATATTGAGATGTAAAATAAGTTTAATCTCAAAAGCTAGTCTCTGTTGTGTGTTTTGAGATTTCTGTAAGACCATTACTGACATATCTGAGACTGAGTGGTCAGGCTGGGAGAAGTGGTCCCACTGGTTTTCAGTCTTCCTTGCTGTAATAGTATGTCTGTGTGAGTTCATCCTAGTGCGAGCTGTTGGCTGTCTCTCCTACATAACCTGTTTGTGGACATCTCTTGCACTGAATGAAATAAACAACATGTCGTGACATGCATGTATAACTCCATGCACCTGGAATTGTCTGTTTTGTGATGTAACCACACAGTCCGAGGTAGAAATGAGCCCACAAGTCTTACAGGGGCGTTGATTGCAGGGTCGTGTGCCATTGTGTGACTTGGTATTCTGTTCTGGTGAAAGTTTGCTCCTAATAATTAGGCTGGATAAATTTGGTGGTTGTTTAAAAGATAGTAGTGAGAGTTCCTTAAAAATACAATTAAGGGTTTCATCTTCACTAAATATTGGGTGGAGATCTTTAATAATCTTATGCAGACGTTCAAGGTCTGGATGATATGTGACTACCAAGGGTATTCTGTCTGTAGCTGTCTTTTCTTTATATTGAAGTAGTTGTTGTCTTGGTACTGCATTGCCCATTCTGTTATCCTGTCAATTTCCTGGAAGAGTGTCCTGCTCAATAAAGGTGTTTTCAACATAGCCAAATGTGTCTCTGTCATCCTCATTTGAGCAAACATGGTGACAACGAAGTGCTTGACTGTATATGACAGATTTGTTTTGTATGGTTTAGGTGGTTACTTTTCTTGTGCAGGTATCTCTGTCTGTCCGTTGGCTTCCTGTAAATACATGTATGTAAGGTTCCATCCTATAATGACTGTGGTGTCCAGAAAGTTAACCTTGGTAGAGTACTCCAGGGTAAGCTTTATGGTAGGGTGGAGATTATTAAGTTTGTGATGAAAATCTTTGAGTGCATCTGTGCCTTCCGTCCAGATGATAAACAAATCATCAATGTAACGGAAATAAGCTAGTGGTTTGTGGGGATACTGCCTTAAAAAATCCTCCTCTAAGTCAGCCATAAAGAGGTTAGCATACTGTGGAGCCATTTGGGTGCCCATTGCTGTTCCCATAGTTTGAACATAATGTTTACCATTGAAGTTGAAGTTGTTATGTGTCAAAATGAATTCCATAAATTCCATGAATTCCCTTTACCACAAGTAATTCCAATGATAATTCCCTACCATCTTCCACTCCACTACCTGTGGCATTTTAACACAGCAGTAGTAAATGGCTGACAATGTAGTTTGTGCTCCTACAGTGAGAACAGGAAATATCCATTCTACTGAAACTGACATGTGAGTTTCTTATTCGCATGATGACAGCGAACTGCTAAAGTGGTGGATTTCCTGCTCCAACAGTGAGAGCAGACAGCATCCAATTTCTATCCACCACTCACCAATAAACATTTAGCAAAATCAAAGCTGAGGAGGAGGGGGGCTTAAATATAATTTGTTTGGAAAATGTTTTGATTAATATCATACTGTTTCTTTACATTGTCCTATGAACCAGTAATTAGAAAAAATTAAATATTGGCAGCTCTGAAAAGACTCATTGGTGTGTGCGTGTGTGTGTGTGTGTTGATTTTATAAGTGGTTTATGTAGCAACGCACACCTGGGGTATGTAAAACACAAAAAAAACTATTGCACAGTTGCCAGTACAGTACACTATTTTACTTTATATATAGTGATTGGGTTAGAGGATTCTTACATCAAGAAAGAACACATTTTTAAAAATGTAATTTATATCCCCCCAGAATGGAACTCTTACTTAGTAGGACTTACCTTATGCTAAAAAAAATAGATGAACTTTGTTATTATGTACATTATTTGGATATAGTGCATGGTAGAATGAGATTACCGATAGAATTCAGTTAGTGGAATAATCTTGTTGTGCTGCACTAGCAACATCACTAGTGCAGCACAACGACATAGAATGTCTTTCTGCATGCATGGTATGGACCCCTTCAAACTTCAGCAAGTGGCCACAGCAGTGAGAGCTGACCCTGGAAATGAGTGCCAATAGAAGAAAATGGCACAGTAAGGACACAGTTTTATCGTGAATGGTGCCAATACACTATAAAAGATTGTGTTTGAGCTGTCATACGCAACAAGGCTCTGTTGCAATCTTGACATT
This sequence comes from Neoceratodus forsteri, assembly GCA_016271365.2. NCBI lineage: Eukaryota > Metazoa > Chordata > Ceratodontiformes > Ceratodontidae > Neoceratodus > Neoceratodus forsteri. Next base: position 736,775,060 of record CM057449.1, read on the forward strand.
TTTGTGGCAATGAGACCTCTCAAGCTGCTCTCTCAAGGTCTCTTGTTACCACAGAAACCTGTCAATTGAAACGTAGCCTTGTGTATGATAGCTCATGCAAAATCCTCTATATAGCACAGTATGTGGTTCAATGTTGTTTGTATGGAAATCCATACACTTCCAGATGCTGGTATACCACAGTAGTGATGTAAGAATTATGTTGTAACATACTAGCTATGTCACTCATGTGGCACAATGGCATAGAATCCTGTGTCTGTTAAGATTCCTCATGCTTATATACATTGCATTTTTTTTTCCTTCTAATTACTCTGACTAGGTTACAAACCCAGCAACTTATTTGGAATGGATTTCATTAACTGCAGGTACTGTGGAACAATTTTCAGAAGGACAGTCTTACAGGATTTAGGACACTGTCCTACATGCTGGGCCTTTGGAGATCTTAGGTCTCAGCTCCAGGCAGCATGGGCAGAGATTGCACGCCTCAAATTTCATATTGAAGAGGAAATACATTATAAGAACCACCGCCATTTCCCCAGCATCCAACAGAAAAACCTCGACCGCAGAGGGTAGTTGGTCCAGGAGGTTGGCAGGTGGTTAGGAGGAACAAATCAGGTGCCCCATCACTCTCTGCTCTCCAACACATTACCTCCAAAAACCATATAAACACTACAAACAGGTATCTGCCTCTATCTCTGAAATCAAATAAAGAGGCAGAAGACACTGCAGAGCAGGACACTGCGGCACAGGAGCTAGCACAACAATACTCACCCAAATCAGGAACCAAAACTAAACAAGCACAAAGGAAATCCAAAAAACTTCTGATCATAGGAGACTCCATGATTCGGGGAGTTGATACCCATCTCCAGCCAGGGGTGATGGTCAGATGTCTCCCAGGTACATCAGCATGGAGAGACACTGACCGCATTGCTAAAATTGTTCACAAAGCAGGAGAAAACATTGATGTCTAGTACACATAGGGACTAATGATCTCGCCAACCGGTCAGTTGTGGAGACCAAGGAACACCTGACTAGGCTGGGTGACAAACTATCATCTATTTCATCCGGCATCTCCTTCTCTGAGATCCTGCCAGTCTGGGAGAGGGGAGCAGATGGACGGAAGGTCAGAGAAGGGAGATAGGGAGCTAAACACGTGGCTCAGGACTGGTGCCAGAAAAAGGACACAGATTTGTAGGGAACTGGCAACAGTTCTGGAGGCAAAGTTCTTTAAATTTGATGGACTGCATCTGACTAAAGAGGAGTCAGTGCATTGGGGCAGAAGTTTGACGTCTTTGCAGAATATTTAAACTAGCAAATGGGGAGAGGGTGCAGCACCCATCGCCGAATGGAAGAACACCCTCCCCTCAGCTAGTGGTCAAACAGGAATTCAGCGTGTTTGCCGTTCATTTGCATCACCAGGTAAGAAAAAAGGTTTGTCTCCCATATGATGCACAGGGTAATGCAAACTTCACCAACAACTAACACACAAAATCTGGCCAATGGAAAATCATTACACAAATGCTCACAGCCTGGGAAATAAGATCCCAGACCTGCAGGCAATAATGTCAGAGGCTAAACTGGACATAGTAGCAATTAGTGAGACGTGGTTTACCAGTAACCACACTTGGAGACTTCAGTACCTGGCTATGTATTGTTCAGAAGAGACCGAGGTGCAAAGGGGGAGGTGGCCTGTATGTTAATGAAAATATCAAAGCTACAGAAATTCAGAATACACATAAGGAGCCAAAAGAACTGTGGGTCACCCTGAAACAGGAAATGGGACAGCCATAAGAACTGGGGTTGTCTACAGGCCCCCAGACCAGAGGGAGGACATAGACACATTACTGTTAGAAGATATACAAAACATGACAGCTAAAGGGAGGTTCTGATAATGGGAGACTTCAACATGCCAGATACAGATTGATCAATACCAGCAGGAACATCTGCCAGAACTAGACTCATAGTGGATTCCCTGCAGGGAGGGCCTCAAACAACTGGTACAGCAACCCACAAGAGACAGGGCTATCCTAGATCTAGTACTGACTAACAAAGAAGGGATCACAGATCTCCAGGTAGAAGGTCACCTGGGGGCCAGTGACCATCACATGGTATGGTTCAATTTGGCTACTACATCTAAATCATCCCATTCCAAAGCAAAAATATGGGACTTCAGAGGGCTGACTTTGATAAGATGGCCAACAGAGTTAAGCTAGCCCTGGCAAAGAAACACAGGTGAGGAGGTACAGGCAAAGTGGGCTAGCATTAAGGATACAATACTTGAAGCAACATCCATTGTGTTAGACAGAAAAGGAAGTGCAAAAGAAGGAAACCACTTTGGTTCTCAAATACAGTAGCAGAAAAGGTCAGAGCCAAAGGCTGGCCTTCAGAAAATATAAGGGAACACAGCAGGATGAAGATAGGAGGCATACCAAACTGCCTAAGGAAGCAGGTAAGGCAGTAAGGCAGGCAAAGTCCCAAACTGAGGAAACACTAGCACGAACAGTAAAGAAGGTGACAAGACTTTCTATAGATACATTAGTGAAAGGAGAAAGTCCAGAAGTGTTGCTAAGCTTAATGGAGAAAAGGGAGCATGTGAGGAGGAGGACCCTGTAAAGGCATCTATCCTAAATAGATACTTTTGCTCAGTATTTACTGAAGAGAAGGTAGGGCAGGGCCCACAGCTCAGCATCATGGACACAGGGGAGGGAGGTAGCACCACCTTCACAAAAGAAAGGGTCCTACAAGAGCTTGCTAAGCTCAGGGTGGATAAGGCAATGGGACCTGATGGCATACATCCCAGGGTACTTAAGGAGCTAAAGGAGGAACTAGCAGAGCCATTAGCAGAATTGTTTAGTGAGTCTCTGAGCACAGGAGAGGTCCCAGAAGACTGGAGAAGGGTTTCATGTGATCCCACTCCACAAGAGTGGTAGCAGGGAGGAGGCGGGGAACTACAGACCGGTCAGTCTTACCTCAGTAGTGGGCAAGATTATGGAGGCACTCCTTAAGGAAAGGATAGTGCAACACCTGGAATCCATAGGGGCACAGGATCCAAGACAGCATGGGTTTACAAAAGGAAGGTCCTGTCAAACTAATCTCATAGATTTCTTTGGCTGGGTAACCAGAGTGGTGGACCAAGGGGGAGCAGTTGATGTCGCCTACCTTGACTTCAGCAAAGCTTTTGACACTGTTCCACATAGAAGATTGATAAATAAGCTAGGTAGGCTCGGGGTGGGTCAGAAGTTGGTCAACTGGGTGGCAAACTGGTTGACTGGCAGAAAACAGAGAGTGGTGGTAAATGGTATACAGTCAGAAGAGATGCAAGTCACAAGTGGGGTACATCAGGGATCAGTCCTGGGGCCAGTCCTATTCAACATCTTCATTAGTGACCTCGCAGATGGACTAGAGGGTAAGGCTTGTCTGTTTGCAGATGACACCAAGATCTGCAACAGAGTAGATGATCCAGATGGGGTGGGCAGAATGAGAAGAGATCTGGATAAACTAGCAGAATGGTCAGAAGAGTGGCAACTGGGATTTAATGCAAAGAAGTGCAAAATCATGCACATAGGGAAGAGAAACCCTGAATCCACTTATAGGCTGGGAGGGGAGTTGCTAGCAGTCACAAAGGAAGAAAGAGACTTGGGCATCATCATCACTGATGACCTAAAATCATCCAAGCAGACCTCTAAAGCAGTAGGTAAGGCTAGGGGGGTGTTAGGGTGTATTAGTAGGGGTATCACAAGTCGTAAGAGGGAGGTAATAATCCCTCTGTACAAGACATTGTTAGGGCCCCATCTGAGTACTACATGTAGTATTGGAGGCCACACCTTCACAAGGACATTAACCAAATTGAGGCAGTCCAGAGAAGGGCAACAAAATGGTGCAGGGACTGCATCAGAAGACATATGAGGACAGATTAACGGAGCTCAATATGTATACCCTTGAGCAAAGGAGGGAGAGAGGTGATATGATCGAGACATTTAAACACCTTAAGGGCATAAACAAGGTGAAAGAGTCTAACATGTTTAAATATAAGAAAAATAGCAGGACAAGAGGACACAGCATGAGATTAGAGGAGGCCGATTAAGGGGAATGTGAGGAAATTCTTTTTCACAGAAAGGGTGGTAGATGCATGGAATGGCTTACCACAAGAAGTGGTGGCTATGAATACAGTGCAGGGCTTCAAACAGGCATGGGATAGGCATAAGGGAGCAATACAAATGACTATGAATAGATAGGTCACTGACAGAGCAAAGGCCGATGGCACATTTATAAGGTAGAAAAAGAAATGGGCAGACTGGATGGGCCTTGCGGTCCTTATCTGCCGTCAACTTCTATGTTTCTATGTTTCTATTGCAGATTCTTCATAACAGTGATATCACCAAGACTGGAAACACCCTTAGTGAACTATTTGTTAAAAGATTAACTAGAGATGTTGCCAGTTCATATAACTATTACATAAATCACATTCAATGTTTTTAATCTTATCCTGTTGTTTGCTGTTTTGTTTATTTTGCCACAGTACAAGACAGAGTTAGAGAGAAGGCAAATTCATTCAACAGATATGTACTATACAAAATAATTATGGGCAACCATCCACAACAATGCTGATGTTTCTATCTTGGGGTGAGACGACATCATATAAACCTTTCAAACTTTGTTCTCACGGTCTATGATGTCATCCTACCCAAACTCTGCAATAGTTTGGACACTCCAGGGAGCGTGGGGTGAAAAGGATGGTCAAAGACCTGAGAAAATTAAAGGAGTGGTCAAGGGTATGGCAGCTGGGATTCAATGCAAAAAAGTGCAAAATAATGCCCTTAGGGCTCAGAAATCTAAAGGTGGAGTACAAAATGGGTGGAATGGTATTCATACTCACCAAGCAGGAAAGATACCTGGGGGGTAATTTAATCAGATGATCTAAAGGTGTCCAGGCAGTGCAACAAGGCAGTAGGGAGGGTGAATGGAATGCTGGGGTACATAAGGAGGTGTTTCACCATCAGAAAGAGGGAGGTGGTGTTGCTTTGTTATAGATTGCTGGTAAGACCTCACCTTGAGTACTGTGTCCAGTTCTGGAGACCACATCTCCAGAAGGACATAGACAAAGTGGAACTGGTTCAGAGGAGGGCAACTCAAATTACACAGGATCTGGCTCAAAAGCCACATGAGGAATGACTAAAGGACCTCAGTATGTACACCCTATAACAGAGGAGGGTGAGGGGGGATATGATAAACACCTTTAAAATACCTCATGGGGGAAAATAAGGTGAGGAGGTGAGAATGTTTCAGAAGAATATGCGCTCAAGAACAAGGGGACATGCTATGAAGCTGGAGGAAGGTAGATTCAGGAGAGATGTGAGGAAGTACTTCGTCACATTAAGGGATAATGTGAGGAAGTTCTTTTTCACATTTATAAGGTAGAAAAAGAAATGGGCAGACTGGATGGGCCTTACGGTGCTTATCTGCAGCCAACTTCTATGTTTCTATGTTAGGAAGAGTGGTGGATTTCTGAATCACCCTTCCATTGGAGGTGGTGTGGGTGAGAACAGTGGTGGAGTTCAAGAAAGCATAGGATAAGTACAAGGGAATTATAGTGGAAAGGAAGGGGGAAGGAAGAAAGAGTTGCAGATTGGGCATGGTTGTGGTAATAGTGTAGGTAGTGAGAAATGGGCAGACTGGATGGGCCGAGTAGTCCTTATCTACCATAAATTCTATGTTTCTATGGAAACACAACCACATTGTGTGTTGTTGCACATATTGTACATTATTCTCTATAGCTGTAATTTTGTAATTCTTTAAAACCTGGCTTTATTGTCAATGCCCTTCCTGGGTAACATGTGCTGAAGTTCTTTGTCATTTAGATTCCTTTCCTATTTTGGTCCCAACAGAATGACCCAAACCTCTAACACCATTATTGGGCTGGTTCCTTCTTCCCCTGGGCTGGGATACAGATGAGGTACGCGGATGAATCCTGAAGATGACAAAATACATGTCTGTGTCTCCTGTTTTAAACCTTTATAGACTGTGTGAGAGGACTTGGCACCATATAATCCTGCTGAAAGCAGAAGCAGTCTTAATGTTGTCATTGCGATATGCACATACTTCCCATGATGCTTTGTATTATTTGGATATGTGTGATTTTGTATTTCCATATCAGAGATTTATTTTTATACTGAAATCATTATACATAGACAGTGTCGGCAGATAAGGGTCTATGGCCCACCCAGTCTGCCCATTTGAGCTTGTAAGTTTAGTTTATGTTTTCCTAAAAGTCTGTTGCCCCTTACCCCGACCTCCAGAATTCCTTTATGTCTATCCCATGCATTTTTAAATCTCATGATTGTTTCAGCCCCCACCACTTTCTCTGGCAGGGTGTTCCACTTGTCCACCCCCCGTTCTGTGGAGAAATTCTTTCTCACGTTTCCTCTGAATCATCCTCTCTCTGACTTCATCCCATGCCCTCTAGTCCAGGAACATCTTTTTTGATTAAAAATAGTGTATTCCTGCACCCTGTTCCTCCCTGTAAGATACTTATAGGTCTCTATCATATCCCCTCTCTCCCTCCTCTCCTCCAGGGAGCACATATTCAGTTCCTTCAACCTGTCCTCATAGAACTTGTGATGCAATCCATGTACCATCTGTGTTGCCCTCCTCTGAACCTTCTCTACCCTGTCTATGTCCTTACGTAGGTAAGGTCTCCAGAACTGTACACTGTACTCCAGGTGGGGCCTCACTAGTGTCTTGTATAGTGGAATTATGACCTCCCTATTCCTGCTGGTGATGCCCCTGCCTATGCATCCCAGCATCCTATTTGCTTTACCTGCTGCCTTGTCACACTGTTTCCCTACCTTGAGGTCATCAGAGATGATAACCCCAAGATCCCTTTCCTGCTTGGTGCATGCTATATCCTCACCCCTCCCCCAACTGATATATTGTGCCAGGGTTTTTGTGCCCCATATGCATTATCTTGCACTTATCTTGCACTTCTTTGCATTGAATTTCAACTGCCAAACCCCTGACCATTCTTCAAGCTTCTGCAGGTCCCTTCTCATTCTGTCTACACCCTCTGGTGCATCTACTCTGTTACAAGGCTTTGTGGCATCAGCAAACAGTGAAGTTCTGCCTTCTAGAGTCCTGCACTATGTCACTGACGAAGATGTTGAATAGGACCGGTCCCAGCACTGATCCCTGTGGTACCCCACTGGTCACTCTTCCCTCTGTGGAGTGACAGGCATTTACCACCACCCTCTGTGTCCTGCCACCCAGACAGTTACCTACCCACCACACTACTGTCCTGCCCACACCCATATTCCCCAGTTTGTGTAATAGTCTTCTGTGTGGCACAGTGTCAAAGGCCTTGCTGAAGTCCAGATAGGCCATGTCCTCTGCTCTCCCCTGATCCACCTCCCTAGTCACCCAGTCAAAAAATTCAACGAGGTTGGTCTTACATGACCTCCCCATGGTGAAACCATGCTGCCTTGGGTCCTGTAGTCCATTGACAAGAAGATGTTCCACCAATTTCTCCTTCAGTAGTGCTTCCATGATCTTCCCCACTACCGAGGTGATGCTGGTTGGTCTGTAGTTCCCTGCTTCCTCTTTGTTTCCACTTTTGTATAAGGAGACTACATTTGCTGTCCTCCAGTCTTTAGGTACCTCCCCTGTTTCCAGAGATCTGCTAAACAGGATAGCCAGAGGTTCAGCCACCACCTCTCTTAGTTCTTTAAGGACCCTGGGGTGCACCCCATCTGGCCCCATTGCTTTATCAACTCTTATTACTTCCAGTTCCTTCAGGACCCTTTCTCGTGTAAAAGGACTTGTGTCCATTTCTGCATCATTCTCACCCCTTGTTCTCCCTTCAGACCCATTACCCTCCTCTTCCTCAGTAAAGACTGAGCAGAAATACCTGTTCAATATGTCAGCTTTACTGTTGTCATCCTCCACGTGGCCCCTATCCTCCCCCTTCAGTCTCACTATCCCTCCCTTAGCCTTTCTTTTTTCACTTATGTACCTGTGAAAGGTTTTGTCTCCTCAACCCACTGATTTTGCAATGTGTTCTTCTGTCTGAGCTTTGGCTTTCCTCACTGAACTCCCTGCCTCCCTTTGCTTCTCCTGGTACTTCTCCCTATCCCCTTCTGCCTGTGTCTTTTTGTATTGCCTGAATGCAATCTTTTTGGCTTTCACTTTCTTTGCTACCTCTTTGGAAAACCATAATGGTCTCCTCTTCCTTTTCCTCTTGCTAACCTGCTTAATGCATAATTCTGTTGCTCGTGTAATACCCATTTTAAATACTGCCCACTGTTTCTCAACCCCTGATTCCTGCCCCATTCCCCTTAATGCCTCTTTCAAAGTCCTCCCATTTTCCCAAGTCTGCCCCTAAAATAAAGGATCAGTGTTTTGTGTGGTTTGGTTCTGCTCTTTCTGTGATTTCAAACCACAATGACTGGTGGTCACTGTTCCCAGGTGCTCCCCCACTGTTACCCCATCCACTGTCTCTGTTTGCTAGATGATACCAAGGTTGGCGCGGTGGTGGATGACCTAGGGGGATGGCAGGGTTGCAGGATGATCTGGCAAAGCTTGAACCTGGTCAGACACCTGGCAACTGAGCATTAATGCCAAAAAGTGCAAGGTGATGCATTTTGGGATGAAGAACCCAAGGAGGACTTACCAGCTAGGGGAGTGCAGCTAGCCCAGACAGAGGAGGAGAAGGATCTGGGTGTGCTCATCACAGGGTCAATGAACAACTCGGCACAGTGTAGGAAGGCAGCTGCAAGGCCAACAAAATGCTGGGTTGTATTGCAAGGGTATATCCTCAAGGAGGGAGGAGGTGATTCTGCCACTGTATAGGTCATTAGTTAGACCACACCTGGAGTACTGCGTGCAGTTCTGGCGTCCGTATCTGAAGAGGGACATTAAGTTACTGGAGGGAGTGCAGCGCAAGGCGACAAAGATGATCAAGGGTCTGGGGGACTTATCTTATGAGAGGAGGTTGAAGGAGTTGAACATGTACTCACTGGAGGAGAGGAGACAGGGGGACATGATTGAAACCTTTAAATACATGAAAGGAATAAACAAGACAGGTACAGAGGGCTGTTCAAGTAAGGAGGGAGGGCCACCAGGGGCCATGATATGAGACTGGAGCGAGGAGAGGTTCAGGAGGAGATGAGGGACACTTTTACAGAGGGGTGGTGGCTGGGTGGAATCGTTACCTGCAGAAGTGGTATGCAGTGAACAGTGGACTGCTTCAACGAGGGATGGGACAGGGACAGGGGAGGTTAGTGAAGGGGAAGGGTGGAAGGGAGGGGGCGGCTGCAGGATAAGGGTGCTAGCTGCATTCAGAGCAGACTTGATAGACCTCTAGAGCCTTTATCTGCTGGCAAATTCCATTGTGTTCAGTTGTTTGCCAGAGCTCAAGGTCCAATGTATTGCCTTCTGCCGAGTTGGTTCCATGACCAGTTGCTTGAGGAAGGCACCCTGAAGGGAGTCCAGGATAATTCTGCTCCTAGTTGATGCTGTTGCTGGGATGCTCCAGTCCACGTCTGGAATATTGAAGTCTCCAACCAGTACTACCTCAGCCTTGTCTGCCAACCTTTGGAAGGCTAGCATCAGCTCCCTATCTGTTTCTTCCTCCTGGGCTGATGGTCTATAGACCACACCTGTGCGGATGGCTGGCCCCACTTTCCTTTCCAGCTTAACCCACAGTATCTCTCCCCCATTTTGTTCCTCCTGGATCTCTGTGGCCCATATGTCATTTTTCACATACAGTGCCACTCCTCCTCCCTTCCTACCTGCCCTGTCTCTTCTGAATATGTTGTAGCCAGGTATGGTCATCTCCCAGTCATGGTTATCATTACACCAGGTTTCAGTGATGGCCATAATGTCCAGGTCTGACTGCACCATGACAGCCTCTAGATCTTCCATCTTGTTGCTAAGGCTTCTGGCATTGGCACACATGGCTTTCCATGATTTGACCTCCCTAGACTGTTTTGCTGTTCTACTCCAGCCCCTTCCTTGGTTGTCCTTTATCCCTGGTTCTCCATGCTGTCTGCCCTTCTGCTGAATTTCATCCCTTTTCTGCCTATTCACCTCTTGGGTGCTAATCTCCATCTTTTGCACACTGCTTTGTAGCGATAGCCACTCCTCCTGTTCACTGGTTTCACTGCTAGCTGTGGGGGCTGAGCAAGTAGGTACCCTCCTTGCTGGCCTGTCACCCCCCTTTGCTAGTTTAAATGCTTGTCAAAGTAGCATTTAAACTTATCATTGAGTGCTTGGATTCCCCTCCAGGATGGATGCAGGCCATCAGGCTTGAACAAACCTCCATCCCTCCAAGTGAGTCCCCAGTCACCAATGAATTCAAAACCTTCCTCACAGCATTGTCTGTCATTGTTTTTTGCAGGAGTTTGTGTGGGGATCTATGATGGTTGGTCGACAGTTTCGTTGTTGACCAATGTTACAGTGATTCTTTATGTATACTGCATTTGCAGTGGGCATAAAGGGAGTCACTGCAGACTTTGTTTTCTTGGGGGGGCTTCACACCCCAAACCCCACAATGTGGGGGGCTCTGCCCCTGCACACCCCACTACTGTAATAATCAACTCTGAGTCAGAGTTGTTTCAGGAAGGGAGTGGAATACCCCACAAAGCAGTGCCAGAGTGCTGCGCTGACAATACAGTGACCTGGCGCTGTTGTTGCTGTAGTGCTGGTAATTGCAAAGTTGTCACGGTAGTGATGGTATACCTTTGTGTGGTATGGTATGGGTATTTGCTGTGTAACGTCATTGTGTCTGTGGTTGAGGGGACGTGTAAAGGCAGTGTGGGCAATGGCAGGCTCCCATCAGTACAGTGTGAGTGTGGGCTGTGTAATATCATTGTACATGTGGTTCTGAGGCCAGGCAATGACAGTGTGCCCACTGGGGGCCTCCTATGGTACTACCCTGGTGATCTGTGTTTCAGACCTTTTCCACTGACATCTAGTTGGGGGGGGTTACATCTTTGTACATGTTTCTCTTCATAATCTGGTGCCTACCTGATCTGGTGAGGATGTTTCTATTACACTATGGTGAATATGCCATTTATCACCTGTACAGGGGTGTGCCATTACAGTAGTAGCGCCAAATTTGTCAAGCAATTTTGTGAGATTCCCTATTTATCCTTCACAAAATTTAGGAAAAAATCCTCTAAAATCCTTTTTATTATACCTACAGAAAGAGGTCAGTTCCTATTACAGTGCTTAAGTGCCATTTGGTCGATTTTCAACTACACTATCTGGATAGTAGTGAACACCCTAGCAAACAAAACAAAATCCCTAACAAAAGGTTTCACAATTCTCAATAGGGATTTTAAAAAATCCTTAAAAATACCTTGACTAATTCGGTGCTACTGCTGTACATATTAAAGCCCCCATGTGATGTAACAATGATACCTCCATTTCCTATGCAGGTATACACTTGTGCTGTAGATGAGAGTGTTGATACAGTTCCAGCATGAATGATCATAGAAACACAGAAACATAGAAAATGTTGGCAGAAAAGGACCAGTAGGCACATCTAGTCTGCCCTGTTTTTCCAGCTTATTGCTACACCCTGGAACCTATTCGGCCACAGATGTCCCTCCCTCCCTCCTCCCTTTCCTATACCTATTTTGCTCATATGCTTATTCCTCACATGCTTGAAGCTCCCATTGTCTTCAGACCCACTACCTCTTTTGGCAGGATGTTACAGGCATCCACCACCCTTTCTATGGAGACGTATATCCTCACATCCCTCTCACTCTTCTCTCCCTCAAGCTACATATCCCTGGGATGGAATCATGCCCTGGAATGGTACAATGCACAGCTCTTGCCACTTCCGCATGTGTATGTAGTGGATGTGTCACTATGTAATTTCTTCCAATTTTTGGCTGTAACTATTTCAGCACTACTACTACTAAACAGCTATTCTATAGCTGTGGTACCAAAGTAGATTGGGCTTTTAAACATAAGCCTATAAATATAACAGAAACATAGAAACATAGAAGTTGCAGGCAGATAAGGACTGCAAGGCTCATCCAGTCTGCCCATTTCTTTTTCTACCTTATGAATGTGTCATTGGCCTTTGCTCTGTCAATGGCCTATCTAGTCATACTTAACTGTTTTGCTCCCTTATGCCTATCCCATGCCTGTTTGAAGCCCTGCACTGTATTTATATCCACCACTTCCTGAGGTAGGCCGTTCCATGCATCATCCACCCTTTCTGTGAAAAAGAACTTCCTCACATTACCCCTTAATCAGCCTCCCTCTAATCTCATGCTGTGTCCTCTTGTCCTGCTATTTTTCTTATATTGAAACATGTTAGACTCGTTCACCTTGTTAATGCCCTTAAGGCATTTGAATGTTTCGATCATATCACCTCTCTCCCTCCTTTGCTCTGTGGTATACATATTGAGCTCCATTAATCTATCCTCATATGTTTTCTGATGCAGTACCTGCACCATTTTGGTTGCCCTTCTCCAGACTGCCTCAATTTGGTTAATGTCCTTGTGAAGGTGAGGCCTCCAGTACTGCATGCAGTACTCCAGATGGGGCCTAACCAGTGTCTTGTAAAGAGGGATTATTACCTCCCTCTCATGACTTGTGATACCCCTACTAACACATCCCAACATCCCCTAGCCTTACCTACTGCTTTAGTGGTCTGCTTGGATGATTTCAGGTCATCTGTGATGATGATGATGATGCCCAAGTCTCTTTCTTCCCTTGTGACTGCCAGCAACTCCCCTCCCAATCTATAGGTGGCTTCAGGGTTTCTCTTCCCTATGTGCATGATCTTGCACTTCTTTGCATTAAACCCCAGTTGCCACTCTTCTGACCATTTTACCAGTTTATCCAAATCTCTTCTCATTCTGCCCACCACATCTGGATCATCTACTCTGTTGCAGATCTTGAAGTCTTCTGCAAACAGACAAACCTTACCCTCCAGTCCATCTGCAACAGCTGGCAGTATAGCTTAGAAGTTAGAGTAACAAGCTGTGAATGAGCTTGTTTTAGCAGACCTGGGTTTGATTCCCCCAACCTCCACTTGCATTCTGTGTGACTCTGAGCAAGTCTCTTAACCAGCCTAAGGCTCCCAGGCCACCCCTGAAAACAGGCAGTTGTGCCTAGTGGGTCTTACCCAGTTAACAAAGAAAAAAAAATAGTGCTATGTGAAAACCTACAGTAGCGGAATGCATTATGGACCACCTGAAATATCTAGATATCACTCTGTTTCAAAGCCTTGAAGATGTCATAAAAGTTACACTGAAAAGGAAATACAAGGGATTTTAAATATGTAGATTTTGGGACTAACATCCCAGCAACTAATTGAAATTCAGTATTTAAGAGGACTCCAGGTGTGTGATAGTATAGCTGTTTACCTGGTTAACTAAAGAAGATTAGGACAAATGTTAACAGATACGTACAGGTTGTTTAGAAGTAGAGGGTTATAATTTCTTTCCATTATTACTAGATTTTTGTTATTTATATCTGGGGATGTGGAGCACAACCCTGGGCCTACTAATTTCACATATAGAGATGTTCACACTTGGAGCTTATCTGGGCTGAGATTTGTTCATATTAATACTAGGAGTTCATTTAAATAAAAAAGCTGAAATAGAGGCCTGGACTGGACTCCACAAACCAGAAGTTCTCAGTATAACTGAGACTTTGCTAAAACCTACAACTAATGATGGTTTATGTTTAATAGAGGGTTATAATGTATTTAGGAAAGACAGGGTTGGTAAGAAGAAGGGGGGGGGTAATAACTTTTGTCAAGGAGAATATTGAACCAGTGTCTATAGATGCTTCAATTCAGCCTTCCACTTATTGTGAATGGTTACATTTACAACTACAACTCACCACTTGCATCAAGTTAAGACTTTGTACAATGTACAACCCCTCTAAGGCTGGTAAAAAAGTTTAGTTGAGTTCTTGGGTTATTTTCAGCAATTTGTCTTAAATAAACATATTCTGGTAATGGGGGATTTTAATTTGAATTGGGTGGGAGATGCTCACACTGAATTTGAATTGATGACTTCTAATGCAGAGCTTACTCAATTGGTTTTGGATTTCACTTAGATGAATTTCTGTAGTAATTAGTATTCTGTGATTGACTGGATTTTAACAAGGACAGCAGAGAAAGTAATAGAGTGTGGGACATTTTCCGATAGCATTAGTGATCACATATCCATTTATTGTATTTGAAAACATGCTAAATGAAAATATCCTTCTAAAATTATCACTTATAGAATTACAATAATTATGACTATAATGCATTGCATGCTGAGCTAAGTATGCTAGCTTGGTCATTTCTGGATGTCATCGCTGATCCCAATGCAGCAGTGGATTTCTTTTTAAAAACATTGTTAGAAATACAAGAAAAAAACTTCCCCATATTTAAAGGAAGGGTAACAGGTAACAGCAATAAATAGATTACACCTGAGCTGTTTAAATTAATGAGGGAGAGAGCTAGGATATTGAAGATTTACAAAAACACTTATAATAATGAGGCTTTAAATAATTGCTGCATGCTTAGAAATAAATGTAAACTTCTTACACGTAAAAACAAATCTGATTATTTTCAAAGGCAACAAATAAATTCTCTAGGTGATTCTAAAAAATTCTCGGCATTGATTAAAAAATTGACAGATCCAGGAACAAATATAGGTGTTGGGACCGTTATGTTAAATGGGATTACAGTAACTGATTCTAAAGAGATCTGTGAAGTTTTCTTAAAAAAATTTACTGATCTAACTATTTAACTAATTTTAGTCTGGCTTGTACTTCAAATAGTATAGTATCTGATTCTCCCCTTGATTCCACTCATCTTTTTACTTTCGCATTATTAGACCACAGCAAATACGTAAATTATTAACACAGATGTCTACTAATAGAAGTGCGAGATTTGATGGTTTCATAGGTTACAATGAGCTCAGGAGGCAGGATGCCCTTACAGAGCTTGCCACCAATATGGCGGTCGGAAATGTGGAAATGTGGTTGGTTGGAGGCAGTATGGCGCAGTGGGTTAAGGCTCTGAGCTGCAAATCTGGAGACCTAGGTTTGAATCCCACAGCCCCCTAGGTGCATACTGTGTGACCCTGAGCAAGTCACTTAACTTCCTCGTGCTCCCAGGTTGTACCTGCAAACAAGCTTTCAGCTTAGTGTGTCTCACCTGGTAAAATAATTGGTAAAAAAAATGTATCCTAGATAAGATATTTTTCTATTACCCATATAGGTATCCAAATGTTTTTTGAATAGATCCATGGTGTTACTCATTACTATTTCCCTTGGTAATGCATTCCACCTGGACACAACCCTTTGAGCGAACCAGTGGCTACTTTTATGGGTTTCACAATTATCTCCTCTTAATTTTAGATTATGTGTCCTAGTATTAGTGCAGGAGGTATTTCTTGTTAAGCCAAGTGTTTCAAAGAGAAAAGAATCCTGAAATGCTTTATATGTCAAACATAGATCACCTCGTAGTTGTCTATATTCCACAGAATAGAGATCCAAAGCTTTTAATCTTTCTTTATATTCAAGATTGTTCATTTCCTTTATTCATTTTGTTACCCTTCTTTGTATTCCTTCCACTAGTTTATTTCCTTTAATTGTGACTGGTGCACAGAAGGGAGAGCAATAGTGTAGTTGTGATCTAACTAAGCTTGTATAAAGCAGAAGAATAACCCTTGAATCTCTACTTTTTATGTGTTTAAAAATACAATCAACTATTTTTTGGCATTTTTTGACCTTTAATAGGGTATGGGTGTCAAAGGTCAATTTATTATTCACTAGTACTCCCAGATTGTTTTCATTTGTTGTTTCAGTAAGTTGTACATTATTTAATTTATAATTACATTTCAGATTATTGTGACCCAGATGCATTATCTTACACTTTTGTTCATTCAAGAACTTTTTAGTATCAATAGCCCAAGCACTGATCTTATTTAATTCAATCTGAAAGTTATTTGCTGCTTGTACATTATTAATTATACATCCTAGTTTGCAGTCATCTGCATACTTAGACATCCACATGTTGCTAGATGGCTACATTGTTGATACCAGTATATTAAAGAGAACATGGGCCAGAACAGATCCCTGTGGTATCCCACTACTAACTACTACCCATTGTGAGTGGTGGCCTCTGATGACCACACATTGGCATCTATTTTATAACCAAGATATGACCCATTTAATAATATTTGGAGGGAATATAAACTTGTACATATGGTTTATCAAAGCTTGATGTGAAACCTTGTCAAACGCTTTAGAAAAATAAAGAAAGACTGTTTCCACAGAAAGTCCCTGATCAAGGGATACAATAACATTTTTGAAAAAGTTCAACAAATTAGTTAAACAAGATCTTCCCTGGCAGAAACCATGCTGAGTGAAATCCTGTAGATTATTATGGTCTTGAACCTCGGTTCTTAAAACTTATATCTAATTTCATATATTGCCCATTAACACACATTTATAACTTATCTTTGATTACAGGAGAATTTCCTGAAGTTTGGAAACAAACAATTATTAAGCCTATACCTAAATGTGGCTCGCTTCATGATTTGGATATCACCCAATTTCTGTTCTTTCCCCTTTAAGTAAAATATATGAAAAAATTATTAATGGTCAGTTGGTTGAATACTTAGAGGCTGAAGGACTTCATTCTCTGGAGCAGCATGGCTTTCAAAAGCGTTATAGTACTGGTACTGCACTGGCACATTTTACAGACCATACTTTAAGATCAATGGATATGGGAATGTTGACAGGTGCAGTATTTATCGATTTGTCAAAAGCTTTCGATTTGGTTAATTATGCCAAGCTGCTCTAGAGACTGAAGGACTTTGGCCTGACAAATAGGTCTTGTGAATGGTTTCAAAGTTATTTAACTAGCCATCCTGTAAAAGTAAATCTGGGAGAGACTGATTCATTGACATGTATGCTTCACCAGGGAGTTCCACAGGGGTCCATTTTGGGATCCCTGTTGTTCTCCCTATTTATTGATCCAATTTCTAAAGTTCCTAATACTTCTAGAATACTACTTTATGTGGATGACAATATTTTATTTACTAGTTTTGCAAAAGTAGATGAAATCAATGTCTCCCTAAATCAAGATTTCACTGCATTAAATAAGTGGCTTTTGAAGCATTGTTTAATATTAAATATCAAAAAACACAATGTATTTTATTTGGTTCTACACCTAAATTGCATAATGCTAAACCTTTATTAGTTTATGACTTAGCGAGATCTTTGATACAACAAGTTTTGGAGACTAAATATCTTGGGATAATAGTTAACCCTCACCTTACTTTTTTGTCACACATTAGAAAGACTGTAAATCAGAATCTTGGTGCCTTGTACCGAATTAAAGATTATTTAACTAGAAAAGACAGGTAAACTATATCTAAAAGTGTGTTATTGTCCACACTGTATTACAAATCTTTTTTGTTTACAAAGTATGTGAAAAAGGACCTGGATCTCGTTAACAGAACTTTTAATTCAATTTGTAGAGTTGTCCTGGCTAAACCATTTAAAACACACTATTGTATCTTATGTGATGCCCTTGATTGGTTGCCTCCCAGGCTGACTTATCATTATAACCTGGGTTGCATGATTAATAGTGCACTTGTCCAAGGCTGCAATTCTCATTTATTTGGCCTACTAAAAATTAAGGATGAACCTAGACTACTTTGTTCCTCCATTGCATTACATCTGTTTTTGCCTAGGTTTTCTACTTGTATAGGAGAGAGGGCCTTTTCTCTACAGTGTTCAGATTTTTGGAATTCCTTGCCTACTAATTGTGTAAATCTTCCTGTACATGAAACATTCACAAAAATCTTATTTACTCACTTGCAATCTCTTGCTTTGTGTAATTGTTTTTAAATATGCCTAGTTATATTTGTATTGTCTTATCATTCATGAACATGTGTATCTTGTGTATATCATCTTAGCTTCCATTTTTGTTTGAAACTCCAGGTCATACCTGAAAACCAGCCTTGGCATAATGTCCTTACCGGGTTAATAAAGTGAATTGAACTGAAATTGAATTGAATTAAATTTCAATATGGCAGCCTACCAATTGCTTCCATTTTAAAAAGATATCAAAATGTTGTAGTGTTAATACTTGGGCTATACTTGGTTGCTAAGTTTGATCAATTTGGTGGGCAGACTCAACAAGATCTCCTTTCTCAAACTCAAACCTGGGACAATGAGTTCTAAAGCTATTGATTCTAACCATTCAGCTAAAGAGATATTTCAAATAGCTGGAAGGTAAGACTTTTAATTCCCAAAACCTATCATTCTTTCACAGCTAGAGTTTCTCAATACTTTATGATTCTGTTCTTCAGGGCTTTATCATTGCAACAGCTAACATATAAAGGATTGTGTATGAGCAGTTATACACAACAAGGATATTCTTGTATTGAGAGGTTTCCTTGGTAACAGATGACCTTGAGAGCACAGCTTGAGAGGTGCTCTATTATCAAAGGAACCTCAAGATACAAGAATATCCTTGTTTGTGTTTGACTGATCATACACAATCTTTTATAATGTATGGGCAATCACAGCATAGAAAATCATGAAAAACAAGCTAGTGAAGACAATGGAGAATAGAAATTTTAACATTTTATTTTTTTCTACTGACACAGTGTGCTTCACATGTTTCTGCAAGCTAAAGTTTAAAACAAAACAATCTCCAGCTTAAATGTGTAGAGGAAATGAACAATGTGGCAACATTCCAAGTTGTTCTGCTGCAGTAGTGACATCAAAACTGCAGAAAAACATAATGATGCCACTACTGCAACAGAACAAGCATATTCCAGGCATGGAATAACATGCATAACAGCATTCCCCCATACTCTATATTGTGGGTTCTGCTAGCAGACTACTTTTCTCATATTCAATAAAATTCAAAAATATTAGTAAGCTACACAGGGTCCAGCATCACAGAGGAGGAGGGGCAGCATGCAATAAAGCTTCGCGCAGTTCATCTTCAGGTACGCTATCAATCTCAGCTGTTTTCAACTAACCTGAGATCGGAAGATCAGCGTGCTACAGCCCGGGACATTTGAAGTGTGCCTGTGTGTTTTAGAACTGTTATCTGTTGTGTTCTATACTGTGCCAATACTCCTACCTCTGGGGACAAAAGACTATCTGTTTGCTGAGCTCCGGTAAAACAGAGAAAAGTAATTGAATTCTGTGGCAGTAAGTGGGAGGAGAACCAAGGGTCCAGCATCACAGAGGAGGAGGGGCAGCATGCAATAAAGCTTTGCGCAGTTCATCTTCAGGTACGCTATCAATCTCAGCTGTTTTGAACTAACCTGAGATCGGAAGATCAGCGTGCTACAGCCCGGGACATTTGAAGTGTGCCTGTGTGCTTTAGATCTATTATCTGTTATGTTCTATACTGTGCCAATACTCCTACCTCTAGGGATAAAAGACTATCTGTTTGCTGAGCTCTGGTAAAATGGAGAAAAGTAATTGAATTCTGTGGCAGTAAGTGGGAGGAGAACCCAGGGTCCAGCATCACAGAGGAGGAGGGGCAGCGTGCAATAAAGCTTCACGCAGTTCACAGTGCAAGCACTGTGGCATGAGCATGAGTGGCGCGAGCGCCACTCCGAAGAGAAAAGAAAAAAATTTTAATTGGGAGAACTTAGGTCAAATTGTAAGTAAAAGTAATATAGTAAGGGATAGCTAATGTTCTCCATGAACACTAACAGTTGTTATTAGTAAGCTGAAAAAAACATCATTTTTTCTCAAGTTTGACGTTATTTAAACAATATTTAAGTATTTATTAGCGTGTAGGTAAATTGCTTTTTTTAGACAGGGCTGTGAATTAAAATTAGTATTGCTCTCTAGATAAGCTCTAACTGTTTTTTGTAGAACTATACTTGAAAATGTTGCTGTTAAACCTTTTAGGCTGTCTATTTTTTTGTTGCCTCCTGAGTGCTGCAACTCAAAAAGAATTTAATATGGCTAAAAGATCCACAAATGATAAATGTTTGCTAAATTGGCTAATTTCACATAGTCAATCACAAAAAAATAATGGTAACAAACTAAGAAGAATTTCTTTTCAGGCTTTATGGAAAAAGCATATCTCAGGAGGTTGTTATAAACCTTTGACCCTTTTTAAGTTTAATACTTTAATTTCAGATTTTTCAGGGGCTAGTTGTTTGTTGTTAATGTTGGGGGGAGATATTGAAATGAATCCTGGGCCTGATAATTTAATGATGAAAATTTTACATGACAATGCACGTAGTATTGGGTCTAAGAATGATATTTTGTCAATTTTATTGGTAAATAATGATCCATGTGTATTAGGGTTAAGTGAAACGTGGCTTTCTAAGAAACATCGGGATGATGAATTTGGTACTCAGAACTATCAAGTATGGAGAGCAGATAGGAATTCTAGAGGGGGAAGGGTAATGCTTTTTATAAAACGAACTTCGGGTTATTCAGAAATTCTGATTCAAGATAGTGAAAACAACATTGAATTTTTGGCAGTTTATCTAGGACATTTAGGACTGATTATTTCAATTGTTTATTCACCTCCAAAGGCCAATATTTCAGATTTGGAAACCATATCAACAAAAATAACTGATTTAGCAGGAAGTAGGCCTTTAATTCTGATGGGCGACTTGAATTGTGATTGGAAAAATACAAGAGGAAGACATTTAAAAGATATAGTAACTAATCTGGGACTAAAACAACTTATAAAAAGCCCTACTAGATATACATCTAATTCAACCAATGGACCCATATTAGATCTAATATTGGTCTCCACTCAAATAGAAATTGAAGCAATAGGTACTTTACCCCCATGTCTTGGAGATCATAATTTGATCTGGGTTACTGTGCCACAGTCCCAGTTTAAACAAAATTTAGTCCATGAAACTCAAAACTGGTCAAGAGATTTTAGAAAATTTTCAGAGTCTCGATTTCTGCATAGCATAAGTAAAATAAAATGGGACCATTGCAAACTAATCCCAGATATTGATACTGCAGTTGAATATTTTACTCAGACCTTTGGAGAAGTATGAGATTTACATGCACCTAGAACTAAAACAAAAAAAAGCCTAGTAAATTACCATGGATTAATGACAAAATATTAAAACAAATCCAAATTAAGAACAGAATTTGGAAAAAAAGCATTAAAATCAAAGTTGGAAAGGGATTGGATCTCTTTTAAAGTTGCTAGAAATAAATGTAAAAGGCTAATCAAGGCTTCAAAGATTTCTTTTTACAAAAACAAAATTGATATGAGTACTGATCCGAGAGAGTTTTGGAGAGTGATTAAAAAATTGACCAAACCAGGATGTAATTCTTCAGAAGAAATATCTAGGTTAAAATATGGTGATATTTTTATTGAAGATTTGAAGGACATTTGTAATGTATTAAATAATTTTTTTGTTGCTCTTCCTAATTGTAAAATTCCCTATCAATCAGACCCGGAACAAATTAAAACAAAATCTTCATGTAATGGACCTCCCCCATTTAGATTCAAAATTTTGACTGTTACTAATGTTTATAAAGTACTAAAAAAAATAAATATTTACAAATCCTTTGGAAATGATGGTCTAGAAGGTACATTTTTGAAGTTAGCAGCTTTTAATATAGCACCAATTATTACATATTTATTTAATTGGAGTCTTCAAATAGGTTATTTTCCCTTATCTTGGAAAGAAAGTAGAGTAAAACCAATTTATAAAGGGGTAAATGCGGTGGAAGTTAATAATTATAGGCCTATAGCCTTACTACCTCTTTTATCAAAAAGTTTGGCGAAACTTGTTTCTATACAGATCATGGATTATTTGGACAAATATAGTTTGTTAACAACAAAACAATCCGACTTTCGAAAAAATTATTTGACTACAACAGCTCTTTTGGAATTTAGTGACCTGTTAAACAGGTCTTTAGGAAATAATATGGAGACAGCGGTCATTTTTGTAGACCTGTCAAAAGCTTTTGACCTGGTGGACCACCCCTTGCTTATTGAGAGATTGCAGGAGACAGGTATTAGGGATGACCCTTTAAATTGGTTAAGATCATATCTGGGTAATCGATTTCGGAGGGTAGAGGTGCAGGGATATTCATCGGAGAGTAGAAGTGTTAATAGAGGTGTTCCCAGGGATCAATCTTGGGACCCCTTATGTTTCTAATGTTTATAAATAGTCTTCCACAAGTTACGGAGCATACAGAGATTCTACTATATGTAGATGATACGGTAATTATTGCATCCTGAAAACAGAAAATGTATTACAATCAAACCTGCAATCTGATTTTGTGAGGATTGAGGGGTGGTTCACCAGGTCAAAATTAATTATGAATGAAAAAAACAACAAAATGTATGAGATTTCCAATAAAAAAAAGTGGTGATGTTACTTATAAACTTTGTGTTTACACAGGAAATTCAGTTAAATTAGTTATCTGGGGGTTATAGTTGATGAACATATGTCCTTTTCTAGTCATATTTTAGAACTGGTCAAAAAAGTTAACAAAAGGGTGGGGGCACTAAGAAGAAGTATTGAATGTTTAACAACAATAGATAGGAAAAAGCTGGCTGATCAGTTAATTATTCCAGTGTTAAGATATGGAGAATTGATATATAGGAAAGCTAACAAAGCACTATTGACTAAACTGGACAAAACGTACTATCGTGTGGCTAGATATGTATTAAAGGGGAATTATCATACACATCATTGCTCACTGTTAAGTAAAGTGAACTGGTTACCTTTGGATATAAATTGTCGGTGCCATTGGTTAACTTTAATTCATAAAATGAAATGTTTATCGGTGAACCATCCAATTTCACTATTATTGTTTCCAGTGAAACACTATTCCAACAGGTTATTATCTAGATCAGTTCACTTAAATAAAATATCTGCAGGAAAATCTCAAAATAAATATGGGGATCGGACTTTGATTCATCAAGCTGCTAGTTTCTGGAATCTTCTCCCAGTAAATGTAAGGGAAATTACAAATCATTCTTCATTTATTCATACTATAATGGAGTTAAATACTCATACTTGTGATTGTTGAACATCTTTTGTAATTTGTGGAAACTGTTAAGTTTTTCTTTTAGAATAATTTATAAGGATCTATTTTAGTTATATTTTGTTGTCCTTAGTGTTCTGTTAGTTTTTAATATGGAACCTTATTGTATGTATTAGATAGGAAATTACACAGGTCTGTCTTGTAAACTGGATTTTGTCCAAATGACATGTATTACCTGTATAAAAATAAAACTCTACCTACCTACCTACAAGGAAATTTTATATTTGGTGGGTGTTCTTGGAGAATGCTAAGAGCCTGTGTCATGTTTTGTTCTTAAAAATGTTCTTGAATAGAGTTATTTATTTTTGAATTCATTTTCTATGCTAGAAAAAAACATTTCTATTTTTCCATGTACTGTAGAAACTGCAGTTACTTGAGAAGGCACATCTTCAAGTGGTGTTTGCCCAGCTTCTCCTGAATTGTTGAATTCAAACATGGGAGTGAATAAAGTGCTGTTTCTGGCCTAACAGCTTCATCATTTGTTAATGTAAGTTACTTACAGTAACTATGGAGGTTACTATTGTCTGTAATATAGATAGTAACTTAGACTATGCTAGCAGAAAAAGACCTGGATGTCCATCCAGTCTGCCAATTTCCCTGCTGAGATCCATGCTTAGCCCTATGCTGGGCTGGATTAAGAGATCTATTAGCACTAGTGACTGATTGTCTTCCACTTTCAAAGGTATTCCTTCCACTCTTCAGCCTGTGGGCCTCAGTATTCCCTTATATCTGTTCCACCCAAGTTACCCCATCACAGCCTTGGCTTCAACCACATCACTGAGCACTCTGTTCTATCCATCTAACACCAGCTCCATGAAGAAGAACTTTCTCAGGTCCCTTCTATATGTTTCCATATCTTTAAATGGAATCATTATGTTTCAGCAAATATTTTACTTGTGAGATTAATTATTCTGAACAGCCTCATTGTACTGTACTACTTTATCTGATGTCAGTTATTTTTGTATTTTGTATATAATAACCGGGTGCATTTTCTCTCATAGGGACACCCAGTTATAGTTTGTCATTATAACCAGCTAGTTATGATGGCAAACTCATGACAGGTTTCACTCACTCCATGTGTGTGCACACTATTAAATTACTTCTACCAGAACAACTGGCCATGCTGTTTTCTATAATTCCTGGGTAGTGTTTTCAAGGTGAGAAAACACTATCCTGCAATTAAATAAAACAAAACATTAGGATATGTGTAAAACTTGAATTTTAGGCACACCCCTGGTGTGAGATGCTTTTACAAACCCCTCAAGCTTCACTCTTGGTGTTTAAGTAGCATCCAGTGCCTGGGGTATATGTAAAATGCTCATTACACACACCTCCCCCATGTATTATTCTATATATCTGGGGCTAGCAGTAAAGCCTTGTGGTTAGAGCAATGAGCTCTGACTGAGCTTGGTACATCCAGCAGACCTGAGTTTGATTCCCACAATCTCCACTTGTATACCATGTGACTTGAAGCAAATCACTTAACCTTTCCTGTGCTCCTGGGATGCCCCTGAATACAGCCACTTGTGTTTAGTGGGCTTTATCTGGTTACCAAAGAATAAACATACAAACATACAAATGAAGCCAGCAGATACAGGCCCAGAAGGTCTATTTTATCTGCTCAATTGTGCAGTTTGTGGTTTATGCCACATCTGCCACACTCCCCTTTGCCTCTTTCCCTATCCAAGAGGAGTTGTGTTGAGTCTCCATTGGTAATTATTTTGCCCTTGAATCTATTCCATCCCCTCTTAAATCCATTCACTGACTTCTGTGAGACCAGCTCCTCTGGGACTCTGTTCCACTCCTCTACCACCCTCTCTGTGAAGTAGTTTCTCCACAGCTCAGTCCTGAACCTCCCATCCTCTTCTACAGCTTCATGCTCTGCCCCCTAGTGACCCCTCTCCTTTCAGCCTGAACATGTGGTCAGTATCCCCCTTATTTATGCCCTTTAGATATTTAAAGGTCTTTATCATATCCCCCTATCCCTTCAGTCCTCCAGGGAGTACAAGTTGAGCTCCCCAACCTCTCCTCATGGAGTCTTCACCCTATTCCCCTTATCATTTTTGTTGCCCTTCTCTTTACCCTTTCCAGGTGTTTGATGACTCTATTTAAGTAGGGGCACCAGAACTGCATGCAGTACTCCAGGTGTGGCCTCTCCAGCAACCTATACAATGGCAGGATAACCTCCTAGCTTCTGGAGGTAATCCCTCAGGTGATACACCCCAACATCTTGTTGGCCTTTGCTGCTACCCTCCTGCATTGCTCTGAGTGGTCTCACCTCCCTGTTACTATCCTCTCTAGATACTTTTCTTCTTCAGTGACCCTTAACCTTTCCCCTCTCAAATGGTAGCTGTACCTGGGAATTTTGGACCCAAAGTACAAGATCTTGCACTTCTTGGCATTGAAGGCCAGCTGCTAAGTCTCAGACAAATTCTCAAGAGTATTCAGAACTTTATGGAGAACCCTCCCCTCTTCCCCACCATCCACTACTGTACCAATTTTAGTGTTGTCTGCAAACAAGCTCATTTTGCTTTCTGCCCCTCCTGCTATATTAGCCATGAAGATGATGAAGAGCACAGACCCTAAGACAGAGCCCTGTGGGACCCCATTGATGACTGCTTTAGGCTTTGAGAGTTCCCCACCACCACCACCCTCTGTTGTCTGTCCCTCAGCCAGTTTCCTATCCGTTGGACCATTTTGTCGCCTGTCCCAGGGTTCTTAGTTTACTCACTAGACCTCCATGTGGCACTGAATTGTATAGGATGTCAACTTCCTGCATTCCATCCAGTGCCCTTGTCACCCAATCAAAGAAGTTGACCAGGTTGGTCTGACAGGACCTCACTTGTATGAACCCATGCTGATGTTCATCTTGCAGGCCATACTTCTGCAGAAATGCCTCCAGCCTTTCTTTCATGATGGTCTCCATTAGCTTAGATAACACAGATGTGAAGCTAAATGGCCTACAGTTCATTGGGTCATCCCTAGGGCCACTCTTATGGATGGGCACCACATGTGCTGACCTCCAGTCAAGTAGCACGTAACCTGATTTCAGGGAACTATTGATCACATCTGTCAGAGGTGCTGCCAGCACCTTTGCCAACTCCTTCAGCACATGTGGATGTATCCTATCTGGCATGGGTGCCTTATCCATCCATATAGATTTAAGACCAGCCAGCACCATTTCTTCTGGGATTACACAGTTGGTTGTCCCTTTCCCCTACCATCCCCCGTCCCTTACCAGCTGGGTTGGATCCCTCTCTTTCCTGTGTAAAAACTGAGCAGAAGTACTCATTTAGTACCTCTGCTTGTTCTGTCCCCCTTTCAATCCACCCATCCTCCTTCTTAATTCTGGTTATCTGTTCCTTGCTGTTTCTCTTTTCTCTGACATATCTGAAGAAGTCTTTCTCTCCTTTCTTAATACTGTGCCAATTTCCTTTCCTTGGAGACCTTACCTTCCATCAAGACCTTGGTCACCTGCCTCAATCTCCTTTTGTGTTCCTCCCTATTCTACTCCTTGCCGGTTCTCTTACATTTTCTAAAGGCTCCTCTTTTCTCCCCCACACTCTGCTATACCTCCCTTGTCCACCAGCTAGACTTCCTAGTCCTCCTATTCTTTCTAGAACTCCTTGTGCATAAGTTTGTGGCCTTGATCAGTCCCACCTTCACAATGTCCCATTTTTGATTAGTATCCATCCCAGGTCTTATTGCTGCTAAAATGCTCCCTCACTATAGTGGTCATCTTGCCAAAGTCTGCCTTCCGGAAGTCTTTCACCCTAGTTTTACTTCGATTTCCTACCTTCTCCATGTCCAGGGTGAATTATACTATGTTGTGGTCACTTCCTACCAATGGATCCTCATCCCTCACATCTTGTACCTGATCCACCTCTGTTAGTATCAAATCCAGGATGTTCCCTTCCCTGGTCATTCCTTGCACCCTCTGTGAGAGGAGCACATCCTGGAACCCATCCAGAAAGGTCTACTCCCTGGAGTTAGTGGAGGACATTGTGCTCCAATCTACCCCTGGTAGATTGAAGTCTCCCAGCACAACCGTAGTCCTCCTTAGACAGTGCTCAATGACATTAGTCACTAATTCCTTGTCTACATCCTCTGCCTGTGATGCTGTGATGGAGGGCGGTATGCCACACCCAATTTTATCTTTCTCCCCTTTCCATTGTGCACATTAAAAAAAATGTACTGTACTTTCTTCACAGATTTAACTTGTAAAGCAGTTGTTATGGAGGACGCATATCACATCATGCTCTAGCAAACCTAGAACTCTGATAACAAGCATTCAGTTAGATGTTTTTTGTTTGTTTTGCATTTTACTGTATCAAGGATAGCACAAGAGAAATGTAACATTTTAACATGAAGAAAGTAAAGGCCTTCAAGGTAAGCCTGGACAAATCCCTGCTTCAGGAAGAATGGGTGGGGATCCCAATAAATCCGTACTTTTGCACAGCATGCTTGTTGTTTGTCTATGCTTATAAAGGGGGAGGGTGGGATTGATGGGTCTAGTGCCCCTTCTGCTCATAAATCTGTATGTTACCACAGTATGTCAGTATGCTACTATTTTCTTTACAGCAGGGTCCTATTATTATCTCATTTTACACCTGGGAGTGCTAACACTTTGGAAGGTTAAATGAATTGCCAATGGTCACACAGTAAGTATATGGCTCCCATGGGATTAAAACTTCAGTCTTCAAGTCCCCAAACCCATGCTGTAACCACTAGACCACACTGCCTTAGTTTTCTTTAGTTAAGGGTTAAAATAATGCAGTTCCTTCTCCTAAACAAAAAAAAAACACTACTACATTGCAAAAGCATTTTTAAACAGTTAGCAGCAAATTATTTGACTGAGGATTGCATTATGAAAATACATACACCACTGCTGTCTGTTTGTTTCTGCACTGAACCTAAATGAATGCTCACAGAAGAACTTGGTATAATATCATTAAATGCACATATTTTGCTAAGCCAGATTATGGGTATCATGCACAGTTTTGTAGACTCATTTTAAGTAATTATGGTGGTTAGAAGCATCTGTGCCACATATAATGTAAAAGCATTCAAATGTTCTTTCCATAACCTACAGACATACCACAGAGTGTGGTTTTCTCATTTCTCAGCACAGTTCACAATTTATAGAGGCTTCACTATACAAAAATGATCTAAGAATGTTCATTTTAGTGCAGAGATGAGGCAAATTATGATACACAGAGTGATATATTGAAGCTCATGAAGAGAATGCCTAGAAAAATGGTTTAAATTCCCTTGGTTTAACAACAACATATGGTAACCAAGTAACTGTTCTATGTTGTTTTGACCCATGAATCTAAAATAGTTACCTTTTACTGTCTGGGGATGATGCATTTTGTGCTGTATCAGACAATCTTAAGACAAAAGAGTTATTGTAGGAAGGTATGGGGCTAGTAAATTAGCTGTGTTGCCTTATTATCAGACAGTCTCAATACAAACAGAAGAGTTGCTGAAGGAAAGCATGGAGCAAGGCAAGTAGTTGTGTTAATCTATTAACCCTATATAAGATTATTGTTGGTTTCATTATCAATGTGTGGGAGCTTTGTTACCTGAAAAAATAGGGTAAGCATTTTTTCTTATTTAGTTTTTGTTGACCGGGTAAGTGTACTAGACAAATCCTGCCTATTTTCAGGCACGACCCAGGGGAGGGGGATACAGATGAATGCCAACTGACCTTGAACTAGATTAAGTTGTTGGTGATATTTTTAGTGAATAAGGGAAATTTGGCCAGGACACCGGGGAAATTCCCCTAATCTTTTCGATAAGTGCCATGGGATCTTTAACATCCACCTGAACTACCACCAATCCAAACAGATGGGACCTCGGTTTGACGTCTCACCTGAAAGAAGGCACCACCCCTCTCATGCTGCACTACAGTGTCAGTACTGGGATATTATCCCAAGTGCCAGATGTGGGAACTGAACCCACAGCCCTCTGATCTCCCAGCCTCAGAGGCGAGTGTGCTATCTACTGAGCCACTGACACTGATAACTGATTTTTGTCTCTGTCTTGTGGGATTAGGGAAAAAAGTTTAAATAGGATTAGAATGTGCAATGGCAAAAAAAGTAAATGTGAACATTTTAATGTCAGGCAAAAGAAAATACAACTACTGGACTTTATGAAAGGATCAATTATAAACAGAAAGATGCAAATATTTGAAAGATCTTATACACTTCCAGATGCATAAATTAGGATAAACTCCATATCCTGTGCTCATTGTGCTACCTTAAAATGAAGCATCACCAAATTTACAAAATGAAGTGACTAATTATAGATGCCAAGTTTCCTAATGACTCATCCCAATGTAAGGATACCATGGTGACATAGTATAGTGGGCATATTCTTCCAATCTGCAGTTTGGAATTCATTTTTCTTTTGTTGATAACAAATAGGGTTTTGATTTCTGATTATACATGGTATTCCCCAGAATAGTGAACACGATAAAGATGGGGACGAAGTGCAGATTTTAAAAGTAGAGGTCTGTACTGCGTAGAGTTCTTATCCAAAGTGATAATTAGTACAACACACAGTTTTTCATTTTAAAAATGGCTCAGAGAAAAGTCTGCATGCATAAAGTGTAATTAAAAATAGCCGCTATAGGGCAGTGCAAACCAAAGCACTAGCATACTGTATGCTCCAGCACTGAGAACCAACCCCTGCTGGCCACATGAGGGTTTACACTCAGTAGAAACTATAATGCTCAAAGGAGGCAATGTAGAAGTCAGGGGTCCCGATTCTCAAAGGGGCCTTAGACTGATGCAAGTTGTGGCAAAAGGCAGCTTGTGTCAATGCCTGTGTGCCAGGGACCCTGTGCTTGATTTTCTACCAGGCAGGATCCCAAAGGCAAAGTCCCATAGCTTGTGGCAACCCGAGCAGTGCACCTAACAGAGGACACATCTGGACAGGTAGCTGCAAGCTTTTGGAAATGTAAATAAGCAGTCCCTGGCAGTCTAGAAGCCCCCTATCCCTTATCCCCCATTCTAATAAATTTTAATATCCCTGGTGGTCTAGTGGACTGCCCCAGCTCTGATCCCATGTTACATTAAATTATAATGTCCCTGGTGGTCTAGCAGACCCCCCCACTCCAATCCCTGATGCTGCTTATGTATATTTATAAATTATATCCTAGTGGCCTAGCAGACCCACCTTCCCATACCTGTATCATCATTATGTCAGTTTAATACTTCCCAGTTGTCTAGTGGTCCCCCACACACTGCTCCAGCAAGCTGGGCCCCACCAGTCTGGTTCTCCATCCTGAAAACAAGTTGGTAACTGGCATAGCCCACTTTTCACCACCACTGCCAGCCACTGACTGAGCTCTGAATGAGTGTGCACTGTATTCAGTACACACTGAGTGATTGACAGCATACCTGTGTCTGCCACAAGCCCTCTAGCACCATGCAGCAGCCTATTTTGTGGTGCATGGGTGGCACAAGTCCCATTTGTGCAGGCTGCCTTTGAGAATCACTCCAGGTGCATCTTTTGGTGCAATGAGCACTTTGCACAATTCATTGTGGCACAAGCCCCTTGTGCTGTGCTGGGGACTTTGAGAATTGGGCCCAGGGTGTCTCAAAAGGATTTTGCCTTATTGAACTAACTTGCAGTTTTTAAAAGGAGAGATGGAAATGACCTTAGGAAGTAGAAAAGGCCCTAAAAGGTAATAATTTCTTAATTGGCACATTTGCATCAGAAGAGTAATCCTTTGCTCTATGGATTGTGTAGAGGCTGAGCATACTGGTGTGACAGAGCCACACTTAGTTTTGGTGTTTTGTATTGCTTTGCCATGTCCAACGTAGTTACTGAGGATAGACCAACTGAGTAGCATACAGTTGCCAGTGGTGTACTGCAACAGCCCAGTTCCACAACTGCACGGTACCCTAAGAGGTGAAATGATCTGCTCAAGGCCACACAGTGAATATTTGGCTCTCTGGGATTTCACTCCATGACAAATGACTCCATAATAGCCTAGTGCCACCCCAACCCATGTAATCATTCCCCTTGGTAGTCTAGTGGACTCCAGTGCTTTACCAAATGCCCGTTTGATGCTGCATAAAATAATAGCTACCTCCTTAGATGTCTAGTGGACCCCCCCTTAGTAGGTGCCCATTTAATACTATATAATATAATAATTACAACCGTGGTAGTCTACAAGACAGCCACCCCTCACCTAATGCCCATCTGATGCAGTGTAAAATAATTACTGCCTCACAAATAGTTAAGTGCTCACCTCCTCCTGGTGGCAGCATCCCCTGCTGTGGCTCCAAGATGATGGCAAACTCTTGCCCTCCTCTCACATCCATGGCCAACCACTGTCTGCCACACACATGTACTGAAAAAGTTGTACAAAGCAGATTTTATTGTTTCAAGCATGATTTTGTTTCATCCATAACTTTTTTGTTTTACACTTGGTTCTCAGTATTGGTGTGATTTCTTAGTTACTACCCCCTTGCAACCACATATATGGGTACATGTCAATCAACCACAACATGTGTTTTCCAGGGAGTCATCATGTCTGCCCTTATGATCAATGGTCTACTTGGTGGCTCCCCAAAACATTTTTTTGGGTGGATTGATGTGTACCAACTTATTTGGTTGTGCTGAAGTAGTGGTAACTAAAACATCACCAAAACTTGGTGAGAATCAAGTGTAAAGAACAAACAAACAAAAAATTCTGTATGAAACAAAATTGCACTTGAAAATAAAATCTAACCTGTTGTGCATGCACACTAAGTGGTAAGCTGTGCAGGTGAGAGAAGAGGAAGTATATGCCACCGTCTCTGGGCCATGGTAGGGAGGAGGGTGGAACTTTGGCATTGAGAACTGCAACCAGGAGGTATGTGGGCCACTAGACTACCATGGAGGAAGTTATTTAACATACCATCATATAGGTATCAGGGGAGGAGGGGTCCACTAGACTACCAAGAAGAAAGCTATTATTTTATACAGCACTGAATGGGTACCAGGGGAGGGGAATCCACTAGACTACCAGGGAGTAAAATTTATTATTTTACACAGCATAAGATGAGCATTAGGGGATGCATAATCCACTAGACTATCAGAGAGGTGGTTATTATTTTACACAGTGATGAACAGGCACTGGGTGAGGGCCAGGAGGATCACTAGATTATCTAGGAGAATGATTACTTGGCAAATGGGCCTGGATAAGTTAAGGGGACCACTCGAGACTATAAGGCAGATTACTTGGTAAAGGGGTACCAGGGTTAGGGAGTGGGTATGATCAGCCCTGTTGTTTTACCAAGTTGATACTAGTAGTGCATTGTTAAAACATGGCTTCTGTAAGCATTAACTAGTGCTACACCTGCAGCCTCTTAAAGCTTCCAGGAACCATTAAAGATACCAGTTCACCCTGAATGCATGGGGTGACCCCTTATTTGCATGGGGATGTTGGTATCTTGTGCACTAACATGCTAATGGCTTAGTGGTTATTTGCAATATCAGCAGCCAGGGTAACAGGCTGTCAGCCACACTATGAACACTTAGCATGTTATTAAGCCTGTTAGTGTAGCACTGATATATTAAAAATTGGGCATGTAAAGTGATTACATATTGATCTGCAAGGGCTTTCTTGATGAATGTGCTATATGCTGTATCACTCATCAAGATACAGAAGGCATTACTACATGGGTAAGAACATTCTAGTCACCTGATTGGCTAAAGTCATGTATAGCAGTGTAATTATCTAGCCGTAATTACTTTCTTGTACTTATTTAGTCTGCACACTAGGATCTACTACAATATCAGTACGCCTAAACTGGAACTACTGTAAAACTGTGATTGCTATAAAAAATTTTGTGCTGTGTTCACAGATCTCATATGACCAGCAAACACAGGTTTCCAGCATAAAATCATTTAGTACATTTATCTCCCAGTAATAAACATACCAACAAACATTTTCTGCAGTTTTTTATTTACTGAATGTATTGTACATCTAGCAGACACTAGTTAAAATTTTTCATAGAACAGTATAAAAACATTTTCTACTTTAGTATAAAATTTACACTAGATCCATTTAATGGAAAATTGCTGCTATTAATGGTGTTGTTTGGTCTGAGGTGTTGACAAAGCTCTGTTTGCATGCTGATTTCATTTTCATAGTCCCTTGTACTGCTAGTGAACCCAAATGAAATCTACAAAGAATGAAATCATTCTGTCAGCATCTGTCATTATATCAGCACAGAGAAACATTTTATGGCTGTATGTGGCAATATGTAGCAGAATTCCCTTCTAGCTGGATGTTCTGTGGTACAGCTCCAAGTAATCTGGCTTGTTTGAATCCCCATAGGCTGTCCTCTTGCCTCCGCCATAATCTCTCAAAGCTTGCCACAAGCCGTTGGGCATATTTTATTTTATTTGTAGTTATTCTTAAATCCACATTAATTTTGCTTGTGCAAACTCATTCGGCCAGTTGCTTTGCTATCAGCTCAACATACCAGTTAGTGAATTTGATTTTCATTTAGTCTTTTGGAAGTTTATTAATGCTAACATCAAGGGCTGTAATAAGTTTGTGCATGCTGGTGGTATAAAAATAGGTATAATTAAAATTTGTAATTGTTAGTGATTATTTTCTGAGACTATTGGGCTCCTAAATTTGTTGACATACCCTGTAAATATCTATGAATTTGGCTCTCTTTCATTACTGTGACATGAGAACTGATGTTATTTTATCTATTACATTATTAAGTAACTTTAGTATATATTTGTAGATTTTGTATATGCACTTTATAATGAGTTAAATGTTGTTTGATTCCACATTTGGATAATTTAAAATTGTGCGTTTTGTGATATGCTTTTGAAACACTGGAATATGCCAACACAGGTCTGTCTTGTAAACTGGATAATAGTCCAAATTACATGTATTACCTGCATAAAAATAAAATGCTTTACTGCTACTACTACTACTAATACTATATTGTTCTACAAAGTGTTTTATTACTGCTTCTTTTGTGTGGACATAAAACAAATCAAGAATGAGCAAATCCCATTTTTCCTTAGACAGTCCATTTTCAAGTTACAAATCTGATAGAGGGCACCAAAACTTTGTGTATTGCATCATCATGTCCACACTGACCCGATTATTATCAGACTGTGTACTTCCCAATCTAAAAGGAAAGTAAAAGCAGAGTGACAGGCACTATTCCAGCCTATGTACATCACCTGAGGGGCCAAAAAATCACTGGCAGCAGTACATGTGAGCACCATAGATACCTTTCATTTATACACCAACCCTGCCACACTAACCTGCTTAGATCCTGTCTCCTTCATAGTCCACTCTGACACTGGTATCAAGACCAGCCCCACCCCCTGTCAGTTCTGTAACTTGTCTTCCGGGGAATTCAACCCCATGAGCTTATCCCATTGTGACAGGGTCCAGCCAAGCCAGATCCAACCCCATGTCTCATACAGGCCATGGAGGCGAAAGTTCCCTGGGTTTCCTCTTGAAGTGCACAGTAGTTGAGGTTGGGGTCCAAGCATGTCCAGATCATTGTGCTCAAGGTAAGTGTTTTTCCTTTACGTTCCTATCCACTGGGGCATCAGCATGCTAGGTGGAAGCATGCAAGTGTATTTCATGTAGACCTCAGCTGATGTCCCCCCCACTCTCGCTGTCTGTGGTCACCCAGGTGGCAGCATAGTAGTGGCAGTGATGGCCCTTCTGCCTTCCCTCTCTGGAGGAAGAGAATTTCCTCTGGGATGCTCAGACTTCCTCCCCTCTGGCTGTCCCTCAGTGGCCCAAGCTTGCTTTGAAACTTGGGTCATTAGCATCGTGAACAGTAGCATTACTGGTGAACTCAACATGTATTTAAATGTTTCAATCACATCTCCACTCTCCCTCCTGCTCTCCAGTGAGTACATCTTCAGGCTCTCTAGTAGTGCAGTGTGAAGTTAGAAAACTTTGCTTCATGGAGGAATTTTCAAATTTGTCTCAGTTCGCAAACTAAATCCATGATGTGAAATTCTAATTTGCATCACAGTTAACACTTCATGAATGACAGATTTGATAACTTCACCTGTGAACTGGGGTCAAAGGCACAGTTTGCAATGTTCCATGGGATTGGAGGTCACATGATGCTGTAATGAGCTGTATTGCACGTGCAGGCAGAATTCAGTACAGTCTTATGAGTTGGTGTCAAGTCTGCTCTGAATCTCTGCATCCAAAAACCTTCACAAACACTGTAAACATGCAATCAAAATCACACCCAAAAGTGTCTAGTGTACCTTGTGCCTCTAGATGAACAATCATTTTTGGTATTTTTTTCCGATTTACTAACTTTAAAGTAGTTGTTTCATTTTGTGTATTGTGTGTAGTAAGGCAGTGCTGTGCAGGATGGGAGCTGTGTTGGCTAACTACTTAGTTTACTTAGTATGTTAGGACAAAAGTAGGCTTACACCCATCATGATTGTCCCCCACACTACTGGGACTTTAACCTATTCATAATGGTCTCTCAGTTTGTTGTCTAATTTGGCTTTGAATATATTAAAGGAATTAGAATCTATGATGTTTATAGGAAGACCATTCCAGGCCTTAGCTGCTCTTATAGGGAAGAAAGAATCCCTTTTTACAGTATTTGCCCACTCAACAACAAGTTGCTTGTTGGTGGAGTCTAGCTACATGCTGCCTATTTGAATATTCCAGTCCACACTGGCACTAGCAGCAAGCAAAAGGCAGCCCTCTCTGTGTGGGCAGCACTAGTGCTGTTTTACTTCATGTTTTGTCTTAATTATTTTTCCAGTTTTCTATGGTTTGTAATTTTAGTTTTGTAAAACAGTTTGGTGTATTTTATTGAATTATTTTTGTTAGTGTGGTTTGACTATATTGATTTCATTAATTTTGTTTAGTTATTGAAGTTAGAATTTTTATGTGGTAGTGACAGTAATGTCTGTTATAATTACCTCAGTTGTTGCGTGTCTCCTCTCCTTATTCCCTGAATTCCCTGTTGTGCATTGTTTATGTAAAACAAAATGATTTTTGGTATTGTTGTTGTTACTGTCTGTGTAGTTACTGTTAGTTAGCACAGTAATGTGTTGAGTTTTGTTCCCAAATCTACAAATGTAAAAATGCCCATAAAGAGATGCAATGGTAAAGCTGGAGTTTCTTACAGTGGTGATGTTGCCATGAAGAGTGTACTTTTCATGATTCAGTAGAGTACCATATATAAAACTACTTCTGATGCAGGTTCACTGAGGCCAGTACTTGAAAAGGAGTAGTTGGTGCAAGTTGTAGGGCCATTAAAGCAGCCAGCTTTTTCTCAGCCACAGCAGTGGCATCAATGCTGGTACGTGCTGGTGCTTGCACTGCTGGTGGCAGAAGCAATGACAACTGGAGCAGTCCAAGAACCCCAAAAATATCTTGCTTTGTAAATGTGGTTGAGGACAATGAGGTGGTTATGTTCCCAAAACTGGTTTTGATAAGCTTGAGCTTGACTCACAGTCTGATAAAGGAGAACTGACTGTTTCATGCAAGGACTCAGATGCTGAGAAGGAAATAGAAGGTGGAGAAGGTGAGGATGAGGAGGAGGAGGAGGACAGATCTCTGGAGGAGGTTATCAGCCTAGGTGAGGAAGGGGATGATGATCTGGACACTCTATGGGAACCTGAAGAAAAAGTAAGGGCCATGCTGCTGATCCTGTGGTGCTGTGTACACCACAAATTCAGGGAATTACCAAAGTCCCCCATCCTCCAGCTGTTGGCACTGTTGAGCCAATAGTAACAGAGCATAAGTCATCTACTGTTGCAACAGTACAAAAATCATGCCACAAAACAGCCATTTCTACCCCTCTGATGTCCCGGTACCCAGTCCAGTGTTATGTAAAAGCAAGGGCTACAAAATCCCTAGTTTGGGATTTTTTCATTCTGGACCCAGCTGATGAAACACTGCTATCTGTCAGCTATGCTGAGCATGTGTTAGCCACGGGAAAAAAGGTAGCTACATAGGCACTGGTGGGCACACACAC
Organism: Neoceratodus forsteri; assembly: GCA_016271365.2. Lineage (NCBI taxonomy): Eukaryota > Metazoa > Chordata > Ceratodontiformes > Ceratodontidae > Neoceratodus > Neoceratodus forsteri. Next base: position 736,812,109 of record CM057449.1, read on the forward strand.
ACACCTCAAGTCCAAGCATCTGTTACACTGGACTCAGCCTACTGGGTCATAATGTCGTACGCTTAATAACATACGACATTATAGCTTATCCGTAACAATGCTGTCCATGACAGTGAATGGTGCAATACCGCGTATACTGCTGTGTGCAGCATTGCACCATTCACACAATCCCCAGCGGAGGATAAGACCTCTGCCGGGACTGGATTCCACCAAGCAGCTGCTGTGGCTCACTGGACTGAGTCACAGCAGCAGGAACCCAGGCACTGCATCTGGGACCAGGTTTGACTCCCGGTCCCAGACATTTTATTTTTTTACAACATTGTGCACTCCCTGAGGTAACCCCCCCACTCCAGAGTTGAGAATCCTTAGTGGGGGGTTCAGAGGGTGCAGCCCCCCATAACAGGTGGTGTGGTGAGCGGAGCCTCCCACAGAAAAAATACTTATGCTACATGGCAGTAATCATGCTGTACTGGCAGCACGATTTTGCCATGCAGCATAATGTCTTGCGACATTATGACCCAGTGCTGGACTGAGCACCAAAAGGAATCTGGTGCATAGTGGCTTTCTCCCTTATTGACCTCATTATGCAAGACATCCCAGAGTGGGATGAATACAGTCCAAGTGGAGTCAGAAGTGACTACAGAGGACTACTACAGACATGAGGAGGAGGAATCAGTGGGATTGCATAGAAGTAGGCATAACAGCAGTGGTGGTTTGAGTATTAGCAACCAGAGTCACTGAAGCACATCAACCTCAGTCCATAAAACACAAAAAATTACATCATTCTTTCATTCAATATCTGCGACTCCCCTGAGTCAAAAGCTATACCACCAGCCATGCTGCCAGTGTGCAGAGTCTAGCTGTTAGGTCTCCCAAGCCCAACACCCTAAAAGGTGCAGTCTGTACTTTATAGCATGTTTGAGCATCATACCAAATACCCACTCAATCATGCTATTGCACATGAACTTAATGCAGTATCTACTTAAATGCTAGCAATTAATCTACTACCATTCTCTTTTGTGGAGAATGTAGGATTCTAAAGATTGATGGTGTGTGCCTGTCCAAAATGGCAGATTCCATCACAAACCTATTTCTACACCTGTGCCATTCTGGACCTTCATAGGTCTGTGACATACGCAACAATACACACTCTGCAGCATTCAGGATCATCATGCATATATTTTAGTATGGTTATGTGATCCAGTGCCCAAATGGCTGATGGCTCTTTTATATGTATTACAGCCCACTGGCAGAGGTACCTGGCATAGTATTTGACACCAGAATGGAAAAAACTGTATAAAGCCCAACTGCCTTGGTAGCTACATTCTGGAAATTTTCTAGCATGCCAGACTGGCAATGAGGAGTGTAATTAAATGTTAGAAGTGCTCCTGAATGAAACCGATGAGTGGCTGTACCCACATTCTCTGAAACTAGGTTTCATTGCAAGCGATAACTCTAATGTGGTTAAAAGCATTAGTGATGATGGGTTTTTCTGGGTTCCATACATGGTACACTATCTCAATCTAGTAGTGCAGGAGTTTCTATCATATCCTGAAATCAAGTCAATGTTGACCGTGACCCATCACATCTGTGCCCACTATGCTTGTTCATGAAAGGCCCCTCACCATCTTAGGCAACTGCAGATCCAGAACAAGCTGCCTCAGCACCATCTGAAGCTGGAAGTCATCATGAGATGGAACTCAACACTCTGCAAGATCAAGCACTTGTACAAGCTGTACAAAGCCATCTCTAAATACCTGCTGCTGCTGCATACAAGCCATGACAGTTCCGGAGCATCAATGTCTTTCATAGCAGATCAGTGATGACTAATGGATTGCATGATTCTGAAACTATTTGAACATGACACTCAGTCAGTGAGTGGGTACACAGTCTGTATCAGTCGGCCATCCAACTTAAAAGGGTGATGAACCAGATGTTAAATGTACAGCAGGTGCTAGATGCAGGTAGAGATAGGGGAAGCTATGCCTTAATGGAAGACATGCTGCAAGTATTAGACTGCAATATCCATATTTCCACATTTTGCAGTCTACTAATTTTGGTATTTCCACCATTCTGGACCCATGATATAAAAGGGGCCTGTCAGCAATGCTTGAAGGTTGGCGTGATCTGGTACTAAATCTAACTGATCAGCTAGTAAGATGGGATCATGAGGCACAGAAGTCATGCTCACAGAAAGGTAAGGCACAACATGACAGTGCTCACAGACCAGGTGTTGCTACCACCTCAGTTAAGCGGGCTGAAAAAATAGGGTTTTTAGAGAAAATGACAATAAATCCTCTTTGGGATGCTTTGTCACAGGTGAGAATTGCAGACATGGAGGAAAAGGAGGAGGAGGAGACTGTTGAGTTGGTAGGACTGTGTGCAGTGCAATGCATGGTGAATGGATATTTGGCAGACACCAGGCCCCTTAATATATTGCAAGAGCTTCTGACCTCTATAGCAGTGAAATATCTCAGCTGTTCACCCTTGAGTATAAGCATTGAGATGGTATTCAGTTTGGCAGTGGGCCATTGTGCATGGCAGATGTAACAATCTGTTCCTTAGAAATTTTGGCATGCTAACACTTATTAAAATGAATGAAGAGCACATTCCACACAAGACAAGCGTGTTCATACCACAGGATGGTGGTGGTGATGAAGGAGATTCAGAACAGCATGGTAGTACCGGCATTAGCAGACTGCCTTCCCATGAGAAAGATGATTAAGTTATGGATAAACAGTTCTCAAGTGGAGACAACTCCAGTTTGGAAGACTTTGAGTGCTGCTTCCTTGATGATGATTATAGTAGCGCATGAACAGGAAAAGTGTTAGATCACTCCTTTCCTCCTTATCAGTTTAAACCTTTCCTTTATGATCGAATTTTGTTTTCCTGTGAATATTTTTCCCCAAGATGTGCCGCAGTTGTATAAATCCATCTGATTAACACCATCTGTCCTCTTGTATGTAATGGCTTGCACACAGACACAGTATAAAATCTTTGAAGACTACACTAGCCAGCCTACCAGATATCCTGTGAACCAGTCCACCAGCCATCATGCCACCCAAGTCATCCCATCACCCAGCCTTCCAGTCATCATGCCAGGAATCCCACAGCCAGCCTACCAGACATCCTGCCAGCCAGCACACCAGCCATCCTTCCAGCCAGCACACAACCAGCCTGCCAAGCCACTGGCCAGTCATCCTGCCTGCCACCCCTCAGCCAGCCTACCAGTCATCCTGCCAGCCAAGTCATCCCATCACTCAGTCTGCCAGTCATCATGCCAGCCATCCCACAGCCAGCCTATCAAACATCCTGCCAGCCAGCACACCAGCCATCCTGCCAGCCAGCGCACCAGCCATCCCACAGCCAGCACACCAGCCGTCCTGCCAGCCAGCACACCAGCCATCCCACAACCAGTCTTCCATGCCACTGGCCAGCCATCCTGCCAGCTATCCCACAGCCAGCCTACCAAACATCCTGCCAGCCAGCACACCAGTCATCCTGCCAGCCAGCACACCAGCCATCCTGTCAGCCAGCACACAAGCCATCCTGCCAGCCAGCACACCAGCCATCCTGTCAGCCAGCACACCAGCCATCCTGCCAGCCAGCACACCAGCCATCCTGTCAGCCAGCACACCAGCAATCCTGCCAGCCAGCACACCAGCCATCCTGCCAGCCAGCACACCAGCCATCCCACAACCAGGCTGCCATGCCACTGGCCAGCCATCATGCCTGCCATCCCACAGCCAGCCTACTAGTCATCCTGCAGCAATCCCACCAATCAGCCATCCTGCCAGCACTTCTGCCAGCCAGCCTGTCAGCCATGCTGCCAGTAATTCTACCAGAGACCAGATTATCAGCATTCCAGGTTACAAATGATGCCAAAAAACTCTGACTGAAGTCACAAGCAAAACTTTATTTTAAATTAGAAAATTGTTCATGCATTTCAGCCTTCTGATTGGCTGAGGCACTTCTCTAGCTGGGCATCTATCAGACAACAGATGCCCAGGTATTAAAAGTACCAACCCAGCTGACCAGATCACCAGAATCCTGTTGCCCACCCTCCTCCCTAATTGGTTAAAGCCTCCTCCTTTTATTTTCAAATCTCCGCCATTTTCGTGTCTCGCTTAGCGAGACACTGTCCCCCAAAACCCCCTTTACTTACTTAATCGCCCGGTATTTACTAAGTAGCCTAGACACCACCACTGAAAAAAAAAACATATTCAACTATGTTTCAAATGTTTTCAGCAAGTGGCAGTTGTTTTTCTCCAACCACGTCTAGCCGATAAAATATTTTCCATTTCAACTCGTCTTGCTCCACTCCCAGCAATCTCTCCATGCATCCCATACTGCAAAAGCAGAAAACTACCACCAAACAAACAAAAAACAAATATTTTCTGTAAAATCTTTCCACCTCTCAGCAAAGTACTGCTCTCAAACACAGTACCAGAGCCCCTCACTCTCACAAACGCTTGCTAATCTGTAAACTGGCAAGCCTGGCAGTGTGTCTACTTCTCCAAGGAATCCATGTTGGTCGAGTGTTGCCACCATGTCTACCAGCACAATTACCCCTGCTCAAAAGACCACAGCAAAGGCACTAATCAGTGTAACAATCTGCCTTCTTTTACTTGTTGCCATTTTTTTCTTCCTTCAAGCTCGCTTCAAAATCTGATGCACTGAAGCCCTGAATCTTTTCGCTCCTCTGACTGAGACACTGTGCCATTTCTGATTCACTGCTGAGATGACCGCTCACATTATGTGCCAAAACCCACTAGAAAACCAAGAGAGAGACAGTAGACTGATATAAAAGGCATGTCATATGCAGCAGCTCCCTCCAGTGGAACAGGGACTATTTTGTAGAAGCTGCTTTTTCTGATCATTCTTATAATAATTTTTCTTTTTTTTTAAATAAAATCATTACACAAAAATACAATTAAGCTAATACCCATTTTCTAAGCACAATAATACCCTCCAGGGTGGGCGGTATGGCCTATACCCATCCTTCTAGAGACTATAAAGCCTTCTGCCTGTGGCGCCGGGCCTCATTACACCCCTGGGTGGGTTGGTATAGACCAATACCGCCCACCCTGTTGGGTATTATTGCTTACATAAAAAAGTACAAATGCAAGACTGAGTTGGAGGTAGACAGCATACAATCTTTGTACAATTTAAGGGTAGGCAATTCATATCCACCACCCTCAGAACATCTTGAGTTGCACCTATGTTCTCTTATGTTCTAAACAGTAATCCCACCAGCCAGCCTGTCAACTATCCTACTATAAATCCCATCAGGCAGCCTGTCAGCCATCCTGCCAATAATCCCACCACTAGCCAGCCTGTCAGCCATCCGACCAGCAAGCCCACCACCAGATGGGAAGCCACACCTCAAGCTGAGCCAAGCCCATCAAGGCAGCAATACTAGAAGTCCAGCAAAGGCCAAGATTGTCTGCTGTGATGGTAAGTTACCTTCATTGTTTTTCACAGTACTGAGTGATCCCCACTGTTGGCAGTGACTGTGTCACCACACAGTAGGGGCCTCCACCTTGCTTCCAAGACATTGAAATGTGTTTCTTTCTTTCATCTCCCTCTCACTTTGGACAGCACACCAGAAGCCACAGACTAAAGCTGTGTCTTCTTGCACCACCACTTTCTGTGGCACCATTGCATGGTGTGACCATCACTAATTTGTTGGTAAGTATCTGACATTATTTTTTTCTGTTCTTAAGTTTTAATGTTATCTTTTTCTTTCCACAGGTCAACTGTGACACAGTGGCCATACCAAGTCAGGCTAAATAATGTCTCTTTCTTTCTTCACAGGTGACAGGTATGGAATGGGTTCTACTATGAAATAAGGAAATTTAAAATCCCAACACCCATGAGCCTGAGACTGACATCCCGACATGGCTCGTACCTAACATATTAACATTCTGACCACAGAAAGCCCGACACTGGACTTTTGCTGGGTTTGTGGTCTGGCTGTGGGTTACAACCCCCAGACCCCCCCATCAAGGGAGGCTTCACCCTCTGCACCCCCTAAAATTATTATAACTAACTCTAAGTCCTTGTAAATTCCACTGTTGGGCTTTCTGTGGTCTGGATGTTAATCTGTCAGGTAAGAGCTGCATTGAGATGTCAGTGTCGGGCTCCTGGGTGTCGGGATTGTAAATGTCAGTATTTCATAGTGATATCATACAGTGAGTGAGATTGAAAAATGGATCTATTATGCAGCCACAGTGGTGGCAAAGTCAGGCTAACTGACTTTTTTTTCTTGACAGGTGACATGCATAGTAACACTTGGAGAGGACAACGTATCAATCAATCAATCAAAACTTTATTTATAAAAAGGCACCTTTCTAAAATCCAAGGCACCTGTACATCACATAATAAGAAAATATTAACAAAAACAATAAAATTAACCACGCTAATAATACTTAAAAATCATTATACACTTGTTTAAAAAGATATGTTTTAAGTGCTCCCTTAAAAGTTTTGATGGTTGGGCAATCTTGTACCTGATGAGGTAGAGAATACCACAGGGTCAGGGCCACAAAACTAAAAGATCTGGCCCCAGAGGTCTTCAAACAAACCCTGGGAATCTCTAGCAATCCCTCATCAGTGGATCGGAGACAGCAGGGGGGACAGTAGGATGAAGATCTTTCAGGTAGCTAGGTCCCTGATCATGTAAGGCCTTATAGGTCAGCAAACTGACCTTGAAGGTGATACGCCAGCATAGTGGCAGCCAGTGCAGTCCACGAAGCACAGGCGTTATATGACTGGTCCTAGAAGAACCAGTCAATAGTCTGGCTGCCGCATTCTGCACTAGCTGCAAGCAGTGAATATCAACCCCTGGCAGCCCAAGATACAGGGAATTGCAGTAGTCAAGACGGGAGGTAACAAAGGCATGGACCAAAGTAGGGAGATCGTCAGGAGGAACCAGGTGCTTCACCCAGGCAATGTTCCTCAGGTGGTAAAAAGAGGCTTTGACAACTGCCAACACCTGTGATTTAAGTGTCAAACAGCTGTCAAAAACAACACCCAGATTTCGCACCCGGTCTGAGGTAGTTAGCTGGACACCACCAAGCCATAAGCCCGAGGGAGATCCAGCTGACAAACCTGCCTCTCAGTGACCTGAGTCCACGACCAACACCTCAGTTTTTCTTGGATTCAACTGCAGCCAACTCTGGGATAAGGATGATGTAGATATCACAAATGAGAGTAAGCTAAAGGAGTATTTGGAGGAGCTGATAGATGATATGGGGGATGAATGGGTGGAAAGGATGGAAAGGGTGCTGCAAGCCATAGAGGGCTGAGACAAGGAGGGAGAAAGGGCACTAGAGCCCAACCAGGGAAGAAGAAACTGTATGACAGACCCTCAGATTTCACACTGGGTGACCACATGCCACCGTCGCTAAAGAAAAAAATCTGTAAAGGGGAATACATGGACATTTTTGGACTATTTATTATTTATTTAGCTTTTGTTTACCAGGTAAGTATACTAGACAGTAAGGTGCCTATTTTCAGGTGTGACCTGGGAGAATTACAAGGTACAGGCAATAACAGTACAGAGTCAAGGCACAGCAATCAACAAGGTACAGGCAATAACAGTAGAGTCAAGGCACAGCAGTCAACAAGAGACAGTCAGGTACAGGTTAAACAACACAGAGTCAAAGCATGGCAGTCAACAAGGAACAGACAAGAAGTGGATGAGGACACAGCCAAAAAAATATGAACAGAAGGAATCGGTGGAAAAATCAGAGATGGTGGTGGTGCTAGCGGAAGTGAGGCACAAGGAAGAGGAAGAAAACTACAAGGACAAGAACATAGATAAATGACAGATGGGATTTCTTATATACAATGCGCTGATCCTGGAAAAACAGTTGGAGTTGGCAATTCCACTCTTGACCTACACGGCAATCATCAGGGATGCCTAAGGCCAAGCTGGGTTACGGATGGTGAAAGTACGATGAGGCCTTTAGGAAAAGGATGGTAGAAAAGGGGGACCTGAGGTGGGACTGCACACACTTGAAACTATGGGTGCGAACACTGTCGGGCCCATCTGGCAGACCTGGGGGGTTCACAGCAAGAAGGGTACCCCCACACCGGCAGTGATGACATGCTAGGGTCACAACAAGGCCTCATGCATGTGGGCAAACTGTAAATTCTGGCATGTTTGCTCATGCTGCACAGGCCACACCCAGTGGTAAACTGCCATTGGGGGGGAAAGGAGTACACCACGGGGGGACAGTACCAGGAGCAGTCCTTTTGGAGGGAAGCGGAGAAGGGACAGGAGCATAGGGGGACACAACAGAGGGGGTTACTACTACAACTATGGTTGGAATTGGCAAGGAAAAGGCAGCATAGCACTGGGGTTTTCCCTTAGCACATAGCCCCATAGCATGGAGGGTAGTGGAGTCCTGGACAAAGGAATACCCAGACATAGTCAAAGTGGAATTCCTGTGGAAAGGCCTCAAAGAAGGTTTCAGATGGGTTTTGTGGGTGGGTGCAGGGCTATGAGAACAAATAATTTAGGGTCAGTAAAGGGGAAGAAGGACATTGTCTGAGTAAAAATTTGGAAGGAGGTGCTAGCTGGGAGGGTGGAGGGCCCTCTTACAGAACCTCCCTGCCCACATTTCAGGGTGTCACCATTAGGGGTGGTCTTGAAGAAGAAGGAGGGGGAGTTTAGACTCATACTCCACCTGTCTTACCCAGAGGGGGCCTCAGTAAATGAGGGGATCCCAGACAATTTAAGGTCAGTCTCATACACTACCTGGAGCAAGTGGTGGTGATGATAAGGGCTATGGAGGTGGCCTGGCCAGTAAAGATTGACATTGAATCTGCCTTCAGGCTACTGCCAGTGAGGCCCAAGGACTGGGACTTATTGGATTTTCAATTTGAGGGAGGGCTATATTTCGACAAAGCCATGCCAGTGGGATGCTTGGCAGCCTGTTTGACCTTTGAGGCTTTTAGCTCTTGGGTGCAATCGGTGTTCAGTTGGGGATACAAGCAGAGGAGACTGGTCCACTATTTGGACAATTTCCTACTCATAGAGGGGAGTGAGTCTGAGACAGCAGGGATGTTGTCAGATTTTAAGGAATTGTGTGGGCGCATAAGCATCCCACTGGCAAAGGGGAAGATGGAGGGCCAGAGATGGCAGTTGGAGTTCCTGGGAATTGAGGTGGATATGGTACAGGAGTGTTTCTGGCTGCCAGGTGACAAAGTGACCCAGATCAAGGGTCTGTTAGCTCAAGTAAGGGGGAGGAGGAGGGTGCCACTAGTATTAGTACAGCAGCTACTGGGGCACCTTAATTTTGCTTGTAAGGCCATAATCCCAGGCAGGGTCTTTACCAGGAGGCTCGTGAGGTCTATGGGGAAAGCAAAAAAGCCCAATCACAAGGTAGATATTACAAAAGGGGTACAGGAGGACTTAGGGGTGCGGGAAGAGTTCCTTGGTGGTTATAATGGGCAGACATTTTGGCAGAAGAAATGGGCATACAACACAGAACTGGAATTATACACCAATGCATCAGGGGCATTGGGGATGGGGGCCTACTTCAGAGGGGACTGGATCTCAGAGACATGGCTGGTTTCCTGGAAGAAGGTGGGTTTACCAAAAGATATTTTCTTTCTAGAGATATTCCCCACCTGGGTGACGCTGGAAGTTTGGGGGGACAGGATGAAGGGAAAATGCATACTGTTTTGGTGCGATAATAAAGGGGTCATGGCGGTAATAAACAGGCAAGGGGGTCATCAACTCGGTAGGAGGGTTATGCATTGCTTGGTTCGGTTGGGCCTGCAACTGAACTTGACATCTAAGGCACAGCATATTGAAGGTATTCAGAATGATGTGGCTGACAGTCTTTCCCATTTGCAGTTGGACAGGTTCCGAGAGTTGGTGCCAAATGCAGTGGAACACATGACCAGGGTCCTGGACCATCTATGGGAAATCAGAGGAAAAGGGCCAGATGGTTGTGCTGGAGCTCCTGGGCACCCAACACACTGAGAGCATATGATGAGGCATGGCGGGGGCATTTCAGGAGTTACAAGCAAGGGCAGGCTGGGATACAGAGGAGCAAGTATTGGAGGACCAGGAGAAACAATACATAGTGGGTAAGTGGGAGGAGGGGATGGCCCATACCACAATGGGTATGCAGCTAGCTGGCATAGGGTGAGTGTGTAAGGACAGAGCGTGGCTAGATGCCATTGCAGAGAGGGATGTGAGGAGGATGGTGGTAGGTTGGCAGAGGGGGTGTGGGGTGAGAAGGGACAAGAGGAGGCCTATCATGGAGAAGCTGATCAAAAGAGTGATGGGTGCCCTACAGCATGTATGCACCACACTGAAAGAAGCCTGCCTATTTAGAGTAGTCTTCATAGTCATGGCAAAAGGCACCTTCAGGGTTGGGGAAATGGCCCCGTGGAAGTTGGGGTGGCCCAAGGTTTACAGGCAAGGGATGTGGAGTTGTGGCAGGACAAGGCTGTCATCCATTTGTCCCAGTTAAAAATGGATCAAGGGGGCAAGGGCAAAGCCATGACCTTGGTCAGACAAGAATCGGGCCAGGTATGCATGATCACAGAAATGGAAGAATATAGGACAATTCAGGGAGTGGGGGGGGATATGGTTCTGCCATGGGGATGGGAGTCCGGTAATGGGTTTTCAGGTTGGGGCGGTCCTTAAGAAGGCATTCGTGTTCATCGGAGAAGACCCCGACGAATTAGCTCCCACTCATTTTGCATAGGTGTGGCTTCTGAGGCCGAGCCAGGGGTGGGTCAGAGGTGAAAGTGAAGCAGGTGGGGAGATGGAGATTCAACTGCTATAAGAAGTATGTGAGGCAGTGAGTGTCTGGGTTTTCACCATGGTGTTCTTTTATTCTGCAGGAGAAAAGTGACAGGTCTGGTTGGTGGGGCGCTCTATCTATAGGGTGGAGAGATTTACGGCTTCAAGAAATGGTGGGACACAGCTACGTATGGATCTGGATCACACAAGGGTGCACTGGAAGGGTATAAGGGGCATGAGATGAGCCCAACTGATGCTGCTATTGGAGGAACTTAAGATAAGGTGGAGCAGGCTGGATTTGCTCATCATACACCTAGGGGGAAATGACCTGGGAGAGACATCATGGGGGGCCTTAGTGCAGGCCATAACAGTGGATCTTGAAAGAGTGAAGGGTTGGTGGCTGGGGGGTGATCATCAGCTGGTCTGAGATCACATCCCAGAGGGTGTGGAGAGGGGGGTCAAAGAAGTTCAGGCAGTGGAAAAAGGGAAGAAAACAGCTCAATAGGAAGGTGGAAAGGTAGTGATTGAGAGGAGGGAAGTGCAGTATTCAACACAGAGACATCTCTTTCAAGATGGCAGAGGTGTATAGGTCAGATGGGGTGTCACCTGATGGAGTTTGGCATGTGCCTTTTCCTGAGCCCATGATAACCTGTTGGGGATAGAAAAGAGGGGCCCTAGGTACTAGCCCACAAGGTGAGCCCATCTCTATCACCAGTGGGAGATGGGTCAGTGGAAAAAGGGAATGTAGAGAGGGAAATTGGGGTAGGCAAAAGGGAGGGGCAGAGCAACACATGCTGGGGCAAAAGGCACCCGGGCATGGCTGTAAAGGGGGTTGGGGAAAGGTAGAGGCTAAGGATTGAATCATAGTGTCTGGACCTAGGGGGGTGGAGGTCCTGGTAAGTTGGTAACCAGTACTGGTGATGGTGTGGGGGTTTGGATCTGAGTGTCTGGACCCTGAAGGCGAATCACACAAGGAGAAGACCAGGAGGGAAGAAAGTTCCAGAAGCAATAATGGACCTCTCTGTTGACTGTTTGAAATGTAATGTTTGATTCAAAGAAAATTGGAATGTAAATATTAATTAGTGCCTAAAATAAATTGTTGCAAATGAGCATCCAAGCTAGTAGTGGTGGAGTGAGTTTATTTCTGGGGGGGATCAGATGACAAATAAGGTTGCCAATAACAGGCAGCCCAAGTTATCAGATAACCCCCAAGGAAGAAAAGACTGAGGAAAGAAGGAAGGGGGGAGGAGGGGGTGGGAGTTGGGGGGTGAGATCATCAGGCAGGTGTCATTTGACACAGAGACAGCAAAGCGAGTCATTGGCCAGGGGAAAGGCTTGCAGGAAGGCCTGGGGGAGTGGCCTGGAGGGGTAGAAGGGTTTGTGCAACCCTTCAGTGGTCTGCTTTGCTGGGATTTTTCCCCACCCAAATGCCCTGGGCAGGACATGGATGTGGCAGTCCAGGGGCAACAATGGCAAGTTTGTCCTAGGCAAGTAGAGGCCTGAAGGGGGCCAGGGCAGCTGCAGAAGGACAGCAGGATTTCAGTGGGAGCTGTCAGAGCCTGGTTTCCAGGCAGCAAGTAGCCTGGACAAGAGGAGAAGGAAAGAAGAAGGAGTAAAAAAAACAAAAGAACAAGAAGGGAAATAGAAGGGGGATGGAAAAAGGAGGGGAGAGAGGGAAAAATGGGGTAGGCAGAAAGGGGTAGGCAACATGTGCTGGGGCAAAGTGCACCCAGGTGTGGAAGTACAGGGTGGTGGGGAAGGAGTAGAGCTAGGGGTCAGATCTTAGTGTCTGGACCTGGGGGGTTGGAGGTCCTGGTAAGTTGGTACCTGGTACTGGTAATGGTGTGGGGGGGGTCAGATCTGAGTGTCCAGACCATGAAGGTGAATCACGCAAGAAAAAGAAGAAGAAGACCAGGAAGGAAGGACGTTCTGGAAGCAATAATGGACCTCTATGTTGACTGTTTGAAATGTAACATTTGATTAAAAGAAAACTGGAATGTAAATATTAATTAGTGCCTAAAATAGTTGCCAATGAGCATCCAACTAGCAGTGGTTGAGTGAGTTTATTTCCGGGGGTTGGGGATCAGATGACAAATAAGATTATAGTACACTTTTAGATTCTTGCCCTGTCTGCATACATCAATATGAAGAAGTTGTGCTTATCAAATGGTAAGAAACAGTCTAGAAATGTCATTACACCACAGACATCTCCTCACTGTGCATTGAATCTCCATAAATGCAGAGGGAGGAACCTAGTCAGATTTTACATTCCAAAACAAAAATTGCTTACTGCTACTGTATAACAGTAATAATGATATATGGGGTGTGCATCATAGGGTTTTAATGCACTTCCTAGGGGTGTTAGGACACTGAGACTTTCACCACTTCCCTTAGTACAGCCATGCCTCATGCATAAAAATCCTATCATAGGCACTGTGTTGTGTCATATTATTCATTTAGTTGCAAACATTTAGGAAGGCTCATTTATATGTGTGTGTGTGATGCTTTTATCATTTATCTAACTTTTGACCAACATAGATGTGGCTCTGAAAGGAGCCATTGTGAGGTGGCATCGGGGTACTGCAAATTTGTATATATTGATTGTTAGCAACATCACATCACACTTTGAATCCCATGTTGGAGGTCTCCCAGAAAAATGAGAGTTCTGGTGTCTAAGAAATGCACATCATCTTTTTGAAAGAAAAAAATCATAATAATATTTCATTTGGGGGTGAGTAATGGTGTGCATAACCAGATCACTCAAAAAAACAGATATTTGAATGTTGACCTTTCTGCATGAGCTTTTAATTTGAGGTGCAAACTGCTGGCCTTTCCTAATAATGTGTTCTGTAATATCTGAGTACTGAATCTTACAGATATACTACATTCCATATACAGTGGTGATTACAGATCAGTTTAATGGTACCCCGGTACGCTGGTCGGCATTTTGCTGGTACCTCGGTATGACACTCGGTAATGAGCAGGCAGAGCGGTAAGGCAGCGGTAATACAGTGTTTAATGCAGCGCTAATGAAGGTGCTTAATGCACTTCCTCAATTCATCAGAAGATGGCAATCATGACTCATGCCAAGGTGATTGCTGTCCTGGTTTAACTCACCGGCAGATGGCATTGTGTTTTAGATGGGTGTGCTGTATGCTTGCCAGTATATATATATATTATTTATTTATTTATTGAATTTTGATGACCAGGTAGGCCCACTGAGCCCCAAAGGTCCCTTTTTTAGGGGCGACCTGGGAGACAGAAACAGTACAATACAGTCAGGTAGTACAGGGTGCAGAGAAAGTAGACATGAAATGCAAGATTACAATAAAAGCAATATTTCAATATATTGAACATAAGTGCAACAATTGAGGGAGTTGAGGCATGCATTTGGAGTCATTTTGGGTGAGAAAAGGAGAGGGATTGGTGTAGTATGTGGGACCGGGGGTGACTATACAATATCCTGACAATGGTACGAGCTTGTCCCAAGCAGGTGGGACTTGAGCCTTGTGTAAAAGTTTAACACTAATGGGGCTTCCTGTACTAAAGGTGGGAGAGTGTTCCACAGCTTAGGGGCAGTATGAGCAAAGGATTTGCCTCCCATGTTAGCCTTGACTCTGAGGATTGCTAATAGGGACTGACCAGTGGTCCCGAGTCTATGAGGATTAGGCTTAGGAATGATTATTCTTGTAAGTGTAGGTGGGGCAGCCAGGTGCTGCAGTTTGTAAGCAAGGCAGAGCAGGGGTACTGAGGATAAGCATCAAAGGAAGGCCATTGAAGCTGGGCCAGTGAGACGCAGGGGTGGTTTTTTGGGTGACTCAGTGTCGCAAACCTTGCCACCTTATTGTACAGGACCCTGAAGCCTGTCAGACTCATGCTTTGACATACCCTGAATTACAGGGCAGCATATACATTAATGTAGGAAGGAGGACACTGGAGGCAATTCCTCACTTGCCTCCGGGATAAGTTTTAGCGGTACAAGGTGCCAAGTTTGCGTGGATAAACCTAGTTACCTGGTCTCGTGGGACTTAAAGGTGAAACCTTGGTCGATAGATTAGCCAAGGTATTTTATGTTGTCTACAATGTCTACACTCTTTCCAGCAAGGGAAGTTAGTTGTAATGAATTGGTCCTGTCCTGGCAGAGGGATCTAGGGCCAAACAGCAAGGCTTTTGTTTTTGCTGCATTGAGGACAATTCTGTTAGATATAAGCCAGGCCTCAAGTGTATTTAGGTCCCCTTGGAGGAGAGGGCCCAGGTCCTGGAGGGTAGACATGGACTGGTAGATGACTGTATCATCAGCATATCAAACAACTGAGCTATTCCCACAGTGACAGTTGAGGTCATTTGTGAAGAGAGAGAGCAGGAGGGGGCCAAGAATTGAGCCCTGAGGCACCCCTCCTTGATGGGAAGAGAGGTTATATATATATATATATATATATATATATATATATAATATATATATATATTCTCTAGGAATATATATTTTAAAAACCTTCAATGCATGCAATTTATCAGCACATTGTGAAAATTGTTGGGTCACTTGATATAAGCAATAAGGCATGACAGGCTGTGTGTTATTAAAGGAATAATGCCTGACAGGGTGGATATTATGCTGGGGTAACATCTTGCCTCAGGTGGTTGGACCCGAGGCCACTGGGCGAGGGCGTCCAACACCCAAGAAGGGATGTTATCACAGCATAACACCAACCCTGGAGGGCATTATTCCTATTATACAAAGGCTTGTTGTTTTATGCAGAATAAAAAAAATAATTTTGTAGAATGTTTTTGTTATTGTGTAAAAATATTTTTAAGAGAAAATCATGCAAGTTATTTAATAAATACAAACAACAATCAGCAGAGATGTTATGCCAGGATAACATCCCTACTGTGATGGCCAGCTAACCAATCAGAAGACTGGATTCTTTTTTGCCATTGTATAATGTATAATAACGTCACACCTTGGGTGGTTGAAGCATGAGGTCACAGGCCGAACGCATTCAACACCCAAGAAGTGATGTTATTACACAATAACAGACATCCCTGGAGTGCCTTATTGCTATTATACAATGGCTCATTTGTACAGAAGAAAAAAAGTAAAAAAAAATTAAAAATTAATATAATTTATTTTATTTCTCAGTGTGGAAGAACACCTATATATAAAAAAGTTCCTGTTTTCAGTTTGTCCACTAGATGGTGCTGTCCTGTATCTGCAGTTTTCTTTGTTCCACTGCCTTTTACAATATGGCTCTCATTGTGTGCTCTCTTGTTGACCCCCCACCAGTTCCACTTAAGTATGCAATATGTTGTTCTCCCAGTACAGTCTGCTTCATTTTTTTTGGTTTGTACTGGGAGAAAGTTTATAGTGTGGGGTCTGCAGCTTATGGCCACACTGATGAAATGCATGCAGAATTACAACACAGCTGCCAACATAAAGCTGGTCAGTGTTGCAGCTTTCAGTGCTAAGTATTCTATGTTTTTGGGTGCTGTACATACTGTAGGTTCACCTGGTACAGTTTGCAGAACTTTTACTTTGTACCGGGAAATGAGGACAGGAGACGAGAATGATGGACAACAGAAATGGGTGAGTTGAGGCAGGTCAGGGATCGAAGGATGTGCATACGCTGGGAGGAAGTCGTCATGGTACTTTGTTACCACAGTTTGAGTTAACAACAAAAAAATAACTGCTTAGTGCCCTTAGAAAATAAAATGAAGCAATTCCATCGCCTCCCCATAGCTTGGCAACATGACTGTGTTTCAGTAGTGCAGCGTTCTCTCCTCAAACCGCTTGGCTCCCATGCAGTCATTTGAGAGCTGAGATGTTTGTGAATAGAGCATAGCACTATTGCACTACAATCACGCTGTCGAGCAAGGGGAAGCCCAAGGGAGTCAAGGCTACATCTTAATTTCTTTTTCACTCTTTTTTTTTGTTTTTTTGTTCTAGTGTGTTATAAATGTTGGGGGAAGTGAAAACATGTTATGGTTGGTATGTCTGGCCAGAAGATTAATGGGGGGACCACAGGAGCTGACAGGCAAGTGGGGAATAAGTCTAACATGCCCTCCTCATGTGAAAAGGCTGTTTGTGTGCCTGGACTTCATACAGTGATGTTATTGTGAAATAACATCACTGTTACAGTCATACACTGACCAATCAGAATAGAGAAAATGTCCTTGCCATTGTATAATAAAGAAATAATGCACAATAGGGTGTGTGTCATGCTGGGATAATGTCATGCCTGGGGTGATTAGGCACGAGGCCACAGGCCGAGTGCGACTAATCACCTCAGAAGTGATGTTATCCCAGCATGACACACAGCCTGGAGTGCATTATTCCTATTATACAATGGCTAATGTTTAAGTACAAGAATATAAAATAAAAAAGAAGTAGTTTTGTAAACATTTTTACTTTTTTTTTTGTGAGTGGAAGTGTATTTATAGAAAAAAGTTCCTTTTTATGTCTATCCAACAGGTGGCGCTGTCTGTACAATAGATGAATTTTGTTCTGTTTTGTATGCCAGCTGGTTCCACATGTGATTTCCTTTCATTCAGTCTGTGGCAACCCCCCTGAACTGTATCTTGGTTGCAGCTTGTCATTTAATGTTGTACCGGGAGATTATGTCAGTGGATAAAATTTGTGCTTAGAGCTCCTGCCACCCTCTGTCTGCTGTCACTCTTTAGAGGTCCTGCACCAGTACCTCCAGCTAGTGTCTGTCTGGTACTGCTTTTAAAAGGAGGTAAGGAAATGTATTTTTTAAGAAAAGAATCCTGGCAACATTTAAAAAAAATGGATGCATGCTGAAAACCAAGCAAGGAGAGCAGCCACACGGAGACTGTTCACAGATGCAGTTTCTTGCTCACTTGCTCGATCAGTTATCACTGCAGTTTTCTGTTACTGTGTGTTTTTTCTGTATTTTGTGGGGGCAAATTATAAATCTGACTGGGACTCCTGATCAAAGTATTTGGCAAAAGTGTGTTAATTGTACAATTCAGTGAGCAGGATACAGTTAGTACAGAAGGCTGGTTTCTGTGGCGGCATTTTTTTTTTATGAACAGGGTGGGAGCAGGGATTGTCAGCAGAGTGGCAAAGCAGGGACTGCTGAAGCTGCTCGTAGGTAGCAGAGCAATATTTTCTTTTTAATTTGAATGCGGTCATTACTGTGCTGGGACTAGAGCCATGATGTTATGCCAGGATAACATCCTGTGTCCAGTCCCAGACTGACCAATTGGATACCTAGATTCTTTCTTGCCATTGTATAATATTCATTATGAACTGGTGATCGTACATGGAGAACACTGATTGGCCGAGAAGTTTCTGAAGCCATGATGATATTGGGCTACATCATCACTGCTTCAAAAGACCTCCAGCCACCAGCCTACTCAAGGGCAATAGATCCTCCGACCACAATGTTCACCATTTCCAGAGGCCTGCAGCAAGTCACACACAAAGATGACCAGTACAAAAAAAAAGAACTCAAAACTATTCCCACTGCTGGCATGAATAAAACTCCCACCAACCACGGCATACACAAATAAAGTACCTGCTCCCAAACAAGAAATACTGGAACACCAGCATGCCGCTCAACAGACAGCAAAGTCCACTCATGAGAAAACACCCCCAGGACCACAACAGCCCCTCCTAATCAAACATCTGCCAGCTGGCAGACAAAACAACAACCTCACAATTTTAACTGCTGCTTCTTGTTACTAAAATGTTTTTGCCAACCTCACCTGCTCCTTTCAAAAGGCAACACAGGCAGTTTACCTCTTTGCTCCAGGGCTGCAACAATCAAAACACAGCATCTCAGAGGGACAGGTGGTGGTGGTGAGGTGAGGAGACCAGAGCACAGACAACACAATCACAATCCCTGTCAGCAGGGCCTTCAAGATAAAAAAATCCACACAGAAGGCAGCAGGACCAGGTCAAATGCAAAGAAATTACTGTTCAGGAGTAGTGCTGAGAGAGTGAAACTGAGTTCACAGCTGCACTCCTCCATGAACTCCACTTACAACAGCACCATAGCACTTCAGGAACTATTTTTTTAAAGATATTCCTCCATCACTCCACAAAAGGCATTAAAATATTTTTAAAGTTTTTTTTTATTATTTTCACTGACAAAACTATTAAACCAATTCATAATAGCAATAATGCACTCCAGGGTGTGGTATATTGAGGAATATCATCACTTCTCGGAGTCATTGGACACACTTGGCCTGTGGTCTCATGCCCAACCACCTGAGGTGTGATGATATCTCATGATATACCACACCCTGCCATGCATTATTGCTTAATTTTAAAACTGCGGCAATTACAGTACTTTGAATAACTAATACTGTATTTGAGATGTAATGTACGTGGCAGAGTCTAATGCTTCACTTCCCTTTATGTTTACATTCATTTATTGCATTTTTCTTTCAATTAGATTTCTGATCCTGATTGTATTAACTTAGGTAAAACCAAAGAACATACAGTCTGATTGAGGTAATGGACTGCTTGACACACACAGTTTTCCCATTTATAATTGTTTATACTGGCAAGCATACTCCACTTTGTCTCCTGCTACCTACTCCCCCAAACATGTTTCTAAAGTAAGAGGCCCTTGTGTATACAATACACTGTACTATGCATGTTTAAAATGTATATTGTAATAAGATGAAGAGACTTGTTTTTTATTTTCAACCCTCACTCCCCCAACGGCAACACATTTCTGTTGTATTCTCAAGCACCTGCCATGACCTGATTCACATACACAGAACAGACTGCCAGTAGGCATACACTTTGATAAATGTTTCATTGGATATTAAATAAATAATAATTACAGGTCATTGGAGTGAATGCCTCATAAGTCCCGACTGTCACCTCAGTGTACTAGCCATTATTGAGGTTCGGTGGCACAGCTCTTGAAAATTGACAGGCAGCTTTCACTTGCAATGTGGCACTGTATAACTGAGGCTGTAATGACAGCTGTCCTTGAATGGGCACAGCACTATAATCCATGCTCCTGAGAGAAACTGCCATCTCCTGCAGTGCACCTAAAAAACTGGACAAGCACTAGTTTCTAAACATTGCCCAAACTGGCTTTTCAAACATCCCACTCCTAAATATGATAAACACAAAGCACAGTCCCAAATGTTAAGCAACAAAGTGAAAAACACATAGGGACACTGAGAAAGCCATTTAAATATTTATTAGGGGGAAAAGGCATAACCATGCTGACAGTATCCCTTTAAATCTGACATTCTGAATTTCCTGTGGATTGGGAAACACCATGCATTAAATATCACTCATCTACACATATTTCAGCAAATCAACCCATCAAAGAATTATCCTTGGGCCAAACCCAAATGAACATGAAAGTTTACATTTGCAACTCACAACCATGTCTATGTTATTGGTGATCTCCCCCTCAAAAAACTGAAGGATCTGCACAGTATACAGCAACTCTAAATTACTATACCTATCAAACTCCCATTATATACTTAGGAGTTCTGATTTGATTAACCTTAAGGATACCCATTGCCAGAACAAACTCATGTTAGCACTGTGATACAACATAAAATGTGCATTGTTTTTTTTCTATCCTCTACCTCTTCTGCACTGCTAACATTCCACTTGCTTTAGTTGTAGAGTTGCAGAGGATTTTTTTTTTTAATAAAACCCTAAACACCTCAGTATCTTCATTGCCCCAGTGGCACTCTTGTCAAAGTGAACTCCCTTGAGTTCTTAGGATACCAATACTGTTTACTTTTTGTTCATGATCCTCATACTCTATGTGAGCACTTACCACCACTATTATTACCTTAACAGTGCTGTCACTGGACCTATTAAAGGGAAACTATCAGCAATCTGTGCATCTGCACTTGTGTCAGTTGTTCTCCCTAAATTCTGTGTATGTGAGTCAGGTCATGGTAGGTGCTCCAGAATACATTAGAAATGTGTTACCAAGTTCCTCCCATTTCCTGTGTAATACCCCCCACTGCAGCTGACAAGTCCAAAACAGTAAAGGTGGAGTTATCGATGAAGATATTATCGTCCATTTCTTTCTGAGTTTCTCTGTACTCTAACTATATATTGTAATTTTGTTTTGAAGTTATCAGTTGCAGGAGACATTTATGACTGCCATTGTTTTCAGGAAATGGCACTGTGAAATGAATGAGGGATAAGTACATTAGAATAACCATCACATCAGAGTCACAACATTAGCAAACCATTACAGAGACTTGTTTTTATTTTCAACACTCAACCCCAATGGCAACACATTTCTGCTGTATTCTCAAGCACCTGCTATGACCCAACTCACACACACAGAACAGACTTCCAGTAAGCATACATCCGATAACTGTTTCATTCAAAATTAATTAAATAAATAATTAAATAAATAAATACAGGTCATTGGAGTGAGTTCCTCATAACCGCCATCTCTCACCTCAGTATACTAGCCATTATTGAGGTTCAGTGGCAAAGCTTATGAAAGGTGAAAGGCAGCTGTCACTTGTAATTGGTGTTTTATAACTGAGACTTTAATGACAGCAAATGGACCCATCAAAGAATTACCCTTAGGCTAAACCCTAGTGAACTTGATAGTTTACACAGCCATGTCTGTGCTACTGATGACCCCCGCAAAAAATGAAGTGTTATACAAAGAGTTTTTTATGCATTTTCAACCTTCTAGAACATTTAAACCACTGAACAAACAATTTCCAAATTAGATGAAGAGAGATGAGCACTGACTATGTGCATACGAAATGTCAGACTACTCTGTCCTGTGATGGTGGTTTTATTAAGGTGCACAAACTGCCTATTCAACCCTAAAAGCAGTGGAGCCAGCACACCGCTACAATGCAGTATGTCCAACTCCGTTGAAAAATGAGAAAGCACAGATGGGATAAAAAGTCACACAACTTTACATTGCTTTTCTTCAGCATAAAAGAATTGTTTTAAGACAAGCAGCTGGTTGGTACAAATCTGACTGTCCAGCCTTTAAATTGTTTCATGTTGTGTTGTTAGCTATCTTCAAAGGCTGGTAATAAAACAAAAATCACTTTGTCTTCAATATGCAATTTTTCAATGTGAATGCTATAGTTAGTGGTTTTTTTTCCTTCTGCTGTGAAAAGAGTTGTGCAGGCAATGCACAGTACAGTATGTTCTTTGCCCAACAGTGAAAACTTCCTTCAGAGTAAAAAACTGTGAGCTGCACATGCGATCAGACTCAATAGACCTTAGGGCCTGCAGCTGCTGGCATTTTTCATACAATATATTCCTATGTTCTGAGGAAGTGTACAGTGCTTCATTCAATAGCAAAATAAATAAATAAATAAACTTCTTTTGACAAAATGCATTCAGTCAACAAGTGAAAACCATTCTGAGGATATGCTTTGTTCAAAGTCAACATCTGTTTTTTAAATAAAATTCATTCAAAAACTTACTTAAAATGTCTTCCAGATAGAAAGCTTGTTTTTTGCCAACACATGTCTGCTTGCAAAATGCAAAGTTGCAAAAAGCAGACTAAAAATATGGGGTTATTATGCAAAAAACAATCTGGAGCTGTTCTCATTGCAAGTATCCCTCCCACTACCTCATTCTTTGCACTGCCCATCCCATCCTGTTCCCCATCCTGGCACTGGTCATGGCACTATTCTCATTGAAAGTATCCATTAATTAATACATTAATTGGTCTCTAAGCTGAGTAACTTTATAATTACATATAGTATACGCTTGAGTGACAATAGACAAATACTTAATAAATGCTGGAGCATTTTGTACAGACAATAAATTATGTAATATTATTGGGAAAGGGACAAGAATGAATTACCAAAGACCAGGGATGGTGAAAGATGCACTTGTATCGAGTATTCAGAGGGTCACTAACACATTTTAGTTTAGTTTATTAAAACACATTTGCTGCCACAACATCCAAAAGGAGAGGCTGCAGTTCATTACATTAAAAAAAAAACACCACACACATGCAACATTAACATTACAGACCAAAATATACAAGCTTTATCCTATGGTTACCACCACCACTGGTAGGGACACGTAAGTGCGGGAGGTGTAAATATTGCACTTATGATTGGTCTACAAAAACATTCAATAATTCAATTTAAAATAATTGTAAGTAAAGGGATTTGACCTCGGAGGAAAACATATACTGTACAATGCATCACTGTAATAATAATGGAAAGGCAGAGTAACACCCTTAGCACTATGAGTTTTATTAAAAAATATTATAAAAAGACTGAGACAGATTCGATGAGTGCCAATAAACTAATCACTCTTCTATAAAATATTGAGCTATTTTATGGTGGGCAAATCAGTTAAATTGAAAAAACAAATACAGAACAAGAATTCTGCATCACATTGGTTTGGCTGCACACTAAAATAACAAAGAAAACAGAGTGTGGCAGAAAAAATAAAACAAAACAAAAAATTAATGGTAATATTCTGCTGTATACTCAGCTATAGGCCCAGATATTCAGACTGCTCCAGGCCGTGGTGCAAGCCTGGGAGCAGCACAACTGGGATGCGCCTGGGCCAGGACCAGGTGATATTCAATGGTGATGAAGCATGGTGCAGCACCATCGATTATGGCATGCACTGTGTGGCACTGCACTGGCACAAGCCACAGATAGGGAGCACAGGGATGCACCAGCGAAAATGCAGTTGCACTAGGTGCAGCACCAGTGATATTTATTGGCGGCATTCAAATGAGGCCATAATATATGCAAGGTGTAAATGGGGCCATTTGCATGTCATTATGGCCCCATTTGCATGCCTTGTGCAGTGCAGCCTGGCAACATGCGCCTGGTGCCCTGCACAGCATGACATGTGCAGTGGGGATCCCGGGCCATCCCCCGGCCCATAGCCACAATCACGGTAGAATCACAACATGACAGCCCCTCGTAGTCTAGTGATCCCCCATCCTCCCCATCCCCTGAGTCCCCAATATATGCTAATGAAGACCTTTCCTGGTGGCCAACTGGTTCCCCTCCTCCCTCCCTCCCGAGTCTCCAATAAATGTTATTGCAGACCATCCCTGGTGGTCAAGTGGTCTCCCTCCCTCCTGAACCCCAATTCCCCAATAAAGTAAAAGACCATCCCTGGTGGTCTAGTGGTCCCCACCTGTCACCATGATCGCAGTACAGCACAGTCAGAAATATCCCTGGTGATCCAGTGGCACCCCACCCCTCCACCACACAGAACCCCTTCCCACCCACCTCCCCATCATCAGCAGGTGGCAACAACCCACATGCATACCACCTGGCCACCAGCTGAATGACAGGTACAGTATGGGCTGTAAAGCCCATTGGTCTCAGTGTGGACCAATGAGCTTGCAGGGCAAACTGTACTAGACAGTCTCAATATGTGAAAGTCATTCACATATTTGGGACTGTCTGAGCCACAGTATGCTTCTGCAAGCCGATGATCCACACTGAAACAGCAGGCATGCAGCCCATCCTGTACTGTCATTTGGCGGCAGCCGGGCGGTATGCAGGTGGGTTGCCACCTGCCGATGATGGGGAGAGCGGGGTGGGCAAGGGGTTCTGTGTGAGTGGGAGGGGTGGGGGGTGCCACTTAATCACCAGGGATATTTCTGATGGTGCTGTACCATGATCGTGGTGATGGGTGGTGGAGGACCACTAGACCATCAGGGTGATGTGTGTGCTTGAAGATGGTGTTCTGGGTGGGCCGGTGGCCACCCATGGCTGGTGGCTGCTGTGTTGCACCCTGCAATACAGCAGCCCATCTGTGGGTGGCTGGGAGATGTTCCACTGTTTCACGGGCTCAACTTTGAGCTCCCTATGCAGTGCACTGCAGGGGTGCACTGGCATATGTACCGCACATACCAGGATGACTATCGGGATGTGCTGCATATGCATGGGCATGCCCCCTGCATCTGTGCTGCATACAATTATATTCTACCCCATCGCATCAGGATTTGCACTGCGCCAGGCAGCCTTTTCATTATCCCACCAGGGCACAATGTGGGGTTGCACCAGTGCAACTCTGTTGTGTCAGATGCAACCCCTTTGAGTATCCCAGCCATAGTAATTGAAGCCTCAACAGCCTCAACAGCTTCTGGTAGGTCCTTACACAAATAAATTGCAATGCTCAACTGGTAAAGTGCTATACAGTACAGTATCTGTATATTTAATATACTGTAAGCAACATAATGGTGAAAATCACAAGCACAGCATGAGCAGTAGCACCCTTAGCACTTCAAGTTTCAGTAAATAATATTATAAAAATACTGAGACAGGCTTGGTGATTGCCAGTAAACTAACCAATTTACTGTATTAGCCATAAAGTAATCCCAACATATCAAATATTGAGCTGCTGTATTTTATCAGTGGGCAAATCATTTAACAAAAAAAAAAAACATAAAGTGCAATGATTTTTTAAGTGCAAAAGAAAACCAAACAGTACATACTTACCTTCTTGATAATATGCTTTGTTGAGTTCTTCATCTTTTTTATGTGACCATAAGCATTTCAAAAACCATGATTGATAAAAGTGTTGATACTTTATTTGTATAAAAAACTAGGATGTAAGCAATTTTGTACTGGTCACAATAGATGTTAAGAGTCCAAATACATCTAAGTACTGTGCATCTATTCCCTGTACGGCGGCATCAAAGGCATAAGAGAAAGCCTTAGAAAACAGAGATGGGAGAACAAACAAATAAACAAACAGCTTCATTTAGGAACTGACTGAGCTACTGTAGTTCTCTACAATAATGATTTCAAATGTGAATCCCCTCACCCCACAGGGAAAAGCTCCTTCAGTTTTGGAGCAGTTTGGCTGCCACTGAAATTGTAGCCCCATTCAGGGAGAACAATTAGTCACTATGACAACAGTCAGTCCTGTATAGGTGGATTAATGTTTCTTCTGAAAGACAATGTGTGAAAACAAAGTTAGTAGGGAAGAGGTTAAATTCTTGTCTCCCCTTTGTCTTTCACAGTCACTATTTAAACAAAGGTTGCCTCCATAGCTACTAGTCTGTACTGAGAGTAAGATTTGGAATCAAAGCTTGCATATTTTATAATCTACCATATTTCAATCATGCACTTCTTCTTAAATGACATGAAAGCCTACTAATATTAGACTTTGGACCCCCACAGCATAAGCAAGATCCTACACTTCATGGCATGTTTTAAAATTATATGTGAGTTCCTTAACCTGACAGTTGTTTTTATAAAGTAAGTAATAATAATAATAAAAAAAAACTATCATTTAGATTGCAGAAATGGTACATAATATTAAAATGTGCCATTAGGTATTGCATCTTTTGTTTTGCTGGGGAATGAATAACTAGATTAGAGTTAGCAGAGAAACATTTCCTTACTGTTCTTTACTTGAAATGAAACAGTCTGATTTATTTCAAGTAAACAAAAATAATGAAATGTATCTCAGCTAACTCATTACATTCTGCACCCTGCCGCATAACTAAAGACACAATACCTAATGTTACCTTTTAACATTATTATACCAGGCAGGTTCTCACAACTTTAACACAGATTTGCACCATTTGCATATCAGCCCGCCATCCCCGATGAGAGCTGGATCAGGTTTTTGGGGATCAGACAGCTTATGTGGAGTACAGTGAGCTTTGTGGAGGCTGGCAGTTAATTAACTTTAAAGACCTATGTTTAATTGCCAAGGGCCAATCCAGCTTTGGTGGGGGAAGGGGTTGATGTGCTGTGCATTCAGCAGTGTTGAAAGCAAGTTGACGACCAGATCAGAAGCACTTCTCTTTCCAAATTGTTTTGGTTTTCAGATACATGTAATTTTTTAGAGGGTTATTTTTGGTAGGTTGGTTATTATAGTGCATTGTGCTGACTAATGAAATGTGCAGTAGGTATCAGTCTGCTTCAAGGCTGAAGCAAGAATGAATATTATAACCACTGTATATCAGCCTTTTGTTGCATTTGGTTAGCTAATAATAAATGCCTATTGCTCACCACTGATTTCTTATTAGAAAGTCCTTTTATTATTTATGAAACAACTGTACTTGTAGTAGGTATGAACTGCAGTAAAATTCTGACCTGTGAGATGTCCAGCTGGAACTGCTATTTTCAGAAGCACAAGGCCTTTCCTGAAGTAAAAGTCAATGTTTCATACACAAGAGCTCAGTTTTTACTTTTTACTTTAGTGTAGTGTTTACATTGGGAACCTGGCTAGCCCACTAGTGGCCATCTCATTTGGCTATAGACACAGAGAGAGGGGCAGGAAAATAATGAGCATTTTTTTCTATTGACAGTTGTGTTCTGGTCTGCCACCTTATGCTGTGATATTAGTGTGTAGTGTTTATGTCAGGAGCCTGGCTTTCTTTCCAATGACCACCTCATTTGTTTTGTTTTACAAACATTATCTTTATATTTATTATTTGCAAAATAACTGTCAAGTCTTTTACATTGTTTCTCCTTATGTTTCTCTTATGTGAATATTAAAGGTGATGCTGAACTTAGGCAGAAACCACAAAAACCCTCAACTTTAACCTCCCATTTTCCCATGCTGCCATTGAATGTTTGTCAATCCTGTATTTTTTCAAGATATTTTTGTACAAAAACAGTGGACTGCCATTTGAAATGGATGCCTAACCCTTTCACTGCTGCTTCACCTGCATTATTAATTGATTATTTTTTGAACCACTCTCAGTCCTGTTGCTCTGATTTTTTTATTTAATCCTGTAGTACTTACATTTTTTTGTCTTCTGCTGGACAAGGAAGGACTGGCTTCCAACTGCCCTGTGCCTGCCTTCAGTCAGCCACACTCAAACATTCTACTTTAACAAGTGCATTGTTTAATTTCAAGCTGCCTGCAGTCCCCCATAGAGTTTGGTGATATGGTATCACAGTTGCCAATACATCATGTTTTTGGAGTGGGGGCCCCCATAGTGATCCCAGGAGACTAATACATTTGCTGGGATGGGTGTATTTGCTGCAATGGCTTCACTTTTGTTATTATTTTTTCTGCTGCCTATACAGTCAGCACAGGCCATACTTGATTAAAAGCTGCATAAGACTTGTGAGCATCAGAAGCCCAGAAAATGTTTTCAACATTGTTAATCTATTTGCACTTTAGTGATAGAACCTTATCACCTATAGTTTTACCAAGTGGGTAGGCTATACATGGGGCAGAAATCAGGTATTGTTCTAAATGAGGCTTAGCATTCAATGCATGCTTATTTATTTATTTATTTTTTAGTCTTGATCACTATTTGGTGTCTGGGAATACAGATACCACACTGCTAGTTAAGTGCCCCCTCACTTGGTAATGGTCCCTAACAGTTACCCATGAAACCCACCAAAACTTCACTTTATACATCTTGCAGTACCAGTATACTGTATATAGAGATTACCTTGATAAAAGCAACACTGTATGGTAATTTGAGCTGCTTAGTACTCAGCACTACCTATCCTCCCAGTGGGAGGTCACAAAGGGTAACAGGGACTAATATGCTCCTGTGATTTACAAAGGCTCATTTTAGTTTTTTGTTATAATTACAGTAGTTGGGGCAGTATCAGGGTCAGGGAGGAGGGGTCTGCTAGACTACGGGTGGGGGAAGTCTTTTTTTTGTATTAATATCTTGCGTGTCAACATCAGGGATGGAAGGTCTAGATTAACAGGGAAAATGTTTCATTTTTTTTAAATAATTACATAGTTGGGGCAGCAATCAGGGATCACCATATCATGTAAAATTCAAGTCAACCAAAACTGTTATAAAAAGCAAGTTCTGTAAAAAGATATAATTCCAGTGAAGCTGACAATTTTTTTCTTTTTTTACTGTTTCCCACTGGTGCAGCCAAGAAATGCTTGTTCAGAGCAGGAGCATAACTGAGCAACTCGGATAAAGACATTCAGCACATACTCTTTTTCTTATTTGCCAATTTCTGACAAATAAACAGTGGACTCAAATGTTTTTTTTCTCCCTTGTTTCCCTCAACTCCTGGAGTCAAGTTAGCTAAACAACAGTACAAGCAAAAAAAAAAAGGCAACAGAGAGAGCTCCTCGATGCTTCTTACTGTATACTTCTTTTTAATCTATTGTTATATGTGGTTCAGAGCTCAGTGCTCGTGTTACATACTGCATCTTATAATGTAGATTTCAGTTTGGATACAGAGGCCAGACCAGTAGGTAGAATGATGCTTCCAAGGTATAGTTATATGAATGGATAGTGCTTAAGTACTTGGACATGAATAAGTCAGTGATTATGATTCATGATGAACTTGACAATACGATAGTGCTGATACAGGAACAGTTGAGTTGATTGGTATAAGTTGATTGTGTGGGTTTACTCTGTATCCCACTGTAGGAAGGAAGGAAGGAAGGAAGGTTAGTTGTTTAAGATGTGATACCCTCCTGGTGGGATAAGAGTGCCAGAGAATGAGGAGGTGTAAGGGGAGGATGGAGGGTGAGTGCGTCTCGCTCTAAGCAGAGCAGCAGGTTTCTGCTGCTTAAGTAGAATATGGAGGAGGAGCTCTTCCCCATATAACTACAGGCAGAGCCTTTCAATTATATGTGGTTCAGAGGTCAGTGCTTGTGTTACATACTGCATCTTATAATGTAGATTTCAGTTTGGATACAGAGGCCAGACAACTAGATAGAATGATGTTTCCAAGGCATAGTTATATGAATGGATAATGCTTAAGTACTTGGACATGAATAAGTCAGTGATTATGGTTCATGACGAACTTGACAATATGATAGTGCTGATACTGAAACAGTTGAGTTGATCAGTATAAGTTGATGGTGTGGCTTTACTCTGTATCCCACCGTAGGAAGGAAGGTTATTTGTTTAGGATGTGATACCCCCAAAAATAAAATATGATATTCATGATTATCTCCTCCAACTCCTGAGAGTATGACCGGCATCATGCAGGGGAGGAAAAATCCCCTTGGGGGGAACCTCTGAGAACCCATGGCTACTGACCCGTCCATCCTTCTGGGCATACTAAAGGAGCATAATCCTACATTAATTAATTATTGGCTAGTCCAAATTTGCAGATTACATATCCAGTGGAACGGTTCATAGCCAAGATAAAAGGTCAAGAACAGGTGTCCAAGTCTTGCATGAGTGAAGCAGGTAGCAATATGAAAGCATGCAGCGTCCAGGCAGATGAGCACTGAGGCAAGCTTTGTAGAACATGTCCAATAAGTTTAGGATAGAACTGGAAGTGGGGAGCTCCTGAGGCAAGCAAACAATAGATAGGTGGATGGAGTAATTGTATCAAGGCTTTAACGCAGGTGAAGCAGGATGAAATAGAAGTAGAATGACTTCCAAGTTTCTGCTAATAGAGGGCTTGTATAATACGTGGAATGGTAGAAGGTTTGCAGCAAGGCTACTGACTGATGAATCCAGTTCTGGTAAAATATGATAGGAGTAATGTACTTAGGTGATGATATAGGAGCAATGTCTATAGAAGTGAGCTGGAATCTTGGGAGGCTGTAAGGGAAGTAAATCTGAAGTACTTATGCGAGGTTAGGAAGCAGTCATGAAGTATAACAGGGTGAGCCCAAAAAATACGTACTGTATGTGTGGGAGGGCCACATAATGGAAGAGATGAGGTAGTAAGTAGCAAGTAATGCACCAAGCTAGTCAGGTGATATGGAAATAGAACATGGCAGCTAGCCCCTCGGGTGAGATATGCAGCTTATCCATCAGCTGGTGAGGTAAGTAGAGAGGTGGCTAGCTCCAGGTATCATGAAAGCACAGCCAGACCTATGGAGGTCTGCTGGTAGTAATAGAACGTGGCAGCTAGTCCTGTGGAGAGATGCACAGCTAAACCATCAGCTGGCGAGGTAAGTAGGGATGCGACTAGCTCCCGGTAACAAGAAAGCAGAGCCAGACCTACAGAGATCTGCTGGTAGTAATAAAATGTGGCAACTAGTCCCTCAGTGAGATGTGCAGCTTATCCATCAGCTGGTGAGGTAAGTAAAGAGACAGCTAGTTTCATGTAATGTGAATGCACAGCCAGACCTTCGTAGGTCTGCTGGTAGGTAAGTAGATTGGCAAGGGTCTGAGTGCTATGTTTGTGTGTGCTGCAATAAAAGAAGCAGGGTACAGAGCAATCCCAATAAGCAGTCATCTAGAGACAACACATGCTTAAAATATGAGGCTGCGCAGGTGGTGAAGCACTGCTTGCAGAGGTATCTTGATAGAGGGGTGTGGTTCAGATTAGAATACTTGTATCCTTTTTACCCCATCCAATGTCGAATGAAATGCCCCATAGAGAAAATGAGTGAAATGGACTGAGATTACCTCCTGCTGTATTATACAGGTACATGATCCAGTCTGGCCAAATACATACAGAGAGGTGCAAATCAGGCAATCGAAAGCACTGCAAACATGCAGTGGGTGCCTGAAGTAGCATTGCAAAGCAATTAGAGAGCAATTGGTAGGTTTCAACAGATCTGAAGAATAGAAGAGTCCCCACCAAAGAGCCCACAATGGCGAATACACAGCATACTAGAGTCTAGCAGAAGCAAACTGAATGCAAGGTGCTTGGGAGTGGAAAGCATAAGCTAATATTGTGGTGTGGCTTTTGTAAGGTTCAAATAACGGAAGTCAGAGTACAGTTAAATGTAGGGTGCCAAACAAGGTCCATGGCAATGAAAATGTCTGAGATTGCCCAACAACATGCAGGTTTCCTGCTGATGCCCAACTAGGGTAGTGATGGATGACAGAGTCAGTAAACAGTCAGATAGCATAGCAGTGAGCTCCAAAATGTCCCAATCCTTGAACTATGGAAATGACGAAACGAATGCTGGCAGGTAGCTAAGCCAGCTAAATGCTGGAGCGTATGCAGATTAGGTAGAGCAGCATTCATTTGAGACGTAGGCAGCTTCAATCAGCTAAATTAGTGGGAAATTTGGAGGTGCTGAGGAATGTACCAGATGAGTAGCTAGAAAGCAGTAGTGTGGGGATGCCAAGAAGGGGATAAGAAAGGAACTGTGCACCTGGTATGTGTCAGAATGTGTAAAGTAAGGCTCAGTGGTAGAAAGCTTGCAGCTGGACTGAAAATAAAGGGTGAGGTGGCACAGAGTGGGTATCCAGCTAATAAAGCAAAGTTTGGAATGCTACATGTGGTTCTGAGCAGGAATGGAGAAGCAAAGCAAGTCCAGCAGCATCTGCAGGAAGTCAATGGCAGTGAGGCAGGGAGAACGGTCCCACTACTGAAGCGAGAAAGCTAGAATAAGGCATCAGAGCAGGTGAACAGGAGATACCAGCGGATGAACTACGGCATGGCTGGAGGAGAGAGAGAGAGCCCCAAAAGAAAAATAAATAAAACATAACCAAAGCCAGAACAACACGAGAGAAGGTGGGGGACATGAAAAAACACAAAAGGGGCAGCAAGCAAACAATGAGGAAGTGAAGGGCAGAGAAAGAAACAAACCCGGGAAGGGAAGGGGGGGCAGCTGTGCCTCCAGAAGTGAATGCGTCTCGCTCTAAGCAGAGCAGCAGATTTCTGCTGCTTAAGTAGGATATGGGGGAGGAGCATTAATATGCTGTCTCTCACTTACACAGCTGATAGCTGGGCACCTCATCCTTCTTATTTTAATGGGCATTGTGTCCAGGGGTCTTGCCCAGTTCCTAAAGGAACTGGCCAGTATGAACTCTAAAATTTTTTATTTAACATTTTATGCTGTCAGAGTCACTGCTGGCTGTGCATGTGCACTGAAGGTTATGTCCTGCCAGAGTATAAACATGGCTCATCCACTGTCAACACAGGAGGGCAATACAAATTGTTTTTATTTACTAACGCTATCGGTGTATGCACATTGGTACATAAAAAAATCTTGAGATAAAAACAAATAAATGAAACCAAAAATCAGAAGGGGGAGAGGGGCAAGAGCAACATCAGTGGCTTTGTACAGAAATTATTGTGACACAAACAGTTGAGGCATGATCTGCTTTGTTTTCTTCTAATGCAATTAGTATGAAGAATACTCAGACTGATTGGGATGTGCAATAAGTATCAGCCCTCATAATATTTCTTCAAAGCTGCATAACAATTATTTTTCAATGTGTACTCTGTATTTCTAGGGACATCTCCAGCAATTGGGTATTATGAGTGTTGAGGTGGGGAGGAGGTGGAGATGATCTTTAAGAGCAGTAGTGAATAGATATAAAAAAAAACATTTGTCAATGCAAATTTTGGTGGTGGCTGGTATTGCTGTTGTACAGGCTGTCATTTGTACACAGTTTTACTATATATTTACAGTGAGTGAACATAGGCTGTGTGGGGGGTCTAGTGGGGGTGCTGGGTGTTGTATGCACAGTTGGAGGTCACGTGGGTGGGTGCAGGTGCGATCAGCGGTGGACAGTTTTCTTTTTACCGGTTGTGAAAAAAACTTACATTAAACTTTTATTCTACATTTATGCATGTATTCAGAATCTAATCATATTTTATTTCTTTTTTCTTTTCATTTTCACCCCATCTCCTGTTGTATATAATAATTTACTAACTGTAAAAAACAGATGGACTTCACTAAAAAACAAATTGAGTGCTGTTATATGTGTCAAGACTAAAAAAAACAAACAAAAAAGGAGACAGATGAGTAAGAGTATATCAAAAAATTAATAAGGCATTCACATGGAACTAGATTGATCAAAAGTAGCAGCATGAATCATAGTATAAAAGGGAACATGCTGTAATCATATGCTTATCACGTTGTTAGTAATAAGTCACACCAGTCAAAAAAAAATGAAGAATACTGCAAATTTATTAAGATGCTCATTTCACAAGCAGAAACTGAAGAAATATCCCAAACTGGAGAACAATTAATGTACAAATGATGTCAGTTGGGGGAAGGGTTGAATGCATTATCCATCAGTTATCTATGGTTTAAAGTGCCGAGCAGGCCACAGCTAACAGACCACCCAACTGACCCCCGGACAGATTCAGGTACGCACCGGACCTCTGAAACTCATGGTTTTGAATGCCACTGTTTTGACTGGATGCCCAGTGGAGGAACCAGGCACTGACTGGCAGCTGTACTCCTTGGCTGATTTTCCAATGCCTGGTGCTTCCTGGTCTCAGGGAAATCTCTTTCTGTGCTTTGTTCTGGACTGAATGTTTGTTAATGTAATCTACATATGTTATGCATCAATTGGTCTTATTTTACCTGCCAGCTTAGCTAGTCTATTACAAGCCACTAGTCTAGCCTCTCAGTGTTACTTAGTGCTTGACAAACTGTATTGTATAGTAGCCGATGTTTGACTGTTTGACCTAGCTATTGAGCAAGACTGCTGCAGTTTTCCATTTCTGCCCTACTGACGAACTCTGCCCCTTCCCCACACTGGTCACTCTGCCAGTTATTAATTTCTCTGCCCCACTTGTAATGCTGTCTCTCTAAATACCTTACTTTCTTCTCTGCCTTACATACAAACCGTTTACTTACACCCCCCCTGCTGCTGCTGCTGTCCTCCTCAGACATCCCGGTGCCAAAGCACAGACGACCCCCCATTAACTCCTCTTCTAGCTCCAAATAATTGCCCTGCATTTACCACCTCTTTACCTCATGCTTTGTCTTTCCCCATTGCCTGCCCCCACTGAGCTTGCTATTGTACTCTAGCTGTATTTAATCCTCTGTGTTTCCCTCCTTGTTCCACAGACAGCCCATCTGTGGGCTTCCCAAGCTGCTCCTGTGGCCTTGGCTCTCTCCGAGCAGGCCACAGCTAACAGACCACCCGACTGACCCCCGGACAGATTCAGGTATGCACCGGACCTCCGAAACTCGTGGTTTTGAATGCCACTGTTTTGACTGGATGCCCAGTGGAGGAACCAGGCACTGACTGGCAGCTGTACTCCTTGGCTGATTTTCCAATGCCTGGTGCTTCCTGATCTCAGGGAAATCTCTTTCTGTGCTTTGTTCTGGACTGAATTTTTCACCCCCCTCCCCTCCCCTCCTCCTCCTCCTCACAGTATTAAATAGACCTTACTCCACCCTTCCTCAGCCTAGCAGCAGATTGGTTACTCCACTGCTGCACATTTCATGCTATTGGCCTCCCTGTCTTCAATACCTGACTTGACCCACTTTCTTACCGCCCCTTTTAAACAGTCCACCCACAGGATCCCACATTTCCTCTCAACCTTTCTCCAGCCACTCCATCTAACTCCTCTCAATTACTGCTCTATCTGCCCTATTGTTAGGGACCTCACCCTAATTCGACTTTATACCCTTTCAACTATAAACCAGCTTGCAGTTAAGCAGGCCAGCAACACCAAACAAACTACCTTGGGGTGCAACCACCTACTACTACTTATCACTACCTCTTTTGGCATTGCTGGTACCATACACGTCCTTTTGTTCTGCAAATTTTGGACTCCCCGCTGTTCTGTCTAACCCTTTATGTGAATCCACTTTATTAACCCTCACTCTCCTTCTCTCCCTCAGCCAAGAAACTGTCGCCCAGGCTCCCAGCTCTAAGCAGCGGGATTCCGGCTACAGGCGGTTGGCGCCCTCCAGCCGATCCTCGAGACCGCAGACATGGACCCAAGGCCCTACAAGGTACTGCAACTGCCGCAACTTTTTCTGGACCGCCTCCCCCACCCTCCGCTGATTATTAAATACAGTAGCTCCTGCCAAAATATTAGTCCACGTCCCCTGGTGCAGTGCCAACCAATAGAGACTTAGCTCATGATCCCTCTCTTCTCTATCCAGCCTACGGGATCCAACTCTCAGGGCCTCGCCTTACTAAAATGCATAGGCTCTCCTTGGCTGTGCCTTCACCACTAAATATCTTTAATACTATCAAATTTGGGTAGACCTGGATCGGAAAGCTACTGATAAGCTGCATTAATCAAGCAACCCCACTGGCCTCTGGGCTAATTGAGTGGCTCCTTTTTGAGGTACCATCATGTCGGGCCCTATATGGCTCCTTTTACTGCCCCTTCTTCTGCTGATACCAGCTGCCCAGCATTGGACACCTGAACTACCATCATGTTTGGTCTACAATGGCATCTTGTGCTGTATACCACATGGCAACTTATCCTTTAATTGCCTCCATGATTCCAAGTACCAATACCTCGAACCCTGCTCTTGGACCACACATACCAGTAGTACTTATAACACTCCCCCACCACAAGGTCCACCTCCCAGCACGCAGACTTCTATCTTCTCCCCGACTATTGTGGTAGGGGTACTAGCTCTTGCTACAACAGAGCAGCTCTTCTATGGTGGCTACTTTTCAGTCCCTAAAAACATCAGATCTACTAGACGGGAGAAAGGCAGGAATTACAAGCTTATAATTAGCGCTCTTAGAAAAATCCTACTTATCCTCCTGCTTTGTTCAAGCAGCGAGAACTCAACCCTAGCCCCCAGAAGCTATTGCTTTGCCAGCAAGAACTAGCAAATTAAAAGGAATAAGCTTCTTGCATATTAACATATGTAGCCTCCTTAAAAAGATAACCTAATACAAACCTGGGTAAATCATACCTCTCCTGACATACTTGTAGATTTCGAAACAGACTTAGACCCAGCACCACTGATAGAAGTAAACATACCCAACTATGCCTTGTTCAGAGCTGATAGGCATGCCAGAGGAGGAGGGGTAGCTATCTACGTTAAAGACAAATTTTCTGCCTCCTGCTTATCCTCTACATATGTCGCCAGTGAATTCGAATGCCTAATTCTCAAAGTGGAAATTACACAGACTACTGCACTCTGCGTAATAGGATGCTACAGACCACCGTCTGCTGGCCTACAGCTTGTATCATATCTAAGTGACAAGTTGGGACAGGGGCTGCCAGAAACTATTATTTTAGGAGACCTCAACTTTGACTGGCCTCTCTAACACAGCTGCCCCCTTGCATCCTTCTGTGATGAACATGGGCTGACGCAACTTATTACTGAACCAACATGCTCAAACGTGAAGAACCCCAGTAAAAGTACACTTTTGGATGTGCTAATTGTGAGCAAACCTCATCTCTTCTCCCATGCTGATGTCTTCTTCTCAGATGCCAGCAACCATTGTTTTATTGCGGAGTAAGATCACCAACAACCCAGCACCCATCAGCAAGTTCTCTAAGAGAGATCCAG
The DNA here is from genome assembly GCA_016271365.2 of Neoceratodus forsteri. NCBI lineage: Eukaryota > Metazoa > Chordata > Ceratodontiformes > Ceratodontidae > Neoceratodus > Neoceratodus forsteri. The sequence goes on from CM057449.1 coordinate 736,848,918, forward strand.
GTGCAGCTTCAATGAACATGCCTACCTAAACGAGCTTAAGTACTCCCCTGGTGTAAGATTTCTACCTGGCCAAAATGATTACGTCAGCTACAATATCTTCCACAACATTCTATCAAGGGCCCTTAATAAGTATGCTCCCCTTATTAAAGTTCGAACTAGGACCAAACCTGTAAATGGTTCACCCCTCAGATCAAGTCCTTGCTTCTAGAAGAGATAAGCTCTGGAAAAAGCACGCAGACTGAACACTGCAGAGGACTGGAACCAGTTCAGGAGACTACAAATTTATGTACCAAAACAATCAGAGAATCAAGACCACCTTCTTCAAATCCGAACTCGACTCTGCCACAAAGAGCCCAATCAAGCTCTGGAACACAATCAGTGATCTGCTAGGCCACTCCCAGAAATTCACTCCCAACCAAGATTACCTCTGGCAACTTGACTATAACCGAAAAGATGGATATACTTGGCGCATTCAATAACCACTTTGCTACTGCAGGCATGGCATTTGATAACTCCCTGCAAACATACTTCACTCCCAGACTGCCAGCCAACTGCCTGAAACTCCGATAGCTCGCCGCCTTTCTCACTTCAACCTGCCACTGAAAGAGGTAGAGGACCTCTTGCTTCAGTTGGATACTAGAAAAAGTGCTGAGGCTGACTCCCTTGACCCTTACTTCCTAAAAATTGCCTACGTACTAGCGATACCTGCCACCCACCTTTTTAACTTATCCCTGTCTCAGGGCACCTTACCACCTATATGGAAGACAGCACATGTCATACCACTGTTCAAATCAGGTGACCGTGGTGATCTCAATAACTACAGGCCAATTTCCCTTCTTCCGGTCCTGTCCAAGCTCCTAGAGAAAATTGTAAATGCACAGCTGAGGACTCACCTTGACTCACCTTGAGTCTAGGGAACTGCTAAATCCTATGCAGTCCGGATTCAGAGCTAAACATAGCACTATCTCAGCCCTCACCAAAGTTACTAATGACTGGCAGCGTAATCTTGAGAGCAAAAACTTTATTTGTGCTGTTTTCCTTGATCTAAGCAAGGCTTTTGACACCGTCGACCATAGTCTGCTCCTCTCCGCCCTTCAAACCATAGGTGTGGACCCCTCCTCTCTGTGTTGGTTCACTGACTATCTTACAGGGCACCTTCAACAAGTTAAAGCCGAAGGAGGCCTGTCCCCCTTAAAAACTCTGCAAAGAGGGGTACCTCAAGGTTCTATATCAGGGCCCTTACTTTTTGCAATCTACATTAATAAGATCGACTACTGTATAAAAGGAGCCAACATCCATCTGTTTGCAGATGAAACAGTTCTCTACATGAGTCGCCCAACACCTGAAGCTGCCTGCAATGACCTACAGTCAGAATTCAACCTTTTGCAAAGCCAACTCCTCCAAAAAAAGCTACTCCTTAATGCCAAAAAAACTAAAGCGATGGTCCTCTCTCCTTTTATCCGTACAGCTAACCCTGTGTCCAGTGGGACAGTTCCCCAAATTACCACAGTGCCCCAACTCTTACATGGCTAAACTGGACACACTCTACCATCGAGCACTGAGGTTTATAACGGGACTCCCCTTTGACACACATCACTGCACCCTATATGCGGCAGTGGGATGGACATCACTAAAGTTCAGGCGCCACAGAAACGCCGCTCTCTGGACCTATAGAGCCATCTCTAATAAGCTGCCTTACTATATCTCCTGCTGTCTTCCCCTGAGTATAATTGGGAAATACGCATTAAGAAGTTACTCAGCTATTACACTTAAAGTACCCAAAGCAAAATCCCACTTCGGCAGGGCAGCCATAAGCTTCGTGCTACCTACCTTATGGAACGATCTACAAAAAACCCTCAAATTAAGCACTCTAATCAGTATAAATGCTTTCAAGATGCTTTATTTCCATACAATCAGAGAAGTATGTAACTGCTTCACCCACTCAGACCCAGTACTGGTATATAGCCACGCCAGACCAAATTTTAAGTACTGACCCCCAGCTTGCTCCTCACCAGCCTAATTGTTCTCTCTCTTATTCCCCTGTCTTATCAACACTAGCCCCATCCATCCCCTTATTCTTCCTTTCCCAACCTCGGATAGGAGCTCACTACCCTGGGTTGTGACATCCTACCATGCCCCGTGCTTTATAGCATTCAATCCCAGGGCTCACACATACTCCTTTTCTCCATCCACCTTCTCTACATCCAGCTTTACCAACTCCTTTCTGTGCACCGTGTCCTCCTAGCCTTTCTCCCCTACTTCCTCCCTCTCTTCCCCCTACCTTCACCTCTACCTGGTGTATATTTTTATTTTTATTTTTTCTTCCGTTACTTCCTCCTGCAACCTTAGATAACCTGCTTTATCTTCCTATAGACACTTCTATGTATGTAAATACCGTGTAATCTGTACAATATCTGTATAATTCTATGTACACATGAACTTCTTTTTCTTCCTCTCTGTAAAGAGTATTATCTGTATTGCCTTGTAAATACCTGTGTTGACCTGTATATACAATTGTTCATGCTCCACCCAGGTCCATCTTGCAAATGAGCTTCTGCTCAACGATGAACGCCTGGTTAAATAAAGACTTGATTGATTGAAAGTGTATACTGTATGAATATAAAAGCCGGAAAAAAATGAAGGTGATATCCATTCTAAAAAAACTTGAGTGTTTATTGGGAACAAAGCAGTTGGCGAGTCTGGGAAACTGAATTATAACTATTACCTCCTTTAAGCAAGAAAAAGTACAAAATAAATGCATTAGTCCAGCAGGACCGCAGTCATCCTTTTTTTTTTTTACAATGTATTTACCCAGAATTACTTGTTTTTAGCAGTTTTTTTCCTGTCTAGCATCTTCCCTCTCCTGTGTTAGACTAAATACAGTACCTATACAGCCACATTTTAATAAAGCCATCCAATCTTTTGATAACTGTGGGTTAAAAGGACAAAGTGAAAAAGAAGGCGGAGGTGGGGGGGGAAGGCAAATGGAATGGATAAAAATTACAAGGAAAAAGCACATCCTGCAATCATATGATATGCTGTTGCCACCATAGTGGTACAATTCTACTTTCTGAAAACAACCCTGCAAGGAAAAAGAGGAGAGCACAAAATGAAGCATACATTTACATATAATCAGTAATTCATTACTATACATATACAACTGAGGAAGACATGGAAAAAATATCATGTCTTGAATAGACTATTAGAAAACATTAAATCCCATGGCTTAGATGTGATAATTATAACTATTAGTACAAAATTGATGCCTCAGAAAATGGAGCTAAACGTAAGCCATCATTCAAACATGAGTATTTGTCTGTGCCCAGGTTAAAAATTCAAAAGGCTTAGTATCCGAACAGTAAATTATTAAAGCCCCACATTGTGGGCTGGAGCTAACTTTATCTTTGGCTCTAAATTTGAAATTATGTTGGGGACCCTGTGTCACTTTTGTGTGTTGGCTATAGAATAGGTGCCATCACAATTTCCTTTGTCAGTGCCAAGCATTTATGAATAGGTTGCTAGGGGTGGTGGGGGGTAAATGCTGGTAATCCTGTTCAATGAAAACTGCTCCAGTATTTTATTGCTGTCTCCAGTTGTACAGATAAACAGGATTCCAGTGATCAGAAGGGGTGCACTTTCAGGCCTGACAACTCTGAAAAAAAAAACACACACATATACACACTCAAAAAAACCCTCTGTGTTCCAAGCTCCACCAATACAGACCATGGATTTTACATTCCTAACAGTTCCTGGATATAGCTTTTACAACTGAGCCCTTTTCTACATCAGCAACAACATTAACACAGAGGGACAGAAAAAAACTCTCACTAAACAGTTGCCGATGTACAAAAGGGCTCGGTTGTATCAGTTACAGTATATACAGAAAATGTTGGGAATGTAAAAACTTTGGAACACTTTTTTTTCAGAGTTGTCACACCTGACGTGTACTGCTTCTGATTGCTGAAATCATGTTTGTCTGTACAACTTAGTGGGACCTGGCAAGACAGTAATATCTGTCAGACTAAGAAAAAGGCACATGATGGCCAGATCCAGAATAAAGCAGAGTAACACAGTCATCAGTAGCATGCAATTTTGTCAATCACAGGTTGAAATTTTCAAAGTAAAATTATGACAGTTTATGCCTATTTGATACCCAATTTCTATAGCTTCTGCTGGTGACAAAGATGTGAACCATCCCTGATTGCAACTCCATGAAACTCACTGTACTAATACTGATAACAATATTTTTTGTTTCAAATGTAGTATTTTTAAGGTATGGCTGGATACAGAAAGAGGGAGGAAGGCAGTGAGAAGTGTGTGTAGATAAGGGGACATCCCAAAATGGGGAGAGGGGCTGAAAAAAACCCTCTGTAAAATGATATTGCAGGGATCAGCACTGGCAGTACTGACTCTAACAATTAGTTTTGTGACTTGCAATTAGGGATACATGTATCTGTTGCTGGCAGCAGCTATCAAACTTGAACATCCAATAGGCATAAACAGATTGAATTAGTATAACAAATAAACTACTGAAAAATCATTAGCAATTCAGAGTCATAGCACCTGCACAAGAAATTTAGATTTAAGTAAATATTTTTTCATTGCATTTGCAACTGATACTGTTCCTGTTTAAAATTTGCAGAGCGGCTATTAATCAGTCTAAAACTCAGTGCCACTTTTCCTTTTGTTGTGTATAAATAGATGAAACTTTACAAGAAAGGACATCCTGTAAAGGGGGGGGGTCCATGGAAACCAATGGAGGTCATTTTGACACATCAGCTGTGATCAGCTGTTAAAACACCCAGGCTGTCTTTCATGTTATTCACTTATTCAGCAGTGTTAAAAGTGTGTTATCTTATATTAAGAAGGGTTGGAATGCAGAAATATTTTAAAAAAAGTGTGTTCTTGAATTGGATTTGTTAGTTAAGTTCTCAAAAAAATTAACTTTTTTCCTTTTTTATGCTTCATTTTATGTAACACTTCAAATGTCTTGCAAGCCTTGCTTGGGCTCTGAATTTACCAATGTATTCTCAGTTTCATACTCTGTGTTCCATACTTCCCCACCCCCACTCTCAAGAAGGAGATATTAATAAATCATGTTTTCTGTAGTGTGGTGGTTCTCCACCCTCCCAAACACCAATCACCATCTCAGAATACAAAACAAAAACAGTCCCTGGTAGTCTAGTGGTCCACCCAAACCCCCACCCACTCAGGTAATCACCTACCACTCCAGAACAACTGTCCCTCGGTGAGCAGCACAGTCCTCCTTTCACCTCCATGGCTGCCTACTGACTGAGTTATGAATGAGTATGCTCATTCATACAGTATAGTAGCTTAATCAGTGGGCAGTCATACAGGTGAGAAGAGGGCTGAGCTGCTCACTGAGGGGCAGTTGTGGTGGGGTGGTTGGTGATTACCTGAGTGGGTGGGGGGTTGAGGGACCACTAGACTACCTGGGACTGTTTTTGGTTTTTCTGTTTGGGGACGGTGATCGGTGTGTATGGGTGGGATGGGTTTCCCTACACTATGGAAAAAATATTTTTAATATTGGGTGTGTGATTATGGACCGTGGTGGGACACTACACCACAAAAAAATTATTTTTAATATTTTGTGAGCAATCAGGGACTGGGTTAGGAAAATAGACTATGGAAAAATTATTTTTAATATTGGATGGGCAATCTGGGACTGGGGTGTGAAAATAACTGTGGAAAATTTAGTAGTTTTAATATGGGGTGGGTGATCGGGACCAGTAGGACACTACACTATGGACAATTATTTTTGATTATTCTATTTTTCTGCCCCCGTGCTGGCTGGTCCCCCACTTCTTCAGGCTCCACAAATTTCCCCCAGCCCCACTGTCCTTACACAACCCTCTTCTGGTCCTCAAATTGCAGTTGATCCCTGGGATATCCTGGCATATCCCTTCACCGGGCGGGTCCCCCCCTCTGAGGAGGAAGGCACTGAGGGGAAAGAGATGGCCCCAGCACATACTTCTAGGGCTCAGGGATGCTGCTGAGGAGAAGGAGGCCCCAGGAAGGTGCTGGAGGCACTCAGAGAACAGAGAGCCATCATCCAGTGGCCAGTGAGCAATTTACCTGGTTTTCTTGAGGTGCATGATGTCTGGACATCAAGGCAAGAGCTGATGTCTCCCATGCACCACCCAGCAATGACTCTGACATGTTGCCCTACCTCTGGCCTCCACCAGCAGTCACCCAACACTGGGTCACAGCCCTCCCTCCCTCCCTGAAGACAACAAGAGCAGTCATGGGACACTCAAGATGTCTCCCCCCGCCCGGCCCTCCAGTGACCCCAGCTTGTTCCCGAACCTGGGTCACTGGCATCGCAAGCAGAAATCCAACCACTGCACTGGTGGGCCATCAAGGACAATTATTTTTGTAAAAAAACAGGACATACAGTACTGTATGCTTACACAATTTCAGCCAGTAGGCAATAAAGGGAGGGAGGGAGGGACAGAGATCATTTGCAGACAAGGGAGACACCTGGCAGCAAAGCTTAATTCAGCAGCCCAATTTATACAGAAACAGCACCATCTGGCACATTTTACCATTCCAAAAAAAAAAAAAAAACTTTCTTCAGATTACCGCATACCCAATACCTCATACCGCATACTGCCTACCTCCTGTCTCATACCGCTGCCGCTATTGCACCTGCCACATTATTTATTTATTTAATTTTGTTGACCCAGTAGGCCCACTGAGACTAGAAGTCCCTTTTCAGGGGTGACCGGGTGGAGGGATACAGATGGTAACCAACCGAAACTGAACCAGATTAAGCAGTTGGTGGCATTTTTAGTGAATGGTGGAAATTTGGCCAGGACACTGGGGCAATTCCCCTGCTGACCAGTAGGGGGAACTGCTGGCCTGCTGCTTGGTCATTCTCATGGAGCTGCTGAAGGAGCAGGATGTGAAGGTGGCTGTGGAGTTGGTCTCCTCCACTGCTTTACCTAACTTAGAGACTGAACATTTTTTTGATGGTCCAACTATGTTGGAGGGAGCGTTGGAAATCTAGACTGCGATGGAAACAGAGAACTCAAACACAATGTTGAATGAATCAGAGACAACTTCTGAAATGAATAGATTGAGAGGAATTGAAAAGGGATAAAAAGTTTTGCAGGAGATTAACCTCGAGGCACAATTGCTGCAGGAAGAACAGGGGTTCTTAGAAAGGAAGAAGACATTGCAAGCCACTATAGCAGCAAGGGATGCACAGAATTCAGCTGGAGATGCAGTGGTGGTGCATGCTAGTGCACAGACTCTGTCCCAGCTGTAAACAACAGGCACAGCTAGTGGTACTTTGTAAACGACTGTGATGTCCTCACAAAGGAGCACCTTAACTAAGGAACATCCATCGACAGAATCTACCTTTACATTTCAGGCAAGTGGCAACCCTGCTTCATTACTTGTCTTTAATGGCAATATGAACAATGGCATTATAAACCAGGGTATGGGTGTGACAAAACAGGGTGCTACATCAGAAATAGCAATTTCAGAAGCTCCTGCTTCTGTCCTAGGATGTAGCCCCCTTACCCCAAGAAAATCTGTTTCAAATTGGTCTGTAGAGGCAGCATCAGAAAACTCTGCCTGGGAAATATCTACAGATGGGTGATGCATCTCAAGGCCCTCACCTATCAGGGTCTATGGTACTGACTTAGACATTAACATTAATATTCCTGCTGATGTCACTACTAATGCTGAACATACAGTAGCAGCCACAGACACTGCCAGCTATTTCCTGAAATTTCTGTGATATTTCCAGAAATATTTCCTGCTTTCTGCATTTCCACAGTAGGGGCAGCAGAGAGAAACTCTTCAGAAATTTTGTGTAATATCTGGGAATAGCTGGAAATGTATGTGGCCACCACTGTATGGGCCCTGAAGTATTGTCTGAAACTTTGGTATTACCACTGCATATACCCGACTCACTACAGCTAACCCAACACCTGCATCTGGAACTAAACATGGTGCCCATAGTCATTGGCACTGCTGAACCTTTAGTCCAAGCAACTAGAACAGTGCCTTGCATGAGGGATCCAGGTCCTAGTGCATCAGAGTCAGAGAGGCCTGATGGTCCAAGCACTACTCCTTCAGAGGGACATCAACAATCAAGGGGGAATCGCTTCTATGCATCCTTCTTCTGTGAAACAGTGTATCCTGCTAAACAACATAATTTAATAAGATTCATTTACAAAGGAAGTTTGGAGATATTCCCGGATCATTTGTATGTCACAAAAACTTTATTGTTTGACAATATGAAATGCACACCAATGGAAATATATACAATAATACATGTGTCTGGCAAGCAGATGTTCGATGTCAGCTTTAAACTGAACAGTAGATTACAAAAATGTTGGGAATTCTATCATCATGTAAAAGCAACCCCAGAGTGAACTCCTTCTGATGTAATACCACTGACCAAACCGGCTGACAGAACAATAACTGTACTCTTCTGGAATGAAGGGGGCAACATGACTGATCTCCTTTGTTGGCTCAACCAGAGATGCACTGTTCTGGGAAATCTAGAAGCTATTTTTGATGACATGAAAACTTGGACTAGGGGTTGGAAAGTGACGGTTCTTCTGCACATAACTGAGACTGGTCTCCAGTATCTTCCTAATTGCTTTTTTATTGGGAATGACAGGGTGTGTTGTTTTACCAGGGGCAGCCCAAGGCTTGTTAAAGGTGTGGTGAAACAAGGCATATTAGCAGCCTCTGTAACAAACTAAAATGTACCTTGTGAGGAGAACTAGGACATACTAGTGGTCACTGCAGAAATGACCAACTTTGTAATCTTTGTGACACTATGGGACATGGTTATCACACTTGTCCTTGGGCTGCACACAATCAGCCAAACCAGGCTGATAGTGAAGAACAGAGTCATGATAGCGATTGCCCAGAGATTCAGAGGTAGGCCCCCTGCACCTGCGCAACCACTTCTCTCCCCCTCCCCTCCCCTCCAACTACTAATATCCAGCAAGGACAGGACCAAATTGCACTTGAAGACCAAGTAGACCACACAGTCAGGATGGAAGGTAGATCTGAGCAAGCTACTGAGCCCCCCTCCCTGCGACTCCTGTGATAGTTAGTACCACTACCACCCACTCAGCAAGGGAGCATATGCCTGAGGAGATGCCCCCCCCTCAGGGCCCAGTAGAGAGGGAGACATCTAAGAAGCCTCAAGGCACAGACAGAATTGGTCCCCTTAACCGACAGGTTTGAGGCACTGACAGATATTCCAGAACTGTCCAGTAATGAGTCAGATGGCTCCTCAGTTTGGTCTTCCTTACCAGATACTAGTTCTGATAAGGAGGATCCCCTGCCCATGGAAACCGCAACTACTATTACTCCACAACCACCCTCAAAAGCTAAAGTGAAGCTCAAACACACTAGGCTAACAAGAAGTGCTTCTAAGCAACCCCCTTGAGTATGCCCCTGCCAAATCCTTGATGCAGCATCTTACATTACTTTCATATAATGTTAACAGTGAGAAGAACCACAAGAAAACACAGGTTGTTTTTCACATTTATGAACTTGTACTGGTATCTTTCTTCTGCAGGATACTAGATTGCATACTATGCAAGATATTAAGGAAGCTACTAGATTATGGCATGTAGGACCCTCCTATTTGTCAATGGGTCAAGATCCTTGTTCTGGTGTTGCAATATTGTTTTCTGGCATCCAGTTTCACTCGACGAAAGCATTGGATATTCTACCTGGTAGAGCACTGCTTGCTGAAGTTAGACTACGTGGGACCTTATTTAGAATAATAACCATCTATGCAACACAAATAAAAGCAGAAAGAGTGACCCTCTTCCATCTTATCCAACCATATCTTTATTCCACACATAATATAATCCTGGGAGGTGATTTCAATTGTAATTTATCTCTGGCAGATAACGGTAAAACAGCCAAGATGCAGAAAATCTTCTGTGATATGGCTTCCTTAAATAAAATGATTCAGAACTCACAACTGCTAGATGTATTTAATAGATTCCTAGGGTTGGCTGACCCTACTTTTTTTAAAGGACCGTTAGCAACATGGATTGATTATTTTTTTAGTTCCTACTCCCTTCCAATTCAGGCTGCAGACCTTCAAGTTTTTGAATTTTTGGACCATAAATTACTACGGGCAACAGTAGGTACACATAATCAGTTGACCTTTGGCCCAGGGACATGGAAGTTTAATTCTTCTTTATTATAATCCCCAGAGGTAATACAAGAGCTAGATTATTTTCTTGAAGCCAGACAATCTGTTTATGATTTGTACAATGACCCCACCTTATGGTGAGAAGACACTATTCAGGAATTGAGTAACTTGCTGAAAAATGTGTCTAAAGGCAAAAGGAATAAAGAGTATAACAAGTACTTGCAACATAGAATGCAGCTGCAGAAACTGTTGTCAGTCTTACATAATATAGGCCATGATTTTGGGGATCAAATCCATATTATTAAACACAAAATGGTGTCACACCATCAGTCCCGAGCCCCAAATTTGCAAAACCAGTAAAGATTTTCGACACAAGGAAGAAAGGAATACATCTGCCCATATGAAATTTGTAACACCAACAACAAACAAAAACAAATGGATGATTTATGGGACAGTGATCATAATCTCTGTATGGAACCCCAGGGAATTCAGAGAATTGTAGATACATACACTCGGATGTTATTTGCACCCATACACACTGATGCTCAGAATTATGAGGAATTTTATTCTGGTTTAGATAACCCTAAGTGTTCAGTGGAACAGGGAGAGCAGCTGATACAACCCATTAAGTCTGAAGAATTAAAACAGGCAATAGCATGCTCTGGTAGTAAATAAATCCCTGGGCAATGATGGCCTAACCAACGAACTGTATAAATTTACTGGTAATAAATTGTTAGTTGAATTGACCAGGGTTTTCACACATATTTTAAAACATCAATTACCTTCTCTGAGAATGACCAGTGGACAGACAGTATACCTATTTAAAAAAGGGGACAGAAAGGATATGCAAAATATGAGGCCCATTACTCTCCTTAATAATGATTTTAATTTATTGGCAAAAATTTCAAAATCTAGTTTATTAAGGATGGCAGAATTATTGATGTCACCTGCACAAGCATATACGGTGCCAGGCAGGAAAATAGCTGACCATCTCATTCTCCTTAGGGAACTCTGCAAACAGGAACAAAGAGGGCTGTTGGAGAGAGTGGTGGTAACATTAGACGAACGAAAGGCATTTGACTCAGTTAGTCATGATTATTGATGGGTAGTTTTGACCCAATATGGGATTTCTACTATATTTACTGATTGGAACAAATGTCTATATAAACTGGCAACAGTGACTCCTTTAGTATATGGCTGGAAGGGGGCCATGTGTAAAGTGGGGAAGGGAGAGAGGCAGGACTGTCCTATGAGTCCTCTTTTATTTAGTTTCAGCATAGACCCCCTTTTGAGACTTCTCAACAAACCTGGACATATACAGCATATAGTGCTTAGGGACATGACTCTACAGTTTTCAGTAATTGCTTATGCAGATGACCTTTGTATTTTAACTCATGACAGATCAGATTCAATAGCCATACTGACCTGTGAACAATACAAAGCTTATGCAGGCATAAAGCTAAATAAAGATAAGTGTGTGGCTAAAATAACTGGAGGAGGGCCTCATTGGCCCCGGCACATCCAAGGGATTCAGGTGGCTGATGGACCAGTAATGATTTTAGGGGTTAATTATGGATCAGGACAAGATGATATTATGAATTGGGAACCACAAATAAAACAAGGCCAGCAACTAGTGGGAGGATGGGACAAATGGAAACACAGTAAGAAAGTCTATCTTGTAAAAACCTTTTTGCTACCACTTTTTCTATATATTTGTCACATGCCCTACCAAATTCTGGGCCACAATAAAATAACTGTCTGGTCATATGGCAGGAAATCTGCTCCCCTCAAAAATTACCTCCAACAATGGTATTATTAATGATAGAGTGGAGATACTACAGGCCTTCAATTACCACTTTGCCACTGCTGGTCTAGCATTTGACAATTCACCTGCATGTTTGTTACACTCTCAGATTAGTGCACAGCTTCCAGCACCTAGTACCTTGAATACTGCTTTCTCCTTTTCACCTACCTCCTTGAAAGATGTTGAAGATCTTCTTCATGAATGATTGGCAACATGACCTAGAGAACAAAAAATTTGTCTGTGCTGTTTTTTTGGACCTCAGCAAGGCATTCTATACCATCGACCATTGCCTTCTCCTTTCTGCATTAAACACGATTGGCCTGGACTCATTCTCCCTACATTGATTTCATGATTACCTTACTGATAGGCAACAGCAGGTCAAGGCTGGAGGAGAGATTCCCCCTCTTAAGCCGCTGAAAAGAGGTGTTCTGCAGGGCCCCATCCTAGGGCCACTGCTTTTTGCTATCTATATTAACAGTATAGATGTTGACATCAAGGAGGCAAACATTCACCTGTTTGCAGATGATACGGTGCTGTATATAAGTCGTACATCACCTGAAGCTGCTCATGAAGACTTGCAAAATGACTTTAATCTGCTGCAGTACCTGCTTCTTAGCAAAAAATTTCTACTTAACGCAAAGGCAACAAAAGCGATGCTATTCTCACCAGTCAATTGTACAGCGTACCCCGTTATTATTGGTATGCTTCTCCCCCATTGCCACTTTATTAGGAGAGAACTTTGAATTTGTAACAAAGTTGAAGTACTTGGAGGGTCTGGCTTGACCATAAACTCTCCTTTGCGGATCATATAGAGGATCTGCTGAAAAAACTGAGGCAGAGGCTTGGTCTCTTTTTTGGGTAAAATGCCTACTGGCTACAGATGCTAAGATGCGGCTAGTTCAGTCCACGTTCCTCTCCTTAATTGACTATGCTGATTTTATCTATAGCCAGTGCACTGCCTCCTGCCTTGGAAAATTGGATATACTGTATTACATAGCACTGAGATTCATCACTGGCCTTCCATTCTCCACCCATCACTGCTCTTTATATGCAGCTGTGGGGTGGACCTCTCTTCAGCACAGGTGTAATAGAAATGCCGCATTCTGCACATTCAGAGCCATTACCAATAAACTCCCGTAGTACATTGCTGACTGTCTGCCTCTAAATTTGATAGACAACTATGCCTTGAGAAGCAGCTCGTTGATTTCCTTGAAAGTGCCGAGGATCAGCACACGATTTGGGAGAGCGGCCATAAGCTTCGTGCTGCCTTTGCTCTGGAATAAGCTTCAGAAATCATTAAAATTAAGTACCCCGGTAAGTCTCGCTGTGTTTAAGACATTGCATACCAAAACTGTCACTGAAGTATGCAACTGCTTCCATCGCTCTTAGTTTGCTTGCTGACTGCCTCCTGCCCACCTTCCTATGTCAATCCATAAACCTCATTCTGGCCACTATTGTCTCTCTAATTATTTCCTTATTCATTGGTCCTTATTCATCCCTTCTACCCTTGTGTGTCCACCGTGTCACGGCCTGTCAACTTAGTGCTCCTAGTAGTGTAACTGTCCCTGTCCAATTCTCACCCATAATTGAAAATGCATTTGATCCATTTTTCAGTCTTCCTACTTATCTAACTCCATCCTCTCCCTGAAGATGTTATGAATATGTATATGAATGTTATGAATATGAATACTATGTATATCACCTTTTACCAAAAATTGTGTACATAGATCTGCATGGACCATACTTAATTGATTTGTCTTTGACCTTGTGTGATGCAGGTCCACCTTGTAAATGACTTGCTCAATGGTGTTCACCTGGATAAATGAAGATTTGATTGATTGATTGATTTGTCCACCACCAAAGCAGTTAGAAACCACTATTCTCAGCATTTTCTTCCAGGCAATGTGGGGTAGTCAGTTGAATCCAATTAAAATAAATATTACTTATTTAACATATAACAATGAGGTCTTTGGAATGATCAACCTCATCTCCTTTTTTATAGTATTTTTATTTACACAAACTTTAGACCAGTATTAATTTTCTCAGGACAGAACTGGGCTCCTCTGCTCTACGTTACATGTTCAGTATGGTTATCCCAAATGGGAACAAGGTCAACTGAGACACTTGAAAAGAACTGCAGTTGTCCCTGAGTATGTTAGGGAATCTTTCTTTAAAATTAAATGGTGGCAGATTACATTCTCTATGTTAATTGCACAGTCCAGGAAGGAAGTATATTTGTGGGTACAGACAATCTTTTTTAACGAAGCAGTCACATTTCCTAATTGTCCTGACTCCCACATCTCCTCATTGTTACAGCTTGTTAAAGAATCTAGAATACCTATTAAAATGTGGGACTTACATTGGTTGAGCTGCCATGGATAAATCAACATAAAAGCAAACCATAAACATAAGCAGTTGGATGACAGATATTGTAGTAGACCACACTGTTATCAGGAACTGGAAACTATAGAGCATCTTTTTCACATGTTCATATATTCAGGGTTCTTGGGATCTCTTAGCAACCAAATGGAATGCACAATGGTTTAGGTCAATTCCCTATGAAGCATTAACGTATGGTCATTATACTGGACAGGTATTAAAATGGAATAGAAGCACCTTGCATGTTGTGCTAATAGTGATCAGATGGTATATATGGAATGTTCATACTTTATTTTCCTTGCAACAGAAACAAATCAACCACGGTGAATTATTAGCAAAAATTCAGTATGAATTAAATAGCATTTACACATCTGAAATCAATACATTTACTTAGGGAGCCTTAAAAGCAAGGTGGAGACAAATGCTTTGGATCATGGATTCAGACACTCCAGTGACATAGACCAAATGTACCTGTTGCAAGACTATAATATTATTATAATGCCTAGCATGATATTGAAGTACTTCTTGTGATTTTTAACAAAACTGTCTTTATCTAAGGTGTTTCCTTGTAAATAGTGCCTCAGTATTTACAGTTCAGGCAGAATGTTTATATCCCTGGTGTTTTATTTAGTATTAACTTTCTTTTTCACATGCTTGCATTGATTTTGTATAATTCCAGGATACTACTATATTATTTAGACTTGTAATTTAGTAGTTCTTGTGACTGTCAACATGATTGCATTTTTTATTTCTTTTTACTAAGCATCTTATGGTTAAATGATATTGATGTCAGTTATAATGATGATGTATCAAGATTATTTGTTTTGTATTATTGTTTGATTTTTCTCTAAGAAACACCCATAATCTTTTCAAGAAGTGCCATAGGATCTTTAACGTCCACCTGAACAACCACCAGAACAGGCAGATGGGACCATGGTTTAACATCGCATCCAATAGATGGCACCTCAGAAGTGCAGTACCCCACTCATGCTGCACTACAGTATCAGTATTAGGATTGACTCAAGTGCCTGGTGTGGGGATAGAACCCACAGCCTTCTGATCTTCCAGCCTCAGAGGCAAATGTGCAACCTGCTGAGCCACTGATGCCAACACATTAACATTATAATGGGGTACCAGTAAACTTATCTATAATCACCACTGTAGTTTAGCCAAATCTGATTAAACTGATTCTATTACATCTATACCCATTTGGAAGCCCAAATCTTTACCTCCAACATGGATGAGCAGTATGTCTGGCTAGGGTGACTCTTCAAAATTTTATGTATGGTTAGCATAAGTCGTTCCCATCGCATGCCCCCCCTTACCACACCAATAAATATCACAGTTTTCCAGTTGCAAATCATTCCCAGAATTACTTCTTCTGTCAAACTGTGTACCCCTGCACACAAGTGAGCTGCCCACAATTCAAACAGTAATAGTGAACCTTTTTGCATATGCAGCCCATGATGCTTTGCATTGTGTGGGCATGTGTGATTTTGTATTTTCTTGAAACTTGGCTTCCCAGCCAAATGCCCTTTGGGGTAACCCTTGCCTCAGTGTGTGCGCACAGAGGTTCTTTGTCTTTTAAATAGTTTTTTTATTTTAATGTGTTCACCACAACATAACCCAGACAGACCGTCTTAGGGTAGCTGGTTCATTCCACTGGGGTGTCAAACAGATGAGGCATGCTAATGAGTCCTGGTAGGATGAAACACGTGTCTATGTCATCTGTTAGCACCCTTTGCAAACTGTGTGAGAGGCCTTTTGGCACCATGCAATTCTGCTTAAAGTTGAACCAGCATAACATTCTGTGGTGATTTTCATACGCAGCCCATGATGCTTTACATTGTGTGGGCATGTGTGATTTTGCATTTTCTTCAAACTTGGCTTCCCATCCAAATGCCCTTTGGGATAACCCTTGCCTCAGTGTGTGCGCACAGAGGTTCTTTGTCTTTTAAATAGTTTTTTTTTATTTTAATGGGTTCACCACAGCATAACCCAGACAGACTGTCTTAAGGGTAGCTGGTTCATTCCACTGGGGTGTCAAACAGATGAGGCATACTGATGAGTCCTGGTAGAACAAAACATGTGTCTATGTCATCTGTTAGCACCCTTTGCAAACTGTGTGAGAGGCCTTTCGGCACCATGCAATTCTGCTTAAAGTTGAACCAGCATAACATTCTGTGGTGATTTGCATATGCAGCCTATGATGCTTTACATTGTGTGGGCATGTGTGATTTTGTATTTTCTTTCTGCCATGCTGAATCTCTTTAAAGACACTACAAATAACAGAATCCTAAATCAGTGTGTGTCTCACAGCAGTCTCTACAAACTGACACACTATTTTCAGTTTAACAGTTCTGGATTGCCAAGCAGACTAAACAAAAAAAAGTACAGTTTTCTTGCCATTTCATTGGAAAGCACTGATAAATTGTTTACCAATCAACATACAGATTTAACAGTTAGGATTATGTATTATCTTGATTTGCTTATGATTTGTATATGTATACCTGTAGTTTGCTGTCATTGGTTAAATGGCAGAAAACTGAGGCATTTTTGAGAGGGAAAATATTTACAAATGATTGAACAATATTTTACTTGAAAGATTGTTACGGTGTCTGATTGGCCAGTGAAAGCCCTATATGTTGTGTCACATGGATTTTTTCCCTCCCCTTTTGCTTGGCATCCAAGATGGTAATACTGTGATCTAAACTTACACCTTTTCTTATGATACCTTATACTTAATGCAATGTATTAACATTGTCCAGCAATATTAAATACATATGTATGATAATTATTATGTTGGCTTAATATTTTGTAACTGTAAGCAGTGTGTTCCACCAGCAGTGAGCTATGTGGTGTAAATTGAAGCTGTATTTCTTAGCAGTTAATATGATAATGTTTATATAGTTTTATGGGTTTTTCATAACTCTGCCATTTAAAGCACACAATTTCTCTTTTTATTTTTAAGGAAGGGAAACATTTCTTACAGTTTTACAATTTTTTTAAAATCTTCATTTATGACTCAGTATTGTTGTTTTGTGAGCCAACCTTCTTTCGTGGTCTTTCATGAGGCACCCATGAAAGAATAATGAGTCATGAAAGAAAATAAATACATGTGTTGATGTGCTTTGCATTCACATCTAAGCAAATTGCAAGTCAAATATACAACCTGCGGTTTTGAAAGTTACATATTTCATGACACTAGTACATGGTGTACTAGGACTGTGCTTTATTTCTTCTTAATTATAACTTTACAGCCTTAAAAAAGTGTAAAATATGTGAGCAGTACTTACTAAGAGGTAGTGGTGTCATCTGGGTGTCTCAGCAAGATGAATGACTTCCTCTGCTGATCTTAGAAATGCATTACTATTTGCCAACAGATTTCATTTCCTGTTTTAAAACAATCTTCTTTCATGAGCCAAAATTCTTCTTTCATGAGCACCTCATGAAAGAAGATTCATCAGCTCATGAAAGAAGAAATTGGCCCATGAAAGAAGGATTTCATTTTCCCAGTAAAATGATGCAAAATGTCCTAAAAGCAATAAAAATGTATTTCCATGTAGATTTTTATACTATTTGTGAAGGCACATGTTTTGTTATGTGTATTCACTTTATTTAACATGGTTAAATGCTTCTCTTTAACTGTAATGAAACAGTTTATTTTATGTTCTTAAATGTATAATATGTGTTGACCCCCCCAAAAGTTTGAAAAGGCAGTAGTTATTTTTTTTTTTTCTTTATTTCCACAGATACCGAACTGGATTACATTAGAACACTGTCACTTCAGTTTTGATCACAAAGAAAATGCCTACATGATAAAGTGCTTGCACTTTGAAAAGATGCAAAAGATACTTTAATAGACATGACATGCCTTACAAAACTGATGGTGCAGTATCAAGTATTATGTAACAGGCAACAAATGATGCCTGTGACTTACCACAAGTAAAGAAAACTACAAAACGTGGCAGATATGGCTACAAATCCATAGTTTCAAGTTCAAGTTTATTGAGGAAGAAAACTCCATTGAGCAATCTCATTTGCAAGGAGGTCATGAGAGGGACACTTAAAGTACTATGAAGCATTTAGTAGGTACAACAATAACAGGATGTGTTATGCAGTGCAGTGAAGGTTAATAATAACATAAGCAAACAAAAGGAAAAACATAGGCAGTACATAAAATTAAAATTCAGAAAATTCAAGCCATACAAAAGCAAGAGTATTGGACTTTAGGAGGGCTGACTTTGGGAAAATGAGAGAGTGCCTCAGAAAAGTACTAGCAAACAGGTAAGAAGCAGGGGTGGAGGAACAATGGGGAGTAATCAAAACAGCCACCACAGAGGCAGCAAGTCTTTGTGTAAAGCAAATCAACAAAACACAATGAAGGAAAAAAATGCTATGGTTCTCAAAAGAGGTGGCAAGGAAGGTTAAGGAGAAAAGGATAGCATTCAGGAAATATAAGGAAACACAGAAGAAGCAGGACAAAGAACTTTATCAGTTAAAGCTGAAAGGCTGGGAAAGCAGTCAGAATAGCAAAGGCCCAAACTGAGGAAAGGATAGCCAACTCTGTTAAGAAGGAGGATATGACCTTTTATAGATACATTAGGGAGCAAAGAAAGATGAAAGGGGAGATGCTGAGGCTTAATAAAGGAGAGGGAATGTGGGTAGAGGGTGACAGTGAAAAAGCAGGGATACTGAATGAATATATATTTCAGTATTCACAAAGGAAGAGGAGGGGGAAGGGGAGGTACCTAAACCAAACAAGAGAAATAATCTGAAGACGGGGGTCGATACCAGTCCATTTACAGAAGAAATGGTTCTGAAAGAACTAATAAAATTGAAGGTGAACAAAGCAATGGGGCCTGATGGGATTCACCCAAGAATTCTAAAAGAACTAAGAGTAGAACTAGTGACACCGCTGACTACTCTCTTTAACAAATCATGGGAGGATAGGGTAATACCTGAGGACTGTAGGAGGGTGGATCCGATTCCTCTTCAAAAAAGTGGGAGCAGGACAGAGGCAGGAAACTACAGACCAGTTAGTTTGACCTCAGTGGTAGGGAAAATGATGGAATCACTTCTGAAGGAAAGAATTGTTAAGTACCTAGAGGCCAGTGGGGCACAGGACCCAAGGCAGCATGGATTCATGATGGGAAGGTCATGTCAGATGAATCTAATAGATTTCTTTGACTGGGTGACCAAAGTAGTAGACCAAGGAGGGGCTGTGGACATGGCCTACCTAGATTTTAGCAAGCCATTTGATACAGTCCCACACAAAAGATTAATATACAAGTTAGCCACCCTTGGACTGGGTATCAAGGTGGTAGTCTGGATAAAAAATTGGCTAGACAACAGGATGCAAAGGGTAGTAGTAAATGGAGTCCACAGTGAAGAAAGGAGGGTTACTAGTGGGGTATCACAGGGTTCAGTACTGGGACCGGTCCTTTTTTAATGTCTTTATAAGTGACATTGCAGAGGAACTGGAAGGAAAATGATGTCTCTTTGCAGACGACACAAAGATCTGCAACAGGGTTGATACACAAGATGGAGTGGAAAGGATGAGAAGGGACTTGGCAAGGTTGGAGGAATGGTCAAATGTATGGCAGCACAGATTCAATGCAAAGAAGTGCAAGGTAATGCACCTGGGAAACAAAAACCCCGGGGAAGAGTACACAATGGGGGTGAGATACTGACAACAGTAAACATGGAAAGGGACCTGGGGGTAATTATATCAGATGGCCTAAAGGTGGGCAAGCAATGTGAGAAGGCAGTAAGGAAGGCTGGGGGATACTTGGATGCAAGGGAGGCATCAATAATGAAAACAGGAAGTTGTTATCCCTCTGTACAGACAGTTGGTGCGACCCCATCTGGAGTACTGTGTGCAGTTCTGGAGACCCCATCTCTGGAAAGACATAGACAGAGTGGAGGTTATCCAGAGGAGGGCAACCAAAATGGTGCGGGGTCTGCACCAGAAGACATACGAAGAAAGACTAAAGGAGCTTAATATCTATGCCCTTGAGGAAAGAAAGGGAAGCAAGTGTGAGAGCACAGAAGGAAAGAGGCGGAGGTTGGGGCCCACAACCCCAATAAACAGTTTACTACAACAGACATAATCAGAAAAGAGAGGAAATATCAGGATGTCAGGATTGGGTCATTAATGGGGGTGGCATTTGCAGGTATCATGCAAGTTGCTAGCAATCAATTTTAAAAAAATATTTAGAGGTACTACATTTTGCAATTTGACAATAGGTTGTACTTTGTTCCAAGCATCAGGGAGCACATGGTTGATGGCCATTTTGCCAAAGTGGGAGCAAGAGTTAGGGACATTCAACATGATGTACTGTAAGAACTACTCCATAGCAGATAGAGGTATACAGAGCAATGGACAAGACACAATATGTATGATGGAAGTTATTAGCAGAAGGGCTTTGTAAAGCCATAGGAGGGAGTGTAAAAGCCATCTAGTGGAAAGAGAAAACTAGCCAAAAGAAGCGTATGAATCGCAATGATGAGTGTGAGGGTGGGCATTTGTGAGGAAGCGTATTGCTCTGTGGTAGAGTATGATGAGTGAATGCAACAGGATATCTGAGCATTGGCCATATATCACATTTGTTTGTCACACAGTCCATGGTTTGTCACACAGGAAAAAAACAGCCTAATTTGAAAACTCATACAGTAAAACAGAAGGGAAAAGTGTGTAGTAGCAGGCAGGAAATGGAACAAAAGGAAAAATGTGTGTGCAGCTAGAATCCATCACAGTGGAGCTCAACATTTTAAGATGATGTCTGCAAAATCAAGAACTGAGTGCATAATATCAGCAATAGTGAGAGGCAATGGTAGGAAAAGAGAAAAAAATGGAATCATGAAATTATGTCTCAGAATTAAACAATTTGTACATATGACCTTAAACTTTCAATCACATTTGAGGTCACAGAAGATAGCACAAATATATGAATGGTATCCCATGATATGGGTAAAGTCATTTTAGGGAGTTAATTTGGGTGAATTAAAAATAGTGAGAGTAAAATGGGCTATGTGCTCTTAATAGCACACAGTAAGTTCAGCGATGTTGTGTCGGTAGGCAGGAGTTTTTATTTGCAGCATTTAGGGCTTTATTCATTGGACCAGTCCTGAGCTGGCACTTGTTGTAGTGGCTATAGTCACCTGCTCTGCTGCTGGTGGACCTGGGTATGGGACTGGCTGTAGGCTTTTTTTTTCTGGGTGTTTGGGTTTATATTTTATATATTAGTTATTTATTTTTGGTTGCTGAAGCCCTGTTCCCCAGCTTTTCCAACTGTGGTCCCCCCTGCCTGCAGGTCTCCTCTCCCAGTGTTCTTCCCCTCCCAACCACTGACTCCCTGTGATGTAGCCCCTGTCCCAAGTTTCCCCTCTCCCATTATCATCTCCCCTGGAGGTGATACTAATAGGAATAGCCCCCAACATGAAATGTAAATTTAAATCACTCCCCCCCACACACACACAGCAACTAAGCGCCAGCCACTGATTCTGGTAGATGATGTAGTGTTCATTGCTCTTTTTGTCATTTGTCATTGTGTAGTCGTTATCTTGTTTAATGCTGTTTTGCTGTCACTAATATTCATAGAACCAAATGAATTAAAGAACAAATTGTGAAGATTAAAACAAAGTTGCAAGAGTTTGCAAATCTGAACAGAGACAACTTCTGTCTTATCATTGATGGGTCTTGGCAGCACAGTGACACAAGAGTAGCATATTATGGGGATGAAACGTACCATCCACTCTGTAAGCAAGTAGCTGTCTGTGTTGATGAAGTTGGGAAAACAGTGTTTTGACATTGATTTAACAGTATGATTCGCATGAGATGAAGACAATGACTCTTTAGCAGAATAAAAGAAGACAGTGTCTCATGTGGACTTGTGATTAAATATTTAATGTTAGACACAACTATTTTGATGAGGCTAAGGACTTCATAAATCTTTTCATCATCACAAAGACTAACAAAAATACAAATTCATACAAAACCTAGACAAATGCCCAATTAGCTCTCACAGTGGTTTGATGGGTCACTCACTGGCATATTTTCACACAGGAGCTTGTGACAGTGTATTCCACAATATGTGCATGATTGCTGTGCATAATACAGGACTACACAGATTTGTGTCTAAAACGTACTGGGTCAGGAGTGCTGTTACTAAATTTGTATGCCTAGATCTTTTATTGACAGAAGGAGACATGGACAGTGCCATCGTTTTTATTTGTTGACTTCAAAAAGTAATGCATCTTCAGATGAATTCTCAGTTTGGGATGCAGAGCAAATGTTGACTGTGTTGTACTAATAGAAATACAGTCAACAGACAAATTTAGGAATGAGATAGCCACCTTTGAGCTGGCAAAGACACAAAATTTGACTCTGAATGTGTGCCATGCAACCACCTGTTTTATAGTTCACAAAGAGCTAAA
The DNA here is from genome assembly GCA_016271365.2 of Neoceratodus forsteri. Classification (NCBI taxonomy): domain Eukaryota; kingdom Metazoa; phylum Chordata; order Ceratodontiformes; family Ceratodontidae; genus Neoceratodus; species Neoceratodus forsteri. The sequence continues at coordinate 736,871,705 of CM057449.1, forward strand.
CTAGATCTGTCTAAAATTGAAGTTGACTGTCATGCAAGAACATTTGGCTGCATACATGCTACTTAAGAGTGAGTTTGCATTACATTAAATAGTGCACATCTGCTTGTACTGCTTTAGAAAGATAAAAGCAGATGTGCTGTCTCAGAGATTTGTTTTAAACAACATGGAGGCAGATGTGACACCCATATAGATTGCATCCTTGAACTCGTTTGAGTGGATTCTGATCCAAACAATTAAACTGCTCCAAACAACTCTAAGGCTGAACACAAAGTTTAAAAACATACCAAAGAAAGAACTCATAGATTAACAGAAGATGTACCTGCCACTCCCACTCAAGGAAAATGTTGAGGCCATAACTTGGGACAACAGCATTGTCATTTTGGGGAATGGTGTTCCAACCAAGGTGAAAACAATTTAGCATCATGTTGTGAATTTAGACATAGTTAAAAAGACTTTACATTACCTAAATGCTTGAAATCCATTTTTTGAGGATTTGAATGTTGATCACATGCGTGACACTGACACTTGATTTGGAATACTAGATACCAAGAAAGCATTGATTGAGAAGGCTTCAATGTCTACAGATGAAAATGTGTATGAGCAATACACAATGCTTCTTCTCCATGGCAAGGATTCAGTCAGTGGCAACATTGACTTGTATCGGATGAAACAAGTTGAAGGTAGTCCTGTCAGTATGTGGGAGAGTACATTGGAAGCACAATGCTTTCCTAATCTTTTCCCACATGATACTGGTGGTCAGTTGGATGAGCATGAGATATGTGTTCCTGAAGCTGACTACTGAGTGTCTAGATTGCTGAATTCTGATGGGAAGTTCAGATAAAATATTCAGTATTTATTTCACCTCCTGTGGGAGAATGAGATAAACATATTGGGCACTATTCACTATACCTACATGCTGTGTGTCTCAGGCACATAGGCAATCCTATGCATGAAAGCCATGCAGCGGGTGTCACATGGATCCCCAGTGGCATTCACAAATTTGCCCACAAACCAGATGTGCACTGGATCCCCCAGTCACGTGGGCAGTTACATGCCATGGGTGGGCCAGGGGTGGCACAGGGGCATGCATGCACACTGCATGATTCATAAAGGTGCAGAATCATGTGGAGTGCCTTGCACAGGGAAGTGGGAGTTATGGCATGGGAGACCCTGCTGTAACTGTGGTATGTGGCTACCCATGTGCACAGAAGGCACCCCCTCTGCCCTATGCAAGAAGCCTATGCACCGCTTACAGTATATGTGGCACATAGGCAACCCACATTGACAGGTCCTGGAATGTGATGGGAGGGTGGGCAGGTGTTTGTGGACAGTAGTGCAGGGGGGCAGTGTGGTGCAACATGGGCACTGCTCATACAGTGGCACAACTGTGCATTCGACTGCCTCCATGCCACATGGAGGGGCTGTGTGAATGTGTTGACCTAGGGACAGGACTGTATGTGTGGTGGACTAGGGAATGGTCATGACTGGCCCCCATATGTGGGCATGCCACCTGTACCCCCTGCCCGTACAGTGGCCCTACAGTTGGGCAAGCACATACAGGGGGCCGATGGGAACCACCCTGCTGCCTGTGCACTCCCTTGTGGTGTACCATCCAGCCCTCCATGATGGTCTAGTGGACCCACCTCCCTATCCCTGATCTCGGTGTAGTGTACCAGAAGATGCTCACTGGTGGCTAGTAAACCCTCACCCTCCCTGCCTGAGAGATATAACCCCACCAACCTGCCCCATTGACCCATCCCCAAGTTGGCAACCAGCACAGCACTCTGCTTTCCACCACGCGGGGGCTGCCAACTGAGTTGTCAATAATTAGTGCATACTGTACAATCAGCTGTTATCTCAAGTGCTCATTATTGACAGCTCAGTTGGCAGCTGGCTGTGGTGGAGAGTGGATGATTGTATGGGTCATTGACTTGGGGATTGGTCAGGGGGTTCAGGTTGATGAGGTGATACCTATTGGGGTGGGAGGCAGGGGGTCTGTTAGCCACCAGGGGTGTCTTCTGGCATACTACATGGCTATCGGGAATGGGGGATCCACTAGACCAACAGGGATGGTAACAGAGTACATTGCCAGAGCATTGGGGATTGGAATGGGGGTCCACTAGACCACCAGGGATGGCTGCAGCATACATGATGAGGGATTGGGATGGGGTTTCACTAGACCACTGACATCGGATTGCTGGTACATAACAGTGGAGCAGTGATGGGGGGCTCTGTACACCTATATCATAAAATCATGGAATCATAGAAATCTGACAGCAGAAAAGGACCCATGTGGCCCATCTAGTCTGCCCTATTCCATCCTTTTTACCCATCTCCCATGGGGGTGCACTACCTCATGTTGGCACTGTCAGGCACCACAGATGTGTGTGTACTGGCACAACTACTGGGTGATGCCAGTGCCTGTTACAGTCTATGGTATTCTGCACTTTCCCATGGATCCTTGCATGGGCACATACGGGATCCACTCTGGGATCCAGGTCAGGCATCAGATTGAATGCCCACCCTGACCTGCACAGCCCTGATCCAGCTATGCATGGCTGTGTGCCAGAGGTGAGGCCACACACAGGTGGTCAGCATTTGGGAATACCAGCCAGTGTGCACCTGTCCACCTTTGGCACGTACTTTATGCTCTTTTGTGAATAGGGCCCATTGTCTGCATCTATTGCACATTCTTTGTGAATGACCACATCAAAGCATGGTCTTGCAGCAGCAGAATTGTTGCAAAAGTTGAAAAATAAGGATAAGACATTAGAAGTAAACCTGAACTCCATCCTTTCAATTATGTGTGGTACCAAAGAGTACTGGTACAGAAGGCAATCAGAAGTAATGTGCATGCTACAGATATGGTGCAGCCACTTGGTTTGTTACTCTAAGCTGAAATGTCAGAAACACTGAAGTGGAATGGCAGATGCTGATGGCATATCATCAGTGACTCAGTGAGATGTGCTCTCTAGACTCAGTGTCATGACACTTTATCACTGTTTTAATGCACTGCTGAGGTTTATTCTGTCAAAGATGAATCCACATTTTGGTATTGTGGAACATTGCTTCTGAAGAGTGGAATACCAAGCACATGGTGCTCCTCATATCCACATGCTGCTGTGGATAAAAGATGAACCTCACACTGGTGACAGTCAAGACTGTGAAATCCTCAAGTTTATCATGCAGTACATTACTTGTAAAAATTCCTGATAAGTATGACAGTCCAACCTTATGGAAACTGGTTGAAACACTTCTGCAACACATCTGTTCCATGTACTGTCATCAAAAGGTGAAAAATTATGGCAGCTGGTACACAAGGAGTTGGTTTGGATCTCTGAGATATATGTCTGAAAATGGCCATATGAATGAGTTGTTCTCTGCTATGCAACATCATTTGAAAGTGAAATCTACAGAGAGAGTGTATGAATTATCAAAAAAGAAAAGGAATCATTCATAAATGACCACAGACTGGTTCTATTTTTGATGTGGCAGGCAAACACAGATGTTGAATTTGTTACTGACAATTCCATGGCCCTGGTATGATATGTGACATCATACATTACCAGAAACAAGTAAAATGTTTGCTGGAGCTATGGGAAGATCTTTTGAACAGCAACAGATTTTTCATGATTGTGGTCTCTAGGGTTGAAAACTCTGTCACACCATGAATGTGGAGCCTATGAAACAAGTGACCATTTGATAAGAGCATGCCTGTATGGCAAATCCAAAGCAATATGGTACTTGAACATGAACTACAAATAAAACAGATGGTGTGTCTTAAAATCTCCCAATCAGACAGAAGATCTTGCTCTAAACAAGCCATCTTCAACAAACATTCTGACAAACAATTTGATTGACACATACTAACCACAGTGACACAATGCCATGAAGAGCATATGTCTCTTTGAAGTCGCCCAATGATATGACTATAAACCTGGAGGTGAATCTAACCCAATGGGTTACTGTGAGAAACATGCTGTAAATATAGTGTGGTGTATTACTGCATGAGCACAACAGCAAAACAGAAGACCACAAATGGAGAAAATATTGAGCCATGAACAGTATGGCACAGCCTCCCCACTGAGCATGACTCACTGTGGTAGACCATGGTGGGGGTGGGCACATTCAAGAAAAGACCCTGAGGGGGTGCAACTTGGGATGTGGAGGACATACTGTGAGTGGGTAGATTTATTATACAGACTTGGGGTACAACACAGGGAGTGGGGCACTTACTGGGGTGGGCAGATTTATTAAACAAACTCAAGGGGTGGCTCAGGGAGTGGGGGACATACCGGGGGTGGGTAGATTTATTAAATAAACTCAGGGAGTACAACTGGGGTGTGGGGGATACTTGAGAGGTAGGCAGATTTCTAGAAAATAACTCCAGGGAGGGTGCATGACTGCCAAACCAAAAAAGGATGTGGCAGGGCCTGAACCCGGGTCAGCTGCAGGTGTCATTGGCATTGGTGGATGCTCACTCTAACCACTGTGGCATGCTTGCGGCATGCTGCAATACCACACATTCTGCAACTTAGGGAAGTTGTTCCAAGTGACAACAGCTATAGGTATAGTGCTGTAATCTCTTTGTGCTGAATTTCCCTATAGCTGTTGTCACTTGAGCTATCTTGACCAAGTGGATTTGTGCCTCGCTACTGTGTCAGTGCCAAATTCATCAAATACCAACCTAACAAAGGATATCTTTCAAGTTAAAGATATCCAATGAAGACTGATCAAAAGACATAAGTCTTGGTTGATTGATCATTGCAAACAGACTCTAAATTCTGCAAAGAAAAGAGTGCATTACTATTTTGTTCTATTTTTCTTGCTCAAGCAATGGATCCATGAAGGCTCACTGAAATGTGAATCTGACACATATGAGAAGCAGTTCAGGTTGAGGCACAAGGCCTTCAAAACTGAGAGTTCAGTTGTGCACATAAAATGATTAGAATTAGAGAAAGAACAGCTAGAAAAAAAGAACAACTGTAAGAAGACACCCTTGAAAATTCTCAGGAAAACAGTGATCCAGAGTAAGAAGGTGCATTGGGGGTGCCTCTTCCAATTACTGATCTGATTGTACTGACATCAGAGGATGAAACACCCATGGAACAGGCATGTCATTCTGTTGTTGACATCTCTGTGATTCAACAGCAGTTAAATCAACAGCAGCAAGTTGTGTATACTGCTGTGCATATGCTGTTAGACATAGTATTTGGCATTTTAACAAAGAATGCTGTTGTGACAAACGCAAACCACTATGTGTGTTTGTCAGTGGTATAGCTGGGACTGGCAATAGTTTCCTTATTGAAGCAATTAGTACTAATATAAGGAAACATACTGGAGTACTAATGACTACAGTTGTGACAGCTATGACCGGATTTGCAGCATATCACATGTGGAGTGACTCTACACCTTATTTTTATGCTGCCTGTTTAACATGGGAAAACTGGTGAGTACCGTAAGTTGCCTTTTGAAGTTGTAAGTGAGCTATGCAGTATATTTGACAAAATGGAGCCCTTGATTATTGATGAGATCAGTATGGTCTCCAATGTTATGCATGTCTTCATTCACCTACTTCTACAGGAGATCGTTGGCACAGATGATGAAGTTGCCTTTGGAGGCAAAAACTTTGTTTTTGGTGACCTACTTCAATTGCACCCGAGAATGGAAGCATATCTTTTCTAAACTTACTGTTGAGGAAGCTAGAAAAACTTCTGGGTGCATTGGTGGAATAAACCTGGGGAGTTATTCTCCTATGAGGTATGCATCAGAGTGCTGATCGACAATACAGTGCTCTACTTGACAAGGCTCGGATTGGAAACTTATCATCTTCCAATGCCTCTATACTGAACACATGCATGATAGGCAAAAGTGAGAATCCTATGTCTGAAGCATGTACTGTGTTTACCAAATCATAATGCGATGGAACACAAATTGTGTGTTTGATGCCAAGGATTAAACAGTGTGCACAATTCTATCAGATTATGCTGGACAGGCAGCAACAACCGAAAGTTACACTGTCATTGCTTGATGTAATCGATGGAGTTTGTCTAAGCCCAAAAATAATCTTGAAGATGATTGACCATCTAAAACAGCTGAATGCAGACATGTTAAGAATGGATGATCTAGATGCAGCCCTTACAATCTGAAAAAATGCATGTGTGATGTTACATTATAATCTTGATGTGGATAGTGGACTGGTTAACAGTGCAATGGGGCAAATAACTGATTTTCAATACAATGTTCAGAGAATATTTGTTGAAATTGTTGTGGTAAATTTGACAAACTTGATTACCCAAAAAGCACTTGGTGCTCCACAAACCCACACATCAGAGGAGATGCTCTGCATTCTGGTCATTATGTAAACTGGCTCAGAAACAGTGGGGGTTGAATAGAGTGCATTGATGCTACATGCACCTTTAAGGAAAGGCTTCCAAGGAAGCCCAAGGATGCATATTTGATCCTTCTAAAAATAAGCAGTTTGTGGGAGCTGAAGAATAGTTACCAGTAATATGCCTCTCACTTAAGTAGGGTACAAACAGGCAGACATCACACATACATTGCTTACATAATTCCCATTCACATTTCATCACTAGGATACAAATAATTATTTTTGTAAAATGTTACTTCTACATGTAATGGCTGGATTGTTGTAATAGTTTCAGTTTGAGTGGGCTCTTACGTGGGTACTGGACATTGTGCATAATCAGTTATAACTAATTCTGCCCCATGCAGATCTTTTCTCCCCACCTCAAAATACAGACAGCAGTCCATACACATCTGTACATCACTTCATCATGTAATGCAGCACAAGACATAACATTGTTGCAATCGTATGTATGGCTTGCCATCTCCTATCAAAGTATGACTTTGTTGTAAATATGTCATTTATGCTGAAAACCTGCTTATGTGTAAATATGTTGCATTACTATATTTTAAAATAGTTATGGGTAAAATGCTATTTGTGTATGTGTGCATGGATGTACATAGTTATTCTTTCATTTGACTGCACACATTTATATAGAAAAACAAAAAGGTGACAGTGGTTTAACACTGTCTATTTAACTGAACTTCATTTGTTATAACAAAATGTTACAGGTTGTAAAGAAATATCTTAGAAAGAAAAAATGATTTACATGCAAATGGTTTATCCAGTATGCTGGTTATGCACTGTTACTACTTTTTCACAGGATTGCCTTTATTAAGGGGTCAAGTAAGGAATTGTCCAAGTATGCCCTTGTACATGCTTGTAAACTGCTATATATTGCTTATAACAGATACAGTAAGCTGCCATCAATGTTTACATGTATTAGGTGATGTTCTGGTTTAAATAGGTTTTTCATTTTTTTAGTACTTGGTTTTTCACTCTCCCCAGGAACACTTCAAAAATGTGATACTAATTCAACCGACATTTATTTCTCTAATAATATTTTTAAACACTTCTATACTGTGTTGTGTGTATTTCTTATGTATTGTAAGAACATGTTTATTACTTCTGTTGCAAATAGTATGTTAGGAAATGGCATGGGTGAATAATGGTATTAAACAAGCACTATATAAACATCACATTTACATTTTTTAAAAGTGACTTTGGGTAAAAGAGTTAATCCATTTTGCAAATGTGAATATCTAAAACAACATCAGGCATGAGGAGAATCAATGCTAAAGATGAAGCTGGATGAAATGTGAAGCTTCAAAAAGCTGATACAGACAACATTGCTTAAGACATCTATTACTTGTGTGGTGCAAAAATAAACAGAAAGTAACATATATATTCTGTATACTATCTCTAAAAGAAAGGAAATTCTTTAAAAAAAACTGCATTAATGCACCAGTTAGGGTTCAACTTAAAGCAACAAAAGTAAGGAAATGTGGTGTTGGAGTTTCCAACCCCAACTCACCATACCTCCCCACAAGCAACTAAAGGGACAAGGCAACACAAGTGACTGCAAATAGCCATCATCAGGTAAGACAAACAACATACAGCACTTTCCAGATGACACAAAAGAAATCCATCATCATGGCCCAGTGCTTCTGTAGCCATGGATACACATGCACACTTCAACACATACACACCCATAGCACCTTAAAAAGGTATATTTGCATGAAATCTTAATCTCAATGCTAATATGGCAATCACTGACATACCTTAATCCAGTATTATCATTTTCTGTCATTTCTAAGCATTGACATTAGCATGGTATTGTGACTGCATGCAAATATAACAAACATTTGTGAATGTTTGCATGACATTATGATCCTAATATAGTGATGTCAAGAACACATATTTGCAAACACATTACTATCATTGGCTATATTGTTTTACTATTGACATTGCTAAGCAGTCATAATTATGTTTTAATTTTGTACCCAGAAAATATTTTTTGACATTTGAATTAAATTCTGATCCCAGTACAGCAGAGTTAATAAGCAATATTTCTAAGTGCACTACCATGATGTTCTGCCATTTTCCATTATTGACATTGCCATACAATCATAATTTCATGCAGAAGTCAACCTAGAGAAATTGAACATTTGCATGCAACTATGATTCCAGAACAGTAATGCTAAGAATTTATAATTCTGAACACAGAAATATATTTTTGTTGCATGTCTTGAATATAGCAACTACCACATGCTCTTGATTTAATGCAAAACATGTAAAAAATAAAAATAAAAGTAATTGCGGAAAATTTGCATGAAATCATGTTACAAATGCTGTAATGATCATATTTGTTACTTTTTCATCACCCTATAACATTTCATTCCATCTATTTATTTACATCTATCCAAACAATTATGCTGTCATATAAAAAAATTAGACCTTTGCTTGAAAATTGGACCACAATGTAGTAATGTTACTTATAAAAAAACAAACAGGCAGTCGCCACACTGGGTTCATGGTGCTGGAGCAAAATTAAACAATGTAAAAAGACCAAGTCCTGCACGCACCATCCAAATGAAAGTAGCTCAATTGCCAAGGTCCATGGGCAAATAGCTATTTTATTACAGGTGTCAGCAAAAATAAGTACAGTTCCTGATGCGTTTCAGAAAACAAGGTTTCCTTTTTCAAAGGATCCTTCGAAAAAGGAAACTTTGTTTTCTGAAACGCGTCAGGAACTATACTTATTTTCAGTGGCACCTGCAATAAAATAGCTATTTGCACATGGACCTTGGCAATTGAGCTGCTTTCGTTTGATGTTACTCATAGTTATTTGTAAACAGGCCACTATCAATTGTCACAATTGAAATTTCAACATAATCATAATTATTTGTGCATTTTGCACCCAACAAAAAATGTGGTATAGTCGCATGACATTCTTATCCACTGCATAACCAGTATTTCAAGGTAAACCACTACTATTTCCTATTTATGACATTAGTATGCAATCATCATTCCATGTATAAGTCAAAAGAAAACACAACTGGACCATTTGCATGCAATTAGGATCCTCTTTCATAGAATACAATCATGATTGCATTCAAATCAAAACATTTTAAACATTTAGAAAAATGACTGTATATATACAGTACTGTTACGCCATCCCATATTAGATAAAATAAGTGCTGCCTGAAGTGGGTATATATGTGCTGAAGTATGCATGTGTATCCATAGCTATAGAAGCACTGGACCATGATGATGGATGTCTCTTGTCATCTTGTGTCTTCAGGAAAGAACAGTATGTTTGTTTCACCTGATGATGGTTGTCTGTGGTTGCTTGTGTTGTCTTGTTCCTTTGGCAGCTTGTGTTGGGGGGAATGGGTAGTTAGGGTTGGAAGCCCTAATGCCACATTTTCCTACCTTTGTTGCTTTAAGTTGAACCCTAACTGGTGCATTAATGAAGTTTTTTTGTTGTTTCAAAGAATGTGTATAGATAGATAGATAGATAGATAGATAGATAGATAGATGCTGCAATATATAGTATGTCTGTCATTCTTCTTTTATGCATCATCATCTTGCATTGAGATTGGCACTGCTGATGGCTGTAAAGAGTGTCTGCCTATGCCTGTGCCGACTGCTGTTTGTTTGCATTACACACTGTTGAGAGGGGGATGCCCCATTACTACTTCTATCCCACTGAGAGCATAGTTTAGGGGCCTATGATCAGCAAGTGCAGATTGTTTTCACATGTTGTGGATTATTATGTGCATGTACTGACTGCACACATGTCTGGGAAAGCCCTTGTGAGGAGAAAAGCTGCCAAGCAGTGCAGATGTGTCCACATCTTATGTCACATAGAATATAGTGAGGATAAGGGATCTGGCTGACTTCCATGGCTTTAGCGTGGAAGTGCCTATTGGCTTATGCACATGGCCACATAAGCCACCCATAGTCTTTGTAGATCAAGCATTTAATGAGTTCATATTGTTTGGTATCTCTGTTATACATATCTTTTCTCTGAATTCTTATCCTAATGTAAACATACTGATGACAGAACATTTTTTTATTATCACTGTACACCCTGTCAGAAAAAGGCAACCAAAATGTTCTTGGGAATTTATTTGTATGTTGGCTTGTACTGTAACTCTATTTAAACCAGTTGAATGCAAGTTCTTTATTAAAGATGAGTGACTTTGTCCTATTGTGTTTTTTTTTTTAGAAATGTTGACTTGCCCTGTTTCAGGCTTCTGGATAAGGTATGGCATATTACTCTTGAATATTGTCCTGAATGAGGATAATACTTAGATAGGTAATAGGGGGCACACTGGTTTTCATTATAATTACCAACTAATTCCTATTTCTGAAGTGCCTGTTGCCCAAGACAGTGCAGCTAAAATGTAACCTCTAATTTTCATTGGGGTCAAGATTTTGTCCAGTTCTTTAGCTGGGAGCACTAAAGCTACAGAACGGTCAAGCAATTTGCTCAAGGTCACACAGTGAGCCTCTGACTGTGGTAGGAATTAAACTGAGGGATCTCTTTTTTCATAAGTTCTAACTACTGGAATCATGGTTCTTCCAATCCTATTATTGTTCTAAGTTGTGTATTTGTTTATTATTTAATTTGCAAATTTTTCATCTTGGTCACTTTCCTCTCAACTCCTGCAACCACCAAGCTCTGTCACCACATCAGAAGCCCCAGATTTCATCTCCTCAGATTTCTCTGAGGTGGTGCCAGGGGTGAGGTCCTCCCCTCCAGAGTCCCTTTGGTGCTGTGGGGACAGCACGCTCTGCAGTGTCTGAGTGTATCAGGCATCATTTGCCAACCTCAGAGAGTTTTTCTGCTTTGAGCCACCCACAGCGGACTACTCACGTGTAAAGGTTCCAATGAGTGCATGTGATTGTGTGGCAACTTGCAGAGCCAGTGATCATTTTCACCTCCCCTTTGTCACTCTGAGGCACACCTTCACCAGTGGACACCCAGGTGGTATTGTTTACTCAGAGCAAGGCAGCCTCCTACCCTAGAGAGGAAGAGTGTCTTCTGGGGTACTCTAGTCCCCCCACCCGCAGCCAGCCCTCCAATATAATTGTCTTAGTAGTTAATTTGTGGGTGACACTACAAATTCAATGCAGCTGCATTTTTTTTCTGATTATCAAGAACAGAATAATGCATGATGTGGTGTGTTTTAACCCTAATATTGAAGCTCAAGAGGTTTCTAAAGTTGTCATATACAGAGTGTGTACAAACAATAAAAAAAAACAATATATCATATAAAAGGACTACCACTTCACTCATCAAATTGTGAAAAAGATTTAGGGATATATGTTAATAATAAACTTACATCAAATGATCACTGTGTTAGAACTGCTTGCATGACCAACAGACTTTTGAGGCAAATAAAATGCACTTTTGTTAATCGCACTGAACAATGCCATATTCCATTGTATAGGGCATACATTAGACCGTATCTAGACTATGGCTTCCCTTTCTGGAATCCAAACCAAAAAAAAAGACATAGCAATTCTTGAACAGGTTCAAAGGAAATAACTAGAATGATTCCAAGATTAACAAACTTGGATTACCAATACAGATTAAAAGCTACTGGTCTCTTCTCTCTTCAAACTAGAAGATTAAGAGGTGATATGCTTATGGTTTTTAATTTAATAAATTCACCAGATCTAATGAAAAAATGTGGTCTAACACTCTTCAAAGCGAGACATGTTCCGAGACTGCATAATAAACAGCTTGAAGTAAAAACTGATAAAACCAGCAAAAGGGGAAACTTTTTTCCAATAAGAGCATCCATTGTATGGATCACCATGCCACAAGAATTGGTAGAGGCAACTAGTGCCACTGTCTTTAAAAACAAATTAGATGTTTGGTTGAGGAATAATAGATAAATAATGTCCCACATAGTGTGGGGAACAGTCTCGATGGGCTCTGGCCTGCTTCTGTTCTTTCATACCAAGTAATACCAAATAATACAATTCTAGTTTTAGACATCAGACTCATTTTTTATTTTATTTGTGTAAATGTTGGTACAAGGATTTTGAGAAAGGAGTGACACATTGTAATGAAGACCCCACTCAGACGCATCACTTCATTTTAGACAATAAATACATTCTGCTAAGAGGCTGTCAAGTTGAGAATTGGCAGTTTTGGTATTTTCTCTCCAGCAACTTTGAAACAGTTTTAAATTACTCACTGTTTTCCTATTAGCACTTTGTTTTTTTTAAATAAGTGCCAAAATGTTGCATTTCGGGTACAGTATATCAGTTAAACTGAATCACAGTGCCATATGTCTTGATCTCTGAATGATTTGAGAATTCTGCCTGAAATAGAGAGAAAAAGTAGCCTCTGGGACAAATATTGACAAACAGTGTTACTGACTTTGGTACTGTCGATTTGCTGTTAGGAAGATTTAATTCAAGGAATGACTTTGGCCCTGATTATTCTTTAGTAACTGGGTAAGGCCCATTGGGTACAGTGCCTGTTTTCAGGGGAGACCAGGGAGCAGTGGGGAGGTTAAGTTACTTGCTCAGAGTCACACAGTATGCAAGTGGAGGTTATGGGAATTAAAACCATGTCTGCTGGATATACCAAGCTCATTCATAGCTCAATACTTAAATCTCCAGGCTATACTGTCTTAATGACAGTATGATATTCAGAAGGTTTACATGGTGCTAACATGAATAACACCATGCTAACCAGACAGTGTGTCTGAATGAGGCATGGGCCATTTAAAAGATGTCCACAGCACAGCAGTCAGTGGATAGGTTAATCACACTATATACATCACTGTGCTCATGTAAATTAGAGACTCCTCTTGCATACAGGGTGCAGTGGTATGGTACACAATATTCTGAGGATTTTGGAAGTGCTAAACATTTGCCATGGCTGCACTATTTACTGCTTCCAAAAACCTACCCTTAACAAAATGCACAATTATGTGCAAGCTCCACTCTTCCACCCTGCCATCATTCGTGCCAATGACACTTTGTTCCCCATGCCTGACCCCTGAGTTAACGAAGTTGAATTCCCTGGCAGTCTAGTGGTACACCCATCCTACACCAAACCCCATGTAAAATATTCAAATAATATCAATCCCTCCCTGATAGTCTACAGCCCCCCTCTCTCATCTGATTCCCATTGGAAATACCATAATAATGGCAAAATCCTCCCTGGCAGTATAGCGGACCCCCCCAACACACCTTATCCCCATTGGAAATAGCAAAATAATGCCTCTCTCTGGAAGTCTAGTGGCTCTGCTCTGCCCAAATCCCTGCAATACAGTTACATAGAAACATAGGCCATGATGGCAGAAAAAGACCAGAGGTCCATCCAGCCTGCCCATATTCCCTATAATCCCTGGAACCTCCCCTGAAACCTAATGTTCCTCCAGGCAACTAAACCTTCCCATCCTATCCCCATCCTCCTGCCTGGTCTTGTTGCCCCAGGTGACCACAATCCCCTTTATCTATCCCATGCCTGCTTGAATCCCCTGACTGTGTTTGCACCCACCACCTAAGCTAACAGACTGTTCCATGGTTCCATGACCCTTTCCATAAAGAAGTACTTCCTCAAGTCCCCCCTGAACCTCTCTCCTGTTAATATCCACTTGTGACCACATGACTTTGAGTTGGTATTCATAGTAAATAATTCCCCACAGTCTACCTTGTTAATTTCTTTAAGGATCTTGAAGGTGTCTATCATATCTCTCATCTCCCTTCTGGTTTCCAGTGAATACATACTTATAGGATCAGCCCTGCTGGCCCTGAATAATTTTTTGTTTCTCTGCGCTGCAGTGTTTCCAACCTATCCCTGTCTTTTCTGAGGTGAGGGCTCCAGAACTGGATGCAGTACTCCAGGTGAGGCCTCACCAGGGATATGTATAAAGGATGTTTTACCTCTTTTCCTCTGCTATCAATACCCCTCACTAAACATCCCTGCAAGCTTTTAGCCTTGCTATAGGCCTTGTTGCACTGTCTCATTTGTTTAAGGGAGTCACTGATGATAACTCCAAGATCTCGTTCCTCTTCTGTAGTGCTAAGTCTCTCCCCACCCATTCAGTACTCCATCTTGGGGGTTCTTTTTCCCTAGGTGCATTACCTTGCACATTTTGGCATTGAATTTTAACTGTCAGGCCTTAATTTTTGTATGTCTCCTGTATATCCCTGATTCCTTCATCACTATCCACCCTCCTACATAGTTTTGTGTCATCTGCGAAGAGACACAGCCTGGCCTGGATTACCTCACCATTGTCACTAATGAACATGTTGAAGAGGACCAGACCCAGGAGAGATCCTTGTGGAACCCCACTTATAACTTCTCTTTCCTCTGATTTAACCTTATTGACCACCACCTTCTGCTGTCTCCCTTCAAGCCAACTACCCACCTAGTTCACTATGATTTTAGCTGCACACAGGTCTTCCATCTTTTTGAGCAACCTTTTGTGCAGTACCAAATCAAAAGACTTGTTGAAGTCACAGTACAGCAGGTCCACAGTGTGGCCCTTGTCTACTTCTTTGGTCACCCAGTTAAAGGAAAATATTAGGTTAGTCTGGCCAGACCTTCCTACCACACAACTGTATTGTTTACTATCCTGAAGCCCATTGTTCTCTAGGTAATCCACAAGGTCCTCATTGATTAGTGATTCCATCAGCTTCCCCACAGTGGAGGTCAGACTGACAGGCCTGTAGTTCCCTGGTTGCTCCCTATCCCCCCCACATGAAGTGGTACAATGTCTGCCATGTTCCAATTCCTTGGAACTTCTCAAGACCTAAGTGAACTGTTGAACATCCCAACCAGTGATTTAACCAGATCCGCTGCTAATTCCCTGAGTGTCCTTGGATGCAATCCAGCTGGTCCTGGGGCCTTATCTATCTTAAGGGCTGCCAGCTCTTTCAGGACCCTCTCACTAGTAAGTATTGGATGCCTGACATCCAGGATTCTGTTAGCAGATGTTTAATGCTGCTTTCTGGCATAGACCTGCATACTGGGCAAAAGCAGTCATTCAGGATGACGGCCTTTTGCTCATCCTCCTTTATCACCCTACCACCCTCAATTAGCCATGTGATGCACCCCTTTTTCCTTTTTTCACTGATATATCTAAAAACTGTTTTTCCCATTCTTGACCCCCTCTGTGATACGCAGCTCTGTGTCTGCTTTCACCTCCCTAATGACCCTCTTTGCCTTCCTATGATTCTATAGATAATCCTCCCTTTCTACCCCCCCCCGCTTTTCCTAATATTTAGAGAAGGCCTTCTTTTTGGCCATAACAGCTTCCCTTACCCTAGCTGAGAACCATAGTGGTCTCTTAAGCCTGTTTTTTTTAGGTTCTGTTCTTATGCTTGCCTTTGATGCCTTGAGAATGGCTCCCTTTATTGTCCCCTATCTCTCTTCTACCCCCTCCTCCACCCTTATTAACATATCCCTGACCAGTTCCCTCAACCTATCAAAGCCACCTTCTAAAGTCAAGGACTTTGTTTTCTTGATTGTGGGTTGCCAGCCCAGAGGGCCAAGTCAAACCACATAGAGTTGTGGTCACTATTCCCTTGCAGCTCCTATACTCCCACAGCACTCAACATCTCTGAGCTGATGAGTACCATATCAAGGATTTTATTCTGCCTGGTAGGTTCTTTAACCGATTGCACCAGTAGACAGTCTTGGAAAACATCCAGTAATGTCTGACTCCTGTCACTCTCTGCCACCGGGACCTCCCAATTGATATCAAGCAGGTTCAGGTCACCCACTGCCACTACATCCCCCTTTGCTTCCCTTCTTTTAAGTTCCTCCTTGAGTTCTCTCTCTCTCCCTCCCTATTTCGTCCCCATGCCCTGGAGGCCTACAGATTGCACCTAAGTGCCCTTTCCTGCCTGAGGCTACCATGAGTTTTACCCATACTGACTCAACTTGATACTATCCTCCTTTGCTCCTGGTTGTCTGTTTGTAGCTGTGGGCTGTAGTGCACCATGCATATACTCTTCACATGATGCGACCATGGGCTAATATTCATAGAGACCGCACATGCCAGACAGGGCACACAAACTGTATGAATATGACTAATTGACTGCCATGTGCTATTTTATGTATTGCACTCTGTTTTGCACAGTGCCAACTGCCGCTTTTGAAAATCTGGGCCTCTGAGAGCTAAGTGTGCTCTTGAACTGCTGATGAAGTGATTTCCACTGCGTGATTAAGTTACAGCAGTTGTGCATGTGCAAGGGAATATACTGTCTCTAGACATGTGATCATGGTATGTGGCATGAGGCAATTGTTACAACCAGCTGGTTATTATGGGAAATTACACACAGCTTTTACAATGCTAGAAAAGATTGCCTATCATTATTATTATGTTCTTACTGCAAAAAGCATTTGGGTCATGTTCCTTCACTATGGTTTATATAGATTACCCATAATGTGTGCTGTGATTATGTGTGTAATTTGGTGCCATGTACTGTCCTCCAGTACTTAACCCTTAAGCTGCCAATAGATTTAAAAAATTGTAATTCAGGATTTTATCTATTCATACAAATCAGCATTACTTGCTTATTTCCTGAAAAGTGTTAGCCCTATTGTAAATATGACAAACAGGCCTCCAATGATCTTTTCTATTAGACTGTATTTTTTCAGAGGTTAAACCCATTTGCATTGGCTGATAAATTAAATGTAGTTTTGTTTATTATGTAGAAGTTTTTGGAAAAAATGTGATACTGTGCTTTGCAGATTAAGCAATACATTACATTTTTTTTATTACTGTAGCTTTGAAACAGTCATATTTTTGGTGCTACAGGATGTTGTCAGGCAAACCACATCATCTAATTAAGCATTTACATTACTTATGTTGTACAAACAAAAATATCATTAAACCTTGGACACTAATAACCCTGTAGAATTGTATTGCACTTTCATGATGGGCAGGGAACCTAGGCTTTGGATAGGACTCAGAGAGGCAGGATGGAGGCAGACAGGGCTGCTAAGTGTTACTTCCCACAGAGTGTGCCAGCCTAGTAGAGAAACATCAGTCCATACTGATGCCAGTGGGTATGGACTGGTTCTCTGGTGAGTGGTTGTGCATGCATACTTTGGACTGCATTGATGAATGCTAATGGAGGCTGTATCTGCTGGTGAAACAAATGATACTTAAAACCATGTCACCATTGCGATGAGTGACAGCAACTGCCTTAAGCCCCATACATGCATACACCCACCATAGGCAGGGTAAATAGGGGTGACCAGAAGATGGGGATGGGTGGTCTCTACAGGGGGTATGCCCCCAGGCTGACAGACTGAGCAGATAGTGGTGTGTTTAAAAACCTATATTAAAAAAATACCTTAAAACCAACAAAATAAAACAGAATATCAATTGGAGGGTTCATATGTATATAATTATTTTCTCACTAGTTTTGTAAGATTAATTGTACACTTCCTAGTTTAAAAAGAGTAACAGTACAAACATTGCACAAGGTACAAAACCTTCAAAGATAGGGCACTTCATGTCTTCATTGAGTCAAAACTCTGAATGGTGCTATTATTGTAATTATTTAAATATGCAGTTAACCCTCAAGTAGCACGTTATGCTTCTGGATTAAGCCAGGCAATCAAATAACATCATAGGCCAGAAGCAGGATGTCAAGTAGATACAATGCTGTTTTTAATTTGACTAAATGTGGTGCGCCACCCATCTTCATTTTGGTCTGCATCTGATACAGATGACTTTTACAAACCTCAATTCCTGCTTTTAATTAACCCAATTTGCATGTTACAAGATTAGCAGTCTTTCAACATATTTTCCATTCACGTAAAAAAATATATGTATATGTTTTAAATTTCCATTGGCAAGAAAGCTGTTATGATGATACTTACAGCAGTTCGCAATTCTACTGTGAGCAATGGGTGTCACTGTGCACTGATGATCTCTAACAATAATGTATGCTGGGGGTCATAAACTGAAAGATAACATGTCACAGATTAAAAAACAATAAAACAAATATGACTCTTTAAACATTAATAGTGTATTCCATATAAAAAGTCAATCATGCTTCATAAAATTAACAAAACCTCATTAGCCTTATTGTCATATACAAGTACTTTGACTTAGTGAAACAAGTCTTGTGTTTCTAGATAGGATTTCTTTTCTTCTTTTTGTTATTTTAAGTATACATTAAGAAATCAGAATGTTGTACATAACATTTAGAAAATACAATTAAAAACTATTAAACTTTTGATACTGTAAAAACAATGTCATTTTAATCAATTTTTAAATTGATCCAAGGATTTATACAGTACTCTCTATTATATCATGGAAGAGCATTCCATCATGAGGGAGTAGTATGGATAATACTTGAAAATGAAGACTAGATTTTTTGCAAGGAGAAATCTAAAAGAAATACTGACCAGTGGACAGCAGGATTGGATTAAGTGACCTACAGAGCTTCTTCTCTGAAGCAGAAGTCTGGTTCACTGAGCACAAACTCATGCTTAACTATAAAAAAAAACAAGGCTATGATCATCGCACATCGCCAAAACAAACAAAAATACTTTCCCCTTCACATTCTTATTAACTATGAAACCACCCCACTCAAGCTGATAAAATCCTTTAAATATCTGGTTATCACCCTTGATTCCCATCTTACCTACCACGATCATATCCATCATCTAACCGAGTCTATTAACTCAAGAATTGGCCTGCTGCACAGACACAAACATTGTATGCCTCCTGCAGCCCTCCACCTGACCTTGTCATCGTCAGTCCTTTCCCTGCTTGACTACAGGATTACTTTCTATGGTGCAGCCAATAACACTGCTCTCAGTCATATCAAGGTAGTGCTGAACAAAGCTTGCCAGCTAGTCTCTGGGTGTGATAGGTGGAACCACACTTGTGTCCTCTACTAGCTAACAAACTGGCTAAATTTTGAGGCTCGACTAAATACCAAACCTGCCTTATAGCTAAGAAAGCTTCAGCTGGTCTCTTCTGTATGAGGGTCTGTGATTTAATCCAGTTTGCCCCTCAAGCTAGATCCACCAGAAGCTCTACAAAAGACCCTCTCCTAGTCCCTCACTGCAGGACATCCTTGGGGCTACATGCATCCTACTATAGGGCCCTCTCTGGATGAATGACCTACCTGTAGATATCTCCTCAGAATTGAAACTAGGCCCTTCAAATCCAAACTTAGAGAGCTACTCCTCTCCTCTCCTCTCCTCCTGTGTTCTATTGCTTATAACCTTCCTCCTTCCCCTGCTCTCCTTACTCCCCTATTTTTCCCATACTAGCTTTCATGGACAAAGTCTTTTCTGATGACAATCCCACCATATCCTCCCTTCTTCTGCCATACTTTCTCCTCATCTCTAAAACACTGTGTCTGTATCTGCCTCCTGAGTGGTCCCCTCATCTCTAAAATGATAGGCTTTTACTTGCTCTGGGTGTTCTCAGTTATATTGCTGTTCTATGTTACTTATTGTACTATTCTAATGTAATAAGTGGGTTGTTGCTTATCTGCTTGACATGACTCAGGGTATAGTTGTCTACCTTCTGTATGTCTCGTACCCAGCCCGTACCTCATGTATCCACTTGTTCTTTTAATCTGTATTGTACAGTTAACATGTATTTTGATGTGGAGCCTTTGCAAAGGAGTCTCTGACTCAAAGATTTGTAATTCCAATATGTTCAATAAATAAATAAATTAAGCTCTTCAGATTTAAATGGCTAGCATTATGACCTAAAATTAAATTTGAAGTTTCAGTGACAATAAACATAGTTTTTTGAAAAGTGTAGTAATTAAGGATCAAACCTTAGTGGCATTCAAATCAGACAAGTTGCAATCTAATGAAGCCTATAAAATGGTTCCACAGTGCTGGAACACAGACTAAAAAGTAAGGAGTTACAATACTGAAGAAACTGAAGATTATGTACACTAACCATGTGGAAAGTAAAATACTCCCTTCACAAAGTGACAGTGCATCACAAAACATAGGGGAGTTTGTCTTGCAAACATTTGGTTCATATTTTGACTCCTAGACTGCATTAAATTAACATTTTCAACAGCTTCAGCAACACTGATGACTTAATTGAAGTATTTTAGTTCACATATTGTTAGTGTGCAACATCTTCAGTTTCATCAGTTTTGTTACAGCCCCAGACCCTGCCGGCAGCTCCTACATGATAAGCAGAGTGTCTCTTCTATTTTTGTTTTAGGGCTAAAGGGATAATGCCATCAGACCAAGTGCAGGCCTCCAAGATGTGCTAGGATGAATTGATCAGAGGACACTCAATGTCACAGAAGGGAGAAAGACTCAAGTGAAACATCAGAAATAATTACTTCCCAGACTGAGTTGTGAACACATGGAATAGACTACCAGAGCATACAGTATCAGCTGGAACTGTAATGACCTTCAAACTCAGACTAGACAAGTACTTTGAAGAAGATGCAGTGACAGGGTATAGTCCCACTAAGTTGGTGGAAGGAAGGAACTCAATGGGCCACTGGTCTTCTTCCCCACAGAAAAATATTCATGTATGTATGTATGTATATATGAATGCATGAATGCATGTGCTTATTTTCAAAGTCTTTACTAGAAAATACATGCTAAGCTGTTAACAGCTCCTTTCCAGGGGAAAGGGGAGTACACTGCAACTCTGAACATTGAGGTGCAATAATATAACTAACAAGTTATAGTTGCTGTGTAAAAAGGCAATATGAAAGAATAAATGTACAGCTTTAATGGCTAATATGACAGATTCACAGATCCAGCACAAGAACAAAGTGCAATACACAGTGGCTAAGCTGTGGATATAGGAGGGTGATAATAGGGGGATCCTGTATGCTAGTGATGCACTTTGCAAGGTCAGGAACAGTTACAGGAGTGAGTTGTAAAGTCTTTTTTATATTTTCTCTTTTAGCCCCCTTCTTCTCTATGGCTTGTTCCTACCTTTCAGGACTCCCTAGACCACTCATGGGGTGTGCCCCACGTATCTCTGGAGATCTTGGTTGACCGACACCTATCAGGCCTCAGTTTATTCCCTGAGTGGAGAGGAGGGGGAATCCCATGTCTTTCTACCCCAGTCCATAATGAGTGAGCCAGTTGAGCCAACTGATCCTCCACAGCTTGGTTATTGAACCATGGCACCAGGGCCCATCTACAGGGGCAAGTGTGGTGTTTTTCCTGTGTTCTGGTTCCCTGCCTGAGGATGTCAGCACATGAAGAGATCCAGGGAGACAGGGGCACACAGAGACATGCCACTGCTCCAGATCTTGGCCTGTGTCCTCCCTCCTATTCATTCTGCATTCCACTGCACCACCACATGTGGTCACCCAGGTGGCAGTAAAAGTGGGACACACAGCCTCCACCCTAGAGGTGGAGAACAGCTCTCTGGGTTCTCAATCCATCTCCCCAGCTGGCCCTCCAGCAATCTGGGCTCACTTTCAAACCCGAGTCGCTGGCATCGCAAGCAGTAGCCCTACTGCTGCAATGGTGGCCCGGCAAGTTGCAATGTCTTGAAGGAAGGATTTAAAGGAATAGAGGAATGAGGTAGAGCAGATAGCAAGAAAGCTAAGACAAGAGCTTAGGAAATGGAAGGAGAACCTGCAGTGGATTTCACTGGAGGAAGGAGAGAGAGAGAGAGAGAGAGCAAGGGTTGGGGTTGTGAAGTGAGTACACTGGGCAGAGAGAGGATAATTGGAGGAAGGTAAGATAAGGGAGAAAGGAGCTAAGTCAGATTATGGAGGTAAAGGAAGCATATTGGTAGAAGCATGTGGTATCACAGAAGGGACAGGGAGAAGTAGAGGGACCAACAGTGGGTCCAAGGAGGACAGTCTAGGGCAAAACAGCACAAAGAGCCAGTCTAATCTGGCCAGTGTGGAACTCAAAGCTGCAGTGTAATTGAAGATTCGGAGGATCATAATCAAGAAGATTCCTCTAAGAGCAGAAACAGGATGCACACTTTATTCCTATTCACAGACTTAAGTTTAGAGTGGATCTTCAGGTGGATGGTGTCCACATGCAAAGGGGGAATAGAGGTACAGGTAATGGTTCATCCAAACCTTAAGGTATTTATAGAAGAAGACATCCTCAATAACCACACCATCAAGGGTATGGAAGGAGGGGTGAGGAGAGAATCTGACTAACCTCTGCCTAGTGCCAAAGTTAACAGAAAATGTTTTGACATTTAGGAACAGTTGATAAGCATGGAACCAACACTGGATATTGGGGAAATCCAGTAGGAGTCAAGAAGCCAGGTCAGGGTGGAGTTGCCCCTTAGCATCTTATCATCAACGTACATGTTGGTGGTCACAGAAGTACAGGCATTTGGCAGCTTGTTTAGGAAAACAGAGAACAGGGCTGAACTGAACTGGATGGGTTAGTAGCTCAGATGCAGGCTGTGAGTGTGTACTGTGCTAAAACCATATGAGATTTAAAGCAGCAGTGTAGTGTTGAGAGTATGGAAGGTTTTCTATGGGTTATTTTGATTAGAAATTTATGTTTTTTGTAACTTTGTTGTCTGAAACAAAGAACAAGGCAAGTATTTTAACTGTAGTGCATTTAGCAGTTAGGGACCTTTTTCTATTATTCATGGCCTGGCTTTGTGCACAAGAAACATTTTTAAATATATATATTTTTCTTTCCTGATAATTTATTGAGGCTTAACAATAGTGAGTGAGACTTGTCAGTGCAGCATTGCTGCAGATATCTGAGTGACTTGATTTTATAACAAATACAATTTGAATTTAATATCAGATATCTTCCAGTTAGGAACTCAGGCTTGGGTCCCGCCATGGTCACTTAAGCAAGTGTGAGCACACTGTCGCTGCTGCTGGTAGGGTGGCACTAGTCAGCTGACTCTTATTGCTCTTGTTTGCTGCTTTTCCATTCTGTGTGTGTGCACAGCTGAGCACTGAAGACAGCTCTGCCTATGAAGAAATTAAAAAAAATATAGATTTTTCTTAAAATTTAGTCAGACTTGACTATTAGTGAATGAGACTTGTCAGCTCAGCATTGCTGCAGTGGTCTGAGTGACTGTATTTCACAATAATATAACTAACATTTAATACATCTTTGAGTGAAGACTACAACCATTGCAGACAGAGGACGTAGTACAAGAAAACATAGTTGGTGCAGCAACATCCACATGCCTGCAGCTACTGTGGGGCAGTAAGCAACAAGAGAGGGTGAGTGTATTGCAGAGCAACTCTTAAGGTGTATTCACTTTACAAAATTATGTTTTAGCCCATCAAAGCCTGCAGTCTCCATCAGCAGCAGTATGGCATTGACTGACACTAGGGCAAAAAGTAAAAGCACCATTCAGAGTACTAATAGTGCTGCTAGAAGGACACTGTAATTCCTAGCCACTGATACTACCAATGTGAATGTGTCCTTTTCATCCCTTGCCACATCACCAGTTACCACTAGAATGAGGCCATCTTGCTTAATATCCTTCACTGCTCTGATCTATAACTCACCCACTGTTACTACTAGCATTCCAATCTCCACTGCAGCAGTGGCCTGCCAGCCACTCCTGTCACTGTAACTGAGCCCATTCCTGCCACTGTGACCCAGAGCACTCCTGCCACTGAGACTGAGACCACTTCTGCCACTGTGACCCAGGTCAACTACCGCAGTGTGACTGAGACATTAATGTCCTAATGTCTTGGGTAATATGTAGGTTTTAATAAAAAAATAATAACTTAATATTGGAAATGTTCTCTTTTGGCTTTTATAAATTGCAAATGCTGACTGAATGAATGGTCTCTACATGAAATTTATTTATTAATTAATGTATGCATGTACCGTATGTATTTATTTATTTAATTTGTTAACAGGATAAGAGCACTGGACTGAGGGTCCTTTTTCAGGTTCGAACTGAGTAAATTGCATTACAAAATATACAACATTCCACAATAACACACATTTACAATTGCAAGTACATTAATCTACCAAATACAATTTTACTCACTTTTTCAGAACTTGAAGAGAACAGTTAATATGTAAAGATTCAGGTAAGCTATTCCAAAATCAAGGTTCTGCTGCAGCAATGGCATGTAGACCAGTTCTGATTTTACAAGAACCAACTTTAAGAACAACCCCACTTGCTGACCGTAAACTAGGTAATGTATCCATAACTGAAAGAAGATCAGATAGTGGGGTAGAGGTAGAATAAAAACATTTTTATAAACTAAACAACTGAAAAAATATTGTATATATTACACCGGGAAAAACCAACCAAGCTGAGAGTATAAAAGACAATGAAGAGCATGTAGAGGAGCTAGCAAAATAAAACGGCAATGTTGTTATAAACAGCTGAAAGAGTCTGTACCACTTTAGTGCCAAGATAAAAAAAGGCTTGATATATAATCAAATTGAAGTAGGAGAGAGACAATGGCAGTGGACTTGTGGGATTCAAAGGAAAAAAGGCTTTTCAACTTATACAGGGCTCCAATTTTTTTTATTAATATTACATCAGACAAGCTTTATATGCTCAGGAAGGGCCACCAAGTGATCTAAGATAACTCCTGAATATTTAAATTGGGATACTGGGAAGAAGCCAGAAGGGGAAGGAAGGAAACATATTCAATTGAGAAGAAGCCAGAAGGGGAAGGAAGGAAACATATTCAATTCAGTGCTTTAGAGTAACTGGTAATTGCTATTTTTCTTTTAAACTTAGATTGTGGGCTTATAGTGACACTATACTTTCTTTGTTGTCTTTACTTATAATTGTTTTTGGGCTGTTGAAAATTTAAAGCATAGTGGTGGTGTAATTCTGTGCTGTCTTTAATTGCTGCAAATTTTATCTTGGCTGGTCTGACTGCCCTGTAGTTGGGTGAAGGGTGTTAATTGTCTGGCCTCTGACCTCAGCTACGTGATAACTGGAGGTAGGCTTAGTCAGAGTTAAAGTAGCAAGCAGAGGTTTATTTTCTCAGAAGAAGCCAGAAGGGGAAGGAAGGAAACATATTCAATTCAGTGCTTTAGAGTAACTGGTAATTGCTATTTTTCTTTTAAACTTAGATTGTGGGCTTGTAGTGACAGTATACTTTCTTTGTTGTCTTTACTTATAATTGTTTTTGGGCTGTTGAAAATTTAAAACATAGTGGTGGTGTAATTCTGTGCTGTCTTTAATTGCTGCAAATTTTCGCCCCCCCTCCCCTTCCCCCAACACTTAATTATATGCCCTGATAAATCTGATTGACAGGAGCTAAACACAGGTTATAGTAAGGGGTGTGAAGTAGGAGGGGCATAAGGGGGAGGAAGCCCACCCTCAACACGACAAGTGTTTTGACTCATTTATTTATTTATTGGTTTCTTTTTCCTTTAAAAAAAATTATCTGAGGATCAGTGACAGGATTTTTAGTACAGTAAATTAATAAAAAGAGAACTAGGAGAGCTTCAGTAGCAGACAAGTAGTGGAATTGCAGTATAATGTGGGGAGTGGTGCAATGCAGTGGCTGTGGGGCAGCAATATTCAGGCAGACCTTCTGGACACTGAGGTGCTGCCCTATCTGCATGCATCTCTCTGGACTGTGGGATGAGTAGCCAGACTCAGAGCAAAAAGTAAACTGGGTCAGGAGTACCATCACTCCCTATCCAGAGACCACCCAGTCCAATGCAGCTGCCTCAAAGGATGCCAAGAACGAGGAGCACTTGGATGACAGTGGGCTCAGGGAGGGTTACAGCAGTCAGGCAGAGGCACATCCCAGATCCTATTCCACTCAAGAACTCATATGCCACACTGGCAAATGAGGACAACCAAATAGAGGTACCCAGAGAAGTGGAAGGAAAGGATGTGGAGGTTAGCCAAGGAGGTGACCTCAGCGGGGAAAGCAGTGGACCCCAGAGGAGGAGGAAGCGAATCCTGGTGGGGACTCCACGTAAGAGGGATACAGCTAGGAACACTGGAGGGGAGGACAGGGAGGTGAGGTGCCTACCAGGTGCCACGGCATGGAGGGATGGAAGGAAGATCCTGGGGATCACTGGGAAGGCAAGATAGGAGGGTGAGCTGGATGTCATTATCCACCTAGGTACTAATGACCTGGCAAATGGGGAGACAAAGGAAGTTCAGGAAGAGTTTAGGAAACTGGGGAGGGGTCTCAAGCAAGTAGCTACTTCTGTCACTTTCTCAGAAGTACTACCTGTGAGAGGCAAGGGAGAGCATAGGAGTGCATGCACCAGGAACTTTAACTCATGGTTGAAGAACTGGTGCTGTGAGGAAGGGTTTGGATTCATTGGTGACTGGGGACCCACCTGGAGGATGGAGGTTTGTTCAAGCCTGACGGCCTGCATCCATCCTTCAGGAATCAAGCACTCAATGACAAGTATAAATGCTACATTGACAAGCATTTAAACTAGCAAAGGGGTGGCAGTCCAGAAAGGAGGGTACATACTTGCTCACCCCCACAGCTAGCAGTGGAACCAGTGAACCAGAGGAGTGGCTATCTCTGCAAAGCAGTGTGCAAAAGATGGAGATTAGTGCCCAAGAGGTGGATAAGCAGAAAAAGGGGCAAAATTCAGCAGAAGGGCAGACAGCAAGGAGAACCAGGGATAAATGACAACTAAGGAAGGGGCTGGAGTAGAACAGTGAAGCAGTCTAGGGAGGTCAAATCATGGAAAGCCATGTGTGCAAATGCCAGAGCCTTAGCAACAAGATGGAGGCTGTCATGGTACAGTCAGACCTGGACATTGTGGCCATCACTGAAACCTGGTGTAATGATAACCATGACTGGGAGATGGCCATACCTGCTACAACATATTCAGAAGAGACAGAGCAGGCAGAAAGGAGGAGGAGTGGCACTGTATGTGAAAAATGACATAAGGGCCACAGAGATCCAGGAGGAACAAAATGGGGAGAGATACTGTGGGTTAAGCTGGAAAGGAAAATGGAGCAAGCCATCCGCACAGGTGTGGTCTATAGACCACCAGCCCAGGAGGAAGAAACAGATAGGGAGCTGATGCTAGCCATCCAAAGGATGGCAGACAAGGGTGAGGTAGTACTGGTTGGAGACTTCAATATTCCAGATGTGGACTGGAGCATCCCAGCAGCAGCATCAACGAGGAGCAGATTTATCCTGGACTCCCTTCAGGGTGCCTTCCTCAAGCAACTGGTCATGGAACCAACTCGGCAGAAGGCAATACTGGACCTTGTGCTCACAAACAGGGACAGTGTGATGGGGGTAACAGTGGGGAGCACCTGGGTAACAGTGACCACCAGTCATTGTGGTTTGAAATCACAGAAAAGCAGAACCAAACCACACAAAACATGTATCCTGGATTTTAGGGGGCAGACTTTGGGAAAATGGGGAGATACTTGAAAGAGGCATTAAGGGAATGGGACAGGAATCAGGGGTTGAGGAACAGTGGGAGTATTTAAAATGGGGATTACAAGAACAACAGAATTATGCATTAAGCAGGTTAGCAAGAGGAAAAGGAAGAGGAGACCATTATGGTTTTCCAAAGAGGTATCAAAGAAAGTGAAAGCCAAAAGATTGCATTCAGGCAATACAAAAGACACAGGCAGAAGGGATAGGGAAGTACCAGGAGAAGCAAAGGGAGGCAGTGAGGTCAGTAAGGGAAGCCAAAGCTCAGACAGAAGAACACATTGCAAAAATCAGTGGGAAGGACAAAACCTTTTACAGGTACATAAGTGAAAAAGAAAGACAAAGGGAGGATAGTGAGACTGAAGGGGAGGATGGGAGCCGCATGGAGGATGACAGCAGAAAAGCTGACATATTGAACAGGGATTTCTGCTCAGTCTTTACTGAGGAAGAGGAGGTAATGGGTCTGAAGGGGTACAAGGGGTGAGAATGGTGCAGAAATGGACACAAGTCCCTTTACAGAAAGGGTCCTGAAGAACTGGAAGTAATAAGAGTTGATAAAGCAATGGGGCCAGACAGGGTGCACCCAGGGTCCTTAAGAACTAAGAGAGGTGGTGGCTGAACCTCTGGCTATCCTGTTTAGCCGATCACTGGAAACAGGGGAGGTACCCAAAGACTGGAGGACAGCAGATGTAGTCCCCTTATACAAAAGTGGGAACAAAGAGGAAGCAGGGAACTACAGACCAGTCAGCCTCACCTCGGTAGTGGAGAAGATCATGGAAGCTCTACTGAAGGAGAGATTGGTAGAACATCTGGTTGTCAATGGACTACAGGACCCAAGGCAGCATGGTTTCACCAGGGGGAGGTCATGTCAGACCAACCTTGTTGAATTTTTTACTGGGTGACTAGGGAGGTGGATCAGGGGAGGGCAGTGGACATGGCCTATCTGGACTTCAGCAAGGCCTTTGACACTGTGCCTCATAGAAGACTATTACACAAACTGGGGAATATGGGTGTGGGCAGGACAGTATTGTGGTGGGTAGGTAACTGGCTGGGTGGCAGGACACAGAGGGTGGTGGTAAATGGCTGTCACTCCACAGAGGGAAGAGTGACCAGTGGGTACTACAGGGATCAGTGCTGGGACCGTCCTATTCAACATCTTCATCAGTGACATTGCACAGGATCTAGAAGGCAGAATTTCACTGTTCACTGATGACACAAAGCTCTGTAACAGAGTAGACACACCAGAGGGTGTAGACAGAATGAGGAGCGACCTGCAGAAACTTGAAGAATGGTCAGGGGTTTGGCAGTTGAAATTCAATGCAAAGAAGTGCAAGATAATGCATATGGGGCACAAAAACCCTGGCACAATATATCAGTTGGGGGGTGAGGATGTAGCATGCACCAAGCAGGAAAGGGATCTTGGGGTTGTCATCTCTGATGACCTCAAGGTAGGGAAACAGTGTGACAAGGCAGCAGGTAAAGCAAATAGGATGCTGGGATGTATAGGCAGGGCATCACCAGCAGGAAAAGGAGGTCATAATTCCGCTATACAAGACACTAGTGAGGCCCCACCTGAGTACAGTGTATAGTTCTGGAGACCATACCTAGTGAAGGACATAGACAGGGTAGAGAAGGTTCAGAGGAGGGCAACAAAGATGGTGCATGGATTGCATCACAAGTCCTATGAAGACAGGTTGAAGGAACTGAACATGTACTCCCTGGAGGAGAGGAGGGAGAGGGATATGATAGAGACATACAAGTATCTTACAGGGAGGAACAGGGTGCAGGAAAACACTATTTTTAAGCGAAAAAGATGTTCCAGGACTAGAGGGCATAGGATGAAGTTGGAGGAGGATGATTCAGAGGAAACATGAAAGAATTTCTTCACAGAATGGGTGGTG
This sequence comes from Neoceratodus forsteri, assembly GCA_016271365.2. Lineage (NCBI taxonomy): Eukaryota > Metazoa > Chordata > Ceratodontiformes > Ceratodontidae > Neoceratodus > Neoceratodus forsteri. The sequence continues at coordinate 736,901,288 of CM057449.1, forward strand.
GACAAATGGAACACCCTGCCAGAGGAAGTGGTGGGGCTGAAACAATCACGGGATTTAAGAATGCATGGGATAGACATAAAAGAATTCTAGAGGTCAGGGTAAGGGAAACAGACTTCTAGAAAACAAACTGAACTTACAAGCTCAAATGGGCAGACTGGGTGGGACATAGGCCCTTATCTGCCGACACTGTCTATGTATCTATGTATACTTGCTTGATTAAATGTCCTTGATTGTCATAAGGCTTAAGAGATGGGTAGTTATTTCACATGGAACATGACCCAAAAATCATAGATTTAGTCTTCTTTGAATTAAGAATGAACAATTTATTAAAGAACCAATTACAAACAGAAAACAAGTTAGAAAAGTTAAAAATCTAATCAGATCTTCTTTATCATTATTCCAAAATAAGGAGGATCTGCACCAGGGCTGTAACTGATTCTTGCTTGTAGAGCGGAAACAGGCCTGGCCTAGTAGAATGACAATTTTGTTTTCACTTTTAGGGGAGAAAATACTTTCCTGGCAATTGTCCTAAGAACAATAGGCAGGGATTTAAATGATAAAACTGAGCTATTGCCATCTCTATGAGTAATGATGTGACAGCAGTATAAACTGTGGTGTGTTTGCTGTCCAAGTTTAAGCTTCCCAGTTTGATTAAATAAAGCATAGTTTTGACTGCAAAATAAATTTTATTAATATGCAGAATGGTAGCTGGTAGTTTCTATGCATGTTAGTTTACTATTTACAGCTGATGTGATTTTTATGTTTGCTTGCACGCATATGCAAGAAACATAGTGCCACCATACGAGAATTCATAGGTATGCCTCCCTACTTCCAATGCCCTGCTGCCTTTTGCAGGCATGGCTCCACTGTGCCAATGAATGTAAGAGCTGTCTATGACAGCGCTTGCAAATGCAGCAGCATACAGGTGAAAGAACGGCTGTAGCATGTAGGCAGTTGCATACTGCCACCGGCGTGTATGCAAAGTGCCTCCACGTCCGCAATGCAGTGCAAGAGCTGTCATAGACAGCTCCTCCCCCAACAAGTAGCACACAGGAGCCCACCCCAGCATGCTCACGCACCCCCCCACACACACAGTATGGCTGACAGGGTGCCCAACCCCAGTCAGCTCCTGTGCCCTCCAATCAGCCTTCCAGGTCAAACATCCATCTGCAGCCCCCAAACACACTTCCAGGTGATACGCTGGGAGCCCACCCCAGCATGGCAAAGCTCTCTATGGCTGATGGGGGTGCCCAATCCCCATCAGCTTTGCTGGCCCCCCAAAAAAATTCCAGCTGCCACGCTGGGAGCCTATGCCAGCACGTAAAAAGTCCCGCATCATCTTACTACTAGAAAAGAAACCTAGAAAGAAAGAAAGAACGATCCCACACTGACTGCCTTGACCCCCCTCTCCCACCTGCGCCCACCCTTTGTGCACCCTTCCTCCCCACACCCCTCCTCACCCCATACTTACCTCTGGAGTCCAGCACGACAATCTTCGGTGGACCAGGAACACGTCTGCACTCTTCAAAGCCGACCACGAACTGAGGAAATGCTGGTAAGCTGTATAATGGAATAAATAGGGTTGTTTCAACTTTGATACATATCTCAGGCATTTTTTGGAATTTTTTCACCAAATTTTCAACATGGGGTTTTTGGGACCCCACCTCATGAATGCTTTCACTGTCATTTTGTTATTCAGTCCTGAAAGGTGATTTCATAGTTACTGAGTGAAACCATCTTTTGGGACTGATTTACAAAACAACAGTGTCACAGTTCATGAGGTAGGCTCCCAAAAACCCTATGTTGAAAATTTGGGGAAAAAAATGACTGTTTTATGAGTGTGCATTGTGCAATTCCTATGCACGATCGTAAGTTGTCAATTTTTTAATATTTGCACTCCAGATTTTCAACATTGCCATTTTACCATACCTCCTTATGAGCAGTACAGCTGTCATTTTTCACATCTTGCCCAAAATGTATTTCAAGGCATGTGGCATGCAATGGCACAGTTTGTGTGCGAAATCAATGTTTGGGACAGATTAAGAAAATCATAGTGACACTGTTAATGAGCAGAGGTCTTAAAATGGCTATGTTGAAAATTTGGTGAAAAAAAATCCTAAAAATGACTGTTTTACGAGCGTGCGTTGTGCAATTCCTACGCACACTCGTAAGTTTGTACATTTTTAATATTTGCACTCCAAATTTTCAACATTGTCATTTTACCACACCTTCTTATGAGCAGTACAGCTGTCATTTTTCCACACATGAAGTGCACAATGGCGCAGTCAGTGTGCGAAATCAATGTTGGGACAGATTAAGAAAATTACAGTGACACTGTTCATGAGAAGAAGCCTTAAAATGGCTATGTTGAAAATGTGGCAAAAAAAATCCCCAAAATGACTGTTTTACAAGTGTGCTGCACAGTTCCTACATAGGTGCATAAGTTTGCAAATTTTTGAATTTGCACTCCAGATTTCAGCATTGCCATTTTACAACACCTCCTTATGAGCAGTACAGCTGTTACTTTTCACATCTCTCCCAAAATGTGTTTCAACATGTAGTAGAGCACAATGGCACAGTTAGTGTGTGAAATCAATGTTTGGGACAGATTAGCAAAATCACAGTGACACTGTTCATGAGCAGAGGTCTTAAAATGGCTATGTTGAAAATTTGGTGACTAAAGTCCATAAAATGACTGTGTTAAGAGCGAGCATTGTGCTGTTTCCCTGTACCCTCATAAGTTCATGAATTTGTAATATTTTCAGTCCAGATTTTCACCACTGGCATTTTTCCACACTTCCTTATGAACAGTAGAGCTGTAATTTTTCACAACATGGCTGAAATGTGTTTTCACACTTTCTGTGCAGAAATGCATGGTCGCTGTGGGAAATCACTGTTTGGGACAGATTAAGAAAATAACAGTGACACTGTTCATAAGTGGAGGTCCCAAAATGCCTGTGTTGACAATCTGATGTAAAAAATCCCCAAACTAATTACATTAAGGGTGTGTGTTGTGCAGTTTCTATGCACCCTTGTGACTTCACCATTTTTTTTACTATTTTCACTGCAGATTTTCAATATTGCCATTTTTTACACCTCCCCATGAACAGTACAGCTGTCATTTTTCACATCCTGTTCAAAATGTGTTTTCACACCTGTGAGGTCAAATCCATAGTCACTTTGCAAAATCAGCTTTCAGCTAACAAACTGATATTGCCACTGTTCATAAGGTGGGGGTCACAAAAAACCCATGTTGAAAATTTGGAGTGAATATACGCGAGCGCCTGAGGCGTTAGGGTTTCGACCATAGTGCATAGCCCTGTAGAGACTGAAAGGCATCAGGAGTGTGACTTGGGATTGTCGCCTGTAATGCTCATACAATTCCACCCCACCACACCCTGCAGCCAGTGAGAGGTATCTAGTGTGCCTTGGACCTTGGCCCCAAGTTCACCCCATTCTCCTATACTGCACCCATCTCACCATATTTTCTAGTGGAATGGGTGAGCATAAGGCCAAACACCCAAGGCACACCGACACTTGTCAGTTTCTGCAGGATATGGTCTGGTGAAATGGCATGGCTGTTATGCCTGATGACCCAAAGGCATACCCTACCAATGCCAATGCCAGCAAGCAAACATTCGGCATTGACAAATGCCTGTTAAAGTTAACAATACGTTCTTTGTGGGAATTTTTATGCTATGCATTTTAATTATTTGTATTTACTTCACTTGGTGCTGAATTCAAACTTATTGAAATTCATGTATATAAAGTAGGTTGCAGTTTAGGGGGTCAGGTCTCTTGAAACAGTGCACGTGCATGAAACGTTGAGATAGTTTTGTTGTGCTTGCTGTGAATATCTGAGAGCAATAAAAAGTTTTATAAGAGGTCAGCTCTCTTTTTATTTTTGTGGCATCGTGAGTGTGATGTTTTCCCTCTGTGAATGTACTAATGTCCTGGGTTAATATGTGGGGTTTTAACATAAAAAATGGCAATGTAGTATTGGAAATGTTCTGTATTTTTTGGCTTTGTGGAAATTGCAACTGATGACTGAATGGGTGACCTCTCTGTGCTACTACACCTAATGAGATCTTTGTCATTATTCCAAAGTAAGGAGATTTTTCACCAGGGCTATGATTGATTCTTGCTTGCAGAGCAGAAAAGGCCTGGCCTACTAGTATGACTATTTGTTTTTCACTAAGGAAGGGTCAGTTGAAACCAAAGTGCTGGGGAATATGTGTGGTCATTAACTGTGTTGTTTTTTTGTCTTTGTGCTTCTTTATTTTTTCAATAAAAAGTTATTGATTCCACATTATTTGGGGCTGGAGACAAGTGATTTTTTCAACCTAAGTGAGTGCTATACAGTTCAAAGAAGCAGTTAACTTCCCACTGGCATGTACTACTTAGAGGTACTAGTTGGGGGAGTGCACTGTGGTTGGTGGTGGGTAGGGGAGCAGACTGTGGTTTGTGGGTAGGGTAAGTGGACTGGCTGGTGGTGGGTAGGGGAGCAGACTGTGGTTGGTGGTGGGTAGGGGGAATGGATTGTGGTTGGCAGTAGGTAGGGGGAGCTGACTGTGTTTAGTGGTGGTTTGGGGGAGTGGACTGAGGTTAGTGGTGGGGTGGGGGAGTGGACAGTGGTTGGTGGTGGGGTGGGGAGTGGACTGTGGTTGGTGGTGGGGTGGGGTGGGGAGTGGACTGTGGTTGCTGGTGGGTTGGGAGCTACATCACAATTCATCCCAGTCATTTTGCTCCTTGACAACTCTCCCAAGACTATTAGCCCTAGTGTCAATTGGCTCCCATATCACTTTGTCCCCTGACAATTTGCCTCCAGCATAAATATTATAAAATAAACTCCAGGTGAGCACAATTTGCCCAGCAGATGAGGCAATGTGCTTGAGGGCTGTGGAAGTGGAAGTTGTAAACTCCAATTGTTGGAGTACAGTACACTATGTAGTGGGAGTGAATTGTGTGGGTATGAATAGATGTGGGAGCCAATTGACACTGAAGCTAATAGTCCAGGGTGAGTTGTCATGGAACAAAATAACTGGAATGATTTGATGTGTTTCCAGTTAGGAAAGTGGACTGTGGTTTGTGGTGGGTTGGGGGAGCAGACTATGGTTGGTGGGAGGCTGGGAGAAGCAGACTGTATCCATTTAGTTGGGGTCGGTGGAACTGGCCATCTATGTTGGTGAAGGGTAGGCCTGTGAGGGAGCCAATTGTTAATTTGAGGGTGTGGCACTGGCTATATTGGTGAGGTGGGGAGCCAGCTGTGTCCATTTCATTGGGGTGGGTTGAATTGGACAAGTTAGTGCAGGGTAGGCCTATGTTGGTGTGTAGGGGCCCCAGGTACTTTATGGTGCCAGTGAGCAGAGTAAGGCAGCTGCTGTTGTTAGTTGTGCACCCTTAAGTGAGTTGGTGGGGGGGGGTCTTAGCTTCTGCATTTCCTGTTACTGTGCAAGTGCAACCCCTCTCAATAGCTACAGCATATCTGAAAATTTGTTGTCTCAAGTATCTCATTTTTCAGTTGACCAGATGGTGCTGAGGGTTGAGGCGCTGGACACCACACCTCATGCCACACTGGCGACACAGGTTCAGGAACAGACTCGGGTCATCGGGGTCAGCAGATGAGGGAGGGGAACAAGCATCCAGAGAATTGCTCTTCCCTCCTGGGGTGGGTTCTAGGGTATGCCTGCTCTGTAACTGGCTCATGATGGAGAGCAGGGGCCCTACAAGTAGCAGGGCTGGACATTACATTGTGGGAGGCAGAGTGGTGTCAGCCAGGCTGCATGTACTATAGGTGCACTGCCAGGCATTGCATGTCTGAGCGCCAGGGAGAAACTGTAAGAGGAAACCATGGTGGCCTAGTGGAGGTGAAGGGAGCTCCAGAGCCCTGCCCACATCCTTATGCCTGGCCTGATTTCCTGGTCTCCTTGCTGCCCTCTAGATTCCTTGGCAGTCCCTATAATCTCAGAATGGCCACCAAGGTGGATGGAGCAGGCCCTACCCCAGGGGGGTGATCGGGGGGCTGGACTTAGCCAAGGAATAGTGGAGGAGACCGGGTAAGGAAGGCTTCAGGTAGGGAATACAGGCAGCGATGATAGGGTTCCCTAGACAGATGCCCTAAGCCCTAGCATAAAAATAGAATTCACAAAAAAAAAAAAATCTAATTTTTCTCCTCCAGTGAGCTTTGAGTGGTTCAGTATTAAGACTAATTGAAACAAGAACAAAGAAACTGCTGTTGGTATGAAATGCAAGATTACATTTTTTTTCTGGACTTTACCCATACTTTTGAATGTTTGTTGGTTGGAGAGAAAGGTATGTGTTAAGGTGTGTGTGTGTGTGTGTCTAGGGGTGTGGTTTTGGCTGTGTGTACAGGGGAGCTGGTCACATGGGCTCTCTGATCACTTGCATGGAGAGGAGGGTAGGCAATGTAGGTGCGGGGGTAGTCTGTGTTCACTTTGGAGTGAGGTTCTGGCAGTGCTGGTGCCATAGTTCACTGTGTTTGTTTTGGTAATTTGGGATTGAGGGTTGTTGTTTGCAAGGGCTGTCTGTGTTGTGGAGGGGCTCACTGTGTTAGTTTTTGGGGGGTAGCAGTCAGTACGGGGTGAGGGTTGGGTGCGTATGTTGATAGGAGCTGTATGTATGTGTATCTCTGGGGGCAACTTATTTTATGGGGACTCTATGTTTGCTTCAGTGGGGGTTGGCACAGGGGCTTTCTGCGTTGGTGCCAGTAGGGGAGGAAGGGGAAGGGACTGTATTTGTTGTGGGGGAAGTCAACTATTTGCTTGCATGTGGTGGTGTGAGGCTTTGTTGTGCAAACTGTCTGTATTAGTGTCAGGTAGCAGAACTGGCTGGGCGCTGACTGGTGTGGAGGGGGACAAGCCATGCTAGCTTGTGTCTGGAGGCACAATGTTGTGGGGCTGACCTTATTGGTGGGGTGAGACAGCCAGCAGTGTTCACTTGGGAGGGTGGAGGGAAGTGGTAATGTTTGGGTGGGAAACCAACTGTTTGGGTAGGGGAATCTGACTGTTTTTGGTTGGTAGTGGTAACTGGTCATGTTGCTGGGGTAGGGGGAGCTGACTGTGCCACATTGGGGATGGGCTGGCCATGTTGATGGTGTGGAGAGAGTAGTCATGTTTGCTTGGGTGGAGTGGGTCAGCTGCTTCTGTAGGGGAGCACAATCTGTGGGCACATTACTCTGGGGCTGACCTTGGTGGGGGGCAGGGCTGCTGTTTTGTTTACACTTGGATGGGGAGTGTGGCAGTGTTTCCACAGGGACAGCTTATGTTAGGGCTGTGGGCATGGATGTTGGACAAGTTTACTTGGGTGTGGTGGCAGCTGGTAATGTGGAAGAGCAAGCTGTAGCAGGACAGGCCATGTTTATGTTGTGGCTGGCTGTGTTCACTTGGGTGGGGCGACTGGCTATGCTGCAGCATCTGTTTTGGCTCAGGAAGGGGGGGCTGTTAAAAGTTGGTACAAGGTTGGCCATTTGCTCGTGTTGGGTGGAGTGACTGGCCATGTTGATGATGGGTCCGTCACTGTTCACTTGGTTTTGGTGGGGGTGCTGGCAGTGTTGATTCCAGGATTGGCTGTCTTCACTTGGGTGGGGTGGTTTGGCAGTTCTGGTGCAAGGGCTATCTGTGTGCACTTGGGTGGGGATGGGGGCAGGCAGGAGACTGACTGTGTTGTGGTCCAAGGCTATTTATGTTGCTGTATTGTGAAGAGGTTGCTGTGTTCATTTTGGGGGAACTGGATAATTAGATGAAGGGTACTGACTGAGGAATGGGGGACTCATTGGCTGTATTCTTTCTGTGTGTGTGTGTGTGTGTGTGTGTGTGTGTGTGTGTGTGTCTTGGTAGTGGGGGTTGATGGCTTTTGTGGGAGGGGCCAGGCATAAGTGTGGGGACTGGCAGTGGAATAGCTGTGTTGGTGCAGTGGTTGGGGGGGTCTCTATGTTGGCAGTGAGCTTGGACTGGTTATGTTGCCATGGTGGGAGAGCTGTCTGTGTTCCTTAGATGTTGTGGGGGGACTGGTTATGTTGGTGAAGGGGGGCAAGCTGTGCTGGTGCAAAGGGTAGAGGATCTGGCTGTGTTATTTTGGGCTTGGGTTGAATATCTGTGGGGTGTGTGTGTGTGTGTGTGTGTGTGTATGTGTATGTGTGACAGAAAAATGAGTTACTGTGTATTTTGTGTTTTTATATAATTACTGCAACTACTTTAACAAAAACCTACTTGCTTATTCTAAAGATTTTGTCATTCGTACTCATCCAAATTTGTCTTTAGTCACCTCACTTTGAAAAGGAGAAATATATGCTCACTCTGTCCATTTGTGTGGAGCTGGCTATGTTCAGGGGGAACCCAGGCATGTGTGTTGGAAGCTGTCTGTCTTAAACGGGGGCTGTGTGTGAAAAGTCATGCCCCCTGTTGACACCATCCATATTCTTTGCAAACAGGTCCTCACTACTCACCTTGTTTATACCCCTGATAAACTCACAGGTTTCAATCATGTGTACCCACCCACTTCCACAGGCTTCTCACTATTTACTTGTGGATTTTTACAGGGATGCACTTTATTTTTAAAGAAGCCAAGTCTGGCAGTGAAATATTGGACAGGACTGACCTGAGGGAGCCCCCCATGGCATCAGGTGACTTGGCTTAATTCCTGTCTGAGCTCTGACTAACTTGGGCAAGTGGAGCATAGGTGTTGAGGGGATGAGGAATAGTAAGGATCAGAGTGGCACAGTCACAGCTAATGGATTGTGACCATGGTAATGCTGCTGTCACACCTGAGGAATGGGGGCCTTAGTAATTCTGCTGCCATCCCACCTGAGTGATGGGAGCAGTAGGTCGCTACTGTCTTCAGACATATGGGATGGGGCCATAGTCCTCTTGCTGCTGCCATCACACCTATGGGATGGCAGCCATAGTAATGCTGCTGGTGTCACATCTGAGGGATGCAGGCTGTAGTAGTTCTGCTGCCATCACACCTCAGGGATGGAAACCATAGTGCTGTTGCTGCTGCCATCACACCTGAGGGATGGTAGCTGTACTTTGGTCACTGCTGTTGTCACATCTGAGGGAGGCAGGCTATAGTAATTCTGCTGCCATCACACCTGAGGGATGGAAGCCATAGTGCTGTTGCTTCTGCTGCTGCCATCACACCTGAGGGATGGTAGCCATACCATGGTTACTGCTGCTGTCACATCTGAGGGATGCTGGCTGTAGTGTTGTTGCTGTCACACCTGAGGGATGCAGGCTGTAGTAATTTTGCTGCCATCACACCTCAGGGATGGAAGCCATAGTGCTGCTCCTGCCACCATCACACCTGAAGGATGGTAGCTGTAGTGCTGCTGCTACTGCCATCACACCTGAGGGATGGTAGCTGTACTTTGGTCACTGCTGCTGTCGCATCTGAGGGACAGTGGCCATAGTGCTGTTGTTGCTGCTGTTACACCTGAAGAATGGGGGCTGTAGTGTTGTTGCTGTCACACCAGAGGAATTGGGGCCATAGTGCTATTGCTGCTTCTGTCACACCTGAGAGGTGGGGGGCCACAGTGCTGTTGTTGCTGCTGTCACACCTGAGGGATAGAGGCAGTAGTGTTGTTGCTGTCACACCACAGGGATGGGGGCCATTGTGCTGCTGCTACTTCTGTCACACTAAAGGGATGGTAGCTGTGGTGCTGTTGGTGCTGCCATCACACCTGAGGAATGAGGGCTGTAATGTTGTTGCTGTCACACCAGAGGGATGGGGGCCATAGAGCTGCTGCTGCTTCTGTCACACCTGGGAAATGGGAGCCGTAGTACTGTTGGCGTGCCATCACACCTGAGGGATGGTGGCAACAGTGCTATTGCTGCTGCTGTCACACCATAAGAATGGAGGTCAGAACTGCTGCTGTCTGACTTGAAGGGTGGACATTGTAGACCATTGTTGCTGTATTAACTGGAGTTGGAAGTTGAAATCTTGGAGAACTCAGTAGTTTAAAGGACTTGTGCTGCTGCATATCTGTATTGCTGTTGAACCACTAGCCATCTCTGGCCTGCTGTCTGATCCCCAGAACTGCTAACAGCATCTCACCTTGTTCTTCTGTTGCTCCACTCAAAGTAATTAGGTGGGTGTGTCTGGTTCAGTGTTTGGGGACAACCGCTATTCGAGGGACTGTTTTTTCAGGTGGTTCACTAAAAGAGTGTTAACGGCAAGTTCGGCTGCCACAACATGGCTCTACTGTCAACACAGATTAAAATAAGTACAAACAAGGTACTCTACTTACTTGGATCCTGGCTTCAGCCCTTGCTGGAGTCTTCATTGCCCTGGTATTCCCTCATGCCCTGGAGGCTCCCTGAAGAGTTTTATGACCCATTGATGAGGTGGTCATGAGTGTGTGTGTGTGTGTGTGTGTGTGTGTGTGTGTGTGTGTGTGCTGCCGATAGATGGTGGGATGTGTGTATGTAGGGACATCATCCTGAGTGAGTGTAAGGGGGTTTATTTTGCTGTCCACCCCATGTATACCCAGAGCCCAACTTCAAAAATATCAAATGTGTGGAAATCTCAAGGTTTGGCTCCTATTTCTTTTTTTTTTCCATCTCCCCCAGCCTCTGCCAGTCTGCTAGTCATGTGACTGGCATTCTGAGGCTATAGGGAAAGATAAAAGAGTGCCTGAGCTAGCAGCTGTGGTCCCAATACCCCAGTTTGACATGCACAAACTGGAGTATAAAGCAGACTGTGCTGTAGCTTGGTGCCATTCAGAACTTAGAAGTCTGTCTTGCAAAAACATAGAAACATTGAATTTGATGGCAGATAGGGACCATTTGGCCCACCTAGTCTGTCCATTTTCCCAACCTACTGTAATACCACAGACACAACTTGATCACTGGCTTAACCCCCAGTCTTACCTGTGAGGTTCCCTTATGCCTATCCCATACCTTTTTTTTTTTTTACTTTTTTCGTGCCAGCTTCACAGGCCCCCGAGGGGCTCACCAGGCTTCATCAGCTGTCCCATCATACTCGGGCTTGCCCCCCCACTGAGTGGGGCTGTTAAAATGTGAACTCCGGTGGCCAGAGGGGATGGCAACAGAGCAGCTCAATGGCAGGGGCAGTAGATTGTGAAACCCCATGGGGCAGGGATGTGCAATGATGACCCGCATCTGCCCCACCCCCCGAACGTGCAGGCACCGATCACTGCAGAACTCCTGGCCTCTGTCAGGGGTCATCATGCATCGGACATTCAGCTCCACCTCCCCCCAGAGTAGGAGAGCAGTCCACCAGATGCTCAATTCTACTCCCCCCATCCAGCCCTCCAACTCCCAAGTCCATTCCCGAACCCAGGTAGTCGGTGCCACAGACGACAATCGTGCCTCTGCACCAGTGGGCCAGACTATCTCATGACTTCTTGAATCCTGTTACTGTTCTTGCCCCCACCACCTCTGCTAGGAGGCTGTTCCAGGCATCCATCACTCTTTCTGTGAAGAAGTACTTCCTCACATCTCCCCTGAGTCTACCCCCCTCCAGCTTAATTGCATGTCCCATTATTCTTGCATATCTTTTTTTCTGAAAAATGCTTCCTTTTTAAACCTTTTTTATAGCTGTGAGATATTTGAAAGTCTCTGTTATATCCCCCCTCTCCCTCCTTTTGTCCAGGGTATACATACTGAGGTTCTTTAGTCTCTCCTCATAGGGCTTTTGATGCAGACCCTGCACCATTTTATTTGCTCTCCTCTGGACCACCTTCACTCTGTCTATGTCTTTTCTGAGATGTGGTCTCCAGAACTGGACACAGTACTCTAGGTGAGGTCTCACCAGTGATCTATGTGGCAGTTACACCACCTCTCTCTTTCTGCTTTGTCACACTCTCTGGCCACCTTTAAGTCATCAGATATGATTACCCCCAGGCCTCTTTCCTGTTGGGTGGTCATTAATACTACACCCCCATTTTGTACTCCGCCTCTGGGTTTCTGTGCTCCAAGTGTATGATTTTGCACTTCTTTGCATTGAAACTCAGCTGCCACACACTTGAACACTCTAGCGAACCCTAATCATTTTTTTCACATACCCTTAGTGTGCTTACCGTATAGCAGATTCTAGTGTCATCCACAAAAAAGCATATCTTCCATTCTAGGCACTCTGAAATGTCACTAATAAAGACATTAAAAGGGACCAATCTCAGTACTGACCCCTGTGGCACCCTACTGGTCACTCTCCTTTCCTCGGAGTGAACTCTTTACCACCACCCTCTGTCTCTTGTCCCCCTAACCAACTCCTTACCCAGTTTACCACCTTTGGACCCACTCCTGGGCTGCTTAGCTTGTTTACAAGTCTCCTACTGTATGTGGAACATTGTTGAAGGCCTTACTGAAATCTAGGTAGGCCTCATCCACTGCTCCACCCTGATCTAATTCCCTGGTTACTCAGTCAAAGAAATCTATCAGGTTTGTTTGACATGACCTCCCACCAATGACTCTATGCTGCCTCTGATCTTGCAAGCCACTGGAATCAAGATATTTCATAATACTTTCCTTCAGCAGTGATTCCAATAATGTTCCCACTACTGAAGTCAGGTGGACTGTCATGTAATTGCCAACCTCTTCTTTGCTACCACTTTTGTGAAGTGGGACTACATCTGCCTTTCTCCAGTCCTCTGGAACCACTCCCATCTCCAGTGAGTGGTTGAACAGGGTTGTCAGAGGTGCAGTCAGCACCTCTCTGAGCTCCCTCGATATCCTTGGATGTACCTCTTCTGGCCCCATTGCCTTGTACACTTTCAGATTTGAGAATTCCTTAAGGAACGGAAGGTAATAACATATTACCTAATAAGCACATAATAGAATCAAATATGTACGTGTCAGACACGTCTAATTATTGTAAAGACATTAAATAAAACATACGATTTCTCTGTACTGTAATGAATAGCTCTAATATGAACAAGATGTTATGATATTGTATTTATTATAAGTAAAAAGAAACAGCAACATTAAAATACTGTCTTGCCCAGATATGGTGCCATTTACAGTATAAATGATGAAAATATTGCAGCAAAATATTTAAATATATTATTTTTGTACAGTTTTATAGATCCCAGCCCCTGAGGAAGCTCAAAGCTTGGGTGAAACACTGGGTGCATCAGGGGATCGCAGAGTTCAGGAAATAATCTACAATAAATAAGAATTTTAAAGCAAACAGAAGTGTGGCTGGTTTTGTAGACTTTATCCTGATTCATTGAGCCAACCATTATTAATAGCCCCAAATAAAAAACTGTGGATACAAAAAAGAGAGGGGAACCTATATGGCACAATTCCTGACTACATTTTTCAAATCCTGGCCATAATGAATTTTACATCTGTAGTGTGGAATAACATTTTGGTGCTATGGAATGAAGTTTCAGTGGAGATTTGAAAGTTTTCAGTACAGGGTTCATGAGGTGGGGGTAATAACAGATTCAGGGTGGTCAGGGCACCAGCATCAGGGGGCCATAAATCATAGTGGGAGCTAGAGGGCGAAACAGTGAGGGCACCCCATGTAATCAGACCACTGGTGGAACAGGGTGCCTAGCACTCTGGAGTACAATGCTGTGCCTGTGGGTAGTGCTATATGCCCTGCTGCCCCCTGCCAGTACCGGTCATAAGGGCACTGTTACACCCTGTCGGTGTTGTGTTGCCTCTGCCCTCCACCACCACCATGGTCAGCCTCACATCTCGGGGGGGGTATTTCATGAGACAGCCCGTTGCTCGTGTGTGGCTACCGGCTGTGATGCAGTCGACTCTACTGTTGGTGGCCGTCAGTGTTGGGTGCAGCAGTGCCATGGCACTGGGCATGTGGGACTGGGGCCATGCCATGTGGTCATGTACATGGTGCCTTGGTCCTGTGCACTGTGGGTCCGTGGGGGCATTGTCTCATGTGCACTGGGCACAGTGGTGCCCCTCTGTGTTACTGCACCTCCTGTAGTCTTGTAGGCATTCAGTGGGGGGGTCAGTGAGTGTGCAGTGTGTGGCACTGCCTGGCTGAGCAGTGTTGACAGATGCTCCCAGTCCCATGCAGCTCTAAGGTCTGGCACTGAGCCTGCCAGTGACCTCCCACCGGCGCTCTGATTTACGGCACCATGAACACCCAGAACTGTAATAGCAAGGCTATGCTGACAAGTTGGTTGCTGATTTTGCAAAAATGCAAGCTTCCACAGCAACATACAGTACATGTATGTATCTATGGAGGGAAGGGAGCACAGGACCCTGAGGGCCCTGTGCTTCCACTGGCAAATGAGGATATGATTATACTATCTCAAAAAGTAAGAGAATTCTCTGCAAAAAAAATGCATTAATGCACCAGTTAGGGTAACGTAATGCCACAAAAGTAGGTAAATGTGGCATTTGGGTTTCCAACCATGATGCCCCCACCCCCAAGCAGGAAAAGGGAAAAACATTAGGACTTTTGGCCTCCAGAGTCTTGGCTAATCAATGGTGGGGGTCTTCCTTGGAGGTTGTCAACCCTAATGATCCCCCCTCCCCCCAGCCCCTAGCCTCCAATCCAAAGCACAAGGTGCAGCTCCAAGCCACTACTTCATAATGATACACTTTTCAAAGGCAGAGAAGTATGTCTCACCACAGATTGTCAACACACATTGTTGTACCTTTCTTCATGGAGGGTCCCCTGCTTGAAGAAAGGAAATCATGTGTGACGTTGTTTGCTCACAGAATGGAGTTGGCATTAGGGTTGACAACCCCCAAGCAAGACCTTACCACTGATTTGCCAAGACTCCAGACACCCAAAACCCTGATGTTTTTTCCTTTTGCTGGTTGGGAGTGGGTGTTAGGATTGGAAACCCTAATGCAACATTTCCTGACTTTTGTGGCATTAAGTTACCCTAACTGGTGGACTAATAAAATGATTTTCCAAAGAAAATATATATGTACAAGTTTATCTATATTTTTTTCTCAACAAAATCCTTTTTGTACCCCTACCTTAGATAGGATGTTTCACTTACGCCCAATTCTAGTCCAATCCTGCCTTCCCCCTTTTCCATGCAAACCATCTGCTTCCCTGCTCTCTCCCTGGATGCCTGCTGATGCTGGACACCTATTCCACTCTTCTCCTGCTGTACTCACTCACTGTTGTGGTGCAGAGTGTTCTGCTGCCGACTGCCTCATCAGGATGACTCTGGTGTGCAGACTCTGCTATGATGTCCTTTGCACTCGGTCCTTTGCGTGGAGGTCCGCAGCATGGAGATCACTTGGAGGGCACTTCCTTTTATATCAGACAAGGTCTGATTGTTTCACTTGAGAAGATGCCCTGATTAGCAGATCAGATGGTGGGGCATGTGTGCTTTTCCTATTGGGTCTTGCTGCATGCTCTTGGCCCTTCTTTGCTGGCTTGCCTTTAAAAAAAAGTGATTTGAAATAGCTCTAAGAGATGGAGGCTTCTGCCCTTGTCTGAGCCTCCTCCCTTGTGATTCGGCAGTGAGTGTTCAGGTCTATGGCTTTCTGGGGGCATTTAAAGCCCTGAAAACTGCTTCCTGAATTTCACTGAACCTGCCCTGATCAGCAGATCAGATGTCAGGGGGCATGTGCACTTTTCCTACTGGGTTATGCCGCTCGCTACCACCCCTTCTTTGCTGGCTTGCCTTAAAAAAAGTGATTTGCCTCGGCACTCCCAGTGGAGTGTACACACAGAGCAGCACACAGAAATCAGACTCCTCCATTTTACCTCAGCATTCCCAGTGGAGTGTACATCACACAGAGCAGCACACAGAAATCAATTATTGGACTACAGAGCCTCTCAGCACTATTGAAGCTGTGCATACCATCTTGCTGTGTTAATGAAATGTTTTAAAGGTCTGCAAACACTTTTAGATTGTTTTTTACTCAGCTGTTTATTCATTTACTTGTAGTTTCACTCTGAATTGTGCTGTTACTTTAATTCATTTCACTCAGAATCAGCATTGCTTTGGTTTTGCTGCAGTTTAGCCAGTGAGTTCTCTGTAGGACACTACAAGATTAGCTTATCTTTGTGCCTTCTTTTCTCATGTATCCTTAATTCAGTTTCTATGTTCCACTTCACTTCAGTCTCCTCTTTCAGCTCACCCCTCTAATGCTGAGCATGCTCAGTACAATCTCCCATCCCCATCTCTAGTTTCCAGCCTTAACTCCTTTGTCTCCCTCCAGTATCCCTTTCTGCTTCTCCACAGAATCCTCAGCACTCCCAGTGGAGTGTACATCACACAGATCAGCACATAGAAATCAGATATTGGACTACAGAGCCTCTCAGCACTGTTGAAGCTGTGAGTGTGTTGGCCCATTGGTGCTCTGCACCGACAGCCCCACTCTCTCTCCCCACCACACCCACCCTTGGTTGTCATTTTCTTTATGTGCTGTTCCTGCCACATGACAGATTATGTGACACTGGGCTGTTTTTTTTTTCTAACAACTCATTTTCCCACCTGCTCCCTATACTGTCCAACCACTAGGAGACACTGTCTGCACTTGTATTTACTGTTCCCCCATCCTTTCTCCTTTACCACCTTGAATTGTCTGACCTAAAAATCACCCCTGCCCACCTCCAGTACCCTACTCTTCCTAGGAATCTCCTCTCTGGCATCAACCAGGTTTCAAACAATGCACATTCTGCACCAAAGGCTGTAACACTAACCACTACTCCATCTGGCAGCCTTAATTTCTTAACACTTTAAGCAGACCTTTAACTTTCCTACTCAACACCCCTATATTCTGTCCACTCTCACTCAGGAGTTCTTAACTTCACTCTCATATTTTCGATCCATATGTTTCATTGCACCTACCATGTTAATTCTTCTCCTTCTCCTCTTACATCTTGACACCCCCGCATGTATCTCCCCACAAACCCTTCCCTCGATTTCCACCTCCCAGTCATTGTACCCGATCGCTACACACTAAATCACAACCCACAGCCCTTTGTCCAGCTCTATCCTAATGACCCTCTATCCTTCTTCTCTTTTTCCTCTCCCTACACCGCCCCTGGTGTCTTTCACTCCGCTCACCCATCAGTACAACTAAACATTGCAGCTCTAAAAGACACAAGTCACTAACTCTTGTCTCTTTTTTTACCAGAACCCTCATTCTCCTCCTACTCCTCTCAGGTACCATCCATCCTAACCCCGGCCCAGGAAATCCCATCACCCCAACCCCTCAGCCCCTCCTTAATAAGGAAGGAAATATCACCATAGTCCACCTAAACATTCAGAGTCTCCCAGCCAAACTTGATGCCTTTCAAACCTGGGCAGCCTTCTATGACTATGATGTCATTGCCCTCTCTGAAACCTGGCTGTCCCACAAAATCTCCGCTGGGGAGATCAAGCTCAGTGACTACACCACTGTCAGAAAGGACAGACAGAGTAAAAAAGAGGGTGGCTGCATGTTGTATATATCTAACAAATTCTCTTTCACCGAACACAACCCCAGCTCTGAGTTTTCCCTTCTTGAAACCCTCTCAATCCACTTCCTCCTTGGCCCCAACAAAACCATCACCCTCACCACTCCCTGTCTCCCCACAGGAACCCAACACTCCAACCTTGAGTCTTTACTAGCCCTTAAATACTTCCTCCCACTGAATAGAGAGTGGATCCTCCTTGGTGATTTTAACATAAACTGAGACTCCAGCCATGCCGACACTGCCAAATCCTGTATTGCAAATCTAGGTCTCCACCAACTCATCTCCTCACCTACTAGATCCAACTATAAAACTGGGACTCATACACTTATAGACTGGATTATTGCCTCGTACCCCTCCCGCATCACAAACTCTGGTACTTTGCATGACTGTATCAGTGATCACTGTGCCATTTTCTACCTTTTATCAGCCTGTCTACCCAACCCCCCCAAATTAATTTTCTTCAGGAGACTAACTGATCAGAAAATCAAGTGGATAACCCACAATCTCAGTCTAGTGGACTGGTCCTTCATAGAGGGGCCAGGAAACTGCAACTCTATCCTAGATAAAGTTTCCAGGATCCTTGGCAGAGTCTGCGACAGGCATGCTCCCTTAAAAAAATCAGGACCAGGGATAAAATTAATGAATGGATCTCACCTAATATCATCAAACTCATGAGATCCAGGGACAAAGCCTGGGCCCACTACCAAAGGCACAGGGACCCAGCTCAGATCTCCCCCTCTATAGGTCACTGCAAAACAAGTGCAAATCAGCCATAGGAAACACAAAAATCAACTTTCTGCATGACAAACAATTCAGTGAATCCTGTAACCCCTGTCAACTTTGGGGGACCCTTAACTCGCTACTAGGCAAGACCAAAAATTTCACATCCCATCACATTGCACCATGGTGCCAACCAGACTAATGGCCTGACCAAAGTGGCTAACATTTTCAACAACTTTTTTGGTGACCTTGAAAAATATAAACCTACCCCCTCCTTTCCTATGCTCATCCCCCTATCACCCACCCCAACCCTAAAGGCAGGACTTTCCCCAACTTCTACTTCAAAGCCCTAAAACCTGCTGACACCAAAAAGCTCATCCATGGGAATAACCCCAAACCCAGTAAAGGTGGTGACAGTATAGATTAAAAAATTCTTAAACTCTCCTTCAATGCCTTGCAGTCCACAGTCACCAATCTACTGAACCGCTCCCTCTGTTCTGGCTTTGTCCCCACCATCTGCAAAACCACCACCATCATCAGACCCTTATTCAAGTCTGGGTCTAGAAATGAGGTGGGAAACTACTATCCTATTTCCCTCCTTGCCCCCTCTCAAAAGTTATAGAGAAAGTTGTGCACGCTCAACTCACTGACTACCTGGAATCCAACAACCTATTCTCTAGTGCCCAGTATGGGTTCAGATCTGGGCACAGCACTGAAACAGCCCTAGTCCAGTTCAATAGGTAAAATCTTTAAGGCTAATGACAAAGGCCAGTACACTGGCTCCACTTTTGTTGACCTTACCAAGGCCTTTGACTTTGCGGACCACACCTTCCTCCTTAACACCCTAAAAGGCCTACATCTTTCTGATAATGCCATAAAATGAGTCATAGCTGCCTCTCTGGGAGATCCCACAAGACTACAATTGAAGGCCACGTCTCCTCGGAATGTTCAATTAAATATGGTGTCTCCCAGGGATAGATCCTGGGCCCCCTTCTTTTCTCTCTCCATAAATAATCTTCCCTTGATATGCCATTCCATTCAAGTTATCCTTTACACTGATGACATGGCCCTTTTCTGCAGCACCAAAAACCCCACCACAGTGTTCCACAATCTGCAGTCTGATTTCATGAAGTTTCACTCCTGGTTCTCCAGTAACAGCCTTGCCCTCAACTCCAAATAGACTAAGTTCATGATCTTCTTAGGACCCAGGAAAGCCCCAGCCCCTGGTTTTAAACTCCTTGACAATTCCAGCAACCTAACTGAACAGGTTGCAAACCTCCAAATCGTGTGCTCAGCAAGATGCTGGGGTGCAGAAACAAAGGGGTTGCTAGTCCCAAAATACTTAATAAGACCAAGAAAGGCTCCCTCACTCCAAGTGCTGATGAAAGAGCTTTTTATTTCCATACAGGTTTCAGACAACAAGCTTGCACCTCCTTACAGATCAGGTGTGCCCACCATCAAACTCACTCTCCAGCATTTCAACCAGGGGTGTGGTCCCCTAAGGAAGACTACACCCCTAGTCAAAGCACTGGGGAGTGAGTTTGATGGTGGGTGCACCTGATCTGTAAGGAGCTGTATGCTTGTTGTCTGAAACCTGGGATGGAAATAAAAAGCTTTTTTGATTGAATACAAAGGACTTGTGGTTTCATCAGCTAATTGAACAGCTGTCAGAATTAAAATACCTATGTCTCCACCTTGACCCCCACCTCTCATACAATCTCTACATCAGTAACCTCATAAAGAAGGTGCATGTCAGACTTGGTCTGCTGTACAGGATTAGAAAGTTCCTCATCCTTGCATCCAGACTTCACCTCACTAGCTGTGTATTCATCCCCCTTATCAACTATGGATCTATTGTCTTCTCTCCCCCTACCTCATACCTCCTTTTCTCCAAACTTAGAGTCACATACAACAGCATAGCATGTTTCATCACTGGGTCTCCTTTGGAAAACACACCACTGTTCACTTTATTCTTCCCTCAAGTGGCCCACTCTGGAAGGGAGGTTCCATCTTAAGATGCTTTCCTTCCTACAAAAAATATACCTCAATATCCCCTCCTCAGCATTACCTCCCTATTCCCACTCACAGCACCTGGGCATTTGACTAGGTGTGCTTCAAATCTAGTTTTTGACACCCCTTTCTACTGGACTAAGCATGCCCAGAACTCCATTACCTTTAAGGGAACAAGGCTTTACAACAATATACCCCCAAAAATCCAGGCTTGTGGGTCCATATACTCTTTCAGCTCCTCCCTAAAGGAGCACATTATCCTATTTTCCACCTGCAGCTACCCAGATAGGCCTCCTCCATGGCCATCTCGGTAAATCCCAGTGGCTCTCTCTGCCCACATCACCCACACTTTTCTTCTCCCCACTGAGTGCACTAAAACTTCCTGCCCTATACAATACCTGAAAACATTTCTGTTTATTGATCTGCCTTCTGGTTGACTATTGTACTATTTTACCCATGTAATATGCTAGTTTTATTTTGCACTTGATAGTTCCTTGTGCCTCTATACACCTATATATACAATGTACTTCTATACACCTGTATATATAATGTATTTACTTCATTGTATGGCATTGGTAGTTCATTGTATGTCCTATGTATTCCATTGGCCTATGTATTTGTTCATCTGTTGTATTTTCTACACTGGACATTTGTGAAAATGGGCATTTTTGCTCTCATACATTCCAGTATACAAATAAAATTGATTGATTGATTGACTTGAAATAGTTCAGAGGAGGGAGGCTTTTGCTCTTGGCTGAGCTTTCTCCCTTGTGATTCAGCAGTGAGTGTACTGGTCTGTGGCTTTTCAGAGGCTTTTAAAGCCATGGAGACTGCTTCCTGGATTTCACTGAAGCTGCCCTGACTGACAGATCAGATGGCAGGGGGCACGTACGCTTTTCTTATTGGGTCAAGCCACATGCTCTTAACCTTCTTTGCCAGCTTGTCTTTAAAAAAAAAGTGATTTGAAATAGCTATGAGTGCAGCCCAGTGTGGCGTGACAGGAAAGCAAGTGTGGGCCTGGCCCCAGAGGGATCAGATGTGTGACTGGGGAATGTGGACTTTGAGAAACCAACTGAGGGACAGAGGACTTGGGGGAAACATGAAATGGGAAAATCAAAGACAGAATAAAATGTCAGAGCAGAGTAGAAAGAAAGGAAAAGTGAACATGGGGGTTGGGGTGGCAGTATGCATGACTGCTGATCATTGGGGTGGGGATAGGGGAACTGCAGTGCATTTATTGAAGTTGGTGGACTGGGGGAGACATAAAACTAATCACAAAAATAAAAGAAAAAAAGGAAAGAAAAATATCAGAGGCAGGGCAGATAGAAGACAAACTGGGGTTGGGGTGGGGCAGCAGCATACGTAACTCTATTGAATGCAGGGGTTGGGAGACTGGGATGTTTGTGCTGAAGGGGATCACACAATCAGTGCAAGAAAATAAATAAAAAAAAGCCTAAGACACTAGTGAGAGAGTACTTGGACCTGTGGTCCATTGAGTCACTTGGGCAGACTCGATGGACAGCAGGTCCCCTTCTGCTGTCATCTTCTGTTTCAATATTACTTGTTTGGGGTTGGGGAAGTGAACTAAAAGGAAGCAGGTGGGGATGGCGGTGTGTGTGCTGAAGGAAGACACACAATCATTGCAAGAAAAGAAAGTTTATTAGAAAAAGGAATATATATAAAAAAGCCTAAGATAAGTGAAATATATGATACTTGGTTCCTGTCTATGCCAGGCAAATCTAAATCCTTTGCAAAACCAAGTCTGAATTTGTCCCAGATTTGTCAAATCCCAAACCAAATCCAAATCCATCCCAGTTTTGCCTATCCCTAGTTTTTTACAGACCATAGTTTCACCACACAACAGCGGCAGCAAAGTTTTAATGGTCCCATGTGGTAATTATGAGAACTTGAAATCCCTTTTAGCACCATCTACCCAGCTAAACTGAAAGTCCCATATGACAGACACACATACATATTTGCAGATCCAAAAGAGATTCATAAACTTATTGCTCAGATCCCCAATGCCCAGGCAAGTGCAGAGCAAGAACAATGGGACTCTGCTGAAGTGACTTGATTTACAGGTTGCACCACCATATTATTTAGATAATCCCTGGGACCCAGAGTATGTGCTATGAGGAGGTAACTGACTTTATTGCACACTTGATGGTTCATACTGTTTACTGTTTCATCTTTTTTTATTATTCTTTAAATAACGTGCAGGGTTTTCATCCCTACCCAGTGTACATTGAAGAGGTATTGTAAGAAGTCTGACAGACTGTGATCACAGGTACCATTGTAAGCATACTCTCTTCTAAAAGTCAACAAGGTTGTAGATGTATTTTGTATACTGCTGTAGCTTTATGTATTTCTCTGTGAAGTTTGCTAAAAGGTTGAATCATGTTGCTGATTTCAGGAATTGCTACATAAATGTATGGAGAAACTAACTGAGCCATTTCACAGTGCAGTAAAATGGCAATGATTCCCACCACAAAAAGGGGAGGATGACTTCTAGCCTTCTCATAATGGAGCATCACAGTGGAGCCACTTAAACAACTATAGCCAGATTACTATTGATTCCATTAGCTTGTAGGTTTCTGTTTCATCTTACACTGTGAAGTATGTCAATGTAGGCCATTAGCAGATAGTTAATTGTATATCAGCTTATTTTATTTTACAAAGTTTTTCTTTTTGCTGCTTTCAGTAAAGAATTACCACAGTTTATGATTATTGATAAAGTGGCAGGTCATAAATCCTTATGGATTGTTTTACATAACACTACCTACTACAGCCAGACCGACCAAAGGGTCATTACATATTCTGGGCATTTCATGTATATAAGGGCCTAGCTCCACGGATGCAGTGGTATTTCAGTGGTATTTAAGTTACATATATACACTACGTATTCCTTTATTATACTTACAGGAACAGGAGACCCCCATCAGCATACCAGGGAAGTCCTAATTATCTATTGTACTGTAACTGTACTGGGTACTGTGTACTTTTCTTTGTAATCTTATGCTTCTGGAATAAGTGGTTTGTATTATTATAAACTGAATAAAAATAAATTAAAAACAATGTAGTTGGTCTAGCAGCCCCAGCAAAGCTGCAGTAAGTGTAGAGCAGTATGCAACAGGTCATAAGTGTGTTATAGAGGTGCTCAGGGTGTAGAAACTGCACAAAATTAATTTACATTAAATTCTTCTGACCGAGGTATATCGTCTGTTTTTGTTGCAGTACATGTCATTATCATGTATGTTCAGTGTGTGTGTTCACAGTGCATGCATTCAAGGAATGCATTGCTATATGTTTATGGCTTCATGCCTAAGAAGAAATTTGAAACAGAAATGTTTTTTTCTTCACAATTTTTTCAATTTATTTTACTTTAAATTCTTCTGACCCCGATATGTCTCTTGTTCTTGCTGTTATAAATGACCTGGTCTTCTTCACTAGTGCACTGAACATAGCTGACATTAATATTTTCCTCACAGCAGACCTGAAGGCTGTTCAACTTGGTTCTATGAGAACAGGCTGCTAATGAACCCCTTTAAATCAAATGTGCTATTTGAAACCATGCAACAGTTAAAAAACAATCATACTCTGCTCAGGTGGTCTATGATAATGGCTACCACCTGAACCCTGTAAACTCTTTCAAATACCTGGATGTGATACTCAATCCCTCCCTTGACTTCTCACTACATTTAACATCCATCTATAAGGCTGTTAACATCAGTCTTCAACTTGCCTATCAAGCCAGTACAAATCTTTTCCCATCAGCTCAGACTGCAGTAGTCCAAGGTCTACTACTCCCCAAATTATCCTACCACCTGCCCATCTTTTCTAATGTCTCAAACTCTATCTTGCATAAGTGGTATGTGGCCTATACTATTATCTGTCATTTTTTCCTTTCATGCAATTGACTTACTCATCACTGTACATTGTACTCCAAACTAGGTGGGCCCTCCCCTGCTACTCTACGGGACCTCACAACTGGCAGCATTATCCATAGTGCAATGCAGAACCAAGTGCCCCAGTCATCTTGCCTCCTTTCTGGTGCCTTATAAAAATACCTACTCCCTCAGATCCTCTTACCTTGGCCTTTGATCCATCCCCTAGACTAGGATCAAACATGAAGAGATGACCTTCACAGCTGCTGCACCGAAACTAGGGAACAGCATACCAGCCCACATTAGACATTGCTCAATTTCCTACACCTTCTGCCACCAATACCGGTCATACAGACAGTATGCTTTCTCCTTTTCCTTATCCCTGCCTATAGTGTACATCTAGACACCAATATTTGACTGCTCCTTGCACTTGATTATTCTGTTATCTATTATAATTGTGTGTACTTTTGTATTTCCACTAATTTACCCTTCTCCTATGCTCCCTGTGTTTAGACATGTGCCATATTGTTTTTTGTTTCTCACTACTCTCTGCTCACAGTGTTGCCATATATCATTGTCATTGTATAGAATTATAATCCTCTGGATTCCTTCGCTAACTTCAATGTTATGCACAGAAATGCACTCCTCGGAATCTTACGTCGCGTCTACGTGTTATCACAGTCTGCACTGTAATGGTCTAAACTGCTTGTAATCTCCCAGGTTGTGCCTGAAAATAGGCAAATATTTGCATAGTGCACCTTACCCAGTAAACAAAAACTAAATAAATTATCATGTACAGTATGTTCTGTGTGTGTGTATAGTGTGTGCACTCAAGAAAGACATTGTTGTAAGTTTGTGGCTTCATGCTTAAGAAATTGAAAACAGAGGTATTTTTTCTTCATAATTTTTTACTAATCAGGCTTGACTATTAGTGAGATAGACTTATCACTGCTCACTGGCACTGTCTCAGCGAGTGACTAGATCACTACACCGTATTTCATAATAATATTATTTAAATTTCAGATATCTTTCTGTGAAGAACCCATGCTCAGGTTCCCCACAGCTGTTTGTGAAACTTTGAGTGCACTGCCATATCTGGAAGCAAGCTGGCAGCGTAGAACTTGTCTGTCTCATGCCGCTTCTGGGCAGCTAACTTCCATTTAGTTCTGTGTATGCACAGAGTGTGCACTAAAGAAAGTCCTTTGTCAACATTCATGTCTTACTGGCTTCATGCCTAAGAAGAAGTTTAAAAAACAAAAATATTTTTTCTTCATAATTTATTGGCTAGTCAGGCTTGACTGTTGAGAGTAAGACCTGTCAGCTCTCTAGCATTGCTACAAGTTGGTGACTTATTTATTTAGTTTTTGTTGGTGACTTATGACTACGATATTTCATAATAATATAATTTAAATTTAATATCCCAGACATCTTCCTGTGAGGAAGAGGAACACAGGCTCAAGTCCCTCCATGGCCATTTGTGCAACTGCAAGTGCACCACCATATTTGTTAGCTGGTAGGCTGGGGCTATTTGGCTGACTCCCAGTACTTCTGGGCAGCTAGCTGTTTTTTTGTTCTGTAGGAATAATATGTCACATACTGTACCTTATAATAACATAATATGTAATATAATATTACATACTCTAATAGCATACTATAACATAACACAACATTAGCATAGCATAGCATTGCATAGCAGTAGATAGCATTACATAGCATAGAGTAACATAGCATAACATAACATAACCTAACATAACATAAATATAACATAACATAAGTTTGTAATATTTAATGTCACATAATTACAATACTGTAACATGTATCTTTGCCCCACACCAGGATTGGGCTCATGCCATAAATGCTGGCATTGAAGGGCAGTACTAGAACAGGGGTTCTGTGCTGTTGTACAGTTTGGTGTAACATCTTGCATATGAGACATTAAACTGAGGTCCCATCTGCCCATCTCTGGTGCTGTCTAGGTGGAAGTAAAAAAACCCAAGGCACCTTTTGCAAGAGTAGGAGCTTTTACCCAGTGTCCTGGCCAGCAATTCCCTTCTATTAAAAACAATTCATGCAATTTCTCAGGCCTGTGTGTGGGTGATGATGTGTGAAATGTCTGCCACTATATGTTTATATTCATTTTACTACCAGTCTCACATTGCTTGTGCTTTGGGATACAATGTATATGAAAACTGCTGCAGAAATGCTGATTCTTCTTCTAAACCGGTACCACCAATGTGAATGTGCCCTTCTCATCTCTTGCCACTGATCCTACTACCGGGTGACCTCTGGTAGGTTTAAAACAAGCCTACCATGTCATGAAACCTGGATCTGCAGAAATCTGCTGAAAAGTTACTGCAGGAAACAATGCAGTTTGAATGGCAGTTAATCCCTTTTATTACCCAGAAAAGAAAACTGTGGTGACACTGTGTTTCAAGCATTCCACATTTTCAACACATTATAGTCATGTTCTACATATTTTTTCCTCACATTCATTTTCCACATTTCCAACACATTAGAGTCATGGTCCATATTTTCAACACATTTATAGTCATATTTCATATTTTTTCATTATATTCACCTTCCACATTTCCAACACATTACAGTTACCTTCCGCATTTTTAGCACATTACAGTCATGTTCCACATTTTCAACACACTGCAGTCATGTTTCACATTTCCAACACATTGCAATCACATTCCACATTTTCAACACATTACAGTCACATTCCACATTTTTTTCATCAGATTCACATTTCACATTTCCAACACCTTATAGTCAAGGTCCACATTTTCAACACATTACAGTAATGTTCCACATTTTTTCATCAGATTCACATTCCACATTTCCAACACATTACATTCATGGGGCCTGATTCTAGAAGGGTGGTGCAAATTACCAACATGCACTGCACCCTAACTACGACATTGACCCTGCACCCTATTCTAGAAGGGGTAGGGTCTCCTACAGCTAAGTCCTGTGACCTGTGACATGTGGCAAGGTACGCCACACAGAGGGTGTACCTGGCTAGCATGCCACAACCCGCTGCCGCAGGTCACAAGTGCACCCCACACCCATACCCGATCCCTGGGTCACCCACCACAAATGCGGCACGTCACCTGTCTGGTAGTCCAGTGCCCCCCAACTATAAAATAATAAAAGAGCCCCATTTCCCTGGTAGTCTAGTGCCCCCCTGAACTGTACATTAATATAATTAAAAACTATCCTGTTTTCCTGATAATCTAGTGTCCCCCCAGTACATCAATATAATAAAAAATTATCTTGTTTCCCTGGTAGTCTAGTGACCCCCACCCCCACCCAGCTGTGTCAGCCCACCCAGCACCCCCACCCATCCTCAGCCAGCAACTGGCACAGCCCACCTCTCACCTCCATGACCAGCCTGACTGAGGTGCATGAGCCTACTGCACAGACTCACTCAGAAATTAATTTCTGAGCACGCCTGTGCAGTAGTGCTAATACTACACTCAGGGGGCATGGCCAACTATCTAGCTGAATGGACGCACTTCTAGGGAGCGCCCTCTTTAATAAGAGAAAAAATAGTTTAAATATATTATTGAGGCTTGATCCGGTTACCTGACCACTTTATTTAGATTCCTGGTATCCAGCTCATTCCAGAGATATCAAACTTACTAAGATGGGAAGGAAAAATACAGATTCAAAGCCTAACTTCTTTGCCCCATGTGGTGGGCCTCCAGACCTCCACCCTCTCCTGCAGACCTCATGCCAACAGAAGCTACAAACAGAGAACCTGGAACGGCAACACTGGATTCACTGCAACTAGCAGTACAGAACTTAACTAGAGCAGTACAAAAGATAGATGAAAAATTGGATGGATATAATGCCCGCTTGCTCACAATAGAACAGAAGGTGGATGGCCTGTTGGAGACTGTGAATGATGCTGAAAAATCATCACAAAGGGCCCAAGCCACAGCTCCCACTTGTGTAAAGGACCAAGCATTGCTCCAATCCCATTTAGAGCATCTAGAGAATTTAATGCGGGCTGCAAATATATGCATTCTGGGACTACCAGAAGGCATAGAAGGCAAGGACCTACCTTCATATCTATGCACTTGGTTGCTGGAGACTCTTGGACTGGATATGCATGGTCTAATTGTGAGAGCCTATAGAGTTAATGTCTGGAGATTGGGGCCCACAGTGTGGGCATGCACTATAATGTTGATTACTGCCTCAGTGACAGTGCGAGATCACGTTCTTTGTGCAGCCCAGCAGCAGCTTACTATTGAGGCAGATGGCTCAAAGGTCTTCTTTTTCCTGATCACTCCTATTCCACCCATATGAAGAGGAAGGCTTTTGATGGGGTGAAAAAGCGGTTTCAGGCCCTGGACATCCTTAATAACTTATTGATGCCATCCCAACTCCATGTTACAGTTGGTAGGAGGGCCTATATCTACTCGGAGCCTAAGGAAGCCATGGAATAGTTGAGAAACTGGAACTTGAGAAGGCAGTACAAGACAGAGACCCATCACCGGATTCAGAGCTGGAAGACACCTGAAATGACTGGTCAAGTGAGACTGTGTTTAATATAATATAATCACTTGCTGGACTGCTTGGAAGTTTTACAGTCACAATGTTCATTTTATGGAAATAACTTGCATTAACCACACCAGGTCAGAACCAATGCTAAAAAGCTTAAAATAACTGTTTTCTTTGGACAATATTATAAGACATTTATCTACTCCTACATAAGTTGAACTTTTGATTTTAAGATTTATCCAGTGGATTCCTCGGTTGAATAACCTGGGACAGTAAAGGCTTTGGGTCTTCTTTTGGGAGGGCTGAGGGAGTCTTCTGGGAGATATTTGCTGAGTGTAAGCAACAAAGGAGTAATTTTCAATTAAGGGCAAAGTTGCCCCGTTAACATTTCTCTTTATAAATCTATTAAGTGTATATTGCTATATTTAAGGCATTGAAAGTACTTGGCTATACGTTTTCTAATTTTGTAATAATAGATAGCATTCCATTATATGGAATTCCCCCTAATCTTGTATCAAATAGTTACAGTGGATCGCAACTCCGAATGTCTTTTTAATGATGTCCAAACAATGTAGTATGGCACTATACAGTATATATTGTGTGATGTATTGCATAAAATCTAAAAATTAAAAGTTTAAAAAAAATATTGCACTCAGTTGGCGGCTGGCTGTGGAGATGAGAGGTGGGCTGTGCCAGTCGCCGACTGGGGACAGGTGGGGGGTGCTGGGCTGGCACAGCTGGGTGGGGGCCATTCAACTACCAGGGAAACAGGATCATTTTGTATTATATTACTGTATAGTTTGGAGGGGACACTAGACTACCAGGGCTGGATTATTGCCGCATATACAGCAGGTGACCCGCTGTTCGGCATGGTAGGGTGAGGCACCATCTGGCGGGATTCTCACCAATGGCTATTTTGGGGGCTGGGGTATGGGTAGCCCTGTGGGGCCCCACTGGGGTGTGCTGGGCATGGGGAGGAGGGAAACTGTGCACTTTCTGCTGGACAGATGATGGGTCTACATGACCTGCTGGTATAACTTACATTGCCAGATCTCCTCCATGGGTTCTTGTAAAATCCCAATGTGGACACTTTGTGGTTGCCCTTCTAGAATGGGGTGCAACTACTGCTGTAAACCCCCTGGCGCCATGTCACAGGGGGTTTATGCGGCATAACTGCTGTTCGCGCAAGTGGCCTGTGACATGTTACAGGCCACTTTGTAGAATCGCGCATGTCACAACTGCTGGTGTAAGTTGCTACATGTGCCATTCTGCTTGGTGCAACTGCTGTTATGCCAGGCATAAACCTTCTAGAATCAGGTCCATAGTCCACATTTTCAGCACATTACAGTCACCACATTCCACATGTTTTCCCCACAGGATTCAGGTTCCACATTTTCAACACATCCAGGGGTTAAAATGTGTAGAAAATAAAATGACCTCAGTTCCATCTCCTCTGACATCTTTCTCAGTTCAATAATATGGACAGGTCCAGCAACCAGGGATGATAGCTCCACCTCCTACAAATGTAGAGATTACAGTTCCACCACCTTAAAATTTTCAATTTAACTATTGACCAGATTCCATTATGTCCACATTTTCACAAACTGTGGAGCCAGAATGGCAATTGTCAATTGTCACACTTATCTTGGATGCTGTGTGTGTGTGTGGGGGGGGGGCTTTTACACTGCATCTCAGACATCAGGTGTAGTGCAAACTCCATGCATGCATATCTCTCCTTGACTGTACACTGGTGTGTGAAAAAGCCTATGTCTCCTGCTTCACACTACCTTTAAATGTAATGGGCACATCTGTGCTACATCACAGTTTGGAGGCTAGCTAGACTGTCTTCATAGCACACTCCATCTTTGCTCATTT
This sequence comes from Neoceratodus forsteri, assembly GCA_016271365.2. Lineage (NCBI taxonomy): Eukaryota > Metazoa > Chordata > Ceratodontiformes > Ceratodontidae > Neoceratodus > Neoceratodus forsteri. The sequence goes on from CM057449.1 coordinate 736,931,674, forward strand.
GCTTCACTCTGTAAGGGTGACCAACCAACTAAGAGAAGTGCAACAACACATTAGTCTGTCTCAGCATTGATTTATACAGGATGTGAGTACCAGATGAAATTCATCCTATCTTATGCTCTCTAGACTGCTAGAACAGAAGTTGATACTTCATGACATGCCAATGGAGTGTGACATTGGGAAAGAGTCCTAGTAGTTCTCCAGAGAAACACTGAAAATTATCACACAAAAGTGAGACAAAATGTACCCTCTCTGGCTGGGGATTTAGACAGGGAACAAAAATGGTCAAGATTTCTTATTTTTGTCTAGTTTTAATAAGTGGATGGAAGTAGATTCTTTCTCTGCAGCAGCTTAAGTTATCTATCTGGACTGGCAACCCCACATACGTTGATGGACTTTATTTACTGATGGTGTCTCTGATATGAAATGTATTGTGATGTAACATATGCATTTTCTGGTCTGTTAATTTGTACTTTGTTTCCCTGTTTGATATGCTGCAGTGTCTAAGCTATTATGTTCAAAACTATGGTGCCACAGCACCTTGTTTTGCTTTGTTTTAAATCAAATAATGTTTTTAATTTTTAGTGTTGCACTGTGTTGTTTTTTCTATATCAACAGTTCTGAGTGCAGCCATTTGGGAAATTTTGATTAAATATGCTTAGCACCAGAACTAATTAGAGCTGGTATGGAAAAAACATTTCCATGCAAAGTTCCTGATTATGTATGTAATACTATCAAGTAATACAGGTGTATTTTAAATTGATTCATTTTGCACAGCTGTTTAATTGACTATATAGAGCACTTTGATGGTACACAAGCCACACTTCCTGAGGAAGGGGTAGCATATCCCGAAGCATTAAGGAGGGGCAGAGAGTGGGAGCATTAATATACTGCACTTATATGTGTTTGAATCCTTTATTGTTTGTAAGTACTATTTTTCACTACAAGTAAAAATTACTGTCACTGAATTTTTTGTTGTCTGGAGTGTTGGTTTCTTTACATTGTGCCATTTGATATTTTGCAGCACCCACTCACATCCGTGAGCACTGCCTTCTTTGGATTGTGGTAATCAACATTTTTGGCAGACAACCCAGACCAGTTTTTCTGTGAGTAAGGACAACTATTACAGGGGACAGGTGCCTCACACTCTAAGGAGAAAAAAAAAACACCAATGAAAATAACTTTTTGAAGTGTTTAACAAGGAAATTAGAGGAATATGGCACTTTCTCTTGCCAATAACAGCTTAGCTACTAAAAGGTAGCCATAGATTTAGACATTGGCACCAACAAATCTGCACAAAATACCACTACAGAGGAGGGTAACATCAAACATATTTTCAACAATTTTGAAAAAGCAGTATTAAAAGAAATAACATTACATTACAATATGATTTCCTTACAAAAATATGTTGAGAAGGAATGGGTCCCTATGGGGCTTAGGGATCACTAAACACCCTGCATGTGGCTTAGAAAATATGCATTATTGTGAGAAATGGAAGACACATCTGGGAAATTATTCAATAGAACTTGTAAAGATTCAAATTGAAGAGGATGATTTCAATAATATAGACGTATTGCAGGAAATAGACAATTTACATCAGAAACTTGCAAAGCATAGTGGTGTGCCTCTGGTTAAAGAACTTGATACAAAATTAATGATCAGAGCAAATGAATGGGAGACAGAGCTTACTGAAAGGAAGAAAACTAAATTATTAGTTGGTGAACAGGATTACTCAAATAATCACATTTACAAGTGGGAAAATTACACACGTTCATTATCAAGGGGATGCAGGATATCAAGAGGGAGATCAGAAAGTAGTAATAGACATTCAGAGTCAAATGTAAAATCCCCATCATCATCAAAAGGAATGTGTTTTTCAAGCTCAGATTCCCCTGATAATGACCTTAATGTGCAATCATCACAAAAAAAAAAACACAAGACGTGGGAGAAGAGGAAAAAGAGGAAGATCAGTCATTGACAATGTAAATGAGCTGGATGAGCTAAATGGGATGTCAGAAATACAAAAACTGACAGTAATTAATTTATCTAAATGGATTTTAACTGCTGCTCAGCAGAATGTGTTAAGTTTGGGTTTGTCCTTTGTACCTCTCCATCATACTGTGTCAGTGGCTCACAGTGTCAGTGGCTCAGCAGGTAGCACACTCACTTCTGAGGCTGGGAAATCAGAGGGCTGTGGGTTCAGTTCCCACATCTGGCACTTGGGTTAATATCCCAGTACTGAGACTGTAGTGCAGCACGAGAGGGGTGCTGCACTTCGGAGGTGCTGTCTTTCGGATGAGACGTTAAACTGAGGTCCCATCTGCCTGGATTGTTGGTAGTTCAGGTAGATGTTAAAGATCCCATGGCACTTATCGAAAAGAGTAGGCGAATTTTTTATGATAATAAAATCATAGAAAAAAATACAAAAAAATACAAATGAAACAATGAGTACTGATTATAAATCTGAATCAAGAGGAACCATACAAATCATTATAAACAATATTAATCACAATCCTAACCTGGCACTTAGCCATAGACATAAAGAAACCTACTTTCATACCCCTTGGCACACTACTGGAAAATAATTCCCAAACCTCCCCCCCTTCAACACTCTTGATCTATTTATATTTAATAAATAATGTAAATTCTTTCCACCAATTAGTCACCTTTTGTGCTGTTCCAAATTGTAAATCTTTTAAATACACCTTCTCCATAGCCCTTTTTATCAGTAAACTGATTGTTTCATAAGACATCACCTTTTGATAAAGAACCCATTGGCATCTAGCCTGCCATAAATAAAATTTTAAACAACAACAAAAAATCTGTAAGGTTTCTATATTGTAACTGGCCCCAAATTGAGGAAAGTTACCTAAAACCAAAATATCATAGTTCATATGCAACAACCATTTCATATGCCATTTTAAAGCCAGGAATTTCCAAAGGGAAGTAGCATAGTAACAAAAAAAGAAGAAATGCTCTACTGTTTCTTCCTGATTGATAAAGTCAGGAAAAGGACATACCCTTTCCTCTTTAACCTTGTGTTTAGCATTTCCCCGTACCCCAATCTTCCCATATACAGTTAACCATAAAAATTCCCACATTTTTTCTGGAAATCTTGGATTATTTAGCTGAGAAAGCACCCCTAGTGTTAGAGTAGTAGGACAATTTTTTAAAGATGGCACTGAAGGATATAACATCAACATAACTATGTCATATAATTTGGGCTCTGTATTCATTTTAATAATTTGTTTGGAAAGACCCCATTTGTAGAGTTTCTTTACTACTGGTTTGAAAAATAATGGGACCTATAAATTTTGTGATAGTTTCGGGGAGGTAGTATGCCAAACTGAAAAATAATGATTAAGAACACATTGTAATAGAGAACTATACCAAGATGCTGATGGTAATAATCCCACTTTGACATTTTGAGAAATAAATAAAGTAATAAAAAATGTGATTGGGTCCCCCTTTTTTTCCAGATAGGTATATTGCCTTTTTATGGGATTAAGCCTATTGCCCCAAAACATCTGAAAAAATAGATTGTATGGTCTGGTTTCAAATTCTTGAGGGGGTGGAAATATCAGTGCTGTATATAAAAATTTGGAAATTAAAAACTGCCTAATGACCTGCACCCTTTTTGTTTTGGCCAATCTCCAATGTTTCCAAACTTGCACTTTAGTATTAGCAGAGGAGAAAGCATGTTTCTAATTTAGTGTTGGGAGATCCTGAGGCCCAAAGTATAATCCCAAAATCTTAATTGGAGCTGAAGAAATATGAAATCCCTGAATGGAAATCTCAGCAGGATAGTTGACCCCAATAAATACACCCTGACTTTTTGTTTTATTAATTTTTGAATTAGAAACATGAGAATATGAGACCAAAAAATCCCCAAAAAATTGAAATTTGAGTATAATCTGAGAAAAAAACACAAACATCATCTGCATAGGCTTGTAAATATAATGCATCCAAACCGGGGGATCCCAATACCCCTTTCCACTGCAGATAATGTGTTAATGATTGTATTAATGTATCTATTGTAAATAAACATAATAGCGGACTTAATGGACACTCCTGACAAACCCCTGTAGCTATGTGAAAGCCCTCTGTAATGCAATTATGAATAATTGGATAAATAATAGCAGTATCATAAAGTGTTTTTATCCAGTGGTTGAAGGAAGATGGAACCCCATAATGTTGCAAGGTTAGAAACAAAAAAGGATGAGATACCCGATCAAAAGCTTTCATTTGGTCTAGGGCGAGAATGCATCCTGACTGCTTATGTGATGAAAGATATTCAATTAAATCTCTGATAATCATGAGGGCCTGCTGTATCTTTCTGCCTGGGATTCCACAATATTGGGATGCTGATATAACCATGTTTGCAAAGACCCTAAGTCATGAATTTAAAAGGCTAGTCAATAATTTATAATCTGAATTAAGAAGTGTAATTGGTCTCCAGTTTTCCAGGTTCTCTTTATCCCCTGTTTTAAATATAAAAATCAACAGGCCTTCTGAAAACCAAAGGGGTAATGTAGGGGTTGAGAGGAAAAAATTAAATACCAAAGTCAAACATTTTGAGAATCTGGAGGGGAATGCTTTGTATAATTCTGATGTTATTCCATCGATTCCTGGGGAAATCCCGTTCTTTTGGGATTTTATTGCAACCTCAATTCCTGCAGCTGTTATTGAGGCAATTAAATTAAACATATCAAAATTAATTTTGGGAAGATGAATCATTTTTAAAAAGAATTCCATCTCCTCAACACTAGGGGGCTCCACTGGGTTATGAAATTCCAAAAATTGTCTGATTGCAGCATAAATCCTAGTTATATCCTGAACTTGACACCCATCCTGTGTTATTAAAGAGGACATTGTAATTTTGATTTATATTGTTTAAAGGCCTCATAGGATCCCCATAAGGCTGTTTCGAGTGCCTTCTTGAAAAGCACTTTCATAGTATTGGCCCTGTTGTATTGTACCTCCTGTAGTTGTTGTTTTATGTTTGCAATTTGGGATGAGTAATCAAATTCGGAGGTGTTTGCCATAGTAAATAAATAATACAGCTGCTGACGTAGTTTTAAGTAATTCAGGAATTTTACATTTTCTCTAGATCTGCCAAGGTTTGAAAGGAGTCGTTTTAAATTCTCCTTTGACTCCCTTCCCTAGTCACCTAAATCATCATAGAGAATAGCGACTGAGAGTCGTGCACAGAGCAATGATTTTATGGCCTTTAACACAATTGGATTTTTTAACAGAGGAGAACTTAATTTCCACCTTGGTTTTTGGGGAGATATTACTGTACTGGATAAAATTTTACATTGAAGGAGTAAATGATCTGAGAAAGTCATAGGGTATGTATAAAATTTACATGGGAGGAGGTTTTTTGACAAGAAAATATAATCAATTGTAGAAGTAAGGGTGTTTTTTATAGGTAAATTTTGGACTCCCTTGTTGAAATTGTTTACTATCTACTAGGCCAGATGTATCCAGTAATTGAAATAAAGCATTGGAGTCACAATAATTTTTTTTTCCGTTATCTGTAAGTCCACCCTTCACTTTCTGTAACCCACAGCTAAAGTCAACACATAAAAAAAATGTGAAATGAAGTAATTAAAAAGGGTCGAATCATGGAAAAAAGGGCCACCCTCTCTGCCTGTATCTGGGAACAACATACATTAATAAATCAGCAAACCATGGAGTTCCATTTTTCATCCAAAATAATTAGTCTTTCTGGAATCAAATCAATAGGGCCCCAACACCATTTTCTTTGAAAAAACCTGGCTTGATCCAGTGTAAACATCCAAGTTTCTTGAATAAGACATACATCAATAGAGGAACTGTGAATATAATCATAAACAGTCTGATGCCTACTTGGATTCAATAAACTATGGACATTTAAGGAACCGACTGTGAAGCCCATTTAATAGAAAAGGAAGATCAACCATCCTTTTCCTTCATTTTTTCTTTTTCCCTCTGTACCCCTCATGTGGGTGAAAGGTGGAAGGGGAACTATCCTGAAGTGTCTGTGACTCAGGTTCACCATAATCCATGTTAGTATCCCCCCACTGAGTGGATAAAACAGTGAATGGATTGCTAGATTCAATCTCCACCTGGGGGGGTTTGGTTCCTTGAGGACCTCCGAACCACAACTACCGGTGGAGGATCCGGAGGGTCTGGTACCTGATTCCCCTGCTGTGAACTGTAACACACAGGGGAGAGAAAAATAGGGAGAGTAGGGGAAGATAAGGGAGGGTCAGAAGAACTGGGAAGGGCCTGGTCTTTTGACTGCCCATAGTGTGGGATGAATCCATATGTGGGTCAGCCTCATCCACAGAGGTAGCTGTAGTTGTCTGAGGAGAACTATCTGCTAGGTCCTGAGCTTTCTGAATAAGAAGGTCTGGGCTGCCACTACAAGCTTTATTTTTTGCTGCCCATACACATTCTGAGAAGACATGCCCAGTGTCTTCGCATAGGTTGCATTTGGTAAAATTGACACATTGAAAGGCAATGTGACCTATTTCCCCACAATTATCACAACAGAACCTGTCACAAGAACTGGACAAGTGAGTACAAGACCCACATTTATAACAGGCCCTAGGCTGTCCAGCATAAAAACAAACCCCTCTATCTCTCCCTAAGAGGAAAGAGTTGGGGATGTGTTCTATACCACTGTCTGTTTGTCGAAGTTTCACTTTAAACCACCAACCTCCAGTCCAGAACTGCTCAGAATCAAGAATGGCTTCAGGGGAACTTAAAACTTCACTTTTTTGGGACAACCAATAGGCAATATCGTCCACATGAACCCCCTCATTCCTGAACATAATTGTTACATATTTAACCAAAGGTTTAGATAAGAGAATAACAAAAAAAGGGGTCCATATGGGAGAAAATTTTACCTGGTTATATCTCTCCCAAAATAAATCTAAAGCATAGGCAGAACGAAAACTAACATCGAGTTATCTTCACGGAAATGTTAATAAAAGCAAAGACTTTCTAGGTGAAAATTGCAGAGAGTCTTTAATAGCTTTTTCCCACATAATATCTATCTGGCCTCACCTCCAATCCCCTTTATAATGCAGTCTAACTGCATTTCACAAGGCAGCTTCCTTCTTAATTTTTAGAAACAAATCTGACATTAATGGTTTCTCTAAATCAGGTGTCTTTTTTGAAAGAGTAGAAAGATTTTCAGTTCCTGAATTTATAACTGAATCAGAAAGGTCAGGGGCTACAGGAACAATGGTCTGGGAGGCTGCAGCTGAGGGCCTTACAGAAGGGAAAGCATCCGAACAAGCTGCAGTTGACAAAGTTGACAATGTTTCAGGAGATGACTGGGGTTTCCAAGCTGACTCATTTTGGGAAAAATTCAATTTCAGATCCCAACCAGGTGTTAGATGCCAGGTACCCTTTTTCAAGGTCCACCCTGCTTCACTGAGAGCCTTCTGGGGGGACCATAACTCTGTAGCCTGGGGTTGTGAAAGGGGGTCAGGGGGTCAAGTGGTAGTGACCCTGAGGAAAGTTCTGAAGGTCCTTGAGGAGAGGAGGTGTTTGCAGTAACGCTGGTACCTATATTACATTTAGAGAAAAAAAGAGCAGTTTGTTTGTCCTTACTTTCATCCCCCATCTTATCCTGTAATAATTGTTGCCATGTTGAAAAAAGAAATTCAGAAACCCCATCTTGATTTAGGGGGGTAGTTTGAAATATGCAGGAGGTATCAGAAGTAGGGCTATCAGTCGAAGAAACAGGTAATGAACTGCGGAACACAAACCCCGAAGTTTTTGTAAACATGATACAGCAAGGCTCAGGATTGGAGCTTTCGCTAGCTATGGTAATGTTATCTGGGTCTTTAGGGTGCACAGGATCAGCGGGCGGCAAGTTTAAGCCAGGTAGCTGTTCGTGTAACTGTTGTGAGGGCTCTAGGCACTGAATTGCTGTGGATTCATTACTGCTAGCCAACACAGGAGCAGAATGCAAGTCATTAACAGTGTTTAAAGTTTGTGCAGACTCACCGGAATCAGTAGGCTGTCCACACAGCTCAGCGTCACGGCTAATGACAGCCTGTTTGGAAGTACTGACAGGCGTTGCTGAGGAATGCATTACATGCAGCTGCTGCCGGAGTCTGTCTTGTTCTTTAGCCAAAATGGCAAGCTGGAGTTTAAGCTGTTCCTGTAAAGCTGCTTGATTAGGAGTCGTATTAAACATGGCATTACTTATCAGTTGAAAAACAGGTAGAACTTCATTCATTGTAGGCGCTGGTAATTCTGTATCCTGCAATATTTTATCAGCACATATGGTATTATTTTCAGGTAAAACTGTAGAATCCAAGGAAGAGCACGACAGCTGCTCCCCTTCTCTCGGAGCATCCATCCTCCTTCGTGAAACAGACAAATCCATAGCAGGAAAAGTAGGCTGAAAAGCAGGAGCTGGAACCTGGGGACAGAGAGCAGCATTTCCACCACCTCCACCAGGATCTGGAACAGCAGCCATCTTGGAGTCACCAGCAAAAGGGTCTCCTCTGCTCACAGGAAGCAGAGTAGGGGTAAATTGCTTCTTTATTGAAATAAAGCATGAGAAAAGACATCAAGAAATAACAAAAGCAACAATAAACACAAAAGCATATACAAATAAACAAATGAAATGAACAAAAGGCAGTTGATACACAGTTATCTTTTAACATAAAGCATAAAAGAAAAGAACGTAATTTGTCATTTAAATTTTATCATATGCTGAAACCCCTTCCACCAGATTTGAACTTTCCTAATCCCATGAATCTGAGCATCTTTTTGATATACAGTGGCGTGAAAAAGTATTTGCCCCCTTCCTGATTTTCCCTATTATTGCATATTTGTCACACTGGATGTTTTCAGGTCTTTAGACAAAATGTAATATTAGATAAAGGGAACCTGAGTGAACAAATAACACTTGTTTTTTTTTACTTATTTCATTTGTTTAATGAAAAAAGTTAACCAACACCAACTGGCACTGTGTGAAAAAGTAATTGCCCCCCTAATTAAATCAACCCAATTAAAGGGATAATTAGAGTCAGCTGATTGAACACAGCCAGGCTTGATTACAGCCAGCCCTGCTCAATATAAACCTCACTTATTTTGACCCTTACCATCAGAGTCACGTTGCCAGCACAAAGATTCAACAAGCACGTTATGCCACGATCAAAGGAAGTTCCTGAAAAGATCAGAAAAAAAGTTGTTGGTATCTATCAGTCTGGAAAGGGTTACAAAGCTATTTCTAAGGCTCTGGGACTCCATCGAACCACAGTGAGAAACATAATCCCCAAATAGAGAACATTTGGAGCAGTAGTGAATCTTCCCAGGAGTGGGCGGCCTGCCAAAATTACTCCAAGGGCGCAGCATAAAATCATCCAGGAAGTCTCAAAGGATCCTAAAACAACATCCAAAGAACTGCAGGCTTCTCTTGCCTCAGCTAAGGTCAGTGTTCATGACTCCACAATCAGAAAGAGACTTAGCAAAAATGGGCTTCATGGGAAAGTAGCAAGGTGGAAACCACTGCTAACCAAGAAGAACATAAATGCTCATCTCTCATTGCCAAGAAGCACCTGGATGATCCACAAGCCTTTTGGGAAAATGTTCTATGGACAGATGAGTCCAAAGTGGAACTTTTTGGACGACATGGATCCCATAATGTCTGGCGTAAAGCATACACAGCATTCCACAGTAAGAACATCATACCAACAGTCAAACATGGTGGTGGTAGTGTGATGGTGTGGGGATGCTTTGCTGTCTCAGGACCTGGACGATTTGCCATAATTGTAGGAACCATGAATTCTGCTCTGTACCAGAAAATTCTTAAGGAGAATGTCCGTCATCCGTCCGTCAGCTGAAGCTGAAGCGTAGTTGGGTCATGCAGCAAGACAATGATCCAAAACACAAAGCAAGTCCACATCAGAATGGCTGAAAAGAAGTAAAATTAAAGTTTTGGAGTGGCCTAGTCAAAGTCCAGACCTAAACCCAATAGAGATGCTGTGGCAGGACCTGAAACAAGCAGTTCATGCTCAAAAACCTACCAATGTTACTGAATTAAAGCAGTTCTGTGAGGAAGAGTGGGCTACAATTCCTCCACAGCGATGTGAAAGACTGATATTGAATTATAGGAAGCGTTTGGTTGCAGTCATTGCAGCTAAAGGTGCGTAGCCAGTTATTAAGTGTAAGGGGCAATTACTTTTCACACAGTGCCAGTTGGTGTTGGTTAACTTTTTTCATTAAATAAATGAAATAAGTAAAAAAAACAAGTGTTATTTGTTCACTCAGGTTCCCTTTATCTAATATAACATTTTGTCTAAAGACCTGAAAACATCCAGTGTGCCAAATATGCAATAACAGAGAAAATCAGGAAGGGGGCAAATACTTTTTCACGCCACTGTACTTTATTCAATTCACAAATAACATATTGACTGAAACCTAAAAAAGTTGGCTTTTTCTGATACAAAACCCACTGGCATCTAACTTGCCATAAACAAAATGTAAGGCATGCTAAAAAAATCTGTACAGTCGAGGTGTGAAATTTAGCAAGACATGGGGGTAAAGATCCCAACACTAACAATTCATAAGTAATATATTTCAACCATGGGAAGTGCAAAATAGTAGCCAAATACACCCATAGTCTAGAGGCAAAAGAACAATGTATAAAAAAATGTTCCATGGTTTCTTCCTGTGCTGTACACTCTAAATAGGGACAAAACCGTTCTTCTTTCATTTTGTACTTAGCTGTCCCTCTAACTTGTAACCGACCATACATTATCAGCCATTGCGTCTCCCACATGTAAGGGGGTAAACAGGGATTATTTAGTTGTTCTAACACAAGATGAGTCATATCGCCAGGGCAGTTTTTAAAAGCGGGGGAAAGAGGGTAGATTTGAGAAATAATAGTGGAATAAAGTTTTTTTTGGGAGTCAATAATTTGAGACTTGGACAATTGCCACATATATAATTTCCGAACTATCGGTTTAAAGAAAAGGGAGAAAAGGAAACATTAGGTTTTGGAGCCGTTCAATCCATTTCGATAAATAATTGATAGTAAAATCTCAACCAACTAAATTCTGGGATATTGGGGCTAAAGTACAATTCCGAAGAGAAAAGCAAGAAAAGGGAAGTACAGAAAACAACAGGATCTATCATCCCTACCCCTCCTTTAGCTTTATCCAAATAAGTATAATACCTTTTAATGGGATTTAACCTGTTTCCCCCCAAAAATTGAAAACTAATACTGTACAATTTTACTTCTAGGTTAGTTGGGATGGGATACAGAAATGCCAAATATTGCAGACAAGGTAACAAGAATTGTTTAAAAATCTGAACTCTCTTCAGTTTCGAGAACTTATAATGTTTCCACCTCTGGACTTTCCCATCCATTTTTTTTAATACTGTAAGCCAATTCTGCTCTGGCAAATTTTGTGAACCAAAAAGAATCCCTAAAATGGAAATGGGTGTTGAGGTGAATGAAATAGTGCTGTGCACAAAGGGAGTTAATGTATTTGCTCCTATTAACAACCCTTTAGATTTTTGAAAATTAATTTTGGCATTCGATAAGGTCGCATATCTGTGAAGTAACTGAAAAAAAACTTCAAGCTGATCCTGCTGTTTAAAAAATAGACAGATATCATCAGCATAAACTTGTATATTCATAAAGGAGTTAGAAAAGGGAATATTTGGACCCTCCCAACCAGAAACCGACCGTAAATGTCTAATAAGAGGCTCTAAGGAGCAAATATATAATAAAGGGCTCAGCGGGCAGCCTTGCCTGACACCAGCCTGTAACGTCCAACCTTTCCCAATTTTCCCTTTAATAACTGGACAAATTACGGAATTAGAATATAAGTTTTGTAATATTGTAAGAATCCCAGGGGGCATTCCTAAGAAGGCTAGGGTTTGGAAAAGGAAGGAATAACTAACCCTATCAAAAGCTTTTTCTAAGTCTAATGATAATAGAATACCAGTCTGTTTACTACGATATAATATTTCAATAAAATCTCTAATATAACAAAGCACAGATTGTATTCATCTTTGAGGAACACCACAGAACTGAACTGGAGAAATCACTAAACTAGCCCAAGATTTAAGTCTGCTATTAAGTAGCATCGCAAAAATGTTATAGTCTGAATTCAACAGAGTGATAGGTCTCCAGTTTTTGATCTCATTTTTGTCTCCTTTTTAAAAAATATAAACTTGTAATCCTTTTGTAAATGCAGGATAAATCTTTCTCCAGAAAGAAAGAATTAAAAACACCAACTAAACAGGAACTAGCTCATTTACAAAAGTTTTATAAAGGCATTAGATAACCCATCACTCCAGGAGACACATTAAGCTTCAGTTTAGAAATGACATCCATGATTTCTTGTAAAGAAAAAGGTTCAGAAATAACTGCTGTCATTGAGGCATCAATGACGGGGCCTGTCACATCCTTCAAAAAATCTTGAAAGGCTACAGGTTGCAATTCTATATGAGGGCCCAAGTTTTGGAAATATCGAAATATAATATAACTAATGTCCGAAGGGTCAGTATAATGCTTTGAGTTACTAACTAAACATTCCAAAGTAGAATTATCTCGTACAGTTTTACACAAACTAAAAGGATCACCTATCACCGTTTTGGATGTATAGTTGTTTATTAAGGCCTGCAGGGATCTGGCTGGATCATATTAAAACTTCCTCATCTGTAATTTAATATGTTTAATTAAAGGAGATAAATCTTCCGAAGAAGTGTTAGCTCTTGTTAATAGTGACTGTAATTTTGAATGTAATGTGAGATAATTAAGAAAGTTGTCGTTCTGCATTTTTTGCCCATAAGTTTTAATCCAAGCCATACAGTCTAATTTGGTTTCTTCCCACCAGATCCCTAAGTCTGAATATAAACATTGTACCGACAAGCGGGCAGTTAAAATTTTAACTATAGAATGTCTAACAAAGTCGTTTTGTAAAGATGAGGTATTTAGTCTCCATCTACTTTTGTAAGGCTTATAATTAACCGGGATTTCTGTTGCAGTTTTAAGTAGGAGATGGTCTGAAAATTCAAAAGGCTGTCTAGAGAACTGCGAAATATTTATATTTTTAGAAGTAAAAAGGTAGTCAATACAGGTACCGTTCTTCCCTTTATAAAATGTATTTTTAGGGGGATTGGATTCTAAAGTATTGCAGACCCTAAGGTCTGCCTCTCTAATGATAGATTGTAAAAAATTAGAATCACAATACATTTTTTTCCACAAGATCTCTTATCAGTAAGAGAACAATTGAAATCCCACCCATAGAACTGGCCTTGTGGTAAGCAGAAAAAGTTGTATGGTTTTCATACACATGATTCTAGCTGTTTTCACTCTGGATTATAAACATTAATAAATCTATATAGGACAGACTCAAGAAAACAGTCCACAATCAAAACCCTGCCAGGAATGCAATCTATTAATTTATGAAGTTTAAACTGAAAGGAAGAAAAAAGAATACCAATACCATCTGCTTTATCCTGTCCAAATGACCAATATGAAGGGGCCCCAAGGCCAATCCTTTTTAAAGGCAGTAACATGTTCTTTAGAGAACATCCAGGTTTCTTGTAAAAAGCAAATAGAAATTCTAGAGTCATGCAACATATGGAAAATAGCCTTTCGTTTAGCTCCATTTAAAATACTGTGTACATTCAAAGAAGCCCACAGAAAGCCCATAAGTACCAAAAAAAAGAGAGATTTATTTATTTTTTCCTTCTTTTCTTTTTCTTTTCCTTATAAGGACCTTGAGAGGGTTCCATGGGATCTTGAGTAGAAATTTGGGAATCCGAGTCTGCAACATCCATTTCTGTATCCCCCCAAGAAGAAAGAAGGGAGAAAGGATTAGTAGTTTCCACTGAATCTGTAACTGTATCAGGGACTGATTTTACATTCCTTGTGGACCTTCTAGGGGGCAGAGAGAAAGAGGTCGATTTGGGGGGGGGATCTATGCTCTGATCTGAATTCTTAGCAATACAACCAGTTTTCACACTTGGGACAAGCAGAGAGTCCTGCAAAGCAGAACTACTAGGCTGTACAGGCCTCAACGATGATGAAGGAGGAGGGGGGAGGGCTGAATCTAATGTCGAAGGAGGGACAGGTTTTCTTACATCTAGAGGGGGTTCCCCAGGAGGAGTGGGAGACGAATGAGAGAGTAGGTCTTCCTGTGCTTTCTGTAAAAACTGTTCAGTACAATTCCCTGATACTTTGTTTTTTGCAGCCCACGGGCATGTGTTAAATGTATGAGAACTACCTTCACATAAATCACATTTCATTGGGTTAGAACATTGAATAAGTGAATGCCCAATTTCACCACAATTGTCACATCTAGGACTATCACAAACATTGGACAAATGCGTCCGTGAGCCACATTTACAGCAGGCCCTTGGCTGACCACTATAATAACAAACACCTCTATCACGGCCTAACAAAAAGGAATTTGGGATATGCACAAAACCATGTTCATTTTGCCTTAATTTGACCTTATATTTCCATCCGCCTGTCCAAAAGCCCTCTGAATCTAAAATGGGCTCTGGATCCCCCTGTATATCACATTTATTGGACAACCAGTATGTAATATCATCAACCGACACACCTTCATTTCGGAACATTACTGTAACAAACTTAATAGCTGGTTGAGAGAGGGGAATAATCATAAACGGGGACCAAAGGGGAGAAAACTTTACCTGGTTATATCTAAACCAGAATAACTCTAACAAGGCAGCTGATCTAAAACTGACATCGTAATTATCCTCTCCCGAAATATTAATGATGGCAAATACATCTCTGGGAGAAAAATGCAAGGACTCCTTAATTAAATGTCTCCCAACATAATTTCTATCAGGCCTATCAGCCATACCCTTTATATCTAATGCGCACCACATTCCGTCTAGGGGCTGATTCACGTTTATTTTTTGCAAATAACTCAGATAGTAAAGGTCTTTTATCAGTTACAGCACTATGAGACTCTGAAGAAACATGACTGACAGAAACATGAGAAATATTATGAACTAAATCCCTAGAATCCGAGCCCCCCTTTTCAACATATTGGACAGGCTTTTCTGGGTTCCATTTAGGGGAATGGGAATTTAAGTCAAATGAAGAATGCCAGGTCAAGTCAGCAGCCCATTCTCGTGAAGGAGCTTGTTTCCACCCTGCTGCCATTAAAGCTGAAGCAGGAGTCCAGTCACTCTCATGGTTAGAGGAGGAAGATAAATTGTCAGAGTTAGGCATAATGGGCTGAGGAACAGTACTTTCAGAATGCTGCAGAGATGTAGAAGCGTTCCTCATATTTCGGTCTCCAAAAGAAAAAACAGTTGCTTCTTCCTGCTCATTCGGCTGCTTTTGGTAAATTATATGAGCAGCGGGAGAAGAAAAAACAAACCCTGCTTGTTTTGTTAATTTGGGAGCATTTCCTACCATGTAAGGCTCCCTGGTGACAACTTCCTTATTTATATTGCTGCAGTCCGCTTTCCCCACTCCCAACAAGTCCCCCAAACAGTCCAAAATGGGCGGCGCATCAGCGCTAGGCAGGGAGACCCCCAACTGACCTGTTTCTAGTCCTGAAGTGGAAATTCTTCGTCCTTTGGAACTGCCATCACTCCTGCTCATAGCTGAAACACACCTTTCTTGCTGAATCCCTTCCGTATTCGGTAGGGCGACGTCATCCACAGGCAGTGCAGTCCTTAAAGGGGCAACAACATCTGAAGGCTCTGAACAAGAATGTAGTTGAACAGGCTTTAAAGGCAGCGTTTTAACATTCTCAGGCTCTGAAAGGCTTACAGGGACTTGTGGCTCTTCAGAAGAAGATAAGCCATCCATAAACAACTCCGCATCTTCTAACTCTGCTGAAGGAAAATGAACCTGTGTAGAATCCTTGTCTACGGTCTCCTTCACATCTGCAGACTGAACATGCTGTAGCTCCTCTACAGTGTCCATCTTGGAAAGCTGACCAGCACTCCTGCTGGCGGCCATGCACCAGCAGAGTAGGGGAACTTCCCTGGTGTCCTGGCCAAATTTCCCTCATTCATTAAAAATACCAACTTAATCTGGTTCAAGGTCAATTGGCATTCATCTGTATCCCCTTCCCCAGGTCGTGCCTGAAAATAGGCAGGATTTGTCTAGTGCACTTACCCAGTCAACAAAAACTAAATAAAATAAATAAATACTGATGAGTTTCAAATTTATTGTGATCTGTTTAGATTGTTTAGAAAACGTAATTAAAATTTTTTTTTTCAGATACAACAGCACCGATAGATCCTAACAGTGAACTGTTAGCTAACATGAGTTGCACTGCCCCCGTTAATATTAGTAGCATTGCCCCATTATTGGACACCCTAACTGAAAGTGAGCTAGTTCAATTGCTGCAGATAGCTAATGAAGGAGGTGGAGAAAATCAATTTGGGAAAATAGCAGCTGAGGTGGGTCCAACTGCAGAACAGACTAAAGCAGTGAAACCAGAATTAAAAATAAATCTATGCTTATGCCTCCAAGTCCTGGGAGTGATGTGTTAAAGGTATTCCAAGAATTAGTGTTAAAAGATACTGCAGATATTATTAAGAAACCAAAAGAAAAAAATAATTGGGACAATCTGACACCAGCAGAAAGAACAGCTTTAGCTGAACTGCAGCACATGGAGGATATTGTTATAAAACCCTCAGATAAGGGTTGAAATACTGTATTGTAGTTTTGGACAAAGAATATTATGTTCAAGAGTCATTAAGGCAATTATCAGATGAGCTCACTTATAAGTCACTAGGAAAAAATCCAATGAATACTTTTAAGGCAGAACTTGAGTAATTTTTTTTTCTCTTTTTCTTGCTGGGCTCCCCTAGCCCCACAAATGGGCTCACCTGGCTCCCGGTAACCTTGCCCCTCATACTCAGGGAAGCCTCCTCCCAAGTGGGGCCACCATATGTGGAACTGTCATGGCTAGATGGGACAGGTACTGGGGCTGGCTTATTCGTGAGGAGCTGACAATTTTGCAGTTTTAACCCCGGAGCTGGGTGCATGCAATGACGCAAACAGAGGAGAAGCCCGCATGCTTCTGTGCATGCTCTCCTCCATGCATCTGCACTCAGCCCCCTCCCCGCTCATGCTCAGCACCTTGTTCCCCAACCTTCACCAGGGGGAAAACAGGCACCAATGTTGTGCATCCCCCCTTCCTGGAGAAGGAGAGCAGTCCTCAGAGATGCTCAATCCTTCTCCTCCCCTGCTGACCCCCAGCAGCCCATGCTCATTCCCGAACACAGGTCACCGGCATGGCACGAGGTGTGGCGTCCCGTGCCTCAACCCTCAGTACCACCGGGCCGGCCTACTTGAGACATTTTTAACTGTGTCATTGAGAAAGGTTGCATCAAAGAATCTGACTTCAGATATTTAAATTGTGAATATTCAGTCATCCCAGTTTTCATATACCAAAAACATCACCCCTAGGATGCCTGATTATATTGGGATACAGCTTCCTTATGGAGCCCCTAGCTACATATGTAGATAGTTACTTGCAACAGGAGATAGTTCAGCTGAGTTCTTATCTGAGGGACACCACTGCCATTTTGCAGGAGTTACAACATTTAGAGTGGAAGGATTCATACTGTATTAGTGGTTAAGCATTGTTGTTTTAGCATTAAACACTTGTAGTAAACATAGATTAAGTATTACAGCAGTTAGAGCTATGTTAAAAAAATCCACACTAAGCTATCCAATTGAATTCATTTCCTCTGCACTGGAATTAATTTTAAATTAATAAATTTTAAATTCATTTTTTTTTCTTTTCAATGAAGACTTCTATCAGCAGAATTGTGGAACAGCAATGGGGTCCTCAGTCATGCCTTCCTACACAGACCTTTTTGCATGGGTTGGTGGGAGGGAGCACAATCCTGGACCCAACCATGAATCCTTTCTTTTCCAATATTGTCAAATATAAGTATTTTACTGGTGACATTACAATAATTTGAGATGGTTCTGAAAATTCAATTAATGATTTTTTGTCATACATTACAATGTGGGATTAAAATTCACAGCACAATTTGACAAAAAGGTGATTAATTTTTTTGACCTTGAGTTAATAGGAGACACAGATGGCAAAGTGCATACCAAAAGTATGGGAGATCATGCCAGACCAACCTTGTTGACTTTTTTGACTGGGTGATGAGGTCCCTGTATACAGGCCATGCAGTGGAAGTCCTTTACCTGGACTTCAGCAAGGCATTTGACTCAGTGCCCCTTGGAAGGTTGACCAGTAAGTTGAATAGCCTGGGGGCTGGGAGGAAGTTGGTTGGGTGGATTAAGACCTGGTTGCAGGGCAGGCAGCAGAGGATCATTGTTGGGGAAGAGCTTTTGGCACACAGGGCTGCAACCTGTGGGGTCCCACAGGGGTTGATGCTAGGACCAATACAGTTTAACATATTCATTGCTGACATAGCAGATGGGATAAGGAGCAAGAGCAACCTCTTTGCAGGTGACATTAAGATCTGTGCTGAGGTGGATAGTGAGGAAGGAGGTAGGGCACTGCAAGAGGATTTAATGACACTTGAGTGCTGGTCAGCCACATGGCAGCTGGGATTCAATTCTACAAAATGCAAGGTCTTGCACTTGGGGGCCAAAAACCCAAAGAACAGCTACTGGTTGGGGTGAGTGCAGTTGGCCACTTCAGAGGAGGAGGAGGAGGAGGAGAAAGATCTGGGAGTGCAGGTGACAGGAGATATAACTCTGCACAGTGCATGAAAGGCAGCATCAAAGGGAAACAGAATGCTGGAATGCATCACCAGGGGAATTACTTCTAGAAGGGAAGAAGTCATTTTGCCCCTGTACAGGTCACTAGTGAGGCCACATTTGGAGTGTTGTGTGCAGCTTTGGTGCCCCTATTTGAAAAAGAACATCAACTTACTGGAGAGGGTACAGCATAGGAAAACAAATATGATCCTGAGGATGAGGGACAAGTCATATGAGAAGAGATTGAAGGAGCTCAACATGTACACCCTGGAAGATAGAAGGCAGAAAGAGGATACGATTGAGACATTCAAGTACCTAAAGGGCATAAACAGAGTTAATTCAGAGGGCTTGTTTAAGTTAAGAGGGGACACCAAGGGGTACAGTCTGCAACTGGAGGGAGGTAGGTTCAAGAGAGAGATGAGGAAGCACTATTTCACAGAGAGGGTGATGAATGGTTGGAATGTGTTGCCAAAGGAAGTTGTAGCACTGCAGACAGTGGGCACCTTCAAGAGAGCATGGGATAGGGCCAAAGGGAGCTTCAGAATGGTGGGGAGGTAGGCGAGGAGAGGTCAGAAGAGGGTGGCACTAATTTGGAAGACGGTGCATGGGGGGGCAGCTGCTATTTAATAGACAGTGTACTGCACAATCAAGCAGACTAGATAGATCAAATGACCTGTATCTGCTGGCAATTGTGTATGTCCGTATGTAAAAGTTTCAGGAAGGATACAACAGGTAATAGCATGCTTCGTGCTCGAAGTTCACAGCCTAAGCATACAATTGATAGCCTTCCTTATGGTCAGCTAATTTGTCTGAAAAGAAATTGTTCCAAGCCAGAAGATTTAGATGCAGCTAAAGATTATTTGATTTTGACATTAAAAGCCAGAGTCTACACTGATCAAATATTACAGGATGCATCAAATAAAGTGGATTTGGTAAAGAGACAAAATCTTTTGAAATATAAACAACAAAATGCAGATATGGCATGTGTGATATTTGTATTGATGTATGACCCCATCTTGATGGATTTAAGATCAGTAGTAATGAAACACTGGCATGTTTTAGAAATAGATAGGGTTCTGAAACAAATACAAACAGCAGGACCCCTAGTTACCTTCAGAAGAGGGAAGAGTTTGAGAGACTTACTAACAAATATTGAGAACAGGGACTCTGCATCTAAATCAACATGGCTAGGTAACAAACCTTGTGGTTTTTATCCTTGTAAAAGATGCATTGCTTGTATGCATGCTACCCAATGGAAAACTTTCATGAATCCTGGTACTTTAGGTATTCGCGAGGTGAGAATCAACCATTTCTTCACATGTAACACCACATATGTAATATATGCACTGTGGTGTTCATGCAGCAAAATGTATGTGGGTCAAACTACTCGAGTATTGAAAGAAAGAATTCAAGAACACTTTAAGTCTATAAAAAGAATGGATGTCACTCACTCAATTGGTAAACACCTTTTAGAAGTGAATGATTAAAAAAGAACCCATACTACACTAATGTGGAATTGATCATGTCCCTTTAAAATTCGGGGTAGGATCTAAGTTTAAATCAAAAAGATTTAATGTGGATTTTTAAGTGGAGAATGTTGAAACCAGATGGTTTCTATGATCAAATGGACTGGCAACCCCACATATGTTGATGAACTTTATTTACTGATGGTATCTATGATATGTTATGATATGATATGATATGACATGATATGTATTGTGATGTAACATATTCATTTTATAGTCTGTGAATATGTCTTTGTTTCCTTGATTGATATGCTGCAGTGTCTAAGCTATTATGTTCAATACTCTGGCACCATAGTACCTTGCTTTGCTTTGTTTCAAATCAAAGAATGTTTTTAATCTTTAGTGTTGCACTGTGTTTTTTTTTTCATGTCTGCATTTCTGAGTACAGCCATTTGGGTGATTTTCTTTGAATATGTTTAGCACCAGAAATAATTAGAGCTGGCAAGGAAAAAGTATTTTCGTGCAACATTTTTGATTAAGTATGTAATATTATCAACTAATAAGGGTGTATTTTAAATTGATTCATTTTGCACAGCTGTTTGATTGACTATATAAAGCACCATGATGATACACAAGTCACACCTCCTGATAAAGGTGTAGCACACCCTGAAGTGCTGAGGCTGGACAGAGAATGGGAGCATTATTATATTGCACTTACTGTATATGTTTTTGAATCATTTATTGTTTGTAAGTACTATTTTTCACTACAAGTAAAAATTGCTCTCACTGAATTTTTTGTTGCCTGGAGTGTTGGTTTCTTTACACTGTGCTCAAGTTATCTATCTCCCTTGCCTGAAGCTTCAGAAAGTGCTGGGTCACATAACCTGCTTTCAGTAGCTTCCAAAGTGGCCTCTGATTGGACAGGAAGTCTTCAGAGATCTTGTAGTCTCAGCCAGTTCCAGTGGTCAAATAACAAATAAGGAAGTACAAATAAATAATTGAGACCCCTAAAATCACATGTTCGGTTAATATTTGAAATAAGGTATTTACACACACCCCTACTGGACACCATACTCTAGATGGTGTCTCACTAGTGAATGACATAGTGGCAACACCACCTCCCTTCTCCTGCTGGATATTCCCATCCCTATGCACTTCAGCATCCCACTAGCCTTACCCAATGCTTTGTCACACTGCCCTGCCACTTTGAGGGCATCAGTTATGATAGCTCCAAGGTCCCTTTCCTGCTTAGTGTCTATCAGTACCCCTCTCCAACATAATATACTCAGCTCCTGCATTCCTATGCCCTTGGTGCATGATTTTGCACTTTTTGCCATTGAACCCCAATTGCTATAAACGTGATCACTCCTCAAGTTTCCCAAGTTCCTTGCACATTCTCTCTACCTCCTTTTGAGTGTCTACCTTATTACAGATTTAGTAGCATGTGCAAAACAGCATACCTTCCCTTCTAGTTCATCTATAATTTCACTTAAGAAGAGATTAACGAGGCCAATCCCAGGACTGAGCTGTGCAACACCCCACTGGTCATGCTCCCATTATTAGAGTGAGTGCTATTAACCACAGTCCACTAATGCCTGTCCGTTAACCAGTTTCTAAGCAAACACACCACTTTGGATTCCATCCCTAGGCTGCTAAATTTCTTAATCAGTCTCCTGTGTGGCACAGTATTGAAGGTAGAGATGTGCAAAATTGAAAGATTTCATTACATGAAATATTTCACAAATTTCACCCATTTCGTGAATGCTAAATTCAGAATTTCATCTGCATAATGCGAAATGTCACCTGTGTAATGTGAAATTTCACTTGCGGAAGGCAAAATTCACCTTTCTGTGGCAAAAGTTTGCCTCTTTAATGGTGAAATTTTGCATTTTGCATGCAAAATTCTGCATTTTGCACCTGCAAAATATTGCATGTAATGGATGAATTTCATGAAATATTTTGCACAGTGAAATTGATAATTTTGCGTGAATTTTGCCAGTGAAATATAATTTCACAACCTCTCTAACTGAAGGTCTTGCTAAAGTCCAGATAGACTATATCCACTGCCCTTCCCTGATCAATTTTTCTAGTCACCCAGTCAAAAAAATCAATCAGATTCATCTGGCATGACATGACCCCCCCACCCCCATGATTCCATGCTGCCTGTGGTCTTGCAGCCCATTGGAGACAAGGAACTCTACCAGCCTTTCCTTCAGCAGGGTTCCATTAAATTCCCCACCACTGACATGAGACTGGCCAACCAATAGTTGCTAGCCTCCTCCCTGCTGTCACTCTTATATAGGGGGACCATGCTTGCTTTCCTCTGGTCATCTGGAACCACACTTGTTTCCAGTGAACTGTTGAATAAGGCCATTAGTTGGATAGTTATCACCTCCCTGAGTTCCTTTATTATCCTAATATGTATCCTGTCTGGTCCCATAGCCTTCTCCAACTTCAGATCTGCAAGCCTCTTCATGGCTTTTTCATCTGAAAATGGACTTGTGTCACCTTCTATTCTTTGTTCTTGCCACTCCCTGGTTAGCTGCCCCTTCTACTGTATTTTTATAGTAACAGCTTTATTGAGTATTTTCAAAAAGAAGTAAGTAGGGTATGAAAGCTTTAAGACTTCAGTGTACCTCGACTGAAGGTTACAAAAAGCATTCAAGAATATTCAAAATAGTATTAATCACTCATCAGGACATCCAAATCACAAAAGCATGCATTAGCAAAGTGAAGAAAATGAAAATATTTAACCTTATAGGGGGAATATAACATATAGATATAGCTAGCCCACTCTGTGATATTTACTCCATGCATAAATATGACAAAAGTAGTGTTGCTTGGATAGTATCCTGAGCAATCCAGATCCACCAAATGCCTTCCATTTTGGCAGGATAGTGGATCCATTGGATAGAGGCAGCTATCCAACCATGGATCTGATACCCTGGATCCAGGTCGGATCCTGTGTTATGCAATGCCAGATCCAGGGATCCAGTGCTGGATTCCTAGATCTGGCACCAGAATCCAGTTTCGGATCCCTGGATCTGTCACTGGATCCCTTGATCTGGCATCAGACAATGGGGGATCCAACCTTGAATCCAACCTTCAAATTCAGCTGGATCCTGGGTCAGATCCCACCCAGATAGTACCACCATCCAAAAGAGCACAGTCGGATCCATGGGGACACTATCTGAGCAACACTAGAGAAATGAGGTTCCAGGATGAGAAAATCCTTAAATCCAAAGGGTGGAGAATTATGAAACTATGGTACAAAGGTCGGGTCAGATTCCACCCGAAATAAAACCTACTTCTGCCAAATTAATTGAAAAAATGCTATATGGTCCAGATATCTGAAGGAGCATCTCTCATAACTGTAGACAGAATCAACTAATCTTACCCACTGTGAAAAAGAAGGAACTTAGTAAGTTAATCATACTATAGTAATAATCTTTTTCACACACATTGTAAGAATAAATCATTGCAATTGTTGGTTATTCAATTGTATTTCTGGAAAAGGGATGTGTAACAGCACTAAATTTGGAGGCAATGGAAAAAGAATATCAAATAGTGATGAACTAACTGTCATAATCGTATCCCAATAAGGTCTCAGGAGAAGGCAGGACCATAAAATATGGACCTGGTCTGCCACAGGGCCCCCACAGCCCTGCCAGCATGCAGCTGAGAGATCATACCAATTCTTTGCTGTCATTACTGGTGTCTGAAAAAAACACATTCTGCATTTCCAGGAAAATTCTTTCAAATAGAAAGAAATAGTGAGCTTTATAGATAAAAGAAAATATTTTTCCCAGATTAAAGTCACAAGCCTGGTATAAGTCATAATTCCACTTATTTAATATCAATAAAGTACAGTAGATTCTTCAGATTGAGATCTCAACAAAAAGTAAAAATGTCAAGTCAAATGGGAACAAGTCTTCGCCTACTGATGTTGTTGAATTAAAGTAAAAATCAGAGAAAAAGAATCAGACAGTTGTCTATGAGCAAGCAGTAATGTATTAAGAAAGACCATTAACTGCAAATACTGTACCAATAATTGTCTGTGGAAGGAACAACATAAGTTGCTTGTAGCTCTGAAAAAAGGTATATCCCCTTTGACCCCAGGACTTGATGATAGTGTACCAGTTCCATTCTAGCCCAGCAGCGTAGAAACACATCAGATTTTGTTAACAAATTATGTGTATCCCAAGCTAATGCTGCTGCAAAGATATGTTCAGCAGGTTTTAAATATTTACGCAGTTTATGTCATATCCTAAAGATGATCTGCGAATACCTGATAAACTTAATGATGGATAAATAGTCAGGGGACATCAAAAACAATATATGGCTAATGTCATATAGATCATTAATAGTGAATTTAATATCCTTCCTGTAACTATGATAGGTATCTAACAACCACAGATGCAGTATCCTCATTTGATAGGCCATCACGTGCCACTGCAAATTTGGAAGATTGAGCAGCACACCCGGAGAAATGGGAAGAAGCAAAATTGCGAGATGGATCCTAGGTCTTCATCCAGCCCAAATAAAATGTGAAATCATTCACTGCCATTCTCAGAAATAAAATGAACTGGAATAAATTGGTAAAGTTTGAAGATAAAATAAAATTTGAGGTAACACATTTGTCTGTATGAGCTCTATTCTCTGAAAAAAAAAAGGTTACTTGGACCAACGGTTCATATCAATAGCTATCAAAATAATTAAAGGCTGGAAATTAAACAATTATAAATTATCTAGATTTTGGGAAATATACACCTCAAAGTATTTCAAACAATTTCTGTTCTATTGCACCAGAACAATAGCCACTATCAAAGGGGGTGGAGTATAATTAAAAGCCAATATTTCAGTTTTATCCTTGTTCAAGCGAAAAACAGCTAAAAATTCAAATTGGGTCAACAACTAAAACAAGACCAGAGAGATAAATTCAGCTCTGACAGGGTAAGCAAAATGTCATCTGTAAATAAATAAATCTGTAATCACAACCGCCAAGAGGAATACCAGACAAAGAGGAAGAGAGACTTACAGTATACGTGAAGCAAGGGGTTCAATATAAAGAGCAAACAAAAGCGGAAGCAAGGGACACCCCTGTCTAGTGTCCCACTCCAGAAGAAAGGAAGAAGAATATATCCCATTCACTTTAACCACAGCTGTGGGAGAAAAATAAAGCTGCTATATAACATGGAAACAAAATGGAGGGGGGGCCAAAAAATGAAGTGTATTCCAGAGAAAGTCCCACAAGGCCCTGTCAAAGGCCTTTTCAGCATCCAGGCTGGCCAGGATCATGGGGATCGATTGGTTAGAGATGTGATCAGTTAACAACAAAGCCTGACAAACATTGTCATGCACTTGTCTAGAATGGATGAATCCCGACTGATTCCGGTCCAGCAGGGATGGAAGAAGACCCTCTAGCCTACACACTCAAAGAGACCTAAACAACCTATAATTAGAATTCAAAACTTAAATGGGATGGTATGAAGAGGGGAAAGTAAGATCTTTACCTGGCTTTGGGAGGTCCGTAATGATGGCATTTCTCCAAGATGGGAGGAGGAAGCTCCCCATGTTGCACAGAGTAGAATACCCATAAAAGAACTGGTTTTAGCAAGGGAAATAATGAGCTGTCCCCCTCTACTATGAAAACTGAGCAGAAGTATCTGTTCAGGATAGCAGCTGTTTCTTGGTCCTGTTCTGCATAGCCTCCCCATCCCACCCTCCTTACCCTCACTGTCCTTCTCTTTGTTTCCCTCTTCTCACTTATGTACCAGAAGAAAGTCTTACCCCTTTGGCTACCTCTTTGGCTATCCTTCCCCCCATCCGTGCCTTGGATCCCCTACACCTCCTTGTCCTCCTCCATCTGTGTTTCCTTGTACCTCCTGAATGCCACCCCCTTTTCCTTTACCATCTTGGCCACTTCTCTAGTGAACCATAACAGTCTCTTTTTTCCTTCTGCTTTTACTCATTTTCTTCACACAGAGGCAGGTTCCCTTAATTATGCCCTCCTTTACTTTCCCAGTGTAGCTCTAACCCTCTCTGGCAATCCCCCTTACCAGGTAGTTTCTGAGACAGTCTTCTGTTTCTTTAAATTTGCCCTCCTAATGTCCAGGACCTTCATCCTTGTATCATTAACCTCTGTTCTTATCTTAATGTTAAACCACAATGTACAATGATCACTGGTACCTATGGGACTGGTCACTGTGATATCTGCAGTGCCATCCCTGTTTGTAAGCGGCAGGTTCAGCACTGCCCTAACTCTAGTGGATTCTTTGACTAGCTTCCTACAGTAGCTAATAAGGGGGGGACCAGGCCTCTCCCAGAAGGTATGCAGTCAGTATCAATAAAGGAGAAGTAAGTCACACCCAGAAAAGAAGGCAGCTGGTATCAATCATGGGGAAGTAGGTGTCACCCAGATAACAAAGCAGACAGGGAGATGGCAATAACTAGAAATTGAAACCCTTTCCTAACCCAGGTAGGGGGGAGGTAACCAGGTGCTAATGGGTAAGAGCAAGTAATCCAGAACATCGCAGGAGCAAAATGCAAAATTACAGATTGGATCAGCTGGGCACTAATGACACAAACAGCAATTACAGAGGGCAATGGGCAGGGATTACTTAGGCATACAGAGCAGAATTAAATAAATACACTGGCAGTGAGAGAATTTTTAATTCCTTACTTAGGCAGAGGCAAGCACACACTGTTTAGATAGCATGGCCAGCTATGTACAGAATGTATTAGGGGTACATGGATTCCCTGGAATCAATTACATTTCAGTCCTGTAGAATTTCAAGAATTCTGATTCCAATTCTGAGTCCAATCTGATTCTGATTAGGGAAATGAAACAGAATTGGAGACAGAATCAGAATATCCAATTCCATGTCCTAACACCTACTGTAGAAGACACAATCACTCCCACCCTGGTAAAATGGTTGTATAAATCATTATAGCACACTAGTACATAAGTTTCCCTCACCCTAGTAGTTATTTTCCCCCTTCATCCACACTTGTGTCTCCCAACTCTTTTGCCCCGACCTTAAGTCTACTCTCTATTGGGCCAGAGTCCCTCCACCTCCATCTGGCTTCACTGGTCTATTGGTGATGAGTGATACTGGCAATCCCCAGGAGTCATCTTTTACTGATCTTGTATGTGGCCCCTTCATCCTGTGGCTAGTAGCCACAAAGGAGTCTCATATAATGCTACCCTCTCCCACCACCAAGGTGAAGGGTTTTCTATTATTCATTGATCAGTCAGTGTCTACTAATACATCCAAAACTTAACCCAAATTACCTTCCCAGTAATCCATTAAGGAAAGTCCATGGATTTAGCAGCATACACGCATACAGAATTTTATGGCCATCACACAGAGCAAGGCAGTGCAGTGAAGCCTGCTGGGAAACATGGAGGTGGCTTACCTGCACCAAACCCTGGATAATCCAGCAGACATCTTATCCATATTCCAGCATCTGCAACATAAAAAAGGCTTAGATTCTGGTAGTCCACCTCTGTCCTTCACAAAAAAAAGTATCAGAATATCTAGGACAATAAATCTGAACACATTACATAAAAAATAAAAATGGTGATATGCGCTTAATACCGTTGAAGGTTAGAAAGGAGAAGGGAAGCATTAGTAGGAGGACCTAGGGAAGGTTAGCTTGTTGTACGGGCTGGGCCAAGGCACACTACACATTTAATAGCCAACAGGTAAAGGGGATTGCAGCTAAACTCTATCTAAGGTAGGAATAATTAAGTGTTTAGCGTGAACAAAACAGAAACAAGCAGGGTAGAGGTGAGTTAGGGTCAAGCAATAGTTGTCAAGGGGTAAAAAGGGGCTAAAGGAGGCAAAACAGTAAAACAGGCAAGAGAGGACAAAGCTGTGCTGGGAGTGGTGTAGTGCAGTGGCTGTAGGGTGCCAGTCTTTAGGGAGACTTTCTGGAGACTGCATTGCTGCCCCATTTGTGTGCACCTCTCTGGGCTGAGGAAGGAAGCTACCAGACTCAAGACTAAGTTGGCTTGGGTTCAGAGGACCTACTCACCCACCCAAGAACTACCTAGTCCACCACCATTACCTCAGAGGTTGCCCAGAAGGAGGAGTGGCTTGATAACAGTCAGCTTGGAGAGAGTTAGGGTGTGAAGCATAGGCACATCCCCCAGCTGGTACCACTACAAACACCTACACTACACTTGCCCAGCAGGAAAGTCCCAAAGAGGCACATGAAGTAATGACTGGGGTGGATGTGGGGATCCTCCATAGTGGAGACCCCAATGGGGTGGCAAAGGACTCCAGAGGAGGAGGAGGAAGTGAATCCTGGAGGAGGGCCCCTTAGTGAGGTGGATACAGTTGGGGGCAGGTAAGGATGAGGAGAGGGAGGTTACATGCCTTCCTGGTGCCATGGCCCACAGGGATGGAAAGAGAATCCAAAAGATCACTGAGGCAGCGGGGGGGGGTTGCTGGATGTCATTGTCCACATGGGGACAAATGACCTGGCTAGAGATGAGCCAGCAATAGTTCAGGAGGAGTTTAGGGAACTGAAGAGGGGTCTTTGGCAAGTGGCATGATCTGTGACCTTCTCAAAGGTGCTACCTGTCTACGACAGGTGGGGGGGCAGGAATCTCTGCACCAGGATCATCAATGCATGGTTGAAGAAATGGTGCAGAGAGGAGGGTTTCAGCTTCATTGGAGACTGGGGCACCACCTGGAGGGATAAAGGCCTCAGTGAATGGTTTAAATGCTACATTGATGAGCATTTAAACTAGCTGAGGAGAAGGTGGAACAAGGCAGAGAGACATAAACTGCCCCCCCAACAGGCTCATGAGGTCAGCAATGGGAATTCTGAGGGAGTGAAATCCCAAAAGGAACCAAATAACATAGGAATCCAAGAGGTAAAAATAAAAGGAGATATTAAAAAAAATAGAGGAAGAAATAAAGAAGGGCAAATGGAAAATAAGGGGGAGTGTTGACAGGACAATCTGGAGAGCCATGTGTGCAAATGCTCAAAATTTGGGTAATAAGACTGCAGACCAAGAGGCCACCATGGTAGATGTGGACCTGGACATAATAGCAATTACAGAGTCCTGGTGCAATGAAAACCAGGACTGGGATGTAGCCATACCAGCGTATACTCTGTTCAGAAAAGACAGGGTAGGTAAAAAAGGGGGAGGAGTGGCTCTTTATGTCAGAGATAACATAAAAGCTACAGAAATACAGGAAAAGCAGGGAGGAGCTAAGGTCCTATGGGTCACCCTGGAGACACAGAGGGGGCTGCTATTCACACAGGAGTGCTCTACACACCTCCAGCATAGGGGGAGAGGTGGATAAAGATGTGATGGAAGCAATCTAAAGGATGGCATGCAAAGGGAAGGTGTTCCTGGTAGGGGACTTCAATCTACTGAATGTGGATTGGAGCCTTCCAGCTGCAGCAACAGTTGGAAGTAGGGACATCCTGGACTCCCAGCAAGGGATGTTCCTCTAGCAACTAGTTAAGGAACCCATTCATGAGGTGGCAATACTGGACCTGGTACTGACAAACAGGGACAGTGTTGCTGATGTCACAGTGGGTGGCCACCTGGGGATCAGTGATCAGTGTATGGCGTGGCTCAATAGAAAATCTGGCTCAGAATCGAGTCACACTAAGATGAGGCTCCTGGACTTCAGGAGGGCTGATTTAAGAAAATTGGAGAATGCCTCAGGCACACTCTAGCAGGTATAGGGAAACTGGAGGGAGTCAAGGAACAATGGGCAAAAATAAAGGAGGGCATTGAAAAGGCAACAAATCTCTGTGTCAGGCAGGTTAACAAGGGCAAGAGAAAAAGAGACCTCTCTAGTTCTCTAGAGAAGCAGCTGAGAAAGTAAAAGAAAAAAACTAGCATTTATAAGGTACAAGAGGACACAGAAGGAGGAGGATAGGCAGAGTCACCAGGAGAAAAAAGAAAGGCAAGGAGAGCAGTTAGGAACACAAAGGCATAAACGGAGAGGAATTTTGCCCAATCAGTAAAAAAAGGGGGTAAAACATTCTTTAGATATATAAGCGAAAAGAGAAAGACCAAAGAAGGGATAGTAAAGCTAAATGGGGAAGAGGGATTGAGAGAAAGAGGATAAAAAAAGGCAGACATATTGAACAATTACTTTCATTCAGTATTTACAGAGGAAGGAGTAGGTGATGGGTCAAAGGTAAGGGACAAGAACATTAAAGGAAGGGAAGTGGACACTAGTCCTTTTACAGAGGAGAGAGTCCTCAAGGAATTTGCACAATTAAAAGTAGACAAGGCAACAGGACCTGAAGGGGTGCACCCTAGGATACCGAGGGAGCTCAAGGAGGTGCTGGCTGCACCTCTGACAGCTCTCTTCAACATATCACTAGAAACAGGGGAGGTTCCGTGGGATTGGAGGAGGGCAGATGCAGTCCTACTACCTAAAAGTGGAAATAAGGAGGAGGCAGGAGATTACAGACATGTCAGCCTGACTTCGGTAGCAGGTAAAGTAATGGAATCGCTGCTGAAGGAAAGGACTGGAAAATACCTTGTAACCAGTTGATTACAGGATCTGAGACAACAACGGTTCACAGAGGGGAGGTCTTGCCAGACAAAGCTAATCGAGTTCTTTGAGTGGGTGACCAAGGAAGTGGATCAGGGAGGAGTGATAGATGTGGCCTTCCTGTATTTCAGTAAGGCCTTCGATACCTTTCCATATACTGTAGAAGATGGGTGAGCAAGATGGGCAACATAGGAGTAGGTCCAAAAGTAGTAAAATGGGTAAGAAGTCAGCTTAGCAAGAGGAGTCAGAAGTTAGTGGTAATGGGGTCCACTCTGGAGAAGGCAAAGTGACAAGTGGGGTGCCACAGGGGTCAGTACTAGGCCCCTTCCTCTTCAATACTTTTATTAGTGATATTATGGAAGGGCTGGAGGGGAAAGTATGCCTGTTTGTGGATGACACAAAAATCTGCAACAGAGTGGACTCTTTAGCAGGGTAGAAAGAATAAAGGCCAATTTGAATAAAATGGAAAATGGTCAAGGGAAAGGCGGATGGGTTTCAATTAAGAAAGTGCAAAATCATGCACTTGGGCCACAGAAATCCAAGGGCAACATACCAATTGAGCAGGGAAGTATTGGAAACCACAAAACAGGAACAAGATCTAGGGGTAATCATTTCTGATGATCTGAAGGTAGCCAAACAGTGTCATAAGGCAGTGGGAAAGGCTAGCAGGATGCTCAGGTGCATTGGGAGGGGCATCATCAGCAGAAAGTGGGAGGTAGTATTACCCCATATACGTTTTTCTTAAGACCCCACTGTAAATATGGTGTCCAGTTTTGGATGCCCCACCTCTGGAAGGACATACACAGGGTGGGTGTGGTACATAGGAGGGCAACCAAAATGGTGCTGGGCCTGCATTTAAAGCACTATGGGGAAAGACTCAAAGAACTAAATATGTTCTCTCTAGGGGAAAGGAGGGAAAGGGGGCATATTATAGAAACATTCAAACACAGTACTTCACAGGTATTAGTAAGGTGCAGGAAGGTAGCATTTTCCAAAGAAAAAGATGCTTCAGGACAAGGGGTCAATCTATGAAGCTGGGGGGGGGGGCTCAAGGGGGATGTAAGGAAATATTTCTTCATGGAGAGCGTGGTGGATGCCTGAAACAGCCTCCCAGCAGAGGGAGTTAGTGCTAAAATGGTAACACGATTCAAGCATGCATGTAATAGACACAAAGGAACCTTAGAAGTAAGGTGGGGGGAAAAGACTGGGGATCGAGTAGAGTCTGAGGTGCCACAATAGGTAGGGAATATAAGGCAGAATAGGTGGGCCAAAAGCTCCTTAATCATACTTGGATTTATACTTGGAATTGTAAGACAACAGAAGGCGTAAGCCCATACAAATTGTCCCCACTACTCAGTGGAGGTAACCGAAATTACCAACTGAAATACGGTAGTCTAACTTAACCTTGAAGGTGTTGAAGCAAGATGCACCAACCACTTCTTCAGGCAACGTATTCTATAATCTAATTACTCTGGGATTGAAACTATGCCTCCATGTATCAGTCCTGCACTGTATTTCAAGTAACTGCTGTTTATGGACTCAAGTTATAATTTTGCTCCCTATATTTTAGGTCTAGCTCACTCCTTAACAAGTCTTCTTTGAGCAGTTTATATAATAATAGTAAATCCCCTCATGCACATCTAATTTCCAAAGGCCATAATCCTAGTTTATTAAGCCTAGATTTGTAGGGTTTATCTTTTAGCCCTACTATTAGTTTCATAAATGACCTTTGTGGTTTTTCAACCACAGTTTTATCTTTTTTTTAAATATGGATTCCAACTTGGAGAGCAATAATCCAGATGTGGTCTTATATATGTTTTGAATAATGGAAGTAGTACACATTCATTTCGGGAGTAAAAATTTCATCACATGCAATTTGTGAGATGCATTGCCTTATTTGCAATAAATTTACTATGTGTCTCACTTTTCAAATCACTCCCAATATATACTCCCAAATCCTTCTCACAAAGTGAATCTCTTAGTCTAACCCCCTGTATATAATAATCTTGTTGAATGTTGATTCTCCCCATGTGCATCACTATACATTTATTTAAGCTAAACTTCATTTTGTTCCTCACTGCCCACTCAGTAATAGTCATTACATCCTTCGCTAGTATGAGTCTATCCTCAAAAGTGTTCACCACTCTCCCAAGTTTCACATTATCAGCAAATTTATTTAACTTACTTCCACTGTTGATGTTTAGATCACTAATAAAGATGTTGAACAACAGAGGTCCCAGCATGGACCCCTGCGACACCCAACTAGTAACCACTGCCTCATCAGATACATAACCTTGTACTCTCACTGATTGTGTCCTTTCCATCAACCAGTGCTTGATCCACTTAATTATAGTGCAATCGATACCCAGTCTTGATAACTTTGAAATCAGAATCCTATGAGACACCGTATCAAAAGCTCTGCTAAAATCCAACATCACTACATCCACAGTCTTCCCCTGATCCACACGACTGCCTACGGTGTATATGCTGCTCCTCAGAGATATTGTAAGATGGTATGGGCTGAGGTTTCACTGCTATGTTCATGGTACCCAGCTCTACCTGTCTTTTACACCTGACTAGGATAGTGCCCTCCCAAATATTTAACAACTGCCTCACTGAAATCCAGGATTGGATGAATTCCAGCTGACTGATGTGGAACGAGGGAAAGACCAAGGTGAAGATCGTGGATCCGGGCCTCTGGATAGCGAGGTTGTGGGCTGATTAGTCATCTGGAATTTTTCTGGGGGGCTCCCAGATCCTTACCTCTGAATGGGTGCGATACCTGAGGGTGGTGCTTGATCATCACATCAGGTGTCGACAATCGTCAAGTCATCCTTTTATCATCTTAGGAACATCACCAGGATCAAGCACCTTATTCCATCTGGTGACCTTCCTACACTGATCCACACCTTTGTGACCTCCCACCTTGATTATTGTAACTCCCTTTACATAGGGCTACCTGGTGTTGATATCTGCTATCTGCAGCTAGTGCAGATGCTGCAGCATGGTTGTTGATGGGGGCATCTCATTTCTCCCATATTACACCGGTGCTGCACAATCTGCACTGGCTGCCAATCTGGTGGTGGATCACCTTCAAAGTCAGACTACTGATGTATAAAGCCCTACGTGGACTTGGCCCTGACTACGTGAAAGAGCTCCTGGTCCTTTACTGCCCTGAGCAACAGCTCCATTCAGCTAATGAGGGGTTACTAGAGATTACGAGGGTATTATTGAAATCTTCAGGGGCCCTCTGGAATTCTCTACCAGTCAGCTCCAGGAGTGCATGACCGTGGGGGGGATTCAAACAGGCATTTAAAACTTACTTGTGGCATCAGGCCTATCCTGTTTTAATTTGATTGGTTGGCAGTCTACAGACCTTTTATTGTTTGCATTGGTGATTTTATTGCTGTTTTATTATATACATTGTACGGTGCCTTGATATTTCGAAAGGTACTTAAAAATAAAGATTATTATTATTATTACATAATGGTAAAAACTAATTGAATTAGTGTCACAGGATTTATGCTTTATGAATCCATGTTGCAACTCATAAAGTAGATTCATATCTGTCAAATAGTTCCTAATTTCATCATAAATTATCCCTTCAATCAATTTACTGACTGTTGAGGTCAAGCTTACTGGTCAATAATGAACTGCCTCAGCCTTATTACCCTTCTTGAAGATTGCCACCACAGTAGCAGTTCTCCAATCCTTTGGCAATAACCTTCCTTTAAGGATTTGAGATCTATATCTGCAATAATTGGTGCCAATTCCTTCCCCAGCTCCTTAATAAATCTGGAGAGCAGGCCACAGGGCCTGCTGATTTATCGACCTTGAGTGCCTTAATTTTGCTGTAGACCTTCTCAACTGTAATAAAATTTTGCACAGAAATCCCAGCATCAGGTATGATACTTGCATCACTAGGATCATCCTTTTTAAAAACCTTAGTGAAAAACTTATTAAATTCCTTCGCCATATCATCTGGTTTGGTAAAAACTACATCATCGATATTAAGTGGGCCAACAGTCTGGTTATTACCTCTCTTATTATTAAAATAGGAAAAAAAGCCCTTATAATCAGTTTTTGAAGTAGTTAGTCTGAACTCCACTTGTTTCTTTGCTTTCTTAATCTCATTTTTGAGGAGATGTATGGTCTTTCTATAATTATTCTAACTAGACTGTGTACTTTTCATTTTTTTATAATGTAATCATTTCCTTTAACTCAATTTAATGGACTTTCTGTTTAGCCATGATGGCTTTTTGCCTCTGTTATTATACACAGATCTTGTCTGGATATGTTTAGCCACCATATCATTTATGATTTTTGCAAACAGATCCCAGCATAATTCAGTTGATAAGCCATCTGACATAGTCGTCCAGTTAATTTTTGCTAGACCCTTCCTTATTGCTGTAAAGTTAGCCCTATTATACATTATTTGAGTCGTCATTTCCCTTATATTTTTCTTAGCCCTATTAATTTGGAAAGTAATAATGTCATTGTGACAGACGTTAGCTACACCACCTGATTCTGGACTGTTGGATCCTTTCCTATCTCCTTCTTTTTTCCATCTCCTTTAAAAACTTCTGTTGCAACAGTACCCCTTAAAATTTGTGCTATTATTCTGTTGTACTAGCCTAGGTAGGCCACCTAGGATAGTACTATACTATCTTCTGTATTTTCCTACTAAAATCTTTGCTGATACTTATTCCCATTTTCATCTTTTACATCCCATACATGATTTTAAGATTAAAGTAACACCTTAGACGGTGTGCTTTACAGTTGCAACTGGGTAAAATAATGTATGTCTTCGGACATAAAAGAATAGTGAAAACCCCATAGGAAAAGGGGCTAGAATATAAAGATCCTAAAATATTAGAAACAATATCAATTATGGAAGGATCCTTAAAATCTATATTGTTTGTTTGTGATGCTGAATAGGGTAAAGAAAAGGTGCCCTGTATTTATAGTGTAACAGTTGTGTTTAAAAGTGCACTTCAATTATGGGAATTAATAAAGAAAACATAGGTGAAAATAAGACGGTATTGGCCTTAGTGGTGGCCTTTCCTGGGTGAGAGGCTGTGATTTGTAGTGCCTCTAAACATGGGATTAGCCTATATGTCTCGGGGCAAGGTGATTCTGAAATTTGCAGCTGCCCCTGAGAAAAAAGAAAAAGAAATGCATTTTAAATGCACTCGGTTTATGCAGTAAAAGTGAATTGAGCAAAACTAAAGGAATGAAAGGCACACTGTCATGCCTAAATTAAATATAGAGCCCAACAAAGCTTTAGGCAAGTGCACATAGCAGATTTGGGCATGGCGGACATGGCAGCATATGACAATTTCAGCCACCTGCCCGAAAAGTGAAAGCGCAGGAAAATAACTTTCATTTTTACCACTCGGTTCATGCTACAGGCGAACTATGCAAATTATTCAGTGCTAGTTCTTTTCTGTACACAGGAGCTACTACCAGGAGTAGAGCAGAGAGGTAGTAGGCTCCTGGAATCATCAAGCTTGTACCCAAATAAAAATAAGATAGAGGAGTCGACGGCTGAGGAATCATTGTCAAATTACAGCCGCTGCTTCTAGCACTACTAAGCATTCCCTGAGCATTCTTTAAAAGTAAATTGGCATAAAAGGACATGAGAACTATCTAAACAACCCTTTTAGCAGCAGAGAGGGTTTTTTGCTGTGCTGTTAGCAGTGATACAGTATTTAAGAAGGGCATCAAATCATATTTGTTCAATCAAGCTTTTAATTGAAGGTGTTTTAAAATAATAATATATTTTATGATGGTTAGTTAAGCTGTTGCTCCCAGTTGTACCTTGTATATTGTTGTTATTGTTTCAAATTTGTTTTATTGTATTTCTAAAATGTTTTTGTATATTATGTGTTTTATACTGTGCAGCAACCAGAGTCTTCAGAGATGGGCGCTATATAAATAAAATATCTGTCTGTCTGTCTGTCTGTCCATCCGTCCGTCTGCCTGTCTGTCTATCTATCTAGATACCAGAGGAATTCAGTTAATAATAAAGCAACCTAAAGCATGACTGAAATATTCTTGTTTTCTTTTGCACACCCTATTGATAGATGCCAGAGTGTTGGGTTATTAATTCTCTGTCTGGGGAAAGTTTCAAGAAAGGTCCGGTGTAAAACTAAATATTCTAGCCAGGTTCATAAATAAAACATAGAACTTTCTCCTTACCTGGCTGCTGATTACTGAATAGTTTTCTTAAGGGACCAGTGCCCTCTGTTATCCCAGTTTTACAGTATGCCCTCTGTCAATCATGGCATAACTAAGCAAACCCCCTAATGGTTACTATGTAATTATTCCAGTAATTAACGCTGAAATTGGTATTACAACTACAGAATTACTGCTTAGTAAATGACAAAGAACAGGATGTTAGACTAACTTATAAAGCACCTCTGGTGGATCACAAATGTCAACTAGCCTAAGATAGAACTTTTATATTTTGTATTTGAAGTTAAGGGCCTAATCCGGTGACCTCACCTAGAGGGTATATAAATTCTCTGCACAGGACTTCAGGCAGATCATCCTTGGATGGAGTGAAGGAAGGTCTACAGTGTTGGCAGACTGTTGTCTAGAGATTCAGAAGGTAGAAGATCATAGCAATTCTACTATCTCAGACTGGTTTGTGCAAGAAACCACTGAAGTAGAGTGGTCATTCATATTGTATAATTTTCTTTATTATTTTTGTTTAACTTTTTGCATCTGTAAATAAACATCACAAAGTGTATTTGAAATCCTGACAACTTGCCTCATCTGAGATTATTTCCCACATGCTGTGACAGTCATGGTTACTTGTACCAGTGGGGGGATGATCTTAATATTTGAATCATCTTCTGGTATGTTGGTTAATATAACATCCACATATTCTCTCCTCTTGTGGGCTTCTGAATGCATTCTTCCACACCAGCTGATAATAGATCACTCTGCACCCTTGCTGCCAGAGAATTATTAGTAGTTAAACCTCCCCAATCAATATCTGGGATATTTAAATCCCCCATCAACAATATATCTGAATCCTCAGCCACAGTGGCAACATGTTCAACAAAGGACTATGTTTCACTAACTGTAGTATCTGGTGGCCTATAAAAAATCACCAACTTAAATTTCTTCCCCATTAACCCTAACATGTTTACCCAAATATCCTCTATGCTGTCAAAATTATTGCTAATATTATTGCAGAGGCACTGAATATCTTCTTTAATATATAAGGCGATGCCACCACACCTTTTGACCGTCCTGTCTTTATTTATCAGATGATATAATATAAAAATAATATTTCGGAATCTAACTGGTCTAAATTTGTTATCAAAGCAACAAAAGCAAAATACGCTATTAAAAAGGCAAAACAGGATCTAGAGTCTAACTTAATCAGTATACAACATGATAACAAGAAAAGGTTTTTCAACTATATTAGCTCCCTAAAAACCTCTCCTACCTTAGTTGGCCCATTAAAAAATTAATGATGTTGTCATTAATGATGAACAAACAATGGCCAATAAATTTAATGTTTATTTTGCTAGCATACTTAAAAAAAAGGGTGAGTTTACATGTTTAAAACCTTCTAAACTGGACCCCATAATTCAATTTACTGTAGTTGAAACTTTTAACATAATTGATTCTTTAAAATCTTCCACATCAGTTGGTCCTGATGGTATTCCAGCTGTTTTCTTGAAAAAATCTTTCTTATGAATTGGCAGGTGTACTGACCTATTTGTTTAATGAATCACTACAGAGAGGAATAGTGGTTAAAGACTGGTGTGATACTGTAGTTATTCCTATACACAAATCTGGCTCTAAGAAGGAGCTAAGTAATTACAGACCGATAAGTTTAACCTCGACCATATGTAAAATCATGGAAAGACTAATGCTAGGTAAAATCAGTACACATATTTTGGAAAATGGTTTGACCAATATTTTCCAACATGGATTTCAACCTGGAAGATCATGCCAAACCAATTTGTTAGATTTTTTCGAACCAGTGAGTGAAGCTTTGGACCATGGTATGCCAGTAGATGTTATCTACCTGGACTTTGAAAAGGCCTTTGATTCTGTCTCATATGATACACTATTTAATTGTTTATTAAAACTAGATCTTAACAATTATTTGACCAAATGGATAATGCAATTGTTATCCAACAGAAGACAGCTGGTATCTTTGAGGGTTTTTTTTTCCCCATGGACCATGGTTACTAGTGGAGTCCCTCAGGGATCAGTCCTGGGTCCATTGTTATTTAACATCCTTATAACAGGTATGATTATAAAAAAATAGTAACTGGATTATTAAATATGCTGATGATGCCAAACTGGGTGGGATTGTTAACAACTCTGAATCTATATCTATATTACAGGATAATATAAACCAAATTTCTGAATGGGTTAGCAATCATAAACTGAAACTTAATATAAACAAATGTAAGGTTATGCATTTTGGATGGAACAATAGATGCGCTAATTATTATATTGAGAACAACACTTTAAGTGTTATTACAACTGAAAGAGATCTGGGTGTTATAATTAATAACAAGCTGAAATTTACAGATCATCTAAATTTTACTGTTAAAAAATGCTCCAGATTAAGTAATTGCTTATTTAGAAACATTAAAAGTAGAGAACCATCAATAATGGTTTCACTATACACCAGTATTATAAGAGCTAACTTTGATTATTGTTCTTCATTTTGCACCCACTCAGAGGGGAGATAAGTTATCTAGGGAGAAGGTTCAAAAAAGGTTTATCAAGAACATAACTGGAATGGGCTAACTGACATATGAGGAAAGATTGAAACAACTAAATTTGTATAGTATGGAATACAGATCAATACGTGGAGATCTCTGTCTGCTTTATAAAGCAACTAGGGATGAATATTTGTTTGATACCTTGTATTTGAAATGGAACACTACTACAGTCCAAACTCACTTGCATAATTTAAAATTATTTTTATTTACTAACCGAACTAATAAAAGAAATCAATTCTATACCCAGCGAATTGTTCCAATATGGAATTCACTTCCTTTTGAGGTTGTAAACTGCATAAATCTGACACAATTTAAATCTAAATTAGATATATATATATATGAATGATTTTAAATTTGTAACCCACCTAGCTTAGGTGGTATGATCCTAATGGGCTTGTCCCTTGATCGTGTAAAACACCTATGAACCTATGAACCTATGATAACCGGGCATATGATTATTCTAACTTGTATCCATATTCCACCAAGTTTCTATTACCCCTATAATGTCAAAATTCTCCTTACTTAATATAATTTCCAAGTCTGCCATTTTATCTTTATTCAAACTCCTAGCATTAAAAAAACATGATATTAGCCTTTTTAATATTCCTGGTGGTCTTACTCATAGTGTTTGTGCATTTGGCTGACATTGATTGTATACAAGTTCCCTTCATCCCCTGTCCATTCAGTTTAAACACCTGTCAATTTCACTTCTTATTCTTGTCCCCAGTATTCTGCCACCCCTGGAACTTAAGTGGGGGCCATCCCTGCAATATAAATTCTGCTTATTATGAAAGGTGCCCAAATGTTTTATGAAATGATACTCATTTTCCGGTGTCCATTTTCTTAGCCATGCATTTGCCCAAACATTTTTTTTTTCTTTTTGTAGGCAGATGCCCTTGGTTCTGGAAGTTTTCAGAAAACATTATTTCACAATCTTTCTCCTTAAGTTTTTCTCCTAATTTAGTAAAATCTTTTTTGTATTGTTGGAAGAGAATTTCTGCTTAGGTCATTAATGCCTATGTGCTCAACTGCAATTGGTTTTGAATCTGCTCCTTTAAAAATATCAATCATTTCATAAAGGTCCTGGGCTCCTACTCCTGAGAAACTACTAACCATGGTATTGGCTTTATCCTCTCTACAAATATATTCACCAGTACATTTAATGATAGAGTCCCCAATCACGATGACCTGTCTTTTCTCCTGACTGGAACTGTGTTCCTGGGGTGCTGTACCACTATTGGTTTGCATTACCTCTTCCTGTGTGTTTGTAGATTCTGCAAGCATGTGGTAACTATTTGTCAGAGGTATCTCAAACTCCCCTCTACCATTCTCAACCCCACAATCAATAGATCTTTCATCCCCATTGTTAATAGCTGTAGTATTCCTTTCCTCTGGACAGACTATATTTTCACCATCAGGTCTGGTTGGTATTGGTTTCAAGGGACTTCTACCTCTTCTCTTCCATTTTACAGAAGTAACTTCACACCACTCGTTATCCTCATTTATACCTGTGGTGTTACTATCATTGTCCTTTTTTCTCTTACCTACTCCTTCTGCTACTGTATGGCCATCCCTGCCTGCATTGTCCTTATTAAGACTAGATAAAATTTTTAACTTTGCAGTAATTTTCCTCTGTTTTCCAATAGTTCTAATTTTGTAGTAAATAAGTTTAGGTTTTGCTCCAAGTCATGATTATATATATACACTTCTCACACTCAAAGTTCACATAATTATATCCCAAATCAACCATTTTGTACATGGAGCAGCTATTGCACTTCACGCAGAGATCACCATCTTTAGTTAATATGGATGCAGACATTTTTCTGTTAAAACAGTGCAGCTAACTAAGGCAGATACTCCACAATTTGATCCCTGATCTACACAGATTCTAGACAACTATGCACTTACTTTGTGGAGGGAGGTAATTGGTATCT
Source organism: Neoceratodus forsteri (assembly GCA_016271365.2). Classification (NCBI taxonomy): domain Eukaryota; kingdom Metazoa; phylum Chordata; order Ceratodontiformes; family Ceratodontidae; genus Neoceratodus; species Neoceratodus forsteri. Next base: position 736,973,089 of record CM057449.1, read on the forward strand.
CTACACCTCTCCCATGCCCCGTCTCCATGTAAACACATTTACACATGCTAGATGCATGTGTCTCTGCACGCTATAATGCATGCCGCTCACACTCACACTGCTTACAAAGCTGCCTGAATTTCAGTGATCCTGTGACCCAGAAGTAGAGCAAGGGTCATGACTCACTTAGCCCAGTATCTGTTGACAACTTCTATGTCTCTATGTTTCTATAATGTTAGCCCCAAATTATCCCAGCAGGTCAGATTCTGAGGAGGACTGTTAGTGGTGGAGGGTAGACTGGCCTTTTTCTGTTTGATTCTTCTTTTTGTGTGTGACAGTGTTGTGTGTGAGCTGATCAGGAGGGGACCAAGTGGGGAAAATTAGAGCTGTGGTTGAGGATTCTAATTCCAAGCCTAGAAACCAATTTGTCAAAAAGTGAGCAGAAGCCTTAGGCCAGAAGACACTACTGCAAAAGAAGCTACTGCAAAATGCTTGACAGCAAGGTGATAGGTTGGGTGTGTGGGGGATTTTCCATGTTTAACTGCTGACTCACACTGGCAGCTAGTCAGAATTCCCTGTCAGTGGGGGAGGTGGAAGAAATAACTCAGAATGAGATCCTAACTCCTACCGGAGCATGTAAGGTGGGGGGGGGGAGGCAAGACAAACAATGGCAGAGAGTGAGAGTTTATTCACTGAGTGTGGGAGGTTTTATAAGTTTCTGCTGTAGTTGGGTGCTGAACTGGAATAAGATTCTGATTCCACATCTGCATCCAGTTCATTTTTCTTTGAATTTGGAGTTTTGTCTTGAATGCCAAAATTCTGAATTCAAAAAAACTGCCCAAAATCCAAACATAAAAAATCTCTCTCTTCATCGCTTTCCAGGAATAGTCACCAAAAGGTTTTTGGATATTACTTTTGTCACAGTTTTTATGATACTGTTGTTGTATGAATTATGTTACCATCTTAACAAGCTTTGGTTGTTTGCTTATTCACTGTTCTATATGGTCCCAGATGCTTCCTCTTTATATTTAAAACCACGAGTTAAATCAATATGTTTCAGAGCTATGCCATTTTGATATTGTGACACTGAGCTAAAACTTTCTAATATGATGAAATAGTAGTAATGATTTTTATTGTTCACTCATAGACCATTACAAAAAGACATAAAATACCATACAATATACAATCTGTATCTAATTCATAATACAACAATAATCAATTACAAATACAAAAAATATGACTTCAATTTACAGAGATAGATAAAATACATGTTTTTAACATAATAGATATACATCTGGCAAAGTAAAGTGCATCAATCATGCTTCCTGCATATAATAGAAATAGCCCTAAAGTAGCTTGCTACTTGATTATGTATTCATCTTCTGTAGTGAGCATAATATTTAACAGTATGCCTTGCTCCCTAGATCCTATTTCTGACCATAGTGGAACCAAGCAATATGCCCATGGTTCGGCATACCAGTGGCATGTAAACATTACATGAAATATATACTCCTTTTCTTGGCACGTGCAACTACAAACAGTTGCTATTGGGTCAACTGATTTCATATATCTAGCTTTTAAGATATTACATATGAACATACAAAGAAGCAAGCAGAAGAAGGCCATTTGGTCTATCAAGTCTGCTTGTATTGCAGGGTCCACAGCTTGAGCTAATGTCCCTGCCCTCCCTCCCCACTCCTACCATACTTCCTACCCATGATGCTTACCTTCCCCCTATGTTCATCCCAACCTCTCTTAAAGCTGCCCACTGTTGTCAATGAGATGACCTCTTCCGGCAATGCATTCCAAGTGTCTACCACCCTCTCTGTGAAGAAATGCTTCCTGACCTCCCTCCTAAACCTCCCACCCTCAAGCTTAAGACTGCACACCCTCATGTTATGGTTGCCACTTAGCTTAAAGAGACTTTGCTTATCAACCATATTTATCCCTTTTAAGTACAGTACTTGAAGGTCCCAATCATGTCTCCTTTCTCTCTCCTGTCTTCTAAGGAGTACGTGTTCAGTGACCTGAACCTCTCCTCATATGCCTTACCTTGTGGACCCACTATTATCTTTGTAGCCCTCCTCTGGACCTTCTCCAGCAGGTTAATGTCCTTCTTGAGGTGTGGGCACCAGTACTGAGCTCCATATTCTAGATGCGGCCTTACCCGTGATCTGTACAAGGGCAGTATAACCTCCTGTCTCCTACTACTGATCCCCCTAGATATGCTTTACGTCATTGGTGATCATCATTCCCAGGTCCTTCTCCTCCTCTGGTGCAGATACCTGGATTCCAGACAGGTAGTACTCTGTTCTGGGATTTCTGGCTCCAAAATGCATAATTTTGCATTTCTTGGCATTGAAGCCAAGCTGCCAGATCCTGGACCACCTCCCCAGCTTTTCCAGATCTTCCTGTAAATTCTGTATACCTTCAGCTGTGTCCACTCTCCCGCAGAGCTTGATGTCATCCATGACTAGGCACATTTTGCCCTTAATGCCATCCTCAATGTCACTGATGAAGACATTGAACAACACCACCCTAGTACTGAGCCCTGTGGGACTCCACTGGTAAACTCTCTGGTGCCAGATAACTCTCCCCCACAACCACCCTCTGGAATTACTTTGGAATAATTCCATTCTGTACCTAGTATAGAATTTTATTAGGCCAAAATCTGTATGCACATCCAGGTAATATCTGTAAGCATGCAGTTTATTGTTTTAAGCAATCCTAGGCACAATCTTAAGTTTTGCTATGGCTTCACAGTCTTTTTTTTCTTACAGTAGTTTATAATTTTCCTAGTACAGTATGATTTATATTTCAAACTGACAGTGATACCCTTTTCAACATACCCTTTCAGATACCGAAGCTCGTATATATGTAAAACAGTGTCAAGGTATTTATGCCAGTTTGATTGCTTGCAGCCCAGAGTAATCCACGTATTTTTTTTCCATTAAACATTCATAAGGTAACCTGTGAGGATCCATTTTAGTGATATTAATCCAATAACCTATAAACCTGGCCACTGAGTAATCTTCCAGACTTGGGGAGCCCAACTCAGCTCTAACTAAGGAAGCATGGGTCAATGCACCAGACTAAGCACTGAATGAAACAATTTGCTTAATGGTGTTTCTAACAAAGTTGTTTTCCCACATTCCCAAAGTTCTCCTAAGTATAATGCCTTGAGATGTATTTTGCTTTGGCTGCCTTTAGAAGTGGTATGACTGACTTGCCCCCATATCTATCATTGAATTTCAGAAGTGCACCAACAGTTTGAGTTGTGTCAGTTGTGTTTTCTTACTGTATGTTGATTCCAATGACTACTTTTTGAGAAAGTTAAACCTAGATAAACATATGTTCTAACTGACTTAAGTTTGTTCTTTCCCACTTGTCAAAGTTTGGAGGTACTTAACTTTCTAATAAGAAAAAATGAATAAATTTAATTTCTTTGTCTTCCACCCCCTCCCCCCCAAAAAAGAAACAATGGCTCCATTGCACTAATTGATTATGCATCAGGATAATGTATTAATGAGTTAGGGTCCAGTATGCAGTGGTAGCTACTGTGATTGTTTTATCGTGTAATTGACCTTGCACATCTGACAGTTTGAATGGATATTACTACAGTTCAATTTAATTTAATTCAACCATGCTAAAGAAAAGAGAAAAGTCAGGTTTTCAATTAGGAGGTTTTGAACAAATTTTTTTTTTTTATTCTCCTCTAGCCTGCCTCCTCCGACCCTTCGGCATTGTCCCGCGGACATCCCGCTACCTGCAACCCAGCTCACACAGTCCACAGGCCCCCATGGAGCTGCGGTTTACCCCCCAGGTGGGGACGAGGTAGGGGGCACTCCCCCGTAACTTACAGTTTTGTCTGCCCCGTGGACTATCGAGTGGGCGCTGGCAAATCGTGGGCACGTCCCAGGGCCCCGCTTCCTCCCGGACGAGGCAGGCTTCCATTTTCCCTGTTTTCTCCCACCCCTTAGCAGATACTCCCCCCTGACATCATGACGCGTACGTCGACATCTGATCTGCTTGGTGGCCGTCTGACCAATCCCCTGTGCGGGCATGTGCTTCCTCGAGCCTCCGCTCCGGGTTGCACAAGACCGAATGGCTGGGGTCTCCACCCCAGTAGGCGAGCTGTCGCTGGACGCTCAGCCTAACTCCCCAGCCAACCCACGGCTACCCGAGTCGCTCCCGAACCCGGGTCGCCGGCGTGGAGTGAGGTGTGGCATTCAACGCCTCAGCCCTCTGCGCCACCGGGCCGGCTGAACAAATTTATGTTTAATGTAATTGTTTTTTCCTTTTGTTCACATAATGGTGTTTTGTGTAAATTAATAGTATTGGGCTATGAGTGAATTTTACATGTGTGCACAGATTGAGCTGTCCCTTTAAGGCACAGCTTTAGAAAGCTCACTATGTCTGTTACTGACCATGCCCCCTAAGGAAGAACCCAGTGGTCGAAGCACCATGAGCATTTCAGTCAGCATCTTCTTTGGTTCTGAATAAAGTATTTACTTAATTTAGGTTTAAAGATCTGATGGCATGTTCAGAACTTTAACAAAACATACTATTTAGGCACAGTCCAACTTGTATATACCATTAGTTCTGTATTCCTCCTTCCCATTATTTAGTAGTGAGATCATTTGCATGAAAATAGAATCTTTGCTCCTGAAGAGTTTATCTATTCCTGCTACTTTCTCCCTATCTGAAGTCATAGAGCACTGCTTGTGACCTCACAGTTACTCCCATGGCAACAGATCGTGATGTCACAACAGAGGATTATGACTTGAAGTAGGGAGTAAGCTACAGAGGCACATGAACTCAAAACAAACTCTAAGGGACAACAATCATATATTCACACACATTTCTTTAGTGAGAAATTATGGGGAGGAGAAATAAATACAATATAAATGGAATGCAAGCAGAATTGTACCTACAGTAATTATTATGTTTTTTAAAGTTTTCTTCAAGGTGTCAGTAGCTCTTTAAGGTTTCAAGTCTCTGTCCCCTGAGTGCTTGCCTTAGAAGGCAGTATAGTGTAGTGATTAAGTACACTGAGCTGCAAACCTGGAGACCTGGGTTTGAATCCCATCAGCCCCTACTTGCATACTGTGTGACCCTAAGCAAGTCACTTAACTTCCTTCTGCTCCCAGGTTACACCTGGAAACAAGCTCCAGCTTGGTGTGCCTTTCCAGGTTAAGCAGGTTCCCTTTTAACCTTTCCCTTTGCTTTTCTGGATCTGCTATGTTGTTGGAGACCTATGCATAGCACTGACACAATGCCCTCAAGCACCCTCCTATCCTTTGGATGGAACCAAAATCCATACATCCAGTTCTATCGGACAGATTCTGAGCAACTCTAGTTTGCATGTAGGTACTGTATGGTATGTACAGTATTCAGTGTATGTATGGATGTATGTATGTGTAGCCGAGTCGGCAAGAATGCAACACTCGGTGATACGCAAGTTACAATTTCTTGCATTACAGACTGGAGTTATTACCATTGGATTGCATTGTGTTCCTTTAGTGTTCTACAGCGTGCTACTGGCAGATCTGTGATAACAGTGTTGCATCTTGGCTGACTCCACTGTATGCATCTATGTACAGTATGAATTACTGTAGTTGCTCCTTCAATTTACAGACTATATGAACTGACTCAGTATTACTTCACCTAAACATACATGTACTATATATATGAGTTACTGTAGTCATGGCTTTAGTTTACAGACTATATGGACTGACTCAGTATTACTTCACCTAAACATATATGTACTATATGCATGAGTTACTGTAGTCACTCCTTCCATTTACAGACTATACGAACTGACTCAGTATTACTTCACCTAAACATATATCTTCTATATGTATGAGTTACTGTAGTCACTCTTTCAGTTTACAGACTATACAAACTAATTCAGTATTACTTCACTGAGATACTGAGATACTGTTGTCACTCCTTCAGTTTACAAGACTACACAAACTCATTATTGCTTCCCCTTAAACCTGTGTACTGTATGTATGAATTACAATAGTCCATCCTGTACTTTAATACTGCCACTGAGACCACTCTTATGATTGTAAGAGTGGTCTCATGTGCATTCTTACTGTATGAGAACTATGAACTGAAGTAAGAGAGACCACTCTTGCAAGTATAAGAGTGGTCTCAGTGGTGGTAGTAATATATTAGTGATTGAGCGTGATCCACAATATAGTACTTTTTTTGAAATGCCTTACATGAATGTGCCCATTTTCAGGGCAGCTGCACATGAGACATGCTTCACTGTTGAACAAAGGAGCACTCTGATTGGTTTGGAACACTCCTGTGATATATGAGTTTACGATACTGTAAGCCAAATCGGTATTGCTTTCACCTATTATGTTATGTATGTATGACACACTGGTAGCTATCCTAAACCTTCTGTTTCTTACTGCAGTGCCACATTAGCTTAAGCATTAACTTATTGTGTTTAGGGAAAGAGTTGCAGTATTTTTTATTATCTGTGACAAGGGTGGTAATGTGGTGTAAGTGAATACTGCTTTGCAGTACTTTAATATGATACCATGAGTTTAGGATGACTACTACTGAATGCATGTATAGTATGTGTTACAGTAGTTTTTTCTGTTTACATGACAAAGTGACTCAGTATTGCACATGCAATAAATATCTTTGTACTGTATGTTTAATATATTTATGTACTGTATGTACAGTACGTGCTGTGTGAGTTATAGTTGTGAGTCCTTTTGTTTACTAGACTATAAACGTACTCAGTATTGCTATGTAACCACAATGAAGTATTACTTCACTCAAAGAGTTATACTAACACTAAGGAGAGGGCTGCAGGAGGCAGTTGAGGCAGCTACAGTAACAATTTTAAACTGAAACTGCACATGGATCTGGAAAAGAACCCGTATCATAAGATTTAGGTGCCTTGACAGCAGAAAGATGGACTCAATGAATATGTGGTCTTATTACAACCTCAAGTGCTTGCAAACCAACAGTGTTGTGGCTTCTGGGATTAGGTACTTTCTAATTTTACAAAAGTTAAAGAGAGGGGAAAAAAGACTTAATGCAGTTGATATGTGAGGGAGGAACAAAAATGTGGAGTCAAACCAATAGCTAATTTTTTGATTGGGGAATCTGATGTAATATCAATTATTAAACATCAGGGATGAATCACTTTGAAGTACTACAGTTTCATTAAACCCAAGTAAGAACATCTAATTTTTTGACGGTTTAAGTTTCAAAGAACTGTGAGACATCGAATGGCTAATGTCCTGAAGACAATCTGTAATTCTTGAAACAAGTGAATCTTTAAAAGACAGAGGGGATGAATAAAGCTGTCTCATCTGCAGAGAGGTGATAATTGAAGCCATGCTCAGAAATCAACTGGCAAAGAGAATCCATATGATGAGTGAAAATTAAAGACCCTGAGACAGGACTCTGAGGGGAAAAAAAAAAACAAGAGGAACATGGAGGAAAATTAATCATCAAAAGAAACTTTAAAATTACTACCCGTTGTAACATGAAGCAAACCATTTTGATTCACTTTCAGCAACCTTAAAGAAAACATTTAAACAATTCAGAAGGAGAGGGTGATCAGTAATGCTGAATACACATGACAAATCTAGAAGGTTTACAACAATGGTAAGGCATTGACTTTTTGACAGCAACTTTTGAGTTTAGACATTCAGAAAGGCAGTTTCTGTAGAATGAAAGGGTTTCAACTCCAGATGATTGTATATAAAAAGTAAAATAATGACATATCATATAATGGATGGGCAACTATTCACTCTAGTTATTGTGATACGTAGTGAAGGAAAATAGGACACTGCCCAGTTAAAATAATCTAGAATATACAATGAATCTTTATGAATTATTTATGAACATTCAAGGTATGTTTCATGTTCATGAATTATTCATCAGCACTGTAGTTCATGAACATACTACATAGAAACATGCAAACAGAATTTATCAGCAGTAAAGGACTGGTAAGCCCATCTATTCTGCCTTATTTCCCTGCCTATTACTATTCCCTGCACCCTATTTAGTCCCAGGTATCCCGCACTCCTCCCTTTCCTTTACTTATTAAGCTCATGTGCCTATCACACTCATGCTTGAAGTCCCCAACTGTCTTGACCACCACCTACTCTAGTAGGCTGTTCCAGGTGTCCATCGCTCTTTTTGTGATGACATGTTTCTTCACATCCCTCTTAATCTCCCCCCTCCAACCCAATTCCAGCTTCATTGCATGCCCCAGTATTCTGGTGTTCCTCCTCCTCTGAATGAAACTCCCTACTGTACCTTTTTCACTGCTGTGAGCTACTTATAGTTCTCAACCGTGTTCCCTCGCTCTCCTCTCTACCAGGGAGTACATGCTGAGTTTCTGCAGCCTCTTAAATTTACTTTATTCATAAATATTCATTAGTTGTTCAAGAGCATTAAGAGGCAAAAACACAGTTAATGAATGTTCATGAATGTCCATGAACTAGAATTTTCATAAGGGTCCATTAGAGCTTATGAAGCCCCTCCAGTGCACTTTCATGGACTTTATGGATTGTCAATGAATTTTGAGTACTTGAAAGTCCATGTTTTCATAATAATGAATGACTTAAAGCGTCCTGATTTATGGAGAATGCAGTAATTAAATTGCATTATAAGATTTGAAAATCTAGAACTGCACTGGTGACTGCCAGCCTAATTTCTGGATTTCTAAAATCTAATTGTATTATATATTTAACATGAATGATATACTGTTCAAGGTTTGTTATAACAACCTATACATACAGTAGATGTCAAAATTCCCTGCAAAAAAGTATAAAGGAATAACAGGGTAGGCGACAGAGGGAGATGGTTAAGGGAGTTCAGTCTGGGGAGGAGAGGGTGACCAGCAGGGTACTTCAGGGCTTATTTCTTGGACCAGTCCCATTTAACAACTTCCTGATTTCTACTGGCAATGCCTCTCCCTATGCATCCCATTACCCCCCAAGCCCTCCTTACTGTCTTCTTACATTACTTGCCCACCTTTAGATCATCTGATATAACTACCCCCAGGTCCCTTTCCATTTTTGTTGTTGTCAGGATCTCACCCCCCCCCCCCATTGTGTACTCTTCCCCTGGGTTTTTGTTTCCCAGGTGCATTACTTTGCACTTCTTTGCATTGAATCTAAGCTGACATACATTTGACCATTCCTCCAACCTTGCCAAGTCCCTTCTCATCCTTTCCATCCCACTTTGTATATCAACTCTGTTGCAGATCTTTGTGTCATCTGCAAAGAGACATACTTTTCCTTCCAGTCCTTCTGCAATGTCACTTATGAAGACATTAAAAAGAACTGGACCCAGTACTGAACCCTGCAATACCCCACTAGTAACCACCCTTTCTTCACTGTGGACTCTGTTTGCTATTATCCTCTGTGCCCAGTTGTCCAGCCAATGTTTTACCCAGGCTACCACCCTGGGACCCACTCCCAGGCTGGCTAATTTGTCTATTAATCTTTTGTGTGGGACTGTGTCAAATGCCTTGCTAACGTCTTGGTAGGCCATGTCCACAGCCCCTCCCTGGTCTACTACTTTGGTCACTCAGTTAAAGAAATTGATTAGATTCATCTGACATGACCTTCCTGCTGTGAATCCATGCTGCCTTGGGTCTTGTGCCCCACTGGCATCTAGGTACAGTACTCAACAATTCTTTCCTTCAGAAGTGATTCCATCATTTTCCCTACCACTGAGGGCAAAGTGACAGATCTGTAGTTTCCTGCCTCTGTCTTGCTCCGTCTTTTGTGAAGGGGAATCACATTCACCCTCATCCAATCCTCAGGTACCACACCATCCTCCAATGATTTGTTAAAAAGGGTAGTCAGTGGTGTTACTAGTTCTCCCCTCAGTTCATTCTAACATTCTAACATACTATTTGCCAGCAGATTAGGCCTTATGGTCTATCAAGTCTGCTCGAACCTAGATCCTTAGTTGGGTGCAGAGACCCTCCCATCCCTTGTGCTCCAGAAACCCCTATCATCCATCCCCACCCCCCCGGGACAGGCCATCATCTGATACATCCACTTTCTGTGTCTGTCCCACCCTCTCTTAAAGCCTCCACTGTGGATCTCTGAACCAGCTCACCAGGCAGAGCATTCCAAGGGTCCACCACCCTCTCAGTGAAAAACCTCCTCCTCTTTTCCCCCCTCACCCTTCCACCTTCCAACTTCAAACCATGCCCTCTGGTGATGCCTCCCTGCTTTAGTCTAAAGATCCCCTCCATGTTTACCCTATTTATTCCCTTGAGGTACTTGAAGACCTCAATCATGTCCCCCTGTCTCTCCTCTCCTCCAGTGAAACAGGCAGAGCTCCTCAAGTCTGTCCTCGTAAGTCAAATCCCCTAGCCCTCGTATCATCTTTGTTGCCTCCTCTGTACCCTCTCCAGGAGCTGTATGTCCCTCTTCAAGTGTGGTCTCCAGTACTGTACACAGTACTCAAGGTGTGTCTAACCAGTCCATTGTACAGCGGCAGAATCACTTCCTTGCTCCTTGAGGTGATCCCCTTGCATGCATCCCAACATCCTGTTTGCCTTGCTAGCTGCTCTCCTGCACTGCTCAGAGTTATTCATACATGTATCCACCATGACCCTAGGTCTTTTCCCCTGTTGAGGCTTCCAGCACCTCCCTCCCAGGGTGTACCTGTGTTTAGGGTTTCCCAGACCAAGATGCAACACCTTGCACTTGGTGATATTGAAATTTAATTTCCATGTGTGAGCCCAGCTTTCCAGGGTGTCCAGGTCCCTTGCAGGGCCAACCCCTCTTCTCCCTCAACTACTGCTCCCATCTTGGAGTCATCCGTGAAGAGACTCATTTCACACCCTACCATCCCCTGATGTCTGATATGTATGCATTAAACAGGATTGGACCCAGGACCGAGCCCTGTGGTACCCCCACTACCAACCTCTGTAGGGTCTGAGAGCTCCCCACAGACCATCACTCTCTGAGTGCATCCAGCTATCCAGTTTTCAATCCATCTGACCATCAAAGGGCCTACCCTAACCCCATCAGTTTCTCCACCAGACCATTGTGGGGGACAGAGTCAAACGCCTTGCTGAAGTCCAAGAATAATACATCCACAGGCTTACCCTGTCCAGTTCTGATGTTACCCATTCATAGAACTCCACAAGGTTGGTTTGACATGATCTACCTGGCACAAACCCATGCTGCCGACTATCCAGACCTCCCACCTCCCCCAAGTAAACCCCCAATCGTTCCTTTAGTATACTCTCCATTAATTTTCCCACCACCGAGGTTAAACTGATGGGTCTATAGTTTCCTAGTACTTCCTTGACCCCCTTTATGGATTGGTACCACATGTGCCTCGCCAATCCCTAGTTACCCTCCCTGTCTCAAGTGATCTGTTGAAAAGCTCTGCCAGGGGTGCAGCCAGTATGTCCGCCAATTCCCATAGTACTCTCGGATGAATGCCATCCGGCCCAGGAGATTTGTCTTTCTTTAGGGCCTTGAGGGCAAACTACACCCTTTTGGTGGGGATGGCATCATCTGTCCCCTCCACCTTACTGGTCTTTTTATCCTTATCCAGATGTGACACCCCTGGGGTACCTTTCCCTCCCTTTTGCTCCATTTCTGTTGCTCCCTGATCCCTCCCCTGCCGCTTCTATCCCTTTGTGCCTTGCTTTGTAGATATCCATCCCCTCCCTAGTGAACACAGAGGCAAAGTACTCGTTAAATACCTCTGCCTGGTCCTTCGCCTCTTCCACCCACCCTTCTTCTGATCTCAATCTGCTGAGATGGCCCTTAGTTTTCTCCTCTCCCCAATGCCCGGAAGATCCTTTTCCCTCCATGTATCCCCTGTGTGCCAGCCGTTGCTCTTTACTGGACTTTGCTCCCTCACCATACGGGTGACTTTTCTAGATGTAAGCTGGTACATTTCCTTATCCCTATCCCTCTTGTTGTTTTATATTTTTGTAAGCCGCCTTCTTTTCTCTGACTGCTACCTGGACCTCACTGGACCACCAGCATGGTTTATGTGACCTTGCTCCCTTACGTTCAACTTAAGCGCAGATCCTGACTGCCTCATGATCGTTTTATGACCTCCATCTCCATTCCACACTTGTCGTTGAGGTAATCCTTCAAGTGATCCTTGAGAATATTTCCCATGCCCATAAAGTCTGCCCCCGAGTCCACTGCCAGTGTCCTAGATCTCACCCCACTCCCCAATGCTTATTTGAAACCAGACAGTATTGTGGTCACTCCCAGTCAGGGGTCCTGTACAACCATGTCCCTTACCAGATCCCCATCTGCCAGAACCACATCCAGGACATGCCCTCCCTTGTGGGCTCCATCACATGCTGTGTTAGAACACATCCTGGAAGCCATCCAGCAGCCTCTGCTCCTTGGCCACCTTAGAGGACATGGTTCCCCAGTTTGTACCTGGCATATTAAGGTCCCCATCAACACCACTCCTTCCCCTTTGGACCACACTGGGCAATGATGTTGTCCAGCAAACCATCCTCTAGAACATCACTCATCCCGGGGGCCTATATGCTACTCCCAGCTTGACCTTATCTCCTGCTGGGGATCGTAAGGTGACCCATAAGGCCTCCACATTTCCTCTGCCTCTTCTACCACTAGCAATTTCTATGTCATCTCTAATGAACATAGCCACTCCACCTCTGCCCTCCTTTCTATCCTTCCTAAGCATAGTGTACCCCAATACATTTAGGTCCCAGTCATGGTTTTTGTTGCCACGTTTCCGTGACTGCTGCACATCACCCCCCAAACAGCATGGCCTGGAACTCTGGCAACTTGTTTCCAAGCTCCTGGCATTTACTAACACTAACCCCCACCCTTATCCCTGATCCTTTTGTGAACCCCACCCAGATTCCTTATACTTCCATCCTCCCTGCTCCTCCTGAAACCTCCACCTCCAGTCTGTTTCCCCTCCCCTTGGGCTTGAAGGCTACTCCCTCATCTGGAGGGAGGGCCTGGTCAGCCCCTCCTTATCCCTTCCCCCTTACAAGTTTAACCCCACCTTCTTGTATGTAGTCAGCCATCCCTGTTTAAGGACTTCCTTCCCTAATGGGGCAAGATGAAACCTGTCCTTGGCATATAGTCCCTTATCCTCCCAAACTCCATTCCAGTTCCTCAACACCCCAACCCATTCTCTTCACCCCACTTCCTGAGCGATTTATTAACCTCTGTGAGCTTCATTTTTCTCCACTGAGGCCTTTGGTACTGGCAATATCTCCGAAAAGGAAATGTTGCATCCATTATCCGACAGACTCTGGCAAGTTCTTGGAACCTTGCTTGGATTTCCATAATGCTATTTCCCTCTAGATCATTAGTTCCCAAATGCACCAGGAAATCGGTTTCTCCACAATCCTAACCATTTCATACACTATGAACTTTGCTCTGTGCACTGTCAGCCCAGAGATACTCACTACCTTCACCTGGCTATGGCATCCATCCCCTGTCCTCCCAATGGATACCTTAATCATCGAGTCTCCAGTAACAGAACCCTAACACTGCCATCATCCTTATGGTTACCTCCACTATGCCCTCTCAGCCCCCACTTTATTCATGATCGCAATCTCATGGGAGTCTTCCTGCCTTATTAGAGACCCCTTGTCACCCTCCCTTTCTGCCTCCCTTGCTTTTTGCCCACTTAACTCAAACCCTTCTGAATAGGTGTCCCTTTAACCTCTCTTATCTGAACCATTATCCTGGCCCTGATGGTTTCCCTTCCCCGCACCCCATCCCCCCCTTGTAATAGTACCCTGTCTCCAGAGGCTCTCTGGGGTCCCCTTTAGCTAGGGCCCCATCCTTGGTACTGCCTTCCTGCTGAAGGGGACTCTCCCACCTCCTTGTCTCCCAGTTTCTCTCCAATCATGCTCTCCTCCCTCATGTCTGGAATATGTTGCATCTCCCCCATTTGCTTAACATATATGTTTCCCCTTCTCCCTCTGGGAGTATGTCTATCCTTTCCATAGCTGTTCTGTGATGCCCTATGGGTATCTGACTCCCTCCCCCCGGTCTCTGTATTTTAGAATTCTGAACAGTTTTAGAACAAGAATTTAGAACAGTTCTTTTAGAATTCTGGGGTGAATCCCATCAGGCCCCATTGCTTTATCTCCCTTCAGTTTGAGGAGTTCTTTCAGAACCCTTTCTTCTGTGAAAGTACTGATAACAACCTCCCTATACAGAGTGCTTCTATTTACTGGATTAGGTACCACCCCCTCCTCTTCCTTTGTGAATACTGAGCAGAAGTATTAGTTCAGTATCCCTGCTTTTTCACTGTCCCTCTCTACCCAACATCCTCCTTTTTATTCAGCCTCAGTATCCCTGCCTTAGTCTTTCTTCACTCCCTAATGTAACTATAAAAGGTTTTATCCCCCTTCTTAACTGAGTTGGCTATCTTTTCCTCAGTGTGGGCCTTTGCTATTCTGACCACCTTCCTCACTTCCTTCTGCTTTAACTGGTATAGTTCTCTGTCATGCTCATTCTGTGTTTCCTTATACTTCCTGAATGCTATCCTTTTCTACCTAACCTTCCCTGCTACTTCTTTTGAGAACCATAGTGTTTTTTTCTTTCATTTTGATTTGTTTAGTTGCTTCACACAAAGGCTTGTTGCCTCTGTTATGGTAGTTTTTATGTTTTTCCACTGTTGCTCCACCCCACCTTCTTGTCTGTTTGCTAGTGCTTTTCTGAGACACTCTCCTATTTTGACAAAATCAGCCCTCCTGAAGTCCAGTACCTTTTGTATGGCTTGACTCTACAGTTAAATTTATCATAACCACACTGTTTGGTGGTCACTTCTTCCTGGATGGCTATCCACTTCTAGATCTGAGATCCTCTCTCCATCCCCATTTGAGAGTAGCAGGTCTAAGATTGCTCCCTCCTGACTGGGTTCCAACACTAGCTATCTGAGGCATGCCCCCTGTAGAGCATCGAGAATGGCCCTGATCTTGGATGTGGCTGCAGAAAAGGTGGTCCAGTTAACATCTGGCATATTCAGGTCCCCCATCAGCAATATCTCCAATTTCTCTGCCATCCTAAGGATGCCTTCTATCATTTCCTTGTCCATTTCCTCCCCCTGAGACAGGGGTCTGTATACAACCCCTGTGCAGATTGTGGTGCCATTTTCAGTCTCCAGGGTGACCCACAGTGCCTCCTCTCCTCCCTGTTTACCCTTTAGCTCCATTGCTGTGATTCCTTCCCTTATATAGAGAGCTACTCCTCCTCCTCCTCTTCTACCCTCCCTGTCCCTCCTGTAGATTGTGTAAAATGGTATGTTAACATTCCAGTCATGGTTCTCTGTGTACCATGTTTCTGTGACTGCCACAATATCCAGGCATACCTCTTCCATCAAGGCCACCAGTTCAGGGAGCTTGTTATCTAGACTACAGGCATTGGTAAACATTACTCTCCATTTTTTTATGGCCTTATCCCTTTTTGCCCCATCCTTGTCCTTACTGCCTTTTTCTTTTTCTCCATTTACCCCTGCCCTTCACCGTATCGATTGCTCTATCTTGGTGTTTACCTCACTAACCACCCTGATTTTTTTGGGGGGGGATAGGAATTCCCTTCTCCTTTTCAGTGCCTCCCTCTTATCTGGTTTAAATGGCTGTCAAGGAAGCATTTAAATCTATCACCTAGGATTCTGGTTCCCCTCCTGGACAGATGCAGACCATGGCACCATTATAGGCCTGTATCCCTCCAGGTGGAGCCCCAGTCCCCATGAAGCAAAATCCCTGAGCTCTGCATCAGTTTTTCAACCACTGATTGAATCCCATGGTGTGGAGTACCCTAGTCTCCCCATACCACAGACAGGCAGCACCTCCAAGAAGTTTACCATTTGTGCTTCATGTCTAAGGCCCCTCCCAACTCCATAAACTCCTCCTGCACTGCTCTGATCCCTTTTCCAGCCCAGTCATTTGTCCCTAGGTGGACAAAGACATCCAGCTTCCTACCCCGGGCAGCTGCTCCCATGATCCTGAGGATTCGTTCCCTATCCCTCCAAGCCATGACACCAGGCAGGAACCTTACCTCTTTCTCCCCTTCCTCCCCCAGTTCTACCCTGCTAATAATGGAGTCCCCCACCAGAAGTTGTTTCCTTCCCCATGAGGTCTTATGCTACCCTCCTGTGGGTCTCCTTTGTGGAGGTTTCCAGCATCCTCCTTGGTCTCCACTGCTGATGTCTCTGTAGAGGAACCACACTCTGCCAGAATGGCGTATGAATTGTGGAAAGGTACAACTGGAGGGATGCACATCTGTTCCACCATCCTCACACTCCCTGAGCCCTCTGTGGTTCAACCACTCCTCTTTCTTGGCAACCTCTGAGGCAGCGGTGGTGGCCCTGGTGGTCCCTGAGTGGGAAAGGATGTCCTCCAAATCCTAGCCAACTCAGCCTGGAGATAAGCAACCTCCTCCCTCAGTCCAGAGAGGTGCTTGCAAATGAGACAACACTGCATCCAAAAGAACATCTCCCAGAGGACTGCTGCTCCACAGCCACTGCATTGCACCACTCCCATCATGTCTTTATTTGTGGTCCCTTAACTGTTGTTTTGTATACTTACTCTTTCCTCTCTATGTTTATTTTATTTATGGAAGACCTCAATATGTACACCCTGGAAGAGAGGAAGGAGAGGGAGAACATAACTGAGACATATAAATACCTCATGTGGGTAAATAAGTTACAGGAAGGGAGTAGAAACATAGAAACATAGAAGTTGACAGCAGATAAGGACCACAAGGCCCATCCATTCTGCCCATTTCTTTTTCTACCTTATAAATGTGCCATTGGCCTTTGCTCTGTCAGTGGTCTATCTATTCATACACATCTGTATTACACTCCTATGCCTATCTCATGCCTGTTTGAAGCCCTGCACTGTATTCATAGCCACCACTTCCTGAGGTAGGCCATTCCATGCATCCACCACCCTTTCTGTGAAAAATAATTTCCTCACATTCTCCCTTAATCGGCCTCCCTCTAGTCTCATGCTGTGTTCTCTTGTCCTACTATTTTTCTTATATTTAAACATGTTAGACTCTTTCACCTTGTTAATGCCCTTAAGGTGTTTGAATGTTTCAATCATACCATCTCTCTCCCTCCTTTGCTCAAGGGTATACATATTGAGCTCCGTTAATCTGTCCTCATATGTCTTCTGATGCAGTCTCTGCACCATTTTGGTTGCCCTTCTCTAGACTGCCTCAGTTTGGTTAATGTCCTTGTGAAGGTGTGGCCTCCAGTACTGCACACAGTACTCCAGATGGGGCCTAACCAGTGTCTTGTAAAGAGGGATTATTACCTCCCACTTACGACTTGTGATACCTCTACTAATACACCCTAACATCCCCCTAGTCTTACCTACTGCTTTAGAGGTCTGCTTGGATGATTTCAGGTCATCGATGATGATGATGCCCAAGTCTCTTTCTTCCTTTGTGACTGCCAGCAACTCCCCTCCCAGCCTATAGATGGCTTCAGGGTTTCCCTTCCCTATGTGCATGATCTTGCACTTCTTTGCATTAAATCCCAGTTGCCACTCTTCTGACTATTTTGCTAGTTGATCCAGATCCCTTCTCATTCTGACCACCCCATCTTGATCATCTACTCTGTCGCAGATCTTGGTGTCATCTGCAAACAGGGAAGCCTTACCCTCTAGTCCATCTGCAATGTCACTAATGAAGATACTGAAGAGGGTTGGCCCCAGGACTGATCCCTGAGGTACCCCACTTGTGACTTGCATCTCTTCTGACTGTATACCATTTACCACCACTCTCTGTTTCCTGCCCGTCAACAAGTTTTCCACCCAGAGTATGTTTCAGAGGAAAAGATGCATGCGAACAAGGTGACATGTAATGAAGCTGGAAGGGGACAAATTCAGGAGAGATGTGAGGAAGTAGTTCTTCACTGAAAGAGTGGTCAATGTCTGGAACAGTCTTTCAGTGGAGGTGGTGGTGGTTAAAGTAATGTTTGGATTCAAGAATGCATGGGATAGACATAAGTGGATGTTACTGTAAAGCAGGGGGGAACGGAGCAAAGATCAGAAAGGCTTTGTGGTGTCAGCATAGGCAAGGGAAAAAAATGTGTAGCGGGGGGCTAAGCAGTCCTTATCTGCCATCCAATTCTATGCTTCCATGTATCTATAATATAAAAGGATTCACCTTCCTTTATGAATTACCACCTTTCAACAACACCTAGACCATTTCTAAGAGGTTTGTCAAAGTTCCAAATTAGTTCAGAACATACTGTAACTATTATAGTAATCTGTGCTCCTCTAAACATGAGAGGAATCACCTCAATTACCACATAAATAAGAATAAAAACAGCCTTAACAGATACATGCATACATACTGGAACTGTCATATAATTACTGACTTGATGCAATTACACCTGGATAGCCATGGTGTAATTTTCCATTATAACCAGCCTGTTATAACAGTGAGCACAAGACAGCTCAGTGCTGTCTATCAGTGCAATACAATGTAACACAAGCTGCACTTTAATAGTAAAAGCCACCCATTTCACACAAAATACAGCGTCATGCTAAATATAGAAACATAGAATTTGTTGGTAGAAAAGGATTGCATGGCCCATCCAGTCTGACAAGATATTCCCTACCTATTCTGCCTCCACAGTCCCTAACTGGTGCCTGGAGACTCTCCCTGCTTATTTAAAAGTATTCCCCTATGCCTACCTCATGCATGCTTGAAGTCTCCGTCTATTTTAACCCCTACTAATTTGGCTGGCAGTCTGTTCAAGGCATCCACCCCTCTTTCTGTGATGTAGTATTTCCCCACATTCCTCTTAAATGTCCTTCCTTCCTTCCAGCTAGCTCTCTTGTTCCGGTGCACCTCCTCATTTGAAACTGATTCCCCCTCATATACCATGTTCATCCTTGTGAGGTAGTTGTACGTCCCTATCATGTAACCCCTCTCCATACTCTCCTCTAGGATATACATTTTGAGATACCTCGGTCTCTCCTCATATGGTTTCTCTTGCAATCTCTAAACCATTTTAGATGCACTCCCCTGGACGGCCCCCACACCGTCTAAGTCCTTTCTGAGATGTGACCTCCAGAACTGGACACAGTTGTCTGGGTGGGTCTCACCAATGACCTATGCAGTGGTAACACCACCTCCATCCTCCTGCTTGTGATACTGCTCCCTATATACCCCAGCATCCCACCAGCCTGGCTAGTGCGTTGTCACACTGCCCTACCATTTTGAGGTCATTTGAAATCATAAACCCAAGATCTCTTTTCTTCTTAGTGACTAGCAGTACCTTCCCCTTTTTTATACTCATATCCTAGGTTTCTCTGCCCTAGGTGCATGATTTTGCACTTTCTGGCACTGAACTCCAGTTACCATACCCTTGACCTCTCCTAAAGTTTTCTAATGTCCCTAGTTATTCTTTTCAGCCCCTCCAGAGTATCCACCCTATTACAGATGTTGGTGTCATCTGCAAATAGGATTCATAGGATTGATACTGAGCTAATGGACTTTCATCCTACATGCTCACCATCTGAATATCTAAGCTCTAATTTTATTTATGTATGCAGACCATCTAATTTTAAAAACTGTGGCCACAACCTCCAATGGTAGCCTGTTCCAGTTGTGTACCACTCTTTGGTTGAACCACCATGTGCTACACACTTTTTTCTGTGTGATGCTGCTAACTGCATTGGGTGGGACCTAGTTTTGTATGTACTTGTATTACTTTCGAGACCAGTGATGTCCCAGAGAGCATCGTTATTCCATGCCCTGTGTACAAAGCAAATATCTCCCCTTTTGCTCCTTGCCTCCAAGGAGTACATATTCAGCTCGGACAAGTGAGTCTCATAGTTCTTACCAGCCATATCCTATATTGCCCTGGTAGCTCTCTTCTGCACTCTGTCCAACAGTGAAATGTCTTGCTTTTTCTATGGTGTCCAGACCTGGGCACCGTATTCCATAATTGGTCTAACCAGGAATGTATACAATGGCAACATGACAGCCCTACTTCTTGCCGTTATGTGCCTAAATATGCAGTTAAGAATTTTATTTCCCTTCTGAGCTATCTTTTGGCAGTGTGGTGTAAAATACATGTCACTGGACACTATAATAACCAAATCCCTTTCCTCATCTATTGTTTTCAGAACAGTATTGGCTAGTTTGTAAGGTATTCTAGGGCTTCTTTTTCCCAAATGCATGATGTTGCATTTGTCTTGGTTTAGTGTTAGTTTGGATTGCTTGGTCCATGTGACTTATGTTGTCAACAGTTGCTTGTAAGTCGGATTAATTTTGGCTAGTATTCATTTCTGCCCCTATCCTGCAGTCGTCTGTGAATTTATGTAGCCAAACAGTGTTGTGGTTGATTTGAAGAGATGATACATATAGATTAAATAGACAGTGGCCCAGCACTGAACCCTGGGGAACCCCACTAGCCACTTCTGACTGTTCAGAAAACTCTCCTCTAATGCACACTCATTGGTTCCTATTTTCCAGCCATTTATGGACCTAGTTAATTATAGTTAGATGGATAATTAAATTATTAATTTGCTGTATGAGTTCTAGATGGGGAAGCTTGTCAAAAGCCTTAGAGAAGTCAAGAAATAGTACATCCACAGGAGTTCCTAGATTCAGTCTTTCTATCACACTGTTATAGAATGCCAACATATATGTCTGGCATGACCTTCCTTTTACAAACCCATGTTGAGAGTGGTCTGTAAGATGTTTTAAGTTTAGATGTTGACTGATCTCATCCTTTAATATTTCTTCCAATATTTTAGAGTGGATAGCAGTGAGACTAATGGGTCAGTAGTTTGCGGGGTCAGACTTGTTCCCATTTTTAAAGATTGGGATGACTATTGCAGATTTCCAGCATTCAACTACTTCCCCTATGTCCAAAGATTTCTGTGAAATGTAAATTAGGAGAGGAGCTATTATGCTTGCCAATTCTTTGAGTATTCTTGGTTGTAGTCCATCGGGACCCAGGGATTTGTTAGGGTCTAATTTAGCCAGCCTTGTTTCAACAACAGAGATTTTGAATAATATTCTACCTGTTGGAGGATTACCTTGTATTAGTACTGTATGGGAGTCCTTTTTTTATTGTATACTGTCGAAAAGTAATCTTTTGCTAGGTCTGTCATTTCTTTGTTAGCCAAGGTCATGTCCCCATTAGTTTTTTAAGAGGTCCTGTACTGTTTGAGTTACCTTTGATATTGTTAAAGTAGGCATAGAAGGCTTTATAGTTTCCATTTATTCTGTTAGCTAAGTTTATTTCATGATCTGCATACCTTCCCTTCCAGTTCTTCTGCAGTGATACTAATGAAGACATTAAACAGGACCAGTTCCAGTACTGTGCCTTGCAGCACCCCACTGGCCAATCTTTCCTCATTAGAATGAGTGCCATTTACCACCATCCTCTATTGCCTATCCATTAACCAGTTCTTTACGCAATTTACCACTTTGGCTCCCACCCCTAGACTGTCCAATTTCTTTATCAATCTCTTATGTGGCACAGTGCTGAATGCCTTGCTGAAGTCCAGGTAGGCAATGTCCACTGCCCTTCCTTGATCTATTCTATTTTACTGGTCACCCAGCTGAAGAAATGGATTAGATTTGTCTGGCATGATGTCTCCCCTGAATTCATGCTGCCTTTGATCTTGCATCCCATTGGAGTCAAGATATTTCACTAGCCTTTCTTTTAACAAGGTTTCCATTAATTTCATCACCACTGATGTGAGACTGACCAGTCTGTAGTTGCCACCTCCCTGCTACCACTCTTATGGAGCGGGTCTACATCAGGGGCCCAATTCTCAAAGTTCCCAGTGCAGCACAAGGGGCTTGTGCCACAATGAATGGTACAAAGTGCCCCTTGCACCAAACAATACACCAGGAGCAGTTCTCAAATGGGGCATGTACTGCCCATGATCCAGAAAATGGGCTGTGGCATGGTGCTAGGGGGAATGTGGTGGACACAAGCTGCTACATCCCCAAAAGTGGGATTCTCAAAACTCTCTTGGAGGGAGATATTCTAAGTACCATTAGACCAGCCAGGCTGGTCTAAGGGTACTTGGCAATATCCCTGTGGTAGAGTTTAGCACATTGTGGCAGTGTGCCACTGACCCCCCTCCCAAGCCCTGATCCCCCATTGGTTAAAGAACACAACCCTGGTAGTTTAGTAGACTGCCCCAGCCCTGATCCCCCATTAATATGTTTAAATATTCCTTGGTGGCTAGCAGTCCCCCTTCCCAAGCCCCGATCCCCCATTGTTTAAATATATCCCTGGTGATCTAGCAGACCACTCCAGCCCTGATCCCCCATTAATATATTTAATTATTCCCTGGTGGTCTAGCGGGCCCCCCTCCTCGATCTCTGATATGCCCAATAAATTGTTTTATTTTAATTCCCTTGTGGTCTAGCTGACCCCTTCTCCCCAATCTGTGTATCACTGATATATTCCCTGGTGGTCTAGTGGACCCCCACCCAGCATTCAGGGTCCCACCACCCTGCTCATCCCCCAACCTGAAACAGAGCCAGTGACTGGCACAGCCCTCCTCACACCACTGCGTCTGCCACCGGACCGAGGCTGTTAGTTAGGAGCATGTACTGTATACAGTACATGATCCTTATTAACAGCTCAGTTCGGTCACGGTGTCGAAGCTGTGCGGTTGCTAGCTCTGTTCAAATTGAGGAGTGAGAGTGGTGGGACACTGCCACCAGAGTTGGGGTGGGGCCCACTATACCATCAGGGAATATATCAGTGATATGGGGATCGGGGAGGGATGGTCTGCTAGACCACCAGGGAATTAAAATAAAATGATGTATTGGACACATCAGGAACTGGGGAAGGGGTCTGCTAGACCACCACTGAATAATTAAATATATTATCAGAGGATCAGGACTGGGGTTGTCCACTAGACCACCAGGGATATATTTAAACAATGATGGATGGGGACTTGGGAGAGGGGACTGCTAGATCACCTAGGATATAATTTAAACAACTGGGGATCGGGGCTTGGGAGGTGGGGTCCATTAGATCACCTATGATAAAATTTGAACAATAGGGGATCAGGGCTTGGGGGGGCCCACAAGACACCAGGGAATATTTAAATACTGTATATTATTGGGGAATTGGGGCTGAGGCAATCCACTAGACCACCTGGAACATCTTCTCTTTTATTAATGGAGGATCAGGACTTGAGGGGCTATCCTAGATTGGTGCATGGCTGCTCCATCACTTACGGCAACCCTCTGGATGTGCTGCATATTTGGTTGCTGCAAGCTGAGGGACTTTGCTACTGGGATACTGCTCGATAGAGAATCCGGCACAGGGTCCCTGCTGCACCGGGCATTGATGCAGTCTGCCACAGCTTGCGTCAAGTCTAAGGCCCCTTTGAGAATCTGGCCCCAGGTCTTCTCCAGTTCTCTATAGCAACTTCTTTTTCCAGTAAAACAGCATCTCTGTCTACCAGCAAACCTAGAAATATTTAAAAACAACTGTTTCAGTTTCCCAGTTTAATCAGTTAATTTTCCTACTAGCTGGCAAGCAGGATGCTGACCAAACATCCACCACTTGTGGTGACACAAGTGAGGAAGTACTTTTCCTGTGTTTCCCAACATGGCAGTACTACATGAAAGTTGAAGAAACTAAGACTGAGCTACTTATACAGCCATCAGGAAAAATGTATTTTGAACCAGTTGGGACAGTAACTGCTAGCACTGAAGTAGAGGATTTATTCCTTAAAAAACTGGCTGCACTGGTTTGTCTTAGCAGTATGGGTACCTTCTGTATACTGACAATAAATTGAACATAAAGATATACTGTATGTGGTGAATGAGTGTGTCATCTCCAATTGGCATGTGCATTATACTAGAGGTCCTTCTGGAGCAGACTCCTCTCATTTCTCCACTTTTCTTCACAGAGACTGCCTATGGCCACACTGGGCACTGGTTATTGCTGCAGATTTTTGATGCAGTTACACTCGGATAACCATAGTTTAATTTTGCACTATAACCAGCCAGTTATAACAGGTAGTGCGAGACAGATCAATACTGTCAATCAGTACAAATACACTGTAGAGCGAGCCATGTTCTAACAGTAAAAGCCACCTGCATCACACCAAACACAGTGTTATACTAAGCAGTATCTCTGTCTGTCAGCAAACTTGGAAATATTTTAAAAAAAATGTTTAAATTTCCCAGTTTAATCAATTAAATTTCTGGTAGCTAATGTTTTGTTATGCCTCTAGAAGGACATATTGTGAGAAACTGATAACCTGATTTGTGGCAGAATGATGTACTGGAGTTAGTTGAAGGCCAAGCTATGCAGCAGCATATGCTATGCCTTTGGCGACACAGTTGTCTGAGATTCTGAAAACCATTCTGTAATTAAAAAGTACAGTATGTGGGGGATGGTTATGAATTTTTTTTTTCTTTCAAGGTATGTGCAGGAGGAGTTAGGAGCTAATAAGGTATTGAGGGGGTCACGCAATGAGCAGATGCAGATTTGAGAGGTCAGTGGTCAGCAATTATAAAAAAATGTGTAGGTAGGGGTGTGTAAAAAAATTAAAAATTGTAGAGGTAGGGGTGTGTAGAAAACTGTAGCACACCCCTTCCAATACATTATTCTCTGTTTAATGTCCATTATTCCTTCTAGATCATACAGTATACCCTAACACTCTTGACAGTATGAAAAACAGTATGAAAAACTCAGAAATAATTTTTCATGGTCATTATTAGGGGTTAGAAAGGTGGTCCATTGGCAAATTTTAGTTTTTGCTTTAAGGTGGGTTCCATGAATTTAGTTTGGCTTCAAAAACTTGTTATGACCACCTAGGGTACCCTTGCATTAATTGCTATGGGGTAAAGCAGTAGTGAAAATGTATTATTCTAGCTTCTTTGTAGTGGGAGGTATTGGCATGCCTCTGGTGTGGATTTCTAATATATGTGGTGTTGTGACAGTGTCTGTGGCCCACTTACATCAGTGTGGCCTAGTGCTGAACATTGTATATTAATAAACAGTTAATATTCATTGCTGACATTAAAGATTGTATCCCCTATAGTTTTTTTTTTACCTCCATTCTAATCGTTGTATTCTCCCTGTCCCCGTTGAGTTCCAAATTATATAATATTATACCACCCAAACAGAAACAATGCATAAAAAATGAAAGCAAATTAAATTTAGGGCATTATATTCCCCTTCACAATATATTATCATCCGTGGATAGAATATTTTTTTCTACTTAAATGTTTTTATCATTTTTTTTTTATTGAACACACCTGTTGCCCACTGCCAGTCAAAGTGGTAATCAACTGACTTTATGAGTGACTATATGAGAAGACATGTGTGCCTGTGCATAAACCCTCATCCTGCCCCAATCACTGTGGGGTCTGATGATGACTCTGTGAGTGACACAGAAGAGCACATCAAGATGGTTGCTGATGATAATGCCAAAATTCTAGTCTCATCAGAAGGAAGTGCAGTGGTGGTGATGGTGGTCTGCATCAGAGTAGTCCTTGTGATGCTACTACTGCTAGGAGGTTATGAGCCAGACTGTAATGCCAATGCAAGATGGAATCTGATAAGACTTGCCACCAGGAGCATACTTTTCAATCTCAGGATGAGCAAATCAAGGACAGAGCCCCAGAAAATCAGGGACACTTTATTAGCATAACATTTGCATATTCACAGACCGATGTGGGTCATGTTTCACATGTTAGCAGCTATTTATAGAGGCACATGAAGCATGGAATTACTGTTAATGTTATTGTTCTTTGTTTTTTTATGATTTATAACTGATGGGATATTTTATTATATAAATGCTGCTGTAACATGTTAAATACATGATTTTATGAATTTGGATTTTAATATATTTGTTATGTCTATTTATGTACAGTGCCTTGATCTTGGAAAATGTGCTTAATAAATAAAATTGATTTGATTTGAAAGTGATTTATTTCTTTGCCCAGATGCTATTACTATGTATCTGTATTGTGGTTAGTTTGTTAAACAAACATGTAGAACATTTTTAAGACCATCAGTAGAAATATTTATTAAGAAAAATAAGGAGTCATGTGATGCTCGGCTGCTGAACACCCACTCTCTGGTGCTGCTGCGCTCTCCTGGATGGTTTAAACTATTAAAATATTATTTTATGGCATCCTAGAGCTCCAACTAACCTTGAGATTGCTTCATTTCCCTTTTGTGCTACATTTTGATACCTGTAATGGCCTCGAAGATGGAGATTGCAGACAACCCCACCATGGTACATCACTAACCACCAGCCACCACTGAGAAGAAGCGCAGCCCAAAGTGGCCTAAATCAGTGCAGGAATCATCAGCCGCTTCTCCCAAAGATTCAGAAGTCCTTATGGTAGCTATCTTTCACCAGGAGTTGGTTCATCTTCAGGACTCAGTCATTTACCTAACTGAGGAAGTTCAGTCTCTGAAGCCAGCAATAACTGAACTTACCGAAAGGGTCAGGGACAATGAGGCCTGCATTGTTTCCTTGGATACTTGGAGAGAGAAGACTGATCCTGTCTTGGTGGCTTTGCAGCAAACAATGTCTAAATTGGAATTAAAAGTGGAGGATCTGGAAGGAAGATCGAGATGGAATAATTTAGTTATACTTGGTCTTCCTGAAAAGGTTGATGGCAAAGATGTCCTGGGCTTTGTGCAGAAATTTTGTGAGGCAATAGCAGGTCCTTCCCCAAGCAACCCACAATACTGTATGTAGTGGAAAGGGCACATCGGGCTCTCCGACCCATGCTGGGTGAGGGTGAGAAACCCTGGACAATATTGTTCAAGCTGCTTAACCTTTTGGACAAACAACACATTTTGTCCAAAGCTTGGAGTCAACATCAACTGTCCTGAGAAGAAGTGAGAGTTTCGGTCTTCCAGAATCTCCCGTTCAAGACCCACCAGCGGCACACTGCCTTCCCACTCATTTTGTCCAAACTAGCAGCTGCCAGCATGAAATTTAAGCTGCAGTATCCAGTCAGGCTACAAATATTCCATTATGGAGCCCAGTCATCTTTTGATTCTCCCGTGCAAGCTAAAGGGGAACTGGTAATGTTTTTGCCCAATCTGTTTAAGTCTCTTACATGAAGTAGGTTAATTGGCAACATGGGACCAGCTTTGGATTAATGCCTGCAGTGGTGCCATTGGAATGCCTCTTTCATTTGTGCCACCTTCAAGGATCATTAATTTAAACATGGACGCACAGTGGGAGTACATTTCTATCAACAGCTCCCGAATTTTGTTTCAGACCGAGATTTCAGTCTCTTGTTTTATATGGTTTGGCAGATGATGAGCTGCAAGGGTGTGAGCAAATCATCTTTTAATTTGTTTTTCTAAGGGCTGCCTTGAATTGTGTTTACCTCATGCCTTTATTGTAAATTACTACTGTTCTACTGGATCACCGGGAACCGATCCTTATACTGGCTCTGCATGACTTGATTTACGTCTACTGATTGTATTCTCAATAACTATATCCTGGGACTGGATTTATTTTTAATTTTGTGGACTACCTTCATCAGAGACTGTTTTTTGAATTCAGAGGTGTTTTTTGCCCTTATAACAGTGAATTTTTATGAAACTGTTTTCTCAGTGTTTAGCTGTTGGTTAGAACTTTAAGAATGAATAGCACTGTTGAGGAATGATTTGTGGGACCTTTGGAAGGGGTTTTCTTTTTGTTTTTATGACTTCATAATAGGGAAAGTTAACCCAACCAAGGCTATATGGAAATTATTTTTGTTTTACTATCTGCTCTGCCTTTGCTGTCACATAGTGGTATTATAGTAGTGTAGCATGCCTCCTAGGATGCATGATATTTTAGTTTTAATTCTAGTTATTGGATAGTCCTTATTATTTCTCATGGCTATGGTGGGGTTATAGAGCCAGGATGTTTTGTACTGTACTCTGGGGAGAGAGGGGGTCTGAGCTGGTCTTAGGCTATATCCTGCTTTTTGATGGATTAGTTCTTATAGCTTCCGAGATCCATATCTAGATACTCACACATTTTATTTTCACTTCCCCTCTCCTCAGGTTGTTTACTGTTTTTTGTTGTTACTGTTGTTCATCCTTTTTATTTATAGTTTTCTGTTTAGTGTCATTTCCCCTCAATTTTACTGTTATTGGTCGATCTTTTTTTCTTTTTTCTCTGTTTTTATTTATAGGTGTGTTCTGTTGGGGCTGCAGTATCCCGCTGGCATTGCTTTTGGGGTAAGTTTTGCTCTGCGGCCCACTGGATATCACATATATTTTTTGGTTTTCCCTTGTTCCCACCTCCCTTTTTTGTTTTGTACCTTGATCTTTGGTGCCTAGGGGAGCGGGGCATATGGAATCTGGGTTACTGGTGGAGAGGTGTCACAGACCAAGAAGGATGGGGGTAGGGCCATAAGGCCTCAAATTTTGTATATGCATTTGTAGGGTTTGTTCTTGTTGGGGTTGGAAGTTCTGGGCAGGGTGGGATGGGGAGGGGTGGGTATTTTGTCCTGCTTGTGCTGAAGCTTTATATGGGCTGGGTTGCTGGAGATAGAGAGTTCTGTGGGGGTGGGGGATGCCATGACTTTTGATAGTTACTTGTCAGGTGACCATGTATTATCACATTATTTTTAAGGGTTATTATGAATAAAACTTATACCTGTTTCCTGGAATGACAAAGGTGTTCAGGAGGTGAGGTAAAAGGTACATTTTACTCAGACATCTTAGGCAACTGAGGGCTGACATTGCCTTCATTCAAGAATCCCATTTGCTTCGGGATAAGGTTAACTTGTTATGATGTACATGGGTGGGAACTGTTTTTGGAGCTGGGAATAGCTCCAATTGTAATAGGGTCTGTGTCCTGCTCCACAGATTCCTTTTCTTCAATTTGCTAAATGAACTTTGGGTTACAGAAAGTCGGTATGTTTTCATTCATGGGAGATTGGATTCCTCTGAAATTTTGCTGGGGTCAGTTTATGGTCCTACTACAGATTCCCCTTCTTTTTTTTCTCATTTACTTGCCTTATTAGCCCCTTATAGTCATATGTTAATGGTGATCAGAGGTGACTGGAATTTAGTCCTTCAACTGGACCTGGACAAATCTAACCATGGCAAGAAAGGCCTATCCCCAGTGCAGAGACGCCTCAGGGAATTTATTGATTCCCTGGGAAAAATTGACCCGTGGCATGTGCTTCACCCTTCGGATCACAACTATACTTTTTACTCCCCCCCATAATTATTTTTCATGGATTGATAATTTTTGCTTAGCCAGGAGCAGCTATCCAGGGTAGGTCACTATGATATAAAGGATTTGGTTATTTCAGATCATGCTCCAATCAGTCTTGCTCTTGGTTTACTAGGAGCTGGAGAATAAGATTATGACTGGAGACTAATGTACAATTTTTGCAAGACTCCGTAATAACTGATTAACTGCGTCATTTCATGACCGCATTTTTTGAAGTGAACCGTTCTTCTGAGATTCCCCAGGATGTAATCTGGAGGGCAGCCAAAGCTGCCATTCATGGAGAATGCATCAGGCTCACCACCAAGAGAGCGTGTGAAAGGCATAAAACAGCACAGAATGTATTAACATAGATCTAAAATTTCAAATCACCATTATCTCCCACTATTCCAGAAGCCACTTAGCTATCTCTCAACTCTCTTCGTGCCAAGTACTGCAACATTCTGAATAAAAAAGTGGAGCTGACTATTCTTCACAATAAATACAGATATTTAGAACAAGGGGAATGAGCTAGAAGAATGCTCACTCTCCGAATGCGGCAACAAACAGGGTCCAAGGTGGTCCACAGATTATGTGATGTCAGTACTGGTACCCTTGTTACAAAGCCCCGTGACATTGTAAATGTCTTCTGTCAATATTATAAGGCTCTATATTCTCCTTCCTCTAATGTATCCCATGACCCCACAACTATAGAGCATTATCTTCAAGACATTCCTTTACCTCAACTATCAGAGGAGCAAGGGTAGTAGTTTGGTGGGCCTATTATAGCATCTGAAGTGGTATCAGCAATTTCATATTTTTCCTCTCACAAAGCACCAGGCCCTGAGGGTTTTCCTGCTGATTTTTATAAAACTTTCTCCTCAGAATTGGTCCCAGTTCTAGTGGACAGTTTTAATTTTTTGTTTGAACATGGCCTAACTGATCTGTCTCTAACAGGGCGTGTATCATTGTATTACCTAAACCTGGTAAGGATGAACTTTCACCATCTGACTATCATCCCATTTCCCTTATTAATTTGGATTTTAAGATACTTGCTAAAATCCTTGCAACCTGCCTGGAGTGAATATGGTCTAACCTCATTGTGTCTGAGCAGGTAGGCTTTATTGAGGGCAGGCACTCCTCCAATTACATTTGGAAAATTTTCCACCTGCTCAAAATAGCTGAAGAGTCCAGGGCTTCTGCTGCTCTGGTCTCCATGGATGTGGAGAAAGCTTTTAACAGGGTGTCTAGGCCTTATCTGTTTATTGCCCTTGATGCTTTTAATATCCCAGAGGATTTTATTAAGTGGGTCCGCCTCTTATATTCTCATCGTTCTGCCTTTATTTTGTGTAACAGAGTTGTGTCCTGCCCTTTTTCTATTTTATTTGGTACTCAGCAAGGATGTCCCCACTCTTCTTTTCCTTGCAATCTTTATTTGGAACCCCTTTTGTTAAAGTTGAAGAGTAACCTCCAAATTCAGGGCATTCCAGTAGGTGGGATTGAATGTAAACTATTGACGTACGTCAATGACATCCTTTTGCATCTTTCTTCCCCCAATACTTCTTTGCCTGCTGTCCTTAGTGAGATTGTTAAATTTTGTGATGTCTCCACTTACAAACTTAATCTTAATAAAACTAAAATACTGCCCCTCAGTGTCTTTTTTTGACAAACCATTTGTGCTTTCCCTCAGGTTTCAATGGGAAGCCAAAGCCCTCCTATATTTGGGGATTTTAATGTCCCACAGACCTTCTCTTTCACATAAATTACACTACCTTTATCTTTATGGGGCAAGGGCTAGCATCATAAAAACTAATGTCCTTTCCCACATTTTGTATCCCTTGGGTATGCTCAATATTTATATTTCACAAAGCCTGGTTTCATCGCCTTTACTCTATGCTATCTCAATTTTTATGGAATAATGGGGCAATCAGATGGGCCTGTATGAAACTTATGTTCCCGTTAAAAAGGGGTGCTTTCTGTTACCAGCTTTTATCTTATATTACTTGGCTCTCCATGGCTCCAAATACTTTCATTGGAGCATGCGAGCTGAGCCTTCTTTACTGGGCTATTTAGCGGTACGGCTCACCTTGGAACGTACATTATGCCAACAACTGAATTTAGATCTGTCATCTCTTCTTTTTGTTTCCCCTAAAGGTATACCCTACTCATTAATGCAGATGCCTATGTATTGGTCAGCTCGGGTGCATGCACAATTTTGTTATCATTTCTGTTTTAAGGTCAAGTTGTGTTCTTCTCAGCCTTTACTGGGAAATCCAAATTTTCATATTGATAGAAATCCCATACCTACCTCGTTACTCCCATTATCGCCTTCTACCTTGGTTATCTGTATTGTTGCAGATGGACCATTTATCTGATCTTTCTGCATACCAGAAAAGGTATAACCTCTACTCCAAGTTTTTATTTAGGTTTCTACAAGTGTCCAGGTTGGCTCAAAATCATTTATGATCTCCACCTTGGCCTAGTTCTTGTTCCATCATTTAAATATGTTGACACTTGCAGCTTCCTCCTCACACTGTACCTCTAAATTGTATCATCTGTATCAGTCCTTTCATTCTGTTACTCCTACTTGAATTGCATATTACTGGCAGAATACTTTTTGTTACAGTGGAGCTCTCAGGAATGGGAATCTATTTGGGATGACTTGTACAAAGCGATAAAGCAAGATAGATACAGACAGATGCAATTTAAGATTCTTCACAACATGTACTTTACACTGATTAGGTTAAGACAGGTGGGATATCAAGCACACTCAACTTGTCTCAGTCACAAACAGTCAGATGGATCACTGTATCACATTTTATGGAATTGTGACAACGCTACCCTTTTTTTGTCAGCCATTAAGGCACATTTGCAGTGTCAGTGGCTCAGTAGGTAGCACACTCACCTCTGAGGTTGGGAGATCAGAGGGCTGTGGGTTCAGCTCCCACATCTGGCACTTGGGTTAATATCCCAGTACTGGCACTGTAGTGCAGCATGAGAGGGGTGCTGCACTTCTGAAGTGCCATCTTTCAGATAAGACATTAAACTGAGTTCCCATCTGCCTGGATTAGTGGTAGTTCAGGTGGATGTTAAAGATCCCATAGCAAGTATCGAAAAGAGTGGGGGGAAATTTTATTGAAAATGAACTGAACAAAAATTACAGCAATACATAGCATTAGATTCCAATTAATAAGTCAAAATACAAAAAAAATCAGGTGTTCCACAAATAAACAGAATGTATAAGCTTAATAACACATCATCCAATTTTATCTTTCATTAAAGGAACATTCAACCAACGAAGTTTCCATACAGCTTCAGTCATATGTTGTTGTTCAAACTAACATTGCTTACATAGTGCATTTTCTATATTGTTAATAACAGTGTCTGGGTCTTGATAGACTTGCTGCAACACAATTTTACACTGTACTTGCCAAAGAATAAACTTGATAAATGATAATATAAGTCTCACCATGTCAGTTTGCAACCCTAGATCTGAAACACTAAAACCGCCCACTATTTCAGAATAAGTAAGACACTTCCAGTGAGGTTGATTCCATCTACTAGCCAATAATCTCCATACTTCTAGTACAAAAGGACAGGTAAGTAAAAATGTTGCATAGTTTCAACTGTCTCTATGCAGACCTGTCTTGGACAAAATCGTTCTTCACATTTTTTAAAGTTTTGCAT
Source organism: Neoceratodus forsteri (assembly GCA_016271365.2). Taxonomy (NCBI): domain Eukaryota; kingdom Metazoa; phylum Chordata; order Ceratodontiformes; family Ceratodontidae; genus Neoceratodus; species Neoceratodus forsteri. The sequence goes on from CM057449.1 coordinate 737,005,940, forward strand.
TACCTTTAACATTCAAACGACCATGTGCACTCAACCAGGTAATATCCCAAATTCTAGGTGGTAGTCTAGGATCCCTCAGAGTATTAAACACGTGTATCCTAAGTTGAGGTTCCACACCCTGGAACACCAGTGGTACCTCAGGCAGACATTGTTGAAGAGCCTTATACATTACTTTGTCCAATGAAGAATTAAGTACATCCAAAGACATTTTCCACAATTTCAATTTTCCCAGGACAGACCTAAAATATACACAAGGTGTTTTAACTTGGGCATGCAAAATTCCCTGCTCTTTCCATTTAGAAAATACAGGTCTCAACCAATGGTCAGAAAAAGGGAGCCATACTGCTAGTTGTGGTTTAGAGATATTCAATAGATTATGATGGAAAAAAATAGCAAAAATAAAAAGAATAGGATTCGTCAAATTCAGACCCTCTTTATCTATAGGAGGATACAAGTCCTCTCTCTTTATGGGGTTCAACCTACAACCCCACATGATCTAAAATACTAATCTAACAGACATGATTTCAAAGTTTGTGGTAATGGATATACAGCACTTATAAACAAAAGATTGGTAACAGATATGTTTTAACCATCATAACTTTTTTTTTCACTTGATTCCATGACTTCCAGACATTCACTTTATTAGCAGCCTCCTCCAACTTTTTAGACCAGTTAAACATGCTATTATCCTCTTTCCTGAACCAGATACCCAAATATTGAAATGGCTTATGTGATACTGTGATACCATGCCAGTCTGTGTTTCCCAAATATGACCTTCCCAAAGGATAAATGACACTCTTTTGTTTATTCAGGTCAATACCCTCAGGCCAGATCTTTCATCTGCCACCACTACACAGATATCATCTAGATAGGCAGTAACACGAATCTCCAATCTCCTCCCAGTGGTAGAAGCTGCTTCATGAAAGGATCCTGCTGAATAAAACATAAGGTAGGATCTAAACAAAACACATACAAAAGGGGACTTAGGGGGCATCCCTGTCTTACACCCCTAGAAATTGATATATATTTCCCTAAATGCCCATTTACCATAGGAATGGCACTTGCATGATAATACAAGGTAGTGATCCACTGCACAAATTGCTCAGAAATACCATAAGACTGTAAAACAAGAGAAATGTAAGAATGCGGGACTCTGTCGAAAGCCTTTTCTTGATCTAAGGCCATTATAAACCCCTGTAGAAGTTCCTCTTTACCCTGTTCCACTAGTTCTCTAATTAATAGTAAATTATGCTGTATTGTACGTCCTGGTATAGTACAAGTTTGAGAAGATGAAAGTAAGTATGGGGTCAAAGGCAGCAGTCAAAAATGTAGGAGTTTCATTAATATTTTATAGTCCGTATTTAAAAGACTTTAGGATCTCCAATTGTCTAGGCTAGTTCTATCACCTTTTTTGTACACCATAATTTGTACAGCTGTACAAAAGTGAAAATCTACTTGCAAAGTCAATAAAACCCAATTAAATACTACTTTTAATATTTGAACCAGTAATCCTCTAAATGTGTGATAAAATTCAGTAGGCAAACCATCTATACCAGGTGCTGTATTTAGTTTAAGACTAGAAATGGTTTGTTCAGTCTAGTGATCCGTAATGGGCTCAGTCAAGTGCAGTAACAAATTAGCTGATACAACAGGTACTACAATGGAGGAAAGCATCTTTTTTGGCTGGTCCTCCTCTAATCAGGAAGAAGTGTACATTGACTTCAAATATTGTGATACTGCATCTAGAATACCAGGGCCATCTGAAACTATCTCACCAGTGTCAGTGGTGATAGCAGACATAAAGTGAGCATTTGCTGTCTGAGTACTAATCTGAAAGGGATCTCCTAAACCTATTATCCCTGCGGTGCCAATTTTATGTCCATGCAGCAATGTTTTAGCCCTATCATATTGTAACAGGAACATCTCCTTTTTTATATTAAGGGCCTGCTCCGTTAGAGGGATGTGTAACAAATTAATTGTAAAATAGATTTTATTCAACTGCATACGCAACTTCAAATACTGTCTATACTGACCCTGACACTTTGCGATAGAGTATTTTTGGAAAATACTTCTCAGACCCATTTTGGCAAGTTCCCATCAGCTGCTTCTGTTCCTCATCAACCCTGCCATTGGCATGCATGCTCTAAGAAAGTCCTGTATTTGGGTCTGCAAATGTTTTTCAGGCAGAAGTGCCATATTCAACTTCCAATACCCTTTCCCATACCTTGGCCCATTAACAGTACTCAAAGTAATCATTAAAATAGCACGGTCAGAAAATTCTGTTGGAAGCACTTGCACATTTTCTACCCCAATACTAGCTTTGGTAAACAAAAAATAAATTCTAGTGGAAAGGGAACCACAAAAATATGTTTGCCCACCTGTCTTATGTATCATTCTATAAGCATCTATCATCTGGCTTTGGGACAATAATTGGAGAAGATAATTGGTGTCACTATACACCTTTGTTGTCTTGGCACCTCTATCACCTATATTGACAACACAATTAAAGTCCCCCCAAATTACTGATTTAGTGGTATACAAATAGGGTTTAATTAGACCAAACGACTCCGTCCTCCCTTTCTTAGTAAGAGGGGCATAAAAATTAATCAATTTCCAGGCCACGGTCTCATATGTAAAATCAACTATAAGAGCTCTCCCCACAAACACCTCAATCAATCTCGAAGTCCGAAAAGCATCCCCTCTGAAAAGAATACCCACTCCCTCACACACATCTGTACCATAGGAGAAAAGGGACAGACCCCAACACCACAGTTGCCGAGCTGAGTTAATTAAAGAAGTAGTATTTAGTCTGGTGTCCTATAAAAGAAAAATATCACAATATAACTCTTTCAACTCCATCAGGGCGACCAGACGTCTCTTAGGGTGTTTAATACTATTTACATTAATGGTTGCAATTCTCAACCTAGGAATGAAGAAAGACATCAGAGAAACATATTATAAAGATCAAGGTGGCTTCTTAATTCTAGTACTTCTATGAACACGGGTTCTATACTATGGGGCATTACTCACTATGGGGCACTGCTCCTGAGATTCCCCATCAGTATCAGAAGAGGGAGGAGCTAAGGAAGAAGCTTGAGAATCCCCACCTGGTTCAGAATCTAGAGATTGAGGCTTCAAGGTCTCATATTTATTGGATAGCAAAATTCCCTCATCTTTCTCTAATGAAGCTTTTGCCACCTTTGGTCTTAGTTGAGATTATTTTAAACTCCTTTTCTTAGTCACACATTTGTCCCATGGGGGAGGCATTTCAAAAGGAGCTTCCTCCTCTATCAGTGGAGGAGAAGTGGAGTCTGTTCTGGGCAGCAAAACCTGTTCTGAAACAGCCTCTGCTTGAGCCCCAATGGGGCATCTGCCACACTATCTCCCAGTGGAGGTGGTGGGGAGGTGGGGAGGATTTGTCCTAGGTTCCAAGGGAGGTGGTTCCTTCTGCTGAGCCCTTTTTTTAAACATTTCTTTTTTTCTGTGCTTCTTGTATGATACTATCCTGACTTCTCTTATCGGATCGATTATGGGTAGCCCAGGGACAGGATTTATAAGTATGCCCAGACTCATAACACAGGTTACACTTTAAATCTGCTTGACACTCTGAACTATGATGTCCATATTCAAGGCACAGGTTGCACCATAATCTGTCACACATGGAGCCTAAATGTGTAAGGTCCCCACATTTAAAACATGCCCTAGGTTGACCCTCATAGAAACAGTGCCCTCTTTCAGAACCCAGAAATATGCTATTCGGAAGATGTACAGGTCCAAGGTTGTTATTCCGTAAATGTACCTGAATCACCCACCCACCATTCCATACACATTCTTCATCAGAAATAGGTGAGGGAGCCCCTATTACTTCACAATGTTTTTGTAGCCAGAAAACAATATTGTGCACTGAAACAGATTAATTGCGAAACAACATGTCACTGATTTAATAGATGGCTTAGTTAATGGGATAACCTTCAAAGGCATCCATAATTCAATGTATTTCAGTACATCCAGTTTAGACCAAAAATGGTTCAAGTTTTGTGGGGTAAAAAAACTAATGTCATAAGTTGCTGAGCCAGATACATGAATAAGTGCATGGATCTCATTAGAGAAAAAGCCCATAGATTGCTTTAGCAGTGTTTTCCCCACATAGAGATGGTCAGGTGCTAAGGCTAAGCCACCCTGATATTCTAGGCGCACCACATTTCTCCATTGCAAAGGGGGGGCACGTGAAAAAGGGTCCTTATGTCTAAAAGACTCCCAGGTAGTTTTTGTTCATTGAAGGGGATCAGGAAGAGGACCTGCAGGTTGCAGGGAAGAAAGGACAGAGTCATCCCACTCCATATGCTTCTGCTCCACGCTATCTGAATCTGAGAGGGATGTATCAAGGCGGTCAGTACTGTGAATCTGTTCTCCCGCTTCAGGCTGCTGTGGAACTGTGTTTTGTTGTTCCTCATGAAACAAAGCATTATCAGTAGAGTTCAATGGGGGTTGGCCTGGTATAAGACTATGGGCCAGGTCAGGAACCCAGACCCCAGTGTCACCTCACTTCCAGCCCGCATTGAGCAGTGAATGCTCGAGTGATGTAACTGGCCGTTTGCCTAGGGGCAGGGGAGGATCAACATCACATCTGCCTTTACGTAAGGCTAAACTTGTTTGCAGTAATCCCAACTGTTCATTAATAATAGTAGTAGATATACTCACTGAGTCATGTTGTAGTTCAGACAAAGTGTCTAAATCACCTGAAGTATCCAACTGAAGTGTGATTGTCAAATTCAGCACATCAAAGGGCCTTGCTGTCAAAATGCTACCCTTTGAAGTTGGAGCATCATGCTACTGACTCACACAGCCACTTGGTAGGGATTCTGCCACAACATTCTTCACTATCTCTGCCTGAATCAGGTGTGCAGCATCCCTGAGAAGGTCAGAGTCAGTTATCTCACTTTGTTCTTCCAACTGAACAGTAGGCAATTGGTGAGAAAAGCTACAATCAGGTTGTATTCCATCCGATCACTTAAAACATTGATTTTGCTATAAAATACTATCCAACCATACAGCATCAGGACCAAACAAACCTTCAGTAGCATAGAAAGTTGGTAGAGTTGAATCAGCCATAAATTCCTCCTGTTCCTGACAGCTAGGCAGTAGTGCTGAGGTCTCCAAGGCTGGACCAGAAGGTAGGGAGACCTGCTCACCTCCAGGTACATCAGCAGACTGACCATCCAAAACATCAGACTCCATAGTGGCAGCTCCCCCTGCTGACAACAGAGTAGGGGTTTTTATTAAACTGAAAAGTAAACCATAAACACAAAGTGTTACAACTCACAAAACAAAATACAAAACATGGGGAAACATAAAGAAGTATTACAGCATACATTAAAGAAAGCAGTTTGTAAAGGGTCACAAAGTTACAAATTCCTAAACCCCCATTAACGGGAGTAGGGAAAATCAATACAAATTGGAAAGCAAATCACATTCGGATTCGTGATACAGCTCACAAGATAAAAACTATAATAAAAGGAACTCAAACAGAAACATTATAATCTACATTTGAAAATAATTACAGTATACCTACTAAATTAACTACACCTTTAGGTGTACAAAAAGTCACAACCAAGCCACAGAGTCCCATCTGGATTTGAATAAAGGTGATGAAACATTGTGCAGATCATGAAGTCAAAAATTCTTAATAGCAGTATCCACCAAATGGAACAATTCCTCTGTAGTAAAGAGACGTTGCTGAATAGTGAGCCGGCAGCATACATACCAAATATAAAATTTAAAACACACAAGGAATAGCCACATTGTAACCCTATTGTGTTTAGTCCACAAAAAAGGTAAATTACCAATACACAGTATTTCTGTGGTTAACTGAAAAAATGGAGATGTTGGCCACTTAGATTGAACTGTTCTCCAAAATTCTATGATAAATGGACACTCAAAAAATAAATGCTCCATGGTTTCAATTATATGAGGGCAGGTTTCTCTTGGACAATATCGGTCTGAAATCTGTTTATGTTTCAAATTTCCTCTAACATTAAGTTTGCCATAAAGTGACAACCATAACACATCCCACATATTACAGGGTATCCAAGGGGAAGTCAGCATATCACCAATTGCCAAACATTGATGGGGAGAGTAAATATCAAAAGGGGCTATATCTTGAAAATATCACTGAATTATAAATGCATGCAATTATTTTCTAGAAAATTGAGTAAAGGAGCCTTTAGAAATCACCCATAATTTAAGTTTCCCAAAACATACTCTCATAGTGGGAGAAAGAGCAACTATAGACCATTGTCTAGGGATTGGTGCATTCTCTGGCCAAATAGAGACCATCTCCCCCACAGAATCTAGGAGCCATGGTGTCCAAAATTTAGGAGTACTATCAATGATAGGCCTTAGATTTGTATAAAGAAACATAGTAAAAAAGAAAATAACAGATTGAATCATATTTAAACCTCCCTGTTTACAATCTCGAAGAAGTAAACTACGTTTTATAGGGTTCAGTCTACTACCCCAAATACATGAAAAAAAACAACTATAAATCTGTGTTTCCAAACTCAAAGGGAGACTAAAAACTGAACTTAAATACAAAAACAAAGGTAACAAAAAGGTTTTAACCATAAGAACCCTCTTTAATTTAGATAACCACCACTAATTCCAGATGTCTACCTTAGCTTGGGCTTCCTGTAATTTAATTTTCCAATTGATATAATCCAAATCACCCACCCCAAAATGCAGGCCGAGAATCCAGCAGGTAACCCGTACAACTGTGATACCTATAACATGTGTAACTGAGATATCTAAGACTTGAAGAGGTATACAGCTACAGTTGTTATAATTTATAGCAGCACCTGTATATAAAGAAAAATCATGCAAAACCTTCTCTAAGCAGTGTGCAGAAGGGATATCACTTATAATAAAACAAATATCATCTGCATATGCTGTACATTTAATTTTGGGGTCACTACTAGAAAATGAAACACCATGTATAGCAGAAGAAGCATGTACAGTTCTAATTAACGTATCCAATATAAATAAATACAAAAGTGAACTTAAGGGACAACCTTGTCGAACACTCTGTAATACAGGAAACTTTTTACCCAACCAACCATTACAATATGCTTGGGCTGTAGCCTGAGCATAACACGTCCGTAACCACTGTACAAAGATGCGTGGAATACCATAGGATTCCAAGGCAGTCCCATAAATATGTATGCCTCACATTATCAAAAGCCTTAGCCTGATCCAGACTAAATATTAAACCTGTAAGTTCCCCAGATGCTCCTTTTTGCATAATTTCACATAGAAGAATCAAATTATCAGTAATGCGTCTACCAGGGATTGAACAAGTTTGGGAAGGATGTAGTAAAAAATTAGCATGTACCAATAATCAGTTGTTCAAAATTTTAGTCAGAATTTTAAAATCCGTGTTCAACAATGTCATAGGTCTCCAATTCAACAGGTCTTCCCGGTTCCCTTTTTTATATAAAAAAATCACCAAACCTTCGTACATACTAGAAGGCAAAATTCCCATAAGTAAAGCATCATTCAAAACCATAGTAAATTCTGATAATAAGACAGAAAAAATCATTTTGTATATCTCATACGGAATCCCATCCATGCCTGGAGCTGAGTAAGACTTAGTTTGAGAGAAGGCAGTAGTGACCTCCAGTGGGGTGATGTCCGAGACCAACATCCATTTATCACGAACAGATAATTGGGGCAACACACACTGAGCCAACCAAGGGACATGTGAAACCGCTGGAGTTTCAGGTGAACTAAACAAATATTGTATATGGAACTCCACAGCAAAAAGAATATCTTTTGGTTTTTGTGCTGGCTTTCTTACAAAGTGAGGTCCCTTTATGCATGGCTTCTTTCTTTTTAACCCTCACTTTGCATTTTTATTGCTGGTTTTAAAAAGTTCACTTCATTTCTTTCCAGGCTCTGGTCAAAGAATCTAACCAACATAACAAGTACTTTGTCATCCCCCATATCATTGCTCTGATCCAGGTCTATGCAAAATAGAAACATAGGAACATAGAAGTTGACAGCAGATAAGGACCGCAAGGCCCATCCAGTCTGCCCATTTATTTTTCTACCTTATAAATGTGCCTTTGGCCTTTACTTTGTCAATGGCCTATCTATTCATACTCATCTGTATTGCTCCCTTATGACTATTCCATGCCTGTCTGAAGCCCTGCACTGTATTTATATCCACCACTTCCTGAGGTAGGCCATTCCATGCATCCACCAACCTTTATGTGAAAAAGAACTAACTCACATTATCCCTTAATTAGCCTCCCTGTAATCTCATGCTGTGTCCTCTTGTCCTGCAAGTTTTCTTATATTGAAACATGTTATACTCTTTCACATTGTTAATGCCCTTAAGATGTTTGAATGTTTCAATCATATCACCTCTCTCCCTCCTTTGTTCTAGGGTATACATATTGAGCTCTGTTAATCTGTTCTCATATGTTTTCTGATGCAAAGCCTGCACCAGTTTGGTTGCCCTTCTCTGGACTGCCTCAATTTGATTAATGTCCTTGTGAAGGTGGGGCCTCCAGTACTGCATGCAGTACTCCAGATGGGGCCTAATCAGTGTCTTGTAAAGAGGGATTATTACCTCCCTCTTCTTACTTGTGATACCCCTACTAATACACTCCAACATTCACCTAGTCTTACCTACTGCTTTAGTGGTCTGCTTGGATGCTTTCAGGTCATCTTTGATGATGATGTCCAAGTCTCTTTCTTCCCTTGTGACTGCCAACAAATCCCCTCCCAGCCTAATTGGCGATGTATGACACATTTCTGCTACATCTTCTTGGTATTTTGGCCCCAAAATATCCCAGGTAATGCAGACAGCCTTTGTTGCCCCACAGGTCATCTTTTTAACTATCTCTGCATCAGTGCAATATTTTTTTATGAACTTCAGTAAGTGATCTCCAGCAGTAAATGGTAAGTTGTGTTCAGCAAGTAGGGTTATGAAGGCTACTTCAGCTTCAAAAACTTTTGTGTTTGCTTGTTGTGAGACAAACATTTCAGACAGTTTCCTTCCTGATGGATGTTTGACTCTCTGTCTATGCTTCTCTGAATCCATATGTCTTTGAAGATCGTTGCATCCTCCATGGCAGGCACTGAGACTGGTGGCAAAGACTTTTCAAAAGGCAAAGCCTGGGCCACTGTTGCTTTCTATGACCCAGTCAAAGGATATTTTCCAGCTGCTTTGCAACAATGCCATTCTCTTTTTCTTCTCTGATGTTGCATCTGTGAAAAAAAGACAAATTGCTTGATTTATGTTCAGACAGAAAGAGAAACACATTTTACATATTATTTTTTATTTATTTTATTTATTTAGTTTTTGTTGACCGGGTAAGTGCACTAGACAAATCCTGCCTATTTTCAGGCACGACCCGGGGGAGGGGGATACAGATGAATGCCAACTGACCTTGAACCAGATTAAGCTGTTGGTGGTATTTTTTTTAGTGAATGAGGGAAATTTGGCCAGGACACTGGGGAAATTCCCCTACTCTTTTTGATAAGTGCCATGGGATCTTTAACATCCACCTGAACTACCACCAATCCAGGCAGATGGGACCTCGGTTTAACGTCTCATCCGAAAGACGGAATTCAGTTAATCTAGAATGCCAATTGGTGGATGTTTTTTTTTCCCCCAAAGTAGAACATTTTTTCCAGGTTTATCTTGCACTGCCTTGCCCTGGCACTGGAGCTCAATAAACCAAAGTCATACCAGCTGAAGCAAAAGGCTCAGCTTTATCTTGTCGGATGACATTTTGTTTTAGAAAAATCTCTGCATACATTACATTTTTTGTAACTCAAGACAAGTGCTGTGTTGTCAAGACATGCAGTGGTTAGTGTATATTTTTTAAGCACAGAGTCTGTTTTTGAGGGAGGGGTGAGCAACCTGTAAAGGACATTGTCAAACATCATGTAAATTGTAAACAACTGCTTAATATGTTTTGGCCATTTCATTTCCTTCATAGGCTGTGTACCCCTAGCAGTGTTTAGGAGTGGAATATTTGGTTAAGCATAAAAAAATGGCAACTTACCCTTCTCAGTCACTGGACGTTTATTTAGAAGAACTTGGGCTGCTATGATCTCCTGGTTCTGGAATATTGCCATTGACAGCGAGCCTTGGATTCTGCTTGCTCAGTGGAATGCGATGTATGGAAAAGTAAGTTAGTAAAAGGAACAGCAACATTAATTCAGTAAATTTCAGCTCATAAGCAGTAGAAGCTGACCCTCACCTGTCCAATCCAACTCTAGTCACAAGTCCCAGGATAGAGCAGTAGTTCACCACTCTGATACTGCAGCCAGAATGTCATCACATATGAGTCAGAAGGTTGGTTGCTATTTACCTGTCCAATCCACTCAGCTTCTCAAGGATGGTTTACATTCTTTTACTACATAAACCCGAACTCAAAAGAATAACTAATCAAAAATCACTGTAGGAAGCACCAAGCCAGGCTTAAGAATTCACTTAAGGTTTGATAGTATTCTAAAAAGTAGGTGGCAATTAACACCTCTCATGGTAGGTTGTGTCAGGTTGACACTGTTGTTTTCACCAATTGTGCCATAACTTCTACTTGATAACACTTATAAGCAGCTGCTAATGTATCCTGAGTAGGCTTAATCATTTTTTGTCATACATTTGTTAGAACCATTACTAATTAATTAGTAGAAAAAAAAACATTTTTTTATTTTGTTGCAAGACCCACCTCAGTGTCTGGAATCACTCATCTTAAATGCACAGTGATGAGGGAAAGAAAAATACAGTGCCCATTGGAGAGGTCTTTGACAAAGTGGCACTGCTTATAAGCAAGGTTCTGTCATCACCAACCCATCACTATGGCAGGAGAGAGACAGTTCCTCACATCTACCGTAGTCCACGCTTCACACACATAAATGTTACCAGTTAGACCAAACATTACATTTTCTTCCTGAAACAGTTGGTGTTTCATATAGTAAGGACAGGTTACTTAATACTGCACTAAAAGCTAAGACATTATTCTGGGTGTCATCCAAATCCTAGTTACAGTGGTCCTATTCTTACTTTCCATCATTGCAATTTGTGTGTTTCTTTATATGCTGTTTTGGCACATGCATGGCATCATTCACAAAAATATCTGCCACTCTGCCATTGCCATCAACAGCTTACCCTCATTCAATATGTCAACTTGCAATGCATCTGTTCCTCCCCTTCCCCATGGGACAAGGCAAAAATAGAATTGCCTAGCCCTCTACCATATCAGTCAACAAAAACTAAATAAATACTGTGGTTGCTATAATCATTTTAAAGCATTGGCTGGTGCATCTTTATTTTATAAACTCTCTGCTGCCCAGTAGTGGGCATTAGCATGAAATCACAGCACATAATATTATTTATAATAAATGCCCTGCTCTGCCTCAAGCCATTGCTCTAAAGTAATTAAGTGATGACAGGCATTATCAGAAGAACATTACTGTATGATGATATTTTAATGAATATTGTTATGACCTAAATCCCTACTACTTTTCAGTGACGATTATAAATTTAGGAGGGACCAGGCAAATTCGCGAGATTAAAATCACAAAATCAGGAGCAGTTTTAAGATCGGTTGTGCCCTCAATGTGCAGAACATTACTGCCAAAAATTGAAACACAAATACCCAGCCTGCAAAGTGCAAATGAAACACACCCTGATTAATTGCATAGTCATCACAAGAATTACATTAGATGGATTCTAAGCATTGCTAGCTCTGGCCAGAATAAAATAAAAACCAGTATGAACAAATAATGTGTCCTAGTTTCAATTATTAGAGATGCTGGAAGGTTTGATACCTTTTATTGGACCAACAAGTGTCTTGTACAAAGATGGAATTCTACACAAGCTTTTGGGGCCTCACTGGTGCCTTCTTAAGGTGAATAACAAAACTGAGCAACATAAGCAGTATTTACATACTGTATACTGTGAAGCAATGTATAAAAATAGTTGAGGAGAATTACAGGAAGGGTAGAATGGTAGGCAGTGTGAAGCTCAGAGTGAAGAAAGGAACACAGAGCAATAAGGCCCTGTGATAAGTTTGTATAAGTTACAAAGTAATAAAAATAGGATGGGCAGGATTTTCAAATGTTTGCGAATGCCACAAGCCCCAGGTGCACCATGTAAATGGCACTCGGAGCTTGCTGCATTCACCTGCTGGCAATCGGGATTTTCTATCCCATGCAGCATTTGCCAAAAGCTAGACCAACTTGTGGTGTAGCTTGTTGCAATCCCCGGGGACCTGTTTTATGAAGCTTACACCAGATATGTGGCACAAGCTGCTGCAAATTGTGGGAACTGTTACAATTGTGCCTGAGATTGTAAAATCAGGCACAGTTGCAGTAAAGGGGTTTGGTGCACTGCCAGATCTTAAGGGCCGTGGTGCAGGGCTTATTACATGCCCTGTGACATGCTTTAAAAATCTAGCCTGATGTGTGAGAAGAACTAAGGGGGTGGAGGTGGCAGTTAATAGGAACAGGTCATGTGAAGATGATGGGATTCTAGGAATAGGTAATAAGAAGGTGACCAGACAGGAACACAGATAAGAAAAACTTGAGATACAAGGTGTTTACAGCAGGTAGGAAGGGTAGATAGGTAGGAAGTGTATTTACAATTGTTTTACAGTTTCAATTATTAAAATATAAGACAATAGTAGCTTGTGGAGTTACTCATTTGCAGGTCAGGGGCGGGAGTTAGAATTCCTCACTGAGTCAGCTGACAGCATATAATATATAATTGCAAGTGAAGGAACTGGGATTCTATAATAAAATCCCCCAACCCCCACCCAACCAGACCTGAATGCAACTATGTAACTCTTATGGACCAGCTCTGCATTCTGATTTTTTTTTTTTTATCAGTTCACCACCACTCTTTTTTACTGCATTACCGGGCATTGCAAACCTTTTTCAGTACCCAGCTATTTCAATTTTGCAAGTCCTAATAAAATCATCTGACATCATGAACATAGCAGGGGAAATAACACTGTGGACCTGACATGAGTTGGGATTGAGAAAATAAAGAATATATGTTGTACACATTAAATGAAGCACATATAAAAGCAGATTTAACAGGTTTGCTAATATTTTTAAAACTAAAGCTGAAAATTACTATTTTGGAAAAACATTTTCTCTTCAGTGCTGCTTTAAGGTCTCTCTCTCTCTCCTTCGCTCCCCCACTTACTCTCTGAATTTTGAGCCAAGTCTTAGAACAGACACATACAGAACACATTAGTACATTTTAAATTAAAATATCAAAATTAATTAAAAACTACATAAATCAGTAATCATTCTTTGCTAGCTGAACATTTTACATGAAAAAATGCACGCTGTACACCAGAGCAATATTACTTGCTGGCCTCCTTAATTATTTCCAGTACTATGGAAACACAAGCAAGTTGAAATGAAGTAAAATTAAGTCATCATCTTAACTCACTTAACAGAATCACTTGGAAGAGACTGATGACCGGAGGGTAGAAGTAGTATCCCAGTCAAAATGGCACCAAGTTAAAGTGCATCACTGCATTTATTTAAAAAAGAGGGTGTTACTTTCATAGCCTTTAGCTCCAAAACAATATTCCATAAGAACATGTATTCTTTACATTCAGCTTGACCATTGGGGAGTCAATAGTAGCCCATAGGTAACAACACAACTTTCATAAAAAACAGCAATCATACTTGTTGTAATGAGATAATGGGAATAAAAGTTCACAGCAGCAGTAACGCCAGATATATTAATGACCTTATTCTGTGCTTTGCACACACTTACTGTACACCCTAATGGAAATGGCTGGCTAGTATATAGGGCTAACAGCCCCAGAAAGTACAACTAAAGTGCCACCATCACTCAGTGCTACTACCAGAAAACAGTCTTCCAGTGCAGCAGACTCAAACCCCAACAAACTTGAGCAGCTATCCACATTGGCCAGTCATAATCAATGTCACAAGTTGATTGCAGTCTGGCCATGCAACAGTCCATGCTCATGGAACAGCAGCTGCCTGTTTTCAGCTGTCACTCCACCTGACAGAAACTATGTTTATACAGATCACAACTGAACTGACTGACAGACACTGACAAAAACAAATCAGTCTTACCTTAAAATGAGGGGTACACTGGCTGGCCTGGCACCTGTTTTCTCCCATTCTGTCATTGATGGCTGGCTGACTTACTACTGGGGCTCACTCACTGCTGCTCCAGCAGTCTGCGGTACTGTGCAAGCTGAGCTTTTTTTTTTATTCCAATAAATTGAATGAATTAAAGCTCTTTGAAGTTTCACAAGCTGTGCACACAGTAGCAGCTCTGTTGCTTGTGGCTGTGACAGGTGGGTCAGAAGTCGGGCAGCAAGACTCTGGTTTGCAAGAAGACAAGTTGCTTTCTGGCAGTGTGGGGCTCTCTGATGTGGTGGCAGCAGATTCTATGTCAATTTCCTCTCCGGCACTCTGGAACTCTCCTCGGCAATATGAAGTTCAAGATCACTGGAGGGACTACTTCTAAGCACTGACCACGAATCTGAGGGGGGACAGAAAAGTTCAGGTCCAATTGGGCAGAGGTGCTAAAAAATCAATGGACCAAGCTTGCAAATGAATGCCCTGCGACTGGTTACATGGGGCATTCACATCAGCACGTCGACATTCGTACTCTCGGTCTGTGCATCACAGTCTATAAAACAAGGGGAAACAAGTGTTGGACTCAGCCTGGATCGCATGGCACAGTATTATGGACAAAGGTGGGATAGAAGAAAAATGGCAGAAAATCAGGATATCCTGGGCAAATCAGGACACTTAAGAGATATGACTAAGAGGTGTAGGACTTGGAATAGTATTAGTAAATGTCAGTTGTTGGACACAGAAATAATCAAATGTATGGTAAATTTTGATTTGAGGTAAGCTGTTTTTGAGAAAGGCTATGAATTCAGTGTTCACTGGATCTAGATTTGGTGAAGTAATATCATACCAGTCAGCTGTCGTTACAAAGAAAGGATTCTAATTTCACCAAAGATTTCATAAAATATTTCACATTTTTCCTTTTTGTTCACCATTTTAAAGGATAATGTTTCACATTTAGGGGACGAGAGGTTGACAGATATTGGCACTATCCCCAGTTATGCTGAACATTTTTCAGAAGTGACAAATGTTGGGGCGTGGCTTGACCGCCATAGGAATAGCAGCATAATTCTTGGGCTCCTCTTTGCTGAGAAAAAACAGCGGTGAGTCGGTCTAATCCCGGGATGTAATCATTTTTTTGTTGATAGATACGTGTCAGGGGAACTGCCTTTAATCAGTCGGTGTGATTTTTAAAATTGAGCTGTACCATTAAGCTGCTTCAAACCACCGGTGATTCGGGAGAGATGTGGCTCAACTAGGCCAGAGAAGGCGCAGGCCCAGACTCAGGATTTAAGGTGCATCTGCCCCATGCAAACTACAGATGGCGGTCTTACCAGCACCCGTGCCAGCCCTATCAACCCTGAAGAAGGTGACAACCGAAACTATTTTACCCACATTCTCCCCAATACCAGCTGCTAATGTGCAAACGCCATCTGTGACTGAATCGCTAACATATATCACCCGAATGCTGGAGGTGGTTTTGTTACCAGTTGATACCATCAACACCACGCTTACAAACACCACGGTGGAGGTACATGTGATGCAAGATTGGCTAAATGTTGCAGAGCAAAAAGTGGAAATTCTGGAGATACAACAGGCTAAATTAACACAGAAAATACGAATGCAAGGCCTACAACTGGAAATGCTACTTGCCAGAGTGGAAGACCAAGAAAACAGGAGGAGGCCGAATAACTTCCACATTATTGGAGTCCCCAAGGGTGCTGAGGGAACTTCCATGGAAAAGTTTCTTAACGAGTCTCTTCCTAAAATGCTGGGGGAATGCTGGAGAGGCCCAGTTGAAAATGAAAGGGCCCATCGGATTGTGAGAAGGAAAGAGAAACAGCAACTAGCTCCAAGGCCAATCGTGACTTACTTTCTGAGATACTCTACAAAGGAACATATTTTAAGTGCAGCTCAAGATCTGGGTGAAATTAGATGGCAAGGGGTGCTGATTTCGATATACAGAGACTTTGCACAAGAAACTGTGAATAAGCACAGAACCTTTGGCCCAATCAAGAAGGTGCTGTCAGCTCATAAATTTCAGTACAGATTTAAAGACCTTACCAGACTGCTGGTGTCCAAAGAAGGGAGGGAGGGAACTGCTGGCAGAGGCACCTGAGGAGACTGAAAGATGGGCCTCTAGATACTGGCCCAATCTCCCCCTACAAACTACATCCCCTAGAAGTCTATGGGAATCCTCAGATACCAGAACTAGGAACTGAAATCACCAAGCATGGAGCCTAGAGGACAGGACTGAGAAAAGACCAGGTCCTTGGACTGATAAGCCCCCCAGAGAGAGATCTGCCCACACAAATGGCAGGCCTATACCTGCAGTGGCTGTGGACTCAAACCTGCCATTTCTCCCTCCCAGAAACAACAGCCTGGTTCCAAAACAACGACAGCACTCCAGGTGTGGACAACAGCTTTCCCCAGATCTGCAGAACACTGCCCCACCAGTGAAAGGCCTAGAGATGAGCCTCTAGTACCTGGCTCTGATAGCCATATGGATGAATCTGAATCCTCTCTGTCTGAACAAGGGAACTGTATGGACTGGGCTGATATCCCAGAATCTTCCTTGCTGGAGGTGGTGGACATCTCTAATCAGCTTAAACCAGGGATAAAATCATATGCAGCAGTGGTAGCTTCTGAAGAGGTCCCAGCTCCTGGAAAATGATCCCAGATGATTAATGGCTTGGGAAGAAGCTTGGTTCTCGGATTGATCTCATCTGCATGGACTACAGTTATAATATTCCTCTGCATGTTGTAGCAAACAGTTGGTTTAATAGCAATATAGGAATTTGATATAGATCCCTCTGCTTGTGATGGTGAAACGCTTTGGAATATAGGACTCAGGTGGGGAACCCCCCCACCCTTACCAGGTCACCCCCCCTTTTTTTATTTCCCTCTCCCTCTCCCTACCCCTCCCCTTCATCACCACCTTCTAACTTGGATATCTGGGGTGTACAAACAAGGTTGAAGTGGCTGAAACTTCCTCATTTTTGGTGCCATAGGGTGCATCGCACTGCATGGGCAAGGGCTATGAAGGCCTAGCCAGTGTGTTATGAGTAGGGTAGTTCCCTATCACTTCCTCCCCCCTTTTTATTGGGTTGGTAATTCCCCCCTCCTCCTTACTTCTCCATACTTGGATGAGGCTCTCCCACCCCCCGAGATTACACTTTCTCCAAGGAATGTTCCTCAGTTGAGGGGGGCTAAAACCCCAGAGGACTTGTCACTCACATAGATAACCCCTAGACACAGACACAAGTGGAGCTGAGGATATGACTTTTGTCGATCCTCTTCCTGGAAACATCTGTAGCAGTTAGCAGTGAACTGCTGGTTGATTATTATACTGTATAGGGTAACTAAGCCAGTTTTACAAAGGCATTCTGTTCTTATTAGAGTAGTACTTAGTTTTAGTTAGATTAGTTATTACTGACTATACATACACTTTCTGTACCTATTGTTGTCAAGCCAAAATCTCTCTTGTGTGTGGGAGCATAACATTTGTTAGCTCTTGGATCATATGGTACAGTAGATTCCTCAAGTGGTAGCCTTCAGTAGGGTGCCAAAGGTCCACTCCTGTAGAATATCATGGAGCAAGCCCTGTAGTTTCTGATATACGGCTGAGATGCCTCCAGCTACTATGCAAGGTCTGTGTCTCATGTCATGGAATGTAAAGGGTTTAAATCACCCTATTAAAAGAACCAAAGTGTTACAATACCTGCATTCCTTGCATACAGACATAGCTCTTTTGCAGGAGACACATCTCCTTTATAAATCCACTCCTTGGCTCAAGAAATCGTGGGTCAGTACTGTGTTTGCTAGCTCTGCATCTACTAAAACAAGGGGGGTAGCTATTTTAATTCGGAAAGTGAGCAATTGGGTAATGGAAGAAGCTAGAGTGGATAAACAAGGGAGGTGGGCAATAGTTAAGTTAAGATCTGGCTCGGACAGACTGATAGTGTGCAATTTGTATGCTCCAAATACAGACCAAGTGGAGTTTTTTCCAAATTTAAGCCAGGCTATTGGTGGATTAACACAGTCTGACTCCACTATTCCCTTGATAATAGGAGGGGACTTTAATGTAGTACCGGATATATTCTTGGATAAATCCTGGTCCACCCCTCAGACTCACATGAAGGCACCTGCTGCACTCCAAGAGATGATAGCAGAATGGGGCTTAGTGGATGTTTGGAGGCGTGACTACCCATCTGGCCATGACTACACATATTACTCCTCCCCACATGACACCCATAGTTGGATAGACTATTGGTTAGCTAACCAGCTAGCCTCGAGTGGCATCATGAATACTGACATAGGCAGTATAATTATTTCAGACCATGCGCCAGTGTCGTGCACCTACACTGCTCCGGGGAATTGTAATAGGGGTACAAGATGGAGATGAAACCCCTTGTTAGTCTGTGACCCTGAATTTCAAAAAAAAATGCGGGTAGTAGCTCGGGAGTATTTTACTTTTAATAATGCGGGGGAGGTCTCGGTGAGCATGATCTGGGAGTCATTTAAAGCCACTCTGAGAAGGCTTATCATTGCCTTTGCTGCAAAGAAGAACAAAACCCAGAAAAAAGAGATAGAGATGCTACCAGCAGAACTTACTGACTTAGAGGGCCATTTTAAGGCATCCCAGACCAATACTGTGACATCTAGGGACCCCACTTTGATAAGATGTATAGTGGGACTCAAATATCGAATAAATTCACTCCTACAGCATAAGGCTGAATGGACCTGGCTTAGGGCAAAGCACCGGTACTGGGAAGGGGGTGACAAAGGAAGGAGGCTCCTTGCTTACCAGTTAAGAAAAGAGCAAGCATCTGCAAAGATCCATGCCCTCCGTACTCCTACAGGCTCAGTGGTTAGAGACTCGAAGGGGATTAATGAGACCATGAAAAACTATTATCAGACAATACATCAATCCAAATCCATACATACGAGGGAGCAGCTTGCACATAAGCTGTATCAGTTCTGTCAGGGATTTGCATTGCCATCACTAACCCGAGAGCAAATCAATTTCCTGGACCATCCTATTGTAGAGACAGAAGTGTGGCAAACCTATCCCGCATGGCCAAAGGGAAAGCCCCTGGACCGGAAGGAATGACCGTCAGATTATATCAAGCCTTAGACTAAGAAACCCTCTGGTGCTTGCTCTGCAATGTGCCCACTCTATAGGCTGTCTTCCCACCACAATGAATGAGGCTTTAATTATGGCCATACCTAAAAAATCTGATGACCCCCTGAACTGCGCTAATTTCTGCCCCATAGCACTATTGCCAGTGGACACGAAGATTCTGGCTAAAATATTGGCTACTAGATTGCAGAATATACTCGACTCAATTATTCACCCATCTCAGGTTGGCTTTATGCCTGGAAAAGTAGGCTCTGACAATACCAGATTGTTGCTGAACCTGAAGTGGGTGGCAAGCAGAGCAAAAATTCCCATGGCTGCCTTAGCTGTAGATTTTGCAAAGGCCTTTGATTCGGTAGAATGGAATTACCTTCATGAGGTCCTTCATATATATGGATTTGGCCCCCATTTCTGCTCATGGGTTTCGACTCTCTATAACTCCCCAAAAGCTAAGATCCTTACCAATTCTACTATCTCTCCCTCCTTTGCACTTTATGGAGTACACGCCAAGGATGTTCCCTATCTCCCCTGCTTTTTCGAATTGCTCTGGATCCCCTAATCTGTGAGATTGACAATAAGAAGGGGTTATCAGGCATATCAGTGCAAGGTAGGGTGTATACTGTGGCCACCTATGCGGATCACCTATTACTTACCCTGTCTTGTCCCCAAGAGTCATTACCAATAGCCCTCTCAGTTCTCACAAACTTTGCGGAGCTATCAGGGCTACAGGTGAATCAATGGAAGACTGTACTTGCCCCGTTGAACCCACTCTGCCTACTGGAATGTCTGCATGGCACAGAACTAAAATGGGCCCCACAAGGGTTTTCATATCTGGGAATTTACATACCTTCTAATTGGGCAAATTTTGAATCTGCTAGTTTTTCACCCTTGCTAAAACAGCTAAATGTAGAAATGGAGAGATGGAAAAAGCTACATTTGTCTTTGATGGATAGAGTGGCTTCAGTGTGCATGTTACTACTCCCGAGGGTGCTGTATTTATTCAATAATCTCTCAATACGGCTGTCCCCCAAACTCTTTGATACCCTTGAAAGAATGGTTTCCTCTCTAGTGTGGGGGAAAAAGGCACATAGGTGGGGAAAAACAAACTTAGGGTGCACTGGACAAGGGGAGGCCTTGGGGCCCCTTGGTTTCTGAATTATCATCTAGCATGCACTGCGGCACAAATAACAAAATGGTTTGTACCACCCAACACATCCTGGCCAGTGTGGGTTGGCCTTGAAAGAGACCTGGCAGGTCCCACTTCGCTTAGGTCCCTGTTGAGCTCTGGTGGATCTGCAAGAAAGGGCCTCTCCCCGACCATATGTCATTCCCGATATGCCTGGCGTCGCATCATGACTCTGTCAAACACCCCCAAGAATGCTTGGGCACCACCTCTGGCTTATGCAGAGTTGTAGCGTAACACCTTTATAACATTAGAGGGACAACCCCTTAATTTGTCTACCTGGGAAGAAAAAGGCATATGTTATGTGAGGGATCGCATGATGCCTGGTTCGAATACATTATTGTCCTTTGATCAGCTGAAAAATAACTTTAGCCTTCCAAATACTGACTTTTGGCAGTATCTTCAAATATGCAGCCTTATATACGCCCTTTCCTCCCAGATATGAACAGGCAACAAGTGGAAGTAGCTTTCCACCCTACATAAGGAAACGTCCTCTCGGGGTCGCATAGGTAAATTCTACACTATAGGCAGAGACTGTTTACCAGATGCTACCAAACACTGTAGAACTCGATGGGAGTTAGAGATGGGGATAGCAATACCGAACTCCACATGGGCTGGGTGTCTTCAAAATGCACATAGGCTATACAACGATGCTAAGAGTCAATTAATACAGTTAAAAATTTTGTTGGGATGGTACAGAACCCCAGCCATTTTATGTGCAGCAAGATTATTACCACATTCTGACTGTTGGAGATGCCAGCAACCCGGAGCCCACCTCTTTCTTATAATGTGGGAATGACCACAACTTTCTGACTTCTGGAGGGCAGTTAGGTGAGATTGCTGCTTAGTTTTAGGTATAAGGGACCTCCAGCTTGATCCCAAGGTGTTGCTGGGGGTCATGTCTAGTCTCGCTACACTCCCAAAGGCCTTAAGAGAGTGGGTTATGGTGGCTTTACTAGAGGCTAAGCAGCTTCTACTAATGCAATGGAGACAAGTCAATAGTCCATGTATAAGACAATGGCATGCAGCTATAGCTAAAACTGGCACTGTTAGAAATGCTGACCTATGCTCACCGAGGCCAACTGGTTCACTTCCATTAGAAGTGGGACTCATATTTTAACTCGCCACTATGCAGAACTCCCCCCCCCCCGCTGTGGAACCCTACCCC
Source organism: Neoceratodus forsteri (assembly GCA_016271365.2). Lineage (NCBI taxonomy): Eukaryota > Metazoa > Chordata > Ceratodontiformes > Ceratodontidae > Neoceratodus > Neoceratodus forsteri. Next base: position 737,027,576 of record CM057449.1, read on the forward strand.
TACTAGTCATTAGATGGGCTGTATTAGATGATCCAGATGTCTAGCATGAATGAGTAGTTACAGTTAAGCAGGATAGGACATGTTTATGTGAATGTATGTGAAGCGAATATAGGTGCTTAGCCTGTGGTTATGTATTGTATGATGTATGAATATGGACCTTGAAGATCTTGTGACATGCATGAGAGAAGAATGAACATGAAAGTGTATGACAATGCTGATAAATCTCAATAAAATCTTCTATGATAAAAAAAAAAGAAGTGACAAATGTTGAAGGGAATCCAAGAAAATACATAGCCACTTTAGTCAGTGTCGGCAAAATGAATTGCCTGTCTTGTCAGAACTGGATTGGAGTAGTATTTCTGCTATTCAGTGAGTCTGCTAAATAAGCCTGCATTATGTAGTCTGGTAACACATATAAGTCTTTCTCCAAAATGTCAAGGCATCACCAGCATTTAGTGTACAAAAGCTCCCAAGTGTGCTTCAGTGTGTTGGGATCATCACAATCCAAGCCTTAGTTATCAACTAATGCTCATGCCTGGTACTGGCACCACAAAAAGACAGTATAAGAGAAGGAACAGTATGAACAGGAGGTTGTCCATGCACATTCTTGGCAGTTTCTTCTATCTGTTTTTTTTTACCCATCACACATGCATGCAGTAGTTTCTGTGTAATATAGTCTATGCATCCAAAAGAATAATCACATTTTTAAATTGCTGAACCAGTAGCTTTGCCATGCCAAATTTCATCTACAATTTAATGCTGTCAAACCCATGTGCAATTTGTTTTACAAATATCTGTGCCATTTCTTTAATGAGTAGTGCATCCAGCTGCTCCTGCTACAGCTGTTGCTGCTACTGATATGTCTGCTGAGACGACTCAGATGAACTAGCCTTCTCATCCACCATAATCAGGGTCATTGACAGCACTGCCAATAATACTGCCATGACTACCACCATCAGGGCTGCCCAGGGGGGGCAACCAGAGTAGTTTGCACCAGGCCCCCAGCTTGGGAGGGCCCCCCAGCCCCAACCAATATCCCTATGCCTGTCAGGTGTACTTGCTGTTGCATCAGTCTTCTGACAGTGAGAACAAAAAGCGAAGTTGCCTGCCTGCCTGTCTGTCCTTTAAAAAATGTGCACTAGTGCATGTGACCCTTGTGCAACATGCTGGTCAGGTGCCCATACTGTAAACTGGGAATTTTCTTTCAGTCCTCCACTCCTCCACCCTATCTTGGCTGTCATTGGCTCCTCCTCGGTCCCAGCTGCTGCTTCCTGATCCTGATTATGACCTTTCACAAGAATGGCTCAAGTTCGGGGGGCAGTCATTGAGCCTGCACACTGCACTTGAATGCAGCAGTTGCCTGACCAGCTGCAATTTGGTCATTTGGCTAGGAAAGGGGTAAGCCTCACAGGAAGCAGAATCTCACAGGCAGTAAGTGCGTGGCTGTTGTTGCGAATGTATGTGCACTGGGCTGCTCTGCTCAGAGCTTGAGCTCCATCGTCTCAGGCAGCATTTTCCTACTGTCTGACTACTCTCTTCTGTAAAGCCTAAGTGGCTTCTGGCTTCATTGTGAGGTTAACACACTAGAAAACTAAAACAAAATAAAAACACAAAGGAACAAAAGGGCTGAGGGCAGGGTCGGGGACCCAGGGAAAGAAAGGGGGATCACCCTGGCTGGGGGAAGGGAAGGGAAGGGAAGGCCAGGGAAACATGTCATTTTGGTGTGTGCGAGTGTGTGTGTGTGTGTGTGTGTGTTTGTGTGTGTGTGTGTATGTGTGCTCTCAGGCCCTGTCCACACTGCAGCCTGAAAACCCTTCTGTAATGTTACAAGAGGTGTAAACCCGCATTAGTAATGGTGTGCGTTTACATGGTAGCGTTACAGGAGGCGTTTCGAAAACTGTTGTTGAAACCACTATGAGGTGGTTTCAGCTTAGCAGTTAATAAACCGGTCCCGCCTGTACTGGTACGGCAGTAGTGTGGACTGCGGTAGCGGTCTCGCAGGACACAAAGCGCAGCGTGAGCTGCATTGTGGGATCGAGCGCCACTTTAATGCTCGCCCTGATCCCGATGTGTGGACCAGCGGTGCCGGTCCCGTAACTGACACCGCCGAGGTATGGATGCACTGCACCGCTCCGCGGCCGTAACGGATTGCATACGTTACCGGGCACAAGTGGTGTAGTGTGGACAGGGCCTCAGTGTTGTGTGCTGGCATTTAGAATTTAATCTAAGTCTTTAAGACCCTGGACACACTACAGAACTGTTTTTGAAAAACGTTTTTAAAACCAGTTTAGCTAAACCATTTCAGTGCAGCCACACTACTCAGTAACCATTTTTGATAACGGTTTAGTGTGGCCACACTGCTAGTGTTAAACCTGTTCTCCTTGTAACTATTTTGTGTTGAGTCCATCACATAGGACTGTGCTTGCCTGGACACACTGCAGCTAGAACTGTTTTAGTTAAACCATTCCTGCTTAAAACACTTTTATTCCTGGACAGACCGGTGAGTAAAACCATTTTAGCTCCAAAACATTTTTAAAAATGGTTTTAAGACTAGGTGTCTAGCAGGGTTTAAAAACACTTTTATTAAAACATTTTAAGGGGCTTGTAGTCTGTCTGCAAATGGTGCTAGGGGGATTTAAACCATTTTAAGGCACTTAAACCATTTTAAGTTCCCCAGAGTGTCCAGGGCCTTAGTGGCTTTGTGGCTTACTTGGCTTGCTTAATTAAAAAAAGAAAGGAACAACTGGGGCAAGAGGAAAGAAAGGGAGATCACCTGGCTGGGAAGGTCTCTGACTGACTGACTATACAGCCTGGCTAAGTGGCTTACTGTTGGCTTCAGTGAACAAAACAGAAAACTAAAAATACAACAAAAACAAAACAAAAAAGGAACAAAAGGCAGCAAGGGGAAAGAAATGAGATAACCTGGCTGGGAAGGGGTCTGACCGACTGATTCTACAGCCTAAGTGGCTTACTGCTGGTTTCATGGAACAAAACGGAAAACTGAAAAAACAAACAAACAAACAGAAAAAAACAAATGGGACAAAAGGGCAGCAAGGGGAAAGAAAAGGAGATCACCACGGCTGGGGAGCCGGGTTTGGGGCAGGTGGTGGTCATTACTAGCCAGTGTGGGTAGGGTGGGGGGCAACTATACCACCAGGAATGTGGGTGTTATATCTATATTTACATTATCACATGATCAGGGTTTGGGGGCTACATATGTTGTGGGGGGTTATATGTTAGGTCAATGCCAGTATGATCGGGGTTTGGGGAGGGGGGCTGCTACTCCCCCATGGCAGGGGGTATTGTTTAGGACATACATGTAGGCACCCATAGGGGTCATGGACAGTGGCACATTGCTGCATACAGGACAACTCTCCCAGTGGGGTGGTGTCTCAGTACCTGAGACCAGCAATGGCTGGTTTTAGGGTACTTGGAAATTCTCCCACAGGGGGAGTTTCGTGAATACCATTCTTGGGGATGTGGCAACCTGCACTTGCCAAATTTCCCCTTGTGCCAAGTTGCAGCCTATTTTCAGGCACATGGGTGGTGCAAGCCCCATTTGGGGCAGGCAGCCTTTGAGAATAGCTCTGAGGGCTGTGTAGGGCACAAGGTGCCACTTGTGTCATATATGTTTGGTGCAGGCACCATGCGCCATTGCCAGGGCTTTGAGAATAGGGCCATAAGACTCGAAATGGCTTACTGAGTGGCTTAATTGAAAGCAAAACACAAAAAGCCAAGGAACAAAAGAAGGGGAAAGAAAGGGAGCTCACCTGTCTGGGAGGGGGTCTAACTGACTGACTGACTGACTCTAAGGCCTAAGTGGCTTACTGCTGGCTTCAAGCTAAAACAAAACAAAAAACTAAAATAAAAACAAAACAAAAAGGATCAAAAAGGGCAAGGGGAAAGTAAGGGAGACCACCCTACCTGGGAGGGGGGAAGGAAAAGAAAGCCAGAGTATAATGCGTAGTCTCATGTGTGCAGTGCTGGTGGCATTTTCTTTCTTGAACTAAAGCCTAAGTGGCTTACTGGTCTCTATTTAATTAAAAACAAAAAAAGGAACAAAAGGGGAAAGAAAGGGAGATCACTTAATTGGAAGAAGAGCTGACTGACTGATTCTAAAGCTTTAGTAGCTTACTACTGGCTTGAGTTTAAAACAAAACTAAAAACTAAAAGGGAAAAAGCAAAACAAGCAGGAATAAAAGTCAAGGGGAAATAAAAAGAGATCACCCTGGCTGGGTGTGGGGTGTGGAGAGAAGGCCAGGGTACAGTGCATTAGAAACATAGAATATGATGGCAGATAAGGACCACTTGGCCCACCCAGTGTGTTCATTTCCTTACTTAATGGATAAGTTGCAGATCCTAGTTAACCAGCAGCCTACTTTTTCCTACCTCCACCCCCTAGAATTGCCGTATGACTGTCCCATGCATGCTTGAATTCCACCACTGTTTTTGACTCCACAACCTCCTCCGGAAGGCCATTCCATGCATCCACAACCCTCTCTGTGAAAAAATACTTCCTTACATTACCAGAGCTTGCCCCCATCTTCAAATTGTGCCCCTTGTTCTTGCACCTCTTTTTGAAAGATGCTACCCTCTTGGACTCTGTTGATTCCCTTGAGGTACTTGAAAGTTTCTATCATGTCCCCCCTCTCCCTCCTTTCCTCAAGGCTATACATATTAAGTTCCTTAAGTCTCTCTTCATATGTCTTCCAGTGCAGACCCTGCACCATTTTAGTTGCCCTCCTCTGGACAGCTTCCATCCTGTCTATGTCTTTGCAGAGATTGGGTCTCCAGAACTGCACACAGTACTCCAGATGGGGGTCTCACCAGCTGTCTGTACAAAGGGATAACAACGTCCTGTTTTCTACTGCTGATGCCTCTCCCTATGCATCCCAGTATCCCCCAGCCCTCCTTACTGCCCTTTCATTGCTTGCCCACCTTTAGGTCATCTGATATGACTACCCCCAGGTCCCTTTCCAATTTTGTTGTTGTTAGTATCTCACCCCCCATTGTGTACTCTTCCCCTGAGTTTTTGTTTCCCAGGTGCATTACCTTGCACTTCTTAGCATTGAATCTAAGCTATCATACATTTGATCATTCCTCTAACCTTGCCAAGTCCCTTCTCATCCTTTCCACCCCACCTTGTGCATCAACTCTGTTGCAGATCTTTGTGTCATCTGCAAAGAGACATACTTTTCCTTCCAGTCCCTCCGCAATGTCGTTTACAAAGACATTGAAGAGGACCAGTCCTAATACTGAACCCTGTGGTACCCCACTAGTAACCCCTCTTTCTTCAGAGTGGACTCCATTTACTATTACCTTCTGTGTCCTATTCTCCAGCCAATTCTTTACCCAGGCTATCATCTTGGGACCTACTCCCAGGCTGGCTAACTTGCATATTAATCTTTGTATGTGACTGTGTCAAATGCCTTGCTGAAGTCTAGGTAGGCCATGTCCACAGCCCCTCCCTGATCTACTACTTTTGTCACCCAGTCAAAGAAATCTATTAGATTCATCTGGCATGACCTTCCCACTGTGAATCCATGCTGCCTTGGGTCCTGTGCCCCTCTGGCCTCTAGGTACTCAACAATTCTTTCCTTCAGAAGTTATTCCATCATTTTCCCTATCACTGAGGTTAAACTAACAGGTCTGTAGTTTCCTGCTTCTGCCCTGCTCCCACTTTTGTGAAGTGGAATCACATCTGCCCTCCTCCAGTCCTCAGGTACCACCCATCCTCCCATGATTTGTTAAAGAGGTAGTCAGTGGTGTCACTAGTTCTACCCTTAGTTCTTTTAGAATTCTGGGATGAATCCCATCAGGCCCCATTGCTTTGTCCACCTTCAGTTTTAAGAGTTCTTTCAGAACCATTTCTTCTATAAATGGGCTGGTCTCAACTTCTGTATCCACAGTGTTTCTGTTGTTTGGTTTAGGTACCTCCCCCTCTTCATTTGTAAATACTGAGCAAAAATATTTGTTTAGTGTCTCTGCCTTTTCACCGTAACCCTCTGCCCAACCCCTTCCCCTTTATTAAGCCTCACTATCCCTCCCTTGGTCTTCCTACGCTCCCTGATGTACCTATAAAAGGTTTTATCCCCCTCTTAACTGAGTTGGCTATCTTTTCTTTGGTTTGGTCCTTTGCTGTTCTGACTGCCTTCCAAGCTTCCTTTTGCTTTAACTGATACAATTCTCTGTCTTGCTCCTTCTGTGATTCCTTGTACTTCCTGAATTCTTTCTTTTTCTCTTGAACCTTCACTGCCACCTCCTTTGACAACCATAGTGGTTTCTTACATCGTTTTGTTTTGTTTATTTGCTTCACACAAAGGCTTGTTACCTCTGTGATGGCAGTTTTTATTATTCCCCATTGTTCTTCTACCCCCTCCTTCCTACCCATTTGCTAGTGCATTCCTTAGGCACCCACCATTTTGGCAAAGTCAGCCCTCCTAAAGTCCAGTACTTTTGCCTTTGTATGACTTGACTGTACAGCTGTGTTTATTGTGAACCATACTGTTTGATGGTCTCTAGTTCCCAGATGGCTACCCACTTCTACATCTGTGATCCTCTCTCCATCTCCATTTGAGAGAACCAGGTCTAACATTGCTCCCTCTCAAGTGGGTTCCAATAGTAGTTGTCTAAGGCATGCCCCCTGTAGGGCATCTAGAATAACCCCACTCTTAGAAGTGGCTGCTGCAACTGCACTCCAGTTAACATCTGGCATATTCAGATCACCCATCAGCAATATCTCCCCTTTTTCTGCCATTCTAAGTATACTTTCTATCATTTCCTTGTCCATTTCCTCCCCTGAGAGAGAGGGGTCTGTATACAACCTCTGTGCGGATTGTGGTGTCATTGCCTGTCTCCAAGTTGATCCACAGTGCTTCTTCTCCCCCTGTTTGCCCTTTTGTTCTGTTGCTTTGATTTCTTCCCTTATGTTGAGAGCTACTCCTCCTCCTCTTTTACCCTCCCTGTCCCTCCTGTAGATAGTGTATCCTGGTATGTTTATGTCCCAGTCATGGTTCTGTGTGTACCATGTTTCTGTGACTGCTACGATATCCAAAAGTTCCTCCTCCATCAAGGACACTAATTCAGGAAGCTTGTTACCCAGACTACTGGCATTGGTACTCATTGCTCTCCATTTTTTGATGGCTTTACCTTTTGTAGCAGCATCCCCCACTGTCCTTTCTACCTTGGTCTTTTTCTCATTTAGTACCCTCTTTTGTAGGGGGAGGCTGGGAATTTCCTGCTGCTTATCAGTGACTCCCCCCTTGACTAGTTTAAAAGCTTGCCAATGAAGCATTTAAGCTGATTGCCCAAAATACTTGTTTCCTTCTTGGACAGATGCAGACCATCCTGCCAGTATAGGCTGGTGTCTCTCCAGGTGGAACCCCAGTCCCCAATGAAGCCAAATCCCTTTTCTCCACACCATTTCTTCAACCATTCATTAAATCATATGGGGCAAAGTATCCTCGCATCACCCATGCCATAGATAGGCAGCACCTCTGAGAAGGATACTGTGTGTGCTACTTGTCTTAGGCCCCTCCCCAACTCTAAAAAGTCCTCCTGCACTGCTCTAATCTCATGATGAGCCAAGTCATTTGTCCCTAGGTGGACAATGACATCCAGCTCAGACTCCCGTGCAGCTGTTCTCATGATCCTGAGGATGCGCTTCCTGTCCCTCCAAGCCATGGCACCAGGCAGGCACCTTACTTCAGTTTTCCCTGCTCCCCCAGTTCTATCCCCCTAATGATTAAGTCCCCCACCAGGAGCTGCTTCCTTTCCCTGTGGTGTCCTCTGCCTCCTTCCTGTGGGCCTCCCTTGTGACAGTTGTCTGCAACCTCCTTAGTCTCCTCTGTGGGTGCATCCACAGAGGAACTATGGTCCCCCAGAATGGTGTATGGATTACGGAGTAGAACAACTGACTGGGTGTGCCTCTCTGTTCCACCACCCTCACCCTTCCTGAGCCCACTGTGGTCCAACTGCTGTGCTTTCTTTGCAACCTCTGAGGTAGTGGTGGTAGCTCTGGTGTGCCCTGGATGGGGGAGGTTCCCTTACTACTGTCCAGTGTGGCCTGGGGGGAGGTTCCCTTACTACTGTCCAGTGTGGCCTGAAGACGGGCAACTTCCTCCCTGAGGGCAGAGAGTTGTCTGCAAATAGGGTAGCATCTCAGCATCCAGAAAGACTCCCGGAAGACTGCTGCCCCACAACCATTACATTGCACTACTCCCCACATGTCTGTCTACCTTCTTGTTTATCCTGTTTATAATTTTTTTTGTGTGTGTGTGTGATTAGTTTGTTATATAGAAATATATATAGTATACAATGTGTATACTTACTGTATATTGTCAGTGCAGTGTGCTAGAAAGGATATGACAGTGATATGCACCTTGCCCTCTTGAGAATGATGTCAGAACCCCAGGTATAAAGGAACTATTTCCAGGGGTGGGTGGGGTAAGGGTGGGTAGGGTTTGGGCCTAAACTGTGCCCTCATGAAACAATCAGCTAAAAGCTCTGACCCACTGCTGCGATGAGTGTCTTCCTGCCAGCAAGATGCCCTACAAGGCAATTTGACAGAGAAAATGTCTCATATGTGCTGTGCTAGTGGTGTTTTCCTTCTTGAACTAAAGTCTAAGTGGTTTACTGGTCTCTATTTAATTAAAAACAAAACCAAAAACAAAACTAAAAGGAACAAAAGAGGAAAGAAAAGGAGATCACCTGACTGGGAGGGGGGGAAGGGAAGGCCAGGGTACTATGCATAACTCTCAACTGTACCACATTAAGAGGAATGTTCCTCATCTTACTTCACAAAGCTCCCTGTTCCACATTGTGAGGACTTGTTCCACATTCAAAGTCAACATTTTAAAGCAAAAATCCATAGTAAATGATGCAAAAAATGTATTATTCAATTAGTAATAGGCTTTCTGAACATACATGCAACATGTTAACAGTGTTTTGAGCTTCCTAGATAAAGATTTGATTAAGTGTTCCACATTTTGCCCATTTGTTCCACATTTTGACAGGCAATGTTCCACATTTGGGGGACAAAAAGGTTGAGAGGTATTGTACTGTGTGACTGTGTTCAAGATGGTCACCATGCCTGGAAGTTGGCGATATTCATCTGTAGCAGCTATGTGAAAACTAAAGAATATACGCCTGGAGAATGAAATGAGAAAGTAAACTTTAGAGGAGTTTGGAAAGTACATTAGCTGATGCTTGTCACAATCTAAATGACGTAAGAGGATCTTACAACAAAATTATTCCTTACAACAATGAAAATATTGAGGACAACACTGAGGACACCAACGAGGTGAACAAAGCTGATAGCAATGAGTGTGAAAGCTGCACTGAAAGTGATAGTATGTTAGATGAGTCTACAGCAGCAGACAAAAATAAAAACCTCCATGATAAAGATATTGCTCTTGACCTTGCCAAAAATAAGGAACTGCTGGATGGGAGTACTGTACTAGTGAAACCCCCACTGATTATCCAGCCACTTGGAAACAGCTGACAAGTACAGATAGAAATGTTATTGTATTGAATGGGCCTCCAAAAAATCCAACTTGTTTTCCATGAGAGTTCCTTGACCATGATTTTCCACAGAGTATATTTTTCAGAACCTTACCTAATGAAGAAAAGGTGCCCAGAGATTGGCTTGTGTGGAGTCAGTCAGATCAAGGGCTGTTCTGCTTTCCTTGCTGTCTGTTTGATAGATGCAATGAGCAAGAGAAACAAGCATTGATGCTTGGCAGATCTGATGCTGGTCTTAATCAAATCAAATCAATCTTTATTTAACGAGGCATCAGCACAGTTGAGCAAGCTCATTTTCAAAGTGGTCCTGGACAAGGAACAATACAAAACAAAGAAAAGGCAATACAAAAATATTGACATTAGCAAATTGCGGTACATGGTAGGTTGCAAGAAACTTAGCTCCATGGGAGAACTCCCACTTAGGTATTATCTGAAGAAACAATAAAAGTAAGAAAGGGGAAGGTAGGGTAGAAAGCTTGAAAATTGGCTGGGGCCTGCAGGAGGATAAGTAAGACAGGCAGGGGCCTGGAGATGGATAAGTAAAGACAGGCAGAAGGAGTGAGAGTTGAAAAGATGAAAGGGGAGTGTGTGTAATGGAATCCCTTTGGGTGATGGCAGATGACATAATAACAATTAATTAGAGTAGGGACACCAATAAACTGAAAGGACAAATTACCTATTGCAGCTACAAGGTTCCCGACAGCTGGAGGAAGTTGTACAATTGAGTTCAAGCTCATGAACACAACTCTGTCCATTTGTTGCTCAGTTTTGATTGGAAAAATCTGGAGACAAGCTTGAAAAAGCATACCAGAATCAATGGTGCCCTTCAAAAACAAGCTGAGGCAGAAACTTTGAAAAGGTGAGAGATTTTCAGGTGCACATTAGATGTCATGCTGTTCTTAGTGGAATGGAATCTTGCATTTTGCAGATCCAACAGCAAAATAAGGAACCATGTGAACAGCCTTTTTCTTGGCACTTTGGAATTGCTAAGTCGGCACAACAAGGTCTTAGAGCTGCATCTCCAAACAATGAAAAAGCACCAGAATCAGGAGACCCATGTGCAAGCATATTGTCTTTCTTGGAGGTCCCAGAATAAGTTCATAGAAGAGTGTGGAAAACTAGTCATGAATGCTATCATTGAAGTGCATAAGGCCCACTAATATGGTGTTATTGTTGATGGCACCCTAGATGTCTCTCATACAGAGACAGTCACTTTCATTTTGCAGTATGTTCATCAAAATCAGGATATTATTTCAAAAATTAAAGAGAATTTTTTGAAATTCGAGGATTGTGAGAAGAAAAAAGGACAAGACATTGCAGAGCTAATTTGCAAAGTACTAGAAGAAAATGGTATCGACCTGCAAAATTGTAGAGGTGAAAAATATAATAATGGTTCAGACATCATCGGGATTTATAAAGGAGCTCAAGCTACAATTTTACAGAAGAATCCTTATGCAATGTATTCACCATGTAGTGCACACAGTCATAATCTTTGAAGTGTGCATGCAGCAGATTCTAGCCTGGAAGTGAAGTGTTTCTTTGGAAATGTTGGAATCTCTATAACATGTTCAGTTCAAGACCTATCTGCTGGAAGACATTACAGAAAGGTGCAACTATGTCTTTGCATAGCATGTCAGAGACACGATGGAGTGCAAGAACTTAAGTGGTGAAACCACTAGCAAAGAAACTGATGGAGATTTTACAAGCTTTGTAGACATTGAAGGGAGAACTCGACTTGCCTGCAGAAATATGCAACAAAGTTGACTCTTTGACAAAATGGTTATAGTCTTTTGAATTTGTTGTACTTGCTACCTTCTGGTTCAAAACTCTACAAACCATCAACGACGTTAAACATTCACTCCAAAGTTCTGAACTGACACTTGATGAAGAATTAAGGTTAATAAAAACATTGCTAAGTGAGCTTGAGTGCCTTTGACAATCTTGGCCTCTGATTCTTGAAGAGTCAAACTTGTGACAGTGGAGTTAGGACCTGAATTGGATTTCAAGAGGAAAAGAGTTAGAAAGAAGAAGATGTTCCATGATGAAGACAGAGCCACCACATGCAATCTCGATGATCAAGAAACCCAATTTAAGGTGGATGTTTTTTATGTTGCTCTGGACATCTTATCAATGAAATTACAAGGAGATCTGAAACAGCCAAAAAAATCAACTGCATGATTTCATTTTTCTGGACTCCAAGTTCCCCAACTGCAGATGATAATGATAGCTGTATTATCAAAACTCAAGAATTATCAAAATGTTATCCAAGAGATTTGATAGAAGAGGATTTTGCTGAAGAAACCTGTCTTTTAAACAAGCTGAGAGTGACACTATTTCAGAATGTACTGTAACACATTAAATTGTTAAACAAGATATACAAAAAGGACTACAAAATATTCTCCCTCAAACCTGCTTGGCTCTAAAGATTTTTATATCAATACCTGTTTCGGTCACTGAAGGGGAATAGCCTTTTAGCAAGCTAGCCCTTGTGAAAAACTACCTGCAATCAACTATGGATCAAGAGCACATGTCCACCTTAGTAACATTGTCAACAAAGCACGACCTGGCTAGAAGCTTGAATTATGACAGCGTTATAAATACATTTGCATCAAAAAAGTGCAAAAGACTAATCTACTGTAATTTAACATTGTGTTGTAATAAAACAGTTTTAAGTTTTTCACTTGCTCAGCCAAGAACAACGTGTGATATCTAACATCATACATGCACTTGAAAATCTCTCACCATTTTGTATTTATAGTTTCTCAGGTAGAGCTAATGGAAGGGCCACAGTTTAACATTTTGCCTAGGACCCCCAAAACCTCTGTGCTGCACCTGTGACAGATATGTCCCACACTACACATACTCAGATTCCATAGTCCAGAATATACCTTTCTGTTTGACAATTCTCATTGCCGTATATAACATGGAGCTCCACTTTATGCAAATGTCTGTCACTAAGCAACACTGTGGAATATTAGGCTTCTTTTGGTACTGATGGAGGATCACAGTGTGTTTGGGAGAATGATGGAAATATATAGAGGTGTACAAAACAGTAGTAAATGTTATTTTTAACTACTGTGCATGTTTGTCAAACACATGACTTAACCACCAGATTTAGTATGTGTACAAAATAAGGTGCATAGAAGAAATCCCCATCATTAATTACCTTCAGCATGTTACTACCACCATCCATCAAAAAGTTGCCCACTTCTGGATCATGAGGGTATATCTAGATGTCTATCAGAGACTGGATAAACCACAGAATATTGTAGCCACTGCACTTCACTATAACTGAAAGATTAAGTAAAGAGTTTTCTCCATTGTTGTGCTTCTCTGTGACATTTTACTTCAACATAACTCTTGTAGGGGCAGGTAGTTGTGGATGCAGAATAGGTATGATGGTTTGGCTTGATTTGTGCACAACCCTATTGGCAGTGAGATGCAGGAAGCTTTGAAATGTATTTCTGCTTCAGATATCATTACTGAAATGCACATTCCTCCTCCTGCCATCTTTAGAAGAGTCATTAGCAGTATCTGTACTCTTGTATACATAGTGGGGAGAACATGACAATAAAATGTGAAGCTTGTTAGAATGTTGTATTTGAATTTCACTTTACACAAGAAGTTGAAATCCAGTGTCTTTCAACATGGAGAATGCCTGATGATCAAATGTCATCATCTCTCAATGAGTCTTGTTGTTTGCATGGAACTTGGGTGAACAGTTGGCAGTTTAGTGTGTATATGCAGTGACTTGGAAATGCAGTTTATTTTGCTACAAGAAATGCACTACCAGTGCCAGTGCTAGTACTTGTGCTGGACCTGGTTCTGACTGGTGGTGGTTGAACTCTTTATGAAGCAGTGCCAGTACCTGGGGATGCATTAGTTGACTCTGGCTGCAGCCTTGGTTTCTGGGTAACTTGAAAAACTATCTTATACTACCACTTCCCATATATAAATGCAACTGTCTCTGCTGCTGGCCCATCTGACCTGAGTGGAGATTGGGAATGAACATGGTTTTTAAGAGCATGCTATGGTCGCATTTGAACTGACCTACCAGAACATTGGCTCCCAAAGTTCAAATAGATGTACTCTGCCTGATCATTGTACCATATTGCAATACACTTTTAGTGAGTTTAAGGTGTCATCTGTAAGCTACACCCACACTGCAGATGACCTCTTTGTTTTTATGGTGACAGTGACCTGGCTGAGGAAGGGGGCACTTCATGAGGAAATGGACTTTAGATGTGAGACAGTTTTTTGGGGGTGCTATGGAATGATATGTCTGGGGATGAGCAGCAGGGCAGCAACAGTAGGTGATACAGTTTTCATAGCTTTTTTAAATGTTGCCATCTTTTCACACTATGGTCTCCAGTTTTTAGTATCACACTCATCGCCAAGAGTCTGTGGTATAATTGACATAAGTCTTTCTAACTCTTCTCATTCTTAATCCTCATCTCATGCATGTACTTCTTCATGCCTCCTATCCACTTGTGATTTTTCCCCTTTGATCCCCTTTGAGTATTGAAAGAGATAAGAGGACAGATAATCCAGAACAGCTAGCCTAAACCAGAAAAGGTGATTTATTTTATTTCATACTTAAAGGATCTGTGTGAGTGAGTAGGCAGAAGTAAGTGCTTTTGTGTCTGTGGTATGGAGCTGTTTTTAAATTTCTGTGACTGTTATGAAAGTAGACAAGAAGGCCTACCTAGCTGGAAGTATACCTTCAGCAAGGTCTTTGACACCGTTTCACATAAGAGGCTTATAAACAAGCAAGGAACCTGGGAATGGGTCCCAAGGTGGTAAATTGGTTTAGAAATTTGTTAAGGGATAGAACACAGAGGGTGGTGGTAAATGGAGTTCAATCCAAGGAAAGGAGGGTGACCAGTGGGGTACCACAGGGATCAGTTCTTGGGCCAATCCTATTTAATGTCTTCATAAGTGACTTTGAGAAGGGTCTGGTAGAAAAGGTATGCCTCTTTGCAGATGACACTAAGATCTGCAACGGGGTAGATACTCCAGGAAGGGTGGAAAGAAATTAGCAGGGACCTAGGTAAACTAGAGGAATGGTCAAGAGTGTAGCAGCTAAGATTCAATGCAAAGAAGTGCAAAATCATGCATTAGGGGCACAGGAACCCAGAGGAGGCTTACATGATGGGGGGAGGGATACTGATGGCCACCAAACAGGGAAGGGATCTGGAAGTAATCATACCAGATGACCTAAAGGTGGCCAAACAATGTGCCAAAGCTGTGGGGAAAGCTAGTGGGGTACTGGGGTGCATACGGAGAGGTATCACCAGCAGACAAAAGGAGGTGGTGATGCCACTGTACAAATCCCTGTGAAACCCCATCTGGAGTATTGTGTCCAGTTCTGGAGGCCACATTTCCATAAGGACATATAGAGGGTAGAGGCAGTCAGAGAAGGGCAACAAAAATGGTGCAGGGTCTGCACCAAAAGTCATATGAGGAGAGATTGGACTACTTCACTATGTATGCCCTAGAGGAGAGGATGGGGGTGGGATATGATAGAGACCTTCAAATATCTGAAGGGCAAAAATAAGGTACAAGAGGGTAGCATCTTTCATAAAAAGAGATTTTCTAGAACAAGGGGTCATGACATGAGGCTGGAAGGGGTAGACTAAGGATAATGTGAGGAAGTATTTCTTCACAAAATGGGTGGTGGATGCATGGAACAGCCTCCTAGTGGAGGTGGTGGGGGCTAACTTAGTAGAGGAATTAAAAAATGCATGGGCTAGACATAGGGAAACCCTAACGATAGAAAAGAGAATAAAGCCATAGATCAAGTCGGATCTGTGTTTTTTACAGCAGGTAGGGAAAATGGGCAGACTGGGTGGACCTAGCAGTCCTTATCTGCCATCAATTTCTATGTTTCTATATCTGCAATCATAGAGTAGCAGTGCATCATATGCCTAAGGGACATCTGTTGGATATCCATAGGTGAATCGACAGTTCCACATGGAACTCTGTATTGTACAGGTATCTCTTACCACAGTTGTAAGTGGCTAGATGTCTGCAGGTAAGTCCACAGGATCAATGGGGTCTCTGCCAGTGCAGGTATCAGACAACTACAGTTTGTAAGCAGAAGAACAGGTAGCATAAGGTATCCTAGTAATTCATTATCTAGGGTAGGATAATTTTGAAAGTAATGGGTGTGTAAACTGTACATTTGTGGAACTGTGTTTAGCAGTATCTAGGACAGGAGTACAAGGGGACTATCTAAAGGGATGTCAAGCAATTAACCATGTAAATAAGTATGTTTGGCAAAACTCCCTATATTGGGTACACCAGTTTAGGATCTAAGTAAAATGTAATAGGCAGGTAGAAGGAAGTAAAGGTTAATACTGTGAGTCCAGTCAGTTATTGTGTACAAGGTGACAACTGACATTATGAGCATGGATGCAGTAGGGAGGTAGTCAGCAGTAGGGACTCTGAGGCACCAATTGGCAGATTTACACTCTGGAGGTGGGAAGACTGTCCTGTATGTGGGACTATTGTGGAGCTCAATGCATAACTGCTAGCAACAAGAGAGGAGATATCTCAGCTGCAACTCCAGCTGAGCTGGTACCTATAACTCACACTCCCACTCCCTCAAAGTACCATTGACCTATAGGAAAGGAGGGTGGGGTGTGGAGTGGGAGAAGGGAGGCAGAAGAAGTCACAAAGTTGTCATCCAAACCCATGAAATCCCATCAGAAAATTTCTTTGCACCCTTGAAGGAGGTGCAGGTATCTGACTGTGTCAGGGGAGACTGAGCAAGTCAGGAAGAGCAAGCAGGACAACCTCATGGCCTCTGGGGTGAAAACAGAAGGAAGATAGCAAGGAGCATTTTTGATGTAGGGAATTTAATGACTGGGGGAGGAGACAGTGGTGGCAATTGGGGAAAGACAAGGGGGTGATTAGATGCCTTCCTGGTGGATCAATCACCCAGAATATCGACAGAATAGGGAGAATGGTAGACAAGGAGGAGGGGAAGCTGGGGTGCCGGTACACTTTGGTATCAGTGATCTTGCAAACCATTCTTTGAGGTAATGAAGCACAACTTTCAAAGGCTGGGGACAGATTGAAGATGTATTGAGTTTCCCTGGTCTTTATCCTCCATGTGTGGGGTAGAGAGAATGGGAAGAATGGTGTGAAGAAGAATGACATTGAGGTGTTTAATGGGTGGCTGAAGGAACAGTGTCAGGAGGTGGGGTACTGTTTTGTGAAGAAAACTGAGGGAGGCTCCTGGGGCAAGGGTTATGGCCTTCACCTACCAAGAGAGGGGACCAGTGTTCTGGGGCAGAAGTTTTACATTTATATTGGTGGACAGTTCAACGGACTGTGGGGGAGACAGAGACTACTAGAAACCACTGAGAAAGGACAGCAAGTGGGGAATCTTGCTAGGACTCCCCCAGAACTAGGGGCTAGGAACATTGGGGAGGAAAGCAGTAAGACAGGAGTTTATAATACAGTATGTTAAGACAAGGTGCCAGGCAGAGAGAGTTCACTAAGATGACAAAAAAGAGAAAATTAAGGAAATTAAGGAGGATAGAGGAGGATGAAGAGAGAGATGGTCTGTGAGAAAGAGGAGGGGTTTAGGTATAAGATGGTAAGCAATTTGCCTTAAAGAGTTACTGACGCCTCAATGAAAACTTAAAAAAAATAATAATTAGGCAAAATTCTGCTTGCATTCCATTTATATTTTATATATTCCTCCTCCCCATAATTTATTACTAAAGAAATGTGTATGAATATATAATTGTTGTCCCTTAGATTTCATTTTGAGTTCATCTGCCTCTATAGCTTACGCCATACTTCAAGTCATAATCTTCTGTTGTGACATCACAATCTGTTGCCATGGGAGTAATTTTGAGGTCACAAGTAGTTCTGTATGACTTCAGGTGGGAAGAAAGCAGCAGGAATAGATGAACTCTTCAGGAGCAAAGATCCTGTATTCATGCAATTGATCTCACTATTAAATAACGGGGAGGAGGAATACAGAACTAATGGGAAATACAAGCTGGACAGTGCCTAAATATGTTTTGTCAAAGTTCTCCTGAACGTGTCACCAGCTCTTTAAAGGAATACTACAGTTAAAATTTGCAAAAAACATATGTTGTGCAGATAGTTTTGGTTTGTGTGTAGTCAGTAGGAGTAAATGTTTTGTTTTTACAGCGTTTCATTTCTTCAAACTACACTCAGCCATAAAAAGCACGCATATCACCCCAGGTCATCAGTGCTATAATTAGTGAACAGAGAAACATAGAATCTGTCAGTGGATAAGGACCATATGGGCTAACCTAGTCTGCCCATTTCCCTGCTCACTGCTGCAGCCCCGGAGTCTGTTTGATCTGCAGCTCTCCAGCTCTGCACATTTCCAGGGTACCCTTATGTCTATCCCATGCACTTTTGAACCCCTGTGTTGTTTTCACTCCACACTACTTCTGCTGGGAGGCTGTTCCATGGTTCCAACACCTTTTCAGTGAAAAAGTACTTCCTAACATTACCCCTGAGCCTTCCAACCTTCAGCCTCATATCATGTGCCCTTGTTCTTGTGCAGAGTTTTCTCTGAAATATGCTTTCCAACTGTACCCTGTTTATTCCCCTAAGGTACTTGAAAGTCTCTATCATATCTCCCCTCTCCCTTCTTTCCTCCAGTGAACAGATATTAAGGTCCTTAAGTCTTTTCTCATAGGACTTTTAGTGCAGTCCATGTACCATCTTTGTTGCCTTTCTCTGGACTGCCTTTATTTTGTCAATGTCTTTCTGGAGATGTGGTCTCCAGAACTGGACACAATACTCCAGCTGAGGCCTCATCAGTGATCTATACAATGGCATCACCACCTCTTTCCTCCTGCTTGTTATGCCTCTCCCTATGCACCACAACATTCTGTTTGCTCTCCCCGCCACCTTTTCACACTGTTTGATCACCCTCAGGTTATCAGATATGATAACCCCCAGGTCTCTCTCCTGACTTGTGGTGGCCAGAATTTCCCCACCCATTCTGTACTCCTCCCTTGGATTCCTGTGACCCAAGTGCATGATCTTGCACTTTTTAGTATTGAGACTCAACTGCCAGACACACAACCACTCCTCTAATCAGCTTAGGTCCTTTCTAATTTTTTCCACCCCCTCCAGTGTGTCCACTTTGTTGCAGATCTTGGTGTCATCTGTGAAGAGGCTCACCTTTCCCTCCAGACACTCTGGAATGTCACTAATGAAGACATTGAATAGGACTGGTCCCAGCCCCAACCCCTGTGGTACCCTGCTGGTCACCTCCCTCTCCTCAGATTTCATGCCATTTACCACACCCTCTGAGTCCTGTCCCTTAGCCAGTTGTCAACACACTTTATCACCGTAGGTAATATCTAATCTATTTATAGCCCTCAGATGTTCCCCCTTTCTATCTTTGAATCTTTAAAATAGATTGGATATTATGTATGCTATTGCCCAATATATATTTGAAACAAAAGATGAACCCCACCATCACTTTGAATTTGTAGTTATCGACAAAATTAACAGAAACCCTAGGGGAGGAGATTTCGACAACCTGATGTTAGTAAGAGAGAACTTTTGGATTCTCAAACTAAAAAGTACTGTTTATCTAGGTCTGAACTCCCAGCTAGATATTTGTCCATATTTGAAATGGAAACAATATCATAAATAGACAGGATCTCACAACTATTGACGGTCAGCCCCCCCCCATCTTCTACCTATGTACTCTTGTAAAAAAAGTTTGTTTATGAAATAAATGGACAATATTGTCATTATTTAAATTAATATGAAGCTACTGATTGTGAATATCTACAAATAGTAGTCAGTTTATATAATAAAGACATATGTATTTGTTGATAAAGGTTTTTAAATAAAAAAAACAGTTCTTATTTCTTCTCTTTTCTAATTCTCACTTTTGGAGTGCCTTTATTGGCATGTTATCTAGCTTTTTTATTTATCCACCTAAAAAAACACCCCTTTCAGTGCTATTCTATTTTCTTCTTTTTGTTTCTTTAACCTTTTTTCTTTATTCCTCCCCCCCAGCCTCCCTTTTTCTTTTTTCTTCTTGCCAATCTTGGCCATTCTACCAACTTTTAAATGGTTCTATATATTGCACTTGTACTTTGTGATGGTTTTTTGTGTATTTATTTTATAGAAGGACTATTCACTGTTTTTAACCAATCAAATTAAAACAGGAAGAAAATATATATATATATATATATATATATATATATATATATGAGAGCATCACATGGTGTCATAGATCACATGCTTTATTTGCACCTATATATGAGCTTGTTCGTTTGTTGTTCCCCAGCCTTTGAAAAAGGACCAAAAGTCCAAAACATGTTAGGTGGGGTTGTGGTCTTAATTTTTTATTTGATTAAATAATGGAGTCTTAACTTGAATCATTGTTGTGTCCTTCTTATGGGTTTGCAGTGCTTGGAGCTTGGTATTTCGCTTCTTGAGTTGTTCCTTAAGCACCGCACCTTTTGTGTGCACTCTGTCTTTTGGAGAGTAACAGACAACTACAAATCCTTCTACAGTTACATAATCAGTAAAAAAGTGGAAGTAACAATAATTGGGCCACTAATGGATCCACAGGAGAATTTAGTTACTGATGCTGTCTTAATGATTGTATTACAAAATAAATACTTCACATCAGTATACAATGTTAAAACTATTTGCTCAAAAGAGCATCTGGATAAGGAAAGAAGTGATAAGTTAATACTTGGGGCAGATGACTTTAAAAATAGATTACTAAATCTGGACCTGAGTAAAGCCCAGGGCCCAGATGGAATACACCCGAGAGTTATTAAAGAACTGGCTCAAATGAATTGGTAGAACCACTGATTGCAATGTTTCAAAAATCACTGGATGAGGGAGAAATTATTGCGGTCTGGATGGCTGCAAATGTAATGCCATATATATATATATATATATATATATATAGGCTGTAGGAAGGAGGCACAAAATTACAGGCCTGTGGGTTTGACCACAGTTTGGGAAAAATACTTGAAGGAGCAATTAAGGATTATATAACTGATTTTATGCATTATACTGGGGGCATAGATAAAACTCAGCATGGATTTACAAAAGGCCATTCTTGCCAAATTAACTTAGAATTTTATGGCAATGTCAGCTGGGCTCTGGATGGGGAAGCACCAGTGAACATGATATTCCTTGATTTTATAAAAGCCTTCAATAGGGTACCACACAGGGAATTAATTGAAGTACTCATTGAACATCAAATAATTGGGTGCATAACAAAATGGATTGCATCCTGGCTGAAACATAGGAAAAAGAGGGTATGCATAAGAGGCATATACTCTGATTGGTCAGAGGTGATGAGTGGCATCCCCAGGGATCTATGCTGGGGCCATGTCTTTTTAATTCTTTGACTAGCAGAGAAGAAGGCATTTGGAAGGCATAATTTGCCGATGACATGTGCATTGAAGTAATAGCAAATAGTAAGGTAGATGCGAAGAAACTTCACAGAACATTATTTAATTTGGAGTGTTGAGCAAATAAACATAAGCTGGATTTTAATATTGATAAGTGTACAGTTATGCACCTGGGGAAACATAAGAAGAAGAAGAAGAAGCAGTGCTCACTCAAGGGTAAACACTTAAGGGAAGTCTCGGAAGAAAGGAACCAGGCTATTATGATGCCAGAATTTTTACATTTTAAATACCACTGTAATACAGTGGTCAAAAAGCCAGTAGTATACTAAATAGCATTAGCAGACATGTTAGAAACAGGAGGAGGGAGGTGCTGGTTTCTCTGTATGTATCACTGGTGAGATCTCAAGTGGAGTACTGTGCTCAGTTCTGGTCACCAGGAATGAAAACACAGATAAGGTCACTAGAAAAGTGCAGAGGAGAGCAACCCACATGGTTACAGACCTAAAGGGTTTGGATTATGAAGACAGAATGCCTGAACTGGGGATGTTTTCTCTGGAGTACCACAGAACGAGGGGTAACACATGCCTATCAGATGATGATTTATTGGAGATACTGGGACTGGAAATAAAAAAAACAAAGCTAGTGTACCAGAGCACACCCAATCCAGCTGACAGGGGAGACGTATCATACTAAGAAATGATCCTATTAGTATAATCAGAGAGTGGTGTCCCTTTGGAATGGTTTTCTGTAGATGTAGTGGGTAGTAAAAGCATAAATGAGTTTAAAAGAAAATGGGATGAATACTGTATTTCCAATATTATAAAGGGGTATAAGTAGTATGGACTTGGTGATCTGCATGGACTATAGTCTTTTAAACCAGTAAAACCTATGAAACCTATTCAAAGCTGAAGTTCTGGTTTTCAGAAGAGCAGGCTTTAAACATATGATGGAATAAGTCCAGGATAGGTTATTTGAAGTGGACAGAATTAGAGGAGTGGAGGAAAGATTGTGGAAATTAAAGGGGATATGAGGCAACAACGCCATGCTTGAGGGCAGTTACCAATAGAAACAGGTACAAGAGACAAATCTTGTTCTCTAAAAAGGCTATGGAGGCAGTGAGGGTCAAAAAGAAGGATTTCGTCATGTGCAAGGAGAAGTGGGGAGATAAAGAATGAAGGGAGGGAGTACCAAGTAAAATCTAGGAAGGCCGAGAGAAGTCAGGGATGTAAAAGCAGAGACAGAGCTGTGTATTGCAGAGAGGGTCAAGGGTTTTTCAGATATATTAGGGAAAAGAAAGATGGGGTAATTGTTAGGCTGATGGTGTGCAGGGCAATAAATGAGAACATACAGCAGGCAGCCATTCAAAATTATTACTTTTGCTCAGTATTCATAAGGGAGGATAGTGAGCCTTTGCCAGACAGCAGCATAAAGGTTATTGAGAGGGGTATACCAGAAATGCGGCAGAACGTATTTACAAGTGGGAGGATCAGAAAAGAGCTTGCAGACCTGAAGATAGATAAAGCCCCAGAACAGGAAGGAAATTCATCTGAAGGTGCTCATGGCACTGGCATCAGAATTAGCTAGACCCCTGGTTGGCTATTCAATAGATCAAACCAGTCATTGGTGGTTCCTAAAGACTGGAGGGAAGCAGACGTAAGTCCACTCCACAAGTGTTGGGACAATGAGCAACTGTAGTAACTATTGACCTGTCACTCTTATCTCTATTGTGAGTAACCTGATGAAGATGCTAGTCAAAGAGGACTTTGTTGGCTACCTGGGAGAAAATTTGCTTCAGGATAGAAAACAGCACAGGGTCATGGTAGTGAGGTATTGTCAGACCAACCTGATTAGTTTAGTTTAGTTTATTTGGTCTAACAATTTCAACTTCCCAGAAGGGTATGTTGAAGTTCACTACACAAATTGCAGAAAAATTCAACATATACCATCAATATATACATACAAATATTATTTATGAACTAAAAACTAATGCAGTTCACCATACTAACTACAATGTTAAAATATGCTCACATATACAGTATTGTCTAAAACAACCATAGATATTATAAAATAGACAATTTTATACAATGCAGTCTTAATAAAATATTTATAACCACCTGTTTCATTTCACATTCATTTCCAGTTTTCTTTTGACAAGGCAAACAAATTATTCTAAAGGGGTGGGGCACAGGAGGGGATATAACACCCATACAATAAATAAAGAAGGATCTCTGATATGTCCTAGCTCTTATTTGTGGCCTGTCCCACTTTATCCCATTTCTCAAACTGTAACTTACTTTTTCTAGTGAGAACAAAAGCTTATGCAGCCTATGATCATTATTACATATCTGCAGGAACGTATGTCTACTTAACTGTTCTCTTCTTTCATATAAGGGTTTGATGTTATGTTCCTTCATTGCCTGATATTATTTTTTGATTGGTAACTAGAGAAGTGAAAGGAGAGTGCAGTAGATTCTCTACTTCAACTTCAGAAAAGCATTTAACTCAGTGTCACACAGAAGGTTGCTGAAGAAGCTAGAGAATCTAGGTACAGGGAAGGACATAGTTTGAGGGGGGAAGTTGGCTGGAGGGGAGGCATAGAGGTTGAATCAATGGAGAGGGAGATCAGTAGTTGGTTGCCACATAAATCAGTCCTGGGTCCAATCTTTTTATTGGCTGAATAGCAAGAGCTAAGCAACATTTCCTAACAAGATGACAGGGAGCAGGGCAGACAAAATCAGGGCCGGACACTTAATACCATTTACTTCCACAGTGGAATGTCATCACATCATTGGCATTCATAAGATTATTGCTCTGGTGTGTCTGTCTGTGCTCCCATTCCCATCCCCAATTCTCCTACCAGAGCTACATAATTCATATGTATTCATAAACCTGTGGCTGTGGCACTGTTTTATATTTTCAGTACCATCTCTGGACCTAGAAAAATGTTGCTGACTACACATACTTTTTTTTTAATTTTCCTTTATCAATATTTAAGTTACACCACCAACAACAAAAAAGTCTCAGCCAATACCAAACACAAACAAAACAACACCACACAAAAGTCCCTATCCCCACCCACCCACCCTAACAAGGAGGTGAAAATGCCCACACAAACCCATACAAAACTGAAAACTATACCTAGAAGAAAATCCTAGTCCACAGGACATAGTAACATGATAGTATATCTGAAAGATAATTATGTGCCCCATCAAAACATATCACAGCTGAACAAGTGAAAGGGAGGAAAGGGGGTGAAAAGGAGAAGGAAAAACAAGATTCCTAGCAAAGTTAAACAGTCTGAGATGGGGTACGCTCCAAGGCACTCAAATGGTGTATAGCGTGTGAAGCCTCCTCCACTTGGCCTCATAAACAAGCAACTGGTTATGAACAGTTGCAATGATTTTCATCAAACACGGGTTGGAGAGAAACTCTTGAAACCATTCCTGGTACAAAAGTAAGCTTTGGTCCTTCCAGTGGTGGAGAACAACATTTTTGACAGAAATAGAAACCATAGCCATAGCTCCTTAACAGAAATTCCCTCAAAATGACCCACTAGGCATACCTCAAGATTAAATAACTGTGATATGCCTAATGGGGGTCTGCCCCTGACTTGATGGCCTCTCAAAGTGGTTGGACCTTATTGCAGTCCCAAAAAATGTGAAAAGGGGCACCATCAGCTACCCCACAACAGGTACAAGCTGAAGAGTTAAGGCACCAGATCCTAAACAAACATTGTGGGGTATAATATAGATTATGAAGAATGTTAAACTGAATCAGATGGAGCTTGTCACAAGGCGTGAAAGTATGTAAATCTTTCCAAATGCAGGACCAGTTAAAATGTCTATCAGAAAATGCCTTGTCCCAGTGTGGACAGGTACCCTCTCTCCAAGGAAATAAATAGCTGATAATCAAACTATAAATCCAGAAAACAGCATGGGGTTGGGAGGCCATCTCCACTGCTAGGCCTATGAAGCCACAATTGTCCATATGCCATGGGCTACAACCTAAATCATCCATAAGGGCATGCTTTAACTGCCAAATTTTAAAGACATGAGAAGGCCATATATAGAATGCCTTAATAATATCCTGCACCTGCATAAAATTGCCATCCTGGAGCAGGTATGCAACCTCCCATCCTCTTTAAAATTAGTGTTCCCATAAATCAGTTGAGACATATCCATGGTAAAAGAAAAGCTTAGAGCATTGTCCCAATTAGTCCCATACCATCCAGGACACCCAATATCAGACTCTCAAACCTCCCGTGGGAGGCCCCGGAGCCCAATAAAGGGCAAAGCAGAGGGGAACCCAACCACTGAAAGACAGTGAGTTCTAAATCTATCCAAATAGGGACATAAGTAGAGGAGATCTCATCCTGGGATCAAGGGATGCCACCATAGAAGCTTATTGACATGACTAGCATAATAGTACACAGTGAGACAACACACAATACTTAACATAGCAGGGTACGTGTCAATGACTGAAGAACAATTTTAACGTCAACCAATGCAGATATGACATAGCAGAAATATTTGTTTTGCCTCCATATAATGAATAAAAAAGGCAATAGATGCAGAACAAAACCCAGTGTAACTTGTTGGAAAACACTATACTAATTCCTGATATCTCAACAATCAAGTATTGTAAGTGGTTCTGGTGGTATTTGTATCTGCACGTGTTGGTTCTCAAACCTGTGATCTGAACACTAGACCTTAATAGTATCAATATAGCTTATTTTTAAAGCTGTTTAGTGAACCTTAAAGCAGACAGTAGTCTAATATATGAGAGAACGAGGGGCAACTCAGTTCCAGGAGTGAAAAATAAGTCTGACTCAGTTCCAGGAGTGAAATGAGTAAGGACTGCTTCTATGTAAAATGCACTTCCTAGAGGCATAAAACTGACTAAATAAATGGTAAAAATGCAACATACTGTGTAATGAATAAACATATCCCCAGTCCCTGCCAGTTATGTTCCATACTACTATACTTTAAAGGTGATGGGTTCCCTCAGTGAATTCTTTTCATTTTCAACATTGAAAGCAGACTGCTTGTTAGAGTCTGCTGGGCATGGCCAACACTGGAAAAGGTGAACTTTGCTGTTTTAACCCCTCTGTGGGAAAATGTCAGTAGGTGACAACCACAGCACTTCTGCAATACAATGCTATAGATTACATAAGATTCTATACCACTGCATGCAGGCTGCTTGATCCCAGCCCCAAGTAAAGTAGTTCCCAGAGGGTAAATGAATCTATGTCCCATAAACCAATTCCCCTGTTGTACAGTAAATGTAGTATTTTTACATCACAATAATACAAGTAAATTACAACTGAGCCACACATTATTCTTTATCCCTTATAAGGTTAATGCATTAGCAGTCATATTGGCTTTGACCAAAACTTGTTAATATGTTCATCAGCAGCATAGGAAAAAGAATTCGGAGCAAGCTGTGTCTCTTCACAGATGACCCTAAACTCTGTGGTAGTATAGAGAGTGAGGAGGTGTAAGGGAGTTGCATAGGAACCTGCAAAGGTTGGAGAGGTAGTCCAAGGTTTGGCAGTTACAGTTTAATGCCAAAAAGAGCAAGGTGATTCACACTGGGAACAAAACTTCTATTCATGAAATCTTTGAAAAGCGGTGTGGTACCTGAAGACTGGAAAAAGGCAATAGTGGTTCCACTTCACAAATCAGGCAGTTACAAAGAGGCTAGTAATTACAGACCAGTGAGCCTCATGTCTATAGTAGGGAAACTAATGGAGACACTACTCAAACATAGAATCATAGCATTCCTCTAAACTAGTGGCCAAGAAGACCCTAAACAGCCTGGTCTCACAGCAGGTAGGTCATGCCAGACAAACCTGCTTGAGTTTTTTAACTACGCTACAAAAATAGTGGATGACGGTGAGGCAGTAGATGTGGTCTACCTAGACTTTAGTAAGGCCTTCAACTTGGTTCCACACAGAAGACTGGTAAAGAAGCTTGACCACATAGGGGTTGGTCCAGAAGTAGTCAGATGGGTACAAAACTGGTTATAAGGCAGAACCCAGAGAGTACAGGTTAGCAGAACACAATCGACAGAAAGCAGGGTGACCAATGGGTTGCCCCAGGGCTTGGTGCTGGGGCCTCTGCTCTTCATTGTTTTTGTAGCAGACATTGCTGATGGACTGGAAGGGAAGGTGTGTCTGTTCACAGATAACATGAGGATATGTAACAGGGTGGACACCTCAGAAGGAGTGAGCAAGATGGAAGCTGACCTCAAGAAATTAGAAGAATGGTCTGGAGTGTGGCAGCTGAGATTTACCACCAAAAAGTGCAAGGTCATGCACATAGGAAAGAAAAATCCAGGAAAGGAATATTACCTAGGAGGTGAAAGAATGGTGGCCTGAAACCAGGAAAGAGAGCTGGGAATCATAATCTCAGATGACTTGAAGGTTAGTAAGCAGTGTGAGAAGGCAACATTGAAGGCCAGCATAATGCTGGGCTGCATTGGGAGGGGAATCATGAGCTGGAGGAGAGAGGTGGTACTACCACTGTATAGATCACTAGTCAGGCCTCACCTGGAATACAGAGTTCAATTCTAGAAGCCTCACCTCAGGAAGGACACAGTACAGAGAAAGGTGACAAAAATTACAGGTGGAAACAGTACAGAGAAAGGTGACAAAAAGTATTCAAGGTCTGCAGTACATGCCCTACAAGGAAAGACTTAGGGAACTGAATATGTACTCCCTGGAGCAGAGAAAAGAGAGAGAGAGGACATGATTGAAACATTCAAGTATATAAAAGGTATTAACAAGGTACAGGCACAGGAACTTTTTCACTTCATGAAGGGCTCCAGGACCAGGGACATGATCTCAGGCTGCAAGGAGGGAGGTTCTCTACCAACACCAGGAAGTTTTTCTTCACAGAAAGAGTGGTGGATGCCTGGAACAGCCTGCCCCAAGAGGTTGTGGGGGTCAACACTGGGGGGGGATTCAAGCATGCATGAGACAGACACAAAGGAGCCCTGACTACAAAGGGCAACTAGAGTGTCAAAATAGGTCTAAAACAAATGGGCAGACTAAATAGACTTAGAGGCCTCCTTCTGCCATCAACTTCTATGTTTCTATGTTTCTAAAATACCTAGGACAAATTATTAGATGGGAGGGGTTAAGCTAAGGACTACGTCTGAGTACAGGGACTTAGGATTCATCATAAGTGACTCCCTTAAACAATCTAGCCAATGTAACAAGACCAACTGTAAGGTAGTCATGAATTTGAGGTTTATTGGGAGGGGTTTTGATAGCAGGAAGCTAGAGGCATTACTACATCTCTATAGATCACGGGTGATGCCACAACTAGAGTTCTGTGGCTAGTCCATTTTGCTAACAAGTTTCACAATGCTACTGCAGACATAAGGAACTTCTGGAGAGTAACATACAACCTTCTAAACTCCATGTCTACCTCATAGGTTTACATGGTTAAGCTAAAGCCAGTGTGGACTGCTCTCTAATCAGTAACTATAAACTCACTACAGAATCCCTACATTCCCAATTTGCTTACTGTCCTGGCTATCAATGTACCTCCCACTCACTAATGCAGTCAGTTTCTCTCTGCCCCATACCCAAGTTCCCATTCTATGTCACCTTAGTTTTGGAACCATAACTCTCAAAGGAACTCCACCACTGTTAAACAAATAACCCATATCCTCAATTGTGCTCTGCTGTCAGGCATGGTACAAACTGCCAGGAATCAGGAGGCAGAGATACCCTTCCACAATGGTGGAGGCACATCAGATATGGACAACAACTGTCCCATCTCTTTCATCCAATATTATCAAAAGTGGCATGTCATGAGTGACTGGTCATCTTCAACAGACTAGCTTTCAATCCAGACCATCTTCTTCATGATAACTGGGCTTGTGCAATGGGTACTCCATCACCACTTCCTCACTACATCTCACAGACCATGTACTTTCCAATATTGACAATAGCCAAAAGACTTGAGCAAACCTTATCAGCCTTGACAAGGTGACTCCTCTCTCTTCAGCAAATGGGAGGACACTGGCATCAACAGCCTGCCTCTAAGCTTGATCCAAAACTATCTGTCCGACTGTGGCTAGCTGGTAAAGATTTTTGGCCATCTTTCATGATTCTCCCCTTCACTATCGGCATCCTCTATGGCTCTATCCTGGATCTGCCCCATTCAAGACATTTACAAACAATATTTCCTTATACATCTGCACATGTGCTATACACAACATGTGTGCTGATCATACAGTCCTCTTCTCCTCCAGCCCTACTGTAATGGCTGTCACAGCCACCCTGTAAATATAATTTTAACAATTTGCAGTGGCGATTTAAGTGAACAGACTGACTGTAAATAAGGAAAAGATTTAACCATGGCATTTGGCACCAGAAGAATTTACATAAGCCTTCCCCTCAAATGACAGTATACCCGATAATGCCATATTTAATAATGTCCTCTAATACAAATACTTAGGCCTAACCTTTGACCAACAAATTGATTGCTGTGCTCACATTAAGCTTTTAACTGCAACATTTTACCACAAACAGGGATCACTCTGATGTGTCATGGATTATTGCTCACTAGGGACAAGAAGCTGCATTGTCAAGCAAATGTTCCAGCCTTCCCCTGTCTATGAGGATGATGTCTATGGAACCACAGCTAAAGTTCAACAAGACAAACTGGTTATCCTTTACAACTGTACAGCATATGTTAATTTGTATTTTAAACTCCCCCAAGTCATCACTGTACTATACTGTACATACCTCTAAACTAGCTCTTTCTCCAAAGCAAATGCTTCCATCAAACTTTTTTCCTTAAAGCCAAATATTAGTTTGACAAATCCTGCAGTAATCTGCCAAATCATAACAGCTAGAAACTCTGACTACATGCAAACGTCTCTGCATGTCTTCAAGCTACAGACACCTAAGTTTCATACAAAGTAGTGAGGAGCATAGGGGGCCCTTGGGACCCATACGTGATCCTTTCCTTTTACCCATAATATATCAGCTTATGGCCCTTTAAGATATAGGCATCTAAGTTTCGTTTAAACTGAACCTTGATAACCGCATATACCACTTCCTCAGGTAACCCATTCCACAGGGCCACCACTCTCTGAGTGTAGGAAACCATCCAGCTACTTGAGTTACATCTTCCATGTCTTAGTTGAAGATGGTGTCCTCTTGTGCCCAGTTTATCACATTTAAACTGTAGATTCAATACATTTAGTAAGTAATCATCTTGCATTATATCATAACACAGCAGCAAGTCCCCTCTCACTCTTCTGGTCTCCAGTGACATTAGCCTTAGATCAACCAGTCTATGTTCATAAGCTCTATCCTGCATACCATGCACCAACCTCGTGGCCTGCCTCTGTACCCTCTCCAATCCCGCCACTGCCCCTCTGCCTATGGGTCCCCACACTGGGGCACCATAGTCCAGAATGGGTCTCACATATGCCTATACAAAGGCATGATCACTGCCTCCTTTCTACTTCTAAAGTTCTTCTTTATATTCCATAAAACCCTGTTTGCCTTTATTATCTGATTTTCCCTCTGAGCCTGGTATCTCAGCCTCTGATCCACCCAGATACCCAAGTCCCTTTCCACTTCTGACTTTCTCAAGGTTTCTCATTTATCTTATAATTATATTTTAAATTTCTATTTCCCATATGGATCACACAACATTTATCTATATTAAAACTCATTCCCTTTGAAATGGTCCATTTATGGATGTCATCCAAATCTTTCTGAATTGTCACCACCCCTGCAGACTGTGTTACTAGGCCAGCCAACTTTGTATCATCTGCATACTTGCTAACCCAATTTTGAGCTCCCTTACCCATTTGAGCAATAAAAATTCTAAACAGCACCAGTCCCAGGACTGAGCCCTGTTGAACCTCCCCCCAGTCACAGGGATCTCATCAGACAGATACCCATTTGTGCACACCCTCTGGGTCCTATCCATCAGCCATGCCTGGATCCATTGGCATACTCTATAGTCCATATCAATATCTACTAAACATCTTAATATTTCTTTGTGTGGTACTTTGTCAAATGCCTTTGCAAAGTCCAAGTATATGCAGTCCACCAATTCCCCCCTATCCAATGCTGCCGAAATATTCTCATAGAAACAGAACATGTTTGTAACACATGACCTACCTGCCCCAAAACCATGCTGTTCTCTATCATTCTGGCCAGTCTCAGTCAGATACACATTTATTATATCCTTTAAAATTGATTCCATTAACTTACCCAGCACTGAAGTCAGACTTATGGGCTTATAGTTTGCGCAGTCTGCTCTAGCTCCCTTTTTATGAATAGGTATCACATTTGCCCTTAGCCAATCCCCCAGTACTGCTTCCTCCTCTAATGACCTCCTAAAAGTGATGGCTAGAGGTATGCTAATACTAGATGAGAGTAATTTTAGTATGTTATTGGTTATATTATCAGGTCCTGCGGTGTTTGTGTTTTTTAATGCTCTTATTTTATCAAGAATAATTTCAACAGATATCTCTATGTCTAGGGTTTTCTTAGTTTTAAACTTTACATACCCACAAGTTTTAGTAGCAAAAACTGTACTAAAATATTTATTAAAGGTGTTAGCCACCTCTATGGGGTCTGTTAATTGTGCCCCTCCTTCTTTAATGGTGCATAAATTATTGTTTGTTTTCCTTAATGAATTTACATAACTATAGAAACTTTGTATATTATTTTTATGTGCTGTGGTGGCCAGCCCCTCTTCCATCTTTATTTATTTATTTTTATCAGATTTTTACACTTTGTCTGCATCTGCTTATATTTTGCCCAGGTGCTAGTATTTGTATTTCTCCTATACTTCTGATACAACCGTTTTTTTCTATTTATTATTTTAATGACTGATTTTGTAAGCCATTTAGGTTTTTTCCCTTTCCTATTGTAGACCTTAACTTTTTTGATGTTTGCATTACATATCTTATCTACTTGCTCATTAAATATACCCCACATTTCCTCAACTGGTTTACCCCCCAGTAAGCCTTCCCAGTTTATAATGTCAATTTCTCTTAATATTTTATCTTTATCTACTGTTCTAAGGCTAAAAACCTCTCTACATCCTTTCTCTAGAGGTATGTACTGCTGATATGTAAAACTTACCCCCTTGTGGTCACTGCTCCCCAGTGGTGTCATTGTTTGACAACCCTTGATATTTATATCTTTCCCTGCCAAAACCAAATCTAGGGTATTGTTCTCTCTAGTAGGGGTGGTCACATATTGAGGCAAGTCCAGCCCCTGACAAAGCTGTATAAATGCTTTACTACTTACATTTGTGGCCTGTAGACAGCTCCAGTCTATGTCACTATGGTTTAGGTCCCCTACCATTATCACATCACCCAGTTCACAAGCTCTAGTTAGTTCTACACTAATCCGGTCTGACAATTCTTTTGATGTCCCAGGGGGTCTATAGCATATCCCAATTTTTACAGGTGTTTGGGTACATGTATTTAACTGTATCCAGATGGTTTCTGGCACTATGTCCATCTCTAACCTTATCAGCTATATCAAGAGCTCTTATATCATCTGATATATATGCTGCTACTCTCCCTCCTCTCTTTCCTCTTCTATCTTTATGAAATAGGGTGTAACCTGGGATTTCTTTACCCCAGTCCCTTTCTACTGTCCACCAGGCTTCTGTAATAAACACCATATCCACCCACTTCCCTCACATATGAGTGCCTCAAGTTCTTCCTTTTTGTTATTTAAACTCTGTGCATTAATAAGCAAACACTCTATATTAGTCTGAGTGGTGCCTACTTTTGCTTTAGTCTGTCTCCTCTGCTGATCTTTGTCAGCCTTATACTGCCCTCCTCCCCGTGACTAGTTTAAATAATTGCTTAATGTTCCTCTAATTTCATTTGCCAGAGTTTTAGTGCCCAGTGAGTTCAAGTGCAGTCCGTCCCCCCTATACAGGTTTTTATTATTTTTAAACCTCTGCCAGGTGTCCATGAAAATGATATGTCCAGCTCTACACCTATTTGAAACACTACTGTTTATTCTTCGAATAGTATTATTCTTTTCAGGGTTACACCCACAATTTGGCAGTATAGCAGAGATTATCGGTATGTGACCATTACCCTTTATTATCTCAGTGCATTCCATAATCTCATCCATAATGTATTTTTCATGCTCCTTCCCCACATTGTTTATTATTACATGGAGTACAACCACTTTTTCTTTTGGAGTATTTAACAGCAACTTAGGCAAGCGCATTTTAATATCCACAACTCTTGCTCCTGGTAAACAGTTTACAGTCATGCTCCCTTTACAACCAGCTGTGAGTATTGTGTCAGTATTTCTGATGATGGAGTCTCCTATCACCAGAATTTCCATCTCTAGCTGAGCCTCTTTAGGTTCAGTGCCCAAAGTTCCATCTAATATAAGTGTGTTTGTGCTAGTTTCTGAATTGGTGCTAAGAGGAGAAAATCTATTTAGCACTTCCGCAGCACTTCAACCCATGGCTCTTCTTCTCTTCTTGTAGGGTACTTTAGAAACCATTGCCCAGCTGCCCCCCATACCCTCATAGCTGTTGCCCACTGACTAACATCAGATTTTTCACTAGAGCTCTTACACACAACATCTTTAAACACTGCCCTAGCTGTTTCAGGCCTATCTTGCATGAGTCGCTCTTCAGATCTCACAATCTCAGTTTGTATTTTCTATCCAAGCACCAAAATATTGGAATGATCTTCCAATTGAATTGAGAACTATGAGTAGTCATAATTTATTCAAAAAGAAATTGAAGCCTCATTTATTGAGTAGCTTGCAATGTCACTGCTATTTTAAATAATTTGTATTATATTGTTTGTCTTATATGTCATGTATTTGTATTCCTGTATTAAGTGAATGTAAAAGTTATCTTTTTGTATAACATCTTGTGACTAATTTATAGTCTCGGGTCGCATATTAAAAAGGACCTTGGCTCATATGTGTACCCGATTAACAAAAGAAATAAATAAAAATAAATAAAAAAGTATCTCTAGGGGGTATTTCTGCCGCCATTCCTGCAATTTACATTTTAGGGCAGTGATTTCCTTGCAGTTTATGCACCGATACCTAGATATGTTTATGCCTGCCAAATTTCTGGCACACATATCACAGTGTCCACATTTTAGGAGATCCCCCTTATCACACAGCTTCTCCAGCAGCTCATCTGTACTGATATCCTCTCCCATAATGAAATGTAGTTGCTTTATTTCTATATTCTAGAGATACCTCTATTTTTTGCACATATATTATTTCTTGTCCTGCCTACCGTCTATGCATGCACTGAAGTGCCTCCAAATGGTCCTACCCAGCAAGTACACGAGATACTAACAGCACATTTTAGGATGCCCTTACTGACCACTCCAGGGTTTCCTCCATATGGGCTTTCAACCGTTTGATTTCTCTGCCCTCTATCCCTTGATCCCTGCAGGACACGCAAGACACGTGACATGCGTGTCTCTGCACATGTCTCTGCGTGCTGCACCACTCACTCAGGAGCCCTCTTAAGTAGCCCCCGTGACCTGAAAGTCATGTCACTCCTGCTGCAAATCCTTATCAGAATGCTTGCAACTGTAAAGATCTTTATTCCCAAGTATGAAACACAAATAAGTTCTCCAAATGGTGCAGAAACAGTTTACAGGCTCACTGTAACAGCACCAACCACCACTTTAGCCCATCCTTTGGTATCTCTCCTGCTGGCCCAGTAACTGCTGAGGCCGCAGTGCAGCCCTTTCCCCGATGTCCAAAGAGAAAGACAGTACTTCACCACACACTTGTAATACACTAGCATCAAACACACTATTATGGTTTATTTTATTTGTTTTGGTTTTTATTTTGTACTCAGACTCTGCACTAATTCCCACAGTTGCACCAACAATACAGGTACATTAACTCTCAGGAAACAGCCCAGATACCAAGCAGCTTTCAGATCGAAAGTGCAGAAAGAAGTCTAGCTAAGCCTCTTTCAAATACAGGATACTAAACATTATAATTACTAGTGACTCCCATTATCAACCCAATTTTTGTTGGTTTCAAGAGACATAATTAACAGCAAACATGGTGTAAAAATGGATTATTTTTGGCTTTTGAAACTCTCATGCTGCACATTTCTTAAAAGTGGGAAGCCGTGATCTCAAGCTCCCACACAGTTGAGTTTGCTAATGATAAACAGTAGCTTAAATGGATGCTCTCAAGTTACCAAGGAAACCTTTGGTGAAAGGAAAAGGAAAACCCAAACTGAAATGCTAGACTGAATATTTGTAATAATTATGAACTTATGGGAGAAAACTGAAGTTTAAAAATTTTAATTTTTTTGGGAGGTCTCTTTAACGATAGTTTGTTCTCTGTAAGGAAGTCAGCAGCTGCTTCTCATGATGAAGTTCTGTGCCTGCAACTGCAAGCAACAACTTTCATCTGTGAAAAAAAAACAAGACTCCACTGCCTAGTTACATGATGAATGTCTATGTGTGTTGGTTAAAAACACCTAGAAACAAAAATTATAAAAAATAAAATGTGTAACTGTGTGCCTATGAGTTTTTTTTACACACCCTGAGCATGTGATGGGTGCATAAACCTCTCGAGCTTTGCTCTCAAGGATTATGTGTCATCATAACACACCTGGGGTAAAGTAGGTGCTCACTTTCAAATGCATGGCCAGCTCCAGCTTTCAAAAAACAAACAACAAAATGAGGATCACTTCAAGCCACAAAGAACACTGGACACCAAACCAACAGTGTAATGGACTAATAAGGGCTTACTTATTTGACACAGAAAATAACAAAGTGCAATGTGTTAAGTGCAATGTAGTGTACACCATCAAAAAAATCAGCAGCAACTGAGCACAACTGCCTCTCCTTTATTTTGACTGCACTTCAGCATTTTTGTGTACTTTCTTCTTTTTGTACATTGTGCTTGCTTGATTTATGTATTCTAACATCTCTTCCCTAAGCTGTAACTGAAAATGTAATGATTTAGGTGTCTCTATTTGTCTTCTGTACAGTAGTAAATGCATTTCATTGAAAAATAAATAAATGTTGCTATGATACTCCTTCTACAGTGGTCAGAGCACCTTACTAATAAGGCAAAAGATGAAACAATTAAATCACAACTTCTACAGGCATGAAAAAGTACTGTAAATAAATTACATATGTACTGTAGCTAAAAACTGCAGTGAAAGATGTTCCCTAGTAATTCAGAACTGCATTTTCCTGATACACTTGAAACATTTTCAAGACTTTTTACAAGCACAAGTGCATTCTTAAATGTAAGAAATCATTATTAGCTTAATGATTTACCCAATTATGAAATGTTCAGCTAATGGTCTACTGTAAATAGGATGGCAGTGAGAAAATCAGCTCCCACAACAGTACCTGTACAGTAGATGTTTACATCCTTCAAGCCACTTTATGTTCACATCTTTATGTCTTGTGCAGCTTTGCATTTTAGAATAATTTGATTGCTCTTCTGACTTGTTTTATCTTTTTCTTGTTTTTTTTGTTAGTTAATTTTGTTCTGAGCCATCCAACTCTGAACATTTATTTATCTATTTATTTATCAAGTCTAGGATTGCAAATACCTTTGAGCCATGGCTCTTTTACAAAGGTTCCACGTCAGAGAAATACAAATTATGGGGAACATCAAGACAGGCATTACAACAATGTGGACATTGCAAACAGAGTACAGATTAATACAGTTCAAGGGTAGCATTGTAACAAGGCAGTCAGCGGCATTTGTCAGAGAAGATAGACAACAGATAAGAAGTGCCAGAGTCATAGGGAGAGGGAAGAGGGTGGGGGGGGAGAAGGAATGTAGGAAGGGTGGCAAGATGGTGAAAAGTGCAGCATTGGGTATACCAAGATGTGAGGGTAGAATCCAGTGGGGGGGCAACTACAGCAGAAAGGGAAGTGGAGAACAAGGTTAAGTTGGGCAGTCACAGGAGCTGTTGGTAGTGAGATAGCCCCAGAGCCTAGTTTTAAACATACCAATAGTTGGGGCAGAGGAGATGGTTGGGCTGAGGCCATTGAACCAGAGTGGCACTCGATAAGCAAAAGTGCATTGTCCCTGTGAAGTGTGACAGTGGGGGACTTTCAGTAACTGTAGCGTGGATCTCCTAAGGTGCCATTTGTTAATTCGGTGTTGTAACAGAGTTGAGACCCCAGAAGGTGCAAGGCCAAGGTAGATTTTTTTCACCATGGAGCAGGTGAGAAACTTTATGCGGTTTGATAGTTGGAGCCAGCCAGTCAGAGTGTACAGGTCACATGTGTGGGTGAGACGGTGAGCACCAGTGATGAGCCGACATGCTTTATTTAAGGTAGTTGAGAGGCAACTAAGGGTTGTGGTTGTGGCCGAGCCATAAATGATGAGACCATAGTCTATTACAGAGATCACAGAGCTCAGGACTGCAACCTTCAAAGCTTCTGGTGTGAGGTGTGGTCTGTGTTTGTAGAGGAGACCAAGCCATGTATTAGCAGCTCTAGCTACATTATCTACATGAAGTCCATAGGATAGATTAGGGTCAAGCTGTATCCCTAAGTATTTGAAGGACCCCACCTGATCTAGAGTGTTCCTGGGTGGTGGAGATAGCCAAGTGGTGTAGCTTGTGTGGTTATGAGAGCTGCAGAAGAGCATAGATTTGGTTTTCTTGTCATTGAGGACCAGTTTATGATTAAGAAACCATGTCTCTACAGAACTGAAACCAAGTTGAAGGTTGTGTTGAAGAGTTGCAGGATCTTTGTGAGTGGAGAATACAACAGCATCATCGGCATATAGTATGATCTGCTCAAAGCAGTGGTGGTAGGGAGGGAGTTTAAGAAAAGGCTAAAAGGAGGGGTCCCAGTATGATCCTGTGGGACACCCGAGCGAACAGGCAGAGGTGTTAGAAAGAGGCCTCGCACTTTTACTTCTCTGTGACTGGTTTCAGGTAGCTTTTAAACCAGAGAGAAGAGTCAGGTGATAGCCCGGCATTCAGTAGTTGGTGTATTAATAATCCATGGTGTACTGTATCGAAGGCCTTGGAGAGGTTTCCATGAAAATGGCCCCCTGAGAAGGCCGTTGTCAAGGGATTTGTGCAAAGCTCCAGTGAACTCAAGAAGGGCTGTGGTGGTGCTGTGACCTTTCCAGAAGCCGTGTTGTTGTGGACAAGGTATATTGTATTTATCCAGTGGTCGGTAAGTTGATCAGCCGATGTGCTCAAGTACTTACATAGAGTGGTGGCAGTATGGAGATAGGGCGATAATTTGAGTGAATCGTTTTGTCCCCACTTTTATGGATGGGTGTCATGGTGGCTGTTTTCCATAGGTCTTGGAATTTTCCACAGCTGAGAGAGAGGTTTAGGATTTTTGTTAATGGATGAATTACCTCATCGAGGGTGAGCAAAAGAAGCTTAAGGTCTAGGGTGTCGCTACTAGATCTAGATTTAGAGATTGCTGCAGTAATATAGCGGTGAGCTTCATTCAGCCTTACCTTCCTGAAGTAGAAGAGAGGATGGTTAGACTGAGGGGCTGAGGTATTTGGGGAGTAGGCCCTGTTTTCGAAAAAGTCATGGGTAGAACAGCACTAAGGTCTGAAAAAGCCGTGTTAAAGATGTTTGCAATCACCTTGGGGTCAAGGGTTGAGGATCCATCAACCATTAACATGGCAGGAGAGGTTTTTGGCTGCTTCCCTGTGACATCCTTGTTATTGTCCCAGAAAGCACGACCTTTTCCCCATGTATTGGTGAGAGCATCTTTGTAATAGGTGGATTTCATTAGCTGTACGGCTTTTGTGCAGGCATTTTGTGCTTGTTTGTAATTTTGGATGTCCAGTTGTTTGCCAGTGGCCCTGGCAACTGCCCAGAGGTGATCTCTTAGTTTCAGCTGTGAGAGAAGAGTCACGGTGACCCATGGGTTAGAGAGAGATTTTGTTTTGCACCTTTTAGCA
The DNA here is from genome assembly GCA_016271365.2 of Neoceratodus forsteri. NCBI lineage: Eukaryota > Metazoa > Chordata > Ceratodontiformes > Ceratodontidae > Neoceratodus > Neoceratodus forsteri. Next base: position 737,066,426 of record CM057449.1, read on the forward strand.
GGGGCAAAGAGGTTGCAGGCTTTGTTGAAAATTGAGATGAAGTGATCAAGAGCCAAGTTAACATCTGTTGCTTCATAGATGGGTAGCCAGTCTTGTAGAAGCAGGTGTTGTTTGAGATGTGGAAGTTTTCCGTGAGGAAGGACTCTGCTAGCGATAATTTTGGGAGGGGGCTTAAGGAATTTGTTAGACCATGCACACATGACTGGGGAGTGGTCACTGAGTGAGTCTGGGAGAATGGTCGTATGAGAAATCCTTGTGGGGTGAGTGGTGAGGACCCAATCCAAGAGGGTACTGGTGCCAGTCTTGTAGTTAATCCTAGTAGGGAAGTTTACCATTTGTGTGAGGTTAGCAGCTGATATGGAGTCTTTATACGCACTGGCACTCTATGCTAACCAGTTTATGTTGAAATCCCCTAGTAGAATAAGTTCAGTTTCGGGAGGATGTGAGTTGATAAAGTTTAGAATATCATTGAATCCATGTTTAGGGTCCCTGGGTGGGATGTATACGGAGACAATAGTCAGAGCTTTATGGTTGGGACCTAGGATGATTTTTATTGGCAGAATCTGGGCTGAGGCAGAAAGTGATGGAGCTGCTACAGGGTCCAAGACAGGGAGTCTTTGATATAGATTGCACAACCACTACCTTTTTTGGATATCCGGTCCAGCCTGTGAACATTGTAGCCCTGTATTGTTACTGCTGAGTCAGGAACTTTAGGTGTCAGCCAAGTTTCCACCACTGCAAGGATGTCAGGGTTGTGTTGGCATATGAAGGCTTGGAGTGCATCCAGCTTTGGTAGTAGGCTGTAGATATTAATGGTTGCAAGGATAAGGGCACCTGGAGTTTGTGTGTGGCCTGAACTTCTAGGGCCAGGATTGGGATGGAAGCTGCCTGAGATGAGAAGAAGGAGGAGCAGGAGTTTTAAGGAGCAGAGTCGCAGCTCTTTGAGAGATAGTTTTGATTGTTGTTTCCTGGAGTAGAAGTTGCAAGGTTCCAGCGGTGTCCCATATGGACTGCAAGGTGGTACAGTGTAGAGAGGTGGCCACACTTGTTGGAGAGTAGTGGTGGTGTTAAGTAACCAGGAATATCCAAACGGTGCACCAAGCACAAGTCCTGAGGGAAGTGGAGAGTTCCCTTGGAGTTGCAGTGGAAACCAGAGTAGAGGGTGGCGGGGGTGGGGTGGGGGTGTGGGTGGCTAGGACCAGGGAGAGAGAAGAGGGAGATCAGAGCAAGGAGGAGGAGAGGTGAGAGAAAGGCAGAGAGAGACCACATGGCTTATGCACTAGATAAAGAGATAGAGATATAGCCCTCTAGTGGTGAGAGGATATAATCTGCTAATGGAAAAGTCAACTGTTAAAAAAAAAAAAAAGCTCTAAATTAACTTCTAATATCAACTCAGAACTTAAAATGACTGTAAGGATTAAACAAATCATTAAACCCTAGCACATAAATTCAACTAGAGACACAGAGGGAGATACAGTAGTTAGAGGTGTGTTTAGCAGCAGATAGTATAGGCCACTTGGAAATCAGCTTCCACTGGTACCAAATCCAAAAGTCAGGGCTAGTACCTTGCAGTACAGAGGATTTCTGAAAAACTGTTTAGGTTCCAGAAATAGAGGGGTCTGTGGCCTGGTCAAGGCACGCTGGATCCCTTGCAGTACAGAGGATTTCTGAAAAACTGTTTAGGTTCCAGAAATAGAGGGGTCCGTGGCCTGGTCAAGGCACGCTGGATCCCTTGCAGTACAGAGGATTTCTGAAAAACTGTTTAGGTTCCAGAAATAGAGGGGTCCGTGGCCTGGTCAAGGCACATACATACAATGAACATACATTGTAAAAGTGGATGTATCCTAAAACAGCATGGCAACCACTTTATCTCTTTCTTTTGCTATGTTAACCACCATATTATGCATCTAACAAAAAGGCTATGTGTAGATGATGATGGATTTATATGATTTTCTGCACAAAAAACATAAAAACATTTCCCACATTTCTTTAAATGTTAGCACAGTTAGTGAGTCATAGAACCAATACTGGTGCTGTATTGTTAGACTGATGGAAAAAAAATAGATCAAACACACTGACAAATGCTGTGTCATTGTTTTATTTTTAACACGATGATGACACCTAAAATAATGAATGCTGTTACCGATAACAGATCCAGAAGCAAATGGTTTGATACCTTTTATTGGACTAACATAGATGGTACAAAAAGAAAACCATGTCTAAACTTTTGGACCAACCAAGACCTTCCTATGAGACTTATGACAGTTGTTGTTTAGAGTCACATTATATTAACACCCAGATCATACATAAAAAACATAAACAAAATTCTCATTGGTTTAAAGTAGCTATTTAAAAAAAATCACAGATTTAACTGGAATGAACAGCATTCCATTGGCTTGCTACTACTGAGAATCTTTTCAAGGTCAAATGACATCCAAAGTAGATAAGCTGAACACTCAAGTAGACAAAACCTCTAACTGAAATTATTAATGAATGAATGTGTTATGAGAATACATTAAAAAAAAGCAAGACCTTGAGATTTGATACCACAAATGTCCAAGTTAAAATGTAATAGTATTGTATGATAAAAACTACAATAGAAATGTATGTATGGAAATAAGATGGAATAAGAAAAATGTACAGTACCTTGTTTGAATACTGTTTAAAACAACATACAGAAATAAACCTATCTGGAGTTATTTTCTAAACTATACTCTCAACCAGTTAGTACACTCCATAAACATTAAAACCTACAGTGCTGCAAAATATTGTTTGCAAGATCATATCAACTGTCAGCATTATTGCCAAATAGAAATAAATAAACCTCTCAAGGACCACTTAGAAAATGAGCTCACATATCTCAAAATGTTCAAAGTTCAATAATGAATCAGTCACTTATTTATTTATATAGTTTTTAAATTATTGTAAGGTGCCTTGGTTTGAGAAAGGCACCATATAAATAAAAGTTTCATTTCATTTCATTTCATAATCACTTAACTATATGAACATAAACAGTGTTAAGAATCTGAATAAAACTCCAATGTAATTAAACTCTCCCCCTCCTCTGGGAAAAGATAACAAGAAAAGAAGTGTATATTCACTATATATGTGAGATCAGAGTTCTAACACCCTGTAGCATAATTATGGCATGTACCTGAATATAAGCCTACCTAAAATTTTAAGCACAACCCCAACCCTTCCTCCCATACACAGCCACCTCCCCACAAAAAACACACCATCTTTCAACCCCCAAAACACACACAAAATTACCCCCCATACACTAAATTCCTCCCCCATACACACTCACCCAAGACAACCCAACCCCCCTCACACACATATACATATTTGGTGAGAAACCAACATGCTGATAATCAGTTAAAAATAACTATGAAAATAAAAATAAAACCACAACACACTGATGTCCTGTTAAATGTCCATCCTATGAAGTAAAAGTCTGGGTAAGTTTAAGTGGGGTATTGTGTCATGAAACCCAAATCAGTATTCATGCCATCTGCTACCACATTGAGAAGTAAAATAATCTTAATCTCAAAAGTCTGTCTCTCTTGTGTATTTTTTAAATGTCCTTTTAAGATCATTACTGACATATCTGAGATTGAGTGGTCATTCTGAGAAAAGTGTCACCCCACTGGTTTGTCAGTCACCTTCACATTAATGGTATGTCTGTGTGCATTCATTCTAGTGCAGAGAGGTTGGCTTATTTCTCCAACATACTCTGTTTGTGAACATCTTTTATAGATACATAGATACATAGACAGTGTCGGCAGATAAAGGCCTATGGCCCAACCAGTCTGCCCATTTCAGCTTGTAAGTTCAGTTTATGTTTTCGTAGAAGTCTGTTGCCCCTTACCCCAAATGCATTGAATTGCATAAATAACATTACATGATATGATATACAGGTATAATTCCCCTGTTTCCTGAATAGTCTGTTTGTGATATAACCACACAATCTGAAGTGGAAATGACCTCACAATTCTGACATCTGGGTTGATTACAGGGTCGTGTACCATTTAGTGCCATGGTACCCTGTTCTGGTGCACGCTTTCTCCAAACAATCAGGTTGGCTAAATTAGGTGATTGTTTAAAAGATAGTAGTATGAGTTCTAGTGCAGTGTGATAGTAATGGTTGCCAGTGGGGCAACACTTCTGTCAGAATGACCACTCAATCTCAGATATGTAGTAGTAGTAAAAAGCTTTATTCTTATACAGGATATGCTGGAAATTATCATCATTAGAACCTAGGTCCTGTTTACAAGATGGTCCTATTTTCATTTATGCACAGAGTTTCACATAAAACAAATGACAAAAACAGTGGGCACATAAATACAATTACATCATAAAACAATACTGGAGTTTTCAGTTTATTTACTTTGAATGTTACTGTATTTGACCTTGAAAAGATTCTCAGTAGTAGCAAGCTAATAGAATGCAGTTCATTCCATTTAAATCTATGATTGCTTGAAATAGGTACTTTAAACCAATAAGAATATTTTTTTGTTTTTTCTCATTTAAAATCTGAGTGTTAATAGAATGTTGCTCTCTGAACAACCATCATAAGTCTCTGAGGAAGGACTTGGTTGGTCTGAAAGCTTAGACATTGTTTTCTTTTTGTACCATCTATGTTGGTCAAATAAAAGGTATCAAACCATTTGCTTCTGGATCTGTTCTTACAAGGACCAATACAGCAACTAATCTATTTCTGTATGTCATCATGGAAGATACCAGAATTCGCCGTAGAATATGGCAGTTGCACATCAAGAAGAAACTCACCCATCTAGACAGTGACATATATTTTTTAACCTATTACAAGAGGAACAACATTAACCCTAAAGGTTTAACTGTTTGGAATACACTAAATAACACTGGTAATTATAAGTATGCAGAACAACTTTGTCGTAGGACTTCTGAGAAATTGAGAAATCACATGATCCATAGATTGTATGCCAAGAAAGCATTTTTAAAGAAAAAGTTTGATGGAATTGTTACCCCACTGGAAAGGATGTCTGTTGAGCCTATTAGAGTCACTCTGCATAAGATACACATGAACTGTCAAAGGACCTTAAGACAAGCCATGCTCATTAAAAACAGGAAGTTAGATACCTTTCAACTTATCATACTTCCTTACAACCATAAGGAACAGAATAGAGTGATTAAACAACATAGCCACACAGATGGCCACCTTTCAGTGGTTAATTTGTCCAACCACACACTGACTACTGGGGAATTAAGTGTACATTCTAAGGAACTCACTTTCTGCCCAACAAAACCACTGGAGTTAATACAGTTTTGTGGTAAACAGGAAGAATACTTCCATAGATTGAAACTTTAAGAATTCTTTCATGGCAGGTAAGAAATCACAGGCAGAGAAGAGATCACAAAAAGTAACAATTCAATGGATAATAAAAAAAATCATCTGATTTTACCCCCTTCCCCCAAAGTGGGCGTAATAAGAAACTGGACAATTACATTCATTGTTTTCACCAAAGAGCAACTGGTCTGATCATTAATAGGCAAAAACAGGCCCATTACAACCTCTCTCTCTCCATTGGCATGGAGGGCTATACAAACACTGAAATTGAACCACAACATTTTCATAAAAAAGCAGATAAAGGCTCTGCAGTGGTGATATTAAACTGAGAGGACTATATTAATGAAGCCAAAAGACAGTTAACTGACCATACCTACTACAGAGAACTGGGAAGTGACCCCGCCACAGAATATAAAAGAGAACTACAGGACTTAGATAATTTTCTAACCATGCCCAAGGCAGACTAATAGACCTTATCCCTGTTTAACCCAAGGCAGAGACATTCTACATGCTGCCTAAAATACATAAACCTGGCAATCTGGGGAGACCCATAGTCTCTGGCAATGGTACCATGACTGAGGGGATCTCAGGATTTGTAGAACCTTTTTAAAACCACTGGTTATAGAAAGGGAGAGTTACATTCAGGATACCACACACTTCCTGCATAAACTTTCTGGTTATAAGGACTTCCCACCTAATACCATTTTAGCAACAATGGCTGTAACATCCCTCTAAACTAATACAACTCAGTCCAGTTTATCCAACCTGCTTCAGTGACAAAAAAGTAAGCTGGATAAACAGGAGTTTGTTGTAGTGGGACCACTATCAAAAAATACAATGTTTGTATCCACAGTTATTCTTTTGTCTCATATGGACACGGTAATGTTTTTGGACAGGGGTTTGTTATTGATTTGCTGTTGACAGAGTACAGTACTGTACCATGTGATAGTCACAGCACTGTGTTGTGGGATTGGGTAATGGGAGTGAATCATGATCGTGACACTGTAATTTTTTTTTTTTTTTTATATGCTGGTGCTTATTGTGCAGTACTGTACATAAGGGGAAAAGTGCATTCAGTGTTTTGGTAGACCAGCAAATTTAATCTTTATTTTTTTGAAGAAAACATCAAGGTTGGTTTACTGCATGGCTCCAATGCGCTTCCTCGCAGCTTATGATCACAGTTTATGAACCAGCATAATATGCACTGGTTCGCAGTCTGGCTGACTCTCCATCCACAGTAGGCACTTGTCAAAGTGCTCTACTGCCTCTGAATTTGTAGGGATCATGGATGCTTATCTTCACCCTCCTCACTTGTATCACTGTCAGCCATTTCAGCTGCTTCAGCCGATGATGTGAATGGGCCAGGGTGGATTTATTCCACAATGGCAGTGTCAACAATGTACGGCTGTCCATCTTCTTGAGTGTCACACTCTACCCAGTTTAACATTTCCTCACTTGTCAGCTGGATTTGATATTTTTTACTGATCTCATCAGTCAGCTGCATTAGTTCATTTGTTCCAGGATCTTGCACTTTGGTTTCTCCCACTAAGTTGGTCTCCTCTAGTACAGCTTCTATAATAGCAGCAGTTATGCCAGATTTAGCCCATGATTTAGCAAGTGTGTCCACTCATACACTGTCCCAAGCTTCACCTGCCATGTAAACAACATCCTTTAAGTTTAAGGATTTGATGATCTCAGTCAGTGTCAAATCCTCATTGGTATCAGAGATCACAGCCCACAACAACCATTTTTAGTACAGTCACTTAAAAATTTCAAGAATCCCTTGATCACATGGCTGAATCTTAGAAGTGGTATTGGGTGGCAAGAAGAAGCACCTTATGTTTCCATGATTTGTCCTGACAGGTAGGATGTCCGGAGGAGCAGGGGAGTTACCCAAAAGCAGAAGTGCCTTGAAGGGGAGATTTTGCCTAAGCAGATGGCACTTCACTTCTGGAACAAAGTTTTCCTTGAATTACTTGGTGAAGAGGAAGCCATCCATCCAGACATTCCTCTGATTTGTGTATAACAGTGGCAGGCTTGCCATATTCACATGGCGGAAACATCTTGGCTCTTTGGACTCACCGATTAGGAGGGGACAAAGCTTGTCATCACCAGTGGCATTGACGCAGGTCAGAATAGTGACCATCTTTTTGCTTTCTAAATCCAGGTGCATCCTTCTTCTGCGCTGTGTGCCAGGGTCTTATCTGGCAGACAACACCAGTATAGACCTGTATCATCGGCATTGTAGATTTGGTCAAGAGTTAGACCTTCAGATTTGATGATAACCCTCAGCTGCTGTATGAAGGGTACTATGCCCTCATCAGCAGCACTTAAACGATCATCACACAAGTGCCATTACCGAATGCCATGGCACTTTTCAAAATGATCGAGCCATCCATCACTCACAACAAAAGCTCCATGATCACCTCCAAGCATAGAGTGAAATTGAAGGGCTTTCTCTTTAAGAAGAGGGCCTGATGTAGGAGTGTCCTTCTCCCACTCCTGACAAAACCAGATGTAGATGGGGTCACTGAACTCATCGTCTTTGCAGGTCCGCATATTTCTTCTGCTCTCTAGACCAGATGAGCCTCCATGGCCACAGCAAAGTATCTAAGTTTTTGTTTTGCCTCCTTAATATCATGCACCGTCGATTTGCCTACCCCATATTCAGCAGCCAGTGCAACTGCCTGCTCTCCATTGTCTAAGTGGTCTAGGATCCACAGTTTCTGCTGCAAGTTAAGCACATTTCTTTTCTGTTTTGAGCTCATCTCAGTTCAAAATACAGTACAGTACTGAATTCAGTGTTCCGAGCAAACCAATCTGTCTCCAATGGCAAAAGTGAACTTCATGTGGATGAGAAAATGGAAGTTCATTACATAGGGAGTTCTGAAACAATGGGGTTCAGTTAATCAGGATTGTACTATATTCCACATATGAATGGCATTTTAGCCTGCCTTAAGTACTTACATGAGAAAGGATTATACCGACAAACACATTGACCTGAAAGTGATGGGGAAACTTACTGAATTTATTCTGACACATAACAACTTCAACTTCAATGGTAAACATTATGTTTAAACAACGGGAACAGCAATGTGCACCAGAATGGCTCCACAGTATGCTAATCTGTTTATGGTGAATTTTGAGGATGACTTTTTAAGGCACTGTCCTCAAAAAACACTTTTTTATTTCTGTTACATTGATAATTTGTTTATAATTTGGAAAGAGGGCACTGGCACACTTAAAGAGCAACTGACACCATCTGGCCAAAAGTGCTACATTGCAGAATTTGAATCTGCATACCCCCAGAAAATCTCATACCAAAAACTAGATTTATGCATTACTTCATTTTAAAGTTATGAGCTATTTTATAACCCTGATTTCACTGCCTATTCAAGAAAAGCCTGTTTCAGTGTAGAGCTGCTGCTGATGTCATCTCAGGACCTCACAGTCTAGTATGTCCTGTCAGCAAGCTTATAGGACCTGTTTCTTCAAAGTTGTATGTATCATGTGCAATGGTTTTCACAAGTAAACAGGCAGCACAAGTCAGTTAACATTGCTTTAGAATCTGTGAGTGTTTCAGGTTTTGTAAGAAAACTGACACTATTTTGTTAACGTCCCTTTTTTGTTGTGGTCCTTTTTTCCAGGGTTACACACAGATACACAGAAATGTGATGGCAGAGAAAGACACCACAGCCCATCTAGTCTGCCCAACAGCCTACGTCCCCCCCTTCTGGTTGCTGGATGCTGGGTCATAGCACACTATTGTGAGGGTTGTACACTGAATAAGTTGCTGATGTGGTGAAAGGCTGAGATCATTCACACCTATCATTCAATTGAGGTGATTTCTAAGAATGGCACTTTAAACAATTATTCCATCTCATTTTCAATGGGGGTGGGAGAGGTAATGCTGTTTTTAAAACTTACTAGGAGTTTCTGATTTAGCCAGCACAATGTGTTCTCCCTGCCAGGTTGTTTTAATCTACAGTTAGGCTCACTTATGTTCTATTCTAAATTAAAATGATCATTTTACCAGAGCCAACACTTCCAATCCTAGTAGGAATTAACACATATAAGGCCCCTATTAAAACATATTGTAAAGCAGACACTGACAAACAGCAGTGAAGTTATCAACATTACAATACTAGCAGCAATATGACTTCCTAACAGGAACAGTAGAGTAGCACAAACTAACTGGCTAACCCTGAACAACAGGATCAAATTTCAAACCTGCCTCCTTGGGGAAAAAGCCATGCTTGGACTAACCCTTCCTAGCATCTCTGAATTTTTCATACCAGCTCACCCTCATTATGACACTAGAGGCAAAGCTCAGAATACATTCAGCATTCACTTTTGGAGAACTGCACTTGGCCAAAGCTCCTTTGCATATAGGGGCCCCTCTTTGGATGAACAAGGTTGCTCCTGCCACTCTTGGTATTGTTAATATCCAGGCTTTCAAGACTGAACTTAAACAGCACCTCATCTCTAATGGTGCATGTGCTTGCCCATAATGTAGCTGGCTCCCCCCTAGAACTCCTCTACCTCTCCTTTTTTCATTCTTGGCAATACCTGTTCTTGTACACCCTCTTTTATACTCTTCTGTCCTCATATAGCTTATCCTTGCATGTGTACCCCTACCTGCTCCCCTCCCCCTCTCTAGACTATTTCAGCCCTTTCATGCACTCATTCTCCCTCCCACCCTCATTGCACCGCCTCTGGCCCTGCACCATTTCCCTTTCCTACCCCTCTGTCCTTGCCTTATACACTCCCTGGCTCTCCTACTCTGCATATCTTGCTGTTTTTGTCCACTCAGTCTTTTCCTACTACTACCAGCTACAATCGCAGTACTGAACCTCACTTTTGCCTTCTTGTTTCCTCCCCTTCCCTCTCCTCTCTGTCTTCCCCTTCTTTACTAGTAATCTGTTGGACAGGACCCTAATTCTGTGCTACACTGCAACAATCTGCAGTCCCTTATTTTGAGCAATTGAATGAACTAGTTACATACTTGTTGTTATATTGTCCCTCTGAACTTGTCTCAGGTATCCTCTGATTTTTTTTATCTTCTTATATATTTTCTATGTACTGTATTATGTCTTGCTTCCTTGACATGAAACCTTTGTAAAAGAGCACCATGCTCAAAGGTTGTATCTGAAGAATTTAATCAAAATAAATAAATAAAATAAACTCCAAATGGCTTTAGTAGAATGGAGGCATGCTGACTCAGCATCCAGCAACCCTTGAGAAATGAACCACACAAAAATGCATTAGAAAATACAATTTTGTCAACTTTGTTACAAAACCTGAAACACATATAATTTTTAAAGCAATGGTTTTTGAATGGTGCTGTCTGTATTACTTTAGACAACTATTGCACATGATCTTTAAAACTTTGTAGAAACAGGTCTTATGAGCTTGCTGACAGGGAATACTAGACTGTGAGGTCCTGAGATGACACCATCAGCAGCTCTTCACTGATACAGGCTGTCTTGAACAGGTAGCGAAATCAGAGTTACAAAATAGCTCATAGCTTTAAAATAAAGTAACATAGAAATCTAGTTTTTGGTATGAGATTTACTGGAGACATGCTTATTCAGATTCTGCAATGTAGCATTTTTCACATCAGTGGCTCTTTAAAGATTTTCATCAGGAACTTAATAACCTCCACCCTACCATAAAGCTTGGAATATTCTGCCACCAGTGTTAATTTTCTGGACACCACTGTCACCCTCAAGGATGGATCCTGACATACATGTATTTACAGAAAGCAAACAGACAGACAGAGATACTTATACAGTAATAGTAATCACCTGAGTCACACAAAAAAATCTGCCATGTACAGTCAAGCACCTTGTTATCACCGTATCTGTTCAAATCAGGAAGATAGAGATACACATTTGGCTATGTTGAAAAACACCTTTATAGAGCAGGGACACACTTCCAGAGAAATTGACAGAGCAGTAGAATGTGCAACACAGGTACCTAGAGAGCAACTATTTCAGTATGAGGAAAGGACCACTACCAACAGAATACCCTTAGTAATCATGTATCATCCTGACCTTGAACCGCTATGTAAAATTATTATGGACCTGTGAAAAGGGATGCTGCACTGATTTCTAGCACTTGTACAAAAATCTAACATAGTTGTGGCACTCAAAGAAAATGTGGCAAGCCCTTTAGCAGAGACAAGTAATGGAGCAATTCAGAACAATACAGGAGGGAGTAATAGAAACATACTCTATACAGAAGTACTGGCTACAATTAGAACCACTAGTGAGACCATTATCACCTTTGACGGAGACGTGGGTTTCAAACATGCTGAATATAAAATGTACTTAATGGTGCAGAAGGACATGATTAAGGGTGAGTTTAGATGTCTGAAATGCTTAGAAAACAGGCAACTAACAAAGGACTTGTAGGACCTCAGCACTAGATTAGATCAGCTTGAAAAATCTCAACAGAACATGTAACTTAGACTCAACATTAACCAGCCAGAGCTAAACAACGTGAATCAGCACAGTAATAATACTAGATTAAATAAAAGGAAATGCAGTGAGGAAGATGGTACTAGTGATGAGGAATGGACAGTAGTACAGCACAATCTTAGGAAGAGAAGGGGCAAACAGTTATATAGGTCACATGACACCCCAGTAGTATCAATAGAAAACAGCTTCTCGCCCCTCATCAATGAAGTCATCATGGAAACCGATGTGAGTCCAGATCAACTAATATTAGTGAGACTAGAGCCAGCCCAAGCAATAGTGGTCAAGACACAAACCCAATCCCTCCACAGAATAATCCAACTCTTCACAGACAAACTGTTGTATTAGGGGATTCCATCATAGGATACTCTGATAGACAGATCTGTGAACCAGATAAACTTAATAGAACAAGCAATACATACGGAGGAGCCATAACTGGTGACATAGAAAAAAAAGTGGAAAAAGTGCTAAACAATGCAGGACAGAATCCTTTAACAGTCATCCATGTGGGAATAAATGATATAAATAACAAAACATTGAGGAAATAAAAAAGTTACAGATCCTGAAAACAAAACTGGACAAATGGAACAGAGAGATCTGTATTTCAGAAATATGCTCTGCCCCCCCCACTTGAGCTACTATAAAAATCAGAAAATAAAACAAGTGAATGAATGGTTAAGAAAGTGGTGCTCACAGAATAATATTAAGTGTCTAATGCACTGGGAATCTTTTGATGGGGACATTAGCATCTATGGAACAGATGGTCTACATTTAAATTGAAAGGGAAGTGCACTGCTGGGTAAAAACATTTCTGCATTTATCAATAACAATTTTAACTAATAAACAAGGGGCAAGGGGTCTTAAATAACAACCACACAACCAAGAGTGTACATAAAACTAGTAAAGTGATAAATGCTATAAAAGACGAAAAAATTTAGGGCACACAAACAACGTGAGGGGTTTCATATATTACTAACAAATGCAAGAAGTTCAAATATTATAAAAAAACAGAATTTGAAACTATATTAAAAAACATAGATATCACAGTTATTACAGAGGTCTGGTGGAATAATAACAGCTTATGGAACAGGGGAAATTAATGGATATAACTTAATACATAAGGATAGATGAACTAAAAGAGGTGGAGGAGTAGCACTGTATATTAAAAATAACATAAATTACAATGAAGTAAACTTTACAATACAACAGAAATCTACTAACGAGACACTATGGATAGTATTAACTATTTTTTTTATTAAGTTCTAGGATTACAAATACCTTTGAGCCAAAGGCTCTTTTACAAAGGTTCCACGTCAGTTTGAAAACAATACAACAAATTTAGGCAGTGCAAGATAATACAGAGATACAGCAATCAGAAGTTAGAATACAGAGGATAATGCTGATACATCAATGAATAGGGGAAGAGGCAAATAATATTGGTATACATTGGTCAAGGGTGAAAATGGGTGGGATTGCTACATCATACATGGTTATGAAAGTTAAAAACAGCAGATACACAAGTAGAGGGAGGTGTACGCTGGATAGAGTCACTGGTAAACACAGGTCTAGGGCAAACTAAGGGGAGATGCTACAACATTACAAGACAAGGGTAGGACACAGGGGAATATGAGCTGCCAGGGGTATTGTCGGGGAACATGGAGAAGTGCAGGGGTGGTAAGGGGGAGGTAGGGGTGGGGACGAGGGAGATGAAGTCAGGGATGGGGTGGTAAAGTGCTAGGTTGGGCAGTTAGGCAGTATTGAGAGAGTAGCATGGGTTTCTGGTTAGGTGTGGCAGTCATAGGTACTGGATGCAGAGAGCGAGTGACGGAGCTTGGATTTGAAAGTGCCAAGCATGGTGATGGAGGAGATTTCATTGTTGAGATTATTTAACCAGTTTGGTGCTCTGAAGGCAAATGAGCATTGACCCATAGATGTTCTGCAGTGTGGGGTCAGCAGGAGTTGAAAGTCAGATCCCCTTGTGTGGTGGGAGTTACTATATGGACTGAGGAGGGCTAGGACACCCGGTGGGGCAAGACCCAAAGTTATCTTCTTGGTCATGATGCAGGTTTGGTATTTTATACAGTTTGATAGTTGTAGTCAACCAGTTTGGGCATAGAGGTCACAGGTGTGGATTAGGTGGTGGGTGCCAGTTAGAAGACAAAAGGCTTTGTTTAGGGCAGTTCTGATGTGCCTGAGGGCTATTGAGGTGACAGAGCCATACATAATAAGGCCATAATTGATAACAGAGACTACAGAGCTTTGGACAGCGATCCTTAGAGCTTCAGGGGTAAGGTGCACACTACATCTGTAGAGGAGGCCTAGACGCAGGTTAGCCTCCTTGGCTACATAGTCAATGTGGGCTCCATAGGCCAGGTTTTTGTCCAGAGTGATCCCGGATATTTAAAGGAGTGAACCTCTTCAATGGTTACTCCAAGGTGGTTTGTAATGGTTAGTGTATGTTGCCTGTTCCTATTGTGAGAGTTACAGAAGAGCATGGATTTGTTTTTTTGTAGTTAAGGATGAGTCTGTGTCTGCTTAACCAGTTCTCCATGGAGGTGAAGCCGAGTTGGAGTTTGTTCTGTAGGGATAGTGTGTCCTTGTGGGTAGCAAGGATAATGGCATCATCAGCATAGAGAATGAGACGTTCCAGGCATGATTGGAGGAGGTTATTTAAAAAAGGCTAAAAAGAAGGGGTCCTAGAATGGAACCCTGGGGGACTCCAGAGCGGACAGGTCATGCTTCAGAGAGGACACCTGCAATTTTCACTCTTTGCGATCTGTTCTCCAGGTAACTTTTGAACCAGGCAGAGGAGTCAGGGGAGAGCCCTGTGTTTGTGAGTTCCTCAAGGAGTAGGCGGTGGTGAATGGTGTCAAAGGCCTTGGTTAGGTCTATAAAGACTGACCTGGTAAGATGTCCATTATCCAGTGCGCTGTGGATGGCTCCGGTGAATTCCAAGAGTGCTGTTGTGGTGCTGTGTCCTTTCCTGAAGCCATGTTGTTGTGAGCATAGGATATTGTGTTTATCCAGGTAATCAGTGAGCTGGTCAGTAACTATGCACTCAATGGCCTTGGATAGCGGTGGCAGCATGGAGATTGGTTGGTACTTACCAGGGTTGGTCAGGTCATCTGATTTATGGACTGGAGTAATGGTGGCAGATTTTCATTTGTCTGGGAACTGGCTGAGTCTGAAGGAGAGATTGAAGATCTTGGTAAGAGGACTAATCACTTCATCAAGGGTGAGGTACAGCAGCTTTAGGTCCAGAGTATCCCCACTGTGTCTTGTTTTAGTGATAGCATTTGTGATGTATTTCCAAGCTTCATGCAATTTGATGGCTTTGATGTAGAAGGGTGGGCAGGGGTGAGTATGGAGTTGGTGGTGGTAGGCTGAGAGGGGAGTAATCATCATTGAAGAAGTCAGTGGGGAGAATGTTACTGAGGTCTGTGAAGGCTGCGTTGAAGGTATTGGCAATGGTGACAGGATTGAGGGTAATAGACCCATCCATGAGTATCATAGTAGGGGTTGTTTCTGGCTGTTTTCCAGAGATTTCTTTAATATTTTTCCAGAATGCTTTCCCACTACCCCATGTGTTGGTGAGTGCTTCTTTGTAGTAGGTGCTTTTGTGAAGTCGGATTGATCGGGTATAGGCATTACGGGAATGTTTGTAGTTCTGAATGTTGGTCTGCATGCCAGACTCTTGAGCTAGGAGCCAGAGGCTGTCCCTTGCTTTTAGTTGTGTGATTAGATCGGCGGTTAGCCAAGGATTGAAGAGAGTTTTAACTTTACGCTTTTTTAAGGAGATGTACAAGTCACAGGCTGCACTGAAGGTGTAGATGAAGAAACTGAGGGCTGAGTTCACATCAGTTGCATTGTAAATGGGAGACCAGTCTTGTTGCTTGAGGAGAGATTTTAGTAGTTTCAGTTTTCCTCAGGGAATGGTTCTGCTGGTGGTGATGGATGGTAGTGGTTTGTAGAATTTGTTGGACCATTTACAGACGACAGGGGGAGTGGTCAGGAAGAGAATCAGAGAGAACAGAGATATTGGAGATCTGGGTGGGGTGGCTGGTTAGGACCCAGTCAGGAGAGAGGTGGTGCCTGTTTAGTAGTTGTGGTGGGTTGGGATGGTAACCAGTTGCATGAGATTTACAGAGGTGAGGGCATCCTTGTAGTTCCGTGAATCAGGGGTGAGCCAGTTAATGTTGAAGTCACCCTGCAAGATCATCTCAGAGCCTGGGGGTTGTGTACGTGCAAAGACCAGGGTGGCATTGAGGCCTTTTTAGTTGTTCTTTTGGTGGGATGCATACTGCAGCAACAGTGATGGCTTTTCCATGGGCTCCTAAGATGATACGAATGGGGAGGATCTGGACAGATGTGTCTGTAGTCAGGATTAAAAAAAATAACTCTTGGTGTGTGCTACAGGCCCCCAGATACTACCATAATTAGTCATAATTCCTTATTAAATAATATTGAAGAAACTGCCAATAGAAAGGATATCCTTCTAATGGTGACCTATACCTAACAGGTGTCAACTGAGCAGAACTAACAGCATCCAATCAAATGGAAAATATTTTTTTAAATAGCATAATAGGAAATAGATTATCACAATTAATAAAAGTACCAATGAGGGGAAAACATATGCTGGATCGTGTTTTAACAAGTATGGAGGACAGTGTAGGGAACATAAAAACCTTTGGCCTATTTAACAGTGACCCTGAGATCATCACTTTAAAGCTCAATACATATGTAGTCCCAATAAAAGGAAACACAGTATTAAAAAAAAAAAAACTATGCTAAAGCTGATTTTAAACCCATTAATAAAAGATTAGAGCTATGGGACTAGAAGAACTCACCAAACAGAGAAAATGTCAACTTGCTTTGGAAAGAGCTAAAGCAATTATCATTAGATCTAGAGAAAAAACATGTACCAAAAAAAAGGTATATAATAAAAAAGGTAAAAGACCAGTATGGTTCACAAAACATATTAAAAATAGCCACTAACAACAACAACACAACTTACAAAGCTATGAAAAAAGATAATAGTGAATACAATGTGGCAAAATACAAGTCAGCACTAAATAGATGTAAACAATATATGGAAAGTGGAATTTAAAATAGCACATATGAAAGACAATGGGAAGGCCTTTTATGCATATGTGAACAATTAAATTACAGAAAAATCAATAGGATCCTTATTAAATGACGTAAGGGAAACAGAAGGTATGGCCAGTATGTTCATTGAGTATTTTGCATCTGTATAGAAAGCAAAAACTGTCAAAACAATAACACACCCATCTGAAGAACAGACCACCAAAAATCAGGTAATTACCAGGGATGATGTTATAGACCAACTAAACAAGACTGATGTTAATAAATTTGCAGGACCGGACAGGCTCAGACCAAGATTAGTAAAGCAAACAAAAGAATGGACAGCGGCACCTTTGGCCACTATATTCACAAAATCAATGCAAACAGAACATACTGGAGGATTGGTGACAAGCCATAATAGTATCAATCTTCAAAAAAATTAATAAATCAAACCCATCAAACTATAGCCTGATAAGTCTTATGAGTATATTGGGGAAAATCATGGAAACTGTAATAAAAAACAAACTAGAAATTTAGTTAAGCAATAATCATATCTCAGACTGCAATCAGCATGGATTTAAAAAAAGACAGGTCATGTTCAACCAGTCTCTTGCCCTTTTACAAGAAGACTAGTCAGACACTCTCAAAAAACCAGCCAGTTGACATAATTTACTTGGATTTCAAAAAAGTATTCGATAAAGTTCCCCACTTACTAATAATCAATAAAGTAAAATCATTACATATTGATAAAGCACTAGTACACTGGCTTAGCAACTGGTTGGATAATAGAACTCAAGCAATTAGTATAAGAGGAATCCTATCCGAAACTAGGGAGGTGACTAGTGGGGTCCCACAGGGCTCGGTCCTTGGACCAGTTTTGTTCAGTATCTTCATATCCGATCTTGACATAAACAATACCAACTGGGTTGCTAAGTTTGCAGATGATTCTGAACTGGGAGAAATTGTGGAAAATAGTGTTCAGATTGAATGACTCAAAAATGATTTGGCAGCAGTGGAAAACTGGGCCCATACCAACAAAATTAATTTTAACCCAAATAAATGTGTAGTTTTACCCATGGGTAAAAACAACAGTCAAATTATTCATTTACGGGCAAAACACTAAAAAAGGTTGAGAATGAAAAAGATCTATGAGTACTTATTAACAATGATTTACAGTTTGGTAAATATTGTATGCAAGTTGTAAAAAAAAACAACCAAATCACAAGATGTATAAAAAAAGCATTTATTTTGAGAGAAAACTGCATTAATAAATGGTATGTGTCTTATGTCAGACCACATTTTGACTACTGTTCAGTAGTCTGGGGCCCACATTTAAAAAGGGACATCTCCAGTAGAGAGAGAGAGAGAGTACAGCGCAAGGTAACAAAGATGGCGAGAGGACTTGGTGACATGCCACACAGTAATAGATTGGTACAGCTGAATATGTACTCCCTTGAAACAAGAAGGACAAGGGGAGACATGCTGCAGATGTACAAAATACTCAAGGACAAAGAGCTGATGGATATTATGGGGCTAGCACTATGCACTAATAAAGAAAGACTGAGATATGATCAGCAAATTAATTTGTTTCACAGTTCAAACAATAACAGAAGAGGTTATTTTACATTTAGAGCTACACAGGTCTGGAACACACTTCCACCAGAAGTAGTTGCAGCACCATCACTAAATATATTCAAACAAAGACTAGATCCACATCTAATAGGTAAAGGGTAATGCAACCCTGCCCAGGTGGGAGACAGATCTAATGGGCTACAATGCCTTCTCCTGTCTAAATAACCTAGTATTGACCTCCACTCTATATTTAGTGAGGATGATACCCTAAACTGTATTTTTCAAGAACCACCACAATTATCTTTTAAACAACCACCTAATTTAGCCAACCTGATTGTTAGGAGTAAACTTGCACCAGAACAGGGTACCATGACACTAAATGGTCCACAGCCCTGTAAACAACCCAGATGTAGGACTTGTGAGCTCATTTCCACTTCAGCTTGTGTGGTTACATCACAAAGCAGACTATTCAGGATACAGGGGAATTGTACCTGTATATGTAATGTTATTTATTTCATTCAGTACAAGAGATGTCCACAAACAGGGTATGTTGGAGAGACAAGACAACCTCTCCACACTAGAATGAATGCACACAGACATACCATTAATATGAAGATGACTGACAAACAAGTGTGGTGACTCTTCTCTCAGAATGACCACTCAATCTCAGATATATCAGTTTGTTGTGGTTTTATTTTTATTTTCATAGAGTTCTTTTTAACTGGTTATCAACATGTTGGTTTCTCACCAGCTATACATATGTGTGTGGGGGGGGGGTTGTGGGAGGTTGGGTTGTCTTGGGTGAGTGTGTATGATGGGGGATTTAGTATGTGTGTGGGGTATTTTGTGTGTGTGTTGGGGTTGGAGGGTAGTGATTTTGTTTGTGGGGAGGGGGCTGTGTGAGGGAGGGGTTGGGGTTGTGCTTAAATATTTAGGTAGGCTTATATTCAGGTACAAGTCATAATTATGCTACAGGGTGTTAGGACTCTTGGCTCACATACACAGTGAATACACACTTATTTTCTAGTTATCTTTTCTGGGGGGGTATTTCCATTGAGGTTTTATTCAGACTCTTAAGACTGTTTTCTGTTCATATAGGTAATTGATTATGTACTGACTCATTAGTTAACTTTGAACATTTTAAGATGCATGAGCTTTTTTTTTCCTAGGTGGTCCTTGAGAGATTTACTTTTTTTTTTTAGTTGGCAATAATACTGACAATTGATTTTGCAAAAATACTGTTACAGCACTGTAGGTTTTAATGTTTATGGAGTGTGTTAACTGATTGGGAGTATAGTTTAGAAAATATCTCCAGACAGGTTTAATTCTGTATGAATGTTTTAAACAGTTGTTCATACAAGGCACATTTTACTTATTTCCTCTTATTTCCATACATACATACATAAATTTCTGTTCTACAGTTTTTTTTATCATACAATACTATTAAGTTTTAAATTGGACATTTGTGGTATCAAATGTAAAGGTCTAGCTTTTTATTTTGAATGTATTCTCATAACACACTTATTCATTAATAATTTCAGTTAGAGGTTTTCTCTACTTGAGTGTTCAGCTTATCTGCTTTGGATGCCATTTGACCTTGAAAAGATTCTCAGTAGTAGCAAGCTAATGGAATGCTGTTCATTCAATTTAAATCTGTGATTTTTTTTTAAAATAGGTACTATAAACAAATGAGATTTTTTTTCTGTTTTTTTATGTATGATTTGGGTGTTAATAGGATGCGACTCTCTGAACAACTGTCAAAGTCTCCGAGGAAGGACTTATTTGTTCTGAAAGCTTAGACATTTTTTTTTTGTACCATCTATGTTGGTCCAATAAAATATATCAATCCATTTGCTTCTGGATCTGTTCTTACAAGGACCAATACGGACCAATACGGCAACTAATCTATTTCTGTATGTTACTGACAGCAAGCATTTGTCAATGCCAAATGTTTGCTTGCTTGTGTTTATTGTGTAGGTGTTTGGCACTGATAGAGCAGAGGCTAAAATTAACAATTATAAAATGACAAGGAAAAATCCTGGGCTCTTAGTAGTCAGTGCTGACTTCCAATAGTGATGTTATTCCAGCACATCATGCAAAATCAAAAAGGAACGAACATGTATTTTTAAAATGCATTTTCACTTTTTGTTTACAAGCAAGCCATTTTATAATTGCAGTAATGCACTCCAGGCCATGTGTTTTGGGGATGACATCACTTCTCAGGTGTTGGATGCATTCAGCCTGTGGATTCATTCTCAAACTCCTGAGGCATGATGTTATTCCAGCACGACACATGCCCCATCATGCATTCTTGCTTAAATTAATAGTGAAATTGTCATGACTGAGAAATGAAGAGGGTCACACATAATGTTGTTGTTTTCTTAGATTGTGATTACCTTAAATGTTCAAAATACTAGTTTTTTTCTTTTTGCCACCGCATAGAATATGACAGAAGTCATTTATGAAATGACACCAAAAACTTGTGAAATGACCGTGAAAACAAGTTTTAGAGGGGGATTTGATAATGACACCTGCCGTGTTCATTTGATAGGGTAAAAACATGAGTATGTTACAAATGTGGGTCAAAAAAGTAAAAATACAGCAAAGTTATGAGTAAACACTGAAAACATATGCAAACAAAAAATGACCTGATACTTTAGTAAATTTTTCCAGCATGGGTCATTATAAGACAGCATGTAAAAAATAAACAGATAAACAAGCATGGAAACCCATGGTTTATTTTGTTGATTTTATATGTTTGGATAACCATTGTGCACTTGGCAAAAATGATAAGTATGATATGGGGGAGTAGAAATAAAAGAGAATGTCTATAAAACTCTGGGAAGACAAGCTCAAAAAAGTGGGGATTTATTCCACTTTAAAATTGATGTATATTGAAACTATAGCATAAAACAATTGGCAGCATGTTCCATAGGATCGGTGCTGCAACCATAAATGACCAGTCCTGCAAGAATGTTGGAAGGATGTAATGACCAGTAAAAGGTTTACCTTGGCAGACTGAAAGAGACAATCTGGAAAATATGACATGATGAGGCTTCAGGGGCAAATCAAGGACATTGCTGAAGTATACTTGTGATGGAGGATGTTTGCTACTATCCCCAGGCAGAGTGGTTAGCTTAATCAGGAAATTGGTGTGGCTCTGGGTTCCTAGTGGGAGGAGCCAACTGGAATAAAAAGGGGAGTACAGGAACCTTTTAAAACAGTGAGTTAGTTGGTGACGAGTGAGAGTGGAAAATTGGCCTGATGGGTTTCATCCTGCACCAGGGGTAGCCCTGAGACCCAACAGTCAAGAACCATAAAGGGGAGACCCTGACCTTGAAAACCACATGCTCCTTCTTGCAGGAGGACCCAGAGCAGCAGTGGGGTTTTTGCTTGCAGACCCAAGAGACCCCAAGTGAGAATTTCAGCCCAGTGTGAAATTTAAACCTGGACACTGGGCTATGAATACAAGGCACTGCCAGTGGACTCACCAGGGAGGCCTATTCATTCTAGTTACTTGCCCTATTGATCTGAGTGAGCAGAGGGACATGCAGTAGTGAAACTATAGTAACATTGGGCCTCCTCAGTGATGAAGTAATGAAATAGGACTTAATATAAGCTGTGATATATATTACAGATGAGCAGTAGTGCACCTAGTGTATTATTAGGTCTGAGTAGGTAGTTTAATATTAAACTTCACTTTTTGCACCTTAGTAACATGCCCATCTCTAGACAAACTAGCCTAAGATTTAGTATGTGCATGGTCAGTCCTAGCGAAATAGCTACAACAACTCCAACTAGCTCATTTTCACTCTTCAGAACTTTATTTTCATGTGTTCACCTCAAAAATGACCATGTACCAACATGCCAGATGTTTCACCCTTAAAAGGGTTCATCAATAAAGTACATGGTCTGCTTTTGGTAATTCCTCATTGTCTGTGTTTATGAATATGATGTCATCTTTATAACAAGCTACAGTACTTTGTTTCAATGATTCTGCATTCTGTTCTGTAATAGCAGCAACACTTCCTGCCTGCACTTCTGGCTGCTGTTACATCATATTCAAAAACACAGACAACAAGAAGTTACCAAAATCGGACAGTATACTTCCCTGATGAAGCCTTTTTAAGGGTGAAACATCAGGCATGTCAATACATGGTCCTTTTTGAGAACACTTGAACATAAAGTACTGAAGAGCAAGAAATAACTATTTGGAATTGGCTGGTTTGTTGTAGCTATTTTACTTGGACAAAGAGTGCCTTAATCAGCCCTCAAAGTAAACAAAGGAGGACAAGTGAACCCATCCAAGGTGCCCATTAAGGAACTTTCTGTTGTGTGCATCGTCAGTGCCAGGATCTCTGGATCTTGTAAGTGTGGCAATGCTCTGTTCAATGTAAAAGTTAATATATGGTTCTTAAGACCTTTCTTTCCTCGCTGATAGCTGAAAAATGACTGCAGGCCAAACCATAAAACTCAAGGGTTAGTTTTTGACCCAGAGATGATTCTCTTCCAGGTAGCCTTGTGCAGAAGGTTTCAGTTTTTAAATTAGCAAAACACAAAAAAAAAACAGCTGTTGGAACATGCACAGAATATTTTTTAAACTGAATTTTTGTAAAACTGATGTTTGTGTCTCTAATTTCATGACTCAAAATTACATTATCATGCTGCTTCATGCCACAGAAATGGACCCTGCTTTCTTTAAAAAATGCTTGACAGTCTGGAGCCCATCCCCACCACTGACACTGGACACAAGCCCACGTTTGTCTGGAGGATAACAGCACAACCCCATCACTGGTCCCCACTCACCTGAACTGCTAATTAATTGGCAGTGGGTGCCAGGGTGCCTCCCCCACCACTGATATTCCTGAGCCCCTACCAACTCAAAAACCTTTCCTGGCAGCCAGCCCATTGCCACAGCAGTAGTGCTAACACTCACAACACTGGCAATCTGAGTTTGGGAATGAGCTTGCAAGATTAGGAGCTGGCCAGGGCGCAGAAGATTGAGTATCTCAGGGGATTCTCTCCTGCTCTGGGGCAATAGTCAGACTAGAACAAGGGGCCATGAAATAAGACTCGGGGCAGCAAATTCAGAGGAAACACAAGGAGGTTTTTCTTCTCCGAGAGAGGGGGATGCTCTCCTCCTTCAGGGCAATATTCAAACTAGAACTTGGGGCCATAAAATAAGACTCAGGGGTGGCTAACTCAGAGGAAACATGAGGAAGTTTTTCTTCTCTGAGAGTTGCATGATCTCATCATCCGGAGCAATACTGCCACCTGGGTGACCATAGGTGGAAGTGCAGTTGAGGGCACCATAGGAGGAGTGGACACAGGCTAGGGGTTCAGTGTTGCAGCACACTTGCATGCACATGTACCTTGGACTTAATAATGAATGGCGTGTCCAAGGTGCTTGGATGAAACACCAAGGAAAAACATACTACCCATGGACTATGGACCCAAAGGAACCAGAAGAAAAAGGGCCTGAACTTCCTAACTCACCTGCTTGACAAAGCATAGTATGTTAGAGAGATGTCTTCCCCTCTTCCCCACCCAGAGTGACAGACACAGCAGCATGGAGGTAAGGCAAGTTGTAGGAGTTGGATTCTGGCAAAGCTGAGCACCTAGGGGCATCCAGAAGGAGGTTGAGGTAGTGACGTAGCAGGGGGCATACACAGAGAATTAAAAAAACTTTCTGGCAAATTTAGCCTCCCTTCCTCACCCCCTTCAACCCACCATTCCCATATTATAAAAAAACTTCTCCCATCCTCTAGTACCACACCACCACTCTCCCATTGCACTCTGTCCCACTTTCCCATGCCATGAATCCTCAGTGTTGCACATAGTAATTCTTCAATGTCCCAAGGCATATTCTCCCCTGTCCATTGACGTACTCCTCTTCCTGCAGGTAAGATAAAACAAACTCTGATAAGAGCCAACACGGCTGTTATTGCCTTGCCCAAATGTGGAGAAGCTGCAGTGGCATACGTACAGCTCAGATTAAATAGAAACAAATTATCTGAGGGAAAAATAAATTCTACTGTTCGTGTGGGAAAGTCAGCGGTATTTAATAAAAGTATTGTTTAGGGTTTCATGGGGGGTATTTTAAATTGCCACTGGTTAAAGTTATATTTTGCTTCCTGTAGGTGTGTGTGTGTGTGTGTGTGTGTGTGTGTGTGTGAAGGGTGGGGGCTGATGGCAGATCTAATCTGAAAGATCTGAACTCTCTGAAGTTGCTTGTCATTCCTCTTATCAGACCCTCTTTCACAAACCTTTCAGGCATATGTTCTGTAAAAGGAGTACTCCGTAGGCACAGAGACTGTGAATGTGCAAATAAGGCAGAGATCACATGCAGGATTAAAGCTGATTCTCCATGAATGCTGAGTGTTGCATAGCATGTTCTGCATCTGAATTGGCACCACTGAAATTCCTCCATTGCACTTGGCTCTTGCTGTGCACCTCATTCCAACTAGAATTTTTTTTAAATCAGTTTTAATACCATGGTGTTTATAATCAGGAATTCCATTACAACTAAGCCATGATGGCTAACCATAACATATGAGCCCAGCTCACCAAGTATACTTTTATTAATTGAAACACTGTTCAGAGTAAATGTATAAAGAACTAATACCATAAACTCTAAAGAATTCATTACTTGGCTGTGAATGTATATGACGTTTTGCATTGGTGGAGGTTGTACTTTGATTAACTTTTGCATTGGTAAAGGCTGAGTTGAACGTATATGAAGTATTGCATTGCCAGAGGTTGTAGTTTGATTAACCTTTGCATTGGTAAAGGCAGGGTTGAACATATATGAAGTTTCACATTGCTAGAGGTTCTACTGTGATTAACTTTTGCATTGATGAAGGCTGAGTTAAAAAAATGTTTCTGAGTTTTCTAGTGTTGTGCTTGTTTACAAGAATTATGTATCAAGCTTGTTCTGCAACTGTTCCATGCTACTCTAAGCCCACTAAAACATAGCCCAGTCATGTGACTGAGTATACTGTAGGTGTTTTGCCAGATTTGATCTGGGGTAAATCCAGATGCAGGGTCATATACCCCCCACTATTTTTTACCTTTGCCTAGTGATGTACTTACAACATTTGGCAGCTTTCTGCTTAGCTAGTCTGAACTGCATAGTCAAACAAAAAAATCCGGCACTTGGAAACAGCTGGGGTGCCACAGTCCAAAACTTCAGAATGAGAATTAAGAAAGGTCCATGCACTCATCACATGCTCACTCATGACTAGTGTAGAAAAAAATGTCCTACTGCTTTAGGATTTGAAAGTAGATCTTTTAATTAAAATACAAATAGATAAAATCAAGGTAAAAAAAACAGAGTTAATAGAGAGATGAGACGTTGGTGGGAGACTAACTTCTCATCTGTTATCTTGTGTCTCTGACCTTGATTTTATCAGCTTGTGCTTTAATTAAAATGTCTGCTTTCAAATCTTGAAGCAGTAGGAGCTTTTATTCTATACATGTCATGAGTGTGCATATGGTGAATACACAGACCTCTCTTAATTCTCATTCTGAGCTGTATGTTTAAACAATGGGGGTTATTCACAAAGGAGTGGGAACTATTCACCAAAGGCACATATACCACCCGTGCAGCTCTGCACCAGCAGGAGATCCATGTGGGGGCTGCACTCACTGACACCGGCCTCCGTGTGGCTCCCTTCCACTGCCCCACCCCCCTGGGGCACAAGATCCCTGGGGGCGGTCAGGTGAGGAGTGGAGGACTTGAGCAGGCAGCCTATCAGCTGCCTGTCCTGGGTCCCAATAATGGATTACTTGCACCCACGGGGTGCCATGTTGGCAGCCGGCATGCAGTGTGCTGACTGCAGCAGGGGAATGTGCCCACTGCCCCCAGCCCAGCAAGGAGTTCCCTGATGGTGGGGCATCCATTTGGGGGTTCCATGGATCCATGCCATCACTGCTTCAGATGGCTGACACCACCTGAGGAGCGCAGACCTGGTTTACTGTGGCCTTAAACTGGTGTAGCCATCCATGCCCCGTACACAGCACTCCACACCTTGAGGAATGCTGTGGAGTGCTGGCACACCCACTGCACTGCCCCCTGGCCTGCCCCAGTGAAGAGCATTGTGATAGGCCAGGAGATTGGGTGCATGGGGGGGCATAAGTGGTTGGTGGCTCCTGCACAGGGGATGCAGTGGGCACGGGCAGGAATGGGGTGGCTATGCACTGCATTTACATGGTGCCTAGCCACTCCAAACCTTCGTGAATAGGGCCAAATATGTGGAGAAGTAGCTACAAGCCACAGTCAGACTTTGAATGAAACAGCTTCTGAATAGCAATTGGTGCACAGCTTAACAGCTAGAAATTACCATTTGAAGTTTATTTATTTATTTTGTTTTTGTTTACCTGGGGGGGTTCCATAGCCACAGAAGTGACTATTTTCAGACACAACCCCGGAGGTTACAAACAGAGTAGACAGTCAACAAATACAGGTGCGGTATACAGACAGTAATTGTACAGAAAGACAATTAACAATACAATAAAACAATAATAAGTGCATATAGTATACAAGGTAAGTTCACTGACAGCAGAGGTCTATGAGGGATAGTAAGTAGCCTGGGGGGTTAAAGCAGGTGCATTTAGAGTGACTGATGAGGAAAGTATAATGCTGCTTTTTAAAAGCAGCATGGTTGGGTGCAGAGCAGACTTCTAGTGGGAGGGAGTTCCAATATTTTGGAGCAAAGCTAGAGAAGACTAAGGTTCCTTCAAGGGTTTTGCATCTAGGGGTGTACAGAAACAACAGTTCATTTGAATGAAGGCCATAGGAGAAGGACTGAGTCACAAGCGTAGAAGCAAGAGAGATGGGTAGGTTGGATCTTAATACGTTGTCAAGCAGAGTCCCTAGGGCAAGTAGTTGGTGGATAGACTGAGAGGGTCAATTTAAGTCAGCATATAGCAAGCAGTGGTGCTTTAGTCTTGAGGAGGCAAAGGCATAACGGCAGATACTATTGTAGGTAGTGTCCCATTTGCTGAGAGTGTTTTTAGGAGCATTTATGTAAGTCACTGCCCCATATGCCAGGGATGAGATTAAGATGACCCTAGCTATGGCCATTCTAGCTGAGGCGGTGAGCATGTGACTTGTTTTATAGGCTAGGCCAAGTTTTGAGTTTACTGACTTGAAGGTTGCCAGGATGTGTTGCTCAAAGTTTAGTTTCATCAAGAAGGACACTTAGGTACTTGAAAGAGGTAAAGGACACATAGGTACTTGAAAGAGGTAACCACCATAAGGGACGAGCCATCAACACAGGATACATTATATAAGTTGTGGTTGGAGTTAAGTTTAGCAGATGATCCAAAAAGCATACCCTGTATTTTACTGGTGTTTAGGACAAGCCTATATGTGCAGATCCAGTCTTGCACAGTTGTGAAAAGCAGATGTGAGATGACAATGTATTGCTGTGTAGTCACTGACCACCGCCCCCGCCAATACGCGCTATGACAACTCGTTCCCGAAAACTCATATACAAGTCAATTGGCTCCTGTACTTCCCACTCCACGTCTTTTCACTCTCCAATGCTCAGTGAAAAATTTACATGCCTAATAGCATAGCTAATTTGTGATTGCACCGAACGTTCTTTGCCTCTGCCTCTGTAACTGTAACTGTGGACTAGGATATGTGGGTCTAATCATTCAAAGTCAAAGATTTACATGCCTAATCACCTTTTGAATACATTCTAGCAACATTAATCAGTGGATCATTAGTTGGCTGTATTTGTACAGGAGTACAAAGCCCAGCAATCTACTGTACATCAAGAGTCCCCTGACTTTTTTTCCTACTACTATTGCTACTGTAATGTTTGTTTAATTTGGATGATTTATGAATGCATTAAGCAGCTGTTCTGGCATGGCATCACATTTAAATAATGCCCTTGGGTATTGTGTCACCTAGGAGTAGCCTCCTAATATAAAGCTCACTACACCACAGTTTATTGCTTAGTTGTTAGCCATTTTCAGGGTTCTCTCACTTGCAATCTTAATCAAAATATTCTACTGTGTTACACATACAGCACTTTGTATAGTCTCTCTCCTCGTGAAATATATAAAGATCTTCTTGAGCAAAATGAATCAAATAATACTGTTTGCATTTCCTCAAAATAGAGTTCTTGCTCACGAGAGAGAGAGAGAGAGAGAGAGAGAGAGAGGGAAATGATCTTTGTTAGAACAGCTAAATATTCTTTATCAGTTGCAGATCTTGTTTTGGCTTTTGTATTGCAGGAGCTGCTTCGGTGCTGTAAGGTTCGAGCTGCTTCAGTGATTAGGGCTATTTGTTTAGGGGTATGAAACACACTATTAATTGCACGTGGGAGTGAAAAGACGAGCAGCGAAATGCAGAAGGGAGTGTATTAACAGGAGCGTATTGTCAGGAGCCGATTTTCAGGGCGCGAATTGTCAGGAGCGAATTGACGTGCTCCCTATTGCTTGTATATTTGTAGAAGAGGAGTATAAGATGAGATCATCCACATAAAGAATAGTTGAGCATTGCTGGGGGTTTGGAGATGTACAGTTTATAAACATGGCGAAGAGGAGAGGCCCCAATATAGACCCTTGGGGACATCAACATTGCTTTGTGCAGTGTCAGATATCACTGAGTTGAACTTCACCTGCTGGCATACGTCGGTTAGGTAACTATGAAACCACTTGATGGGTTGAGAGGAGAAACCAAGTGAGGTAAGGCTGGTAAGCAAAAGTGGGTGATCAACAAGATCAAAGGCTTTAGATAGGTTGATAAATACTGCACCAGTCATGAAGCCTTTATCCATGGCAGTAAGGATATTGTTGGTGAGTTGAAGTAGTGAAGTGGAGGTGCTATGGCCTTTGAGGAAGCCATGTTGAGTTGGGGAGAGCAGGCTGTATTTGGAGAGGAACTCTGTAACCTGTGTGGCCACTATTTTCTCAAGGATTTTATTGAGCACTGATAGTATGGCTATGGGCCTGTAGTTTGTAATATCCTTTCTATCTCCTTTCTTGAAGACTGGAGTGACTTTTGCAATCTTCCAGATACTCAGAATGTGACCTTGGCAAAGGGACATTGTAAATATTTTTGGCAAAGGTCCAGCTATAAAAGGTGTAGCTAGCTTCAGGAGTTTTGGCTCGAGGCTGTCTGAGCCTACACCAATATTGTCTGATATGGTGTTTAGTAGTTGTAGGATGACTGCTTTGGAGATGGCTTTAAAGTAGAAGGGCAGATGTTCTAATGTGTTTGCGATAGGGGAAGTTGGTGTCCCTCGATTTGAGGTGAAGGAGGAGGTGTACGATTATAGATCAGTGAAGAGTTTATTGAAGGAGTTGGCAATGGTGAGGGGGTCATTGCAGTGGACACCATCAAGTACCATATCATTTGTGTGGGTAGTTTGACCTGCTTTTGCCTCTACCACCTTAGCAGTTTTTCTTCACTGCTATACAGGCCTGTTATTTGCATCTGTACACATTTCTAAGTATGGGATGTGCAGATTTTATTTCCTGCAAAAGCTGAGCTCCATGACACTCAAGTTTAGTAGCTTTTAGGCATTTTTCTATGAAAGACACCTGCTGATTTTTCATTAATTTTCAGGTCTGACTGCATTAGCCACACACTCCATGGTTCAACCTCTGACTGCCTCTGATTCATTAGTGTGTTACAGCAGTTAGATTTACTAGTACTGTTCTGCTCCCTGCTTCTCAGGTAAACACCCTATAAGGCCTTGAACACAGGTCAGCCAGAAAAAAACACATAAAACAAGAAAGAGTTTGTGAGACACAAGATGTGAGAACCACACTGTCTGATTCTGCATTAGCCACACACTCCAAGTTTCAGTTTATGACTGCCTTTGGATCATGTGTTATTTAATTCACTGGTTACTGATATTTGGATTTCATTTACACTTAATATGTATCACTCTTGGCTGTTACTTGTTGAAAACTTAATTCTTTTTCTTGCTCCTCCCCTATCCCCTAGTCAGCCACTCCTTCAGGCTGCCAATGTCCCTCACCACCATACATGCCCCATCACCATCTGCCACCCCACTATTGCCATGACCCGGGTAGTCTGGCATAACCCTTCACCAGGTGGGCCCCTTGCCCATGGTGGCTGTCAGGGAGGAGAATTGCCCGAAGGCATCTAACGCATCGCTGGCATGGCGGGTTTGGCACAGACATGTCCGGGCTACCAAGGTGATAGGGAGTGGTGATCATCATTTTGGCCGGCCAAAGGGGGTTTCCACCTTTTCTCCCACCACGGCCACCTCTCACCAACAATGGGCCAGCCACAGCAGTGTCCTGGAGGAGGGGGTGTTTGGCAGCATGTTGAGGCCTCTCACTGCAAGAATGCCACCCACAGTAATCAACAACCAGCAGTCAAGCCCCACCTACCCTGGAGGGTAGGGTCCAAGGGATGCTTGAGACTCCTTCCCCACTGGACTGCGTTCCTAACACCCGGACTCAGGACACAAACCCTGGTCACCAGCATGCCAAGTGAACACCTTCGCTTGGACCACAGAGCTGGCAGAAAACTTAATTTTAAACTACGATCCCATTACCTGCACTAGATGTGGCCTGATATTCTCCCAAATGTGATCTTAATGCAGCTTATTAAATAAAGCTGACCCATTTACTAGCTATCCCATTTAGAAGCTGTAGCTGAAAATAGAAAAATGTAATAGAAGCTGTAGCTTCTTAATAGTAAAATAAGGTAAACATCATTAATTTGTATATCCATGTTGCTATGAGTTTAAAAAAGCTTTAAAAACCAAAAGAAAGTAAAATTAAAATAAAACATAGCAATCAATTAATTAAGCAATCTGTTAAGCAATTACCCAGACTATGCTATAAATATACAATAAATACCGTATCTGAAAAGGATACATAACACTGTAGGACAAAAGAGAGTAGTCTTCAAAGGCCTGAATCCAAAATGGAGACTCCTAGAGGCAAGGATCACATAGTCAAATACTATTTTTCTTTTCTTCAGTACAATATAGGGCTGTTATTTGGATTCTTGTTTTTTCTGGTAGCACTGTACTAATGTAGCCCTCTACATATTTACATGCAATCCTACAAATTTCCTGACATTGCGCCACAAGAGACAGGCATTGTGTGACACCCTTACAATGCCCCACCCTCTGGTACATTTACAGTCTCTTGTAACTGTCTCTCCTTGGAAGCCTGATTTAACACAGATAACTCATCGTAGCTTTCCTTCAACCTACCCTTGGCTCTGTCTTACTTTGGTGCAAACCTTCTTGAGCCTCCTGGGGCACAGACACATGCTTGGCTGGATATATTATGAGATCCTGAAACTCTGTTCCCCGAGTTTCAGGAGCATGTCACCAGCAGCCCAAAACAGGTTTGTCCGATGGGCAAAGTTTTCCCATTGTGGAGTTTTTTTAATGCTTTAGGAGGCTTTTCCCCCCGCACCCACCATAATTGTTATATCTTACTTCGGAATCAGGCAAATGTGTTTTGGGCACATGGTGTCGGGATCCTGAAACTTGGGAAACAGAGTTTCAGGATCTCATAATACTCCCACTTGGCTGGCTATGCTTAGTACACATGTGTACAGCCTGCAGTCAGAATAATCTCAATAGCTGCCTCCCAAATGTTTCTCACTGACTCCCCCATGGCTCCATATACAAAGTCTAGGCTGATATCCTCCACTACCCCTCCACCATCTTGAAACCTGGAGTGGGTATTCATGAACCTCTGGGCAACTCCCTTGTGGGTAAACCCTCACTTCTCCATACTATCCTCTTACTGGTTAGACTGTCAGGCCTGATTATTCTCAAAGCTCATTGACCTTTACTCTTATCTCTATTATATGGTCTATGATGGGTTCCCTGCTGTCACTGTCTCTCTTTCTTTAACTTCTGTGCTACCTCTGGCCTGGAGCATCCCTCCTCCCCACTTGGCTGGGGGTGGGTGGTGAAGCTACTGGCACTCTGCTTCTTTTTTGTTTCTTGGTTAGTATCTCTGCACTCATTTGAACTGAGAGGTTGTACACCCTATCCTCCTTTTATGAGGGATGGAAGAGGCAAACAGTAGGTAACAGCAGCCCAGCTATTTAGCACATCTCAGGGCATGCACAATGACCCTGGAGACAAGCACTGCTAGAGGAAGGGAGCATGGAATATTCAGGGACTTAGCTTTTTCACCCAGTAAACTTTTAGAAACCAGATTTGAACCAACAGTGGGTGAGAGCCCATTTAAAATAACAAGCACTGTAATTGACAGTATAACTATAGCAAAATATACATTTTACTGCAATAGTATTGTCTAACAAGCATTTATCAATGCCTAATGTTGCTTGCTTGTATGTGCTGTTTAGGCATTTGGAAGTGATAGTTCCATGCCTTCCTCCCAAGACTTCCACTGTGTCTTTCTGTTCAGTATTCAGAGAAGAGGCCGGGAGATCAGAGGGCCATGGGTTCAGTTCCCACACCTGGCACTTAGGTTAATATCCCAGTACTGACACTGTAGTGCAGCATGAGAGGGGTGCTGCATTTCTGAGGTGCCGTCTTTCGGATGAGACGTTAAACCGAGGTCCCATCTTCCTGGATTGGTGGTAGTTCAGGTGGATGTTAAAGATCCCATGGCACTTATCGCAAAGAGTAGGGGAATTTCCCCGGTGTCCTGGCCAAATTTCCCTCATTCACTAAAAATACCACCAACAGCTTAATCTGGTTCAAGGTCAGTTGGCATTCAAATGTATCCCCCTTCCCCGGGTCGTGCCTGAAAATAGGCAGGATTTGTCTAGTGCGCTTAACCGGTCAACAAAAACTAAATAAATAAAGAGTGGGAGGGGCAAGGGCCACCACAGTACAGCAGTTGACAAGGGGGTGAAGAGGTGGACAATAGTCCATTCAAAGGCAAAAGAGTCCTGCAGGAGCTCACTAAATTGAAGGTGGACAAAGCGATGGAACCAGATGGCATACGCCCAAGGATATTAACAGAACTGCAAAGGGAGATAGCAGTACCTCTGGCAGCCATGTTCACTAAGTCATTCAACATGAGTGAACTGGAGGATGGCACATGTGGTCCCTCTACACAAGTCTGGCAGCAGGGAGGAGGTAGGGACAATAGGCCATTCAGCCTGACCTCAGTAGTGGGGAAGATCATGGAGACATTGCTTAAAGAAAGGATAGTGGGGCATCTAGATGCCATCAGAGCCCAGGACCATATTCAGCATGGATTCACAGTGGGGACATCATGTCAGATAAATCTGGTTGATTTCTTTGACTGGGTGACAAAGGAAGTGAATCAGGGTGGGGCAGTGGACAACGCTTACCTTGATTTCAGCAAGACCTTTGACACCATCCCATATAGAAGGCTGATAAACTAGCTGGGTAGGCTAGGCATGGGGGAAAGGGTGGTAAACTGGGTTAGAAACTGGCTAACAGACAGGAGGCAGAGAGTGGTGGTAAATGGTGTGCAGTCTAGGGAGAAGGGGCGACCAGTGGGGTGCTGTAGGGATCGGTCCTGGGGCCAGTTCTGCTCAATGTCTTCCTTAGTAATATTGCAGAACGTCTGAAGGGAATTTTTTCACCAAATTTTCCACATAGCCATTTTAAGATCTCTGCTCATGAATAGTGTCACTGTGATTTTCTTAATCTGTCCCAAACATTGATTGCACACACTGAATGCACCATTGTGTGCTACATGCATGGAAGGAGGTGTGGTAAAATGGCAATGTTGAAAATCTGGAGTGCAAATATTAAAAATTTGCGAACTTATGAGCGTGCGTAGGAACTGCTCAACATACGTTCGTAAAACAGTCATTTTTAAGAATTTTTCACCAAATTTTCAACATAGCCATTTTAAGACCTTTGCTCATGAACAGTGTCACTGTGATTTTCTTAATGTGTCCCATACATTGATTTAGCACACCAACTGCACCATTGTGAGCTACATGAGGAAACATGTTTTGGGTGAGATGTGAAAAATGACAACTGTACTGTTCAAAAGGAGGTGTGGTAAAATGGTAATGTTGAAAATCCGGAGTGAAAATATTGAAAATGTGCGAACTTACGAGCGTGCGTAGGAACTGCTCAATGCACGCTTGTAAAACAGTCATTTTTAGGAATTTTTTCACCAAATTTTCAACATAGACTTTTTGAGAGCCCACCTTATGAACACTGGTAGTGCCTTTTCATTAATCAGTCCGAAGGTGATTTCAGCAGTGACAAGTGAATTCCCTTCGGGCCCCAGTCTTTCCATGACAGTGCAATAATTCATGAGGAGGGTCCCAAAACCCCATGTTGAAAATTTGGGCCCAAAATTCCCAAAATGCCTGAGATATGCAGCAAAGTTCAAAAAACCCTATCTATCCCATTATACAGCTTACCGGCATTTCCTCAGTTTGCGGTCGGCTTTGAAGAGTGCAGACGTGTTCCCGGTCCACCGAAGATCATCGCGCCGAGCTCCGCAGGTAAGTATGGGGTGAGGGGGGTGTGGGGAGGCAGGGTGCGCAGTGAGTGGGTGCGGGTTGTGGGAGGGGGGCAGGAGAAGCACCAAGGGACAGTTTTGTATTTACAGGTTGTTGTTTTTACTAAGACTATGAGGGATGAAGACTACGAGGATGTTTGCCACGCTGGGTGGGCTCCCAGCGTGGCAGCTGGAAAGGCTGTTGGGGGCTGGAGCCAGGGGATTGGGTACCGCCGGTGCCATAACATCAATTTGCCAGCTGTGGGGCTCCCAGCGTGGCACTTGGATGCTTGGGGTGTGCAGCTGATGGGATTGGGCACCGCGTCAGCCTTAGGCATTTTGCCACGCTGGGGTGGGCTCCCAGCATGGACCTGGATGCTGGGGGCGTGCAACTGACGGGATTGGGCACCCCGTCCGGCCACAGTGTGGGGGGGGGAAGGCGCATGAGCACGCAGGTGTGGCGACGCATGTGTGTGTGGTGGAGGGGAGCTCTCACCACTCAAGAGCTCTCCCTTTCAACTGTATGCCACTGCATTTTCAACTTGTCATAGACAGCTGCAGCAGTGATTGGGGAACTGGGGCCGCGCCTGCAAACACACTGACTGCATTGGAAGACGGGTGCCACACCTCTGAAAACTTGGATGATGACACTATGTTTCTTGCACATGAGTGCAAGCAACATAAAAATGTAGTTAATGATGGTTTAAAAAATGTATGCCAATAGAGTAGTGCAAATAAAGAAGGTGTGGAGTATAATATGTAGTACTCTAAATAGATGAGCCCTTACAAACACTCATTGAAAAATCTGCAGTCTGAATATGCACTGCTGAGAAGAGTGACTGCTTACAAGGCAGACTGACTACCCTGGTAGGCAGTGCTAAGGGAATAGAATCATGGGATTACAGGGAATTTTTTGTATGTTTGCTTGCAAATGTTCTCTGGAGAAGTTCCCTGCTGTAATGAAAGTGTTAATACTGTACTAAAGACAGTTAACATTTACTAGTCCAGACAGACTCACTGAAATGACATGGTCAGAGGTTGCCTAATCCCTGCAGTAACTGAACTAACACTATTGATAATTCACACTTTATAAAACTATTAATTGAAATAACATTGTCATTTTATAATTGTTTGCTAGGAAAGACACATTATTTATTTATTTTATTGAATTTTGTTAACCCCGGTAAGCCCACTGGGCCTAGAAGTCCCTTTTTCGGGGATGAGAGAAATTTGGCTAGGACATCGGAGAAATTCCCCTACTCTGTAGGCGGGTGGCGCTGTGTCTACGGAGACTGTCCTAGTCAGATGGAGGAAGACAGTGGTGGTAGAGGTACTACTAAGAGACAGCCGATATGGCACGGCGGGGAGAATGGTGCGGCTGGGAGGCACCCTCCAGGTGGCCAGCTTTTCTTACCTACTCCCCTGCCTTTAAAGACAGTGAACGATGGAGTGGCCATCGGAATTAGGGGAACCTCTGATTCCCCCCACTGTGCCTGAAGTTGTAATTCACAGTCCTGATCCAGGTACGATGCCTGCAGTGGAAATCAAAGATGTGGATGTACTGGTTAAACAGAAACAGGCTCTATTGCTTAAAGCAGAAGCTGAGTACCGCATGGTGCAATTGCGTGCCACGGAGGAAAGAAAAAGGAAGCGGCCCATACAGAGGTCTCTGTCGTCGACTTTGGAGATGTCAGCAAAGGTTTTTGTTGTGGCCTCCCAACCACAGGATCGTCTGGTTCTCAATTCTCTGGGAGAGGAGCCGGACCAAGCAGTACGGTCTTAGTAGGACCAACAATTGTCTCCAGAGCGAGCCCTAGAACAGGCTGGCTGGATTCAGAATGGGGCAGGTC
The DNA here is from genome assembly GCA_016271365.2 of Neoceratodus forsteri. Taxonomy (NCBI): domain Eukaryota; kingdom Metazoa; phylum Chordata; order Ceratodontiformes; family Ceratodontidae; genus Neoceratodus; species Neoceratodus forsteri. The sequence continues at coordinate 737,103,163 of CM057449.1, forward strand.
AGTGGGTAGCAGATCCCAAAATTCCACTTCCAGAATACAACATATCTGGAGATTTTACTAGGGTTGCGGGGGATATACCCTCCATGATTCTGACACACCAGTTCCTAGGGATCTATATTCTGTGCTCCCTGATAAACTGATAGCAGGGGAATCCCCCTCTATGAACCCTGTCATTTCTAATGTACAGCCCACTGTTAACTCTCCTTGTTCTATACCTTTTTCTCCTATTGAGGACCTTACATCGCAGGAGACCCCTGTGGCTTCACAGGTCCATGACCTTGCACTTTAGATGAAGAACCTGGGGTAATTCCTGAAGTGAATATGGACACAGAATCCTTATCCTCTAACTTGATTGTTCCTACCTATGCTAGTCTTTTCCACAAGCCTGTCTCTTTGGCTAAACATCACAATGCTGTGAGATTGTGGTTTTTGGGGCCTGTAGACACTATGCCTGATCGGTTTTATGTGGGAAAAGTTTTATTAAAACAAATGCTTGTTTTTTCTCCCACTAAAGTGTATGCCTTAATACATATCCCAGGGGAGTCTACATATGACATTAGTTTTCGTTCTCCTGATACCCTAAATCATTTCTGGATGAAATATGCTCTCTTGAAAACTAACCCTGCATGGACTCATTTCCAGGCCATACCCCTTACTAAACAATCTTTCAAAGTAATTACAGTCCTCTTTCGTAATGAGGGGGTAAATGTAGTTAATATCACATACTGGCTTGAGAAACGATGTACAATCCAGGGTAACCCTGAACCAGTTCTGGATTCGGAGGGTTTCTAGAATGGAGGCTGGTGATATAAAGTGACCCTGTCACAATTAGATGATGGGCTTCAACACCTTCCCAGTTGTTTCTATTTGGGTTGAGATAAAGGTTTCATTTTTTATCCTGGACAAGCGTGTCATTGTTATAAGTGTGGTTCTGGCAGACATTTGAGCAGGGCATGTGATCCTTTAAAATGTACACAGTGTGTGGTGTTGGATCATGTTATGTCAGATTGTCACCATCCTGCAAAACGTAGTTTATGTAAAGAGAATCATCCTTTCGTGGACTGTCCTTGGGTAGCACATAATACTACAAATGGGGATTTTGCAATTCAGGATTTCTATTTGAACACTACTATTAAGGCAGCTTTGAAACGGTACGGTCCCTCCCCCTTTGGTAGAATGCCTTCTGAGGGCCTTTCTGTTCCTCCTTTGGTAGTCCAAACAGCTCCGCCACATACTCCTGAATCTGAGAAAATCCCATCTCCCATGGTGATTTCTACTAAAGAAGTGCCTGCAGTCTCTGGTTTATCCACTGACACTAATACTATGCCCCCTTCCCTTCCACATGAAGGGGCCTTCACAATCGTGAATAACCTAAGGCAGAGTTTAAGGAACAAGCCCATGGCCTCTACTATGGAGTTCTTCCAGCTTCCTTTACACAACACCTATTCAAAATTGCAGGGTGCGGATTTAGATGCAGGAACTGAGTTTGACTCGGCTTACGTACATTCCTCCCAAGCAGATGGGGGCTCTGACACTGAACGCTCTACGGAGGCTTTAGCTACCATTCCAAAAAATTGATCTAGAATAAGCTCCCGAAAATGGGTTAAGAAAAAATTATGAGACTATTAGTAATGTTGTTTGGAGTTGCTGATTTTTTTCCTAAATTAGATTTTAGCTTTTCAATCTGGTATGAGCGGCTTGTATGAAATTGAAATAGCCTCTCTGAACACAAATAGCATACATTCAGAGAGGAAACAGCTGTAGATTTTTGATCTGTTTGAATTTGCTTTCTATGATTTTTTTTTTAACAAGGCACTAGGCTGCACACTAGGCAGGAAATGGACAGGGCATCTTTGGGTTGGACATGGGGAATATCTCAGTGGTCTATAGGGGGATTGGTGTTGGAATTTGTCCGAACAACCCCTCTGTTAAAATTATACAAATGGTGGATATTGCTCCAGGCAGGGCTATTTTGATGGATGTCATTCTGCATGATTTGTCTTGCTGACTTCTAAACGTCTATGCCTCACAAACAAACTCAGCCAGAATAGAGCTTTTCATGCTATTCAATTGTATCTTTTTACCACTTGATATTGTTTTTTTGGGGGGTGATTTAAATTGTGGCCTGTACCCTAAGGATCAGAGACCACTGACAAAGAAGCTGTATTGTGATATGAACTGTTTGAATGCTTTGGTATCCCAAACTGGGTTAATAGATGCACGTGCTCACTTTGGTAGTCCTGATAAAACCTATTTTCATGGCACTTTAGCCTCTAGAATTAATTTTTGGTTTATAACCCCCTCTTTGGGCATTAAATCTACTAAAACTACTCCTGTAGCTCCCTCGGACCATGCCATTATAGAGATTTCAGTCTCTAACTACGATGGGCTGCGGAGAGACCCAGGCTATTGGTGTTTGAATCTGGAACTTCTTTCTCTACCTTCTGTAAAGGATGCTTTTGTTTCATTATTATAAGCCCGTAAATTGGTTAAATTTTGATATGATACCTCTCAGGCATGGTGGGAAGACACAAAATGTGAGATTAAACATTATTTTCAGCACATTGGCAGACTGAATGGGAAATTCAAAAGGGATTTGTACCAGGTATATAGGACTCAGTTCCAAGACCTGGTGTTTCAGACCTTGCAGGGTGATGCACAAGTTCTTGAGAAACTGGCTGAAACTAGAGAGAGAATATGAACAATTTACAATTAGAAATGGGCGAAGTGGCCTCAATTCGCTCTGTGAAGTGATTTGTGGAGTGAAGGTGAATTTGCAGAGTGCTCCGCAACGCAAAGCGAAGTACTTCACGTTGTAATGGGTAACACGAAGTCCATTGAAAACAATTACTTCATGTTACTCCGCCTTCCAAAAACACTACTCCACCAATTCTTAAGGCAAAGTACATTGACAACAATGTACTTCACCTCACTTCACCTTGTTTTTAAGCTCCAAAGGCGAATTTTGCAGTGATTCATGGGATTTCATGTCACATGGGCTCTAGATTGTTCTGCACAGCCTCAGTTTGGGGTAGTGTGTGTAGGAAGCTGTAGGAGACAATCTGCTCTGAGACCTCTCTGTGATTCAAACCTTCTAAAAGCTGTTAAAAAAGCCTTTTTGAGTCATTTTTTCTGCTGAAACTTTAGTTCATCGATTGAAGGAAACCCTCCTGTGCTCATATCATCGAGCATTTATTGTTGTGTATGGATTTTGAATGCTAATGTAAAACTCTCAGTCGATGTACTGAGAGACAGTTGAAGTGTGCTTTGGGGGAGGGGTGTATCTGGGGTGTAGGTAGATTAACTTGGAGAAAAAGACAGTGCTTTCTGTTTTGGTGATATTTTTCTTGTATAACTGTGTTAATGTACACACAGTAATATTTTCAATAATTCTTGCCATTTTTTTGCTGATTGTTGTGGTGCAGCAGTGCATAAGTTTAGTTTGTTTAAAATATGTGGTTATATTACTGAAGTTTTCAATGTGCTATGCTTTACTTAGTGTGTGTGTGTGTGTGTGTGTGTGTGTGAGTATGTGTGTGATGTGTGTCATCAAATCAGACACCTTTTATTCTGCCACACAATAATTTCAGCAATGTGAACCTGCAATCCACTGCAGCTGTGTGATTTTTGTACTTCTTTGTGGTATCTTTACTGGTACTAGTACTGGTGACTGTTACTGCAGCAGTGCAGTACACTGCCCCCTCGTGGCCTACCCCAACCGGCAAAGGTATTCTTTTCCAGATTTGAATTTCTGATGGTGAGCACTGGTTAATTGTTGTGCCTTTGTGTCTGCATCTCTTCAGTGCTCAGCACAATCTTAATCTGTCTGTGCATTTGCATCTCTTTATGGCCCAATCTCCATCTGTAACTTAAGTCACAGTTGTTTCTTTGGCTTCCCTTCAGAGTACTGGATAGGTGTGATGCATAATTCTGCATGAACATTGTACTCATTGATATGCGTTTTTAAGTCAGGACCATCATCACGAGTCACTCATGATACAAATCACGCTCTTCATCATCACAGTCACAAATCAGGATTCATGATCACGTCACGAATCACATTAACTTTTTTTTCTAGTTACTTGGATGTACTGTAAGCCTGTTTTGTAGTATCTCTCCAGGCTTCACCACCCCACCATTGTACTCATTGATACATGTTTTTAAGTCTGGGAGTTTTAAGCTACAGCTCATCAGGGAAGCACAGCCATAGGCATTCGCATTCCCAATACAATTTCATATTGGTTATCTCACACCATTGACACCGAATCACATTCTTCATTATCACGGTCACAAATGCAGTCACAAATCATGATTCACCATCCCGTCACGAATCACAACATTAATTTTTTTACTAGTTACTTGGATGTATTGTAAGCCTGTTTTGTAGTATCTCTCCAGGCTTCACCACCCCACCATTGTACTCATTAATACGTGTTTTTAAGTCGGGGAGTTTTGTACTGCAGGTCATCAGGGAAGTACAGCCATAGGCATTCACGTTTCTTCCTGTACAGCATGTGAGTTACAGTACTATAAGTAATGGTGGGTGAAGTGGCCCCAATTCGCTCCATGAAGTGATTCATGGAGTAATGTGGAACCTACTGGGTACTCCACAATGTGAAGCGGAGTACTTCACTTCATAATGAGGAATGTGAAGTCCATTGAAACCAATGACTTTGCATTATTCCGCCTTCCCCAAACCACTTCTCCACCAATTTTAAGGTGAAGTACAGTGAAATCAATGTAATTCGCCTCACTTCGCCTTGTAATTGAGCTCCAAATGAAATTCTGCGGTGATTCATAGGATTGCAGGTCACATGGGCTCTAGATTGTTCTGCACAGCCTCAGTTCTGGCCTGGGTAGTGTGTGCGTAGCGGTAGCTAGAGACAGTTTGTGCTCAGAACTCTGAGATTCAAAACCTCTAAAAGCTGTTTAAAATGCCTTTTTGAGTCATTTTTTTTTTTGCTCAAAATTTATTACATCGATTGTAGGAAACCCTTCTGTGCTCATATCATTGAGTGATTATTGTTGTGCGTGGATTTTGAATGTTAATTTAGAACAGTCAGTCTGTGTACTGTGAAGTGTGCTTTGGGGGAGGGGAGTATTTGTGGGGTAGGTACATTAACTGGGAGAAAAAGGCAGTCTTTCTGATTTGGTTATATTTTTCTTATATAACTGTGTTAATGTACACACAGTAATATTTTCAATAATTCTTGACTTTTTTTTGCTGATTGTTGTGGTGCAGCAGTGTATAATTTGTCTGTTTAAAACATTTGGTTGGGGGGGTGTGGCCTGACCAGGCCGAAGATGGCAGCATAGTTCAGAATCTCTGCAGGAATGACTGCAATCTAACTTTATCCAGCCTCCACCAGACCTTTCTTTGGTACCAACTCCTGTGACCATTCTGTAATCTTACTGCCTGACACAGTTTGTAAGTCATTTTTGATCCATCATCTACTTATATTCAATTATTCTACACTGTACTGCAGCATACCAGGCCTCATTCTTCAGCATTATGGCAAATGTACAAGTACAGCAAAGCTCACTTGCTAGAGTGGAAGTAATGTTTTCTAAACTGATGGCAGAGGTTAATGATCTATAAACCTCCACCCAACAGAATGCGACCACTCTTGAAACTTTTAGCCAGAAAATTGCATTTAATGAGAAAACAATGGCCTGTAACATGACTACTATTCATGACCTCCAGGCTACTGCCAGCAATGAAGATCGAACTATTAAATCCCTACGAGCCAAAATTGACAATATTGAAAATCGTAATTGTCGCAACAATTTACGATTTTTTGGCTTCCCTGAAGGTGTAGAATTAGGAGACACTATTGCACTTTTATTACATGTGCTGCCTGCAATGCTTAAACTGCCTCCTGACCTAACATTAATCATTGAGCGGTCTCACCGCACTCTGCATCCCAGGCGAACATCAGGCCAGCCACCAAGCCTATCATTGCTCGGTTCTTGAACTATTCCCATGCAGAATTAATACTGAAATGAACCAGAGAAATGGGGAAACTTCAGTGGCAAGAGTTTAATATTTCCATCTACAGAGACTTTTCAAAAGATTTAACCATCAGAAGGAAGGCCTACAATCCACTTAATCAAAGCCTCTGCCAAAGAAGCATTAAATTTGCTCTACGTTACCCCGCAACACTACGCCTTTTGTCAGGCTCTTACTTCAAGAATTTTGAAACCCCTGATGCCTTAGCCAACTATCTGGAGGTCTCTCTCTGTACTCTTACCCTGGGAGGTTCAGCAGCAATTGGCAACCTGAACACATCTTTGGTATCCGCACGGAGGGTGGATGACGAGGTACAGGAACATGGGGAAAGCGTTGCAGAACTCACAGCCCCAAGCAACAATGCCACAACTGATTTGACCCCAAGGCAATCAACATGGCTGCAAGAGAAGCTTCTGTTGGGGCATTATTCTTCAAGACTTTCATGCTGTTCTAGCGAGGTTTCACCCGAAACACCCCAAGCTGCAGCCTCTCACCTTCAAATCAACCTCTCTATTCCCTTGAGCAATAAGTTTGCTGTCTCGGAGGATGACATGCTCTCCTCACAGGAGGATCTTTCCCAGCAAATTTCAGATGAGCATCCTTTTAATTTGGGCCCTGTGCCTCAGGGATGTATTTCTGCTAATACTTCATGGGCAGAAGTTGTTGCAAGTTCCCCCCTCAAATCTTTAGAGCCGCCCAAAAAGAAACGTAGGGCAAAGACCAAAAGCAAGAACATCAATAGTCACAATCCTGCTAATAAATCTAAGGTGTCATGAGCTTATATGGTCAATAATATGGTCACAGTTGCTATATCTTGGTAGGTTTTGCTTCCAGGATACTTAAAGGGAGTGCCAGTACACTTTTTCTGCCTAGCCGCCTGCTCTAGTCTATGCTACCTGGTTGTTTTCGCTCCCAGTGGGTGCAGAAAGCAAAGGCTGTACATCGCGGTGCTATCAATTTACTTTTTGTTGCAGTGTTTAAATGAGCAGCTTAAGGTCTTCAAGGGAACTTTGGTATATCAGCAATGCTTTTCTAACCAATTATTTTAGTGTTAGATCTTATACATTACCTCACTAAACAGGCTGTCTGTATCTAGCCTTTTACTCTTCAATTTAGCAGTGCATCAGGTTTATAGTCTTTTGGCTGTTGAGTTGCATATCTTCAATCGGTATGCATCCTGATTATTGCCTTTTCTTTTTTCATATATGAATTATTATATATTACAAGGCAATTTACCCCTTCCGTCTCCTGATGGCAGGTTCTTAAGTATTATTGGCAACTACATTTAATCTATCTCCTTCCCTACGCTCCATTATTCTTACTACCTCCTGTTTACAATATGGAACTATCATTAGCACTCAAAGAGTTAGGCTATGTTTGGTGTACTGTTGCAAAGGACTGTCAATCTGCAGCTTCCTTATGCTCCTTATTTTACTCGAAGCCTACAGATATTATAGAAATCCACTGCTGTGTGGTCCCTCCTGTTTTGGGGCTCACTGGGCCAGTCTTCTAGACCTAGTCACCCAATTTTCGAGTAATTGGAGCTGATCTTTACTATAACTATCTCTTCTGTCTACAGTTATCACTGAAGCCTATACCTCTCCACATAATCCCGATTTGCATTTGGCTCAGTGCATAAGGGCTTAAATTGACCTTCCCTTTCTGCTTTCCCCCTCAGTATTGTATTTATTATGTACTTATTCTGTTGCACTGCAAAGTATACTCAGAGTCACTCTAATGTGGTAATGATCTACTTTTCCTTTTATATTTGTCCATTTGCATTCCACCTGGCTCCCAGAATTCCTTGCTCTATGTCTGGGCTGTACTGGCATCTTGTATATGGTTCTTTAATTTATTGTTATTTTGAGTTGGTATATCTTGTACTATTACTACTAACGTTTATAAATAAGTTCTGGTGTTTAGTTTTATCCTTATACCTTGCCCTGTTAGCTTAGAATTAAGCTGAGGTTATTACAGTTCCCTGCCTTTCTTGGTATTATTCTCTTTAAGTTTACCTTATCAGGAATACTTACTTTATTATATTACTGGGATCAGACTTAGGTTTGGGCTGATATTTATAACCAGTCCTCCCTAGTCTCCTCCCTACATCGATGCCCCAGAGTGTGGTGAGACAGTCTCTTAGCCAGTTGGCTGACTCATATCTCCTCACACCCATAAAACATTTTCTTTGTTATTTAGTTTACTGGTATTGTTGTTGTTGTTAATGACTTTTCTCCTTCCCCATCTCTATTCTAACTTTAATAAGATATCTGTGCCACTCATGTATCATACATCTCACTTTTTTTGGCTTGAATGTTCCTGCCACTCTCTGCATATACATAAGGTCTCTATATTGTATTCGAATCATCCTCTGCCTCATTTATTTGTCCCTTCACACTCCAGCAATTATTCCCTTTCTTTGACACTAACAATATGAGTGACATACTTTAATATACATGGAATGTGAAGGGACTTAATTCTCCTTGTAAGTGGAAGCAAAATCTTTCACATCTCAAAAAACATAAAACACAAATTACTTTCCTTCAAGAAACAAAATTATTTGCAGAGAATGTTCATAGACTTAAAAAAGATTAGGTCGGTCAGATCTACGAATCATCCTATGCCTCAAAAAAAGAGGAGTTGCTATTCTTATTCATCAGAGTCTCAAATGGTCTCTTGTAAACTCTGTTTCTGATACTGATGGCAGATGGGTGATGGTCAAATGGAATACCAACTCTGGTCCTCTTCTGCTTGTTAGTATCTATGCACCCAACTCCAATTCCCTGGAGTTTTTTCATAATTTAGCTTAACAGATTCTATCCTTTAACACTGATAATACACTAGTTATTCTTGGAGGAGATCTTAACTTAGCTTTAGAAGCCAGCATTGACAGAAGTAGCCCCACTACAGAGACCCACCCAAGAAGTAGTAAAGCCCTCTCATTACTAATGCAAGATGTTGGATTAGCTGATGTATGTTGCCTCCTTCACCCCCGTGATTGAGAATTTACTTTTTACTCCTCTCTACATAAGACATACAGTAGAACTGACTACTGGTTAACCTCTCTTGTTATAATGGAAAAAACTATTGATTCATCCATCTCTCCCATTATAATCTCAGACCATTCCCCTGTCAAATTACAACTTTTGTGGGGTTCATTAGCACCAAAATCTTCTTACTGGTGGCTGGACCCTCTCCTTCTCAAGGATCCCAATTCCTTACCCATGATCAAAGCACAAATTCAGGACTTCCTCTTTCACAATACCCCAACCGAATCTTCTATGTCCTCTGTATGGGAAGCTCTTAAAGCTACAATTTGAGGGACAATTATCAGTTATGCTGCACATAGGAAAAGAGTAAGGGAACAGCAGCTGGCTGACTTGGAAAAATCTCTTAAGGTTAAAGAGAATTTATACTTTTCTTCCAATAAGCACTGTTCTGATTCTCAACTTCATCTTGAAATTCTTCAACTTAGAGTTAAAATTAATTAATTAATTTCTCGTAAAACTGAACTGGCCTTGTTTAAACTTAAATATAAGTTTTGGGAACACGGTGATAAAAATTGGAAACTCCTCTCTTACCAGCTCAAAGCACAACAAATGGAATGACACATCCTAAGCCTAAAAGATGAACAGGGTACGATTCACTCAAACAACCCCTCTATAAACCATATCATGAAAACCTTTTATCAAAAACTATACTCTAACACAAATCCTCCATCTACTCTACAAATTCAACAGTTTATTAAATCATTACATCTTCCTCATCTTTCTACTCTTGAAACAAATTCTTTAGATGAAGCCTTCTTGCTTCAGGAAATCCAGAAAGCTTTGTCTTCCTTGAAATATGACAAATCCCCTTGGGGTGATGGATTCTCTGTCGATTTCCATAAAATGTTTTCTGACACCTTATGTCACCTTCTTCTTAATGTTTATCAAGAAGCTTCCAATACTGGCAAGCTTCCCCATCTTTCACTGAAGCAATCATAACCCTAATCCCTAAGAAAGAAAAATACCCTACTCACCCCACAAGTTACAGGTCCATCTCTTTATTAAACATGGATGGGAAGATATTTGCTAAACCACTAACTTCTCGACTTGAATCCTTGATTCCCAAGCTAACTCATTGTTTGCAAGCTGGTTTTATTAAACATAGATCTGGTTCTGATCACCTACATTCCTTATTTAATTTAATTCAGAAAGCTAAATCCCTCAAGACACCAGCTGCAGCCATAGCTATTGATTTTGAGAAGGCCTTTGATTCCTTAAACTGGGACTACCTTCATCAAGTTTTATCTTATTTCAGGCTTTCTCATACCTTTTGCTCCTGGATCAAGCTATTATATAACTCCCCTGTTGCTAAAGTACTTACTAATTCCACCCTTTCCTCTTACTTTCATCTAGCAAGGGGAACTAGACAAGGCTGTCCCCTGTCACCTTCCCTGTTTATTTTAGCCATGGAAACCCTGACTGCTTATTTATGTCAATCTTCTGGTATTATGGGCATACCTGTGAGCAATTCAAGACATGTTTCTCTCTCCTATGCAGATGACCTCTTAATCTTACTTGAAAACCTGAATGAGGCTGGGTCCCTGTTGGTTGATTTGCTTAATAATTTTATTAAAATGTCTGGCCTTGCTTTGAATTATAGCAAATCACAAACTATGCCCCTTAACAACCACTGTAAAGCCTTTACGAACATACGTCTTGGATTCTGCTGGTCACCACAGGGTATAACATATCTAGAAATCAAAATTACTAGTAACTTAGGGAAGATATGGGACATTAACTTTAACCCTTGTTTGATAACATCAAAACAATTTGGACAGATGGAAGCTTCTTAATCTCTCTTTCATGGGGAAAATTGCAGCCATTAAGATGTAATTTCTCCTAAGATTCTTTACCACTTTGCCAATATTCGTTTAGTCTTTCCATCCTCCTTTTTTGCTAAAATTGACTTCGTAGGTGGATTTTAAATTCACTGCATCTCTATTTACAATATGATCGACTTAAATCTTTAGATCAAGAATGTAAGTTTGGGACCCAGGGAATGCAGGATTTTATTAATTCTTTTCACTTTTGTGCTCAACAGCAACACCAGAAATGAATGTTCTCAGTGAGAGATCCACAGGGTACAATTTTTACTACTAAAAAGGATATTTTGATTGTAGTAGATAAAATAACCATGTATGTTCACTTTTTCATGTTCAGGAGTTACCAACTGATAGCGGTCTGTCATGGCTGAATGGCTGTCATTAACCTCAAGCCCTACCTTCAGACAAGAAAGCATTACTGTCACCTCTTACTCAGTCTGAATTACTAGCTACATTAGCACAAGTGAGGGGTGGCTCCACTCCAGGGAAGGATGGGATCCCATATGAACTTTATAATATTATAATACAGTACTTACTGCCAGCATTTTTGGAATTATTTCAGGACATTTTATTGTCAGGGGCGCTACCTAAGACAATGGAGGATGGGTTGGTGATTTTCATGTATAAGGCTGGGGACAGGGCAGATTTACATAATTGAAGGCCTATTACACTTCTCAATACTGATTTTAAACTTCTTACAAAGTTGTTGACTAATAGACTTTTACTCTGTGCATCTTCTCTTTTTCATCCCTCTCAAACATGCACTATTCCTGAAAGGAAAATAACAGACAGTTTGCTCTTATTAAGGAAAATTATGCATCGAGGTAATTCAGGGGAATTGGCAGGATTCATTCTTAGTTTAGACGAGGCAAAAGCTTTCAACAGAATTTGTCATACATATCTTTGGGAGTGTTTAAGCAGTATGGGATCCCTCTGATGTTTATCTCATAGATACAAATTTGTTATGCTAAAGCTATGGCATAAGCTTATTGCAATGGATGACTGGGGAGGCAATATGGAGTGAAATGGGGTGTTAGACAAGACTGTCCTCTTAGTCTGTTATTGTATCTTTTCTCTTTGGATCCGTTACTACAAAGGATTAATGATAATTTAGATTTTCAGGGAGTTCCTTTTTCCAGTACCACTGAGGAAATCAAGAGTATAGCTTATGCAGTTGATATCTGTTTTTATTGTGGGGGATTTAGCCTCAGCTAATTTGATAGGTAATACACTTTCTGACTTCACCAATGCAACTTGGGCTCTAGTGAATTTTACAAAAAGTGAATGTCTCCCATTTGGCTCTGTACACTGTTTGGAACCCATGTTTCTTGGTATTCCAATAGTTGCAGACACCTGCACAATTTTGGAGTTACTTCTCGGTCAGGGAGATTTGGCTTGGCTAAACTGGACCTCTAAACTTGATATAGCACAAGGCAAGGTTGCATTTTGGAATAAGTGGAGGCTTTCAAAATTAAAATGGGTAATCTTGGTTAAAACCTTTTTGCTTCCTATATTTCTTTACCTTAATGTGATTTTTTTTTGCCATCACAATTAGAAACCAAATTATACGGTTGTTTTGTCTCTTGCTTTTGGGGCAGTAGATTGAATCCTATTAAGAGGTGTTTATTGTTCAGGGATAAACAACATGAGGGGCTTAAAATGATAAACTTTATCATATTTTTTTTTACAATGTTTGTGGTAGCCAATATTAAACCTGTGTTGGCAGGCTTGAGTAATATCTGGTACCCAATGGTACATGACTCTCTCACTGAGATACTTCCTTTCTGGCTGGTACATTCTCATATACCTAAAGAGAGATCCTTGCAGAATCTCCCTGGCAATTTTAAGGTGTGTTTTGGGAAGATAAAACTATGGGGCATTGCTCAAGAACATATAGTAAACTATACTAGGAAAAGAGCTTTATGTGCATCTTATTAATACCTTCTTTCATGAAACGGTATATTTTGATTCAAAATCACCCTTGCAAAAGCAATTGATTGGCAAAATGTTAACATGCCCCCCCCCCATATTCTAACCTATATGTGGGATGTTATGTGGCTTTCCTTACATGGGAAATTGAATGTAAAAGGGAACTTAAAACATGAAAGCATTGAGCATCGTTATTGCCCTAGGGATACTTGTTCAGAAACTATTGAAACAATGGATCACTTATTTTTGTTTTGTCCATTTGTTCAGAAATTTTGGAATTTGTTACAGACTAAATGGCCTACATCACCCTTTTATGATTTAACTCTTAGACATTTTGAATTTGGGAATTTTGCCCTTTTTATGGACCAAGCATGACAGAGTTACACTCCGGCTGCTTTTAGTTTGTTTCAGATTTTACATTTGGCATGTGAGATGTCAATTGATGATACAGCAAATAAGTTACACTGAAAAACATTTGTTCTATATGATTAATACTGCAGTTCTGAAACACAGATCTTTGGAGAAAAGATCAGTGTAGCTTAGGATTTTCCAGTCCTGGTGGCACAGTATCGACTGGCTCTAGTTGATATTGGAGAACATTTTTTTACGTCTTTCTGTCCTTTTGGTTTAATTGAGTATACCACTGATTTACAGGACAGCTCCCTGGACCATTACTTTGGAGGGGAGAATGTTTTTTCCTGGTTTTGTTTGCCTAGGCTGTGGGTGGGTTTTTCTCAGTTTAAGATTTCATTTTTGGAAGTTTTGGAAACATTTTTCCTGTATGATTATCTTCTTTAAGTTTTGGTTTTACTGAATGAAGTAATACTCTTTTGTGTTTTGTTTTGTTTTTTTCTCAGGTTCTGTATGATGTAATATTGTTTTGTTTATACAGTATGTTCTTTGATGACATGCATGTCCATTTCCATACTCTTTTAGTGGGGATGGGAAGGGGGTTTTGTATTAATATGGATTACTTATGTTTAGAGTTTATGTATGATGTACTACTTTTTTATGTTTTTGATTTCTTTTCTTATGATTATGATTTGATATGAAATAATACGATTTTTCTTATTTTTGTTTTTAGGTTTTGAGTAAATATTCATCTACTGTTTTGGTAGAGAGGGGGAAGGAGTATAAATTTAGTACCTTATTATGTCTAGGGTTTCTGTATGACTAAAGTATTATTTTGTGTTTATGATTTCTTTATCTTGTATGATTTGCTTATTTAAGTTTTTGATCGTACTGTATGCAGTAATACTCTTGTATTTTGTTTTGCTTTTCTTTTTAAGACCCTGTATGACGTAATGTTGATTTGTTTATGTGTTTTTTGATTACATGAATAAAAATTCCCAACTCTGACAGTAGGAGGACCCAAACCTCAGCTGGTGGACTCTCAGTTTGGGGAATTGGCTGGTGAACCTGCAGGAGAGCAGATCTCTGTTCCTGCAGGTCCAGTAGTGGTGATTGTTAAATCTAATTCTGCTCAGCTTCAGCAGACAGATATTGTTGGCTTGGATGCAAAGAAAGCTGAAGAACATTTACAAGCAAATTTGTGTGCTGAGAAACTCCATTTGGCTGCATTATTGTCTCAGGCTGAATTACAATATAAAAGATAGAGTTTACTGTTGGAAGAGGAAAAGAAGAAATGGAAACATTTAAGTACTAGCCCTGATGTGTAAACTGGGAAGAAACTTACACTTGCTGGCCTTCAGGTCGACACCTAGATTCATGACCTCCCTACCAACATGGACCATATGGACGAGCAGCTGAATATAGCCTGGTCTCCAGACTCAGAGCTCCAAAATGCAGGCTGGATGTCTTCCTCAGATGGGACTTGGCTACTGGATCCAAAGATTCCTTTGCTGGGTATGGCTGATTTTGTTTCCAATTTGCAAGTTTCTGCTTCAGTGGCATCCACATCTCAAAATGGCACCCATTCAGAAGCCCCAGATTCAATTCCACTGGTGCAACCACTTGCTGGTGCAGTACCTTCTCCCAGTGCTACTAGCATTCCACCGTCTGAGGCTCCTTCTCAGCGAGACAATCCTGATAGTCAAATTTTGCTTGGGGCTTCTGCAATACCTTCACTGCACCGTACCACAAATCCAGACCTGCTACAAGGTCAGATGAGCCAGAAATCTAGTTTTGCTAGCCTTTTTCATGAACCCCCAACTAATGCTAAGCGCAGACATGCTGTTCGAATTTGACATAAAAGCAGCTTGGATGAACTACCTGATTGCAGTTTTGTGGGTAAATTTCTCATTAAACAATCCCTTCAGTTTACTCCTTCTGAAGTTTTTGCGTTTATTCATGCCCGGGGAGAACAAAGTTTCGATGTCAGTTTTTTATTCTGAAGCCCTGCTGGACACATTTTGGCAACAATATAATTTGGTTAAGGACTCTGGGATTTGGAATCATTTCTTTGCTGTACCTCTTTCTAAACCCACATTAAAAATGGTTACTGTACTATTCCACAATGAGTGGGTCAATGTTAAGGATATTATACATTGGTTGGAACAGAAGTGTGAAATTCAAGGGTTACCAGATCCAGTTATTGACAGTGAAGGTTTTTGGATGGGGAGGTGGAAATTTAATGTTCAGCTTAGATCCTCTGATGCAGGAATCCAACGTTTGCCTAGTAGTTTCTTCTTAGGTAGAGATGGGGTATTTTATTTTACCCTGGGATGCCCCACACTTGTTTCAGTGTGGCTCCCCACAGCATGTTAGCAGCAGCTGTGAACAGATTAGATGCAATATGTGTGGGAGTTTGGGCCACCCTGGGGTACATTGTACTTCCCCCTTGAGATGTAGCATGTGTGATACTGAAGGCCATATGTTTATAAAGTGTCCCTTGTCCTCCCAAAATACCCCTGATGGTGACTTTGTGGAACATGATTTTTATATTAATACTGCAGTACATAACCATTCTAATCTTTTTGGTGTTCCCAGAACATTCTGTGCTCCACCTTTAGGTAGGCAACTTGCCTCTTCCTCTCCTGCTTTAGTTCCCCACTCTCCCTGCTGGTTGCCTCTACTGTGTCTAGTGCACCTCTACCAGTCAGTCAGATTTCTGCTTCGGGTTTCCCCAGTGCAGTAGTTCCCTCCTGATCTGAATTCTCACCATTTGGTGAAACTAGGGAGAGGGAAATTGCTGTCGAAGAAGCTTTCTACTGAAGCTCTTCCCTTGCAGAATCAATATGCCCCTTTACAGTGGGGTGACACAGAAATGTAAGATGTGTCTAATGCCTCTTCCCTCTTGGAAGCTTCCTCAGGGAGTGAGGAACCAGACAAAATTGTACCTGACAAACTTGAACAAAAGGTTAGGAAAAAAAGGTGGGGAACTCATCCAAAAGTTAAACTTATCCAAGAGGAACCTCCTTGACTGGATGTATGATCGATTTGGCACTTGCTTCCCTGAATACAAATAGTATCAGGTCTGATGTTAAATGTAAAGCAACCTTTTCTTTATTAGAGAAACTCTTCTTAAATGTGCTGTTTTTCCAGGATACCTGTATTTACACTTTAGGGGAGGCTAATATAGCAGCGGCTGATTGGAAATGGGGCCCCAGTTTCTGGTCTTTGGGCATGGACCTCTGTAGTGGTGTGGCTATTTTTTTCTTTCAGGATGATATTATGCTCCTCAAATTGGTGGACATACATCCAGACCGAGTTTTGTTGTTGGATGTTTTACTTCAGGGGATTGTTTTTAGATTGATTAATTGCTATGCCCCACAGACTAAGACTGGACACATTGCTCTTTGGAGTGATATTCAACCCTTTTTACACACTTCCAAAACTATAATTTGGGAAGGATACTTTAATTGTGGGCTATTATGTACCGATAGAGGCGGATGTACTCAGAAAATGTATTGTGATGCAGTAGAATTGAAACATATTTTGACCCAGACTGCACTAAAAGATGCCCAACATGAAGTTCTGAATATCCCTTTACGCACATTTTATAAAGGCACTTTGTCCTCAAGGATTGACTTTTCCTTTGTCCCTTTGGATATTGTAGTATTGACCTCTGATACCCGAATAGTAGCTACGTCTGACCATTGTTTAATTAGTATTCATTTGTCAGATATCTTGGCTACTGCATATGGTAAAGGTGTGTGGCAGCTTAATTCTGATCTTTTTTTGTCTACCCAACTTCCAGGAGTGTTGGATTTATTGGGTGCCGACTTTTGTTTGTTTCTTTATATTAAAGTTCTGTAGATTGGTGGTTGCACTCTAAACATGATTTTCAATCTTGGTTTAAATCCACAACATGAGTACATCACTATGACAGGCAATCTAGATATGAATTCTTGTACTCACAACTTCAGTCCTTACAAGGGAGATTACCAACTGTGAGACATTCTGCAGCTCATATCAGTGAACTTAAAATGGAATTGGTTTCCTTACAGTATAAAATATTTGTTACTTTAAAGGCAGAACAGAAGTTTGTACCCAAGGTAAATCTTACATCACAAATCTTTATGAAAATTGTAAATATGGAAGACAAAGGAAACATATTTCTCACTTGATGACCCAGAGGGGAGAAAATGTTTCCTCCACGGTTGGGATTTTAGATGAAATTCATAAGTATTTGCAAATTAAATTTGGTACCCCTTTCCATATTTTCAGAGACAATGGGTCGGTGGTTAGGCTCGCTGGATTTGCCACAGATCTCTACTGTTCAGTGACAACTTTTGTTGCAACCCATTTCTATGCTGGAAGTGGGAGTAGTGATCACTGCTCTGACAACCAATACTGCCCCTGGGATGGATGGTCTTCCATCTGAGTTTTACAAATGGTTGTGGTTACAATGTCCACATGAAATTGTTCAGGTTTATAATTACATTTTTTTTGTCCACCCATATTCCTGGGAGTATGAACACCGAAATGTTGTGTCTGTTACATAAAACAGGAGATACTGCCATATTAAATAATTGGAGACTGATTACCTTATTAAATGTTGACCTTAAGATTTTAGCATGTATTGAGTGACTGTATTCACCAAGCACAAATATGTACTGTTCCAGGAAGAAAAATTTCTGATAACTTGCTTCTACTTCATGAAGTGTTGAGCTATATTCAGGAGCATGATATTGACACCTATTTGCTTGGTTTGGATCAAACCCAAGCATTTGATAGGGTATCCCATTATTTTTTGTGGTTAGTTTTACAGTGTTATGGCATTCCTCCAGCTTTCATTAAAATCCTACAAGGGTACTATTCTTCTGCCTCTGTTTGTCCCTTGGTGAAGTTTTCTTGGTCACATATGTGGGCTTTTTTGTAGGGTTCAACAGGGCTGTCCATTAAGTCCCTTTTATATATCCTTACATTAGATCCATTAATTCAAGTCATATAGTCTTCCCTGATTATACCGGCTAGTTCTGTGCTGCACCTTCCTGTTGTGAAACTTTGTGCATATGCTGATGATTTAGTTGTTACTGTTACAGAGTTTCACTCAGGACTTGCAATGAGAAGGGTTTTACAGACTTTTTCAGATTTGATTGGGGCACAAGTGAATCCCGCTAAAAGCTTTTGTCTTTATGTTGGACGGTCAGATCGGCACCACACTCATATACAAGGGATCCCTCTAGTAACTGACCCTCAGAAGATTTGGGGTATTTTTTTTGGTCCTGGTGATATGGCCACGGATAATTGGACTCAGAAAATCGACAGAGCGAGGTTGCATATTCAGAAATGGAATAAGTGGCATATGCACAAATTGAAACATATCTTTATGATTCGTACGTACTCACTTCCCTTTTTTTTATATGTTAGTCATGTTTTCCCGATCCCTAAGAGTTTGGAGAGGAAACTACTGGGGTGTTTCTTTTCCAGGATATGGTGTAGCTGTTTGAACCCTATGAAACATGGGATTACCTATTGTTCTATTGTGGAAGGTGGTCTGGGGATGGTGAACCCTATAGTTTTTTTTATTATTGTATTTTTTATTATTCCAATTGGGTTCCTGTAGTGAAGGGAGATCACCGTATCTTGGTCCCACGGTGGACACTGCGTTTACAGATATTTAACACATATTTAGCTTAGTTTAGTTTAGTTTATTGTTCTAGGAATTATTACCTTTGAGCCAATGGCTCTTTTACAAAGGTTCCATGTCATCAGTGTACAAACTAACAAGACATGTTACATAGAATGGTCAGCAAATTATAAAGGTTTCAATAAGCCAGTATAATACAGTACATCACAGGGAAAAAAACAAAACATTGGAGGAATGGTCAAGGTGGGAAGGGTAGGAGGAGATCTGGGAGGAGCAGACTTAGAGTAGTTAGAGGTACTCAGATGCCTTTGTCAAGTAAGGAGCAGAGGAGGAGGAGGAGTATGTAAAAAAGTAAAAACAGCCATGAGGGAAGAATCATTAGTCAAGGCAGTCATAGGAGCTAGAGGCTGAGAGGTGAAAGTAAAGCATAGATTTGAAAGCTCCTAGTGATGTGGAGGAATGAATGAGCGAGCTCAGGGCATTGTACCAGCTAGGGGCATGATAGGCAAAAGATCTTTGGCCCTGTGTGGTCCAGCATTTGGGGACCTGGAGAGGCAGGTGTTCCGCTCTTCTGGTGGGATGGATGCTGGTATTCGGGCAAAGTAGGTCTTGGATACATGGCGGAGTGTGGCTCAAGATGGATTTTTTGCCATCAAGCATGTGAGATACCTTATACGATTTGAGAGTTGCAACCATCCTGTTTCAGTGCAGAGCTCACATGTATGAGTACGTCTTTGCACTCCAGTGAGCAGCCAACAGGTCTCCTTTAGGGTGGTTGTGATGCACCTTAGTGCGGTAGTAGTGGTAGAGCCAAAGATAATTAAGCCATAGTCTATGATTGAGATGATACAGTTTTGGATAGCAATCCTCAGTGCAGCTTGGGTAAGGAATTGCCAGTTTCAGAACAGGATACCAATGCGCTGGCTCACCGTTTTTGCTGTGTTATAATGTGGGTCGCAAAGGTAAGACCTTGATCAAAGGTGATTCCAAGGTATTTAAATATTGACACTTGTTCAAGGGTATTTCCTGGGTATGTTTTGATAGTAAGTGGAATTTGTCTTTTTCTGTTTTGTGGACTGGAGAAAAGCATGGATTTTGTTTTTTTGTGATTTAGGACCAGCTTGTGATCTAGGAACCACTTTTCAACATTGGAGAAAGCAAGTTGCAGGCTCTGGAGTAAGGGTTTTGGGTCCTTATGAGAGTAGAGAATCACGGCATCATTAGCATAAAGGATTATTTGTTCTGGGCAGGATTTGGGGAGATAGTTTAGGAAAAAGCTGAAAAGGAGGGGGCCTAGGATTGACCCCTGTGGAACACCTGAGAGGACCAGTTTTGAGTCTGAGAGAACTTCTGAGATTTTTGCTGATTGAGAGCGTTGGACCAGGTAACTTTTAACCCAGGCACCTGGTCCTTCTAAGAGTCCAAGACTGTGTAGTTGTGTGATAAGTAAGCCATGGTGAACAATATCAAATGCCTTTGTTAGGCCAATGAAAACAGCTCCGGTTTGATATACTTTGTCCAAGGCAGTGTGAATTTCTCCTGAGAATTCCAGTAGGACGGTCGATGTACTGTGTCCTTTCTTAAATCCATGTTGCTGCAAGCAGAGTATGTTATACTTATGCAGGTAGTCTGAGAGTTTGTCACCCACAATGCGTTCAAAGGCCTTGGAGAGGGGAAGTATAGATATAGGCCGATAGTTTCCTGGTAGGGACTTGTCGCCACTTTTGAACACTGGTGTGACTATAGCAGACTTCCATTTGCTGGGAAATTGACTAAGGCAGAGGGAGAGATTGAAAATTTTGGTGAGTGGGTGCACCACCTCTTCCAGGGTAAGGGACAGAATTTTAAGATTAATAGTATCACTGCTTGCTCTAGATTTAGAGATAGCCTTTTTTATATATTTGTAGACTTCGTGTGCCTTAACTATTTTGAAGTGGAAAAGCGGTTGGTCAGGTGAGGCAGTAGGAGATGTTGGTTTTGGCGAGTCCGTGTCAGAGAAGAAGTCCGGCGGGAGGACCCCACTGAGGTCAGTGAAAGTTTTATTTAAGGCCTTTGTCATGACCATTGGGTCTAGGGTAGTGGTTCCATTGACAGTCATTATAGTGGGAGAGGATGTGGACTGCTTACCCGTGATATTTCTGATGTTGTCCCATAATGATCTCCCGTCACCCCAGGAGTTTGCAAGGGTATTTTTGAAATAGGAGCTCTTCATTAGTTGGATTTGTTTGGTACATTAGTTTCGTGCCTGTTTATACTTCTGGATATCTGTCAAGGAGCCTGTGGCTCTGGCTATGGCCCAGAGGTGGTCCCAAGCTTTGAGTTGGGCCAGTAGTTTGCCCATGAGCCAGGGATTTGAGAGCGCTTTGATTTTACACTTTTTTACTGGTGCGTAGGTGTCACAGGCAGTGTTGAAAGTTGTGATAAAATAATCTAGGGCTGCGTCAACATCTAGAGTATTGTATATTGGGGACCAGTCTTGCTGTAAAAGGTCTTGAGCTTAGTAAGCTTTCCATGGGGTAGCACTCTGCTTGAGATGGTTTTTGGAGGTGGTTTTTGGAACTTATTTGTCCAGGTACAGATCACAGGGGAGTGGTCACTGAGAGAGTCCTGGAGAACAACTGTGTTTTTTATGCAGTCTGGGTGGCTAGCAAGGATCCAGTCAATGAGAGTGCAAGTTTCAGTTTTGTAGTTTTTTCTAGAGGGGGAGCTCACCATCTGCATTAGGTTAGCTGCTAGGATAGCATCCTTGAGGGACCCAACGTCTGATGCGAGCCAATTTATATTAAAGTCACCAAGGAGAAGGAGCTCGGTGTGAGGTGGTTGCGATCTTACAAATTCAAGAACAGTCTGGAGGCCGGATCCTGGATCTTTAGGAGGGATATAGACAGCAGTCACAGTAAGCACTTTATTTTGGGCACCAAGTAGTAGCTTGACAGGGAGAAATTGCACAGAGGAGTTAGTGGTGGAAAAGCAGACAGGGTGGCTAGAGAGGTTGTCCTTAATGTAAATAGCACAACCCCCCCCCCCTTTATTAGTTCTGTCCAGTCTGAATATATTGTAGCCTTGTAGTTTGATGGCATGGTCCAGAGTGCTTGGTGTCAGCCAGGTTTCAACAATGGCTAGTAAGTCGGGATTGTGTTGACTGGCAAAGACTTGAAGGGATGCCAGTTTTGGAAGGAGGCTACAGATATTTAAGGTGGTGATGGTGAGACCCCCCTCTGTTTTTGCTAGATTTGTTACCCTGGTAGAAACAGGGCCAGGGTTTGGATGGACACTTCCTGACATCAGAAGGAGGAGGAGCAGAAGTTTAAGCGACATCTGCCATAGCTCATAGTATGACATGTAACACCTCTGTTTCTTGTTAGTTTGAGTACAGTGTAGTCATTTTAAGGTCCCAGCGTAGGGTAATGGCTAGGAGCAGGTGTTGATTTGTCAACATTCCAGTGGTGTGAGCTGTCATTTGCACCCAGTCCTTTGTAAGAGGGTGCCACAAGTGAGGGTAGGGAGGATTTGCCATGGTGCCAGGTTGCTGGTATCGAGCTTGAATGGTTAGTTTGAGAGGTAGTGGAGACTGCAAATGTTTACTGTAGCAAGGGTGAGTGTTCCTGAGTGACTCATGGTGAGCTACTGTGGACCAGAAAACTGATTGTTACTGTAGATCAAAGACTCAGAAAGTGTTAAATTACCGAAGGTGATGAACATTAGCCTAGGGCATATGCAGGATGTAAAAATCCTTTGTTAGAATCTTCCCTTTGTTCTCCAAAAAAGTTGTGAATAGACCTCAAAGACAGGCACACATCCTTTAAGAAAGTCAGATGGAAATGTGGATTCAATGCAGCACTCCACAACCCAGAAACTTGTATAAAAGATTTACTGACCTCACTTTTGCTTTTTGATGTCTTCCAAAAAAGTTGATTTATGATGAGAATGCCTATACCTGGTGGTGATGTTCTGTAGTTTCTTAGTCCAGGAAATGTTCATAGATGTTATGTCCAAGAATGGTCCAGTTCCTCCAAGTAGAAACACATGAAAAATCACAAAAACTAAACTACTGACAGAGACAAACACAAACAGCCAGCTACACTGATGATGAGGGTAAAAAGGAGGGGGCTTTGAGTGAGACCTTTCCCAGAAATTTCCCAATTTCAAGCTTCCCAGATTACCTTAAAGACAGTATTGCTAAGATTAAAGTTTGGGAACTCCATCTATCTCACCTAATGTATTTACCCAGAAAACTGTTGTATAGCCAGATTGCAGGTACATTTTTTTAAATATTTCCATTTACTGATCGTTCCACACAAGAACAAACATTGATCTGTGCAATGCTTAATGACAAAAGGCTTCCTCAAAAATTGTGGGATACTGTGTGGCTATGTGCCATGGGGAAGTTAAATGTCAAGAATAACTTGAAACATAAAGAGTTGTCAGAACGTTATTGCCCGAGACCAAGATGTAGTACTTTTTGTAAGAAACAATTCAACATTTGTTCTTTGACAGCCCATATGTTGTCGATCTGTGGAAAATTATACATAATGCATGGTCTTTGTTGCCTTTTAAGTATTTAAATTATGACATCTTTGTCTTGGGACTATTATCGGGTCATTAGAGATCACTCCCTTCTCGTAGCATCCTTATTTTGTTTAACTTTTTGAAATTTTGGATCTGGCATAGTAGAGTGAGGTTTTCACTACAGCAAGAATTTACTCCACAATCTCATCTAATTGGCTTCATTATAGAAGATCTACAACACTTTATTGCATTAGAAGCTAGTGAAATGCAGCCTCTGACTCATTCTTAGCATTGGGATTTTTTCCCGTATGTTTAATGTCCTTTTATCTTTTCCTGGTACATTTTTCATTTTTCTAAAATGGAATGAAAGGGAAAAATGAAGGAAAAAAAACCACGAACCTATCCATATTTTTCCTTCTTATATGATTTCTCAATCTCTACGGATGGTTTGTGTTGTAAATGGTTTGTTTCTATTGTGCAAAATAAGCACTTCCTAATGATTGTATTGTTTTGTTTTCTCTATGATGACATACTTCTTTTTTTTCTGCTTGAAATGGTCCTTGCTGTGATGGACAATTTGTGCTGTCTTATTCTTTGATTTTGACATTATAATTCATGCTACATTCCACTACTCTTTTGGTGTGGGGGGGGGATTGGTTTACCCTGGTGTGGATGTGTGATAAAATACTGCAATATGTTTTTGATTATGAGTTGGTATGAAGTAATACTGGTTTGCCTTTGATTTTTTTCAATCTATGTAAGAATTCCCCTACTCATTTAGTGTGTGGCGGGGGGTGGTGTTTGAGTTCAGGAAGATTGCTTGATAACATATTTATTTCACTCCTTTTTTGATTTTCCTTATTATGAGTTGTATGATGTTATTTTGTTTTGGATTATTTGTTTAAAAAAATAAGAAATTCCCCTACTCTTTTAGTGTGTGGGGGGGGGTGGTTTCAGCTCAGGGTTGCTGTCTGATGAACTATTTAATTATGTTTTTGTTTAAGAGTTTGTATGATGTCATACTGTTTTGTATTGATTTGTTTCCATAAATGAAAGAATTCCCCTACTCTTTCAGTGGGGGAAGGGAGTGGTTTGATTATGCCCAGGGTGATTGTATGATGAAATACTTACTTAAATTTATGTTGATTTCCCTTATTATGAGTTGTATGATGTAATACCATTTTGTATTATTTGTTTCAATAAAAAAATTCCCCTATTCTTTTTCAATAAGTGCAATGGGATCTTTAGCATCCAGCTGAACTACCACCAATCCAGGCATATGGGATCTTGGTTTTAATGTCTCATCCAAAAGACGGCACCTCAGAAGTGCAGCCCCCCCTTATGCTGCACTATAGTTTCAGTATTAGGATATTAACCCAAGTGCCAGATGTGGGAACTGAACCCACAGCCCTCTGATCTCCCGACCCCAGTGGCGAGTGTGCTACCTACTGAGCCACTGACACTGACATTAAGCCAAAGCAGTGCCTTTACTATGGTCAGGGAACATGTCTCTTGATGACTGTGAATTAGAACGAAGAGAGAGACAGTCCCTCATGTTACTACTCAGAAAATTTCTGTTGCACAAGGATAGGGTATCACAGTCTTACATCTTACACAAAGATAATCACACAAAAAAATAGTAATCTACAGTATGTTGTTCAAGAATTACTAACTGTTATGGACAAGAAACAATTCATTTCCATAGTTATCTGAGTTACTTTCTCTTTAAGATGGTGAGGCCTACATTTGCCTCTTTCCCCAAATGTTGATTAGAAGTATCCTACATTTGGGTAACAGAGGCTTGAGAAGTATGTCTGGATGTTGTGCAGTCTGAGTGGTGCATAAGCTATAACAAACAAAAAAGACAAAGATGTTTTCTTTGAAATATTAATAATCAAATTTTCTTCTGTAGGCCACTATGTGGTATTTTACTTAATGGGTCCTTAAAACATCTGCCTGCTAAAAACCCTTCAATCACAGGACTGGCTGATTGGTTTGAAAGTTGGGCTAGTCAAAATGCAGTCATAGGCAAAGACAAATATGGCTGCATGGCGAGAGCTATGTGTGATGTATTGCAATTACATTGAGAAAGGGACTTTGCCAGCACATGACTATGAGTAAAGGGGAAATGGTAGCACATGACTGAATTGGGATGTGCACATGCATCAGCTCTTTCTTCTCACTCTCATTCAGCCGCTGGGCTGTCATGCATGTGATGTTCTTCTCCCCCTTCTTTCTTCTCCTTCCTCAGCCCAGTCAAAATTCCTCTCCTCCTTCTTTCTTCTCCTTCCTTGCTCTAATCACAATTCAAATTTAGAAAAACACCAACTTTGGCACATGCTTGCTCCCATTCGCTGTGACTGAAAGTGAATGGGTACCTGTACACTCTTCACAAACAGACTAGGTAAGAAATATGAAAAAAATAATAAATTAAAAGTATATTGAGGAGGATTGCGTGTGTGTGTGTGGGGGGGGTCAGGCACATTCAATCCTGCTCAAAATATGTGTGTTAGACCACACACACACACACACACACACACACACTCCTCCAGTGCATGATTTAATATTTTTTTCTCATTTTGTCTGTGTTTCTGACTTCCCATCTAATTTCAGTTTGGGACTACTGGGACTAAAGAACTAGAACTCTGCTACTGGGACCTTCAATTTAGAGTAAAAAACAAACAAAAAAAGAGTTTAGTTGTTTGACTGACTTGGGTGAAGTGAATTGTTATCTGTGCAGTTAGCTAGGTGTAGAAGGAAACTGAATTAAGGGGAGTGGCTTAGGCAGAAGGAAGCCAACTGTTTTGGATTTAAAAACTGCCCAAGGTAGTTTTTGGCAGAGAGCAGCAAGAGGAAGGATTTGCTGTTAGAACTGTACTACTCTGCTGGGACTATATAGCCCTCCCTCTCTCCCCACCACCCCCTTCCACCCATAGCCAGTTCTACTTTTATAGGCACAGGATTTGACTGACAATAGGAATTTTCTGTTTGGGAGGAGGAAGGAACTGATCACAGAGGCACAAAAGACTCACCATCCTAGAAGAAAAGAGTAGCTCTCCATCCCACCCCCAGCTGCTAGAGGTCTGACTCTGAGCAAGTAAGAAGGAGACTACTGAGGAATATAGGAACTTCCTGTCCCAGAACAGGAAGATCAAGAGCTTTAATGGCACAGAGGCAGTAGGAAAGTAGGGAGACAAAAAAAAAACAAAGAGAAGAAAGAGTAAGTATACAAAACAACAATTAAGGGGCCACAACTAAGACATGATGGGAGTGGTGCAGTGCAGTGGTTGTGGAGCAGCAGTCTTCCAGGAGACATTCTGGATGATGTGGGGTTGTCCCATCTGCAGGCACTTCTCTGGGCTGAGGGCAGAGGTTGCTCATCCACCCTGAGTTGGCAAGGATTCAGGGGACCTCCTTTCCCACCCAGGGACCACCAGGGCAACCGCCATTGCCTCAGAGGTTGCCCAGAAAGAGGAATGGTTAGACCACAGTGGGCTCAAGGAGGGTGAGGGTGGTGGAACAGAGGTGCATCCCTCCAGTTGTATCTCTCCACAATTCATATGCCATTCTGGCAGAGTGTGGGTCCTCTATGGATGTACCTGTAGTGGAGACCAAGGAGGGTGCTGGAAACCTCCACAAAGGAGACCCACAAGAGTGTGGCATGTGACCCCACAGGAGAAGGAAACAACTCCTGGTGTCAGACTCCATTGATAGGAGGGTAAAACTTGGGGAGGGAAGGGAGAGGGAGATAAGGTGCCTGCCTGGTGTCATGGCTTGGGGGAACAGGGAGTGAATCCTCAGGATTGTAGGAGCAGCTGCACAAGGAGGGAGCTGGATGTCATTATCCACATAGGGACAAATGACCTGGCTGGAAAAGGAATCAGAACAGCGGAGGAGGAGTTTGTGGAGTTGGGGAGGGGCCTTAGACAAGTAGCATGCATGGTAACCTTCTCGGAAGTGCTGCCTGTCTATGGCATGGGTGAGGCTAGGGTGCTCTGCACCATGGGATTCAATCAGTGGTTGAAAAACTGGTGCAGAGATCAGAGTTTTGGCTTCATTGGGGACTGGGGGTCCACCTGGAGGGATGCAAGCCTATACTGGTGTGATAGTCTGCATCTGTCATGGAGCGGAACCAGGATCCTAGGCGTTAGGTTTAAATGCTTCATTGCAAACATTTAAACTAGCCAAGGGGGGAGGCATTGAAAAGGAGCAGGGAAATCCTAGCATCCCCCCAAAAAATCAGGGTAGTTGAAACACCAAGATAGAGATGTCAATAGGGAGAAGGGCAGGGTAAATGGAGAAAAATGCAAATGCAGTAAGGACAAGGATGGGGCAAAAAGGGGTAGTGCCATCAAAAAATGGAGGGTAATGAGTACTAATTCCCGTGTCTAGGTAACAAGCTCCCTGAACTGGTAGCCTTGATGGAAGAGGGATGATTGGATATTGTGGCAGTCACAGAAACATAGTAAACAGAAAATCATGGCCGGGATGTCAATATACCAGGGTACATAATCTACGGGAGGAACAGGGAGAGTAGAAGAGGAGGAGGAGTAGCTCTCTATGTAAGGGAAGAGATCAAAACAATGGAACAAAAGGGTAAACAGGGAGGAGACGAGGCACTGTGGGTCACTCTAGAGACTGGAAATGGCACCATAATCCACACAAGGGTTGTATACAGACCTCCATTTCAGGTGGAGGAAATGGACAAGGAAATGATAGAAGGCATCCTTAGGATGGAGAGAGAAAGGGGAGATATTGCTGATGAGGGTCCTGAATATGCCAGATGTTAACTGTAGCACCTTTGCTGCAGTCACATCCAAGAGCACGGCCATTCTCGATGCCCAACAGGTGGCATGCCTCAAACAGCTAGTGTTGGAACCCACTCAGGAGGGAGCAATCTTAGACCTGGTACTTCCAAATGGGGATGGAGAGAGGATCTCAGATCTAGAAGAAGGTAGCCATCTGGGGACAAGTGACCACCAAACAGTGTGGTTCATGACAAACTCAGCTGCAGAGTCAGGCCATACAAAAAGTGAGGGTTCTCGACTTCAGGAGGGCTGACTTTGTCAAAATGGGATAGTGCCTAAGAAAAGCACTAGCAGGCAGGCAAGAAGGAGGGGTGGAGCAACAAAGAGGGAACATCAAAACTGCCATCACAGAGGCAATGACCCTTTGTGTGAAGCAAATAAACAAATCAGAATGAAAGAAAAAAACACTATGGTTCACAAAAGAGGTGGCGGGAAAGGTTTGGAAGAAAAAGGTAGCATTTAGGAAGTATAAGGACACACAGAAGGAGCAGGACAGAGAACTATACCAGTTAAATCAGAAGGAAGGAAGAAGGCAATCAGACTAGCAAAGGCCCAAACTGAGAAAAAGATAGCCAACTTGGTGAAGGATGGGGATAAAACCTTTTAAAGGTACATTAGAGAGCAAAAAAAGACAAAAAGAGGGTTAGTGAAGCTGAATAAAGGGGATGGTGGGTGGGCAGAGAGGGACAGTGAAAAAGTAGGGATACTGAATGAATACTTCTGATCAGTATTCTCAAATAAGATGAGGGGGAGGTACCTAATCCAATCAACAGAAGCACTCTGGATGGGGGGGGGTCGATCCCAGTCCTTTCACAGAAGAAAGGGTTCTGAATGAACTCCTAAAACTGAAGGTGACAAAGCAATGGGGCCTGATGGGATTCACCCCAGAATTCTAAAAGAACTAAGTGGAGAACTAGTGACACCACTGACTACCAGTTTTAGCAAATTATGGGAGGATGGCGTAGTACCTGAGGACTGGAGGAGGGTGGATGTGATTCCCCTTCACAAAAGTGGGAACAAGACAGAGGCAGGAACCTACAAACCTGTCAATTTGACCTCAGTGGTAGGGAAAATGATGGAATCACTTCTGAAAGAAAGAATTATTGAGTACCTAGAGGCCAGTGGGGCACAGAACCCAAGGCAGCATGGATTCACAGTGGGAAGGTCATGTCAGACAAATCTAATCAATTTCTTTGATGGGATGACCAAAGTAGTAGACCAGGGAGGAGCTGTGGACATGACCTACCTAGACTTTAGCAAGGCATTTGACAAAGTCCCACACAAAAGATTAATAAACACATTAGCCAGCCTGGGAGTGGGTCCCAGAGTGGTAGCCTGGATAAAACACTGGCTGGACAACAGGACACAGAAGGTAATAGTAAACAGAGTCCACTCTGAAGAAATGGGGTTACTAGTGGGGCACTGCAGGGTTCAGTAGTGGGTCCAGTCCTTTTTAATGTCTTTATAAGTGACATTGCAAAGGGTCTGGAAGAAAAAGTATGCCTCTTTGCAGACGACACAAAGATCTGCAACAGGGTTGATACACAAGGTGGGGGTAGAAAAGATGAGAAGGGACTTGGCTAGATTGGAGGAATGGTCAGAAGTATGGCAGCTTGGATTCAATGCAAAGAAGTGCAAAGTAATATACCTGGGAAATAAAAACCCAGGGGAGGAGTACACAAGGAGGGGGAGGTAGTAACAAAAACAAAATTGGAAAGGAACCTGGGGGCAATCATATCAGATGACCTTAAGGTTAGCAAGCAATGTGAGAAGAAAATAGGGATGGCTGGGGGGATACTGGGATGTACAGGGAGAGGCATCACCAGTAGAAAACAGGAAGTTGTTTTCCCTCTGTACAGACAGTTGGAGAGACCCCATCTGGACTACTGCATCCAATTCTGGCGACTCCATCGCCACAAAGATATAGACAGGATGGAGACAGTCCAGAGGAGGGCAACAAAAATGGTGCAGGGTCTGCAACAGAAGCCATATGAGGAGAGACTAAAGGAGCTTAATATGTATACCCTTGGGGAAAGGAGGGAGAGGGGGGACATGATAGAAACTTTTAAGTACCTTAAAGGAATCAAAAAAGTCCAAGAGGGCAGCATCTTTCAGAAAAAGAGACATGCAAGAAGAAGGGGACACAATTTGAAGATGGAGGGGGGTATGGCTCAGGGACAATGTGAGGAAGTATGTTTTCACAGAGAGGGTGGTGGACACATGGAATGGCCTTCCTGATTAGGTTGTGGGGTCAAAAACAGTGGGGGAATTCAAGAATGCATGGGACAGACATAAGGCAATTCTTGTGGGGGGGTAGGAAGAAATAGGCTGTTGGTTAACTAGGATCTGCAGCTTATCCAGTAGGTAGGTGAATAGACAGACTAGGTGGGTCAAGTGGTCCTTATCTGCCATCAAAGTCTAATGTTTCTATGTTTCTATGTAAGTCAGGGCAAGTTGGATTGAACGCATTTAATATCAGCTGCCGTAATTAATGCTTTTCTTAATAGTGCTTTCCCGGAGTAAGTGCTGCTTTATTTATTTAAAAATAAAAGCTTGTTATATTTGTCTCCATGCTGCTGAAGGTTTCAAAGTGTGTGTCTCAGCAATGACAATCCCCACAGCAATTGTTCCAGGATCCCAATGTCTCGTAACATTTATTCTATCTATAATCTGGTTCCTGACATGCATAGAGTGAGAGATTGTACAAATGTTGCACAACACTGGGTCAGAATGTCAGTGTGTTTTCAATTTCTAAATTCACAGTCACCTTAAGTCTAAATCTGAGCCAAACCTATAATTTAAACTGAAAAAGAGTTACTTGCTGCCAAAGTTGTCTAATAAAAAAGACGTGGATCAAACAGTAAAAGGTGTGGCAGAGAAAGTATTGCTTCTTCAGTTTAGGAGAAATGAGGATCCTGTTTGTTTTCAGCTGGATGACACTGTAAGTGATTTTTTTAAAATATCATATTGTTTCACAATCCCCTACCACAGGCAGTTTTATTATGCCTTTTCCAGGAAGTGTGGGAGAACTCAACCTGAGAATTTGCAGGTGGGGGAACGCTCGGCATGACAGAGCTGAAGACAGCATACAGTTTTGCATGAGGTGATGGAACTGATTGCTTGTGACTTCCTGTCTAAATTTAAGCCCTGTTCTTTTTCTTCTATTTCTAGGTTAATCAACAGACATTTCAGACTGACAATAAGAAAAGAGGAAGTTCCAGTACAGCCACCTTGGTAGAAAAAGAAAATAATAATCTTGAGGGAGTGGTTCTCTACCAGAAGGCAACAAACACACTAAATAGTACTGGTAGAAAAGGAGCCGACTCACCAAGCTCAATACATATCATTTTTTTTTTTCTATTAATGTATAATAAATCCTCAAGGTACAGTATCAATATTGTGTGCACATCAGCACACCCCAGCAAACGTTTCAGATTCACTCCTTCATCAGTGTATTGTACTGACCTATTACAAAAAATAAATATATTTCAATAATACATCTTTTATTAGCTTAATTTTAGATTTAAAATGCTTGCTAACTTGAACAACTCACCTATAAAGGATTAAACGTGTTTCCAAATCACTTTGTGCACTCTGCAATATGTTCATATCCCCTGTCTGGAATTATGAAAAATAGTGCAAAACAATATGGCATTAAATCTTGCATTTCAAAATTCATAAACATGTAATCAGCTTTCTCTATCAAAAAAAATCAGTCTCTACATATAAACATAATTAAGTAAATTTCCAAAATGTTCACTAAAGGTAAAAAAAAAAAATATATATAATATAGGCCTTTACTTAAAGGATCTAATTCATAAACAACTGTTGCAAACACTGGTACACTTGTAAGCTCGCAAAACTCAGCATTAGTCTTTTGAAATTACGGTCTCCTATACTTCTTCTAAACACACAGTCTCTCTATCCAAATCATGCGTCAGAATAACTCGCATGTCCACTTCAAACCAAAAAATGTTTTCTTTATGTGTTCAATTCGTGCTCAAGCTTCAAATCCCCTTGTTCATTCATTTTAAAACCATTTATTATCCTAGTAGTTCTACAAAAGAACCATACATCAGCTTATCAGTTTACTTTCTTAAAATGTCAGAGCTACTGAATCTCAGTCCGATTATAAATGCTTTGAAACACAGCAGTAGTTTAACTTAACAATTAACTTTGGAGACACTTGGTCATATAGCCTCCATAGCTTTTGACTAAGTGCTGCTAATTGAAGATTGGGCGTGGAAGGTTTGAGCTTCAGGGTCATGTGACCCACAGCTACAAGCCAGAACGCCTGACTCTCCAGGAAGCTTGCAACACTTAAAGTTTTCAAATCTGCATCAAACGCTCACTCTAGCCTCTCGCACCCTGAGTGAAGGCTTGGAGAGTATGGAGTAAAACTATTAAAAATGTGAGTAACCTTTATAATCGAATGAAATTCAATAGCTCTGACATTTTAAGACAGTAAACTGATAAGATGATGTATGTTTCTTTTGTAGAACTTTAAAACAGACTAGGATAATATGTGATGAAAACAGGTATGTGAGCTGTAACTGTATTACTTGCACTGGGGGGGAATGGTTTTAAAATGAATGAACAAGGGGCTTTGAAGCTTGAGCATGAATTGAACACATAAAGAAAAAATATTTTTTGTTTGAAGTGGACATGCGAGTTATTCTGATGCATGATTTTGATAGAGAAACTGTGTGTTTAAAAGAAGTATAGGAGACCGTAATTTCAAAAGACTAATGCTGAGTTTTGAGAGCTCACAAGTGTACCAGTGTTTGCAGCAGTTGTTAATGAATTAGATCCTTTAAGTAAAGGCCTATATTATTTTTGTTATTTTTCACCTTTAGTGAATATTTTGGAAGTTTATTTAACAATTATGTTTTTATGTAGAAACTGATTTTTTTGATAGAGAAAGCTGATTACATGTTTATGAATTTTGAAATGCAGGATTTAATGCCATATTGTTTTGAGCAATTTTTTGTAATTCCAGACAGGGGATATGAACATATTGCACAGTGCACAAAGTGATTTGGAAACATGTTTAATCCTTTATAGGTGAGCTGTTTGAGTTAGCAAGCATTTTAAATCTAAAATTAAGCTAATAAAAGATGTATTATTCAAATATATATTTTTTTGTAACAGGTCAGTGCAATACACTGATGAAGGAGTGAATTCGAAATGTTTGCTGGTGTGTGCTGATGTGCACACAATATTGATACTGTACCTTGAGGATTTATTATACTTTAATAGAAAAAATTAAAAATGATATGCATTGAGCTTGGTGAGTTGGCTCCTTTTCTACCAGTACTTTTTAGACTGACAATAAGCCCACTGCTGCTGGGTTATTTAATTCCCTGAATTTTGAATTTTCATAAACTCCATCGCTCCTGCAAGAGCTAACTGTTGCGAGTCATGTCATTGTATTTATTTTTGGGGTACCCAGCAGCAGAGCAAGTTATTGGTGGCTTCTATTAATTCTGACACTCAGACTCTAGACAGCTGCTGTGGTTCTAGTAAAATTGGTGGGAGTTTTTGTAATGTGCACTGAAGTATCCTACTCAGGAGGTGCTCTTTTGACAATAATTTAATTAATATAACCAAAGATTTGTAGCCTTTATGTGTATCCTCCTCCCTCCCTTCCTATCAATTTGACCTCCCTTAACCTCTGATTTTAGTTGAGTCTTTCCCCTTTATATTTTCTTAGGGCTCCCTTTTAGCATCCAATATTTAATTGGGACAAGTGGTCCTTTAAATAAAGGCATAGCATGATCAGTAAACTCAATATAAGAAGTTCAAGTGCTACAAAGGTGACTATGCACTCAGGTTGTCAGGAAAAAAAACAGACCACAAAAATGAATGCATTTGTAACACTTTATTGCTCAAATACATGGTCTGTGATGCAAAACCTGCACATAACTACTACCTTGGTGCTTTACTCATTAGAGCTTCCTCAGAAGGCATGGTCATACATTGCCAATGGCTGTTTAAATATTCAGAAAACACCAGTAGTGTCACAAAATGCAAATTTAAACTAATTACCGATTATATCCAATTCAGTGCATATTTAAAGAAACAGTGCACAATTATTGTACTTCACATAATACTATTAAACCTATTTAAATACAAATGAATTTACATTAAAAGATGGAGTTCATAACACTTCTCCAATGAATAGTCCCTAACGTTTTTAACAAATATCCAGTTCTCACTTTTGAATACATTTATGACAAATTAAGGGGCACTGGTG
Organism: Neoceratodus forsteri; assembly: GCA_016271365.2. NCBI lineage: Eukaryota > Metazoa > Chordata > Ceratodontiformes > Ceratodontidae > Neoceratodus > Neoceratodus forsteri. The sequence continues at coordinate 737,137,543 of CM057449.1, forward strand.
GGACTCAAACCTGCATTTCATTCACAACTTTTCTGTTGTCTACAAAACAAAGGTGGAAAAATAATTTCATATATTTTATCTAGTGTAATACCCACTAAAATCTCCACTCCACCAATACACTCTAATTCATGGAAACCCTGGCATTAATACATTACCAACCATAGACACCAGAAGTAACATAACACATCACACATAACATAATCCAGAACTAATGTTACATGTTCCTTAAAATTCCCCCCTCTACTTGACTTGAACCCTTTTTAAGGTATCATACTGGAAATTAATTAGTAAAAGTAAAGCAGTGGAGTGTATTTTAATGAGCACTTTTTAGTTAGATGTTTAAGGCAGTTGGTTATTCCAGCTTAGATAACATTGACAGTTGAAGGTATAATAGTAATTTCATAATTAAAAGCCTGACAGTAGTTTATCTTAGTAATAAATGTGTTGTTACTAAATTTTCACTGAATTGGAATCTGTAATTGTTACCCAGCCCTAATTCCCTCTGGAGTTCCAACCACCATCATTGCTCCTGCTGCTGAGATCCTGCCTATCTTATGGTACAGACTAAGTTTGTTACATGCCTGTATCACTATTTTCATTCAGGTTAGAGGTGAATAGTGAGACCTCTGCGTACTGCATGTCACCCTTTGTCTCTGCCTTTTTTACTATCTGTTTGGGTGGTGACACTCCTACTCATTCCCTTTTTCCACCTCCCCAATGTTGCCCTGTGCTGGCCCTTTAGCTTGCAAATAAAAGGTCTGTGGCACCTTCGGCACACATCTTACCTCTTCCCTGGATGGCTGGAGGGTCTCACTCTTCTAGCCACCCAGGCCTTTAGGGAGCACATATTCAAACTCTCTGCCTTGGGATGTTCACTCATTTCTTTTCTCAGAAACCTCTGTTGGGGCCCTCTATTATTTGTTACTGGTTGTTGTGATGCTTTAACATTTGTGGTTGTTGTGTTTCATGATTTCTGGTTCTTACCATCATATTATCTTGATGCTCAATCCTCTCCCTCCCTGTCCTCTCCCTCCATGGGTGACCCCCAGTGCCTTGGGCTTGCATCCAAACCCAGGTCACTGGCGTAGGACAAAGTAAGGCACAGAGCACCACAGCCCTGTTTGCCACCAGGCCCAAGGACAAACCATGCCCATTTAAAGTGCCATAGCAGCTGTGTTGACTCTGACCAGAATTTATTTTCTTTAGTGTCCCCTGTTCTAGAAACAAATCCAATTTAAATGTCAACATATAGTTCTGGATTTTGAACATTTCAGGAGGGGTGGTAAGGGTTCAAATAGATTTTTGTTTAGGCTATGGTCTCTCCCTGTCATCTATCCAAATCACTCAACCCATTATAATACCTTACCTTTGTGTGTGTGTGGATGTGTGTGTGTGTGTGTGTGTGTGTGTGTGTGTATGTCTGCTTTAGAGGCCAGAGTGACCCAATCAAGTTTGCATGCTGGCTCAAGGTAAGTTGGCATTCATCTGTATCCCCCTCCCCGGGCCATGCCTAAAAATAGGCATTATTTGTCTAGTGAACTTACCAGGTCAACAAAAACTAAATAAATAAATAAGGGCTGGTGTGAATGGACCTCTGTATGACTGGCTACCTTGATGTGGTACAGATACCTGTCACAATGTATACTAAAACATTGTAACTAAAAGCCAGCCTACTTCTATCTGGGAGTGTGAGTGTGTGTGTTAGATAATATAAAATGCTGCAAATCTATTAAGATAATTTTCTTCATGCATATTTAACTGAAACTGGAGGGGGGTTACTGTTTGAGTGGTAGGGCAGCACATCATTTGGTTTGTGTTTACATGGGGGCAACTGTGGGAGGGGGGCAACAGTGCTGTCAACTTGAGTACAAGTTTAAAATTCCTGGCTACTCCCCTGGTTGTTAGAACTTTGAAAGCACTAGGGGTCCTATGGTGTGTAGCTCAGAGTCAGGCAGCAGGGCACGGGGTACTTCTTGGCATGCAATTCTCTCAGTGCAAACTAGTAAAGGCTGTTCATTTTGCAGTCAGATCAAAAGGTGCACTTTTTCACAACATTGTACCCCCTCTGCAGCCAGACTCTGCTTTCTTGCTGGGATACAGAGTGTACCAGTGGCTCCAATCTTGGGCCACTAGGAGTAACTCTTCACACATTTCCTTCAGAAATCTCCATTCAAATTTTGTAGACTTAGTACCTGCTGCCTTGTGTCCAACAATTGTCACATATTCCCTTCCTGCCCACCACCAAGCAATGCAGTACCGAGCTGTTTGACAGCTGATGCCCAACTAGGGCAGTTGTACCAATTCTTGGCCTCAGTAGCTAGTCTCATAAGGACATACGAACATAACAATGTGATAGCAGATGGGGATCACTTGATCCATCTAGTCTGCTCGTGTGCTTATTTGTTTAACTACCCCCGATATACTTTTTGTTTCAGTATCCCACAATGTCTATCCTGAGATAGCTTGAATTCCCTAACCATCTTTTTCTCCACCACCTCCTGTGGCAGTCTGTTCCAAGGCTCCACAGCCCTTTCTGTGAAGAAGAAGTTTCTGACATTGCTCCAGAATTTACCCCCCCACCAAACCCCTGTTGTGCCCTCTTGTACATGCCTCTTTATTCTTATTGAAGAAGCTCTGCTCCTGTGCTGAGCTGATTCTTTTGAGGTATTTAAATACCTATCATGTCTCCCCTTTCTCTTCTCTGTTCCAAGGAGTACAAGTTTAATTGCCTAAGTCTAGTCTCATAGGGGTCATGGTGTAGGTCTTGGACCATCTTTGTAGCTCTTCTTTGCACAGACTCTAATCGGTTTATGTCCTTTTCAAGGTGCAGTCTCCAGAACTGGATGCAGTACTCCAAGTGAGGCCTCACCAAGGATCCATACAACAGGATTATCACCTCTCACTTTCTGCCTGTAATACCCCTGCCTATGCATCCTAGGATGCTGCTGGCTTTTTGTGACACCATTTCACATTGCCTTTCTACCTTCGGGTCATTTGATACCATGATTCCAAGGTCTTGTTCATGGTCGGTGATGGCTAATGTTTCACCTCCTAATGAGTAATTTGTCCCTGGGTTTCTTTTCCCAGGTGCATGAATTTGCACTTTCTAGCATTGAACTTCAACTGCCAAGTCTTGGACCATTCTTCCATTTTCTTTAGATCTCACTTCATCTTTTTGGCCCCTTCCTGCATGTCCACCCTGTTACAGAGTTTAGTGTCATCTGCAAACAGGCTTACCTTTACCTTCAATTCATCTGCAATGTCGCTGATGAATATGTTGAAAAGTATTGGTCCCAGCACCAACCCCTGCGAGACCCCACAGGTTACTTTCCCTTCCCATGATAGAGCACCATTTACTAGAACATTTTGGGTCCTCGTCTGAAGCCAGTTTCTCACCCACCCAGTTTACAATATTACTTCCTATACCTGTGTTCTCCAGTCTGTTGATGAGCCTTCTGTGTGGGATGGAGTCGAAGGCCTTACTGAAGTCTAGATACAAAACATCTATGTCCCTGCCATGGTCTACTTCTTTAGTTCCCAAGAGAATAATTCCACCATGCTTATTTGGCAAGACCGTCCAGATGAGAAGCCATGCTGTTTAGGGTCATGCTTCCCACTGGCTTCCAGGTATGCCACTACCCTTTCCTTTAGTATAGATTTCATAATCTTCCCCACAATGGAAGTGAGGCTAACAGGTCAGTAGTTCCCTGCCTCTTCCTTGCTGCCACTCTTGTGTAGGGACACTACAGTGACCATTTTCCAGTCCTCTGATACCAATATCCTTTCCTTTAGTATAAATTTCATGATCTTCCCCATGATGAAGGTGAGGCTGACAGGTTGGTAGTTCCCTGCCTCCTTCTTGCTGCCACTCTTGTGTATGGGCACTACAGTGGCCTTTTTCCAGACCTCTGGTACCAGTCCACTCTCCAGTGATTTGTTAAAGAGTGTGACCAGTGCAGCAGCAAGTTCCCCACTGAGCTCTTTTAGGACTCATGTGTGAATTCCGTCTGGACCCATGGCTTTGTTCAACTTTAATTTGCTTAGTTCCTGTACGACTCTCTTTTGTAATAGGGCTATTGTCTGCTTCCTGGGTGTGGTGTTCATCTGTACCAAGTGCTGGACCATTTCCACTGTCTTTCTGTGTAAACACAGATTAGAAGAATGTGTTCAAAATATCTGCTTCCACGTGCCAACACTTACAAGTTTTTAGTCTGACAATGCCCCCCTTGGTCTTTCTTTTCTCTCAGATGTACCTGAAAAAAGTTTTGTTGCCTTTTTTGTATCTCCTTAGCAATTTTCTCCTCAGTTTGTGTCTTTGCAGCTCTGATTATTTTTCCGGCCTCTTTTGGCTTGGCCCTGTATTCGTCTCTGCCTGTATCCATTTGTGTTTCCTTATACTTTCTGAAAGCTCTCTTCTTTGCCTTTATTATCAATGCCACTTCCTTTGTGAACCAAAGTGGGATTTTTCATCATTTAGATTTACTGATCACCACTGAGTATTTTTCTGTTACATGGGTTAGCATATTCTTTAGTGCTATCCTGCTTGTCTTCACATTTCTGTCTGCTTTGTACCTATACAGTCTTTTAAAGAAGGATTTAATTTACCTGGAGTCTGCATTCCTGAAGTTGAGGATTTTTAGCTTAGTGTGTGTGGTATCCTCATGTCTGTTGACTGTAAGCCAGACTGACCTATGGTCGCTGGACCCTAGGTTAATTCCCGTGGTAACATCCAATATCCTTGTGCTATTTGTAAGAACAAGGTCAAGGATTTTATCCTCCCTTCTTGGTGAGTCAGCTAGTTGTGTGAGACCCACCCCCTGGAGAGCTATGAGGAATTATTTACTTTTTTCTGATGAGGCTGTGTAAGAGACCCAGTTCACATCTGGCAGGTTTAAATCTCCTACCAGCAGGAGCTCACCTTTGTCTGCCATTGTAAGAATGGCTTCAAGGAGTTCTTTGTCTTTTTCCAAGTCTTGCTTTGGGGGCCTGTAGGCCACTCCAACCCATATTTGTTTTTTTCCCCCGGCATCAAGGGTGACCCAAAGAGTCTCAGTGGTGTAGTGAGTCCCGCACATCTCTGAGGCTTTGATTTCCTCTTTGATATACATCACTGTCCCCCTTCCTTTTTGCCTTTTCTGTCCCTCCTGACTAGAGTGTAGCCTGGGACTGTGACATCCCAGGTGTGGTTCTCGGTGAACCATGTCTTTGATACGACTACCCAATCTAATTTAGTTTCTGTTATCATGACGATGAGGTCAGGGATCTTGTTTGCTAGGCTGCAAGCATTGATGCACATTGCTCTCCATGCCTTGCTTCTTGCGTTGTCCTGTTCAGCTTATGTTTTTAGTTTTTTAATTTTTGTAATGCAACCTGCATTATGCATTGTTATTTCAATTGTTTCTCTACCTAGATGAAAGGAATAAATTCTCTTTAGTGATGGGGGGGGGGCATTACCTGTCATGAGCACTGTGTAGGATTTCAGTGCCCTCTCCTTAAACAACCCTGAAAGACATCAAACCTTTGACCTAGTGAATGGATTCCCTCCTTTGTGAGGTGTAGGCCATCGTATTTGAAGAACCCCCATTCCCAGAAATCCTTCCAATCCCCTATGAATTGATATCCATTTTTACTGCACCAGTCCTTGAGCCATGAGTTAAGTTCTGAGATTTCCTTATCTGATTTTCTGCCTGCTGCTTCCCTGTTTCCATACAGGCAGAATCTCAGAGAAGAATACTCTGGACATAAGAGAAGCTAACTTGTCTCCTAATGTGGAGGGGTTTGCCTTGGTTTCCTCCACCAAGTGTCTGACAAGGTCATTCATTCCCAGGTGGATTAGGACATTCTTGTTATGGTGGAAGACTGGGCTAGAGGCAGACAAACTGTCCCTGCATGCTCATTATTGTGACTACCAGGGGACAATCAACCGTAAGAAGGCAGAATTCCTATCCAGGGAGATTTCTGCTAGGAGGAACTGACCAACTGTGCTTTTTTGGACTGTAGACAGGCTGCTAAGCTCAGCCTGCCTGCAGCTGAAAAAGACTTTTTCAAATAAGTTATGTGAGGAGTTTGCTCAGTTCTTCTCAGACAGAGTGTCCAGCATCCAGCAAGGAAGTCTGTCAGTGAGCCATGCCATGGCCAACAGTGATTGCCTTGGGCATCCAGAGAACACTCCATCTGGTTGGGGTGAGTTTAGACCACTGGAGGTGGCTGAGGTCAGTGAGGTTGCTTCCAAGCTGAGGCACAGATATTGTGAACTGGACCCTGTGCTGACACATTTCTTGATGGGATGCACCAACTCCATTGGCCCAGTGTTTACCTTGATTGTCCGGTGCTCCTTGTTGGAGGGGGATTTCCCTAATGCCTTGAAGGAGGCATTGGTGAGACCCCTTCTGAAAAAAACATCATTGGACCCTGACGTCAAGGCAAATTACCATCCTATCTCCAACCTCCCTTTTTTGGGTAAAGTTGTAGAGAAGATTGTGATGCTTCAGCTTGAGGAGCATCTCTTGGCCTATGATCTATATGAGCCTTTCCAGTCTGGGTTTCAGGTGAAGCATAGCACTGAAACTGTGTTAGTTCGGGTGCACAATGACCTTCTCAGGGTGAGAGATCAAGGGGAGGGGACAATTCTCTTTCTCCTTGATCTCTCCACAGCCTTTGACACAGTGGACCATTCTGTGTTACTTAACCACCTGAGGGAATATTGTGGTCTCACTGGCATGGTCATCTGCTGGTTTGAGTCCTATCTCACAAACAGGAGGCAAAGGATAATGATGGAGAATTTCTCCTCCTCCCCAACTTCCTGTCTTGTGGAGTTCTTCAAGGATCAGTCTTGTCACCAATGTTGTCCATGTACATGCTACCCCGAGAAGGCTCATGAGGAAGTATGATTTGGGTTTTTATTGCTATTCTGATGATACCCAGCTATACCTTTCCTTTGCCCCGGAGCATCCATTGCAGTGAATGTGCTAAATAATTGCCTCACTAAAATCAATGACTGGATGGCCTCCCGCTGGTTGTGACTGAATGAATGACAAATGAAGATTGTGATGCTTCAGCCTGAGGAGCATCTCTTGGTCTATGATCTATATGATGGAGGTACTAGCTGTGGAGTCAAACAGAGGGCGTGATAGGTTGGCCTCGGGTGCAGAAACAGGATTATTTCTGGGATCTGTACTACTGAAGGCCTCCTCTGGGGTGTGGAACTGGGTGTTATTCTGTATAGTGGTCTGATGCTTGAGACTCAGGTGTCAGATGCTGTCCATGTCAGTTTTTACCATCTAAGGAATATCGCTAGGGTTAGGCCTCAAGTTCCACCTCTGCACCTCCCAACTTTGGTACATGCCTTTGTGACAACGAGACTTGATCACTGTAATGTACTCTACCTTGGGGTCTCTGGAGTACCCTCAGCTGGTGCAAAACACAGCTGCCAGGCTGCTGACGGAGCAGTCTCAGTACTGTCACATCACCCTGGTGCTGTGGGAATTGCACTGGCTGCCAGTCAGTGGAGGGTCCTCTTTAAGGTGGGTTTGCTCACCTTTAAGGCCCTACATAGATTGGTCCCAGGCTACCTGGCAGACCTTCTTACACTGGTCACCTCAGTCCGCTCCCTACGTTCCTCCTCTAGGGGCCTCCTGGCAATTCTCAGGACAAGGTTAAAAATGGCCGGCAACAGAGACTTTAGTGTTACCAGCCCCATCCTGTGGAATTTGCTTTCTCCATCTGTAAGGGAGGCCCCTTCAGTTGAGGTATTTAAAGCCTGTCTCAAGGCCTTCCTGTTTACTCAGGCATTCCCTGATTTTGCTGTATAACAGCCTTTGCCTGACCACCGTATAGATTGTTCTTGACTTTTTGTTTTCTTTTTAGTTATTTGTATTTCTAATTTATTTATTATTTTGATATTTATTGTTATATTACTGTATTGCTGTTGATGTGCTTCTTATTTTTGTACAGTGCCCAGAGCCTCTGGGAATGAGCGTCTTTTAAATAAAACTTGCCTTGCCTTGCCATTAGCATTACTACATATGATTCTTTTTATGCAGTCATTGTCCCTCCAATATGATGCTCCTGGTAGGCATTGTACGGCCACTCTAGATTTTTTGTTTTGTTGAAGTTGAGACTGTATCACGTGAATCATAGTGTCACCTACGATTAGTAGAGATGTCCTGGTATACTTGTTGTTTGTGGCATTTTTGCCCAGGGGTAGATCATTTCCTTATGCTAGGTTTCACTTAGTCGAGTCACTTGTGTTTTTGGCTTGTGCAGTCACCAGCGGTGTGAATCTATTGGCTTTGTGTGTAATGGAAGTAGTCGATGTTTGTTTTTGTGTTGGTTGTTTTGTTGGTTTTGCTGAACAATTTCCTACTTGTTTCAACCCACTGGAATCAGTTTTCCTTTGTGGTAGTGGGAGTTGGGTGTGGAGGTTATAGTATGGCATCAGGAAAAATGTGCTGAGCTTGGTATGCAAGTAGGTAATCTCATCCCAAGAGGCATGGAGCCGAGAGCTTAAGTCCCTGATGGCCCAGCAGATAGGACAGTGGCCGACACGGTGGATGAATGCTCTGTAGAAGAGAGTGCCACAGTGTCTGCAGTTGATTGTTTCCATTTGTGATGACTACAGTCATAGCCAAAGACATAGATATTTCCTGAAATTTCTGTGATATTTCTAGGGAAATCTTCTGCTTTCTGCTGTTCCACAGTAGGGGCAGCAGAGAGAAACTCTTTAGAAATTTTGTGAAGTATCTGGAAATATGTGACCATGTCTTTGACTACTACTGTAGTTCAAGTGGACAAAAGAATAAAGAGGATTGCCCACTTAAAAGGGAAGACCCCTTTGTCCACAGGCCCAAGCAAGTGTGTGGGAGCTAGAGGCTGAAGTTTTGAAAGGAAAGGGGTGGTGGTGGGGGGAGGAGGGCTGGGGAAGGGGTTTGGTGAGATCATGAAAGGGGAGGATCTATGAGGTCAGAGCTGAAGTGAGGTGGGAAGCAAGGACTGGCTGAGAAAAAGAGAGAGAGGGGTGAGCAACAGGGGTACATAAGGGCAAACACATGCCCAGGGAGCTCACAATTTTGCTCTGAGAGAATTTTCTCTAAGAAGCACATCAGTTTGGCAATTATTCTGACTTATATTTTTTTTTATTGGAGCAAGTGGGCTGTTTATAGCCAGGTATTTGGAGTTAATTAGATCAACTGTTTATATTTGGAGGGGTTATTGTGCTAAGAATTCTAAAGTTTAATATATACAGGAGAGGGGTTGCAGTGTGGGCAGAGTCCCAGCCACAAGTGAGTATTGAGGAGTGCAAGAAAGAAGATAAGTCTTTAAAAAAAAAAGAGAGAAAAAGAGAGGACAATGGAAAACAAAAGGCAAGGCTGATAGAGATCTGTGGTGTCAAAGAACTGTATTTGGGAAAAGAAGGGGTTTTGTTGGTGCAGCAGGGGCATTTTGGCACCAAGCGATGGAGTACAGTGGTGTTAGCTTGTATCCTCAAAGGGAGTAAAGCTGATGTAGTGGGGAGAGCACCAGTTGTTTCTTTTCAGCCTTCACTGGGTTAGTACTGGCATTTCTAGCTGCAAGCGGGAGCTGTTTTGCGGACAAATTTGGTTTTTCGTGGTGCTGGCTGTGCCACAGGTTTTTGCAGGAGGGCATCAGCAGCGCTTGGGGAAAAGAGGTTGCAATTAAACAATCGATGGCATGTCCAGATGGCCCTGTGGTGCAGCCACAGATTTGTTTCTGAGGATAGAGGAGGCAATGGGGAAACTAGGGCCACTGTGTGGCCAGAAAATAAATGGGAGTGCTAGGAAGCATTTTAGCAATGAGTGGGCTTATTTTTTTTTTCCGACACCTCTTGGTTTTGCTAAAGTTGTTTCATTTGTTTGTGACTCCTCTCTTTTTGGTGCAAATCTCTGAGTTGGGGCCCGTGGTGGTGGCATCTGTCACCATCATCATCTGAGGGCCAGCAGAAATTAACATAATTCTATTTCCTTACAAAATGGGGAGCACCAGGCACACCATAGAAAAAGGGGCAGATAGGACAGGGATAATTCAGTGGATGGAGGTGTGCAGAGGCTGAGAGCCAGGCCAAGAAAGGGGGTGCATAAGAGGACCACGTGGCAATGGCATCTGACGTCATCGCCAAGCAGCTTAGTGGGCTTAGATGACTAATGTATGAGGGCTGGAAGTCTACAAAAGGAAATGGAGTGCAAGGATTGTAATAAAAAAGTAAAAGGGTGTATTTTTATACAAGAAAATAATAAGGTTAATTAATTAATACAATATGCATACGAAATCAGGATGAACGATGGAGGGAGGGAGTCGACCCTGCGGCTCAAGGGCACAGGTGGCCAGTTGGCCAGACAGGGCCACAACCCAGTAAGCGGGCCACAGTGATGGAATGCCAGCTCTGTGGATGGGAGGATTTAAAAAAATGTATACCAGGTCATCTAGAGGGGGCAGAGGGTTAAGAGTTCACTCACCCCCATCCCACCACCCCTCGCCCTCCACCTACTCAAGGGATATATTGGCAAAAACAAAAAAGGGGGAGGGGTGCAATTCAGACCCCTGGAGGGCAGTGTTTACTAAGAAGGGAAAGGGAACAGATAGGCTCAGACCTAATTCAAGTAAGAGGGAGGAGGAAGGTTTTTGACTCAGTACAAGATATAAGGATGTGTAATGGTATTTATGGTATATTTTTGTTTTTTTCAAAGGCAGCTATGGCCCCAGGAAGAGCAAGTCTACCAAGGAGGAGTGTTATCAGGTGGTGATGGAACTGGTGTCCAAAGCAAATTTATTGTTGGAGGCTGCAGACCCACCCAGCTCAGGCAAGGGCAGGAAATGGAAAGGGGACAAGCAGCAGGGAGGGAAAAATGAAAAGAGGGCACCAAAGGCTACACCAAGGGTCCCCGAACCCATTACAGAGCTGGTCAGCTCAGTACCTCCTCCTGCTCTGCTGGCTGTTCTGGCGCCGCCCCCTGCTTCTGCTCCAATGCCCAAGCCAGTTAGTCCAGTGGATCCGGTTCCTCCTGCCCTGGTGGCACTATAGAATACATCTCTAGTGCCTATAAACACCTTGACAGCTCTGCCAGTGGGACCCAGCTCCCAGTCGCATGCACAACCAAATAATAATGAGGTCACACTGGAAAGCAGTGTGAAGGAGTATGTTGAATAAATGCTTAAAGCTACAGTTTCAGAAATATTGCCGGTGTCAAAGGCCTCAGTGGAGAACAAAATGAAGATAACAGAGGTTAATGACTGGCTCAGAAAGTGAGGTGAAGAAAGTAGGCTGGGGTGTTAGGGAACTGGGAAGGAGTTCGGGAGGATAAGGGACTGTATGCCAAGGACAGGCTTCACCTTACCCCATTAGGGAAGGAAGTCCTTAAACCGTGGGGTGGTGGACTACATTCAAGAAAGGTGGGGTTTAAACTTGTGAGGGGGGAGGGATAAGGGAAGGGCTGACCAGAAGCCCTCTCCTCTAGATGAGGGGAGTAGCCTTCAAACCCAAGGGGAGGGGAAACAGATTGGGGAGGAGGTTTCAGGAGGAGCAGAGAGGATGGAAGTATAATTAACCTGCTGGGTTCGACAATGGGAATCAGGGATAAGGGTGGGGGTGGTGTTAATAAATGCCAGGAGCTTGGGAAACAAGTTGCCAGAGTTCCAGGCCAAGCTTTTCGGGGGGGGGGGAATGTGGTGGCAGTCACAGAAACGTGGACCAACAATAACCATGACTGGGACCTAGACGTGAAGGAGTACACTATGCTTAGGAAGGATAGAAAGCAGTGCAGAGGAGGTGGAGTGGCTATGTTTATTAGAAATGACATAGAAATTGCTAGGGTAGAAGACGCAGAGGTGGAGGCCTTATGGGTTGCCTTACGAACCCCAGCAGGAGGTAAGGTCAAGCTGGGTGTAGTATATAGGCCCCCCGGAATGGCTGATGTTCTGGAGGATGGTTTGCTGGACAACATCATTGCCCAGTGCAGACCAAAAGGGAAGAGAGTGGTGTTGATGGGGGACCTTAACATGCCAGGTACAAACTGGGGAACCATGTCCTCTAAGGTGGCCAAAGAACAGAGGCTGCTGGATGGCTTCCAGGATGTGTTCTTAACACAGCACGTGATGGAGCCCACAAGGGAGGGGCATGTCCTGGACATGGTTCTGATGGATAGGGATCTGGTAAGGGACCTGGTTGTAGAGGATCCCCTGACTGGGAGCAACCACGATACTGTCTGGTTTCAAATAAGCATGGGGGAGGGGGAGAGAGATCTAGGACACTAACTGTGGACTTCAGAGGGGCAGACTTTGTGGGCATGGGAAATACTCTCAAGAATCACTTGAAGGGATTAAAACAATGACAGATGTGGAAAAGAGATGGGAGATCATACAATAGGGACTTCATGAGGCAGTTAGGACCTGCTCTAAGGTGAAGTGTAAGGGAGCAAGGTTACATAAACCATATGGGTGGTCCAGTGAGGTTCAGATAGTAGGAAGAGAAAAGAAGGCTACCTACAAAATATACAAAACAACAAGAGGGAATAGGAAAAAGGAAATGTACAGTCTTGCATCTATAAAAGTCACCCAGATGGTGCGGGGAGGCAAAGTCCAGTAAAGAGCAGTATCTGGCACAGGGGATACGGGGAGGGGAAAATGGATTCTTCTGGTACATTGGGGAGTGGAGAAAAACTAAGGCCAGCTTGGCAGATTGAGATCAGAAGGTGGGTGGGTGGAAGAGGCGAGGGACTAGGTGGAGCTATTAAATGAGTACGACTTCTCTGTGTTCACTAGGGAAGGGGATGGGATATTTACAAAGCAAGGCATGATGGGGATAGAAGCGGTAGTGTGTGGGATTGGGGAGCAACAGAAATGGAGCATGAGGGAGGGAGAGGTAACCCAGGGGTGTCACATCAGGAAAAGGATAAAAAGGCCAGTAAGGTGGGGGAACGGATGATGCTATCCCCACCGAACCGGTGTGGCAAGCCCTTAAGGCCCTAAAGAAAGATAAATCTCCTGGGCTGGATGGCATTCATCTGAGAGTACTATGGAAATTGACGGCGAACTGGCTGCACCCCTGCTGGAGCTCTTCAACAGGTCGCTTGAGACAGGGAGGGTACCTAGGAATTGGTGAGAGGCACATGAGGCACATGTGGTGCCAATCCATAAAGGGGGGTTGGGAGAAGTACCAGGTAACTATAGACCCATCAGTTTTACCACGGTGCTGGGAAAAATAATGAAGAGTATACTAAAGGAATGACTAGGGGTGTACTTGGAGGAGGTGGGAGGTCTGAATAGTCAGCAACATGGGTTTGTGCCAGGTAGATCATGTCAAACCAACCTTGTGGAGTTCTATGAATGGGTAACATCAGAACTGGACAGGGGGAAGCCTGTGGATGTACTATTCTTGGACATCAGCAAGGCGTTTGATTCGGTCCCCCACAATAGTCTGGTGGAGAAACTGATGGGGTTGGGAGTGGGCCCTATGATGGTCAGATGGATAGAAAACTGGCTAGCTGCATGCACTCAGAGAGTAGTGGTCGGTGGGGAGCTCTTGAACCATAAAGATGTCGGTAGTGAGGTGCCGCAGGGCTCGGTCCTGGGTCTGATCCTGTTTAATGCATACATATCTGACATCAGGGAGGGTATACGGTGTGAAATGAGTCTCTTCATTGACAACTCCAAGATGGAAGCAGTAATTGGGGGGGGAAGAGGGGAGGTTGGCCCTGCATGGGAATCTGGACACCCTGGAAAGGTGAGCTCACACCTGGAAATTAAATTTCAATACCACCAAGTGCAAGGTGTTACATCTTGGGCAGGGAAACCCTAAACACAGGTACACCCTGGGAGAGGAGGTGCTGGAGGCCTCATCAGGAGAAAAAAACCTAGGGGTCATGGTGGATACATGCATGAATAACTCTGAGCAGTGCAGAAGAGCGGCTAGCAAAGCAAACAGGATGTTGGGATGCATCGTAAGGGGATCACCTCTAGGAGTAGGGAAGTGATTCTGCCGCCGTACAATGGACTGGTTAGACCACACCTTGAGTACTGTGTTCAGTACTGGAGACCACACTTGAAGATGGACATACAGCTCCTGGAGAGGGTACAGAGGAGGGCTACTAGGATGATACGAGGACTAGGGGATTTGACGTATGAGGACAGACTTGAGGAGCTCGGCCTGTTCTTATTGGAGGAGAGGAGAGATTGGGGGACATGATTGAGGTCTTCAAGTACCTCAAGGGAATAAATAGGGTAAACACGGAGAGGATCTTTAGACTAAAGCAGGGAGGTATCACCAGAGGGTATGGTTTGGAAGGTGGAAGGATGAGGGGGGAAAAGAAGAGGAGGTTTATCACTGAGAGGGTGGTGGATCCTTGGAACGCACTGCCTGGCGAGCTGGTTCAGATATCCACGGTGGAGGGCTTCAAGAGAGGGTGGGACAGATACAGAAAGTGGATGTATCAGACAATGGCCTGGCCCAGGGGGGTAGGGATGGATGATATGGGTTTCTGGAACACAAAGGGGGGGAGGGCCTCGGTACCCAACTAGGGATCTAAGGTTCAAGCAGACTCGATGGACTGTAAGACCTTATCTACTGGCAATTAGTATGTTAGTATGGGGGAAAAGGTGCTGGGAGAGCTGAGGAACAGGGGAAAAAGGGGAGGTCGCGGGGGGGTAACAGGGGAGAAGGGTTTTGGAGCTGAGATTGGAGCACCCGGCATTAGGATTGGGGACCATGTATCAGTAGCTACGAAAGAGAAAATCTGGAAGAGCTAATTTGTGGATATATTCATTCTGCCCAATGTAGACAACATGGATAAGTACGAGGAAAAAGAGAGCTTCGAGAAAAAGGACATGGCCATGACCGTGGTTCTTTTAGGAAAGGGGGAAGAGGAGAAGTCAATGAAAGGAAAAACATGGGACAATTGGTCCACAGGTTTTACATATTATACGACCATAGTTATTGAAAAAAAAACAGAGTTGGCTACTGTCTCATTGACATATTCGCTGATTATAAAGAATGCTTATAAAAAAGGAGGGTATAGTTGGCTGAAGTATGACAAGAAGTTCAGAAAGAGGATGACGCATAATGGGGACGTAAAGTGGGATGCCCGATAAATCGACCTGTGGTTATAAATCTGTACTGGGTCTACTGGAACCGAGGGTGTAGGGAACAAAAGAGGTGGGGCAGCAGCAAAATGCTGTTGGGGTTACAACAGGGCATTTTGTTCCTGACCGAAATGCCATTTCCAACATGCCTGTTCCAGGTGCAGGGGCAACCACCTCGCATCCAGGTGCAAAAATAGCTGAGAAAAAGGTAATGCTAACCAGGATAACTCATACAACCAGTCCTTTTGGGGTAACCATGTGGGGTTCAGGGGCCAGCAGTTGGGGAGGGGGACCCGGGGCAGGGGAGGTAGGGGTCAATACCACTACAACTGACAGCAAGATAACTAAGGATAGTGTGGCAGGGGGTTTTCAGCTGGCACACCCCACCATTAAGGTGGAATTGATGCAAGAATGGCTGAGGTCATACCTGGACAAGGAAGCAGCCACCACACTATTGACAGGTTTCTGGGACAGTTTCAGCCTGCATTTTAAAGAGGCCTGTAAAGAGACAAAAGCAAAGAACTTGAAGTCAGTTAAAGGGAGGGAGAAGTTGCTGGAACAGAAGATCCAGAAGGAAATAGCAGCTGACAGTGTAGAGTGCCCATTTGGGCACCCATCCCTGCCACGTCTGAGGGCATCACCCCTTGAGCTTGTACCAAAAAATCAGCTGGAGGAATTTTGGGTTATACATCACCTGTCCTACAGGGATGGGGATTCGGTTAATGATCACATCAGTGAGGAGGACAGCAGGGTGATGTATGCTACGCTGGAGGAGGCAGTCAGAACAGTAAGGGTGTCACAAGGAACATGGTTGGCAAAAACAGACATTGAAGCAGCCTTTGGCCTGCTGCTGGTCAGGCCAGAAGACTGGGATCTGCTGGGTTTGCGGGTATGGGAGGGTTACTATTTTGACAAAGCCATGCCCATGGGCTGTTCTATTGACTGTGTGACATTCCAAATGTTCAGCACATGGTTACAATGGGCCTTTCAAGAAAAATATGGGTACCAGAGAGTGGTCCATTACTTGGATGACTTTTTATTAATAGGGGAAGGATGGCAACAGACAGAGAGTATGTTGGGGGATTTCGAGGCCATGTGCCATAACATGGGGGTGCCCTTGTCCCCAGAAAAAATGGAGGGGCCTAGCATTGAGTTTTTAGGGATTGAGACTGACTTGGTGGGGGAGTTATTTTCACTGCCTGAGGCAAAAGTGGGGAAGCTGAAGACATTACTGGGTACTGTTAAGACCTGGTAGAGGCTACAGCTCCAGCAGGTGCAACAACTTATCGGACACTTAAACCTTGCTTGTAGGGCAGTAGCACCAGGCCACATGTTTACACGGTGCCTGATGAGGGCAATGCAGGGGATCTCAATGCCTCACCTCTGGCTGGATATTAACAAAGGGACCAGGAAGGACTTGGAAGTATGGGAGACTTTTCTAAGCCATTACAATGGCAGGGCTTTTTGGCAGGATGAGTGGGTGTTTAATATAGACCTGCAACTATGCATTGATGTGGCAGGGGGCATAGGCATGGGAGCATACTTTGAGAGAAAATAGTTTGCAGTGGCATGGCCCAACACCTGGGTACGGTCCGGTCTGATGAGGGATATCACTTTCTTAGAGATATTCCCAATCTAGGTAGCCATGGAAGTTTGGAGAGAGAGACTGAGGAACCAGAAGATCACCTTCTGGAGTGACAACAAGGCAGTAGTGGGCTTGTTAAACATCCAGGGGGCGATGTCAGTAAGGATTAAGTGGGTTTTGAGACAGCTGGCGATGAGGGGCTTAATGTTGAATATGTCATTTAAGGTTAGACATATAGATGGTGTGGACAACTTGATAGATGACTGCCTCTCCCACCTGCAGATGGACAAGTTCCATGCCATCACCCCGGAAGTGGAGCCCAGGTAGACGACAATTTTGGATTACATTTGAAGGATTGGATCAAGGGGGCTGAACAGTTGTTTTGCAACTCCCGGTCCCCCCAGGACTCTAAAAGCATATGATACATCATGGAGGGCCTTTCAGGTGTTCCAAGCAGAATCTGGCTGCTAGGAGAGTGGGTCAGTGATGGAGGAACAGGTAACACAATTCATAGTGACAGGATGGAGGATGAAGTTGGCACATGCCACGATGGGGTACTCTTGGCTGCGATAAGCCAGCTATGTATATGGGAAAGGATGGGAGGACCCCATGAAGAGTAACCTCATTATATGCATGATGTAGGGCTGGCTGAGAGAGGTTGGGAGGGCCCCAGACAACAGGATGCCACTGATGGAGGAACTACTGGAGTGTCTAGCAAGGGTACTGCACCAAGCATGCAGGTGTAGTAGCGAAGCAGTTTTGTTCAAGACGGTCTTCACCACTATGTATGGTGGGGCTTTCAGAGTCAGTGAAAAGGTAGGGGATGGTAAGGCAGACAAACCCACGTGTTGCGCTGGGATGACATAGTGTGGACCGAGGATGGGATTTCAGTATTGGTGAGGCGGTCCAAGACCAACCAGGTGAGCAGGGGGAACAGGGTCATGCTGCAGAGCCACAGGAATGCTGCCATCTGTCCAGTGGGTGCCCTGTATGCATATGCAGTGGGGTGCCCGCGGGATGGGAACCCATTAATATTCCTGCATGGGGACGGGTCCCCAGTGCTGGGGTCTCAGGTTGTGGCAGTGTTGAAGAAGGGGGTGGCATTCTTGGGGGAAAACCCGACAGAGTACTCATCCCATTCATTTCGGACTGGGGCAGACTCCAAGTGGGCAGCAATGGAGAGCACACCAGGAGATATCAAGCAAAGAAAGCAGTGGTCTTCTAACTGCTATAAAAGATATGTTTGCAATACCTTGACTCTGTACTAATTATGTCTTTATTTCTCCCCATTAGCAGGTGATGTAGTACCCAAAAAGAACAAATACAGCGGAACTGAGGGGGGATATCACCGGGGTTTAAGAGGAATGGGGGGGCAGGCCATGAAGAAAGACAGATAGTAACTTTGTCTCTATTTGTGGTTTCAGCAGGAAGGGCACGGAGGTTGGAAGCTTGGATATGCGGGCATGCCTTCATCCATTGGGCAGAAAAGTGGGCATCCAGGAGGCTCAGGGGGGAGATGGATGTACCTGGACCTTGACACCATCATGTTGACCTGGAGAGTGGTGTGAGGCATGAAATGGGCACAACTACTTCAAGTGCTCAGGGAGATAAGGAAGGAACAAGGCTGCCCAGACTTAATCATGAATCATTTAGGTGGCAATGACCTGGGGATTAGACCCTGATTGGACATCTTTTATCAGATTAAAGGAGATATTGAAAAAATAAGGGAATGGTGGCTGGAGGTGGCCCTAGTGTGGTAACACATTATTCCACGTAGGGTGTGGAGTCATGTCGACAACCACAAGGCCTTACATAGGGCTAGAAAGCAAATGAATGCAAGAGTTGGAAGGCTGTTTGAGAGCATGGGAGGTATGGTGGTACACAGGGGAGTAGTAGAAGAAAGGGACAAGTGCTACAGGGGTGATGGGGTACACCTTTCCAGTCTAGGTCTGGCAATGTTTAATGCTGAGATTGCCAATGTAATTGAGTCCTGGATGCAAAAGAAGTTAGTCTAAAATGAGGAAGGGGGTGCCCCCTTTGTGATTTAGGGGAAAGTCCACCATCCATTGCAAGCAGGAGGTGGACTAGTGGAAAAATAGGGGAGTGGGGAGGAAAGGATGGGGGGAAAGGGGTGGGGGGACAAAGAAATTAGAACATAAGAAAATCAGCAGGAAGTTGGGGTTCAGAGCATACACTAGTATCTCTTGAACAGAAGAAGATGAGAGAAGATGGCCCCCTACGATGTACATCTGGGGGGGTAGAAGATGACAAGAAATAAAAGGAATAAAATTGAGAAAATGGACAATAAATGGACAATAAATGATTATGTGAGGAAGTGGATGTGGAATGAAGGAATTTTGCAAATGTTTAAGTCAATATATGTATATTGATTAATGTGAACATGATGTGAACTAAATGGTGAAAGAATAAGTAAATTGATTGCCAAGTTGAGTACCCACACATACTTGTCTGTGTATTTATTGGGGGTGATCTGGGGGTCAAAGAGGGTTTCCCACTTAAAAGGGCAGACCCCATTGTCCACAGGCCCAAGTAAGTGTGTCAGAGACAGAGGCTGAAGATTTGAAAGGAAAGGGTGGGTGCGGGGAGGAGGGCTGGGGGAGGGGTTTGGTGAGATCATTTATTTATTGAATTTATTGAATTTTGTTGACCTGGTAGGCCCACTGGGACTAGAAGTCCCTTTTTCAGGGGTGACTGGGGGGATACAGATGGTAAGCAACTGAAATTGAACCAGATTAAGCTGTTGGTGGTATTTTTCGTGAATGGGGGAAATTTGACCAGGACACCAGGGAAATCCCCTACCCTTTTTCAATAAGTACCATGGAATCTTTAACATCCACCTGAACTACCACCAATCTAGGCAGATGGGACCTCAGTTTAACATCTCATCCAAAAGACAGCACCTCAGAAGTGCAGCACCCCCCCATGCTGCACTACAGTGTCAGTATTGGGATATTAACCCAAGTGCCAGATGTGGGAAGTGAACCCACAGCCCTCTGATCTCTCAGCCTCAGAGGTGAGTGTGCTACCTACTGAGCCACTGACACTGACACCAAAAGAGGAGGAGCTATGAGGTCAGAGTTGAAGTGAGGTGGAAAGCAAGGACTGGCTGAGAACAAGAGAGGGGTGAGCAACGGGGGTACATAAGGGCAAATACATACCCAGAGAGCTCACAATCTTGCTCTGAGAGAATTTTCTCTAAGAAGCACATCAGTTTGGCATTTATTCTGAGTTAATTTTGTTTAACTGGAGCCAGAGGGCTGTTTATAGCCAGGTATTTGGAGTTAATTAGACCAACTGTTTATATTTGGAGGAGACTCATGAGGAGTTGAAGTGCTGGGTGGGTTACTGGCATGCTCCTTGGCTATTGATGTTTGGAACTGTTACTTCTAATAAAAACAACTATATTTTGAAACCATTCATGCTCCTCAAGTTCTGAATTTGAGTATATTCAATCTTGCCTTGTAACGTTTAATATGTAGTACAGGAGAGGGGTTTCAGCGTGGACAGAGTCCCAGCCCCAAGTGAGCATTGAGCAGTGCAAGAAAGAAGGTGAGTCTTTAAAAAAAAAGAGAGGACAATGGCAAACAAAAAGCATGGCTGATTGAGATTTGTGGTGTCAAAGAACTGTATTGGGGGAAAGAAGGGGATTTGTTGCTGCAGCAGGGGGCATTTTGGCACCAAGTAATGGAGTACAGTGGTGTTAGCTTGTTTCCTGGAAGGGAATAAAGCTGATGTAGTAGGTAGAGCACCAGGTGTTTCTTTTCAGCTCTCGCTGGGTTAGTACAGGCATTTCTAGCCACAAGTAGGAGCTGTTTTGAGGACAAATTAGTTTCTTTCGTGGTGCTGGCTGTGCTACAGGTTTTTGCAGGAGGGCATAGGTGGCCCTTGGAGAAAAGATGCCACAAGGAAACAATCAAAGGCACGTCCAGATGGCCCCATGGGACCACCACACATTTGTTTCTGAGGATAGAGGAAGCAATGGGAAAGCTAGGGCCACCGTGTGGCTGAGAAATAAATGGGAGCACTGGGGAGCATTTTATCGATGAGTGGGCTGATTTTTTTTCCCAAATGTCTTGGTTTTGCTAACACTGTCACATTTGTTTGTGACTTCTCTCTTTTTAATGCAAAACTCCAAGTGGGGGCCCGCAGCAGTGGTGTCTGTCACCATCATCATCTGAGGGCCAGTGGAAATGAACATACAGTAATTCTATGTGCTTACAAAATGGGGGCCACCAGGCATATCACAGATAAAGAGGCATTTGGTACGGGAAGAATTCAGTGAATGGAGGTGGGGGATTTTGAGGCCATGTACAGCAACTTGGGGGGGTGCCCTTGTCCCCAGAAAAAATGGAGGAGCCTAGCCAGAGCATTGAGTTTTTAGGCATTGAGATTGACATGGTGGGGGAGTTATTTTTATTGCCTGAGGCAAAAGTGTGGAAGCTGAAGGCATTACTGGGTACCGTTAAGACCTGGCGGGGGGTACAGCTCCAGCAGGTGCAACAACTTATGGTACACTTAAACTTTGCGTGTGGGGCAGTAGCACCAGGCCACACATTTACACGATGCCTGGCGACGGCAACACAGGGGATCTCAAAGCCTCACCACTGGGTGGATATTAGCAAAGGGAACAGGGAGGACTTGGAGGTATGTGAGACTTTTCTAAGACATTACAATGGCAGGACTTTTTAGCAGGATGAGTGGGTATTCAACACGGACTTGCAACTATACATGGATGTTTGCAGGAGGCAAAGGCATGGGAGCATGCTTTGGGGAAAAAGGTTTGCCATGGCATAACCCAACACCTGGGTCTGGGCAAGCCTGATGAGAGATATCACTTTCTTAGAGATATTCCTAATCTACATAGCCATGGAAGTTTGGGGATAGAGGCTGAGGAGTCAGAATGTCACCTTCTGGAGTGACAGCAGGGCAGTGGTGGTCATCTTAAAAAGCCAGGGGGTGATGTCACTAAGGGTTATACAGGTTTTGAGACAGTTGGTCTAAGGGGCTTGATGCTGAATATGTCATTTAGGGTTAGACACATAGATGGTGTGGACAATTTGATAGCTGACTGCCTCTCTCACCTGCTGATGGACAAGTTCCATGCCATTGCCCTAGGAGCAGAGCCTAGGCAGATGGCAATTTTGGATTATGTTTGGAGGATTGGATCGAGGGAGCTGAACAGTTGTTTTGCAGCTCCTGGTCCCCCAGGACCCTAAAAGCATGCAAAACATCATGGAGGGCCTTTCAGGCTTTCTGGGCACAATCTGGCTATCAGGTAAGTGGTGCAGTGATAGGAACAGGTAGCACAATTCATAGTGACAGGATGGAGGAGTAAGATGGCACTTGCCATGATGGTGGTACACTTGGCTGCAATAAGCCAGCTGTGTATAATGAAGGGATGGGAGGACCCCATGAAGAGTAACCTCATTAGGCGCATGATGCAAGGCTGGCTGAGAGAGGCTAGGAAGGCCCCAGACAACAGGAGGCCACTAATGGAGGAACTACTGAACTGGCTAGTGGGGGTACTGCACCAGGTATGCAGGTGTAGTAGTGAAGCAGTTTTGTTTAATGCAGTCCTCACCACCATGTATGGCAGGGCCCTCAGAGTCAGTGAACTGGTAGGGCATGGTAAGGCAGACAAATCTGCAGGGTTATGCTGGGATGATATAGTGTGGACTGGGGATGGGGTTTCAGTACTGGTGAGGCAGTCCAAGATTGACCAGGTGGGCAGCGGGAACAGGGTCATGCTGCAGGGGCACAAGAAATGCCACCATCTGTCTGGTGGGTGTCCTGTACGCATATGCAGTGGGGCACCCATGGGATGAGAACCCATTAATATTCCTGCATTGGGACGGGTCCCCAGTGTTGGGGTCTGAGGTCATGGCAGTGTTAAAGAAGGGGATGGCCTTCCTGGGGGAAAACCCCAACAGAGTACTCATCCCACTCATTTCGGATAGGGGTGGCCTTCAAGATGGCTGCAATGGAGAGCACACCGGGGGATATCAAGCAAAGAGGGCAGTGCTCTTCTAATTGCTATAAAAGATATGTTCACAACACCTTACCTCTGTACTAATTATGTCTTTATTTCTCCCCATTAGCAAGTGGGATAGTACCCAAAGAGAATGAATACAGCAGAACTGAGTGTTGATATCACCGGAGTTTAAGAAGAATGAGGGGGGACAGGCCATGAAGAAAGACGGATAGTAACTTTGTCTCTATTTTTGGTTTCAGCAGGAAGGGCATGGAGGTTGGAAGCTTGGATATGCAGACACTCCTTCATCCATTGGGCAGAAAAGTGGGTATCCAGCAGGCTCAGGGGGAAACAGATATACCTGGACCTCAACAGCATCAAGTTGACTTGGAGAGGCATGTGAGGCATGAAATGGGCACAACTACTTCCAGCGCTCAGGGAGATAAGGAGGCAACATGGCCGCCCAGACTTAATCATGATTCATTTAGGTGGCAGTGACCTGGGGACTAGACCCTGGTTGGACATCTTTTATCAGATTAAAGGAGATGTTGAAAAAATAAGGGAATGGTGGCCGGACGTGACCCAAGTGTGATCAGACATAATTCCACAAAGGGTGTGCCGACAACCACAAGGCCTTGGATAGGGTTAGGAAGTGAAAGAATGCAAGAGAAGGAAGGCTGTTTGAGAGCATGGGAGGTATGGTGGTACACAGGGGAGTAGTAGAAGAAAGGGACGAGTGCTACAGGGGTGATGGGGTACACCTCTCCAGTCTAGGTCTGGCAATGTGTAATGCTGAGATTGCCAATGTAATTGAGTCCTGGATGCAAAAGAAGTTAGTTTAAAACAAGGAAGGGGGTGCCACCCTTGTGATTTTGGGGGAAGTCCACCATCCGTCACAAGTGGGAGGTGCACTAGTGGAATAATAGGGGTGGGGAGAGGAGAGGATGGGAGAAAGGGGACGGGGACAAAGAAAATAGGACATAAGAAAATCAGCAGGAAGTAGGGATTCAGAGCGTATGCTAGTATCCCTTGAATGGAGGAGGATGAGAGAAGATGGCCCTCTATGATGTACATCTGGGGGGGAGAAGATGACAAGAAATAAAAGGAATACAATTGAAAAAAATTGACAATAAATGGGCAGAAGTGGATGCAGAATGAAGGAATTTTGTAAATGTTTAAGCCAATATATGTATATCAGTTAATGTGAACATGATGAGAACTAAATGATGAAAGAATAAGTAAATTGATTGCCAAATTGAGCACCTACACATACTTGTCTGTGTATTTATTGGTGGGGATCTGGGAGACAAAGAGGGTTGCCCTCTTAAAAGGGCAGACCCCATTGTCCATAGGCCCAAGGAAGTGTGTGGGAGTCAGAGGCTGAATTTTGAATGGAAAGGGGGAGTGGGGGGAGGAGGGCTGAGGGGAGGGGTTTGTTGAGATCATGAAAGGAGAGGAGCTATGAGGTCAGAGCTGGAGTGAGGTGGGAAGCAAGGATTGGCTGAGAAAAAGAGAGAGAGGGGTGAGCAACTGGGGTACATAAGGGTAAACACAAGCCCAGGGATCTCACCATTTTTATTCTGATTGAATTTCGCACCCACCTGCCTTGACATAATATTGGAACTTGGATCTGGAGGGGTCGCTCCGGTAGGTAGAGTGCAGATGACCATTGTGGGGGCTGCTGAAGGTGGATGGTAGTAAATACCCAGAAGGTATGGAAAATTAGGGGAGGGAAAGAAGAAGATGGGGGAAGGGGGCAGGAGGACAAAGAAAATAGAACATAAGAAAATCAGCAGGAAGTAGGGGTTCAGAGTGTACACTAGTACCCCTTGAACAGAGGAGGATGAGAGAAGATGGCCCATCATGATGTACATCTGGAGGCGATGGCAAAAAATAAAAGCAATAAAATTGAGAGAAATGGACAAAAAATGGACAATAAATGATTATGTGATGAAGTGGATGTGGAATGAAGGAATTTTGTAAATGTTTAAGCCAATATATGTGTACCAATTAACGTGAACATGATGTGAACTAAATGATGAAAGAATAAGTAAATTGATTGCCAAATTGAGCACCCACACATACTTGTCTGTGTATTTATTGGTGGGGATCTGGGGACAAAGGAGAATAAGATTAAGTGTTACGGGAAAAAAAAAATTTTTTGTCTTTGTCTCCGCAGGAAGAGATGTGGAGATGTGATGTCAGAGGTATCACCTATAAAGGAAACATGGAGCTAGTGGTGAGTGGGTGGGTTGAGGGATAGGGTGAGCAGGACCAACCCACTGCTGCCAGAAACAATCAGCCACACAAAAGAACCTGGGTTCCTTTGTCTTACCCTGACTAGTCTGCGAGCAACGGTGACGTCCGAGAGACTTAAGTTAAAACAGGTAAAACGTTTAAAGTTAGGACCCTGCTGTAAGGAAAATAAACAGTGTAAGACCTCAAAGTATTTACCCTGCAGAAAGGAAAACCCACCAGTAAGCTGTACAGAGCGAGTGAGGCGAGAAGTTGCCTCAGCAGAGATAGGAGGCCGGACTGTGCACTCCAAGGAGGATTTGCCCAGGTAGAGCTGCTGTCAAGGAATCCCTGCTTCTGCGCTTGTTGAAGTCTGCCTTCCCTCCGTGATTGGTATCACTCCTAGTCAGTGAAAATCAGTGATGCTTAGCAGACAGTAAGGCCAGGGGCTGGATCGCTCTAGGCGTATGCCTCCTAGGATTGCCCTTTCTGTCTCAACCTTTGTTCAGTGAAAAGTGGGGCATGTCACCAACACTGGAATTTGTGGAAATGCTTTTGGCCCTTAAACGTGGGACACATGAGGCAGTATAGCACAGTGGTTTAAGGCTATGAGCTGCAAAGCTGGTGACATCCAGCAAACCAGACCTGGGTTTGAATCCCACAGCTTCCACTTGCATACTGTGTGACCCTGAGCAAGTCATTTAACTTCCCTGTACTCCCAGATCACTCCTGTAAAAAAGCTTTTAGCTTAGTGTGCTACTCCAGGTTGAACAACTAAATAAATAAATAAAAACATCACACATGGAGATTCAAGCTTCATTATTTATTGATCTGTTTACAATGTTTGACAGAGATAGAGACACACTAAGCAGTGAATAACTTATTTGTAGGTGGGAACAGGACACAAGGGTATAGGTAGTAAAGAAATACAGGAAGATAGGTAGTTCTATTATGTGTGCAAGGTTTAATTTTGATTTAGCTCCATGTGTTATGAATTGCTGAAGACAGTGTTTACAGTGTGAGACCATACCTTCTTTTTGCAGCACTTGTTTCATGTGAGATGGAACAACTCTGAGGGGTACCATGTAGGAATGGGTGAACCGGTTTGTCAAAAATACAAAACTGACCTGTACAAGCCAAAACTTTTGGAAGCAAACTGCTTCCAAACAGTTTTGGCTTTTCAGATCGGTTCAGGGGGTGGCTCTATCATGGAAATGACAGGTGCGAGAAGCACAAGAGCACAAGAAGAAACAAAACTCTGGTTTCCCATTGGACTGGCATGCTGATCGCCTTCCTAAGGTGACATCTGACTGGGTTTTCTGTAGCAACCCATGTGGTCCACCTTAGGAGCTGACTGCAGAGGAACAGAGACATGGAGAAGGAGCAGAAGCATTTACACTGGCCCATGCTGCTTTGTGGCTATGCTTTGCAGCTGACTCTGGAGAGAACAGTTAATTGTTTTGAAAAGAGAAAACTTGGGGATGGTGAGTGGGGACTGGGGACTGGGGATTTAGGGACTCGGGGAGGTGAAGAGTAGGGGGTATGTGAGTGACAGTTTTTTTTTTGCAGCAGCTGACTGAAGAGAGAAGGGGTGAACTGTGTTAAGTTCAACCCAGCCATTCAATGCCATTTCTTTGCATACTTCTGAGTACCCCCTGAACAATTCAGTCAGTCAGTAAGTCAGTCATTCAGCTCTCATCTCTCCTTGTGCTATGTGGGGTAAATAAATATACGAGCTTTGGCTCAGTGCATTTCATCACATAGAATAATCCTTGAAGGAAAATTAAAGTTGTGTCCTAGAGGGTTAGACCAGTTCCCTAAATCTCTTTGGGTAGCAGCGCCTGCAACATCAGCCCCTGTAGCCCAGGTCCAGTGTGTGAACTATTGTGTGTGTGTGTGTGTGTGTGTGTGTGTATGTGTACTAAAATCTGACAGTCAGCCACTAGTGCCATTTCTTGCATACTGTCTGTGTCCCCCGAACAAGTAATTCAGCTCTCATCTCCCTGTGCTCTGTGGGGTAAATCTACAAGCTTTGGCTCATTGGGAAAGGCATTCTGTCATGTGGAATAAAAAATAAATAATCCTTGAAGGAAAAGTAAATTACTGTGTCATAGAGGGTTAGGCCAGGTCCCTGAATCTCTGTGGGTAGCCGCCCATGCAGCATTAGCCCATATTGTCAAGGTCCAGTGTGTGAACTACTGTGTGTGTGAGATAAAATCTGACAGCCATCCACCAGTGCCACTTCTTGCATACCGTCTGTGTGATCCCTCCACCCTGAACAGGTCAATCAGCTGTGATCTCCTCCCCGTGCTCCATGGGGTAAATCTACAAGCTTTGGCTCAGTGGGCAATCTGTCACAAGGAATAATTATTAAAAATAAATAATCCTTGTTGGAAAAGTAAATTACTGTGTCATAGAGGGTTAGGCCAAGTCCATGAATCTCTGTGGGTAGCAATGCCTGCAGCATCAGCCCTTATAGTCTAGGTCCAGTGTGTGAACTACTGCGTGTGTGTGAAATAAAATTTGGCAGCCATCCACCAGTGCCACTTCTTGCATACTGTCTGCGTGATCCCCCCTGAAGAAGTCAGTCAGCTGTCATCTCCTCCTGTGCTCCATGGGGTAAATCTATAAGCTTGGGCCAAGTGGGCATTCCATCACATGGAATAAATAATAAAAATAAATAATCCTTGATTGAAAAGTAAAGTACTGTGTCAGAGAGGGTTGGGCCAAGTTGCCTGCCTTTTGACAAACTCCTACACCCAGTATTTGGTAGCTGACTGTCAGAGTTTCATGGTTCACACTGGTGCTGTAACTAATAAGCTATAAGGGCTGGTCAGAGTTCTTGGACTTCCCTGTCTTTGGACAAAATCATCATCTTGGAGGCGGGTGCCAGTTGTGAGGTTCAGCATGTACATATTACAGCACGGGCACTTACAGTAGGCACATTCCCAGTCACATCATTCACTACTCATTTCATGTCACCAATAATGCTCTTCATTACTACTAAATAGTGGTCTAATTGCTTTTTGTCTACAGATACTGCATGTTGATTAAAAGTTGTTTAAAAAGATTTTTTAACATACAGTTACCATAAAACAATAAAGGTTATAAAAGGTTTGGCTAAGTGTCTGAATCTTTTTTGCTTATCAGAACCCTTTAGAACCTCAGAACCTTTTGAGGTTCTCCCATCGCTGGTTTCATTAATGTTGTCCGACATAATGTGAGGTAGGTGAGAGGTGTTAGTGTACCCCCTCATATGTCCCACATTAGGGATGGCACTCACTTTATCATCTGTCCCACAGAGTAGGTACTGCTGTCCTTTCTTATATAATTGAGCGCTGCTCCCACCATCAGATCATTTTAAAGCATCTGTTCATGTTAAAAATTAACATACACTTCATTCTCAATTCTTTCCAACCTCTGATGTTGCTCGCTGGTGTTCATTTTTGATCCCAAGTCAGTTTATATAATACCATATTTCACTTCAAGTTCACTTCCATTTTGTAGCCTGGAGTTAGCCCTGATAAGTTCCACACAGTCAGGGAGCAGTGAACATTATACAAATATTGACCAGAGTTTACTGATTTAGTTTTTGTTGACCCTTTACCTAACCTAATAGTTACCATGTGGATTCATGTTTGCAGATTTTAAAGTGAATTACTAAGTTTTTTTTAATATGGGCTTTGCATTACATAGTATTGTACCTTATGTCAGCTGGTAAAAATATTGTTCTAAAAATTTCTGTTAAAACAAATCAAATTCATTGGAACTGAAATTTGACTATTTCTGTAAAAGCAGCCAGCAGCCCAGGAACTCAGGAACAGATCTGAGGTATTTGGTTTATTTCAATGCATTGTTGCTGTATTTTTTTTATTGTTTTGTGCATTGTATTGCCATGATTGTAGCTGGGCCTGGAAATAACGTATTTAAAAAAAAAATTAAACTGAGCTGGTAACAGCTACTGTCAGTGTCAGTGGGGGGAGGGGCTTACTTACAAGCTTTTGTACAGCCTTATCATGCATAGTGTGAGCTTCATAGCTCATTTGCAGTCTTTGTAAATTTGCTGTTTTATATTGTTCTGCACTTGTACCTTGCTCTTATTGCACTTCTGATGTTTACCATGCCTGCTAGCCTTACTCAAACTCCCCCCTCCACCAGGTCGCATCTGGAAATGAGCGTCAGCATGCCTTTACCAGTTATCAAAAGTTTTTTAATAACTAAAATAAATAGAGATCATGTCTGACCTTGTTTTCTCAGGGGAGGGTGGTGGTTATTGGGGGGGAAGGAAGAGGCAAGATATGAGGGAAGGGAGCCAAGCCAGAATTTGAAGTGTTTCTTTCCATCACAGTGCAGTAACAAGTTGTCTCAGCAGGGATGGAGGGGAAGCTGAGGGACATGCCTCATAGTTCTAGCAGCTCAACCAGATGTCACCCTCAGAATTCATATATTTCTGTGAGGCAGCCATTACTGTTTGTGGCTGCTCTGTGATGGAAGGCAAACTGGGATAATTTTTTGAGGAGGTAATCAACCTTTCCTCCAAAATCTGGGCCTAAAATGCACCTTTTCACACATTATGTTTTCAACATTTCTGGGGGTGCCATGCCCTCGGACACCCTCCCCCAGAGAGATTTGATTTTCCAGGTCAAGTGTACCCTCCTTCAGTCAATTTCTGGATCCGCTTAGTGGCACACCCAACCTTCCATATCCTCATAAATGATAACCCTGGTGTCCAGTTGCATCCACATCCTCCAATGTCCATATTTATAATAATTGTAAATTTAATTGGTGGTCAGTGGTACCCCACCCTCCCATGTACACATATGGTAAACCCTGGTGTCTAGTTGCACCCCTCCCACCTTCCAATGCCCATATTAATAATTATAAATTTCATTGGTGGTTAGTGGTAACCCTACCCTCCCATGTACAAGTGAAGCTGCAAATGAGGAAACAGTCCCTCGATGTCTTTTTTAACCTAAAATAAATTGCAGTGCCAATCACACCTGCACCATCCACCTGACTTCCCACTGTGCACCCACCTCCCCACTCCCCCCTTGACCACCCCACACACCCTCACTTGCCTAAACTGCAAACATAGTGAAGATTCACTCTCCAATCTAAGATGTATCTTGCTGCTGGAATCTGCAATTACTGTCTAATAATTAAGGTAAAAGCAGTCAAAAATAAATTCAACTGCAGTAACCATAGTTGGTAGACAGCAGTCGCAGGTTTCAGCAGCAAGACACATCTTTGATTGGAGAGTGAATCTTTACTAGTTTGGCAGTTCAGGTGAGAGAGGCCATGTGGAGGGGTCAAGGAGGGGTGCAGGAAGGTGGGTGCACAGCAGGGGGTCAGGTGGGTGGTTTGGGTGTGATCGGTAATGATTTTTTAGGTTAAAAAAGACATTGAGGGATGGTTTTCTAATTTGCAGCTTCACTAGTACATGGGTGGGTGAGGGAGTATCACTAACCACCAGTGAAATTTACAATTATTATAAATATGGGCATCGGAACATGGAGATGTCACTAGACACCATGGTTTATTACATGGGTACATGGAAGGGTGGGAGTACCACTAACCACCTATGAAGAGTAAAATTATTTTAAATATGTGCATCAGAGGGTTGGGGTGTCCACTAGACACTAGGATTATAATATACGAGGATATGAGATGGTGGGGAGGTGCCACTATCCACTAATGCTTTAACTAAATTATTATAGATAAGGGGTTTGGGGAGGGTACTAAATTAATACAAATATAGGCATCAGTGGGTGGGAGTGCCACTTGACACTAGGGTTATACTATATGAGGATTTGAGAGGGAGAGGGGTGCCACTAACCACCACTGAAAATATGGGCTCTGGATGGTGGGGGTGCCACTAGACATTAGGGTTATAATCAGGCACACTGGTTTACCGCACTAACGGTGACGCGGACAGAATTGTGATTGGTCCATGGGAAAATGGCGCCAAAACAGAAATAGCGTTTGTTCTCAGACCTCCCGTGATGTGCAGGCTTTATAAGTTAGTGCAGTAGCGTGTGCCTTTTCTTACTGCTGCTCCGTCATTTTGCCACTATTGTCTCACTGCTGGAGTCCCGGGGAAATCTCACTGCTGGAGTCCTGGGGAAATTCATTCTGATTCTGTTCGTCAGTATTTGTTGCTCGTTTTTTCACTGTAACAAAATGCAAATGCTACTACCGATATTTATGTCCCTGGATGCAATGAGATCGCCAGACTTGGCAAAGAGAAGAGGTTAGATTAAATAAATAAATACAGCTGTTGCGCACTGTCCGGGGGAAGTCGGAGTGAAGGGAAGGAACCACATGGCATACTGTGTACAACTTCTAAGTTCTAGGCATTGTTTCACTTGCAGCTTCAGCTGAGCAGGTAAAACTAAGCAACTGTACCTATTGCAGCCGAGGTTTACCCTTAAAAAAGTGGAATTTGAATTTTGTTAATGCTTTTTTTTTCTCCTGGCCTGCTTTCCAGTATTACTATAATCGGACCATCAAGAAAAGTGAAATATTGTCTAAACGCAAGAGAGTGGTCATGTTGATATGTGTACCTTCGTAAAAAAGTGAGTCAGAACTGTTTAAATGATCGAGCCTTATCTGCAAAGACTGTCAGTGGCACATGCCAATGATCTACTGCATGCACTTCCAGTTTGCCTTTTGACAGGCTTGATTGTTTTTTTTTCCATTATGCCAGAAATCGGGGAAACGACATGCAAAAATATGGGTCAGATGACTGAAGTCCAGAACTTTGGTAAAATATAATAGTATTATTTAACATCATTCCAACTAAACTTGTCCAGACCATGGTCTACATTGGCCTAGAGCTCTGAAGATCTTTTTATTGGGGGGACAGAAAAAAGTCTGGTGTTTTTGTTGCCTTTTTTTTTAACTGCCCCTTGTCTGGGTTAGCCAAATTTGCTACTACTACTATCTAAAGGGAATTTTTGGGCACTGATTTTAATTTGAGGTGAGGAGGAGAAACTGATCTGGATGCCTGGTATCAATGTGGAGGGGGGTTGAGCCTGGATGTGCTAGTGAGGTGGGAAGAGTGACAGTGAGAAAAGTAGCTGTGCTGAACTGGTTCATTGGGGTGGGGATAGTGACTGGTCTGATCTGGGGTTACTGCTGGTCAGGCTAGTCATGGTGTGAATAGTGTCCAGGCTGAACCATTGGGGTGTGGGTTGTCCAGGTAAGGATCAGTCTGGGTGGGCGGAGTGGCCATGCATCACCATCAGGGTGAGAACAGTTGCTGGGCTAGTCCATCGTGGTGGGGATAGTTTCTGCTCTGGTCCGTTGGGGATGGGAAAGTGTCTGCACTGGTCTATCAGGGTGGGGAGAGCTGGGCTGGTTTATCTGGGTAAGTTGTGCATCAGCATTGAGACTGGGATAGTGCCACCATGGATGGTCTGTAGGGGGAGGAGAGAGTGGCTGGACTGGTCCTTCGGGGTGGGAGAGTGGCTCTAGTGGTCCGTTGGGGTGGGGAAGTGGCCCTGGTGGTCCGTCGAGGTGGGAGGAGTGGCCCTGG
Organism: Neoceratodus forsteri; assembly: GCA_016271365.2. NCBI lineage: Eukaryota > Metazoa > Chordata > Ceratodontiformes > Ceratodontidae > Neoceratodus > Neoceratodus forsteri. The sequence continues at coordinate 737,169,982 of CM057449.1, forward strand.
TGGTCCGTCGGGGTGGGGGAGTGGCCCTGGTGATCTGTCAGGGAGGGGGGAGTGGCCATGCTGGCATGTCGGGGAGGGGAGAGTGGCCCTTGTGGTCCATTGTGGTGGGGGAAGTGGCCCTGGTGGTCCATTGGGGTGGGAAAAGTGGCACTGGTGGTCTGTTGGGGGTGGGGAAAGTGGCCCTGGTGGTCCGTCAGGGTGGGGGTAGTGGCTGTGCTGGCCCGTCTGTGCTAGGAGAGTGGCTGGACTAGTCTACCTGAGGAAGCAGAGTTGATGTGCATCAGCATGTGGATTGGGATACTGCCCTGGTGGTCCAATGGGATGGGGAGAGTGACCCTGCTGATACACTGCAGTGAGGAGGGTGGCCCTGGTGGTCTGTCAGAGTGGGAAAAGTAGTCATGCCAGCCCGTCGGGGTGGGGATAGTGTCCCCTCTGGGTAAGCAGAGTGGCCGTGCATGAGCATCTGGATTGGGATAGCACCATGCAGCTTCTTGTGGGTTAGAGTGGCTGTGGTGGTCCATTAGGGTGGGGATAGTGACTGGGCTAGTCTGTCAGAGGGAACAGATTAGTGAGTGTCCAGGCTGGTCTGTCGGGGTGTGAAGAGTGGCCGTGCTCAACTGCCCTGCAAACGTTGTGCTGCTCACCTGCCCTACTGTACTAGCAGCTTGGTGCTCCTGACCTGCACTTTTGTCTGCCTTGTGCTGTAATAGACCTGCCTTGTCATCTACTGCTTTTCTGTGTGCCTGCCGAATGTAAGTTTTTTGTGCTTCGGATAGCCCTGCTGCTTTTATTTGAATGGGAAAGCAAGGGAGGAAAGATGTTGGGGGGCATGAGATGATATACTTAATGTGCTTAATGTACCAAAAAATGAATGTATTTGCAAAATAGCACACATGCTGAAAAAATTGTTCTGGGGAAGGGAACATGGACAGAGCAGCACAGAACCATTTTTACCAGCATGCATGCCAGTCTGCTGGGTCCATGCCACGCTCCATTGGTTTGTTGGTTGATGGTCGGCAGATGGGCAGGCTGGGCGGACTGGTTCACATGCTGGGAAAAATGGTTCTGGCCTCGGAGGCAGGGGTGAATGGGCAGAGTGGCACAGAACCATTTTTCCCAGCATGCATGTCAGTCTGCCTTGTTCATACTCATGCTCCATTGGTTTGTTGGTTGATGGTCGGCAGATGGGCAGGCTGGGTGGACTGGTTCACATGCTGGGAAAAATGGTTCTGGCCTTGGAGGGGGGTGAATGGGCAGAGTGGCACAGAACCATTTTTCCCAGCATGCATGCCAGTCTGTCGGGTCCATGCCATGCTCCACTGGTTTGTTGGGGTGTAGTGTGTGTGTGTGTGTGTGTGTGTGCGCCTCTGTCTGTGAGCACGTAGAATGAATAATAATGATGATAAAAAAGAGACACAGTCAGACAAAATAACTTTATTAAGTCACATCAAACTGATTAACCGAAACCACTGTTGAAACTTTGGATTTTGCTCCTTGGTTTACCTAGGGGGTAAACAAAGAAAACATTGATTTAAACTGTCTAACTGCATGTTAATAATAATCTTACCACCTTTCAGTTTGGCTTTTGCAGGAATGTCTACTGGAATATTGTTGGAAGTGTTGGGGAATTACAGAGAATTGATAAGTTCTTAAAGGTGAATTACCGGCAGAGGTGAAGCCCTGACCACTGTGCAGATTGGGGCTTCACCTCTTGGCGCCTCTCCACCAGGCACTATATTAAAAAATAGTCTTTGCACTTAAGTGATCACTCAAATTGGTGATTGAGTGCAAAGATAGATTTATTTTTGTTGACTGCAAGGGGGGATAGGAAAGATGAAGCTACGAGCTGCACAGTGGCTTTATGGCTTTACCTCTGCCGGTAGAACACCTTTCATCAGTTGAGCTCCGACTTGAAAACTAAGAGGCTCCATTTTCATGAGGTCCAAGTTAGAAAGTGCCCAATTTACTGTTGGTGCAATTCCTGATCAGTTTATTCTTCAGTACAGATTGCTGATCTCTCTCCATTAGCATCCTCAATCCCAATCCTCATTAATCATTGTGGATTTTTGTTTTAATTGGATGCACTTTGTTTACATATAAATAAACCAATCCAGGCAGCTAGATGTTAGGGACTGAACCGACGGAGTCCACCTTGGTGTCTGGTGGTTCAGCTTAATTCACGTCTGAGCTCTGTAAAGCTTTGGTACATGGCATTGGATGAGTACTGTCATTCTACCTCTGTTGCCATCACTCCTGTGGGATGGGGGTTGCCCTTGCTGCCGTCACACCTGCAGGGTGGGAGCTGCACTTGCTGCCATCACTCCTGTGGGGTGGGGGCTGCCCTTGCTGCCGTCACTCCTGCGGGGTGGGGGCTGCACTTGCTGCTGTCACTCCTGCGGGATGGGGGCTGCACTTGCTGCCGTCACTCCTGCAGGGTGGGGGATGCACTTGCTGCCGTCACTCCTGTGGGGTGGGGCCTGCACTTGCTGCTGTCACACCTGCAGGGTGGGGGATGCACTTGCTGCCATCACTCCTGCGGGGTGGGGCTGCACTTGCTGCCATCACTCCTGCGGGGTGGGGGCTGCACTTGCTGCTGTCACACCTGCAGGGTGGGAGCTGCACTTCCTGCCATCACTCCTGCGGGGTGGGAGCTGCACTTGCTGCCGTTACTCCTGTGGGGTGGGGGCTGCACTTGCTGCCGTCACACCTGCGGGATGGGGGCTGCACTTGCTGCCGTCACACCTGCGGGGTGGGGCCTGCATTTGCTACCGTCACTCCTGCGGGGTGGGGGATGCACTTGCTGCCGTCACTCCTGCAGGATGGGGGCTGCACTTGCTGCTGTCACACCTGAGGGGTGGGGGCTACACTTGCTGCTGCTGTATATCCTGGAGAATCAATGAACCTGCTGTTGCCTCCCATCTTGCTGGGAGTAGGAAGGTGAAGTCTTCATGAACATCATGCCTGTGCACGGCTGCAGATTCCTTCTGATGTTGAACTACCTGCCAGCACTGCTACCAGTGCCTCATGCTTGTCCCTTTGCACCACTCTTCAAGTAAGTAGGTGTGGGTGTTGGTGGAAAGCTGTAATTGGAGAATGCATTGATGAGGATGAGGATGAGGAAGTGGATGATGATGTTGATGATGATGATCTTTTTAATAGTTATGTGTACATTTTTCTGTGGGCCACATGTAAACATTTCAATTACGATTTCAGGTCTTGAAGTGCTATTGGATGTGATCTGCTGCAGGGCTACTATCCTCCATTATAAAAAGTACAGTTTATTTTCTTTTTGCCCACTAGTGGGTCTTCCATGCTAAAAATGTGAGTGCTTTGTTGGTGTTGCAAAGTTAGGACTTACTGTGTTTTTTTTTTGGTTTTATATTTAGGTCAAACTGTGAAAGTGCTGTTGGTGGTCTGCTGCTGTGAGTCCTTGCCCTTCTGAAAAGGTATTGTTGTACTTCTTTGCACTCACAGTGACTCAAAGTCTAGATTGTATGTTTCTGACATCACAGTGGTTTCTTTTTGGTACCCTTCTCCACATAGCCTCACATTGGCAGTTAGTGAGATTTGGCAGAGATATGTAAGTAAGTCAGAAATGGTGGCCAGGAATTGGCTGAGAATGGGATAGATGTAGATAAATAGCGATATTGTAGTCTGGAATTTAAGTGGCTGAGATCAGCGTAAAATATGTAGCTGCTCCTCCCCACTCTCGTAGACATGGTCTTGTTTCTTACTATAGATAGTTCTAGTCTGGACTGTAAACTTCAAAGGGCAGCATGATTTCTGTAGCTGTTCCTCCTCACTCTCAAAGCTGAACAAGAATTATTAGCCGAGATATATTTCAAATGCCGATCTTGTACTCTTGCTATTGTATTGTGACATTCTGAGGTCAGCGTGATGATTTTGTCAGCTACTCCTAACTCTGAAATGGTGGCCAGGAATTGTCTGAGAATGGGATAGATGTAGATAAATAGCGATATTGTAGTCTGGAATTTAAGTGGCTGAGGTCAGTGTAAAATCTGTAGCTGCTCCTCCCCACTCTCGTAGACATGGTCTTACATTAGTGGGGAGATTTAGATGCTTGTTTCTTACCATAGATAGTTCTAGTCTGGACTGTAAACTTCGAAGGGTAGCATGATTTCTGTCTTGATTTGAGAGATTGAGTAATTAGTCGTGAAATTGTAATAGTTGTGCTGCACAATAGTAAATATATTTTCTATATCTCCCAACTGTTTCAATTTTAGTTTGTTCGGAGTCATCCACACTACACCTGTAGCAATGGCAACACCATCACCAAGCAAAATGGCCAAAATCTCATCTCTTACCGCTAAAGACCGTGCATTGCAATTCAAGTCTTATGGCATGTATGAAGATGGAGGGAAGATGTTCTGTCGCTTCTGTGATCACCCTGTTGACCACATCAGAAAGGACACAGTGGTGGATCACTGTAAAAGCAAAAAACACACCAAGAACACAAGCCAGAAGAGTAACAGCAGACAGGTGACCCTGCACACCAGTTTTAATGCCACAACAGCTGCAGCTGCTGCTAGGGAGGAAACCGTTTTGGACACGTTGAGGGCTTGGTGTGGTGCCAATATACCAATTGAAAAGCTGGATCAGCCCTACTTGAGAGACTGGATGGGGAAGTATATCAAAGGAATTGGAGCACTTCCAAAGGCAGACACTTTACGATAGAATTACTTGCCCTGACTAAATAGGGAAATGGAGGAGGGAATTAGCCAGCTGGTAAGAGGCAAGACACACTTCAGACTGTTGCCCTGTTGTCCTTCCCTCTTTTTGGCCTCTTAGGTACTTGAAGGTCTCACTCATGTCTCGTTCCTTTCTATCTTCTAGGTTGTACATGTTGAGCTCCCTCTCTTTCCTCATGTGCCCTGTCTGTCACCCTTCCCCAGGATAATTCGTCACCCAAAGTTGGACCCCTGTCCCCCACCATCACTGGTAAACACTAAACAGCAGTACTTGTTTAGTACTTGCACCTGCTCTGACCCTTGCTGTACCCACCCTCCTTCTTAACAGTCTTCCTTTCCCCTCCCCTTCTTTGCTGAATAGATATTTGATTGCTCCCTCCTTCTGCCTGTCTGTTGGGGGGGTTGGAGACTGATGGACTCCTTTGCATGGTGGCGCGGTTTACTGCCCACACCCACACAGTCACCCTGCCTGCTTTAAGTTATACTTTTCTATTTTTCTATAATAAACTGTCCCAGATTTTTCTTTAGAATCCCCTGAGTTCTAATAACTCTGGTGTAGCCTATCCTGTGCATACATGTCTTGGTTCTCCAGGACACCATATGCTACTCCATTAATACACATGATGTGAGGAACACCTTTTATACTATTGCACAGTTTTCCACATTTCATATAATATGTCTTTGCACATTTAATGTATTTATAGTTGGTTAGATACCATGGCCCAGATATTCAAAAGGGTTGCTCCATGCGCAACAGGGTTGCGCATGCGCAAGTCCTACATTGCGCCATTCTGCGATATTCAGCAGGAGGCAGTTGCTCCACTGGCAACAGGTTGCGCAAAAGAGCAATGCAAATGAATGCATGCTCAACAGGAGGAGGAACCACGCGTAACCTGCGCAACCTGATATTCAGTGGGTTGTGCAGAGGTTGTCATCGCAACCCCAACCTGCACCTGCACAACCTTGAGCCAAAAAGGATCAAGTTGAGGGCCACCCACAGGTGAGCTGCTGTATTGCAGGCGCCAACACAGCAGCTGCCACCCCTGGCTGGCCCCAACTCGATCCTGTGCCCCCACCAGCCCGATGTCGGGCATCACAGTTACATGAAACCCCCACATCTCCACAGCCCGATCACGGGCGGTACAAATACATGAACCCCCACACACATCTCCACAGCCCGATCGCGGGCAGTACACGTCACATGACCCCCCACACACACATCTCCCACAGCCCGATCGCGGGCAGAACACGTACATGTCACCCCCCACACATCTCCCACAGCCCGATCGCGGGCAGAACCTGTATGACCCCAGTGCCCGATCGCGGGCAGAACCTATGTAGCCCCAGTGCCCGATCGCGGGCAGAGATGTAACCCTCCCCAACCCGAATAACCCTGGTGGTCCAGTGGACCGTAAAGCCCGATCGCGGGCAGAATGTCTGGCACAACCCCCAAACATCTCCTGGTGTCTAGTGTCCCCCCCACCCGGAAAGCCCTCCACCCCGCTCCCCCGCCCCAGCCGGCGGCGACAGCATCACTCGCCTGCCCGCCCGCCCGCCGACTGACTGTCCGGTAGGGCTGCCGCAGTGGTGCAGAGCTACAGCCAGTAGGCATGCAGCCCATACCATACATGACAGTCAGGTTGTGAATAGACATCATTCACAAATCAGACTATCATCGCTATAGGGACTCTGCCTGGCAGTGTGGCCAGGAGCAAGTCCTCGGGATCGGACGCACCTATGCAAATGGCATGGAAATGGGGCTAAACAGATGCAATGGCCCCTGCACCTTGCATAAATTATGGCCCCATTTGCATGTCACCTTTGAATATCGGAAATTTGAGCATGGCACAATGGTGCTTGCCCCACCGCAAGTTTAATGCTCAACTCTGGCAACTTGCGGTGGCTAGTTCCCACTGTTATGCACAAGTGTTGGGAGTTAGTGATATTCAGCGAGCTGCTCAACAGCGCAACTCCTTTGAATATCACCCTGCCACACCTCTGCGCAACTATTTTGAGCAGCGCAGGGGCTTGCGCCTCAGACTGGCGCAGTTTGAATATCTGGGCCCATATGTTTATACTGTAGGTTTTAGTTCACTTGCTTTTATACTGTAGTTAGTCAGGTTTTATATATTTTCTTTGATAAAGCTTTAGTTTAATTGCTGCACTTATATGTTATGTTCCAGATTTTGCATATTTTATCGTATGTGGGTTTCCATTCAAATGTCTGTTCTTCACTGTTTCTACACTTTCAGTGTACCATTTTATAACAGTTTTGTATAGATTGTATAGAATTTGGTTTCTCGTATTACACATGCACCTTTTTATGTTTTTTTTAATACTTTTGCATATTTTAACTGTATGGATGTTTTTGTATTTCTATTTACTCCTTTCTGCACATTTTCTATAAATGCTATTTTATTTAATGCAGCTGTTCTCTGTAGTTAATTTTATTCGTTTCTGAATTAGTGATATGACAAGACATGCAGAGCAATGGTTCCTTGATGTATAGCATAGACCAAAGCACAAAGTCAAGGTACCAATGTCATAGAGGGGCAAAAGTCTGGTTGGGGGCTTTGGGAAAATATCCCTGCCCAACAGGGAATTACCATGGCATTGCTCAGTAGAGAACCCACTGAAAATGGATGACTGGGCAGGGGAAATTCTGTTCATTAAACCATGGATTTGGTTGCATGAGTGGCTATCCTGTATGGTCAGGGCTGTCTGTGTTGGTGCTTGGGGGGAGAGCTGACTGCGTGCAATTTTTGGTGACTGGATTGGCTGTATTTGTGCACACTGTTGTATCTGGGGGGGTACTGTGGGGAGAAGCTGTGTTGGCACCTGGAGGAGTTGGCTGTGTTGGTGTCACCATGACATCTGAGGGATGAGTTCATGCAGCAATCAAACCTGAGGAATAGGGACATAGTGCTGTTGCTGCTGCTGTAACACCTGCGGAATTGGAGCCATAGTCCTTCTGCAGACAATGCAATAGAGGTTGGGGGCTACAGTGCAGTATCTGAGGGATAGAGCGAGGCCATAGTGCTGTTGACACTGCCATCACACTTGAGGGTTGGGCACAACTGTGCTGCTGCTGCCATCACATCTTGTACCTATCAAAATAACAAAATTGGTGCAAGGATGGATGTATGTACAATAGTGGATGTCAAAATTGCTAATATGCATGGTAGCAGAGCAAAAATTTGTTAAATAAATTACCCAAAACAAAACACCGGTAAAAACAGATTTTGGATTTGCAGACACCAGTGACAATAGCCAGTTTTTCCAATGTGCAAAACAGAATTTGCTCTTTCTCAATCACAGTAAACTGGTGTCCCTGGTTACAATATATGGGGATATGGGAGGGTGGGGATGCCACTAACCACCAATGGGGTAGTACATTAATATAAATATGGGATATGAGGGGGTGCCACTAATCACCAATAGAGTAGTAAAATATTATAATTATGGGTATCAGAGGGTGGTGGATGCCACTAGACACTGACAAAATTATGTATTCCTGGGAGCGCAGGGTCTGAAGGACACTGCACTCCCACAGTAAAATAAGGATGCAATTATACTATCCAAAAAGTAAGGAAATAAGTTGCAAAATATTTTGTTAATGTTCCAGTTCGGGCAAAAATGACAAAAGTTGGTAAATGTGGTGTTAGGGTTTACAAACCGACCCCCCCAAAGGAGGCAGGAGAGGAGGTGCGGGGTGCGCCTTGGGCTTCTCAAACTCAAGCTGCCCATTCTGTAAAGTCTAGATATCTGACCTTATTTACAAATGGAATGGGGTGTTAGGCTTGAGAAGCCAAGGCACACCCCACACCTGCTCTCCAGCCTACTTTGGGGGGTAGGGTGTTAGGGTTATATACCCTAATACCACATTTCCCAACTTTTGTGGCTTTGACCCTAACTGGAGCATTAATGAAATTTTTTGCAAGATAGATAGATAGATAGATATGTATATATTATAGGGGCATGTTCAGGCCCCCATAGTCAGGGTTCAACCTTCACTTCTATGTTAAATTAGAAATGTTGCACTTTAATAATCGTGCAGCTGTTCAACTGATATGCATGAAAGTTTACATGCACCATCAGTCAGAAGATCTTTCAATATGCCAAGTTTCATTCCAGTCTGATGTATAGGTGTGGAGCTAGAGTATCAAAATATGTGAAAATTACTTTTGTATAATTCTTTATCATGCTGCTGCACAAAAACAGCTTGGGAATTTGGTAAGAATTTTTTAGGGCAGAAAGGTGTTGGGTCACAAATGTGCCTTTTGAACATTTGGTGAAAAAATACAAATCCATTCAAAGATTATTAAATGTAAAAAAGTCCCATTATTTTCAATGGAAAAAGTTAGATGTGACTTTCAAAATAGGATTATGTGTCACAAATGGACAATCCTGTGTCACACATGAGTAATCCTTTGTCCTAAATGGGGAATCTTTTTGTGTGCTTTTTGCACTTTAATAATGTTGTGACCATTCAACTGATGTGCACAAAACTTTTCATGACCCATCAGGGATGACAGATCTCTTGATGAGCCAAGTTTCATTCTGGTTGGATGTGTGAGTGCAGAGATACAAAGCATCAAAAAAATGAGAACATTACCATTGTTTCTAAAATTCTTTGTCACGCTGCTGTGCAAAAATGTCTTGGGATTTTAGACGGAAATTTTTAGGGTAGGAAGGTCTTGGGTTAGAGATTTTGAATATTTGGAGAAAAAATACTACTCCATTCAAAAGTTATTACATTTAAAAATTTCCCATTATTTTTAATGGGAAAAATTTGAAGTAAACCTTGAAACAGGATGCTGTGTCACAAATGGGCAACACTGTGTCCCAAATGAGTAATCATTTGTTGCAAATGGGAATCTTTTTTCATGCTGCTGCCATCTTGTTTTTTCTTAGTGAGGCAAATGAAGTTAAACAAAAAAAAATGTTTTTTGAAGTAACCAACACATATGTTCTGCTAATCAGGAACCGTTCTATTGGATTTTGGTGTTAGTTTCTTCATAAATCACCTGGAAATGTGTTTTTTAACATGCTGAAATCCTTTTTCACAAATTTGTGGAAAAAGAATCATGAAACATGATCCTGTTTTGTAATTTACGTAAAAAGATTTTTCTTTTTTCACAAATTGTGGAAAAGAGAGCTTGAAAAAGGATTCTGTTTTGCAACTTGAGAAAACGGATTTTTCTTTTTCACAAATTGCAAAAAAAAAGCTCAAAACAGGATCCTGTTTGGTAATTTGCAAAAAGAGAATTTTTATACAGTTTTTTTTTTTGTCACTTCATACTGAAGAAATGGTCTGGAATTTTGGTCTCAAATGTTCAGGGTAAAAACGGCTTGCTCCACAGATGTACCTTTTGCTGGTTTGGTGAAAGCAGTTTACTTTGCTCTGGAGTTCTGGTGGTTTAAATTTTCCGTAATTTCCCATAGGATAACATTGTAATGTGAGGTGTATGCAGTTGTCTCTTTGTTACTCCGCTGTGAAGACATGGCTTCCAATTTTTGTATGAAATTTTCAGGGTACAAAGGGCTTTCTCTACAGATGCGCCTTTTGCTAGTTTGGTGAAAAGCTATTCATTTGATGTGGAGTTATACAGGTTTTGAATTTTCCTGTGACTCCCATAGGATAATTCTGCAATGTGAGGTCTTTCTTTGGTGTTTCCCAGCATGGGGAGGAAGATGACTACAGTACCTTTACATGCAAATATGGAAAGTATTGTGGACTGATCAGAATTCAGGGTCCTCCAGACTCTTCGCTCCCACAGGGAAATAAGGTTACGATTACAATATCTCAAAAATTATGGATGGATACTAGCACAGGGCCCAGAAGGCCCTGCACTCCCACACTCAACTATGGATACCATTATGGACTGATGCAAGATACAATTCTAATAGCTCAAAAATGATGCATCTATGGAGGGATGTACACTATCTGTAAATGTATGGATAGATGGGAGTGCAGGACCCAGAGAGCCCTGCTCTCCCACAGGCAAATAAGAATATCTCAAAAAATAAGGACATTCTTTGCAAAAAACTGCATTAATGCACTAGTTAGGGTTTCAGCATCAAAAGTAGAGAAATGTTGTGTTAGTGTTTCCTACCCTAACACCCCACCCCCACCATTCAGGCAGCAACAGGTGTGGGATGTTCCTTGGGGTTATCAACCCTAACGCTCACCCCATTCTCATATGCTTTACCATTCTCAGCTTATTTACTCATAGAATGGAGTGATGGCTAGGGCTGACAACTCCAAGGCACACCACACACCTGTTGCTCCTTTCAGGGTAGGTTGGTAAGGTTGGAAACCCTAACATGACATTTCCCTACTTTTGACACTGGAACTCTAACTACTGCACTAACAAAGTTACATATATATATATATCTATATATATAGATATATATATATATATATAAAACCAGCCGCAAGGGGAGATGCCACAATCACTATCACGCTTTGGTGCACCTAATCACCCTTCTGTTGCTTCTATCAGGTAACATTCATCCAAACCCTGGCCCGTGCCCAACCTTATGAATAAGCCTGCCCAGGCTCAAGGACTCCACATAGCTTCTATGAATATTTGCAGCCTCCTTAAGAGGACTGCTGAATTCCAATGCTGGGTTACTCAGCACCAACCAGACATTGTCGCACTCATCAAAACCTGGTCATCCAAATCCACCCCTGACTCCTTCATCTCCCTTCCTGGTTACACCCTTTTCAGGGAAGATCAGGTGGGTAAGCGTGGAGGTGGTTGTGCTGTCTATTTGCGTGACTCCCTCCTTAGACATGCACTTCCACCACCCAAGCTTGATAATGGGGCACAAGCCCTCATACTAAAAATCTCCCTCAACCCTGGTAAGGGCCCACTCTTTCTCATCATTGCCTATACTCCCCCCAGAAAACAACACCTTGCCATTCAGGCACTTGCTGACTACCTCTCTGGCCTACCACCCAAAATGGCCCAGATAATTGTTGGTGACCTGAATATCAACTGACTCTCTGCCATGGCCTCACAAACCAGAGATATCTTTGCCACCCTTGACATGTCCCAGCTTGTCACCACCCCAACTAGACTCAACCCCTCTACTGGCTCCAGCACCCTCCTAGATATCACCATTACCAACCACCCCCAGAGGATGCTCAATATCTGTGTACTTCCCAACTCACTTAGTGACCACTCCCCGGTCGAATTCTCTTGGTCCGCTGCCAACAGCAAACCTGCACCACAAACCATCCAGTGACGTTGCCTACTCCCAGGTGGCCTGCATCACCTTAAACTGTACCTCTCACAACTGGATTGGTCCCCAATCAGGCTTGCACCATCAATAGATGAGGTACTGGATTTTTTCACTTGAACTTTTAACACTGCCTCTGACCTCTATGCCCTCTTCACTAGAAATCACACTAAAAAGCAAAACATGCCCTGGGTTACCCTCTCCCTCCTTCACAAACTTAAAATGAGAGACAACCTATGGCACATTACCATGGAATCTAGCAAGCCAGCTGATAGGCAAGTGTACAACACTCAGTGCAATAAATGTACTTGGGCCATTCGACAGGACAAAGCCCAGTGCTACCAATCCACTCTTGTCTCCTCCTGGGGGTGGGACAGAAACTTTTGGGACAATGTAAAGGAGCTGAATGGAAATCCCACTGCCCACCCCCTCTCAACTCTCCTTTAATGGAACTGTCTGCTCTGACCCCCTTGGCATTGCAGACTGCCTAAACCATACTTTCTCAGACCTGATTTCAGTCCTGCCTAGTAACTTCTTTGACCCCATCCCATAGCACCCCTGCCCACTCTTCAGAGACCTCCTTTCTACCTATGTACCATCTCCCCATTGGAGGCTAGACCCCTTCTGCAAAAAGCCGTTAGTAGTAACAACCCTGGCACTGACCTACTGGACACTAGGCTACTTCGTCCGACATTGGATGCTATCCTGGTCCCACTTACCAAGCTGCTCAACTACTCTCTGTGCCTGGGGCAGTTCTCCAGTACATGGAAAACTGCCATCATCACTCCCATCCCAAAGAGAAGTGATCGAGTGACCCCGGGTAACTATCGACCTATCTCCATCCTCCCCCCACTCTATAAGGCCCTTGAAAAAGTAGTTGCCAATCAGCTGGTCGAATACCTGGCCATGCACAATATCCTGTGCCCTGAACAGCATGGCTTTCATGCAGGCCACAGCACCACAACCACACTACTTGAATTCTCCAACTTCTTGCACTCTGCTCTTGATGCCGGAAGTTCTGCTGGTGCCATGTTCATTGACCTCTCCAAGGCCTTTTGACACAGTTTGCCATCCTCTCCTGCTTGACTCCCTCAGATGCCTTGGTTTTTCCCCCAACCTCCTTGCATGGTTCACCAGTTACCTCTCTGCCAGAACTCGATTTGTAAAAATCAATAGCACCCTATCTGACACATGACCTGTCCACTCTGGGGTTCCCCAGGGCTCCATTTTAGGCCCTCTCCTCTTCAGTCTCTACCTCAACTCCCTCCCCTTTGCCTGCCCAAGTAAGATCCTCCTCTATGCGGATGATGCTGTGCTCTTCATCACTGACCCCAACCCCAACACACTCCAGGCCACCCTCCAACAAGCTTTTGATAGTGTTGAGCATTGGTTCACATCACGATGGCTAGTCCTGAACCTAAAAAAGACCAAAGCTATGCTCTTCTCACATTGCCAAAGCAAAGCCAGTGGTGCCCCTCTTGTGATACTGCCTAGCACACTAAACCCCATTGAGCAGGTTTCCTCCTACAAGCATCTGGGCATTACCTTTGATTCAGCACTCTCCTTCCATTCCCATATCAATGCCTTTTCTGCTGCCACTAGTGTCAGGATTGGACTGTTATACCACCATAGGGACTGCCTACCACAAGAGGCCCTTAGATTGGCAATCACCTCCTCTGTTCTGTTGGTAATTGACTATGGGCTGCCCATCTATGCAGCAGCCGACAACACTGTGCTTGCAAGAATCCAGCTCTCTATAAATCAGGCCTGTAGGCTAATGCTGGGAGCCCCTAGGTGCACCCATACATGCCTGCTGTACTCCACCACCAACTTGCTCAACCTTGAAGAAAGACTCCTCTTCTAAACCTGCCTTCTTGTAAAAAAGACCATGCTAGGGCTCTCCCCCCTGGGCTCACCACCTTCCTGCAGCATGCCCCCCCCCAGTCTCCACCCACATTACTGTCAAAACCTCCCTTATTGTCCCCAGGGCAAGGACTTCTATGGCCCAGAGATTCTTTTGCTGTTGGGCTCCCTCCTGGTTCAGTTCCCTCCTAGCCAATATAGATGACTCCACTAAGCTTGGTCCTTTCAAGGTCTCCCTCAGAAACCATCTGACAAGCACTCGCTGCTGCAACTGCACATAATCCACCACCTGCCCCTTACCTTCACCTCTAGGCTGGGTCTGCCCTGTCTACTTTTGCTGTATATACCTGGGGTCTCATGCAACATCTGCTGACTAATGTAATAAAATATCTCTGGTTGCTACCTGACGTGGTACTCATGTACCTATTTTATGATTACTGTGATCTTCCTATTACCTAGCGTGTACCACCTGTGAATGGCTGTAACACTGGTTGCCTTTTTAATCTTAGCGTTATGTATTGTACTGTTTATTTGCTGTGATGTATTTCTCTCTTGACGAGGTGCCTTTATAAATGAGTCTATGACTCAAAGGTCTGTAAACGGATGACCTAATAAATAATATATATATATATATATATATATCTATATATATATATATATATATATTATTATATATATAGCGAGAGGGGAGAGAGAGAGAGAGAGAGAGAGAGAGAGATACACACACACACATATATATATATATAACGGGTGTGATAGAGCTCTTATAGTTATGATTGAGTAGGGTGCTTAATGTTAACCCCCTAAATTTGCACCTTAATAGCTTTGCCCCCACTCTATGCAGTTGCATTAAAGTTTGCATTTGCTGTCTGGGGGGCAAGGTCTTGAGTTGAAAAGTTTCATGATTTCACCTACAGCCTAGATGGGTTGGAGTTTTTCAGTGAAATTTTCAGTATTGAAGGGGCTTGTACTAGAAAGTTACCTTGTTTTGGTTTTGTGAAAAATATTAATTCATTCCTGAGTTGTAAGGATTTGAAATTTTAGTTCAAAGCATGCTCAGTAGGGACTTTCATTTATATGTCTGATGCAAAAGAAGAATTTCTGATTCACAGAAGAAGATTTTTTGTCAACCAAAATTCTTCTTTCGTAAAAAAAAAAAATCTTTTGTATGGTGGCCATCTTGCATTAATGTTTTTTAAAGAAACCATTGAAAGCCATTAAAATTAAGAAAAAAATTGAAAACCCATGAAAATGATGCCCCATAAAAAGCAAACAATAGCTTGATTCTAGAGGTTTTTTTTTTGAAAAACAACTCTGAAATATGGTTTTGCGACATCCCTAAAATTCTAACTGTAAGGCTTAGTGATGACTGCCGATTCTTCTTTCATGAGCTAAAACTCTTCTTTCATGACTCTTATAAGCCATTAGTAGCTACACAGAAGCACAGGACCCAGAGGTCCCTGTGTATCTGTGGCCAAACAGACTCCTTACTTGGTACAGGGGCCAGAGGGTCCTGCATGTCTGAATCTGTAGTTGCACAGAAACACAGGACCAGAAGGACCTCCACTTCTGCAGCCTGATGGCCTCCTCATTTGGCACAGGGCCCAAAAGGCCCAAAGTGTCTGCATTTATGACTGCACAGAAGTACAGGGCTCAGAGGGCCCTGTGCTTTAGCAGACAAACAGACTCCTCACTTGGCACAGGGCCCATATGGCCCTGTGAGTCTTCATCTGTAGACACATGGAAACACAGGACCTGGAGAGTCCTGTAGCTTCAATACTAGATGGATATGCTCATGCAGGTCCCAAAAGGACCTGTGTTAATGAGGATACAATTGCTGTACCTCACAAAGAAAGGAAATTCATTACAAAAAAAACTGCATTGATGCACCAGTTAGGGTTCAACTTTATGCAGCAAAAGTAGAGAACTGTGATAGTAGGGTTTCCAAACCTAACTCTCCACCCTTCCCAAAGCAGCAAAAGGACAATACCACACAAGCAACCAAAGACTGCCATTATCATATTAGAGAAACAACATACAGTATAACTGTTTCCAGATGACACAAATGCAGAAAAACAGTACAACTGTTTCCAGATGACACAAATGCAGTAACACTGATATGTTACCTTAGTGGATTTGTATCTGTGACTTAATAAGCACAGGCCCAGTATGGGTCATTGCTCATACAACCACACGTGTGTATATGTTGTGCTACTGTATGTGCATGAGTACAATGTGTGTGGCTGCAGAAATGCAGGCCCTACAGAGGCCTGAATTGCTGTATACCGAAGGCTCCATGGGGTCTGTGCCTCTGCAGCTAGAGGTACAGAAAAGTCTAAAATACTGCAGTATGCTGCAGGAAAAATGTAATTCAATGGCAATTACACCTTTTTTATGGCAGTATTTTGTGACATGTTAAACACTGTAAGTTACTGCATTGCATCTTGATTGGCTCTGCTATATTCATGCATTCTGTATAAGCTACTTTGCTAGATAGCATGAACAATTACTACATGATTTTCTATATATACATCTGCATAGCTGGGAAATTGCTACCCCCATTGAACAATACCTATATCCGCTGCTGAAACCATTATGAACATACGAACATATGAAATTTGCCAGCAGATAAAGGCCTAGGGGTCTATCAAGTCTGCTCGAATATGCAGCTAACACCCCTTATTCTGGAGCTGCCCCTCCCTTCCACTCTTCTCCTTCATTAACCCTCCCCCTTGTCCTGTCCCATCCCCTTTTGAAGCAGTCCACTGTTCTACTGGATACCATTTCTGCAGGTAACACATTCCACCCAGCCACCACCCTCCCTGTAAAAAAGTGTCTCCTCATCTCCCTACTGAACCTTCCTCCCTTCAGTCTCATATCATGGCCCCTGGTGTCCCTCTGCTCCCTTACTTTGAGCAGTCCCTCTGTACCTGTCTTGTTTATTCCTTTCATGTACTTAAAGGTTTCAATCATGTCCCCATCCCTCCTCTCCTCCAGTGAGTACATGTTCAACTCCCTCAGCCTCCTCCTGTATGATAAGTCCCCAAGCCCCTTGATCATCTTTGTCACCCTGCACTGCACCCCCTCCAGTAACTTAATGTCCCTCTTCAGATACGGGTGCCAGTACTGCATGCAGTACTCCAGGTGTGGTCTAACTAATGACCTATACAGTGACAGAATCACCTCCTCCCTCCTTGAGGATATACCCCTTGCAATACAACCCAGAATTTTGTTGGCCCTTGCAGCTGCCTTCCACATTGTGCCGAGTTGTTCATTGACCCTGTAATGAGCACCCCAGATCCTTCTTCTCCTCTGTCTGGGCTAGCTGCACTTTCCCAAGCTGATAACTCCTCCTTGGGTTCTTCATCCCAAAATGCAGCACCTTGCACTTTTTGGCATTAAACATCAGTTGCCAGGTGTCTGACCAGGTTTCAAGCTTTGCCAGATCATCCTGCAACCCTTGCTACCCCCCTAGGTCATCTACCACTGCTCTTGCCTTGGTGTCATCAGCAAACAGACTGATCTTGCTCTTGATGTCCCATGATATGTCTGCAATGAATATCCCAAACAACACTGGTCCCAACACCGAGCCCTGTGGAACACTGCTCATCACTACCCTTGGGTGTGAGAGCTCCCCACCCACCACCACCCTCTGTTGCCTTCCCTGAAGCCAGTTTCCTACCCATCTCATCAGCTTTGCACCCACCCCATGCCTACTAACTTACTTCCCAGCCTTCCATGCAGCACCGAGTCGAATGCCTTACTGAAGTCCAGACACAGGACATCCACTGCATGGCCTCTGTCCAGTTGCCTAGTTACCCAGTCATAGAACTCCACCAGGTTGGTTTGGCAGGATCTGCCCCATATGAAGCCATGCTGTCTGCTGTCCTGTAGTCCTTTGGCCTCTAGGAGAGCCGCCAGCCTCTCCTTCAGGATAGTCTCCAATAGCTTACCCACGATGGATGTGAGGCTCACTGGTCTGTAGTTTTCCGATTCATTCTTGGGGCCACTCTTGTGGAGGGGCACAGATGAGCCATCCTCCAGTCCTGAGGTACACACCCTGAATGTAGTGAGGCATTAAATAGGTCTGCCAAAGGTCCTGCAAGGACCTCTGCCAGCTCCTTCAGTATGCTGAGGTGGATGCCATCTGAGCCTGGCGCGTTGTCCACCCTCAGTGCCTTCAAACCCTCTCGAACTCTGCCCTCCATGATGTCCCCATCTGTCACCCCTCCCCTGTTTCTGCCATTTCTTCCCCTTGGGTGTCACCCCCCTCTTCTCTTTAGTAAATACTGAGCAGAAGTACTCATTTAGTGCTTCTGCCTTATCGCACCCTGCTTCCACTCAACCCCGCTCCTTCCTAATCCTTACTATGTGGTCCTTACAGCTCTTTTTCTCCCTGATGTACCTAAAGAAGTTCTTCTCCCCCTTCTTAATGCCTTGTGCCAGCCTGAGTTCCGTAGATGCTTTGGCTCCCCTTACTGCCCTTGTCACCTCCTTCGATTCTGTCAAGTACTCCTCCCTGTCCTCCTCCTCCCTGTTTTCTTGTACTTCCTAAAGGCAGCTCTTTTCCTCCTTACCTTTTCCATGAGCTCCTTGCTCAACCAGCTTGGTTTCTTAGCCCTAGTCTTCTTGCTCTGGGCCTTGCAGCAGGTTTTGGTTGCCTCCACTATCCCCAGCTTTATGAGCTCCCACCTCTGGTTAGTGTCCATACTAGATTGAATTCTGGCCAGGCACCCTTTTACAACTTCCCCCATCCTCCCAAAATCGGCCCTCCTGAAGTCCAGCACTCTTGTGCCAGATTCCATTCCTTCCTTGCCCATATCCAATGTGAGCCATACTGAGTGGTGGTCACTCCCTGACAGCGGTTCCTCCACTGTAAGTTCTCTCACAAAGTCCCAGTTTGCCAGCACAAGGTCAAGGGTATTCCCTAACCTGGTTGGTTTACTGACCATTTGCAGCAGGCAGCTGTCCTGGGAAGGCATCCAGCAGTACCTGCTCCCTTCTGTTCCTGGTTGTTGGGGTACTCTAGTCCACTCCTGGCATGTTGAAGTCCCCCACAATCACCGCACTGCCCTTCTTGCAGGTCCTCATGATCTGTCCCGCTAGTTCCCTGTCTAACTCCTCTGAGATGGTGGCCTGTACACCACTCTCATTCTAAGAATCCTGTTCTTGGAATCCTGGATTTGAATCCAAAGTGACTCCGTACTACTCTTCTCCCCTTCCTCCCTTACACACTTCAGTCCTTCCTTCACATATAGTGCCAGACCCCATCCTTTCCCAATCAAGCAGTCCCTACAAAATAACCTGTACCCTGGTACAGACAGGTCCCAGTCATTGTATTGGGTGGCCATGTTTCTGTGATGGCTGCAATGTCCACCTCTCCCTCTGCCATGAGCACCTGTAACTCTGCAGTTTTACTCCCAAGGCTCCTAGCATTAAGGGTAACCACCTTCCACCCTTCCCCCTCCCATCCTGCCCTCCTTTACTAGCATAACCAATAGTATTTGCCATTTGTCCTTTGTCACTGTTATGGGGGGTAAGCTCATATGGTTTTCCAACCTGTGGTCTCTGCATATCTCTTGCTCAACTGCCATTCCCCTACTCCTAGTTTAAATTCCCAACTTCCTCTATGTACCCTCCATCCTCTGTTTCAACACTTCCTTTCCCTCCTCACTCAAGTGTAGTCTGTCCTTGGCATAAAGACTGCTGTCCTCCCAGGTCCCTCCTCACCCCCCCAACAGCCCATACCCTTTAGCACAACACCAGGTTCTTAGACAGCCATTAAATTCCTCTATTCTCAGCTTTCTTGTTGTGCTTGCCTTGGGCACTGGAAGTATCTCTGAAAAAGTTACTGATTTTCCTGCCCCCTCTCATAATTGTGCTAGTTCCTCAAATCTCCTCTGGACTATATCTACTGTCTTGTCAGCCAGGTTGTTCATCCCAAGATGTATAATTAAATGAGGCTTGTCCCTACCCCTTCTAGCATATTTCAGAACAGATTATCCCACCCTTTCTACTGTCATTCCTGGCATGGCCTCCACCCAAATGCGACTATGCCTCCCCCCCACCCCACCTGACTCCTCTTAGTATTGAGTCCCCCAGCACTAAGATTCCACCACTCTTACTCCCTGCTTGCTTCAGTTCATCTCCCACTCTCATTTCCAGCTCCTCTTCTTCCTCCTGCACATTATTCCCCCTTTAGCCCCATTGCAATTCTACCAGCAGAACTCCCCCCCTCCACTCCAGTTTGGTCCAGGCATTTATCAATTACTCCTCTAATTTCATAATTTTCCTCCTCCACCTTCTTTCTCTCTAGCAGTGCAAAACTATTTTCTGAAGACCCTTCACAAATGCCTGCTCCCTCTCTCTTCATAGTAACTTGTTCTTTCCTTTCCACTCCATGACTTTTGCCACTTCTTTGCCTCCCCTCACAAGTCCCTGTCTCCTTCTTCCATTTGTCTTTTGTCTCCTGATCTGGTTTCCCCAGCAACCGTTCTTCCTGGCCTGGGCCCCTTTGTCTCTGCTTCCCTTCTTCTGACCCTCTGCTCACCACTGCTGGCTTAAATCACCTCCCTCATCTCCCCTTCTTCCTCCCTCTAGTATTAAGCTAAACCCACCCCCAATCTGCCTTGCCTGTCTTAGTTCCTCCTGCAGACCCTTGATCTCCTTTCTAAGTTTCTCTATGTGGTTGCACACTAAATATCCTCCCACACTCTAGGCAATTTTTAGAAAGATTGGTGCACCGCAGTTATGCAGCCTACCACCCTACCCATTGCTGTTGTTGCTCACCAGTGACCCCCCACCATTCCAGATGCAGGATGCCAAACACTCCCCCAAGTCTCCCCTCTTCCCCTCTATCAGTGCAAAACATTCTTTTCTTAATTTTCCTTACCCCCTTTGTTGTACATATTTAGACAGATTGAGCAATTGCTTTTTATATTCCTATCTTTCCTATCCACACTCAAAAAGAGACTTTATACTCACATTGTGACAGCACTTCCATCAGTGTAACTGTAGGCCCCAGAGGGCCTTCTTCCTGAAGCCAGATGGTGTTTATGTCTCACACCTGTGGCTGAAGAGTCACAGGCCCCTCAGGGGCCTGCACTTCTGCAGACAGAAGTAGTGTTGCAATTTTTGTAGCATGGATTTTGTGGCACCTGCACTTCTGCAACCAGATGTCAATTGGTATGTCTTACATCTGTAGCTATGAAAGCACAGGCCTATCAAGTATATGTATATATGTCTTACAGTGTGCATGAGTGCTTGAGGCTACGAGGTGATGTCCCCACAGGGTTGTGCACTTCTGCAGACAAAAGAACTCTTGTAATTTGGGTATCTTGGATTTGTATATGTTGCTGTAGGGGCCTGTGCATATGCATACAGAAGCAATATTGTGATTTGAGTATCATGGATTTTTTTCCACATAGATTTTTATACCCCCAAGTTTTTTCCCCATTTTTAACCCTCCATGCATTGGGTACATGCAAGTGTGTGGAGGCACGCACACTCTGTGTCACCAAGTTGCCCTTTTTCTACTTGCCACCCCCTGCCTACCTATGCTGTCCATTATACCTCAACCCAATGGCAGCAGAACTACAGGGGGATCATCAGAGATCCACCCCAGGAGAGGAGAGCTGCCATTACAGCTGCTCAATCCTGCTCCCTCCATCCCCCCCCCAGCCCGACTCTCTGATGACCTGAGCTCATTCCCAAACTTGGGTCACTGGTGCAGCATGAAGTAAGGCATCCAGTGCCTCAGTCCTCTGCAGCACCAGGCTGGCCCTAGTATTATGGATTTGTATCTGCAGGGAGAAGTGTGCATGTATGTTTCACTGTGTCCATGGTGCAGATACAAAGGTGCTAAGGCAGCATATGAGTGCTACTGCATTTGTGTCATCTGGAAACAGTTGTATGTTGTTTTTCTTACCTAATGATGACTGTGTGTGGTTGTTTGTGTGGTGTTGTCTGTTTGCTGCTTTATGAAGTGGTGAAATAAGGCTGCAAAACCCTAACACCACATTTCCATACTTTTTTTGTCTTAAGCTGAATCTAAACTTGTGCATATTGTAAATGCACATTTTTTTGCAATGAATATATAATAGAGGTGCAGTAGTGCCCCTATAGATAGGGTTGAGCAGGCTGTTTAATGTTAACTCCCAATTTTTGCACCTTAATAGCCTTGACATTGTTTGGCAACATAGCATAATATTTGGCTGGCATGATCAGGCCAACAGAGTCTCAATACCTGAAAAGTTTTATCATGGCATCTTGTTTGAGTTTTTAGATACAGAGCACCAAAACTGGAAAAAACTGTTTGGTTTCCCTATATTCAACATTGCATTTTTTTTTTGCTTTCACCTACAACCTACTGTAGATGGTGTGAAATTTTTTCTTGAAATTTTTGAAGAGGCCTATGCCAAGAATATGCCTTTCAAAGGTTTCATGAAAAAAATATTATAACATTCCAGAGTTATAAGGATTTGTTTGATAATCGACAAATGTGAACAGTAACAAAAAAAGAAATTGTTAGTGCACATTTTCATGATTTACTTGCATGAAAAAAATATTGGTAGTGATGGCCAACATCTAGGTTTTTTTTGTTTTTTTTAAGATCACTGGTAAATATTTTCTGTAGTATTTACTAATGTAAATAGAGCACACATTCTTAACATGTTTTGTACATTTTTGCAATGTTGTTTTTGTGAATCTTGTCCTATTGACATTTAAATGGCATTTTTTTGTTCAAGCTAGCTGCTGTACTGTTGCTCAGAGTTTCTCTCAGCATGATCCTGGAACTGTTGTTGCCTCACTTCATGGGGGTTTTAACATATTCAGCTGTCTTGATTACAACTTTAGTGTCTACAGACAGGGCAAACTCAATCTTTATTTTATTTTAGCACTTTTGTGTGAACTTTGTGTTCCTTTGTTTTAAGCTGAAGCACAGAGACCAAAATGGCACTAATATCCTGGTGTTAAAGTTGAATTCACTGACACCATGCTCACCTGTTTGAATGGATTGGGTACAATAGACATGTTTCATTTTCCCTAACCATTGCCATCAAATTCTGTTTCTAGCTCCCACCATATAAAAAAAAAACTCTGGTTATGCTGATGGGACAACAGGCAGCTTTTCTTGCTATACTTTTCACATTTTCCTCTTTTCCAGTCTGTAATTGTGGGGAGCCAGGGAGACAGACAGAGAGAGAGACAGAGATGTTGATGGGAGAAAGAGAGGGTCATTAGGGTAGCCATCTTTGCATAGTTGTGTGAGAACATTTTCAGCATATAGTCTATTCAAATCTTTTTATAGCAATAATGAGTGCAGCTATGAGTTGCTGTGGTGATCAGATTGACTTCAGGACAGGTGTTACTGTTTTCCCTCTTTTCCAACAGGTTACAGAGGTTTGAGAGAGACTGAGATAACAGAGACAGAAAGAAGGGTTGTAAGAGGGTTGGAGATCATGAGTGCAACAACAGGAGAGTAATGTAGTATATGCGATCATGATATTCTGTTTTATAAGGAGAGCTGGAGGGTGAACAGTGAGTCATAAAGGCTGGTCATTGGTGATCCCATGCTCTCTCAGTCTCTGTCTTTTGCTCTCTCTGTATCTATCTATCTATCTATCTATCTATCTATCTATCTATCTATCTATCGACTGGGGTGCCCACACCCGGTACCACTTCCTTCTTGCCCATCTCCTCCAGGTCCTATGCCCCTCTTCCCGTTATATGCATGGCGGCATTGGAGTGTCCATCCCTGGTGCCACTGAACACTAGCCCAACACTGGGATGCCCAATACCCAGTGCCTGAAAGGCTCCTGCAAAAAATAAAAATGCCCCTCATTGTTTTTATAACCTATTAAAAAGAAAATTTTCCCTCACCAGTCTCACCTCCATATACACCCCACTTACCCCACCTTGACCTCCCACTCAGCAACCACCACCCCACATGCACCATATCACTTACACACCCTCACTTACCTGAAGATCTCCCCTTGTTGTAGATCCACGTTTTGCTGCTAGAACTGGTATCTGTGATATGAGAAAATAAGATACGACAATGAAATATTTTAGGTACAGCATTGGCCACTATTTTTCTAACTGTATCTTTATTAAGATTTCAAGAACAAGAACACAAACAGTGCACAATAATCAACCTAGAATGTAGAAGACATAATGCCAGAGCTAAACAAGAAATTCATAATCATACAGAGTAATAAGAAAAGAAAAAAAAAGAAAAAGTTTATCAGGGTGCTATACACATGTATTAAAACTTCCACATAAACAAAAGAAGTCAGGGCTCAGTGGGGGGGATAAATAAAGAATATATCCCAGAATTTCCTAAGAAAAAGGGAAATGTTAGTTGAGGGAAACATAAAAGCTTTGGTTACAGCAGGTTCTGTCCACCCAAGATATCAATCTGAACAGGACTGAGAAGCAGTTCATATCCAGATCAGAGTACTAAAAATGGTCCAATTATCCAAGCTGAAAAAACTGCTGCACCCATTCCTTCTACAAACTCCAAACCAAGGTACAAAATCACCTTTATGTTTTGATATATACAAAACCTATCTCTTTCATAAGGGCTCAAAGGTTTCCATAGTATGGTTTACCTCAGCGGTTAATTTTTCCCTATAGTATATCTGAGATACTAAGCCTTGCCAAATAACTAAAGTGGGAACATTACTCAAAAGCCAATTTTTAGTACTGTAATAGCCTTCTTAACTGCAAAGAGACAAATAATCAAGAGTTTTCAAGTTGGAGGGAACACCACAAAGGACTATAACCGAAGAAGAAAAAAAATTGAGATGTTAGACAAAAGGGAGTGCCAAAAAGCACAGCCAGTGCCCTCTCCAAAGAGGTGAAAAAAGGTGCCAATAATGAACATTCCCAAAAAATATGCCCATGAGAAGTAGGAGAATACCCACACCCCATCTAACAAGCAGCACCTGTGAGAGGAGGTATTTGCTCTGGGCAGATGGGACAATGAGAACTCTAACTATAAATTTCCAAGAGAATTCCTTCCAAATATAGGAATTCATGGGGGAATGTAGGTATTTTAAATATTTTTCCCATTCCAGGTCTGTTACAACAGTACAGAGGTAAATTTCCCATTTCTGCTTTAGCAGATGAGTGGGCACCAGTGTCAACTGGTGCAGTGCCCTATATAAGTAGGAGAGCATATGGGAGAGAGTCACCAGCCCCGCTAATGCCTGAGTAATTATTTGAATAATCGAGGGGGTAGGGTTGTCAAGAAAAGTAGATAGTAATAACTGCCTAATAAAAGTGGTGGCTTGAAGAAACCAAAATATGTCCCCCTCCAGTAGGGAGTATAATTGCTGTAATTCTGAAAATTATATAAGTGTATTATGCCAGATAAAATGTGCAACTATATGCTGTCCAATACATTCCTCATTTTTGAAACCATGATCTAAATGAGCTGGGGGAAACAATGACAAATATGGGAGTGAATATAATGACATTCAAAAAGATGGTAAAGGTCACAAATTTAAAAAGGACCTCTAAAGCTTCAAGGTATTCAATGTAAAAGGATTGTTTGTAAGCTCTAACAGAGGTAAAGAAGGATACGAAAATAGTATCTTGATAAGATGATACACATCTTCCTCTCTCATTTCCAAATCCTTCCAATGGGCCTGATATTGCAGATTAAGCCAGAAAGGATGATGTGAAGATGGGCTGCCCTATAATATTTCTCAAAGTCTGGCAAAGCCAGACCACCCTGGTGTTTAGGGAGCTGTAATAAAGAGTAGCGAATACGAGGGTGATGAATTCCCAGAGAAACCACATAATCCATTTTTGGAGTTCCCAGAAAAAAGGTTGGTGGTGGAGAAACAGGTAGGGTCTGAGCAATATATAAAGAAAACATGGAAGCAGGTGCATGCAGACTATACCCACTTTATGAATGAATGGGAGAGGGATATTCAACCATACTTCCAAATTTCTAGTGAATTGCCCCAACAGAGGGTCATAATTGCAGCTAGCTAGGAAACTAACGTCTCTCATCAGCTGTACCCCTAAATAATTTAAAGAAGATAGGTCCCATCTAAAAGGAAACATGTCCCTGATATTCTGAGAGAAAAACTAATTTATCTGGAAGACTTCCATTTTGGAAATATTCAATATATATCTTGCCAGATGCTCAAAACAGGAAAGATTATCCCATAGAGGAGGTAAGGAGGATTCAGGTGAAGTCATATAAACTAACAAATCATCTGCATAAAGGGCCAATTTCTGGTGTCTCCCACCCAAAGTAATACCCATAATGTTATCATTTTGCTGGATAGCCTGGGCCAATGGTTCTAAATATAATGCTAATAAAAGAGGGGAGAGTGGGCATCCCTGCCGAGTTCCCCTAAAAAGTAGCTCCTGGGTAGCATCTGAAAGCTAAAGGGCACTACAGGGGAGTAAGCAGTGATAAACCAAATCCCCAGGTTCCAAAGGAACCAACTAAACATAGTAAGTAGAGTGAACCGATGAGCCATCAGATCTCCTACCTCACTACCCCTGCAAGCAGTAATACAAAAAATAAATAATGGGCAGTAGTACTCTTTAATAAGGATTTACAGACCTGTGTAAAACTTGTAGACACCTAAACTGCCCTCCCACCTTCTACACTTACAGGAAAAACCCTGCAATTGCAGCGTAGGTTTTGCAAAAACTCTTCCCCAGATATGAATGAAAGCCTTAAAAAAAACATGCTATACATAAAAAATTACTAAGTTATAGTGGTCAAAAATTCTCATAACTGACAATGACCACAGAAGACTGAAATGCATATCCATGAATAATGTCTTGAAAGTCACTCTAGAGGCTCCTTGCACTTTAAAGATAAATTCAAAGTAGTAACACCCCTAAGTCCTCAGAAAAGGCTCCAAAGCTGGACAAAATTGACTTCCAGAGGTAAAAAGCCCCAGATGAAGGTGCCCGACAAAAATAAAAAGTCATTAGATATCTGTGAAATAGCAGCACCATGTACAGATATGGAAGTACAATAACTGTTCCAGAGCATTCCGAGGGAGAAATATTCCATAGCTTGCTACCTCCAGTCCTCTTCAATGAAATAAGAAAATAAGAGGAGAGAGGGAAAAATACAGGAAACCCAAAATCAAAGATAAAAGCAAACATGAACGAGGCCATAATGAAAAAACAATACAGAAGTACCAAACAATAGAGTAAAAACAGAACAGGGGACACCAAAGCATCACCATATAGTGGAACAAAAGGACACTACAGACAACAACAGTCATGGCGAAACAACAGACCAGAAGTATCACACCAAATGATTAGGAAAAATGTACAACACATAACCAAAAAAGATAAAGTAAACCATAAGTAAAAAGAAAAAACAACATAAAGACAAAACCCAAGAAATCAACCTGGGAAGGGAAAAAAAGAATATGGGGGGGGGGGAGAGGGGATGAGAGTGGGAATAGTCATGCATTTACTTCACTGACTCATTTATTGTTATCTGAACACATAAGTAACCACGTCCAGAGGAAAATCCATTAATGCCATCATGTCCATAATGCAGAAACATCCATCTCAGGAATCCAAAGCCAGTAGTTTAATTTATATTCATTTTGATTCCTCCCAATGAAAAGCTTACAGCATGGCCCGAGTCTCCTGCAGGGAGGCCCCGTACATCTCATTTTAATGGATGGAGAAGCCCTGTACCACTTATCTTTCTGCAGTGCCCACTTATCATGAGCTTCTGAAAAATCCATAGATTCTTCTGAGGATATCATTGTGCAGGCTTCCAATTCTTGACCCGCCAACTCAGGGTCCTCAAAAATCTGAAAAATGAATCCGCAGATGAGCAGGGTACAAAGTAGCAAACTTAATTTTGTCAGTTCTCAAAATTTGCAGAATTGGTGTATAAGCTCTCTGCATAGCCTGCAGTGTGGGAGAGTAGTCATTGTCATTGTATATGCAGGCTTTTTTATACATAAGAGGACTGCTCCTCCAGGCTGACTGCAACAGCTCCTGTTTGACTGCATAGTTGTAGAAGAGGACCACTATGGAGTGGGGACATTGTTTGGGAGAGGAGGGCTTTTCACTAAGGGAACGATAAACTCATTCAATCAGCAGGGGGAGTAGATTGTAAATATCTAGTAGAGAAGTGAGAACCATTTGTAAATAAAGCTCCATGTCCCTAGTACCTTCATCCCCATCTGGGAAACCATAAACCCATAAATTATTTCTCCTTGACTGATTCTCGAGGTCCTCAAACTGCTTTGTCAACTGCTGGCAGTCCACCAGCACCCAGCCAAGGTCCCATTCCACACGGTCCATGTGAGAGTCCACCTGGGTCGTATGCTGCAGTAAATCTTTTACTTTCCCTTCTAGGGAGGAGATCAAAGATGTAAGCTCAGTATAAAAAGATCTTGTTTCCATACAGAAACCCTTAAGCTCCTGCAGGATTGCCAGGATGGTGGGTTCCAAGGAGGTGTGCACTGGTGTCCCAGTTTCTGCCATGACCTTGAGGATGGCTCCCAATATTGCATCATTGCAGTAATAACCGGTAAAGAAACTGCCGAGGTGAGATTTTTTAACCTCCTAGATTTGCCCATAAATTAAAAAAAAATGCCTCTACTCAAATTAAACTGGCAGACTGAGATAAAAATAAATTCAATAGGCAAACCTGGCAATGTGGTGCAGAGATAACTCACTAACCATCCATGTGGGATGACAGCAGAACAGGAAGTCCAGCATTAGTCACTGTTAAGTAGTTTTAGATCACAAACTGTAGTGAGAAAGAAATAATGTGACCTACTGGGTCATACTGGATTTGCAATACATGCGCTAGGAAGTGTGCCCGGGAACAGTCAGGCCAAACTTGTGAAGCTATAGCTCAGTGATTAGAGCACCAGGATAGTATTCTGGGGGCCAGGATTCTATTCCCAGTAGGTCACATTATTACTTTCTCACTACAACTTGCGATCTACAATTGCTTAGCAGTGGCTAATACTCCACCAAAAACATCTTATTGTCATGTAAGTTGTTCTTAGTTGCAGGATGTACAATACCTGGGAAAGGAAGTGTGTCCGGGAAGATTCAGGCCAACCACGTAAGCCTATAACTCAGTGGTTAAAGCACCAGGATTGTATTCTGGAAGTCTGGGTTCAATTCCTATTAGGTCACATTATTTCTTCATGACTATAATTTCTGATGAGAACATAAGGCAAATCTGGTTTAATGTATGTCAGTGGGGTTTGAACCTTTCTTCATAACATCTTTATTTTTGAATATTTTTTACAACAAATTTTCAACATGGTCTTTTTGGAACTCCACCTCATGACAAAGGTGGTGGAATTATGCAGATTTGGCCTGAAAGGTGATTTTGCAGTTACTTGGTTACTCTGTGTTTTAGACAGAAGTAGGCTTGAGGCCTATCCAGATTGTCTCCCACTCTTAGTATGTTTATTGTTCATGAAGGGTACCTGTCGAATTTGATCGTGAATTTTTCAAATTCATTAATCTCGGCCAGATACTGAAGTAATGTATTCCACAGTTTTGGTGTTCTTACTGTGTAAAAGTTGTCTTGTTTATTATTGTTTAACCTCAGGATGCTTAATTGTCGGATGTGGAATCTTATGTTAACTACCCTATCCTTTGGGTCAATGCCAGGCTGTGCGGAGAGATATGAGTCATTTAATATTTTGAACAATAATAGCAATATCATCCCTTTTCCTTCACTCCTCCAGGCTATACAAGTCCAAGTTCTGCAGTCTCTCATCATATGACATGTTGCTCAGCCTAGAAATCTACTTGGTAACCCTCCTCTGAACACTCTCAATTAGATCTATATCCTTCCTGAGGTATGGTGAACAAAAAGGGGACCCATAATCTAAATGTGGTCTTACATATGTTCTATAAAGAGAAATCAGACACTGTTACTTCCTTGCTATAAATGCCTTTTTGATACAACCTACTAGCCAATTAGCCTATGTAGCTTTTCTGCAGTGGTTGGAGGAAGTAAAAGTATTATTTAAAATGATATCCAGATCACGTTCTTTTTGCACAGGTTTTAGAAGGGCATTGTTTAAACAGTACAACCTTGAGGAATTGTCTTTTTCCTAAATGGAGAACTGTACATTTATCAGTGTTAAACTCCATCTTGTTTGTGTTTGCCCACAATTCAATACAACCCAAGTCTCTTACAAGAGAAGGATATATCTCATCAGTGTCTACCTCACCACAGATCTTCATATCTACTGCAAATGTTGATATACTGTTTCTAACATCCTGATGCATGTTGCCAATGAACAGACCGAATAATGCAGGACCCAGGACTGACCCCTGGGGCACACCACTGGTAACCAAGCACTCCTCTGACAGGCACCCACCAACCCTTATTGGCTCAGTTCTGTTAGAAAGTCATTCTTTGACCCTTCTTGTAAAGTACAGACTAAGTCCAATGCTCTTTAGTTTTGTGATCAACTCAAAATGAGGAATGGTGTCAAATGGCTTCCTAACATCTAAATAGATAACATCCACAGGTAAACTGTCATCCAGACTGTTATTAACCTGATTTTAAAAAGTTATAAGGTTTGCAGTGCATGAGGCTCATGAGGTGAAGCCATGCTGGGAAATATCACCTAGACCTTTTTCTAATACTGTATGCTGTATGAAGTCATATTTTGTGTGGTACTTGATCATTTTTGACTGCCATAGT
The DNA here is from genome assembly GCA_016271365.2 of Neoceratodus forsteri. NCBI lineage: Eukaryota > Metazoa > Chordata > Ceratodontiformes > Ceratodontidae > Neoceratodus > Neoceratodus forsteri. The sequence continues at coordinate 737,200,498 of CM057449.1, forward strand.
TCATGAGGTGGGGTGATAAAAAGACTGTGTTGAAAATATGGGGTCAAAATATTAAAAAAAACAAAGTTGTCAGCGTACAGTCAAAATGTTCTATGCTTGCTAATAAGTTTTGCAATTTTCAATATTTTGACCCCAATTTTTTATTTTATTTATCAAGTATCAATAACAAAATTTAATTATATTAAACAACTAAGAATCAACAGACAACCACAACATGACACAACATAAAACAGACAATAATACAACAGGTACACAACAACTAATCCCTCTGCTCCCCCCCATAATCCCCCCATCCATCCTTCACAGAGATACAAGATTTTTATACTGCAGTAAGTCTCAGTCCCAAAATATTAAATGGTAAACCATAATTAAAGAGAGGTTAAACATAAATATTTGCTAAGACAAATATAACAAATGTTAACAGCCACTTAACCTTTACATTATATCAAACAACCATAGTTTAAAAGTACAGCAAGAATGAGAAATACAATGAAAATGGAAAAAAATGGAAAAAAGGAGTCTCATTCCAGACAATCACTTGGCATAAAAGGCAATCAACCTGCCCAATTTAAAAAGGAAAAAATTAACCAAGATAATTACATATACTCATGATCATCTTATCTGTGCAAATTATACAGAAGATAACTTATCCATTCTTGATAAGAAATAGTGGACTGATCTTTCCAATGCAGTAAAACAACCTTTTTGACAGTAATTTAAATCATAGCAATCAAGAAATGGTGTTGTTCAGTTAAATTAGTAGGAAAATCCCCCACAGTACATATCTCTGGAATAAAACATTGATCAAACCCCAGGAGTAAATTGATATCAGATCTAATAGTTTCTCATAAAGGCCGTACCTTAGTTTATTCCCCCAAAATGTGAAGTAAGTTAGGTATCTAGTGAACACAGTGCCCGCAATTGAGTGCCTGTTTTCTAGTTGCTGCGAGTGTACATCATTGTAATTAATTTTTGGCAAAGTACACTCACCCAAATGGTGATCGCCCTTCCGCTATTACGTTTTTCACGTAGAACTGTACGTTACCTTCCAAATGACCACACCTTACACAGGTAGGGGAGGGCACCTTACCCAATTTCAATAATTTTTGAGGAGAATAATAAAGATTGTGTACAGTATAAAACTGGGTAAGCCTAAGATTATCATGAGTATGGTAAAAATGTACATCTTTCCATATTTTTGTCCAATTAAACTCCCTGTTTGGGAAAGACTTGACCCAATCGGGACATTCCATATTTATACTTGAAAAAAGATAGGAGAGAAATAAACTCTACATCTTAGAAATGGCATGAGGCTGTGAGTCCAAAAATTCCTTGTGAGACATATTCCAAGGTGCAGGACCAAAGTGGGCTAAAAGCACATATTGAAGTTGAAAAAGCTTAAAAATATTTTTGTTACCTAACCCAAAATCTTTACATAATGTCTTCAAAGGATGGAGATGGCCATTTTGAAGCATGGTGGAGACATTAAGATTTGAAAGTTTGAAATGCCATGATTTATGCAGAATTGTACCATTCAAATTTAAGTTCAGATTGCCTAGTAATGGTTGGGTTAAATCTTGGGTAAACTGATACCCCAAAGCTCTACTTAATTGTCCATGGACTTTGATAGACTCCCCAATGGGAGAGTCGTGAAGCTGCCAAGAAAGTAAACACTATTTAATATACAGAAATTAAAATAGAGAAAGGCTCATCTGTCCAATGAATTCTTTCACTACATCAAGCCAAATCAGGGTATATAAAGAAGAGCTATCAATATTAGTAGAAACAAACCAGTGAAAATATTTACTCATGGTTATCCAAGTAACATAATAAAAAGTTAGATAATTTAAGGTCTCCTTGATGTTTAGAGACAGAAAGATTAAAGTATGTACATCTAGGTTGTTTATTAAGCCAAAAAAAATGATTTATTAAAATATGCACCTTTTAGAATCACTTCATGTGAATAGATAAATTCAACATATTCAAATAATAAAATAAACAGGGAAAAGGGTTAATTTTTAACTATATAAATTCTGTCCCAAAGCATCAAGGAAAAAGCTTTACACCTTTCTAAGTCTTGCTTAATTGCCAATAATTTCTCATCCAAATTTGCCTTTTTAAGTTGAACTTGGTTTTTAATTAAATAAATCCCTAAATACTTTATGTGATTTGGGGCCCAAGATCAGTCCAGTGCTTGTACTTCCGCTTTATACACCCTAGCATTTAAGAGCATGGCTTCTGATTTATCAAGATTAAGTTGTAATTAGCAACTTTACTAAATTCAGAAATTATGTCAAGAGCAGCTGGGATGGATTTAGCTGGAAAAAAATGACCCTAAATTTTGAACATAGCCAATTTTTCACACCGCCACATGAAAGAGATAGCTATTATTTTTCAAAATCATGGCCAGAATATGTTTTTGCATCTGTGACATGCAATGACATTTTGATGGGGATTCAAAAATATTCACTTACAGTGGTAGTCATAGAAAAGTATACCAGTAAAGAGGCATACCTCGGTAGGCGCAGTACACCGAGTGGTATACTGAGCAGTACTGAGGTGTGCCTCATTAAGGGGGAGTAATGTGATGAGCTTGCTGAGTTCTAATTTAATTGATTTGTCATTATTGACAGCTGAAATGCACCAGATGGCACTGTTTTTAGTGAGTTTTAGCTGGTCAGTTTGCCATTTCCTCTAGGTGTCCCCACAGTCTGTATCATCAGGTCCCGATTTGAGCTAGCTGTATAGTATACTTTATATGGTTCTGAAAGACTAACTCCCTAAATGGCTGTTTTTTTTTTGAGTAAAGTTCAATAAACAGTTCCCTTTACCAAACAAGTCTTCAAAATTATTATTTATTAAATCCATAAAAAGCATACTGCATGCATTTGGTGAATGGCTGGTCAGCATGACATTCTCCATGTGAGTATGAAACATAGAAACATAGAATTTGATGGCAGATAAGGACCGCTTGGCCCACCCAGTCTGCCCATTTCCCTACCTAATGGATAAGCTGCAGATCCTAGTTAACCACCAGCCTACTTCTTCCTACCCCCACCCCCTAGAATTGCCTTATGACTGTCCCATGCATGCTTGAATTCCACCACTGTTTTTGACTCCACAACCTCCTCCGGAAGGCCGCTTCATGCATCCACAACCCTCTCTGTGAAAAAATACTTCCTTAAATAACCTCTGAGCTGCCCCCTCTCTATCTTCAAATTGTGCCCCCTTGTTCTTGCACACCTCTTTTTTTGAAAGATGCTACCTTATTGGACTTTGTTGATTCCCTTGAGGTACTTGAAAGTTTCTATCATGTCCCCCCTCTCCCTCCTTTCCTCGAGGCTATACATATTAAGCTCCTTAAGTCTCCCTTCATATGTCTTCCAGTGCAGACCCTGCACCATTTTAGTTGCCCTCCTCTGGACAGCTTCCATCCTGTCTGTGTCTTTGTGGAGATTGGGGCTCCAGAACTGCACACAGTACCCCAGATGGGGTCTCACCAGCTATCTGTACAGAGGGATAATAACTTCCTGTTTTCTACTGGTGATGACTCTCCCTATGCATCCCAGAATCCCCCCAGCCCTCCTTGCTTCCCTCTCATATTGCTTGCCCACCATTAGGTCATCTGATATGACTACCCCTGGTCCCTTTCCATTTTTGTTGTTTTTAGTATCTCACTCCCATAGTGTACTCTCCCCCTGGGTTTTTGTTTCCCAGGTTCATTACCTTGCACTTCTTAGCATTGAATCTAAGCTGCCATACATTTGACCATTCCTCTAACCTTGCCAAGTCCCTTCTCATCCTTTCCACCCCACCTTGTGCATCAACTCTGTTGCAGATCTTTGTGTCATCTGCAAAGAGACATACTTTTCCTTCCAGTCCCTCTGCAATGTCACTTATAAAGACATTGAAGAGGACCGGTCCAATACTGAACCCTGTGGTACCCCACTAGTAACCCCATTTCTTCAGAGTGGACTCCATTTACTATTACTCTCTGTGTCCTATTCTCCAGCCATTCTTTACCCAGGCTGTCATCTTGGGACCCACTCCCAGGCTGGCTAACTATATATTAATCTTTGTGGGGACTGTGTCAAATGCCTTGCTAAAGTCTAGGTAGGCCATGTCCACAGCCCTTCCCTGATCTACTACTTTGGTCACCCAGTCAAAGAAATCTATCAGATTTGTCTGGCATGACCGTCCCATTGTGAATCCATGTTGCCTTGGGTCCTGTGCCCCTCTGGCCTCTAGATACTCGACAGTTCTTTCCTTCAGAAGTGATTCCATCATTTTCCCTATCACTGAGGTTAAACTAACAGGTCTATAGTTTCCTACTTCTGCCTTGCTCCCACTTTTGTGAAGGGGAATCACATCCACCATCCTCCAGTCCTCGGGTAGCACCCTATCCTTCCATGATTTGTTAAAGAGGGTAGTCAGTGGTGTCACTAGTTCAACCCTTAGTTCTTTTAGAATTCTGGGATGAATCCCATCAGGCCCCATTGCTTTGTCCACCTTCAGTTTTAAGAGTTCTTATAAAACCCTTTCTTCTGTAAATGGGCTGGTATCAACTTCTGTATCCAAAGTGTTTCTATTGTTTGTTTTAGGTACCTCTCCCTCTTCATTTGTCAATACTGAGCAAAAATATCTGTTTAGTATCTCTGCCTTTTCACAGTCACCCTCTGCCCACCCCCTCCTCTTTATTAAGTCTCACTATCCCTCCCTTGGTCTTCCTTCGCTCCCTGATGTACCTATAAAAGGTTTTATCCCCCTTCTTAACTGAATTGGCTATCTTTTCCTCGGTTTGGGTCTTTGCTGTTCTGACTGCTTTCCCACCTTTCTTTTGCTTTAACTGATACAGTTATCTGTCCTGCTCCTTCTGTGATTCCTTGTACTTCCTGAATACTTTCTTATTCTCTTGAACCTTCACTGCCACCTCCTATGAGAACCATAGTGGTTTCTTACATCGTTTTGTTTTGTTTATTTGCTTCGCACAAAGGCTTGTTACCTCTGTGATGGCAGTTTTTATTATTCCCCATTGTTCTTCCACCCCTCCTTCCTGCCCATTTGCTAGTGCATTCCTTAGGCACTCACCCATTTTGGCAAAGTCAGCCCTCCTAAAGTCCAGTACTTTTGCCTTTGTATGGCTTGACTCTATTGCTGTGTTTATTGTGAACCATACTGTTCAATGGTCGCTAGTTCCCAGATGGCTACCCACTTCTGCATCTGTGATCCTATCTCCATCTCCATTTGACAGAACCGGGTCAAAGATTGCTCCCTCTCCAGTGGGTTCCAATGCTAGCTGTCTAAGGCATGCCCCCTGTAGGGCATCTAGAATAACCCCACTCTTCGAAGTGGCTGCTGCAACTGCAGTCCAGTTAACATCTGGCATATTCAGATCACCCATCAGCAATATATCCCCTTTTTCTGCCATTCTAAGTATACTTTTTATCATTTCCTTGTCCATTTCCTCCCCCTGAGAGGGGTCTGTATACAACTCCTGTGCAGATTGTGATGCCATTGCCTGTCTCCAAATTAACCCACAGTGTTTCTTCTCCTCCCTGTTTACCCTTTTGTTCTATTGCTTTGATTCCTTCCCTTATGTAAAGAGCTACTCCTCCTCCTCCTCTTTTACCCTCCCTGTCCCTCCTGTAGATGGGGTATCCTGGTATGTTTATGTCCCAGTCATGGTTTTGTGTGTACCATGTTTCTGTGACTGCCACGATATCCAGATGTTCCTCCTCATCAATGCCACTAATTCAGAAAGCTTGTTACCCAGACTATGGGCATTGGTACTCATTGCTCTCCATTTTTTGATGGCTTTACCTTCTGTTGCAGCATCCCCCACTGACCTTTCTACCTTGGTCTTTTTCTCATTTAGTACCCTGTTTTGTAGGGAGAGGCTGGGATTTTCCTGCTGCTTATCAGTGAGAATTACTTATACTGTATACTGTAACTGTGGAGTTTTGGATTAAACTGATTGCTTTTGAATTTAAATGAAATGTGCCTGCCTGTTAATCTGCTTCTACAAGTGTCCGGCCTGACGTTTGTGTTTTTGGACCACAAAACCATATGATTTTTATTTTGATATACACAAATTGCAAGAGAGCACAAACAGTGCAGGGACTGTGTAACTAAAGTACTGGTTAGTCCAACAAGCTACCCTGTAACCCACAATTTTAGTCACACTTAGCAGGATACAAGTTAAAAAAATAGGCATGTAGCCAAACTAACAACTTGTTAATATATTTTATTCATCACTTGATAAAATGCATATAAAGTGCATACACTGTATGCTATATTGCAGTTGAGTCCTTAGAGCAGAATGCCATGTAAATGATGCTAGTCACACTTAGCGGGATACAAGTAAAAAAAAAAGGCATGTAGCCAAACTAGCTCCTTGTTAATATATTTTATTCAGTGCTTAATAAAATACATATATAGTGCATAGATGCAATATTGCAGCTCAGTTCTTTGTGCAGAATGCTGTACAAATGATGTACAGTATATCATTAGTACAGTCCAGGAGCTGAAACAATGTAATACTTGAAATGTTGATCTATCCCACAAATACAGACATAAAGATTATAGCAGGCAAATGAAGAGACCCTGGCACTTCTCCCCACACATGCCTCTAAGGAGATGTGGCTAGTGGGTTAACTGAGCAGTCTAAATGCTCTAATTATGTTTAACATGCACTGAGCAATAAACGTGGAGACCTGCATTTGAAGCCACAGCCCACAACAGCATGCTGTGTGACCCTGAGCCAGTCACTTAATTTCCAGAGTGATTATACCTGTAAATCTTTCAAAAGACAGGCACATAAATGAAACATTTAAAATGGAAGATAATTAAGTTAAAAACACAAATGCAAAAATCTGTGGGAACATGAGGACACCCTATCAAATGAGGTGAAGTATGGTGCTGCCACATTAGCTTGTTGTATACAGGCATAAAGTGTGGAGGGGAATTGTGGTGTGGTGTCTCAGTGATAGTTTATAAATATTTCAGCTTGAAAAACTTTAAAGAGATTATAAATACAACAATACACCTCCTTCTGGTGCAGAATTAAATTTAGAAAACTGCTGACAAATGCTGATATTACTGTAGCACTACAGAGTATAAATTTTCAACTGCACACAGTGGTAAGGTTCGGAGACTGACAGGGAGAACAAATTTGTGTACGGTTTGCAGGCATCTTAATGAAGAAATGACCAACATGAAGAAGAGGTGAAAATGCTTCTTACTCCCTTGACAATCACCGTGAACTGGGCAAATGCATAAGTGACAACTCAGTGATGAACTCTGCCAGGTAGTTTTCTACAAAGCATAAACTAAAAATCAAAAAAGCTAAATTAGAAAATTTAAAGTTGATTAAATATCTCAAGTAAAGCTGCAGCCAATTTCAATAACATTGGGCCTGAGTTGCCAAAGCACCAGTGTGGGAAACCACCTATGTTGATTGAGGACATTGAGTCAGAGTTAAAAAAAATATATAAACACTGTGATGCAAGGCAGCTGTGGTAAATGCTAGAGTGGCACATGTAGTTGCAATAAGTGTGGTTAAGGCTTACAATCCACATTTACTTGCAGGGAATGGGGGGAGTATTACCCTTTCATGGCAGTGGGCATGGACCTTTCTTAGCAGGATGAAGTATTCTAAGAGGAAAGGCACAAAAGCAAGAAGAAAAACTCCAACTGAATACATTGAACTAACACTAAAAAACAAACTTATCCCACCTACACTAGTAATCAGTAATGATGAAATGGGAGTGATATGATCCTGTATCTTACTAGACTACGATACTGACGTAGCAGGTGGAAGTGTCAAGCCTTGTGCCATCAAGTAATTTACAAAGAATGCACTCCAGCATATCACCCCCCCCCCATTTGCTTTCCTACCTGACTGGAATGTAACACTCAAATATCCACTGGGCCAATACATATACTATGCTCAAATATGTTGAAAAAACTTTGGTGCCTTATGTGGAATCCACCCACCTCAGACTAGATTTGACTATTGAGCAAAATTCAACCTTATCATGGACTTTTTCAGATTGCATATGCAAGGCAAGAAAAAGCAAGGTCAAGACAATTTATTTACACATCATCCAAATCACTGGGTACCATACAAAGCAACAGGTATAAGTTTTTTTGGATAAAAACAAGCAATAATAACTAAAAAAAATGCAATTAGCTTAAGGAAGGCAGGCTAAAAACAACAAATAGAAAATACAGAAGTATTAAGCAATCCTGAATGCTAAATTAATTAAATAAATTACAAATGGGTTTTCAGCAACTCCTTAAAATGTTCCTGTGATGGGGCATACCATGGATGGAGTTTAAAAATGTTGCAGGGGAAACAGAGTCATTCCAGTATTTGTGTCAGTGTCACATACCAATTTATTGCAACCCCTGGACATATCCATTCTGTCTAAATTGTCAAGCTGAACACTGGCTGACTCCTGAAAGCCTGTTAATGCATAACACCACTCTGGCCTGCTAATTTCTTTTTTTTTAATTGTATGTCAGTTATGTTTCTCTGACATAGAACCTTTGTAAAAGAGCTTCTAGCTCAAAGGTATTGTAATCCAAGACTTCAAATAAATAGATATCTGTTAACAAACTTTTTAAGGACTACCTAAAATAGCAATTTATGAGCTGGTATGCTGATTTCATAATGAGACAACTTAGCCAGGGAAGAACTGTGGCTAAAATAAAAAGTGGACCGCAAGATGATGACAGTTAAGATGAAGCATGCTCAGTGGCTAGTACACAGCTTTGAAGAGACAATGCTCTTGCATGACGAGTGCATTGAGGGCTTCCAAACTGCAGGGATTGAAGAAGCACATAGCAATTTTTGCAACAGCTGAACAGCATTTTAATTGAATAAAGCAAAATGTTTTAAACAAAGTATAATGTTTTATACATTTTTTAAAGAAAGAACACATCACATTTTTACATTGGTTTAACTTAATATGTATTTTAATAAATCAGTTTTAAATCCATACACAGTGACTACAATGTTTGCTTTTGCATTATGTCTTTATAGTGTGTACAGTGTGTTTGATGAAAGAGATACTGAGTGGGGCTGTATAATTTGGTGTGTTAACTGAAGCATTATGTTCACTGTAAATTTATTTTTGCAGCTCATACTCCTCCATTGAATATAGTAAAAATAAATTGATAGTGAAAATAATTTGTTCTACAGTAGAATGTTGTGATTAGACCCTGTCCTTTTTTGCTAAGGTAAAGAAAATATCAAGATTAATATTTAGCCCTGGCATGTGCAGTAATCTAGGTTACCAATGAAAGGGAATGAAATGGGGAAGGGGTAGCACTGCAAAGCTAAAGCCCTGTCAATCTCAGGTCTTTATACTTTATTACACCATAAAACCAAGGTTTAAGCACATTAGTGAACTCCAAGTGACATTTTGTTAAGCATGCTTTTGCCCTTGCTGAAACAAATATGTTTTATGACTGATCTTGCATTATTTGTATGAATAACATAAGAAAACATACTTATGAACAAACTATTTTTTTCTAAGCTAGTATTTTAGGTGGGCATAGCCTGTTTTAAAAAATGTTTTTGCATGATGTGTCAATAAAAGGAATTTTTTTAATGCCAAGATAACAGTGGTATCCTTGCTTACTAGAGGTCTGTGTGTACTCAACACTTTTTGATTTGTTGGACAAATAATGAAAATAAGCCATTTGGAAGGTGACAAATATACTGTATGGATGAGGGTATTTTCACTATTGATGGCTTATTCTTTTAAAGGGACACTGTCAACCCCCTTAAGCCTCAAATTGTCCCTAGTTTAAAAACACATTGTATGATGGCTTACACTGTGTAAAGATTGCTGATGCAGCCAGTTGTTTAATTTTCATTTATTTTTTCTTTGTGAAAGTGAAAAAATTCCTGCCAACCTTACTGTGGACCAAAGTAATTTGAACCAATTTAAAATATAGTAGATAGTGTAATGAAATACTGAGTGCCTGAAAATAGCACAGACTCAAGTTATCTTAATTATTTAAGATATGGGGTGCTTCCATTTGAGCAGCTTCTTGTTAAATTCATAATATTTTTTTACCCACTGGTTCCCTTGATTATCTATTCATGAAGTATTTATAGGGCTAGAGTAGACTATGCAATAAATAATCAAAAATATAAACTCCAAAAATATATAAATAGTTTGACTTCCTTTAAGTAGCCCTTTTTACATAATTTACTTTAGTAAGTGATACAGAACATTTGGTTACGGCATAATGCATCTACTGCTACACTATGTATTATCGTGCTTTTTTGGCATGTGTCAGCAGATTTCTAAAATTTATTGTGGCCCAGAATGAGGTGTATTTGTGTATTAATAGTCTCCTTAAATTTTTTTGCAAACCACCTCCACACTTTAGACCAGTATAAGTTAGCATGGCAGCAACATACAGTAGGTCACCTCATTTGACAGGGAGTCCTCGTGTTCCCATGGATTTTTTGCATTAGTACTTCTTTCTTAATTCTCTTCCATTTTACTTATTTCATTTATGCATCTGAATTTTTAAACATTTACTTGTAGAGGCACTCCACAATTTTTTATAATGCTGTGAAATTAATTATTATTAATCTGTTAATGAAAATTGAAGATTTCACTAAGTAAGTGTTAATGGAGTGTACTCTGCACAAGATTTACTGTACATTTAGGCACTGTATGCATTTATTTTGTGATGTTTTTGAATATTCTGACTTAACATTTTATTTTGCACAGCTTTGTTTTTACAGCTGCAGGGGTGGAGCCTGCAGATGTCTTGCTTCAGAAAAGCACTCACCAGATCCAGAACTGAGTGAACAACAGTAGTAAAGTTGAAGCATGATACCTCCACCAGCTGAAGCCCTCCACCATATCCCCACTGTGTCTATCTTCTCCATCACACTTTTTTCCTTTCTCGCATAGCTGATTACCCACCCATAACCATGAAGCAGCTGACTACAACCTTGCTCACTTGTTGCATTTAGCTAAGGGATGCACCTGACCACAACCTTGCTCATTTATTGTATTTAGTTAAGACTAAGCTGCTTTGGCAGTTCACCTACCACCAAGTCTGCTGACCAGGAAGGAGTATGAACTGACATGTTTTTGGGTACAGTGGAGCATCATTTTATGTTCACCAGCTGGGTGGAATGTCAGCCTATGTTCTGTATTGCCATGGCTGTCCACCCATAGCACTGTTCAGATTCTATTATTTATGCTTATTTCAGCTGCCTCAGTTGACAAGTAAACAAAACAAAACAAAATGATGTGCTAGCATAACAGGCATGTCTCTTTAAGTCAGAAGGAAGTGATTGAGTAGACAGAGTGAGTGGTTGAAAGAGAGAAGAGAGACTGCACTTTTTCTTGTTAGTTTCAGTGGCTCTCTCTTCTCCAATTTACCCAACTGTTTAAAATGATTTTTCAGCCTGAAAAGTTTAAGCAGAAGTAATCCAAAACAATGAAATAATTCCACAAACAGGGAGTTACTTATTTTGTGCATCTCCAAATAATATGAACAGTTAGCATCAGCCTGTCAACATTGCAAAGGTGCAGGAAACAGGTGGCTGGAGGAGCTCTATGAGACATTTGTTCTGACTGGCTGCTGTAGAGGGATTGACAGTTGTTTTTTTATTATCAGAAAGTGGTCCTGTTATTAAAATAATAGCACTTGTGCCTGAAAAGGTGCCTGAGTGGGAGACAAGACGCATGGAGCAGCAGCTGGTCATTTAGTTCATTTTTGGGGGAAAGGCTGCAGTGACTTGAATAGGCTGAAAGAAAAATAATATGTGCAACTGCCCACCCAGCCAGGCCACTACAGTGATGACATTATACTGAAAGAAGAAATTAGTGTATGTAAGTAGATCCCCACCCCCCACACACCAGTGCTGCTGAGATAACACTTACATATGATAATTTCTTCAGCCTTTGAAGCTTGGAGTCATTCCATAGAAATTAGCACCTTATCTGCTCTACTGCTGTCCCATTGTCTCACAGTTCACTCAAGAATACTAGAACACTCAGCCTCCCCCACAAGCATCACAATTCACACCTTGTTGCCACTTGCTTCATGCCCAGATGGCTGGTACTAGGTACTGTTAGCAGCAGATGTTAAAAACATTTGCAAGTCTTTGGTTTGAAGCTAAATTCCTGGCCAACAGACTCCACTCCCTCACTCTGGGACTGCATCACTCGCATCAAGCCATCCTTGACCAACTCATCAGAGTGACTGTGCTCCACTATTCAAGTCACCCATTACAGAATACCTATGGAATCTAGAAACTCAGTATCCCAAACCCCACAAGACCAAGTTTGGGATGCTGAATCTCAAAATCACAACAGGCACTTAAATGTGCTTTACCCACCACACACACACAGGGTGCTCTGCTACCCGCACCTCCTGTAATTTAAATAACCAACTCTGAGAGGGAGTGGTCCTTGTAGTTAAAAAAAAGTTATGGGGATGAAATCATGTTTCAGCATAATGATAGCTGGGAACAGAACCCAGGTTTACCAGACCATGTTGGCCGAGCTGCTAGTAGCTTAGCCCTCCAAGCCACGGGAACAGCTCAGCCAGCTTCTGCATCCTCCAGTGTGTTGTAGTGTCTGAAAAGGGGTAGGGTAGCAGTTTTTTACATCCACTACTGTACTTCTGTCAGCATTAGTATTGTGCAAAGTTAACACATTTTGTTACGTGGAATATTTTACGAAATTTGCACATTTCGTGAAATATTTTGTGGTTACAAAATGCAAAATTTCGTGCTCCATGGGTGAAATTTCACCCATGAAACAATGAAATTTGCAGCTTGCAGGTGAAATTTCACCATTTGTGGTATACATGGCAGGATCTGAATCATTAATATCTAGCCCAAACACACCTTGTGTGCCTTCTACCCCTGCCTGCTGTTGATGTAGCAAATGCAGAGGGCTCATGTTTCCTGACTTTCATTGCCAACTAGGAGTCCTGCTTCCTGGGGCCAAAGGGTATGACTCCAGAGTAGGGGTGTTATACAAAATCACCATGTCTAGAGGTCCCACCACCCCAGCTGATCACTGACCCAAATCGACAAATTGAAGATTTCCCTTCCCCCACCTTCGCTGAGATTTCCATCAAATTCCCTATCCCCACAGTATGAAAATAAAAGAAAATTCCTGACTCTGGTGTCTAGTGGACCCCCCACCCTGCCATAAAATAGTGTCATCCCCTGCTCCCCCCCAGGACTCCAATTCGGGACCCTGACTCTTGGGGTATGGAACTGAGTAGCCACCATATCTCAATCTAGTTTACAATGGAGCCAATGTATATGGACAAAGCTGCTGTCAGTTCTGCATACAAAGTGCCTAGCCTCTTGAAAACTGGACAACCCACCAGCTTCCAAATCACTTTTTGCTGTATAGTTGCACCACAGTTACTACAACTAGTTAATTACCCTCCCTATCACCCCCTACCTGCACCCTTAATATCATGGGGCCCCACATCCTACTACTGCCACTTGCTTAAGCAATGTTGTTCTCAACTTTAAATCATGGGTGGTGGTTAATTCCCAAACGGTATCTTGACAAAATCTTGTCCTTGACATGTCTCCAATTAAATAAATAACCCTGTTGTACTAGAATAGTTGGCTTGTGATGCCTGTTACATAATTTACACCTTAGCTCCAAACCAGTTATGGTCTCATCCTGATGTAATTTATTTTAACTCTCCACTCACTTACTAGCCAGCAGCTTGACTGAGCATTTCAATGAATGAAATATATGCTTGAACAAGCACATGCTCATTCATTGAAGCACTCAGTTGGCTGCCAAATGGAGGTGGAGGGAGGGTGCCAGTGGCCAGCTCAGGGTACTGGGAGGGAGGTGGGGGGCACTATCTCGATGACAGGTAGGGGATCCAATAGACACCAGGGAGTCCAACATTGTTTTTGGATTATTTTTATATTGTGGGAATGGGAAAATTGATGGAAATCTCGGTGGGGGTATTCTTCAATTTGTCAATTTGGGCCAGTGATCAGTCAGAGTAGTGGGACCACCAGACACCAGGGATGATTATTATAAATTAAGGGCAGAAGGTCCCTGAGCTGCCCATTTTCAGGTGGAATGTTACAGTTTCGTGAAATATTTCACGCGGCAAAATTGCCGATTTCACAGCAATTTTGTTGGCAAAATTTATTTCACAACATCTCCAGTTGGCATTACCTTCCTCCTTGTTGGGCTTGTAGATGTCAGGATACAGAATTTGGTCCTGTGAGTTCTGGGATTCCAAGTTTGAATCACTTAAATGTATACCCCCGTTACCAATACCGATAGATAATCTGACTGGAGCATCACTGTTGCAAAGTAGGTCCTCATCCTCTGGCACTTCAAACCCATTATCTTCAGTTCAGGAATGAAACAGAATGTAAATGTGTATATTGATGTTTTGCCATTAGATATTATAATGTACCAGATAACAGAGATAACTCCAGGACCATCATTTATCACAAAGAAAAGGCAAACTGAAGTAACTTAATCGTCATACAAAACATTTAAACTTCAACCTGGCTCCCACCTGTGTGTTGTCTTTTAAAGCAAATCATAGAATTTCCTCACATTAACATAATGTGAAGAATATGTGTGCCATGCTTTTTTTAAAATGCTGCCTGACTTTGTTTCTGTAATCATGAGATTTTCATTATTCTCCTTCAAATCATGGCTAAAGCTTTCTCATTGCAATTGGTATGATATGTCTTTGTCCAATCTCTAGTTTCATTAGCTGTTAAATGCAGCCTCCTTTGCTGTAGTTGGACATGATAAATAAGCTGCAATGTGTGGCTTCTCCCCTCCCAGCAAGTCAGGATCAGCGGTTACTGTAAACAACCCCAATAAGATCCAATTGGTGATGGCTCCTCCAGCTACTCCCTCAGCCCACCCCCCACACCCAGAGGTGGAAATGAAAAGAAAGCTACAATTGTTGGCTCCTGTGTGCCCCCCAAGCAATGATCAGTAGTGGCTCCTATCCCACCCTCTCTCCCAACATACTCTGATCAATGGCAGCTCTACTGGCACCCTCCAGCTTGCACACACACTGTACAGTGGTGTACATGAGAAAAACATCACAGTTGGTGGCTCCTCTCTGTGCCCCTGCCCCCCAGCAATGATCTATGGTGGTTCCTGTGTGCACCCCCAACAAGCTCCTTAGCTCCCCCATAGAAGCAGGCAGAAGCAACAGGCCATGATCAGCAGCTCCTCTGGTCCCAACTCCCTCCCAAGAAGCCACAACTGGTGGTGCTCCTGCTCAGCAGCTACATCAACTAAAGCATGATTGAATGAGATCACTGGTAGCCTAGGCATGCTGTTTTCCTGAGTGGCCCAGATTGAGTCTGTAGAGTACCCTGTTGCATTGCCTCCAACAAACTGTCTCTTGCTCCATTTTTGGGCAAACACATGCTTTTAGAGTATGTGTCAGTTTCAAGCCTATTTCAGGACAGGAGTTAAAAAAATGTAAAAAAAAACTTCAAAACTGATTAAAAAAACTAGAGAGACAAAAACTGATCAGTGATAGCGTTCAGACAACCAGTGTAAAATGGAAACTGATGAGACTGTAGTATGATAAAAAAATAAAGCAAAACTACAGTTCATATTTGCTTCTTGATTACATGGCATAAGGGAGCATTTTGTAAACTGGGAACAATTCAACTTGTTGTCTACAGACATCACTGCAGCCAGCATGGAATCTGCTGCCCCTGTTGCAAATGTTTGCTCCATCGGTGAGACAATGTGGAGAGCATAAAACCTGTTCATTGTGGGAAAGTATGGCAGAAGGGGAAGGCTGCAGGAGGACACCAGAGATGTTGAGTTTCACAGGCTGCTTCCCAAATGGCAACCTGACTGGTGCTCTTTATGCTGGAGGGCTGATTTATTCCCGGGCTGTCCTGTGCCTCTCTTAGGTGTGAAGCATTGCTCATCAGACAGGAGCCACTTTTCTTGGTTATTGGCAAAGGTCCGGTGGCAGGACAACATGTCCATTAGGTGATAAGGCATGTATTGGCCTCTGTAGCCGTGTCCAGTAGAGGATAACTCCTGCATGGGCCTGTTTTGCTGACTCTAGTGATCAATAGCCTGAGTGGAATCAAAAGTCAAAACTGTCCTGGTAATGTAAATTCTCAGTTGAGCCAAGTAGAGCATGGCTGAGTGGGCACCCATCTGAAAGAATTTCCATTTTCCACATGCAAAGGCACAACTCTTTTGAGATAAATTGACCTAAAACTTGAAATATTTCCACTGTGTGTCCATCCCACTTCAGCAGGCCTCTGTTTTCTACCAGTAAAAGCACATTTTCCTTATCAGGGTAGCACAGACGTTTAACCAAAATCTGTAGTGGATGGTCACCAAGCTTTGGCTTCAGGGCTAGGGAGCAGTGTGCCTACTCCATTTCTGTGGGAAAACAGCTCAGAGTATTACACAAAGCTTACCTATAGTGGGGATGGGCTCTAGGTTGCTGGAGAAACTTGGGCATAAGGTGCTGGAGATGGAAGAGATTCAATTACCAGTAATCTAATGAAATTGGGTGCCAATTTTCATCACTCAGAATTGCAAGAAAATTACACTTCTAAGTCACAAAATTGTGATACCCTCACAAAATTTGTGCACTGTACATCAGTTTTGCAAACAATCTTGTTATCCTTAGAACAATGAAAAAAGTACTGTGCGTGACCAAAAATTGCATTTTATTTCCTTAATAATTTAAAAACTACACATTTTTTTTTCAATAAAGTCACCTTTCAAAGAACCATCCTTGGGGCAAAGTCTAATGAACTTGCAATGTTTAGGTTTCAGCTGCAAGTTGTTGGTGTGAATCAGTGAACCAAAAAAAAAGTTCTAAGTTTTGCATTAGTATGAGTTCTCAACCTTCTAGAATGTATAAACTGCTGAAACTATGTTACCAAGTTTATGAATTCAGAGATCCTGGCATCACCATCGATTTTGTGCAAGTCAAATTTCACACTGTTCTGTCTAGGGATGACTGCGTTATTATGGTGCAAAAATAAGGGATGAACATATAAAAAATGATTTGTAACTCTAACTGTAAGGGCAGTACTGTATCATCATAATATACTGTATGTAACAGCAGTGGAGTTACAATGGCAAGATAGCAACTGATGTCTTTGTAACTAACCTTAAGATATGCTGTCTTATTGTTTCATCATAATTGATATCTGGAAGGTTAGTCTCATCACAGTGGAATACTCAATCAATCAGAAAACAGCTAGAACTGTTTTCACACCAAACAACTTGAAAAGAATCATCCTTACACTCTACTCATTCAAACATAAAAGTGGAGCATGACCGAGTGGGCACACAATTGAAAACATTTCCATTTTACACCTGCAAAGGCACATCTCCTTTGAGATAAACAGGCCTAAAACTTCAATTATTTGCACTGTATGTCTGTCCCACTTCAGCAGCCCTCTGTTTCCTGCTTATAGAAGTACATTTTCCTTCACAGGGTAGTACAGAAATTTTATCAAAGTCGGTAGTGGATGATCACCAACCTTTGGCTTTGGCTTCAGCACTAATGAGTGGTGTGCCCACTCCACTTCTGAGGGAGGAAAGCTTGGATTATTAATCAGCAAAGCTCACCTATAGTGGGGATGGGCTCCAGGTTACTGGAGAAACTTGGGGATAAGGAGCTGGAGGTGGTGAAGAGATTCGATTACCAGCAATCTAATGAAACTGGGAGTCAGTTTTTGTAACTCAGAACTGCAAGAAAATGGCACTTTTAATCACAAAATGTGATCCTCTCATAAAATTTGTGTACTGTACATCTGTTTTGCAAACAATCTTGTTATCCTTAAAACACTGAAATAAAAGTACTGTTCATAACCAAAATGGCATTTTATTTTCTTAATAATTTAAAAACTACATATCTTTTTTTTTATTTGTTTTGTTTGTTTTTTCAGTAAAGTCACCTTTCAAAGAACCATCCTTGGGTCAAATTCTAATGAACTTTGAATGTTTAGGTTTCAACTACAAGTTGTTTTTGTAAATTATTGAACACTTTTTTTTTTTACTGTAAGTTCTGCATTTGTATGGGTTCTCAACCTTCTAGAATGTATAAACTGCTGAACCTGTGTTACCAAGTTTATGAATTCAAAGATCCTGGTACCACCATCAATTCTGTGCAAGTCAAATTTCACACTGTTTTGTCCAGGGACAGCTGTGTTATTATGGTGCAAAAATAAGGGGCTAACATATGCAAAATTATTTGTAACTCTAATTACAGGGGCACTGCTGTGCCATCATAACATACTGTATGTAACAGCAGTGGAGTTAAAATGACAAGATAGCAACTGATGTCTTTATAGCTAACCTTAAGATATGCTGTCTTACTGTTTCATCATAATTGATATCTGGAAGGTTAGTCTCATCACAGTGGAATACTGAATCTATCAGATAACAGATAGAACTGTTTTCATAGTAAGCAAATTGAAAATACTAATCCTTACACACTACCCATTCAAACATAGAAGTGACCCTTTTTGTTTTCAATGGCAAAGGTTTTTGTTTCTGTTTTTTTTCTTCTGGTTACTTGTCTGGTAATGATGAAGTAACCAATAAAATAATGTCATGTCACTAACTTTTCATGTGACACCACAAACACAGCATCGGTTGCATGATGATTGAATCAAATCGAGAACAGAGAGGACGACTAAATTGGAGGCGCAATGGCAACAGGTGGAACAGCAGAATGAGGAGGTAAATCGGGACATCCAAATTATAAACTTGTCTAGTTACACACTAACTGTTTCAGAGGAATCTCTTTTAAAAAAAGGACTAACTTTTTCACCTACAAACTTTTTAAATCCAGTACAGACAATTATAGATTTACATTTGATGTGTCGTAAATTGAATTTGAAAGCTTTTTTTAATAAAAAGAATGAATATGAGCATGAAAATAATGTAATGGGTATAGGCATTAATGTTGATAATGTGTTGAAACCTAATTCTATATTCAATCCCCCATTATGTCATGCTGTCAGTGTATTCCGTGATTTATGTGAGAAAGATTTGGAAAAGTTGTTTGAAAATTTGCCACGTCCACATTATAACAATTTAAGCAGCCATGAGAGACAGGCTTTGAGAGATTTACAGTCTAATTCTGAATTTGTGATAAAATCT
Organism: Neoceratodus forsteri; assembly: GCA_016271365.2. Taxonomy (NCBI): domain Eukaryota; kingdom Metazoa; phylum Chordata; order Ceratodontiformes; family Ceratodontidae; genus Neoceratodus; species Neoceratodus forsteri. The sequence goes on from CM057449.1 coordinate 737,219,673, forward strand.
GCTGATAAGGGTGGCTGCGTTGTTTTATGGGACGTGGCAAAATATAAATCAGAAGTGATGCGACAAGTGATGATTTTTATTATGAAAAATTAAACGTGGACCCCACTTGGGACTATAAGTCATGTATTTACTATACTATAGATCTAGCATTTGAAAAAGGAGTCATTTCAGGACAAACAAAGAAATTTTAAAGACAGAGTATCCAGTAAAACCAACATTTTATATGTTGCCAAAAGTACATAAGAATTTGGAAAACCCACCTGGACGCCCAATAGTAAGTGGGTTGGGTAGTCTAATAGAACCTTTGTCTCATTTTGTAGATTCTACCTTGTGTAACTATGTCAAGAAATTAAAATCATATATTCGTGATACAAAGGATGTTCTGAGAATTTTAGATGGTTTAACAGTAGGAAAAAATTGTTTGTTAGTGACATTGGACATTGAGTCTCTTTACACTAACGTCCCCCACAAAGGAGCGTTAGATTCAGCAGCAGAATTTTTGAATAGTTATGGGGAAAAAAATGATGAAGAGACTGCTGTAATTCTAAAATTATTGGAGCATGTTTTAGGGAAAAATATATTTCTTTTTGATGGTGATATTTATAGACAGAAGGTAGGGATTGCTATGAGGGCTACATGTGCACCTACAGTGGCTAGTTTGTATGTTGGACAATGGGAAAATGAAACAGTGTTTAATGTGAATAGGAACCCGTTTTTCTACAATATTTTATTGTGGAAAAGATTTATTGATGATGTGTTATTAATTTGGAAGGGAGATAATGTTATGCTGCAAGAATTTGTTGAATGGTTACATGGAACAAATCAACATCTTAGATTTACATTTAATGCTAACCGTGATTCTGTGAACTATTTAGATTTACAGGTTAACTGGGGGGGGGTGAGATCCGCATGAATCTATTTAGAAAAGATACTGATGACAATACGTTATTATTAGCTCAGAGTTGTCATCCCCCACATATAATAGCTAATATTCCTAAGGGTCAATTTTGCAGAATTAAACGTAATTGCAGTAAAGTAGAAGATTTTAAAAAAGGAGCCGTGGCATTAAAAAATCGTTTAGAAAATAGGGGTTACTCTGAAAAAATAATAGATGAAGGATATCAATTTGCTGCCAGTATTGATAGAGGTGATTTAATGGCTGATAAAAATGAGATTAATAATAAAGAGAATGGTTTTTATTTTGTAACTACATATAGTGCCCAAAGTTATGAGGTTAATAGAATTATTAAGAAACATTGGCATGTATTATCATGCGAGATAGGCCTGCAGGATGTAATAAAAAAACCACCTATTATGACTTATAGACATGCTCCAACTTTAAAGGATTAGTTGGTTCATAGCCATTTTACTACTCCAGTGAGACACACCAACAATTGGCTAGGAGAACCTGTTGGTTGTAACCAATGTAAAAATTGTAATGCATGTCAATTCATAAAGAAAAGTAAAGAATTTAGTGTCATTAGTAGATGTGATAAGAAGTTTGAAATTAGACATCTTATCACTTGTAATACGCAAGGTGTGATATACTTAGCTTTATGTAATTGTGGGGCTTTTTATGTAGGTAAAACGGAGAGAGCTTTTAAGATAAGGGTGTTAGAACATATAAGAGCAATAAATAAAAATGACTTGACATATGCAACTTCGGTACATATTAATGAAAATAGAAATGATGAGGAGAACCATGAGTTTAAGTTTTTGGGCATAGAAAAAATATATAATGGACCTAGAGGTGGTAATTTCCGTAATAAAATTTTAAAAAAGGAAAATGAATGGATTTTAAGGTTAAAAGCATATCAGAAACCAGGTTTAAATGCTCATTTGGAATTAAAACCCTATTTGGAGTATAGATAAATATTTTGTAGTGCAATAATAATGCGATATTTATAATGAAAGTTATTATATGTGTTTTGTAGCACTGAATGTTTAAATGGTTAATTTTTATTTTATTGGTTCACCAATGGAATTGTTTTAGTAATTGTGATGTCATTTTGCCTTTCTATTTAAGTTCTGTGTGTTTTCTGGGATGCAGCTTTTGAAAAAGGATTTTGTCCGAAACGCGTCAAGCGCATCTTGGTGTTCAATAAATGGATTTTAAAAGTTGCTCCCTGTCCGAATTCTAGTGGGTGAGCGTGTGCTTTAGCTTGTTTTAAACATGATTGAATAATGCTTAGAACATTCAGTTTCTACAGTAGGCTTGGTCAAAAACAGAATTTTGTTTTGCTCACTATTGAAAAACAAAACTTTTTTTGTTTTAAACTAACTGCAAAAGGATCACACTTCAATCTAGCTCTTATAAACCTGGAAGTTGCAGTCCTAAAGTCCAAATTATTTTTGTGTTATTGGTGAGAAAAGTCACAATTCTTATTTTTTTTTTGTGTGTGTGTGTTTTTAACCTTCTAGAATGTTTAAACCACTGACCCAATCACTACCACATTTTTTTTGTGTCTTGAGAGCCTGTCATTGACTGTGTGTATGCCAAATTGCCAGCAAATTGGTTCATGAATGGCTCAATTATTAATCTGATAAAACTGGGGTTTTAATATTAAACTGCTTTGTCAACCCTAAAATACTAGCATACCACACCAGTATAATATTCATAATAAAAAACTACATTCCAGCATCACTTAGGCTTGAAGCACAAATAGGAAAATAGGTTCATAGGTTCATAGGATAAATTCAGGTCCACAAGCTTCATAAGCCATATATTGAACCTGCCACTATTTAGTGGTCAGTTTCCCATTTTCTATTTCCCATATATTTATCCAAAAGGTGTTTAAAAGCTGCTATGCTGCTAGCTCCTATCACCTCCACAGGCTTTCCATTCCAGATATTCACCACTCTCTGGTTAAATCATCTTCCTCTCCTGGTGGAATTATACCTGTCACATTTTAGCTGCTTTTTATGAACCCTAATTCCCATTCTGAGCCCATCTTTCCAACTCAGCCTTGCAGCTTCCCATAACATTCAGTCATTTACTGCTCTGTATACATAGCAGAAGTCCCCCCTTGTTTTTCTATAAGCCATGGAGTATAGTCCCAGCTACTTTATCCTGGAGCCATACTCCTCTTTGCTTATTGAACATATTCTTTTCATAAACCTTCATTGTACCCGCTCGACTTTTTTACTAACTCCTATACTTTGCGTAGTACTAAAAGATGCTCCATATTGTAAAACAAGTCTTACCAGGGATCTGTACAGGGGCACAATAACCTCACTCCTTCTACTCTTAATATTACATAGCAGGTTACCAATAATCCTATTGGCCCATTTTACACATTACACATTGTGTTTATCGAAGTTTAAGGTGTTTGATATAACTACCCCTAAATCCTTCTCATTATCTGTAGCAATAAGTTGCTCATTGTTCAGTGTATATTGGGCTTTGGCATTATTCTGTCCAAAGTGCATAACTTTGCACTTCTTTTTTTTTCATACACATTTTATTGATTTTACTTCACAGATAATGGATCACATTAAATATAGTATATACATACAGTACTAACATCAACATAGCATGGATAGATTCTCTGCCCCCTCCCCGTCCACCCTTTCCTTACCACCCCCACTTGCCCACACAGACTGTTCCTTCAGAACCTACCAACTGAGAGCTGGTATCCTATTTTATACTCATAATAGGTAAATGGTATATAGTGGATCCTATATCTTTTTAAATGTATCACTCTTATTATTGAGACTGGCGATAGTTTTCTCTCTTCTGAGATTATCTAGAAGTTCATTGAGCCACTCAACATACGAGAGTTCCTCATCATCTTTCCAATGGCACAAAACAAGCTTTTAACCAACATAGCAATTAAAGCCATGTAGTATTTGCGAGTGACCACCATCATTTTAGAGAAGTCCTCCAACAAACATATTTCTGGAGTGAAAAATATCTGTAGGCCTAAAAGGAGATCAACATTTTGCTGGATATTGGACCACAAAGGGGCTACTTTGGAGCAGGTCCATAATATATGATACATAGAACCCTCCTCTAGTGAACATCTGGTACAAAGTGAAGATGGGATGAGTTCAAATCTAGCCAATCTCTGAGGGGTATAATATGGATTATGGAGGATATGGAATTGCATGACACGTAGCCTGTCTTGACTTATAAACTTGAGAGCATTCTTCCAGAGGGTTGGCCAATCTAATTCTAAAGTAGGAAAAAAAGGAGTCCAATAGTCTATAGGGCCAAACGTATCTGGATAAGCCCACTCATATAGGACTGCATAAGTCTTGGACACCACTCCCTGGGAGCCTATCCATTGACCTAAATCTGATTTGAAGGCTAATTTGGAAGGTGGCGGAGGACGAGGTCCCAAAACTTTCTGCAAGAGATGTTTCAGCTGGGAGGCTGTAAAGATCATATTGTTTGGGATATGAAACTGTGTGACAATCTCCACAGTGGTATGGCAAGCCCCTCCCACCTTTATAAATTGTGAAAGTTTGCCTTCTCCCATGGGGGGAATCCAGTGAGCTGACAGTGCACTCTTATCAATTTTAAAATTAGGATTATCCCATACAGACTGGTCTAAGTCTAGGGTATGTTTCTATTTGAGAGCAGCACATAACTGCGTGTGAACCTGGATCGATACTGCTATGTTTTTAGTTTTGCTGGGAGCATCGAGTTCTTAATATGAAGAAGCACATCAGGTGAGAGGCCATGAGATTTTATGAGAGCCCTTTCAATTTGAAGCCATAATGGAACATATAAGAGGGGAGGTGTTAGGTCTTCCACCCATAGCCACATGAGATATTTTGAGGAATGACAGGCCCAATAATAGAAGAGTAAATGAGGCAAACACAAACCTCCCTTCCTTTTGGAGGTCACTAATTTGTAATAGGCTGATCTAGGGTGTCTACCAGACCAAATAAATTTCGTAATAAGGCCATGTATCTTCTTGAACCAATACAGAGGGAGCCAAATATTAAGTAACTTGAAAGGGTAAAATATCCTAGATAACACATTCATCTTGATGAGACTAATTTTTCCCCAAAGGGAGAGCGGGAGTTTGGACCACTTGTCCAGATCCTGAGCAATGGTAAGAACAAGGGAGTCCAGATTTAACCTGCGAGTGGAATTCATATTTCAAGTTAGTTCGATTCTCAAATATCTAAAGGATTTTGGTTTCCAAGATAAACCTAAGTCAGTAACCGATTGTTTGAAAACCCTGTGGTTGAGTGGAAATACCACCAATTTATCCACATTTAGTTTATAATTGGACATGTTGCTATATTCAGCAATAAGATCAATCATTGGTGGGATTGAAATTGCTGGATGGGAGATCTGTAAAAGGAGGTCATCCGCATAGGCCGATACTTTGATTTCACGATAAAGAATAGAAATGCCCTGTATATTTTGTGAGGAGGTAAGTCTGTGGATGAGGGGTTCTAGATAAATGTTAAATAGTAAAGGGGACAGTGGGCATCCCTGTCTAGTGCCCGAATATAAAGGGAAAAGAGGGGAAATAATTCTGTTAGCCGTAATTCTCACAGATGGGGACTAATACAGCACCTGTATCCACTTCTAAAATTGAGGAGGAAAGTTAAAAGCTGCCAGGGCCCTGAACAAAATGTTCAAATTCACAATATTGAAAGCCTTCTCAGCATCCAAGAGACCAAGGCAATTAGTTCTTTGGCATCCCTGGATGCCGAAAAGACATGGGCCAAAGTTTGAAGGTAGTCTTTTGAAGATCTCGACTTCATGAATCCTACCTGTTCAAGGCCAATGATCTCCGGAGGGATAACAGTAATATGATCAGCCAACAGTTTGGTTAGAATTTTCAAATCCTGATTCAACAAGGACATAAGGTGATAACTTGTTACTAATTCTGGATTTTTGTCCAATTTTGGTATAAGAACAATTAAGGCTTTAAATAGGGTCTTATCAGTTTGGGCTCCAGATAATATATGTTGGTACGATGGAAGTGGTAAGGGTATTAACTTATCCTTGAATTTCTTATAAAAATTGGATGAAAAGCCATCCGGTCCGGGAGATCTATCTAAAGGGAGGCTATCAATAACTCTAACCAGCTCTGCTCGAGAGATAGGAACTGTTAGACTATGGGAGTGTATCTCAGCAAGAGCTGGTAAATGGGATTCTGATAAGTAGTCATCTATTGTTTGAGTAGAGGGGGGTCGGACATATTGTTATATAACTTCTTGAAGTATGTAGTGAATTCTGCTATAATGTCCACTGGAGAAGTTTTAATAAGAATCATCTTTAAGGGATCAGATAGAGGCTGTGCATCTATCTGATTCTTGCTGTTTTATTCTAAAGGCCAATAGCCTACCTGCCTTTTGACTTTGATCTATATAAAATGCCTTTGTTCATAAAATTGCAAACTCTGCTTTTTCCCATAGTATATCCAAGTAACCATCTCTAAGGTTTGCTAGTTCCTGTCTTAGAGTATCTGGTGACTGTGGAGATATAACTGATTCCAGTTGCCTAATTTGAGTAAGAAGATTGGAAAGCTTTTGTTCTTTTTCTTTTTTCTTTTTGGAGTTCAAGCTAATTAGTATTCCTCTCATATAGGCCTTGAGAGAGCTCCATTCCATGTCGGGTCTTGAGGTAGCCGACATGGAATTATCTGCAGCAATAAGTTGCTCATTGTTCATTGTATATTGGGCTTTGGCATTATGCTGTCCAAAGTGCATAACTTTGCATTTCTTTTTTTTTTCCATCCACATTTTATTGATTTTACTTTACAGAGAATGGATCACATTAAACATAGCATATACATACAGTACTAACATCAACATAACATGGGTACATTCTCTGCCCCTCCCCCGTCCACCCTTTCCTCACCGCCCCCACTTGCCCACACAGACTGTTCCTTCAGAACCTACCAACTGAGAGCTGGTATCCTATTTTATACTCATAATAGGTAAATGGTATATAGTGGATCCTATATCTTTTTAAATTTATCACTCTTATGATTGAGACTGGCAATAGTTTTCTCTCTTCTGAGATTATCTAGAAGTTCATTGAGCCACTCAACATACAAGAGTTCCTCATCATCTTTCCAAAGGCGCAAAACGCAAAACCAACATAGCAATTAAAGCCATGTAGTATTTGCGAGTGACCACCGTCATTTTAGAGAAGTCCTCCAACAAGCATATTTCTGGAGTGAAAAATATCTCTAGGCTTAAAAGGAGATCAATGTTTTGCTGGATATTGGACCACAAAGGGGCTACTTTGGAGCAGGTCCATAATATATGATACATAGAATCCTCCTCTAGTGAACATCTGGTACAAAGTGAAGATGGGATGAGTTCAAATCTAGCCGATCTCTGAGGTGTATAATATAGATTATGGAGGATATGGAATAGCATGACACATAGCCTGTCTTGACTTATAAACTTGAGTGCATTCTTCCAGAGGGTTGGCCAATCTAATTCTAAAGTAGGAAAAAAAAGGAGTCCAATAGTCTATAGGGCCAAAAGTATCTGGATAAGCCCACTCATATAGGATTGCATAACTATTGGACACCACTCCCTGGGAGCCTATCCATTGACCTAAATCTGATTTGAAGGCTAATTTGGCAGGTGGCAGAGGACGAGGTCCCAAAACTTTCTACAAGAGATGTTTCAGCTGGGAGGCTCTAAAGACCACATTGTTCAGGATATGAAACTGTGTGACGATCTCCGCAGTGGTAAGGCAAGCCCCTTCCACCTTTATAAATTGTGAAAGTTTGCCTTCTCCCATGGGGGGAATACAGTGAGCTGACAGTACACTCTTATCAATTTTAAAATTAGGATTATCCCATACAGACTGGTCTAAGTCTAGAGTATGTTGTATTTGAGAGCAGCACACAACTGCATGTGAACCTGGATCGATACTGCTATGGTGGTGTTTTTTAGTTTAGCTGGGATCATCGAGTTCTTAATATGAAGAAGCACATCAGGTGAGAGGCCATGAGATTTTATGAGAGCCCTTTCAATTTGAAGCCATAATGGAACATATAAGAGGGGAGGTGTTAGGTCTTCCACCGATAGCGACATGAGATATTTTGAGGAATGACAGGCCCAATAATAGAAGAGTAAATGAGGCAAACACAAACCTCCCTTCCCTTTGGAGGCCACTAATTTGTAATAGGCTGATCTAGGGTGTCTACCAGATCAAATACATTTCATAATAAGGCCATGTATCTTCTTGAACCAATACAGAGGGAGCCAAATATTAAGTAAATTGAGGGTAAAATATCCTAGGGAACACATTCATCTTGATGAGACTAATTTTTCCCCAAAGGGAAAGAGGGAGTTTGGACTACCTGTCCAGATCCTGAGCAATGGTAAGAACGAGGGAGTCCAGATTTAACCTGCGAGTGGAATTCATATTTCAAGTTAGTTCAGTTCCCAAATATCTCAAGGATTTTGGTGTCCAAGATAAACCTAAGTCAGTAACCGATTGTTTGAAAACCCTGTGGTTGAGAGGGAATACCACCAAATTATCCACATTTAGTTTATAATTGGACATGTTGCTATATTCAGCAATAAGATCAAGCATTGGTGGGATTGAAATAGGTGGATGGGAGATCTGTAAAAGGAGATCATCTGCATAGGCCGATACTTTGATTTCATGATCCAGAATAGAAATGCCCTGTATATTTTGTGAGGAGGTAAGTCTGCGGATGAGGGGTTCTAGATAAATGTTAAATAGTAAAGGGGACAGGGGGCATCCCTTTCTAGTGCCGAATATAAAGGGAAAAGAAGGGAAATAATTCCGTTAGCCATAATTCTCACAGATGGGGACTAATACAGCACCTGTATCCACTTCTGAAATTGAGGAGGAAAGTTAAAAGCAGCCAGGGTCCTGAACAAAAAGTTACAATTCACCATATTGAAAGCCTTATCAGCATCCAGGGAGACCAAGGCCATTGGTTCATTGGCATCCCTGGATGCCCAGAAGACATGGGCCAAAGTTTGAAGGTGGTCTTTTGAAGATCTCGACTTCATGAATCCTACCTGTTCAGGGCCAATGATCTCTGGAAGGATAACAGTAGTATGATCAGCCAACAGTTTGGTTAGAATTTTCAAATCCTGATTCAACAAGGATATAGGGTGATAACTTGTTACTAATTCTGGATTTTTGTCCAATTTTGGTATAAGAACAATTAAGGCTTCAAATAGGGTCTTATCAGTTTGGGCTCCAGATAATATATGTTGGTACAATGGAAGTAGTAAGGGTATTAAGTTATTATTGAATTTCTTATAAAAATTGGATGAAACGCCATCCGGGCCAGGAGATCTATCTAAAGAGAGACTATCGATAACTCTAACCAGCTCTGCTCGAGAGATAGGAACTGTTAGACTATGGGAGTGTATCTCAGCAAGAGCTGGTAAATGGGATTCTGATAAGTAGTCATCTATTATTTGATTGGGGGGGGGTCAGACATACTGTTATATAACTTCTTGAAGTATGTAGTGAATTCTGCTATAATGTCCACTGGGGAAGTTTTAACAGAATCATCTTTAAAGGATCAGATAGAGGCTGTGTATCTATCTGATTCTTGCTGTTTTATTCTAAGGGCCAATAGCCTACCTGCTTTTTGACCTTGATCTATATAAAATGCCTTTGTTCATAAAATTGCAAACTCAGCTTTTTCCAATAGTATATTCAAGTAACCATCTTTAAGCTTTGCTAGTTCTTGTCTTAGAGTATCTGGTGACTATGGAGATATAACTGATTCCAGTTGTCTAATTTGAGTAAGAAGATTAGAAAGTTTTTGTTCTTTTTCTTTTTTTCCTTTTGGAGCTCAAGCTAATTAGTATTCCTCTCATATAGGCCTTGAGAGAGATCCATTCCATGTTGGGTCTTGAGGAAGAATTAAGGTTAGCACTGATGAATTGGTCAATCTACTCAGAGATATTTGGATATCTCCAGATCTTTCAGGAGCTGATTATTTATCTTCCATCTTGTGTCTCTCTTAGGGATAGAGCGAAAGGAAAGGTGAACCACAACCAGTGAGTGATCTCGGAGTGAAGATAAGGGGATTCCTGGGAGAATTGTATGGGAGACTAAGATGTAATCTATATGAGAAGCTGTGTGATGGGCTGGCGAGATAAAGGTATATCTCCTTTCCGTGGGGTGTAGTAACCTCCATACATCACATAAGCCACATTGATCTAAGAACTCCCTTAGTGCCCTTTGAGCTAGGGATAACCCTTTATGGACCCTAAATGATCAGTCTCTTCTAGGGTCAATGACCAGATTCGGGTCACCTCCCAGGATAATTGGTAGGGAGAGAAAGGGAGTCAGCAGCTCAGTCAGCTGCCCCAAAAAAATGGGTTTGTCACTATTAGGTCCGTATATACTACCCAATAGCACTTCCATTGCATTTATGGAACCTCTAACAAAAATTAACCTACTTTTCTGATCTTGAATTACCTGAGTGGGAGAGAAACTGACTCTTCTGGAAAGCAATATCATAACCCCCCAGCTCTGGGTGGAATCCCCTGCAGAGAAAACCTGCCTTATTTGTTGCCTCCAGAGCTGCAAGGCTTCTGAGGGTAACAAATGGAATTCTTGGATAAATGTTATATCTGAAGCTAAGAGATTTAAATGTTTTAACACTTTATATTGTTTCAGCTTTTTCTGGGTCCCTTTGACATTCCATGAAGCAACTTTAAAATCCATAGCCATCTGATAGAATTATCAGAAAATGAAATGCCCTTAACCATGAGTTTCTAAGTACCAGCACACTGTTCAAAGTAAAGTCAGTGCTAGACACCCCTCCCTTTATCCCCTGCCCTTAAACCCTTCCCTCTCCCACCCTGTTGGTTCCCAGATCCAAGCAACAAAACAGCTAATGATTTATTTTTCCCGGCCCACCCCCCTCCATTTTCCTAAACATCGTTCAACAGAACTTTCCCAGATAAGCTCCCTCTCTCCAGCCACCCTTAAGTAAACCCCGCACTATCTGCAAGATTTAATAAAGTCATTATCCATAGAAAGAAAGATTCCAAGCTAAAATTTGCATTAAAATAAATTAAATAACTGAGGTGTTTGCTAGTTCTATATCTAAAGGAACACAAACCTAAATGAGAAACTCTACAAACTGTTCTAACCTATTACACCTGACTAGGTTTGTTCAAAATTAGGTTGGTTAGCATTGAACACCATAACTCATTATGATTCACTCTCATACTTCTGAGTATTTGTCTAAAGAAATGTGCAGCAAAAGAAGCCCAAAGTGCATGATAAAAGTCCATGAAAGCCACACGTATTCTGTATGGCATGAGAGTACATTCCGGGGAAGGAGAGAACCATACAGACAATTCCAGGTGTCCTCAAAACAGCTTCTAGCTCTTGTTAAGGAATAATCTCAACACTGATAACAGACTGTGAATTATCGGTTCCCAATAAAGTAAATAAATTGGATTAGCACAGTACCTAGGCTCCCTCTTGTGGATATGCAAGTAAATTGCTTCTTATTTCTTTTACTTCCCTCAGCACAAGTTGAGTGTTCAGTTTTGCCAATACTAGGAGTAGTGCTGGGATTCCTCTGTCCATGATACACTATGGACCACCGCATTATTTAACAGTTTAAATGTTGAGATTTCACTGCTGGTACATTCCTGATGTGTTCCTAGCTCCATCAAGATTTTCGGAAAATATCTGGGAGACTATTCTTTAGCCCAACACTAGCAGCCTCAGGATCATCTTATGTTTGCCAGGACCCAGCAATAAGAACCTGCAGCTTTGCAGGATAAAGCATTTTAAAACGAATCTCCACCACGATTAACTTAGTAACAAGTGGATGAAAAGCCATACGGCGTTGTCAGACAGTCGCTGTCAAATCTTGTGCTGTCCAGATTTTAGTACCACTCCATTGTACCTCTTTCAATTCTCAGATCTTGATGAGAAAATGCTGTCTCTCTAAGTAGTTCAAGAATTTTAAACTAAAAGGTCTTGGGGGGCTGCCGAACAGGGAAATCGGATGAAGGGCCCTATGTGCTCTTTCGATGACATACTTTGCCCCATAGGGAGAGGGTCTGGCCAGCTTTTTGACCAATTTATGAATGAATAATATGCTATCCTGACCTTCTTTGCCTTCTGGAAGGCCAATAAGGACCACACTGTTTCACCGGGATCGACCCGCCAGGTCTTCATTCATTTCTACATTGGATATCTTGTGTCTGATAGTGACAAGCTCTGGTTCTACTTTCCCAATTTGCTTTTCCAGCAAGGATATGTGAGCTTCGGAATCAGAGGTTTTCCCTGATATTTCTTCCATGGTCTGTGTTAAAATTTTGATATTGGCAGTGATCGCCTAGAGCTCTTCCTTGAATGGCCGGAATTCCGCTAGAAAATCGGCTAGTGTCAGGGGTGCTGAATCCTGAGTATAGTGTGAGGTTTTCTGCGTGTCTGTTGTGCTAGCAGTCCTAGGCTTCTTTGGGCCTTTTTCAGGTGTAGCAGGCGGTGTGTGTTTATGCAGAGCATGTCGCATCTCTACATCCATCTTCGGTAGCTTTAGTTAAGAAAAGGGAGTCGATCCTCTACCAGCAGTACCAATCACATCACCAGTTGTTTTTAATCAATAAATGGGTGAAAATAGTGAATTAAATGTCAGGGTGGCTGGAGAGACAAAAACGAGCTACCACCGGGCGAACTGCATCATGTCGTCTCCCCATAACTTTCCATTTCTTAATATTGAACTCCAGTTTATGCTCAATTGCCCAGTCTCCAATATGGTTTATCTGAGCCTGCAATTTTTTTATTGACTCAATATCATTAATGATGGCTCCAATTTTTGAGTCATCTGCATATTTCAGATCCAGACTCCATCTGCTACCTGCATATTTGAAATCAAGATGTTAAATAACCTTGACCCCGGTACAGACCCATGGGGCACTCCACTTGTAACCTCTCCCTTTTCTGACAGGAATCCCCTAACTTGAACCTACTGCATTCTGTTCTCCAGCCATGCTGCCACCCATCTAATTAAGTATGGGTCAACCCCTAACTTCTGTAGGGTCTTAAGTAGGATGTCATGTGAAACCGAATCAAAGGCCTATTTGTAGTCCAGGTATACTACATCAACTGGCAAATCAGCATCCAACGCAAGACCCACAGGTTCAAAAAAATGCATAAAGTTAGTGGTACCTGATTTCCCAGCTGCAAAGCCATGTTGGGATACATCTACATGGTACAAAGCTCTTAAATTATTATCCAATAATTTGTTAATGAAGCTCTCCATCAGTTTGCCTATTACTGATGTGATACTTATTGGGTGGTAGTTATCTACCTTGGACTTACCCCCAGATTTAAATATCGGTGTAATATATGTCACCTTCCATTATTCCAAGACCTTCTCTTTGTCAGAGACTTATTAAAAGAATAGATAGTGGAATAGCTAATTCTTCAGCTAATTCTAACAAGAACGCAGGATGGTATCCATCCAGTCCACCAGCTTTATATTTCTTTAGGTTTTTAGCTTGTCTCTAACCTGCTCTGCTGTGATTTTTGGGATGTCCATTGTCAGTACAGTTGTTTCAATTTCTATGGAGTAACTACTACTTTCCCTTAAGTATACACTCAGGAGATATCTACAGAACATATTTGCCATGTCCCATTCCCCATCAGCTTCTGTATCACCATCCTTTTGGGCAGTAATCTGATTTCATCCATTTCTTAAACTTCCTATGTAATTATAGAACTCTTTACCATTGTCACTTCTTTTTGTGGCTAGCCCTAACTCAGCCTTAACCTTCCCTTTACATATTTCACTATTACACTTTTTAACTAGAGTTCTGTAAGCAGCCAATCTTTCGGTGGTTGAATTTCTCTTATATTTCTTGTATGTCTTATTTTTCCTATTTATTAACCTGCAAATTTTATATGAAAACCATTCTGGTACTCTACCCTTTCTATTGTATTTATTTATGAGCGGGACATGATTGTTTATCCATGTCTGTAATGTGTTATCAATCTCTTCCCAAATTTGTACCAAAGATTTATTTTACAACTCATACCAGTTATGGGTGTGTATTATCCACTTCATTTCTGTGTAATCAGACTTATCATAATTTCTAATTATTGTTTTCGCGGATACACTGTGACAGTCATCCACTAAGAGGCATCTAACCATGTTGTGGTCACTTGATCCAAGTGGTCGCATTACTTGCTCATCTCTTATTACTCTTTCCATGTTATACAATATTAAAGCCAAAAGAGTGTTATATCTTGTACTTTCCTTTACAACTTGATTTAGACAGATACTTTCACATATTTCCAAGAACCTTTCTTCTATGCCACTCTCTCCATGCAGAGAATCTCAATATATGTGGGAAGTTAAAATCACCCATCACCATAGTATTGCCTATTACCACTCCACTGTCAAGTAAATCCAGAAAATCTGTATTTTCCTGCTCACTTAGACTAGGTGATCTATAAAACACCCCCAGCCTGATGTTTTTAGTCCTGGTTTGAAATGTAAGCCACAATTGCTTAACCTGATTCAACTGGATATTCTTATGTTCCATAACTTGTGCTTTTAAGTGTGATGCTATGTATATATACCCACACCTCCCCCCTTTTTGTCTTTTCTAGGTCTGTGGTAAAAATCATATCCTTCAATTTCATCCACCCAGTCCTCCTCTGTAAGCCAAGTTTCTGCCAGTCCACAGACATCAATATTGTCTCTATACAGGGTGAATTTAAGTTCATCAATTTTTGGTTTAATGCTTTGAGCATTGACAAGTAATAGTTTTATGTCTTTCTTCCTGTCTTCTTGATTATCTTTAAACCGATTACATTTTTTCTCATGGCTTGTTTGTTCATCCACAATTGCCCCTCTGAAGCCAGTTTAAATGAACATCAGTGTACTTCTTAAGTATCTGCGCTAGTTCTTAACTCCCTTTCTTACTCGAGTGCCATCCATGTTTTCCAAAATACAATGTATTTGTATCAAACACTTCCCAGGACCTAATGCAGTCTGTATTGTTCATGATACATCACCTCCTCAGCCAATTATTTACTCTTTTTATTTTCTCATTTATCCTACTTCCTGTCTTCGGTATCGCCAGAATCTCTGAGAAAACCACCTTCCCATTTATTTTCTGTAAAGTTTTCTCTTTACTCATAAACTGTAGATACATCTGGTCCTCTCTGCTTTTATATAAATCATTTGTACCAGCATGACTTATGATTAGTGGTGTATCCGAATGCTTGTTTATCATTTTTGGAATCATGGTGGCAATATCTGCTAACTTTGTCCCTGGCAGGAAGGAGCTTGTTACTGTTTCTTTCAAACTTTTTGTTGTATAAGCATCCGTGTACTTAACAATGGAACCTCTATTACATAGACCCTTTTCCTTTCTGAGTAATTTTCCATTTCCATGTCAGTATTGTGCCCCTAATTAGTGGGTGTGGTTTCTTGGTCATTACCTTGAACTTGTATCACCTCTTCTAAATGATCCCCTGTATTATTAGCTAAACAGTTTTCTCCTAGTCCCCCATTTCCTTCACCCTCCTGCCATGTACTTTCCTGCTCTGTTGGTGTTACATATGTCTGGGTTCCTCTGTCTCAATGAGGTATTTTAGTGGCTCATATGTGTTATTTACTGATAACTGGAAGGTCATAGCCTCCTTCCCTTCTTTGATTTTCTGGTACTAGCTGGAAACTTCCATTCATTTTCTGTTTCAGTACTGTTTCTGTATCTTTTCAATGTCCCTCCTTTATTGTTTAACTTATTCCCTCGGACATTTTAATCATTCCATCTTTGGGTTTATAGCATTTTAGTTTGAGTTCCAAACCACAATCCTCACTTTTAATTCCTTAATTTCTATACATTGTTCACATGTGTAAACAGTTTTGGCATGGGCTTTCTCTACTCTGAATGTTAAACAGTCCTTACATTTGATTCCAAGTTCACCAGATTACAGGGCTACGATCAAACTCTCCATAATTACACTCTTTCTGGGTTCCCCGAATATATTTATCACTATCTTAGCCCAGTATAATCCTCCAAACTATAACCTTACTTTTTTGTGGTCTCAAAGCTCCTCTTTGGTTTCCTGACCCACTGTACCCACGTGCTTGAGCTTGCAGCGCTTGCTCCTGCCATCCAATATATCTGCCACGACCCAGAAGTACCAATGGGGTTGCGGTCACACACTCCACCAAATAGTCTGTTTAACTTAAAATATTGCACCTCCAGTTACTAAAATGGAGCACAAAGCCCCAAATTTGCTCTTATGAATGCTCAAGTTAAAATCTACATCTTCCCAGAGTTTAGTAGTTCTGTCTCGATCTCTTGAGAACTACACTTCCCAGACCACTTCTTGTCTGGCTCCCTGCACTACAGTGCACTTTCTCAAACTCCAACAGCAAAAAGCAACTCCAGCATACACCAAGACTGCCTCCCTGTCAGCTTTGGCTGATACACAGGCTCAAAGGCAGTTCCCAGAGTTTACCAGTGCTCACTCCTGCTGTCCAATATATCCAGTGACCCGGAAGTACCAATGGGGTTGCGGTCACACACTCCACCAAATAGCCTGTTTAACTTAAAATATTGCACTCCCAGTTACTAAAACAGAGCACAAAGTCCCAAAGTTGCCCTTATGAGTGCTCAAGTTAAAATCTACAGGCTTCTCAGAGTTTAGTAGCTCTGTTTCAATCTCTTGAGAACTACACCCCCGACCACTTCCTGTCTGGCTTCTTGCACTTCAGTGCTGTTTCTCAAACTCCAACAGCAAAAAGCAACTCCAGCATCCACCAGTACTGCTGACACACAGGCTCTAAGGCAGTCCCAGAGATACTAGGGTAAAAGAGACCCTAACTCTAAATCAATGTGTCATTTTATTTATTTTTTGGTTTTGTTTAGTTTTTAACAGTTGGTTAATGTAGTGCTAGCATTACCCTAAATTTGGAACTGCCTTCCAGGTCACATAAATGTATTTAAACACCACTGCATTAAAGACTGGCCTGGCATCCAAGTAATGGTAACACCAATGCTGGGCTACACAATCATTCAAACACCAAGGAAAACTACACAACACATTTACCAAGTCAGGGGACTCATTTACCCTAACATTACACCTTTTACTTTTGAGGCATTGTGCATCAGCCCTAATTGATGCCTATATTTATTTATTTTTACCATTGTTTCCCTCCTTTTTAAACAGGACCAAGGGTTCAGGAGGCCGGGAGAAGCAGGCAGAAAGGTACGGGCAAAGCCATAGTAATCCCGGAGGCGACTGCAGTCTGTTGCTTCCGATTGGTGCGCCTTCCCATAGACTTAAACTGGGGTTTGCTGCACTATTCTGGCCAGGATTTCTGCTTTTCTTTAAATTATTTTGAATTCCTCATAAAAGTGCTGTTTCTCTTACTTTGTGCCTGATTTATGGGCTGTTTTCTGTATTTTAAAATAAGTGTTACAGTCTTTTGAAGAATGTTGTGTGGGCTAGACGGCAGGCGCCTAACCCCCATACCCTCCCAGTCTATTGTTGTGCAAATCTTAAGTTTTAGCACCTTATTGCAGATTACTGCAATAAAGGTACCCTGCTGACTGCCTTCTCCTCTGCCCCCACTTTGTAGAAGGTGCAGCCCTCGAGGTCCAGGGAGCGGAGGGGCTCCGAGCTGCCAGCGGGTCGGCGGCACCTGTGCAGCTGACCAAGGGTTCCAGGAGGCCGGGAGAAGCAGGCAGAAAGGTACAGGCAAAGCCGCAAAATTTTTGCCCGCCCCCTCCCCCTACTGGTTGATTCCTTTATACACTTTCTCCCGCTATTTCTTAATCCACGCCCACATCCCTTTCCCTTCCTCCCTTAACCCATACCTAACCTCCACAATGCTACTTTGCTTCCTTTTACTCCTGAGCCTCGATCTCACCCAATCCCTTATGATATTAATGTTATGCCCAGTGTCAAGATAAATAACTCAGTTAATACAACCTGCCCACTTCTGCCATCCACAATGGCCAACCAGATTCCTTATTCACCCTGAACCACTTTTACAATGCAACCTCTGGGATATCCACATAAGGCCACCCTAACAATTCAGCACAGCCCTGGCACCTTACTTGTATCATGGCTTTCTATTAACCCACTATGCCTGTCCATTAAATTATTATGCTATGATAAAATTCACACCTATATACCAGGACCATCACTCATCTCACAGCAGGCATCCAGGATTAGGAGGAAACGCTCTGACCATTCACTATCCCTGTCCCTTGGTGCACTCCTCAAACTAATCTCTTCTACCTTCTGATCTGTTTTGGTACCATTGAAATAAATCCTGGCCCCATTGAAAGTTTATTTTCCCCTGCTGATCTATCCTCTATAAATGGCCTAAGCTTCCTACACTTCAATGCCTGCAGCCTCTTAAAAAAATTCTCCGTAATTCAGGCCTGGGTGGCACATACCCTGCCTGACTTTCTGGTCATCTCTGAATCTTGGTTCAGACCTTCGACCAAAGACAGTGTTGTAAACCTTACCAACTATCAGCTCTTCAGAGCAGATCACCCTTCCAGGGGTGGTGGGGTGGCCATATACATTAAGGACACCATCTCTGCTACCTACCTCATCAACACATCCTAACCAAAGGAATTTGAATGTTTGTCAATCAAAATATCCTTCCTAACTTGTCTTCATTTAAATTGATTGCTGCTATAGGCCCCTCAGCAGGCCTCAAATTACTATCTCACCTGGGGTCAATAACCAATCTAGGCCCTGAAGATACCATCATCCTTGGTGATTTGAATTTAAACTGGCATCTAATGCATCTGCACAATTGGTAACCTTTGTGACACCTATGGCTTTACACAGCTAATTAAAGATCCAACCAGGGTTAACCTAAAAATTCTAGCAACAGCTCACTCCTGGATATTATGTTGGTAAACAAGCCTCACTTATATACGATGCAGAGTACTACCGAATGATGTAAGGACCATTGTCCCATAGCTGGCATAAGATCTTCCTCAAACCACCCAACCCTGCTGAATTTGTCCTCAAAAGGTCAAAAAGAAGTTCAACATACCAGGATACCTCCATGACCTGAGTAACACAATATATTGGCAAGATTTCTACCTTACAACCTCAGTGAAACAGCTCTCCAGATCTTAAGGACATTATCACTAATGCTCTCAATATTCATGCACCATTCACCAATATCAGAACTAAAGCAAGGTCCTGCCCTGGTTCACCACTGATCTTAAAACAGCCTTGCTAGCCAGAGATAAACTGTGGAAAAAGGCAAGAAAAACTAAGGATTCCAGAGAGGCTAAATTTCAGAAAGCAAGAAATTCATGTACAACACAAATAAGATCTGCCAAAGCTGCCTATTATAGAGCTGAATTGGATGCCTCCTATAATAACCCAACCAGGCTCTGGGGAACTATAAAGGGTATCTTGGGCCAAACTCTATTCCTGCCTTAACCTGCAAACTGCTACTAAATAACACAGAAATTACGGACAAACAAGAAATCCTAAATACCTTCAATGACCACTTCACCACAGCTGGACTAGCATTTGACTCTTCACCTGCAAATCTCCTGAGATCTTCCTTGAACCTTCAATCCACCGTGGGTCAAAAGGCTACATCAACCTTCTCCTTCAACCCAATATCCTTGAAGAAGTGGAAGATCTCTCTCCAATTTAGATACTTCAAAAGTGCAGGTACAGACTCTGGACCCTACTTCCTCAAGATTGCATCTCAAGTCTTATCTGCCCCCCTCACTCATCTCTTCAATCTTTCCCTCACCACTGGATCCATTCCCTCCACTTGGAAAACAGCTCAAGTAGTTCCTTTACTCAAATCTGGTGATCCCATGGACCTCAATAATTACAGGCCCATTTCCATCCTATCAGTTCTATCCAAGATGCTCGAAAAGTTAGTAAACTCACAATTAAGGGACTACCTGGATAACAATAACCTCTAAATACAGCACAATCAGGATTAGATCAAGGCATAGCACCATTTCGGCCCTAGCCAAAGTAACCAATGACTGGCAGATTGCTGTGGATAAGAAGAACAGTACCTGTGCTGTGTTCCTGGATTTGAGCAAAGCATTTGACACAGTGGATCATGAATCATTAATCACCTCCCTTGGCTCACTAGGGTTGGATTCCCCTTCACTCAATTGGTTCAAGTGCTATCTATCAGACAGGTCACAACTGGTAAAAGATGGAAACTACCTATCCACCTCAAAACCACTGTTAAAAGGTATACCGCAAGGCTCTATTCTTGGCCCCATCCTCTTTGCCATCTATATTAATAATATTGATGCTAACCTCACTCAATCCAACATCCATCTGTTTGCTGATGATACTGTATTATATGTTAGCAATCCTTCATTATCTAAAGCCTGTGAACTGCTACAATCTGAATTTTCCATCCTACAACACAACCTACTGGATAAAAACTACTTCTAAATGCAAAAAACAAAGCTATGTTCTTTACCTCAAAGAGTTGCTCTGCCACTACCCCACCATCCACCACCCTACAACTAACCACCTTACTTGGAGAGAAGCTGGAATTCATTGATAACTTAAATACCTCGAGTCTGGATTGATAACAAGCTTGACTATTCTGTCCATATTGAGAGCTACTAAAGAAACTGAGACAAAGGCTTGGTTTATTTTTAGAATAAAGCACTACCTCAACAGAGACTCCAAAAAAGATTAATCCAGGCTTCATTCCTATCCTCATTGACTATGCTGACTTTCTGTACGGACATTGTTCACCCCTCTTAAATAAACTGGACACCCTATACCACAGGTCCATCAGATTCATTACTGACCTTCCTTCAGCACCCATCATTGCTCCTTTATAAGGCAGTTAACTGGACATCATTACAACACAGAAGAAATAGGAATGCTGCAATTTGGATATTCAAAGCCTTATCAGGCAAGCTACCTACCTATATCTCAGACTGTTTTACTCAAATTACTTCTAGGCCATACAACCTAAGGATCAGCAAAATTATCATTCTTAAGGTCCCCAATGTCTGCACCCAGTTTGGGAGGGCTGCTATCAGCTACTCACTAGCAATTGTTTGGAATTCACTCCAAAAAACCATGAAGTTAAATAACCTCCTACCCTTAATATCCTTCAAAAGATTATTCAGCACCCTATTCCCAGAACTTTGCAACTGCTTCCACAAGGCCTAAACCCAGGCCCTACCTACCCCCCCTTTTTTTGTTGTTTCTATATGCTGATAAAACTCCTGTTCCAGTCCCAAGATTCACCCTCAAAATGCCTGCTAGGTCCTATAATCTACATATTACTCCTGATGTGCCCATTGCCTTCTGTCTCACAGATTAAAAGTTTTAATGTGCCGTGTACATATGTATATTGTTATATATTAGCACTTATGTCATTGTATTACTGTTTATGTTACCCTGTCATTGTATTACTGTTTATGCTACCCTTGTCAATGTAATAACACTTGCACTTCTTGACCACTCAGGTCCATCTTGTAAATGAGCTATGCTCAATGATGTTCACCTGATTAAATAAAAGAATTTTGATTTGATTTGATTTGATATTTGAAAACAAATGTACACATCTTTGTATTCACAATGCCTGCCTTCACTTGACATTGTCAATACTTTTAATACCAAACAGTCCCTGGTGATCAGTTGCACTCTCTGACCTCACCACATGCCATGCCTTAAAGTTCATGGATTACAGTAGCATCCTCACCTGACCCCATCTCTGCCCAAAGCAGTCTTTGTTATCCAGTGGCACCCCCCCAACTCAGTTGCATATAAAAATCAATGCCACATCCTGGATTCCAGAATACCCTTCCCCACCTTGTACCAATCCAGTTAGTGTCTGGCATACAGTTAACCCCTCACCCTGACCTAAACCAATCAATTCCTAGTCAAAAGTGACATCACCACCCTCATCCAGACCCAATCCAATCAGTCCTTGGCATCTAGGGGCACCCCTTCCTTTCCCAGCCCCATCCCAACCCAATCCATCCCTGGCATCCAGTTGTACCCTTCCCACACCTAGCCCTTGAGCCAATCAATCCCTGGCACCTACACCTTTAACACTTGCATTTTCTATTTAAATATAATTAATAAAACTGAAGACCTTACTGTAATCTATAGTGACTAAATCCCTCAATAATCAACCTTCTTCAGCAACTTGTAGGTAGAGATGTGCAAAACTGGAAAATTTTGCCTAGCGAAATATTTCGCGTAATTCCCAAATTACGCAAAATTTTTCTCCTAGGTGAAATGTAATTTTGCGTTCACGTAATGTGAAATTTTGCCCAATTTCACCCAATTTCGCTTTTCCATAAGGTGAAATTTTGCCATTATTCTTAATTTCGCTAATGTTTTAAATGTTACCAGTGACATTGCAATGCATTGTGGGTAGATAGCTGAAAAATCATGTAAAGGCTGTTTCCTGCACAGTATATTGTCTGTTGAGTCAGAGAGCTGTTCAGTGTGGTACATCACAGCCAATAAACCCTTCAAAAACCTCTTAATTTGTGATTTGTGAGAGTTAATTGCTCCCAAAAATCTTAATTTGGTTCCTAGTGCTGCTAGTGAACCTTTTTTTCATTTTAGTATCTTTGGATAATACTTCATTAAACTTAGGTAGTGTTTTCAGTTTTCTCTGTATCTGTGTCTGTGTCTGTGAGGAGTTGAGTGGGGAGGGTCAACCATGTTGAGTGTCTGTGTGTGTATGTGAAAGCAGAGCAGGCTAGTTCCTAATAGTTGATGGATTTCTCACAAGTAGTGAGTGAGTTTCTATAATTTCATTTATGTCTTAATATTTTTGTTGGTGTGCTACTTATTTGTTATATTTTTCTTACATATTGACCCTTTTGGGGGTAACTTTATCTGAACAGTTACTCATTCTGAGTAGTTCTATTCCTGTTTCCTTTTGCTTAATCACTTTTGTGATTTTTTTTTTTTGATTGAAAGTATTCATGTACATTGACCACTTGACTTGTTCATATGCAGGTGCACTGCATTGTTGAATTGCTCACAGAAATTAAAATTATGATCTAGCCTCTGCATTGCAGCTTTCCTGTTTTTCTATTTAATTTGCTTACCATATTAACCCGTTCCTCCCTGTTACACCACTGGTGTTTATACCTGACCCTATTATATATGGGGCATGTTAGGCAGTTGAACCACCATGGTTAGGCCTGAAAACCCTTTGAAATGGTACTGAAAACAGCAGATTTGTGTCCTGATGGTAGATGTGAACCATGTAACTGCATGTCTGAAATCTGATTTCTGCCTGAATGTACTGTAACATGTTTTGGGAAACATTTCTGGACATCTGGGCCATGTTAGGCAGTGGCAACACCATGATTAGGCCTCAAACCATTTATAAACAGTGTACCAAACAACATCTTTTGGTCCAGGTGAAAGGCATGCAACATATTACAGCATATCAGATACCTGATTTGAGGTCTGAATTTACTGTAAAATATTTTTGGAAACATTTATGGACTTGTGGGCATGTTAGGCTGTGGCATCACCTCAGTGAGGCCTGAAAATCATAGAAATGGTGCAAAAACAACATATTTGGGTCCTCCTGATGGTGGATGTGAATCATGTAACAGCATGTGTGACACCTGATTTCTGTCTGAATGAAATGTAACAGTTTCTGGGAAACATTTTGGGAATTGTGGAGGATCAGGAGGACAAGGGTAATACAACACTGAGCGGGGATAACTAATAGAGAGAGAACAAGAAAAGGGACTGAATTCTATAGGGAGCATAAGACAGAAACAAACAACAGCAATGGTCAATAAAATTATTTTACATACAAAATAAAGAAACAAGAGGATTTAAGGAATGGATGTAGATTAAAAAGGATAGAATAGCTTTTTTTGGGGGCGATTCCAGAATGTATGGCGCAACTCACAGGCAGATGTGAGTTGTGACACACGCTGCTATGCCTGTGACTCAGCACCAGATTCCAGAACAGGCAGGGTCCCTGGCATCTATGCCCTGTGACTTGCAGCAGCTCCAGGGTTGCACCACAGGAAGGGTGCATCAGACCTGGTTGCACAAGCCACAGTGATGCTCACCCACAGGCCATGTCAAGACATGGCACAGCTTCCCAAACCCCTGCACCAGGACATCACAGCAATGCCCTCACAGGGCTGTGGAGGGGTGGGGCTTCTGGGTAGCCCTGGGTACATGGCGGTGGGGTCATGTACTGCCCTATTAGGCACATCTCAGGGATGGCAGCACAGAGGTGCGGATGCACATGGCTGGCAGCCCTGCCACTGGGTGTGGGGTGGGGACCTATGAAGGACCCTGGGGAGGTCAGCTGTAGGGGTGGCAGGCATGCAGGTGTGACCCCAGTGGACATAGGGTATGGTTAGATCACCTAATAGCCAGTCTAATTGTACTTAGACCATTGTCTGCCGGGGTCCCTCCTGGAATAGCAACTTGCTATTCCATTGGCTGAGCACTTGGAATACAGCTGTAAGCGATGCCGGAAACCCCCTTGTACCATGTCACAGGGGGTTTCTTCCCTAGCCTATGGTGTAGCCCACGTTTGGTGCAGGTAGCCTGCACCATGTCACAGGCAGCTTGGGCCATGTCACAGGCTGCCTTTTGGAATTGTGGGTGGTGAAATGCATGTTGCAAGGTGAGCCATTGGGTTTGGCACAAGTCACCCTCTGACATGTGTAACCCGTCTTGGAATCTGGCCCCATATGTGCAATCCTGAGCCCACAATACCACTAAGGGAGCAACAAGAGTAGCAGAAGCTGTCAGAGGGCAGATCTATTGTTAATTCACATTTCTTAGATATTGGGGAGTGTGCTGGGATGGTTCAGTTCCACAGACTTAAATGCAGCCATAATACAAACCCTTTCAGTCCGGATGCAATAAGTATATTTTCTTGTTGGATATCTTTTCAAGAGATTCCATATTCTTTTAGTTGCAGTGGGTTGATGGATACATTAGGCAGATAGTCATCTTGAAGCACACAGCCATTCTAAAATGTATAATTAATTGTAATGTAAGTAGGTAACTTTCAAATACTGTGGATCCTTTAATTTTCAATCACATAAGTGTGGTGTGCATATTTATGGAACACATACAAACATAGAAAAGAAAAGTAAGTGTCTTAGCTGGGACTTGAACCCAGGCCACCAAGAATACTATTCCAGTTGTGCTACCAGCTGCGTCATCAAAGCAATTGGGAGCTGGGCTATCCCTGAGCAAATTACTCTTTCTCCAGTGCACAACCTGGTGCTGCACAAATAATTACACACAATGGGCCCTATGCAAGATGCCAATACACCATGCAAACCAGGTGCATTGGGTATCGACAAGCATGAATGCCACAGAGTGGCAATCATGAATGGGGCACAATGCAGTTATGCATCTGATCCCCAGCAGTGTGGACAGCAATGGCGGGGTGGGAGGGAGCATGGCAGAGGTGGCTGGCACTACACACCTGTCACAAAAGCACGTAGTGCTGGCCAAAATAGGGCAAGCAAGACCCACAGGTTCAAAAATGCATAAAGTTAGTGGTACCTGATTTCCCAGCTGCAAAGCCATGTTGGGATACATCTACATGGTACAAAGCTCTTAAATTATTATCCAATAATTTGTTAATGAAGCTCTCCATCAGTTTGCCTATTACTGATGTGATACTTATTGGGTGGTAGTTATCTACCTTGGACTTACCCCCAGATTTAAATATCGGTGTAATATATGTCACCTTCCATTATTCCAAGACCTTCTCTTTTGTCAGAGACTTATTAAAAAGAATAGATAGTGGAATAGCTAATTCTTCAGCTAATTCTAACAAGAACGCAGGATGGTATCCATCCAGTCCACCAGCTTTATATTTCTTTAGGTTTTTTAGCTTGTCTCTAACCTGCTCTGCTGTGATTTTTGGGATGTCCATTGTCAGTACAGTTGTTTCAATTTCTATGGAGTAACTACTACTTTCCCTTAAGTATACACTCAGGAGATATCTACAGAACATATTTGCCATGTCCCATTCCCCATCAGCTTCTGTATCACCATCCTTTTGGGCAGTAATCTGATTTCATCCATTTCTTAAACTTCCTATGTAATTATAGAACTCTTTACCATTGTCACTCTTTTTTGTGGCTAGCCCTAACTCAGCCTTAACCTTCCTTTATATTTCACTTTACACTTTTAACTAGAGTTCTGTAGCAGCCAATCTTTCAGGGGTTGGAATTTCTCTTATATTTCTTATATGTCTATTTTTCCTATTTATTAACCTGCAAATTTTATATGAAAACCATTCTGGTACTCTACCCTTTCTATTGTATTTATTTATGAGTGGACATGATTGTTTATCCATGTCTGTAATGTGTTATCAATCTCTTCCAAATTTGTACCAAAGATTTATTTTACAACTCATACCAGTTATGGGTGTGTATTATCCACTTCATTTCTGTGTAATCAGACTTATCATAATTTCTAATTATTGTTTCGCGGATACACTGTGACAGTCATCCACTAAGAGGCATCTAACCATGTTGTGGTCACTTGATCCAAGTGGTCGCATTACTTGCTCATCTCTTATTACTCTTTCCATGTTATACAATATTAAAGCCAAAAGAGTGTTATATCTTGTACTTTCCTTTACAACTTGATTTAGACAGATACTTTCACATATTTCCAAGAACCTTTCTTCTATGCCACTCTCTCCATGCAGAGAATCTCAATATATATGTGGGAAGTTAAAATCACCCATCACCATAGTATTGCCTATTACCACTCCACTGTCAAGTAAATCCAGAAAATCTGTATTTTCCTGCTCACTTAGACTAGGTGATCTATAAAACACCCCCAGCCTGATGTTTTTAGTCCTGGTTTGAAATGTAAGCCACAATTGCTTAACCTGATTCAACTGGATATTCTTATGTTCCATAACTTGTGCTTTTAAGTGTGATGCTATGTATATATACCCACACCTCCCCCCTTTTTGTCTTTTCTAGGTCTGTGGTAAAAATCATATCCTTCAATTTCATCCACCCAGTCCTCCTCTGTAAGCCAAGTTTCTGCCAGTCCACAGACATCAATATTGTCTCTATACAGGGTGAATTTAAGTTCATCAATTTTTGGTTTAATGCTTTGAGCATTGACAAGTAATAGTTTTATGTCTTTCTTCCTGTCTTCTTGATTATCTTTAAACCGATTACATTTTTTCTCATGGCTTGTTTGTTCATCCACAATTGCCCCTCTGAAGCCAGTTTAAATGAACATCAGTGTACTTCTTAAGTATTCATGCCTAGTTCTTAACTCCCTTTCTTACTCGAGTGCCATCCATGTTTTCCAAAATACAATGTATTTGTATCAAACACTTCCCAGGACCTAATGCAGTCTGTATTGTTCATGATACATCACCTCCTCAGCCAATTATTTACTCTTTTTATTTTCTCATTTATCCTACTTCCTGTCTTCGGTATCGCCAGAATCTCTGAGAAAACCACCTTCCCATTTATTTTCTGTAAAGTTTTCTCTTTACTCATAAACTGTAGATACATCTGGTCCTCTCTGCTTTTATATAAATCATTTGTACCAGCATGACTTATGATTAGTGGTGTATCCGAATGCTTGTTTATCATTTTTGGAATCATGGTGGCAATATCTGCTAACTTTGTCCCTGGCAGGAAGGAGCTTGTTACTGTTTCTTTCAAACTTTTTGTTGTATAAGCATCCGTGTACTTAACAATGGAACCTCTATTACATAGACCCTTTTCCTTTCTGAGTAATTTTCCATTTCCATGTCAGTATTGTGCCCTTAATTAGTGGGTGTGGTTTCTTGGTCATTACCTTGAACTTGTATCACCTCTTCTAAATGATCCCCTGTATTATTAGCTAAACAGTTTTCTCCTAGTCCCCCATTTCCTTCACCCTCCTGCCATGTACTTTCCTGCTCTGTTGGTGTTACATATGTCTGGGTTTCCTCTGTCTCAATGAGGTATTTTAGTGGCTCATATGTGTTATTTACTGATAACTGGAAGGTCATAGCCCTCCTTCCCTTCTTTGATTTTCTGGTACTAGCTGGAAACTTCCATTCATTTTCTGTTTCAGTACTGTTTCTGTATCTTTTCAATGTCCCTCCTTTATTGTTTAACTTATTCCCCTCGGACATTTTAATCATTCCATCTTTGGGTTTATAGCATTTTAGTTTGAGTTCCAAACCCACAATCCTCACTTTTAATTCCTTAATTTCTATACATTGTTCACATGTGTAAACAGTTTTGGCATGGGCTTTCCTCTACTCTGAATGTTAAACAGTCCTTACATTTGATTCCAAGTTCACCAGATTACAGGGCTACGATCAAACTCTCCATAATTACACTCTTTCTGGGTTCCCCGAATATATTTATCACTATCTTAGCCCAGTATAATCCTCCAAACTATAACCTTACTTTTTTGTGGTCTCAAAGCTCCTCTTTGGTTTCCTGACCCACTGTACCCACGTGCTTGAGCTTGCAGCGCTTGCTCCTGCCATCCAATATATCTGCCACGACCCAGAAGTACCAATGGGGTTGCGGTCACACACTCCACCAAATAGTCTGTTTAACAAAATATTGCACCTCCAGTTACTAAAATGGAGCACAAAGCCCCAAATTTGCTCTTATGAATGCTCAAGTTAAAATCTACATCTTCCCAGAGTTTAGTAGTTCTGTCTCGATCTCTTGAGAACTACACTTCCCAGACCACTTCTTGTCTGGCTCCCTGCACTACAGTGCACTTTCTCAAACTCCAACAGCAAAAAGCAACTCCAGCATACACCAAGACTGCCTCCCCTGTCAGCTTTTGGCTGATACACAGGCTCAAAGGCAGTTCCCAGAGTTTACCAGTGCTCACTCCTGCTGTCCAATATATCCACAGTGACCCGGAAGTACCAATGGGGTTGCGGTCACACACTCCACCAAATAGCCTGTTTAACTTAAAATATTGCACTCCCAGTTACTAAAACAGAGCACAAAGTCCCAAAGTTGCCCTTATGAGTGCTCAAGTTAAAATCTACAGGCTTCTCAGAGTTTAGTAGCTCTGTTTCAATCTCTTGAGAACTACACCCCCGACCACTTCCTGTCTGGCTTCTTGCACTTCAGTGCTGTTTCTCAAACTCCAACAGCAAAAAGCAACTCCAGCATCCACCAGTACTGCTGACACACAGGCTCTAAGGCAGTCCCAGAGATACTAGGGTAAAAGAGACCCTAACTCTAAATCAATGTGTCATTTTATTTATTTTTTGTTTTTGTTTAGTTTTTAACAGTTGGTTAATGTAGTGCTAGCATTACCCTAAATTTGGAACTGCCTTCCAGGTCACATAAATGTATTTAAACACCACTGCATTAAAGACTGGCCTGGCATCCAAGTAATGGTAACACCAATGCTGGGCTACACAATCATTCAAACACCAAGGAAAACTACACAACACATTTACCAAGTCAGGGGACTCATTTACCCTAACATTACACCTTTTACTTTTGAGGCATTGTGCATCAGCCCTAATTGATGCCTATATTTATTTATTTTTACCATTGTTTCCCTCCTTTTTAAACAGGACCAAGGGTTCCAGGAGGCCGGGAGAAGCAGGCAGAAAGGTACGGGCAAAGCCGCAAACCAATCGGAAAGCGACTGCAGTCTGTGCCTTGCTTCCGATTGGTGCGCCTTCCCCATAGACTTAAACTGGGGTTTGCTGCACTATTCTGGCCAGGATTTCTGCTTTTCTTTAAATTATTTTGAATTCCTCATAAAAGTGCTGTTTCTCTTACTTTGTGCCTGATTTATGGGCTGTTTTCTGTATTTTAAAATAAGTGTTACAGTCTTTTGAAGAATGTTGTGTGGGCTAGACGCAGGCGCCTAACCCCCATACCCTCCCAGTCTATTGTTGTGCAAATCTTAAGTTTTAGCACCTTATTGCAGATTACTGCAATAAAGGTACCCTACTGACTGCCTTCTCCTCTGTCCCCCACTTTGTAGAAGGTGCAGCCCTCGAGGTCCAGGGAGCGGAGGGGCTCCGAGCTGCCAGCGGTTCGGCGGCACCTGTGCAGCTGACCAAGGGTTCCAGGAGGCCGGGAGAAGCAGGCAGAAAGGTACAGGCAAAGCCATAAAATTTTTGCCGCCCCCTCCCCTACTGGTTGATTCCTTTTATACACTTTCTCCCGCTATTTCTTAATCCACGCCCACATCCCTTTCCCTTCCTCCCTTAACCCATACCTAACCTCCACAATGCTACTTTGCTTCCTTTTACTCCTGAGCCTCGCATCTCACCCAATCCCTTATGATATTAATGTTATGCCCAGTGTCAAGATAAATAACTCAGTTAATACAACCTGCCCACTTCTGCCATCCACAATGGCCAACCACGGATTCCTTATTCACCCTGAACCACTTTTACAATGCAACCTCTGGGATATCCCACATAAGGCCACCCTAACAATTCAGCACAGCCCTGGCACCTTACTTGTATCATGGCTTTCTATTAACCCACTATGCCTGTCCATTAAATTATTATGCTATGATAAAATTCACACCTATATACCAGGACCATCACTCATCTCACAGCAGGCATCCAGGATTAGGAGGAAGCGCTCTGACCATTCACTATCCCCTGTCCCTTGGTGCACTCCTCAAACTAATCTCTTCTACCTTCTGATCTGTTTTGGTACCATTGAAATAAATCCTGGCCCCATTGAAAGTTTATTTTCCCTGCTGATCTATCCTCTATAAATGGCCTAAGCTTCCTACACTTCAATGCCTGCAGCCTCTTAAAAAAATTCTCCGTAATTCAGGCCTGGGTGGCACATACCCTGCCTGACTTTCTGGTCATCTCTGAATCTTGGTTCAGACCTTCGACCAAAGACAGTGTTGTAAACCTTACCAACTATCAGCTCTTCAGAGCAGATCACCCTTCCAGGGGTGGTGGGGTGGCCATATACATTAAGGACACCATCTCTGCTACCTACCTCATCAACACATCCTAACCAAAGGAATTTGAATGTTTGTCAATCAAAATATCCTTCCTAACTTGTCTTCATTTAAATTGATTGGCTGCTATAGGCCCCCTCAGCAGGCCTCAAATTACTATCTCACCTGGGGTCAATAACCAATCTAGGCCCTGAAGATACCATCATCCTTGGTGATTTGAATTTAAACTGGCTATCTAATGCATCTGCACATTGGTAACCTTGACACCTATGGCTTTACACAGCTAATTAAAGATCCAACCAGGGTTAACCTAAAAAATTCTAGCAACAGCTCACTCCTGGATATTATGTTGGTAAACAAGCCTCCTTATATCGCATGCAGGTACTACCGAATGATGTAAGTGACCATTGTCCCATAGCTGGCATAAGATCTTCACTCAAACCACCCAACCCTGCTGAATTTGTCCTCAAAAGGTCAAAAGAAGTTCAACATACCAGGATACCTCCATGACCTGAGTAACACAATATATTGGCAAGATTTCTACCTTACAACCTCAGTGAAACAGCTCTCCAGATCTTAAAGGACATTATCACTAATGCTCTCAATATTCATGCACCATTCACCAATATCAGAACTAAAGCAAGGTCCTGCCCTGGTTCACCACTGATCTTAAAACAGCCTTGCTAGCCAGAGATAAACTGTGGAAAAAGGCAAGAAAAACTAAGGATTCAGAAGTGGCTAAATTTCAGAAAGCAAGAAATTCATGTACAACACAAATAAGATCTGCCAAAGCTGCCTATTATAGAGCTGAATTGGATGCCTCCTATAATAACCCAACCAGGCTCTGGGGAACTATAAAGGGTATCTTGGGCCAAACTCTATTCCTGCCTTAACCTGCAAACTGCTACTAAATAACACAGAAATTACGGACAAACAAGAAATCCTAAATACCTTCAATGACCACTTCACCACAGCTGGACTAGCATTTGACTCTTCACCTGCAAATCTCCTGAGATCTTCCTTGAACCTTCAATCCACCGTGGGTCAAAAGGCTACATCAACCTTCTCCTTCATTATCCTTGAAAAGTGGAAGATCTCCTCTCCAATTTAGATACTTCAAAGTGCAGGTACAGACTCCTGGACCCCTACTTCCTCAAGATTGCATCTCAAGTCTTATCTGCCCCCTCACTCATCTCTTCAATCTTTCCCTCACCACTGGATCCATTCCTCCACTTGGAAAACAGCTCAAGTAGTTCCTTTACTCAAATCTGGTGATCCCATGGACCTCAATAATTACAGGCCCATTTCCATCCTATCAGTTCTATCCAAGATGCTCGAAAAGTTAGTAAACTCACAATTAAGGGACTACCTGGATAACAATAACCTCCTAAATACAGCACAATCAGGATTTAGATCAAGGCATAGCACCATTTCGGCCCTAGCCAAAGTAACCAATGACTGGCAGATTGCTGTGGATAAGAAGAACAGTACCTGTGCTGTGTTCCTGGATTTGAGCAAAGCATTTGACACAGTGGATCATGAATCATTAATCACCTCCCTTGGCTCACTAGGGTTGGATTCCCCTTCACTCAATTGGTTCAAGTGCTATCTATCAGACAGGTCACAACTGGTAAAAGATGGAAACTACCTATCCACCTCAAAACCACTGTTAAAAGGTATACATGAGGCTCTATTCTTGGCCCCATCCTCTTTGCCATCTATATTAATAATATTGATGCTAACCTCACTCAATCCAACATCCATCTGTTTGCTGATGATACTGTATTATATGTTAGCAATCCTTCATTATCTAAAGCCTGTGAACTGCTACAATCTGAATTTTCCATCCTACAACACAACCTACTGGATAAAAACTACTTCAAATGCAAAAAAAACAAAAGCTATGTTCTTTACCTCAAGAGTTGCTCTGCCACTACCCCACCATCCACCACCTACAACTAACCACCTTACTTGGAGAGAAGCTGGAATTCATTGATAACTTCAAATACCTTGGAGTCTGGATTGATAACAAGCTTGACTATTCTGTCCATATTGAGGAGCTACTAAAGAAACTGAGACAAAGGCTTGGTTTATTTTTTAGAATAAAGCACTACCTCAACAGAGACTCCAAAAAAAGATTAATCCAGGCTTCATTCCTATCCCTCATTGACTATGCTGACTTTCTGTACGGACATTGTTCACTCCCCCTCTTAAATAAACTGGACACCCTATACCACAGGTCCATCAGATTCATTACTGACCTTCCCTTCAGCACCCATCATTGCTCCCTTTATAAGGCAGTTAACTGGACATCATTACAACACAGAAGAAATAGGAATGCTGCAATTTGGATATTCAAAGCCTTATCAGGCAAGCTACCTACCTATATCTCAGACTGTTTTACTCAAATTACTTCTAGGCCATACAACCTAAGGATCAGCAAAATTATCATTCTTAAGGTCCCCAATGTCTGCACCCAGTTTGGGAGGCTGCTATCAGCTACTCACTAGCAATTGTTTGAATTCACTCCAAAACCATGAGGAGTTAAATAACCTCCTACCCTTAATATCCTTCAAAGATTATTCAGCACCCTATTCCCAGAACTTTGCAACTGCTTCCACAAGGCCCTAAACCAGGCCCTACCTACCCCTTTTTTGTTGTTCTATATGCTGATAAAACTCCTGTTCAGTCCCAAGATTCACCCTCAAAATGCCTGCTAGGTCCTATAATCTACATATTACTCCTGATGTGCCCATTGCCTTCTGTCTCACAGATTAAAAGTTTTAATGTGCCGTGTACATATGTATATTGTTATATATTAGCACTTATGTCATTGTATTACTGTTTATGTTACCCCTGTCATTGTATTACTGTTTATGCTACCCTTGTCAATGTAATAACACTTGCACTTCTTGACCACTCAGGTCCATCTTGTAAATGAGCTATGCTCAATGATGTTCGCCTGATTAAATAAAGAATTTTGATTTGATTTGATTTGATATTTGAAAACAAATGTACACATCTTTGTATTCACAATGCCTGCCTTCACTTGACATTGTCAATACTTTTAATACCAAACAGTCCCTGGTGATCAGTTGCACTCTCTGACCTCACCACATGCCATGCCTTAAAGTTCATGGATTACAGTAGCATCCCTCACCTGACCCCATCTCTGCCCAAAGCAGTCCTTGTTATCCAGTGGCACCCCCCCAACTCAGTTGCATATAAAAATCAATGCCACATCCTGGATTCCAGAATACCCTTCCCCACCTTGTACCAATCCAGTTAGTGTCTGGCATACAGTTAACCCCTCACCCTGACCTAAACCAATCAATTCCTAGTCAAAAGTGACATCACCACCCTCATCCAGACCCAATCCAATCAGTCCTTGGCATCTAGGGGCACCCCTTCCTTTCCACCCCATCCCAACCCAATCCATCCCTGGCATCCAGTTGTACCCTTCCCACCTAGCCCTTGAGCCAATCAATCCCTGGCACCTACACCTTTAACACTTGCATTTTCTATTTAAATATAATTAATAAACTGAAGACCTTACTGTAATCTATAGTGACTAAATCCCTCAATAATCAACCTTCTTCAGCAACTTGTAGGTAGAGATGTGCAAAACTGGAAAATTTTGCCTAGCGAAATATTTCGCGTAATTCCCAAATTACGCAAAATTTTTCTCCTAGGTGAAATGTAATTTTGCGTTCACGTAATGTGAAATTTTGCCCAATTTCACCCAATTTCGCTTTTCCATAAGGTGAAATTTTGCCATTATTCTTAATTTCGCTAATGTTTTTAAATGTTACCAGTGACATTGCAATGCATTGTGGGTAGATAGCTGAAAAATCATGTAAAGGCTGTTTCCTGCACAGTATATTGTCTGTTGAGTCAGAGAGCTGTTCAGTGTGGTACATCACAGCCAATAAACCCTTCAAAAACCTCTTAATTTGTGATTTGTGAGAGTTAATTGCTCCCAAAATCTTAATTTGGTTCCTAGTGCTGCTAGTGAACCTTTTTTCATTTTAGTATCTTTGGATAATACTTCATTAAACTTAGGTAGTGTTTTCAGTTTTCTCTGTATCTGTGTCTGTGTCTGTGAGGAGTTGAGTGGGGAGGGTCAACCATGTTGAGTGTCTGTGTGTGTATGTGAAAGCAGAGCAGGCTAGTTCCTAATAGTTGATGGATTTCTCACAAGTAGTGAGTGAGTTTCTATAATTTCATTTATGTCTTAATATTTTTGTTGGTGTGCTACTTATTTGTTATATTTTTCTTACATATTGACCCTTTTGGGGGTAACTTTATCTGAACAGTTACTCATTCTGAGTAGTTCTATTCCTGTTTCCTTTTGCTTAATCACTTTTGTGATTTTTTTTTTTTGATTGAAAGTATTCATGTACATTGACCACTTGACTCGTTCATATGCAGGTGCACTGCATTGTTGAATTGCTCACAGAAATTAAAATTATGATCTAGCCTCTGCATTGCAGCTTTCCTGTTTTCTATTTAATTTGCTTACCATATTAACCCGTTCCTCCTGTTACACCACTGGTGTTTATACCTGACCCTATTATATAGGGGCATGTTAGCAGTTGAACCACCATGGTTAGGCCTGAAAACCCTTTGAAATGGTACTGAAAACAGCAGATTTGTGTCCTGATGGTAGATGTGAACCATGTAACTGCATGTCTGAAATCTGATTTCTGCCTGAATGTACTGTAACATGTTTTGGGAAACATTTCTGGACATCTGGGCCATGTTAGGCAGTGGCAACACCATGATTAGGCCTTAAACCATTTATAAACAGTGTACCAAACAACATCTTTTGGTCCAGGTGAAAGGCATGCAACATATTACAGCATATCAGATACCTGATTTAGGTCTGAATTTACTGTAAAATATTTTTGGAAACATTTATGGACTTGTGGGGCATGTTAGGCTGTGGCATCACCTCAGTGAGGCCTGAAAATCATTAGAAATGGTGCAAAAAACAACATATTTGGGTCCTCCTGATGGTGGATGTGAATCATGTAACAGCATGTGTGACACCTGATTTCTGTCTGAATGAAATGTAACAGTTTCTGGGAAACATTTTGGGAATTGTGGAGGATCAGGAGGACAAGGGTAATACAACACTGAGCGGGGATAACTAATAGAGAGAGAACAAGAAAAGGGACTGAATTCTATAGGGAGCATAAGACAGAAACAAACAACAGCAATGGTCAATAAAATTATTTTACATACAAAATAAAGAAACAAGAGGATTTAAGGAATGGATGTAGATTAAAAAGGATAGAATAGCTTTTTTTTGGGGGGACGATTCCAGAATGTATGGCGCAACTCACAGGCAGATGTGAGTTGTGACATACGCTGCTATGCCTGTGACTCAGCACCAGATTCCAGAACAGGCAGGGTCCCTGGCATCTATGCCCTGTGACTTGCAGCAGCTCCAGGGTTGCACCACAGGAAGGGTGCATCAGACCTGGTTGCCACAAGCCACAGTGATGCCTACCCACAGGCCACAAGCCGCACATGGCACAGCCCCCAAAACCCTG
Organism: Neoceratodus forsteri; assembly: GCA_016271365.2. Taxonomy (NCBI): domain Eukaryota; kingdom Metazoa; phylum Chordata; order Ceratodontiformes; family Ceratodontidae; genus Neoceratodus; species Neoceratodus forsteri. The sequence goes on from CM057449.1 coordinate 737,256,120, forward strand.
CACCAGGACATCACAGCAATGCCCTCACAGGGCTGTGGAGGTGGGGCTTCTGGGTGGCCCTGGAGTACATGGTAGGTGGGGGTCATGTACTGCCCTGTGGGGCACATCTCAGGGATGGCAGCACAGAGGTGCCGGATGCACATGGCTGGCAGCCCTGCCACTGGGTGTGGGGTGGGGACCTATGAAGGACCCTGGGGAGGTCAGCTGTAGGGGTGGCAGGCATGCAGGTGTGACCCCAGTGGACATAGGGTATGGTTAGATCACCTAATAGCCAGTCTAATTGTACTTAGACCATTGTCTGCCGGGGTCCCTCCTGGAATAGCAACTTGCTATTCCATTGGCTGAGCCACTGGAATACAGCTGTAGCGATGCGGAAACCCTTGTACCATGTCACAGGGGTTTCTTCCTAACCTATGGTGTAGCGCACGTTTGGTGCAGGTAGCCTGCACCATGTCACAGGCAGCTTGGGCCATGTCACAGGCTGCCTTTTGGAATTGTGGGTGGTGAAATGCATGTTGCAAGGTGAGCCATTGGGTTTGGCACAAGTCACCCTCTGACATGTGTAACCCGTCTTGGAATCTGGCCCCATATGTGCAATCCTGAGCCCACAATACCACTAAGGGAGCAACAAGAGTAGCAGAAGCTGTCAGAGGGCAGATCTATTGTTAATTCACATTTCTTAGATATTGGGAAGTGTGCTGGGATGGTTCAGTTCCACAGACTTAAATGCAGCCATAATACAAACCCTTTCAGTCCGGATGCAATAAGTATATTTTTCTTGTTGGATATCTTTTCAAGAGATTCCATATTCTTTTAGTTGCAGTGGGTTGATGGATACATTAGGCAGATAGTCATCTTGAAGCACACAGCCATTCTAAAATGTATAATTAATTGTAATGTATGTACGGTAACTTTCAAATACTGTGGATCCTTTAATTTTCAATCACATAAGTGTGGTGTGCATATTTATGGAACACATACAAACATAGAAAAGAAAGAAGTAAGTGTCTTAGCTGGGACTTGAACCCAGGCCACCAAGAATACTATTCCAGTTGTGCTACCAGCTGCGTCATCAAAGCAATTGGGAGCTGGGCTATCCCTGAGCAAATTACTCTTTCTCCAGTGCACAACCTGGTGCTGCACAAATAATTACACACAATGGGCCCTATGCAAGATGCCAATACACCATGCAAACCAGGTGCATTGGCATCGATACGCATGAATGCCACAGAGTGGCAATCATGAATGGGGCACAATGCAGTTATGCATCTGATCCCCCAGCAGTGTGGACAGCAATGGCCGGGGTGGGAGGGGAGCATGGCAGAGGTGGGCTGGCACTACACACCTGTCACAAAAGCACGTAGTGCTGGCCAAAATGGGGCATAGTGTGGAGCAGGTTTTGGCAGCTAGGACACTGCCATAACCCACTGTGCACCCCCACTGGACATGGCCTGTCAGTCTCGGCAGAACATGGACACTGATTCCCATGATGCCCCAGGCCACTATGCTGCTGGTGGGTGCCAGGGAAGCTGACAGAGTGGCTGCTCAGTCAATGAAAGGCTGGGTCCATTACAGCAGTGCCACTCCATGACTCCCCCATTAAGGGCCAGCCCCATCCCTGTAGTGGCAGGTGCCTTCCCTCACCACACATGTCCATCTCATCCCTGTGCCATACATGCCCCCCAGTATGCCCAGTCCCTGATGTGGAAGACAGGCTGACACCTCCATAAACCCACTGGTGCCTGGACTGGCCACACATGGCAGACCCTCAAACCCAGTACTCCAACCCACTACCAGTGTCCAGTGGTGCCCTCTGCAGCAGTGACCCCCCCACCTCTGTATCTGCAGTGTCAGTGCCACGATCAGACATTAAGGTCTGAATCTACTCCTAGCTTAATGTCCTGTTGTCACTCAAAAATGCAGGTCAAATCATGCATGTATAATGGAAGATGGCCAGTTGAGGTGACCCCCCCACAGCCTACCAAACTGGAAAAAATAACACAGATATTAAGAAACATCCTGCAAGACACTGCTGAACTTAAAATTATCATAACCAGGACTAATGCTGATTTACAAAGGCTGGTGGCACAAGTGACTGGCACAAAGATGTGCTTAAACAATGAGCCACCCAGCTTTACCAACACGAGGGACACATCTGTGAGCACCATGGGCACATATAATATCTCCCAGCAAAAGTGGATGACATGGAAAACTATGCATGCCAAAAGAACATAAGAATAATTTGCATTCCAGAAGGTATGCAAAGAAAGGACATGGTTACTTTCCTGAGACACATGCTGTTCAGCATATTACAGTTGAACAATGAGCCCCCTCTAAAGCTGGAGATAGCACACTGCACCCTAGCCCCCAAGCCCAAGCAGGAGGATCACCCCGTCCCATACTTTGTAAATTCCTCTGCTACTCAACTAAAGAATTGTACCTGAGGGCCGCAAGGAAAAAGAGCGACACTAATTGGCAAGGGCACCCATTACAAATGTTCCAGGACTACTGTCTGGACCTCTCCAGAAAAAGAAGGGCTTATATGAGGGTTAAGCCACAACTATATCAAATGAATATCCCTGCGTCCTTGCGATAACCTGCGATGTTGAGGTAGTTTAATGGAGAATACTTGATGTTTAACACTCACAAAGAAGTAGAGCATTTTTACAGAACATCCAAGGTGCAGGAAAGGTGTCATGTCAGCCCCCATGAGTGCCATGAGGCACTGCATGGCAGGCAATGGAGGTCACCAAAGAAGGAGAATGAGCAGCAGATCCCACTGTATGCTATGAGCTGATGAGGAGGAAGCCTGGCAGAAGGTCCAGTGAGGTAGGGCAAAGAAAGCCAATAAACCTAATGACACCAAGAAATCCCCGCCTTGGAGAAACAGATAAAGAAGCAGGCATCATTTGCAGCACTTGTCGGATGCCAGTAACAGCTTCTCAGAAGACACACCAGTGAAAGTTTCTAACTGCTTCGCTGCTCTGGGGGAGCTGATATGAACAGCGCTGGATTTGTCCAGCAAAGACATTCCCCCCACAGAGTATCTTGTCCTGAGCCATGACCCACTGACTGACTAGGTGCCTTTGTGCTAAGAGTGGGCTGACTGTGTGGGGGGACAGCTGAGGAGACCCTGCTCCATGACTTGACAGAATCTGCTATACCAGAACAAGGAAAGTAAGCCTGCAGGGTGAGTTGTGACTTGATTTTGCTGGACATAAAATCTGGACATAAACTCAGGATTAAATAATTAAATGTGGACTACTGCCTTCTCCCCCAGTGGATTTATGTATGACTGTATTACAGACCATGCAGGGAGGGAATATCTACAAACCTTGAGGGACCTGTAAGCCAGGTTAAGACTGAACTGCATGCAGACTGTCACCACAAAGCCCAATAGGTGGAAAGGCAGGGAAAAGAAGGCTCCCAAATAAATGATTTAAATATGCCCATTTCCATCTAAGTGGCTGTGTAATGCTGAATAAACCAAGCATGTACCAGCTTGCAAGAAACAGCTGCTCTCACAAATAAAGATTGGTGGCCACTGCTTTGTTCAAACATGTGAAAGTATGCATTATGGATATGATGTCCGGACTAAAAGTTGAGCCACTTCCATGCCCTCCAGTTTACCTAGACTGTAATTTAAGTCCCACATAGCGGAACAGGTAAAAGGTGTGCCAGGCTGTCAGATAGGGATCTGAGTTTCACTTGGTAATTAGTAGCCTCATAGGGTATGTTAGAGACGGCATATCCTGAGGGAATAACTCCAACAGAGAGGTATGATAGGCATAACACACTGTAGGTAGTAACCTGCTCCCCCTTCTAAGTGTGAAATTACAGGGATTACACTAGCACAGGTAAATGCCCAACAGACAGGACAGCTGCAACAGTCATGGGGGGGCTTACGTGTTGTAGCCGCAGAGCATGTACCAGGACACAAGATCTAGCACACAGAAATGGATCCAAATGCTGCTCCAAGAAAGGGGGCGCGAGTGATCACTTAGCATAAGGCAGGACGGGGTTACTTCCCTCAGGTTATAGACTGAAAAGGGATTGAGGGGATGTGGGACAATGGGGAGGACCAGAAGGCATCTAAGGTAAGGGGACAGTATGAAGAAACTAATGAATCTCCCTCATAAATGAGAAGGGCTACTTTTAGGTGTGAGAAGCCAGGGTTTAATACTTGACATTACACACATGGCAGGATGCAAGACTGCACCTCCCTATGGGCTCCACATAAGGATGAGCACGACAACTGAGCGATAGACCTGGAAGGGCTAGAAAATGGCCCAAAGATGATGTCAGATACAAGGGGCCCCAGGTTGGATATTTATAAACTTGTTAAAGATTAGTATTAGTCATCATATATATGATCCAGAAGCAAATGATTTGATACCTTTTAATGGACCAACATAGATGTAACTTCTGATGAGCTTCTGAAGAAGGACTGGTTGGTACGAAAGCTAAGGGATTTTGTTCTTGTTTTTACATCTATGTTGGTCCATTAAAAGGTATCAAATCATTTGCTTCTGGATCTATTCTTGCAAGGACCAACACGGCAGCTACTAAATCAAGATTTCATCATATGTATGGATAGCATTATTCGGTTAGTGCAACTGTTAGTTCTGCTTCTACCCCGGGGGGCTTTCTGAATCCTTGGCTTGCAAAAGAAAAGTTAGCCTGGTCGATATGGAAAGATCCCTCAGTAGAAAGTAAGGTTTTTGAGTACTATGTTCTATGTTCTACTATGTGTTACAAATGTTAAGAAGTTTATAAGTTGTGTTCGAAAAATGTCAATCATATTAACATTAGAAGTAGAGGGCCCAAGGTTTTGCTCCTATTTTAGTGGACATATGTAGCTATGTTTCAAGGGCGGCCTCTGGCAAAGAGTCATGCATGGGATAGGACAAAAGAAAAAATTTACAGAGATGCCAAGTTTGAGCTACAAAATAAATATTCACAACAGAGAAGCACAAGGTACCTATGAGAAAGGAAGGGGGGGATGGGCAAGGGGTACAGGAAAAAACTGAGATAAGGGTTCCTCTACAAAGGCTTCATTTGAGGAGTCATGAAACAAGGGAATATTTAAGGCATATAAACACAACTATGGCTAGTATGGATGTTTTAAAAGTCATCTCCTGGAATGTGAGGGGCTTGAACTCACCCATTAAAAGAAAAAAATTTTTGTCAGACTAAAAGAATTGAACAGGAAACCAAACTCATGAAAACAGAGGTACAGAAGTTAGCCAGAGAATGGGTGTGGTGGGAATTCCATAGCACAGCTGGTAGGGCAAAGAGGGGAGTATCCATATTCTGCCACAAACATAGAAACATAGAAGTTGATGGCAGATAAGGACTGCATGGCCCATCCAGTCTGCCCATTTTTTTTTCTACCTTATAAATGTGCCATCGGCCTTTGCTCTGTCAGTGGCCTATCTATTCATACTCATTTGTATTGCTCCCTTATGCCTATCCCATGCCTGTTTGAAGCCCTGCACTGTATTCATAGCCACCACTTCTTGAGGTAGGCCATTCCATGCATCCACCACCCTTTCTGTGAAAAAGAATTTCCTCACTTTCCCCCTTAATGCGCCCCTCTAATCTCATGCTGTGTCCTCTTGTCCTGCTATTTTTCTTATATTTAAACATGTTAGACTCGTTCACCTTGTTAATGCCCTTAAGGTGTTTGAATGCCTCGATCATATCACCTCTCTCCCTCCTTTGCTCAAGGGTATACATATTGAGAACTGTTAATCTGTCCTCATATGTCTTCTGATGCAGTCCCTACACCATTTTGGTTGCCCTTCTCTAGACTGCCTCAATTTGATTAATGTCCTTGTGAAGGTGTGGCCTCCAATACTGCATGCAGTACTCCAGATGGGGCCTAACCAGTGTCTTGTAAAGAGGGATTATTACCTCCCTCTTGCGACTTGTGATACCCCTACTAATACACCCTAACACCTCCCTAGCCTTACCTACTGCTTTAGAGGTCTGCTTGGATGATTTCAGGTCATCAGTGATGATGATGCGCAAGTCTCTTTCTTCCTTTGTGACTGCTAGCAACTCCCCTCCCAGCCTATAGGTGGCTTCAGGGTTTCTCTTCCCTATGTGCATGATCTTGCACTTCTTTGCATTAAATCCCAGTTACCACTCTTCTGACCATTTTGCTAGTTTATCCAGATCTCTTCTCATTCTGCCCACCCCATCTGGATCATCTACTCTGTTGCAGATCTTGGTGTCATCTGCAAACAGACAAGCCTTACCCTCTAGTCCATCTGCAAGGTCACTAATGAAGATGTTGAAGAGGACTGGCCCCAGGACTGATCCCTGAGGTACCCCACTTGTGACTTGCATCTCTTCTGACTGTATACCATTTACCACCACTCTCTGTTTTCTGCCTGTCAACCAGTTTGCCACCCAGTTGACCAACTTCTGACCCACCCCGAGCCTACCCAGCTTATTTATCAATCTTCTATGTGGAACAGTGTCAAAAGTTTTGCTGAAGTCAAGGTAGGCGACATCAACTCAACTCAAAATTGAACCTTCTGGGACAAAAATCAGATTCAGAGGGGCGATGGGTCTTGGCCAAAGTGGCTACACCAAAGGGAGTAATTTTGTTGGTAAATATATATACCCCGAATGAAGACTCCAGAGTTCTTTAATCAGATTTCCCAAGCCATGATGGACATGGCAATAGAAGACATGGACTTGCTGCACAGGGGTGATTGCAACCTGGCCATGGACTACTTCCTAGACCAGTCAAACTTCAGGCCTCAGCCACATGTAAGACCCATCTAGGCCCTGAAAAAATTGCTATCCTTACATAGCCTTCAGGATGCCTGCTGGCTAAGACTCCCAGCAGAAAGAGATTACACATACTTTTCAGATGCAAGGAAGGTGGCCAGCAGGCTAGACTACTGGATCACATCCCTGAGACTTACGTCACAAGTGGTGGATGCCACAATTGGTCCCTATATCTGTCAGACCATGACCTTTAACCTTATCCCTGATGATGGGCACCCCAGGTCAATAAAATGGAGGTTAGACCCTCTCCTGTTACAAGAAGCTGACTTCAAAGGCTGGCTGACCATAGAAACAGAGAACTACTTTTTAGATAATCCATCATGCTCTGCAGACCTGGAAGCTATCTGGGAAGCCTTTAAGGCAACAATCTGGGGCATGATAATTAGCTATGCAGAGAGAAAAGGAGCCAGCCAGCCTAGAGGAGAAGCTGGGGATGAAGGAAAAACAGTACATAAAAGACTAGAACAAACTTAAAAGTCAGGAGCTGGTGTGTGAGATAATAACTTTACAGATACAATTGAATGTTCTAGCCACTAGAAAAGCTGAACTTCCAATTCAATAAATGTAGCACAAATACTGGGCCTATGGGGGGAACTGGTGAAATTATTGACCTATAGATACAAAAAGCAACAGGCCAAAGGGCATATTGCACAATTACAAGACAGCACAAGAGAACAACAAATTACACCCAATGCAATCAACCAAACAATGCTTGAATTCTATAAATCCCTGTATAGCTCCCATGTGCAATGGGATAAACAGATATGTTTGGCTTTTCTGGCAGTCCTTAAAATCCAGACGCTTACAGACTACCAGAAACTGCTTATAGATGACATTTTTAGCAACCAAGAACTGAACACAGCTATCACAAACATGGCCCCACTCAAAGCCCCATGGGGAGATGGTTTTCTGGCAAACTTCTACAAGGTTGTGCAAGAGTCTGTTACTTCCCCATTGCTAGATATGCTAACAGATGCCCTAGAAAAAGAAGGATTGCCAGGGACCATGAAAGAGTCCATTATCACTGTGCTCCCAAAAGAAGGGAAGGAGTCCACACTACCAGCAAGCTACTGGCCCATCTCTCTCAATGTGGACACCAAAATACTGGTGAAGACATTATTTATTTATTTATTTTTAGTCTTTAGTAACTGAGTTAGGAGCTCACCTAGAAAAGGTCTCCTTTCCCTGAAGCATCCCTCCCATGTGGGTTATGTCAAGAAGCAGGCTAGTGTGGACCATCTGAGGGCACTGGTCACACTAATACAGGCTCAGCCTCTCTGCCCACACTGGCAGCAGCCACCTCAGTAGAGTTCAAGAAGGCATTTGACTCTCTGGAATGGGAATTCCTGAATGCTGTCCTCCAGAAGTGCAACTTTGGAACAACTTTTGGGGGCTGGGTCAAGACACTTTGTAAGGACCACATGGCCAGGATCCTCACAAACAATACCTCATCTGAACCATTTAACTTATATAGGGGAACCAGGCAGGGGTGATGGATCTCCCCTATATTGTTTGTACTGGCAATTGAAGCCTTGGCAAGTGAAATAAGAGAGCACCCAGACATATAAGGCCTGGAGACGGGGAAGGGATTCCTATCATGATATGATTTATGCAGATGACTGCCTTATACTGACAAGGGATTTAAAGGAGAGTGCCCCACATATTCTGGAACTTCTAAATTCCTTTGCGGATATCTCCAGGCTTCATATAAATAAGGGTAAGACAGAGCTTTTCTGCTGAATGATCAAATAACTCCATAGATAACTTCCAAGATAGGTCTAGCATGGGACAAGGAGGGAATTAAATACCTAGGAGTATGTATAACTCCTAAGATACACACTTTGACAGGCAAGAATTTCACCCCACTGATCAGTAGTCTGCAGGCTGAGATGAACAGATGGAAATACTTGAATCTCTCTATGCTGGGGAAAATATCAGCGATCAGAATGATGATTGTCCCTCAGGTTTTCAACCTGCTGGCCCACCTTCCAGTGGAAATACCAGGGAAGTGGTTTCAGAAGCTGAACTCCATGATAGGTTACTTCCTATGGGAAACCTCATCCCAAGGTATAGTAGGGCTACATTAAGGGACCCATGGAATAGAGGGGGCTGGTGTCTCCTGCATTTCCAACATTATGCATATGCCTTCTCTGTGGCAAGGTCATGTAGAATGTTCCAGGACCTTAGCTTGAACAGGCTTGTCTGGATTGAAATTGGGATAGGTGCACTTCAAGGTACAGACCTTGCTGCATATCTAGGCTACCTATTACCCCCACCCTTGAAAAGATGGACCTTGTTGAAGGCATTGCATACTGCATGGCACAAGGTTGGAAAAATCACAGGCTGATGCCTAGGCCTAGGGAGGTATGCCAGCCTATGGGACAACCCACATTGGAATATAGATATATGCCTCTTTCTGTGGGATGACTGGAGGGTGAAACACATCCTTAGGTTAAAAGATGTCCTAATGGCAGATGTGCAGACAATGGACTCCTTTACCTCCCTACAAGAGAGATACCAACTGAACAAAAGAGAATTTGGGAAATACCTCCAGCTGAGGCATCTGTACCAAGGCTGGGCCAGAAAAGGCTGCCCATGTGTTAGATGCAAAACCAAAGGGACAGAGATAGGCAAGAAACTTCCCACAAAAATATATAGATAAAGAAATAAGTTGGCCTAGTGGGAGTGATATACAGGCAGATGAGGGAGGCAGCCCCAGACCCTTCTCTAGCGGCCAAAGCAAAGTGACAGAAACTGTTAGCAGTGCCCAATTCAGAGGAGGAATGGAGGACTTTCTGGATCTTTGCTCGCAAGGCATGTGAAGACCCCCATAGCCTCCTGATACAAAATGAAATACTGCACCTGTGGTATCACACCCAGCCCAGTTTGAAACTATGGGACTGATGCAGGGGGATGATTGCTGGAGATGTAACATGAAGGGCGTGGAGCTGCTGCATATTTTATGGCATTGCCCCCTCATCCATCCATTTTGGAACAGGATTATCCAATGCTGTTCAGAGGTCTTAGGGTGTTGTATCCCTCTCTCCAACATTACTGATATTGGGAATTAGGTCTGTAGACCTTCCTTTAAGAACACATCAGACACTCTGGTTGTTGCAAGCTACAGTGGAAGTCAAGAGGCTAATTCTGAGAAGGTGGTGATCCACAGAAACCCTAACCCTTAGTGAGTGGCTTATGGTCATGGAAAAACTAGCTATCTTCACAAAAGTGTCACAATTTGCTGCTTACAACAGTAAGACATTTCTAGAAAGATGGTCCTTATTCACACAACATATTCTCCACAAAACAAATACCCCAGGGGCCCTGCAGAGCAAGGACCTGCTCAAACCCCCATGAAAGGCCTATAGAGTAAACTGATTAAGCCCACTTACTAGGATTACAATCTGTGTCACTTTAAGATACTATCCCACAACCACCTGTGTAGAATTCTCAGGTAGGAGACACTCCCCTGACCCCAGGCCTTCCCCTCTAGCCAGCCTAATAGGCCATGAAAGTACAGTCTTGTATGTTTAACCTCTTGTATGAACATGAATGTAATATGGTCAAATGGTGGCACATCCTTGGGGTGTGCAGTATCTACTGTATCATAACTACTACAAACAATTCTGTTTGAAGGCAGCAGCTAAAACTGAGGATGCTGGAGTGTGTTGCAAGAGGAATCTCCTCCAAAAGAAGGAAGGTGATCCTGCCTCTACAAGTTGCTGGTCAGACCACACCTGGAGTACTGTGTGCAGTTCTGGTTCCTATTTCTGAAGAAGAGTGCCAGATTACTGGAGGGGATACAGCACAGGGCAACAAAGATGATCCAGGGTTTGGAGGACAGACACTATGAGGACAGGCTGAGGGATATGAATATGGACTCACTGGAAGAGAGAAGGGATCGGGAGGGATATGACTGAGACCTTTAAATACATGACAGGGATAAAGAAAACAGGTACAGAAGGGGTACTGTAAGTTGAGGAGGGGGAAGGACATGAGAGGGCATGGTCTCAGATTGGAGGGGGGAAGATATAGGAGAGAGAAGGGGAGAAATTTTTTCTCAGAGAGGGTGGTGGCTAAGTGGAATACTTTGCCTGAGACGGTGGTATCCTATAGGATGGTGGGCAGTTTTATAAGGGGATGGGACTGAGTGAGAGGGGCTAAACATGAGGGGGTGAGGGAAGGGGGCAGCTGCAATGTAGGTGGCTAGCTGCACATTCAAGCAGACTTCATAGACCATGAGGCCTGTTTCTGCTGGCAGATTCCGCTGTTCATATGTTCATAAATGTATAGCGCTCTAACAATGTGAACTGATAAAATGCCCAACTGTTTGTTGTATACGTCTGTAAATCAATAAAAAGATTAACTGCAAAAAAAAGTGTACTGTGGGTGACTAGACATTGGGCCAAAGTACCGCTGATGAGAAAAAAAGGAGTTTTACAGAACAATTGTGTTCTGTTACAGAGTGTCTGGTTTTGCAAGTTCTAAAGAAATGGAACAGGTCTCTATTTAATGAAAGGTTTAAGGATTAAACAGGAGCTAAAATAATAATAATAAGATGACAAATGAGGAGTCTGTTACACATTTTTTTTTTGTTAGTAAGGAAAGAGGACAATTATTTCAACTGGGTATTCCAGAAAGTAAAAATATTCAATGGTGACCTTACAGGACAAGACTTCCAAAGTGCATTTTTATGCATCTAAAAAATGCTTATTAATACAGCAGCAGAATCAGTAAAGAATAAAATATGTTTATTTCATCACTTTAGATATTGAGCAAGAAAACCCCCATACTGTACTTCTCATTAACAGTGACAGAAATTTGCTTATCTACCACTTTTGTGTCTAGCAGTCCCTCCCCACACCCGATCACCCACCCAACATGTAAAAAATCTGGAGTACAGCCAGAAAGACAGCAAATGCCTCAGACAGACTAACATTCAAAATAATTAGAAGTAAATGCACTTCAGAAGTAAGAAGAGCCAAGCAAAACTATTTTTTCAATACATTTTCTGAACCAGTATGTAACACTGAAACAGTCTGGAAAGGAATAGACTCGCTGAAGGGAAAACAACTTTGCTTACATCACCATTAGTACTGAATTTTGAGGGGAGATCATTATGTAGCATAGATGATCAGGTGGAAGCGTTAAACAAGCATTTTACAGAAGTCAGAAAGATGTTTGATAAGGAATATCTGGGGCAAGCTACACCAGAGCTAGAAATAAAATTTAATAATTCTTTAAACAGACCCATTTTCTCTTTTAGAGCATTAAAAGAGGGAGCAGTATTGAAACAGTTGCACAAACTTGATACAAGTAAAGGGGTGGGTTGTGATGGTATTTTACCAATTTTTTATGAAGTGGCATCGAACATTTTGGCACAACACATAGCATATTTGTACAAGTTTTCTTTACTAAGTTCTGAGTTACAAAAAAGATTGGAAAACTGCATTTATTATTCTCATTTTTAAAAAGGGGGAGGGGAATAGTGCAAAGCCAAATTCTTATAGACCTATTTTAATACTAACAACTTGTGTTAAGGTATTTGAAAAGATACCATATAAACAGCTGATTCAATATTTCACGAGATTCAATGTTATTTTGCATTTATAATCTGGGTGAATACAACTTATGTAATTTCCAGGGTAGTGGATGACATGTTAACTTCCTTCAATAGGGGTAGTAGTGTACCATCTTTATTTCTAGACCTATCAAAAGCATTTGAGACCATTCACCACACAATCTTGTTAAATCAATTAAATTCAGTAGGTCTTGGACTCTCAGTTTTGGCATGGTTTTGTTCATACTTGTCTAACAGACAGAAATGTCTGAGGATAGGTAGTATATGTTCAGGTCCAGATTTTGTTACTACAGGGGTACCACAGGGATCAGTATTAGGTCCCCTATTGTTTCTACTGTACATAAATTACCTCTCAAAATTCTGCTCTACTGATACAAAAATGTTTCTCTATGCAGATGATACTATACTGTATACTAAACAACAAGATACAGCATTAGCAATAAATACATTGCAAAAAATGTCCTTACTGTACAGGGTGCACTGATGGACCTAAGACTCCTCTTAAATGAAAAGAAGACCCAGTGGCTATTGTTTGAAAAGAGAAGTAAAAAAGATGTAATGAAACAGGACATAAAAACTGCTTCAGGTGCTGTAATTAGTAGGGTTTATCATTACAAATATCTAGGGTTGACATTAGACAGTAATCTAACATTTGAGTTACATATTAATCATTTATCTGAAAAACTTAGACAGTTGTGGTTTTTTTTCTATCGGAACCAAGTTCTGTTTACATTTCCACTAAGGAAATTGCTGGTAATCAGTAATCACTTTGTTTTTGCCGGTCTTTGATTATGGAGATATTATACATAACAAAACCTTAAATACACTTCTGGGCATTTTAGATCCTTTGTACAATAGTGTAATAAGGTTTATTTTTAACCTGCCTTATAGGACCCACAGATGCACCTTGTACAGTGAGGTTGGATGGGCTTCCCTAGCAGACTGAAAGGATTCACATTGGGTTGTGTTTGTATATAAGTTTATTCTAAAGTTTTTACCCTCATTTCTTTTATTATGTAAATTACAAACCAAAAATATTACAAAATATACTCTGCAATCAAATTCTTCTCATTCATCATTCCAAACCCCTAGGAGTAGATCAAGATATGGGGACAATACGTTAGCTATTGCAGTACCACAAACTTGGACAATTTTACAGAAAATTATGGGATTGAATGTTTTGCCTATACTGATATGTTTCAGAGCCTCTCTAGGGAGTATATTTAATAGACACTGTAACTGCTTTGAATATATAAGTTTGGCTTAACACTCTAATGATTTTCTGATGTTTTTAATAGAAAATATTTTGTAATCATTGTATTTGTATATGTTGTAATATTGTTTTATGTTTCATGTTTGGACACACTGGTAAATGATAAAAATTTCATAGTTTTGCTATCCAATAAATGAATGATTCTGATTCTGATATTCTCTGGTGACTAGTGCCCCCCTCCACCCACCTGGCATTTTAAAAAAAATTCTGTGGTGTTTAGCAGTCCCTCCCCCAACCCGATCACCTGCCTCAAATTTAAAAAAAGTTTCACCCACTCACCCACCCATTCCAGAGCCATCCTCCAGCTAGCAGCCAGCAGTGGTACATGATCAGGCTTTGTACAGCAGTCCCATCTCTGGAATATATTCCATGAGACAGCGGCATGTGTCGCCAAACGAATGGCTAAAATATAGCAGCACCCCATTCCCCACCATGGTGCACAGCTTCTTCACCTGTACAGATCCTCATCAACAAACTCTATCAGAACAAATACTGTATTCCAATCCCAAAGCTCATTTAAATACAAAGATACTGAAACAACCCAATCATTCATGGTAAACCTTACTGTAAGACTGCTGTAAGATTTCTTGATGAGTGGGAAAAACACTGTTTAATGTCCCAGTCAGAGCAAAGACTGCACTTTTGATTGGGCTTGCTGTTTACAGTATCATTAACCCAATGTATATGTTAACAATATTTGGAGTGGGTACAAATGGATACAAATCAGTGGGACCGCTGTTAGAAAAAATAGAAATGATACATGAACCCAAAGAAACTGGTAACACTCTAAACAATTATTTCTATTCAGTGAACACAAAAAATTCCCTGCTGTCTAGTGGTCCCTCCCCCCATGATCACCCACCCCATATGTACAACATAAATTCCTTGGTGGCTAGCCGTTCCCCCCCCCAACCAATAACCAAAAAAAAAAGCTAGTGTTTTGTTCTGCAGATAAATGTGCAGTTGATTAGTAAGAAGGTCCACATTTGTTTTGTTAAACTAAACTGACTTTTCACCTCAACAGTAACCATTCAATACATACACCACCACTGATGCTGACAACACTTTGACACATGGGAACACTTTTCAATACTATTTGCAAAAGTTTTCTAGTTACGTCAAGTCAGCCCTGTTATTGCTCCACTCTCCATTACTACTAGCAGTACTGCAGAGTTAAAAAAACACCTGCACAACCTGCACAAACATCAGCTTGCTTCAATAGATGTAGGGCAAAATAAACACAGCACACAGTATGGAATGGTTTACATATATTAATATTTATTAAACAAACCAAAAATAAGACAGAAATGTAACCTCTTAATTTCTATGTTTGCCATTGATCTTTAGCCTTTCTTTTATTTATTTTCCTCTTTGAGTGGTTGAGCCAGGAAGAAGCTGCTCTTGTTTGATGCTGTTGAAATGATAATGCCTTTCAGAGTAAGACCAATCAGTTACCATTTCAGCAGATGTTGGATATCACAAAACTGATGTACCACTGAGTTAACTGATGGCAGGGGCTGATTGCTGTGTTTGTTGTCTTCATTGGGTTGGAGGAAGGGTTGATTGTCTGTGTAGTGGTAATGATTTCAAACCCATGTTACATTTTCAGGGTTGATAGGGTGGGGGGAGGTAATGATTGCAAAGCTCAGTGGCATACAGTTTGCAGGCAGGTCTTACTATCATAGAATGGGAGGAGGAAGGGGGGAGAATGTTACAACAATTAGAGGACCTACCCTAAATATACAATTCCCACATCACAGTCATACATTCCAGTTTCTTACTAAAGATGTTTATGGTCTAGATACTGCCAATGACCTGAAGCTAAAAAGCAAACAGGACATGTGAACAAGAAGCACCTGTAGGAGCAAACACACTGCAGTATGGTGCTGTGGATAAGCAAGGCTGACCAGAGGATCTGTGGCCCTAAACTTATTAAAACTATTATTTTCTTATGTGACTCACTTACTGTAATTACCAATAATTTAAGACAGTTATGTATTTTTAATGCCCTATTTCAAGAATATTTCATTTTCTAACTTTACAGTTTGACAGGTGTTTGTACAGGTGGTATCTCCATCAGTGCATTATGAACAAACTGTTTTTTTTTCTAAGCCACTATTTTGTGATTCTTAGGTAGATAATGAAAATGATCCATTTGGAAGATGACAAATACACTGTATGGATGAGGGTATTTTCATAATTGATGGCTTCTTCTTTTGAAGGGACACTGTCAACCCCCTTAAACCTCAAATTGTCCCTAGTCTAAAACACATTATATGATGGTTTACAGTGCATAAAGATTGCTGATGTAGCCAGTTGTTTAATTTGTATTTCTTTCTTCTTTGTAAAAGTGAAAAAAAATCATGCCAATCTTACTAAGGTTACTATGCAAAACATGTTAGTTTACACTCCTTGCTCAGCTTACATCTTTCCTTAACATTGGAACCCCCACACATGGTCCAGTCACTCGTAGTTCAGTGGGAGGAAAGGAGATTATTGCATCATGAGTGACTGCACTGTTTGAGGGTGTTTATAATGCTTGGCAAGTATAGTAGATCTAGGATTTAAAGTAAAACAGTTTTGAGTGTAATTAAACCATTACATGCATTTCACTTCTACTAAGTCGCAAATAAAACAACCAGCTATGTATTTTAATAGCAGTAAAATAACATTCAGTCCTGGCCATTCTGGCATATACTGTAGAAGTTGTTTTTCTGAAGTTACTACTTTTGCACATTTTTCTCCAGAAATATATCAATTTGTACTCTAACCCCCTACACAATTTGTTCCAATGTTTTTTTTACTTTCGTGTACTTACTCGCTGTGGTACTTTCAATATTTCCTGTGAACTATTTCAGGATTCATCTGACTTACTTGTCCTAGTGTAAGGATCAGCATAACATGATGACATGATTTACAGTATGTTCCCTATTTGTTATTGTCTTTATTTTTTGCATTTTAATTTTTAACACCAAATTCTGATTAAAATTGTTTTTTTACCATGTGATGTTAAGATTCCCCCAACCCTGAACATTAAATATTTCTGCTTTCTTAAAGCCCTAGTGCAACTCCAGCACATTACACTAAGCAGTGTACATACAGTACTGTAAGAGACTATCTTTTAAGCATACTGTAGAGACACAGTGTGTGATTTATTATTGCTTTGTTTCTCCATTCTGTTTCAAAATGTTGTAGTTGAATGAATAGCTTTATCAGTGATGCAGTGTTTCTTTTAAGTGTTTGGGTGATTTGTTACAATGTGTTACATAGGGCTTAAATGCATATAAACAATGTATCAACTTGTGGTGCATTGTAACAAACCACCCTAACATGTCACTGCTATGCATAATAGAATTTGAGTAACATAATTTGTCTTTGCCTCTAGATATACTTGTATGTAGTATTTCTGTCATAAGACTTCATTATCAACCTACTTACTGCAACAAGATCTAAAAGGGTGAATTTTTACATTTTCCTATGTGGAATACTCTTTTTAACTTGGCCATAGATTACTATTCTAGCTATTATGATAATAATTCTGCTGACTTATGAATTACTTTTCCATGTCCACTATTCCTTATACTGTTACATACAGTACAGTAGTATATAAATTTACACTGTTGATTTCAAGTACAAGTAATTTATTCTAGTACATTTTAGGAGGAGTACAGTAGCTACTATATGTCCTTGAATTAACTTTGTCAGCAAAAGAAAGGAGTAGGGCTGCCACAGAATGGCTGTGAGCCCCAATGCAAAACAATTGTTTGTCCTCTGTATTTGTTAGTTGTGTATATTACAGTTTGCCACCCAGCACATTTTGGAGTCTCTTTGTTCCCTGTTTTTTTTTTTTATTATTCCTTAATTTTAACAGTGATCATTTGTGTTAACAAGTCCTAAATTTGTGAATGAGAGGGTTATGGAACATTATCATGATTGTGGATGATACAATCAAAAGTCTGATGAGGAAGATAACCGTAGCTGATTCTGAAAAAATATCCCTGAATATGAATGAGAAATTTACGCTAACTAAGTAGTTCTGGTTATCTCCCTCTCTTCTTAGCATTAATGCTCAGAGGGACTTCATTAATCCAAAAGTCAAAATATTATAAAAAGAGCAGTTACCAAAGCAAGAGCACATACATCAGAAGTAGTTATGAAGAGTGATTCACTTTATGTAGTGTACACATCTCTGTTTTAAACAAGCAGATGAAAATGACAACTACTAGTTTCGATGTAGTCCTCTTTCACAACCTCCTCCACTTATGACTGCCCACATGTAAGTAATCTAGGAACTGTCTTTTTTATCTGCTTGTTTTGAACAGGGAGTATCTACTCTAAATAAAATGAAGCATTTCTGTAGAGTTCTGTGATATGCTCTCTCATGTTAGTAACTGCTTCCATTGCTAGTTTTATGACCCTTGGATAAATGAAGTGCCCTTGAGTATTAACCTTTCAGCAGTTTTCAGACACCAGATATTTCTTCCCTTCTGCAAAACTACAAAGTAGCTAAAGGGATTTACCATCCCCTACATTACCATGTTTGAATGAACTTCAGTGCAGTTCCTCCATAATACAGTGCAGTACTATACAAATGTCAAAGAAAAGGCATGGCAGTCATCCTCTCAGAGTACAGAAAACACTTTGGTCTGAGATCATAAATATTTGACAATTGGCAGCACTGTCAATGAGGTAATTAAACAACAACCAGAGAAACTGCCACCATCACAAAAAAAAAATGAGTAGGAAGAACACAAAAAGGTATAATCAGGCTGGTAACATACTGTTCAAGTCTGCAGGTGAATTGGAAAGGATATGTCAGCTAATATACAGCATTAACTATTTGTACTAAATAGCCATTGTCTGCAAGGGATAAATTGCACTTGGGGAGTGAGGGAGGGGGTGGGGGGCAGAAGTGGAGATTTCTGTCACCAAAATCATTTATGTGATGAACGGATCAGCAAAGTAGTGAATCTAGCAGTATTTATGGCAGGGCTACACAAGTAGTTCTTTCAAAAAAAAAAACACTAAACTTTTAGATTAGAGAAGGTAAATAAAAAGGACTGACATTTATTGACCCATACTGCAAGCTTAACTCCGAGCCTCAGTGCAGAGCCTGTTTAATATATAACACATATTTAATGCATAACCAAGCTCATCTTAAGTAGTAGTATGAAGCATTATCAAAAAAATAAAATAAAGTAATATACAATCATAGCATGAACTGAGTGTCAGTAATGAGGTGGACCATTCAGAAAATGAATTACAGAATGGAAAAAAATGTATTCAGATGAGTGCAGTCATACAGACCACTAGACCTCATCACAGGAGCTAGATAATGAATTGATCAACATCAGGATCTGTAAAAAAAAGTAGATGGAAAAGGTTAAGGAAGAATGATAGGGAAGAATAAGCATAGTCTGAGGAAATATCCCAAATACCAGAAGAACAGCTAGACACAGAAGGGTGTGTGTTTCTGTTCATGTATGTGAGTGTGTGTGGGGGGGGGTAGCGGCAAATGACAGTAAGCAACAGTGATCTATCAATATCAGGTCACTTCTAATGTACTGTACTATTTAAGGGACTTTCCTTGAATGAACTTATCCACTCGTGATAAAGCTCCATATAAGGAGTGAAACACATATTTAATGCATAACCAAGCTCATCTTAAGTAGAAGTATGAAGCATTAACAAAAAAAAAACTACAATCATACAAGCATAGTCTGAGGAAATATCCCAAATGCCAGAAGAACAGCTAGACATATAAGGGTGTATGTGAGAGTGTGTGCATGGGGTAGGTAGCTGCAAATGGCAGTAAGCAACAGTGATCTACCAATATTAGGTCACTTCTAATGTACTATTTAAGGGACATTACTGAATGAACTTATCCACTCATGATAAAGCTCCATATAAGGAGTGAAACCCATCAGATGTTTAGTACAGACTGTCAGAGTAGCACCTTGTCCAGCACATCATTCACTATATGAGGGGCACTATATGAGATTGTAATAAATAATTCCTCTTACGTTCTGCAGACCCACCATTCCTGTAACATACAGGCTAGTTCATGATTCTGCACTAGTTTATCCAGCTGCAGTATATAGTGAAGTGGCACAACCTTTACCCAATCAGTCAAACTAAGATGAACTATTTTAGTCAAAACTGAGATTTAAATTTAAACTTCTTTTTCTCATTTCTTTCCTCGGAGGTTTCTACCTCATTGATGTTACCCTCTTTAAAAATGTTGAAACCATGCCTCTGATTCTGTCACATAGCAATAGGAATTTCTCTTTTTGTTTGATGAAATATGGGATCCTAGAGTAATTAAGCTTATGTGCTGTGGAGTAATTAAGGGTTACTAGCATTTAGTTTAGTTTGGTGTCTGGGTAAACTCACTGGAAGGAGGTTCCATTTTCAATGGTGCCCCTAGTTAACATCTCCCACTGCACTAAACCTAACAGATAAGACAAACTACCAGCTGACAATGACTGGCTGATATGGAACATAGCAAGTTAGAGCATCACATTCACATCCTATTGTTTTCAAACCTGTCCCATTACTTTCCTCCAGTCAGCCTGGCTGCAGGGTGATTTTATGTGATAATGAAACACATTTAACGTTCTTTTCAGAAGGTGGGTGTCCTTATTGCAGAAACAAAGACAGACAGTTCAAGATTTGGCCAGATTTGACATATAATATCCATTTACTTATACTAAGCATGCTGCAGTACATTAAAGTAACCCAATTTGCAAAGTATAGCAAACTAATTAGCAGCACAACGAAGAAGAAATTGGTGTTCAAACTGACAAACTAACAAACAGACTGCCATACTCTTCTGCAACATATGCCAAGTTATTTGCAACATTTTTGGTATGAAGCATGTGTTTCAAAGACTCAGGATTTTTTAAAACTAGCAAAAACACTACAAAGCATAGCAAGTCTAACGCATCAGTTTGAAACCTATTTCATATATAGGGGCTAATTATGGACCACCATGTGTTGCCCAGAATACCAAACCAGCTGACAGATAAGTCAGAAGTAGAGTACTTCTTTTATTTTTAAGAACTGCAAATAGATTAATAAGATATATTGGAGAAAATATACACCAACTTACCTTACACTGTATGTTATTTATCTGGGGACAATTAGCTTTAGGAAAATTCATGGCACTTGCACCGGAGATTTAGATATGTTTAGGTTGAGTTGTTCGGTGAAAGTATTTATTATATGATTTATAAGATTTATTATTTATTTTTACAGTATCTCACATTCCTCTATCACTCTAATGTTGACAGTTCATATATAAGTCAACCTTTATTTACAGAAACAAAGCTGGAACAAAGGTGCATCTCTTTACTTGCCAGCACAGCTTTTACTTTCCCATTGAACTTTATGAGTTATGTTAATTAAAAGTTGACTGGCACATTTTTCAAGCTGCTTCAAATTGTCTCATTGGCTGAGCTGTTGAAACTATTGGGCCCAATTCTAAAAGAGCCATTAGATCGGCAACATTTTCCAGCACTCTAGGGCTGTGGCACACTCCTGGTGTATCAGGGACCATATGTCTGATTCTGTAATATTAGGAGTCCCTGCTACAAAAACCCAGGAACTGCTGCAAAGGCAGGCTAGTGCCAAATGCTAGTTGCACCTGTGGGACTTGCCACATGGATCCGCACAACCCCCTACCAGGTGCAAGATGGAAACCAATGCCAGGAGGGCTCCTGGGGCAGAAGTGGTACAGGGGATGCCATAGGAGGTGTTATGGAGCAGGAGGGTATGCCAGGGGGAGGATCTGGCACCCAGTGGGGATGCCCTTGTAAGTTCCAGCTACATAATGGTGTCTGCTGTGCTGTATAAGACTGGCATCCACCCATCGGGTGCCCAATCACCCCCCAGCATATCCACTTGCTTCCCAACTCTTCTAAAGTACTCCCCTGTCCCTTCTGCCCCCAGACCCCACATAAAGAGCTCCCCTGTCAGCTCCCCACCTTGAGGGGCAATGCCACAAGTGGTATAGACCACTTCCTGGCTGACCTAATGTGACCTCGTAAGTACAGCCATGGTGGGTCTTTCAGAATCCCAGTAAAGGGGATGTTGCAGTGCCACATGGCACAAGCTCCCTTTTGACCTGGTGTACCCTGATGCTGGTCGCAAGGGTGGTGCAGTGCCTCTTTGCCACAGCAGTGTGCCTGTCCAACACAGACCATGTTTCAGAATAGGAATCACTGCAATTTATGATGCAAGGTGCATTTTGTATAATTGTTGTCTGGTGCAAGCACCTTGCGTCAATTGGAGTGCTTTTGGAATCGGGCCCATTTAGTTTACTTGGCCAATGTTTGTTTTGATTAAACATCTTATATCTTTTTTTTTAGTCTGAATTTACAGCATATTCCTTGAAGCCTCATTAACACTATGTATTAATTAATTGCTGAAAAATAAAGGACCATTCAGTTACCTTTGCACTAAATGTGTTTCCCATCATGAAATCCACTTTAATAAAGCAAAATTAGTTTGTTTGAAAAAGTCCATCTATACACTGAACAAATTTCTTAGAGGATCTAAAATACAGCTGCAGTTTAGTACCCAACAATGCCATGTGTAGGAGAAACACAAGTCTAGTTTTTAAACTTTTAATCATTTACTGTGGATCCATTTGGTTGTGATATAGCATGGTAGTGAGATGCTGTACTATTTAATATGATCCTGAATGTCTCAAGGGTAAATAAAAAACAATAAGAGAGAACTACAGCACTGGTAAACAGTTTTTTCATTTGTACGTATCTTAATATATATGTTTCTGGATTATGGCAATATTTAAATATATTGCAAGGATATGGAAGATTGGTAAAGGACGACATATAAAAATGTTATGAAGTATTGAGAATACAGACTCCTGGCACAGCTGTCAACTGCATGATGTCATTGACAGCCACCACAAGCTGAAGCAAAATAGACATGCACTAGGGAAAGCTGTCACATAATTTGCAGTACATCTTTAAAGGGCTGTTAAACCTATAGTAATCCATGACACCGGCAGGTGAACTGGTAAAACCAGTGGCCAAAACAATCCACATACACGTCAGACCTGCAGTCTGCTAAAATGATTCCTATTGCCACCCTGTGGCTTCAAGGAAAAATGCATGATAAAGCCAAGCTATACCCAACACATACCATACCACATACTGAGGCACAATCACACTACCAGATGGCACTGCGCTACACCAGCCAGTACACCACGGTACCAGTAAACTTTACTATAACTACCACTGCACCAGGTTCATGAGGTAAGGTTCTAAGAAGACTATGCTGAAAATTTGGTGTACAAATATAGTTAAATGACCAAGTTTTGAGTAAACATTGCAGTACTTCAATGTTCACTCATAATTCCACACATTTTCAATATTTTGTCTCCAAACTTTCAACATAGCCATTTTTTCACACCCCCTCATAAATGTGACAAAAGTCACTTCTTAAATCCTAGATAAGATGTGTTTGGTCACTTCTGACAAAATACATAGAGATAGACAGCCTGCACTATATTTAATTGATATAAATATTGGGTTTGTGTGTTCTGTTATTTTTTTGTATTACTTGCTATTAATTGTATATCAATTTAGTAACTCTTATGTAAGCTAGAACAAAAGCAATTGCTACTACCCATACCATGCATCTTAACATTGAACTCCCATGTACTGTTGTATATTAACATTATGTTTTTCCCTAAGTATGATGTATAAGGGACATCCTTGCAAATGAGTTTGCTCAATGAATTTTTTTTATCCCTCCACAATAAACTAAAAACTGAATAAAACTTCTGGTGTGAAATTATGTTTCAGCCAATATACTATAACTGCCACATGTCATGTCTATAAGAGGAGTCATGAAATAACTATCTTAAAAATTTGGAGTCAAAATAAAATATATTTTATATATATATAATTATTATCTTATGTTTTCTTTTGTTACATCTATGTTGGACCAATAATAGGTATCAAACCATTTGTTTCTGGATCTGTTATATTTATTAGGAAACTGTGTATGTAGTGCCACTCTTGAATCCAGCAGGTATTCTTTAGCATACCATCCCAGTGAGATAAGTTAAGGGGCTAGCTCAGTGATCTGACCAGATGGGGTGAGAGTCAGGGGTGGCACTGTTATGTAACAATCCCCTGCAAGGGAATGACAGATGCAGGGTTGTCTGCATGGATATGGGTACCATATAATGGAGACAATTGTCTTCTTGATATAGAGCCCTGCACCTTTGCACCCTTGAGTGTTAAATGGCTCTGTGCATTGGCTGACATATGACATTTTTGCCCTTTGCATCTGTATCTGCAGCCACATGGAAGCACAGGGACCAGAGCCTAGAAGACAGCCCCATGAATTCTTCACATCTGTAGCTGCACTTCTGTAGGCAGACATACAGTGCTTGTTGTAGAAAAGTTTATTGGTACCTCATTATACTTCAGCAGGACTGGTAATACCGAGTGGTACCGAGCAATGCCACAGTACCATGTCATTATGGCTTAAGAATCTGGTGAGGTATGCTGAGGTCTGAGTTAATTAGCTCAACATCATCTGCTGCTAGAAAGTGCCAGGTGACACTGTTTTCAATTAAATCCACTGCCATAATTGAAGGTTTCAAGTAGGTGTCCTCACACCCCCATACCATCCCTGATCGACAGTAATAAAAATCCTCATTACATTTATTTTCTTTTATGTACTGTGTCTGTTGCGAGTTGAATTGAATGCACAAGCAAGAATTTGATTTACTCTCATTCAGTTAAACATCCAATCAAAATAAAGCAATGTTTTCCAGAATGAATTCAATAAAACTAGAAGATGTCTGGGTTCTTTTTATAGTGAAGAAAACAGCAAGGTCACATTTTTTGCCCAATCTTGTTGCCTTGTTGCTTTTAATTAAACCTCTAATAAGGCTTGCTCAGGGCATCTCAGTGCACATTCATTATTAAATAAAAAAAACTATTCTCACTGCACCAACCACAGCTTCTACAGGAGTGGAATAACTGGCTCCCAACTGCCCTGTGCCATTATCTACAGTAAGGGAATTCACAATTCATTAGTTAGTGACATTTTATACAGATGTTTTTTCTCATTGCCACCACATTGGAAAGTTAAACACTCGCTGATTGAAAATGTATTCTCGTACATAAAACCAGCATCACCAGGGGACAAAAACTGGCTGAGAATACAAATGATCAGGATGAATGTCTATTCCATGACCAAATGGCAATCCAATGCCATAGAACCTGAAATTGGGCAATGTGTCATGCCCTGGTCAGAAAAAGGTAATAGCTGCAATCTCCTACATACTGTAGCTGTGATCATCAACTTCAAGATTTCAGTGTGTGTTTGGTGGGCAAGGGGCATGAGGTTATTTTTATGTATTTCATTTATTTATGCAGCCTTCTTGAGTAGGTTAAACTCCTACACCAATGCTGTTAAATACTACCTAGTCTTGATATTTGGAGTACTGCTGAGCTAAGAAAATGAATTTTTATGTAGCGTGATGCTGTAGTAACTTCATGTTTAATGCACTTGTAAATGCATCTAAAGAGTCAAGGGAAAATGATTGATGTTCATAGTTCAATTTGTCATGATAATTGTGAACTAAATGACCAAAGTGTGGCTGTCACTGTTGAGTGTCATAAATCAGAAAAGCTTCAATGACATGCTGACACAAAAATGGGACTTTAAGTCTGTCGGTGATTTTTGTTTTGTTATAATCTTACAATTACATCGTGACTAAACCTGGGCCCTAAAGTTGATCAGGCATGGTGGGTGGGACATATTGCAATTTGTTTTAGATACTAGATACTTGCCCCATTTTTTTTTGCCATAAAAAGTAACAAGCATTGCAACTGCGTTGCGATGTTCGAAATTTGTCACTAAGTATCTGGACGCTTTTACCTGGATGCATCATTCATCCAAAATACAGATGCAAGTATTGTATCCAGCCATTCAGAGATCCCAGTCTTTGCCTTTATTAAATGCTGTGACTGCTAAGAAACATGCTGGAATGCAATATGTTCTCAGTGCATGACTAAAGGACCACATCGCAAAAATGGATCTGCAGCACTTCTACAGTACTGGGCCACAGAATGCTAAATGCCTTGCATTTCCTGTAAAATACAGTGTATACAGAGCTGATCATTATAGACAGAGTCAACCAAAAGGCAGTAAAAGCAGTTTTCTAAGTGCCCACCATTTTAACAATTATCAGTGAGCCATGAGCCAACTAGAAAACTTTTGTTCATCCTTATTAAATAGCACTCCAACTCTTGGTGCCAAATTAAAATTTTTTGACTCCTAGTGTTATTACATTTTGTACCTGTGCCAGTACTGTTCATAAAAATCTGAAGAGACTCCTTAATTGAGAGTCTACTGAAAATAAATTGTTTCAGGACCACTGCTAACTTCTCAAGTGTTGCTGACTCAGCAGTTTTATCTCATGTAATTCATTAAACAGTAATTTAAAGTTTAAAATGAATAGTTCAGTAAGGTTTCATTTGCACAAAACAAAATCTTACAAAAGAAGTAAACTCCAATCATTTGTTCTGTTCAAATTAATGTTAATTGACATTTGATTGTGTTGTGCACACGTTTGTGTGTGTATATGGGGGATGCTATCCTAACTGTTAACCTACCAAGCTACACTAAAGAAAAAAACAATAACTGTATAGATGAACAGTGAGGTGCACTTCCTCAACTATTAAGTGCTACCCACTGTGGGTTCTTTAGTTCAAACATAATCTTTGGGCAAATAGAACAAAATTAGAAAATCACAGAACTTACACCTTCAGCACAAGCTCTCTCAAAAGGTTAGCTACTCAGCAGAAGCAAATGTTGAAAGTGCCTTTCTATGCCTGCCTGATTCACTGTATTAGACACCATTGATAAAATGAAGAAAAACAAGATGTCTTTGAAGCACCTAAATAGTCTGTGTATTGCAGCATGAAAGGAAAATGTCATGATTCCCTGTGAACTGACACAGAGACAGTGAGTTATACTGATCCCCCCCCCACCACTCATAAGCACTGTCCTAGTAATGCATACCCAAGGCAAAGTTTCCTGGAATATGCTATACTTCTATTGGCAAAAACAGCTATTTTCTGCAGATCTATGCTCACACCTAATTCAACCCATCTAATGTTGCAAATATTTGCCTGCATTGATCAAATTACTGTGATCCCCCACCCCATCCCAGACACCGTATCTTTAAACTACCCCGATGGCTTGTGAGACAGAGATTTTTTAATCATATTTTTACCTTGTTCACTGTGAACACAATAAGTGATAGAAGTCCAAATAATGGCAACAGTATCATTACTGGTAAAGCTTATGAAAAGGGAGGGAGGAGTTTGACTGTTGATGGAAAGGTTCACTGGTACATCCAAGTGTGCCCTACATCCTGCAACATATCCTCGAGTACTTCTCATACCAGTACAGTAATGCATGCTGGGGGAGTGGGGGCAGTTATATGGCCAGTCTGAAAACCTTTTTTTTTAGAACTACAGAGTAGAAGCTCCTCCCTACACAGCCAGAAAAATTCCACTACTCTAGCATTTAAAGTACTAGTACATAGCACCACTGATGTTCAGGTTGTTGTATTTCTCACCATCATTATTTAACATCCAGACTTTATCCTGGACAGACTGCCCGCTCATGAGAGTATATTGCTATGGCCACAAAGTGAGTTTAAACTTCTGTATAACCAAGTTTCATTTTTTTTTCTCTTGAAGAAATTCCACTCAAATAGATTTACCATCAGATGTTGATTACCTGGGCACAATAAAAAGTAGACCACTACCAAAGCAAGGGTTCTGACTTACTTATTTTTGTGCCCAGCTCAAAGTCTTGCGAGCCTGCCCTGCAACATGGAGGCCACAACGTTGTTTACTGGTTAATTTTTGCAGGTACTCTATTGAAGAATAGGTTCTGCAGAAAGCCTGGAAGGATTAAGAAATTCAATAAAAATCCCACAACCTTTAATTGTTGATGGTATTTTTGCCCTTATGTGGACTTCTAAAAATTATTGTGCTCATAGTAAACATTACAAAAATATTATTTAAAAAGTCCCTGTCTTGCAACAAGTAGTTAGGGACAGTTTCTTGATCAGGTGTCTGGGGGTTGGGGGCACAGTATGTTTGCTGAATGCAGCAAGTATTTGCAAAATTAAATGGGCTGAATTAGGGGTGTGTACTGATCTTTTCCATTTTTGCCAATAGAAGTGTGGCTATTTGCAATAAATATTTTCTGCATCTGCAGCTGACATTTAGTGTCATTTCCTTGGTTAACGGGTAGGTCAACACCCCCCTCCCACACACACACAACACAATCAAATATCATTAACATTAAATTGAACACAACAACAGGAGGAAGTAAGCTGTTGGTTAACTAGGATTTTCAGCTTATCTGTTAGGTAGGAAAATGGGCAGACTAGGTGGGCCAAGCGGTCCTTATCTGCCGTCAAATTCTATGTTTCTATGTTTCTAACAAATGATTGCAGTTTACTTCTTTTGTAAGAGTTTGTTCTGTGCAAATGAAACCTTACTGAACTATTCATTTTAAACTTCTACCAGCTTCTTAACTAGTGACATTTACATGCCAGTACAGTAAATAGTGGGGAAAAGAAGAGAGAGAGAGCATTTCATTTGTGATCAGGCCCACACCTTAATCACAAACATAAAAGAGTTTGCTCTGACTCAAACTGTTTATTAATTTAACATAACTTTTAATTGCTGAAGTGAAAAAAGAGGCACCATCCACTTTTAGATACAGCTCCTCCTCTGAACACAAACAAAATAGCTGTCACAATCACACAGGGTGCAGGAATATCTGTAGTAACCTACAGGCTACATAAAAAAGCAGACAAAAAATAAAATAAAATCATCATCTACTTTTACAGTGTATATACAAGCCACAGACAATCCTGAGCAGGTAACCAACTATCTTTTTAAATTGTCTCATGCGTGCAGTTAGTTGTGGTTGGGTGAAGCTACTGCCTGTACTGTTTTTCAGTTAGTAGTTTATAAATGAGACCGGTGGATTTAAAATGGGTAAACATAATGTTTCCTACCTGCTGCTGCTGTCCCTGATACCTACAGTAACATGCTTTCTTCAAAAAATCTGCCAATGTGAAATCACAAGCTGCTTTTTGAAATGTGACAGTATTAACTCTTCTATTTGATTTATGAGCATTTACTACGCACTGCCTTAATGAAAAACAGTAAAGTGCAACCATATTCCAAAACTTTATTTCATCCCTTGTTCCTTAGGGTTCTCCAGCAAATTGTTATTTATACCACTTTTAAAACTTAATTATATATTTTTCGCAGGGGATACCACTGTTCTGGTTTGTTACATGCATTTTATGTACACAGACCTTCTTTTTAGCCAGTAAGCTACTGTATGCTACACAATTGTGGCTACATGGTAATTGATTTTAATGGGTAGATATATACAAGCTGTCCTGGGGAAGGGAGAGGTAATAGAGGGGGTGGAGGAACAATGGGAGAAACTGAAAGGACCCATAGTAGAGATAACAAACCAATGCATTACGATAGTGGCCAAAGTGAAAAGAAGAAGGAAACCACTATTGTTCTCTAAGGGGGGGCAAAGTCAGGGCTAAAAGACTGAGTTTCAGGAAATATAAGGGGACCCAAAGGGAGGAGAACAGGGAGGTGTACCTTGAAACTCTAAGAGAAGCAGGGAAGGCTGTTAGAAGACTGAAGATGCAGACAGAAGAGGGTTCACAGTGAAGTGAATTCTAGAAGAACTCAAAGCTGAGGGTGGATAAGCCCATGGAGCCAGATGGCATCCACCCATAGATATTAAGGGAGCTGTGAAGGGAACTAGCAGTGCCTCTGGTGGCCCTGCTCACAGAGTCACTCCAAATGGGTGTGGTTCCAGAGGACTAGAGGAGGGCACATGTAGTCCCATTGCACAAAAGTAGCAGTAGGGAGGAGGCAGGTAACTACAGGCCAGTCAGCCTCACTTTAGTGATGGAAGGATTATGGAGATACTGCTAAAAGAAAGAATAGTGGCACACCTGGAATCCAGGGGTGCCCAAGATCTGTGGCAACAGAGATTCACAGTAGGACGGTCATGTCAAATGAATCTTATAGATTTTTGATTGGGTGACTAAGAGAGTAAATCAGTGAGGGGTAGTAGACATCACATACCTAGATTTCAGCAAAGCTTTCCACACATAAAAGGCTGGTTAACAAAATAGGTAGTTTGGGCATGGGAGACAAGGCTGTGAACTGGGTTAGGAACTTGTTAACAGACAGTAGACAAAAGGTGGAGGTAAATGGGGCATAATCTGGGGAGAGTGAGGTTGACCAGTGGGGCAACGAAAGGATCAGTACTTGAACCAGTCCTGTTCAATGTCTTCATTAATTACATTGCAGAGGGGCTGGAAGGAAAGGTCTTCTTGTTTGCAGATGACAACAAGATCTGCAACAGGGTGGATACTCCAAAAGGGGTGCAGAAAATGAAGAGGGACCTTGAGAAGTTTGAAAGATGGTCAGAGATGTGGCAACTAAGGTTCAATGCAAAGAAGTGCAAAGTAATGCACCTGGGTAGAGGAAACCCTGGGGAGAGCTGCAGATTGGTGGGAGAGCGGACTGTCACCAAAGAGGAAAGGGATCTAGGGGTTATCACCAAAGAGGAAAGGGATCTAGGGGTTATCAGTACTTTCTGGCCTCATTAACACTGCACACAAGGGTTTATCATCTCTGTTGATCTTAAGGTATCAAAGCAGTGTGCAATGGTGGTGGGGAGGGCCAGTGGCATGCTAGGGTGCAAAGGCAGAGATATCACCAGCAGGAGGTGGGAGGTGGAGATGCCACTGTATAAAATTTTGGTAAGGCCTCATCTGGAGTACTGAGTGCAGTTCTGGAGGCCACAACTGCACAAGGACTATCTAGAGAAGGGTGGCAAATATGGCACAGGGCTTGCACTATAAAACATATGAGGCAAGAATATGGGACCTCAATATATACTCACTGGAGGAGAGGAGAGGAGAGAGTGGGGGGACATGTCTGAAACTTTAAAGTACCTCAAGAGCATAAACAAGGTGCAGATGGGGGACCTTTTCCAATGTAATATTACTAGAATAAGGGGCCATGATGTGAAAATGGAGAGGGATAGATTAAGAGGTAATGTGAGGAAGATTTTCTACACAGAAAGGGTTGTCAATGCTTGGAATAGCCTGCTACTGTAGGTAGTGGGGGCAAGCACAGTGGAGGGGTTTAAGCATGCTGGAAGAGGCACAAGGGAACCTTGAGAGCGGAGGGAGTGATGAAAAGTCATTGATCACATAGGATCTGTGGGCACATACAATGTATAAGGCCTATGGGCAGTCTGGATGGGCCTAGTGGTCCTTATCTGCTGACAGTTTCCATCTTTCTGTTTTCCCCCCTGAATCTATATTAAAATTGTGGCATTAAATAAAATACATAGGTTACATATAGTAAATTCATTTTTTATTTATTTATTGAAATGTTTCACCAGGAAGGCACACTGATCAACAAGTTGCTTGTCTCCTGCTGTGACTTGGGGGGGTACAATTGGATGAAGAATTAGACATACAGTTTAACATTTAAAATATACAAGAAATGAAACATTCAATTACATGTGTAACAAGGCAGAGAGTTAAAAAAATATCATAAATAATCATACAGTTGCATTTGTAATGCCAGTGTGTGCCTGGCTAATTCAGACTGAGATTGAGATCAAGCCTCTTCCTCCAATGATTCTGAAGGTTGCTATTTTCTTTGGGGAGGTTCAAGATCATTTCAATATCTAGGTGAGGCTCAAGATCTTTTACATGGCTCAGTAGAGGCTCACTATGACAAGGTGTAAAGAAGCCATAATGTGAGCTGGGGCAGGGTGAGAGGTTTTGAGTGAGGCATACACCTGCTTGCTGTGTGCCACTGAACAAGTCCCTACTGAAAGAGGACTATGTTGTTCCTCCTCCTTTCTGCACCTAGGAGTTAAGATTTCTCACTCCTATGTGACTTTTCTTTGTCTGGTGACTGTTCTTAATTACTGTCTTTGTCACCAATAGTTCTATGATGCTGGTTTCCCCTCCCCCACATTGCCTGCTTTGTCAGTATAAATGTCTATTTGCTGATTGTTAAATGTGTGCCCCATTTGGAATTGCCTATATCTTCTCCTCACACTCTCACATTTACCCTGATAAAATTTCTGCCAGCTAAAAATAGGTTGCATGTACCGCGTATGTCAGACACAACTTGTAAAGTGTTTTGTAAATACTTCAGACCTGGTGCAGAGAAAATGTAAATATAAATATGAATTTCTATTCAAAATAGATGTATACACCACTTGCAATACAGGATGAATGGTTTCCTGCCTTTTTTATTTCTAGTTTTAGCTCACCTGCAAACTGTAATATTGAACTCTGTTTTTTGAAGTGGAACATTTGCACCACAGACATTATTACTTCAGCCAGGAACCCTGCCCCCTCACCACCACCCTCCTTGCCCACCAGTACTTCACACAAGCAAGCATTAGAAAGCACCTACAAACTGTAATGTAGTATAGAATGTTTTGAACCCTTTTCATTTTTTTAAAGTGAAATATTTGCATCCCAGACACTATTACTTCAGCCTTTCCCCACACCATCATTGCTCACCCATACTTCACAAGACCAAGTGTTAGAAAGCTAATAGAAGTAGACATTATCTGGAAAAAATAAGCATTGCCCATCTATTTCTAGTTTCATCTTATTATTATAAAGAAACGGAATGAATCACATATAATGCTTTCTGATTTCCCAGCATCTGGGGTAGTGCTAATTAGTGTGTGCAGTGCTAATGAGGCCAGAAAGTACTGACACATTCTAACAATTGACTTTTATCCTTGTAAGACAATTGCTCTCCTAAACATGAACAAAAGCTGATGACTTCAAAATGTTAACCATTAGGCTTGAAAGAATTAGAACATACAATGTATGAATTCTGAACTGATATATCCCAGTTACCAAATGTTTAAATACAAATAAATAAAATAACATATCAGTCTGTGGCACAGCAAGGCTTAATTAAAATTGTAAGGCTTAACTGAAAATTTAATTGACTGAACAAGACTCCTCCAGATCATAAGCACATACTGTACAGTAGGTTTCAGGAAAGATTCCAACAAACAAACTCTGGAGGCCCTCCTAACAGAAGGTTGTAATAACTGTTCAGCATAATTTACATCAGCATAAAAACACCAACACGTGTGCTCTTTGGACAAAGTAGAATATTACACACAGTGATTCTTTGGAACTTAATGTTTTTGTACTGCTATACAGTACATACTCCTAAACAGTAATAAGTGTCAGAAGTGTACCCAGTTTTGTTTTATTCTGTCCCTATCTGCATTGCTTGTGCACTTCCTGCATGTCTGAACCCTGACCAATTTTTGGCTTACAGCACACATCAGTTATCAGCCATTCACCAGAATTTCCCTTAAATAGCTCAGTGGTCATTACTGATGCACAGTGTGAATGTACTCTGCTATACTGTTCATAATCAGTATTTCAAATACAGTACAGGTAAAATGGCAAGTGTGCATTTCCATGGCTTGAATAACAGAAGTCAATGAACTAACGTATTATAATTATCTGCAACCAGCTGAACTAACAATTGAAATCCACTTGTTCAACAGACACATTTTAGCACTTAAAATTAAGTCCATTAGACCTAACCAGGAAGTGCAGACAGTGAATTAATGGTGTAATTTGTGTATGATTTATGTATATTTTAAGGTTTTGACATTTTGTTTGCAATTTAGACATGCTTTGTAAAGCAACATATTATTGATTTATAATTGTGCTGTGTCCATTTGTTTTTATTTTTATGCTTGATGGAGTCATGGGTTTGAGTTTGTGGTATGTGAGCCACAAATGTGCAACTTGCAGACCTCAGTCTGTGAAGCCTGGCTGCCTTGAGCAAATTATCCATGGTAATAGTGAAAAAAGCACTGCTGCCACTTCTGAGTTAGGGTAAAAATATACTGCTGGATAAGATAATGAAAAACAAAAGCATTGGTGATCAAGCGGTCCAGTCAGTTGGGATAGTTATTAACAAATTCCTTAGAATCTGTCCCACAGTAGCTTTGAGTTCTTTGGTTGCTTTTTTCTGCCTTCTTTCTCCCAAGTTTAAAGGACACTGACACCTCCTGAAAAAAGCCAACCCAGACATGGTAACAAATGCTGATACAAGTTGATGATGAAGAGGCTATGTTGGGGTTAACTTCATTAAACGAAATAATTTATTTATAACCCCATAATCATGCTGCAAAATGACAAAGATAGTAATGAGGCAGCACAAAAGTAACACTGTTAGGCCAGTATACTAAACAAACAAATATTTTTTTTTTGTACAATTCATTACAGAATGAAATAAACTGATTAATTCCATGCATCTTCTACTAGATAGCCTACCAGGTTGACTTGTTAAGGGAAAATTAATACCATTTATCTATCCCCATTATATTTACATTTTAAGAGACCAGCATTAAGAAACCTTAAATGGAAATTGTCTGGGGACCTATAGTACATTATGTCTACTGTATATACACAGCATGATATAGATCCTAAAAATACAGAGTTTGACTATGGCCAGAATTGTAAGTGATATCACAAAGTTATTTAGTGAGGGGACAAACAGGGGTGGGGCTGCAGTGCCTTCTGAAGCAATCGGTCACATCCAGCCATATCCCCTCCATCCCCAATCAAGCTACAACTACTACAAGTACCTGCATTCATTTCCATGCTCTGAGTGGAAGTGTTAATTGTTTAGGCAATTCATTGTTAAGCATGTGAATGTGCTCCTTTGTTTGCACTAACCTTTATGCCTTGCCCAGGAGCAGCTAGCGAGTACAGGGGAAGGGGAGAATGAGTCAATGTTCAACTTAGTGTAAGTGACACAACTTCTGAATCCTTTTAACTATGCTAAATCCAATAAGTCCTTGTTTGAGGGTTGGCGGTGGGGGTGAATGCAGACATATGGCTGATATACTCAGGCTCTGACAATTCTGGTTGAAGGCAACAGAGGCAAAAACAAATATGATTCAGCATTTTTTTAAATAAATACACTGTTACAAATAAACATTAAATTGGTGGGTGTGGGACCATTTTCATTGTTTTCTAGCATTTCAGCCCCATTGTCTTTTGTCTATTGTTGGGTTCTAGCATATCTTGCTATATAAGCTCAATTTAATTGTGAATATTAAGACCCACAATTATATTTTTTTTTAATTTCTGCTAAAAAGCAGAGACGGGAGTAAATGCAAACATATGGCAGGTCCAAGAGAAGTGCTAAGGTTACCAACTATTGAGGAGGTTAAAAACTAAGTAATAACGCCAAGTCCTCAGTCCCATCCATTTTTATGACTGTCTGCTGTTGTTCCAATTGTTCTTCCCACATTCCAATTTTAATGTCAGAAAAGTGTTTAAAAGTGTTACAAAAATGTTATACTGTTAAATACCCTCTCTGGAAAAGATTATCTTAACTGCTAATAATCTTAATAGCTATGCTGGCTAATAATCTTAATAGCTATGCTTGACACCTCCCAGACTGACCAGCTCATTGCAGAACATCTTTGTAACTTTGACATGTAATAAAAATAATAAATGGTTTCAATTGGTTTTACTAGCGTCTGGGCATTTAAAGTGATTCAAACACCAGACAACCTCCAAACAACAATCGGTTCTTGAATAAGGACCCAAAAAACTGACTATCGAGTTTAAACCCAAACAGGATGCAACTCTACACATTGCAAAGTTGAGTTATAATGCAGCCAGCTATTACAATTCCATGTTAGATGATGAGTGGTGAAGGTAAACATTTTGCAGTGGGATGAGTATCTAGGCATCCACTGGTTTTGCCCTTGCCACCTAGGAAGAACTACTGCTTTTTTTGTGTTTTTGTTAAGACTCCCATTAATAAATAAATAAATAAATACATAACTATTTGGGGTCCCTAGTAAAAATATTTGGTAAGTGTTCAGCAGAACAACCTGAACCAAGGTTAATAAACCTGTAAAAAGAAAACAGCCACCACTGATTGGTCAACACCAACTCCAACCCAACCTCTACTCTAAACACACCACCCTGCACCACCCTTGACCCCCCTCCTCCACACAATGTAAACTCAGCCAAACTAGTATAATTGTGGATATCCACTTTTTGGTCAAAGCTCACCTGTGACTGCTGTAAGAGTAATAAGATAAATGTGATAAATGAGGTCACACAACACAGCAGTGGTCTGTTTATTTTTACCGGTTGTAAAAAGGAAAAAAGCAATCTCCCATCCAGACAATTTTCCTAATCCCTGGTTCCTGACATTGGGCTAGTTGGAGTTATGGTTGGGGCACCACTAGTCAACAATGAAAGAAAATACACAAGTTTGAAAATGGAAGGGCATGTTGGGGGGAAGATTTTATGAAATCAGTGTGCATTGCAGCCTGTAATTCAGAAAATGAACTGTAAAAATAAAGCAGTGTACTGCACATCACACCACAACCCCCAACCCACCTCCACCCATGCACATACCACCCTGCACCACCCTAGACCCCTGCAACAAATAAAAATACTGTAAGGCTGCAATGACTCAGTGATCTGGTGATGCATGTATTATGGCAATATGGTCAGGTCAGGCCTTGGTTCATTTTTTAGACAAATGTTAAGTTCTGTTCTCCTTAATTCATTCTCAGTATACCCACTAACCTGGTATCTCTCCTTTGTGGATTCACTGATTGAGTAATCTTTACATACTGTATGTGCTAAAATGTGGGATCGTTCTTACCAAAATACTGTATATGACAACACAAAAGTATCTGGCTCAATTTATTGCAGGCTGGCAAAAGTAAAGCAAAGTAAAGTTTCAAACAAAAGTATGCAATATGAGACTGCTTTGTCCTGTCCATGGAGCAATCACAGCTGCAGACCTTTTGTTTGAAATTTTACTTTGCCTTACTTTTGCCAGCCTACAATTCTGTATGTTGAGTAAGATACTGTACTTCTTTGCCCTAGTTATATTTGGGTCTGGAGTGTCAATACAATTTTGGAGCATGTTCATAGCAGTGAGTGCTGTCCGGTCTGAATTTATTCATCACAACTACCACTTGGATTATATATAGAACTGTACAGTATATTACAACACATTGTTTGGCATTAAAATTCATTCTTTAATTTTTGGCACACTGTCACAATTTACTAGCATAAGCATAGCAGGGAAGGCTTTCAATGCAGTCTCAACCAGTCACCATGGCAAACCTGTGAGGCTCTACAGCCCAGCACAGCTTGGCATGCCTGCAGAGTCCCAGGAAAAATAAAGAGGCTGAATTACTAGCATCAACCAGCAGGAAAGTAAAGGGACAGAAACATGAGGACTGCAGTCCATCGAGTAATGCAGAGACTGCAAGACTTATTATTTTTGCGTAGCTGAGAGCACAGCATTTATTTTGTGATCAGGGAACTCTGGTGGAGTATGTAACGTACCAGAAAACACTGTACTGGCCTTTTGAGTCACCAGCCAATGGGTCTGTATTTGTGACATCTATATTTAGAGCACTTGCTTTTCTGGGAAAATCATATGTGAACATCACGAGGCACCATGGCCCTGCACAGCTTGGCATGCCTTCAGAGTCCCATGAAAAATAAAGAGGGTGACATTCTAGCACCAGTGGTGTGGTAAAGTAAATGTCAAGAAACATTATGACTGTGTCCACTGAGTGATGCAAAGACTGCCTGATTTATTATATTTCCACAGCTTAGGGCATGGCATTTATTGTGTTACTTGGTTACTTGATTGATGGACAAAAGAAGGCCGAAGCCCATTGAGGATGTCCTCCACACATTGTGGATCATCGATAAGTTATGTTCTTTCTTGAAGCCATTTATCAAGTTTGACTTTAAAGGTATTTATATTCTGACAATCAACAATATCCTGCGGCAAGTAATTCCAAATTCTAGGGGCTCTAACAGTGAAAAATTGTTGCCTTTTATTTGTTCTTGTTCTGTCAATTCCTATTTGTTTATTGTGTATTCTAGGCACAATTTTTCTAGATGTAAAGGATAATCCGCATAAGCTCATTAGCGTAGCTGAATGAGAGATCTTAAATAACTGAAGGAGATGGCCCCTTAATCTTCTAAATTCGAGAAAATAAAGCCCAATTTTATGAAGCCTAGATTCATAATCAGTGAAGAAAATCACGGTATGATTTTTGTGGCCTTTCTTGAACTTTTCAATTCTGGTGATGTCCACAGCCAAGTAGGGACTCAGAATGGTGAACAAATAGTCAAGTGGGGTCTAACATGAGTTTGTAAAGGGCCATGATACACTCCTCAGTTTTAAGGACAAATGTATTATTAATTCTATGTAAAAGGGCATTGGCATGATTAGCAACCTTATTACAATGGTTGGTAAAAGACAGCTTGTTGTTAACCAATATACTCAGATCTTTTTCCATGGAAGATTCCCTAACCATAGTGTTGTTAAGATAATATGTTTGTTTAAGATTGTTTTTACCTATATGTAACACTGAACACTTAGACACATTAAATTACATTCTATTAGTTATTGCCCATGATTCAATTCTTTTAAGATCGTCTTTAAGAATACTCCTATTGGTGTCACTGTCTAGTCCCCCTAATTTAGTATCGTCCGCGAACTTTGATACAATATTATTTGATGAAATGGTAAGGTCGCTAATGAAGATACCAAACAGTGTAGGACCCAGCACTGAGCCCTGGGGTACACCGCTTGACACCAATCTTTCATTTGATTGATCCCCATTTACCCTAATGACTTGGGATCTATTATAAAGCCAACTATTGACCCAAGATACAATGCACTTAGAAAAACCTAGGGTTACAAGTTTATTTATCAATATGGAGTGTGAAACCTTATCGAAGGCTTTACTATAGTCAAGCAAAATAACATCCACTGGGATGTTTAAGTCGAGATTTATGCTAACTGAATTATAAAAGGATAACAAGTTAGTTGTGCAAGAATACCCGGTTTTAAATCCATGTTGTGTAATATCATTTAAATTCAAAGCCAGCATCTCTTCTTCGATTAAATGTTTAATCTTTTTTTCTAGTAGTTTGCAAGGAATGGAAGTAAGACTGATAAGTCTATAGTTTTCAGCTTTATAGTGTAACCCTTTTTTGAAGATTGGCGTGACAGTAGCTGTTTTCCAATCTGAAGGAACATTGGACTCGCTAAGGGATTTATTGAAAATAATAGTGAGTGGAATAGCGTTGTAATTAGATGTTCCTATGAGAAATTTAGGGGTTATATTGTCGGGGCCTGGACTTGTTGTTGACTTTAGTGTGTCTAAGAGCTTGAGTGTTTCAGAGATGGTGATGGTGTAGCTAGGTGATATACCTGAGTTGGCAAATGATAAGGGTTCAATATCTTGTTCAAAAACAGAACAAAAATATTTATTAAACTCAATTGCAGTGACCTTATCCGAGAGGATTGTAGTGTTGTCTATAATTAGTGGGCCTATTTTTTTTGTATCTTTCTTTTTGTTGTTTAAGTAAGAGTATAAACTTTTGTGTGAATCCTTAGTATGAGCAATTCTAAATTCTAAGTTCCATTTAGATAGAACAATTAACGTTTTAAGATCCTTAACTACCTTCCTGTATCCTAGTAGTTTTCCCTCTAACTGCTCAGACCGACACTTTTTTAAACTTGTAAATAGTTTACGTTTTCGAATGCTGAGTTTTTTAATTTTATTGTTATACCAAGCGGGAACTTTGCCTCTGTTGTTATATTTCTTTCTTTCTGGGACATGTTGTTTTTCTAAATCATGTATAATATCTTTAAAGGTGTTCCATGCATCATTAATATTAAGCGGTGAAATTATTGAGTCCCATGGTATGACTGTAAGTTGCTCATTAATTTTTGAGAAATTTGCCTTCTCGTATTGTTTAATCATACGTTTATTTATAGGGGTTTTATGTACCAAGGGAATAGAAAATTAAATTGACATATGATCACTATTACTCAATGGGTCCATAACTCGTAGGTTGGACAGGAAGACCTCCATGTTGGTTATAACTAGGTCCAGTATATTAGTCTCACGGGTGGGTTCTCTAACTAGTTGAGAGAGGCCAAGGTCAATGATCGTTGAAATTAACTGTAAGTCATACTGGTTAGTACCTGATAAAGTGTCCCGGTTTATAGTAGGGAGATTGAAGTCACCTAGGATAATTACTGATCCCTTATCAGCTATTTGAGAGATTTCTGAGGATAATTGTTTAATGTAGCCAATATCTGAGGAGGGGGGTGATAGCAGGTGCCAACCAAGATCTGGGGATGACCATTGGGTTGCAAATAAACCCAGATGCTTTCTGTCTGAGTCAGTAAAGAGGATTCAAAGGACGGAATGCTATTAGTAACATAAAGACTCTCTCCTCCACCTTTCTGTTCATCAGCTCTGTGTTTACAATAAAGTTTGAACCCTGGAATGTTCATTATCCAATGTTTATCCGAATTCCCCCATGTTTCAGTTATGGCAATCAGTCCTATATTAAATTCATGAATCTTTAGCTCTAGTTCTGCCATTTTCATTTTATTAAGAGACCTTGTGTTAAATGATAGGACATTCAGTTTATGTAATGGTGAAGTATTAAGAGATGGCATTACTGGCCTAGTCTCCCCCTTTGATGTCAGTTTAAATGGTTGTTGATAAATGATAGAAACTGACGACTGAGAAGAGAACACCCCCTTATGCTGAGGTGCAGGCTGTCCCAGCAGAAGAGAGAAGGATTATCGTTAAATTCTTCCCAATGTGTGAGACAGGCAATGCCCTGCCTGTACCACCATTTACGAAGCCATTCATTCAGTGCTTTGATTTTATTAGGGTATGGTATGAGGCTCGGGGTACAGGGAGGATTTCAGAAATACCAATACTACATCCCCTTTCATTTAGAATGTTACATAGTGAGACAATATCCTGTTTAAGTTGTTGTAGTGGAACTTTAGTGATATCATTAGTCCCAGCATGAACAATGACCAGCGGATTGTTACCTGCTGCCGATAGGGTCATTTTAGTTATAGATGTTATGTCAGAGGCCCTAGCCCCCCTATAACTTGAGCAGGTTCTGTTTTCTTTGTCGGGGTTACAAATTGCTCGATCAATGAACTTGATCATGGAGTCGCCCAGTACGAAGACCTGCTTGGGGATGGTTATGGGGGGGGGGATCTACCTGAACATTGATCGATTCATGTATACTTTCATTTTGTGTAGATGGTTGTAAATCAGTCTTAGCTGAATAAGAGGAATCTAAATTTTTATTATTATTATTGACTGTGTTACACTGTTTCTGACTAAAGCTGGTTTCGTCAGCTGGAAAAAAATCTAATGGTTCATAAGAATTGTGTAACACAACTGAGGGAGAAGTGTTGGGATGTAGGTCTACTCTCTGGTTGGATCTAGAGGGTGTAATGATAGACCAAGGGGTTTCATCTGATAATAGTTGTGGTTTTGATGGTTAGTTAAAACAATGAGGAGTTGAAGCAGTTTTTTGGACTTCGTATTTTAAAGAGTTTGTTTTTGAGGAACCCTGTGGTGCAGTAGTATTTAGGGCATCAGTATGGGGAGAAGTTGTACTATTAACTGTGACTACAGGGAGCCATGCATAATGCTATGTAGATGTGCAGTGTCATCACTTACCAGGCTGGATGACTTTTTCTGACATAGGAGGAACATGTAACATAGGGATGTTATGGAAAGGGGTTGGGGGTGGTTAGGGGATGCAACATATCGAGGTAGGTTGCCATGCTGGCCCAAGCACCCTTTAGTTATGCCTGTGTATGAATCTAGCAAAAGAGTCTGTTATACCCAAAGAGATCATTACCTAGACTAACAAGGCAAAACGGGTAAAGGTGCATGCCCCACTTGCTCAGGTGACATGAAAATGAGATGACAGGCTATGATTGCCAAAGGGTCTGCCACTACTTCATTGGGCAATGGTAATTGTGGCTGAGATGTGAGTGATCTGTATGCTGGCAGGTCACACTGCTAAAATACTGTATGCCCTGTCCCACAGAAAGCACTGGCAGTTATCAGAAATCAAACCACTGCTGGAGTATGTAAAGTGCAGGAGAACACTGAACTGGTACTGTATATCGAGTTACTAGCTGATGGGTCTCTATTTGTGGATTTATATTTAGAGTGACCAATTTGTCAGGTGGAAATCACATGCGAACATGTGAGGCACCACATCCCTGGATAGCTTGGCATGCCCTCATA
This sequence comes from Neoceratodus forsteri, assembly GCA_016271365.2. Lineage (NCBI taxonomy): Eukaryota > Metazoa > Chordata > Ceratodontiformes > Ceratodontidae > Neoceratodus > Neoceratodus forsteri. The sequence goes on from CM057449.1 coordinate 737,298,080, forward strand.
GTCCCAGGAACAATAAAGAGGGTGAAATTCTAGCAGCAGTGGTGTTGCAAAGTAAAGGGACAGAAACATTATGATTGTGGTCCACTGAGTGATGCAGAGACTGCCTGATTGATTATAGTTGAGGGCACAGCATTAATTGTGTGATCACAGACCACTGATGGAGGGTTTAAACACTGCAGTGTTATTTTAAGTTAACAACTAATTGGTCTATATTGATATATTTATATTCAGAGTGTCTGCTTTTCCATGAAACACAATGTACAGTATGTACAGTATGCCAGATTACAATTACAATTGCTGCATAAAGTAGGTGGATTTTTTGATAATGGGCAGTGTTGTAAGTCTGAAGATCAGAGGCCAGTCCAACTTTTATGCAGTGTGCACATCACTGGCACTGTCCCAATAAACGCGCATGTGTGTGTGTGCTTGGGGGGAGATCAATAAGATAAATAGCATGCCCTATGAAACTGTGCCTAAGTTACACTAGTGTTCACTATGCATGTAAAATGCTATTTGGCATCATACAAACTAAGGCAGAATGAGCAGTGAAGAAGAATGCTAGACCCATTACTGAATTTGTGAGAGGTCACCAAGGTCAAAAATAATAAAATGAATAGCAATATGTATCCAACTAGGAACACCATAATTGTTGGAGATTTTTATATATTTTAACAGATGTACTAGCACCAATACTGTACTGAACAGTATATGGTGTTAAGGTCACTGTAACTGTATGTAACTTGATACAGAGTGCTACATATATTATTTTTGACCTCAGTGACCTTCCACACACACTATAATGCACAGTGTTTTGCGTTCTTCCTTACTTCTCATTCTCTCTTACTTTTCATGCTACCAATTAAAATGTTGATATGTGCAGGTAACACTAGCACAAATTTCATAGCATATGAAATGTGCACTTAAAACTTACACAGCACATTTCATATGTGCATTTTTTTTACCTTAGTGATCTTCTCTAGCCGCTCCCCCTTTTTTGTTGCTTTTAAAATGACTCCCCATTTGCAAGATGAGAACTGGAACATGAGTGGGTTGGGGTGGACAGTATGCAGAGGAAGGGAATAGGATGGATAGTTTAAAAAAAGAGTGCTCCTTAGAACATAGAATATGCACATTTATAGTGATAGTGATGACTGTTAATAGGCTAATTAGACAAGATATGATTGCAAATGTTCTCTAGATAAGTCTGAGACTCAAGAGTTTATAATACTATGGTTCTATTTTGTTTCTGTTTTATCAATTGCAGTGTTTGTTACAGGGCATGATTAATTTATGAGTTGGACTTATATTCTGTATGTTTTTTGCACTCTTTTTGAAATAAATAAAAGTTATTTGAAAAAAAAGAGACGTGCTCTGACAGGAATGGATTGGGGGTGGACAGCACTCATTGGGGAGAGTGGGAAGAATACTGTAAAACAGAACTGGTATATGAACAGGTTGAGGGGACAAGAGAAAACCACCATTGTTCTCCTTGTAAATATTGCATTTTATTCTGTTGATAAATGCTCTGTGTTGTTCTGTATATGATGTTAATATATAATTTCAAAAATAAACTTATCTTAAACAAGCAACTAATATCATGATCATCCTTTCTTTTATTTAGTAAAAAAAAAAGAATATGCAGTAAATTGTATTAAACCAGTTGCTTATAAACTAGTCTTCAGTTAGTGGAGGGGGAGAAGGAGCCTCTAGCTGGTGGCTGTGAGTGTAAGTAGATCAGAAAGATTTTCTTAGCTGGTATTTCTGTGTGTTTGTAATTGTATTTGAGGGCTGGTCTTAACTGCCATTTATTGTGCTTTTACATTTAGTTTTGGCTGGAGTGAGGGATTCTAGTAGACAAGCTGGTGTTTGTGTGTTTAAATGTTGCTGTCTGGTCTGTAAGTGCAGGCATCATATTACATGAAATTAGTGCTGTTTTAATGTGAGGTGTAACTGCCATCTCAGTTAGTCTTCAGTTAGTGGAGGGGGAGAATGAGCCTCTAACTGGTGGTTGTGAGTGTAAATAGATGTGAAAGATTGTCTTAGCTTGTATTTCTGTGTGTTTGTAATTGTATTTGAGGGCTGGTCTCAACTGCCATTCATTGTGCTTTTACATTTAGTTTGGGCAGGAGTAAGGGATTCTAGCAGACAGGTTGGTGATTGTGTGAGGTGTCACTGCCAGAGGACTCCTTGGCTGATTGTGTTTTAACACAGCCTGTGGCTGAGAAGACTGGAGAGGGGGGCAGGGTGGAGGATGGTCCTGATCAATGCCAGGAGCATGGGCAATAAAATGCCAAAGCTCCAAGCAATGCTAGTTGAGGGTGCAGCAGACTTGGTGGCAATTACTGAGACATGGGCAACCCAAAGGAATGATTGGGACCTAAATTTAGAGGGATAAACAATGTTTAGGAAGGATAGGGGGTGGGAAGAGGGGGAGAGGCATTGATAGTCAAAAATGACATAGTAGTGGTGGAATGGAGGAGGCAAAAGGAGATGTGGAGGCAATGTGGGTAACCCTACAAATGAAGGGGGGGGTAAAAGATTAAAAATAGGGGTGGTGTGCAGACCCTCCACAATGAAAGCAGAACTGGAGGATGATCTGGCTGAGAACATCGGGGCCACTGTGGCCTCAGAAAGGGCAGGGTGGTGATCATGGGTGACCTGAACATGCCTGGGGCAGACTAGGGCACTATGACATCCTCAGTGGCCAGGGATCAGAGGTTGATGGATGTCTTTCAGGATGCCTTCCTAGTCCAGCATGTGGGGGAGCCTACTAGGCAGGACCAGATTCTAGAAATTGTCCTGGCAGATAGTGACCAGATCAGGAGCCTGGAGTTGAGCAGCCCATTGGCAGGCAGTGACCATGCCACGGTCTGGTTTCTTATGTTCCTAGGGGGAGATGAAATTTGCGCTAACTCAGAAGTAATAAATTTCAGGGGGGTGGATTTTGAGGGCATGGGAAGGATTCTTAAAGGGTGCTTGGATGAGATAAGGCCAGACATGGATGCTGGTAGCTTGTGGGAGACAATTAAGAAGTGGGTGCAGGAGGCTTTGAGGGCCTGCAGAAAGGTAAGGCACAAGCAATGTAGGTCCAGTAAGCCATATTGGTGGACCCGGGAGGTGCAGGAGGTGGGAGGGAGAAAAAGGCTGCCCATCATGCTTAAAATGCTCAAGGGGGGGCTAGGGAGAGGGGAGACTATGATTTTCTGGCTAAGAGGGTCACCAGGGTGGTAAGGGGGTCCAAGGCAAAGAAGGAGCTTAACCTGGCCAGGGATATCTGCAGGAGGGAAGGGGTTATATAGATACATAGGGGACAAAAAAAGGTGAGGGCAAAGATCAGTAGGATTAGAATTGGGGGAATGGGCGCAGGAAGCTGTGGAACAAGCAGAGGTGCTAAATGAGTACTTTGCCTCTGTCTTTACTGGGGGAGGTGGGGGAACTTTCCAACCCGATGGGATGGTAGAGGAGCCCACTGAACCAGGAGGTCAGTTGGAGACTGAAGGGCTGGATGAGACTAGGGCAGGGGATGAGTTGTATCTAGAAGGAGAGGTGAGGATGCATGAGGAGGGGGGATGGGAGGGTGAAATCACAGCAGATAGGGTGAGAGAGGCCCTCCGGTTGCTAAAGACTGAGAAGGCACTGGGGCCAGATGGGCTGCATCCGTGGGTTCTGAAGGAACTGATGAATGTGCTGTCAGCTCCACTGGCCTCACTCTTCAATATCTCCCTGAAGGCAGGGTAGGTGCCTCAAGATTGGAAGGTGGCTCATGTGGTGCCTATCCACAAGGGGTGTCCAGAGAGGAGTTGGAGAATTATAGGTCCATTAGCCTAACGTCTGTGGTAGGCAAGGTTATGGAGGGTATTATCAAGGAGAGGTTGGGGGGGCAGCTGGAAAGGTTGGGGCACCTGGATGACAGGCAGTATGGTTTTGTTCCAGAGAGGTCATGCCAGACTAAGCTGGTGGAGTTTTATGACTGGGTGATGGGTGCCCTGGACTGACATAGACTGGTGGACGTCCTCTATCTGGATTTCAGTAAGGCATTCAATTCGGTATCCCTCAACAGCCTTCTAACAAAGCTGGGGGGATGGGGTGGGATGCAGTTGCTCAGGTGGGTGGAAAACTGGCTTACAGGGTGAATACAGTGAGTGGTGGCTGGAGGGATAGTCTCCTCCCCCAGGAGGGTCAACAGTGGGGTCCCCCAGGGTTCAGTCCTGGGGCCACTCCTGTTCAATTCATATGTCTTGGATATATGGTGGGGTGTTAGGGTATCTTTGTGGATGACTCAAAACTGGGAGCACAGACAGGTGGGAGGGGAGAGAGGCCCTTCAGGAGGATCTGGATTCCCTGGGAGGTGGGCAAGGAAGTGGGGGTTGAAGTTCAATGCAGGGAAATGTAGGGTGCTGCATCTGGGGGTCAGAAACCCGGGACATGCAGACACCCGGGGGGGGGGGACCACACTGCAAGTCACATCGGGTGACAGGGACTTAGGGATAGTGGTGAACAGCAAAATGAATAACACAGAGAATTGTTGAAGAGCTGCAGCAAAAGCAAACAGGATACTGCACATAACCAGGGGGAGTACCTCCAGGAGGAGGGAGGTGACCCTCCTTCTATATAATGCTGTGGTTAGGCCGCATCTTGAGTACTGTGTGCAGTTCTGGAGATCTCATCTTAAAAGGGACATAGCGCTGCTGGAGAGGGTCCAGAGAAGGGTGATCAGGATGATTCAAGGCATGGAGGGTAGGACCTATGAGAAGAGACTGGATGAACTCAATCTGTACACATTGGAGGAGAGGAAGGACAGAGGGGACATGATAGAGACTTTTAAGTATGTAAAGGGGATAAATAAGGGCCAAGCCAGGGAAGTGTTCAGGCTTAAGAAGTGGGGAACTACCAGGGGGCATGAGTGGAAGCTGGAAAGGGGGAAGTACAGGGGAGCACAGGAGACACTTCTTCGCAGAGAGGGTGGTGGAACCATGGAACGCACTGCCCAGGAGTCTGGTGGAAGAGACCACAGTGGAAGTCTCAAGAAGGGTTGAGACAGGTACAGGGGTAAGCTGAGGCCAGGGAAGGCTACCTCTGGGGCTGGGGGGGGTGGAGGAGTGAGCTCCCAGTTGGGGTCTAGCTTCCGAGCAGACATGATAGACCATGGGGCCTATTCTGCTGGCTGATACTATGATACTGTAATACATTAATATTATTACAGTACCAACATTTATTTTATTATTTACCTATTTACTTACTTACTGAAACTTTGGAGATTACACTAGAGCACAAGTGTTCATTTACAAAGTGTTTAAATATGAAAGATGTTGTTTTCATATGAAATATGTTTTCTTAAAAAATCATCTACAAACATGTATGTACAGTATAATTAATTTGATTCAAAATGTCATAAGTTATTCATAAAGTGCATTACTTTCTAAAAATGATAAATAGATCTATTGAAAAAAAAAACTATGAGAAACACAGTTTAATTTAATTAGGCACCTGCAGCCCCACAGAGTCCATGTCTGGTAGAAGTCAAAGAGAATTTCTGGTAGTCTAGTGTAGCCCCCTTCTCCAATTTGCTCCAGTCACAATATTCATGGACATAGTATTATGACAGCAGCAATAGGACTGACGGTTTGAGGAAGACATCCAAGAACAACAATAAATAATCCATGACAGACCCAATGCCTGATACAATTGATCTACACGGTGGGTCCCTCAGATTTTCATGCACCTTACTGTAGGTACTGTAGCATATAAAAGGTGGGGTTATCTTTCCACAAAAACAGGAATTTTATTTTCAGAGATTTGTTCCACAGGGGTTCTGAGTGGGTGGGTGCCTGGGGATGTCAATTGCACTAGGGGTTGTTTGCACTCCATGGTGGTGGGGCTTTCACTTACCAGGAATTCAGATATGCAGTTCTGTACATGGGATCCAGGGTTGCTGGGGAAGGGTGCACAATGAAAACTGGGACCTGAATGCCTTGGGGTGCGAGTAATAGTTTACAAAAAGATCAGTGCAGGATGGGTAGGGATGGACAGCATGAGGGAGAGAGTGGTAAAGATACTTTAAAAAGACTAGTTGTCCGATGGAAATGGGTTGGAACGGAGTGGGAGGGATAATTTATACCAACAAAATTAAGTTATTGCAGAATAAAGAAATGACACAACCACATTGTTTAAATCCTGATTTTATTTTAATCTAAGACACAAAAAAATCTGCTCTCAATCTAACAGTCTCTTTTAAAGAATAAAAATACAAACAGCTTGATTAAATCTATGCCATCTGCTGGTGCACATGTAAAAACAGTGGGATAAGAAACGTTGGGCAGACTAGGTGGGCCAAGTGGTCCTTAGCTGCCATCAAATTCTATGTTTCTATGTTTGAGGGCTTCATTCATGCTTAGATGAGTTGCAGTCTCCACCCAGTGGATTAAGGAGGAAATACAACATGAAGCAAACTATACCGTACTGAATAATTACAATAAGTGCCGCACCAAGCATTACACAGAGTGGCACAGTGCTGCACCGAGCATTAAAATGCAGTGCCAAACAACTTTTCTGTAACAAGCACTGTAGTCTTCCCATGGCGTATGACCCAAAGAGTCCTGTGCATCTGCATCTGTTCAAGCAGGTCCTATGAATAAAGATATGATTCCACAGTCTCAAAGAGAAAGAACATTTTTTGCAAAAAAACTTTGTTAATGCACCAGTTTGGGTACCTTAATGCTACAAAAGTAAAAGTTGAGAAATGTGGTGTTAGGATTTCCAGCCCTAACTCCCCACCCTTACTCCTAAGCAGCAAAGGGAAAAAAACTGAGTCTGAGGTATCCAGAGTATTGACAACACAGTGGTGGGGTCTTCATTGGGGTTGTCAGTCCTTTTGTCCACCCTGTTCCATGAGCAAACAATATCATATGTGATCTTTCTTCACACAGAGCCCATAGTGCCCTGCATAAAGAAAGCTATAACAAATTGTGTTGGCAACATGTGGCAAGATATACTTCTTTAGTTTCAAAGAGTATATAAATATGAGGACCAGGTTTGGAGCTGCATGTTGTACATTGGACTAGAGGCTACAGGCCAGGGTGAACAACAGAGCATTCGGGTTGATGACCACAAGGAAGATCCCATCACTGATTTGCAAAGACTCCAGAGACCTAAAACTCTAATGTCTTTTCCTTTTGCTGCTTGGGGGTGGGAAGTTAGGGTTAGAAAACCCAAACCACATTTCCCTACTCTTATGGCATTGTTACACTAACTGGTGCATTAGCAATGTTTTATGCAAAGAATGTATTATATATAATGCATATATATATACACCATACACCCACACACACACACATGCACACACATATACATACATGCATATATATATATGTATGTTTGTATGCATATGTATGTACTGTATATGTATGTATGTATGTATGTATCTTTGTATATGTATATACACATGAGATAACGGCTACTTTTTAATAGTGAATGCCAAAACAGTGATTCTGTAAATGTGACTGCGTAAACATCACCTGCAAATTATGGCAACCATCAAATTTAGCAATATTATGGACCTACACACCTCTGCAGCTTTCCGGCCTTTATTTATGTGGGGGTCTGTGCCCCTAACCCCCCTATTTCTAAACATACTACTCTGAGGTGCTCCTTGACACTGGGGTAGGCTAAATCACCTGAATTACCATAATAGTAGGGTCACTGTAACTTTTAGGTCACCATTTCTTCGTTCGCCATTCTGCCATCGCAGTTAAGACTTCAGCGTTATGTGTTTGCCATATTCACGTGCTACCCACACAAACACAGACACAGACACACACACACACACGCACACACACGTACATACAGGAAAAAGAAGCTGAAGCCTCCCATCTATATGTGATCAGATACTTTACTGAAACTGGTCTCCCTCTGAAAGATGAGGGAGTTTTGTATTGTATGAGAATAAAGGATGGACATGAAAAAGGAATGGTAACAGTCTACTTAGCTACTGATGTTTGTTTTCCCAGATGTCTGGAGAAAGGAGAAACTCTTCAGGAGGTTGGGTATAGCCTATTATTTTCTACCACTACTGGAGGCTGCTGAATACTTACAGAACAATGGTATCCAGTGAACACAGCAACCATGACTGAGTGCTTTCAAAAAGGGTGACTCAGTCATGGCAACTGTGTTCAGGGCTACCTGGCAAGGTAGCGACCGGATACCTGGGTGGGTGGGTGAGGAAGGGTGACAGGATGTACACGTGTATATGCACACAGGGGAGGAAAGGGTGTGGTGGGCAGCTGCTGAGCTGGTACGCTAGCATGGTGGGGAGGGTGGTCGGTTGAGAAGTGCAGGGTACAGGGTTCAGGTCTGGCACAGCATGGTATGTTTTTTGCCAGCAGGCGGCTTTTATTTTTTTACGGATTTCACCTCCCCCTGACATGCATACCCCTGGAGTTGAGAATCTTTTAGTAGGGGGCTGTAGACCTCAACATTAAAGAAACTACTGAGGATCTTGAGTGCCCTCCTCCTGTTCACCACGAGTATGTATCTCCGAAATTCATTTTCGGTGATGTACACTCGCCCTAATGGCGATCGCTATGCTGTGATCACCATTATCACATAGAACCCAGAACAATGTATAAGAATCAGTTCAGAAAGATTAATAAAGTTGGCTGGGGGTGATGTATGACCCCTCCTCCCCCATGCAAGAGAAAAATGAAACAAAAAACATGATTATCTGTGTGGTAGGCCTTACTAGAACAAAAATAGAAATTGTGTGTTCTCTAATAAGTCAAACTGTGTCACATTTATTAAATACTTACACTACCTCTGGGAAGGAAAGGAATGTTTGTCTGTAAACATGTTGAAAGTCCATATTCAAATGAGGGACACAGTGATAGTTTATTACGAGATCAGTGGTTGGCACTAGTGATATTAAGGGAAGCTGAGAAACTAGAGCACATATGCATAATTTATTTATTATGGCAACTTATGGGGACCTGTGAACTTAACTGTGGGGACGTGTAAATAGCTAGAGATAAGCTCAGTTCAACAGATGAAATTTAGGAAAAGAATAATCAGGTTTGTTTTTCTTTTTAAATGCACAACAGGTATAAGTTTTCACAGAAAACAAAATGGTGTTGACTAGTTAAGCAACAGTATGAACATACTGATTGGCATTTGTATTCATGGAATATTTCTGGTTTACTGATAAATGTTTTCAGATAAAGAATTTGTAAAGCTAATACAAAAAGCAAATGTTGCTTTTAAGAAACTTGGACACCAATTTTGTATAACTCACTCATAAATGGATATTTGATATAACAGATTCCCACAAATACAGAAAAAAGAAAGGGTGGTTATTTGGCGATTTATTAACCCTGATTAAAATTGATACAAGTGTTAAAGCAGCAGTATTTGTCACCATATAGTTTTGGCCCCCCAGCAATAACGTTTTTCTGGCAAAACTATCAAGATACATATTTTTCTTTAAGTTTTCTTTAATTCCTGAGCCAAGATACAGGATTTTGAAGTTTTTAAAAGTTCCTACTCCCATGTCATGCCTTCCATGAAACATTAAATATCTTGGTACAGCACTGTGCTGTTTATCATCAGAAATGTGGTAGCACCATCCTAATCAATCCACAGTATAAATATAGTGTGTATGTTCACTAGGTAACCTCAGCAGAAGAGATTAAAAAAAAATTCTAGTGGTGGCCATATTTAATGACATGAATCATTAATTACAAAATAAGCTGTAAAAGCTGTTTTGAAAATATCTAAGAAAAGTAAAAATACACTGAGGCTGAGTCTAAGGGTGTCAGAAACACATTTTGGCTAAAAAACTGAAAACAGTTTTTGCCTAGAAATATTGTACAGCACTTCTGCTTTAAGATCTTGGAAACCTACAAGGTGAATCTAAATATTTTGTACTTTGAAATTAAAATTGAACAATCCAGTTTTATAGTGGTAAATATTTATCTTCCCACCACTCAATCTCAATATTACTGTCCCAATTAATGTGCGTAGAGCTTCAGTTTGGTGGAGGAAATATGTGTCAACCTAGATACTGAATTGTATATTTGTTGTAACTTTAATGCAAGAATAGGACATCAGAATTCTCTAGTTGATTCTAAACTTTTTGTACCCAATCTTTGACCTGAAAAACAAGAAAGAAATTCAAAAGATGCTGTATGAACTGTAACTCACAAAGTGTAACTCTGATAGGTTTAATGGAATAATATGATCTAAAAATAACTAATGGTAGATTCACTCTAGACAGGGATGATAATTTTAAAATTTTCTCCCATAGCTGTGCAACAATGATAGTCTACTGAATAATGTCCATTTCAAGATTGCCTAATAATAGATATATAGAAGTCTTGCCCCAGCCTGAAAGTGATAATTTTCTTCTTACAGTCCACACAACTTGCCCAATAGGCAACAATACCTCAGAGGAGAATAGTAACCTTGTGAGTACGTGTTCCATAATTAATAAAAGGCTGATTTTAAATAATGTCAAAGAAGAGAAGATTATAGAAATAATAAATCAGAATGAGGATCGGGATTTGCTTTCTGAATTCATTAAACTGACCAATGTGGAATCTAAATTTAAAAGTGTTATTGACATTTTCACATTATTACAATCCACTATGTATATGGAACAAAGAACTGTGATGCCCAAGTCTTGGTTTAATTTGAATTGTGAGTAAGAACAAAATCCTTAAGTGAAATGATTAGAAAGAGTAACAAAAAAAAAACTCCCAACAAAAACCTCAGAGATTTGAATATAGCTAGAAAAACATACAAAATTATACTTGATAAGCATTACTCAGCTTATCAAAAGGAACATTTAAATGAAATGATTAGAGCAATTATGGATAACAACTTTATCCTAATTCTGTAAATAAGTAGTGGAAGGTGTAAATTCTTATTCCAGGATCCTGAATCTTACATTACCCAGATGCAAGCATCAAGTATTTCAAAAAAATATTCACTGATAGTAATCTGCATGACTCTTGCTCTGAAACAATCAATGAAGAACAAAAGTTTCTTCCTGATGCTACTGAGATGGAAGATATCACCTTTATAGATAATTTGAAATATAAAAAAGCCTGTGGCCTGATAAATTACCTACAGAAGTGAACAGGATTAAAAAGACCGATGGGCAAAGTTACTAGTGGACATGTTTAATACTCATACATGACAAAATAAAATCCCTAGTTGTTGAAGAGACAGTGTCATTTTTTCAATATATAAAATAAGCATTTGTCAATACTGACTGTTCTCCACTGGTATTGCTGTTGTACCCGGTCTTGTTTGTACTTATTGTTACTATATTTTTACCCAGGATAGAGCAGATGAGATGCAATATCTCATTTTCAGTGGTGTTCTGCTTTGACACATTGTTAGATTGTAGGTACCTAGGATAGAGCAGCTGAGACACAATATTTTGCTTTTAATGGGATCCCACATTTTGGCTCAGATGTCCAACAATCTTTTTATGACCTGACGTTATGATCAAGACAGGTGGAATTTATTGAAATCCCATCCAAAAGGTGATTTTGCTGTCCGATTGTGGAAACAAGTTTCAGAGGAGATTTGAAAAATGACACCTGCAATGTTTAGGAGGTGGGGTAACACAAGGGATATGTTGAACATTAGGGGACAAAATCTGCAAAAAATAAAGAGACAAGTAAATGTTGGAATAATTAATTTCCTCATAGCTTAGTTGGTTATACAGATTTTTACCTCAAATTTTCAACATCATCTTTTTATGACCACTCCTCATGAGCATGTCAGGTCTCATTTATAAAACAATTGCTGAAATGTAATTTGGCGACACAGATGTTAAAACACATTTTGTGGTAGGATTTGAGAAATGACAGCTATCACATTCAAGACGTGGTGTGAAAAAATGGCTATGCTGAAAAGTTGGAGTAAAAATATTGAAAATTACCACAGTTAGAAGTGTGCATTGAAAAATTGCAACATTGACTCACAACTGCTGTTTTCTCATAGTTTTACCCCAAATGTTCAACATAGCCTTCTTATGACCTCAACATAGCCTTCTTATGAGCCCACCTCATGAACAAGGGTGAAGAATATTTTCAAATCCTGCTCAAAAGGTGATTTAATGCCACAAGTGCAAAAACACATTTTGGTCAAGATTTGAAAAATTACAACTGTCACATTCATGAGATGCAGTGTAGAAAATGGCTATGTTGAAAATTTGGAATCAAAATATTGGAAGTTACTAAAGGTACAAGCCTGCGTTCATAAATTTTAATGTAGGCCCTTAACTTTGTTGTTTTTTAATATATGTACCTCAGTTTTTCAACATAGCCTTCTTATGACCCCACCTCATGAACAAGACTGGAAACAATTTTTATTACAGAACTGAAAATAAACATTTTAAAATACATAATCGCTAGATAGTGTTTTAATTTGAAGGTGAACAGCATCAATTATCGTGAACAAAAACAAACAGAAACAGCCTACTGTAAAGTACAAATCAGTTAAAGAAGTCCTGCATTGTTTTTGTTTCCTGCTGTTGCATTGTTTACATGCTGCTCGCTGCTTCATAGTACAGAGCAGCATTACTTGACTGGATCACAGTTTGGTTATGCCTCAATATAGAGCAATACACTTTTCAAACATCTCTACTGCCTCACCATGTGAAGGTACAAGAATGGGTGCTGCAGTCTTGTTCTCTTCCTCACTGTTCACACAGATCAAACAACTAGCACTGCTAGCAAAGTTGCCAGCTTGGACTTTTAATTAATTGCAGGTAACACCTGTATCTCATCTTGGTTAATTGGTTTGATTGGGCACTAAGTGGGAGTTAATCAGTGCATCAATAAAATGTACCAAAAACAGCAGGTGTCTATTACTGTGATTTACTGTGGGGGACATAACAGGTGTTTGTTAGATAGGGAGGTTCAGATTTGAGGAGGTCGGATGAACATGGTTTGACTGTACCTGATTTCCTCAGTTTGTGGTTTGGTGTTGAAGAGTGAAGACATGTCTGTGGTCCAGAGATGATTATTGCACTGGACCCCAGTGGGTAAGTAAGGAGCTTGGGGGTGGGTCCTGGTGGGAGGGTCAGGTGGGGGAAAGTAATGACAGCAAAAGATATCAATGGATGTTTTAATTTTTTAAAGGGTTAAAAAAAAACTATGAGGGATGGTTTTCTTTATTTCAGGTGGCAACAATGGGGGCTTGGGCACCACCAGTGTCAGCGTTATGTTTGTGGGGGATGCAGAGTGGTGGGTGCTGAGTGGGAGGGTCGGGTGAGGGGACAATCAGGGTGAAGCAGCAACAGATATTGATGGATGGTTTTCTTTTTTGTAGGGTGTATTAAAAAAACTATGAGGGATAGTTTTCTTTATTTGAGATGGCAACAGTGGGGGACTGGACACCCTCAGTGTCACTGTTATGTTTGGTAGCACTGGGGGTGGGTTCCTTGGTGCTGCATAAGTAAAATGAGCAGGTAGGGTGGTAGCAGACAGCACCGTGGATTGGGCAACCCTGTGCCAGAATATTAACATGGCTTGGGTTGTGGGTGGCAGTTATAGTAGTGGCTGCAACAGATATCAATGGACATTTTTCTGTTTTGCAGGTTCTATTAAAAAAAACTATGAGGAATGGTTTTCTTTATTTCAGGTGGTGACACTGGGGAATGGGCATCCCCAGTGTCATTGTTATGTTTGTTGGGGTGAGTGGGGTGGTGGGTGCTAAGTTGGAGAGTCGGGTGGGGAGGGAATAGTCACAGCGGAGCAGCAACAGACATCAATGGATGGTTTTCTTTGTTAAAGGGTGTAATTCAGTCCCAGTAGGCTGATCCTGATAGATCAGCTGTGCTTGCTGGCTGACATAGATCAAAGGAAAGATCCAACATATGATTGGGTCGGCACTCTCCTTTGGAATATACAAAGTTTCCACCCAGCAAGCCAGAGCAGTGTCGATCAGCCTGGCTAATGATTGGTGTGACACTGGAGAGCCCTTGCAGACCACTCTGCATTGAGCTGACAGTGTCACACCCATCAAAAGCCACTCTCCTAACAATATGATCGCTGCATGTGCACGCACGGTGAACATAAAAAGTAGGAGAACAGAAGCATCTTCATATTGCCTTATAACTTTAATAGATGTTATAGATGTTATGGCAAATATTATATCCAAAATAGTGCTTACCATAATTCAATTAAACATGGAATAAAAGGTTGTCTTGTCAAGCCTTCAGGTGAGATTTTGAGAAGGGTACTCCACTTCTGTTCATTGCTTTCTATTGAGACATACTGTATCTTACATAAGTATGTAAAAATTCACAAAAAAAATGTTTTTGCTATTTTTATAGATTTATCCTTGGCTTTTAATTTTCTTGCTCAGGATATATTACGGGAAAGGATGGACTCAAAATAAATAGTGGTTTGATAACAGTTATAAAGTTATTGTATTCTAATACATGGACACAAATCAGATTTGTGCAAGATGGGTACTTACTACATCATTTATCACAAATAGTGGGTTTCAACAGGGTGTATGCTCGCCCTATTACTATTTAACATTTATTTATATGGTGTTCCAAAAAGTTTACAGATGAAAACACTAAAGCACCAAGAACAGGTGATACCCATTTTGCTACTATGGCCTATGCAGATGATGTTGTATTGTTGCCTTTTGTAAAATAGGGGTTCTAATTATAGACTGGCTTTGGATTTCATGCTTAAAGATTAATTCAATGAAAAATCAGTTTGGCCATAAAAAGGATAAGACTTCTTATCAATGGCAATTTTATGTTAAAAATATTGAAAAAGTTAAATGTTATAGCTGTCATATCTGCACAAAATATTAAATGGACTGAGCACTTCATGGCTATAGCAAACACATTCTTAAAACATTTTTATTGGGTCTTTTTAGGTTTAATAAGAGAGATGAGTAGTGCACGTGATGTATCTATTTATGCTGCAACTGCTAGACTTCTATTTGAGATACTGCACAGAGTGGTGGTATGGGGATTTGAAAATCTGGATCTTTTAAATAAAAAAAACTGGTTGTCTTCTGAAGGTGCCTGTTATGTTTACTAGCATCTCTTGTAGTATGCAGTGAATGTCCTGCTGCTCCACATAAGTGGCTGTAGCTGTAATTACAATATGCTTGCAATATACGAATGCTTGCAGCCTGGTGAATAAAATCTCAGACCTAATGGCCTTGATGTCAGAGGCTGACCTGGACATTGTTGCAGTGATCCAGACATGGTACACAGGGAACCATGACTGGGATATAGCTGTGCCATGGTACACTCTGTTCCAAAAAGATAGAGTAAGAAAAAAGGAGGGGGGGGTGGCTATCTACATTATGGAGGAAAAAAAAGATACAGAAGTACAGGGCATAAGGGAGGTAGGGGAGGCACTGTGGGTCATGCTGGAAATGGGGAATGGTACTGTCATTCAAGTAGGAGTAATCTACAGACCTCCAGCAGAAGGTGGGGAGTTGGCCAATGAGCTAGTAGAAATAATCCATGAAATGGAAGCAAAAGGGGAGATATTGCTGCTGGGAGACTTACGTTTTCCAGATGTCAATTGGAGCACCAATACTGCAGCTACAGCAAGGAGCAGAATCATCCTGGAAGCTCTTCAGAGGGTGGGACTCAGACAGCTAGTGGTAGAACACTCCCATGAGGGGCAATATTAGACCTTGTGCTCACCAGTGGAGAAAGGGTAATGGATCTAGAAGTGGGGAATCTTCTGGGGTCCAGTGATTACTGTACAGTATGGTTTAATGTAAGGATAGTAGAGGAATCCAGCCACACAAAGGCAAAAGTCATGGATTTCAGAAGGGACGATTTTGCAAAGATGGAGGTATGTCTGAAGAAAGCCCTGGGGGTAGAGTGGGGAAAGGGGATGTTGAGAAACAATGGGCACATCTTAAGGGAGCCATTACAGAAGCATCAAGCCTTTGCATTAGGCAAATAAGTAAAACAAAGAGGAAGAAAAAGCCATTCTGGTTCTCATAGGAGGTGGCAGGGAGGGTGTGGGAAAAAAGACAGCATTCAGAAAATACAGAGAAACACAGAGGGAGAAGGATAGAGGAATGTAAATGGAAAAGCCAAAGGAGGCAGGGAAAGCAGTCAGAAAGGCCAAGGCACAGACAGAGGAATCAATAATGAAGGCAATTTAAAAAGGAGACCAGACCTTTTTTAGATAAATTAGAGAGAGAAGAGAAAAAACAGGGATGGGATTGTGAGACTAAAAAGGGAAGGGAGGGGGTCAGCAGAAGGGGACCAGGAAAAAGCAGAAATCCTGAACAAATATTTTTGTTTAGTGTTCACAGTAGAAGGAGACAGAGAGAGACCACAGCTAGGTGTAAGAAGTATCAAGGGAAGGAGTGTAGATACCAGTCTGTTTACAGTAGAGAGAGTTCTAGAGGAATTAGAAAAACTGAAAATATATAAAGCAATGGGACTGGATGGAATACATCCCAGAATTCTAAAGGAACTAAGAAAGAAGCTAGCAGGACCACTGACAGCATTGTTCAACAAATCGTTAGAAACAAGTGTGGTTCTGGCAGACTGAAAAAAGGTGAATGTTGTCCCACTCCACAAGAACTGGAGCAAGGAGGAGGCTGGTAACTCTAGGCCAGTCAGCCTAACCTCAGTGGTAGGAAAACTGATGAAATCATTACTCAAGGAAAGAATTGTGACGTACCTTGAATCCAGTGGACAGCAAGTTCAAGATCAAATTCAAGTTTACTGCAGGAAAACTCCATTGAGCAAGCTCATTCACAAGAAGGTCCTGAAGCAAGTATACAGACAAATACACAATACATGTAGAGAATAACATAACACTAGTTAAAATGCAGCTTAGGTCCATAAGATACATAATACTCGGATTAGAAAGTAACAGTATAGATATAAGGAGCGTGAACCTACAGAGAAGTAACTACAGGGAGAAAGGAGGAAGAGTATGGACTACAGGAGAAAGGAGGAAGAGTTGAGAGATGTGGAGGGGATCAAGATGAGGGCTGGGGGGCTAAGGTGCTAGAGGAAAGGTGGGGGGAGAAAGAGGATATATAAAGAAAAAGAAATATCAAAGGTCAACGACAGATAAAAGGAAGTTAGGATAGAGGGAAAAAAGAGAGTGGGGGGAGTAAGGTATGGAGAAGGTGGAGTAAGGGCAAAGAAAAGTCATGAGATCAGCTGCAGGGATTGTTTTGAGAGGCAGCCATAGGCGAGTTGAACCAGAAGTCAGATGTTAACGCTAGACAAATTATGTAGGGGCTAGAGCTGATTCCAGTAGGAAGGGATGGTGGGCTGGGGGATAATGATGGAGAAGGAGTTTACAAACAGCTACGAGTATCTTTTATTTTATCAGAAGCTAGTCTTTTGAAGAAGTTAATAGAGACAACATTGGATAGTTTCAGCGAAGATTGTAGCCGATTCCAGAGGGTTGGAAGGGCACTTGAGAGGGTGCATTTGGCAAAGGAGGTACAAGTCCAAGGCACATCAAGGAAGATAAAATATGACTTCCTAAGTGAATATGCACTGCAGGAAATGTGGACAAGAGAAGTTAGGTAGCTCAGGAGTTTGTTCAAAAGAAGCTTTAGGGTCCAAATTCCAGCATGGAGCATATGTCTAATGGTAAGTGACTTCCAGTCAACAGCCACATACAGATCACAGTGGTGTTATTGGTACGGGGAGTTTGTAATGAATCACAGGGTGTGGTGATAGAGGATGTCCAGTTTGTTAAGGCTGGTAATTGCAGAAGAGGTGTAGATTATGTCACCATAGTAGAGTAAGAGGAGGAATGTGGCCTGGACAAGCCTAGTTCTGATCTCTAACGGAAAGAAAGACCTATTGCAGAAGAAGAAACCTAGCCTGACTTTTAATCTCTTGGACAGGTCATCAAAGTGGTTGTTAAAGAAGAGCTTGTTATCTAGCTAAATGCCAAGATATTTAAATTTTGAGATAACTTCCAATGGTTTGCCTAGGGAGGTGACAATAAAATCTTTGGGTGGATCAAAGGGGGTGGTGGAAGAGGTATTAGGAAAGAAAATCATGGCTTTGGTTTTCTTAGCATTTAGGAAAAGTTTAGCATTAATTAGATTAGTTTCTAGCTGTGCAAAGTCAGATTGGAGTAAATCCCTGACTTCAGACAATGTAGAGCCGGAGGTGTACCAAACTGTATCATCTGCAAAGAAATGCAGGTTTGACTTAGTTATCTGAAAGTAAAGATAGTTGATGTATAGGGAGAAAAGAATAGGACCTAGGATGGAACTTTGTGGAACTCCTCTAGCAATTGCCAAAGAGGCTGAGAACAAACTGCCTGCTTTAATTTTCTGTGTCCTTCCTGATAGGTAACTATTAAACCACTAGGTGGTAGATGGGGTGGCACCTATTTTGATAAGGCTATTCAGTGTTAGGTTGTGATCTACGGTGTCAAATGCATTACTAAGATCTAAGAAGACTGCTCCCATGATTTTCTTAGAATCCATAGCAGAGACAGAGTCATTGGTAACTTTGGCCAATGCAGTGATGGTGCTATGATTAGGGTGAAAACCGGATTGTGCTGGGTTTAAGAGAGAATAGATTTTTATGTGTTTTTTTAGCTGTGTGTAAATCAATTTTTTGAAAACTTGTGAGAGGACAGGCAGGATTGAAATGGGCTTATAATTATTTAGGTTGCATGGGTCCCCCAATTTAAATAAGGGGAGGATGTGAGTGGATTTCCAACAAGAAGGAACTTTGGTGGTGGAAATAGAGAGGTTGAATATATGGAGGATGGGGGCAGTAAAATAAGAGTAACCAAGTTTTAGGAAGAATGGTTCAAATCCATCATCTCCATCACTTTTTTTGGTATCTAGATTAATGAGTGACTCTTCAACTTCTTTAAAGTTGAAAGGGAGCAGCTGCAGTGAGCAGGCTGAAGTTTGCAGAGCAGTATTTGAACTAACTTGGTTATTAACACGAGCAGCACACGGTGAGGAGTCGAAAGTTAGGCCGGCAGTGACGAAGTGGGAATTGAATTCTTCAAGGATTTGGCGATTACTTTCCACAACCGTACCATTACCGTGGATCTTGGATGGAATCCAGGGCATAGCCAGCCAACCTTCGATAGACTTAAGGGTCCTCCAGATTTTGTGGGAATTCCCTTTAGCCTTTTTCTAAGGTGGAAATATAGAAGCTTGCTTTGGCGGAGCGAATGCATTTTATGCAGGCATTCCTAGCTGCTCTAAAGGCCTGCCAATCTACCGGACTGTTGGTATGCCTAGCCTGAGCTCAAATTTTATCACAGTTTGTAAGTGCAGCCTTGAGTTCTGATGTGAACCAGGAGTGAGAGATATTGGGCATCCTGTCCTTGATAAAGGGGGCATGCTTATTTTCCAGGTTAATGAGGTTGTCATTGAGAACAGTGAAAGCCTTGTTGGATGTTTTTGCAAGATGGAGATCTTGCCATCTAACCTTTCTTAAGTCAGTCAAATGCTTTGAGGCATTGAACTTATGAAAGGACCACTTGGTTATGAATTTGGGTTGATGGCGAACTTTAGCTTGCGATCTTGTACAGATAACGATACTATGGTCACTCATGTCATTGTGAAAGACCGCTGAGTGTAAGATTTTGTGGGGATGAGTGGTTAGTATAACATCAAGGAGTGAGCTATTTGCAATATTTGAAGTACTGATCCTAGTGGGTTCACTAATTAACTGGACAAGGCCAAGTTAATCGCAAAGGGATTTCAGGCTGAGCAATTTAGGGGACAGCCAATCCAAGTTGAAGTCTCCAAGGATTATTGTTTCTGTATTGGCAGTGGTAATTAAGGATTTAAGGATGTTAAGGACATCAGTCCCACCAGCAGTGGGCCTATAACCACCAATGATAGTGATGTTTTCTGAGGAAGGAAGGTGGAGCTTCAGAGATACAATCTCATATTCCTTCTGTTTTGATTTGCAATAGATATCACTAACTGTGAACTTAGTTTTGGTGTAAACAACTACTCCACCCCCCCAAAGCCCTTATCTGCCCTATACAGATTATAGCCCAAGAGAGTAATTTGTTGGTCAGTAATGGCTTTCTTTAAGCCAGGACTCAGTAATAATGATGAGATCGGGCTTAGTATGTATGGCCCATGCTTGTAATTGGTCGAATTTTTTAGGCAGGCTTAAGATATTGACCAACATTATTTTGAGTCCGGGGCCAGCTGCAAATTCGGTGGGTGAGGTGAGCAGAGATAGAGGGCCGGGATTTAGCTCTACATTACCTAAGCAGAAGAGGAACAGGAATAACAGTTTCTTTTACGAACTCAAAAGGATCTGGATGCTTTTTTTCTTTGGGACCGACTGCTAGGTGTTGTCAAAGATGACAGTTTAATGCTAGTAAGAAACAGGCTAGCTTGACAGTTTATGGATATAAGGAAGAGAGCTTTAAGTGACATAGGAGAAGGGAGTAGGAAATATATGGGCAAAGAAAGTGGGGTGTAAGTAAAGGGTGGGGGACATGCTAAGTGGAGTGTAATGCAGTGATAGGGGGGCAGCGTAGATAATGGGTTCCAGGAGTGGGTTCGAGCATGGTGCTTTTTTGAGGTGAAATACATTGGGTGCACTGCTTATTAACAACAAAATGGCAAGCGTGAAGTATACCATGACTCTAGGGAAAGTAGAGACTGGAGGGAAGAAGAGGGTAGGACTTGTTAGTTATGAGGAAAGCTGTGGCATGGTCTTTATCCCTAACGTGAACCTGTAGGATGGCAGAACACCAGAGAGGGTGGAACTAAGGTGTATTTAAAGGAGGCCTGGGAGGGGGTGGTAGGGGTGGGACGAAAACTGAGCAGAGAATAGGCTCGGAGGCAGAAATGTACAGTGCCAAGTGGCAGAAGCAATGTCTGTAGGTCTGGACCAGTCGGGGCTTGTCTCAGAAAAATGCCCATGATCTGGTTGGCTGCCTTAGAGCCATACCTTATTGCAGGAGGAATCCGGGCTTCACGATGCAGTTAGTGGTTGTGGAGTGCCGTTGGACTGGGGGACAGAAGTCCAGTTGTGGAGCATGGGCTAGCTTTGATCAAGGGCAGCAGCTGGAGAGAGAAAAAGGGATGAATTTAATGGCAGCTAAGACAAAGGGTCAGACAGAGCAGCGGGGATCAAGAAATTAGCAGAACAAAAGGGGTAGTTAATTTAGGTGCCAAGAGCGGCAGGGAGCAATTAAAACAGTCTGACTTCACTTTAACAGGGCTGAAAACACTTTAAAACAATTCAGAAGTTCTAAATAATTTAACGACATACAGGCAATTGTTGTGGCATTAAATTCCTGAAGCTAACAGTAAAACCAAGCAGAAAATAGGCTCGGAGGCAGAAATGTACAGTGCCAAGTGGCAGAAGCAATTTCTGTAGGTCTGGACCAATCGGGGCTTGTTTCAGAAAAGCACCCATAGTCCAGCTGGCTGTCTTGGAGCCATACCTTATTGCAGAAGGAATCCAGGCTTCATGATGCAGTCAGCGGCTTGTGGAGTGCCGTCGGACTGGGGGACAGAAGTCTGGTTGTGGAGCATGGGCTAGCCCTGATCAAGGATCCAAGACAGCATAGTTTCACAGCAGGCATATCTTGTTAAACAAACCTGATAGATTTCTTCAACTGGGTGACAAGGGAGATTGATCAGGGAGGGGCAGTAGATGTGGCCTACCCGGATTTTATCAAGGCCTTCAATACTGTCCCACATAAAAGGCTAATAAACAAATTGAGCAGCCTGGGAGTCAGATCCAGGGTTGTTAACTGGATTAGAAATTGGCTAAGTGGTACAACACAAAGGGTGGTAGTGAATGGAGTTCAGTCCGTTGAAAGGGAGGTGACCAGTGTGGTGCCTCAAGGATCGTTGTTATGCTCAGTCCCCTTTAATGTCTTCATAAACAACACTGCAGAGAGGCTGGAGGGGAAGGTGTGCCTCTGCAGACAAAGCAAAGATCTGAAATAGGGTAGATATCCTATGGGGGGGTACAAAAATGAGAAGGGGCCTGGGTAAGTTGGAGGATTGGTCAAATGTATGGCAGTTGAGACTGAATGCAAAGAAGTGCAAAATGATGCACTTAGGCCATGCAAACCTGAGAGAGGAGTATTCAATGGGGGGGGTATTATTGGCCACCATACAGGAGAGGGATCTAGGAATAATAATATCTGAGGACATAAAGGTGGCCAGACAGTATGAGAAGGCAGTTAGAAGGGCCAGCAGGATGTTGGGGTGCATAGGAAGAGGCATCACAAGCAGAAAAAAGGAGCTGGTGATGCCACTATACAGATCATTAGTGAGACTTCATTTGGAGTACAGAATCCAGTTTTGGAGGTCACATCACAGGAAGGACATAGAAAAAGTGGAGGCAGTCAAAAGAAGGGTTATAAAAATGGTACAGGGGCTGAACCAGAAGTCATATAAGGAGAGGTTGAAAGACATCAATATGTATTCTCTAGTGATGCAAAGAGAGAAGGGGGCATGATAGAGACACAGTATAAATACCTTAAAGGGATCAATAAAGTGCAGGAGGGTAGCATCTTTCAGAAAAGATGGACAAGAACTAGGGGACATGAGGTGCAGTTGGAAGGAAGAAGAATCAGGGGTAATGTGAGGAAGTATTTCTTTACTAAGGGTGGTGGATGCTTGGAACAGCCTCCCCGCAGGGGTGGTAGGGGCAAAAATGTTGGGGGAATTCAAAAATGCATAGGAGACACTCAAGGGAATCCTAGAAAAAGGGAAGCGTAGGAAAGCTGCAGATGAACCACAGTCTGTAGCATAAGTTAAAAGTAAAATAAATTGGCAGACTAGATGGGTCAGGTGATCCTTACCTGATGAAACATTATATGTATCTAGGCTTACTGTTTGTTGCTGTGTAGAGTAGTATGTGACTTTAATAATACTGCTCACTATTCACAGCTCAATCCACCTATCAACAGGAAGAATGGCAGTTACACAGAGGTCCATATGATTACACTGTATTTTTTGTAATTATTTCTTTCTTGTTCTTTTCCAGAATATCAAACAGCAACTTCAGCAAGCACAAAAGCTCACACACACCTTCAAAAAACTCTCAGACAGTTGCTAGTTCACTCTTTCATAAGTTTTATTCACAGCACCAGCCCCATGCCAAGTGCTGCTTCCAGGAAAGTTCTTATGTTTCGCACCCTCTGGTGCTTCAACACAGAATACATTTTCTTTATTAGCACATCCATTTATACAAACATCCTTGTGAAATACATCAATAAAATACAAGAATCAAATTCAAAGTAAATCACGTCTCTGACATCACTTAATTGTTTCATTCATAAAATTAACTTAGTGATCAACTACTAATGTTTGTTATTACAGCATGATTCTTATTTCCATTACTATCACTCATTTATAAAAAGTGGTAGTAAATATAAATGAATCTACTCCCAACATCACAGTCAGTTTGTTTGATATTGGCTGTTACTATAATGAAGCCACACATGCACATAGCATTATTTGTTCAAAATCAGAAATTCTCCCAACTTAATAATTCTTTTAAATAAAAAATCAAACATTATTCATAATGCTATTTAACACCATTATAATAGCAAATCAAATGCTTGGAGGTTATTTATTTTCACAGCCCCCAATGTCCATATTTAATATGTCTTCACATGATGTATGTGATATTACAACTCCTTACATACGCCTGTAGATGCAGCACCTAAAAAAAAAATTATATGATCAAATAACGTGTTAGTACATTGAATATACAGAACGGAGTTATAATCAAGAAATATTTCTAGGCAAAGTAAAACTTATTAATGAATTACCTTCTTTTAAACAAGAAGGGAGAGTTCAAACTTTTCATTTAGACCTGGGCCTGGATATTCAAACTGCGCCATTCTGAGGCGCAAGCCCTTGCGCTGCTCAAAATAGTTGCGCAGGGGTGTGGCCAGGGTGATATTCAAAGGAGTTGCGCTATTGCGCAACTCCTTTGAATATCACTCCCCAGCCACAGCACTTGTGCATGGCGCAGTGGAACTTGCGCCCAATGCAGTTGCCAGAGATGAGCATTTCAACTTGCCGTGGCGTTAGTACCATTGCCGGCGCGCAAATGTCCGATATTCAAAAGGTGGCATGCAAATGGGGCCATAATTTATGCAAGGTGCAGGGGCCATTTGCATCTATTCTCTCTCATTTGCATGCCATGTGCATGTAAGTGCGCGATCCCGAGGACTTAGCCTGGCCACCCTGCCAGGCAGCAGCATCGAGGAACCGGCCTCACAATGCAGCCGATTGCGGCAGTACAGGTACATGTAACACCCCCACACACATATTCTGAAGCCCGATCATGGGCAGTACAGGTACGAAACACCCCCACACACACGTGCGAAGCCCGATCGAGGGCATAAATATGAACCCCCAGTGCCCGATCGCGGGCAGAATATAACCCCAACCCGAATATCTCCCTGGTGGTCCAGTGGACCATAAAGCCCGATCGCGGGCAGAATGTCACATCACAACCCCCAAACATCTCCCTGGTGTCTAGTGTCCCCCCACCCGAAGCCCTCACCCGCCCCCCCGCGCCGGCGGCGACAGCATCCACCGCCTGCCGCCCTGCCGCCCGCCCGACTGACTGATCGGTGGGGCTGCCGCCAGTGGTGCAGAGCTACAGCCAATGGGCTTACAGCCCATACCGTACATGACAGTCAGATTTGTGAATGATGTTCATTCCACAAATCTGAACTGTCATATCTGATATAAACTACCATACGTGGCTGTAGCTCTGCACCAGCAAACATGCAACCACAGGACAATCAGTCGGCCAGACGAGCAATGGAGTGGGATACTGTCGCCCGCCGCCTGCGGGGGGCGGGTGGCGGGACTTCCTGTGGGTGAGGACACTGGACACCAGGGAGATGTTTGGGGGGTTGTGATGTGACATTCTGCCCATGATCGGGCTTTATGGTCCACTGGACCATGAGGAGATATTGGGTTAGGGGTTACATTCTGCCCGCCGATCGGGCACTGGGAGGTTCGCCACGTCGTGCCCGCGATCGAATTCAGGCATCTGTGTGTGTGTGTGGGGGGCTATAATTACCTGTACTGCACTGCCGTGATCGGGCTTCGGGATGTGAGGGGGTTACATGTACACCTGTACTGCCCTTGATCGGGCTGTGGGAGATGTGTGGGCGGGGGGTAGGTGTGTTACTATGCCCTTGATCGGGCTGGTGGGGGCACAGGGACGGTTGGGGGCCAGCCAGGTGGCAGCTGCTGTGTTGCGCCCTGCAATGCAGCAGCTCACCTGTGGGTGGCCCTCAACTAAGCCTTTTTGGCTCAAGGTTGTGCAGGCGCAGGTTGGGTTGCGCATGATCACAATCTGTACAACCCGACTGAATATCGGGTTGCGCAGGTTATGCATGGATCCTCCCCCTCCTGTTGAGCATGCATTCATTTGCATTGCTCTCTTGCGCAACCTGGTGCCAGTGGCGTAACTGCCTCCTGCTGAATATCGCAGAATGGTGCATTTTGGACTTGCGCATGCGCAACCCTGTTGCGCATGGCGCAACCCTTTTGAATATCCAGGCCCTGGACTTTTTAATGCTCCTAATATAAAAATCCATTCCTGCTCTTTACAAATTAGCAGGTTATTAAGATCTCCTCCTCTGAATGTGTTTTTTTGAACACATTCAGTGCCAGTCATACTAACTTTATGTGCTGACTTATTCTCTTGTGAGCTCATGTATAGCCATTACATAGTGTTGTTGTTTCTGATCGCTGATATGTGTTCATTAGTTCTTAGACTAAATTTTCTTTTCATTCTACCAATGTAGAATTTGCAACAGCTGCATTCCATGAGGTAGATAACTGCTTTAGTATTGCAGTCTATCCATCCTGTGATCATTTCCATGCACCCAGTTTTCCTGTTTAAAAATTCCCTATGATTGGTCATAACCTTACAGGTTCAATACCCACCACATGGCTTAGAGCCCCATTTGCTCCTTTCATGCCGTGTATCATATTCTTTTCTAGGGAAATATGGTGGAATGGGTGGAATTGTAAGGTTAAAAAGGGAAGGGGGAACTGTGCAAAAGGGGACCAGGAAAAGGCAGACATTCTGAACAAATACTTTTGTTCAGTGTTCACAGAGGAAAGAGATAAGGAGGGGCCACAAAAAAAGTAGCAGAAGCATTGGAGGGAGGGATGGAGGGAGGTAGAAACTAGTCCATTTTTGGAGGAGAGAGTCCTGAGTGGACTTGCTAATCTGAAAGTGAACAAAGCAATAGGGCCAGACAGGATGCATCCAAGGGTATTGAGGGAGCTCAGGAAGGAACTGACTGTACCTCTGACAGCTCATTGGAAACAGGAATTGTCCTTGAGGACTGGAGGAGGACAGACATAATCCCAATTCACAAACATGGAAGCAGGGAAGAAGTGAACAATTATAAGCTAGTCAACCTGACTTCAGTGGTGAGAAACTTAATAAAGGAATATCTCATATCCTATGGGTTACAGGACCTGAGGCAGCATGGATTCATGGGAGGATAGGTCATGTCAAATAAATTTGATATATTTTTTTGGCTGAGTAACCAAGGAACTAGATCTGGGTGGAGCAGTAGCTGTGGCCTACCTAAATTTCAGTAAGGCTTTCAACAACACTCCACATAGGAGACTAGTAAGTGATCTGGGTAACTTAAGCATGGGTCCAAAGGTGGTAAACTGGATAAGAAATTAGGGAGGGGATAAATGTCAGAGGGTGGACACACAATTTTTGGAACCAGTAGCCCACACTGAATGATGTTGCACTGTCTTCACTATGTCTTCCTAAGATTAATGTTTGGTGAATTTGTGCTAGGTCTACACTGACCGAAAAAATAATTTTGGGGCTAACATTTCCCATGAAACTAGTGTGCACAACACGTATCCATGGCATAACCAGAAGCATTTCCCATGTGTGGCACTGTCCCAATGGGCACAACATTTCTGAAACCGGTAACCACACTGCTAGATGCAGCACTGTTGTCTTTACTCAGTCTTCTTCAGATTTATGTTTGGTGAATTTTCTTCAGGTTTACACAGACCGAATAAATAATTTCAGGGGTAATGTTGCCTATGAAACCAGTGTGTCCAGACCTTATCTATAACACAATGAGAAATTTTGTCCATGTGTGGCACTGTCCCAATGGGAACACAATTTTCAGAACCAGTAGCATATGCCGTATGATTCTCTACTGATATTTTTTGGGCATATGTAGGCCTTAAAATTACAACCAGTTTTATTTGAGCATCATTAGTTAGCCATATACTAACATACTAACATACTAAAATGCCAGCAGAATAGGTCTAACAGTCTTTCGTGTCTGCTCGTTTGGTCAGTCCCCAACCTGGGTGCTGACCTTGCTGTCCCCCTCGCCTTCTCTGGCTTCTCCCTTCCCAGTTCTGGATATTCTTGCTGCATTGGATTTTGCTTCCAGAACCCTTCCCCTGTACCTGTCCCACCCCCTCTTGAACCCCTCCACTGTCTCTGCCTCCACCAGCCCCCTAGGCAGTGCATTCCATGGCTCCACCACCCTCTCAGTGAAGTAGCACCTCCTCCTTTCTCCCCTGAATCTTCCCCCCTCCAGCTTCCAGCCATGCCCTCTAGTGGCCCCTTCCTCCTTCCTTCGAAGCACCCTGACTGTTCCTCCCCTATTTACTCTCTTCATGTACCTAAAGACCTCTATCATGTCCCCCCGGTCCCTTCTCTCTTCCAATGTGTACATATTTAGCTCTTCGAGCCTCTCCTCATAGGTCCTGTCCCCCAAGCCCCAAATCATTTTGGTTGCCCTCCTCTGGACCCTCTCCAGGAGGTTAATGTCCCGCTTTAAGTGTGGCCTCCAAAACTGCATGCAGTACTCAAGGTGCAGCCTCACCAAGCAGTTATACAGAGGGAGTATCACTTCCCTCCTTCTGGAGGTGATCCCCCTAGCGATGCATCCCAGCATCCTGTTGGCCTTGGCTGCTGCCCTCCTACAAGTCTCTGAGTTGTTCATCTTGACATCCACCACCACCCCAGGTCCCTCTCAGCCATCGAGACTTGTAGCATTCCCCCTGGTGTACACTTGACCTGGGTTTCTGGCCCCAGGTGGAGTACCTTGCATTTCCTGCATTGAACCTCAGCTTCCACTTTCTAGACCATCTTTCCAGAGCCTCCAGGTCCCCCCGTGGAGCCACCCTCCCCTCCTCCCCATCCACCACCGCCCCCAGTTTCGAGTCATCTGCAAAGAGACTCATCTCACTCCTGATTCCTGTCCTTATGTCAGATACGTAGGCGTTGAACACTCTTGTTTCTTACTACTAGCATTGTCCATGTTTGGCACTGATTCAACAGACACTGTTTTGGAACCAGTAGCCCTCAATGTGGCCCACTGCATCATCCTGCTCTTTTGAGTGCTTCATCAGCCCAGTGCATTATGTCGTTTTATTTTATCCCATTTCCTAATGCTTTTTGATGGTCAAACCATCACAAACCATTCTGCCATTAAGATAATTTTGGCAAACTTTACAGGGTTTGATGGTGAAATTTCACATGGCTGAACTTTGGGAGATTCACACAGCTATAGTCACAATGCGGTGCAAAACTAAGTTACAAATTTAAGGCAACGGTTTTTGCACAAATCAATCAGGAGAAAAACAGGCACTCTTCATTGGTCACTCTTCTATGGCCACTCTATTACTGCTGCAAGAGTTTGACTCCTCCCAACTAAATGGTTGAAAACACTCATATTTGCAAGTACTGTATTTATATTAATAATACTTACAAGTTCCTCAACCCCAAGAGTGGGGCAACAGAGAAAATCAACTTTCATTAGCAGCATTATGAAAAGGTTGGTGTATTATGCCACAT
Source organism: Neoceratodus forsteri (assembly GCA_016271365.2). Taxonomy (NCBI): domain Eukaryota; kingdom Metazoa; phylum Chordata; order Ceratodontiformes; family Ceratodontidae; genus Neoceratodus; species Neoceratodus forsteri. Next base: position 737,326,920 of record CM057449.1, read on the forward strand.
GTTTGTGTAATTCTTTTTATATGGGTAAAACAATGGTGGAGGAATATGTTATGGCAATTACACAAAACAATACTGATTATGCTTCTGCAATGCACATTTAGGAGTTGGGTAGGGTGGAAGGTTAAAAGCAAGCACTGAATCATTTTACAGGAATAGAAAAAGTGACTTTAAACAGCAGAGCTAGCAATTTTGATGTGTTGCTCATAAAGAAAGAACTACTGTATATTGAATATATACTTTGGAGGAAAAATAAATTGTAGCTTGGATGGGCCTAAATGATTGGTTAGTAGTGGGTACCTTTTATAAGCTAAGATAATAATTACTCCAATAGTAAGGCTGTCTAGGGAAACCACAGTCCTTTTTTTACATGTTCTTAGCAGAAATCCAGTGTGATTGAAAAAAGGAGATTGCCACAATTGACAACACTCTTTTGCTCCCATAGCAAATTGTTTTAGGGAAATCACCATCCTTCATAGAAACATAGAATATGATGGCAGATAAGGACCACTTGGTCCACTTAGTCTGACCATTTTCCCTACCTACAGTATCATGGCAGATCCTACTTGATCTCTGGCCCATTCTCCTTCCACCAAGATTCCCATATGATTATTCCATGAATTCTTGAATCCTATTACTGGTTTGGCCCCTACCACCTCTGCTGGAAGGCTGTTCCAGGAATTTTCCACTCTTTCTGTGAAGAAGTACTTCCTCATATCACTCATGAATATATCCCCTCCAGTTTCATAGCATGCCCCCTTGTTCTTGAGCACATTTTTTATGAAAAATACTTTCCTCCTGTACCTTATTTACACCCATGAGGCATTTAAAGGTCTCTATCATGTCCTCTCCCCTCCCAGGGTCTACATACTTTGGTCCTTTTGTCTCTCTCTACATAGGGCATTTGATGCAGACCCTGTACCATTTTAATTGCCCTCCTCTGGACTGCCTCCATGCTGTCTATGTACTTCTAAAGATGTGGTCTCCAGAGCTGGACACAGTCGCCAGGTGATGTCTTACCAGTGATGTACATAAAGGGAACACCACAATACTCTTTCTGCTGGTGATACCTCTCCCAATTCACCCTAGCATCCCACTTGCCTTCCCAAATACCTTGCCACACTGCTTGGCAACCTTGACATCATCTGATATGATTACTTCAAGGTCTCTTTCCTGCTTGATTGTCATCAGTACCACCACACCTATTTTTTACTATGCATCTGGGTTTCTGTGCTCCAAGTATATTATTTTGCACTTTACACATTAAAACCCAGCTGCCATACCTTTGGCCACTCCATGAGTTTTCTCATGTCAGTGCTCATCCTTTCCACCCCCATCCCCCCATAGTTCCCACCCTATCGCAGATTTTTGTGTCATCCACAAAGAGACAGACCTTCCACACCAGCTCCTCTGCAATGTCACTTATAAAGACGTTAAAGAGGACTGGTCCCTGCACTGGTCTCTGAGGCACCTTGCTGATCACCCTCATCTCCTTTGCCAATACCATGCTCAACGGCAACTTGGTGGATGGGTATCTGTTGTTCTAGCCGTTGTTCCATCATGTAATAGGTGTAATTCCAACTTTTTGCCACATCCTGTTTCAGATGGTAGAAAGGAAGGTGATTCCACTACTGAATGTTTCATAACAGCTTCTGTGCCTTTACAGCTTGGATAAAATGACCACAGACATTTTTGGCAGCGCTACACAAGTCTGAACAGTGGTGCCTTACTCATCTAGCAATCCCTGAACGGCCAATTTTGTGTAGTGAGTAAAACATGGAACATGTATAATCGCCATCATCAACTGCCTCCATAATGTTCTTTGCATTATCTGATACTATAAAACCTGGTATTAATGAGTATTGTGTCAATCACTCATCAAACTTCTGTTGAAGAAAGTGTAACCAGTGTCCTGCATGATGATCATTGTCAAAGGCAGCAATACATAAAGCTTTCTTCTAATGGAGGTTTAGTGGCCCCAGTGACTTGCAGCAACTGCTACTGCTGCTGCCAACACCCAACCCAGGGGCGGAGTAGAATAATGAAGATGGGGACAAAGAGGGGGAAAATGACCCAATGGGCAGTCACTGTTGTGTAAACAGTAGTCTGACTACTGGTCCAAATGTCATACTAACATATGAAATTGCCAGCAGATAAAGGCCTTATGGTCTATCAAGTCTGCTTGATTGTGCAGCTAGCAGCCCTTATACTGAAGCTGCTCTTCCCTCCTCTTCCCCCTCCAGTGACCTTACCCCTTACCCTGTCCCATCCCCTTTTGAAGTAGCCCACTGTTTTGCAGGATACCACTTCCTCTGGCAATGCATTCCACCCAGACACCACGCACTCCATAAAAAAGTGTCTCCTCATTTTCCTCCTGAACCTCCCCTTCCAGTTTTAGATCATGCCCTTGAGTGTCCCTTCTGCTCCTTAATTTGAAAAGCCCCTACTTGTCCATATTATTTATTCTCCACTTGAAGGTTTCAGTCATGTCCCACCATCCCTCCTCTCCTCTAGGGAGTACATGTTCAACTCCTTCAGCCTGGTCTCATAGGTTAAGTCCCCTAGCCCCTGGATCATTTTTGTTGCCCTGTGCTGCACCCTCTCCAGTAACCTAATGTCCTTCTTCAGGTATGGTTGCCAGAACTGCATGCAGTACTCCAGATATGGTCTAACCAGTGACCTGTATAGCGGCAGGATCACCTCCCCCCTCCTGGAGGATATGCCTCTGGTAATACAACCCAGCATTCTGTTGGCCTTTGCAGCTGCCTTTCTACACTGTGCTGAGTTATTCATTGTTCCCATTATGATCATCCCCAGATCCTTCTCCTCTTCTGTCTTGGCTAGTTGAATCCTCCCTAGCAGGTAGCTCCTCCTTGGTTTTATTGTGCTGAAATATAGCACCTTGCATTTCTTGGCATTGAATCCCAGCTGCAAAGTTTCTGACCAGGCCTCCAATTTTGCCAGATCATCTTGCAACCCCTACCACCCTTCTAAGTCATCCACTACTGCACCCATCTTGGTATCATCTGTAACCGGACTGATCTTGCTCTTGATGCCTATTGAGATGTCTGCTATGAAGATCCCAAACAACACCAACCCCAGTACAGAGCCCTGTGGCACCCCGCTTGTCACCACCCTGGGAGATGAGAGCTCCTCTCCCACCACCACCCTCTGCTGTCTCCCTTGCAGCCAGTTCACTGCCCATCCCACCATCTTCACCCCCACTTCTGTGCCTTCCTGCTTACTTCCTAGCCACTCATGTGACACTGAATTGAATGCCTTACTAAAGTTCAGGTACAGGACAGCCATTGCATGGGCTTTGTCTAATTGCCTGGTTACCCAGTCATAGTACTCCACCAAGCTGGTCTGATAGGATTTGCCTGAAATAAACCCATGCTGTCTGCTGTCCTGCAGCCCATTAGCCCCTAGGAGGGAAACCAGCCTCTCCTTCAGGATTGTCTCCATCAGCTTTCCCAGAATGGATGCGAGGCTTACCAGTCTGTAGTTCAGTGGCTCGTCCTTGGGGAGGGGTACTTTTGTGGAGGGGTACCACGTGTACCATTCTCCATTCCTGAGGTATACTCCTTGAGTCCAGGGAGGCATTGAACAGGTCTGCCAAGGGTTCTGCCAGGACTTCTGCCAGCTCCTTCAGAGCCCTGGCGTGTATGCCATCTGGCCCTGGCACCTTGTCCACCCTCAGTGCCCTCAAGCCCTCCAGTACTCTGCCCACTAGGATTTACCCATCTGTCACATCCTCCCTCCCCCCATGACCACCCTCCTCCCTTGCATACAGCTCCCCCTTTCTCTTTAGTAAATATTGAGCAGAAGTACTCATTTAATGCTTATGCCTGTTCTGCCCCTGTTTCCACCCATCCTTCTTTAACCTTACTATTTGGTCCTTATAACTTCTCTTTTTCCCTGATGTACCTGAAGAAGTCCTTCTCCCACTGTCAAGTCAGTGGGGATGAGAGCAGCTGGAACAAAGGATGCTTGCAGAGCTTGTAACATAGTCTTGTAGACACTGATACAAATCAGGAAAAACAACTGTGGAAAAGTTGGGATGGCTGGGAACTTGATGCCTTGACACTGCAACTTGGATTAGGGATAGAAATCCAGCATTGCTCACAAAGGAGAATGGCAGCAAGTCAGTGGCTAGCATTTTCACAATGCTTTTATTAACTTTTTTGCCTCTAACCTGTTGTTTTTTTTTAATTCTGGACCATTTCCAGGGACTGGATCAATGAGATTTAGGTGCTTTTTGTCTCTGTATTTGACAGCTGGCTCCTATTTCTGCCATCCCTGGGGGGTGGAAGTGGCTGGGGATTTGTGGCCAGTTGGTGGTGTGGGAATCAATGAGATAAATAACTGATGAATGGAAAATGTTGGAGTTGTGCATTAGCTACCACTTGAAAGACTTTCTCTGTCTTCCTCTCTACCTGGTCTCTCAATGTCCTCCTCCTCCTGGCCATCATCATCATGATCATCACTATCAGCTTCACTGCCTTGTGGTACTGCTGTTGACACGGTGAGACTTCAGCAAATGCCTTATCATGGTAGATGTTTCCAGCCGTGTTTTCTCTTTACCCCAAATCAGCTTGTCTTTACATAAAAGATACACTTCAAATGTCCATGATTCTTTGTCCATTCTAAAGATATCCACACCACCCATGTCACTGGTATGGTCTTTCTTCCTGGCACTCTCAGCAGTTGACTAATGGGTGGGCTACTGTGGGCTGCTTCCACATCATCACCCTCCTTCTGTTCCTCCACCAGTTCTCCAGGGAATGGTTCTACGTCCTCTACCATGTGTCCTGGGCCACCACTTTTACCTGTGTATTCTTTTTCTGCTCTCATTTCAGATGATTATTGTTGTGTTTCCCCTTGTTGTTTTGTAGTCTTTCATTTTTTTTTTTGTTGAACCACTTTTAGTCTTTTTCTATCTCTTATGTGCACCTGCCCCAAACTGAACTCCTACCTGTTCCACTGTCTCCTCTTCTCCAGAACTGCTGCTGCTGCTATCACTTTTATCAGGTATATAATCTCAATCTGTATCTCTGTCCCCATGGTCTGCAAAACCACTTTGCTCCTCCTCCTCTGCCTGTGTCACTACTTGATGCACTCTGTTTTTATGTTGGCTTGTGCTTGCTCACCAGCCAACATATTGTATTAGTAGCAGATCTGGAGGTGCAGTCACTGTGGGTGAATGCAGGACATGAATCAGTAGGTGCATCCCTTATTCCCCAATATGGCAGCTGCAGGTGCTGACACCTGCAACACTTAAACTGGCCACCAGTTCAAAGAAAAGGTCTGCTGCAATGAGAGCCAAGCTTCTCATGCAGCGTGCCTTTCCTGGTGAACCAGTTTACAAAAAAATCACATGGTGTCATGCCACCACAGAGTGCCCCAACCCACTTAATTTGCTAATGGGGACATCACTCCCCATCAGCATAATGCAACCCCCCCATTTGAAGTGTGTGCAGAGGGGGTGCCAATCCCTCTCAGCATCATTTCCCCCCCTTACCAGTTTAATTTGCCGTCGGGGAAGCCCTCCCCATCGGCATAATGTCCTTGTTGAGTGCCAATGGTGGTTCCCGGTCCCCGTCGGCTACGAACCCCCCAAAATAAACACTCAGGTAGCAGGCTGGGAGCCAACCCCAACTTGCCAAATGCCCCTGTAAAAGAAAAACCGTCCCACAGTGTTTTTTTTTTCTTACACCTGAAAAGCAGAAAACAGTCCCTCGTCGATTCCGGTGGCCCTCCACAACCCACGCACACCCTCTGCACACCTTGCCTCCCCACACCCCCCTCACCCCATACTTACCTCCGGAGCACAGCATGACGATCTTTGGTGGATTGGGAACAAATCTGCACTCTTCAAAGCCGAAGGCGAACTGAAGAAATGCCAGTAAGCTGTATAATGGCATAAATAGGGTTTTTTCAACTTTGGTGCATATCTCGGGCATTTTGGGAACTTTTTGCACCAAATTTTCAATATGGAGTTATTGGGACCCCATCTCATGTATTCAGTCACTGTCATGGTGATATTCGGTCTCGAAAGGTGATGTCGCAGTCACTGCATGGAATCACCTTTCAGGACTGATTAATGAAATGACAGTGGCACTGTTCATGAAGGGGGCTCTCAAAAAGCCTATGTTGCAAATTTGGTGAAAAAATCCAAAAAATGGCTGTTTTACAAGCGTGCATTGCGAAGTTTCTACACACACTCGTAACTTCATGAATTTATAATATTTTTCACTCCAGATTTTCAAAATTGACATTTTTCCACACCTCCTTTTGAACAGTACAGTTGTCATTTTACGTATCCTAGCTGAAATGTGTTTTCGCATGTCCAGCGTAGAATAGCACAGTCACTGTGTGAAGTCAGTTTTCAGGACAGTTTGAGAAAATGACAGTGACACTGTTCATGAGCAGAGGTCCTAAAATGCCTATGTTGAAAATTTGGTGACAAAACTCCATAAAATGACTGTGTTATAAGCATGCATTACGCAGTTTCCACATGCCCTTGTAACTTCACAGATTTGCAATATTTTCATGCCAGATTTTCAACACTGGCATTTTTTCACATCTCAGTACAGCTGTCATTTTCCACATCCTGCCCAAAATGTGTTTTCGTACCTCTGACGCACAATGGTGTGGTCGCTGTGGGAAATCAACTTTTGGGACAGATTAACAAAATCACAGTGCCACTGTTCATGAGGGGAGGTCCCAAAATGCCTATGTTGAAAATGTGGTTAAAAAAATCTCCAAAATAATTGGGTTACGGATGTGTGTTGTGCAGTTTATATGCCTGCTCATGACTTCACCAATTGTTCGTATTTTCACTCCAGATTTTCAGTGTTGCCATTTTTTTACACCTCTTCATGAACAATGCAGTTGTCATTTTCACATCCTGCCCAAAATGTGTTTTCATGCCTGTGTCACCAAATGGCATAGTCACTGTGCAAAACCACCTTTCGGCTAACAAACTGATAGTGCCACTCTTCATGAGGTGGGGTCACAAAAAGCCCATATTGAACATTTGGAGTGAAAATACCAACAAACACCTGTGGCGTTAGGGTTTCCAACTGTAACATCCCACCCTGTAGAGACTGACAGGCATCAGGGGTGTGACTTGGGATCATTGGCTGTAATGCTCATGGCAATCCACCACACACCCCCACCCTGCAGCCACTGACAGGCATTGAGGTGTGCCTTGCAGTGTTCACCCCTAACATTCACCCCATTCTCCTATACTGCACTCATCTCAGTGTATTTCCTTATGGAATGGGGTAAGTACAAGGCCTAAAGATCCCAAAGCACACCACAGCACTTGTCAGTGTCTACAGGGTAGGGTAAGGTAAAATGGCATGAGCGTTATAGCTGATGACCCAAAGGCACACCCCAATGCCTGTCAGTCTCTGCAGGATGGGGGTGGGATTGGCGTCAGTTCAATACTTCACTGCCATTCTCATTATGCATCTCTAACTCATGCACTAGCAATGCCAGTGAGACAACATTCGACATTGACAAATGCTTGTTTCTACAATGATTGCATGTGTTGCAATCATTGCAGTGCTACTATGAGTGGTTAATATAATTTGTAATACTTTCCGGACTGTTCAACCACTGCTGTCATCTTCCTTTACACTTGTAGTTCCCACTGAGGCATAGTGTCTATGACAAAGTCCACCCCACTTTTGTTTTTCTTTGATGTGACTGGACAATCTCGTGCCACAATCTATTTGGTCTTTCTGCGGATCAATTTACTAATGCTTGCTACAGGACTCAGCAACTTGGGTGATGAATGATACAGAGTAAGTCTTTATTTTATTTAATTTTTGGATGATATTGTGTTTTTTTTATTTCAATTGTTTTTTACTGGTATTTATTTTTTTTATTTTATTTTATAAATGGGAATACACTGAGAATTACCAGAGGCCAGGCACTGACTCACTACCAGCTGACACACACTTGCTGCTTACTGCAACAGCACAGCTCAGGATGAAACACACACATAATTTCAGGACTCAGGACTCAGGAATCACAGCAACTTGGGGATATGGGAAGACTGAGCGTTTCAATTAGAAAAATGTCACAAAAGGAAAAAAAAATATTTTTTATAATGTTTTTATGGGATTCCACCAAAGTACCAACTTCCAGGGGCCAGACACAGGCATGCTGCCAGTGGGCACACAGTTGCTGCCCACTTTACCAGATCAAACTGCAACAGAACAGCTCAGGACAACACACACACACACACACACACACACACACACACACACACACAGACACACACACACACACACACTGCTTCAAGACTCAGGAGGAGGAGGAGGTAGAAGGAACTTCAGTAACTTGAGGGAATGTGGAGAATTTTATTCATTTTAGAATTTTTTTCTTTTCTTATGGAATGCCACCAAGGTGCCAAGTACCAGGATCCAGGTACTAGCATGCTGCCGGCTGACACACACTTGCTGCCCACTGCCCAGGCCACACTGCAACAGCAAAGTTCGGGACAACACACACACACAGCCTGCTTCAGGACTCAAGACTCAAGAACCACAGGAAGTTGGGGAAATGTGAAGATTAAGACTTTCAATTTAAAAACCGCCACAAAGAGAAAATACTTTTTTTGTGGGATGCCAGTGCCACCAGGGTGCCAAGTACCGGGGACAAGCAGTGGTACACTGCCAGCTGACTTACACTTCCTGCTCTGTCCACTGCCCAGATCACAATGCAAAAAGTTTCTTCAGGACCCAGGAGGAGGAGGAAGAAGCAACTGCTGCAAGCAAGTCTGCAACTTAGGCAAATACATTGTAAAGAGTCTGACATTGCCACAAAAAGAAACAAAAATGAAGAATTACTTTATTATTATGTTGATGCCACTAAGGTGCGAACTACCAGTGGCCAGGCACTGTCCTGCTGCCTGCTGGCACACACGTACACTCCAGTAAAATTATTAAATATGATTAAGTTCCCAAAAAATATCACATCAAGCTTCTGCCAGGGGATTCAATCAAAGTCAGATTGTATTTGTAATGCCCTGCTAAAATGGTAGTTCTGCAATGAAAAAAATGTGTGCTGCTATGCTGAGGTTAAATTTCTTAGGCAACAAGTGGGCAATGGTAGATTACCACTTCATGCCCCATTTGTCCACTGTTAAGCCCCAGTCACACTCATCTTCCTCCTCTGAGTACAGTTTTCTTCTCCCCTCTCCCCACTCAGGCAAGCCCCTGGTCCCAGAGTCCTGCTGCAAGCCTGCAATATTGATGCTCAGCCTGCCTTTATTTTTATTTATTTTTTCTTCTTTTTTTTCCTTTATTATACCTCTTCAGCAGCCCTACTTTTGCAGGATTCATCTTTTAAAAATTTTAGTTTGTTTTGAAGATTTTCAGAGCTACTGTATCTAACTAGAAAAGAATCACAGCCTTACCTGAGCTACTAACGGCCTGATGATGCGTGCACAACCCAGCTTTCCCACTGGATCATGTGGTTGAGTCTAGCTTCGAAACGAGGCTGTGACTCACACTGTACCCTAGTTAACTTTCTGATGTGATTGTGAACTTTGGTTCACAGTTTGACTGGTTCAGCTGGTCCACACCACTCAGATCAAGGTGAAGCAGTTGAAAATGCCTCCTATATGCCCCAAAAGTTCACCACCGTCTGAAAGAATCAAACACCCAAGGTCTGAGGTGTTCGATTCTTAGGTAGAGTTGAACTTTTAACCCTATTTTGACAGTGTATGGAACATGCAGTCAAGGTCAGTGGCAACAGCATTTCATAAAATGTGCTCTTGAGCTGACTAAGTGTTGCAAAACAACAAAATGCAAGAATTATTTAGAAATTGATGACAGGAACAGGCACATTGAGCCTAGATGCAGTCTGGTGGAAGAGCAAATGGGAGAAAATATCAGGAATAGGCAGATTCAAAGATTGTACAAAGATACAAAAATGCCAGTGCATTGCCAGCTTTAATCTGACAGAGTTTTAAGGAGGGCTGTACTGATTTATCACTGACTGTATATACAGAACACCATGTTTACTGTGATTCTGCGGTTGTGGCAACCACTGCAGAAATATAATCCTGTCATGGAAGCCAAACTCTGCCTCAGCAACAGCATGTCTGGAGCAGTAAAAATGGTCATTACCGCTGGAGGTTTGCTGAACCCATGTAGTAGAAACTGAGCCATCCCAAACCCATGAAGCTTGGTTTCCCTGACACCTGAGGTGAATCTTGCCAACTCAGCTTGGATATCTCCACCCTTGAAGTCCTCCCTGTCATATAACAGGCGAGGAGCTCAATAGTTGTCGGTCTTCCTGGATACTCCAGTTTGCACATGTGCAAACTGGAGTATTGCTGGACGAGCTCTCCACCTTGGTACCATATCATTTTAGACACAAAGGAGCTCTTCACAGTGAAGCCAGCTAGCAGTTTGAAACCAGTGGGAAAGGATCCATGAGTCTGAGTCAGCAAGTGTCTGGGGGGGGCAGCAGCAGCACAGAGGAGGACTGGGAAAAATAAGAAATTAAAAAAAAAAAACAGAATTGGGTGGGGACTTGGGAGGGATGTGGGACAGGGAGGAACTGTGGAGACTCTGAGGCATCTTGTCTGGACTCCAGCAACATAACCAATGAAAAAAGAAACAGAAGGGAAAAAAGTGACTAGGGACTGACTGTGTGTGGGGGGCAGTAAGGAATACAAGGGCTCTATCCACTCACACCACCAAAGAAACAAGTTTAAAAAAAAAGTTCAACAAGAAAAAAAAGCAAACTGAGATGATTGGGACTTGGGCCAGGGACTGACTGTGTGTGTGCTGTGGGGGCAGGGCTCAAAGTTTCCACCCACACCACCAACAAACTGAAAAAAATCAAGAACAAAAAAAACTGAAAGGGCCGGGAATGAGGCCAGAGAAGGGACAGACTGTGTGTGTTTGGGGGGGGGATGGGAAGAGCTATTCCTGGCAGCAGCAGCTAGTGCCTCCGCTTGCACACTGTATGAACTTGCTTCAGAGTCCTGGGTCACCCCTGGCACCTATGCTTACAGAGAGCAGTGCCACATAAGCAGGAGTTGGGGCATGAGGAGTCTGTCCTGTCAAATAAAGGCTTGCATCAGCCATCAGTGCAGGAGTGAAATGTTTTGGAGAGGGGGTTGCCCAGCGGTTGAGTATCTGTCTACACAGTGTCACCTGCCGTTTCCCACACAAGCAGGGGTTGGTACTTGTTGGGGCAGGAGGAGGACCATACCTTTTTTTCTGTACTACTTTTTTATCAAATAAAGGCATCAGTGTCATGTGTAAAATGTTTTTGTTGGTGAGGGGGCAGCCTGGCAGTTGAATAGCCTCTGAATAGTGTCACCAGCCATTTCCCACACAAGCAGTAGTTGGGACAGGAGGGTCATATGTTTTTCTCCAAGTCCTGTCAAAAACAGCATCAGTGAGTGCCACATGTGAAACATTTTGGGAAGGGGGAAGCCTGGCAATTGTGTAGCCTCTGCATAGTGTCACCAGCAATTTCCACACACGCAGCAGTCAGGACAGGAGGACCATTCATTTTTTATGTAGTCTTGACAAATTACAGTAAGGCTTGCATACCTGGGTTCAGGAATGGACCCCAGTCATTGGAGATACAGCTGGAGGGAGAAGGACTGAGAGTGCCCAGGACAGCTCTCCTTCTCTGGGGGGAGGGTGGGGAGGATGCCAGGTGATTGACAGACCCCTGGTGGAGGCTGGGGGTGCCACAGCAACTGGTGCCAAGTATGCTCAGGGGGCAGAACAGATACTAGGCATCATTGCATGTATCCGCCCCCAGGAAAGTTCCGTAAAAATAGCCACTGCTTGCGCCTTGATGATGCTCATCTTGCCAAACCATAGTCAGCTCCCAGGCCAACTCCCCCCCATCCTATCCTGTCATTTGTGGCACTTCAGGTGCAGTGCTGTAACCCCACCCTGGATGGTAAGCAAGGGGGTATTGGGGGAGAGTTACGGCTCATGTGGGAGTGGGGAGCCGGTGAGGACCATGACCTGGGCTGAGGTACCAGAGCAGGCAAAGTGGCACAAAAAGTATAATAAATAAAAAAAAAATTAAGGCTTGCATCATGTGTGAAACGCTTTAGGGAGTGGGTAGCCCAGCAGTTGTGAGCAGCCTCTGTTTGCATAGTATCACCAGCAATTTCCCCACACAAGCAGTAGTTGGGACAGGAGGACCATATTTTCTTTGTGTAGTCCTGCCAAATAAAGACTTACATCACATGTGAAACATTCCTGTGGGAGGAGGTAGCCTGGCAGTTGAGAAGCCTCTGTCTGCATAGAGTCACCAGCCATTTCCCACACAAGCAGCAGTTTGGACAAGAGGACCATATGTTTCATGTGTAGTCTTGTGAAATAAAGGCTTATGTCAAGTGTGAAATGTTTTGGGGTGGGGCCAGCCTGGCAGTTGAGTAGCCTCTGTCTGCACAGTGTCACCAGCCATTTCCCACAAAAGCAGGAGTCAAAACAGGAGGACCATATTTTTTGTGTGTAATCCTGTCAAATAAAAGTGTGTGGCCTTAAATCATGTGTGAAACATTTTGGAGGGAGGGGGCAGTCTCGCAGTTCAGTAGTGTCTGTCCGCATAGTGTCACAAGCCATTTCCCACACAAGTGGGAGTCAGGACAGGAGGACTGTATTATGTTTTTGTTCAGTCCTTTCAAATTGTCAAATAAAGGCTTGCATCATGTGTAAAACATTTTGGAGCAAGGGGGCAGCCTAGCAGTTGTGTAGCCTCTGTCTGCACAGTGTTACCAGCCATTTCCCACACAAGCAGAATTCAGGACAGAAGAACCATACTTTTTTGTGTAGTCCTGTTAAATAAAGGTGTATGGCCTTGCATCATGTGTAAAATATTTTGGGGGAGAAACATAGAAACATAGAATTTGACGGCAGATAAGGACCGCTTGGCCCACCCAGTCTACCCATTTCCCTACCTACTGGATAAGCTGCAGATGCTAGTTAACCAGCAGCCTACTTCTTCCTACCCCAACCCCCTAGACTTGCCTTATGACTGTCCCATGCATGCTTGAATTCCACCACTGATTTTGACTCCGCAACCTCCTCCGGAAGGCGTTCCAAGCATCCACAACCTTCTCTGTTAAAAATACTTCCTTAAATTACCTCTGAGCCGCCCATCTTCAAATTGTGCCTCTTGTTCTTGCACACCTCTTTTTTGAAAGATGCTACCCTCTTGGACTTTGTTGATTCCTTGAGGTACTTGAATGTTTCTATCATGTCCCCCTCTCCCTCCTTTCCTCAAGGCTATACATATTAAGCTCCTTCGTCTCTCTTCATATGTCTTCCGGTGCAGACCCTGCACCATTTTAGTTGCCCTCCTCTGGACAGCTTCCATCCTGTCTATGTCTTTGCGGAGATTGGGTCTCCAGAACTGCACACAGTACTCCAGATGGGGTCTCACCAGCTGTCTGTACAGAGGGATAATAACTTCCTGTTTTCTACTGGTGATGCCTCTTCCTATGCAACCCAGTATTCCCCCAGCCCTCTTTGCTGCTCTCTCACATTGCTTGCCCACCTTTAGGTCATCTGATATGACTACACCCAGGTCCCTTTCCATTTTTGTTGTTGTTAGTATCTCACCCCCCATTGTGTACTCTTCCCCTGGGTTTTTGTTTCCCAGGTGCATTACCTTGCACTTCTTAGCATTGAATCTAAGCTGCCATACATTTGACCATTCCTCTAACCTTGCCAAGTCCTTCTCATCCTTTACACCCCACCTGTGCATCAACTCTGTTGCAGATCTTTGTGTCATCTGCAAAGAGACATACTTTTCCTTCAGTCCTTCTGCAATGTCACTTATAAAGACATTGAAGAGGACCGATCCTAATACTGAACCTCTGGGTACCCACTAGTAACCCCCCTTTCTTCTGAGTGGACTCCATTTACTATTACTCTCTGTGTCCTGTTCTCCAGCCAATTCTTTACCCAGGCTGTCATCTTGGGACCCACTCCCAGGCTGGCTAACTTGTATATTAATCTTTTGTGTGGGACTGTGTCAAATGCCTTGCTAAAGTCTAGGTAGGCCATGTCCACAGCCCCTCCCTGATCTACTACTTTGGTCACCCAGTCAAAGAAATCTATCAGATTCGTCTGGCATGACCTTTCTGCTGTGAATCCATGCTGCCTAGGGTCCTGTGCCCCTCTGGCCTCTAGATACTCGACAATTCTTTCCTTCAGAAGTGATTCCATCATTTCCCCTATCACTGAGGTTAAACTAACAGGTCTGTAGTTTCCTGCTTCTGCCTTGCTCCCACTTTTGTGAAGGGAATCACATCTGCCCTCCTCCAGTCCTCAGGTACCACCCCATCCTCCCATGATTTGTTAAAAAGGGTAGTCAGTGGTGTCACTAGTTCTACCCTTAGTTCTTTTAGAATTCTGGGATGAATTCCATCAGGCCCCATTTCTTTGTCCACCTTCAAATTTAAGAGTTCTTTCAGAACCCTTTCTTCTGTAAATGGGCTGGTATCAACTTTTGTATCCAGAGTGTTTCTACTGTTTGTTTTATGTACCTCCCCCTCTTCCTTTGTAAATACTGAGCAAAAATATTTGTTTAGTATCTCTGCCTTTCACAGTCACCCTCTGCCCACCCTCCCTCCCTTTATTAAGCCTCACTATCCCTCCTTGGTCTTCCTTCACTCCCTGATGTACCTATAAAAGGTTTTATCCCCCTTCTTAACTGAGTTGGCTATCTTTTCCTCGGTTTGGGCCTTTGCTGTTCTGACTGCCTTCCCAGCCTCCTTTTGTTTTAACTGATACAGTTCTCTGTCCTGCTCCTTCTGCGATTCATTGTACTTCCCGAATGCTTTCTTTTTCTCTTGAACCTTCACTGCCACTTCCTTTGAGAACCATAGTGGTTTCTTACATCATTTTGTTTTGTTTATTTGCTTCACAAAAAGGCTCGTTACCTCTGTGATGGCAGTTTTTATTATTCCCCATTGTTCTTCCACCCCTCCTTCCTGCCCATTTGCTA
Source organism: Neoceratodus forsteri (assembly GCA_016271365.2). NCBI lineage: Eukaryota > Metazoa > Chordata > Ceratodontiformes > Ceratodontidae > Neoceratodus > Neoceratodus forsteri. The sequence continues at coordinate 737,341,932 of CM057449.1, forward strand.
GTGCATTCCTTAGACACTCACCCATTTTGGCAAAGTCAGCCCTCCTAAAGTCCAGTACTTTTGTCTTTGTATGGCTTGACTCTGTTGATGTGTTTACTGTGAACCATACTGTTTGATGGTCGCTAGTTCCCAGATGGCTACCCACTTCTGCATCTGTGATCCTGTCTCCATCTCCATTTGAGAGAATCAAGTCTAATATTGCTCCCTCTCAAGTGGGCTCCAGTACTAGTTGTCTAAGGCATGCTCCCTGTAGGGCATCTAGAATAACTCCACTCTTCAAAGTGGCAGCTGCAACTGCACTCCAGTTAACATCTGGCATATTCAGATCACCCATCAGCAATATCTCCCCTTTTCTGCCATTCTAAGTATACTTTCTATCATTTCCTTGTCCATTTCCTCCCCTGAGAAGAGGTCTGCTCTAACCCTGTGCAGATTGTGGTGCCATTGCCTGTCTCCAAATTTACCCACAGTGCTTCTTCTCCTCCCTGTTTACCCTTTTGTTCTGTTGCTTTTATTCCTTCCCTTATGTAAGAGCTACTACTCCTCCTCTTTTACCCTCCCTGTCCCTCCTGTAGATAGTGTATCCTGGTATTTTTCGTCCCAGTCATGGTTTGTGTGTACCATGTTTCTGTGACTGCCACGATATCAGATGTTCCTCCTCTATCAAGGCCACTAATTCAGGAGCTTGTTACCCAGACTACGGGCATTGGTACTCATTGCTCTCCATTTTTGATGGCTTTACCTTCTGTTGCAGCATCCCCACTGACCGTTCTACCTCGGTCTTTTCTCATTAGTACCCTGTTTTGAAGGGAGGCTGGGATTTTCCTGCTGCTTGTCAGTGCCTCCCCTGCGACTAGTTTAAAAGCTTGCCAATGAAGCATTTAAACCGATTGCTCAAAGACTTGTTCCTTCCTGGACAGATGCAGACCATCCTGCCAGTATAGGCTGGTGTCCCTCAGGTGGAACCCCAGTCTAATGAAGCCAAACCCCTGTGCTCCACACCATTTTTTCAACCATTCATTAAACTTCATGGTGCCAATTACCCTTGCCTCCCCCATGCCTTTGACAGGCAGCACCTCTGAGAAGGATACTGTGTGTGCTACTTGTCTTAGGCCCCTCCCCAACTCTGCAATGTCCTCCTGCACTGCTCTAATCTCATGATGAGCAATCCAGCAGCTGGGTAGCATCTTTCTGCACAATGTCACCAGCCATTTCCCACATAAGCAGGAAGTGGGACAGGAGGACCATATTTTGTTTTGTGTGTGTATTCCTGTCAAATAAAGGCTTGTGTCAAGTGTGAAATGTGTTGGGGATGGGGCAGCCCGGCAGTTGGGTATCCTCTGTCTGCACAGAGTCACCAGTCATTTCCCACACAAGCAGGATTCAGGACAGGGGGACCATATTTATTGGTGTGTGGTCCTATCAAATAAAGTCTGTTTTTCTACAGAAGTTAATCTGTTTTCCTTTACATTATACTTTAAAATGAAGATACAGGCCACATTTTATGTTGAATGAATATTGGCCTTGAAATCCAAAACCAAAACCAACCTCCCCAGTTTTGCACACCTCTAATCACCACCACTGCCCCCACCCAAAGCATAATGCTGAAATGATCATGAGCAAGCTTAAAATGGTATTAGTGGGAGTTGCTGGCAGCTTCATCACACATGCTCCTCCCCCAAGAGGTTCAGTTGCATTACAAGGGTAAGTGGGACAAGCCACTTGCAAACCACTGGCACTCAGTCCTAATGCTGATGGTCATAATTACATTCTACAAACACTGAGGAAACCTCAAGAAGTCTGTTTCATTTAAAAATGTCACTTCATTTGCTGATTGCACAATTGTGGAATGGAAAAAAAATATATTAATAATTACTGCAAAAACATCAAGCAGTAGGATTTATGACCTTGTGTCTAGTGAACAGTAATGGTCCAGCTGTAGTCTTTGGTCACAGTAAATCCTTATAATGCGGGGGAGAAGGAGATGAGGATGTGGCAAGTAGGAGGAAGTAACTGGAGTGGCAGCAAAAACTGACATCAGCAGACCTCATGCATTTAGGTAGGACGGAGCAATTGGAGCAGTATTGCCTTGGTCATTGGCATTTCTGGTGGTCAAGCAAGTGGACAGGCAGGGGAAAAATACACAGGAGCTTGGCTGCTGTAAACTAACACTGGGAAGATAGGAGGGAGCCATGCGAGAATAAAAGATATTGTAGAAAAACACAAAATAATCCTCTAATTCCCCTATCTCCAATACAAATAATGGTGCAATAAATGGTTGGCATTGCCATGGCATGTGCATCTGCTGATCTGCCCAAATTGCCTTTTTTGGGCCATTCATTCAAGGTAACTAGATTTCCTTTTGGCACTCATTTGAGTTGCCACAGAATATAATACCATCACAGAATTGCCACAGAGAGTCTGCATACTGCAGTTGTTCAAAGCATGGGGTTCTGCCACAGAAAGTACAATCCACTAACATAATCACAGTGCTCATTTACAGTATAAGTAGAAAACTGGTAAGCCAACATCATTATGTAGAAGCATACAAACATAGACTTTCATAGCAAATAAGGACCACATATGCCCACCAAGTCTTCCTATTTTTCCCTACCTACATTATCACAGCAGACCCTACTTAATCTACAGCTCTTTCTCCATCCACTCCTTCCCTTCCAGTATGATTTCTTTGTGCCTATCCCATGCATTTTTGAACCCCACCACTGTTTTCACCCTCATCACCTCCACTAGAAGGTTGTTCCAGGAATCCACCACTCTTTCTGTGAAGAAGCACTTTCTCACATCTCTCTTGAGTTTACTCCCTTCCAGCTTTATAGCATGCCTTCTTCTCCTTGAGCTCCCATACTTCCCTCCTGTACCTTATTTACCTCATGAGGTATTTAAAGATTTCTGTCATATTGCCCCCTCCCTCCTCTCTTTCTGGGTGTACATACTGAGGTCCTTTAGTCTCTCATAAGTATTTTGATGCAGACTCTGCACCATTTTATTTCCCCTCCTCTGGACTGCCTCCACTATGTCTATGTCCTTCTGGACATATGGTCTCTAGAACTGGACACAGTACTGTAGGTGGTGTCTTACTAGTGATCTATATAGAAGCAACACCACCTCCCATTTTCTTCTGGTAATGCCCCTCCCTGTGCACCCCAGCATCCCACTAGCCTTTCCACCTGCCTTGTCACACTACCTGGCATGATTAACTGAGGTGTCTCTTTCCTACTTGGTAGTTATTAATCCACTCCTCCCCAGGATTTCTATGGTCTAAGTGTATGTTGCACTTTTTTGTATTGAAACCCAGCTGCCATACCACTGACTACTCATCTAGTTTTCTCAGGTCTTTGCTCATCCTTTCCATCCCCTGAAGTGTCCACCCTACTGCAGATTTTTGTGTGATACACAAAGAGGCAGACTTTCCTTTCCAGCTCTAAACAATGTCACTTATAAACACATTAAATATGACCAGTCCCAGCACTGATCCCTGAGGTACTCCACTGGTCACCCTCCTTTCTTCAGAGTGAACTGCATTTACCACTGCCATCTACCACCTATCCCAAAACCAATTTTTTATCCAGTCTGCCACCTCCAGACCCACTCCTAAGCTGCCCTTCCTATGCGGAATGGTGTTGAAAACCTTACTGAAATCTAGGTAGGCCTTGCCCACTGCTCCACCCTGATCTAATTAATTTGTCACCCAGTCAATGAAACCTATCAGATTTATTTGACATGACCTCCTCCATGTGAAACCATGCTGCCTTGGGTATTGTAACCCATTGGGTTTAAGATATTCTATAATGTTTTCCTTCAGCATGTGATTTTATTAACTTTCCCACCACCAATGTAAGGCTGACTGGCCTATAATTGCCAGCCTCCTCCCTGCTACTACTTCTATGAAGTGGGACTACATCTGCCCTCCTCCAGTTCTCCTGAACCATTCCTGTTTCTGGTGTGCAGTTAAATAGGAATGTCAGAGAAGCAGCCAGTACCTCCCTGAGCTCCCACAGTACCCTAGGATGCACCCCATCTGGCCCCATTGCTTTGTCCATATTCAGATTAGTGAGTCCCTTCAGGACTCTCTCTTCTAAAAAAGGAGTAGTGTCTAACCCATCCAAAGTTTCTGTTACTTTTTTTGGCCCTCCCCTTCTCTTTCCTGTGTGAACACTGAACAAAAGTACTTGTTCAGGACATCTGCCTTTTCCTGGTCCCCTTCGCATAGCTTCCACTTCCCTTTTTAATCTTACACCCCCACCCCAGTCTCCCTCTTTTTACTTTCATACCTAAAAAATGCCTTGACCTCTTTTGTTGCTTGCTGAGCTATTCCTTCTTCAAGTTTGCTACCTCTCTTTCCCCTAATGCACCGCCCTATCCTCCTCTCTCTGCATCTTCTTATACCTTCAGAATGCTACCATTTAGCCTTTACCTTCTTAGCCATCTCTTTCGAGAACCATAGCACTCTCATTTTCCTCTTGCTTTTACTCTCTTGTTTAACTCAGAGGTTTGTTGTTTTTACTGTACTTCCTTTTAACTTTGACCACTGTTCCCCTACTCTATCCAGGCAATAACCCCAACCCCCTGCCCAGGTCATCCCCGAGGTATTCACCTATCTTTATAAAATCTACCCTCCTGAAATCCAGGACACTTGCCTTTGTGCATTCTATTCTGCAGCCATCCTTATTTTGAACTACACCACACATAATTTTTGTGGTAAACTGTATTCTGTGCAAGTAAAGGATGATCCAGTTCAGTGAGTTTTTAGAATATCTGATTCAGGTTAGTGTACACTAGCATATTCACCCCCCTCCCCCCATGAAAGACATGTTTTCCAATTTGGTTTAGCAGGCCTTTTCAGCCACTGTGAATGTATTTTTTTCTAACTTTACTTCTCTTAGCATTCTCCAAGACAACATGCCATTCACCAATTGTATTTACTTTGAAGCGGCTAGGTCCAAAGAAATGGACGAGGAAACTTGATAGCATTTGCAAAATAGCTTAGGGTTGACTTAGAACTTTCATATTAAGCCTTGTTTTATGCAGCTAATCATCATGCTGTAATTTGATCTTGGAACCTGAAAATAGGCATACACACTCATTAGGGCAGGCTCCATATACCCTGCAAATGTAGTAAAAACATGCAAAAAATCCATATTAAGATGCTCTTTGGGGGAAAGAAAAAATGAAAATCAGAAAACATTTAAAACCTAAAACAAACAGAATTGTTATGTCAAAAAAGAAGCTTCTGTTTTTTTTGCAACAGCTTTGTTTTCCTTTTGTTCTACAGAGCTTTCCCCCAGTCCCTGGTCTGCCACACTTTTGATGACACCCCTCCCCCCCACATCACTGACCTCGTCAGGGATTTACTTATTATCACGACTTACCCAGGACCATAGATATGATAGATGTCCTGCCCTCTCAGTCATGTGTGGGTCTGTAGGGGGTGATGGCATCATTCCAGTATGCAATGGATTTTTGTGTCTGATTTTCTCCCTTGATGGTGCCAGCATGAAATGATGTGCATGCATGCAATGACAGTTCTTGGCCTCCAATGACCACCCTACTCCTCTTAGATGTGTGCTCCCGGTGCTGCCACCTAGCCTCCACCAAACATTAGTCAAGTAGTAGGATGCAGCATCCCCCCACCCCAAGGAAAAAGAGCTACCCTTGGGACTCTCAAACCTCCCTCTACTGGCTGGTCCCAGGGAGATGAAAGTCCATTCCTGAACCTGGATTTCCAGTGTAGTGAGCGATAGTGCTGTCACTGCTCTAAGCAAGCCAATCACAATTTTTTTTTAAAAGATATTCCAGCTGGCTCCATGGTACCAAGCAGTGGGGGACTGATATGGCATACTGGTGACTGAGGTTTATACTCTAGGCCTGGGATGTCAGGAGCCTAAGCTAGCAGTGATGGTTAGGGGGTACCATGTGGATGCACTCCTCTTGGGAAGTGTTTGGTACAATAAAGCTGTTAGAGTGGCTCCTGGTGGTGATTTGAAGAGGCATGCTTGATGTGGGAGACCACAAGTCATGCACACCCCTACCCCAGGACACCATGGCATGAGCCTGCAAGGGAGGTGGGAGGTGTAAGGGACTGGGAAAATGCAGAATAATCATCTGGTGGAGCACATCAGATGATGGCCACCTCTGGTTCCTATTCACACCAATAGAACCTTCCAAGCTATGGCTTCACCCACTCCAGTGATCTCCATCAATGTTCAATGGCACTTCTCTCTCCCAGGTGTTCATGGACAGGCACTGGAAGGGTGCCACCCTGTCAGGGACAAACATGAAATATAGGGGGAAAGGACTGTTCCAACAGTACAGCTTAGTACCAAAGCTGTGTCTTGAAGAAAAAATATCTTGGTCAGGATTTGGTTTCCATTCCCCTTGGCTAAAAAGCCAAAAGAAAATACTTCTAAGGATCTCTTTAACCCACCTATGGGAAGATGCCTTAAGGGAGATTTCTATCTCACACCTTTTCAAAGGTGTACTTAAATGAAAACTGTTTGCCGAAGCCCAGACTACAGATGGAGCAAGTAAGAGTCCAGAAACAACCACCATGGTATAGTCTGAATAAAATGGACTCTACTCTGGAAAATTACCTGACTCTACCTCTGGTCACCACTACTAGGAAGTTAATCACATGGGCCAGAGTTGGCATCTTTATTTCTAAGTACACATACTTTGAAAGACAGGCTGTTGACAGATCAGCACACAGTTTATGCATATGTAATAGGATCTTCCAGGAAACCCTATATCACATTATGGTACAATGCCTCTTATATAATTCTGCTCATGATCAAACAATCAAAACATTTTTAACAAGGTATGCAAACTTGGATTACCATCCTTTATTTATTTTACTCCATCCTATGATGAAAGCAGATGCCAAACTAATTTCTAAATTTTTGGCTTTAGTGGTGAAATCCAAAAGGAAGCACTTTCATACTGCTTTGTATATGGAATTTTCAGTATATAACTCATTTCAGTGTTTGGTAGATGACTGTACTGTATTACAGTACTATTGCATTTTATGTAAGTAGCATCAATTGCTTGCATTCCTTGTTTTTAATTGTATTTATGTTATTTTACTTTTAATTCTGTCGTAATGTCCAAATAATTTTCTAAATATTATGGAAGATCAATAAACATTGATGATGATGATGACTACTCCAAGGACCCTGGAAGTGGATGTCCAGATGCAGGAGGTGAGTCCAGCTGGAAGCTGGGGACACTTTGATGCCTAAAGTAGTGGGTTGCTGGGAGCTTGTGGGGAGCATAAAAAAAGAGATTTAAATGCTTTCAGTAATGCTAGCCCCGGTAACATTTAACCAGGATTGTTCATGCACCTGTGATCATGCACTGCTGTGTAAGCCCTTCTGTAACAACGTTATGGTCACATTCACGTGGCACTGAAACTGTGACACTGGTAGCCGATACCTGGTGCCAGATGTAAAGTTTTCTAAAATGAGGTGCCCATACCCTGGGTCAGAAAACATTTTTACAATAAATGTTACACCCTGAGTATATATCTGGTGCACTTCTTTACCCCAACCCTCTAAAAATAAATGCAGCAACTGGGAGCCCCTTCAAGAAGGCTCAGTAATGCACTGAGTCAAGACACTCTAAATACAAATACAGCCCTTGAGAACCACTCCAATTGGCTCATTTTAGTACTCTTCCCCCACCAATGAAAAGAAATGTGGCCACTGATGGACCATTGGATGTGGCTCACAACAGCTGCCTAACCCCAACCCCCCCCAAAAGAATGGCAGTCACCTAGAGTCCACCACTGGTGACCCACTATTGCTGTGAGTTCTTATTCCCATAAAAAAGTAGCAATGCTCACCTCATATCCTAACCAGTACTCAGAGAAAACTGGCAGTGAGGGAATGCATAAGCACAGAGACGTAAAGTGGGGAACTGGAAAAACTACACAAGAAACAGATAACACACACACACTCTACAGCAATTGATTTCAGCATGACAGAAGCTTAAGGAACCAGAACACCGTAAAGATGAATACTCATTACTATATATGAGGCAAATAAACTATGCACAAGGTAACATGGCAGGCCTTCTGCTGGGCATTCAACTGTACAAGCAGCAAGCAGTCAACATACAGCAGCTCTTAAAGAGACAACCCCAGTTTCCCCTTTTGTGACCCTGCCCCAAGATATTGTGAGAAGCTTTCCCACTTTTATCAAGATTTACATACAGATGCCCCAACATACAACAAGAGAGTTAAATAACTCTTTTAGTAATCTCCCCCTCCCCCAGCTCAATGACCAGGACAGAACATTCTTAGACAGCCTTGTAACAGAGGAAGAGGTCACTCTAACCATCCTCAATTTTAAAATTGGGAAATTCCCAGGACCAGATGGCAGCCCAGGAGACTTCTGCAAAACATGTAGAGAGGATATTCCCACACCTCTGACCTGAGCCTGGGGCCTAAGTAATGCTATAGTACATTCCTGGGTGAGTGGAAGGAGGCAGTTATCACCATAATCCTCAAGCCAGATAAAAATCCCCTATGTTGCGGGTCATACAGGCCAGTCTTCCTCATAAATGATGACCACAAAATCAGGACTTCCATTTTTGCAGACTGCCTTCAAAAAAATGATCAGACAACTGATCTATTGTAATGCAACAGGGTTTATTTCCAAGCACCAAACCTTTCATAGTGTATACATATTGTTGAATATAGTAACTGTGGTCAAACACTCCAAAACAATCTGCATTGTTGTTGCCTTAGAAACCAAAAGGCGTTTGAGTACCCAAATTGTTTCATACATATTAAAGAAATTTGACATAGGCCCTATCTTCCTCTCTTGAGTAAATGGCCTATGCATGAAGCACAGGGTGCGGGTATAAGTAAATGGAATTTTGTCTCCCTACCTAGAGCTGCAAAGAGGCATCAGACAGGGTTGCTACTTTCCATGCTTTTTTTTTTTTGCACTGGGAATCGAACCTCTGGCCATAGCCATAAGGGAAAATCTTAACATTTTAGGGGGTCTCATGTGACCCACAAACCCAGAAGATCTCCCTTTATGTGGATGACACTCTGCTTTTTGTAAGTAATTCCATATAATCCATGTGTCCCTCACTGGATTTTCAGGAAAGGTATGGGAAAAGGTAAGGGTTTAAAATCAATTATGAAAAATCAGAAGTGTTTAAACTTAGTTGAGTAATGTCAGCACAGATAAAAGCAAGCATACCTTTTAAATGGGCAGCTAAAGGATTTAAATATTTTACTTAGGGATACATATTAGGAGAGGTGCTATAGGTCTTTTTAATGTCAACTATGAACCCCTGTTGTGTGAATTTTATGTTGACTACAAAAGATGGGCTCACCTACCCCTATTGAGGGGAGGTCATGTCCAAACAATCCAAATGAACATCTTGCCCAGACTGCTGAACCCTTTCCACATATTACCCATCAGTATTCCATCTATGGTATGGAAACAGCTGGACAAAACCACCAGACAATTTATTCGGGGCACAGCATGTCCAAGGGAGCCTTTATTTATTCAAAAAGCAGCATAAGGACAGAGGTGGCCTCAGTCTTCCCAACTATACATATTATTACTGGCAGCAAAGGCAGCCATGGTGTTGTAGTGGATTGCTAAATAACAGGAAACAGGCTGGACTGAGCTGGAGGCATCTTGCCTCTTGGAAGGCTGGCTGGCACCCTTACCCCTGTCTCACGTTACCCCAGCCATCTTTATACATTTGCAGGATGCTTGGATCACACACACCTTATAGAGCTGGGATACCATGCATAAGCATTTAGGCATGGCTAACACAATTAGACACCTAGTGGGTTTGACTAATTTCCTTGATTGCACCATAGGACTTGACAACTGCGGTCCAAAAGTGTGAGAAATGAGAGGCATCACCTCATTATGTGAAGTTCTGACCCCAGAAATGCTTTCCATGAAGCCATCCCCAAAATTACAAGCAAAGTATAACCTCATTCATAAAGAATTGTTTCACTTTTATAGGTACTGTAAAATATTTTTTCACAGAACCTGAGGTAACAACCCATATCTTCTGCCCCCTGATACCACTGAAATCATTTATAGATACCCCTGAGAAACTGGTGACTATAACAAAACCGGTAACAGGAATAGCCAGTATACTGCAAAATTCAGAGCTATGGTACTCCAAGGTGGCACAGGACACGTGGCAGCAGGACTCTGGTAACCAAATTAGTGAACAGTTGTGGGGGAAAAAAGCAATTTGGGTTGGCATCAAATCTACTACATCACCGGGGCTCAGTAGATTCTGCTGGATGATGCTACTGGGTTTCTTTCTTACCCCATCATGCACCAAGCATTGTTCTGCCAGCAAATAAGACAGGTGCTGGATGGGCTGCAGTCAAGAAAAAACTCCATATCATGTATTACTTGGTATTACTTGGTATGAAAGAACAGAAGAAGGGCAGAGCCCATTGAGACTGTTCCCCACACTATGTGGGACATTATTTATCTATTATCCCTCAACCAAACATCTAATTTGTTTTTAAAGACAGTGGCACTAGTTGCCTCTACTAATTCTTGTGGCAAGGTGTTTCATACAATGGATGCTCTTATTGGAAAAAAGTTTCCCCTTTTGCTGGTTTTACAAGTTTTTACTTCAAGCTGTTTATTATGCAGTCTTGGAACATATCTCCTTTTGAAGAGTGTTAGACCACATTTTTCCATTAGCTCTGGTGAATTTATTAAATTAAAAACCGTAAGTGTTTTGGAAGTGTTTAAATCTCACTTCATACTCGTTGGAGGTACACATCTTCCTGAATCAAGCCCTCCCTGTTCCTGCTCCACTCTCTTTTCATGCACTCATTCTGGGAACATACACCCACAAGACCATACAAAAAAGAGAAGTCTGCATTTACAGGCTGATTACAACAGTAGCTTTACAATATATCAACAGCAAATGGCTAAACCCACTGCCACTGTCTCAGGCCAATTTTCTTCTGAGGTTAAAGGAAGTTAGACTTGTGGAACACCTAACTGCTACAGTATGTTACAGCTATAGGTAGATGAATTCCAATGCTGCTGGTCTATAGTAAATGATCTAATTAAAGAAATCGACTCAGATCCACACAATGATTCTAAAGTGGGCGATCCATATTAATTTTTATTCGGGTACATTGGTAGAACACTGTACCTACAAGCACGAATTTATGACAGCACTGTAAGTTCATGTTTGTATGGTTTTTAACTGTATTTGCTTAAGATTTAATAAACTGAAAGTTAAGAAAATGTAGCCACTTGGAGGCCATCCCCAGTGGCTGATTAGTGCTTAGTCGTGATGGTCCCGAAGCAAATGTGATCAACCAGGAGCCTGTTGCTGGTATCATACTTGTACCCCGAATCATGATTCCTAAAAACTGCCACCAATTGGAGCTCATTCCTGGTGGCTCACTATAGTGCCTCAGTCACCATCCCTCCAGAAATTAAATTGAGTTAATGGAAGCCCTTTTCTGTGGTGTGCTAATGACCAAGCTCCTGACAGTGAAGAGAGCACTGACAGCCCAGCCCAGGTGTTGCTGAATGCCCCCCCCCCCCACTTCAGATGGTGTTCGGCACAAATTCCTTCACTCACCTATTTATTCAGCCAACATCCAAAGCCAGTATTGGATTGTACAACTTAAAGGTGAAATGTAGTAAAAATCGATTTAAACAACTGACTGTGTGAAGTATCTTTTTAGAAGTAGTAAAATGTGACATATGATCTACTGTATATATGAATAAAAATAGTCCATACATGGCAAACAACACTGTTATTATTTGAACAGTTTCTGTACTGAATTTTCTTAATCTGAAGTACCGATTATTTGACAGTCTGTATTGAATGATCAGTGTTTCGAGACTGCATTACGTCAGTACCTCTGTTTGCCACCAGTAGTGGCCACAAAGCTGTCCAATCCTTTCCTCAGCATTTGTGAACAGTACACATCATTGAGTAATGTTGAAAATCAGCATTTACTTAGTCATGTTGATTAGATCGAATTGATAATATTTTGGTCTAACAAACAGATCAGTTGGGTTGAGAGTAATCAAGCATGTTTAGACTGCAATCTCTATTGGTTGTGGCTCAGTAGTTGAATTTGAAAACAAGACCCCATTTTACTTTCAAGGTAACATTCTCCTTTACCCACTCTCCTCCTATCTATGTTACTTTTCTCAGTTACTTAAATCTTCTTTTCTACTCATTCTACTCTAGCTACTCCTTCATGTTCCCTGCTCGACCTACCACTCTGTATTGACTTTACTCCTCCCTCTCCTAACCTGGGGTACATAATGTTATATACTTATTGGGGTTGATGTCTATTCTGCCTGCATTAGATCATTGCTCATATGAAATTATATGTCAGCTGTACATTCGTATTTGTACTGACTGTATTCTGGTTTAAGTGTGTTATGCTGTTTTCTAGTGCCTCTAATAATTGCTGTTATGTGTATAAGCATAGATATGTGTAATTTTTCCATTATTTTTCCATTGTTTGTTTATTTTAATCTGGCCTGTACTTTTACCAACCTGCATTTTGGGCACTGTTGTTGTTTTATATTTTGACTTGTACCCTCCCGGGTCATGCCTGGAAATAGGCATTTCCACATCTAGTGCACCTACCTAGTTATCAGAAACAAATAATTAAATAAATAAATAAATAAATAGCTCTAAAAAGTAGTGACATCTCAAAGCAAACATGTAAGCAATAAGACACGAGGCATGGGTTATGGCCTGATAAGAGCATGCCCCAGGTGCATTATGAGGCATGAGGCGCTAGCGCTGAATGCCTTTAGCACCAAGGAAGTGCTCTTACCAGGCCATAACCCACACCTGAGAATGTCTTATTGCGCTTATAAAATGGGTCCCCCAAGTCAATATTAAAACAAAAAAGTCCAACATTTTTAAAAAAGGAGGTTTTTAATGGTGGTAATAGTAAACAATTATTCCCTTTCTAAGTATTTTACAGCTGCGTCATACCCACTAGAGGGTGCTCCTTCCCCACACAAACACACATAGTGCTGATTCAGGTTATGTCATCCACATACACACACACAGGCACACACATATACTTATACGCACACACACATTACACCCCTTCATGATATATTTTAATATTGGGTGTTTTTGGTACCGAGGAAGGTAAGTGTCATTTCACTGACAGTGAGCGGGCAGTTTCTTTGCAAGTGAGCATGTCACTCGCCAGCTGCCTTAGTTACTACATTTTCCACAGTGCTTCCCAGTCATAGTTTTTAACAACACCCCTTTACTGTTCCATTTACCGCAACATTCAATTTAGGTATTAAAAAAAAGTTGAAGTAGCCAGTACAGGAGCAATGTGGGATCTTATATGAAAGCCGTCTGCTGGTGGGCATGGCTGCTATTCTGTGTGGATTACAGTTGTTTTCTACATCTCAACTGAGGTGCAGAGATGACACTTTCACTTTTGTTTACAAAGTTTCAGCCCAGTCATAATATAATGTAGCGTACTGAATGTGGGGAAGGGGCAGGAGTCTTCAAGTTGGTTGGGGTTCACAGAGCAGAGGCAAAAATTGATGCCACTTACACATTTAAAATCACTGATGGTTGGACACTGGCTCACTGATTTTTGTAGTTATGAGGTTTTCTTGGCATAAGTAGTGCTGGTTGACAGGTTAAAGACATGGTTGAAACAGTGTATTAACCAAGTATATTGCAAGATAGTTTAGACCCATTTTATAAGCAAGCAATAAGACACGATGAGGTGTGGGCTGTCTCTTGATAAGAGCACACCCAGGTGCATTGTTAGGCACAAGGCGCTTGTGCCGAGTGCCTTATGCACCTGGGCGTGCTCTTATCAGGAGATAACCCACACCTTGGAGTGTCTTATTGCACGTATAAAATGGGCAGAAGATTTATAAAAGTGGTTTTGAAGAAGTTACTAAAGTTTTCAAAGTAAAATGGCATTTTCTTTTATCTTTTTTGGGAGTTTTAAACAAAATAGTCCCTGCTACTGTACAATGTGATCTGTGCATCTGTCTCTCTCACCCCTCCAAGTCTACACACAAAGTGCTAATCAGTGATAAATTCCTATTTATTTTACTATATGTTTGTTTACTAGTGCCTGTTTCTGCCTACCGATTTTTGTCCAGCCATGCCGTCCTCCCCCTGCCACACACACACACACACACAGAAAATTGTCTTTGTTACATAGCGTAGTGTTTTTTTTAGTATTTTCCGCTGTTTATTTATTTTTTCTTTACAGTGGCCTCCGTGACTGGAGCTGTATCTTTTGAGGGTGACTTGCCTGTTTTACTGGAAACAAATGTGTCCTACTGCAGCTGCCATTGTTAGCGCTTTTCAACAATGCGCTATTACGGCTCCACAGTATGAAGGGTGAGTGTGAGTGGGATGCTGCTGATGTCTTTTTGTTTGCTGTTTCATTCCACTAGTTTTAAATTATTTATTTAAAGATTGCAGATGCCTAGAACTGAGCAGCAATGTTAAGGGAGAGGGAAGGGCAAGGACTGAAAACTGCGGGGAATAACGAGCAGAAAAAATGGAAGTGGCTGAAAGGAGGATGTGACAAATGGCAGCGGGATTGAGAGATGCTCTACAGTGGTCAGCGGGAAACTGGAGTGACAAAAAACCTGAAGAGGTAGAAAGTGTATAGACTTTTTTGGTGATGCAGGAAATTGGACATTTTACTATTTTTCTGTTGCTCGTGACATGCTGGTAGTGCTCTCTCGGCGTGGTCCTCTCACTTACTAGGTGACAAGCTGCAGGCTGCATCGGAAGAGTTCGTGTGGACACAGTGATATTTTTTTGTGGTGTGGTCAGCTTTGGAAAATTAGTGCCGGTTGTCACAATACATGCTGATAAGGACATGGCTAAAACTAGGTTTTAGCCAATCAGCATTCTGCATTTCTTTAGCCCATTTTATAAGAAAAAATATACCACACAAAGGAATAGTGTTTTGATCCATTCCAATAATCACATACAGTACCTGTACTTATTTGTGTGGGCTTTATTCATGAATGAAGAGAGCATCTCTTGTCATTGTTTGTTAGTGGCTGATAACTCTTTGATGTTCTTTACACTGAGTTTGGTTACTGTATCATCATCTGATGTATTAACAGATTTGATCGTATCTGATTATTTGAATCCTATTCTCCTAGTTATACATGTAATGGAAACTTTGGGATAAAAACATCTTTAAATATAGTGTAATATTATTAGACATATTGATTCTGCATTTTAATAATGATATTGTGTGACTTGTAAGTGAAACTGACAAAATGAGATAATAGGAAAGCACATGTCAAAAACAAAGAGAAACGGATGGATTTCTGCACATGATGGACTGGCAGAAAATCATTGCCAATCACTTTGTTTAGAGAAGTCAAATAAAAAGAAAAATAAATCAATGTCCAAAATGTAATGTGGTTACATAGACAATACACTTTTAAGAGTATTGCCAAGGCGACTACCCCAGATGGAGAAATGCTATACTGGATTTTTGGCATGCTCCTCATTACAGCCTTCATGAATGAGGAAAAAAAGGATGACAGAGGCTGTGACATCATCATCAGTTAACACTGATCATGCAGACAACATGTTATGACAGCAGCAAATCACATGTAATGGCATTCAAAACAGATACTAAATAAAAATATTCAGCTATGGAGGCAATTATTATGATTTAGAATGACATAAACATGTTGCCCAATTGTTTTGCATTGTTCTTAAAGAAATTTGAATAACTATCTTGTTACTTCACCTTTAAGAAATACATACTCACTGCATGCATTTAATAAATCATCCAGAATACTGGGAGAATGCTTTGATTGTTGCTGAGTGAAGGCATACCACTGAATGCATAGGATTACAGAAACTGGGGCAGGGCGAGGAAGGGGATGCCACTGCAAGCCAGGAACAGCTTGGGTTATGTGGGGTGAGGAATGGGGGTCTCACTTGATGCCAGGGACTGGCTTTCTTGTGCCAAATAAGGAGGGAGGTGAAACTGGCCATAAGGAACTGCTGGGCACATGGGCAGGGTCAGTAAGGGTGTGTCACTGGATGCCTGGGACTATGTGGCATGGCAGAGTGAGGGTGAATTGCTTTCCATTACACATGGCCCTGCCACTATAAATTAATGTACATCTGTCATTTAATATCATTTTAAAAATTAATGGAAATTCATAGCAAAAACTATGGTTAGGCATCAGTTAGGGTTGGTGCACAAAGCCTTGAGTAGGGAAATTGGATATTAGGGTAACAGTTCACCTGACTCTTGATAAAGGTATAGTGTTGTTTGGGGACTGAGTAATTACTTAAAGTAGTGCTGCAATTAATAATTAATGTACTATAACTGCGGTCCCCTCTCTGACAGCACTGGTGTGTAAGTAACTGTTCATGATTTGAAAAACAGTGACAAGGTTAGGGTAACACTACTTCAAGCAATCATTTAAAACCACAAGCAGTGTTGGAATTAAGCTTTATGAGCTTTGGAAGTTGTGGTGCCATAAGAGTCATAGCTTTAAACTGAGCCCCTCTCCTAGTGTACATCAATGGCAGTGATTCATGAGCTACCAGGGCTCTCTTCAGAGGTATGGGGTCCAAACCCCAGCAAGCCCCCTGTAATTCCAGCACTGAGTCCATGAACAACACCACACCACATGTTTTCCAAGATTCAGGTGACTTTTTAGCCTATCATCACATTTGCCTATTTTTGTGGCTTTGAGTTTCAGTTCTAACTGATGCCTAAGCATAGATGTTTTGCAACGAATACAAAGAAGTCAACAAAGTTCAGCTGATTTCCAGCACTATAAAAGTATCCCTACAGGAACTGTAATATTCAAACACTTGCTAAACAGACCTCTAAAACATGTGATAACCCTTATTAACTGCTCACCCAGCTTGAGGTGGCCATTTTGAACAAGGCTGAGCATAGAACATTTCAAATAGAAACATAGAAACATAGACTTTGACAGCAGACAAGGACCGCTTGGCCCACCTAGTCTGCTCATTTCCCTATCTATTGGATAAGCTGCATATCCTAGTTAATCAACAGCCTATTTCTTCCTACCCCCCCCCACAAGAATTGCCTTACATCTGTCCCATGCATTCTTGAATTCTCTCACTGTTTTTGATCCCACGACCTCCTCAGGAAGGCGATTCTATGTGTCCACCACCCACTCTGTGAAAAAATACTTCCTCACATTGCCCCAGAGCCGTCCCCCCTCTATCTTCAAATTGTGCCCTTTGTTCTTGCACATCTCTTTTTCTGAAAGATGCTACCCAGTTGGACTTTGTTGATTCCCTTGAGGTACTTAAACGTTTCTATCATGTCCACCCCTCTCCCTCCTTTCCTCAAGGGTATACATATTAAGCTCCTTTAGTCTCTCTCCGTATGGCCTCTGTTGCAGACCCTGCACCATTTTAGTTGCCCTCCTCTAAACTGCCTCCATCCTGTCTATGTCCTTGTCAAGATGGAGTCTCTAGAACTGCACACAGTACTCCAGATGGGGTCTCATCAACTATCTGTACAGAGGGATAACAACTTCCTGTTTTCGACTGGTGATGCCTGTCCCTATACATCCCAGTATCCCCACAGCCATCCCTACTGCCTTCTCTCATTGCTTGCTAACCTTTAGGTCATCTGATATGACTACCCCAGGTCCCTTTCCATTTTTGTTGTTGTTACTACCTCCCATCCCCCCCCCCAATCATATATAAATTCAAAGGATGAATGAGTTGAGACAGTACAAGAAATAATCTTAACTCCAGAGATGGAGGCAAGCATTAGTGACAAGATGCTACTTTACTGGACTATTTCACAAAATACAGTAATTCACTGATCAGGATTTTACTTTGCTAACTAGCAACATATTTAAAAGTTTCCAAATTAGTTTGGCTCTGTAGCTTACTAAAGAGGATTTGAAACTGGCACTTACCCCATGTTGTGGTTCTGTTTTTCATTTAACATCTGATAGAACAATCTGGATAAAAAGAACAACACTCTGGGCTACAGTGAACTGGATTTTGTATGTTCCTGTACAACACTTTGACTGCCATTCACGTAAGAGTAATTGGATCCTACCTAAGACCACAAACATTAATTTTACTTTCATGTTATGTCTCATAATTGTTTACCATCGTCAGTCCAATATAATGTTGCCAGTCTGTGATACTTCATGAAGTTATCCTGCACTGTAAACAAATGTATAATGTTGCTTATTCCTATTTGTATCAAATAATGAATGAAAGGATTCTTTGATTTTACTCATTGCCTGTAAAAACACAAGGACATAAATACTGGAATAAAGCTTGAGAACAAGTGAGTATAATAAAGAGAAGGTTATCATTAGCAAGTTGACTCTCTAGTGCCTGTCCATACTGCATGTCTAGACATGTTTTCCAGAAAATAACTGTAGTGTATGGCTCAGACAGTGTTTAAAAGTGAGAACTTTATTACACAGGAAGCAAAGGAATATTAAGCATGTTACTTGTCAGTAGTTGTAACTGGTAGTTTCCTGCCTCCCTGCATGAATCATAAAGAAAGCATGCATAGCATATGCTCGTGTGTCTCTGTGTGCAGGGGCAGTGACACTATATGAAGGAGGATAGAGTTGTTTTTGCTTTTGCTGTTTTTAGAGCAACATGTGGATATATTCTTCTGTACCTCAGCCAGTTGTAGTTATACACCAGGGCACACGTGGGCATGTGCCCTGGTAAACAAGTGCTATGCCACTGTTGGTACACTATGTGATGCTGAGTTACCTCCATAGGCAAAATATGTGCACTGTGTATTGGTACCCTAGCTGTCAGTTGTGCTTCTCTGTGTCCTGTAATAAATAAAGACTGGAGCTACTATGACTTCCAGGACCTCCTCAAAAATGAGATGCTACATTTCAAGAGATTTATCCTAGGGAGAGAAATAAAAAAACATAAATAACTGTGCCTGATTGGTTCAGTACACCTTCAAATTAAACCAATAGTTAACCCCTTACACAGGATGCATAATATGTAGAGATGCAGTGAAGTTTTAATTCACTGGTGAAGCTGGTGCAAATTCTTTACAATACATACTCCATCCATTCCCCCATTAGCACCATCCTCCCCCCTTTGCCCCCACAAATTTGTGTTTAAAATATTGTTTTACCCTTTTGTCCACCCACATGCCAAACCACACTCTCCCACCTGACCATATCCCGAAGTTTCAGATAGCAACCCCCACCCAACCTGCCTCTTTCCCTCATCACTCCCTCTATCCCCCACCAACACCTCAAGAATTATTTTTTCAGTGCCTGATTTCCTCTCATGTTGATCCGGTACCTGACTGAGATAGTGACGGCATAGCACCAAGGAGTCAAAGGAAGACAAAAGATATGTTTACAGTTTTTCGTTCTCAGCTGTACTGGTTCAGATGACTGGTTAGCTTATCTAGAAGACAAGTTTTGATCTGGGGAAGCCTTGCCAGCCTGCCCTGAACAAGGATTTTGCACACCCATGATGCCTTGAGCTGGGTTTGGGGCCTTAGTGTGTATGCGAGTGGTTTAGATGGGATGCACAGAAACCAAAAACTGGGATGTTTATTCCCTCACTTCATTTTATGGATCATCCAAAATGCTGCTCTCCATGCAAACTGCCTCTTTGATATAATAAGCTACTTTTGAGTGCACTAGAAATGTCAACACAAAGACATATAGTGTGTAATAAAACAGCAAAACCTGACAGAATTCATCTTGCACACCATGTTCTTTAGAAAACCACAAAACTGTTGTAAATCTTGCCAAGGTTTCTTTCAAGTTGAAGGTTGTCTTCAGTTCCCATCCCACAGGATTTGAAATGTGGTTAAAACTTTTGCCATTTTCATGGCATTCTACATCCCAATTTCTTTGACATCATATCGCATTCATTTCTCAATAGACCAAACTCAGAATGCCTAGGAACCGCTAATTATTCAATTTTGATCACTTGATATCCAGGAGGTTAAAATAGTAAAAAGGTTTTATCAACATTTCAAACATTTTTCATGGGTCTGGGAGAACTCTGTGAAGTTCTGACCCTTTTTAAATAAGAACCAGACACGGCGGTGTTCTGATTTGTTCTGATTAGTTCTGATTATTTATTAATGTTTTAAATAATGTGATAAAATGCATAAAAATGGCCAAAGTTGGTCATAATTAACACAGAGACTCAAGGGAAATAATGTAATACATGATTTGTATAAACATTTAAGTAAAAAATGTAAGTTGAGCTGCTAAATAAAAGCACTCACTACTAGCTGCTTCATGGCTGGCCTGTACTGGTCCACAATAGTGTGCTGGAAGAGGGAGAGAGAGAGAGAGAGAGAGAGAGAGAGAGAGAGAGAAACAGATGCACGTATCTGTGTCTTACCGTAAAGCAATACCAAGCACTGCAGGCAGCTAAGGTATTTTTTATTAATGCTGTTGTGTGGGTATTATTTTGATAGATGTTCCAGTCAGAGCAAACCAGGCAAAAGAAAAGTATATAATGAATGATCAAAATGAGCAGCAGTAAGAGCCCACCCACCCTGTCCATGTGAAGGATGAAACTACATTGCATGTCTTGCTGTACTGTGGTATGGTACACTATCTGGTCCAACAGGAGGTAATGTTTTCTAAGACTACTTCTACTGATCAACATGCTGAATACATTTATTAAACAAGAAATGAAATATGTACTGATCACCACCCAGGCAACCAGTCACATCACATCTGTGAAGTGCAGTGCAGTCATAAAATAAAGGTTGCCACTGTCATCTGAAGACCTGATGGCATACAGTTACATCATTCCTAGTTCACAATTACTGCCAGCTAGTGCCAAATAATTTAAGTACTGTATGTAACATATAATAATCTCAGCCCTGTTACTGTAACATAGAAATATAGAAGTTGACAGCAGATAAGGACCGCTAGGCCTATCCAGTCTGCTCATATGCTCTACCCGTATCAGCAGCCACTGACCTTACTTGGTCATTGCCTTTAGCTTCTCCTTTCCAGCTCTAGGGTTCCCTTGTTCCAGAGCCCATTCCCTCAAGGAGTCCAACTCCTAGTATTGTATTTGGTTGCTCAGTCGGCAGTACCTTTTATTAAAATTTTCACGTTATCCACATCTTTTCACTTGTCATCAATACTGCGTTCCTTTTTACATATTTACATTTTCAGCCTTCGTTTATTATATTTCTGCATCTTTCTTTATTATATTCATACAGTTTCCCAAGATACAGTCCACTGTATCTTGCTCACTGTCCTTTTTTTTCACCCCTGAGTGTAGCACCCAAGCGGGTCTTCTTCCGTTCCTTTTCACCTCCAGGTCTAAACCTGAGAGGGTTATTTTTCACTTTTTCCTTCCGGGGCAGGTCCAGTTCCTGCCCCCCTTTTTACTTACCGGGGTGTCCATACCCCTTCACCTCCTCTTCTTCCCTCTTTAGTTAAGTCCACCCCCCCTTTTCTTGACCCCCCACCAGAAATATTCACCTCCTTTTCCCACTAGCCTGCCTCCAGTTTGCATTGGATGGCAGGCTCCCCCTTTGTCTTTTCTTTCCTAGGCCTTCTCCTTCATCCATTGGTCCATTTCCCTCCCTAGTTCTGTCATGAATATATGGTTACCCACTGTGGATAAATGTACTCCGTCAGCTCTATACAGGTTGACAACTTTTTCCCCTATCTCTTCATGCCTCATGCTCATACCCCCATATCGTAAAAAAGATTTTGCCACCTTCCTGTTCATAAGTTTTCTGGCTCTGTCAATGGACACCTGCTTCTTGGCCTGCCTCCATACCCTCCTGGCCACCATCTCTGACCACATCATTGTGACCCCTGGCCACCTTGTCTTGATTATCCTGATGTCCTCTTGGATGTTATTGAAATTGTCCAACCATGACCCGGATCCTAGGTCATTGCCTCCCAAGTGTAAAATGATGAGACCTGGTTCGTGGTTGTTTTTTTTTCATCTCCCCCAACAATGGCAGGCATTGCCCCCATCTCATTCCTCTTACTCCTTTCCAGACAATCCATACTACACGGTGGTCAAAACCTAATTGTTTTCCACCTGGCTTCTGTGCCGCCTCCCTTTCCACCCAGTAGATGTAGGATCCCACAATCCATACAGTATCTCCTTTCTGCATATGTTGTTTACGATACATAATATTAAACAGTGAGTATCTTTTTCACTCTCACTCCCCCCGTTCCCCCCCCCAGCCCTTTTCCCTTGCCTTCTCCTATGGTATTTCAAACATACTTCTTGTAACATGTCGATGTCCATTGCCCCATGGAGTTAATTTCTTCTGCTTGTTTCCCTTGTGCTGCTGCCTCTGATGCAGCCCCTATTTGAAAAGAGTGGGATGAATATCCCTCTGGGTCAATTCCTAAAAGTGTTATGCCTTTTTTCAGCACTCCTGACACCTGACACCCCTTGACCTCCTTGCCATCTTCATGTCTAAAAAATAGGCTAGAGATCCCCAGCCTAACAGGCAGGTACTCCTTCACCAGCTGGCAGGGGCAAATCCCTGTAACTGGGTGTGGCTTCAGTGCTACCCAACATCCTTATACTATTTGGTCTGTCTTAGATTTTGTTTTGCAAATCCTGAGGGTTTCCCCTTCCCACTGCACTTTCTTCTCTTCCAGCTCTCTCCCTTTTGTGGGTTTTACTGGCCCAACCATCTCCCCCACCCAAAAGGCTCCTTTGTGCATTACTGCAAACAAGGCCTTGAATAAGACCTCTTCATATCTTGTGTAACAAATGTTATGTAATATAGCAAGCAGCTGTCTGAGTAACTGGCTTGATATGTGTTTTCTTTTATGCTTAACTTTGCCCTTTATTCTGTGCCACCCCATCATCATTTGTTTGATTAGTATGCCCCTGCAAGGATCTCCCCAGCCCTTCATCATACTCACCCATCCTATTGCTGCTAAGTGTACTCCCATGGTGGCATGGGCCAAGCCTTCTTGCCAGCCCGTAACCACAAACTTACCCACCTGCTCCTCTGTGGCTGTCCCACTTACCTCCACGGCTTGACATGCCCTGAAAGCCTGAAATGCCCTCCATGAACTCTCATAGGCTTTTAGAGTGCTGTCTGCCCATGAATTGCAAAAGAGGAACTCTGCTCCTTCCAACCAATCTCCCACAGGTCCTCTGGGATCTTCGCCCCTACTGGGGCTGCCTTGGGTGCTAGTGCCCGGAACCTGTCCATCTGTAGGCGGGAAAGGCTGTCAGCTATAGTGTTCTGCTCACGTTGAGCCTCAGGTGTTGCAGCACTAGCTGCCGCAGTACCTTCAATACCATCCTTGACTTTACTTCCCTGTTGTTCAGCACATCTACCACTGCCCTATTGTTGCTCCAAGACGTCACCTGCTAGTTCTCCAATAACTCCCCCCATAGTTTTGTCACTACCCAAATGGGGACTATCTCCAGGAATGTAATGTCCTTCATTAATCCCCTTTTTTCCACTTACTAGGCCATGGTTCTGCAATCCATTGACCCTTGAAGTATGCCCCTACCCTAATCCCCCTAGAGGCATCAGTATACAGTTCCAGGTCTGTATTAAATAACCATTTTTCCTGCCAAATGGCTGTCCCATTATAAGAACTTAGGAATTGTTCCCATATCCCCAAGTCCTCTTTGAATTCCACACCTAGATTGACCCAGTGGTGGGGTCTTGATCCCCTTGACTTCGCCCTGGCCAGGCATTGTGTAAATGCACGTCCCAGCCCTATTGCCCTGCAAGCAAAATTCAAGTGACCCTGCAGTTGCTGCACTTTCAGTAGGGTCACCCTCTTATGGCACCCTAGCTTCCCCACCATCACCCTCAGTTTCCTTACTATCTGATCCGGAAGTCTAAAGACCCCTTTTACTGCATCAATCTCAATTCCCAGGAACTCCAAACACCTGCTGGGACCTTCTGTCTTCTCCCTCACCAGTGGCACACCCACTTCACTACACATTTATTGAAAATCTCCTAGCATCTGCTGTACCCCTTCCTTTCCTTCCCCGATAAATAAAAAGTCATCCAGATAGTGTCCCACTGTGTCACATCCATACTCTACTTAAACACCCAATGTAGCCATGTACTAAACTGTTCAAATTTTGCACATATCACTGAACACCCCATCGGCATGCTTTTATCAAAATAATTTTCCCCATTGATCTGAAATCCCAGCAAATCCCAATCCTCCCTCCTGACTGACAGTAGCCTAAAAGCTGACTCTGTGTCCTTTTTCGCCAGTCGTGCTTCCCTGCGTGCCCTGATAATGTCCACTGCATCCTCTAGGGTCCCCTAGGACACCTTGCTATCTTCCTCTGAAATAAAATCCTTCACTGATCCCCTCTCTGGATAGGATAGGTGGTGTATCACCCGATATTCCCTGTCTTGTTTTTTTGGAACTAACCCCAGAGGGGACACTCTCAAGCCTGGTAGAGGGGGTTCCCAAAATGGCCCCTCTACCCTGCCCACCTCCTTCTCCTTCCTGATTTTTCTCTCCAGTAATTCTTCCATTCCTTTGACAGATTTCAGATCCTGTGCCCACATTATCCCTTTTTCCCCTATAGTGTAGACTAAAACCCCTTTCAAAACCTGTAATCAAATCTAGCCCGGCTGTTGAGTCTGAGTACCCTTTCATCCATTGTTCTACCACATTTTCCTTGATGGGGGTTCTAGCCAAGGGAAATACTTGCTCCCCAGCTGTCTTATTTTCCCCCTTGTTGGGACCCCCTGCCTCCTGAGTGCCCTCTCCCACATCCCAGATTGTCCCAATGTGTTTCCCTCTCCCCCATCCTCCTCATAAGGAATAACCCCCTTGTCCCCCATTGGCACTGTTATCGCCATAGGTCCTGCATCTGGATGCTGGGTGCAGCCCTCCACACTTTGAGCATGCGTGTCTAAACCTGCAACTTGGAAAGGAACAGTATGCCCTGTTGTAACCCCAACAACATTTTTGGCATCTACTGCCACTTTTTGCCCACTTCCCTTCTGACCCTCTGGCTACCGTCATGGTTTCCCACCATAGATCATTGTGCCTGAACCCCACCTGCAATCTGCTCCATAGTTAGCCATCCGAGTCCTGAACTTTTCATCGTATTGTAACCAGTTTGTCCATGCCATCATTTTATATGCATTCCTGATAATCAGTGAGTATGCCAGTAGTGGGATTCCCAACTCTGGCTTCTTTTCTTGCATAGCACTGTAGTAGATGAACCCAAGGGACCAGGTGTCCCACGTCTTTCCCTTATAGATGGGCCCCTTTTGTTCCTCCCATTTTTTGACCAACACCACTGCTTCTACTGCTCACTCCTGTTTTCCAACACCCTCTTTTTCCTGGTGCATTTCTGCCATCCTCTTGTCTACTAGGATGAATACATCTACAAATTCACCCTTCCATATTTTTTCCTTTGTTGCCAGCAGTATGTGATCCCCTATCCGTTCTCCTCCAGACCCCTTTTCATATTCCTCTAATGCTGCTTGATTTTCTTTCACTGTTCCTTCCCCCTTACATCCTTTTTCTAATTCACTTAGTACCTTTTGCAATTTTCCAATGTCGCCCCCCCACACCTAGTAACAATTGCTCTACATATTCTTTCATACTACATTCTAGAGTCAACTCCATACCTTTTCCTCTGCGTGTGTCCTTTGTTGGCCCCAGTACTGGGGCTGGAGCTAGAGCAATGCTACTTTGTCCACCTGGGGTGGGGCAGGTCCTTGTGGACTGGGCTCTGGCCCTGTCCCTAGGGCTGGTCCTGCTGGCTCTGGTGGTTGAGGCATTGATGGAATCACTGGTGTGGGTAGGGGTACCAGTCCTGGTAGAGGCATTGGAACTGACCCCAGTGAGGGACCTGGTAATGGGTCAGGTACAGGAGCCATCGGATTTGGCAAGGGAAGAGGTTCGGGTCCTGGAACAGGTATTGGATCAGGTTGAGGAAGATCAGGCCTGGGACCTGTTGGGATGAGTGCCCTTGGTGCCCCTCCACTGTGTGGTCCTTTTCCTTTCCCCCCCGCACCTGACCTTTCCTTCTTCTTTGTTCTCTTCCTTGTTGGTGGTTCCTTCCCTGCCTCCGTATCATCCACTGCATCCAGGACCCGGTGAGCCCTGTCTACTAGGTCCATTATGACCCTCATGGCATCAGCCTTCAATGCTTTTGATCCTCTGGTGTTGATACTATCATTTGGTAACAGAAACAAGGAGACAATTGTTAATTTCCAGTATTATTATTATTATATATATATATATATATATATATATATATATATATATTCATGGCAATAAACTCCATTTAATGCATCAGTTAGGTTGTTCACAGCAACAAAAGTGAGGAAATTTGGTTTTAGGATTGAAAGCCCCTTGCACTAACCTGTCCCCAACCGGCATCAGGGTGTGTGTTGGGTCATTGGCCCTAACTCTCACCCCATCACATGTAAACAAGCTGAGCTATAGGAGAATGGGGTGAGATTTAGGACCAATGACCCCAACGCACACCCCGATGCTGGTTGGGGGACAGGCTGAAGGGGTGCAAGGGGGGCTTTCAACCCTAACACTGAATTTCCTCACTTTTGTCACTGTGGAACAACCTTAACTGATGCATTAAATGGAGTTTTTTGCCATAAATTTCCCTTCTTTTTGTGAATGAGGACTATAAATAGTGAATAGAATGCGGTGGTGGGAATGCGGGCACTTCGGGCCCCACGTTCCCCCCATTTAATGTCTTGTGACATAGTAACAGTAATGCACATGGTGATGCTAAGTGAAACACAAACAGTAGTGGAGACACAAATGGCAACAGTAATGCAAATGCAAGTGGAAATGGAAACGGAAAGGGTAACGCATACAGTGGCGTACACAGGAACGGTAACGCAAATGGGCACGGAAACACAAGTGTAAAGCCTATGAGTAACAGTAACTGGAGCACACACCCTATTTCTCCAGAAAAACTCCATTGAGAAACATAGTAAAAACAGAGAAAGTATGCATAATAATGTGCTTCGGAGAAAAAAACAAGCAGTTGTAATACTAAATTGTTAATATCTCAGTAACTGTACAACGTAGAACAAAAAATTAAATTTCACATGATTCATGAGTTTCCTAGCTAGGTTTTCACTAAATGTGTAGCCCATCGGGCTACACAAATTTATGCACCAAAAATTCTGTATCTCACACCGTTTCCGAGATATGAGCCGGAAAGCCATGGCGGACGCCACCATGTTAGTCAATGGGGGAAAAAAAGTTCAACTTCAGAGTACCGTTACTTTGTATCTGTACAATATTTTGTCTCCAAACCACCAAAAGGCACATTTGTGAGATGTTGGCTGCCTTCCCTCCACATTTCAGTCCAAAGGACCAAACCGTTTTTTGCAGCTGGTGGCAAAGAATTCCTGTAATTTTGGTCATAGTCTAGAATAGTAGTGTCATTATTTGCGACACCTTTGGCAGAAATTTGCAAAAGTGTCACAAGTGCGACACTACTTTTGCCAGAAATTTGAAATACATTTCTGGGGTGTTTTACCCCAAAATAAAGACATGGCTAGCATCCTCAGGGTTTGACTAGATAAAACAAAAATAATTATGTCCCTAGATGGTCCCAATTTTAAATGCCAAGCATTTCTGTGATCAGTAATTGAAAACAAAATGGCAGATTTGAGACACTACTAGGGTCATTTGTGACACTAAAAAGTGCATTTGCGAAAGTGTCAAATTTTTTGTTAACTTTTCCCATTGACTTATAATGGGAACTTGTTTTTTGAATAGCTTTTGAACCATTCAATATTTTTTTCACAAAATCTTCAAAAGGCACACCGGGAACCCCGGCCGCATGTTCCCTGAAGTTTTCAGACTGGTTGCACAAACCATGTGACCTGTAGGCGTGAGCAAAGAATGCACAAAAAAATGTAAATGCACCCCTGAATGTTGCTTAATAACTCCACAGCTGTATATCTGACCAGTACAAAAGTTGGCAGATCCCAAGATCTATGGTTTCGCCCCATGCCTACCATATTTCAGGCAAATCCATTGAACAGTGGCAAAGTTATTAAGGTGCAAAGTTACACCATTTAACCTTAAATGGGGTACTCAACCCTAGCTATGGTAGCACTACCATGCTACCATTATATATATATATATATATATATTCTTTTTTTGAATCTGTCTATATAGCTTTTCCCTTTTTTTAGAAAAACAACCCCATCTCCATTCTTGTATTTCCCTCCTTATATCCCCATCTAATCCACAAACCTTTTCTGTGTTTTGCTGTACCATCATCTCCCACTAAAACTCCCACCTGTGCTCTGTATCAACCTGCTCCATTTTTTCTTACTCATTTTTATTTTTTATATATATATATATATATATATATATATATATATATATATATATATTATATATATATATATATTTGTTTTCTTAAACTCTTTGCTTGCCCACCTTGGGCTGTCCCATCCCAGGTGATGCATGCCGCACCTGGCACCCATATTTTTCCTCCCCCTCCGACTATCGGTGGTGCTCCCCCAACCAAAATAGTGGCCACCACATGGTCTTATAAAATAGCCACCAGCTCGTTTGTCCCTGAAGATGGCACCTGCCACGTGCTTCCAAAATGGTGGATGCCTCGTGTCCTTGCGCTGCCCTTGGGCTTCTGGCCATCCTTTTGTGCTTCTACCCTTTCTCCCTCTTTGCACAGCATTCCCCCCTTCTGTGTGTCCCCTCTTGTGTCCGTAACTCTCCAAATGCCATCATCTGTTCCCCTGATCGCACGTAGCTCGCTCTCTTGCTTTCGCCCCCAGGCCTTCCTGAGCTTGCTTTGTTTTTTTTTTATTCTTTTCCTACCTTGCGGTCTCTCTAATGGCCACTTCCCCCATGAGACCTCTCTCTAGGCCCCCCTCCCCAAAAGGCATGTGGTCTCATTTTTCCAACCATGATGTGGACCTCACGGTCCCATTCTCCCTCTGCAGTGGTCCATTTTTCCATTCACGCTGTGGACCACACAGCCCCATTCTCCCTCTGCAGAGTGACCATTCCTTGTTCCTTTCCTCCAGCATGCAGTCCTTGCCTGAGTTTTTGACTGTGAGCACAGCTTGCCTTGCACTGGTCCTGCTTCCTGCTTCCAAAATAGCCTTCCATTCACATTTTGGATGAGCAAGTCGTCCCTTCTATCACTACGTCTGCCCCGAGCCAGGCTCTGACCCGTAATTGTGGGTATTTCTTTGCCTGCACCCACCCCCAGCTAACAGCTACCTTTTTCTTTCCACTCCAAATATGCTCACCAGATCTATGCATTTTCTTTTTTTTTTTAACCCAAACAGTCAAAACTTTTTAGTACAGTTGCTCTCTAACCATCACCCATTACTGGAAAAAGTGTCCTTTATTTTAAACCAGTCACTGGAATTAGACTTACTTAATGTCCCAACAAACTAAAAAGAAAATCCTTTCTACTTATTTACTTATCTGTGAGATGCATAGATATATATATATATAGTATTTATTTATATATGTGTGTGTGTGTGTGTGTGTGTGTGTGTGTGTGTATATATATATATATATATATATATATATGCATAACCTCTGTAACCAAATAACATTCTTGACAAAAAAATCCTTATCTCTCAGAGCTGTTATCCAGTACTGATTCCTGCTTCTAAGGAACTCTCCGACGGGTGTGCTAAACCTAATGAATTCTATTTAGTCTATCAAAAAGTGGGAAAGCCTTCTTGTGCAGGTTCTTTTAAGCATCTTGCTTGCCTCTCCCCTTGTTCTGTTCTCTCTCTCTCTCAAGCTGCCAATCCTTTTGCTCTCTTCCCATAGTTCCTCCTCTGCTGGTGACATCCTGCCTTCCTTGTTACTCCTCCCCCTCTGTGAGGCCCCACCCCCTTTGTGACCTCACCATCCCTGGGAAAAACTAAATTCCCAACCCCTTTTCTCTCTTTGGCTCTTCCCTCTGCCTCCTTCTTGGGTCCTTTCTGGTTTGGAACAAAGGGGCCTGTCCGTATGACAAACCTTTTTATGCCTATCACATGCATGTTTGAATGCTGCCACTTTGCTTGCTCCTACCACCTCCTGGGGCAAGTTATTCCATGCATTCACCACCCTTTCTGTAAAAAAGAACTTCCTCACATTACCCCTTATCCTGCCCCCCTTCAATCTCATATCATGCCCACTTGTTCTTGTACCTCTCCTGTACTGAATGATGTCCTCCACTAGCATCTTGTTTATGCCCTAAAGATACTTGAGGGTTTCTATCAAATCTTCCTGTTCCCTCCTCTCTTCCAATGTAGACCGAGGTAGAAAGGTCAGTGGGGGATGCTGTGACAGAAGGTAAAGCCATCAAAAAAATGTAGAGCAAGGAATCAAAGCAACAGAACAAAAGGGTAAACTGGGAGGAGTAGAAGCACTGTGGGTAAATTTAGCGACAGGCAATGGCACCACAATCCACACAGGGATTGTATACAGACTCCCTTCTCAGGGGGAGGAAATGGACAAGGAAATGATAGAAAGTATACTTAGAATGGCAGAAAAAGGGGAGATATTGCTGATGGGTGATCCGAATATGCCAGATGTTAACTGGAGTGCAGTTGCAGCAGCCACTTCAAAGAGTGGGGTTATTCTAGATGCCCTACAGGGGGCATGCCTTAGACAACTAGTATTGGAGCCCACTCAAGAGGGAGCAATCTTAGACCTGGTTCTCTCAAATGGAGATGGAGAGAGGATCACAGATGTAGAAGTGGGTAGCCATCTGGGAACTAGCGATCATCGAACAGTATGGTTCACAATAAACACAGCAATAGAGTCAAGCCATACAAAGGCAAAAGTACTGGACTTTAGGAGGGCTGACTTTGCTAAAATGGGTGAGTGCCTAAGGAATGCACTAGCAAATGGGCAGTAAAGAGGGTGGAAGAACAATGGGAATAATAAAACTGCCATCACAGAGGTAATAGTTTCCTTTATGTGAAGCAAATAAACAAAATGAAACGATGTAAGAAACCACTATGGTTCTCAAAGGAAGTGGCAGTGAAGGTTCAGGAGAAAAGAAAGCATTCAGGAAGTACAAGGAATCACAGAAGGAGCAGGACAGAGAATTGTATCAGTTAAAGCAAAAGGAAGCTGGGAAGGCAGTCAGAACAGCAAAGGCCCAAACCGAGGAAAAGATAGCCAACTCAGTTAAGAAGAGGGATAAACCTTTATAGGTACATCAGGGAGCAAGGAAGACCAAGGAGGGATAGTGAGGCTTAATAAAGGGAAGGAGGGTGGGCAGAGGGTGACTCAGAAAAGACAGTGATACTAAACAAATATTTTTGCTCAGTATTTACAAATGAAGAGGGGGAGGTACCTAAAACAAACAGTAGAAACACTCTGGATACAGAAGTTGATACTAGCCCATTTACAGAAGAAATGGTTCTGAAAGAACTCTTAAAACTGAAGGTGGACAAAGCAATGGGGCCTAATGGGATTCATCCAAGAATTCTAAAAGAACTAAGGGTAGAGCTAGTGACACCACTGACTACCCTCTTTAACAAATCATGGGAGGATGGGGTATTACCTGAGGACTGGAGGAGGACAGATGTGATTCCCCTTCACAAAAGTGGGAGCAAGGCAGAAGCAGGAAACTACAGACCTGTTAGTTTAACCTCAGTGATAGGGAAAATGATGGAATCACTTCTGAAGGAAAGAATTGTCGATTATCTAGAGGCCAGAGGGGCACAGGACCCAAGGCAGCATGGATTCACAGCGGGAAGGTCATGCCAGATGAATCTGATAGATTTCTTGACTGGGTGACCAAAGTAGTAGATCAGGGAGGGGCTGTGGACATGGCCTACCTAGACTTTAGCAAGGCATTTTACACAGTCCCACACAAAAGATTAATATATAAGTTAGTCAGCCTGGGAGGGTCCCAAGATGACAGCCTGGGTAAAAATTGTCTGAGAATAGGACACAGAGAGTAATAGTAAATGAGTCCACTCTGAAGAAAGGGGGTTACTAGTGGGGTACCGCAGGGTTCAGTATTAGACTGGTCCTCTTCAATGTCTTTATAATGACATTGCAGAGGGACTGAAGGAAAAGTATGTCTCTTTGCAGATGACACAAAGATCTGCAACAGAGTTGATGCACAAGGTGGGTGTAAAGGATGAGAAGGACTTGGCAAGGTTAGAGGAATGCTCAAATGTATGGCAGCTAGATTCAGTGCTAAGAAGTGCAAGGTAATGCACCTGGGAAACAAAACCCAGGGAAGAGTACACAATGGGGGTGAAATACTAATAACAACAAAATGGAAAGGGACCTGGGGGTAGTCATATCAGATGACCTAAGGTGGGCAAGCAAAGTGAGAGGGCAGCAAGGAGGGCTGGAGGGATACTGGGATGCATAGGAAGAGGCATCACCAGTAGAAAACAGGAAGTTATTATCCCTCTGTACAGACAGCTGGTCAGACCCCATATGGAGTACTGCATGCAGTTCTGGAGACCCAATCTCTGCAAAGACATAGACAGGATGGAAGCTGTCCAGAGGAGGGCAACTAAAATGGTGCAGGATCTGTACCAGAAGACATATGAAGAGAGACTTAAGGAGCTTAATATGTATAGCCTCGAGGAAAGGAGGGACGGGGAGACATGATAGAAACTTTAAAGTACCTCAAGGGAATCAACAAAGTCCAAGAGGGTAGCATCTTTCAAAAGAAGAGGCGTGCAAGAACAAGGGGGCACAATTTGAAGATGGGGGGGTGGCTCAGAGGTAATTTAAGGAAGTATTTTTTCACAGAGAGGGTTGTGGATGCATGGAACGGTCTTTCAGAGGAGGTTGTGGAGTTAAAAACAGTGGTGGAATTCAAGCATGCACGGGACAGTCATAAGGCAATTCTAGGGGGTGGGGGTAGGAAGAAGTAGGCTGTTGGTTAACTAGGATCTGCAGCTTATCTATTAGGTAGGGAAATGGGCTGACTGGGTGGGCCAAGCGGTCCTTATCTGCCATCAAATTCTGTGTTTCTATATTTCCAGCCCTTCCACACTAATAAAGACATTAAAAAGGACTGGCTCCAGGACTGATCCTTGAGGTGCCCCATTGGTGACCCCTCTTTCCTTGGATTGGATCTCATTTATCATCACCCTCTGCTTCCTGTCCCCCAACCAGTTTCTAACCCAGTTCACCACCTTGTGGCCCATGCTCTGGCTTCCCAACTTATTTACCAGTCTTTTATGTGTAATGGTGTCGAAGGACTTGCTGAAATTGAAGTATGTAACATCTACCGCTGCCCTCTTATCCACCTCCTTCATCACCCAGTCAAAAAAATCAATCAGATTTTTTTGACATGACCTTCCTACTGTGACTCCATGCTGCCTTGGATCCTGTATTCCATTGCATTCCAGGTGTTCCACAATTCTTTCCTTAAGCAGTGCCGCCATAATCTTACCCACTACTGCGGTGAGGCTGACTGGCCTATAGTTTCCTGCCTCCTCCCTTCTTCCATTTTTGTGAAGAGGGACTACATGTACCCTGCTCCAGTCCTCTGAAACTACTCCTGTATTGAGTGACTCACTGAACATTGCTGCCAGTGGTGCTGCTAGTTCCATCTATAATTCCTTTAGTAGCCTGGTATGTATGCCATCTGGTCCTATTGCCTTGTCCACCCACAGTTTTGTGAGCTCCTCTAGGACTCTGTCTTCTGTAAATGGATTGGTGTTCACCCCCCCATGTATCTGCTACCTAGCTGTGGTCCCCGTCTTGCCCTTCTTTAGTGAAAACTGAAGAGAAGAATTTATTCTGTATTGATGCCTTTTCCATGTCTCCTTCCACGCACTCGCCTTCCTCCCCTCAGCCTTACAATCCCACCCCTGGCCTTCCTTCTCTCACTTATTTACCTATAGAATGTCTAGTCCCCTTTCTTCACTGTTTGTGCTAATCTTTCCTCTGTTCAAGCCTTTGCTCTCCTACCAGGATTCCCTGCTTCCTTAAGACAATTTAGGTACACCGCTCTATCCTTTTTCTTCTGTGTCTCCTTGTATTTTCTGAAAGTCCGCCTTTTGTCTTTTACCTTCTTTGCTACAGCTTTAGAGAAACGAAGTGGTTTGTTCCTTCTCTTGCCTTTGTTTCTCAGCCTAATGCACTGGTTTGTCACCTCCACTATGGCTCCTTTTAGGTGTGCCCACTGTAAGAGAGATGTAGTGTTAAGGCCAGGCTAGCATACCACGCGCACACACACACACAATAAAGAAATTAATTTAGTAAAAATGTTCTCTGTAAAGTAATTGCAGCCAGATTTTGGGGGGGGGGTATATCATACAAAGAACATTCAATTTCATTGTTCAGGCATCTGCTAAGCCATCCATTGTACAAAAATTATTACAGTACTACTACGGTATAGTCAAGTCAGTGGTAAAATAATATTTTTTTAATCAGTTGCAGAGGGCAAAAAGTGGCAAGTTGTAGTAGTGAGGACAAAAAGTGATAAGTAGTAGTAGTAGACGTGAGGACAAAAAGTGACACATGGTAGTAGTCATAGTAGACAGCAGTACCCTACCTTTCAGATCAGAGTGGTACCTACTATCACAAAGTAAGTTTGTGACATGAAATGTAGTTGCTTGCTGTATTTGGACTCTGAACCCACTGATGTTATTTGTCATGTATCTGTGCTCATTGTGATCATTCAACTAATTCTGGTCTGGCCTAGTCCATTCTCCTGACCTGACTTGTTGCAGTTAATTGCTGCCTCATGTAGCAAACCCTGTTCACAAAAGATTTTTCACCGTTGAAACAGAAACATAGAAAGTGATGGCAGAAGGGGACCACAAGGTCCATCTAATCTGCCCAAGAACCTACATGTTGCTATTCCCCCTTCCCCTCCTTTGCCTTTCTGTATACTACCTTTATGCATATCCCATGCATTTCTGAATTCACTTACTGTTTTGGCCCCCATTACCTCCTTGGGTAGGCTATTCCATAGATCCACAACCCTCTCTGTAAAGAAGAACTTCCTTGTATTGCTCCTGAACCTCCTTCCCTTCAGCCTCATGTCATGCCATCTCCTTCTTCCACTCTTCCTCACACAGGCACAAATTCTTGAAAGTGTTTTGTGGGCAGGGAATTCTCAGACTAGTCAGTGTACATTTCACTCAGGTACCATAGTTGAAATTAAATGAGGAATGTTTAGTTTCTGAAATGTCAAACACTCAGCATTTTCTGGTGTCAAACGGGATCGTGTGTCAGTAATGATGTCACCAGCTGAACTAAACAATCATTTTAAACAGACACTAGTTGGAGGGTAATTTATGTACATCATTGTAATGTTCACTAAAGAAGGCCACATACTTTGTTTGGATTTTCAATATTTTAAAGGATCAGCATTCCAGTTGATATTGGGCTCTGCCAGGTACATTTTAACAATAGTATGTGCTGAGGCTGTGTTAGAAGTAGATGAAGAGGATGTTACAATTACATCTTGTAAGTGATTCCAGAGACATAAAGCTGAACCAAGTGACTGGGGACAGTGCTATGTTTGGATGGTGGTGAATATGAAGATCCTGCTGCAGTGGCCAAGGAGGAAGAAGGAGAAAATGCCACAGCACTACAGGATGGGCCACCTGATGCTGTGCTCTGTTGTGAAGAAGATTCTGAATGTGGTGCTGTTGTACTCTGTTCCATGACAGCATGCACCTCTACAATTATTTCTTACTTATCTCAAGAGAAGTGTTATCATCACTCAATAGTTGCTTTAATGTGTATCGTGGGTCCAAGATTGTTGCTTTAATGCAGTACTCAGAATGAAGCATTTTATATAGTTTGTCATATTCATCAGCTTTTTTTATTATCTCGTCAGATCTTGTTGTATTCTGGGAGGCAACCTGTACAGTATGTGTCAGCAGCACTACTGGCAGCCTGTGTGATAGAATTGTCTTGGTTCTCTAACTTTTCTCTAATCAGATTCAATCTGAATTTTAAAATTGTCATTAGGGGTATCACCTGGCTCAGAGCTGCTGTGTTTGCACTCACCTCTCTGGTGATTTCCTCAAATGGCTGTAGCAGTAATATTAGCAATTAGAAAAATTAGGGTGTATCTGCATCGGCTGACATGCACCTAAGCAGTGGAATAATACAGACATCTGCATCACCAATTTTATTTTTCAAGGTGTGCTGTTTGACAGCTTTCTTTTGTTCCAGCAGACTTTGCATCATAAGAAAGGTCAAATTCCATTGAGTAGAAATGTCTTGAATCAGTCTGTGCAAAAGTAATTTGTGCTCCTGATGTATTTTTTCAAACAAGTGATGGGCTTTGCTTGCGTGACTGAAGTGAGTGCATATTCTTTTTGCAGTGCTAACAACAGCCTTAATGTCCCTGTCCTCATCAAGAAAACTGTGAACTATTCAATTTAAGCAATGCACAAAGCAGCAGATGTGAACAAAGCCCCCCGCCTCCAAGGCCTTCCTT
Organism: Neoceratodus forsteri; assembly: GCA_016271365.2. Classification (NCBI taxonomy): domain Eukaryota; kingdom Metazoa; phylum Chordata; order Ceratodontiformes; family Ceratodontidae; genus Neoceratodus; species Neoceratodus forsteri. Next base: position 737,378,355 of record CM057449.1, read on the forward strand.
ATGTTGGACCCATTATCTGCAACTAGAAAGTCAACTGACAGTCCCTATGAAGTGAGCCATTGCTGTATTGGTTTTTTGGAGCCCTTCACTGATGTTGTATGAGGTATGTTCAGATGGAAAATAAAACATTCTTAGAACAGCAAACTCTAGTTCACTGTCCCCACAAGAATTATCAAAACAAGCTCAATGTGCAGTGACAGACATGAAGGGTTCAGGGTGACAGCTTGTCCAGATATCAGTTGTAAGATGCACCACCCTCCTAGAAGCACTGCACAAAACACATCTCAATTTTTACATACAATGTCATAGAGCTCCAGAATCCCTGTTGTGGAGAAGTATTTTCTCAATGGTATATTACATTAAGGTTTTAGGTACTCATTCAGCTGGCTGACTCTTACATGTTCAACCAAGTTATATGGCAGCAAATCAACAGCCATCATTTCTGAAATTTTCTTGGTTATTGTAACAACAACAGGGTGGATTGAAGCATATTTGGCTTTATGTTCGTATGTTTCTGAGATGGCAAGCTGTCTCCTTGAAGGAGTAGAGCTTTTGAACACATGGGGACGGATTCTCAAAGGGCCCCTAGATTGCAGCAGATATGTGTCTATCTAGGCCTGCAGCGAATCCCAGCTGTGTCAGGGATCCTGCACTGTATTCTGAAAGAATAGGGTCCATGCGCCACATATTAGGATGTTGCCGCATCGGTTGACATGCACCTAAGTAGTGGGCATACCTAAAAGACCTGCCTCAGGGATCCATCTTACCCCCCACTTGGCACACCAGCAGAGGAACAAGGATGGGTGGGGTTTGGGGGCACACACCTGGCAGGCATGCGGGTTGGGGGGCAACATGCTCATATGGGGCCATGGCACTGAGTGTCTCTCTGCCCTCCTCCCCTGATCCATGCCAATTGCTGTAGCTGGCATGGAGCAGAACCCCCACTGGGTGCAACTGTTCCAGTATGCATGCCCACCACCTCCCCAGCCCTACTATGGCACCCCCTGCCCATGCCACCCCATACCGATATGGCAGGGTCCCTCTAAGGTCATAGCCTCAGCATGAGCCTGTGGTGAAAGGGGCTTAGATCAGCTCATTGCTGGTCTATCTGATGACACTTGCTGTGGCCCAGTGGCAGGCTTGTGACTCCTGGGAAAGGGATTTTGCAGCCCTGCCATGAGTATTGAAGCCCCTGGCAACATGTTGCATCCACATCCATGTTGCAATGGGGGTGCCTTGCTGGTATGCTGTAACTGGTCCTGATTCAGACACAAGTCATGTTTCTGAATCAGGACTGCCACGTCCTTTGTCGCATGGTACAAGATCCATCAGCACCCTTTGCCGCAAGCACTTTGTGGCATTCATATCCCTTTGAGAATCCAGCCCATGGTCACTTTCAGAAACAGTATGAGTCCTTTTAAAGGGAGGAAGTGGTGGAGGAGTTTCTGTAGTGCGGTGGGGGCTGCCACTGTTTTCATCTATTGGAGTTACCCCTCAGTGTAGTGAGCTATCACTGTCAGTTTCTCTTTGAGTGTCATGACTGCAGTTCTCAGTAATGTTACTGTATGACATCTGTCTAGGAGCCTTTTCAGTGCTGAAGTTCCCAGTGCTCCTTTCTTTTTATCCCCACTGATTCACCATTTACAAATAACATATGTTGCCACCAACTCATTAGAAGCACAAAGGGAGAAGTATGACCAAACAAAATATAATATCCTTTTAGTTTCTTTCCCAGGAAGGCAGTGCACCTCAGTCACCTCTTCAGGGTTTTAGTTTACTAGATATTTTTCTTGGGCCTTTTCCTCTTGTAATTTATTCCCACTGCCCTCCTCCTCAACCAAAACATTTCTTTTTGTTTCTTTCTCATCTGCAATTTCCATCCCCTCCAGTAAACCTTGTGCTGCTTGATCATTCTCTTCATCATCTTCATCTTGATTACCCTGATTGGGTTCAACTTCAGAAGAATTGGATGACCGTGAGGGACTGGCAGTAACTTAGTATGCAATTGTTCCATACCTTGTGGTGCCTCTTTGAGCAGTACTCACCAACCCTTTGGTTTTAAGTACATAACTTTTTTTTTACTTGGGACTGATCCAAGAGATGCACCCTTTTTGGATTCAAGCATTCATGTGGAAATGAAAATTAAGACGTAAACGAACTTTTTTTGGTTTGATTTTGTTGTTCCTTTGTAGGCTGACTGCTGTCCTTTGCAGTGCCAGTGCCTACCGGAGAATGCACCTCGAGACTTTGATCCATTATTTCTTATTTCTAATTCTAACCTGTAAAAATATCCCTCTACCTAACATCCTCTGATGACTCCCACACCTACAGGCCAGGCTGAATTTACTGTACACAGCACATCAACACCTGTCCAACACCACTTCCTTCCAAGATTAGCTTACTGAGTAACTCCTACTGTTACTGTTCAGTGACCAACTGCATTCAGTAACTCTTACTCAAAAGTGTTCCATAGCCTCAGAATTTAAACTGGTGATGCAGAAACATTTGACACACGACAGCCCAATAATTTAAGAAGTACTGATGCTATAGAAGAAGGATAGGAGGAATAATGGATGGGATGAGTAATGATGACACTTATTTGTACTTGTGTTGTGTCTATGTAAGCAATAAGACATGACATTGTGTGTGCGGAACAGATTTTACCACTTGTCCATGGGAGTAGTAAGGCACAAGGCCTCAGGCCAAGTGCCATCAACCCCCTGGAAGTGTGGCTCCTTTTTTTTTTTTTTACTTTTTACAATTGGGAAAAGCATGTTTATATGTAGAAATAAAAGATTTACTTGTGTGCATTTATGATAAAATAGTCCTTCCACTCCCTGCAAATGATGTCATTGATGATATCATTGTAGTACCACCGGACAAAGTTTGTCCTTTGCTGGCTTCAGTACTACTTGTTTTATTTTGTTGTCATTAGTGATGCAGGAACACCTTTCCCCAGCATACACACACACATCCATGTACTGTTGTGTGATTTTTTTTTCTTGAATGGGAAGTAACTTCAGTTGAGAGGAGAGAAGGAGACAGGTGTGTGTGTGTGTGTGTGTGTGTGTGTGTGTGTGTGATGGTGGGGGTGATAGATTTCACCTGTAAACACCCATATATGAAGCAAATATACTTGCTTTTAGATACTTCAGGATTGCATTTTAAGTTTTTAGTTGGTTTAGATCTTTCCTCACTGGCAGAACTCAGGGAGTGGTGTCAGAGATTTATTCCTCAGCCTCACTCTCTCTGCCACGTGGGGTTCCTCAGGGCTCTGTGCTGTCCTCTATGTTGTTCACGGTGTATTTGCTGCCACTGGGAGACATTGTAAGATGATATGGGCTGCAGTTTCACAGTTATGCAGATGATACCCAGCTCTACCTGTCATTTGTCCCTGACCAGGATAGTGATTTTCCAATGTTTATGCATGCCTTTGTGACCTCTCACCTTGACTACTGTAACTCCCTATACCTAGGGCTTCCAGGAGTTGATATCCACCTCTTGCAGCTGATGCAGAATGCTGCAGCCAGGTTACTGGTAGAGGTTTTCTGGACCAGTCATATTACTCTTGTGCTGCGTGAACTGTATTGGCTGCCAGTTCAGTGGTGGATCACCTTTAAGGTCAGTTTACTGACCTTTAAGGCCCTTCACGGTCAGGGTCCTGGCTATCTGCAAGAGCTCCTGATTCCTTACTGCCCCCCTCAACCACTCCACTCAGCCTATGAGGGATTGCTAGAGGTTCCCAGGGTCCAATTAAGGATATCCAGTGCAAGAGCTTTTAGTTATGAGGCTCCAACCCTGTGGAACTCTCTACCTCATTGGATTAGAGAATGCCTGACCCTGGAGAGCTTGAGGAATGCATTAAAAACTAATTTATTTAACCTTGCTTTTGGAGATTGTATCTAATGTTCATTGTTGTTTTTTAATGTTTTATCTTTTTTAATTCTGTACATCGCTTTGAAAATGTTGAATTGCGCTTTATAAATAAAATTTTATTATTTATTATTAAGCAATTTGGGTCTGCCTCTGCTTATATAACCGAGTGTTTCCCACCTTTTCCCTTTGTTTATGAAGTATTATTGCCTAATTTCTTCTTCCTGTTTCTGTTTTTTTTCCTCTGTTTTTCTCCACATTCAAAATATGGAATGTTTATCATAGAATATTTACCATGGAATACATGGATTCAAAATTCTGCTCTGTTTCACTGGCAGATGTTCCTCTCCTAACATGCTGTACATACACACTCTCTCTCTCTCACACACACGCACACACACACACACACACACACACACACAAAACAAAGGGCTATTTCTAGAGCCAGGGATTCAATTATCTCACTGTCAGAACAAGCAGAAGAGATTTCCATGATGAACAAGTAAAGATAGAAGGGTGATTTTTTGTTATCAGCAAATAAACAGTTGTAATGAAAACTATAAACAATACTTAATATTTCTGATTAGTTTACAGGTGTAAGGAGAGTGTGATGGCCAGGGAAACAACATTTAATTAATTTGTTTTATTTTTTTATTTAAGGTAGTTTTATATTTAGGGCCCATTTTAAGTTTTTTACAGTGTAAAGGTAGCAGCCATGTTTGTGATGGAAGATCAGTTTTGGTTGTAGGAGGACTAATTTGCTTATTATGCAATGTGGTTTAGGACCAGGATGACTGTGCATGGAACAGAGGTAATGCACAGTCACATGATATGTTTTGACCTATGTAGCTTTTGCTTTCTCATTCTCTGAGTTAAACAAAAAAATAAACAAAATAGACTGCTACTATTCACAAATTCACTATGTCCCCTGAGCCCCCCCCCCCACAGCCAGCAGCACAGGCACAGCAACTTGTCTGTTTTTGCAAGAAAAGTGTTTTTATATGTGAACATTCATGTGATTGTGATGGCCCACAGCAGACAGGGCCAGTCTCTGACACCCAGCAGTACCAGTCTGTCACTTTGCCTTCAACAGGCCTCCTGCCCCCCCAGCAAGTAGCACAGGCTCAGCACCACGTTTACTTTTGTCAGAAAAGTATTTTTTTATTTGTGAACATTAATCAACGTGCTGGCCCACAGCAGACAGCACCCAGTCTCCCTGACACCCATCATTGTCTGTTACTTTGCCCTCCACAGGGCCATCCCTGCCAACAGCAGTGTGACTGCCCAGCAACAGGGTCATCCTTTGGCTCAGAATAATAATATTTATTTTTTTATGGCTCCCAGCAATCTCTCTCTCTCTCTCTCTCTCTCTCTCTCAGAGTCGTGGCTTCTCTCCATGGAAGTGGATGGAAAAACAGGAAAACAGATTTATTTTACTTATGATAATCTATGCCTCCCCCCCAGTGTAAGTCTCTCTCCTGATGGAGCAAGAATAAAACAGATGTATATATCTTATTCCTGAGTTCTGGGACTGTAATTGTATTTGACCACTAGTACTCTCTCTCTCTCTCTCTCTCTCCCTCTCTCTCAGGATTCCTCTGGATGCAACAACAATAAAGTCAATCTTTTCTCTAGCCCCACAAGGCCACTAAGTCTCCTTGTCTCTCTCCTGTTTCCTCTTGATGAACCAACAAGAATAATAAATATGTTGTATCTTTGTATTTGTGATTTCTGTGACCATATTATTTGGTGCCCAGTAGTCTCTCTATGTCTCTTTCTCCTGGGGATGGAACAAATAAAGTCAAAATTTATTGCCAGGCTGCCCCTGTACACACAGTTACACTGAGGCCAAAATCAATTTCTTTATTTGGGATTTATGTGACTGTAATTTTATTTACATGGCCCCCAGTAGTTTCTCTCTCTCTCTCTCTCTCTCTCTCTCTCTCTCTTCTCTGGATGGAACAAATGAAGTCAAATATTTATTTTGCCTGCCTGCCCTGTATATACTGAGGCCAAAAACATGTATTTCTTAATTTTTGATTTCTGTGACTGTGTTATTTGCCCCCCAGTATTCTCTCTCCATCTTGTTCTTCTCTGGATGGAACAAGTAAAGTCAAAGGCCTGGGTATTCAAACTGCGCCATTCTGAGGTGCAAGCCCTTGCGCTGCTCAAAATAGTTGCGGGGCGGCAGCCCCACCGGACAGTCAGTCGGGCGGGCGGCGGGCGGCAGGCGGGTGGATGCTGCTGCCCGCTGGGCTGCGGGGGAGCGGGTGAGGGGCCTGGGTGGGGGGACACTAGACACCAGGGAGATGTTTGGGGTTGTGATAATTCTGCCCGGCGATCGGGCTTTACGGTCCACTGGACCACCAGGGAGATATTTGGGTTGGGGTTACGTTTGCCCGCGATCGGGCACTGGGGGTTCATATATGTTATGCCCGCGGATCGGGCTTCGGGATATGGGGGGTGTTATATGTATCTGTACTGCCCATGACTGGGCTGTGGGAGATGTGGGGGAGTCAGAGCACCATGCCCGCGATCGGGCTGTGGGAGATGTGTGGGGGGCTATGTTACACTATGCCCAGCGATCGGGCTGGTGGGGCACAGGGAAAGAGTTGGGCCAGCCAGGGGTGGCAGCTGCTGTGTTGCACCTGCAATGCAGCAGCTCACCGTGGGTGGCCCTCAACTTAAGCCTTTTTTGGGGCTCAAGGTTGTGCAGGCGCAGGTTGGTTATGATGCACAACTCTGCACAACCCGACTGAATGTCGGGTTGCGCAGGTTATGCATGGATCCTCCCTCCTGTTGAGCATGCATTCATTTGCATTGCTCTCTTGCGCAACCTGATGCCAGTGGCGAACTGCCTCCTGCTGAATATCGCAGAATGGCACATTTTGGACTTGCGACAGCAAGAACTCTGTTGCGCATGGCGCAATCCCTTTTGAATATCCAGGCCTCAAGATTTATTTTGCCAGCCTGCCCTCAGGGCTGGCCATAGAGTTTGTGGTGCCCCAGGGAACTTGTCAATGGTACTCTTCCTTGATTTTTTTAATCATCACCCCTACCCTCCAAGAAACATGACATTCCTAATGGCAGTTAATGACCTTAGGAAAAAAATACTGAATAATTTACATGAGGGGTGGGTGGGGTGAAGGGCATGAATCCCTTTGAGACAGAGAAGATGTTTCTCCAGTAAGTTAACAGATACTTTTCAAAATATTTGAGAGTAGCTTCTGAATAAACAGTGTTTATCTACTCTGCCTAGAATTTGTTATACAAAGATTATTATCTGCATTTATCTCTTCTCTACTCTATGGTATAATAAATATTTGTTGAATTCATGAAAATGCAGTCAGTGGTTGCTTTCCTAAAAATCTATTTCAGCAAAATACGTTACTACTGAAAAAAAGTGTTTACAATGCAAATGTCTAGTACTCTTCCCGTTTGTGTTGAACAAGTAATATTACCACTAGCCAAATCTCCATTGGTAATGTCATTGAACAGTTTAAACAGAAATTCATCTGATATACTGTATCCAGCAGCTTATTACTTCTCAACATTATTTTTAATCTTTGGATTTCATTAAAGGAATTCCTGATAGGTCATCTAAATTGCAATTATTATTATTATTATTTCTGCTGCAAAAAAGAGCCCATCTGTGCATGCGATCTCCTGCTAAAATTACAGTGATGTTTTGAAATCTTATTTTTATAAAAATAAACACCTCTGAGAATATATAGGTATCCACTGTTTAGCCAGCAATGTAGAATGGCAAAATACAGTATGTTTATTACAACTGCATCCCATTTTTTGTTGTACAAAACTATTATGCAAAGAATGTTGAGATCCCCAGGTCAAGTTTGTGCAGTCAATAAACTATTTAGTGGATTCCAAGGTATAGAAACCCTCTATTTGGTTTGCCAAATGTGGATTTTGTATTACTTTTGTTTCCCAGCATTGGTATCCTTCTAATTTAAAATGTTCATTATTTGTTGCCATGTTTCTTGAAAGACCATTATGTAAATTTTCTAATACATTTCACCAAGTCACCATCATTAGGTTTTGCTTGTAGTCTGGCTATGTTCCATCTAATAAGGTTCAGTCCTTCCTTGGCTATTTTTTCTCTGTTTTGCACCCTTTAGTTGTCAGATAGAGCAATTCCAAATGAAACAACCAAAGTTCCAGCTCCTGGTACACAGAACCTTGTGCACTTTCTGCCTATGAGGAAACACACTTAAACAAGCTAGGAGGCACCAGACACCTACTCCACAATTGGGTCTAGCACTATGTGTCTGTGCAGAACCAAGTAACCTTCTGCTTAAAAGCTTAAAGCATTATCATTTGATTATAGAGTATTACAGATCCCAGATCAGCACTAACACTGAAGCAGTCCAAACTGACTAGTAAAGTGATGTATAAACTAAATAAGCAATTGTTTGACTGAAGATATGCAGCTTTTCACTGTGGGCAAGACTTTAATAATTCACCCATGGCTCTGCCACTTGTGAGTTATGGTTTTGTCCCCACACACTTGAAGGTAAAATACAGATTTTGAGTCAAGCCATTTCATATCCCCAATATAGTTTTCATTGCTCCTTATATACATATTCACAGTGCCCTCAGGACTTATGAATCAACCTGCTCAGTTGGCAGATTCACCTTCTCAATACAAGACAGAAAAGCAGGAATAACAATATGCTCCAAACACTCTAAACCTTTTCTCTAGTGTGTTGGCCTCACTTGCTATTGTGTCTTTGGGAAGAATACACAAATTTTCAGTAAGTTGCTACCTATTCCACTACACAAAACTGGGTCACAGATATATGTTAAATATTTAATATTTACAAAATGTGTACATGTGATCATAAGGCATGAGCAAGGCAAGTATATGCAGGATTATAAACCTCATGGAATGTTCAGCAGGAAATAATACATTCTGGTTGGTCAATTAGTGGTCCTTATTCTACTTGTAATGGGCTGCTAGTATGAACAGAGTACAAGACCTGCCAAACAGGTGCAGCAATACAACTTTTTTACATTAAATCTAAGCTTTGATCTTTATTTTAATTAAAAACAATTGGTAAGTTATTAATACTGTAGCAATAAGGTCCTCTGCATCATAGAAACATAGAAACATAGACTTTGACGGCAGATAAGGACCGCTAGGCCCATCTAGTCTGCCCATCAGGCTTAACAGTCAGTTAATGCCTGTGGTGGGATTCTACAGTGAGCACTTCTATACCCAACAGAGACATTATAGGACTGATGAGGTAATCTCTAACAGGACTTACTGCTTAAATATCACTTTGTACACCAGAAAAAGAAAGGAAACATAGACTGAAAATAAATTAATCTTGCCCCATGCAGCCTAACCCTGTTGACTGAGGTTTAATGGGGTTCATTCCTACAAGAACCCCTGATAGTCACTGCTCTAAAATAAGTCTGAGAAATTGAATCATTTCTGAGTCTTTCATTCCCATCATCTGCCTGCCATGGTCCAGTGGCAATATATCAAAAGAGCAGGAAGAAAGTAACATACTTGCTTGATATCCATTATTTTATATTAGTGAGAGGCAGTATAACCCAGAGGTTAGAGCACCAACCTGTGAACCTGAAGACCTAGCAGACCTGGGTTTGAACTCCACAACTCTCACCTGCATACAGTGCAACCCTGAGCAAGTCACTTAAAGGGACACTGCTAACCCTTTTGCATCCTATTTTATTTCTACTTGAAAACACATTTTATGATTTCTTACCTTCTCTAAAATTCATTGATTGTGCTGTTTTTTATCTGTTTCTTTTTAGTAGAATTGAAAGTATGCTAATGGTGGAATTATACCCAGCCTTGCTTGGTTTCAAATCCTTGATCTGTACTGCACACATCCTGAACAGTAGGAACACTCTGAAGTAATGCAGCCACTTATTCTACAATAGTTTTCTCTTCACCCACGGCATCACAAGTGGTCAGACTCTGTTGGGGTTGTTTCCAAGTTCAAGAAAGATGTCATGGGAGTTGATCAAAGACTGTAACAAATGGTTTTGTGTGGTAACACCACGTTTTTCACTTTTAAAAAGAAAAAAAGGATTCAGAATCAAACCACTAGCTTCATCAGCAATCTCTACAGAATGTGACCAATCGTAAAATGTGTTTTTTAAATTAAAGGCACTCTGAGACCTAAGGGGATTGACAGTATCATAAACCTCCATGTGCTCTTGGGCCTATCTGGAAACAGGCTTTGGCTCAGTTTAATATCTTAAGAAATATAGTGTATGGTCAGGAATTGATGTGTATGGAAATCCTTATCCTCAAAATCCTGTTGTACTATAGTAGTGATGTACCTAATGTGGTACAATGACTTTTTGCTGTACCACAGTAGCTATGTCATAGAGCCTAGCATGCCCAGTGAAACTGCTCTGTGAAACTGAAACAATGCTGTGGACAGTGTGAGTTTGTGTACTGTGTTTACTACATCAGGTGTTGGGGTGAGTAACTTCAAATATAGTTACAGTATATAGTCAGGGCCTATGTTTTCCCTAAGATGCGTGCTTGTGCAGCCACACAGATCAAAAGAAACAGCCACGCACTACAATAGCAGTGGCACACAGATAAAAACCCCACTGTGCTTAATCCTTGCTTTTCCATGGGCTTACATATCAGTCCAGAATTCCTTTACATTTTGCTTCTGTCTGCAGCAGTAGGGGTTAAATTAAGAGTGCCTGTATTCCTCACTGCTGTCTTATCTCCTCTTGTCTTAGGTTATAAGTTTTCACACACAGGGACCAGCTTTGGTATTAGGGTTGCCTGTCACAGCTGAACACATTTTATGAGGAAGGTTGCTCTACAAATGGTATGGTGGTGGATTACTTTGGCATAGTATTTATTTGAGACCGTCTGCCCATACAAAATTCAGTTTGTTTGCTTTTTAAACTCCCATCTGTGCAAAACTACAGACAGACAAGCAAGAAATTATTTAATGTCAGGTTTTAAATGGCTACATCTCACTGCATTTCTGAGCATGATTTTAAATACATTTAGAAAAAGCCAGGGAATTGACTTGACTGTCTAACGATTTAAAGAACTCCTGACAGTTGACAGTTGAGACAGCTTTGAAAATAATGTAACATTCAGGCATAAATGCAGCTTATATTTCATATTTTATTCTGAAATTCTCACCCACATTTCCTTATTACTAAGGGTATTTACATGAATACAGTATCTCTGCTCTTTTAGCTCTTGGCTGCTTGCATACACCTGATATCCTAATTCTGTTTATGACATCAAAATGTGTTGCTGTGGAGAAAATTATGATGCCATAAATAAGGGACTGTGATATCACATGTAGAGAAGCAACTGGAGCAGACATATTCTAGGGCATAGGTTTTTGTTTTCATGCAACGTTTTTCAATAATAAAGAAAATGCAGTATTAATTACTGAAAATATATGAAGTACAAAGAAAATGGGATGGAGCTGAATATAAATCTTACTTTCTCAAAGTTTTCCTAATGCTGTCAGGGGCTGTTTAAGGCTGAATTCAAATAAATGAGAAAAATGGAACTGTACTACAAGTATGCTTGAGTGTAGAGCAGTAGTACATGTTATTGTGAAAAATTTAAGCTACACTTTTTAGTGACACTAAATGGTATCCCTATTATAGACTCAATTTGATTTGCACACATAAATCTCTTTCTTAATGCCCAGTGCTGCACACACATGAGACTCCACCCACAGAGTCAAATAATAGAGGAACATTGGTCAGGTCTTATTGTGTATGGAAAGCAGACCTTTCTAAATGTTGTTGTGCACATCTGATGTTGATGTGCACATTCTAAAGATGCTAAGTGCATGTTTTATCATTAACTCAGTTGTGTTTCCCCTTGTGGTCATTCCCACAACTTTCAGTTTCTCCACTGCCACTCACACACACAATGTTGTTTCCCCACTTCGTGGTTGAGGTCCATATGCTGTTATCTCAACCCCTTTATTGAAACACTGGCTCACTGTATAGTCGCCCATACATTATTTCTTATTTAAAGAGGACAGGAAATCATTTCTAACTGGCAGCTTTTTATAAAGTTGTTATTCTCAGAAATTATATGCATTTCTCTAAATGATCTATATTTAACTGTAGCTGAATAAAAGTGATACAAAAATATATTTTGCATTGTTTTATCTTTATGGTCAGCATACTGTTACAGTTCTTTTCATGGAACCAGTAATTTGGGTTTGACTATGTCACAGTTTGTGCACAGAACTGTAAGCATAGTTCTGATAGGTCAACAGCTCATAATTAGCATTCTGTACACAAACCATGACATGGTTAAAACTCCAAATCACAGGTTCTATGACGAGAACTGTAATAGAATGCTGCCCATAAAAACAAAACCATGTAAAATATAGTTTTGTATCACTTTTATTCAGGTACAGTTACATATTGATAATTTAGGGAGTAATCATTTCTGAAAATGAGAACTTAATAAACAGCTGACAATTAGAAAGGATTTCTTGTCCCCTTTAAAGCATAGATGACCTTATATGCTATTTCTATATTAATTAATCTCTTTTGCCTCCACTGGAATGCCTGTACTGTATCTCCTTGCTGTACCCAATCCTCTTCTCCCCAGGTCATAGCTGAAACAAGCCCATCTGAACCCGGTTTACACCTGGAAAGGAGTCTTGTCGCAGTGTGCCTTTCCTGATCATCAAATTTTAAATAAAATAAATAAACTCTGCTTATCTGGTAAAATATTTAATGAATAAATAAATAATGACCAAAATATATGGTCAACCAGACCAACTCAGCCAGATTTCCATCTCAGGAATTGTCAATCGTGATGACATCAAGGACCTTCTGAGCGTCACTCTGGAGGTCCCTGTCATGTCATCACAACTCCTTGATGGAAACACAGCCTTGGTGTGCATGGTTGCCATTACATTATTCTATACATTTAGAATTTTTGGTCTGTATAGGCATAATGAGCAGAAACTTGTTTCCAGTTGTGACCCATTAAGGCAAATTAAGCACATGGAGGTTAAGTGACTTGCTCAAGGTCACACAGTATGCAAGTGGTGGTTGTGGGATTCAAATCTGAGTCTGCTGGGTCTGCAGGTTTACAGCTGTGCTCTCCTCCCCATAAAGCTTTTTATCCACCAGTATCAGTCTGCCTGGACTTCACATCAGGATCACTCGAGTTACCTCCCAAACTTGTTGTCCTTCTCTCTATTTCTCTCAGCATCGCCACCTCTCTCTGACATACGAGAATGTGGAAGTGAAGACATGTTTGCTGCTTACACGGTGCACCTTTTTCTGCAAACTAACCCTTCAGCTATTCCCAGAAAAATGTACACAAAACTTCCCAACACATCAAATAACCAAAACTTAATACAAATATTCCCTCCTCAAACAACACAATTATTTCTCATGATGGAGCACTGCACTTGTCCTCCTGACCGTCCCTTCTTTTGAAATCCTTCCTCTGTGTTTTGCTGCCTTTGATGCCACATGATGCTACTCCCACCCATCCCAACCCCAACACATATGGTATCAGAACTGAAGAGACTGACCTGACACCCAGTTGCACACTGATACTACAGGAAGAGAACATGACCTGCTCATTACTCCTCGGTCTTCTCGCGGTCTCACCCTTCAATTTTGCTCACTTTGTTTTCTGCTTTCCTTAATACCTGTGACCCAGCAAAGCCATCCAACTTGGCTTGGCTCTTTCAACTCCCTCTCAAACACCTGCCTCACTAACACTGTGCTGCCTGCCTCTTGCCTCAGTCCTTGCTGCCACCCACAAAACTGATCAACTGCTTCACCACTGTGCATGTGCATTAATCAGGGGAGTGAAGTGGATGCAATGAGTGGCCAATGGCTGATTATACAGGTGGAGCCATGGAAACAAAGATGGTGATCATCAGTGGACAAGTCTTCAAGTTCAACCCCTCCCGCCTCCCCAGAACAACATTTGTCCATACAACTTTCACTGTCCAGGTGACTCTCATGAAACAAAAATATGAAACATATAAAATAGAGCTCTGTTTCAAGGCACCGACTATTACATGGTGCCCTAGGTGGCCACCTAGTTTGTCTATCCTTAAGACTGGCCCTGCCTGCCCTGTACACACAGCCACACTGAGGTCAAGATGAATTTCTTTATTTGTGATTTCTGTGCTGTAATTTCTATGTTTCCCAGTAGTCTCTTTCAGTCTCTTTCTCCTCTGATTGGAACAAATAAAGTCAAAGATTTATTGCCAGCCCGCCTGCCCATTCACAGCCACACTGAGGCCCAGATGAACTTTATTTGTGATTTCTGTGACTGTAATCTCTCTTTTCCCCAGTAGTCTCTGTCTCTTTCTCCTCTCGATAGAACAAGTCAAAGATTTATTTTGCTAGCCTGCCCTGAACACACACACGAGCCACACTGAGTCCCAAATTAATTTCTTTATTTGTAATTTCTGTTACTGTAATATTTTCCATTTGGCCCCAGTAGTCTCTCTCTCTCTCTCTCTCTCTCTCTCTCTGTGTCTTTCTCCTTTAGTCTGGATCTGGAGGTTAAGATGGAATAAAAAGTTAAAGATGTATTTCTACACAGGCCAAAAGGCGATGTATTTGTATTTGTTTTCTTTTTTTATTTCTTCACCTGACATCGGACCCCACCCACTGTCTCCATCCAATTCCTCTCTCCCCAATGACTTTCTCTCTGCCCTCCCCATAAGTCTCTTTTAGTCTCTGACTCTGTCTTTTTTCTGTCCTTGGTAATTGTTGCCAGCCACCCAACCAACAAGTTAGCCCAAAAATCCTCCTCCAGCTCCCAATAAGGACAAGTAACCTGCATCTCAACAACATTCCACGCTTCTTCCTCACCTGTGCCTGCTGAACCTGTGGGCCATGTTGTGCACACAACACAGTTATATATAGTGGTAGGGAAGTGCCTAAGAATTTGCAATGTAGTATTTCGCATATAACCCGAATTTTGTGAAATAGTCTACCAAAGCAAATAACTATGCATCAGTGACATAAAGTTCCTATTGTTCTGTATGGACTTCATGTTACTTTGCCTTGTATTTTGCTAAGGCAAATTTTGCAGTGATTCATGGGATGAAAGATCACATGGTCTCTTTATTGTCTTGCACAGCACTGTTCATCATAGTGTGTTGTGGAAAGTTGGAGACAATTTGCTCTCAGAGCTCTGAGATTCAAATCCTCTTAAAATCTTTAAAACTCATTTTGCCACAAACTTTTGTGACACAATTTTGTAGATCGATTGTAGTAAACGCTTATGCTTATGCTGCTATATCATTGAGCATGTATTGATGTTTTGTGAATACTGAATGTTAATTTTGTTGATTGAGTCTCTGTACTGACAGACACTGTAGAAGTGTGCTTTGGGGAGAGGCGACTCTGTGGTGTAGAAGGAAGATTAGTGAGAAAGGCTATTTTCCAACTGTTATTGGCTATTGTTTTATTATTTTGTGTTCCTGTAGACACAGTACAACTTAACTGAATTGTTTATAAATATTTTCAGATTGCTAGAGCAGTTTTCAGTCTTTTTACAGGACTGTCTGTGTTGTACATACTTTACTGAACAGTTAAAGTTTCTGTGCCTGACCTTTAATCTGTGTGCATGCTGCCTGTCATTTGATATGCATATCATTGCATCACCATAATGCAGTAATCTGAATGTGTAATCCTGTCTTCAATGTATTTCCCTGCTTCTGTGTAGCTAGGTACTGACCCCCCAAATCAAAGCAAGGTATTGTTTTCTGAGTGTCTTCCAGGACAGGTATTTTGTTGTGCGGTGTGGCTGCAATTACTGCTTTTCTTCCCAGCCACCCAAAAGTGCGAAATATCAAGTTGCTGTAAATTGTCTGTGTAATCTAAAAATGCCACGAAGAGGCGGTCAGGCAAAGCAGTTTCTGTATGTGGTGCTGCTGCTAGGATTAATATTAGCAGTGAATGTTGTGGTGAAGATGATTGAGGTTCATTAGGAGGTACCAAGGCTAGCAGTGTTAAGAGTGGTTGTGGCCATTGTAATATGCAGCATAAGGGCAAAGTAGTAGCTGGTGAAAGTAAAGGATTTCTCAACTATGTTTTCACAGTGAAATCGGTTGCTTCAATGCTGGTTGGAGATGGCATTGTCCCTGCTGTTAGTAAAGTTAGTGAGGGCATGGTTGATAACAGCATGAGTTTTGCTACAAGTTTGACCCATTAAAGCGTATCATGTGGGCAAAATGTTGTTGAATCCGCAGACTTCAGTGCAGTTGACATCCCATGCCCAACAGTACTTGAACATAATTCTGATTATGATGATAAGTCACAGTCTCATGTTTCCACTGATGTTGAGATTAGGTCATCCAAACAGTCAGACATTGATGAAAAAGTGTGGCTGCACTGGCTGATAATATTGATGCTGCTGTTGAACTGAGAATATACTGAGAATAAACTGAGAACAGGAGTACAGTATCCAAAGTGAATTAGAGGATGATGATTCTGATGATGAAGCTAGAACCCCATTTGGGAACCAGAAAAAATAAAGTTAAGGTGGTTGTTTCTAAATAGTCTATTAGTCTCCCCCAAAGTTCTGCTGTAGCTGTGTCGTTGATGATGACCCTGAGATTCAGGACTGAATGAGTGCCAACTGGTTTAGGCTGAATCCAAATAAGACTGAGATGTTGGTTGTGAACCCAGGTTGTCAGGTAGAGGGGTTATCCGTGTGGCAGCCATCTGGGTTTTGGCTAGGTGGCAGTCAACGATGACCTCTGACTGGTTGCAGAATCTGGAATTTATGCTTGATGGCAAACTGACACTTAAGTCTCAGGTGTCAGCCATTGTCAAGTCCTCATCTTACCACCTGAGGATATCACCCAGATGGCTCAGTGGGTAGCACACTCGCCTCTGAGGCTGGGAGATCAGAGGGCTGTGGGTTCAGTTCTACATCTGGCACTTGGGTTAATGTCAGTACTGACACTGTAGTGCAGCATGAGAGGGTGCTGCAATTCTGAGGTGCCTTCTTTTGGATGAGGCGTTAAACCGATCCCATCTGCCTGGATTGGTGGTAGTTCAGGTGGATGTTAAAGATCCCATGGCACTTATCAAAAGTGTGGGGAATTTCCTGGTGTCCTGGCCAAATTTCCCTCATTCACTAAAAATACCACCTACAGCTTAATCTGGTTCATGGTCAGTTGACATTCATCTGTATCCCCTCCCCGGGTTGTGGCTGAAAATAGACAGGATTTGTCTAGTGCACTACCCAGTCAACAAAACTAAATAAATAAATAAATAATAAAACACCTGGTCCCACCTGATGACCTTCCAACATTGGTCCACACCTTTGTGACCTCATGCCTTGATTACTGCAATGCCCTATACCTAGGATTACAGGAGGTAGACCTGTGCCACCTGCATCTGGTGCAGAATGTGGCTGCAGGTTGTTAACTAGCTTGTCAAGATCTTGTCATATCACATCTGTGTTTCACGGCCTGCACTGGGTGCCAGTGCAATGGAGGATCACCTTCAAGGTTGGGTGACTGACTTATAAGGTCCTGCACAGACTAGGACTGTGATACCTTCAAGATCTCATTGTCCCTACTGCCCCTTCATCCTCTCTGCCAAAAGGGATTGCTAGAGATTCCAGGGTCCATTTAACAACATGAGCTAGATCATTTGTATTTTGCTGTGCAGACTCTGTGGAATTCTCTACCTTGTCGGATTAAGGAGGCCATCCGTTGAGGCCTTTAAATCTGCCTTAAAAACATAGTTATTTGATCAAGCATTTTCTGATATTTAAAAGTCTGTGGTAATATGATCTATTTTTATGCTTTATTTAGTAGAACTGATGTTTTATGTTTTATGTGCAATGCTATGATCTTAATGGAATAGCATTTTATAACTAAATAAAGATAAGTAATTAATAGTCATCAATTTTGATGTTCAGTCAAAGTCAAATTGTGCAGAACAGCAGAAATCATGCATTACACCCCAATTTCATCACCACCAAAAGTGCAGCTAAGTATGCAGCAGCAGCACAACAGCGACATATGAAAAGTAGGGCATCAAATCCCTAGTTTAGGTTTTTTGTGCAAGATGGCAAAATGAAAGCGGTGGCAATCTGCCAGCATTGCCAAGCCGTTGAGCGTGGTAAAAATGGTAGCCATTTGGGCACTGGAAGCCAGCATACTCATCTGAAGGGCAGGCACATGGCACTGTGGACTCCAGCACCAGGGGCGGCTAATGCCATAGTTGGGTGTTCACCCTTAGCCACGTTAGTGAGCATGGTATCCCCTTCCTTCACTGTAAGCAGCCATGTCATTAAAAGTGGTGAAATAACACTGGAGGATTACCACAGGCATAAGGAGGAGGAGGATTTGATGTAATGTTCAAGCAGTGGTCAGAACAGCAGTGGTGGTCCATGTTGTAATTCTACATCAACTCCCGTGCTTAAAGCGTGGAAAATACCAGTATGTATTGGCTTGTCACCTGTGCACAAACCATCACACACCAAGGTAGCCCATCCATGTCAGTTAGTAGAGTACAGCCATGAAGCATGCCACGTGTAAAACAACGAACAAAGCAGCCCACATTGCACAGCTTTTTGCACATAACAGTAAATATCCACCCAATCATGCAGCTGCACATGAGCTCAATGCTGCTCTAGCAGAAATGCTGGCAATTGACCTTTGCCATTTTCCTTTGTGGAGAATATGGACTTCTGGTGCTTTGCAGCATGTGCATGTCCTAAATAGAAGGTCCCATCTCGGACTTACTTTTCCACCTGTGCTGTCCCTGAGTTATATGGGATGGTGACAGAGTCTGTAAGACATGCCCTTTGACATCCACCTCACCTTACATTCGCTTAAGCATGGACATGTGGACAAGTAGCAAAACAGCTGGTAGTTCCTATCTGTGTATTACTGCATATTGGGCACAGTTGCCTGGTGTTGTCTGTGATGGTGGGATGGGAAAGCAGCGAAATAAGCCAGACTGCGATGGTGATAGCAACCTTCAGGGCATTAGACAGCATGTCACGCGCAATGCATAGTGTAGCAGGGTTGTATACAGGTGAACACATGCTAGACTTGCTACTGACAGAAATTGATGAGTGACTGCACCCCTGTCCTAAAAACTGGCTTCATAGCTAGTGATACTGGATCAAATATTGTGAAATGTATCAGCAATGGTGGCTTTGTGTGGGTTCCCTGCATGGCCCTGCTTAAATCTGGTGGTACAGGAGTT
Organism: Neoceratodus forsteri; assembly: GCA_016271365.2. Classification (NCBI taxonomy): domain Eukaryota; kingdom Metazoa; phylum Chordata; order Ceratodontiformes; family Ceratodontidae; genus Neoceratodus; species Neoceratodus forsteri. The sequence continues at coordinate 737,397,456 of CM057449.1, forward strand.
TCTGCAGTATCCTGAAATAAAGCAAAGGCTGACCATTGCATGACACATTTGTGCCCACTTTGCATGCTCTGGAAAGGCCCATGACCAGCTTAGGAAGCTGCAGGTTCAAAACAGCCTTCCTCAGCAATGCCTGAAACTTAAGTTGTCATGAGATGGAACTTGACAGTTTGCATGGCAGAGCATTTGTACAAACAGTACAAAGCAATCAATGAGTACCTATTTATGCCCACTAGCCGTGACAGTTCAGGGCCCTCAATGTCCATAGCAAGTGAACAATGGTGACTCATGGACTCAGTAATAATAATTTTGAGACCGTTTGAACATGCCACACAGGCAGTGAGTGGTGACACTGCATCCGTTAGTCAAGCCATTCCACTTCTCCGGGTGCTGAGGAAGACTTTGTTGAATCTGCAGCCTAGCTTTGATGTTGCTGGAGACAGATCAAGCAGTGCATTACTGAACACATGAGTACTATGTTAGACAACAATTAACACATTGCCACTATTCAGCAATCTCCCAAATTTGGAACAGCAACAATGCTGGACCACGCTACAAATGTGGCATTGCATCCATACTGCAGTAAGGCAAGATCCGGTTCAAAATCTGACTGGACAGCTGGTCTGATTTGTTCATGGGCACAGAAGTCATGTGCAAAGTTATACAAATCACAGCATAACAAGGTTGAAGGTCACTGTAGACAGTACATCCAGTAAGGTGGCTGAGGGGCAAGGGAGGTGTCACAAAACAGGTGTCCATTAATCCACTTTGTGGCACCTTGTCCCAAGTCAGTATTTGTGACCTAGATGAATCTTGTGAACAGGTGGATGATTCATCTGGAATGCATGCATCATGAGCATGGTTGAGAGCCTATTTGGAAGAAAACAGGCATCTGACAATAATGGATGATTCTTTGGTGTACTGGACTTGCAAGGTGGATGAATGGCCAGTGCTGACATCAGTAGCAATGAAGTACCCGACATGCCCACCCTCAGTGTCAGTGTGGAGAGGGTATTTAGTTCTGTGGGGCCATAGTGCATGACCATTGTGCTAATTTATCAGAATTAATGAAGGTCACATACCAAGACAGACAATCACATCTCTCTTTTGTACCGGTCATGATGCTGGTGTTGTTGCTGCTGATGGTGGTGAAGCAGACCATCCTTTTGGAAGCATCAAATGCTGTACTACTGATGTTGATGATATGGCCATGAAAAAGAATTTCCAAGTAGCTACAACTCCAGACTTGAGGACTGCAAGGGCTGCTTCATCCTTGATGACGATGCAGAGGATGTTGGTGATATCGCATAATGGCAAAATTACTGCAGTGACTGCTTTCTCAGTGCCATAATGTTACTTGTTTTGAATAACCAAAAGACAAACTGTGGCTTTCATTGTCATATGACAACTGACAATAAATGATGTGTCATTGTATTTTTACTTCTCCTTTATTTATTTTGAGGCATAGTTCACATAAAGTGTGCAGTCATTATTAATTGCAGTCAACCCAGGTCTTAAGAGTGAGACTGAGGACATTTTACCTGTGCCCAGCTATGACCCCCGCAGTCAGCAACCACCACCCCTGCCTCTGGAAAGTGACAGAAAGACAGATTCTACCTGTGCCCAGCTATGACCCTGTAGCCAGCAACAACCACCATGGTTCTAGAAAGTGACAGATATACAGGTTCTACTTGTGCTCAGTTATGACCCTGCAGCAACAACAACCACCATTCTTCTGGAAGTGACAGATATACAGATTCTACTTGTGCCCAGCTAAGACTCTGCAGCCAGCAACAGCCACCATGCTTCTGGAAAGTGACAGAGACAAATACTACCTGTGCCCAGCTATAACCCTGTAGTCAGCAACAACCACCATGCTTCTGGAAAGTGACAGATATACAGATTCTACTTGTGCCCAGCTATGACTCTGCAGCCAGCAACAGCCACCATGCTTCTGGAAAGTGACAGAGAGACAGATACTACCTGTGCCCAGCTATAACCCTGTAGTCAGCAACAACCACCATGCTTCTGGAAAGTGACAGATATACAGATTCTACTTGTGCCCAGCTTATGACCCTGCAGCCGGCAACAGCCACCATGCTTCTGGAAAGTGACAGAGAGACAGATACTACCTGTGCCCAGCTATGACCCTGTAGTCAGCAACAACCACCATGCTTCTGGAAAGTGACAGAGACATATACTACCTGTTCCCAGCTATGACCCTGTAGTCAGCAACAACCACCATGCTTCTGGAAAGTGACAGAAAGACAGATTCTACCGTGCCCAGCTATGACCCTGTAGCCAGCAACAGCCACCAAGCTTCTTATCAGTGATTCACAGTAAGTATGTACCAATCTCATATAGTCTGTTTTTCATTTGAACTGTGGTGTCTGTCATTCTGATATCTAGGCAAAGATGACACTGTCAACAAATAGAGTCAACTGATTTTCATTTTGTTTTCAAAGGTTACAGACTGTGTAAACTGGCACTACTAGAGTAATCCTACCACTGGAGGGATCAAATTGACAGGTAAGTATCAGTGTTCTTTCTTATTTCAGTTTTGATTCCAATTTTGTGGCCCAGGCATAAAGCATTCACGGTGGTGACATACAGAATACAGGCCACATAACATATTTGTTTATTCACAGATGGAAGAGGTGTACTTCATTTTGCCATGGTTTGTAAAATTGTGTTATCCTGGTTCAGAAACCACATGATGTCATGTAACTTAACACAGTGGGCCACTGTGGGCACTCAATAAATGTGGAACATTTTTGTATGTGGTTTACTACATTAATAATAACTGGATATTTGACACTGGATATGGGGTTCTTACTAATAGCTTGAAATTTTAAGCTGGATATGATGTTTACGATTAGCTTTGTATTTAAAGCTGTATACATAACAAAAGACAGGAACAGCCACTCTGTGACATGGATGTGGTAGAAACAATGACATCCTCATAAATTCTGCTTCATCTCTTTTCAGGTAAAATTGTGATGCTGTACACTGCGTGGGTTATATCCTCTGCTCTGAAGAAGGATAACACGTATGATGATCCGCTGAAGACCTGTAAAGATGACAAAAACATTAATGAACCATTTTTCAAATGCTCTCCACCAGCAAAAAAAAAAACAATACATACTTACCTTTCAAGGGTTGACACAGTATATGTGCAGCCAAAGTCAGTAGCCATCGAAGTGGTAGACCACCAGTTGTGTGCCTACTACCTGAAAAAAAGGAATCAATTATTGCCTTTCAGTGAACCACAGCAACCCCCAAAGAAAATTTTAATTTTACAGTACCACATTAGGTTTCAGACTCGTAACATATGTGTTCCTTGCATGTTGATGTGATTTGATCATCATGCCCACCACAGTATAGTATTAACAAGGTTCACTGAAAAGGAACAAAATGACGGTCTGCTTACAATACAGAACAAGATTATATAGAAACTTACTGGATTTGTCTATGGGAAAAACATTTACAGTGGCACGCACAAGAACTAACCATTGGTATGAATGCACACACCAGGGGCAGCAAGTGTTGTTGAGGGCAGCATTTAGGGCATTTTAATCTCATCTGTACTTTGAATTCCATTACATCAGCCAGAGAACAGCAGCAGCAGCAGCAGCAGCAAGTGGCGTTACAAGGCAATGCTCTCACCTAAACACTGTAAGGCATTTCTGGCCTTTATTATTGATTCTGAGTTTTCAATGACATGGAATCAGCAGGAAAAGAGCAGCAGCAGCAGCAAGTGGTGTCACAAGGCAATGCTCTCACTTAACACACTGTGACACATTTCTGGCATTTTGTTATTGATTTGGAGTTTCATGACATGGAATCAGTAGGAAAGAGCAGCCAGAAGGCGTCACAAGGCAATGTTCTCCTTAACACACTGTGATGCATTTCTGCCATTTTATTTTTCAGCTGGGCATTTCATGAAATTAAAACAGCGGGACATTCACACACAAGATAGCACATTTGTAGGGCCAGGGCATGGTTGGTTGGGTAGCAGTATTGTAATAATTGCCTTGGTGCTTTAACCAATTGTTCAGAAAGCTAACAAGGATTATCATACTTGTTACTAATTTACTTTACTTTTTACATGACTGATGGTCGGGAAAATGGCGGACGTGCATGCTTTCATTAAAGTGAAACTGTTGTGCCGCAAGGCATGCTGCAATAAAGTGTCTTGCAGACAGGGTTTTGGAGAAACAAGATTTAATTGCAGGAAAGTAGTGACTGCAAACTTGACTCATCACAAGACTTATTACATAACATACAATAATGAGTAGGTACTAAAATTTCTATTGCTGAAAGCATAATGACGTAGGGTAGGGACATTAGGGGTTAGGGAATCTGATTTTTAGTTTTTTAATTGTTTAACAGGACTGGCACACTAAGCTGAAAGCATTTACAGAGTGTGACCTGGGAGCACAGGAAGTTAAGTGACTTGCTCAGGGTGACACAGTATGTAAGTTGGGGCTGTAGGATTCAAACTCAGGTCTCCAGATTTGCAGCTCACAGCCTTAAACCGCTGTGCTATACTGCCTCCCATTACCATTCTGAGGCTCAACAAATACAGGATTAACAAAATTAACATCACAAAGAAATCATGAACTGAATATAAATGTCGTACTAGTATGTAAGAAAAATAAATATGGCTTAAGAAAATAAATAAAAGCAGAGATTTATTTCTTTGGGTTTTTGTAATCTTGTTTTCTTGATCTTGGGTCTTGACCCTCAAAATGTAAATCCGATTTACCACCACTCCCAAATGTTCCACCACCTCACGCCATTATGCTTTCCATAATATTAATTATTTGTTTTGTTCATCATTACTTAATTTTATGTAATAATAAGTCATGTGGTTGTCAACTTTGCAGACAATACGTGCTTTCAGCGCAGTTAAAATTGTGCCACCCAAAGCCGTCTTTAAGACACTTTTATTGCAGCATGCATAACAGCACAATAGTTTCACCTCTAAAGAAAGCATGCAGCTTCCACCATTTTGCAGACCATCACTCATGTAAGACATAAAGTAAATTAAGTACCACATAAAAAAATGCAAACAAAACATTACCTGAACATAAATTATATACTTAGCATCAAAATAAAAATATTAATTAAGAACAAAAAATTAAAAGCAGAGGAGATGTTTGGGGGTTTAAATTTACATCAAAATAATTTTCAAGGGGCCAGTTGCTGATCACCACTGAAAGTATGCAGCAAGCTGATTGTCTCCTCATTCTGCCCCTCAATATGAGAGAGGCGCTGCACAGCCATCTCCACCATTGTTTTCATGGCCTCTACTTCCACCCACAGCACAGCCAGGTCACCATGGTCACAGGATGCTGTAATGGGTCTTCTTCCTTGTGGGCAGCTGTTGGATCCTCCTCCTCTGCTGACTGCATCTGCCAGAACTGCAGCTGATGTGCAGATGGACAAGGTTCTTCTGCCACAGCTGCAGGAGTGGCTGCTACCTCCTGCATCATGGCCTCCCACTCAGCCTGGTGGTGAACAACTAGGTGGGTTCACTGACCACCGGTGCTGAGGTGCCCTCTTGCACCCTGATGGACCAGCATGTTGCACAGTTTGCAACACATAACAGTTGGGTCCCCAGGGGCTCGTAAACAACTCCCACATGGGAGTGCTCCATACAGGGCCTGTTACAGGCAGTGGGGGAGCACCGGATGTCATCTGCTGTGCTGCACCGCTGGTGGAGGGCAACAACTTGCTGAAGTTGCTGGTGTTGCTCATCCTGCTGCTACTCCTCCTGCTGTGGCACCTCTGACTGCTGTTGCTGCTCCTCTAGCTGTTGCTGTACCTCCTGCTGATGCTCAGAGTGAAGGACCTCTGCTGAGAGCTGGCTATGCCTGCAGTTGAGAACACCAAACTGGCCCTGTTTGATCTAACTGGGTGGACAAGAGCTGTCCCGCGCCATGACCACAGCTGGGCGCCACTTTGCCCACCATGCCTTGATCCATTAAAAGAACTTACAAAAAAAAAAACAGTAAAAGTACTAGTAAATTAACTGTACTGAAAACAAAGTACACAAAAAACTTTTTAAACAAAAAAAGCCTGTAGAATTAACTACATTTCTTTTCACTTAACAAAGTAAATCTCAAAGGTCTAAGCAAAAATAAGCAACAATTAGCTAGTATTTTAGCTCTATGCCCAAGACTGAGAAACAACCTGCAGTACAGATCTGCACACTCTTTGTGCAAGAGAAAGTGAAAGTAAAACACTGACTGCCTGCCCATTTAAGTTCCTCCTTGAATCATGTGACCTGCAGGCCTGCAGAGACAGTCAGGCATGTGACCAGTATCCTGTTTCTTACCAACATTGCCTTCTCAAACTATAACTTGAAGTGAACTCAAAGTGACCAGCATAAAATCCGCTAAGGCGAATATTGACTTTTAATGGAAATTTTGCATAATGATCCGCATCTCAAAGTTAGCCACTTTGGGTTCACTACACTAATGAATTTAAACTTCGCTGCATCTCTAGTTATATACCATGCATGAATGAGTCATGTGACTATCCCATGACAGCATCACATGACTATTGCCTGATCGGATGCTGCCAGCTGCCTGTACATGAAGCGAGCACACCGATGGCATCCCCATGGCAACAGTCAACACACTGGAGGAAACACACACTCTGCAACTTATCACGGACCTGGAACTGGACTTCTGCAGTGAAGTCCATATTTATCTGGGTCTGTAGTTACTAGTTTTGATCCAAGGGTTCAGATTTCAGGTGAAACAGTCCACCCAACCCTAATTTCTCAGTGCCCGATCGGTAAACTAGAGTAGATACTTGTCAACTGGCACCAGAAACATGTTGAGTAGACAAACACCTTTATTGTACTGGGCAATATTTCTTTTTACAATATATTCAAAATATTCCAAGATGGGAAAGCACCATGACAAATTGGTTTGAGATTTAGGCCTTGTCCTCACCCACAAAATCAATTTACAAAGCTAAAGAGCAACACAGAGTTGGAGACTTGTGCCGATAAGTGGTAGACATGGCTTATTGATATCTGCAGCCTATGGTCTTCAGTAGCAATTTAATACTTGAGCCTGAGGAGCTTGAAGGTGAAACTCCAGGGGCAGGGTGGAAATAAAACAAGAATATTACTGCAATTGAAAATTGAGGCACAGTAACATATGGAGATGGTGTGCATAACACTATGGAATATAAATAATAGCTTTGAAAAGATTTAGTAAATGGCGTCTACTATGATTCTGAGTTTTCATCCCTTACTGTGTTCCCTATCTGAATAACTACTGAGTCAGCCAGCCAGTTTGTTGCTCATTATACTGTTTTAATGTATAGACACAATTGCACCAAGATGAAAATGATCAGACCACTGACCAAACTGAATGTGCTCATTTTCTACATGATTATTAACTTTGATTCTTTCATCATAGGTTCGGCAAGTCAGTGAGCTGCAGAAACTTGCACAAGAATATTGTTTATAATGAAATGATGTCTAAAGACAGGACTTTAACAGAACGAACAGTGCCAAGTGATTGGAGACAGATTCTTCATATGGACCCACATTCCCCTGAAGAAGCAGCAGTACTCAGAAATGCTGGGTATGAGGTGGAAGGGATATAATAACAGATGAAATGTTTTATGCACAGTGGTGAGTGGGTGGTTCATCCTTTTGATAATTATTGTTTTTCTGAGACAAAGACTTCAAAAGCAAGAAACATATTAGTATAATATGGAGGCCTGAGAACTGACACAATTTGAATATAGCATGTACAGAATTTGAAATGAATATAAATTATTATAGAACCTGCTTTCAGAAGCTGAAGTTGAACAATAAATCACCAACGTGCTGTACTGAAACTTTCAATTTTTTTACATGTCATGCAGCAGATCAAGAATGATTTGTTCTTTAGTTTGTGAACACCTCAATCCCTATCAATTATATCACAATACTATATTATTGCAGACCCCACAATTTTTACTTCTACAGTGCTATTATTTATTTGTATGCATTATCCCACTCAAGAACTATACCACACAAAATAAGTCCCTTAGCTGTCCTCCCAAATTGCTCAAAGTTGTCTTATAGAATGGATATGGTGACAGCTGTACTATATTTTATGGCAATATGAAACCAAATGCAAGTACTAGAGCTTCTCATGGAATTTCATGGAATTCCACCTAATTCTTCAAATTCCATCATAAATTACATTTAAGGGACATCATTAATTAATTTAAGGGACATCGTAAATTAATAATTAGAAACTACTATAGACCCCCACCGCTGATAGCAACTATAATAAAATTAAATTAATGAAATCTCAGAAATGTCAGATAAGCGGTAATGTTGTTATTCATTTAATCTCCATGCATAGATTGGAGACAGTAAAGGAGATCACGTAAATGGACAAAGATTTTATCTCCACTTTAGTTAATCATGGAATAGACCAACTGGCAAAAGAACAACTTGAGGTAACAACATACTTGATCTCCTCATTACACATACTGAAAATAGAATAACAAAAGTATAAATTAAAGAACCACTAGGCAGTGGCGACCATACCTCCGTTCTAATCAACATGGCAATCAAATACACAAAAGTTAGTAATTCTACTATATTAAGAATTATGATGAAGCTAACATTAGTGAAATAAACAAAATACTAAATAGTATAGACTGGAACAATATCCTTTCATACCCCAGTGTGGAAAAAGCATGGGGAAGTTGAAGGGCATTATACAAAACCTAGAGTGTGACTACATGCCTACCATGAAAAATATAACAAAAATGGTAAAATACCAGTATGGTTTAATAAATCAATTAAAAAGTATTAAAAAGAAAGAAAGGCTATTTAAAAAGCAAAAAGTAATCTAGTGATGAGACAACTAGACTATACAAAAAATCAGTGTCCACTTGAAAAATGTGATACAAAAAGCAAAACAAGGATTAGAATTAAGACTAGCACATTCCAACAATAAGAAATCCTTACATTCATACCTTAGTGGCAAAAACAAATTGTGAAAAGTTTGGGGCCTATTTCTCATGATGATAAAATAGTGGAATCTGACCTCAAAAAGCTGACAGATTCAACAAATTATTTTTCCATTTTCAGTACTAAATCATCTAGTGTGAAAACATGTTAGACTTCAAATAACAATAATGCCCATTATCTAATCCACTGGGATGATGTACTAACAGCCCTAAGGAACCATAACAAAGAATACTTGCCCAGATTATACTCATTCAAGATTTATGAGTGAAACTGCTCTTGCCATCTCTATTCCACTATTATTTTTAATAAATCACTCATAAATAAGGAGATTCCATCGAAATAGCTCATAGCAAATGTAGTTCCAATACTCAAGAAGGTAACAAGGCTGATGTACATACTTATCCTCCATTTAGTTTGCAAATTGATGGAAAGAATAATAAAGATATTCATAGAAGAAATTGAATCTTTTGGTATTACTGACGCCACACAACATGGAGTCAGACAAGGATACTCCTGCACTACCAATTTAATCTTTTAAAAAATACATCAGTAAGGAAATAGACAAAGGAGTTCCAAAGGATTTTATTCTGCTGGATTACAATAAGGCTTTTGACTTGGTTCCACACCTCAAGTTAATAGATAAACCAAGCAAATTTGGCATCTCATTGTGCCTAATTGATTGAGAGAGAAATGGCTGACCAATAGGTCACTGTGAGTTAGAATGAATGGTATCTTATCTGAACGAGGAATGGTTAACAGTGGGGTCCCCAGAGCTCCATTCTGGCTCTCTCTGTTTAATATTTATATTAGTGACATGCAAATTAGCCAAAATAACATCATGTCCAAATTTGCAGATGATACTAAATTGGATGGTAAAGTTGACTGTGTGGAAGCACAAAACTCTAACTAATAACTTATTGCATATTGAGCAATGGGCAAAAGAAAATGATATGAAATTCAGTGTTGACAAATCTAAGGTTATGCACTATGGCAAAAAAAAAAATCCAGGTGTTAATTATTCTTTAAATAATATTCAGATACCAGTGTCAATATGTGAAAAGGACCTGGTATTTTGATTAATAATAATCTTACTTCAATAGACCGTTGTATCAAAACAACAAGATTGGCTAATGGCCTAATAAATATATTTAGGCATACATGTGTCTAAAGGTGAACAGCATCTAATTCCAATTTGTAAGACTTATATATGACCATATCTAGATTATGGCTCCCCTTTAGAGTCCACATCTCAAAGGTGGCATTGCTCTGCTGGTAGGAGTTCAGAGGTGAGCAACCAAAATGGTGTCTAGATTATCTAGTTATGACTATACTACCAGATTAAAAGAAACTGGCCTTTTCTTGCTTCATATGAAGATGAAGTGGTGACTTACTCTTTCTGTATAAAATTCCAAAGAATACAGATATGATGGAGCACTGTGACCTGAAATATTCAGAAAGATGAACAGTTGGCAAATTGCATAATAAACAATTAAAATTTATGTGGGCTAACACATCAAAAGAGATTACTTTACAATATCAGAGTGGCTAAAGCTTGGAATGCACTACCACGGACCTAATAAATCTAGATAATTTTAATTCATTTAAAATTGGAGTTGACCGATAGCTTTCGTCAAACTATAATAAAGATTAATTGCCCACATTTAAGGGGACATTCACAATGGGCATTTGGCCTTATGTTGTCCAGCTGAACCAAAGTAAGTGGAATTTGAAAATTCAAAAGTGGTTACATCTTTTATTTTACTCATAAATTCATAATTTTCAGTTCACATAAATCATGGAATAGTGTTCTATGACTTACCTAAACAATGGATTTATTTTTGCAAATTGTGATTAATGAACCTGTGGGTTAAACAAACTATGGTAAACTAACCCGTGGTTTAATTTAAAACACTTTGGAAATTCCACAGAATTTATTAGACATTTCTGAAAAGCATTTTGGAAGTGGAATTACCATTTTCCAGGATTCCACCAACAAAATTCCATGTTCCACATAGCTCTAGCAAGTGCTTTATTCAACTCATTCAAGCTTCAGTGCCAGTGTCCAAATATGGAAACAGAATCTTTCAACAGAAAAGCACCACTTGACCCAACCAGTCTGAACAGATGGTCCCTGACTAGTTTGTCTCCATAAAGTAGATCCTAATTGGTCTCAGGAACCCCCTCATCACTACCTATTTACTAATATTCTCCTATGATTATCTCATGGATGTTTAAAGCCTCCTACTGTTTTTCAACCCCACCAAATCCATGGCAGTCTGTTCCAGGTGTCCACCACTTTTCATTGAAAAGTATTCCCTCACATACCCTTAATCTCCCCAGCCCCAGCTTCATCGCATTCCTTCTGGTCCTGGAGCTCTTTCTGTTTTGAAATGACCCTCCTCTTGCATCCTGTTCACCCCTATGATGCACTTGTGAGGTCTCTATCATGTTCCTCTCACTCTCCTCTCTTCTGATGTACGTATTGCAATCTCTCAGTTTCTTCTCATATGGCATTTGGTGCAACCCATTCACCATTTGAATTGCCCTCCTCTGGACTGTTTCCCCTTTCCATGTCCTTTGTGATGTGCAGCCTCAGAACAGGACACAATACTCCAGGTAGAGTCTCACAAGTGAGTGATACAGTAGCAACACACCTCCTCCTCCTGCTGAGTTACATCTCCCAGTGCATCAAGCATCCCACTGGCTCTACTTACTGCTTTGTCACTCTGCCCTGGCACTTTGAGGTCATCAGATATGACAATCCCAAAGTCCATTTCCTGCTTAGTGATTGTCAATACCTCCACCTATCCTGTATTCAGCTCCTGGGTTCCTATGACCTAGGTGCATGAGTTTCTCTTTTGGAACTGAACCCAGATTGCAATGCTCTTGACCAGTCCTCAAGTTTTCAGGTCCCTATGCATTTTTCCACTCCCTCCTGAGTATTCACGCTATTGTAGACTATAGCGTCATTTGCAAACAGGTATACCTTCACTTGCAACTCTTCTGCAATGTCACTTGTGAAGAACTCAGAAAGTCAGAAGGTGAGGCTGCTGTAGGCAAAAACAAACACAACTACACTTGCAAAAGTTCATGTAATCCTCTTTTATTGTATCCAACATCTGTCCTAACATTTCACGAATAAGTGGCTTTATCAAGGGACCATTCTATGAAATAAGTAAAACCAAGAAATAAAAGCATAATTCACAGTATCTAAATACAGATTTTAGACTTACTCATATTTTGGATATAGTGTATTTTAAATGTTTATATTTATTTTTAATCCTGCTTTTATATTATTGATTTGCAGTTCAATTCCTCTGCAATATATAAAAACTGTACAATATTTTATTATACCAGCTAGTCAACTCATATTCATACATGCTTTGCTTTGGAACAGATTTGCACCTGAGTGAGGTACTGCCCTTAAAATGTGCTGGAAAAACTCCAGTTACATTCTTTTCAAAAAATGGCTCCATCTTATTTCTACTTTTTCTAGCAGTCAGATGAGGCTTAGCTGAGAACTATGTAAGCAATAACCCATGATGTAAGGGTTTATAGGCATTTAATGCATGCCTGGCGTGCATTGTGAGGCACAAGGCTGCAGACTGAGTGTCCTCACAGCATCCCAAGCATGCATTAAATGCCTATAAACCTACACCCTGGAGTGGTAAATGCACTTTATACAGCCTGCGTCCTCCTCCACTGTAGGTCTGCTCACCCCAACACATCTAACCATTGAACAGATGGATCATGAAATTGAAGAAATCATGGAAAGGTGGACTGTCCTAGACATCCCACCAAGGGATCCACAACTAGAAATTATAAATTAATTTTAAACAATGTCAAATAAAAATATTTTCTGCTTAGTGGATTTTAAAATGCAATAAAGTAACAAACAGCTTTAAATATTAACACCCTGCAGCTTGGCTTCAGCCTTTCTTGCCAAAAAATACATTTACAGTTAAACTAAAATACCTAGACATGTTTTATGATTGCTGATATGATTTTGATTATGTAACAATGTTTGCTAACATGAATTAACTAAGTGTGAGATTAATTTTTTTACAGTGGGTACATACCAGACACCTAGAGAGCTGTTTCTGATAATTAGAAGGCTGAGACATTTACAGTAAGTTATTTTTGGACATGTTTTTCTTGTAAATGGCTAACCCAAAAGCCACCTAAAGGTCAAGCATCACTGCCTCCTGTGACAGACTAACAAAACAAAGCAGATCAAGAATATTCTGCAATTAGACATTTGAAACAGCTATAGTTTATACTCAATGGGAAACCTGAAACATATTTGAGGCTTACTAGGTCTGTTTATTAACTGGTGTAAATACTTATAATTAATTATAAACTATTTTTTTGCTAAAATATTAAATGATTTATAATACAATTGTAAACCAAGATGTTTTTGAGATGCTCTTCTAATAAATCACATGATAAGAGTCTTTCTTGTAAGCCAGACAATCAGATGTCTCAGCCAGACAATCAGATGACTATGTGAAGCCCACATCTCTAAAGTACTATAAAAATAAACTTACTACCCTACATAAGTGTCTGCTATTGGTAAAATAAAATTATTTGTATTTGGCTAAAATCCCTTGGTCATATTAGATGGTGATGCTACATGCAATAGCATGACATCAAAATTATTAGTAACAGCTATATCTTTCTTAAACAGCCCCTATTTAATCAGATGCTTCAAGTTATTGATACTGTAGCTTTCTGATATAGAAAGTTAAAACTGGGGGTCTTCTGACATAAAAGTACTTTCTAACACAGAAGTACCAGCCCAATTGATTGCCTTGACAATACTATATAAATCCTAAGATCAAGCAGTCAAGGTAAGCAGAGAGAGGAAGGAGCTGTGACAGCACATCCTTCTGCCAGGACCTCACTTGAGATGTCAGGTTATGACTCTGTGTGGTAAGAGCTGCTTATATCTCTGACAATAGGAGCAGAGAAGGATGATCTTTGCATTTCATTTTATTTTTATTTTCTGTATGATTGTATCTAAAAGTAAGAGAACTTCCTCTCCAGTAGAAAAAATATATTGTTTGCTTGCACTGCTGATCAAAATAATGTTAATTTTTATACAAGTTTTAAGTAAAAATTAAGACAATATGACATTTCCTGGTATTTCTTTTTGACTAAATATGTTTTATAAGTTGTTGACTTACAGTGTAAGGGAACATTAATTCTAACTATTGGTATATAAGTTGTACAAAAATATTAAAAAATAACTGCAAAGGTTTAGGATGAAGTCATTTTAATCAGGCAAATAGATTAGACCATGCTTGAAGTAGGATGGTTATAACATAACAATAACCTAATTGGTCACTCAGCGATGTGCATCATCAGCACATCTGGTTAGACTTCACCCTGGTCTAGCTGAATTTCTGAATAGGGTGGCTGTTCCTGCCAGTTCTGAGAGATCATTCCTGGAACACGGAACAACCCTTGGAAGTCAGGTCAGGGAACCAGACCCAGTAATTACCCTCATGCTTCAGTTGACCCCTGACATACAAATTAATATTATTATGTTATGTTACCATAACCAAATCCCTATATCAGTCATTAACACAATTTACTTACAAAAAATTAACTAAATAAATAACTAGAATTTCTATAATAATTACCACATGTTATACTACAATATCATAAGTTAATGCCCATCAATCTATCTTTCCATTATATTTAATTTTTAAAACTTCCTATAATGGTTATTCTGCCACTACATAACAATAAAACAAGTTAATCTGTTATTATATAGGGTCATTTTATCATGCAAATGTACTCATTTCTAAACCACTTGAATTGTTGTTACCTTTTCCTTAAACTCTTATGCAGGCATCCTCTTTATAGCATACACTGTCTGTTTTAGTCTATGTAAAAGATCCATGGACTGTAGCTTTGGTTGCAACCCAGCACACACACACACACACACACACACACACACACACACACACACACACTGCCACCAAAGGTGTTTGTTCAGCAATGCATTGACTGTGCAGTCCTTCATTATCAGTAAGCTTACGTCTACAAAGCCAAAATGTATATGATGTTTTAGTCTATCTAATATGTGTGTTAAGCAGTACAAGTTCTACATCTACAAATTTCAACTGTTTTTCAGAATGAGGATAACATGATGATATCACATTTCACAGCCATAAGTGTTGTTTTTTTTTCTTTCCTGTCTGTGCCAAACACTAATACTAGGTAATACATTCATACTAAATACTGCACACACAAAAGTTTGTTTTATTGGGTTGGTTTGTTCTTTACAAATTGGTTATAATATTAGTATATAAATGTCATCTTAATTACATAGCACTCCCAATTTGAAACATCATTTTCTTGTCTTAATACAGTTTTGACTTTTAAATGCTGCTTCAATCCACCAGTTGGCTCCAGCCCAAATATCAACAAACTGTTTACTTCCTTCTTATCTTTCATACAATGCTTATGCAACTCACTTTTTAAACTTAACCATTTACTGTAATTTCATAATTAATCATTTTGTACTGCAGTTAACTGGTATTACATAATTTATTTAAAGTTATTTCACTTTCCCCACTCATTTACAAGTGGGTCCCAAGGTTTCTGTTTTGTACTGTAATATGCTAAGCATTAAAACAAATATATTTATTAGTCATAAAAGCTGTTCTTATTTTCCTGTGTTTAACTGCTACATACCTCATGTTAGAACAATATAACTGTTAACTCACATCTTTGCTTTGTTTCTGTTTTTATCACAAAAAGGCATGCACCATAGTGCAATTCAGTGCTTAACACTACTGCTTTTCCAAACCTAAACAGCTAACTTATCTCCCACAAGTTATCACATTACCCTGTGTAACCTTTAGCAAATCACTTGACCTCCTTGTACATTTTAGCACACACTATTGCCTGGCTTCTCCTTCTCAAGCTACAAATATAGCAAAAATGTGCTTATAGTTTTTTCATATCTCATTGTCCATGGTTTTAAGGCAAAGAACTTAAAAATAAAAAACTGCATGCAGAGACATCTTACACTAAGCTAAATGCACTTCAGCATTCTTTCAGCATACACAAATGTAATATAGTATATGGATAGGGCTTGTTGTTATTGGAAAACAGTTTCAAAATCCTGTTGTAAGACAGTTCAAGGTCAAAAGTTGTTGTACTATTGTTCTGACATCACATCAATAGTATAACAACTTTTCTCTCTTGAATTCCTACCTGATTGGTGGAAACAGCACTGAGACAGAAAAAGCAAATGGATTTAAATGGTGGTGTAGTTAGTGAGTGAATGACGAGCAGTAAGCTAAGATAGTTTGGACACAAAACTTTCACAGTCAACTTCATGTGCTCAAACTACCAGTTTGTCTTTTTGTTTTGTTTTAAATTATTGGTGGCTATAAATCACAGGGGACAGGAGCAGAGCAAGACTGCCGTGGAACTGGATTCAGGAGCAGAGCGGGACTGAACAGAGGAGAGGTAGCATGATCACAAGGTATGAAACCATGTGAAAGTTTCAATGTTTTGGAGAACCATATACTATATAAAACAGTGAATGGTTGTCCATACACAACAGGCTGTGTTGCCATCTTGGGGATGTGATGCCATCAAACTGACCTCTCGAGCTTTGCTTCGAGGTCAATATGACATCATCACATCCCCTCATGGCAACATAGCCTTGTTGTTTATGGACAACCATACACTATTCTATATATATGTGTTCATTACTGGATTTATGTTACCTTTATTAATGCATTTTCCTAACTAATGCTCACCTATATGCACATTTAATAGCAGCACTAATAACCCCAACATTAGTAAACATCACTATGAAGGAGTTCCTGATTGAAAACATCAGCTGCCAGGTGAGAGCTGTGCCTGGCAAACAGGAGAACTGCTGAACCCTGTTTATTCTACTCATTTATCTGCTTTCTGGATTGTGAGCGTATTACCTCATTGAGTGACTGCCATTGAAATATGCTGCCTGAATACTGACTTTAGTTACTTGCCGAATGAATGCTGTTTTAAATATAACTCCCTGGGATTAACCTGCTGAAGTTTACCTCCAATAGCTCAATGCAATAGGGGCGGTGGTGGACCAGTCAAGGAGCGAGAAGCAAGAGGAGGGACACCTGGCTGTTTAAAAGCCTCACACTACACAGAGAACACAAAAGGAGCTCCTTGATTGAAGCATCAGCTGACAGGTGACAGCTGTGCCTGCCAAACAGGAGAACTGCTAAATTATCTTTTATTCTACTTGCTTATCTGCTGTCTGGATTGTGAACTTGCTACCTCCTTGAGTGATCATTATTGAAATCTGCCACATGAATATTGACTTCAGTTGCTTGCTGATTGAATGCTGTTTTAAATAGAACTCCCTGGGATTAACCTGCTGAACTTTACCTCAAATAGCTCTGTGTAATAGGGGTCTGCGGGCGGACCAGTCAAGGGACGAGAAGCAGGGAGGGGCACCTGGCTGTTTTAAAAGCCTTATTACACAGAGAACACAGAAGGAGCTTCCTGATTGAAACATCAGCTGACAGGTGAGAGCTGTGCCTGGCAAACAGGAGAACTGCTGAACTGTGTTTTATTCTACTTATTTATCTGCTGTCTGGATTGTGAACTTTCTACCTTGTTGAGAGACTGCTGTTGAAATCTGCTGCCTGAATATTGACTTTAGTTGCTTGCTGAGTGAATGCTGTTTTAAATAGAACTCCCGGGATTAGCATTCTGAACTTTACCTCAATAGCTCCATACAATAGGGGTCTGGCAATGGACCAGTCAAGGAGTGAGAAGAGGAGGGTGCCCAGCTGTTTGAAAGCCTTGCGCCACAAGGCATGAGTGGTGTGAGTGGCGTGACTGCCACTCAGCCACAAAACAACTCTTGTAATATATTTGTTACTGCTAGGTAGTATATTGGCCTTATCCATATTTGGGTTCCTATTTAGAATCCCTGCCTGTTTCCCCATACATGGTAGGTAAGGCATTTTGGGGTTTTTACGGTATCTATTTTCCCAGTGAACCTTTGAAATGGATTTGAAATGTTATTGCATTACTTTAGGTGTTTTATTTTGCTATGGAACTGTTCTACTTTGGGGGACTGTGGATGGGTAAGGGTACTCAAGACATGCCGATGAAGCATGGACTTCTTAAGCATTGTACGTTTATTATTAGTAGCTTTAATATGTCTAGTAATGTCCTCTTCAGTTCTAGCTTATTGACAAAATGTCTTTATAACACACTGTTCATGTACAGTAGTTTCTGACATGAACAAATTTATTTAGGCAGGTGTCTTAGATGGTTTTAAATTGGTCCCTTGCAAAAGTTTGGAGGGTTCATAAGATAAAGCATGAATATGTAAGGATGTTGAAATGTGTGACTATGATATTTATTATGTTATGTGGTGACATGCATCCAAATCCAGGACCTGTAACTCCTGAGCTGCCCTCTTGGAGTAATTCTGGAACCAGCTAAAACTGTCAGACAAGGGTACATCTGGTATGGATACGATAGGCCCTAACCTTACCTTGATTCAATTGAATGTTAGAAGTATGTTGCCTAAAATGGATTTAATTAGTTGCTGGATTACAGATCATAACCCTGATATAGTTATTATCACAAAACCTGGCTTGATGAGAGAAAAGATGATGCCCTAGTAATTATTACTGGTTATAATCTTTGGAGACAGGACAGAAACAAACGAGGTGGGGCATATTGATATATGGGAAATCTGATCTTATATTAACACCTACTGAAATAGATAGAGACCTAAATGGTCCAGAGGTCTTAGCATTAGAATTAAGTATATCTTACTATAAGAAAATGGTAATCATGGGCATATATAACCCCTCAAAACTGATTCATCTGTATTCAAACTGCCTCCAGGATTTCCTCTATGGATTCAACAACTCACATGAAATCCTGATGGCAGGTGATTTTAATACCGATTGGCAATCTGTTAACAACCTTCATTCTTTGGTTGATCTCCAAATAAATCTGCATCTTACTCAGCTGATCCGTGATCCTACCAGAATAAATATGGCAACCCTTGAGTCTTCCACAATTTTGGATTTGATTTTTACTAATTCCATAGAGACTATATCTTCCTGTGGTGTTCTCCCAGATGCTATAATCGACCATCAGTTCACTTTTGTGCTAGAAGTAGACCTAAGAAATTAATTATACTAAATTAATAATGTGGCATAGCTTTAAAAGTTTTGATTACAAAGATTTAATGTTGGATGAAGGCAGTATAGATTGGGATGACTATCACTAATTCCCACTGTAGATGCGGCCTGGGATTTTCATCATGAATATTTTTAGTGTGCAACAAGCATGCTCCAATTAAATATAGGCAATTGAAACATAATAATGCCCCTGGTTTATTGCTGAGTTTAGAAAACAAAACATGCTAGAGATAAATCTTGGGTCAAGGCAAAAAAATTCAGGAAAAAATTAGCCTGGGATAACTATAAAAGGTTTCACAATTTATATGTGAACATGGTGAGGACTGCAAAGCAAAACTACTATAAAAAGTTCTGGATACCAAGTGTTCCCAATAGCCAAAAGACTTCTGGTGGACAATTAATTTTCTTGAAAGGCCAAGGTATGGAGGTCCCAAAATGTATTCACAAGTGATTGACAGATGGTTCCCATGTCCCAATTAATTGTAGAGAAGTTTAACAAGTTTTTACTAAAATTGAATCAAAGAGTAAACAGGGTCAGATATAGCACAGCCAGGTACAGATGGTGGTTTAATGCAATTTCTCCTTTTCAGAGATATTAGCCCATAGGGTTCTGGTGGACCTGTTAAAATTAAATACATCTAAATCTATGGGCCTGGATGGTATCCCTCAAGTTATTGAACTTTTCCTCTCCAGTGGTTGCACACACTTTAGCATATTTATTCAACCTTTCTATTAAGACAGGAGAATTTCCCAATGCTTGAAACAATCTAAAGTTGTGCCTATCATCAAGAGGACAATAAAACTGAGTTTGGCAACTATCGCCCCATTTCCTCTTGCCTCAGGTTTCAAAGATCTTTGAAAGGATTGTGGCTGCTCAGATTATTGAACACCTGGATTCTCAGAACCTGTTGAATGGTATGCAATCAGACTTTAGGAAATCGTATATAGCACCATATACATTTGAGTTAAGGTTATTGAGGATATACAGGCTGCTCTGGATGGGAGGTCACTGGTAGGTGCTATTTTTGTTGATTAATAAAAGGTTTTGTCTCTTTGAACAACAGTGTCCTCCTATCCACAGCAGCCTCCTTGGGGATTATGGGGCCTAGCTTGCAATGGCATACCTCCCATTTGATCAATAGAACTCGGATGGTCACCATGGGAAGTTGGACTTCAGATGTTGTTTCTGCTGGCTCAGGGTTCCCCAGGTTCCATCTTGGGCCATTATTGTTTAATATTTATGTAATGAATTTTCAGATTCAACTATTTTCTTCCACTTATATGCTGACAACATCATTATTTACACTTCAGATCTTACAATAAACAAAATTCAAGTTAAGTTACAAAAGGCTTTTAATGAGCTGCAGATTTTCTTTAGGGACAGCAGTTTAGTCTTATATTCCATGAAAACACAGTCACTGCTGTTCCACTGATTCTTGACTGCCCAGAAGATTTGACACAGAGGGCGAACACCCAGGTGGGATCCCTGATCCAGCAGGTCCAGTCCTATAAATACCTGAGCCTATGGCTTGATGAGTCTTTTAACTGGGGTGGTTCACATAAACAGTGTGATTAATAACATAGGAAAAAGGGTGCCTTGTATAGGGTTAGATATTGTATGACCCCGAGGTAAGAGGGAAGGTTGTCAACTCAGTGATAATCCCCATGTTGAACTATGGGGATTTTATTTATGCTAGTGATAGAAAAATGGATCTGGAGAAGCTGGAGGTATGCCATGGTAGATTAGCTAGATTTATTTTGGACCCCTTGCCTTATGCACAAGTGTTTTTTATTTAACCACTTGAATTGGCTAAGACTTTCAGGAACACCTTTTTGCATTTATGTATTAGTGCTGGTTGGGCACTCTACCCTATACATTGTTGCAGGGTAACAAAACAGGATAAACTGAGCTCATTAAGAGCAGCTAATGCTCCAGAATTTGAAGTTACCAAATGGAAACTAGAAATCAGTCAACATTCTGTTCTTTATAAGGGTTCCCTGAGTGGAATAAAATACCAACAAACATTAAGATTAATAAGGGAAAACTATCTTGGACAGGGATTAAGTCTTGGTTTAGGAAGCTGGCCATTAGTTCCAGACAATGTTGTATGCATGGAAAAACTTTAAGAGATTTTTATGATCATTATGTGCCTGTATTTTGAATGAGTGTCTATTGTAAATTGACCAAGCGGTCCTTATCTGCTCAAATTCAAAAATTCTATGAGTATGTACATCTATTTATTTGTTGCTCAATGTTTATTGCTTGTCTTTATTATACTGATTGACTGTAGGATAACCTCTAGGACCTTGTAAATGAGCAATAGCTCAATTGAGTTTATCCTAATTCATGTATTTTGTATTAATAAATATTTTTACTTACTTACTATGCTCACCATTCTAACAGTAAAAGTAGTTACATTTCAAGTATATTTCCATGGCAACTATATCAAATGGTAACACTATGATATCTTCTGACAAAAAGGTACAAAAGACAACACATATAAAAATGTCTTCCCAACAGGCATTATTACAGGTTTTAAAACACATCAAGGTAATTATACTATTCTTAAACAAGCACCACACTTGTGGCAAGTACCAAAAATGTCATATTTCAGTATACATCAAATATCCCAACACTCTTAGCCCAAGTCAAAATCTGGTATTAACCCCAAACAAGGCTTACATTTTGCACCTCAGTACACTACACAAATAAATAAATAGTTTTGTTCTAAATAAAAGCATTATATCTATCATACTGACAATAAGGGCAGCCCAGCAAATATAAAATACATTTATTAGGCAAATATAACAAAATTAGTACTGTAGTGTATTTGAATAAAAGTGTACAACAAATACAGGGTAAAAAAACAATCAGTGATAGGTATCATTGCAGGTTACAGGACAGTGCAGGAAAATTACTCCATTATTACCTGAGAAATACCACTGAAAGCTGGGTCTGCTCAACCTACTAAAGTCTTGGCAATTAAAAGCATTAAAACATAAGTCTAATTTTGTATCCACTGACAGCAGTTGTGTACCATAGTTCAAACCTACAATTCACATCCAAAACAGCCTGCAGTGTTCCCATCAGACTGGGATGGAATTTAGCAAGCAAGTAAAGTCTCAACTACTACACCCAAGGTTTCCCACATCCAGAGGGCATGGAACAGACTATATTATTCCAAGTGATCATCCAGCAATTCAGCAGCAAAACATGAGTATACCATGTTGCTGCACATTGTTAGTCACACCTGATGGAGGTCAGCCAAGCTAAACAGGAGGTTGGCCGCCTCCTGGACAGTAAGGTAATCTCAAAGTTGTAGAAATGGGAGTTAGAAGGCCTAATTCAAAAAATAACAAGAAATATGTATTTGTAAACAATGACTCCTGCAGGCAGGAGTTAATCTATTTGGCACATACAGGCATTCAACATGTGCATCTGGGTATCAAAGCAACTTCAATTGGCCTTCCATGATGTCAAACATTTATAATTACATCCATAGTTGTGTAACCTGCCAACAATATGAACAGGCCCAGCCAGTTTCCACTCCCAACCTGCAAGTAAATTTTCATGAGCTCTGGTAGATATATGAATATTTAGTGGGTCCATTATCCCCAGTGAAAGTAAAAATATTTTTGGTTATTACAGATCATTTTGCACAATATGTGAAGGCATTCCCTGTAGTGGTGGCCACAGCCAAATGTCCTGTGGACACATTGACCAAAGAGATTTTTCCTCATTGGGGAATCCCTCACATATCTGTTCACGTCCAAGGTTTACATTTTAAAAATGCTCGTGTTTTTGAATTGAAAGACATATATGGTATTAATTGGCACTATGGTACTCAGTACCATCCTCAATCCCAAGGTCTAGTTAAAATGTTAACAAGCACTTACAACAAGCCTTGAAAATGGGGTACAATAAATTTTAAACTAGAAGCATATCAATGGCACTTATGCATCTGAAAAGTAAACCACTTATAAAACAAGGGTTTTCACTCTATCAACTCCTTACAGGAGCCCAAATGTAAACACAAATGGTCCTGGATACTAATATCAAGCAAAACTGCTTTAAATAAGACAATAAGTACAGTCTCCAGTAAACCCTTATGCCATTTTAAACTGGGTTTTTAAAAATACTAAACACCCATGGGTCTTAAATATACCAAGCCCTACAAATAAAACAAATCTAAAATAATGTAGTACTTCAAAATAACAAATTTTGAGATCACAATCTCACCAACTATTGTTTGCTTTGCTTTTTGATTTTAATTTTTCTTGCCATTTGTCTAGTGTTTACTATAGCCAAATTGTTTATTTAAATGTTTAAACGGTTTAAAATTTGTTGTACATTGAAAAGTCCCTAGGTGAAAACTAACATTAGGGTAGTAGAAAATAGGATATAATAAACTTTTAAGATTATAATTTTACCAACTTATGTTTGCTCCACTATTTTAATTTTAATTATTTTCAGTACTTCCTTTGGCTAACCTGCTTGGTTTAAAGTACAAACAGCAAATGCTTACCAGTTCCTATCTTTGTTAACGTATACAGTGTTTTTGTTTTAGTATAACACAACACAGTGAGTCTAAACCCTTCTTAAAGAAGACAAATACTGCTTATACTATGTTGAATGAACTTGCTATGTCTCATGCAGCATCAATGTAAGGTTAAGAACAAACCTCAGCAATGCTCCACATGTAAACTGTTATAAAAAGTTATTATTACAGTAGCAAGCAAGCAAGCAAATCTTTATTTATATAGCACCTTTCCAGAACCACGGTGCTTTACAGTTAAAATACAATGCAAACACTATAAATAACATTTAAAACATAACAGGTGAACCAATTTACTTAAAATTCTTCTGGGAAGGCTAAGTTAAAAGATATGTTTTAAAATCAGATTTAAATATCACGACAGTCAGGCATTCTCTTAACTAATGAGGCAGAGAATTCCACAGGGTATGCCACAAAAGAAAAGCATGGACGCCCGACGTTTTAAGCAAACCCTGGGAATCTCTAGCAATCCCTCATCAGTGGATCAGAGAGGGTGATGGGAGAAGTAGAGAGTCAGGAGATCTTGCAGGTAGCTGGGTGAGGGTCCCTGTTCATGTAGGGCTTTAAAGGTCAGCAAGTTGACCTTACAGGTGATCCACCACTGAACAGGCAACCAGTGTAGTCTGTGCAGCACAGATATGATATGACTGGCTCTAGATGTACCAGTCATAAGCCTGGCTGCTGCATTCTGCACTAGCTGCAAGCAGCAGATATCAACCCCAGGAAGCCTTAGGTAGAGGGCATTGCAGTAGTGAAGGTGGGTGGTGATGAAGATACGGACCAGTGTTGGCAGGTCATCCAGAAGAACCGGTGTTTCACCCAGGTGATATTCCTTAGATGGTAAATGAGGATTTGACAACCGCCGACACCTGAGATTTCAGGGTCAGGCAATGATCAAACACAATGCCCAGGTTGCACACCCAGTCTGAGGTAATGAGCTGGATGTTATCAAGCCCTAAACTTGATGCCTGCCCAGCCCTCAAACCCACCCCAGAATGACCGGGTCCACTACCAACACTTTGGTATTGTCTGGGTTCGGTCTTAGCCAGCTGGTGCTCATCCAGTCCTTGATCTCGGCAAGACAGTTATTAAACACGAGACTACATCAACCTGCCCGGTAGAAAGGACATATATAGTTGAGTATCATCTGGTAGCAGTGCAAACTCAAACTGTATCACCTGATGATATCTCCTAATGGCAGCATATACACACTAACAACATGGGTGCCAATATGGAGCCCTTACGGCACCCAGCAGGACAGAGGAATGGCATCAGAGGAATAAATTCTGGTGACCACCCTCTGAGACCTGTCTGCAAGGAAAGATCAAACCATTCAGACTGTCCCCTGATAGTCCACAAAGAAGCCAAGGCTCCAGTAGCACACCATGGTCCACAGTGTCATTTGCAGAGAGATCAAGAAGGACCAAGTTGGTATGAGCCTTTGATCTCTAACTATTAAGAATTCTTCTAATACTCAGACAAGTACAGTCTCAGTGCTATGTCTTTTCCTAAGTATTCTTCATTACCATGTTTACCTTCTTAATTAATGCCTATCTACCATAGAAACACTAATACCTTATCTACTTAATACCATTCATAACTCCAACAATCCTACCAAGCTAATATTTTTAATCTAACAAAGTCATACAATAATTCTTCTAGCACAACATCCACACCACATACAAGTACAGTACACACACACATATAATCCTGCAGTAAATAGCACCCTCAATGCATGCCAGTGGTTAGTAACTGTTTTTACATGGTCTTAACTGTGTAGTTGTCTCTGTGGACAAAGTTAATTTCAATGTGTCAGTTGAAAAATGTTCTCTTTTTTGGTGGTGCGGTGTTTCAAATGTCACTGTCTGATCTTAATTGGTGGCACAGGGATCACCAGATAGGCTGTACTGTGCTACCTGGTAGTGAATCATATTAGTAGATATTACTTGGGCCACCAGTTTTCTACATAAAACAAGTGTGGAGAAAAGACATAGAGATCGCTAACTAGGCTTGGGATCTCTGCTACAATACATCACTTTAGCTAGATGTCTGTGGAGTCTTTCCACTATAACTTATAACAAATAAAGCACCTGGCTCCTTAAAAAATAAAACAATAAAAATGATTAAACAAGTCTTGTAATGTCTTTCTAAAATATATACTAAATTACTCTTTAATCAAAAACTACTGGTTGTTACTAAATCTATTACAATTGCACTGCAAAACAATTGAAAGTCCCCCATATTACAAACTCCAATAGTTACTACTACACAACAAGGCCTCATTCAAGACTCTATATCCAAATTAAGCACTGTTCTAGGCACTGTGCCAATTTTCAAGCTTACCTTGAAAAACAAAACAAGCAATTTCAACAAGCACTCAACTGCTCAAGAGACACAATACAATCCATAAACAATACACAAAATCTCATTTTAACACACCTAAACATTTATAGCAGCAAACAGTGGAGCTTCAGTTAACCTAATTAAAGTTAAAATCAACTAAATTAGATTAAAATATTGTATTTTTGGTTATTATCCCCATTAATTACAGTACTGGTGGTACTTGGTCTCGCTATTGTTGTCTTACTGTTCTGTAGTTGCCAAAGATAATGTGCACCTCTGCTGTCATCATGTTTCTGTTGTTTTCAGAAAATGGCCATCTGCTCAATGAGGTACAGACGCCATTTTCATACAGTAGCAGCATCCATTAGTCAAAGGATTTTAAAAATCCTTATTGAGAATTGTGAAACCTTTAGTTAGGGATTTTGTTTTGTTTGTTAGTGTGTTCACTGCTATGCAGAGAGGGTTGTCTCATCTGATAGTGTAGTTGAAAATCTACCAGATGGCACTTAAGTACTGTAGTCGGAAATGGCCTCTTTCTGTAGGTATAACAAAAGAATTTTAAAGGATTTTTTTCCCTAAATTTTGTGAAGGATAAATAGGAAATCTCACAAAATTGTTTGACAAATTCAGCGCTACTACTACAGCCATAGCTACGTTGAGATATCACAGAGTTCAGGCAGACACCACTGACAGAAACAGACGAATGATCTCTGCCACTGCCCTGTTCAGCCAACCACATTCGAGAGCCATGTCCAATGTATCCTGTGTGATGGACTTCTATCAACTAGGGTTCAAATTTGTGAATATATCAGAATCCACAAGCTTATAAAACATCCTAAATTGTATCAATATGGTCGCCTTTATGAGGCAGAACCACTATTTTAGAATTGTCCTGGCCTGCCTCAGACATTACGGAAACAGCCCACATTTGGCTCAAGAAGACAATCAGTCTCAGCTGCAGCCTTGTTCTATAAAGGTGGAGGGAACTGCACAGCGCGCGCTTCAGTCCCCAGTTGGTCTGCTCACCCCAACACATCTAACCACTGAACAGATGGATCAAGAAATTTAAGAAATCATAGAAAGGTGGACTGTCCCAGACATCCCACCAAGGGATCCACTACTGGACATTATAAATGAATTAAATGAATTTTAAACAATGTCAAATAAAAATATTTTCTACTTAATGAGTTCAGTTCAAAGTTTATTGTTTGACTAAAAAGTCATCAACAAGTTTACAAGAAGATTAAAAAGGACTGTTACATTTAAATAAGTGAGAATAACTTAATATTAAACTTAAACTTGTACCTAGGTCAAATAGATATACAGTACTAAAAGATGATACCCAGGATATTGTATATATGCATTTAAAATACTAGCCTCTTTCCTATACACACAATTACAGACAAATAGTACAACTTTCAATTAATCATAATTAAGTTACTTCAGCTATCATTGTTTTGCTAATTCTTTTTTTACTAATTACTAAGAAAAATGGTGCCACTCACTCTATGGACCACACATCTTCTGTGTGAATTAAAATGAAAGTCAAAGTTGCAAAGTCAACATTATATCTGGTATCCATTAAAGATCCCAGCCAATATGTACGTTCTTGGTATACCAAGTACAGTACTACATCACATGCATAAGATCTTCCTGTTCATTTCTAGAACAGTTACAGTTCTCATTGCTAGTCTGTACCTTCTTATATCTATACCTCAGTATACTACTGTCAAATTGCTCAAACTTGTAAATTGTAAATATCCTTCATAGGACAGGATCTGTAAAATTGTCTAAATATGCCTTATATCCAAAATTAAAATTATTATGGATAAACCACTTAGAATAAGCTGATTCCTAATCAGTAAAAGATACTGGTTATTCAGAAATTCACAATTCTTTCGCAACATACTTCTTATATTTGTATTTAACTGTACCCCTTTTATCACATATTTTAGCAGCATGTCTAACTTATATTTTTCAATTAATATCTTTGATACCAAAAGTCTTATGAATACCCTAATGAAAACCATTTTTGTTTTTCCTCCAAACAATGTATAGAGATCCTTGTGGCAGAAAGTTTCATCAATCTAAGCCAAAAATTTAATTGGTATCTCAAAGACAGCATTTATATTAGAAGTTCCCAGCTCTGATCTTATGTATGTGGCAGGGCAGGAGAGGCCTACTCGCATTCTTTTCCTCAGTATTTTAAATAAGGGCACTGTCAATTTATCCATGTGTTTAACATCCCAAATTTCTGTCCCATACAGCAATTGGGCTTGGAATTTGATTGTAATCACTTCAGTTAAGGGTCTTAGGCTTGTGCCACCATATCTATAATTAAATCTTGCTAATGCCAACATTGCCCTTTTAGGGTTTTGAGAGTCTCAGAGAAGTGAGTGTTCCATGTTCTATTTATATTAAATTCTACCCTAGATATACATAGGATTTAATTCTATTTTATTTCTCTCCAGGGTCCAAGTTCCTATTTTCTGTTTTCCTCATGGCAAAAAACAAGTATTCTGGTCTTGGTTAAACTGATCTTTAATTGAGGTCTTGAGATCTCTCCTCTAATAATTAAAGTTGTTTTCTGTACCCTTTTGTGTAAGGGAAAATAGTTTTAGATCGTCAGCATATACAGTAGTAGTAGTAGTAGTAAAATGTTTATTCACAAATCACTTTATGAATTGGATACAGTCAGTTATGATTTGCTCATTTACAATGAGGTCCATATAACTCAACAATCTACAATAAGTTCACAGTACAAATACAAAATATAGAATAAATATAATATTCCATTTAAAAAGAGAAACACAGCCTGAGTAGCAATACCTACCTATTCCTATATCTTAAGCTCTATTGTTTTTCAAATGCACGATCAGGTGCCAATAAACCTTTAAACATTATTCAGTAAGGAGTGTAACAGTGCCTGGTGTTTTCATTAAATGCCACTAACCAAAGTTTTATATCCTCCCACTTTATATTGTTTCCCTACACCTAATATTTTCGGCAAGCCATTTCATAGATGTGGTCCTCTAGCAAATACTTATTGTCTCTCTATTTCCATATTATATCTCAGTATAACAAGATCCAAGGTGCCTGCAGATCTTAAAAAATCTATTTTAACCTTGGGAATCATTTTGATGTGATATGGTTGGGTAATTTTCCCAACAGCCCTTTTGGAACAAAGACCAAAGATGTTCACTACAGCTATCGTGTAAATGCTTCCACCAGAGTTGTCTATATAATAGACATTTATGTGTTAAATGGGAGGCTCCTAATATAAAGTGGGCCAATCTAGCAAGGCAAACGTCCAACTTATGCAGGTCTTTTTTAGATCCTGTGGAGTATAAAATATCACCATAATTAAACAGGGAAGGATCATATAATCCACTACTTGCTTCCTTACCTCTAAACTCATATAATCTTTTACACTATAAAGGGCACCAAACCTTTTCCCTATATTTGCAGTCAAATTGTTTATATGAGTGGTCCAACTCAGGGAAGCATCCAGCCATAGCCCCAGGTATTTATACACCTGGACCTGCTGGTATGGTAACACTGCACAATGTTGGTCATTAATTTTTGGGAATCTGAGTCATGTGTACTAAATTCTGTTAACATCTCATTAATATATAGTGCAAATTATACAGGGCTAGAACACATCCTTGTCTTACTCCCTTCTTTATTTTAAATAGTGTAGAGAGCTGCTCGTCCATTCCCAATCTCACTTTAACCCATGTTTCTTATATAAATTATATAGAATGGTTACCAGTGCCTTATCTCTCCTCTCTTTAGTAATAACTCCCACAATATTTTTCTCGATATGGAGTCAAAAGCTGTTGAGTAGTCAACAAAGACTGTATATAACTTCTATTTTCTAGGATAACATATTTTTCAATAAGATGGTGGATGTGGAATTTATTATGTCTGTATATAAACCTGATCTGGTTATTGTCACCAAGTCTTGTCAAAATCTTCTATTTCAGATGGGATGTATGTTGCCGGATACAAGATCTTAAGGTCTGATCATAAGGGAACCAAACTTGGTGGAGATGGTTGTTTATTTTTAGAACACTGAGGTTACTGTGTTATCTTCTAGTTTGTCTTTTAAGTACAAAATGACTGGGTTTTCTTTGATTTGCTTTCAGGTGGTGCTAAACTTGTGGCAGTGAGTGCTCTTTACAATTCTCCCAAATGTGGCAAACTGGGGTTGTATGATTTTTGGGATAAAATTTCCTTTTCTTCTGAAGTATGATTTTGTTATGATGGGAGATACTAACTTAAACTGGGAGAAGGCTGCTGGTTTCCTTGAATGCTTGCTAGATTCATTTAAACTGTCTCAACTTATTAGTGAGCCTACTAGGTTAGCTATGAATTTTATGAATCATACTATTTTGGATTGGTTTGTTACCAATAGAGTAAGTATTGTATCTCAGGCAGGAGTTATGGAGATTCCATTGAGTGACCATCAGGTCAGCTATGGTGTTCTTTGATTTTAGGCGACACAAGATTCCATCTAGACTAGTGCAGTTCTGCAATTTTAAAAGTATAACACTTGAGGTTTTGTCTGGAGAATTGTGGAATTTGACTGGTCCTTTTGGAATCAATATCTGATCTAGATTGTGCTGTTGACTTTTTGTCAACAGTTAAGTATTCAAAATAAGTTGTTTCTCTTCGAGTTACATGTGTTAGAGTGGTACTACATCAATGGTATACTAGTGAGTTAAAGGTTTTTCTGAAAATAAGAAGGTTGCTTGGTAAACTTATAAAATGTTTCCATCATTGAGACATTTGCAGGACTATAGGCAGCTAGGAATTTGTAAATTAAAAAGGTGAAGCAGACTAAGATTGATTATTTTCAGTCTAAATTAAAGGGTGCTTCTAGGAATTCAAGGAAATTTTGGGATTCTGTTAATTTTCATGTTTCTCCAAAACTAAAACATCACTTACTTATCTCAAATTTCTGACTAATTGATTACTGACCCACTAGAAACAGCTAATTTGTCAAATCAGCATTTTACTAATGTTTCTAGTTTGATCTCTGGGTTTCCCATTAATGATGGTTTTGCTGTTCAATGTAATGGTTCATCTAATATCCATAATAGTCAACTGAAGGTGATGCTTTACCTAAATTTTTATTTTGGTGGTTACCATGACAGAAGTTTTGAAATTGTTGTGTTCTTTGCCCTATAAGTTTGGCTGACTGTGTGAGTGGGTTGGATGCTAGGTTTATTAGAATAGCTGACCACTATATTGCTGAACCATTCTGCAAAGTATATAATCTATGTATTTCCACTAATGTTTTCCCTTATCATGAAGCTAGCCCAGGTTGTGTCAGTTCCTAAGAACGCTAGGGCAGTTGGTGCAGAGGACTTTCACCCAGTTTCAATATTAAATCCTTTGGGTAAGGTGTTAGAAAAATTGATGGTTAATCAGCTTAAAGATTATTTGGGTGAGGGAGAGGTCCTCTGTGCTGAACAACATGGTTTTCAGCAGGGTCAAGGGACAGGCATGGCCCTGGTCAGGTTCACGAACTCTGTCCTCCAAGGCTGTAATGTGGCATGTTAATGTGGGTGGTGTTTGTGGACCTGTCCAGGGCTTTTGATCTGATTAATCATTCCCTGCTTTGTCAGAAACCTGCTGTCCTTGGTTTGATTGACTCTGCAGTTGCTTTCATTTATGTCTTTCTGCAGGGCATTCTCAGTTTGTATCCATTGGTTCTACTTCATCAACAGTATGCTCCACCAAATGTGGTGTACCTCAAGGTCCATTTTTGGTCCCCTGTTAATTTCTTTTGTTTATTAATCACGTTCTCTAATTTTGATAGGTGTAAATGTTTATTATATGCTGGTGATTTGATTTTGTATTACCAGGGAAATTCTGTTGATTATATAAATATGATTTTGGAAGTTGAATTTCAGAAATTATGTGACTGGATGACCTCTAATTTGATGGTCTTGAATGTTCGAAAGACCAAAGTTATGTTGTTTGGTAGCTCTGCTAGACTTAGTGATCAGCCTCCTCTGGTCATTTATGATATACAGGGAATTTACTTGAGCAAGTGTTGAGTTTAAGTACTTGGGAGTCTTATTAGATCCTCGTTGAGTTATTTCCAGGTAAAGTCGGTAAAGAAAATACATTGTAAACTGAGGTAACTTTATAAATTCAAATCATATCTGTCATATGACTCTCATTTGAAATTGGCTGTTGGGGTTTTAATGCCACATTTTGATTATGTCTCCACATTGTATTATAAGTTGGGGTAATACAGAAACAGATTTTGAATGTTGTGTATAACAATATCTGCAGGTTTGTTTTATTGTTCCTACCATGACCCATCAGTGTTCTTTGTACTTCTCATTGGGATGGTTGTTACCCCAGCTCAAATATAAGTTTCTTTAGGTAATCTGGTTAATCAGACCATTTACTCAGAAGGTCTATCACCATTGTCTGATCTGGTTTTGTCTGAAGTTCAGGCAAACATCAGATCATTACAGAGGGTTGTGTTGGTAGCCATAGTGCTAGAAATAATTATGGTCTTCAATCATTCAGGTTCCTTCTCCGTGAATAAGTTACCAATTTCTTTCAGATCAATTAAGTCTTATTCAGGTTCTAAGTTCATATTTAAACAGTATTTATTAGCATTGTCTGTTTGCACATGTTATGCTTAATGTTTGGTATATGTTGATTATATTATATTTAATTTTGTACTTTGTGATGTTGTCCATATGTCCTGGGTCCTGTGAAAAGGGCTTCGCCCAGTGTCCTAACCCAGTTAACAAATACAATGAAATTAAATGAAATGGTATAGGATATATATGTTATCAAGGGTAGAATGTTCTTTACGAAACCAGCTTGATAGGGAGACAACCCCTGTATCTTCAATACCTTTATTTAGTCTATTTAACACCACTTTAGAAAAAATCTTCAAGTTAATGTCTAGTAGACTAATAGGCCGATACATGGCTGGATTGGCCATGTCTCCTTTTTATGAATCAGTATGATGTGGGCTCCTTGCCATGTATAAGGATACTTGTTTCTTGAATACATTTTTACAAAGAAGTGTTAACATTCTACACCAGCATCCAGTTTGGCAATGATAGATTTCAGCTGGAGTATTATTTGAATCAGGAGCCTTATGCAATTTTAATGCATTTATGGCTAGATACAGCATATCTCTGAGTATGTTATAACCATCTGCTCACAATCCCCACTTTTATAATTTGAGGAGAATTTTCTAAATTTGGGTCAAAGAAAATCTGTGTAAAGTAACTGATCCAAGTATTCTCTGGTATATATGAGTCAATATCTCCTCATAATTATTTGTTCCTTAGCTAACAATTGCCAGAAACCTTGCTGGCCTCTGTTGTTAATAACCCAGCTCATTTCCTCCCATTGTCTCTTGTAGTATACATTTCATTTCTCTTTCAATAGAGTCTTATATTCCTTCCCTTTTTATTAATGTTTTCAACAAATCTTTATTTTTTGTCTCATATACTGTTTGTATGCTTTCTCAATAGCTGTTTTTGTGTCTTGCAATCATTACTCAGCCCACAGGAGCTGCTCCCATGCCCACTCGCCTGCTCCAAAGAGCCCCCGCCAGCTAGAGCAGGGCTTACTCAGCCCCAGGAGCTGCTCCATGCCCACTCCCTCGGGCCCAAAAGGTACGATCATTTGGACTGTGTCTGTGGACCCGCCATTTGCCTTTTTGTTCAACTTCTTTAAACTTGGCCTTTTGTGTAGTAGGTCCCCAGCAACCTGTAATCTCCACGCTGTCCTAAACTGCAATGGAGCCCCTAATATGTCACTGTATTGCCCTGAGTACTTTATCTGCTGAACTTATAAATTTCCCTTATAATCAGGCACCTAAATTTAGGAGTTTTACCACAAAGCTCACTAAGCAACTGGGCGCCCCACAGCCTAGTACTAGCTAAGTCTGTGGAGTAGTCTGGCTGCCCCTGAGGCACAGTTAATTTTGTGTATCAGATTACAGTACCTTAATTTTGTACCAGAAAGAGTTTAGACAGGAGTGCCTTATTTTCTAGGCTTACTTTAAAGCATTTCTTACACTTCAGCCATGATAAACCTTGGCTGCTTGTACTCTCTGCCCAAATAGAGCGTCCTGCTTAGTGCCCAATTTTAAACAAGCTCTCAGCCTCTGCTGCTGAATTTGTCCTACTCTGCTGTAGACCCTCTATAATTTGTCTCACCCACCCATGCCAGCCCTGACCTCTATTAAATATGCCTCCTCCCTACTAGCATGCCCAAATACCCCACCCTTTGTAGGTCCAACTTCCTGCTCTCTTAAAGTGGCGTGTCTCCTTTTTACCTTATCTTGCTCTCATAATGATAGCCCTGCATTCAGCCTACACTCCCTCTGTCCCCGAGATATTGTTTCCCATCCATCTCTGCATTATCAATAATAATAATAATAAAAAATCAATCTCTAACCTACCCCTCTGGGCCACTCTGGGCCTCATTCCGATTGGTCCTCTGCTTCTTCAACTTCTCTTTCTGCTCCCAGCCAAGAAAACAACCTTTTTCTTAATTTTCACAGTCCAAATGTATACCTAAATACAGCTACAATTTTCAAAATTGTTTAACTGCATTCTGGTAGAGTCTTAAAGTGTTTTTACAGCTCTTTCTTGGTTTTATGCCTTGGCCCAGACTTTTGACACCCAAAGCAATCCACATCCCTTGTCCTGCTAATTTTACTCTCCGCTGGTCTGTCTGCCCTATTGTGCACCTCTCTATCTTTGACTGTACCTTGGTATACACTTAGGTGGCACAAACCTCTAGTCTGGTAAATCTAATTGGATCATCCAAGTGTCTGTGCTCCTCCACAGGTTTCATCATGTGGGAAGCCTGTGGCTCACCTTCTTATTACTTCTCTTTGTGCCATGTGGCCGATATCAATTTCCACATTCACCACCATGTGATGATAATGATCCTACATCGATCTTCCATGGCTCTAACAACACATCCTGTGACTACCTATGTGCTCTTAAGCTCCCCTCACAGCCTTATACTCAGTTTAGTTCTAGTGGTGGGACTCGCACTGAATTACCCTCGGAGGAATGCCTCCCGCTTCCTTCAGCACTGAACCTTCCTGCACTTTGCAGTCAGGGTGTTAGGTTTTGCAGCACTAGGTCATCATAGTTCTAGATGGGGTCCTGATGACTCTAGTAGACAATCCTTGCAGATGTGTAAGGACTACAAACTATAAATCAACTATTGCTTGCTCTAAAGCTTTTGCTTCTTCTTGGCTTTGCCCAGGTAATGTAGAGCTTAATCCTGGACTGCTAGAAGCCTTTGCATCACCAGATGACCTAGCAAGGCTCAAGGGTATGACCATTCTGCATGTTAATGTATGCAACCTGTCAAAAAGATTACCTTGATCCAGGTCTGGGTTAACCGCACCTCACCAGATGTTCTAGCGGTATCTGAATCTTGGCTTAGACCAGCTACTTCTGAAAGGAAGTTAACATCCCCAATTACTTACTATCTAGAGCTGACAGCCAGTCTAGAGGTGGAGGGTGGCCATCTATGTCAAGGACAAATTTACGGTATCCTGTTTTGACTCGTCATCTGACTCAATGAATTTGAATGCCTGTCTCTAAGGTTGTGATTTCGCCTACCATTGCGCTTTGTGTAATGGGGTACTATAAACTCCCATCTGCTGGTTTACATCTCCTGCCACACCTAAGCACTATAGTGGGGCAAGGGTCTCTAGAAACAATTATTCTAGGGACCTTAATCTCGACTGGCTATCCAAGGCCTCAACACCACTCACATAATTTTGTGATTCAATGGACCAATGCAGCTCATTGATGAACCAACACACCTAATAAAATGAACCCTAGTAACAGTACCCTGCTGGATGTTATCCTAGTGAGTAAACCCCATCTTTTTCCCATGCAGGTGCCTTCTTTACTGAAGTTAGTGATCATTGTTTCATTGCTGGTATAGGATCAGTCAATAAACCACTATCTTCATCTAAGTTCTCTGCTAAGAGATGTAGATGGCACTTCAATCTATTTGCCTGCATTGATGAGCTAAAATACTCTCTGTGCTGGCAGAACTTTTACCTGGCAAAAACAGTAAATTTGGCCTATGGCATCTTCAATTAAATTATGTCAGGGCTTTAAACAAGCATGCCCCTCTGGTAAAAGTACACATAGGTATTCAGCCTGTCGATGGTTCTCCTCAGAACTTAAGACCACATTGTTAGAGAGGGACAAGTTCTGAAAAAGTGCACAGAACCAAGACCCCTACAGACTGGTGCCAGTTTAGGAGGGCTCAGAACTTATGTACCAAGATGGTTAGAGATGCAAAGGCATCATTTTATTGTACTGAATTTGACTTGCTGCCAACAGCCCATCTAAATTTTGGAAAACTATCAAGGACCTGTCTGGCCATATGCCTGGAAACTCTAAGATTATCCAGCCAGCTAAGATTATCTCTGATAACGTGACTAGCAGCGACAGGATGAAAATTTTGGATTCCCTTAACAATCACTTTGCTACTGCAGATTTAGCATTTGACAACTCCTGCAAACTTGCTACACTCTCAGCTTGGCACTCAATATGCTGAATCCCTTGCCACTAACTCGGTATTCTCCCTACAGACTGTTTCGTTGAAAGAGGTCAAAGACCTCCTTTCACAGCTGGATATAAGGAAAAGTGCTGGTGCTGACTCCTCGACCCATATTTTCTAAAGATTGCTTATCATGTCCTAGCTGTGCCTATTACTCACTTATTCGACTTATCACTGTCCCAAGGGATCCTCCCACCCATCTGGAAAACTGCACATGTCATACCTCTGTTTAAATCAGGGGACCCTGTGATCTCAACAATTACAGGCCGATCTCCTTTCTTCCTGTCCTGTCTAAATTACTGGAAAAAATTGTAAGTATGCAGCTGAGAACATACCTAGAAACTACAAATCTACTAAACCCGATGCAATCTGGTTTCAGAGCTAGTCACAGCAGTATTACGGCCCTTGCTAAAATGACCAATGATTGGCAGAGAGACTTAGACAGCAGAAACTTCACCTGTGCTGTGCTTTGGATTTAAGCAAGGCATTCAACACTGCCGATCACAGTCTGCTCCTCTCATCTCTATGAACTATAAGTCTGGATTCATTATCACTGCAATGGTTTGCTGACTACCACTCAAACCTCCTCCAGCAGGTGAAGGCTGAAGGTGAGCTCTTACCTCTCAAACCTCTACAAAGAGGTGTGCCTCAGGAATCTATCCTAGGCCCCTTACTGTTTGCAATTTATATCAATAATATCAATGACAGTATAAACAAGGCCAATATTCACCTGCTCACAGATGACACGGTACTATACCTAAACCACCCAATGCCTGAAGCTGCATGTGGTGACCTCCAAGCTGAGTTTAATCTGCTACAGATCCAGCTCCTAAACAAAAAGCTTCTACTCAATGCCAAGAAAACTAAAGCAATGCTTTTTCTCATTTTACCCATGCTGGTAAACCCGCCACTACTGGATCAGTTCCTCAGATTTCCACAATTCTGGGAGAAAATTTGAAATTTGTCATGAAATTCAAGTACCTGGGAGTTTGACTCAACCACAGACTCTCCTTCACGGAGCACATTGAGGATTTGCTAAAAATTACTGCACAGACTAGGTCTTTTCTTTAGGATTAACCACTTCCTCACGAAAGATGCTAAGCTGCAGTTGGTCCAAACATTTCTTTCACTAGTCGACTATGCAAACTTCCTTTATAGTCAGTGCCCTATCTATTCTCTTGCAAAATTGGACACGCTGTACCATAGAGCCCTGAAGGTTATAATAGGACTTCCTTCGCCATCCATCATTGTTCTTTGTATGCAGCTGTGGGTGGACTTCTCTCCAGTTCAAGCGGGATAGAAATGCTGCACTATGGACCCTCCGAGCTATCTCCAAAAACTTCCACAATATATTTCTGACTGTCTCCCACTAAGCATATTAGGTAATCATGCATTAGGAAGCTATTCTTTATTTTGATGAAAGTACCCAAAGTTAAATCACGCTTTGGTAGGCTGCCATAAGCTTTATGTTATCCTCTCTTTCGAATCAACTGCAAAAATGTTGAAACTGAACATCTCTGTCAGTCTGACTACCTTCAAGACTCTATATGCCCACTCCATAAAGGAACCATTCAACTGTTTCCAATGTGCTTAGTCAGCATCAGCATCTGCTGTGACACCTTATTTTGCCTCGCCCTTTATATGATGTCTAGGTCTTTGATTCTATCCCTCTCCTTCTCCTATTACCTGTCCAATTCTCTTCTTGTGCATCACCTCCTTCCTTCCAGCAATGCTATTCCTTATTGCTACTCGCCCAAATCATAATCTATTCCTTGTCTCCGTTATATGATAGGAGTCCTCCATATCCATTGGTTGAGACCTGTCCCTTTATCTCCTTGTCCTCCGATCCCTGCTGTCCGCTCTGTGGACACTTTAATTACCCCTGAACCTCTTACTCCCTCCCTCATTCCCCTTCACCCCTCCCTCACTATAGGCCTTGTGATATCCCCTTCCTACTCTGACCTTCCTTGTTTCCTGGTTTGTATAAGGTGCTATACACATCTACATTTTTTGTAATCTACTTTTATACTTAACCTTGCTCCTTTTACCCTCCCAGATATTGTTATGTACATGTCTTCCACTTTTTGTACTTTGCTCTGTACTGCTATAAGATTACCTGTGTTATGGTTCTTGTTTACCCTGAATTTTATAATGGTATGACCTTGCCTTGTATGATTAGTATTGTACTCTGACCTTGTTCTACCCAGGTCCATCTTGTAAATGAGCTTCGCTCAATGGTGTTCACCTGGATAAAGATTTTGATTGATTGTCAAACCAACTGCTGTTTTTTACATTTATTTAAATCAATGATTGTAATACACTCTAAGTTACTTTTTATGAGACCAACAAGTGTATACAGTTCTTCAAATAACTGATTAATATCACATTTCTCAAAATTTCTGTATCTTCTTTCACAAAAGAGTTACAAATAATGTAATTTATACAAAACAGTGAATTGGGCTTCCAAATAATTTTTTTTTGCCAATCTTATTTCAGTGATAAAGACTGGTCCAGGAAAGGTTTCTCTTATTACTCTTCATGTTACTACACAAAACAATAGGCAAATGATCCCTTTCAAAGCACGGCTTACTGTCATATCTCACAGAACTCAGTGGTCCAGACCATATTGCAAAATCTACTAGGTAAGAACTCCTAGTTGAGATATATGTACATTTTCCCATGAGATCCCTTTTAAATGGCCATTCAATGGGTATAAATTACATTCCTTTAAAATATTAATCAGCTGAAGGTCATGCTATTAGTTTTATATCCTTGGTAGCTCTTTGGTTCCATGCAAAGGGACTTACTGTGCAGCCAAAGAAGGAATTGTCACCCAGTCTATTGAAGTGGCCTATTCAAGCATCCAGATCCCCAATCAACAGTACTGCTAAATCAAGATATTTTTGCGTGTTATCAATTAATAAAGTATTCAGCCAATCCCATATTGCACTTCTATAGAAATATAAGTTTTCCGGGGAATGTACCCATTTATTAAGAAAAACTTTGACTTCCATTTTTAAAAGTACCACGACAAAATTAGTACAAGTACTGATACATTCCAATGTACAAAACTGCCTGATATAGGTGGCAATCCCACCAGAATTTCTGCCCAACTTGGAGGCCTTGAATCCTGGCCAGTGAAAGACTTCAAAGCCATTAATCTCATTTGATCATCTGGGCCATGCCAGGTCTCTTGCAGGCATATTAGGTCAAAGTCCAAGATACAATTAACTCTAGTCACTATCTGCTTGTCTCCTCTTAAGCCTACTGTGTTGCATGAGTAATATGTATCCCATATTTTGTATCAATCAATTTAATTGTATAATCATTTTGGGTTACCTCAGATTTTGTTTCATAATGTGAACACCTATTTGTCAATCATTATAACCCACAAGAGCCTGAAATTTATTGCAAGTAGTTATTTGAATCCACAATGAGCCATATCTTGTTCAGAGTTAGTATTAACTTCCAAGAGTTTTGATTCTGACAGATTTAATCCATGGCATCTAGTATGGCTGCTTTTTGCAAAATGTTATCTTCTATTTCTCTATTTCTTACTAAGATGTTTATTTGACTGTCCTACCTGTTAGTTCTGCATAATAATTCCATTTCTTCCCAATCGAATTTTTAATTTTTTTTTAGATTACAAATTTCTCTTGTCAATTTTATATATGTTTCTTTGTATAGGTAATTCATCCCAAACAGAGTTAACCCCACATTTATATTACGTTGTTTCTCTATTTTAGGTTCAGGTATATTAAATAAATGTTTCTTTGGAAATAAGACCATTATTTCTTTTTAGTCTTAATATTCACTGCATTTAGCCACACAAAGTTGGCAATTCTAGGTGAGGTCAAATGCACATCTAACAATGTAGCAGACTCTATTAGGATATCCTTGATTTCCACAAAGTCTTCTAGTGGTGATATCAATATCCAATTCCATTTTTAATTTCTCAACTTGTTGTATCTGTTTTCCTGTCTCTTGTTGAATCCAATCAGTCAATCC
The DNA here is from genome assembly GCA_016271365.2 of Neoceratodus forsteri. NCBI lineage: Eukaryota > Metazoa > Chordata > Ceratodontiformes > Ceratodontidae > Neoceratodus > Neoceratodus forsteri. Next base: position 737,438,153 of record CM057449.1, read on the forward strand.
CATAATTCTAACAATTGGTGTTATATCTTTTTATCTATCTTCTCTTTAGGAATTAAACTCTGTCCATGTTCTACAGAGTTTATTCCTGAGTTACAGTTTAACTTAACCACCAATTCTCTAACATTCAGGTCAGTTGTTTTTTTTTTCTTTTGCAACTCTTAGCCTTTTATAGGTTCCAAGAGCTGTTTACTGATCCCCAATTGTTTGTTTAATTGGAAGATTTCATTTTCTAAGTTGTAGATCTGCATGTTTAGATTTAGGTTTGCATGTAGTTCAGTGTATACCTTTAAATTCTGACCAGCTGTATCTGGCTTATCTCTGTGAACTTTTCTATAGCAGGTTTCTTGATTCTTGGTTTACTGTTTCTGGAACTAGTCAAATCAGTAGCTTTGTGGGTTATTTTGTTGAATCTTCCTTTCTTTTCTCCTAGTCTAGTTCCCACTTTATTTCTTTTTGTTTTATTCTTCTTGCCCCTATGCTGTATAATTTCTTTAGGCTTTCCAGATTTCTATTAGGCTAAATTCAGGTTTTATTCCTCCACTTTATTTTCTCCTGTGACAACACTGTTTGTATTAGTTTTCCCACCATCCTTTTTGACATCCTGTTCAAAACTTCACTTAATGCTGTTCTATTTAAAGCAATATCATTTTTATATATCTTCCACTATGTCCTTATTAATTATTAATTGCTCCATGGTTAGGATGTTAGCTGAGTGCTGCTTTGCCAAAAGGTTAAAGTTTATCACTCAGAGCTAGACTGATAATCTGAGTTTTCACCACTAGCTATTCTTTTGTTCAACTGCTGGTGACAATTTCTACAATACTGTACACTGAGTATTCTGTCTGATCACTATATTGTTTTAATCCAGTTATTATACCTGAGGTTACATGAGAACTCTTCTATAACAGTTTTTCTTTAACACTTTAACAAGATATCTACTATTATTCCAAGGTTCTGGAGTGGTCTCATACAGCATAATTTGGTCCAATGAATTATTTACATTATTACAACCAATTCTTACACATCATTATTTTCTTTAGAATTTATAAGTCCTGTTAATTGCTCTTGGTTTTCACCAGAGGAGTCTTCCAGAGTATTCCCAATTATTATCAAATCCTCATTCGTATAAGGTGTTACATCTGAGAGCATTCCTGAAGGATTATAGGATTTACTGTGGGTGTAGAGGTTCTACTATTACTAGAGCCATCAGTTATGACATTTAAATGATCTGTGATTTTAGACTGTTTGCCATTTTTGGGGGATTTCAGATACTAACGGGGCAGCTGTGAGCCCTGTATTCTTTGCAGTCTGGTATTAACCCTTTCCCTTAATAAATATACAGTAATACACAGATGTCAGCAATATATAGTAATTTCTTCACTAATGATTAGACCTCTAAATCAAAATGCAGTATAAATGCAGTATCTATTATCTATTATCTTCTTTTCCATTTCATATAAGCACAAGATATAACAGGGTACAAGAACACAATGAATTAGAGAAAATCTAACAAATAGTGTCTCAGAGTTCTGAGAAGATTAGTGAGCAATTAAATTTGAAATGAGTTCAGTGTATTGAGCTCACCAGTCCTTTCTATTAATGTAGCCACATCTGGTCATGGATTACCCCTTCATTTAACTGTCTCTGTATCACTAGGTCCAGCACTGTAGAAATAGATTGCACAGTTTGTTAATCAATGTTATTTAATGTTCAAGCCTTTTCGTTTTCACGTCTATCCATACCACCAAGTTCTTTAGGCAAACTTTAAGTGAAAGGATAATTTTTCCCGCAGTCTTCAAATTTCTTATCACAGATCTAAGTTGGATATCTTGCTGGATACAACAGCACTTGTAATTTTGTCAACAGCAGAAATTCTTCAATGCTTAGATAAAATAAAGGGAGTACAGTAGTATCATATGTAATACCTGTTCTCAATCATCCAATATAAGAATTCACTATACTTCCTAATTTCTAAATCTATGTTCACTTTCATGATATCAGTACTAACTAGTAACTATAAAATTTACTAAAATCCTTAAAATATTTGCTATCAGATATACCATTCACTTGTGAATTAAATGCACTAACTTTGCAGTATAACTTACTTTATATTTATTTCAAAGCAAAGTTTCACCATCAGCAAGAGGGAATACTCATATTGGTTCCTGGTCCCCATAGATACCAGATATCACTTCCACAGCAATTTAGTTCTACTCTTTACTCAGAACTAAACAGATATTCTGAGTCATAACAGTATTTACAAGCTATGGAAAGCTCCAAATTAAAATGATGGTATCCAACAATATCTAGGTGTATCTACACACTGGCTGGTACAGCAATTGCACTGAGGCCCCAAGAAAATGGTGAATCTGACTATAAAATGCCATGCATGCTCTTTATAGAGCAGAATCACATGACCTCAGTGCATGAATTTTGAGATCTAAGTTTTTAGACTATGTTTTAAAATGATGTTAAAATTATATATATATATATATATATATATATATATATATATATATATATATATATACAGTATATATATATATATGTATATATATATATATATATATATTCTATTAAGTGTTACCTTAAAAAGCATTCAGAAAACTATCTTTGTGGGTAATAAATCAAACCCTAGGTAAAACTTACATAGTAAACAAAATGCTTCTGATTGTGTGAGTAAAAAATATATAATAAGTAGCTTAAACAATTTGAGCTCATAGACTAAGCTGTTATTTCACTCTGCGCTCATATGGGCTGAGAATCAATAATTTGTCCCAATGGACTTTAATCACAAGTTCACCCAGAAATTAAAACTGGACAGTTCGGGTGCTGGAGGCAGAATATCACAAAACATTTGCGGTTTCACCTCCGTTCAGCGAACACACTCTAGCACTTCCTTCTAGACTCCTCAAGAGCAGGCTACTCCACTGACAGCATTGTGGACCTGTGAAGAGAAAAAAGGACAGCAACAGGGAAACACTGTCTCAGCTGCACAAATGACCCAGAAGGTTCACACTTAGACAGGTACAGGTGTGTCTTTTGCAATGGTGGCATACCATTTCTAGTAGTAAAATGCTTTCTGCAGCTCCTGCTCTACTAGCTACTCCACAGCTAGTCAGTGTGCAGCAGCTTACTCATCACTTAATGGGTTTTGAAATGCAATAAAGTAACAAACAGCTTCAATATTAACACTCTGCATCTTGGGTTTCCAGCCTTTCTTGCCAAAATATACATTTACAGTTTAACTAAAATACGAGACATGTTTTATGATTGCTGATATGATTTTGATTCTGTAACAATATTTGTTGTCCCTGATCCCTGCCAGAAATAAATCTATCTACACTAGTTTATGTTGGATGTACACTGGCAATATTTACTAAGGTGCACAAATTATATTTTACATTCCAACTTCATATTTCAACAGTACACAGTACAGTACAGTACAACCAAAATTCAGTCCTTCTTTCTTCTCGGCTTGATCCTCTTCTTCTTACTTGTAGCACTTGGTCCAGACACAGTGTGATCTGCCCCCATCATCACCAGTACCAGGTACCCCACCAGGTACCACCAGGAACCAGGTACTCCCACTATGTACCACCATAACTAGATACCCCACCAGGTACCACCATTTACCCGGCCTCACCACATGGAGTCAGTTCCCAGTCCACACCTCACTAGGTCCGGACATGTGATCTGACCCATAGTTTCTATCCTCCCTCTACCCCACTTACTTCATGCCTGGGTTCCTCTGCCTCCAGCCCATGCTGCCTACCCTCCCCTCTCCTGCATCCCTTTCCCCATTCCGCCTCCCACCTTTTCCACTGACCCATCTCCAGCTTGTGAAGGATGATGGGCTCCCCTGTGGGCTAGGTAAAACTGGTACCCTCCTATGGCACCCTCCATCCCCACAAGGACTCAGAGGGAGTGCCTGTCCACCAACGTATCACCCCATCTGAAAAAGAAATACAAACTGCACTCAATGTGTGAAGGGTTTGCAGCAGAGGTGGCTACCCCAAGTTAAATCACAAATCTTCAGAACTGCTGTGCTCCTTAAATGCCAAACAAAAGACCACAGAAACAATGCTTTTAAACAACTGAATTAGTTGTATTCATTCATTCCACCTGTGAGAGCCTCAAGCTCCTCAGCTTAGTGCCTTCAAGGGGGCCCTATTCCCCTCATATCCTTGCCACCTGCCTTCTCCATCCATTAGGCCTGGGCAAGCTCCCACCCACTATGTGGCACCCACCCTGCCCCTGTTAAGCAATTCCTGCAGCCCCCATCCTTGTGTCAGCCATCTCCCTGTGATGTGATGCGTCATCACTAGTCTCCTGACCTGCACCTTGTGACCATCCACTATACTGCTTTCATTCGGCAATGACTTTGCAGCCATCCCACAAATCAACTATATCCCTTGTAGGCTTGCCACTGGACATAAGATCATTTGACCTAGTTTGCCCTACCCCTGTTTCCTCACCTGCTCATGGCCCCTGCTCAGCAACCTCCTGTTATCAGGCCTGCCTTCCATGGCGTGCATCCTGTTGGTCACTGTGGTTCCAAATAGCAGGTGGCTCATTGAGTGGCACCCCTGCCTGACATGGCTGCCTCTGACCTTCCCTTTTGCTTTGAGAGATAAACTTGACATACGGGAGAGGCTGCACCTTCCTGTGCTGCCATGGCCAGCTGGGTTTTCAGGCCAATGCCCTCCAGTACCCCATTAATTGGTGCCATAATAATCCATTTCCCATCATTCCCAGGTTCCGCCAGCTGCTTCTCTGCTGGCATTGATTCCTGCTTTGCTCATGGCCACCTGCCCAGCAGACCTCCTGTTAGCAGGCCTGCAGCCCATGGTACGTCCTGTTTTCTACTACTGTGGGTCAACCAGCATGGGCTTGTGGAGCAGCCCGCCTGCTAGACCTGGCTGACTGTGACTTCCTCCTTCTCCTTTGAGAAATAAACTGACATACAGGAGGGGCTGCACCTGCCTGCACTGCCATGGTCAGCTGGCTTTTTGGGACCATGCCCTTCAGCACCTCCAATTAGTGCCTTATTAACACACTTCCCATTGTCCCCAGGTTCTACAAGCTGCTTCTCTGCTAGCACTCCCCACTGGATTTCATTCTCAGCCTGTCTGGGCTCTCCTCCTCTCCTCATGCCCAGCTGCTCCCCATCACCCCCTCTCTCCTCCCTCTCCCTTCTGAGTTTGCCAACCAGATAGCCTTGGTGAGGCCACTTTCCCAGGGGACATGACGGGTGCTCACACAGGCATCCTCCCCTGCCCTGGGCGCCCTTTGGTTTGACCCCACCATTCCTGGACATTCCATGGCCTGGGACCCGAAAGCTACCTAGTTTATCTCTCCTTACCTGCTGAGACCCCTATCCCTAAGGCACTTGCTCATCTCGCTTCCTTCCCCTGAGTGCTGCATAAAACAAGGTGGAGTTCTAACAAACAAGCCTACTTCTTTACCCACTCTCTGTGCCCTCCTTTTCCCTTAGTACTGCCCACCTGGGATCCCCTCGGGTGAATCTCTAATGCTTACTATGTGACTTGCCTGAGGACACATAATCAAGTGAGGCTGTGGGATCAAACCCAGGCCTCCCAGTCTTTCATCCTGGAGCCCCTCCCCAAAAAATCTGGATTATATTACCTCCTGGGACTCACCCCTTGGACTGTATTGCCTCTTGAAATTCCTTCGGTGTACTGGATTAGGCCTTCCTCCCCTGCCTGTGTTCTGCTCCAGCCAAACTCCCCTGATCCTTAAAATTATTCCCAGTGTGACAGCAGCTTCCTAGTAACCCTGTGGTGACTCTAACCATGCCCTATACTGGTCTCCCTTCTCTGGCCCAAGGTTTCCCGAGTTGAACCCCTCAGCTCTCTCAATCATTGTTGCAAGACAGTTCATGTCTAAAAACCTGCCCCCATCCCGGCAAGTCATTCTTTGGCCCAATCAGGCCTTCACCTCTCCACTGTGTTCATCTCCTGCCTGCCTCTGCCAGGACCCCTAGAATTATTACCAGCGTGGAGGGGCTTCAAGTAACCCTGCATGAATTCTTGCCCCTGCCCCTAATTCTTCACCTCTCGGACCAAGGTAGCCCTAAGTTACCCTCCCTTGTCCATCCCCCATGGTATATGAGGCAGTTTGGATAAATCAGCCTCTTGCCCCTTATGTTGTTATCCCTACTATTATGACCTTTCTAACCACTACATAAATGTACCCTTGCACACCCTTTTTGATTTTCTGAGGCATACCGCATTCATGCCCCACTTTGGTATGATGCTACAGTGTTACTTGTCTCCCACCCCTACTGTAGTCAGCAACTTCCACTGTATCACTGAATTAGTACCAGATAGGCAGGGCTCCCAGCACTTGCAGCCACTTATCATGCCATGCCACCAAACTTCCTCACCTTCTAGGTCAGGAATGACAATGAGTAAACCTCAAATATGAGCCAGCAGCCTACCCTGAAGTTCAACTGCAGACTACCTTGCCCCCATGTCTCCTCGAGAATAATACCATTAGGTGCAGCATAACAGGTTACCCTTCCCATTTCTATGTATGCTGCAATGCAAGGTCCCATCTGTCTTACTATGCTTCAGTTCATTTACTTAATTATATATAATATATATATATATATATATATATATATATATATATATATATATATATACATTTTATTTATTTATTGATATATTTTCTTTTGCTACCTTCTTGTAACTCCCATTATGCTGCTCCATGAAGGACTATCCTTGGTCCTGGCCCTTTCCTGCAGGATTATGAAAATCCATATGCTGCAACACCTGCCCCGTTATCCTGCTATTCGGGCCCTGCAATGTCTTACTAGATCTGCTTTAGCAATCCTCATGGATGTTCACATCCTTGCATATTGCTTACCTAAACTGGCCAATGCCCCCATCCCTCCCTCCCAGCTCCTGCCCCTCTGTTGGTGGAAACTGAGGGCACCTTTTATTAGGAGCCCCCACTGCCCTAACAGAAATACTCTTTCTAAATGGAGATACATGCCGCCCAGATGCTATGCCTAAGTGCTGCTGTGCCCCATTTAGAACCTGCTCACTCTGTTTACATCATGCCACTCTTCCCTGAAGAGGATGGCAAACCACTGCAGCAATGGCTGGGAAACAAATGATCCTAACTCACCGCAGCCCCAGTGGGAGGGGAGATGGGTGTCCTATGACCTCGGGGCCACATGGCTCGGCACCCCATCCTGTGCCCTGTGGTGCCTCTTGTGAAAGCCACTGGAGAGTTGTCAGATGCACATCCTATAAAAACCCTGTCAGGCCCCAAAATTGCCTTGCCACCCTGCATCCATAGGGAAGACTGGGCCCATCAAGCCACCCATGGAACTTTCATCTCCTGGGAGCAAGGAAAATTAGGCCCAGCATCTAGCATTGAAAAGCATCTGATCAGGAGGGAGGGGCCCCCACCCTGTGGTTGGTGGCCATGCAGCTTAGTGCACGGGGCCGTGGCCACACAAACCACCACCATGCCCTCAGCTGATGCCTTGCCATGATAATAACCTGAGTGGCCTCCCATGACTGGCACCCTGTCCTGCACCTACGGTGAATCAGGGCTCACCGTAGCAGCCTGAGGGCCAACCGAAGGAAACCACACTGACCTGGCATATTGCCTCCTTGCCTCTCGTGACTCTGCTTGACAGCAACACCCCCAAAACATATCCTGCCCTGCTAGTGACTCCATCTCTTATGTCCACCTCACCCAGTGAAGCAGAAGAAAAACCTCTGAGCAATTCTCGCCCCATGCACCCACTTTCAAAACCACCACCACCAGGTGCTACATACTATACTGTAAAGCACTTCACTGTCCGTCTACATCTCCATGACTGGAGACCCCATGGAATCCCTTGATATGGTATCCTGTGCTGCACCACCATGCTAAAAGTCCTCTGTTCAAATCCCTTGGCTCAGGGCCCCTCATCTGCTGCACTCAGTGCCTGGACTGTGGTACACCCCCACAACTGCCCCAATCAGTCCCTGTTTACAACTGCATCCCACCAATTGCCCAGCTCCTCTCTTTCTCCTTCTCCTGAGACCCTCACTCTGATCACCAGAACAACAAATCAACCTCCCATAGCTACCCGGTTCAGCACGTGATCCCCACGCCTTCTGGGGCTTCTCCTCCTTTGCTACTGTCCACTTACACATTGGGGCTGCTCAGCGGTACCTGCTTTCATCTCACTGCATCTGTGCTAGCTTAGTCCATGTATCACTACCAAGCAGTACCCACTGGATTCCCCTTTGCATTTGTTGTTTGTTGCTTAGCTATATATACACCTATATATTCCCTTTTTAAAAAATTGTACTTCTGCTGCACTTGAATTACTGGTCCCCAATCCACTTTACATTTTGAGGCCAAACATATCCCTCCTATCAGGACTGAGGCAGAGCAAACACCAATACATGCAGCCTTTCAACATGAAAGCCTCAAAATATAGTGAGCCTGAGCCCTAGCGCCAACCACAATTACCAGTTTGTTCTACCAGTAATCCTCTTTCCAATCCCGCTCATCCTACTAGAGCCTCCCCTCAACTTGGCCCACGTGGCTCAAGATTCCACTTTGATGCCAGGCCAGTGTCTGACCTATGACCCCCTAGTGCACATTGTCCATTGACCACTGCGACCGCTGTGGAAAAACTACAAGACAAACCATCAGTGTCCACTTGCATGGCCAAATGCAACCACACCAACTGCTATCCTGTAGTGGGTGCCTCATGAGCCAAAACATTCTTGATCTCGAACAGTGCTGCCACTCCTCATGGCTCATCTGCTCGACCCTTCACCTGCACCAACTGCTAAACTTGTTCATCCTTGCACCCACCAATGCACAGCATAAAAGCCCCATCTACACCACAGTCATACTCCAGCTACAAAATGACCTGAAAGGCCCAACTGCCCTGCAACCTCATTCTAGGATGGGAAATCAATACCTCCCACCATATCAACCTGACAAACAGAGCTGCTCCACTTTGACCATCCCTGCTTATCCTGCATCTTTAATTTTTATTTTGTTTTAAGCCAACCTAAATTCATACTCTGTGAAAATCAAACACCTCAACCCTGCCACCAAAGAAAAGCACCTGAGACAAGTAAGCCAAAAGCAAAGCTACCCAACATACTCTCACACAGAAATAAAGCCAGGGAGCCCTACTGTATGTGTCCTATGTCTCAGTCTCTTGGCTAGTGCCTTACCTCCATTGTCAACAAGGTGCTGAGAAAAATCTTTTCCCAGCAAAGAGGAAGGCCAGAGGGTTGCAAGCCTTAAGTAGCCTCTCCTGGTTCCTCCCATTCCCCTATTAGCCCTCCCCAGCCAATTGGAACACTCTCCTACCCCTGGTCATTTGACCCTGTCTGGTGTCACCTGTATCCTCCCCTTTCCTACCCCTTCCCCTCCCTTTGCCTTTTCTGGCAGGGGCCATTAGACAACCTGGCTTGCCTTTTTAATGGCAAGACCCATTAACATAAATCAACTGAGTGTGAGATAATTTTTTTAATTTACAGTAGGGTACATACCAGGCACCTAGACAGGCTGTTTCTGATAAATTACAAGCTGCACATATTCACAGAAGCTGACCACCTGACCAAGCACTGAGGAAGACTGGACTGTTTGAAACAGAGAAGGAAAAGAAATGCAACTCTGAATGGAGAAATAAAATGAATGCTTTTACCTGTGCAAAGATGGTGGTATCTGTCACAAATGCATTCATCAGTCAGACCCTCTGCTCCCATAGTGCCAACCTCAGAGTGCAATAAGCGTGAATAGGTAACAGACAGGGTAACCCTCCTGTCTGCTTTTGGGTCCAAATCACCTTTAGTCTCATGTTCTAGGGATTCAAACTGTGAACCTTATACTAGTGTACCCAATATACAGGCTCAGATCGTACCCTCTTCAGGGATTGTGGTACAATCTTATGTCAGTGGCACCCAGCCAGGCTTTCAAAATGAACCAGTAAAACTCTATAAGGGAGCATAGGTATATTCTTATCTCTTCCAAGTTTAGTAACACCTTCAAGCTGTTTGAACAATTTCTGCCAGACTTAACCAGCTATAGGTCACATGCAAAAGAACTAGCAGACACCCAGGCAGTCTCTTGAAAAAATATTTTACTAAAAGATGATAAAATATGTATAATGTAAACACAGGAAAATATATCAAAGAGCATACAATCACTTAAAAGAAAAGCAAAGAACACTACAGAACAAACTCCTACCAACATACAGTTAGATCTTTTCTATCTAATGCATTACCTCTAAGTGCTTATATCAGAGAGCTGTGTCTTTCTAGAGTCCCAAGATGGAATATGACAAACAGTTCAGACACAAATATTAGTTTAAACTGTGTCTCTCACACTCCTTCTACGAGCCATCTAGCTCCTCCTTTTAGAATATAAAATTATTAAAAATGATTTCCTGTCAGGAGATACTTTAAATAATGTGACTTCAGAAGGAAAAAGACATTTCCTAAATTATATAGTCTTTAATCAAGCCTTTCCTTTGAATTGGTGGCCAGTTTCTTTGATGTCTACAACCCTACAGTCCATCACTCAGGTGTGAGATAGCTGGCAGGAATCAGCTTATGGTGTCCTTTTTTGAAGTCATAAAATGTATATTTTAGGTTCCCAGCTTCAGAGGCATGAGGTCATGAAAAGGCCATAAAATGCAATTTGCTCAAGGAAGTTAATTACATTACAGAGATCTCCTGGTCAGTTACATCCTGTAACCTGGGAGGGGGCACTCATGGAAGCACAGGATGTCTTATGTGAGACAATCACATACTATATTTTTATATTACAAATATCATGCAACAATCATTACCAGCTGGCCAAGCATCACAGTATCAATATCAGGCAAAAACATTAAAGAGGAGGAAAGAAAACAGCCAGCTCCAAAATGTAATGCCCCAGAAATTCATTTGGATTAGGCAATGAAGCCATGAAAACAAAATGGGCACTCAGAAGCAACAACAGATGAATATGGTAAAGTACTGAACTCAACCCTGTGGGGTAATGTAAAACTGATTTCTTAAAAGGATTGAAATATAAATGTTTTAAAGCACAGAGGTATAAAATATTAAGAAAATAAAGGAAATGCATACGCTATGTAAGGATGTACTTGTTCATATAGCACATAGAAAGAGAGTGCAGATGGAAAGCCCACTACTGTGTGCACTTACAGCATAAAATTATTTCTATTCAGCTAAAAATCCCCAGTCATATTAGATGGTCATGCTACATGCAGTAGAATGGCGTCAAAAGTGTTAAGTAACAGCCCATATCTATCTTAAACAGCCCCTATTTAATCAGATGCTTCAAATTATTGATAGCGTTCTGATCTAGAAAGTTTAAAACTGGGGTTCTTCTGACATATAAAATTACTTTCTAACACAGAAGTACCAGCCCAATTGATTGCCTTTACAATACTATATAAATCCTAAGACCAAACTGTCAAGGTAAGCAGAAGAGAGGAAGGAGTTGTGACAGCATGTCTTTATGCAAGGACCTCACTTGAGGCATCAGGTTATGATTCAGTGTGGTAAGAGTTTCTTATAACTCTGACATTAGGAGCAGAGAAGGATGATCTTTGCATTTCATTTTATTTTTATTTTTGTATGATTGTATCTAAAAGTAGGAGAGACTTCTCCTCCAGTAAAAAAAATATATTGGTTGCTTGCACTGCTGTTCAAAATAATGTTAATTTTGTGTACAAGTTTAAGTAAAGAATTAAGCCAATATGACATTTCCTGGTATTTCTTTTCAACTAAATATTTTTTATAAAGTTGTTGACTTACAATGCAGGGATAAAACCTAATTATGACTATTGGTATATAAGTTGTACAAAATATTAAAAATAACTACAAAGGTTTAGGATAAAGTAATTTTAATCAGGCGAATAGATTAGACCATGATTGAAGTAGGGTGGTTATAAAGTAACAATAACCTAATTGGACACTCAGCCATGTGCATCATTAGCACATCTGGTTGAAGCTTCACCCTAGTCTAGCTGAATTTCTGAATAGGGTGGCTGTTCCCACAGGTTTCGAGATCATTCCCAGAACGGAACAACCCTTGGAAGTCAGGTCAGGAACTGGACCCAGTATACCCTGATGCTTCAACTTATAACATGGGTTTCCCAGGAAAATTTTACATGGGTTAACAAAACTGTTGTTTTCACTGTTCAGAGCCCAAAAACAGAATGTATCCTGCCACATGCAAAATAGTCTCTTCAGAAAAGAACATACTGCATGCCTGTTCTCCACAGTTAAATTTATGTGGACCATCCTGATGTGCTGTATTAAATTTCTGCTGTGTCACACACATCCTGACTGCTAATAACACCTATGGATGATGCCCCCAAAAGCACTACGCAAGCAAATACACAGTTTTGTACTCACCCACGATTTCTGCAATGCCGCCGGTGCTTATGTGGGTTTCTCAGTGCTTTGCCACCCTACTTTACACCACTGCTGGTGATTGTAGTGAAACATATAGACAGTGACCAGCATTTGCCCGCAACCCCTCCCAAATGCTGTCTGACAACAATCACTGTGTGCAGCGATGACTGGTGCGTCATCAATTCTGACAGACAGAAAAAGAGCATGATAACATCTTGTGCCTGTCTGTATGTCTCTGTCATAGGGGCAAACAGGGGTTGTGTCATACTGTAACTCATGCTGTCAGAGAGAGAGAGACAGTGTAATCATATATGGTAGTGGATCACACCAACACTACAATGACAACAGTCGCTTTGTGCAGTACCTCTCACTGAACAATGAACACATCCGGTCACCAGTGACCTGCTTCACCCTTATCTGCTTGGCTACCTCAACTGTGGCACAGCTCCTGGCACAGTGATCATTTACTGCCTGTCCTGATAACTTCTGAGACTGTGGCTGTGAGAGGAGACAGTACAAAGAGAGACAGCAAACATCCCGCTGTGTGCAACAGAGAGAGCAACATGGCTCTAAGAGGCTATTTGTGAACTGGCACAGAGTGATGCATGTCTGGTGGGTGCATGCTCTTGAGGGCTACTGTATGCGTGGACATGTGGGACAGACAGTGAGAGGTCTAGTACACCACATGCACACTGTCACTGTCTCTCACTATCATCTCTCTCTCTTGGTATTGAGATGCATGGCTCAGTGGCCCAGGACACTGATGTACATGGGAGATCAGCAGCATGGATACTTTCATTAACGGGGCATTGGACCTTGGGAGGGGTTATTTCTACATCTGGCCAGGTGGCAATCAGACAAAGAAACACAAAGACATCCCGGTTCTCACTGCCAATTTTGTAGTGCATGCTTTGCTGTGGGTGAAAGGTGACTGTCACTGCTGCAGACTGCACTCAGAAAGGTTAACACAGACAGGACACAAACTGGGGGTTACTGGAATCTGGGAGTCCAGAGAGACACGACACATACTACATGAAAGGCCCACAATGACACCCTCTGGCTCTCCTTCTCCCTCTCTCTCTGTCTGTCTCTCTCTCCCACTGTGACTGGATGACGTGTGGCCAGCAGTTGTTGAAGGGGGGTCCCCAACAACTACTTGAAAACAGTCTGCTGCCCTCAAGATATTGCCCCCCGGCCCCCCACATCCCTCCAAGAACTTCCGCCTGAGGGATGCAGAAGCACCACACTACCACTTGGATAGAGACACAGATGGGGGAACCGACAGGGTGACTCTTGCAGGACTCTCGGGTTCACACACACACACACACACACACACACACACACACACAGCAGACTTTAGGACTTCCACAATGCTGTCTCTCTCTCCTCTCTCTGTCTTCTCTGTCTTGCTGTACCATGTATAGGTGGCACACTTTAACTGTCATCACCGCCTTTTCTGCAGCAGGGGTGGGGAGCACCCGTCACTCTTCACAGCCACACAGTCACACACCAAGGATACAGCACTGTGTTCTGTGGGCACAAGTCTACATTGCTCCATCCAGCGCGGAGAGACACAGCTGACAGCAACAGGATGATGAACATGTATACATGATTTTGACATTACCCTTTTCCAGTTCCATACATGCTTTAATGGCTGCAATTTGCATTTGCCTTCCTCAAGCAGGCAATGAGTGCTGATGGCACTTTCACTGAGTCCCTCTATGGAACCATGCATTAAAAGGTCAATTTAATGCATGGCCACACAAGGGACTCTACCAATAGGGTTGCACATTTTCCCCTACCCATGTTATAATACTAAATATGACATGATGTAGGCATCACAGTAATCAATAATCGACACTTTTTAATGCCTATAAATCATCTCATGCTGCATGCATCAAGCAGCATAGCTAAGCAACTGTCATATGATTTTTGGTACATGAGTGGCTTTCAAGACATGCTGTTTTGTTTACTCATGCACCCACTGAGGATGTACCTGTGTCAAAACAACCAGCTGGCTTGACTGTTTGGGCAGGTGGTTGTCTAGCATGATCATGCCAGTGACATGCCTGGTGACATTACAAGTAGGCAGTACCCCCCACACCTGTGGGTACAAGAGAGTTCTTGTACATGTCACCAGGCATGTCACTGGCATGATCATGCTAGACAACCACCTGCCCAAACAGTCGAAGCCAGCTGGTTGTTTTGACACAGGTACATCCTCAGTGGGTGCATGAGTAAACAAAACAGCATGTCTTGAAAGCCACTCATGTACCAAAAATCATATGACAGTTGCTTAGCTATGCTGCTTGATGCATGCAGCATGAGATGATTTATAGGCATTAAAAGTGTCGATTATTGATTACTGCATGCCTACATCATGTCATATTTAGTATTATAACATGGTGGGAAAATGTAACTCCTATTGGTAGAGTCCCTTGTGTGGCCATGCATTAAATTGACCTTTTAATGCATGGTTCCATAGAGGGACTCAGTGAAAGTGCCATCAGCACTCATTGCCTGCTTGAGGAAGGCAAATGCAAATTGCAGCCATTAAAGCATGTATGGAACTGAAAAAGGGTAAATGTCAAAATCATGTATACATGTTCATCATCCTGTTGCTGTCAGCTGTGTCTCTCCCGCTGATGGAGCAATGTAGACTTGTGCCCCCACAGAACACAGTGCTGTATCCTTGGTGTGTGACTGTGTGGCTGTGAAGAGTGACGGGTGCTCCCCCACCCCATGCTGCTCCAAAAAGTACTGGTGAGTTAAACCTCTTTTTCAATGCTAACACTAAGAAGATATAGAGACAAGTTGTAGCATAAGGGGCTGGATTTTCAAAGTCCCCAGGATTTGGCACAGGTGCAGGAAAAACTAGCGCTAGTGGGTTTTCACTTGTGAAGCTGCAGTTTTTTCTACATGCTTTGTATTTCCATAAAAAGGGCCATTTTATGGCCTGCTCTATAAATTTACGGCAGCTTGTGGCTGTTTTTTTTTGGCACAGCAGCACTAAAATGTTACATCAGGCCAGATGAGGCATAACATCCTATGCAGCTACGCCTGCTGCCCATAAGGAGTATGGGCTGAAAATATGACTGTTCATCAGTGCAGCAATTTGTTCCACGTTGGCAGACTGCAGCATGAGACTTAGTCCCTCGCCCCTTTTAAAATCAGGCCCAAGAAGTATATCTTTGCCCAAACTGGGCATAAGCAAACCACTCTATCTCTTAATTTTTCTGAACAGAAGTTTAATAAACAGAGAGCTTACAGTCACTAAAATACTAGCCAGTATTTTAGAGGTATGTGAAAACAGTAGTTGGAGTTTTCCAATATATTTTTAGGAACAGTACCTCTGTCGGGTGCAAATGTATTTCAAGACAAAGCATGTATGAATATGAGATGACTAGATGGTATAAAACATATCATAAATTTGTTATTGTATTGCAAAGGAGTCAAACTAAAACTGGGGGAAAAAATTATACAAATCTTTGAAGTTCTGGCACAAATCATTTTGTCTGTCAGTATCACAGGTTCCATTTTTTAAAAGTGGCCTCTCAAAAATGTTATGATGGTAACAGTCATGTAGCCAAAGGTATACAAAAAGTATTTAAGATGTATTAGAAACAGTTTAACCAACTAAACACCTGACTCTCACGAGGGTGTGAGAGATTAGCTTCTCTAAGGCAAATAAATGAAAGCCTTGGAGGCGCCATGCATATATGCATTGATCAGTAATTAATTATTCTTATAATTATCTGTTTTAATATTTTGGAGGTACACATTTCAAGTCTTAATGAACATGAAGGAGTCAGAATAGTCACTTTCAAAATATTTCTTAAAGTGACAGACCCATGGAACAACCTGCTACCAGAAGTGGTGGCATCAAAGACAGTAAGGGAATTCAAACTCACTTGGGACAGGCAATGTGGGTAACCGAGGAAAAAAGTATAATTGGGGGATAGGTGTAGCCACCTTGGGCAGACTAGATGGACCACATGGTCCCCATCTGTCAACACTTTTCTTTTGTTCTTATGTTCTCCTTATGTTTTGCTGCACTCTTTCAAGACATACATACGGGGCGCAAGCCATTACTTTAAAAATCTCCCCCCACCCAGGTCGTGGCCCCCTTTATCTAACCGTGGCTTACCTACCCCCGGGGTCAAAAAAAGATCTTGCGGTCACCTCCCTTCTTGACTACCTATCCACCCTACCCCGGAAGGCCGAACAACTAATCATGGGTGACTTAAACACCAACTGGCTCAGCCCATCATCTGACAATATGAAGAATGAGCTTGCAGCCCTTGACCTGTCTCAAATGGTCACCCAGCCCACTAGGCTTAACAAAGTAACAGGAACTAGTTCCCTTCTGGATGTAGTCCTCTCCAACCGGCCACATAAAATAGGATCTGTACAAGTCCTTGCGGACTCACTCAGTGACCACTCCCCTATCATCTGCTCTTGGTCATCCCCCACTCTCAGCCCGGTGTACTGCAGGACCCCACGACGCCATTTTTCCCCAGAGGTCTTGTCAACCTCAAACGTCACCTCGCCCAAATCAACTGGACCCCAGTGACCTGCGCACCTGACATTAACTCTGCCCTAACTTACCTCACCACAGCTTTCAACCATGCCTGTGATCAGTTTGCCCCCTTCAGCACACCTAAGTTAAAAAAACGGACTGCTGCATGGATAACCTCTGCACTGATCCAACAACTAAATAAAAGAGATAACCTTTGGCACTTAGCTAATGACTCCGGTAGATTGGCCGATAGGCAAGCCTACAGGGCAGCCCACAACCAATGCACCTGGACCATCAAGCAGGCAAAAGCTAAATACTACCAGGCTGCCTTGACATCCTCCTGGGGCTCGTCCAGAGCTTTCTGGGACAACATTAAAGAACTGAATGGTAAAGCCCGCTCCCCCCCACCATCCCAGATTGTCATAAATGGGGCTGTCTCGACTAACCTAACGTGTATCGCTGACTGCCTTAATAAGTCTTTCACAGATTTAAGTGCTGTCCTCCCTGCCCACTTTTTTGACCCGGTTGCCACACCCAACCATACTCCCATTTCCAGGCCACAATTCCACTTCCAAATGATCTCACCACATGATGCCAAATCTTTCTTATTAAGGTCCCTTGCCTCTCAGAACCCAAGTAGTGACCCTCTTGACTCCAAAAAACTCCGCCTCACGCTAGATGTCATGCTTATCCCCCTCACGCTTATCATAAATAAATCCTTATGCCTAGGCCAATTCCCGGAGGCCTGGAAGCATGCTGAAATAACCCCCATCCACAAGTCTGGGACCGTACTTCTCCTAACAACTACAGGCCCATCTCCATCCTCCCCTTATCCAAAGCTTTAGAAAAAATCGTAAACACACAGCTCACGGAATACCTTTCTAAATACAACCTTCTATGTCTGGAGCGACATGGGTTTCGTCCTGGCCATAGCACATCCACTGCCCTCCTGGAATTCTCCCATCACATACACTCCGCACTTGACAAAGGTCAGCTTGCAGGGGCGGTTTTCATGAACCTTTCAAGGCCTTTGACACAGTGTGCCACCCCCTGCTATTACACTCCCTGAGCAAACTGGGCCTCTCATCCGACCCCTTAAGTGGTTCACAAGCTACCTTCACAACAGAACCCAAAGAGTCAAGCTATAGGGAACCTTCTCCTCCAACCTACCGGTACTCTCTGGGGTCCCTCAAGGCTCCATCCTTGGACCGCCCTTTTCAGCCCTATTCCTGAACACCCTCCTAGTTCCTGTTCAGCAAAATACTACTCTATGCAGACGATGCTGTAATCCTAGCTACTCACCCGACCCACTCCTCTCCAAGTCATATTACAAAGCTTCTTCCTCCAAACTGAAAATGGTTCAATAAACATCGCCTAGTCCTGAATCTAAAGAAAACAAAGTCCATGCTATTTTCACATTGGCAAAACAGCGCCAAGGACTTTCCCCTCCACATCACCACCAGCATGCCCCTCCCAATTGAACAAGTAACATCCTATAAGTACCTGGGCATCACCTTTGACTCCGGCCTTAATTTCCATGCCCACCTCAAAGCCCTGTCATCTGCCATGAACTCCAGGATTGGGCTTCTCTACCGCCACAAAGACTGCCTCCCTGAACCCGCCTTAAAACTAGCCATCACCTCATCGGTGTTATCGCTGGCTGACTACGGGCTCCCAATTTACGCTGCTGCCGACGCCACTGCCTTATCTAAAGTCCAAACCGCTATTAACAAAGCCTGTAGGCTCCTTACCGGTGCCCACAGCAGAACCCACACCTGTCTGCTATACTCCACCACAAATATACTCACTCTTGAGGAAAGACTGAAATATCAAACCTGCCTGCTGGCAAAAAGTCCATGTCAGGCCTTTGCCCTCCTGGGGTCTCTGGACCCTTGCAGCTGGCTACCCGGTCCCTGCCTACCCGCAACTCCTCCACTGCCACCTTCATTGTTCCCAGGGCCAGGACCTCTCGCTGCCAAAGATCCTTCCATCACTTGGCCCCGCATTGGTTCAACTCCCTTCCTGAATCTATCTCCAAGATCCCGGGGATTGGCCGCTTCAAAACCACCCTCCGTAAGCATATTATTGACAGCCGATGCTGTAAATGCTTGTAGCTACCTAAACCGGTCCCGCCCTAGCCCTCCCAGCCCCCTGGCACTGGTTTTTTGGTACTACATAATTGTCTAAGACTAATTGTTAGTTGTGTGATGTATCTATTGCTTTGTAACAATGCATGTAACTCTACACATGTTTGTACCAGTATAGCTGCTGCCTGTAATCTTCAAGTGTGTTTATGTATCTCACCTGTATGTCCATCCCTGTCCCAAACTCACTTAATTGTTGTCTCCCCCCCCAATGACAAGGTACCTTTGTAAACGAGTCCATGACTCAAAGGTTGTAAAACTGATTTCTCCAATAAATAAAAAAAATAAAAAAATAATACATTTGCTGTTCCCCATATTTCTGACGCCATAACAGCATGTCACTAACATCTGGTAGCCCCATTTTTATCGTGACTTAGTTTCAGACTCCTACATCCAATGGCTAATTCAGACTTTGTATATATGCCCTAAGTTTGGCAGCAGCAGACACCATCTTATGACTGTGAGTGGGACCCCAGCCCCTGCACAGCTGCGCTGAAAATAACCTCTAATTTGTAACAAAATGTTATGCATGCTCACTGTGCTGCAAATCATTTGAAATGTTGGTCTCACATTTTGATATCCACCAAAACCTTTTATTTGATGTCTGCTGTTGAAACTGTTTTACTGGTCTGCTAGTAAACAAGTTAATTTTGGTACAGTCTTATGTGATGTCAACAGATAATTGGTTGGAAAATCTTAAAACAGAATCAGTTAAAATTGTAATCATAATAAGAGGGCGAGTGGTAAACTACTGCAGAATTGGTTTTGTGGCACCATTTAAGTTATAACAGGGAAGAGTTCCGAGGCTGAGTACATAGTGTACTCAGCCAAACCCAGCTGATGTAAAGTACGTCAATGTTTACAGGAACTGCAATACATTTTATAACAATATGTGCACAGCTGGTAATGATGTGTACAAGTTTACACTATGGTTTGATATTATTTACTAGAAGTTACTTGTTCAATTATATGAAAATAATTTTGCACCACTCTTGGGATTAGGAGTCACACTACTATAATTCAAGTGTTCATAAACCATCACAATTTGAAATTAAAACTTGCAAGCAGCTCCACGCATCAACTATTTAAAGGGTAAATGCAAACAGTTGAGGTAAAGGAGTTCTATATGTTTTTATGCTCCACTAACAGGTCATACAATGTATGTGGGGTCTATGGGGGGAACAATTCTCCACATGAGTGATCTCCAGCAGTTCTATCTTATGAACATATGAAAATACCAGCAGAAATCACGGTCTGTTGAGTCTGCTTGATTGTGCAGCTAGCCCCTCATCTCACATCTGCTCCTCCCGTTCCTCCCCTCCTTAGATTTATCCTCCCCCTCTCCCTGTCCCATCCCCTCTTGAAACTGCCCACCATCATACAGGCCACCACCTCCTGTGGTAGAGTGTTCCACTTGTCTGCCACCCTTTCCATAAAGAACTGTCTCCTTACCTCCCTCCTGAATCATCCCCCTCCAGTCTGAGACTGTGCCATCTCATGTCCCTTCCTCTTCTTAATTGGAAGAACCCCTCTGTTCAAGACTTGTTTATCCCTTTCAAGTACTTAAAGGTCTCAATCATGTCCCCCCATCCCTCCTCTCCTCCAAGGAATACATACCTAGGTTGCTCAGTCTTTCCTCGTAGGGCTTGCCTTCCAATCCCTGGATCATCTTTGTCACTCTACACTACATCCCCTCCAACAATCTGACATCCTTCTTCAGGTATAGGCACCAGAACTGCATGCAATACTCCAGGTGCGGCCTGACCAGTGACCTGCACAGGGGGAGGATTACCTCCCTACTTCTGGAGGAGTTTCTCCTCGCTGTGCACCCCAGCATTTTTTTGGCCTTCGCTGCCACCTTTCTACACTGAGCAGAGCTGTTTATGCTCCTGGTTATAAGTGCCCTTAGGTCCTTTTCCTCTACTCTGCTACCTAACTGTACCCCTCCCAGCTGATAGTCCATCCCCTGGTTCTTTGCTCTGAAGTGCATTGCCTTGCACTTCTTGGCATTGAACCCCAGCTGCCATGTTTCTGACCATTTCTGCAGTTTAGTTAGGTCGTCCTGTAGCCCCTTCCATTCCTCAATGCCAACAATCACTGCCCCCATTTTGGTGTCATCTGCAAACAGACTGATCTTACTTTGGATCCCGTATGAGATATCAGTTATGAATAACCCAAACAACGCCAGGCCCAGCACCAGTCCCAGTGGCATCCAGCTTGTCATTGCCCTTGGTGCTGAGAGTTCCCCTCCCACCACCACCCTCTGCTGCCTACCACTTAGCCAATTCGTTATCCATGTCACCATTTTCACTCCTGCCCCCACAGCTTCCAGCTTTCCCCCCAGCCTCCCGTGTGGCATAGAGTCAAAGGCCTTGCTGAAATCCAAATACAGGACATCCACTGCATGGCCCTTGTCTAGTTCTCTTGTCACCCAATCATAGTACTCAATGAGGTTGGTCTGGCAGGATCTGCCTGAGACAAACCCATGCTGATGCCCATCCTGGAGTCCACTGTCCTCCAAAATGATCACCAGCCTCTCTTTCAGGATTATCTCCATGAGCTTCCCCATGATTGATGTGAGGCTCACTGGCCTGTAGTTTCCGGTTCATCCTTTGGGCCACCTTTGTGGATGGGCACCAGATGGGCCATCCTCCAGTCCTGTGGTACGCATCCCGTGTCCTTGCATGAGTCTTCTTCAGAAATTCTATAATACTCACATCATAGTCATTATTTATTTATTTATTTAGTTTTTGTTGACCGGGTAAGTGCACTAGACAAATTCTGCCTATTTTGAGGCACAACCCAGGGGAAGGGGATACAGATGAATGCCAACTGACCTTAAACCACATTAAGCTGCTGGTGGTATTTGTAGTGAATGGGGGGGGGGGATTTGGCAATTGCTAGACTATATTCACTGCAGTGGAATATATACTATGGTTTGGCATGGTGTGGCATTGCACAATATAGCATAGTGTATAGTATATGGGCAGCCATAAGGAGGTTGTTGAGCCCAGTATGTTCCAGATGGCAAATCATTTCACACTCCTGGGGGAGGTTCAGGCACCTGACTTCACCAGTGGGACTCTGGGTCAGTCAAATGGAAAGGACAGGACAATCTGATGGCACCCAAGGAGGGTAAGGCTGCCAGGAAGGTCCTAGTGGTCAGGGACTCAATGATTAGGGAGTTAGAAAGGATGGGCAAGATTATGGAGGAACTCCTTAAGGAAAGGATAGTGCAACACCTGGAATCCATAGGAGCACAGGATCCAAGACAGCATGGGTTTACAACAGGAAGGTCCTGTCAAACTAATCTCATAGATTTCTTTGACTGGGAAACCAGAGTCATGGACCAAGGGGGAGCAGTTGGTGTCACCTACCTTGACCTCAGCAAAGCTTTCGATACTGTTCCACATAGAAGATTGATTAATAAGCTGGGTAGGCTCAGGGTGGGTCAGAACTTAGTCAACCGGGTGGCAAATTGGTTGGAGGGCAGAAAACAGAGAGTGGTGGTAAACAGTATACAGTCAGAAGAGATGCAAGTCACAAGTGAGGTACCTCAGGGATCAGTCCTGGGGCCAGCCCTCTTCAATAGCTTCATCAGTGACATTGCAGATGGACTGGAGGGTAAGATTTGCCTGTTTGAAGATGACACCAAGATATGCAACAGAGCAGACAATCCAGAGGAGGTGGGCAGAATGAGAAGAGATCTGGAAAAACTGGCAAAATGGTGTGAAGAGTGGCAACTGGGGTTTAATGCAAAGAAGTGCAAGATCATGCACATAAGGAAGAGAAACCCTGAAGCTACCTATAGGTTGGGAGGGGAGTTGTTGACAATCACAAGGAAAGAAAAAGACTTAGGTATCATCATCACAGATGACCTGAAATCATTAAAGCACACCACTAAAGCAGCAGGTAAGGCTAGAGGGATGTTGGGGTATATTAGAAAGGATATCAGAAGTCATAAGAGGGAGGTAATAATCCCTGTTTACAAGATACTGGTTAGGCCCCATCTGGAGTACTGTGTGCAGTACTGGAGGCCACACATGCACAAGGACATTAGCAAAATGGAGGCAGTCCAGAGAAGGGCAACCAAAATGGTGCAGGGACTGCATCAGAAAACATATGAAGACAGATTAATGGAGTTCAATATGTATACCCTAGTGCAAAGGAGGGAGAGAGATGATATGATCAAAACATTCAAACATCTTAAGGGCACTAACAAGGTGAAAGAGTCTAACATGTTTCAATAGAAGAAAAATAGCAGGACTTGAGGACATTTTGACTGCAGGGGAGTATGAGTCTAGGGTAACCATTGTGGATGGTGAACCGAATGGGATCCTAGATAGTACTCCCCAACAACCGGGGAACTGTAGCAGCAAAGAGCGTACAAAGATAGCACTAGTATTTACAGGACCAAGGGAATGGGCAGTAGTATTGCATAAAACAAAGGGCAAATGCTGCAACAAGGGTGGGAGAAAACAGGGAAAACAGAAGCACAGTAGCAAAGTAAGAGCAGGGGTCAGATGGAAGGGGGTATGTCTTAATGCCAGGACCCTAGGTAACAAACTTGTTGAGTTCCAGACTCTGATAGCAAACAACATGGTGGACCTTGTGGCTATCATGGAAATGTGGGCTACAAATCATAATGACTGGGAGATGACAGTCCCTGGACATTCACTGTTCAGGAGGGATAGAGGAACTCATAGAGGGGGAATAGTTGCCTTTCTTTCAAGGAAAGCATGGAGATGGTAGAAGATGGGTGCATTAGGGGTAGCAGTGGTGAGGCTGAGTCAGTATGGGTGCAACTCATGGCAGTCTTGGGCAGGAAAGTATGCTTGGAGGTGATTTATAGCCCTCCAGGGCAAGATGAGGAAGGGACAGAGAACTCATTGAGGAACCTGAAAGAGGAGTAGCAAAGGGGGTGGGTACAGTAGTGATGTTAGGAGACCTGAAACTGCCAGATATTGATTTGGAGGTCCCAGTGGCCAAATGTGCCAGGAGTCAGGCCTTGCTGGATGCCTTCCAAGACTCTCTACTGGTGCAGCTAGTTAAGGAACCCACTAGGCCGATTGCAGTTCTTGATGTGGTACTCACTAACTCAAAAATGATTGGAGCAGTGGGAGTAGAGAAGCCATTGGGAAGCAGCAACCATAACTCTGTTTGGTTTAAATTGGCCCACAGATCCCGCAAGACAGAATCAGGAACTGAAGTCCTTGACTTTAGAAGGGCTCACTTTAATAGGATGTGGGAACTGGCCAGGAATAAGTTATCAGGGGTGGATGACATAGATGGGGGTGGAGGAGAGATGGGGTGTAATTTAAGGGGCCATCCTCGAGCCCAAGTATAGATAAGAACAGTAACAAAGAAAAACAGGTTTGAGAGACCACTATGGTTCTCAGCAAGGGTTAGGGAAGTGGTAAGGGCCAAAAAGAAGGCCTTCTATAAATACAAGAAAAAGCAGGAGAAGGTAGATTAGGAGAATTATTTATAGAACAATATGAAGGCAAAAAAGGCTGTTAGGGAGGCCAAAGTAAGCAGAGAGCTGTGTATTGTGGAGGGGGTCAGGAACGAAGAAAAACAGTTTTTCAGATATATCAGTGAAAAAAGGAAGAAGGGTGGGGGAATAGTAAGGCTAGTTGAGGTAGATAGGGTGATCAAGGAGGATAGGCAAAAGGCCGCCATCCTGAATGACTACTTTTGTTCAGTTTTCACTAAGGCGGACAGCGGTTCCATGTCAGAGCGTGGCATCAAAGCGGCCATTAATAGAAACCCAGAAATTAGACAGGCATTGTTTTCTAGTGAAAAGGTTCCAAAAGGGCTGGCTGCCCCTAAGATAGATAAGGCCACAGGACCAAATGGGATGCATCTGAGGATACTCAGAGAACTAGCAGTGGAGCTGGCTGAACCACTGGTATGTCTGTTCAACAGCTCACTTAGGTCTGGGGAAGTTCTGAGGGATTGGAAGGTGGCAGATGTTGTACTGCTTCATAAAGGGGGGGAGATAAGGAGCAATCAGGGAACTACAGGCCTGTCAGTCTAACCTCTATAGTAGGGAAGCTGATGTAGTCACTGCTCAAAGAGGACCTCATAGTCTACCTGGAGCACAACAGACTCCAGGATAGTAATCAGCATGGTTTCTTGGCAGGTAGATCTTGTCAGGCTAACCTGGTAGTTTTCTTTGACTGGGTGATGAAGGAATTAGACAAGGGCCATGCTGTGGATCTGCTGTACTGACTTCAGCAAGGGTTTTGACTCAATACCTCACAAACGACTTCTCAAGAAGATGAAAGACCTGGGTGCAGCCAAACCCATAGTGAACTGGGTGGGTAAATGGCTAGAGGGGAGGCAGCACAGGATGGTGGTCAACTGGGATAAATCAGAAGAGGGGGAGGTTAACAGTGGGGTTCCACAGGGATTGGCCATGGTTCTGGTCCTCTTCAACATGTTTGTTATTGACATTGGAGAAGGAATCCAGGGCAGGTTGTGTCTGTTTGCAGATGACAGAAAACTATGTGGGAGGATGGATAGTGGTGAGGGAATAAGGGAAATGCAGAGAAACCTACAAAAGCTAGAGGGGTAGTTAAAGGTCTGGCAGTTACAATTCAATGCTAGAAAGTGCAAGATAATGCACATAGGGAAAAAGAACCCCAAGACAGAGTGCTGGATGGGAAGAGAGAGACTTAGCACTACAGCTGAGGAATGGGATCTTGAAGTTATCGTTAGCTACTCACTGAAGCAATCGAGTCAGTGCAACAAGGCCTATAGCAAGGCTAACAGGATGCTGGGATGTATCAAGATGGGTTCTGATAGCAGAATAAATGAGGTAATACTTCCCCTTTACAGATTCCTGGTGAGGCCTCCCCTAGAGAACTGCACCCAGTTCTTGAGTCCTCACCTCAAAAAGGATAAGGATAGGTTGGAGACATTGCAACACAGAGTAACAAAGGTGATTCAGGGACAGCAGTGCAGATCCAATGAGAAGCACCTCAAGGCACTAAATATGTACTCACTAGAGACCAGAAGGAAGAGGGGAGATACTGTATGATAGAATCTTTCAAGTTCCTTAAAGGAATTAACAAAGTGAACTGCAGGGAACTATTTAGCCTGAATACCAACTTGAGGTCACGTGGACATGAATGGAAATTAACAGGAGGTAGGTTCAGGAGAGATGTGAGGAAGTACTATTTTACAAATAGGGTGGTGGAACCTTGGAACAGTCTGTCTGCTGAGGAAGTAGATGAGAAAACAGTCAGGGGATTCAAGCAGGGCTATAACATAATGAAGGTAATAGTGGTTACCGGGGGTGACAGGATCAGTGAGGAGAATAGAGAGAGGATGGAGAGGGTTAGTACCATGGAAGAACAGCAGTTTCCAGGGATTATAGGGAACTTGGGCAGACAGGATGAACCTCTGGTCTTTTTCTGCCATCCTTTTCTATGTTGGTACAGTATAGTATAGTATAGTATAGTATAGTATAGTATAGTATAGTATAGTATAGTATAGTATAGTATAGAATAGTATGGTGTGGTGTGGTGTGGTGTGGTGTGGTGTGGTGTGGTGTGGTGTGGTGTGTTGTGGAATGGCATGGCATGGTATGGCAAGGCATGGCATGGCATAGTATATTTACTGAACAAAACAACACTGAACAGCAGTTAGGGTACTAGCTAAATGTCATGAAGGTAATGAAATGAAATGCAATGTTACGATTTTCAACTCTAGCACCACCCATTGAATCTCAAAGCAGCACCATTTGGATTAAATACAATGTATTTCACGCCACCTCTAGTAACACCACACATAATCTAGTTTTCTTTTATATTCAACAATATTCAGGTAAATAATAGTTACATAATACAGTATTATAACTGTGCCACATATATCATGGTTAAAAGTAATTTATATTGAAATTACGTTGGTATGCTTAAACATAAACAGTCATGAACCATACCTGCAGCATTATGGAATTTGACGGCCGATAAGGACCGCTTGTCCCGCCCAGTCTGCCCATTTCCCTACCTAATGGATAAGCTGCAGATCCTAGTTAACCAGAAGCCTACTTCTTTCTACCCCCATCCCCTAGAATTGCCTTAAGACTGTCCCATGCATGCTTCAATTCAACCACTGTTTTTGACTCCACAACCTCCTCCAGAAGTCTGTTCCATGCATCCACAACCCTCTCTGTGAAAAATACTTTCTTACATTACCTCTGAGCCACCCCCCATCTTCAAATTGTGCCCCCTTGTTCTTGCACACCTCTTTTTTTGAAAGATGCTACTCTCTTGGACTTTGTTGATTCCCTTGAGGTACTTGAAAGTTTCTATCATGTCCCCCTTTCCTCGAGGCTATACATATTAAGCTCCTTTAGTCTCTCTTTATATGTCTTCTGGTGCAGACCCTGCACCATTTTAGTTGCCCTCCTCTGGACAGCTTCCATCTTGTCTATGTCCTTGCGGAGATTGGGTCTCCAGAACTGCACGCAGTACTCCAGATGGGGTCTCACCAGCTGTCTGTACAGAGGGATAACAACTTCCTGTTTTCTACTGGTGATGCCTCTCCCTATGCATCCCAGTATCCCCCCAGCCCTCCTTACTGCCCTCTCACATTGCTTGCCCACGTTTAAGTCATCTGATATGACTACCCCCAGGTCCCTTTCCATTTTTGTTGTTGTTAGTATCTCACCCCCCATTGTATACTCTTCCCCAGGGTTTTTGTTTCCCAGGTGCATTACCTTGCACTTCTTAGCATTTAATCTAAGCTGCCATACATTTGACCATTCCTCTAACCTTGCCAAGTCCCTTCTCATCCTTTCCACTCCACCTTGTGCATCAACTCTGTTGCAGATCTTTGTGTCATCTGCAAAGAGACATACTTTTTTTCCAGTCCCTCTGCAATGTCACTTATAAAGACATTGAAGAGGACCGTTCCTAATACTGAACGCTGCAGTACCCCACTAGTAACCCCCTTTTCTTCAGAGTGGACTCCATTTACTATTACCCTCTGTGTCCTATTCTCCAGCCAATTCTTTACCCAGGCTATCATCTTGGGACCCACTCCCAGGCTGGCTAACTTGTATATTAATCTTTTGTGTGGGACTGAGTCAAATGCCTTGCTAAAGTCTAGGTAGGCCATGTCCACAGCCCCTCCCTGATCTACTACTTTGGTCACCCAGTCAAAGAAATCTATTAGATTCATCTGGCATGACTTTCCCACTGTGAATCCATGCTGCCTTGGGTCCTGTGCCCCTCTGGCCTCTAGGTACTTGACAATTCTTTCCTTCAGAAGTGATTCCATCATTTTCCCTATCACTGAGGTTAAACTAACAGGTCTGTAGTTTCCTGCTTCTGCCCTGCTCCCACTTTTGTGAAGGGAATCACATCTGCCCTCCTCCAGTCCTCGGGTACCTCCCCATCCTCCCATGATTTGTTAAAGAGGGTAGTCAGTGGTGTCACTAGTTCTACCTTTAGTTCTTTTAGAACTATATAGTATATACATTCAGGTACATAATAGTTACATAATACAGTATTATAACTGTGCCACATATATCGTATATAGCAATGACATTGGTACTGTGATTGGCATCATCATGTACTTAAGTAATAAGACATGAAAGGGCATGGGTTACTGGGGGGTTTACTCATGCCTTGTGTACAGTAGTAGTAGTAGTAGTAGTAGTTGTAGAAAAAAACATTATTTTTCAACAGGATATGAACTTTAGGTCCCAAAAGAGACCTGTTTACAAAGTTGTCCTGTATTGGTCACAGTTTCACATATAAATAATAAAACATTTTTTGAAAACAATTAAGCAACATATCTTAATAATAAACAAAGCAAACATATAAAGGATAATGCATGAGCAGCCATACACAACAAGCCTGTGTTTGCATCATGGGTTTACTCATGCCTTGTGTAGTAGTAGAAGTAGTTGTAGAAAAAAACATTATTTTTCAACAGGATATGAACTTTAGGTCCCAAAAGAGACCTGTTTACAAAGTTGTCCTGCATTGGTCACAGTTTCACATATAAATAATAAAAAAAGTTTTTAAAGACAATTAAGAAACAGATCTTAATAATAAATAAAGCAAACATATAGAGGATAATGTATTGGCAGCCATACACAACAAGCCTGTGTTTGCATCAAGGGTTTACTCATGCCTTGTGTAGTAGTAGTATTAGTAGAAGTAGTTGTAAAAAAATCATTTTTCAACAGGATTTGAACTTTAGGTCCTAAAAGAGACCTATTTATAAAGTTGTCTTGCATTGGTCACAGTTTCACATATAAATAATAAAAAAAAAAGTTTAAAGATAGCTAAGCAACAGATCTTAAATAATAAACAAAGCAAACACATAGAGGATAATGTATGGATAGCCATATACAACAAGCCTGTGTTTGCATCAAGAGGTTTGATTGGAGCTGTGCGAAATCAGCACAATTGTGTTACATGGTGGCAGACAATCAGCAGGGCAGAGGGGTACCACTAGATATCACATACTGTGGCCGGTGGTTGGGGGTCAGGGTGTAGGGTACTACCTGACAGGGTGGGAGTTCAGTAGACAACAGGGATTTAACTGCAATTTTTTTTTACAATGTGGCCAACGATCGGCAGGGCAAAGAGGGGATATCACTAGACACCATGGATTTAAAATACAGAAATCTATAATTTTTACACTGTGGCCAGCGATCAGTGGGATGAGGTGGGGTGGGTGTACCACTAGACACCAGGGATGAGGGGATTTGGCATTTGACAACTTCTCCATGCTTTGTATTTTTTTTAAGTGCAATTTGCACTTAAAAACAAAACAAAAGTAAAGGCAAAGATACAAATAGTGAATTTTCATTCAGCGGGAGAACTTCACAAATTGATCCACAAAGGTGAATTTGTTGACTTCGCTGAAAATTTGAGGGCAAAATAAAACTTTGCTGCATCTCTAGTTTTGATGGCAACCAGAAACCTCGAGAACAAAGCTTGAGAGTTTCATTGGTTGCCATAGAAACCTCAAAACGAAGACACAGGTTTGTCTGTGTATGGACACCCTACATTATCTTTTATAGTGTATGGGCAAACATATCCATGTCAGGCACTCTGCTTCCTCAGCTGTATTAGTAGGGGCATTACTAGTAGGAAGTAGGAATAGTGATCGTACCTCTCTACTGGTCCTTGGTGAGGCCACACTTGGAATACTGTGGTCAGTTCTGGAGACCTCATATCAAAAAGAACATTGACTGTTTGGAAACACTGTAAAGAAGAGGTACTATAATGGTGCAGGTTCTACACCATGAGACATATGAGGTGCAACTCAGGGAGTTAAATGTTTACTCCCTCGAGCAAAGAAAAAACAGAGGTGACATGACTGAAACGTTTAAGTATGTGAAGGGGCTAAACACAGCTCAGGCAGGTAATCTATTTCAGTACAACACAACAACATGAACAGGGGCCATAATCTGAGTGGGGGGAGGTAGGTTCAAAAGCAACCTCAGGAAATACTTCTTCATGGAGACAGTGGTAGAATCATGGAACAGCCTGCCCCAGGAGCTGGTAGGATCAAAGACAATTAGAGATTTCAAACTTGCATGGATAGGCATTGCAGACAGGTTAGGTTGCAGACAATGTGGGGGGGGGCATTCTTTTGGGACAGACTAGATAGATCATGCGGTCCCCATCCGCCAACATTTTTCATATGATCTTATGTTCCTTTTTGTGAACTGATGGTTGGGAGGTGGCACTCAAGAATTGGTGGCAGGCTCAAATTACTGATTCAGTGTGCTGCAGCTGTTTCTGTAAGTTCAAATAAAAAAAAAGCTTCCAGCTCAGTTTGATAGAGGAACACAGCTGTGTGGTGTCATTCTAAGTTGTGTTGCACTAGTGACAACACTACTGCAGCACAACAATATAATTATGTCACTAGTGCAGCACAACAAGTACATTCCAGGCATAGAATTCCATGCATAGCAGCATTCCACCATAAACTATGTAGAGAATAATGGATGGATAGCCGGTTATAATGAGAATTTTGCACCCCCCTGAGGAATGGGATGCCATATAAACCCTGACAGAGAAGCTCGAGGGGTTTATTAAGGCATCCCACCCGGAGGGTGTCAAATCTGAGTTTTAACTGGCTACCCATGTTTTATTTTTTATAATTTCTGATTTCTGTTTTTTTTGCCTCTGCAACTTACAGTTTTACTTAGAAAAGAGAATGTCATTATAACCAGCTCTTCCTATGTTAAAAAATAGAAACCAGTTATTATAAAGGAATTACCCAAAGAAAGCAGGTTATTATATTATCACAAGTAAAACATCCACACATAATTTACACTACAAAAGAAAAATATAATGTTTCACAAACCCAACTCAAACAGCCAGTCATACATCAACATCCCCAAAGACCCAATGAACATGTGGGATTATTTCATACCTGTAGAAGTCTCAGTAAATGTGTTCTAATGGCATGGATGAAAGTACTCTGTTTTTGCGTATTTCTTGTGGTTGGAGTAACTTCGTTCCACAGTTTAACTGTATTATAAGAAAGTGTCATTTGACCATATCTACCCTGAATTTTAGGAATCGTCAACCCTCTGAGAACCACATCTCTTACAGGGAATCTGTGTTCATTTTTTTAACTGCCAATGTGTAGGTTAGATTTAATTAAACTATTTTGTATCTTAAAGATTAATGCCACCCATTGTTTTTTTCTGTTGCTCTGCCATACTGTCCCATTTTAGTTTTTGGTACATTATACAATGATGAGTATCATAGGGACACTGTAAAATAAATCTAGTCAACCCGTTATATGTTTGATTTAGTAGGTCAAGTAGATTTTGATTTGCATTACCATAAACCAAGTTTCTGAGCTCAAGTACCCACAGGATCAGTTGCGTTGCAATAGTGTGTTGCATTTTATGTGAGATCAAGGACACTGATGATCTCAGAGCCCACATTTTTGAGTTTACCTTTTTATTATTTCATTTATATGTGTCTCAAAGGATAATGTGTTATCTAGGGTAACTCCCAAATACTTATATTGTTTTGTTACCACTAGTTTTACCCTTTCCAAGGTCAGAATCACAATGTCATAGACATCAGTTGGACAAGTTCTGATCAGTTTATTTTGGAACATCATTACCTGGGTCTTTTTTAAGCTCAGGAGCAATTCTGAATCATGAAAACAACTCTGCAGGCTATGAAAATCTGTTTGTAGCTATTCTACCATGGTGTATGTGTGGTGTATCATGAGACCCAGCCAAGTGATTTGAATGCATGAGTAGTGGGTAGTTCCCTATGTTGCCCATGTACTGGAGTATTGTTACTGGGATTATACTATGAATCCATGTTTAAAATACATTTAAAATGTTTTCTTTTTTTTTTAAATGTCTTTCCTCTGTGGGTTATTGCTAGATTTACACATGGGTAAAGACCTTAGCTGGCCAATCATGCTACAGGATTTTGTACACCCATTGTATATGTAACTCCCCTGTTACCCGGGGTTACTAGAACCCTAGTTAGATCTAGAGGCAGGCAGAACAGGCAGCTAGTGAAACTCCAGTTAAATGGATTTCACTATGTCTTGCTCTGTTTTCAGTCTCTGCTGAGCTGGGGCTATGACATCATTTAGAATTATGCAGCAGCATAAGCCACAATGGCATGTTGCAGTTGGGAGTTAGATAGAACATTGCGGAATTTCAAAGTCAGTCTAGAGTTGATCCTTGAAATCAGCAGTCTAGTTTTTTTTTGCAGTCTGAAGTAGGCACAAGAAAAGGAAGGATGTAGTTCCTTCAGTGCCTTGTAGGGAGGGGGTGCCCTGCAGGAGCATGCCCCCCTGCCCTCAGCTCTGACACAGAGCTACCTGAGGGTGTGTGCTTCCACCATAAGAGAGGCACAAAGAACCAACTCCCAGAGGCAACCCACTGGCCTGGGAAAATGAAGAGGCTGCCTGATGAAGAATGCTGGGGCACTACAGTTTTTGTGGAATAGAGATTCATTCAGAGTTTTGGACGCCTGCAACGTTAAGGGTGATGAAGCTTTGACAAAAGGCCAGTGTCATTCACCAAAACAGTGAGTAAGTAAGTCTCTGGGGCTGTGGGTCAGTCAGGATGCCAAGTCCAAGGCTTATGGAACAGTGAGATGTAATGACTGTTGTATGTTGGGGGTCTTCAGAGAAAGACAGTTTCTGCATTACAAAGCCATGTACAGTCTGCACTACAGTAGCCAAGGATATGTGTGTGTGTAAACAAAGGAATGGCTGGGTATGGGTCTATGGAACAAAAGGTAGGAGACCCCCCCACCTGGTGTAACAGGGCTCACCTCTACAGATTCACTTTGAAACACCAGTCACCTTTCTGTCAGGTATTGGCCAATGCCTGAAGAGGGTGCCCAGACGTTGGGATGGAGTAGAGGGTGATAGTGTGCCATTAGTTAAAGAATCCATGACATATGAAAGTTTAGGATCCAGGAATGGATTGTGTCTGTGTCATCACCTTTTCTGCATTACAAGGAGTGTAGCCCAGTGGGGGTCTGTCTATGCTTTTCATTCAGTGTTGTTGAATAAACCACACTTTAGAATCCCATCTCCTGGTATTGGACATTATGTTATTGCTTCTAGTCTCTGGATTACTTTGGGTGCCCCTGTGCAAAGTAATTAAACCTAGTCACCATGCCGAGTGACACCTTTCTCCCCAAATTTTCAACTTATAAAAATGGAAGCATTGCGTCATAGGACCCAGGCCCCTCAACCTGTTCACTAGCCATACAGGCAGGAGTAGTAGCCCTCTAAGTTTAGCGCCGACTGGGGGTTACGTATAGAAACACAGAAACATAGAAGTTGATGAAGATAAGGACTGCAAGGCCCATCCAGCCTGCCCATTTTTTCTACCTTATGAATGTACCATAGGCTTTTACTCTGTCGATGGCCTGTTTATGCATCCTCATCTGTATTGCTCCCTTATGCCTATCCCATGCCTGTTTGAAGCCCTGCACTGTATTCATATCCACCATTTCCTGAGGTAGGCCATTCTATGCATCCACCACTCTTTCTGTGAAAACAAACTTCCTCACATTACCCCTTAATTGGTCTCCCTCTAATCTCATGCTGTGTCCTCTTGTCCTGCTATTTGTCTTATATTGAAACATGTTAGACTCTTTCACCTTGTTAAAGCCCTTAAGATGTTTGAATGTTTTGATCATATCACCACTCTCCCTCCTTTGCTCTAGGATATACATATTGAGCTCCTTTAATCTGTCTTCATATGTTTTCTAATGCAGTCCCTGCACCTTTTTGGGTGCCCTTCTCTGGACTGCCTCCATTTTGTTAATGTCCTTGTGCAGGTGTGGCCTCTGGTACTGCACACAGTACTCCAGGTGGGGCCTAACCAGTGTTTTGTAAAGAGGGATTATTACATCCCTCTTACAACTTGTGATACCCCTACTAATACACCCCAACATCCCTCTAGCCTTATCTACTGCTTTAGAGGTCTGCTTGGATGATTTCAGGTCACCTGGGATGATGATGCCCAAGTCTTTTTCTTCCCTTGTGATTGCCAGCAACTTCCCTCCCAATCTATAGGTAGCTCCAGGATTTCTCTTCCCTATGTGCATGATCTTGCACTTCTTTATTTTGACCCCCAGCTGCCACACTTTTGACCATTTTGCCAGTTTTTCCAGATCTCTTCTCATTCTGCCCCACCCCATCTGGATCACCTACTCTGTTGCAGATCATGGTGTCATCTGCAAACAGGCAAATCTTACCCTCCAGTCCATCTGCAATGTCACTGATGAAGATATTGAAGAGGACTGGCCCCAGAACTGATCCCTGAGGTACCCCATTTGTGACTTGCATCTCTTCTGACTGTATACCGTTTACCATCACTCTTTGTTTTCTGCCCGCCAACTAGTTTGCCACCCAGTTGACCAACTACTGACCCACCCTGAGCCTACCCAGTTTATTAATCCATCTTCTACATGGAACAGTATCGAAAGCTTTGCTGAGGTCAAGGTAGGCAACATCAACTGCATTCCCTTGGTGCACCACTCTGGTTACCCAATCAAACAAATCTATGAGATTAGTTTGACAGGACCTTCCTGTTGTACACTCATGCTGTCTTGGATCCTGTGCTCCTATGGATTCCAGGTGTTGCACTATCCTTTCCTTAAGGAGTGCCTCCATAATCTTGACCACTACTTAGGTAAGATTGACTGGTCTGTACAGTAGTAACACCAAATTTGTCAAGCAATTTTGTGAGATTCCCTATTTATCCTTCACAAAATTTAGTGAAAAAAATCCTCTAAAATTCTTTTTGTTATACTTACAGAAAGAGGCCAGTTCCTATTACAGTACTTAAGTGCCATCTGGTAGATTTTCAACTACATTATCAGATGAGACAACCCTCTCTGCATAGCAGTGAACACACTAACAATCAAAACAAAATCCCTAACTTAAGGTTTCACAATTCTCAGTAGGGATTCTTAAAAATCCTTTGACTAATTCAGTGCTACTACTGTAGTTCCCTACCTCCTTCCTGCTGCCACTCTTGTGGAGCAGGATCACATGAGCCCTTCCCCAGTCTTCTGGAACCTTTATTGTGCTCAGAGACTCACTAAACAGTTCTGCTAATGACTCTGCTAGTTCCACCCTTTGCTCCTTTAGCACCCTGGGATGTATGCCATCAGGTCCTATTGCCTTGACCACCATGAGCTTAGTAAGCTCTTGTGGGACTCTTTCTTTTGTGAAGGGATTTGTGCACACCTCCCTCACCCATGTGCCCATGGTGCTGAGCTGTGGGCCCTACCCTACAGTACCTTCTCTTCAGTAAATACTGAGCAGAAATCTCTATTTAGGATAGATGTTTTTCCTTTGTCTTTCTCCACACACTCCCCCTTATCCCCTTTGATCTTAGCAATACCCCCTCTGGACTTTCTCCTTCCACTAATGAATCTATAGAAAGTCTTGTTTCCTTCTTTTACTGTTCATGCTAGTGTTTCCTCGGTTTGGGCCTTTGCCTGCCATACTACCTTCCCTGCTTCCCTTACGGAAGTTTGGTATGCCTCCCTATCTTCATCCCATTGACTTCCCTTATATTTCCTGAAGACCAACCTTTTCGCTCTGATCTTTTCTGCTACTGTTTTTGAGAATTAAAGTGGTTTTCTGCTTCTTTTGCTCTTGCTTTTCTCCCTAACACAATGGGATGTTGCTTCACGTAGTGCATCCTTAATGCTTGCCCACTTTGCCTGTACCCCTCACCTTTATTTCTTCTTGCCAGGGCTAGCTTAACTCTGTTGGCCATCTTATCAGAGTTAGCTCCTCTGAAGTCCCATATTTTTGCCTTGGAATGGGATGATTTAGTTCCAGTGGCCAAATTGAACCATACTATGTGTTGGTCACTGGCCCCCAGGTGCTTTTCTACCTAGAGATCTGTGATCCTTTCCCCGTTAGTCAGTACTACATCCAGTATAGCCCTGTCTCTTGTGGATTATTGTACCAATTGTTTGAGGCCCTCCCCCTGCAGGGAATGCACTACGTGTCTAGTTCTGGCAGATGTTCCTGCTGTTGTTGACCAATCTGCATCTGGTATGTTGAAGTCTCCCATTATCAGAGCCTCCACTTTAGCTGTCATATTTTGTTTATCTTCTAACAGTAATGTGTCTATGTCCTCCCCTGGTCTGTAGGCTTGTAGGCAACCCCAGTTCGTATGGCTGTCCCATTTCCTGCTTCCAGGGTGACCCACAGTTCTTCTGGCTCTTTATGTGTATTCTGAATTTCAGTAGCTTTGACATTTTCCTTGACATAAAGTGCCACCCCCCCCCTTTTGCACCTCGGTCCCTTCTGAACAGTACATAGTCGGGTACTGAAGTCTCCCAAGTGTGGTTACAAGTGAACCATGTCTCATTAATAGCTACAATGTCCAGTTTAGCCTCTGTCATTGTTGCCTTCAAGTCTAGGATCTTGTTTTCCAGACTGTGGGCATTTGTGTACATGATTTTCCATTGGCCAGATTTCCGTGCGTTAGTTGTGGGGTGAGGTCCAGCTTTTCCCATGCATGTCGTATGGGGAGCCAGACCTTTTTCCTTACCTGGTGATGCAAATGAACTACAAACATGCTGAACTCTTGTTTGATCACTAGCTGAGGGGGGAGGGGTGCTCTTCCCGTTCAATGTATTGGGTGCTGCACCCCTCTCCCCATTTGCTAGTTTAAATATTCTGCAAAAACATCAAACTTCTTCCCCAATGCACTGACTCCCTCCTTAGTCAGATGTTGTCCATCAAATTTAAAGTGCTTTCGCTCCCAAAACTGTCACCAGTTGCCTACAAGTGTGTGTCCTTTTTCCTGGCACCAGCCCTTGAGCCACATGTTTAGCTCCCCTATCTCCCCTTCTCTGACCTTCTGTCCATCTTCCCCCCTCTCTCAAATTGGCAGGACCTCAGAGAAGAAGATACTGGATGAAATGGATGACAGTTTGTCTCCTAGCCTGGTCAGGTGTTCCTTGGTCTCCACAACTGACTGTCTGGTGAGATTGTTAGTCCCTATGTGTACCAGGATGACAATGTTTTCTCCTGCTTCCTGTGCAATTTTAGCAATGCAGTCAGTGTTTCTCCATGCTGATATACCTGGAAGACATCTGATCATTACCCCCGGCTGGAGGTAAGTATCAATTCCCCGAATCATGGAGTCTCCTATGATCAGAAGTACTTTAGATTTCCTTTTTGCCATTTTTGTTTTGGTCCCTGTTTTGGGCGAGTTTTGAAGCACTAGTTCCCGTGCTGCAGAGTCCGACTCTGCTGTATCCTCTACCCGTTTGTTTGATTTCGGAGATTGAGGCAGTTACCTGTTTGTAGTTTTTATATGGTTTGTGGAGGTGATATGTTGGTGAGCACTGAGTGATGGGGCACCCAATTTTCTCCTCCTAACCACCTGACAACCTCCCGGACCAACGACCCTGTGTGGTTGAGGTGCTTCAGTTGAATGTTGAGGAAATGGCAGGCAGTTCTTGTAATATATTCCCTCCTGAATATGCGATTTGAGGTGCACAATCTCTGCCCAAGCTGAGCCTTAGATCTCCGATGGTCCAGCATGTAGGACAGCATCCTAAGTCATGTATAACTGCCCTTTTGAAAAGTGTCCCGCAATACTTGCAGTTACTAATATCCATTCTAGTTGAGTTGCCAAGTTTATAACCTGGTTCAAGTAATCAGAAGTAAAATGAAAGCAAAACTTTGATTTTTTTTTTTTGTATTTTTTTTTTGTTTTGTTTGTTTGTTTTTGTATACCTTTTTATAACAAGTTAAATAAATTGTATCCCTGTAAGTGAGGTCACTGTGTGGATACCCGTCTGATCCTTTCCTTTCTGCTTTGCTACAGGAAATGTCATGACTATTCTACGCTATTAAAGGAATGTAGCATAGGGTGGTTGGGGATGGGGGTTGGTGGTTGGACCCTTCCCCTGCTGAAAAAGAAGAACCAAGAATGAAAGAAACAAGGAGGTAAGAGCAGAAACTATCAACCAACAACAAATGCAGTCACTATCCATCAGTCTGTATCTCAAATGTGCTCCTGTAATTAGCCCTGAAAGCTTAGCCTAATGATAGATAAAACTGTAAAACCTGTAAGCACCTCCTGTAACAATTTCACAGAAGATATGCCTTGCAAAAAAACAATTTTAATCTGAGAAGATTACAGCAGTAATCTGTAAGTACAAAACAGTAACAAACCTGTAGGCACACCCTGTAACAATGCAGCAGAAAGTATATCCTACAACA
This sequence comes from Neoceratodus forsteri, assembly GCA_016271365.2. Taxonomy (NCBI): domain Eukaryota; kingdom Metazoa; phylum Chordata; order Ceratodontiformes; family Ceratodontidae; genus Neoceratodus; species Neoceratodus forsteri. Next base: position 737,476,987 of record CM057449.1, read on the forward strand.
GCAGTTTGAATCAGAGAACAATAAAGCAGTGAAACATAAGCAAAAAACAGTAAGAAAACCTATAAGCACAAAAGAAAATAGTAACACACAGTAAATCTGCCTGGCCAAAAGAAGAATTATTTTTTTTTCCTTGCTCTGATAATGTTGTTCCCTGCTCTGTTCTTACAAGCAAACCTAGAAGAAAAGAGCTCAGATGAAGCTAGGTGTCTTTGCCAGCAACTTCGTCTTCCAGTACACAGTATTACATTGTGCATCATGCTGAAGTGCATTATTTCCATTTGAGAACTGTGTCACAAGTGGGTTACACAGTAACAGTATACAGTACCTGCTCTGCAACAAGTGATCTGATCAAAGTAAAATATATTTTTTTTAAACACATCCTGTTTTTATGCTAACTTTCTTATGCTGTTCAATGTATGTTTCTGTGTGTGGCTGTTGAAACTGCAGTGGTGACCAGTACCATGTTCCATCATAATCAGAGATATCCTGATACTACTGCTATGATGTCCAGAGTCACAACAATGCATGAATGAGTAAATCAAGGCCCAGACTGTACTCATATTTACATCCCCTGAATCACATGACCAAAAACAAGATGGTGGCTACCGTTTGGTCATTTTCTCTGTCAAACTGTTTCAGATAGACATGTATTAGACTGCTGGCCCATGGGGTGTCCACCTATTGAATTATGGGGAAAAGGTCAATAAATCCACAAAGGACAAGGAAGATGTAGCCTGTTTTACATGACAGGGAAATGAATTAGTAAATCAAGGCCCAGATTGTACCCTTATCAACATCCCATGAGTCACATGACCAAAAACAGAATGGCAGACACTGTTCAATCATTTTCTTCCTCAGGCTGATTCTTTTACAAATTTATTGGGCTAACGAGATTATAAAAGTGATAAATGTCTATGGATTACACTTTTTTTTACAGCTGCAGGGGCTTGGATGAAATTTATGATCAATAATTTCACACTGCAGACCAACCTGTAGATAGCCAGGGTGCCATAATCAACCACCCATGGTAGGGCCTTGCTTGCCAATGGGGCGTGCACCTATTGCATTATGGAGCACATGACAATAAATCCATAAAGGACAAGTAAGAAGTAGCCTGTTTCACATGACAGGGAAATGAATGAGTAAATCAAGGCCCAGATTGTACCCATATCAACATCCCCTGGGTCACATGACCAAAAACAAGATGCCTGCTACCGTTCAGTCATTTTCTCTTTCAAATTGCTTCTGTTAGATGTTTATTGAGATAACTAGATAATAAACACGATAAATGTCAATGGAGTCCAACTTTTGTTACAGCAGCAGGGGCTTTGATGAAATTTCTGATTATTAATTTCACATTACAGACCCACCTGTAGATAGCCAGGTGCCATAACCAACCACACATGGTATGCCCATGCTGGCCCATTGGGTTTCCACCTATTACATTATGGGGTACATGTCAATTAATCCATAAAGGAAAAGTAAAAAGTAACCAGTTTTACATCACAGGTAAGTGAATTAGCAAATCATGTCCCATATTGTACCCATATTTACATCCCTTGAGTCACATGACCAAAAACAAGATGGCTGCTACTGTTCACTCATTTTCTGCGTCAAACTGCTTCTGTTACACATTAATTGGGATAACTAGATTATAAATGTGGTAAATGTGAATGGATTACACCCTTTCTTACAGCAGCAGGGGCTTGGATGAGATTTCTAATCACTAATTTCACATTACAGACCGAACTGCAGACAGCCGGGGAGAAATAAATACCCAACTACTCATGGTATGCCCACATGGTGTCCACCTATTGCATTATGGGGCACATGTCAATGAATCCATAAAAGAAAAAATAGAAATTAGCCTGTTTTACATGACAGGGAAGTGATTGAGTAAGTCAAGGGTCAGATTGTACCCATATCTATATCCCCTGGTCATGATGACCACAATCAAGATGACTGCTACCATTTAGTCATTTTCTGCGTCAAACTGCTTTTCTTACATGTTTATTGGGATAACTAAATTATAAAAGTGGTAAATGTCAATGGATTACACCTGTTCTTACAGCAGCAGGGGCCTGGATGAAATTTCTTGATCAATAATTTCAAACTACAGACCCACCGGCAGATGGTCGGGGTGCCATACCTAACCAACCATGGTATGACTATGCTGGACCATGGGGTGTTCACGTATTGCATTATGGGGAACATGTCAATAAATTCATAAAGGACAAGTAAGAAGTAGCCTGTTTTACATGACAGGGAAGTGAGTGAGTAAATCAAGGCCCAGATTCTACCCATAACTACATCCCGTGGGTCAGATAACCAAAAACAAGATGGCTGCTATTGTTCAGTCATTTTCAGCATCTAACTGCTTCTATTACACATTTATTGGGATAACTAGATTATAAAAGAGATAAATATCAATGGAATACAGCTTTTCGTACATCAACAGGGACCTGGATGAAATTTCTGATCACTAATTTCACATTACAGACCCACCTGCAGATAGCTGGGGTGCCATGCCCAACCACCCATGGCATGCCCGTGCTGGCCCATGGGGTGTCCACCTATTGCATTATCATGTACATGTCAATAAATGCATAAAGGACAAGTAAGAAGTTGCCTGTTTTACATGACAGGGAAGCGAATGAGTAAATCAAGGCCCAGACTGTACCCATATCTACATGCCCTGGGTCACATGACCAAAAACAAGATGGCAGATACCGCTCGGTCATTTTCTCTGTCAAACTGCTACTGTTTAATGGAATAACTAGATTATAAAAATGGAAAATGTCAATGGAATATACCTTTTCTTACAGCAGCAGGGGCTTGGATGAAATTTCTGATCAATAATTTCACATTTCAGACCTACATGCAGATGGCTGGCGTGCCGTACCCATCCACCCATGGTATGCTCATGCTGGCCCATGGGGTGTCTATATTATGCATTATGGGGTACACATCAATAAATCAGTAAAGGACAAGTAAGATGTAGCCTGTTTTACATGTCATGGATGAGAAGGAGTAAATCAAGGCCAAGATTGTACCCATAGCTGTATCCCCTGGATCACATGACCAAAACCAGGATTGCTGCTACCATTTAGTCATTTCTGCATCAGACTGCTTCTCTTACATGTATATTGGAATAACTAGATTATGAATGTGGTAAATGTCAATTGATTACACCTTTCCATACCACAGCAGGGGTTTGGATGAAATTTCTGATCACTAATTTCACATTGCAGACCCACATGCAGATAGCTGGGTGCCATACCCAACCACCCATGGTATGGCCATTCTGGCCCATGGGGTGTCCAACTATTACATTATGGAGTATATGTCAATAAATCCATAAAGGTCAAGTAAGAAGTAACCTGTTTTACATGACAGGGAAGAGAATGAGGAAATCAAGTCCCAGACTGTACCCATATCTACATCCTCTGGGTCACATGACCAAAAAAAAAGATGGCGGCTACTGTTCGATCATTTTCTCTCTCTGAAACCGCTTCTCTTACACATTTATTGGGATAACTAGATTATAAAAAAGGAAAATGTCAATGGAATACACCTTTTATTATAGCAGCAGGGGTTTGGATGAAATTTATGATCACTAATCTCACATTACAGACCCACCAGCAGATAGCTGGTGTGCCATACCCATCAACCCATGGTATGCCCATACTGGCCAATGAGGTGTCCACCTAATGCATTATGGGGTACAGGTCAATAAATCCATAAATGACAAGTAAGAGGTAACATGTTATACATGACAGGAAAATGAATGAGTAAATCAAGGCCCATGTTGTACACATATCTGCATCCCACGGGTAACATGACCAAAAACAAGATGGCTGCTACCGTTCAGTCATTTTCTCTCTCAAACAGCTTCTGTTAGATGTTTATTGGGATAACTATATTAAAAAAGCTATAAATGTCAATGGAGTATATATTTTATTTCAGCAGCCGGGGCTTTGATGAAATATCTGATCACTAATTTCACATTACAGACCCACCTGCAGATAGCTGGGGTGCCATACCCAACCACCCATAATATAGCCATGCTGGCCCAATGGGTGTCCACCTATTGCATTATGGGGTACATGTCAATAAAGGCATAAAGGACAAGTAAGATGTAGCCTGGTTTACATGTCAGGGAAGTGAATGAGTAAATCAAGGCCCAGATTGTACCCATATCTACATCCCCTGGGTCACATGACCAAAAACAAAATGGTGGATAGCTTTCAGTCATTTTCTCTGTAAAACTGCTTCTGTTAGATGTCTATTGGCATAACTAGATTATAAAAGTAGTAAATGTCAATGGAATACACCTTTTGTTACAGCAGCAGGTGCTTGGATGAAATTTCTGATCACTAATTTCACATTACAGACCCACCTGCAGATAGCCGGGGTGCCATACCCAACCACCCATCGTATGACCATGCTGGACCATGGGGTGTTCACCTACTACATTATTGGGTACATTTCAATAAATTCATAAACGACAAGTAAGATGTAGCCTGTTTTACATGACAGGGAATTTAGTGAGTACATCAAGGCTCAGACTGCACCCATATCTACATTGCCTGGCTCACAAGACCAAAAACAAGATAGCGGCAACCGTTTGGTCATTTTCTCTGTAAAACTGCTTCTGTTAGACGTTTATTGGCATAACTAGATTATAAAAGTGGTAAATTTCAATGGAGTACACCTTTTCTTACAGCAGCAGGGGCTTGGATGAAATTTCTGATCACTAATTTCACATTACAGACCCACCTACAGATAACCGGGATACCATAGCCAACCACCCATAATATGCCCATGCTGGCCCACTGGGTCTCCACCTATTGCATTATGGGGTACATGTCAATAAATCCATAAAGGACAAGTAAGATGTAGCCTGTTTTACATGTCTGGGAGGAGAATGAGTAAATCAAGGGCCAGATTGTACCCATAGCTGTATCCCCTGGGTAACATGACCAAAAACAGGATGGCTGCTACCATTTAGTCATGTTCTGCATCAAATTGCTTCTGTTATATGTTTATTGGAATAACTAGATTATAAAAGGGGCAAATATCAATGGATTACACCTTTTCGTACATCAGCAGGGGCTTGGATGAAATTTATGATCTCTAATTTCACATTACAGACCCACCTGCAGATAGCCGGGGTGCTATAATCAACCACCCATGGTATGCCCATGCTGGACCATGGGGTGTCCATGTATTGCACTGTGGGGTACCTAGCAAACAAGCTGTTACCCCTCCTCTGTCCCTCTGAAGCACTGCTGCACATGAAAATGGGTTGCTGAGTGCAAGACAGAAACAGACACCTCCCTGCTGGCATCTCCCCCATTGACTACCTGGACAGACATCACCTAGTAAACAAGCTCACACCCCTCCTTCATCACTCTTAAGCACTTCTGCACAAGAAATTGGGTTGCTGAGGGTCATAGCAGAAATGGAGACCTTCCTACTGGTGTCTTTCATCCTTCAATACCTGGACAGACATCACCAAGCAAATATGCTCACACCCCTCCTCCGTCCTTCTTAGGCACTGCTGTACATGAAAATGGCTTGCTGAGGGCAGAAGCAGAAAAGGAGACCTCTCTGCTGGCATCTCTACCCCTCATCTCCCTGGATAGACATCATCTAGCAAACAAGCTCTCACCCCCTCCTCCATCCCACTCAAACACTGCTGCACCAGAAAATGGGTTGTTGAGGACAGGAGCAGAAACAGAGACCTCCCTGCTGGTGTCTTTGCCCCTTGACTCCCTGGTCAGATATCACCAAGTAAAGAAGCTCTCACCCCTCCTCTGTCCCACTGAAGTGTAGCTGAACCAGGATACAGGCTGCAGAAGGCAGGAGCAGAAATGGAGCCCTTCCTGCTGGCGTATTGTTCCCCAGACTACCTGTACAGTCATCCCCTTGCAAATAAGTTCACTCCCCTCCTCAGTCTCACTCAAGTGCTACTGTACCAGAAAACTTTATTCCAGATTTCTGTTACTGTAAATGGTCTTTTTGTTCCCCAGTAGTCTGTCTCTCTCCCTCTGTCTCTCTGTCTCTCTGACTGTCTCTCTCCCTCTCTCTCCTGTATGGATGGTATTGTCAAAGATTTATTTTGCCAGCCTGCCCTTACCCTGTCTGAACACACACAGCCACAATGAGTTCTGGAAAACATTATTCATATTTTCTGTTACTGTAAATGGTCTTTTTGTTGCCCAGTAGTGTCTCTCTCTCTCTCTCTCTCATCTGGATGGTATCATCAAAGATTTATTTTACCAGCCTATTCACAGATGCAGGTGGAAGATATTCACAGAACAGATTGAGCAGTATTAGTGGCAGTAACCTATCTGGAGAGATGAACAACCTGCATCATTGCACTACCAAATCCTCCCCTTTCAAAAGTACTCAAAAGAATGGTCTCAGCAGCTTACTGAATACCTTGATAACCATAACCTACTCTGCCAGCAACAGCACGGCTTCTGTAAAAAGCACTCCACATTCACTGCTCTAGTTGATTATTCATTCCAACTATATAACGCCATTGGATAGTGGTCAGGCAGTGGATCAGTCTTCATTGACCTCACGAAGGCTTTCGACTCTGTTAATCACAACCTCCTCCTAAGCTGCCTTCTGTCTACAGGTCTATCCCTAGATATGGTACTATGGTTTGGCAGCTACCTCTCTAACAGATCACAATGAGTCAAAATTGTTGATACCCTATCCACTGCTAAGGAGGTGCACCTCAGGGTTCCACAGGGGTCTATCCTCGGTCCTCTTCTCTTTAGCCTCTTCATCAACTCTGCCACAATGGCTTGCACAGCAAGCACAGTTCTCTATGCTGATGATGCAGTGATCTCAGTCACTGGCAAAGACCAACAATCCATCACAACTGAACTCCAAAACAGCTTCCAGAAACTTGAATCTTGGTTTAAGGAAAACAAGCTACTAAACATCAAAAAAAACAAAGAGTATGCTCTTCACCAATCACTACCTCCCAAAGCAAAATGAAATACCTGCCCCTGAGTATTCATAACCAAAAGGGTGAAATCCTAGACCAAGTATATAACTTGAAATATCTCGGCATTACCTTTGATGACATGCTCACCTTTCAAACCACATTGACTCTTATCAAGACTGCAAATATAAAACTTGGTGTACTTTATCATCACAGACATTCAATGACAGCGAATGCACTCAAACTAGCCACCAGTAGCTCAGTACTGTCTGCCATTGACTATGGGTTGCCTATATATTGGGCGGGCACAAAAACTGCTTTTAGCAGGATCAACACACTCCTCAATAAGGCCTGTCATCTTATTTTGGGGGCTACTCTTGACACCGACACATGCTCGCTGTACACTGAAACTGGATGGCTCCCACTCCATCTTAGAGGGCAATACCAAACCTGCCTACTTCTAAAAAAAGTGCTACTTGGACTGACATCCCCCACACGGGGTGGACCCTTTAAAGCTGGCCATCCCAATGAAGTCTACTCGTAGTGCAGTTGCTGATAAGATGGTGATTCCCTTCAAAAGGATGAAACTTGCCCAGAAATCCATCCTGTATCAAGGTCCAAAATGGTACAATGAACTACCTGCTGTCCTCACTGATACTACCAAGATTAGTACCATCAAAGCTGGGCTCAAATCTCTCCTTGGCTCTAAAATGAATTGTACCTGCCTGCACTAATGTGATAGCACCTCACCCCCAGTTTTCCATTTACCTACCCCCCTCTACATCTTTCAGCTATATACCACTTTTTTCTTAACCCACTCCCCTATCCCCAATTACCTGACGATGGCCTCACTTGGTTGAAAGCTCCACCTCTCTCCCACCTCAGACGATGCCACCTGCCTGCACTAATATGATAGTATATCACCCACAGTTTTCCAATTACCTACCCCCTCTACATCTTTCTGCTACATACCACTTTTTTCTTAACCCACTCCCCTACCCCAATTACCTGATGATGGCCTCACTTGGTTGAAAGCTCCACCTCTCTCCCACTTCAGATGATATCACCTTCAGCTGATCCCCAATCCCCTCCTATCTAATCAGTCTATGTGTTAATATTTACTAATTTGATGTGTATAAGTTTAAATTTTACTATTACTGCCTATATATATGCTTCAATGTTTGTTTTTTTTGTGTTTTTTTCTCTGTAAACCTTTTATTTTTGTAGTGTTTGTTCAACACTGATGTGGAAACTTTGAAAATGAGTCCTTGACTCAAAGGTATTAATCCCAAACTGAAATAAATAAATAAAATAAATAAAATCACATATGTGAATGAGTAAATAAAAAAACTAAAATAATAAAGATAAAAATAAACTAACCTCTGGTGTCTTTGTCATACATTTGTCAAGTAACTTTACTGTACTGAAAATAAAATAGTCACAGCTAAGAAAAATATAATGGGCTTGATTTTTAAAGTCCCCTTAGAGAGATGCATGTCCATGTATTGGTTGGATAAAAACCCCAGTTGCATCAAGGAACTTGGGGCAGATCCTGCTACGTGTAGTGTCCCCATGTCAAACATTTGGCTAGGCTGCAGACCAACGGATGTGAAAAAGACTTGACCGCAAATATGAGAATCGGTGTAGGCTCCCCTCATGCGTCAAAACACTTGATTGGCCATTATGGTGTGATTGGGTTGGGGAGAAACAGGATGCCATGAGGGTGCCAGGGTGTAGCAGGGTCTGTGCATGTGGCAGTGTGGGCATCGTGAAGATATTGAATAATGAACAGTACAAAAGAAACCGTCTGAGTGCTTGTGCCATATAGAATACAACATTGTAAAAGTGGCGTACAATTTCCCCTCCCTGATTCCTGATGTCACCCAATAAAAAGCAACCCCCAACTCCTCAAAGATCTCTGCATCCCCAGTCCCACCCATGCAGGTACAAAAACCATCCCCTGCTTTGCTGCCAACAGTCCTGCTTCCCCGCAATCAGCCCTGTATAACGTATACACTAATTATTTGTTCAACAGAAGAAAAATGTATTGATACATATTCCTGGTAGTTCAGTGGACCCCCTACCCCCATCTTGTGCCATCTTACCCCCCCAAAATAGAAGCTGGCAGCCAGTCAAGCTGTTCTCTAACCACCACGGCTTGCTGCTGACAGGGCTCGGCATGAACGCAGACTGCATAAATTGTGCATACAGAAGTCGTGAGAGGAGTGTTGTGCTGGCTGGAGCACATGTTTGGGATTTTGGGTGGTTGGGGCACAGAGGTGGGATGATACCTGACTTTGTGGGGAGGGTAGTCCACTGATCCACCACTGATATCTATCTATACATTTTTCTTCTGTTACAGAAACAATGTATTTCTGTACAGCTTCCATGATAGCAACCAGACATATGATTTAACTCTGGGACCTTGCATGGTCACACTCAGGGAATGCCACCGCCCCACCAACACTAGGAGCCTGATCATGAGGTCACAGCCACAGCACAACTGACCCCCTACCCATTACTGTTACACTTCCCTGACACAAACCACACATAGGTTTCAACCCTGGGACCTTGCATCGTCCTACTCAGTGAATGCCCCCCCCCACACACACACACAGCCAGAGTGCTGGATCATGAGTTATAAGCTGCAAACAACTGAACCCCTTCCCATTTCCATCAAAATTCCCTGACAGCAACCAGACATATAATTTAACCCTGGGAACTTGCACAGTCCCACTCAGGGGAATCCGCCCCAGAAAACACCAGGTGCTGGATCCTGAGGTCATAGCCACAGTCCAATTGAGCCCCTTTCTAGTACTGTTTCTCTTCCCTGACACCCTTAGGCACTATGTGAACATTTTAGCAAAGGTGGCCATCTTGAGGTGCTCACATGTAATTCACAAAAGGTTTCCAGATGTGGCAAAAGTGGTGAAGTGTCAGGTAGTGGTCGCATGACTGATTACAACTATACCACATCAACCCTGACCCATTCAGAGAGCTTATTTAGCAAATGTGACCATTTAGAGGATTTATATCAAAGGAGGCCATTCTGAGGCATTTTAGGTAAGGTGGCATTTTTGAAGTGCTCACCAACAATTCACACAAGGTGATCAGATGTGGCAAAGGTGGCACTCAAGGCGATCAACTGGAAATGGACTACTGGTGTACACCAATTGAGCATGGACGATCGCTGAGCACCAATTGCCATGCCTAAAAGCATTCAAGGTAAAATGCCATCAAGGTATAAAGGCCTTATCACCCATTTGTTGTTGGTTGCCTTGAGGGCTCATTGCATTGAGGGATGTAAGGCAGAGCAATTGGTCTACACCAATCAACCACTGCAAGGGGTGTACACCAATCATCTATTTGTGTTTGGTTGTCTTGAGGGCTGTCAGCCTTAAGGTCTGGTTGCCTCAAGGGCTGGTTGCCTTGAGTGCTGGTAGCCATGATGGCATGTTGACTTGAGGGCCATCAGCCTTGAGGGCCGGTTGCCTTGAGGGTCATCAGTCTCGAGGGCCAGTTACCTTGAGGGCAATCAGCCTTGAGGGCTGGTTGCCTTGAGGGCCATGAGCCTTGAGGGCTGGTTGCCTTGAGGGCCATGAGCCTTGAGGTCTGGTTGCCTTGAGGACCATGAGCAATGAGGGCTTGTTGCCTTGAGGGCCATGAGCCTTGAGGGCTGGCTGCCTTGAGGGATGCTTGCCTTGAGGGTCATCAGCATTGAGGGCTGGTTGCCTTGAGGGCCATCAGCCTTGAGAGTTGAGGGCCTGTTGCCTAAAAAGCTGTTAGACATTGCAATTGGTGTACAACAATCACCCATTTGTGTCTGGTTGCCTTGAGGGATGTCAGCCTTAAGGTCTGGTTGCCTCGAGGGCTGGTCACCACAAGGACATGTTGCCTTGAGGGACATTAGACTTAAGAGCTGGTTGTCTTGAGGGTCATCAGCCTCTCAGGCTGATTGTCTGGAAGGCCATGAGCCTCTCAGGCTAGTTACCTTGAGGGCCATGAGCCTTGAAGGCCATGAGCCTTGAGGGCTGGTTGTTTTGAGGGCCATGAGCCTTGACAGCTGGTTGCCTTGAGGGCCATCAGCCTTGAGGGATGGTTGTTGAGGGTCATCAGTCTCAAGAGCTGGTTGCCTTGAAGGCCTGATGTCTTAAGGGCTGTTAGACATGGCAGTTGGTGTACACAAATCACCTATTTGTTGTTGGTTGCCTTGAGGACAGTCAACCTGGTGGTCGGTGGTGGCCTCACAAATTTCCAAGGCAGAGGCCATTTGGTTGCTGTGAAGGCCATAAGCTTTGAGGGCTCATTGTCTTGAGGGCTCAGGGTCAATATGGTATGGTGATACTCTGTCACTTGACCACTACCGGACACAGTACTGTACCACTTTTGCCACATCCAGGAACCTCCTGTGAATTACATGTGATCACCTCCAAATGGCCACCTTTGCTAAAATGCTTTCATAATGACTAAGGATGTTAGGGAGGAGTAACAGCAATGGGAAGGGGTTCAGCTGGGCTGTGGCTATGACCTTAGAAACAAGCACCCGGTGTTTGTGGCAGGGGAGGATTTCCCTGAGTGGGACTGTTCCAGGTCCCATATGCCAGGTTGCTGTCTGCGAGATTGCACAGAAATGGGAAGGAGTTCAATGTGACTGTTGCTGCTACATCACGATCCAGCACCTAGGCTTTGGGGGGTGGCATTCACTGAGTGGGACCATGCAACACCTCAGGGTTGTAACCTGTGTGTGGCTGGAGTCAGGGAAGTGTAACAGAAATGAGTAGGGGTTCAGTTGGGCTGTGGCTGTGACCTCAGGATCCAGTACCTGGTGTTTGGGGGTGGTGGCATTCCCTGAGGGAGACTGTGCAAGGTCCCAGAGTTGAATCTTATGTCTGGTTACTGTCAGAGAGGTTGGACAGAAATGTGAAGGTGCTTAGTTGTGCTGTGGCTGTGTCCTCATGATCCAGAACCCTGTGATTGGGAGGGGGTGCATTCCCTTAGTGGGATTGTTGAAGTTCTAGTGTTGAAACATATGTGTGGTTGGTGTCAGGAAGCTTGGACAGCAACCAGACATGCAATTCAACTCTGGGACCTTGTACAGTCTCACTCAGGGAAATCCCCTCAAAAACACCAGGAGCTGGATCCTGAGGTCATAGCCCAACTGAACCCCTTCCCAGGACTGTTATTGCTCACTGACACCCTTAGGCATCATGAGAGCATTTTAGCAAAGGTGGCCATTTTGAGGCACTCACATGTAATTCACAAAAGGTTCCCAGATATGACAAAAGTGGTGCAGAAGTGTGTTGGGTAGAAACAGAATTTGACGGCAGATAAGGACCGCTTGGCCCACCCAGTCTGACCATTTCCCTACCAAATGGATAAGCTGCAGATCCTAGTTAACCAGCAGCCTACTTCTTCCTACCCCCACCCCCTAGAATTGCCTTATGACTGTCCCATGCATGCTTGAATTCCACCACTGTTTTTGACTCCACAACCTCCACCGGAAGGCCGTTCCACGCACCCACAATCCTGTCTGTGAAAAAATACTTCCTTAAATTACCTCTGGACCGGCCCCCCATCTTCAAATTGTGCCCCCTTGTTCTTGCACACCTCTTTTTCTGAAAGATGCTACCCTCTTGGACTTTGTTGATTCCCTTGAGGTGCTGAAGGGTTCTATCCATGTCCCCTCTCCCCTCCTTTCCTAGAGGCTATACATATTAAGCTCCTTAAGTCTCTCTTCCTTATGTCTTCCGGTGCAGACCCTGCACCATTTTAGTTGCCCTCCTCTGGACAGCTTCCATCCTGTCTATGTCTTTGCAGAGATTGGGTTTCCAGAACTGCATGCAGTACTCAGATGGGGTCTTACCAACTGTCTGTACAGAGGATAATAACTTCTTGTTTTCTACTGATGATGCCTCTCCCTATGCATCCCAGTATCCCCCCAGCCCTCCTTGCTGCCCTCTCACATTGCTTGCCCACCTTTAGGTCATCTGATATGACTACCCCCAGGTCCCTTTCCATTTTTTTTGTTGTTAGTATCTCACCCCCCATTGTGTACTCTTCCCCTGGGTTTTTGTTTCCCCGCACTTCTTAGCATTGAATCTAAGCTGCCATACATTTGACCATTCTTCTAACCTTTCCAAGTCTCTTCTCATCCTTTCTACCCCACCTTGTGCATCAACTCTGTTGCAGAACTTTGTGTCATCTGCAAAGAGACATACTTTTCCTTCCAGTCCCTCTGCAATGTCACTTATAAAGACATTGAAGAGGACCGGTCCTAATACTGAACCCTGCGGTACCCCACTAGCAACCCCCCTTGCTTCAGAGTGGACTCCATTTACTATTACCCTCTGTGTCCTATTCTCCAGCCAATTCTTTACCCAGGCTGTCATCTTAGGACCCACTCCCAGGCTGGCTAACTTGTATATTAATCTTTTGTGTGGGACTGTGTGAAATGCCTGCTAAAGTCTAGGTAGGCCATGTCCACAGCCCCTCCCTGATCTACTACTTTGGTCGCAGTCAAAGATCTATCAGATTTGTCTGGCATGACCTTCCGCTGTGAATCCATGCTGCCTTGGGTCCTGTACCCCTCTGGCCTCTAGATACTCAACACTTCTTTCCTTCAGAAGTGATTCCATCATTTCCCTATCACAGAGGTTAAACTAACAGGTCTGTAGTTTCCTGCTTCTGCCCTGCTCCAACTTTTGTGAAGGGGAATCACATCTGCCCCTCTCCAGTCCTCAAGTACCACCCGATCCTCCCATGATTTGTTAAAGAGGGTAGTCAGTGGTGTCACTAGTTCTACCCTTAGTTCTTTTACAATTCTGGGATGAATCCCATCAGGCCCCATTGCTTTGTCCACCTTCAGTTTTAAGAGTTCTTTCAGAACCCTTTCTTCTGTAAATGGGCTGGTATCAACTTCTGTGTCCAAAGTGTTTCTATTGTTTGTTTTAGGTACCTCCCTCTTCATTTGTAAATACTGAGCAAAATATTTGTTTAGTATCTCTGCCTTTCTGATCACCCTCTGCCCACCCCTCCCTTTATTAAGCCTTTTATCCTCCTTGGTCTTCTGTGCATCCTGATGTACCTATAAAAGGTTTTATCCCCCTTCTTAACTGAGTTGGCTATCTTTTCCTTGGTTTGGGCCTTTGCTGTTCTGACTGCCTTCCCAGCTTTCTTTTGCTTTGACTGATACAATTCTCTGTCCTGCTCCTTCTGTGATTCTTTGTACTTCCTGAATGCTTTTTTTTTCTCTTGAACCTTCACTGCCACTTCCTTTGAGAACCATAGTGGTTTCTTACATCGTTTTGTTTTGTTTATTTGCTTCACACAAAGGCTTGTTACCTCTGTGATGGCAGTTTTTATTATTCCCCATTGTTCTTGCACCCCTCCTTCCTGCCCATTTGCTAGTGCATTCCTTAGGCACTCACCCATTTTGGCAAAATCAGACCTCCTAAAGTCCAGTACTTTTGCCTTTGTATGGCTTGATTCTATTGCTGTGTTTATTGTGAACCATACTGTTCGAATGTCACATGACTGATTTTAACTATATTGCATCAACCCTGGCCCATTCAGAGAGCTTTTCTAGCCTCAAGGGCTGGTTGCCATAACAGCATGTTGCCTTGAGGACCATCAGCCTGGAGGGCTGGTTGCCTTGAGCGCCATGAGCCCTGAGAGCTGGTTGCATTGAGGGCCATGAGCCTTGAGGACTGGTTGCCTTGAGGGCCATGAGCCTTGAGGGCTGGTTGCCTTGAGGGCCATGAGCCTAGCTGGCTGGTTGCCTTGAGAGCCATCAACTTTGAGGACTTGTTGCCTTGAGGAACATCAGTCTTGAAGACTGATTGCCTCGAGGGTCTGTTGCCTAAAGGGATGTTAAACATTGCAGTTGGTGTACACCAATTGTCTATTTGTTGTTGGTTGCCTTGAGGGCAATTGACTTGATTGCCAGTGGTATCCTTACAAATTTCCAAGGTAGAGGCCATTCGGTTGCCATGAAGGCCATAAGCATTGAGGGCTCATTGCCTTGAGGGCTCAGGGTCCATGCGGTACGATGGTAATCAGTCACGTTACGACTACCTGTCACAGAACTGTGCCACTTTTGCCACATCCTGGAACCGTCTGTGAATTACATGTGAGTACCTCCAAATGGCAACCTTTGCTAAAATGCTTTCATAATGGCTAAGGATGTTAGGGAGAAGTAACAACAGTGGGAAGGGGTTCAGCTGGGCTGTGGCTATGACCTTAGGAATAAGCACCCGGTGTTTGTGGGGGGGGGGATTTCCCTGAGTGGGACTGTTTAAGGTCTTGTGTGCCAGGTTGCTGTCAGGGAGATTGCACAGAAATGGGAAGGGGTTCAGTTTGACTGTTGCTGCTACACCATCATCCAGCACCCAGGCTGTGGGGTGGGGTGGCATTCACTGAGTGGAACCATGCAACATCTCAGGGTTGTAACCTATGTGTGGTTGGTATCAGGGAGGTGTAACTATAATGAGTAGGGGTTCAGTTGGGTTGTGGCTGTGACCTCAGGATCCAGTACCTGGTGTTTGGGGGTGGCATTCCCTGAGGGAGACCGTGCAAGGTCCCAGAGTTGAATCTTATATCTGGTTCCTGTCAGGAAGATTGGACAGAAATGTGAAGGTGCTTAGTTGTGCAGTGACTGTGACCTCATGATCCAGTGCTCTGTGGCAGACATGTTTAACACCTCCTTAGACACGGGGAATGTGCCAAGGGACTGGAGGATGACTCTTGGTGCCCCTCCACAAGAGTGGCCCAAGGGTGAACAGTGCTATTACAGAATGGTAAGCTTGACTTTTACAGTGGGGGAGTTGATGGAGACCATGATGTAGGAGAGGTTAATAACCTTTCCAGACAGTAATGGAAAACAAGACAAGAGATGGCATGGGTTTGTCTTGGGAAGATCTTGCCAGATCAACCTGATCAATTTCTTTGATTAGTTCACTAAGGTAATTAACACCATAGAAAACATCCTAGCAAGGCATAAGTGGCTACCAGTCCACAAATAGAGTGAGAAAAAAGGCAGATTATACAATTATCAAGCCGCAGCTTGACAGGCATAATTTAAATTTATAGATGCTCCATGCAAACAGGTAGCCCCAACCTGCTGAACCAATCTGCAGCCTGAACCGACATCTGGAATCTTGAAATTTTTCAGAAAAGAGAAATTAGCTCTGTCCCCTTTGAATGGCACAGCACAACTGGGGAGTTGCCCTTAGTACAGGAAATCCTCAGAAGCAAAACAGGGGAGGGGGGAAGCTTCAGTTTGAAAGACTGAAGTGCTGCACACTCGAGCAAACTAGATAGATGGATAGGCTTGTATCGCTGGCAATTTCATATGTTTGTATGGAAACCATTTACTGGTATGTAACCTCTGACCTGATCTGGCTCCCCAACGTCAGGAACAGCAGTGGGGCAGGACAACTGAAGGGTGGTCAAGCATCAGGGAATACAAGAACAGGAGCAAGTGTATATGCCATCATGTAACAGGTGCCACAAAAAAAAAAAATAATTACCTAGTGTCCAGTGGCCCCCCAATGTTTTACCATGACAGGTCACACCACAATACATCATTCCTGGGTGTCCAGTTGTCCACAAATGCCCTCCCATAGCAGGCACCACCACATGTAAGTCATTCCATGGTGTCTAGAGATCACAACCAAGCCATCCAATGTACCAGGCATGAACAAGGAATAAGGCCTTCCTTTGTGTCACATGGTTCCACACAAGCCTTCCCATAACAGGCAACACAAAAAATAGAGAATTACTTGTTGTCCATCAGTCCCTCCATTGCTATCATACCCAAACCCTCACAGAACATGCCCTGCCACACATTAGTCATTCCCTGTTGTGTAGTGTTGGCACACACACCCTCCCAATGCTCCCATACCAGGCACCACCAAAAATAAAGTATTCCCTGGTGTCCAGTGGTGCCAACTAAGCAGTTCTGTACTGGGTGCCACAAAAAATAAAGCCTTTCATGCTGTCCAGTGGTCACCCCCAGTCCCTACCATAACAGCCACCACCACAAATAAAGTATCTGATGCTCAGCTGTGGTTCCTGACTCTGACCCTCTCCCATTTCAGTAATTAATGAGCAGAAGTACTTGTTCAATATTTCTGCTTTTTCCAGGTATCCCTTCTTAGAGTCCTCCTTATCCCCTTAGAGCCTTACATTCCCTCCCCCATTTACCATTTTATTATTGATTTACATATAGAATGTCTTGTCCCCCCCCCCTTTTTTATGGACTGTGCTAATCTTTCCTTAGTGTGCACCTTTGCTTTCCTAACCACTTTCCCCATTTCCCTTAGACACTCTAGGAACACGTCCCTGTCCTCATCCGTTGGGTCTCCTTATCTACTGAAGCTCAACCTTTTAGACATTTTGAAATAACAGCTAGGAAAAAACTTCCTGGTGTCCAATGGCCAACACTTGCGATTCCATACCTTTAAATACCTGAAGGGGCTAAACAAGACCAATACAGAAGGGATTTTCAAGATTAGAAGAGAGAGGGATGTAAGAGGGCATCAGCTGAGGTGGGGTGGGAAATTCAGGAGGGAAATCATGAGCTATTTATTTCCACAGAGCGGATGGTGGACAGGTGGAATACTCTGCCAGAGGAGGTGGTGTCCTGTAGAATGGTGAGTGGTTTTAAAGGGGGCTGAGACAGAGTGAGGGGGGTAATGATGCCCTCCGAGACCCGGCACATTCACACAAAATGTATTCCCTGGTGTCCGTGGTATCCACCCCTTCCTGGAATATGGTGTCAGTTCTGGAGACCTCATCTATGCAAGGATATAGATGGGATCGAAAGGGTGCAGTGAAGGGCCACTAAGATGGTGCATAGGATGGGTGGGAAGCCCTTCAAGGAGAGGTTGAGGGAGTTGGACTTGTACCTGCCTGACACCAGAAAGGATAGGGGGGACATGATAAAAACATTTAAATTCATGAAGTGGATTAAGTGAGTTGGGGAGAGCATATTCACAGGGAAGGTTGTAGCTTGCACTATGGGTCACTGTATAAGAGTGGAGGGTGGACGGTTTAAGGGGAATGTGAGGGTGCGTTACTTCACGGATAGTAAGGTGGAGCCATGGAGAAGTATCCCAGAGGAGGTGGTGAGGGCAAAAATGGTGGAGGGATTCACGAGGTCATAGGTCAGACACAAGGGGTTGACCATGGGGTGGTGAAGGGGATTTCTTGGTGAGGAGGAAAGTAGGGAGGGGGAAAGGAGCAGACTTGATGGGCCAAGAGGGTCCTTTTCTGATGTCACATGTCTATGATTATATGATGTACACCACCCTCTTCCCCCCGATTTACTTCCTTCATCATCCAATCAAATAAATCCATCAGATTAAGAAAACATAGAAAATTGTTGGTAGATAAGGAGCGCCAGGCCCATCCAGTCTGCCCATAAGCCCTTTGATAGTTTGCAGCCTCTGTCCCTACCTTGCCTTTAGCTTCTCACCCTTCCTTCTCACCTCTAAGGTTCCCTTATGCCTGTCCTAGGCAGGTTTAAATCCCTCTACTGTGCTAGCTCCTACCACTTCATGTGGCAGACTGTTCCATGTGTCCACTACCCTCTACATAAAACTTCCTCACATTTCCCCTTAACCTGCCACCTTCCAGTTTCATATTATGCCCCCTTGTTCTTGTACTCCTCCTATGCTGGAAGATGTGTCCCTCCTGCACCTTGTTTATGTCCTTAAGGTATTTGAATGTTCTATCATGTCCTCTCACTCCCTCCTCTCCTCCAGTGAGTACATATTGAGGTCTCTTAATCTACATAGTAACATAGAAATTGTAGGCAGATAAGGACCGCTTGGCTCATCTAGTGTGCCCATAAGCCTTGTACTGGATTACTATTTCTGACCTACCCACTGCTGTAACTCAATGGTTCCTCTATGCCTGTCCCAAGCATGCTTGAATCCATCCACAGTGCTGGCTTCTACCACCTCCTGAGGCAGACCGTTTCATGCATCCACCACCCTCTCTGTGAAGAACTTCCTCACATATTTCCCTACATGTTTTCTGGTGCAAGCCCTGTACCATCTTAGTTGCCCTTCTCTGGACTACCTCCACATTGTCAATGTCCTTATGAAGGTGCAGCCTGCCGAACTGTGCACAGTACTCTAGGTGAGACCTCACCAGTGTTTTATACAGTGGCATCACCACTCCCTCCTTCTGCTAGCAATACTTCTGCCTGTGCACCCCAGTATGCCACTGGCCTTCCCTGCAGCCTTTGTACTCTGTTTAGACACCTTTAGATCATCTGAAATAAAACCCCAGGTCCCTTTTCGCCTTGGTAGTGATCAGTAACTCTCCCCCTTCCCCATTCTATAGCTCTCCCCAAGGTTCCATCTTCCCAGGTGCATTATTTTACACTTCTTTGAACTGAAACTCAGTTTTTATTTATTTATTGAACAGTATCAGAATTACAATCCTTTGAGTCAGAGACTCATTTACAAAGACTGCACATCAAGAGACAATACAAATACATACAATATAATATGGGTACATTCATTGGATTCGGTAATACATTCAAAGTCAGGGTAGTACATTAAGCATTATTAATATGTTGAGGGAAAGGTTTTGACTCTATGCTGCAAGGATTAACACAGTAAAAGAGGTAGGCAGGACAGGGGTCCTTTGTCCAGAGGCAAGGTTGCAGGGAGACGGGTTAACCTGGGCAGCTACATGAGTGAGTGGCAAGTGCCACTCCTCTGACCATTTTTCAAGCATCCCCAGGTCCCTCCTCATTCTTTCCACCTTGTGTGGAGTATCCACCCTGTTGCAGATCTTGGTGTCATCTGTAAACAGACAGATCATTCTCTCCAGCTCCACTGTGACTGATGGACAATATTAAACAGGACTGGCCCCAGAACTGATCCCTGTGACACCCTACTGGTCACCCCCCTCTCATCGGGTTGGATCCCATTTACCACCACCATCTGATTTCTGTTCATTAGCCAGCTTCTAACCCAGTTTGCCACCTTGTGCCCAATGCCCAGACTACCCATCTTGTTCACCAGTTTTTTTATATGGGACGGTGTCAAAGGCCTTGCTGAAATCGAGGTAGGCAATGCCCACTGACCCCCTCCCTGATTTATTTCTTTCATAACACAGTCAAACAATCTATCAGATATGTCTGACATAACCTTCCTGTTGTGAATCAATGTTGTCTTGGATCCTGGGCTCTGATGGACTCCAAGTGTGCCACAATTCTATCTTTTAGCAGTGCTTCCATGATTTTCCCCACTACAGAGGTGAGTCTGACTGGCCTACCCTGCATCCTCCCTACTACCACATTTGTGTAAAGAGGCTACCTGTGCCCTCTTCAAGTCCTCTGGAACTACTCCTGTGATGATTGACTTGGTATGTCTAACATGATCTACCTTCTGTGAATCCATGTTGTATTCCAGATGTCCCAGTATTCTCTTTAAGTAGCTTCTTCATGATTATCCCCACTAATGAGGTGAAGTTGACTGGCCTATAGTTCCCAGCCTCTGCCCTACTGCTGGATTTGTGCAATGGGACCATGTGTCCCTCCTCCAGTACTATGTAACCAGTCCTGTGTTCAGTGACTAGGTGAACAAGGCTGCCAGAGGTGCTACTAGCTCATCTCGCAGTTCCCTCGATATCCTCAAGCATATGTCATCTTGTCACATTGCCTTGTTCACCTTCAGTTTTGAGAGCTCCTCCAGGACTCTCTCAATTGACAATGTACTAGTGTCCCTGACCCTCAACCCCTGTGGCAAATTTTGAGTAGAAGTACTTATTCATTATTTCTGTCTTTTCCTGGTCTCCCTCCTTACAGTCTTAATCATCCCCTTAGAGTCTTACAGTCCCAACCCCCACCCTTGCATAACATGACCCATCACAAGTGAAGCATTCTCTGGTGTCCAGAGGCCCCACCAAAGAACTCCCATATCAGGCCCAACCCAGAATAAAGAATTCACTGGTGTACTGTGGTCCAAATCAATCACTTCCATGTCAGACGGCAATAAAAATGAAAGTTTTTCCCTGGTGTCCATTGGTCTGACCCAATCCCTCTCATACCAGACACCACCAAAATAAAGAATTCCCTGGTGTCCAGTTGTCCCCCTTCCCCATGCCCTCCAATACTAGGCAGAACAAAAAAATAAAGAATTTGATTGTGTACAGTGGTCAACCCATGCTATCCCATAACAGGTGCTAGCACAATAAAGTATTAACTGGTACCCAGCAGTTCCTCCATGCCCTCACATAACAGGTCCCACATCAAATACAGCATTCCCTGGTTTGACCCAATACCAGAAGGGAAAGAAGAGAAGAGAGTGAGGAGGGCAGAGGTAACAGATTATGTCATTCAGGAGGATTAGATTCTAGAAGACTTTAAAGCACTGCGGGTGGACAAGGCATCAGGGCCTGACGGTGTACTAAGAGTCCTGAAAGAACTGTCAAATGTGTTATATGATGTGGAGCCTTTGTAAAGGAGTCTCTGACTCAAAAGGATTGTAATTCTGATATGTTTAAATAAATAAATATAAAATTCCCGGGTGTCCAGTTGTCCCACCCAAACCCTCACATAACATGCCGTGCCACACAGAAGTCATTCTCTGTTATGCAGTGTTGACACACATGCCCTCCCAATGCTCCCACACCAGGCAACCCCAGTGATGCCAACTGAGCAGTTCTGTACTTGGTGACACAAAAAATAAAGCCTTTCCTGCTGTCCAGTGGTCACACCCAGTCCCTACCATAACAACCACCACCACAAATGAAGTATTAAGAAACTACAAATACAGCATTCCCTGGTGTCCATTGTTCCCACCCATGCAGTCTCAACATCAGGGGTCACCAAAAATGAAGAATTCTCTGGTGTCCATTCAAGCCTTCCCATTCTAGGAGTCAACCAAAAATAACAATTTCTCTTGTGCCCAGTGATCACACAGGCAATTCCATACCAGGCCCCACCATAAGTAAAGCAGTCCCAAATGTCCAGAGTCCCAACTCAAGTCATCCCATTCAAGGCATCATCAAAAATAAAGAATTCTCTGGAGCCCAGTGGTCTGCTAATGACCTCCTGTACCAGGCATTCCATGGTGTGAAATGATCAACTCAAGGCCTCTCATACCAGGCACCACCAAAATTAATGAATTCTCATAACAGGCCCCACTACAACAACAGCTTTCCATAGTAAGTGTTTTTTTCTTCTAACCCCAGTAATACTCTGGTATTCATAACTTTTTGCAAACTACAAAGCAGTACCACTGAAGCCCTTTGGTGGTCTGTAAATACTGTCTGACTTGGTCTGGTAATTTCCCTACCTAGCCTCCAGTATCCCCTGCTTTATGAGTTCCCAAATCTGATCCGTGCCCATATTAGACTGGATACCTGCCAGGTACCCACTCACTAACTCCCCCATCCTTGCAAAATCCACCCTTCGTGTTGGATGCCATCCCCTCTTTGCCCATAATCAACTTGAACCATACTGAGTGATGGTCACTCGCCACTAATGGTTTGTCCATCCTGATATCCCTCACAAATTCCCCATTTGTGAGCACTAGGTTTAGGGTGCCCCTCGGTTGGTTTGCTGACCACCTGTGACAGGAAGCTTTCCTGAAAGGCATCCAGTAGTACCTGCTCCCTTTTACTGCTGGTGTCTGGGAGTTCCCCAGTTAACCCCCGGCAGGTTGAAGCTTCCCACAACCACCACACTCCTCTTCCTGCATACTGTTTAAATCTGCCTTGCAAGTTCCTTGTCCAACTCCTCTGTCTGGGAGGGTGGCCTGTACACCAATCCCATACAGAGAGTCCTATTTCTGGAATCCTGGATGTCAGTCCCTGTTTGTCTCCTGCTTGACTCCCCCTCCTGCACACAATTCTCCCCATCTGTTCCTGTTTCCTTTCCCCCAATCATTGTTCACCACTGCCACAGCCACTATGCCCCCGAAGTCTTCTCTATCCACCCTGCTCCACTCCACCTTGCAAACAAAGTGATACCCTGTTGTACAGTGTTCCTCCTATATCCAACAAAATCATGCAGCACAATAAGTAGAGCATCCCCTTTGTTATTCAATGGCCTCCCACAAGCTCTCCCATACCAGAAAAGGCACTTCCTGATGTCCAGTGGTCCCCCAGTTACCTCTCATACAAGGCCCCACCACAAGTAATTCACTTCCTGTTGTCCAATAGCCCAACAATTACCTCATATTCCATGACCCAACCCATCAAAAAGGATACCCAATTGGCCAATTGCCACTCAAATCCCTTCAAAACCAGGCAATGCATGAACTGGGACTATAGGGCACATGTCCCACACAAGCCCTCCCATACCAGACACAACCAAGTAATATGTGGAGAGCATCTTACCAGGATACTGTGGAGTCAAAAGCAAGAATCTTGAAGGAACGATGTCCGTAAGCACTGAAAAATAAAATATAGGAATGGAGTCACAAAGGATCCGTAATTCTTAGTAAATTAATAATATATGACATGTTCACAACAGAGTTATACTTATTTGATGGTGAAGGAGTCCTCATCCTTTCAGACATGTGAAAGAGAAACACTAATAGGTTAATATGAAGAAGATACAGTAATGAGATAAGAAACAGAGAGCTGAAAGATACTGTTGGTGCATCGGACTACCTTTGAGTGCAATGGTGCATAAGATAAAACATTACTGCTAAAACAGAGTATAATAATAGAGGTATAGAGAAATAAAATTAGTTAACAGATAGGAGAAGAGAAAGTGTTGCTAGTGGAGATGATTAGAAAGACCAGTGCTCTCTGCCTAGATGGCCAATTTTCAAGTGACTGAATGTAGTATCCCGGGTGGGATAGGTGATATTTCTTTTGGTTCACTGGCCCATTGTTGTCTGGGCAATCAGTCAGGTTCCTTAACTGGCCCTTTTAATGGAATCCATTCTTGGAACCCCTTCTGTAAATGAAGCACCTAGTTCACTTTGGCTGCCAAATAACATGTCATAACATGCACCTTGATAACATGTGCTATCATGAATTCTCACTTCGACCCTCAAATTGGCCCAGCATGCACATGGATAACATGCGTTATCACGAATTTAGCACCCTAATATAGTATGGCTGACAGCTGATTTCTTCAGCAGAGATCAAAACATTGAAGAACAAAATAAAACACAGCAACACTTACTGAACATGGTTCATATTGGTTAGCCGAGACCAGATTCATTAAACAGCTGTTTAAAATCTCTATGAAACAGTGAGCAGGTTGTCCCCAAGGCAGAAGAAAATGTATGTCAAAATTTAAAACTATGTGCCAATTGTCCCAATCCCCCACTCAAAAATTAACCCTGCATATCAAGTTAAGCATTCCCTGGTGTGCAATGTCAACCCATACATTGAGGCTAGGAATAAAACTTTGTGATTTCTGTGACTGTACAAATGTCTCTTTGGTTCTCAGAGTCTCCCACCCCCATGGACTGGCGGCACAGCAGGTTAAGCATTATCTGGTGTGCAATGGCCTCCAACAAGCCCTCTCATATCAGTCCCCACCACCAAAAATGTATCCCCTATTGATCAATGGTACCCCAATTCCTTCCCATATCAGGTGTCACCACATGTTAAGCATTACCTGGTGTCCAATAAACCCCAACAAGCCCTCCCAAACCATGCCCCACCACCAAAACAACCATTCCCTGATAGCCAGTGGTTCCCCAATTCACACCCATATCAGGCGTCACCACATGTTAAGCACTCCCTGGTGTCCAATAGCTCCACACAAAGCCCTCTCATATAAGACCACACCACCAAAAATGCATTTCCAGCTGTACAAAGGTCCCCCAGTTTCCTCCCATATCAGGTGTAATCACTTTAAGCAATGCCTGGTGTCCATTGGCCACCAAAATCCCTCTGAAACCAGACCCCACCACCAAAAAGCACATTCCCTGGTGTCTATTGGACCCCGACTTCACTCCCATGTTAGGCGGCACCACACATTTCCTGGTGTTCAATGGCCCCCCCACATGCCCTCCTTTATCGGGTCCCACAACCAAAGTGCATGTAAAACATAGAACTAACACTAACCTTGGCTAGTTAATTAAATGATGTTTGTTAATCCTCAGAAAACTCAGACCAGGAGTCTACTAGACAGATGTTATTGTCGTTCAGTAAGACGTCCAATCAGATGCTTTCCTTCAGGATGACATGAAGTTAGATGATAATAAAATGTTCTAGATTTAGTGTGTATGTAGGGGGGGGTGTCCAGATGTGATGGGGATTCACTTGCATTCCCTGGTGTCCAATAACTCCTCAACAGCCCTACCATACATAGGAATACATAGAATAGAATAGAATAGGAATAGAGAGAAGGTTATACTGCCCTTGTACAGGTCACTAGTAAGACCACATCTAGAGTATGGCATTTAGTACTGGCACCCACACCTCAAAAGGACATTAACCCTCTGGAGAAGGTCCAGATGAGGACTACAAAGATGATAGTGGTTCAGCAGGGTGAGGCATATGAGGAGAGGTTGAGGGCACTGAACATGTACTCCCTGGAAGACAGGAGAGAGAGAGTGGACATGATTGGGATCTTCAAATACTTAAAAGAGATAAATAAGATTGATAAGAAGAGTCTCTTTAAGCTGAGTGGCAACCATAACACTAAGGAGCACTATCTTAAGCTGCAGTGTGGGAGGTTTAGGAGGGAGGTCAGGAAGCACTTCTTCACAGAGAGGGCAGTGGTCACTTGGAATGCACTGCCGGAAGAGGTCATCTTGTTGAAGACAGAGGGCAGCTTTAAGAGATGGTGGGATAGGCATGGGGGAAAGTAAGGATCATTGGTAAGGGGATGGGAGGAGTGGGGAGGCAGGGACATTAGCTCAAGCTGTGGACCCTGCAATACGAGCAGACTTGATAGACCAAATGGCCTTCTTCTGCTGGCTTCTTCCTATGTTCATATATACATAGGAGCGTGACAGCAGAAAAGGACCGCCATGCTAACCCAGTCTGCCCAGTGAGCCTAGAATTCGACTAGGCTTCTGATGTGCCCCCCCCCCCCTTTTAAACCCCCTCACATTCTTCTCCTCCACCACCACCTTAGGCAGCCCATTCCAATTGTCCACCACCCACTCAGTGAAGAAAAACTTCCTGAAGTCACCGCTAAATTTCCCTTCCTTGATCTAGAAATCAAGACTCCTCACCCTCTGTCTCTCTTTCAACTGGAAAAGGTTCTCCACTGGCACCTTATTGATACCCTTGAAGTATTTAAAAGTCTCGATCATGTCTCTCCTCTCCCTCCTCTGTTCCAGAGATTACATGCCCAGATCCTTCAGCCTCCCTTTATATAAAAAGTGCTCCAGCCACCTCACCATCTTTGTTGCCCTCCCCTGAATTTGCTCCACCCTCTCTATATCCTTCCTAAGGTAGGGCCTCCCAGTGGTTCAGATAAGTTTTAGGACTCAAAAGTATTTACTACTCCCTTTTTACACCTGGTAGTATTTTCATCCAAATGGTAGTACTGTCATCCACTGACCCATCTCATACCCCCACATCTAAACCAAGTCTCAATCCCACTGGATGCCTGCAGTCACTGACTGTCTAATACTGCTGTGGAGTCATACTGTGATCTTATTTTTAACACTGTCATGTTGTAACAGTCCTAACCAGACAGTGAGCAACTCCTGTCCCCACCCTTAATGGTTCCTATGTAGTGCCATGGCTGTTAGCATCTCATGGTACTGTCAACTTTGTACATGTGTACCACATACTGTAAATCTACAGGGTAGGAAACAACTTCCTAAAATCAGAAAGTGGAAGTACTTCAGTCAAAAATGGTCATAAAATACTCCTTTACTCTACTATTCTGTTCCCCTGGGGCCTCCAGAACTGGACCCCATACTCTAGGTGAGGCCTAACCAGCTGTGTGTACAGGGGTACTATGATTTCCCTCCTATCCAGGGAAGCAGTGGCAGCAGGAAGACATCAGGAGCAGTCTTTGAGGTGGGTTTTGAACTGGAAGTGGGTATCAAGCGCATGGAACTATGCAGGCAGTTTATTCCACAGTGTAGGGGCTATCACTGACAATGCTCTGCCACTCATGTTGGAGCCATCTGGGAGTAGTGTTGGCCTGGAAAGGGCTTTGGATACCAAGGGCAGCTTAGGGGGAAAGTCCTGAAACACAGGGGTAGTGGTTACCTGGAGTCAAGAGTCCCATAGAACTTGAAGGAGCAATGGAGGTCATAATAGTACCACTCTATGTTGGTGGTATCTTTCAATGAACTCTTCCATTTTCCACCTCAACACTTCTTTACCCTGCCTATTTAAGTGTAACCTATCCGGGGAGAACAGGCTTTCATCCTGCAAGGTGGTTCTCCAGTCCCCTACCATTCCATAGTGTTTCCTAACACACCAACCCGAGAGCCAGCTATTGAACTCAATCACTCTTCCTGAGACTGGACCTCTCACCCCACAGCACTGCCCAGTCCTTAAATCTGCATCTCCACCAGTCGATCACCCTACATTCATGTAGGCCCACCCCCCTGACCACCCTTTATGAACCAGGACAGCTACAAACCTCATGACCAGCCTGCTGCAAGTAGACAAGTCTCTGGAACTCTTCCCATCTCTCTACCTGGAACACTGTGCAAACCACAGGGGTGTAGGGTAGGAGAGAGCAAGAATGCAGAGCTTTACAGAAAGCCTTGGGTGTGATGTCCCCCACCCCCAGGTGACACATGAGCATATGCAGGTTTTCATGGCACTTGTTGCATCTAATAAAATTGAGCTTGCTGTGCTCCACACTCCCTAGCCCCTTTTCAGTGTTTAACAAGGCCTGAGAGCACAAACTCATGGGCAGTCTTTCAACCATTCCCCATCCCCCCAGCTGACCACTTTCTATACAACTGGACAACCATTCCTGACCCCACACCAGCCTCAACCAAGATGATCTCCCTGGTGATATTGGTAATTTAGTAAATGACCAGTTGCAGTTAAAACAGATGTTGAATAATCCGCATGCCTGGCTTAATTTGCCAATCTGCTCTTGCCACGTTTGTACACACGCAGCCACACTACGGCCAGGAATACACTTTATTTGTAATTTCTGTGACTGCAAAAATGTCTCTTTGTTCCCAGTAGTCTCTCAGTCTCTCTCTCTCTCTCTCTCTCTCTCTCTCTCTCTCTCTCTGTCTTTCTCTGTCAGTCTCTCTCTCCCCTCTGGATTGCACAAGTCAAATATTTTTTTCATCAGCCTGCCATTGCCCAGCCTGTACACAAAAGCCCACATTTAGTCCTAGAATAAACTTTATTTGTGATTTATGTGACAGTAAAATATTTATTTGGTGCTCCGTAGTCCCCCCCCCCAATATGGCACAAGTCAAAGGATTATTTTGCCAGACTGATTTTTCCCATCTGTATACACACAGTGACACTGAGGCCAGGAATACACTATTTGTGCTTTCTGAGACTGTAAAAATGCCTCTTTGGTCCCCAATATTCTCTCTCTCTTTCCTCTCTGGATTGCACAGGTCAAATATTTATTTTACCAGCCTGCCATTGCATTCACTTTGTCCCATCAAACAAAAAGCAATTCCTGGTGTTCAATGGCCTCCCTATACCCTCTCAAATCAGGCACTGACACAATACCAGCATTCCCTGTTGTTGAGTTGTACCCCAATTTCCTCCCATACCAGGCGCAACAACATATAATGCACAGAACTAACCTTGACAAGTAAATAACATGATGTTTGAAAATCTCCGAAAAGCTTGGACCAGGACTCTACGAGACAGATGTTCTTGTTGATCAGTAAGATGTCCAATCAGCAGCTTTCCTGCGGGAAGACACAGTGATAAGACAGTAAAAGCATCCCATCACATATAAGGTGCCACAAGTTAAGCATTCCGTGGTGTACAATGTCAACCCCCACAACCCCTCCCAAACCAGGCCCTATCACATAAAAAAAAAAAAAAAAAAATCCCACATATTTCCTGTTGTCAAGTGGTCCACCAATTCACTCCCATACCAGGTGGCACAAAAGGTTAAGCATTCCCTGGTGACCAACTGCACCTCCAAAAAGCCCTCCCATGTCAAGCACCACCACCAAAAAATACGTTAAACATTGCTCATTGGTCCCCCAATTCCCTCACATATCAAGAAACACAACATGTTAAGCATCCCCTTGTTGTCCAATTGCCCCCACAAGACCTCCCATATCACACACCACCACAAAAAATGCATTCCCTATTGTCCAGTGGTCACCCAATTTCCTCCCATATCAGGCGCTACAATAAGTTAAGCAGTCCCTGGTGTCCAATGTCCCACCACAAGCCCTCCTAAGACAGACCCCACGACCAAAAAAAAATTTCCTGTTGTCCAGTGGTCCCATAATTCACTCCCATACCAGGCGGCACCACATTGAGTCCAGGAATACACTTTATTTCTGTGACTGTACAAATGTCTCTTTGGACACCAATAGTTCCCTCTCACTCCCCTCCCCGGATTGCACAAGTCAAATATTTTTTTACCAGCCTGCCATTGCCCAGGCTGTACACAAAAACCACATTTAGGCCAAGAAAATAACTTTTTTGTGATTTGTGACTGCAAAAATTTCCCTTTGTTGCCCCGTAGTCTCTCCCTTCCCCTTCTGTATAGCACAAGTCAAAGATTTATTTTGCCAGACTGCTCTTGCCCTGTCTGTACACACACAGCCACACTGAGGCCAAGAATATACTTTATTTGTGATTTTTGTAACAGTACAAATGTCTCTTTGCATTGAAGTTCTCTTTCTCAACTTCCTGGTTGTACACATCAGCGGCACATAAGGTCACATGCCTATCAGCCTCATCTCTAAAAAAAAAATTTCGGTAAAGCCAGATAACTCTTTTCCTTAACACAAAATTTATCTCAGGTGACTGCTGGGGCAAAACTTTTATTAAAAAAATCCATCTCTTCTTCTGGACCCTGGGGGGGATATGTAAAAGAGAATGTCCCTCTGTGGGGTGGGGAAACAGAAGAACAGCACAGAAAGGGAGGAAGGGACTACTTAACCCAAAAAAAGACATTTTGTAATGTTTATATTCATTATCAAAATCTATTTATCTGTTTTTTTTAACTACTGGATTCAAATTAGCACAGGTAGCCATTTTCTAAGCACAACAACACCCGCCAAGGTGGGTGGTATTGGGTAATACCAGACCTTTCAGGGGCTTTAAGACCCTCTGCCTGTGGTGTCAGACCTCATTGCACCCCTGGGTGGTCTGGTATTGCCTAATACCGCCCACCCAGTCGGGTACTATTGCTTACACAACATCACGGGTCTAGTTCCATCACACAGATGACTGCATCAGCCATTAACAAAATCATTCCACAGTGATCCCCACTTGGAAACCTGCTTCCCCACTCGCAAACCACCCTTCGTGTTGCTGGGTGTGGTGGACCCAGTGGACACCATGCACTGCTGCTTGTTAGATGGCACCAGGTCTCAGAGTATGGGGGTGAGTCACCCAACCACAAGGGAATGCTATTTGTAGGATGGTGCCGGGTGTTGCAACACCCAGCACCACCCAACACACAGTGTTACCTGGTATCCAGGGTCTCCACCCCCACCATACAAGACCCAGCATCATCACACATAATGTATTCACTGGTGTCAGGAAGATAACCCCCACCCTCCGAGACCTGGCGTCATCACACAAAAAAAAAATTCCCTGTTGTCCAGTGGTTACCCCCCACTCTCAAACACCCAGCATCATCACACATAATGCATTCCCTACTTTCCGAAGGATCCCCTCACCCACCCACCGAGACTTGGCACAATCACACAAAAATCATTCTCTGATTCTCCCAACCCTCCAAGACCCAGCACCATCACACAAAAAACAATCCCTCATGCCCCCTCCACACACACACAGATATACACACACCTTCAAACACCTAGATTCACATAATAAGCATTCCTATTGTCCATCAGCCAAACACCACTCAATGGTATTGGACAGTGGGGTGGAAACCATAGATACCATGCAACACGGTTTGTTTGATGGCCCCGGATCTCAGAAGCTGGGGGTGAGCCACCGGACACCACAGAATGCTATTTGTGGGATATTGCCAGGTGTTGCAACACCCAGTATCATCTAACACACAGTTTTACCTGGTGTCCAGGGGCTCCATCCCATCATACAAGACCCAGCACCATCACACATAATGTATTCACTGGTGTCCGGGGGATCACCCCCGCCCTCCAAGACCCGGCGATATTACACAAAAATCATTCCCTAGTGTCTGCGCCCCCACCCTTCACTTCAAAAACAAGGAACCCACACAGAAAAAACATTCCCAGGTGACCATCGTTACCCCCCACCCTCCAAAATCCAGCACTATCACACATAATGCAATCCCTTGTGTCCGTGGGATCCGCTAGTCCACCCAAGACCCTGCACCATCACACAAAAATAATTATTTGGTTCCCCCAACCCTCCAAGACTCAGCATCATCACACAAAAAAAAATTCCTGGTGCCCCCCGCATACACACCCCTTCAGATACCCAGAACCATCACAGAAAAGCATTCCTTGGTGTCCAGTGTTTCTCCCCACCCTCTGATACCTGGCACCACAACACAAAATGGATTCACACAATAAGCATTTCCTATAGTCAGTCCCCCCACCCCACTTAACTGTCTTGGATGGTGGGGTGGAACCCACAGACATCATGAAATGCTGTTTGATTGATGGTGCCGGGTCACAGACTGTGGCAATGGAACTGACGGAAACAAGTGAATACTGTTTGCGGGGTGGTGTGGGGGTGTTGCAACAACTAGTATCACAAAACAAACAGCATTAACAGGTGTCTGGTGGCTGCACCACCACCCTCAGAGACCCAGCACTATCAAACAACAGCATTGCCTAGTGTAAATGGGTTCCACCCAACCCTCCAAGACATGGCACCATTACACAAAATGCATTCCTTGGTGTCCTTGATGTCCGTGGGTCCACCCCACCCTCCACTACCCAGAACCATCACAGGAAAACCATTTCCCTGATGCCCAAGTTGTTCACCCTCACTCTCCAAGACACAGTACCATCTCAGAAAAATCATTTCCTTGTAACACTAGGTAAATAAAAAAAAAAACAACAAATATGGAATCTGCTAGAAAAATTAGGCGCCTCCCAAGCCACTACAAAAGAAGCAGACACAAAACATATGCAAGGCACAGGATTCAGGTCCATAACATTGGTGAGTAGAAACCTATCCAGTTATATGAGAATAAATTGAGATCATGCCAACTGAACTTTCAAAATGTTATTCTTGATTCACCAAGTTTTCTTTGTACCCAACAGATCCAAATGACATCACTTTTCCACCAACATAATTGGAGACAGATTCAGAGGAATAACGTACAAAACAGCAAGTGTCAAGGTAAGTAGTACATGAAAATGAACAATGAGGTAATACAGTGGAACTACTTGCACAGCAGTGGAAGGAATGCACTAGTAATTTTTATCTGAATTATATGGTAACACCTATCAAATGGATGAGACAAAAGGGAGACCTGACAGTAATGGGTATGAAGGAGCATCCACCAGCTCTCAATGCAAATCCCTGCCAAACTGAGTGCAGTTGCCATCGAATGAGAACTGTACTGTTCACTTTTCCATCTTATATTTGTACAGTACATATTGACACTGTGTACTGTATGAATGCAATACTGCAGAAAATCCTGGGGGAAAAAATGTGTGTATGACACTTTTCATTTTCAAATTCCTTATCCTAGCACTGTTCCCTTCCTGTCAGGATAAAGTATGAACTCTGGGCTGACAGTAATATTTTAGATCCTGGTGTATAGCATGAATGGTGCTCACCCTCCCCCCCCGATTCTGTCTCTGACCCTTTGCATTCAATGGAGTGCTGATGGAGCCACTTCCACAGTTTAGCACACTGGAACATCAGTCCATTGCCAGAAGAAAAAAATGACTTTTAGCAAGATTAGTCAGACTGCAGGTTCTGCTAACTCCGTGCTGCTAACTCTCACATGCTAACAACACCTCTACTCCCTGCAGTGCTAAGCTGACCCACCCATCCCCAGTCATGCCAACTTGTGACTCCACAAACTGATATACCTACCCCATGTCCCACAGGGTGTCACACTCTGCTGCCACTTCTTGCACTGTTGCCAATGATGAGATTAAGCTTCTTTCTCTACCAGGACAGGAACGGGGGTCATAGTCGCAGGGGTCTGGTGCTGTGTGATACGGCCTAAAAATGTTACTTCTGATTAGCAGAATTGCCGTTTGCAGGACGAAATGGACCAGCATACAAATATCAATAAAAAAAAAATACAAATGTCATACGAAGATCACAAAATGTCTGATATGCTACTCCAATAGTACAAAATCACCCCGGATTTGCATACATGCTGAAGAACAAGCCTGACTGACAGCCATTCGGGACTTTTTTTGCAAGCTCTGTTTGAATCGCATGCCAAAAATGGAACCTCTTACAACAAAAATAAAATTTTGGGCATAACCATGGTTTATAGCAACCAAAATAAAAAACGGAAAAAATAAAATGCAAAAAACAGCACAACCAATATTTAGCTACATGGAACACCGACTACAAGGATCTATTTATTTTTTTTCTCTATGCTGTGTTGTACAGTAACACCGTCGGGGGTTAAAAAAATATATTCATTGCTTAGAAGAAAAAGAAAACAAACCAGCAGTATGGGCACTGGATTTCCCATAATATTACAGCATAAACAAAGTTGCCTCAAATCTGCCTATTCGTATCATGAGTGCATTGGTAACAAGCCCTGAGACAATTTGTGGTTTGCATAAAAGGCTGACAAAAAACTTTTTCCTGGCGGTACCTTTTATAAAAATTGTAAATCCTTCTAATTATACCTGTCAGCCTTCAAATACCCCAAACCATAAAGAAAAGCTTCCCTAACCAGCCAGGTGTGCTAGTGAGAACACTAACCAACCAAACAAAAAACTCCAGCACCACCGACTGCAGCTTGGATAAATAAGACCCATTCACAAAATAGCAGACAAGTTGTAATGTGTGTTAAAAAATATATGTCTTACTTTATTCAGTACATTTACATATAAAAAGCGACCAAAAAGCACCTATGACCTACCAAAATGAGAGCTCACAGTGAGACCCACCAACCTCCTACTAGTTTCGCTTCAGAGCATTATCAGGGAGTCAAATCCCTCCATCATACCCTTACTGTTTATGCAAGTTGGAGTCCCAGTACAAGTACATTACACAGAAAGCCACACTGAGGCAAGGAACAAACTTTATTTGAAATTGATGTGATTGTACAAATGTCTCTTTGGTCCTAAGAAATCTCATTCTCGCTCACTCTCCAAAAAAATAATCAATGACAGAACTTATTTATTTATTTATTTAGCTTTTGTTAACCGGGTAAGTACATTAGACAAGTATTATGCCTATTTTCAGGAACGACCTGGGAGAGTATAACAAGATATGACAAAGACAATAAGTACAATGTACATTATGACAGAGTGTCTACATAATGGGACAGGGAAGAGATTTACAGCCAGTAGGAAGCAAAATGGTGCAGGATACAATCAAATTTTCAGCAAGTGCAACTGGGTCATTCAACACATTTCAGTGAGCAAGATGTAGTGAATAGGACAGGACAAAGAAGTCAAAGGTACAGAAATCAATACAGTCACATTTACAGCAAGTGCAAGCAGGACAACTGACACATTTCTATGAGCAAGATGTGACTGCACAGTAGGTCCAGTAAGACAGCAGGCCATAGTGGTGTATATCAGCTAATTCATGAAGCTAGTGTTATTGCATGAAGTCAGCAGCAAATAAAATAGCGTTATCTCAAGGAGGATGTACTTTTGTTCTAATAACAGGACCAGAGGTGTTATTGGACCAGTACTGACAGAATTTGCAGATCCCCCCCCAAAGCTCTTCAGGCATTACTGCAGTACAGCAAACTGTAGTTGTGTAGCTCAGGTAATTCTGCAAAGGTGAAGACTAAACAGGGCTAGTGTCAGCAACTCGAACCATAAGTTATAAAAGCTGTGCATTTTACAGACCACCACCTACAATTGAGAACCACAGTTGCCAACATCATCAAATCAAATATTTAAACTAGCAAATGGGGAGAGGGGTGCAGCACCCCATACGTCGAATGGGAAGAACACCCCTCCCCCCTCAGCTAGTTGTCAAACAGGAATTCAGCATGTTTGCTGTTCATTTGCTTCACCAGGTAAGAAAAAAAGGTTTGTCTCCCCATACGACGCATAGGGGTAATGCCAAACTTCACCCAACAACTAACACACCAAAATCTCAGCCAATGGAAAATCATGTACACAAATGCTCACAGCCTGGGAAATAAGATCCCAGACCTGCAGGCAATAATGTCAGAGCTAAACTGGACATAGTAGCAATTAGTGAGACTTGGTTTACCAGTAACCACCAGGGAGACTTCAGTACCTGGCTATGTATTGTTCAGAAGAGACCGAGGTGCAAGGGGGAGAGTGGCCCTGTATGTTAATGAAAATATCAAAGCTACAGAAATTCAGAATACACATAAGAGCCAGAAGAACTGTGGGTCACCCTGGAAACAGGAAATGGGACAGCCATAAGAACTGGGGTTGTCTACAGGCCCCAGACCAGAGGGAGGACATAGACACATTACTGTTAGAAGATATACAAAACTTGACAGCTAAAGGAGGTTCTGATAATGGGAGACTTCAACATGCCGGATACAGATTGGTCAATACCAGCAGGAACATCTGCCAGAACTAGACTCATAGTGGATTCCTGCAGGGAGGGTCTCAAACAACTGGTACAGCAACCCACAAGAGACAGGGCTATCCTAGATCTAGTACTGACTAACAAAGAAGGGATCACAGATCTCCAGGTAGAAGGTCACCTGGGGCCAGTGACCATCACATGGTATGGTTTAATTTGGCTACTACATCTAAATCATCCCATTCAAGGCAAAAATATGGGACTTCAAAGGGCTGACTTTGATAAGATGGCCAACAGAGTTAAGTAGCCCTGGCAAAAGAAACACAGGTGAGGGGTACAGGCAAAGTGGGCAAGCATTAAGGATGCAATACTTGAAGCAACATCCCATTGTGTTAGACAGAAAGGAAGTGCAAAGAAGAAGAAACCACTTTGGTTCTCAAATACAGTAGCAGAAAAGGTCAGAGCCAAAAGGCTGGCCTTCAGGAAATATAAGGAACACAGCGGATGAAGATAGGAGGCATGCCAAACTGCCCTAAGGAAGCAGGTAAGGCAGTAAGGCAGGCAAGTCCCAAACTGAGGAAACACTAGCACGAACAGTAAAAGAAGGTGACAAGACTTTCTATAGATACATTAGTGAAAGGAGAAAGTCCAGAGGTATTGCTAAGCTTAATGGAGAAGAGGAGCATGAGGAGGAGGACCCTGTAAAGGCATCTATCCTAAATAGATACTTTTGCTCAGTATTTACTGAAGAAAGGTAGCAGGGCCCACAGCTCAGCACCATGGACACAGGGGAGGAGGTGAGCACTACTCCCTTCTGAAAAGGGTCCTACAAGAGCTTGCTAAGCTCAGGGTGGATAAGGCAATAGGACCTGATGGCATACATCCCAGGGTACTCAGGAGCTAAGGAGGAACTAGCAGAGCCATTAGCAGAATTGTTTAGTGAGTCTCTGAGCACAGGAGAGGTCCCAGAAGACTGGAGAGGGCTCATGTGATCCCGCTCCACAAGAGTGGTAGCAGGGAGGAGGCGGGAACTACAGACTGGTCAGTCTTACCTCAGTAGTGGCAAGATTATGGAGGCACTCCTTAAGGAAAGGATAGTGCAACACCTGGAATCCATAGGCACAGGATCCAAGACAGCATGGGTTTACAAAAGGAAGGTCCTGTCAAACTAATCTCATAGATTTCTTTGACTGGGTAACCAGAGTGGTGGACAAGGGGGAGCAGTTGATGTCGCCTACCTTGACTTCAGCAAAGCTTGACACTGTTCCACATAGAAGATTGATAAATAAGCTGGGTAGGCTCGGGTGGGTCAGAAGTTGGTCAACTGGGTGGCAAACTGGTTGACGGGCAGAAAACAAGAGTGGTGGTAAATGGTATCAGTCAGAAGAGATGCAAGTCACAAGTGGGTACCTCAGGGATCAGTCCTGGGGCCAGTCCTCTTCAACATCTTCATTAGTGACCTTGCAGATGGACTAGAGGGTAAGGCTTGTCTGTTTGCAGATGACACCAAGATCTGCAACAGAGTAGATGATCCAGATGGGGTGGGCAGAATGAGAAGAGATCTGGATAAACTAGCAGAATGGTCAGAAGAGTGGCAACTGGGATTTAATGCAAGAAGTGCAAAATCATGCACATGGAAGAAAACCCTGAAGCCACCTATAGGCTGGGAGGAGTTGCTAGCAGTCACAAAGAAAGAAAGAGACTTGGGCATCATCATCACTGATGACCTGAAATCATCAAGCAGACCTCTAAAGCAGTAGGTAAGGCTAGGGGTGTTGGGGTGTATTAGTAGGGGTATCACAAGTCGTGAGAGGAGGTAATAATCCTCTGTACAAGACACTGGTTAGCCCCATCTGGAGTACTGCGGCAGCATTGGAGGCCACACTTCACAAGGACATTAACCAAATTGAGGCAGTCCAGAGAAGGGCAACCAAAATGGTGCAGGGACTGCATCAGAAGACATATGAGGACAGATTAACGAGCTCAATATGTATACCCTTGAGCAAGGAGGGAGAGAGGTGATATGATCGAGGCATTCAAACACCTTAAGGGCATAAATAAGGTGAAAGAGTCTAACATGTTTAAATATAAGAAAAATAGCAGGACAAGAGGACACAGCATGAGACTAGAGGAGGCCGATTAAGGGGAATGGAGAAATTCCTTTTCACAGAAAGGTGGTGGATGCATGAATGGCTTACCACAAGAAGTGGTGGCTATGAATACAGTGCAGGGCTTCAAACAGGCATGGGATAGGCATAAGGGAGCAATACAAATGACTATGAATAGATAGGCCACTGACAGAGCAAAGGCCGATGGCACATTTATAAGGTAGAAAAAGAAATGGGCAGACTGGATGGGCCTTGCGGTCCTTATCTGCCGTCAACTTCTATGTTTCTATGTTTCTATCATTCAGGGACTCAGACAGCTAATCAGACCACTATTCAAGGATCACTTGAAATACCTGCTTTGAAGTCTGTTCTTAACTTGTGGACTGACAAAAATTAATTACTGCTATTATCAGCTTATAAAATAATCTACTACAGGAGAATGGTTTGGGGGGGTCACAGAAATAGTACTTAATTGTGACAGCAAAATGGAAGTATGATCATAAATGAATAAGCGATAATGAAAATTACAGGCGCAAGATCAGTGAAACACGAATGCAAGATGGCAAATTAGCAAAAAAAAAAAATGAGAATGGAAACGTGAATTTTTACAATGGTTACAATCAGAAAAAAATATACCTGCTTATTACAAACCCAAATATACCCGCTTATTACAAACCCTCATATCTTTTTCCCAGTAACACCACAAATGCTGACACGCTCTACAGCCACAGCAGTAGTCAGAAGTATAGTGGGAGCTGAGGGGTTTGAAAATTCGCCCTTGCTGATGTTTTATTTTTATTCTTATTTTGTGAAACACATCAACCGTTCTTATTTCCATAAATGTACCAGCTTCACCTTCTAATTAGAGGGGTTGCTCCTTTTGCTTCTGACTTTTAGTCCATGCCTTCACTGACTGAAGCATCTCAGTCGCACAATTCAAATCACGCGCCAAATAACTAAAAGCCAATTAATCAAAAAAATGCATATAAAACTGTACTAAATTGAACACAACAACAGAAAAAAAAATCAGTGAGATGTTATGGAAGATCAAAAAATAAAATACAGAATCCATTACTACAGCCAAATCATTTTGTTGTGCAAAAGTAAGCCACTTCAGATCAAAATTTGCTAGAATAGCACAAACACATAAATTAAAGGCTTCTGCAGTAGATAGTATTGAAAAAATTAAAAACTTGAACAGGAAGAGCACAAACTTTAATTATTTCTATGTTTGTTTCTACCATTCTTTATCATATACTTCACTCGGATGGAAAAAAAAAGACGTGGCAAAACTCTTCTTGACGTGAAGTGACTGAAAAATATAATTACATTACTCAATGACTCTTTCCTTTTCTATTGAAATTATAATCAGTAAAAAATAAACAAGACCATGGTCCAGTTTCTAATAAATTGATGTTTTGATTAAGGTATTTTGCTTTAATTGCGAGTGCCCACAGCATAACATCTGCTGATGTCCATTTTCACCAAAAACATAAAAAAATACATACTGACCAAAAAAAGTTTGATTGCTGACTTCAGAAAGCTGTAAATTGAATTTCAGAGCTTCTAGCAGATTGTGAAGGTTTTTGTGCTCTAAGAAACAATTGAGGACGTTCTAGCAAAAACTGCAGTCTACAGAGGTAACTGGCAAGTGAAAGCATGAACAGTAGGATGTTGTTTAAAAAATGCTTACTGAATGCAAAGGGGCGTTGATTGGATCATTTAGCTGCCAATTCAAGTAAGCCACTACTCCCTACTTTGCATATCACTGAGCAGAGTTCTCAAACGGGCATGTATGAGAATGCAATAGAGGTTGAGAAAAAAGTGTGCAAATGGAAGAGGTAACTTGGCGGCGGCACCAGTGACTGCATTTCACAATGATGAGATAACTCATTGGTGGCAGAATGGGGATTAAAAGAGTTAAATAAATTGAATGTACATAAAGCCCAGGGATTGAAATTTACTTCTTAGAGCATGGTGTAGATATTATAGCAGCAACTCTGACTTGCTCTTTTAATTGGAGTTAGAATTTCTCCACTTTTTCTGATTTTTGGAAGACTGGAAAAATTGTCCCCATTTTTAAAGGGGGGATGCACTATCATCTTCAAATTATAGACCAATTGCTTTGCTGCTTATACTGTCCAAGGTGCTGTAAAAACGTATACATGGACAGCTACTGTATACCAGTATTCTGAAAAATATGAATTGATGACCAAGTATCACTATGGGTGTCAGACAAGGAGGTCAATGAACACAGCCCTGATGGATTTTAACAATCTAATATCCAAATCTATGGATGCTGGATTGTACACAGGGGTTGTGTTCATGGACCTCATCAAAGCATTTGGCCTGGTGAATCATACTAGTTTATTGAACAGTACGTTAAAATTGGGGGTGAATGAAGAAACCCTAAGGTGGTTTCAGTCTTACTTCTTTAATAGAAAGCAATGTGTTACTCAGAGACTTGTCATGTCAGCATCAAAAGATGTAAAAAGATGAGTCCACAAGGCTCAGTTTTTGGGCCCACTGCTTTTTAATATTTGTTAATGATCTTCCAAACATATTGCGTAACAGCAAGGTCTAGTTGTATGCAGATGACACAGTGCTGGTGGCCTCTGCTTGCAGCCAGGCTGAGCTGGAACTCAAACTTCAGACTTATCTTCACATAATGGAGATATGGTTTGTAAAATCAGTGGCTAGATTCACAAAACTTTGCCCCAGTGCAAACTCAGCTTTGCACGAGCAAACCAGGTTTTGTGCTAAGTTAGTATTTGCAAAAGCCCAGTTTGCGGGCTCAAATCAAGTTTGCGCTGGGGCAAAGTGTGGAGGGGGATGCAATGCAAATGAGGGGGAAGGGATGTGCATATCAGCACAGTCTGCTACACAAAGCATTTGCTCCATGCAAGGACCTTTTGCTAGGTTCCCTTGCATGGAGAAAATACCACTGATCAGGACCTTGATTTAATCCTGCCAACCCTAGTGGTTGGTGGAGGTACAGCAGCACTACCCCCCAATCGCTGGCCCAACTGTACAAATGTAGGTATTCCCTGGTGCTAGTGGTCCCCCCTATGATCGCTAGCTCAAGTGTACAAAAGTAGGTATTCCCTGGTGATAGTGCCCCCACCGATCAATGATCACCGGCCTGAGAACAGAAAAAACATTCCTTGGTGCTAGTGGACCCTCCCACCCCATGATCTTGATTACCAGCTGGAGACAAAAGAACAGACCCCGGTAGCCCACCCAATCACCCTCCCAATACAACAGAAAGGTGTACCTCATGTCCACTGGTCCCTCCCCCCACCCAATCACCTGCCCAATATCACAGAAAGGTGTCCCTGGTGGTTAGTGGTCCCTCCTCCCACCCAATCAACTGCCTGATATAACAGAAATGTGACCCTGGTGTCCCGTGGTCCCTTTCCCCACCTGATCCCCATCTGTGTACATAAACAGCATTACCCAGTGTCCAATGTATTCCCCCCAACACCCAGTCCCCTGTATATTAATGTGAAATCATTTCGTGGTGGCTAGTGGCCCCTCTCCCTATCCCCAATCCCCTGTAAAATAGTAGTAAGCATTCCCTGGCATCTAGCAGATCCCCCATCCCAGCAGGTAGTGCCCCACCACTCTGCTGCTGCCCATCCAGACCCCAAGCTGGTGACTGGCACATCCCTCCTCTCTTCACCATGGCCAGCCACTGACTGAGCTGTCAATGAATGCGTAATGAATGCAGTAGGCACTGAGTACCCACTGTATACATTACACGTTCATTGACAGCTCAGTCAGTGGCCAGCCATGACAGAGAGAGAGGAGGGCTGTGCCTGTTGCTGGTTTGGTGTCTGGATGGGGGGAATCAAGGTGGTAATGCACGACCTGCTGGGGTGGGGTTAGAGGTTCCACTAGACACCAGGGAATACTTAGCACTATTTTACAGAGAATTGGAGTTAGGGTGGGGAGGCCACTAGCCACTAGATAATGATTTCACGTTAATTTACAGGAGATCTGGTGTGGGGGAAATACACTGGACACCGTGGAATGCCATTTATATACTTGGATGGGGATCAGGTGGGGGGAGGGACCACTGGACACCAGGGACACCTTTTTGTTATATTGGGTAGGTGATCGGGTGGGGGGAGGTTACCACTAGCCGCCAGGGACACCTTTTGTTATATTGGGCAGGTGATCAGGTGGGGGAAGGGACCACTAGCCACCAGAGACACCTTTCTGTTCTATTGGGCAGGTGATCAGGTGGGGGGGGAGGGACTACTAGCCACCAAGGTCTATTCTTTTGTCTCCAGGCCAGTGATCAGTAATCAGGGGTAGAGGGGACCACTTGCACCAAGGTCTATTCTTTTTTTTTCTCAGGTCGGCAATTGGTAGGGCATGGGGTGTGGCATGCACTACAGTCCATTGCAGCCCATGTAAATCGGCCCATAATGGGAATGCAAATAGCCACACAGCACCTTGCATGCACAATGGGCTCATTTACATGGGTGCTTTTGTGAATTCCAAATAGTGCACCTATGGTATTCATTGTAGGGCCATTCTCTGGGATGCATGTTGAGGTTGCACTAGTGGGTTTAGAGGTAGCAGTTAGAGGGTTAGTGCTGCTTCATCCTGGCCCTGTTCATAGTTATATAGTGCAGGTGCATATTTCAACTATGAATAGCAACATTTGACACCTGAGCAATTGTAAAGTACAACACAAACATTTGTGTTGTGCTTTGCATTTTTTTGTGAATCTAGCCCCAGGCCTCTTGCTAAATGGCAAGGAAACTAAGTGTATTTTCTTTTCTTTAGGGATAAATAAATCACAGAATTGGATTTTAGATTTAGAGTTAAAAAATGGGTAAAAAGCAACTAATGCAAATAGTAATAAATATGTGAATGTCTATGCTAATGGAAAACTAACATTTGTAGAACACATTAACACAGTCAAACAGACAAATTATAAAATGGGTAAAAGAAATCCAGTCACAGGACCATGCTGATATCCCAGCACAACAGCACAGGTCAGAAATGCTCAACTTTCTGAACCTCATTACTTAATCCAAAAATTAAAAACATCAGGTAATCCATTTTGTAATCACAATAAGGCATTCCAGGGTGTGCATAATTCAGGGATAATGGCACTTCTTGGATGCATAAAGCCCTCAGCTTTGCCTTGAGCTTCACTTCCTGAGGTGTGCCATTATCCCACAATAACACACACCCTTCATGCTTTATTGCTTAATCAGAAACTTGTGGTCTTATGCAGAGTGTCCCCTTGTTTGTTAAATAAATTTTGAATGTAATGTAATAAATGTTGTTAGACAATTGTTAATACCGGTCTTAAAGTACAATGGAATACTGTATAGAAACCTTACGAAATAAGCTCTTAAAAAATTGACTGCATGTATAACAAACTCACAAGATTTGTTAACTCATGTAAATGTGATACACATCACTGTGAGATTTATTCAGTACTAAATTGGTTGATACCGGAAAACAAGAGAGTGCAGCTGGTTTACATGATGCTTTAAATTGCTTAAGTCTAAATTTGCACATTCCTTAAGAAACTATATAACAACAGAAACTTTCAGAAATGAAAGATAACAAGTATAAAGGATTGGAGCCCTCCTTATGCATGTGTGCATAACAAATACGGGAATATTACATTGTAAATGTGCATTGCAAAATCCTGAAATGAATAGCCCAGTGATATAAAAGCTAAAAATTCCCTTAGTGAATTCCAGACTGCACTTAAGAAAATATTGTTCCAACCATGTGAATGTTGCAAATAACATTTTAATATCAAGCCTATATGTAATTTTTAACTTGTTATATGTTTGTTGTATATTAATGTATTTTTATTATATGTAAAACATTGATAAGAGTTATCACTTGTTAAATGCATCTTATACTGTACAGGGCTTTTGTTGCAAATAGGGTCTGTCCCTAATGAATTCTTCCTGCATGAACATAAAAATTGTATCTATCTATCTATCTATCTATCTATTGACCTACATACCTGCCTGCCTACCTACCTACCTACATATCTATCTATCTATCTATCTATCTATCTATCTATCTATCTATCTATCTATCTATCTATCTACTGTATCTATCTATCTTTTTTTGGTTTGAGGTTTGAGGAACTAGCACAATTATGTGAGGGGGCAGGAAGATCAGTAACTTTTTCAGAGATACTTCCTGTGCCCAAGGCAAGCACAACAAGAAAGCTGAGAATAGAGGAATTTAATGGATGGCTAAGAACCTGGTGTTGTGCTAAAGGGTATGGGCTGTTGGGGGGTGGGGAGGGACCTGGGAGGACAGTAGTCTCTATGCTAAGGACAGACTACACTTGAGTGAGGAGGGAAAGAAAGTGTTGAAACAGAGGATGGAGGAGTACATAGAGGAAGTTGGGAATTTAAACTAGGAGTGGGGGGTGGCAGTTGGGGAAGAGATATGCAGAGACCACAGGTTGGGAAACCATATGCGCTTACCCCCATAACAGTGACAAAGGACAAATGGCAAGTACTGTTGGTGATGCTAGGAAAGGAGGGCAGGATGGGAGGGGGGGGAAGGGTGGAAGGTGGTTACCCTTAATGCTAGGAGCCTTGTGTGGAAAACTGCAGAGTTACAGGTTCTCATGGCAGAGGGAGAGGTGGACATTGCAGTCATCACGGAAACATGGGCCACCCAATACAAT
This sequence comes from Neoceratodus forsteri, assembly GCA_016271365.2. Taxonomy (NCBI): domain Eukaryota; kingdom Metazoa; phylum Chordata; order Ceratodontiformes; family Ceratodontidae; genus Neoceratodus; species Neoceratodus forsteri. Next base: position 737,521,457 of record CM057449.1, read on the forward strand.
GACTGGGACCTGTCTGTACCAGGGTACAGATTATTCGGAGGGACAGAGTGATTGGGAAAGGAGGGGGGGTGGCACTATATGTGAAGGAAGGACTGAAGTGTGTAAGGGAGAAAGGGGAGGAGGGTAGTACGGAGTCACTTTGGATGCAAATCCTGGATTCCAAGAATAGGATTCTTAGAATGGGAGTGGTGTACAGGCCTCCATCTCAGACAGAGGAGTTAGACAGGGAACTAGCGGGACAGATCAGGAGGACCTGCAAGAAGGGTAGTGTGGTGATTGTGGGGGACTTCAACATGCCAGGAGTGGACTGAAGAACCCCAACAACCAGGAACAGAAGGGAGCAGGTACTGCTGGATGCCTTCAGGACAGCTTCCTGCTGCAAATGGTCAGTGAACCAACCAGGTTAGGAAATACTCTTGACCTTGTGCTGGCAAATGGGGACTTTGTGAGAGAACTTACAGTGGAGGAACCGCTGTCAGGGAGTGACCACTGCTCAGTATGGCTCACATTAGATATGGGCAAGGAAGGAGTGGAATCTGGCACAATAGTGCTGGACTTCAGGAGGGCCGACTTTGGGAGGATGGGGAAAGAGGTAAAAGGGTACCTGGCCAGAATTCAATCTAGTATGGACACTAACCAGAGGTGGGAACTCATAAAGCTGGGGATAGTGGAGGCAACCAAAACCTACTGCAAAACCCAGAGCAAGAAGGCTAGGGCAAAGAAACCAATCTGGTTGAGCAAGGAGGTCATGGAAAAGGTAAGGAGAAAAAGAGCAGCCTTTAGGAAGTGCAAGAAAAAAGGGAGGGGGGAGGACAGGGAGGAGTACTTGACAGAATCAAAGGAGGTGACAAGGGAAGTAAGGGGAGCCAAAGCATCTACGGAACTCAGGCTGGCACAAGGCATTAAGAAGGGGGAGAAGGACTTCTTTAAGTACATCAGGGAGAAAAGGAGCTGTAAGGACTACATAGTAAGGATTAGGAAGGAGGGGGGTTGGGTGGAAGCAGGGTGCGATAAGGCGGAAGTACTAAATGAGTACTTCTGCTCAGTATTTACTAAAGAGAAGAGGGGGGTGACACCCAAGGTGGGAGAAATGGAAGAAGCAGGGGGGGAAGTGGTGACAGATGAGGAAATCATGGAGAACAGAGTTCGAGAGGGTTTGAAGGTACTGAGGGTGGACAAGGCGCCAGGCCCAGATGGCATCCACCCCAGGGTACTGAAGGAGATGGCAGAGGTCCTTGCAGGACCTTTGGCAGACTTATTTAATGCCTCACTACATTTGGGGTGTGTACCTCAGGACTGGAGGATGGCTCATGTGGTGCCCCTCCACAAAGTGACCCCAAGGATGAACCGAGGAAACTACAGACCAGTGAGCCTCACATCCATCATGGGTAAGCTAATGGAGACTATCCTGAATGAGAGGCTGGTGGCCCTCCTAGAGGCCAAAGGACTACAGGACAGCAGACAGCATGGCTTCACCGTGGCAGATCCTTCCAAACCAACCTGGTCGAGTTCTATGACTGGGTAACTGAGGCAACTGGACGGGGCCATGCAGTGGATGTCCTGTATCTGGACTTCAGTAAGGCATTCGACTCAGTGCCACATGGAAGGCTGGGAAGGAAGTTAGTAGGCACAGGGCGGGTGAAAGCTGGTGAGATGGGTAGGAAACTGGCTGCAGGGAAGGCAACAGAGGGTGGTGGTGGGTGGGAGCTCTCACACCCAAGGGCAGTGGCGTGTTCCACAGGGCTCAGTGTTGGGACCAGTGTTGTTTGGGATATTCATTGCAGACATATCATGGGACATCAAGAGCTAGATCAGTCTGTTTGCTGATGATACCAAGGTAGGCGTGGTGGTGGATGACCTAGGGGATGGCAGGGGTTGCAGGATGATCTGGCAAAGCTTGAAACCTGGTCAGACACCTGGCAACTGGGCTTTAATGCCAAAAAGTGCAAGGTGCTGCATTTGGGATGAAGAACCCAAGGAGGGAGTTACCAGCTAGGAGTGCAGCAGCCCAGACAGAGGAGGAGAAGTATCTGGGTGTGCTCATTACAGGGTCAATGAACAACTCGCACAATGTAGGAAGGCGGCTGCAAGGGCCAACAAAATGATGGGTTGTATTGCAAGGGTATATCCTCGAGGAGGAGGAGGTGATTCTGCCACTGTATAGGTCATTAGTTAGACCACACCTAGGGTACTGCGTGCAGTACTGGATCGTGTCTGAGGACATTAAGTTACTGGAAGGGGTGCAGCATAGGCGACAAAAGATGATCAAGGGCTGGAGGACTTATCATACGAGAGGAGGTTGAAGGGTTGAACATGTACTCACTGGAGGAGAGGAGAACAGGGGTGACATGATTGAAACCTTTAAATACATGAAAGGAATAAACAAGACGGGTACAGAGGGGCTGTTCAAAGTAAGGGAGAGGAAGGCCACCAGGGGTCATGATATGAGACTGGAGCGAGGAAGGTTCAAGAGGGAGATGAGGAGACACTTTTTTACAGAGAGGGTGGTGGCTGGGTGGAATGCATTACCTGCTGAAGTGGTATGCAGTAGAACAGTGGACTGCTTCAAATGAGGATGGGACAGGACAAGGGGGAGGGTTAATGAAGGGGAAGGGTGGAAGGGAGGGGCAGCTGCAGAATAAGGGGTGCTAGCTGCACATTCGAGCAGACTTGATAGACCTCTAGGCCTTTATCTGCTGACAAATTTCGTATGTTCGTATCTATTTATCTATCTATCTTCATGATAGAAAAAGGCATCCCTTGGGTCTGAGCTAGCACTCATGTACTCTCCCATCTACTTTGTCATGTGCTATGTCATACTCTGAGGCTCTCAGATTATGCACCAGCAGCCGCACCCCATCTGGTTGGTTTTCAATGCCTCCAGGTGGATATAGATTCCTGTTTCTTTCATGATTACATCCTTGTTGTAGGATACTCCCACTTTTAGGACCTTGAGTTATGACACCAGCTCAGAAATTTGGAATTCTACTCAAAATGTAATCGGGTAACCTTTTTAGAACAAGAATAAATCAAACTGTGACTCAGATTTCAGGCAGGTTCCTCAACACTCCCTCTACAGTGTGCAGGCTTAGGGTTTGCCACTCATCCAGATATTTGGGGGTATCCCTCAACCAAGCTTTTAGTGCTCCCTGGACTGTAAAGGCCTGGTGTTTTCTGCCACTCCCAGTGCCTTTGATTTTCATGAAATCACTTCAAGTACTGGTCCACCACCCCAGAGACATTCTGTGCTCTTTTGCCATCTCTATGAAGAGACACAGTTGCTATTCCAGGATGGGCCCAATCTCTGGCCACCCACCCTGTGGCAGCTCTGACTGACAAGAACTGTTGTGCCCTTGTCCAAAATGTTCTCCTTTTTGCTGGGGCATTAGAATGACAGATCAATCTCCAGATTTCAAGGTAACTAGATACAATAGATGATGTAGAACCTCATGTGAGATTGTTTCCACAATAAAATCAATCACTCTGAATCTCTGCCACTGGAAATAAGACAAAGCATCAGCAATCCCATTGTCAACTCCCACCGCATGATGAGCTTTGAACTGTATATTCAGAAGCAAACATTACTATACATAAACATTCACCAAATCCCCTAATGGACTCTTAGTTCCTTCCTAATCATCTGTACCACCCCGTATTGTCCTGTAGGGAGCACTATACATATACATACAGTAGATACTAATAGATACATAAACATAGATTCTAATGGTAGATGTATTGAGTTTGATCTACCTTTGAGGCTGATCTGATGCTGGACTGCAGTCACTGGGCCTTTTGTACTTCCAGTGCCTCAGTGCTCCTCTCCCTTGGCTGTCCATCATCCTCACCTTCCTTAGGACTTACTATCTTGCTGTGCCTATTACAACCATGTGTGAAAGCAGTCATTGATTTGTCTACTACCACCAGCTTTAGAAGACTGCACCAGGCATCCATCACCATTTCTGTGAAAAAGTACTTTTTAACATCCCATTTGAATCCCCAGCATCACCAACCTCCACCCACGTCCACTGGTTACTGTATTTCTTTTATTCCTAATGACTAGATCACAGCAGTATACTCTGTTGATACCCCTCAGGAACATGTAGGTCTTAGTCATGTCCCCCCTCTACCTCCTGGCCTAGTCAGAGTATATGTTCAGCTTCTTCAGCCTCTCCTCATACGTCCTCCTCTAATACCCCTCTGTCATTCTTGCAGCCTTCCTCTGAACCTTCTCCAAGTGGTCCTCGTCCATCCTGAGGTGGTGAGTCCAGAATGGGGCACAGTACTCCTTGTGCATTTTCACCATGAACCTGTAGCGTGCCAGTCACATCTCCTTCCTTCAGTTGGTGAAGGTTTTACCAATACACCCCAACATTCTACTCACCCTCCCATGTGCCTTTTTGCCATCGATGGAGGACTTCAGGTTGTCACTGATACTGACTCCCATATCTCTCTGTCTTCAGTAGTATCAACCACCCTAATTCCTCCCATCCAACAGTCAGATATAGGGTTTCTTCTACCAATATACATAACCTTACATTTCTTGGCATAGAATGAAAGTTAAAAGATGGTAAGACCCACACCACTGCATCGTGTGATGCTAAAACAAAAGTACTGTACCAAGAAGAGCAGCACTAAACACACCCTAGTAAACGGAAAGCATTCCTCAAGATAAGTTGTTATTACTTGCTATTTACTGTTCAAGGGACTCCCTGATGACACATTAAGTGAAACTGGTTAGAGTTTTTTGTTCTGCAAGCTTCTCCTGTGAGGGGCAAACTAAACTGTATTCCCTTTTGTTTGTTTGCCTTGAACATTAAATAGCAAGCAACAACAATTTATGTTGTGTAGTGTCTTCTGTTTAGCTACCGTGGGCCGGATATTCAAAAGGGTTGCGCCATGCGCAAGTCCGAAAGTGCGCCATTCTGCGATATTCAGCAGGAGGCAGTTGCGCCACCGAAAACAGGCTGGCAAGAACAGCCTAATGCAAATGAAGGCAAGTTACGCGAACCGAAGGGATGGATCCATGCATAAAGAGCAATGATGTTCAAAGATTGTGCAATGTGCAAGAGCTGAACAGCCAGAAGTTGCGCCCCAGCGGAAATGAGCCAAAATAAAAAGGCTCAAGGAAGAGGCGCAAGAACGCGACAGGGAAGACACATGAGGCAGAGAGACAGAGAAGGCCAGAGTAAAATACAGTGCAGGCCAGGGAGTGCACAGGACAGAAGATGGGCAAAGGAAGGTGTATGGGGCCACAGAGTGCAGAGGCCAGTAGGTGTACCAGGTGCATTAGAGGTAGCAGTCAGGACAGTGGGGGTAACAGAGCAACATCAGCCGGGGGGGGTCACAAGCCAGGGAGATGGACAGTGCCAGCTTCCACATGGAAGCTGTAATGAGGGGGGTGAGAATGCATGCTGCAGGGGGACATGGCCGTGGAAGGGCCCGTTGGCGGTACGCCCCCAACAGGCAGTACCGTGCCCGCATCAGCTTTGAGCTGTACACAGATGTAGAGATCATGGTCCGGTACCGCCTGAACAGGGCAATACAGAGACGGCTCTGTGAGCTGTGCAGTGATGTGATGCAGGCACCCTCATGACGGAGTCACGCTCTGTCGGTGGAGACCAAGGTGACAGCCTGCATGTGCCTGCTCACCACGGGCACCTTCCAGAGGCCAACAGGGGGCACCACAGGCATCACACAGTCGGCCACGTCACGCATCCTCACCCAGTTCCTCAGCACACTGCTGCCACATGCTGCGGAGCACATCCAGTTCCCCAGCACCGCGGCAGAGCGTACAGCAAACATGCAGGAGTTCCACAGGGTAGCACGTATGCCTGGCATGCTAGGGGCCATAGACTGCACCCATGTGGCCATACGCACGCCACCTGGCCCTGATGGGGCTGCATATAGGAACAGGAAGGGCTATTCCAGTGTCAACTGCCAGGTGGTGTGTGATGCCACTGGGCGCATAATCAATGTCTGTGCCACACACCCTGGTGGAGCACATGATGCCTTTATATGGTATCAGTCCGCACTGTGCCATCGATTCGAGAGTGGGGACATCCCCACAGGCCATCTAGTGGGTGAGTACGCATGTAGGAATTGCAAACGTGGGGCAAGGGTGGGAATGCCACAGGTGCTATGGTAGTGGCACACAGGGATATTGGCAATATGGACCTGAACATGATACTCATCTCCACCATCTCCACACAGGTGACAGCGGATACCCACTCTGTCCCTGGCTGCTCACACCCTACCGGCGCCCCATGACCCCATCGCAGCAACACTATAATGACTCACATGCTGCCACACGCAACATCATCGAGCGGGTATTTGGGATGCTCAAGGCACGCTTCAGGTCGAGGAGGGGGACAGCGATGGGGACGCCAGCGGTGCCGGTGATGATGGTGATGAGCAGTCCCCCCTTGGACGGCGGCGGGACCCCTGACTGATCTGGCAGGCCCAGCTGCACCGGGACACCATCACAGAGGAGCATTATGCATGACACAGGTAAGTCAAGGGGCCATGTGCAACCAACACTGTCCTGGCACAACCCACAGGCACACAGAGTAACACACCAGGGTGCATGATGACAGCAAGGGAGTGGAAGGGACCAGGCACACAAACACACCATCAGGGAGGGCGAACAGTCATATGGACACACACACACACACACACAGGCACAAGCGTGCATGGGCAGGTGCACAGCAGAGCAGGAACAGACATGGCAAACACACAGATCCACAGACCACACCCACCACCTGTACTGTCCAAGTACGTGTGTCAGATGCTGGGCACCCTTGCATCTTGGTGTATAGTACAATGCAGGCATCATCATGCACACGCACCTGTGGACAGCAGTTGGGATGGTGTGCAGGTGGTCCGTATGTCGGCGTGATGTGCAGGGCACCCACCAGTGCACTGCCCACCATGACGCACAGTGCACACAGGGCAGCACCAGACAGGGCCCGCACTGGGAGACAGGTCAGTCATGTTGCACTGTTCCACGGCCACCGCGGATGCATGGGCGGCCCCGCCGTGACCCAACAGCACTGGCAGGCTGAGCAGGGGCCACATGGGGTGGCATCGATGGACCACCAGGGGTCCCACTGCGCGATCGCGACCTTGTCCGCAGTGGGGTCTGTGGTATGCCAAACATACCTGCACCAGGGGTGCTCGGGATGCCCACAGCAGAACCCGGCGTTGACAGGCTTGGTGTCGCATGACGCTGGGAACGGGGAGTGGAGAGCGTACTGTGTGGGGTGCGCAGTACAGGGGCACCTGCTTGTGTGTCCAATGCAGCCACAACAGCGACCAATGCCTGGGTCTGCCTGTCAATGGCGGTGGTCACATCCATCCACATATGGACCATCTCTGCATGGTCCAGAGCACAGTCTCTGCTGTGCCACTCCACAGCCACACACAGTGCCTCCACGGATGTTGCAACCTGCCTTTGCTGCTGTACTGATTCCCACAGCAGGCGGGTGTGCTCTTCAAATGGGTACTCTGCCACAACGGCATCCTGTCCCCCAGGTTATGGAAGGTCCTGATGCTCAACACCCCTTGAGGGTGGGCACTATTCACCAGGACCAGGAATGGGCATATCAAAGGGTGGTGGGCATGTGCCACTGCTGGACACTGTACCCTCAGACCTGGTGGGTGACTGCTGCTGCTGCCGCCCCTCCAACCGCTGTGCCCCAGGGACCACTCGTTCCACTGCTGTGGCCGCAACAGTGCCAAACACCTGCACAGCCACCAGAGCTGCCCCACTGGTGCTGACAGGCACAGCCTGGGACTGTGCCAAAATGCTGGCACACACGTTGGAACCAGCTAGGCCCAGGGGCATGTGCTGGCCTGCTGTGTGTCCGTCATGGGACACACATATATTACTGCCTATTGCAGTCCTTGCATCATCAATGGTGCAGGTACGTGCTACAGCCACAGTCACAGCGTGCTGGCATGCTTGCATGCCAGACTGCTGAGACACAGGCTGTGCACCCCCCGCACTGGACTCACCGACACCAGAGTTGGCAGCCCGTCGTGCATGCTGGTGCAGTGCATGCTGGCTGGTGACAGAGGTGGATGGACCCTCCTCCATGTCCAGCAGGTCTTCCTTACTGCCTGGACCCACCACCACTGTCCCCGGAAGACGAACAGGATCTGTAACAGAAAGAGAGGACATGTGAGTGCATGTGAACAACCTTCCCCCAACACCACCACCATGTCATACCGTGCAGTGATGGGCTTCCACCTGTCTGGAATCCACCTCCTGGTATGCCCTCAATAGCACTCCTCTGCATTGATGCAGCCAGTTGGTCCTCAGCTGGGGTCAGCTCCACCACCGCTGGCTGGCCCCCGCCTGTGCCAGCACGTGCCGCCCTGAGGGCTGCCACCTTCTCCTTCACCCTCCTGCGGTCTGTCCCCATCTTCTTTTTGCATTCCTGCATGGAGCGCTGGTGGCTTCCGTGCAGGTTCACTGCCCGAGCTACCCCCTCCCATGCAGCCACACGGGCCTGAGGGGTGCCCCGCCATCCACTCAGTAGTGGCTCCTCCTCCAGGTAGGCCTGGAAGAGGGCCTCTGTCTCCGCCGTGGTGAAGTTGGGCCTCCTCCTCCGCCCACCATCCTCACCCTCACCTTGGCTCTGCTCGGTCATGTCGATCTGTATGGGTGGAAGTGGACACCTGTCACTGTGCAGTCTACAGCGTTATCCCATGACCATTGTCCAGAAAATCACACAGCATGCAACCCACCTCTCACCTGCAGTAACCGAATCTGGCCAGCGCAGCCCAATGTCACACATTTATAGCGCAATGCATGCAAATTAGGAGTGGAGCAACTGTAATGAGATGCAAATTGCACCACTGCACCTTTGAATGGCTGATCAGATGATTTGCATGTGTCGGCTGAATATCGCGCCGTTGCGCTTTGCGCAATATGGTTGAGCCGGCTGAGCCAATGGCGCAGATCTGTGACTGTGTAGTACACTGCATTGCGCATGCCCAGGTAGCTTACGCAGGCGTCTGCCGCGCTGATGACATGTTGTGCGCGATCGGCAATTCAGGCCATGGCCACCATTGTGCCAGTGGTGCTACAGCACTGGGCACCATATGGCGCTGTGGCACTACTGCGCAATAGTCCATTGTGGCACTGGCACGCAGGTGATTGGTCGTGCAGGATGCATAGATGTCAGATGGCGCTGTGCATGGCCTTGCTTCATAGACCCCTGACCTGGTGTCCGACCTTTGCCCCCTGGTGCTGTTCGGCTGCCATGTGTACGGCTCTGTTGCGCTGTTTGGTGACAGCACTATGTGAACCGACGGCGATATACGAACAGCGCGATTGGAACCTATGGTGGTCTATTGCGCAACATTTCCACGTGGTGTTGCCGCGCTGTGGGGTGCCATATTGCCTGCTCTACTACAGTAATGGCACGCAGGAGAGCTCCCCAGTGGAGTCAGTTGGAGGTGGCCAACCTGGTGGCAGTGGTTGAGCCCCACTTTGGGGCACTGTTTGGGGATCAGCCCCTCACCATGGCCCGCACCCATGTGTGGCTGCAGGTGGCCACTGAACTGGAGAGGGTCACAGGGTGGTGCCGGTCTGCTGACCAGTGCAGGCACAGATATAGTGACCTCCACAGGAGGGAGCCGGATGTGCTGCAATGCCTCAGGTCACGTGCCAGGAGGGGCGTTGTGCCTAGGCCAGGTGGGTGTACCATCTATGCACCTGTATTCTCCGTAGGGGTGTGACTGTGCTTTGGTGGTGGTGCATGGGGGATGGCTCTGCCATGGTTGGCTGTGTCAGTGTGTGCAGGTGTGAGATGTATGGGTCTGGCTGTGTGGGCAGACACACTCACTGGGGCAGGGGGCAGTCTGCTTTGGGGTCACGCTGATGTTTTTCTCAACATTTGTCACCCACAGGCCTGGCGGAGAGGATGCAGGCCCAGGCTGAGGAGGGCCGTGGCGGGGCCCAGGTGGCAGCCGGAGGAGGCGTGATGGGTGGGCCACAGCAGCAGCAGCCACAGCTGCTTGATGAGTGCGAGTGTCATTACATCATGGATGCTATTGCATGCTGGAGGGGGTGGGCATGACCACCAGCCATGGACAACACAACCATGCATGACACAGGTGACAGTCATCACTGTCCAGTGTCAGTGCACGTCTGTGTGTGCATCACTGGTGGTCCATGCATGCACTGGGCACATGGCTGTGGAACTGGCATCCCACCACATTGCCACGTCACTTGACAGCCTTGTTTGTGCTGTGATGGACATGGGCAGTGTGTGTGTGCAGTGGTGCACATAGCTGGTACTGCCTGGTTGGGCATGTCATGTGCATGGTCACTGTGGGTGGGTGCATACCATCACAGGTGCGGGGCACTAGGCTATATGCCTTGCAGGATGGGTGGTGTTCAGGGTTGTGGACAGTCACAGCCATTGACTGTGTTCCCTTTTTCTAGGTCACAGCATCCTACGGCAGATGGACCGTGCCCTCCAGCGGCTGACGCAGGTGTCAGTCACTACACATGACCTCCTCACACACATGCAGCGCCATGGGGTCAGGCGACGCTGGAGGAACCGGGAAGATCAACAGGCAGCAGGGGACCAGCCTGCCGGGCGCTGACTGCGCTTCCCCTTCCCACTTCACCCAGCCCCACCCTGCCTTCCCTCTCCCAGTTGTTCACCCCTACCCCTTACCCACCCCTACCTTGTACCCCTACTCCCTTGTCTTGTACATATGTATATAGATGTTGTTTGTGTTGTACATATCTTTTCTAATATATATATTTTGTTATGAATTCTGTGGTGGTCTCTGATTTTCAGCGGGCTATGGTTGCTCAGTTGCAGTGGTGTGCATGGCATGTGGGGTGTAGTGGGTCCTGGGTATGTGTGTGTGTGCATGGGAAGGTGTCTCCGGTGTGGGAGTGCCTTTCAGTCGGTCTTGCCATCTGCTGCCGCCCACTGCTGGGTGCCCAGGGTGGGTCTTGCTTGTATAGTTCTGTGCTACACGAGGTTGCAGTGTGCCGGGGTTGCATGGTGTTTACTGCAGTGCCAGTCACTGCACATGGGTGGTGTCTTGGGGTCACAGTGCTGGGTGTGCTGTACAGAAGGGGGGGCTGATGTGCACTGTGGTTGTCGACCTCCTGTGTGTGGCAGTCTCAGCCTGCCAGTGGGTGTGCTGGGGCGACATGGCCCTGCTGTGCTTTGTTGGCTTGTCCCCATGGGCCGGTGGATCATCCATCCCTCCCCCAGTGATGCTGTGCTTGGGTGTGCGGGTGTATTGTTAGTTCTGCAGTGTGTTCCTGTGCCCATGTGTGGCGTGGCTGGTGGTGGGCCCCAGTCTGCCTCCCTGGTTGTGCAATTCCATTGCTCTGCTGGGGGGGAGGGCTCTGCTTGTGCTATGGCACCTCTGGACTGCTCAGCTGGGCTAGCCTTGTTGCACTATGGCGCATCATTTCTGCTCAGCTTCCCCTTCCTGGTTGAGCTATGGTGCAGTTTGTGCGATATTCAGACGTTGGCTACTTGCGCAGTTTGTCTTGCTCCATGTTTGAATATCGCATCTGTTGCGCATATGCGCAATTGACTTGTGCTTGCTCCTGCTGCTGCGCACTTTTTGGGCGCAGTTTGAATATACGGCCCCATGTGTTTAGTGCCGCTTTCCTTCTACAATAGAATGTAAGTTGCCTCATCTTAGGCCACCTCTCCAACCTTTCTAGATCCCTTTCATGTCTCTTATTGCCTCTTCTGTGTCCACCATCCCACAGATTTTGGTGTTATCAGCAAAGAGACAGCTCTTGCTCTGTATAATCTCTGCTATGTCACATATGAAGATATTGAACAACACTGGCACCAGAACCAATCAATCCCTGTGGCAGACTACTAATATCCCCCGACCCCCAATAATTCTCTATTAACTACCATTGGCTATGTCTTGCCCTTAATCAGTTTCTTCATAAAATAGGGGATAGATGCCTGCCAGCAGAAGTGGTAGAGGCCAAAACAGTGCGGGGGGCTTCAATATGATAGACATAAAGGTGTATTAGAAAAGAGGCAGAGAAGCTGTAGGGTTGCCAGAGATCAGATAGGATCTGCAGTGACAGATTAGAGGGAACATCTGGGTAGACGGGATGGGTCAAGCAGTCCTTTTCTGACGACAAGTTCTATGTTTCTATGTTTCCATCTGGAAAGTTTCTTCCTCTCCCCCAGGTTCTCCAGTTTTTTTAACCAGCTTTCTGTCCAGTATAAAGGCATTGCTGAAGTCCAAGTATAGAACATGCCACAAACGCATGCTGACTCTCGCTCTGGAGTCTGTTAGACTCCAGGAACTTTGTCAGGTACTACTTTATGGTGGTTTCCAGCAGCTTGTATATAATTGAGGTAAGGTTTACAGGCCCGTATTTTCCTGAGTGATCTCTGTCCCCACTCTTGTGGAGTGGCACCACATTAGCTAGCCTCCAATACACTGGTGTTTCCAGGGAACAGTTAAATAGATCAGGCAGTGGGGCCACCAGTGTACTGTATGTCTCACCTTGATCAACAACACAGACTGCATTCCATCAGGGCTTGTGATTTATTTACTTAGGTGCCTTGAGTCCCTTGAGCACTCTTCCATCTGACACTATTTCTATGTCTCGTCACTTACTTACAATCTTTGGGCCCTGATCCCACAATCCAGGACTGGCCTATGTTCTTCCACTGTAAAGACTGAACAAAAATATTTATTCAGGATTGCTGTCTTTTTGCTGTCACCTTACACCCGCCTATTCCTCCCTACAGCCAAGCCAGACAATTTCTTCTTGTTTCCCCCGTTTCCTTAACATAGTGAAAGAAGTCCTCCTCTTCCTCCCTCACACCTTCACAGTTCTTAGCTCTGTAACATAGACTTTAACGGCAGATAAGGACCACTTGGCCCACCCAGTCTGCCCATTTCCCTACCTACTGGATAAGCTGCAGAGTCTAGTTAACCAACAGCCTACTTCCTGCAACCCCCCCCACTATAATTGCTTTGTGTCTGTCCCATGCATGTTTGAATTCCCCCACTGTTTTAGACCCAACGACATCCTCAGGAAGGCTGTTCCATGTATCTACCACTCTCTCCATGAAAAAAAATGTCCTCACATTACCCCTGAGCTGTCCCCCCTCTATCTTTAAATTGTGCCCCCTTGTTCTTACACATCTATTTTTCTGAAAGATGCTACCCTCCTGGACTGTGTTGATTCCCTTGAGGTACTTGAACGTTTTTATCATGTTCACCTGTCCCTCCTTTCATCAAGAGTATACATATTAAGTTCTCTCAAGTCTCTCTTCATATGGTTTCTGCTACAGACCCTGCACCATTTTAGTTGCCCACCTCTGGACTGCTTCCATCCTGTCTATGTCCTTGCATAGATGAGGTCTCCAAAACTGCACACAGTACTCCAGATGGGGTCTCACCAACTGTCTGTATAGAGGGATAACCACTTCCCTTTTTCTACTTGTGATGCCCCTTCCTATGCATCCCAGTATCCCCCTGGCTCTCCTTACTGACTTTTCACATTGCTTGCCCACCTTTAGGTCATCTGATATGACTACCCCAGGTCCTTTCCATTTTTGTTGTTAGTACCTCCCTGCTATTGTGTACTTTCTTTGGGTTTTTGTTTCAGGTGCATTACTTTGCACTTCTTTGCATTGAATCTAAGTTGCCATATGTCTGACCATTCCTCCAACCTTGCAAGTCCTTTCTCATCTTTTCTACCCCTCTTGTGTATCAACTCTGTTACAGATCTTTGTATCATCTGCAAAGAGGCATACCTTTCCTCCAGACCCTCTGCAATGTCACCTATAAAGATGTTAAAGAGGACTGGACCCAGTACTGAGCCCTGAGGTACTCCACTAGTAACCCCTTCTTTGGAATGAGTTCCATTCACTATTACCTTTGTGTCCTGTTGTGCAGCCAATTTGTTACTAGGCTACCACCCTGGGACCCACTCCCAGGCTGGCTAACTTGATTATTAATCTTTTAAGCGGACTGTGTCAAATGCCTTGCTAAAGTATAGGTAGGCCATATCCACAGCCCCTTCCTGGTCTATTACTTTGGTCACCCAGTCAAAGAAATCAATTAGATTTGTCTGACATGACCATCCTGCTGTAAATCCATGCTGCCTTGGGTCCTGTGCCCCTCTGGCCTCTAGGTACTCAACAGTTCTTTTTCAGAAGTGATTCCATCATTTTCCCTACTACTGAGGTCAAACTTACAGGTATGTAGTTTCCTGCTTCTGCCTTTGCTCCCACGCTTTGTGAAAGGAATCACATCTGCCCTCCTCCAGTCCTCAGGTACCACCCCATCCTGCCATGATTTGTTAAAAGCGTGGTCAGTGGTGTCACTAGGTCCTCCTTAGTTCTTTAGGATTCTGGGGTGAATCCCATCAGGCCCCATTGCTTTGTCCACCTTGAGTTTTAGGAGTTCTTGCAGGACTCTTTCTTCTGTGAATGGACTAGTGTCAACCCCCCCCTACCCAGAGTGCTTCTATTGTCTGGTTTAGGTAACTCCTCCTCATCTTCTTTTGTGAATACTGAGCAAAAGTATTCATTCAGTATCTCTGCCTTTTCACTGTCTCCCTCTGCCCACCTCCCCCTCTCCTTTATTAATCTTCACTATCCCTCCCTTAACCTTTCTATGCTCCCTAATGTACCTATAAAAGGTTTTATCCCCTTCTTAACTGAGTTGGCTATTTTTTCCTCGGTTTGGGCCTTTGCTAGTCTGACTGCCTTCCCCACTTCTTTCTGCTTTAATTGATATAGTTCCCTGTCGTGCTCCTTCTGTGATTCCTTATACTTTTTAATTGCAGCCTTTTTCTCCTTAACCTTCCCTGCCACCTCTTTTGAGAACCATAGTGTTTTTTTTACTCTGCTTTGTTTTCATTTGTTTCACACAAAGGCTTGTTGCCTCTATGATGGCAGTTTTGATTTTTCTCCATTGTTCTTCCACCCCTCCTTTTTGGCCATTTGCTAGTGCATTCTTCAGGTATTCACCCATTTTGCCAAAGTCAGCCCTTCTAAAGTCCAGTATCCTTGTTTTTGTATGGCTTATCTCCATGGTTGTGCTCATTGTGAAGCACACTGTGCAGTGGTCGCTTGTTCCCAGATGTCTACTGGCTTCTAAATTTGTGATCCTCTCTCTATTTGAGAGTACTGGGTCTAGTATTGCTCCCTCCTGAGTGGGTTCCAACACTAGCTGTCTAAGGCCTGCCCCCTGCAGGGCATCGAGAATGACCCTGCTCTTGGATGCAGCAGCAGTACATGTTGTCCAGTTCACATCTGGCATATTCAGGTCCCCCATCAACAGTATCTCCCCTTTTTCAGCCATTTTGAGAATGTCTTCTATCATTTTGTTGTCCATTTGCTCCCCTTGAGACGGGGGTCTGTATACAACCCTTGTGCCGATTGTGATGCCATTCCCTGTCTCCAAGGTGACCCAGAGTGCTTCTTGTCCTCCCCCTTTACTTTTTAGTTCTGTAGCTTTGATCCCTTCCCTTATGTATAGAGCTACTCCACCTCCTCCTTTACCTTCCCTGTCCCTTCTGTAGATTGTGTACCTTGGTATGTTGACATCCCAGTCATGGTTCTCAGTGTACCATGTTTCCATGACTGCCACAATATCCAATTGTTCATCTTCCATCAGGGCTACTAGCTCAGGAAGCTTGTTTCCCAGACTACAGGCATTGGTACTCATTGCCCTCCATTTAATGTTGGCTTTATCCTTTTTTCTCCCACCCCTGCTCTTATTGCTCTTGTCTACTTTGCCATTTACACCTGTCCTGCCCTGTGTTGAGCTCTGTACCTCAGTGTTTACCTTACTACTCATTATGTTTTGTGGGAGGCTTGAAATTTCCTGCCTTTATCAGCGCCCCTTGGCTAGTTTAAAAGATTGCCAAGGAAGCATTTAAACCTGTCACCTAGGAGCTTGGTTCCCTTCGTGGACAGATGCAGACCATCGTGCCAGTATAGACCTTTATCTCTCCAGGTGGACCCCCAGTCCCCAATGAAGCCAAAGCCCTGTGCTCTGCACCAGTTTTGCAACCATTCAGTAAACTGCATGGTGTGCAGTACCCTAGCCTCAATCCTGCCATGGACTGGTAGCACCTCTGAGAAGGTTACCATGCTTGCTACCCATCTGAGGCCCCTCCCCAGCTCCACAAATTCATTCTGTACTGCACTGATCCCATGCCTAGCTAGGTCATTTGTCCCAAGGTGGACTATGACATCTAGTTCCCTCTCCTGTGATGCTGCTTCTGCAGTCCTGAGGATTCTCTTCCTGTCCCTCCAAGCCATGGCACCAGGCAGGCACCCTTACTTCCTTCTCCTCTCCCTTCCCCAGTTTTATGCCTCTAACAATTGAGTCCCCTATCAGAAGCTATTTCCTTCCCCTGTGGTGTCCCTTGCCACCCTTTTGTGGGTCTTCCTTGTGGATGTCCTCAGCATTCTTCTGGGTCTCCACTGAAGGTGCCATCATAGAGGAACCTTGCTCTGCCAGAATGGCATATGATTTGTGTAGAGGTACACATACTGGGCTTCACCTCTGATCCACCACCTGCACCCTCCCAGAACCCACTGTGGTCCAACTGCTCTTCATACTTGGCAACCTCTGAGGCAGTGTTGTGGCAGTGGTACTCTTTGGAAGGGGGAGGCCTCCTTAGTCCTTGCTAGTTCAGCCTGGAGGTGGGCAACCTCCTCCCTCAGAGCTGACAGTTGTCTGCAAATAGGACAGCAATGCAGTTTCCAGAATGTCTCCCGGAAAACTGCTGCCCCACAGCCAGTGCATTGCACCACTCCCCACATGTACCTCTCCCTTATAATATGCAATATGTAATATATATTTATATATTATTATTTGTGGTGTGTACCTACCCTTTTTGCACTGTGCTGGGTTATTAAGAATATGACAATTCTGCCCCAAGACCTGTTGAGGAAGTGATGTCAGAACTGTGGCTATAAAGGAAATGCCATGCCTGGGGGTGTGGGGTGTGGGGAAGGGTGGGTGAGTAGTCCACAGCCACTGGTGACTGTTAGAAACAATCAAATACACAACTGATCCACCACCCTGGTGAGTACTGCCCTTTATAGTAATTCAACTAACACCACAATTTACTAGACCACGGCTCCTACACAAACCACTCTACTGAGTCCAGGGATAAAAATGAACTCACTCCTCAGCCAGCAGGACACTTTTAAAATGTTGCAAAAATATCTTTCCAAATCCTAGGTCTCAACCCCAGCAATCAAGTAAATTCAGTTGTATCTCACTCCCTCTGGTTATAAAATTACTACACTTTTAATGGAATCCTGCAATTCTCTGCTTAATGCCAATAAGGAAAAAAAATGAAACTGTTTGTAGAAAGCGTAGCTCCCCTTCTTAACAAGTCCCCACCATAATTATGCATTACCAGTTTCCAGGTCTTAAATGGAGTTATAGTTTGTTCTTTGTAAGGGCTTTTGATTTCCTGACTGCCTTCTTGGCCTTACTTAGCTTTTCTAAAAGTACTCCCTCATTGTATAATTCTGCTCCCCCTTCTACTTACAGAATGCTGCCCTCTTAACTCTAACCTCCTCACCTGCCCCTTTGTTAAACCACATTGGTTTTCTGTACTTTTTGTTTTACCTGCCTGCCTAATGCAGGAATCAGTTGCTTCAGCTGTCCCCCTGTTGATCATACCCCATTTGGCTCCCACCCCCTCTGCTTTCCCTACCTCTGGCAATATTTTTTTTTTTTTTTTTGTATTTTAGTCTTTGGTAACTGGGTAAGGCCCACTAGGCACAAGTGCCTGTTTTCAGGGGTGACTTGGGAGCACTGGGCGGTTAAGTGACTTGCTCAGAGTCACACAGTATGCAAGTGGAGGTTGTGAGAATCAAACTCAGGTCTGCTCTGCTAGATGTACCAAGCTCATTCACACCTTGTTCCTCTACCCTCTAGGCTATAATGCCAGCCAATATTTCTATAAGCTGCTCAGCCATTGTTCCAAAATTTGTCCTTCCAAAGTCAAGGGCCTTCATTTTTTATTTTGAAGTTATAGACCTACATTTCAATCTGAAACCACACTGAACTGTGATCCCTGAACCCCAGTGGCTCCATCATTTTAACAAACCAAATGAAATCCCCATTACAGAATACCAGATCCAGAAATCTCCCTACCTGGTAGGTTTTTTTTATCCACTGCACAAGGAAGCAATTCTATAGCACATCTACAAGCATCTGACACTCTTGGCTGCTGGGATCACCCAGTCCATGTCTAGCAGATTCGGGACTCTTATTAGTACAACCTCCTCCTTGCTGACAAATTTCTAATTTGTCCCCCAGTGCCCTGTCTCTGTCTTCCCTTTGACTTCGGGGTTCTATACACTATGACCCCCTTGATGTCAGTTGAAACCTGATTGATTCTTCATCTCTGTCATTTCCCTTTGATCTGTACACAGTGGCCTCTATGTCCTCTTTAATATGCAGGACCACCTTTCCTCCATTATTCTTCTGTCTGCCATTCCTATAGATGGTGTAGCCTGGCACAACAAGTTCCCAGTCAGTATTACTAAATACTCAGGTTTCAGTGGTGGCAATTACACTATGTCTAACTGGACTTCTGCCATTACTGCCTGAAACATCTCCATTTTGTTTCCCAGGCTTCCATCATTTAGGCCAATTTTTTCCATGACCCTATTTGCCTTTTGCCCCCAGTCTTCTTGCCTTCCACTGTTTGTCCCAGACCCATGGTGCTCTCAGTTATCCTACTTACATTGATCCCCTGTGTCATTTTCTGCTTGCTCTCCTGCCCCTCATTTAACTGCCACCACTCCACATTCATCTTCCCTCTCTTCTTGTATGCTTGTGCTGCTAGCAAGTTTGCTTCCAGGTGCATCAACTACAAGATAAGCTGACTGGGCATCCTTCTACTCCCTGAATGATCTCACTATTTGGGGGAATGCTAGATAGGTCTCCTTCACTGAAGTACCCCAGAAGTGAATCACAGAATCATAGAAATCTGACGGCAGAAAAGGACCCCAACAGCCCATCAAGTCTGCCCTTTCCTTTCCCCTACTCATCTCCTTTTCCACGTGCCATCCCCTTCTCCCCACTTACTAACCCCATATGTCTGTCCCATGCCCTCTTGAATCCCTCCACCATTTCAGCCCCCACCACCTCCTCCTGTGATAGTTTGTTCCAGACCTCCACCACCCTCTCTGTGAAGAATTTCCCCCTCACATTGCCTTTATATCCCTCCAATCTTAGGAAATGCCTTCTAGTTTTAGCCCCTCCTTCCTTTTAAATAAGCTCCCCTCCTTGGCATTATTGATCCCCTTCACATACTTAAAAGTTTCAATCATGTTCCTCCTCTCTCATCTGGTCTCTAATGGGTACAGATCCAATCCCCTACACCTCTGCTCATATGGCTTCCCCTGCATACCGTGCACCATCTTGGTTGCCCTTCTCTGAATCCTTTCTGTCTCATCTATGTCCTTGTGTAGGTGCAGTCTCCAGGACTAGACCGCGTACTCCATAGTGTGCCCATAGTCCCAGCCTCCTCTGCTAGTTTAAACATCGAGACATGTTTGCCTCAAACATTTACTTTAATGCTCTCATCCCTTCCCTGTTTGGATGAAAATCATCTAGTTTATCCCACTAAAAACATTCCAGTATCCCAGAAAGTCAAAACCATCTACAGAGCACAACCTTTCAACTAATTTTTAAACTACTAAGATTTCAAATTCCTTGCCTCCCTCTACCCCTGTTTGTTCACCAGTAGGAACTCTGAGAGGGTCATACAGTACTACCTGCTAACCTTATCAGCCTGGAACCCAACTCCCTAAAACTAACCCTTCACTTCTCCTAACAGTGTTCCTGTCAGGTCATTTTTCTGTATATGGAAATTAATCACTGGCTTTGTATCCACTTCCTTAACCAACCCTTTCACCCTGGGGAGTTTCCTATCAGTTGTCACCACTGTGAGAAAGCTCAACAAACTCCTCTCCTGGTCTGAAGCAAAGACCATATTCTCAGTACCATTCACAATGGAGTCCCTTAAGATGAGTACCCTCTTCTGAGCACCACCAGTCTGCCTGCTGTACTCCTTGATAGGCACCACTGCTACACTGACCTTGGGGGATCTGGTTATAACAGGGTGCTGTTCACTGAAAGGCAGAGTAGCATGTTTCACTTTGCTCAGTACTGTGAATCAGTTGCATGTTGCAATATCAGGACTCCTCCCTTCACCAATAATTGCCACCCACTGTCTCCCACCCTGCTCACTAGCTTTAAACCTTGATCATAAACCCTGGAGGCTGCTGAAGAGTCTGTCTCAGGCACCCCTGACACCCACTATGACTTATTCAGCAATACTTGTTTGTTATATAAGATACCCCAGACTATCAAGGCAACTACAATCAGGAAGAATTCTTGGAATGTTACATTATGTATAGCCCACTGCTGTGACCCAGACCTCTGTCCATTAGGCACCAAATTCATTTTCCCTGGAGGTATATGTGAACAACTCTTGCTTTGTGCTGCTCAATGGGTTGGTCTAGGCAGTATAGCCTAGATGATAGAGTAATGAGCTGTGAACGAGTTTGGTACATCCAGCAGAGGCCATACCTGGGTTTGATTCTCCCAACCTCCACTTGCATACTGTGTGACTCTGAGCAAGTTACTTAAACACCCAGTGCTCCCAAGTTGCCCCTGAAAACAGGCACTTGTGCCTAGTGGGCCTTACCTGGTTACCAAAGACTACAAAAAAAAAAAAATTGGCATCCCATTATAGTGTTCCAGGAAATTCATGCTCTACGACACCTTACTCCTGAGTCAAACCATTTAATTCATTCAAATGTTTATGCTCCTTTTCCAACTGGCCCATTCTCTTCAGCCCTCCAGCCCATCACCCATACTTCCCAGGTACTTATCCAGTCTTCTGTCCTCCATGGATTGCCCCCCACGGTGGGACCTTTAATGCTGCCCCTCAGAATGTGCTTAATGTGAATCTCTCATTAAACACATTGTAGCTTGGTTCATCAGAGATTGTGCCTTTTATTTCAAATACATACTTTTTTAGTGCCTCTGTCTTGAAGATTGTTAACACACAGCTTATTGCTCAGTGTATTAGATTATGGGCTTACTATTTATTCTGCAACCAGTGACAGAGTTTTGACTAATCTGAAAGTAACATATAACGATGTTCTTTGATTTATGACCCATCTCCAGGGAAGAACTCACCATTATACATTGTATAAAATAGCAGGTTGCTTATCATTTAAAATAAAAAAGATGTAATCTAAAATCGGCTATTATGTTCCACCAGGGGATTATTGGCTTGCTTCCAAAAACAGTTACGTCATTGTTCCCTAGGGCTATTAATACCCAGTGAACTAGGTCACAAGGCAAGTAAGTTTTTAGAATTCTATTATTCAAAAAATCTATAGGGCAAAAAGCTGTATTATATAGGGCTTCCACTTTTTTCATTTCCATATCTGATGAAATTGTTAATTGTACAACTATCAGATTCTTTAAAACCAGATTAAAAGAATGGCACAATTAAAAGAATGAATGCACTTGCATTTAATGTTTTATAGTGTATATTGCACTCAATGGGTGGGATATTCAAAGCAGTTGCGCAGTGAGCAACTGAGATGCACCTGCGTAAGTGTGGAAGTGCGCCAATGAGTGATATTCAGCAGGAGCAGATTCACAACTCAAATCGCAGTGCACCAATGCGCAACCCAAATGAATGCATGTGCAAGTGCAGGGGGCATAGCCATGAATAAGCATCACAGTGTGATATTCAACAGGAAGCCAATGCCACAAGTGCAGAGCAAGAGGGACATGTGCAGAGCAAACTTAAGCCCATAAAAAGATGAAGCTAGCAAGGGTTGCAGGCTTGCACCACAGGGGAGCAGGAGAGAGAGACACACACACACACACTGGCCAGGCAGGACAGCAGGAGGGGTGCAAGACAGAGGCAGAAAGTGCCACAGAGTGTGGGACAGGGCGTGTGGCCCTGAAGATGCCTGCATGTGTGAGCGTGTGTGTGTGTGAGACAGAAGTGAGGGCAGTAACTGCAGCATGAGCCTGCGAGCCCGGTCACAGGAGTGGCAGTGAAAGCACCTGGACAGGTGGGAGGTGGAGGCCACAGTCAACAGGCCGCCAGCAGGGACCCCAGCACAGGTGCATGCCCAGCACAGAGGCACATACAGCAGCACACAGCCGGGGTGTCAGGGGAGACAGCCACCTAGGTGTGGCAGGACATCCCAGGCCATGGCCAGTGCTATCTTCCAGATGGAGGCAGTAATGAGGGGTGTGAGGAGACAGGAGGCAGAGTGGCATGGCCGTGGAAGGGCCCATCGGTGGTATGTCTGGAACAGGTGGTATCGTGCCCACACCACCTATGAACAGTACAGTGACACCAAGATAGTGGGCCAGTACCGCCTGAACTGGGCAATTCTAGAGGCAGCTCTGTGAGTTGTGCAGTGATGAGATGTAGGCACCCACAAGACGGAGCTACGCCCTGTCAGTGGAGACCAAGGTCACAGCCATCATGTGCCTGCTCACCACGGGTACCTTCCAGAGACCAACAGGGGACACCACAGACATAACCCAGTCAGCCGCGTCACAGCTCCTCACACAATTCCTCAATGCACTGCTGCCACATGCTGTGGAATACATCAAATTCCCCAGCACACAGGCAGAGCGTACAGCAAACTTGCAGGAGTTCCACAGGGTGGCACATATGCCTGGCATGCTAGGGGCCACCGACTGCACCAATGTAAGCATCCGCACACCACCAGTGCTGGAGAGGGTAGCCTACATCAACAGGAAGGGCTACCCCAGTGTCAACTGCCCGGTGGTGTGTGATGCCAGGGGGCGCATAATCAATGACTGTGCCACACACCCTGGTGGAGCACACAATGCCTTAATCTGGCACCAGTCAGCACTGTGCCACAGGTTTGAGAGTAGAGATATCCCGACTGGCCACCTAGTAGGTGAGTATGCAGCTGGAATGGGCAGCCTAGCACAACAGGACAGGGCGTGGGGGGCACTAGGCCTGGGGCATCAGGCGGTGTGGCAGGGAATGCGGGGGGGCAGCTAGACAGACAACCATGATAACCACACATGTCAACACACAGGTGACAGTGGATACCCACTCCAGCCCTGGCTGCTGACCCCATACCAGCACCCATCAACCCAGCACAGGAGCAATACAATGAGGCACATGCCAGCACACTGAACATCATCAAGTGTGTGTTTGGGCTGTTGAAGGCATGGTTCCATTGCCTGTCCCAGTCTGGTGGTGCTCTACAATGCAGCCCCTCAAAGGCCTGCGGCCTATTGCTGGCCTGCGGTATGCTACACAACATGGCCACTGACTGTGGGATAACTGTTGAGGTTGAAGAGGGGAACAGCAGTGGGGATGATGTGGCCACTGGTCCAGGCGGTGGTGGGCAGTCCCCCCCAGGTGACGGGAACCCCGGTTGAACAGGATGGCCCAGCAGCACCAGGACACTATTGCAGAGGAGCACTACGGTGCACGCAGGTAGGTGTACATGACCACATGCAAGTCCCATGGACCATGGCACAGTACACAGGTATGGAAGGCCGGGCCCCATGACAGACACGGCCGGAGGGTAGCATGGATGGGCATGCAACTGGACTCCATGAAAGCACCATGTACAGCACTGTAGATGCCACCCACACACCCCCACAGACACCCGCACACACATGCACATGGGTACCCACACGTGCACACCCAGAGGCCGCCAACGGACACGTGTCAGATGCTGCACACCAGTGCACAGTAGCGGCTGGTGTTGTCTTGGCATAATCATGCACATGCCACAGTTCCCAGTGGCTGGGTGGGTGTGCACAAGGCGGGTGTGTGGCGTGGTCCATGGACAACATGTCCCTGGAATGCACACGCACATGCCACACCAATGTGCACACAGGGCAGCGGCAGACAGTGGATGGGGAGGGATGTGGCTCTGGACCACCATGTGGTCACAAGGCCACTGTGGACATGTGGACAGCCCTTCCGGGACTGCCCAGCAGACGCAGGCTGTGCGACGGCCACAGGAGGTGTTCCAGACACTCCCCCAGGTGTGTCACTGTGGGAATGCGACCCATCCCTAGCAGGGGTCTACAGGCTACCAAACATGCCCACTCCAGGCATGCCCAGATTGCCCACAATGGATCCCAGTGTCAACACTGAGGCAGTCACATGACGCCGTTCCGAGCGGTGGGGAAGGGGCCCGTGGTGGACAGCCAAGCGCCAGTGGTGCTAGGCCGGCCGTGACCGCAGCAGTAAGTCGATCCTGGGCTGTGGTCATGTCTTCCCACATGCATGCATGTGATCTCAGCCAGGAGCTGCTCATAGTCCTGGTTGCACCTCCCTGCAGACTGGTGCAGCTCTGTGTGGAGTGCACACACCCCTGCCACAACCAACACCTGTTGCTCCATGGATGCCCCTAACAGACAGGTGTACTTGGTCAAGGGGTAGTCACCCTGGGGTGCAAGGGCATTGCACTGACCCACGGCTGTTGAATGACCCCGCAGCACAGCCCCCCTCGCTGGTGGGGGCTGCACAGTGGGGCCCCCTTGGGGCTGATCAGTCTGTGATGTGACGGCAGTGGCCACTGCACACAGGCTTCCATCAACCCTGTCCTGCTGCCGCCCCTTCAGCCTCTGTGTGCAGTACAGTGCCAGGGAGGCTGCACCATCCCTGCCACCCCATCGGACTGCATCACACCTTTGGTGCCCACAGCCTCGCTGGGCGTGGTGGCCAGTGGTTGGACAACTGCCACCAGGTCACCGTCTGTGCTGCCGTGGTGGGTGTGTGGTAGGGGTGCCTCCCCCTGACTGGCAACACCACTATCGGTCAGACTGTGGTGTAGGGCTGCCTGTGGTCCAGACCCCAGACACCAGTGGAGGTGGATGGAAGGTCCTCCAGGTCCAGGACCACACCCATGGTGGTCAACCCCACCCATGCCACTGCATGCATGCGCTCCAGAGCTGAAAAGGAACACAGTCAGATTAGTGCCACTGGCACATACCCCTGCCCCCTCCTGCCCCAGGTGCTGCTGTATCCACCATGCAGTGATGGGCTGCCCCCCATTTGGAATCCTCCACCGGACACACCCTCAACGGTGCTGCACCGCATGGATGCTGCCACCTTCTCCTCCTGTGGCGTCTGCTGTAGCACATCAGGCTGTCCACTGCCCATGGCAGCACATGTGGCCTGGCAGTGTGCATGTGCACACTGATGTCACGTACGTCGATGGCACATCCTACGCACAGTGCGCCATATGTAGTAAAGCAGTCTGCCACTATTGGGCATGCGGTGCTCTTGGGCTGTATGCCCTATGGCACCTGTGCGTAATTGGCAAATGGACCATGGGGCACACATGCTCCTATTGTGCACCATGCATGGCATGCCCTATCGTGCTGTCGCAAATGGTGAAAGTGCTGACCTATGACACCATGAGTGTCCTTTGACCCTGCGGGTGTCTGCAGCACGTGCCATGCTGCCCCAGCTGTATCGCACATCACTGGGGAATGCGGCTCGTGCGGTACCGGGCGCCATGTTGGATTTGCTTTTCAGAATCGGGCATGCCACACCGGAGCACTGTGAGGGCACCAAACTGGAGCCAGGTTGAACTTGTGAAGCTGGTGGCACTGGTGGAGCCACATGTGGGTACTCTGTATGGCCAGGTGCCCCTGTATCAGCCTCGGACAGAGGTGTGGCAGAAGGTGACTGAGGGGTTGGAGGAGGCCACTGGGGCTCAGCAAAGCAGGGAGCAGTGCCACCACCAATATGGAGACCTGCGGAGCAGGGACCCTGACAGTCTGAGGTCACTGCTGGCATGTGTCCGGAGGGGCGCTGTGCCATGTCCAGGTGAGTGCACTACGTCCATGTCTGTGCCATTCCAGTGTTCCATGGGGGCCAGCAGGGTGTCACAAAATGCTGTGGGGGGGGGCTGTGGCTGCGTGCTCTGCAGGCTGTGGCAGCACATCATGGGTGTGCTGTTCCACTGCACCGCCACTGGGCAGGGCCAGGGGGTATGCTGTGCTGGAGAGGGGTGGGGCATGTGGGGTTTTGCCAGGTACTGATGTGTCCTTTTCACTGTCTCCCTACTAGGCCCTGAGGATAGGTGATGAGCCAGGATGGTAGGTGCTGCAGGCAGCAATGGGCAGGTCAGTGCTGGGGCACAGGCACGGACTGCAGGCCGTATGGGTGGTGCCACCGGATAGGCACCAGTAGTGCAGCAGCAAGCAGGTAGGCACTCTAGCAGTATTTGTTGTGCAGGGTGGGGATGGCAGTGGGCCACAGCCCCCTGTGCACATGGCCATTACAGCTGTGCACTGCCGGTGGGGTCCATTGCACCATGCTGTGGCTATTGCACTTGTGTGTGGCTGCTGCAGGTGGGCTGTGGGTGCAGCCTGGTTCCAGCCATGCCACTGCCATCCTGCCACTTAGCCCTGTTGCCTGGCTGCCATGGTTGTGGTGTGTCACATGTGGGTGGTGTTGGTGTGCAGTTCTGTGCATGGCTCTGGATGGTCAGGATGGAGGCACATGTGGACACACACACTGCAGGAGGCTGTGTGCCATCTCAAGGGCACATGTCACCGCTGTATGCTGCACGCAGTGGGTGGGCTATGGTCATATGGACATGCACTCATACCATGACCCCTTCTTTGTCCTAGGTGTCCGACGGGAGGATGTGAACACCGGGCTCCTTCGAAGGATACTGTAGGTCACAACAGCCACACTACAGGTGGCGCGACTTATTCGGCTGGCCCTGTGCAGGCCGCAGAGGAGACAGCACACCAGGTGCTGGTAGGGCATGGATGCCTATGGGGACCATTGGCCTGCACCCCCTTCCCTTCCCCGAACCCCCTCCCTTTCCCTCCCTTGTACCCTTACCCAGCCATGCCCCCTGTCCCCCTGCCTCCCTTTCCTGGCCTACTGTCTTGTTTGTGGCCTCCCCATTCCCTGCTCCCTGTTCCTGTATATCGGTACATAGTTTTTGTTGCATTGTTTTAATACACTTTTCTATTGTTAGCCATCTGTGTCTGTGTCTGCTTTGCAGCTGGTGTGTGAAGCCCTGCTGCAGTGGTGTGCATGGTGGCCAAGTGGTACATCTGGGGTTGACTGGGATGTTTGCCTGGTGGTCTGTGCCCAGTGGCTGGTGGGCATGCCCTGGGGTGTACTTGTGCACTTTGTTCGTGTTGTGTGGCTTGTGTGTTGTGTGCTGTTAGCATGTGTGTTGTCGGCTATGGTCCAGGTGGTGTGTCCCGTGCCTTCCTGTGGGTGTTGCCTGTGGCTGTTTGCCAGTGGACATTGGTGCCACACTGCCTCTATGCACCACTGTGGTGCGCATGGTCAGGGGTCTGTAGCCGTGTGCCTGCCATGCCTCTCTCCTGGCATCCTCTGCACCCTGGTGGTGGTCTGTCCTGCTCTGGTGGCATTCTCCCTGCTGTGTCTGCCATCCTGTGTATTGGCCCAATGCACCTCTGGCTCTTGCGCAGCCCTGGTTGTGCTATGGTGCTTGCAGGCTTGCTCTCTGGCGCAGCCCTGGTCGCGCTATAGCGCATCCCTGCGATATTCAGCCATGTTGTGCTGGCACATGCCATCATGCGCAACCTTTGAATATTGCATTCGGTGCGCACTGGTGCAGTGTACTTGCGCTGCGCGGCTACTGCGCCTGCCTCTGGTGCATTTCTGAATATCCCACCCTGTAAGTACTATTTCTGCATTGTTTTTTTTTATTTGTACTCCTGTATTTGTCGCATGCGAAAACATGCATTTTGCTCATCAGTTAACAAGTAAAAGAAATAAAAATGAAAAAATGAAAATGAAACCACTCCAATCCAGTCCAATCCAACTTTATTTATATAGCGCCTTTCGAATCCAAGGCGCTGTACAATAAACATATACAGAATAATAAAATTTCCATACATTAAAATATGTCAGCCATGACTAAGTAAAAGCTAAATTGAATAAATATGTTTTTAAAGCAACCTTAAAACTATCGACGGTTGGGCATTCTCTCAACCAACGAGGTAGAGAATTCCACAGGGTTGGTGCTGAAAAAGCAAAAGCACGAGATCCTGATATCTTTAATTGAACCCTGGGAATCTCCAGCAATCCCTCATTGGCGGAACAGAGAGGACGGAGGGGCAGTAGGGAATCATGAGATCTTTCAGGTAACCGGGTCCCTGATCATGTAGGGCTTTAAAGGTTAGTAAACCAACCTTAAAGGTGATCCGCCACCAAACAGGCAGCCAGTGCAGTTCACGGAGCACAGGCGTAATATGACTGGTTCTAGAAGCCCCAGTCAAAAGCCTGGCTGCAGTGTTCTGCACCAGCTGTAGGCAGAGGATATCAACCCCTGGTAGCCCTAGGTAGAGGGAATTGCAGTAGTCCAGACGGGTAGTGACAAAGGCATGGACCAATGTTGGAAGATCCCCCGGAAGAACCAGATGTTTCACCCAGGCGATATTCCTCAGATGGTAAAAAGAGGATTTGATGACAGCTGACACCTGAGATTTTAGGGTCAGACCATCATCAAAAATAACGCCCAGATTTCACAACTGATCGGAGGTAGAGAATGGAATACCACCAAGTAGCAAACCTGATGGTTGTCCAGCTCCCAAACCCGCCCCCGGATGACCTGAATCCACTACCAATACCTCATTCTTATCAGATTGAGTCTCAGCCAGCTGGAACTCATCCAAAGTCTGATCTCCACAAGGCAGTTATTCAGTACAGAGAGTGCATCACCCTGACCAGGTAGAAAGGACAGATACAGCTGAGTATCATCTGCATAGCAGTGAAAACCCAGACTGTATCGCCTGATGATTTCTCCCAATGGCAGCATATACACTGCAAACAACATGGGAGCTAAGATGGAGCCCTGTGGTAGCCCACAAGGCAGGGAGTGAGCGCCAGAGGAATAAATTCCAGTGACAACTCTCTGAGACCTGTCCATGAGGTAAGAACAAAACCATTTGAGGACTGTACCAGACAGCCCACAAAAAACCCTCAGGCGATCCAATAGCACTCCATGGTCTACAGTGTCAAATGCAGCAGAGAGATCGAGAAGGACCAGAATGGTACATGTCTTTTGATCTCTGGCCATTAGGAGGTCGCTCAATACCCGGACAAGGGCAGTCTCTGTGCTATGCCTTTTCCTAAAGCCAGACTGGAGAGTATCATAGACATTGTGAGTTATAAGATGATCATCCAATTGCAATGCAACTGCCTTTTCAATAACCTTACCAACAAATTGCAGGTTAGAGATAGGCTGGTAGTTGGCTAGACAATCTGGATGCAAGGAGGATTTTTTAAGGAGTGGTCGAATGACCGCCTCCTTAAGGGGGTCAGGAAAGACCCCCCTCTCCAAAGACTTCCAGACAATGTCAGCAAGGATTGGGCAGATAACTTCTACACATCTTACTAAAAGAGGTGTAGGGCCTGGATCCAAACTACAACTAGTTGGTTGCATTGTCTGGATGATCTTCACAATGTCCCCAAACTCCAGCCGGCGAAAATCTGACCAGACAGACCGAGGGCATGCCACTTCTCGCCGACCACTGCAGTCCCCCCATAGAGAGGTTGGACTGATGCCGGACCTGATGCTGGCAACCTTATCTGCAAAAAAATGAGCAAACTCCTCACATTTTTGCTGAGAAAAAGCATCTCTGGGCTGAAGACAGATTGGATTGCACAATCTGTCCATGGTCCGGAAAAGCTGAGCCGGTCGATTTTGTGCAGCAGAAATCTCTCTGGACAGGAATTCTGCCTTCTTATGAGTGATTTCTGATTGATAGCTATCATAATGTGCCATCAACCTAAGCCTGTCAGCATCAAGGCCCGACTTCCGCCAGGCTCTCTCCAGCCTTCGGCCAACTTGCCTTAACTCCTTCAAGGAGCCAGCAAACCAAGGGCTCCTTGGACGGAGGGCGAGAGGCCGAACATGAACAGGAGTAATTTTGTCCAGAGCATCTCCCACAGCCTTTTTATAGGCTAATACAAGATCATCTGGACTCATGCATTGACCCAATAAACTCGATAGATCCAGTACTGCCGTTAGGTCACAGGGGTTAATACCCCTTAAAGGGCGGTACCGAACCATCTCTGTAGGGGCAGACCTATTGGGGGGGGCCCTGAAACTGAACCTTATGGTGTGATGGTCAGACCAGCTGACAGGTTCCACCCTCAAGTCAGCGATCTCCATACCCAAAAGAAAGACCAGATCCAGTGAATGACCCCCTATATGGGTCGAGGAGGTAACCACCTGTGTTAGGCCCAGTGTATTCATCAGTTGGAGGAGATTTTGACCAAAATGCGAGAGTTCATCATTGACCCAGGCATTGAAGTCCCACAGAACTATCAATCTGGGGAACCTCAACACCAAGTCGACGATGAAGTCTGCTATCTCCCGCAGGAATTCTCCACCGTCACCTGGTGGACGGTAGATGAGGAGAATCCTGCAGCCTACACCCTCTCCCAGGATATATTCAAAGGATCTGGTACTTCCCAGTGGCACATCCACAAGGCCCAGCTCAGTCTTGAACATAATGGCCACACCCCCGCCCCTACCATCCAACCTTGGACGGTGTATCACCGAGAACCAGGCTGGAGTTGCCGAGGCCAGTATAGGGCCTGGATTTTCATCCAGCCAGGTCTCGGTGATGCAAGCCAGATCAGTTGCTCCAACAAGATCAGCTATAATAGCTGTCTTGATTTTAATAGATCTGGCATTGCATAACACCGCCAAGGTGGGATGAGCTGTCGGGGAAGACCTCGGCACCTGTCCATTAACATCGGAACCCTTGGGTATGGGGACAAGACAGGAGTAACCTCTATCCTGACCCCATTTCACCCCAGGGCATCTCCTGGACCCCAAAACCCCAATCCACCCTCCCCTTTCCTGTCTCCCACCAGGCCCAGCTCTCCACCTTCACCCATGCTTCCTAAGGATGCCCAATGCATGACACCTAAAATAGGTGTCGGATGACAATGGTGGACATTCAAAGGGACGTAATTCCCTGAGCCTTGTGGGGGAATAACCATCACTAGACCTCTCCAACACATTTTTAATTAAACAAATTAACTAAAAAGAAAACAAAAATATAAAAAACAAAAATAAACCTATCAATATCAGAAATTATAAATAAAATCACTCCTCCACTCTCTCTCGCAGAGGGGGAACAGATAAAACAAACAATATTACAAATTTAAAAAAGAGAAAATATAAAATAAAACCCCAACCCAAAATATAACCCCAGAATAATAATAAAATACGATAACAAATTAAAGCATCAGTTATTGTCCAATAGGACGCAATGTCCAATGTCTTCGAAAGTTGCTGAATAATAAACCCGGGCTGAAAGAATGTAATACGCTCACTACCGCAACAAAGAGTAATAGTGGAGAAAAACTAAAATAACTAGAGCTGATAATTAAAATAAAAAAATAAATCTGTATTATGACTTCAATGCAGCACCTCTCACGTGCATGCAAATCCAGCAGAATCACCAGTATATCAGAAGACTTAGAAAATACTGTGTATACCCCCAACTCCACCTCTCACATGGTGGGGGACCCTTTATAAATTAATCCACAAGTTAATCCATAACTGTCTGAGGAAAAATAAAACAGTGTGCACAGCACTCTCGCCACCCCTATATCCAGGACAGGGCAAGGGAGGAGCAAGTCAGTTTCTCCACCGATACCGATTAAATCCAAGCAGGAAGTTTAGATAGCATTCAACACAATCCTCTCGGCAGCAAATCCTCACAGTTCGACTTGATCTTGAAACATTCAAGAAAACTCAGGATAGGCAAATAGCTCCAGGAGTGCAATCACGGATGATCAAACAGACCCCTTCCCCACCAGAAGCCAAACGCCCCCCAATCGGTCGATGACCAACAGCTACAGACACCTCAGTGACCCAGCTCCAAGGCTGACCCCCAAGGTGGCTTAGGAGAGGCCTCAGTTTCCCTCTAGCTCCCTAGGGATCAAACAAGGCAACTCCTGCCTGGTCGAGGACCGAAACGGTGGCCGCAGCTCCCGCAGCTCCTGAAGGCACAGGCAGGTCTCCACCTAGCACTACTCGCCCACAATGAGCCCTGCTTGAGCCTGCTAGTCCAACCGCACTTCTTCCACTTCTTCCGGCAGAACACAACAACGCAAATCACAAATCCACAAGTCCTGGCAATGGCAGTGAGAGTCGGTGAGAGTCCAAGGCAGGTCGGTCGAGACAAGCCAACACCAATCCCCTCGATCTTCAGCTCTAATCATACAATGCTAGAAACTAGTGTGTACAACTGATGTAATCAGACCTTGGTTTCCAGTAAATATCGGGTGTCCAAATAGTGCAAACAACGCGGTCGATAAACAGACCGCAAATTAACAAACTGATGAACTTTAACTTATTAAACTTATAAAAACTAATAAACTAAATAACTAAACTCCACAGCTCTTAGTAACTCTCAATGGCTGACCCAGCATGGCTGCCATCTTGCATCCTCTTCTTGAGCCTCGCAGAAGTCCCTGGATCCTGAGGAAGTGGGTGCCATGGTAGGTGGTGTGGGACCTGTGGGGGCAGACCTTCATTCAGTGTTGATCAGGTTTTCTGCGATGTTTCTTGTCCTTGTCACCAGACAGCATGCTCAGCATTTCTTGGAGAGTGCCTCAGATGTGAGCAACATGTTTCTTCTAGTGACTCCTCTAATTCAGCGATGATACAGTGTAGAAATGTACTGTACTAAATGTCTCAAAAATGCTGCAGGCCCCAGAGCACCCTACTGGCATGCACATTTTCATGCACAGCTGCAGCAATAAACTTGGTCAGGTAGTTCTAGATATTTCAAGATATTTCTAAATATATTTTCTCTGGTGGCTCTACGTCAGTACTGCAGGTAGTCAGGAATGTTTCTGGAGATATCACAGAAATTTCAAGAAATATCTGACATGAAGATTGCTATAGCTGTGGTAGTTGCCCTCTGATTCCATACCTAGAAGTTCTTGATTGGCTCTATGTACCACTAATAAATGAAAGGCCAATTCAGTGTCTGGCTTGGCTAGCAAAACTCCCTGGCTGCATTTGCAGACTACTTTGACTACCTGTCAAAGGAAGCAAAGGTGAGTGCTGTGCACTGGTAGTCCATGATGTCATTGACCAATTAACCAGGCAGATATCATAGGTGGTTTGTCATGCAGTACTGTTTCATTGCTTTCTTAAGCACCAACCATGCATGGGATACCAGAAGGCAACTGATGGGGAGCTGAGTTAGGCCCCTATCATTCCCCTGTTGGACCTTTTTCTCAATTTTTTTCCATTTCCATTACTCCAGGATCCTCTTTTGCAGACTTCAAGTTGTCTGCCTGAAATGCCAGACAGGATTCATAATATGGTATCCTGAACCCTTAAATTAACCCTTCATTGAACTGATCATTAGTATTAGTGCATTCCTTCTGCTGGGATATCTGCCCAGGCATGATCAAAGCCATGCTGCCTTTGCTGGCATCATTTACCTTTCCATTTGCACAGAAGGGATCCATGACTATCTGATTCCCCACTGCCCAACCTAGTATTGAAAAACTGGGTGGGATTTCTCACATGAAGTGCATTTATGATGATATTTAGAATTTGTGTATTTGCATGCCCCCCCCCACCCCCGGCCATATTGTGATATTGTGGCAAATGAATCTGGTCTGCCTCTTTCCCCCATGGTTTCGACCTCAGTGGTGGTCCAGCAGTTCATCTGATGGGCACCCACACCCATCAATGTATCCACTCATAATGCATGTCCAGTGTGACCTAATCCTTCTCTGGATCAAACTACATCCTCTTGCAGAATTACTCAACATAATTCAACCATGATTACCTGCCCCACTGCCTACGTGCCTAGAACATCCTGTATCAATAATTTAACAAACTTATGTATTTTTGGGGCATGACCTTGCAAATGGTAGAAGTCAACATGATAGGACTTGCAGACCAATTCATGAAAATGGGTTTGACTTTTGGCTTCTTTGCTTCCTTGTTGGCCCATTTCTTATCCTCTTTTCTTCTCACTCTCCTTAGGCTAGCTAGAAAAATAATATAAGTAACTCCCTGTTTGTAATCTGCTGCTGAAACCTCTTTGTAAGGATTGGACCCAACCAGTTTAGCTTCACTAATGTATGATTATGTTGGAATGGCCTTGGCCTGGTTTGGTGCTGTCTAGCCTGCAGTAAGAGCTATCACTCCTCACACAAGGTTCCCTGTTGTTGAGCCACTATTGTGGCTCTAAGCCTCTTGAATGCCTCCAATAATTGTATCAGCTGTAGGACTCCCATTGGGGAAGGTAGCACTGGAGCCAGCCAATGAGGCTAGACCCGTTGGGGTTAACTGGGTAGGGACCAGCATGGGAATATGAGTGTTGCAAATTTTAAATTCCCTAGTATAGTTGATGCAAAATCAGGAACTTCGCACTATGCATAGTAGAGGTGGGGATTAAACTGAATTATTCCTAATTCTTGCAAGTGTGGCGGAAGGGGTATTTTTAATAATAGATAGGGAATCTTCTATTTGAACTTACTTAAACTTCAGGGTGGAGGGGGAGATGTACAGTAGGTGCTATGAGGGTGGGGGGATATGTTTTTGCCTTGGTGGTGTGGGAGGGGGGTTGGGTTATGCTGCATGAGGGTGGGGGTGTTTTTAAAAAAAAAAAACAAATGGAAGTTTAAAAAACCACAAAGAGACAGGCAGCATTACATGAAATGGCATCTTCACTAATGGAGTGCTATAATGTATAGTCACTGCCTGGCAAAGAGGCAACTTTGCCAGGCAGAGAACTATGCAAAGTACCACTTCACGCTATGTAAAGTTGTGCCACTTTATGTAGTACTCCACGTAGCGAACATTTTAAACTTCACGTACATCTACATGGGAGCTGGTAGTGATGGGGAAGTTGGACTTGCCAGCATCACAGCCAACTGTTATAGACCCTGAGTCATAGAAGGAACTTGATATAAGGTTCCTAGCATTGGCACAGTTAGTGAGGCCACACTGGATGAGTTGGCTCCTCGCTTCTCTTATGCAAGTCACTGCAGCATTGAAGGACAGGTGTCTTATCCATCATGTCTGCCAATAAATCTTGCATCCAGATAAAAGCATACTATCTGATATCTTATTGATATCAAGGTGTGTCTTACCTCTTCCACCTCTTGGGCCAGCCTGAGGTCACTGTAGGTCCTCATTCCCACTCAGCTTGATTGCTGCCTTCCCTTTTGGCTATATCTTCCTCATAAGTGGTATTTGCTTGAATGTCATAGCTGTTGTGGGAGAGACCTACAGGCTTTCAACCAAAGAAGAACAAAAACTACACTCACAGAAAAGCAAAAAATATACAGGCTCACACAGATAATTTATTAGCCACAGTGATTTCTCATGGCAGAATAGAAAACACCAAGACCTGGTGGCTTCCACCAAATGTGGTCTTCATCAATGGGAGTGGATGGACTGTGTAGGTGATTCTTGTTTATCCTACTATGGCGGAGATTTGGGGCTTTATTGTGTAAGAGCAATTCGAAGAGTGTTTGCTATCTAGGAAGGAAAACTTTGAGCAAGGGTACAAAAGGCCATTGGGAGAGCTGGAAAGCCAACTAATATCGTTCTGGTAGTTTTGCACCGAAGCCCCGAATTGCCGCTAGTACAGTAGATTCCTTGATTGTGCTGGGAGGTCTAGGGCCGAAGTTCACTATTGCTTGGGGTCCTGAGTTGTGGACTGGCTGGGTAGTCGGTCAGTGGGCCCAGGGTTCTCTTTGGTCTTCCAGGGCGTCAACTGGTGGGTTGATCCCAGTGGTGTTTCTTACTGCGACTGTGAATATTTTCGGCTCTGGCCCCAATACATAGGTCTCCTGCTTGTGCTTTGTGTGGCTTGATTTTCATGTAGGCTTTACGAGTGGAACTTGGATTGGAAAGAGAAAAATCAATGGATGGTTACCTGTTCCTTGTTACAATGAAATACGGTCAGACGTTTATTTTGTTTTTCTGGTGATTTGGAATTTTTCTTTTTCCTTGGTGCTACAAGCAGTGAGAGTGCTTGTGCTTTGTACAACATTCCAGGCAGTGAGAGGGCTGGGAGATCTACAGAATAATTGATTTTGCTTTATGTGACTTGATTCTTGAATGATCCTTTTTCTCTTTGGATTCCATGCTGTGAGAGGGCTGGGAGATCTACAGAACTGCTGACTTTGCTTTATGCGACTTAATTTTTGAGTGTACCTTTCCTCTTCGGATTCCTGTGACAGTGAGAGGGCCTGGGTATCTGAAGATTTGAATATCTTTTGGCTGCTTTATAGTTTCCAACTGCTGCATTTTAGTGAAACTTGGTCATTTAAAATAATATCTGGCATTTATTGGATTTCTTCAGTTTTTAAGTGCACATTTTGCTAGCTTATGTGTTTTAGCAGATTTATCTCTGACTCGGATTTCTTTGTTGGATTTAATTGCTCAAAGTTTTGAAAGATTGTTTTTAATTACTAATTTTAATTATATGATGGGGTTGGGGGTTTATTAATTGTTTTATTATTTAGATTGTATGTTATTGGGCTGTTTTGTTTGAGGATTATTTTTGGGATTGTTTAAAGGTATTTATTTGATTGTTCACTTTGTTGGGTTACTTGAATGTGTGGGATGCTTGCCTCTGCAGTTGTGCACTATTCACCCTCTGCTCTTCGCGCCCTCTGCCATTTTTTTCCTCCTCCTCCTCTCCAGTTTGTGATTTACCAGTGCTGTAGGGCTCTGGGTATTGTGCGTAGGAGTCAGAGGAGGCAGGGGGGTGCAAACAGAGGAGGGTGAATGAGGGGGGCCACTGCATCAGGGTAGTAAGATCCAGGAGATGTCCTGGGGCCAAATGGAACCCAGAGCATGGTTCACCATGTCTAGTTTCCATACCCAAGGGCACTACCGATTGTGGTGGGCAGATGGTTTGGGCAATGTCAGGTCCATTAAAAACAAGACTGCAATTATTTCTGATCTTGTTGAAACTGTGGACCTGACTTGCATCACTGAGACCTGGCTGAATGAAAATTCTAGCCCTATTTTGGAGGCTT
Organism: Neoceratodus forsteri; assembly: GCA_016271365.2. Taxonomy (NCBI): domain Eukaryota; kingdom Metazoa; phylum Chordata; order Ceratodontiformes; family Ceratodontidae; genus Neoceratodus; species Neoceratodus forsteri. The sequence continues at coordinate 737,558,568 of CM057449.1, forward strand.
TAACTCCAGCCAGTTACTCGGTGATACATCACCCATGATTGGACCATGGGGGTGGGGGGGTTGCAGTCTGTTTTAAGACCAAACTTAACCTCATGAAAGTACTAGTTGAGGATAAGGAGTCATTTGAGTGTACCATAGTAGCAGGTGTAGGTTGTCGGATTGCCCTCATCTTCCAGCCACACAGTGATGAGAAGCGATTCCTTCAGGAAGTGGCAGACTTTGTCGTTGACATGGCGTTTGAGTCACCCAGACTGATGGTTCTGGGTGACTTCAATGCCTGGATTGATGATGAACTCTTGCAATTTGGACAACACTTCCTCCTGCTGATCACATCTCTAGGCCTCACACAGGTGGGTTCCACTGCTACTCATAAACATGGACACTCTCTTGACTTAGTTTTCCTCCTAGGGATTGAAGCCTCTGACATGGGGGTGGAACCAGTTGGGTGGTCCAATCATTACACTGTGAGGTTTAGTTTTAGCACCCCCCTTCGTAGGTCTCCCCCGTGGAGTTGGTCAGGTACTGCTCTTTACAAGATATAAGTTCTCATAGTTTAGCTGCGGTACTTGACCTATCGTCCTTCTCAATGGCAAGCAATGACCCAGAGACCCTCGTGATGGCTTATAATATGGCCGTCTCTAGGGATCTGGATTCTATTGCTCCAGTCTGTGTTCATCCTCTCTCCCTTCGCCTTCGATCCCCATGGTTTGATGGGACTTTGAAGGAGATACAGCGACTAGGACAAAAGTTAGAGCATTGCTGGTGGAAATCTGTCCTTGATGCTGACTGCCTCAGATTGATGGACCATTATCAAGCCTATCAATCCGCAATCTCCTATAAGAAGGCAGAGTTCCTGTCCAGGGAGACTGTGGTAGCTCAGAATCGACCAGCTCAGCTGTTCCGAACTGTGGACAGACTGTGCAACCCAGCCTCTTTACAAGTTCGGAAAGCTTTTTCTCAAATAGAGTGCTATGATCTTGCTCGATTCTTTGCTACTAAGGTGGCAGACATCAGAGCAGTGCTCCAACCAGCACACTCTATGGGCATTGCTTTAGATCAGCATGAGGTTACTGCTCCTCAGTTTTCCTGGAGTATCTTCAGCCACCCGGAGTTCATGGATGTCATGCAGATCATCCAGGGTATGCACCTTACATGCTGTAGTTTGGACCCTGGACCAATTTCCCTGATTTTGGGTTGTATCGATGCTATCAGTCCAGTCCTAGCGCAGATAGACTGGTGCTCCTTGGAATCTGGAAAGTTTCCTAGCTCTCTGAAAGAGGCGGTAGTGATACTGCTCTTGAAGAAAACTACCTTGGACACAAACTGCCATGCAAACTACAGACCAAACTCTAACCTTCCCTTTTTAGGGAAGGTGATTGAGAAAGTAGTGGCAGCATAACTGGATGACCATTTGACCATCCATAACATTCATGAGCCTCTCCAGTCCAGTTTTTGAAAGAGACATAGTCCCGAGACAGCACTGGTTTGGTTGCTCAGTGATCTCCTGATGGCTACAGACTAGAAGAGCTGCTCCATCTTGGTTCTTCTGGATCTCTCATCAGCGTTTGACACTGTGGACCATGGGGTGTTGCTCAGCTGTCTGAGGTGTATCTGTGGACTGTCAGGAACAGTCCCCAGGTGGTTTACATCATTCCTCACTGGAAGAACTCATAGAGTGGTGTCTGGGATTTTTTTCCTCAGACCCAGTTTCTCTGTCTTGTCAGGTCCCTCAGGGCTCAGTATAGTCACCCATGTTGCTTGCTGTGTACATGCTGCCCCTCAAAGACATTGTAAGAAGATATGGGCTGAGGTTTCATTGCTGTGCTGATGATACCCAGCTCTACCTTTCTTTTGTGTCTGACCAGGCTAGAGCTCTCTCGGTCTTTAATGACTGTCTCAAAGAAATCCAGGAGTGGATGGATTTGAGTTGGCTGAAGTTGAACTCTGGAAAGACTGAAATGTTGGTTGTGTACCCTGGTCACTGGACAGGGGGTCTGGGGTGTGGGTTGCACTCTGGACTTGTTCTCGGGGATGTCTCTCTCCCGAACTCTGACCAGGTGCGAAAGCTGGGGGTAATCTTTGACGAAGGGTTGACCCCGCATTCGTAAGTGTCAGCTATCTTCAAATCTTCCTTTTATCATCTAAGGAATCTCTCCAGGATTAAACATCTGGTCCCGTCTAGTGACCTTCCCATTTTGGTCCACACTTTTGAGTCCTCACGCTTACTGTAGATTACTGCAACTCCTTGTACCTAGGGCTTCCTGGGGTAGAAATCCACTGCTTGCAGCTGGTGCAGAATGTGGTGGCCTGGCTTCTGATGGGATCATCTCAGTCCTGTCATATTTTGCAGGTGCTGAGCGAACTGCACTGGCAGCCAGTTCAGTGGTGGATCACCTTTAAAGTTGGCTTGTGGACTTTTAAAGCCCTACACGGACTGGGCCCAGACTACCTGAAAGAGCTTCTGATCCCTTATTTCCCCCAGTGATCACTCCGCTCAGCCGGTGAGGTGTTGCTAGAGATCCCTAAGGTATGTTTGAAATCTTCAGGGGCCAGAGCATTTATGTTTGCAACCCCTACACTTTGGAATTCTCTACCTCTTCGGTTATGGGAGTGTACAACTGTGGAGGGTTTCAAGCTAGCCCTAATTACTTTTTTGTGACACCAGGCATACAGTGAATGATTAATTGATTAATGATGATATGACGATGTTCGATTTTATGACTGTTTTAAGATTTGTTTTCTGATTTTAAATTGTACGGTGCCTTGACATTTGAAAGGCACCATAAAAATAAAGTTATTATTATTATTATTATTATTATTATTATTATTATTATCAGGGGGCATGCACTTTGTCCCTTAACCAAGGAATTTAAATGTAATTCTTTAAGAGATACTATATATCAGATTGATCCTTATAATCAATAAAGCAGATAACAAACAGGTGAAGGTGTAAATATACATCTTAACTGGCTGCCCATGAAACCCAAAGACTTTCACAAATATGGACACCGTAGTACTTGCAAGTATGTCAAAGATGGGGGGGGTGTTGTACATCCTTTCCTAGGGAGCAAGGTTGAGCTCTGATAATTCATTAGTTATCTCACCCCTTTTGTGCTGTATATAGCCTGGTGTCTCTGTAATCTTTTTTTAAAGCTGCATGGACAGAGCCATGCTGACATATTGCTATCATGCAAAAGATAGAAGGGGCAGTGGAAGCATATGACCACATACCTTCCCTATTTTCTTGCACAGTGCTGCAGTCAGTGCTTTTCTGTTGTTTCTCCATCGTTCCTCCCTTCTGCAGTTGCACTAATCCCCCTTGCAAGTGTATTATTTTATAGCTGCCCATCACTTCTGTTTCAGTTCTGCAGTCGTAGTTGAAAACAAAAGAGCCCACCATGCCCAGGATGGCCACTGTGAGCTAAGTACACATGTGCAACTTCACTTTTGCAGTTGCGCATGTGCGAGTTCACTTCTGCAGTTGCAGTGAAGTCATGTATGTGCACTGTTGGCTGTGATCAGAGTTTGTTGCATGTGCCATATTATTAGACCTTAGAAAGTGCACATCCAGGAGCATATTAGAGCAATAGCAAATAGCAATAGCAAATGGAAATGAAAGAAATGCCCTGGGTGCACACTTTCTAAGTATCCACAGTTTGAATGTCTGATCTCTTTCATTTATGGGCTTGGAACATATCCCACCCAATAAGAGGAGCGGTGACCTGACAAACCACCAGTTACAAAAAGAAACCAGGTGGACTGTCACCGTGAATACAATATAGCCAGGTGGATTAAATGAAGAAGTTGATTATATGTCTTTTCTTAAGCCTGGTTAAATTTGAATAAAATTATTTGACTCTGTATATTATGCAGTTTTGTAATGTGAATGTTGTGTAACATTAACTTTTAATTTTTCCCTTTATTCACAGAACTTGTCTGGAAGACATACATCCTTTGTTTTTGTATGACAAATAACAGTTATTTGAAAACACAATGGCACATACACAGTATAGCATATGTAAATTTTCAGATTTGAATATCAATACAGTATAGCCATATGTTTGGAAATATATTTGGGTTGATATAAATCTTCATTGTGGAGGTGCATGGTGCTATTGCCTTTATGCTGGTGTGAAAATAATTAATGACCCACCCCGGTAGGCCGATCATTAGTGGGATTGGATCTCTTACAGAGTCTCTCTCCCAATATATATAGATTTTTTCATTAGACCTTTTGTTACAGGTCTAAATTCATATATTCAAGACACCACAGACATGTTTAATATTCTTAAAGACATAGAAATGGGGGAGGACTCTTACCTTGTCACAACGGATGTGGAGGCTCTGTATTCCAACATCCCCCAAGAGGAGGCACTGGAATGTCTAGCCTTTTTTCTAAACACAAGGGGGAATGATGTACAACCATGGGCTGAGTTATTAGTGAAATTTGCAGTGTTCATACTGAAGAGTAATGCCTTCACCTTTTTGAATGATTTATATTTGCATATTAGAGGTACAGTGATGGGGGCTACATTTGCCCCCAGTCTTGCAAACCTTTATATGGGGAGATGGGAAGACAGTGTGATAAAGAATTCTGACACTAACCCTTTTTACTGGAAGATTGATATTTACAAGCATTTTACAGATGATTTATTTTTGAGTTGGAATGGCAGTATAGAAGAACTTGAGATGTGTGTTGATTACCTGCATGAATTTAATCCTAACTTATCTTTTTCCTATACCAGTAGTAAAGAAAGTGTCTGTTTTTTAGATTTCTGTATCTCAAAGGGAACAAATGGGAGCACATTGACACAAACATTTGTAGAAAAGCGTGTGATAGGAACACTATGCTTTTATCTTCCAGCTGCCATCCCAAACACGTCATCCAGAATATCCCAAAGGGACAGTTTCTAAGATTAAAAAGAAACTGCAGCAATGCAAGTGTTTTTGAGAAGGCAGCACATGATTTGGAGACCAGGTTTACTGTGAGAGGGTACTCCAGATCCTGTAATAATAAAGCCCATCAGGAAGTGAAACTAATGGAAAGGGAGGCAGCTCTAAGACCTAAGCAGCAGGAGAAAGCTACCAGAGAGGTACTTAACTTTACCACTTCTTTCTCAGCACATGCTAGCAATATAGTAGAAACTGTGAAACAGAATTGGAATATTTTACAGGGGGATTCACATCTCGTAAACTACTGTATCACAACATTCCTCCCAGGGTCTCTTTTAGACCAGCTGAGAATCTAGGAGATATCCTAGTGCACAGCAGACAAGCACTGCTAGAGAAAAATATTTAGTTACAATCAAGAGATGTTTTAGGTGCATGTACTGCAAAAGGAGTGTTACATGTAAAACTTTTAAAGATCAACACACAGGTAAGGCTTATGAGATCAAACAACTCATTACTTGTGACACCATGGGTGCGGTATATAAAGCTGAATGTACATGTGGTGCTTTTTTGTATAGGAACAACTAAGAGAAACTTCATGTCCAGAGTTGGGGAACACTGCAGAGCCATTAAAAATATAGACCTGAAATATGCTACAGCACACCACATTGTCCAGAATGCCCAAAATGCTGACCATACTTTTTCCTTCAGAGGGACAGAAAAAGTACTTAAACACCCAAGGGATGGTGACTATAATAATCAAATCCTTGAGAGAGAAGGTCTTTGGAGCTTTACTTGGGGGCATGCAATCGCCCAGGTTTAAATGACAGATTTGATTTAACACCTTTTTTAAAGAAAAAGAGGAAATAATAACAGCTGGAGTGAATACAGATGTCTATAAAATGTGTTACCAATGAACTCTAAGATGATCACATCTGTATCTAATGTACTTGATATTAATGGTGTTTTTTTTTTCTGTCGTTTCAGAGTTACAACATAGATACCTATCCACAGGGAATACTGAAGAGAAGAACTTTTTATTATTGTTTTTAACCATATGTATGTTTATAATGTTGTTTTGATGTGTTTATTTATTGGCATACTATGTTTTTAACTTCATTGTCACTTTAACACTGTTTGGTCTGTATGTGATGATGTTAGTATGACATCACAGACATTGTGTATAAAAAGCACTCTATTTGTCTATTTGCATCCATTGAGAAAGGAACCTGTATTGTTCCGAAACGCATCTGGACTAATTTGTTTGAACTAGGCACTTTTAATAAAATAAAGCACCTTTTTGATATACGTGTGAACAGTCCTCATTGATGGTTTTTGGTTTTTTAGTCATGTATTTTATCCAAGCACCTCCTTTCCCAGTGCATACCTCTCCCTTTTCTCAATGACTTCTTAGTGTTTACAATCCCTGCATTGCATGTTGCTTCACCTGTTTCTTATCTATTTTTAATTATAAAAATCAATTTGGTACTGTACTGCCACTTTAAGAATTACATTTAAATTCCTTGTCGAGGCACAATGTGCATACCCCCTGATGAAGACCATGTTTGGTCAAAGTTGCTGGGGTTCAGTGTTTTGTATTCTGCCATAATAAATCACCATGGTTCATTAATTTGGCTATGTGAGCCTGTATATTTTTTGCTTTCCTGTGAGTGCAGTTTTCATTCTTCTTTACATGTTACAAGGCTAGCAACCTTCTACCTGCACCCCCACTTGCATCTCAGAGATGTGCTGCATACCACGTGTTCATTCTTTCAACCAGTCCTTCCTTTTCTGTACCAACATCCATTGCAGCCAGTTCCGAAGGGCATGAGTGTCTGAATCCTTTTCCTGTGCACTCTTCCTCTTATCTGGCATGCAAGTTCTTTTATTTTTTATAACCTACTCTGTGCTGATAATTTGCTCTTCTGACAAGCATGAAGTTGTACCTCTTTTTTTATTCAATCTGGGCCTGTGGTGATGATCTTGTCACAGCGGCACAGCTTCTGTCAATGCTCCCCTTGTTTTTCTATTTGTATTACTCCTTACTTAGTCAGGTATGCTAGTGTGCTAGATCTACCACTGTGACTTTATATGCCATCTGCTGTTTTTTTAAATGTTATATTCCCTTGGTCTACCCCCAGAGCCTATGGGTTGCTAGAAATGTATAGCCTATTGTGTATTTCCCATTCTGGCCTATTAAACTTTATAGGCCTTGATCACCTAACAATGAATCCTTCAGCATGTCAGAGAGCAAACATTGTGGTTTCCACTTCTCAATGCTAACCCCCTGAAACTAACATGGCAGTTCCGGGAGAAACAAGGGACCAGATCTCTTTTGCACATGTTGCCACTAGCTCTGCTGCCTGCCCAACCTACAGAAACTTATCCAGACTTGTTAGGTCCTGAGGACCTGGTCATCCACTTAGATAAGGACAGCATGGGAATGATAGCACACTGGTTGGTGAAGACCATTGACTTCATGGCCACAGGTACTGCTTGCTGCAGAACCAGGTATTTGGTCATGGTTGATTACAGGGACCAGTTTCATTACTCCTCTCCACTGATGCACCCACCTCCATGACCAGACTAATACACTGGCTGAGCTGCAAGAAAGGATACACCAGAGGGAAGGACGGATGCATGGTGAGCAAGATGGCACTCACTCAGCCACTGAAGCATGCACCAAGTAGTGAATGCCCAAATGCCTTTGGCATCCCAGGATGGGCCACAGATACTTGCACTTGACACTACACTGCAACACAATACCTGATCTCACTCCCCCATTGCTAAGCTCTTTACCAACAAACCACTACCCATTATGCCCCTCTCCAGGTGTTGGTTACCAACACTTAGACAAGGAAGGGGAGGGCAAGACATCTTAGTGACCTCACTAATTTTTACCTACTGACTCACTGCTGCTTTCTTACTCCCTGGTATAGGTTCACAAATGCTGCTAAGCACCAGGACTCTCCCTTCATCATCAAATACAGAATGATGCTCTGGAAGGAATGTGCCCACTGTGGCTAAGTCTTGGAAGCCCAGAGGAGCTTTTACCCCAGTGTGTAGCAGGCTTCCCAGTTAGATAATCACCCTGGGAGGAAGAAGAGAGAAACAGCACCAGCTAGGGTTGCAGCTCCATTAAAGCTCTCTCTCTCTCTCTCTCTCTCTCTCTCTCTGTCTCTCTGTCTCTCCTCAGTTGCAACCCCAAACACTGTATGGGAAGCTGCCCCCCCCACTGGTCCAGGACAGTCCTCTCCTTCACTTGAGAAGGAGTAGGTCTTGACCATGGTCTGGCCTTTGAAGGGAAGTGGCCAACCCTACATGAAGAGAAGGAAGAGGAGCCATTCACCAAATCCTTTCTTTCACTGCACTCTTTTGCTGATCTTACATTAAAAAGGTACACTCTCTTGTTCTACCACAATGTCTGAATTCCACACAACAGACAGATTGGCAGTGCACATTAAGGAACTTAACAGATTTCTGTGTAGGAATATTCAGAGATACCAATATCTCATCAATATTACTGTATGTTCTTCATCTCTACTTCCACATTCAATATAGGTATAAATTACCAAGGTGTTGACTTACTTGAGTATCTTGTTTCTGCTGTGTGTTAATGCATGTCTTGATAAACTCTTGTTACATCAGTTTTTTTCAGTTGTTCTTCCCTCCTCTTGCCAATAGATGAGATCTAATTCAACCATCTCCAACATATGTAACCAATCTGGCTGAGACCCTCTTTCTTGTGGCACTGCCTCCCTTGGTGCACCTGTGGCACACCTGGTGGCCAGACCACTTGGCTTCACTCCAAGGTGGGTTGCCTTCAGGTCCTCAGTGAACTCCCCATACAATCTAATTTGACCACAGGTGGAGTTGAAGGCTAGGGGCTGCCAGTTCACAGCATGTCAGATCAGATCCATTGGAGGACATGGTGGGTAGGAGAGACTTCACCTTCTCATCTGACAGTCATTTTCCACCCTGATCTCTGCCCTGGAGGAGAGGATGTGCAATGATATCCCATTGATGTCAGACATGCTCCCATGCCTGAAGCGAAGCACCAGTGTTCGCCTGTCCTCCAATCCCCTTGTTCCTGCAGTCTCTGGCTCACCAACCTGCAGCCAGTGCTAGGGTCATAGGTGCCGGAACAGGGGGGGCCACTAGGGCCATGGCCCTACCACTTTTATTAGTGGCCCTATCACTTTTTGCTATCATGGTAATATATTTAATAGGGGAAAATTTGCCTCTTATGTCCTTGGCCCTACCACTTTTCAAACCATTCCGGCACCATTGGCTAGGGTTCAGACTGAAGCTGAGAGCTACAACCCAGCTGCCCTGGAGGAGGAGAGCTGCCCACTGAACAATTGATCCTCCTCCACCTGCTGTCCTTCAAACACTCTGGGCTCATTCCTGAACCATGTCATCAGCATCACAAGCAGTAATACTACCACTTGTGACAGCAAGCAACTCTGTTACGCCTTGCTGCTCCACCTGATGGAAGGCATGGTTTTATCATACAGTTCTCTGCCGAATACATACAGACTTCAGTCAAGCTATGAACTTTGTTTGATTCATTTGTCCACATAATGGATTAGTTTTACTGAGGCACCCATGGATGCATCAGTTGCAGCTGTTGTGATTTTAGAAACAAATGCAGTGAGACTGAAAACATTGTACTTGCATTGTTGCATTTGCATAGCAGTGAGAAGTTTGCAGCCCCACAAAGTCAGAACACAATATTTTAGGGACTATATCACATTCACTACCGTTGTCACAATGCACTGTGTATGTGTACTAGACGTGTGATTCATATAGCAAAATGTGAACTGCACTGTCTTTTTCTAATGTTTTGCATTGTTATATTATTTATTTTTCCATGGATCTCACCATATGACAACATTTGTTGTGAATGTGGTGTAAATAATGTCTGAAGTCCGTTAAACTCTGAAATGCACAATTTCACTGCTTTTTTCATGTTTGCTTACAGAGCATGTGAATATATTGGTATCAGTGTGAGCTGTGAGAGGGCTTTTGTGGATGCACCCTTCCTCCACCTATCACACCTTCAGAATACTGAATCTCCTGCCTATTTCTTCCCAATCTCCTCCTTTTTCCTCCTTTTCCCTTTTAAGTTCTTGCTGAATCACAAGGCTGGAAAAGCAAAGTGGAAGTGGGTTTTCTTGTGCAGCTCCTAATTCCTGATTGAAACACTCCCGTTTTTCTCTCTATGTGTGTTACTATTTACTACTTTAATGTGAGCTATAGTTTAGTACTTTGTTTCTAAGGGAATGGCAGAGATGTTGCACAACTCATATCACTTGCATACTCCGATACAGTGCTTACAACTCATGGAACTGATGTACTGTATTCTCATTCTGTGGTTACAGCAAGTATGACAGATGTTACGTTCCTACACTCATTGAACAGTTTAGCTAAGGAGCTGTGTTACTCTGCTTACCTATGTTTTGAACAATGAAAGTAAAGCATTTTGGTCTATACAACATAAGTAAACAAGGCACAGGTCATGTGCCCAAGTACACATGATTTCTTATAGGACTGGCTTGTCCTCTGCAAGGAGTCATGAAACATATGTTTAGTTGCAAAGCATGTTAATGCATTAGTATCAATCTGAATTTGGAGAGGGCTTTTGGGGGTGGGCCCCTCCTCCACCAGTCCCTGCTTCTGAATACTGCATCTCCTCCCTAATTCTTCCCACTTCCTGCCTTTTTCCTCCTTTTCCCTTTGAAGTCCTTGCTCAATCACAAGGCTGGAAAATCAAGCTGTAAATGGGGTTTCTTGTGCAACTCCTAGTTTCTGCTTGAAAACATTCCCTGTTTTTCATTCCACATATCTACAGTAACACTGTTTATTATATTTACATGTGCTACTGTTTAGTATTTTGTTTCTCATAGATTGGCAGACATGGTGAACAGTGTCCACAGCTTTCTCCTGTCTTTGGCTGCCGTGTCAACATTTATGAACCCTTCAAAAAACCTGAGGTGAGTGCTCAACCCAGCTACTGGTATCTCCTCTCCTGTCTGACCTAGCCAATACAAAAAAACTAGCAGTGGGTATTCTTCCCCACCACCAATACCACCCCCACCTGAACTAGCTGTTAATTGAAACCAGTGGTAGGTGCTCCATCCTGCTCAGGAGATAGCAGTTAAATGGGGGGGGGAGAAGGGCGAAAACCCTGTCTCAGGAACAGGTCACAGGATAGAGTAGGATAAATTGAGGAAGCATGGATTGATCAATGGTCTTTTTCTGCTGATGTTGTTTATATTCATGTGTTTCTATGAGGCCACCTTATGAACATAACAGGGTTATGTTATAAAATCCTAGCCAAAATTTAATTCTGTATCCTGAATGTGAAAAAAACATTTTGGACAGGATTTGAAAAATGATGCCTATCATGTTCATAAGGTGGTGTAAAAATGGATATGTTGAAAATTTGGGGTCACTATCTAAAAATAAGCAACAGCGTTATGAGTAAACACTGACATTTTTCAATGTTTACTCATAACATTATGACATTGCATTTTCGTTTATTTTCTGAATCCACATTTTCAATACATCCGTTTTTTACCCCATCTCATAAACATGGCAGGTATCATATTCAAACACACCTCCAAAACCTGATTTTTTTTTTTGTGGTTGTTCAGCAAAATCACATTTTGGGTGGCATTTAATAAATAACACCTGCCATGTTGATACCCTGCAGCAATAAAAATACTATCTTGACAATTCAGAGGCATAATGTAAGAAAGCAACAATGTTATGTGTGAATCTCTTCATTTCTCAATCGTGACAATTTCAATATTATAACTCATGTTAGTTGGAGGTGAAACTTTGCAGAGGGAGGCAGGCTGAGGCAGCTGGAACTAGAAGATAAGTATTTTCTCTGTGCTCTTTTTGTTCTTTTAGGATTCAGGTACCATTTAATGAGATTGCAATGTGTGCTATGTGATTTAAAAGTGTAACTACAGAACAATTGATTTTGTCTTGGCTGGGAAGAGGAGGGCATTTAACTGAGTGAGGGAAAGGTTGGGAAATATACAGGAGGAGAACGGGTGGTCACGTGACTAGGACCAGCCAATAGCAGGGCTGGAATCCATTTATATTTCAAAGGGGACCAAGTGACCCCAAATCGTTAGTGACCCCGAAGTTTGAGTGCCGCAAAGCAGGAGTGAAGCATCTTGAGTAGCATCTGCAGGGCATCAGTAGGGAGGACAGCAGGCAGCAGGCCATACTGGTAGACAGGGAAGAGCCCAACTGGGAGGGCCACATATTTCCTGTACAGATATGGGAAGTCCAAGGTGGCGGAAGGGTTCCATAGAGTGGGGTAGGATCAGAATAAGGGAAGAGAGGATGTGCAGGGGCAGTTAAATAGGGTGGGAGATGGGAAGGATTGTATGTTGTCAAGGATGTGGAGCAGCCATATTCCTGGGAGTGGCTTGGAAGGCAGAGGGCTGTAGGGTGTGTTGACAGGTGGGCCAGCTCAGGCAGAAAATAGCCTGCCCACACATGCTCAATAGAGAGACTGTGACATCATCAATCCTCAACGTCCTACTGCGAGAATCAGCAAGACAGGCACAAGAAGTTGTGGAAGCACCTCATACCTGGTAACAGAACCATTCAGCCATTTTTTGTGGCATTTATGCTGATCTCCTTTCAGGATATCAATGAATTTGGACCTTGTAAGTACTTCTTTACGTAGAAATTTGAAACCTTTTTGAAACAGTGCATGGAATTTTGAAAACCAACCCTAAAACTTAAACCCATTGTTATATATTTTCAGAATTTAAGATCTGTGAGACAGTTTGTGAGACATACCAGGTAGGACATTGCTTCAGTTAAACAGTGGCACAAGTATTATGTACTTTGGAAAATGATGGATTATAGCAGTGTTTGTTCCTATGGTGCATATCTTCATGTCATTGCAGGTGTATCTCAGAGAATGAAATTTATATCACAAATGCTGGCACAATAGTTGAAAGAACTCTTATGAGCCTTTATAAATATTGTACAGCCTAGTGAGGTAGGACAACTAGTACCAAAAAACGTTTTGTATGTTTAGCTTTTAAAGCAATAAAATGGCAACTAAAATTTATCTTGTATATTAACAGATATAAACAAGAATATTGAACAGAATTAAGAATATATACCCCGTGAATAAGCCCCTGATAAGGGTGAAACATAGGGGAAAAGAATAAATAAGATATTTGAACTAACTAGAAGTCTTTTTGGTGTTATTTCCAAAGGGCCCCCCACCCCTATTTTGTGTACATGTTGATAGAGCCTCAGGGGGGGCTGAAGACATTCTATGAAGAACATTGCTCCATTTCCCACTATACTTTAATTGCTGGTTGAGGAGGGAACTGGAGGCATGGACGAGACAGAACTGGAGGAAACACGGCCAGGAGGGGAAGCTAATGAGGTATCAAAAGAGCTCAAAACAGACAAAAATAAGGTGGAACTTGGTGGGGCAGCAGAAGGGCCACACAAGTGGGTGCAGCCAAGGGAAGGAAGTGATGACTGGTGGAGGAGCAGGCACAGGAGTATGACTAAGACTGGGTCAGAGCAACGATATCAGCCTGTGGGAAGGGGGACTGGACTCATTCAAGGAAAGGAGATTAGCACTGCAAACAGATTCTCAGTGTTGGCTAGTCCAGAAGACCAGGTAGCAGGGAGGAGGGGAGCTACAGTGAAGGAACTGGGAGAGGACACTACAGGAGAAAAGTTATACAGTGGGGAGGCAGTAGGCAGTACACCTAGAAGATACATTGGCAAGGGGGGGCAGCAAAGTAATGGTGATGCAGTCTCTCCAGAGGGAAAGAAGGAGCAAGGAGACAGGAGGAAGGGGGAAGTGGCAGGCAGCCTGGGGAAGGCTAAGGATATTGAAAGGAGGGGAGTCTGAGTGGGGGAGGGCCACATTTCAAGAAAGACATGGGGATGTAATAGTAGAGGAGGTGGTAGCATGATGACTAGATCAACAAGTTAGTACAAAGGGGAGATTCCACAGATGGAAAATAGTTTGGAGGAGGAGGTTAGTAGCCCGATCATAGTTGTGAGGGGGGAGATGTCAGGGCAAAGGTTAGGGGAGGCAAAGGGGCTGTAACAAGGGGGATAAGAAGGCCTCTAGTTGGGGGTGGGGGAGTGGAGGCAACAAGAGGGGTGAGAAGGAAAAAGCATCAGAGGGTCATAATTTAGGGATTCTATATTTAAGGGTATAAGATGGGGGGAAGGGGTGCCAGAAAAGTAACATCTGGGTAGAGTGCATGCCAGGGTGCGAGTAAAGTGGGTCAGCATGTGAGAAGATATGTGGGGGGGGGATTTCACATTGTGGTGCACCTGGGAACGAATGATCTGGAAGGGAGAAGTATACAGGAGGTACAAGACAGCTTCAGGAAAGTGGGAAAACTATGCAGCAAAGAGGGAACACCAGTAGCCTTCTAATAAGTTCTTCTAGTGCCAAGGGCAGTACAGACAGGAAGAGAAGAATCATCGACTTCAACAAGTGGCTGAGGGAATGGTTTGTGACCAAAGGGTATGGATTGGTGGGGGACTGGTGTAGCACATGGGATAACACAGATCTTTATGCAGGTGGATAGGTTACAGCTGAGCAGGGCAGGTTCACAGGTGTTGAAGCAGAAGCTGGGGGACTTCATCAATGAGAGGTATCATTTTAACTAGGTGGGGGGAGGCACAGGAGCTGGAAATCACCACAGGGAAAGATATGACTTTAGGAGAAATAGGGGTTGAAGTGAAGGGTAAGGAAGCAGGAAGAATAGGAGCAGCATTGAGAATGGCTTCACTAAATGCTAGGAGCCTGGGGAACAAGTTGGCAGATTTGCAGGCATTGATGGCAGAGGGAGAGGTGGACATAGCTGCCATTACTGAGACATGGACAACCAAGCATCATGACTGGAATCTAACCATTCCAGGGTACAAACCTTTCCAGAGGGATAGAGGTAAAGGGAAGACTGGAGGGGTTGCAATTTATGTAAGGGAAGGGATAAGATGTAATAGGGAGAAAGAGGAGGAGGGCAGGTCAGAAGTAATCTGGCTACAACTACACAGTCATAAAGGGACCAAGGTCTGTCTGGGGGTTGTTTATAGACCTTCGGCCCAGAAGGAGGATATTGACAGGGAACTGGGAGAGCAGATAAGGAGGCATAGTGGCAAATGGAGCACAGTGGTGGTGGGGGACTTTATTTATTTATTTATCTACCGGGGTGGATTGGAGCATCCCAGTAACCAATTCTGCCAGGGAGTAGATCCTCCTGGAAGCATTCCAAGATGGCTTCCTTACCCAGAGGGTAATGGAGCCAACGAGGGAAGGGAATATACTAGACCTGATACTGGAAGATGGGGAACAGGTCAGGGATGTAAAAGTGGAGTAACCTCTGGCAAGTAGGGACCACCACACAGTGTGGTTTTCAATCAACCTTTGTAGGGAAGTAGCCATTATAAAAACTAGGGTGCTGGACTTCAAAAGGGCGGACTTTGGCAGGATGGGAAACATACTGGAAAGTCATATGGCAAGCATTCACCAAGAAATGGACATGGAACAAAAATGGGCACTCATCAAGACAGGACTGGCTGAAGCCACTAAAACTTGTGTCAAGAGCCAGAGCAAGAAAACCAGGACCAAGAAACCCAGTTGGATGAGTACAGAGGTAATGGAGAACATGAAGGAAAAGAGGAATGCAATTTGGACCTACAAGCAATCCAACAGGGCAGAAGACAAAGAAGAATATGTGAAGAAATCCAGAGAAGTGAGCAGAGTGGTAAGGGCAGCAAAGGTGGCTAGGGAACGGAGGTTAGTGCAAGGGATCAAAGGAGGGGAAAATAATTTCTTCATGTAACCCCTAGGTGGCGCTATCCTAAGGGCTACTACTCCTGCCTGCTTGGCTACTAACAGGTTGAGGGGCCTAGGTCCAATGATGGATGCCTCCACCCAGGGGTCAGGGTTGATAGTGGTTAGACTAGCTCGGGTACAACGCTCTGGGACACTGTGACCCCCCTTTATTTCCACTAGTGGCCCACACAATACTTGGGAGTTACCTTCCCAATACCCCACAATTGCACATTTCTTACACATACAGTAATACTTACCCTCAGGACTGATGTCTTGCAGCATGTCTCTGAGGACCCCCTGTAAACAAGGCTAGGCAATATACACAAATACAATGCAATGCTTTTTTCTACATGTACTGACACCACAGACAGCATATAGTTCAATAACAACAAATCTGATTCATTAGAGGGGGCAGTAACAAGGAGGGGGTAATCAGGTTTATTTGGTTTGGAAATATTCAAATCACAGTACTGTGCATGCATATAGGGTCCAAAATGTCACTCACTGGGTACCCAGGATGGTGGGGGGCTAGCCAGGGTTGGTGCAGTTGGTTGGGGCCCTTTGATGGAAAAACACATGCACACACAAATTGTAATCCAGAGCCCTGGGGCTCAGTTCATGAAGAAATGAAACAGCAATAATCAGATGACACACTTGTAATCGATAAAGGCTGCAGGGAGATACCCAGATTTGTACTACAATACCAAAGCTGAAAGCTGGATGAGGATGTTCTAGCTGGATTGCCAGAAAAACAAGATATAGAGACAGGGTCCTTGTGGCTGGACCCAACTGCAGTTGATAGCAAGCAGATTTAGTCCGACTCAAGCTGGGATCTGCTTCCAGCTTTAGCACACAGCTCACAGAAAAAGGGGAAATAACATTGCGATCCCCCACAAGCACTACGCACATTTATATGTAAAAGGAAAGTACTATACCAGGCAGCTGCTTCTCGATGCCGATCGCAAACACTTACAAATTACCCAGGAGCACACACACAGCATCAGCAGTCCTCAATAGGCCGATCGCACTTCAGAAAATCTTTGGTCTTCTACGAGCAAGCCTGGTTCTACACACTGCTTCCTTCTCTTCAAAACTCAGATTCAGTCTGAACTGGCACTTACAAACAGCCGCAGGCCAACTTCAGGGCCTCCTATGAGCTTCCCACGTCAACTGCACTCTGCATCAGAAGCAGGGCTCCTTCTCTCTTCACTGTCACTATTGATCTGAGCTTTCCAGTAACAGAGCAGGACATTTCCTTTGAGTTATTCCCAGTTTGGTTGGCTGGTTCGGCTGTCACTCACACACGGCTCCTCTGTTGGTGCAAAGGTGCTAAGTTCCAAACTACATCGAAGCACTGGCTGGCGTGCAGTACATTGGTGGGTGTCTCCACAATGAGAGTCCAAGTTCTGAATTGCCAGCTGCAGGCTCCATTTTAAAGGCACTTCACACTGATTGGTCCAGTTCAGCAGTTCAAAACCAGAATGGAGGGTTAGGCAAAACAGTTTAGACTGCAAAGAAAAGCAGGTTAGACAAACTGTATTTCATTATTACTCTAAACAATTCCTGGCAGATTGTTACACCTTTTGAAAGAGCTCCCTCTGCTCATTTAGCGACGGCAGAAACAGAACGAGTTGACAGCAGCCCGGGCCGGACTTGTACACTGAAACACACAATTCCCCTTCTAAATTAATTATGTCTGCAAAGCAGACAGCTCTTAAAGAGACAGTACATGGAGGCTCAATTAGCACTCACTTGGAACTACACTTAAGCAGCTTAGATGCCGAACACCTCCAGGCTTGGAGCATTCCAACAAGCTCCTGGAGACTTCTGGGAACCCCCATTTGCAGGGGGATTACACCCTTCCGGGCCTGGAAAAACTTGGCGTCCATGTCAAGTAGGTACCCTTATAACATTTTAAAAACAGATTATCACATTTGTTCATATCACCAACAGTTCAGGTCTGCATCTTTTTAAACAACAGTCAACATATTAAATCATTGATATAGCTATACTTATTCTGTAATTCACAGTTTACTACTGGTTACATAACATTGTACATACAAACATTCTGAAATCAGGTCATTACTTCCTGCACACAAAACCTGAAGAGAGGGGGCCTTTCCCCATCAGCTACCTTGGGGCTGGATGGGGCATGGGCACCATACTTAGAGGGCAAAACCAATAACTTGGAATTACCACTTACGCTCAGTTTGGGAAATGAGCTCGGGGACACATATACTCCCTTATGGACCACATTAACAGGCAAGTCCACAGGTCTTCCAGGAGAATCATAGCTTAAGCGTACCACAGGCTTCACAGCTCAACCAGTCTTTTTAAGGGGAACTGTTACAGTCTCTGCACTTTTAGGCTCACTTTCAGCACTGTCTTTACTGGCCAGGGGAGTTTCCATTGGCATAGAGAGACTAGAACTGGGGGCACTTTCAGCTCCAGAAGTCGCAATTTCTCAGTCCACAACACTTGGCTTACACAGGGAATTTTCTGACACTGCGGTGAACCTTTAGGGCACTCAAAATACTCTTCTTGTTCTGGTATATCACCAGTCTGTTCCAGTTCATCATTTTCCTTCTCTGAAAGCTCATATAGTTCCACCATGCACAGTGATTCCATGTCATCTGACTTGATACTTTGCACTTCACTTTCTGGGAGCATTGGCTTCAAGGACAAAGCTGGGGGCTTAGGCAGTCCAGAAGGCCAAGCTTCATCTCAATGATTGACTAGGGGATTGCCTTGAAACAATTGACTCAGTTCGTAAGAAGGGTAGTATTCAAAGTCACACTCACTTTACCCTAAAGTGGACAGATAGTCAGGTTCAGCAGGGGTTTGTTGTAGATAACACTTTAACTCAGCATCTGTAGGTGCAGACTTTCTTTGCTTTTGCTTAGCAGCAGCTCTGGTCACTGGTCCAGAGGTAGCACTTTCTGGGAGCTCAGACTCAATTAAGATTTGGCCAGTGGGCAGCAAATGATTTTGATGCATTGTCTTAACATCTTTTGAATTATTCTCAGGTTTTACTTTGTACACAGGCAGATCATCCAGTTTGCCCACTATAATGTGAGGGAGATGGTGCCACCTGTGAGCAATCATGTGTTTGCCATGCAGTCCCAGATTTCTTAGCAATACATGGTCTCCCTCCTGGAGTTCCGGTGCTTTCACCTTTTTATCGTACCTTTCTTTGTTGGCCAGATTTCTTTTGGCAGCCATGGTTTGAGCCAGTTGGTATGCATGATTCAGCTAGGCCTTTAACTTTTACACACACTGTAAATAGTTATCAGCTCGAAAGCCAGCAGGAGAAACTCTGAAACAAACATCTACCAGTAGTCGGCCTCTCTTCCAAACACAAGGCGGTAGGGGGAGAACCCAGTGGCATCAGTTTGGTGCAGCTGTAGGCATGTACCAAGGTACTAATTTATTGGCTCCATCTAGGCTTGTCTTTTGGGTGCAGGGTGCCCAGCAGATCCAACAGAGTGCGGTTACAACGTTCAGGCTGTGGGTCCCCCTTGGGGTGGTAAGGGGTGGTTTTGGACTTTCATACTCCCCACAGAGAAAGCATCTCCTTGATCAACCGACCTCAAAGTCTCTCCTTGATCAGAATGGATTCTTTGTGAGTCCCATAATGAACAAAAAGTTTTCTACAAGTACTTTTGCCATGGTGATACCTTCTGGTCCTTGTGGGAAAGCTAAATATCTCGTGAAATGGTCAGTGACCACCAGCACATTACTAATATTTCTTTGATCTTGCCCAGACCAGAAAGTCAATACAGACCAGCTCCTTGGGGGCACTGGTGGTGAAGTTAACAAGGGGGGCAGCCCTCTGGGGAAAGGCTTTCCTCTGTAAACAGCGACTACAAGTTTGAATGTGTTGCTCAACATCAGCCCCCATCTTTGGCTAATAGAATCTGGATCTCACCAAGTCAAGTGTTCTGTCTATACCAAGGTGCCCCATGTGGTTGTGTAGGGACCTCAGTACCAAGTCTCTGAAGGCAGTGAGCAAAACTAACTGCTGTTTGTCTATTTGTCCCCCTCTGTCTACTGTTTCTCTGTATAACAGTCGATTAATCAGTTTCAACTTAGGAACTTCCTTGTATAACAATGCAGTTCTTAAATCAGTGGAGCGTAACTTGGACACGTCTTTCCCTGCATAGAGGGCTTCTAAAGCTGGTTTGATCATAGGATCTCGGGATTAGCCCGCTGAAGACTCGTCATGGTTAGCATGAAGCAATGCACTAATGTCTAATGCAGAAAAGTGGCACAAGCAGCAGGTATGCAATCCTCAGAGGGCCCCAAACAATCCACCAGACAGTCCACTGCACCTGTGGACGCTTGTTCCTCTCTGTCAAACATCTGTCAGAGTGCTCAAATATCAGGTTCTGACAGTCTGACCCAGTCATTCCGGGAAACAGGACTCCGAGAGAGAGCATCAGCATCTATGTGGTTCAGGCCTGCTCTGTATTCAACCGCATAGTCGTATGTAGATAATGCAGAGAGCCACCTATGGTCAGTAGCATCTAACTTAGCTGAAGTCTGCACATAGGTCAAAGGATTATTGTCAGTTTTTACTAGTATCTTAGCACCATACAAGTACTCGTGGAATTGGTCCACAATGGCCCACTTCTAAGCTAGGAACTCTAACTTATGTACAGGATAGTTCTTTTCGGATGCGGTCAAGCTTCTGCTGGCAAAGGCCACTTGTCTTAGGCCATTCTCGAGCTCCTGGTACAACACAGCCCCCAAACCTTGCAGGCTAGCATCAGTGTGTAGGACATAGGGTTTTGTTGGATCTGCATATGCAAGGATAGGAGCAAAAGTGAGTTGATATATAATCTCATGAAAAGCAGCTTCACAATCAGGCGTCCATCTTGCCCCAAAAACTTAATTGGGAAAGAAATACACTCTCTCAGTCTCAGGAGAAGCTGACCTCTTATATTTTTTGTTAATAGGAAGGTAACCTTGAGTAAGATTAAGCAGAGGACGAATCACTCTTGAATAGTCCATGATGAACCGGCAATAGTAACCACAGAATTCCAGGAATCTTTGCCATTCTTTTAGATTGTGTGACTGTAACCAGGTCTGTTTCTATTCCCTTGGTGGATACGATTTGTCCCAAATACTTTACAGAAGTTTGGAAGAACTCACATTTATCCATGGATAGTTTAAGGCCAAAGTCTTCCAGTCAGTCCAACACCTTGAACAACCTGCTCTTATGTTCTTTCAGTGAGCAGCCAAACACAATAACATCATCTGGGAATACCAGGCACTCTAATAAGTTCATGTCCCCCACTGCACGCTCCATCAGTCATTGAAAGGTGGCTGGGGCACCTGAAATCCCTTGAGGCATCCTCATGAACTCATAGAAACAAGTGAGCAGATAAAGGCTGTCTTCCCACGGTCTTCTTGGGCCATCGGGATCTGGTAGTACCCACTGCGAAGATCCAGCATGGAGAACCACTTGCTACCATACAGGCAGTCTAAAGCATCCTGAATGTGGGGCATTGTATACTGATCAGGGATAGTCCGCCGGTTCAAGGTGTGATAATCCACGCACATCCTTACTGTTTCATTCTTTTTTCTCACTACCACAATAGATGATGCATATGGGCTTCTGGTTTCTTGTATTACACCAGCAGCAAGCATCTCTTGCAGATGCCATCTCAGATCATCTATGTCAGCAGGCGTCAGACGTTGAGACTTCTCACAAAATGGCCTTTCATCATACAGCCAGATAAGGTGCTCAGCTCCTTGCACACATCCTACGTCCCACTCATTTAAAGAAAACACCTGGTCTTTCTGGGCAAGCTTCTCACTGATCCTCATTTTCCATTCAGCTGGCAATGGAGACTCACCGAAATCAAACAAGTTGTGCGTCACTCTGTTACTCTTCCCTGAACACTTGTTACTGGGTAACACTGCAGTATCTGCACAATGTACATGAGCCAGGGTGCAACCTCTATTTACTTGAATCTCTCTATCAGACACATTATGAACTTCAACCTTCACCCTTCTGGCATAAGCATGGCTCTGGCATGCAAAATACTTGGCTTGACCAGTAGTCCTTGCAATTTCCCATCGTCACAGCATCCAGCATGAGTATTTTATTCATGACATCCTTTCTGATACGGACTTCCCCCTGTAAGGTACTCTGGGCATTTGGCGCCAAAATCAGAGACTCAGGATCTTTCTTCCAGACAATTCCAACCGGTTCCTCTGGGTCCACTTTTTCAGCATCTCTCTGTGCCTCATAGGCCTTCTTGATCAAGGCTGTAATTCTCAAAGCTCTACCAGTCCTTGACCCTTGTCTCTCATTACACAACTGCACCAACCATCCAAACATATGCACATTTGTCCCAATTAGTAGAGGAATCCCATCATACAGTCCAGTAGGGGACACATTAATGCCAGGGTCTCTACTTGCTCAGCCACTCCAGCCATGGAGGTGGGAAAAGACAGCCAAATTGGATATACCCAGAATAGGGGTAGGCTTTCTCACTTAACCCCCAGACATGCAGTCCTTCCAACTGTTGTAAGGGCACATCAGACAGGTGCTTCTGATACCAGTCCTGAAACATAATTGTCACTTGGGAGCCACTGTCCAATACAGCTCTTGTAGATGCTCCATTCACCTTAACAGTGGTCTCCATGGAGGGACCCACTATTCTGGACTAGTCTGGAGAGGCGGTAGCAAGGGCTTGGGTAGATGATCTAGCTACATAAGGACATGAGTTAGCATTTCTGGGACCCTCATTGCGATCATTTCATGCACCTCTTAACCACAGATTTGCTCTTCGAAGCTCTCTTTGTAGCCTGTATGCAACTTTGTTTATGTCTTTTGTGGACCTGCATTCTCTCTTCATGTGTCCATCCTTCCCACAAGTATAGCTAAACATACCTTCCTGAGATTGAGATGGCTGAGGCATCACACTGGGCACTGGGGCGGGGGTACTTCCAACAGAAAACCTTGGTCCCGCCTCTGTCGGCTGTGTGGTGAGCATTTGGAGTCATCTCATCAATTCCCTCACTTCCATAGTCAAGACATCAATCAATCAAACAATCAATCAATCAAAATCTTTATTTATCCAGGCAAGCACCATTGAGCAAGGCTCATTTGCAAGGTGGACCTGGTCATGAATACGTCAAAGTACAGTACAGTACAGAAGCAGGTATACAAAAAGCAATAATATACAAGGAAGAAAATAAATAATAAAAACAGAATTATTTTACAATTGAAGAAGTCAGCAGATGTACAATCAACTATAGGCATACAGGGGTTATAAGCAGAGATCTTTTGAGTGAGGCAGCTGGCAACTACACATATAGGGGAAAGAGGCCAGGTATAGGGTGGCAGGTTAGAGAGGTTAAGAAGAGGAGGGATATATTACCAACGACTGGGGGAAAAATTAAGCTAAAATCACAGAAAGTGACAATGGCTGTCATGTACTTGTTTATTATGATAATGATGGAGGAAGGGTAGATAATTGGGACACTACTATTGATGGGGTTGGACTTTAGCCAGGCTGGAGTGGACAGTGAAGGGTGAGTGCAGCAGGAAGAGTTAATAGTGAAAGAGTGAGAGCCAGGGGTAGAAACATGGCGAGTGTCAGGATGGAAAGGGGGAGTTGCGGAATTAGTGGGCTAGCGGTGAGGAAAACGTTTGCAAGGTGCTTTCATGAAGCAATCGTAGAGTGCCTTGAAGATATTCAGGCTAACAGGGCAGCTCAGCTTCAAGTTTCTTTGTAAACCGTTCCACAATGCGAGTAAAGAGAAGCTTAGAGCAGCTTTGTCGAAATGAGTTTTGACCCTTGGAACTTGGAGGGCAATTAGGGAATAGCTCTTTAGAGTGTAGGTGCCTAACACACTCTGGGGAATACAATCTGAGACATATGAGGGGAGCTTGTTGGTCACCGCTCTGAAGGCCCATAGGGTGGCATTTCTATTCCTTCTATAGTGAAGAGAAGTCCAGCCTAACGATGAGTACAGGAGCAGTGTGTGTGAAAGGGAAGGCCAGTAATGAACCTGATAGCTCTGTGGTAGATGGTGTCCAATTAGCCAGTGCAGAGGCAGTGCAGTGGCTGTAGAGCAGGTCTGCATAATCTATTAAAGATAGGAAGGTAGCTTGAACTAGCTGAATCTTGGCCTCCTTTGTGAGCAGGTGGTTAATTCTGTAGAATAGTCCTAATCTTTGCCTTAGTTTCTTCTGTGGTTCTTCGAGATGGTCGACGAAGGAAAGTTTATGATCATGCAAACCCTAGATATTTGAATTTAGCTACATACTCTAGTGTTTCTCCAAGAACAGTGGTATTCTAGGCGATAGCCCCCCCAGCAGGAATTGCTGCATGCAAGGAGGGGGAGAGGAGCATGGCTTTTGCCCTATTACTAAGTTTTTGTTTATGAGCTGGCATTGTAGAAGGTTAAATTCAGCTTGGAGGTCTTCACATAAGCTGCTTCTCTCGCGTGACGACTCAAGTACAGTACAGTGTCGTCCGTGAATAAGTGGATGTTGGCTTTTTTGATGGGGTCATTGATGATGTTAAAGTAGACTGCAAAGAGGAGAGGACCAAGGATAGAGTCCTGGGGCACACCCCTCAGCATAGGTTTTAATGGAGAAAGATCACCTTCAGCTTTAACCTGCTGTTTCCATTCTCTGAGGTAGTCTGCAAACCAGCACATAGATTTATGGTCCAGGCCTAAGGTGCTTAGGGAGGAAAGAAGCAGGCTGTGATCGACTGTGTCGAATGCCTTACTAAGATCCAAGAAAATGGCACAGACATGTTTCTGTTGTCAAGGTCTAGAGCCAAATCATTGGTCACCTTAGCCTGGCTGTTATGGTGTTGTGCTTTGCCTCTGAATCCAGACTAAACTGGGTTTAATAGGCTTCTGGATTCTAGGTATATCCCTAACTGGCCACACACTATTTTTTTTCTAGTAATTTAAGGGATGGGGAGGAGGGATCGGCTCATAATTATTTAGATCGCAGGGGTCACCTGTTTTAATAGAGGATGACATGAGCTATTTTCCATTGAGGGGAGGACTACCTGAGAGTGACATGTTGAATAGGTGGGTGATTGCAATCCAAGCACATGGTAGGCACATTTCAGATAGTATGGCTCTATGAAGTTGGATCCTGCTCCCTTCCTGGTGTCCAGTTGCAACAGAAGGTCTTCCACCCTTTTGAGAGAGACAGGCAGGAGGAGAAGGCTCTGCAGAGGGGGGACTCATGGTTGGTGGGTCCTGAGCTGTGCGGAGGTCATTGGCAGGAGAAGTATCAAATACTAGCCCTGCTGTTGCAAAATGGTTATTGAGAGCTTCTAATATCTCCGATCGGTTAGAGATAACGCTGCCACCGGACTTTATTTTTGCTGGAATGGAATTATCAGGTGCATGTCCAGACATGTATTTTAATGTTTTCCAGAGCTTTGAAGGATTTCTTGAGGCAGAGGCTAGCTTCAAACGATGCAGTAGCAGCCCTTGGCTGCTCTGACCAACTTGGTGCACTTGTTACGTGCTTTCTTAAAAGACGAACAATCCGACCTGCTCTTGCTTCTTCAGCTTTTTCCATAAAGCATCACTTTCAACAGGGTTTTGAGCTCAGGTGAGAACCAACGGCAGGTGTTGTTCCTGACCCGCAGACTTAACCAAAGGTGCATGCCTATTTAAAGCCTCACTTAAAATATCATAAAAAATAGTATATGCCCTGTTAACCATTTTGGCTAGGAAGAATTCCTGCTATCTCTGTGAATGTTTCAAGTCATGGACATAAGCAAACAAATCAAACTTGCGTTTGCACCTCTTGATAAAGAACTTTGCCACAAACTGTGGGTTGTGCACGGATCTAATGGTGGTCATTACACAATGATCGCTAATGTCTGAGAAAAATGTTCCGACATGAGAGAACAGGTGTGGCTTGCTAACCAAAATTATTTCTAAGAGGGAGCTGTTGTTAAGGTTCTTTTTATTTGAGTGAGTAGGCTCCCCAATGAGTTGAACCAGCCCTAGAATGTCACAAAAGGATTTCAAGGGAGCTGATGCACCTGATAGCCAATAGTAGTTCAGGTCGCCAAGAATAATGGTTTCCAAGGAACTGAGCCCCAGTATGGAACTGAGGTGAGACAGGAGATGCGGCCCAGCAGAAAGGGGCCTGTAGCAGCCTATTACACAGAGTGCACTGGAAGGAGAAAGTTCGATCTGTAGGGTCAAGCACTCAAATTCTTTGGGGGAGGATGATGCATCTATGCATGCGGCTAAGTATTTGTCCCTTACATAAATTGCCACCCCACCTCCTTTGGATTGCCTATCCGCTCTGAAGAGTAAACGATTTGGGATATTGATTTCATTGTCTGGGGTGGCTGGCCAAAGCCAGGTCTCAGTGATCACTAAGATGTCAGGTAGGGTGTGCCTCACCCAAGCCTGGATAAGGGTGAACTTTTTCTGCAAACTACAGGCATTAAGGTGCATAAAAGACATTCGTTTGATACCTGCCAGGTCTGATGGAGAAGCAAGGGTGTCTAATGGTCCTGGGTTGAGTTCGACATTGCCTGAGCTCAATAGTAAAAGAAGCAGGATTCTTTTTAAGGCAGCAAACTGTAATTTGTAAAGACTATTTTTTGGGTGATAGGGGAGGCGGTGTTGATGGGTATGCCTGTACCCACTCCTGGTGTTATATTGGCCTAGTGTTGCAGTCACTAAAGTCCTGGCAGAAATTTGCCATGAGTAGGAAGTCTCAAGTCTGGATGGGGGAGTAATCTGCAGAGGCAGCTCGGGAGATGTCCCACTCCCCAGCAGAGACAGCTGCAAAGCCCAATAGTCCAGAATGGCTACCTGAAAGGAGCTGTTGGACGCAGGACAGGGAGAAACGCAAGGGTCGTTCCACTTTAAGGGGGGATGAGGGTTCCGAAGAATTGAGCTGAGCGCCAGTAAAGCTAGTGACACACCGAGGAACCAGCTGTAATTTCCCATGGTAGATCTAAACGCCACAACAGCCAGCAGTAAAAGCCACTAGAAGCCTAGACCAATCGGCAATCAGGGGTCATAAGTTCACAATCCTTTCATTGGCTGAGAGGCAGTTTTGTCGCTGAACATAGCTGTGGAGCAACTCTTTGCAGCTGAGCCAGTGAGGTGGTTCAAGTTTGCAATCCAGTGTGGCAAGATTGGTCTGCAGCTTTCATTTCTGTTTCTGGCCCTGCTCCACCAGTACAGAATAGAAGTGGGGGAAGGCATTCAAGTCTTGCAGCCTTAGTGGATGAGCATGGTTCAGCCTGAGAAACAGGCAGAAAAACCCCGGGGATGGTCCTCAGAAAGAGAGGTATCCCAGGTCCACTAGATCTGAAGAGGAAGTAGAAAATATAATGTGTTTCCTCTTTAACAGAAAAGACAGCCGTTGTAGCCCTCTAGTGGCTATGTAGTATAATTTGCAAATGAGAAAGTAGACAAAAAAGACAAATGAAATTCTTGCTTTACAATAAAGGATAGTCTCCCAGGGTTAGCAGCGCTGACAAATGTCTCTAATGAAGCAAGGTAAAATGGAGACCAGCAGGAAGAAGTCAGTGAGACTGAGATCCTCCAATTAGAGTGTTGGTGCTGAAAATTCAGAATGTCCAAAGGCGCCAAATACCAATGTACCTTTTAGGGGGTATATGGCTTTAGGCTGTTTCTGTACATTTCTGGGCCCTGCAACAAACCAGAGTTCGGAGGATCCCAGATGGCAGTTTCAACAGGGGAAGAAAGACTCAGGGTCTGCCAATTTGCAGTAGTAGAATCGTGGGTTGCTTCCCAGGACAGGCTTGTAGCTTTTCCTCTGGCAGTGAGGTGCGAGCACCAGGTGGGCACGGCACATCTGAGGGGGAGAGGAAAGGAGATGGATTAAGTAGGGGCAGGCAGGGGAGGTGTGTTTGACTCAAACTAAGATACAGGGTAGTCTATTATTTGGAAGGAGGGGATTAAACTACAAAGTGGATAATAGAAACAGGGAAGAGACGTAAGTGGGTTAGAGGGCAGACAGGCGGCAAAGCGAGAGGCAAGGACTGGGCTTTAAATTTAGAATGATATGCAGTACACTGAAAAGTCTGGTCAATTTAAAACTATAACTTTACACAGAAATTAATTCTAAAAAGGATTCAGCTGTTCGTTTAGAATAATAGACAGAGCAGTACAGGTCTAATAATCTTAAGACTCTACAGTTTTACACTCAGAAGTAATAACAAAAAGGATTAGGCTGTAGTTTTAGGATATTAAGGAATGCATAAAAAGGTCAACTTAAAACTCTTCAGCCTTTTGCAGAGAATTAATTCTAAAGAGAGATGTAATCACAGTGCATTCAGAGTAGGTAAATCACTTTTGAACTGTTATCAACATGAGGTGCCTGGGTGGGCACCTCCACCCCCCTAGCAGATGCAGTCTGATAAGGATCGGAGTCTGAACTTGTAGGGCGGGCCTTCATAAGGAGACTGCTTTTTGCTTTCCTGAACTCCCTCAGCAGTTCAACCCAGGGCAGGACATCCGTAACTGTCCCTCTCTGACTGGGTCCCCCTTGGCTAACATGGTGATCTCAGATTCTGTCATGAGATTTTGATGATTCCGGACCATCAGCATCTGACCCTGCACCTGGAGCAGGGGATGTAGCGGCTACAACTGGGCAGGGCTCTGACAAACCTTTCTTCTCCTCAACTTCCCATACCTCCCTCATCAACACATGGAAAGACAAGGGAATGGATTTCCTTTGATGCAGTTGCAATTTGAGTAACACCCAGCTGGAGTGTCGGGCAGAGCAGAGTATATGATCCAGCCTTTCTCGGTCCACTTCACTAGAGGTCCAGCCTCCCTTCTGAAAAATGGTTTGTAAGATCCCCTCTAATCGATCCATATAGGCAGATAACAATTCCCCAGGCTGTTGTCTAACTTCTTTAAGTCTCCATTTCAAGGCCTCAACACTAGTGGTACTCCCAAACACATTCTCAAGGGCGACTATGTACTCTTGGGCTTTGGCATCAGGGTTAGAGGACCTCAGGGAGTGAAAGGTACATTGGGCAGGTCCCTGGAGGCTTTCCCAAAGGCTGGCCCTTTTTTCGGCTTCTGAGCATTGCCAATCTTGTACCGCAAGAGCAGCAGAATCTATCCAGTCTCCAGATCAACTTCCCCATTTGGAGTAGGGCAGATACCAGAGAATACCTTGAGTATGTGGTAAGGTCCATGACTACTTGCTGGCTCAGGGGCTGGAGCGGGTGTGGATGTTGGGCATGACACACCCCCAGGTGGCAAGAACAATTTCTTTAGGTCCTCCACAGTTTTCCCTTCCTCCCACAACAATTTAGCAAATTTCTCCTCAAAATTTTCAGATAGTGGGGGGGCTCATTCTCCCTGGGGTCTTCACTGTCTTTAGTTATCATTCTCCAGACAGTGAAGGCTTCCCCTGGGGTAATAGTCTGTGGCACTTTAGAACTGTCTATAGGGTTCTTACACTCTATTAGGGCCATGAAAGTTTGGGCGAGCAGATCAGCCTGTCGCCCCACCACCACAGGGTTTCGTAAACATTTGACCTTGGAAAGTACTCCCTCTACAGTGTCCGTACTGGTACCCAGTGGGATATCCAAGATAAGTATAGCATTTTGGGGGTTGATCTCCTGCCCGGTATACCACCTCACCAACTGGTGTACAGACACTTCTATTGGGGTATCCATTTATTTTTAACAGTAATTCATAAATGCGCCCACTAGAGGACACAAAATCCCAGTGATGAGCCTCCAAGATGTAACCCCTAGGTGGCACTATCCCAATGGCTACTACCCCTGCCTGCTTGGCTACTAATAGGTTGAGGGGCCTTGGTTCGATGACAGTTGCCTCCACCCAGAGGTCAGGGTTGATAGTGGTTAGACTAGCTCGGGTACCGCCCTCTGGGACACTGTGACCTCCCCTTGTTTCCACTAGTGGACCACACAATACTTGGGAGTTATCTTCCCAATACCCCACAATTGCACACTTCTTACACATACAGTAACACTTACTCTCAGGACTGATGTCTTGCAGCATGTCTCTGAGGACCCCCTGTAAAATAACGTTAGGCAATATACACAACTACAATGCAATGCTTTTTTCCACATGTACTGCCAACACAGACAGCATATAGTTCAATAACAACAAATCTGATTCATTAGAGGGGGCAGTAACAAGGAGGGGTAATCAGGTTGATTTGGTTGGAAATATTAAAATCACAGCACTGTGCATGCAAATAGGGTCCAAAATGTTACTCTCTGGGTACCCAGGATGGTGGGGTTCTAGCCAGAGTCAGTGCAGCTGGTTGAGGCCCTTTGATGGAAAAACACATGCACACACAAATTGTAATCTGGAGCCCTGGGACTCAGTTCGTGAAGAAATGAAACAGCAAAAATCAGATGACACACTTGTAATCGATAAAAGGCTGCAGGGAGGTACCCAGATTTGTACTCACAATACCAAAGCTGAAAGCTGGATGGAGGATGTTCTAGCTGGCTTGCTAGAAAAACAAGGTATAGAGACAGGATCCTTGTGGCTGGACCCAACTGCAGTTGATAGCAAGCGGATTTAGTCTGACTCAAGCTGGGATCTGCTTCCAGCTTTAGCACACAGCTCACAGAAAAAGTGGAAATAACTTTGCGATCCCCCACAAGCACTACGCACATTTATATGTAAAAGGAAAGTACTATACCAGGCAGCTGCTTCTTGATCCCAATTGCAAACACTTGCAAATTACCCGGTAGCACACACAGCATCAGCAGTCCCTGACAGGCCGATCGCACGTCAGCAAATCTTCGGTCTTCTACGGGCAAGCCTGGTTCTACACATTGCTTTCTTCTCTTCAAAACTCGGATTCAGTCCGAACTGGCACTTACAAATGGCTGCAGGCCAACTTCAGGGCCTCCCATGAGCTTCCCGTGAGAAGCAGGGCTCCTTCTCTCTTCACTGTCACTACAGATCTGAGTTTTCCAGTAACAGAGCAGGGCATTTCCTTTGAGTTCCTCCCAGTTTGGTTTTCTGGTTCAGCTGTCACTCATAATAGGGCTCCCACTGTTGGTGCAAAAAGGTGCCAAGTTCCAAACTACATTTCCCAGAGGCACTGGCCATACAGTTCATAGGTGGCTGGCTCCACAATGAGAGTCCAAGTTCTGATTTGCCAGCAGCAGACTCCATTTTAAAGGTACCCCCACACTGATTGGTCCAGTTCAGCAGTTCAAAACCAGAATGGAGGGCTAGGCAAAAGCAGTTCAGACTGCAAAGAAAAGCAGGTTAGACAAACTGTATTTTCAATATTACTCTAAACAATTCCTAGCAGATTGTTACACCTTTTGAAAGAGCTCCCTCTGCGCATTTAGCGACGGCAGAAATGGAACGAGTTGACAGCAGCCTGGGCAGGACTCGGGCACTGAAACACACAAGCCTCCTTCTAAATTAATTATGTCTGCAAAGCAGACATCTCTAAAGAGACAGTACATGGAGGCTCAACCAGCACTCACTTGGAACCACATTTAAACAGCTTAGATGCCGAACACCTCCAGGCTTGGAGCATTCCTACAAGCTCCTGGAAGACTTCTGGGAACCCTCATCTGCAGGGGGGGGTTACATTCAGCTATATCAGAGAGAAGAGGAAGAGCAAGGATCAAATTGTTAGGATCAGGAAGGGAAGTAGGTGGGTAGAAAAGGGGCTGAGCAGGCAGAAGTACTTAATGAATACTTCTGTTCAGTTTTCACCAAGGAGAGGGATGGGCCCATACCTGAGAGGAAGTGTGAGGTGGGAGAGGGTGGGAAAGAAGCAATCACAGATGGGGAAATAATGGTGGAAAGGGTCAGAGAAGGCTTCAAGTCCCTGAAGGTGGACAAGACACCTGGCCCAGACAGAGTCCATTGCAGGGTGCTGAGAGAGTTGGCAGAGGAGCTGGCAGGGCCACTGGCAGACCTGTTCAATACCTCTTTGAATTTGGGGTGCATGCCCAGAGACTGGAGGGAAGCACATGTGGTACCTCTCCATAAGAGTGGGCCCAAGGATGGATCAGGGAACTACAGACCAGTGAGCCTTACTGCAATTGTAGGAAAACTGATGGAAACAATCCTCGAGGAAAGACTGGTGCAATTTCTTGAGGATAACAACCTCCAGAACAGCAGGCAGCACGGGTTTATCTCAAGCAGATCCTGCCAGATGTACTTGGTTGATTTTTATAACTGGGTTACGGGGAGTCACGTGATGCTGTTTCCTTGCTAGCTGCACTCGCTGGAAGCTCCGCTAATCTCCTGCCTAATTTTGGTGTATTTTGCTCACTGCTGCATTAGTTTACACCTAGACGAACCTGCTAAAGCTGTGGACATTAGGAGGAAGGTGTTGGTGTCGCCAATGGAGGAGGAGATGCCGCAGTCTCTGCCAAAACGCACACCGGCCACAACTCCTGAGAAGGCCACGAAGAAGTCGCGGGCCTTGCCAGCGCAAACCTCCCAGCCCTGTGGCTCAGGTAACGGAGGGGAAGAACCGCTAACGGTGTCGCATTTCTTGGAGGAATTCCGTCCCTTTAAGGTGGAAATGGCAGATTTGGCTGCAGAAATTAAAAATATCACCAGTGCTTTGAATGACCTGGCCAGAAGAACTACAGATGGTGAGGCCAGGGTGAAGTCATTGGAGAGTAAAGTGGACAAGTTTGAGGGGGCGCTCACTTTGATGAATCAGCGTATTGCCAAATTGGACAGGAAGACCAAGATCTAGAAGGTAGAAGCCGGGCGCATAATGTGGTCTTAATCGGCCTGCCTGAGAGAGAGAGGAGGGAGGGGATCCAGTAAAATTTTTTCAGCGGCTGGTGGAGAAGGTTGCCGGTCCTTCGCCCTTTCGGCCTTGTTACAGCATCGAGAGAGCACATAGGGCTCTGCGTCCTACCCCTCCAGGTGCACCTCCTCGCATTTTTTTGGCCAAATTTTTAAATTATCAGGAAAGGCAGCTGTTCCTCCAAAAGGTTAAAGAGGTCAAGTCGCTGCAGTGGGAGGGAGCGAGTCTCAGGGTGACGCAAGATTTGCCATTGTCAGTGCGGCAACGGAGGGCTACTTTTCACCCGCTGGTGTCCAAGTTAATTGCGGTGAGCATTAAGTACAGGATGACTTACCCTGCAAACTCTTAATCTTCGTGGATGACACCTGGCAAGCGTTCGAGGAAGTGGAGTCGGCTTGAGAGGTGCTGCAGAAAGTCCTGCCTGACTTGTTTAAGTCCAAGTGAGTGTGGCAACGGGCCCCGCTGGGGGACGGACTCAGCCGGATGTGATTCGGGGAAAGGATGGTGCAGCATGTTGTTTGTAGGGGCGCAGACATTCACACGCCCAGCCCTGTGATGCTTTACTGAAGGGTACACTGGAACGTTTTACAGGCATTGTTTTCTTTTGTGCAGCAATACGGGAGCTTTTATGCCCAAGATTTTGATGGCTGCCTGACAAACCGGAAGAAGGAAGCGGACTGCTTGGATGCTGGAGTGGGGGTGTAACTCCCTTTTGGGTGGTGGGAGATTTTCTGGCATTAAGGGGAGTGGCTCATGGTGGACGCTGGACTCTTCTGGGAGAGGACTCATTATTTGGCCCTTGCGATATGGGTTTTGTTTTTTTTCTTTTATTGCCTCCTAGTGGGAATATGCTAGTCGGGCAACAGTAATAGGGTTTGCTGGGCTGTGGGGCTAAATAAAGCTCTTGGTTTTATTTTGGTGCTCCTGTATTGCAGATATTCTAGGGGGATGGAGCTCAAGGGCATATGGGTGTGGTAATGTACAGGGGGTCCTTGGCTCTCTTTCTCTGCACCCGAGTAGTTCTAATTAACCTCTGGAGGGGGGGGAGGTTTTTGGGAGGGTCGTCTGATCATGTTGACTGGGTATAGATGTTTTTTCGCTGGGGTTTCAAGATATATTTGAATAGTGGTTTGGGGATGTTTTTCTGGACAAAGGGACGATTCATTTAGGGTGGAGGGTTCGTTTGGATGACTAACAGTCAGGTAATCTTGTACAGGGTAGGAATATTTTTCAGGTATTGGGTTTTGTTACGGAGAGGGTGAGCGGTTCCCGTATAGGCTAACGGATATTGGGCTAGGGGTGGCAGGGCAGTGGATGATGCGGCGGAGCGAGCTGTCATCATGGGCCGTGATGCTGTGGGAGGGTTTATTAGGGGTGTGTCTTGGGGTTTGGGGGCTTAGTGGTGTTGTGGGTGGGTATAATGGGGGGATTTTCTGGGGGTATGGGCGGTTTAGTTTTCTGGTTCAGAGGGGTTGGTGGGGGGGTGGTTTATACAAGGCTCTGAGGTAATAGGTGAGGGAAAGTGCTCGAAGCATGTTAAGGTTGATTTCTGGTCTTTTGTCTGGATCTATGGTATCTCATAAAATTTTTAAGTGTTGAAGTTGGAATGTCAAGGGGGTAAGACAGAACTTCAAACAATATAAAATTTTGAAGCATTTAATTGCTTTAGGAGCAGACATAGTGTTTTTCCAGGAGACACACTTGTTAGATGTCGAGTGTAATAATATGAGGCGTCTCCAGATTAGTCAAGTTTTCACCTCACAAGGTAGTTCCCAGAGTAGATGGGTCATGATCTTAGTTCACAGGGCTGTGCCCTTCACTCCCCTTCAAGTTTTGCAGGAAAAAGCGGGTAGGTATATATTGGTTCTTGGGAAATTGCAGACTTTAGAGATTTTGATTGGTTCAGTTTATGGTCCCAATTCGGATACTCAGGATTTTTTTGTGCAGTTAGTGGAAGTTTTGGCACCTTTTGTTAATGTCCCTATTATTATTGGTGGGGATTTTAATTTTGTAATGGATCCTTTATTGGATAGGTCCAGCCCCACAAACTTAGGACTTTCACCCGCTCAAAGAGCCATGAGGGACTGGGCAGATCAATTTGGTTTATCGGATGTGTGGAGGGTTTTTCATCCCGGGGATCGTGAGTATACTTTTATTTCTTCCGCTCACGGCACTGCCTCTCGTATCGATTACATATGGCTTTCTCGTACCCTCCTTTCCGGGGTATTAGGTTCCGAAATACAGTCGGGACCTCCCTCGGATCATGCAGTAGTGTCGGTATCGGTTACCTTCGCCTCCCTTCCTAAAGGGAGTAACAGATGGAAATTCAACAACCAAATTTTGAGAAACCATAATTTAGTTCAATATATTTCCTCTCAAATAGATGAGTTTGTTCATAACAATGTGAGAGAGGATGCTCGTCCTGACATGGTTTGGGGGGCGTTTAAGGCGTTTATTAGGGGGGTTCTGATAGGGCAGGCAGTTAAAAGGAAAAGAGAAAGGAGAGGCTCATAATGGATGTACTAGCCCGGATACGAGTTAGGGAGAACAGCCTGTCCCATGATCCTTCAGAGAAAGATAAGCAGGAATTAATAAAATTGAAAGATTTTTATCTCACCTTATTAGGGGAGCAAGCGGAACTAGCGTTAATTAAATCTAAAGCTAGCTACGTGGACCAGGTGGAGAAGGCGGGGAGACTTCTGGAAAGACGTGTCAAGCAACTGGAGGCCTCCCGTATAATTCAGGCGGTTCAGTCCGAAAAAGATGGCCAGATTAAAACCTCCCCGAAGGAGATAGCGGAGGAAATTAGAAGTTATTTTGAATCCCTTTATAGTCCGATGACGAATTCTCCCTCAGAGGAGGAAGAACTGGCCTCTTTTGTGGATCTAAACTTTCCTTCTCTAGGGGAGCATCAGAGGGTGGCTCTTACTTCTGGTATTTCCCAGGAGGAGGTGGAGAAGGTTATCAAGGGGCTCCCTTTGGATAAGACACCGGGGCCGGACGGCTTTTTGCCTAACTTTTATAAGGTGTTTTCCAAACAATTGTCACCACTCCTGGTGTCCTTGTTCCAGTATGTTCTTAGTGGTCAGGTATTAGATCAATCCCTGTCAGAGGCACTTATTGTTTTAATCCCGAAACCTGATAAACCGCTCAAGCAACTGGCTAGTTATAGGCCTATTTCTCTGCTCAATTACCATATAAAAATTTTGGCGAAGGTGTTAGCAGATCACTTAAATAAGGTTTTACCTGATTTGATTGGTGAGGAGCAGGTTGGGTTTATGCAGGGAAGGTCGATAAATGATCATTTGAGAACAGTGGCGCATGTCTTCTCCGTGTCTGAGGAGGGCAGTGACCCTATGGTTCTGGTCTCGTTGGACGCAGAGAAGGCGTTCGATAGGGTCCACTGGCGGTATTTAATAACTACAATGTGAAAATTTGGTTTCCCGGAGTTATTTTTACAATGGATCAGATCCTTGTACCTCAATCCCACTGCAAGGATTTCGTGTAATGGAGTGACATCTGATCCTTTTAGGTTATATGTGGGTACATGCCAGGGGTGCCCGTTGTCCCCCCTTCTTTTTAATTTATACCTTGAACCCTTGATTAAAAGTATACTTTATAATCATGAAATAAAGGGAATTAAGGTTCAGGAAAGTACTGTAAAGGTAACAGCCTATGCGGATGATCTTTTGGTATATATCTCATATCCGAATGACTCTATTCCTGCTCTATTGAAAACGATACAAGATTATAGTTCTCTGGCTAACTATAAACTAAATTTGGGGAAGACTGTAGTCTATCCGCTTAATAGGAAAGTATTTAAGTGGGAGATGGCGGAGCTGGGCCTGAAGTGGAATTCAGAAGCTATTAGATATCTGGGTCTCACCCTATCTAGAAATGTGAGGCGTGTACGGCAGCTAAATCTGGACTCTTTGGTTCATACAATTGATCTAGATTTTAAAAGGTGGGCAAAACTTCTGATCTCGTTGTGGGGGAGGATAAGTTTGGTCAAAATGAATGTGTTTCCTAGGCTGTTTTACCCCCTTAGTGCCCTGAACATTTCGCTCCCGCTTTCATGGTTCAAAAAGATTCATGGGCTTATCGCCAACTTTGTGTGGGGATATAAGAGGGCTAGAATGGCTTACCACAAGTTGGCTGCCCCCAAATTATTGGGTGGACTTAGATTACCGCACCTGGGACTCTATTTTTGGGCGGGTCAAGCTAATAAGTATCTGAGGTGGGTGCAGGGCACGGAGGCTTCGTATACTCCCTTATGGTTACAGATTGAAATGGCTCTCATTAAAGGGGCAGGTCTTGCTCCTGAGGCTCTCTTGTACGTTAATCCCAATCTCTTGCCAGGGGCTCTCAGGAAATCCCCGATTGGGGTCTTGGTAAGGGCTCACATGCAGCTGTGTGGTTTCCTGAAATACTCTCATGTTACTGACCCGTCACAGCCCATAAGGGGCAATCCTAGGTTTTGTATTGAAGGTAGACTTCTGAAGGCCGCCTGGTTGGTTCGGGGGGAGGGGAGTGTTGTGTAAGGGATTTAATCTCAGCAGATGAATATGTGCTTCCTGCATCTGAGATCATGAGTAAGTTCAAGTTGCCATCCTCAGCGATTTTTCAGGTTTACCAGCTCCGTCATCTCGTAGTCAGTAAATTTGGTAATAGGCAATACAGAATCTGAAATTTGAGTTTTCCGAGACTTCTACGGCCTCTGGGCGGTCTACCATGCTGTCTCAAATATTTATGCTACGTTATTTAATTGGCCTACTCCCAGAATTTAGCCCCATCTTCTTATTGGGCTTCAGTGTTTCCCAATAGGGAGATGGACTGACAGGATTGTGGCATAGCTGCCATAAATTGATTTCCCAGGATCGGTTAAGATTGATTCAGTTCAAAATACTCCATAATATTTATTACTCCCCTCAAGTTGGTGAATTTAAAGATAACCATGGCGCATCCTGTGTGAGGTGTCAGCAGGGGTGGAGATTTGTTGCACATATTTTGAACTGTCCAAAGATAGTGCCACTCTGGACAAGTATCAAAAATGGGGTAGACCCGCTATTAGGGTTGGGAGACCTTTTCACTCCTGAAGTTTGTTTGATGGGAGATGTAGCTTCTATTCCTTTTAAGAGTAGGAGGTTTCATATTTTGTTAATCTCGGCATCCCTCAAGAGCGTGGTACTCAGACACTGGAAGGATTCCATTGTGATTAGTTATGCGGAATGGTTGGATGAACTTCTTGCTAATCTCCGGATTGAGAGGATGATTGCCATTCTTCAGAATAAGCTCCCTAGGTTTAATAAAATATGGGGTCCCCTCTATACTTGCTACACAATATAGAGATGTTTTCCCTTTTTCTTGGTTTACAGTTGGGTAGGCACCTCAGAGCCTTAGGGGGTTGGGGGGTGTTTTGGGGAGCAGAGGATGTATCATATGTATCATATGTTATATGTTTTTGTGCATGTATGTACATTTCACACGGAGGTTTTGTGTGTAAATGGATACAATCTCTGTATAAAAACTGTCAATAAAATCTTAATGGAAAAAAAAAAAATAACTGGGTTACTAGGGCACTGGACAGAGGACATGCGGTGAATGTCCTCTATCTGGATTTCAGCAAGGCCTTTGACTCGATGCCACACGGTAGGCTGACCTGCAAGTTGAAGAGTCTGGAAGTAGGGAAGAAACTGGTCAGATGGGTCTAGAACTGGCTGCAAGTTAGACAGCAGAAGGTAGTAGTGGGGGGCTATCAGAACCCAGGGCAGTAACAAGTGGTGTACCACAGGGCTCAGTGCTGGGACTGGTTCAGTTTACATTTTCATAGCTGACACTGCAGTAGGGATTAAGAGCAAGATCAGTCTCTTTACAGATGACACAAAGATCTGTGCCAAGGTAGATCGGGGGAAGGGAGCAAAAGTACTTCAGGAGGATTTGGCAAAATTGGAGGAATGGTCTCACATTTGGCAGCTTGGTTTCAATGCCAATAAGTGAAAAGTGATGCATTTAGGAAGCAAGAACCCAGGACACAATTACTGGCTGGAGAGTGTCCCATTAACAAAATCCAAGGAGGAGAAGGATCTGTAAGTGCTGGTAACTGGGAAAATGAGCCACTCAGCTCAGTGCAGAAAGGCAGCAGTGAAGCCAAACAGGATGTTAGGCTGCATAGCAAGGGGGATTACTTTCACAAGTGGGGAGGTCATCTTGCCCCTATACAGGTCCCTGGTGAGACCACACCTAGAGTACTGCATGCAATTCTGGTGTCTTTACTTGAAAAGGGACATCAAACTACTGGAGGGGGTACAGCGCAGTGCAACAAAAATGATCCTGGGGTTGGGGGGACAGACCATATGAGGAAAGACTGAGAGAGCTCAATATCCTGGAGGGAAGAAGGGAGACGGGGGATATGACTGAGACCTTCAAGTACTTGAAGAGTTTGAACAGAGTAAAAACCAGGTGTTTGTTCAGTCTGAAGGGTGGAAGGGAAACCAAGGAACACTATGAAGTTGGAAGGGGGTAGGTTCAAGAGGGAGTGGAGGAGGTGCTATTTCACAGAAAGGGGTGGTGGCAGGGTGAAATGCTCTGCCAGAGGAAGTTATATCGCTGCAGAGTGTTGGGGGCTTCAAGAGGGGGTGGGACAGATTCAAGCGAGGTATAAATCAGGAGGGGGCACGAGATGGGGGGAGGACATATGGGGGGGCAACTGCAGTCTAATGGGCTGAAGTGTTGCACACTCGAGCAGACTAGATAGACTGAATAGCCTGTATTTGCTGGCAATTTCATATGTTCATATGTTTTTAGTTTGTCAATTTTAACTGCTGTGCTATCTATGCCCAACAACTATACAGTACATGCAACTTGCAAACATCTGTTGTTGGCCAATGCTTGTTTTGTATAGTCAACATCTATTAGATATAGACCAGATAAGGGTCATACTCTAGACAATTCCACATAGAGACCTGAGCACTCATTGATTGACAGCTCACTCTGAGCTGTCAATGTCAATGAGTGGATACTGTATACAGTACATGCTCCTTGACAGCTCAGTCAGTGGCTGGCCCTGGCGGTGAGATGAGGACTGTGCCAGTTACCGGCTGGGGGTCTGGATTGGGGGAGCAGTGTGGTGGGACACTACCTGCCAGGACAGGGAGGTACAGGGTCCACTAGACCACTAGGGTTGGTACAATTCACTATACAGGAGATCAGGAATAGGGAGGGGGGGTCCCCTAGACACCAGGGAAATGTTTCTGTCTACTATATAGGGGCTTGGGATGGGGGGGTTTCACCGGACACCAGGGTATATGATTTACACGTTGGATGGGCGATTTGGTAGGGGGAGGGATGACTGGACACCAGGGAAACTTATTTGTTCATCATCAGGCCTGCAGTAGGTGATGGCAGAGAGCACTAGTTACGAGGGAATACTAAAGAAATATTGGGCATGAGATCAGGTGGGGAGAGGAACTACTAGACACCAGGGCATATTGAAGAAAAGATTGTAAATGTGTGCAGGTGGGGGGGTGGGACTCCTTGACACCAGGGACTCATGTGTTGTGTTCATCAGGCCAGTGATTAATGAGGGGGGCCCTAGCCACCAGGGAATTTTTTTTTATATCTCGGGTAAGGTATTGGGTGGGGGGAGGGATCACTGGATGCCAGGGACTATTTGTTTTTTATTCTTGGGCCTGTGATTGGCGTGGAGGGGCACTAGCTACCAGGGAATAGTAAAGAAATATTGGGCATAGGATCAGGTTTGAGGAGGGACTACTGGACACAAGGGAAAACTATTGTTATATCGGGCAGATGATCGGGTTGGGGGAGGGACCACTAGCCACCGGGAAAACTTGCATGTTTATTATCGGCCAGCGATCGGTGGGGTTGGGGAACACTACATGCAAGGTATTGTATTTATTTATATTCAGGCCAATGATCAGTGATCATGGGGGGGGCCACTAGCCACCAGGGATTGTGGCTGCATGTTGGGCAGGGGCTGGGGGGGCTGCACTAAGCCACATGCAGTCTCTGCAAATGGACACATAATGGGCATGCAAATGGCCACCTAGCACCTTGCATGTCAAGGGGCCTAATTTGTATAGGTGCCTTAATGAATCGGAAGTAGTGCACTGGCGCTATCTTTTGTGGGGCCATTCACTTGGCTGGGGGTTGGCACTAGTGGGGTGGTGCAGGTGGTAATGGGGTTACTGCCAACGCTACCTAGCCCTATTCAGGCAGTCTGTCAAAACAGTGAAAGCAAAACAGTAAAGATAATAACAGTGCAGGAAAATCTGCAGCAGCAAATACAGAGAACAAGCAGAAAAGTCAACAGGCAAAACAGCGAAAATCACTACAAAAAAAATATATACAAATAAAAACCAGACACCAACAAAATCTAAAAACAGAAAGCTGTTCAAGGAGGGACGGCACTCTGGGGAGGGAGTTGGAGGGGGCAGATTAAATATTCTCACTCTGGGGAAGCAACTAGTGGAGGGGGCAGATTTAATATTCCTACTTGAGTGGGGGGACACAACTAGGGAGGGGACAAGTCAGGATGGGGCAGATTAAATAGTCTCACGGGGGGCACAACTCAGGGAGGGGACAAAGTCGGGAGGAAGCAGATAAAATATTCTCACTCCACCACTCCTGCAATTACCACAAAGGAAAGGTGAACAGCCTCACACCAACAGGCAATTACAGGCATCTGCAATGCAGCACACACAAGCAGAAAATCAAGTAAACACACAGGGCACTGTTTACTACATACATTGCTCAAATCACCATGCACTGTTATGACCAATTCACTGTTAGAATATTTGCTATATTTCCTTTGCTGTTTTTCATTCGCTGAAATTCAGTCACTCTTTTGACTGGACACCTCCTATTCATAGTCGGATAGCAAATTTTTAATACTGGGGAATCGCAAATCGCAGTGCAAGCATTTGCTGTGATTTGTGATTTTTTGTGAATCAGGGCCATGTTGTTTATACAGGAATTTGGTCTGCACTACCTTCCCCACAAGGCTCACTGCCTTACTATTAACCCCCCCCCCGAGTAACCACTAAGCCCTTTACTTTGACCCAGCCATGATTGAAACCATTAATGGTTTTTGAAGTCACCACATCTACCAGCAGAATGTTCCATGGTTCTGCCTCTATCTATATGATAACACTTCCTCATGTCCCTCCATATTCCTCCCTCAACAGTTTCCACTCATGTCCCTGTTTTCTAGATTTGCTATTCCTGTTAAATAGTTCCTCACTGTATATTTCATTCATCCTTTCTGGAACTTGAAGGTCTCAATCATATTGTGCCCTCTCATCTGACCTAGAGCAAGTACACGTTCAGTGCCCTAAACCGATCCTCATAGGATGTGCCCTGCTGGCCCTGAATTATTTTGGTTACGCTACTCTGCACCATCTCCAGTCTGTCTTTGTTCTTCCTTAGGTGAGGACTCCAGAACTGGGCACAGTAGTCCAGGTGTGGCCTTAACGGTGATCCATAGAAAGGTAGTAATACCTCTTTCCTCCTGCTATTAAAACTCCTTCCAATACACCCCAACATTATGGTTGCCTTACAGTAGGACTTTTTACATTAGTTAGATTGATAAAGGAGCCACTTATGATGACTTCTACAGTACGTTCCTTTCCTCAGTAGTAGTGGCCAGCGTAACCCCTCCCATACAGTACTCTAGCCTTGGGTTATTGTTCCCTGTGCATCACCTTGCACCTCTTGGCATTGAATTACAACTTATAAACCTGATCCACTTCTCCAACCTTTGCAAGTTACTCTGCAACTCACGTCCCCCTGCTCACTGTCTACCCTACCATGTCAAAAGGGTGACGGAATAATGGCATCTGCTATAAGGACGATGTCAGTTTGGCTACTGTTAAACGATAATGGTAAATTACAGTTACTGCAGTAACAGTGACAACTGCATTTATGAGGGGGGATTCCCCCCCGCACCCACCATTGTGGGGGTCCCCACACCCCACCTTACTAACATAACCAATTTCGAGGTAGTAGCACCTCGGTGAGGAATGAACTTCCATTGTCACCATTACTGCAGTAACCATCATTTACCATTGCCCTTTTAACAGTAGCTGAATTGACTTTGCCCATATTGCAGTCTCCATTATTTCTTCATCCTTTTGACATGCTACCCTACCATAGAGCTTAGAGTCATCTGCAAAGAGGCACATATTGTCCTGAATTCCTTCTCTTATGTCATTGATGAACATAAGGATTGGACCCTGGATTGATCTCTGTGGCACTCCACTAGTGACCTCCCTCTCCCCACATTTGGCTCCATTTACCACCACCCACTATGTCTATTACAGCAGCATCCAAAGTCAGCCCGGCAATTTGTGTACTAAAACTGCATATGTTATGCAAACTGAGAACTGTTTTTTGGAAGCATATACTGTACATCCCTAACCAACTTGAAATTTGACAGAAATTCTCTCATAGGTTTTTGGGTTTTCAGTATTCTAAATTTTACAAAAAGATGCTCGCTAAACAGTTGTTGTAAATCCAGTTTAAAATCTTCAGTGTATCCCATTGCTCCATTCATTACCTATACTACATGTCGTAACTCTGGGCTGGAACCTTCAATCAAAATATTTTCCTTTTATTTGACTGGCAGTAACTTATTGATATTATTATGGCTAATACATGTTCACAGCCAAAATTTTAAAAATGTTCTTTGATATGCATGATGTCATGCATTCATCACCCAGACGAAATTAAAACAAACTTTGCTACAAATGTAATAGATTTATTGACTAAGCTACAAACTACAGAAGATCTAAGAATGTATTAGGTTTCACACACATGTATTGTATTGCAAATAATAGACATCGCTTTATATTCAACATACTGTAGGTTATTAGTTCCAGACTACAACCAAATAAAACATTTCTTTCCAGAAAATTCTAGGGTTTATCTATTGGCAGACATAGTCAGACAGGTTTGCTTCTAAGGCGAATACTCATTGAATTTCATTTAAACACTAAACTAATCCTTCCCCCACCACAGATTATTCTCAATACGTGCCTTAAAACGAAAGTGAATACTTAGATTTTGCTGATGACATGAACTATCTTTATCTGCAATCTTGGTTAGGAGGCAGCAGATAAGAACAACTTAGCCCATCCAGTTTGCCCATTTCTCCCTACCAACACTGCAGTATTACCACAGACCATGTCCGAACTACAGCTCTTTCTCCCTTCCCACTCCTTTTCCACTATGATTCCTTTGTGCTTATCCCATGCATTCTTGAACCCCACCACCTCTGCTGGAAGGTTGTTCCAGGAATCCACCACTCCTTCTGTGAAGTACTTCCTCATATCTCTCCTGAATCTACCCCTTCCCACTTCACAGCATGTCCCTTTGTTCTTGAGCAACTTTACTTCTGACAAATATTCCCCTCTTGTACCTTATTTTCCCCTGTGAGGAAATTAAAGAACTCTGTCATACCCCCCCCCTTCCAGGGTATACATATTGAGGTCATTTAGTCTCTCCTCCTAGGGCTTTTAATGCAGACCCTGCACCATTTTAGTTGCCCTCCTCTGGGCCACCTCCACTCTGTCCTTCTGGAGGTGTGGTCTCCAGAACTGGACACAGCACTCTAGGTGGAGTCTTACCAGTGATCTATGCAGAAGCAACACTACCTCCCTCTTTCTGCTGGTGATAATCCTCCCTTTGCACCCCTGCATCCCACTAGCCCTACCTACTGCCTTGCCACACTGCCTGGCCACCTTTAGGTCAACCAATATGATCACCTCCATGTCTTTTTCCTGTGTGGTGGTTGTCAGTATCACTCCACCAGTTCTGTTCTCTGCTGCTAGGTTTCTGCGCCCTAACTGCATTATTTTGAACTTTTTCACATTGAAATCCCTACCCTTTGGTGCTGAGGGGTGAAGCGCTGTAC
The DNA here is from genome assembly GCA_016271365.2 of Neoceratodus forsteri. Lineage (NCBI taxonomy): Eukaryota > Metazoa > Chordata > Ceratodontiformes > Ceratodontidae > Neoceratodus > Neoceratodus forsteri. The sequence goes on from CM057449.1 coordinate 737,603,031, forward strand.
GCCACACCTCGCACCATGCCGGCAACCCGTGTTTGGGAATGAGCACGGGCTGCCGGGGGTCAGCCGAGGAGGATAAGGATCGAGCACCCAATGGCTGCTCTCCTTCTCCGGGGGGGGTTATCTGTACATTCCCGCAGCAATACCGACACCTAGGGGAACCCTGGTGAAGGTGCGGCAGTGGGAGTAGCAGCATCAGGGATAGGGTAAGACGTTGGCAGAGGGGTGGAGTGGGAAGCATGTCTCAGCATGCCTTCCAGCTCCTTAGCCCTCCTTGCATGCCAACGTCAGGGGAAAAAGAACTGGGGAAAAACACCCTCTCTCTCCTAGGTGACGACTCCTGACGGTGTGTGTGTGGATCCTTGGGCTCGTCGGGCAGACTCCGCTGTGCACTTAAGTCCACGTCGCAGCAGATATGGTTCAGAGGGGGTAAGTGGGGCATGCCTCCTCACCCTACCCTGGGGTTATCCAGGCACCTAAGATTGGTGGAATTAACACTCTAGGGGCAGACCCAGATGAGGGGAAGGATCACACACACGGATAGAGATAGTCTGAAAGAGTGGAGAAAGGGGGCAGTTAGGAGGAGGATAAATACAATAGTTAAAAAAAAAAAGAAATCCCTACCCTTTACAACTCCTCTAGTTTTCTCAGGTGTCTGCTCATCCCTTCCACCCACCGGAGCGTCCACCCTATTGCACCCCCCATCAGGCTGGCAGATACAGTATTTGTTACAGAGGTTCTATTCTTGTATCGTCTTCCATGAAGCATGACCTGTTAGCTGACGTCAGTTATCATTAGCCAGGCTCAGCATTTCAGGGTAACTAAACTCATTTGAAGTCTCATTAACAGTTAAGCAGGTCAACAAGACTGTTCTGTCTCTGCTGGCATTTGAAAGAGACATTGCTTTTCTGGTAGTGTCAGACAGCCTGCAAGAGACTTTTCTGCTGCTTGGTATTCTCATTCTGAGGGTTGGGGGAGGGGAAAGAGAATAGCCTTCTGTTTTAGGTGTCCAAAAAGTGATTCTACAATTTCTTCCTACTTGCTTCAGTCTATTAAATCCTGCACCCTTCACATCCCCCTCTGCAAAACCTGCATTGGTCAAACTGCTTTTTCCATCTGTCTGCCAACACTCAAGAATAATTTTCCTACTCCCCTCTGCCTCTTAGTCTCCTATATCTCTTTTAGGCAGATCCAATGGGACCAACGGGGTGCCTCAAGGATCAGTACTGGGACCAATCCTCTTTAATGTCTTTATTCGCAAAATTGCAGAGGGGCTATAAGGGAAGGTATGCCTTGTTGCAGATTACACTGAAATCTGCAATGGGGTCAACACTCTGGGGCAGCTGGGTGGGTGGAAAAAATGAATAGAGATCTAAGAAAACTAGAGGAGTGGTCAATGGTGTGGCAGCATGGTTTCAATGTAAAGTAGTGCAAAATCATGCACTTGGGGCACAGAAACCCAGCGGAAGAGTACAAAATGGGGGGAGTGGTATTAATGACCACCAAACAGGAAAGAGACCTGGGGGTAATCATATATTATGACCAAAAGGTGGCCAGACAGTGTGACAAGGCAGTGGGGAGAGCTAGTGGGATGCTAGGGTGCATAAGGAGGGGTATCACCAGCAGAAAGAGAGAGGTGGTGTACGGCTGTATAAATCACTGCTGAGACCTCACCTAGAGTACTCTGTCCAGTTCTGGAGACCACATCTCTGGAGGGATATAGACAGCATTAAGGCGGTCCAGAGGAGGGGAACTAAAATTATGCAGGGTCTGCATCTAAAGCTCTATGAGGAGAAACTAAAGGATATCAGTATGTACACCCTGGAGGAAAGGAGGAAATGATAGAGACTTTCAAATGCCTCACAGGTACAAATATGGTTCAAGAGGGAAGCATTTTTCACAAAAGAAGATGCTTAAGGACACCGGATCATACTAAGAAACTGGGGGGGACTCAGGGAGATGTGAGGAAGTACTTCTTCACAGAAAGAGTGGTGGATGCCTGGAACAGCCTCTCAGTGGTGGTGGGAGGGGGGACACAGTAACGAGATACAAGAATGCATGGGATAAGCATAAAAGGACCTTGGTGGTGGTGGGGGGTTAAGCCAGAGACAAGTAGAGTCTGTGTTGCTACAGTAGGTAGGGAAACTGGGCAGGCTAGGTGGGCCATGCAGTCCTTATCTGCGGACAAATTCTATGTTTCTATGACCACATCACTCTTTCCTGTTCGTGTATCTAACCTTTTGCTCTTCCCATCTCACCTCCTTCCCTGCCTCCCCAAAATCTCTGCCTCCTCTTTCTCTCTTCTTCCCCTCCCAAAGCCATGGTACTTCTTTTCCTTGCTTTTTTTTCTGGTCTCTGTCTCTTCAGCTTCCTCCCTTTACGTGGCTTTCCCCCTTCCCCATTTAAAGCAGCTCAGTGCTTGATCCCCCTCCCCAGGCATCCTCCCTCTGGTCCTCATACACTAGTTCGCCTCTTTCCCTTAATGGTCTTTCCCTTTTGCCACCTGCCTTTTGCCTTTGTATCATATTTTGTGCTCTATTTTATTTGTCTTTTGTTTATACTATGTATAACTTTTGCATCATTGGTACATTAAACTGCTATTATTTACTTACCTGTATTTTTTATCATTGTACTCTCTTCTTTTTGCCATCATATCTATTGTATTCTGGACTTCTGCACCTTGTCTCCTATGTACAGTACCACTTTCATTGGGGCACACCTGGAAATTATCCTTTCCTCTGTTTGCCTAATGAAGGAAGGAAGGAAGGAAGGAATTTACTAGAACTGTATCTAGTCAAAGATTTTTCCACAACATTATATGTGCTTCAAACACACAACCATCGTAGCTCCTTTATGGTTAATATTTTTATTAGAAATATAAACAAACAATGGCACTCACCAAATAGAAAAAATACAGAAATGAGAACCAGAAACATAATAGAGTTATATGCCGTACAACCAGAGAAATAGGCAAAATATACTCAAAGGAGTTACAGTCCCAGCTAAAGGAGAGATGTATCTTCCATTGGAAGAAAGCATCATAAAGAGTGGTAGTTGAGAAGATCTGCAAAAAGAAAGGGTCAAGACAAAGATCAAGTCACATATCAGTCCTTCAAACTTCCCTCATAGATGATATGAGTTTAAGCAATGCACCTATGAGACGTTAATGTGTGCTACATATAACAGGAAAATACAAACCTGTAAAACAAAGAAACAACAACAACAGTACTAACTACAGCTTTGAATAAAAAAGAGCTGCTGGAAATTGCATGTGAGGTACAGATAACCCTCTTAATTCACTTCTGGCATTATAGGGAGGCTATGAGCAGCTACAGAGAAGAATGAATGCAGTTCAGGATTTTGACATAATCGCAAGAAAAAAAAATACTCTCAGGTTTCACAGTTCTGAAGACATCTACATTAAAGAGCTAGTGTACTGCCTAAAACTAACATTAGATTTTAAAAGCAGACAGCCATTATCTTTTTTTTATCTGAGGTACTTTTTATTTTCCCTTTGTTTAATTAGAAGACTGTTTACCTGATGTTAGTAGGTGTGATGTGTGCAGCACCTATTAGCCTGGTAGCTGACATGTCTTCCTTTACTGCCCCACACTACATCATCAGCATTGTGACCTCACTGACTGTGACATTACTGCAACTTAGGAACAGCAAGTGAGTGACTGCCAGATCATTCACCTGTGATGTCACAGTCAGTGAGACCATAATGCTAATGATGTAGTGTAAGGCAGTAGAGCTAGATATGTCAGCTGCCAGGCTAACAGCTGTCCACACATCTAGCACAATATTATCCCATAGAATACTTTCAGACAATAAGATTGAGCTCCCTGACCAGGAGCTCCTCCTGCAGCAGTGTGGTGACTGATCTCTGCTGCCACCAGCTTCACCCTCCTTGGCCAGATCAACACTAAGATTGAGGCCCCTGATCGGGAGCTCCTCCTGCAGCAGTGCAGCGACTGATCTCCACCACTGCCCATTTCACCCTCCTTGGCCAGATCAGTGCTAAGATTGAGCCCCCTGAGCAGGAGCTCATCCTGCAGTGGTGCGGCGATTGATCTCTGCTGCCACCCGAATCACCCTTCTCAGCCAAATCAATGCTAAGATTAAGCCCCCTGACCGGGAGCTCATCCTGCAGTAGTGCTGCGACTGATTTCCGCTGCCACCTGCTGCACCCTCCTCAGCCAGATCAAACCTAAGGTAGGGTCCTCTCCTAGGAAGTGTCGGAGATTCAAGATTTTTTGGTGCTACCCTCTGATTGGCTGCTTCCTCAGCTATCTTTAAGCCGATTGGCTAATTCTTCTAGCCTAGTATACTGACTGTCTGAGCCTTTCTGCAAGTCACCGGTCTTTGATGTGCCTTGGGAAACTATTTATTTCTTTAGTTATCTTTTCAGCTGTTCTGCTTTTTCTCTCCTGACTCTCTAACAACGTGTTTCCTGTCTTAAATTCTGCTTGTACAGGAACTGCAATCACCCTATGAATTGTACTATGCTGCTTGTGCTGCTATTAATTCTTTTTGGCATCTGATACTCCAATTAGGATTTATTTAAGTGTTACTGCATTTTATGTGACTTATTAAGTTGTGCTGCTTTTACTTAGAGTGTATTTATACACTGTACTTGCTGCCTTCTGGTCTAAATTCCTCCTGATCTCACTTCTCCCAGCTAACCCCCCTTCTCATAAAATGGCGATTACCCACCCTGTATTCTTTCTGACTTTCTGCTGTAATCCCCTCTGAGCTCGCCACTGCCTTGTCCTGACCCCTGCTTCTCTATTGTTCACTGCTGCCTCTCCCACCCCATGATTTAAGCATATTTCTTTTCTTGTCTTTCTGTTGCCAACTCTGGCCCCCTGCTATCTTCCTGTCTTTAGCCCTGTCCTCATCCCGGCCCTTGATTTCGGCTGCTCCTAGTAACCCTGTTGTCTCCTCCTTCTCCACAGATTGAGCCACCTGACCGGGAGCTCCTCCGGCTGTAGTGCGGCAATTGATCTCCGCTGCTGCCCGCTTCACCCTCCTCGGCCAGATCAACACTAAGGCACGGTCCCCTCCTAGGAAGCACCAGAGATTCAAGATTTTTTGGCACTACCCTCTGATTGGCTGCTTCCTCAGCTATCCTTAAGCCAATTGGCTAATTCTTCTCAACTAGAATACTGACTGTCTGAGCCTTTCAGCAAGTCACCGGTCTTCAGTGTGCCTTGGGAAGCTATAAGCTGACTGGCTAATTCTTCTAGCCTAGGATACTGATGGTCTGAGCCTTTCAGCAAGCTGCCGGTCTTTGGTGTGCCTTGGGAAGCTATTTATTTGTCCCATTCACCCTCCCTGAGCCCGGCCTCTATTAAATACACTTCAACCCCTCCCACTAGTTCTTCCTCTCCTCCCTTGCTCTCCCCTCTAGCCCGCCTCTTAAAGTGAGCCAATCCCTCTCTCACATACCCGCATGATATCACTCCCCGGACTACTCATTTTTTGCTTTATTCTCTCTGATACCCACAATCCTCACCATCCAGCACCACCCTCAAACACTAGAATATCCTACAACTATCCCACATTGGGTTCTCACCCCTTTCCCCCCACTACTACATCGGCCACATGTATTTTGTAGAAACCCCTCTGGGACCTCCCCAAAATCTTGATAGCCTTACAACTCACTGCCCCTTATCCACGTTCTATATGGGTAACATTTATTTTCGATGCCATTTATCTTTTCCTCCTTTTCCACATGGGTATTTCCACAACACACAACTTCCCCACACAAAGATGCCTGAACTCCTCCAAAATTAAGCTATTCCATAGGTGGATTAAATACATAATCTTCCTGATGCTTATTTGCATGGGCAATGTTGAGTTAAATCCTGGCCCCCCACAGTCACTCGCCTCTCCATCTGACCTCGCAGCCACCAAAGGTTTAAAGTGCTTGCACCTCAATGTGTGCAGCCTTCTGAAAAAACTAGATCTCATCCACACCTGGGTCTCTCACACAGCTCCAGATGTCCTAGTACTTACTAAGACTTGGCTGAAAAAATCCACCCCTGACTCTGCACTATCTCTACCCTCATACAACCTATTCCTAAGTAACAAACCAACAAGGGGTGGGGATGTAGCAATCTACGTCAAGAAAAAAAATAATTGTATCTGACATTACCATAGACCACCTGCTCAAAGAATTTGAGGTCCTAACATTAAACCTTTCCCTGTCTCCATCTGAAACCGTATCAGTAATAGATTGTTATAGGCCCCCCTCTGGAAGTCTGGAACTCCTAAACTACCTACGGGCTATTTCAGACACTAAACAAAATGAAATAATTATACTTGGTGACATGAATATCGACTGGCATAAAACCAGCAACAAATGCCTGCAGTTGAAAGGGCTCTGCGATGAAGCGAGTTTTGACCGGTTGGTAACAGAGGTCACTCACCCTAACCCTAAAACACCTGCTAATGGCTCCATGATTGATCTAATTCTTACTAATAGACAGCACAAGATCACTCATACAGCAGTATTCCATAATGATGACAGCAACCACTGTGCTGTGGCCTGTATCAGAGGTCAGTCACTTGTAAAAACCATCTGCTGCCTTCACTTGGAAAAGTAGCCTTTGTAATTTCAACATAAACCATTACCTAACTGACCTCAGAAGCATAATCTGGTCTGATCTCTAACTGGCCAGAAACATCAATGATGCGGCCTCCATTTTTAATCATATACTAAGCGACCTTATTAACAAGCATGCCCCGCAAATTAAATGTAGAACTAGGAAACACTCCTGCCACTGGTTTACAGCTGAGCTAAGGACTGCACTAAAAGAAAGGGATTGTCTATGGACTACAGCCAGATGGTCGAAACTCCCCTCTGATGGGGAATCCTTCAAAGCCTGCCATAATGGCTGCACCAAAAAGATCAGGGTCTCCAAAGCAAATTATTACTTGTCCACCTTCGATTCCACTAAGGATAATTCAAGAAAATTCTGGTGCATAATTAGCCAGGTAGAAGGTAACAAACCATCCTCCTCATTACCTGGCAAGGTCTCCTTTAAAGGCAAAACCTTATCTGATAAATCAGATGTCCACCATAGTTTCAAGGACCATTTTTCAACCACAGGTCTAGCCTTCGACTCCTCTAAAACTGCAACCCTTGCCTCCAACCTACCCAAGCAATCCCCGACTCAATCCAAGAATATCTTCTCCTTCACCCCTTTCCACTACAAGGAAGTAGAAGGCCTTCTACTCAACTTAGATACTAAAAAAGGAGCCAGAGCTGATGATGTAGGTCCCTTCTTCCTTAAAATTGGTGCCAGGTTTTTAACAGCCCCTATCCTTCACCTGTTTAACCTTTCTGTCTGCTCCAACACCATACCATATATATAGCACAAGTGCTTCCATTGTTCAAATAAGGACACTCCATGGACCTAAATAATTACTGCCCAATATCAATTCTACCCCTCCTTTCCAAATTTCTTAAAAAAATATTAAATGCCCAAATCAGAGAATACCTTGATAATTCCAACTTAATAAACCCAGTTCAATCTGGTTTTAGACCAGCACACAGCATCACCTCTGCTCTAACTTCAGTTACAAATGACTGGCTCCTCGCTATGTATAACAGACAAGTTACAGGGGCTGTCTTTTTGAACTTAAGCAAAGCCTTCAACACAGTCGACCCTGGTTTGCTCCTTGAAGTGCTTGATTTCCATGGCATCGCTGGTCCAGCACTGCTATGGTTTAATAGCTATCTAACTAATAGAATTCAACAAGTCAAATCAGACAGTTCCCTTTCCCCATTCCTCCTTCTCATAAGGGGAGTTCCCCAAGGATCAATCCTTGGACCTCTCCTATTCATGATTTATATCAACTCAGTTGGTGACAATGTTAACATAGCCAAATTCCATCTGTTCGCAGATGATACAGTGATCTATCTTTCCAGACCTACAGCAGATGAGGTCCACACAGTGCTCCAGTCAGAATCTGACCTGTTACAATACAGCTTTGTTCAAGCAAAACTCCTACTTAATGCAAAAAAATTACAAATTGACGTATTTCCATTTCAATCATGTCATCTACCACAAATGCGCTCACCTACCTACCCCCCATTAAAACTCTTCATGGTGATGACCTTGAGGTGATCAGCCACTTTAAATACTTGGGTTGCGACCAAGACCAACATTTAACTTTTGATGCCCATATTGCTTCTCTTACAAAGAAACTGTGGCAGAGAATTTGATTTTTCTTCAGAAACAAATCACTCTTTCCCACTGTGGCCAGGCTACACTTAGTGTAAACAATGTTCATCCCACTCCTCGATTATGCAGACATACTTTATGGTCATTGCTCTGATACCATGCTTCACCAGCTAGACACACTTCACCATAGAGTGATTCATTTACTTTCCAGTGCCCACTGTCACACACACCACTGTAACCTGTACGCATCCTTAGGGTGGACCTCTTTATCCACAAGACATCTCATCCATTCTCTCATCTGGCTTTACAAAGCACTCATGTCCAATCTCCCTCCTTACTTAACTAATCTCTTTCAGAGCATGTCCTGCACATACTTCCTAAGAAAGAGCTCCTACATTACGTTAGATGTGCCACACTCCTGTACACATTTCAGTGATATGGCTATAAGCTGTGCTGTCCCAGTTGCTTGCAACACAGTCCAATCTAGTCTCAACCTTCAGACCCTAATCCCCCAAATAATTTCAGATGACTAGTCAACTGTACAGTGACTAACTCCTACACTCACCATTAAGTAGCACCCACTTGTTATGCTGACTCTCCAGTATCCTTCAACTCTGTGACCTAGAGCTACCACCCTGACCTCACCTTCATCACCTTCATCTCCTTCACATTCATCTACCACCTATGTACTATCTGTTCTGTTCACCCTCATGTCTGCCTACTTATTGCTATATCTTCAGTCCTAGCTCTCAACTCCCTCATATGCAGTTCCTGTCCTCTATTCCTCCCTTCCCTGATTGTAAGGCAGATACTGTATCTACAACTTACTATTGCTGAAGTGTTGATTTTGTGTTCTAACTGCCCACTGCACTACCTTGTTAGCGTGATACCTTCTATTACTGATTGTACATTTGACTACCTTATGAGCACTGTTTCATATGTAATCATAGTTTGTATGTATTTTACATCAATGTTGTATGTCCAATGTGTCCTCCAGGACCTCCTTGTAAATTAACTTGTTAAACGGAGTATTTCCTGTCAATAAACTAAACCTTGAACTTGAACTTCAGATGAGCAAAAGGAAAAATAAAAATACTTCAGAAATTAAAAGTTACAGCTGAATACTACTTAAAATTTGTATTATTTTCCTGTCTGCCTCTTTTGGCTCCAGTAGCTCTTTAAGCTCATGTAGCCAATCCATTAGTTAATTTCATGAATTTTCTTCCTATATGGACCCCATCAATAGTGTTAGAAGGAAGTTCAACAAGAGGTTGTCCTTTCTTTAGCATTAGAGTGATAAAAGTATCACAAGCTGACAGTTTGGGCATCAGGGCCCAGATATTCAAACTGCGCCAGACTGTGGCACAAGCCTGGGCGCAGCTCAACTTAGCTGCACAGGGGCGTGGACTAGGTGATATTCAATGGAGCTGTGCCATGGCTCAGCATTGTTGAATATCGCACCCTGGCCACCTGCAGTGCACATGGCGCAGTGGTACTGCGCCTGCGCCAGTGGCCAGAGTGGAGCATGGGGATGTGCTAATGCAAGTTCCATTGCGCTAGGTGCAACAACCCTGATATTCAAAAGTTGACATGCAAATGGGGCCATAATGTATGCAAGGCATAAATGGGGTCATTTGCATGTCATTATGGCCCCATTTGCATGCAGGTGCGTCGATCCCCAACGACTTGTGCCTGGTGCCCTGCCAGGCAGCAGCCAGTGGACACTGATGCCCCCTGCAGCACGGCAATGTGCCCCACAGCCCCATCGTGGGCTGAAGTAAAATAAAATAAACCACTATACCTGGTGGTCTAGTGGACCTGTCTGCCCGATCGTGGGCTGAAGTAAAATAGAATAAACCGCTATCCCTGGTGGTCCAGTGGACCTGTCTGCCCGATCGTGGGCTGAAGTAAAATAGAATAAACCGCTATCCCTGGTGGTCCAGTGGACCTGTCTGCCTGATCGCGGGCTGAATTAAAAATAACAGAAACCTATTAACCCTGGTGGTCCAGTGGACCCTCCTCCCCACCAGCCCACTGATTCCCACCGCCCCGCTCCCCGGTCTGGTGGGCAGCATGCTACTATCTGCCTGCCACCCACCGCCCGCAACTGACACCATCGGTAGGGCTGTACACCCATTGGTCCATAGCGTGAGCCAATGGGTGTGCAGTCCATACCGTACTACACATTCCAGATATGTGAATGGATCCATTACAGTGACAGGCTCTATGTCGACTGCAAGTTGCGGTGGGCATGGAGCCACACAGTTTGGCTCTGTTTTGTAATTGGGGGGCTTTGCCCCCCGCACCCCCGAACTAAAGGATTCTAACTCCAGCTTGGATTTAGTTCAGGGAGGGGGTGCAGGTCAGGGGAAGTGGTTGCCTCCTTCCAGCAGCACTTCTACGGCGGCATGATGCTGTTGTCGAGATCGACACATGTCGCTGTAGAAATGTCGCTGTTAGGGTGGCATACCGACACAATTACCAGCCTCCTCAGTGGATCACTGCAGCCCTGCAATAAAAAGAACATAGAGGAAGGACAGGGATAAGTGGGAAACACATGCAGGGCCATAAATGTATATGTGCTACTTATAGGTACCCTCCCATCCACAGCATGTACATTTGATGGCTCAGCCACCCTCCAGAGCTCCCTGATGTCATCTTTATAGTATTCTTTATAGTATTTTTAGAAGGACTAACCAGCTATTCCTAAACCCCCAAAAAACAGTATCACAAACATTCGGATCCCAACAAAGACTTTCCCGCCAAATCCCCTGCCCCCCTTTCAAAACCTTGGATGGGACCCTGTTGGACAGCTATACTTCCTTCAGATACCTAGGCGTCTGGCTAGACCAGCACCTAGACTTTACATCTCATATCGACTCGCTATACAAGAAACTTCTCCCCAAATTAGGTGCTCTATTCCATAACAAAAATGCCTCTCTACACAAACCAGGCTAGCCATTGTCCAAAAATGATTCTCCCTGTTTTAGATTACGGTGATATAGTCTACTCCACTGCTTCCGTATCCGCCTGGCTAGCCTAAACACCATGTTCCATTCTTTCTGCTGGTTCATTCTAGATTGTCCGCTATCTACTCACCACTACAACCTATACAGCTCTACTAACCTGCCGTCCCTCCACGATTGCAGACAAATAAACTGCGTTGGTTCGCTGCCAAATTCTGGTACCACTCCCTCCCCCCCATCTGGCCTCTACCCTCTCCAAACAATCCTCTCCTGCATACTCACTCAGGAATATAGATCCCAGACTGCTGCATGTCCCATTTATGCGTACTTCCAAAGGCCAAGCTGCCTTTAGTTTCCATATCCCACAGATTTGGAATGCTCTGCCGGCCACTATAAGACATGCACAGAACAATTACCAACGCAACCCTCTACTTACAGCCCATTTCTCTTCCAGCTGCTCCTGTTATAACTAATTCCTCTACTCCTGCTTGTTGTACTATAAAGGAATATGAAATGTATATGACCATGTCACTCTGTACAATGTATTTTTCTGAACCCCTGTCTGTTAATTGTTATACATATGTCTGTAGGAAGCCTTGACTTCCCAATATGTTCTGTTTGTTGTATATATCCTTGTATTGTAATTTATGGGTCTCGGTTCCCAGGTCACATCTGGAATCGAGCTATTAGCTCAGTATGCTTTCCTGGTAAAACTCATAAATAAATAAATAAATACATAAATAAATAATAAATGTCCTTATTGGCCACCATCCATTACAGGAAATGAGAAGCCTGCAGAGGTCAGTAAGCCCACTAAGACACGACCTCTGCTCACACTCCACCTGGCTGGTCCTGGCAGACAAGGACCACATCATCTGGGGACTATAAAGTCCAGTGGAAGAAGCATAAACAGAGCACAGAGATCACCATAGCAGCACATACAACAAATTAATGCACAGTCATCCACACCCTGCCTGTAGCATACATAATTCACCTGGCTCCTCCAGCTCCAAAAATGGGCCCCCTTCAGGGTTGTTAACACATGCCATCTCAGACATACACCACAGTTTCCTGGGGTATAACCAAACTCTGCCAATCTTTCACTTAGAAATGTAATTGGATGTATGTGCAGCTGCCATTAAACTATCTTTATGGGAAAGGAGTAACACAGTGATTCCAGTGCATGAAACATCACCCTGCAGGCATGGCTTGAACATGCCACCTTTCTTTTTTTACTTTTCACTTTATTTGTCCCCCAATTTGCCACCAGCTACTGGGACTTCTTTCCACCTTCTCCAAGGCCTTTTACCCACCACAGGAGTCCTTTGGTGGTCAAGCCCACCTCCAGCCTTTGCTCGACAGCCTCCATGGATATCTTGACCATAACCCATGGCTTATTCCCATGGGTGGGACCTCATGGTTGCAGGAAGAGGATACTTCACTCGACAGTTGGGGCCTATGAGAAGGAGGGGTGGAAAGAATCAGAGTGACCCTGCTGTAGCATGGGGGTGGGGTGGCTTCATCTGCCTGGCACTGTTAGGGGTATTTTATTCTCTGTTAGACCTTCCCTTTATCCCACCCAAAGGAATGGTCCTGAGAGGTGACCCAGCAGTTAACCTACATGGACATCAGAAGGGTAGGTTATCCTCCCACTACCTTCAGTGCACCCCTGCTGTCCCCACTCTGGGTGGGTGACACCTCCATACCACCTGCCAGGTGAGTGGGTGCATGCCAATGGGAGGTCACCTCAGAGGACCACTTATTCCTTCCCACACAACAGCCTCTCCCTCAGGGTTACCAGGGGGTGGTCATGCTGTGGAGGGAGGTGCCCTCCCTTCCTGAGGCAGGAGGCATCCATAGGATACTTGATCCTGCCTCAATGGTCAGCACTTGACATCCCAGACTTGGGGCACAAACCAGGGCCATCTGGATGGCAAGCAGTAACCCTACCACTGCACTACATAGAAACATAGAAACATAGAAGTTGACGGCAGATAAGGACCGCAAGGCCCATCCAGTCTGCCCATTTCTTTTTCTACCTTATAAATGTGCCATCGGCCTTTGCTCTGTCAGTGGCCTATCTATTCATAGTCATTTGTATTGCTCCCTTATGCCTATCCCAAGCCTGTTTGAAGCCCTGCATTGTATTCATAGCCACCACTTCTTGTGGTAAGCCATTCCATGCATCCACCACCCTTTCTGTGAAAAGAATTTCCTCACATTCCCTTAATCAGCCACCTCTAATCTCATGCTGTGTCCTCTTGTCCTGTTATTTTCTTATATTTAAACATGTTGAGACTCTTTCACCTTGTTAATGCCCTTAAGGTGTTTGAATGCCTCGATCATATCACCTCTCTCCTCCCTTAGCTCAAGGGTATACATATTGAGCTCTGTTAATCTGTCCTCATATGTCTTCTGATGCAGTCCCTGCACCATTTTAGTTGCCCTTCTCTGGACTGCCTCAATTTGGTTAATGTCCTTGTGAAGGTGTGGCCTCCAATACTGCATGCAGTACTCAGATGGGGCCTAACCAGTGTCTTGTAAAGAGGATTATTACCTCCCTCTTACGACTTGTGATACCCTACTAATACACCCTAACACCCCCCTAGCCTTATCTACTGCTTTAGAGGTCTGCTTGGATGATTTCAGGTCATCAGTGATGATGATGCCCAAGTCTCTTTCTTCCTTTGTGACTGCTAGCAACTCCCCTCCCAGCCTATAGGTGGCTTCAGGGTTTCTCTTCCCTATGTGCATGATTTTACACTTCTTTGCATTAAATCCTAGTACCCACTCTTCTGACCATTTTGCTAGTTTATCCAGATCTCTTCTCATTTTGCCCACCTCATCTGAATCATCTACTCTGTTGCAGATCTTGGTGTCATCTGCAAACAGACAAGCCTTACCCTCTCGTCCATCTGCAAGGTCACTAATGAAGATGTTGAAGAGGACTGGCCCCAGGACTGATCCCTGAGGTACCCCACTTGTGACTTGCATCTCTTCTGACTGTATACCATTTACCACCACTCTCTGTTTTCTGCCCGTCAACCAGTTTGCCACCCAGTTAACCAACTTCTGACCCACCCCGAGCCTACCCAGCTTAAGTATCAATCTTCTATGTGGAACAGTGTCAAAAGCTTTGCTGAAGTCAAGGTAGGTGACATCAACTGCTCCCCCTTGGTCCACCACTCTGGTTACCCAGTCAAAGAAATCTATGAGATTAGTGTGACAGGACCTTCCTTTTGTAAACCCATGCTGTCTTGGATCCTGTGCCCCTATGGATTCCAAGTGTTGCACTATCCTTTCCTTAAGGAGTGCCTCCATAGTCTTGCCCACTACTGAGGTAAGACTGACTGGTCTGTAGTTCCCCACCTCCTCCCTGCTACCAGTCTTGTGGAGGCGGGATCACGACCCTTCTGCAGTCTTCTGGGACCTCTCCTGTGCTCAGAGACTCACTAAACAGTTCTGCTAATGGCTCTGCTAGTTCCACCTTTAGCTCCTAAGTACCCTGGGATGTATGCCATCAGGTCCCATTGCCTTATCCACCCTGAGCTTAGCAAGCTCTTGTAGGACCTTTCTTTGTGAAGGGAGTAGTGCTCACCTCCCTCCCCTGTGTCCATGATGCTGAGCTGTGGGCCCTGCCCTACCTTCTCTTCAGTAAATACTGAGCAAAAGTATCTATTTAGGATAGATGCCTTTACAGGGTCCTCCTCCTCACATGCTCCCTTTTCTCCATTAAGCTTAGCAATACACCCTCTGGACTTTCTCCTTTCACTAATGTATCTATAGAAAGTCTTGTCACCTTCTTTTACTGTTCGTGCTAGTGTTTCCTCAGTTTGGGACTTTGCCTGCCTTACTGCCTTCCCTGCTTTCCTTAGGGCAGTTTGGTATGCCTCCCTATCTTCATCCCGCTGTGTTCCCTTATATTTCCTGAAGGCCAGTTCACAGCCACTAGCCAGCTAACCTGAACACATCCTCTTTAAAGGGTCTCATGTCTGAGGTGGAGCACTGTGCAGCATAACCAAGGCCCCTAGAATTCTGCGGCCGCAGAAATTCAGTGAACTTGCATCTATCAGAACTTCTGCGTGCTGCAGAATTCATTCTTTTGGTGATTTTTATTAATATTTCTGTTTATCCATAGAATCTGGTTCTCTTCCCCTCTTTTTATATCCAAACCCCCCACATGCTCAGAATGTGATGTTATCATTGCTGTAACATCATACATTAGCTAATGAAATGGCTGCATTCTGCAACAGAAATGAACAGTCACTTATCTACCAAAGCTTCCACTGCCAGAGATGGTGGCGCAGCGCATCATGCGTGGTGATATTTGCTCAACCTGTACTACAGCCTAATACAATTTTCAGTCTTACATTATTGCGCTAGGGCAAACTTAAACAAAACCTTGTCAATAACACAGACTTGTTAAGTCCATACCTCACTTTGTACAAACCTATTTGTGCCTTTAAGGTATTGAGATGCCATCTGAAATGAATAACTGGTAAAATGAATTTAACTGTCATTTTAAGAAAAATAAAGTAATTATGCCCAGAAAAGTGGAATGTGATAATGTAGACCTGTTGAAAGAATAGACCTGTTAAATAAATAACTGCGCTGTACACATTTTTGCCAGGGTTAATGATTACATATTGACATTGGTTGATAGAATCACCTAAAAGTTATGGAGAAATGTTGTGTGCGGGGACAGCTGTTGGGCCAGAGGGTAGTGTGCTGTTTCTGTTCCAGCAACTCAGGTTCAGAGATTAACTCTGGGAGCTGGCTGGGCAGCACAAGGACTGGTGGAACACATCACTGCTCAGAGCCTGGGAAGGTATGGTGCAGTGTTCTGTCACATGGTGGACACATTGTGATGGGCTGGAGAGCTCTATCTCACAATCGGTTCACATGCATGTCATGGCCTGATGGTGTTATACAGTGTGTCAGAGTAAGCAGGTTGACATGAAAAATAAGTTTTGCAATAACTCCTCTATTCCATTTTCAATGGGACCTTTATGAATGAGGATGCAAGTTTATGGAAATTAAAAAAAATATATATATATATATATAGACACACACACACACACACACACACACACAGTATCTCTGTCTCTCTCACCACACACATATACACACACACACTTGTATGTATGTTACAGATTGCATATAAATATGCAAAGGATACATGGCGGGAACCTCATGAGTGGTGTAGAAAGCACATAAAAATATATAAGTGATAGACAGTGGAAACCTCATTAATGGGACAGATAGCATGCATATAGAAATACCTTATTTATCACATAAGATCCCCTCTACATATGTCATTTATGCAACAGGCTAGGACCTTAAGGGAGAGACATTTGTTTTGCTTCTTTATGCATAAAATTATTTTTATGTCTGTTATTTTTTGAACTAGTGTTACTGTGCTTTCCACCATCCTGATTGCTATAACCACTGCAGTGAAAGTGAAGTTGGGATGACAAGCTGACACTGTGATGTGGTAGTTTGTTAGTGCCGCAGAACTTCCGAAGAAATTACAAACCACCGACGCAAAAGTTCTGCAGCAAATGGTAGTCTTGCCGCTGAACTTGGTCCCACTGTGCCGCAGAAAAGTAGGGGCCCTGAGCATAACCAGCCACATCCCACTAAAGATCCCTAACATCAGGTAGACAAGCAGCTTACTCTGGCTGTATCTAAGTATGTTAATGAATGTTTTATTCTAGATGCCAAAATGGAGCACAAACATGCAGTGTGGCCAAGGCCATGGGCATGTGTATTGAGGCCCTGTCTGGACATGTATGCCCTATGGGACACATAGACACACTGCTTTGAGCTATTCCATTTCAATCATGACACTTGTACAGCTTTGCAACCTTGGTTGGCCCAAAATTGGCAACCCATATCCATCTGTCCTGTGTAATGTCCATGCAGGAAAAGGTGTTATGTGCACTGTCCTGCTATGCCACTGACTCCTTCCAGAGGGTGGCTGGAGATGTCATGGGTGTCAATCATATGTGTCCAGGGCACTGCAGCAGGTAACAGATGCCCTGCTGTTGCACATGCATGAACACATAGCATTCCCTACAGCAGAAGCAGACATAAGGTCCACAAAAGAGGCATTCTGTGCTGTGCATGGCATGTCCAAGTACTGGGGGCAATCAATTGCATACATGTGGTGATCCTGTCACTGACGGTGGCTGAGTAGGCCTACAGGAACTGTGAGGGGTTTCACAGTATAAACTGCCAGATAGAATGTGATGCTGTGGGTATCATCACCAAACTGCATGCCATGTACCCTGGGTCTTGTCTTGACTCATACATCTTTGATGGGTCCAGGCTGTGTGCTGCTCTCCTCACTGCATGTGTGGGAGAGGATGGCTGATAGGTGATCAGATGTCCACAGCATAGATGCAACACAAGTGGATGCACTGACACATGTCATTAAAATGGCCTTTGTTTACCCTCTACATTGGTGACAGTGGATACCCACTGTGGTCGTACCTAATGACCCCATTCCTGGAGCCAAACAGCACTGAGGAGGAGGAGGCATACAATGAAGCCCACAAGAAGACATGTTCCATTATTGAGAGGTGACACGATGATGCTTGCCCCTGAAAGAGCTTGCAGAGTGTTCACTGCATGCACCATATTGCATAACGTTGTTGTATGCTGATGGCTACCCATGCAACAGGACAGACATAGGTACGTCCTGCAGAATGATGTTGGAGGCATGGGCCACCAGGGGTGTGCTGATAAGGCACTGACCAGACAGGCAGCATGTCATGCACTTGTGCAGGGGGCGTTCTGCCATTAAGGTGTACAGGTCAGCATGGCATTGTGATGAAGTTCAAACCTGAGTGCCCCTGCCCCGCAGGGGTACCCATGGTTGTATACGGTGTTCATATCCAGCAGTGTACATGGTAGTGGCATGTGGCTGTGTACTGGAAAGGGGGTGTACTGTATACGTGTACTTGGGGATGATGTGTTGCATTGTACATTGTTGTGGGCATGTGTACATTACTTGCATTCATGCCACTATGTTGTCTGCATGGTGTTGCTGCCTGGCTTCACAGCCTCTTAGAGGTTGCCCTATTAGCCATGTGGATGACTGTGTGCCCAGATGCCAGGTCTGTGATGTTGTCTTGCAACCTCCACATGCTCCCCTGTTTGCCTGTGTCTCTGGCACATCCTCTGGCTGGGTGTCCCCCCGGATCTCTATTATGCAGGGGCTGTCAGGTATGTGTTGCATTGTTATGTTGGGCTGTGCTTTGAATCCTGGTAGGCTGGCAGGTGCAGATGTGGCCGAAGCATTGTGCTGTGCCTCAGACCCTTGGGGTTGGTGGGTGCAGGCTGGACCAGGGCATCCTGCCATGGCATAGGCACTGACTTGGTGACCGTGATGCCCCTGGATATTTGGTGATCTGTCAGCCTCTCAAGAATGTCGCTGATGTGGTCTATGCCTTTGTGCACCCCCCACATTTCAACAGTCAGGACCTCCAGGGCCTCTGCATTCCTGCACTTACCTGGAGTTGTTCCCATTCTAGCAGGCACACCTCTGTAGAGTAGACGTAAAGTACTCCACGTGTGAGTGGCATCCATGCCTGGCTGGTCAACTAACTGGATGGGCCATTGTCCTCACTGTTACAGGGTAATTGTGTGATGGCAGGCTGGGCACGTGTGCCACCCACATGTGACGCTTGGGTGGTGGTGTCCACAGTATGACTGTGGCAGAAGTTCTGAACAGGGTGTGGCAGGAGGCTGGCTGTTGGTGGGGGTTGTGTCATCCTCATCCATGGCCACCTGTGTCTTATCTCCTGGCACCATTTGTACAGATGCTGCAAAGTTTTAATTTGCAGGCGAAGTTAAGATGAAGTCACCAAATTCGCCTCAGTGGATCATTTTCAAAGTTTTTCTATTTAATAAGAAATTCGTCATTGGTAACTTCACCTTACAACTTCATCTGTAACTTCTCCTAGGGGTACACAAAGAAGAAGCTGGGTTAAAATTACTTCCACCAATTACTCCTTTGTTTTTTTTTAAACATAACTCAGTCACATTTTGTTGAATTTGCCTGAAACCTAATATAGCTGTAATCACAGAGAAGATGCATATTTGATGCATTTTTGATGATTATTGGGCTTAAATTTTGGATTTGACACCATGGTCAAGCTGGGAGGTGATTGTCGGGTGTTGTGCACACACCATGAATTTTTCCAAGGGTATAAATGTGTTGCTATTGTAGACCAGTGTGATCTGAAAAAATACTATTCTAATAGTATATAGCAAAACCAAAAATAAAGGATTTTTAAACACAACGCAGGGATTAGAAAACCAACATGACACACAATAAGTGGAATGGGGTAAACAAATTATTCTAAAATGTCTCAAAAAATATTGGTCCCTGATTGGCTGGCTGACATAATTTACACGTTGTAAATTGTGTTATCACAGAATGGCAAAAGGTGCCAGCCAGCTGCATTTGAAACTCACCCCCTTTTTTAAATCACTCTGATTGCCCCACATCAAAGGCAAAAAACACCATATTGGATGCTGTTATGCCGCGGGACTTCCAAACATTGATTGCTGAAGGGGAAAGTGCTCCCTCAAACAAACCAGCCTGGCGAGCCTGCCAAACACCGAACAACAGCAAAAACCCACCTCACATTAAGCAATGTATTTCAAATCTTCCCTCCCCATCCACAATTGTTTCACTGTAACTGTAGCAGTTTATATGGCTGCACCTGAACTCTGCTCTTCTACTCTGAGTTTCTGAGTAGCTCAGTCTCCATGATCAACTTGCCAGCCATGGCTGTGTTTCTTTCTCCCCCTGACTTTGTTACTTCTGAACGCTTTCATCCTTACCAATGAAATTCTCAGCACAGCTCATGAAATAGAAACAGCAGCTCAACAATGGAAGCCACTCCACCATGTTCCATAACTAACTGAATTCCAACAACTGCTCACAACTCGTACCACTCTCTCTCTCTTTCTCTCTCTCTCTCTCTCTCTCTCTCATATGCACAGTTCCCACTATGGTGTTAAAAAAAGACAGGAAAAACCTAACAGCCCAGCAACTATTTATGTGTGTGTGTGGGGGGGGGGTGTGCATATCTATGTGGGATGGGATCCAGTGTGGGGTATGGTTTCAGCAGCTCCGGATGAATGAGGTAGCTAGTCAGTATCTCCCTAGCAACATAGAACTATGTTTTCTAGCTGAGCAATATAATCAATAAAAATAATCTAAAATAAAAAAAAAGTAATTTTCTTTATTTTTTTCTCACCAAAAAAAGGGAACCATTGTATAATCACAATAAACCACTCTAGGGTGTGGGTTTTGCTGGCATTTACCCACTTCTGGTGTGATTTACTCAATCAGCCTGCGACCTTGTGACCGAACCACACCCTGTCATGGCATATTTCTTAATTAACTATCAGCAACAGCTGACAACAGCTACCCCTAGAGAATCAGAGATCAGCAATGTGATCTGAAAAACTACTACTACCAAAAACAACCAAAAAAGTTCTTTTTTTTGTTTAAACAGAATAGGGAGAAAAATGACAGGAGTAACAAGGATAATTTAATATTAAGTATAACAAAAAGTGACAGAACACCATCACTTTAAGAAAAATATAACTAAAAATAACGAAGACTGCTACTGAAAGACACTGACAAAATACTTTACTTAAACACAACAAACTAAACCATAGAAATAAAAATGAGAAATTACTCACTACAGATAAAAAATGATGAACAAGAAAGAGTGAGAAAACCAAAATATAACACAAATCTTCTGCTTGGACAAAAAAACACCAGATCTTTCTGGGCTGCCTTGCTGTACAGTACACCTACCCTTCCCCACACCACTGCTTCATAGACTGACAAAACAGAAAACACTACTTTAAAGTAAATAATCAGTGAAATATAAACAAAAAAACCCACAAATCTAGCTGCTCAAGGCCCTCTAGAGCAATTTGTGAGCAATCTGAATTAAAAAAGCTCAGTTTTGAGACATATTTTAAGTGTTTTTCTCAGACAAGCACACATAAACTTCTTTCCTACTCTGCCTTCAAACGACTGCTCTAAAACAGCCTCCTCATGGCATACAGCTTGTTTCAGCAACATATGACCTCCAATACCATAGTATTTTGCAAATTTCACCTCTGTACCAAACTTCACCGGCGAAGTTGACAACTTCACATTTCATGAAGTTATCGGCTTACTGCAAATTTGGAATTTGCACAGCGAACTAACTTCGCTAAATTAGGTGAATTCATAAATTAATCTGCAAAGCAATGTCTTCCAATGTTGCACTTCACTAACCATGTGTGTGGCCTTCACTAGTGGGTCTGTGTCCACCGTGCACACCAGCTCTTGTGTTGTACCTGCGGCTGTGAGAAGGGATATGTATTACATACAGCAGCACTGCAGTTGGCATTACATGGTGTGCTACTGTCTACCTAGTGGACATCTACCTACACATCCTCCCATCCCCTGGCTATGTGTGCGGCACACAGGTTGCATGGGGGCTCCACAGAGTGTGCTCTCTCCACTCCAAAGTTATGCCCAGTATCAGAGTCTGTACGGTGCAAGACAGTGAGGTCAGCTTTTATGTAACATCCAGGACATTATGGCCATTGTCTCTGCATAGCAAAACATACCCGGCATTGTGTCCATTCACTCTGACTCCCATGCAGGGCCACCTGGGTGAGGGTGTCTACCACCATGCTCTCTATAGGGGTTAAGCCAAGTCCTTGTGTGGGCAGCCCACTGCCCATACCTAACTGTACCAGTTTGATGGCTGCTAGCTTACGTTTGACAGTCAAATGGAGGTCATGCCATTTATGTTTGATGGCCAGTAGTGTCTGTGCCTCTGGTCTGGCTGTATTCACAGTGGCCTCTATATCAAGCTACAGGTGGGCTTTCATCTCAGCCAGTGCCTTGAAGGACTCTGACTCATAGAGAGTGGAGTAATGTGCATCAGTATCTGAGACCATGGCCACCACCAATCTCTAAACTTCCCATTCCGGGCAAGGTTATTGAGAAAATAATGGTTCTGCAACTCAAGGCACATCTCACAGCCTTCAACATCTATGAACCTCTCCAGTCAGGATTTGGGTCCAGGCATAGCACCGAACCTGCATTGGTCAGAGTGCATAATGATCTCCTTAGAGCTAGAGATAGAGGGGAATGGTCAGTTCTTGTCCTCCTTGATCTCTCCTCAGTGTTGGCTCACCTAAGGGAGCTCTGTGGACTCACTGGCACTGTAATCAGCTGGTTTGAGTCCTTCCTCAGGCAGGATGCAGAGGGTGGTGAAGGGGAGTTTGTCTTCCTGCCCTGTGAAATCCCACAAAGCTCAATTTTCTTGCCCATGCTGTTCACAGTGTACATGCTGCCCCTGTGTGAGATCATCAGATGCTACAGTGTGGAGGTTCACTGTTACTTGGATGACACCCAACTGTATATGTCATTTGCACCCAGGACATGTGATGCAGTGATGGTACTAAATGAATGTCTGGTTGAGATCCTGGATGTCCTCTAGCTGATTGAAGCTCAGTCCTGACAAGATAGAGATGTTGGTGATTGAGCCTGGTTGGTGGCTGGTTGCAGTTGCTGCTGGGGTGGGAACATGCTTGTTGCTTGGTCACACCCCTCTTACAGCCTTGACTAAGGTGAAAAATGTGGACGTGATCCTGGATGATGGACTGTCCAGA
Organism: Neoceratodus forsteri; assembly: GCA_016271365.2. Taxonomy (NCBI): domain Eukaryota; kingdom Metazoa; phylum Chordata; order Ceratodontiformes; family Ceratodontidae; genus Neoceratodus; species Neoceratodus forsteri. The sequence goes on from CM057449.1 coordinate 737,625,895, forward strand.
CATGACTATTGCAATGCTCTTTACCTTGGGGTCAGTGGAGGATACTGCATCACCTGCAGCTGGTGCAGAATGCAGCAGCCAGTTTGCTTATGGGCCTTCAGAGGTTCAGTCATGTGACCCCAGTCCTATGTGATCTCTACTGGCTGCCGGTAAGGTGGAGGATCACCTTCAAGATGGGTTTTCTCACCTACAAGGCTCTATACAGATCGGGCCTTGGCTACCTGAGCAACCTCCTAACTCCTGTCCCCCCTTTACACTCTCTCAGCTCCTCTGAGGAGGACCTCCTAGCAGTTCCCAAGGGACAGCTTAAAACCTCAAGAGACTGTTCACTTGAGGTGGCAGGACCAGCCCTGTGGAACACGCTTCCACGGTCCTTGAGGGAGGCCCCCTCGGTGGAGGCTTTCAAATGGGATCTGAAGGTGCATCTGTTTAGAAAGTTGTTTGGGAGTTCTTAATTTCTCCTTCTTAGCCAGCCTAGTTGTTGTAATTCTTTTATGCTGAATCTTTAATTATGTCTGTAAATTTTTTGTTTCTATCACTAATTTTTAATTTTGCCTGCATCCTGTACAGCACCCTGAGCCCCTGGACCAGGGCACTTGAGAAATAAAATCTTATTTAGTTACTACTTACTTACCTGGTTGCTGGTGAAGTTTGTGGATCATGACCATCACCGCTGCGGGTCTGGCCACGTCCACTGTGCTCTTTTCCACTTTGTTTAGAGCCATTGTTCCTTGGTGGTGGAACAGGTAGCTCAGGTGCAGCACTGCTGTCCTCTGCCATTGCCTTCTCCCCCTCTTCCATCACAGTATTCATGTCTGCATTTCTGTGTGGGGCAGTGCCATTGCCCATATATGGTGGGGCCAAGGGTCTGGGCTGCATATGTTGGGTCTGCCCAGGCTGTGATCCACATGATCCTGCATGCATCTATTGGCCACATCCCACATCAGCATGCCTTGCACACCCATTCATGCATGACAAGTTGCAGGGACAGCATGCACACTGTGTAACTGTTTACTGGCATTGCATCTCATAATGGCACAATTCCCCTGCAATAGTGCATACGTTCCATGGTGACATATCTGTAAATATCTGATAATGTCTGTTGCTGAAACTGTATTGTAGTATAAAAGGTAATGCCACCAGAATTCTACTTACAGAATTTAATATTCACTAAACACATACAGCATAACTACTTCATATGATAAGCTGAGCTGAGTCGAGCTGTGTGCAGTCATGTAGTTCCCTTGTGGGTGACTATTTTTTCCCTCCTTTTTTCTCTCTTAGCTTAACTAGATAGACACAGTGGAACTGCTGGTTCCCCTGATTTCCTTGTTCTTCACAGTGATACCGTCCCCTTAAAGAGAGACAAATACTCCTTCTCCTATAAGACCTATCATGTTGGAATAGCCAGAATTCCTCTTTCTTGTTGCTCCAGACATCTTTCCCCTATACATCTTTCTTAGTGCCTCTGTGTCCTAGACATGAAAGCACATCAGGATCTCAGGATTGTCAGTTTAACCAGATGTAATTATTATATAACCTACATTCAAGTTGGAAGTGTCCATACATGCTTACTTGCTCCAACTGGGTGCCTACTGTTCTTGTGCTACCCAACTCAGCTATTTTTTGGTGAACTCATGCATCTAACTCCTGCTACTGTAACCCCTGCACTAGCTTCCTGCCCAACCACTATCTTTTAATTTAAATCCACCAGACCTGAAGTTCCTAGGAATACAGCAGTACTCCCTTACTTTTGGCATAACTGCAGCACCTCCTGAACATTTAGGCATTCCTTGCCAATAGGGCATTCTTTTTTCCCCATGTAATATATTTTATTAATTTTTTTAAAAATAGAACAAACACAACAAGAAAAAATGACACCTCAGAAAACTACAGATGTATGCCATCAATGTCACACAAAGGAAACCTAAAAAACCCATGAAACATCTAAAGTCCTCCCACAAAATTCCCCCACTCCCCATCCACCCTGTCCCACCCCTTAGACCACCCCCACCTCCCCCCAAGCACTGCCACCCCAAGGAAGTGGTTCCAAGAAGAAGCCCAGTCAATGAAGTAAAATAAAACAACCACAAGAAAGAGGGAAGGAGCCATAGGAGGGCCTAATAGCAAGGAATCCACACAGGTCAAGCTGTCCCCTCTACAATGTCCCTGTACAAACAACCCTAGGCCCATTAAATAAGAGCTTTCAGAAGTTCTCAAAGATCCACGTATCTGTCCAGCTTCTCCTGTCATTTTGCAACATGTTTCTCAATTACCAGAGCTAGAAGGATCTCCTGCCACCATTCAGAAAGTAATGGATTAAGAACATCCTTCCAATGACAGAGGATGACCAGCTTGGCAGTAATGGCAATTAAAGAAAGATATGCCTTACGGGGCCCAAAAAGTTCCTCTGGTACCTAGCCTACAACGCATTATTCAGGAGTAAAGAAGGAGTCCAGGGACAGCAAGGGGTTGAGGGAGCTACATATATTAGCTCAAAACAGTGCCACTTTGGGGCAGTCCCATAATATATGTTTAAGCAAGCCCAACCTGGTCCCACAACAAGAACAATCTGGGAAGAAAGATGCCTTATACAAAATAATCTAAGGGGGATGAAATACATATTATGGAGAATTCGGAATTGGGTATAATGATACTTGTCCTGCTTAACAAAATGATACAGTCTCTTCCAGATTAACTGCCAGTCCTTAGATTCAAGCTGCAAATTCAAAGAATGTTGCCAGTAAAAACTCGTACCTTGCAACTCCCTTGGATCATTAATCTGGAAAAAGGCATAGGATTTAGCAAAAGAATGCAGATTGTGAGCAATCAACTGAAGTTCTGGAAGAAGGTAAAAGGGGGTGATACTCACGGTGGCTGTCCCATAAAAGCAGTCACCACTCCCGACAACTGTAGATGTTTAAAAGAGTGATAAAGCGGTAGTGCAAAGCGTTGCTGAATCATGACCACCGGTGCAGGTCTACCGTCCAAGAGATGAGCATCCACGTGAGAATTCCACATCTGGGGGCAAAATTTTAATGGAATTGGGTGACAAGCAATCCTAATATTGAGATTCTCTAAGATAGGTTGAAAAAGATCCCAATCCTTCTGAATGTAAGACCGCAATTGCACAAGGGCCTACAAAGACCACTTTAGTGGGGTATTACCAAGTCATGAGGGGAAGGCAGAAGGTTTTGAGTATAACAGACTGGAAAGATGGATACCATGCAGAAGACACAGTTGGGATTCCAACTGAAGCCAAAGAGGAAGATATGCCCCATTCTCTGGACCATTCAAAGCTTGGCTCCACCAAAAAATCTTGTTACTATGGAGTGCACAATAGTATAAGAAAAAATCGAGTAGACATAGACTGCCCTTCTCTTTTGATTGCATCAGCTTAAAGTAAGCCCACTGTACAATCCCCTGCCACTATATAAAATTCAAAATTAAACTTTCAAGTTGGGAAAACCAAGCCTTGTGTAGATATAGGTCAAGCAGGCCCAAAGGATAGAGGATTCTGGGCAGAATGTTCATCTTAATGATGTTGACTATCCCCCACAACAAGAAAGGTAAATCAACCCACCTCACCAAATCCTCCTTGATTCTGGAAAGAAGAGAGGTAACATTCAGTTTGACTAAATCAGAGAAAGCAGAGGAGATACGAATTCCAAGGTAAGCTATAACCTGAGGAGCCCAACCTAAATCCATATCTAAAATTTGGTATTTGGAAACCAAAGCCTTCAACAACATCACCTGGGACTTATCCTGATTGAGCAGATAGCCTGAGACTTCAGAATAGACCTGAATTTCTTTCCATACTGCTAGTAGAGAGGAGACAGGAGACTCAAGATGCAAGAGGATGCCATATGTGATGGCTGAAAGCTTATATCCAGAACCCCCAACCCTAATTTCCAAAACTTCTGGGTTCAATTGTATCTTCTGGAGAAGGGGATTCAGATACAAATTAAAAAGAAAAAGGGAAAGGGGCAGCCCTGCCTAGTACCCCACTGCAGCCTCACTGGCTCCAACAAGACCCCATTGCACCGGATCCTAGCCGTAGGGTTGCAATACAAGATCCTAACCCAGGAACAGAAATTATCCAGAAAGCCAAACCATTTCAACACCAGGAACAGGAAGGGCCAAGAGATCCTGTCAAAGGCCTTCCCTGTGTCCAAGGAGACTAGGACCACAGGGACCCTGCTCTCCCAGATGCAGAGACCAGATGCAAAAGCTTACAGACATGGTCGCTAGAATGGTGCCCTGCCATAAAGCCTACCTGCTCTGGTGAAACCAAACCTGTAGTAACTGATTTGCCAGCAGTTTGCCAGAATTTTCAAATCAGTGTTTAGAAGGGAGATTGGGCAGTAACCACCGGGAAACAAAGGATCTTTTCCTGGCTTCAGTATCAAGGAAATCCAAACCTGAGTAAGGGAGGTGTCAGTTAGACCAAAAGAAAGAAAATAGTTAAACAGACATGTAAGAAAAGGGGCCAATATATCAGTGTAGGTAGAGTACAAGATATTGAGGAAACCATCAGGACCAGGGGCTTTCCCCTTTGGAAGACTCCTAATAACCTGTCTAACCTCTGCCTCTAGAATTGGGGTTTGTAGGAGATCCTGTTGAGGTGGAGAGAAAGAGTAGGTAGAGGCAGGGAGCTTGAATAAGTGCCCTTGGACTGTGTGAAGGTCAGTGAAACAGCCTCCTGAGTATAGACAGAGCTGTAATACTGACAAAAGACATGCATTATGTACTAAGGCTGGGTAAGGATAGGGTTCTGTGGGGTTGGGGGAAGGCCAGAAATGACCTGCACTGAATCCATCTCTTTAAGACAAAGGGAGCTGATGCTAGCCATCCAAAGGATGGCAGACAAGGGTGAGGTAGTACTGGTTGGAGACTTCAATATTCCAGACGTGGACTGGAGCATCCCAGCAGCAGCATCAACTAGGAGCAGATTTATCCTGGACTCCCTTCAGGGTGCCTTCCTCAAGCAACTGGTCATGGAACCAACTCGGCAGAAGGCAATACTGACCTTGTGCTCACAAACAGGGACAGTGTGATGGGGTAACAGTGGGGAGCACCTGGGTAACAGTGACCACCAGTCATTGTGGTTTGAAATCACAGAAAGAGCAGAACCAAACACACAAAACACGATCCTGGATTTTAGGGGGGCAGACTTTGGGAAAATGGGGAGATACTTGAAAGAGGCATTAAGGGGAATGGGACAGGAATCAGGGGTTGAGGAACAGTGGGCAGTATTTAAAATGGGGATTACAAGAACAACAGAATTATGCATTAAGCAGGTTAGCAAGAGGAAAAGGAAGAGGAGACCATTATGGTTTTCCAAAGAGGTAGCAAAGAAAGTGAAAGCCAAAAAGATTGCATTCAGGCAATATAAAAAGATAGAGGCAGAAGGGGATAGGGAGAAGTACCAGGAGAAGCAAAGGGAGGCAGGGAGGTCAGTAAGGGAAGCCAAAGCTCAGACAGAAGAACACATTGCAAAATCAGTGGGTAGAGGGGACAAAACCTTTACAGGTACATAAGTGAAAAAGAAAGACAAAGGGAGGGATAGTGAGACTGAAGGGAGGATGGGAGCCGCTATGAGGATGACAACAGTAAAGCTGACATATTGAACAGGTATTTCTGCTCAGTCTTTACTGAGGAAGAGGGGGTAATGGGTCTGAAGGAGTACAAGGTGAGAATGGTGCAGAATGGTCACAAGTCCCTTTACATGAGAAAGGGTCCTGAAGGAACTGGAAGTAATAAGAGTTGATAAAGCAATGGGGCCAGATGGGGTGCACCCCAGGGTCCTTAAAGAACTAAGAGAGGTGGTGGCTGAACCTCTGGCTATCCTGTTTAGCCGATCTCTGGGAACAGGGGAGGTACCCAAAGACTGGAGGACAGCAGATGTAGTCCCCTTATACAAAAGTGGGAACAAAGAGGAAGCAGGGAACTACAGACCAGTCAGCCTCACCTCGGTAGTGGGAAGATCATGGAAGCACTACTGAAAGAGAGATTGGTGGAACATCTGGTTGTCAATGGACTACAGGACCCAAGGCAGCATGGTTTCACCAGGGGAGGTCATGTCAGACCAACCTCATTGAATTTTTTGACTTGGGTGACTAGGAGGTGGATCAGGAGGCAGTGGATTGGCCTATCTGGACTTCAGCAAGGCCTTTGACACTGTGCCACATAGAAGACTATTACACAAACTGGGGAATATGGGTGTGGGCAGGACAGTAGTGTGGTGGGTAGGTAACTGGCTGAGTGGCAGGACACAGAGGGTGGTGGTAAATGGCTGTCACCCACAGAGGGAAGAGTGACAGTGGGGCACCACAGGGACTGTGCTGGGACCGTCCTATTCAACATTTTCATCAGTGACATTATGCAGGATCTAGAAGGCAGAATTTCACTGTTCGCTGATGACACAAAGCTCTGTAACAGAGTAGACACACCAGAGGGTATAGACAGAATGAGAAGCGACCTGCAGAAACTTGAAGAATGGTCAAGGGTTTGGCAGTTGGAATTAATGCAAAGAAGTGCAAGATAATGCATATGGGCACAAAACCCTGGCACAATATATCAGTTGGGCTGTGAGGATATAGCATGCACCAAGCAGGAAAGGGATCTTGGGGTTGTCACCTCTGATGACCTCAAGGTAGGGAAACAGTGTGACAAGGCAGCAGGTAAAGCAAATAGGATGCTGGGATGTATAGGCAGGGGCATCACCAGCAGGAAAAGGGAGGTCATAATTCCGCTATACAAGACACTAGTGAGGCCCCACCTGGAGTACAGTGTACAGTTCTGGAGACCATACCTACGTAAGGACATAGACAGGGTAGAGAAGGTTCAGAGGAGGGCAACAAAGATGGTGCATGGATTGCATCACAAGTCCTATGAAGACAGGTTGAAGGAACTGAACATGTACTCCCTGGAGGAGAGGAGGGAGAGAGGGGATATGATAGAGACATACAAGTATCTTACAGGGAGGAACAGGGTGCAGGAAAACACTATTTTTAAGCAAAAGATGTTCCAGGACTAGAGGGCATGGATGAAGTTGGAGGAGGATGATTCAGAGGAAACATGAGAAAGAATTTCTTCACAGAACGGGTGGTGGACAAGTGGAACACCCTGCCAGAGGAAGTGGTGGGGGCTGAAACAATCACAGGATTTAAGAATGCATGGGATAGACATAAAGGAATTCTGGAGGTCAGGAGTAAGGGGCAACAGACTTCTAGGAAAACAAACTGAACATACAAGCTCAAATGGGCAGACTGGGTGGGCCATAGGCCCTTATCTGCTGACACTGTCTATGTATCTATGTATCTATGACCAAGAGCCTCCCTGCTCGCTAGCCCCCTTCAAGATAACACAATTTAGTGCATTGCAGTGCATACTCTGCTTTCTCAGCCAGGTGTTCATAATAAAGTTTAGGTAACTCTTGTAACCAGGATCAAAAGGCTGAATCAGCACTGGAGGATAGGGAATGTTCTAGCACCCAGATCTGAAAAAGAAGCTCCTCCACCTGTTGATTGCGATGTTTCTTAGCTATTGAGGCTAATATAATACACTGCCCAAGTACAGAACACTTAAGAGCAGCCCAGAGAACATCTAGTGCTGCTACTGTACCTTCATTATTTTTAAGAAAGTCCTCTATGTACTGCTTAATAGCCTGTTTAGAACCCGGGTCTGTAAGGAGAGAAGGGTACAATCACCAGACCCTATCAGAGTCCCCCCAACCCAACAAAGAGAGGTCTAAGAGGACCGGGGCATGGTCAGAGATGACCATGGGTAAACTAGATGTATGTACAAGGATGGAGAGGAGAACTTTACTTTTTAAAAAATAGTCTATATGGGACTGCAAGAAGTGAGATGGGGAATAAAATGTATACTGCCAAGAGGAGGAATGAAGGACTCTCCATGGGTCCACCAACCTGAGGGTATCCATAAGTTCCCTTAAGCCCCTTTGGCCAGGAGTCAGTTCCTTTCTCACCAAGCCAAATCTGTCAAGGTCTGTCTGTTGCACCAGGTTCCAGTCCCCTCCCAGCAGAACAGGTAGACGGGTAAAAGAATCCAACTGGGCTGCAATATCGGTAAAGAAACAAGGTAAGTCTTGACTAGGGCCATAGACCGTTCCAATCAGCACCTCCGTAGGGCCCAGGCAACCATGAAGAAAAAGATAGTGACCATCCGGGTCCCTGACGTCCCTAATTAAGGAAAAGGGGGACCGTTTGTTGATGAAAATAGCAATATCACCTCTCCTCTTGCTGCCCCCAACCCACAGACTTGATCAACCCAACTCTTTCGAAACAAAGAGACATCCTCCCTAGGGAGATGAGTCTCTTGTAGAAAGACCACCCCCGACTGGGATTTCTGTAAGTGTTTTAACACCAAGACCCTTTTTCATTTGTTTTGGCCCCCACTATGTTCCATGATATAAATTTTACAGAGGACTCCACCCAAGTCCTAAAAAAAAGGAAGGAGGAAGGTAGATGGCAAAAAAAAATAAATGGATCACACTTCGACCGCCCCCTTGGAGTTAGCAGTGCCAGACCCTCCCCACCCAACCACCTGACCTGAACCAAACAACCCAACAAAATCAGAAACCATATTATACTCCTCCAACGCTGTCCCAGACCTCCCTTTCCCAGAACCCCTAAAGAGGTAAATATCATTTCATACAACATTCCCAACTGAGCCCCGGTCCTAACAACCATCTCTCCCATGACCTTCGGTCCATGATGAAAAGAACATCTGCACCAAGACGCCCTCCAACCACCCCCAACCTCAATATACCTCAGATAGAAACCCAGTCAACAAAACAACTAACTGTACAAATCTAAGACTGGTACTATATTACCCAACTGTCCAGAAAACTGAAGAATAAAAGAACATCAAGTCACATCCTAGCACCACCCCAAGGGAGGTACAAATAATTGAAGGCATGCCGGTCCCCTATCAAACCCCAAGTGACACCGGCCTCCACCATAAAGGCCCTCCTTCCCTTCCTGGAACCAGAAGCCCACCCTACACCCTGCCACTCACCCAAACAGGCACACCAAGAGAGGGGACAGGCACACAGAGCCTGATCTCCTCAAGGAAGGTAATTAGGGACTTCTACCAGGACAGTCACCTCCCCGCACATGTAGGGAGCAGAAGCTCCTGAGAAACCACCCCACACCTCAGGTTAACAGCATCATACACCAGGGTGGCCTTCTCCTCTGTACTCCACAGGTAGGGGAACAATAATCAAGTGTCCCATATCTGAAAATCACCTCCAATTCCCCCTCCCAGCAGCACAAGCATAATAGTCAGGAGCTACCTCGGGGAAGGAGAATGGGATATGAACTCCCACTGCTGACTCTGAGCCCAAATTTAAAATGCAATAACCTAGGTACTCTGAATTTGAGAAAGAGGGCTACTTCAGAAGGAGAGAGCGGGGAGCCGCCCTCCATACCCTGACACTGAGCCTAGGTAATCCACTAGTGATTTCAGGCTGAGAGGGAGGATAAATCATCCATTGACGCATTCCAAAAAGCTAAAAAAATGGTCACTCACCCCTACCAGGGTCCAGGATGCACATAGCCTGGGAGTGCCTCCAACTGGAGGGAAATAAATGAATGATATCCCCTGTGAAGAAACCCTGAAGCAATGCAGCAAAAGTCAATGAAAAACAAATTCCATGTTCACACTGCCTTAGTGAATTCACCCCAAAAGCATTGATAGGGCACAGCAGAAGGTCTCACAGGGTCCCTAATAGAGAACAGCAATGGCAGGATGGTGGCCAAACCCCAATAAACTGTCCCAAGCCCTCCCCAAATAGTTCAAAGGTGCACCTACCTTCAGAAGCATGGACACAGAAGGGAGGAGTCTTACTAGACTGGATTGGGTGTAGAGTCACTGAGTCACTGGGCTAGAAGAGCAGATATAATTTAATCAGAACCATTACTGTTCACATAAAAACAGAAATACCCCATACCTCCCCGTAGAACCCCTTAACCAAGCTATAAATGCATAACATGGTGATTGCCTCAATAATAGTGTACAGCTCAGTCCTTAAGCAAGCAAAAAAGCAGAATTGAGGTAGGACATCACATGCTTGATTGAAGCAAATAGGCATTGTGCAGCACAGCACACATCAAATGAAGCCTGCTGCCTGTGGATGTAGGCAGCAGGGGTTACTGAAAATGCTCTAGTACCCAAATGCTCTCAACAATGTCCCAATAGGTCAAGTAATAAAACTGAAGAGAATGGATTAACCCATCCAAGTTTTAGAGGCACTGTAAGTCCCATAACAAATTAAATCAGCTGGTAATGTTGCAGAAACTCCAAAGTCACAGAGCCAAGGACTGCCGACTAAGATAAACAAAAGCTTCAGGCAGCTTTAAACAGATCAGGGAATAAAATCTGTAACTCAGCTTGGTGAATGGTTTCATAGGACTTCCATGGTCCCTGGTGTAAGACTTGAAGCTTTGCAGGATATAGCATCTGAAATCAGATGCCAGTGACAATCATCTTTGAAACAATTAGGTGGAAAGCTGCTCACCATTGTTGGACAGTTGCTGAAAGATCTTTTGCAACTCGGATAAGGGATCCTTCCCAAAGAATTTCATGAAGGTCACGTACCTTTGTTAGAAGGTGCTGGCTGTCCAAAAAATTCAAGAACTTGACAATGAATGGCCAAGGTGGTGCTCCTTCCACAGGCATGGGGCACACAGCCTGATGTGCCCGCTCTATAATATATGCCGAGCTGTTCAGAGAGGGACTGACCAACTTCTCCACTAGCTTTTGTGCAAAGAGGATAAGGTTTGTTCCTTCAGCTCATTTTGGAAGACCTAATATTGCAACATTATTCCGTCTGCTCCTTCTTTCCTGGTCTTCCAGGTGAGCCTCTAATCTGGACATTTTCTGCAGCATACTGACCACCTCAGGATCCAGTTTGGATCTCCAGTCCTTGAGGGAGCTAGTACATGTCTCATTGTCCCCAACCCATCTGGTGAGAGCATTTAGGGAAGAACTTCCCCGGTAAGTCCTGGAATAATTTTAGTAAATTCTTCTAGGAATCTGTCTTCGGTTAAGGCTAGCGATCCAGCGGTACTTTTAGCGGTAGCTGAAGATTGAACCTTAGCACATTTAGAGGCATTGTCAGTGGTCACTGTAGGGGTATGTTGTGGTGGCACAGACTTCATTTCTACCTCCATTATGAATAAATCTTCGAGTTTGGCTCCAAAAAGGGTATTCACAGCACACAGGCAGTCAGTATCTACCAAAATAATCAAAAAAATTAAGGTTTCACTTCAAGAAATGAGTAATATAATGCTGGGAATATGGAAACTCCAATGAGAAGCAACTAACTTAGGCAGCTCATCACATGACTCCCCAATAGTGCCTTCTAACCTGTAACAAAAAAAGACCTTCCCTCTTTCAAAAGAATCTTAACAAAAGTAAACTGGTCTGCTTGATGCCACTGTTATTCCACAAAGGCCCCAGACCACACTGACCTTGGAGAAGGTCCAAATTGGACATTGTTTCCCTTAGGAAAATTTCTAATCAATAAGCAACCTCCTCATGTCCTCACAACTTTTACTCCCTTTTACAATGAACATCAGCTACTCTCTCTGCATGCAGTGCTTAGCTATGGATGACACTCATTTGACCTTCACTGCGGGCAGGCAAATCAACATACATGCATTACAATAAAGTTCCTGCAATGTCCCGCCAACACTGCTGCTACTTTTATAGTGCAGTCCCCCATGAATCCAACCTTATAACTACTCTCAGCAGCTTTTTAATTTCTCCTCCATGGCAGATCAGGTGTCATGGTTGGTCAGGTGCATGGCTGGGCAATATTCATGGATATGGTTTCTATACAATTATCCTAAAACTCCACTCTTTTTACAAAGACATATGGAATTTGACTTTAAACATTTAGTTACAGTATTTTGCATTTTTTCCAGCATACAATATGGACATACTTTAAGCAAGAGATACAAAATGGAAACATGCAGCTTCCTTTTCAGGTCTAGGAACCTGTCAAATTTAATGGGATTGCATTCTCTAATTTTAATGTTATGAAGGCTTATAATTTTACAGTTTACATACTTGCAAAATTTAATTCAAAAAATGTCATGAATGTTTGGCTACATGTAACTTTATCCCATTCAAAGCTAGAAATGTGAAATATGGCACACATATCCTATTGGTATAGCAGTTCTAATGTTTCAAATGTAGTGAACTTTGGGTAAGTCATAACACTTCAATGCCCCAGAATAGCTACTTACTCATTTTTTCCCTTTACCCCATCCCACTTTTTGTATTATTCCCATCCCGCTCTCCACTCACGCTACCTCCCTCACTACTTTATGCTTTTTTATTAAGTCCTTTCTCCTTCCACCCATTCCCCTTGACAAAGTCAATTGGCCCAGCTGGTTTCCTGCATTGAATATCCTAACCCCTCCTTTCCCTGAGTTTAGTCAGTCCACTAGAAAGCTTTTGCTTTTATTATCTGTATTTACATAGTTATTTATGTGTTACTATCTGTACCAAACTTCTATGCTGTATTTACAATAATGTTTTTGCCTGGGGACATCCCATGATCTCTGTATGTTATCACCTGTTTTTGTTTTCAGATTATTCCGTTAATGACGTGGAACCTTTGTAAATGAGCTTTTAGCTCAAAGGTTGTAATCCAAGAATTCAATAGATAAATAAATAAATGAATAAATAAATAAACATTGTTTTAAAGATGAATAAAAATAACTGACATTTAAATTTTGGCAAAAATATTTGGTTGCCGCTTAGCCTCCATATAAATTGATACACATACCCATGTTTTATGGTACTTTAAACCTTGGAATTATAGAGAGCATTGAAAAAGAAATTTTAAAATTAGATGGAAATAACTGAAAATTTAATTTTGAGAAAATGATTGGCCACTTATAAATGGGCCCTTTTTAAAGATAGGACTATGAAATGTGGTACAAATGCAATATACTGGTGCTTTGGACCTGTTTATGTGCTAAATTTGGCAACATTTTGATAAATACATTTTAAATTAGATTGAAATAACTGAAATGTAATATTTCCCAGAATTTAATGGCATTTTCACAAACATTCTGCTACATTTTGTGGAAACAGTAATAGTTCCACCTGAATTTAACCTGTGGAATTTTACATTTCACAAGGCTGTAGATAAAAGTGATATCTTGGCTGGTAACACCAGTAACAACAATATGCCATTACTGTTATCACAATGGGTACCTTGAAGGCTAGTATCGTCATAATGGAACAATAAACCAATCAGAGAGCAGGTTTCACAATGCTGATGGCATCACTATTGCCTAGTGCAACACTAGTGCCAGCAGTTGACAGCGGAGAAAAGCAAACAACAAATTTAAAAATTGAACTAGGAAATTCATGCTGTAGATATTCAATAATTAACTACCTGATTTAATATACACAGTTTATTGTCACTTGTGAGGGGACAGGACTTTTATAAACTATATATGGATTTGCCATTCATGTGTTATGTTCCTGTCCATTCATACTTGAAGATAAACTGCATATTTTAAGTTAGGCCAGTCCATATCTCCATCAGGAAATATCACATAAATCTAATTGATATGAATGTTAATTTTCTGTGACATGTCTTAATATAGCTGGATATTCTGCATCACACCACTGCCTACCACTGCAATTTTGTGATATGGAATACATCTATGAGTTCCATGTGTCACTTAGAGCAAAGTGTTGACATTTTCTGAAATGCACATTTTTTGAAAGTGTACCATTTTTCTTTATTAGGCACTTTAATTTTTGCACATTGATAACTTTGTAGCCATTCAACAAAATTGCATGACATTGTCCATGTTTGGTCAATGTTCCATATTCTTGTAATTTGATAAGTTTCATGATGGCCACTTGTCCAGATTCTGATATCAAGGGAGTATAACATATTACAAAATTCACTTTTTGGCCATTTTTTGCTCATGTCAAGACCAAAAATGGTTTTGAATTTTGTTCTGAAATTTTCAGGGTAGAAACAATTGAACCAGTGAGGTACTTTTGAAGATTTTGTAAAACTATATTATTTGTTTCCAAGGTATCAGGTTTTACAATATTTGCTTCTAAGCATGCACAGCAGAGTTTCCAGGATAGCTATTTCTTATTATAAAGGCACAGTATCACCTGTACAGTTAGAGTTGAGAAGGCTGTTTAATGTTAAACCCAACATTTTGCATCTTAATAAATTTGGTGTGGTTCACTGAAACTCAATGAAATTTTGCATGTGTGGTCAGAGTGGCAAGTTAGTATTATGTGACCAGTTTTGTGACAGACCCTTGTTTGAATTTTGAGACCTGGAAAGTGAAAAAGCCTGTAAGAATGCTATTTTGGCAATTTGTTTGCTCACCTATAGAGAAAAAATGGTTTGGAATTTTGTTCTGAAAATTTCAAGTTAGATGCAGCTTGGCCCCAAGTGCGTGTCTTACATAGCTTTCAGGAAAATATATAAATTAGTTCTCAAGTTATACGTTTTAAAATATGTCTTCAGAGCATGCTCAGCGGGGTTTTCAGGATTGCTGTCTGGTGCGACCAAAGAATTTCTGGTCTTGAGACACTTTTTTTAAGTGAAAAAATGTTTTTTAAGTTAAGGAGATAAAAACGTTAGGTTCTGACCCTTTTTGGTTTTAAATTTGGGCAAAAAGAATTTCTAGGAACCTATAAAAATGAGTTTTTTCCAAAACCAAACACCTGAACCTAGCTAAACATGACCTATTTAGCTAGATTCTGGAGTCTGTCTGATGAACAATGACCCAGGAACACATTTTCTGGGCACCCTGGAAATCTTAGGCCACCAGCTTAGTAAAGGTCATTGATTCTTGTGTTGTGAGACAAGAGTTTTTAGGTCATGAGAAACTGCAAACAAAGATACCGATTCATGACATACAGTGGTAGACTTTACCACTTTCCAAAAAAACACACAACGGTGTAAAACAGAAGGTCCCAATACCAGAAATGTTGCATTTAGATGAATGTGGTTTTGGACAATAGCATTGGCCTGTGGTGCACCATACCCTACAATACCATTGAAAGTGGCAGTGGCTACCACTGTGAGAATTTGGAATTCTTGAAATTTAAGAATTTTTATGTTGGAAATAAAGAATTTTTAGTTTGCCACAAAATTGTGAACAAAGAATTCTTGGCTCACAACACACAAATGTGCACTTAGTGCCGGTTATCAATTTTATGTTGTGGACCAAAAATATTTAGGTCATCAGAATGTGCAACCAAAGAATACAGGCTTACAACATAAAAATATGGACTTTGTACCCAACATCAGCTGTTACTCCACCCTTAACTCAGTATTTGGCTCTGTACATTACAAATGTTGTTAACCTCCAGCACATTAATGTGTTATATTGTAGAACTAGAAATAATCATTGACAGAATAACATTACTATAGGTATATCCATACTGTCCCATTAAGGAGCAACATTATTTTGTCAATGATTATTACTATACTATCCTCTGATTGCGTGGCATGTTATTGGCATTCCCAGTAGTAAGAAATGAAGTCTGGGCTTAGGATTTCAATGCTGGGTGCAATAATTGCTTTATTTTGTGCTAGAAACAGTATTTCATTAATGAAAATACCAGAAAAGAAAACAATTGTTACTATACTATCCTCCAACCACATGGTATGTTATCGGCATCCTCAGTAGTAAGAAATGCAGACTGGATTCAGGATTTCAATACTGTGTGCAATAACAACTTTAATTTTGCAAGAAAAACTATTTTGTTAATGAAAACACTGTAAAAGAAAACAAAGAGGTCTGAGTTTCTGTAATTGGGATCAGGATCTGGAGTCAGGTACACCACAAGTACAGCATTACACTATCTGGTACAGATTTTTCTGAAAAGATAAAAAAAGTTAAGAATTGGTACTGATTTTTAATGTAATACTTACAAGGCTAAGTGAGTTTTTCTGCCATTTGGTAAAGAAGCTGAGTTCCCAGTGCTGAGGCATTAAGTATGAGCTTTTGTGATGCCAGCCTGCTTGAATACCCATTTACATTCCTAGACTCTTGAGCGTAACCATAGCAAGCTTGTAACCAGCTATTGAGTGTGCTTGTTTTTTCAATGCTGCTGTGCACAAGTTAACAGATATTTGAGAACTGCCACTTTGTAGCTGAGTTGGAATTTCAGTGGTATACTAGTTTGTAAACTGTGTTTTCATCTCATCTTTAAACACTTTGTTTACCATAATGTCCAGGGTTTTCAGCTGGTCTGTGCATGAAGCTGGCACAAACATGGGAGTGATCTTGTTTTTTTCAAAATTATTAAGAACTGCCTCAGTTGTATGGCCCCTGAACAGATAGAGAACAAGTAGTGTGTGCAGCTTCAATGTGAGGCTGAGATTTCTCTGACATCATCAATGTAAGCCATGATTACAGATTCTGTGTTCTTGATAGTGGTGTCTGAGTTTTCTGAGTGACTTTCTGTGGGGGTGACATTCCCATTGAGGGGAATTTGATCTCAGGATGACATTGGTTGGTTTTCCCTGGTAGATGATCTGGGAAAGGGTAGGTAGTGTCCAGAGAGTGTAACGTAGCACACTACAGTAACCTGACATTTATCACCTAGACCAGCAACCTGATTTGTTTTTTTGCCGACCGTGTCCACAGACCTCTCTGAACAAGTGATGAGGTTAACCCCTGCTTCATCTAAATTCAACACCATCTCCAAAGGGATGAGGTTTTGTCAGGCAGCTGTGCTGATCCTATTCAAAAATTGCTGCCTTAGTGACTCAAAATCAGCTGGTGTGTTCTGAGCTGCTTTGGTACCTTTCTGCTTACTGAAACCCATTCTGTTTAGAAATAGCCAGGACCACTGCTAATAAAATGATGAATTCCCCACCATTATCAGTCAACAACTGAGGGTTGGCAGCCTTCACAATGCTAGTTGCTATTGCAGTAAGCACTTGTCCATTCATAATAGTACTATCTGCCCTCAATGACTACTATGTTTCTGAGTTTGTTTTCAACTTCAGCCAACACCGGTTTAATTGGTAGCACCTTCAGCAACTGAGAAGGGTCCAGAGTTTCTTTTAATTTCTGCAGGTAGGCTTGCTTGAAAGTACTTTCATTAATTTTCTTTTTGTACTGGGACTCATAATAGTGTACAGCATTCATCACCCCATGCTGGCTTGAATATGGTCCAATTTCAAAGAGCACCATGGAGGTATACACTGTACTGAAGCCTTTTCTTTTTTGTGGGAGGTGAATCAGCACTCACAGACAGCTCAGATATGATAACCTCCAACATCAGACCAGAGACACTGGATGTCAAACTGAGAATTTCTGCATCTAGATCTCCTGTCTGTAAAGCACTGTCATTTCTCTTTATTGGCTTGGAGTGAGGTGAGTTTAGATATATTATTAGTGATGTTGTGGATTCACTGAATCAGTACAATCCTTAAAGTACAAACCCCAAAGTGATGTGATGTGCCTCTTTTGACACTGACAACCAATCAGTTATGTGCGATTCAATTTTTGGCACAAACTGGCTGGCAGGAAGGGATCTGTGATATTTAGTTGTCACGATTCTTATCAATTCAACAGTAATTGCAAATGTTGTTATCCTCCAGCACTTTATTGTATTGTAATTGCACAGGTGTTTATCCTCCAGCACTTAGTTATGTACTTTACTTCTCGCAATCCTTGTCTTTGAACAATCATTATTTGTGATGCTTATTCACATATTATTATATTATTGTTATCAGTTACCAGCTCTGCATGTCTTTCCTGGTGAAACTTTTGAAACAAATAAATACAGTAAGTCACTTAGCTTTTATATGACACAAGTATCTGAAAGGGAGATGTATGATCTGCTAAAGAAATATCACGACTGATAACTTTAAAAGCTGTAAGGACTTACAGCCTGAAATACCAAGACTGGCGACAAAATATTTCTCTGTTTCTGTAGGGAAAACTGCTTAATCCTTCCTTTTTCTCCAGGTGTATACCTGATCTTTAAAAAACAATTAATGTAAATCCCACACATTAAGGTGGTTCTAGAAATGTAATTGAAAACAACAGGCCAATATGCATTTAGCCAATTCTAGGAAAATTTCACAAGCCCTGGAAATGCATGATCTACTAACAGTCAACCAGCATGGATTCAGAAAGAACTGACTCATCTTTGTTTTTGGTCAAATTCACTACTGCTATCTGTCATTCTATGAAAAGGGGCCTGCTCAAAGGTGTAGTGTTTTTTGACTATGACCTTCAACTTAATTGACCACCATTCTCTTACTGAACAGACTATTTGATATAAGTTTGAATGAACTTTCCTTGTCCTAGATTAAACGCTATCTGAGTTGCAAGTTTCAACTTACTAAACTTATTGCATCTCATCCTCCCCTCTTCACGTTGTATGTGGAGTCCCCCAATGCTCTATATTGTGCCCTCTCCTGTTTACATAATTTGTTAACCCACAAACTGCTTTCTGTAGTGCTTTAGATTCATTATTACAATATACAGTATGCTGATGTTAAGTAAAAGTGTTGTGATATTATTTCTGAAATTAAGAGGCTTACAGCATGACTTTGCACTCCTCCAAATAGGTTTATCCAAAATAAGTTCCTTCTAAATAAACAAACATCAGAGGCCACGCTGTTCTCTCTTACCTTAACAAGACAGACTCAGCTGTTAAGTACCTGTGGATCTGTCTGGATCACTACCTTTTCCTTTAAAGCTCACCTAGACTATTTAACAAAGTTGAGTAATGAAATGGTTGGGCTCCTGTATAGGATTAATGACTGGTCTGTATAATAAAATCCAGGTAGCCATGGCACAGTTTAATTTCTTTTCTGGACTAGGTGCTCTATAGCTAATCTCTTTTGCAGCCAAGGAGAGAAGCCATATGAGGGTATTCTATAGCTGTTAAAGTCAAGTTTATTACAAACAATGTTAAAATGCCATTTAATTTGTTATATTCCATCATTTTAAAAATAATCACAGATACGTACATAAACTCAACATATAAATATTGTCACAACAATAAACCATTACACTTATATACTTTATATTCTAATAAAACTTCCCCCAAAGTGTCTGTAGGCTGCCAAAAAGAAATGTTGCCACACCAAAAATTATTTTTACTTGATCCATTTTCACTAAAAAGGCACATTTTTCCTTCGCAACCCAGTTTGTCTTACTTATCAGCAGTGGGTTAATCCATTTAGCTCTTTCTTCCTTTAGTATCTTACAATCTAGAAGTAAATGTATGAAAAAGGACATACTATTTACTCCACAGGTACATGAATCATTCCGTGTTTAAATTACCACATTGTTTGGCCACAGGCAACAACCAGCCTAAAGTTACTTAACACATTTCTGTGCAGCTTAGTTTCACACTTGTTTAGATATACTTTCTCTTCCCCATTTAGCTTTATTTCTAAGCACAAACTCAGAGTAACCATCTCTCTTATTTTCTCTAAATCTTTCTGAATGGCAATATCACTAAGTCTTTGTGTTACCTCACTTATATAAACGTCTATATCCATAATTGCTTTATTTGACCAGAGGTCTTCAAGGCTACTTTTTTTTAAAATGTATTGTTCAGTATGTTAAACCAATAGTCCTCTAAATTTCTAACCCTTCTATTATTTATAAATTCATTCCAGCATAATTTGAGTAGTTGATTATTTTCCATCTTTACAATGCATCCCTGATATTTAACCACTCTTATTGTTATTTTAGTTTCTAAATTAATCATGCTTGGTTCAATTCTCAGGAAGGCTGATGAGCAATCAAACAGCATATTTAAAATACTTCTAATAAAGACATTTCGTATGCAATCAATCCCATTATTTTTAAAGTATAGCCGCCATATTTCACTTCCATATAAAGTTTGGTTTAATGTCTTTGCCTCAAATGCAGTTCTTAATGCAGTAAAAAAGTTATTTGCATATTTGTGAGTCATATGCCGATCGAATGGTGACACCTTTACATTGAACGATAGTACAGTGACACAGCGATGGGTCACTGTACTGTCACCATGGGACACCAGCACTGCTTTCCCAGGATCTGCACTCCCACCCTGAAACAACTCAGACTCGGAGTTGATTATATTAAGTACAGAGGGTGTGAGGCAGAGCCCCCTGCATAGGGGTTTGGGGGCGAAGGCCCCCAAAGAAAATAAAGTGTCTTTGGACAGATTTATACTGACTGCAATTGCAGTCAGCATAAATTCATCGCTGTAATGTCAGTTAACAAAGTATTTTTCGAACCAGTGTCATAGTGCCGTTGTGAGCAAATAGACCTATTGCCTTAGATGTTTTATATGCCTTATTTTTGGTCTCATACAAATGTGATTTGCAGGAGTGATTTTGATCATATATTACCCCAAAATATTTAAATTCTTCAACTTCTTCAAAGTGTATGTCATTCTTCTTCCATTTATTGAACTCTTTTGCTTTGCTACCGTATACCATGATCTAGTTTTCATCTACATTCAGTTCCAGATCTAATTCTTGTAATTTTGACATAACATTAAGCAAACCCCTTTTGAGTCCTAGTGGTATTTGTGACATTATTATTGCATCATCAGCATACATTATGATGCCTATTTTTTCACTATTAATATGACATGGAAATGTGTTGATGGAATTTATACTATGGATCAATATATATATATATATATATATATATATATATATACACACACATATATATATACATATGTGTGTGTGTATATATATATATATATATATATATATATATATATATATAATAGGCTAGTAAACAGCCTTGTTTGACTCCCTGCTGCAGAATATGGATTTCTTCAGCTAGTGTACCATCCATATTATACGTTATTTGAGTTGTAGTGTCTGAGTGTAATAATTTAATGATTTCAAGTAACTGGTCATCAATTCCCATCTTAAGTATATACCACAAGATTCTTCTATTCGATTTATGAAAGGCTGTTCTTATATCAATATAACATCCATACATTTTTCCTTTCTTTCTTCTTATATAAGAATCCAAAATGTGGTTCAATATAAACAACAAAACCATGGTACTGTTTTGTTTCCTAAACCCACACTGATACTTGAATAATATTTTATTATCTTCAGCCCATATTTCCAAAATTATTCTGGTATATATTTTTTGTATTGTAAGCAGCAAAGATATTGGTCTATAACATTCGGGATCTTGGCGGTCACCTTTTTTAAATAATGGTACAATTATGCTTTTATTCCACTGTTGAGGAAGTATCAAATATGTACTAATTAATGTAAATAAGGGGGACAGTATGTTTGCCCAAAAATCAGTGTTATATTTAAAGATTTCTGCAGGGATACCATCAATACCAGCTGCCTTATTTCGTTTCTGGGCATTAATAGCCACACCACTTCATGTTCAGTAATTAAATACCATTCTTTATTGTTGAACCCCATCATTTCCACTCTGGCTTCCTGGATTTCTTTCACCTGCACATTATAAATCAATCTAAAATGTTCAATCCTGGTGCTAGGGGATATAAGCTCCTGGATATTACAATGAATATCCCCTTTCTTACACCCAACAAAGCAACCATATTCCAGAAAGTTTTCACATCTTTATTTAATAATGCAGTCTGCAGTGATACCCATAAATAGTTTTTATAACTGCTTTTTTATAATGTAAAATATTCTTATATTCTTTTTTTAACTTTTTTAAAGCTAGTAACACAGTTGGAGAGGTAATTTTTCTTGCTGGTCACCTATTTTATTAATTTCTTTTTTTTGTATTTCTACATTCTTTATCATACCAGGGATTAAGTATCCCCACATTAGTTTTTCTTTTACATCTACATCTAAATTTACATTATTTGAATAGTTTGTAAGTGAAATTAGTTCTATGTGTTAAAAATTATTACCTTGAATTTGAACTGTTACTTGGGCTGTGATACTGTAGGTTTGGGGATAGTTGTTTGGCAGGGAAAATTAGAAGGACATTTAAATGTGTTGTTTGCCTGGTGTTTGGTAAGAGCCCAGCCACCCACCCTGTTTTGTAGGCTTTCTTAAATACTGAAAAGCCACTGGGGTTGGGATTGAAGGAGCTGAGTATTTCTGTTTGGGACTGAAATTTGAAGCAACAGGAGTTGGTGGGCCTGTGACATCATACGGTACCTGGTGTCTGCTTACACACACTGTTAGTGGGACCAAACACATACTGGACTGTATGTGTTTGTGAGACTTGGGAACTTTGTTGGTGGGGTTGAAATTGGGTTTGTAAATAACTACAGTCAGTATAGAGAGAAACTGTACTCCAGGGGAAAGGGACTGAGAAAAGGGGGTGTGCTATTATAAACAGAGGAGGATAATCAGGGTGGCCATATTCCACCAATGCAGGCATCTTTGGAAGGGTTGTAGGCTGCACAGGCTGTGGGATGGCAATAATTCTAAATTGGGCCTGGAGAGAGAGAGGCTGCCCACTCTGTAGACAGCTATCTTGTATCAGGAGTGAGGTATATTGGTTAAGGAGTAAGCTGTGGAGCTGGGGGGGTGTCCAAGGATAAGGGGTGTGGATATGGGCAGCAGAAGGGTGGGGCTGAGGGGAGGCTGGGCAATGCTCTGAAATTACAGGACATTATGCTACAGCAAGCAGAAGGGGGGATATTAAGGACAGAGGACCCTTAGATAGGGAAATTGATGCTAAGGGGAAAGCGTACAGGGTGAACATTCTAAATTCAAAGAGACTGGAGGGGGAAGAGTCAGGAGGGGCTGTTGTGTGGAAGTCTAAAACAGCAGACTGTGGGAAGGGAGCTCCTAAGGTGAACAGTGCAAGAGAGGAAGAAGAGGGTCAGTTTAGAGATGCAGTCAGGGAAACTCGGTTACTTGATGGAGGCTGACATAGAGTGTCACAATAAATTTGAGATACTAAGCATCCTAGGGGGGAGGAAGGGGTTGGTGGAAATGAGGAAACTTATACAGAGGCCGGGGGGAAGGAGTCTGATACCCATAGGGCATAACAGACCAGCTATGGAAAGGATAGACATAGTCCTAGAGGGAGAAGGGGAAACATATATGTTAAGCAAATGGGAGAGATGCAACATATTCCAGACATGAGGGAGGAGAGCATGATTGGAGAGAAACTGGGAGACAAGGAGGTGGGAGAGGAGCCCCCCTTCAACAGGGAGGTCAGTACCAAGGATGGGGCCCTAGCTAAAGGGGACCCACAGAGAGCCTCTGGAGACAGGGGTACTATTACAAGGGGGGGATGGTGGTGCGGGGGAAGGGGAAACCATCAGGGCCAGGCTAAATGGTTCAGATAAGAGAGGGTTAAAGGGGACACCTATTCAGAGGGGGTTTGAGTTAAGTGGGCAAAATAGCAAGGGAGGCAGAAAGGGAGGTGACAAGGGGTCTCAAATAAGGCAGGAAGACTCCCATGAAATTGCGATCATGAATAAAGTGGGGAGGGGCTGAGAGGGCATAGTGGAGGTAACCATAAGGATGATGGCAGTGTTAAGGTTCTGTTACTGGGAGACTCGATGATTAAGGGTATCCATTGGGAGGGACAGGGGGGTGGATGCCATAGCCAGGTGAAGGTAGTGAGTATCTCTGGGCTGACAGTGCACAGAGCAAAGTTCATGGTGTATGAAATGGTTAGGGATTGTGGAGGGAAACCAGATTTCCTGGTGCATTTGGGAACTAATGATCTAGAGGGTAATAGCATTTTGGAAATCCAAGCAAGGTTCCAAGAACTTGCCAGAGTCTGTCGGGATAATGGATGCAACATTTCCTTTTTGGAGATATTGCCAGTACCAAAGGCCTCAGTGGAGAAAAATGAAGCTCACAGAGGTTAATGATGTCTGGCTGAGGAAGTGAAGAGAATGGGTTGGGGTGTTAGAGAACTGGAATGGAGTTTGGGAGGATAAGGGACTATATGCCAAGGACAGGTTTCATCTTGCCCCATTAGGGAAGGAGTCCTTAAACAGGGGATGGCTGACTACATACAAGAAAGGTGGGGTTTAAACTTGTAAGGGGAAGGGATAAGGAGGGGCTGACAAGCCCTCCCTCCAGATGAGGGGAGTAGCCTTCAAGCCCAAGGGGAGGGGGAAACAGACTGGAGGTGGAGGTTTCAGGGGAGGATGGAAGTATAAGGAATCTGGGTGGGGTCTGGACAAGGAGGATCAGGGATAAGGGTGGGGTTAGTGCTAGTAAATGCCAGGAGCTTGGGAAACAAGTTGCCAGAGTTCAGGCCATGCTGTTCGGGAGGGGTGGATGTGGCGGCAGTCACGGAAACATGGGCCAACAAAACCATGACTGGGACCTAAATGCACGGGGTACACTATGCTTAGGAAGGATAGAAAGGAGGGCAGAGGGGTGGAGTGGCTATGTTCATTAGAGATGACATAGAAATTGCTATGGTAGAAGAGGCAGAGGGAAATGTGGAGGCCTTATGGGTCACCTTACGATCCCCAGCAGGAGATAAGGTCAAGCTGGAGTAGTATATAGGCCCCTGGGATGAGTGATGTTCTAGAGGATGGTTTGCTGGACAACATCATTGCCCAGTGTGGTCCAAAAGGGAAGGAGGTGTTGATGGGGGACCTTAATATGCCAGGTACAAACTGGGGAACCATGTCCTCTAAGGTGGCCAAGGAGCAGAGGCTGCTGGATGGCTTCCAGGATGTGTTCTTAACACAGCATGTGATGGAGCCCACAAGGAGGGCATGTCCTGGATGTGGTTCTGGCAGATGGGGATCTGGTAAGGGACATGGTTGTACAGGACCCCCTGACTGGGAGTGACCACAATACTGTCTGGTTTCAAATAAGCATTGGGGGAGTGGGGGTGAGATCTAGGACACTGGCAGTGGACTTCAGGGGGGCAGACTTTATGGGCATGGGAAATATTCTCAAGGATCACTTGAAGGGGATTACCTCAACGACAAGTGTGGAAAGGAGATGGGAGGTCATAAAACGAGGACTTCATGAGGCAGTCAGGATCTGCGCTAAGTTGAAACGTAAGGGAGCAAGGTCACATAAACCATGCTGGTGGTCCAGTGAGGTCCAGGTAGCAGTCATAGAAAAGAAGGCGGCTTACAAAAAATATAAAACAACAAGAGGGGATAGGGATAAGGAAATGTACCAGCTTGCATCTAAAAAGTCACCCGTATGGTGAGGGGAGCAAAGTCCAGTAAAGAGCAACGGCTGGCACAGGGGATACATGGAGGGGAAAAGGGGTTCTTCCGGTACATTGGGGAGCAGAGAAAAACTAAGGGCCATCTCAGCAGATTGAGATCAGAAGGAGGGTGGGTGGAAGAGGCGAGGGACCAGGCAGAGGTATTTAACAGTACTTTGCCTTTGTGTTCACTAGGGAGGGGGATGGGATATCTACAAAGCAAGGCACAAAGGGGATAGAAGCGGCATGGAGTGGGATCAGGGGAGCAACAGAAATGGAGCAAAAGGGAGGGAAAGGTACCCAGGGGTGTCACATCTGGATAAGGATAAAAAGACCAGTAAGGTGGAGGGGCGGATGATGCCATCCCGCCAAAAGGGTGTGGTTTGCCCTCAAGGCCCTAAAGAAAGACAAATCTCCTGGACGGATGGCATTCATCCGAGGTACTATGGAATTGGCGAACATACTAGCTGCACCCTGGCGGAGCTTTTCAGCAGGTCACTTGAGACAGGGACGGTACCTAGGGATTGGCGAGAGGCACATGTGGTACCAATCCATAAAGGGGGGTTGAGGGAAGTACCAGGTAACTATAGACCCATCAGTTTAACCTCGGTGGTGGGAAAATTAATGGAGAGTATACTAAAGGAACGATTGGGGGTTTACTTGGAGGAGGTGGGAGGTCTGGATGGTCGGCAGCATGGGTTTGTGCCAGGTAGATCATGTCAAACCAACCTTGTGGAGTTCTATGAATGGGTAACATCAGAACTGGACAGGGGTAAGCCTGTGGATGTATTATTCTTGGACTTCAGCAAGGCGTTTGACTCTGTCCCCACAATGGTCTGGTGGAGAAACTGATGGGGTTAGAGTAGGCCCTTTGATGGTCAGATGGATTGAAAACTGGATAGCTGGACGCACTCAGAGAGTAGTGGTCTGTGGGGAGCTCTCAAACCCTACAGAGGTTGGTAGTGGGTACCACAGGGCTCGGTCCTGGGTCCCATCCTGTTTAATGCATACATATCGGACAACAGGGATGGTATAGGTGTGAAATGAGTCTCTTCGTGGATGACTCCAAGATGGGAGCAGTAGTTGAGGGAGAAGAGGGAGGTTGGCCTGCAAGGGACCTGGACACCCTGGAAAGCTGGGCTCACACATGGAAATTAAATTTAATATCACCAAGTGCAGGTGTTGCATCTTGGTCGGGAAACTCCTAAACACAGGTACACCCTGGGAGGGAGGAGCTGGAAGCCTCAACACGGAAAAACATAGGGGCATGGTGGATACATGTATGAATAACTCTGAGCAGTGCAGGAGAGCTAGCAAGGCAAACAGGATGTTGGGATGCATCATAAGGGGATCACCTCTAGAGCAAGGAAGTGATTCTGCCACTGTACAATGGACTGGTTAGACTACACCTTGAGTACTGTGTACAGTACTGGAGACCACACTTGAAGAGGGACATACAGCTCCTGGAGAGGGTACAGAGGAGGGCAACAAAGATGATACGAGGCTAGGGATTTGACTTACGAGGACAGACTTGAGTAGCTCTGCCTGTTTTCATTGGAGGAGAGGAGAGACAGGGGACATGATTGAGGTCTTCAAGTACCTCAAGGGAATAAATAGGGTAAACATGGAGGGATCTTTAGACTAAAGCAGGGAGGCATCACCAGAGGGCATGGTTTGAAGTTGGAAGGTGGAAGGGTGAGGGGAAAGAGGAGGAGGTTTTCACTGAGAGGGTGGTGGACCTTGGAATGCTCTGCCTGGTGAGCTGGTTCAGAGATCCACAGTGGAGGGCTTTAAGAGAGGGTGGGACAGACACAGAAAGTGGATGTATCAGATGATGGCCTGTCCCGGGGGGGGTGGGGATGGATGATAGGGGTTTCTGGAGCACAAGGGATGGGAGGGTCTCGGCACCCAACTAAGGATCTAGGTTTGAGCAGACTCGATAGACCATAAGGCCTAATCTGCTGGCAAATAGTATGTTAGTATGTTAGTATCTAGGCTGACTTATCAATTTCTTCTAAAAAAACTCATGAGGTTTGAAAATTTCCAGAACAATGTCCGCTGGCTTATACATTTCCAGACTGTCTACTTTAGTCAGAAACTCCATTGATTCCTTACTATCTATAATAAAATCTGTTGTTGCTGTTATGTACCAATTCCATTTGATCTTTTTTTCCCATACTGTATGCACATATTTTCATTTGCCTCTTTTTTCCTTTAGAAAGTCTTTGTGTGCTATACTGAGGTTTAAATCTATTTCTATACATATTGGGAAGTGATCACTTTCCCAGACTTCACAAATTTCCAGACTAATAACTTTCCCAAAATCCAAAGCATTAATGATACATAAATCTAAAACACTACCTCCTGTTGGAGATGAAAATGTTATTTCTCTTTGTCAATCGTTCTTACTTCATCCATTTAATACTCTCAGTACATTTTTATCCAAAAATTGTAATTCCTTTTTTATCTCTAGAATTCAATATTTTACCCTTAGAGTGTCTGACTGGTATATTTAATGTATCATCAATATTCCATTCTGCTGTTTTTTCCTTCTATTTCAGACCCTAATCTAGCATTGAAATCTCCAGCTAGGACTGTTGTAATATTTGGGAACCCTATTTTCAAAGAATCAAGGGAATTGCCAATGTTATCAAGTATATCTTGAAAGTCTTTAAGTGCTACACAGGGTGGTATATAAATATTAAATAAAGCAATAAACTTTTTCTCACCTGCCATAACTGAGTACATATAATATTTGTTGTACAAACTGCTTCCAGACAGCAGACATCTAAACTACTACTTACAAAAATAGCTAAACCTCCTTTGGCTCTGCCACATTTATTTTCCTTAAAAGCAGGCAGTAACCATGCACTAAACCCATCCATGACATCAAATTCTTTATTTCTACACCAAGTTTCCTGAAAAAAGATAATTTTGTGAGCAGTTATCCATTGTAGCCATTTTTTATCCTCTAACTTGTTTTTCAGCACTGCAATGTTTCAACTTATAATATTAATCATTTTACTAGCCCTATTTACTCTATCTGTCAATTTGAAGACAGACTTATTTTGAACTTATGTCTTCACTTACTGAGGTCTCTGTTGAAGATTCTATCACTGACACCATGGACTCTTCTAACTCTAAGACTTTGCTACTGTTAATATGAACCCTTTGTTGTTTCCTTCCTCTTACATATATTTCTTCATTTCCTCCTCACATATGCAATGTTCAGTCTCTTTTGGTTTTAAATATGCTGTTATATGAGGCTGTTTCACTACTACTACTACTACTCTTTTTGCATCACATCTTTTCCATTTTTTGCCATAACTGTCTGTTGCATATTTCTCCCCCTCTTCATTTATAGTATTTGTGGTAGCATCCAGAGTTATTCCAATATCCACAAAACTGCTCTTGATTTGTAAATTATTTTCTTTTTTCAGCACTGTCTAAAACTATACAGATCCATCCTTTAAAAGGATCAGCTTTGTACCTATAGACAGACTTAATGTCTGCCCAACCTGTTTTACTTCCTGATATTCCTTTGATCAAATTGTAAACTGCAAACTTTAAAATATATGGATTCTCATTTCTAGACTTAGGGAATCCCTTTACAAAAACTACTGGCAGCATGGTTCCAGAGTTGATTTGCTGATCTTTCCAAAACTCAGGCATACTGTCTTTGTCTATAACTATTTCTAACTGATTCTTTGTTTGATGGGATTTCAACTTCTTTGCTGCCTTCTTACTGCTTAGTTTTTCTTCTGGTACTACTTCTGTCTTACTTGCATCCATTTTATTATTTTTTGGTTTTTTAAAACTAGCAGTATTAGGATATGTTTTTTCCGATTATTTCTTTTTTTTTTAGATTTTTCATTTTTTTTACTTACTGCCACTTTATTTATATTCTGCAACTGATCTTTCCATTGCTTAAGTTCTTGAATTAACTGCTCAATCTCATATACTTCTTTGTTACCTATTTCTTCAGTTTTACTGTGAATAGATGTTTTACTTAATTTTTTGTAGTATTTTCTCTGTTTATGTTCTTTTCAGAAGCTTTTTGTGACCCATCAGTTAATTGACCTTCGTTCATTCTTTAAATCTTTCCCATATTTCTAGAATTTACCTCTGTAACTTTATCTACATTTGTCACATACTCTTCTACCTCCTCAGGTGATTTAGAACACAGAGCAATAAAAGTACAAAACAGGGTTACTTGCTTCAGGAGCTGGGAATTACCAAACTGAATTTCGTTCTTTAATTCTTCCAATTTAATCTTCAGCAATTTTTCCTTTTGGGCACTAATCTTGGCTGCTTTTTCATTTACATCTTCTTTATTTTGTCTCTGTCTTTCAGCAGAGGTTACATTACAATTTCTTCTTACTAATGAATTTTTATCATGTGTTTTCATAAAAGGTGTAATGAATGAGTAAACATTTTTTAAATATGATCCCTCACTTGTAACAATTTGCTCACTTGGATCACTGTTACTTACATCAATTTTATTTAACCCTGCTCTTGGACTAGGCTGCCTCTCATCTGCTAGTACATTTTTATTTTGCTTCTCATTTACAACTTTAATTGAAACTGAAACCTCCTCCTCATTTCCCAATGCTGGCATTTTTTGACTAGTGTTATTTGATTTCTGAGGAACCTCCAGATCTGATAAATGTAGATCTGACCCATTTTCATTTATTGAATTTGCTTTTTATTCTCTTTCATCTTCTAAGGTTACATTCCTTGTGTCCAATTCTTCTAGATTTCTAAATTCAACTAGTAAGGGATGAGTATAATTTCCATTTATGTTTTTTTTAACTGGGGAGAGTTTGCATTTGGTTTAAAGTTGTCTTTTACAATATTTTTGTTTCCACGTAATTCTATACTTTTATCAACTGTACATAAAAATTTTGTTATTTTAGGTGTTTCATTTATTTCACCAGTTTTATTTTTTGTTATGTTTTGCTTTTTTATATGCTTTTCTCCCATAAGTCCTCATTTTTTCTGTGTTACAACAGACATTTTTTAAACTTATTCAATGTTCAAAATATAGTAAAGAGTATAACAATCCACTTAAAGTGGTTTACTGAAGCAATGTACTCCTATAACAGTTTACAATAAAACAGTGCTATGATATATAAAACAATCAAATGTTCCCATAAATTTTCAGAGTCCACAGAATAAAAAAGTCCAGATAGTCTCCTAATTATTTTGCTGTATACAGCAAATATTTTACCACTGCACCTCTTCAACTCCTTTCCCCTCCTTACAGCATCCATTTCTTCTGACGCTCTTCTGAAATTCTTCCAAATTTTTTCCAGTCTTCTTGTTATAACTTTAAATACTGCTCTGGATAGCACCACTCTGCAATCATACAGGACTGTAGGTACACACACCTTCAGTAAACTAGTTCAATGTTTTTATCCAATTTTAACAGCTTTCCATTGTCTCTGTGTCAACCTTTATAAATATTCCACTTCAATATATCTAGTCAAGAGCTGTCTTTCAAAAAATGCCATTGATATAATCGTTCAGCTCCAGATTCAGCAAGAATCAGTATAAAAAAAATAAAGAATACTGCAATAATATCATGCAGTTAAATACTTGCACAAACATTGATACAGACTTAGCACATACAGTGACATCCCCCAGGATGAAAGGTATTTTTAACACACTCTGCAGTATGCTGCAGCAGATGTACTGAATAAAGTAATGTAATTTCAATGGCAATTAGTCCCCTTTGTCATGCAGGCAAATGTGGCATTCACTTCATCCTGGCAGTGTCCATTTTCCTGAATGACTGAGGGGACTAATTACCATTGAAATTACATTGCTTTATTCCATAGGTCTTCTGCAGCATTCTGCAGAGTGCTGCAAAATGCTGCAGAATTGCATTTCATCCTAGGGGACACCACTGTAAATAATTTTCTACCCGCTGTCTCAGTTATTGTCAACTTAGCACTGCTACTATGCCCTTAAAATGTTTTACTTTAAATTATACAGAAAGATTTTAAGAATTGCATTCACAGAGTTACATTTACTTACTTTTGGCAAGCGCCTGATACATACTCTCAGGTTTATAATTCATGAGTTCCTATAATACCAATGGCACTGCTCAGACTAAATGATTAAAAAGGCAAGCACAAAAGCAGTACTTCTGGCTTTGTTTTTACTTTACTTGCAATTCTGCTCACCCACAAGCTGAAGAACCAAAAACCAAATGATGTATCTGAGATGCAAACACCACACAAGTTCTTTATAATCTAACTGCCATGTCAATAATGAGCACCTGCTTCACCTGTTACATATGATGTTTAATCAGTCAAGTAATATTGGGGACCACTATACTTAATACAATTAATTTAATATATTCTGTAATTGTAGAGCAATCTGCGCATGGCTAAACTAATAACCGGCATGCACAACCCTTACTAGTACAACTACTAAGTTAGACCAAATCAGATCAATATGCTCATTAGGTTCACTAATAGTATGTTTTCACTTTTTCACTTTATTCAGTCTCCTGTTTCTACCCTCCAAGCAATTATAGGAATAATTTATATATCAAATATTAGAAATTGGCACAAGAAAGGTAATTAGTTAAATCAGGAAAATTGGAGAGTCAAAATACCTTAACAAAGTAATATAGTAACCTAAAGTTTTTTAACATTACACACAGTTTTAGGGCTATATTTATTGGTATAATAATGGCTAATGGCTATATCTCAACTTGTGGATCCATAAAACTTATGAAATTTGAAATAAAACTGCTGGGAGCTAAAAAAAAAATGCCCATGTACAGGCTTTCCAATGTCCCAACAATGCACAGAAATATTGTGTTATCTACTTATTAACACTGCATTGCACCATAAACTATAAAACCTGGAATATATAAAATGAAATAAAATAAAAGGCACAACTAAATAACTGAAATGCCTAAAAAAACTTAAACAATCCAGAACTACAACATCCATTTTTGTATTTTCTGTAAGGGAGCAAGAGAGAACTAAAAAACACTGCAAAACATTGCAGCTTTATATTTTAAGGATTATAGCCTTCATTTTTATTTTCTGGTGGCTTTACAACAATGTATTTCTGCAAATTCCAATAGCTTATGCTGCAAACCCAGCCACAACTCTCCGCAGGGCTGCATACAAAACACTTTTTGATCAGGCTGGCTCCGCCATTGCATAGACTCCAACCAAGTCCTAATGATCGCAGCACCGGGCGCTCTCAGCTGGACTTCTCTCACAGCACAAGACAGACTCGTAAGAATGTTGTAGTAAGAGCTCTACAGAGTCCTCTCCCTCAGTGCAGGCAACAATGGCACACCTGTTCTAAGCAAGGGGTGTGTGTTACATTTCTGCTTCTCCTGCTTCTCCACACAGTAAGGACAGCATGCAGCTGCACATTCTCTCTCTCTCTCTCCTCTGTCAGTATTGTATAACTAGATCAGTTGCATTACTCTTAATGCCAGGAGAAGATTGCATTTCTGTCAGCAATATATTGGCCTGCATTGGTTGTTATTAGAATCTAGGCAAACATTCCTTTTAGAAAACACTATCTACAAAATCTTACCCTCTGATTCTCCTGCCTGCTTATCAGAACTGGTACAGTCCCCCCAATAAAGCATTGTACTTTTGGTACTCCACATTCAATCTGTTATCAGCTCCAGCCTGCAAGACCTCCATGTATCAGCATTCTTTGGAAGGTGTCACACCAAAATTATGAACCTCACTATATGTGCCATTGAAACAAGTTAAAACTCAATTCTTTGTAAAGCCCAGCTATAGCATTACCTTTTTGAGCAGTGTAGTAATAATACTTCTTATGAATCCTTTCGTCTTTTCCAAAAACTGATGTAATCTGTATGTCACCTTCTGTTACTTGCACACATTAGTTTTCACTACTGTATGTGTTGTTTTATATGTGATGTTTTATATTTGTCCATCTTTCCCTGATAAGTAAGCTTAGTTCCCAATGGGCTTACCCAACATAGTGGATTATCCTCAATGTCCAGGCTAACATAAGACTAGGCTGTAATGCAATAGTTCCAGTCAGTGTGGGTGTCAAATGCTACATTACAGCAAATGACTGCACAGTCACTGTAGTCCTTAAACTGTTACTTTATACTGATTTTAAGACACATATTTGATAAAATTATTACTATTGTCATTTCATTATGTTTAGAGGGCTCAAAAGCTAAACAATAAGGCATCACCACTTATCTTTATTGTGTTCTATATACTTGCATTGAAGGAGCTAGAACTTTTTAAAATCTCAGCTAGGCAGTGGTTAACTCCTCGTAACATACTTATCCTGCTATGAAGGATACTCAGTCCAGGACATGTGCAATTTTATCAAGATGTTTATTTGCTAAACAGAGCAAAAATTATGGGAACTAAGTTTAATTTCATAGCCAGTTTTTATAATTAATTGTCTAATGATAGACTCAGGCATATATCAAAATGACTTTTGTGTGGCAGACTATTCGAAGCAAGTGTGATCTGAGGACAGGCCTCTAGGGTTCAGGTTCTATTGCATATGGAAAAGCTCCAACTTGGCATGGTCTTCCATGTCTTGTGACTGAGAGACATCAGTGCTGACAGCACACAGAAGCAGCTTGCTGACTATTACAGGAGGCTGGGCATAAGGATAAATCATGTATTTTGCCTGAGAAGACATGAAAAGAAAAATCAACAAACTCAGTAGGTCCCTAAATCAGGCTTTGAATTTACAAAGGATTGTGAATCTTTACGGGGATTTATGGCAGTAGCCTGAGATACATACCAATTAATCCTTACATAGATCAAGATATTTCACAAAGAATCCCAAATTAAATTAATAGCGATTTTGTTTCCATGAAATATCCAGATATAGCTAGTTATATTTGGACATATATCTGGCTAGGATTGAAGCTGCCATTGGCAGTATGCACCATGTAGTACAGTATTTCAGGAGCATCTGCTAGATATCTCTCTTCACACTGTAGACATCATCATGTAATACATTGCAAGTAATGTTATGGAACAGCCAGAGTGGTATTTTTTAAAGCAGGAGGGCTTTTACTTACATTATTCAAATGATATGAAATTGCATTTATGTTCTTTATACAAGCACAGTTTTGCTATTTGTGTAAACAATAATCTCTCCCTTACACCACTGCAGAGTCATTTATTGCTGCCTCATTATGCCAGATTGGTTGGGTTAGATATACTTTAACTGATAAAGCAGCATCCTTTTTAATGTCAAAGATAGATGATTACAGCCACAATGGTCTATCACACTGCAAAAAAGAAACACACTATTTAGCAAAGTTTAAAAAAACTGAAAGTATTTGAAGAAAATTAACCCCTAGGTGTCTGATTAATCCTCTCATTCTCAGAGTTGCTGTTTCCAAAACAACATTAGGGTGCAGTGGTGGAGCTAAGGCTATGCCGGTCTTGAATTTATCACTTGTATTTTAAAGAAATACAGCACGGTCAAGGATTTTGATCAGGAAACAGTAATTTATGTTGAAGTATGATGCTATGTTTTGCAGGCAAGACAACACCTAAGAATATATAAAATCAGCTTTTTTGCACTCAGCCACACCATTAACATTTAAAGAAAGTAGAGCTGTATAAAATGTGGAACTTCACAGTCAGAATTAGTTTGGAACAGCAATTCTACTGACAGAATGATTTTTTTTATTTTTAAATTTTTGTTATCAAATCTGCTGGAAGTACTTCCATAATTTGCTTAATGATTCTGATGTTTCAGAGTCATGACTCCAAAATGTCAGCACATTCTCTATGCTAGCCAGATGTGATAATGGAGGCCCAGTACCTGCTGTTGCATGCAATAAGTGCCCCTAGCCTGGGGACTATGAAAATGAATTTGCACCATGAGTATGTTTTTTTTTCCCCTGGAGACCTGGGACTGGCTTTTACTTGTTCCTCAGCAAATGCTGAAGATAACAAATCACCTACAAAAAGGGACACTGTGGAGATTGAAACAACATAGTGAGATGGAAACCATCCCACAAGATTAGGCAACTGAACTGCTAAGAATCTTTGGGAAGAAAAAAGGGTAAAGTGACTCTAAGACTCTGTCTGTCAGTTTATCCATATATCCATATTTAGTGTAAGTTTCTTCATATCTGTAAAAAGAAAGAAAAAGATGTGTTTGCATGATGAGGTTTTTGTACTGCTTGTTAATAAATAATATTTTGTCTGGACTGGAAAAGACTGTAATATTTCATTACTTTCTCTGATTGCTGATAGACTGGCTGCAACTACAGTACATGTACAGTAGCTATTTCTTCTGTCTACAGTAGTACCAGTCTTGCTACCAGTGTTTAGAAGAGCATGGGGTGGGTCAAGTAGTGTTCAGATTCAGCATAAGACCAGGATAAGGATGAGGATAGGCAGCCGAAATATACTGGTGTGCCAGCTGTAGCTCTCCATCTTCCATGGCCAACAGAAAATATTAGCTTAGCAAGGAAGATAATGTTGATTGACAGGCATATGGCACATGGAGACACAGCTGACATGTGTCCTGAGTTCCACCCCCAAATTATCAAGGCACTAACAATTTAGAGTGTCAGCTCTGTGAGAATGCCAGCCAGCTAGGAGAAACAGCAGCATCCACCCACATGACCAAATCAGTAGTGACTCTGTGCACTGCAGCCAGAGACATATCTTTCTTCCACCTTGGCATGAGGTCTGTGAAGAGAATTGTACAAACATATTGACACAATTGCATAAGTAAGCCTCACTCATTCTATAGGAGAAGGGAGGAAGCAATGAGTTGTTGCAAGGCGTAAGCAATGGTACCACTGCCACAAGCACACAGCAAGCGCCATCTAGCAAAGTGACAACATCTGTAACTGGTGACATTTCAAAGCAAGGACTATTGCAGTTGTCTGTCTAACCTGGCTCGCCTGCTATCATGAATGTTCCCCTATGCTCAGTCAAAAGCATCATTCCCATATGCACAACTTCCCCAAATGCAACCGACCATCAAGCAAGCACTGTCCAAATTAAAAAAAATAAAATCATTGTAGCCATCTGGTATCTAGAAGGTAATTAAATGCTGCCATAGATGGAATACTTGTGGATGACATGATGCATTAACCATTTGTTTAAAATGATGGTTTGTGTAATATAAAAATTGAGGCAGTGCCCAAATGGAATGCTGCTTAATAGATGTATTTGACAACCATGTCAATTCTCAAACCTATAAACAGGAGAGAGAGAGAGAGAGAGAGAATGAGATGCAGTCAGAGAAGATTGTGCCCAGGCTAACATGGAATAACAAGGAACCAAAACAGGTAACCAGCACCAGTCAGATGTTATTATGAACCCACAAGCTTTAAGGGAAAACAAAGCGGAAATAGACTTTACCTTGCACCAAACACTCTCCTTATTGCAAGTGTGCTTCCAGAACAAACAGTCTTTTCATTGTGTAAAAAAATTGAGTTAAGAACTCGACCTATAAAAACACGGAGTGATAGCAGCAGTTCCCCCACATTACTGACACTTAACATGTTTCACACAGGGATGTGCTTTTTTAAAGGAAAATCCCCAGTATGACAAAGAGCTTAATAAATAATGTAGGCTTAAATGTACAGGCACAGTTGGAGTAGTAACCCAAGTCAGCAACTCAAAGTGTATAGTCCAGTTGCACAAATGCCTCTAAAAAAACACATATAAGAAACTTATATAGATACTGTATAAATAAAAAAGTTAAAAACATTATTAAATCAGCTCCATTGGGGGGGGGTGAGCTGTGGAGTAGCCATCTGTACAAACATATCTTGTGGAAGCTCTGAGTTGATGTTTACATATAGAAAAAAGGATGGGGATGTGTGTAATATGAGAATTTAATGCACACCCAAGGTGTGGGATGCTACATAAGATTTATCAAAGCATCCAATACCGAGGGTGTGCATTAAATTCTCATATATACACTTCCTCATCTTTTATTTTATATAATTACTGGGGAGCAAATTTTTCAGCCCCAGTGATGCGGCCCTGTGTGGCACAGTGACACACACACACATACACACACACACACACACACACACACACACACACACACACACACACACACACGCACACATACACACACACTCTGTCTGTCCCTCGTTTTACAGTCAGATTTCTTTTTGGTATTTTTTTTCTGGCAGTTTGAAAATAAATGGTATTCACTGAAGCCAGTAAGCCAGGAACTTTAACTCATGGTTGAAGAACTGGTGCTGTGAGGAAGGGTTTGGATTCATTGGTGACTGGGGACCCATCTGGAGGGATGGAGTTTTGTTCAAGCCTGATGGCCTGCATCCATCCTGGAGGGGAATCCAAGCACTCAATGATAAGTTTAAATGCTACATTGACAAGCATTTAAACTAGCAAAGGGGGGTGGCAGGCCAGCAAGGATGATACCTACTTGCTCACCCCCCACAGCTAGTAATGGAACCAGTGAACCAGAGGAGTGGCTATCTCTGCAAAGCAGTGTGCAAAAGATGGAGATTAATGTCCAAAAGGTGGATAAGCAGAAAAGGGGCAAAATTCAGCAGAAGGGCAGACAGCAAGGAGAACCAGGGATAAATGACAACCAAGGAAGGGGCTGGAGTAGAACAGTGAAGCAGTCTAGGAGGTCAAATCATGGAAAGCCATGTGCAAATGCCAGGAGCCTTAGCAACAAGATGGAAGATCTGGAGCTGTCATGGTACAGTCAGACCTGGACATTGTGGCCATCACTGAAACCTGGTGTAATGATAACCATGACTGGGAGATGGCCATACCTGGCTACAACATATTCAGAAGAGACAGAGCAGGCAGGAAGGGAGGAGGAGTGGCACTGTATGTGAAAAATGACATAAGGGCCACACAGATCCAGGAGGAACAAAGGGGGAGAGATACTGTGGGTTAAGCTGGAAAGGAAAATGGGGCCAGCCATCCGCACAGGTGTGGTCTATAGACCACCAGCCCAGGAGGAAGAAACAGATAGGGAGCTGATGCTAGCCATCCAAAGGATGGCAGACAAGGGTGAGGTAGTACTGGTTGGAGATTTCAATATACCAGACGTGGACTGGAGCATCCCAGCAGCAGCATCAACTAGGAGCAGATTTATCCTGACTCTTCAGGGTGCCTTCCTCAGGCAACTGGTCATGGAACCAACTCGGCAGAAGGCAATACTGGACCTTGTGCTCACAAACAGGGACAGTGTGATGGGGGAACAGTGGGGAGCACCTGGCAACAGTGACCACCAGTCATTGTGGTTTGAAATCACAGAAAGAGCAGAACCAAACCACACAAAAACACGTATCCTGGATTTTAGGGGGCAGACTTTGGGAAAATGGGAGATGCTTGAAAGAGGCATTAAGGGAATGGGACAGGAATCAGGATTGAGGAACAGTGGGCAGTATTTAAAATGGGGATTATAAGAACAACAGAATTATGCATTAAGCAGGTTAGCAAGAGGAAAGAAAGAGGAGACCATTATGGTTTTCCAAAGAGGTAGCAAAGAAAGTGAAGGCCAAAAGATTGCATTCAGGCAATACAAAAAGACACAGGCAGAAGAGGATAGGGAGAAGTACCAGGAGAAACAAAGGAGGCAGGGAAGTCAGTAAGGGAAGCCAAAGCTCAGACAGAAGAACACATTGCAAAATCAGTGGTTAAAGGGGACAAAACCTTTACAGGTACATAAGTGAAAAAGAAGGACAAAGGGAGGGATAGTGAGACTGAAGGGGAGGATGGGGGCCACATGGAGGATGACAACAGTAAAGCTGACATATTGAACAGGTATTTCTGCTCAGTCTTTACTAAGGAAGAGGGGGTAATGGGTCTGAAGGGAGTACAAGGGTGAGAATGGTGCAGAATGGACACAAGTCCCTTTACACGAGAAAGGGTCCTAAAGGAACTGGAAGTAATAAGAGCTGATAAAGCAATGGGGCCAGATGGGGCACCCTCAGGGTCCTTAAAGAACTAAGAGGTGGTGGCTGAACCTCTGGCTATCCTGTTCAGCCAATCACTGGAAACAGGGAGGTACCCAAAGACTGGAGGACAGCAGATGTAGTCTACTTATACAAAAGTGGGAACAAAGAGGAAGCAGGAACTACAGACCAGTCAGCCTCACCTCGGTAGTGGGAAAGATCATGGAAGCACTACTGAAGGAGAGATTGGTGGAACATCTGGTTCTCAATGGACTACAGGACCCAAGGCAGCATGGTTTCACCAGGGGAGGTCATGTCAGACCAACCTCATTGAATTTTGACTAGGTGACTAGGGAGGTGGATCAGGGAAGGCAGTGGACATGGCCTCATCTGGACTTCAGCAAGGCCTTTGACACTGTGCCACATAGAAGACTATTACACAAACTGGGGAATATGGGTGTGGGCAGGACAGTAGTGTGGTGGGTAGGTAACTGGCTGGGTGGCAGGACACAGAGGGTGGTGGTAAATGGCTGTCACTCCACAGAGGGAAGAGTGACCAGTGGGTACCACAGGGATCAGTGCTGGGACCGGTCCTATTCAACATCTTCATCAGTGACATTGCACAGGATATAGAAGGCAGAATTTCACTGTTCGTTGATGACACAAAGCTCTGTAACAGAGTAGACACACCAGAGGGTGTAGACAGAATGAGAAGGGACCTGCAGAAACTTGAAGAATGGTCAAGGGTTTGGCAGTTGAAATTCAATGCAAAGAAGTGCAAGATAATGCATATAGGGGCACAAAACCCTGGCACAATATATCAGTTGGGGAGTGAGGATATAGCATGCACCAAGCAGGAAAGGGATCTTGGGGTTGTCATCTCTGATGACCTCAAGGTAGGGAAACAG
The DNA here is from genome assembly GCA_016271365.2 of Neoceratodus forsteri. NCBI lineage: Eukaryota > Metazoa > Chordata > Ceratodontiformes > Ceratodontidae > Neoceratodus > Neoceratodus forsteri. Next base: position 737,665,881 of record CM057449.1, read on the forward strand.
TGTGACAAGGCATCAGGTAAAGCAAATAGGATGCTGGGATGTATGAGCAGGGCATCACCAGCAGGAAAAGGGAGGTCATAATTCCGCTATACAAGACACTAGTGAGGCCCCACCTGGAGTACAGTGTACAGTTCTGGAGACCATACCTACGTAAGGACATAGACAGGGTAGAGAAGGTTCAGAGGAGGGCAACAAAGATGGTGCATGGGTTGCATCACAAGTCCTATGAAGACAGGTTGAAGGAACTGAACATGTACTCCTGGAGGAGAGGAGGGAGAGAGGGATATGATAGAGAGACATACAAGTATCTTCAGGGAGGAACAGGGTGCAGGAAAACACTATTTTTAAGCGAAAAAGATGTTTCAGGACTAGAGGGCATGGGATGAAGTTGGAGGGAGGACGATTCAGAGGAAACATGAGAAAGAATTTCTTCACAGAATGGGTGGTGGACAAGTGAACACCCTGCCAGAGGAAGTGGTGGGAGCTGAAACAATCACGGGATTTAAGAATGCATGGGATAGACATAAAGGAATTCTAGAGGTCAGGGGTAAGGGGAAATAGACTTCTAGGAAAACAAACTGAACTTACAAGCTCAAATGGGCAGACTAGGTGGGCCATAGGCCCTTATCTGCCGACACTATCTATGTATCTATGTATCTATGTATGGACTCGTTCCTGCTTGGACTGTGGTATCACCTGATGCTAGCAAACAGCAGGATCGACCAGATATGTCTTTTTTTGTTTTTTTAAATTAAAGTACGATCAACCAGATATGTAAACAAAATGTGGATGGGATAAATTAATGAAAATGAGGTGAGGAATCTTCGTATGGCAGCTCCTTGGTATAGGAAATTCGGAACCGCCATATTTGACTAACTGTTCAGCCCACCCACACACACTATGGGGGTCAGCGAGGGAGCGCTCAATTTTAACTGACAGAGCATGTGTTCACTGTAATAACCAGCCAGTTATTATAGTGAATATCAACTGGCTGAGCCCTAAGAAAAAAATTGCTCACGAGTAATTATAAATATATAAATAAAGTATGCGTCGCTTGTAAAGGACTTGTTTGGCTGAATGAACAATGCCTGTTACAAGCGGCATCTGTTACATCCTACATACACTTCACGTCACCCAGCAGCAGATAAGACAACAAGACACAAGACAACAAGTAACATAAATAGTGATTGCAGCCCTTTTTTGCATTTTTTCAGCTTGTGTGCCAAAACCAAGTTACAATGTTAGTTGCAACTTGTAACTTTATTTAATGGTTAAAATCAAAAAAATTAAAAAATAAGAAAAAAAAATCTGTGTGCTGTACCGTGCTTCAGTGGCATCATAGCTCACTGCTCTGCTTGTTCTCCCTTGGGTATTTTGCTGTAAGTAATCCATGATCGAGGTTTGCACTTTAGCAGCCATCATGTACTTTCTGCAGTTTGACTTCACGACATCTAGTTGATCCCACCAAGGGATGATATCGTCTCTTTGTTAGAGGGCCAGGCAGAGTGTCAGGAGTGCCTTCCTGACATCGGCAGGTGTTACCAGCAGTACCTCAGTGTGTTCTTTTTGCTGCTCATCTTCCTGTTCATTCTCCTCTTTTTCCGGGTCTTCAGTCATAGCAGCTGTTGCTTCCGCAATGTCGTCTACCTGTGACAGTTGTTGCTCATCTCCCAGGCAATAAAATTCATCCAGGACTTCAGCAGTCAGCTCCGCTGTGTCGACCTCATCTTCAGGTTCTTTGGGCACTGCTCCAATAGAGGCATCTGTGGCAAACCTGCCTTTGCAGAAGCAATTCTGGATGGTCTCTACAGACACCTTGAGCCATGCCTGCTGAATTAACCTGACAGAGTCAAGTAAGTTGTTGCAGTGGACCCAGACTGAGGCAGTGATCTCCTCGTCTGTGTCCAGAATGTCCAGCAAACCATCTCTCATTAATATCACATAATGTCTTTTAAAGCTGTAAATAATCCCCTGATCAAGGGGTTGCATAAGGCATGATATCTGCAACAAACGTGCACTTTTGCTTAATTCTGTGGGAGGTGAAACTTACCACCCTTGGTAATTGCATTCTATTCACATATTTATCTAGTGTTTAACCAAGAAGGGGCTTGCAAACTCTGTTTATCTTGTTAGTAACTTCAGAAGGATTTAAATACTGCATTTGGGTAGATCCTTGGAGGTAGCTAGATTGTCTACTAGGATTTTCTGACAGTTAAACTATTTTTAAATAAATAACAGGTGGCTGAGGAGTTGAAAAAGAAGCTTGCAAACTCTGCTTATCTTGGAAGTAACTTCATAAGTGTTTGAATACTGCATTTTGGTTGTCCCTTGGGGGTAGCTGGATTGACTACTAGGATTTTGGGACAGAAACTATTTTTAAATAATTTACTGGTGCGTAGGAGTTTGTGATAGTTAAACTATTTTAAATAAGTCACTGTGGTTAAGGAGTTGTCATAGAAAACCTGCAGTGTGAAACAGGAAAAGACAGTCTTTCAAGCAACAGAGGAGGTGGATCTAGGTTTACATTTGTTTGTTACAATTCTTAACATTTTCAGTGCAGGAAGAGTTTAAAGCACAGCTGACTTATTTTGGGGCTGACAGCTTTCAGAGCACAAACCACCAGGCCTGTTTTGGGGCTGGGGAGGTTTACCTGTGTCTGACTTGGATGTGTGGATTTTTCTGTGTTTGATTAGCAGGGTATTTTCTCTGTCAAATTGTTGTGTAGGGCATATTGCTGACAGGAAGGCGCTCATCGCAGCGGTGGGTCAGAGCTTTTAGCTGATTGTTTTGTGAGGGCACAGTTTAGGCCCCACCCCTCACCCCACCCACCCCTGGAAATAGTTCTTTTATACCTGGGGTTCTGACATCATTTCTCAAGAGTGCAAGGGCATATCACTGTCATATCCTCTCTAGCACACTGCATTGACAATATAAGCATACACATTGTATAAAAATATATATATATATATATATATATATATTTCTATATTACAAACCAATCACACACACACACACAAAAAAATGTGGGGAGTAGTGCAATGTAATGGCTGTGGGGCAGCAATCTTCCAGGAGTCTTTCTGGAGGCTGAGATGCTGCCCTATTTGTAGACAAGTCTCTGCCCTGAGGGAGGAAGTTGCCCATCTTCAGGCCACAGTGGACAGTAGTAAGGGGACCTTCCCCCAGGCCACACTGGATGGTAGGAAGGGAACCTCCCCCATCCAGGGAGCACCAAAGCCACCACCACTACCTCAGAGGTTGCAAAGAAAGCACAGCAGTTGGATCACAGTGGGCTCAGGGAGGGTGAGGATGGTGGAACAGAGGCACACCCAGTCAGTTGTTCCACACCACAATCCATACACCATTCTGGGGGAGCATAGCTCCCCTATGGATGCACCCGCAGAGGAGACTAAGGAGGCTGAGGACAACTGTCACAAGGGAGGCCCACAGGAAGGAGGCAGAGGACACCACAAGGAAAGGAAGCAGCTCCTGGTGGGGACTCCAATTATTAGGGGATAGAACTGGGGGAGCAGGAAAACTGAAGTAAGTAGCCTGCCTTTGCCATGGCTTGAGAGACAGGAAGCGCATCCACAGGATCACGAGAACAGCTGCACGGGAGTCTGAGCTGGACGCCATTGTCCACCTAGGGACAAATGACTTGGCTCATCATGAGATTAGAGCAGTGCAGAAGTACTTTGTAGAATTGGGAGGGTCAAGACAAGTAGCACACAATATCCTTCTCTGAGGTGCTGCCTGTCAATGGCATGAGTGAGGCGAGGTACTTTGCACCATGCAGTTTAATGAATGGTTGAAAAAATGGTGTGGAGCACAGGGTTTGGCTTCATTGGGGACTGGGGTTCCACCTGGAGGACACCAGCCTATACTGGCAGGATGGTCTGCATCTGTCCAGGAAGGGAACAAGTCTTTGAGCAATCAGTTTAAATGTTTCATTGGCAAGCTTTTAAACTAGTCAAGGGGAGGCACTGATAAGCAGCAGGAAAATTCCAGCCTCTCCCTACAAAACAGGGTACTAAATGAGAAAAAGACAGAGGTAGACAGGTCAGTGGGGGATGCTGCAACAGAAGGTAAAGCCATCAAAAAATGGAGAGCAATGACTACCAATGCCCGTAGTCTGAGTAACAAGCTTCCTGAATTAGTGGCCTTGATGGAGGAGGAATATCTGGATATCGTGGCAGTCACAGAAACATGGTACACACAAAAACCATGACTGGGACATAAACATACCAGGATACACTATCTACAGGAGGGACAGGGAGGGTAAAAGAGGAGGAGGAGTAGCTCTTTACATAAGGGAAGGAATCAAAGCAACAGAACAAAAGGGAAAACAGGGAGGAGAAGAAGCTCTGTGGGTAAATTTGGAGACCGGCAATGGCACCACAGTCCGCACAGGGGTTATATACAGACCACCTTCTCAGGGGGAGGAAATGGACAAGGAAATGATAGAAAGAATACTTAGAATGGCAGAAAAAAGGGGAGATATTGCTGATGGGTGATCTGAATATGCCAGATGTTAACTGGAGTGCAGTTGCAGCAGCCACTTCAAAGAGTGGGGTTATTCTAGATGCCCTACAAGGGGCATGCCTTAGACAACTAGTATTGGAGCCCACTCAAGAGGGAGCAATCTTAGACCTGGTTCTCTCAAATGGAGATGAAGAGAGGATCACAGATGTAGAAGTGGGTAGCCATCTGGGAACTAGCGACCATCGAACAGTATGGTTCACAATAAACACAGCAATAGAGTCAAGCCATACAAAGGCAAAAGTACTGGACTTTAGGAGGGCTGACTTTGCCAAAATGGGTGAGTGCCTAAGGAATGCACTAGCAAATGGGCAGGAAGGAGGGGTGGAAGAACAATGGGGAATAATAAAAACTGCCATCACAGAGGTAACAAGCCTTTGTGTGAAGCAAATTAACAAAACAAATGATGTAAGAAACCACTATGGTTCTCAAAGGAAGTGGCAGTGAAGGTTCAAGAGAAAAAGAAAGCATTCAGGAAGTACAAGGAATCACAGAAGGAGCAGGACAGGGAACTGTATCAGTTAAAGCAAAAGAAAGCTGGGAAGGCAGTCAGAACAGCAAAGGCCCAAACCGAGGAAAAGATAGCCAACTCAGTTAAGAAGGGGGATAAAACCTTTTATAGGTACATCAGGGAGCGAAGGAAGACCAAGGGAGGGCTAGTGAGGCTTAATAAAGAGGAGGGAGGGTGGGCAGAGGGTGACTGTGAAAAGGCAGAGATACTAAACAAATATTTTTGCTCAGTATTTACAAAGGAAGTGGGGGAGGTACCTAACACAAACAGTAGAAACACTATGGATACAGAAGTTGATACCAGCCCATTTACAGAAGAAAGGGTTCTGAAAGAACTCTTAAAACTGAAGGCGGACAAAGCAATGGGGCCTGATGGGATTCATCCCAGAATTCTAAAAGAACTAAGGGTAGAACTAGTGACACCACTGACTACCCTCTTTAACAAATCATGGGAGGATGGGGTGGTACCTGAGGACTGGAGAAGGGCAGATGTGATTCCCCTTCACAAAAGTGGGAGCAAGGCAGAAGCAGAAAACTACAGACCTGTTAGTTTAACCTCAGTGGCAGGGAAAATGATGGAATCACTTCTGAAGGAAAGAATTGTTGAGTATCTAGAGGCCAGAGGGGCTCAGGACCCAAGGCAGCATGGATTCACAGTGGGAAGGTCATGCCAGACAAATCTGATAGATTTCTTTGACTGGGTGACCAAAGTAGTAGATCAGGGATGGGCTGTGGACATAGCCTACCTAGACTTTAGCAAGGCAATTGATACAGTCCCACACAGAAGATTAATATACAAGTTAGCCAGCCTGGGAGTGGGTCCCAAGATGACAGCCTGGGTAAAGAATTGGCTGGAGAATAGGACACAGAGAGTAATAGTAAATGGAGTCCACTCTGAAGAAATGGGGGTTACTAGTGGGGTACCGCAGGGTTCAGTATTAGGACCGGTTCTCTTCAATGTCTTTATAAGTGACATTGCAGAGGGACTGGAAGAAAGTATGTCTCTTTGCAGATGACACAAAGATCTGCAGCAGAGTTGATGCACAAGGTGGGGTGGAAAGGATGAGAAGGATTTGGCAAGGTTAGAGGAATGGTCAAATGTATGGCAGCTTAGATTCAATGCTAAGAAGTGCAAGGTAATGCACCTGGGAAACAAAAACCCAGGGGAAGAGTACACAATGGGGGGTGAGATACTAACAACAACAAAAATGGAAAGGGACCTGCGGGTAGTCATATCAGATGACCTAAAGGTGGGCAAGCAATGTGAGAGGGCAGCAAGGAGGGTTGGGGGATACTGGGATGCATAGGGAGAGGCATCACCAGTAGCAAACAGGAAGTTATTATCCCTCTGTACAGACAGTTGGTGAGACCCCATCTTGAGTACTGCATGCAGTTCTGGAGACCCAATCTCCGCAAGGACATAGACAGGATGGAGGCTGTCCAGAGGAGGGCTACTAAAATGGTGCAGGGTCTGCACCAGAAGATATATGAAGAGAGACTTAAGGAGCTGAATATGTATAGCCTCGAGGAAAGGAGGGAGAGGGGGGACATGATAGAAACTTTCAAGTATCTCAAGGAATCAACAAAAGTCCAAGAGGGTAGCATCTTTCAAAAAAGAGGTGTGCAAGAACAAGAAGGGCACAATTTGAAGATATAAGGGGTGACTCAGAGGTAATTTAAGGAAGTATTTTTTCACAGAGAGGGTTGTGGATGCATGGAACGGCCTTCCGGAGGAAGTTGTGGAGTCAAAAACAGTGGTAGAATTCAAGCATGCATGGGACAGTCATAAGGCAATTCTAGGGGGTGGGGGGTAGGAAGAAGTAGGCTGCTGGTTAACTAGGATCTGCAGCTTATCCATTAGGTAGGGAAATGGGCAGACTGGGTGGGCCAAGCGGTCCTTATCTGCCATCAAAATCTATGTTTCTATGTAGTGTTGTGAGAAAGGAAGATAAGCTTAATGTTGCGGAGCCCTGTGACAGGTGGGTGGGCACTGCAGTTATCGAGGAGAAGGGCTATCTTTCTTGACCTCAGATTGTGATCCCACTCTCTCAACCATGCTGTGAATACATCAGCCATCATCCAGGCTGTTTTGTTGCTTTTGTGCAGCACTGGGAGGTGACGGACCCCTTGAAAACAGCGTGGTTGAAAATTCTTGCCTATCACAATGAGGGTTTTTTTCTCAATCCCAGACATGTTGCAGTCTAACAAAACAGTGATCGTTTCTTTGGCTTTCTTTAAGCCAAGTGGGTTCTCACTGTGGAAGGCTAATGTGCCATAGCCCACACACCTATAAAACAACCCGGTCTCATCCATATTGAAAATATTGTCTGCACTGTAACCAGCTAACAGTTCAGGTAACACTTGTTGAAGTCATGTTTCAGAAGCAGTTGTGTCAGCGTCTAATTTTTCACCATGGATTTTTCTAAATCCAATGTTGTGTCACTGTTTGCACCAACTGAGCCACCCATCTGTGGCCTTAAAGTCAGTCTTCTCCATTGCTACAGCTAACTGATCTGCTTTCTGCAGCAAGAGCGGTCCACTAATCAATGCAGCTCTGCCTCTGGCTTTGGTGAACCACTGGATTAGGGCTTCTTCTACATCAGAATATTTGTCCTCATGTTTTCTTTTGCATTCTGGATTTTGGTTCCCATGCAAGTCAGCAAGCAGTGCATCCTTGTTCTTTAACAAATTGGATATGGTAGACTTTGGGAAGGAAAAGTTATTGGCAAGGTCCCTAATGTTAAGTTTAGGCATTTTCTATATCTCCTTTAAAATTTCAATTTTTCTGGACAGTAACAAACAAGTCCACTTACCAGACAATGTCAGCAGATATGGAGGACACAGGAGAGATAGCCATGGTACAGCAGCACAGCAAAACAAAAATAAGAACTGAGGGCATTGAGGTGGTTGGGTTAAATAGTCATCTGATTACATCTGATTACATCTAGGTGCAGCCTATTAAGTTTTAAAACCTCGTTAGCACTTGAGATTGATCTTGTAATTTCAGTGATTAGTGATTCCAGTGGCCGCTATACACAGAATTTAAGGTCTGCATTAACACAGTGGTTTAACATGCAGTGTATAGGATTTGGCATTTGGCTTTAGCTTTTTGTACAGTACAACCAAATGCCCGCTACATTCGTGTCCGCTTAAAACGGCGCATGCTGTATTTTACATACATCGCACAGCAAACTTGGACTCAGTATATTTAACAGCTAGCAGTTTCTGAAATAAGATGCCTCCAGAAAAAGGACAGCAACAAGTATCTTAGGGAGTTAATACCAATTTTACCACTCCTGCTGCAAGTTCATCATTCAAAGCAGCAGGGCAAATACAGTATGGCGAGGTTGGAGATCTGGCAGCTGCACAAATAATTAATGCATTTCAAAATATCCAGGTGACCGGGGAAGAAACCAACAAGCAGCTTGCTGCAGTGGTGTAAGTGCTTTGTGACCTGGTTGGTTGGATCGCTGACAACAAGTCTGCGATCACGGAGCTTAAACAAGGATCAGAGATACTGTTGGAGGTGAACGGGGCCCCAATAAAAGATGCTTCCTTTCTAAAGACTAAAGATGAGATGCTAGAAAAGGGAGTCATACACTGTGATGTTCAGATCAGTGAGTGGATTTCCATCACGTTTTTTGGGCAGATTAGAGTTGCTCTCAGCCTTGAAAAGACTTAGTTTTCTGGATTTGGTTATTTTTACCTCAGGAGTCTGGGAAGAGATGAAAATGGTGAAGGCTTTCATAATTCTTGTGAAATCCAGACTCTGGGAAGGGAATGCATCAAGACCGATGACCACAATTGTAATGTTTACCAGCCCAGAGGCCAGATCCCACTACTTCCAGCAGTCAGGGCTTGAGGAAATAGTGTCTGGGAAGGAAGCAAACAATTTTTTTTTTACATATTATTTTGGATACAGGACTGTGAATGGAAGCTGCAAACCATGACAAAAATGCTGTCAGACAAAGAAGTCATGGCACAGCTTCTTTTCCCTACACACCTTCAGGCACAATATACATAAAAAATGCATGTGCATGCTGATCCTGAGGTGGTTTTGAGCTTTGCAGAAAAGCTTGTAACCTTTGTTCTCCCAGCTGAGCAGGACTCTTAAAGGGAACATGATTGATCCATTGAACACTTAGGGTTAAGTATTACAGTACTTATTTTGCAAAACTTCGCTTTAACAGTGTCAGTCTGTACATCGTATAAATGCTCCTTCACTGTGATGGCTTACAGTAGTGTTATTTTGTAGGTGATTCTTTTGGTTCAATAGGCATTAGCAACTTTGTGAGGAGTTATGCTTGTGTAATGTTGTTGATATTCAGAAGGTAGTTGAATGAATGTGTTCTTTGACTGTTATACGTGGATACTTTGGCTGTTCACACTCAGTCCCATGGGGGCTACCACCCTGCCAAGGAACCGTGAAGGCAATAGCATGCTCTTGAAGAAGGTTCTCCCCAGAGGTGCCGTGGAAACATAATTCCTTTAGGCTAAAGGTACTGTACCATTGGAAGGAGCTTCAAGGAGATAGGCACGCTGCTGGAGGAGGAAGGGAGAGGAGGAGGATGGTGGGGAAAGCAATAGTGCTTCTGAGGTTGGAGAAAGCTGGCTTAAATAGTTCAGGAAAGAGGGATGGCTGGTAGCTCCCACCCACTGAACTGCAGGCATAGCCTTTTGTGTTCAGTGGGTGTATGCAACTTAGTGAGGACTTATGCATAAGCAACACTGTTGATAGTCTGAAGCTAGTTGAATGAATGTGTTGTTTGACTGTTATACGTGAATACGAACATAAGAAAATGGCAGCAGAAATAGGCCTTATAACCTGTCGAGTCTGCTTGATTGTGTAGCTAGCCACTCATCTCGCAGCTGCCCCTCCCACTCCTCCCCTCCTTAGATTTACCCTCACCCTGTCCCATCCCCTCTTGAAACTGTCCACCGTCTTACAGGCCACCACCTCCTGTGGTAGAATGTTCCACTTGCCCATTGTGATGAACTGTCTCCTTACCTCCCTCCTGAATCTCCCCCTTCCCCAGTCTGAGATAGGCCATTCACACTCTCTGTCCCATGTGGGACTACCACTCTGTCAAGGTACAGTGACGGCAAAGGGACCTTCTTGAGGAGGGCTCCACCCACAGATGTACATGGGAACATAATTCCTTTAGATTAAAGGTACCTTAGGAAGAAGCCCAAAAGTACTGAGCAGCAGGCAGTGAACATAGAGACTGAGTGGAGTACTGATTGATAGCAACAGCTGATGACTGCTAACAGACAGAGACTGATTTGAGCAAGTACTGACAGCAACTGGTAACAGCTGCTAACAGACAGAAACTGATTTGAGCAGTGAGCGATAGCAACTGGTAACTAATAATGGACAGAGTTATGACTTCCATAAAGACAGAGTTAACAGCAGGGTTGAAGGATAGGAGAGCTGCCATCCAACCCCATCTCACAGCAGAACTCTACTACTAGGATAAATCCCTATACTTAAACACATATACTACATTATGGCCTTTGGCACTCACAAAAGAAAAGAAACCTTCTGGAGGAAATCTCTGGTGATTCAAGGCCTCAGCCACCATCTTTCCTGGCATGGGAACTTATTATTGTGAAGCTCAGAATGTTAATTTGAATTTCAAACTTCAGGGGAAATTTTTGGAGGGATAACTCTCTCTGTATCCTTCTAATGGGTAATGATGTGGGGTACCACACATCAACCTCTTCAGCTAAAGTAAGTTCCCTGCAAAGGAAGCCCACCCATCAAAGCTTGAAATGAGGAGAGTAGCAACTGATGAAAGACCATTATCTGGCCTCAAGATCATAAGAAATCCTATCCATGAATGGAAATTAAAGGAAGGGGATACAGAATGAGACTAGATGGCCTTAGGCAGATGCAGGGAAAATAGCTTTCAGAGGTGCTGCTGACATGGTCTGCACAGCTAATGGAACCCCTGTGGCCTTAGAGCCCCAGCCTCTGGCAGCTGAAGTCTTAAATACTACACCTTGAGTTCCACCAACCAAAGGTCTGCATGGCTAAAGCTTCCTTCATAGCATTGGACCTTAGCACATGGTGGGCCTGCCAGGAAGCACCACAGGAGACAAGCAGCCTACAGAGAAGGACTCCCACCTGAGACAAAGTACTCACTGTCAAGATGCAAACTTCAAGGGGAGAAAGAGCTATCTACCCACAGGAAAAAACCCTGAGGGCAATATTCTAACTGAATAATGACAGCTAAATGAAAAGACTAATGTTGAAAAATACGACTGAAAGGTACTGAAATTTGAATATACATCAAGGTCAAAATGAAGTTTAAAACTCAGCCTCAGCAGGAAAATCTGTAAACTGAAAACACACTAAGACTAGAGTGGTAAATGGCAAAATGCTGAGCAGACTAACAAAGTAAGCTAATTAAATAACAGAACAGACATGGGACCATCAGCTTTGCAAGGAAGCAAGATGAAAACAATTGAGGAATGCAGCTGCCGAGAGAGAGATTTGAAAGTGGCCTGATAGGTACAGTAAAATGGAACGCCTGTAAATAGCATAAGTAAAAACAGCAGCTCAACATAGACAGGGTGTACTGTGGAAACTGGTAAGCACACCAACAACAAAAACAGGAAGAAACACTGGAGTTGCATGAGGAGAAGAGTGTGGCGGTTGTAGCTGACCGAGAGAAGTAAAGAAGCTCAGGCTGCATCCAGGAAAGGTAGAAAAAACAAATACTGGCCTAGAAAGCCACTGAAGGCACATAATCGAATAGAAAGTCCAACAGCACAAAGGGAAACTGGCATACAAAAGCAGGGAGAAAAAGTATCTGTGGGGGGGGGGAGGCAGAGCTCCAACAGAGCCTCCAGCTGCAACAAAGAAACAGTGCTTCCAAATGAGGCTGGAGGAAGCTGGCTTAAATAGTACAGGGAGGAGGGTGTTGCTAATTGCTCCCACCCACTGAACTGCAGGCAGAGCCTTTGTGTTACACAGCAGTTTGTTTCAAATACCTGCATATAGCATCCTATTATATCATAAGAGTAATGTTATAAATCTGTTTAGTGTGCAGGGGCACACTCCTCAGTTTGTGGACTGCAGATATCTTTTTAGATGGCATGTTTTCCCTTACACGGTGTCATAGTTAGGTACCTGCATGTGTAAGGCACAATTTTAACTTAACTGAGCTCTAATGTTGTGCATAATTTTCAAATTCTGGTGGAACAGCATTTCATAGAATTTTTTTTTAAATTCCACTGAAATTCCATTGAATTTTGCCAGAAATGGAATGGTAGAATTCTGAGGCAGAAAAATGTGGAATTAGTTTTTCTGCAACATTTCTACAGAACTTTACTCCGCGGATCTCAATATGTTTGGCAGAAATGGTTGCAGAATGATTTTCTGCAAAAACCAAAATGCTGTTCCATGGAACATTATTCCATGGATCACAGCAAGGAGAGTTCTGCAGAAGAATCAGTGAAATTCCAGTGGAAATTATGCCAGTTGAATGGTCATTTTGCACTACTTTTGCTGGTGGAATTCCACATTCCTCACAGCACTACTGAGCTCAGACATTCTTGACTGCATCTTACATTATTCCTTTAGGTTTTTCAGTCCACTTTATCTTTTCTAATACTGCAAGAAACAGGAAAGCTAGCAAATATACTTAGAGGAGAGAGTGAAATATTCTATGGATTCACCTTTAGTACAGTGTATATCCTAAATTACTGGACTGGGACCTTTGGGCAATTACCAAGTATCATTAATAACATATGATTATGTTGGAGTATTTGTCCTCCTGAATGTTTTTTGTTGGAGGTCTATACTCTGTATGTGTTACTATGTACTTGTCTTTTATAAATGGATGATCCTATAAACAAAAAGTTTAAAAAGAAATCAGCACCATAAGATATGTTAAAAAGGATAAGCAAGATAGTTAATCAGATAAACAAACTGATAATAAAAAAAATCCACATTGAAAGTGGCTTGGAGAAACCATTAATGAGTAGTCACTTATAAACTGATGTAAAGAATGTTATTACTCTTACTAGACAAATGCTTAAGTTTAATATGGCAATACATTCATAAAGCTTTAAACTCCTTAAGCCCTAATTCCTCTTTTGGTTTGCAAATCTGCTTTTACCATGCATTTCTTCTGTCATTTTTGTAAGTTCATGGAATTCCCAAAGAATTCAGAGGATTTATCAGTGAATCCATGGATTGCATTTGCTTGCATGTGCATTGTAATGATGCAATATGGAAGTGCTGAAATAGTATTCCATGGAAAATGGAGGTCTATGAAATTGAATTTGATTTCATCAACAAGATAAAATTTCACATTTTAAACAGGATGGCATGGTTTAATTTCACAGATGACAGAGAGAGTTGAGAGATAGAGGGGGAGAGAGAGAGTGAGAGAGAGACAGTGAGAGAGAGAGAGAGTCTGAATTTTAAAGAAGGTGTCTGCAGTGGAGAATAATTTCTCACTTCCAGAGATGGCAACTGAAACAAAAGTACACAGTCCACATCCCACAAGGGTCTTGCTTCACCAGATGAGCCCTTCCTCTAGCCCCATAGCCTCCAGATTTTTTAGCAGTCTCCTGTGTGGTACCAAATCAAAGGCCTTGCTGCAGTCTACAACAAATACATCGGCCATGAACCCCCTATCCAATGCCCTCATGGTTTATTCAAATAATTCTACATGTAGAGAGAGCCAACTCATCTGTGTGATACCAAACTGACCAAAGTTTTAGTACAGCATCATTTTTCTCTTTGTTTATAGAGACAGAGACTCCTGCAACTCCAAGTGAGTTGAATATAGTAAGCATTTCAAATCCAGATGAGCAAGGAGGAGAGGCAGAAGAAGGATTCCTGTAGGCCATCTCCAGCCCTACCCTCACCCTACACAAGACTCCATATCGTTATCAGTGGAGCAGCACTTAAGGTGCATTGAATTGAGGCAAAAAAGCATCCTCTGTTCAGAAAAAAATATTCTGATCAGACTGGCCAGAGTAGAGCATCAGCTCTGTCAGATTGCCAGAAGCCAGGCGTGAAGAGCCTCAGCATCAAAAGAAACATAGAACAATGATGGCAGAAAAAGACCGTTGGTCCAGTCATTCTGCACATAAAGCTCTGTCCTACACTGAGGCCTTTTGTCCAAGCAGGGTTTGTGCCCTTGCTAGCACCCCCACTTTACCTGCTTTACTAAAACCTCCCTGGGATACTGTCAAGCCCTTAACTCTGTCCCAACCATGACTGAAGCAATGAATTGCTTTGGTGCCCACCAACTGAGCTGGCAAGCTGTTTCATAACTCTCTCTGTCAAATATAACTTGCATCCCCACCGACTTTTCCACCCACTAGCTTCTACTCATCACCCCATGTTCTAGATTCTCTGCATCTGGTGAACTATTCCTCTCAGTTTATGTTGTTCATTCCCTTCAGGATCTTGAAGGTCTCTATCATATCACCTCTCTCCCTTCTGGTCTCTAGCAAGAACATGTTCAGTGCCCTAAGCCAATCCTTGTAGGGTTTGTCCTACAGGCCATAAATAATTTTTTGATACTCTATGCTGCACTCTTTCCAGTCTGCCCATCTTTGTATAAGTGAGGACTCCAGAACGGGCACAGCATACCAAGTGCTGATCTTTTTTCTTGCTATCAAAATCCTTCCCTATATACCCCAGGATCCCAGTTGTCTTGTTCTAGACTTTGTTACATTTGCTAGATTGTTTGAAGGAGTCACTTAGGATGACTACTAGCTCTCTTTCCCCATAGTACATTAGTGCCCAACTTAACCCCTTCCATCCAATATTCCATCCTGGAGTTCTTGCTCTCTGTATGCATCACTTTGTATTTTTCACAATAAATTTTAATCACCATATCTTGAACTACTTCTGTAACTTTTGCAGGTCCGTCTGCAAATTACTTACCCCTCCTTGCAGCCTACCCTACTACAGATCATTGTGTCATCTGTGAAGAGATATATCTTACCATGGATTCCTTCTCCCATGTCAGAGATTAACATATTGAAAAGGACTGAACACAGGACAGAACACTATGGCACTCCACTTGTGACCCTATCTCTCCAGATTTAACATCGCTTATCACTACCCTCTACTGTCTCCCCTCTAAAAACTAGCCACCCATCTAACTATGTCCTTCACTGCACCTAGATCCTCTTGCTTCTTCACCCACATCAATCAAAAATAGTAATCCCTGTCTTAGGGCAAGGTAAATGCTCTAGTTTGTGTGCCTAGTGAGAGGAAGTGACCACTACTCCATTTGGTTCAAACTGGCCCTTGCTTTCAGAAAACCTCAATCAAAAGCTCAAATTCTGGTTTTCAGAAGGCAGACTTCAGTTGGCTGAGGGAGCCGGTCAGGGAAATTTAATAGGGGTGGACAACACAGGTGGGGTAGAACAGACCAGATGGGTTGCATCCAAGGTTACTCAGGGAACTGGAGTGGAACTGTCCAACCCCCCCAACCCCGGTAGGTCTATTCAACAGCTCACTGGGGATGGAGGTAGTTCCAAAGGATTGGAGAGTGGCAGACGTGGAGATGGAGTATCTAGGTGTGGTTAAGGTCATAGTAAACTGGGTAGGTAGGTAACAAGCTAAAGGGCAGGCAGCAGAGGGTTGTGGTCAGTGGGGTCAAATCAGAAGAGAAGGAGGTCATAAATGGGGTATCACAGGGATCTGTTCTAGGTCCAGTACTCTTCAATGTGTTTATCAGCAACATTGGTGAAGAAATCTGGGGCAGGCTGTGTCTCTTTGGGAAAGACAAACAGCTCTGTGAGAGGGTGGACAGGGAATCAGGGGGAAATGCATAGGGACTTACAAAAGCAAGAAGAGTGGTCTAAAGCTTGGCAGTTAGAATTCAGTGCCAAGAAGCGCAAGGTACTGCACCTAAGGAACAAGAACCCCAGAACAGTGTACTGTACTGTAAGTGGGGTGAGACTTAGCATTATGGCTGACGAACAGGACCTTGCGGTTATTATCAGTGACTCCCTAAAATAATTAAATCAGTGTAACAAAGCATATAAGAAAGTGAGTAGGATGCTTGACTGTATCAGAAGGGATATTGATAGCAGAAGGGAAGAGGTAATACTTCCCCTATATAGATCCTTACTGAGGCCACACCTTCGTCCAGTTCCGAAGTCTTCACCTTAAGAAAGATAGGGATAGATTGAAGACATTGCAGTGTAGGGTGATGATAATGATCCAGGGCCTGCAGGGCAGATTCTATGAAGAGAGCCTCAAGGCACTGAACATGTACTTGCTGGAGAGCAGAAAGGAGAGGGGAGATATGATAGAGACCTTCAAGCTCCTAAAAGGAATTAACAAAATGAACTGTGGGGAACAGTTTAGCTTGAATACTAGCCTATAGTCACATACACATGAGTGGAAACTAACAGGAGGGAGGTTCAGGAGGGGCATGAGGAAGTATTATTTTAGAGAAAGGCTGGCAGGGTCGTGGAACAGTCTACCAGCCAAAGTGATAAGTCCAAAAACATTGGTGATTTCAGGCATGGTTGGGACAGAATGAAGTGTATAGTGCTTGCTTGGGACTACAGAAACTGGGAGGAGAATTTGGGGGAGGGTTGGTATGGGCTATAACCCAGGAGTGGACAGTAGGCACCAGGGCTAAATAGGGAACTCGAGCAGACTGGATGGACCATGGGCCTTTTTCTGCCATCATTGTCTATGATTCTAAGTTTCTATGCCTATAGAAACATAGAATCTGGCAGTAGAAAAGGACATCTTGGCCCACCCAGTCTGCCCAGATGTTCCCTGCCTATTCTATCTTCACAGACCCTAACTGGTCACCGGTGAACCTCTCCCTCCCTGCTAATTTACTATTATCTCCCTATGTGTATCCCATGTACATCTGAAACCCCTGACTGTATTCACCCCCCCTCCCGGTGGCAGGCTGTTATAGACATCCATCATTCTTTCAGTGAAGTGCTAATGGTCACTAATGTGTAAGGTGTTGATAAGGCTGGTAGCCCCAAACTGGCTCCTGTAGATTAAGTATAGTATCTTAGTTTACCTCCATTTATTATACTGTATGTTCATTCAATCTATTCATAAATATCTCTTTTGTGCCATTTATTGTTATGTTCTAAGGTAAGCCGTTTCAAAAAGTAAGCACTCTGTATAAAAATAATTCCTTTTATCTGTTCTAAACTTTCTTGTCATGACCTGTAGTAGATGCCCCCTGGTTTTTGAATTTATGTCTTTAACTCTCATCAACTTCTGTACTGTACACAGAAATGTACCCCTCTGTTCCTATGTTGCTTCTATGTCTTATCACTCTCTGCACTGTAATGTTTCAACTGGTTGTATTTTCCCAGGTCATCCCTGAAAATAAGGAAATGTTTGCCAACGCACCTTACCCAGTTAACAAAATCTAACTAAATAAATACATAACTAATGTAATGTTTAATTCATTCATGAGCTAGAGGTCCTTAATTATATAATAAAATAATAATATGCCACCTCTTTTTCTGCATCTCTCAATTGTATAAAGTTTTAGTTTACCAAGTCTTTCTTTATACAGTTTATCCTTAATTACAGATATTATTTTGGATTTTATTATGCCGCATCCCCTCCACTTTATCAACATCCAACTTCCTGCATGGGCATTACAGTTGACTACAGTAATCCAGAAGTGGTGTTACATAAAATCTATGCAGGGGAATTATAACTTCTGTACTACAACGTTTTATATTTTGTTTGATGGTACCCGGTAACTTGTTTGCTCTTGACACAGCATTGGTACATTGGTCTTTAAAGTCCAGGTTAGTATTTATGACTGTTCCTAGGTCTTTTTCTTTGTCATTAACCTTCAGAATTATATTACTTGATACATACTGGTGTGGAATGTTGTTTTTTTTCCTAAGTGAAGAACACAGCACTTGTCAAGGTTTAATGTCATGCCCCATTTATAGTTTCAGTTAGTTATAGCATCCAAGTCTGCTTGAATTACTTCTATTTGCCATGTAGTATCACTTGGTCATCCTAGTTTTGCATCATCTGCATATTTTGTAACCCATTTCTATATGTTATTATTTTAATCAGCTACGAATAACTGAACTATAATGTGACTTATTATCAATCCCTGGGGTACCCCACTTGTCACCTGGATCTCCCCAGAGAGGTAGTCATTTACAGCTACCCTTCTGAGATTGATCAGTGAACCAGTTAGCAACCCATTTTGCTATGCTTTCTTTTATTAATAGTTTATTCAGACATCCTTCATTACAAACAATGTCAGTCATAAAACCATATAAAGCATCCGACATTTTCCATATAATGTTTGTGAAATGATGAAAATATGCAATGGATAACTGACAGTGTATGCAACTATGATATTTTCATACCCATAGTTAAAGTCAGTTGGAGCTACTGTTTTGACTGAAATTATATCTGGGGGAAGGGTGGCATGAAGCCAGAGGAAGCCCCCATGTCTCACCTGGAACAAATGATTTGTATGTAAGATGGAACTAAAAAAAAACAGTGTGTCTCAGTCCCAGATGTCCCAGAACTCAAGGGTCACTTTTAGGTTGTAATGTAACATCAAATTGTGTTTCTACTTGGATAAAGTCACTTCTCAGCCCAACCCATCTTGATCTTGAGAAATGGTATATAGCTGCCAGTGCTGACATTTTGTGGAAAATTGCTCCAACTTATTGTGGAGAGTTGTAATTTTCTCCATATGATAAATGTCCATTACGATGGAACAATACTCATGTAGAGCTGGAGTTCAAGGTTGCCTCCAAAGGTTAGTGATTGCCTCTTTAGTTGCCAGAAGGTATATAAATACAGTAACATGGCCCCTATGTGCAATCTTACTGTAGGGGACAGTACAAAAAGAAGAACTGCTTGAGGGTTCAACAAGTCTCATGTAACCTTCAGTTCTTCAAACTTCATCACCAAAGACTGCCAAAAGGCAGAGATGGTGGTGCAAAACCAAAAGACATGGGCATGATCCACCAGAGTTTCTCCTTACTATCTCCAACAATGACCATAGATAGAGGGTAGAAATTTACAGAGAGTAGCCAGTGTGTGAAAGAAACAGCTTTGGCATTTCCAGGCAAACTCTCTCCAGCAGGGGGATGAAGTAATTTTAATAGCAGGTAAAGTAGACCACTCCCAGACAGAATAAGAAACATCAGCTGCCAGGTATCAGTTCCAGGAAACCAGACCATAGTTTGGGTGGAGTCCTTTAGACATTCTTGTAGATCTCGGTAAAAAGAACTCACTAGATGGGGACAAGTGGTTCCTTGAAATGCCACCATAAGCATACGGTAAAGTAATGAATCTGGGTCAAGTAAGTGGACTCTCTCAGGAGACTTATGGTATAAATGAGTGCACACCTGAAGGTATATAAAATGTTCCTAGCCAGTCAGGCTATAATTCTTTTGTAGGTCCTCCAATGGTATCACCCCTTGGAGCATCAGAAATTAATGGATATAGGAAAGGCCTAACTGCTGCCATTTAATGAAAGCATGATCTATAGGTGCAGGAAGGAATTCAGCATCTGTTGTGAGCAGAGAGGGTTTGAGCTGTCCCCCAAGAGAAATCTGTCAGCCAAAGCCATTGACTTAAATCAAAATATAAAAGAGAACCAATATCAAAAAGATAATTAACATGGAATTCTATTGTTTTCCAAGGTGGATGGAGCTGAACTTTCAGTCAGATGTACAGTATATTGTGTGTAAATGACAAGCCGAGCATAGTTCAGTTGGTTAGGGAGGTAAACCCCTCCTTCCTCCACTGGGAGCAAAATAATTGACTACCATAGTCTAGGGAGGCTGCCTCCCTAAATAAATCAAGAAATCATTTTTTGCCAGAATGAGGAATAATAAGGGTCCAGAAACAGTGGAAGGGACTGAAACAAGTATAATTATAATAGGTAAGGGAGAATGTTTATCTGAGTGTCTTCCCCACATGAAAAGAAGGAAAGTGGTTAGTGAGACCATTTTGCTAAGTCTGCAGTAATTTATACTGTTAGTGACTCATAATTCAGGAGTTCAAGATCACCAAGGTGTTGCAGAATCTGCACCCCTAGGTATTTACATGTAGTACCTCTCCACCACAGTGGGTATTGAGTATGGATTGAAGAAGAAGGAGAGTAGTTTATTACGAGGACTTCTATTTTCTGCAAGTTCAAAGAGAACCCAAAAAAGGATCCAAAAGTAGTAAGCACTGATGATGCCACAGGAATAGAGGATTCAGGATTTAGGAGGGTCAACAGGACATTGTCCACATAAAGAGACACTTCATACTAGTCTCCTTCCAGAGGGACACTCTTTACTACTTAGTTGTGATAGACAGCCATCGCCAAAGGGTCCATATAAGTAGCAAAGAGGAGAGGAGATGGGGACAGCCCTATCTCATCCCCCTTTGTAAAGTTATCATTGAGTTCTGAGAGCCATTACCCTAATATATACCTGGGGGATCATGATATATGTTTTAGAACTAAGTTATAAAATGTGCTAGAAAGCCAAAGGCCAACAGGGTGCCCTAGAAGAAATCCCAGGGCACCCTCTCAAAAGCCTTCTCAGCATTTAAGATGAGCAGGGCTGTGGGGATAGAGTGTTGTGTGAAATAATCTAATACAGTAAGAGTCCACCATATGTTGTGTTTAGTATGGTGGTTGTGAATGAACCTAGCTTGGTCAGGAAGAATAACTGAGGGAAGGATGGTTTCCAAATGGTGCACCCAAACTCCCATATAGATCCTGTATTCCACATTTAAGACAGATATTGGACAAGAAGAGGTGGGGCACATCAGGTCTCTTCCTGGTTTAAGGATAACCAAAAGGAATACATATTTCCATGGTGGTAGAGGTGTGGGGAGGAGTCTGCCATGGCCACCACCTGCATGACTGAGTGAAACGGAGAGAGCAAGAAAGACAAAAAGGCCTTGTACCACTCTGATGGGAACTCATCAGGTCCAGGAAATTTTTGTGTCTTAGCTTTAGCAAAGACTAAGGAGAGTTCTTCTAGGCTAATTAATGCCATCAGCTGCTCTTTTTTCAGCTCAGATAAGACCAGTAAGGAGAGGGACATCAGATAATCTGAGAGGTATGTGGCTTCCAGAGAAGAAGAGCCCAAATATAAGGTTTTATAATAGTCCCTGAATATCCTTCAGATCTGGTGGGAATCACTGTGCGTTTGTCCAGATATGGGATCCTGAAGGCAGAGCACACAGGTTGCCTGCCTCCTGGATCACAATTTGTTTAGCCAAATGTCTGGTGCCCCTGGCTCCCCCTCGTAGCGATAGTGCCTGAGGAAAGTAAGGGCATAGTGGATTTGCTGGTCCAAAAGTGCATGTAAATCTTGCTGGAAATCTCTTATGCAATCTGCAACTGTTCAGTCACCTGGAGTATAAAGTTACTGCAAGGTATGGAGTGCCATCAATAATGAATTTTGTCTAACGAAATAACAGTGATTAGTCAAGGCATGAGAGATAATCTCCCCTCTTTAGATTGACTTTACCATGTTCCACAGTATACTGTAGGTGCCATGACAACTGCCTAGAGTTTTCACAAATAATCTGCAGTATATGGTCCTTAATCAAGTTGCAGAAGGCTTATTTGTTTATTTATTTATTTGAATTTTGCTTATCAGGTAAGCATACTGAGACAAAAAGTCCCTTTTTCAGGGGCCACCCAGAGGAAGATACAAGGGGAGGTACAGAGAATGCAAAATAAAGCAAGAAAAGTGTGCAAAGACACTTGTACAATAGAATGTGGAGCACAATATACAGTATGTTCAAAAAGGCATACATAAACTATACAAGACATATACATTGTATACACATAATACAGTGAGTGCAGGTGCTGCAAAACAAGTGATGTAGGTAAATGCAAGTTGCTTAGGCAAGGTATACAAATATACATAACTACATAAATGCAGAAAGTAGTTCAAATAGTGCAAAATTGTCAGCAAGTGGTTCAAGCAGAACAGGGGACTTGGGTGAGGAAGTAGACAGTTAACAAAGCAGGACACAATGCAAGCAGAGTAACACCATGAACAACTCACAGGAGGGGTTACAAGGCTGAGTGAGGAAGGTAGCGAGAAAGGGAGCGGGAGAAAGCAATGGAGAGGGAAGAAGTAAGTTGGATGGTGGGGTGGGAAACTATTAGCTACAGGTGCAGACTTGAGGGGAAGGTAGGATTTAAGAGAATTCTTGAAGGAGTAAAGAGAGGTACAGGTCACAACAGTAGAGGGTAGTGCTTGATCCCGAAGAAGAGCTGTGTTGAACCTCCAAAAAGTGTACAAACGGGTGATGCCTAGATCTAGCTTTGGAATGAGAGAGTTATGGTCTCACAAAAACTGGGGGCCATAGGTTGAATTGCGAAGAGTAGCAAAGTGTTCACAAGTTGTGAAGAAGTAGTTAAGCGTCCCTTACAGAAATAATTGTATGAAAGGTTTTCATGCTGAGCACATAAAACTACCCATGTGATATGTGTGCTGCAAGCATGATTTTTTTTTTACTTTCTAATTATTCTTCTTCGCCCACGCCAAAGTTCCGCTTCATCAGGAGATACACAAGTAACTGTCCCTCTTCTCTGTCTTACCTGGAATCCCAGAGGTTCCTCCATGGAGCCATGGTTATATCCCCCAGGTGGGCCCCTACACCCCAATACTTTCTGGGTTTTTTTCATCGGGTCCCCCAGTGGCCAGGCAGGCAGGTGCTATGTCAATTTGTCAATTTTATTTAAAAAGACACCCAATCCCAAAGGCTCTGGGTTGCCGCACAAAACTGTACAGTATGTCATACCGTATAATTACAATAAAATATCATACATATAAAACTTAATTTCCAAAAGCCTGCATAAATAAAAAGGTCTTCAGACGACTCTTAAAGGCCACTATAGTGGGGGCCTCTCTCACTTCAAGGGGCAGCGAGTTCCAGAGAGCTGGAGCAGCAACTCCAAATGAATAATCCCCTGCTGATTTCAACCTCAGTCTTGGAACTTTGAGGAGGCCACCACTAGAGGAGTGGAGATCCCAGACAGAGGTGGACGGTACCAGGAGATCAGAGAGGTAACCAGGGCCCTGTCCATGTAGGGTCTTATAGGTGAGAAAACCCACCTTGAACAATACTCTCCACCTGACAGACAGCCAGTGCAATTCGCGCAATTTTATTTATTTAGCTTTTGTTGACCGGGTAAGTGCACTAGACAAATCCTGCCTATTTTCAGGCATGACCCGGGGGAAGGGGATACAGATGAATGCCAACTGACCTTGAACCAGATTAAGCTGTTGGTGGTATTTTTAGTGAATGAGGGAAATTTGGCCAGGACACCGGGGAAATTCCCCTACTCTTTTCGATAAGTGCCATGGGATCTTTAACATCCATCTGAACTACCACCAACCCAGGCAGATGGGACCTCGGTTTAACATCTCATCTGAAAGACGGCACCTCAGAAATGCAGCACCCCTCTCATGCTGCATTACAGTGTCAGTACTGGGATATTAACCCAAGTGCCAGATGTGGGAACTGAACCCACAGCCCTCTGATCTCCCGGCCTCAGAGGCGAGTGTGCTACCTACTGAGCCACTGACACTGCTAGCACACAATACCGGAGTGATATGACAAAACTTACTTTGTCCGGTCAAAAGCCGGGCAGCAACATTTTGCACTAGCTGCAGTCTGCGAAGAGAAGTTCCAGAGACCCCGAGATAGAGGGCATTACAGTAGTCAAGCCTAGAAGTGACTAAGGCATGTACCAAAGTAGGGAGGTCCAGAGCCGGAACAAGGGGCTTAATCCTGGCGATATTTCTAAGATGAAAAAAACTATGCTATCAAGATCAGTACTGGTGCTTCTTCTTCTCAGAATTCCGGCATCTTTTTCCATGTTCTCATCTGCATGGTCTACACCCTGATGTCAAGGAGCTAGGTGCCGGCATCTACCATGTAGCTCCCCCGGCCCCCCGCTGCTACTAGCAGGACTTGCTGTACCTCGGGCCTCCACGTGGGGTCAGGCAAACTATGGGCCTTAGTACCCCCTCCCCTGGAGAAGGCGAGCTGTCCCAGGGATGCTCAAGCCTTCTCCCCAGATGGCCCTCCAGCGACCTGGGCTTGCTCTCGAACCCGTGTCGCAGGCATTGCAAGCAAAAAGCTAACCACTGTGCCGATGGGCCAGCTTGCAAGCATGATTTTAATGTCAAATTGGAACCAACTGCATGCATGTGGTATGCATGCATCAAGCGTGTATGGAAAGCATGTTTTTTATGTTAAATTGGAACAGACTGCATTCATGTGGCATGCATGCAAAAAGCAAGTGGTCACTGATAACTGTACACATAAAAGTTAAGTGACTTGCACAGGATCACACCGTATACAAGTGGGGGATGATGAGATTCAAGCCCAGGTCTTCAGGTCTCCAAGTCTTCTGGTTTACAGTGCAGTGCCTTTAACCACTAAGCTATACTGCTTGCACACATATGGCTCGCTTGTACTTCAATACAAATCTGCATACATCTGCATGCATGCAGCATGCTTTTTGCCACTGTTATGCAGTACATTTTAGTTTTCTTGTCCCTCTTCATCTCAGCTGCACAGCTGAACTGTAGCACATATACCAACAGAAACACATGTGTTTCTTCCCACCCCCAATACACACACTTACCCACAAAACTATTTAATTACTTCTGTCTGGCCTGTACTCCTACTATTTTGTCTCCATAATTTTGAATGTTTCCAAACAAACAGACTTTAAGGGGCAAACAAAAAAGCAGCAATAACTCGACACCACCCACCTGGCCAGTCCCCCTCATGCACACACACACTGTAGCAGATGTGGCCATGCTGCTACAGGCAACCCACCAAGTATACATATAAGCCAAGAGTCTCTTACCTGAATACTAGGGAGCCAGAGGAAGGAGTCTTTAAGAGATGATGTCCATGAGTCAGAGTGCAAGGGCGTACCTCTTGAAATGAATGGAGTTATTTTTTATTACTATTTTATACATTAGGATGGTGAGTTGGAGAATAATGAAGGTCAATGTTCTACTAACAAGGCCCTTGTTAGTACAGTGGTGGCCTTCATTAATCTCCAACTACCCAACAATAATGTATAAAATTGTAATAAAAAATTACCCCCTTTTTATTTCAATGGTGCAAACCCCTGCAGTCTCCCCTACCATAATGTGCTTGAGCATGGGGATGTGGAGGTCAGCTTCACTGGGGGCATAAGCCTGACTATGGGGCTCCAATAGTCTGCATACCACACAACTCACCTATCCCTGAATGCAAGGGATATCCCTCATTTTACCCCTGAAAACTGCTTTGCTTCTCATCCATCCCTCATGGAAAACATGCTGCTCACACAGAGGATGTACTGTCAATTTAGACATTATGGCAGGGGTGCCATTTCAGATTTCAGCAGGGGGCAGCCTACAACCAGGGGAGGCTAGATGCTAGTTAGCCCCTAGGTGGCAAACTCTAGAATGTCTGGAAAATCTCTAAAAGATAAAACTTATTTGTTGTGACTGAAAAGTGATATGCAAATCAGGAAAAATTCAAATGTACAAGATTCATTTGTCTATAATCCAGAGCAGTGTATCAGATTGGGCTTAAACCCACTCAGTTACTAACCATTTTTTCCTGGCTGATGTTCTGAACCCCCTCCCCCCAAAAAAAATCTTTGTCCAGATTTCTCTCCCTGACTGCATTCCATTCAATACCCATCCCATATGGGTCATGAAGCCACTCAAAGGCACAGAAACATGAAAAACACGTCACTATTTCAGTCCTTTCTCCTTCCCCAATTCCCTCTGTAAAAAAAAATATTTACTTTTACTTACCTGGCCATGTGGTTAGAACCTGCAGCCTGGCCCAGTGTGCCACCAACCCACTGCTCCTCCTCTGTTCTCCTGCCAGAAGCTGGATGCTAGAACCAACCATCCCAGGTCCCCAGCTTTGTCCAAGACCAAATCACCTCACCAAATGAACCCACCCAACCTGCGTTGCTTGCTTCTTGCTTAGCTGCTGCTGTGGCTGCTGTTGCACTGCACTGATCAAGGCCTATGAAGGTTATCCACACTGCTGTCAGCAACACTGCAAGGCCTAGCATGCTGCTGTGGGGGACCTATGCTGTTTTTTTTGTGAGGCAAGTCTAGTAGAGTAAGTAGGCAACCTAAACTTGATTTAGCTTCTAGCTCACCCTCTGCCCCCTCAGCCACCAGGGGAGATGGAGACTCACTAAGAGTAGACCATCAAAAATATGTTGCTACAACACTGCTGTTGAGAGTTCGGTGCTCACTGACTCCTCCAAGCTGTAATGTACAGCCTGTCTACTCAGTGGGGGGAAGACAGTGTCGCACTTATGTGACTCATGTGCTCTTGCTTGGCTAGAGCTCCTCCATGTCACATGTGATGGCACTACCACTAATAATTGGAGAGAGTGGACAACACAGTACAGACACAGTCTAGTCAGAAGTGAACCTACAGCATGAGTGCACACAGGCCAGAGGGGCACTTACTGTGCAAAAGATGAAATCCAAATTTAATGCCATTATTGCCACACCATAAGAACAACCCAGGCTCAAATACATGGGGGGGGGTGCCCCCCTCTGCCCTACATAAATGGCACCCCTGCTTCATGGTAGAAATTCATTTTCAGGTGCTAACATCAGTACAAGTAAATACAATGGTTTCCACTGTGTGCTGAGGTACTGTATCTCTATGTTTCAGGATGTATCCTGATCATTGTGAGGGTTAGAGTCCCTCATTGTCCCTCATTTCGAGTGTCTATGTCCCTCATTTCAGTGACAAAATGTGAGGTACAGTATGGTGCATGTTTCCAAGTCCCTACTCATCACAAAGAGCACTGAGCATGGCCATAGTGTATATGCTCCATACAGAATGACAAAGGGAAAGTAAGTGAGCTGAAACAGTCATAGAGAAACACATTTGTAGCACTAAATATGCATAAAGGAATTTCCATGGCCCTAAACAAAAAGGTCAGACCTCACAACACAGAAGCCTCTCTTGGCACATCTGGAATTGGGGATGTTGGCTGGCTATATCCTAGGCATTTAATAGAGTAAGCAAACAAAACTTTACAAATTAATGGCAATTTAATGACAAAAATCAAAAGCCATTAAACAACTTGGAAAAGGATCAGAATTACTGAGTTTATCTAATTTTAATGCCATTAAACAACTTGGAAATGGATCAGAATTAATGAGTTTATCTAATTTTAATGGAGAATTAATGAAAAATGTATTTAAGTGCTCTAATTGATAGCAGTAGTATGAGAAATAGAAATTGACGTGCTTTTAGATGAGATTTGCACCAGCTGAGTTGCTGAACACATGGCAAGCGTGCAACGTGTGAACCTGATGTGATTTTTAAATGATGTTCACACCAGCTTAACTGCTGCACTCATGTCAAGCGTGTAACATGCAAACTTGATGTGATTTTTAGAAGATGTTCACACCACCTTACCTGATGCACACTTGTCAAGCCTGCAGCATGCGAACCTGGTTTGCTTTTTAGACCTGGTTCACTTAGGTTCACTTTGTGTATGCCAACCACATGCAAACATTGCATACTACACGTGGCATGCATTCTGCATGTACAGCACGCTTATATTTCTGTAAGGTCATATAGCTCCCAAGGACAAGGGGAGTAGTGCTTGTGGGCATGGCTGGTAGGAAAGAAATATGAGTCACAGCAGTAAGCAGTAAGTTTAATAACACACAGAAGATGAGCTGAAAGGGCAGAATAAGTTTAGACAGCACATTCAAATATGAAAAAATAGCTGATATATTAAACACATTGCATGGAATTTATTGTTGGAATAAGGCAGGAGTATGCAGACAAAAAAGTTTTAATGGAAAGGCAAAAACAAGTTCTGTGAATATAGTGAAATAGGAGTAAGCAGATGTAATCTTAAACTGTTTGCATTGAAATCAGATTGGATGTTTGTAGTCTTTATTACACAGAATGATTGAGCCTGTAAGGAAGTTTGAATGTATTAAAGGGGCAATACGATGAAGCAAGAAGTGCCTATAAGCTCTAATTAAATCACAAGTGAGGTACAACATGTGGAAACCTTTCTTAATATACTCCCATATGAGGCATGCTGTGTTTTTTTGCACTAATGTGGTGATGGTAACCAAAAGGTTGGCATGATTAAATAATGATAAAATTACTGGGTTAATTTAAATGTTTAAAGAGCAGTATTATTAAGCTTGTATAATTTATTAGTAGATGAGTGCAATACTGCTAAATAAGCATGAGAGGAATGTTTATAATGCATATTCTGATGATTCTGTATTTGTATTTTTAGAACCAAGATTGGCTTATTTAAACATTTGAAAGCCTTTGGAAAGCACATGAAATTGATAAAATAAAGTGTCAAGTCATACTCATTAGGTGATTCTCTAAAACTTTTTTTGCAAATAGTATGAATTCATGTATGGACAGGGCATTGATGTTTATATATTTTTTTATAGGTTGCATAAAGGCCTATTTCCTGATGAAGCCTGTCCATCAGGTAAAACATTGAATATAAAGCCGATTAGAAGTAAAAAATAAAGATTTTGGTGATACAGCACAGAAGAAGTCTGTCCATTCTTTGAGGTCTGTGCCCCCACCCCCATTCTCATTTGAGAGATTGTGATACTAAGGAAAGAAATAGACCAGCTATCTACAAAACCAAGGTGCTATAAGTTAATCCACAAGTATTTTTGGACAAGAGAAGCTTTGTATTTCTTGGGGTTGGATGTGTCTAGGTCCAAGGACAATGTAAGGTTAAGGTTAAGGTCTCCAGATAGGATCAACTGCCTTTTGAGGAGGTGAAGCCTAAAAATGCCCCAAATGTCATCTTGGAAGAATTAGGAAGGAAATACACACAGGCTAGAGTAACCTCCTGAGTGTACAGTCTCCCTTGCAAGATAATAAAATGGCTGAATCGGTCAATATATTCATTAGAAATGGAAAAGGGTGTAGTTGCTGGAATCAGTACAGCAGTGCCTCTACATTTCCCTCCTGGGTAAGACAAAGTGTAGACAGTATATTTCTGCCCCTACTGGAGTCTGAGGTGCTTCTCAAAACTAAGATGAGTTTCCTGAAGCAGAATGATGTCAGCTGGATTGCGTTAATAACTGGAGGAGGTGGGTGCACTTTATGGGATTATTAAAATCATTGGTGTTCTGGGGTCAAATTACCACTGGAGAGACAGCCATAATTTAATTAAATGGGACCTACAAAAAAACATTCCCAATATGAGCCCCCACTGATCCACCCTGCAGCTCCCCAACATGGGCCGCCACCCTCCTGCACTGGTGTCCGCCCCATAGGGCCTGACACAGGGAAAACTACAGACCACATGAGGAGAACCCCCCCAAACATGCCATAGTATGTTCTTAAAGTTTAATTTCTGTGCTCTAAGCCTTGTAGGACATCTAATATGTAAAACGTAGAAAAAAACCTATAATAGCTTCAGTCAAATAATGTAGTGGGGGAGGGCAGACACTATAGCCTGCCCTCATTACAACAATCCAAACCATAACTGGTCCCAGGCTCCAACTGGGAGCCCAAACCAGGGTCTCAGGGAAGAGAAAACTAAAGGCCTTTGAGGAACTTGACACCAACAACTGAAGGCTTTAGCTATATACAAATGAGCTTCCATGGGAGGGGTGAAACATCTGAGCCACCCTACAGGCCACAGAGATAAAGTTGGTAGAGATAAGGGAATTCCTGTGAGAGAGGAATAATCAAACAGAAGCACCAGTTGGGGCTCCCTAAGAGAAAAAGTGTCCCAAACAATTAAAGGGTAAGAGATAGAGGTAAGAAAAAAATAATAAAGGAAAGGGCAACTAAAATAGTATACATCAACAGCTTTTGCATGATGAATCCCATTTCCTCAATTGGTGCTTTGATTTGTGTAGTTACGTATGATGAGCATCCTCCTCTGATAACTAAAGATGTTTGAGGATGTTGTACCAGGGCCAGCATAGGCAGTTTCCAACTCTTAAAGAGTCTATACTATTTAATTCAGTCTTAGATAGCTTGAAAATGAGAATGCCAAGCTAAAGTGATGTAAACGTTCAAGTGATTATATACACAGTACAAATAAATCAAGACTCATGTGTCCAGTTCTGTTACTGTGCTACTATACCAGAGAGGGAGCACCCCAGCAGAGGTGTCATCATTACAGTAGGGCTGTTAACTTATGTCAATCCAGCTGGTCACATGAAAGGTAATAAGGTATAATGTCAGCCAACCAGAAAAAAAGGAATACCCCCAGAACTTATTATACAGTTACCCATGTGGTACGAGCTCAAGGTCAAACATAATAAAGCTGTTCTGTAAATCTATTGTGACTGCTCTGTCAATACCCAGCTTTCCACTCTGCAAGGCAGGCTAGGGATGTTTGTGTATTAAATTTTGCATAAATCCAGTTTGCCTTTAAGACTATTATTACAGCACTTGTTACCAGGTATAGTGTAACATCGCATATGGAATCAGAAGAAGAGTCCTGTGACTCTTCTAGACAGTCACAGAATTGTAAGGTCTGCTGCCAAGCCTATTCCAAGCCCTGAAATACAGTCATTCCTGGTCACCAATGGTGGTCTCCTGATTGAAAAACAATACAAACGAAGGACCTATGTCTGGTATGACCCAAACCAGATTTCCTAACCAGACAAAGAAGAATCGGGACAACAATATCTCCACTGCTCATCCAGCACTGAGATAGATCCTCATAGAAAATAGGCTGCCCAGGAGATCTCCCGGAGGGAGGGAAAGAGGAGGAGGCCAAGGGCACATCAAGTTGGACTGATTTGCAAGTCAAACCAGTAAGTACAATAAGGAATGTGAATATCTTTATATCAGTAGGCTCCACGGTGAGTAAGCAACTGGCTGCCCACCAGCCCTGAACCTGTCAACAAAACTAAAATACTCACAGTGCCAGTCTCTTGAACTCAAGCCTCTCAGTTGTGCTCTCGTGCAAGTTAGCAGCTGAGGTGGAGGGTCCACCTGCTGATAAGCAGGCTGCCAACCCCCCAGGATGCTCCCAGCATCAAGATGGTATCTAACTGAATAAGATTAAAGGCATTTTAGTGAAAAAGGGTGCAAGGATTTACTGTCAACTAATAGCAGTTTAACACTAGTATTTCATACTTACTAGTGAAGACAGAGGAGGAGCAGCCTGCTGAAACACCACTGAAGAGAATCTCCCATCCCTACCCCCCAGCCCCCTGGTGCCTGAGCACCAGAGACACAACTGCAGCTGATTTTCTTAACATTGAAATAGAGGAACACTATCTT
Organism: Neoceratodus forsteri; assembly: GCA_016271365.2. NCBI lineage: Eukaryota > Metazoa > Chordata > Ceratodontiformes > Ceratodontidae > Neoceratodus > Neoceratodus forsteri. The sequence goes on from CM057449.1 coordinate 737,697,211, forward strand.
CAGGTCATGAGACTGTCCCTGTGGAAGGTTTACAGGTGTGCAGAGACATCAGCAATGGCCAATTCTCATTGCTATGGTGCAGTTGTGAGAGAGGCTGAACAGCCTGCCATCTTGGAGGGGGTGAAGATTCCTGTGAGAAGTTTTCAGGTGAGAGAGATTGAAATAGTCCATGTGTGAGAAAATCCTCCTGGGCTTCCAAAATAGACATATAGGTTTTGAGTCCATCAGGAAAGTGGACAATGAATTTAGTCAGGTAGGGAGTACAAAATTTAATCTGGTGTTGTCATGGGTTCTGCAGCACAGCAGTATACTCCCAGCATAATTTGCTAGTAGTTGCTGCATAATCATGATCAAAGAATACATTGGTAGCTCTTAAGAAAGTTTGTTTTGTTTTTCTGCCAGTTATTTCAAAGTAATTTCTCCTTAACTGCAATGAGTAATGAAACAGTGGGGACAAGTGCTGGGGTTGGTGAGTTTTGGATCCAGCACCCGGTGAGCCCTTTCAGTGTATGATGGAAAGTCAGCTAGGAGATCAAGTGCTGTCCAGAGAAAACTATCCAGAAAATGTTTTAAGTTGTTTCCTTCTGCATTTTTGGGTATCCTGTAGAGCTGTACATTTTTCTGGCATGCTTGATTTTCAAAATCCTCCTGTCTGGCCTCCAACTGAGCTTTTTCTTGTATGACTTGTAGTGCATGCTCGATGGAATCAACTCAGAGGTCTGCGGCCATGATCTGTTCCTCAATGGTCATGGTACATTGTTCTAACATTGAAATGTCTTTTCACTTCTTTGACATCTTAAGCCTATCTTATTTATTTTCTTTTCTTTATTAAAATGTTTCACCAGGAAGGCACGCTGAACAACAAATTGCTCATCTCCCAGTGTGACAAAGGAGGAGGGGGAACAGGGAGAATACACACAGTGAAAACAATTAAACAGTCATTACACGGGGGGTAAACAATTCAAAACTACAGCCGCGGTAGGAATACAACATTCAGTATGCACTACAAAATACAGAAATTCAGGAATACAGAATGTAATACAAAAATACAGTAAAAAATCAGTGATGGAAGAAAAAACAGGATATCTGACTTCTGCTTGGAAAGTCTGTAGTTCAAGATAAATAATTTCAGGTTTGATTTTTTTTTAGAATGTTGTCCGGAGTATAATCGAGTAGAGTCCAGTGGATGTAGAGGGCTGGAGGCCTGAGAGAACTCTGAATCCAGGTGTTTGAAGCAGGATCAATGAACATCCTCTGTAGCAGTTGTTTTATTGACTGAGGGGCATGATTATTTCTCGTAAATCCCCTTCTTTGTTGTCTTTGAGTTGTTTTGATGATTATCTCGGCAAAATAAAGGGACTATATTAGGACCAATGAAGGGAGCCAAGGACTCAAGAAGCCATTACTGGAGGTGACATCACCTGGAAGTCCTCCATCTTACCATGCTTTTATCAGTGTTGAGTCTTGTCAGTTATTCAACCACTACCCAGTGCAGCACTGTGCTGAAGGCTTTACAGAAGTCAAATAAGACCACAACTGAAGAACCCCCGACCTAGTATGTTACTGACTTTTTTATAAAAAATAAATGAGATTTGTTGTGCAAGAACATCCAGAGGTGAAGCCATGTTGTTCAAAATCTTGATTATTATTTATTTTAATGTGAGTTGTAAGTCTGTCCTTAATTATTGATTCTAAAGTTTTGACCGGCACAGATGTTAAATTTATGATACGTTAAATATAAATGTTTTGTCTGTCTCCTTTTTTATAAATAGGAGTGATTCTGGCTGTTCTGCAGTCCTTTGGATATTTTCTTCACTTAATGATTTTTAAAATACTGAAATACTTTTAATGGGATGATGATACTTTCCTTCATTAATTTAAACATTTGTGGAGTGATGCTGTCTAGCCCTGGAACACTAATTGGTTTAAGATTGTCTATTTTTTTATTTCTTTCTTTAACTTATATTTTAAATCTGTTACCATTTTCAAGCAAGTTCTGGTAACAAATGTTATTTGTCCTTGAATAAACAGAGCAAAAAAATACTCATTAAATGTGTCAGCTATATCAATAGGGTCTGAAATGACAGTGTTGTTTTGTATGATTATAGTGAGTTGGTATCTGATTTTTTTTAGGGAGTTTTTATAGCTATAAAATTGCTTACAGTTCTTTTTGGTTGCACTTGACACTATCCTGATTTTCATATTTCTTTTTGCTTTGTTAATGGCATTTTGATATATTTTTGTGCTTTTTAAAATGTTTCCCAAGCAATTCCTGTTTTGTTTTGTTTGTGATTGGCATAAGTGCTGTTTTTCCTTTTTATTAGCATCAGTATTTTCTTATTTAACCATTTTAGTTTTATAACTTTACCATTGTATTTTTTAATTCATTTTATATGTTTATTACTGGTGTCCAATATAATCTGTTTTAAAAATGTCCAGCTTTCCTCTGTTGTTTTTTCTTTAAATTGGGTATTACAGTCTATCTTGGAAATAGCTCTGTTCATGTCTTCCTTAATAACTGTTTTCTATAAATATATTTCTTTACAGTCTTTTAATCTAGTGCACAGTATGTGCATTGCATATGAAAACTTATGCAAGAGTGGTCACTATTACCTAATGGCTGAATGGCTTCACAGTCTGTTATTCCACTTGATTCTGGGCTCGATTCTCAAAGGCTTTTGAATGTCACAAGCCCTGGGTGCACCAAAAACAGAGCACATGGGACTTACAGCATTCCCTGGCTTGCAATTGGGATTCTCAAGCCCAGAGTTAGACAAGTTTGCTGGTCTAACTTTCAGGACCTTTTGACAGGGCTTGTGACACATATGTTGTGCAAGCCACAGTAAAGGGGTATAAAGTTTTGCAAAAGTTTGCAAGTTATGTGAATAGGGCACATGGTGCAGCAATGGGTGGTTCGCCCATATTGGTGCAACTGTCATTTTGTCAATGCCAATATGGGAGAAGGAAATACACCACCTGGCATTATGGTACTAGGCATTGTGGCTCATGGGATGTATAGCGCCAAAGCACCGTCCCCAGAAACAGTCCTGTTTTAAGAGGGGCTTTGCCTCCCACACCCCCCAAAACTAAATGTATACTTCTCTAGTGTGGGCATGCTCTAGAGGGGGCAGAAACTGTGTGGATGCAAAGGACGGCATGAGTGAGGGGTGATCTAAAATCAATATCACCCCTGTCACTGTCACCCTTGTTGCAGCACCATAATTGTGGCACCAGAATGAAGTCACTGCTCTAATGGTATATCCAATGGGTTCAGGGCAGCACATGATTTGATGCAGGACTTATGAAAGCCCTGTGTCAACCTTTGAGAATAGAGCCCCCTATATTTATAACTAAGTCCAATATGTTTCTGCCCCTGGTGGGTGGCCTAACATGCCATACTAAATTCAGTTCAGGATATACATTAAGGAACTGCACACATTGGCTAGCGGTAGCAGTTTGGTTATTCCATTCTAGATCTCTACAGTTTTGGTCACCAATGAAAACTGTCTTTGCCATTTCACATGCATTTAACAGTTCTTGTACAATTTCCTGATTACATACAGTACTTCATCTGTATTTGGTGGTCTGTAGCATAAATCTATAATAACAAATTCTGAAGTTTTTGTGTTTTAACTTTTAACCAAATGGTTCCTGCATTAGAATTTGGACTCTCTATTTTTGCAGAGGTGTCTGTTACTATGATATTGTTAGAAATATATACTACAATACCCCTCTTTTTTTTTTCTTTCCTATCCAGTCTCGTCAGGTAATATTCTGAAATACCGTTGTCCCACTTGTCATTGGCTGTTCACCAGGTTTCAGTTATTAAGACTACATCTATTTTTTTGCCCACAGCTTATGATTGTTTTTAATTCTCCCTTCTTTTAATTTAAACTCTTTGCATTGCATAGCAAACATTGTATGAGATTATTTTGTTTTGAACATTGGGCTTGTGAAAAATCTTTGTTGTTGCTAGTGCCTAGAGTTTCACCTATGACTTGTTGCTCTTCCTCCCTTGTAATTAGTTTAAATAAACAGCTTCCATGTGTTCCTTAATCAGATTTCCTAGCATCTGCATCCCTTGATTATTAAGGTGTAGCCCGTCTTTATTTTACAGGTGGTTTCTCATATTGAAGTGATTCCGGTCATCAATACGTGTAAGCCTTCTTGGGAACACTATATTTTTAACCCAGCATTCACCATTATTATAGTTTTATTCTTTTCAGGAACAGCCCTAGGGATTGGCAGTATGCCTGAAATGAGTACAGTGGCCCCAGAATTTGTCATGTCTCTACCCATTTCCATGATCTCATGGCATGTATTTTTTTGTAGTCTGTGACTATATTATTTGTTCCCACATGAATGGTGACTATTATTTTTTTCCCACTGTGTTTCAATACATTTAGTGCTCTGTTACTTATGTTTCGTACTCTAGCCCCCAGGAAGCAAGACAGCATTCTGTTTTGTTTGTCTGACCCACAGACCATTGAGTCACATTTCCATATGATTGAATCAAGCAGAACCACCATCTGCCTTGCTTTATTTATGTTTATTTTTCTCTGTTTTTTGAGTACAGTTAGTCGATTATCATCTTCAATTAGTAAACTACTGTATATATTTGATAGGGGTAACTAATTTCCAGTATCTTCCCTTTTTCCTTTTTTCTTTGTTTTACTATGTTTAACTATGCACCATTCTGTTTCTTCAGGTTCCTGTATTTCTTCCCTACCCCTCTTATTCTTTCTCTCTTCTGTGCTTATCAGGCTACTATCACCTTCATCATCTCTTGTTCTTTTCTTACAATTATTGGTTTGTACTTCCTGCAGAATCAAAAATTTACTTTCTAATGTTTTAACAAAATTGTTCATGTTTTTTATTTCAAGTGTATTCTTCAGTTCATTTTGCGCACTACACAGTTTTAACTAAAATTCTTCATAGTCTAGACTTTTTGATACAGTTGTAAGACTCGGCATTGGTGAGTGCAGACTTTTCAGTATAAATTCTGCCTTTTATACATTTAACTATTGACCCTTCTCCACACAAATTTTTTTAATAAATCTCTTGGTTGGTCCATGATGCATTGTTTCATTATGTAATGTGCAAAATTATTCAAATTAAACACCTGAGGCTGGATTCAAAAAGCTCCTGAAAATCCCGGCATAAGTTGGTTGCCACTTGCAGAGCCACAGTTTTTCCCTCAGGTGTAGTATTCACAAAGTTTACAACCAGCTCCATGATTTATGCCAGCTTGCAGGTGTTTTCCTCCACAGCTACAGAGAAATGTTATGGATGGTGGGACCCAGTGTAACATCTGCATAGGTGTGGGGGACTGTGGATACATCTCAGCAGCTGTGGAGATTTTGTTCTGCAACTGGATTTGTGGAGTGGGACTTAGTCCCATGTCTGTTTGTGAATCTGGCCCCTGGTTCTTTTTAATTAAAGTGGCAGGGTCTGTGGCCTTCTCCCCAACTTTCCATGGCTGACACCATCAGGCATGCTTGCGTCTGTCTGCACATCACATTTACTCTGCACTCTCCAATGTTCACATAGACATCGACTTTTATCTAGGAGGACCAGAAGAAAGCCATATCCAAAATCCAGTTTTCCATTTACAAACTATCAATTTTTGTGCAGTTTATGTGCAGTATGTCATTGTTAAAACCACACTATAATGCCTACTGTATAGGTCTGAACCCTTTGGTGGCTCTGGATTCCACACTTCCTTCTTAAACATTTCCCCTTCTAGTTTAGTAGTATGCCCTCTTCTTCTGTTGCACATCTACATCTGAAACAGCCTCCCCATCTGTAGCCTGTTCACCCCTGTGAGGTACTTGTAGGTTCTCTATCATGTCAGCCCCCCAGGGCTACACTCCAGGGTGTACATGCTGAAATCACTCAGATTCTCCTCATATGGTTTCTCATTCAAGCCCTGCACCATTTTAGTTGCCCTCTTCTGGACAAGCCTCTACCCTATGTTCTTTCAGAGTTGCAGCCTCCAGAATTGGTCACAGTACCCCAGCTGTGGTCTCACTAATGACCTATACAATGGTAAGATCACCTCTTTCCTCCTGCTGCTGATACCTCTCCTTATGCACCCCAGCATCCCACTGGACCTGCCCACTGCATTGTTACACTGCCCTGCAACTTTGAGGTCATCAGGTATTATAACCCCAAGGTCTCTTTATTGCTTAGTGACTGACAACACCTCCCCTCATGCACATTTTAATTTAATTTAATTTTGTTGACCGGGTAGGCCCACATACTAGAAGTCCCCTTTTCAGGGGTGACCCAGGGGTGCTACAGATGGTAACCAACTGAAACTGAAACAGATTAAGCTGTTGGTGGTATTTTTAGTGAATGGGGGAAATTTGGCCAGGACACTGGGGAAATTCCCCTACTGAACTGTAGGGGGAACTCTTGGCCATCTATCACAGGATTGCAAGTCCAGCTGAGATGTAAGAGAAGATGGATGTGGAAGGTGCAGGCCAGCTGGCCTCCTCTCCTGCCCTAGCTGTGCAAGAGGCTGTAGAAGAAGAAATCACTGTGGCAGATATATTGGCAGAAAGCATCATTGTAATAGAGGAAGATGTACCTAAAGATGTGTGATCTCAAACAGCAGTACCCTGTGAGAAAGAATTAAATGCAAACTAGGTACGATTAATGTCACAAAAGCAAGAACTGTTGCAGAAAGTATTGTTGGTAGAAAAGGAACTTGTGGCTCTTCCAGAAAGAACAGAGCCTATCATACAGTCGGCTGCATTTGTCAAACCAGCAGTGAGTCAGCCTAATGCTGACATGGCAAACAAACATGCTGAGAGCTTGGATCACAGCTCAACTGAAGCAAGAACTATAGTAAAAACACAGAATAGAGTTGAAGAGACAGCTAGCAGTAAAGTCAGGGTTTCTCCCAAGTGCCAAAATCCCATAAGTGTACAGAAAGGAAAAAAAAAATAAATGGCTTGGCACAAAGAGACAGAACAACAAGCTGCAAGATGCACTAACCCAACAGAAAGCACTAAATGGGTTAGAAGATACAGTATTACTTTTTCCTCAAGAACAGAAGTCTGGTTGGAGCAAAAACCAGGATGAGACCGATACTAATTCAAGCCATGTACAAGATTAAATGATCAAGGAAACTTGCGACCATAGCTGGATATGGAAGTGAGGGGGCCCCAATTGGACCTCTGAATTGGCACTAAAAAATGCAGGATTGGAGCAAGCAGTGGATGGTTCAAGATCTCCTGACTCTCAAGACCCAGCATACATTAATATGCTGAAGAAAAATATAGATACTGTGGCCACCAATGAGGTTCCGTCACAAAGCTCCAATGTACCCCTGGGTAAAAACTCTGAAATTATAATGACTACTGTTGAAAAAAGTATTATTGATGTGGTTAATGAACCTAATGCTGATTTGAGGGAGGGGATGTGTATGGTCCAGAATATGGTACAGGGGAATAATGTGATGTCTCTCCCCAGCATCAGAATGGTGCCTAGTGTACAGATAGGTGTGGGGGCCTTGGAAAATGGAGACCATACCAGGTTAGGTTCAGCTCCTGCAATAGTGTTAGAGGGGTGCACAGAGCAGGAAAGGGCAGGAGATTGGTGTTTCTACTACAGACATGAGGGAGGGGAAGTGTTCAGGTCAGAATGGGGTACAGGGGAATAATGTGGAGACGTACCCTAGCAACAGAGCCGAGTCTCGTACAAAGGGATGAGGGTGCTTCAGAGAATGAAGAACAAGTCAGATTAGGTCCAGTGCATGTCTTAGTTCGGGATGGTGGTGTGGAGCAGGAAAGACAGGGAGTTGGTTTTAAATGAACTGATTTGTTTGTTAGCAAAGGAGAGCCAGCTCCAAGGTGTAATGCGATTAGGGTTTTACATAAAGGGGGATTAGAAATCCCCCTGGATAGAGTTTACATTGCAGAAACATTACTGAAAATCTCCATGTGATTTTTTTCCTCTGAAATGTTTGCATTGATTGGGTTGGGAAATTCAAACTATGACGTGAGTTTTAAAAACTTGTCCAGCCTGGATAGATTTTGAGCCTAATATGCTACAAGTAAGCACTCCCCAGTTTGGTCTCCATATCATGTAATCCCCCTAACTAAACCAGCAGTTAAGAACATTACCATTATGTTCAGAAACAAGGGTGTTAATATTGAAGATATCCTTTTTTGGTTGCAGCAACGCTGTGAAGTTTTGAACAAACCAACCACTACACTTGACAGTGAGCAAATTTGGGATGGTGGGTGGAGGGTTAGGGTGAAGTTGTACAGCACTAATTCGGGGCCTAGTCACCTGCCTAGTTTTTTCTATTTAGGCAAAGACAAAGGGATGATTTTTTATGCTGGTTAGCCCAAATCATGTTTCAAATGTGGCTCAAGGGTGCATTTAAGCTCGGCCTATGATACGGTCAAATGTAGCCACTGCCTAGAGTTTGGACATAGTTCAGGGTCGTGTTTAAATTTATTTAAATGTAATCTTTGTAAGCACGTGGGTCATGCCTACAGGAGTTATCCATGGGCCTCACATAACACAGAGGACTGCCCCTTACATGAAGGTCTGATTAACCAAGCTCAACAACAGCTAGTTAAAAGAGTGGCAGAACAAAGTCTGAGGGAAGTATTGGCTAAAGCAAAGCAGAATTATCCTAAAGAGAGAGTGATTCAAAGGGAAACATAATTAGCAACTCCTAGTTTGGTAGCTAGCACTTCATAACCAGAGCAAGAAGGGGTACAGAATAAAATGGGTTCTCAGGGAGACTCGGGTGAGATGCCCCCCAACCCGGTACTCCCCCCACAAGGTATAGCAAAAGAAACATTCAAAACAGTACAGCAAAAAGAAAACAGACATGGGGCAGTGGTTCCTAAACAAGATAGCAGAGTGATTGAGTCAAGATCATGGAAAGCTGGTAATAAATATACTTTATTGTCTTCAGATGCTACAGACAGAGAATCGGATGGGTAGGAAACTGATTCCTCCTCAGTTATATCAAATACTGATACAGATGGGGGAGGGGGATTGGACCGTATTGCCAAATGTACCAGACAGGGTAGGAGAAGTAAAATCAATTATTACCCTGTGTAATTATGGATTCTCTATCCATAACTTCTCTTAATATTAATAGTATCAAGGGGGAAAGGAAATTAAGAGGGGTTATGTTGTCTCTACAGAGTTATCATAATGAGATAATCTGTTTGGCGGTGCACTAGGATCAAATCCAACAGAGAGTTACAACAGGCCTCAAAGGCATAGCAACAAGATCCCTCATTCTGGTCCATGGGGATTGACCATTGTGATGGGATAGGGATACTTTTCACCAAGTCAAATTTTAAAGTGTCTCAACTGGTGGATATCCAGGCAGGGCAATGCTGCCAGATTTTTCCTATTGTAATGAACAGTTTTGTTTAATTGTCATTTATGCTCACAAACCAAAGCTCAGAGGACAGGCCTATTTAAGCAGGTACAACCTTACCTTCATACATCTCGCTTAACAGTATGGGCTGGGGATTTTAATTGTGGGATGCAGTTGGCAGATAGGGGTCTAAGGACATCAAAATTGTTTAGTGATTCAGAGTCTCTTAATCAAATTATAGCTACAGCTAATCTTAAGGATGCCTACAGGTGTTTACATCCTTCAGGTGGGTTCACAAATTTCAGAGGTACAATTAAAACTAGAATTGATTTTATTTTTGTGTCCAGAATTCTACATATTTTAGAATGCAAGATGCTTGCTCAGGAGTTTTCAGACCATGTAGCAGTTCAGGCCAGGATCGCGTGGAGAGATACCCCTCGGTGCAAAAAAACCTCATGGAGCTTACATGAATCCTTACTCCAAAACCCCAACATTAGGAAGGCATGGGCACAAGAGTGGGCAGCCAGATTAACAGTAGCAGACTGCTACGATGATATAACTGAATGGTGGGAGGACACTAAGATGGCCTAGAAACAGGTATTTCAGAAAAATGCATTAGTGGCAAGTAATAATAGGTATATTCAATACTTAACTCTAAGGCACTAATTACAGTATCTCATTTCCTCATCAGATAGCACATCCGGAGATTATGGGGCACAAATTAAGAATATCAGTGATAAAGTGAGGGAGGTACAATATGACAGGGCACAGTCATTATGACAAGAGGATCGATTTGGAACTCAACTAGCTAAAGGAGGGTTTGATGCTTCTAAAGAATCTAAGGGACAGACAGAATCTAGAATAATGTATGAATTCACCTCTCCTTCAGGGAACAGTGTAAGTTCTCCTGAGGAACTAGTGGATATAGTGGAGAAGCAAATGCTAGTCCAGTTTGGGAAAGAATCTAAATGCCCAGATGAGGCAGTTTTTTTAAAATCATTGGGCCTTCCTCAGATCTCAGAAGAGGAGAGAGTCAACTTAATTAAATACATTACTGAATCTGAGGTGGCTCAAGCTACAGGGGATTTAAAGTCTGATATGGTTCCTGGAACAGATGGCCTTACAGTAGGGATATACAAAGCGTTTCAGGAAGAACTAGTCCCTGCTTTAACAATACTATTTAATGACATGCTGTCTAAGCTAAGTTTTCCAAATATATGCAAGAAGCAGTTTTGGTCTTAATTCATAAGAAAGGCCCTACAAATTAGCTCGATAATTGGAGACCACTGAGTTTACTTAATATGGACCGTAACATAGAAACATAGAAGTTGATGGCAGATAAGGACCACAAGGGCCCATTTCTACCTTATGAATGTGCCATCGGCCTTTGCTCTGTCAATGGCCTATCTATTCATACTCATCTGTATTCCTCCCTTATGCCTATCCAATGCCTGTTTGAAGCCCTGTACTGTATTCATATCCGCCACTTCCTGAGGTAGGCCGTTCCATGCAACCACCACCCTTTCTGTGAAAAATAACTTCCTCACATTACCCCATAATCAGCCTCACTCTAATCTCATGCTGTGTCCTCTTGTCCTGCAATTTTTCTTATATTGAAACATGTTAGACTCTTTCACCTTGTTAATGCCCTTAAGGTGTTTGAATGTTTCAATCATATCACCTCTCTCCCTCCTTTGCTCTAGGGTATACATATTGAGCTCCGTGAATCTGTCCTTATATGTTTTCTGATGCAGTCCCTGCACCATTTTGGTTGCCTTTTTCTGGACTGCCTCAATTTGGTTAATGTCCTTGTGAAGGTGTGGCCTCCAGTACTGCATGCAGTACTCCAGATGGGGCCTAACCAGTGTCTTGTAAAGAAGGATTATTACCTCCCTCTTACGACTTGTGATACTCCTACTAATACACCCCAACATCCCCTAGCCTTACCTACTGCTTTAGAGGTCTGCTTGGATGATTTCAGGTCATCTGTGATGATGATGCCCAAGTCTCTTTCTTCCCTTGTGACTGCCAGCAACTCCCCTCCCAGCTTATAGGTGGCTTCAGGGTTTCTCTTCCCTATGTGCATGATCTTGCACTTCTTTGCATTAAACCCCAGTTGCCACTCTTCAGACCATTTTGCCAGTTTATCCAGATCTCTTCTCATTCTGCCCACCCCATCCGGATCATCTACTCTGTTGCAGATCTTGGTGTCATCTGCAGACAAACCTTACCCACCAGTCCATCTGCAATGTCACTGATGAAGATATTGAAGAGGACTAGCCCCAGGACTAATCCCTGAGGTACCCCACATGTGACTTGCATCTCTTCTGACTGTATGCCGTTTACCACCACTCTGTTTTCTACCCGTCAACCAGTTTGCCACCCAAATGACTAATTTCTGACCCACCTCAAGCCTACCCAGCTTATTAATCAATCTTCTATGTGGAACAGTATTGAAAGCTTTGCTTTAGTCAAGGTAGATGACATCAACTGCTTCCCCTTGGTCCACCACTCTGGTTACCCAGTCAAAGAAATCTATGAGATTAGTTTGACAGGACCTTCCTGTTGTAAACCCATGCTGTCTTGGATCCTGTGTGACTATGGATTCCAGGTGTTGCACTATCCTTTCCTTAAGGAATGCCTCCATAAGCTTGCCACTACTGAGGTGAGACTGACTGGTCTGTAGTTCCCTGACTCCTCCCTGCTACCACTCTTGTGGAGCAGGATCACATGAGCCCTTCTCCAGTCTTCTGGGACCTCTCCTGTGCTCAAAGACTCACTAAACAGTTCTGATAATGGCTCTGCTAGCTCCACCCTTAGCTCCTTTAGTACCCTGGGATGTATGCCATCAGGTCCCATTGCCTTGTCCACCCTGAGCTTATCGAGCTCTTGTAGGATCCTTTCTTTTGTGGAGGGACTAGTGTACACTTCCCCCCCCGTGTCCATGGTGCTGAGCTGTGGGCCCTGCCCTACCTTCTCTTCAGTAAATAATGAGCAGAAGTATCTATTTAGGATAGATGCTTTTACATGGTCCTTCTCATTGCCAAAATTTAATTGGCCAGGCTTATAACAGTGGCACAGATAATCAGCCCAGTACAGACATGCGGTATTCCTGGTAGAAATCAAAATGACAACCTGATTATGCTAAGGGAATTATTTTCTCAAGCAGAAGGTCAGGCTATTCAAGGGTGGGTAATAGGGGTTGACCAGGAAAAGGCTTTTGACAGGATAGCCCATAAATTTCTGTTTTCAGTTCTTGCAGCTTTTGGTATTCCACTATACTTCATAGTTTGGATCAAAGCATTATATCAGGATGCAGTAATAATTTCTAAAGTGAATGGTTGGGGGGGAAAATATTAGTGAAGAGAGGAGTGAGGCAGGGTTGCCCCTTAAGCACCCTCTTATACATTTTTGGGATAGATCTATTTTTAAGAACCCTGGAGCGATGCCCAGAGGTAGTAGGGTTACAGGTGAATAAGAACCCCCCCCATTAAAGCATTAGCATATGCTGATGATGTGGTCCTGACACTAAGAAGCAACTCAGATGAGGAAGCCCTGTACAATATTGTAGCCCAGTATTCGAGGATATCAGGGTCCCAGATAAATAAAAATAAAAGTCAGGGTGTTCCAGTAAGAGGCATGCAGATTCCCATATCTGGAACTTTAGCAGGATTTAAAATCTCTCTTGAACCCCTGAAAGTTCTGGGAATCGTTTTTTAGTTTGAGAGATATTCAGACAGATAATTGGGAGAGTGCCTTAGCTAGCGGAGACAGACTGGTTGCAGTATGGAGACAGCATCAGATAGGGAAAAAAAAGAGTTTACTTGATTAAGTCATTATTGGTACCAGTGTTTTTATATTTGTGCTGTGTGTTTCCTCCCCCTACGAAACTGTTCACACACTTATTTAGTATTTTTTTTCAGGGTTTTTAGGGGTCTCGATTAAACCCCATTAAAAAGGAAATAACTTACAGGGCAATTACTGAGGGGGGGGGGTGGGTATGATTAACCCTGTGGCCTTTTTTCTCACCATGTTTTTGAGTTACAAATTAGGTTGGGCCTTGAAACCAGGATACAAACTATGGAAATCTCTAGTTACTTCCTGGTTGGTCCCTGGTATTCCAGTATAAGAGCAAGGACAGAGTAGATTGGTAAAGAAGGAAACAGGAATCCCATCTTTTGGAATAGAGGTCATAAAACAAGCAATAATATGGGGTCTGGTGCCCAATTACTGTATAATATTAGGTAGGAAAGCTTTATATGATAAGGTAGTGAGGTTTGAGAGCCAAGATAGAGTGGTATCCCCCAACCTCCCACAATGGCATGACATATCCTGGGTCGTGCCTGAAAATAGTCATTTTATGGCTAGTGCACCTACCCAGTTAACAAAAACTAAATAAATAAATACGGGTTTTGAAACAATTAGTGAACCAGAGAATTTTGGTATATGTGTGGGACAGTATATTGTTGGGTAATTATGACATATTGAGTGTAAGGGGTAATAACAAACATAAGATTGTAACAGAGAGATACTGTCCAAGAGATTCTTGTTTCCAAATAGTGGAAACACAGAAACATTTAATTTTGGAATGTCAGTTTACCTGGTTATTTTGGGAATCACTAGCAGATTAATGAGAGGAATCACTATTTTCTAGTCTCACATATTCAGAGATATTGTTTGGCAATAATGCATTAATGGATAGTAAGTATAATAGGGACACCATATACATAGCATTAGCTATTGTGAGATATTATTTATGGCAGGCCAGATGCTTATTGGTTTTGCAACAATTTAAAATATCACAGCAAGAGATTATGAATAATATCAGAAAGGCAGTACAGTATGTTCAACAAAAAGATTTTAAATGCAATTCTAGGGCACGGTATAATCATTTATGGGTGAATTGTGATACATGGAATTTAGTATGATTATGGGTTTTAGTATACAATCCCAGTATAAATTTTAGGAAAGATAAGTATTCTGTTTTGTATTTTCTTGATATGTCCTATGTATGTATGTCAAGGTTATGAATTATGTTTATTTTGTTTTGGTATTGTAATGAAGTCCACATTTTCTCAATAAAATGCCCCAGTCTGCCTGCAGGGGTCTTTTCTTCCTGTGAGCAGGATGGAGAATCCCAGTCCCAAGGAATATGTGCTAGGGGAAGGTTCTGTTTCCTTGCCAGGACAGTCACAGCAGCTTCTTGATTCTCAACTTATGGATCCTGCTGAACAACCCCTTGATTTACCGACAGACCCAATGGATTATACTGAGGATGAAATACGTTTACAAAAAGACTTGAACTCTAAACAAATGCATCTGTTAAATATGTTATCTGAAGCAGGAAAAGCATTTGAACTTAACAGAGGTAAACTGGAAGAAGAGAGGAAAAGAAAGCGATCAGTGAAAGTCCCCTTGCATCAGGAAAGGAAGGGAACTTTGCATCCACTAGCTCCTCCAAAGATGCTCCTGCAATTGAACTTTGTTTGAAGGATTTTCTGCTTACAGCAAATAATGCTGAAGGGACTCCAGAGACAGCACTTCAAGGGGCAGGCTGAATCCATCAGAAAAATGAATGGGTGCCTGACTCAGCTATTCCGATCCCTGAAACACCTGAGAGATGTCTAGGGACCATGATTTCTACATTGACTGGTAATAACCTTATTGCCAATGTGGAGGGCTAGTGATTGGATGCTACAATGCCCTATACTACCTCAGAGAAGGGAGTGGCAGTGCCTGTACCTGCAACAACTGCACCAGATGCTGTGAGGTTACCTACTCCCATAGTGGCTGGTACTTCAAATCAGGTCACTCCTGGACTTACAATTCAACAAACTGATGACCATCATAGTGAGCCCTTAGGACCTGAAAGATCAGCACCCACTATGATGCTAGGTACAGTTAATTTTCCTCATAATGAAGACGATGACATTTTAGATTTAACTCCTATACCTGAAACTGAACAGAAAGTCCCCCCCCATGTCCCACCAGTTATGCCAGCCTATTTCATAAACCAGCAGAGGCGGCTAAACATAGATATGTTGTACATCTACATTATAAAGGGGGGTTATATATGCCTCCAGATTGGAATTATGTGGGTAAAGAATTAATAATTGACTCATTACATTTTTCTCCAGCTGAGGTGTATGCATTCATACACACTTCCAGAGACCAGAATTTTGTCATTAGCTTTCACTCTGCTGCATTGCTTGATAAGTAAGTTTTGGGCTGTCTATTATTCAGTAAAAGATATTGCTTTTTGACTCCCATTTGTGGCCATATCAATTACGAAGCTTACTTTCAAAAAAATCACTGTTTTATTTAGAAATGAGGGTGTCAATGTTAATGATATTATCTATTGGCTTGAAAAAATGATGCACAGTGCAAGGCACACCAGAGGCTGTACTTGATGATTATGGATTTTGGACTGGAGGGTGGAAATTTTGCATACAGCTTAGGCAAACAGAAGACGGTATGCAGTATCTACCCAACTGTTTTTTTCTTGGACGGGACTGAGGCATTTTATTTTACTTGGATCAACCCTGCTCCTGTTACAGATGTGAATCTTTGAGTCATTTAAATATGCACTGTACAGAATTAAAATGCCTTTCTTGTGGAGCTTTGGTCCATGTGGTGGCCCACTGTACTACCCCGCCTGTCTACAACTTTAGTGGGGCTGATAATCATTCCATTCCCTGCTGCCCATGGGCAGCACACAGTACTTCAGACTTTGTGGAACAGGATTTATATCTCAATCATGCTACTAGAGCTCATATGGAGAATGCTCCAACAGCACAACATCCCCCCCCCTTTCGATCACAGTAAAGATCCAGTACAGCATGTATCAACAGCGCCTTCCAAGGGAGACAATACTGGTTCCTCCTTAAAAAATGATTCGGTACCAACCATTTTACCACATGTACAGGCAGGAGTTGTCATAGATCCAGAGCCATGAGACACTAGTGAAATACCCATAGTGCAGCCAGACTCAGTGGCTGTAGTACCAGTCTTTGCTTCTATGCCTCCTCCACCCCCTCCTGCACCTCTGGACCCGAACCAACACCAGGTGCCTACATCCGGAGCACTTTTTCAGAAAATCTTGCTTTCTCTCAGCCAACACAGTCAGCAAAAAAGAAGGCTGCAGGCAATAAAGGCCTTACAGCTGGATTAGCTGAACCCCTGCAAACCACAAACTGTTATGAATTGTTACAGACTTGGGGAGATGTCAGGGATGATGGAGACTCTGATGTCTCCCTTCAGTCTACACAAAGTGAACCATCAGTCAAAGGACCCTCAGAGAAGAAAGAGGCTCTGCCAAAACAAAAGAAGAGAGTGACATGAGCTAGTAGAAAGAAAGTGTAACTGATTTTTTTCCTCTGAATGCCTTTTGTCTCTACCAGTTCTGAAGCTTGTTAGCCTAAACACTAACAGTATAAAATTGAACTATAAAAGAAAGTCTACCTTTTCAATATTATTATCTTTACAATGTGATGTAATTTTTTTGCAGGACACTAGATTGCATTCACTAACAGAAATAGGGAAGAGAAAGAATGGTTTGTGGGAGACTCCTATTGGTCACTGGGCCTGGAACAATCTTCTGGCTTAGGTATTTGTTTTAAAACACCTACTATTTTTCTTCAGAAATGAATAGAGGTAGAACCAGGAAGGGCTCTAATACTTGATGTACTATTTCATGGTTTGGCCTGTCAACTTATAAATATTTATTGTCCCCAGATAAAGGCATTATGAACTGAATTGTTAAATAAGATATGGCAATTTTGTTCACTAGCAGACAAGTACTATGGGGAGGATTTTAGCATTAACTTGACCAAAGCTAGGACAGTTACATCACATGTCAAAGCCTATTGTGATCATTTGCATTTATCAAATTTGATAAAACAATCATCTTTAAGAGATGTCTTTAGTGACAGCAAGTCTTACCACAATACCTTTTTTAAGGGCAAACTGGCCACAAGAATTGATTACTGGCTAGTTATGAAAACACTCCCTATCTATAAATCTGAAGTTAAGTTAATTGAGACCTCAGATCATGCTTTCTTAGAGATTCATGTGGCTTCTACTCCCCCCCCCAGGGCACCTGGAAGAGGCATTTGGAGATTCAACTCTAGCTTATTACAGCAGCAACAAGTGCTTGGGGATGTTGAGATTATACTAACTGATAGAAAATCCATCTCATTTTTATATGATTCCCCTATTTCATGGTGGGAAGACACTAACATTTGCTTACTCAATTTTTTTAAGCAAACTACAAAACGGTGTTCACAGAATAAAAATGAACAGTATTTTTAACTTAGGGAGCAATTTTATAAACTTACATCTACCCAACTTACTACACAACAAGATTTCTTAACCGAAGTTGCAGACATTAAACAGCACATGACATTACACATGTATAACAGACAGACTTCAGTGGAGAACGAACAATGCTTCAGCACCCAGGGAAAGAAAGAACATACAAACCCTTATGAAGATTGTAAATACCATACACAAATTAACCAGATTCTTTCTTTGTGTGATAAAACTGGACGTGTAGTAACAGATAATGAGGCTATAATGTCTGTCTTAGAAAGTCATATTAAACAACAGTTTGGGGTCTCGATTTCTGAAAATAATGGGACGACTACTATTTTACAAGCGGCAGCAACTCCTCAAGTTATTGACACACAGGCTGCAAACTTAATAGTGGATTTTACTGTCACAGAATTAGACTTGGTTATTAAATCACTCAAAGTTAACACCTCACCTGGGTCAGATGGACTTACTGGGGAATTATATCAATTATTATTGACTTGGATCCCTCAGGAATTAGTAGCAGCGTATAATGTTTTTTTACAAGAAGATCGAATTACTGACCAAATGTAGGAAGGCTTGATGATTTTTTTACATAAAAGGGGACCATGCTGATATTAACAACTGGTGGCCTATTATATTATTGAATGTTGATTTTAAAATATTTGCAAAGTTACCTGCAATCGTCTATCCAAGGTTTTGGATACTTTGATTCATCCCACACAGTTTGGGTCTGTGCCAGGCAGAAATATAATGGATGCTCTTATTTTTTTGAGAGAACTTACTGAAAAGGATTCCCAAAAGCAGGTGGAAGGTAATATTATGTGTTTTGATCAGACTAAAACATTTGATACAGTCTCCCATGAATTTTTATGGTTGGCTCTATCTTGGTATGGCATTCCAGCAATGTTCATTCATTGGATGCAACTTTGCTATGCCTTAGCATATGTTAGACCATATGATAATGGTAGGGTGGTTCAGAAATGTCAGATATTGGTTGGGGTTTGCCAGGGATGCCCTTTAAGCCCCTTGATTACTTATTTTCCTTGAATCCCCTTATTTGGATTAACAATAGATCACCTCTTCTAAAAGGAATTGGGTTCTCTGGGATGTGTCACACAAAAAACATTGATTATGCAGATGATTTATGTGTATTAGTGCCAAATACTGTAGAAGATGGGGTTGTTGGCTTACAAAAGTATTACAGTGCCTCATGTTCACATTGTGGTCAGCTATAAACCCCCTGAAAAGCATCTGTTTAAATAGATAACAAATGAGAGAAATAGAACCTGATATAGGTGGGATTCCAGTTTCGATGACCCCCCTTGTAAAGTTTGGGATTATTTTTTGGTATGGGTGATATGGCATGATATAACTGGGAACTCTGCCCTGCAACTGGTCTAAAGAAAGTGAGTAGATGGAACTCCGGGAGAATGGGGAAACAAAAGAGAATATATATATATATATATATATATATATATATATATTATAAAGACCTTTTTAGTACCAGTCTTTTTGTTTTTAAGCCATATTTTTCCACTTCCCCAAATCCTAGAAATTAAGGTACTGGTGTATGTTTTTCCCTGTTTTTGCGGTAGTAGACTCAACCCCATTAAATTTACTGTTCTGTAGAAAGACAAAAGGGGTGGTGGCATGGGAATGCCTAACCCTATTGTTTTGTTTTTTACCACCTCCTTTTGTACTAATATTATGCCATTATTACAATTACAGAAACAGAAAATTTGGGGTGCATGGTTATCCCCCCTACTGACTGAGATCTGGCATGAGTGGATGAGAGATGAGTTTCTTCATAAAAACAAAAGGAGATATGCATTACCTCCTTTATGGATCCAAATTTTTGATTATATAAAAAAATGTGGCATCCATTATCATTCTGTCAAATCTTGGTCTAGGAAACAACTATATGTTTACATTATGACAGATTGGTTTATAGAACAGCCCTTTCTGACATTTTTCAGATATGGGGAAAACGCAAATTCAGAAGTTATTGATGAACAGAGGAATCCCAGAGAAAATGTGGACCTAGTTTGGCTAGGGGTGCATGGTAGGATTAGCACTAGAAGCAATCATAAACATAAAGGTCTTTCAGAGTGTTATTGCTCCAGACATACTTGTATACTGCAGATTGAAACAATGGACCATCTTTACTTTACATGTCCTTATATTTTGGAATTTTGGGACATATTAAAAGAAAAATGGAAAACCACCCCATTCATTCCCATTACTACGACTCAGCTCTATTATGGCATTTACCCCTCTATATGGGAGAAGTACTCAATTAGCACTTTGCATATTTTTATGGCTAATTTTTTATATTGGATTTGGCAGGTGCGGTGTCGGTTAATTTTCCAACAGCAGAATATTTCACCTTTGGAACTTTATTTTATTATTTTAGCAGAAATCCAATTCCTGTGACAGTTGAAAAGACATATATTGAGTCATACCCAATGGGACATATTTTGGAAAAATTGTGTCTGGGTATAAAGACCTATACATTTAATTTATTTACTATAAATTAGACTTGATTGAGTAGCCCTTTTTCCCACCTAGATTAACAAGAGGTTATATTGTTTCCATTTACAGGTTTATTATGCATTTCTCTTCTTATAAGCTGATTGCTTTATACTTCTCATTTTTCCTTATGTTAGCACCTGAGTTAGGCTCAGTGTACTTCTTTGTCCTTTTTTCTACATTTTCATTTGCTTTACATTTTGTTTTTGTGATTTTTATTTATTTGCATGTTGTACTTTTTTTCTGGACTTCTAATTAATGAATTCCCCTACTTTCTTAAGTTTGTGTGTGTGTGTGTGTGGGGGGGTGTTTATGGTATTTACTAATAAGTTTCAGAATTATATTTTATTTATTTATTTATTTATTTGTACAAGTCAGATTTACAACCTTTGAATCAGGGACTCATTTACAAAGGCACCTTGTTACAGGGAGGGCAAGACAATAGAACATTGTGCAGATACAACATTGGACAACATTACAGGTGTAGACATTGAACACAGAATACACTTAGTTACATGTTGGTATAAAATATAAGTTTACAATTAAAGATGTACAATTTCTCTGGAGTTGCAGTGGAATACATCCTTGTATAAACCAATGGGGTAGGTAAAAATGGGTAGGGGGAAGATGGATTGGCAGTCCAGGGGTCATGATAAAATACTTATTTAGTCTCATTTTTCTTTTGCACTATGATTTGGTGTGCAATATCACTATTATGGGGGGGTATATTTGTAGTTTATACTCTTTTGTTGTGATTTTGCTTGTAGTGTTGTCTCAATAGTCCAGTCAATGTATGACAGTAATACTTATTTGCTTTTATGTATATATTTTGTTTTTTTAGACTATTTTTTGTGTGTTTTAATGCTATTTGTAAATGTTTGATTTTGAAGTTATAATAAAAAAAAATTCCCTACTCTTGTTAGGGGGAGCTGCTGTTCTGCTTGCAGGATGGCAGTTGGCATCAGACTGAAGGATGAGGATGATGTGTTTGTGCAGCAGTTTGAGATTCAGTCCCTAACCTCAACTGTGTTTAATTCAGGGGACAAAGATACGGAATACCAATCTATTCCGGAGATAGAAGTGGTCCAGAGTGATCTGCCCGAAACTTTTCAAGCAGTGGTGGCAGCGGAACTGGGAGGTCTACCCATGGGAAATCTGAGAACTAAAGCAGAACTTGGAGAGAAATGAATATCTGATGTTTTGTTTAATAAGAACAGTGCGGGAGGCACTAAATCAGTGAATGCTGCAGACCGGGTTGGTAACATGGAGTTACCAGAGCAGAATGAGTCAGCTGTGCATCAGCTGTGTGAAGAGGCTGGGCCAGCATCAAAGGGCCTGACAGCTGACGTGGGCAGTAACATCAAAGACAGAATGCAGATGACATTTGGCCTTCCAGAAAAGGATTTTCCCTTCACAGAGGCAGGCTGGTTGAAAGAAGCTTCTTTAACACAGGCAGGTTGGATTCAAAAAGCAGATGGAAAATGGGTAGCTGATCCTGAATGGATAGATTTTTTACAGGATACTATGGAAATACAGGTGCCCTATCAGAAAAGCATGCTAACACTAAAAATCCTAAAAAGTGCTATATCATGAGACAGGTGAGTGGATCACCTACAAGTGCAACACAGGTTGGTCAAAATGTTTTTGAAAATGACAATACTACTAATAATGGACAAAATGTAGGCCAAGAGCCTGAGGCACCTACTACTTCTCCCCCCCCCCCCACTATGAAAGAAGAAGGACTGGTTCCACTTTTTTGGACCTTTTTAGAAATAACAGGCTCAAACAAGCTCCAGAATGTGGTTCTTCTAAGATACAGGGGAGTGTTACAGGAGCATCCAGATAAAACATATATAGCACAAAAACTGCTGAAAGAGTCCATGAACTTCCAGGCTTTGGAAATATATGCTCTAATAAATATTAATGGAGAAGATATCTTTGATATAAGCTTTAACTCTTTTGCTAGCTTGGACAAATTCTGGAGGAAACAAGAAACTTGTTTCTTCCATTATGTACTCCCTTTTCGGCTATCCCTTTAAAAAAACCCTGTTCAAAACTGTAAATGTGATGTTCAGGAATGAAGGAGTGAATGTGGGGGACATTCATTTCTGGTTAGAAAAAAAATGTAACTTGTTCGGCCCGCCAGAAGCAATTATTGCTTCAGAGGGCATCTGGATGGGGAGGTGAAGGTTTAAAGTGAAGTTACACATTATTGGGAATGAGGTAGTGCATAATCCCAACAGTTTCTTCCTGGGGAAGGATGGGGCATATGCTTCTATCCAGGCCAGCCGAAGGCCTGTTACAAGTGTGGGTATTGTAGGCACTTGAGCAGCACATGTGATAGGGTAAGATGTGCCTTATGTGTGGAATTTGACCATGACAGTGCTATATGTAGAAACATCTTTAAATGTAACGTATGTTATGAACAAAGGCATGCATGTCATCAATGCCCATGGACTGGTCAAAATAGACAAAGTGGCCCAAATCAAGACCATTTGATTAATCAGGCACAGGAGAGATGTAGGCCTCAGAGGTTTGATACCACTGACAGGGGGAATCAAAACACAAGTAGTGATAAATCAGAACAGACAGCAAACACTGGAGAAGAGAATGGAAATAGGGATACAAACACCCTACCCACCTCAGAATCAATACAGAATTCCCAGGGCCCAGCTCAGGAAGAAACTCCTAGCACTTCAAGGGAAGGCCAAGGGGCAAGTACTATGCCCCCTACTTTCAGAATTTCAAAATTCTTATTCCAGGAGAATAACTAGATCAGCTAGTAAACAAAATGTTCCCTCTAGCCAGGTCCCCTTACAAAATTCCTTTCAGGTACTACAAGATACTGAAGGGGGCTTAGAATCTGATGTTTCATCTTGGTCAGAAGTCATTTCTGAGATGGAATTTGCAGATAATACAGTGGCAGAGGTAAAGGAAACAAAAACATGGAAGGAAAAGAAAAAAGATAAGGACAAACATTAAAAGCAAGACAGAATGGCTACCCTACAGTTGGCTTCTTTAAATGCCTGCAGTATCAAAAACTATAAGAAAAGACTGGCATTATTATCTTATTGCAAACATATCATGGCAGAGATCATTTTTCCTCCAGGAAACCAGATTTAATACACTGCAGGATATCGAGCAAGCAAAGAAAAGGTGGATGTGGGAACATTCTTACTGGACTTTTGGCCCTGATGCTGCAGATGGGCTGGGGATTTTATCTAAGCACATACAACTACAGGCTCAGAGGCTAGTAGACATTTTACCTGGTAGAGCTTTGTTACTGGACTATGTATATAAAGGGTTTTCATTAAGGTTAGTAGATACATACACACCTCAAAGCAAGGCAGTAAGAATTGAGCTGTCTGACAAAATAAAACCCTATTTGTTCATGGCCAGACATGTCATATGGGGAGGGGATATGAATTGCAGTCTTGATATTAAAATGAAAGATAACATACAAAACAAGGTGTACTGTGACTCCCATGCCCTCAAAAACATAATCACAGTAGCAGATTTAAAAGATGCTTATAGCGAACTTCATAAAAATGTAGGATCCACCTACAGGAGGAGTGCATTTGATACATGCATAGATTTTTATTCATATCAACATTTCTAGTACTAAATAGATTTAAGCTCTCTTATTGTGGCTTTTTGGATCATCTGATATTAACCTGTGAGGTAAACCTAAAAAATGTTCCACCTACATTCCCTGCCATTACCAAAAGATGGAAATTATACCCTTCTCTTTTGGAACAAAATGAAATTAAACAAGGGCTACAAGACCTTTTCCAAATTAGGAAATCAGTGGCAGAAATGTATGATGATTGACTTACTTGGTGGGTGGACACAAAATTAGAAATAAAGCAAATTTCCATACATTTTGGGAGAGTTAAAAGTAACAATGCTTATTTATTATATTTAGAATACAGAAATCAGTATTATAAACTTATGTCCCTTCCTAATGTTTCAGATTCAAGGATAAAAACACAAATAGACAACATTAAGAAAAAGATGTTGCAATACCAAAATGACAGAGCAGCATCATTAAATGCAGAAATGAGTTTTGCCACTGAGAAACAACCATACTCAGACCCTTTTTCTGCCTGCAAACATAAAATGGAACAAAAACTGATGGAAGGATTATATGATAACACTGGGTTATTAAAAACCACAGATGCTGAAATGTTGGAGGTGATACACAATACTGTATCAAAATCCTTTGCTTCTGAATTTTCTCCTCAGGGGACCTGGGAGGACACAGTCTCCTTCACGACCCCCAAATTACAAGAAAACATAGCCAAGGAAATAGAAGCCCTCATTTCTTTGGAAGAAGTTAAGGGGGCCATTTCAAGCCTGATGCTTGGAATTTCACCAGGGGAAGATGGTCTCACAAATGAATTTTATAAAATCTTTA
The DNA here is from genome assembly GCA_016271365.2 of Neoceratodus forsteri. Classification (NCBI taxonomy): domain Eukaryota; kingdom Metazoa; phylum Chordata; order Ceratodontiformes; family Ceratodontidae; genus Neoceratodus; species Neoceratodus forsteri. Next base: position 737,721,828 of record CM057449.1, read on the forward strand.
AAGAGGAATTAAGTGTAATATTAATGAATCTGTATAATGAGATGGCACTTGAAGGAATTACCCTCCAAAATTTTTCTGCAGCCATAATTGTTTTTTACACAAAAAAGGGGACTAACATGATTTAAATTGGAGACCCATTAGTCTCTTAAATACAGATTATACAATATTTTCTTCAATATTATGTAAAAGATTACAGAAAGCAGCCATAGCACTCATACACTCAGCAAAAACATGTTCTATTCCACAAAGAAACATACAGCCAAACATACTCTTACTTAGGGAAATTTATGAATATGGTAAACAAAAAAAATTACTTTTTTTTATTAGCTTTAGATCAAACTAAAGCATGTGATAAAGTGTCTCATATTTTTTTTATTTTCAGGTATTACAGAAGTATGGAATTCCAAAAAACTTTGTTTCATGGATAAAAATCCTATATACAAATGCAATAGTAATTCATCAGTAAATGGACTACTTGGTAATAGTATTTCATTTAAAAGAGGAGTGAGACAGAACTGTCCCATCAGTCCACTGTTATACACCTTTGTTTTACTGTAGATCCAGTCATCAGGGCCATTTTATGGGAAAGGGTTATAATAGGAATCACTCCATCTATAGCTATAACACCCCCAAAAAATGCTGCTTATGCAGACGATGTATGCCTGATGGTAAACAATCATGCATCAGGGATAACAGCCTTGCAAACATTAGAGTTTTTTTCCAAAATTACAGGAGCTGAGTTGGATTATGTGAAGAGCATGGGACAGCAGCTAGGGGTGGGGTCTCCAGTATCATATATAGGACAAATCCAGATTTCTAATATCCAGATTAAAATACTGGGACTATACTTGGGGAATGGTGATCTTGCCCATCGGAATTGGGAAGAAAAACTGTTGATAGGAGAAAGAAAAGTACAACAATGGAAATTATGATCATTCACAAAGAAAAAGAAGGTACTGGTAATTAAAAAATTCTTGCTTCTCATTTTTCTATATGTTTGCCATATATTTCCCCTTCCTGTGAGTTATGAGCCAAGACTTTAGAGCTGCTTTTTCCACATGATATGAGGAATCAGATTAAACCCCATCAAAAGAGACTTCACGTATTTAGCTTTAAAACAAGGAGGACTAGGAATGATCAACCCATTGGTATTTTATCACTCCTTCTTTATTGTTTCCTCTTTTAAAGAAAATAGTGGGAGCTCACAGCACCCACGGGATCAGTGGACACAGTTTTTGTTTCAGCCCTTTTTTGGGAAATGGGGGAAGAGATCTCAAAACCTACTACATTGCAGGGTCCTGAGCTTGCTATTTGAGTGGTAAAAAAAATTAAAAATATGGAAAGTAAGTAAGAATATAGCATAGGCTTCAAATAGGAAATTCCTATATTCTACACTAAAGGAGCAAAATTTTGCAGTACAAGTGGATTTTCCAAAGTGTCTACCATCTAAATTAAACTTGGCTTTAGAAATTCTAACAGATGTCAGAATTCCTGTAAATATGTGGGATATTCAGTGGCTTAGCTGTCACTGCAAGCTAGGGGTGAAAGTAAACCTAAAACATAAACCCATAACAGAAAGACAATGCCTCAGACCAGAGTGTGCAGGAATAGAGGAAACCATAGAACATTTTTTCATGCAATGTGTTTTTGGCATTCAATTTTGGGCTGATCTAACCACTAGATGGCACTGGAGCCCTGTGAAACATATGAAATATCAGTGTCTGGTACTAGGAGATTACTCAGGTTATTTAAGTAGAACCATCCAAGCACACTCAATGTTGTATTTGCCCGTATTAAATTTTATATGTGGCAGGTTAGATGCCAGTACTCCCTCCAGCATGTAAATACACCCAATGCAATGATTATAAAACAAATAGAACCTGCAATACTTCAAGTAAAACTGAAAGAAAGTTTAAAACTGGATAGAAGTACATTTCATTTGTTTTGGAATAACATATATTGGATAAAATGATAAAATTATTTTTTTCTTGACACTTTGTAATATAAAACATGATATTAAGAAATAAGGGGTTTTAGGTACAGAGGAGTTCTGATGTGTTAGGGAGAAAATATTAAGAATAATAGTTGTCTGAATGTTTTTGATGTTCTTTGAATTCATGTTTTTTTTTCGCAATAAAAAATTCCCCTATTCTGCCTGTAGGCTAGGTGGCCGACAGTCCTATGGAGGGAGAAGGTGGAGGTGGTGGAGTTGTGAGAGAAATACTTCCAGTATCTGATACAGCACTATTTACTAGTTCTATAGATATCTCAATGGTTATTTCAGATTCTATTGAAGATATAGACATTGCTGCTAATGAAGAAATTCATGTGGAAAATGTAGTACCTGCTTCAGATCTCCCAGTGAGATCAGCAGCTGGAATTGCTGCACTTGATACCTCAGAGGTACGCTTGCCTGCCGAGGAAGCAGCCTGAGGGGTGAGGCTGCTCCACATGATTGCGCCTACTATGAACATTTCACGGAGTTCGTTGGAGGAACCTCTAGACTTCAGGATGACAACTGCTTCAGAAGGCACTACAGGTCAGCAAGAGAACCCACTGCTCAATGAGCCCTAGTCACCTAACAGAGCACTTCATGGCACTGGCTGGACTCTCGCTCTAGATGGGGTACACTGGTTCCGTGGAGATGCATCAACTGCTGCTGAGATCTAGGATCAAGTTCACCAGCTTTCTCCTACTCAATGAAAGGAGGCGGTTCTGAAAAAGATGGAGAGCTCCAAACAAGGCATGGCTGCCCAGGGTAACTCTTCCATGCTACAGTATACACTCTTGGTCATTTCCAAAACATGGAACAGGACGTTCCTAATACAGGTACTGTGAACTTTTCTACTTCTGCCAATGTACTGTCACCTATTGTGGATGTTTCTTCTAAGACTGCAAGAGATATAAATGATTCCTGAAACCCTGTTTTGTGTAAAGAATTCCAGGGTCCTGCAGCTCTATCTGTGGAGAGTAGCACTTCCCGGCCTGACCAGACCATTTCCTCTACCTCATCGAAAGAAACTGTGGAGCATAATCAGGGAAGAGGAGGACCATCGGAGAACAGGTCAGGCCCTGGCCCACACCCTGCACTCCCCCACTCTAATGTAAATGTACAACAATCTAACCCTAGATTCTGAATGTTGGATTTGTTTGCAAACCTAGGCAAACCTAGATCTAAGTGGAACACTGTATATTTGAAATATAAGGGTGGTTTGGGCTTTCCCCCAAGATAAACTGTTTGTAGCCAGAATATTTCTGAATGAATCAATGTAATTTCTAGCTACTGATGTCTTTGCATTTATCCACATCTCAGGAGACACCATTTTTGACACCAGTTTCAACACCCCAGAACAGCTTGAAAAATTCTGGACTAAATACACTTGTCTTAAGCAGTCACTTATGGTCACCTTTTATTGAGATTCCTCTCACCAGATCCTCTGTGAAAAATATTACCATTCTTTTTCTTAATGAAAATGTCCATGTATCAGATATCTTGCATTGGGCTAAACAAAAAGCTGATGTTCTTGAAATACCTATTCTGATTTTGGATAGTGAAAACATATGGACTGGGGGCTGGAAGCTCAAAGTAAAGTTGCACATGATGGAGGACGGTCCTGTCCATCTTCCTAGCTGTCTCTACCTTGATTTGGACAGGGGCTTCTGTTTCTACCCAAGGTAACCTAAAACACGTCACAGATGTGGTGCTTTTTCCCACCTAAGCAATGCCTGTGAGGCCCTAATTTGCAACTTCTGCCTACAGATAGGCCACCTGAGCAACCAGAGCAGGAATCCACCTAAATGCAACTTGTGCAATAAACATGGCCACCACTTTCTACAATGTCCTTGGGTGGTACACAACCATTGCACTTTCTTGAACCAGGACAATATTGTTCATTTTGCACAGGAAAAACAAGCTTCATCTTCCACTGACCAAGCACAATCTTTGGTTGCACTCACAGTACAGGACCCCCAACAGGCTGCACCAATGGAGTCCCCTGGGGACATGGAAGAACCTCTCATAGACCACTCTCTGCCTACACAAGAGCAGCATTCTGATGTACAGGGTCAGTTTACTTTGGTGGCAGAGGAAGAAGTACAAGCAGAGGCTTCTTTGGACACTCAATCTGAATCTTCCATGCCACCCCCTTCCCCTCCAGCCAATGGTTATGAACCGGTATGGGGAAGCACATATCTGCCAGGAATATTCCTGAGTCAAAACTCCCAAAGACTGACACCCTGCCTGACATGAATAATTATGCAGTCCTTCAAGCTCACTCATCAGAGAAAGATGAGGATTCAGAAAATTCCTCTTTTGGTTCCTCACAAAAGGAGACTTCTGATATGGAAGTGGATGACACCATCAGAAGAAAACTAAGAAGAACTCATAATGCTTTAGGTTCCACCTACTGATTTCGTATGGCTACATGGGGGCAAAATTACTGTCACATCTTTAAATCTGAACAGTAATAAGAATTTCAAAAGGAGGTGTATCACTTTTCAAGCTCTGCATGATTCTGCTTCACATACATGTCTGTTACAGGACACTAGATTACAATCTGAAGCAGACATCTATCAGGCTCAGAAAGCTTGGCCTTGGGGTACATCTGTTTGGTGCCTGGGGGAAGAATTATGTTCAGGGGTTGGGATTCTATTTTCAGGAGCAGTTAAAATAATTAAACTGATGGATATTGCTCCGGGGAGGGCAGTATTGGGGTGCCCTTTAAGTCCCCTGTTGTATGCCCTCTGTATTGCTATACTTATCTGCAAACTACACAATGCTATGCATATGCAAGGTATACTGCTCTCTTTGACTAGTCCTCCCTTGAAAGTGTTAGTGTATGCTGACAACTTGTGCTTATTTTTAGGCACACTTTCAGAAAGTATGATAGCTTCAGGCATACTGACTGCTTACTCCAGAGCAACTGGTGCCAGAATCAACTTTACAAAGAGTAAAGTATTTGTAGCTGGACAGTCAGATGGGCAGACAGTGGCTAGCACTGCTGGAGTACCTCTGGTACCTGAGACTGAGATTCTTGGGATGAAATTTGTCCTCCAGAATATGGATCAAATAAATTGGAAATTAAAATTGGATGCCTGTGAGAGGCATATAGGATCCTAGCAAAAATTACAAATTTCCAAGCTCAAAAGGGTATATCTCATTAAGATCTTTGTCATTCCCTTATTTAATATTTGTAGGATCAATGTCTCCCACACCCCCATTAGCTTTAGACTTTAGAGTTTATAATGCTTTCTTTCACATGATTTGGGGCAGAAGATTAAACCCCATTAAGTGGATTACTAGTTATAGATCTATCACCTGGGAGGGACTGGCATGATCCAGCCCCTAGTTTTCTTTTGCACCATATTTTGGACTCTTAGCCTAGTGCCCATATTACAGAAAACTGAGCTCCTATGGTTCAGTTTGGGGAATAACTGATTTCAGAGATTTTTTTTCCTGCATGGTCACAGGAAAAATGGACTTTCAAACTGCAGAAGATGGACTTACCACCTTATGTCATGCACACCATGCAGAAAGTCAGATCTTGGAAAGTCACAATGGAGGCTCTTACTCATCTGTCCAGACATTTATTATACACTCAGATTATTTCTAATTGTTTCACAGAACTTTTCACCTTTCCAAGAGGCACAGTCCAAACTGTTTCAACAACAACAAAACAATTGACAGACTCTAGATTACCCAGAGTTCTATGGGACACTACATGGTTTGCATGTCATGGTAGACTGAACATGAAAAATTATCTAAAACATAAGAAGGTGGAGGAGAGATATTGTCCCAGAGATATGTGTAATATGATATTGGAGACCCAGGAACACCTGTTTTTTGACTGTCCCTTTATACTCACTTTTTGGAGACTACTTGCTATACAAATACAGGCAAGACATTCTCCAATAATGAAGTGGTGTGGGGGTGCAAATAAATATACTGTAGACAGCTCTAGTGTAGAAAATATTCACAGTGGTTTATTCAAATTCCAAAAAGCATAAAATCTCAATGTTTCATCGGTTGTAGGCGTCATTAGGAGATGCCCTTTATTACTCAAAAGGGTGCAATTCAAATTATGTTGATTTATACAGCACATATGATTTCACTTTACTCATTAAACCATGTTTATAAATTCTTCATTCTATTGCAAAGCCCTCTTTCAGGGATAATGCTTTAACATACGGCCTCATTTATCCTTCAACGATATCTAGATTATGTTTCTCTGAGACCCCAAGTCACAGTGCTTGTGCACGATACTCACATCAAGGTGGGAGCAGCTGAGAATTTCTGAAAGGCTCATTTCCTGTGGGATCATCTGGGGTTTCTCAGAGACTGGAAATTGTATACAAATACAGCACCAGAATTTCAAGAACATCACATACGATGTATTGATTTTGGGACTTTACACTGGTGTATGGTGGAAATACACCTTTAGTACTTTAAGACTTATTTGTGGTGTATTAAAACATCATATCTGGCAAGCTAGATGCCACTGGACTTTGCAGCAAACTTATGTTCCCCAACATGAACTTATTCAAATGGTTTTGGGACAAGTTAAGCAAGCCTATGAAAGAGATATCAAAAAGGAACTGTGTCATGTAGTTTCAAAACTGTGGAAACACTGTGTAAGGTGATTAAAATAAAAAAAAATGACATAAATGGCACAACCTGAGGGGCAAAAAAATACAAAGCCTGTAAAAAAAAATTTAAAATAAGGGGATGTATATTTGTAATTAGGTGCAGGTTTAATATATTGATGCTCATTATGATACTTATGATTATGTATAAGATATTATGCTAGGGATTCTTTCCAATTCGTTCATGCTTTATACTACCCTTATTTATATCCCTGTGAGGCATGCCCTGTTAGTCTTTTGATATATATTGCCCTTAGTATTGTTCAATTTTTCACAATATCAAACTTCCCCTACTGGGCAGTAGTGGGAACCCCTAGCTGTCTGAGCAAGATGGCCACTCTCACCTCAAAGCTTTTGAGAATGGATGAGCAGAAGCTGGGAGAGCAGGTCTCCTCTCCTACTTCTACTATGCAAGAGACCACTAAAAGTAATGGGGTTTCTTTTTCACCCCTATCTACTTCAGAAATGCAGATGGAGCAGCCCATTTCAATGGTCATCAATAAGGATATACAGATGGAAATCGAGGTTGAAGCAGACCTATCTGATAAAGAAAATGTTGAATAAGCAGAAAGCTCAGATGTGAACATTGCGATCTCTAGAACGGAGCACACACACATCACAGCTGACCGTGGCCAGCTGATAACGGAGGAGGGCTTAAGAGAAGCATTGCAAAAACAAATGAAAAACTACTGGCACAAATTGTGCAAGAGGAGTCAAGGTATGAAGCAGCTGCACGACAGCTGCATGCAGATGCCACACCCCAAGCAACATAGATAAATCAGTCAATGCCAAAAAAGGAAAAGGGAGGTTCACAAAGTCATCCAAATCCAAAAGTAAACCAGCTGGATTGGCTCAAAGGAAAAATCTTGTATTACATACAAAGAAAGGTCCAAATAAGAGCACATAAAAGGAAAAGAAGAAGAGGCTTGGTCGGCTGCATCAGCTTTACAGAACACAGGATGGATAATGGAATCAGATGGATCCTGGAAACCTGATCCCATGGATCCAGATGTGGCACAGTTCTCAGACAAAGAGGTCACCACAACAGGTAAAATTATTACTTCCCCCAAGAGAATATTATCAAAAGTTGTGGTGACTGAAGAAAGCATTATGGTAGCTGGAGGGAATATTTTAGAGGGTACAGCAGCCCCAGTTAAAGAGACAGTACAGAATAAAACACAAGAGCCTGGGAAAGCTTGTAATATTACTAATACAAAAAAAAAAAACAAGTCTCAATTCCAATTGGACCTGAAATAATTATTGTAAATAAAGAGGTTAGCAAAGGAAAAACAGGGTATCAGCCACAAACAGGGAAAGAGAAAAAAGGGGATCAGCCACTAATGGAGGAGAGGCATCATGATAAAAAAATGAATAAGGGGAAACAGACTGGAGAGAATATCATAAATGTCTTACCTGATGTACAGATAAATGAAGAAAATCTGTCTGTAGGAGTGAGAATTCAGAACCTACAAGACCCAAACAAAAGGCAGTTTTATAAACCTTTGCTAAGAATGTCCAGCCTTTTCAAAAACAAAGGGGAGCCAGCACCACAGAAAAATGTAATAAGATTGCCATACAGGGGTGGTTTAGAAAAAAACTCAGACTGAGTATACAAAAGGAGGACTCTGTTAATGAACTCACTGAAGTTCTATGCTTCTAAGGTATTCTCCTTAATACATACAGATGAATACAATTATGTCATAAGTTTCAGGACAGTCGAAGCACTTGATAGATTTTGGATAAAGTATAATACAGTAAAAGATACACCCCTATGGACCCCATTTTTAGCAATTACAATAACCAACCAGCAGTGCATACTATCACAATATTATTCTAAACTGAGGGAGTGAATGTCATAGACATTTTATTCTGGCTGAAAAAAAGATGTGAGGTTCTTGAACACCCCTCCCAGATCATAGACTCAGAAAAAATATGGACCAGAGCCTGGAGGGTGAAGTGTAAACTTATTATGTCAAATAATGGCATAATCCACCTCTCAAGCTGTTTTTATTTGGGAAGGGACAGGGGCTCCCTCTTTTACCCCAGCCAGCCAAAGTCATCAGAATCCACCTAAGCAATGCATGTGATGCCCCCAGATGCATGCATTGTCTGGATACTGGGCACCTCACAGCAGCATGTGTCAACTTGTTTTGCTGCAATTTTTGTGAAGAAAGAGGGCACTCATTTGTCTGGTGTCCTTGGGCTTCACACAATGGTGAAGATAGTTCCACCCACGAAGCCCTGATAATGCAGGTGCAGAAAAATGTGTGTGCAGCAGCATCAGAGAAATGCACGCAGGGAATCTACAAAGAAAAAGAAAGAGAAAAGCATAAACCAAGGAAAAAGTGCAAGAAAATACAACTGAACAAGAAAGGGAAAATGCACAGAAAAGGACATGGAGAAAGACAAAGATAATAATGGTGACACCAGAAATATCCATGGAGAGGTCCAACAGACAGAAATGGACACAAACACCACAGTCCACCATGATGAAGAAATAGAAATGAACCTGTTAGATGGAGACGAAAAAACAAATCAATCAAACACAGGGAATGGAATGCAGAAATGGGATATGGAGGCAGTAGATGGCACTGTGCCTCCCATACAAAAAGAACAAGAGGAAAAGAGAGAAAATGATGAATCGATGCCCCCTCCACCTAAGATGACAACAGAAGCAGCCTTCCAATGTGTGACATATAAAAAAAGACCAAGGAAGGCCAGCAACAAAACCAAACCAAAAGGAAAAGAAAGGAAAGCGATAAGAAATAAACAGAAATGGACCTCTGTGAACAAATATAGGGCTTTGCAAATAGACAAATCACTTGCAAATTCAGACAAGAAAGATTTAGAATCAGACTCTTCTTCTATTGCCTCCTCTACAAAATATCATTCATCAGGTCTAGAGAATTCAGGACCAGGAGATACTGTAAAGAAAAAATGGGTAACAAGGTCACAACTGTAATCAAGTTTTGAATGATCAAGAACAACCACTACCTTTTGCTATGGTAACCATAAAAATAATATTAAATGTCAATAGTATTAAGAATAACAAAACAAGGTTAACAATACTAACACAATTACAGCAGCAAAAGTTAGACATAATATGCTTATAAGACACAAGAATAAAAACCCTATCAGAGGTGGCACAAGCATCAACACGTTGGTCCAAAGTAGTCACTTTCTGGTCTCAAGGGCCAGAATTATACGATGGCTTAGGAATTTTATTTTTAAATTCAAATTTAAAGGTATCTAGACTTATAGATCTAGAAACAGGAAGGATACTCATCCTGGACATTCAGTTAGAATCAACAAGAATAAGACTTACTAATTCATATGCCCTCAAACAAAGACAAAGAAGATAGAACTTTTTAAAAAAAATCCAACCCTACCTATGCACAGCTAGGTCAGTAATCTGGGTATGTGATTTTAATTGTGGCTTACACCAACAAGACAGAGGACTCCAAGCACAAAAACTGTATTGTGACATGAACACCTTATAGTATATAATTATCACTGCTAAGTTAAAAGATGCACACAGGGAGATCCATGAGCAAAGAGGATATTCATATAATAGAGGGACACACCTAACCAGAATTAATTTTTTTCCTGGTATCCCAAAATTTAGTGGTATCAGCAGCTCAAATGCAAAACATAGTCTTCTCAGATCACAGGGCCCTAGAAATACATGTTTCTTGGGAAGAATTCCTCACCTTTGGAAAGGGACCATGTAAACTAAATTGAGCCTTACTCAAAACTGAATATATTAACTTGAATGGAGGAAAGTATGGATAGCTAGGAAGTCAGTAATATGTCTATAAGACACTATGGTAGAATGGTGGGAAGACTCAAAATGGTACTCCAAGTCCATGTTTCAAAAACTAGCCAATAACCAAACAATAAGTACATACCTAGACTATTTAACATTATGTAAACTGCATTCTCTAATATCAAAATGAAGACTTTGAAAACAGACTATAGTAAACAAATAACACAGATTAAAAAGGAGATGTATAAAATGCAATATGATAGAGCAAAACCACTTCAGCAAGAGCAACAATTTGCATTGGAAAGTAAAAGACAAACTTATGATCCCTTCAAGGAAAATCAAAGACAGATAGATACAAAAATAATAACACAATTGGAAGATGAAAATAGTATGGTAAAAAAAAAGAGATAGTAGATAAATATGTACAAAAAACTTTTGGAACCTCCCCAGAAATTCAGCACCCAGAACATTTTTTTGAGAAAATTACATATACCACAATTAACAGAAGAACAGATAAAATTTCTAGAAAAATCTATAATGGAAGAAGAAGTACAAGCAATGACAAAAACACTAAAAAATAACACTGCTCCTGTAGCAGACAGACACACCTCAGAGTTCTACAAAAAGTATGTGGAAGAATTATTTCCAGAAATGACATAGCTATTTAATGAAATACTGACTACCCAAAAGGTACCCAAGTCAATGACTACATAAGATTTCATATTCCTGTATAAAAAAGGGGATAAAAACAAGTTAACAAACTGAAGACCTATAAGTATACTAAATTCTGATATTAAAATCTTAGGGAAAATACTAGCAAAAAGATTGGCCCAGGTTTCAGAAACCCAAATTAGTACAGTAACATGTTGTTCAGTTCCTGGGAGAGGTATACAGGATAACTAAATTATGCTAAGGGGGATCTTTCAAAGGTACCAAGAAGGAGAAGAAGAAGGCATCCTGTTAAACTTGCACCAACAGAAGGCCTTCAATTCAGTATCTCACAAATACATGTTTTCAGTACTACACACCTATGGAATACCACAATACTTTGTAAATTGGTTAGGATGTCTGTATAAAACAGCTACAGTTCAGCATAGAATAAATGGTTGGAAATGTGAAATAATACAAGTAAAAAAGAGGAGTATGTCAAGATTACCCAATCAGCCCCTTACTGTACATATTCTGTATAGACTCCTTTTTATGTTCTGTCCTCGGAAACCAACACATTCAAGGAATACCACTATCGGTAACTGATACTTCAGTTAAAATAATGGTATATGCAAATGATGTGGTAATTATTATAAATGGAAATACAAAAGAAAGAGAAATTAAGAACCAAATAACAGAATTTTCAGACATTTCAGGATACAGAGTAAACACAGACAAAAACAGAGGAATACAACTAGGGAAAAATCAATCACCTAAACAATCTTATGCTTCTATTCCCTTGACTCAGGACCCCATAAGAGTTCTAGGAATTCTTTTTGTGAAAGGAGATCTAGCAGTGTTAAACTGAGAAACAAAAATAAAACAGGCAGAGGGTATGACCACTAGCTGGGTCCATAAACAAATGTCTAAAAGAAAATGGATCAATTTAATTAAGAATCTAATAGTACACATTTTTCTTTATGTAAGTTATGTGTCCCACCCCTGCCCTCTAGAAACCAGACTTTTAAGTGTATTCTTCAGAGCACTATGGGAAATTCATTTAAATCCTGTCAAGAGAAATACTACATACAGGCATATAAAAGAGGGAGGGTTGGGAATGATCCATCCCCTAGTCTTTCTGTAGTATTTTTCTATATCACAATATCTCCGTATGGATAAATCAAACAATAAAATCATGGCAGAATGTAGTAAGAGACTGGGTAGAGGTTTGCAAACAAGCATGGGTACAAGAAAAAATCAGAGTGCTGTCTAGGACAAACATTGTACCAATTCATGTGAAAACCATAATAGAGAAACTAATCAAATGGAAAGTTCCCTACCAATGGGTGGAAACAAGTACAAGACAAGAGATTTATAATACAATAAGAATAATTTCAGCCCAGGAAGAAATGATTTTGCCCTTGTGTCCAACACAAAAACATGAAACAGCCATATCTCGGCTAACAAACAATAGAATACCACCCTTCTCATGGGATTTGGTATGGCTTACTATCCGTGGAAGGCTAAATATTAAGAATAATAACAAACATAAGCTTGTAAGTGAAAGGCACTGTCCTAGACCAGAATGTAACCAAATTTTAGAAACACAAGAAGATCTCTTTGTAGAATGCGACTATGTCAAAACATTATGGATAGAGGCTATAATAAGATGGAAAATACCACAACTTAGAACCTTGACATATTCAGAAATAATCCTGGCAATATACCTGCCAAGATAGAACAATTTCAATAAAGGAACTCTGCAAGTGTTATTTGCCATACTCAAATACTATATACGGCAAGTGAGATGCAAGTGGGTATTGCAGCAACAAACAGTGACACATGAAGGAATTAAAAAAATGTAAATATTTCCTTACAGCAGGTCTATGATAAGTACTAAAGTAGACTACCTCAAACAAAATGAAGCTACTATGGAAAGCATGCAATCAAATTCGTAACATAAAAGAAGGAAACCTATATATATATATATATATATATATATATATATATATATATATATATATATAGACAATGAGTGTGTTAGGGTGAAGGAATAAGAAAAAAGAGGAGAAAAAGAAGGAAGTAAGAAAAGGAGGAAAAAATAGAAAATAGGAAAAAGAGGAAGAAAAAAGGAAAGTAAAGGAAACAGACAAGAAGAAAGGAAATGAAAAAGGCACAAAGAAAGAAAAAAGATAAAGAAGAAAATGTCTAGATAATATTAAGAACTTTAAATGGATGTGCATGAGAAACAGACCATTTTGCTATGAATTTTACACCCTTAATCCCCCCAATAAAATTCCCCCACTTTTTCAAGAAGTGCCGTGGGATCTTTAACCTCCACCTGAACAACCACCAGAACAGGCAGATGGGACCTTGGTTTAATGTTTCATCTGAAAGAAAGCACCTCAGGAGTGCAGCATCCCCCTCATGATGCACTATAGTGTCAGAATTGGAATTTACCCCAAGTGCCTGGTATATACTTAGCTCCTGGTTTTTTAGGCCCCATGTGCATGATTTTGCACTTGTTTGGCATTGAACCCAGTTGCCATAGCCTTCACCACTCATTAAGTTTTCTAAGGTCCCTTCTCATTACCTCCCCCCTTCTGAGCAGCCACCAAATTACAGATCTTGGTGTAATCTGCAAAAAGGCATACATTTCCGGTGGTACCCCACTGGCCAGTCTTCCCTCATTAGAGTGAGTGGAATTTACCACCACTCTCTGTCACCTATTCATTAACCATTTTTTTTACACAGCATACCACTTGGGATCCCACCCCTAGACTGTCCAGTTTATTTATCTGTCTCCTATATGGCACAGTATTGAAGGTCTTGCTGAAGTCCAATGTATGCCACAACCACTGCCCATCCCTAATTTATTTCCCTCATCACCCAGTCAAAGAAATTGATCAGATTTGTCTGGCATGATCTTCCCCTCATGAATCCATGCAGCCTGTGATTTTCCAACCCCTGTATTCAAGATATTCCACTAGCCTTTCTTTTAACAGGGTTTTCAATGATTTCCCTGCCACTGATGAGACTAATTGGTCTGTAATTGCTAGCCTCCTCCTCTCTACTGCTGCTCTTATGGAGTGGCTCTATATCAGCTCTCCTCCAGTCCATTGGAACTACTCCATTTCAAAAGATATGTTGAGTAAGGATCTCAGTGGTACAGCAAGCTCCTCCCTGAATTCCCTTAGCACCCTTCGATGTACAGTATCCTGTCTAGTCACATGGTCTTGTTCACTTTCAGGTTTGCAAGTCCCTTCAGGACTCTTACCTCTGTAAATGGATTGTGTTCACTTCCCCCTCCTGTGCTCCTACTAATTGTCAGTGAAGATATTATATTCCATTTAATATATACACCACAAGTCTAAAATGTATACCTTTTAATCAACTGTTTGTGTAAAGGTTTAACTGTGTTTTAATTCAACAGCTGCCTGACAAGTCTATTATGATATTATCTGCATTGTGAAAGTTGCTCTCTGATTGGTCCTAAGGTTAAGGATAGTCAATGGGCGATACCTGACCTCAGATATATGAGATATGTGAACAAGCTTGGTACATCCAGCACACCAGACCTTGGCTTGATTTTCACAACCTCCACTTGCATACTGTGTGGCTCTGAACAAGTCACTTAACCACCCAGTGCTCCCAGGTCACCCCTTAAAACAGGCACTTGTGCCTATTGGGCCTTACCAGGTTACCAAAAGACTAAAATAAAAAAATTAAAATATGCAATGGACTGACTCCAAATATGCCATTTATCTTAACTTCTGCTAGGGCAGGACAACAATTCATGAGTGGCAGAGTCATATGTGAGTTATCTAAGTCCTTCCCCCTCACAAGTGATGATTAATAATGTATGCTTTACTGGCTTAAATAATTTAAATGGAAGTTTTATCTGTAACATACCATTTATAAAATGTTTATACGATGGTTAGACTATGTCATAAATATGAAATATGAGATGAGCTCATGCAAGATATCAGAAATGCCTTCTTGAGTTGTACTTGACCTCTGATATCATAAATGACTTCAAGTCATATTTCATGTATAGAAACAACAAAAGGTGCTGCACTGCAAAGCTGGTGAGGTGCAAATGGGGGCTTGCCAGCCCAAAAGTGAACACTAGACACACATAAACACTTGCACTCTAGAGCTAGGAGAATATATGGTTCCCCAGTGAAGATCAATAAGGACTCATACCACCAAATGGTAAATTGTTGCTGTAATTGGATTTATTCCAAAAAATATTAAGGCATAGCAGTAACATCCACAAGGGGTCCCAGTATGGTGGATGTTACTGCTGTGCCTTAATATCTTTTGTGATAAATCCACTTAAAAGAAAAATATACCATTTGGTAGTATGAGTCCTTATTGATCTTTACGGGGGAACCATATATTCTCCTGGCTCTGGAGTGCGAGAATTTTTGTGTGTCTAGTGTTCATATTTCATGTATACTCCAGGACCTTAAAGTCAGTCAGAAATAAAATTGTTTGAGTGCCTGTCTTTTATTCACTGTTTGGTAATCTATTGAAAATTGCTGTATTTTTCTGAAGGAACAGTAATTTTCTCATTACAAGTGACCTTTACTAATCCCTCACCCAATCAGAGTCACTTGTTAGTAATGTTGTAGTCATTCACTGGCACATAGACTGGTTACATGCTCCAAATATCCAACTGAAAATTCCTGCAACTTCATTGTAACAACCAATCAACTGATAAGAGCCGAGTAAATTTGGAGCACATTTGAGGCATGTTCTAAAAATGCTTAGTAAGTGTCTTATAGTTACTTCTGATACACCTCAAATGGAGTACCTTACCAAGCAAGCATCATGGGAGCGTGTTTCAAAAATGTTAGTTAGGTACCTTGTGAAAGTACGTTTTGACATACTCCAGCACTACTCTAGAAAAGCACCTTCATAGTGAGCTGCAACAAGCATTTGTCAATGCCGAATGTTTGCTTGCTGGCATTGGCACTGGTAGTGTAGGAGTTACAGAGCTGCATAATAGGAATGGCAGTGAAGTATTGAACTGAAGCCAACCCCACCACCACCCTGCAGATACTGACAGGCATTGGGGTGTGCCTTTGGGTCGTCAGGCATAATGGCTATGGCATTTCACCACACCCTACCCTGTAGACACCGACAGGTGTCACGGTGTGCCTTGGGGTCTTTGGCCCTTATGTTGACCCCATTCTATTAGGAAATATGGTGAGATGGGTGCAGTATAGGAGAATGGGGTGAACTTTGAGGCTGAAGAGTCCAAGGCACAACTCGATGCCTCTCACTAGCTGCAGGGTGTGGGTGGGGGTGGAATGGTATGAGCATTACAGGCGACAATCCCAAGTCACACTCCTGAGGCCTGTCAGTCTCTACAGGGAACGCCGCAGATGTTCATTGGTATTTTTGCTCCAAAGTTTCAACATTGTTTTTTTGTGACCCCCACCTTATGAACAGTGGCAATATCAGTTTGTTAACTGAAAGCTGATTTTGCACAGTGACTACGCCATTTAGCTCCACAGTTGTGAAAACACATTTCGAACAGGATGTGAAAAATGACAGCTGTACTGTTCATGGGGAGGTGTAAAAAAAAATGGCAATATTGAAAATCTGGAGTTAAAATATCAGAAAAACTGGTGAAGTCATGAGTGAACATAGAAACTGCACAACTCACACCCATAATGTAATTAGTTTGGGGATTTTTTACAGCAGACTGTTAACACAGGCATTTTGGGCCTCCACTCATGAACAGTGTCATGGTGATTTTCTTAATCTGTCCCAAACAGTGATTTCCCACAGTGACCACGCATTTCTTCGCTGGAAGTGCGAAAACACATTTTGGCCATGGTGTGAAAAATGACAGCTGTACTGTTCATAAGGGAATGTGGAAAAATGCCAGTGGTGGAAATCTGGACTGAAAATATTACAAATTCATGAACTTATGAGGGTGCGTGGAAACTGCGCAATGCTCGCTCGTAATGCAGTCATTTTATGAACTTTTGTCACCAAATTTTTAACATAGCCATTTTAAGACCTCTGCTCATGAACAGTGTCACTGTGATTTTCTTAATCTGTCCCAAACATTGATTTCGCACACCAACTGCGCCATTGTGTGCTACATGCCCGGAAACACATTTTGGGTGAGATATGAAAAATGACAACTAAAATAGCTTCTGTTCATTTGTGTGCTGTGGAGGAGCTGCCAACCATTGAATTATGTAGAGCAGACACTTGGTAAAAAGGTATGAGGGAATTATTGTGAAACTATTTACAGGATATTTAAAAAATCCCTTTTAAAACAGCAGTTAAAAGCAGGTGAATTCAGGTAGCTGCTGTACTGTTGCTGTCTTTTGACATGACAACAATACCTTCACATGTGCGCGCTGATTTCATTTATATATCCTGCATTATCCTAAGTTATTTAATTGCTGTTTTTTTCAAATTCAGTGGCATAGTTGAAACCATTGTCACACAGGCTAGAACATCCCTTGTAAGTTTACTCATGTAAGCTTCAGAAGAAGACCTTGTTGGGCCAAACACTTGGACACTTTGTTCTTTTTGTAACATCCATGTATGTTGGTTCAGTAAAAGGCAACAAACCATTTGCTTCAGTATAATTTTTTTGAATGCACTGCATTAAAATAAGAATTATATTGTAAGACCCTGGCAGACTACATACAGCAGGGCTCCCATATCTATAGGGAGTCATTTACAGGGAAATTGTTCCCATTGACTTGCATTGGTTACAGGGGCATCAGACATAAGCCCTTTTACTCAGGATTTCATGACAAGTTGAATTCTTTTGGGGAACAATTGCAGTGACTGAAGTGAATATAGGTTCACTAGGAGAGAGAGTGAGTGTGTGTGTGTGTGTGTCTGTGTCTGTGGGAGAGAGAGAGAGAAAGAGAAGGGAAAAAGGGGGGGTGAGTGAGAGAGAGACAACATCTCCTTAAACTATGTATCTCCCCCACCCACATTATGGTGATGTGGGATGGGTTAGGGTGTATTGTTTGTATGAAGAGGAGGAGAGAAATTACATTTTTATCTCTTTTTCAGATTCCTTAGACACTTGTGGTACATCAAGTTGTTACATTCTCAGTGTATATTGACATCAGTACATATCAGGCTATGTGGTCTTAATTCCTTGAGGTTCCTCGACTAGAGTTTTTTGTTTGACACTAATATTATCAATTTATATTTAAATTATCATTTATATAGTCCTGAGGTTTTGAAATTTCTTGGGCCTATATCTAGCTGGAGAGTACAGCTGGGTGACAGGTCCAGCTAGGTTTTACACATCACACAGTGTGCATTTATGTCTTTAAGACAACTTTACTGGTAAATTCTTGTCTATAATGCAGACATTGAAACTTCATGAGCCCTATAACAATCTTAGTTTGTCTTTAATCTGGGTGGGGGTTGCCTTTCAGTAATCTGTGACACTCATAGCTTGATTTAGGAGTTATCTGCTTCAGCAGTGTTATCTTATGTCAATTAAATTTATATGCAGTAGGATTCTTTGTATGTGTGTTCCACCAAGCACGTTTAACCCAAGGTTGCTTCTGGCTGAAGGCAGTATAGTACTGTTAAACTTCTCTGACATCATCTTCTGTTTTTTTTTTTAAATGAGCATTTTAAACCAATGGGGATTTTTTTCTGTTTCTGTCTGCATTATCTAGCTGTTATAAGTATTGTATTTTCTAAACAACTGCCATGAGCTTCTGAAGAAGGACTGGTTGGTCCGAAAGCTAGAGCACTTTGTTCTTGTTGTTACATCTATGTTGGTCCATTAAAAGGTAAATAATCATTTGCTTCCAGGGCATCAGAGCAATTCTGCTTCATGTGAAATAATGAAATGTACGGGGGGGGGGAGGAAAATTTGCACTAGAGTTACAGGAAAATGCAAAATCAATGTGATAGCACTGCTACTGTATCCTCTAAAGTCCATCATTTGTTTTTTGTTTCTACGTTCGCTTGCGCACATGCGCAAGGAACGTCTTGGGAGAATGGGATACTTTGGAGGTGTGCCTGCCCTGTGCAATCCCCTGCTCTGTTGAGCAGGCGTGGCGGTCCTGCACCAATCGCTGCGGTGCTGTGTATGACAGTGGTGGTCTTCTCTTCGAAGAAAACCACCGCTGTGTGCTTGCAGTGCATCACGCCCCCCCAAAATCTTTGCTGCCACGCTGAGAGCCCACCCCAGCATGGCGAAACATCCTGCATCGTCTGCCGGCGGGGTGCCCAATCCCCGTCGGTTCCACCTCCCAAACAGCTTTCTCTGCTGCACGCTGGGAGCTCACCCCAGCGTGGCAAACGTCCTGCGTCCTCTGCCAATGGGGGTGCCCAATCCCCATCGGCTCCACAGCCCCCCCAGCCATCCTTCTGCCATGCTGGAGCCCACCCCAGCATGGCAAATGTCCCACATCGTCAATTATAGAAAAAAGAAAACCTGTAAATTAAAAACAGTCCCACGCAGTCTCCCTGCCCTCCTCCCACAACCCGCACCCACCCACTGCGCACCCTGCCTCCCCACACCCCCCTCACCCCATACTTACCTCCAGAGCTCGGCGCGACGATCATCGCTGGACCGGGAACACGTCTGTACTCTTCAAAGCCGACCGCGAACTGAGGAAATGCCGGTAAGCTGTACAATGGGCTAGATGGGTTTTTTCAACTTTGTTGCATATCTTAGGCATTTTTTGGAATTTTTGTACCAAATTTTCAACATGGGGTTTTTGGGACCTCTTCTCATGAATTCTGTCACTGTCATGGCGTTATTCGGGCCTGAAGGGTGATTTTGCAGTCACTGCAAAAAATCACCTTTTGGGCCTGATTAATGAAATAACAGTGCCAGCGTTCATAAGGTGGGCTCTCAAAAAGCCTATTTTGAAATTTGCAGAAAAATTTAAAATGCACCATTTTAATGATGTGTGTTGCGCGGTTCCTATGCAGGCTCGTAAGTTCACGAATCTCAATATTTTCCCAGATTTTCAACATTGCCATTTTATTACACCTCCTTATGAGTAGTACAGCTGTCATTTTCACATCTCACCCAAAACATGTTTCCGCCCATGTAGCACACAATGGGCAGTCGTTGTCTTGAACTCAATGTATGGCACACATTAAGAAAATCACAGTGACACTGTTCATGAGCAGAGGTCTTAAAATGGCTGTGTTGAAAATTTGGTGAAAAAATTCCTAAAAATAACTGTTTTATGAGTGTGCGTTGCGCAGTTCCTATGCATGCTCGTAAGTTTGTGAATTTTCAATATTTTCACTCCAGATTTTCAACATTGCCATTTTACCACACCTCCTTATGAGCAGTACAGCTGTCATTTTTCACATCCTGCCCAAAATGTGTTTCCACCCATGTAGCGCACAATGGTGCAGTTGGTGTCTTGAACTCAATGTATGGGACATTAAGAAAATCACAGTGACACTGTTCATGAGCAGAGGTCTTAAAATGGCTATTTTGAAAATTTGGTGAAAAAATTCCTAAAAATGACTGTTTTACGAGTGTGCATTGCGCAGTTCCTACGCACTCTCGTAAGTTCGCGAATATTCAATATTTGCACTATAATGACTTCCAAATACCTAAACAGCACATAGAAGCAAGCAACATTCAGCATTGACAAATGCTTGTACTTCTTTTGTCACTGATTTTTTTAAGCCATGTCCAAGTGCCAAATACCACTGCAAATACCTGCAAGCGAACGTTCGGCATTGACAAATGCTTGTTTTCATAGTGTAATAGACCAACAACATGCCTTTCCCTGATTTGAAAGGAAGTGTGAATTATTAAGTATCTGAATGTGCTAGTGTGAACTAGCCTTCATGCTTTTCCCAAGAAAAGTGGAGGTGGAGGGTTGAAACAAAGAGAGTGGATGAGGCAACGTGCAGTGTATCTGGCGCAACTTCTGAAATCCAGGTAACTCTTCTCAATTCAGTAAGCACCACTGGCTTTGTTTGAGAGCTGTGAGGGGGATGAGTGTGGGAATGCAGACACATGCCTGACATACAGCATCTTGTTTCTGCAGTCACATAAAAATGCCAGCTCATGGCAATTCAGAGGAAAAAAAATTATTTTGAAGCTGCATTACCAGACTAAGTGTGCAGTTTAGTGAATTACCACACAGGGGGTGTGTATATGACAGCACTAAAAGGTGCATTAAAGTGCTTCAGTCATGAAAACCTCCCCCACTGGCTGCTGCTGAAATGTATAGCAGTATGTTCTCCTTTGTGCATTCTGGCTGTTCTTTGCTTCAGCTGCAGGTAGTACAGTACGCTCAAGTTCGTTTGCCTAGGTTTTAGCAGTGGGGAGTTCACATTGACAGAGTCTAGTAAGAGAAAACGCTTGGAATTACACATACAATGAAGTCTGAGTTTTCACATCAAATGCTGAGGTATTTTTTTTCTGGAGGATTAGAACCCATGGAGTCCATGAAGGTGTGCTTTGGAGATCTGGTGTGAGTAAGGACTGTTAGGCACCCACACATTTTGGTGGTCCTGCTGTGGCAGGGAACAGTTTATTAAAGTAATGATGTGTGGCTTGTCTCTCTAAGCTAGACAAGACTACAGCAATCTATCAGGTAACCAACACAGTTGATCTGTGTGTGTGGGGAGGAGCTGCTCACTGAAGCATAGCTCCCTCTTTCAACTGTATGCCACTGCATTTTCAACTGCTGTCATAGACAGCTCCAGCAGTGATTGGAGAACTGTGACCACGCCTGCAAACACACTGACTGAATTGGAAGATGCTGACACACCTCTGAAAAACTCAGATGATGGCACTATGTTTCTTGCACATGCGTGCAAGCAAACATAAAAATGCTAATTACCTGCCTTGGAGTTACTTCTAATGTACTTCAATGGACTACCATAATGGGGACTCCAATATTACACTGTCCAAGCACTTCTGGATTGTGTTCCAAAAATGCAGTGTATACACTTCAAATTGGGTACCTTTGGATTGACTCCCGTGGTACTCTGCAAATATACCCTTGGAGTACATGCTTACAACTTTAATTATTTAGTGCAAAATATCCTCATAGTTGAACCACACTTGCAAATTAAAACTTCTTAAGCCTCATATTCAATGGTTAACATGGCTGCTAATGGGTTAGTGCCCACACTAACCATTGTTTACACCAGCTATCTGGGCAGGGCCATATTCAAAGTTCCCCAGAGCATTGCACAAACCCAGCAGGGCAATCACGCTAACCATACTGCTGTGCCTATGCAAATGAGGGTGTCCCCCCATGCATAAGGATGCAACTCTATTTTCAAAGGTGTTTGGTGGCACTAACCAGCCCCCACTGTGATGCAGGTTACTGCTGATGAAAAACCCATCTTAATGCAGTGATAAGGCCATGCACTTACCCCACCAAAGGCCTAGCAGACCCACTGCACCCCAATTGCCCCCTAGCTTCAGCATGCTATATGTGGCTGGGAAAAGAGAAAAGGCAGAAATTGTCAGGGGTGGACGAGACTACATAGAAACATAGAAACATAGAATTTGATGGCAGATAAGGACCGCTTGGCCCACCCAGTCTGCCCATTTCCCTACCTACTGGATAAGCTGCAGATCCTAGTTAACCAGCAGCCTACTTCTTTCTACCCCCACCCCCCAGAATTGCCTTATGACTATCCCATGCATGCTTGAATTCCACCACTGATTTTGACTCCACAACTTCCTCCGGAAGGCCATTCCATGCATCCACAACGCTCTCTGTGAAAAAATACTTCCTTAAATTACCTCTGAGCCGCCCCCCCTCTATCTTCAAATTGTGCCCTAGGCTAGGGCAAACATTCCTCCCTCCACCAACCTAATCAGTCAGGCTATGGATGTGGGAAGTGCCCCCGAGGGGCTGGTTAGGAAGGTCTGGGAGGTGGGCAGCCAGAAAGAGGCAGTGGGAGCTGCCAGTTAACCTCATAATGGCTGAGTTTAAGTGCCTCAAGGGGCTTAGCCCTTACAATAATTTCTTCAGAATACCACTGTAATACCTTTTGTTTACCATTGTACTACCACCATGATTACCAATGTACTACCATTTGAGGTTTCATAAATGGTATCAAATTGTATTTGTTCCTATTCCAGTGTGATACCATTGATATTAGTGTGCTACCATACAAGCAGTGGTAGCACAATGGTAATAGTGCCTTCCGTGTGTGACAGCAGTAGGCCTCTCTGTGCACCACAGGGATACAATTGCTATTGGTATTACAGTGGATTTGTTCCAATTCCAGTGTGCTACCCTTGTGATCATTGTGGTAACATGCACCTGTGGTAGCACAATGGTAGCTCACTGCATTGTCTGCACTAGTGGTAGGATATGAGAAAGTTTTATTTTACAGAAAAGGTGGTATAGCCATGGAACAGTATGCCATTCAGGGTGGTAGGTGTTGAAACCATATATGGTTTCAAGCACAGCTGGGACAGAGTGAAGGGTATAGTGGTCACTCAGAGAGTAGTAGCAGGAGGGAACAGGAGATTTGCTAGTGAGGGCTAGTACCCTGTATGGACAATAGATCTTAGGGTTTAATAGAAAACTATAGGCAGGCTGGTTGAACCATTGGTCTATTTTTTTTGCTATCATTGTCTATGTTTCTATGTTTTATTACCCCTGTATATAAACACAAGTTCATAAAAGGTGTCAATACAGTGTATAAGGAGGTAGTATTGCATAGTGGTTAGAAGCATGGAGCTGCAAACCTGGAGAATTGGGTTTGAATCCCACATCCACCACGTGCATACTGTGTGACTATGAGCAAGCCACCTAACTTCCCTGTGCTCCCAGGACACACCAGGAAACAAGTCTCAGCTTTCTGTGCCTTTCCTGACCAACAACTGTAAAATAAAATAAACAAAGTTGATCTTTTTCTTGGACAGACAAACCACAATGGTGATAACTCAGTGTATAGTGATCGAAAAGAAATAATTTTTGCAGGTTGGATGCCAAAATCTGCTAGCCAAGTAGTATGACACAGGAATAGACAGAAGAATAACAAATTGCAGGCGACAGACTCCATTCCTACAGAAATATTTAAAAATAATGCCTTTTGGCGGTCTGATATTCTTGCTAAACTCTTTAGTTATGTCTTTGTGATGGGGATGTATCAGAAACTTGGCACACAGCTGAGATTGTTCCATTACACAAGAAAAGGAAAGTGCAGGCTCCAGCTTCTGATAGAAGAATCTCACTTTTATATGTTTCTGCAAATCTTGATAGTAGATACCTTCTAGAGGAATTGAAAAATTGGGTAGAAACTAGCAATCTGCTAAGTCGAAAGCAAAGGTGTCATGCATCCTGAAATTTTGGAGGGGCCAAAAATCCAAACCTTTCTAGGGGGGTCTGGGGGCATGCTCCCCCGAGAAAATATTTGAAAAACTGAAGTCAAATGGTGCATTTTGGTGACTTTTAGCAGGCCAGGAAGCTGTTCCCCAACATACTAAATGCCATCATAATAACAGAACAATGATATTTTTTTTCAATAAATGTTACATTTTTATTTTGAAATTACAAACAACCCAGAAAACTGTGATCAGGCACAACAGAGACCATGATGAGCAAACCAAGACAGAAAATTAAGGGGGTGGGAATAATTACATCAGTACCACATCCCCACCAACAGGCCCTCCAAAATACTGCAAACAAAGCAAACAAGATTGCAGTACAGTCTTGCCAACAAAACTAAAACTGGTCAGGCAGGGGGCACACAGTCATTCAATGACCCATTTAGTGACACCCCACCTCCCACAGGCTCTCCAAACAGATCAAGTCCAATAACAGACCATACTAAATATTAATCATAATGCTCCAACTGGGGGTAACCCACTCCAGTCAAAGTTAATAAAAAACACTCCATTCAAGAGCTCACCACTTCCTGCAGGCTCTCCAAACACATCACGCATAATAACAAAACATACTCATGAAGAATACTAGCAAAGATCCTGCTACCTTTGAGGACAACCCACTCCAAGTCAAAAAAACTTACACTCCATTTAAGAGCACACAACATCATGCTGGCTGTCAAAACAGAGCAAGCCTAATAAAAATAAATTAATACCATTACTAGCAACAGTCACCACTGACAAATGACTGGGGGGTTAACCCCAAACTCAGGTGACTGACCTCCTCTTGCAATGCCTACACAGACAGATGAAAAACAATAAATATCACTGACTGACAACACAGGGGTGGGGGCTGGAGGACATATCCTACCCCAGAAAGCCAATAACCACCCCTTAACCTCTGAACAAAAGCAAACCTTTCTTTTGTTTGAGGGGGACTTATCTGTACAAACCAGAAGGAGTCATTTCTCACTTGAACCAAAGTGAAAGCTGGCTCAGGAGTGGGGTGTTGTGCTGCCCCTCTAAGTTGACTCCAATACACACCAGACCTCCTGCAAAAGAGCAACCACCGCTGTTCCAAGTTTCAGCGCCAGCACCCAATGCTTTCTGGTGGGATCGCACACAAGCTGGAGTCATTGCCTTTCCTCAGCTAACCAAGCACAGAACTCCACCGCTGTGGGTCGATGTTATCTAGTCAAGTCAGCGGACACACTTCAACCCTGAATGACACTTACTTTAAGCACATGATGTGGCACAGGGAAAATAAAGCTTGGAGAATTTCAGTTAGTTTGTCCCTGAAAGCCCAGTGCTCAGCTTTCAGGGCCCAGCTCTTAAGAAAAGCATGGCTTCTAGCCTTGGAGCTCACAGCAAGGAGCTAGATAATAATAATAATAATTTTATTTATATAGCGCCTTTCGCTATATCAAGGCACTGAACAAATTGATTAAAACTTCAACATTCCATACAAAACATCAAAGACCACAAACATTATAAAATACATTATAAAAACATAATAAATTACAATAAAATTTCAGATGGTGAGCAGCAAACCCATTGTGGCAAGGGTTTTGCTTATGTATACTAATATTGGAGTACCGGAGCAAGGTCTAGGCACAAGAAACTACTAGTTATTTCATAAATTCATTCAACCTCCTACCTTGTTTATCTGTAGGACTGTTTGCCTGGCTGCTGATCCATGATCCCATCGCTCCTTTGCTGCGATGTCTGGGCCTGTGGTTTTCAGATTTTTTTGGTGGTGATAGCACACTTTCAGACCGAGACCTCCACCTCCCTCAGCCAGGTACACAGCAACACACCTTTAAAACTTCAATTGCCCTCCTCTGTGTTTTTCTGAAGAGGATGTTTTTACTTCCCTCATGGAGGGGCAGGAGCCCAGGTTTAAAACTCATTTGTTCTGCCTCTACCTCTGAGAGGTAGACTCTCCCTCAGTCTCTCTCTCTCTCTCTCCGTCTTTCTCGGCAGCCATCTAAAAAATATTAACTTTTTTTTATGAGTAAGTAACCGATGGGCAATGTGTTGTTCCTCAGTCTGTCTGACTCTGTCTTCCTCATGCGCACAGTGGAGCTGGTGCCAGGAAATGCACAATTTGCCGTACAGCATGTCGTCCTTCCTGTATCACTGTGCAATTGACTACTGAGCTGATGAGTTCCTTGACAGACTGACAGTGCAAACAGGAGAAGTGATTGGTAGAAACTATGTAGAATGTCAGCATGGACTACCAATCACTTCTTACACCTAAGCCAGCTAGCATACATGATTTTTTTTAAAGTCGGACTTGTAGATGAGTAAGTAGATCGGACCTACCTGCCCACCCCCTCCACCAACAACTGTAAAAAAAGCATACATTGTTTTGTACATTGTGATTGTGGAAAATAAAATTAAAAAAATAAAATTTCTGGGTCTGGTACATTTGCCAGACTATCAAAAGACACAGGCTCGGTTGCCCGATTTCAGTTTCCCGACATGTACGTCTGCCCAACTTTCAAAATAGTGAAGCTCAGCTGCCGACTGCAAATTCCTGACTGTGCTTTCAAACCAACTCTTGAGCAAGTCAAAGCTAAAAAAGCAGAAGAAACAATCAAAAGGGCTGTTGTCACCTGCTGTAGTCTGGTTAAGGAGAACTCAATTTTAAGAGCATGTTTGGAGCAGCTTGAGGATTTTTATTGAACAGCTAATCTGAGACTAAAATGTTGAACTATCCACCACATAGAAACCTAACGTTGACTGCTGGAGTGACTCACATTATGTTGCCTGATTGCTCTAAATTATTCATGTTCATGTTTTAGCTGTCAGAACCAGAGCGGTACATGTTGAAGCTCTTTACCCAGTGCTGCAAAATGGGCTTTGATGAATGTGGCATGTAATATAATGTGAAGTGTTTTACTTGTACAGTTAAGTACAACATACATTTGGCTATATTTTATTCTATTTCTGCTGGTATTTCAGCATTTTGCATTAGTTGTCTTAGGTGTTATATTTCGGCTCAGTATGTAGGACTTAATTGTACAAGTAAAACACGTGTCGTCTGCTGGAATTTCAGCATTTCACTTGTTGCTCATGTTTCAACTGTCATAACCGGAGTTGTACCGGAGTACCGTGTTGAAGCTCTTTACCCAGTGCTAAGTAATGTTGGCTCTGGTCTTTACACACTCATTGGGTTATCAGGTGAAACAATATCGAACCTGAGCTTTGAACTGCTACTGTTGGGATTTCAGCAGTCGGTCAAACGTGCCACGGGATTCTAAATGTGTTTGGATTTTGGAGTCGGACAATCAATTGTTGGGCTTTTGAGAGTCGGGCAAATGTACAGATCACCTTTTTTCCTGTTTGATCAATTATATTGGGGGGGGCACATGCCACCTCGGGCCCTATGGGCATGATGCCACTTGTAGAAAGCAATTTGGATTTAGGAAAAAAAGTTCTACACTAGATAATATTTTTGTTCTACAGTATTTGTATCATAAATATGTCCAATAAAAAAAACAATATTATTTCTGGCTTTTTGACATTTGTGGGGCCTTTGATGACATACATAGATCAATGCTTTAGAAAAGGTTTTACAATCTTAAGATTCCATTGCATTTGTTGAAAGCCCTGATGGCTATGCATACGGATAACAAAATTGTAGTTCGGTACAAAACTCGACACTTCTCAAAACAATTGCTGTAAGAAAATGAGTAAAACATGGATACTTGTTAGCACCCATTTTGTTTAATGTTTACATTAATAAAGTAATAAAAGAATTAGAAATGTAGATTATGGATGCCCCCAAAATAGATGACAAGTTAGTAAATATCCTTTTATACATTGATGATGTGTTATTTGTTTCAATAACAGCAAGTGGGCCCCAAAAAGCTCTAAATAATGTTGAATCTACTTTGGACAAAGCAGATCTAAAACTAAATCTGCAAAAACCAAAAATATTAATTTTAGGGAAATCAAAGAACTTCTTTTATTGCTGTACAGTAGATTCCAATCCATTAAAAGAAGTAAAGCCTTTTGTGTAGTTGGGTATAACAACAGCAGATTCTGGCAGTTGGAGAGTACATATATCTGAACTAAACAAATTGGCCCAATGTTCAGAGCTTCAACTCTTGGCATACACATACAAACATATGAAGAAGTCAGCAGAATAAGGCCATTTGGTCTTTCCAGTCTGCTTTATTGCAGGGTCCACAGCTTAAGGTACTGACTCTGCCCCTCAGTCCTCCCATCCTTTCCATTTTCCCCATACATGATCCTAACCTTCCCCTTACATCTATCCCAGCCTCTCCTAAAGCTGCCCACCGTCTTCAGTGAGACCACCTCCTCTAGCAACGCATTTCAATTGGCCACCACCACCTCCATGAAGAAGTGCCTCTTAATCTCCCCACTAAACCTCCTCCCTCCAATTTAGGACTGTGTCCCCTCATGTTACAGCTGCAACTTAGCCTGAAGAGACTCTCTGTATCTACCCTACTTATCTATTTCAAATACTTGAAGGTCTCTTTATTTTTCAAATGAGATCCTCCTATGTCCAACATTTCACTCATAGAGCTTCCTCAGGGGAGAAGATCTATGTATAAACATAATAATTATAAGAATTCAGTTTCCTTCCTTACCTCAAAATTATCATTTTACTCATTTCTTTATATCACTTCCTATATGTGATTAGTTTACCATAAACTTCCCTCTTACATGGTGCTGGTTAGGCAGTAATCGGATTGGGTAGGGGCTGTCACCTGACAGTATTGTAACACACATTATCAGCACTGTCAGGGTGATGAGGTCCAGCTTGCTGAAGATTAAGGGGCACAATGGTTCTTCTTTCTGACAGCAGGATCCCAAAAGCACAGGAACAGCCATTTGTAATCCTTGCTAAGCGGTGCAGAATACAATCTGTACCGTAGATATGCCGCAGTGCTGGGCTGCTGGCTCACAGCATACTGTTCCCCCTGGTAGTTCCTGCTAATCATGATCAGAGTATTGCTGTACACCTTTTGTTTTTGCCCACCCACCTGCCCAGCAAACCTCGGGGCACCCTTCTTATAGTGAAGTCACAGAAATCACTGTGAGTGTCCTGTTAGCCATAAGAGTGACAGCTGCGTGTGCCACAGGTGACATCCCCCGGCCATCTCCCCCCGCTGCCCCCAATGTACAGAGAGAGACACAAAGTGAGTGAGACAAACATAGAGCAGAATGACATTGCTTCTTCGGTGTCTCTCTCTGGAGTGGTGAACACATTAATTTTGGTGTCCTTGCAGCAGACTCACCCCCCTCCCTCCTTCTGTTCAGCCCGTTTGGCCAAACATCCACTTAGCAGCCACTCCCAGCTCTACATGTTCCATTGTGTGTTGGCCCAGTTCTGTAAGTTTGGGTAGCAATAGGGTGCTTCAAAAGTTGTGAAGCGTCACTGTGCAGCAGAGCGAGTGACCGAGACAGGAGTAGGAGCAGTGAGTCTTTAGCAAAGGTGCAAAGTGTGGCAACTGTCAGTCACAGCTGCATAGAGAGAGAGAGAGAGAGAGAGAGAGAGAAATGGAGGGCAGGACTGTTCTTGCTAAATACTGTCACACTAATTCTGGGCAGCGTCCAACCCCTCCCCACTTCAGATATTAGTAGTCTGGTATCCCGTATGTGTGGCCAACCACCCACTCTGCAGACCTTGTTGCACCCTAGGGAGACTATTCAACCCCCCTCAGTTGTTAGCAAGGGTGCAACATGTGGTAACTGTCAGTTGCAGCCCCATACAGAAAGAGAGAGAGAGACAGGGAGACAGAGGTAGTAGGAGTGAGTAGTGGCAAAAGGGAGGACTTTGTTGGCACGGCTGTCACTTGACGTCCCTTGGCAGTGAAGTGAAGCATGACACAAACTGTAGCTTTCCTGTCTGGCACCAGGTAAATATGAGAAAGGAAATGCCAAAAATCCCTTTTGGTCCAATGTTGTGAAGCAAGTCTTCCTGTCCACTTCACTGCAGCATTTGCAGTCCGCACCCTCTCCACCTGTGTTCCAGTACTGATCAGCCTTGTGATTCTCCAGGGAGTTGAGCATGTGGCCTTTGCACTTCCTCATGCCCTACCTGCCCAATGTCTCTGAACACCACAAGTCACTGTGTATTACTGTCTTCTTTCAGACTTGCAGCAATCAGTGACAGGCAAAGACAGCAGCTCACCTGCTCACCCCCCCATATCTCAAAACAC
Source organism: Neoceratodus forsteri (assembly GCA_016271365.2). Taxonomy (NCBI): domain Eukaryota; kingdom Metazoa; phylum Chordata; order Ceratodontiformes; family Ceratodontidae; genus Neoceratodus; species Neoceratodus forsteri. The sequence continues at coordinate 737,752,432 of CM057449.1, forward strand.
CACAAGTCAGTGACACTGTAAGTCATTCTCTCCTTTCAGAGTTGTGACACTGACAGACCGGGACAGAGAGCAGGTCACCCATGTCTCCTCCACCATGATGTCTCAGAACAGCACACGTCGTTGGCACTGTATCTAACTATCTTCTTTCAGATTTGTGCCAGTGAGAGACAGGAAAGGAGAGCAGGTCACCCGTGATCACAATGTAGCAGCAAACCAGAAAGAGAGCACACATGCTTGCAGCTCCACTTGACCTGCTCTCAGCACAGTACCCTCCCCGTTGCACGTCTCCCAGTGTACTCGAAATACATCACAGTGCTGCAAGTACTGCAGCTGTCCGGTAGCATGCACAGAGAGTAGGGGAGTACAAAGTCTCTCCGCACCTGATTATGGCATATTTCAGTGTACTGTGTGTGCGGGGAGCAGTGTCTTAATGTGGCACTATTTTTCACAGCAGAAGAGGACCCTTTAAAAAAGCAGTATTTGTATTAAATTTAAATGTTGTCTCCTGTTTTTTCTTAAAACAGATCTTTCATGCCATGTAATAAGTGCATTAACGCATGACAGAGTGTGCTGATAATGTGGATTAAGGCATCCAAGGTGTGAATTAATCCACATTATCACCACACCCTGTTGTGCATTAATGCTTACTTAGTTCATCTTGTAGCATACAATATTATGGCCATAGGTTTGGAAAGAATACCATCCCTCACTTGGGATACACCAGAGTTATCATAATGCTAGATGTTAATATCAGATTTATCAAGTAAACTTATTTTCTTAATATTTATAACATTCTAGTAGCTTATGACACCAAGTTCCTGCAGCACTAGTTTTTTTTGTCCCTTAGCCTTTTACATTAACATATAAAAAGTTAAAATCTCCTTATGGTAGTTTCGCTGCACAATAATTTGTGTCCTGTCCATTTTTCTTTCAGACACCGTTTGCCCTATTTTTATTTATTTATTGAAACAATCGGAATTAATACCTTTCAGTCATTGACTCCTTTACAAAGGCTCCACATCATAGAAAATAATACAGAGCATACAGAGTACAGACATTACAGTGTAAATAGCAGTGTGGGAAATAACACACCTAATGATTGATACAGAGTATACTACATCAGGTAGATGTGGTACAGAATAATTACAACAGTCATAGACAATGCAGTACGGAGGCAAAAATACATAAATACATTATCTACAGGGGTAATCATACAGTAAGGTGATGTAGAAAAGTATTTATGACTGAATTGTGCAAGCAGAGCAGTCCAATGATTGTCAGCTCATCTGAGGCTAGGGTTGGACTGAAGCCAGGGATAGGCACCCTAGAGGCAGGACCAAGTGAGTCCATTGTCATGGCACAGATTTAGGTCATGGGTAGGTCAGGTACAGTCACAGGTGGAGTCACGCAAGATGTTGCTACAGAGAAGGGATTGAAACCTATTGTAACAAAAAGTACACAAATTACAGTGAAACTGCCATAAGGTGATTTTAACTTTTTGTATGTTAATGTACAAGACTAAAGGACAAGAAAAACTAATGCTGCAGGAACATGGTGACATAGGCTACTAGAATATAATAACTGGGTCTTCATTTTTCCCATACAAAAACCGTGGCATTATTTGCAGTAATAAAGGAGTGTTTATTATGGCAAACACATGCATGGTTTTCCTCATTCTGCACATGCAAACACCACAACTCTTACTCCCAGATCACTGGCCACTCTGCCTGGCTCCATGACTATGCACACAATTAAGATCAGATTGATTAGTCTGTAGTTCCCTGGGTTACCCTTGGGACCACTCATGAGGAGGGACACCACATGTGCCATTCTCAAGTCCTGAGGTACCATGCCCAAGGACACCAAAACTAATGTGTTCACCACTCCAGAGAGAGACACAGAGAGAAGCAATGCCATTTTGCTCTATGTCTGTCTAGCTCACTCTGTGTCTCTCTCTGTACACACTTTCCCCTTGGAGATGGAACCACCACTCAGATTTGGTGGCAAGTCACTACCAGAAATAAAAACTACAAATTATAACATAAAAAGAAACCCTTTGGCTTGGGCACAAATAAATGTATTAAGAAAGTTTAAATAAATAAAAGCGACCATGGACTGCATACTCAAACCTAAGAGGACCACAGCCACACAGGGACATCTTTTTTATTTTATGTAATTGCTGTGGTGAAAAATGAAAACCCAGCAATTATATAAAATGAAATATGGGGCGGTGTGTAAATTTGAAGTTTATACACAACCTTGGGGTTAGATACTTTCACAAACCCCTCGAGCTTCACTCTTGGGGTTTATGTAGCATCTAACCCCTCAGGTGTGCATAATCTTCTCATTAAACACACCACTCCATGCTTTATTCTATATGTTCTAAATATTAAGAAAATAAGTTTACTTGATAAATCTGATATTAACATCTAGAATAATGATAACTCTGGTGTATCCCAAGTGAGGAATGGTATTCTTTCCAAACCTATAGCCATAATGCTGTATATTACAAGGTGAACTACGATAATTTATGGCACACTAATCACATAGAGGAAGTGATATAAAGAAACATGTTAAAAATGATAATTTTGAGATAAGGAAGAAAACTATGAATTATAATAATTATTAGGTTTATACAGAAATCCTCTCCCCTGGGGAAGCCCTATGGGTAAAACATTGGACACAGCAGGATCTTATTTGAAAAATAAATAAACTGGATTATTATGGAACATAGCATGTGTGGCTGTTCATACTTTTTTATTGTGGAACATTCACATTATCAGCCCCAACAGTATATGAGGTAAATAAACTTGGAAAGGGGACTTGCCCAGCTCTGTGATTTGGCAAAAGTACCTTACTCCATTCTACAGATGTGGCCTCACCAGTGACCTGTACAAGGGCAGTATAACCTCCTCTCACCTACTGCTGATCCCCCAGCTATGCAATAAAACATCTTATTTGCTCTTGCTGCTGCCTTCTTGCACTGCATGGAGTGCTTCAGGTTGCTAGTGATCATCACCCCCAGATCCTTCTCATCTTCCATTGCAGATACTCAGACCCCTCCCAGGTTGTACTCCACCCTGGGATTCTTGGCTCCAACAGGCATAACTTTGCATTTCCTGGCACTGAAGCCGAGCTGCCAGATCCTGAACCACCTCTCAAGTGTTTTTAGATTGTCCTGTAGGTCCTGTATCCCTTTGGCTGTGTCCACCTTCCCATAGAGCTTGGTGTCATCTGTGAAGAGGCACATTTGCCCTTATTGCCAACCCCAATGTCATTGTTGAAGACATTGAACAACACCGTTCCCAGCACCAAGCCCTGTGGGACCTCACTGGTGACCTCCTTTGTCCTAGATAACTCACCCCCCAACCGCCACTCTCTGGGTCCTGTCTCCCCGACAGTTTTCTACCCATCTGGTCATCTTGTCCATAACCCTGAGATCCACCAATTTCCTGATCAACCTCTTGTGGGTTACAGAATCAAAGGCTTTGGTGAAGTCCAGATACAGGATGCCAACCTCTTGACCTTTGTCTACTGCCTTAATGACCAAGTCAAAGAAGTCAGATTTGTTTGACACTATCTCCCTTCCATAAACCTGTGCTGCCTCACATCCTGGAGACCACACTCTTCAAGATATTCTACCAACCTTTCCTTAAGTATGGGCTCCATGACCATGCACACGATTGAGATCAGGTTGATTAGTTTGTAGTTCCCTTGGTTACCCTTAGGACCACTCATGTGGAGGGACACCACATGTGCCATTCTCCAGTCCTGAGGTACCATGCCCAATTTTCAGTGAACTATTGAACGGGCCAAGAAGTGACCCTGCAAGCTCCTCTGCCAACTCTCTCAGTTCCTTTGGGTGTATTCTGCCCAGGCCTGGTGATTTGTCCACCTTCAGTGCTAGCAGCCCCTCCCTTATTGTCTCCTCTTTTATCTTTATATCTGTGCTCCCCTCCCCCTACTCCTCTTCCCCACCCACAGGCCCCTTGGTGAAGATGGAACAAAAGTACTTGTTCAGTACCTCTTCTCCCCCCATTCTTCTCCACCCACTCTTTCCCCTTCTGAAGCCTAATAATTCCTTCATTTGTGTCTCTTTTCTAGCTTATGTAGTTGAAAAAAAGGCTTTCTCTCCCTTCTTACATACCACTGCTATCTGTATTTCCTTCAGTGCCTTAACCCTTCTTACTACCCTACTCGCCTCACTAGCCAACCTTAGGTAATTCTCCCTATCCATCTCTCTCTTTGGCTTTTTGAATTTCCTATATACTAGCCTCTTTTCCTTTACAGCCTGGGCAACCCCAGAGCTGAACCAGCTAGGTACATTGGCCCTTGAGTTCTTCCCCCTGAGCCTTGTGCACTCCTCTGTGGTGACCCTCAATCCCTCCTTAATGATGGACCACCTTTGATTCACCCCCATATCTGCTCTGATGCTTGCCAGGGGCCTCCTTCGCAACTCACCCATCTTCCTGAAGTCCACCCTCCTAAAATACAGGATTTTTGTCCTAGTGGGTATGTTTTCCCTACCTCACTGTATTATGGCCACCCCCCACCCAGGGGCTCCTTAACCATTATGTCCTGTATGCACTCCCCATTTGTGAGCACCAGATCAAGGATTTCCCCCTTCCTAGTGGGTTCTGTGACACCCTGAGTCAGGAACCCACTCTGCTACACCTCTAGAACCAGCTGACTCCTGGCACGTGTAGTGGTTGGTATGCTGCAGTCTACCTTTGGTAGGCTGAAGTCCTCCACTATTACCACCTCTCCTTTCACTGCAACTTTAAAAGTTTGTGAGCTCTGCTCCTTGTCTCATTCCTCATCCTGATTGGGTGGTCTGAAATCCACCCCCAACTTCACTTTTCTCCCTCTATTGGACTATACCTGAACCCACAATACTTCCACCTTCCCCTCCTCTGAGTCCTTCCTTGTGCATGTTATACCCTTCCTGATATAAACTGCCACCCACTTTCCCTACTGACCTGTCCCTCCTGTATGATGTGTATCCAGGGACGAAGAGCTCCCAGTCATGGTGTGATGCGGCCGAGGTCTTGGTTGCTACCACTGTGCCCACCCTTCCTTTTGCTAATGGCACCTGCAGCTTGTCCATCTTGTTTCCTACACTCTTTGCTTTTACAGACACCACCATCCACCTAGAATCTGAGCCTCCTTCCCTCTCCTCTCCTCTCTTATTTTTTTTCTCATTTCTCTCCTCTGTATGCTCCCTCAACCACCTGGTATTAAGTGTTCTACCCTCCTCCACCTCCAGCCTGCAGACTAGTGATGGGCGAAGTGGTCCCAATTCGCTCCACAAAGTGATTCATGGAGTGAAGGTGAATTCGTGGAGTGCTCCACAATGCAAAGCGCAGTACTTCATGTTATAATAGGTAATGCGAAGTCCATTGAAAACAATGACTTTGCGTTACTGTGCCTTCCACTTCACCTCACTTCGCCTTGTTTTTAAGCTCCAAAGGTGAATTTTGCAGTGATTCATGGGATTTCGGGTCACATGGGCTCTAGATTGTTCTGCACAGCCTCAGTTTGGGGCAGTGTATGTAGAAAGCTGTAGGAGACAATCTGCTCTGAGAGCTCTCTGCAATTCAAACCTTCAAAAATCTGTTAAAAAAGCAGTTTTGAGTCATTTTTTTTTGCTGAAACTTTAGTTCATCGATTATAGGAAACCCTCCTGTGCTCATATCATCAAGTGTTTATTGTTTGTATATGGATTTTGAATGTTAATGTACAACATTCAGTCTGTGTACTGAGAGACAGTGGAAGTGTGCTTTGGGGGCATATCTGTGGTGTAGGTAGATTAACTTGGAGAAAAAGACAGTGCTTTCTGTTTTGATGATATTTTTCTTGTATAACTGTGTTAATGTACATACAGTAATATTTTCAATATTCCTTGCCATTTTTTTGCTGATTGTTGTGGTGCAGCAGTGCATAATTTTAGTTTGTTTAAAATATGTGGTTATATTACTAAAGTTTTCAATTTGCTATGCATTACTTAGTGTATGTGTTAGTGTGTCATCAAATCAGACACCTTTTATTGTGCCACATAATAATTTCAGCAATGGGAAGCTGCTATCCACTGTAGCTGTGTGATTTTTGTACTTCTTTGTGGTATCTTTACTGGTACTAGTACTAGTGACTGTTACTGCAGCAGTGCAGTACATTGCCCCCCCAGCCTGTCCCAACTGGCAAAGGTATTCTTTTCCAGATTTGAATTTCTGATGGTGAGCACTGGTTAGGTGTTGTGCCTTTGTGTCTGCATCTCTTCAGTGCACAGTGCAATCTTAATCTGTCTGTGCATTTGCATCTCTTTAGGGCCCAATCTTCATCTTAACTTAAGTCACAGTTGTTTCTTTAGCTTCCCTTCGGAGTACTGGACAGGTGTGGTGCTTAATTCTGCATAAACATTGTACTCATTAATATGTGCTTTTAAGTCAGGACCATCATCACAAGTCACTCTTAATACAAGTCACGTTCTTCATCATCCCAGTCACAAATGCAGTCACAAATCATGATTCATGATCATTCACGTTACGAATTACAACATTAAATTTTTTTCTAGTTACTTGGATGTATTGTAAGCTTGTTTTGTAGTATCTCTGCAGGCTTCACCACCCCACCGTTGTACTCATTGATACGTGTTTTTAAGTCTGAAAGTTTTAAGCTACAGCTCATTGGGGAAGTACAGCCGTAGGCATTCACATTCCCAATACAGTTTCATACTGGTTATCTCACACCATTGACACTGAATTATGTTCTTAATTATCATGGTCATAAATTCAGTCACAAATCATGATTCACAATCATTCACGTTACAAATAACAACATTAATTTTTGTTCTAGTTTCTTGGATGTATTTTAAGCCTGTTTTTTAGGATCTCTCCATGCTTCACCACCCTACCATTGTACTCATTAATGTTTGTTTTTAAGTCAGGGAGTTTGTGCCCCACCTCATCAGGCCCAGGGAAGTACAGCCATAGGCATTCATGTTTCTTCATCATCACGGTCACAAATGCAGTCACAAATCATGATTTACGATCATGTCATGAATCACAACATGAATTTTTTTTAATAGTTTCTTGGATGTATTATAAGCCTGTTTTGTAGTAACTCTCCATGCTGCAGCACCCCACTAATGTACTCATTAATGTTCATTTTTAAGTCAGGGAGTTGGACAGTGTCTGCAGTACATACACAGACTGGAAAGAAGATTGACTGCACACATGCAGTTTAGCACAGTATACTTGCACTGCTCAGAATACAAAGTGTCATGCATATGGAAGACAACAAAAAGAGGGCATAATTACATACAAGGGTCAAGGATGGTGGAGGAATACATTTTATAACACAGCAAAGAAGGTGTGGTGAGGCACATGGTGTGAGGAAAAAACTAATATGGGATCCCATGGTGATCCAGCAGCAGTTCCAGCATAGAAACATAGAAACATAGAATTTGATGGCAGATAAGGACCACTTGGCCCACCCAGTCTGCCCATTTCCCTACCTACTGGATAAGCTGCAGATCCTAGTTAACCAGCAGCCTACTTCTTCCTACTCCCACCCCCTAGAATGGCCTTATGACTGTCCCATGCATGCTTGAATTCCACCACTGATTTTGACTCCACAACCTCCTCCAGAAGGCCGTTCCATGTATCCACAACCCTCTCTGTGAAAAAATACTTCCTTAAATTACCTCTGAGCCGCCCCCCTCTATCTTCAAATTGTGCCCTCTTGTTCTTGCACACCTATTTTTTTGAAAGATGCTACCCTCTTGGACTTTGTTGATTCCCTTGAGGTACTTGAACCTTTCTATCAATCTCCCCCCTCTCCCTCCTTTCCTCGAGGCTATACATATTAAGCTCCTTTCATCTCTCTTCATATGTCTTCCAGTGCAGACCCTGCATGGACATAATTTGCAACTGATGTCCCTCTATGTGATCCAGCCACTGCTCCACAGTACTCACCCTCTCGTTGTTCTTCTCGACAGCACTCCAGAGATCTGGCAAGTCAGCCTGTGTTACACATAGTTCTCTGGGGTCCACACGTTCTACAGGCTGACCTGCTGGTGGTGCTGGTGGGGGTGGGAGGTGCTAGTGGAGCAGCAGGTGCTGCTGTAGCCCTCCTCTTCTTAGGGATGCCGCAATGCACAGCTGTACCCCAGAAAAGACAAATAAATGTAGCTTTTAAAAAACCTGTTGGATCTAAATCAAAGTTTAATTCTCCTCCTCACTCTGATCTCAAAGTATCAGCAGTCACAAAACACACTACTCTCTCTCCATCTGCACAGGAGAAAGTAAAAATGTCTGCTTGTATGACTCACTTTCTTCCTGCTTAGCTAAAGAGCATGTGACTTACAGTACTGTAAGCCATGTGATGTGGGGGCTGCCAAATCTGAAACAACAAGTGGATCACTTAGAATCATAATGTGGAACGCGAAATCCATTAAAAACAATGACTTCACCTTGCTTCTCATTGCCATTCCACCTTAATGCAAAGTGGTAATGACAAGGCGGAGTGAGTACTTTACATTGCCCACTCTGCGTAGCGGAGTGGCAATGCGAAGTGCCCACTTCGTGTTCACTTCGCCGGCAGAATTTAAATTTGCTGCATCTCTACTGCAGACCTCTTCTGCTGGTATGGGGGGGTCTACTGACCTCCTCCTCCTCCAAGAGCCTTTGGGACTGCAGGTCCACCTGGCATACAAGTAGTTTAAATTAAGTGTATTGGCTATGCACTCTCCTCCAGTTTGTCCTTAAGTACTCTTAAGCCCTAGGTAACTATAGAGTATGCACAAGGGCATGGTGCTAGGAAACCTCCAAAGTAGCAAATCAAAAAAGTTTCCTGCACACACTAACCTGAAAAGAGGGATGCCAAGCAAGGTCTTCTTTAGAAAAACATTCAATCAGACACAACCAGGCTCCAGCCTTAGGCTAGAGCCTGGTTGTGTCTGTTTGAATGTTTTTCTAAAGAAGACATTGGTTGGTGTCCTTCTTTTCAGGTTAGTGTGTGCAGGAAACTTTTTTGATTTGCTACTCTGGAGTCCTCTCTACTGAGGTGTAACCTGTCTGGTGAAAAGAGTGCTTTATTTGACCAGATCTCCTCCGGTCCCCAATACAGATGAACCCTCTCCTCCCCACACCATTTCCTCATCCAGTCATTTAATTCCCATATCCTTTTCTTCTTGGCTGTACTGACCCTTGGTACCAGTATCACTTCCAAGAAGGTCAATGATCTTGGTTCCTCCCTGCAGGTCTTTGCTAATGCCCTGAGTCTTCCTTGCACTACCTCCAACTCCTCTCCGGCTAAGTCATTGGAACCCATCTGTATAACTAAATTTTGTTCCCCTTCAACCTCCCTTACTATTTCCCTGATTCTTATGCCCACTTTCCCAATCATCATCCCTGGCATGCAAACCATCTTACTTCTTGCATTTGGATCCCTCTTCCTACTGCAGTGAATACTCTTAATTATGGAGTCCACTAAAAATACCATTCTTCCATCCCCCATATTCATGCTTACCATTCTCCCACAATAGAGTTGTAAAAATGTATGTTAATAATTCTTTTACAATGATGCTTAAGATATACCAGGCAAAAGTACATTATTTTATGATTTTGGGTATGAAAATGTATTTATTTATTTATTTCAAAGTTTTTAACAGGAAGACATGTTGAGCTGTTATCAGCTCATTTCCAGATATGTGCTGAGGGGAGGTAAATGGAGGAGGAGGAGAGAACAAGTGCAAAGTACAGAGTGTAAAATACTTAATATGGAAATAAATATATTGAAATGCACTAGACAATCACACTTAAGAATAAAATTGACAATCAGAAGTTACAAACAGTAAAATTGTGGAAGTGATGAAGAGTAATTAAATAATAATTTACATAAAAAATAAGGAACAGATGGAATAATGGTACTAGGGAAATGGGAAGTGCATAAAGCAATGAATGGAAATTACAGATGAAAGGGGTCCAATGAAATCAGAAACAACTGCAGGAGTGAGTAGATACATCATGGAGAAGAGCTTTAAGAGAAGGAAAGTAGGGAGCAGAGCAAATAGAAGGGGGAAGAGATCCTCAAAGTTTAGGGAAATACATTAAAAGGGCAGCCTGACCTGTAGTAGATTTCATTTGAGGGAGAGTAAAAGAGTGACAATGCACATTGTGAGGAGAGTATGAGGATGAAGGAGAAAAGAAGAGGCGAGAGGGCCAAACCAAAATTTGGAGATAAAGGAAACACAGTGGGAAAGGCACCTGGCATCGGGGGGGGAGGGAGAGGGAAATGTGGTGATTTGGCCACTGCAGTCATAATTTTCTCATATTTTTAAGCGATTTGTTTAGGTTTAAATTCCCCAAGAAGGTCAGAATTAAGGGTTGCCAAAAGAATCCCCAGGGTTACTGAAAAGGTCACATAAGGAGGTAGGATGTATATTCCAGATGTCTGGGAAAGGCTTGCTTAACAGGAAACTGAAATTACATTTCAAAGGGAATTTCCTGGTAAGCTGATCAAAGGAAAAAATGTGTCATAACCAGGGCAGGAGATGGGAGAAACTATTGCCTGGAATAAACTTTCAACTTTAAAGCAAAATACTTTGAGAACAGGATCTGGGAAACATCTATTCTGGAAGTCTATTGTGAATTATCTTCAGGTTTCATAATTCATCTCCATTTATAAGTGGCAGGAAGGATACAGTTTTTTTTGTGGTTCACTTAAAATTTGGGAAAGAGCAAGAGAGACCCCTGCTGGCCTAAGAGATAAGGCCACCAGCTAACCAAAGACCAGGGTTATATAAGGCCCCTCAAAACAGAAACTAGGGGCATTTTGTAGAAGACACTTTCCCTGACACACAGAAGCAAACCGCCAAGCATACACTGAGGACCAGTGGCTTCAAGAAAAACTGGGACTTTGCAGACTTAATTTATTTTCTGGATTTTTGATTCTCCAGAGTCAAGGTAGAAACTAGACAGTTAAATTTCACATTGTATTTTCTATGTATATTTGTTTGACTTTTGTTATCCTGTAACCCAAATTTCTGAATTATTAGTTTGTAAGTCTTGAATGATAATTATTTAAGTACTAGTAAAAGCTATTGCACTTAAAAATCTGCCTGGAAGTAATTTTGCTGTGTGTGTGAAGGTGGGAAGATTTATTCAATCTGTGACAGCCTGTCTAATTGCTAAGTGCCACCATAGCTATCAAAGACTATGACCCTGGAAGGGAATCTGGGTGCCTAAGTAGGGGAAATACATAGGTCTGTGGAGTTCAAACTAGGTTACTGCACCACCTGTGGGAGAAAACACAAACAGGATTACAAGGGCAGCCCCAAAGAGCTTGTAATGCCTGGGTCCGCTCCCCCCCCCAGTGCAGCAACTAAGGAGGGCTCTTACTTGGCTAGAGACTTGAGACTGTATTTTATCCTTACCCAGATTAGAGAGGAGCCCCTGGGCCCTTGTGGTGAGTGTTCAGTTGTGAACTCATCGAGCACTCTAGAAGGACATAGAGAGGGTATTCCTGGTCCCCCATGTCACAGATTGCACTTGGAGGTGGGCAGTGTGAGCTCAGTGGACCTGGCCCCCAGGAGTGGGTTCATGACAGGAAGACTACAAGGTAAAATGATGTGTAAGCAAGGGTTTATCAAGGGCAAAGCAACAGAAGGAGTGAAAGGGAAAGTCCAGTCTAGCTACAATGTCTTGGTAGCAGCACTATGAACAATGTCCCCATAGACAAAAATAGGCAGAATCATCTTGGTGAGGATTTCTCTGTGAGCAGGAAGTGGAAACTTCTCTTATTTCTGTATAGTGCCCCACACATGGGGTGGAGCTTCTTGTGGATAGCATCCACATGAGCAGAAAAAATCATGAAGTCAAGCTAGACCCCTAGGTACTTGAAGGATGAGACATCTTCAATAGTAGCACCATCAAGGGTATGAAAGGAAGGAAGGGGGAGAACTCTAGCAAATCTCTGGCCTAATGCCAAAAGTCATAGAAAATGTTTCATTGGCACTGAAAAATAACTGATGATCATGGAACCAAAGCTGTATATTATTAAAATGCAGTTGCAATTGGTTCATGAGATCAGGAGCAGAACAGCCAGGGTAAAGTGAACCATCTCATCTGCATGCATAGATATTGACACAGAGGAACAAACCTTGGGTAGGTGATTTGGAAAAATGGAGAAGAAAATTGGGCCTGAGACAGACCCTTGGGGAACTCCTGAGTTTATTGGGGGGAGTGTCTCCTATACCACAAGCTTGCAACCTGCCCTCAAGATAGCAGCAAAATCACACAACTGAAGATACTTAGAGTCCATGAGACTTAATTTTATCCAGGAGACTGTGATAGTTTACAGTGTCAAAAGCTTTGGCTAAGTTGATAAAAATAGGTGTGGTGACAATGCCCTGATCCATGCCAGATAGGATAGCAGAAAGACAAAGGAAGGTACACAAAACAAAAATCTGGAAAGTGCAAGCTGCTGCAAAATAAGTAACTTTATTGTGAGTCACAAAGCATCAAAACACCAAACAGCTGAAAAAATCTCCAGCACATTGAACCCCCTGTGGTTCTTTGTCAGGGAGAGGGGTGACACTACCTTACAGAACACCTTAAAAAAAGGGCTATTTAAAGACAGTAACAAGTAACAGTAGAAATAAATGCTACCAAGTGAAATTAAAATTATAGCACTCAAACTCACATGTCCACTTCCAATAAAATGAACAAAATCAGGCAGTAATTTTACTTCACCTCTTTAATGCAGTCCAGCAGGGGTTGGGAGCTTATCAGAGCCACTAGCTAGATTTGTGGATAACATCATAAAACAGCCAGTAAAGCAAATGCCCTCAAACATAGCAGATCCTGGGGATATGTTAAGGACCTTGAGAAAGCTATGGGTAGAAGGGAAAAGTCTAATGGTTACACTAGCTATTGAATCACTTTATACCAATATTCATCATGCAGGGGGACTTAGGGCACTAAGATATTACTTCAACAAAAGAGGTGATGATGCCAGACCAGATACAAAGCTACTGGTGGAAATGTGTGAAATGATATTGGAGAGTAATACCTTTGCATTCATGGGAGAACATTATATTCAGGAAAGAGGGACAGTGATTGGTGTAAGTTTTGCCCCCAATTACACCAATTTGTATCTTGGTTTATGGCAAGACATGTATACTGTATATGGGACAAACATATTAATCTATTCATCTCAAAGATCAGCATATGGAGAAGATATATTGATGATACATTCTTCATATAGAATGGCAATGAACAAGAATTGAAAACTTTTGTGCATTCTGTTTAATGAATACATCTCAGACAGGGAGGGTATAGGGTGTGAAATGAGTCTCTTTGCAGATGACTCCAAACTGGGAGCAGTGGTTGAGGGGGAGGATGGGAGGTTGGCCCTGAAAGGGGATCTGGAGACCCTGGATTGGTGGGCTCAAACCTGGAAATCAAACTTTAACTCCTCTAAGCGCAAGGTGCTACATCTTGGGTGGGGAAACCCCAAACATGGGTACACCTTGAGTGGGGAGCTGTTGGAGGCCATGGCAGGGGAAGAAGATCTAGAGGTCCTGGTAGATGCAAGTATGAATAACTCTGAGCAGTGCACAAGGTCGGCTGTCAAGGCAAACAGGATATTGGGCTGTATTGCTAGGGGGATCACCTCAAGGTGCAGGGAGGTGATTCTGCCTCTGTACAATGGACTGGTTAGACCACACCTTGAGTACTGTGTGCAGTATCCGAGACTGCACTTGCAGAGGGACATTCAGCTCCTGGGAAGGGTTCAGACGAGGGCTACCAAGATGATCAGGGGTCATGGGGATTTGACATATGAGGAGAGACTAGGGGAGTTTGGCCTGTTCTCCTTGGAGGAGAGGAGAGGAGAGGAGGATCTGGGGGACATGATTGAGGTCTTCAAGTATCTCAAGGGAATAAACAGGGTAAACAAGAGGGGATCTTCAGACTAAAGGAGGATGGTATCACCAGGTGGCATAGTTTGAAGTTGAAAGGAGGAAGGATGGGGGCGAGAAGGAGGTACTTCACTGAGAAGGTGGTGGAACCCTGGAATGCACTGCCTGGTGAGCTGGTTTTTGCTTCTATGGTAGAGGAGTTCAAGAGAAGGTGGGACAGATACAGCATAGGGATGAAACAGTTTGGCCTGGCCCATGGGGGCTGGGATGAAAGACAGGAGAAATAGAAATGGGAGGAGGAGGGAAGGCCAGGTACCCAACGTGGGACCTAAGGCACGAGCAGACTTGATAGACCATAAGGCCTAATCTGCTGGCAAATAGTATGTTAGTATGTATTTACAGTAACGAGAATTTGAGATTTATGTGTCAAAAAAAGTGCCACTGAGATTTTTTCCTGGATATCAGGATACATAAGAAAATAGGAGGGGGATGAGCACTGGGCTACACAGAAAACCAACAGACCAGAATACAATTTGGCTTGCTGGTAGCTGTCATCCAAAGCACACAGTTCAAAACATCCTACGTAGTCAGTATCTGTGGATTAAAAGAAACTGCAGTGAGGAGGGGGAGTATGAAGTAGAATCCAAGAAAATGGAAAAAAGGTTTAAGGAAAGGGGGTATAGTGAAAAATGCATTAATGAAGCCAAGACAAATAGTGATGCAACAAATAAGCAAAGACCTGTCAGCATACAAGGGGAAAAGGGAAAATGAGGGGGCCAAAATGATTGACAAATCAATTTCATTACTACATACAGTATTAGAGCGGGAAGAGTGAGATACATTATTTATAAAAATTGATTTGTTCTAGGTAGTGACCACAGACTGAAAGAAACAGCTACGACACCCCCTAGACAGGTATATAGAATGGCAAGTAATCTAAGAGACTTACTGGTTCACTCTGTACAGCCCACCAGTAGGCAGAACACTTGTTTACTACCACTGCACAAAGCCTGTACAAAATGTGGAAGGTGTAAATACTGCATGTATGTACATGAATGCAAAGAATTCAAAAACCCCAAAACTGAGGAGATGATTAGTATCCCTACATTTAATAATTGTGACACCGCACATGTAGTCTACATGGCTAAATGCAAATGTGGGAGATACTATGTAGGAAGGATAGAAAGAAAATTCAAAGAGAGGATGGGGGAACACAGCCATTAGGAATGAGGATTTGGAATACGCTTTAACAGTCCACATAAAATGAGCTGAAAGAAAAGAGGACCACACCATATTATTTGTGGGGTTAGAACAAGTGAAATTGAGACCAAAAGTGGAAAACATGGAACTTGCTCTCAATAACAGAGAGTCATACTGGATTGTGATGAGGTACCTTTGTAAATGAGCCTCTGGCTCAAAGGTTGTTAAACTGATGTTCTAATAAATAAATAAATAAATAAATAAATCTATTAAATTGTGGCCTATAATACTGAAGATGGGCTCAATGAAAACATTGAACTGTCACCCCATTTCACTGACACTGCGACATGGACAGCCAGTTCTGAGTGCTGTAGTATCATTTTTTGTAATATAAAAATGGGTTATGGACTGTCTGTCATGAGAGATGCTGAAAATCTGTCGCTCACCCCATCCCCCCTCAGGTTTCAGCTGAAAAGATGAAAGCCATGAGAAAATGCTGAAACAGCATGTGAGATCACACACACACACAGGTTTTAGATACCAGGTGTTACATGACAGGCCAGACGCTAATTACAGATGTTTCTAAGTTAATTTTGTTAAGAGGGAAATCATTAAAAAAGTTTATGATGTTAGAGGGGGAAACCAGGTTTAGCAAACTGGTGCAAAGTTGTAAATGTTCCTCTGATGCCTGTGTGAGAGAAGATACTGATTAAGATCAAAGAACTGTCATTTGAAGAACATGAGTATGCTGAGGTTTCAGAATTTAATACTTGGAAAAGACATCCAGTTTTTATAGATATATGTTTTTTTATATATTCTGACAGGGAGGAGCTAGGTGACCTCATGCAAATAGGTATGGAAAACCAGCTTTTTAATTATTATTCCGTTTTTCTTCAGAGACACTTTTATCTAGACTCTGACAAAGAAACATCTGTGAGCACTTTTAAGCAGGTATTTAGAGACTAAGTACTGTAGTAAGAATTGCACTGTTTAAAACCTTGTTCTTTTAATAGATTTGTATGTCTTGTGATATAATAGTTCTGTATTGCATGTTTTATATATTATCTATTTTAGTAAAAACTCTTTTTAAAGCTTACTTGATCTGTCATTGATCTTCATTCATTTGCAAGAAACGTATACTGTATATGGTTATAGCTGACACTAGGCATAAGCTTGAATGGTGATACCAAACTGGAAAGATGAGCATTTTAAATCTGAGGTCTTTATGAAAGTTTTTAAGGGTTTATTTCTGTACACCTGGTTAGGTGCCCATAGGCAAAGATATCTGGCCCCCCGAAGACAGAAATATCTGAGCCTGTGTATTGGGTATGCTAGCAAGAGGTTCACAGTTTGAATCCCTCCAAGACTGGAGACCAAAGGTTGATCTGAACTCACAAAACAGACAAGAGGGTTACCTTGTTCTGTTAAACTGTTCATAAGACTGCGCTCAGAGGTTGGCACTTTGGGAGTAGAGGGCTGACCTGCTGAGTGGGTTTGTGACAGACACTAATTCAGTAATGTCCTGTTTCTTGTCCTTTCCCTTACAGATCTGAAGAGGAATAAAACTCCATCACTGCTAGTGTGAGCTCCTTTTGAATCAGAGACCTCTTGGTACTGTAATTCAGATTTTGGAGATGTATAAATTCCATGTTAAGTCCTGGAGAGAAGCAAAAATCATCCAGACTGCAAATATTTGGGATTATTACACCCATGACATAGGTTTCCTGTTTCATGGTTATTTTACTATCTGTATAGCAATCAACTCCCCCACTGTGTAGTGGTATTTTGTGCGTTTGTGTACCTTTGGCAACAAAATTTGACCTCCCTACATAAACTTTTCCTATGAGCCTGCTCCAGTTCATTGGTATACTATGCTGTGCATCCTTGTGTTAATGCAGTATTGTTTTTGTTTTTTCCCTTCCAACCCCCTTCTCTGCCATCCCCTTCCCCACTCCCTCCCTTTTTGGGACCAGTCTAGGGACCTGGGGCCAGATATTCAAAACTTTGCACTGGGTGCAAACCATTTGTGCCGGGTTTGCACAGATCCCCTATATTCAAAAGGCCAAATAGTGTGGGCAAACTGCATTAGCGCTGGGCAAAGGTATAATGTATGCAATGTGGAAAGAGAGAGTGTTTGTACATGAATACAGGTGCTATGCTATATTCAGTGCATTAGCACTGCACAAAGTGTGTTTGCATGACTTTGCATGACACTTTGCAAGGTGCAAATTACTGCCCAGGAAAAGGTAGTCTTAACTCTGGGCAAACCAAGGATGGGGGTCATAGACACAGCAGAAACAAGGAACAAGGCTGTATGCAGCCAATGAGGAGGCAGTGTGGGCAGTTGGCCACCCTGGGCCACTCCATATGTACAGGCAGCCAAACTGTGGAATACAATGCAGTAATATTGCTTAGAAGCCAACCATCCTGTCATTGACAGAACTGAGATGAAACAGCACCTGAAGCAGAAATGGTTTACAATGTGACACTGTGTTGCACATTGTGAATTGTGTGTTGTTGTTAAAGGTATGTATTTAGTGTACTCTGTATCATCTCAGCCACACATGTAGTAGCTCTGGGTGGTTACTGACAATGTTCCTTGGCCCAGTGAGCTTATCCTGACAACAAGGTGATAAAATAAAGAATAATGCATGGGGAAGTGTGGTTAATGAGAATTTTATGCACACCCGAGGTATGTGATGCCCCATGAACCCTGAGGGCAACACCTGAGAGGTGTATCTCTGGGCATCATACACCAAGCGTGTGCATAAAATCCTTGTTAACCACACTTCCCCATGTTTTAGTTTTCATATTTACTGGTGGTTAGTGCTGCGCAAAAGTGAGTTTGCGCAGCTTTGCATGACTTTGCATGGATTTGCATGACTTAGAACCATGGTTTATGGAACTCTGTAATTCACAAGTGTGAACTGTGGAGTTTGCGAGGGTCTGCCAGTGGTGGTTTATTGACCCTAACCAGTAAATATTAAACATAGAAAAAAATAGACATGGAACAAACATGCTGCACACGGATGGCACCTCCTATGTTGCCATCATGTAGCACTGGTCCCAACCATGCCAGGCATTACTGGATGCCCCACTGTTCAGTGGACACCATGGTGATGTGTCCATAAAGCACACACCTTCAGTTCCCCCATTGGGGTACACCAAAACAATCCAGCACACACACATGCAACACTGGGGGCATGGAGAGTGTTGAGGGGATGGTGTACCAGTGGCCAGGCTGCACCACATACTGGTTGCTGCCAAAAAGCTTGGACCCTCCAAGCAGTGCAAATGGTCCAGTGTAGGGAATACCCCAACACCAGTGTGTCTGTCTGATGTTATGTACCCTCCTGGGCCACATACCACACATCTGTAGAGACACCACAGCACACACAGCCAGCCATGGGTATGTCACTGTGAGTATCCCATGCCAGTGGTGCAGCATCTGTGTATCACACAATAGCATGACAGTAATGTCCACTGTCACAAGACACCTGCCAGATGGGCCTGTCACTGTGTGGAGTGCAGCAGTCATTGCTGCCCTACACACCATAGCCAGTGCTGTGTCCCTCACACTACTGGCCACCTTGTTACTGTAGCATCTGCTATGCACTGTAGCAGGAACTACAGTTTGACTGTTGAATGCAGCACCACCACTTCTGCATGTGCTGTGTAGTCCCCTGAGGCACAATAGTCCAAGCAGCTGTGTACAAACGTAGCCTGCAACTACCACAATGCTCTTCCAAGCTGACCTACTGGAGTGGAGCTGTGAGCAGACCCAGCCTGTCCATGTACTTTCAGACTGACCTACAGGAGGAGCTGTGGGACCCTGCAATAGTGCTGGGCAATCTACTTGCAAATCAGGCCATAATGAGATGTTAATATGGATGTTTGCCCATGGACTGCATAATAGGCTCATTTGCATGTCACTTTTGAATGTAGCAAATTTTTGCCCCGTCCAAATAGCTTAGCACTGGGCAAATGTGTTAGCCCTGTGTAAAAGCTGTGCAAATGTATTTGTGCAGTGCAAACTTGTCTGAACCATAACACAGTTCTGCAGTCTTTGGCCTGCACTGTTGTTTGTAGCTTTAGTCCATCCACTACTTTACTAGCACACACATTGGCCACGTAGTTCACCTTTACCTTCCTCCATGTCTTTGTACACTGGGCTGCTGTTTTGGTTTGCACTTCCTGGATACTATATTTAGAGTTGTTATTTGCTGGGCTATTATTGCACTGCACTCCCAGCTCTATTTGCACGGCTTCATTTTCACACTATATTCAGCTGCTTTAGTCCTGGAGCTATTCCTTTGAATATAGCTTGCAAATGGTTCCAGGCTAATTTAGCACACTGGGCAGTGCTAATTTTGCCCTGGGGTTAAGTTTTGAATATCTGGACCCTTGTATTTAGTTATAATAACAAATAATTAATCTTGTACCCATTTGGTCCACTTTATGTTTGGATGCTCTCCTTTCATCCACTTTTGATCTCACTTTAAACTATACAAAATGAAATGAAATAAGTATAAAGAGTGTAATAGTGTAAAACAAAATGTATGTGGTGGATTTTAAATATGTTATGTATGTGCCACAAATGTGTTTACATTTTGTTGTATAGGAGGTATAGCACTAACTTGATTCAGCACCATTTTATAATGATGTTTAAATGTGTCTGTAATGATTTTCAGCTGGGTTAAGTAGTATAAAGGGAGACTGTGCCCTAGAGGGCATTATTTGCTTGCAAAAGCCATTGGGAGAAATGTCACAATTTGCTGGCCACCACTTGCATGACTATTTTGCCTGTTAGACTGCATTAAAGAGGAGACTCAGAGCGGAAGTAAACTGGGTCAGGAGTACCATCACCCCTGTCCAGGAACCACCCAGTCCAATGCAGCTGCCTCAAAGGATGCCGAGAACGAGGAGCACTTGGATGACAGTGGGCTCAGGGAGGGTTAGAGCAGTCAGGCAGAGGAACATCCCAGATCCTATTCCACTCAAGAATTCATATGCCACACTGGCAAATGAGGACAACCAAATAGGGTACCCAGGGAAGTGGAAGGAAAGGATGTGGAGGTTAGGCAAGGAGGTGACCTCAGTGGGGAAAGCAGTGGACCCCAGAGGGAGGAGGCAGATCCTGGTGGGGACTCCATCATAAGAGGATCCAGCTAGGAACACAGGAGGGGAGGACAGGGAGGTGAGGTGCCTACCAGGTGCCACGGCATGGAGGGATGGAAGGAAGATACTGGGGATCACTGGGAAGGCAAGACAGGAGGGTGAGCTGGATGTCATTATCCACCTAGGTACTAATGACTTGGCAAATGGGGACAAAGGAAGTTCAGGAAGAGTTTAGGAAACTGGGGAGGGTCTCAAGCAAGTAGCTACTTCTGTCACTTTCTCGAAGTACTACCTGTGAGAGGCAAGGGAGAAGCATAGGAGTGCATGCACTAGGAACTTTAACTCATGGTTGAAGAACTGGTGCTGTGAGGAAGGTTTGGATTCATTGGTGACTGGGGACCCATCTGGAGGGATGGAGGTTTGTTCAAGCCTGACGGCCTGCATCCATCCTGGAGGGAATCCAAGCACTCAATGATAAGTTTAAATGCTACATTGACAAGCATTTAAACTAGCAAAGGGGTGGCAGGCCAGCAAGGATGGTACCTACTTGCTCACCCCACAGCTAGTAATGGAACCAGTGAACCAGAGGAGTGGCTATCTCTGCAAAGCAGTGTGCAAAGTTGGAGATTAGTGTCCAAAGGTGGATAAGCAGAAAGGGGCAAAATTCAGCAGAAGGGCAGACAGCAAGGAGAACCAGGGATAAATGACAACCAAGGAAGGGGCTGGAGTAGAACAGTGAAGCAGTCTAGGGAGGTCAAATCATGGAAAGCCATGTGTGCAAATGCCAGGAGCCTTAGCAACAAGATGGAAGATCTGGAGGCTGTCATGGTACAGTCAGACCTGGACATTGTAGCCATCACTGAAACCTGGTGTAATGATAACCATGACTGGGAGATGGCCATACCTGGCTACAACATATTCAGAGAAAGAGACAGAGCAGGCAGGAAGGAGGTGGCACTGTATGTGAAAAATGACATAAGGGCCACACAGATCAGGAGGAACAAAATGGGGGAGAGATACTGTGGGTTAAGCTGGAAAGGAAAATGGGGCCAGCCATCCGCACAGGTGTGGTCTATAGACCACCAGCCCAGGAGGAAGAAACAGATAGGGAGCTGATGCTAGCCATCCAAAGGATGGCAGACAAGGGTGAGGTAGTACTGGTTGGAGACTTCAATATTCCAGATGTGGACTGGAGCATCCCAGCAGCAGCATCAACTAAGAGCAGATTTATCCTGGACTCCCTTCAGGGTGCCTTCCTCAAGCAACTGGTCATGGAACCAACTCGGCAGAAGGCAATACTGGACCTTGTGCTCACAAACAGGGACAGTGTGATGGGGGTAACAGTGGGGGAGCACCTGGGTAACAGTGACCACCAGTCATTGTGGTTTGAAATCACAGAAAGAGCAGAAGCAAACCACACAAAAACACGTATCCTGGATTTTAGGGGGGCAGACTTTGGGAAAATGGGGAGATGCTTGAAAGAGGCATTAAGGGGAATGGGACAGGAATCAGGAATTGAGGAACAGTGGGCAGTATTTAAAATGGGGATTATAAGAACAACAGAATTATGCATTAAGCAGGTTAGCAAGAGGAAAAGAAAGAGGAGACCATTATGGTTTTCCAAAGAGGTAGCAAAGAAAGTGAAAGCCAAAAGATTGCATTCAGGCAATACAAAAGACACAGGCAGAAGGGATAGGGAGAAGTACCAGGAGAAACAAAGGGAGGAGGAAGTCAGTAAGGAAGCCAAAGCTCAGACAGAAGAACACATTGCAAAATCAGTGGTTAAAGGGGACAAAACCTTTTACAGGTACATAAGTGAAAAAGAAGGACAAAGGGAGGGATAGTGAGACTGAAGGGGAGGATGGGATCCAGCGTGGAGGATGACAACAGTAAAGCTGACATATTGAACAGGTATTTCTGCTCAGTCTTTACTAAGGAAGAGGGGTAATGGGTCTGAAGGAGTACAAGGGTGAGAATGGTACAGAAATGGACACAAGTCCCTTTACGAGAAAGGGTCCTGAAGGAACTGGAAGTAATAAGAGCTGATAAAGCAATGGGGCCAGATGGGGTGCACCCCAGGGTCCTTAAAGAACTAAGAGGTGGTGGCTGAACCTCTGGCTATCCTGTTCAGCCAATCACTGGAAACAGGGAGGTACCCAAAGACTGGAGGACAGCAGATGTAGTCCCCTTATACAAAAGTGGGAACAAAGAGGAAGCAGGGAACTACAGACCAGTCAGCCTCACCTCGGTAGTGGAAAGATCATGGAAGCACTACTGAAGGAGAGATTGGTGGAACATCTGGTTGTCAATGGACTACAGGACCCAAGGCAGCATGGTTTCACCAGGGAGGTCATGTCAGACCAACCTCATTGAATTTTTGACTGGGTGACTAGGGAGGTGGATCAGGGGAGGGCAGTGGACATGGCCTATCTGGACTTCAGCAAGGCCTTTGACACTGTGCCACAGAAGACTATTACACAAACTGGGAATATGGGTGTGGGCAGGACAGTAGTGTGGTGGGTAGGTAACTGGCTGGGTGGCAGGACACAGAGGGTGGTGGTAAATGGCTGTCACTCCACAGAGGGAAGAGTGACCAGTGGGGTACCACAGGGATCAGTGCTGGGACCGGTCCTATTCAACATCTTCATCAGTGACATTGCACAGATATAGAAGGCAGAATTTCACTGTTTGCTGATGACACAAAGCTCTGTAACAGAGTAGACACACCAGAGGTGTAGACAGAATGAGAAGGACCTGCAGAAACTTGAAGAATGGTCAAGGGTTTGGCAGTTGAAATTCAATGCAAAGAAGTGCAAGATAATGCATATGGGGCACAAAACCCTGGCACAATATATCAGTTGGGGGTGAGGATATAGCATGCACCAAGCAGGAAAGGGATCTTGGGGTTGTCATCTCTGATGACCTCAAGGTATGGGAAACAGTGTGACAAGGCATCAGGTAAAGCAAATAGGATGCTGGGATGTATAGGCAGGGGCATCACCAGCAGGAAAAGGAGGTCATAATTCAGCTATACAAGACACTAGTGAGGCCCCACCTGGGTACAGTGTACAGTTCTGGAGACCATACCTATGTAAGGACATAGGGTGGAGAAGGTTCAGAGGAGGGCAACAAAGATGGTGCATGGGTTGCATCACAAGTCCTATGAAGACAGGTTGAAGGAACTGAACATGTACTCCCTGGAGAAGAGGAGGGAGAGAGGGGATATGATAGAGACATACAAGTATCTTACAGGGAGGAACAGGGTGCAGGAAAACACTATTTTTAAGCGAAAAAGATGTTTCAGGACTAGAGGGCATGGGATGAAGTTGGAGGAGGACGATTCAGAGGAAACATGAGAAAGAATTTCTTCACAGAGACGGGTGGTGGACAAGTGGAACACCCTGCCAGAGGAAGTGGTGGGGGCTGAAACAATCACGGGATTTAAGAATGCATGGGATAGACATAAAGGAATTCTAGAGGTCAGGGGTAAGGGGAAATAGACTTCTAGGAAAACAAACTGAACTTACAAGCTCAAATGGGCAGACTAGGTGGGCCATAGGCCCTTATCTGCTGACACTGTCTATGTATCTATGTATCTATGTATCTATGAGAAGTAAAATTACTGCTCGATTTTGTTCATTTTATTGGAAGTGGACATTTGAGTCTGAGTGCCATGGTTTGTACTTTAACGAACTTGGAGCATGTCTCTGGCACCTGGGCTTCTGAGCGTCTCTTTCTTACTTCAGTGAAATTAAAATTACAGATAAATATTTGAACAAGCACAGTGTCTTTCCAAATAATGAAAAGTCATAATAATTAAATGCTGTAATACTAAGCTGAATAATCCAAAATGAGCACCTGTAAGGACAAGAGAGAAGAAAGAAACATTAAAACACCTAAACATTAACAGCATTAAATTGTATATACACAGTAGCTTTCCAGGATGAAACCCATGTCTAAGGCATTCTGCACTATGCTGCAGCAGAATTACTGCAGTACACAATGTAATTTCAATGGGAATTAATCCATTTGTAATGCAGGAAAATGTGACACTGCCAGGATGAAGTGAATATCACAATTTCCTGCATGACAAAAGGGTCTAATTGAAATTGAAATTATATTGTTTTCCACAGTAACTCTGCTGCAGAATGCTGCAGAGTGCTGCAAAATGCTGCAGAATTGGGTTTCATCCTTGCAGGCTTCACTGTATGTATACTTCTTGGTGCAGCATAGTTTCTGAGAGCACCAGGCAATCTTCTGGCTTTTGTTTACTGACAGGATACCATCAGTAAGCTGAAGGCGAGAGGTGGAAGTGGAATGAGAGTTTCTAAAACCAGACCGGAAAGGTATGAAAAAGGAGGTTGAGTCACGAAAAGGAGATAGCTGGTATACAACAGTGTGTTCTTAGAGCTTAACCAAAATGGTAAGGAGAGAAATAGGTCCGAAGTTATTAGGGGAAAAGAGATCACTCCCTTTGGGAAAGGGAATGACCGTAGCCAACTTTCAAGAGTTAGGGACACTAGAAAGTGAAAAGAAAAGGTTAAGGAGATAGGAAATAGGGAGAGCAATGGTATGCATGGGGAGAAATAGGAGTCTAGGATCAAGACCATCAGAACTGACACCCTTGAGGATTCATAGATAGAAGGGCCTTAAGAACAATAGCAGGGGAGATGGGAGAAAAAATAAAAAAGGAGGAGAAGGGCACAGGGAGAGGCTGAGGGATAGATTAAGAATGAAAGAAGAAAAGAGAGAGGGAAAGGTAGAGGAGGATGAGGAGGGGAGTGAATGGGAAGAGGAGATGAAAAAATAATTGAAAGAAAAGGCAACTTTAGCAGGATCATAGATATGAGTATTTCCCATCTTTAGTACAGGTAGAGGAGACTGGGTCAGAGGGGGGAGAAAACATAATAAATAACCTTCAGGAACTTAGAGGGATGATTAAGGTTGTTCTGGAGTGTGGATGCAAAATATTCTGACTTCACAAGTCTATTAGCTTTAGTACATGTACTGTGAAAGAACTGGCAATACAAAAGGTCAGAAATGGAGCCAGAGGATTAACAGGTCCTCCAGGCAAGGTCACCTTCATGGTGACAAGCCATACCTCAGATGAGATCCACAGGATATGGGAACCTCAAACCCTGGTTCTTCTAAGTGGAGCATGATGATCCCAGACAGACATAAATTTAGAGATAAAGAATTTAAGGGCATTATTCACATTACCAGCTGTAAAAATAGAGGACCAATCAGTGGCGACCAGGTCTGCAAGCATGACAGATATAGTGAACAGAATGCCCAGATCTGAATGAATTTGGGGAAAACTTTGGGACAGTGAATTTTGCACACACAAAAGATGACATGATGGTCACTGAGGGCATCAAGGAGGATTTTAGCATCCACAATACAATGGTGATGGAAGGAAAGGCCCCAGTGCAAGACGGAATGATTTTGAGATTTGAATTAAAGTGTGTTGGGACAGAAATCAAATGAGTCAAAAGGAGGGCTCTCATGTTAAGGCAAAATTTATGTAGAGAGGGGGAATCCAATTTAAAATAAAGTCACCTTGTATGAGTAACTCACCAGAGCAGGTGTGTGAGAAAATGGAGGTAAGTAACCCAGTTACTAATGGTGAAGAAAAACCTGGGCAGCAATAGACACCAGTAATAAATATAGGAGTAGAGAAGGGAAGAGAGTTTGAAAAGAAGCATCTCATAAGCAGAAGGAACAGAGGTGGAGAGAACAAGCTCAAATTGAATGTTTGAGGAGAGGTAAATGGCTATGCCACCACACCTCTTTGCTTGATCCTGACAAATAATTGTGCAACTTGGGATGGCAATACAGGAATTAGGGACCCTAGATGAGAGCCAGGATTCTGAGATCACCAGTATACCAAAACATCAAACATAAGTGGTTACAATAGGTCAGTTTTAGGGAGAAGGCTATGGATGTTACCATGGACCACTCTTAAACCTTTGTGGAAAGGGGAAGAAAGGAAAGGAACAAGGTTAAGCTAAATGTCACCAGGAACAGAAAGCAGCAAAGAGACAATGAACTTAAGAGAGCCTATGAAATGCTTATGAGAAAAAGAAGGAGAGGGTGAGAAGGAAGAGTTAGTAAGTTAGGAGAGAAGGAAGGATTTGAGAGTTTCAATGTCAAGCCAAGAAGATGACAGGAGACATAAGGCTGGAAGACAGGAGGATGGGAGGGTGTCAGATGATGAAGAAAAAAGGGGGAAGCAGAGGGAGGTTAGGAAAGATAGAAGGGGTGAGGTAAAGGAAAACAGGAAGGGGAAGAGAATGACACAAGCAGCACAGTAGAAAGTAAAAAACAAGCAAATTCATAGACTACAGCAAACAAGTAAAATGGGGGTGGGGTGAGGTGGACAAATTACTCCAAGGAGTACAGATAAGAGGATAAAAGAAGTCAAGCAAATGTAGGACCAGGAAATAAAAAAAATCAAAATGGGTCTAAAACAAATTAAACTAGAAGGGGGAGGAATAACAATTATGCTAAAGGTGAAAAATAAGAAAACTATATGGGAAAAGGGACCTTTAGAAGCAAAACACATGGTAGACCTGTTAGGTTGTCTGAAGAATCTGGCCATTTACAAGACACAAGTAAATTAATACACAGAATGTTACCAATAAAAACAGTTGGGTATAAATGGACAAATCACATACAGTGCATAAATAACTACAAATATGACAACTAGAACTTGGGTGCAATAACAAAGCTAAATTAAAATAATAAAGCAGGAAAAATCAGATTAAGTGCCGACAATAATAAACAGATGTATGGCTCACAATAGCTGCACTTACGAAATAAGGAGAGAACTTATTAATACAGAACACATTAAATCTTACAGAAATCAGCAGCAAACAGACAGTAGAGAGGAAACCTACTGAAGCCCAGAGGAGTAACATGGACAGCTGAATGGCTGACTCATGGCTGACTCCAGGGAGACTCCATGATGCCCTTACGCTACATCCCTTAAGCGACAGGACCGCAGTGGAGGACTGCTTGGTAAGTGAGATAAAATGCCACAGAAAGAAAGTGGTAACCATGATCCGGTGACCACAACACAGCTCCTGATTTGAACAGTGGCCAGCATCTCCAAAAGTAGAACAAGTGAGGCCATCCCAGCTACTGAGAAGAGTAGCCTAAGTGAACAGAGTCAATGATAGAGTAATCCAAAAGGACTGAGTGGCTCCATGAACTGAGCTCCCCATGGAGCTTTATGCAGAATGCCAGTCTTACTTTTTCATGAGCACTGATTCAAAGTGTGCACCCACTGAAGCCATGCCCCCTTGATCACTACACAGCTCCCGATTGGAGCAGCGGCCAACATCTTCAAAAATAGAACAAGTGAGGCAGTCCCCGCTACTGAGAACAGTATCCAAAGTAAACATGGTCAGTGACAGAGTTATCAAAAAGGGACTGGCTGGCCCAATGAGCTGTGTCCCCCAAGGAAATTCAAACAGAATGTCAGTCCTGCTGTTTCATGAGTGTCAATTGAAATTATGCTCCCACTGAAGCCATGCCCCCTTGACCACTACACAGCCCCTGACTGGAGCAGGGGCCAGTGTCTCAAAAAGTAGAACAAGTGAGGCTGTCCCCACTATGGATAACAGTAGCCGAAGTGAAATATAGGGTAATGAAAAAATATTTACCTCTTTAACTATACTTAATACTGGTCTTGCCTTTATTTATCCCTGGAGAATTTTTAAGGGCAGGAACTAACACTTTATCTGTTATTGCTTTATCTGATATACACAGACTTTCATACTGGTACTGCACAATTTTCATAGCAGAAAATCCAATATTTAAGAAAACATGGAACAAACAAAATGATTACAGTATTAGACAAGTGTCCTTTAATTCCTGGTATATAAGTCTTGATCAAATATATATATATATATATATATATATATATTAGAGGCCAAAAACTCTGTTTAATGCATCAGTTAGGACTGTTCCACAGTGACAAAAGTGAGGAAATTTGGTGTTAGGGTTGAAAACCTCCCTTGGACCCCACACAGCACACCCCCCCAACCGACATCATGGTGCACCACAGGGTCATCAGCCTTAACTCACACCCCATCACATGTGTAAAGAATCTGAGGTGTAGGAAAATGGGATAAGAGTTAGGACCGATGACCCCATGGCGCACCACAATGCCAGTTGAGTTGTGGGCTTTATTGAGGGAATCAGGGGACACTCACACAGAGCCTCTCACTGTCACTGTGGCACAACCTAACTGAAGCATTAAACAGAGTTTTTTGCCTCTAATTTCCCTTCTTTTTAAGAATGATGATGAGAAATAGTGAATGTAATGCAGCGCCATGTGATGTCTTGTGCCATAGTAAAAGGAACAGCAACGTAAACAGAAGCACCAACAGTGGCGCACATGGTAATGCAAAAGTAAATTGTAAAGGAAACGTTAATAGAAATGCAAGCACAAAGAGACGCATAAGCGAACAGTGACGCAAATGAACATTGAAGCACGTACGAAAATGCAACTGGTAATGCGAACAGTGATGGCAGCAGTATTTAAAATGGAAATATTAAGTGTCACAGCAAAAAGAATTCAAAGGGGAACAGAAACGGAAATGCAAATGCAAGTGCACATGTAAACACAAACCGTAACCCGCACAGGCACAGTACCGGAATTGTAAATGCAAATGGTAAAGATAACAGGAAGAATAACACCAAAGGAAACAGAAACTGAAACGGGAACAGAAGCGTGTACAGAAACGCAAACCGAAATGCGCACAGGCACAGCACTGCAATTGTAAATGCAAATGGTAATGGTAACTGCAACAATACCACCAAAGTAAACAGAAACGCAACAGGAAATGCAAGCACATATGGAAATGCAAACCATAATGTGCACAGGCACAGTAAAGGAATTGCAAATGCAAATAGTAACAGTAACAGCAAGGAAATCACAAAATGAAAGAGAAACGGAAATGCAAATGAAAGGGCTGCCGTAAACAGAAATGGCAATGCGCACAGTGACACAAACAAAAACGCAAAGAGAAACAGTAGTCTAAATGCAAATGGTAACAGTAACGAAAACGAAAGCGCAAATGACAATGCAAAGGTTAACGCAAAAGGTGGCGTACATGGGAATGTAAACACAAACGGGGACAGAAACGCAAGTTGAAACAGTAACTGCAACAGTAACAGAAGCGAATATCCTGTTTCTGCCAATCAGGTGCATAGAGAAACACTGTGATACAAAGAATGTATGCACTGTAATGGGCATCGAAGCTGAAAACGAGCATTGGAAGTACTTAATTGCTAACATCTCAGCAACAGCAAGACGTAGAAAAAAAATTTTAATTTCACAAAAATCATGATTTTCCTGGCTAGGATTTTGTTGTTACATAGCCCATAGGGCTGTGCAACTCGCAACAAAAAATCTGTATCTCACACTGTTTTCGAGATACGAGCCCCGAAAGGACCGGCGTACACCACCATGTTAGTCTATGGGAACAAAATGCCAACTTTGGAGTATCGTAACTTTGTAGCCATGCAATATTTTTTCACCAAACCACTAAAAGGCACATTTGTGAGATGTTGGCTGCGTTCTGTTCAAATTTCTGGCCAAAAGACCTAACCGTTCTTTTGCAGCAAGGTGGCAAAGAACTCCTGTCATTTTGGTCATAGTGTTGCAAAGTACTTTCGTGATTTGCGAAAGCTTTCGCACAGATTTGCGAAAGACTTGAGAGCACGAAAGTACTTTGTAAAAGTACTTTTTCCAGAACTTTGAAAAACATATTTCTGGGGTGTTTAACCACAAAATAAAGACATGGCTATCATTCTCAGGCTCCGACTAGGTGAACACAAAAAGAATTGTGTCCCTAGATGGTCCCAATTTTAAATGCCAAGCATTGTTCTAATCACCAACTGAAAACAAAATGGCAGATTTGCAAAAGCACTAGGGCCATTTGCGACAGTAAAAAGTGCGTTTGCGAAAGTGTCGAACTTTTTGTTAACTTTTCCCATTGACTTATAATGGGAACTTGTTTTTTGAATAACTTTTGAACTGTTCAATACTTTTTCACAAAATCTTCAAAAAGCTCATCGGACACCCCGGCCGCAAGTTCCCTGAAGTTTTCAGACTGCTCGAGCAAACCGTGCGACCTGTAGGTACGAGCAAAGAATTCACCATATGTCCAGTACGAAACTTGGCAGATCCCAAGGTGTATGGTTCTTAATTGCACATTCCAAATTTCAGGCAAATCCATTGAACAGTCACAAAGTTATTAAGGTGCAAAGTTTGACCCTTTAACCTTAAAAGGGCTCCTCAACCCTAACTATGGTAGCACTACTGTGCTACCAATATATATATATATATATATATATATATATATTTTAGTCTTTAGTAAGGCCCACTAGGCACAAGTGCCTGTTTTCAGGGGTGACCTGGGAGCACTGGGTGGTTAAATGACTTGCTCAGAATCACACAGTATGCAAGTGGAGGTGGTGAGAATCAAACCAAGGTCTGGTCTGCTTGATGTACCAAGCTCATTCACGGCTCATTACTCTAAGCTCTAGGCTATACTGCCAGTATACAATATACCAGGAAATCAACAGTATACAATTCTTTTTTTGTTCTGAACAGGGAAATCTACAGTATACAATTATTTTGTGTTCACCTAGTCAGAGCCTGAGGATGCTAACCATGTCTTTATTTTGGGGTTAAAATAAGGTTTGCTGTCCTTATTTAAGCTTACAGATCTGATACAATCTGATCTCTCTCTCTCTCTCTCTCTCTCTATATATATATATATATTAGAGGCAAAAAACTCCATTTACTGCATTAGTTAGGGTTGTTCCACAGCGACAAAAGTGAGGAAATTCGCTGTTAGGGTTGAAAACCCTAACTCCGAATTCACCCCCCCAGCACCACACACACACAGACACACACACACATTCAAGTATTGGGGAGGACCAAGTCAACACAACCAATGACAGACATCCAGCAGCAGGTGACAGAAATAACAAACAATTGTCTAAATGTACTACGAGACATCCCCACCCACCTGACCAGGTACTGCATGCTCAGTGGAGATCAACAGCAAAACTGAGGCCATGTACACCAAACGTACACATCCCTGATTGCAGCTGCAGCATTACCACACACTTAGTAGTTGCATGGCCTTACCTACCGATGCCCCACCACACCACACCACTTGTGGTAGGCCACCTGAACAATAGAGTTAAGCAAAACCAAGGAGTTGTACAGGTATAATATCTCTGATTATAACAAGGGTTTGAGAAATGCAGCTTTCTAATTGACTGTAAACATTGTAACAGCCTTATGTTTAGTTTTTATTAACATGCATGTAGAGCCTAACCATATGATGAACATGGTTTAATGTTGTTTAAAAACAGTTTTATTATGATAGCAATAAGCCACTCCCAGGTATTATGTTAATGGTCAGTTTATCACTGTCTAGCGACATGGCTTTTCAGATATACCTCATTCAACATTAAACCACCTACAGGGTGATTAACAGACTATTTAACGACAACTGTTGGTCATGCCTTATTGCTTAATTGTCTTTATGAGTAGATACTCTCCTCTGCTAGGCACCGCAGCAGCTTTGTAACACAGTGTCCCACCCAGTTACACCATACACTGTCTAGTTGCTGGAGAATGGCTGTGAATATGAACTCATGAAGATGAACAGTGTAACCAGTCATTACAGTCATCGAAACCCTGAGTGTGATTATAACTGACAGACTCAGTGATAGAGGATAAGCCCTGCTGTCCTAGTACATTTACCCCATTATGAGTTAAATCAATACTAAAAGACATTCTGTTTATATCTACACCATACCTACTTGATTCCTGTTGTAGCAGAATTAACATAGTTATCACTTTGATAGCATCAGTGACAGAAGTGTGTGAAACCAAACAGTAGGCATACAGCCTGAGTATGAAACAACTGTTAAAAATCACACTGTGTCCATAGTGGCATAGATCACTCATTGCAACAATAGCAAATGTATTACTATTTGAATAAGTTAGTCATCACAGATGCAATGAGATTGTCTTTATCAGGTACAACATACTCAGTAAGTGCCTACAGGAAAATCTATCCTATATACATGTCCGATACAGGTACATCATTGTTGGCTCAGTAGTGCTATGATATTTAGAAGTTGCTTGGCCTGATCCATGCAATTACAATCTTTCTTACAAAGAATACTTACTGCATCTTTAATATTGAAACACACTGAAGGTCTATGTATGTACATCAGCAGTACACCTTCATCAGTAAGAATGCATGTGATACTGGCAGTACCAATTTCACAGCGTTGAACAGGCAGTGCTTTCCATACGTTTACATCAGCCTCTCTATGTTGAGTAAACCATTGCAGTAAATGTACTACTATGTAAATCACCTACTAAATGTATCACTACTTTTATCTTGAGCATGCTAGTGTCTTGTAGTTAATTTATGTGCTTCTCTTAATTAATGTATACTCAGTAGTGTTAAAACCTTTCTACAACTGTCATCATGCACCTTCAGCATTTATATTGAATAACGGCACAGTACCAGTTGTGGTGTGGGGCATCGGTAGGTAAGGCCATGCAACTACTAAGTGTGGTACGTTGTGTGCAGCTGCAATCAGGGATGTGTACGTTTGGTGTACATGGCCTCAGTTTTGCTGTTGATCTCCACTGAGCATGCAGTACCTGGTCAGGTGGGTGGGGATGTCTCATAGTACATTTAGACAATTGTTTGTTATTTCTGTCACCTGCTGCTGGATGTCTGTCATTGGTTGTGTTGACTTGGTCCTCCCCCATACTTGAATGGGTGTGTGTGTCTGTGTGTGTGTGGTGCTGGGGGGGTGAATTCGGAGTTAGGGTTTTCAACCCTAACAGCGAATTTCCTCACTTTTGTCGCTGTGGAACAACCCTAACTAATGCATTAAATGGAGTTTTTCTAATTTCCCATTTTTTGAGAATGATATTGAGAACAGTATCGTAATGCGGTGAGGCACGCTGGGCCCTTTGGGTCTTGATCCCTGCCGCCATGATGTCTTGTGGCATAGTAACAGGAGCAGCAATGCAAACAGAAATGCTAACAGTGGCACACATGGTAACACAAGCGCGAATGATAACAGAAAGGGTAACGCACACGGTGGCATAGACGGGAACGGTGTGCCACGTGATGTCTGGTCACATAGTAACATGGTGCCTGTAAATGGAAATGTCAATGGGCATGGTGACACAAAGTGAAACAGAAAGAGAAACAGTACGGTACACAAATGGCAAAAAAAGTAACAAGCATAGCGCAAATGGCATAAAGGATGGCCTTGCGTGGTGGCATTAGGGGTGTGCATTGGGATCATCAGCCCTAACTCTCACCCATGACCTTGTAAAGCAACAAAGTATAGGAGAATGGGGTGAGAGTTGGACTCATGATCCCAATGCACCCAATGCCGGTTGGGGGTGGGTGGGGTGCAAGGGGTTTTTCAACCCTAACAGCGAATTTCCTCACTTTTGTCGCTGTGGAACAACTCTAACTAATGCATTAAACTAGTTTTTGCCTCTAATTTCCCTTCTTTTGAGAATGATAATAAGAAATAGTGAATGTAATGCAGCAGCGGTGTCGGTGCCCTCTGGGCCCAGCGCTCCCACCGCCTCTTGATGGCGGGGGCGTGGGGCCCGCCATGTCTTGTGGCATACTAACAGGGACACCAGCGCAAACAGAAATGCTAACAGTGGCACATTGTAACACAAGCACGAATGAGAACAGAAAGGGTACACTTTATATGGTGGCATAGGCAGGGAATGGTCTGCCACGTGATGTGTTGTCACATAGTAACATGGTGCCTGCAAACAGAAATGTCAATGGGCATGGTGATGTAAAGTGAAACAGAAAGATAAACAGTACTGTAGACAGAAAATAGAAAAAATAACAAGCATAGCATAAATAAGCATGAGGATAGCACATGGTGGTATGAGCGTCCAGCAGTAAGTGAAGCGGGTATGGAACCACAAGCGGAAAGGGCAACAGTAACAGTAATGTAAGTGCACAGGCTGGTTTTCCCCAAAACCTGCATTGAGAAAGACAGTGAGTACAAATAATGTATGCAAAATAATGAGTATCGGTGCAGAAAATGAGATCTTGGAATACTAAATACATTATATCTCAGGAACCGTACGACGTAGAAAAAAAATTTAAAAGTCATATTATTTACAACTGTCCTGGCTAATTTGAATCTTAGCCCCATTTTGGGGCTAAGAAATTTTCTGACGAAAAGTCCGTATCTCGCACCATTTCCGAGATACAGGCCCTGAAAGGCGCGGCGAACGCCATAATGTTATCCTATGGGAAAAGAAAAGTTCGGAGCGCCATAACTTTGCCTCCCTGTAATGTTTTTTCACCAAACCACTGAAAGGCACATCTGTGGGCTGTTGGCTGTCTTCCCTCCAAATTTCAGGAAAAAGACCAAACCGTTATTGCAGCAGGGATCCAAAGGATTTCTGTTATGCGTTGGGCGCCGTAATGTTATCCTATGGGAAAAATGTCAACTTTGGAGTGCCGTAACTTTGCCGCCGTGTGATATTTTTTCACCAAACTACTGAAAGGCACATCTGTGGTCTGTTGGCTGTCTTCCCTTCAAATTTCAGGAAAAAAGACCAAACCGTTATTTTGCAGCAGGGTGCCAAAGGATTTCTGTAATGTGTTGGGCGCCGTAATGTTATCCTATGGGAAAAACTGTCAACTTTGGAGTGCCGTAACTTTGCTGCCATGTAATATTTTTTCAATACAGCACTGAAAGGCACATCTGTGAGATGTCAGCTCCGTTCCCTCTAAATTTCAGCTCAAAACTCCCAACGGTTCTTTTGCAGCGCAGTGCCAAAGAATTGCTGTCATTTTCCCACAGACTAGAAAACTACTGTCGCAATTTGCGAAAGCTCTCGCAAAAATTCGTGACACTTTTGTGAGCACGCAGTAATTTGTGAAGTACTTTTCCAGAAATTTGAAAAACATATTTCTGGGGTGTTTACTACAATATAAAGGCATGGCAAGCATCCTCAGGGCCCGACTAGGTGAATACAAAAAAATTAGATTGCTAGAGGGTCCCAAATTAATGCCAACCATTTTCTGATCACCAACTGAAAACAAAATGGCCGATTTAGCGAAAGTAACAGGCCCATTGCAAAAGTAAAAATGCATTTCAAAGTGTTGAACTTTTTGTTAACTTTTCCCATTGACTTATAATGGGAAACTGTTTTTGAATAACTTTTGAACCGTTTAATATTTTTCACGAAATCTTGAAAGGCATTAGGGACCCCAGCTGCACATTTTCTGAATATTTGGACCAGTCAATGAAACTGCACGACCTGTAGGCGTGACCACAGAATTCCAGAAAAGCGTAAACGTGCGCAAAGATCACACTTAATAACTCCGCAGCTGTATATCCAACCAGTATGAAACTTGGCAGATCCCAAGGCCTATGATTCTTGATCATAAATTCCAAATTTCAGGCAAATCCATCAAATGGTTGCAAAGTTATTAAGGTGCAAAGTTTTGGGGTTTAACATAGAAATTGCTCCTCAACCCTAACTATGGTAGCACTACCATGCTACCATAATATATATATACAGTATATATGAAAAAATTGGTGAGAAGAGAATAAAAGATATGGATAATGAAAATGATCTAGAAAGAGCTGGTAGAACAAAAAACATTTGTCCTATATAAAGACATTAAGCAATCTCAATCACAAACAATATTTGACAGTCTGAACAAAACCAGCATATAAATATTCTTGCAAGGTTAATAATGGACCTAAAATATGGTTGGTACACAGTGTATATTCCTTAAAAATGTATTCAATAGAGAGCTGTATTGTAGATTTTTTTGTTCTGAAAAATGGACAACTACACACATTTTACTTGATTGCCCCTCGTTAAACATCTTAAGAAAGAAATGGCTAGGCTGTATATTAGATTGATATAAACTGGAAACAAGAAATTCAGTTATTAATATGTTACTTGATGCTGTTAATGTGTCAATGCTTTTTAGAATTGCTAAGTTTGTATAATGTGCTGCCACACCACCAGTTTAACATATCAAGAATAAGAATCAGAGTCAGGGGTTAATAAGGTCATTGAGCATGCCCAAAACATGGAAATGCAACTTCTCTCCATCAGTCAGTAGTCCCCTATTAATGTATGAGTGACTATATCTCTACTCAACAGTGTACAGATGGAGGTAACCCAACAGCCTTCTACCAGTCAGCAACCCCCTACTAATGTATGTGATACTTCCTCTCCCCTTAACATTGCACCACCTAACCAAACAAACCGGCCCCAGCAAGTATATATAATAGGGGCTTCAATGGTAAAGTATCTGGACTGTGCCATCTGTGGGACTGATAAGGCTAATAAAGCCTGTTGTAGCTTTAGGGAGCCAAAATTGCTGACCTGATCCCCATGGCAAACAACATCTTGAGTAACACAGAGGAAAGCCCACTAGTAATCCTCCACATGGGCACTAACAACATTAACAAGACTACCATTAATAATATTAAATCCTATTTTGAATGCTTATGCAGCAAACTAGAAAACAAGGGTTGCTGGCTTGATGGCACTGAGGGTTGAGGCACTGGACACCACATCTCACGCCATGCTGGTGACCAGTGTTTGGAAGTAGGCACGGGCTGCCTGGCATCAGCCAGGAGGAGGAGGAGGAGGATTGAGCATCCCAGGCACACCTCTACTCTTCCAGGGAGGGTGGGTGAGGAAGACCAGCAAGGAGCTGACTCCTGGTGGTGACTGGGGGCTGTGCAGTCTCAGGGCCAACAAAAGGGGACAGCATTGGTGGGGTCTGATGTGCAGTGTACAGGAGCATGCGTTGCAGCATTATTGATTCCATTGCACATCAGTACCAGAGGGGGGCTACCACTAAAAGAGAAAAACCTCTTGGAAGCTTGACAGCTGCCCCGACATCATCGCCATGGATATGCCCATGTCAGCTCCCTCCTGTGCCCACCCTCCAGGTCTCCGTGGTGGTGGAGTAAGTACCCACCGTGAAGTGACCGGGGAAGGGCTGCAGTGGGGAGGTGAGCTCTGGCTGCGGCTAGGGTGGGGGCCATGAGAGCTGGCTGGATGGGGGAACCAAAGGTACAACTCCCACATCTGAGGATATAAAATACAATAAAAAAAAAGAAAACAAGGATTGCTCCATTACACTATCTGAGATCCTACCAATCCCAAGAGCAGGATATTACATAAATCAAAAAATAAAAAAAATCAACGAGTGGTTGCGCAAATGGTCTCTGACAAAGGCCTACAGTTGTCTGATGCATTGGGAGGAATTTGATGGTAAGATAAACCTTTTTAGTTGGGATGGTCTGCATCAAAGCAGACAGGAAATCAACAGTTGGGCAAGAAACTAATAAAACCTATTAATAGTTTGTTAAACTAAATTCTAGGGGAACATGGGACCCCATACAAAATACTATGAATTTGCATATACATCCATCAGATTTCTTTCTGCCAATGTTCAGAGTCTTAATATCTACAAAATTTCAGAACTCCAAGGAATTATGATACAAGATGATCTCGACTTAGTGTGTATAACTAAAACCTGGTGGGACTCCTCCAGCAAATGGCTAAAGGAGATACCTGGATATACCCTTGACCAAAAAGATAGAGTATGTAAAACAGGAGGGCGTATTTGTACCTATGTTAAAAATAGCCTCCATTCTTGTGTTATTGACACAGACCCATCAGTAGTTTAAACAGAAAGTGTCTGGGTACAAATACTAGTCAAACAAAATCACAAAATAGTCATTGGTAATTGTTACCGATCACCACAATCTAAGGAGGAATACAACAGTACCGTCATTGATGAAATAACACAAATGACTGAAAAAGGAGATGTATTAATAATGGGCAATTTCAACTACCCAGGTATAAAATGGGACACCATCAAATCAGAAAAATACAAAGCTGAATTCAGAATCACGCATACAAAGGATAATTGTAAGATCTTTTATGGATATGTTAATTCTAAAAAAAAATAAATGTGCATCTAGGGGAATTGGACCAATCAAGACAGATAATAAATTGATTGAAAATGATCATGATAAGGCACAAGAATTCAATAAATATGTTTGCTCAGTATATAACCTTAAACCTTATACCACTAATACCACCTCCCAGGTTGTTTATGAAGTAGACCTACCTAACAGTGAAATAAAGACAGCATTACAAAATATTAAGACAAACTCCTCCCCAGGCCCCCATGGAATTCACCCTAAACTATTATCAAACTCCGCAGAAACATTATATATTCCTATAACCATATTATTTAACAAATCACTTTCTTCATCCTATGTACCTAATGACTGGAAACTATCAACTGTGGTACCTATTTATAAAAAAAGGAAACAAAAACACAATTAGCATTTATAGACCTATTAGTCTCACATCCATTTTATGTAAATTACTTGAGAAAATCATTAAAAGCAAAATCAAGCATGAATTACAAATAATAGGATACAGCAATACCACTCAACATGGATTTACTCCTCAGCGATTGTGCACCATAAATCTAATCTGTTTCTATAACAGAATCAGTGAAAGCTTGGACAATATGATCCCTGTAGATGTCATCCTTCTAGACTTCAGAAAAGCCTTCAATAAGATGCCACATCATGAAGTAGTCCATAAACTACAAAAATCAGGACTTTCAGACCAAATCACTTGTGGAGTGAAAAACTGGCTGTCTGGTCACAACCAACAAGTGAGATTAAATAGTCATCTATCTGAACTGGAAGAAGTGACGAGTGGGGTACCCCAGGGATCCATACTGGGTTCCACCTTGTTTAATCTATTCATTAGTGATATAAACAGCAACATCACAAACTATATGGTTAAATTCTCAGATGATACCAAGTTAGTGGGAGAAGTTAATATCATTGACAAATATTTATTTTCTTGTCCAGGATCTTAATAGGATTAGTAATTGGAACCAACAAAACAAAATAACATTAAACCAAGATAAATGTGTGGTTCTACACATGGAATGTAATAATCCACAAAACAATTACATTATAAACAATAAACCACTAAAAAAAGTTACCACTGAAAGAGACCTTGGGGTAATAATAAATAAGTCTCTCAGCCCAACAGACCACTGCAGAAAAGTATCTCTTACTGCAAACCGTAATAAACTGAATAAAATGGTTCTTTATTAACTAAAACTCCTATTTAATCCTCCCTTTGTACCGAACATATGTAAGACCACATCTCGACTTCTGTTCTCCATATTGGAACCCTCGCTTGAAACAAGACATTACAGTTCTGGAAAAAGTACAGCGTAGAGCTACAAAATTGATACCAGCCTTATATAGAAAAACTTATGAAGAATGACTGCAAAGCACTGGACAATTTTCCCTTCCTGAAAGGTGTAAAAGGGGTGGCTTACTTCAGCTATATAAAATTATCCAAGATCCAGTACTGACTGAACAATGTAGTATTACATGGCTTGACCGATGAATCCCCCTAAGAAGTCATTACAAACAGCTTATGATTCCTCACGCTAATACCAATAAAAGAGATAGCTTCTTCTCAATTAGGGCTATCAAATATTGTAACATACTCTTCCAAAATATTGTAGATGCATGAAGTTTAGAGACATTCAAAAATCTTCTAGACCACCATTTAACTTAGGAAATATACTAAGTGATTTGTCCTCTATGAGTGGGAGACATACACAATGGGCCATGGCCTTCTTATGTCTTATAATCCAAATAATCCAATTAAGATAGAAATCCAATATACCCAAAGATAATTAATTATGAGAAGTTCCTTTTTATCTCATAATATATTCTTGCTTTTCTGTGTTTTTAATTTGAGATGTACAAATGTTTTATGGTGTTCTTTTCTGTATTTCCAGCAATTATGTGCTATACTTACTTTTACAAATAAACTTTGTATCTTGTACCTTGAATAAATAAAGTTTATCAGATCCCACCCAAAACATAGTTTTCTGGAACAACAGTGAGCACAGGTTTGGGATGGCGATTTGAAAATGACACTTGCTATGTTCATGAGGTGGGTAACAAAAATGACTATGTTGAAAAAGTGGGTTCAATATATTAAAACAAATTTGCAACGTTATGAGTTAATGTGAAAAATTGCAATGTTTCTTCATAATTATTTGGCTTAGGATTTTTTACCTCAAATTTTCAAAGGTCTGTTTATTCCTCTACTTTATGATCAAGACAGGTGTAATTTTTTAAGTCCCATACAAAAGGTGGTTTTACAGAAAGACTACAAAAACATGTTTCAGAGGTAATTTAAAAAATTGTATGTGTCTTGTTAATGTTGGGGGTAGAAAAAAGCCATGCTGAAAATTTGGGACAAAATATTAAAAAATAACAAAGTTATGAATAATATTTCAAAATACATTAAGAATCCAGTACAAAATACCAGACCAGTGATGTGGAAGGCTGGGGCACTGGCATCTCACCTGCTGCCATTACAGTGGACTGGGTTCAGTGACTTACCCGGGATGCTAGTGGTTGACCATAATGGGAAATGATTGTGCTTCTAAAGACTGTTCTACTGTCTCAAGGAGAGGGGATATGCCATTCTGCTCAGATACTGAA
This sequence comes from Neoceratodus forsteri, assembly GCA_016271365.2. Taxonomy (NCBI): domain Eukaryota; kingdom Metazoa; phylum Chordata; order Ceratodontiformes; family Ceratodontidae; genus Neoceratodus; species Neoceratodus forsteri. The sequence continues at coordinate 737,793,326 of CM057449.1, forward strand.
GCATAGTGGTAGGCCAGTGGGACTGTTGCACATTTGGGGGGATTGGCAGGCAGTTGGTACATTGTACATGTGCACTTCCTTGCACTTGACTGAATGCATCACCATGCTGCCAGCCAAAGCAGAGGAAAAGAGGAAAATCAGGATTTGGCCCATGAAGCCCCACTCAGTGGTCTGGCAGGCACAATCCCCCTGGGATCCCTGCCACAGTGGACCTGGACCAGGACCTCGGGGGCGGGAATGGCTCTCCCCTTCCTGGCACTGCGGGGGGTGGCTGTCGGGGACAGCAAAGTGGCAGATTAGCCTCAGGGAGATGGTAGCAGGTCAGGGAGAGAGCAGGGGCTGGAGAGCCCTGCCAGTACCCTGGAGATACAATGCTCTTCCTGGACCCATCATGGGGAGGCTGGTTGTGGGAGATGATGAAGTGGCAGGTATGTCTTGGGAGCTAGCAGCAGGTTGGTGAGAGAGTAGTGGCTGAAGAGCTGAAGACGCCAGGCCCCTGGTTATACAAAGCTCTTCATGGCCCTATCACAGGGAGGGGTTGGGGGTGGCTATAAGGGGAACAAAATTGCAGGTGAGCCTCGGGGAGATAGCAGAAGGTCAGGGAGAGAGCAGGGCCTAAAGAGCCCTACCAGTATCCCAGGCATACAAAGTTCTATAGCAGAAAGAGAGTCATTAACCAAACATACCTTGTGTTTAGTCTGTTCAGGATTGGGTGCAGTGCAGAAAGCAGAATCACCAGTGACAGACAGGATTACTTCGTGGGACCCTTTTTTAGGCAAGTGAGGGATATGGGGACTACAAGACAGTGATAGATGATTTTCTTCTTTTCAGATTTTCACTCTAAGTCAGGTAAGCTTAGTGAACAAGGACCAATAGTGATATGAGCAGACAATCTAAAAAAAATGGTAACTGAGCGATTAAAGAGCTAGTGGATTGCTTGAGCTAGTAGTATGTTAAAAGCATATCTGTTGCCTTGTCTTGTGTCACTACTGTAGATTCACAATAATGAGAGCTGGTAATAATATGTTGTTCTTAAGCTTTGCAGGTTTTGGAGTTTAGAGGAAGTTTACAAAGACGTGCTGTGCCATTTGTTATTCTCATGCCAGAAGTAATGGATTGATGGGAAGCATCACAGTGTCTGTAACATAGAAACATAGAAATTGTTGGCAGATAAGGACCGCTAGGCCCATCCAGTCTGCCTGCAGGCCCTATACATTGTATGTGGCCACTGACCCTATGTGATCAATGTACAGTAGGTTTGAATTCCCTGTAGGCACGTGTTTCCTGACTCATATGGGATGATAAACAATGCATTGCATCATGTGTTCGTCTGTCATGAGAATCTTGCTCTTGTTACTCGTCGAGGTAACTGGTGTTGCTTTCCATGTGGGGTTTGATTTTGTGCTCCTTCACTTTTGCTGCATTCAGGGCATTTCAGCTGTACGGGTGTAGCCCTGAGTTCCTACACTTTGTGTTGTCGGTGTTTGGTGCTGTCTGTTTGCATCTCCCTATTCCCTCAAAGAATTTAAAAATTGGGGAGAAAGAACAGTGTGGTGGGGTATTCTGTACTCTGAAGCATGATGATGGCTGGGGAGATGTAATGGGGTTCCTTCCTTCATGAGTCACTCTGCATTGTAGTTACCAGTGTGTCGACTGTCAGATCGGGGCTATGTGCTGACAATTCTTTTTTCTAGGTTGAACTCTACATTGATTAGATTGTCAATGCAGCAGTGTAGGTATCTGAAACAGCACTGAGAAAACCATGAAAATAGGTCATGAAGACTCTAAAACTTGAATAAAACTCAGTGTTTATTGAAGTCAAGCATACTTGAAAGGCACATTAGCGAACTTCAGTTGCTGCCTTTCAGCTATGCATGGTTCAGATAATCTGTGAGTTTTCTTCAGGTTTTGGATTTGTCAGGACTTATTTACAGGACTGAGTGTGGTTTTCTTAGTGTTATTGTAATTTTACTATTTCCGGCCACGCTGGCAGCGTTGCGTGTGGGCATGGTACCTGTATGTTGTGACGGGTATTAGCAGGTGCTTTGTTCGGGGATATTGCAGTGCAGTGTGGGACGAATGTGTGGGTGTTACTGGAAATCAGTATCTCTCTCTCTTGCTGACTCGACTGACACAATGTTTGTGATGGACTGCCACCCCCTTCCCAAATCTTAGGAGAAATAGTGAGTCAAAGAAATAGATTTAAAAATCATAAATTTCATTAGATTTCATTTCAAGCAAGCAAAATCTTATTTCAAATCACCTCTCACACTTTATTGATATTTATGTACAGTTCAAAACATTGCCTCAATGTAACGAGAGAGAGTGACACAGAGACATTTACATCAGCGCTTGCATTTGCCAATCTGTTGGGGAAGCATGGTTTTGTGGTGGGGATTGCTGTCTTGTAGTGTTGGAACACCCAACTCCAATCTGAGGGTGGAAGTGCTGGTGGCCAAGCTGTGGATTATTGCAAGGGAACACATTTCTTTCAGTTGTCATGCTGCATTTTTCTTTCTTTTTTAATTTAGTATTCTCCAAGGGAGTAGGGAAACACAGGTTGATCGTGCTGAATGCAGATGTCATGGGGTTGAGGAATTCAGGGGCAATGTTGGTGTGACTGAAGTGTCTGAGAGCCACGGGAGCAGGCCCAGATCCTTCTTGACAGATTTAGCCATATGCTTTATTGACTAGCAAGACTGGGGTTTGTTCAGAGTAGAGTAGATGAAAGCATTTTCTGCTGTTTTGTGTGGGTCGGGGTCACTGGCATTGCACTGTGAGCAGCATGCAGAGCAATACAAAGCATGGCATCATTTTACCATATTCTGTAACAAATGTAGCTGGCAGTTATGCTTTTAAGATTTTTCTTGTTAGCATGAATAAAAATATTACAAATGTGGTCAGTCACTGTCACTACGTTACATTTATTTAAGTGTGACAGCCAAAGCATAAGTCCTGTTAGGGCAGAACCTTCTAACTACTGCATGGTTAACCCCTCTGACTCCCATCCCCACAGTGTCACTTCCGCTTAATGCTCACCAGTGCAGAAGCTCTCTGTTTGACCAGAGGATCGCTTTGTGGATTACAGGGAGTGAGAAAATTCAGAACTGGTATGAAATATCTATATTATTCATTTAAAAAAAAACAGTATGCCATTTACTGCAGAAATACATTACTCCACATTAAAAAAGACATAAAGAAACCCTCAGTCCACTAGCTCTTTATATTACTTTAAATACTCTGCACAGCTTCAGTGTCACAGACTGCTCCCCTCTTCACTCATATGCCCTGCTTGTAAAGTCAGAAGACTATATTAGAGGAGGGGAGAAGGTGCACTGTTGAGGATGGGGAGAAGAAAAACCAAATCCTGCACTCAAGGAAAATAAATTAGATCCAGATACCGTCTTCTTGTAGATAAAAGTAGCACAGAGGCATTTGGGACATAGTGATTCTCTAAACGTGTAGCATTTGGGGCATAGTGGTCCTCTAAATTTTGGTGTTCGGAGTTCAAAATAAAGCTATTTTATCTGCAGTAAGTTGGTATCTGGACTTAATTTTTTTCCTTGAGTACAGCATTTTGTTTTTCTTGTCCATTGGGACTGGCTGCCCATCCCTGCACCACTACTAATCCAGAACACACTGCTGAAATGGAACTACACTGTTGGGGGGTCAGTCTGAGTTAGCTGGGGCTTCAGCTACTATTGCCTCCAACCCCAATTCATGGATCGGAATAATAAAATTGCATAATTTGGGGAACTAGATTTATTTTTTTTATTTATTTAAACATTTTACCAGGAAGGCATACTCAGCAGGCAACTGCTCATTTCCAGATACGTCCTAGGGCAGGGGAACAATGGGAAAATAGCAATTGTATACAAGAACTGAGCAGTAAACATGAGCAGCATGAAGTACAGAGGTGTGTGACCATATAATACAAAGCAAAACAGTACAATTCAAGTACAATATGTATAATACAATTTAACTACAGATGAATTGCAGCAACTGGATAGTGCTGTAGGATTTAATCATTAAGCTGCTGAAGCAACATAGTGTCTGGTAGCCCCATCTAAGCAGATGTGCAAGAGCTGGAACATAGTACAGCAGCAGAAGGTTGGGAGCAGGAACTGGAGGTGCTGAAGTGGTTTTTGAAGAGAGAGTTGAGATTACCTGGGGAAGAAGCATGGCAAATGTCAGGGAGGAGTAAATTCCACAATTTAGGCAATCGATAGGAGAAAGTGGCCTGGCCTGCAGAGGTAGACATGTGAGGCACTGACAAGGAAAAGGAGTTAAAATGACTGAGGGAGTGGGAGAGAGGGAGAGAGGGGACGAGTGCAGAGAAGAGATAAGAGGGCAGGGACTGAGACCTGCATTTGGCTATGAAACTAGTGCAGTGTGCTTGCCTCCTGTCCTGTAAGGTTGGGAGGGACAGGGACTGGTAGAGGAGATAATGGTGGGTACAGGATGGACAGTTGATGGCGAAATAGCAGAAAGAATGGTAGAGGGTGTCCAGTCTAGTTAGGGAGGATTTGGGAGTGGCACTATAGACTACATCTGCATAGTTGAAAATAGGGAGAATCATTTTCTGCACTATTGCACGGCGGGCCAGTAACGGGATGCACCCACGGTGGCAATACAGAACGCCTAAATTGGGGCACAGTTTCTTGTGGATAGCATCAATATGTACATAATAGTTAAGGTGCCAATCAAGTCAGACCCTGAGGAATCTAAAGAAGGAGGAGTCCTCCAGCTTTGTTTCATCCAGGGTGTGGAAAGTGGGGAGGGAAGGGAGCCAAGTGAGTCTCTGCCTTGTGCCAAAGATCATGGAGACTGCTTTCTTGGCATTCAGAAAGAGCTGATTTGAGTGAAACCAGTGTTGGACATTATCAAAGTCATGCTATAGTCTGGTTGCCACATCAGAAGATGAGGGGCCGGATGTATACAGAACAGTGTTGTCTGCATACATGTGGATGGATGTGTGTGGGAAGGCAGAGGGCAGGTCATTGAGGAAGATGGAGAACAGCAGAGGGCCAAGGACCGAGCCTTGAGGAACACCGGTAGTGATGAGAAGGTAGGAGGAGGAGATTGAGATTCCAATATGGATGGATTGAGTCCTACCCACTAGGTAGTAATGGAACAAGCCAGTAGCCCCACTTGAGAGCCCTGCTAATGATAGCTTTGATAGGAGGAGGGGATGTAAGACAGTGTCGAAAGCCTTAGCAAGGTCGACAAATATGGCAGAGGTGATGAGGCCCTGGTCCATGCCGGTGTGGATGGATTCAGTGAGCCTTACTAAGGAGGTAGTGGTGGAGTGGGACTTCCTGAACCCAGATTGGTAAGGTGTGAAGAAAGAGGTGGAGTCAAAGAAAGAGGAGAGCTGGGAGAGGACGAGACACTCCTGTAATTTTGCCAGAATGGGAAGGAGGGAGATCGGGCAGTAATTCCCAGGGGAGGAGGGGTTACCATCTTTCAGAAGGGGGATGACAGTGGTGTGTTTCCCTGCCAATGGGATGGAAGAGAGAGACAAAGAGAGGTTGAAGAAAGAGGCAAGGGGGGGAGGTGATCGCGGGGCAACCAGGAGAAGCATTTTGGAGTCCAGCCCGGAGGGACATTTGCCCTTGGATGGGTTTAATGCAAGAAGGGCCTTATATACTTCAGCCAGGGTAATGTGGCATAAGGAGAAAGAGGGGAGTGGGGCTTGGGTAGGTAGAGTTGGGGTTGATGGGTCATAGCCGAGGGTGGCTGCGGGGCAGAAGACAGGAGTGAGGCAGTACAAGAAGTGAAGAAGGAGTTAAATTCAGTTGCCACTGCAGGTATGTCTGTTAAAGTGATACTGCCAGCTCTAATAGTGGAGATAGGGGGTTGGGAAGGTGAGTGGAAGAGGGATTGTACCACCTTCCAGAATTTGGATGGGTGATTTAAGTTAGTAAGGAAGGTGGATTTAAAGTAGTTCACCTTAGCCAGATGAATGGCTCTTATGCAGGCTTTTTGAAGAGTACGGCAATAGTAGTAATCTGACTCAGAGCCAGTGGCTTTGAGAGACTTCCATCCCTGACCCCTAGCCCGAAGGCAGGTCATGAGGTCTGTGGTGATCCAAGGCAGGTGGGAGCCCCACACGCAGATCTGTCTGAGTGAAGCATAGGAATCCCAAACCAAAAGGAACTTGGACTTGAAAAAGTCTAGAGCTGCATCTATAGAGGTGGCGTGTGGGATGAATGACCAGTCAGAGGATGCCAAGTCATTGAGAAGGGTAGTGAGATCCAGGGTATTGTAGGACCGATCCAACAGAATTTTAGGGGAAGGGGCTTTTGGCCTATGGATTTTCTGGACTGCATAAATTAGATGATGATCACTTATGGAGTCGCGAAGAAGACCTGCAGTGATTATCCTGTGCGGGTGTGAGGTCAGTGCCTAATCTATTACAGAGTGGTTTAGAGTTTTGGTGTTTAGACAGGAGGGTTCACTGATCAGCTAAGACAGGTTGAGAGTGGCTATATCATTTTCTGCATTTTTGAATTGGAAGAGGAGAGCCAGTTCACGTTGAAGTCACCTAGCACATGGAGCTTACCACCAGATGCATGTGATTGTAGAGCTGCTAGGAGGTCAGTAATGGTAGAAATGGGGGAGCTGGGGCAGCAACAAGAGCCAGCTATAAAAATGGGTATCGAGTGGGGGAGGGAGATTTGTACCATCAAGGATTCAATAGGCTGCTGGAGATGTATAATAGGCACAGGGAAGAATTGGAGGGAGGAAGAGATGTACATGGCGATACCTCCTCCTTTCTTCTTACCGGGATGGTCATTGCAGATGACTGAGTACCCTGGTGGAGATACAGGCATCGTGGATGTCCAGCTTTAGCTAAGTCTCATTTATGATCAGGACGTTGGGGCTGAGGGACAAGGTAATCGTTTGAAGCAAGGGGATTTTGGCGAGAAGGCTCCTGATGTGAAAGTGAGCCAACTATAGGCCCCAAGGGAGTTGGAGGGGATGGGAGGGGGTAGGACCAGGGTTGGCCTCAATGTCCCCTGCCATCAGCAGCAGGAGCATTACCAAGGGTTTCGACAAGGCCAGTAAGGCTTTACAGTGGGAGGAAGGCAGTGGGGGAGGATTGGGAGAAGACCCTGTGGGAAACCCAAGGGCAATTAAACTAGCATGCAAGCTGGGGGGGAAGTATGGAAGGTCTGGGATGCCAGGTGTTTGGGGGCAAATGGGTGATCGGTGGGGGGAGGAGGTAGCAAAAGGGGTGAATGGTAGGGAAGGGTGAAAGGAAGGACTGAACTGTCTCCCTAGGTAGAAGGAGGGTGGAAGGGGCACCAAGGGTGCAAGAAGGGTGAGGATTGACATAGTCACTAGGAGCATGGTGAAAACTTAGGTTGAGAGAACGGTCCACCAGTGAGTCAGGGGGTTGTCGGTTGCTAGGATGGGGCTGTGTGGAGAGTCAACTGCAGAGATGGTGAAGTACACAGGGCTTAGGTCATGCGGCAAGCTTGAGCAGTTAAAGGGAATTATAGGTGCATTTAGGCAAGAAACAGTGCTGGAGTTGGAAATATGAGAAGAGCGCGACATCTAGTGGCAACCAGTGATAAGCTGCAGATGGGAAAGTAGCCTGTTAGATAATACAGGGTGGCACAAGGTGACATGGAGTGGAGCTACAGCATTATATAACAGAGTGACTGCCAAGGGTGGTGGGGAAGCTGACGCAGAGCGGCAGTTGGGTGAAATAATAGAGATGCCACAGAATGTCTGTCGTACCTGGAAGTGGTAGGCGAATCAATGGCTTGGGGAGGGCAGGATCCTCCAGCAGGTGCCCTCACGACCCCTTGCAGCAGGGAGCTGTAAAGAGCTGTAAAGAGAAGGGAACAGGGTCAGAATGCAGCAGCTAGATAATGGGGGATGGTACAGAGGGACAAACATGGACTGGAGAAGGGGGAATAGGAGGAACAGGCAATGGGAGGGAGAGTTTAGAGAGAGGTACAAACAACAATCAGAGGGAGTGTTTAACACAGAAAGATAGGTAAACAGAATCAGGCTTTCATTTACATGAGGTACAGCAGGGTTTTAAATTAACAAAACTGGGTTTAAGCATACACATGTTCCAGAAACTTAAGCTGACTTTAGGTATGGCAGTATATGTAATTTAAACAAACTGAATTAAACAGTCACGTGTACCTTCTACATAAGCTAAAAATGGTACAGCAGTGGAGCAAGTTAACAAACCGAATTAGAACAGGCTCATGTACCTTATATTTAAGCTGAAATTAAATACAGCAGTTGAGCAAGTTAAAAAAAATGAATTTAACAGACAAATGTACCTTTAGCTTAAGCTGAATTAGCAGCCCTCTTGGCAAACTTATCTGCAGCCCTGTGATTTAGCTAAGCTTAAAAGCCCACAATAGCTCTCAGTTAAATTAATATAGAGGGTTTAAGAAACAGTGCCAAAGATACAGAAATAAATAACAGGAAAGACTAGAATAAGTCAACTGCAATGTTCTTTTCTTATTTAATTTTTTTAGAGTCCAATCCTGGTTTTGGCACCAAAAATCAAATTCAGATGGCAACTTTGTTGATATAATACAGATGCCATGGAATGTCCATCATACCTGGAAGTGGTGGGCGAATCAACAGCTTGGGGAAGGCAGGATCCTCTGGCAGGTGCCCTCACGACCCCTTGCAACAGGAAGCTGGAAGCGATGGATGAATCAATGGCTTGTGGAGGCCTATGGAGGAAGGGGTGTTCAAAACGACATTGCTAACTTCTGGTACAGTGCCAACAGTTGATTTTTTTTTAACAAATCAAGTGCAGTAAGGCAGAGAACCTTCAGAGATGCTGCCGGTAAGAACCTGAGAGTGCACATGCACACATGTGCTTGACAACATGACAGAGTCAGGCTGCAACCCCCACATCACTCTCCAGCTGCACCTCCACCCGAGGTCACACAGACCATGTTGTGGTAGTGGAAAGTGTAACCCTCCCTTAAGCCCCAGAGAGCATCCACTAAGTTGCATGCCTCTTCTGCCCGGACTCATTTATGCTCAAAAGTAGGAAAATATGGTAGTATGTTGAAATGAAGCAAAATTCATTTTTCTTCCTATTTAGCATATATGGAGACAGGGATGACAGCATAACATCATTTCTGGCCTCCAGTGAAGGACATATAGAATAGTGCATGGGTGGCCATACGAAACAAGACTGTGTTTCTATCGAGAGGATGTGATGATGGCATACAGACCTCGAGAGCAAAGCTCGAGAGGTCTGAATGACGTCATTACATCCCCGAGACAGAAACACAGCATTAGTTGTGTATGGCCATCCATACACTATTTTGTATAGTATATGATTCCCAGACTGTAGAAAACTTTAATTTCACAAGGATTCATACCTCGTGTTCATGTTCACTTGCTCCAGGTCCATGGTGAAGTCCCGATATGCTCTCCCGACTGTAAACATCGCATTCCTCGGTGCAGTGCCAATCTGCTCTTGACCTCGATGATCTACAGTGCCAGTGATTAAAAAAATAAAAGAAAACTGCCACACTGGTAGTTTGGACACACTAAGTCAAAGGTGTCCAAACTACATGAATCCACCACCATCCAAACCACTCGCTAACCTTCGCCACCATTTTGCTGTTCGTTTTTTGAACACAGTGCTGTTTCGGCCAATCAGGCAGCAGCTCAAAGGGGAAAAGTTGTAGTATTGTTGTGATGTCAGAATGATACTAGAACAACGTTTCTTGACCTTTGAACTGCCCTACAATAACTTTTGGAAAGCCACTGCTTTTTAGCCACAATAAGCCCTAACCATATACTATAATTCATTATAGTAGATAAACAAGCCACTGTAAAGCATGTGTAAATGGTATGCCTGTATGCTAATTGTATAGGAACTTTAAAGCACTTTTGTTGAAAAGTAGTTACTTGCAAATTGTTGATTGCACACATCTCTGTCTCTTCTTTACAAAACAGAAAAGACCAAGGTCCTGGGGAGCATTCTTTTAAATGATTGTGTCACTCAACCAGCTTACTAACCCAACAGATCCCACCTCTGTATCATAGTAATTCAACAGCCAACTCCTCTACCTCATTAAACCCTGACAGCCCCTACCCTTCCTCTTCCTTTACTTTCAGCCCTCACCCCTTGTATACTTCTCCAAGGCCGAGACCCAGAACCTATACCATCCTCTGGTCCAAAAAAACCCTGCTTCTTAAGGAGGGATGCTATAGACCCTACAAAGAGGAAAGGAGCTGCAAAGGAAGGAGACCTGGATCATATAGCGAATTTCATGTTTGGCCACCCTGTTTAGGAGAGTAATGCACTCCTTTACCTTGGGTACAGTGCACTGTGTTGCTGGGTGCCACCTGGTTGAATTGGGGTGGAAGTGCAGCAGGAGGCACTCAGAAAGTCGGGTGGAGCAGTGTCTGATGTAGGTGGTGTCATTGTATATTGCTGACCCTCAGAAATAACAGAATGAAAACAGCACATTGCAAAGCGGGTTGTTCCTGGCCTGTTGTGGGCTATGCACTATAGACTTCAGTGCACCACCTACTGACCACAAAGATATGGACCCCTGGGGAGGCCAAATCCCTGACAGTGGGGACAGAGCACCTAGAGAGAAGTAGAAGTAATCCCAGGGATAAGGTGGGTGACAAGCCTGGCAGTGTCAAGGCTGATGGGGACTGGCTGATAGGCAATGAATAAACAGATTACTGAAACATGAAAACAAATTGCTATGTGAAATCTATTACACAACAATTTAATACCCACTGCCATTAAACAGAAATAAAGAAGACCTTCCACCCAGCTGCTGTAAGGGACAAAGAGTAAGCCCAATTTCATCCATTCTACTATTGGACCTTATTGGGAGTCACACTATATGCCTACTGTAGATATTGTGTTTTCCTGTAAACCCTCCCCTTCCTCACCAAATGTCTGATCTGTACAGTGCCTTTGCTTATTATGGTGAAGATTGGGCTCCAAGTCTTTAGTCCATCCTCCATTTTTAATCTGGGGGTGGTGATGGATTTAATCATTATTGTTGCAGGTGGCAGTTAATAGTAGGACTGCTATGCTAGTGAGTTATTTAGTGTCTTCTTACATTTACTCTCGTTCTCCAAGGTAGCTCAGTGGTGACTCTTCCACTGGTAACCTCTGACTTCTATCCTGCATGATCCGCTCATAGTGCAAACTCTTCCCTAGCATCCTAGCACCTCATATGAGGACCCTAAAACACTCACTAGACATGGCAGCAGTCGCCAACCTAATAGCTATCACTTGGTCCTGCCAGAGAGGGTCATGCACTTAATCCATCCCCTAGCTTAAGGATAAGAGGCCAGAAGGGCTGAAGACTAAGGGCCCAATTTCAACTATAATAAGTAATGGGATGAGCCAGAGGTTTGGTGAGGAGGTAGCTAAAGGAAAAGATGGTGCCCAGTGGCTGGTGTGCTTTCAGTAAGAACTAAGGGTCAGATCTGGAAAAAGAGTTTTGTCATTGGCACAAAATGTGAGAACCTTTGTGGACAGGGCCCTTATTGAGCAGGATAGCATTGGACACTGTCTTTGGCCATTACAGCAGCAAGGTGGGAGAGGGTGGAATATGTGTCTAATTTTACATTTGTCTATGGTGGTGGGGCTCCTGATTATACCAAACACAAATGGTGCAAAGATTTTGATTCTAGAAAAGAGTGCCAAATCTCACAATTTGTGAAGAGCACATGTTCTACTGGTTTATTTGCATTCCTTCCATGGTTGTGGTGGCCTTCACTGTTCTACTGGTTCTTGAAAAAAGATGACAAATCAGTCTTGGAGCACCAATAACAACAACTGTTTTGTATTTAGTGAAAAATAGAGGTATGCGGAAAAATAAATTCTGCCAGCAGAATTTGTACGAACGTCTGACTTTCTCTTCTGCAAAAGTTCAGAAATCATTTTGGCAACTTTTGCTGAAATTCTACCTTAAAATGGCAGAATTAATGTATGGACTGCTGGTTAATGTATAAAACTGCCAGAACAGAATTCCACCAAACTGATCACTGTCCGTGGTCAGTTATGCAGCTTTTTTCTGTAGTTTAATACATTAATCCCCCTGTCAGTCACCACCCACTGGTCCCCCCATCACTGAATGCCAGCCTGCTGATGCATAAAACTCCCTGGTGACAAGTGGTCTCCCCCAACTCGCCGATTGCCAGCCCCATCTAAATAAAATCCCTGGTGTCTAGTATTTCCTCCTCCTCCCGCCAATTGTGACCTAATGTAATAGAACAAATTCCCAATCCCTGGTGTCTAGTGGTCCCCCCACCCGATAATCACTGGCCTGCTGATGCATAAAATTCCCTGGTATCTAGTGGTCCCCCCTCCAGTCGCTGATCGCTAGTCTCATGTAAAAAAAAAATCCCTGGTGTCTAGTGATCCCCCCACCCACCAATTGTGGGCACAATATAAAAAACACATTTATAATTCCTTATCTGGTATCTAGTGGACCCCCTTCTCTATCCCTGATTCCCTTAAAGAAAAGGCAGTAGTCCTTTATTCTCTGGTGTCTAGCAGATCCCCTCCCTACCACTGATCCCTGTAAAAAAAAGTAGTCTTTGTCCCACCACTCTCAATGTTCCCTGGTGTCAAGTTGCCCCCCACCCCATCAGGTAGTCCTCCTCCAACACCCCACTCCTCCACCCCGACCTTGAGTGGGTGACTGGCACAGCCCTCCTCTCTCTACCGTGGCCGGCTGCCCACTGAGCTCTCAATGAATGAGCGTATACTTGTACAAGCACACATTCATTCATTGACAGCTCCCCTCATTGAGTGGTATGACAGCTCTGTGGGGTGGCATAGAAAACATAGAGGGCTGTTCCGGAGACCAGTGGGAAGGTCAGGATAGGGGGAACAGCATGGTGGATCCCAAAAGTGTTCACCATGCCATTTCTCTGCATTCTGACCTCCCACTGGTGACTGGAACAGCCCTCCACTCTTGTGTTACACGAGGTCCCTACACCCTAATTGATACCCTCAGAGGTACACCGTGGACAGCTAATGCTTATGCATAGGTTACACTAATACCTAGGGCTAAAGGCATCTACCGTATAAGAGTAGATGCCAGGATATGAATGCATATTGTTGTAATCCACTTTGCTTGCTAATGCACACATATTATACCATGTATTTTCTGTCTATTTCTTACTTGTCAGATGCCAAGACACCTGTCCTTGAAGTAATTATAATATGTAAGGCAACATCACATCCTTTGGTGATGTGCACCACTACACTTCGTTATGTAAGATTCTGTATAAGAACTTCTTTGTTCTAAAACTGATGACTTTACAGAATTGTATAATGTTATCTGAGACTGTGGAGCCACCTCTAATTTAGCCAATAGGGCTCATCTCCGTAACTAGAAATGTTTCTATCTTACAGTAACCATAGTAATTATCATAGGTATATAATGTAATGCACAGGCTCTACACCTTGGAGACCCGAGAGATCCCAAGAGACTACAGAGAAACCTTGAGGTGTAGGGAATGCTTAGCACTGGCTCCCGGTTCGTATTGGTAAGAACTGCTTAGGACAACTGTGATTTATCCCTTTTATATAATAAACTCGTTTATTACTTAAATGCAACTTGTCTGTGATTACTTGCATTTCCCAATATTGTCAAGAATCTGAAGGTAAGGTTTAGACCTCTCAACAATTGGCAACCGTGTGCAGGCGATATTTGGTATTTGTAAGTTTTCACTTGTTGCTTAAACTTTTCCCTTCCCACAGGGACTGTAGGCGTACATTCCCATATCACCTCTCTCGTTTTTACAAAACCAGTTTGTAGTCACTTGCAAAGTCTGGCTGACTTTTTGGGTGTGGTCGATGTCATCTCAACCCACTCCATAGCAGCTTTGAATTGCAAGCCTGCAACTTATACAGTAGCCCAGCTGTGTTTAAAGTACTCGTGTTGTGGATCAATACGCAACACGCTGTCTTTTTTCACAGTTTGAATTTTTGTTCCCTCCCACACAATGGCCACAGTATCAGATATCTGCACAGAACTGAGACTCGATGTCTCTAACTTCCTTGCCTCCCATGGAGGATGGGCTGACTTCGAGCGGGATGCAAGTCAATCTGACAACCCTGTACTGGGGATTTCAACCCAGTACGCAGAGACACAACACTCAACCAATAAGCGTCATGCTAAAGGGTTGATGACCGCCGCTCTCTACGCTGCTTTGGAAGCCTCCGAAGCGAGGTTTTGCACCCTTGATCTGCAGATCGTATCTCTTAATCAAGAGATGGGTTTACAGGAAACAGAATGTATTAGACTGCAGCAGAACTTGGAGTCTGAACTCCAAACTCTGCGAAATGAAAAGGATTCACTATTGCATCATTCAGCACAGGCTGGTGAACAAGAAATGTGTACTTTGAAGCAAGAGTGTGAATGTTTGAGACAGGATAAGAGTCAAGTTGTGAAAAATGAATGATTTGTTGAGTGCTGCGAATGCACAGTTGAGTGATGAAATGGGTGAGCTTCAGGACGAGATCAACCAGGTACGTAATGATTTAGAAATAGCCTAAAGGGACAATCGTGAATTGAGCGCCACGTACTGAGTTTTACAAAAACAGAAGCAGGATCAGGTTGATATGGATGCTGCAAGTGTGAATCATGATGAATGTAGATCTAAGATGGCAAAACTGCGCCATCAGCGAGAGGTTTTGGCTGGCCATGTTAAGGCAATGGGAAGCGTAGCCCCTGCTTTTCAGTCGTCATCAGAAGGGGAGTTATCTGATGATGATGTTTCATAGTACAATGCCCAGTCACGCCCCTACTATGACCCAGAATCCCCACCCAGCCATCCACAGCATGGCGGGTCCCCACCCCGACTCCCCCAGGTCACACATCGACGACGTTGTGACGCTCATCATGGGACATCCCATCATGGCGGCGCCCATGATGGGGGGGTTCAGGCTCAAGCCTGGTCCCGACGGCACCTCCGGTAGCCATTATTAGTGTGGAAGACAGGCAAGAGATAGAAACCATGATTGATAGAGCATTAGGTAATGTTCCTCTTCCTGAAAGGAGTATGAAAGCAATTAAAAGTCAGATTCGACAAATTTTCCAAGAAGCTGGCACTCAGGAAGGTGTTGTTCACACTGCAGCAGAAGCTGCAGCTCGTGCAGTCTTGGATGGTGTGCGAGACGCGTTACCTTTGCCTGATCGACCACCTACTTATCCCCTACAAATGGCCTACTCTGTCCAGCAAATTGCTGACAGTATCGGTCAGATGAGCCTGTCTGACAACCTCAGCTGTCACTTGGAAAAGGTGCGTTCTAAATGCTTAATGCTCAGCCTCGCTGCAGAAAATCAGGTCCAAATACTAAGCCAGACCATCAATCCTGGTTTATGGGCCAAACTCCCTGAAGCAGTTTGCCAGGATGGGAACGCTACCTTTGACGAGGTTGCAGCTGAGCTCGTTTCCGCTCATAGCCCAGGTGTAGTAGGAGTGATGCTGGCATACCCCATAAAGCAAAATGCAAAAGAAAGCCCAGCGACCTACCACCAGAGACTCTGGATGGCCTACCGAGCAGGAAAACACCTGGCATAAGAAGCTGTGGATGTAGATCTTATTGAATATAAGACCTTGTTCCTTAGGAACATGATCCCAGCAGTAAGAGAAAAGGTAGAGCCAACCACTTACCCAAATACGGATAGATTTGCCGATATTCTTCGGAAAACCAAGAGGGTGTATCAACTGTACATCTGTGATTTGGGTTCAGGTTCCAAGAAAGTAGCTGCCATGGAACCCGCCTCCAGGACCACGACACACTATACAGAGGAAGGGCAAGCCCAACACCAGCAGACCAAACATCCATCAGCCCCTCCAACTGGTAACCAATAAAACCCCCAACAGGCCCAACCACAACAACAGCAGTGGGGTGGGAACCAGAATTGGCCTAAAAACAGGAGGCATAAGGGCAGAGGGAAACCATCACAGAGAATGGGTCCTTCATATACGGAGATAGCTGAAGAAAATCAAAAATTCCGAGAACTCCTGGGACAAGTGCGCTCTGTAGCAGATGCTGTTCCCGCGCAGACCCTTGTGGCAGTACAACTGGTGGTCCACGCCACAAATGGCCATGGAGATACCATAAGTACAAGCCCTCAGGCCCATACAAGCCTGAGCCCAGAAGCTTCTCCCTATATTGCATCAGTACAGCATTGTGAAACCATTCATGCAAGTCAGGCCCAACCTCTGCTTGCCTCCGGCAACACGGATTGACAATTACAGGCCCCAGTCCATATTGTAAACAAGCTGGTCTTGGATACAAACGGAAGGCCCTGCACTGAGGCCGAGGTTGGGGGCCGCCAACTAGTATTCCTACTGGATACAGGTGCAGCTGTATCTGTTCTACATGACAAACACCTGGACATGTCCCCTTGGTCTACCGGACGGAAGACTAATATGTCAGGAGTTGATGGTACTAGGCTGCCTGCATACCGTTCTCTACCCTTAACGGTAGAGCTAGGCCACCTGAAGGCCTCACATACTTTCCAACTGATTGTACTGCATGATCATCCTAGTATAATGGGAATTGATTTCCTTGCACCACACGGCTGTGTGGTGGATCTAGCTAACATGCTACTGATACAGATTCAGGGTCAATACCATACCATCTTGATTCCCGACTCACATGCTGTGGCAACGATATCTATCAATGACAAAGAATATGACGTCATAGATTTGTTCAAGAATCATGAACTTTTCCCGAAACTCTTACCTATTCTACAACGACATTTGGAAGCGTTTGCAGTTAACAAGCATGACTGTGGTAGAATGCACACTGTCATTGAGGTGCCCGGTCCGGCACATGAAAGGCAAAGACAATACCCTTTTCCAGCTGAGGCCTTGCCTTCCTCTAGAGGAACGATCAAGTCACTCCTTAAACAAGGAGTAATCAGGACTTGTGTTTTTACTGCCAACTCCCCAGTATGGCCCGTGAAGAAACCCAAGGCGCCTGGAGACTTACTATTGAATACAGGAAACTGAATCAGATCACTCCCAGTTGTTCCTCAACTGTTGCATCAGCACCAGATGTGCTCCAACTTCTAACACCTGATCAGAAATGGTTCAGTGCCCTGGACATTTCCAATGGTTTTTGGTCACTGCCATTGGCCCTCAAGAGCCAATATAAGTTTGCCTTCACCTTTGAAGGATGACAGCACACGTGGACTTGCTTGCCACAAGGATTCCATAATAGTTCATCCCTATTTCATCTCCTCATGATGGATGCCCTACAGAGTTTCTCTACCCCCCAGTGTATCTTACAGTATGTGGATGACCTGTTGCTGGCCACGGCCATGCAGGAACAACATTTGGATCTCTTGGACGAACTACTGACTCTCATCCAGAGAGCAGGCCTGAAATGCAACCCGGCAAAAGCACAATTGTGTCAGAAGGAAGTATTCTTTCTGGGTCTGAAAATAACTGACCAAGGTCGAAGCCCTACCTGGAAAAAGCTACAGGGATCACAAGACTTGCCGTTGCCTACCAGTGTGGCATCTCTTCAAAGGTTTCTAGGTATGGTAAACTATTCAAAAGATTTCATTTGTGATTTTGCTCAGAAAGCAGCTCCTCTGTATGAACTACTCAAAAAGGATGTTCCATGGACTTGGGGTTCCTGTTCACACCCAGGCTGTGACGTCATTGAAGCAGGCTCTGGCTTCTGCCCCAGCACTGGTTAACCCCAATCCGGCACTACCATTCCATCTTGAGTGTGCCACCATTGACATTGCCATGTCAGCAGTGCTGGCCCAGAAGGTGCATGGCACCTTGAGACCCACTGCATGTGCATCGCAGCTCTTGACTCCAGTGGAGCAGAAGTATGACCTTTGTGAAAGGAACCTTCTGGCCACCTACTGGGCTGTCAAGCACTTCTAGTATATCATTGGGTACTCACCATTGATCCTCAACACTAACCACATGCCAACTACCTTTTTGCTCTCAGATAGAGTGAAGGATGGGTCAGTCTCTAACACTAGGCTGACACACTGGTCACTTCTCCTCCAGGATAGAGATATCCAGGTCCACCTGACCAAAGTTCCATCTCTGCTAGCTCATGGTCTCCTTTTTCAGGGAGAACCCCATGACTGTACACTACAGTCACCTGATCTTCCAGATCCAGGTCCTTTCCTCCCTGCCATGCCACGAGTACTCGAGAGTACCTCGTTGTGCCATATTTTTACTGATGGTTCAGCATCCTATTATCAGGCAGAACAGATTGCAGGGATAGGCATTTTGGTAATATACCCTTATGGAAACACTGTCAAGATATCCAAATGCTGTAGTGTAGCTTCATCACAGTATGCAGAGATGGCAGCGGTGGCTTGTGCTCTTGAGTTCATCCAACATGGAACTCGGGATACTATCATCTTTACAGACTCTAACTGGGTTTGTTGTTCCCTTACAGAATTTCTTCCTTTCTGGCAGAAGAACTCCTTCGTCTCTTCTGATGGCAGCCCTGTGAAATACAAAGAATTGGTAATATACATACATGCATTGGCGTAAAAGTTCGCACACAAACTTTATGTTCACAAGGTCAAAGCGCATTCTCTTCATGACCCCTATCATGCTTTCAATGACACCGCAGACACCCTTGCTAAGGAAGGGGCCCGAGGGGGGATGTCTGGATGATGGACCACCCAGAGGCTAATGCAGCTGTACATGTTGCAGCCCTAAGAAGAAATCTGGGTCTTTTTCCCCCTGGACCTCTCAGCAGCCCAACATCTGGACACTGAACATAGAGAGGTGTTCAGATTCCTTGACAAAGGTACTGAAGAAAGACTACCTACACATAACCCATACCGAAGGCATGAAGGTAAGTTGCACTTATCCCCTGACGACAAGCTCATTTGGTTTCAACCAGATGACACTACTACCAAGTTGTGGGTAGTCCTCAGACACCTAAGATCTGAATTTTTGCACCAAGTACATGATACTCCTAGTGGTGGTCACCAAGGAGCAGAAAACACCCTCCAATGACTCAAGATCACTGCCTGGTGGCCTGGTATTACCAAAAGATGTTAAACAATACATAGACAATTGCCTTGTTTGTGCACAAAACAATCCCATACCTACAAAACAAAATCCCAAACTTTTACCACAAAGACATTCTGGCCCTTGGCATGCCATCCAAATTGATTTTATTGGCCCTCTGACCAATACCAGTAGAAACAACAAGTATGCTCTTGTGGTAACCGACCTATTCTCTAAGTGGGTTGAGGCTTTCCCCACTAAGACATGCACCACAAAGACAACTGCCAAAATCCTGGTGGAACAGATTTTCTCCAGGTGGGGCCTGCCTCTTAAGGTAGACTCTGACAAAGGAACTAGTTTTACAGGTGAGTTGATGAAAGAGTCCCTTGAACTCCTTGGAGTTCAACAAAAGTTTCACATACCTTATCATCCCCAATCTTCAGGTCAAGTAGAAAGAGCCAACAGAAGGATTAAGCAAATGCCTTCCAAATTCATTGAGGACAATCCCAAAAACTGGGATTCCCTGTTGCCTTTACTCCTTATGGCAATCAGGGGCACACCCTCAGCCACTACCCAGCTGACACCCTTTGAGGTGATGACTGGTAGACAGATGAGATTACCTGAACACTTGCTGTTTGACCTGCACATCCCCACTGTAGACCGCGTGTCTGTGGACCAGTATGTGGAAAAACTCAGAAAAGACCTCATACACACACATTTGTATGCTTCAAACTGCATGGGCAAAGCCCAGAAACAATCCAAAATACAATTTAACAAACACGCACAAGAAGTGGATTGGCAGGTTGGAGAACAAGTAATAGTACTTCGATTTGCACATCCCACCCACTCTTCCTCCAACAAATGGGAAGGCCCATACCCCATTGTCAACAAGCTCAGTCCAGCAGTCTATCAAGTTAGACTCCTGCACAACAACAAACTGACTGACAAGTGGTTGCATGCAAACCAGCTGAAACTGTACAAAGGAACTTAACTTACTTTTCCTAACCCCATTGGGCGGAATTGTACTAATACATTAATCTTTGATCTTCCTTTTTAGATATACTGGCAAGATGGCTATCTTGTTCCTATATTTCCTCCTTTCAGGAGTGATCCCCTGCATCCAAGGCACGGTACTGGACCTTCTTCAACAACTGGATCCTCCAGCACCTCCTACAGAGTGAGTTTCCATCAAAATACCAAATACCATGATCACTGTCCAGGAAGGTTCCGATGCTTACCTCACTGCCTCGGTCATTGCTCCTGACAAATCTACCCTTCAGATTGAGTGCCAAACCACATCACAAGGACAAATCCTCCCTGTGGCCAAACTCTCCAAAGAAACTTTTCAGGGTTGGCCCAATGCTATATTATCCCCAAATGGTTCACTGTCCTTGTTACAAACTGCATTAAGACATTCTGGTTTGTACAGTATTACTGCCTTAATAGATCCTTCTTACTGTAATTCTCTATCCAAAGATTCCGCTCGCAGATTTTGTGCTGTACACCACATGGCCTCTGCTGCCATGTATCTCTCTGTATTACCGCCCACTGATAAACAGCTTTTAGAATGTCCAAAACATAATCCTGATCCCCGTAGTGGTCTCACAGCCACTGCCCTCCCAGGTTCTTTGAGTAATAATTTACAGTTTATGCATATACCTGTTTTGTTTAACCTTACTTACTGGAATATGAAAGAGTTTGGTATGTGTCACAATACTAATACATCTGCATTTTATAGTACATTACTACTTGATAGTTTAGCTGCATTTCAGATTCGTACAAAGGATCCCTTCACTGGGGTCTATTCTACTGAACATAGAGGTAATTTTAGGAGGAAAACCCCTCCTGGTACTTTCAATCATAAACGTAACAAACGTGAAGTTGACAGTTCTGATGTTACAGGTGCAACAGGTACTGTCACAGGTCTTTTTGGTACTGCTATGTCTATCTGGAATAAGACAGACATTGCTGCTATAAAAAGTAATTCTGCCAAATTTTCCACTGGCTTGGTTAACAATGTTTTACCTCCATTATTGCATGGTGTGGATGGCCTTAGTCAGGAAGAAAGATACACTGTACACAACATGCATGACATCGTTAAAGCATTCACTGATTCAAAAGATAAGATTAACGCAATTATACAACAAAACAATAGAGAAGCTGATAAACAATATATTGCTTGGGAAATACTCTGCTCTGCTTATGGCTCATACATTCTTATTACCATCAACAACCTCTTCCATGATTTAGAATCTTGATGAATTCCTGACATCATACATGATAGACGCGTTTCCAAATGGTATTGTCCAAAATGTAAAACTTCTAGTTGTGTTTCCATGTGTATGCAACAGACTTTATCTATTCCTCTCTCCACAATGAGAAATTTGGGGTTTGTGACCAGACGCCCTAATACTGGTCCTTGTTTCTCTACTGAGAAATGTTCCATAGCAGATACCATGTTTGTTTCTTTTACTGTCTCCTTACCACGTTTTGATCCCACTACAGCTTTGTTCAACAAACTTGCACTGGCACATTCTATTGGGCATTTGGATGAAGATATCTACAAACAACACCTGGATCTACCACCTCTACTGGTCTACCATTCTTTCCTGGATGCCTGGGTGGCACCGCACATGGACTGCTGTGCAAAAAAGCAATACATCTACCTGTGCCAATGTGATGTGTTTTGATGTTATACACCCTGTTTGTGGCTACTCTCCCTGCAGCATTGATTGGACTTTCACTATGGATGATGACATCACTGAGAATGGCACCAACTCTTTCGACTCAGCTTTGTCTCCGGATCAGCTTTACCAATCCTATTGTGAGAAAGCTCATCGCCTGTCAACAAGGATTTCGAAGACGACTTACACATGCCCTGTCCAGTTGCAAAAGTGGAGACTGCCTACTGTACATTCACAGTACAACTCAGATGGTGAGTATTGTGTCATCACAAATCACAAGACTTATACATATGGTTCTTTTACTTATACTATTGATTACCCCAACTTCTGCTTTGTCCCCCACCAAAAAACTGTTATTGGACATACTGCTATAACCCTCTTTCCCCTCATGGATGCAGACATTATTGATGGTAACTCAGATTATCTACTCACACTGTCAGAATACTTGCCATACTTTAACGTACACATAGACCCACTTACTCTTACACTGAAATCACTTTTAGACAGGAAGGACACACACCTCATCCACATCAGCAATAACATTACCAAAGCCAATGAAGCTGTTCTTGACCTGATTAATGATGGCGATATTAATAATGCCTTGACTAACACTTGGTTAGAGATTACTTTTAAGGGTTTTGTTATTATACAAGCATTTTTGATATTCACTTTGATTATTATGCTTTGCTGCCTACGACATACACTACACCAACACTGTGAGCAGCTCGAGTTCCTTTACAAGTATCGCGCGTCGGGATTGTAGACGACCACTGATCCTCTCCTTTCCCTAGATGTTTGCCTGTGTTGCCCTTGGAGGTAACAAGGGGGGGAATTGTTACATGAGGTCCCTGCACCCTAATTGATACCCTCAGAGGTACACCGTGGACAGCTAATGCTTATGCATAGGTTACACTAATACCTAGGGCTAAGGGCATCTGCTGTACAAGAGTAGATGCCAGGATATGAATGCATATTGTTGTAATCCACTTTGCTTGCTAATGCACACATATTATACCATGTATTTTCTGTCTATTTCTTACTTGTCAGATGCCAAGACACCTGTCCTTGAAGTAATTATAATATGTAAGGCAACATCACAATCCTTTGGTGATGTGCACCACTACACTTCATTATGTAAGTTACTGTATAAGAACTTCTTTGTTCTAAAACTGATGACTTTACAGAATTGTATAATGTTATCTTGGACCGTGGAGCCACCTCTAATTTAGCCAATAGGGCTCATCTCTGTAACTAGAAATGTTTCTATCTTACAGTAACCATAGTAATTATCATAGGTATATAATGTAATGCATAGGCTCTACACCTCGGAGACCCGAGAGATCCCAAGAGACTACAGAGAAACCTCGAGGTGTAGGGAACACTTAGCACTGGCTCCCGGTTCATATTGGTAGGAACTGCTTAGGGCAACTGTGATTTATCCCTTTTATAGTAATAAACTCATTTATTACTTAAATGCAACTTGTCTGTGATTACTTGCATTTCCAATATCATCAAGAATCTGAAGGTGAGGTTTAGACCTCTCAACACTTGTCTGCACTTCCCCACACACAGAGCTGCTGCACATTAAGGGAGCAGGAGCTGGAATGAATGAGTGTTGTACTTGTACAAGTATGCATTCATTCATCGAGAGCTCAGTGGGTGGCCAGATGCGGTGGAGAGAGGAGGACTGTGCTGGATGTCCACTCAGGGTTGGAGTGGACTGGAGTGGGTTGGTGGGAGACTTCCTAACTGCATGAGTGGGGGGGCCACTAGACACCAGGGAACATTGGGAGTGGTAGGACCAAGACTACAGTATTTTTACAGGGGATCAGGGATAGGGAGGGGGGTCTTCTAGACACCAGGGAATAAAGGACTACTGCCTTTTTTTTTATTAAGGGGATTGGGGACAGGGAAGGGGGTCAACTAGACACCAGGGAAGGGATTATAATTTTTTTTTTTTACTAGACACCAGGGATTTTTTTACTTGAGGCCAGTGATTGGTGAGTGGGGGGAGGACCACTAGACACCAGGGAATTTTATGCATCAGCAAGCCAGCAATCGGCAGGTGGGGGAGGACCACTAGACAGCAGGGATTGAGAATTCTTTTTACATCATGCCCACAATTGGTGGGGGGGCACTAGACATCAGGAGTGAATTTTATTCTACAAGGAGCTAGTGATTAGTGGGAGGGGGCTGTATTACAAAATAATACAGTAAACTGCAGATGGAATAAATTCCACAGTTTATCTGTATTATTTCACAGTTCAGCCAAAAATGTCAGTGGAACAGAATGAAAATCTGCAAAACACATTCAGAAGATTCCAATCTCGTCAATGGCTGAAGTTCAGAAAATTTTGTGAAATTTCCACAAAAGCAGAATTTGCAACTCATGCCCACCTTTAGTGAAAAAAGGTAAAAGGACGATAACAAAAGGTACTAACAGACCACTGAGGTAAATTGTTTTACAGAACACGAAGTTATGGCAATGCCCCAAAATATTAAACCAAATAAATCATCAGATCCAGATGGGATACACCTTAGATTTATTAATGAACTATCTACTGCACTCTGTGGACCACTAACACTGTTATACAATAAATCGTATAACCAAGGCACAATACCTTGGGATTGGAAAAGAGCAATCACCATACCCCTGCATAGAAAAAGGAACAAAGGAAGCAGCAGAAAATTACAGACCAATAAGTCTAACAGCAATCCTAAACAAAGTGATAGAAAAAGTGTTGAAGGGAAGATTTGATAAGGAAGTAATGGAAATGAATCACCAGAATAGTACACAACATGGTTTCATTTTAGGAAAATCATGCACTACACATCTTATATCTTTTTGTAACAATGTTCATATCAGTTTGGACAATTAGATCCCAGTCGATATTATCTATTTGGATTTCAAAAAAGCATTTGACAAAGTACTGCATTATGAATTAGTTATGAAGACAAATATATGGGTTTTGTATTAAATTAGTACAATGGGTGGAGTCCTGCTTAACAGAGAGAATTTCTCAAATCTGGATTAACAGGATACTGCAACAAGAGGGACAATTGAATAGTGGTGTACTGCAGGGGTCTGTTTTGGGACCGACACTGTTTGGATTGTACATACCGCACATGCACCAGAATGTGTTAAACTGAGGAAAATATCAATCCCTAGTGAATGACCTCAAATATATTGAATTATGGGTTATTAAAATAAGATGCCATTAAAAACAGCAAAATGCGTGGTACTCTGTGTTAGCAGAAATAATCAAAGGAAATGGTACAAATTAAACAATGTAACACTATAACCACTAGAAAATGAATGAGATTGGGGGATCACAGTCAGTGATAACCTAGCTACTTCTAATCAATACAAAAAAAATACTTAAACCACTAACAGACTTACAGGCTGTATAAAAAAAAGCCTTCTCATCAAAAACTGAATAAGGCACTATGCCTCTCCGTAAAACACACTCAAGACCACACTTGGATAATTGGTCACCCTTTGAGAGTCCATATTTGAAAAAAGATAGCCAGCTATTGGACAGCATTAAAAAAAACTGATACCAAGACAAAAATAATTATTAATATACTGAAAGACTGGGTGAACTGAATATGTTTACTTTGGATGAGAGGGGTTGAGGGGAGACATTTTACAACTTTTTAAAATATTAGGAAGCAGAAAACTTATGATACAATGTGGATTAGAGTATAATGCTAGGAATGCAAGTTTGAGATCCCATGAAAGGCAGTTAAAGATAAGTCAGTCAAACAAAAACAGCTGCACCAACTTTTTTACAGTATGGGCAGCAATAACATTGAACACCCTACTGAAAGATTTGGCAGTGATAAAATAAGTTAACAAATTTAAAACAGAACTAGACGGTTATCTGTTAAAAACAAGGGATAAGACTTTATATATCCACTAGAAGAGGAAGACGGTCTCAACAAGCTATATAGCCTACTTCTGTCTAAAACACCAAGTTGGTGGCAGCTTTGGGAAGTGGAGGAGGGGCAACTTCAATAAAAAGCCTGCACTTTCATTCAGTGGCAGCGTCAAAGCGGCAGCGGCTAAGTGGGATGGCAAAGTGGAGTGAGGAGTCTGACCGGAGTGTGGCAGGCTCTGTGGCTGGACTGTTCAACCTATCTGTGAACTGCAACTCTTGAACACATTGTCTGCTGCTTGTGAGTGAACACAGAATTTTTTAGTCTTGTTTGAACTTCCCCCCTCCCTCCCATCTTGCTGGACTGAGTAATTATTGTCTGTCTTAAAGTCAGTGTGAGCTGCTTTGTGGATTGTTTTGTGTGCTACAATAACTAAAGTAAAATCTGGTAAGCCTGCACTTGGAAATACTTGCTGTTGCGAGCCCAATTTGTTCAGTGTTGTGGAGTGGAGATTGAACCTGGTCAATAGTCAACAGTACACCTATTAAGCCACCTGCTGCATTATTTCTAACACCTGTAAGTTTATTGAACTCTACTCTGATCTCCAAGATTTTCCCATTAGTGGCAGCTTTGGGAAGTGGAGGAGGGGCGACTTCAATAAAAGGCTTGCACTTTCATTCAGCGGCAGCGTCAAAGCGGCAGCGGCAAAGTGGAGCGAGGAGTCTGACCCGAGTCAGACCGGGGACTGACCGGGCCACTAAACTCTGTAGCACTTTGTTTAGATTTATTATATAATAGGTTTGGCATTTGTAGTGTCATTATGATTAATAGAGGGTTAATATTGTATGTAGTATATATAGTCTGTGTTTTGTGTACTGATGGGCTACTTTGCCCTTCATGTGTCAAAAATGATTTTAGAACCCAGGAAAGCAACCAGATAAATGAGTTTGAGACTCAGCGATATGATAAGAAAATGTGTTTTGTATGTTTGCGCAAGGACCTGGTCATATTGTTTACTTTTACTAATCCGATCTGGTAATGTTGAAAGTAATCCCGGTCCTTTAGTAAATGATATGGCAGACAGTGATTACTTTTTGCAATGTTCCCAAGGTCTTAAAATAATTCACTTTAATGTCTTGAGTCTATTATCTAAACTGAAACTTGGTTAAATTCAACTGCTTTGGAAACTGAAATATGTATATCTGCTTATAAACTGCTTAGAAAAGATCGCACTACTGGCAGAGGGGGAAGGGTTTTGTTCTATGTTAAGGAAAACTTAGTGGTAAATGAGACTAGTATTTTTAATGGTAATTTGGACTATTGTGAACACATCACCATTCAGTTAACATTGGGTCTTGTTAAGAAATTAACTATCTGTTGTGTATACCTTCCACCTAATGGCAGTAAATTAGGTTTACAGGAATTTGTAAATAAATTAAATAATATGGCTTTTGGAGAGTTAATAGTACTGGAGGATTTTAACTTAAACTGGGTTGGTTCTGGTATTACAAAGTTAAATACTGTTTTGTTTCACTCTGGTTTGCAACAGTTGGTTACTTTGCCTACTCGACATAATAATAGATCTGGTAATCATACATTGTTGGATTGGATATTAACAAATAAGCCTATTAATGTGACAAAATGTGGTTTGATTTCTGATGCTTTAAGTGGTCATCACCCAATATTTTTTATATGGAACCACAGGGGACTAAAGAAGCCTAAGCCAATTATAAGAATTTCAAGATCTTTCACCATATTTGATGTGCACTCATTTTGTTCACAGTTGGGTAAAATAGATCGGTCTTATTTACACTCTTTTCCTAATGTAAATTCTGCTTTAGATTTCTTTATCACCGAGTTTACATGTGTTTTGGATCAGCTTTCCCCTTTGTTAAAAGAAGGGTTCGAGGGAAAACTTATGGGTGGTTAACACCTTCTTTGATCAAACTTATGAGACAACAAGATAAGGCATGGAAAATGTATAAAATTAATCATTCTGTTTCCAGTTATCATGTTTATAGGACACTAAGGAATCAATCTAAGGCCCAGATAAGGAAAGCTAAAACAGATTTTATTCATCAAAAACAATATGAAGGTTTGTCTAATACTACTACTTTTTGGAAAACAATCAATATTTTGATAAAGCCTAATGTTTGTCAATCAGGTTCGATGAAGCTGAATGGTGACTTGTTAACTTGTCCATTGAGAATAGCTAATGAGTTTAATTCAAAATTTACTGTATCATTTAATTCTTGTTGTGACCAGTCTGATGTGAATCACTTAGGAAATACTGATGGTCTCATAGGTAGTCGTAAATTTTACTTAAGAACTACTACTCCAAAAGAGGTTGAGAGGTTGTTACGGTGTATTAAAAGGGACAGCTCAGCTGGCTTTGATGGTTTATGTCCCAGTTTATTGGCTGATGCTGCTTCAGTTTTAGCATATCCAATTAGTGTTATTTTTTATTTGTCTTTTGTGACAGGTATTATACCTGATATGTGGAAACATTCCTTGGTGACTCCTATCCTTAAGTCCTGTTCACATCAGGAATTTGGTAACTATAGACCTATTTCTATTTTGTCTGTCCTGGCTAAAGTCCAGGAAAGAATAGTTTATAATCAGTTGATTGGATACGTGGATTCTCTGGGATTACTGTCTCAGAATCAACATGGCTTCCGAAAAGGAAGAAGTATTGAGACTGCCTTGGTCGAGTTCATGAACACGGTACTTGATGGCATGGATAAAGGGTGTCTGACTGGTGCCATGTTTGTGGACTTGACCAAGGCATTTGATTTAGTAAATCACCAGTTGTTAGTTTCTAGACTTGAGTTTTTGGGAGCTGGAGAGTCTTTTTTGGACTGGATGAGGGATTACCGAACCAACAGGTTTCAAAGGGTTAAGTATAGAGGTGCTGTATCTGATTCTGTACTGGTAGAGCGTGGGGTCCCACAAGGCTCCATTTGGGGCCACTTTTGTTTCCTTATTTTTTGATCAACAAGTAAGTGTGACCAATAATGCTTTTTTAACTCTTTACGCAGATGATGCAGTAATATACATGCAGGGCTCGTCTGTTGGGGACCTAGGTGTTTCCTTAACAGAGGAAATGTGTAATTTTCAGTCTTCACTTATGACTTGTAAGTTAGTCTTAAGTAAATCAAAAACAAAAGTAATGGTTTTTGGAACCTCTGCTAGATTAAGATCTGAGGGAAACAGCTTGGAAGTTAAATCTCTTGATTGAGTACTGTTTGATCAAGTTGTTACATTTCAATATCTTGGCATATTATTAGACTCACATTTAAATTATGAACCTTATTTTATGAGGGTTACCTCAAGAATACACAGTAGAATGGCTCCTTTGTACAGAATCTGTTCTTTTCTTATTCCTGAGTCTAGGCTAGCTATCTCTAGACACTGTTTAGCTCCCATTGTGAACTATGCAGCTATAATAACTGATACTGCCTCTGCGACAGTGATCTCAAAGAAATCCACCTTACTCCACCTGATTGCTAAGTTTGCTTTAAACTATCCTAAATTATCCCATCATTGTGTGATTCTGAAAGAAATGGGTTGGTTACCGGTTTCATTAAATTTTCATTATTGTGTAGCCAAATTTATACATAGAATTGTAATTCTGGGGTTCCACAAAGTGCATGTAAATTGTTGAGACCGTATAATGATGGTTATTATTCTAGGCATAGGTCAGATGGTAGGTTTTATAAGATCCCATTTATGAAAACTAAAAGTGGTCAGAGATCTTTTGCTTACATTGCTCCATCTATTTGGAATGAAATTCCTTATGATATTAGACAGTTATGCTCTGCTAAAATGTTGGCTATTGCATTGAGGATGTTTCTTGAATCTCAATTTGATTGTAAATGTTTTTTATAAACCAATCTTTGTAACAAAGACATTTCATGTCTGCTATGTTGTATTGTATATGTACTGTATGTTTGATTATGTTTGTATTGTATGTATATAATAAATGTGGTTTGCACCTGTAAAAGGAACTTGATTCCAGTGTTCTTACCCATTAAGTGAATAAACAACAACAACAACAAGCAACAAACCAAGTAAGGGACATGGTGTTTATGTGATAACGGTGAACGCTTAAAGGCGATTACTGTTATCACTCAGAGTGCTGAAAACATTTTTGGCACACTGACAACCTCGGGGCCTCAGGACAACGGCGCCAGGACACTATTTCTGTGGGGGAGGGCTGTGCCATCCCACACACACCCTCACAGGGGGCTTTGCCCCCAGCACCCCCCTACTTAAGGATTTTCAACTCTGGGGTGTGCATGTCGAGGGGGTGAAAACAGGAAAAAAAGAAAGGTTTGGGCTGGGTGCAATAAAATTGCACCAGTGCCTGGACCCAAACCCAGTACCTCTCCCACTGTATCCACTCACCAACCCCTGACACCATGATGCAGCTTGGCCAGCCACTGCAGTGCCACCCCCTACAGCCTCTCCACCCCCTCCCAGCCCATGCTCATCATGCTTGCACCCCCCACCCCTGCACGTGTACCCATAGTGACATCTTGTCACCCAATTTTCCCACAGCCTCATCCAGTTGCCCTACCCTCCCCATCACCATGAGGGATTGCACCAGGAAGGAGTCGCCATAACGGACTGCGCCCTTCTCCATGCACCCACCTCACGGGTTACCAGGGACATGACAGAAGTATGGATCAAAATCATGAACTGTCTGCCTGTTGAAACTGCCACAAATCCACTGGTATAAAGATGCTAACCACTTATGGCCACTGTTCAGAAAATCAGTGCATTTCAAGTTGGTGTCAATTGTTCTTCAGATGTGTGTGGTGGAGAAGGGCAAATGTTGTGGTAGCCATGTGAGGTAAGTGTGTGTGTGTGTGTGTGTGTAATGCGTGCATGCACGCATGTGTGGGGGCAGTGGAAGCTGAGTGTGTGTGTGTGATACTGTAGAGGGAGTGTATGTTTGCTGGTGGTCTGAGAGCCTGAGTTTGGGGGGGGCAGACTTATTTTCAGGAAATCAAGAAATTGAACGTTACTTTAAAACTGTTTGCAGGTGCATGGTGGTAACACGGTGAGAGAGGAAATAGCCATGTGATAAAAATGTATGATCATAGTGTAAAGGGCTTGGGAAATTACGTCCAGAAGGAAATACCTTACCCAGATCCTTAAATGTTTTCAGTTCAGAGTGGGAAAAATTAGGTTGTCATGATGCCAAATGCAACATGGAAAGTGTTGCTGGTTACTGTTTTATACTTGCAAATCACCACCTTGGTGATTTCTTGGTCCCCGCTTACCTTTGGATTTGCAGAAAGGATCTGATGTTTGAATGCTGGTGGAGGCTGCACAAATCGCCAATGGGATAGTGCATTCTTCTGCTGACATGGCTGCTAATAGGGTCATGCAAGCCCGTGTAAGTGTGCCTTGATGAAATGGCCAGTCTGCATGCTGAATTGCATCAATGATAGTGCCTCACTAGTAGAAGCAAATGCCCTGCCATGCCAATAAGCAAGTAAGGACTCTTGTCTTGAGGGAGACTGTTAGAGAAGCACACGGGAAAAACACATAAAATGAAGAGCATTTATACTGTAGAATCAAAAGATATATGTGCATATGACCCCTTTGTCAAAGTAGAAGTGGTCTGTGAAACAGGATGCTTTTCCTGGGTTTGCTTTTGGGGATTGAGTCTGTTGTGCTATTTTGAATTTTTGTGAATAAAAAAGAAACTCACTTCATTTTGCACATATATATTTTATTTCAATGAGTGCTCTCCACTGTTGTGATTTTCCTAATCTGGTGTATCCATAGACCAGCACCAGGTAGCTGGAGAGCACATCTGTTCTTGTATATCAGCGTGGAGTGGCAGACTTCCCTGCTTGGGGGGGGGCTCAGTTTTCATTGGAGACAGTAAGTGATGGGGACACTGGGCAGTGAGAAACTGAGCTTCTGAAGATGAGCAAAGAAAGGGATCAAAGCATTAAATTCATTCTAACCTGCTACTCTACTTGACCAAAGTTTTTAAATTAAATTATTCTTGACTGTCATGTTTCAAAATCTGGTGGCCTTGAAAGGGGCAGCCGCTTAAAAACAATTATGGCTACCAGATTTTGAATGCTACGGACCACTTTGCCCACTAGCACATAACATTATTTGTGCCACCCTGCTTCAGTTTATATTCTGCTTGTATCACATTTTGTGTTCCATGAGTATCTTCTCTGAAATACCATGCCCCCATCCTAAGAACAATAGCTGTGACCCCACAGAGCAGAAACAGATGTGCACCCTCCTTACTCTCTGATGCAAGAGCTGTGCCCCTTCCACACAAGAGCTGTGCTTCCCCAAACACCATTGAGAAAGCTCTGAACACCTGCTTCGCTGCAAGAGCTGCACCCCCACCTTTTATGGATGTGCTCACACCATAAGTATACTTAATTTATTTAGTATATAGTAATTAAAAATAATTGTACTACTTCCTTTATCTAGGTGAGCCAAAGGTAGGAGGTTTGGAAGAATTCCTTGGGGCAACAGTAAAATAAAAATATAGGAGACATCACAAAGGATCCATAGTTCTATAAAGAAAAATAGGGAATAGAGGATAAAAGTAAATCAATACTCATCTGACAGTGGTGGCAGAAGATGGGGTCGACATTCCATATGACTTTTAAATTAAATGGAAAAAAATGTTATGCAATTAAGATTAAGGGTAGAGAAAGGCTATAGCATCAGAATAGAAATAATAAGGTACAGCAAATATAGAAATAAAAGAGTAAGAAGGAATAAAAAAAACAGGAAAATGTAGGACAATATGAAAAAAGAAAAGAAAGTGTAGTTTATGTATGCATTTTTTATATTTGCTTGCATACGTAGCGTGAAGCTGACATCTTAAGCCACTTCAGAGGTGTGTTACTGTTTGGTCCAGTGCAACTCCTGACAAAAGAAAAAGACTGGCTTGGAAGGAAAGAAATAGAGGGGTGCTGCATGCTTGCATTCCACCAGTGGTGTACTGAAGCCAGCTTGCTTGAGCCAGTAGCTAGCTGTCTGAAATTGTTTTACTGGCCTGAACAAGCTGGTAGTCAACAGCTCTAAGAGGCACCTAGGAGCTGGTCCTTCTAAGAAGTGCAAAACATTTTTTTTTGAGGTATTCCCAATCATTCTGAAAAATGGACTCAGAGGGAGGGGGAGGGAGGTCTGGAGGTTTGGATGGTTGCATGTTAGGTCACATTATCCCAGTATGATCACATGCCCCCAGCTCCAGCCTCCATCCTCGCTCCTTATTGGTTGTGTTGTTTTTTTTTCTTGCAGCCCTCACTTCCTGTGTGCACATGCCAGCTTCCTCTGGTCCTGTTCGATCCTATGCATCCTAAACCTGCTGAGCTACCCTGTGACCCATCCTCCCAGTGGCAGATGCACATACTGTATTATATGTGTGTGAGGTGTAGGCAAGGTGGAGTCTTTCCTAGCAGCTTGGTGCCAAAAATGGAAATACTTTAGCAGTGTGTATGTGTGGTGGTCATTGTCATTGGCAGATTGTCTGTCCAAGCCAGCCAAGTCTAAGTTGTCCATCTCTCCATGATCCATCCTCCAGTCTAGGCAGTGCCAGACCAGCAGCAGGCAAGAATGACCACAATGCAGCAGGAGCAACAGTAAAGAGTTCATAAGAGAGGATCTGTGAAGTGGAGCGGAAAGCCCATGGCTAAGCAAGGAGCTTAGTTCAAGTAAGCTTATTCACCTTACCAAACCAACCCTATCAATCAGGTCACATTCATTAGGTCAGTATTTGCTTTGTAGTTTGGCAGGGATGGCTAGGAGCCTGGGCATGCAGGCCAGAAGAGGGTGCAGTCAGCTACTGTACCTGTATTTGTTTTTTTTTTTTTTTTATGAACTGCCAGGCTTGGGGTGATGGTGGTGGTGTCTTGTCATTATGCACTGTAGAGTCAGTTGGGGCAGCTGGTGTGGGGCAAGCAGGCCAGAAGGGTGTGTCCAGCTGCCTGCATGTGATTTTGAAGCAGGCTTTGGGGGGCCCACATGATATTTTGATACAATAAAGCCATTTCATAGGTGTGTTACTGTTGGATCCAATGCAGTCCAACCTTAGTGGGCTTGGCAGTAACAAGCCAATGATCAGCCAAGCTGATTGTGACAGTGTTCTCTGCTTGCTGGGTAGAAACTTCTTGTAGTTCAAAAGAGTGAGATGCTTCTATCACTGCCCAGCAAGCAGAGAACATTCCCCTCCCCCACCAAATCAGTTCTGCTGCTCATCCACTCACAATTTGTGGTGAGTAGTGCTGAAAAAAAGGAGCTTGCATGCATTCTGGCTGGCTAACTTAGTGGTCAGCAGCCAACAGGTTTTCTTTTTTATTATCATACACCACTACTGCCATAGCCTAAGTACTTGCCACAGAAACAGACATAAAAGAAAACAAAAGAAGAAAAGGAATGGGGGGGGGAGGGTGATGCTTTTTTGTCTTCTCACATTCAAAAGATATACATTGCTAAAACAAAGGCCCAGATATTCAAAAGGGTTGCGCCATGCGCAAGTCCAAAATGCGCCATTCTGCGATATTCAGCAGGAGGCAGTTACGCCACTGGCAACAGGTTGCGCAAGAGAGCAATGCAAATGAATGCATGCTCAACAGGAGGGGGAGGATCCATGCATAACCTGCGCAACCCGATATTCAGTCGGGTTGCGCAGAGTTCTGCATGCGCAAAACGCGCGCCCGCATGCTTGAGCGTCCTTAACTGTGATACCCTTGATCGGGCTGTGGGAGATGTGTGGGGGGGTGTCATGCTTAACTGTGATGCCCTTGTCCGGGCTACGTGTAAATCGGTCCCCGATGGCTGCTGCCTGGCAGGGTGGCCAGGAGCAAGTCCTCGGGATCGGTCGCACCTAATGCAAATGGCATGCAAATGGGGCCATAAATAGATGCAAATGGTCCCCCTGCGCCTTGCAAAATTATGGCCCCATTTGCATGTCACCTTTTGAATATCGGGAATTTAAGATGGCGCAATGGTACCTCGCCACCGCAAGTTTAATGCTCAACTCTGGCAACCTTGCGGTAGTTATTGTTCCACTGCGCCATGCGCAGTGTTGGGAGTTCGGGGTGATATTCAAAGGAGTTGCTCAACAGCGCAACTCTTTGAATATCACTCAACACACCCCTGCGCAACTATTTTTGAGCAGCGCAGGGGCTTTGCCTCAGACTGGCGCAGTTTGAATATCTGGGCCCAAGTGTTTGGGAATGGAATGGACGAGACAAAGAAATGTTGACCATGCAGAGAATGGCAGTCAATTGTTACTTAGCCTGTGGTTGACTGCCCATTTCATTTCCTGCATTTCATACAACAAAAAAACCCTACAGAATAAAACTAGCATTCACTACTTAAGTCATGCATGCTGCAGCCGATTATAGAATAGTTATTTTGTTTTATTTATTAAAGTTACAGATCAGTTGTCAGTGTCTATCCTCCTCTTCACTCAGACTGTCAGGCAAATGCATTAGATTCTAGACTAAAGGCTCATGGGGCTTACCTAGCTGAAAAAATAAGCAAAAACAAAAACAATCCTCAGGGAGAGAGGGAAGTGGTAGGAGAGGATCAGATCGGGACTGCATGCTGTTGCATTTACTTTTTAATTTTACTCTTTTAAATCTGACACACTGGAAGTTTGTTTTTTCAGCAAGAATCCATAGTTAGGCAGTCACCTTTGCCATTAGGAGGTGGAGGACTGAGATCTTTCAGACTGTAAGATGTGATCTATTCTTTGACAATCACTTTGCTACTTAGATTTTTCTAATCTCTTTCAATAAATAGCACACAAATAATATCCCTGGCTTTTATTAGGACCCCTGGACCTGTGTTATCTGAGTTTTAATTGTTTGCGAGTCAGAAGGATATTGGATTGATTCTCAGTCACAAAGTTTTGGACCTAGAAACAGGGTGCAATGTGTACCCCCTTGTGCCAACACAAAATCCGCTATGCTGATGTTATTTAAGTCTGGCGTGAAAATCGAACATAACCAAGTTATGGTTATATTGTACATGGTAGAACAAGATAAAACCTGGTTCTACCTAGTAGAACATTTTTTTCAGGTACTACTCATAAAAGGCTTTATGCATGATGTCAATGTGCCACAGAAACTGGGCATGTAGGCATACATACATAGAAGCGTCGCACAGTGGGGGTCCCATGGATCCCTCATGACATTCACCCAAGGTGCACACATCAGGCGCATGCCTAATTCCCCAGCAGGGCAGGCAGCTCTGCACCAGGGCAGTCCAGGGAAGGGACAGGGGCGTGCCCACACCACTCACTATTCACAAAGACACATAGTGCTGCGCACAGGGGAGCATAGGAGGTCACCAGATATGGAAGTGGGGACCCTGCCACAACTGCCCTATGTGCTGAGTCCCATGCACACAAACCACCCACCTGGTGCTGGCAACTGTCTATAAACCCCGCCCCAAACACAACAGACCTCCCGGCCAGACCCGGCAACAGTATGTAACCCCCCATAACAGAGCAGCTGCCCCAGTCCCGTATGCCAGCCCACTTTTCCAATGCACAAGTGTGTCTGGGCCCCAGTCTAGTAGCACAGAACACTCACCCCCACACACACAGATCCGTGCCCATTTCCCTGTACCTGCAGTGTGATGTCACCCCACAGCAAATCTGTGCCCCCACCCCTTCTAGCTGCAGATCGACACCCCCCCAGCAGAGCCCCAGCCTGCAGGCCCGTAACCCACCAGACCCGTGTCCCATCCTGGCAGACCCTGGCAAAGTACTGGTTATTGTGTACACCAATGTAATTGTAATATCAATTAATATTGTAACTTACGAATGTGTAGCTGCACAAAATTGCATCAATTTCTCTGTGTAAATACCAAAATTCAAGACCATATATTATGTGCTGTATTGCTCCCTTCACCCCATCCCCAGGTTACACCTGGAAATGTGCCTCTCCCAGTCACCAATTGTAGAGTAATACATAAAAATTACTACAATGAGCACCACCCCCAACCCGGTTTCCAACTCCCCTGCCCCCTCATTGGTTGTCAGCAGCCCCCCATCCTCCAACAGCACTGATAACCCCCCATCCCACATGGCATAGCCACAGGTCAGTGCCACTTGGGAGGATAGTGAGTGACACAACCAACCGCACACCACCTCACAGAAAGTAAAGATAAAGTGAAACTGGGCTGGACTGAAGCAAGTTTGCAAAACCTAACTGTTTGAAAACTGAAAAATTTAAACAGACAGTTACCAATGTTGCTTAAGTGAATAATACAGCTCAAAGTGACATCATTCAGTGCAATTTTGTGACTAAGCAATCGCAACATGAGTGACTTATTAGATCTAGCCACCTGAATGTTTTGATTTTGCCAACCCAGATGACTTTCTAAAATAGCTCAGATACTTCAAAAGGTTTCATCTTGCCTGTAGCCTAGCAGGGTCAGCAGTAGAGAATCGGGTGTACACCCTGATATACTGCATGGAAGACATAGCACATGCCATCCTCATGGGGATGCTAATGGATACAGAAAAGAAAAACTATAATGTAGTCTGGGAAAAATTAAGTGCATTTTTCACAGCCTGCAGCAATGTTATCTATGAAAGGGCCAAATTTAATGCACACATGCATGAAACGGGAAACTTTATGTCATAAATGAGCACTGTAACTCTGATCTGGGACTGAACTGTCGTGGGGCTCCAAGACGGCAGATTGACTGAATGTATGCAACATGGCAACAACCTCACTTTAGAGAAGGGCATTACAATGGCAAAACAGAGTGAGGCTATATGAAAATAACAGTCAATCCTCTAGTCAGAAGCAAGCTGATGTGCAGAACAAAGCACCTTACGAGTGGATGCCTTGCAGGGCACACATTTTTCCATTGGGAGGAGTTCAAAGAACTCCAGTACAGCTCTGAATGTGATGCAGAATCAGTGGAGCAGATGGACATCCCACAAAAGAAAGTACATGCAGAAGTCATGTGAGAGGTGCGGAAGCAAGCTGTCACACCCAAGATTTCGGTGTCCAGCAAACAGTGCCACTTGCCATGCATGCCACAAGAAAAGCCATTACAATACTGTATGTTGGTGAAAAGCAAAAGTATGTGAATGCCAAGAAGTCAGAGTACAACACACATTATGCTTTTTTGGGATCAATTCAGGCTCAAGGAACTAGCTGGAAAAGGACAGTTCTCATCAACAAGATGCTGACAGAGTTTAAGAGAGACACAGCTGCAGGCATCACAGCTATACCAGAAACCCTTTAAAAGGAACTGTGGGGCAAACACCACATAGTTTTGAGGGCCACACAAGTAAAGTCCTTATGGGGTCAGGAAGATATTCTCTGGATGTGTGTAGAGTGTTCACTGCCACTGTACCTAAAGCCAAAAATGCAAGTCAAGAGGACATTTACATTGTGCAGAACCTTTATACCTCATTTTAGGCAGACAAGCAATTGAGAAACTTCATCTTCCTAACAGACTTGATAGTGTGGAACAAAGCAGGTGGAGTGAGGAGTTCACAGCATTAGTCAGTGGCCAAGGAAAACTCAAAGAAAGTTATCATATTAAGCTTACACGAGGAGACATAACCGTTTTCACTGACAGCACCCAGAAGTATCCTGATGTCCAAGGTCAAAAAGGAACTTTCCAGATTGGAGAATCTGGGTGTGATAATAAAGATCGAGGGACCCACAGACTGGTGTGCTGGAATGGTAGAGGTCTGAAAGCCAGATGGTGCAGTAATGTTCTGTGTTGACCTAATCAAGCTGAACAAGAAAGTTAGATGGGATGAACTCATACATTCCTCTGTGGAGTAGATGCTAGGAGAAGCAATTCACTTCTCCAAACTTGATGCCAATGCAAGATTTTGGCAGATATATCTGTCAAAGGTATCAGAGAAACTGTCCATATTCATTACACCCTTGGGACGCTACTGCTTTTGAAGATTGTCCATTAGCATCTTGTCTGCTCCTGAGCACTCCCAATGCACAATGTATTGACTCCTCGAAGACTTGGAGGGGGTTGTGTGCTACATGGATGATAACCTTGTCTTCAGTCACACCACAGAGGAGCATTACTAGAGAGTCTCTGCAGCCCTAAGAAAGGTCCAGAGTGCAGGGCTAATATTAAATGCCAAAAAATAGGAGTTTGGGATAACTAAAGTTTGCTTCCTGTGACATATCATCTCAGACAAAGCTGTACAACCTGACCCAGAGAAGCTGACAGCTATACAGAGGATGACAAGTCCCACAAATATGTCTGAGGTTTCCTGGGAATGGTCAAGCAACTGAGGAGGTTCATACCCTTGTTATCAGAGAAAACAAAACCCTATAAGAACTTTTATCACAGGCAAACCTATGGGTTTGGGGTCCAGCTCAAGAGCAAGGGTTTACAGCTTTCAAAGCAGAACTTGTGGTATAAATCTACCTAACTTTGTTCAATACCAAAAAAGAAACAAAAGTAGCAGCAGATGCATCATCCTTTTCCTAATGCAAAAGCATGAAAACCACTGGTAACCTGTGAGGTAAGCCTCAAGAACACTGATTCCAAAACAACAGTACTATGCGCAAATTGAAAAAGAGACATTTAGCAGAGTGTGGGAATGTGAATGCCTTAGTTGTAATTTTGTGAGAGCACACATCTTTCTAGAGGCAGATCATAAACCTCAAGTTTCTGTTGGGCACCAGAAGCTTAGATGACATTCTTCTGAGGATACAGAGGTTCCACATGCAGTTGATGAGATATACATACACAACTGTTCATGTTCCAGACACGTCTTTCCTTACTGTTGATGCCCTGTCAAGAATGCCTCTCAAAAGACAACTTACAGAAGGGGATGCAAACCTCATGGAAGAAAAAAATATCTATCTCACTCAAATAAAGGACTGGGGTACAGTGCATTCTGAAATAAGTTATCTCGTTGTCAGAAATTTGTCCAGAGTTGCTGTGCTGTTACTGGGGCTAAAGTTAATTTTGAAAGTGGATGGTTCTCATCCATTCTGCCCCCCAAGATGGGTTGGTGTTGCTGGGCCCTTCCCCTGCTGACTTCATACTGGGAGTTGTGTTCTCCAATGGCAATGGCGTGAGATGGGTCTCATATTCTGGTGTGTGTAACTGACATCTTTAGCATGCAAGTCTAGGTCTGAGTCAGTACTGAACCTCATGGGGTTCTCCCTTGTGTAGGTTCTTGTGATTTTTTTATTGATTGTTCTCTTTGCTGTCACACTGTGCCTACATTCTCTCTATTTGGGAACAGGGCTGGGCTGCCTGGAATAGGACTGTGCACATGGTCAGAGACCCATTGGTTCCTGTGAGGTTTGTTTCCAACCTGCATTCACCAGCATTTTTTCGACAGTCCATGGGGTCTCTTGTGGTGTTTCTTTTTGTTTTGCAATGGCACTGTCTTCCCACACCTTTTGTAACTGTAAGCCATCCACATTGTGCCCCTTTGTAACAATAGATTGTTCTGTGTCAGTAGTTGTAACATTTGGGAGTTTACATACAGGCTCTGTTTGATGCTTCGTAATGGTGCTGCAGTTCCCATTGCCTCCAGTATTTACAGTTTCCAAGGCAAGTGGAGGCATTGTCTCCAATTCAGTAGCTGGCATCTTTGATGCTGCTGCATCACAGTTTTCCTGAGGAGTTGGACAGTCAGCAGGAACTCTTGCCTTCGTACTATAGTGTTCAGTCAGGTTAGTTGGATCAATTTGATGTACCTTCATTTCCTCATTGTTTGCTTTCTCAGTGGATTCCTTTAATAGCTCAGAGTAATTTCAACTGTTTAGTGGCTGTGGGAGACTGTAACCACTCATCTTCAGTTTGTGGCAGCATTTCCCACAGGTCCATATGGAACATCACTAGCTGATGTCCCTTCCAATGCAATTCCATTGCTATAAAGAACAATCTCCTTTGCTGGACCTGAGGATCAGAGATTGACTCCCTTTTAGGTACACCAGCCACTATCTCCTGCTCCTCTGATTGTCTGCCATGCCAGAGAAACTGTCCACAGCTCCACCTCTGGAGAGCAGAGAATTTCCCCAGTGTCATGGCCAATATTCCCCCATTGGTAACACTTTAAGTGTCACTTAACTACACTGTAATTACAGTGTGACTGCATTGTATCTGCATTGCATTTGCAATATAGCTGCATGCAAGAAACATGTAATTATAGTGTAATTACACAGTGGCATGCAATTAATGATTAGCTAAACCAAAATGGACACTTAAAGTGTAACCCCTCGCCATCAATAAAACAGATACATGTAACCCACCCCCAAGGATGCACCTGGAAACAAGCTATTATGGCTTATTGTGTCTTTCCTGGTCAATAACTGTAAATGAATAATGAATAAATAAATGGTGTAACAGAGTAGATTCTATACTTCTCTGAGAAGGGATGATGCAGTAATGACTACAGGTTGCAGCACAAGCACAGCAGCTGGAGGAGTGGATGCAGGAAGGCTCCATGCATGATGTCACAAAATGTAGGCACATCTGTGTGCTTGGCACTACATCCTAGAATGGAGATAAAATGGAGGCAGAAAAATATGTTGGATTTGCAGGATAAAGCCAGGGAACTTTTTGGCAACATTTAACCACCTGCACGCCGGAACTTGCATATGCTTGGTAGGGAACTGGCACAACACATGGCAACAACACAAGAGGAGGAAACTGCAGAGTTGTAATGAGGGCTGCACGCTGCAGTGATGGGATTGGGTGGCTGCATGAAGCAGATGGAAGATAAGCACGGGAAAAACAGCACAAATGGAAATGATTGCAAGAGTAGCACTGTTTTGATTTAAATGCTCTTATTATTAAAGACATTAATATAGAAACATTAATTTCAAGGAAAGTGTCTAATTTAGTTTTAATGAAAAAATTGATTGTGGCTGTGGATCATAAATATTATACAAAAGCCTCAAACAGCAAAGTTTTTGAAGTAATTTAAGGTAAATATTTAAGGAAAATTTAAAGTTAATTTAAGGTAAATATTTCTAAGATTTAAGAGAACATTTAAGGTACATGAACAAAATGATAAAAGTTTTAGAAGTAATACTGAGGTAAAATGAAAATTGAATCACAATTGTTTAAGTTTTTTGGAGTACATTAGTGGTACATTCATGATTCACTGCGGTAATCTTGAGGTAGGATGCAATTCAGCCTTGTGTTTGCAGTAATTTTGGAGTCATGCAGTAACTATGCAGTGGTTACTGAAAATGCACTAAAAATTACTGAAAATAAGGTTAAATGATACAGTTTGGGAAGGGATTCCATCTCTCACACAATACTGCCTCCCAAACTTGGGACCTGAGAATAATTTTGACTTTCAAGAATTTGGAATGACTCCCAGCATTTGGCCCATGGAAGATCCTGTTTTTCCCCCATAACATAAGACCTGTTCAAATCAATCTCTCTCACAATATTGACTCCCAAACTTGGGATATGTTTTGTTTTCTTTTTTTCTTGTTTTTTCCATATCTCCAGTGCTGCCCCCTATACTCACCTACCTCCCAGCCCTATTCTCACAGTCTCTGGTGCTTACATCCTCAACTAGACACAACAAAGATGGATATACTGTCCACATCCTTTGAGTTTGTAGTGCAGGTATCCTTTATTTCATAAGCTTCTGAAGCAAGGCTAAACAAACTTTAAAATCACTGCTCAGAGATCAGGTACACAAACCGCTCCCAATGTTTCACTCTAGTTGCGCTTTATCAAGGGTGGGCAACCCCACTTTCTACTAACATTTATACACCATTATGTGAAAAAAAACACATAATAAATGTAAAGTTACAGTAACACCAATAGACCTAAATGTTATATGTTAAAAATCGTCTTGTGTAAAAAATACTACACTCATATGATTATTGTGATATACATTTCATTACTATTACATTTTTTACCCATATTGCTTATCAGTTTAAAACCAGACACTGTTTGGGATTCTACTGGGATAGAAAGCATTCCCTCCTCAGTCTGCAGGTGTGGGTTGAGGACCAGCTAGTAGGTTAATTAGGGCCGAAGAGGTGACAGCATCATCCTGCTCACTCCAGGGTGTTTATTTACTATTTTTCCCATCCTGTCAGATGCTAGCAATGAGGGTACCATGTGCTGATGTGCACACAATTGCATGGGTGCACATGATGCCTCCTGGCATCCTCCCTCCCACAAGCTGCCCCATCTGCACTGCCACCTGTGGTCACCTTAGTGACAATATCATAGTGGATCTTGTTGCCCTCCCTCATCAGAGGAGGAGAGTGTCTGTTGGGATACTCAGTCATCATCTCCCAGCCAACCCCCAGCTTCCCAGGCTCATTTCTGAATGTGGATCACTGGCATCAAATATATTTTGTTTTCAGATTACTTCACTGACAAGTAGTCCTGAGATATGAACCAGTTTTGCTAAGGATGATTCAAGTTTTGTAGATCTGCCATATAGTGAAGCTCACATATTTTGGATTTTGAATTAAAAAAAAATCCCATAAGGATGCTTGTAACTATGCTTGCTTCCCTGCTGTTTGGCCTTCATAAATTACTAGCCCTGCACCTGAAACTATATCAGCATCATGATCTCCAACATCTCTGCTGCTTCCCCTATTGCAGTCCCTTTAATTTTTCTGTGCATTGCCTTTACCCTTTCTTTGATTAGAGTACTTATGGGTCTCTGGTCATTTTTGCCCTCCTTATCCTCCCCCTCCTCCTCCTCAATATCACTGTCTCTTGATGCAGAAAAAGACATTTTCCTTTTATAAACTGATTTTGGGCCTTTCTATCTGGCGTTCAGTCCATATCTAGCGCTGGATCATTCGAATCTGAACAAAAGTCACTGCTGCCCCATCAATATTTTCCATGTCCACTGCTCTATTTCTTTAGCTGGCATTTCTTCATTATTCAAATTCCTTAATGCCACCTCTTCTGCATTTTAACTCTGCATGTAAAACAGCTGCTGACTGCCTGAGAAGATTCCCCTGCATTGCGACTGGAAGTGCCAAACATAGTGTGAGAGACTGTAATTGTTTGTGCCATCTAAGGTTGCATTGAAATCTGCACAGCACATAGGTGGGCTCAGGGAGTGTCTTGTGAGGTCATCCAGGAAGTGGGGACTAAGCCATTTAAAGAACCATGCTGCTCACAAGCGTGAGCGTTGTGAGTGGCGTGAGAGCCACTCAGGACAAAAAATTTGAGTAAAGTACAATTTGTACATAGTCAGAAAAGGAATGGGAATGTGTTTACTTTTGTTTGTGGGGGGTTAGTTGCTGTGGGGAGTTTATGCATCGAATTTTAAAGTGAATACGAAGGAATGTAATATTGTTAGTAAAGGTTCGGGGTTTGTAACTCTGGGGGAGGGGTGATATTTTACCCAGAAATAAATAATTTTCACACAAGGAGAAATAATTTTACTAATGAAAAACATAGATTCACTAGACAGGTGAGTCCTATAAAACACAAAAACAAAATAAATAATTTAGGTCTTGGAAGCTTAGTTTGCACATGCTTGTTGATACGGAGTGGGGATATTGAAATCAAACCCAGTCCTAAGAATGTTGGAAGTATTATTTTATTCCATGAGAATGTAAGTATTGTACACAAAATTGATGAGTTTAGAGTTTGGGTATCAGACAAGAAATATGATTTGATTGCAATATCAGAAACATGGCTTCACCAGGGAATTAGTAACAATGAGAATAATTTAAAAGGATATAGATTAGAGAGAACAGATAGAAAAAAGAGGGGTGGAGGAGTAATGATATATTTAAGAGACAATCTTGGCCCATATCAGGTGTTACTAACAGATAGTTATGAGGGAATAGATTGCTTAATGATTGAATTGCTCAATATTATTTATTTATTTAGTTTTTGTTGACCGTGTAAGTGCACTTGACAAATTCTGCCTATTTTCAGGCACGACCCAGGGGAAGGGGATACAGATGAATGCCAACTGACTTTGAACCAGATTAAGCTGTTGGTGGTATTTTAGTGAATGGGAGGAAATTTGCCAGTGCACCAGGGAAATTCCCCTACTCTCCAGCAGGGGGATTCCTTGGCCAACTGTTCACAGGATGGCCAGTCCGGCTGAACCTTTGGAGGAGATGGATGTAGCAAGTGCTGGGGAGCAGGCCTCCTCCCCATGCACTGATTTGCAAGAGGCTGTGGATGCTGCTTTGACTGCGGCTCATTTGTTGGACTTTGATTCCTCTCACCTACTGGAGGAGCTTGGTTTGGATGATGACTTACATGAAACTACAGGTAAGGAGCTGGAATCTCTGACTCCTGATAAATGAAGCCT
Organism: Neoceratodus forsteri; assembly: GCA_016271365.2. Lineage (NCBI taxonomy): Eukaryota > Metazoa > Chordata > Ceratodontiformes > Ceratodontidae > Neoceratodus > Neoceratodus forsteri. The sequence goes on from CM057449.1 coordinate 737,838,182, forward strand.
TATGCTTCAGAAGAAGACGGCACTGTTACTCGAATTGAAAAAATTGGATGCTTCGCTAGAGCTTGGCTTTTGCAACTCTGAATCAGTTTTGGCGGTTTCTTCTGGCATTGTGAGTCAGCAGTCTGCTGCTGTGGTGTGTGCCTCTTCACAACTGGCCACAGGACTTGAACAGGAGTCGGCTCTACCTGATAGACCTGACCCCCAGGAACTACTTGCGAGTACCGCTGTGTCTTCTGAATCAACAGTTTGCTCGCTGACAACACAGGATGTACTTGTACACCCTGATACTCCTGTTCAGGCTGGCAGTTCTAGCAGCGCTAATGCTGTGTGCCAGGAGCCTGAGACATGCGTGGTTGCTAGCAAAAAGGTGCAGCCAAAGCGGCTAGGTGTTGGCCATGATCAAGATCTGCCCAACTTGCAAGTTCTTGCTGGGACTTCTCATGTGCAACAACAGGGGCAGGAGTGTACTTTCCTTCGGAACAAATTACGGCGGGGTTGGAGTAAGTCGGGCGTGCTTCCAACACAACATTTGCCGATGCCCCAGGATAACTCTACTGTTTTCGATTCAGTTACACATCAGGATATGGTGGATGACTCTGAGTGGTCTCCTAGTCAGGCATTACAGAATGCAGGTTGTGAAGAAAAGACAGATGGGACTTGGGTTCCTGATACCTCAGCCCCTACCTGCCCTGTATCCAGTGTTTCAGCACACCTTTCTGTGGCCATCAACAAACTTGTCGGCCTCAGCTCCAACGATCCCCAGGATAAGAACTGTAATACTGCTGATGCACAAGCGACTGTTACTGCTTTAGATGACATTGAGGTGCAGAATATGTCTGTGGGCCCACTTAGGTTAGATCTTACTGACCAAATGTTGAATGTTGAGGGCAGAGGGGATGGTCCAGTGTTGAAAATGTCTGATTTATTTCAAAACAAAGGTGAGCCGGCTTCACGGCACAATGCAGTGAGGTTGTTGTATAAAGGGGTTATGCTGGAGCCTCCAGACAGAGTTTTTATCGCTAGGCAGTTATTGAAGGGCTCTTTAAAGTTCTTTTCCTCTGAAATTTTTGCACTCCTGCATTTGGGTAATAATAATTTTGATATTAGTTTTAAAAATGTGTCAGGTTTGGATAGATTTTGGGCCCATTATGATAAGTTAAAAAATACTCCTTTATGGGTACCTTTTCATGCCATACCTTTATCCAGGCCAGCTATTAAAACCATTATGATTACGTTTAAAAATGAGGGAGTGAATATCGAGGATATTCTTTACTGGTTATGGCAACGTTGTGAGATATTAAATAGGCCTAGTCCTACTCTTGATAGTGAGCAGATTTAGGATGGTGGGTACAGGGTTCAAGTTAAATTGATTATGACAAATACTGGCCCTGTTCATCTGCCTAGTACTTTTTATTTGGGTAGGGATAGAGGTGCTATTTTTTATGTAGGTCAGCCTCGTTCCTGTTTTAAATGTGGGGATAGAACACACCTGAGTTCAGCCTGTAATACAGTAAAATGTAGTCACTGCTTAGAATTCGGACATGTTTCAGGGAAATGTTTAAATTTGTTTCACTGTAATCTTTGTGAGCAGACTGGTTATTCTCATGGCAGGTGCCCCTGAGTCTCACATAACAGGGAGGGTTGTCCCTCTCATGAAGGGCTTATAAACATAGCCCAGCAATCTCATGCTAAGAAAATTGCTGACTGAAGTGCCAGAAATGCGGTGAGAGCACAAGGACAGAACACTGTTTTGGTTCCCCAAGAGACTCAGCCCTCTGTGTCTGTGGACCTTGAGCCTGAGATGAGACAGGATCCTATACCAGCTTTCAAGGAAGACTCTATTTTGGAATCTGTTGTTCCAGTAGTGACTGACAGCACTGGTTGTTCTCCTATAGAGATGCCCCCCCTCCCCCCAGATGGTGATGGGTTTAAACTTGTTGCTCAGACTAAAAGGTTTAGGATGGGTAAGGTGGTGTCTAGAAAGGTTGGAGGGATGGACAGAGTTGTGTCTCCTGGGTCCTGGAAAAGTGGTAATAAGTTTGAGGCTTTGCATTCAGAGGATGGGGATTCGAACGGGGAAGGGACTGACTCCTCTTCTGTTGCTTCCTGCACTGATACTGAAGAGGGAGAGGAGGGTGTGAACTCCATAGCCACTCGGACAAGGCACAGACAAAACAAACAGGCTTCATAATTATCTTGCATTATGAGATATTCTGCTAACCTTTTTGAACAACTCTCCATTACCTCTGTTAATGTAAATAGTATTAAAGGGGATAGGAATTTGGTGGGTACCTTGTATTCTCTTCAAGAGCATGCTTCTGACATTACCTGTGTTTTGGATACCAGACTAAAAAGTGGGGGTGAACTTTCCAGGGCCTCACATGCGTGGCATTTAGGGCCCTCTTTTTTTGGTCGATAGGACAGGATTTATGTGATGATGTGGGGATTTTATTGGCTAATAATGATCTCATAGTCACTAGATTGGTAGACATTAGTCCAGGGCGGGCTTTGTTGTTGGATATTTCTTATTTTTCTGATAGCTTTCAGTTAATTGCGACTTATGCCATTCACACCAAAGCTCTTAGGGCTGCTTTATTTAAAGACATTCATCCATTTTTGCATACTTCTAGACTTGTCATATGGGCAGGAGATTGTAATTGTAGTTTGCACCAAAAAGATAGAGGGTTACAGATGGACAAGCTCTTTTGTGACTCTGTAGCATTGTTGAATGTCATTTCTACTGCTGCATTGCAAGATTCCTATCACAGTTTGCATGCCTCAGGGGGTTTTACCTTTTTTAAAGGTAAATTAAAGACTCGAATAGATTTAATTTTTGTATCCAAAATTTGTAAAGTATTGTCTAGTAAGACTATACCTGTGGAATACTCAGATCATGTTGCTCTTTGTACACGGATCTCCTGGCAGGACACCCCGAGGTGCAAAAAGCCTAAATGGAGGTAGAATGAGTTGTTTTATCGGATGCTAAAACTCAGAAGTTTTGGCAACGAAACTGGAAAGCCAGACTGTCAGTAGCTGACTGCTATGAGGATCTCACAGAGTGGTGGGAAGATACTAAAAAATAATTGCAGGAACTATTCAAACATAGATTGCATCTGGTGCATAAGGAAAAATATTTAGACTATTTACAGTTCAGACAGCAGGTGCACTGATTGATTTCATTGTCCAAAACTTCCTCTCAGGATTTTGGGTCACAAATCCAGATTATTAAGACACAGTTACAAAAGTTTTAATATGATAGAGCACATTCTTTGGGGCAGGAGGCTAAATTTGGGATGCATGCTAGGAAACATAGTATTGACCCTTCCAGGGATTGTAAGGAACAGGTAAAAGATAGAATTATTACAGAATTGCTTTCCTCAACAGGTGTACCTGTTTCATCTCCTTTAGGCATTTTAGGTATTGTACAAGCTCAGGCTCAGAGTATGTTTGGTGAGAAAGTTCATGCTACCATCAATGGTAGCTTTTTGGCTAGTTTGCATCTTCCGCAGGTAGGCTTAGAGGATCTTGTCATGCTTACTGGTGAGGTTACTATCAGGGAAGTTGAGCAGGCAACTAATAGTTTAAAAGTAGGCTCTGCCCCAGGTTCTGATGGCATAGGTGCAGGCCTTTATAAAAAGTTTAAAGATCACCTAGCCCCAGCTTGGGTGATTTTGTAACTATATGTTACATGACGATAGATTGGCTTCCTCTATGAAAGATGCTATACTAGTGCTGATACATAAGAAGGGCCCTTCTGTGGATATTAATAATTGGAGACCTTTAAATCTACTGAATACAGATGTTAAACTTTTAGCTAAACTGTTACTGAGGCAGCTTAACAAAGTAGCACAATATATAATTAGTGAAGTACAGACTTGTGCTGTTCAGGGTAGACAACAAAAGGATAACTTGATTTTGCTTCGGGAACTGTTCTATCAAGGAGAATGGGGGGGTTGTCTGGTTGGATAATTAGTATTGATCAGGAAAAAGCTTTTGATCGTCTCTCCCATGATTTTTTGTTCCTGATATTAAAAGCTTTTGGTATTCCAGAAATATTTATAGTCTTGATCAAATTGTTAGAAAGACTTTGAATGGTTGGGATGGATGTGGAACCATTAACATGGATGTCATCATATTTGGCAAATCGTAGGCAGTGTATCATTAACGGTAACTCAGTGTTGAGCCTTGAGGAAATAAATGATGGTGTTCCTCAGGGGTTGATACTTGGCCCGTTGATGTTTAATGTTCAAGTTAATGACTTGGCACAAATAATTAAATATGGTGTGACTAGATTATGTGCTGATGATACGGTCTTACTGGTCTTAGCAGAGAATGTAGAAATCATGGAACCACAGTTACAGACGGATTAGATTCAATTGGAGCAGTGGATGGGTGACTGGTCTGTTACTTAATGTGAAAAAAAAAACAGTGTATGAAGTTCTGTTTGGGGCATAGGCTGAAACCTGAGCCACAGTTACACATCCACATATCTAATGGTACACAAACTGAGGAAGTAAAAGGTTATAGGTACTTGGGATTATATATAGATTCTCGTATGACTTTTGAAGATCACATTGCTGTTCAGGTAAAAAAAGTTAACCAAAGATTGGGTGCTCTCAGAAGATTATCTGGAGTTTTGCTGAAAATAGCTAGAGAGGAACTTGTTGAACAAATGTTGATTCCAGTACTTGAATATGGAGCATTGATTTATATGAACTACTCTCAGACATTATTAAAGAAAGTTAATCAAACAGTTTATAGATTGGGTAAATTTATTGCTAAGGGTGAATATAAAATACACCATTGCATATTATATAATCAACTAAATTGGTTGCATCCTGATGCTCAAAGAAATCATACATGGTTAATAAATTGTCACAAGATTATATATGCGAAAACTACTCATCCCTTGGCTAAGTATATTATGTTTCAATTTTCAGATAATCAAAGTCTTTGTACAAGGAATTCAGAAAATAGAATTCCAATATATAAATACTGTAGTAAAATAGGGGAAATGAAGTTGCAAAACAGATTTTCTATTTCTTGAAATAATTTGCCTAAACACTTAAAACATATAACTAGCCTGTCCAGTTTTAAAGATAAACTATTTGAACATTTGCAGACTGTATGTGTATGTTTTGGTTAATATTATTAAGTATGCGTATTGTCTGTTGTATGTAAGTTTTGTTGTTGTATTTTATGGATTTATTTCACAGGACCTTGATTGTAAACAGTGTCTATGGCGCTAATCATTTGTTCCTGTATAAAAATAAAGTTTCAACAAACAAACAAACATCTCCTTTCTTAGGAAAACTTTTGTGAATCCTCCTTCTCTTCCATCCTATCAAGTGCTTCCTCCCGTGCTGCCTCCTCCTCCTCTAACTCCTTACACTGAGACTCCTTCACCACTATCTCCTGCATCTCAGACTCCATGGTATCCTGCGATCCCTTGAGTACTGATGACACATGCTGTGATTGTGACATTATTAACATTGCTGCTACATCAGTAGCAGTTTTTTACTAGGTGGTTAGGCTGTGCAGTCACATTCCTGCCACCCATGACCTTTCTTCCCCCAGTCTCAAATGTCAATCCAGGAGCCATACTTAGTCCAGACACTGCTGCCAGTATCTGAATTGCAAAGAGCTGGACCACAAATACAACTTATGTTGCTACTGATGCACCACTATCCATATCTGCAGCCCTTTTCTTGTCTATTTCAAGTAATCATGACTGCCTAATCCCTGGCCAGCCTCCACTGATGTTCTTCTTCATTTCAAACTAATACTGACAAATTCCTTTGGAATATAATCTTCCCCATTGTCATTTCTTTTCAAGCCCAAGCTATGTCCCTATAGCGTAGGTCCTCCTCACGTCCACTCCTGGAGAATCCAGATGTTGCCACCTGCATAGACAAAAGGCTTTCTCCATTGCTATCCCTAGTGACTGAAACAATCAGATGATTTCCCTCCACTCTCTCAGTACAAACTCCCTATTTAAATTGCACTGTAGTGCTGCCCTCATGGATATCTCTGCTTGCAAATGCTCCCCCTTGATATTAGTTTGGATTTAACCATTCCTGTTCTTTTGTTAATATTTTTTTTATGTAGCATTGCGATGCTCTTTGTATAGTCTATAAAATGCATAAATAGTGTTTATTTATTGCTCAGATTTCAGTTTCACACAACCATGTTACATCAGTTGCATCTTGTCCTGTAACTTTTGTACTTATTGTCAAGTCAATTGACTGTACTGTATTATCTAATTGCCTCTTTTCTTGTATACACTGTTTGTTTGTTTTTTTTAAATTCAAGTTTATTCATTTTTCAACAATACAGTTAAGGTACACAGTGATACAATACACCAGAAAATAAAAGGCACATTTTCTATGTACCACCTGCCCCTTCCCCCTCCCTTCCCATACATTACCTTCCCTCCCACACCCTCGCCTTGCTATATCAACACCTTGTATGTATATTATAAGGGGATATCATCTAGCTTCATACAGAGATCATTAACAAAGTCAGAGGACTTCTACCCTTGAGTAGGTGCCACCATGATGAAGGGGCTCCTACCTGGGCCAAATACAAAATGTGTAACTTCTCCCATGTCTTCACATATCTAGGAATGTTGTTCCTAAGACTAGCCCCTATTTGCTCCATCCCCAGATTAAAGAACAATTCCCTCAGCCACTCTGCATAACTCAGTGGGAGGTCATCTAACCAATGTCTCAGAACCACTTTTTTAAGGTAGGAAGAGATTAAGGCCATATAATATCTCGTTTGTTGTACTCTCACTCCCCTATGGTTCCTGAGTAGACAGATTTCTGGGGTAAAAAGATCCTCTATCCCCAGTAAAGGATCTGCCTTAGATTTGATTGATTCCCAGAGATCCTTCACCATTGGACAGTCCCAGAAAATGTGCCTTAAGGAGCCCTCATCTTGATGGTATGTATTACATATAGGGTAGGAGACCTTTCCAGTCCTATGCAATATCTTTGGGGTCCAATACATATTACTTAGCAAGTGATAATGCATCACTCTGAGTCTGTCTTGAGTAATGTATTTATAAGTGTCTTGCCAAATTTTAGTCCACAACTTCCACATCTCAGGGAATTGCTCAGCCCAGTAGTTGGGTGTTCCTTGTACCTCTGGATAGGCCCTGTCAAACAGGGAGCTATAAAGATTGGAGACTGTGTGTGACCCCCAGACTCCCTGTGCCATAGTCTCAAACACCCCTTCAGATTCTTCACCTCTGATCTGAACCCCCCCTCCGGACCTGCAGCACCATATGCTGTATCTGGAAGACTTTGAACACCTGGCTTCTGTTTATTTGGTATTTATTCAGAATATCGTCCATGGGGAGACACCCCCCCCATCTGATAACAGGTCTTTGACTTTCACTCCCTTCAACTGAGGGGTCCAAGGATCTGTAATCACTTTCCCTCCTAATTTCAAATATGGTGATTTCTAGTGAGTGGTTGACTAGGGTCTCTCCTTCCATCATATTTAAGGAAGGAGCAGAGCTGTGAGTGTATTCTGAGAGGGACAGCTATTGTGGACGCCTCTAACTCTTTTGGGGGGCATTTATGTATACTATACAATATAGCAGTTGGGGAGAGGCCCGCTTTGTTAATTAAATCCAATTCCATCCTAACCCAAGAGGGAATATACTGCAAGGATTCTAATTCCTCATTGGCTACCAACTATTTCAGGTACTTACTAGTGCTACTTCCCAGTAATATAGACCAAAGTGTGGTAGTCTCAACCTTCCCCTATTCCTGGGGGCAGCCAGCTTGTGAAAGGCCCTTCTAGGGGCCTTACCCTTACAAATGAACTCTGAGATCATAGCATGGATCTTTTTAAACCACTTCAAGAGTATCCAAGTATTCAACATGTTAAGAGCATAGAACATCCTGGGCAGCACATTCATTTTAATTATATTTATGCATCCCCAGAGGGATATCATGAGGCCCCTACATCTCAAAAGGTCCTGCCTGATTGGGTGAAGGAGGGATTCTAAGTTTAGTTGAATCCGTTTAGGAATGCTTCTTGACAGCACTATACCCAGGTATATCATTGTTTGTGGGCTCCATTGTAGCCCTAACTCAGTGACCTCCATTTTCTGTAATTTGCTATTGACTGGAAACACTGTGATCTTGTCCACATTTATTTTATAGTTGGATAGTGAGCTATATACCTTAATAGTGTACAACACCTCTGGAAAGGAGTTCCAGGGATGCACTAGATGGAGGAAGATGTAATTGGCAAATGCTGATAGCTTAAATTCTTGTGAGCTGAGAACCACCCCGTGCATCCTAGGGTTGCTCCTTAGTCTCATAAGAAGGGGTTCTAGAGAGATATTAAAGAGAAGGGGTGATAATGGGCAACCTTGCATGGTGCCTGAGTACAGTGAGAATGAAGAGGAGAAAACACCATTACAGTAGAGTTTTGCACTCAAGCAACTATATAGGGAGGAGACCCATTTAATGAAATCAGGGGAAAAGCCAGACATCTCCATGGTGCAAAATAGAAATTGCCAGTCCACTCTGTCAAAGGCTTTCTCTGCATCCAGGGATAGCAACCCTGCCAGATCATCTGAGTCCCTGGATGCAGAGAAAATATGATCCAGTTTGCTCAGGTGGTCCGATGACATCCTACCTGCCATGAAACCCACTTGATTTTGATGTATAATGTAAGGAAGGACTTTCACCAAGCTAGTGGTCAATAGCTTGGCAAGAATGTTAATGTTATAATTAAGTAGTGAGATGGCATGGTAACTGATTACTTTGTCTGCTTCCTTGTCTGGTTTGGGAATAACTATTATAAGTGCTTCAAGTAAATATCTATCACGTCCGCCTCTGTTACTTCCCTGAATAGTCTGTTCAACCAAGAGACTAATTGTTTGGTGAATAGTCTCTTCAACCAAGGGACTAATTGTTTGGTGAAACATTTATAAAAGTTGTAGGAAAACCCATCCAGCCCCAGTGATTAATGCAGGGGTAGTGAGTTGATAACCTCCAGGATTTCCTTCTCTGTAAAGGGGGACACTAGTCCTTCTTTAAGGCCCTCTGGTACCTCCATTAGCAGATTGTCCACCAGATAGACCTCCACTACCTCCTTAGTCAGTGGTTGAGGCATACGGCTGTACAATTCCCTGTAGTAGTCCTCAAATTCCTTAACAATATCCTGGGGTTGCACTTTAATTGAGTTGTCACTTCTGGCTCTAATGCTACAGATAATTCTAGAGGCTTCTTCTTTTCTCAACCTCAGGGCTAACAGCTTGCTAGCTTTCTCACCCTGGTCTATATACTTCTCACTGGTCTTAAAAATGGCATATTCTGCTTTCTCCCTCAGTTGCTCATTATTTTGATGTCTCAAGCCTTCCAGCTTCTCCTTGACCACATCCAACGTGGTTGGAGAAAGATTCTGCTTCAAATCCCTGATGTCAGTCAGTAATTTTAAAGTCTTCTGATCTCTCATTTTTTTCCTCCTGGCAGCAATTTTAATCAGTTCTCCCCATTAGGATGCATTTTAGTGCTTCCCATTCAACATCAGCCCTCCCAGTCAAGTACAGATTACTCTCTTGGTATTGCTTAATCACTTGTTCAACCTCCTCTATAACTTTCTTCTCTTTGATTAATTGATTACTTATTTTCCAAATAGTTTCTCTAGGTGTACTGGGGGAAGGGGCTAAACTACAGTAGACCAGGGAATGATCTGAAATAATCCCTGGATCTATTCTGCACTCCCCTAACCCTGGAAGGAGGGACTGACTCACCAGGAAATAGTCAATCCTGGACATAGAGCCATGCACCTTTGATCTAAAGGTAAAGTCTTTGACCATTGGATGTAATGTCCTGCATGGGTCACACAACCCTAGTTGGTCCGTCAGATCTCGAACTGCTCTTTGTACAGTAAGCCCCTTATGTTTCTTCCTGGATTTTTCAAAATCTGGGGAGAAAGGTAGGTTCCAATCGTCTCTTAACAGAATAGGTAAATGAGTGTAAGGTGCCAAGATTTTAAACAAGGTCAATGAATAAACCCGGGGAGTCTGTAGTGGGCCTGTATACCCTACACAATATTACTTCAGTTTGAGCCAGCAGGCCCTGAGTAAGATGTATCTCCCAGCTGGATCTCGTATGCATTGTTCACACAGAAAAGATGATGACCTGGAAAATAATAGTGCTACCCCTTTACTAGTTGTACTGTCCCCTGCTGTAAACACCTGCCCCACAAATTGACGCCTAAATAAATTGGCTTCTGAATCAAGCAGGTATGCCTCCTGCAAAAATAAGATATTGCTCCCCAGAAGTTGTAGATGCTTTAGTATTTTATAGGGCTTAGGATTTTTATGAGCCCCTTTAACATCCATGATATAAACTTTTAAGATGTACCATTTCTTTTTAAAAAATCCCAGGACCCAATATTCCTCTCTACAATAACATGTCTTCCAGACATTCCCCTCTGTAGATCCACCACTTGTTTATAACAGAATACCCCTTTAGTCCTCACAGCAAGGTCCCCTCATGTCCCTCCCCACTTCCTACACTTCCCCTCCCCTCCTCTTAATCTCTCTCCCTCCACCTTTTCCTCCCCTCTCACTTCCCTGCTACCCATAATACCACTCCCCCTATACACCACACAATTGTAATATGCCCCCACCCACCTAACAGCCAATCTCCAGTGCATGACGCATTCCTACTGGTATATGCTCACTTCATGCTCCCTCTCCCCATCGCCATTTATAATCATCCCCTTTTGAGGGCTTTTCCCTTCTAATCCTCTAGGATAATCCACTCTAGCAGTTTACTCTGTCCTCCCTGGTTAGAGGTCTTACTGTGTTGCAAATTTAGTTCCCATGCAAGATTCTACAGTTCTATCTAGGTGGTAGCATTATCCCCACTGGTTCAACTCGGACTATATCCCTTCCCCCATGAGCCCTCCATGGAAGGTGATACCCTTTTTCCAAATGAAAGTTTCTTGCCCCCTAGTGTTAAACTCTCTGGTTTTCAGCAACAAAACTATGAAGAATAACAATTCCCCCTCTAATGTTCAAAACCACCCCTGAAACTATGAACAATATGTAATATTGCATGTTAAGTGCGACTGGAATTGAAAATAGAGTCAAACAAAACAAGAGAAAAAAAAACACAGGTCTGAAATAATCCTTGGAGCAACTGCTCCATAAACATCCATGTCCTTGCTTCATGAGAAAACAAAACAAAGCAGCCCCTTTCTGGTCCAAACTTAAATAACTGTCCTTACAATAAAGAAGAAGAAAGACTCCCATCTCTAGGGAGTTTGCGCACATTTACATGGGGAACATGGACCGTGTATTCAGTTCGAGTCCCCAGGCTCCCAGTAACTAGTCCTCATTCATTTTCCTGATGAAACTCTGATTTGTGTTCCATCCAATTCAAAATCAAAACTAGGGGCAGTACTTCACAAACAGAAAACAACTTAACTTCCTCATGAGCTGCATTTAAACCTCTCACTTCCCCAGAAAAGATTTCCCTGGACATTTTTGCACCGCATTCACAGTTTATTCATTAAACTATGACTGCTTAGCTAAGAGTGCAAACACCCACAGCAATACAGTACATACAGTTTCTCAGTCAACGGTTCTTGAACAGGTCTGGTAGCTTCTCCTTCAGGGCTTCTTCTGCCATCTTCGGGTTCTCATAGGTCACCCTCATTCCTCCAACTAGAATCTGGAAACTCGGAGGGTAGCCCATTCTAAATTTGACACCAGCTGCCACCAGTTTAGTGACCAGAGAGTGGAACTCCGCTCACCATTGCCAAACAGATATTGGTAAATCTTGAGTGACTTGCAGGCTCAAGCCTTCCCACAGCACCTCCTTCAGCTCTCTCACTTTCCCCAAGAAATGCTGCTTTTCCAGGTAATTTAAAAAGCAAAATATTAGCATTCTTGGAGGTGCTCCCAGGGGTGGAGTAGGCCTTAAGGCCCTGTATGCCTGTTCAATGATGTAATTAGGCCCACATGGTGAGGGGCCTGCAATTTTGGCCACCAGCGTTTGTGTAAAAAGAATCACATCTGATCCCTCCTCTCATTCTGGCAATCCTATTACTATAACATTGTTCCTTCTGCTGTGATCTTCTAAGTCTTCTACTTTATTTTCAAGTTTAATAATTTTCTGTTTCATGGTAGTAAGCTCTCAGTCCAATTTCTCCAGCCAGCGCTCCATTGATATTGCGTGGGCCTCCATATCTCTGAGGTGCCACGTAGTAATTTCCAGTGCTCCAGCCGCCATTTTCATCTTGGCGGTAATGGATTTCAGTTCCTCCCAAAATGGTGCAAACTCAGCTAGGACCCACTCAATGGTAAGCAACCCCTGTTCCATCGGTGCAGTCTTCACCTTACTGGAGCCTCCCGATTGAGATTTATTCCTTTTGGCCGCTTTTTCAGGAGTTGATGGCGGCGTGTGGTGGGACAGGGTGGCCCTCATCTCCGCTTCCATGCTAGGAGCTATTGCAGTGCTGTGTTTACTCAGGTACACTTTTCACTCACTCAGGGGCTGTATCCGTACCAGCAATTCACATTTAAAGTCAGGTTAAACTGTAAAAATACTGTTTATTTAGTGAGGGAAGTGGAAGCACAGCTATCGAGCATCCTATACCACTGGCTGCATCACATGATCTCTCCCTGTATGCATTGTTTGTCGATACTCATTATGTGCCATTTTAATGCCCTGGGTCATGCCTGAAAACAGTCCCTGGGACCAGTGCACCCACCCGATTAACAGGTAGATAGATAGATAGATAGACAGATAGATAGATAGATAGATAGATAGATAGATAGATAGATAGATAGATAGATAGATAGATAGATCGATGGATAGACAGACAGACAGACAGATAAACAAATAGGGCCCAATTTTCAAAGGTTGATGCAGGACTTGCATCAAGCCCTGTGTCAGCCATGCTGTTTGACACAGCTGCACCAAATTCCTTTGATGCAGCTGCACTACAATTGATTTAATGGCAGTTGTGACATTTCCACAATTTATATCAGCTTGCGCTAAAGCATTGGCACAAAGCCCTGTAAAAAGAGTCCCCCAAATAGCAAAAGTTTGACCAAGGTAGAGCTCATCTAACTTGCGGCATTTGGTGCACTCAATAAAAATTGTGATCGGAGCCAAAAAAATGGTGCACGCCACCAATGCCATCTGTTCAGCACACTGGGGGCTTGTGGCATCTGCAAGACGTTTGAAAATCGGGCCCATAATATCCATTTGATGAAATAAATTGGATCAAAGAGTAAGGAGCAACAGCAGTGCAGCACTAAACACTCTGCACTGAAACACTGATACAAAAGTCACCACCTGATTCTGGAATGAAAACAAATCACACAGCTGGTACTGTATATGTAACAAATCTGGTAGCCTCCAATCTGACATGTGTGCGTGTGTGCGTGTGTGTGTGTGTGTGTGTGTGTGTGTGTGTGTGTGCTTTCTTCATTCTTTTTCAGTCTCTACTTGGTTACATTATCCCCTGTGCCCCTCCCTTAATACTGGGAAAATATAGCTGCAGCTTAGTCAGTCAAATACTACAAAAGTATATGACAAAAAACATTTAAAGAACATCACCTGCTCTGCCCTATGAAAGACATATTCAGCCAGCTGTACTTATGCTGTGGTTGTGATTGCACTGTGCTAACACTAGCACCAGTACGCTTCCTCTAGGACATTCAGACAAACTGCCCCAGTGCTAACATCTTTGAATACTGGGCTACAGTGCAGAGTACACATGCAACAGAAATTCATAGGGCTGGGTCCACATGAATATCACTAGCACAGTGCAATGCACTCGTGTAGATCTAAATAAAGCACTGTATATAGTGCTGAACACAGAGGGGTAGCTGTGGGTGTGAGGAGGGCACCAATAAAAGATACACAACATAGCAGCATAGGTATCAATAATACAATTTAATGTACAAAAAGTTCAACAGGTCATAGAAAAAACAACACTAATGTGGGTGGGGGACAAATACAAGCACAAAGGCAACTGCCCATAAGGGAGGATAAACAAATGAAAATGTGCTCCTGACCATGAAAAGAAACAAACAGGGTACCTGCCCATCAATAGGAGAAAAAAAGGGTACCCACCCATTAGGAAAACAAAAATAAAGGACACCCGCCCATTGGGAAAACAAAAAAAAAAATGCACCCACACATTAGGAAAACAAAAATAAAAGGCACCTGCCCACTGGGAAAACAAAAATAAAGGGCACCTGCCCTCTGGGAAAACAAAAATAAAGGGCACCTGCCCATTACAAAATAAAAACAACAATGTCCAATGCCCCATTAAGGGGCAGCAGCAGAAGGAGGTGGCGTTTGCTGCAGCTGCTGTCAGATTTTACTGGTGATGGTTGCTGCCAGCTCACTCATCTGCAAGACTAGCATCATCAACAAGCTGATCTGATGCCACAGCAAATCATCATGGCCCTGCTGCAGTATGGCATTGCACCACCTTCCTGTGGTACTCTGGGCACCTATGGAAAGAAATATACTGAACTCAGTCAGCTGTGTGCACAGGGCAAGGGACAGAGGAGTGGCATTACATGCATAACAGAAGTACAACTAGCTGACACATGGGCCACCATGCCACACATACGTACAGGGAGTCAAATGGCCACAGTGGAATGTGAGTAGCATACCAGAAACAACGTTGTGACTCCACACAGTTGATGACTGCACATACAATGAATGTACCATGCTGCAGTGGCACATTACCAGCCCTGCAATGGACACTCACCACCAGCAGGCAGCCAGGCACAAGAAACAGCATCACCAAGCCAGAGTGTGATAGGGCATATCATGGACTGAGGGACTGTGAGCCATACCTATACATCCAGCTCCCTGCACACCAGCCATCCAGCACACAGGTCAAAACAGGTGTGTAGGACAAGAGTCATCCATGAGCTACCCCGGTCAGCCACAGGGCAGGCCCAGATATATTCAGATTACCCACAGCACATATGTATTCAGATGGCACCATCATGCAGCACTGAGTGCAGCAGCAGAGGTAGCACTTGAGTGCAGCGGTGCTGTATGTGTTTGGGTGCCTTAAACACTCAACCTCATCAGCACAACACTGTTGGGAGATGCAGAGCCACTTTGAGGAACTCCTCATCCCAGTAGATGCTGGTCCCACCTTAAACATATAACCACCACGGTAGCAATTTAATTGAGCGATGGAATTACAGTGACACCAATTTCTGCAACATCAACTTGGCGAATGTTAAAAGGGCAATGGTAACTTTTGGGCACCCTACAGTATGGGTGACAATTGCTTTCCCCTTCCCTGAGGTGCTACAACCTTGGAGTTAGTTATACAAGTAAGGGGGGGCAGGGGGACAAAGCCCCTTGCAATGGCAGTGTGGAGGTGAGGCAGCCCTCAGCAAAGCAGTAATGCAGCTGTCGCTCTTACTGTAGTGTGCCCATATGCACCATCATCCTTGTAACTTTTGCCGAATTGCCCGTCACTGGATTTGAGGACACTGTAATTCTGTTGCTCAATTGACATGGAACCAGTTGCCACTCATACAGAGTCAGTATAGCACAGTGGCCTGCAAATACCCAGCTGTGTCCAAATGTATGCATGACTCTGCCCATGTACTCCGGAATAATCATACTCTGGTCATCACGGCATTAGTTAGATACCATTGACTATGCATCACAATGTCGAACATTTATGGCAAGGTACATACAATGCACCAGTGCCCCTCCCTGCTGGTGACCCCATGCCACATATGCCCAGCTCTGTTGAGATGCAGTGACATGACACCCAGTGCATATGACACTGGAGATGGCACTGCTGTAGCCTGACTGCTATAGGTGCTGTATGATGCACACGTCATGACAGAGTGGTATACTAGTACAACATTGGCCCATACCTACCCCATCAGACAGATATGCTTACATAGTCATGACCATGTGGTACAACAGACCTGAATGACTATGACAGGCATACCAACTGGGGCTGTGAGCATTACTGCTAACTCCCTGGTGCACTGAGTCAGCAGCACAAGGGACATGCTACCGCATGGTGTAATGCATGCCATGACACAGAGCACACACAGGGCACCATGCCTACTGCAAGAACATGAACAACAGTAGACTGCACATACCCAGAAATACCATAGTGTCAGTGGTAGACCAATGCCACAAGGTCTGGGTGAGTGCCCCCTTCAACAGCTGTATTGGTACTGCCTGCACAGGCATGTCTGCAGCATGGTGATGCACACATGGGCATCTGTCTCCAACCATAGAAGCATGCAACATATTGTACACATGCAACCCAGAGGGTGAAACATACAATTCAGGGTACTTACCTGGATGCATGTCCATAGACTGTCCTTCTGTGGCCTAGCCATGCTGGGCCCCATTACTTGTTGGTGTCCCCTGTTGTTTGTCCTCCCAGTGCCGCTGCTGCTCCCAGGCTATGGTTTGGCTCTGCTGGGCCCTGGTGTCTGTGGAGGAGGATACAGGAAACATGATCAATAGTATGCAGCAGAACACATGGCACAGTACCATAAACCATAAACAGTATACATTTGTGCACCAGCAGCCACATGTGCATGATGTGGTTGGACAGGACCATGCAGGGCCATTTCTTACCACTGTGCAGAACTGTGGCACTTCACATAAACTAGTGTGCCATAATGCAGGGGAACCTGGAATGCTACATTCCACTTTGTAGCTATAGCTTATCACAACGTATGCCACTCCATATAGTGCCTCTATCCAGCCGTCCTCACCACCCCTGTCCACCATACCCATATATGTCAGCTATAGGCCATGTACACCTCATGGTATGCAGCAGGATGTGTGTAGCCCCAGGTCTCATACAACAGGGTCAGAGGAAGCATACCTGTTCAACAGTAGTAGAGGACAGTATATCATAGGTGTAGCCAAGCATAGTGGCTGGGCCAAGAGTGGCACACCCTGTACAATATAATAGTACACCATGTATTACATGGCATATGCATGCCAGCACTCAAGCTGTGTAACATAGACAGTGTACATAAAACAGATGATGGCCTCTACAAAGGGCTGTTGGGCACACCTGCCACCATAGCCACGTGTTACATGACATAGTCATCTACTCTTGACACTGCAACCATGCCACTATATTAGCACGTGTCTCTGCTGCCACACCCATGCTGCAATGGCAGTTGCATGCCTCAGAGATCCACAGTGACTCCTGTAATGTACAGGGCACCTGGGACATTTATTGAGACAGTGGCTATATAAACTTCCATTGGTAAGTTCAGGCTATACAGTGGAGCAAGTCCCATAGGACAGGGAGACACAACATAGGGACATATGCACAGTGAACATTCCCTCAGGGACAGTACCCATGAGGTATATTATCATAGAAACAGTACTGCACACAGAACACCCCCAAAACCATATATAAAGCCCTCTGCAGTCACCTGACTTTGGCACAGTGCCAGTCTCCAACATTGCCAGAAGTGGTTGCAGGCAGCATTGCACCCTTATTAGCTCGCCATTGTACCTGTCGCAATACTGGTCACCAATGCACTTTACATCTGTCCTGCAGGTGAGACGCCTCCTCACAGATGCCCACTTCTTGCACCTTGGCTGGTCTCCCTCAGCCCCCTCACACAGCAACTTGTCCTACCCAGCCACCACCAGGTTCACCAAGTTTGCCATCTCCATTGCTGATTACCTTTGTCCCCACTGCAGTACAGTCCTGCTCCTTCTTGTGGACGTTGTTTTTATCTTATCTAGTCCCAGCCTTCACACCAAACTAGTGATGGTTTCCTTGCTGAATGGGTGTGTCATTTCCATTTGTGCAACGCATTTTGGCATTAACACTGTGGTAACATCAATTAGCACAGTGCTATGGGTTCATCCACACATGGCAGGAATGGGGTAGCACGTGTACTTGGTGTGCATTCACAGACAAGCGCTGCACATTTGCAGTGCCATTATGTGACATCATAGTGTGCATGCCAGCACAATATGATGAAATCATCCATGATATGTGATGGCATGTCTGCACCACAGATGTACATAATTATTTTTTTTATTTTATTTTAGTCTTTGATAACCGGGTAAGGCCCACTAGGCACAAGTGCCTGTTTTCAGGGGTGACCTGGGAGCACTGGGTGGTTAAGTGGCTTGCTTAGAGTCACACAGTATGCAACTGGAAGTTGTGAGAATCAAACCCAGGTCTGGTCTGCTGGATGTACAATGCTCATTCACAGCTCATTATTCTAACCTCTAGGCTATACTGCCAGCCCATCGTGCAGTATCTGTGCTAGTGCTAGCGCAAGTGGAACTACAATAGTGCTTGGGCCTAAACTGTAATATTCAAACATTGTATGAAAATGAGCTAATTTTGCATTCTGAGGGAAACATCCATATTCACGTATCATTACTGGAATGTATTCATTCATTTGGATGCTGAATTGTGCCTGGAGCCTATAAAAGGAGCAAAGAGCACCACCCTGATTCCACACCAGAACTGCACGTGGCGAGACGTAAGTGTACTGTGGAATGCCCTACAGTCGGGACATGGGTGATCATTGCACTGTGTTTATGCTGTATCTAGTCTAGACTATTGCTGTACCTGTACAAGGCCAAGTGCAGTGATAGGCAGGCAGCTAGATGTGTGTTGGACCTGGATGTGTAGAAACATGTATGGGTCCTGGCTAGGGCGCCCAAGGGCCTGCATGCCACTGCACCTTTGCTCTGTGATCAGCTGTGTGTACACAGTGCTCAGTGCTGTCTGTCCTCCCTATTTCAAACAGAAAGCAAGATAGGAGAATCCTGACACCAGAGAGAGGATGATCACGAGTGAAGAAGTGCTGGCCCTGGCCTAGGCCTTTGTGGAGCACAAAAATCTGGTCAGCCACCAGGGGTGGACCAGATCACAGATCACTCAGGCCTAGGATACCATAACTGAGGCTGTGAATGCTGTTGGTGGCAGACAAAGGACCAAGCAAGAGGCCAAAAAGAGGGCTAGGAACCTCAAACAGAGGGCCAATGATGTCATGGTCAAGGTGAGGTCAAACCACCAGGCCACAAGCAGTGGGCCCAGTACATTGGTACCTCTAGACCTGCTGAGGAACTAATGACCTACCAGGTGCACCATACCCAAGTGACTGGCATCCTGGGAGGCAGTTATGAGAGCCAAGTTGGACTGTCACAGCTGTGTAAGTGATCGCGCAGCCACACCATACTGAGCTTGTGTGTGCACATGCAACAGTGGTGCTGTGTTTTGCAAGCCAGTGAGGGGAAAGGGGGCAGGCATTGTGATGTGGGCCATGGCTGAACTGGTAAAGTGTGCGAGCACAGGATGTACTACACAGATCTGCGTTCTGCATACACATCCTACCGTAGCCCTATGCAGGCATTCTGTATGGACTGTGGTACACCACGTACGTGGACCACCACTGCTGCATGCCTTGTCTGTAATGGTGTACCAGTGTGCAGTGTTTGACCAGCACACCAGGATGCCTTGATATTGCCCTGCTTACAGCCCCTCTCTTGGGTTCCTGGTTATCTTTTACTCACTGCAGCCCCTTGCATCTTCCATCATTTGTCCAATTTAATAGAGTATTTGCAGCAATGCAGGTATATTTAGGAGGCACACACACAGATAATGTATCACATTTACCTAACATATTCACATGCATGTGACACCATATACCCTCCCCTATTGATGTTCCTTGTTGGCAGACTTATCAACATTGTAACTTTACCATCACAACCCCAGCTAAACCCTGACTGTAGGAAGTGTTGCACAATGGATGTAGCCTGCATGGTATGATCCATTTTTCATGTTGGTGTGGCAGTCTGGTGTGTACTCACCTACTATTCCACATGTGTCTTATCTCCTGTGTGATCACTGTAATGGAGTGTGTATGGCATGCAGCACTGTAGGTGTATGGGCACTGCATACATGGGTGGCATGACTGGCAAGACAAAGTGCACTAGGCATACAGGCTGCCATGGTCAGACACAGGTATTACATTAACCTACAATATTACTTCTCTTCTCTTCTCTTCTCTTCTCTTCTCTTCTCTTCTCTTCTCTTCTCTTCTCTTCTCTTCCTTCTCTTCTCTTCTCTTCTCAGCCCAGTCCTTGGTGGAGGACACCGATGGAGGATTGCCTGGGCCCATCAAGTTGTGTGCTCCTCCTGAGGGCACCCATGTAGGGGCAGGGAGAGACCATGACAGTGAGGAGGACTAGGAGGTTTATAATGATGAAGGCAACACCTATGCTGAGTGGTGGATGACAGAGAAGACCAGCTGGGACCAGGAGGGCAGGTCCTCAACAGATGGGTCCCAGCCTCTTCCCTGGCATAGCCATCACCATGCTGCCCCAGGCCAATGCCCTTGGCACAGCCACAGTTATGCCACCCCATACATGGCACAGCCTATGCCCACACCACTGTCACAGCCACCACCCTTCCTACTCATGTCCCTGCCACTGCCCCAGCAACAGCTCCAGCCCCCACCCATGGCTAATCCCAATGGCTCATCCACCACTGTACTGTCTAGGCCAACAGACCAGTGTACAGCACTGGCCACAACAAGCACCCAAGCAACATTAACAGCAGCAGGAGACATCCTACAGGCAGCTGCTGCAATCAGCTATGGGGTATAGGATGGCATGCAGGCTGAACTGACCTGCATACGACACATGCTGAAGGTCAACATGCAGAGTGCAGAGGCTCATCATGAAGGGCAAATGGCAGCCTTCAGTGAACTGCAGCAGTCCCTGTTTGCCAGTAAGGCTGCCAGCTTTAGGGCACTGGGTCAATCCTTTGGTGATGGCATGGGTGGGCTGTCTACAACTGTGCTGGAGGTTGCATTCATGGTCTCTGGCACCACAGGTGTCAGTCACAGCACTGGCCATTCCACTGGGGGGAGTGTCACACCATGGCAGACTCCTCAGCATACCGTCACCCCCCACAGTGAGGGCATTAGGATACCCAGAACACTCAGGATGCACAGGATACCACACACTCCAGTCCATGGCTTGCTATTCAGCCAGGTCAGTACCCCCAAAGGCCATGACCATCGGCAGATCACATCATCCCCAATCTTGTCCCCCCCCCCTTACTTGGATGATAGCCCCCTCTACCCTCCTGGACATAGCATTTGTGCAGCATCTATATCCATGGAGGTAGTACGGGATGCACCTAGTGTGCACACTGACTCACCAGGCCCATAGACCATTAGACACCTCATTCTCTAACCTCACATTACCCATTCCCCCCACCAGGATGGCTTCATTTAATGAAGGGTGTATTGTAGGCACCACCGGAATGATAAAGACTCCTGAACTGCCAGCTTGAGAATGCCAAAGACATGCTTGATGATGTTGCATATAATGATGTGTGCCGTGTTGTACCTGTCCTCTGCAACAGGTGTGGTTGATGCATGAGGAGCCAGGGGTGCAGGTGGCATGCACTGTCTTTTGTGCAGGTAAAGGACATCAGTTAGTGACATCATCCGCAAGGTGGGGGAGAGGCCTTTGATGCTGAGTTTCAGGAAATATAAGGGGAGCCAAAGGAAGGAGGACAGGGAGATGTACCTTGAATGTCTAAGGGAAGCAGGGAAGGCTGTTTGGAGGGGAAGGCACAGACAGAAGAGGGTTTAGCACGGTCTGTAGACAAAGGGAATAAGGCATTTTATAGGTACAACAGTGAAAGAAGAAAAACAGGGGTGGAGGATTGTGAGGCTCAAAGGGAGAAGGAGAGTGTAATGAGGGGATCTGGACAGAGCAGAAATACTGAACAAATACTTCTGCTCAGTATTCGCTAAGGAGGGGGAGGGTCAAGGACCACAGCAGAGGCAATGGGGGAGAAGTGGACACCAGTCCATTCACAGTGGAGAGGGTTCTGGAAGAACTCACAAGGCAGAAGGTGGATAAGGCCATGGGGTTAGATGGCATCCAGCCAAGGACATTAAAGGAGCTGCAAAGGGGACTAGCAGCACCTCTGGCAGCCCTGTTCACAGAGTCACTCAACACAGGTGTCATTCCCGAGGACTGGAGGAGGGCACATGTAATCCCACTGCACAAAAGTGGCAGTAAGGAGGAGGCGGGGAACTACAGGCTAGTCAGCCTCACCTCAGTGGTGGGAAAGATCATGGAGACACTGCTGAAAGAAAGGATAGTGGCACATATGGAATCCAGAGGTGCTCAGGATCTGAGGCAATAGGGATTCACAACAGGAAGGTCATGTCAAATGAATCTAATAGATTTTTTTGATTGGGTGACTAGGGAACTAAATCAGGGAGGGGTGGTATACATCGCCTACCTAGATTTCAGCAAAGCCTTCAACACCGTCCCACATAGAAGGCTGATTAACAAGCTGGGTAGTCTGGGCATGGGCGACAAGGTGGTGAACTGGGTTAAGAACTGGTTAACAGACAGGAGACAGAGCGGGGTGGTGGTAGATGGGGTACAGTCGGTGGGGGGTGACCAGTGGGGTATCACAGGGATCAGTACTAGGACCAGTCCTGTTCAATGTCTTTATTAGTGACATTGCATAGTGGCTGGAAGGAAGGGTCTGCCTGTTTGCAGATGACACCAAAATCTGTAACAGTGTGAATACTCCAGAAGGGGTGCAGAAATGAAGAGGGACCTGGAGAAACATGAAAGATGGTCATAGATGTGGCAACTAAGGTTCATTGCAAAGAAGTGCAAAATAATGCACCTGGGTAGAGGGAACCCTGGGGAGAGCTACAGGTTGGGGGGGAGCTGACTGTCACCAAAGAGGAAAGGGACCCAAGAGTTATCATCTCTGATGACCTTAAGGTATCAAAGCAGTGCACAAAGGCAGCAGGAAGGGCTAGTGCCATGCTAGAGTGCATATGCAGGGTATCACTAGCAGGAGGCGGGAGGTGGCGATGCCATTGTATAAAACATTGGTAAGGCCTCACTTGGAGAACTGCATGCAGTTCTGGAGACTACATCTGCACGATGACATAAATAAGGTGGCGACTGTCCAGAGAAGGGCAACAAAGATGGTGCAGGGCTTGCAGGACAAAACATAGAAGGAGAGCCTAAGGGACCTTAATATGTACTAACTGGAGGAGAGGAGACAGCGGGGGGACATGATTGAAACTTTCAAGTACCTCAGGGGCATAAACAAGGTGCAGGTGGGGGACCTTTTCCAATGTAGAAAAATTACTAGAACAAGGGGGCACAATAAGAAATTGGAAGGGGTAGATTAAGAGGTAATGTGAGGAAGTTTTTCTACACAGAAAGGGTAGTCGACCCTTGGAATAGTCTGCCACAGGAGGTAGTGGGGGAAAGCACAGTGGAGGGGTTTAAAGATGCCTGGTAGAGGCACAAGGGAAGCTTGAGAGGGGAGGAAGTGATGAAAAGCCATTTATCACATAGGGTCAGTGGCCACATACAATGTATAGGGCCTATGGGCTGACTGGATGGGCCTAGCAGTCCTTATCTACTGACAATTTTTATGTTTCTATACACATGAGGTATCCACTTGGGATGTCCCCTCCTTCAAACCTCTGGCACACAATGGAGTTGTGCCAGATGAAGGCATCATGGGTACTGCTGGAGGACCATGCCAGGACATTGATGAAGCACCCTGTTGCATCAAAGACCACCTGGCAGTTGAAGAAATGGTACCCCTTTCTATTCACATAGGCCTCCATTCTGTCACCAGTGGGTGCCCAGAAGGCAACATGGGAGCAGTCTGTGGCATCAAGTACAGTAGGTGCATAACTCAATAGAATTGCTACATGGTTGCTGTTCATTCTGGTGCTCTGGTAGGGAATATGATAAACTCCCCATCATGGGCCTACAGGGCATCTAGGAACTGGTCCAAAAGGCATGAGGTGGCAGAGTGTGAGATACCGGTGGTGTCCCACACCATAATCTCAAAGGCTCTGGTGGTCAAGAAGCACAGTGCTGCTGTCACTTTGAGCTCTATGGACATTGCATGCCTGTGCTGGGTGTCTGTCCAGACATGGTCATACAGCATCTCACACAGCTGCATGATCATGGGCCTGTTGAGCCTGTATCAGCCCATGATTTCTTCATCACTGAGGACTTCCAGTGTGACTCATGGATGGTACTGTCTGTTTACAGCATAGCACCTCTGGGACCTGTGCCAGGACATGGTGGGGGGCATTGGTCTTTTCCTTATCCTGCATGACCAGCTGCATCAGGTAAATGATGTGAGCCATTTTGTTGTCAACTGTGCAACTGTGTGTGTGTGTGTGTGTGTGTTTTCAACTTTGCCTCTCCCCACCTCTGGTGTTTGCCCCTGATTTGGACCTGCTATGTATAGTCTGTATTTGCACTGCACTATCAAGCTGTGCTATTTCATTAACACAGCACTAAATCTTTGAATATTACACTACACATAATCTGCACAACACTGCCCTCCTGTTTGAGCACTGCATATATTAACTTTGTGCTAAACCACTAGCCCTAATAACAGGCACAGTGGTATCCCTTGAATATAGGAAATGGGCACTAAACTGGAGCAGAGCAAGCGCTAATGGTTAGCATCGAGTGCAAACGTTTGCATATGTGGCCCTATTACTTCTACTATAAGTCTGTAGTAAAAACTCTCTGAACATAATTTTTTTAGGATTGCTGAAGTTTGTCTAGGGCAGTACTGAGCAGCTCCATGGAGCAGATTCTTCTCTCTCTCCAACATCCACAGGGTCTGCAGTGTGCTGAAGAAGCCACATGCTTAAATTTGCTGTGGAATGTGGCACCACATGGTTCCAAAAAGTATCACAGAATTAACCACTGAAATATGTTCTGCAAAACATACTTATCCACAAAACAAACATAATTAGCAGATTTGACTCCATGCAATACTTTTCCATAGATGAGTCATATGGCACTATTTATGTACACACGTGAGTGTTAACTAAAAACATTAAGTGAGAATGATTATTACAGACCTATATCAGGCCTAAAATATCAAACGGGTGCATTTCTGATGAAACTGCCAAATTGCTTCCATGAAAATTAATGTGAGATGTTCCCAGAAAGCTTTCCATGAAAAAGTTTGAATCCAAGGGACAGTATTCCACCTTTTTTGAGAAAACTCACAGATGGCGGTCCCACCTTTGTGCAATGGAATTCAGCCATTCTGCTTCTGACAAAATGTTGCTGAATTAGTTGGAATTTATCAAAATTCCACAGAATTCCATTCTGCAGGAATTTGTAAATTACACACAGCACTTAAGAGAGTCATCCAGGGGCTAAATGTTCAGATCCCCAGCCTTCAGTCACAGTTTCTGTATACCATATAATGTGTGATAGAGTGAGGGGAGATACTATAAACAACAGTGGCAGGGCTATTGGGCAGAAGAACAGTTGGTGCCCACTAGAACTTATACACACTATTTCCAATACCTTGTTGCTAAATCCAGTGATCACAATGACATTTTGCACTAGTGTACACTTTTACAACCCTGTTGAACTATACTCAAAAGGGGTCACAGATCATTCCATTGGACCCTCAGATGCAGACAGCACCTACAAGCACATAGGAAAGCAAGTGGGAACAAGTCAGCATCACATTACATACAGCTCACACAGGCCCATCCATGCATACACTGCAGAACCTGCTCCAATTAACTGCCATTTTTTGTGCAAGCAAATGCATCTGAGGCTACTCATCCATGGAGTTGGCCTGTTTTTTTGGATGGTATTAGATGGGGATGCAAGAACAGGGGTGAGGGAGAGGGACACCAACAGGGTAGTTCTTTGGGGAATTGAGATATGGGACCACTGGACCCTCAAGGCTTTTTTCTCTGGTGCATTGGGATGGGAAATTTACTGGACCACAAGAAACCTGTGACAGAAAGTTGGCGGGGAGGGCATAACTTTGCTGGATGGCCATGCAGATGGCATTGGAAAATGAGCAACTTTAAGCACTGTGGTTGCACGCTACATGTAAGATTCCTGACTGCACCTGTTAACATCTGGAATTTCAGTTTGCATACCACCACCCTTGCAATGTGAACTCAGCCCCACAAGTCATGCTGGCCGCTGAGTATAGCAGTTTCTGTGGTGGAACAAACCAGCAGGTGAAAACTGTCTATTTTGTACTGACTACAATTTTAAATAGAGCCCACTGTTTACAAAAGAACTGAGGATCTCAGTTTTTAGGGGTTTGATTTTTTTAGGAAAGAAGAAAACCTTTGGGGCACCTACACACAATTCAAACATAATCAATTATGCAATCATTAGCCACCAACCTTGCTGGCTGATCATATGTTCTAATGTAACATTTCTGCAGCTGTCTTTGTTGTGCCCTGGGGCTGAGGAGTATGGGTTCTGGTGGGATTAACTGCATTAGACTGTAATACTAGTATCTAAACTTTTCATTGACTCACACGTTGATACTGTACTTTGGAACTAATTACAGCCAAGCTAATTTCATGCTATGAAAATATGAAACCCATGTTTTTGGCATGTGTTCCATATCATAATCTGTTTTGATATCTATAGTGTGCAGGTTTTTCATAAATGTCTGCACAGCAGATCATTAACACACAGATTTATACTTTATTTCACTGTACAGCCTTGCATGGCATTCTGTTGATCCAGGATTGAGTATGCTGGAGGTGGAATCTTGACTGGTTAGCTTTGTTTCTGATGCAGGAGAATGTTGCAAGCTTATACAGTCCTGTCCACCAAGATCACATGTTGCTATTTCATTTTCTTCTGGGATGTCTTGTGGGATACTACAGGAATTCAATGTAATATGAAGGCAATTACTTCAGTCTGTCTTGCAGTGAAGTGTGACATTTCACACAGAGCGCTTCATCCTGGTAGGCAGCACTATACAGCATATCTCCTGCATAATGTGTTTTATAATTTATTTAGGGATTGGTAGCTCAGCTGAGATGTAACAAGTCATGTTCAGTGGGATCATGTGTCTATCCAGTTTTTCAGATGGGATGATTGACACAAATGGTGGTGAAGTGACTTGTTCATGATCCTACAGAACATGGGAAAACTGAGAGAGAAAATAAACCAAAAGGAAGAAGATTATTGAAAGAACCAGAGAACAAAGTGGTATAGCCCTGAAGAAGAGATGGAATTATATTGCAAAATGTTGACTAATACTGTACAGTATATTGTTTTACTTACTGTGATGAGAAAGAAAATGCACTCCAGGACAAGAATAACCTGACTAAAACATAAACCAGAGGGAGAGTTTTTTCTACAGTACATTCTGGTTCAACTTAGTTTTAGCTACCAAATGTCAAACACTGCTCTAAATTCTCTGCATCCCTTTTCATGTTTCTGATCCAAATTTCATTACCTAGCCTCTCAAGAGTTTAGTGTCAACAGTGCACAGACTCACATTACCCAATAACTCCACACAAATGTTTCTGATGTAGATGTTAAAGAGTACTGAACCAAGAACAGGCCCTTGTGGTACTCTACATGAGACTTTCATGATATCAGAAAATCTACTTCAGTATTTTGGACCACTCTGTCTGTCCCATTTGATAACCAGTCACCAGTCCACCTGGCTTGTACTTCCACTGGTCTCCTTTGGGTGTCAACAGGTCTCAGTTGGTAGCTCATCTGCCTCTGGGCCAGAAAGTTATGCGGTCTGGTCCCACACCAGCACTAGGCATATACCATAAAAACTGGCACCAGAGTGCATTACTGGGGGATGCTGTACTGTCTGGGTGTTCCATCCTTCAGATAAGACATTGTCCTGGATTCCCCCCTTTTCCCCCACAAAATGACAAACCTATTGTATGTTGTTGTGCTCAGATTGACAATTAATTTATTATATATCATAATTCCATTTACAATCTCATCATAATTATTATTGTCTCTTTCTCAATTTAATTTATTGTATCCATATATCCATCTCTGATCATCCCTCTTTTCTTCCTCTTCTCGCTCCCCCAAGTGAAAACCTGGGTGCCTTCTTCTCTTTTCCTGATAGATAACGGTGAGAACTGAGACTGCTTTTCTTCCTTCAGCTTATTCTTCTTCTCATCATATTCCTTTTTCCTCCCCCCCCACTTTTTCCCCTTCTCTCTGCCATTCACCTTTGGCAGTCCCTTACACGTCCGGACTGGACAATCTCTGTCATCTACCTTTGACAGACCATACAATCCCCTTTTGTCTTATTCCTCGTGTTCTATAGTTTTTAGGGTGGGTGGGAGGATCAAAACTTCAGCAAAGTGGCTGAACCACCACTGTGCTGTCTCTTTTGTACCTCCTTTGGCCCCTCCCTTTCCTGCTGCTTGCCTGTTGTTCTGTCTTACCTGTCCCTCCCCTTACCTTCCCCCCTCCCCTCTGAGCACACCATCCTAGGTGAAAGGGAAGGGGTGCACCAGGACAACTTGGTCTGCCCCTTAAAGGGGCAAACTCCATTGTCCCGGATTCCCCCCTTTTCCCCCCAACAAAATGACAAAACCATGGCATGTTGTGCTCAGATTAGCAATTAATTTTTTATGTATCATAATTCCATTTACAGTCTCATCATCATTATTGTCTCTTTCTCCATTGAATTTATTGCATCCATATATCCATCTCTGATCTTCCCTCTTTTCCTCCTCTTCTCGCTCCCGGTGAAAACCTGGGTGCCTTCTTCTTCTCTTTTTTGATAGGTAACAGTGAGAACTGAGATGGCTTTTTTCCTTCAGCTTATTCTTCTTCTCATCATATTCCTTTTTCCTTCCCCCCTCCCTTCCTTCCCCCCTTTTTTCCCCATTAATCAGTCTACAGCTTGTGTTGGATGACTGGCTTTCCCCTTCATTTAGGGTATCCTTCTCCTTCTGCTTAGGGGACCTCTGTCCTGTTCCTTTTTTTTTTCATATTCTCTTCCCATTATGTCTCCTCCATTCCTCCATAAAACCCATCATCTCCATATTAAACATATCTATAGCCATATCTGACAGGTGCACTCTGTCTAACCTGTAAAATTCATCCACCCATTCTTCCACACCCTTCAGTATTACATGTCCCTCCATTTTCCTTATCAGTGTTCCCACGCTCCTATTCATCTTCCTCCTGGCCCTGTCCAAAGCTCTATGACTGTGCTCATGCCTCCATACCCTTCTGGGGATCATATCTGACCAGGCAATGCTTACCCCTGGCCACCAGTGCTGTATTTTCTCTAAGTCCTTCTTCACCTACAGATATGTGTCCACCCATGGCTTTGCCCCAATGTCGTTACCTCCAGGTGCAATATAATTAAATCTGGGATGGGTCTCCATTCTTTCATCTCTTTTACGGTAGGAAGCAGTTGTGCCCATCTCATTCCTCAGATGCCATGCCACACCAGCCTACATTCTCTCACATCCTGGTACAGCTGTTTTCCCCCGGCCTTTTTCTCCACTCTCTTTTCTGCCCAATAAATGTAGGAGTGACTGCAGATCCATACTTCCGTGATCCTCCCTCCCTCTTCCTATAGGATTTAAGCAAAATATATCTTTGAAACATGGTTCTGGTTCCTTTACCTTGCCCCCATCTTTGTGTCCCCCCCCCACCCCCAATGTGGTTCTGTACCTGAAAAATAAAACACAGGTGATCTGTTAGTTTCATTACTGCAGTGCTCTAATGTACCTTTTGTAAGTGGCAGACCGCCACCGTTCCTTTTCCAACATATCAGTCATCATCTCCCCTGCTGCTGCCCACTGTGAAGCAGCCCCTATTCGAAGGGAGTGAGATGAATAATTGCCCGGATCCTCACCCAGGAATTGCATGCCTTTCTTGAGTATGGCTGTGATTTGATAACTTGTGACCTTTTTCCCGTCTTGATGCACAAATAATCTCCCTGTCCTACTCCCACGCTCTGCAGTGTAAGCCCACAAAGCTTTTACTGGGCACACTGACCTGTCTACCTGAGCCTTCAGGGTCACAGTACAACACTGTCCCCCTTGATCCATCTTTGACTTCTTAATCATGATTTGTATCTCCTTCATCCCCCAGCTTATATCTTCCCAGCCCAACCCCCTTCTTCATCTTTACTGCCATGTCCCACAGCCTTGCTCACTCTCAAGGCCCCTGCAAACATTACCAGATAAATCATTTGAAATAGCTGGGCTTCATTTTTCGATCTGCAGACTGCTGGTAGTACCCCTTTTAGCTTTGCGATCCACTGCTCCCCTAATGGTCGTCTACTATCCATAGTTCTTTGTTTCAACCTACCCCATCCCTGCATCATTCTTCTAATCAACATTGACTTCATCGGGTCCTTCCATCCCTTCAGGCTGCAGACTAAACTAATCCCTGCTAGGTAGACCCCCATCGTGGTGTGGGCCGTTCCTCTCTACCATTGCTCTACTGTGAACTTCCTTAACTGTTCCTCCATAAGTGGCCTACTTACCTCCATGTGGTGTGTTGCCCTGAATGCTTGGAACACCCACCAAGCCCCTTCGTATGCCCTTAGTGTCCATGGTGCCCATGGGCTGTGAAACAGCAGTTCTGCTCCCTCTTGCCAATGTCCCAGATGTTCGTTGGTATGGGCGTTTTCCGCTCCTCTGCTGTTGGTGCCAGCATCCAGAAATGATCCGGCTGCAGACAGAAAAGGCTGTCAGCCAGGATATTGTGTACCCCTTCTATGTATTTAGCCCTGAATGACATATTTAATTGCAGGGCCCTCAACACCATCTGTCTCAAAACCCCCATGACCATCTCTGACCTGGCTCCTCTGTTGTTTAAGGCATCTACAACCGCCTTGTTATCACACCAAAATGTAACCTTCTGATTCCGCATCTCCTCTCCCCACACCAGGGTGCAGACCCAAATGGGCATGATCTCCAACAGTGTGATGTCTTTTACTTTCCCACCCCTCACCCATTCTGTAGGCCATGGTTCCCCGAACCATCTGCCCCTCAAATAGCCCCCCATACTGTAGCCCCTGCTGCATCTGTGTAGCGTTTGAGGTCCGTGTTATAAACCCAGTCCTCTTGCCAAAAGGAACAACCATTATAGGTGCTGAGGAACTCCTCCCATACCCTGAAGTCTTCTTTAACTCCCCTTGTCAAGTCTACCCAATGGTGTGGTCTGATTACCCCCACTGTGGCCCTTGCTAGTCTTTTACTGAATGCCCTCCCTGGTCCAATTGCTCTGCACTCAAAGTTAAATGTCCCAAGACCTGTCATACCTGTTTCAATTGCACTCTTCTCCTACTTGTATGTACTTGAATCAGTTCCTTTAGTTTCATCACTTTTTTGTCTGGTAACCAAAATACCTCCCCCGGGGCATCTAGTTCAATGCCCAGGAATTCTAAAACCTTACTGGGACCTTCTGTTTTGTCTGGAGCCAATGGGACCCCTAACTCCCTGCACAAATCTTGAAAACTGGCCAACATTCTTTCAGTCTCTCTCCTCCCACTGCCTATTAAAAGGAAATCATCCAGGTAGTGTATCACCGTCTTGTATCCATTTTTTTCCTGGAATATCCACTGTAGGCATGTGCTGAATGCTTCAAATGTCGCACATGCTATTGAGCATCCCGTGGGCATTGCTTTATCAAAATAGTACTGCCCCCCCAATCTTAAATCCCAATAGGTCCCAATCTTCCCTCCTAACCGGAAGCAACCTGAAAGCTGACTCTATATCCGTTTTTGCCATCCAAGCATCTGATGTCACTCGGATGATCTGGACCACCTCTTCTAATGTGGCATAGGTCACTTTACTATGTTCTTCACTTATAAAATCATTCACCAAGTCCCCTTCTGGAAATGAAAGGTGGTGAATCACCCTGTATTCTCCCTGCTGTTTTTTGGGGACCAGACCCAATGGAGAAATTCTCATATTCGGCAATGGGGGAGGTATCATATGGCCCTTCAACTCTCCCAGCCACCTTTTCCTTCTCTATTTTCTGTCTTAAAATTTCGTCCTTCTCTTTAACTGAACCCAGGTTGTTCACTTCTCTCACCTGTCTCGGGCTTTCACACTGCAATGAAAAACCTGTCCGAAAACCTGCCTTAATTGTCTCAGCCACCTTTTTATCTGGGCATGTTTCTAACCTGCCCTCCCACACATCTGTCTTGATGGGTGTTAATGCTTCTTGAAATTGATCCCCTGCCATCTTCCTTTCCCTTCTACCACACCCCCCCAACTTGCCATTTTCTTTGGCCCTGATAGTCAGTAAATCTGACTCCCTCTACCTGTATGCCCTCTGTCTCTCCCCCTCTGTTCCATGCCTGTCCCCTATACCCTTGCCCTTCTTGAAAAAACTGCTGATTTGCTCCTTGCCCCCCTGGCCCTTGGGCCCCTTGTGTTCATGTCATTCTGCATCTGCTCACTGGGTGTGTTCCCCCACATTTGGAGCATGCATGCTGAAAGCGGCATTGTGGCCAGGAACAAAAGGCCCTATTGTAACCCCAACAAGACCTCTGGGGCATTACGCCCCTCTTCCCCATCTCTCCTTCTGGCGTAGACTGGTCGGTTACATAGTCAGTGCACAAATCTAATTGTTTCGTGTCCCATCTTACATCTCTGTACGTCGCCATCCTTTGTCAGAAGACGTCATCATAGTATATCCACCCAACCCCTCCCTTTGATTTCACCCTTCTTATTATCAGGGAGTATGTGATGAGTGGAATGCCCCACTCTGGCTTCCTCTCCAATACTATCACTGAATACGTGGCGAAACCTGCAAACCATCCATCCCAAGTCTTCCCTATCTTCCTTGTTCCTTTTCCTATATTCTCCCTCCATTTCTCATCTTCCTTCATCATCTCCTTATCTGACCTAATCTCTGCCAGCGCTGTCTCCATCTGGCCCAACCCCCCTGTCCCGAGTACCGAAATAATCTGGCTTATGTATTCTTTGATGCTTTGTCCTACTGACCCGGGTACATTACCTGTGGCCTTGCCAGCTCCTTGTGGCCTGCTGTCCTCATGATGCCCTGGCATGTACTCTTGCGGTTGAACGGCTGGTTGTAATACTAATAATGGCTGTGGAGGAACCATTGTGCTCGGGGGGGGTCTGGTCTGGGTTCCTCCAGGGGAACTCCCACCTGGTCTTGGGGAGGTACTGATGAGACAGGGTCATCGGGCTGCAGAGGTACTGGGCTGGCCGCTCTGGTCGGTACTATTAGTGGTGGCTGCACCCTGGTTGGGCTGCATGGCCTCTGTGCTGGCCATTTCCCTCCACCCCCTTTTCCCTTCCCTGCTTTCTGCTTCTCCCCAGATCTCCCCAGTTCCTCCCCCTCCACCATCTGCCACATTCTGTTGGCTTTCTCCACCAGCTCCACGATGGCCCTGTAGGCACCCTCTTTCGAAGGCCTGTTTTTTTTTTTTTGGTGACATATTTCTTTGTGTTTCTGCAAAAGGCTGAGGAGACAACTGACAAAAAAGTTTGTATTAAACTACTTATGTCCTTCGTATAGCCATGCCCACTTTACTTTGCCTGCTCCTGACGCTGTGTGTGTGTGTGTGTGTGGGGGTACACTCCAGGCCACCTATGGATCTTAGGCCTATCTCATGGCCTGTTGTTACCATGCCTCATCTGGGCAATTCTCTGTTGCCCGCCTCGCTGTGTCCCTGCGCCTCCTATGTTGGTTCCCGACCCTTCAGGCCTCCTTGTGGTCCCAATTCTCTCCCTCATTGAGGGTTAGGGTTTACCCCTTTCACCGCTGTCCTTGATCACCTAGTCCTCCCTCTCCTCTTCGGGCCACTCTGGGCCTCACCTACCCCTTGTCCTATGCCCCTTTGCTCCCGGGATCACTCCGCCCATTCCACTGTCTCCCAGACAGGTATCCATCCCCTGTATCTGTCCCCTTCACTCTGGGCCCCTCCCACTGCCATTCTGGGCCTCGAAGCCCTCCTTCACTCTCTGCACAATTCCAATTTTATCCCTGCCCCTTTTTTGCCGCATGGTCCCTCAGGCATGTAACATCATGCCACGTGGCTGGGCCCATCACACTAGGCCTCCACCTTTTTTCCTCTTTGCTCACATCCCAGACACCACTGGTTCTCCCACTAGCGTAGCACCTCCTTTATCATTCTCGTTGGCTTATAGCCCTCACACCAACCTGGAAATCTGGTAATTCATAAAAAGCAAAACTCAGCACTCTGTAGTTGGCATAGATACAGGCATGTTTAATAAAACATTTAGACACCAAACCAAGCCACACAAAAGCAGGTAGCATAGCAAAGTAAATCCCAACTGGTTTCGTGCACACAGCATGACGTGCTGTGTGCACAAAACTGGTTGGGATTTACTGCTATGCTGGCTTGAACAACATCTAAATGTTTTATTAAACAATACTTATCTACACCAACTTACAGAGTGCTGAGTTTTGCTTTTTATGGATTTCAGTATTTGACTCGAGCACCTGTTTTTACGGAGGAGCTGTTTTTCAAATCTGGTAATTGCAGCCTACCTCCTTTGGTGTGTGACATCATGCCCCGTGGCCGCCCATCGGCTCGTGCTAGGCCTGGTGCCTTAGTGTAGAGCCCTCTTTTGGCTTCAGCTGGCTACTGTTCCTCTCCCCAAACTGGAAAAACTTTTGTTTTCCACGGCCTATTTTCCCTGGCATGTGACATCACACCACATGGCCGGCCGTTGGCTCCATGCTAGGCCTTTTGCATAGGCCTCACTCCCAGGTCCCCCTACCCCCGTTTTCAGGAAACCGGCATGTTACCAGCTGAATGAGTAGGCCATCGAGCCTTCTCCTGTTGCTCCTACGTCCTTCACCATTTTGCCTCCTTTTTTTTTTTAAAGGATCCTGCAGCGAAATCTGCTGCCTTAACATGGTGAATGGGCCTAGGCCCCATCCAGTATGCTCCCATCTGCCGTGCAGTCCTTCCACACAAACCACGTGCTTTTGTGTGTTCCTCTAATATCATATTGTAGCTAAATAGGCCGTTGCCCAAGCTGCTTTAGCATTCAAGCTTCCCGCCCTGGCCGCTATGCATTTTAAGCTCACCCACTTGCTATGAAATCCATACACGCAATGCAGTGATACCAGGCCGAGCCCCTGGCTGCCCTCTTATTCCCACTCGTATTTCTTGCGAATTCCAGAAAACTCTGCCAATTCGGTCCCCAAAACAAAACAACGGCTATAACAGCTTTCCAAATGAGCAATCCCCCTACAGGATTCTTTAAAGTGAGTTCCCCTCAGCATCTCTTAGCAACTTCACCACCCGGTCCAACGAAACTACGAAAATACAGCCCAAATGGATTATCCACATACAGATTTCATCAAGTCTGGTTCCCTTCAGCATTTCTTGTAAATTCTACCCCCAACCAAGGAAAACATTCAATGAAGCATCAAAATCAAATTCCAATGAAACCACCCATATGCAGATCTATTAATCTGGTTCACCTCGGCATTTCTTGCAAATTCTACCCTAGTCCAGAGCAAACTTGAAACAAAATTCCCATTGAGCTATCCCATAAAGGCTTCATTAGATGGTGCTACTATTATTTAATTATTTATTTTTCAACCATCATTGTTGGTTTATCATAGCTGCATTGTCCTTACCTGCTTTATGCTAGTGCACAAACCTCTGCTGCCAATCTGACGTGCTGTAGTTTCAATGTAGATCAAAAACTTCAGCAAAAGTGGCTGAACCATTTTTTGTGACTGTCCAATAAAAATAGTCTCTAAGCTCTCCCTGTCTTTCTTTAAATGCAGGTGTCAGAACTGCATGCAGTACACCAGCTGTGGTCTAACCAATGACCTGTAAAGAGGTAATATTATTTTTTATTTAATTTTGTATTTTTTTGCAACTAGTGAAAGCATGCCTGATAAATCCCAACATCCTATTAGGTCTCCGGTATGCCATATTGCACTGGGAAGAGGCTTTTAAACTGTTTGTTTATTATAAGCCTTAGGTCCCTTTCCTGCTTTAAGTGGTCTATTTTGACTGCAATGTTGCAATATTCAGTCTGTGTTTTTGTTTTCAATATGCAACACGTTACAATGGGCATCATGCACAGAAAAAAGGAAAACTGAGAGGGAGGCCAAAGAAAAGTGACTAAAACCCTAAAGTCCTGGTCGTATTCAACAAAATAAATGCGAAGAAAATGTGAAATTTGAAAACAGAGAGAAAATAAACCAAAAGGAAGGAGATTATTGAAAGAACCAGAGAACAAAGTGGTATAGCCCTGAAGAAGAGATGGAATGATATTGCAAAATGTTGACTAATACTGTACAGTATATTGTTTTACTTACTGTGATGAGAAAGAAAATGCACTCCAAGACAAAAATAACCTGACTAAAATATAAATCAGGTGGAGAGTTTTTTTCTACAGTACATTCTGGTTCAACTTAGTTTTAGCTACCATATGTCAAACACTGCTCTAAATTCTTGGACTTGCACCTATAAATCATTGGCATCTGAGTGCAGTATTGGGGGGTGCTGTACTGCTGGGGTGTGTCATCCTTCAGATGAGACATTAAACTGGGGTCCCTTCTGCCCATCCTGGTGTTGTCCTGGTGGGTGTCCAGATGGAAGTAAAAGAACCCAGGGCACTCTTTGCAAAGAGTAGGAAACATTCCCAGTGTCCTGGCCAACATTACCCTTCCCATAAACCAGTTCATGCAATTATCCAGGCTATGTGTGGGTGATGATGTGCGATATGGCCGCCACCACACATTCAGTCACTTCACTACCAGTCTAACATTGCTTGTAAAGTGCTTCAGGATACACTGTGTATGAAAAGTGCTATATAAATGCTGATTCTCCTTCTTCTTACTGAAGTCCAGGAGTAGAATTTCAGCTGCCAGAAACATATTAACCATCCACGTTACTGAGTTCAGAAAGTCACTCAAGTTCATTTCAAATAGCCTGCCCCTCATATATATCCATAATGATACCTATTTGCTACACGGTTATGCTCCAGGAAGTCATCTATATGTTCCTATTTGAATATCCCTTCTGTTCCAGGTTGTACATACTGAGGTCCCTGAGCCTCTCCTCAAAGGGCTTTTTATGCCAACCACGCACTATTTTAGTTTCCCTCCTCTGAACTGCCTCCACTCTGTCTATGTCCTTCTGGAGATGTGGTCTCCAGAACTGGACACAGTACTGTAGGTGGGGTCTTACCAGCAATCCAGACAGAGGCAACACCACCTCCCTCTTTCTCCTGGTGATATCCCTCCCTATGATCCCTAGTATCTCAGTTTACTGTCTTGTCACATTGCCTAGCAACCTTTAGGTCATCTAATATGATTACCCCCAGATCTCCTTCCTGCTTAGTGGTCATCAATACCACTCCACAAATTTTGTACATTGCCCCTGGTTTCTGAGCACCAAGT
This sequence comes from Neoceratodus forsteri, assembly GCA_016271365.2. Taxonomy (NCBI): domain Eukaryota; kingdom Metazoa; phylum Chordata; order Ceratodontiformes; family Ceratodontidae; genus Neoceratodus; species Neoceratodus forsteri. The sequence continues at coordinate 737,875,441 of CM057449.1, forward strand.
GGCATTATGTTGCACTTTTTCATATTGAAACCCAGCTGCCATGTCCTTGACCCCCTTGAAGACTCCTCTCATTTTCTCAGGTCTCAGCTTATCCTTACCACCCCCTGGAGTGTCTACCCTATTGCAGATTTTGGTGTCATCTGCAAAGAGGCAGACCTTCTCTTCCAGCTCCTCTGCAATGTAACTTATAAAGACATTAAAAAGTACCATGCCCAGCACTGATCCCTGGGGCACCCCGCTGGTCATCCTCCCTTCCTCAGAGTGAACTCTGTTTATTGTCACCCCCTGTTGCCTATCTGCTAACCAATTTCTTATCCAGTTTACCACTTTTGGACCCACTCCTAGATACCCAGCTTGCTTACTGGCATACTATGTGTAACAGTGTCAAAACCAGACTGTTTTACAATCCCAATTACTCGGCTACCAATTTGTTGTTGTGTTTATGGCTAACAACTGGCTTAACTGAATTCACTGATGCTACCACTAGCCTGTTATGAATTTAGTCCTGAACTGTTCCCTTCCAGTCTCACTTTACACCCTTACTCATACAGAATCAGGCCTCTGAACAAAGGAGTCCTTATTCAATTCAGTCACTTCTGAGCATGCTGCTGCAGCAGAAGCAGTCTCACATTAACAGAAGGCCTCCTGAAGAAGCATGGTAGCATGAAATATTGGGGTTTGTAGTGAGCAGGGGTGTCTCCTATTTATATTGGCTGTTGTGAGTATGTCTGACTCTGTTGTATAGCTTATACTTCCTTCTACTGATTAAAGGAGTTTCTATGACTACAATTGATGTGCTGCTGCTATGATTCTGTGATTGCTCACTGTATTTAGATAATACATTCTTCTTTACCATGCTGTAAGTCTGTGGGGAAACTTTATTCTTTTAAATATATTCTCATTAACATTCCACAGAACTTGTCAAATAAGGACCCCTTTGGGGTCAATTAATCTATCCTTAATACAAACTGGTCCTTAAAATGAAGGTTACAAATTAAAATTGCAGATGAGATTACAAGAAATGCCCTCAATATGCATTATGCAGTGTCCTTAATTGTGAATGAACTGATCTATAATTATTTTATTGTACAGTTCTGTAACTACAAATTATATCTGAAATTTGAAATAATATAATCACCATCCTTTTTAACTTTGCAACAAAGGGAATAAATTCCTATTCCTGTTTTTTTTTTTTTTTTTTTAGAAATGAGCATTACAATTCAAAGATCTGGAAACTGACCTACAGTATCTAGTTATAGCCCCTTTATACTGCATCAGTATAATAACTACATCGTTTTTCAAAATTATAATTGCAAACAATCATGAATAATATAGAGGATAATGTATGGGCAACCATACACAACAAGGCTGTGGTTACATCGAGGGGTTGAGATGACAGCATATGAACCTCGAGAGCGATGCTCAAGATGTCCATGCTGTCATCTCAACCTGAGATGGAAACACATGCCAAGCTGTGTGTGGTTGCCCATATTTAATTTTTTATAGTATATGTTTTTTTTGCAATAGAGTGACAGACCCCCACTGAAGTGAAAACAAAAAATCTTGCCATTTCTTTGTTCTACTCTTTTGGCAAAATCAAATTTCCAGACTTTTGAAAGGTAAAAGGTATGACTTTGGGCACGGGGTGGTTAGTAAGTAGCTAAGTGTGGAATAAATGAGAAATTTAAAAGTATATGACCTTTGAACTGTGCATAACAACTGTGCAGAATGTGCATAACAACACTTTGGACTGCGCATAACAGTTTAGAATGTGCTTAACAAGGATTTTGAGCAGGCTGATTTTCACACATAACAAAGGGTAACCATATACTATAATTATTAGGTAGCACTAGAACAGAACTAAATATGTCTTCTTCCAGTGTTGCTTTTCACTTCACATCAAATTAGTCAAGTAAAAAGTCTTCTGATAAGCAAAAAGAAAAAAAGTCATGAATAGAAAGTAACACTTCTTACTTTCAAAAATTAATAATATTTACATTTTGTTAGTTTTGGAGTTTCCAGCTCTTAAATGAGAAGCATATTGTACCATATACTGTAAATCATAGCAGTCTTTAGATAGAGTACAGTTCCACACAGTATACACAATACTGTCAGGTAGAAAATTTCAACCCGTAATAAGCAAATTGGAACAGAAAATGCATTTCAGGTATCAAAAGCAATTTCAAGTTACTTTTAAAAATTATTATTAATATACATGAATTTCTTGTAGTGTAATAGCTCTGTAATGGAACTTATAATAATGAACTATTAAAATCACAGTGGGCATAATTGGTAGAGGAAAATATAAAGACAAATCATGGTTTGTACATTGTATCACACATCACTTTGTCCACATGCAATACTGTACAGTATACCAAAAGGTGTGCTGATAAAGCACCATTTTTATGTTGGCTTGCCTCACTTGCGAGGCAGTCAACATATTGGGAGAGTGCAGCTTTGGGGGCACGGCTGCTGTTGGGCGAATGCAGGGCATGCATCAGTAGGTGCGTCCCTCATTCCCCAATAAGCCAGCATGCTAGCGCTGACACCAACATTATGTAAAGTGGACAAACTTCTAAACAAAGTACCACTGCAATCAGAGACAAGCTCGTCATGCAGCGTCACTTTGTTTAGAAATTCATCATTACACATACCATCCCCAGTACAGGGTGCCATGCTGGGTGCCACCCCAGCATGGCAAGTGATCTCATGGCCGGCGGGGGTGCATAATCCCCCTTCAGCTCCACTGTCCCCGGTACAAGATTGCCACGCTGGGAGCCCACCCCAGCGTGGCAACTGATGCCATAACCAGCGGGGGTGCCCAATACCCCGTCAGCTCCACAACCCCCCAGTCATCTTTCTGCCATGCTGGAAGCCCACCCCAGCATGGCAAACATCCCACGTTGTCTTTTTTTTTAAAACCTGCAAATTAAAAACAGTCCCACGGCGCTTCTCCTCCCCCTCCACGACCGCCCCCCACCCACTGTGCACCTGCCTCCCCAAACCCCACTCACCCCATACTTACCTCTGGAGTCTGGCACGATGATCTTCGGTGGACCGGGAACACGTATGCAATCTTCAAAGCCGACCGCGAACTGAGGAAATGCCGGTAAGCTGTATAATGGGCTAGATAGGGTTTTTTCAACTTTGTTGCATATCTCAGGCATTTTTTGGAATTTTTGCACTAAATTTTCAACATGGGGTTTTTGGAGCCTCTCCTCATGAATTCTGTTACTGTCATGGTGTTTATCGGCCTCGAAAGGTGATTTTGCAGTCACTGCGAGAAATCACCTTTTGGGAACCATTACGATATAACAGTGAGTGTTCATAGGTGCCCTCTAAAAAGCCTAAGTTCCAAATTTGGTGGAAAAAATCCAACAAATGCCTGTTTTATGAGCGTGCATTGTGCAGTTGCTATGCAGGCTCGTAACTTCGCACATTCACAATATTTTACTGCCAGATTTTCAGCATTGTCATTTTTGTACACCTCCTTGTGAACAGTGCAGCTGTCATTTTCCACATCCTGCCCAAAATGTGTTTCCGCACTTCCGGCGCACAATAGTGCAGTCGCTGTGGGAAATCAGTGTTTGGGCCAGATTATGAAAATGACGGTGACACAGTTCATGAGCAGAGGACCTAAAATGCCTATGTTGAAAATCTGGTGGTGATACTCCATAAAATAACTGTGTTATGAGCATGCATTGGCAGATTGCACTCAAGCTCGTACCGTCATGCATTTGTGATATTTTCAGTCTGGATTTTCACCATTGGCATTTTTCCACACCTCTTGATGAACAGTACAGCCGTCATTTGACATATCGTGCCCAAAATGTGTTTTCGCACTTCCGGCGCAGAATAGCATGGTCACTGTGCGAAATCACTTCTTGGGACACTTTGAGGAAATAACAGTGACACTGTACATGAGCAGAGGTGCTAAAATGTCTATGTTGAAAATTTGGTGCTGAACGCCCATAAAATGGCAGTGTTGCAAGCGTGCATTGCATATTTCCCACACACCCTAGTAGCTTCGCAAATTTGGTATATTTACATGCCAGATTTTCAACACTGACATTTTTTTACACCTCCTTATGAACTGTGCAGCTGTCATTTTTCACATCCTGCCTGACATGTTTTCCCGCACTGCACTACCAAACACCCAAAGGGACTCCCTAACGCTTGTCACTCTCTGCAGGGTGGGGGTGGGTTGGCATCAGTTCAATACTTCACTGCCATTCCTTTGATGCATCTGTCTAACTCCTGCACTGCCAATGCCAATGCCAGCAAGCCAACTCTCGGCATTGACAAATGCTTGTTTATAACAGTAACTACCAAACTAGAGAACCACAACAATTTCCCACTATAATACTGTATGTTTGTGCAGTACCTTAATGAGTATATTCAGTAAATTATTGCAATATACATTTTAAGTAAGAATGTGCAAGTATCCATTTTCTGTAAATGAAGAAATATATTTTAGTCATATTGGTCCCTGGAAAACAGAAGTAACTGGATGAAGTAGTTTGCTATCTTTTACTGGACTATCATACAGTATGTCTTGTACAACAATAATATAGTGCAAAAGCTTTCAGATCCAACAGGTCCCTTCATCAGGTACAGTCAGTTTGTACAGTACCTAAGGAATGGACCTGTTGGACCTTGAAAGCTTATATGCTATACTATCTTTGTACAAGACATATACTGGTCCAATAAAAGGTTACCAAACTATCCAGTGTCTCCTACAGTATACACAAAGAGTGTTACAATGATGTTTAAGTCCTATCAAGCCTAACAAAGTATAGTGAGGCTAGTGAGAACAAATTGTTCATGCTGACAGGGACCATGATAAACTATGTAAATCCTTTACAGGAAGTGAATCAAGTGCTTTTCCCATAGGATGTCTGTTAGCAGGAGCAAGATATTTTCACTTTATCCACTGCACACACTCAGAGCTGATGAAATCTTGCCATCACTTCAACTCTCTGTCAACACATTTGGGAAGATAAGACTTATTCTGTGTCAGAGCAATCACTTCTCACCAAATTGGCCAGCCTAGATTCTGTTATTTAACTCACAATGTATGTATAATTCCTGATGTTGTTGTTGTAGTTACTGTATGTTTTTGCTATTTATTTATTTTTATGTTCATGTGTATTCACCTTTGAGAATGGAAATTTGTTGTCCTTGGAGTCTTATCTAGTTGTTAAAATATTTTAAAAAATATAGTAAAGTAAATAAAATAAAATGAAGACTTGATTTTAGAAATCAGAGTAATTTGCAACTCAAATAAAAAGAAGATGAGCCACATGGTCTCCAATAAAACACAACCTTGGTATTAGGTTACTAAAATATGTTAATTTCAGTACAGTATATAGCAGCACTAACCCCTACCAGCCACTGATGTTTTGTGCAACCTTAGTATGCTCTTCTGGGCATCACGCTGACTTCACACATACCACTAATATAGTGACCAATTTTAAGTGCCAGTGTCAAGTAAATTAAGTACAACTGTAGCCATGTACAAAATGCATAAACAGGTGAACTGACATGGAATACATTGCCAGTTGTAAATTGTTCTGCATGAAGATTTGGGACAGACCAAGTAAAGGAGCGGAGGAAGGAGAGTTAAACAGAGAACAGGTAAAGGTATGTGGGGGGCATTGCACTACTCAATTAAAAGATATTCAATAAATAATTATGTGCACTTTAGTTAATATTTGATGTATACTAAATAAATAGCTTATCCTAAGCAGACTCACTAAATACCTCAAAACATGTTTCCAATGCATGATGACTACACTGGAATTCTATAAAAATTTGCTAAGCAGAACTTTTAATAAATACACAGAAAAAGGAGTACACAACTGTAACTAACACTTCAGAACTGAAATATGATTTATAAAAGTTATTTCAAGAAAGGTGCCAACTGGAACGAGCATGTATAAATCTACTGTATATTCATCTGCTCTAGGTGTTTCTTTAGTACTACATATCTGGGATCAGTGTATATGCCATCCCTCTACTAGTTCTATTTGCTTCTTAGCTGTAGCCTGTCTGGACTGAATGCATAGACAAACATTCTTCATTACTAGAACTACCTGTGTACTGGTTATACCCTATCTGGGTGGACTTGATACAGTATGTATTCAAATTAATTTAGTTTTTATGTATCATAACTAACACCCTTTCTGGGTGGTATGTGTTTGTAATTGATAAATATCTGCACCTGAGAATGTTGGTGCAAAACACAGTGCACTCGTGAGAGAAAATTCTGTACCCAGCAGCCCTATCCCACACAATTGCACAAGGCACAATACACTGTAAAGTGCAAGACGTTTATTTAAACTGCAAAGTGTCCAGCCGGAACACACTAGAAATCATGTCCTCAGTGTGCTAAGGCCTCCATCACATTTTTTACCCCAAATACTGGTAGTTTTTTAAGGGAGTGGCCTACTGGATGGCCTATCATGCCTTTTTACAGGGGCTTTAAAGGGGTAATGCACACTACAGAACCCAAAGAGTTAATTTTGCTCCATCTTAATTCATTTGGTATATCTGTGATGCTGAATAGCTGCAGCATAACAAAATTTACATTAAATAACAACAAATAATGCCATATCCCAACAGTGAATAAAGTGAAAAAGTTCAAAAATTGAAAACACATGGCAAACAGAGTATGCAGCAATTCCAATAGCTTCAAATTGTAATTTTCTTCCCGGCACAATGTCATGGAGAGGACAAAGAAGAATGAGACACACATACACTTAATATAAGTATGATTGTATACAAATATTTAATTCAGCATGCAAGATAATCAAACACATGCAAGCTGGAGATAAGGAAGGAAAAGGGGAGGAGCTGTAACAACCTACCCCAAAAAGGATGCCAGTTCTATTCTGCCAATTAGTCCTAGCCACTTCCTAGCTGGCAATTCAAAAGTCCAATAGTTTTCCCTTGTTGCAGCAAATTGTTGATTATATTATATTGTAATCCAAGAAATAAATAAATAAAATATGTTTTTTATTTGGTTGTAGAATATGGTTACTTGGGTGCCATGTGATACTATGATATTGGGGGTTTGTTTAAAACTCCAAATAATTGTATTTACCTGAATAGACTCACAAAATCAAGGAATGAGAACAAACTGAGTTTTTAAGTTACTGTTCCTAGCAGAAAGGGGCCTCACGGATTTTAGTGTGAGCTATATACAGACTGATACAAATGTCAAAGGTGTGAATATTAGCCAAAAAAGTGAAAATCTATTTCCACGGTAACCTGATAAAGAACTGATAAGATTTGATTACACATAAGGATCTAATGCTTAGAAAACAGGGACTCAATGTTCTTTAATACTGGACATGTATTTTTACTCATTTCTATGAAATTAAAAGTGCTACAAGTATGGAAATAGCACAATCTGATAGTATACATTTCCATCTAATAAAAACCCAATTTTTATAAGAAACCTCTTGATACAACAGAGATATTCAGAGATTCATTTTTAGTTTAAAATGATATAAGCCAAGTGACGGGGGAAGATCAATAACAAACCATGTCTGAGGCAGAAAATATAAATGATGACAATCATTGGGGCAACACACTGAAACACACCACTAAGCTGAATGATAAAATTCAGTTATCCAAGGGTTATCCAGAGTTAGAAAACAGATATACCCTGCTAGATTCAGACATCGTACCTTCTCAAGAACACTTAAACAGTAGTATAGAGGGAGGTGAAAGGCAAGAGGATATAAAACAGGATATAAATGTGCATAGTAGTGGCAGAAAATCAGCATTAGATAAAGGGCTAATAAGAAAAGACAGTGCTTAAACAGGGAAGTGACTATAATTACAAGAAAGAATCAGAACCTATGATAACAGGCCACACAGTAGAAATTGGTAATACTAAAACAGTACAAGGAAAATATATCCTAATTATAGGTGACTCCATAACTAAAGGCATTGATTCATTAGTGTGCCAAGGTAGAAAAATGCACACAACAGTGTCAGTGGTTCAGTAGGTAGCACTCTCGCCTCTGAGGCTGGGAGATCAGAGGGCTGTGGGTTCAGTTCCCACATCTGGCACTTGGATTAATATCCCAATACTGACACTGTAGTGCAGCATGAGAGGGGTGCTGCACTTCTGAGGTGCCGTCTTTCAGATGAGACGTTAAACCGAGGTCCCATCTACCTGGATTGGTGGTAGTTCAGGTGGATGTTAAAGATCCCATGGCACTTATCGAAAAGAGTAGAGGAATTTCCCCGGTGTCCTGGCCAAATTTCCCTCATTCACTAAAAAAATACCACCAACAGCTTAATCTGGTTCAAATTCAGTTGCGCACTATCTGTATCCCCCTTCCCCCAGTCGCCCCTGAAAAAGGGACTTCTAGGCCCAGTGGGCTTACCGGGTCAACAAAATTCAACAAACAAACAAACAAACAAACTGTGAGCTTACTACCAGGGGCAAAAATATCAGACATAGGACACTTACTAAATGGACTTATGGAGGGACTACAGGCACCATTAGTAATACTTCATATTGGTATAAATGACGTGGGACTTCACAGTGTGGAGGATATCGTACAAGACTATCAACATATAGTAAATAAAATAAAAGAAAGGGGAGGAGATATAATCATATCAGGCTTGCTCCAAAATCATGGGAAATATGATTTCAAAAATCCAGAGACAGAGATGATCAATATACTGTAAGATTGCAGACATTTTGTGGGCATAACAATATTGGATTCATGGATAACTCGGGGACCTTCAAGAAAAGTACACTATTTAAAAGTGATGGATTGCATCTAAATAGAGCGGGTATTAGATTATTGAGTAAGAAAATGAATGATGTTATTTCCTTTCATTTAAACTGGATAAGGGGAAGAGGCAGACTCAGAACCTAGCACATAAAATTGTGGATCTAAAGGAAGGGTGGAGAGTTACACTAATAAACGCATGTAGCCTTATAAACAAGTTTGAGGAATTCCAATATTTGCTACAGAATAAAAATATACAAATTGCACCCATTACAGAAACCTGGTGGTCAATTGAGGATAAATGGGATAAGGAAATAGCTGGATAATTTTTATATTATTTATCAAGGGAATCAAGAAAGGGAGGGGGAATTGCAATATATATTGATCAATCAATACAATGCGAGGAAATAAAAAGGGAAGAAGATGGTCTGGAATTGATATGGTTAAAACTAATACCTAAAGGAGCACCCACAATTAAACTAGGACTGATATATAGACCACCTTTAGTTAGTCCAGAAAGGGAGTTGGAACTACTAAATAACATTAGGAACTTAGATCCTGCAGACAGAATTATATTGACTGGGGATTTTAACTTCCCAAATATAGACTGGATAAAGCTTGAAGGCAAATCTAATAAGAGTAAACAATTTTTTAGATGCAGTAAACCAAATAGGACTTGTCCAACTTGTAACAGAAAATACTAGGTTACAAAATACCCTGGATTTGATTTTAACAAATCTGGGACCAATAGTACAGAATGTACACATTATTAATCCGTTAGGAAACAGTGACCATCAGTCAGTCTTTTTTCAAATTAAAGATGTGGAAAAAATTACAAAGCAAGGAAAGACTACAGTCCTAAATTTTAACAAGGACAATTTTCCCACTATGAAAAAGCATATGGAAACCAAGAATTGGAAAAAGGAATTTGAAAACCATACGACAAACAAAATGTGGAAGTCTTTGGTAAATAAGTTACAAACAACAATAGCACTGTGTGTACCCAAATATGAGAAGTATGCAAACAAAAAGTCAATTCTAAATGGCTAACACCAAAAATTAAAGTACTAATCAATAAAAAAATAGATGGTTTAAAAAAAATCAAAAATCACAAAAATATTCAAGCCAACATTAAATATAGAAATCTTGTCAAAAAAGTCAAATGGAGATTAAAAAAGCCAAAAAGTATTATGAATTTAAGCTGACAACAATTGTTAAAGACAACTATAAGACCTTCTATACTTATATAAACAATAACAAAAAAAATTGTAATAACATTGGACCCTTTAAGAATGAACAAGGGACTATACTAAGTAATAAAGAATGTGCAGAAATTCAAAACAAATACTTTTGCTCGGTGTTTAACCCAGCTACCCCCATTAAAGACTGAAACCAAGACTAACTCTAGTCCTGGGTGTATACAGCTACATGTACAGGATGTACTTGACAAATTAAAAACATTACATATAAACAAATCACAAGGACCTAATGAAATCCATCCTAGGGTGTTGTATGAACTGGCTGAACAACTAGCCACACCTCCTGCACATATTTTCCAAAAATCTATAGATACAGGTCAAGTCCCTCAGGGCTGGAGAGAGGCATTGGTAATTCCTATCTTTAAAAAAGGATCTAAATCAGAGTTAGGAAATTACAGACCAGTTAGCTTGACATCAGTCATAGGGAAGATTATGGAGACAATCTTAAAAGATCACATAATGAAATATCTGGAGACAAGTAACCTACAGGACCCAGTCCAACATGGCTTCCAAAAAAATCGATCTTGCCAGACAGACCTGTTAGTGTTTTATGAGAAGGTGGGGAAAGCTCTTGATGAGGGTAATAGTGTGGACATTATTTTTTTGGACTTCTCAAAGGCATTCGATAAGCTCCCACACAGGGAGCTGGTCAACACCCTTAAGGAATATAAGCTTGACATTAACATAATCAATTGGATAGATGCATGGCTGATGGAGAGAAGGCAGAGAGTGGTGATCCAGGGGAAAAATCTAATTGGGTGACTGTGACTAGTGGGGTACCCCAGGGTTCCGTTCTTGGGCCTTGTCTCTTCAACATTTATATAACCTCTTTAAAAATACCAAACAAAAATATTTGGGTAACAAAATTTGCAGACAATTGCAGAATTGGAATTATAACTAATACCCAAAAAAATACAGATGATTTGCAAGAGGCACTAAATATTATACATAATTGGACAAAAAATAGTAAGCTTGAACTGAGTAAAAACAAATGTATAGCCATGCACTTGGGTAAAAGAAATAATAATTTTCCATATAAATTGGATAGTACTGAACTTAGTACTACTACTGAGGAAAGGGATTTAGGGGTTATAATTAGCACAGATCTAAAATTTAGCTCCCATTGCAAAAAATGAGTGAAAAAGAATAACCAGATATTAAACTGTATACTGCGACACATAGCAAATAGAGACAGGAAGGTGGTTATGCCCCTTTATAACACCCTGGTTAGACCCAACCTGGAGTACTGTGCCCAAGTGTAGGCTCCATATAAAAAAGCAGATATCCTTGGCATAGAACGAATCCAGGAAAGGGCAACTAAGTCCATCATAGGGCTCAGAGAGATGTCATATCCAGATAGATTGCAAAAATTAAACCTTTACACACTGGAATATAGAAGAACTGGGGGGATTATTTTTTACTATTTAGATGTTTACATGACACTGCTCTAATAGCAGACTTAGGGGTAAGATTTAGGAAATCTAAATATGAACTTAGGGGACATCCATTTCAACTAGAATTTCAAAAATGGCAAACTCTCCCATGTAAACACTAGTTTAGCCAGAGAGTGGTATCTAGATGGAACTCTTTGCCATTAGAAGTAATAATCAGTACTAGTATGGACTCTTTTAAAAATAAACTTGATAAGTTTCTTTTGGGCAACTAAATAATGTGAGTATTTCGATTTATAAAAAAGGCAAGCATTATAGACAAAAGTCTAATCCAGTTTGCAATTACCTATGAACCTATGAGGTTATTTACCAAAATGCCCTGTGCTAATAGTTTGAAAGTTTAAATACTCATGTTTGATTTCCTTTTAATGCTCGCATCATGAAACATCCAAATATATGTCTTTTGTGTGCCTCTGTGGTTTCAGAAATAAGTTATATTGTTTGAAAATTCTGTTATAGCTGCTTAAAAGTTTTGTGACATCTCTATATATATGACCTGGTATCCTTCAAGGATTTCAAACGGAGAAATGTTTACTCAGAAGAGATTATGTGTCTTCTAACTTACTTCCTAAAGGTTTATTTGGAGTAAAAATGCTTCATTTTAAAGCACAAGAAACTGAGGATTAAGCAGATAAAATTTTAGAAAGATATTTGTTTGGAAATAATGCCCATGGCCTATCTTGTGAACTGTGGACTTTACAGACATGGGACCTACATCAGAATGTACAAAATGACATGTTGAATCCAAAGACCTGTGTGAGGACACATGCATCTGGTAACCTCCAGATATCAGAGTGAAAAATAACTTTGATTTTAAATTTCTTTTCAAATGGGGAGGCAGGAATTTGCCATCCCCCCTTATTTGCAAGGTTCAATCAGAATTTGTAAACCAGAATATGTGATGTCATAATTATGGAAATGTGGCTTGCTTAAAAATGCCAATGTGAAATTTGTGTAGAATCCCTTTGAACCAGCTGCTGTCCAGGTTCATGTCTGTTAATATTGCTGTCTTCAAGCTGAAAAGTCCTTCCAACAAGAAATGATGCCCTATCCCTGAGTGTGCCAGAGGTCTGTCATGCCAGTGTTAGAAATGCTGTACTTCTAGCAAAAGCCAGCAGCACCAGAGTGATGTCAACAGCAGAGAAGCAGATTCACCATTAGTTTTGCATCACGAGAAAAAGCACATTTTGTACAAACTCCAAGTTCTAAGTATCACTTTAATATTTATATATTTTTTAGTGTAGCTTAGGGAAAGGATGGTTACATAAGGGAAATTTTCTAATATATATATATATTACATATAGGGGTATACAAAACAAGTTACTATTAAAAAAGTATATATGCAAGAACAATGTTGTTATTTTCAAAGGTTTACTAAGACTTCATATTGTGTCTTATTTTTTTAAGCTTTATTTCTTGGTATTTATTCTGCCTTGTGCAGTGTTTACAAGATTTGATATAAATGCAGTAGTGTTATTAGTTTTGTCAGTTTATATTGTACAGGAGAACTAAACTCTATTTTTATATCACTCTGAGGTTGCCACATGCCATGATCATTTATAAATTATAAAGGACCTTTTATATTGAATGTGATGTTTGCTGATTATTATTTATGTGTATCTTGATTTGTATTTTGTAGTTTGTCTTTTTCATTGTTATGTTATTGATATGTGCAATTCCTTTTATACTGAAACTGATGTTTGCTGCTATGACCCCATGGTACTTCATTGTAAATGAGCTATGCTCAATTGAATGTTTTTCCCTTATTCTGCTGAATAAAAAAGATTTACTATTACTACTACTACTACAGTACTACTACAACATGCAGTAAGTTGTGAAGTAAAATTTGAGCTGTTTTCCATTGTTTTGCATGGTCCAAGAAGCGAGGGGAAAAAAGCTTGAAACTGAGCTCAGTGGACATTATAAATAACTGATATTCCAGGCTATTGTTCTGACACCCTTTGGCTTAATTCTTTTTAACCCTCTCAATGCATATGAACTGAATGACATGGTTGCCTTTATCCTGGCCATCTTCAACTTGAGCAGACAGGGCATTATTATGTTTGCTTACACGCATGTGCAAGAAACGTAGTGTCATCATCCGAGTTTTCGGAGGTGTGGCAGCCCTCTTCCAATTCAGGCAGTGTGTTTGCAGGCGCGGCCGCAGTTCTCCAATGCCTGCTCGAGCTGTCTATGACCAGTCCAAAATGCAGTGGTGTGCAGTTGAAAGGGGAGCTACACTTCAGTGAGCAGCGATCAGATATCGCCTGTCATGAGCTCCCCTACACACACACACACACACACACCTACGCTTATACGTATGGACCCCACACACACACACACTGTGTAGCTGATGGGGGTGCACAATCCCATCGTCTGTGCTGCGCCCCCAAAACAGAGTTCTATATGCCACACTGGAATTTTTAGCGTGGCTACACATCAGAAATATATGGCAGGGTGCCCAATCCCCTCGGCTCCACTGGTTCCAACCTCCCAGAGTACAGGGTGTTCACGCTGTGAGCTCCACCCCAGCATGGCAACACATGCTATCACCGACAAGTGCCCAATCCCCATTGGCTCCGCCCCCCACCAGCCATCCTTGTGCCATGCAGGAGCCCACCCTAGCATGGCAAATGTCCCACATCGTCATTTAAAAAAACACCTGAAACTCAAAAACAGTCCCTCGGTGTCTCTGTCCCTACCGCGCCCATCCACTGCACACCTGCCTCCCCACCCCCACCACATACTTACCTCTGGACTCTGGCGCGATGATCTTGGTGGACCGGGAACACATCTGCACTCTTCAAAGCTGACCGCGAACTGAGGAAATGCCGGTAAGCTGTATAATGGGATAGATAGGGGTTTTTCAACTTTGCTGCATATCTCAGGCATTTTTTGGAATTTTTGCACCAAATTGTCAACATGGGGTTTTTGGGACCCCTTCTCATGAATGATCTCACTGTCATGGTGTTAATTGGCCCCGAAGGGTGATTTCACAGTCACTGCACAAAATCACCTTTTCAGATGAGTAATGAAATGACACTGCCACTGTTCATAAGGTGGGCTCTCAAAAAGCCTATGTTGAAAATTTGGTAGAAAAATTCTTAAAAATGACTGTTTTACGAGCGTGCTTTGCGCAGTTCGCATGCTCGTAAGTTCATAATTTTCAATATTTTCACTCCAGATTTTCAACATTGCCATTTTACCACACCTCCTTATGAGCAGTACAGCTGTCATTTTTCACATCTTGCCCAAAATGTGTTTCTGCCCATATAGCGCACAATGGCGCAGTCAGTGTGCGAAATCAATGTATGGGACACAGTAAGAAAACCACAGTGACACTGTTAATGAGCAGAGGTCTTAAAATGGCTATGTTGAAAATTTGGTGAAACAATTCATAGAAATGACTGTTTTATGAGCGTGCATTGCGCAGTTCCTACGCACACTCATAAGTTTGCGAATTTTCTACATTTTCACTCCAGATTTTCCACATTGCCATTTTATTACACTTCCTTATGAACAGTACAGCTGCTAATTTTCACATGTCACCCAAAATGTGTTTCCGTACATGTGGCGCACAATGGTGCAGTTGGTGTGCGAAAGCAATGCTTGGGACAGATTAAGAAAATCACAGTTACACTGTTCATGAGCAGAGGTCTTAAAATGGCTATGTTGAAAATTTGGTGACAAAAGTCCATAAATGACTGTGTTACAAGTGAGCATTGTGCAGTTTCCACGCACCATTGTAAGTTCATGACTTTGTAATATTTTCAGTCCAGATTTTCACCAGTGGCATTTTTCCAAACTTCCTTATGAACAGCACAGCTGTCATTTTTCTCAACATGGCCAAAAGTGTTTTCACACTTTCAGCAGAGAGATGCATGGTGCGTGGGAAATCATTGTTTGGGACAGATAAAGAAAATCACAGTGACAGTGTTCATGATCAGAGTCCCAAAATGCCCGTGTTGACAATCTGCTGTAAAAATCCCAAACTAATTACATTATAGGTGTACGTTGCACAATTTCTATACACGCTCATGACTTCACCAGTTTTTTTAATATTTTTACTGCAGATTTACAACATTGCCATTTTTACACCTCCCCATGAACAGTATAGCTGTAATTTTCACATCCTGTTGGAATGTGTTTTGCACCTGTGGTGCTAAATGCTGTAGTCGCTGTGCATAAGCAGCTTTCGCTAACAAACTGATATTGCCACTGTTCATGAGGTGGGGTCACAAAAAACATGTTCAAAATTTGGGTGAAAATACCAATGAATACCTGAGGTGTTAGGGTTTCCAACCATAACACCCACCCTATGAGAGAATGACAGGCATCAGGGGTGTGACTTGGGATTCTTGCCTGTAATGCTCATACCATTCCACACCTGCAGCCAGTGAGAGGCATAGAGGTATGCCTTGGACTCTTTGGCCTCAAAGTTCACCCCATTCTCCTATACCGCACCCATCTCACTGTATTTCCTGATGGAATGGGGTGCGCATAAGGGCCAAAGAGCCCAAGGCACACCGTGACACTTGTCAGTGTCTGCAGGGTAGGGTGTGGTGAAATGGTGTGGCCATTATGCCTGACGTCCCAAAGGCACACCCCAGTGCCTGTCACTCTCTGCAGGGTGGTGGTGGGGTTGGCTTCAGTTCAATACTTCACTGACATTCCTATTACACAGCTCTGTAACTTCTACACTACCACTGCCAATGCCAGCAAGCAAACATTCGGTCTTGACAAATGTTTGTTTTTATTCCCATTTGGTATAGCACATAAGTACTCCCTTAAGAAAAGTTTCATCTTACAGAAGGTTTTGCCAACATAAAAAGCTCCACACCTGCAGATGGTTAAATAAGCTACTTCCTCGGTGGTGCGGGTAATGAAGTCCATTATCTCCATGATCATACCATTTCTAGGGTTGATTAAATTGTCTGCCTTGTTCATCACTCTACAGAACTTACATTGACCATCTTTGAGACACCCCCTTGGTAGAGGAAGGAGCCAGGTACAGTATGTGGAGTACTGCAGACATGACATGGGATGTTACTGTGTACTAGATTATCTCTGACACTCCTATCCCTTTTTGGGGTTTTGCGGGAACTAAGGTGTTAAAAAGGAATTCAAGGGTGCACTATAACAGTTTTCTATTCCAAAGGGAAAAATACTGGATTTCTCAAATGCCATCTAGGAACTGGATAGGACTTAATGGCAGAATAAACCTGACAGCATTTTTGGGGTAAGTTGCTACAGCCCCACTCCTTTTCTCTCTTACAGCCCCTGGTTACATGTGTTTAATTATCTTGTATGTTGAATTAATTCATTATGCACAGTCATGCTTCTATTAACTGTATGTATGTCACGCTCTTCTTTCTCCTCTCTAGAAAATTGTGCCCGGAAGGAAATTCTTACTTGAAGCTATTGGAATTGCTTTATACAATGTTTCCCCTTGTTTCTCCCTTGTAACTAGTCATATAGTTGCCCTCCTAGGGTGGGATACTCAAAGTAGTTGTGCAATGTGCAACAGGGATGCGTCAGCATAACTGCGATAATGCACTAGAGAGCGATATTCAGTGGCAGCAACTGTGCAGCACAATCTGCCATGTGCCAATGCACAATGGTAATGCCTGCAAGTGCAAGTGCAGGGGGCATAGCCTTGAGTATGTGGCACAGTACGATATTCAACAGCAGACAAACGGTTCAAGAGCAGAGCAAATTGGAATTGTGCAGAGCAAACTTAAGCCTATAAAAAAGCAAGCAGGGGAAGAAGGGTTGCACCACAGGACAGCAGTACAAAGGGAGATAGAGTGGGCAGGCTGGACAGCAGGAGGGGTGCAAGACAGAGACAGAGGCAGTCAAGGAGTGGAACAGAGTGAGAGAGTGAGTGTGTGACAGTGACTGTGTCTGCGTGTGTGTGTGTGTGAGCATGTGTGTGTGAGAGACAGGTGCGGAGGCAAGTGCCAGAGCATGTGCCTGAGATACCCAGCACAGGGGGGGCAGCATGGGTACCCAGACAGGTGGGAGGCAGAGGCTACAGCCCTCAGGCTGCCAACTGGGAACCCCAAACACAGGCGTGCACACAGCAGAAGAGCACACTCAGCAGCACACAGCCAGGGGTGCCTGGGGGGACAGCCGCCCGGGGGGGCAGGACATCTGAGGCCATGGCCAGTGCCATCTTCCAGATGGAGGTAGTAATGAGGGATGTGAGAAGGCAGGAGGCAGAGCAGTGCGCCGTGGAAGGGCCTGTCGATGGTACGCCTGGAACAGGTGGTACCGTGCCCGCACCACCTTCAAACAGTACAGTGATACAGAGATTGTGGGCAGGTACCACCTGAACTGGGCAATTCTGAGGCAGCTCTGTGAGCTGTGCAGTGAGGAGATGCAGGCACCCACAAGACGGAGCCATGCTCTGTCGGGGTGGAGCAAAAATCACAGCTGTTATGTGCCTACTCTGGCAGGTGCCACTTCAGGACCAACAGGGACACCACAGGCATAACCCAGTTGGCCGCATCACGGCTCCTCACACAATTCCTCAATGCACTGCTGCCACATGCTGTGGAATACATCCATTTCCCCAGCACACAGGCAGAGTGTACAGCGAACATGCAGGAGTTCCACAGGGTGGCACATATGCCTGGCGTGCTAGGGGCCATCAACTGCACCCATGTTGGCATCCACATACCACTTGGCCTGGAGGGGGTAGCGTACATCAACAGAAAGGGTTACCCCAGTGTCAACTGGCAGGTGGTGTGCGATGCCAGGGGGCTCATAATCAATGTCTGTGCCACACACCCTGGTGGAGCACACAATGCCTTCATCTGGCACTGGTCAGCACTGTGCCACAGGTTCAAGAGTGGGGACATCCCCACCTGCCACCTAGTAGGCCAGTATGAGGTGGAACCGGCAGACCGGCTCAACAGGGCACAGTGTGGGGGATGCTAGGGCAGGGGTGCCGCAGGGTATGGATGGGAAGGCTGGGGGGTGCAGCAACACAGTCCACCATGCTAACCACACTTCTCTACACACAGGTGACAGTGGCTACCCACTCTGGCTGCTCACCCCATACCAGCACCCATCAATCCCAGCACAGGAGCACTGCAATGAGGCACATGCCAGCACACGGAAAATCATTGAGCATGTGATTGGGCTGCTGAAGGCATGGTTCCATTGCCTGCACAGGTCTGGCGGTGCCCTACAGTACAGCCCCTCAAAAGCCTGCAGCCTATTCCTGGCCTGCTGTATACTACACAACATGGCCAGCGGCCGTGGAATAGCTGTTGAGATCGAGAAGAGGAACAGCAGTGGGGACGACATGGATGCCAGGCCAGGTGGTGGTGGGCAGCCCCCCTGGGTGAAGGGAACTCTGGCTGTACAGGATGGACCAGTGGCACTGGGACACAATTGCAGAGGAGCACTATGGTGCATGCAGGTAGGTGAACAAGTCCACATGTACATCCCGGGGACAATGGCACACCATACAGACATGCATGGGTGGGCCCTGTGACAGGAATGGCTGGAGGGGAGTGTTGAGGGACATGGGATTGGACCTCATGGAAGCACACAGCACAGCACTGCACACCCCACCCACACCCCCCACACACCCCCGCACACACACGCACATGCACACAGGCACCAGCATGCCTGCGTCCAGAGGCAGGCACCAGGCATGTGTCAGACACTGAGCACTGGTGCACAGTAGCAGTCAGCGCTGTGCAAGCATCATCATGCACACGCCACAGTGGCCAGCAGCCGGGCAGGTGTGCACATGGCCTGTGTGTGGCATCAACCACGGATGCCACGTCCCTGGAATGCTCACGCACATGCCACACCAATGTGCACACAGGGCAGCAGCAGACAGTGGACAGGGAGTTGGGCGGTTCAGGACCACCATGGACACATGGACAGCACTGCCGAGACCACCCAGCAGATTCAGGCTGTGCGATGGCCACAGGGGGTGTCTGTGATAGTCCCCCAGGGTTGTTACTGCGTGAACACAACTGGGTCCTCACAAGGGTCTTCAGGCTCCCGAACATGCTCACTCCAGGCGTGCCCAGGATGCCCACTGTGGATCCCGGCATTGACACTGATGGGGTCACTCGACGCCATGACCGAGGGGTGAAGAATGCACTCTGCGGGGTCTGCGGTGGATGGCCATGCACCAAGGTGGTGCTAGACCAGCTATAACTGCAGCGGTAAGCCAATCCATGGCTTCAATCGTGTCCTCCCACATTCGTATGTTCTCGGCCAGGAGCTGTTCAAAGTCCCAGTTGAGCCGCTCTGCAGCCTGGCACACGTCTGTTGCTCCATGGAGGCCCATAGCAGATGGGTGTGCTCGGCCAAGGGGTCAGCACCCTGGGGTGCATAGGCAATGCACCGACCCACTGGTGGTGTTCGACTTTACTGCCCAGCCCCCTGCGCAGGTGGGTGCTGCACAGTGGAGCCCTCTTGGGGCTGCTCATTCAGTGGTGCACCCTGCCCCCTTCACCCCGTCCAACTGCCGCTGCTGCCCCTCCAGCAGCTGTGCAGTGGGCAGCACCAGTGTGGCTGCACCATCACCACCACCAGCTGGTACCACACCGCTGGCACACAAAGAAACACCAGGGGCAGTGGCTGGTGGGCGGTCACCCACCACTAGGGCACTGTCTGCACTGCCATGGTGGATGAGTGGCATGGGTGCCACCCCCTCAATGGCAACACCCCAATCCAGGATGATGGTCTCTTCGTCATCGGTCCTGGACCCGGCCCCGATCTGTGTCTCAGCATACTGTATGCCATGACAGACGTCATGCTGAAACACAGCCAGGGCCTCATTTGCAACCATGCCATGGGCATCCGCACAGACAGCAGTGTTGGACTGCATGCGATCTGGCCCCTGGACACCGGTGGAGGTGGAAGGACAGTCCTCCGGGTCCAGAAGTTCCCCCAAGGTGGACACCTCCACCCCTGCCACTGCATGCCGGTGCTCTGGAGCTGTAAGGGAATACAGTCACATTAGTGCAGCTGGCACACACCCCTGCCCCCCCTGGCCAGACGCTGCCATACCTACCATGCAGTGATGGTCTGCCTCCTGTCTGGAAGCCATCACTGGGCACCCCCTTGACAGTGCTGCGCTGCATGGTAGCTGCCACCAACTCCTCCGTCAGCATCTCCTGTGTCACGCTGGGCTGTCCACCACCTGTGACAGCATGTGCGGCCTGGATGGCTGCCACCTTCTCCTTAATCTGTCTCTGGTCTGTGCCAACCTTCTTCTTGCACTCCTGCACAGACCTTTGATGGATGCCCTGCTGATTCACAGCTCTGGCCACACCCTCCCATACTGTGGACCTGGCCTGTAGGGTGCCTGTCGAGCCACTCAGTAGAGGCTCCTGGTTGAGGTACACCTCAAAAAGGGCATCAGTCTCTGCCCTCGTGAAGTTGGGCCTACACTTCTGTGCAGGCCCATGCTCCTCACCTTCATCAAGTTCTGACATGCTTTGTCCTGTGGGAATGGACATGTGGTCATTGACAGCTACCGCCCACACCACCTTCCCAATCCACTGTCCTGTCACCACCACAGTGTCACATCTTATCTCTGAAGGATGCAATACTGGTCCATGTCCTGTGCAGTCCCGCGGTACCTTTATAGCGCATTGCATGCAAATGAGGGGATGCACAACTTTAATGAGATGCAAATGCCTCCGATGCACCATGGATAGGCTGATTAGCTAATCTGCATATGCTGGCTGAATATTGTGAATGCACATTCATGGTGTAACTATGTGACATTCACAGTAGGCCCGCAACATGCATGCACTCACTGCCGGCGCGTACGCCACCGGCACAGCTTATGCATACTGCGCAATATGCATTACAGCACTCGGCTGCTATTGGATATGTGGCTCTTGTGTGCTGTATGGCCTATGGTGCCCGAGTGCCATAGGGCTGTTGGTGCTCTGGCACCATGGGGCTAATGGCACTCCTGTGCTATGGGTCCCAAGGCTCATGGGTGCCACTGGCCCATGAACCGTGGTGACCACATGCCCCTATTGCACACCATGCATGGCGGGACCAATAATGCAGTCATGCACAGTGCATGTGTCGACCCTTGACCCCATGGTTGCCCTTTGCCCCTCAGGGAGCCCTGCAGCAAGTGTCAGTGCGGCATTGCCCATATCACGCATCTCCAGGACTGCGTGATTGGCGATGGCAGCACATCTCTGTGTGAGGCATGCATCCCCAGCACATGTGGCTTGTGTGCTACCAGGTGCCATTTTGGATTCCTGACTGTGATACAGCCATGCCATGCCACAGCAGTGCCAGGGTTCCTAACTGGATGCAGGTTGAACTGGTCAACCTTGTGGCCCTAGTGGTGCCACACGCAGGCAGCCTGTTTGGCCAGGTGCCCCTGAATAGGCCACAGATGGAGTTGTGGCAGGAGGTTGCTGATGGGCTGGAGGAGGCCACAGGTGTACAGCGCACCAGCGATCAGTGCTGACACCGCTATGGGGACCTGCAGCAGAGGGACCCAGAGAGGCTCCAGGCACTGCAGGCACATGTCCGGAGGGGTGCCATGCCCGTCCAGGTAACTGCGCTTCACCAGTGTCTGTTCCCAATCAGTGTTCTCTGGTGCTAGCAGGGTGGCACACCATGCTGCTGGGGGGGCTGGGGCTGTGCATTTTGTTGGCTGGTACGGTGCACCATGGGTGTGCTGTGCCACCCTGCTGCTGCTGCACTGGGCCGGGGAGAATGCTGTGCTGGGGGGGCATGTGGTGTTGCCAGGTACTGATGCATCTTTCTCCATGTTCCCTTCCTAGGCCCTGAGGACAGAAGGACAGCCTGACTGGCTGGCACTGTGGGTGGGACTGGGAGGGCAACCGCAGGGGCTCAGTCACAGACTGCATGCAGGCAGGCACTGTTACATGCTACAATGTTGTGCAGGGTGGGCAGCGGGGTGCGGATGGGCCATGGCCCCCTGTGTACATTGTCATTGCAGCTGTGCACTGCCCGCGGTGACCATTGCACCATGCTGTGGCTATCGCACATGTGTGTGGCTGCCACAGGAGGGCTGTGGGTGCATCCGGATCCCAGCTGTGCCACTGCCATCCTGCCACTTATCCATGTCACCTGCCTGCCACAGTGGTGGCGTGGGGTGCATGGGTGGTGTTGGTGTCCAGTGTTCTGCATGGCTGTGGTTTGCCGGGTTGGCGGCATGTGTGGGCACACACACTGTGGGTGGCTGGGTGCCATCCCAGGGGTGCATGTCTCCACTGTCTGCTGCACACAGTGGGTGGGCTACAGTGTTCCAGACACACACTTATACCATGTACTCTTCTTTGTTCTAGGTGGCCGTCGCCCTGCTGTGAATACCTGGTTCCTGCGACAGATCCTTCAGGTCACCACTGCCATGCTGCAGGTGGCACAGCTGCTGCAGAGGATGCTGTGCAGGCAGCAGCGCAGATGACAGCATCAAGCACTGGTGGGGTGAGGCCACCCGTAGAGCCCATTGGCCTGCAACTGTTACCCTTCCCTGTCCCCCCTCCCTTGCCCTCCCTTGTCCCCTTGTATAGCCCTGACCTCTGTCCCCCTGCCTCCCTTCCCCTGGCCTCCCATTTTGTACGTGGTCTCCCCATTCCTTGTTCCCTGTCCCCTGTTACCTGTACATTTGTATATAGTTGTTTTAATACTGCTGTAATACACTTTTATATGGATAGCCATCTGTGTCCATGTCTGCTTTGTGGCTGGCATGTGGAGCCATGCTGCAGTGGTGTGGCTGTGTGGTATGCCTGGGGTGGCCAGGAGGTTGTGCCTGGTGGTGTACACCCATTGGTCAGTGGCTGTGCCCTGGGGTGGCTGTGGGCTCTCTGTTCGGGTTGTGTGGTGTGTGCATTGTGTGCTATTTGCTTGTGTGTTGCCAGCTGTAGTCCAGGTGGCATGGCACGTGCCTTCCCCACTGGTTCCCCTTTTCCTTTCCAATGTTTTCCTCTCCCTCCACTTTCCCTGAATATTACCTTGATCAACAGATCCAAGGACCTGATAGCATTTTTGTGCTGGCACCTACTACTTTCCTCCCTCCAGTCATATACCAGCCTGTCTCTCTTATCATCTTCTCTATTTCTGGTAGAGGTACCCTTGATACTGGAGCCCTCTGGTACTCTAACATCCTATCAACTACCCCCCCCCCCCCGCTTTCTGAACATGATGTTGATTTCTGACCTACAGTAAGTAGCAGCACTTCCATCATCATTGGTCACATCCTCCTACAAACAATGAAGCCCCCAGCCACATAGAATGTGCCTTGGAACACTGCTACCCACAACCATACTGCTCATAACCCCCCTTCCTGTCTGATCATAATTCCTTGCCACTTACAGAACTCTGAAATGTGCACAGAGCCCACAGTTGTTATGTAGCACTAGACTGCTATCTTACTAGTTCTCTGAAGGTCTATCCCAGATAGGGTGTTTTTGCCTCCTCCCTCTGCACAGCAGCTGTAGGCCTACCCCAGATAGGGTGTTTTATCCTCCTCCTCCTTCTGCACAGCCCCTGTAGACTTACATGTGTTAGAGCATAGTACCTTGCCCTTGCATTATGCTGTTTACCCTACCAGACTCCCATTATACTGTACATTCTGTCCTACTTCCAATCCCTTACCCTCCTTTGATGGCCTTTCCCTATTTAAGCAGCATTACCTATGCTCTAGCAGTCAGCCCTACAGACATTCCTAGATGGATACCACACTCCTGTTTTGTGGCACTCAGATGTCCCTCAATTGATGACATACTCCTTCTTCATGGCACTCATGCTTCAGGGTTATTCACATGAGGGGTTGCCTGGTTCTCTGGAAAATAAATACAGGATTACAGCTCTGGGTTGACTGGCTACAGACATATGATCAGGCACTGAACATTGTTGCTGAGTTTGGTGTCCTCCCTCCCTTTCTCCACACAATCTCCAAGTCACTCCATTTTGTAAAAAAAATAACAAGCTCTCTCTCACACACAGTGAAGGTATGATCCTACTCAAGTTCCTGTGCTGCCAGCTTGGTAGCTGTTCTCTAGCAATCTTGTGAGGGAGAGTAGTTCAGTACTGCCTCTTTAGAGCTCTGGACTGCAGCTGCACATTTGGCTGGCTGCAGTCACATGGCCAGGCTTTGAACAAAGGCCTTGAGTGCAACATCCTTACACTCCCCCATGTTCCTCAAAGCCCCCTTTGTCCCCACAACATCCAAGTCACTTGGTTTTGTAAGGAAAATATAAGAAAGCAATTTCATCATGTAGGACTTTGGACTGAAAATAGTCACAGTACTAAATAGGTAGTTATCAGTATTGATGTCATTTGTCTAAAATTCAATTAATAAATATGTTTTATTGAATTTCTTCATTCACTGGTAAGCTATATACTGTACATTCTCCCCTATAACCTCTGTTTTGGAAACAAGTCCTCAGTCTGTCCCCATGGACTTCATAAGTATCATTATAATGTCTTGTGCAATACCAGATTTTCCTCCTATAAGTTCAAATTGAAAAAGTGGCCGAGTGAAAAATTGAAGTGTAAATTCTATATGTAACTGTTATATACCTGGTGTTTAATGCTGTTTTTAATCTCAGTGTTGTATTTTGTATTTATATGTGTACCTGGTCCCTTGTGAAAAATGGGCATTTTTTGCTTATAAGCTAATCAAAAAAGAGTCAAAGTACCAGTTGTACTAAAGGTTCCAAATAAGGGCTGGAAGATGTGAAATAATTATGCATTAAAATACAATATTGTGTGCTTGCTTGGATTCAAGCCATTGATCCTTTGCCCCCTAAACAAACACACATTCAGTGTGCCACTGAGCTGCAGGTAAGGTAGTTGCAGTTCGTATCGTGTAGAGGAATGTCACATCCTCTAAAACAGGCAACTGAGGATCTAATCCCAGCAGGCAATATGCCTTCCCAAATTGTTCGTTCTTAGCTAAAGTTACTTCTCATATAATATAGTATTCCAAAACCATGCCAACATTAATCACTACTCAAGTGAGTTTCCATCTTACAAAAAAATTGAAACAGACATATAAATCCTTGCCAGGATTTGGCTTACTGATCATTTGCCTGCTAAGCAAATACTCATTCAATGTGCCATTGAACTGCAGGTAAGTGAGTTGTAGTTCCTATGGCATAAAGGTATGTTTCATCATGCAAAAGAGAAGACTGGGGATCTAATCCCAGCAGGTAATTTACCTTCATGAATTCTTGTTCTTAGCTAAATTTACTTCTCATATAATTTACTAGTCTAACTCCACACCACCATGAACCACCACTTAAGTGAGTTTTGCATCTTACAAAAAAAAAACAACAGTTGAAACGAATGTATATGTCCCTGCTCGAATTTGAACCACTAATCTTTTGCCTGCTAAGCAACCACACATTCAGTGTGGCACTGAGCTGCAGGTAAGTGAACTGCATTTCCTATGGTGTCGAGGCTATGTCATAACCTTCAAAACTGGCAACCTGGGTTGTAATCCCAGCAGGCAGTTTACCTTTGCAAACTGTTGTTCTTTGATGAATGTACATATATAATATACTATTCCAACTCCACATCACCATGAATTACTACTCAAGTGAGTTCCTACCTTACAAAAAAAAGTTGAAAAATATGTTTGTTTCCACTAGGATTCAAACTATGTCTGCCTGAATTTACCCCACTGATACTTTGCCTACTAAGCAGACTCATATTTAGTGTGCCACTGAGCTGCAGGTAAGTGGGTTGCATTTCCTATGATGCACAGGTTATCTCACAACCTGCAAAACAGTTAACTGAGGATCTAATACCAGCAGGCAATGCACCTTCACAAATTAAAATTAACGGTAATGACCACAAATTTAAAGGATATTATGCATAGTTTGGATTTTTACCTATTTAATGGAAGGTCAAAAAATTAGTTAGGTGGAGAATTCACATATGTCGGCCCGTCTGGCTCTTCTGTTATGGATCTTATTTGGGGAAACCTAGAAGCTATAAAAAGCATTAATGATTTATATATAGCTTCATGCCCACAATCTTCACATTTACCAGTGGTGTCACTCTGAGAATTTGAAAGTGCAATAGCTTGGCTCAATAATAATACTGTTATACAAAATATGGAAATAATAAACAGTAAAATAATTTGGTGGCAAACAGCATCCATATATTAATTTACAGAAATTCTTAGTTCAGACTATATGGGAAAATTAAAATTAACTATAACAGAACAGGAAAGTAATTCCATAGCGCAGAACTGGGAAAATATCTGCCATTATATAAAGCCTTTTTTTCAGACAGAATAAACTACAGGGGTCTGCAGTGAATACATAGTTTAATAACAAATGTAAATCAGCTACAATGGAGTTAGATGGATTAATAAGAAAACACAAAAAAACTAGTAATAAAAGCAATAACAGAATGATTAATCAAGCTAGGGCACATTGTATGAAAATATTAACAACAGAAAAAAAGGAAATATCAAACTAAGATGTGGAACAAATTGAGAGATGCAGTAATACAAAAAGATATTAAGACCTTCTGGAGCTTGGTGAGTGAAGGATACAAGTCATACACTAACATTATAGAAGCAACAATCACACCTCAGTGTGGCAACACTATTTTATTAATTTATATTATTCTCTGGAAGTGGATAATTTTAATACAATTTCTTTTGCACAAGATGATTTGATAAAAACTTTTCTAAAATCTTTATATATTAATAAACAAGAAATTGAACAAGTTTTAGACAAGATTAGGTCAAATAAAGTTTCAGGTCCAGATGATATCCTGGCTGATATTTTCAAAACATTTAAAGACTGGTGGATTCCCATATTACATGTATTCTTTGATCACTGCATCCAGTCAGGTTCTTTTCCTAATAGTTGAAAGGGCAGTATTGTCTGCTCAATATTCAAAAAGGGCAATGTAAATTGTCCTACTATGTATCGCCCCATTAGTTTATTGGATACATTGCAGAAACGTTTCACCAGGATACTCTTATCAAAAATACAAGAATGGGTAGAGGAAAGAAATAAATTACCAGAATTTCAGAATGGCTTCAGAAATAATCGTTCAACTACTCAGCACTGTTACATGCTGTGACATTTAATATGGAAATACACAAAAATTAAAAAAGACAAACTATATTGCTGTTTCATAGATATAAATGCAACATTTGATTCTATAAGCAGAAAATTGATTTGGACCATATTAGCAGACTATGGGACTGACTCTGAGACACTGGATATTCTAATAAGATTGCACAATGAAACCCAGTTACAAGTAAATGTGATCAAAAAGGTAATTTAAAGGAAAGAATAAAGACTAATTTAGGTGTCTGCCAAGAATGTCTACTGGACCCGTTATTTTTTCATTTAGACTTAGAATATTACAACAATTAGGCAATCCCAATTTTCATTCACCTTCACTTCTTCCAATAAAGGTATCATATCTTGCATACACATATGATATAGTATTAATACCAACCTTATTATTATGTTTACAGTGTAAACTAAGATTTTTTGCAAAATTCTGTAAACAATATGGTTTAACGATTAATAGAAACAAAAAACTTATTGATTTTTGGAAACAAAGGTAAAAATAAATCCAGTATTATTTTTAGATAATAACAAGATATCCTTGGCTACATATTATGACTATCTGGGTTTACGATTCTCACAGAAATGTCTTTGGTCCTTACATGTACAGTAAAAGTTATGAAACAAAAATTGAAAACAGCTTTCAATGTTTTCAGAAGATTTAATGTCAAGATAGGGCAACGCTCAATTAAAGGCCTACTTAATGTGGTTAATGCAAAAATAAAGATTAGCATAATGTATGATACAGAAATTTGGACCTCTGCAGATATTAAACCATTGGAAATTGAATTAAATAAAATACATGGATATATACTTAAAGTCCAAAACTCTGTGCCCACAGAAATAGTAAGGAGAGAACTTGGTCAATATTCTATAGATACACAGGTAACAGAAAAGAGGATGCTATTTGCATTAAAACTATTCAAATTTCCTGAGGATAGATTGCCACGGGTGTGTTTAGAAGAAGTTAAGTTATCATCTCAAAGGTTTCGCCTCTATAACAATCAAAACGATAAAGGATGTTCTCTTTCCATTGGGTTTAGAGCATCTGCTTTATGAGATATTATATACCCCTATGAATGATATAGTGGCCCAAGTAAAGACAAGGGTATAAGATACATCAATAGCACAAGATGCAAATAAGATATCTAAACGGAAACATTTAAGATGGTATAAACAGATTAAAACAACTCATAGTTTAGAATCATATCTGGCAATTATGTCAGATCCTGATGATCACAGAATCATGACTAGATTTTGTGTGGGATTGTATGTAGTGAACTACATTTGTTTTTATCAGAAACATCCAGGTTTTATAGATCATCTGTGTAAATGTAACAAAGGAATTGAAGACAACCTCAAACATGTTCTTCTTCATTTTCCAGTTTATGAACTGCTGTAGAAAAAATGGCTGAGCTCCATGCTAGTTACCTTTGGTCTCTCCTCTGAAGATTTGATTAGGTTCATAATGAGAAATACTGAAAGAGAAAATATTACAGAAATTATGCAAATGTCTGAAATCTACTAGGCTCTAGAACATCATTTATTACTGAATGATATCTATGTAATCTGAATCCATCTAATGATTATGCAATATTTGATGTGTACTATTTGAATTTGTATGTAAAGTGATTTATATTTATTGGAAATTTTAATTGATTGTAAAGACTTAAGTCGAACAATAAAATCTATCTATCTACCTACATTCACAAATTGTTGTTATTAGCTAAATTTACTTTTCATATAATGAATTATTCCAACTTTACACTACCATGAATTACCACTCATAGAAACATAGAAACATAGACTTTGACGGCAGATAAGGACCACTTGGCCCACCCAGTCTGCCCATTTCCCTACCTACTGGATAAGCTGCAGATTCTAGTTAACCAACAGCCTATTTCCTGCAACCCCCCACTATAATTGCCTTATGTCTGTCCCATGCATGTTTGAATTC
Organism: Neoceratodus forsteri; assembly: GCA_016271365.2. Classification (NCBI taxonomy): domain Eukaryota; kingdom Metazoa; phylum Chordata; order Ceratodontiformes; family Ceratodontidae; genus Neoceratodus; species Neoceratodus forsteri. Next base: position 737,904,943 of record CM057449.1, read on the forward strand.
CTCCACTGTTTTAGACCCCACAACCTCTCCAGGAAGGCGTTCCATGCATCCACCACTCTCTCCATGAAAAAGAATTTCCTCACATTACCCCTGAGCCATCCCCCTCTAACTTTAAATTGTGCCCCCTTGTTCTTACACATCTCTTTTTCTGAAAGATGCTACCCTCCTGGACTTTGTTGATTCTCTTGAGGTACTTAAAAGTTTCTATCATGTCCCCCTGTCCCTCCTTTCATCAAGGGTATACATATTAAGCTCTCTCAGTCTCTCTTCATATGGTTTCTGATGTAGACCCTGCACCATTTTAGTTGCCCTCCTCTGGACTGCTTCCATCCTATGTCCTTGCATAGATGAGGTCTCCAAAACTGCACGCAGTACTCAGATGGGGTCTCACCAACTGTCTGTATAGAGGGATAACCACTTCCCTTTTTCTACTTGTGATGCCCCTCCCTATGCATCCCAGTATCCTCCTGGCTTTCCCTACTGACTTCTCACATTGCATACCCACCTTTAGGTCATCTGATATGACTACACCCAGATCCCTTTTCATTATTATTGTTGTTGTTAGTACCTCCCCTGCTATTGTGTACTCTTCTCCTGGATTTTTATTTCCCAGGTGCATTACTTTGCACTTCTTTGCATTGAATCTAAGTTGCCATATGTATGATCATTCCTCCAACCTTGCCAAGTCCCTTCTCATCCTTTCTACCCCCCCTTGTGTATCAACTCTGTTACAGATCTTTGTGTCATCCACAAAGAGGCATACCTTTCCTTCCAGACCCTCTGCAATGTCACCTATAAAAGACGTTAAAGAGGACTGGACGAAATACTGAGCCCTGAGGTACTCCACTAGTAACCCTTCTTCAGAATGTGTTCCATTCACTATTACCTTCTGTGTCCTGTTGTGCAGCCAGTTTTCTACCAGGCTACCACCCTGGGACCCACTCCCAGGCTGGCTAACTTGATTATTAATCTTTGTGTGAGACTGTGTCAAATGCCTTGCTAAAATCTAGGTAGGCCATATCCACAGCACCTCCCTGGTCTATTACTTTGGTCACCTAGTCAAAGAAATCGATTAGATTTGTCTGACATGACCTTCCTGCTGTGAATCCATGCTGCTTTGGGTCCAGTGCCCACTGGCCTCTAGGTACTCAACAATTCTTTCTTTCAGAAGTGATTCCATCATTTTTCCCACCACTGAGGTCAAACTAACAGGTCTGTAGTTTCCTGCTTCTGCCTTGCTCCCACTTTTGTGAAGGGGAATCACATCTGCCCTCCTCCAGTCCTCAGATACCACCCCATCTTCCCATGGTTTGTTAAAAAGTGTGGTTAGTGGTGTCACTAGGTCCTCCCTTAGCTCTTTTAGGATTCTAGGGTGAATCATGTCAGGCCTCATTGCTTTGTCCACCTTGAGTTTTAGAAGTTCTTTCAGTACTCTTTCTTCTTTAAATGGACTGGTATCAACCCCACTATCCAGAGTGCTTCTACTGTTTGGTTTAGGTAACTCCTCCTCTTCTTCTTTTGTGAATACTGAGCAAAAGTATTCATTCATTATCTCTGCCTTTTCACTGTCTCCCTCTGCCCACCTCCCCTCTCCTTTATTAATCTTCCCTATCCTCCCTTAACCTTTCTATGTTCCCTAATGTACCTATAAAAGGTTTAGCTCTCTTAACTGAGTTGGCTATCCTTTCCTCGGTTTGGGCTTTTGCTTTTCTGACTGCCTTCCCCACTTCTTTCTGCTTTAATTGATACAGTTCCCTGTCGTGCTCTGTCTGTGATTCCTTATACTTTTTGAATGCAGCCTTTTTCTCCTTAACCTTCCCTGACACTTCTTTTGTGAGCCATAGTGGTTTTTTATTCCGCTTTGTTTTCTTTATTTGTTTCACACAAAGGCTTGTTGCCTCCATGATGGCAGTTTGATTTTTCTCCATTGTTCTTCCACCCCTCCTTTCTGGCCATTTACTAATGCATTCCTCAGGTATTCACCCATTTTGCCAAAGTCAGCCCTTCTAAAGTCCAGTATCCTTGTATTTGTATGGCTTGTCTCCATGGTTGTGTTTATTGTGAAGCACACTGTGCAGTGGTCACTTGTTCCTAGGTGTCTACTGACTTCTAAGTTTGTGATCCTCTCTCCATTTGAGAGTACCAGGTCTAATATTGCTCCCTCCCGAGTGGGTTCCATCACTAGCTGTCTAATGCATGCTCCCTGTAGGGCATAGAGAATGACCCTGCTCTTGGATGTGGCTGCAGTCCATGTTGCCCAGTTAACATCTGGCATATTCAGGTCCCCATCAACAGTATCTCCCTTTTTGGCCATTTTGAGAATGCCCTCATCATTTTCTTGTCCATTTCCTCCCTTGAGATGGGGTCTGTATACAACCCTAGTGCGGATTGTGATGCCATTCCCGTCTCCAATGTGACCCAGAGTTTCTCTTGTCCTCCCCTTACCTTTTAGTTCTGTTACTTTGATCCCTTCCTTATGTAGAGAGCTACTCCACCTCCTCTTACCCTTCCTGTCCCTTCTGTAGATGTGTACCCTGGTATGTTGACATCCCAGTCATGGTTCTCCATGTACCATGTTTCTGTGACTGCCACAATATCCAAGTGTTTCACTTCCATCAGGGCTACTAGCTCTGGAAGCTTGTTTCCAAGACTATGGGCATTGGTACTCATTGCCCTCCATTTAATGTTGGCTTTATCCTTTTTTACCCCATCCCTGCTCTTATTGCCCTTGTCCATTTTTCCATTTACTCCTGTCCTGCCCTCTGTCAAGCTCTGTACCTCAGTGTTTACCCTACTACCTGCCATGCTTTGTGGGGGGAGGCTTGAACTTTCCTGTTTCCTATCAGCACCTCCCCCTTTGGCTAGCTTAAAAGCTTGCCAAGGAAGCCTTTAAACCTGTCACTTAGAAGTGTGTTTCCCTTCCTGGATAGATGCAGACCATCATGCCAGTATAGACCTTCATCTTTCCAGGTGGACCCCCAGTCCCCAATGAAGCCAAAGCCCTGTGCTCTGCACCAGTTTTGCAACCATTCATTAAACCGCATGGTATGCAGTACCCTAGCCTCACCCCTGCCATGGACTGGCAGCACCTCTGAGAAGGTTACCTTGCTTGCTACCTGTCTGAGCCCCTCCCCAACTCCACAAATTCATCCTGCACTGCACTGATCTCATGCCTAGCTAGGTCATTCGTCCCGAGGTGGACAATGATATCTAGTTTCCTCTCCTCTTGATGCTGCTTCTGCAATCCTGAGGGATTAAGCTTCCTGTCCCTCAAGCCATGGCACCAGGCAGGCACCTTACTTCCCTCTCCTCTCCCTTCCCCAGGTCTACATCCCTAACAATTGAGTCCCCTATCAGAAGCTGTTTCTTTCCCTTGTGTTGTCCCTTGCCACTCTTTTGTGGGTCTCCCTTGTGGCTGTCCCCAGCATTCTTCTTGGTGTCCAATGAGGGTGTCATCATAGAGGAACCTTGATTTTCCAGACCGACATATGATTTGTGTAGAGGTGCAACTCGGGGGCTACGCCTCTGTTCCACCACCCTCACCCTCCCAGAACCTACTGTGGTCCATCTGCTCTTCACACATGGCAACCTCTGAGGCAGTGGTTGTGGAACTGGTGCTCTTTGGGTGGGGGAGTCCTCCTTAGTCCTTGCCAGTTCAGCCTGGAGGTGGGCAACCTCCTCCCTCAGAGCTGACAGTTGCCTGCAAATAGGCAGCAACACAGGTTCCAGAATGTTTCCTGGAAAATTGCTGCCCCACAGCCAGTGCATTGCACCACTCCCCACATGTCCCTCTTCCTTATAATATATAATGAGTAATATACACTTTTTTTTTTTGTGTGTGTGTATACTTACGCTTTATGCACTGTGCTGGGTAATTAAGAATATGACAGTTCTGCTCCAAGACCTGTTGAGGAAATGATGTCAGAACCTTGGCTATAAAGGAAATGCCACAACCACTGGTGACTGTTAGAAACAATCAATTACACCACTGCTCCACCACCCTGGTGAGTACTGCCCTTTATAGTAAGTCAACCAACACCACAATGTACTAGACCACTGCTCCTACACAAACCACTCTACTGAGTCCAGGGATAAAAACAAACTCACTGTTCAGCCAGCAGGACACTTCCAAAATATTGCACAAATATCCTTCCAAATCTATGTGTCTAGCACAGAAATCAAGCAACTTCAGTTGTATTACAACCCCTCTGGTTATAAAATTACTACACTTTAATGGAATCCTGCAATTCTTAATGCCAATAAGAAAATAATGAAACTTTCTGTAGAAAGTGTAGCTTACCTTCCTAGTCCCCTACAATATTATGTTTTACCAAGTTACCAGTTCCTCAAATGCGTTCTAGTTTGTTCTCTGCAGTATAGCCAATTTCTCAGCTTCCAAAAGGAACAGGCAGGTCCTCTGACTGACTTTACTCTGTGTAGTATGCCTAAACAGAACAGTGATACAAGCCCACCAGAATCAATTGATTGACTAGTGACACCTGTGATGTAAGCAGGCCTTTCAGTGAAGACAATTTGCTATGTCTGCTTCTAATACACACACAAACCCTTTATCTGAAACCAGGGATAAACTCACTGCTTAGCCAGCAGGACACTTCCAAAATATTGCACAAATATCCTTCCAAATCCTATGTGTCTAGCACAGAAATCAAGCAACTTCAGTTGTATTACAACCCCTCTGGTTATAAAATTACTACACTTTAATGGAATCCTGCAATTCTTAATGCCAATAAGAAAATAATGAAACTTTCTGTAGAAAGTGTAGCTTACCTTCCTAGTCCCCTACAATATTATGTTTTACGAAGTTACCAGTTCCTCAAATGCGTTCTAGTTCGTTCTCTGCAGTATAGCCAATTTCTCAGCTTCCAAAAGAAACAGGCAGGTCCTCTGACTGACTTTAAGTGAGTTTCCATCTTACAAATGAAATGTTGAAGTGCCTGCTAGCATTTGACCCTCTGATCCTTTGCCTGATGAGCAAACACACATTTAGTGTGCCATTGAGCTACAATACAGGTAAGTAAGTTGCCGTTCCTGGTGTGGCAAGGTTATGTCACAACCTGTAAAACAGTTAAAATCAAATTGTATTTAAACCTAGATAAGCCTCAGCTTATGTTCAGTTATATGACAGTTTGCTATTCAACTCAGCAGGAACCCTTCACTGCAACAGCAATGACATCTAACAATTTCTCTCATACTACACAAATTGTAATGGAAGGAAAACATGTACAATACAGGGGATTAAACCAAGGCTTGTGTAGGTCTGAAACCCTACACCAAGTCCTAAAACCCCTTTTACTGACATCATCAATGACATCATACATCCTAATCACTGAATGTAACCTTAAACTTGACTAAATGCACAAAAGAGTACACATGATCATCCCAGTAGCTGCTAGCAGCTATGCTGTTGGCACAAATAAAAGGATTTAAATGAAAATAAATTATGGCTACAATTCCTTTTGAACCTCATTAACTGACTGACTGGTGCATTTTCCACTATATCACATGTATGATAACTTGTAAAGTGCAAAATTGAGTTTCTGTCAGTTAGTTTACAGAACAGTTCTGTTGGCACCCAATCCTCTCATACTGAAAAATCTTTGAAATCTAGAAAATGGATTTCTTGCATGTTATATGTAGATGTAAACATAAGGTTACAGTTAGTGAATTATATACAGTGTATTGTACAAACTGTTCAATTCTTATGTGGTGCCCCTACAAATCTTTAATATCTAATCTTTTAATCTTTTGAAGAGCTCACTCCTGTCAAAGAATGGGTTTATCTTCCTTGACAGAATCAACCTCCTTTCCCACTGTGACAAACAAATATTGGCATAGCTGGGTGCAAAGCTTGAACCCATGGTGGTACCTTTAAAATGCAACTAGAATCATTTCAGAAATACAAACATATTATGGATTCATGATGCCAGCATGACATCCCACACAGCAAAGTCCCCGACAATGACAAAAACCCATTGACACCCCCAACATTGATGCATTCCCCACAGTGACCGTCAACATTCCTACACTGATGGCCATACTCAATCATGGCCATGTGGGGGGGCAGTGCAGTGTACCCCCTACTTTAGATATTTAACTCCATGTTGCACAGGCAGTGGAGTTAGATATATGACCCCTGTCACTGCAAAGTCCATCACAGTGAAATCTCTATCGCTGCAAAAACAGCCACTGACAGGGTTTCACTGTGGGGATTTCACTGTGTGGGTGTCATTGCCAAGACGGCATACCATGTATTACATTTTAATTTTTTTTCTATTTGTGCCAACAAAAATTCAACCAAAGCTCTGGAGTATGTGATGTATTCATACAGGGCTTCATGTAACACTTCCATTTCCTCTGTGTAAGGGATGTTGGTATATAATGACTGCATGTCTAATGTTACCAACAGCACACTCTTTCATTCTGAAGATTTTCCACCACTTTAATTATATGGGTAGTATCCCTGATATAGGTTAGATACAGAAACAAATGGTTTGATACCATTTATTGGACCAATATAGATGTAACAAAAGAAAACAGTGCTTAAGCTTCCGAGGCAGGACTTGGTTGGTCCAAAAGCTTAAGTGCTGTTTTCTTTTGTTACATCTATGTTGGTCCAATAAAAAGTATCAAACTATTTGTTTCTGGATCTGTTGTTACAAGGACCAATACGGCAACTATTTCTGTGTGATATAGATTGGTGATCTAAGGATACTCTGCTAAATGTATTCATCTGGAAACTGGACAAGCAGTTCCATTACAGAACCTATGCTGGCTACAACAGGATAAGCTGTTGGCTTCTACAAGTTCTTGTGGATTTTTAAAAGCCAATATATTTTGGCTGTAACTGGTTTGGGTACTGTGAGAAAATCATATGTTTCATTTGTAAAAAGACAACTGATTAGAGCTTTGTGCGGAATGACATCAAAGTCTTTCTTATTGTCCTCTGTAGAATCATTAGATAAAGGTAGATAGAAGTTAGTATCTGACAACTGTAAGAGAATTTTGAGTTTCTACTTATTGTATCAGTATCCATGATAACTATAGACCTGCTTTTTTTGGTATGTTTGATAACAATGTTCTCATGCCTTGTAGATTTTTAATTGCCAACTTCTCCTCTCATGTGTAGTTGTAATATATAGGATGTGGTAGATTAGTCATAAGACGGTGCATTCCCCTCTCACATGCTTTCTATAATGTTGTCATTGCTTGATTTGGTGGACTACAAAGGAAAATTTATTTTTGATTGTTCTTTTATTAGCAGTGTCTTGATTGTTAATGCTCTCAGTTTTTTTTTAATTTTTCTGGAGTACCTGACGGTACCAGTCCATATCTCATTATGCCTCATTATAATTCAGCACTTGGTGGACTAAGTATGACAATTCAGACAAGAAGATTCCCAGGTACCAACTTATAAGGCTGAACAGAAAACATAAAAAAGGAGGAAGAATCACAACTTACAGTTCAAACAGTATAACAGCAATGGAAATTACATCCACAAAAAAAAATCAGACATCCAATATTAGCTAACATTGAGAGTAACTCAACTGAAAACCTAGTCATAAATCTATGTTATGGATAACCATTATGTCAGGAAACTGCAAACCAAGATATTATAGAAGAACTGAATAGGGCATGTGAGCAAGGTAGAACAGTATTTGTAGGAGACTTCAACCACAGCACTATTGACAGGAAAAAAAAAAACAAGTAATACAAAACAGTGTGCCATGTTCCTAAGCACATGTATAGAGCTTAACCTTGTTCAACATGTATCAACACCTACTAGGGGGAAACATACTCAACATTGTTTTGAGTAACAAGACTATTGAAATTTCAATATGTAAAGTTACTTTACTGCTAGGTAACAGTGACCACTCTTGTGTAACATTTAACATAAAACCTGCTACTGATAGGATAAAAGGTTGCACTGAAATATATCTATAAATAAACAGCAGACACAATCAGCATTAGAGCAGATCTTGCAAAGATAAACTGGTCATCCACATTTGAAGGCAAACAAACTGAAGAATGTTGGACTATCTTGAAGCACAATATTTTAAACATCTGCAATAAACACATACAAAGTGTTAAAAAATACAACAGCAATGGAATAAAACTTATATGGTTAAACAAACACATCATAAAAATGATTAAAACTAAGAATAAGTGTTATGCACAGTATCAAAAACAGAACATCAGCAGCTTGGCACAAATTTTAGACAGCAAAGAAAAATTCCAAAAAGGCCATTAATAAATAGAGGATAAAGTTAGAAGTCAAGTTAGCAACAACTGCTTCAAAACAGAACAGTAAGCAGTGCTATGGTTATATCAATTCCATGAAAAATCCAGCTCCAACCTTTCACCTATAGTACAGAATAACAAAATAATCTCAGAATTGCATAAAATGGCTAATGTTTTCAATAATTAATTCTGTTCAGTATATTCACTAGCCAGACCAAATATTTTTTTTTGTAACAAAAGGAACCAGTACCATGTCACTAAGATCCCAACTAAGGAAAAAAGAGTAACTAGATAGACTAAAACCATTCAGAGCCCCAGGATTAGACAACATAGCCCCCAAATGTTAAAATTAATGAAAGAGAACATCAGTGTGCCGTTACTGAAGGAGTGGTACCCAGTGATTGAACATTGGCTGAAATTACACCTATCCATAAGAAAGGAAGCACACAAACCACTGGAAGCTACTGCCCACCAGCTTAACATTTGTTCCTGGAAAATTACCAGAATCTGTAATCAAAGACAGGATACAGGACCACATTAACAAAAAATATGAAATTGACCAGGACCAATATGGCTTCAGTTTTGGATGGTCATGTGTTACAAATTTAATCTGCTTTTACAACAGGATTAGTCAGATTCTAGACAGGGAGAACCAACTGATTTAATCTTGTTAGAGTTCTGTAAAGCCTTTGACACTGTACCACACTGGACAATGGTTAAAAAACATATTAAACTATACATAGATGACATTCTCATAAAATGGATAGTAAACTGGCTCACCAACCATACACAGCAAGTATCAGTCTTTGTTTTTTTGTCAACATAGGGGAGGGTGACATGTGGGGTCCCCCGGAGATTAGTTTTGGGCCCACTTTTGTTTCAGTTGTTTATTGCTGATCTAGGTTATAACTCTGTAAAGTCAATTACAAAATATACAGATGACACTAAGTTGGGTGGTGCAGCAAATACTCATGAACAAATTACCATGATTCAGGAAGACATCAATTCCACAAGTAAATGGGCATATAAAAATGGTATGTCATTCGATTTAGACAAATGCACTTTCCTCCACTTAGGTAGTAATAACTGCAAACAACAGTATATCTTGAGTAACACGTCTTTGCACTCATCAACTAAAGAAAAGGACCTTGGCATTGTTATAAACAACACTTTAGATTTTAAAGAACAATGCCTGAGTGACGCATCCCGAGGAAACAGGTACTAGGATCCATTAAAAGATGCACAAACACTAAAGCAGGAAAACAGATGTTATTATACCATTATACAGATCCTATGTCGGACCACATCTCAATTACTGTAGCCAGCTATGGAGTCCCTACTGAAAGACAGACATTGACCTTGTTGAAAGAGTACTGCACAGAACTACCATAATCCTGATTGATACAAAGAATAAATCATACACAGAAAGACTAGAGTAACTAAAACAGTTTAGCCTCAAGGTCCAATGAAAAAAAGGTGATTTATTCCTATTCCACAACACAATATATGACCCCTACCTCATGACTGAACTAAATATCACATTTAAAGACAATGACTCAAAAATGCATGGAGATCCACTACAAGTAATACCAGGCAAATTTAAAACAAACAAAAGTAAATACTTCTACATCAAAAGGATTGTCAACCTCTGGAACAATTTATCAGAATACATTACAATCACTGAAACAAAAAATATTTTCAAGAATAGATTAGACAAGGAGGGGAAAGATGGCAGCAAAATGTTGCTGCTAGGAAGCTCTTTCCCCACTCCCTCTAGGCATGCAGGAGCATGCCAGCCTTTAAATGCCCCAAGATAGAAATTGTTTCTACCTCTCTTCCTTTTGGTAAATGGAATCCTACTGTTCTGAGTATAAATCTGGAGGAATCGGCTTTTAGATGTCAGCAATATGCTGGAGACTGCAAAACTGCTGAGTGAGAAAAGTGAATGGAGAACACTGTGGGGCAGTGGAAATTAAATGCCCTTAAAAATACACAAAATTGAGAGCACATTCTAAGTCAGTCAAAGCACTGGAAATGCAAACAAGGCTGCATTCAGAAGTTGAAGGGAACAAATTGGGAAAAGTAGTGGAGTCAGGCATACTCGGCATTAGCAACAAAATGCCAAATCAAAGAGAAAATTATAAGGAAAATGAGCCCAACATAAATGTAAACAAGGCTCTCTTACCTACTGAAACACAGGTGAATAAAGTCCCAGTTGCTGCTCTGATTTTTCAGAAGAAATCCCTTAGTAAAGCTAAAATGGACATGTTGGTAAAATTGGTGTCTTAAGACTGTGCTAATGTTGAGGGGTCTTTAAAGAAAAATGTGCTTACTAGAGGAGAGATTGTGGAAGAACTGATCAGAGGGAAGGCTGGAGATGGTGAGTGGGATGTGGCAACAGGTGGTTCTTCCTTGGAGGAGACTTCAGGATTGGGAGTCCCACTCGAGGTGGTGAGTGCTGAGGCAAGTACAAGTGCTGAAGGCCTAGAGAGTCATCAGGAAGAGGTGGAAGGAGTTCCAGATGATATATCTGGGATGTGATGCCTGCTGCATGAGCAACGGGGAAAAAGCTAACTAGCAAGACATCAGCAGTCGGAAGAACTCTACAATTAGAGAATGCCAAGCCAGTCATGGAAGTAAATGAACATCTACAAAACAAGGTAGGTGGAGAGGAGACTGCAAAGACTAACAACCAAAATAAGGAAAATAACAACATAAGGCCTCCAGCAGTTAGTAACAAAAATGTGGACAATCATACTGTTGTGAATGAAGGGTTGGAAAAACCAACTGATTACAAGACTGGCAAAAACATTTCCAATAGTGACCAAGTGGTTAAAAATAGAAACAATTTGCAAAAGAGGGGGGTAAAGTTAAAACTAAGGAGTATCATTGAGTAGCTAGTTCTGGATCTTTTAAACCGAGTGATGATTAGAATTGTTTTGACAATAACCCTATTGAACAGTTTGAAGATGAATTGGGGTCAGAACTTGAAAGTGATGTAAGTGAAGAAAATTAAAATGCAAATGGTTGCCCCCTCCCAACCTTGGATTAACTTAATTTTGAAAAAAATTAATCATTTGGTGGAAAAAAATGTCAGATGCAAACGACAAAACCCAGAGCAAAATAGAATCCCTTCACACAACAATAAATTTGTTGCTACAGGAAAACTAGAACCTAAAAAAGAGCTTTAAGGAAGCAGAAGCCAGAATAGCTGTACTGAAGGGAGATTTGACCCCATTGCAATGGCAGATTAGAAAAATGGAAGATACACAGAAGGAGGAGGCCCAACAGCTGACTGACTTCAAATATAGGGCTAGAAGAAAAAATATCTGAATTATATGGGTCCCTGAACATTGGGATAAACAGGAGCCTCTGGTAAACACTGTTCAAAAAATAGTGGCTGCATATACGGACAAGGACTATGACACAGTTGACTGTGAATTTGACATAATTCATAGGGTATTTTGACCTAATCTGGAGTCAAATGGCCCTCCTTGACCTATTTGTGTAATTTTTTTTAAATCGGATGATAAGGAGTTATTAATGAGAGCTGTATGTAAGAAAAACAGAATTTCATTAAATGGAACAACAATTGTGGTATACAGTGTTTTGCCACAAACAATTTTACAAGATAGAAGAAAATTTGAGGACATAAGGAAAAAACTTTGGACATTAGGAATGAAGTCAACTTTTTTTCATCCTGCCAGGCTTAAATTTGTTATTGAGGGACTTAGGTACCTCTACAATACTCCTGAACAGGTCTGGAAAGACTTAAAAGAAAAATTGGTTAATTTCATATAAAGGGACATCCATTAATTATGGTAGAGGGTTTCACTATACCTCTTGTAGCTACACAGTTTAGGAACATTTAATGTAAAGGAAGTTTGTATATCTTTAAACTTTTTCATTTCTCTGTTCTGCTAATAGGAGGCATTGGAGGCACTGAGGGGTGAGGGAATGCGATGGTAATTAGTCTAGTGACGGGTAGGGTACAACATATTAGAAACTGTATTGTGATAGAGAAAGGTATTACAGAACCAGAAGTGTTTTTGTGTTTTATTTTACAATATTATATGAGTCAGGTTAGCATAGGGATCTGTAGTAACCACAGTGGTAGGTTGGGTATAAGAAAAAAGAGGGAGGATATAGGACGCCTGATATTGAGAGACAGCTGGAGTTGGATAGCAATGTTAATTATGATAACCCAGAGGAGTTTATGGTATAGTAGACCAAATGGATAGTTTGATAAATCTCTGACATGCTACCATGAATGTAAATGGTATACATATCCCCATTAAGAGAACTCGGATTTTGAGTATATCAAGAAAATGAATACAATAGGTATAGCTTTACAAGAAACACATTCAGATAATAAGGAAGCTAAAAAAAGAAAAAGGAGGTGGATAGCAGAGTGTTTCTATTCTACTGGTACTAGGAAGTAAGCAGGAGTAATGTTAATATTTAAGAAAATCCTGTCTCTTAATGTGTTAGAGAAATATGCTGATACACAAAGGTGGATTATAGTGGTTAAAATAAAAATATTAAATCAGATTATTACAATAGCATCAATCTATGCTCCCTTTTCAGACTACCAGAAATTTCTAGCTGAACTTACCAAGGGCTTTATTAATTTACAATCAGATAATATAATTTTGATGGGGTATTTTAATGTAATAATAAACCCAGAACTGGATACATTATCAAAATCGATGTATTATAATAGACTGCATACTAAATAACTAAAACATTTTTTGAACCAACATGAAATAATTGATGCATGGAGATCTTTATACCCTACAAAAAGGGAATACTCCCATCCTGACCCAAAGAATAAGGGGTATTCCAGACTTGACTATTTATTTTTGTCACAATCGATACTTAAAAATATAGAATAAATGGAGAATACACCTGTAATTATATCAGATCATGCATTATTAGTGGTGAGTATACAATTAAGGGATACAAATAGAAGAAAAAACTTATGGAGAATGAATAATGACCTTTTGTTGAATAATAAGTTTCAAGATAAAACAAAATTTGGAAGAGATGAATTCTGGAAATATAATTATATGGAGAGGCAAGCAATAACTGCTCTATGGGATGCATTCAAATTAGTAATACATGGAATTATAATAGCCCCACCAGGTTTTTCTATATAAATGAATAAACAAACAGAACATGAACTGAATAAGGAAATAAAAGTTCTAGACCTAAATGTTAGGCAAGATTATGACACCTATTATAAGGAATGGTCAGAAACTAGATTAAGAAAAAGCAAACTTATAAACAGGTTATTATTAATATAAATAATCTTAAAAGAGCATGATATATACATGGGGAAAATAGGAAAACTTCTGGCCAATCAACTTAAGAAACAAAAAGAGGTAATGTTGATAACAGTTCTTGAGAATGATAAGGGGGTGCAGTTTTTCAAAGATGAAGAGATGGGAGAGCTAGTAATAGAGGAATACAAGAACATTTATCAAAAAAATACTATCCAATGATGACAAAATAAAGAGATATATAACAAAGGGTATTTTTAATAAACTTCCATGTGACAAATCCAACTCCAGTGTGCAAGAAATTATAGACACAATCAAACTGCTTCCTAAAAATAAGAGTCCAGGTTTGGATGGATTCACTGCTGAGTTTTATCAGACATTTAGTACTGAACAGGCACCATGGATGTTAGCTATAATAAATTAATTAAATGGGGTACAAATGGATGCACCTATATTTATGCAGGAATCCAGAACTATTTTATTATTAAAAGAAGGAAAGGATTCTAAAAAAGTCAACAGCCATCATCTGATTGCATTATTAAATACAGACTATAAAATAATAACAAAATTAATAGTTAACAGGATTAAGGAAAAAATACCTACAGTTATAAATAATTGACAATATGGTTTAGTGCAGGGAAGAACGATTTTTCAAACAACGAGAATGGTTCAAACTGTGATGCACTGCATCAAAAAAGAGCAGAAACCTTTTCATTTAGTAGTCATCGATGCCACAAAGGCTTTCAATGTTCTAAATAGAAAGTTTATGTTAGCCTGTCTTCAAGCATGGATGATACCTGTGTCTTTAATTAGTATAATAATTACATTATACAAGAGTACAACAGTTAGATTTTCAATAAACAGCTACTTGTCAAAATCTATGAAGATGGAAAACAGAGTCAGACAGGGGTGTCCATTTTATACATATTATTACTTGAGCCTTTCTCAAATAATATTAAGGCCAATAAGGCAATTGAAGGGCTAGTCTCTTGAGATATAAGTAGAAAAATAAATGTGTTTGCAGATGATATTGTACTTTTCATTAAAATGATAAATTGTACAATGGTAATGTTCTTGGGGGAAGTAAGTAATTATGCCAAAGTGTCTGGATATAATACCAGTCCAAATTGATCACTATGGCAGTAAATAAACCAGAATATAGTTTATCAGATGTTATAATTCAGAATTTCAAATAAGTGAGAAGTTAAAGTACTTGGGTATTACTATTTGTAGCAAGTAAGAGGAAATGGTTAGAATAAACTATAATGCTGCTAGGGAGAAGGTGAGAGATATTCTGGGTAATTGGGAAAAATTATCATTATCCTTAACTGGGAGGATAGAAACTATAAAACTATAAAAAATGATAGAAACTATAAAAATGATGGCCATGCCTCACATGCTATATGTTATTCAAGCTATTATAGGCTGCCCTCCTTTATCATGATATGATTCTGCTAAAGGAATTTTTAAGAAATCTCTGTGGAGAAGAGGGGCACCACAGATTTCTTGAAGCCAGTTAACCTCCTACAACAAAATTGGGGATTATAGTTGCTCAGACTATTATTAAGTAGCTTTTTTTATAAAGTTATGGTGGGAAAAGGATTTTGGAGAAAACAAGGAAAATCTAGGAGAAGAACTTTTTTGACCACAAAAAGAAAAGAAGAGAAGTTACTTTTGGCTGTGAGGGAGTACAAAGAAAGAAGTTGTCCCTCCTCTCTTAAGTGCCATTGGGAGTAGAATTAGGCAAGAGATTAACAGACAAATCCAGAAAGATATGATACCCTGGTTATATTTTCAAATGTGTCAGACAGGAGAATTTTGGGCCCAGGAGGACCGAAATTTAATAGAAAGATTAAAAGAAAGAGTTTTAACTAGATGGTATCATTTATTAAATGAGGAAGGAACATTTATATCTTATGTTGATTTAAAGCAACTAATTCCTCCAAATCATAAATGTAATTTCTTACAATATTTAAAGTTATAGAAGAAATTTTCTCTTGTAAGGAATACTGTGACAAAGAACCACATAAATAATATTTCTAGAGTATAAAATTGTGGTTAATTGGAAAGACAAACTCCTTCAAAAAATGTATTTTCAAATATGTAACCTGGACCAAGACATTTGGGACAAAATAAATTCCAAATGGCTATTGGAAACAGGAGTAACTTATACTAGCCAACAATGGAAGAATTTGAGAGCTAAGATCCATAAGGACTATGGTTACTCTAAAAATAGTACTATTAAAAAAAATTGTGGGTAGGGCTTTTTATATTCCTGAAATATTAGGTAATTTTATTAAAAATGGCATAAACAAATGCTAGCATTTGTGTGGCCAAAAAGCTGACCTATTTTATTGTTTATGGGATTGCCCTAAAATTAAACCTTTGTGGGAAATGACAGGTAAATGGTTAACTGAGAAAATAGGGACAAAGATAAATAATTCATTTTCAATTATGATTTTGAATGATGTACAGGGGTTGGGGTTAGTTTCTATCTTTAACAAAGTATTATGGGTCATGGCCTGGCTGGCAAACATGGTGGAGATCTAGATGGGGAACTCCATGTGGATCCACTAACAATCTCTTCCATCCTGCTTTAATTTGAGACCAGGAACAGTTTTTTTCTGGATCTAGCAGTTCACTAATATCTGCCTCACTGAAATCTGGCAAGAAGCAATCCAAGCTCCATTTTTCTGCCATTCAGCACTAGCAGAAAGATCTGTGCCCAAGTGGGCCACCAGCACCAGCTTCACAGCAACTGTCCATGGAGCAGGCCCCAGAGCCAGGGACCTCAGACATGGCTAACCCCAGGTCGAAATACCTGACACTCAATTGGTTAATAAGGGACCTTAACTGTGACCTCAGCACCAAAATGCAAGCCGGTTTTGATAATTTTAGCACCCAGCTACAACACCTACAACAAACAGTCAACTCAGTATCAGAAACTGTTGATGCCCACGAGGAGCAACTCATGGAGGTGGAGACTTGGGTCAGTGCTTGAGGAGGATCGCTCTTCTTCTAAGACAGCCAACAACAGACAAGCCCTGAAGAAAATTGAGTTGTTGAAGGAGTTGATTGATGACCAGGAGAACAGGGAGCGGAGGAATAATGTATGCATCATCAGGCTTCCTGAGGGGTAGGAGGGGAGAGACTGTGCATCCTATCTTCAATCCTGGCTGAAAAAGTTCCTTTCCCTTCCACAAGAATGTAGTCTGGAAATCCAGAGAGCACAACGCTCTCCCAGAGTGTGTCCCCAGCCCAACCAGAGGCCTCGGCACCTGCTGGTGAAGTTTTTGCATTATCAGGAACACCAGCGGCTCCTGGAGGCAGTCCAGAAAGTGGGTCCGATTATGCAGAACAGTACCTGGATAAGCATATTCCCTGACTACTCTCGGGCTCTTCAAATCAGGAGGCAAGCTTTTCTGATATGGAAAGGAAGCTCCACAGTCTTAATGCTTGTTTTCATTGGTGTACCCTGCCCATCTGGTGATGAGGCCCTTGGGGAAAAAACAAAGAGCATTCACAGATCCATCTGCGGTGGCTGAGTTCCCCAGAGAGTGGGAAGGAAACAGAAGCCCTGCTCGAGAAAACCCAATGGAGGATAATGAATGTTGATGTGAACTGCCTAACATACTAGAGCTAAGTTGGTTTTCTTTTCTGATTTGGCAGGGGTTGCCCTGGGGGTGTGCGGTAATTTAGGCTGCAGATGCCCCATGACCCACAACACGAGGTGGTGGCCTATAATGGGTGGTCAGGGTCTCTGCGATCTTCCCCTTGCCCCTCATCCCAGGGTACCCTGCAACAGAATAAGGGTCTGTTCCTCAGGGAGAAATTGGCCTGATATACTACTGATCCGACCTTAAGTGGATGTTACTTGGTACCTGATGACAGCTGTTTTCTCTTGGGACCTATTGGAGCCTCTTTACCTTAGAAAATGCATAATTATGCTGCAGCAGCTTCTAAATTAGGATTTACTGTACAATCCATGTATCAGATAGTTGAACTGTATGTGGGGTGCAAGCCCTAGAGCATGGAAATTTAGCCTGCTGCAGCTTAAGTTGTGGTTAAAATGTTTAATTGACTCTGCAGAGGCTCTACAGGAGCATTTTTGTTCTCTCAGCTTCTTTACTTAACAGACTAAGTGAACTATTATACCTATTGCTGGTTACTAATATGATTTATGTGATCACTTGGGGAGGGAGATTCAAGTGACGTAATGGTTTTATTTTGGGTTTTTAAGATTTGGAGATTCCTTTCTTTAATGAGTAGGTAAGAGCTATGGGCACAAATCTGAAAATGCATGGGTTGAGGGTTTCAGGCGTCTCCACCACTCAGGGTGGGTATATGCCAGGTTTCCTTCACTGGGGATCTCTAACCAAATGATGGTAAAGAAATTAGCACACTATTGCTTAGTTGAATATATGGAGGTTCCCCCCTCAGCATTTGATCTCAGGGGGGCCATCCAGGTCCTCTCCACTCTTCCTCCCCTTGACACGAGTAGGTGGGATTTAAATGTGTTGTGGTCAATGTTTTTTATCATTACAGTGGATCCTCAGCCCACACCACAATGATTAGTGGGATGCACTATTTGCTTATCTTTATTGGGGGAGTGGGGTGGTAGGGATTTTTTTCCTTTTATAGGTCTCTTCTGGGATGGAAAGAAGTGGGTTCTATGACATTTTTGGGGGGGAAGGAGGGGTATTTTCTAACTTGTTTGGGGGTTGTTAAAAGATGGGGTAAGTGCATTGTTACTCCAGGGGAAATTAGGATTTTGGTTGGAAAAGTTAAAAAGGTTTGGACGGCATAGTAATGCCATGGCTTGGAACTGCATACTGATCTGCTATATATTGAGGTCACTCTGTATAATTTTTATGTATAATGACCATGGCTAATCTTTGTTGTGTATTGTGGAATGTCCATGGGCTACGCACAGTGGTTAAGAGGAAGCGGGTGTGGGCACAGCTTAAAAGGTTGGGAATTGACCTAGCCTTCTTACAGGAAATACATTGCACAGGGGAAGAGGCTTCAGCACTATCACAATCGTGGGGAGGGTCATTTCTTGCGTTCCCCCTTCACCTCTAAGGCCAGAGGGATAGCAGCTTGGATCTGCCCTGGTTTACCACATAGAGTAATTACTACCCAATCTGATCCTCAGGGTAGATTTCTAATAGTGGAGACTGAGGTGGGGGGTGCTGAATTGACCTTGGTTTCTATATATGGTCCAGTGATTAGATAGTTAGTCCTATTATTACATTTTCAGGATGTTATGTAACAATGGGTGAAGAGGGAGTTACATCATAGACAGTCAGCTATTTCAGACAGATAGTGCATTCACTTGGTTTCATTTGTCTGCCGTTTCCTTGCCTGATGGATAAGCTGCAGACCAGTTAGCTGCCGGTTAACCAGACCTGCAGCTATCCATTAGGTAGGAAATAGGCAGACTGTGGTAAGGTGTTCTTATCTGCCGTCAAATTCTATGTTTCTATGTAAATTATGACTCCCCATACTTCTTCACCCACTTACAGGTTACCTTAGTGCCCTACAAAGAAAATGTAATAATAGGAGGAGATTTTAATACCTATCTGGTCCCTGAGCTGGATTATTCAGGGAGGAAGGTGGTCCCAATACCCCAGAGGATGTTGGCTCTTCGGAGTATGGTGGAAGAGCGGGCCCTTGTGGAGGCTTGGCGCCATTGCCATCTAGGTGAGAGAGAATATTCTTTCTTCTCCCATCCCCACCACATATATTCTAGACTCAATTACATGTTCCTCTCCCCATCTTTGGTGGGCCAGGACCTCTCCGCCTCATACGTCCCAGTACTTATCAATCAATCAATCATTCAATCAAAATCTTTATTTATCCAGGCAGACATTATTGAGCAAAGCTCATTTGAGAGATGGACCTGGTTAATACAAGGATATTTACAAATTCAAGTGGACGATAACATTGCACATAGAAGTAAGCATATACATTTACAGAGTCAGAGGTTAACACAAAGTGTACATTGAATAAAATAAGGTAATACAATATCAGTCCTGTTGACTCAACAAAATATATGGGTCGATAATCCCTAGTTCATTTACAAAATTGGCTGTATATATTTATATAAATATATATATATATATATATATATATATATATGTACATAGCAACAAGGTATAATTGTACAGTATATGTATAGAATATATAAGGGGTGGGGATAAATACCCAACATGTACTCCTTTCCATCCCCCACAGATATATCCATAGGGGGATGGGAAGGGGGTATCTGGCAGTTGTGGACCAACCTGGGGAGAGAGAGCTGTAGAATGTGGGCTATTAGTAAGGAGAGGGAAAATTGAGATGAGGGGACAAAGGGGTGAGATGGTGAGTGCAATATGAGGAGTAGGGGTAAAGGGTGAAGAGAATATTGCTATTCATTTGGGTAATGAGTCATTTAGACTCATTTTAAGAGCAGTATTGGGGGGCACATAGAAGAATCCCAAGCAAAAGGGAGGTGAAGATAATGGGTAGAAAGTAGAATAGTTGCACATTGGATTAGGAAGTACTAGTCAGACATGGTGGTGGCATGGTGTATATGTGTGTTCTAGCTAATGATGCGGGAAGCATTGGCAGTGTTCTTTAACAAGGCATGAATAAAGGGACTTAAAGGAGGTAATGGTTATGGGTAAGCTAATTTTCAAAATTTTTTGCAGCTTATTCCATGAAGAGGGCAGCGTGACACTAATGGCAGTCCTTCTGATGCAAGAGTTCACTTTGGGCACCTTCAATCTGATATAAGAGTAGCTTCTTAATGCATATTTACTTATTATGTTTTGCTGGAGACAGTCTGAGACATCTGGCAGTAATTGATTGGATAATGCTGTGAATGTCCATGTGGCAGCATTGCTGTCCCTCCTGAACTGAAGTGAAGTCCATCTCACTGTTGCATAGAGGAAGCAGTGATGTGTTGTAAATGGGAGTCCTGTAATAAACCTCAAGGCTCTATGGTAGAGTGTATCCAGTTTTGCCAGGTAGGAGCTGTGACAGTGGCTATATAGAAAGTCTGCATAGTCAATGACAGACAGGAAGGTTGCCTGGACCAACCTTAACTTAGTGTCCCTTGTAAGAAAGTGGCTAATCCTAAAGTAAAGACAAGTCTTTGGCGTAATTTTTTTAGTAATTCCTCCATATGTTCTGTAAAAGAAAACCTGTTGTCAAGCCAGACTCCCAGGAACTTGAATTTTGCAACAAATTATAATTTTTCCCCTAGAATTGTGGATAGCTGCAAGAGAGATCCTGGGACAGTAGGGTTTACTGCATCCATGCTAGGAGAGAGAAGCATAGCTTTTGTTTTCTTTGCATTAAGCAGGAGCTTTTTGTTTAGGAGTTGATGTTGGAGTACATTGAACTTAGTTTGTAGGTTGCTACACGCTGTTTCTGGTGATGTGCTGCTCACATAGAGCACTGTGTCATCAGCAAAGAGATGGACTGTAGCCTTGGTAACATTATCATCAATGTTGTTAATATAGATAGCAAAGAGGATAGGACCAAGAATGGATCCTTGTGGTATGCCTCTTAGCAGCAGCTTAAGTGGTGAGAGTTCGCCTTTGGCCTTGACCTGTTGTAGGCGTCCAGAGAGATAGTTAGTGGACCACTGTAGGGAAAGTGAATCCATCCCTTTGGATTCCAGCGAAGAGAGGAGCAGATCATGTGCAACCGTGTCAAATGCCTTACTTAGGTCCAGAAACACAGCACATGAAAAATTCCTGTTGTCTAATTCTCTCTGCCAAAAATTGGTGACTTTTGCTAGGGCCGTAATGGTACTATGCTTGGCTCTGAAGCCAGATTGTACAGGGTTTAGGAGATTCATTGTATCAAGGTAAGATCTCAGTTGAGTACTAACAATTTTTTCCAGTTGTTTAGAAAGGACTGGAAGAATGGAAATTGGCCTATAGTTGTTAAGGCCGTGAGTATCCCCTGATTTAAATAATGGGATGACCTGTGCAGTTTTCCAGATCAAGCGGAGTGTTCCATGCCCACCTGAGGTTGACTTTCTCCCTGGGGTCTCCTGAGTTGATTCCTCAACAATGGTGGCTAGACCTGGCCCTCACTTTGGACCCTAGATATGTTCAATTTATTAATGCTAGGATAAGAGAATTTATTAGTAATAACCATAATACCAAAACCCACATTAAATTTGTTTGGGATGCCCTTAAGGCATACATTAGGGGTGAATCCATCTTGTACTCCACCTCATTGAAGAAAAGTATAGAAAAATAGAAAAAGACCTGGAAAGTAAAATTCATAGACTTGAGCGAACCAATATGGTGATTACCTCCTCTGAGAACACTAAAGAACTGAAAATTCTGAAGAGCCATCTCTGTCAAACATCTACCAAGTGAGTAGAGTGAGACCTGCTACTTACCAAATCCTACTCCCACTTCGAGGGTGACTCTGCTGGCAAATGGCTAGCTAACCTGGTAAGGAAAAAAAAAGCAGCGTGCACCATTCTCAAAATGGCGTCCCTTGGGGGTTGGTTACATATGACCAGGGGGAGGTTAACAAGGTCTGTAGGGATTACTATAAATCCCTCTATACCTCTCAGGTCCTGGCGAGATCAGATCCCATGACCTTTTTTTGGGGGGAGGGGGGATGTGCCTCCCTAGGCTGGGCAACTCTCAGGGTCTTAAGCTGTAGTCCTCCATACTAAAGGAAGCGGTGTGGAGGATAACTTAACATATGAGAAGAAGCAAGTCTCTGGGTCCTTATGGTCTCCCAGCTGACTTTTATAGAGTCACTTGGGACTCATTGGGTGACCTGATGGTGGACATGATACAGGTGGAACTGGAGGAGAGTTCTATCTCTGACTGTCAATCACTCACCACAATTGTAGTCCTGCCTAAACCAGGGAAGGACCCAGTCCAATGTGGTTTATACAGACTGATCTCTCTCTCCTCAACTTGGACTATAAAATAATATTAAAGGCCCTGATGGGTAGGCTGGAACCTCTCCTCCCTGTTTTAATTCACAAGGATCAGGGTGGGATTGTGAAAGGGCGCCAAGCAAAACATAATCTACGGCAAGCAATGAATATTATCCATCAATGGTCTAAGCAGGGGGATAAATTGAGGGGCCTGCTGGCACTAGACAATTGATAGGGTGGAGTGGTCATTTATGTTTGCCGTGCTGGAAAAATGTGGCCTGGGAAAGATATACCACAGTTCGTTGAAAGCTTAATATAGAGCCCTGACAGCACAAATTCTTACTAACAACACCCTGTTCCACCCATTTCCCCTCTCCCGAGGCACTAGGCAGGGATGCCCCTGCTGTACGTACTCTGTATTGAGGCCCTGGTGGCAGCTATATAAGACAATCTCCAAATTAAGGGTCTTAATAATGGCGGAAGTGACCAGGTCATATCACTCTTTGCAGATGATGTTCTCCTGTTCCTGGACAACCCTGGAGAGGCCTTGCCAGAGCTGAGTGCTATTTCTGAGATCTATGGACCCTTGTCGGGACATAAAATAAACTGGAGCAAAAGTGAATGGATTCCACTGGGGCGGCTCAGGTCGCCGGTAACTATCGCAGGGGTTGAGATTCCTCCCTCTGACCAAATTAAATATCTAGGAGTAATTCTCCCGAATAAACTATCCTGCACTATTAAGCTTAACTATCAATCATTCAATCAATCAATCAATCAAACTTTATTTAACCAGACAGTTACATCATTGAGCAAGCTCATTTTCAAGATAGTCCTGGACACAGCGGACACTTTTGCTTAAAGTAGACAACATTTCATACAAAAGTAGACATCTGTACAGGCAGGTACAATATACAAAAATCAGTACTTGGATGAATCAGACATAAAGCAAATGCAAATATAGGCATTTAAAGTGCAGCATATATGGATTGTAGCTTATAGAGTACAAGTGAGGTGAGGAGAGGATAGGAGAGGAAGGAGGGACACAGAGAAGGGCTGTGGGAAGAAAGGGTATCAGACACATAGTAGAGAGGGAAAATAAGGCAGCCTAATAGAATGTGCCCCCCAGTGCAAAAGATCAAGCAAGATTGTTTCAGGTGGAAAGCCCTTCCCTTATCCTTGATAGGACGAGTGAACCTTGTCAAAATGTCGATCCTCTCCAAGGTACTTTGCAAGTTCCAGTCAGTACCTATTTCACTACCAAAAAAATACATTACTTCCATTGAAGGGGCAATCACCCAGCTGCTGTGGCAGGGAAAGAGGCCTCAAGTGTATAAACAGGCCCTGTGGTGAAGACTCTCAGAGGGAGACTTCGGCCTACCTAATACTCAGTCCTACTATTTTGCCACTCAACTGGCCCATGTTCAGGATCTGCTGAGGGAGGACCCAGCTGGTTGCCCCCAATGGCCAGAACTGGAGTGGAGGAGGGGATCCTCCATGTACCGCTCACTCTTGGGCAACTTGTCCTTCTGGGAGGGGAACCCTCAGATCTCCAATCCTTGCACCAAAACTACTCTCAAGGCATGGACTACAGCACAGAAGCTTTTGGGGGAGGGAAAATATTTATCTCCAGATGCGACCCTGGAAGTGCTGGGGGGAGAGGCCAAGAAGTTGCTGCAGACAATAGTGACTCACCTGTGGACATGGGCTAGAAAAGGCCTTGTCAGAATTGCAGAAATGTGGATGGGGGACAGGTGTACTCCTTCCATACTCTCAAAAGAAAATTTGACATGAGCACCTTCCATTTCCTGACATATATTTGGCTTAAGCACAAACTGGAGAAGCTATTACAAGGTGGTCAGTGTGGGGTGGGACTGCACCACTCCCCTTTTGAGGAACTCTTCAGAAAATTCTCTAACTTTGACTCTTTTAAACCCCTGGGGAGATGCTACCAAATTTGATTGGGAGCCTTGCCTAACCCTTTAGAAGAGATTAAAAACAAATGGGTCTCGGATTTATATCCAGAAGGTATGACTGGAGGAGATTGGTCCTTAATGCAAAAAAACTTACTCCAGTGCTCTGTAAATAACGAACTGAGGGGTATCCAATATAATGTGTTGATGAGAGTGTACTTTACCCCAGAAAGGGCTTATAGAATAAACCCAGAGGTTTCACCATATTGTACTAAATGTAAGGTCCAGGTGGGTACATTTTTCCACCAGATGTGGTTATGTCATAGAATCCAACCATTACGGAGGGGGAATTGATGAGATCCTCTCAAGAACCCTGCATACTGACATACAACTGGATCCATTGGAGGTCCTCATGGGACTCCCTGGAGTTGGGGGCAGGCCAAGGTGCAATGGGTGTGGCCTCAGACGGCTAGGCCTGGTGATGGGCCTAAGAGAAATTACCCTCCACTGGAAACACCTACACCCTCCCACAATCACCTCGTGGTTAGCTGAAATGTTTAAAATTATGAAGCTAGAATGAACCCAATACCTTGTGAGGGAACAACTTTACAAATATGAAGAGATTTGGCTACTTTTCAAAAGGGCCTTGGCTGAGGCCTAGTTTCCCATCTTTTAGCTCTCACAGTTTTAGCTCTCAAAGAGTTAGTAAAAAGGTAGTGATACATTAGAGAAGCCATATTGAGGGGGGCAGCTGCCCAGGACCTCTGTGCCACACACGTTATACACAGTATGGATATAGATTTGTATAAGGCAGGACTGTAGTCCTAATGGTATACAATGTAATATCTGCTTTAAGCTCGACCTCATTAATGAGAAGCGATATACATTAGTACACCTGAATGTATTGGAATGTAGTGTGTGTGAGGATCAGTTGATGGTATTTTCTATATGTCCTTTCTGTTAAATAAAGTTTACAAAAAAAAGAAAGTATTATTTGCAGGTACTATGAGTACAAAGATACGTATACAACTGGAATGCTCAAATAACTGAGTTGCTACCTAAAAATAAATGGTGGTTTCAAGCGAGAGAAGTAACCCTTTTTGAAAACGTATGGCAGGAGATATCAGGTGATTACATAAAGGATATTAATATAAACATTAGAGATGATTTTATACCACTGTGGGAAATTAATTAACATCACGAAGGGGAGGGGTTCATGTATATGTATTTATATTTACCCTTGTAACTACATTTATATGTATAAGGTCAATTGTAAATGTATGAAAATAATGTATTGAAGATATAAATACATGTCTTATTGTCTATGTTCTGTTTGTACAAAGCAAAATAATAAAACTGTTGTGAAAAAAAAGAATAGATTTGACAAATACATTTTGACAGGTGGAAAGTTGTCATACTATTCATGAACACAGGAGCTATCCATGGGCACATTTGCCTTCTCAGCTCCTCAATTCATTAGTGAAATCAGTGACTATCAGCCCCATCCTTTCAAGGTTCACTCTTGTAGCAGTTGCTGTTGTTCTTGTTCTGATACCTTGGCTGGTAACTGTCCTGTGCCCAGGCCCTCTGCTTGCCTAATTTCTCTTCTACTCTTGCCTCTGGTTCCCCTTCGTGTCCTTCTTTGAAGTGGGTGATTCTCAGGCTGCATGGAAATGGTCAATGTGTCAGTAGCAGGAGAAGAGATTGTTGGGTGGGCTGGTGTAATGACAATTTCTTATGTCTGTTTGCCAATTGATTTGGGGTGGATGTGGTTCATCCAAGCTCAGTTCTAAGAAACTGCTGTTTGGTGCTGCACCATCACTCTGAATCACTTGCATATGTATCTCTGAGGGAAGACCTTTTTTTTAATGGAATATAGTCTCTGATTGGATTGTCTGCTACAATCAAATATTCTGTCTTTTGCATAATCAACACAGCCCCTCTCTAATTCATATTCCTTGGTGCATTTGATGCAGGTGTCAATAATAGTCTCTTACAGCTGTTTTCTGTAATTATACTCTGTCTACTGGCACATATGGGAAGTTTATTGTATCAACCTGGTGCCCTGCTGACTCCCAGCATGAACACAATAGACTCCTCTGAATCCCAGATAGGGCTGTAAGGGATGCCATCATGCATTTAACTCCATCTATAGCACCCCCAGGCTCCACCCAAGGGCCATCCCCAGTGGGCTCCTGGACAAACTCAGTACCAGATGAGTGAGCAGGATCTACAAGACACTCAGTGACTCCTTCCCTGATCTCACAACTGGTGCCAAGGCCCAATGGGAAAAGGAGATGGGTATACTCATTTTAGAGAGACAATGGGGACATTGTTGATCTAGAACACACCAGGCCTGCTGAGATGACAGGGCCTGTTTGATCATTAACAAAACCCTACTGAGGTGGTACTTTACACAGGCCAAACTAAAAAGGTTGGGTCTTCTCCCAGAGGACACCTGCTGGTGATGTGGGCAGACAGAAGGGCATCTGTATCAGATTCTATGGCCATGTCCACAGATCTGTCCCTTTTGGAAAGAGGTCACTAACTTGGGCCAAGTGGTGATCCCAGAAGTGCTTGTAGATGCCTCTCTCTTATTACTAGGGTCTACACAAGAAGGAATCCCCGGATATAACCCTGGGGCCTCATGGGCTACAGTAGTCAGAGCTTCAGCAAAGTGCTTACTTCTCATACAATGGTGCTCCCCAGAATGCCCTCCATGGAGGAATTGCTAATGTCCATTGGACAGGAGGCAGAATATGAGAGGATGTCCAATTTCACCATGAATTCCATAGCCAAATATGAAAAATGCTGGCAACCTTTCTTGGAGTCTAGATACTGCGATAATGTCCAGCAGAGTCCTACAGAAGGGTAGGACATCCCTGCTCCCCACTCTTAAGAAGTCCCCTCCTGTCCCCTACTCTCCAACCTTTTACCTGAGGTATAATGTCTGTCTATAATGAATGTCCCAGATGTATATAGTTAATAGTTACCTAGTTATGTAAGAGATGAAGTATAATCAGTAAACTTGAGATGAGATAGGCAGTACCGGTGGGGCCCCTGACAAAGAAGAGACAATTATAGTACCTAAAAGTTGTTCTAATAAAGTGGAAGAAGATGGAAGAAGCCTGCCCACCCTTGTATTCATGCAATTCTGGGCCCTATCCATAGCCTTGTGGTTGTTTGCGTGCCACCATACTCTTCTTGGTGTAATGTCTGTCCATATCAGAGTAATCTCCTGCCACCATTGTTTTATTTTGTGTACATCCTTCTTGATTTGATATAACATGTCCAGCCAGGGCCTGGACCCTAGATCATTTCCCCCCAAATGAATCATGGTCAGATTCATCCGCCTATGGTCCCTTCTAATTTCCCTCAGCTTTGGAAGCAGCTGGGCCCACTTCATGCCACGCAGGCCACTCCACGTCAACTTGATTTCACTGATGTTCAAATAGAGCTGCTTCCTCCCCGAACCTCCTGGATGTCTGTTTTTCTGCTCAATGAATAAAGGAATGCCCGCATATCCAAGCCTCCAGCCTCCTAGTCTGCCCTGGAGAACCATAAACAAAACAAAATTAATGTCCTATTCTCCCCCACATGTTACGTTGCCCCCAACCCCCCTCCCCCTCTGATGTTTCATCAGATTTCCGTATCCTTCACCTGCACTTGCTATGGGAATAAAAGAAGACAGGGTTATTGCTATTGCTTACCAGAGCTGATATATTTTTTATAAGAGTTCGAAACCCATCTGACCCTCTGCTTGATGTCATTAGGCACACTTCTTTGTACCGCCATTACAGAAGCCGCCCCAATCCTAAATGAATGGGATGAGTATCACTCTGGCCTTTCCCCTATAAAAAACAAGCCTTTCTTCAAGACTGCCATTACCTAGTAAGCCATCACTGGGGTCCCATCCCAACGTAGAAATATCAAAGGGTTCCCTCCTTTTGTGCGCCCAGCCTTGTACATGTGAAGGGCCCCAACTAGACAGATGGCAGCATTCTAATGCTGTCTTTGCTACACTCTGGCCCCCTGCCCCATTGATCTGTCTTGGCTCTCCTCAACATCACTGATATCCCCTCATCCACCCATACCATGTCCTACCACAGCAATCCTGCTGAGAAGTCCTTCCTGCCGTGGCCTACCACTTCACTGACCTGGAAAGCCCCCACATACATTGTGGCATATAATGCCCTGAACAGCACTGCTTTGCTACTGGAAGTGCAGACCTGGTACATAGCCCCTAAGATCTTCTCTATCAATGCCTCCGTCATGGACCTTCACCCATCGCGGGCCTTCTCTGCCCCCCCGTAGCCATCCTTGTATCATGCGCTGCACTAGGTTACATTTTGTCAGGTCCTTCCATCCCTTCAGCGCACATAACTGCCCTATCGCTGCCAAGAGAACCCTTATTGTTGCCTGTGCCATATTCTGCCTCCATCCTGTCACTATGAATTTTGCTACCTGTTCTGTCATGACCTTCCCACTTACCTCACAGTCATTCTGTTTCCAAAAAGCCTGGAACGCTCTCCAACATATTTAATATGCACTTAAGGTCCTGGGGGACCAGAGGTTGTGGAACAAGTGCTTGGCTCCCCCAATCCAGTCTTTCAGATGTAGCCCAAAATAATCATCTGCCTGGTCTCCGCTCCTGGGGCAATGGTCCAAAACTTGTCTATCTGCAGGAGGGAGAGGCGGTCAGCTATCACGTTGTCCACACCATCAATGTGCCTAGTCCTAAAGGACAGATTCAAAGTTAAGCCCTTTAACACTAACTGCCTCAAACCCTCATGACCCTTTCCAACATAGCCCCTCTCTTGTTTAGTACATCCACTACCACCATGTATTACTCCAAAATGTGATCTGCCGATTCCTGAGCTTCTCCCCTCAGGTTTCCATCACTACCCATATCGGAAAGATCTCTAAGAAGGTAATATCCTTCTTCACCCCTGCCTGGAACCACATCCTGGGCCATGCCTCGGTAAACCACTTCCCACTGAAATTAGCTCCCATGCCCCCCCCCATGGCATCCGTGTAAAGCTACAAATCAGTGTCATAAACCCATTCCTCCTGCCAAAAATGTCTTCCCATTGTAGGTCTGCAGGAATTTCCCCCAGACCTCTAAGTCCTTCCTAGTTCCTTTATTAATATCCACCAATGATGTGGCTAGGCCCCCCCCCGAGATGCCCAGGCCAAATGCCATGTAAACGTGTGCCCGGGAGCAATTGCCCTACAGGAGAAGTTCAAGTGTCCCATCAGTTACTGCACCTGTTGCAACTGTACCCTCCACTTGGCTTTTACCACCGCCAATAGTGAGTCTAACTTCTCTATTTTTGCTTTGGGTAAATGGAATAATTCCTCTACTGTATCTATCTCAATACCCAGAAATTCCATTGTTTGGTGAGGCCCTTCAGTTTTCTCCAGAGACATAGGGATTTTAAGTCTCAGCACATCTCTTTGAAATCCCATAACATCTTTTCTGTCTGTTGCCATCCCTCCCCTATAAATAAGATGTCGTCAAGATGATGTATCGCCGTCCGGTACCCATATCTGTCCTCAAAGGCCCACTGCAACCAAGTGCTGAATATTCCAAATGTGGCACAGGCCACTGAACAACCCATGGGCATGGCCTTATCAGAGTAATACCCTTCCCCTACACTGAAACCTAACAGGTCCCAGTCATCCAGCTGGACCGGCAACAATCGGAAAGCCACTTCTATGTCCATCTTGGCCAGCCAGGCCCCCTGCATGGCCCTAATCAGCCTGACCACCTCCTCTAATGTGGCGTATGGCACCCTGCTGTCTTCCTCCCCAATGTGGTCAATGACCGAATCCTCATCCGTGTATGACAAGAGATGAATCACCTTGAACTCTCCTGGTTGTTTCTTCGGTGCCAATCCCAATGGTGAAATTCTCAAATCCAGCAAAGGTGGGTGACCAAATGGACCCTCTACCCTACCTGCCAACACCTCTTTTTGTATTTTCTTATCTACCAGCACTTCTTTTCCTTGTATTGACTTGAGGTTTTTTGCCTGAGTCCCTTTCTTTGTCCCTTTGAAATGTAGGCTGAAACCTTTTTTAAAACATGCCAATTGCTTCCCCACCACCCCTTTATCTGGATAACCCCGTAACCATTCCTCTAAAACCTCTGTCCTGATGGGTGTGTGAGTAAGCCGAAATGTGCTGTTTGCACTTCCCTTGGTTGGCTTGGTGCCTGTTCTGATATGCGTGCCCTCTGCCACCCCCATCCCCTTCCCCCTGCTCCCTCTGCCCCAAGACTGGCTTCAAAATTTCCTGGGTACCCCAAAAGTGCTGCTGGTATGTGTTGGCATGGTTGCTACTGCCCTTCTCCCAACTGTACCTGCATTTTGTCTCAGGGTGGTGTCCCCCACATTTGGAAAATATATGTTTAAACTGACAGTTTGGCCAGGAACAAAAAGTCCGGTTGTAGCCCCAGCATGCTTTCTGGGCCACCCCTCCCTTCTTGTCCCCTTCATTATCATTGCCGGTCAGCCCCGTATAAATTTCCAACCACAAGTCAATTTGCCTGGCATCCCATTTTATGTCCCCATAATGTGCCATTCTTTTCCTAAACTTTTCATCATATTTAGCCAGCTATGTCCCCCTTTCTTATAGGCATTCTTTATAATAAGGGAGTAGGTTAAAAGGGGGGGGTTGCCAACTTGGGCCACTTTTCTATGACAATTGCAGTATAATAAGTGAAACCTGTGGACCAATTATCCCATGTTTTCCCCTTTAAGGACTTGTCCTCCTCCCCCTTTCCTAATAACACAACTGCTGCAGCCATGTCTTTCTTTTCAAAACTTTCTTTTCTTTTGTGGCTAATGGCACATGGTCACTAAACTGAACTCCTAAAGCCCCTATGTCTGCCCCAGTCACTTTCTCCCTGACTTCCTCCCTGCCCCACCTTTTCCCACCCGTTTCCTTACTTTCCCCCAGTGCCTTTTCTAGCTGCCCTAGGCCATTGTCCTCCATTGATTTCAGCATTTGTTCAACATATTCCTTACATTGCTTTCCAGTGTAGTTTCTTTATTATGTTCTAGGGTCTGTAGTTGTGTGCTGGGCACAGGCTGAGGAACAGTTGATGCTGGAGCTGGGAACTGGGGTCCTGCTGGGGTAGAAGGTACCAGACCCACTGACACTGGTAGCTCAGGCATGGGAAAAGGTGCAGGGACCTGTGTCAGATCGTGCACTGGAGCAGATGGGGGAGGAGGCAGTGGGTTGACTGGTTCAGGAATGGGCTGTACTGGCCGGGGTTCAGCTGGCACTTTAGGCACCAGTTTATCCCCTTGTCCTCCCCTCTCCTGGATCTTCTTCCGCTTTTTGCTCTTCGCCGGGCCAGATGGATTGGCAACCTCCATGAGCCGGTTTACCAGCTCCATGACTGCCTGATAACAGTCTTCTTTGCTTGGCTTGGTCTTCCATGGAGCCATTTTTATCCTTTTTCTTTTTTGTGTCCTGCAACCAATATCTAAGAGGAAACAAAACACAATGTCATTCCTTGATTCAACAGCTGTCCCCTTCAACTTGAGAACTGCTACCCCTTTTTTGTTTGTTTTATTCACCATGACCGAGGGCCTCCCCTTTTTGGTTGTGGACCGCGATCCCTCACCCCCTGTGTACAGTCATTAGCCAAAACACTCCCCCCCCACAGCAGAGAAGGTCCTGCCCTAATTTATTTGTTTAGCTTTTGTTAACCAGTTAAGTACACTAGACAAGACATTTGCCTATTTTCAGGTACGACCCGGGAGTGTACGGGAAATATGACATTGCAACATGATACACTTTTGGCAGTTACATAGAGTCAGGGAAAACAGAAGCATCACATAGTCAGCAGGTATACACAAATGGTCTGTATATATACATCGGATCAATGAGGTTGTGAGCAGTGCATTATATACAGATCATAGACATTTTAAATCCTTTATATACATTATAAGTCCCCATAAAGAGGAGGCAAAGTCAAGGCATTACCCAATACATAGGGTGTATAAATTGTATACAGGACAGAATCCATGAAGGATGTACAGTATGGGACCTAGTGAGGTTACAGAGGTTTGCGGCAACTACATGCTGAGGAGAGTTTCAAGTGTTTCCATAGGGAGGTTCTGAGGCAGGCCTGGGAGGGGGAGGATTGTACCTGGGCAGGAAGGGAGTTCCATAGTCTGGGGGCACAAGACGCAAAATCTCTGTCCCCCATTTCAGTGCAACAGGCAGGAATCTTTAGGACAGCAGGGCTCAGAGATCTGAAGGAGAATGAGGAGGAGGCAGCTGGCACAAGGAGCTCTGCCAATCTAGGTGGGGTGCCAGTGCCAAGGACCTTACCCGTGAAGCAGCCCAGAACAAAGTTTAGGTGATTGGACGGGGATTGCCAGCTGAGCTTACTGTACAGGTCACAGTGGTGGGTGAGTCGAGGGGCACCAAGTGCAAAATGGCAAATGTTATTGTAGGCGACGGTCCACCTGGCTAGGTGAACTTTGGGGGACCAAGCAAACAAGAGGAGCCCATTACAGAGGGAGGGGAGCAACACACCTCTAGCCAGCGCGAGGCAAGCAGCAGGAGTGAGATTGCTCTTTGCACAATAGGTCACAACCAGTTTGCAGTTGATGGCTCTACAAACACTAAGGATATGGAGTCCAAGGTCGAGCTGAGGATCACGTGTCACCCCAAGGTATTTGATGGAGTCGTTGATGAGGACAGGAGCACCATCAAGACCAGTGATGCACAAAGGACCAGGGGAGGCCTTTATATTGGCCAGGGACCCAAAGAGCATGGCCTGGGTTTTTTTGAGGTTGAGGACAAGCTTGTGGGACATTATCCAAGATTGGACACTCCTAAAGTCCTTGCTCAACTGGTGGTTTATGACCCCAATGTCCCGAGAGTGGCTGAGGATGACCAGGTCATCTACATATAGAATGGACCTAGAGTAGGAGGAGGTAGCAGAAAGGTTATTAACAAAAATGGAGAAGAGCAGGGGCCCCAGAACTGAACCTTACCCAAGAGCACCTTGCTGTATTTGATAAGCTGCTGTCTGCCCTGTAGGTAGTTGGTGAACCAGCTGAGTACAGGGGGTGACAAGTCAAATGACCTAAGCTGAGAGAAGAGTAGAGCATGGTCAACTAGATTGAAGCCTTTAGATAGGTCAATGAAAATGGCACCAGAGAGTTTACCCTGGTCCATAGCAGTTCTGATCCCAGATGCGACATTGACAAGGGTCGAGGATGTACTGTGCCCTTTATGAAAGCCATGCTGCTCAGAGTCAAAAGCTCGTGAGTCTGGATATACTCCATGAGTTGCCCAGCCACAAGTTTCTCAAGGAGTTTACTGATTGCAGACAGTATGGCTATCGGTCGATAATTGTCCAGAATCTTTGGGTTGCCCTGGTTGAGAATAGGGACAACCCCAGCCACCCTACATGTGTCAGGGATGACCCCAGAAGCTAGGGATAAGTTAAAGATATGGGAGGCAATATGAGGGGCACCAAGACAGAGGAGCTTAGGTTCCATGCCAACGTGGCCAGCACTGGAGAAGGGGAAGAGACCAGAGAGCAATATCTGCATCTCTTGTGCCTTCACAGCCTTGAAATAGAATAACAGTCGGGAAATGGGTGCCAGATGTGGAGCTGAGTCCTGGTCACAGCTATCACCTCCACTGGAGGAGAAAACGAAGGTGAAGGCAGACAGGTCTGAGAAGTGAGTATTAAATGCGTTGGCAATGGTAAGTAGATTATTACAACTAGTACTATCGATGAGCATGTCAGTGGCCTCTCCATTGGGGAGCCACTTACAATGTTTTTTATGTTTCTCCAGAAGGTCCTAGGGTCTTTAGCTGAATTCAGCAATGCCACTTTGCAGAATTTGCTTTTGGCAGCCCTGATAGCTTTCTTACACTCGTTCCAGAGCGTCCTATACTGCAGAAATATGGCCTAGACCATTGTGACCTTAAATTTGGCCCAGCACTTATCCCTAGTCCTCATGTGGGTAAGGAGGTTCCCGTGCAATCACTTGGTAGCGGACCGCCTTACCCTCTTCCTAACGAGAAGGGCATGCTTATCCTGCAGTGCCCTAAAGGCCCTGAGAAAATGACTGACTGCAGTGGCTGAGTCCTGGGCATTCCAGACTGCAGACCAGTCAGTAAACCATAGGTCGTTATGGAAAGACCCCAGGTTGAACCTGAAGAAGTCCCTAATTTGGATGACCTTATGAGGAATTTTCAGGAAGGGGACCTTCCATACGCAGAACACAGGGGAGTGGTCAGAGATGGAGTCAGGGAGTGTACCAGAAGAACAAATCTTCTCTGGTCTATTAGACAGCACCCAGTCTAGGAGGGAGCCCGAACCACCAGCGGAGGACCACCTAGTGGGTTGCTTGATGAGTTGTGACAATGAGAGACCAGCCAGCAGGGGCTCGTACATCTTAGCATTACCACCAAGCCAGTTCAAGTTGAGATCTCCCAGTATTATCAGCTTGTTATTCCCAATCAGTGACCCAACTGTGTCAAGGCGGGAGGACAACCCCAGTATGCCCCCCATGGGGGGGGTTTGTAGGTGCAGACAATGTGTAGCTTCATAGTGTTCCCAAGTAACAGCACTGTGTGCAGCAGTTCACATGGCGACTGCGGAGACTGTTGTCCGGACAGAACCAAAAGATTAAGGTGACTCTTGTAGTAGACAAGGATGTCACCCTCCCTCCCGCTTTTTCCTCGGGCGGTTCTGCCTGACAAGGTCAAAGCCAGGAAGTGCACATGCCAAGTCAGGGGTTGAGTGCTTTAGCCAGGTTTCCGTAATACCCAGGATGTCAGGCTTACGGTGAGTGACCTATGCAAGGAGGTCAGCCAGGTTGGGCAGGAGGCTACAGATACTGAGGTGGGCTATTTTCAGCCCACTGCATTCGACCAGCCCAGCGATAGGGAGGAGGCTTGATGGGGTATCTTGAAAGGACCTGCATTAGATTCATGCACTATGTAATGATGCAGGCCCAGACTATCGTAAAGCTGTGTATATGGGATCTGCAGAGGTGCATATTACAAAAAGGACTCAATCTCTCAGGTGTCCCACATGTCCCATTTTACAGAAATCTGTTGGCTAATACCATGCCTAATACCATGCCTCACATGCATTTTCTGTAACTGTAAAAGGCATGTTTTGAGGCACAGATCAATTCGACTGGTACCCACTGTTGCATTCAGTTATCCCCTGTGTTCATTATGGCCACTGTGGAGTGAAATCAGAGCCACTGTAAAGGCTTGCCTACCTAAAGCTAGATCACTGCCGCTGAGCAAAACCTTCAGATTTACAGGGTCATACTTACACAAAAACACATTCAAATTCTATACCTTTACGGGGATATACCGCTCCCCCACCCACTCTGCTCTCTCGTCTCTCCATTTTTGTTTTATTATTTATTAATACTTTTGAGAGCCCCTACAGAAACCAAAAGGCCCATTTCTGGTCATGTCTGTTCCTAGACATGCTTTTCCTTGCTCCCGCTTGGCTCATCTCCGCCCCTTCCTTTGCTTTGCATGTACATCCCACGGACCACGTGGCAATGACATCAGATGCCATCACCACGAGGCCCACTTCCTTCTGACTGCACTGCAATAAGCATTGTGCCCTTGTTATTAATTCTACCAGCATCCTGCACTGCTTTCACAAAACCCTCTTCTTTACCAAAACTTTTCTTGGGTTGCAGCTCAAATCCCTCTGCTGTTTCTCTGCTATCCCAAACTTGCACGGCCAAATGTTCACACATGATTCACCTGCACTAGAAAGCCAAGTGGCCCTCCCCCCACCAAGCTTTAGTCACTCTTGGCCTTTGTTTTTCATTTTTTCTTGGGCTGTCTGGGGATACACATGGCTGCCTCACAAAGCCAGCCAACCACTACCCTGGGCACATAACCTGCTCTTAGACATATTACGGCTGCTGGCAGGCGGGGCTAGCTTGCCTTGCTGTATCCCAAACAACTAAACACTGCCTTTCTGATGGTCACTAACCTGTCCCCAGCCCTCAAACTACCCATGCTTTGTCACCCCCCCAACTCCTCGTGTTACCACAACTGCTTCGACTGCATACCAACATCACAGCATCTCACAGAGCTCTTTATTTCTTTTAGGACTTACCTCATGGTCAATGCCTCAGCATACTCACTTACAGCCAGCGCTTGGAGCCCTCTTTCAACCAAAATAACTGGACTACAATAATTTTATAACTTAATATTACTCTGTGATTCTTGGTGGTGAAATTTACTCAGAAATCTCTGTTCAGCCAATGCCTATCGGCATACTAAATCAATTCTAAATGGAATTTGCCAAAACTGATGTACTTCTGAGAGGAAAACCTCTTACAACGGAATTTGTGAGCTCCCTGGGCTGTGCAGCACCTTAAATACCCCCCAGTTCACCCAACGCTCTCTCTCTTGGCCTGGCCAAACCAAGGCTCCCGCCTCACTCTTCTCCTGACCTCATTCGTACCTCCCCCTTTGTGACATCCCTCCTCCCTTCCCCTCTTTCCTTAAGCCCCTCCCCCTGTTCCTGGCTCTCCCACACATATTTGTCTGGGCCTGAGGACAATGAGGTCTGCCCTTTACTTGGGCAATTCTCTTTGCTCTACCTCAACTGGTCAGTCCACTTTCTCAGTATGACTGCCTTCTCTCTGAAACTTAATCCCCTTCTTTGATAGATTTACTCCATTTTACCTTGCCCTTAAGCCCCTGCTGAGGTGCCATTTCTCTTCTACATGCTCCTTCATCACCCCTTGGGCACCTGATCCAGCCTCTCCTCTACTTTCGTCACTCCCAGTGCTTCTCCAAGACTGCCTGATGCACTTTGTAAGTTCCTTATTTATTGCACTCACTTGTTTAGATTTTGCTTTATTTTTATTTATTTTTCTGCCCCTCTTTTTAGGGTTTAGTTTTGTTGTACTTCATTGAGCTGGTTGGGTTATTGCCCTACTATGATTAGTAGTAAACTTCAGTTATTATTTTGACTCACTGTAGGATCATGTTACTTCCACGTCAGCTACAGTATTACTGTTCCCCTTTGCTTCCCTTCCCCCATGGTCACACATATGAATGAGCTTTAGCTCAGTGTGCCTTTCCTAGTGTCCAATTTTCAAATAAAATAATAAATATACCTGCAAAATAAATGCATTTTATTAACCTAATACCAACATTTTGGGTTTTATTGTGTTGGAGACCATATAGCCCTGCCTCATTTTGTTTGGTACTATAGCATATGTTTGTGACTCTGATGGTCAGTCCCTTTGAGCTGCCTTTCTTGACTGAGTTTATCTTTTCAGACTTTGCTCTGATTTGATTCTGTCCAGTCCACTGAACAGGTCTGGATCTGCCAATGACCGAGTTCTGACCCAATCTTGGTAATGCAGGTGATTTGGAAACCTTTGGCCTGTTACAATCAAAATAAGAAAGTACTGGAAAATACACCAAAGGTCTGTTTTCAGCAAATGGCACAGAAAAGAATTATTAAGTGGGTTGAAGGGGCCACCTGACTGTATCACTTGACCTGTATGCATTTGCCTCAGACCTGGCTCTGGCCTGGTTTGGAACATTTACCTATGTTGTCAAATCAGATTAAATCAGAAAACTTTTGGAGAAACTCAAGACTCTGAATCAGAGCCAGGTCAAAACTGGTACTCCAGTCCCTAATCAAAATGAATGCTTTCCCAGGGTTTCCCAGTCTCTACCTAATTCTGTATATATGTGTGTGTGTGTGTGTGTTTTATTGAACAGAGTTTGCTACTTTTGAGAAACTTTTGAAAGAACACATTAAAAAAAATTCTGCTTATATTTTATATAGTGTGAATTTCTGGGCATTACTAGGCTAATTTATGCTAAAACAGAATCCTTGTCCCCCAGAGTTGATCTGCTCCTTCTGCGTAATCCTTCACTGAAGTCACAATCCTTTCTTTGTGGCATCACAGTGTGTTGCTATAGAAAAGAACGATGTCTCAGACAGTGTATTGTAACCTCAGCAAAGAATTAAACAGCAGTAGAAGATCTACTGCAGTGGGGCAAGGATCATGTT
Source organism: Neoceratodus forsteri (assembly GCA_016271365.2). NCBI lineage: Eukaryota > Metazoa > Chordata > Ceratodontiformes > Ceratodontidae > Neoceratodus > Neoceratodus forsteri. The sequence goes on from CM057449.1 coordinate 737,943,361, forward strand.
TTCATGTAAGTGAAACTAGTAATGAAGAACAAAATGCATAGAAATACAGGCAATCTATCAAATAAAAACATTAATTAGAGCATTGTGTGTAAATATTATGTTTTTAAAAGCTGTTTCCAAACGTCACAAAATCATTAAAAAGGCACTAAATGACATACCAAAAGATATCCTGTATTACTGTAATAACATTTTAAATAATCATATCTGGCGAACTGTATACCATTTTTTTTAATCCCTCTATTATAGTCAAATGGATACTGATTTGGGGTGTGCAAAATATTTTATTCTGCCTGTAGGCTGTCCTGCATGAGGAATCAATGAGAAGCCCAAGGAATTTAGAGGTCTGCCTACCGAATCAAATTTCCACAAATTTCTCAGCAGTGGAATTACAGAAAAGCAGAATTTAAATAGCTTACCTACCCCTGACAGTTTTGAAACAGTTCCAAAATATTTGCTGTATTAAATGTGTGTTGGCGCAGTAGAACACTGTTTAAATGAAACTCAGCTGGCCTTTGCATTTATGGGATCAGTGGTGTGCCTACTGTTTCTCATATTGTTGATATTTATGTTATTTCCTTCAGGGCCTATCAGGAGAGGCTTCACCTGAGCCACGAGAGTATAATGAAAGGCTGGGTTACCTTTGTTGGATGAAAATGTCCTACCTTACAGATGACACTTCGGCTGCATGAAATGCATGAAATGCTTGATGCCTTTCATTAGAAGAGTATTTCTAAACTCACACCCCCGACAAAAAAAAAAAACATTAATAAAGTAATGAAACATCATGCAAACTAGTAGCAGCATTACAATTACTATCAAATTACCATGCCCAACTTCCCAGTCTCCCAGTTCTCCCAGCTGCAGAAATGAGTAGAAGCAGGACACCACTGGGAATGAGATAATGCATCTCAGTGTGGGTATCCTGGGTAAATTAGTAATAAAATAAATAGACACATACAATAACTTGCCATAATATAAATACATTTGACTACAGAGGCTGAAATGAAAATTAAATAAACTGCATGCCTGTATTTTTGTCTAGCATTTGAAAAGTATATCTCAACCTGACATTAAAACAGTGTTTAACAGCTGTCCAAGTGGGAAATCCAAATCTATAGGGGAGGCACTTCACTGCAATCATTTCTGGAACTGGTTTCATTTACTGTTTGACTACTGGATGACTTAGCCTATAATTAGTTGCTCTTTCCACTATTTGTTGTAATGTGAGTTGCTGCAGGCTATAGTCCCAGTGGTCTTTTGTTTCCCCATGGCACTCTGTGAGCATGCAGGACTTTCCCAATCAGAGACAAGGATGTTCTAGGAGGATGACACATCTGTACTGGCATGCTGAGTGCCCTTTGACCAGGAAGAGAAAAAATAGCTACTGATACCACTCTTCTGTGATGATGGAAGGGGCATATCACCCACAACATCAATCATTCCCGCCTGTGCTGCACCTCTAGTTTCAACCTAGCAAGTTCCTTTCATAAGATAATGTGTCTGAAGGGAGAGGCACCAAAGTGAGATATTCCATTGCTATGAACTGCTCACAATTTTTTAAAGAAGAAGAAATAACATGATTGTTGTTCTCGCGAATGTGATAATAATTCAGCACAAGTAACTGTTTTGCAGAGGTGGAAGAAAAATAGTCATCACTATTCTAACCCTACCATTTCCTGTATCACCTCCACCCCCAAGAGAAGAAGGAACAGGTTAATTTTCTCTAGCACTAGCAGGACTATAGATGTATTTTATGTCAGTGTGGTCTGGTCTGGTGGCTAGAGCATAATACAATGAAACAGGAGACCCTCCAGTTCAAATCTTAGATTAGCCACTTATTGTGATGGACAAGCCATTTGATCTCCCTGTGTTTCAGTTTTCCCAGATGTTAACTTAGATTTAGGCCAGACCTTTCTAAAAACAAGATGTTGTTCCTCAGCTGGGCTAACCTAAGTAAATAAATACTAAAAAAAAAGAAAAAAGAAATGTTGACAGGTCTTTTTCAGGACTGATTCATGTGTGTAACTTACCTCTTCCTGACCTTTTCTGTTTCCTTAATTTCTTATCTCCACCATCTACTGTTTTTCCTCTTTCATCCCCTTATCATCAGCCTTGAAGAGAGATGTTAATTAGAGGGAACATCACTGCTCTGAATCTGGAGTAGCAGCCCCTACTGCAGGACAGTGGAGAAGCTTATTATCTGCTAAAATATAACTTTTTCTGTACAGTCAGTACCTTTGCATGTGGAACCATACCTACAAGCTATTTAAACTTTCATCTGAAGTGGTGAAATTGTTTTTTTTTTTATCACCCCTCATTTACTTATCAATTTAACCATGACTTTGACCTTTGCTTGCAGCAGTCAGTACATTCTATGCCTGAAATTCAAAACTAGACAAGCTATTATGCTCCTGGATACGTTTAAGAGGGTGAAAAGAGTCTAGTTACTCTTCTACCCTTGCCTGTGTACTTACTGTTTAATAGGTATTATAAATCATTAATGGGATTTCAGGCAGTCAGTGTGCAGAGCCACTGGGCACTATATCCTATGCACAGTGCGCTTTCATGCTGGATCATTAGTGGAGAGTGCTCCACTTCAGCACTAAGGGTGCAGATGACAAAAGTAACTTTAGAAAAAAGACTCTAAACCTATTATAAATCACTAAAGCAAAATGTGAGTGATTTATAGCAAGTTAATAGAGCCTCTAAGGAGTGTCTCTTTTGGTGTATAAGAGATTCTTTTCATGAGGTTTGGGAAGACAGAACTACACAGCTTCATTCTGCAGTCCTCTTGCCCAAACCTCCTGCTCAGTGTCTCTTCCCCCATAAGAGACACCACTTGAGGGCTCTATTAACTTATACAATCACTTTGTGCTCAATGTAGGTGTGAGAAATGTCTAAGTTCCTGGTCCACAATAAAGATGGGATACACATGAGTCACATGTATCCAAGCCACAGAGCCCTGTACCCCAATGCTAGTCCACATCATATGGCATCCACAGATCCTGCCCACCTCTTTCTATGAGTACAGACCTGTGTGCAGGTGCATATGGCATTTTGGGGTGGCATTGCCTGGCAGTGGAAATCCAATCTGAAGCTCAGGTCCACTGTTGGGTGACTCTCTAGCTCTGTATGGAGCAGGGGATTGTGGGATACTGCAGTCCTCCATGAAATGCTGCATCCCTGCTGGAATTTATTAAAAAAAAAAATATTTTGTGAACAAACTCAGCCTTCGATGCCAGCTTAGATGGCTGGGAGAATGCTGAAGGGAGGGAGATTGCACCAGCACCAATGAAGGGGGCATGTAGGTGCTTTAGCAAGGTTGTGTCCCATGTAGAATGCACACCCTGTACTAGTCCTCCACACAGTTTGCACACAGCTGTTATTCTGTGGTAGTGTACTTAAGACATGCCAGCATCCAACTGAGCCACCTGCATAGCTGTTCAGGCAGTCTGGGATTTGGTGCAGAGTGAGCATGCGCTAATGATTGTGGATGCCAATGAGTACTCTGCATAAGCATGCATGTGCTCCAGTGCTGTTCATGGATGCACTCTAGTGCTGTTCTTAGCCCTCCACACATACCTAAAGGCCAAATCAACTTTTGCAAATCAGGCCCTAATTTTGTAATTGGCTATGCTAATTGTTGATGACATTATTTTAAAATGTGTATAATTTTGGTGAGTCAGTTTATTGACTGGACTGACATCATTTTCTAATTCTAATAATAAGTGGATTCCATTCTGAAATAACCAGCCAATTATTATGGCATTGGTGCCAGGCAGTCTGTATCACATAGGAAAGTAGCATTTAACAGTTCACACCTGAATTTACAAGCTAGTATACTGCCTGGAATTAACAGTAACTTTTAGATGTAGTCAGCTATCGCTTCTTATATCTGAAGTACTGTATTTTTTCTTTTCTGTTTGCTAATTAGAAGATTTACTACCTGGCAGTAATTGGGGTGATGTGCGGTGCAGCATTCTGTCTGGAGGCTAAAAAAAAACCCTGTCAGTTCTGTTCCTCCCACTACATTATAAACACTGAGACCAGACTGACTGTGACATCACCAGTAAACAATGACAACCATTTCTCACTGCCAGATTCTCTTTCACATTAAGCAGCAGGGATTAGCTCTTTGATTACTGCTGATGTCATAGTTTTCTACATTTTGATTGGTAACTTGTGAAAGTCACTGCTCAGGCTTCAAGGGCTATGGTGCCTCGATGTGTTTGGTCATGTTTCTGACGATGTGGTGGGAGGAATAGAACTGACTTTTTTTTTTGCCTCCAGACAGCGAGCTCCACATATCAGCCCAGTACCGCCAGGTGGAAAATCTATATTAGCAAATGGAAAATCAAACAGAAAAGAAAAAAATACTTTAGCTATAAGAAGTGAGAGCTGACTGCATCTGAAAATTGCTATTAATTATAAGTAGTACACTAGCTCTTTAATTCACAGAATCATGCTGTATCATATGTAGAAAGATACCATTCTGGCAGCCAGGAAGAAGAAAAACAGCAAAATCTGAAGAAGGGTATTTTAAAACAAAGTTTTCAGCTTGAAATCTTACCCAACGCAGTTGTAGCAGTTCACTGGCAGTTGCAACAGTTTAGCATCATACATCTGTGTTGAACTACGAAGACCCACACTCTAAGTAACATATTTAGGAAAATGAAACAAAAAAAAGCAAATAACACCTTTCAACTCCCTTTCAATATTGTATGCCAAAAATAATGTACTGTATTTCTGTTTCTTAATATTTACAAGTGCAAAATTTGAGTGAAAGTGAAAGGGAGTTTAAAAGGTAAATCCTTTAGAAAGCAAAACATGTTATACGTAATACTGAAATGGGCTGATGGCAAGAAATCATACTGAGTGAAATGAGATCCCTTTTCAAATCAAATCAAATCAAATCAAACGTTATCTATAAAAGGCGCCTTTCCAAAACCAAGGCGCCTGTACATATCATAATAAAAATCAATAATTAATTAAAATAATAGTTAAAATTAATCCAAGGCAGCAAAAATTTAAAAATCATTATATGCAAGACTAAAAAGATGTGTTTTTAATACTCCCTTAAAGCTTTGGACAGTCGGGCAATCTTGCACCTGACGAGGTAGAGAATTCCACAGGGTTGGGGCCATAAAACTGAAAGATCTGGCCCCAGAGGTCTTTAAATGAACCCTGGGAATCTCTAGCAATCCCTTGTGAGTGGATCAGAGAGGGTGGGAGGGCAGTAGGGACAAAGGAGATCTTTCAGGTAGCCAGGTCCCTGATTGTGTAGGGTCTTATAGGTCAGCAAACCGAACTTGAAGGTGATTCACCAGCATATTGGCATCCAGTGCAGTCCGCTGAGCACAGGCATTATATGACTGGCCCTAGAAGAACCAGTCAATAACCTGGCTGCCGCATTCTGCACTAGCTGCAAGCAGTGAATATCAACCCCCTGTAGCCTATGATAAAGGGAGTTGCAGTAGTCAAGGCGGGAGGTAACGAGGACGTGGACCAAAGTAGGAAGATCGTCAGGAGGAACCAGATGCTTCACCTGGGTGATGTTCCTCAGATGGTAAACAGAGGCTTTGACAACTGCCGACACCTGAGATTTAAGTGTCAAAACAGTCATCAAACACAATGCCCAGATTCTGCACCTGGTCTGAGGTAGTTAGCTGAACACCCCCATGCCATAAAGTCGAGGGTGATCCCGCCAACAAATCCACCTCCCAGCAACCTGGGTCTACAACCAATACCTCAGTTTTCTTTGGATTCAACCTCAGCCAACTCACATTCATCCTGTCCTGGATTTCAACTAGACAGTTGTTAAAGACCGAAAAGGAAACATCTTGGCCGAGCACAAAGGACATGTACAGTTGAATATCATCTGCATAGCAGTGAAAACTCAAACCATACCACCTAATAATCACTCCCAATGGCAGTATGTACAGCACAAACAACATGGGCGCCAAAATGGAGCCCTGTGGCACCCCACAGGATAGGGGGAATGATGCAGAGGAAAAAATCCCAGACACCACCCTTTGAGTCCTACCCTCGAGGAAAGATCGAAACCAACTGAAGACTGCACCAGACAGTCCACAGATAAACCACAAGTGCTCCAATAGCACACCATGGTCCATGGTGTCAAATGCTGCAGAGAGATGAAGAAGGACCAAGATGGAATGAGTCCTTCAATCTCTCGCTATTAGGAGGTCATTTAGTACCCAGACAAGAGCTGTCTCGATTCTAAGTCTCTTCCTAAATCTGGACTGGGGACAATCATAGACATTGTGGCAGGTCAAATGATCATCCAGTTGCGACGAGACCACCTTCTCAATAACCTTATCCACAAAGGGCAGGTTAGAAACAGGCCTGTAGTTAGACAGACAATCCAGGTCCAAGGAGGACTTCTTAAGAAGGGGCTGAACCACAGCCTCCTTCAGAGGATTTGGAAAAATCCCCCTCTCCAAAGACCTCCAGACTATCTCAGCAAGGACCGGACTGAATTTATCCACACAGCCCACTAGGAGATGTGTGGGGCCCGAGTCCAAACCACAGTTGGTTGGACACAATGATTGGATGACCATCATAATGTCACTGATTGTGGGAAGGCTGAAGTCAGGAAACACAAACTGGGTGTCCGACATCTCCTGCCAACCATCACAGCTCCCATTAGAGAGGGTCAAGCGGATATCAGACATGCTTGTGGCAACCGTATCTGAAAAGAATTGAGCAAACTCCTCACACCATTCTTGAGAAAAGGCTCTTCTGGGCTGAAGACAGATTGGATTGCACAATCTGTTCACAGTCTGGAAAAGCTGAGCTGGTCTATTCTGTGCAGCAGCAATCTCTCTGGACAGGAATTATGCCTCCTTACGAGAGATTGCTGATTGACAGACCACGTAATTGTCCATCAAACTAAGTTTGCCATAATCCAGGCCCAATTTCCTCCAGTACCTCTCTAACCTTCATTCGACTCTCCTCAGCTCTCTCAGAGTCTCATCAAACCAAGGAGACCTGGGGCGAAGAGTGAGAGGACGAACACGAATAGGAGCAATGGAATCCAGGGCCCCTACTACCGCCTTATTATAGGCAAGTACCAAGTCCCCTGGGTCCATGCAATCACTCGGTAAACCCGATAGGTCCAGTACCGCCATCAGGCCATCTGGGGAAACACCCCTCAAAGGGCGGTACCGGACCATTTCCATAGGGACTGGCCTACTAGAGGTGGCCTCAAAACTGAACCCAATGGAGTGATGGTCAGACCACCCAACTGGTTCCACCACCACATCAGATATCTCCATCCCCAGTAGGAACACCAAGTACAATGAATGACCACCAATATGGATCGAGGAGGAAATAACCTGTGTGAAGCCCAGTGAAATCATTAACTGGCAGAAGTCCTGACCAAACTGTGAGTGTTCATTGTCGACCCAGGCATTGAAATCCCCCAGAACCAACCATCTGGTGGATCCTAATGTCAGGTCAATAATGAAGTCTGCGACTTCCCGCAGGAAAACATTCCTGTCACCTGGTGGACAGTAAATGAGAAGTAGCCTGCACCCCATACCTTCGCCCATGATACATTCAAAGGAGTTGGTAGTTCCCACTGGTACCTCCACTAGGCCCAGTTCCAATCTAAAACAGATAGCAACACCCCTGCCCTTATGATCCATCCTAGGGTGGTGTATCACCAAGTACCCAGCTGGAATTGCTGATGCCAAAACTGGACCAGCATTATCATCCAGCCAGGTCTCAGTGATGCATGCCAGGTCAGATGTTCCAACAAAATCTGCTATAATAGCAGTTTTGTTTTTAATAGACCTGACGTTGCATAACACCTCCCTAGTAGGATGAGAATCATAGGATGACCATGCTACCTGCTGACTACAAGCAGAACCCTTGCGTATGGGAACCAGACAAGGAGGACCCCTTTCCTGGACCCATTTTGCCCAGGGCATCTCCTTGTCCCCACTATTCCTATCTGCCACTCCTTTCCATTCCCTCTCCAGGCCCAGCCCTCATCCTTTTCCTTTTTCTAACAATCCCCAGAGTGCTACACCATCTGTACACCTCTGGCAATAGGGGAGGACAGAAAAAAGGACAAAGGTCCCTGAGCCTGGAGGAGGAATAATACCCAACCGCCCTTGTACCTTCCCAATACATATTTATCACACTAAGCAAATGCCATCAAGTAAACAATCCCAAAATACAAATTTAACCCACACCCAAACATGTAATAATCAAGTACCCTAACAAAAGTCCACAAAAAAACTAAACAAATACAATTCCTTATATAACAATTTAGCAGCAAAAAATAAAAGTCCAAGTTAGGAAACAATCACAGTCAAATAAGTTTCAAGATTTTGAACTATTTTGGTCTAAAGAGCTCCCACCTCTTAAGACATGACTAGAGAGGAAGGCCAGATTCAATTCTCACTTCAATCTGACCAACCCACCAGAGCTTGATGGAGAAGAAAAACCTTTTTTGTAAGGCACTCTCACTGCCAATATATATCCAGTAAAACGTAAGGACAGTCAGTTCCAATTCTCAGTTTTTTCAATGCAGAAATCCCATCCCACGATGCACAACATAAAGTCAAAACAAATTCAGCTCACCCAAACCTGTCCAAGCTCCACAGCGAATCCTACACAGGTCCAAATCCAATGCACAAATCACTCCAAGAACTTCCAGTTAAAAGATGATTCCATGCCACACCAGTATGTATCTAACCCCCCCCACAGCTGCCTCCACAGCTATAGAGGCAGGTACAGATAATGACCAGAGTCCAAACAAGGTTGTTTCAAGTAAAAGACTCCCCAACACAAACCTAAGGGGTAGCTGTCTCCTCACCTGCCAAGCCCGCAACTACCACCACCAGGCCAAGCCAACCAACTAGTTGACCACCCCGGGCTGCTTAGGAAACAAATCAGTCCTGCCCACCTTCTACCAGGCCATGAGCCCAAGCTTCCTGCCCAACTCGGCCGAAATTCGAAGGCCACACCCCTCAGGTGGGGAAAGGGAATCCCTGCTCACATGCCTCGCTACTTACAGTTTTCCACAGCAGCAATGTTGATTCTACTCAAATTCAGCCACAAAGAGACTCCAACTCTCCGTGGAATCCCGGGTATTCCAAAAAATCAACTCTTCAAACTAGAGACTAAGGACTAAGAGACTTCCCCATTCACAGCTCTTCTGTAACAGAGGTCAGTACCACTTTGTTTCAGTCTGACCACCAACAGCTTGTACACAGTCTGAGTCTCCGTGAGCCCGCTACTGTACTTCCTTCCTTCAGGATGTCAAATCCCCGCTCTGAATCTCCTTCCTTTCCCTGAGTCTCCTCCAGTCGTACGTCAACACTCCAGGCAGGTAAGAAAACTGGCAAATTAATCAAACCTCCAGGTTTTACAGTAATCATCTAGTGCGATATCTCAGGTACTGGATGAAGCAGAAAATAGAAGGTCCAAGCTCATTCATAGCTTGTCACTCTAACCTCTATGCTACATGGCCACACCATGTGAAACCCATAACAATGTTTTTTTCCTCCCACTTAATCATTTAGTGATTCATTTATTTAAAGGACTGAGTTAGAAACATAGAAACATAGAATGTGATGGCAGATAAGGACTGCTTGGCCCACCGAGTCTGTCCATTTTCCTACCTGATGGATAAGCTGTAGATCCTAGTTAACCAGCAGTCTACTTCCTCCCACCCCCACTAGAACTGCCTTATGTCTGTGCCATGCATTCTTGAATTCCACCACTGTTCTTAACTCCACAACTTCCTCAGGAAGGCTGCTCCATGCATCCATAGAAACATAGAAACATAGAAGTTGACGGCAGATAAGGACAGCAAGGCCCATCCAGTCTGCCCATTTCTTTTTCTACCTTATAAATGTGCCATCGGCCTTTGCTCTGTCAGTGACCTATCTATTCATAGTCATTTGTATTGCTCCCTTATGCCTATCCCATGCCTGTTTGAAGCCCTGCACTGTATTCATAGCCACCACTTCTTGTGGTAAGCCATTCCATGCATCTACCACCCTTTCTGTGAAAAAGAATTTCCTCACATTCCCCTTAATCGGCCTCCCTCTAATCTCATGCTGTGTCCTCTTGTCCTGCTATTTTCTTATATTTAAACATGTTAGACTCTTTCACCTTGTTTATGCCCTTAAGGTGTTTAAATGTCTCGATCATATCCTCTCTCCCTCCTTTGCTCAAGGGTATACATATTGAGCTCCGTTAATCTGTCATATATGTCTTCTGAGTGCAGTCCCTGCACCATTTTGGTTGCCCTTCTCTGGACTGCCTCAATTTGGTTAATGTCCTTGTGAAGGTGTGGCCTCAATACTGCACGTACTCCCAGATGGGGCCTAACCAATGTCTTGTACAGAGGGATTATTACCTCCCTCTTTGACTTGTGATACCCCTACTAATACACCCTAACACCCCTAGCCTTACCTACTGCTTTAGAGGTCTGCTTGGATGATTTTAGGTCATCAGTGATGATGATGCCCAAGTCTCTTTCTTCCTTTGTGACTGCTAGCAACTCCCTCCCAGCCTATAAGTGGCTTCAGGGTTTCTCTTCCCTATGTGCATGATTTTGCACTTCTTTGCATTAAATCCAGTTGCCACTCTTCAGACCATTCTGCTAGTTTATCCAGATCTCTTCTCATTCTGCCCACCCCATCTGGATCATCTACTCTGTTGCAGATCTTGGTGTCATCTGCAAACAGACAAGCCTTACCCTCTAGTCCATCTGCGAGGTCACTAATGAAGATGTTGAATAGGACTGGCCCAGGACTGATCCCTGAGGTACCCCACTTGTGACTTGCATCTCTTCTGACTGTATACCATTTACCACCACTCTCTGTTTTCTGCCAGTCAACCAGTTTGCCACCCAGTTGACCAACTACAGACCCACGAGCCTACCTAGCTTATTTATCATTCTATGTGGAACAGTGTCAAAAGCTTTGCTGAAGTCAAGGTAAGCGACATCAACTGCTCCCCTTGGTCCACCACTCTGGTTACCCAGTCAAAGAAATCTATGAGATTGGTTGACAGGACCTTCCTTTGTAAACCCATGCTGTCTTGGATCCTGTGCCCCTATGGATTCCAGGTGTTGCACTATCCTTTCCTTAAGGAGTGCCTCCATAATCTTGCCCACTACTGAGGTAAGACTGACCGGTCTGTAGTTCCGCCTCCTCCCTGCTACCACTCTTGTGGGTGGGATCACATGAGCCTTTCTCCAGTCTTCTGGGACCTCTCCTGTGCTCAGAGACTCACTAAACAATTCTGCTAATGGCTCTGCTAGTTCCTCCTTTAGCTCCTTAAGTACCCTGGGATGTGCCATCAGGTCCCATTGCCTTATCCACCCTGGCTTAGCAAGCTCTTGTAGGACCCTTTCTTTTGTGAGAGAGTAGTGCTCACCTCCCTCCCCCCTGTGTCCATGATGCTGAGCTGTGGGCCCTGCCCTACCTTCTCTTCAGTAAATACTGAGCAAAAGTATCTATTTAGGATAGATGCCTTTACAGGGTCCTCCTCCTCACATGCTCCCTTTTCTCCATTAAGCTTAGCAACCCTCTCTGTGAAAAAATACTTCCTCACATTACCTCTAAGCCATCCCCCCTCTATCTTCAAATTGTGCCCTCTTGTTCTTGCACATCTCTTTTTCTGAAAGATACTACCCTCTTGGACTTTGTTGATTCTCTTGAGGTACTTGAAAATTTCTATAATGTCCCCCCTCTTCCTTCTTTCCTCAAGGGTATACATATTACATAGAAACATAGAAGTTGATGGCAAGTAAGGACTGCAAGGCTCATCCAGTCTGCCCATTTCTTTTTCTACCTTATAAATGTGCCAAAGTCCTTTACTGACAGTGGCCTATCTATTCATACTCATCTGCATTGCTCCCTTATGCATATCCCATGCCTGTTTGAAGCCCTGCACTGTATTCATAGCCACCACTTCATGAGGTAGGCCGTTCCATGCATCCACCACCCTTTCTGTGAAAAAGAACTTCCTCACATTACCCGTTAATCGGCCTCCCTCTAATCTCATGCTGTGTCCTCTTGTCCTGCTATTTTTCTTATATTGAAACATATTAGACTCTTTCACCTTGTTAATGCCCTTAAGGTGTTTGAATGTTTCGATCATATTACCTCTCTCCTTCTTTGCTCTAGGGTATACATATTGAACTCTGTTAATCTGTTCTCATATGTCTTCTGATGCAGTCCCTGCACCATTTTGGTTGCCGTTCTCTGGACTGCCTCAATTTGGTTAATCTCCTTGTGAAGGTGTGGCCTCCAGTACTGCACACAGTACTCCAGATGGGGCCTAACCAGTGTCTTGTAAATAGGGATTATAACCTCCCTGTTATGACTTGTAATACCCCTACTAATACACCCTAACATCCCCCTAGCCTTACTTACTGCTTTAGAGGTCTGCTTGGATGATTTCAGGTCATCAGTGATGATGATGATGCCCAAGTCTCTTTCTTCTTTTGTGACTGCCAGCAACTCCCCTCCCAGCCTATAGGTGGCTTCAGGGTTTCTCTTCCCTAAGTGCATGATCTTGCACTTCTTTGCATTAATTCCCAGTTGCCACTGTTCCAACCATTTTGCTAGTTTATCTAGATCTCTTCTCATTCTGCCTACCCCATCTGGATCATCTGTTCTGTTGCAGATCTTGGTGTCATCTGCAAAAAGACAAGCCTTACCATCTAGTCCATCTGCAATGTCACTGAGGAAGATATTGAACAGGACTGGCCCCAGGACTGATCCCTGAGCTACCCCTCTTGTGACTTGCATCTCTTCTGACTGCATACCATTAACCACCAGTCTCTGTTTTCTGCCCATTAACCAGTTTGCCACCCAGCTGACCAACTACTGACCCACCCTGAACCTACCGAGCTTGTTTATCAATCTTCTATGTGGAACAGTGTCGAAAGCTTTTCTGAAGTTGAGGTAGGCAACATCAACTGCTCCCCCTTGGTCCACCACTCTGGTTACCCATTAAAAGAAATCTAGGAGATTAGTCTGACAGGACCTTCCTTTTGTAAACCCTTGCTGTCTTGGATCCTGTGCGCCTATGGATTCCAGGTGTTGCACTATCCTTTCCTTAAGGAGTGCCTCCATAATCTTGCCCACTACTGAGGTAAGACTGACTGGTCTGTAGTTCCCTGCCACTTCCTTGCTACAACTCTTGTGGGGCGGGCTCAAATGAGCCCTTCTCCAGTGTTCCGGGACCTCTCACATGCTCAGAGACTCTCTAAACAGTTCTGCTAATGGCTCTGCTATTTCCACCCTTAGCTCCTTTAGTACCCTGGGATGTATGCCACCAGGTCCCATTGCCTTGTCCAGCCTGAGCTTAGCAAGCTCTTGTAGGACCCTTTCTTTTGTGAAGGGAGTAGTGCTCACCTCCACCCCACCCCCCCATGGTGCTGAGCTGTGGGCCCTGCCCTACCTTCTCTTCAGTAAATACTGAGCAAAAGTACTGTATCTATTTAGGATAAAGAACCTCTGTTTGCAAGCACTGAGGCAATGGATACCCCAAAGGGCATTTGGCCAGCGAGCCAAGTTTCAAAGAAATACAAAATCACACATGCCCCCACAATGCAAAGCATCATGAGCTGCATATGCAAATCACCACAGAATATTATACTGGTTTAACTTTAAGCAGAAATGCATGGTGCCGAAAGGCCTCTCACACAGTTTGCAAAGGGTGGCAACAGATAACATAGACATGTGTTTCGTCCTACCAGAACTCGTCAGCATGCCTTGTCTGTTTAACACCCCAGTGGAATGAACCAGCTATGCTAAGATGGTCTATCTGGGTTATGTTGTGGTGAACCCAATTAAAGTAAACAACAATTTAAAAGGCAAAAAACCTCTGTGTGCAAGCACTGAGGCAATGGTTACCTGAAAGGGCATTTGGCCAGGAAGCCAAGTTTCAAAGAAATACAAAATTACACATGCCCCCACAATGCAAAGCATCATGGTATATCAATTTATAAGGACATGTGCTCATGAAGCTTGCCTTTAACAAATCAGTTTAATAATTTTGAAACTTAAACCTGTCCCCGATTGCTAAATCATGATTCATTTTAAATGAATCCATACTAGAGCTTTCCACAACTTCTGCTGGGAGCTGGTTCCATGTTGAAATGACCCTATGGCTGAACCAGTACTTCCTATGTAATGATTTCCATTTTGGTAAATATTATTGTTTGGCATGCCTTCTGGAGTTAAACTTTTTATCAATTTGAACAATTCCTAGTTCATTGGTAAGGGTAGTATCATTTAATGCTCTAAACAATATCTCCCCTTAATCTTCTATTCTGAAGTGAATATAAACCAAGTGACTTCAGTCTAATCTCATAAGTCTTGTTTGACATTCCCACAAGGGCTTTAGTAAATCTCCCTTGGACTCTCTCAGTCTTTACTATGTCCTCCTTATGGTATGGTGACCAGATCTGGGAACAATACTCAAGATGTGGTCACACCAGGGCAATATACAAAGGGAGTAGTACTTCAGTCATTCTACTAGACATGTGCCTAAGTATACAGTTAAGAATTTGGTTAACTCTGTTTATTTGGGCCTTACAGTGGGTTCTAAATTTTAAGTCAGGGTTTACAGTTATCCCCAAGTCTCTTTCCTGTTCAGTTTCCATTAAGACTATGTTCCCTAATTTATATTTATGATGTTTGTTGTGTTTTCCTAAGTGCATAACTTTGCACTTGGTAGGGTTTAACTTTAATTTATTGGCACTTGCCCAAGTTGATATCTTGTCTAAAGCTGATTAAAGTGCTACACTACTGTCTGGGTGATTTAATACAGCCCCTATACAACAGGTAGTAATACCTCTTTCCTCCTGCTGGCTAGCTTGTTTAAGGCAGTTACTTATAATGACTCCTAGGTCCCTTTCCTAAAAAATTATATCCAGCTTTACTCCTCCCATCCAATACTGTTCTGAGGTTCTTGTTCCTTATGTGCATCATCTTGCACTTTTTGGCACTGAATTTCAGCTGCCAGACCTGGACCACCTCTTCAGTCTTTGCAGATCTCTCTGCATCTCACTTACCCCCTCCTCGCTGTCTAATCTACCACAGAGCATAGTACCATATGTGAAGAGACACATCTTGCCCAGTATTCCTTCTCCTGTGTTGCTGATATACATATTGAAAGAACTGGACTGAGGATTGATCCTTGTGACTCTCCACTGGTGACCTCCAACTCCCTGGATCTGACTCTATTTATCACTACCCTCTGCTGTCTCACTACCAACCAACTTCCCACCCATCTAACTATGTCCTTGCTACACTCAGATCTGCAGCTTCTTCAGCAACCTTGTGTGTCGCACCATGCTGAATGCCCTACTGAAGGTGAAGCTGACCTACCTGCAATGAACTCATTCTGTTTACTATCATGGAGCTTGTTTTTTCTCCAGGTAGGTCACTAGGTTCTCTTTGACTAGTGTCTCCATCAGTTTACCCACAATGGAGGTAAGACTGACATGTCTGTAATTACCCTGCTTCTTTTTGCTCCCACCCTTTTGTAACAGAACTATATCTGCTACTGTCTAGTTTTTTGGAATCATCCCTGTCTGAATAGAGCTACCAAATAGTCCTGCCAGGGTTTCAGCTAACTAATTTTGATACCAGCTCCTTGAGCACCCTTAGATGTGTCCCATCTGGCCCTGGGGCATTATCTATCTTCAGGGCTGGTAGCCCTTTTGTGATGCTTTCACTCATGAATACCTGCTGTCTCATGTATGAGACCTCTCTTTTAGCAGACATTATGCAGCTGTCTGGCAATGGCACCCTGTTCTCCATACTGAATACTGAGCAGAAGTAATCATTCAGAATGATTGCTTTCTGCTGTCCTCCTCTCTTACCCTGCCTCCCTCTGTTAGCCTAACAGTTCCCCAACCCCCCTTTTCTTATTACCTTATATACCTGAAACACATTTTTTCTGCAGTTCTGACATCCTCTGCAACATGCAGATCTATGCCTGCTTTTGCATCCTTTACTGATCTCTTGGCCTCCCTAGTTCTTGTTTAGTATTCCCCCATTCTTAATCCTCCTGCTTCCCCTTATACCTGATAAAGGCCTGTTCTTGGCCATCACCTCCTCCCTGATTTTTTTCAGAGAACCATAATGGTCTCTTTCCTGTTACAGCTGCATCTTTCTTGCCTTTTTAGCAAACTTACTGGTTGTTTCTGACTTTCATACAGGTGCTTAGTAACACTTTAGAGCTGTATGATATAATTTACAGTATGTCCATTCCAGCCACAGAGCTCTATTGTACAGAATGGATGTACTGTGACAACAATGCACAAGTTTAACAAGGAGTTACACCACAGATTCTTTAATGGTTGGGTTTATGTGATAACAGCAAAAGCCTAAAGGCGATTGCCTTTGTGAGAAATCAGAGTGCGAAAATTTATTTCAGCACTCTGACAGCACCCCAATCATGCAACATAACGGCACCGGGAACTTAGGTTTTAATGTTTTATGGAGGGCTGTACTTACCCCAACCTCCCCTACTCTTAAGGATTCTCAACTTCAGAGTGCTGCATGTCAGGAGGTGAAAACATTAAAATAGAAAGGGTTGGGCTGGGTGCAACAAAAACCCACCAGCGCCCAGACCCAAACCCATTAGCCTGCAGACCCACCATGCCACGAGGTCAGCTAGGCAACCCACCTCAGCACCACCGCTCACATCCCCTCCCGCCCATTGCTGTGCATGCTTGCTCACCCCCACGTGCATATGTATAGCAACATCCCACCGCTATATTCGCCAAACCCCACCATCCAGCCGACCTACTCTACGATAGCCCTGGGGACATGTGCTGGGGATTGGGTCACCGTTATTGTAGGCACCCAATCCCCAGCACTCATATCTCATGCTACCCAATGGTTCCTACCCCCAGTATGTAAATCTGAATTACTCCCTGAATTTACTAACAGGCCAGTAAATATGAAACAAAATAGAATTGGAACCAGTATTTACAAATCAGTTTCTACTGGAAAAATGACATGTTTGTTCAATGTAGTTCTCCTTTAAAGTCTTCTGCACCAGGCTAGCCTCATTTAGGTGCAGCATTTAGTTTGCAGGTGTGTCCCAGGAGATACAATCAGCAACAGCAGAGGTACACAAAGTTACACAATAAACAAAATATAGCACAAAATTGATTACACAGAAAATTAAGACAGTCCATTTTAAGGTATTTATTTATTTACTTACTTACTTAGCTGTATGTTTTGACCAACAAATGCACATTGAGCTATGGCATCACATTTTTAGGTGTACACTGGAGGCCTGGTTACATGGAAAATGTTTTATTATCAAGCTACAAAAAGGTGACATGGAATGTTACTGTCAGGAACATTTCTTGACAGAAACATTTCCTAACTGCACCACTGGTGTTCATAAAGAGATTTTCCAGGATACAACAAAAATGAACAATAAGAGAGGGGGGACATGATAGAGACATTCTAATAGCTCACAGGAATAAAAAGAGTACAGGAAGGGAGCATCTTCCAAAGAAAGCCCTAGTCGAATTCACGGACTTCATCCACAAGGCCTTGAATGATGGTAATTTAGTGGGATCTATTTTCATAGCTCTCACTAAAGCCTTTGACACTATCAACCACCCCATATTGCTGGATCAGCTTCTTAATATGGGTCTTGCCCTTGAAGCTGTCCTCTGGTTTAAGGACTATCTATCCAACAGAATCCAGAGCATACAAATCAGGACAGCAATTTCTTCCTCTAGGAAAATTAAGCTCGGGGTCCTACAAGAGGCCATACTGGGCACTCTTCTTTTTAGTCTATTTATTAACTGTCTTCCTGAAGCTTGCAATAGCAAAGTAATCCTTTACGCCGATGATGCAATTATCCTTAGTAGTAGCGCTCAGTTGCATCTTCTGCAGTATGAGCAACAGTGCTCCTTCCATCACCTGGAGGACTGGTTCAGCTCCCAGAAACTGTTACTTGATTATAAAAAGCGAAGACGATGCTGTTATCCAATCGTCAGCTAAAGAAATCCATCCCGGCCTTGACTATCACCAAATAAATGGCTGACATGCTAGAGTAGGTTCAATCATTCAAGTACCTTGGGTTCATCATTGATGAAGCCCTCTCTTTTGTGCAGCTTATTGACCTGGTCATAAAGGTAGTTCACACTATGCTGAGTGTCCTCTATAGGCATAGGCATTATCTCACACCTGCTGCCCTACAATTCTCTGTTTCCTCCTC
The DNA here is from genome assembly GCA_016271365.2 of Neoceratodus forsteri. NCBI lineage: Eukaryota > Metazoa > Chordata > Ceratodontiformes > Ceratodontidae > Neoceratodus > Neoceratodus forsteri. The sequence goes on from CM057449.1 coordinate 737,961,613, forward strand.
CATCCTGTCAGTTATAGATGGCCTTGTAGTGTAATGGCCTTGTAGTGTATGGAGCAGCCTCAGACACGGCACTTAAACATGTGGCCACAGCCCTCTATAAGGTCTGTAGGCTGACTCTTGGAGTTGACTGACTCACCCACTCCTGCTCCCTTTATGAGCAAACCAACTGGCTCACGCTTGCCAATGGGATTAAATTCCAGACATGCCCATCAGGCAAGAAATCACTAAACAGCAAAGCTCCTCTGTGTCTCAACAAATTACTCCATACCTGTTCTTCAGGATACCAGATCAGAGGCCAGACTCAGGGCTCATTGGCAGTCCCATTTAGGAAAATGTCTCTTGGATAGAAGTCTTTTGCCCTCAAGACTCCCTTGTGGCTAAATGAGACCCCTGCTCACCTATTATTTACTGACAGCCTCTCCCCATTTAAGTCAGAGTTGAAATGGCACCTTAGTGCATCCGGGGACTGTTGTTGCAGATAGATTGTGTACTACCAGTCCCTTTCTACTCATCTCCTAATATGTGTGAGTGTTGATACCCCAGCACCCTCTCTCACCTGCCCCACATTGTAACTGCTGTAGCTGGCCTTAGCAGTGGGCAGAGTTTCTTCACCTGCCCTCCACATTAACTGCCCCTACAAATAGGTGGGCCTGGCTTGTATCTGTCCTCTACAAGCATGCACTCTGCTCTGTTTTAGCATTAACGGTCTTACTGGAGGACATGCCTGGTACTAGCTGACTGCCACCCCCCCTTATAGCCATCCCCCTCCCCCGTCAGCTTTTTTCAGTACCCATCCCTGTTACCAGGACAAAGCCTGTACTGTGGGCTGCTGAGGTCCTTGTCTCTGTGTTCCCCTGTAAGCTCATAGTCATACTCTGTTTAAGGTGTTTGGCAGTAGCTTCAGTAGCTGGTTACTTGTTATTCTGTACTTATATTCTGCATTATGTCTCTCTGTTTGCATTACCATTGCACTGTTTGTTTAAATGTTCCCTGAGTTGTTCTTATTGTATACACTCCTTCCCATGAAGTGTGAACTGCAGAGGGGGCAATTCCCCTTCAGTTATACTGTATATGCCATAAACTTGATGTGGAGCCTTTGCAAAAGAGCTTTTGCTCAAAGGTTTTTTGAACAGTGAAATAAATAAATAAATAAATAAATAAGAGATGTTCTAAGACAAGGGGGCACAGTATGCAGTTGGAGGGGGAAGGCTCAGGGGTAATGTGAGGAAGTATGTTTTTACAGAAAGGGTGGCGGATGCTTGGAATAGCCTTTGAGAGGAGGTGGTGGTGGCCAAAATAGTCACAGGATTTAAGAAGGCACGGGACAGGCTCAAGGGTATCCCTGAAACAAAAGGGGGGTGCTCTGGTTTTCGGCTGGGGCATCGGGCCTCATAGCAGGAAGGGACTGATAGGGAAGAGTGGCTGGGCCAAGAGGTCCTTATCTGCTGACTTCTATGTATCTATGTAATTATCTTCAACAAAACTCAACTACACAATCCCCCAAAAAAGAGAATTTCCGGACCTGATATTTTTTGTTGCTGAAGACATTTTCATTATGACAGGATCTTTTTCTCCTTAGATTTAATCAGAGGAGACAGGTAAAATCAGGGAACTTCACTTTGTGATGTACTTTACAAAGTGTCCTGACTTCATTTAATCTGCACTGTCACTTTACATACTTTTGTTTGATAGAGTGCCCACCTTCCTCTGCCAAAGACTACACATACAGTAGTGGCAGTTATTCAGCAAAAGAGTTGTTGAAATGCCACCTACCCACTTGCATACAGTTTCCACCCTCTCCCATGTACCAGACCCCTTAATCCAACATATCTCCACCCACTAGCACCCATTGCCTCCTTCCCCCACAGTTCCAGTGAAGCTGTAATATACAGAGATATCCCTTCCACAGCCAAGGCACATCATTAAACACCACACCCACCTCCACCATCCCCTGCCTGTACACTAAGTCAAAAATTATAGAGCAGCCTCCAACCCTACCCATCCTATAGTATCTAATCTCACTCCCCCAGTCCCAAATTTATGATGATAACAGTAGTACCTATAAAAAATAAATTGTCTAGCACTGAGGCAAGATACTTTCTTCAGTGTCCTGCAATAGAATGAATAATCAATGACATATTCCCATAACAACACTTGACTGGCTGATGTCACCCATTATGGGCATGAAGTGCATTTGTCTCAAAACTGAGCATTCAGGCATCTCATGTCCATGTAAGCTGATAAAGCATTGTTTTGATGGGGCTTTGGAAACACCACTGTCACAGACTGGTTCTTTCCCAGAATTCAGTCTGTACAGTTATCAGTTTTCACAGCCCTTCAGATGCCTGAAAGATCACGTTGGTATGCTTCCATCATTCAGCTACAACTTCACTTGGCACATATCTAGATTCAAATCCCACCAGAGTCACTGCACACACAGTACAGTGCTCCTTACCCAAATGGCAACTTTCCCACCCATTCTGTTACAGCTGAGAACACTTTCTCTTGGGTATGGTAACTGTAGTCTGTCTCTTCAGAAAGGGGTCACAGACTTGCAATTTATCCTGGTTATCTATACCTGAAATGACTCAGTCACACAAGGTATGACATATATAAATTTGCTTTTAATACTCCATGATATTTAGGTATGTTACAGGATAATGCATACTCACGACTATAGGAAATACATTTTTTTACAGAGATAAAAATAAACACATTTACAAAGATAGAGGAGAACACACAGAAAACCTAACTCAAAGCTATTTAAATTCTAAATAGAGTAGAAGAAGCTTACCCCCATTTGGGAACTTGGTGAGTAATGGCAGACTTTAACCCAGGATGTTGCTAGTTCAGAATACCAAAACATAACTAACTCTAAGAGCAAACACCCACAGAAATAGCTTCAGCTCTCCTGATCACTTTACTCCAGTGATGGGCAAACTGTGGCCCGCGGGCCACATGCGGCCCTTGTTGTAATTATTGAGGCCCTCTGCATCTGTCAGCTACCTACTCAATAACAGCGATTTTATTTTTAAATGTAACTTTTTGTTGTCGCTACTTTCATTGCCCATTTCACAGTGCAACAAACTCAGGAAGAAGCAGCATTGTAATTGAACTCAATTTATTTGCACAGTTCCGTTGCATTACTGCATTGAAATGAATCCTAGTAATTTGCCTAGCCGTACAGTGAAATCTAAGTACAAAATGAAATGCTGATTACAGATACTTACCTTTAATTATCTGTTTGTCACTACTTCTTAATTTAGTGATGGGCAAGCAGACTTAATTACTGACAACTACTAGCTCATTGCAGCTCATTTTTAGGTCAGATAATTACAGATAAGTAGCTTTTGTACATCACTACTTCTTAATTAATTATATTGGTGCCAATTGAGTACCCCCCACCCAGTCCCTGTAATATAAACTGTGCTACGTCTCTAAATTAACAGATACCTCCACTGACAACTGTCACAAACTTGGGAAAAAGCAGAGTTGAAAGTTAATGAAATTTACTAGAAATGGGGCAATTTCTAAATAATCACCGCACACTGAGCCACTCACCAATATTATCTGAACCCAGTTTGCTAATAGCTTCAAGTTCTGGCTGCAGTAAAAAAAGAAAACTGGGAGAAGAAGGGTGGATAGTGCAGGATGCATGGGAGTGTGAGATTTTTGTTACTGACCATCACGGCAAGCCTACGTGTCTTATCTGTAAAGATTCTCTATCTGTCCCGAAAAGATTTAATGTGCAGAGACATTTTGAAAAGTGCCATCCGTCTTATTCACACAGATTTCCACTCGGATCAGTTTTGTGTTCTCAACAGGTGTGTATGCTAAAAACTGGCCTGAACTTGATAACGAGCAGTGGATGTTAGATTTGGCATTTCTAACAGACATAACAACACATCTGAATGGACTGAACATGGCACAACAAGGAAAAAATAATCTGCTACCAAACATGCTGACTAGTATCAAAAAATATATGATACAATTACAACTAATGTCATCACAGCTACAGTTGAATGACTTGACACATTTCATCCATTTGCAGCAGGTGTTGAACAAATCATCTGATTTTTGTATCGTGCAATATGATCCGTCAGGACATGCTGACATGGTGCTTCGATTGTTGCAGCATTTTGAACAGCGATTTTCATCTCTTGATGAGTTGAAACTATTCATGGTACTGCTAACAAATCCCTTTGAATTTGATTTTAGTTGCAGCGGCACTGTGTGCCAGAGACTCAAAAGTAACAAAAAAGCTTTTGAAGATGAATTACTTGAATTGAAAGCTTTTGAAGAAAGCGCAATAACAAAATTTAAGAAGGAAGGCGTACATCAGATGTGGAGAAATATTGGCGGACCTGTTCTTCGAGCCTGTGCTGCCAAGCTGATGTCCATGTTTGGGTCCACATACACATGTGAACAAACATTCTCCATTATGGGACATATTAAAAGTAATAAAAGAAATAGACTCACTGACAGTAATCTATCAGCAGAGCTGATATGTGCCTGCACTTAACTATCACCAAACTTTAAAAAACTAGTTGATAACATCACAACACAAAAATCTGAGTAATAAATCATGATATATTTTGGTGTTATTTATTAGTAATATTTGTAACTATTTAACACTATTTTTAAGCATTAATTAATTTGTTGCAGTTAATAACGATTTTTGCATTACTATGTAGTGTCTGCAGCATCATTTATTTTTTAATATGGTTCTCAATTAATAATGTGACCCTTCAGATAACTGGAGGGCCACACTTATGGCCCACATATAATACCAGCTTGCCCATCACTGCTTTACCTGCATCATCATACATGCCCTTCTGACATTATATACTGAACCATATCTTTGATCTCTGGAGATGCCTGAACAGGTCCATACTGGTTTTACGAACTGAAGCCTGACCCTTTTGTTATCATGTCTGGCAGAATCAGTGGGTACTGTCTCACTCTGCCTTGGCCCTGTTTGAACTCAAAACATATATTTTAATTATGAAAGGGATTCAGCCCTTTGAAGTGTAACCAAAACAAAAAGCCTTTTACAGGGCAGGAAATAGGATAGCTTACATAAAGGCATCTCTTAGCTGAGTGCCCCTGGCATATTCTACAGTAAGAATGCAATTTTCAGTTTTCACTAGACCACCCACCTCACCTCACCTGAAATACTTAGAAACATAGAAAAAATGTCAGAAGAAGGAGACCAATGGTCAATCCACTCTGCCCATAAGTTCCTGAGACCTTCTCAAATCCAAGGACCTAATCTCCCTTTCTGCTTTATGCCTCTAGCTGCTCCCATTGCTTTTGATTGTGCTTCAGCCCTATCCCACCCCAGCTTGAATGATGTCACAGTCTTTGCTTCCACCACCTCAGCTGGCAACCTATTCCAAGTTTTGCAACTCTTTCTGTAGATTAGTGTTTGCTAAGCTCCCTCTTGAAGCTCCCACCTCAACGTCAACTCATGCTCTCTAGTATTAGAGTCAGGGACTCTGTTGAACAGGTCAGTGGAGGGTACTTTATTATTCGTCTCAGGAACTTGTATGTTTCAATCATGTACTCTCTCTCTCTCTCCCTTCCTGCCTCCAAAGAAACATGGAATTTGATGGCAGATAAGGACCGTTTGGCCCACCCAGTCTGCCCATTTCCCTACCTAAAGGATAAGCTGCAGATCCTATTTAACCAGCAGCCTACTTCATTCTACCCCCACCCCCTAGAATTGCCTTATGACTGTCCCATGCATGCTTGAATTCAACCACTGTTTTTGACTCCACAACCTCCTCCAGAAGGCCGTTCCGGCCATCCACAACCCCCTCTGTGAAAAAATACTTCCTTACATTACCTCTGAGCCACCCCCTCTATCTTCAAATTGTGCCCCCTTGTTCTTGCACACCTCTTTTTTTGAAAGATGCTACCCTCTTGGACTTTGTTGATTCCCTTGAGGTACTTGAAAGTTTCTATCATGTCCCTCCTCTCCCTCCTTTCCTCGAGGCTATAAATATTAAGCTCCTTTAGTCTCTTTTCATATGTCTTCTGGTGCGGACCCTGCACCATTTTAGTTGCCCTCCTCTGGACAGCTTTCATCCTATCTATGTCCTTGCGGAGACTGGGTCTCCAGAACTGCACTTAGTACTCCAGATGGGGTCTCACCAGCTGTCTGTACAGAGGGATAACAACTTCCTGTTTTCTACTGGTGATGCCTCTCCCTATGCATCCCAGTATCCCTCCAGCCCTCCTTACTGCCCTCTCACATTGCTTGCCCACCTTAAAGTCATTTGATATGACTAACCCTAGGTCCTTTTCCATTTTTGTTGTTGTTAGTATCTCACCCCCCATTGTGTACTCTTCCTCTGGGTTTTTGTTTCCCAGATGCATTACCTTGCACTTCTTAGGATTGAATCTAAGCTGCCATACATTTGACCATTCCTCTAACCTTGCCAAGTCCCTTCTCATCCTTTCCACCCCACCTTGTGCATCAACTCTGTTGCAGATCTTTGTGTCATCTGCAAAGACACATACTTTTCCTTCCAGTCCCTATGCAATGTCACTTATAAAGACATTGAAGATGACCAGTCTTAATACTGAACTCTGCGGTACCCCACTAGTAACCCTGCTATCTTCAGAGTGGACTCCATTTACTATTACCCTCTGTGTCCTATTCTCCAGCCAATTCTTTACCCAGGCCATCATCTTGGGACCCACTCCCAGGCTGGCTAACTTGTATATTAATCTTTTGTGTGGGACTGTGTCAAATGCCTTGCTAAAGTCTAGGTAGGCCATGTCCACAGCCTCTCCCTGATCTACTACTTTGGTCACCCAGTCAAAGAAATCTATTAGATTCATCTGGCATGACCTTCCTGCTGTGAATCCATGCTGCCTTGGGTTCTGTGCCCCTCTGGCCTCTAGGTACTAGACAATTCTTTCCTTCAGAAGTGATTCCATCATTTTCCCTATCACTAAAGTTAAAGTAACAGGTCTGTAGTTTCCTGCTTCTGCCCTGCTCCCACTTTTGTGATGGGGACTCACATCTGCCCTCCTCCAGTCCTCAGGTACCACCCCATCCTCCCATGATTTGTTAAAGAGGGTAGTCAGTAGAGTCACTAGTTCTAGCCTTAGTTCTTTTAGAATTCTGGGATGAATCCCATCAGGCCCCACTGCTTTGTCCACCTTCAGTTTTAAGAGTTCTTTCAGAACCCTTTCTTCTGTAAATGGGCTGGTATCAACTTCTGTATCCAGAGTGTTTATAATGTTTGTTTTTGGTACCTCCCTCTCTTCATTTGTAAATACTGAGCAAAAATATTTGTTTAGTATCTCTGCCTTTTCACCGTCACCCTCTGCCCACCCCCTCCCCTTTATTAAGCCTCACTATCCCTCCCTTGGTCTTCCTTCACTCCCTGATGTACCTAAAACTGAGTTGGCTATCTTTTCCTCGGTTTGGGCCTTTGCTGTTCTGACTGTCTTCCCTGCCTCCTTTTGTTTTAACTGATACAATTTTCTGTCCAGCTCCTTCTGTGATTCCTTGTACTTTCTGAATGCTTTCATTTTCTCTTGAACCTTCACTGCTACCTCCTTTGAGAACCATAGTGGTTTCTTACATCGTTTTGTTTTGTTTATTTGCTTCACACAAAGGCTTGTTACCTCTGTGGTGGCAGTTTTTATTATTCCCCATTGTTCTTCCACCCCCTCCTTCCTACCCATTTGCTAGTGCATTCCTTAGGCACTCACCCTTTGGCAAAGTCAGCCCTCCTGAAGTCCAGTACTTTTGCCTTTGTATGGCTTGACTCTATTGCTATGTTTATTGTGAACCATACTGTTCGATGGTCGCTAGTTCCCAGATGGCTACCCACTTCTACATCTGTGATCCTCTCTCCATCTCCATTTGAGAGAACCAGGTCTAAGATTTCTCCCTCTCGAGTGGGTTCCAATACTAGTTGTCTAAGGCATGCCCCCTGTAGGGCATCTAGAATAACCCCACTCTTAGAAGTGGCTGCTGCAACTGCACTCCAGTTAACATCTGGCATATTAAGATCACCCATCAGCAATATCTCCCCTTTTTCTGCCATTCTAAGTATACTTTCTATCATTTCCCTGTCCATTTCCTCCCCCTGAGAAGGGGGTCTGTATACAACCCCTGTGCAGATTGTGGAGCCATTGTCTGTCTCCAAATTGATCCATAGTGCTTCTTCTCCTCCCTGTGTACCCTTTTGTTCTGTTGCTTTGATTCCTTCCATTATATAGAGAGCTACTCCCCTTCCTCTTTTATCCTCCCTGTCCCTCCTGTAGATAGTGTATCCTGGTATGTTTATGTCCCAGTCATGATTCTGTGTGTACCATGTTTCTGTGACTGCCATGGTATCCAGGTGTTCCTCCTCCATCAAGACCACTAATTCAGGAAGCTTGTTACCCAGACTATGGGCACTGGTACTCATTGCTCTCCATTTTTTGATGGCTTTACCTTCTGTAGCAGCATCCCCCACTGACCTTTCTAACTCTATCTTTTTTTCATTTAGTACCCTGTTTTGTAGGGGGAAGCTGGGATTTTCCTGCTGCTTATCAGTGCCTCCCCCCTTGACTAGTTTAAAAGCTTGCCAATGAAGCATTTAAACTGATTGCCCAAAATACTTGTTCCCTTCCTGGACAGATGCAGACCATTCTGCCAGTATAGGCTGGTGTCCCTCCATGTGAACCCCAGTCCCCAATGAAGCCAAACCCCTGTGCTCCACACCATTTTTTCAACCATTTGTTAAACTGCATGGTGCAAAGTACCCTCGCCTCACCCATGCTACTGACAGGCAGCACCTCTGAGAAGGATACTGTGTGTGCTACTTGTCTTGGGCCCCTCCCCAACTGTACAAAGTCCTTCTGCACTGCTCTAATCTCATGATGAGCCAAGTCATTTGTCCCTAGGTGGACAATGATGTTCAGCTGAGACTCCTGTGCAACTGTTCTCGTGATCCTAAGGATGTGCTTCCTGTCCCTCCAGGCCATGGCATCAGGCAGGCACCTTACTTTAGTTTTCTCTGCTCCCTCAGTTCTATCCCCCCTAATAACTGAGTCCCCCACCAGGAGCTGCTTCCTTTCCATGTGGTGTCCTCTGTCTCCTTCCTGAGGGCCTCCCTTGTGACAGTTGTCCTCATCCTCCTTAGTCTCCTCTGTGGGTGCATCCATAGGGGAACTGTGCTCCCCAGAATGGTGTATGGATTGTGGAGTTGAACAACTGACTGGGTGTGACTCTGTTCCCACCACCCTTACCCTCCCTGAGCTCACTGTGGTCCAACTGCAGTGCTTTCTTCACAACCTCTGAGGTAGTGGTGGTGGCTCTGGTGCTCCCTGGATGGGGGAGGTTCCCTTACTACTGTTCAGTGTGGCCTGGGGGAAGGTTCCCTTACTACTGTCCAGTGTGGCCTGAAGACGGGCAACTTTCTCCCTCAGGGCAGAGAGTTGTCTGCCAATAGGGCAGCATCTCAGCCTCCAGAAAGACTTCCAGAAGACTGCTGACCCACAGCCATTACATTGCACTACTCCCCACACGTCTGTCTACCTTCTTGTTGTTTTTGTGTGTGTGTGTGATTGGTTTGTTATATAGAAATATATATATATATTATATAATGTGTATGCTTATATTGTCAGTGCTGTGTGCTAGAGAGGATATGACAGTGATAAGCACCTTGCCCTCTTGAGGAAATGATGTCAGAACCCCAGGTATAAAGAAACTATTTCCAGGGGTGGGTGGGGTGAGGGGTGGGAAGGGTGAGGCCTAAACTGTGCCCTCATGAAACAAAATCAGCTAAAAGCTCTGACCTACCACTGTGATGAGTGTCTTCCTATCAGCAAGATGCACTACATGACAATTTGACAGAGAAAATACCCTGCTAATCAAACAGAGAAAAATCCAAATGTCTAAGTCAGACACAGGTAAACCTCCCCAGCCCCAAAACAGCCTGGTGACATGCTCTGAAAGCAGTGAGCCCTAAAACAAGTCAGCTGTGCACAAGGACAGCCTTTTCTGATAATTCTAAGTTCCTTATTTCACCTTTCAGTTAGAAGTAGCCTCCACCTGAAGAATATTAACTTTCCTAAGGAATCTGCTACAAACCAAAGACAATTGTAAATTGTAAGGTTCACCTGTCTCTGTTGTGAGCACAACTCACTTTCTTGCAAATCCTAAGTCCAGTGTTGTAGCTTCCAGCCAGAGGTAGCTTCACCTGAAGAATATTAGGTTTTCTGATGAGCCTGCTAAGAAAACACTTGCATATAGTACTGTTGTTATCAGGTCTGTAAGACTCTTCCAAAGCTACTGGCTGATAAGTAGCTGTGATGTAAGCACTTCCTGATACAGTCTGGCCTGGCCTTTTAAGGCACACAGAGATAAAAAAAAGTTTCCACCCCCTGTGGCACTGCCTTGGTCAAATACACAGCCTGTAACCTGCACTCAGTTCAGGACTTATGACAACTTCTTAGCCCAGTGAATAACTCACAGTATTACAAATATTGCAATGCAGTCAGTCACTAACTCCAATCAAGTCAGCTGTGCACAAGGGCAGACACAGTAAACAGTATTCAGTCCCTCTGGGTTTAAACTCTTCCTGCACTGAAAATCTTAACAATTGTAACAAAAGTAAAGCAAGGTCCACCTCCCTCTGTTGATTGAAAGACTGCCTTTTCTGATAATTCTAAGTTCCTTATTTCACCTTTCAGTTAGAAGTTGCCTCCACCTGAAGAATATTAACTTTCTTAAGGAATCTGCTACAAACCTAAGACAATTGCAAATTGTAAGGTTCACCTCCAGTGAGAACATATTCAAAGCTTCTAGACATTCCTCGTACAAGAGCCCATGGAGTCCCTGAATCATCTTGGTTGCCCTTCTATGGACAGTCTCCAACCTGTTGTTATCTTTCTTAACCCTTTGAAAACTGAATATGATGAGGACTCCAAAACTGGATGCAGTACTCCAAATGGGGTCTTACCAGGGACTTGTAGAGAGGCAGTATTACCTCCTTTCACCTGCTGTCAAATCCCCTCCTAATGCACCCCAGCATTCTGTTGGCCTTACTGTAAGCTGTGTTGCATTGGCAGGTCTGTTTAAGGGTGTTGCTTATGATGACACCTAAGTCCCTTTCTTCCTGCATTGCAGTGAGCTAGACTCCGTTGAGCCAGTATTCTGTCCTTGGGTTCACCTTACCATAATGCATCACCTTGCATTTTTTTGCATTAAACTTCAGCAGCCAGATGTTAGACTATCTTTTCAGCCTCTGTAGGTATTTTTGTAGGTCCATAACTACCGCTTCACAGTCAACCCTTCCTACTAGTTTGGTATCGTCTGTGAATAAGACAAATTTGACCTGAATACCTATGCTGATGTCATTAATAAATACATTAAACAGGACTGGCCCCAACACTATGCCTTGGTGCACCCCACTAATGACTACACCCCTCATCTGATCTCACCCCATTGACCACCACTCTCTGTTTTCTGTCCCTAAGCCATTTTCCTGCCCACCTGACTATGCTCTTGACTGAATCCAGGTCCTCCAACTTTTTCAGCAGGCGGTTGTGCAGCAACAAATCAAAGGCCTTACTGAAATTGAATTAGAGGAGGTTCAATGGGTAGCCTCTGTCTAATTCTCACGTCACCCAGTCAAAACACGATATTAAATCTGTCTGGGATAACCATCTTGCAATGAACCCATACTGCCTGTCATCTTGAAGACTGCTGTTATCTAGATACCCTACCAAGTCTTGTTTTAGTAAGGTTTCCATTAGTTTACCCACTACTGATGTAAGGCCAACTGGTTGATAGTTGTCTATCTCTTCCCAGCTCCCTTCCTTGTGGAGAGGTACCACATCTGCTCTTCTCCAGTCTCCCAGCACTACCCCCAGACTGAAGTGAACTGTTGAATAAATGTACCAAGGGATCTGCCAACACACCCTCCAGCTCTTTCAATTTCCTCCGGTGTATTTCAGCAGGCCCTGGTGATTTGTCTTCCCTGAGTTGTTCCAGGGCATCTCTATCTCTACTGATGGTGATTGACGGTGTTTCCATTTGTAAGACACCTGTGTCAGCAGCCTTGATGCCTCTGTCTGGTATAGGGCCTAGGTGTTCCTTGTTGGACATGGAGCAGAAAAAGGTATTCAGAATAGTGGCCTTCTGTCCATCCTCCTCCATGATTCTGTCACTGTCTTTGAGTCTAACTTTTCCTCCACTTTTCTTGTTTTTTTTTCTTGTACATTTAAAAAGATAAGTGTTTGTTCCCTGCTTTAACCCCCCTCTGCTAGTCGAAGCTCCATTGCGGCCTCAGCTGATCTCACCATACTCTTCATTTCTTTGTTCTTCTGCATATACGCTTCCCATTTGCTGTCTCCCTGTGTCTTTTTTTTTTATAGTTACTGAAGGCCTCTCTTGTGATCCTAATTTCTGTCTTTACCTGTTAAGTGCTCTTTTTGGTCAGTGTCTTTACACACATCTTGGTAGTGTTCAATGTGGCTTGCTTAACCAGCCCACATCTTCTACCTCTAAATGTTCCTTGATCTCTGACAGTTTTCTCCTGAGTACTGTCATGAATCCACTCCTGAGGGTCAGATCCACTGAGCTCACAGTGCCCACCCCTAAGTGCAGTCCATGACAGTGAGGGGGAAAACAGGAATACTCTCCTCGTGTTCTTCTAGAATGCTCACCGAGGTCATAACTGAACACCTGCCACAAGGTCTCAGGGCTCCCTCTTTAGTCTGGATAAGGGTACAATACCAGTTTTGAGTCTTGTAGCCAAATAAGAACCCTTTCTTGGTTGTTACACAAAGGAGGATGATCCAGGCATTACAATCTCCGTGGGGTAGATTTGTAACTCTGGTTTTGTCTACTCCATTGGGCATGCAACAACCTGGTTGAAATCCCTACAGACTCTTCCTTGAGACTTCCGTATTATCCCTATCTTTACCCAGATTTCCCAGTACAGACCCTTGTTTGATTGGTAGCTTATGGTGAGACCCATTAGCAATAACAGTTTAGTCACAGGTTATTATTAAATGTCTCGCAGCCACACAAAATATGAAAGATCTCACTCAGGTAGGTTTCTTAAAAACAAATGTTTTTTGCTAAAACAATTAAAAATCATACAGTTACAACTAAAAGTTTTAGAAAATTTGGTCACAGAATAACACAAATAAAAGTGGAAAATATACATAAAACAAGGCCACTATAATTTTATCTAATTTCTACCTTAAGTTCATAGTGAATTGAAATCCAGAAGAATAAGTGCAGTCTCTGGTTCTTAGTCTGTCTCTGTGTTGTGGCAGTCTTGCTTCTTGTGTGTCAGAAAAGTGTCCTTTGAAAAGTGAGCCAACCAATGCTCTGTGGAGGATTTTAAATAGGGATGGCCACCCCAGTCTGTGGATAGCTAATGGCTTTTTCTGTTAGGCCAGTAGATGTCACTCTTGCTTTTTCCAGATTTTATGGAATTATTATTTTATTTCCTTATTTGGTTTCTCATATCACCACGTCCTTGCACATTAACAACATTTTCAGAAATAGTGCCTTTGAAGCCCTACTGCCCTACAATACAATACTATTAAGACAATTCACACCAGCGTGTTAGGAAGGCTGTTTACTTGACCCTGACAATTTTATGACCCTCTCCCTTTGGCTAGCTGACTAGGAAAATCCCATTTGAAAATGAAATTTTCAGCTTCCTGGCTAGTAGCTGTTTTCCTGGGTCACATAGAAATGTCACAAACTTTGCAAGACCTTTTCTCATTTCCCTGTGACCTTTTCATTAACCTATGTACTCCTTTAAAAAAACACATGGGCATCTTTTGTGGCATTTAACATAAACAAAATTACATAAAAAATTATAACAGAAATATATCTGCAAACTATGACTGGAAGTTGGCTAGGTCACCACAACTACTTTCCACATTTTGTCGAAATTAGCTTCTCTGAAGTTTAAAACCTTTTTCTTGGATTGAGATGTTTCTACCTCTAAGGCCAACTCAAACCACACAGAGCTGTGGTCTCTTTGAAGAGGCATAGATGATAATATAAATAACACACAGACACACGCACACACACACACAAAATACATTGCAAGTTGTCACATCTCCATCCCCTGGAAAAATCAAAAAACAAAAACAAAACATACATCTTTTCTCCACCTTGACTGTCAGTCCTGCAGCCTTCATTTGGCGGAGCATCTTGGCCATGTGCCTGACATGATCCTCCTATGTCTGGCTGTAGATGGTGATGTCACCCATGTATGCCAGAGCAAAGTCTCCTGCCCAGACATAATGAGGTTCATGAGTTCTTGTAAGGTAGCTGGTGCATTCCTTATGCCAAATGGCATTACTCAAAAACTCAGACAGGCCAAACAGCATGATAAAGGCTGACCTCTTTCTGGCTTCAGGAGTCAGGGGTACTTGCCAATAGCCCTTTGTCAGTTCTATGGTAATCAGGCACATTGCTCCCCCAACCTCTCTAGAACCTCATTCGTCCTGGCCATGGGGTATTCATCTGACTTCGTAAAGCTGTTGAGCTTGCAGTAGCTGATAAAGAATCTCATGGTCCTATCCTTCTTGGGGAACAGTATCTCCAGGGAGGCCCAGGGGCTACTGGACACCTGGATTACCATAACAACCAGCATTTTCTTGATCTCCCCCTCCATGGTATGTTTTACTCCCTCGGGAACTCTGTAGGGTGGCTGTCTTAGAGGGGTCTGGGACCCTGTATTCAAGTGGTGCTCCACTACCATTGTATACTCCAGTTTACCCATTAACATTCCCCAAATCTCTGCAGCACCCCTTACATTTTTGCAGCTTGGGCTGGTGTTAGCTACTTCAAGAAGGTGACAGCGTCCACTGAGGACTCTCCTTTAACCTCTCCCAAGAGAGACACTAGAAGTTCTGCATCTGCCTCCTACTGTGGATAGCTGCACACAGCCAGGACCATCTCATCCCAATTGTGGTAGGGCTTCATCATGTTTGTGTGTTAGATTCACTGTTTCATCCTCCTTTTGGGTAGCTCCACCACATAATTAACATCATTCACCCTCCTGATCACCAAGTAGGGACCCTCACAAGCCAGCTGTAATTTATTCTGTTGGACAAGGATGAGTACCATCACCCATTGCCCAACTACATACTCCTGGGCTCTGGCCCCATGGTCATACCATATCTTCTGTCTCTGTTGGGCAGTGGCTAGGTGATCCTGGGCAAAAAAAACATGAGCTGCTTTAGCCATGGCTGGATATTCAGGACAAACTCCACAACAGATTACCCTTGGGAAGCAAACTCACTTTGCATTCATTCCTTACCAAAGCAAGGGGACCCCTTACCCTATGGCCAAATAGGAGCTCAAAGGGTTAAAATCCTATGGACTCCTGGGGGCTTCTCCATATGTGAATAAGAGAAGGGGTAAATACTTGTCCCACTCTCTTGCATGCTGGTTGGTGGATGCCCTTAACATAAACTAAAGTTACACATTAAATCACTTGGCCGGACTGTTAGTCCTGGGGATATGGGGAGGCCCTGAGCTGCTGCACTGCACACTTCTCCCAAACACTAGCTATTAGGACAGACATGAAATTAGTGCCCTGGTCCAAGAGAATCTCCTTGGGAAAACCCACCTGGCTGAGTATCTCCAGCAGTTCATTGTCCATTTTTTCCACCTCAGTTGGAGGACAAGGGCATAGCCTCTGAGCACCTTATAGCATAATCTACAACCAACAAAATGTACTTCATACCTATGGGACTTGGGGTGCTGACTTGCCCCACAATGTCCACAGCAATGTGTTGAAATGGCTCTTCAATTATAGGCAAGGGACCCAAAGCCAACTTAGCCTTGTCCCCACCCTTTCCCACCCTCTGGCACTGTGTACAAGTCTGGCAGTAGTTTGCCATCTCCTTAAAGATACTGCAACAGTAAAAATTATTAGTCAGCTGCCTTTTTGTATGGCTGACTCCTACGTGAATAGAAAAGTGTATGACATGAGTAGAGACCAGAAGATGTTTCCTATACTCCTCAGGAACTACTATCTGCCAGAGTACCCCTTCCTCTGGTCTTCTCTTCAGAACCCACTCACATTATAGAAGCCCATTCTCCCTGTATACCTATATTTTCTCTGAACCCTTCTACTATGGTGGCTAACTTCCTTAATTTCTGTAGGGATGGGTCAGCTTGTTGAGCTCTTCCCAGATCTGCATGCCTGACCACCCTTAAAACATACTCTCTTGTGGGAGAGCTTCCCATGACTGGGCTCTCCCTGTCTGTAGCTCTGGTTCATAACTGCTGGTTACAGCTCATTCTTCAGATAAAAGTTCCCCTGCTGTTTGATTCCAACTGCACTGCACCCTCTGTGTCCTCAGGAGCCAGTTCCAAAGACTTACTATGGGTAGTGATGCATACAGTGTTGGCCTGACTGTCAAAGTCATTACCCATAATTACATCAGTGGGCAGTTCCAATATAACACTCACCTCCTGTATGACCAGACCACATTCTTAGTTTAAAAAGATACGTGCTATCGGTACTGAGACCACAGAACCTGTCAAGAACTCTGATTCTGGAGAATTGGTTGGGTAGGGTCTGTTCCTTGTGAATCAAATCCTGTTTTACCATAGAAATGGAAGCCCCAGTCACCCTTAATCCCTGGTGCATCATCTCATTTACTAACACAAGGTGCATATGTGCAATGGAGCTAGGAACTGCACTCTGGGTACAGGCCACTAGCTGCAGAGAGCTTCCAGAGCTACTCCTCCAGCTGCACTAACCCCTTTTATTATACTTTTTGGACAGGCATATGACAGGTGTCCCAGTTTGTGGAAGATATACTTTAGTACTTATTGTCCCCTGCCTCTTTACTTCTAAAACCATTCAGCTTCCCTTTTGGTTTAAGCACAGACTGGCTTCCCTTAGGTTGCCCCTGGGGTCCCATTAAGCCACCTCATGTCCTCTCCCATTGTTTTTGCACTGAGTGTATGCTCTGCTGGATACCAACTGATCAGCCCTTTTGACTACTTCCTTTATGGAGCTCCAAGTCCTATCCAACAGCCATATTCTCAACTCCTCTTGTACATTCTTAAAATTGTTCCATGAGGAATAAAACTTTAATATGTTCCAGAGAGTCTTTGCATCCTCTAGTCATTGCTCTAACATACTGCCTAGCTGTACACACATTTCAGAATAGCTATCTCCCAGTGCCTTCCTTAAACTTCTAAATGTTTGTCTATAGGTCTCTGGAGTCAATTCAAAATGTTTTAACAAGGCATTTTCACTTTGTTGTAGTCTACACAGTCCTCACTGCCCATCCTGGAGAAGGCTTCTAATCCCCTTCCTGTAAGGTGTGGAAAAAGTGAGTTGCTCAAAAAGCTCCATCCAATTCAAATTGCCTACATATTCTCTGAAAAGGTTTTAACAAATCAAGATCACCCACATTCTGATACTTAGAAAACATTTTGGAATTAATTTTGTCTTCTTGGTTTGAATCTTTGATGCCAGTATATATGGTTCATGGTATTGGCATCTGGCACAGAATCTCCATCTCCCTCTCATGATCAAATTCCCCTCACTCTTTCTCTCTCTCTTATGCTCTCAGCCTGATCTCATGCTGGTGCTGACTTTCTCACTTCTCTCACTGTCTTTCCCCTCAACCATCAGATTCCATCTTTACCCTCTGCAACTCCACATCTGACTTTTCCTTAACCAGTGAGAGCTCCAGCTGCATCATCTCTATAAACAGCTGCCCAAGTTCTAGGCTCTGGCTCACTTGCACATTCCCTAGCCTCAATCTGACAACTGTGGCTAGGAGTGACCATTTGTGCACCACTTCCAAGGTCACTTCTCTCGAGGATGTCTATAAGTTCTGTCAGTGGTTATCCTTCATCAAAGATCAGTATTCTTCTTTTGCACAGCTCCTCAAGGTCTACCACTATGTATCTCATATATGGCCTGGACATAGTGGGCCTGATTCTCAAGGTTCCAGGCAGGGCACGGGGGGCTTGCATCACAAAGAATGGTGCAAAGTGCCCCTTGCACCAAAGGATGCACCGGGAGTGAATCTCAAGGGCAGCCTGCATCAACCACTGGCTACCTGCCCCAAACAGGACTTGCACCACTCCTAAGCCCAGAAATGGACTGTGACAAGGAGCTAGGGGGCATGTGGCAGATGCAAGCTGCCACAGCCCCATAAATGAGATTCTCAAAAATCTCACAAAGGGAGAAATTCTAAGTACTGTTAGACCAGCCAGTGCTGGTCTAAGGGTACTTAGAAAACTCTTCACTGGCAGAGTTGACATGAATGCAGCAATGTGCTGCTGTTCCTCCTCCATGATCCTGACATGGCCCATTATAACTTAAGTAATGTAGCCCCCCATCCCCGATGGTGCTGGTTGTGGTTGTGACATATATAATAATGCCCCCCATCCCCGATGGTTCCTGTTGTGATATATATATAATATAGCTAACCTCGATGGTGCCAGTTGTAACAGGTATAATGTAGCCCCCTGATCCCTGACAGTGCCCCTTGTTACACAGTTAATAAAGCCCCCCTCTCCAGTCCTCCCTGGTATACATTAATCAGTATAGCTCCCCTCATCTCTGATGTAGCCCATAATAAAACTTATCAATCCTGCCCCCATCCCTGGTGGTCAAGTGGACCCCCCTACAGATAGTGCCCACTGTTCACTACCTTGAAACTAAGCCAGCACCAGCATAGCTGTCCTCTCACCTCCATGGCTAGTGCTGACTAATCTTTCACTCGTGGTTTACTGTAATGCATACACAATGAGTGCATACACATTACAGTAAACCACAAGTGAAAGATCAGTTGGCACCAGCCATGGAGGAGAGGAGGGCTGTGCCATCGCCAGCTCAGTTATGTGATAGTGGGAAGCGGGCACTATCTGTGGGGGGTGGGTGGTCACTTGACCACCAGGGACGGGGGCTGGATTGATATGTTTTATTATGGGCTAGATAGGGGATGGGGTGGAGCTATACTGCTTAATGTATACCAGATAGGATCAGAGAGGGAGCTATATTAACTATGTAACAAGGGGCATTATCGAGGTTCGGGGTGCTATGTTATACCTGTAACAATTGGCACCACTGGGGATCAGGGGAGGCTATCTTATATAGTTCACAATGGGCACCATTAGGCATGGTGGGGGGGCTCCATTAACTATGTTATAATGGCCACATTGAGATCTGGGGGGCCACTTGTGTTTCCCACAAGGAGCTTGCCGCACACCCCTCCTGTGTACATTGTGTTTGCCATGTGGGAGGGTTTGCCGCCGAATGAACTTATATGCATCAGGACTCTGTACCAAAATCTGGTGCAGGGTCCCTGGCACAAGGGGCTTTGGCACAAGCTGCTGTCTGATGCAGCTTACGCCATTATGAGCCCTCTTTGAGAATCGGGCCCCGTGTCTTTAAGCAATCTACTATTACTTACAACAAAACAAAAATGGTAGAATATACAGAATCCCCTTTTGTATATCCTTTTCTGTGGCTAGACAGATAACCTTTTTTATTGACAAGCTGTTCCAGATCCCAATCACTGCCAACCATTTTATCATAGACTGGTTCTCTCTCAGAACTCAGACTGTACTGTTGCCAGTTTTTACTACCCTTCTGATCCCTGAAAGGGTTATCGCGGCATGCTGTCACCATTCAGCCACAACTTCATTTAGCATATCTCTAGGTATGAATCCCAATAGAGCCTCTGCTTGCACAGTATAGTACTCTTACTAAAAGGGCAAATGACCCACCCCTTCTGTTATAGTTGACAATATTTTGGCTTGGACGTGGTAACTGTAGTTTGTCTCTTCAGAAATGGATCACAGACTTGCAATTTACTCCTCGTTAGTTATACCTGAAATGACTCAGGCACAGAAAGCATGAAGTATATAAAAATAAACTTTACAATTCTACAATATTTACATATAAGTAATATACACTAAAGACAGTCAGAAATACAGTATTTCTACATAGATAACAGTAAACACATTTGTAAAGACAGAAGACACAGAGTAACCTAACTCAAAGCTATCTAAATTCTAAATAGAGTAGAAGAAGCTTACCCCCAAATGGGAACTTGTTGAGATTTGGCAGTCTCAAACCCATGATGTTGCTATTTCAGAATCCTAAAACATAACTAACTTTAAGAGCAAACACACACAGAAATGTCTTCAGCTGGTCAGCCGACTACACCCGTATCAGCACACATGCCCTTCTGTGATCACATACTGGAACATTTATTTGATCTCTGGAGACCACCCTTTTCAAGAACAGGTCCAAACTGGTTTTCCTGATTTAAACCTGGCCCTTTTGATATCCTGGCTGGCTAAATCAGAGGGGTGCCGTCTCATTCTGCCTTGGCCCTATTTACACGCAAAACATATATTTTTGTTATGAAAGGGAATCAAGACATTGAAGTGTTACCATAAAAGGAAAAAGGATTGCTTACACAATGGCCTATCTTAGCTGAGTGCCTCCAGGCAAGGGCTACAGTAGAATATAGTTTTCAGTTTCCACCAGAAATCCCACCTCAGCTTAAATACTTAATAGAGACAAAGATGATAATAAAAATAAGACACATGTGTGGACACGCACACACACACATATACACACGCACACACAAAAAAAAAATACATTGCAAGTTGTCACAACCACTATAGGAAATACCCAGAGAGCTAGAACCTAAACTTTTTAATAATGCCTAATCTACTCTTCCTGCAAACTGCCTCTTTGGTGTGCTTACTCCATGTGTTTTAAATGTCCATTGCCTTGGGGTTTTGAGTTGGTACCTTGCTGAGACAATGGCCCCAATTCTAGAAATGTTACGCCTGACGTAACAGCACTTGCACCAAGTAGAATAGCACAAGTAGCAACTTATGCCAGCAGTTGCAACTTGCACGATTCTACAAAGTGGCCAGCGACATGTCGTAGGCTGCTTGTGCCAAACAGCTGTTATGCCGGCAGTTGCACCATAAACCCCCTGTGACATGGCACTAGGGGGTTTACAGCAGCAGTTGCACCCCATTCCAGAAGGGCAGCAACAAAGACCCCAATGTCAGGATTCTACAAGAACCCCTGGAGGAGAACTAGCATCATTAGTTACACCAGCATTTAGCTGGTGTAACTTACATACATCCTCTGAGGGTCCTGTAGAGTCCAGTCCATGTGCCCCCCATGCCCAGACCACCCCTGTTGTTGCCTCAATGGGTACTGCACAAACATTTCTGGAATCAGCCCATGATCCCACCCCATTCCCGTACTGTACACACCCCCATACAGTAATGGCCCCACAGGGCTGCCCACACCCCCAGCCCCTGCACTGTTCGCCTACAGAGCCCACAGGCACCACCCCCAGCCCCCAAATTCACCATTGCGATATGCCCGCAGGGCAAAGCTGTCATCCACCTTACCCATACCCCGACCCTGAGTCGCAGCTGCAAATGTGGCTTTGTGTTTGAATTCCTATTTCAGATTACAATCAGCAGTGTATAGTGTACTTATTGTACAACAGACATATCATAAGTGTATAAGAAACATATATCAGAACCCATGCCCTGACCCCGATGCCCACCACCAATCGTACATACACTGACATGTCCTGGTAGTCTAGTGGCCCCTCACCCCCACCCAGCCATGCCATCACCACACCCCACCATCCCCAACGGGGCCAGGCACAACCCACCTGTCACCTCCACAGCCAGCCATTGGCTGAGTTCTGTAGGAGTGCTACTGGAAAAATGCACTCACAAATTAATATCTGAGTGCATCTTTCCAGTAAAGCTCCTGCATAACTCAGTTGGTGGCTGGCCATGAAGTGGAGGTAGGCTGTGCTAGTCACTGACTGGGGATGGGTGGAAGAATGCTGGGTGGGATGGTACAGCTGTGGGGGGGCTACCAGACTACCAGAGCAGGGTATTTGCTGTAATTTGCCAGCGACTGGGAGTTGGGGCAGGGGTGGGAGGGTTGATTGTGCCACCCTGAGGAGCTTATCGGAATTATGGAGACAGGGGTGTGGGCAGCCCTGCGGGGCTCTTTCAGACCACTTTGGGGGGCTAGGGGTGTGGGTAGCCCTGCAGGGTTCTATATGCACACTTCGGGGGGCTGGGGGTCTGGGAAGCCCTGCAGGGCATATCTCTGATGGTGTCAGGGGCAGTTGGTGTGGCCAGCCTGTGGGGCTCTGTAGGTACATTTTGGAGGGGCTGGGAGGGTTGGCAGCCCTGTGGGGTGGCTATTGTGGCTTTCTGGGCTGGGGGGTGCACTTGCGACCTGTGTTTTGCGGCTTGCAACATGTTCACCAGGTGCACCCACAGTTTGGCGTACCTGGCCGCCTGTTGCAAGTTGCAAGTTGCAGGACTTAGCTGCGGAGACCCTGCCCCTTCTAGAATAGGGCACAGGGTCAAGTTGTGGGTGGTGCAAGTTGTGTTTGGTGGCGACTTGCATCACCCTTCTAGGATGGGAATACCTCTCAACTGTCCCTGATTTTGACTCAAAATTTTACTCTGTCACTCCTAAAATTTGTGCTTCAATGGCTAAACATTGAGGATTGTAAGTGCAAAATAATGTCAAACATTAAAGTTACAGACATGTTCTTCTTTAGAAAATGCATTTTGCACTAAGCCCCATATTCTACTAGCTTTCTGGATGGATATCTTTAATTCTAAAGAAGTGTCCTTGATTTTGGTCCTTTGTCCTTGATTTGTTTATGCCTTGTCCCTGATTTATGAGGCAGGAGGTTGAGAGGTATGAGGATGAGGCCCCATGGCTGTAGTTCACTGAGGCATTTTAAGAGGACAAAACAAATGTCTGTACTTTGTAATTCTCAGCCCATTCAGGATTAGATATACAGTAAAGTTGAAAAGGTCTGTTTTGCTGAAACCCTGTCAGCCTGACTTACACAAGGGTTTACATACTGTACTTATGATGCCTTGCACTGCACTTGAGACTTCAGAGTTTGTGTGTGGTTTGGGGAGATATACAAAAACAAAACAATCTGAACCATCTGATGTGTTGCTTAATTTCTGAGAGGGTCCTTTCCATCTTTAGTGCACACCTGTGGAGTTGCCCAGAGAAATACATGGCAGTGATTTACTACTGTATCTTGTCCTTATGATCAACAAAGTTGCAGGTCCTACCATGTGTGCTTAGATGTGTAACAAACTTACTGTACCTGATGATTTAGTCTTGTTCTGTGCACCTGCCCTAATTATGGATATAGCATGCAATAATTTGGCAGTGTCAGTAGCTCAATAGGATACACACTTGCCCCTGAGGCAAGAAGATAGGCAGGTTGTGGGTTCTAGCCCTTCATCAGGCACCTGGGGTAAAATGACAATATTGACCCTGTAGCCATCATGAGGGGGATGCTGCACTCCTGAGGTGCCATCTTTCAGATGAGACATTAAACTAGGGTCTTGTTTGCCTGTTATGGCAGTTGTTCAGGTGGACATTAAAGATCCCATGGCACTTCTCGAAAACTATAGGGAAATTTTTATTGTTTGGTCAAAAAAAAAACACATTACAATTCATGTACAATGCAGGATGTATATAAAAGGAAAAATAAAGGGAGAAAAAACATTCAAACCAATTTTAGAATTCCTATTAAAGCAAATGAAAAACAAACAAAAGGAAAAAAACAAGAAATGCAATCAGATTTTAAGAATATCCCCAAAAGAAAAAGAAAATGTCTCCAAGTCATAGCATTATACAGGAGTAATTTTCCCTGTCTTCCTTTTTATGTGCATCATAACAATGTAAAACCTCCTCATTTTTCCAAACAGCAATATCTAGACATATTGAGTGATGCATGTTCTTTAATTTTTTTTTGATATTTTGAAGTATTACCTGAAATATTTGTTCTTGTGTGGGATATTGCTGTTGTATTGTAAGTCTACATCTAACCTGCCAAATCCAATATTTGAAGCAGGTGAGAAATACCCTAAGAGTTCTTTGGTTATATTTGTTCCATTGTGTTAAAAATACCTAGTAAAAATGTCATAGGTAATATGTTGAAAAAGGGAAGATTTCCAATTTTGTCCTGTTAGTTTCCGAAATCCTTGAATGTAAGGACAATCAGAATGTAAGTGTTCCATGGTTTCAAGTTCCATTGTATAGGTTTGTCTTGCACAAGACAGTTGAGTGACCTCTTTATGTTTCTAATTATTTTTTAGATTCAATTTCCCATGTGCTCCCAACTAAAGGGTATCCCACATATTCATAGGAATCCTAGGTTCTATTAACATGTTTGTAATGTGTTATTTTTTCTGGTCAGTTTTACCTTCAAAAGGGTCACATACTAAAAAGAAATGTTGTATGATCCATTCATATAGGGAGGGTCTTGAAATTGTGAAAATTTTTACTTTCATTATTCTCCATTGTTTTATTTTATCAAAGCAACTTTTTATGCAATAAGGGAGGTGTATACATTTCATGGTTTTTGACATTGGGGCAGTATCTTCCCATTTATCCAGAGTAGGTACTACATACCCTTGTATCCATGGTAACCAGATTATAGGGGTGTTTTGTAGCAATGGTTTAATATTGTAGTAAATTAATATGCTGAAAAAAAAAACACAGTTGGGTCTACTGTATCATGTGTAGTCCACCTTGTTTAATTGGCAAATTAGTAGTTCCTCTTTTAATCAGGTTTAGTCTGCTTCCCCAAATGCTTTGAAAAAAAAAACAGCTGTATAGTTGGGTCTCTAACTGTTTTGGTACTAGGTATATATAACTTAAATAGAGAAAAATTGGTATCAACCATGATTTGATTAAATATGTAATTTTTTTACACATATATCATTTGTTCCATTGGGTGATTTTTTGTTGTGCTATATTTAGTTGTTCAACCCAGTTAAATCAGGCCATGTTTCCTGGTCCAAAATAAGCACCTAGGATTCTTCCTGGGCCAGGTTTTATAGGAATTCTCATGTAGTCTGTATTATATATGGCACAAGTGCCTATAGATAGGCAGAAACTTTTCTGGTAGCTTATGTTATAGCCTATAGCTATTGAAAATGTATTTAAGATTTCTTTAACTGTTTGACCTGATTGTTTATCTGCTAAAGCGAGATATAGATCATCTGCATATGCAATTGTCTTTATTGTTTCTGCGGTCTTTCGTTATAGTGGATCTAAGGAAAGAATGTATAATAGTGGGCTTAAGGGACAGCCTTGGCGAAGCCCTTTTCTTACTGCAGAGTTTACCCTTGTCCATCCATTAATCAGTGGTGTCACTGTTGCATTTTTATAACAATGTTGTATCCAGTTAATGAAATGATGTGGTATGCCATGCTTTTGCAGGCATAACCATAAATATTCATGGGCTACTTTGTCGAATGCTTTTGTCTGGTCTAAATTTAATAAAATGCCATTTGGCACAGTAAATTGACTTTGTTTCAATATTTCTTTTAACAGAATCAGGTTATCTGTAATTTTTCTGCCTGGGATAAAACATGCCAGTTTTGGGTGCATAACTTGTGTTAAGGTTGAAGCTAATCTAATGCTTAGCAGTTTTTAAAATATTTTAAAATCTGCATTTAACAATGTTATTGGGTGTCAATTTGTTATAAGGGATCTTTCTCGGTTTTTGAACAAAAAAATGAGGATCCCTTTATATAAGTCTGATGGCAATTCTGTGGCTTGTAATAATGAGTTCTAGATGGACAATAATTCTTGTGGCATAAAATGCCATAACCATTTATAAAACTCTGGAGGCAATCCGTCTGAGCCAGATGCAGTATTGGCTTGCAAGTTTTTAAGTGCGTTTTCTAATTCATGTAGGGAAATTAGTGCTGTAAGGTTGTTGGCAGATTGTGCTGAGATTTGTGATATCTCACACTGTGCTAGTCACTAAGTCATTTTGGCAGTATTTGTAAATTCTGTCCCAAACATCTGTTGCACATGTTTATCTACTTCATGTAACAAGTTTGTTTGGTCTGATACTAAGTCACCTGTGTTAGTTTTCAGTGAGCGTATAGATTTTTTAAATACCCTGTTTCTACAACTTTCAAATGGGTTTATCCCTATGTGCCAAATTTTTGTTTGAGTTGTAGTGTTTTAAATCTATTATACTGGTATGTTTTCATTTCTTCCTTAACAGTAGATATTTGTTCTGACAGATTTTGTTTTCCACTTGACTGTTGGGACTGTAGTTTCTATAAAATTTGTCTAAATTCCAAGTGTTTTTGAAGCTTGGCGTTGCTCAATTCCATTAACATCTTGTTGAAACATTTAGAGAAATCTAATTTAGTGTCTGTCCACCATTTGAGGGGGAGATCATATGACAAGTATACAGATCTGCTAGCTTGTAGTAGATATTGAAGTTTCTCTAAAATGTTTGCATTCTGTAGCATGCTGACATTTAAGCTCCATATTCTTTTACCTGCGGAGATGCTGAAGCAGTCAAATAGGTGGATGCTTATTAAGCTGTGGTCTGAGGTTGCTACCATTTGGGTGCTTGTTTGCTTTATTGGAACTGAAGGTGTAACAAACCAGTAATCTATGCGGGTAGATAGTTCATCTCTGTGATATGTGTGTATGGGATGTTTGCTTTAGATGCTTGTGCATCTATCAACCCTGTTTGGAAGATTAGTTTTTAAAAAGCAACATCACAACATATTTTGTTTGTTTTAATTCCTGTGTCTGTATGCTGCAATTAAAATCTCCCCCCAAACAATACCATTTTAGCTGTGTACAGGTAGTGCTGGATATTTTTAAATAATTCTGTCCATGTTGCTTTCATTTGGGGTGCATAGATAGTAATCAAATGAAAGGATTGGTTAAAGATTAGGATATCTACCTAAAGTGCTCTACCAAGGTGTATTTTAACTGCTTGAGTTACTTTAGCTTCTGCTTGATTAATGCAGATTCCTACTCCACTACAAATATCATCTCCTAGTGACCAGTGAGAGGTTCCCGGTATCCATTCTGAAGTAGCTTTTTGAGCTTCTCCTACTGTATGCGTCTAGTGCCTTGCAAAAATAGTATGTCAAATTTCTGATGCTCAAACTTAGCAAAAATGGATTTCCTTTTTTTTCAGCTTTTATGCTGTTTACCTTCAGAGAAGCAAAGGACAAACCAGGGAGAGTGTTCTTTTATATTTTGTGTAGGGAAAAACTTACTTGGGTTTTATTATTTTCATTCCTGATCTTGTTCCCAATCTTTTCTTTTTTGTCTGTATGGTGGACATATGCGCTTCTTCTTTATCTGAGTTCTATATGTGAAGAGGTATCTGAATTATCCTCCATTTCTACATCTCCCCATTAGAGTACTTCAAATTTGTTCTGCTTCTATCGGATGTTGGTGTGTAATGGATTTATTCCTTTTCTCTTTCCGTTTCTGCACTGGCTGAAATTGTTCTGTTGGGGGAGCACTGTGTGGGTGGGATTTAGATCCTGATGTTCTACATATCTGTGGGATGTAACTGTGTTGTTAGTGTCAATGCTATTTCTAGGGGTCTCGCTACTATTGGGGGTTTGCACTGCTGTTTCCTGAGTGCATTGGTTTGGGGAGATACTGTTCACTGGGGCAGTTTGGATGTTCTGTTTACCTTTTCCAGGGTGGTGTGATGTTCTAGTGGTGGCTTTTGTGTATGTAGAAGTCATGTTCAGCAAAGTCTGCATCTGTGGTATTGTGTGATGCCCATGGGCAAGAAGTGAAAATATGTCCCTCCATCTCACATAAATTGCAACATGGAGCAAAAGTACAGTGGATACCTGGATGCTGAAGTGTACCACACATAGTATATTTTATTTTGTCACAGCTACTGCTGAGGTGTTTAGGAGAGTAACATTTGTAGCAGGATTTTGGCTGTCCAGGGTAGAATAAAATTCCTCTATCTCTCCCTAGGAAAAAGCTACTCAGATGTTGAATGCCTGCTTCAGTGTGTCTAAACTGAACTTTGAACTTCCACCCTCCTGTCCAGAAGCTTTTGGTGTTTATGATAGGCTCTGGTAACCCTAGCACCTCATATTTATGTTCCAACCAGTACAGCATATCCTTAATATTTACCCCTTTATTTCAGAAAAGTATAGTTATAGTTTTAAAGGTTGGTTTGGATAGGTGTATAGCTGAAAAATAAGTTCATAAAGGAATCTCTTTCATGGACTGGCATTGGGTCCAAAACCTATCCAATAGGAAGGCAGATCGAAAGCTTTTATCCAAAGGTTGGTCACCCGGTGCCTCTTTTGAATGGAAACACATCTGATGGTGAAAACTGCAATGATTGTTTTATTAAAACTTTCCCCATAATGGCTGTGTCTTGGGGTAATTCTATCCCTCCCTTATATCGGAGTCTGACAGCATGCCATCTTTTTGCCTGTTGGTGTGGTTGGCTATCGAAGTTATTGTCTGTTGCCATATTTGCAGAAATATCAGATGAATCAGGTATTGCTGTATTCTGACTATCAGAAACACAGGATTCCTCAATTCATTTTTCAGAAAATTGTGGGTCATTTACTGATTGTCTGTTATCAGCTATCATAGTGTTCATTTATAAGTTTAGCATACTTGTCTAAGGAGATTCACCTTGCATTTGCTCCGGTGTCATGTTCGGTAGTTTTGCTATATCCAGTGTTGTCTCCATCAGTTCTGCTGAGAAATCATTTTTCTTTGAAAGTCCTTGTAAGCAGCTGTGTATCAGTCTGGGGGGAACCCCCAAGCTGGTCCCAGGGAGTGGGGTGTCAGGGTGGGGGATCCATTCACCCGATTCCGCTTGTATCCATGCCAACCCAGTTAGAGCAACTCCAGGTGTTCATTCCATATTTAATTCTAGTTGTAAGTCTCTCAGTTGTTTTGCTGTGGTATCAATCCTTTTGACTCCAAATTCAAAAAACAGGAATTGTTCTTGAAATTTCTTGCCCGTTCCACTGCCGAGGCTACCGTCCTGCCTTTTCCTTGCATCATGCCCAATGTCTTAAAACCTTTGAATGTGACTTGCACATGTTTATTAAGCAAGATCATAACCACTTGCTCCAATATAAAGTTTTACATGATATGTACACCTCAATGAAGCTCTATTAGATGGGTAAATCTGTGTCACCCCTATGTTTCAGATGTGGTGAATCAGAGGGCTCCCTCAAACATATCATATGGGACTGCCCCAAGGTAACACCCTTCTAGAATTCCATTAAACAGTTTCTAGATCCTCTTCTAGGCTTAGAGGATGTTTTTGTTCCAGAAGTGTATTTACTAGGCCATTTTCCTTCCCAGCTTTTCAGTTCTCGTAAGGGCCACATGGCTTTAGTAACAATCAAGGCTAAGACTGTCATTCTGTGCCATTTAAATGAGGCCAAAATTGTGTCCCTTACTAAATGGCACTGGGAAATTCTCCGAGCTTTGCTAGTGGAGAAACAAATAGCCTCACTTAGGTACCATCCTGAACTTTTTGCTTCCAGATGGGAATCTGTCTATGCTACTCTGTCCTCCCAATCCCCTGGCAGAGGAAAGTAACTGGGTTAACTACTTGAATGGGGGTCCTGTTTGTCAGGACCACCTCTTTTTCTAATTATTTTGTTTTTCCTTTTATTGCTTGCTTTGTTGCCTTCTCTTCTCTGTCTCTTTTCTTTGTT
Source organism: Neoceratodus forsteri (assembly GCA_016271365.2). Classification (NCBI taxonomy): domain Eukaryota; kingdom Metazoa; phylum Chordata; order Ceratodontiformes; family Ceratodontidae; genus Neoceratodus; species Neoceratodus forsteri. The sequence goes on from CM057449.1 coordinate 737,991,182, forward strand.
ATGCTACCTTTATCACTTTCTTTTTACACTCTGAGATAGGTGGGGGGTAGGTGTGGTTGGGGTTCAGTTGGGGTTGTATGTTTTTTGTTTACAGAATTGTTCTTTGTATACTAACGTTCGATCTTTTTATCTGTTCAGCTCATTTTGTGTTATGTCAGTTGTGTTACTTTGTGTTATGTTATTTGAAAATTAAAAATGTTAATAAAGTTTACTAAATGAAAAGAAAAACGTTGAATGCTATTTTCACAGGCATTGACAGACTTGTGAAAGTTTACCTGCTTCATAGCAGCTTGTGTCAAAAAGTGATGCTTGCATCTCATTTTTCACACACAGTTGTGGTCAAAAGTGTTACAAAATATGACACCTACACTTAAAAATTAGCTCACCATTTAGGTTGTCTAACTTTTTAGTGGAAGACATGGGAATCCATTGGAAATATGGCACAAATCTGAAGGGGGGGATTTGAAAATCCCCTCAAAGTATCAGTATTTAGTATGAGCTTTGTAAGTTTCAACACTATATACAGTACCTGCTTCCTGTAATAAGCTTTCAAAACAATATTTCCAGTGTTATTCAATCATTGCATCAGATAGTGTTGCTGCACATATTTTTGGACAATTTGTTACTAATGTAGATAGCCATGGCACCACCTCAGCCTTTCAGCCTATCTTATAGATAGGAACATTGAAAATGCTGACCTACAAAGTCCGTTGCAGGATTTTTGGAATGGTTGAACACAGGCACAGACACAGATCCATGTTACACCTGCATCTGTCTGATTGTGTCTAAATAGCACTGCTGCTTTTTTTTTCAAAAGATGCATCTTTCTGTGACTCAAAGTCATGATTTGTGGCAACAAGCTGATACATATGAGACCTGTGTCATTTTTGACACAAATGGGCTTTATTTTTATATAAAATTTTGACTGAGTTATACCATCTAATTGGTGATCTTACAGTTAGGATGAATTTTATTTTTAAAAATAGTGGCTACCAGATAGCAGATGTATCCTTTGAAAACCCCTGTCCCATATGTCCATTGTGTTTATCCATAGGCAAGTACAGTATCATGGAAACTCCTTGTAACCATTGTTATGATGGAAATTGTTGCCAGTAAATTATATGAACTTTGGCATTATAAAAAGAAAACTGCCAGTGGCAGATAACTATTGGGACCTAAGGCCATGTGAGCTGTCCTTTTATCCAAGGAATACTGATTCTGTTATGAGGTATGTCTTTGTGACCAACCCTTCCACAATGAATTCAAATGTTATATCTAACAACATTGTTCTCTGAAAGAAACTGTGCCAACCAGAGATTAAAAGAGTTAACACTATCCAGATACATTGTTTCCTTTTTGGAGCTTATTTTTATATGTTTACCATGCTCTAGGTGATTAAAATGCTCCCTCACATTAACCCTTATTCTTTCTCCCATTATACGTAGGGTACTACTTGTAGTTCTACCGCCCTGAACAAGCTGAAAAGGTTTCCACAGATTCACTTCATCCAGTGCCTTAACAATTTTAAAAATAGAAATCACATACTGTATCCCTTAGCCTGTGCTTCTTTCTCAGAGAAAACACATCCAGCTTGTCTTGATGTTCCTCATAGCTTATCTGGTCCTTTCATTTAATCCTTTTAGTAGTTCTCTGCTGTACCTTATCTATAGATGCAATATTTCTTTTTGTACTCTTGCAACAATAATTGCAGAAAGCACTCCATATTCAGTCTTATCAGTACCCTATAAGGTAGCAGAATCAAATTACTCTAATAGCATGATATGCCATTTACTTGCAACCCAGCATTCAGTTTTTCTTACCCACTGCACACTGCTGTGACAACTTTAATTTCTTGGCAATGATGCCTAAGCCTTATTCATTACTAAGTTGTTGACATTTCTGTGATATCTCTAGAGAAATATTCTGTCTGCCTGAAGTATCTGCAGCAGTACTTTTGGGGCATCAGAGGGATTTTCAGATATTCTCTTTGGAAATATCTGGAAATATCCCTAGAGCTTGATGGCTGCAACTGTAACCACTGTATATCTTCAAATAAATGCTTCAGCTTATATTATAGTTTTTATATTTTGGCATGTGGTTTGTATTCAGTGGCAGCTTATATTTGAGGGTGGCTTGGAAATATTCACAGGAAAGGTGCTGTATACCACCATGAGATACCATGGCCCTAATAGTCAAACGTTTGTGTGGGCGCTAACTGGTGTTTGCCCTTGCAAACTGGACTTTGTGCTGGAGCCCAATATTGAAGTGGCTCTGTTGCACTGGCAAACAGGGATAGCACCCACACAAACCAAATGGGCAGGTATGCAAATGGCGAGATGGGGACAGGAACATTGGTGCAAGCTGATATTCAATAGAACTGCGCAGTGCAAGAGGGTTTGCACACTCCTTTTGTGCCACACAAATACTGCCGACAAAAATCTTCTCTTATTCTGTGCAACCTTAGTGGCTGCCAGAGATAATGCAGCAAACCAGCCGGTTGGCTGCTGGGGGAGCATATCTGCCCCTGTGGCCCATTGCACCCCTGTTCTGACTGCCAGCCTTGTATTAAAAATAAAATTCCCTGATGCCAGTGGCCCCTCTTTCAATCACAAGCCCCAACTTTACAATAATATTCCATGGTGGTAGTGATCTCTCCTTCCTCCGATCGCCAGCACCAACTGTAAAATTATAATCCCTGGGGCTAGTGCTCCCCCCACCGTCTGATTGCCAGCCCCTCACTTGGAAAAGAATTTCTGGTGCTAGTGGTCCCCCCCTCAAAACTGCCAGCTGGGAATTAAAAAATGAACTATCCCTGGTGTCCAGTGCCCCCCTCCGTGGCACTGGGCACATCTCTCCACTCATCTCATCTGTATCTGTGGTGCTGTGGGTTCCTGTGGTGACTGGCACAGCCTCCTCACACTGCCTAGGCTGGCTGCCATGTGTACAGACAGGGAACATGCCTTGTATTTATAGGACAGGTTGCATCACCCTCTCGTATAAATACGAGGCACACTCCCTGCCTGTATATACAGTGGCCAGGCAAGGATGTGTGAGGAGGGCTGCACTGGTCACTGTAGGCACCCACAGCACTGTGGATACAAATAAGGTGAGTGGGGGAGTGCACGGTGCTGGGGGGGTACCACTGGACACCAGGGATGATTTGTTTTTTAATTCCCAGCTGGCAGTTTGGGGGGAGGGGGGACCACTAGTACCAGGGATTCTATTTTCCAGTGAGGGGCTGGCAATTGGATTGTGGGTAGAACTACCACCACCAGGGATTCTTTTTATTGTACAGTCGATGCTGGTGATCTGAGGGTGGGGGGACTACTAACACCAGGGATTATATTTTTACAATTGGGGATGGCATTTAGAGAAACAGGTAAGGTGGCTAGATAATAAAGAATGGAGCCAATCAAAAGAAAAGTACTTAGAAGAAGCAGACAGCTTGGCGTCCCGGTCAGCATGCAAAGAGAAAAAGCAATCAATTGTTATGATGGTAGAGTACTCTTTACTCAATATGAATGATAAAATCCAAACACCAGCTGCGTTCATTCAGTTGTGCAGCAGGTACAAAGATCCACCCTCCTCCCTCACAAGGGAGGTAAGGGACGGGGTGGATCTTTTTTCCTGCTGCACAACTGAGTGAATGCAACTGTTGTTTGGATTTTATCATTTATATTGAATGAAGAGTACTTTATCATCACAACAACAAATTGCTTTTTCTCTTGAGTGGTGACCAGTTGGGGATGGTGATTGGGGGGTGGGGACCAGTACCACCAGTGAATAACAGTCCAAAAGACAGCGTTCCTCATGAAACACAGACCACAGTTCTCCAACTAATTTGTTGCTTTATTTGTTGACCACAGTGTGAGCCCCTAGCACCTTGGCTTTAAGCCTTCAAGTTGGAAAACTGTGGTCTGTGTTTCATGAGGAGCGCTATCTTTTGGACTGTTGTTTCAATTAGGCTGGCTACCTTGCTTCAGCACACCCACCGCTGACTGAGAGCAGGACATTTTCTTTTGAACTCTCCATCAGTGAATAATACTCTACAGTTGGGGCTGGCAATCAGAGAGGGGGACCACTAGCACCAGGGGTTATAACTTTACAGTCAGGGGTGGTGATTGGAGGAAGGGGTGACCACTAGCACCAGGGAATAGTACTATGCAATTGGGTCTGTTGATGGGAGGGAGGGGGACCACTAACAGCAGGGATAGCTACAGCTATCCTGGCCTTCGAAGGGTGGAACCACATTACCTGCCTCCACAACCTATACAAATGAGGCCATAATGGGCATGCCAATGGCCCCTTAGCACCTTGTGTGCCTAATGGGCTCATTTGCATAGGTACCTTTGAAAATTGCAGATAGTGCTCTGGAATTATTTACTCTTGGGGTCAAGTTCAGGAACCATGTCAGGGCAACTCTCCATGACTTAATGCTGCCCCAACATTCCCCTATATTCAGTCGGGTAGCGCCGAGCTGCATATAGGATCCTCAGACCCCTGGGCAATTGCAAAGCACAGCGTAAACATTTGCGCTATGCTTTGTGCCTATCTGAATATCAGGATCCATATGTTCAAATACAAGTTTTCATAGTTTTATTGAATAGAAGACTCTATCACTGGCTACAAAACAAATCTCTGAACATTTCATTGTGATCCACATAGCTTTATCAAGGGATAGTGGTCCTAAACAATAAATATTTCATTGTCAGTAAATCAGCATTTTTTTTTTTTACTTTTGCTCTTTTTTTTAGACAAATTGCATTTGCTTTTATACAGTGTTCAAGCAAAAAGTTCATTGCTCCCAGTTTACAGAATGATAAGGAAATACTTTTTATTGGAATGAACATCCGTAGTCTGGACACATAGATGCAATACGCAGTAGGTGAGAAGTTAGCTCTACCAAACGCTCAGCATGCCATGACTGCAGCATGTTATGGCTTCCCCTTTAACCCATTAACCCATGCTGTGTACCAACTGCACATCTCAGATGTCATGATGTCACATATCTTCCATGATGCTGTACGCTGGTGGCCCCTTTATTGGCATAGGGACATTCCCTGGCTGTCTGATAGCAAAGGCTGCAAATGGTCAGTGTCTCCCTCCTACTGGAGGTGGAAACCTCTGCCTCAACTGAGTCCATAACTGTATTTCATGTAGCATTTAAGAGTGTAACTACTGAAATTCTCTGCCATTTCTCTGGGATCAGTTATTTTTCCTCCGTTAACCATATCTGGGCCTATTTGATTATTACTCCAGCTTTGTTTGTTGATATAGGCATAAAAACATTTCCCATTATCATTTCTGTGTAAAAGGTTAAACTCTAGCATACTTTGCTCAGATTTTATAGTACTCTTAATTTCTTTAACACCTTTTTATATGTATTTCTGTCCTCTGCCATCCTATTTGTGTATGCCCTTTTTTTGTGCTATCAACTTGAGCACTCTGTTGGTGCACCATCCAGGTCACTTCCCCCTCTTGGTGTACATCATTTTATTAGGGGCACATTCATCCTCTAACTGTCTTAATTTGTTCTTTAATAAGGTCCATCTCTCTCCTACACTTTTTCCATGAAAATCTTTTTCCCAGGCCCATTCCATCAGTTTCTGCTTAATTTTTGCAAAATTTACTTTTTCGTAGTTTTTTGCAATAGTAAATCCTTTTGTATATATCAAATGTCTTTTTACCATTAACTGAATAATGTTATGATTACTGTTACTTAAATTTTCCCCTATTTTAATCTTACTGACCATCTCTTCTCTGTTCATTATAATAAGATCCAAGACATTATCACCATGAGTTGCTTTATAAACTAATTGGGACAGGCTAGCCATATGCAGCATTTTTTTAAAATGATTTGCACTCGTACTATGTGCATTTATAGAAACATAGAATTTGACAGCAGATAAAGACCACTTGGCCCACCTAGTCTGCCCATTTTCTAACCTGATGGAAAAGCTGGAGATCCTAGTTAACCAGCAGCCTACTTCTTCTTACCCCCACCTCCCAGAATTGCCTTATGACTGTCCCATGCATTCTTGAATTCCCCCACTTTTCTTGACTCCACAACCTCCTCAGGAAAGCTATTTCATGCATCCACAACCCTGTCTGTGAAAAAATACTTCCTCACATTACCTCTGAGCCGTCCCCCCTCTATCTTCAAATTGTGTCTCCTTGTTTTTGCACATCTCTTTTTCTGAAAGATACTACCCTCTTGGACATTGTTGATTCCCTTGAGGTATTTGAAAGTTTCTATCATGTACCCCCTCTCCCTTCTTTCCTCAAGGGTATACATATTAAGCTCCTTTAGTCTCTTTTCGTATGTCTTCTGGTGCAGACCCTGCACCATTTTGGTTGCCCTCCTCTGGACAGCTTCCACTCTGTCTTTGCAGAGATGGGGTCTCCAGAACTGCACACAGTACTCCAGATGGAGTCTCACCAATTGTCTGTACAGAGGAATAACAACTTCCTGTTTTCTACTGTTAATGCCTCTCCCTACGCATCCCAGTATCCCCTTAGCCTTCCTTACTGCCTTCTCACATTGCTTGCCCACCTTTAGGTCATTTGATATAATTACCCCCCAGGTCCCTTTCCATTTTTGATCTTTCCAATTGATCTCCAGGTAGTTAAAGTCACCTGTTATTATTATATCTCATTTTTCTGCTATATATTCAATTTCACTTTCAATATTCCCATCCATTTCCCTATCTGTATTCGGCACCCTATTGTATATTCCCAGGTACTGTTTCTTATCAGTTTTACCCTGCACTGTCAACCACAGTGATTCTGTGCCTGAATCATTTGTGTGGCTATAAACTGTACCATTTATTGAATTAATAATATAAACTGCCACGCCACCACGCTTCTTAAGTAGTCTGTCCTTTGTAAATAACTTATAGCCGTCAATTTCCCTATTCCATTCCACACCTTCTTCCTACCATGTTTCAGATATCATACAAATATTCACATTCACTTCCACTAGCAATACTTCCAATTCAGATTTCTTATTAATGTTTAGGCTTCTTGCATTTAATGATCATGTCTGCATTCCAGATGTTCTTTTGAAGCTATATTATTGCTTTTTTGTTGTTAATTAAAGCCACTACAGCACTTCTACCCTGTGGACTGACCCATCTCCCCCTGCTTTTTAGTTTAAAGATATATCCACACATTTATTTAATATTAATCCCAGTTTTCTGCTTCCCCTTTTAGTAAGGTTTAATCCATCATAACAAAAATATGTCTGTTCATTTATAAACTCCTCCCAGTGCTTGATACATCCAATTCCCTCCTGTAATGTTCATTGTCTCAACCAGTTGTTTATATCTTTGATTTTACTCATGTTAAATTCACTTTCTCTAGGCATTGGTAGAATTTCAGAAAAGTACACCTTGCAATTAAGCCAATTTGCTTCTCCACAGATTCTTTTATATTCTTGCTTTATTTCTGTTTGCCCTTGAGTTCTAATGTTGTTTACTCCCAAGTGAAGGATTACTGTGGCATTTCCATCCCTTTCTTTCACTGTATCTTTTCACATTTTCTGCACTTCATTTATCTTGGCCCCTGAGAAGTATCTAGTGGTCACAGTCTCTTTACAGCCCTTAGATGTATACCTGTCAGTGTACTTTATGATGGATTCACCTAGTACATACACTTTCTTATCTATCTGATTTCTTATAGAAGTCTCAGTATTTGTTTGTGTGTTTGGTGCTGATGTATCCATCTCATTCTGTACCATGTCCATATTATTGTGGGATGCATGTATTTTCTCCCCATGTGAGTTGTAATCACCTTCTGAATATATTCTAGATTAACCGGCACAGCCTGCACTTGATCCCTATGTGCTTTTTATGTAGTGGCAATCTGTACCTCATTTTGTGTTTGGTGGCTGCATTCAGGTGCTGATATCTTTCTTTCTACTGCTGCGTTATCTGTTGTCATAGTTTTTACTTTATCTTGCGTATTGTCTATTTTCCCTGAATTGTAATAATCAATGTTTTCATCCAACATTAGCAATGTCTTAAAGCTATTTTGTGTTTCCAGACTAAACCCCATCACCCTTCTCCTACCTTTTTTTTTAATTTCCTTTGTTCCAGTGTCCATTCCCCTTCACCCTCCACATCTCTTTCTCTTTTCCTTACTTTTTTTCCTGTTTCAACACTACTTGCTATGTTCTGGTGACTATCATCAGTGTGCTTAAGTAAGATGTTTTGCTGCATTGAGACCAACTGTATTTCTACCTCTAGCAGCTTATGTTTAAGTTCTTTTATTAGATGGCACTCCTCACAAGTAAAAATCAGGGCCTCATTTGCAACTTCTCTGCTGATCTTTTTGCACACAATGCATCTTAAACCCAGTTGCCCACCTTCTAATTTAACCACATTTGTATCCATCTTGTAGTACATATTGCTATTTAGTAAATGATAGAAGTCAATTTATTGAAACATGTATCCTAGAACTGTTAATTATATACCTTTACTCACAGCACTACTGTCGGTAGTTACGTTTGGCTCTGTTTGGGCCTTTTCCCCTTCTTCCCCTTCTGACACTTCAGACATGCACAGACATGCTGCATGTGTCTTAGCACGTGTCTTTGTGCATGCTCGCCCCACTCACATGTGGTTCAGCTTTATGCCAGCGGGACCCAGAAGTTCTGCAAGTCATGTGACACCACCTCCCGACCTTACTGCACACAAATTGCTCCAAATAAAGGTCAAAAATAGAAAACTTCTTCCCTCACTGAACTACAGCTCCCAGGTCTCTTCTTGTCTCTGATCCCAGAAAAGTATATATTAACAATACTTTCTGTAGTTCCAAAGTCCTCCAAACACTTCTTGTCCATACTGTCTCACCTCAGAGTGAGGTCACACAGCATAGGCACTAGTAATTGAGTGCTTGGACACCACAGGGCTCAGCTTTATGCCAGCGGGACCCAGAAGTTCTTCAGGTCACGTGACACCATCTCCTGATCTTACTGTACACAAAGGGCTCCAAATAAAGGTTAAAAATAGAGAACTTCTGCCCCAAAACTGTTTAAGAGCTGTAAGAACACAACAATCCCTTTACATTTCTCTAAATAAGAGCTCTTTAGATAAAAATACTTAAACACATACTCTGCATCTACTGCTCCCTCTGTAATCTTTTCTCCCCACAGCTGAATCCTGACTTTGCCAGCTACTGTTGAGCCTGTTCCTGACCTTTTTCATTTCCATAACACCCACACTCACCCCCCAACACATGCACTCCCTGCATCTACTACCAGTGCTCTTGGCAATGTTTCCCACATAGCTGCATGTCCTAACAATGCCAGCCACAACTACACATTTACATTCCACCCTTACCCCACCACCACCACACATTATGCGGCTGCCAGTATGCCACAACTGAAGTCAGACAGTGTCACTTACAATCAAATTATCACAAAACACAACACACTTGTTGCACTCCAGTACATACCTCTTCAATGAGGATTTTCTTTGAGATGGTTCTGGTGATGGTTATCAACCCGGCAGGTGGGCATACGGATGGATGGACAATCAAGCAGCCTGCTATGGCAGTTTGTTGCATATAGTGTTGGTGGAAATAGGACCTGAGCCCTGCCTGAAGACAGACTACTTGCCTATTTCCCTACAATGGCTAACCTGGCCTTGATTCCCTCAGAGTTCACAATGGCTGCTATAGAGGCCACAACTGATGACATGCAGGAGTGTAGCTATCTATCTATAAATTGTACATCTAATGGCAATCTGTTGCCCTATCAAACAAATTTCATCAATTCCTATAGTGACTCTTAGCTGTACCATGTAGCAGTACATAAGTACTGTAGATAATTTGTATATGAAATGTTGCAAAATGATACATTTAATAATAAAGTGATAAGCAAAATCGTGTTTTCTGAATTTTATTTGCACAGCACATGTTACAGATGTAGAACAAAATGGTAATATAAATGCATGTTAAAAATAGAAAACCGAGTTAGAATCAATGTTTTATCCATAGGTCTTCTTCAGGAATTATCTAAAAGAGAAAAAAAGCAGGTAAGGGAAACAAGAGAAATATATGTGAGGAAAGACAATAGGGGAAGGCTGTGGGAAAAAACGTGATAATAGGTAAGGTAAGAATAGAATCTGGAAAATGAAAAGGTGATAATAGGTATGTAAATGTATAGTAGAAGTGAATGAGCTGAGGAATCCTTAAGTGGGGACTAATTTACAGGACCTACAGTAAAGTAGTAAGAAGGCTGAAAGGTGAAAGCTATGTGTGCACACTCATTTCCATTTTTATTTTCTACAGATCAAAGAAATACTCAAACTGGAGGTGCCAGTGATTTACACTGGATCTGCAACTATTGGTACAAGGACACCCAGTGCAAGGACACCTCACTAGATCCATTCAGCCTAACAACATTTTCTGTAATGATACAACTGGCAAAATCAACCCAACACTCACCAGCAGTGGGACTGTAACCATGTAGAAAATGGTGATGTGATAAATGAGGCTACCTTGTTTTCATAGCCACTGTGTTACAACAAAGATCTCGTAGGGCAAACCTGTATTAGGTCAAAATTACTAGACTAAATGTCACAAGGCTGCATGTCTTTGCTCCAGTTGCCATGCCATTGGTTTGCACCACCCCATAGCTCTGGCAGCTCATAATACCTAGACATGGCGACTACACAAGCCTGAATATCAGCAAGGCTACAAACAAAGGCACCTCACAGCCATGAAATGTTGTCTAAACTTTTTATTGTGAAAAAGTCAAAAAATGGTAGACAACTTGCATTCAATGTGCAAGGTGAAGATGTTGCGTGCACATGCAGTGCATGTCAGAAGACAGTTTTTGTAGCCTGATGTAGTAAATCGAGCACACAATCAGCTGAGTGCCTTTGTGTACACTGAAAACTGAATATCAAAAGACAGTCTCCGGATTCCTGTGATGTCATAAACCTCTTGCACTTCACTCTTGAGGTTTAAGAAGTCACAGGAACTCCTTGATGGGTCACAGAAATCGTAACAGATGGATGCCCATCTGATATTCTATTTATATTACAGTAACTAGTTACTTTTAGGGAAAAGTAATATCATTACAGTTACTTATTACTTTATTTCAGAAGTTATCCATTACTATTACTAGTTACCTAGAAAAGTAATCGGATTGCAGTCACTAGTTACAAGTAACTAGTTACTCCCCAACACTATCTGTGACCATAGAACTGGGGAACTGCTGCAGAAAACATGTGTTGCCACAGAATTAAACATACTGCATTTGGTGGTTTTCATATTAGACATGCCAGTTTTCAGCAATCCCAAGGTCTGTTCCCCTCTTCATTTGTCCTGATGCCCCTTCCTGACTTTATATCTGATATCATCATGTCATCAATGACATCAACATATTAGCCAAAAGATGGACAGAAACATTCTATAGACGTAAACAAGTATTGTTGCATAACTGAAACAAATGCTCCAGAGAAGTTGAGGAGATCTGCCACAGAACTTAGAGCTGAAGTGCCACTTGAGAACTGTTGCTCCTGGTATTACCTTATTTAAAGATGGCATAGGCATTAAGTAGCAGAGGAGAACATCAATGCAAAGGCACTGAAGGAAGTGTCACACAAAAAGTTTAGCTGCAGAACAGCCAAGTTTAAAAGAAACACACAATTTCACATGCACCTTAATGGTAAGATTGCTTTTTTGAAGCCTCTGTGTTCATATACACAGAACAGACCACAATAATCACATTATACTGAAAAAAAGTGTAATAAGGGCCTACCAGTCTTTAAGTATGGTACTTCTTTTCTTTCCAGTCTGTACTGATTTTTAAAGTGCATATTGTGCGGAGTCAGGCCAGGAACAGAAAGTGAAAAATCACATATATCCGTGGAGTACCCCTGTAGCAATTGCATACATACACAGACTTGGGCCTGTGGCTGGCAGAACAGACTGCATGCCTAAATGGCATGCAGATCAGCTGATGTTTCAGCTATGTCTTCATCAAAGATACCTGGCAACATCCCTTTCATATCTAAAACTTAGAATATGTAGGGGAAGGTGCTGCCAGACAAAAGTGTTCTCTCCAAAGGTGCAGGAAATGATCATGTGCTAGTACTAGTTTATCCATCAGTGCAGTAATACATATGAGATGAGTACAAAAAGAGAAGGGGGTGTTGGGGGAGTGGAAGCGGCTAGAAGGGGAAAGGGAGGAAGGGGTATGAACACATTAAAAAAGAACCATTAATACATCTCATAGGAATCCAGTAGGAAGCAGTACAAACAATAGTTTATAGAAAACATTGCAGTGGTAGATCTTTAATCCCTTTGGGGGTCATCATTTCTAGAATATGTATCCAGAAACATTCTCTTTGAGAAAGTTTTTTTTTAATAAATTCCCCTCCATGTGGACCCAATGTCAATTTTTCTAGACCCACAAAATGCAAACTGTCTGCCAACCTATGGCCTGCCTCATGAAAATGTCTTGCCATGGAGTATGAAAAGTGATTATTCTTTATTGCCACTTTATGATCCCCCACCCTTTATTTGAGTTGTCTCTTGGTGTGGCCCATCTAATTCACGCTGCAAGGACAAGTTAGCATATTAATGACCCCACTCATTTGAACAGTTAATAAATGACTTAATGCCATATTTTTTGTCAGATCTCAGACGTTGGACAGAGGTAGTGTCCCATGAGGTAGGTACCACAGTGTATACAATCTCTGCAAAGAAAATTCCCCATTGGTTGCGGTGGTGACATTGTCTGTCCAGTAAGTGTTGTCTAATAGATGCTGTGGACCAGGAAGCCCCTCACATTTCTCCCCCATTTCTGACTGATAAATGATTGATGGTATTCTTCTTTTCTAAATGATTTGTCTCCCTGTAGGACTGGCCAGGCTGATTAATGACTCCTACAATATCTCCAGTCCACATCACTGCTGTGACTGGTGAGGAAACACATACGCTGTCACATTCCAGGATTTAAAGTTATACAAACATGCAAATAAATTGGTTGCCACAATGTACAGAAAACATGTGGAATGGGATAGCTCGTTACTAATAACAGCTGTCACTAACATAGCTTGGTCAATAACATCCCAGTAGGTCAAATGCTCAGAGTTAAGTAAAACTGTACAGTAGAACTGGAGTTTGAGAAACATGCACAAGACATACCTAACGTATTTCTTCAATGTAACTATGCTCCCAAGGTGATCCTGCATGCATATCAGAGGGCAAAGAACAATGAAAGAAACACTTTGGTGCAACCAAAAATTAAAAATACAACTTCAGTGGGACAACATGTTTGTTTCATCACTAGTCACAACAGTGATAGCTGAGATATTGTAGGAGTCATTAATCGATACTGACCGATCCTACAGGGAGATGAAGCATTTAAAAAAAAAACTCTCAGCTGTTGATCAGCTACAAACAGGGGAGAAATTTGAGGGACTCATGGATCACAGTATCTATAAGACAATAAAGTACCTACTAGACAGACATGATCACAACCGCAACCAATAAAGAATTTTTGTTGTGAACACCACTGTATGCACTGTGGTAACACATGGGACACCACTTCCTTCCAACATCCAAAATCTAGCAGAAAATATGACATTAAGTAATTTAACTGTTCAACATGTGGGGTCATTTATATGTTGACTTGCCCTTGTGGCATGAATTACATGGGCTAGACCAAGAGACTACTTAAATAAAGGGTGAGAGAACATAAAGTGGCAATAAGGAATATGAACTTTTCATACTCCATGGCAAGACATTTTCATAAGGCAGGCCATGGCTGGGTTGGCAGCCAATTTTGCATTGTGTGGGTCTAGAAAAAGTGACATTGAGTCAATGTGGAGGGGACTTTATTAAAAAAAAAATCCAAAGAGAATGTTTCAGGATACATATGCTAGATACTATGACCCCAAAAGGAATTAAATGAAGACCTCTCTCTCTACAGTGCTTTCTATGAGCAATTATTTGTACTGCATCCTCCTGGATTCCTATGAGATGTAGTAATGATTGTTTTTTAATGTGTTTTTAACCCTGTACCCCCTTTACCCCTCTTCTCCCATTTCTCTATCTTCTCACCCCTTCTCCCAACCCCCCTTTTTTGTACTTGTCTCATATGTAACATTGCACTGTTGTATTAACTAACACTAGCATGTTGTCATTTCTTGTACACTTGAAGGGAACACTTTTGCCTGGCCACAGCTTCCCATGCATATTCTAATGTTTAGATATAAAAGGTTTGATGATGGTGTAGCCAAAATATCAGTTGATCTGTGTGCCACATACAGTTTGTACACAGCCAGCCCATGTTCATAAATTTATACAATAGTTACAGTTGTCCTTCATGGATTGATATCTTTTTGTACTTTCTGTTCCTGCACTGACTCATGCGCAACATGCACTTTAAGAATCAGCGCATAACATAAAGGAAAGAAAGTGCCAGCAATAAAGAATGGCAGGCTCTTAATACACTTTTTCAGTACTGTGATTATTGTAAACTGTGCAGGGTATTTAGATGCTGAGGTGTGAAACAAGCAATATTGTGGACTCTGATACCAGCGAGCACCAGTCCAGTAACCCTATTCAAGGGATAGAGTACCTCCACTTTTGTTGGTTTTTACCTTTAGTGGAAGATATAATGGGTAATATATGCAAATTAACTTGAAGAAAGTGACTTTGACCATGCATTTAGTGGGACTGTAAGGTACCTAAAAGCCTCACAAACAACCATTGGGAGTTTTATAGTCCTCTGTAAAGCACAACTAGCCTAAATTCCTTCATGATGATGTGCATATTCTACTCATTGTGCCTTGAATTAGGAATAAATGCAAAATTTTGTTTTTCTGTAAAACCTGGCATTTTTTTATATATGCTTGTTGTTTGTCACCCTACCAAACAGAAGAGAGAAATAAATAAATGCATTAGTTGGGATTTGAACTCAGGCCACCCAGAATTCCATTCCAGTTTTGCTGCCAGCTGCACCACGAAGGCAACTGGAAACCTGGGATTCCCAAAAGAATATTAATCTTTCTCTAATGCGCATTCTGGTGCTGCACAGATAATTACATTTTCATTTACAAGGATGTGGTGTGCACATATATGGAACCCAAACAGAAGAGAGAGAAAGAAGTAAGTGCCTTAGCTGGGATTTGAACTCAAGTCACCTGGAATACCATTCTGGTTGCACTACCAGCTGTGCCACCAAGGCAGCTGGAAACCTGTGACTCCCAGCAGCAGTTGGTACTGCAACCAGACTGGTATTCTGGGCAGCCTGAGTTCAAATTCCAGCTAGGGCACTTATTTCTTTCTCTCTTCTGTTTGTTTGGTATCCATATATGTGTGCAGTTCCATATATGTGTGCACACTGTACCCTTGTGAATGAAAACATAATTTACTTATTTTATTTATTCATTTGGCAACCGGGTTGGTGCACTGATCCAAAGACCTTTTTCAGGCATAGCCCAGGCCAGAAACTGGCACAAACAGTGTAAAATACAGTGAGAGAACAGCATTGATCATACAGGGAACATAACATAACTATCTGTGCAGCACTAGGTTGTGCACTTGAGAAACAGTAACATGCTTCTGGGAGTCTCAGGTTTTCAGCTACTTTGGTGGCACAGCTGGTAGCACAACTGGAATGTTATACCTGGTGGCCAGAGTTCAAATCCCAGCTAATGCACTTATTTCTTTCTCTCCTGTTTGTTTAAACATAGAAACATAGAAACACAGAATTTGATGGCAGATAAGGACCCCTTGGCCCACCTAGTCTGCCCATTTCCCTACCTATTGGATAAGCTGCAGATTCTAGTTACCCAACAGCCTACTTCCTCCTACCCCTTACTATAATTGCCTTATGTTTGTCCGACACATTCTTGAATTCCAACACTGTTTTTGACCCCATGACCTCCTCAGGAAGATGGTCCCATGTGTCCCATGTATCCATCACCCTTTCCATGAAAAAAATACTTCCTCACTTTGCCCCTGAGCTGTCCCCCCCATCTTCAAATTGTGCCCTCTTGTTCTTATAAATCTCTTTTTCTGAAAGATGCTCCTGACTTGGACTTTGTTGATTCCCTTGAGGTACTTGAAAGTTTCTATCATGTCCCCCGTCTCCCTCCTTTCCTCAAGAGTATACATATTAAGCACTTTTAGTCTCTCTTTGTATGGCTTCTATTGGGCATGGGGTCAAAATGTTGCAAGACATTATGCCACATGGCAAAATTGCACTGCCAATACAGCACCCCCGAACCCCTCCAACTAAAGATTCTCAACTCGGGGGGGGGGGTTATCTCAGGAAGCACAAAAAGTTCAAAAAAATAAAAGTTTCTGAGACCGGGAATCAAACCCGGTCCCAGCTGCAGCGCCTGGGATCCTGCTGCTGTGGCTCAGTCCTGTGAGCCATAGCAGCTACTCATCAGAACCCAGTCCCAGCAGAGGTTTTATCCTCTGCCTGGGAAGTGTGAATGGTGCAATACTGCATACAGCAGTATACGCAGTATTGCACCATTCACTCTTGCCTACGGTGCTATCCCGGGTTAGCCATAATGTTGTATGCTGTTAAGCGTGTGACATTATGACCTGGGAGGCTTCTGTTGCAGACCCTGCACCATTTTAGTTGTCCTTCTCTGGACTGCCTCCATCCTGTCTATGTCTTTACAGAGATGGGGTCTCCAGAACTGCATGCAGTACTCCAGATGGGGTCACACCAACTGTCTATACAGATGGATAACAAATTTCTGTTTTCTACTGGTGATGCCTCTCCCTATACATCGTAGTATCCTCCCAGCCCTCCTTACTGCCTTCTCACATTATTTTCCTACCTTTAGGTCATCTGCTATGACTATCCCAGGTCCCTTTCCATTTGTGTTGTTGTTAGTACCCCCCACCTTGTGTACTCTTCCCCTGGGTTTTTGTTTTCCAGGTGCATTACTTTGCACTTTTTTGAATTGAATCTAAGCTGCCATATTTTTGACCATTCCTCCATTGTCACCCTTTCTTCACTGCTTTTGCATTTAAGTGCAAATCCTTCAAATTACTTACTTACAGTGGGCTCACAATGACCTCAAAATAAATAAAACATCAATATTGACTGTCTGACCTCTTGTTCTGGCTTGAGACCACAGTTAGGTTATATCACACTGAAGAACACTAAAACTGGTGAAACACATGTCCATTGTTTGCTCTCATAAGCTTCTGCAGATTGATTGTAAGTGGTACTGTGCAGCATTTTAAAATTCTGGTGGAGAGAAATTCTGCAGAATTTCATGAAATTCTGCTACAATTCTGCCACTTTTCTTTGGAAGCAGAATGGCTGAATTCTGTGGTGAAATACTGTGGAATGGGGTCTTCAATCCACTGCCACAGAATAAAATTCTGCAGATCTCCATGAATTATGTGGAAACATTTTCCCCAACCATTTTATCTAGATTGCATGTAATACTGTTACCAAATTTTTCTAAAAAAATACACCAGTTTCAATATTCTAGGTTTGAAGATGAGTAAACTGATCATAAATTGTGCCCTTGATGTTTCTAACTTTTGTTCAGCTTTAGCACTTATACGGTTCCACAGGTAATCTTGCAATCATTAAGAAATGGATACATGGTATGACATTCCACAGCAAATGTACCCATGTAACTCTCTCAGTTCACTGTAGACCTCAACTGCATTTGAGACAGAATGATCTGCTCTACTGTTGTTACAACAGAAACTGTGCTTTAAAATGTCAAAACATTGCTTAGTCAAGTACTTTTACTACAGACTTGTCATACAAGTTATAGAGGTGGTGGTGTGTGCAGTATCTGCTCAGTTTACAATTTTTGAGTGTTTTTAGTTTGTTGCAGCTGTGTTTTTCCTCCCAGTCATCTGGGGAAGGGATATGCTCATCACTAGCTGCAGAGAGAGTGAGAGTGATAGTGAGAGAGAGAATTATATACACTATATTTATTATATGCCACCTTCTATTACCTCCCCTATTTCACCCCCTCCCATTCTGAACTGTTGGCTAATTCCTCTACTTATCTCCCATTCCCTCCTCCCACCCTCCTTTCCCTCTTCCTTTCACTATTACATTCCATATGTTCTTATCCCAACACCTCTTGACCTATTACCTGCTACGTAGTAATGGTCTTGCTCCACCCCCACTGCCTGACACCACTAGGTAATGAATATCTCTACTGACAAGGCCCAAAACTGGGCTTATGTATTCTACACCTTTTAGCTCTACCTGTAGTGTATTCTCTGTGTAGTTTGTCCTCTCTCTCTGTTGCCCCTTACAGCCTGTGCTATCTTCAGTGTTGAGGAGTAACTAATTACTTGTAACCAGTTATTATAATCTGATTACTTTTCCAGGTAACTAGTAATAGTAATTGATTACTTTTAAAATAAAGTAATGAGTAACTGCAATGATATTACTTTTCCCTAAAAGTAGCTAGTTACTTTTGTATAAATAGAACAAGCATTTGTCAATGCTGAATGTTTGCTTGCTGATATTAGCATTGGATGTGCAGGAGTTAGACAGATGCAGAATAGGAATGGCAGTGAAGTATTGAACTCACGCCAACCCTACCTCCACCCTGTACAGATGGACAGGCATTGGGGTGTGCCTTTGGGTCATCGCCTATAAAGCTCACAGCATTTAACCTCACCCTATCCTGCAGACACCGACAAGTGTTGAGGTGTGCCTAGGGGTGTTCTGCTTGACAGTCACCCCATGTCATAAGGACATACACTGAAATGGGTGCATTATAGGAGAATGGAGTGAACTCTTGGGCCGAAAAGTCCAAGGCACACCTCGATGCCTGTCACTGGCTTCAGGGTGGGAGTGGGGGTGGAATGGTGTGAGCATTACAGCTGGCAATCCAAAGGCATACTCCTGATGCCTGTCAATCTGTACAGGGTGGGACGTTATGGTTAGAAACCCTAATGCCCTGGGCGTTTATTGGTATTTGCACTACAAATTTCCAACATGGTCTTTTTGTAACCCCCCACCTCATGAAAGCATTTGGGACCTCTGCTCATGAACAGTGGAACTGCGATTTTGTTAATCTGTCCCGAACGTTGATTTCCCACAGCGACTGCACAATTCTGGGCCAGATGTGCGAAAACACAGTTCGAGCAGGATGTGAAAAATGACAGCTGTACCACTCATAGAGAGGTATGAAGAGATGGCAGTGCTGAAAATCTGGAGTGAAAATATTAAAAATGCTTGAAGTTATGAGCGTATGTGGAAACTGCGCACTGCACGCTTGTAACACAGTCATTTAGTGGAATTATCTCACCAGATTTTCAACATAGGTATTTTGTGACCTCTGCTCATGAACAGTGTCACAATGATTTTCTTAATCTGTCCTGAACATTGATTTTCCACAGCTTCCGCACCATTGTACGCAAGATGTGTGAAAACACATTTTGGACAGGATGTGAAAAATGACAGCTGTACTGTTCATAAGGAGGTGTGCAAAATTGACAATGCTGAAAATCTTGCTTGAAAATATTACAAAATCTCGAAGTTACAAGTGTGCATAACAACGCACACTCGTAACATCATCATTTTATGGACTTTTATCGCCAAATTTTTAACATAGGCATTTTGTGACCTCCACTCATAAACAGTGTCACTGTGATTTTCTTAATCTGTCCTGAACACTGATTTCCCACAGCAACCACGCTATTGTGCGCCAGAAGTGCAAAAACACATTTTGGCCAGGATGTGAAAATGACAGCTGTACTGTTCATAAGAAGGTGTGAAAAACTGGCAATGTTGAAAATCTGGAATGAAAACATAAATTCATGAAATTATGAGTGTGCATGAAACTACTTAATGCAAACGCATAGCATGATCATTTTTGAGAATTTTTCACAAATTTGCAACATAGGCTTTTTGAGGCCACCTCATGAATAGTGACACTGTCATTTTGTTAATTGGTCCCAAAAGGTGATTCCATGCAGTGACCGCAAAATCACCTTTTGAGACTGAATAACGACATGACAGTAACTGAATTCATGAGGTGGGGTCCCAAAACCCCCATGTTGAAAATCTGGTGCCAAAATTCACAAAAATGGCCACGATATCCACCTAAGTTGAAAACCCACCGTTTATGCCATTTTACAGCTTGCTGGCATTTCTTCAGTTCACGGACGCTGTGAAGAGTGCAGACATGTTACGGTCCACTGAAGATCATCGCACCTGGCTCCAGAGGTAAGTATGGGGTAAGGGGTAAGGGGATGTGGGGTGTGCAGAGGGTGGGTGCGGGTTGGGGAAGGGGGCACCAGAGACAGTGAAGGATTGTTTTCTGTTTTTACAGTGGGAAAAAAATGACAATGCAGGAGGCTTTTGGCATGCTGGGTTGGGCTCCCAGCATGCCACCTAGGTGTTTGTTGGCAGGGGGGTTTGAGTCAATGGGGATTGGGCACCCCCATTGGCCATAAAGTATGCTTGGTGGGGCACATGAGCTGAGGGGGATTGGGTACCCCCTCAGCACACAACAAATGGGGGGACATTATGCTGATGGGGATTGAGCTACCCCATCAGCAAATGAACTGGGAAGGGGGCATGCTGACAGGAGGATTGAGCACCACTGTCAGTTTTCATGGGGACTGAGAGGCAGCTGGCAACAGCCGCCGCTTGACGCCAATATGCAAACTGCCTACACAATTACACCGCTGATTGCAGCAGTGGTTTTCTTTCAACTACACACCACTGCATCTGAACTGCTGTCATAGACAGCTTGGCCATTCATAGGTGCATTGTGGTTGTGCCTGCAAAATTAATCAGGGCATTGGCAAAGTGGGCGGCACACCTCCAAAAAGTCATATGGTGGCACTATGTTTCTTGTCCATGTGCGCAAGAAAACATAAAAACAGATCAACATCCATCTGTTAAGGTTGCTGTATTCCATCAAGGGGTTCTTGTGATTTCATAAACCTCAAGAAGTTTATGACATCACAGAAATCCAGAGATCATGCAGGTGTCTTTTGATATTCAGGTTTCAGTGTAAACAAAGGCTGCTTAACTAACTGCATGCTCGATTTATTACAACATCAGGCTAATAAAAACTGTCTTCTGACAAGCACTGCGTGAGCACCCAGCATCTTTACCTTACACATTGAACACAAGTTGGTTACCATTTTTTGCCTTTTTTCAAAATAAAAACCTTAGGCAACATTTCATGGCTGTGAGGTGGTATTTTTTTGTAGCCTTGCTGATATTCAGGTTTGAGTAGTCACAGTGTCTCGGTATTATGAGCTACCAGACATATAGGGTGGTGTGAACCTGTAGCACAGCAACTGAAGCAGCCTTGTAACATTAAGCCTAGGAATTCTGGTCTAATACTGGTTTGTCCCATGAGATCTTTGTTTTAACACAGTGGCTACGACTACAGGGTAGCCTCATTTATCACACCACTGTTTTCTACATTGTTACAGTTTCACTGCCATTGGGTGTCGGGGTTGTTTTTGCCAGTTGTCTCATTACAGAAAATATTGTTATGCTGAATGGCTCTGGTGAGGTGTCATTGCTGCGCTGGGTGTCCTTGTACCAATTGTCACATATCTGGTGTAAATCGCCTTCCCCTCCAGTTTGAGTATTTCTTTCATCTGTAGAAAAGGAAAATGAGTGCGCACATGTAGCTTTCTCCTTTCAGCCACTTTATTGGGTCCTGTTAATTAGTCCCTACTTAAGGACTCCTCAGCCCAATCACTTCTACTGTGCCTTTTTCATACCTATCATCACCTTCTCATTTTCTAGATTCTATTCTTATCTTACCTATTATCACTTTATAATAACTGGCTAGCGTTTTTTCCCTAAGGGAAACTGGGTTATAATTTCCCATTATAACCCATGGGTTATAACGGTGAACATTCACTGGCTTTTTCTTGGTTAACACGTGTGCCAGCCACAGCTCTTCTCTCCCTCTGTGCCTTTCAGTAGCACTGCACACCTGCACACTTCACTGTGACTGGCACTCGGCGGTAAGTTAACTGAAAAGAAAGGAAATAACTGACCTATGTCTACTATTATGTTTAAGCTACAAAAAAGAATGAAAATAGGGGAAAAAAATGATTCAGCAGCAAAGCTCACACAGTGGATTGCGCTGAAACCCTGGGATAGCTGCTGCATGGGGATGTGGTCTTATTTTATATAATTGCTGTGGTGAAAAAAATGCTCCCCAGCAATTATATAAAATAAAACATGAGGTGGTGTGTTTAACTCAAGATTTTACACACACACCCTCAATGCTGGATGTTTAAATAAACCCCTTGAGCTTCGCTTTTGGGAATTTAGGTGGCATCCAACACCTCGGGTGTGTGTAAAATCTTGTTAAACACACCACTCAATTATTATTCTATATTTTTCCTAAAGCCTCCCCACATTTTTTTTGTCACAAATATGTCTCTTATTTTCCTTACTGCTTTTTTCTCTTTTAGATAATTCCTAAAGAAGACCTATGGTTGAAACATTGATTCTAACTCTATTTTCTATTTTCAGTATGCATTTAATACTACCATTTTGTTCTATATTTGTAATGTGCTGTGGAAATACAAGTCAGGAAACATCATTTTATTTCTCAGTTTATTATTAAAATATATAATTTTGCATCACTCGATATACATATTATACTATTTGTGCTCCACTACGTGGTACAGCTAAGAATCGCTATAAGAATTGATGAAATTTGTTTGAGAGGGTAACAGATTGGCCAGTTGATGTGCAATTTATAGATAGCTTGCTACAACCCAGCATGTCATGAGTTGTGGCCTTCTATGGTTGCCATTGTGAACCCTAAGGGAATCAGGGCCAGCATAGCTGTTGTATGGAAAAAGGCAAGTAGTACATCTACAGGCAGGGCTCAGGGACCATTTCCATCAACTACCACATGAGCCAAGCTGCCACAGCAGGTCGCTTGATTGTCCATGCACCCACCTGTGAAGTCTGTCACCATCACCAGTCCCATCTCAAAAAAAATTCTCATCAAAGGTGTATGTACTGGAGTGCAAAAAGTGTTCTGTGTTGTTTGATAATTTCAAAGTCAGTGTCAGTGGCTCAGTAGGTAGCACACTTGCCTCTGAAACCAGGAGATCACAGGGCTGAGAGTTCAGTTCTCACACCTGGCACTTGGGTTAGTATCCCAGTACTGACACTGTAGTGCAGCATGGGGGGGGGTGCTGTACTTCTGAGGTGCCATCTTTCGAATGAGACATTAAACCAAGGTCCCATCTGCCTGGACAGGTGGTTGTTAAAGATCCCATGGCACTTATCAAAAATAGTAGGGGAATATTTTATTGTGTGAAATCATACAAAAAACAAAACAATCTGTACATTTGTTATCTTACAAATTATTGATGTAATACCCACAACCACATTTAGATACAATCACACATTGCAAAAAAAAGGAAAAAAAAACAAAACTTAACTACCTTCTCCAACACATATTGCAAATTAACATACACTCCCTTTTGGATAAGTTCTAATATATCAGAACAGGAGAGCAAATACTTTATGTAATTGGAAGGAAAAGTCCCATGTTTTAGCCATAATAAACTCAGATCACACTGGGCTAAAAAGGGCTTTGGTCTACTTTGGTTTTTGGCCTATTTTGGGGGCTTTCGCACCTCTCAAATGATTAGATGGTTTGGCAAACTTACTCCCCAAACTCCATTATGGGTAGAAATGGAGTCCTCATTAACACCTGGTAATATTCCAAATAACTTTATTTATAATACCCAATCTTCAAAATTAAAGAAGCATCCTACCATTGCTCTCTCAGTACACTATTGGTTTAAAACCCATAAATGGTTAAACTCAAACCCGACTCCTCACTCTTATGTCCCTATGTGGGGCAACCACAATATCTCACTCAACAATCACCAATTATTTTGCCAAGTATGGAAAAATAATGGAGTATACTTTCTAGGGGACATTTTGGAATAAAATAACACTAATTTAAGCTTATTTTCTGAACTCGTGCTAAATGGGATTTACCCAAAAAGTATTTTTGGAAATATTTGCAAATACGCTCTGCATGTTATTCCATCTTAAATCACCCCCCCCCCCATCAATCCTCTTCAGATCATTTTGTTTCTCATTGGAATAATACTTCACTTAATCATACTAGTATAATATATAAAGGCATTAGGAATAATTTACCAAATCAATCATTAACTGCTTAAAACAAATGGTCCACATTCTTAAAATATAATATTACAAATGCCCAATGGAACAACTGCTGGAAATTATGTCACTATACTTTTAAGAATGTTCACAGCCTGCTTATACAGTTTAAAATTCTTCATCTTTGGTACAGAACACCTACAGCACTACATCAAATGTTTTTTTTTAAAACAACGACCACTGTTAGCATTGTAACTCTCCCGGTGGTGATCTGTTTCACATTCTATGGGAATGTACACCTGTCTCTAAACTCTGGCTTACAATCTATCAATTTTGCAACAAAAGTTGTCGGGTACAAGTTCACTTTTGACCTTAATATATCCTGCTTGGTATTATTAATCCATCTGACTACCTATTATCCAAATTTTAGCACACGTGGCTAAAGCCGTTATTTTTGCAAGTGGAGCAGCACATTTTAATCCATTGGAAATCTACCACTTTACCTGATTTTTTAGATATCCTTATAAGTCTATCACAGCAGGCTTCCCTAGAGTGTCTTACTTACCTCGCATTAGACCAACCATGGGTTTATGAATTATGTTGGCAGGATTTTCTAAATTATCTAACAAATACTTAAATTTCTGTTTTAGCTACCTATATTCTATTATATTCTAGACCATATTTTTCTCATATGTCAACCTATAAGGTTATTGTCACACTCCTATTAATTCTGTCACACAATAAACATCTTGTGGTATGTCTTTAGTATGTCTCTAACTAGGCTTTGCCTTTTTGCTTTTTTGTATTATGTTGCATAGAATATGTACTACACTGCAGAATAATGCAAGAAGTATCAATGCTCATTTTCTTTTCCCTTTTCTCATCTTTATTTACATTACTTCATTTGATAATTACAGTGCTTTGTATGTATTGTACTACTTTCTGGCTCTTTCCAATGAATGTATTTGATTTATTCATCTGCTTCTCACGTTACTGAATGGATGTTATTTTATTCTATGCTGGACACCTTGTGTATAATATTCCTTTTTTGAGTAAAACTTGTTTGTCTTTAAGATTTAAAATAATAAGATTAACTGCAAAAAAAAAAACTGTTTGGTCATCTTTTAAGGAATACCAATAGTATTTTCCAATGCATCAGCCAATATTATAACAAGTGCTTCTGCTACTATATTACATAGCTTGTAGGGTTCATAAAAGCATCACACATCAAGGGTGTGTTTAAAATTCTGAGTTGCACACACTTACAGGTACCTATATTTTATTTTTATGATTGTTGGTAAGCACTTCTAATGAAAGTAGGATTTCAATGGCACATAGAAACTTTTTTAAAAAACAGGCATTTTACTTGGGAAAATGTTTGTAACAAACTTTCACTTTATAATTTATTAATTGTATGAGGGTGTTCATGAAAAAGTCACCAATTTCAGGCTTCTGTGGAGATGGCAGTGGTCAAAGTTGTAGGTGTCTCCTGTTAGAAGGGATGAGACAGGGAAGATTTTACTTTTTTTTTTTTGAAATCCTGTGTGAAAAACTGCCCAGTGAAGGAAAGATGGAGTTCCAAGGTAGACTTTGTGAGATAAACACTAAGTGCAATATGTGTGATACTAGAAAAACAGTTTTTACATCTGAACTTCCTTATGTGAGTTAAGGATATAGTTTCATCAGTGTGAGACTGACTGACAGTGGATGATTACACATTATTTATTTATTTCAAAGGTTTTACCAGGAAAGACATTCTGAGCTGGTAACAACTCATTCTTAGATGTGTCCTGGGGGCAGGGGAAGAGAGGAGGAAGAGAGAGCATATGACAAAATAAATAGTAAAAATACATAGACTGGAAATAAATATATCAAAATACACAAGACAATAATGTTAAAATAAAACTGGCAATCAGTAAGTTGTATACAGTAATTTGTGGAACTATCAAAATAACAAATGACTAGTAATCAACATATTGTATCAAAAAGAGAACAGGGGAATGACTGAAATGCTAGGGAAAATGGGTAGTATTAAAGTTAGTGACTGGGAGTTACAGGTGAGAGGAGTCCAAACCTATTTCAGAAGCAACTGAAGGTGTGAATAGAGAAGTCACAGAGCAGAGCTTTGACAGCAGGAGAGGAAGGAGCAGAACAAATAGAAGGGGGAAGAGAACCCCAAAGCTTAGGGAAACAAAATGAGAAGGCAGCTTGGCCAGCATTAGATTTCATTTGAGGGAGAGCAAAACAGCAACAGAAAGTAATACGAAGAGAATAAGTGGATGAAGGAGGCAAGGAAAGGAGAGAGGCAAGATACAAAGGGAGAACGCCAAACCAAAATATGAAGATAAAGGAAACACAGTGGGTAAGACACCTGGCATCAAGATAGGGGAGGGAGGGAGAGAGAACAATACAGAGTACAATGATGTGTATGCGTAGGTTTATCAACAGCAAGGTGACAGAAGAAGTGGAAGAGAGGGTCCAGTCTAGACATAGTAGACTTTAGAGCAGCACTAGAAACATTGTCTCCATAGTCAAAAATTGGCAGAATCATCTTAATGAGGATCTCTTTGCATGCAGGAAGTAGAATGCTTCTCTTATTTCTGTATAACACCCCAAGCATATGGTGGAGCTTCTTGTGGATAGCATCCACATGAACAGAAAAGTCTAAGTGTTGATCAAGCCAAACTCCAAGGTAAACATTTTTAATAGCACCATCAAGGGTGCATTTATGATGCACTTATGTATAATGTACTGTATTATTTGTATACTTGTATCCTATGTACTGTATCAATCTCCTGTAATTTTTTGTAACCTGTCTGTTTGTAAATTTGACATGGGGCCTTTGCAAAAGAGATTTTTGACTCAAAGGGTTGTAATTTCAAGACTTCAATAAATAAAAAATAATCAAAAAGGTAGGGAGTGGAGGACTCTAGCAAGTATCTACCTAGAGCCAAAAGTCATAGAGACTATTTTCTTAGCATTGAGGGATAATTGATTTTCATGGAACCAAAGCTGAATATTGTTAAAATCCATTTGGAGTTGATTAATGTGATCAGGGACAGTGGAGCCAGAGGAAAAGATGTCAGTATCATCTGCATAAATATGAATTAACACAGAGGAAGAAGCCTTGGGGAGGTCATTTAGAAAACTGGAGAAAACAACTGGACCTAAAACAGGCCCTTGGGGGACACCTGAGCTGATGGGGGGGTCACCAATACAGACAGCTTGCAACCTACCCTCAGCGTAGGAGCGGAAGCACTCAGCTGAAGGTTCTGAGAGTCCAACTGCCTTAAGCTTGTCCAGGAGAATGGGATGGGCTACAGTGTTGAAAGCTTTGGCTAAGTTGAAAAAAATAGTTGAGGTGACAAGGCCCTGATCCATGCCAGAGAGAATAGCATCAGTGAACTGGAGAAGACAGGTGGAAGTGAAATGCTACTTTCTAAAACCAGACTGGAAAAGAGTGAAGAAAGAAGTTAGAACAAGGTAGAGATAAGATATAACAAGGTTTTTTGGAGTTCAGCCAAAGTGGAAAGGAGAGAAATAGGTCAAAAATTACTGGGGGAAGTAAGATCACCCTCTTTGGGAAGAGGAATAACACCAGCTGACTTCCAAGAGTTAGGTACACATGATATGGAGAAGCAGAGGTTAAGATAGGTATAGGGAGGGCAATGGACTGAGCTTAGAGAATTACAC
The DNA here is from genome assembly GCA_016271365.2 of Neoceratodus forsteri. Lineage (NCBI taxonomy): Eukaryota > Metazoa > Chordata > Ceratodontiformes > Ceratodontidae > Neoceratodus > Neoceratodus forsteri. Next base: position 738,018,990 of record CM057449.1, read on the forward strand.
ATGACTGGCTGTAATGCAAAATTACAACACAAATGTCCTGTGTATACATTAGAGAATAATATATGGGTGGGTGGGTATAACCAGCATTTTATACATAGACAAGGTGTGGTACACAAATCCCGAGAGTGAAGCTCAAGGGGTTTTTAAAAGCATCCCACACCAAGGGTGTGTGTAGAATTCTGGTTTACTCACACCCTCCCATGTCTTCTTTTTTGTAATTACTGGTGATCATTGTTAATTAATGTGGGGTTTTGGTGATGTACTTGAATAAAATAAAAACAAGAGATAGCTTACAAATGCTTTCAGCTGCACTGTTTTGTATAAACTACAGCTCTGAAACTGCAAGCTCTTTGATTTCTAGAAGAAGGTACACTTTAACTTTGCTGTGGTCAAAGCTGTGTTTTAAAAGGAATTTTGTTTTAGTTAAGTTGCAGAAGTTGTGTGACTAGTGCTCATGCTGCTCACAGTGCAAACTTGATTGACAGTGAGCAATTACAACTGTCTGTAAAGCATAACTACAGCTGGGTGATTGTAATGCTTATTTACAAACCGGTTATCTGGGCATTAAAAATGCTACCTAGTAAATATAAATGATTACCAGTAATTATAACAATATCAGCAATTGAGGCTTTGAACTTCTTTGTTTTTATTAATGAAAGCTTAGAGTGAGCACCACATCCCTGAGCCATGTTGATAAACATTTTGTGTTTTGCCATGCATTAAAATGTCAAGCTGAAAGCAGACAAGGCAATTGGACAAGGAGGGTACATCCTCGAATATTAAAGGAGCTTGGGGAGGTGCTGGCAGCACCACTGGCAGCCCAGTTCAATGAATCGCTGGAAATGGCAGTGGTTCCAGAGGACTGGAGAACAGCAGATGTAGTCCCTCTACACACAAGTGGGAACAGGGAGGAGGCTGGAAACTATATACCAGTCAGCCTGACCTCAGTGGTGGGGAAAATAATGGAATCACTGCTAAAAGAAAGGATTGTGGAACATCTTGAATACAGTGGCACACAGGATCCAAGGCAGCATGGATTCACAGCAGGAAGGTCATGTCAAACAGATATGATTTCTTGACTGGGTGACCAACAAAGTAGATCAGGGGGAGCAGTGGATATGGCCCACCTCCATTTCAGCAAGACCTTCAACACTGTTCCACATAGGAGGATTTTAAACAAGCTAGGCAGCCTGGGAATGGGTCTCAAAGTGGTAAACTGGGTTAGGAGCTGACTAAGGGATAGAACACAGAGGGTGGTGGTAAACAGATCTCAAGCCGAGGCAAAGATGCTGACCAGTGGGGTGCCATAGGGATCAGTTCTGGGGACAGTCCTGTTCAATGTCTTCATAAGTGACATTACGGAGGGGCTGGAGGAAAGGTATGCCTCTTTGCAGATGACACTAAGATCTGCAACAGGGTTGACACTTCAGGAGGGGTGAAGAAAATGAGGCGGGACCTAGGTAAACTAGAGGAATAGTCAAACCTAAGATTCAATGCAAAATAAAAGTGCAAAATCATGCATTTGGGGCATAAGAACCCAGGGGGATCTTACATGATGAAAGAGAGAGATACTGATGGCCACCAAACAGTAAAGGGATCTGGGGATAATCATATCAGATGACCTAAAAGAACACTGTGCCAAGCTTGTGGGGAGAGCTAGTGGGGTACTGGGCTGCATAAGGAGAGATCACCAACAGAAGGAAGGAGGTGGTGATGCCTCTGTACAAATCATTATTGAGACCTCATCTGGAGTACTGTGTCCAGTTCTGGAGGCTGCATCTCTGTAGGGACATAGACAAGGTAGAGGCAGTTCAGAGAAGAGCAACATCAATGGTGCAGGTCCTGCACCATAAGTCATACGAGGAGAGACTTGAGGACCTCCATATGTGTACCCTGGAGGAGAGAAGGAAAAGGGGGATATGATAGAGACCTTAAAATATCTCAAGGGCATAAATAAGGTGTAGGAGAGTACAAGAGGGTAGCTTCTTTCAGAAAAAGAGATGTTCTAGAACAAGGGGTCATGACATAAGGCTAGATGGAGGTAGACTAAGGGATAACATGAGGAAGTATTTCTTCACAGAAAGGGTGGTGGGTGGATGGAAAAGCCTCCCAGTGGAGGTGGTGGGGGCAAATTCAGTAAGGGAATTTAAAAATGCATGGGATAGATATAGACAAACCCTAGTGATAGGAAAGAGATCAAAGTCAGAGATTAAGTAGGGTCATTGGTTTCTGCAGCAGGTAGAAAAAATGGGCAGACTGGGTGGGCCAAGCGGTCCTCATCTGCCTTCAATTTCTATGTATCAATATGTGTATTTACACATGTTAAGGTGCAGAGGCATATTTTAATGCATATCAGTGGTACACCTGAGTGTATCACTGTGGCTCAGGCACGGTCCGCTGACTACAGGCTTTTGACTGTATGGTAATACTGCTGGTGAGACCACTTTCACAGTTCTAAAAGTGGTCTCATGTGCATTCCTAAGGTATAAGAACTGCAAACTGAAGGTGAGCAGTTCTGATACCCTAAGAATGTCAATCCACTCTTACAACCATTAAAAGTCATCTCAGTGGTGGTATTAATATATTATTGATCAAGCTCAATCAATAATACATACATTTTTTTAAACCTTACCTGAGTATGCCTGTTTCCAGGGCAGCTGCTTGTGAGACACTCTTCACAGAATAAGGGTGTCTCAGGTGCAGAGGAAAGGAGCACTCTGATTGGTGGGGAGCACACCCTATAATAAAAACAGTGACATTCCAAGCATTAATAATGCCAAAATAATACCTCTTGAAAGATCATTTCTTTGATAAGAAATAACTTTAGGACCATTAGGGCTAGAAACTCAATTTTTAAATGAAGGCTCAGAATCAGTACTACATGCCTAAGTCTACTCTAAAGATTTTTTTTCATATATCAATGCACATTTAAATTTGCTGATACTTATTGATGTGTATTAACATGTTCTAATGCATATTGTAAAATGGTTCAGGAAGCATTTATGAAATCAAGCCATCCCATCGGTCCAGTCATACCTAATAACTGTTGTTTAATGCCAATACACAACCAGCACAACTGTACTTTACAGATTAGTACCTGTCTGAAAGTTAATTGATGACTGCTGCTATCTGCCTGCCAGTTCATCCAGACAAACATGTTAGCTGATTAGGTAGCTGCAAAGCACATGTGAGATTTCCATTAGCTGACTACCCTGCAAACGGTCTGACTGCCTATCAGATGTGCAGGCAGCTGATTGTGACTTGCAGTCCTGTTATCTGCTCTGCAAGAAAAGACATATTTGAGTCATCTGCCTTTCTATTTCAAGTCAAGAATGATTTTACAATAGAGTTGAATGATATAACAATATTGGTCCTTGGAACACAGGGGTTGCTGGATAGTTTGATATCTTTTACTAGACCAACAAATGTGTTGTACAAAGGTGGTATATTTACACAAGATGTGGGGGCCAACTGGGTGTGTTTATCAGATGAAATAGCAACTGAACAGAAGAAGATGAAGTTATATTAGAGTGAGTTGCACTGTTTTGTTTCAAAATGATTTATGACAAAATAGTGAGAACAGTTAAAAAGAAGGTTGGGTGGACAACCCAAGCATTTATGCTGCTATACCATCTTTGTACAATGCATTTGTAGGGCCAAAATAAAAGGTATCAAACTATCCAGTGGCTATGGAGTTGCCACGCTTACAGGCAGTGCAGTGCAAGTGATAATGCAATGCAAAGGACTTGACTAACACCTGGTGTCTTCTTAGCACCAGGATTATGCATTCAGTCCTTGGGTCATACATTATCTCCATGCACTGCACATTCTGTCATGTATTAACCCTTTATTGATAGACAAAATATGTATTTACTAGGCATAGACATGTAGCTCAGATACTGAGCTTACATTTAAAAACAAATACATTTCTAGCCCTAATGGTCTTAAACCCTTTATCAAAGATGACTTTTCCAAAAAAACTATAACTTTACAACCTTTAAGGCTGGAACTTAATTTTTGTTAAAACTATCATTAAAAATATTTTATACTGAGACATTTAAATGTACATTGATGCAAACTGATATGCTGTGACATGTTGCACTTACTCCAAGCTTAGTTAGCCCATAAGCAGGGCCACTAGAAAATTGCAGAAAATTTTACCCAAAAATGCGGGGACTATTTTGCAAAAATTGCGGGAAAATTGCAGGAGTTCACTATACATCCCCACTGCCCCCTAATAAATATTTTATTGTTTGCTGCAGCATGTATTGATCACATAAATTGTTAGATAAATGTATTTGCACTTGTAAATGCTTTTAATATGAAGAAATGTGTGTGTTTTTGAAATGTCCTGCAAATTAGTCATTATATAGCATAGCTTCTAAAAATCAAGACATCTAAGTCTTGCAGTTCTAATTAGATTTTATTCAGTAATTTACAGTTAGTCTGTACTGAATACATCCTGAAACAACATATTTTACCAGTTTCTAGATGTTAAATAATGAAGCCTGTTTAAACTACTTGCTTTGGTGCAAGAAAAAAATAAACAGATAACAAGGGTGCCTAATAAAGGTCTAAGTAAGAAAAATGTTTATTTTGTTAAAATAATTACTGTTCTTAATCAGCACTGTAAGTACATTTTAAAATCACACAATAAAAGTATCAAATCATGCCAGTAGCTTTTCATTACATCATACAATAGTTTTCAATACATTGTACTTTTGTTCTGCTCGGTTTGCAGTGATTTTACTTGGATTGCAATTATTTTGTCAATTTGAAGGTAACTGTTTAACTATACTTAACCTATTCAGAATGTTTTCAGAAATGTTTGCTTTTTGTAGGCTTTGTATGTGAGGATGCAGTTGTGGCAGACTGACATGTAAGGAATCACTGTCACCATCCCCCTCAGAAGCACATTCAAGTTTATAATTAGAAATGCCATCCAAACTTGACACATCTGAATCAAAATCCTTTCAGATTGAAAGTATTTATACATGGAAAATCTACCCTACCATTCAAAAATAAGCATTGTGGCCAAAGTTTCATTTAGGTGAATGGGGCACTTCGCACCTCTTCTTACAACTATTGTTTTAGTCTCTGTGTCAGCAGAAAGTTCTCTGATAGTCTGCTGTAACACAGATTTTAAGTGTTCAAGTCTACATATGCATGACAAGAGGGTTTTGAAACCAAAGCAGGGACATGCATCACATGAAAGCAGTCACATTTGACCCATTCTCACCTCACACTGTACTGTTTTGGTCAAATCCAAGTTAGTGTACTAAACTGTTAGCATATCTGAGTAGATTTCCTTGAGACTTCAAACATTTTTATACAATTTCAGTCAAAAATTCCATAAATGTAAGAAGCTGCAAGAATTTGTGGATTTTGTGCGGAGAAGGGTGAAAATTGCAGAAATTGCAGGAAAATTACGCCCACAATTTTCCAGTGGCCCTGCCCGTAAGTTATAAAATATGTTTTAAAAGGTATAACTTTGGAAGCCTTGGGGTTATAGAATCTTAATTTGATTAAAACAAAAATGAAAGATCAGAATCAATGCTAAATAACTGAGACCTGTCAAAGCAATTTTACTGTACCAATGTGCACTGAACTGTGTTGATGCATCTACTATGTATTTAAGTTTGAATTGCCATCCTGAAAGAACTGCATCAAAAGACTGTACGTCCATGTCATCAGTCTATTGAGAAAGGACTTGTGAGAAGATGGTAATCAGCCATGGTCATGAGCAGAGGGTAAATGCTGACCACTGGGGGGTGGTAATGAGTGTTGGTGGTAGGGGGTACTTGTTCATGGGAGTTATCTTACCAAAATCAGTTGTTTGACTACAAGCAAGATTTATACTCTTATAACAGGACCAAAAGGGATTGGACAAGGTTGCGGGGGACCACTAGACCAGCATTAAGATGGATTACCTTTTAAAATGTTACAGATGGTGTCAGATGAGGTTTTGGGTCCATGATGTATGGTACTAAAGATATCGGGGTGGGTGGAACTACACACCACTGTACATGATGCTAAAAGTAGGGTTCAGCAGCATTAACCAGTGCAGCGCTGTCAGCCTGCTAACACTGTCCAATCCTTTTATTGTGCCAGTACATCCATACGCAGAACCAATACAATCATTGGCGTAGGTACTAGGCATTGGTTAGCATGCATAAACAATCAGTTTTGCTAACTATGTCTTTTAATATGGTACTTTATTTGCTGCCATACACTGGTGTGCACAAATCACAGTTAGTACTGCGCAAACACTGAATGGTGCTAACTGTTCAAATATGCCAGCCATAGTGCCTAACTACAGAATTGAGGTGTAGAATTATTGGCCCATAATAACACACCTTGTCATGTCTTCATGCATACTTATATTATTCATTGCAAAATCTACATTAAAGCACAAGTTTAGATTTATTTTTACAGCCACAAAATTAAGTAAATAGCAAGAAAGTAAGTAAGACATTATTTCTTAAGTACCCTTTCTCTGAGGCTCAGGGCACTGTACAGGATACAGGCAAGAATTAAAATAGAGTTATAAATAGCAGACTAAAAGAGATATGAAATACAACATCAAATAATTACAAAAGCTAAACTACTAAGAGGAAGAAAATCATGAGATCCCAAATATTTCTCTAAATAAATGTTTCTCTAAATAAATGTGCCTTCAAACCCTGTTTAAAGTCATCCACTGAGGATGCCTCCTTCAAGGACCTTGGAACAAAGTTCTACAGGGATGGCATTGCCACCCTAAGAGAGTGATTTACTGAGGATTTAAGCTGGGCCCTGGGAACTGCTAGGAGGCCCTCAGAGGAGGAGCAAAGAGAGCACAATGAATGGGCAGGAGTCAGGAGGGTTCTCATGTAGTCAGGGCCCTGTCTGTATAGGGTCTTGTAGGTGAGTAAATCCACCTTGAAGGTGATCCACTCACTGACAGCCAGTGCAGCTCATGCAGGACTTAGGTCACTTGACAGTACCTTGGAAGGCCCATCAGTGACCTGACTGCCGGGTTCTCTACCTGCTGAAGGTGATGCAGAACCCCTCCACTGACCCTGAGGTACAGTAATAAGAACTGCAATAGTCAAGTCTGGACATCATGAAAGTGTGCATTAGTAAGGGCAGATCATCTGGGGGGATTAAGGCTTTAATCTGGGCAATGTTCCTCAGGTGATGAAAACCACTCTGGACAACAGACTACACCTGTGCCTCAAATGTCAGTCCATCATCCAGGATCATGCCCAGATTTTTCACCTTCACGAATGCTGTAAAGAGGGATGAACCAAGCATTAAGCCTATTCCTGCCCTGCAGCAGCTGCATTCTGCCAATGACCAGGCTCAATCACCAGCACCTACGACTTATCTAGATTGAGCCTCAACAAGTTAGAGGACATCCAGTCCTGGATCTCAGTCAAACATTTATTAACACCACTGCTGCATCACGTGTTCCTGGAGCAGCAGATTACATATACAGTAGGGTATCACCTGCATAACAGTGAAACTCCAAACTGTAACATCTAATGAGCTCACTCAGGCTCAGCACGTACACTGTGAAAAGCATGGGCAAGAGGATTGATCCTTGGGGGACTCCATAGAGCAGGGGCTTCAGCTGGGAGGAGAAACTTCCCAACACCACCCTCTGTGTCCTTCCTGTAAGAAAGAACTCAAACTAACTGATGACAGTGCCAGTGAATCCACAGAGCTCCCTTAGATGATCCAACAGCACCACATGATCCCCAGTGTCGAGCACTGAGGAGAGATAGAGGAGGACAAGAATTGACTTTCCTCTATCTCTACCTGAGGAGATCATTATGCACCTTGACCAAGGCAGTTTTGGTAGTATGTACAGACATAGTCCCAATTGGAATGGCTCATGTATGTCAAAGGTCATGAGGAATGCCTCAAGCTGCAAATCCACCATTTTCTCAATAACCTTACCCTAAAAGGGAAGGTTAGAGACTGGTCTATAAATTTATCAAGATGTCAGGTTAAAGGGATGGTTTCTTCAAGAGGGGCTTCACCAGAACCTCTTTCAAGATGTGAGGAATAGCCCTTCCAAAAGCGAGCACTGGACTACTTCAGCGAACACTGGACCTATGGACTTGAAGCATCTCCTCAGAAGATGAGTCATGCCCAGATGCAGCTCACAATATGTGGGCCACAGCTTCACAATCACCACACAGACCTCAACCACCCTGACTGATCTGAACTTGATCCATGCAAGGGGAGTGTGGTCAGAGACAACCATTTTGCTACTTCTGGGCTGAAGTCGTCCCATTGGGGAGATCTCAGACCTGATTGAAAACACTCTGTCAGAGAACAACAGAATGAACTGCTTACAATTATCAGCTGAAACTACCCTTCCCAACTGCAGACAGGCCAGATGAAGCAGCCTGTTTACAGTATGGAAGAGATGAGCTGGTCCGTTCCTCCCTGCAGCAAACTCCCTGGACAGGAAAAATTGCCTTCTTATGGGAGACTGCCCTCTGATACTCACCATAGTAAGTTCTCAGAGCCAGTCTGTCCTCCTCAGACCATGATCTACAGCAATGCTGCTCCAACCTCTAACATCTGGTCTTCATCTCCTTGAGCCCCCCCCCATCAAACCAGGAGGTCCTCAAGTGAGAAGACTTGGGTTGTACATGGACTGATACAACAGAATAAAGCACAGAGGTGACAGCCCTATTATAGGCCTCTGCCACCTCACTCAAGCTGGCCATGCAGGCAAAACTCACTTCCAAGAGGTCCATTACTGACAATAGTCCCTCTGTGGGCAATCCCCTCAAAGGACAGTAGCAGACCAGCTTTACAGGGGAAGGATTAACAGGAGAACAGGGCAGCCCTGAATGAAAACTGTACTGTGCAATGATCTGACCATATGACTGGATCAATCCTGAGATCAACTATCTCAAGCCCCAGCGAGAATACTAGGTCCAAGGTGTGACAGTGGCTGTGTGTCGCAGAAGCGACAGCTTGTGTGAGGCCCAGTAAAGTCATCAACTGGAGGAAAGTTTGACCAAACTGCAACAGTTAGTCATTAATACAAGCATTGAAATCACCCAGGGCCAGACATCTACTTGACTCCGACACTCTTTCAGTGAAAAAGTCTATGACATCCTGCAGACATTGCCTCTTGTGCCCCAGAGACCGGTATCCAAGAGGATTCTGCAACCTGCACCTGGACTCCATTGCACAGCCATGCATTAAAATGATGAAGTAGATCCTATTGGGTGCACAGAATAGTTCAGGTCAGATCTAAAGCAGATGGCCTCACTCCCACCTATGCATTCCCTCCTTGTGCAGTGCACTAAGGAGAAACTAGCTGGGACAGGTGCCTCCAAGACTGGACAAGCATCATCTAGCAAGGTCTACTTGATGCAAGCCAGCTTGACCATGGAAATCAAGTCCTCTATAATTGCTGTCTTATGTCTTGTTCCTGATCAATCTCACATTGCACAGCACTGCCAGAAGAGGACTGGTAGAGGTTGCCAGTCCAACAGTTCCCTGCCCACTCAGACCAGTGGGAACCCTGGGTATGGATACCAAACATGTCTGACCTCTCTCTAGGTCCTATTTCACCCCAGGACAACCCCTGGTCCTGACCACCATGATATGTCTCTCTCCCATGACAATTCGAGTACCCTACCACCTACCATACCACCTTCTCTCAATCCCAACCTTGCTACAGCACCTAAATGCCATAGATGACAATGGCAGGTCAGTGAAAAGGCAAAGGTCTAGCAACAGGGATATTGGGCAAGTGATCTTCTGAGGTCTGAAGCCTATGCACATACTCCTCAGCTACTGTCTAATCAAGTCAGGCAATAATCTAACAAAAAATAAAATCACTAGCTAAATTACTCAACCCACCCCTAAAATCAGCACATAAAACAAATACCATACAGAGGAACCCCTCATTCGCCCTATCTCTACACATACAACCAACCAGTCAACCAGTTCTAATATAAATATGACCCTAACACAAACAAACCACCATACACCCACTAAGCTAAAACCCTCCTCCCAGTCACAAACACCCAAAGCCAAATTATTTCACAACTCTAAAATAAAAAATATAGCAAACAGGAGAATCCAAGCAGTATGCTGCTTAAGGATATTAGCAAACAGGAGAATCCAAGCAGTATGCTGCTTAAGGAGAAATGTCCCAAACAATAGTCCAGTAACTAGAGAAACAGTTTGTGAAAACAGAGACTGTACCCCTTCTTGGATATGCTGGTTTTGCTTGCTGCCCAACCTCATCCAGTAACAGCTATATATAAGTTCTTCCAGGAGATAGATCCCATTACACCATTGGGAGTGTGTTACTATTGGACACAAGCATTGGGGCTCTCTGCAAATTCTAAAACCTGGTACATGATCTGGAAAAATCTTTATAAATACAAAAAGTAAGATAGGATGAGATTAACACAGTTCCAAATTCTGCACAACCTTTATTACACCCCTCTCAAAATTATTTGCTATGAGTAAGCTTTCTTCCCCTCTATGCACCCAATGCCGCCAGGCAGAGGGGAAACTTTTCCACATGTTGTTGCAGTGTGTTAAAATTGCCCATTTCTGGGATGCAAACAAAAACTCCCTGAACCCACTTCTCAGGTTAGAGGAACTCTTCCTTCCTAGTATTTATTTAGTGGGGCTTTTTCCAGTATGGCTCATTAGTATTTATAAGGCTCATATAGCCTTTATATCTGCTGTAGCTAAACTGGTCATTTTAAGGCACTGGCTGAATGATCCGACTCCTTCCATCAGAGAGTGGCACGGAGAGATCCTGAATGCCCTTATATTGGAAAAGCATATTGCCAATCACAGAAAGCAGCCCCATGTATTTACTTCCAGGTGGGAATCTCTCTTCACCCTTCTTTCCTTAAGTCCAGACTGAGTATAATATCGATCCAATAGGCTCACCCATTCCAAATTTTTCACTTTGTCACGAATAGTGTTTTGCCCCTATGTACTGCTTTTTAATGGCCTGTTGCTGGGCTGTTTGGGGTGGTGGGGGTCAGTGGGAGGAGGGATGGGTTTTTTTCAGTAACATCTTCTAATATAATGGTTGCTCTATTAGTTTTTGAAGTAGTTGTGTTATAGTTTGTTTGTTGTATTGTTTGCTGATGATATTTGTGGAATAGTAATATTGTACATTTGTTTGTTGTTTCTTAAAAATTTCAATAAAGTATATTAAATGAAAAAAAGCAGAGACTGTAGAACAGAAAATGGTGCTCACACTGCAAAAATCCTGTGGATTGCAGATCTTATAGGAGCAAGGTATTCTGCTGACCAACTTGAGAGTTACACGCACTGGGACAAGCAGATACTGCTTGTCCCAGCGACTGTCAGAAGCAGAGTCAAATCGCTAATTTTCCATCCTGTAATGCAGGATCTAGGGCTCACAAACACTCAGTGTGCCTTTTATCTGACTCTGGATCACAACTGCCTACCTCCTTGGCCACTTCCCTCCGGTACAGCAGACCCACAGACTCCGCTCTCAGCTGCTTCAAACAAGGCAGCAGATTAGCTCCAACTCCAGGCTCCTATAGTTTCTACACCGAGCCTCCAAGCCCGGCGAAGACATCCAGCTGTTCACTCTGAACAGGGTCTCTCAAACTACAGGTTCTGTTGGAAACTGCAGACACTGCCACAGGCAAATGGCATCTGTTACTGAAATGCCACCCAGACAAACAGTGTCAAGTAGTGAAACTGAAAGCTCACTCCGAATCTAGCTAACAGATAGAGCTAACTTACTATAATTAAAAATTATTAAAATGACTTTTACTCCTTACTCTGGATGCTATAAGCATTTGCTTCCAGAGTAAGAAAGGATTCTCCTTATTCTATTTTAAAGTTAGTTGAAATATAGGAATATAGGAGGAGAGTTTTGTGAGCTCAATTAGAGCCCATACCAACAGCAGCCAAGCCTGGCAGTCAGCTTGCTCCTCTTGCTAACAGAAATGTGATGTTAGTGTTCTTGGAACCCTAACTCCAGAAAACAAAATAACGGGCACAATATATAGTAATTGCCTAACCGGACACATAAGTGACAAGCTGACTAGCATTGTGGAGTGCAACATTTTATGATTTGTTTTCTCATAAACTGCAGATCAAAGCAAACAGAAACAACACACCAGAGGCTAAACACTACAAACAGAAACACTGCTCCAGGGGTTAAACACTTCACAAAGATAGTCGCAAGCTGTGTCCAACTTTTATCCAAGGTCCTACATGGACTGGGTTCAAGCTGCCTGAAAGATCTCTGAGTGCCTTATATTTCCCTCTCGACTCCTTCGGTCCATAGATGCAGGTCTGCTACAGTACCCCGCTCTTGCTTAAAACAGTCTAGGGATAGGGCATTTGGAGTTGCGGCACTGTCACTGTGAAATTCCCTTCCAGATACAGTGTGCTCCACCCTCACTGTGGATACCTTTAAACACAGGTTAAAAACATATTTATTCACACGGGCCTACCCTGATTATTAACTAACTTCTCACCTGAATATTTTAGTGATTTTGTTGATAGTCTGATGTATTTATTGAATGTATTTTTAAATGTGTGATCTCTTTTATGAATTCTGAGGTGCTCTGAGCTGTTGGAAAGGGCACCATTTAAATAAAATGCATCTTGTCTTGTGCCATTTTCTGGTGTGCCAGGGGACCTGGCACCTGATTCACTATTGGGAGGGGCACTGATGCTACTGTCAGAGACATAGCCACATCTGCTCTGCTGCACCAAACAGAAAGTACACAGAAGGGGAATGACAGAGACTTGCAGTAGCCCCTGGCCCTGTGGTTGTCAAGCCTGCCAGTGGACAGTGCCCATGGTATCTGCTGCCTCCCTTCCCCATGGACATCAGTGACAGGGCAGCAGCATACCAGTGGGGCTGACTGGTGTGGGAGGGCAGCTGGGGGCATAGCTGGGGTGGGCACTGCCTTGTCCTGTGCTGGGGTTGTGGGACACTGCCTGGTGTGTGCCACAAGTGACCTGTTGTCTGGGAATCCTGGTATGGGCCTCAGTACCCTGACAGCCACTGGGATGTAGGGTACAAGCAGGGAGATGCTACTTCTGTGTGGCACTGCATGTCTTGGACTGCCTGCATACAGGGCATGGCATGGGGACCAAAGGTGACCATGCCTGCATGCGGAACCAATTTTCTTGTGGGGTGCCACCATCTGAGTACCTTGGGTACTTGGCCACTGTGGGTGGCTGGTATGGTAAATGGGTCATTAGAACAGCCTTTTGCTGATCTAAGCATAGGTGGTCACATCACCGGCTGTGGGACTACCTGAATCCCACCTTAGGAGATGTTGCAGCTGGGTGATAGTGCAAGAACCTTTTCACTTGGCACAACCACCCTTAAGCTGCAATGCAGGTACAGGACCTGTTCAACGTACTGGACCCCATAGTTGCTGCAACTAACATTCCTGAATTGGGAAGTTCACAATTTTTGATGCAAGGTGCCCCTTGCACCAAATCTGATTGATGCAGGTACCTTACATCAAATATTCGGCTTTGGGAATTGGGCTCTCAGTGTTTAGCCCCTGGAGCAGTATTTCTGTTTGGAAAAGGTAGCACTAAATGACATAAAGAATAATGCCAATATAATTATTAAACCAGCTGATAAAGGTGGACCATTGTGGCTATGGACAGATTAAAATGTGAGAATGAAGTATTGAGAGAACTGGGTGATAAAATTTTTTATAAGCAGTTGGATACAGATCTCACTGAAAAATACAAGCAGAACAGACACATACATGAATGCTTGTGTAACAACAGTTCCCCAAAAAGTTATGATTTCTTAAAAGTACAGAACCCAGCCAGTCTGGGGTTGCAGCAGTTGATTTTCCACTTGCGACACCAGTGACCTGGGTTCGGGAACAGACCCAGTTTGTCGGAGGGCCTGCTGGGGAGAGAAGGATCGAGTGTCCCTTGGACTGCTCTCCTTCTCCAGGGAGGAGGGTGGTGTGTGCTCAGCACAGGAGCAACACCTGGCGGAGGCTGGGTCTGTCACATAGCTCTGATGCCAATGTAACTCTCTGGGGCAGAGCAGATGCTGGTCATCATTGCACATCCCCACCCCAGCCTATTGGGGGAAACATCTCACTCCTGACTGTCTTTGTGATTAGCCTTCCAGCTGGGCTGTCCCGATCAGTACCAGTTTCATGGCACTGGGGGCATGGTGCCATGACCCCACCCTATAGGGGGTAAGCAGTGCTGGCAATGTGGGAGGTGGAAGCCCGGGGGTGCCATGACCAGGACAGAGGATCTGATGGTCAGAGAGGTAAAATGTATAATAAAGTTTTTTTAAAGTACAGAACCCAGCATGAGCAGTGATACATAGCTTACCAAAAATTCAAAAAGACTTGATAAACACCCATGGAGGAAAACTGTAGCAAGAATTGACTTAGTAACAGAGCCACTTGCTCAATTTATGAACAACAATGGTCAAACAAAGCATTCTTTTCAACAGACAGGTTACACCTCAGTAGGGAGGGTTTGAGGGTACTCAAGGACAAACTGGGGGAATACACAACCACTACACTTAATTTAAACTACTGAGGGGGGACAGTGGGCATGCAGGCCCACAGACTCCAAGAGGAGGAGGTCAGTAGACCTTCATCCCACAGTGATGGAAGAGATCTGAAGGGATGAGGTGGAAGGGGCAAGAACACAGTTAGCAAAGGGTGGAGGGGGTGAGGAACACATAACAAAGGTACGTGGAGGTGTACACACAGAGGGGATAAATGTGAATAGAAGAATAGAGGAAAGAGAAGGAGGGTCAGATTCTAGATGGAGGGTGGTGTCTCAGAATGCACGGAGTCTTGGAACAAGATGGAAGACCTGCAGGCACTATTAGCAGACAGGAGGGTAGACATAGCTGCAGTAACCGAAACTTGGGCAACATCACACTATGACTGGGACCTTGTGATCTCTGGATATAAACTATACAGGAGGGACAGGGTAGTTGGGAAGGAGGGAGTGGTGGCAGTTTATATCAGGGAGGGAATAATTTGCACAAGGGGGAGTCAGAGCAAGGGGAGGTGGAGGAAGTATGAGTTCAGTTAAGGTTCAACAGAGGGAGAAAGGTGCGGTTGAGGGTGGTTTATAGACCACCCAATCAGGATGAGGAGAAGGACAGGGAACTGAGCTCACAAATATCAGAAGCTGCGGGGAAAGGAGAGGTGGTAATTGTGGGGGACTTCAACCTTCCCAAGGTGGACTGGAGCATACCGTCCATGACATGTTCTAGGAGTCAGGTGATCCTGGAAGGACTGCAGAGTGGGTTCCTGACTCAGGGCATCACTGAACCAACAAGAGCTGAGACAGTTCTTGACCTGGTGCTCACAAATGGGGAGCATGTACAGGAAATAATGGTCAGGAAGCCACTAGGAGGAAGTGACCATAGCATAGTGTGGCTCCAGTTGGATATGGGCAGGGAAAGCATCCCGACAAAGACCAAAATTTTGGATTTCAGGAGGGCAAACTTCAAGAAAATGGGCAAAGTGCTAAAGAGCCATCTGGTGGGCATCAGAGCAGATATGGGGTTGGACCAAAGGTGGTCCATCATTAAGAAGAATACTGGTTGCCACAGATGAGTGTGTTAGGCTCAGAGGTAAGAACACAAGGGCCAAAGTGCCCAGCTGGTTTAGTTCTAGGGTTTCTCAGGCAGTAAGGGAAAAGAGGTTGGCCTATAGAAAATTCAGGAAGACCAAGAGAGAGATGGATAGGAAAAATTACCCAAGGTTGGCTAGTGAGGCAAGTAAGAAAGTCAGGTGAGCAAAGGCACAGAAGGAGCTGCAGATAGCTAAAGGAGTTAAGATGGGGGAGAAGGCTTTCTTTCGCTATATAAGTGAGAAAAGGGACAAGAAAGAAGGGATTGTTAGGCTTACAAAAGGGGTGGAGTGGGTAGAGAATAATGGGGGAAAGCATAGATACTAAATGAATACTTATGTTCCACCTTCACCAGGGAGAAGGAGAAACCAGTGCCTTCGGGGAGAAAAGAGGACCGGGGGAGGGGAACACAGATGTTGTGATAGAGGAGGATATAGTGATGGAGGGGCTGCTGGCATTGAAGGTGGACAAATCACCAGGCCCAGACAGAGTACATCCAAGGGTACTAAAGGAACTGGATGAGCAGCTGGCAGGGCCACTGGCAGACCTATTTAATAGTTCACTAGAGACAGATGTAGTACTGCAGGACTGGAGAACAGCACATGTAGTGCCGCTCCACAAAAGCAGTCCCAAGGATGACACAGGGAATTATAGACCAGTCAGTCTGACCTCCATTGTGGGCAAGCTCATGGAGACCATACTAAAGTAAAGATTGGTGGACTATCTAGAGGAGCATGGCCTCCAGGATGCAAGGCAGCATGGGTTCATGGGAGGGAGATCATGTCAAACAAATCTGATTGACTTCTTTGACTGTGTCACTAAGACAGTAGACAGGAGCCAAGCAGTAGACATCCTCTGTGTTGATTTTAGCAAGGCCTTTGATTCTGTGCCCCACAAAAGGTTGATCAGGAAGTTGGTGGATCTCGGGGTTGGGGAAAAGATGGCCAGATGGGTGAAAACTGGCTGAAGGACAGAACCCAGAGGGTGGTTGCGGGGGAGAGTTATCTGGCACAAGACAGGTAACAAGTGGAGTCCCACAGGGCTCGGTGCAGGGGCCGGTGTTGTTCAATGTCTTCATCTATGACATTGGAGATGGCATTAAGGGCAAAATGTGCCTATTTGCAAATGACACCAAGCTCTGTGAGAGAGTGGACACAGCTGAAGGGATACAGGACCTACAGGAAGATCTGGAAAAGCTAGGGAGGTGGTCCAGGATCTGGCAGCATGGCTTTGATGCCAAGAAATGCAGAGTTATGCATATTGGAGCCAAGAATCCTAGGACAGATTACTACCTGGGTGGCATCCGATTATCTGCATCAGAGGAGGAGAAAGACCTGGGAATGATGATCACTAATGACCTGAAACACTCCACACTGTGCAAGAAAGCAGCGCAAAGGCAAACAAGATGCTGGGATGCATATCTGGGGGGTTCAGTAGTAGGAAAGAGGAGGTTATACAGCCCTTGTACAGGTGACTGGTAAGGCCACATCTAGAGTATGGAGTTCAGTAATGGTGCCCACATCTCTAAAAGGACATTAACCTGCTGGAGAAGGTCCAGAGGAGGGCTACAAAGATGATAGCTGGTCAGCAGGGTAAGACATGTGAGGAGCGGTTGAGGACGCTGAACATGTACTCCACGGAAGACAGGAGAGAGAGAGAGAGAGAGATAACATGATTGGGACCTTCAAGTACTTGAAAGGGATAAATAAAGTTGATAAGGAGAGTCTCTTTAATCTGAGTGGCAACCACAACACGAGGAGCCACAGTCTTAAGCTGGAGGATGGGAAGTTTAGCAGGGAGGTCAGGAAGCACTTCTTCACAGAGAGGATGGTGGACACTTGGAATGTGCTGTCAGAAGAGGTAATCTCATTGAAGACAGTGAGCAGCTTTAAGAGAGGCTGGGACAGGTATAGGGTAAGGTAAGGGTCGTGGGTAGGGAAGATGGGAGGAGTGGGGAGAGGGGACAGGGACAGTAGCTCAAGCTGTGGACCCTGGAATATGAGCAGACTTGATAGACCAAATGGCCTTCTTCTGCTGGCTTCTTCGTATATCTGTATGTAACTACATATGAGAATTGGCACAGTCTTTTCCATCTTATATCAAGGACACAACACAAATGCTAAAAGTCTTAGAAAATCTCCATATTGAAAATGATTAGTGGTTGGTGGCTTTAGATGTGTCCTTATTACATATGAATATTCCACAGCAAGCAGGAATTGATGCTCTTAGAGAGTCCCTACATCAGGATTCCTCATATTTATCTGGATTTATTGAATTTCTGTTAACATTGAATGAGAAAGTGTTACATTTCAGTTTGTTCTATTTTATGGATAAAGTGTACTTGCAAACAAAGGGGGCCACACCTAATTATTTTAATATTTACTTAGCCAACTGGAAGAATGAAATCATATTGACACCAAGTGTGAACCCTTTCTTTCAAAAATAGACCTATACAAATGCTATATTGATGATTTGTTTCTCATTTGGAAAGGGACAAGGAATGAATTGAGTGATGTTATTGCATATTTGGAAAATAGCAATGAAAATGTGAAGTTCACCATACATGCTGATAGGCATAACATTGAATTTCTGGATATTAAAATTAAGAAAGAAAACTGTGAGATTGTAACTGATGTACATAGGAAATCCACTGACTGGAATTCTTTTCTACACATTAGCAGTTGCCAGCCCCTACATACAAAAACTAAATCCCCCAAAAGCCAATACTATAGGACAAGATGTAACTGTAGCACTGATGAGACTTATCGTAGAAGAGCCCTGGGACTGGACAATAGGCTAGCCTCTACAGGTGACCCAGAGAGTGTAATTGAGAATGCAAATAGAACAGCATGGGAAAAACCAAGAGGGGAACTACTGAATTATAATGGTAACACTGTGGCATCTACAAATTTGAAACTGAACTTCGTGACTGTGACAGGGTAGAATAGGACCCTGTCCTAGTTGTTTTGGAGAAAGTGTTTAAATGCAAGAATCTGTTATTTCCTTTTCCTGTCTCTTGTCTGCTTGGTTGTGCAACCAAATTTTCCTGTGAGACTTAGGATTTGATCACCCCAACAGTCTTGCAATTCTTTGCCTCTCACTTTCTCTCAGTCTTCCCTTTTGTCTGTCTTTTTCTCCCTTGCATATCTGTTGATATAAAAATATATGCAAATCATTATGAGGAAATGTCATTGATATTGGGAGCCTTTGTTTAGAAATTATATAGTGTTAATTTTTAAAATGTATATAATTATAGTTTGAGATGATTGCAAAAAGCTATTAGAAACTCAGGGGATTACCTGAGTGCAATTTTTAAGCCTTTTGCAGAAGAGCTGTGGAAAAGGGGCATCAGCTCAGGCACACTGTGTTCCTGCCAGCACCTGCCTGAAATATACAAGAACACTTTGGAAGGTGCTTGTTAAGAATGGAGGGTGGGAAGAACTTATAAGATAGAGCTGCAATTGCTTGCACAGTTGGACACAGAGACTGAAGGAAAACTATGATGATTCTCCTCTATTTTATTTTGCCTTTGTAAATAGTTATATTGAACAATTTTATTATTTATGTTACTGCTAGTACAAATAAATATTTTGGTGAATTCTACATCTGCTCCTAGTTTTCCTATGCTTCCTGACCTGTGCCTTGATGACAGTGACTACTGTACCTATTCTCCACAATCACACCTTCTCCAGAACTTTATAAAAAAAAAAACCTTGGCATATTTTAGAAACAGATAAAAAATTGAAACACATTGTTCAAAATGGATTCAGAATGGTATACAAAACGGATAGCAATATTGGCAACATAGTCACCAGCAGTTACCATGGTGCAGGTATGAATAATAACATAAACCAAAGGACTTTAAATGGAACACATCTATGCAGGAACTGCAACTGTAAATTTATAAAAAAAAAAGACATTTACAAGCATGGATAGTAATAAAACTTATGACATCAGAGATTTCATGACCTGTGGCACAAGAGCTGTTGTGTGCATGGCCACCTGCCACTGTAGTGCCTTCTATATAGGAAAGATTATTAGACAATTTGATAGTAGGATCAGAGAACATATCAGAGCCATTGAAAACAAACATTTGTCAATGCCGAATGTTTGCTTGCAGTGTCATGACAACTCTGAAAAAAACATTTAGTTTATATTTCACCTTTTTTGTAACTGTTGCCCTTGTTTGGTTATTACTAAGGCCACTGTCATGGAAACAACATCTCTGCCCTATTTGCATTTTCTGCTTGTTCACTTTGGTCTGCTTATGACATCCAAATCTGTTGCTGTGGAGAAAAGTATTATGTCATAAACAGATCCTTATGATATCACGTGTAGACAAGCAGCCAAAACTAACGAAGTCCAAGGGACAGTAATCTTTATCATTATGTCACTTCCCTCAGTAATAAAGCAAAATGAGAAATAATTGCAAAAATAGAGTTCTAGCTGAATGATACGGAGTGTAAAATCACAGGACTGTAAAATAATAGTTTCCAGCCACCCTCAGGGCCACAAACTACATTGTCTAAGAGAATCTGAGCCACAGTAAACTTGTAGTTTGGTCAGAGGCATGGAGTGCTGAGATGCTGGATGCCTCAACTCCTGCCACAGTTGTGATATGGATTCGAGAATGGACAAAGGTTGTTGCGGGCAAGTGGGGAGAAGGATTTAGTGACCATTGATGGATCTCCTCCTTCTGGGTGGTGGGACAGGGTGTACTGCTGCTTGGCTGCCAATGAGTGCAGGGTAGATGGCACAGCAGTTGTCACCATAATAGAAAGTCAGAGGTGGGCATTGAAAGTGTGCACCATCTTCACGGTCTACATGTACACCACTGCACACACTGCCGGCTCTAACTCAAGGGGAGTAATGGGGGAAAAGAATTCATGTTTACAGGATGATGCTGCAACCCTGAAGAAACTACACCACCATCATCCATGTCATCAACTCACACAATGAAGTAAGAAGTAGATGGGGTAAATTTCAAAGGTGGGATGAAGGGGCTGGATTTTGCAGCAGAAGAGAGCTAATGGGATGGGATGGAATAGGAGGTTAAAGTCCATATGGGGAAAAAAAGGATTGCAAAAAAAAAAAGAAACTATATACTGAATTGTGTCTATTATAGTTTCCAAAGTTACCCAACTGGTGTCTGAGGCTCTAAAAGGAACAGAAACAATATATAATTTAAACCAACTATTGTTGCTGTTTTCTGTTCATTATTGACAAACTGTTAACATATTTGAAGGTATTATGTTTGCATTCTGCATGCTGTTCCCAACTGTACTTAGTGTTTCAAATAGGTGCTTCCTGCCTGTAACTAGGGGAAACACACACACATGCACACACAAACATACACATACACACACACACACACACACTCCTCACTCACTCATCCTTACTCACTGGGAGGCTTGATGCTCATCTTCAAGCCTGATGGTTCTGCTTGCTGGATAATGGGCAGAAAAACTATATTGGTGGTGACTTTTCTCCATTGAACCACAAGAAGTTTACACCCATCTGCCAGCTAAACACTGTCACTGTCACTGTCAGGCTTCTCAGCAGTGGCTTTTGAGAGACAAGCCTCCTGCATTTCTACATCCACTGACTTATACAGCACACACCTCCACAGCCCATAAACTACAGTAACAATATGCTTACCCAAAAAGGCTAAACAAATGCATTGGCCCAATATATTATGACAACTGACATAAATCACACTTTCTTATTCCAGGGTTTGGAGAGAGTGTCCTTGGGCCCACATGGGGGAGACTTGGCAAGAAAATGCTTAAAAGGGAATGCTGGGAATGCTTCAGGCAGTACAAACTGGGTTCATCACAAAGTTCTGGACTTAATGAACATTTTTCAACTATTACCTTTTCTAACATATTGAATATACAGTATGGATAGTCATAAGTACCATTATGAACTTTACATGTGGATGTATATTGAATATTGATACTGCTCCATTATGAACTTTACATGTGGATGTATATTGAATATTGATACTGCTGCATACATATATATACTGTTTGACTTTGTCTTTTACAATGACATTCATGTGCTTAGGGGGTTGCTTCTGCAGCCTTATTATTGTTTTGTTGTTATTTTCATTTTTAATATGGTTCTCAGTCTGTGGTATACCTCTATTTACACATAAACTGGGTGCTGTTTCATATGTAATATTAACACTGTCTTGCATTCTTCCCCTTCCTTCTCTTTCCTTCATTCCTTTCTTGTTTTACATATTGTTGCTTCTTTTATTCACTGCACATTGCAATTGCACTTTTTATTTGAATTACTTATTTATTGACAAGAGTTATTTATATACTGTATGTGATTTTTTATGTATGGTCACTGAGCAATAATCACTTTAATGCATACTGTCACTTTAAATGCCTTCACATGTAAGGCTACTTATATGTTCATATTCACTAGCCTTGAAGAAATGCAAGCAGCACTTAAAGGGAACAAGAAAATGGTGCTAATTTGCAGCAGTTAGTAATGTTCCTAGTAAGAGAAATGATAAACTTGCCTCCAAATGAGCCATATTTAACTGTACCTTAATAAACACTGATATGAAAAATTGTGTTTTCAATTCTTTTCTTTATATGGACAACATTCTGCACAGTTATCTTCATGGAACCAGCAATTTGGATTGTTTACTATGTTACGGTGTGTGTACAGAATGCTAAACATGAGTTATTGTCCTATCAGAACCATGCTTAGAGTTCTTTGCTCAAACCGTGACATAGTTAAAACTCCAGATCACTGGTTCCATGAAGAGAACTGCAACAGAATGCTGCCCATAAAAACACAACAATGTGAAATATAGAGGATAATGTATGGTCATCGATGGTTAACCAGTTTGTTAACCATCGAGAGGTTGCCAGGGCGACCATGTAAACCTCAAGAAGTTTATGTCACCATGGCAACCTCGAGATGGGTGAAAAAAATGGTTAACCATTGATGTACCATACATTATATTTTATAGTGTATGGTACCATTTATGTTTTTTCAAAAAGAAAGCAGTTCCTTACTGCAGTTTTTTTAATGTCACTGCTGCTCTGATCTCTATGCCGCGGCCATTTCAAAGCCGTCCGATCCAGTTGCACACATGCCCAGACTGTTCCCGGTTGTTAACCCATCAATGTGATGTACCATCAATGGGTTAACAACATTGTGACGTTGTATTGATGGTAAAATGTTGTTATAAAAAGGTAGATTTCTATGGATCATTTAGGTTTAGAAATATAATTTCTGTAAATGGGAACATTATAAACAGCTACCAATTAGAAATCATTTCCTGCCCTCTTTAACTGTTAACTGCATGGGATAAGTCTGATGTTCTGTCATTGTCTACTTGAAAATCCTTTGGAGTTGATAAGTGCATGGTTTGGTGCCTTTGAACTGTTTCATTTTGCCATGCAGCACCACTTGTACCCAGGAGCCATCACTTTGGTATGTGTTAATGTGAAAAAACAACCAAGAATGAACCTCCTCCTGTTCTTACTGCTCTCTTCCTCAGTTGACTCTGCATGCTTTCAGTGCTAGGCCTCAGTGTGATGACATGGAAAACAACATGGATAGTGATGGTTCATAGACAACAAATGATATTTGGGAGCTTTCTTGACACAGACTGCCAGCCTCACTCAGACAGTTTAAAGAAAGACACAGACAGCTCACCAGAGTACATGATGGAGCTTACCTAGCAGAGCCACTGTGAATCAGAAGTAGTGATCCCATGAAAGTCATAAAGATAGGAATGTTATTTAGCATGCACTGGCTACCCCTAATTTGTATTTTCTCAAATGCTGTCCACCATCCATTGTTTTGGAAAGGTACAGTATTTTAGGGTAAATGGTGACATTGTCTCACCATATCTCTCCAAGTCATATCATTGGAGTACTGAATTTTTAGCCTTTCTCAAACTCCAGCTCATCATGGATCAACCTCAGCTATCAATTTGATGATTCCCATGTCCAACAAGCCACCTCTGTTACTATTCCCACTCTTACTGTATACCCTCTGCTGGCAATTCTTCCTGGACTCTCATAGCCACTGAAAGCACCACAGTCTGGCTCACCACTCCCATTAGTACTGGAAGCACAAGGACTATGATGCAGACTATCACTAGAAGTCCTCTTTTAAAATGTCATCACAAGCAAGCTCTCTAAGTTCAGGTGTGATGTGTGGTTCACAGCCCCCTCTAACCAGAGCCCTCAACTGCAAATTGATATGTGTCTGTTAAAATATCTCCTCCTGGATAGACAAAGGTCACAGAAACATGAACTCTGGCTGGCTCATGACTGCATCATTCCCCAGACCTCCTGATTGGGAGCTGCTTAAGCCAAGACCAGATTGTGTGGCTAAGTGGAAGAGATTGATTCTAAGGCCCTGCCACACAGTCAGTGTTTGTGAAAAAGTTTTTATAAAACATTACACTAAACTGTATTAAAGCACAGTTGTCTGAGCATGAAGCATGTGCTCAGACACTGTACCAGCCTAAACAAGTTCCAGGCATTATTGCAGCACCAGCACAAAGTATTGTGGGTGCCACAGTGCATGCCAGGATCTTTGCAATTGGGCATGAAATAGAAGATGAAAAAAGTCAGTAGTTTCTCCCTTGTTACCCTTCACCTGGGTTGCACTGGTAAATGAGTCTTGGCTCAGTGCACCATTTTCCTTCACCAGTTTTCAAATAAATAAAGACAATGGGTTATACTCAGTTAAATAAGACCCATTACAGCACCCAGCCCATCATCAGGGGACAATGTTTTTTACTCCAAGTGAGATATTAGTGATAGCTATGCACAGATGTGCAACTTCCTCAGTCCTGTGACATCATGTAGTTTGCTGACTGTAAAAAGTTGTCTTTATTGTTACTTCAATTCACTGAATAAAAAAGTAAAAAAAAGTAATAAAAATAAAATAATGGAAAAAAAAAGAAAAAGAAATCCAAATTCATGCATGGTGAAACACTGAGAAAGTAAATAATACCCTTAATTTATTGCCTGTTAATTTGTGTTTATGTTCTTGGATGCATAACTTTTGGGAGGGCAGTTATTAATTCTGCAGCTAGATGGGATCATTGATAAGGTAGTAGTTGAAATGGGGTAAAACAGAAACTACAGGGGGGGAGCCTTAAACTCAACAAGGAATATTAACAAGTACTGTACCTCAGAACTAAGACACAACAGTTGTACTCAGTGTGGACTGTGATACCACCACAAACACACCAATCCCCAGCAGTGGTATGCAAACACCACTGACCACATGTAAGCTAGTTATTAATATTCTTTGTCAACTACAAGGCTTTTTTCCTTTATTTTTAGTCTGTTTTTCACTATGGCAATTACAGTATTAAGTTGGGAACTGAAGTAGCTCAGCTGAATTGAGGAAGCTGATCTGAACTTTCAGGCCCCAAGATGAAGTTGAACTGAAGATAGCTCTGGCCCACTTCTCTAACCTTTACATTGTACTAGACCTGTAGCAGACTTCATGAGTGATGCAACCTGCATCATTACACACTTTGCACCAGACCTGTAGTAGACTGCTTAAGCAAAGCAACTGCTTGATCACAGATAGTGCAACAGACCTGTAGCAGACTTGTGCTGAGATCACTTAGTGCCTTCATTTGGGTTTTGCTCTAAGGGCTGCCTCAACTGGCTATCCATGTGGGGCACTTCAAACTTCATGTCTACAGACATTGAGCCAGTGTGTGTAGTGAACTTCATAAGTGGCACTTGTCTTGTTTCACCCACTTTTGTTTACCTCTAATCCCCACACAATCATAAGTCTTATCATATGAAAAAGGATTCTGGGTAACAGAAGTGATGTATGTCAGTTTTGAACTTGTACAAAAATGGAAATTTATTTTATAATAATTGAAAATCTATAATGTTTTCTGTAAAAGCCACATAGTAAAGAATCATCCCTTGGCCAGAGTATAACTAAGCTGAAAGTTTCAAGTTCCATCACAGTCATCTTGGTGCTGTTCATGAGTTACAAATGGTCTCAATATCCTTATTTGTATGTATTTTGAACCATCTATAACTTTCAAATTGCCCAACTTAGAGTTGCCAAATTTACAGGTTACAGAGATTCATGGACTTAAAATGTGCATACTGAATTTCAGGTTCTTCTGTTCCAGGATGGCCATGACAGGGGTAAAAAATTGGGGTTTAACATAGATCTGCATTTTTAAGCCTAAATATAGGGGCACTATTGTACCCCTATAATAATAAGATAAGATAGATAAAAAATTAATATTGTTAAACAGGATAATAC
Source organism: Neoceratodus forsteri (assembly GCA_016271365.2). Lineage (NCBI taxonomy): Eukaryota > Metazoa > Chordata > Ceratodontiformes > Ceratodontidae > Neoceratodus > Neoceratodus forsteri. The sequence goes on from CM057449.1 coordinate 738,044,901, forward strand.
ATGTCATTTGGGGGAAAAAAACCCTGCTTGCAAGACATTCCTGTGTAGAAAAACTTAAACGTTTCCACTAAAAATAGTAAAATACATACAGTGTAGAACAACACCCATGACATGTATACAGTACAAAAATGTCATTTAGTTTTCTATGTGCAACATATACTAATACAATATTCAAATTTGTTAACAGTTACAGATCATTGGAAGATAGTTATTTACAGCAGTGACAAATTTATGATGGGAGGTAGCTGTACACATGTTAAAGGGAAGAACATTCTAATATTGAGTTGCATTGGAAACGTAAAGTTTATTCCCAATTCTGGTCTTACATATACGGAGTATCTTTTTTATATGAACAGATGTAGTGGATGTGTGAGTTGACTGTATTTCTCTGCCAAAAGCTACTCTGTGTATATAGGGTTCTTGATTATAAATTGAAAATCTATGTATGAGTTTCATGTTTTGTGGTTTCTTATTTCAAGTGTTGACCACCCTAGTTGTAACTGCATGTCACAGTGGTGTGTATTAAATCTACATCTTAAAACATGTCTAGCCATTCTGCACTGTTTCTTATCTAACCTATCCTATTCTTGCTTGTGCCACTGTATAAATGGGCAGGAGTGTTCAAGAAATCTGACTGGACCTTGGCCATGAAAAATCCTGCAATGATCAAATCAAATCAAATCAAATCAAATCAATCTTTATTTATAAAAGGCACCTTTCCAAAACCAAGGCACCTGTACATAACATAATAAAATCAATAAATAATTAAAACAATATTAGAATTAATCTAAGGCAACAGCATTTAAAAATCACTGTACGCAAGGCTAAAAAGATATGTTTTTAAAGCCCCCTTAAAGCTTTGGAAAGTTGGGCAATCCTGCACCTGATGAGGTAGAGAATTCCACAGGGTTGGGGCCATAAAACTAAAAGATCTGTCCCCAGAGGTTTTTAAGCGAACCCTGGGAATCTCTAGCAATCCCTCGTCAGTGGATCGAAGAGAGCGAGAGGGACAGTAGGGACAAAGGAGATCTTTCAGGTAGCCAGGTCCCTGATCATGTAGGGCCTTATAGGTCAGTAAACTGATCTTGAAGGTGATTCACCAGCATACTGGCAGCCAGTGCAGTCCACGGAGCACAGGCACTATATGACTGGACCTAGAGGAACCAGTCAATAGCCTGGCTGCCACATTCTGCACTAGCTGCAAGCGACAAATATCAACCCCCAGTAGTCCAAGATAAAGGGCGTTGAAGTAGTCAAGGCGGGAGGTAATGAAGGCGTGGCCCAAAGTAGGAAGATCATCAGGAGGAACTAGGTGCTTCACCCGGGTGATGTTCCTCAGATGGTAAAAAGAGGCTTTGACAACTGCCGACACCTGAGATTTAAGTGTCAAACAGTCATCAAACACAATGCCCAGGTTCCGCCCCTGGTCTGAGGTAGTTAGCTGAACACCCCCAAGCCATAAACCCGAGGGTGATCCCGCCAACAAACCCACCTCCCGGTGACCTAGGTCCACAACCAACACCTCAGTTTTCTCTGGATTCAGCCGTAGCCAACTCACATTCATCCAGTCCTGGATTTTGGCCAGACACTGTTAAAGACCAAAAAGGCAGCATCTTGGCCAGACACAAAGGGCATGTACAGTTGAGTGTCATCTGCATAGCAGTGAAAACTCAAACTGTACCACCTAATAATTGCTCCTAACGGCAGCATGTACACCGCAAACAACATGGGCACCCCACAGGATAGGGGGAATGATGCAGAGGAAAAAATCCCAGACACCACCCTCTGAGTCCTACCCTCGAGGAAAGATCGAAACCAACTGAGGACTGTACCAGACAGCCCACAGATAAACCGCAAGTGCTCCAATAGCACACCATGGTCCATGGTGTCGAATGCTGCAGAGAGATCAAGAAGGACCAAGATGGAATGAGTCCTTCAATCTCTCGCTATTAGGAGGTCATTTAGTACCCGGACAAGAGCTGTCTTGGTACTATGTCTCTTCCTAAATCTGGACTGGAGAGAATCATCGACATTGTGGCTGGTCAAATGATCATCCAGCTGTGACGCGACCACCTTCTCAAGAACCTTACCCACAAAGGGCAGGTTAGAGGCAGGACTGTAGTTAGCCAGACAATCCGGGTCCAAGGAGGACTTCTTAAGGAGGGGCTGAACCACAGCCTCCTTCAGAGGATTTGGAAAATTCCCCCTCTCCAAAGACCTTCAGACTATCTCAGCAAGGACCGGACTGATTTTATCCACACAGCCCAGTAGGAGACCTGTGGGGCCCGGGTCCAAACCACAGTTGGTCGGACGCAGTGATTGGATGACCACCACAATGTCACTGATTGTGGGAAGGCTGAAGTCAGACCACACAAACTGGGTGTCCGACATCTCCTGCCGACCATCACAGCTCCCATTAGGAAGGGTCAAGAGGATATCAGACCTGATTGTGGCAACCGTATCTGAAAAGAATTGAGCAAACTCCTCACACCATTCTTGAGAAAAGGCTATTCTGGGCTGAAGACAGATTGGATTGCACAATCTGTCCACAGTCTGGAAAAGCTGAGCTGGTCTATTCTGTGCAGTAACAATCTTTCTGGACAGGAATTCTGCCTTCTTACGAGAGATTGCGGATTGATATACCACGCCACGATCATATGGTAAAAGGACCAGGTAGCTACAGTACAGGTACCTGTATTAAAATCCTTACACCTACTTCTCAGCAGGGCCAGATTAACAGAAGGGCAAATGGGGCCATGTCCTGGGGCTCTGAACTCTAGGGGAGCCCTCTAGCTCTCCCTTATCAATTCTTTTTTTATTTCATTTTTACACTGTACCAGGGCTGGCCAGACCCTTGGCTTCATGGCAGCATTGACCTCCCCCACAACTTGCATGTGCCACCATCCATTTTTTTGTTTTATTCAACGAGCTTTATTAGTAATGAGCCGACATATAACAAAACAATATAAAGAGATATTGCTGTTACAAGTGCAACAGTACTGATAATAGGTAAAACTACCCCAAAACAAACAAACAATACAACAATATAACCCTAGACAAGCCCCCCCCCAATCTGTCATCATCCCTCTCCCTGTGGAAATCCCTACCTAAAATCAGAAATATATAACCTGAGACAGTAAAAACTCCAGTACATCACAGGAGACATAATACCAGCTAATAAGAAATGTGTCTTAACGAACAAGGAGAAAGGACCAAGAGAACATACAAATAAAGATAAATTGAAAATGCTACAAATTTGTGTAAGTAATACAAAAAATTATCTCTGGTGTTGATCAAAGGGGAATTCAAAGGGAGTATAACGCATGCAGTCAACCCCATTTCTTACTGTACCAGTTAATACTATATCGGGAGCTAGCAAACATGTTTTCCAATCTGAGATTAGACATGAGTTCCTGTAACCATTCATTATAAGAAATGTCTAAGTGGTCTTTCCAGTGGTGGAGGACCACTCTTTTCACCAACAGGGAAATCATAGCCATATGGTATCTCCACTCTCTAACAGAAACCCCAGAATAATCTCCCAGAATACACACTTCCTGGGTAAAGCTGTCACTAAGATCTAAAATGGGGTCAGCTTGATTCTTGACAGCATCCCACAAGGGAACAATTTTAGGACACTCCCAGAAAACGTGCAGCAGTGTACTGTACCATCCATTTGCCCACATCTCGTACATAAGGGTGAGGTTAATTTCCCCATTTTGGCAAGTTTTTCTGGTGTAAAGTAAATGTTATGTAAAATATAAAATTGAATGAGTTGAAGTCTATCATTGGAGATATATAAATAGAGGTTTTTCCAAATATGGTCCCAGTTAAAGGTCTTATGTGGGAAGGATGCATCCCAATAACTGGAATGGCTATTATTACCCCATGATGAAGAACCAAAGTGTTGAATCAGAAGATGTCATAACTAATAAACCATAAAGATAAACTTAGATGGCAAATGCAGCTTAGTTAGGAGGTCCTCACTAGATGGGAGTTGAGCAGCTGTGAGCAAGTCATGGATCATCCTCTTCACTAACTGAGGAAGCCAAATAGGGGAAATCATGCTCCCCCAATTTTTAAATTAGGATTTGCACATAGTGGTTGAGAAACATCTGTGCATGAGTTGTACTGCATGAGTCTGCAGAGTTGAGTGTGAACCTGAAGGGAGATATGCAACACAGATCTTCAGCGACTCTTTGGTAGTAACTTAGGAGAAATATAAAAAAGACTATTGGGGGATAAGTCAGCGTCCTTTATCATAGCTTTCTCTAACTATAGCCATACCAGTACATTGGTTGATTAATCACTTGGTGGTTCATTACTAGGCCATCTCACATACTTGGTGATGTGACTGGCAAGGTAATAGAGAAAAAAGTTAGGAAGTTTGATTCCCCCCCTACATTTTGGTAAGGATAAATGATTATAAGCTCATCTTGGGGGTATCCCCCACCAGATAAAAGTAGAAATCAGCCAATTAATCCTCTGAAACCAACTTAGTGGGAGAACAAGATTCAATGAATTAAAGGGATAGAACATTCAAGGGGGTATATTCATTTTGACAACAGTGATTCTCCCCCATAAGGATAGTGGAAGACAGTTCCATCTATTCAAGTCTTGTTAAATAAGGGAGATCAAGTCATGAAGATTGATCTTCCGCATATGGGAGTTCCCACAAGTTAGTACAATCCCCAAATATTTAAGGCAAGTGGCCCAGGTTAAACCCATGAAAGTAATATCAGGTTTATAAACATTAGAGGTTAGGGGCATCACCACAATTTTGTCAAGATTCAATTTGTAGTTTGAATATTTACCGAATTCCCGAATAAGCAATAATGCCAACGAGAGAGACACAGCAGAATTAGTGACATGCAACAAAATGTTGTCAGTGTATGCAGATAATTTGAGATCAAAGGGCCCAAGTGGGATACCCGTTATTGAGGGAGAAACTTTAAGTTTAAGGAAAAGAGGCTCTAAATATAAATTAAATAACAATGGAGATAAGGAGCAGCCCTGTTGGGTGCCTGAACATGATGAGAAAAGTGGTGAGAGGATTCCATTGCAATAAATCTTTGCAGTGGGATGCGAATATAAAACCTGTACTCACCTAATAAATGAAGAGGGGAAGCCAAATTTCTGCAAGACCGAAAATAAAAAAAACACCAGTCGACTCTATCAAAGGCTTTTTCCACTTCCAGGGACATGAGAGTCATAGAATGTTCTGTCTCCCGGGATGCAGAAAGAATGTGGGCAATCTTTCGCAGGTGGTTGGCCAATGAGCACCCAGGCATAAAGCCGACTTATTCAGGAATAAGCAAACCTTCCCATATGCGCAGAATCCTGGTAGCCAGAATTTTGGCAAAGATCTTCACATCATAATTCATAAGCGAGATGGGTCTATATCTGAAAACTCTGTCCATAGGTTTACACGACTTAGGAAGAACTATGATAACTGCTTTTAGAAGGAAGGAATCAGTAAGCCCTGAGGTACAGAGAGAGGAAAAGAAGTGATGCAAGATTGGTACTAACTCTCTCAAAAAAATCTCATTAAAAACTGACAGAAGTCCATCCGGCTCTGGAGCTTTATCTGATGACAAAGAATTGATTGCATCAAAGATCTCCTGGTGTGTAATGGGACGGTTGAGAAAAAGTTGTTGGTGCAGTGTTAAACTCAGGAGGTGTAAAATATTCAAGTAGACCTGCAAATCAAAGAGAGGAGACGAGTCATCTGAAGGCTGGCACAAAAGACGATAATCAATCAATCAATCAAATATTTATTTATCCAGGTGAACACCATTGAGCAAGCTCATTTACAAGGTGGACCTGCATCACACAAGGTCAGGAAACAAAGCATCTATGTACAGGCAAGAAAACAATCAATGTAGATATACATGAGAATAGGGCAGAGTAAACAATAATAGGTAACGGTTTAGCATTCATATACATGGTATAACATTCCTATATAAATTCATAACATATTCAGGGAAAAAAGGGGGTAGGTAAGAAGGGAGCTGTGCAAAAAGAAGAAGACGCATTATCAAATTACCAAAACCTCATGCATAGCAAAAAAGCAAGGGGGTAGAGGAAGTAAGGCAGACAAGGGTGGGAATGGTACAGGGAAGTTACACTACAAAGACAGGTAGGTTAACAGGCTGGGGACATATAAGAATGGACAAGGGTAGAAGGGGGGACTAAGGACGCAAGGTTCATAAGTTCCCTTTTTGGCACTTGTCCCTTCTCATCCACCCCACTACTCTCTCCCTCTACCTTCCTCCCTCCTCCTCCTCCTACTTGCACTTTCCACTTGCACTTCCTATGTGTTTTGACAATTGCCCCTGGCAGCATCTTCTTCTCGTGTCTCACCAAGTTCTCGTTATCAATGTTATCCCTGTCCTCTGCATGCCCCTAGTACCACCTAATCTGTGTGTACTCATGTGATGATAAACAACTGTAACCTGTAATCCTGTAATAATTAATATCCTGCTTGTTTGTTCTGATCCTGATGTGGAACCTTTGTAAAAGAGCCTTGGCTAAAAAGGTAATTGTAATCCTAGACTTTAATAAATAAATAAATAAATAAATAAAATAAGTACAGTAGTAGCACTGAATTAGTCAAGGGATGTTTAAGGATTTTTAAAAATCCCTATTGAGAATTGTGAAACCTTTAGTTAGGGATTTTGTTTTGTTTGTTAGTGTGTTCATTGCTACCCAGAGAGAGTTGTCTCATCTGATAGTGTAGTTGAAAATCTACCAGATGACATTTAAGTACTCTAATAGGAACTGTCCTCTTTCTGTAGGTATAACAAAAATAATTTTAGAGATTTTTTCCCTAAATTTTGTGAAGGATAAATAGGAAATCTCACAAAATTGCTTGACAAATTCGGTGCTACTACTGTAATTAGGGGATCGATGTGGGCAAAAATGAAGTTTATGGAAGACAATGGGGGGTTGGCAGGAGGCAGACAACAAGTGAGCTAGGGGCGATGGAAGCAATTGCATACTTCTGTGACAGTTTTAGCATACAAGGTCTTGAACACAGCAAGACTAACAGGGGTCCTTAATTTCAATGATTTCCGAAGCTTATTCCAGAGCGACGGTAGTGCAAAGCCTATGGCCGCTCTCCCAAAGCACATGCAGGCCCTGGGCACTTTCAGAAAAATCAGAGAGCAGCTTCTTAAAGGGTAGTTTCATATCACACTTGGAGGCAGACAATCAGTGGTGTACTGCAGAAGTTTGTTAGTGATAGCTCTGAATGTCCAAAAAGCTGCATTTCTATTATGCCTATATTGTAGAGAGGTCCACCCCACAGCTTCATATAAGGAGCAGTGGTGGGTAGAGAAGGGGAGGCCAGTAATGAAATGCAGGGCTCTGTGATACAGTATGTCCAGTTTTCCAAGGTATGAGGCAGCGCATTGGCTATAAATGAAGTCAGCATAGTCAATTAAGGAGAGGAATATGGACTGAACTAGCTGCCTCTTGGCCTCTGTGGTTAGTAGGCAGTTTATCCTTAAGAAGAGACCAATCCACTGCCTCAGTTTTTTAAGCAAATCCTCCAAATGTTCTGCAAAGGAGAGTTTGTGGTCTAGCCAGACCCCCAGATATTTGAACTTCAATACAAATTCCAAGTTTTCTCCTAATAAAGTGGAGATGGGGGGAAGAGTACCAGCAATGGCAGGGGATGCCATATGATTAACAGGTGAGAATAGCATCACTTTTGTTTTCTTGGCATTAAGTAGCAGTTTTTTGCTAAGGAGCTGGTACTGGAGCAGATTGAAATCAGTTGCAAGTCTCCACAGGCAGCTTCAGGTAATGTACAGCTTAGATAAAGCACTGTATCATCTGTGAACAGGTGAATATTTACCTCATGATGCCGACGTCTATACTGTTAATGTAAATAGCAAATAGAAGTGGCCCCAGAATGGACCCCTGAGGGACACCTCTTTTCAACAGTTTGAGAGTGGAAAGCTCTCCTTCAGCCTTGGCCTGCTGATGCCTATCCATAAGGTAGTCATAAAACCAGCACAGGGAGGAAGAGTCTAGACCAAACATTTTTAACATAGAAAGAAGCAGGCAGTGGTCGACAGTGTTGAAGGCCTTGCTCACATCTTGAAAAACAGCACAGACAAACCTTTTGTTCTCTAAATCACGCTGCCAGTCATTTGCTACCTTTGCCAAAGCCGTAATCATACTATGTTTAGCTCTGAAACCAGACTGTATAGGGTTTAAACGATTTGTATTTTCTATAAAAGATCTCAGCTGGGCATTCACAATTTTTTTCCAAGAGTTTTGGCAGAATAGGGAGGAGAGAAATCAGCCTGTAGTTATTTAGATCGCAGGGATCCCCAGATTTAAATAGCAGGATGACATGAGCAGGTGGGGGAGAGTCCCTTGTGATAGAGACAGATTAAATAGATGTGTGATTGGTACAGCCAGAACATGATAAGTAACCTTTAGGTAGTAGGGGTCAAGACAGTCCATGCCAACAAGGCTTCGGGAGCGCTGACCACCCGGTGGCCGCGGTTTCCTGTGGCAGATGAGCTCGGAGCCCTAGAAGGTTCTCGGCTAGGAAGGGAGTGAAAACAGAGCCAATTAATACTGGTGCTAGACAAAGGGTCAAGCTATCCAGTGAAAAGCACAATTTGCAAATCAAAAGGGGAGCAATTTCCTTGGCGTCCTGGAGTCTAGGTTGCAGCTACAGAGGCAGGAAAGGGCTGTAACACTTAGGCAGTAGGAAAAAGCATTTAGCAGAAGGTTTTAGGTTTAAAACAGTTTAGCATTCAAAGACAGTAAAATTCTCAAAACATTTAACACTTTTTCAAGTGAAACAACTCCTTTTTGCCCAAGTTACATTCAAAGAATCAGAAAAGGGTGGAGGACCAATGGGAAAGTGCCTGGAGAAGGTGCTCACGCTCCGATTGGTGGGTGGCTTTGCCGTACCTCTCAGCGAGTGGAGTCCAAGCAAGTGGTCTCGGGCGGTGGCTTCAGGAGTGCCAACCGCCTGGTGGCTGCAGTTTCCTGTGGCAGATGAGCTGGGAGCCCTGAAGAGTTCATGGCTCTCAGCAAGTGGAGTCCAAGCAAGTGGTCTCAGGCAGCGGCTTTGGGAGCACCGACCACCTGGTGGCTGTGATTTCCTGCAGCAGATGAGCTGGGAGCCCTGGAGGGTTCTCGGCTGGGAAGGGAGTGAAAACAGAGCCAATTAATACCGGTGCTAGACAAAGGGTCAAGCTAACCAGTGAAAAGAACAATTTGCAAATCAAAAGGGGAGCGATCTCCTTGGTGCCCTGGAGTCTGGGTTGCAGCTACAGATGCAGGAAAGGGCTGTAACACTTAGGCAGTAGGACAAAGCATTTAGCAAGAGGTTTTAGTTTCAAAACAGTTTAACATTCAAAGACAGTAAAATTCTCAAAACATTTAGCACTTTTTCATGTGAAACAACTCCTTTTTGCCCAAGTTACATTCAAAGAATCAGAGAAGGATGGAGGACCAATCGGAACATGCCTGGAGAAGGTGCTCACATTCCAATTGGTGGGCAGCTTTGCCGTACCCCTCAGCGATTGGAGTCTGAGCAAGTGGTCTTTGGTGGCAGCTTTGGGAGTGCCAACCACCCAGTGGCCGTGGTTTCCTGTGGCAGATGAGCTGGGAGCCCTGGAGGGTTCTCAGCTGGGAAGGGAGAGAAAACAGAGCCAATTAACACTGGTGCTGGACAAAGGGTCAAGCTATCCAGTGAAAAGCACAATTTGCAAATCAAAAGGGGAGCAATTTCCTTGGTGCCCTGGAGTCTCAGTTGCAGCTACAGAGGCAGGAAGGGGCTGTACCACTTAAGCAGTAGAAAAAAGCATTTAGCAAAAGGTTTTAGGTTCAAAACAGTTTAGCATTCAAATACAGTAAAATTTAAAAACATTTAACACTTTTTCATGTGAAACAACTCCTTTTTGCCCAAGTTACATTCAAAGAATCAGAGAAGGGTGGAGGACCAATTGGAGCGTGCCTGGAGAAGGCGCTCATGCTCCAATTGGTGGGTGGCTTTGCTGTACCTCTCAGTGAGTGGAGTCCAAGCAAGTAGTCTTGGGCAGTGGCTTCGGGAGTGCCGACCACCCTGTGGCCATGGTTTCCTGTGGCGGATGAGCTGGGAGCCCTGGAGGGTTCTCAGCTCTCAGCGAGTGGAGTCTGAGCAAGTGGTCTTGGGTGGCGGCTTTGGGAGCGCTGACCACCCGGTGGCTGCAGTTTCCTGTGGTGGATGGGCTGGTAGCCCTGCAGGGTTCTTGGCTCTCAGCAAGTGGAGTCTGAGCAAGTGGTCTCGGGCGGCGGCTTCGGGAGCGCCGACCACCCAGTGGCCGTAGTTTCCTGCGGAAGATGAGCTGGGAGTTCTGAAGAGTTCTTGGCTCTCAGCGAGTGGAGTCTGAGCAAGTGGTCTTGGGCAGTGGCTTCGGAAGCACTGACCACCCGGTGGCCGCAGTTTCCTGCGGAGGATGAGCTGGGAGCCCTGGAGAGAATACAATTCACATTCACTAACTATATCGTGAGATGATGTCTTCAAGGAACTGTCGGCTCAAGAAACAGTAAAAAGGACTAGTCGGGATGCTTCTTGCTGTTGCAGCCTTATGGTTGAGGAAGCAACTCATCTTCTCACCCTGGTCTACATATCAGGAGTAGAGTATGAGTATAGCATACTCAGCCTTCTCCCTCAAACACTCTGCATATCTGTCCCAGAGAATAAGTAGAGATTTATAAGTCTCACCTGAAAAGTCAGGTGTCAGATCTGTCTCTAGTTTAGTGATACGGTTTAAAAGGGAGCGCACAGTTGCTTCTTGCTTGCATTTCCTCGTAGTGGAGAGTCTAATAAATTCCCCTCTCAGGAAGCATTAAAGCGCCACCCATTACAAACATAGAAACATAGAAGCTGACAGCAGAAGGAGACCACCAGGTCCATCTAGTCTGCCCATTGTCTTTTAGCCTAGCCTTCTAACTGCCCTTGGGTTTGAGGGCTCCCTTGTATCTGTCCCAAGCATTCTTGAAACCTACCACTGTGCATGCCCCCAACACCTCTGCAGGCTGGCTGTTCAAGGCATCCACCACTCTTTCTGTGAAGAAAAACTTCCTAGTGTTGGTGCAGAACTGCCCTCCTTGAAGCCTTAGATCATGTCCCCTTGTTCTGCTGCCCTTCTTAAATTGGAAGAGATCATCTATCTGCGCCTGGTTTATGCCTTTTATGTTCTTGAATGTTTCAATCATGCCACCCCCTCTCTTCTCTCTTTCCAGGAAAAAAACATGTTCAAGTTCTTTCAGTCTATCCCCATAGGACATCTCGTGCATTCCCTGAATAATTTTTCTTGCCCTTCTCTGCTCTGTCTCCACTTGGTCAATGTCCTTTTTGAGGTGGGGCCTCCAGAACCAGATGCTGTACTACAGGTGAGGCCTAACCAGTGATCTGTACAGCGGCACTATAACTTCCATCTTCCTGCTTGTGATTCCCCTCCCAATGTATCCCAGCATACTGCTGGCCTTTAATGCTGCCTTCTCACACTGTTTACCTACCTTCAAGTGGTCTGAGATAATGATTCCCAAATCATGCTCTTGGGTAGAGGCAGCTAGTCTTTCCCCTCCAAGGTAATATGCCTTATTTGGATTTTTTTCCTATGTGCATGACTTTGCACTTTTTGGCGTTGAATCTCAACTGCCATGCTCCAGACCATTCTTCCAGTTTCTTGAGGTCAGCTTCCATCTTGTCCACTTCCTGCTGGGTGCCGACCCTGTTGCATATTTTGGTGTCATCTGCAAACAGACACATCTTTCTTTGTAGTCCGTTAGCTACATCTAATATGAAAATATTTAATTATTTGTCAATATGTGTTATAGACCCCTCATTTTGTTCAATGAACAAAGTAATAAATTCCTTTACTCTTGTAACAACATAAGTGTCTTTCAACAGCTGAGTATTTTATTTCCAGATACTATCTTTGTGAATATTCAATCAATCAACCAATCAATCAAAATCTTTATTTAACCAGGCAAACACCATTGAGAAAATCTCATTTTCAAGAGGGACCTGGGCATATACATGGTACAGATATAGAACAGTTACAATGGAAACATGTACAGACCAAAAAGTCAAACAGAACAATGTACAATATACAGGAAGAGCAGTGGCTAATACGTAAGAGTAATAAATACCAATTATGCATCATATAGTCTACTATACATATTAGAAGTGAGAAAAATAAAAAATATATATACAAATAATACAAGGAGAATGCCAAAAACGCAAGGAGTGAGTATCTTTAGCACTATGCTAAGGTTAAAACAAAGGAGGGAGGGGTGGTGGGCAGAGCAGTAAGGGCAGGGTGCCTATGAGGACCATTTGTAGCAGGGATTAGAGACACTGCCAATTTGAGGCTCCAACATATGAGTAGAAGGAAGACTCATACAAGGGATGTTCAAACAGAATTCAATGAGACAGACTATAACATCATGTAAGGATGCAACAGACAAGGAGAATGCACAGAAACCATGCAGTAGAAGGAGGGGAGCAGGAAGTCAATGAATCTGAGGGGACAAGATGAGGTAGGTTCTATGCTCTAGTGAATCGGACAAGGCCAGGGGGAGCAATCATAGGATTCCTTAAAAGAACAGACTTAGAGAGTTTTGAATGCTGACAGTTTGATGGAGTTTACCAATTTTACATTTTTTTGCAACTTGTTCCATAGAAGGGGTAATATGTAGCTTAGGGAAGTCCTGCCGGACCACGATTTGACCTTGGGTATAGTGAGGGAGATGTAAGAGGCACACCTCAAGGCATACTTGCCAACAGTGCTCATTGGCAGGCAATCCAAAATATATTGAGGCAGTTCTTTTGAAATCACTCTGAAGGTCCAAAGGGTGGTGTTCCTTTGCCTCCTATAGTTATAGGATGGCCAACCCATGGCAGCGTATAATGAGCAATGATGCATGGAGTTGGGGAGGCCAGTGATGAACCTGAGGGCTCTATGATAAAGCATGTTCAGTTTGATCAGTGCAATAACAGGACTTTGACTGTAGATGAAATCCATATAGTTCCGCAAGGAGAGGAATGTGGATTGCACCAGACTTTTCATAGCATCCCGAGTAAGCAGGTAGTTAATTCTGTAAAAAAGACCAAGCCTCTGTCTAAGCTTTTTTAAAAGGTCTTCAATATGGTCATTAAAGGAGAGGCTATGGTCGATCCAGACCCCAGGTATTTGAACTTGGATATAAATTCCAGAGGTTCACCTAGAAGTGTAGAAATCTGGGGCAGGTTTCCTTGGGTAACAGGGTTCGGTGTATGAACAAAAGGTGAGAATAACATTGGTTTTATTATTTTAGCATTCAAGAGAAGTTTCTGGTTCAAAAGTTGCAGTTGCAACTGATTCAGTTCCTGCTGAAGATCCCTAAAAGCAGCTTCAGGGGTAGGTCTACTAACATAAAGCACCATATCTTCTGCAAACAGATGTACCTTGGCTGTTTTGAGACTGGCATCAATTCCGTTAATATATATTGCAAAGAGCAGAGGGCCCAATATGGAGCCCTGTGGTACACCCCTCAACAAAGGTTTTAATGGTAAGAATTCTATTTCTACTTTTACCTGTTGAAGATGACCCGAGAGATAATTGGAAAACCAACTCAAGGATGGTGAGTCTAGGCCCAGGTTCCAGAAGGAAGTGAGGAGCAGGTTATGGTTGACAGTGTGGAAGGCCATGCTTAGGTCAAAAAATATTGTACAATCAAATTTCTTGTTATCCAAGTCATGCCGCCAGTCATTAATTACCTTGGCAAGTGCCATGCTGGTGCTGTGCTGTGGCCAAAAGCCAGATTGTAAAGGGTTAAGCAAATTTCTGGACTCTAGGTAGTTCCTGAGCTCTGTACTTACAATTTTCTCCAACAGCTTAGACAGGATAGAGAGTAGGGAGATAGGCCTATAGTTGTTTAGGTCGCTGGGACCTCCAGATTTGAGAAGGTGGATCACATGGGCAGTTTTCCATAAGGGAGGAAGAATGCCCTGAGAGAGTGATAAATAAAAAGATAAGTAATCAGTACAGCTAGGACATGGTGAGCGAGTTTCAGGAAAAATGGGTCTATAAGATCTGCACCAGCACTCTTCCTCATATCTAATTGTAACAGAAGATCCTTGGCCTCTTTTAGGGATGCAGACTGAAAGGAGAACGTAGTACTAGAGGCAGAAGATACTTCATCCTGTATGCAGAGTTGTGAATGGAGAATACTGGCAGGGAAGGTGTCGAAGGCTAAACCTGCAGTAGCAAAATGATTGTTAAGGGAATCAAGGATTGTTTGCTTATCAGAGAATGTGTTAGCACCAATGGTAATTCTCGTGGGTAGGGAAGTTGTGGGCGCATGACCTTGGATGTCCTTAAGGGTTTTCCAGAAGGATATTTAGAGGAAGTGTCAAGTTCTGCGCGGTAATAATTAGACTTAGCTTCCCTGACCAACTTGGTACAGAGGTTTCTCACTCTACCAAAGGAAGACCAATCAGTTGGTAGCTTTGTTTTTCTAGCTGTTTCCCAGAACAAATCTCTGTTATACAATGTGGCCTTTAGGTCTGCAATGAACCATCGGCATGATTTTTTCATGGGGCATACTTTGACCAACAGTGTATGTTTTTCAGTACCCCTATTACAATTCCCTAGAAGATGTTGAATGCCACATTTACTGAGTTTGCTAGGTAGAAGTCCTGCAACTCACGGATATTGGCAGTGCAGAATATTGGCAGATAGAGTACAGTCCAACCATACAGGGTGTCATTGAGGCATAGGTCAGGAAGCATAGGAAAACCAGGAGCAGTTGTAAAATTTGTGAAAAGTGTTTATTAGTACTAGCAATAACATAAAAAAAGATTGTTCAGAATAACTATTTACAAAGGCAGGATAAACAGAGACGATCCATCAGAGTTTTCCTTCAATCTCTGTGTCTCTCACAAAACATTGTAGCTCTCTCTTATAAGTCTTTGCAACCCCCTTCCTTAACAAGTATCCTTTTTTTTTCTAAAATGTTCTTGTAAGTTTCAGGCAGGTGCAGCAAGAACAACATGTCCCAGAACTGAGGCCCCTTCTCCACAGCTTCTGAAAAAGGGCTTAAAAACTGCTGTCAGATTAACCCCTTGAGTTCCCAATAGCTTTTTGCAGTCATCTCAAACTATAATTATACACATTTCAACAGTAACACTATATCATATGTATCATATATATGTTCTGTCTTTTTCCTCTTGCATATCTGCTGGTATAAAAATATATGCAAATCATTATGTGTAAATATAATTTATATTGGGATCCCATTGTTTAGAAATGATTTATGATTTATTTATTTATAAATAAATAAATAAATCATTTCTAAACAATGGGATCCCAATATAAATTACATTTCCACATAATGATTTGCATATATTTTTATACCAGCAAATATGAAAGGAGGAAAAGACAGAACAGCAAGGGAAGACTGAGACACAGTGAGAGGCAAAGAATTTCAAGACTGTCGGGGTGATCAAGTCCTAGGTCTCATAAGAAAATTTGAATGCGCAACCAGGCAGACAACAGACAGGAAAGGAAAGAACTGAAAAGATCCCTGCATTCAAACTCTCCATAACAACTGGGACAGGGTCCTATTCAACCCTATCACACACACACCCCTCCTTAAGAGGGAACCTGTTTTATTAAACAAGTTTCCAAAACTTTCTATTAATTCTCTACTAACATTAGCTTCTAACTTTCAGAAATTAAGCTCATGTGCGGTATCCTTTTTCCTATAACAGTACAGCAAACAGTAATGTTTAAACTCATACATTTGTTTTTTAACCTTCAGAACCCTCAATTCTTGATCCATATCTTGACAGAAAATCAGCATTGCTATTCTCTTTACCAGATTTGTGTATCACCTTGAATTTATATGGTTGTAGTGCCAGGTATCACCTTGTGATTCTGGAAGTTTTATCTTTCATTTGGTTAAGCCAACAGAGAGGATTGTGATCTGTTATAAGTACAAAGTCAGTTCCTAGCAAATAAAATTAAGGGATTCCATGGCCCACTTTGCTGCTTTTTGTTTGGGGGTTAAGGAAACATTCACCTTTACAGCATCAGCAGTTACAGTTTGTTCCAGTCTATCATAAGCTACATCAACATTTTCTTAATCAGTTTCTGGCAAAACTAGCAAAGCAGCTTTTGTCATTTTTTCAACCCATTTCTTGAGGAGGTTAGCATGGTATATCGCAGTAGGATGTTTCCTGTCAGGGGTCTCAGTCTCGTAGTTAATGGTGCCACTATGTCTAAGCCCTCTATAAGGCCCTTGCTACTTCATTAACAGTTTATTTTCTGTTGTGGGTAACAGTAGTAAAACCTTTTCACCTGGCTCAAAACCTTTTTCTTTTAACCCATGGTCGTAATATACCTTCTGCTGGTTTTGGGCCTCTTCCTAATTACTATGGGTGATTTCAATATATTTTGACAGCTTCTTTCTCATGGCACACATATAAGATGTAATAGATTGTTTCTGATGGGGGTTATCTTCCCATATTTCTTTTATCACATCTAGTGGCCCTCTCGGCTGCCTACCATACAGCATTTCAAATGGTGAAAACCCTGTTGATGCCTGTGGCACTTCTCTGTAAGCAAAAAGTAGGTAAGGCAATTATTGGTCCCAATCTTTCCATTCCCCTTTTACAAACCTTTTTAACATGTGTTTTAGGGTTTGGTTAAAATGCTCAACAAGACCACCTGTCTGTGGGTGATGGGGGAGACTCTTATGGCAGTGGTACCTAGTAGTATGTATAGCTCCTTAAGTAATGCAGCACCAAAATTACTACCTTGATCGGTAATAAATTCTTTAGGTATGACCACTCTGCTGAAAATTTTTGCAAGCTCTGCTGCCACTTTTGAAGCTGTGACAGTACACATTGGAACTGCTTCTGGGTATCGAGTAGCATAGTCACATATTAGCAGGATAAATCTATTACCCTTTTTACTTTTGTCTAAAGGACCAATCACATCCATTGTAATTCTCTCAAAAGGCACATCTATCAAGGGTAGGGGCACCTTGTCTTTTCTAGTGACTGGAGCTACTTTCTGACACTCAGCACAGGAATTACAATAGGAAGCAACATCTTCATGCATTACAGGCCAGTAAAATCTATACAGCAATCTGGCAAAGGTGCGATCCCTCCCAGAATAAAGCAATATTCCATCTGTATTGGTGCTTGCACTGCTTGGAAGCCTAGTAGTGTTATACCTTGCTACAGAAAAGCCAAGAAAAAATGTTTTGTTACTGCCTCTGTATTTCCTAAGAGAGCCTTGTTTCAGCATACAGGAAGAGGAGCTGTAGTTCATGGTGGAGCTCACCTGAACTACAGTTCAGCCTATTTGGGTATAAATTTTGTGATTCTACTTTTGTGAGGCTATTTATTTAGTTTAGCTTTCCCTAGCTACAGATGATTTGTTTTAATGTTTTTTGTTTTAAAATGTTATCTTTATGTAAATGTTTTTTATGTACAGTGCCTTGGTTTTAAAAGGCGCTATAAAAATAAAGATGATTTGATTTGATTTGCTTTTAGGCACCACTAGCCACTTCCGTGGCATTTTATTATTTCAAAAATGTTTTGGGAGTAATTTGGTCACACGAGTACTCTGTGACCTTTACAGAGCACTTCCTGGGTCAGGGCTGCTATTAAAGTCTTCCCTGCAGCGAGCGCAAGCAGAATAAGGCAATATTCCATCTGTAATGGTGCTTGCACTGCAGATGGAAGCCTAGTAGTGTTATACCTGCTACAAAAAAGCCAAGGAAAACATTTTTTAACCGCATCTGTATTTCCTAAGACAGCACTGTTTCAGCATTCAGGAAGAGAAGCTGTAGTTCATGATGGAGCTCACCTGAACTACAGTTCTGCCTATTTGGTGTAAATTTTGTGATTTTACTTTTGTGAGGCTTATTTTAGGCACCACTAGCCATTTCTGTGGCATTTTATTATTTTAAAAATGTTTTGGGTGCAATTTGGTCACACAAGTGCTCTGTGACATTTACAGAGCACTTCCTGGGTCAGGGCTGCTATTAAAGTCTGCCTTGAGGTGAACAGGGTGAGCCCGAGCAGAGCGAGCACGCATTGTTGCACGCAAAGATGTGCACAAAGACATGCGCATCTGCACGTGTTTTGCATTTTTAGCAGGGTTTAGCATGAGGCTGTGGAAATGGATTGTATACAAAATAACCACTGTGTATGTAAGTACTCCTCAGATTATTCTATAATAATACATAAATCTACATAATAAATTGTGAGTGGCCCTTGTGAAGGTGTAAAAACAGGCTAATATATAACATGGAGGATGTTATTACTGCACAGGATGGTAGTTTGGGGGTTAAATGTAGAACCTGTTTCATGTATTGCTTCAATTCCACACTTGCCATTAATCAGCCATTTAAATGTATGAAATGCAGGCAAAATGAGGAACTACAATTAGATATATCTCATTTCAGTGCTAGACTAAGTGCATTAGCTCTTTCAGCTCAGCTCTTTCGAACCGTAGACAGACTGTGCAACCCAGCCTGTCTGCAGGTTCGTAGAGCTTTTTCGCAATCTCAGTGTGAGGAGCTCGCTTGGTTCTTTGCAGATAAAGTGGAATACATCAGGGCTGAGACCTGCACAACACTCTCTATGGGAATGGCCGTGGACCAGGCCATGGTCACATGCCCTCCTACTCCCTGGGGTTTCTTCAAGAGGCCAGAAATCGAGGATGTTATGAGGACTGTCTGTGGTATGCGCACTATGTCCTGTAGTTTAGATCTGGGCCCCACAGCCTTGGTTATGGGCTGTGGGGAGATTATCTTCCCGGTTCTGACGAGGATAGTCTGGTGCTCCTTAGACTCTGGTGAATATCCTTGCTCCCTGAAGGAAGCAGTGGTGACACCAGTGTTGAAGAAGGCTTCTTTGGACCCTGACTGCCTCGGTAACTACCGGCCTATCTTAAACCTTCCCTTTGTTTGGAAGGTAATTGAGAAAGTAGTGGCAACCCAGTTAGACAACTATTTGACGATCCATAGCATCTACAATCCCCTTCAATCGGGTTTTTGAAAGAGGCACAGCACTGAGACTGCACTGGTTCGGGTGCTCAATGATCTCCTGATGGCGAGAGACCAGAAAAAATGGTCCATTTTGGTCCTTTTGGACCTGTCATCAGCATTTGACACTGTAGACCATGGGGTTCTGCTCGAGCACCTGAGAATCATCTGTGGGCTTTCTGGTTTGGTCCTCAGATGGTTTACATCTTTCCTCACTGGTAGAACTCAGAGGGTAGTATCGGGAGTGTTTTCTTCCGATCCTGCCTCTCTGTCATGTGAGGTGCCCCAGGCCTCAGTGCTGTCTGCCATGTTGTTTGCGGTGTACATGCTTCCCCTCGGAGACATTGTAAGATGGTAAGGGCTGGAGTTTCATTGTTATGCCGATGATACTCAGCTCTACCTGTCTTTTGCACCTGACCAGAATAGAACACTCTCAGTGTTCAATAGCTGCCTGGGGGAAATCCAAGGTTGGATGAGGTCCAGCTGGTTGAAGTTAAACCCTGGGAAGATGGAGGTGATGGTCCTGGATCTCGGTCACCGGATAGGGGGGTGGGGATAAACCATCCCTCAGGTTTATTCCTGGGGGGTGTGGAGCTCCCCACCTCTGAATGGGTGCGGAACCTAGGGGTGATTCTTGATGATCGGCTGACACTACGTGATCAAGTGTCGGCCGTTGTTAAAGTTTCCTTTTACCATCTTAGGAACATTGCTAGGATCAAACACCTTGTTCCATCCGGGGACCTACCTACGCTGATCCATGCCTTTGTGACCTCACGTCTGGACTACTGCAACTCCCTTTACTTTGAGCTTCCTAGGATTGATATCCACCGCTTGCAGCTGGTGCAGAATTCTGCAGCCCGGTTGTTAACTGGGACTTCTAATTTTTTCCCATGTTACCCCGGTGCTGCAGAGACTGCACTGGCTGCTGGTTCAGTGGTGGATCACCTTTAAAGTGGGTCTATTGACCTACAAAGCCCTGCATGGTTTGGGCCCCTACCTGAAAGAGCTCCTGGTTCCCTATCTCCCGGAGCGACCACTCCGCTCAGCCAGCGAGGGGTTGCTGGAGATTCTGAGGGTCACTTTGAAATCATTGGGTGCCCGGGCCTTTGCGTTTGTGGCTCTGACCCTCTGGAATTCTCTACCATGTCGGATTAGAGAGTGCGCGACATCGGGGGGTTTTAAACAAGCCTTAAAATCCTTTTTATGGATTAAGGCCTATGGAGAAGCGACTGACTGATTCGGGTTTGATTTTATTATTGTCTTATGAAGTTTGATGTAATGTATTAATTATTTTACTGCAATTTTTATATAATGCTTTTATTATGTTGTGATTCTATAACTTGTTCTGTGCTTTGATTTCTTGAAAAGCGCATTATAAATAAAGAGTATTATTATCATTATTAAAAATCTGCCAAAAAGACACTGCCAGAAGACTGCTTCAAACTTCCCCTTCTAATAGTTTAGTAAACCCCTCTGATACTATTCAAAATAAAATTCCTGCATCAGTCATGCCATTATTGTGTGAGGATAATATCACCTCTGTAAATACAAATACTAGAAAGAAAATAAGGGATGAAACAGAACAGGAAGATTCAGATGAGAACTGGTATCAAGTTCAAAGCAGGAAAACATGTAAAAGAGTCAGGAAGGCAGATTGTTTTCAGGTGCCTATAAAGAACAGGTATGGTCTATGGATAGATCTGGAAGATCAGCAGAATTTATCTGTTCCCCTGGTTTCTCAGCCTTCTATCCCAAATAATCCTAATAACTTAACTGACACCCCTCCTTTGGGAGATACATTGTGTATGCAGTCTGAGGCTGTGGATCAGATGAATGATGATGCTGGCATTTCAGAGGAGCCAAAACAAATATTCGTGTTGGGGGATTCGATCATTAAACATTTAGATCGAGCCATTTATAACCAAGACAAATCTAGTAGAACTGTTTCCTGTTTTAGAAGTGCCAGAATTTCAGACATCACTCGTATGTCTAGGCAAATTCTAAAGGGTAGTGGCAAAAGCCCACTGGTTATAGTTCATGCAGGGGTGAACAATGTCATGAGTCAAAATATCCAGACAATAAAGGAAGAAATTGTTAGTCTGACAAATATGCTTTCTGAACTGAATAGCGACATTGTTTTCTCTGAAATAATCCCCTTTCCCAAAGCTACCAGATCACAAATGGATAAGATTAAGGAAATCAATAACTGGCTTAAGTTATGGTGTTTCAAGCAGCAAATTGGATGCATTGCTCACTGGGAGGAATTTACAGACAGAATAGAGTTCATCTGCAGAGACGGTCTTCATCCCAATAAAAGAGGTCCTATATTATTGGCTGAACAAATTAATTGTTTTATTAATAAACATTTAAACTGAACGGGGGGGGGGGAGTCCTCAGCAGGACAAACCCCTACTGACTCTTATAAGGCACAGGTTTCTTTATTAATAGATAGCAACAATATCAATATGATCAAATCTTCTAGTACTGGTAATAAAATAATTGAAAATGAAATCAGACTGATGCTAGTTAATGCTAGAAGTTTGCAAAATAAAATTGATGAGTTAACATACACCCTTTATAAAGACAGAATTGATAATCTGTGGTGTGACTGAAACATGGTTTATCGATTCTGCTTGGGAGACTGAAATACCTGGATATATAAATTTCTCTAAGAGTCGCACAGTATCTAGGAGTGGTGGAATTGCTCTCTACATTCAGAATACCTTGAAGTGTTGTGGGTTAAAAACTAACCAAAATACTTCAGAGGAAAATGAAACCATCTAGGTGAAATGTACTTTTCCAGAAAGACTCTTAATAATAGGTTTAGCTTATCGCTCACCAAATTTGGATGTGTTAAGTAATGAACGATTTATGGAAAGTATTGACAGTGTGGTAGTCCAGGATGATTATATCCTAATGGGTGATTTTAATTTCCCCAAGATAAACTGGACTACACTTGAGGGTACCAGCTCAATGGAAAATAGGTTTATAGAAATTGGCCTACTGCAAGATTTAGTGCAACTGGTAAGGGAACCAACAAGGAAAAATAATATTCTAGATTTAATATTTACTAACATTAAAGATCTTGGAACATTCCCAAAAATCCTGGAACCATTAGGAGACAGTGACCATAATAAAATCCTATTAACAATAAAAAGGTTAAAGATAGAATCAACTGGAGTAACTAAAATTTGTAATTACAATAAAGTCAATTATGGTGAAATAAAAAAGTATTTTAGTACTTGGAACTGGCAGAGTGAATTAAAAAAATTAGATGCAATCTGTATTTGGCAAGTAATAAATGGATCTCATTCTGTACTAAATATAACAATAACAAAAAAAAGTACCAGCTTGGTGGAATAATAATATTCAAAGAAATATAAGAAAAAAAGAAGATTGCCTATAATAAATACAAAAAGAAACCTACTGAAAGTAATTGGCAAAAATTCAAAATTAAGGCAAATGATACAAAAAAGCAATTAGACTAGCAAAGCAAAAACTAGAAGTTACTCTTGCTACTACATCAAAATATAATAAAGAAAGATTCTATAATTATATTGGTTCTCTAAAAAGGAAGTCCAGTGGTGTGGGTCCTTTAATAGTAGATCAAAAACTAGTAACTAATGAAAATAAAATGACTGAGGAATTGACCTCTTATTTTGTAAGTGTCTTTAAGCCTAAAGAGAACGTCACCCAGAATCATATTAACTTAAAGATTCACCTATCCTGTTTACAATGCAAGATATTATTGATGCTATTAAAATTATGAAATCTAACTGTTCTGCAGGTCCAGATGCAATTCCTTCTGTATTTATCAAGAGCATGTATTTGGAATTGTCTAGTATCCTTCTTCATTTATTTAACACCTCAATAGCTGAGGGAGTTGCTGTACCTGACTGGAAAGTGGTATCAATAATGCCATTACACAAAGGGGGTAGTAAGCAAAACATTGAAAACTACAGGCCTATAAGCCCGACCTACTGCTTAGGAAAACTAATGGAGTGTCTGCTCCAATACAAAATTGTAGATAATTTGAAAGCAACTGGTTTTCAGGATATTAGTCAACATGGTTTTTCCAAAGGCAGATGTTGTCAGAGTAATTTAATTAATTTTTTTGAACCGGTCAGTAGGGCTTTATACTCAGGTCTACCTGTGGATGTTGTATATTTTGATTATGGTAAGGCATTTGATTCAGTTTCTCATTACATATTTAAGCAATAATGCCCGTCAGGGTGTGTGTCATGCTGGGATAACGTCACACCTCAGGTGGTTGGGCATGAGGCCGCACAACTGAGGCGTGAAGTTATCCCAAATGACACACACCCTGGAGGGCATTATTGCTATTATACAATGGCTCATTGTTATATATAAAATAAAAAAATAATTTTAAAGAATGTTTTTATTAGTGTGGAAAAATATTTTTGTTTCTTAAGAGGAGATGCAAAGAAAGAGTTCATCTAGCTCATCATCCAAAAAATCATCTAGATCCAAAAAATCATCTACAGGTTCACAGTGAGGCTGAGACTAGACTCGTGATGTTGTACTGGGATAACATCACGGGTCCAGCCCAAGACTGACCAATCAGAATCCAGACTTTTTTCTTGCCATTGTATAATACTTTATCAGTTAGTTCATCTAAATTTACACAGCAATATAATAAAATGGATCACAACATGGCTTGACAATAGAAAACAGCAAGTTGTTATTAGAGGGTATAAATCATCATGGGCCACGGTGACCAGTGGTGTGCAGCAGGCTCTGTTCTAGGCCCCCTATTATTTAATTTATTGATTGCCTCTATGCAGACTGTCAATGGAGTATGGATAAACAAATATGCTGATATGCAAGGGGGGACAGAACAGCAAGGGAAGACGGAGAGACAGTAAGAGACAAATAATTGTGAGACTGTCAGGTTTAGTAAGTCCTAGGTCTCACAAGAAAATTTGGTTGCACAACCAGACAGACAAGAAACAGGAAAGGAAAGAAGAAAACAGATCCCTGCATTCAAACTCTCCATAACAACTGTGACAGGATCTTATTCAAACCTGTCACACAGGGGAATGGTCCGATAGAACTCTTGGAGCCATCCACTGCATAGGACACCGGATAAGACCTATCCGCTAATTAGAAAGTAATCAAGCCAGGAATGCATGCAATGTGGTGCCAAGAAAAAGATGTATTCTTGAGCAGATGGGTTGTAAACCCACCATGGATCACAAAGACCCACTGTCTCAATCACCTCTTGTAATGCACGCTGTGCAGGGGAGAGTGCAGAAAATCTCTTTCCAGATCTATCCAAATCTTGTGTAAGCAGTAATTTCTAGTCTCCTGCCAGAATAACAGGGATGTTAAGAAAGGGTGCTAGAAGTGTACAGAGCTCAGAAAAGAAACCTGGTTAGTCATAATTAGGCCCTTAGATACAGCCTAAGAGGACCTCTGAATGATCCAAAATACCTTGGACCAAGATATATCTACCTTGGGGATCCTCCATATTATGCAGCAGTTGGAATCTGACTGCTCTAGAGATTAAGATAACAACACTCACTCTAGACATACTGCTACCTGCGGCAAACTCTTGTCCCACATGATGTCAGTGGAAGTAGGAACCTTCCGAGGCTAGAAGATGGGTTTATTGAAGAAATGCGATTGAACACTGCAACACCTTAAGATGTTTAATGATTTGATAACGCTTCACCTTTGATTGAGCACCCTTAACATTTCAAGTAACATATTTCATATATTAATACCTGTAAGTAGATCTTAAACCTAAAAAGGTCCCATATTCAAGAGAAAAGTTGGATACCAGTAAAAAAAAGAATGTCTCTGCCAAAAACACAGATCCCCTAAACACCCAGAGTTATGTCCTGATGGTTGCCTACAAAGACATTCACCATAAAGAAGAACAGGTAGTGCCAGGAAAAAAGCAGGTCATCCCCTCCCCCACCCCCCAACAATAATCTACATACCCCCAGTCCTACGACTGACACAGTTCCAAACAAAAAGAACATCCAGTCCAGTGCCACCATCCACTTAAAAACCAAAAAACAAAACATATGGAGCCCGATTCACAAATGCTGGAACAAGATGCTAGGTGCATGCATTAAGCAGAAGGACACAGGCAAAGCCAGCCCATTGGTGCAGTGGTTGGATTTCCGCTTGCGACGCCAGTGATCCTAGGTTCGGGAATGGACTCGGGTCGCTGGAGGGCCAGCCAGGGGGAGAAGGATGGAGCATCCAGTGGACTGCCTTCCTTCTCCAAGGGGAGGGATGGGTTCCCGTCTGGCACTTGATGGACCCCTGGCAGAGGCCGGGGGTACAGCAAGCTACCGGCATGCAGCAGTTTCAAGGGGGGGGGCAGACACTGGACATTATTGCATGCCCCCACTCCCTGTATATGGGAAAAACACTCCTGCAAGTCTGACGCCTCTGTGAAGCCTGCGTTCAGCTTCAATTAGCCTCCTGACTGGCTCCCCCAGATAGTTACATTGATCACAGCTTCTGAGGGGTAAGTCAGGGGTTTCGGAGAGGAGCACGGTGGGCAAGGTGGAAGCACAAAGGTGCAGTGACCAGGTGGATATTGGCGGCAGACAAGTGGGGGAAAAAAGATAAAATTTGAAAAAAAAAAAAAGAAGGACGAAGGCAGCACCTTGTGCCAAAACACAAGCAAGACAGATTCACAAATGCAAAGACTCGCTGTGGCAACCACCCCATGCACCAATGCAGTGCTAGATGCCAGCTAGTGCCTTGATGCATGGTGCATTGCAACAGGGATAAGGCAAGCAGGATGCAGGAATGCAGTTCACAAAGGTGCCCCAAACAGGAGATTTCAAACACCTGCTAGTCCACACAGAGCTGATCTAAGGAGACTTAGAAAAAGGAAGGGAGGAGGCAGGGTTAGTGTAACAGGACTGACACACAGGACTGCAGCAAGACAGAGAGAGAAGAATCCCAGGAGGATGCTTGCACCACTGTCCCTACTGGGCATATGACTGACCATGATACACCACAGGTGACGTGCCCACCAGGAAGCACAACAGGGTGGCACTGTACAGCAGCCACAGCAACAGAAGCAGCAGGTGCACAGACAGCAGCAATGCAGACAGCAGCAATGCAGACACAGGAGGCATGCCATGCATGTATACCACCCACACACTGCACACATGGACCTAACCGAGGAGCAGTGCATTGCATGATATTAGCTTGGCAAGGCAGCCATAGCACAGCTATGCCTGTAACTTGATGCTGACATGAGAAGCAGGACCTGGAGAGGCCATGCCATACCAACAGAGCTGAAGGTATGTGCAGCCCTACAGTTATTGGCCACTGGTGGATTCCAGACACTGAGCAGTGGCACAGTGGGCATGTCACAGCCCTCTGTATCATGGTGCCTGAGGGTATTCGTAGATGCCCTTGTACACAGGTAGCACCAATACATCCACCTACCCACAGACACCCAAGAGCAACTGGCAATCAAGCAGGGATTCTACAACACAGCAGGATTCCCACATGTGCTTGCTGCTGTAGACTGCACACACATCACCATAAGGACACCACTGGATGAACCAGGTACCTATGTTAATCGTAAGGGATACCATTCTATGAATGTACAGGTCATCTGTGACAGCAGGTGCAAAATACTGGATGTTGTGGCACAGTATCCTGGGTCCACACACAATGCATACATCTACAGGAACTGTGGAGTGTGTGAGGCCTTCCAGAATGGGACACTCACAGATGGCTGGCTGATAGGTAAGACACACACATACACATGCAGCACTGGTGGGCATGTGAAGCACGTGGACACAACAGTAACCTACACCTCCCTCCCCACAGGTGACAGCGGATACCCATAGCAGCCCTGGCTGATGACACTGGTGAGACATCCCCAGAGTACAGCAGAGTAACAGTACAATGATGCCCACACAGCAACACACAGTGTGATAGAGTGCACATTTGTCATCCTCAAGATGAGGGTCTGGTGCCTTGACAGATCAGGCGGTGCAATACAGTATACGCCAGTAATGGCATGCAAACTGTTCATAGCATGTTGAGCGCTGCACAATCTAGCACTCGAACATGGCACACCGATGGCAGAGGATGAGGAGGCACCCAGTGATGATGGCAATATTGCGGAGGAGGAGGAGGTGAGGCCTGCCAATGACTGGCAACAACAAGGCCAGGCACAACACGCACTGGTTGGACAATGCATGTAGACGTGGCACATCAGGTCATGCTTTGGATGATCACACAACAGAATGCGCAGTTTGCAAGGGCACAGGTACAGCAACACCACCAAGCTGCGTGCAGACCATGGACCACAGCCCTGAGGCCATGGGAAGACCACACCCATGCAGCTATGTAACACACTACAGGCACACTGGGCAGCAATGCCATGGCACTGTGGAGAACAACAAGTCAGTGCCAGGTACCCAGGGACCACCACAGAGTGCCCACACACTGCTGGTGGACTGGAATAGCTGCGGTGATACAGAGGTGTCACTGCCTGGGCCTGTAGACAGGCAGTGGCAGCACTGCTGACAAAGAGGTGCCTATTGCCTGTGTGCTGACCCAGATGGTGCAATGCACAGTGACACTGGCAGCATCATGAGTGGCCAGGTGGCCATTGCTGCAGTAGTAGCCACAGACAGAGCCAGCTATTTCGAGATATTTCTCAAATTTTCTAAAGAGTTTCTTTCTGCTGCCCCTACTGTGTAAATGGAAAAAGCAGGAGATTTCTCTAGAAATATCACAGAAATTTCAGGAAATATCTGGCCATGTCTTTGGCTGACTGTAGCATGGGCAACATATGGAAGAGCAACATATGGCAGGGATGGTGACTGTCATGATCGGACGTGTGGAGTCCCAGGCACTGCAGCCACAGCAGTAGGCAGCACATGTAGACAGCATGGGATGGGTACAGCACAACAGTGACACCATGCCACAAACAGCACACTGGTGCTGGTGCCACCTTGCAATGTCATTGCATGGTGGGTACCAGAAGCAGGCCCAACGGTGACAGGGAGGACTGTGTGGGTGGGTGGCTGTACACACTATGCAGCAAAGCCCAAGGTGTGGCAAATGGCCAGATGCAGTGCACCTGTGGCTGCAGAACACGGGTGTGTAGCGGCATACTCATAGGGCAAGCCATGTGGAGTGGCACATAGTGGCACTGTAGGTATGCCCCCCCAGCACAACTGTGTTACTCTGCACAAACGCAGTGTGCAGCAACATGCCACACAATGAGAGGGAAAGTCAACCTTGGCAAAGCAGGTTACATTACATGATAACCCTGGCAACACAGGTTGCATTGCGTGATGCATGTTGATGTACATTGCGTTGCATGTGGGCCATTGGACTACGCAGCCTGTGTCACACATGTGTACAGCCACAGGAACACAGGGGAATACCACCCACAAGGATCACAGCCACCAGCACATGCCAGGACATCACTTGCATGAGCTGTAGGCCACACAGGACAGTGAAGCACATGACACTGCCTCCACTTACAGTGCAGAGGGAGTCAGGAGACAACAATATCCCAAGGGCAAATACCAGGTGGCAGTCCCAGTTGCAATGGCATGCTGAGCAGGGCATCCAACTACACTGATGATGAGACAGTGCTTCTCATCAGCCTGGCTGAGCAGTAGAGCAGGGTGCTGTTACCACAGTGGGAACAGCAATCCAGCCCAGCAGACAGGGAGAGGGTGTGGTCCACCATAGGCAACAGGCTCCAGGTGGTGTCTGGAATCAGGAGGACCATGCAGCAGGTCAGCACCATTGGAATGACCTGGTCTGGAGGGAGGGTTGGCTCCTGGCCCACCTGAGGAGGATGGCATGTGGAACTGACGTCCAGATGCATGGAGGATGGCCACGCCAGCCAGGTACATGTAACCACAACCGAGAATGACACACAGCACACTACAGTGACCATGACTGCACAGATGAGAACTGATGATGTCACACACCATTATGTCTCTGCAGGAGAGGGCGGTGCCACTGAAGGGCTGGGTAGGCCTAGGGGACATGGACAGGACAGACAGGGATGAGGACCCCGCAGAGAACAACATCGCTAAGGTAAGTGTACAGAGGACATGATATGTATGCAGTAATGTAGGCCACTGTGTAGGGACCATCAGGCAGGGGGGAGGCACACACACACACACACACACATACCAGCAGGGCAAGCAATGCCAGCCGTGGCTGTCGGTTAGGGGTAGGGCACATGCACCATGTACACATGTGTGGGAGTGTGCCCCATACACAATCAGTGCATGTCACAGCTTATGCAACACGTGGCACAGCATGACGATGGCATGCCGTCCTTGTGTTTGTGGTCTGGGCAACATATATATTGTTTGTGCACACATAGGCGTGGACACGCGGTGCAGTCACTCACAGTCTGTCACATTGCATTAGAGGTGCCGATGCTGGTGCGCAGAGTGGACAGCATAGTGACATGCTCTGGAGTGGGCAATGCACCACCTGAAGCAGAGTGTTGCACTGGCATATGTAGCCAGAACAAGAAGGATGGCCCAGGGCTGTCAACAGGTGTCACCGCAGGAGGGTAAAAAGGACACAACAGAGGAGGAGGAGGAGGAGGATGACCCGGATGAATAACAGGAGCATCCCCAACATGTGGAACTGGACAACAGTGCTGTGGGCCTGTCTGTGGCAGGAGACATGGCAGAAATGTCCATGGGCGAGGGCACCCTTGTTACAACTGGACAGGTGAGTGCTTGCCAGGCTGAGGATGGTGCCGCCCTGTGCATGGGGATGGTGTATCAGCCCTTGAACATGACCCAGTGCAGCCTGTGAGTGACAATGACACATCACCAGACACAGATTCCAGGGGTGATGATGACATGTAGCCCCACGCCCACCCTCCATGACTTTGCACAGGGACTCAGCATGTGCATCCGGCCCATGTCAAGGCATCTGTCCTCATTGAATGATGCAATACATGACCTGATGGACTACCTTGAACAGATTAGTGGACATTGAGTGGTGGACATGTGAGTGCAACAATGTCCAGGACATCACTCATACCACGGTGGACATGCTATGGACAGGGCACATAGTGTAACCCATACACAGGTGTCTGTTACTGCAGGGATTAGGTAACACAGTGTGCAATGATGTTTATTGCATCGCCGTTGCACCCCTGTTGCTGTGTGGGTTGCTGTGCCCACTGCATTGTGTACCTGTTGAATTACCATCACTGTTGCTGTTGTGTATTGTTTTTGTGTTCTTAATACATTGCTATTCCATGTTCATGGAGTGTGTGTGTCATTCAGTACTGTGCATGCACTACATCTGCCTATGCAGTGTACAGGTCAGTGTCGGCCAATGTGTGGGTACCTGCCCACATAGGCCTACACAGTGCAACATGTGGACAACATTGACCGCTGTCCTACGCCATGTGACATGCACTGCATGCCACCATGGCACCATGTGTCATAGGGATTGGTAGCATGACATGCTTGGCACAGTGTCAGAACACTGTACCCCTGTGGGCATGTGTCACCCAGTGTTGGGGTCCTCATAGTTCCACAGTGGCATGCCACAGTGGGTAAGCCAAACCACCAGTCGACAAGGTGGGACCCTGTTGTTTGGGCTTGCATGTGCTATGCATGTGATAGTACCAGACATGTGGTATGCATTTCCATGGTGGGGCTGAGTGGTGTGTCATGGTATGTGGCATACTGCCATGGCTGCCCATTGGCATGCAATGTGCATCTCTGCATACCTACTGTGGTGGCATGTCACATGTCAGGTACTGTGTGTGAGTGCTGGTGGTGGGTCGTATGTGTTATCCCTTGTGTGGTGGGATGGCAACAGTCCTGCAGGCCAAGCACCCAGCTGTGGGGGCATGCATGGCACCATGGATGGGTATGGTGCCGTGTGTGCCACGGGCCATGTCTGTGCTGGTGTGCAACACCATTGTGTGTGCACCCACTTATCACTCTGGGCAGGTGTGGGGGGGACCTGCCTGGTTGGTGGCAGTTGGTGGTGCACGGGATGTGAGTGTGTGCTGTCAATGGTTGTTGGCATGCCATGGTGTACGCACCCAGTTGCAGGCTACTGTTCCCAGGGCAGGTGGTGGGAGTTGTGCAGGTGTCTGGTATGTGCTGTCTGGGTTGGCAGTGTGCGTACCACTGTCATGTGGGTGGTGATGGTCTAAGGGATGCAGGCTTGCATGCGTGCCCCATGCAGTGGTGCATTGTCTGGGTGTGACATGGCCATGGGCATTGAACAGGGGACATGGTGTACATGTACCTGCACCACAGGTATGCACAGCTGATGTTCATCCATGTGGGGTATGTGTTTGAGTGAGGATCTAAGCTCAGGGTATGGTGTGGACAGGAGACCAGTGCATAGTGGCGGACATTAACGTCAGTGAGACCACCCCTTGTCCGTTGCACATGCCTGGCATGATGCGTGCTTCCTACTACTGTGTGTGCTGGCTGTTCTTTACGGCCTACAGTGGCCAGAGTCAGACTCTGTGCAGTGCATGGTGGCTGTACCACTGTGTTGCTGCTCTGTACAGCATCCTGCAGTCTGGCACACCCTGTCTGTGTCCCTGGCACAGCCGGCATTATGTGCACCCTGTGTCTCTGTGACCCGACGTGGTATCGCTGGCAGTGGTTGTTGTGCTGCAGCGGTCCCTATCATACTGCTGCTGTTCCCCCCCGTCTGGTCCTGCTGACCGCTGCTGCTTTCTGTACAATGGGTTCTGCTGCTGGTGGTCCTTGCCTGGCCATCTGCCCCTCACAGGCAATTCCATCTGCATCAGTATGGCCCCTCTTGCAGCCTCGGGACTGGGATGTTGTGTGCTGTTCCAGCATCTGTGCTGCACTGGGTGTTGGCATGGCCATGTTGTTGCCAGCACTGTAGTGATCTGTGTATGGCCAGACTGCACCACAGCACTGTCAGGTAGGTGGACATCCCGCCCCCTGTGCACTTCATGTTCCAGTACCCCTGTGTGTCTCTGCACAACCTCAGCTGTGTTCATGGGTGTGGTGCTGCAGATGTCTTCCATGTCATGTCCAGCTGTAGTTCCCTGCTGTGTGTGCCCCACTGTGCCATGTCTACCATCAACACCAGCATTACTGCATGGCACCAGCCCATCTCTGTTGTCTGTTGGGCCCACTTGTCTGTCTTCAGTGGCATTGTCTTCCTGCAGCTTTTTCCCTTTGTTTGCACATTGGCCAGGGGTGTCACCCACTGCCCTGTCTTCAAGCACAGCTGTGCATGTCACGTGCTATGTCATCACTGTTTCTGGCTGTTGTCCTGTAGGCATTGATGGCTGCACCATGCCTTGTGTGCCCTCTTGACTCTGTCCCACATCCTGTACACCCTTGTGGGCCTCATGCTGGGTCACACCAGCTGTGTTTTCCACGCTGTGGTGGTTGTCTCCTGCCCCTCTGTTGTGCCGCCGCATATTGCATTCCTGACATACCTGTGGGACCATTGCCACACTGGCTGCATGCTGTTGCATGCGTCTTGCAATCTCCTGCAGTGCTGTGGCCATTGCTGTTGTTGCCTCTGTTTGGGTGATATGCAGTGCCATGCTGCGTTCCATGACAGTGGTCTGCCATTCTATGGCATCCGTTTGGCATGTGACACACAGCCGTATGTCCTGGAGTAGCCTTGCTGTCTGTGTTGTTTGACATGCCCCTTCCTGTATCCCATGTATAATGGCTGGGTGGATGTCTTCCACTGTCAGCTGCAGCTGTCCCATATATGCTACCATGGCAGTGGTGTGTTCACGAATGCTGTCATGTATCCCAGCCAGCTCACGCTGTGCTGCCTCCTGTGTGAATATGACATCCTGGCAGTATGGGGACAGGTCTTCCCCAAGGTCATCATCCAGTGGCAGTAGCACTGCGCCAAGTTCACCTGTCCCACCTGCACTTCCATGGGCCTGTGCGGTAGTGCTGTGTGCTTGGACATCACAGCCTCCAGTCATGTGTACACTGTCCACCTATCCCGCAACATTGACTTCCCTTCTGAACCCCTGCCACTCAGTGTTCACTGTGGTCTGTTGTTCGTCTGCAGTTGTGGCCACTGGTGTGCTGTGCCCCATGGTACTGCGACCGTTGGACGGCACGGCTTTGCTGTTGGTGTCAATTCCCTGTCCTTCTTCTGCTTCAGTATCTGTCACCCTCCTGTGGGTCTGTCTCACTGTGCTGTTGCTGGCAGATGCCTGCTGTTGTTCCTCATCACTGTTGCTGTCCGTGCTGTGCTCTGATGCATCATTGTCACTGTTGGTCACAGCAAGACGTTGTGGTGGTGAGGCCCACCTGGCAGTGGCATGTCCTCTGGTCGGTGTATTCTGGGCACTTGTGGGTATACAGACAGATGTGCACAGTGTGTTACTTCTGGTACACATGTCCTAGTATGTGTCCATTGCCACGGGGCATGTATAGCTTGTGGTGCCCAGTGGAGGGGTCGCTGCATGCATCCCATGCTTCTGCATGGTGGACCAGGCCATCACTGTGTTCCTCTGTGCCTGTCCCCCCCCCGGGTCACTGTCCATTGTGGGTCCCTGCTGCTCATACAGGGCATCATCCACCACTGGTGGTGCCACATCTGCTGTCTGCACAGTGGTGTCACCTGCCACATGCATGCTCAGTGCTTACCATGTGCATATTGTTGCCGATACAGGTCCAGCTCAGTGTCTCCCTGTATGCTGCATGTGCTGATCTGTGCCACTACACGTTCCTCATGTCTGCTGAGGGGCCATGGTTGTGTGGTTGTGTGGATCCTTCACCCGTTGTCATTGTGCAGTTCCTGTTGTGGGCTACCTTCTCCTTGGCATGGCACTTGATGTCACAATGCCACTTCTGCAGCTCTGTCACACTGTGCCACATACGTCGTCCCATGCCTCCTGCAGCTGTGTCCATAACTTCTGGTCCCCTCCCCGGGACAGTAGCAGGTCTGCCTGTTGGATGTCACAGTCATGTCACATCCTTACACCATTGCCCATCATGCACATATGCTATTGTCACCAACATTCCCACCTACCTGGGCCTCAGTTGCATCCATGAGGATG
The DNA here is from genome assembly GCA_016271365.2 of Neoceratodus forsteri. Taxonomy (NCBI): domain Eukaryota; kingdom Metazoa; phylum Chordata; order Ceratodontiformes; family Ceratodontidae; genus Neoceratodus; species Neoceratodus forsteri. The sequence continues at coordinate 738,079,021 of CM057449.1, forward strand.
TCTGTCTCCAGGTCAGTGAAGTTCTTCTTCCTAGAGTGCCCAGTCTTTTTCCTCCATGATCCTGGGGTTGTCTGTCCCCTCTCTCCTTGCTGTGTCCTCTGTGGTTTGGCCATTATTCCACTCCTGCGTCTTGACGCTGCCTGCACCTTGTGATCTACATATGCTATTTATATGATGCACTGTGCGATCTTGTGCCAAACACACTGTGTCTGGTGCAAGGTACATTCCTTACAGAATTGGATGCATTGCCGATGACACAGGGTGCTTTGGCACGTGGTGCGTCTGACGCACCTTGAGCCACTCTAAGGTCTTGTTTGAGAATCTGGCCCATATTCTTTATTTCTTACCTCCTGTCCATGAACATCCATTGCTAGGAGATGGTAGAGACCTGATTGTGAATATGTGCAGGCACAACACAGGCTGCAATTTTTGGTGGCAAAAATGTGTGGGAGAAATCAGAAGTCAGGTCCTAACCTTGAAGGAGTCTTGCAGAGTTGAAGCAGTGCTAGCTGAAAGGAAACTGAACTGTCAAGTCAAATCAACTGTCATGGACATAAGGGAGTACTAACTACTGAGAGAGGAGACTCAGCAAATTTCACTTCAATCCACTCTGGACAAGTCCTTTCTTGCTTGATACAGTCTCACAGTTAAGACCAGCTGAAGAGGAGATTTTTACTTTTTTTTTAAGTCATTGTTATGAAGTATCATTAATACACAGCTGAAACCCAAAATTCCAGGAGGTCAGGAGGGCTTTTTGGAGCAGCACTCCCCCAAAAGTGGAACCATTTCTGCCAACTGAAACACCGAATTCCAGGAAGTCATGAGGGCTTTTGGGAGCAGCCTTCCCCCAAAATTGAAGCCATTTCTGCCACTTGAAACCACAAATTCCAGAAGGTTGTGAGGGTTTTTTGGAGTAGCCCTCCCCAAAATTGGAGCAATTTCTGCCAGCTGAAACCCTGAATTCCAGGAGGTTGTGACGGCTTTTTGGAGCAGACCTCTCCCAAAATTGGAGCCGTTTCTGCCAGCTGAAACCTCAAATTCCAGGAGGCCGTGACGGCTTTTTGGAGCAGCCCTCCCCCAAAATTGAAGCCATTTTTGCCAGTTTAAACCCTGAATTCTAGGAGGTCATGATGGCTTTTTAAAGCAGCCCTCAAACAAAATTGGTGCCGTTTCTGCAAGCTGAAACCCCAAATTCCAGGAGATGATGAGGGCTTTTTGGAGCAGCCCTCCTCCCAAATTGGAGCCATTTCTGCCAGCTGAAACCTTGAATTCCAGGAGGTTGTGAGGGCTTTTAGGAGCAGCCCTCCCCAAAATTGGAGCTGTTTTTGCCAGCTAAAACCTCGAATTCCAAAAGGTCATGAGGACTTTTTGGAGCAGCCCTCCCCCAAAAATTGGGGCCATTTCTTTCAGCTGAAACCCCGAATTCCAGGAGGTCATGAGGGCTTTTCAGAGCAGCCTTCCCTCAAAATTGAAGCCATTTCAGAAAGCTAAAACCCAGAATTCCAGGAGATCGTGAAGGCTTTTTGGAGTGCCCCCCACCCAAAGCTGGAGCCATTTCTGCCAGCTTAAACCCAGAATTCCAGGAGGTTGTGAGAGATATTTGGAGCAGCCCTCCCCCAAAATTGGCGCCATTTCTGAAAGTTGAAACCCCAAATTCCAGGAGGTAGTGAGGGCTTTTTGGAGCAGGCCTCTCCCCAAATTGGCGCCATTTCTGCCAGTTGAAACCCCAAATTCCAGGAGGTCGTGAGGGCTTTTCGGAACAGCCTTCCCCCAAAATTGCCACCATTTGTCAGTTGAAACCTTGAATTCTAGGAGATCATGAGGGCTTTTTGGAGCAACCTTCCCCCAAAATTGGAGCCGTATCTTCCAGCAGAAACACCAAATTGCAGGAGGTCATGAGGGCTTTTTGCAGCAGTCCTACCCCAAAATTGAAGCCATTTCTGCCAGTTGAAACCCTGAATTCCAGGAGGTCATGAGGGCTTTTTGGAGCAGCCCTCCACCAAAATTGGAGCCGTTTCTGCCAGCTAAAACCCTGAATTCCAAGAGGTCATTAGGGTTTTTTGGAGCAGCTGCTCCCCCAAAATTGGAGCCATTTCTGCCAGCTGAAACCCAGAATTCCAGGAGGTTGTGAGGGCATTTTGGAGCTGCCCCCAACAAAACTGGAGCCATTTGTGCCAGCTGAAACCCTGAATTCCAGTAAGTCATGAGGGCTTTTTGAAGCAGCCCTGCCCCATAATTGGAGCTATTTCTGCCAGTTGAAACCCAGAATTCCAGGAGGTAGTGAAGGCTCTTTGGAGTGCCCCCCCCTCCAAAAGCTGGAGCCATTTCTGCCAGTTGAAACCCACAATTCCAGGAGGTCATAAGGGTTGTTTGGAAAAGCCTTCCCCCAAAATTGGAGCCATTTCTGCCAGTTGAAACCCCAAATTCCAGGAGGATGTGAGGCCTTTTTGGAGCAGCCTTCCCCCAAAATTGAAACTGTTTCTGCCAGCTGAAACCCTGAATTCCAGAAGATTGTGAGGTCTTCTTGGAGCAGCCCACCCCCAAAAATTGGAGCCATTTCTGCCAGCAGAAACCCACAATTCCATGAGGTTGTGAGGGAGTTTTGGAGCAGCCCCCCCCCCAAAGCTGGAGCCATTGCTGCCAGCTGAAACCCAGAATTCCAGGAGGTCGTAAGGCTTTTTGGAGCAGTCCTCCCCCGAAATTTGATCCATTTCTGCCAGCTGAAACCCAAAATTCCAAGAGGTTATGAGGGCTTTTTGGAGCTGCCCTCCGCCAAAACTAGAGCCATTTCTGCCAGCTAAAACCCCAAATTCCAGGAGGTCAGGAGGGAGTTTTGGAGCTGCCCTACCCCACAAATGAATCCATTTCTGCCAGCTGAAACCCCAAATTCCAGAAGGTCATGAGGGCTTTTTGGTCAAGCCTTCCCTCAAGGTTGGAGCCATTTGTGCCACTGAAACAATGAATTCCAGGAGGTCATGAGCACTTTTTGGAGCAGCCCTACAACAAAATCTGCCAGTTGAAATCCAAAATTCCAGGAGGATGTGAGGGCTTTTTGGAGCAGCCATCCCCCAAAATTAAAACTGTTTCTGCCAGCTGAAACCCTGAATTCCAGAAGGCTATGAGGTCTTCTTGGAGCAGCCCACCCCCAAAAATTGGAGCCATTTCTTTCAGCTGAAACCCCAAATTCCAGGAGGTCATGAGGGCTTTTCAGAGCAGCCCTGCCTCAAAATTGGAGCCATTTCTGCCAGCTGAAAACCAGAATTCCAGGAGGTCATGAGGGATTTTTGGAGCAGCCCTCCCCCAAAATTGGAACCATTTCTGCCAGTTGAAACCCCAAATTCCAGGAGGTTGTGAGGGCTTTTTGAAGCAGCCCCACCAAAGCTGGAGCCATTTCTGCCAGCTGAAATCTAGAATTAAAGGAGTTCTTGAGGGCTTCTTGGAGCAGGCCTCCTCCAAAATTGAAGCCATTTCTGCCACTTGAAACCCTGAATTCAGGAGGTTATGAGGGCTTTTCGAGCTCCCTCCCCAAAATTAGAGCCATTTCTGCCAGCTGAAACCCCAAATTCCAGGAGGTCATAAAGGCTTTCTGGGCGACCCCATCCCCACAAGCCTGGAGCCATTTCTGCCAGCTGAAACCCAGAATCCAAGGAGATCATGAAGTGTTTTTGGAGAAGCCCTTCCCCAAAATTGGAGCCATTTCTGAAACCTGAAACCCCGAATTCCTGGAGGTTGTGAGGGTTTTTTGGAGCAGCCCTCTGCTCCAAAGCTGGAGCCATTTCTGCCAGCTGAATCCCAGAAATACAGAAGGTGGAGAGGGCTTTTTGGAGCAGCCCTCCACCGAAATTGGAGCTGTTTCTACCAGCTGAAACCGCAAATTCCAGGAGGCCGTTAGAGTTATTTGGAAAAGCCCTCCACCAAAATTGGAGTTGTTTCTTCTAGCTGAAATGACGAATTCCAGAAGGTCATGAGGGCTTTTTGAAGCAGCCTTCCCCCAAAGTTGGAGCCATTTCTGCCAGCAGAAACCCACAATTCCAGGAGGTTGTGAGGGAGTTTTGGAGCAGCCGCCCCCCCCCAAAGTTGGAGCCATTTCTGCAAGCTGAAACCCCAAATTCCAGGAGGTCATGAGGGCTTTTTGGAACTGCCCTCCCCCAAAACTAGAGCCATTTCTGCCAGCTAAAACCCTGAATTCCAGGAGGTCATGAGGGAGTTTTGGAGCTGCCCTACCCCACAATTGGAGCCATTTCTGCCAGCTGAAACCCCAAATTCCAGAAGGTCATGAGGGCTTTTTGGCCAAGCCCTCCCTCAAAATTGGAGCCATTTGTGCCACTGAAACAATGAATTCCAGGAGGTCATGAGCGCTTTTTGGAGCAGCCCTACAACAAAATCTGCCAGTTGAAATCCAAAATTCCACTAGGTTGTGACGGCTTTTTGGAGCCGCATCTCTCAACAAAATTAGAGCCATTTCTGCCAGATGAAACCCTGAATTTCAGGAGGTTGGGAGGGCTGTTTGGAGCAGCCCTCCCCCAAAACTGGAGCCATTTCTGTGAGCTGAAACCCCGAATTCAGAAGGCCGGGAGGGCTTCTTGGAGCTTCCCTCCCCCAAAACTGGAGCCATTTCTGCTAGCTGAAACGGCAAATTTCAGAAGGTCATGAGGGCTTTTTGGAGCAGCCCTACACTAAAATTGAAGCCATTTCTGCATGTTGAAACCCCAAATTCCAGGACGTTGTGAGGGCTATTTGGAGCAGCCCTTCCCTAAAATTGGAGCCATTTCTGCCAGCTGAAACCTCGAATTCCAGGAGATCCTGAGGACTTTTTGGAGCAGCCTTCCCCCCAAATTGGAGCCATTTCTGCCAGCTGAAACCTTGAATTCCTGCAGGTTGTGAGGCCTTTTTGGTGCAGCCCCCTAGCCCAAAGCTGGAGCCATTGCTGCCAGCTGAATCTCAGAATTCCAAAAGTTGGTGAGGGCTTTTTGGAGCAACCCTCCCCGGAAATTGGAGCTTTTTCTGCCAGCTGAAACACCAAATTCCAGGAGGTCGTGAGGGTTATTTGGAAAAGCTCTCCCCCAACATTGGAGCAGTTTCTGCAAGCTGAAACCCTGAATTCCAAGAGGTCATGAGGGCTTTTTCTAGCAGCCCTCCCCCAAAATTGGAGCCATTTCTGCCAGCTGAAACCCCAAATTCCAGGAGGTTGTGAGAGCTTTTTGGAGCAGCCCTCCCCCCAAATTGGAGCCATTTCTGCAAGCAGAAGCCCACAATTCCAGGAGGTTGTGAGGGAGTTTTGGAACAGCCACCCCCAAGGCTGGAGCCATTTCTGCCAGCTGAAATGCACAATTCAAGGAGGTTATGAAGGCTTTTTGGAGCAGAACCCCCCAAAGCTGGAGCCATTTCAGCCAGCTGAAACCCAGAAGTCCAGGAAGTCATGAGGGCTTTTTGGAGTAGCCTTCCCCCAAAATTGGAGCCATATCTTCCAGCAGAAACACCAAATTGTAGGAGGTCATGAGGGCTTTTTGCAGCAGTCCTACCCCAAAATTGAAGCCATTTCTGCCAGTTGAAACCCTGAATTCCAGGAGGTCATGAGGGCTTTTTGGAGCAGCCCTCCCCCAAAATTGGAGCCGTTTCTGCCAGCTAAAACCCTGAATTCCAAGAGGTCATTATGGTTTTTTTTAGCAGCGCTCCCCCAAAATTGGAGCCATTTCTGCCAGCTGAAACCCAGAATTCCAGGAGGTTGTGAGGGCTTTTTGGAGCTGCCCCCAACAAAACTGGAGCCATTTGAGCCAGCTGAAACCCTGAATTCCAGTAAGTCACGAGGGCTTTTTGGAGCAGCCCTGCCCCATAATTGGAGCTATTTCTGCCAGTTGAAACCCAGAATTCCAGGAGGTAGTGAAGGCTCTTTGGAGTGCCCCCCCCCAAAAGCTGGAGCCATTTCTGCCAGCTGAAACCCACTATTCCAGGAGGTCATAAGGGTTGTTTGAAAAAGCCCTCCCCCAAAATTGGAGCCATTTCTGCCAGTTGAAACCCCAAATTCCAGGAGGATGAGGGCTTTTGAGCAGCCTCCCCAAAATTGAAACTGTTTCGCCAGCTGAAACCCTGAATTCCAGAAGGCTGTGAGGTCTTCTTGGAGCAGCCCACCCCAAAATTGGAGCCATTTCTGCCAGCAGAAACCCACAATTCCAGGAGGTTGTGAGGGAGTTTGTGAGCAGCCTCCAAAGCTGGAGCCATTTCTGCCAGCTGAAACCCAGAATTCCAGGAGGTCGAAGGCTTTTTGAGCAGTCCTCCCGAATTTGATCCATTTCTGCCAGCTGAACCCAAAATTCCAGGAGGTCTGAGGGCTTTTTGAGCTGCCCTCCCCAAAACTAGAGCCATTTCTGCCAGCTAAAACCCAAATTCCAGGAGGTCAGGAGGAGTTTTGGATGCTGCCCACCCACAAATGGATCCATTTCTAGCCATTGAAACCCCAAATTCCAGAAGGTCATGAGGGTTTTTTGGCCAAGCCCTCCCTCAAGTTGGAGCCATTTGTGCCACTGAAACAATGAATTCCAGGAGGTCATGAGCGCTTTTGGAGCAGCCCACAACAAAATCTGCCAGTTGAAACTAAAAATTCCAGGAGGATGTGAGGCGTTTTTGGAGCAGCCATCCCCAAAATTAAAACTGTTTCTGCCAGCTGAAACCCTGAATTCCAGAAGGCTGTGAGGTCTTCTTGGAGCAGCCACCACCAAAATTGAGCCATTTCTTTCAGCTGAAACCCCAAATTCCAGGAGGTCATGAGGGCTTTTCAGAGCAGCCCTGCCTCAAAATTGGAGCCATTTCACCAGCTGAAAACCAGAATTCCAGGAGGTCGTGAAGGCTCTTTGAGTGCCCCCAAAGCTGGAGCCATTTCTGCCAGCTTAAACCCAGAATTCCAGGAGGTCATGAGGGATTTTTGGCAGCCCTCCCCAAAATTGGAGCCATTTCTGCCAGTTGAAACCCCAAATTACAGGAGGTTGTGAGGGCTTTTTGAGCTGTTCCCAAAATGGAATCATTTCTGCCAGCTGAAACCCTGAATTCCAGGAGGTCGTGAGGTTTTTGAACAGCCCTCCCTCAAATTGGAGCCGTTCTCGCCAGCTGAAACCCCAAATACCAGAAGTTCATGAGGGCTTTTGAGCAGCCCTCCCCACAATTGAGCCATTTCTGCAGCTGAAACACTGAATTTGAGGAGGTCATGAGGATTCTTGCTGCACCCCAAAGATTGGACCCATTCTGCCAGTTGAAACACCAAATTCCAGGAGGTTGTGAAGGCTTTTTGGAGCAGCCCTCCACCAAAATTGAATCTGTTTCTGCCTGGAAACCCTGAATTCCATGAGGTTGTGAGGGCTTTTTGGAGCAGCCCTTCCCCAAAATTGGAGCCATTTCTGCCAGCTGAATCCCTGAATTCCAGTAGGTTATGAAGGCTTTTTGGAGCAGCTCTCCCCCAAAATTGGAGCCATTTCTGCCAGCTGAAACCACCCAAATTCCAGGAGGTTGTCAGGGCTTTTTGGAGCAGCCTTCCCACAAAACTGGAGCCATTTCTGCCAGTTTAAACCCTGAATTCCATGAGGTCATGAGGTCTCTTTGGAGCAGCCCTCCCCCAAAATTGCAGCTGTTTCTGCGAGCTGAAGCCCTGAATTCCAGGAGGTCATGAAGGCTTTTTGGAGCACCCCTGCAGAGCTGGAGCCATTTCTGCCAGCAGAAACCCAGAATTCCAGGAGGTCATGAAGGCTTTTTGGAGCAGCCCTCCCCCAAAACTGGAGCTGTTTCTGTGAGCTGAAACTCTGAATTCCAGAGAGGTCATGAGGGGCTTTTTAGAGCAGCCCTCCCAATAAATTAGACCATTTCTGTAGTTGAAACCCAGAATTCCAGGAGGTTGTGAGGGCTTTTCGAGCAGCCACCAAAGCTGGAGCCATTTCTGCCAGCTGAAACCTAGAATTCCAAGAGGTCATGAGGAGCTTCTTGAGCAGACCTCCTCAAAATTGAAGCCATTTCTGCCAGTTGAAACCGTGAATTCAAGGAGATTGTGAGGACTTTTTGGAGCAGCGCTCCCCAAAATAGGAGCCATTTCTGCTAGCTGAAACCCAGAATCCAAGGAGATCATGAAGTGTTTTTGGAGAAGCCCTTCCCCAAAATTGGAGCCATTTCTGAAAGCTGAAACCCCAAATTCCTGGAGGTTGTGAGGGTTTTTTGGATCAGCCCCTACTCCAAAGCTGGAGCCATTTCTGCCAGCTGAATCCCAGAATTACAGAAGGTGGCGAGGGCTTTTTGGAGCAGCCCTCCCCCGAAATTGGAGCTGTTTCTACCAGCTGAAACCCCAAATTCCAGGAAGCCGTTAGAGTTATTTGTAAAAGCCCTCCACCAAAATTGGAGTCATTTCTTCAAGCTGAAATGACGAATTCCAGGAGGTTGTGAGGGCTTTTTGGAGCTGCCCCCAACAAAACTGGAGCCATTTGTGCCAGCTGAAACCCTGAATTCCAGTAAGTCACGAGGCCTTTTTGGAGCAGCCCTGCCCCATAATTGAACTATTTCTGCCAGTTGAAACCCAGAATTCCGGGAGGTCGTGAAGGCTCTTTGGAGTGCCCCCCCCCAAGGCTGGAGCCATTTCTGCCAGCTGAAACACACAATTCCAGGAGGTCATAAGGGTTGTTTGGAAAAGCCCTCCCCCAAAATTGGAGCCATTTCTGCCAGTTGAAACCCCAAATTCTAGGAGGATGTGAGGGCCTTTTGTAGCAGCCCTCCCCCAAAATTGAAACTGTTTCTGCCAGCTGAAACCCTGAATTCCAGAAGGTTGTGAGGTCTTCTTGGAGCAGCCCACCCCCAAAAATTGGAGCCATTTCTTTCAGCTGAAACCCCAAATTCCATGAGGTCATGAGGGCTTTTCGGAGCAGCCCTCCCTCAAATTTGGAGCAATTACTGCCAGCTGAAACCCAGAATTCCAGGAGGTCATGAAGGCTCTTTGGTGTGCCCCCCCAAAGCTGGGGCCATTTCTTTGCCAGCTTAAACCCAGAATTCCAGGAGGTCATGAGGGATTTTGGAGCAGCCTCCCCAAAGTTGGAGCCATTTCTGCCAGTTGAAACCCCAAATCCAGGAGGTTGTGAGGGCTTTTTGAGCTGTTCCTCAAAATGGGAGCCATTTCTGCCAGCTGAAACCCTGAATTCCAGGAGGTCATGAGGGCTTTTGGAGCAGCCCTCCCCAAAATCAGAGCTGTTTTTCACAGCTGAAACCCCAAATACCAGAAGTTCATGAGGGCTTTTGGAGCAGCCCTCCCCAAAATTGGAGCCATTTCTGCCAGCTGAAACACTGAATTTGAGGAGGTCATGAGGGATTCTTGCTGCACCCAAAATTGGACCCATTCTGCCAGTTGAAGCTACCAAATTCGGGAGTTGTGAAGGCTTTGGAGCAGCCCTCCACCAAATTGAAGCTGTTTCTGCCAGCTGAAACCCTGAATTCCATGAGGTTGTGAGGGCTTTTGGAGCAGCCTTTCCCAAAATTGGAGCCATTTCTGCCAGCTGAATCCCTGAATTCCAGTAGGTTATGAGTTTTTTGAGTAGCTCTCCCCAAAATTGGAGCCATTTCTGCCAGCTGAAACCACCCAAATTCCAGGAGGTTGTCAGGGCTTTTTGGAGCAGCCTTCCCACAAAATTGGAGCCATTTCTGCCAGTTTAAACCCTGAATTCCATGAGGTCATGAGGTCTCTTTGGAGCAGCCCTCCCCCAAAATTGCAGCTGTTTCTGCGAGCTGAAGCCCTGAATTCCAGGAGGTCATGAAGGCTTTTTGGAGCACCCCTGCAGAGCTGGAGCCATTTCTGCCAGCAGAAACCCAGAATTCCAGGAGGTCATGAAGGCTTTTTGGAGCAGCCCTCCCCCAAAACTGGAGCTGTTTCTGTGAGCTAAAACTCTGAATTCCAGGAGGTCATGAGGGCTTTTTGGAGCAGCCCTCCCAATAAATTGGAGCCATTTCTGCCAGTTGAAACCCAGAATTCCAGGAGGTTGTGAGGGCTTTTTCGAGCAGCCCCACCAAAGCTGGAGCCATTTCTGCCAGCTGAAACCTAGAATTCCAAGAGGTCATGAGGGCTTCTTGGAGCAGACCTCCTCCAAAATTGAAGCCATTTCTGCCAGTTGAAACCGTGAATTCCAGGAGATTGTGAGGACTTTTTGGAGCAGCGCTCCCCAAAATAGGAGCCATTTCTGCTAGCTGAAACCCAGAATCCAAGGAGATCATGAAGTGTTTTTGGAAAAGCCCTTCCCCAAAATTGGAGCCATTTCTGAAAGCTGAAACCCCAAATTCCTGGAGGTTGTGAGGGTTTTTTGGATCAGCCCCTACTCCAAAGCTGGAGTCATTTCTGCCAGCTGAATCCCAGAATTACAGAAGGTGGCGAGGGCTTTTTGAGCAGCCTCCCCGAAATTGGAGCTGTTTCTACCAGCTGAAACCCCAAATTCCAGGAAGCCGTTAGAGTTATTTGTAAAACCCTCCACCAAAATTGGGCGGCTGTTTCTTCAAGCTGAAATGACGAATTCAGGAGGTCATGAGGGCTTTTGAAGCAAGCCCTCCCAAAATTGGATTCATTTTCGCTTGGCAGAAACCCACAATTCAGGAGGTTGTGAGGAGTTTTGGAGCAGCTTCCCAAAGCTGGAGCCTTTTCTGCCAGCTGTAAGCCAAGATTCAGGATCTGTCATCAGGCTTTTTGGAGCAGCCTCCTGGATATTTGATCCATTTCTGTAGCTGAAACCCAGAATTCCATGAGGTGTTGAGGACATATTGGGCTGCCTCCCCAAAACTAGAGCTGTTTCTGCCAGCTAAAACCCCAAATTCAGGGGAGGTCATGAGGGAGTTTTGAGCTACCCTACCCTACAATTGGAGCCATTTCTGCCAGCTTGAAACCCGAAATTCCAGATGGTCATGAGGGCTTTTTGGCCAAGCCCTCCCTCAATTGGAGCCATTTGTGCCACTGAAACAATAATTCTAGGAGGTCATGAGGCTTTTTGAGCAGCCCTATAACAAAATCTGCTAGTTGAAATCTAAAATTCCACTAGGTTGTGACGGCTTTTTGGAGCCGATCTCTCAACAAAATTAGAGCCATTTCTGCCAGATGAAGTCTGAATTTAGGAGGTTGGGAGGGCTGTTTGCATTCGCTCCCCCAAAACTGGAGCCATTTCTGTGAACTGTGCAATTGTTAGAAGGCCGGGAGGGCTTCTTGGAGCTTCCTCCCCAAAACTGGAGCCATTCCTGCTATGCTGAATGGCAAATTTCAGAAGGTCATGAGGGTTTTTGGAGCAGCCCTACACCAAAATTGAAGCCATTTCTGCCAGGTGAAACTCCCAAATTCAGGACGTTGTGAGGGCTATTTGGAGCAGCCCTTCCTAAATTGGTCCATTTCTTGCCAGCTGAACACTCAATTCCAGGAGATCCTGAGGACTTTTGGACGACCTCTCCCCAAATGGAGCCATTTCTGCCAGCTGAAACCTTGAATTCCTGGAGGTTGTGAGGCTTTGTTGCAGCACCCCAGCCCAAGCTGGATCCATTTCTGCCAGCTGAATCCCAGAATTCCAGAAGTTGGCGAGGGCATTTTTGGGTAACCCTCCCAGAAATTGGAACTGTTTCTGCCAGCTGAAACACCAAATTCAGAGGTTGTGAGGGTAATTGGAAACTCTCTCCATCATTGGAGCAATTTTGCGAGCTGAAACCCCAATTCCAAGAGGTCATGAGGGTTTTCTAGCAGCCCTCCCCAGCATTGAACATTCTGCCAGCTGAAACCCCAAATTCCAAGAGGTTGTGAGGCTTTTTGGGCAGCCCTCCCCCAAGATTGGAGCCATTTCTGTCAGCAGAAGCCCACAATTCCAGCAGGTTGTGAGGGTTTTGGAACAGCCCCACCCAAGGCTGGAGCCATTTCTGCCAGCTGAAATGCACAATTCCAGGAGGTTATGAAGGCTTTTTGGAGCAGAACCCTCCAAAGCTGGAGCAATTTCAGCCAGCTGAAACCCCGAAGTCCAGGAGGTCATGAGGGATTTTTGGAGCAGCTCTTCCCCGATACTGGAGCCATTTCTGCCAGCTGAAACCCCAAATTCCAGGAGGTCATGAGGGCTTTTTGGAGCAGCCCTCCCCCAAAATTGGAGTCATTTCTTCCAGATGAAGCCCAAAATTCAGAAGGTCGTGAGGGATTTTTGGAACAGCCCTCCCAAAGCTGGAGCCATTTCTGCCAGATGAAACCTAGAATTCCAGAAGGTCATGAGGGCTGTTTGGACCAGCCCTCCCCCGAAATTGGAGCCATTTCTGCCAGCTGAAACCACCCAAATTCCAGGAGGTTGTCAGAGCTTTATGGAGCAGCCTTTCCACAAAATTGGAGCCATTTCTAGTTTAAACCCTGAATTCCATGAGGTCATGAGGTCTTTTGGAGCAGCCCTCCCCAAAACTGGAACCATTTCTGGGAGTTGAAACTCTGAATTCCAGGAGGTCATGAGGGGGCTTTTGAGCAGCCCTCCCAATAAATTGGTGCCATTTTGCCAGTTGAAACCAAATTCCAGGAGGTTGTGAGGGCTTTTGGGCATGGCCCACCAAAGCTGGAGCCATTTCTGCCAGCTGAAACCTAGAATTCCTGGAGGTCAGGAGGGCTTTTTGAGCAGCGCCTCCCCTAAAATTGAAGCATTTCTGGTTAAAACCTGGATTCAGGAGGTTGTGATGGAGTTTTGGACTGCCTCTCCTCCACAATTGAGCCATTTCTTCCAGCTGAAACCCCAAATTCCAGAGGTCATGAGGGCTTTTGGCCAAGCCTCCCTCAAAATTAGATCCATTTGTGGCAGCTGAAACTATGAATTCCAGGAGGTCATGAGAGCTTTTGGAGCAACCTTTAACAAAATCTGCCAGTTGAAATCCAAAATTCAGTAGGTTGTGATGGCTTTTTGGAGCACATCTCTTTACTGATTAGTTTTCTGCCAGATGAAACCTGAATTCAGGAGGTTGTGAGGGCTGTTTGGGCAGCCCTCCCCAAACTGGAGCCATTTCTGCGAGCTGAAACCCAGATTCAGAGGCGGGAGGCTTCATGGAGCACCTCCCCCAAAATCTAGCCATTTCTGCTAGCTGGCATGGCAAATTTCAGAAGGTCGTGAGGGCTTTTTGGAGCAGCCCTTCACCAAAATTGAAGCCATTTCTGCCAGTTGAAGCCCCAAATTCCAGTACGTTGTGAGGGCTATTTGGAGCAGCCCTTCCCCAAAATTGGAGCCATTTCTGCCAGCTGAAACCTTGAATTCCAGGAGATCCTGAGGGTTTTTTGGAGCAGCCCTCCCCCCAAATTGGAGCTATTTCTGCCAGCAGAAAACCCTGAATTCAGGGAGGTTGTGAGGGCTTTTTGGTGCAGCCCCCTAGCTCAAAGCTGGAGCCATTTCTGCCAGCTGAATCCCAGAATTCCAGAAGTTGGTGAGGGCTTTTTGGAGCAGCCTTCCCCCCAAATTGGAGCCATTTCTGCCAGCTTAAACCTTGAATTCCTGGAGGTTGTGAGGGCTTTTTACAGCCCTATTCAAAGCTGGAGCTTTCTTCCAGCTGAATCCCAAATTCTAGTTGGTGAGGGCTTTTTGAGCTATCCCCCGAGGTGGAGCTTTTAGTTGAAACACCAAATCCAGGAGGTTGTGAGGTTATTTGAAAAGCTCTCTAACATTGGAGGTTTCTGAGGTTGAAACCCCGATTCAGAGGTCATGAGGGCTTTCTGGCAGCCTCCCCAAAGTTGGAGCTATTCTGCCAGCTGAAACCCCACAGGAGGTTGTGAGGGCTTTTGGGCAACCCCCCCAAAGTTTGAGGCCATTTCTGCCAGCGGAAGCCCACAATTCAGCAGGTTGTGAGGGTTTTGGAACAGCACCTCCCCAAGCTGCAGGTCATTTCTAACTGAAATGCACATTTCCAGGAGTTTATGAAGCTTTTGAGCAGAACCTCCAAGCTGGACCATTCAACCAGTGAAACCCAGGTCCAGGAGGTCATGAGGGTTTTGCAGAAGCTCTTCCCGATACTGGAGTCCCAGCTGGAACCCCAAATTCAGGAGGTTGTGAGGGCTGTTTGGAGCGGCCTCCTCAAAATTTGATCATTTCTTCAGATGAAGCCCAAAATTCAGAAGGTGGTGAGGCTTTTTGCAGCCCTACTGCAAATTGAGCCATTTCTGCCAGCTGAAATCCGAATTCAGGAGGTCCTGAGGGCTTTTGAGCAGCCCTCCCAGAACTGGGTCACTCTGCCAGCTGAAACTGTAATTCCAGGAAGCCGTTAGAGTTATTTTCTGTGCCTCCACCAAAATTTGAGCATTTTCAAGCTGAAATGACTAATTTGGGAGGTCATGAGGGTTTTGTAGCAGCCTCCCCCAAAATTGGAGCCATTTCGCCAGCAGAAGCTCACATTCCAGGAGGTTGTGAGGGTTTTGGATGTTCCCAAAGCTGGAGCCATTTCTGCCAGCTGAAACCAAGAATTCAGGAGTCATCAGGGTTTTTGGTTAGCCCTCCTGGATATTTGATCCATTTTCTGCCAGCTGAACCGAATTCATGAGGTCGTGAGGACATTGGACTGCCCTCCCCAAACTAGAGCTGTTTCTGCCAGCTAAACCCCAAATTCAGGAGGTCATGGGGAGTTTGGAGCTACCCTACCCCACAGTTGAGCCATTTCTGCCAGCTGAAACCGAAATTCCAGATGGTCATGAGGGCTTTTGGTAACCTCCTCAAAATTGGACCCTTTGTGCCACTGAAACAATGAATTCCGGGAGGTGTGAGGCTTTTGGGCAGCCCTATAACAAAATCTGCCGGTTGAAACAAAATTCCACTAGTTTGTGACTTTTGAGCATCTCTCAACAAATTATATTCTGCCAGATGAGCCTGAATTTCAGGAGGTTGGGAGGCTGTTTGAGCAGCCTCCCAAAACTGACTTCCCTGTGAACTGAAACCGAATTCAGGGCCGGGAGGGCCGAGCTTCCTCCCAAAGCTGGAGCCATTCCGCTAGCTGAAATGGCAAATTTCAGAAGGTCATGAGGGCTTGAGCAGCCTTATACCAAATTTTGAAGCTATTTCTTCCGGGTGAAACTCACCGAGGACATTGTGAGGCTATTTGGACAGCCTTCCTAAGTGGAGCTTTCTGCCAGCTGGAACCTCGAATTCCAGGAGATCCTGAGGCTTTTGGACAGCCTCCCCAAATTGGGCCATTTCCTAGCTGGAATCCCTGGAGGTTGTGAGGGAATTTGCAGCACCTCATCCAAGCTGGATCCATTTCTGCCAGTGAACCAGAATTCCAGAAGTTGGTAGGGTTTTTGACAACCTCCCGAACTTTTTGCCAGCTGAAACACAAATTCCAGGAGGTTGTGAGGTATTGGAAAAGCTCTCCTTACCATTGGAGCACTTTTTAGCTGAGGTCTGAATTCCAAGAGGTCATGAGGGTTTTTTCTAGCCCTCCCAAAATTGGAGATTCTGCCAGCTGAAACCCCAAATTCCGGGTTGAGAGGCTTTTTGAGCAGCCTCCCCAAGTTGGAACCATTTCTCCAGCAGAAGCCCAATTCCAGCAGGTTGTGAGGGTTTTGGAACAGCCCCCAGGCTGGTTCCATTCTGCCAGCTGAAATGTGCATCCAGGAGGTTCTGTGAAGGCTTTTGGACAGAACCTTAAAGTTGACATTCATGGCTGAGCAGAAGTCCAGGAGGCCTGAGGTTTTTGAGCAGCTCTTCGATACTGGAGCCATCGCCAGCTGAAACCTAAATTCCAGGAGGTCATGAGGGCTTTTTGGGCAGCCTCCAAGGTTGAGTCATTTCTTCAGATGAAGCCCAAATTCAGAAGGTTGAGGGCTTTTTGGACCAGCCTCCCAAAGCTGGACCATTTCTGCCAGATGAAACCTAATTCCAGAGGTCATGAGGCTGTTTGACCAGCCCTCCCGGAAGTTGAGCCATTTCTGCAGCTGAAACCACCCAATTCAGGAGGTTGTCAGGCTTTAGACAGCCTTCCCACAAAATTGGAGCCATTTCTGCCAGTTTTAAGCCCTGAATTCCATGAGGTCTTGGGGTCTTTTGGCAGCCTCCCCAAAACTGGAGCTATTTTGGAGTTGAAACTCTGAATTCGGGAGGTCATGAGGGCTTTTTGAGCAGCCTCCCAATAAGTTGGCCATTTCTCGGTTTAGAGCAGAATTCAGGAGGTTGTGAGGGCTTTTTGGGCGTTCCACCAGCTGGAGCCATTCTGCCAGCTGAAACCTAGAATTCCTGGAGGTCGTGAGGGCTTCTTGAGCAGGCTCCCCAAATTGGAAGCCATTTCTGCCAGTTGAAACCCTGAATTCCAGGGGTTGTGATGGAGTTTTGAGCTGCCTCCCCCTAATTGAGCATTTCAGCTGAAACCCCAAATTCAGAAGGTCATGAGGGCTTTTTAAGCCCTCCTCAAAATTGAATCCTTTTGCAGCTGAAACTATAATTCAGGAGGTCATGAGAGCTTTTGAGCAACCCTTAACAAATTCAGTTAAATCCAAAATCTAGATGTGTGGCTTTTTAGCCGTATCTCTTACCAACGTTTCGAATGAAACCCTGAATTCCAGGAGGTTGTGGGAGGTGTTTGGGCAGCCTCCCCCAAAACTGAGCCATTTCTTGAGTTGAAACCTGAATTCAGAAGGCGGAGGCTTTAGCTTACCTCCCAAACCAGCTATTTCGCTAGCTGGCTTGGCAATTCGAAGGTCGGAGGGCTTTTGGAGCAGCCACCAAGGTTGTGCCATTTTCAGTTGAGCCCCAAATTCCAGTGCGTTTGAGGGCTATTTGAGCAGCCTTCCCAAAATTGGAGCCATTTCTGCCAGTGGCACTCGAATTCAGGAGATCTGAGGTTTTTGAGCAGCTCCTGAAATTGGAGCTATTTCTGCTAGCAGAAAACCCTGAATTCAGGAGGTTGTGAGGGGCTGGTTTTGCCCTAGCTCAAGCTGGAGCCATTTCTGCCAGCTGAATCCCATTCAGAAGTTGGTGAGGGGTTTTTGGGCAGCCTCCCCAATTGGAGCCATTTCTGCCAGCTAAACCTTGAATTCCTAGGTTGTGAGGGCTTTTTGGCAGCCTCATTCAAAGCTGATGCATTTGCCAGCTGAATCCCAGATTCAGAAGTTGGTGAGAGACTTTTTGAACAGCCCTCCCAGAAATTGAACTATTTCTGCCAGCTGAAACACCAAATTCCAGGAGGTTGGCGTGAGGTTATTTGGAAAAGCTCCCCCAACATTGGAGGTTTCTGTAGTTTAGGCTAATCAAGAGTCATGAGGGCTTTTTCTAGCAGCCTCCCCAAAATTGGAGCCATTTCTGCCAGCTGAGCCCAAATTCCAGGAGGTTGGGGGGGCTTTTTGAGCAGCCCCCCCAAAGTTTGAGTCATTTCTGCTAAAGAAGCCTAGATTTCCAGCGGGTTGTGAGGGTTTTTGTTACACCCCTCCCCAAAGCTGAGTCATTCTGCCAGCTGAAATGCACATTTGCGGAGTTTATGAAGGCTTTTGGGCAGAACCCTCCAAAGTTGAGCCATTCAACCAGCTGAAACAGAGTCCGGAGGTCATGAGGGTTTTTTGTAGAAGCCTTCCCGATACTGGCGTTTTTCGCCAGCTGAAACCCCAAATTCCAGGAGGTTGTGAGGCTGTTTGAGCAGCCTCCCCAAAGTAGTCATCTTCCAGATGGGCCCAAAATTCAGAAGGCTGAGGGCTTTTGGAGCAGCCCTACTCCAAATTGGAGCTATTTCTGCATGAAATCCTGGGTCAGGACTCCTGAGGGCTTTTGATAGCCTCCCCAGAACTGAGCCACTTCTGCCAGCTGAAACCCAGAATTCTGGGAGGTTGTGAGGGCTTTTGACCCGCCCTCCCAAGCTGGAGCCATTTGCCAGCTGAGCAGAATTCCAGGGTCATGAGGCTGTTTTGACCAGCCCCTCCCGAAGTTGAGCCATTTCTGCCAGCTGAACTTGAATTCCAGAAGGCTTGTGGAGCAGCCCTCCCCAAAATTGAGCCATTTCTTCCAGCTGAAACCACCCAACTTTGAGGTTGTCAGGCTTTTTGGAGCAGCCTTCCACAAAGTTGGGTTATTTCTGCCAGTTTAAACCCTAATTCCATGAGGTCAGAGGTCTTTGGGCAGCCTCCCAAAACTGGAGTCGTTTCTGGAGTTGAAACTCTAATTCAGGAGGTCGCGAGGGGTTTGGAGCATCCTCCAATAAATTGGAGCCATTCTGCCAGTTGAACCCAGAATTCCAGGAGGTTGTGAGGTTTTGAGCAGCCCACAAAGCTGGAGCCATTTCTGCCGGCTGAAACCTAGAATTCAGGAGGTCGTGAGGCTTCTTGGAGCAGGCCTTCCCAAAATTGCCATTTCTGTAGTTTAAACCCTGAATTCCAGGAGGTTGTGAGGAGTTTTGGAGCAACCTACCCCACAATTGGAGCTATTTCTGCCATTAATTTCAAATTCCAGAGGTCGTGAGGGGTTTTGGCCAAGCCTCCTCAAGGTTGAGCCATTTGCCACTGAAACAATGAATTCGAGGTCATGAGCGCTTGGGCATCCCAGCAAAATCTGCCAGTTGGAACCAAAATTCCACTAGGTTGGCGGCTTTTGAGCCGCATCTCTCCTTTCAAAATTAGAGCTATTTCTTCTAGGCGAACCCTGAATTTCAAGAGGTTGGGAGGGCTGTTTGGACAGCCTCCTGGATATCAACTGGCAGAAATGGCTCCAATTTTGGTGTAGGGCTGCTCCAAAAAGCTCTCACGACCTCCTGGAATTCACTGTTTCAGCTGGCACAAATGGCTCCAATTTTGTGGAAGGGCTTGTCCAAAACGCCCTCATGACCTTCTGGAATTTGGGGTTTCAGCTGGCAGAAATGGCTGTAATTGTGGGGGAGGGCAGCTCCAAAAATCCCTCGTGACCTCCATGGATTTGGGGTTTCAGCTGGCAGAAATGGCTATAGTTTTAGGGGAGGGCAGCTCCAAAAAGTACTCATAACCTCCTTAATTGGGGTTTCAGCTGGCAGAAATGGCTCCAGGCTTGGGGGGATGTGGTTGCTTCAGAAAGCCTTTATGACCTCCTGGAATTTGGGGTTTCCGCTGGCATAAATGGCTCTAATTTTGTGGGAGGGCTGCTCGAAAAAGCCCTCATAACCTCATGGAATTCGGGGTTTCAGCTGGCAGAAATGGCTCCTATTTTGGGGGAGCGCTGCTCCAAAAAGCCCTCACAACCTCCTGGAATTCAGGATTTCGACTGGCAGAAATGGCTCCAATTTATTGGGAGGGCTGCTCCAAAAAGCCCTCATGACCTCCTGGAATTCAGAGTTTCAGTTCACAGAAACAGCTCCAGTTTTGGGGGAGGACTGCTCCAAAAAGCCTTCATGACCTCCTGGAATTCAGGGCTTCAGCTTGCAGAAACAGCTGCAATTTTGGGGGAAGGCTGCTCCAAAAAGACCTCATGTCCTCATGGAATTCAGGGTTTAAACTGGCAGAAATGGCTCCAATTTTGTGGGAAGGCTGCTCCAAAAAGCCCTGACGACCCCCTGGAATTTGGGTGGTTTCAGCTGGCAGAAATAGCTCCAATTTTGGGGGAGAGCTGCTCCAAAAAGCCTTCATAACCTACTGGAATTCAGGGATTCAGCTGGCAGAAATGGCTCCAATTTCGGGGGAGGGCTAGTCCAAATAACCTTCACGACCTTCTGGAATTCTGGGTATCAGCTGGCAGAAATGGTTCCAGCTTTGGGAGGGCTGGTCCAAAAAGCCCTCACAACCTCCTGGATTTCTGGGTTTCTGCTGGCAGAAGTGGCTCCAATTCTGGGGGAAGGCTGCTCCAAAAAGCCCTCATGATCTCCTGGAATTCGGGATTTCAGCTGGCAGAAATGGCTCCAATTTTGGTGTAGGGCTGCTCCAAAAAGCCCTCACGACCTTCTGAAATTTGCCATTTCAGCTACCAGAAACGGCTCCAGTTTTGTGGGAGAGCTGCTTCAAAAAGCCCTCATGACCTTCTGAATTTGGGGTTTCAGCTGGAAGAAATGACTCCAATTTTGGGGGAGGGCTGCTCCAAAAAGCCATCACAACCTCCTGGAATTTGGGGTTTCAGCTGGCAGAAATGGCTCCAGTATCGGGGAAGAGCTGCTCCAAAAAGCCCTCATGACCTCCTGGACTTCTGGGTTTCAGCTTGCTGAAATGGCTTCTGCTTTGGGGGGTTCTGCTCCAAAAAGCCTTCATAACCTCCTGGAATTGTGCATTTCAGCTGGCAGAAATGGCTCCAGCTTTAGGGGGGCTGTTCCAAAACTCCCTCACAACCTCCTGGAATTGTGGACTTCTGCTGGCCGAAATGGCTCCAATTTGGGGGGAGGGCTGCTAGAAAAATTCCTCATGATCACCTGAAATTCAAGGTTTCAGCTCGCAGAAACTGTTCCAATGTTGAGGGAGGGCTTTTCCAAATAACCCTCATGACCTCCTGGAATTTGGTGTTTCAGCTGGCAGAAACAGCTCCAATTTCAGGGAGGGTTGCTCCAAAAAGCCCTCACCAACTTCTGTAATTCTGGGTTTCAGCTGGCAGAAATGGCTCCAGCTTTTGGGTGGGGTGCTCCAAATCTCCCTCACAACCTCCTGGAATTGTGGGTATCTGCTGGCAGAAATGGCTCCAATTCTGGGGGAGGGCTGCTCCAAAAAGCCCTCATGACCTCCTGGAATTCTGGGTTTCAGCTGGCAGAAATGGCTCCAGCTTTGGGGGGGGCTGCTCAAAAACTCCCTCACAACCTCCTGGAATTTGGGGTTTCTGCTTTCAGAAATGGCTCCAATTTTGGGGCAGGGCTGCTACAAAAGCCTTCATGACTCCTGGAATTAAGTAGTTTCAGCTCGAAGAAATGGCTGCAATTTTGGGGCAGGGCTTTTCAAATAACCCTCACTGCCTCCTGGAATTTCGGTTTCAGCTGGCAGAAACAGCTCAATTTCAGGGAGGGTTGCTCCAAAAAGCCCTCAACACCTTCTGTAATTCTGGGTTTCAGCTGGCAGAAATGGTTCCAGCTTTGGACTAGGGGCTGCTCCAAAAGCCCTCACAACCTCTAGGAATTCTGGGTTTCAGCTTGCAGAAATTGCTCCAATTTTGGGGAGGCTTCTCCAAAAACACCTCATGATCTCCTTGGATTCTGGGTTTCAGCTCTGGTAGAAATGGCTCCAGGCTTGGGGATGGGATCACTCAGAAAGCTTTCATGACCTCCTGGAATTTGGGGTTTCATCTGGCAGAAATGGCTCTAATTTTGGGGAGGCTGCTTGAAAAGCCCTCATAACGTCGAGAATTTGGGTTTTCAGCTGGCAGAAATGGCTCCTATTTTGTGGGAGCACTGCTCCAAAAAGCCCTCACAGCCTCCTGAAATTCAGAGTTTCAACTGGCAGAAATGGCTTCAATTTTGGGGGAGGGCCGCTCCAAGAAGCCCTCATGACCTCCTGGAATTCTAGGTTTCAGCTGGCAGAAATGGCTCCAACTTTGGTGGAGCTGCTCCAAATAGCCCTCACAACCTCCTGGAATTCTGGGTTTCAACTGGCAGAAATGGCTCCAACTTATTGGGAGGGCTGCTCCAAAAAGCCCTTGTGACCTCCTGGAATTCGCAGCTTCAGCTCGCAGAAACGTCTCCAGTTTTGGGGGAGGGCTGGTCCAAAAAGCCTTCATGACCTCCTGGAATTCTGGGTTTCTGCTGGCAGGAATGGCTCCAGCTTTGGAGGGTGCTCCAAAAGCCTTCATGACCTCCTGGAATTCACGGCTTCAGCTCTAGAAACAGCTACAATTTTGGGTATGGCTGCTCCAAAAGACCTCATGACCTCATGGAATTCAGGGTTTAAACTGGCAGAAATGGCTCCAATTTTGTGGGAAGGCTGCTCCAAAAAGATCTGATGACCTCCTGGAATTTGGGTGGTTTCTGCTGGCAGAAATGGCTCCAATTTTGGGGGAGGGCTGCTCCAAAAAGCCTTCATAACCTACTGGAATTCAGGGATTCAACTGGCAGAAATGGCTCCAATTTCGAGTGAGGGCTGGTTCAAAAAGCCCTCATGACCTTCTGGAATTCTGGGTTTCAGCTGACAGAAATAGCTCCATCTTTGGGAGGGCTGGTCCAAAAAGCCCTCACAACCTCCTGGAATTCTGAGTTTCAGCTGGCAGAAGTGGCTCCAATTCTAGGGGAAGGCTGCTCCAAAAAGCCCTCAGGATCTCTTGAAATTCGGGATATCAGCTACCAGAAATGGCTGCAGTTTTGTGGGAGGGCTGCTCCAAAAAGCCCTCATGACCTTCTGAATTTGGGGTTTCAGCTGGCAGAAATGACTCCAATTTTGTGGGAGGGCTGCTCCAAAAAGCCCTCATGACCTCCTGGAATTTGGGATTTCAGGTGGCAGAAATGGCTCCAGTATTGGGGGAGAGCTGTTCCAAAAGGCCCTCATGACCTCCTGGACTTCATGGTTTCAGCTTGCTGAAATGGCTCCAGCTTTGGAGGGTGTTGCTCCAAAAAGCCCTCATAACCTCTTGGAATTGTGCATTTCAACTGGCAGAAATGGCTCCAGATTTTGGGGGGGGGCTGTTAGAAAACTCCTTCACAATCTTCAGGAATTGTGGTCTTCTGCTGGCAGAAATGGCTCCAATTTTGGGGGAGGGCTGCTAGAAAAAGCCCTCATGACCTCCCGAAATTCAGGGTTTCAGCTCGTAGAAACTGCTCCAATGTTAGGGGAAGGCTTTTCCAAATAACCCTCACGACCTCCTGGAATTTGGTGTTTCAGCTGGCAGAAACAGCTCCAATTTCGGGTGAAGGTTGCTCCAAAAAGCCCTCACCAACTTCTGGAATTCTGGGATTCAGTTGGCAGAAATGGCTCCAGCTTTGAGCTAGGGGGCTGCACCAAAAAGCCCTCACAGCCTCCAGGAATTCAGGGTTTCAGCTGGCAGAAATGGCTCCAATTTGGGGGGAAGGCTGCTCCAAAAAACCCTCAGGATCTCCAGGAATTCGAGGTTTCAGCTGGCAGAAATGGCTCCAATTTTGGGGAAGGGCTGCTCCAAATAGCCCTCACAACGTCCTGGAATTTGGGGCTTCAACTGGCAGAAATGGCTTCAATTTTGGTGTGGGCTGCTCCAAAAGCCTCACGACCTTCTGAAATTGCCGTTCCAGCTAGCAGAAATAGCTTGTTTTGGGAGGAAGCTCAAGAAGGCCTCCGCCTTCTGAATTCGGGTTTCAGCTCTAGAAATGGCTCCAGTTTTGGGGAGGCTGCTCCAAAAAGCCCTCACAACCTTCTGGAATTCAGGGTTTCATCTGGCAGAAACGGCTCTAATTTTGGTGAGAGATGCGGCTCCAAAAAGCAGTCACAACCTACTGGAATTTTGGATTTCAACTGGAAGATTTTGTTGTAGGGTTGCTCCAAAAAGCGCTCACAACCTCCTGGAATTCACAGTTTCAGCTGGCACAAATGGATCTAATTTTGAGGGAGGGCTTGGCCAAATAGCCCTCATGACGTTCTGGAATTTGGGGTTTCAGCTGGCAGAAATGGCTCCAATTGTGGGGGAGGGCAGCTCCAAAACTCCCTCACAACCTCCTGGAATTCAGGGTTTCAACTGGCAGAAATGGCTTCAATTTTGGGGGAGGCCTGCTCCATGAAGCCTTCACGACCTCCTGGAATTCTAGGTTTCAGCTGGCAGAAATGGCTCCTGCTTGGTGGGGCTGCTCCAAAAGCCCTCACAACCTCATGGAATTCTGGTTTCAACTGGCAGAAATGGCTCCAATTTATTGGGAGGGCTGCTCAAAAAGCCCTCGTGACCTCCTGGAATTCAGAGTTTCAACTCCCAGAAGCAGCTCCAGTTTTGGGAGGCTGCTCAAAAAGACCTCATGACCTCATGGAATTCAGGGTTTAAACTGGCAGAAATGGGCTCAATTTTGTGGGAAGGCTGCTCCAAAAAGCCCTGACAACCTCCTGGAATTTGGGTGGTTTCAGCTGGCAGAAATGGCTCCAATTTTGGGGGATGGCTGCTCCAAAAAGCCTTCATGACCTCCTGGAATTTGGGGATTCAGCTGGCAGAAACAGCTCCAATTTTGGGGGATGGCTGCTCCAAAAATCCTTCATGACCTCCTGGAATTTGGAGTTTCAACTGGAAGAAATGGCTCCAATTTTGGAGGAGGGCAGGGCCAAAAATCCCTCACGACCTCCTGGAATTCTGGGTTTCAGCTGGGCAGAAATGGCTCCAGGTTTGGAGTGGCACGCCAAAAAACCTTCTTGACCCCATGGAATTTGGGGTTTGAGCTGGAATAAATGGCTCCAATTTTGCGGGAGGGCAGCTCCAAAAAACCCTCATCACCTCCTGGAATTCAGGGTTTCATCTAGCAGAAATGGCTCCAATTTCAGGGGAGGGCTGCTCCTAAAAGCCCTCACCAACTTCTGGAATTCTGGCATTCAGCCTGCAGAAAGGCTCCAGCTTTGGGAAAGGGGGCTGCTCCAAAAAGCCCTCTCAACCTTCAGGAATTGAGGGTTTCAGCTGGCAGAAATGGCACCAATTTTGGGGGAGGGCTTCTCCAAAAAGCCCTCATGACCTCCTGGAATTCTGGATTTCAGCTGGCAGAAATGGATCCAGGTTTGTGGGGGCACTCCGCAAAGCCTTCTTGACCCCCCTGGAATTAGGGGTTCAAGCTGGCAGAAATGGCTCCAATTCTGGAGGAGGGCTGCTCCAAAAAGCCCTGATGACTTCCTGGAATTCAGGGTTTCGCTTGTCCGAAATGGCTCCAATTTTGGGGTGGGCTGCTCCAAAAATCCCTCATGACCTCAGGGAATTTTGGGTTTCAGCTGGCAGAAATAGATCAAATTTGGGGGGAGGGCTGCTCCAAAAAGCCTGATGACCTCCTGGAATTCTGGGTTTCAGCTGGCAGAAATGGCTCCAGCTTTTGGGTGGGGTGCTCCAAATCTCCCTCACAACCTCCTGGAATTGTGGGTATCTGCTGGCAGAAATGGCTCCAATTTTGGGGGAGGGCTGCTTCAAAAAAACCTCATCACCTCCTGGAATTCAGGGTTTCACCTGGCAGAAATGGCTAAAATTTCAGGGAGGCTGCTCCAAAAGCCCTCACCAACTTGAATTCTGGCATTTAACCTGCAGAAATGGCTCCAGCTTTGGGCTGGGTGCTGCTCCAAAAGCCCTCACAACCCCCTGGAATTAGGGTTTCAGCTGGCAGAAATGGCTCCAATTTTGGAGGAGGGCTGCTCCAAAAAGCCCTGATGACCTCCTGGAATTCAGAGTTTAGACTGGCAGAAATGGCTCCAATTCTGAGGGAGGGCTGCTCCAAAAAGCCCTCATGACTTCCTGGAATTCTGGGTTTCAGCTGGCAGAAATGGCTACAGCTTTGGGGGGGGGCTGCTCCAAAACTCCCTCACAACCTCCTGGAATTGTGGGTTTCTGCTTTCAGAAATGGCTCCAATTTTTGGGGGGCTGCTACAAAAGCCTCTATGACCTCCTGGAATTCGTAGTTTCAGCTCAAGAAGCGGCTGCAATTTTGGAGGGCTTTTCAAAATAACCCTCACTGCCTCCTGGAATTTCGGGTTTCAGCTGGCAGAAACAGCTCTAATTTCGGGGAGGGTTGCTCCAAAAGCCCTCAACACCTTCTGTAATTCTGGGATTCAGCTGGCAGAAATGGTTCCAGCTTTGGACTAGGGGGCTGCTCCAAAAAGCCCTCACAACCTCTAGGAATTCTGGGTTTAAACTGGCAGAAATGGCTCCAATTTTGTGGGAAGGCTGCTCCAAAAAGACCTGATGACCTCCTGGAATTTGGGTGGTTTCTGCTGGCAGAAATGGCTCCAATTTTGGGGGAGGGCTGCTCCAAAAAGCCTTCATAACCTACTGGAATTCAGGGATTCAACAGGCAGAAATGGCTCCAATTTCGAGGGAAGGCTGGTCCAAAAAGCCCTCATGACCTTCTGGAATTCTGGGTTTCAGCTGACAGAAATAGCTCCATCTTTGGGAGGGCTGGTCCAAAAAGCCCTCTCAACCTCCTGGAATTCTGAGTTTCAGCTGGCAGAAGAGCTCCAATTCTAGGGGAGGGCTGCTCCAAAAAGCCCTCAGGATCTCTTGGAATTCGGGATATCAGCTGGCAGAAATGGCTCCAATTTTGGTGTAGGGCTGCTCCAAAAAGCCCTCATGACCTTCTGAAATTTGCCATTTCAGCTACCAGAAATGGCTGCAGTTTTGTGGGAGGGCTGCTCCAAAAAGCCCTCATGACCTTCTGAATTTGGGGTTTCAGCTGGCAGAAATGACTCCAATTTTGTGGGAGGGATGCTCCAAAAAGCCCTCATGACCTCCTGGAATTTGGGATTTCAGCTGGCAGAAATGGCTCCAGTATCGGGGGAGAGCTGCTCCAAAAGGCCCTCATGACCTCCTGGACTTCTGGGTTTCAGCTTGCTGAAATGGCTCCAACTTTGGAGGTGCTGCTCCAAAAAGCCCTCATAACCTCTTGGAATTGTGCATTTCAGCTGGCAGAAATGGCTCCAGATTTGGGGGGGGGGCTGTTAGAAAACTACTTCACAATCTCCAGGAATTGTGGGCTTCTGCTGGCAGAAATGGCTCCAATTTTGGGGGAGGGCTGCTAGAAAAAGCCCTCATGACCTCCCGAAATTCGGGGTTTCAGCTCGCAGAAACTGCTCCAATGTTAGGGGATGGCTTTTCCAAATAACCCTCACGACCTCCTGGAATTTGGTGTTTCAGCTGGCAGAAACAGCTCCAATTTCGGGGGAGGGTTGCTCCAAAAAGCCCTCACCAACTTCTGGAATTCTGGGATTCAGCTGGCAGAAATGGCTGTAGCTTTGAGCTAGGGGGCTGCACCAAAAAGCCCTCACAACCTCCAGGAATTCAGGGTTTCAGCTGGCAGAAATGGCTCCAATTTTGGGGTAGGGCTGCTCCAAATAGCCCTCACAACGTCCTGGAATTTGGGGCTTCAACTGGCAGAAATGGCTTCAATTTTGGTGTGGGCTGCTCAAAAAGCCCTCACGACCTTCTGAAATTTGCCATTTCAGCTAGCAGAAATGGCTTGTTTTGGGGGAAGGAAGCTCCAAGAAGCCCTCCCGCCTTCTGAATTCGAGGTTTCAGCTCGCAGAAATGGCTCCAGTTTTGGGGGAAGGCTGCTCCAAAAAGCCCTCACAACCTCCTGGAATTCAGGATTTCATCTGGCAGAAACGGCTCTAATTTTGGTGAGAGATGCGGCTCCAAAAAGCCGTCACAACCTACTGGAATTTTGGTTTTCAGCTGGCAGATTTTGTTGTAGGGTTGCTCCAAAAAGCACTCACGACCTCCTGGAATTCACAGTTTCAGCTGGCACAAATGGATCTTATTTTGAGGGAGGGCTTGGCCAAATAGCCCTCATGACGTTCTGGAATTTGGGGTTTCAGCTGGCAGAAATGGCTCCAATTGTGGAGGAGGGCAGCTCCAAAACTCCCTCACAACCTCCTGGAATTCAGGGTTTCAACTGGCAGAAATGGCTTCAATTTTCGGTGGAGGCCTGCTCCAAGAAGCCTTCATGACCTCCTGGAATTCTAGGTTTCAGCTGGCAGAAATGGCTCCTGCTTTGGTGGGGCTGCTCCAAAAAGCCCTCACAACCTCATGGAATTCTGGGTTTCAACTGGCAGAAATGGCTCCAATTTATTGGGAGGGCTGCTCCAAAAAGCCCTCGTGACCTCCTGGAATTCAGAGTTTCAACTCCCAGAAACGGCTCCAGTTTTGGGGGAGGGCTGCTCCAAAAAGACCTCATGACCTCATGGAATTCAGGGTTTAAACTGGCAGAAATGGCTCCAATTTTGTGGGAAGGCTGCTCCAAAAAACCCTGACAACCTCCTGGAATTTGGGTGGTTTCAGCTGGCAGAAATGGCTCCAATTTTGGGGGAAGGCTGCTTCAAAAAGCCTTCATAACCTACTGGAATTCAAGGATTCAGCTGGCAGAAATGGCTCCAATTTCGGGGGAAGGCTGCTTCAAAAAGCCCTCACCAACTTCTGGAATTCTGGCATTCAGACTGCAGAAATGGCTCCAGGTTTAGGGTAGAGGGCTGCTCCAAAAAGCCCTCACAACCTCCAGTAATTCGGAGTTTCAGCTGGCAGAAACAGCTGCAATTTTGAGTGAGGGCTTCTCCAAAAAGCCCTCATGACCTCCTGGAATTCTGGGTTTCAGCTGGCAGAAATGGATCCAGGATTGGGGGGGCACTTCACAAAGCCTTCTTGACCCCCTGGAATTAGGGTCTTCTGCTGGCAGAAATGGCTCCAATTTTGGAGGAGGGCTGCTCCAAAAATCCCAGATGACCTCCTGTAATTCAGGGTTTTGTCTGGCAGAAATGGCTCCAATTTTGGAGGAGGGCTGCTCCAAAAAGCCCTCACGACCTCCAGGAATTTTGGGTTTCAGCTGGCTGAAATGGATCAAATTTCGGGGGAAGGCTGCTCCAAAAAGCCTGACAACCTCCTGCAATTCTGGGTTTCAGCTGGCAGAAATGGCTCCATATTTGGGGGGGTGGGCTGCTCCAAAGCTCCCTCACAACCTCCTGGAATTGTAGGTATCTGCTGGCAGAAATGGCTCCTATTTTGGGGGAAGGCTGCTAGAAAAATCCCTCATGACCTTCTGGAATTCGTCGTTTCAGTTCGAAGAAACAGCTCCAATTTTGGGGGAAGGCTTTTCCAAATAAGTCTCACGGCCTTCTGGAATTTGTGGTTTCAGCTGGCAGACACAGCTCCAATTTCAGGGGAAGGCTGCTCCAAAAAGCCCATACCACCTTCTGTAATTCTGGGATTCAGCTGGCAGAAATGGCTCCAGCTTTGAACTAGGTGGCTGCTCCAAAAAGCCCTCACAACCTCCAGGAATTCGGGGTTTCAGCTTTCAGAAATGGCTCCAATTTTGGGGGAGGGCTTCTCCAAAAACACCTCGTGATCTCCTTGGATTCTGGGTTTCAGCTGTCAGAAATGGCTCCAGGCTTGGCGGTATGGGGTTGCTCCAGAAAGCCTTTATGACCTCCTGGAATTTGGGGTTTCCGCTGGCAGAAATGGCTCTAATTTTGGGGGAGGGCTGCTCGAAAAAGCCCTCATAACCTCATGGAATTTGGGGGTTCAGCTGGCAGAAATGGCTCCTATTTTGGGGGAGCGCTGCTCCAAAAAGCCCTCACAACCTCCTGGAATTCAGGGTTTCGACTGGCAGAAATGGCTTCAATTTTGGGGGAGGCCTGCTCCAAGAAGCCCTCATGACCTAATGGAATTCTAGGTTTCAGCTGGCAGAAATGGCTCCAGCTTTGATTTGGCTGCTCCAAAAAGCCCTCACAACCTCCTGGAATTCTGGGTTTCAACTGGCAGAAATGGTTCCAATTTATTGGGAGGGCTGCTCCAAGAAGCCCTCATGACCTCCTGGAATTCAGAGTTTCAGTTCACAGAAACAGCTCCAGTTTTGGGGGAGGGCTGCTCCAAAAAGCCTTCATGACCTCCTGGAATTCAGGGCTTCAGCTTGCAGAAACAGCTGTAATTTTGGGGAAAGGCTGCTCCAAAAAGACCTCATGACCTCATGGAATTCAGGGTTTAAACTGGCAGAAATGGCTCCAATTTTGTGGGAAGGCTGCTCAAAAGCCCTGACAACCTCCTGGAATTTGGGTGGTTTCAGCTGGCAGAAATAGCTCCAATTTTGGGGGAGAGCTGCTCCAAAAAGCCTTCATAACCTACTGGAATTCAGGGATTCAGCTGGCAGAAATGGCTCCAATTTTGGGGGAAGGCTAGTCCAAATAACCCTCCCGACCTTCTGGAATTCTGGGTTTCAGCTGGCAGAAATGGCTCCAGCATTGGGAGGGCAGGTCCAAAAAGCCCTCACAACCTCCTGGATTTCTGGGTTTCTGCTGGCAGAAGTGGCTCCAATTCTGGGGGAGGGCTGCTCCAAAAAGCCCTCATGATCTCCTGGAATTCAGGATTTCAGCTGGCAGAAATGGCTCCAATTTTGGTGTAGGGCTGCTCCAAAAAGCCCTCACGACCTTCTGAAATTTGCCATTTCAGCTACCAGAAACAGCTCCAGTTTTGTGGGAGAGCTGCTTCAAAATGCCCTCATGACCTTCTGAATCTGGGGTTTCAGCTGGAAGAAATGACTCCAATTTTGGGGGAAGGCTGCTCCAAAAAGCCATCACAACCTCCTGGAATTTGGTGTTTCAGCTGGTAGAAATGGCTCCAGTATCGGGGAAGAGCTGCTCCAAAAAGCCCTCATGACCTCCTGGACTTCTGGGTTTCAGCTTGCTGAAATGGCTTCTGCTTTGGGGGGTTCTGCTCCAAAAAGCCTTCATAACCTCCTGGAATTGTGCATTTCAGCTGGCAGAAATGGCTCCCAGCTTTAGGAGGCTGTTCCAAAACTCCCTCACAACCTCCTGGAATTGTGGACTTCTGCTGGCAGAAATGGCTCCAATTTGGGGGAGGCCAGAATAAATCCCTCATGACCACCTGAAATTCAGGGTTTCAGCTCATAGAAACTGTTCCAATGTTGAGGAGGGCTTTTCAAATAACCCTCATGACCTCCTGGAATTTGGTGTTTCAGCTTGCAGAAACAGCTCCAATTTCAGGAGGGTTGCTCAAAAAGCCCTCACCAACTTCTGTAATTCTGGATTCAGCTGGCAGAAATGGCTCCAGCTTTGGCTAGGGGCTGCACAAAAGCCCTCACAACCTCCAGGAATGCAGGGTTTCAGCTGGCAGAAATGGCTCCAATTTGGGGAGGCTGCTCCAAAAGCCCTCAGGATCTCCTGGAATTTGAGGTTTCAGCTGGCAGAAATGGATCCAATTCTGGGGAAGGGCTGCTCAATTATCCCTCACAACGTCCTGGAATTTGGGGTTTCAACTGGCAGAAATGGTTCAATTTTGGTGTGGGCTGCTCAAAAGCCCTTACGACCTTCTGAAATTTGCCATTTCAGCTATCAGAAATAGCTCCAGTTTTGGGAGGAAGGCTCCAAGAAGCCCTCCCGGACTTCTGAATTCGGGTTTCAGCACACAGAAATGGCTCAGTTTTGGGAGGCTGCTCAAACAGCCTCACAACCTCCTGGAATTTTAGATTTCAACTGGCAGATTTTGTTGTGGGCTGCTCTAAAAAGTGCTCACGACCTCCTGGAATTCACTGTTCCAGCTGTCTCGAATGGCTCCAATTTTGAGGTAGGGCTTGGCCTAAAGCCCTCATGACCTTCTGGAATTTGGGGTTTCAGCTGGCAGAAATGGCTCCAACTGTGGGAGGGCAGCTCCAAATCTCCCTCATGACCTCCTGGAATTTGGGGTTTTAGCTGGCAGAAACGGCTCCAGTTCTGGGGGAAGGCATCTCCAAAAAGCACTCACAACCCCTTGAAATTCAAGCCTTCATTTTACAGAAACAGCTCCAATTTATGGGGAAGGCTGCTCCAAAAAACCCTCACAACCTGCTGGAATTTGAGGGTTCGGCTGCCAGAAATGGCTCCAATTTTGGGGGAGGTCTGCTCCAAAAGATCTCTCATGACCTCCTGGAATTTGGGGATTCAGCTGGCAGAAACAGCTCCAATTTTGGGGGATGGCTGCTCCAAAAAGCCTTCATGACCTCCAGGAATTTGGGGATTCAGCTGGCAGAAACAGCTCCAATTTTGGGGGATGGCTGCTCCAAAAAGCCTTCATGACCTCCTGGAATTTGGAGTTTCAACTGGAAGAAATGGCTCCAATTTGGAGGAGGGCAGACCAAACCTCCGTCACCTCCTGGAATTCTGGGTTTCAGCTGGCAGAAATGGCTCCAGGTTTGGAGGGGCACTCCAAAAAACCTTCTTGACCCCATGGAATTTGGGGTTTGAGCTGGAAGAAATGGCTCCAATTTTGCGGGAGGGCAGCTCCAAAAAACCCTCATCACCTCCTGGAATTCAGGGTTTCATCTAGCAGAAATGGCTCCAATTTCAGGGGAGGGCTGCTCCTAAAAGCCCTCACCAACCTCTGGAATTCTGGCATTCAGCCTGCAGAAATGGCTCCAGCTTTGGGAAAGGGGGCTGCTCCAAAAGCCCTCACAACCTCCAGGAATTGAGGGTTTCAGCTGGCAGAAACGGCACCAATTTTGGGGGAGGGCTTCCCCAAAAAGCCCTCATGACCTCCTGGAATTCTGGATTTCAGCTTGGCAGAAATGGATCCAGGTTTGTGTGGGCACTCCATAAAGCCTTCTTGACCCCCTGGAATTAGGGGTTCCAGCTGGCAGAAATGGTTCCAATTCTGGAGGAGGCTGCTCCAAAAAGCCCTGATGACTTCCTGGAATTCAGGGTTTCACCTGGCGAAATGACTCCAATTTTGGAGGGCTGCTCAAAAATCCCTCATGACCTCAGGGAATTTTGGGTTTCAGCTGAGAAATAGATCAAATTTGGGGGAGGCTGCTCCAAAAAGCCTGATGACCTCCTGAATTCTGGGTTTCAGCTGGCAGAAATGGCTCCAGCTTTTGGGTGGGTGCTCCAAATCTCCCTCAACCTCCTGGAATTGTGGGTATCTGCTGGCAGAAATGACTCCAATTTTGGGGAGGGCTGCTTCAAAAACCTCATCACCTCCTGGAATTCAGGGTTTCACCAGGCAGAAATGGCTCCAATTTCGGGGAGGCTGCTCAAAAAGCCCTCACCAACTTCTGAATTCTGGCATTTAACCTGCAGAAATGGCTCCAGCTTTGGGCTGGGTGCTGCTCCAAAAGCCCTCACAACCCCTGGAATTAGGGATTTCAGCTGGCAGAAATGGCTCCAATTTGGAGGAGGCTGCTCCAAAAGCCCTGATGACCTCCTGGAATTCAGGGTTTAGCCTGGCAGAAATGGCTCCAATTCTGGGGGGCTGCTCCAAAAGCCCTCATGACCTCCTGAAATTCTGGGTTTCAGCTGGCAGAAATGGCTCCAGCTTTGGGGGCTGCTCCAAACTCCCTCACAACCTCCTGGAATTGTGGGTTTCTGCTTTCAGAAATGGCTCCAATTTTGGGGCAGGGCTGCTACAAAAGCCTTCATGACCTCCTGGAATTCGTAGTTTCAGCTCGAAGAAATGGCTGCAATTTGGGGGAGGCTTTTCCAAATAACCCTCACTGCCTCCTGGAATTTCGGGTTTCAGCTGGCAGAAACAGCTCCAATATTGGGGAGGGTTGCTCAAAAGCCCTCAACACCTTCTGTAATTCTGGGATTCAGCTGGCAGAAATGGTTCCAGCTTTGGACTAGGGTGCTGCTCCAAAAAGCCCTCACAACCTCTAGGAATTCTGGGTTTCAGCTTGCAGAAATTGCTCCAATTTTGGGGGAGGGCTTCTCCAAAAACACCTCATGATCTCCTTGGATTCTGGGTTTCAGCTGGTAGAAATGGCTCCAGGCTTGGAGGGGATGGGATCACTACAGAAAGCATTAATGACCTCCTGGAATTTGGGTTTTCAGCTGGCAGAAATGGCTCCTATTTTGTGGGAGCACTGCTCCAAAAAGCCCTCACAACCTCCTGAAATTCAGAGTTTCAACTGGCAGAAATGGCTTCAATTTTGGGGGAGGGCTGCTCCAAGAAGCCCTCATGACCTCCTGGAATTCTAGGTTTCAGCTGGCAGAAATGGCTCCAGCTTTGGTGGAGCTGCTCCAAAAAGCCCTCAAAACCTCCTGGAATTCTGGGTTTCAACTGGCAGAAATGGCTCCAATTTATTGGGAGGGCTGCTCCAAAAAGCCCTCGTGACCTCCTGGAATTCACAGCTTCAGCTCGCAGAAACGTCTCCAGTTTTGGGTGAGGGCTGGTCCAAAAAGCCTTCATGACCTCCTGGAATTCTGGGTTTCTGCTGGCAGGAATGGCTCCAGCTTTGGAGGGGTGCTCCAAAAAGCCTTCATGACCTCCTGGAATTCACGGCTTCAGCTCGCAGAAACAGCTGCAATTTTGGGGGATGGCTGCTCCAAAAAGACCTCATTACCTCATGGAATTCAGGGTTTAAACTGGCAGAAATGGCTCCAATTTTGTGGGAAGGCTGCTCCAAAAAGACCTGATGACCTCCTGGAATTTGGGTGGTTTCTGCTGGCAGAAATGGCTCCAATTTTGGGGGAGGGCTGCTCCAAAAAGCCTTCATAACCAACTGGAATTCAGGGATTCAACTGGAAGAAATGGCTACAATTTCTAGGGAGGGCTGGTCCCAAAAAGCCCTCATGACCTTCTGGAATTCTGGGTTTCAGCTGACAGAAATAGCTCCATCTTTGGGAGGGCTGGTCCAAAAAGCCCTCACAACCTCCTGGAATTCTGAGTTTCAGCTGGCAGAAGTGGCTCCAATTCTAGGGGAAGGCTGCTCCCAAAAGCCCTCAGGATCACTTGGAATTCAGGATATCAGCTGGCAGAAATGGCTCCAATTTTGGTGTAGGACTGCTCAAAAGCCCTCATGACCTTCTGAAATTTGCGTTTCAGCTACCAGAAAGTGCTGCAGTTTTGTGGGAGGCTGCTCCAAAAGCCCTCATGACCTTCTGGTTGGGGTTTCAGCTGGCAGAAATGACTCAATTTTGTGGGAGGCTGCTCCAAAAGCCCTCATGACCTCCTGGAATTTGGGATTTCAATTGGCAGAAATGGCTCCAGTATCGGGAGAGCTGCTCAAAAGGCCCTCATGACCTCCTGGACTTCTGGGTTTCAGCTTGCTGAAATGGCTCCATCTTTGGATGGTGCTGCTCCAAAAAGCCCTCATAACCTCTTGGAATTGTGCATTTCAGCTGGCAGAAATGGCTCCAGATTTTGGAGGCTGTAGAAAACTCCTTCACAATCTCCAGGAATTGTGGGCTTCTGCTGGCAGAAATGGCTCCAATTTGGGGAGGCTGCTAGAAAAACCCTCATGAACTCCTGAAATTCAGGGTTTCAGCCTAGAAACTGCTCCAATGTTGAGGAGGCTTTTCCAAATAACCCTCACGACCTCCTGAATTTGGTGTTTCAGCTGGCAAAAACAGCTCCAATTTTGGGGAGGGTTGCTCCAAAAGCCCTCACCAACTTCTGGAATTCTGGGATTCATTTGGCAGAAATGGCTCCAGCTTTGAGCTAGGGGGCTGCACCAAAAAGCCCTCACAACCTGCAGGAATTCAGGGTTTCAGCTGGCAGAAATGGCTCCAATTTGGGGGGAGGGCTGCTCCAAAAATCCCTCAGGATCTCCTGGAATTCGAGGTTTCAGCTGGCAGAAATGGCTCCAATTTTGGGGAAGGGCTGCTCCAAATAGTCCTCACAACATCCTGGAATTCGGGGCTTCAACTGGCAGAAATGGCTTCAATTTTGGTGTAGGGCTGCTCCAAAAAGCACTCACGACCTTCTGAAATTTGCCATTTCAGCTAGCAGAAATGGCTTGTTTTGGGGGAGGGAAGCTCCAAGAAGCCCTCCCGCCTTCTGAATTCGGGGTTTCAGCTCGCAGAAATGGCTCTAGCTTTGGGAGAGGGCTGCTCCAAAAAGCCCTCACAACCTCCTGGAATTCAGGGTTTCATCTGGCAGATTTTGTTGTAGGGTTGCTCCAAAAAGCGCTCACGACCTCCTGGAATTCATAGTTTCAGCTGGCACAAATGGATCTAATTTTGAGGGAGGGCTTGGCCAAATAGCCCTCACAACCACCTGGAATTCAGGGTTTCAACTGGCAGAAATGGCTTCAATTTTGGGAGGGCTGCTCCAAAAAGCCCTCGTGACCTCCTGGAATTCAGGGTTTAAACTGGCAGAAATGGCTCCAATTTTGTGGGAAGGCTGCTCCAAAAAGCCCTGACAACCTCCTGGAGTTTGGGTGGTTTCAGCTGGCAGAAATGGCTCCAATTTTGGGGGAGGGCTGCTCCAAAAAGCCTTCATAACCTACTGGAATTCAAGGATTCAGCTGGCAGAAATGGCTCCAATTTCGGGGCAGGGCTGCTTCCAAAAGCCCTCACCAACTTCTGGAATTCTGGCATTCAGACTGCAGAAATGGCTCCAGGTTTAGGGTAGGGGGCTGCTCCAAAAAGCCCTCACAACCTCCAGTAATTCGGAGTTTCAGCTGGCAGAAACGGCTGCAATTTTGAGTGAGGACTTCTCCAAAAAGCCCTCATGACCTCCTGGAATTCTAGGTTTCAGCTGGCAGAAATGGATCCAGGATTGGGGGGGGCACTTCACAAAGCCTTCTTGACCCACTGGAATTAGGGTCTTCAGCTGGCAGAAATGGCTCCAATTTTGGGGAAGGCTTCTCCAAAAAGCCCTCATGACCTCCTGGAATTCTGGATTTCAGCTGGCAGAAATGGATCCAGGTTTTGGGGGCACTCCATAAACCTTCTTGACCCCCTGGAATTAGGGGTTCAGCTGGAAATGGCTCAATTCTGGAGGAGGCTGCTCAAAAAGCCTGATGACTTCCTGGAATTCAGGGTTTCGCCTGGCGAAATGGCTCCAATTTTGGGAGGCTGCTCAAAAATCCCTCCTGACCTCAGGGAATTTTGGGTTTCATGCTGGCAAAATAGATCAAATTTGGGGAGGCTGCTCCAAAAAGCCTGATGACCTCCTGGAATTCTGGGTTTCAGCTGGCAGAAATGGCTCCAGCTTTTGGGTGGGGTGCTCAAATCTCCCTCACAACCTCCTGGAATTGTGGGTATCTGCTGGCAGAAATGGCTCCAATTTGGGAGGGCTGCTTCAAAAACCTCATCACCCCTGGAATTCAGGGTTTCACCAGGCAGAAATGGCTCCAATTTCTAGGGAGGGCTGCTCCAAAAGCCCTCACCAACTTCTGGAATTCTGGCATTTAACCTGCAGAAATGGCTCCAGCTTTGGGCTAGGGTGCTGCTCCAAAAAGCCCTCACAACCC
Organism: Neoceratodus forsteri; assembly: GCA_016271365.2. Classification (NCBI taxonomy): domain Eukaryota; kingdom Metazoa; phylum Chordata; order Ceratodontiformes; family Ceratodontidae; genus Neoceratodus; species Neoceratodus forsteri. The sequence continues at coordinate 738,115,711 of CM057449.1, forward strand.
CCTGGAATTAGGGATTTCAGCTGGCAGAAATGGCTCCAATTTTGGAGGAGGGCTGCTCCAAAAAGCCCTGATGACCTCCTGGAATTCAGGGTTTAGCCTGGCAGAAATGGCTCCAATTCTGGGGAGGCTGCTACCAAAAGCCCTCATGACCTCCTGGAATTCTGGGTTTCAGCTGGCAGAAATGGCTCCAGCTTTGGGGGCTGCTCAAAACTCCTCACAACCTCCTGGAATTGTGGGTTTCTGCTTTCAGAAATGGCTCCAATTTTGGGGCAGGGCTGCTACAAAAGCCTTCATGACCTCCTGGAATTCGTAGTTTCAGCTCGAAGAAATGGCTGCAATTTTGGGGAGGGCTTTTCAAATAACCCTCACTGCCTCCTGGAATTTCGGGTTTCAGCTGGCAGAAACAGCTCCAATATTGGGGAGGGTTGCTCCAAAAACCCTCAACACCTTCTGTAATTCTGGGATTCAGCTGGCAGAAATGGTTCCAGCTTTGGACTGAGGGGCTGCTCCAAAAGCCCTCACAACCTCTAGGAATTCTGGGTTTCAGCTTGCAGAAATTGCTCCAATTTTGGGAGAGCTTCTCAAAAACACCTCATGATCTCTTGGATTCTGGGTTTCAGTTGGTAGAAATGGCTCCAGGCTTGGAGGATGGGATCACTCCAGAAAGCTTTCATGACCTCCTGGAATTTGGGGTTTCATCTGGCAGAAATGGCTCTAATTTTGGGGAGGGCTGCTTGAAAAACCTTCATAATGTCAGAATTTGGGTTTCAGCTGGCAGAAATGGCTCCTATTTTGTGGGAGCACTGCTCCAAAAAGCCCTCACAGCCTCCTGAAATTCAGAGTTTCAACTGGCAGAAATGGCTTCAATTTTGGAGGAGGCGCTCAAGAAGCCCTCATGACCTCCTGGAATTCTAGGGTTTCAGCTGGCAGAAATGGCTCCAGCTTTGGTGCAGCTGCTCAAAAAGCCCTCACAACCTCCTGGAATTCTGGGTTTCAACTGGCAGAAATGGCTCCAATTTATTGGGAGGCTGCTCAAAAAGCCCTCGTGACCTCCTGGAATTCGCAGCTTCAGCTCGCAGAAACATCTCCAGTTTTGGGGGAAGGCTGGTCCAAAAAGCCTTCATGACCTCCTGGAATTCTGGGTTTCTGCTGGCAGGAATGGCTCCAGCTTTGGAGGGGTGTTCCAAAAAGCCTTCATGACCTCCTGGAATTCACAGCTTCAGCTCGCAGAAACAGCTGCAATTTTGGGGGATGGCTGCTCCAAAAAGACCTCATGACCTCATGGAATTCAGGGTTTAAACTGGCAGAAATGGCTCCAATTTTGTGGGAAGGCTGCTCCAAAAAGACCTGATGACCTCCTGGAATTTGGGTGGTTTCTGCTGGCAGAAATGGCTCCAATTTTGGGGAGGGCTGATCAAAAAGCCTTCATAACCTACTGGAATTCAGGGATTCAACTGGCAGAAATGGCTACAATTTCAAGGAGGGCTGGTCAAAAAGCCCTCATGACCTTCTGGAATTCTGGGTTTCTGCTGGCAGGAATAGCTCCAGCTTTGGAGGGTGTTCAAAAAGCCTTCATGACCTCCTGGAATTCACAGCTTCAGCTCATAGAAACAGCTGCAATTTTGGGGATGGCTGCTCCAAAAGACCTCATGACCTCATGGAATTCAGGGTTTAAACTGGAAAATGGCTCCAATTTTGTGGGAAGGCTGCTCCAAAAGACCTGATGACCTCCTGGAATTTGGGTGGTTTCTGCTGGCAGAAATGGCTCCAATTTTGGGGGAGGGCTGATCAAAAGCCTTCATAACCTACTGGAATTCAGGGATTCAACTGGCAGAAATGGCTACAATTTCAAGGAGGCTGGTCCAAAAGCCCTCATGACCTTCTGGAATTCTGGGTTTCAGCTGACAGAAATAAGCTCCATCTTTGGGAGGGCTGGTCCAAAAAGCCTTCATGACCTCCTGGAATTCTGGGTTTCTGCTGGCAGGAATGGCTCCAGCTTTGGAGGGTGCTCAAAAGCCTTCATGACCTCCTGGAATTCACGGCCTAGCTCTTGAAACAGCTGCAATTTTGGGGATGGCTGCTCCAAAAGACCTCATGACCTCATGGAATTCAGGGTTTAAACTGGCAGAAATGGCTCTAATTTTGTGGGAAGGCTGCTCCAAAAAGACCTGATGACCTCCTGGAATTTGGGTGGTTTCTGCTGGCAGAAATGGCTCCATTTTTGGGGGAGGGCTGCTCCAAAAAGCCTTCATAACCTACTGGAATTCAGGGATTCAACTGGCAGAAATGGCTACAATTTCTAGGGAGGGCTGGTCCAAAAAGCCCTCATGACCTTCTGGAATTCTGGGTTTCAGCTGACAGAAATAGCTCCATCTTTGGGAGGGCTGGTCCAAAAAGCCCTCACAACCTCCTGGAAATTCTGAGATTCAGCTGGCAGAAGTGGCTTCAATTCTAGGGGAGGGCTGCTCCAAAAAGCCCTCAGGATCTCTTGGAATTCGGGATATCAGCTGGCAGAAATGGCTCCAATTTTGGTGTAGGGCTGCTCCAAAAAGCCCTCATGACCTTCTGAAATTTGCCGTTTCAGCTACCAAAGCAGCTGCAGTTTTGTGGGAGGCTGCTCCAAAAAGCCCTCATGACCTTCTGAATTTGGGGTTTCAGCTGGCAGAAATGACTCCAATTTTGTGGGAGGCTGCTCAAAAAGCCCTCATGACCTCCTGGAATTTGGGATTTCAGCTGGCAGAAATGGCTCCAGTATCGGGAGAGCTGCTCCAAAGGCCCTCATGACCTCCTGGACTTCTGGGTTTCAGCTTGCTGAAATGGCTCCAACTTTGGATGGTGCTGCTCAAAAAGCCCTCATAACCTCTTGGAATTGTGCATTTCAGCTGGCAGAAATGGCTCCAGATTTGGGGGTGTTAGAAAACTCCGTCACAATCTCCAGGAATTGTGGGCTTCTGCTGGCAGAAATGGCTCCAATTTTGGGGAGGGCTGCTAGAAAAAGCCCTCATGACCTCCCAAAATTCGTGGTTTCAGCTCACAGAAACTGCTCCAATGTTAGGGGAGGGCTTTTCCAAATAACCCTCACGACCTCCTGGAATTTGGTGTTTCAGCTGGCAGAAACAGCTCCAATTCTGGCGGAGGGTTGCTCCAAAAAGCCCTCACCAACTTCTGGAATTCTGGGATTCAGCTGGCAGAAATGGCTCCAGCTTTGAGATAGGGGGCTGCACCAAAAAGCCCTCACAACCTCCAGGAATTCAGGGTTTCAGCTGGCAGAAATGGCTCCAATTTGGGGGGAGGGCTGCTCCAAAAATCCCTCAGGATCTCCTGGAATTCGAGATTTCAGCTGGCAGAAATGACTCAATTTTGTGGGAGGCTGCTCCAAAAGCCCTCATGACCTCCTGGAATTTGGGATTTCAGCTGGCAGAAATGGCTCCAGTATCGGGGAGAGCTGCTCAAAGGCCCTCATGACCTCCTGGACTTCTGGGTTTCAGCTTGCTGAAATGGCTCCAACTTTGGATGGTGCTGCTCAAAAACCCTCATAACCTCTTGGAATTGTGCATTTCAGCTGGCAGAAATGGCTCCAGATTGGGGGCTGTTAGAAACTCCCTCACAATCTCCAGGAATGTGGGCTTCTGCTGGCAGAAATGGCTAGAATTTTGGGGAGGCTGCTAGAAAAGCACTCATAACCTCCCGAAATTGGGGTTTCAGCTCAGAAACTGCTCCAATGTTAGGGAGGGCTTTTCCAAATAACCCTCACGACCTCCTGGAATTTGGTGTTTCAGCTGGCAGAAACAGCTCAATTTTGGGGAGGTTGCTCAAAAAGCCCTCACCAACTGGAATTCTGGGATTCAGCTGGCAGAAATGGCTCCAGCTTTGAGCTGGGGACTGCACCAAAAGCCCTCACAACCTGCAGGAATTCAGGGTTTCAGCTGGCAGAAATGGCTCCAATTTGGGGGGAAGGCTGCTCCAAAAATCCCTCAGGATCTCCTGGAATTCGAGGTTTCAGCTGGCAGAAATGGCTCCAATTTTGGGGACGGGCTGCTCCAAATAGCCCTCTGGCGTCCTGGAATTTGGGGCTTCAACTGGCAGAAATGGCTTCAATTTTGGTGTGGGGCTGCTCAAAAGCCTTCATAACCTACTGGAATTCAAGGATTCAGCTGGCAAAATTGCTCCAATTTCGGAGCAGGGCTGCTTCAAAAAGCCCTCACCAACTTCTGGAATTCTGGCATTCAGACTGCAGAAATGGCTCCAGGTTTAGGGTTGGGGGCTGCTCCAAAAAGCCCTCACAACCTCCAGTAATTCGGAGTTTCAGCTGGCAGAAATGGCTGCAATTTTGAGTGAGGGCTTCTCCAAAAAGCCCTCATGACCTCCTGGAATTCTGTGTTTCAGCTGGCAGAAATGGATCCAAGATTGGGGGGGCAGTTCACAAAGCCTTCTTGACCCCCTGGAATTAGGGTCTTCAGCTGGCAGAAATGGCTCCAATTTTGGGGGAGGGCTTCTCCAAAAAGCCCTCATGACCTCCTGGAATTCTGGATTTCAGCTGGCAGAAATGGATCCAGGTTTGTGGGGCACTCCATAAAGCCTTCTTGACCCCTGGAATTAGGGGTTCCAGCTGGCAGAAATGGCTCCAATTCTGGAGGGCTGCTCCAAAAAGCCTGATGACTTCCTGGAATTCAGGGGTTTCGCCTGGCCGAAATGGCTCCAATTTTGGGAGGCTGCTCAAAAATCCCTCCTGACCTCAGGGAATTTTGGGTTTATGCTGGCAGAAATAGATCACATTTGGGGGGAAGGCTGCTCCAAAAAGCCTGATGACCTCCTGGAATTCTGGGTTTCAGCTGGCAGAAATGGCTCCAGCTTTTGGGTGGGGTGCTCCAAATCTCCCTCACAACCTCCTGGAATTGTGGGTATCTGCTGGCAGAAATGGCTCCAATTTTGGGGAGGGCTGCTTCAAAAAAACCTCATCACCTCCTGGAATTCAGGGTTTCACCAGGCAGAAATGGCTCCAATTTCAGTGAGGGCTGCTCCAAAAGCCCTCACCAACTTTGGAATTCTGGCATTTAACCTGCAGAAATGGCTCCAGCTTTGGGCTAGGGGTGCTGCTCCAAAAAGCCCTCACAACCCCTGGAATTAGGTTTCAGCTGGCAGAAATGGCTCCAATTTTGGAGAAGGGCTGCTCAAAAAGCCCTGATGACCTCCTGGAATTCAGGGTTTAGCCTGCAGAAATGGCTCCAATTCTGGGGAGGCTGCTCCAAAAGCCCTCATGACCTCCTGGAATTCTGGGTTTCAGCTGGCAAAAATGGCTCCAGCTTTGGGGCTGCCCAAAACTCCCTCACAACCTCCTGGATATTGGGTTTCTGCTTTCGAAATGGCTCCAATTTTGGGGCAGGGCTGCTACAAAAGCCTTCATGACCTCCTGGAATTCGTAGTTTCAGCTCGAAGAAATGGCTGCAATTTTGGGGAGGCTTTTCAAATAACCCTCACTGCCTCCTGGAATTTCGGTTTCAGCTGGCAGAAACAGCTCCAATATCGGGGAGGTTGCTCCAAAAAGCCCTCAACACCTTCTGTAATTCTGGGATTCAGCTGGCAGAAATGGTTCCAGCTTTGGACTAGGGGCTGCTCCAAAAGCCTCACAACCTCTAAGAATTCTGGGTTTCAGCTTGCAGAAATTGCTCCAATTTGGGGAGGGCTTCTCCAAAAACACCTCATGATCTCCTTGGATTCTGGGTTTCAGCTGGTAGAAATGGCTCCAGGCTTGGAGGATGGGATCACTCAGAGCTTTCATGACCTCCTGGAATTTGGGGTTTCATCTGGCAGAAATGGCTCTAATTTTGGGGAGGGCTGCTTGAAAAAACCTTCATAATGTCGAGGAATTTGGGTTTTCAGCTGGCAGAAATGGCTCCTATTTTGTGGGAGCACTGCTCCAAAAAGCCCTCACAGCCTCCTGAAATTCAGAGTTTCAACTGGCAGAAATGGCTTCAATTTTGGAGGAGGGCCGCTCAAAAGCCCTCATGACCTCCTGGAATTCTAGGTTTCAGCTGGCGAAATGGCTCCAGCTTTGGTGCAGCTGCTCAAAAGCCCTCACAACCTCCTGGAATTCTGGGTTTCAACTGGCAGAAATGGCTCCAATTTATTGGGAGGCTGCTCAAAAAGCCCTCGTGACCTCCTGGAATTTAGCTTCAGCTCATGAGAAACATCTCAGTTTTGGGTGAGGGCTGGTCCAAAAACCTTCATGACCTCCTGGAATTCTGGGTTTCTGCTGGCAGGAATGGCTCCAGCTTTGGAGGGGTGTTCCAAAAAGCCTTCATGACCTCCTGGAATTCACAGCTTCAGCTCGCAGAAACAGCTGCAATTTTGGGGGATGGCTGCTCCAAAAAGACCTCATGACCTCATGGAATTCAGGGTTTAAACTGGCAGAAATGGCTCCAATTTTGTGGGAAGGCTGCTCCAAAAAGACCTGATGACCTCCTGGAATTTGGGTGGTTTCTGCTGGCAGAAATGGCTCAATTTTGGGGAGGCTGATCAAAACCTTCATAACCTACTGGAATTCAGGGATTCAACTGGCAGAAATGGCTACAATTTCAAGGAGGCTGGTCAAAAAGCCCTCATGACCTTCTGGAATTCTGGGTTTCTGCTGGCAGGAATGCTCCAGCTTTGGAGGGTGTTCAAAAAGCCTTCATGACCTCCTGGAATTCACAGCTTCAGCTCATAGAAACAGCTGCAATTTTGGGATGGCTGCTCCAAAAGACCTCATGACCTCATGGAATTCAGGGTTTAAACTGGCAGAAATGGCTCCAATTTTGTGGGAAGGCTGCTCCAAAAGACCTGATGACCTCCTGGAATTTGGGTGGTTTCTGCTGGCAGAAATGGCTCCAATTTTGGGAGGCTGATCAAAAAGCCTTCATAACCTACTGGATTCAGGGATTCAACTGGCAGAAATGGCTACAATTTCAAGGGAGGGCTGGTCCAAAAAGCCCTCATGACCTTCTGGAATTCTGGGTTTCAGCTGACAGAAATAGCTCCATCTTTGGGAGGGCTGGTCCAAAAAGCCTTCATGACCTCCTGGAATTCTGGGTTTCTGCTGGCAGGAATGGCTCCAGCTTTGGAGGGGTGCTCCAAAAAGCCTTCATGACCTCCTGGAATTCACGGCTTCAGCTCGCAGAAACAGCTGCAATTTTGGGGGATGGCTGCTCCAAAAAGACCTCATGACCTCATGGAATTCAGGGTTTAAACTGGCAGAAATGGCTCTAATTTTGTGGGAAGGCTGCTCCAAAAAGACCTGATGACCTCCTGGAATTTGGGTGGTTTCTGCTGGCAGAAATGGCTCCATTTTTGGGGGAAGGCTGCTCCAAAAAGCCTTCATAACCTACTGGAATTCAGGGATTCAACTGGCAGAAATGGCTACAATTTCTAGGGAGGGCTGGTCCAAAAAGCCCTCATGACCTTCTGGAATTCTGGGTTTCAGCTGACAGAAATAGCTCCATCTTTGGGAGGCTGGTCAAAAAGCCTCACAACCTCCTGGAATTTGAGATTCAGCTGGCAGAAGTGGCTTCAATTCTAGGGAGGCTGCTCCAAAAAGCCCTCAGGATCTCTTGGAATTCGGGATATCAGCTGGCAGAAATGGCTCCAATTTTGGTGTAGGGCTGCTCCAAAAAGCCCTCATGACCTTCTGAAATTTGCCGTTTCAGCTACCAGAAACGGCTGCAGTTTTGTGGGAGGGCTGCTCCAAAAAGCCCTCATGACCTTCTGAATTTGGGGTTTCAGCTGGCAGAAATGACTCCAATTTTGTGGGAGGGCTGCTCCAAAAAGCCCTCATGACCTCCTGGAATTTGGGATTTCAGCTGGCAGAAATGGCTCCAGTATCGGGGAGCTGCTCAAAAGGCCCTCATGACCTCCTGGACTTCTGGGTTTCAGCTTGCTGAAATGGCTCCAACTTTGGATGGTGCTGCTCAAAAACCCTCATAACCTCTTGGAATTGTGCATTTCAGCTGGCAGAAATGGCTCAGATTTGGGGTGTTAGAAAACTCCGTCACAATCTCCAGGAATTGTGGGCTTCTGCTGGCAGAAATGGCTCCAATTTTGGGGAGGCTGCTAGAAAAAGCCCTCATGACCTCCCAAAATTCGTGGTTTCAGCTCACAGAAACTGCTCCAATGTTAGGGGAGGGCTTTTCCAAATAACCCTCACGACCTCCTGGAATTTGGTGTTTCAGCTGGCAGAAACAGCTCCAATTCTGGCGGAGGGTTGCTCCAAAAAGCCCTCACCAACTTCTGGAATTCTGGGATTCAGCTGGCAGAAATGGCTCCAGCTTTGAGATAGGGGGCTGCACCAAAAAGCCCTCACAACCTCCAGGAATTCAGGGTTTCAGCTGGCAGAAATGGCTCCAATTTTGTGGGAAGGCTGCTCCAAAAAGACCTGATGACCTCCTGGAATTTGGGTGGTTTCTGCTGGCAGAAATGGCTCCAATTTTGGGGGAGGGCTGATCCAAAAAGCCTTCATAACCTACTGGAATTCAGGGATTCAACTGGCAGAAATGGCTACAATTTCAAGGGAAGGCTGGTCCAAAAAGCCCTCATGACCTTCTGGAATTCTGGGTTTCAGCTGACAGAAATAGCTCCATCTTTGGGAGGGCTGGTCCAAAAGCCTTCATGACCTCCTGGAATTCTGGGTTTCTGCTGGCAGGAATGGCTCCAGCTTTGGAGGGTGCTCAAAAGCCTTCATGACCTCCTGAATTCACGGCTTCAGCTCTGAGAAACAGCTGCAATTTTGGGGATGGCTGCTCCAAAAAGACCTCATGACCTCATGGAATTCAGGGTTTAAACTGGCAGAAATGGCTCTAATTTTGTGGGAAGGCTGCTCCAAAAAGACCTGATGACCTCCTGGAATTTGGGTGGTTTCTGCTGGCAGAAATGGCTCCATTTTTGGGGGAGGGCTGCTCCAAAAAGCCTTCATAACCTACTGGAATTCAGGGATTCAACTGGCAGAAATGGCTACAATTTCTAGGGAGGGCTGGTCCAAAAAGCCCTCATGACCTTCTGGAATTCTGGGTTTCAGCTGACAGAAATAGCTCCATCTTTGGGAGGGCTGGTCCAAAAAGCCCTCACAACCTCCTGGAATTCTGAGATTCAGCTGGCAGAAGTGGCTTCAATTCTAGGGGAGGGCTGCTCCAAAAAGGCCTCAGGATCTCTTGGAATTCGGGATATCAGCTGGCAGAAATGGCTCCAATTTTGGTGTAGGGCTGCTCCAAAAAGCCCTCATGACCTTCTGAAATTTGCCGTTTCAGCTACCAGAAACGGCTGCAGTTTTGTGGGAGGGCTGCTCCAAAAAGCCCTCATGACCTTCTGAATTTGGGGTTTCAGCTGGCAGAAATGACTCCAATTTTGTGGGAGGGCTGCTCCAAAAAGCCCTCATGACCTCCTGGAATTTGGGATTTCAGCTGGCAGAAATGGCTCCAGTATCGGGGGAGAGCTGCTCCAAAAGGCCCTCATGACCTCCTGGACTTCTGGGTTTCAGCTTGCTGAAATGGCTCCAGCTTTGGATGGTGCTGCTCCAAAAAGCCCTCATAACCTCTTGGAATTGTGCATTTCAGCTGGCAGAAATGGCTCCAGATTTGGGGGGGGTGTTAGAAAACTCCGTCACAATCTCCAGGAATTGTGGGCTTCTGCTGGCAGAAATGGCTCCAATTTTGGGGGAGGGCTGCTAGAAAAAGCCCTCATGACCTCCCAAAATTCGTGGTTTCAGCTCACAGAAACTGCTCCAATGTTGGGAGGGCTTTCAAATAACCCTCACGACCTCCTGGAATTTGGTGTTTCAGCTGGCAGAAACAGCTCAATTCTGTGGAGGGTTGCTCAAAAAGCCCTCACCAACTTCTGGAATTCTGGGATTCAGCTGGCAGAAATGGCTCCAGCTTTGAGATAGGGGGCTGCACCAAAAAGCCCTCACAACCTCCAGGAATTCAGGGTTTCAGCTGGCAGAAATGGCTCCAATTTGGGGGGAGGGCTGCTCCAAAAATCCCTCAGGATCTCCTGGAATTCGAGATTTCAGCTGGCAGAAATGACTCCAATTTTGTGGGAGGGCTGCTCCAAAAAGCCCTCATGACCTCCTGGAATTTGGGATTTCAGCTGGCAGAAATGGCTCCAGTATCGGGGGAGAGCTGCTCCAAAAGGCCCTCATGACCTCCTGGACTTCTGGGTTTCAGCTTGCTGAAATGGCTCCAGCTTTGGATGGTGCTGCTCCAAAACCCCTCATAACCTCTTGGAATTGTGCATTTCAGCTGCAGAAATGGCTCCAGATTGGGGGCTGTTAGAAAACTCCCTCACAATCTCCAGGGATTGTGGGCTTCTGCTGGCAGAAATGGCTGGAATTTTGGGAGGCTGCAGAAAAGCACTCATAACCTCCCGAAATTCGGGGTTTCAGCTCACAGAAACTGCTCCAATGTTAGGGAGGGCTTTTCCAAATAACCCTCACGACCTCCTGGAATTTGGTGTTTCAGCTGGCAGAAACAGCTCAATTTGGGGAGGTTGCTCCAAAAGCCCTCACCAACTTCTGGAATTCTGGGATTCAGCTGGCAGAAATGGCTCCAGCTTTGAGCTAGGGGACTGCACCAAAAAGCCCTCACAACCTGCAGGAATTCAGGGTTTCAGCTGGCAGAAATGGCTCCAATTTGGGGGGAAGGCTGCTCCAAAAATCCCTCAGGATCTCCTGGAATTCGAGGTTTCAGCTGGCAGAAATGGCTCCAATTTTGGGGACGGGCTGCTCCAAATAGCCCTCACAACGTCCTGGAATTTGGGGCTTCAACTGGCAGAAATGGCTTCAATTTTGGTGTAGGGCTGCTCCAAAAAGCCTTCATAACCTACTGGAATTCAAGGATTCAGCTGGCAGAAATTGCTCCAATTTCGGAGCAGGGCTGCTTCAAAAAGCCCTCACCAACTTCTGGAATTCTGGCATTCAGACTGCAGAAATGGCTCCAGGTTTAGGGTTGGGGGCTGCTCCAAAAGCCCTCACAACCTCCAGTAATCGAGTTTCAGCTGGCAGAAATGGCTGCAATTTGAGTGAGGCTTCTCCAAAAAGCCTCATGACCTCCTGGAATTCTGTGTTTCAGCTGGCAGAAATGGATCCAAGATTGGGGGCAGTTCACAAAGCCTTCTTGACCCCTGGAATTAGGGTCTTCAGCTGGCAGAAATGGCTCAATTTTGGGGAGGGCTTCTCCAAAAGCCCTCATGACCTCCTGGAATTCTGGATTTCAGCTGGCAGAAATGGATCCAGGTTTGTGGGGCACTCATGAAGCCTTCTTGACCCCCTGAATTGGGGTTCCAGCTGGCAGAAATGGCTCCAATTCTGGAGGAGGCTGCCCAAAAAGCCCTGATGACTTCCTGGAATTCAGGGTTTCGCCTGGAAATGGCTCCAATTTTGGGAGGGCTGCTCCAAAATCCTCCTGACCTCAGGAATTTTGGGTTTATGCTGGCAAAATAGATCACATTTGGAGGGCTGCTCCAAAAGCCTGATGACCTCCTGGAATTCTGGGTTTCAGCTGGCAGAAATGGCTCCAGCTTTTGGGTGGGGTGCTCAAATCTCCCTCACAACCTCCTGGAATTGTGGGTATCTGCTGGCAGAAATGGCTCCAATTTTGGGAGGGCTGCTCAAAAAACCTCATCACCTCCTGGAATCAGGGTTTCACCAGGCAGAAATGGCTCCAATTTCAGTAGAGGGCTGCTCCAAAAGCCCTCACCAACTTTTGGAATTCTGGCATTTAACCTGCAGAAATGGCTCCAGCTTTGGGCTAGGGTCTGCTCAAAAAGCCCTCACAACCCCTGGAATTAGGAGTTTCAGCTGGCAGAAATGGCTCAATTTTGGAGAAGGGCTGCTCAAAAAGCCTGACCTCCTGGAATTCAGGGTTTAGCCTGGCAGAAATGGCTCAATTCTGGGAGGCTGCTCAAAAGCCCTCATGACCTCCTGGAATTCTGGGTTTCAGCTGGCAAAATGGCTCCAGCTTTGGGGGCTGCTCCAAAACTCCCTCACAACCTCCTGGATGTGGGTTTCTGCTTTCAGAAATGGCTCCAATTTTGGGGCAGGGCTGCTACAAAGCCTTCATGACCTCCTGGAATTCGTAGTTTCAGCTCGAAGAAATGGCTGCAATTTTGGGGAGGGCTTTTCAAATAACCCTCACTGCCTCCTGGAATTTCGGGTTTCAGCTGGCAGAAACAGCTCCAATATCGGGAGGTTGCTCCAAAAAGCCCTCAACACCTTCTGTAATTCTGGGATTCAGCTGGCAGAAATGGTTCCAGCTTTGGACTGAGGCTGCTCAAAAGCCCTCACAACCTCTAGAATTCTGGGTTTCAGCTTGCAGAAATTGCTCCAATTTGGGGAGGCTTCTCAAAAACACCTCATGATCTCTCCTTGGATTCTGGGTTTCAGCTGGTAGAAATGGCTCCAGGCTTGGAGGGATGGGATCACTCCAGAAAGCTTTCATGACCTCCTGGAATTTGGGGTTTCATCTGGCAGAAATGGCTCTAATTTTGGGGAGGGCTGCTTGAAAAAGCCTTCATAATGTCGAGAATTTGGGTTTTCAGCTGGCAGAAATGGCTCCTATTTTGTGGGAGCACTGCTCCAAAACCCTCACAGCCTCCTGAAATTCAGAGTTTCAACTGGCAGAAATGGCTTCAATTTTGGAGGGCCGCTCAAGAAGCCCTCATGACCTCCTGGAATTCTAGGTTTCAGCTGGCAGAAATGGCTCCAGCTTTGGTGCAGCTGCTCCAAAAGCCCTCACAACCTCCTGGAATTCTGGGTTTCAACTGGCAGAAATGGCTCCAATTTATTGGGAGGCTGCTCAAAAAGCCCTCGTGACCTCCTGGAATTAGCAGCTTCAGCTCATGAAACATCTCCAGTTTTGGGGAGGGCTGGTCAAAAAGCCTTCATGACCTCCTGGAATTCTGGGTTTCTGCTGGCAGGAATGGCTCCAGCTTTGGAGGTGCTCCAAAAAGCCTTCATGACCTCCTGGAATTCACAGCTTCAGCTCATAGAAACAGTTGCAATTTTGGGGTTGGCTGCTCCAAAAGACCTCATGACCTCATGGAATACAGGGTTTAAACTGGCAGAAATGGCTCCAATTTTGTGGGAAGGCTGTTCAAAAAGACCTGATGACCTCCTGAATTTGGGTGGTTTCTGCTGGCAGAAATGGCTCCAATTTTGGGGAGGGCTGATCCAAAAGCCTTCATAACCTACTGGAATTCAGGGATTCAACTGGCAGAAATGGCTACAATTTCAAGGGAGGCTGGTCAAAAAGCCCTCATGACCTTCTGGAATTCTGGGTTTCAGCTGACAGAAATAGCTCCATCTTTGGGAGGCTGGTCCAAAAGCCTTCATGACCTCCTGGAATTCTGGGTTTCTGCTGGCAGGAATGGCTCCAGCTTTGGAGGGTGCTCAAAAGCCTTCATGACCTCCTGGAATTCACGGCTTCAGCCTCAGAAACAGCTGCAATTTTGGGGATGGCTGCTCCAAAGACCTCATGACCTCATGGAATTCAGGGTTTAAACTGGCAGAAATGGCTCCAATTTTGTGGGAAGGCTGCTCCAAAAGACCTGATGACCTCCTGGAATTTGGGTGGTTTCTGCTGGCAGAAATGGCTCCAATTTTGGGGGAGGGCTGCTCCAAAAAGCCTTCATAACCTACTGGAATTCAGGGATTCAACTGGCAGAAATGGCTACAATTTCTAGGGAGGGCTGGTCCAAAAAGCCCTCATGACCTTCTGGAATTCTGGGTTTCAGCTGACAGAAATAGCTCCATCTTTGGGAGGGCTGGTCCAAAAAGCCCTCACAACCTCCTGAAATTCTGAGATTCAGCTGGCAGAAGTGGCTTCAATTCTAGGGGAGGGCTGCTCCAAAAGCCTCAGGATCTCTTGGAATTGGGATATCAGCTGGCAGAAATGAGCTCCAATTTTGGTGTAGGGCTGCTCCAAAAGCCCTCATGACCTTCTGAAATTTGCCGTTTCAGCTACCAGAAACTGCTGCAGTTTTGTGGGAGGCTGCTCAAAAAGCCCTCATGACCTTCTGAATTTGGGGTTTCAGCTGGCAGAAATGACTCAATTTTGTGGAGAGGCTGCTCCAAAAGCCCTCATGACCTCCTGGAATTTGGGATTTCAGCTGGCAGAAATGGCTCCAGTATCGGGGGAGAGCTGCTCCAAAAGGCCCTCATGACCTCCTGGACTTCTGGGTTTCAGTTTGCTGAAATGGCTCCAGCTTTGGATGGTGCTGCTCCAAAAATCCCTCATAACCTCTTGGAATTGTGCATTTCAGCTGGCAGAAATGGCTCCAGATTTGGGGGGGGTGTTAGAAAACTCCGTCACAATCTCCAGGAATTGTGGGCTTCTGCTGGCAGAAATGGCTCCAATTTTGGGGGAGGGCTGCTAGAAAAAGCCCTCATGACCTCCCAAAATTCGTGGTTTCAGCTCACAGAAACTGCTCCAATGTTAGGGGAGGGCTTTTCCAAATAACCCTCACGACCTCCTGGAATTTGGTGTTTCAGCTGGCAGAAACAGCTCCAATTTTGGGGAGGGTTGCTCCAAAAAGCCCTCACCAACTTCTGGAATTCTGGGATTCAGCTGGCAGAAATGGCTCCAGCTTTGAGATAGGGGCTGCACCAAAAGCCTCTCACCTCCAGGAATTCAGGGTTTCAGCTGGCAGAAATGGCTCCAATTTGGGGAGGCTGCTCCAAAATCCCTCAGGATCTCCTGGAATTCGAGATTTCAGCTGGCAGAAATGACTCCAATTTTGTGGGAGGGCTGCTCCAAAAAGCCCTCATGACCTCCTGAATTTGGGATTTCAGCTGGCAGAAATGGCTCCAGTATCGGGGGAGAGCTGCTCCAAAAGGCCCTCATGACCTCCTGGACTTCTGGGTTTCAGCTTGCTGAAATGGCTCCAACTTTGGATGGTGCTGCTCCAAAAAGCCTCATAACCTCTTGGAATTGTGCATTTCAGCTGGCAGAAATGGCTCCAGATTGGGGGCTGTTAGAAAACTCCTCACAATCTCCAGGAATTGTGGGCTTCTGCTGGCAGAAATGGCTGGGAATTTTGGGGAGGGCTGCTAGAAAAGCCCTCATGACCTCCAAATTCGGGGTTTCAGCTCACAGAAACCTCCAATGTTAGGGAGGCTTTTCCAAATAACCCTCACGACCTCCTGGAATTTGGTGCTTCAGCTGCAGAAACAGCTCCAATTTTGGGGAGGGTTGCTCAAAAGCCCTCACCAACTTCTGGAATTCTGGGATTCAGCTGGCAGAAATGGCTCCAGCTTTGAGCTAGGGGACTGCACCAAAAGCCCTCACAACCTGCAGGAATTCAGGGTTTCAGCTGGCAGAAATGGCTCCAATTTGGGGGGAAGGCTGCTCCAAAAATCCCTCAGGATCTCCTGGAATTCGAGGTTTCAGCTGGCAGAAATGGCTCCAATTTTGGGGACAGGCTGCTCCAAATAGCCCTCTCGACGTCCTGGAATTTGGGGCTTCAACTGGCAGAAATGGCTTCAATTTTGGTGTGGGGCTGCTCAAAAGCCTTCATAACCTACTGGAATTCAAGGATTCAGCTGGCAGAAATTGCTCCAATTTCGGGGCAGAGGCTGCTTCAAAAGCCCTCACCAACTTCTGGAATTCTGGCATTCAGACTGCAGAATGGCTCCAGGTTTAGGGTTGGGGCTGCTCCAAAAGCCCTCACAACCTCCAGTAATTCAGAGTTTCAGCTGGCAGAAATGGCTGCAATTTTGAGTGAGGGCTTCTCCAAAAAGCCCTCATGACCTCCTGGAATTCTGTGTTTCAGCTGGCAGAAATGGATCCAAGATTGGGGGGGCAGTTCACAAAGCCTTCTTGACCCCCTGGAATTAGGGTCTTCAGCTGGCAGAAATGGCTCCAATTTTGGGGGAGGGCTTCTCCAAAAAGCCCTCATGACCTCCTGGAATTCTGGATTTCAGCTGGCAGAAATGGATCCAGGTTTGTGGGGGCACTCCGCAAAGCCTTCTTGACCCCCTGGAATTAGGGGTTCCAGCTGGCAGAAATGGCTCCAATTCTGGAGGAGGGCTGCTCCAAAAAGCCCTGATGACTTCCTGGAATTCAGGGTTTCGCCTGGCGAAATGCTCCAATTTTGGGGAGGGCTGCTCCAAAATCCCTCCTGACCTCAGGAATTTTGGGTTCAGGCTGGCAGAAATAGATCACATTTGGGGAGGCTGCTCAAAAAGCCTGATGACCTCCTGGAATTCTGGGTTTCAGCTGGCAGAAATGGCTAGAGCTTTTGGGTGGGGTGCTCCAAATCTCCTCACAACCTCCTGGAATTGTGGGTATCTGCTGGCAGAAATGGCTCCAATTTGGGAGGGCTGCTTCAAAAACCTCATCACCTCCTGGAATTCAGGGTTTCACCAGGCAGAAATGGCTCCAATTTCAGTAGAGGGCTGCCAAAAGCCCTCACCAACACTGGAATTCTGGCATTTAACCTGCAGAAATGGCTCCAGCTTTGGGCTGGGTGCTGCTCCAAAAGCCCTCACAACCACCTGGAATTAGGGATTTCAGCTGGCAGAAATGGCTCAATTTTGGAGAAGGGCTGCTCAAAAAGCCCTGATGACCTCCTGGAATTCAGGGTTTAGCCTGGCAGAAATGGCTCCAATTCTGGGGGAGGGCTGCTCCAAAAAGCCCTCATGACCTCCTGGAATTCTGGGTTTCAGCTGGCAGAAATGGCTCCAGCTTTGGGAGGCTGCTCCAAAACTCCCTCACAACCTCCTGGAATTGTGGGTTTCTGCTTTCAGAAATGGCTCCAATTTTGGGGCAGGGCTGCTACAAAAAGCCTTCATGACCTCCTGGAATTCGTAGTTTCAGCTCGAAGAAATGGCTGCAATTTTGGGGGAAGGCTTTTCCAAATAACCCTCACTGCCTCCTGGAATTTCGGGTTTCAGCTGGCAGAAACAGCTCCAATATCGGGGGAAGGTTGCTCCAAAAAGCCCTCACAACCTCTAGGAATTCTGGGTTTCAGCTTGCAGAAATTGCTCCAATTTTGGGGGAGGGCTTCTCCAAAAACACCTCATGATCTCCTTGGATTCTGGGTTTCAGCTGGTAGAAATGGCTCCAGGCTTGGAGGGGACGGGATCTCTCCAGAAAGCTTTCATGACCTCCTGGAATTTGGGGTTTCATCTGGCAGAAATGGCTCTAATTTTGGGGGAAGGCTGCTTGAAAAAGCCCTCATAACGTCGAGGAATTTGGGTTTTCAGCAGGCAGAAATGGCTCCTATTTTGTGGGAGCACTGCTCCAAAAAGCCCTCACAGCCTCCTGAAATTCAGAGTTTCAACTGGCAGAAATGGCTTCAATTTTGGGGGAGGGCCGCTCCAAGAAGCCCTCATGACCTCCTGGAATTCTAGGTTTCAGCTGGCCAGAAATGGCTCCAGCTTTGGTGGAGCTGCTCCAAAAGCCCTCACAACCTCCTGGAATTCTGGGTTTAAACTGGTAGAAATGGCTCCAATTTATTGGGAGGCTGCTCAAAAAGCCTCGTGACCTCCTGGAATGCAGCTTCAGCTACATGAAGCGTCTCCAGTTTTGGGGAGGCTGGTCAAAAAGCCTTCATGACCTCCTGGAATTCTGGGTTTCTGCTGGCAGGAATGGCTCCAGCTTTGGAGGGTGCTACAAAAGCCTTCATGACCTCCTGCGATTCTGGCTTCAGCTCAGAGAAACAGCTGCAATTTTGGGGATGACTGCTCCAAAAAGACCTCATGACCTCATGGAATTCAGGGTTTAAACTGGCAGAAATGGCTCCAATTTTGTGGGAAGGCTGGTCCAAAAAGCCCTCACAACCTCCTGGAATTCTGAGTTTCAGCTGGCAGAAGTGGCTCCAATTCTAGGGGAGGGCTGCTCCAAAAAGCCCTCAGGATGTCTTGGAATTCGGGATATCAGCTTGCAGAAATGGCTCCAATTTTGGTGTAGGGCTGCTCCAAAAAGCCCTCATGACCTTCTGAAATTTGCCGTTTCAGCTACCAGAAACGGCTGCAGTTTTGTGGGAGGGCTGCTCCAAAAAGCCCTCATGACCTTCTGAATTTGGGGTTTCAGCTGGCAGAAATGACTCAATTTTGTGGGAGGGCTGCTCCAAAAGCCCTCATGACCTCCTGGAATTTGGGTTTCAGCTGGCAGAAATGGCTCCAGTATCGGGGAGAGCTGCTCCAAAAGGCCCTCATGACCTCCTGGACTTCTGGTTTCAGCTTGCTGAAATGGCTCCAACTTTGGATGGTGCTGCTCAAAAAGCACTCATAACCTCTTGGAATTGTGCATTTCAGCTGGCAGAAATGGCTCCAGATTTGGGGGCTGTTAGAAAACTCCTTCACAATCTCAGGAATTGTGGCTTCTGCTGGCAGAAATTGCTCCATTTTGGTGGAGGGCTGCTAGAAAAAGCCCTCATGACCTCCAAGTCAGGGGTTTCAGCTAGAAACTGCTCCAATGTTAGGGAGGCTTTTCCAAATAACCCTCACGACCTCCTGGAATTTGGTGTTTCAGCTGGCAGAAACAGCTCCAATTTCGAGGGAGGTTGCTCAAAAAGCCCTCACCAACTTCTGGAATTCTGGGATTCAGCTGGCAGAAATGGCTCCAGCTTTGAGCTAGGGGGCTGCACCAAAAAGCCCTCACAACCTCCAGGAATTCAGGGTTTCAGCTGGCAGAAATGGCTCCAATTTGGGGGGAGGGCTGCTCCAAAAATCCCTCAGGATCTCCTGGAATTCGAGGTTTCAGCTGGCAGAAAAGGTTCCAATTTTGGGGAAGGGCTGCTCCAAATAGCCCTCACAACGTCCTGGAATTTGGGGCTTCAACTGGCAGAAATGGCTTCAATTTTGGTGTAGGGCTGCTCCAAAAAGCCCTCACGACCTTCTGAAATTTGCCGTTTCAGCTAGCAGAAATGACTTGTTTTGGGGGAAGGAAGCTCCAAGAAGCCCTCCCGCCTTCTGAATTCGGGGTTTCAGCTCGCAGAAATGGCTCCAGTTTTGGGGGAAGGCTGCTATAAAAGCCCTCACAACCTCCTGGAATTCAGGGTTTCATCTGGCAGAAACGGCTCTAATTTTGGTGAGAGATGCGGCTCCAAAAAGGCGTCACAACCTACTGGAATTTTGGATTTCAACTGGCAGATTTTGTTGTAGGGTTGCTCCAAAAAGCGCTCACGACCTCCTGGAATTCACAGTTTCAGCTGGCACAAATGGATCTAATTTTGAGGGAAGGCTTGGCCAAATAGCCCTCATGACGTTCTGGAATTTGGGGTTTCAGCTGGCAGAAATGGCTCCAATTGTGGGGGAGGGCAGCTCCAAAACTCCCTCACAACCTCCTGGAATTCAGGGTTTCAACTGGCAGAAATGGCTTCAATTTTGGGAGGGCTGCTCCAAAAAGCCCTCGTGACCTCCTGGAATTCAGAGTTTCAACTCCCAGAAACGACTCCAGTTTTGGGGGAGGGCTGCTCCAAAAAGACCTGATGACCTCATGGAATTCAGGGTTTAAACTGGCAGAAATGGCTCCAATTTTGTGGGAAGGCTGCTCCAAAAAGCCCTGACAACCTCCTGGAATTTGGCTGGTTTCAGCTGGCAGAAATGGCTAAATTTTGGGGGAAGGCTGCTCCAAAAAGCCTTCATAACCTACTGGAATTCAAGGATTCAGCTGGCAGAAATGGCTCCAATTTTGGGGGAGGGCTGCTTCAAAAAGCCCTCACTAACTTCTGGAATTCTGGCATTCAGACTGCAGAAATGGCTCCAGGTTTAGGGTAGGGGGTTGCTCCAAAAAGCCCTCACAACCTCTAGTAATTCGGAGTTTCAGCTGGCAGAAACGGCTGCAATTTTGAGTGAGGGCTTCTCCAAAAAGCCCTCATGACCTACTGGAATTCTGGGTTTCAGCTGGCAGAAATGGATCCAGGATTGGGGGGGCACTTCACAAAGCTTTCTTGACCCCCTGGAATTAGGGTCTTCAGCTGGCTGAAATGAGCTCCAATTTTGGAGGAGGCTGCCAAAGCCCAGATGACCTCCTGTAATTCAGGGTTTTGCCTGGCAGAAATTTCTCCAATTTTGGGGAGGCTGCTCCAAAAGCCCTCACGACCTCAGGAATTTTGGTTTCAGCTGGCTGAAATGGATTAAATTTCGGGAGGGCTGCTCAAAAGCCTGACAACCTCCTGCAATTCTGGGTTTCAGCTGGCAGAAATGGCTCCAGATTTGGGGGTGGGCTGCTCCAAAGCTCCCTCACAACCTCCTGGAGTTGTAGGTATCTGCTGGCAGAAATGGCTCCTATTTTGGGGAGGCTGCTAGAAAAGCCCTCATGACCTTCTGGAATTAGTCGTTTCAGCTCGAAGAAACAGCTCCAATTTTGGGAGGCTTTCCAAATAACTCTCACGGCCTTCTGGAATTTGTGGTTTCAGCTGGCAGACACAGCTCAATTTCAGGGAGGGCTGCTCCAAAAGCCCATACCACCTTCTGTAATTCTGGGATTCAGTTGGCAGAAATGGCTCCACCTTTGAACTAGGTGGCAGCTCCAAAAGTCCTCACAACCTCCAGGAATTGGGGTTTCAGCTTTCAGAAATGGCTCCAATTTTGGGGAGGCTTCTCCAAAAACACCTCGCGATCTCCTTGGATTCTGGGTTTCAACTGGCAGAAATGGCTCCAGGCTTGGCGGGATGGCGTTGCTCCAGAAAGCTGGCAGAAATGGCTCCAGCTTTGGGAGGGCAGGTCCTAAAAGCCCTCACAACCTCCTGGATTTCTGGGTTTCTGCTGGCAGAAGTGGCTCCAATTCTGGGGGAAGGCTGCTCCAAAAAGCCCTCACGATCTCCTGGAATTCAGGATTTCAGCTGGCAGAAATGGCTCCAATTTTGGTGTAGGGCTGCTCCAAAAAGCCCTCACGACCTTTTGAAATTTGCCGTTTCAGCTACCAGAAACGGCTCCAGTTTTGTGGGAGAGCTGCTTCAAAAAGCCCTCATGACCTTCTGAATTTGGGGTTTCAGCTGGAAGAAATGATTCCAATTTTGGGGGAAGGCTGCTCCAAAAAGCCCTAACAACCTCCAGGAATTTTGGGTTTCAGCTGGCAGAAATGGCTCCAATATCGGGGAAGAGCTGCTCCAAAAAGCCCTCATGACCGCCTGGACTTCTGGGTTTCAGCTGGCTGAAATGGCTTCTGTTTTGGGGGGTTCTGCTCCAAAAAGCCCTCATAACCTCCTGGAATTGTGCATTTCAGCTGGCAGAAATGGCTCCAGCTTTAGGGGGGCTGTTTGAAACTCCCTCACAACCTCCTGGATTGTGGACTTCTGCTGGCAGAAATGGCTCTAATTTGGGAGGCTGCTAAAAAGCCCTCATGACCACCTGAAATTAGGGGTTTCAGCTCGCAGAAACTGCTCCAATGTTGAGGGAGGGCTTTTCCAAATAACCCTCATGACCTCCTGGAATTTGGTGTTTCAGCTGGCAGAAACAGCTCCAATTTTAGGGAGGCTTGCTCCAAAAAGCCCTCACCAACTTCTGTAATTCTGGGATTCAGCTGGCAGAAATGGCTCCAGCTTTGGGCTAGGGGGCTGCACCAAAAAGCCCTCACAACCTCCAGGAATGCAGGGTTTCAGCTGGCAGAAATGGCTCCAATTTGGGGGGAGGGCTGCTCCAAAAAGCCCTCTAGATCTCCTGGAATTTGAGGTTTCAGCTGGCAGAAATGGATCCAATTTTGGGGAAGGGCTGCTCCAATTATCCCTCACAACGCCCTGGAATTTGGGGTTTCAACTGGCAGAAATGGCTTCAATTTTGGTGTAGGGCTGCTCCAAAAAGCCCTCACGATCTTCTGAAATTTGCCATTTCAGCTAGCAGAAATGGCTCCAGTTTTGGGGAAGGGAAGCTCCAAGAAGCCCTCCCGGCCTTCTGAATTCGGGGTTTCAGCTCACAGAAATGGCTCCAGTTTTGGGGGAGGCTGCTCCAAACTGCCCTCACAACCTCCTGGAATTCAGGGTTTCATCTGGCAGAAACTGCTCTAATTTTGGTGAGAGATGCGGCTCCAAAAAGCCGTCACAACCTAGTGGAATTTTGGATTTCAACTGGCAGATTTTGTTGTAGGGCTGCTCTAAAAAGTGCTCACAACCTCCTGGAATTCACTGTTTCAGCTGGCACGAATGGCTTCAATTTTGAGGGAAGGCTTGGCCAAAAAGCCCTCATGACCTTCTGGAATTTGGGGTTTCAGCTGGCAGAAATGGCTCCAACTGTGGGAGAGGGCAGCTCCAAAAAGCACTCACAACCCCCTGAAATTCAGGATTTCATTTGACAGAAACAGCTCCAATTATTGGGGAGGGCTGCTCCAAAAGATCTCTCGTGACCTCCTGGAATTTGGGGATTCAGCTGGCAGAAACAGCACCAATTTTGGGGGCTGGCTGCTCCAAAAAGCCTTCATGACCTCCTGGAATTTGGGGATTCAGCAGGCAGAAACAGCTCCAATTTTGGGGGATGGCTGCTCCAAAAAGCCTTCATGACCCCCTGGAATTTGGAGTTTCAACTGGAAGAAATGGCTCCAATTTTGGAGGAGGGAGGGCCAAATATCCCTCATGACCTCCTGGAATTCTGGGTTTCAGCTGGCAGAAATGGCTCCAGGTTTGGAGGGGGCACTCCAAAAAGCCTTCTTGACCCCATGGAATTTGGGATTTGAGCTGGAAGAAATGGCTCCAATTTTGCAGGAGGGTAGCTCCAAAAAACCCTCATCACCTCCTGGAATTCAGGGTTTCATCTGGCAGAAATGGCTCCAATTTCAGGGGAGGGATGCTCCAAAAAGCCCTCACCAATTTCTGGAATTCTGGCATTCAGCCTGCAGAAATGGCTCCAGCTTTGGGAAAGGGGGCTGCTCCAAAAAGCCCTCACAACCTCCAGGAATAGAGGGTTTCAGCTGGCAGAAACGGCACCAATTTTGGGGGAGGACTTCTCCAAAAAGCCCTCATGACCTCCTGGAATTCTGGATTTCAGCAGGCAGAAATGGATCCAGGTTTGTGGGGGCACTCTGCAAAGCCTTCTTGACCCCCCTGGAATTAGGGGTTCCAGCTGGCAGAAATGGCTCCAGCTTTTGGGTGGGGTGCTCCAAATCTCCCTCACAACCTCCTGGAATTGTGGGTTACTGCTGGCAGAAATGGCTCCAATTTTGGGGGAGGGCTGCTTCAAAAAAACCTCATCACCTCCTGGAATTCAGGGTTTCACCTGGCAAAAATGGCTCCAATTTCACGGGAGGGCTGCTCCAAAAAGTCCTCACCAACTTCTGGAATTTTAGCATTTAACCTGCAGAAATGGCTCCAGCTTTGGGCTAGGGTGCTGCTCCAAAAAGCCCTCACAACCCCCTGGAATTAGGGGTTTCAGCTGGCAGAAATGGCTCCAATTTTGGAGGAGGGCTGCTCCAAAAAGCCCTGATGACCTCCTGGAATTCAGGGTTTAGCCTGGCAGAAATGGCTCCAATTCTGGGGGAGGCCTGCTCCAAAAGCCCTCACGACCTCCTGGAATTCTGGGTTTCAGCTGGCAGAAATGGCTCCAGCTTTGGGTTGGGATGCTCAAAACTCCCTCACAACCTCCTGGAATTGTGGGTTTCTGCTTTCAGAAATGGCTCCAATTTTGGGGCAGGGCTGCTACAAAAGCCTTCATGACCTCCTGGAATTCGTCGTGCTTAGCTCGAAGAAACGGTTCAATTTTTGGGGAGGGCTTTCCAAAAGCCCTCACTGCCTCCTGGAATTTCGGGTTTCAGTTGGCAGAAACAGCTCAATTTTGGGAGAGGTTGCTCCAAAAGCCCTCAACACCTTCTGTAATTCTGGGATTCAGCTGTCAGAAATGGTTCCAGCTTTGGACTAGGGGGCTGCTCCAAAAAGCCCTCACAACCTCTAGGAATTCTGGGTTTCAGCTGGCAGAAATTGCTCCAATTTTGGGGGAAGGCTTCTCCAAAACACCTCATGATCTCCTAGGATTCTGGGTTTCAGCTGGCAGAAATGGCTCCAGGCTTGGGGGGGATGGGATCACTCCAGAAAGCTTTCATGACCTCCTGGAATTTGGGGTTTCATCTGGCAGAAATGGCTCTAATTTTGGGGGAAGGCTGCTTGAAAAAGCCCTCATAACGTCGTGGAATTTGGGTTTTCAGCTGGCAGAAATGGCTCGTATTTTGTGGGAGCACTGCTCCAAAAAGCCCTCACAGCCTCCTGAAATTCAGAGTTTCAACTGGCAGAAATGGCTTCAATTTTGGGGGAGGGCCGCTCCAGAAAGCCCTCATGACCTCCTGGAATTCTAGGTTTCAGCTGGCAGAAATGGCTCCAGCTTTGGTGGGTCTGCTCCAAAAAGCCCTCACAACCTCCTGGAATTCTGAGTTTCAACTGGCAGAAATGGCTCCAATTTATGGGAGGGCTGCTCCAAAAAGCCCTCGTGACCTCCTGGAATTCGCAGCTTCAGCTCGCAGAAACGGCTCCAGTATTGGGGGAAGGCTGGTCCAAAAAGCCTTCATGACCTCCTGGAATTCTGGGTTTCTACTGGCAGAAATGGCTCCAGCTTTGGAGTGGTGCTCCAAAAAACCTTCATGACCTCCTGGAATTCAGGGCTTCAGCTAGAAACAGCTGCAATTTTGGGGATGGCTGCTCCAAAAAGACCTCATGACCTCATGGAATTCAGGGATTAAACTGGCAGAAATGGCACCAATTTTGTGGAAGTCTGCTCCAAAAGACCTGATAACCTCCTGGAATTTGGGTGGTTTCGCTGGCAGAAATGGCTCCAATTTTGGGGGATGGCAGCTCCAAAAAGCCTTCATAACCTACTGGAATTCAGGGATCAACTGGCAGAAATGGCTCCAATTTCGAGGGAGGGCTGGTCCAAAAAGCCCTCATGACCTTCTGGAATTCTGGGTTTCAGCTGAGAGAAATAGCTCCATCTTTGGGAGGGCTGGTCCAAAAAGCCCTCACAACCTCCTGGAATTCTGGGTTTCAGCTGGCAGAAGTGGCTCCAATTCTAGGGGAGGGCTGCTCCAAAAAGCCCTCAGGATCTCTTGGAATTTGGGATATCAGCTGGCAGAAATGGCTCCAATTTTGGTGTAGGGCTGCTCCAAAAAGCCCTCATGACCTTCTGAAATTTGCCGTTTCAGCTACCAGAAACGGCTGCAGTTTTGTGGGAGGGCTGCTCCAAAAAGCCCTCATGACCTTCTGAATTTGGGGTTTCAGTTGGCAGAAATTACTCCAATTTTAGGGGAAGGCTGCTCCAAAAAGCCCTCATGACCTCCTGGAATTTGGGATTTCAGCTGGCAGAAATGGCTCCAGTATCGGGGGAGAGCCGCTCCAAAAGGACCTCATGACCTCCTGGACTTCTGGGTTTCAGCTGGCTGAAATGGCTCCAGCTTTGGAGGGTGCTGCTCCAAAAATTCCTCATAACCTCTTGAAATTGTTCATTTCAGCTGGCAGAAATGGCTCCAGATTTGGGGGGGGGAGCTGTCAGAAAACTCCTTCACAATCTCTTGGAATTGTGGGCTTCTGCTGGCAGAAATGGTTCCAATTTTGGGGGAGGGCTGCTAGAAAAATCCCTCATGACCTCCTGAAATTTGGGGTTTCAGCTCGCAGAAACTGCTCCAATGTTAGGGGAAGGCTTTTCCAAATAACCCTCACGACCTCCTGGAATTTGGTGTTTCAGCTGGCAGAAACAGCTCAATTTTGGGAGGGTTGCTCCAAAAGCCCTCACCAACTTCTGAATTCTGGTTTCAGCTGGCAGAAATGGCTCCAGCTTTGAGCTAGGGGGCTGCACCAAAAAGCCCTCACAACCTCCAGGAATTCAGGGTTTCAGCTGGCAGAAATGGCTCCAATTTGGGGGGAAGGCTGCTCCAAAAACCCTCAGGATCTCCTGGAATTTGAGGTTTCAGCTGGCAGAAATGGCTCCAATATTGGGGAAGGGCTGCTCCAAATAGCCCTCACAACATCCTGGGATTTGGGGCTTCAACTGGCAGAAATGGCATCAATTTTGGTGTAGGGCTGCTCCAAAAAGCCCTCATGACCTTCTGAAATTTGCCGTTTCAGCTGGCAGAAATGGCTTGTTTTGGGGGTGGGAAGCTCCAAGAAGCCCTCCCGCCTTCTGAATTCAGGCTTCAGCTCACTGAAATGGCTCCAGTTTTGGGGGAGGGCTGCTCCAAACAGCCCTCTCAACCTCCTGGAATTCAGGGTTTCATCTGGCAGAAACGGCTCTAATTTTGGTGAGAGATGCGGCTCCAAAAAGCCGTCACAATCTACTGGAACTTTGGATTTCAACTGGCAGATTTTGTTTTAGGGTTACTCCAAAAAGCGCTCACGACCTCCTGGAATTCACAGTTTCATCTGGCACAAATGGATCTAATTTTGAGGCAGGGCTTGGCCAAAAAGCCCTGATGACCTTCTGGAATTTGGGGTTTCAGCTGACAGAAATGGCTCCAATTGTGGGGGAGGGCAGCTCCAAAACTCCCTCACAACCTCCTGGAATTCAGGGTTTCAACTGGCAGAAATGGCTTCAATTTTGGGGGAGGCCTGCTCCAAGTAGCCTTCACGACCTCCTGGAATTCTAGGTTTCAGCTGGCAGAAATGGTTCCAGCTTTGGTGGGGCTGCTCCAAAAAGCCCTCACAACCTCCTGGAATTCTGGGTTTCAACTGGAAGAAATGGCTCCAATTTATTGGGAGGGCTGCTCCAAAGAGCCCTCGTGACCTCCTGGAATTCAGAGTTTCAACTCCCAGAAACGGCTCCAGTTTTGGGAGGCTGCTCCAAAAAGACCTCATGACCTCATGGAATTCAGGGTTTAAACTGGCAGAAATGGCTCCAATTTTGTGGGAAGGCTGCTCCAAAAAGCCCTGACAACCTCCTGGAATTTGGGTGGTTTCAGCTGGCAGAAATGGCTCCAATTTTGTGGGAGAGCTGCTCCAAAAAGCCTTCATAACCTTCTGGAATTCAAGGATTCAGCTGGCAGAAATGGCTTCAATTTCGGGGGAAGGCTGCTTCAAAAAGCCCTCACCAACTTCTGGAATTCTGGCATTCAGACTGCAGAAATGGTTCCAGTTTTGGGGTAGGGGTCTGCTCCAAAAAGCCCTCACAACCACCAGTAATTTGAAGTTTCAGCTGGCAGAAACAGCTGCAATTTTGAGGGAGGGCTTCTCCAAAAAGCCCTCATGACCTCCTGGAATTCTGGGTTTCAGCTGGCAGAAATGGATCCAGGATTGGGGGGCACTTCACAAAGCCTTCTTGACCCCTGGAATTAGGTATTCTGCTGGCAGAAATGGCTCCAATTTTGGAGGGCTGCTCCAAAAAGCCCAGATGACCTCCTGTAATTCAGGGTTCTCCTGGCAGAAATGGCTCCAATTTTGGGGAGGGCTGCTCCAAAAGCCCTCACGACCTCCAGGAATTTTGGGTTTCAGCTGGCTGAAATGGATCAAATTTCGGGGGAGGGGTGCTCCAAATAGCCTGACAGCCTCCTGCAATTCTGGGTTTCAGCTGGCAGAAATGGCTCCAGATTTGGGGAGGTGGGCTGCTCCAAAACTCCCTCACAACCTCCTGGAATTGTAGGTATCTGCTGGCAGAAATGGCTCCAATTTTGGTGGAGGGCTGCTAGAAAAAGCCCTCATGACCTCCTGGAATTCGTCATTTCAGCTCGAAGAAACGGCTCCAATTTTGGGGGAGAGCTTTTCCAAATAACTCTTACGGCCTTCTGGAATTTGTGGTTTCAGCTGGCAGACACAGCTCCAATTTCAGGGGAGGGCTGTTCCAAAAAGCCATACCACCTTCGGTAATTCTGGGATTCAGCTGGCAGAAATGGCTCCAGCTTTGAACTAGGGGGCTGCTCCAAAAAGCCCTCACATCCTCCAGGAATTCGGGGTTTCAGCTTTCAGAAATAACTCCAATTTTGGGGGAGGGCTTCTCCAAAAACACCTCGCGATCTCCTTGGATTCTGGGTTTCAGCTGGCAGAAATGGCTCCAGGCTTGGCGGGATGGGGTTGCTCCAGAAAGCCTTTATGACCTCCTGGATTTGGGGTTTCCGCTGGCAGAAATGGCTCTAATTTTGGGGAGGGCTGCTCGAAAAGCCCTCATAACCTCATGGAATCTGGGTTTCAGCTGGCAGAAATGGCTCCTATTTTGTGGGAGCACTGCTCCAAAAGCCCTCACAACCTCCTGGAATTCAGGGTTTTGACTGGCAGAAATGGCTTCAATTTTGGGGAGGCCTGCTCCAAGAAGCCCTCATGACCTAAGGATTCTAGGTTTCACTGGCAGAAATGGCTCCAGCTTTGGTTTGGCTGCTCAAAAGCCCTCACAACCTCCTGGAATTCTGGGTTTCAACTGGCAGAAATGGCTCAATTTATTGGGAGGGCTGCTCCAAAAGCCCTCATGAGCTCCTGGAATTCAGAGTTTCAGTTCACAGAAACAGCTCCAGTTTTGGGGAGGCTGCTCCAAAATCCTTCATGACCTCCTGGAATTCAGGGCTTCAGCTTGCAGAAACAGCTGCAATTTTGGGGGAAGGCTGCTCCACAAAGACCTCATGATCTCATGGAATTCAGGGTTTAAACTGGCAGAAATTGCTCCAATTTTGTGGGAAGGCTGCTCCAAAAAGCCCTGACGACCTCCTGGAATTTGGGTGGTTTCAGCTGGCAGAAATAGCTCCAATTTTGGGGGAGAGCTGCTCTAAAAAGCCTTCATAACATACTGGAATGCAGGGATTCAGCTGGCAGAAATGGCTCCAATTTCGGGGGAAGGCTAGTCCAAATAGCCCTCACGACCTTCTGGAATTCTGGGTTTCAGCTGGCAGAAATGGCTCCAGCTTTGGGAAGGCAGGTCCAAAAAGCCCTCACAACCTCCTGGATTTCTGGGTTTCAGCTGGCAGAAGTGGCTCCAATTCTGGGGGAGGGCTGCTCCAAAAAGCCCTCAGGATCTCCTGGAATTCGGGATTTCAGCTGGCAGAAATGGCTCCAATGTTGGTGTAGGGCTGCTCCAAAAAGCCCTCATGACCTTCTGAAATTTGCCGTTTCAGCTACCAGAAACGGCTCCAGTTTTGTGGGAGAGCTGTTTGAAAAGCCCTCATGACCTTCTGAATTTGGGGTTTCAGCTGGAAGAAATGACTCCAATTTTGGGGGAGGGCTGCTCCAAAAAGCCCTCACAACCTCCTGGAATTTGGGATTTCAGCTGGCAGAAATGGCTCCAGTATCGGGGAAGAGCTGCTCCAAAAAGCGCTCATGACCTCCTGGACTTCTGGGTTTCAGCTTGCTGAAATGGCTCCTGCTTTGGGGGGTTCTGCTCCAAAAAGCCCTCATAACCTCCTGGAATTGTGCATTTCAGCTGGCAGAAATGGCTCCAGCTTTAGGAGGGCTGTTCCAAAACTCCCTCACAACCTCCTGGAATTGTGGACTTCTGTGGCAGAAATTGATCCAATTTGGGGAGGGCTGCTTCAAAAAGCCCTCACCAACTTCTGGAATTCTGGCAGTCAGACTGCAGAAATGGCTCCAGCTTTGGGGTAGGGGGCTGCTCCAAATAGCCCTCACAACCTCCAGTAATTCGGAGTTTCAGCTGGCAGAAACGGCTGCAATTTTGAGGGAGGGCTTCTCCAAAAAGCCCTCATGACCTCCTGGAATTCTGGGTTTCAGCTGGCAGAAATGGATCCAGAATTGGGGGGGCACTTCACAATGCCTTCTTGACCCCCTGGAATTAGGGTATTCTGCAGGCAGAAATGGCTCCAATTTTGGAGGAGGGCTGCTCCAAAAAGCCCAGATGACCTACAGTAATTCAGGGTTTCGCCTGGCAGAAATGGCTCCAATTTTGGGGGAAGGCTGCTCCAAAAAGGCCTCATGACCTCCAGGAATTTTGGGTTTCAGCTGGCTGAAATGGATCAAATTTTGGGAGGGCTGCTCAAATAGCCTGACAACCTCCTGCACTTCTGGGTTTCAGCTGGCAGAAATTGCTCCAGATTTGGGGTGGGCTGCTCCAAAACTCCCTCACAACCTCCTGGAATTGTAGGTATCTGCTGGCAGAAATGGCTCCAATTTTGGGGGAGGGCTGCTAGAAAAGCCCTCATGACCTCCTGGAATTCGTCGTTTCAGCTTGAAGAAATGGCTCCAATTTTGGGGAGGGCTTTTCCAAATAACTCTCATGGCCTTCTGGAATTTGTGGTTTCAGCTGGCATACACAGCTCCAATTTCAGGGGAGGGCTGCTCCAAAAAGCCCATACCACCTTCTGTAATACTGGGATTCAGCTGGCAGAAATGGCTCCAGCTTTGAATTAGGGGGCTGCTCCAAAAAGCCCTCACATCCTCCAGGAATTCGGGATTTCAGCTTTCAGAAATGGCTCCAATTGTGGGGCAGGGCTTCTCCAAAAACACCTCGCGATCTCCTTGGATTCTGGGTTTCAGCTGGCAGAAATGGCTCCAGGCTTGGTGGGATGGGGTTGCTCCAGAAAGCCTTTATGACCTCCTGGAATTTGAGGTTTCCGCTGGCAGAAATGGCTCTAATTTTGGGTGAGGGCTGCTCGAAAAAGCCCTCATAACCTCATGGAATTCGGGGTTTCAGCTGGCAGAAATGGCTCCTATTTTGGGGGAGCGCTGCTCCAAAAAGCCCTCACAACCTCCTGGAATTCAGGGTTTCGACTGGCAGAAATGGCTTCAATTTTGGGGAGGCCTGCTCCAAGAAGCCCTCATGACCTAATGGAATTCTAGGTTTCAGCTGGCAGAAATGGCTCCAGCTTTGGTTTGGCTGCTCCTAAAAGCCCTCACAACCTCCTGGAATTCTGGTTTAACTGGCAGAAATGGCTCCAATTTATTGGGAGGGCTGCTCCAAAAAGCCCTCATGAGCTCCTGGAATTCAGAGTTTCAGTTCACAGAAACAGCTCCAGTTTTGGGGGAAGGCTGCTCCAAAAATCCTTCATGACCTCCTGGAATTCAGGGCTTCAGCTTGCAGAAACAGCTGCAATTTTGGGGGAAGGCTGCTCCAAAAAGACCTCATGACCTCATGGAATTCAGGGTTTAAACTGGCAGAAATTGCTCCAATTTTGTGGGAAGGCTGCTCCAAATGCCCTGACGACCTCCTGAATTTGAGTGGTTTCAGCTGGCAGAAATAGCTCCAATTTTGGGGGAGAGCTGCTCTAAAAAGCCTTCATAACCTACTGGAATTCAGGGATTCAGCTGGCAGAAATGGCTCCAATTTCAGGTGAGGGCTAGTCCAAATAGCCCTCACGACCTTCTGGAATTCTGGGTTTCAGCTGGCAGAAATGGCTCCAGCTTTGGGAGGGCAGGTCCAAAAAGCCCTCACAACCTCCTGGATTTCTGGGTTTCTGCTGGCAGAAGTGGCTCCAATTCTGGGGGAGGCCTGCTCCAAAAAAGCCCTCACGATCTCCTGGAATTCGGGATTTCAGCTGGCAGAAATGGCTCCAATTTTGGTGTAGGGCTGCTCCAAAAAGCCCTCACGACCTTCTGAAATTTGCCGTTTCAGATACCAGAAACGGCTCCAGTTTTGTGGGAGAGCTGCTTGAAAAAGCCCTCATGACCTTCTGAATTTGGGGTTTCAGCTGGAAGAAATGACTCCAATTTTGGGGGAGGGCTGCTCCAAAAAGCCCTCACAACCTCCTGGAATTTAGGGTTTCAGCTGGCAGAAATGGCTCCAGTATCGGGGAAGAGCTGCTCCAAAAAGCGCTCATGACCTCCTGGACTTCTGGGTTTCAGCTTGCTGAAATGGCTCCTGCTTTGGGGTGTTCTGCTCCAAAAGCCCTAATAACCTCCTGAATTGTGCATTTCAGCTGGCAGAAATGGCTCCAGCTTTAGGAGGCTGTTCCAAACTCCCTCACAACCTCCTGGAATTGTGGACTTCATGCTCAGAAATTGATCCAATTTGGGGAGGTTGCTTCAAAAGCCCTCACCAACTTCTGGAATTCTGGTATTCAGACTGCAGAAATGGCTCCAGCTTTGGGGTAGGGGCTGCTCCAAAAGCCCTCACAACCTCCAGTAATTGGAGTTTCAGCTGGCAGAAACGGCTGCATTTTGAGGGAGGGCTTCTCCAAAAAGCCCTCATGACCTCCTGGAATTCTGGGTTTCAGCTGGCAGAAATGGATCCAGGATTGGGGGGGCACTTCACAATGCCTTCTTGACCCCCTGGAATTAGGGTATTCTGCTGGCAGAAATGGATCCAATTTTGGAGGAGGGCTGCTCCAAAAAGCCCAGATGACCTACAGTAATTCAGGGTTTCACCTGGCAGAAATGGCTCCAATTTTGGGGGAGGGCTGCTCCAACAAGCCCTCATGACCTCCAGGAATTTTGGGTTTCAGCTGGCTGAAATGGATCAAATTTTGGGGGAGGGCTGCTCCAAATAGCCTGACAACCTCCTGCACTTCTGGGTTTCAGCTGGCAGAAATTGTTCCAGATTTGGGGAGTGGGCTGCTCCAAAACTCCTCACAACCTCCTGGAATTGTAGGTATCTGCTGGCAGAAATGGAACTCCAATTTTGGGTGAGGGCTGCTAAAGCCCTCATGACCTCCTGGAATCGTCGTTTCAGCTCGAAGAAATGGCTCCAATTTTGGGGGAGTGCTTTTCCAAATAACTCTCACGGCCTTCTGGAATTTGTGGTTTCAGATGGCATACACAGCTCCAATTTCAGGGGAGGGCTGCTCCAAAAAGCCCATACCACCTTCTGTAATTCTGGGATTCAGCTGGCAGAAATGGCTCCAGCTTTGAACTAGGGGGCTGCTCCAAAAAGCCCTCACATCCTCCAGGAATTCGGGGATTCAGCTTTCAGAAATGGCTCCAATTTTGGGGGAAGGCTTCTCCAAAAACACGTCGTGATCTCCTTGGATTATGGGTTTCAGCTGGCAGAAATGGCTCCAGGCTTGGCGGGATGGGGTTGCTCCAGAAAGCCTTTATGACCTCCTGGAATTTGGGGTTTCCGCTGGCAGAAATGGCTCTAATTTTGGGGGAAGGCTGCTCGAAAAAGCCCTCATAACCTCATGGAATTCGGGGTTTCAGCTGGCAGAAATGGCTCCTATTTTGGGGGAGCGCTGCTCCAAAAAGCCCTCACAACCTCCTGGAATTCAGGGTTTCGACTGGCAGAAATGGCTTCAATTTTGGGGGAGGCCTGCTCCAAGAAGCCCTCATGACCTAATGGAATTCTAGGTTTCACCTGGCAGAAATGGCTCCAGCTTTGGTTTGGCTGCTCCAAAAAGCCCTCACAACCTCCTGGAATTCTGGGTTTCAACTAGCAGAAATGGTTCCAATTTATTGGGAGGGCTGCTCCAAAAAGCCCTCATGACCTCCTGGAATTCAGAGTTTCAGTTCACAGAAACAGCTCCAGTTTTGGGTGAGGGCTGCTCCAAAAAGGCTTCATGACCTCCTGGAATTCAGGGCTTCAGCTTGCAGAAACAGCTGCAATTTTGGGGGAAGGCTGCTCCAAAAAGACCTCATGACCTCATGGAATTCAGGGTTTAAACTGGCAGAAATGGCTCCAATTTTGTGGGAAGGCTGCTCCAAAAAGCCCTGACGACCTCCTGGAATTTGGGTGGTTTCAGCTGGCAGAAATAGCTCCAATTTTGGGGGAGAGCTGCTCCAAAAAGCCTTCATAACCTACTGGAATTCAGGAATTCAGCTGGCAGAAATGGCTCCAATTTCGGGATAGGGCTAGTCCAAATAGCCCTCACGACCTTCTGGAATTCTGGGTTTCAACTGGCAGAAATGGCTCCAGCTTTGGGAGGGCAGGTCCAAAAAGCCCTCACAACCTCCTGGATTTCTGGGTTTCTGCTGGCAGAAGTGGCTCCAATTCTGGGGGAAGGCTGCTCCAAAAAGCCCTCACGATCTCCTGGAATTTGGGATTTCAGCTGGCAGAAATGGCTCCAATTTTGGTGTAGGGCTGCTCCAAAAAGCCCTCACGACCTTCTGAAATTTGCCGTTTGCTACCTGAAATGGCTCCAGTTTTATGGGAGAGCTGCTCAAAAGCCCTCATGACCTTCTCAATTTGGGGTTTCAGCTGGAAGAAATGACTCCAATTTGGGGAGGCTGCTCCAAAAAGCCCTCACAACCTCCTGAATTTGGGATTTCAGCTGGCAAATGGCTCCAGTATCGGGAACAGCTGCTCCAAAAGCGCCATGACCTCCTGGACTTCTGGTTTCAGCTTGCTGAAATGGCTCTTGCTTTGGTGGGTTCTGTCCCAAAAGCCCTCATAACCTCCTGAATTGTGCATTTCAGCTGGCAGAAATGGCTCCAGCTTTAGGAGGGCTGTTCCAAAACTCTCTCACAACCTCCTGGAATTGTGGACTTCTGCTGGCAGAAATTGATCCAATTTGGGGGGAGGGCTGCTAGAAAAAGCCCTCATGACCACCTGAAATTCAGGGTTTCAGCTCGCAGAAACTGCTCCAATGTTGAGGGAGGGCTTTTACAAATAACCATCATGACCTCCTGGAATTTGGTGTTTCAGCTGGCAGAAACAGCTCCAATTTCAGGGAGGCTTGTTCCAAAAAGCCCTCACCAACTTCTGTAATTCTGGGATTCAGCTGGCAGAAATGGCTCCAGCTTTGGGCTAGGGGCCTGCACCAAAAAGCCCTCACAACCTCCAGGAATGCAGGGTTTCAGCTGGCAGAAATGGCTCCAATTTGGGGGGAGGGCTGCTCCAAAAAGCCCTCAGGATCTCCTGGAATTTGAGGTTTCAGCTGGCAGAAATGGATCCAATTTTGGGGAAGGGCTGCTCCAATTATCCCTCACAACGTCCTGGAATTTGGGGTTTCAACTGGCAGAAATGGCTTCAATTTTGGTGTAGGGCTGCTCCAAAAAGCCCTCACAACCTTCTGAAATTTGTCATTTCAGCTAGCAGAAATGGCTCCAGTTTTGGGGAAGGGAAGCTCCAAGAAGCCCTCCCGGCCTTCTGAATTCAGGGTTTCAGCTCGCAGAAATGGCTCCAGTTTTGGGGGAGCGCTGCTCCAAACAGCCTTCACAACCTCCTGGAATTCAGGATTTCATCTGGCAGAAACGGCTCTAATTTTGGTGAGAGATGTGGCTCCAAAAAGCCGTCACAACCTACTGGAATTTTAGATTTCAACTGGCAGATTTTGTTGTAGGTCTGCTCTAAAAAGTGCTCACGACCTCCTGGAATTCACTGTTTCAGCTGGCATGAATGGCTCCAATTTTGAGGGGAGGGCTTGGCCAAAAAGTCCTCATGACCTTCTGGAATTTGGGGTTTCAGCTGGCAGTAATGGCTCCAACTGTGGGAGAGGGCAGCTCCAAAACTCCCTCACGGCCTCCTGGAATTTGGGGTTTTAGCTGGCAGAAACGGCTCCAGATTTGGGGAAGGGCAGCTCCAAAAAGCACTCACAACCTCCTGAAATTCAGGGTTTCATTTGACAGAAACAGCTCCAATTTAAGGGGAAGGCTGCTCCAAAAAGCCCTCACAACCTGCTGGAATTTGGGGATTCGGCTGCCAGAAATGGCTCCAATTTTGGGGGAGGTCTGCTCCAAAGATCTCTCATGGCCTCCTGAATTTGGGGATTCAGCTGGCAGAAACAGCTCCAATTTTGGGGATGGCTGCTCAAAAGCCTTCATGACCTCCTGGAATTTGGAGTTTCAACTGGAAGAAATGGCTCAATTTGGAGGAAGGCAGGCCAAAATCCTCATGACCTCCTGGAATTCTGGGTTTCAGCTGGCAGAAATGGCTCCAGGTTTGGAGGGCATTCCAAAAGCCTTCTTGACCCCATGGAATTTGGGGTTTGAGCTGGAAGAAATGGCTCCAATTTATGGGAGGCAGCTCAAAACCCTCATCACCTCCTGGAATTCAGGGTTTCATCTGGCAGAAATGGCTCCAATTTCAGGGAGGGTTGCTCCAAAAGCCCTCACCAACTTCTGAATTCTGGCATTCAGCCTGCAGAAATGGCTCCAGCTTTGGGAAAGGGGCTGCTCCAAAAGCCCTCACAACCTCCAGGAATAGAGGGTTTCACTGGCAGAAACGGCACCAATTTTGGGAAGGCCTTCTCCAAAAGGCCTCATGACCTCCTTGAATTCTGGATTTCAGCTGACAGAAATGGATCCAGGTTTGTGAGGCACTCCATAAAGCCTTCTTGACCCCCTGGAATTAGGGTTCCAGCTGGCAGAAATGGCTCCAATTCAGGAGGAGGTCTGTTCAAAAGCCCAGATGACTTCCTGAAATTCAGGGTTTCGCCTGGCAGAAATGGCTCCAATTTTGGGGAGGGCTGCTCCAAAAGCCCTCATGACCTCATGGAATTTTATGCTTCATCTGGTAGAAATAGATCAAATTTGGGGAGGGCTGCTCCAAAATGCCTGACAACCTCCTGGAATTCTGGGTTCTAGCTGGCAGAAATGGCTCCAGCTTTTGGGTGGGTGCTCAAATCTCCCTCACAACCTCCTGGAATTGTGGGTATCTGCTGTCAGAAATGGCTCCAATTTTGGGGCAGGGCTGCTTCAAAACCTTCATCACCTCCTGGAATTCAGGGTTTCACCTGGCAGAAATGGCACCAATTTCAGGGGAGGGCTGCTCCATAAAGCCCTCACCAACTTCTGGAATTCTGGCATTTAACCTGCAGAAATGGCTCCAGCTTTGGGCTAGGGTGCTGCTCCAAAAAGCCCTCACAACCCCCTGGAATTAGGGGTTTCAGCTGGCAGAAATGGCTCCAACTTTGGGGGGCGGCTGCTCCAAAACTCCCTCACAACCTCCTGGAATTGTGGGTTTCTGCTTTCAGAAATGGCTCCAATTTTGGGGCAGGGCTGCTACAAAAAGCCTTCATGACCTCCTGGAATTCATCGTTTCAGCTCGAAGAAACGGCTGCAATTTTGGGGGAGGGCTTTTCCAAATAACCCTCACTGCCTCCTGGAATTTCGGGTTTCAGCTGGCAGAAACAGCTCCAATTTCGGGGAAGGATTGCTCCAAAAAGCTCTCAACACCTTCTGTAATTCTGGGATTCAGCTGGCAGAAATGGTTCCAGCTTTGGACTAGGGGGCTGCTCTAAAAAGCCCTCACAACCTCTAGGAATTCTGGGTTTCAGCTGGCAGAAATTGCTCCAATTTTGGGGGAGGGCTTCTCTAAAAACACCTCATGATCTCCTTGATTCTGGGTTTCAGCTGGCAGAAATGGCTCCAGGATTGTGGGATGGGATCACTCCAGAAAGCTTTCATGACCTCCTGGAATTTGGGGTTTCGCTGGCAGAAATGGCTCTAATTTTGGGGAGGGCTGCTTGAAAAGCCCTCATAACGTCAAGGAATTTGGGTTTCAGCTTTCAGAAATGGTTCCTATTTTGTGGGAGCACTGCTCCAAAAGCCCTCACAGCCTCCTGAAATTCAGAGTTTCAACTGGCAGAAATGGCTTCAATTTTGGGGGAAGGCCGCTCCAAGAAGCCCTCATGTCCTCCTGGAATTCTAGGTTTCAGCTGGCAGAAATGGCTCCAGCTTTGGTGGGGCTGCTCCAAAAAGCCCTCACAACCTCCTGGAATTCTGGGTTTCAACTGGCAGAAATGGATCCAATTTATTGGGTGGGCTGCTCCAAAAAGCCCTCGTGACCTCCTGGAATTCCCAGTTTCAGCTCGCAGAAATGGCTCCAGTTTTGGGGGAAGGCTGGTCCAAAAAGCCTTCACGACCTCCTGGAATTCTGGGTTTCTGCTGGCAGGAATGGCTCCAGCTTTGGAGGGGTGCTCCAAAAAGCCTTCATGACCTCCTGGAATTCAGGGCTTCAGCTTACAGAAACAGCTGCAATTTTGGGGGATGGCTGCTCCAAAAAGCCCTCATGACCTCATGGAATTCAGGGTTTAAACTGGCAGAAATGGCTCCAATTTTGTGGGAAGGCTGCTCCAAAAAGACCTGATGACCTCCTGGAATTTGGGTGGTTTCAGCTGGCAGAAATTGCTCCAATTTTGGGGAGGGCTGCTCCAAAAAGTCTTCATAACATACTGGAATTCAGGGATTCAACTGGCAGAAATGGCTCCAATTTCGAGGGAGGGCTGGTCCAAAAAGCCCTCATGACCTTCTGGAATTCTGGGTTTCAGCTGACAGAAATAGCTCCATCTTTGGGAGGGCTGGTCCAAAAAGCCCTCACAACCTCCTGGAATTCTGGGTTTCAGCTGGCAGAAGTGGCTCCAATTCTAGTGTAGGGCAGCTCCAAAAAGCCCTCAGGATCTCTTGGAATTCGGGATATCAGCTGGCAGAAATGGCTCCAATTTTGGTGTAGGGCTGCTCCAAAAAGCTCTCATGACCTTCTGAAATTTGGGGTTTCAGCTGGCAGAAACGGCTGCAGTTTTGTGGGAGGGCTGCTCCAAAAGCCCTCACGACCTTCTGAATTTGGGGTTTCAGCTGGCAGAAATGACTCCACTTTTGTGGAGGCTGCTCCAAAAAGCCCTCATGACCTCCTGGAATTTGGGATTACAGCTGGCAGAAATGGCTCCAGTACCAGGGGAGAGCTGCTCCAAAAGGCCCTCAAGACCTCCTGGACTTCTGGGTTTCAGCTTGCTGAAATGGCTCCAGCTTTGGAGGGTGCTGCTCCAAAAAGCCCTCATAACCTCTTGGAATTGTGCATTTCAGCTGGCAGAAATGGCTCCAGATTTGGGGGGGGGCTGTTAGAAAACTCCTTCACAATCTCCTGGAATTGTGGGCTTCTGCTGGCCAAAATGGTTCCAATTTTGGGGGAAGGCTGCTAGAAAAACCTCATGACCTCCTGGAATTGGGGTTTCAGCTCCAGAAACTGCTCCAATTTTGGGGAGGGCTTTTCCAAATAACCCTCATGACCTTTTGAATTTGGGATTTCAGCTGACAGAAACCGCTCCAATTTAGGGGAGGTTGCTCCAAAAGCCTCACCAACTTCTGGAATTCTGGGATTCAGCTACAGAAATGGCTCAACTTTGGGATAGGGGGCTGCTCCAAAAAGCCCTCACAATCTCCAGGAATTCAGGGTTTCAGCTGACAGAAATGGCTTCAATTTGGGGGGAGGGCTGCTCCAAAAAGCCCTCTGGATCTCCTGGAATTCGAGGTTTCAGCTGGCAGAAATGGCTCCAATTTATTGGGTGGGCTGCTCCAAAAAGCCCTCGTGACCTCCTGGAATTCCCAGTTTCAGCTCGCAGAAATGGCTCCAGTTTTGGGGGAGGGCTGGTCCAAAAAGCCTTCACGACCTCCTGGAATTCTGGGTTTCTGCTGGCAGGAATGGCTCCAGCTTTGGAGGGGTGCTCCAAAAAGCCTTCATGACCTCCTGGAATTCAGGGCTTCAGCTTACAGAAACAGCTGCAATTTTGGGGGATGGCTGCTCCAAAAAGACCTCATGACCTCATGGAATTCAGGGTTTAAACTGGCAGAAATGGCTCCAATTTTGTGGGAAGGCTGCTCCAAAAAGACCTGATGACCTCCTGGAATTTGGGTGGTTTCAGCTGGCAGAAATTGCTCCAATTTTTGGGGAGGGCTGCTCCAAAAAGTCTTCATAACATACTGGAATTCAGGGATTCAACTGGCAGAAATGGCTCCAATTTCGAGGGAGGGCTGGTCCAAAAAGCCCTCATGACCTTCTGGAATTCTGGGTTTCAGCTGACAGAAATAGCTCCATCTTTGGGAGGGCTGGTCCAAAAAGGCCTCACAACCTCCTGGAATTCTGGGTTTCAGCTGGCAGAAGTGGCTCCAATTCTAGTGTAGGGCTGCTCCAAAAAGCCCTCAGGATCTCTTGAATTCGGGATATCAGCTGGCAGAAATGGCTCCAATTTTGGTGTAGGCTGCTCCAAAAAGCTCTCATGACCTTCTGAAATTTGGGGTTTCAGCTGGCAGAAACGGCTGCAGTTTTGTGGGAGGGCTGCTCCAAAAGCCCCTCACGACCTTCTGAATTTGGGGGTTTCAGCTGGCAGAAATGACTCCAATTTTGTGGGAGGGCTGTCCAAAAAAAGCCCTCATGACCTCCTGGAATTTGGGATTACAGCTGGCAGAAATGGCTCCAGTACCAGGGAGAGCTGCTCCAAAAGGCCCTCAAGACCTCCTGGACTTCTGGGTTTCAGCTTTGAAATGGCTCCAGATTTGGAGGGTGCTGCTCCAAAAAGCCCTCATAACCTCTTGGAATTGTGCATTTCAGCTGGCAGAAATGGCTCCAGATTTGGGGGCTGTTAGAAAACTCCTTCACAATCTCCTGCAATTGTGGGCTTCTGCTGGCCAAAATGGTTCCAATTTTGGGGGAGGGCTGCTAGAAAAAGCCCTCATGACCTCCTGGAATTCGGGGTTTCAGCTCACAGAAACTGCTCCAATTTTGGGGGAGGGCTTTTCCAAATAACCCTCATGACCTTTTGGAATTTGGGATTTCAGCTGACAGAAACCGCTCCAATTTAGGGGGAGGGTTGCTCCAAAAAGCCCTCACCAACTTCTGGAATTCTGGGATTCAGCTGGCAGAAATGGCTCCAACTTTGGGATAGGGGGCTGCTCCAAAAGCCCTCACAATCTCCAGGAATTCAGGGTTTCAGCTGACAGAAATGGCTTCAATTTGGGGAGGCTGCTCAAAAGCCCTCTGGATCTCCTGGAATTCGAGGTTTCAGCTGGCAGAAATGGCTCCAATTTTGGAAGGACTGCTCCAAAAATGCTCAGAACCTCCTGAATTCAGGGTTTCAGCTGGCAGAAACAGCTTCAATTTTGTAGAGGGCTGCTCAAAAGCCCTCACAACGTCCTGGAATTTGGGGTTTCAACTGGCAGAAATGGCTTCAATTTTGGTGTAGGGCTGCTTCAAAAAGCCCTCATGACCTTCTGAAATTTGCCATTTCAGCTAGCAGAAACTGCTCCAGTTTTGTGGGAGGGCAGCTCAAAGAAGCCCTCCCGACCTTCTGAATTCGGGGTTTCAGCTGGCAGAAATGGCTCCAGTGTTGGGGGAGGGCTGCTCCAAAAAGCAATCACAACCTCCTGGAATTCTGGGTTTCAACTGGCAGAAATGGCTCCAATTTATTGGGAGGGCTGCTCCAAAAAGCCCTCGTGACCTCCTGGAATTCGCAGTTTCAGCTCGCAGAAATGGCTCCAGTTTTGGGGGAGGGCTGGTCCAAAAAGCCTTCACGACCTCCTGGAATTCTGGGTTTCTGCTGGCAGGAATGGCTCCAGCTTTGGAGGGGTTCTCCAAAAAGCCTTCATGACCTCCTGGAATTCAGGGCTTCAGCTTGCAGAAACAGCTGAAATTTTGTGGGATGGCTGCTCCAAGAAGACCTCATGACCTCATGGAATTCAGGGTTTAAACTGGCAGAAATGGTTCCAATTTTGTGGGAAGGCTGCTCCTAAAAGACCTGATGACCTCCTGAATTTGGGTGGTTTCAGCTGGCAGAAATGGCTCCAATTTTGGGGAGGCTCTCCAAAGATCTTCATAACCTACTGGAATTCAGGGATTCAACTGCGAAATGGCTCCAACTTCGAGGGAGGGCTGGTCCAAAAAGCCCTCATGACCTTCTGGAATTCTGGGTTTCAGCTGACAGAAATAGCTCCATCTTTGGGAGGGTTGTTCTAAAAGCCCTCACCAGCTTCTGGAATTCTGGGATTCAGCTGGAAGAAATGGCTCAACTTTGGGATAGGGGGCTGCTCCAAAAATCCCTCATAACCACCAGGAATTCAGGGTTTCAGCTGACAGAAATGGCTTCAATTTGGGGGGAGGGCTGCTCCAAAAAGCCCTCTGGATCTCCTGGAATTTGAGGTTTCAGCTGGCAGAAATGGCTTCAATTTTTGGAAGGACTGCTCCAAAAAACGCTCAGAACCTCCTGGAATTCAAGGTTTCAGCTGGCAGAAACAGCTTCAATTTTGTAGAGGGCTGCTCCAAAAAGCCCTCACAATGTCCTGGAATTTGGGGTTTCAACTGGCAGAAATGGCTTCAATTTTGGTGTAGGGCTGCTTCAAAAAGCCCTCATGACCTTCTGAAATTTGCCATTTCAGCTAGCAGAAACTGCTCCAGTTTTGTGGGAGGGCAGCTCAAAGAAGCCCTCCCGACCTTCTGAATTCGGGGTTTCAGATGGCAGAAATATCTCCAGTGTTGGGGGAGGGCTGCTCCAAAAAGCCCTCACAACCTCCTGTAATTCAGGGTTTCATCTGGCAGAAACGGCTCTAATTTTGGTGAGGGAGGTGGCTCCAAAAAGCCGGCACAATCTCCTGGAATTTTCTATTTCAACTGGCAGAAATGGCTCCAATTTTGGTGTAGGGCTGATCCAAAAAGCGCTCACGACCTCCTGGAATTTACTGTTTCAGCTGGCACAAATGGCTCCAATTTTATGGGAGGGCTTGTCCAAAAAGCCCTCATAACCTTCTGGAATTTGGGGTTTCAGCTTGCAGAAATGGCTCCAATTATGGTGGATTGCAGCTCCAAAAATCCCTCATGACCTCCTTGAATTTGGGGTTTCAGCTGGCAGAAATGGCTATAGTTTTGGGGGAGGGCAGCTCCAAAAAGCACTCACAACCTCCTTAATTGGGGGTTTTAGCTGGCAGAAATGGCTCCAGGTTTGGGGGAGGGTTGTTCCAAACAACCCTCAAAATCTACTGACATTCAGGGTTTCATTTGACAGAAACAGCTCCAATTTTGGGGAGGGTGCTCCAAGAAGCCCCTCATGACCTTCTGAATTTGGGGATTCGGCTGCCAGAAATGGCACCAACTTTGGGGAGGGCAGGTCAAAAAACCCTCATGACCTCCTGGAATTCTAGGTTTCAGCTGGCAGAAATGGCTCCAGGTTTGTAGGGCACTCCAAAAGCATTCTTGACACCATGGAATTTGGGGTTTGAGCTGCAGAAATGGCTCCATTCGGGAGGGCTGCTCCAAAAACCCTCATCACCTCCTGGAATTCAGGGTTTCACCTGGCAGAAATGGCTCCAATTTCAGGAGAGGGCTGCTCAAAAGCCCTCACCAACTTCTGGAATTCTGGCATTCAGCCTGCAGAAATGGCTCCAGCTTTGGGCTAGGGGCTGCTCAAAAAGCCTTCACAACCTCCAGGAATTTGGGGTTTCAGCTGGTAGAAATGGCTCCAATTTTGGGATAGGGCTTCTCAAATGCCCTCATGACCTCCTGGAATTCTGGGTTTCAGCTGGCAGAAATGGATCCAGGTTTGGGGGCACTCACAAAGCCTTCTTGACCCCTGGAATTAGGGACTTCAGCTCACAGAATTGGCTCCAATTTTGGAGGAGGGCTGATCGAAAAGCCTGATGACCTCCTGAATTCTGGGTTAGCTTGCAGAAATGGCTCCAGATTTTGGGGCTGCTCCAAACTCCTCACAGCCTCCTAGAATTGTAGGTAACTGCTGGCAGAAATGGCTCCAATTTTGGGGAGGGCTGCTACAAAGCCCACATGACCTCCTGAATTGGCCGCTTCAGCTCGAAGAAACGGCTCCAATTTTGGGGGAGGGCTTTTCCAAATAACTCTCATGGCCTCCTGGAATTTGGGATTTCAGCTGGCACAAAAAGCTCCAAATTTCAGGGGAGGGCTGCTCCAAAAAGCCTTCACCTCCTTCTGTAATTCTGGGATTCAGCTGGCAGAAATGGCTCCAGCTTTGGACTAAGGGGCTGCTCCAAAAAGCCCTAACAACCTCCAGGAATTCGGGGTTTCAGCTTTCAGAAATGGCTCCAATTTTGGGGGAGGGCTTCTCCAAAAACACCTCATGATCTCCTTGGATTCTGGGTTTCAGCTGGCAGAAATGGCTCCAGGCTTGGGGGGATGGGGTCACTCCAGAAAGCCTTTATGACCTCCTGGAATTTGGGGTTTCAGCTGGCAGAAATGGCTCTAATTTTGGGGGAGGGCTGCTCGAAAAAGGCCTCATAACCTCATGGAATTTGGGGTTTCAGCTGGCAGAAATGGCTCCTATTTTGGGGGAGCGCTGCTGTAAAAAGCCCTCACAACCTCCTGCAATTCAGGGTTTCAACTGGCAGAAATGGCTTCAATTTTGGGGGAGGCCTGCTCCAAGAAGCCCTCATGATCTCCTGGAATTCTAGGTTTCAGCTGGCAGAAATGGCTCCAGCTTTGGTGGGGCTGCTCTAAAAAGCCCTCACAACCTCCTGGAATTCTGGGTTTCAACTGGCAGAAATGGCTCCAATTTATTGGGAGGGCTGCTCCAAAAAGCCTTCGTGACCTCCTGGAATTTGCAGTTTCAGGTCGCAGAAATGGCTCCAGCTTTGCAGGGGTGCTCCAAAAAGCCTTCACGGCCTCCTGGAATTCTGGGTTTGTGCTGGTTGAAATGGTTCCAGCTTTGCAGGGGTGCTCCAAAAGCCTTCATGACCTCCTGGAATTCAGGGCTTCAGCTTGCAGAAACAGCTGCAATTTGGGGGAGGCCTGCTCCAAGAAGCCCTCATGA
Organism: Neoceratodus forsteri; assembly: GCA_016271365.2. NCBI lineage: Eukaryota > Metazoa > Chordata > Ceratodontiformes > Ceratodontidae > Neoceratodus > Neoceratodus forsteri. The sequence goes on from CM057449.1 coordinate 738,159,921, forward strand.
CCTCCTGAATTTTAGGTTTCAGCTGGCAGAAATGGCTCCAGCTTTGGACTAGGGACTGCTCCAAAAGCCCTCCCAACCTCCAGGAATTTGGGGTTTCAGCTTTAGAAATGGCTCCAATTTTGGGGAGGGCTTCTCCAAAACACCTCACGATCCCCTTGGATTCTGGGTTTCAGCTGGCAGAAATGGCTCCAGGCTTGGGAGGATGGGGCGCCAGAAAGTCTTTATGACCTCCTGAATTTGGGGTTTCAGCTGGCAGAAATGGCTCTAATTTTGGGGAGGGCTGCTCAAAAGCCTTCATGACCTCCTGGAAATCAGGGCCAACTTGCAGAAACAGCTGCAATTTTGGAGGAGGGCTGCTCGAAAAGCCCTCATAACCTCATGGAATTTGGGGTTTCAGCTAGCAGAAATGGCTTCAATTTTGGGGGAGGCCTGCTCCAAGATGCCCTCACGACCTCCTGGAATTCTAGGTTTCAGCTGGCAGAAATGGCTCCAGCTTTTGTGGGGTTGCTCCAAAAAGCCCGCACAACCTCCTGGAATTCTGGGTTTCAACTGGCAGAAATGGCTCCAATTTATTGGGAGGGCTGCTCCAAAAAGCTCTCATGACCTCCTGGAATTCAGAGTTTCAGCTCGCAGAAACGGCTCCAGTTTTGGGGCAGGGATGCTCCAAAAAGCCTTCATGACCTCCTGGAATTCTGGGTTTCTCCTGGCAGAAATGGCTCCAGCTTTGCAGGGGTGCTCCAAAAAGCATTCATGACCTCCTGGAATTCAGGGCTTCAGCTTGCAGAAACAGTTACAATTTTGGGGATGGCTGTCTAAAAGACCTCATGACCTCATGGAGTTCATGGTTTAAACTGGCAGAAATGGCTCCAATTTTGTTGAGGCTGCTCCTAAAAGCCCTGATGACCTCCAGAATTTGCGTGATTTCAGCTGGCAGAAATGGCTCCAATTTTGGGGAGGGCTGCTCAAAAAGCCTTCATAACCTATGGGAATTCTGCGATTCAGCTGACAGAAATGGCTACAATTTCGGGGGTGGGCTGGTCCAAACAGCCCTCATGACCTTCTGGAATTCTGGGTTTCAGCTGGCAGAAGTGGCTCCAGCTTTGGGAGGGCTGGTCCAAAATGCCCTGACATCCTCCTGGAATTCTGGGTTTCAGCTGGCAGAAGTGGCTCCAATTCTGGGGAAGGGCTGCCCAAAATCCCTCAGGACCTCCTGGAATTTGGGATTTCAGCTCGCAGAAATGGCTCCAATTTTGGTGTACGGCTGCTCCAAAAAGCCCTCACGACCTTCTGAAATTTGCCATTTCAGCTTCCAGAAATGGCTCCAGTTTTGTGGGAGGGCTGCCCCAAATAGCCCTCACGACCTTCTGAATTTGGGGTTTCAGCTGGAAGAAATGACTCCAATTTTAGGGGAGGGCTGCTCCAAAAAGCCCTCACAGCCTCCTGGAATTTGGGGTTTCAGCTGGTAGAAATTGCTCCAGTATCGGGGGAGAGCTGCTCCAAAAAGCCCTCATGACCTCCCGGACTTCTGGGTTTCAGGTGGCAGAAATGGCTCTAGCTTTGGGGGGGGGCTGTTCCAAAACTCCCTCACAACCTCCTGGAATTGTGGGCTTCGCTGGCAGAAATGGCTCCAATTTTGGGGAGGGCTGCTAGAAAAGCCCTCATGACCTCCTGAAATTGGGGTTTCAGCTACAGAAACTGCTCCAATGTTAGAGGGCTTTTCCAAATAACCTCACGACATCCTGAATTTGGTGTTTCAGCTGGCAGAAACAGCTCCACTCTGGGGAGGGTTGCTCCAAAAGCCCTCACCAACTTCTGGAATTCTGGGATTCAGCTGGCAGAAATGGCTCCAGTGTTGAGCTAGGGGCTGCACCAAAAGCCTCACAACCTCCAGGAATTCAGGGTTTCAGCTGGCAGAAATGGCTCCATTTTGGGGAGGGCTGCCCAAAAACCCTCAGGACCTCCTGGAATCTGAGGTTTCAGCTGCAGAAATGGCTCCAATTTTGGGAGAAGGGTTGCTCCAAATAGCCCTCACAATGTTCTGGAATTTGGGGCTTCAACTGGCAAAATGACTTCAATTTGGTGTAGGGCTGCTCAAAAGCCCTCACGACCTCCTGGAATTCAGGGTTTCATCTGGCAGAAACGGCTTCTAATTTTGGTGAGAGATGCCAAAAAGCCATCACAACCTAGTGGAATTTTGGATTTCAACAGGCAGATTTTGTTGTAGGGTTACTCCAAAAGCGCCACGACCTCCTGGAATGCACAGTTTCAGCTGGCACAAATGGATCTATTTTGAGGCAGGCTTGGCACAAAAGCCCTCATGACCTTCTGGAATTTGGGGTTTCAGCTGGCAGAAATGGCTCCAATTGTGGGGAGGGCAGCTCCAAACTCCTCACAACCTCCTGGAATTCAGGGTTTCAATGGACAGAAATGGCTTCAATTTTGGGGGAGGCCTGCTCCAAGAAGCCCTCACGACCTCCTGGAATTCTAGGTTTCACCTGGCAGAAATGGCTCCAGCTTTGGTTGGGCTGCTCCAAAAAGCCCTCACAACCTCCTGGAATTCTGGGTTTCAACTGGCAGAAATGGCTCCAATTTATTGGGAGGGCTGCTCCAAAAAGCCTTCATGACCTCCTGGAATTCAGAGTTTCAACTCCCAGAAAAGGCTCCAGTTTTGGGGGACTGGCTCCAAAAAGACCTCATGACCTCATGGAATTCAGAGTTTCAACTCCATAAATGACTCCAGTTTTGGGGAGGGCTGCTCCAAAAGACCTCATGACCTCATGGAATTCAGAGTTTAAACTGGCAGAAATGGCTCCACTTTGTGGGAAGGCTGCGCAAAAGCCCTGACAACCTCCTGGAAGTTGGGTGGTTTCAGCTGTCAGAAATGGCTTAGTTTTGGGGAGCGCTGCTCAAAAGCCTTCATAACCTTCTGGAATTCAAGGATTCAGCTGGCAGAAATGGCTCCACTTCGGGAGGGCTGGTCCAAACAGCCTCATGACCTTCTGGAATTCTGGTTTCATCTGGCAGAAATGGCTCCAGCTTTGGGAGGGCTGGTCCAAAAGCCCTCACAACCTCCTGGAATTCTGGGTTTCAGCTGTCAGAAGTGGCTCCATTCTGGGAGGGCTGCCCAAAAGCCCTCAGGATCTCCTGGAATTCGGATTTCAGCTGGCAGAAATGGCTCCAATTTTGGTGTAGGGCTGCTCCAAAAGCCCTCACGGCCTTCTGAATTTTGGGTTTCAGCTGGAAGAAATGACTCATTTTGGGGAGGGCTGCTCCAAACAGCCCTCACAACCTCCTGGAATTTGGGGTTTCAGCTGGATGAAATTGCTCCAGTATCGGGGAGAGCTGCTCCAAAAGCCTCATGACCTCCCAGACTTCTGGGTTTCAGGTGGCTGGAAATGGCTCCAGCTTTGGGGTTTCTGCTCAAAGCCCCTCATTACCTCCTGGAATTGTGCATTTCAGCTGGCAGAAATGGCTCTAGCTTTGGGGGCTGTTCCAAAACTCCTCACAACCTCCTGGAATTGTGGGCTTCTGCTGGCAGAAATGGCTCCACTTTTGGGGAGGGCTGCTAGAAAAAGCCCTCATGACCTCCTGAAATTGGGATTCAGCTAGAGAAACTGCTCTAAAGTTAGGGGGGCTTTTTCAAATAACCCTCACGACATCCTGAATTTGGTGTTTCAGCTGGCAGAAACAGCTCCACTTCGGGGAGGGTTGCTCCAAAAAGGCCTCACCAACTTCTGGAATTCTGGGATTCAGCTGGCAGAAATGGCTCCAGCGTTGAGCTAGGGGGCCGCACCAAAAAGCCCTCACAACCTCCAGGAATTCTGGGTTTCAGCTGGCAGAAGTGGCTCCAATTCTGGGAGGGCTGCTCCAAAAATCCCTCAGGACCTCCTGGAATTTGGGATTTCAGCTCGCAGAAATGGCTCCAATTTTGGTGTACGGCTGCTCCAAAAAGCCCTCACGACCTTCTGAAATTTGCCATTTCAGCTTCCAGAAATGGCTCCAGTTTTGTGGGAGGGCTGCCCCAAATAGCCCTCACGACCTTCTGAATTTGGGGTTTCAGCTGGAAGAAATGACTCCAATTTTAGGGGAGGGCTGCTCCAAAAAGCCCTCACAGCCTCCTGGAATTTGGGGTTTCAGCTGGTAGAAATTGCTCCAGTATCGGGGGAGAGCTGCTCCAAAAAGCCCTCATGACCTCCCGGACTTCTGGGTTTCAGGTGGCAGAAATGGCTCTAGCTTTGGGGGGGGGCTGTTCCAAAACTCCCTCACAACCTCCTGGAATTGTGGGCTTCTGCTGGCAGAAATGGCTCCAATTTTGGGGGAGGGCTGCTAGAAAAAGCCCTCATGACCTCCTGAAATTCGGGGTTTCAGCTAGCAGAAACTGCTCCAATGTTAGGGGAGGGCTTTTCCAAATAACCCTCACGACATCCTGGAATTTGGTGTTTCAGCTGGCAGAAACAGCTCCAATTTCGGGGGAGGGTTGCTCCAAAAGCCCTCACCAACTTCTGGAATTCTGGGATTCAGCTGGCAGAAATGGCTCCAGTGTTGAGCTAGGGGCTGCACCAAAAGCCCTCACAACCTCCAGGAATTCAGGGTTTCAGCTGGCAGAAATGGCTCCATTTTGGGGAGGGCTGCTCCAAAAAACCCTCAGGACCTCCTGGAATTCGAGGTTTCAGCTGGCAGAAATGGCTCCAATTTTGGGGAAGGGCTGCTCCAAATAGCCCTCACAATGTTCTGGAATTTGGGGCTTCAACTGGCAAAATGGCTTCAATTTGGTGTAGGGCTGCTCCAAAAGCCCTCACGACCTCCTGGAATTCAGGGTTTCATCTGGCAGAAACGGCTCTAATTTTGGTGAGAGATGCCCAAAAAGCCATCACAACCTAGTGGAATTTTGGATTTCAACAGGCAGATTTTGTTGTAGGGTTACTCCAAAAGCGCCACGACCTCCTGAATGCACACAGTTTCAGCTGGCACAAATGGATCTAATTTTGAGGCAGGGCTTGGCCAAAAGCCCTCATGACCTTCTGGAATTTGGGGTTTCAGCTGGCAGAAATGGCTCCTAATTGTGGGGAGGGCAGCTCAAAACTCCTCACAACCTCCTGGAATTCAGGGTTTCAACGGACAGAAATGGCTTCAATTTTGGGGAGGCCTGCTCCAAGAAGCCCTCACGACCTCCTGGAATTCTAGGTTTCACCTGGCAGAAATGGCTCCAGCTTTGGTGGGCTGCTCCAAAAGCCCTCACAACCTCCTGGAATTCTGGGTTTCAACTGGCAGAAATGGCTCCAATTTATTGGGAGGCTGCTCCAAAAGCCTTCATGACCTCCTGGAATTCAGAGTTTCAACTCCCAGAAAAGGCTCCAGTTTTGGGGGACGGCTGCTCAAAAACCTCATGACCTCATGGAATTCAGAGTTTCAACTCCCATAAATGACTCCAGTTTTGGGGAGGGCTGTCCAAAAGACCTCATGACCTCATGGAATTCAGAGTTTAAACTGGCAGAAATGGCTCCAATTTTGTGGGAAGGCTGCGCCAAAAAGCCCTGACAACCTCCTGGAAGTTGGGTGGTTTCAGCTGTCAGAAATGGCTTCAGTTTTGGGGGAGCGCTGCTCAAAAAAGCCTTCATAACCTTCTGGAATTCAAGGATTCAGCTGGCAGAAATGGCTCCAATTTCGGGGGAGGGCTGGTCCAAACAGCCCTCATGACCTTCTGGAATTCTGGGTTTCATCTGGCAGAAATGGCTCCAGCTTTGGGAGGGCTGGTCCAAAAAGCCCTCACAACCTCCTGGAATTCTGGGTTTCAGCTGTCAGAAGTGGCTCCAATTCTGGGGAGGGCTGCTCCAAAAGCCCTCAGGATCTCCTGGAATTCGGGATTTCAGCTGGCAGAAATGGCTCCAATTTTGGTGTAGGGCTGCTCCAAAAAGCCCTCACGGCCTTCTGAATTTTGGGTTTCAGCTGGAAGAAATGACTCCAATTTTGGGGGAGGGCTGCTCCAAACAGCCCTCACAACCTCCTGGAATTTGGGGTTTCAGCTGGATGAAATTGCTCCAGTATCGGGGGAGAGCTGCTCCAAAAAGCCCTCATGACCTCCCAGACTTCTGGGTTTCAGGTGGCTGAAATGGCTCCAGCTTTGGGGGGTTCTGCTCCTAAAAGCCCCTCATTACCTCCTGGAATTGTGCATTTCAGCTGGCAGAAATGGCTCTAGCTTTGGGGGGGGGCTGTTCCAAAACTCCCTCACAACCTCCTGGAATTGTGGGCTTCTGCTGGCAGAAATGGCTCCAATTTTGGGGGAGGGCTGCTAGAAAAAGCCCTCATGACCTCCTGAAATTCGGGGTTTCAGCTAGCAGAAACTGCTCCAATGTTAGGGGAGGGCTTTTCCAAATAACCCTCACGACATCCTGGAATTTGGTGTTTCAGCTGGCAGAAACAGCTCCAATTTCCGGGGAGGGTTGCTCCAAAAAGCCCTCACCAACTTCTGGAATTCTGGGATTCAGCTGGCAGAAATGGCTCCAGCGTTGAGCTAGGGGGCCGCACCAAAAAGCCCTCACAACCTCCAGGAATTCAGGGTTTCAGCTGGCAGAAATGGCTCCAATTTGGGGGGAGGGCTGCTCCAAAAAACCCTCAGGACCTCCTGGAATTCGAGGTTTCAGCTGGCAGAAATGGCTCCAATTTTGGGGAAGGGCTGCTCCAAATAGCCCTCACAACGTTCTGGAATTTGGGGCTTCAACTGGCAAAAATGGCTTCAATTTGGTGTAGGGCTGCTCCAAAAAGCCCTCACGACCTCCTGGAATTCAGGGTTTCATCTGGCAGAAACGGCTCTAATTTTGGTGAGAGATGCAGCTCCAAAAAGCCATCACAACCTACTGGAATTTTGGATTTCAACAGGCAGATTTTGTTGTAGGGTTGCTCCAAAAAGCGCTCACGACCTCCTGGAATTCACAGTTTCAGCTGGCACAAATGGATCTAATTTTGAGGGAGGGCTTGGCCAAAAAGCCCTCATGACCTTCTGGAATTTGGGGTTTCAGCTGGCAGAAATGGCTCCAATTGTGGGGTAGGGTTGCTCCAAAACTCCCTCACAACCTCCTGGAATTCAGGGGTTCAACTGGCAGAAATGGCTTCAATTTTGGGGGAGGCCTGCTCCAAGAAGCCCTCACGACCTCCTGGAATTCAAGGTTTCAGCTGGCAGAAATGGCTCCAGCTTTGGTGGGGCTGCTCCAAAAAGCCCTCACAACCTCCTGGAATTCTGGGTTTCAACTGGCAGAAATGGCTCCAATTTATTGGGAGGGCTGCTCCAAAAAGCCCTCATGACCTCCTGAATTCAGAGTTTCAACTCCAGAAACGGCTCCAGTTTTGGGGAGGGCTGCTCCAAAAGACCTCATGACCTCATGGAATTCAGGGTTTAAACTAGCAGAAATGGCTCCAATTTTGTGGGAAGGTTGCTCCAAAAGCCCTGACAACCTCCTGGAATTTGGGTGGTTTCAGCTGGCAGAAATGGCTCCAATTTTGGGGAGGCTGCTCCAAAAGCCTTCATAACCTACTGGAATTCAAGGATTCAGCTGGCAGAAATGGCTCCATTTCGGGGCGGCTGGTCCAAACAGCCCTAATGACCTTCTGGAATTCTGGGTTTCAGCTGGCAGAAATGGCTCCAGCTTTGGGAGGGCTGGTCCAAAAGCCCTCACAACCTCCTGGAATTCTGGGTTTCAGCTGTCAGAAGTGGCTCCAATTCTGGGAGGCTGCTCCAAAAGCCCTCAGGATCTCCTGGAATTCGGATTTCAGCTGGCAGAAATGGCTCCAATTTTGGTGTAGGGTTGCTCAAAAGCCCTCACGGCCTTCTGAATTTTGGGTTTCAGCTGGAAGAAATGACTCATTTTGGGGAGGGTGCTCCAAACAGCCCTCACAACCTCCTGGAATTTGGGGTTTCAGCTGGATGAAATTGCTCCAGTATCGGGGGAGAGCTGCTCCAAAAAGCCCTCATGACCTCCCGGACTTCTGGGTTTCAGGTGGCTGAAATGGCTCCAGCTTTGGGGGGTTCTGCTCCTAAAAGCCCTCATTACCTCCTAGAATTGTGCATTTCAGCTGGCAGAAATGGCTCAAGCTTTGGGGGGGTTTGTTCCAAAACTCCCTCACAACCTCCTGGAATTGTGGGCTCTGCTGGCAGAAATGGCTCCATTTGGGGAGGGCTGCTAGAAAGCCCTCATGACTCCTGAAATTGGGTTTCAGCAAGCAGAAACTGCTCAATGTTAGGGAGGGCTTTACAAATAACCCTCATGACCTCCTGGAATTTGGTGTTTCAGCTGGCAGAAATGGCTCCATTTGGGGTAGGGTTGCTCCAAACTCCTCACAACCTCCTGGAATTCAGGGTTTCAACTGGCAGAAATGGCTTCAATTTTGGGGAGGCCTGCCCAAGAAGCCCTCACGACCTCCTGAATTCTAGGTTTCAGCTGGCAGAAATGGCTCCAGCTTTGGTGGGCTGCTCCAAAAGCCCTCACAACCTCCTGGAATTCTGGGTTTCAACTGGCAGAAATGGCTCCAATTTATTGGGAGGGCTGCTCAAAAGCCCTCATGACCTCCTGAATCCAGAATTTCAACTCCCAGAACGGCTCCAGTTTTGGGGAGGCTGTCTCAAAAGACCTCATGACCTCATGGAATTCAGGGTTTAAACTAGCAGAAATGGCTCCAATTTTGTGGAAGGCTGCTCAAAAAGCCCTGACAACCTCCTGGAATTTGGGTGGTTTCAGCTGGCAGAAATGGCTCCAATTTTGGGGAGGGCTGCTCAAAAGCCTTCATAACCTACTGGAATTCAAGGATTCAGCTGGCAGAAATGGCTCCACTGGGGAGGCTGGTCCAAACAGCCCTAATGACCTTCTGGAATTCTGGGTTTCAGCTGGCAGAAATGGCTCCAGCTTTGGGAGGGCTGGTCCAAAAAGCCCTCACAACCTCCTGGAATTCTGGGTTTCAGCTGGCAGAAGTGGCTCCAGTTCTGGGGGAAGGCTGCTCCAAAAAGCCCTCAGGATCTCCTGAAATTCGGGATTTCAGCTGGCAGAAATGGCTCCAATTTTGGAGTAGGGCTGCTCCAAAAAGCCCTCACGACCTTCTGAATTTTGGGCTTCAGCTGGAAGAAATGACTCCAATTTTGGGGGAGGGCTGCTCCAAACAGCCCTCACAACCTCCTGGAATTTGGGGTTTCAGCTGGCAGAAATTGCTCCAGTATTGGGGAAGAGCTTCTACAAAAATCCCTCATGACCTCCTGGACTTCTGGGTTTCAGCTGGTTGAAATGGCTCCAGCTTTGGAGGATTCTGCTCCAAAAAGCCTTCATAAACTCCTGGAATTGTGCATTTCAGCTGGCAGAAATGACTCCAGCCTTGGGGAGGGGCTGTTCCAAAACTCCCTCACAACCTGCTGGAATTGTGGGCTTCTGCTGGCAGAAATGGCTCAAATTTTGGGGGAGGGCTGCTCCAAAAAGCCCTCACAACCTCCTGGAATTTGGGGTTTCAGCTGGCAGAAATGGCTCCAATTTTGGGGGAGGGCTGCTAGAAAAAGCCCTCATGACCTCTTGGAATTCGGGGTTTCAGCTCGCAGAAACTCCTCCAATGTTGGGGGAGAGCTTTCCCAAATAACCCTCACAACCTCCTGGAATTTGGTGTTTCAGCTGGCAGAAATAGCTCCAATTTCGGGGGAAGGTTGCTCCAAAAAGCCCTTACCAACTTCTGGAATTCTGGGATTCAGCTGGCAGAAATGGCTCCAGCTTTGGGCTAGGGGGCTGCACCAAAAAGCCCTCACAACCTTCCTGAATTCAGGGTTTTCTACTAGCAGAAATAGCTCCAATTTGGGGGGAGGGTTGCTCCAAAAAACCCTCAGGATCTCCTGGAATTCGAGGTTTCAGCTGGCAGAAATGGCTCCAATTTTGGTGAAGGGCTGCCCAAATAGCCCTCACAACGTCCTGGAATTTGGGGCTTCAACTGGCAGAAATGGCTCTCATTTTGTGTAGGGCTGCTCCAAAAAGCCCTCACGACCTTCTGAAATTTGCCGTTTCAGCTAGCAGAAATGGCTAGTTTTGGGGGAGGGAAGCTCCTAGAAGCCCTCCCGCCTTCTGAATTCGGGGTTTCAGCTCGCAGAAATGGCTCCAGTTTTGCTGGAGGGCTGCTCCAAACAGCCCTCACAACCTCCTGGAATTCAGGGTTTCATCTGGCAGAATCGGCTCTAATTTTGGTGAGAGATGCGGCTCCAAAAAGCCGTCACAACCTAGTGGAATTTTGGATTTCAACTGGCAGATTTTGTTGTAGGGCTGCTCCAAAAAGCGCTCATGACCTCCTGGAATTTATTGTTTCAGTGGCACAAATGGCTCCAATTTTGAGGGAGGGCTTGGCCAAAAAGCCCTCATGACCTTCTGGAATTTGGGGTTTCAGCTGGCAGAAATGGCTCCAATTGTGGGGTAGGGTTGCTCCAAAACTCCCTCACAACCTCCTGGAATTCAGGGTTTCAACTGGCAGAAATGACTTCAATTTTGGGGGAGGCCTGCTCCAAGAAGCCCTCTCGACCTCCTGGAATTCTAGGTTTCAGCTGGCAGAAATGGCTCCAGCTTTGGTGGGGCTGCTCCAAAAAGCCCTCACAACCTCCTGGAATTCTGGGTTTCAACTGGTAGAAATGGCTCCAATTTATTGGGAGGGCTGATCCAAAAAGCCCTCGTGACCTCCTGGAATTCAGAGTTTCAACTCCCAGAAACGGCTCCAGTTTTGGGGGAGGGCTGCTCCAAAAAGACCTCATGACCTAATGGAATTCAGGGTTTAAACTAGCAGAAATGGCTCCAATTTTGTGGGAAGGCTGCTCCAAAAAGCCCTGACAACCTCCTGGAATTTGGGTGGTTTCAGCTGGCAGAAATGGCTCCAATTTTGGGGGAGGGCTGCTCCAAAAGCCTTCATAACCTACTGGAATTCAAGGATTCAGCTGGAGAAATGGCTCCAATTTCGGGGGAAGGCTGGTCCAAACAGCCCTCATGACCTTCTGGAATTCTGGGTTTCAGCTGGCAGAAATGGCTCCAGCTTTGGGAGCGCTGGTCCAAAAAGGCCTCACAACCTCCTGGAATTCTGGGTTTCAGCTGGCAGAAGTGGCTCCAGTTCTGGGGGAGGGCTGCTCCAAAAAGCCCTCAGGATCTCCTGGAATTCGGGATTTCAGCTCGCAGAAATGGCTCCAATTTTGGTGTACGGCTGCTCCAAAAAGCCCTCACGACCTTCTGAAATTTGCCATTTCAGCTTCCAGAAATGGCTCCAGTTTGTGGAGGCTGCCCTAAATAGCCTCACGACCTTCTGAATTTGGGGTTTCAGCTGGAAGAAATGACTCAATTTTAGGGAGGGCTGCTCCAAAGCCCTCACAGCCTCCTGGAATTTGGGGTTTCAGCTGGTAGAAATTGCTCCAGTATCGGGGAGAGCTGCTCCAAAAGCCCTCATGACCTCCCGGACTTCTGGGTTTCAGGTGGCAGAAATGGCTCTAGCTTGGGGGGCTGTTCCAAAACTCCTCACAACCTCCTGGAATTGTGGGCTTCTGCTGGCAGAAATGGCTCCAATTTTGGGGGAGGGCTGCTTGAAAAAGCCCTCATGACCTCCTGAAATTCGGGGTTTCAGCTAGCAGAAACTGCTCCAATGTTAGGGGAGGGCTTTTCCAAATAACCCTCACGACATCCTGGAATTTGGTGTTTCAGCTGGCAGAAACAGCTCCAATTTCCGGGGAGGGTTGCTCCAAAAAGCCCTCACCAACTTCTGGAATTCTGGGATTCAGCTGGCAGAAATGGCTCCAGTGTTGAGCTAGGGGCTGCACCAAAAGCCCTCACAACCTCCAGGAATTCAGGGTTTCAGCTGGCAGAAATGGCTCCATTTTGGGGAGGCTGCTCAAAAACCCTCAGGACCTCCTGGAATCTCGAGGTTTCAGCTGGCAGAAATGGCTCCAATTTTGGGAAGGGCTGCTCCAAATAGCCCTCACAATGTTCTGGAATTTGGGGCTTCAACTGGCAAAATGGCTTCAATTTGGTGTAGGGCTGCTCCAAAAGCCCTCACGACCTCCTGGAATTCAGGGTTTCATCTGGCAGAAACGGCTCTAATTTTGGTGAGAGATGCGGCTCCAAAAGCCATCACAACCTAGTGGAATTTTGGTTTCAACAGGCAGATTTTGTTGTAGGTTACTCCAAAAGCGCACGACCTCCTGGAATGCACAGTTTCAGCTGGCACAAATGGATCTAATTTTGAGGCAGGGCTTGGCCAAAAAGCCCTCATGACCTTCTGGAATTTGGGGTTTCAGCTGGCAGAAATGGCTCCAATTGTGGGGGAGGGCAGCTCCAAAACTCCCTCACAACCTCCTGGAATTCAGGGTTTCAACGGACAGAAATGGCTTCAATTTTGGGGGAGGCCTGCTCCAAGAAGCCCTCACGACCTCCTGGAATTCTAGGTTTCACCTGGCAGAAATGGCTCCAGCTTTGGTGGGGCTGCTCCAAAAAGCCCTCACAACCTCCTGGAATTCTGGGTTTCAACTGGCAGAAATGGCTCCAATTTATTGGGAGGGCTGCTCCAAAAAGCCTTCATGACCTCCTGGAATTCAGAGTTTCAACTCCCAGAAAAGGCTCCAGTTTTGGGGGACGGCTGCTCCAAAAAAACCTCATGACCTCATGGAATTCAGAGTTTCAACTCCCATAAATGACTCCAGTTTTGGGGAGGGCTGCTCCAAAAGACCTCATGACCTCATGGAATTCAGAGTTTAAACTGGCAGAAATGGCTCCAACTTTGTGGAAGGTGCACAAAAGCCCTGACAACCTCCTGGAAGTTGGGTGGTTTCAGCTGTCAGAAATGGCTTTAGTTTTGGGGAGCGCTGCTCAAAAAAGCCTTCATAACCTTCTGAATTCAAGGATCTAGCTGGCAGAAATGGCTCCACTTGGGGAGGGCTGGTCCAAACAGCCCTCATGACCTTCTGGAATTCTGGGTTTCATCTGGCAGAAATGGCTCCAGCTTTGGGAGGCTGGTCCAAAAGCCTCACAACCTCCTGGAATTCTGGGTTTCAGCTGTCAGAAGTGGCTCCAACTTGGGAGGGCTGCTCAAAAAGCCCTCAGGATCTCCTGGAATTCGGATTTCAGCTGGCAGAAATGGCTCCAATTTTGGTGTAGGGTTGCTCCAAAAGCCCTCACGGCCTTCTGAATTTTGGGTTTCAGCTGGAAGAAATGACTCCAATTTTGGGAGGCTGCTCCAAACAGCCCTCAACCTCCTGGAATTTGGGGTTTCAGCTGGATGAAATTGCTCCAGTATCGGGGAGAGCTGCTCCAAAAGCCTCATGACCTCCCAGACTTCTGGGTTTCAGGTGGCTGAAATGGCTCCAGCTTTGGGGTTCTGCTCTAAAAGCCCCTCATTACCTCCTGAATTGTGCATTTCAGCTGGCAGAAATGGCTCTAGCTTTGGGGGCTGTTCCAAACTCCTCACAACCTCCTGAATTGTGGCTTCTGCTGGCAGAAATGGCTCCAATTTTGGGGAGGGCTGAAAAAGCCCTCATGACCTCCTGAAATTAGGGGTTTCAGCTAGCAGAAACTGCTCCAATGTTAGGGGGGCTTTTCCAAATAACCTCACGACATCCTGAATTTGGTGTTTCAGCTGGCAGAAACAGCTCCACTTGGGGAGGGTTGCTCCAAAAGCCCTCACCAACTTCTGAATTCTGGGATTCAGCTGGCAGAAATGGCTCCAGCGTTGAGCTAGGGGGCCGCACTAAAAACCCTCACAACCTCCAGGAATTCAGGGTTTCAGCTGGCAGAAATGGCTCCAATTTGGGGAGGGTTGCCCAAAACCCTCAGGACCTCCTGGAATTGGAGGTTTCAGCTGGCAGAAATGGCTCCAATTTTGGGAAGGGCTGTCAAATAGCCCTCACAACGTTCTGGAATTTGGGGCTTCAACTGGCAAAATGGCTTCAATTTGGTGTAGGGCTGCTCCAAAAGCCCTCACGACCTCCTGGAATTCAGGGTTTCATCTGGCAGAAACGGCTCTAATTTTGGTGAGAGATGCGGCTCCAAAAAGCCATCACAACCTACTGAATTTTGGATTTCAACAGGCAGATTTTGTTGTAGGTTGCTCCAAAAGCGCCCACGACCTCCTGGAATTCATAGTTCAGCTGGCACAAATGGATCTAATTTTGAGGGAGGGTTGGCCAAAAAGCCCTCATGACCTTCTGGAATTTGGGGTTTCAGCTGGCAGAAATGGCTCCAATTGTGGGTAGGGGTTGCTCTAAAACTCCTCTCACAACCTCCTGAATTCAGGGGTTCAACTGGCAGAAATGGCTTCAATTTTGGGGGAGGCCTGCTCCAAGAAGCCCTCACGACCTCCTGGAATTCAAGGTTTCAGCTGGCAGAAATGGCTCCAGCTTTGGTGGGGCTGCTCCAAAAAGCCCTCACAACCTCCTGGAATTCTGGGTTTCAACTGGCAGAAATGGCTCCAATTTATTGGGAGGGCTGCTCCAAAAAGCCCTCATGACCTCCTGGAATTCAGAGTTTCAACTCCCAGAAACGGCTCCAGTTTTGGGGGAGGGTTCCAAAAGACCTCATGACCCTCATGGAATTCAGGGTTTAAACTAGCAGAAATGGCTCCAATTTTGTGGGAAGGCTGCTCCAAAAAGCCCTGACAACCTCCTGGAATTTGGGTGGTTTCAGCTGGCAGAAATGGCTCCAATTTTGGGGGAGGGCTGCTCCAAAAAGCCTTCATAACCTACTGGAATTCAAGGATTCAGCTGGCAGAAATGGCTCCAATTTCGGGGGACGGCTGGTCCAAACAGCCCTAATGACCTTCTGGAATTCTGGGTTTCAGCTGGCAGAAATGGCTCCAGCTTTGGGAGGGCTGGTCCAAAAAGCCCTCACAACCTCCTGGAATTCTGGGTTTCAGCTGTCAGAAGTGGCTCCAATTCTGGGGAGGCTGCCCCAAAAGCCTCAGGATCTCCTGGAATTGGATTTAGCTGGCAGAAATGGCTCCAATTTTGGTGTAGGGTTGCTCCAAAGCCCTCACGGCCTTCTGAATTTTGGGTTTCAGCTGGAAGAAATGACTCATTTGGGGAGGGCTGCTCCAAACAGCCCCTCACAACCTCCTGAATTTGGGGTTTCAGCTGGATGAAATTGCTCCAGTATCGGGGAGAGCTGCCCAAAAAGCCCTCATGACCTCCCGGACTTCTGGGTTTCAGGTGGCTGAAATGGCTCCAGCTTTGGGGGGTTCTGCTCCTAAAAGCCCTCATTACCTCCTAGAATTGTGCATTTCAGCTGGCAGAAATGGCTCAAGCTTTGGGGGGGTTTGTTCCAAAACTCCCTCACAACCTCCTGGAATTGTGGGCTTCTGCTGGCAGAAATGGCTCCAATTTTGGGGGAGGGCTGCTAGAAAAAGCCCTCATGACTTCCTGAAATTCGGGGTTTCAGCAAGCAGAAACTGCTCCAATGTTAGGGGAGGGCTTTTACAAATAACCCTCATGACCTCCTGGAATTTGGTGTTTCAGCTGGCAGAAATGGCTCCAATTGAGGGGTAGGGTTGCTCCAAAACTCCCTCACAACCTCCTGGAATTCAGGGTTTCAACTGGCAGAAATGGCTTCAATTTTGGGGGAGGCCTGCTCCAAGAAGCCCTCACGACCTCCTGAATTTAGGTTTCAGCTGGCAGAAATGGCTCCAGCTTTGGTGGTTGTTCCAAAAGCCTCACAACCTCCTGGAATTTGGTTCCAACTGGCAGAAATGGCTCCAATTTATTGGGAGGGTTGCTCCAAAAGCCCCTCATGACCTCCTGGAATCCAGAATTTCAACTCCCAGAAACGGCTCCAGTTTTGGGGAGGGCTGCTCCAAAAGACCTCATGACCTCATGGAATTCAGGGTTTAAACTAGCAGAAATGGCTCCAATTTTGTGGGAAGGTTGCTCCAAAAGCCCTGACAACCTCCTGGAATTTGGGTGGTTTCAGCTGGCAGAAATGGCTCCAATTTTGGAGGGCTGCTCAAAAGCCTTCATAACCATGGAATTCAAGGATTCAGCTGGCAGAAATGGCTCCAATTTCGGGGAGGGCTGGTCCAAACAGCCCTAATGACCTTCTGGAATTCTGGGTTTCAGCTGGCAGAAATGGCTCCAGCTTTGGGAGGGCTGGTCCAAAAAGCCCTCACAACCTCCTGGAATTCTGGGTTTCAGCTGGCAGAAGTGGCTCCAGTTCTGGGGGAGGGCTGCTCCAAAAAGCCCTCAGGATCTCCTGAAATTCGGGATTTCAGCTGGCAGAAATGGCTCCAATTTTGGAGTAGGCTGTTCCAAAAGCCCTCACGACCTTCTGAATTTTGGGCTCAGCTGGAAGAAATGACTCCAATTTGGGGAGGGCTGCTCCAAACAGCCCCTCACAACCTCCTGGAATTTGGGGTTTCAGCTGGCAGAAATTGCTCCAGTATTGGGGAAGAGCTTCACAAAATCCCTCATGACCTCCTGGACTTCTGGGTTTCAGCTGGTTGAAATGGCTCCAGCTTTGGAGGATTCTGCTCCAAAAGCCTTCATAAACTCCTGGAATTGTGCATTTCAGCTGGTAGAATGACTCAGCCTTGGGGAGGGGGCTGTTCCAAATCCCTCACAACCTGCTGGAATTGTGGCTTCTGCTGGCAGAAATGGCTCAAATTTTGGGGGAGGGCTGCTCCAAAAAGCCCTCACAACCTCCTGGAATTTGGGGTTTCAGCTGGCAGAAATGGCTCCAATTTTGGGGGAGGGCTGCTAGAAAAAGCCCTCATGACCTCTTGGAATTCGGGGTTTCAGCTCGCAGAAACTCCTCCAATGTTGGGGGAGAGCTTTCCCAATAACCCTCACAACCTCCTGGAATTTGGTGTTTCAGCTGGCAGAAATAGCTCCAATTTCGGGGGAAGGTTGCTCCAAAAAGCCCTTACCAACTTCTGGAATTCTGGGATTCAGCTGGCAGAAATGGCTCCAGCTTTGGGCTAGGGGCTGCACCAAAAGCCCTCACAACCTTCCTGAATTCAGGGTTTTCTACTAGCAGAAATAGCTCCAATTTGGGGGAGGGTTGCTCCAAAACCCTCAGGATCTCCTGGAATTCGAGGTTTCAGCTGGCAGAAATGGCCCAATTTTGTGAAGGGCTGCCCAAATAGCCCTCACAACGTCCTGGAATTTGGGGCTTCAACTGGCAGAAATGGCCTTCAATTTGGTGTAGGGCTGCTCAAAAGCCCTCACGACCTTCTGAAATTTGCCGTTTCAGCTAGCAGAAATGGCTAGTTTTGGGAGGAAGCTCCTAAGCCCTCCGCCTTCTGAATTGGGTTTCAGCTCAGAAATGGCTCCAGTTTTCGGGAGGGTTGCTCAAACAGCCTCTCACAACCTCCTGGAATTCAGGGTTTCATCTGGCAGAATCGGCTCTAATTTTGGTGAGAGATGCTCCAAAAAGCGTCACAACCTAGTGGAATTTTGGATTCAACTGGCAGATTTTGTTGTGGGGCTGCTCAAAAGCGCCATGACCTCCTGGAATTTATTGTTTCAGTGGCACAAATGGCTCCAATTTTGAGGAGGGCTTGGCAAAAGCCCTCATGACCTTCTGGAATTTGGGGTTCAGCTGGCAGAAATGGCTCCAATTGTGGGGTAGGGTTGCTCAAAACTCCTCACAACCTCCTGGAATTCAGGGTTTCAACTGGCAGAAATGACTTCAATTTTGGGGAGGCCTGCTCCAAGAAGCCCTCTCGACCTCCTGGAATTTGAGGTTTCAGCTGGCAGAAATGGCTCCAGCTTTGGTGGGGCTGCTCAAAAGCCCTCACAACCTCCTGGAATTCTGGGTTTCAACTGGTAGAAATGGCTCCAATTTATTGGGAGGGTTGCCCAAAAGCCCCCGTGACCTCCTGAATTCAGAGTTTCAACTCCCAGAGAAACGGCTCCAGTTTTGGGGAGGGCTGCTCAAAAAGACCTCATGACCTCATGGAATTAGGGTTTAAACTAGCAGAAATGGCTCCAATTTTGTGGAAGGCTGCTCCAAAAGCCCTGACAACCTCCTGGAATTTGGGTGGTTTCAGCTGGCAGAAATGGCTCCAATTTTGGGGAGGGCTGCTCCAAAAGCCTTCATAACCTACTGAATTCAAGGATTCAGCTGGGAGAAATGGCTTCAACTTCGGGAGGGCTGGTCCAAACAGCCTCATGACCCTTCTGGAATTCTGGTTTAGCTGGCAGAAATGGCTCCAGCTTTGGGAGCGCTGGTCCAAAAAGCCTCCCAACCTCCTGGAATTCTGGGTTTTAGCTGGCAGAAGTGGCTCCAGTTCTGGGGGAGGCTGCTCCAAAGCCCTCAGGATCTCCTGAATTGGGATTTCAGCTGGCAGAAATGGCTCCACTTTGAGTAGGGCTGCTCCAAAAGCCCTCACGACCTTCTGAATTTTGGGCTTCAGCTGGAAGAAATGACTCAATTTTGGGGGCTGCTCCAAACAGCCCTCACAACCTCCTGGAATTTGGGGTTTCAGCTGGCAGAAATTGCTCCAGTATCGGGAAGAGCTTCTACAAAATCCCTCATGACCTCCTGGACTTCTGGGTTTCAGCTGGTTGAAATGGTTCCAGCTTTGGAGGGTTCTGCTCCAAAAAGCCTCTATAAACTCCTGAATTGTGCATTTCAGCTGGCAGAAATGACTCCAGCCTTGGGGCAGGGGCTGTTCCAAAACTCCTCACAACCTGCTGGAATTGTGGGCTTCTGCTGGCAGAAATGGCTCAAATTTTGGGGGAGGGCTGCTCCAAAAAGCCCTCACAACCTCCTGGAATTTGGGGTTTCAGCTGGCAGAAATGGCTCCAATTTTGGGGGAAGGCTGCTAGAAAAAGCCCTCATGACCTCTTGGAATTCGGGGTTTCAGCTCGCAGAAACTCCTCCAATGTTGGGGGACAGCTTTTCCAAATAACCCTCACAACCTCCTGGAATTTGGTGTTTCAGCTGGCAGAAATAGCTCCAATTTCCGGGGAGGGTTGCTCCAAAAAGCCCTCACCAACTTCTGGAATTCTGGGATTCAGCTGGCAGAAATGGCTCCAGCTTTGGGGTAGGGGGCTGCACCAAAAAGCCCTCACAACCTCCAGGAATTCAAGGTTTGCTGGCAGAAATGGCTCCAATTTGGGGAGGCTGCTCCAAAAGCCCTCACCAACTCTGGAATTCTGGGATTCTGCTGCAGAAATGGCTCCAGCTTTGAGCTAGGCTGCACCAAAAAGCCCTCACAACCTCCCTGAATTCAGGGTTTTCTGCTGGCAGAAATAGCTCCAATTTGGGGGGAGGGCTGCTCCATAAAACCCTAAGGATCTCCTGGAATGCGAGGTTTCGGCTGGCAGAAATGGCTCCAATTTTGGGGAAGGGCTGCTCCAAATAGCCCTCACAACATCCTGGAATTTGGGGCTTCAACTGGCAGAAATGGCTTCAATTTTGGTGTAGGGCTGCTCCAAAAATTCCTCACGACCTTCTGAAATTTGCCATTTCAGCTAGCAGAAATGGCTAGTTTTGGGGGAAGGAAGCTCCAAGAAGCCCTCCCGCCTTCTGAATTCGGGGTTTCAGCTCGCAGAAATGGATCCAGTTTTGCAGGAGGGCTGCTCCAAACAGCCCTCACAACCTCCTGGAATTCAGGGATTCATCTGGCAGAAACGGCTATTTTGTAAGAGATGCGGCTCCAAAAAGCGGTCACAACCTACTGGAATTTTGGATTTCAACTGGCAGATTTTGTTAAGGGTTGCTCCAAAAAGCTCTCATGACCTCCTGGAATTCATAGTTTCAGCTGCCACAAATGGATCTAATTTTGAGGGAGGGCTTGGCCAAAAAGCCCTCATGACCTTCTGGAATTTGGGGTTTCAGCTGGCAGAAATGGCTCCAATTGTGGGGGAGGGCAGCTCCAAAACTCCATCACAACCTCCTGGAATTCAGGGTTTCAACTGGCAGAAATGGCTTCAATTTTGGGGAGGCTCTGCTCCAAGAAGCCCTCACGACCTCCAGGAATTCTAGGTTTCAGCTAGCAGAAATGGCTCCAGCTTTGGTGGGCTGCTCCAAAAGCCCCTCACAACCTCCTGGAATTGGGTTTCAACTGGCAGAAATGGCTCCAATTTATTGGGAGGGCTGCTCCAAAAACCCCTCATGACCTCCTGGAATTCAGAGTTTCAACTCCCAGAAATGGCTCCTGTTTTGGGGGAGGGCTGCTCCAAAAAGACCTCATGACCTCATGGAATTCAGGGTTTAAACTGGCAGAAATGGCTCCAATTTTGTGGGAGGTGCTACAAAAGCCCTGACAACCTCCTGGAATTTGGGTGGTTTCAGGCTGGCAGAAATGGCTCCACTTCGGGAGGGCTGGTCCAAACAGCCTCATGACCTTCTGGAATTCTAGGTTTCATCTGAGAAATGGCTCCAGCTTTGGGAGGGCTGGTCCAAAAGCCTCACAACCTCCTATTCTGGGTTCCAGCTGGCAGAAGTGGCTCCAGTTCTGGGGTGGGTTGCTCCAAAAATCCCTCAGGATCTCCTGGAATTCGGGATTTCAGCCGGCATAAATGGCTCCAATTTTGGTGTAGGGCTGCTCCAAAAAGCCCTCACGACCTCCTGGAATTTGGGGTTTCAGCTGCCAGAAATGGCTCCAGTATCTGGGAAGAGCTGCTCCAAAAATCCCTCATGACTTCCTGGACTTCTGGGTTTCAGCTGGCTGAAATGGCTCCAGCTTTGGAGGGTTCTGCTCCAAAAAGCCTTCATAACCTCCTGAATTGTGCATTTCAGCTGGCAGAAATGGCTCCAGCCTTGGGGGCTGTTCAAAACTCCCTCACAACCTGCTGGAATTGTGGCTTCTGCTGGCAGAAATGGCTCCAATCTTAGGGGAGGGCGCCCAAAATCCCTCACAACCTCTTGGAATTTGGGGTTTCAGCTGGCAGAAATGTCCTAATTTTGGGGAGGGTTGCTAGAAAACCCTCATGACCCTTGGAATTGGGGTCCAGCTCGCAAAATTGCTCCAATGTTGGGGAGAGCTTTTCCAAATTACCTCACAACCTCCTTGAATTTGGTGTTTCAGCTGGAGAAACAGTTCCACTTCGGGGAGCGCTTGTTCAAATGCCCCTCCAACTTCTGGAATTCTGGGATTCAGCTTGCAGAAATGGCTCCAGCTTGAGGCTAGGTGCTGCACCAAAAAGCCCTGACAACCTCCAGGAATTCAAGGTTTCCAGCTGGCAGAAATGGTCTAATTTTGGGGAGGCTGCTCAAAAGCCCTCAGGATCTCCTGGAATTGGAGGCTCAGCTGGCAGAAATGGCTCCATTTTAGGGAAGGGCTGCTCCAAATAGCCCTCACAACATCCTGGAATTTGGGGTTTCACTGGCAGAAATGGCTTCACTTTGGTGTAGGGCTGCTCCAAAAGCCCTCATGACCTTTCTGAAATTTGCCATTCTCAGCTAGCAGGAATGGCTCCAGTTTTGGGGGAAGGAAGTTCCAAGAAGCCCTCCGGCCTTCTGAATCTGGGGTTTCAGTTTGTAGAAATGGCTCCAGTTTTGGGGAGGGTTGTCTAAACAGCCCTCCCAACCTCCTGAAATTCAGGGTTTCATCTGCAGAAATGGCTCTAATTTTGTTGAGATGCGGCTCCAAAAAGTCGCCACAACCTAGTGGAATTTTGGATTTCAACTGGCAGATTTTGTTATAGGGCTGCCCCAAAAGCCATGACCTCCTGGAATTCATTGTTTCAGTGGCACAAATGGCTCCAATTTTGAGGGAGGGCTTGGCCAAAGCCCCCATGACCATCTGGAATTTCGGGTTTCAGCTGCAGAAATGGCTCCAATTGTGGGGAGGGCAGCTCAAAACTCCCTCATGACCTCCTGGAATTTGGGGTTTAGCTGGCAGAAACAGCTCTAGTTTTGGGTAGGGCAGCTCCAAATGTCCTCACTACCTCTTGAATTCTGGTTTCAGCTGGCAGAAATGAATCAAATATCCGGGGAGGGCTGCCCAAAAGCCTGATGACCTCCTGAATTCTGGGTTTCAGCTGGCAGAAATGGCTCCAGCTTTGGGGAGGCTGCTCCAAACCCCCACAACCTCCTGAATTGTGGGTTTCTGCTGGCAGAAATGGCTCCACTTTGGGGAGGGCTGCTCAAAAGCCCTCATGACTCCTGGAATTGCGTTACCAGCTTGAAGAAATGACTCAATTATGGTGGAGGGCTTTACAAAAACTCTAACGGCTTCCTGAATTTGGGGTTTCAGCTGGTAGAAACAGCTCCACCTGGGGAGGGCTGCTCCAAAAAGCCCTCGCCACCTTCTGTAATTCTGGGATTCAGCTGGCAGAAATGGCTCCAGCTTGGAGTTGGGCTGCTCCAAAACCCTCACAACCTCCAGGAATTTGGGGTTTCAGCTCAGAAATGGCTCCAATTTTGGGGAAGGGCTTCCAAAACACTTCATGATCTCCTTGATTCGGGTTTCAGCTGGCAGAAATGGCTCCAGGCTTGTGGGGATGGGGTCGCCCAGAAAGCCTTTTATGGCCTCCTGGAATTTGGGGTTTCAGCTGGCAGAAATGGCTCTATTTTGGGAGCGCTGCTCCAAAAGTCCTCACAATCTCCTGGAATTTGGGTTTCATCTGGCAGAATCTGGCCTCACTTTTGGTGAGAGATGCTGCCCAAAAGTCGCACAACCTAGTGGAATTTTGGATTTCAACTGGCAGATTTGTTGTAGGGCTGCTCCAAAAAGCGCCATGACCTCCTGTGAATTTATTGTTTTAGGCACAAATGGTCTAATTTTGAGGGAGGAGGTGCAAAAGCCCTCATGACCTTCTGGAATTTGGGGTTTCAGCTGGCAGAAATGGCTCCAATTGTGGGGTAGGGTTGTCTAAACTCCTCACAACCTCCTGGAATTCAGGGTTTCAACTGGCAGAAATGACTTCAATTTTGGGGAGGCCTGCTCCAAGAAGCCCCTCGACCTCCTGGAATTCTGGGTTTCAGCTGGCAGAAATGGCTCCAGCTTTGGTGGGGCTGCTCCAAAAGCCCTCACAACCTCCTGGAATTCTGGGTTTCAACTGGTGAAATGGTCCAATTTATTGGGAGGGCTGCTCAAAAAGCCCTCGTGACCTCCTGAATTCAGAGTTTCAACTCCCAGAAACTGCTCCAGTTCTTGGGGGAGGGCTGCTCCAAAAGACCTCATGACCTCATGGAATTCAGGGTTAAACTAGCAGAAATGGCTCCAATTTGTGGGGAGGCTGCTCCAAAAAGCCTCTGACAACCTCCTGGAATTTGGGTGGTTTCTGTGGGCAGAAATGGCTCCAATTTTGGGAGGGCTGCTCTAAAAAGCCTTCATAACCTACTGGAATTCAAGGATTCAGCTGGGAGAAATGGCTCCATCTGGGGAGGCTGTCCAAACAGCCCTCATGACCTTCTGGAATTCTGGGTTTCAGCTGGCAGAAATGGCTCCAGCTTTGGGAGCGCTGGTCCAAAAGCCCTCACAACCTCCTGGATTCTGGGTTTAGCGGCAGAAGTGGCTCCAGTTCTGGGGAGGCTGTCTGAAAGCCTCAGGATCTCCTGAATTTGGGATTTCAGCTGGCAGAAATGGCTCCAATTTTGAGTAGGGGCTGCTCTAAAAGCCCTCACGACCTTTCTGAATTTTGGGCTTCAGCTGGAAGAAATGACTCCATCTTGGGGAGGCTGCTCCAAAAGCATCTTCACAACCTCCTGGAATTTGTGGGTTTCAGCTGGCAGAAATTGCTCCAGTATGTGAAGAGCTTCTACAAAAATCCTCATGACCTCCTGGACTTCTGGTTTCAGCTGGTTGAAATGGCTCCAGCTTTGGAGGGTTCTGCTCAAAAAGCCTTCATAAACTCCTGGAATTGTGCATTTCAGCTGGCAGAAATGACTCCAGCCTTGGGCAGGGGGCTGTTCCAAAACTCCCTCACAACCTGTTGAATTGTGGGCTTGCTGGTCAGAAATGGCTCAAATTTTGGGGGAGGCTGCTCCAAAAGCCTCTCACAACCTCCTGGAATTTGGGGTTTCAGCTGGACAGAAATAGCTCCACTTTTGGGGAGGGCTGCTAAAAGCCCTCATGACCTCTTGAATCTGGGGTTTTCAGTCGCAGAATCCTCCAATGTTGGGGACAGCTTTTCCAAATAAACCTCACAACCTCCTGGAATTTGGTGTTTCAGCTGGCAGAATAGCTCCACTCTCGGGGAGGGTTGCTCCAAAAGCCCCTCACCAACTTCTGGAATTCTGGGATTCAGCTGGCAGAAATGGCTCCAGCTTTGGGCTAGGGGGCTGCACCAAAAAGCCCTCACAACCTCCAGGAATTCAAGGTTTAAGCTGGCAGAAATGGCTCCAATTTGGGGGGAAGGCTGCTCCAAAAAGCCCTCACCAACTTCTGGAATTCTGGGATTCAGCTGGCAGAAATGGCTCCAGCTTTGAGCTAGGGGGCTGCACCAAAAAGCCCTCACAACCTCCCTGAATTCAGGGTTTTCTGCTGGCAGAAATAGCCCAATTTGGGGAGGGCTTTCCATAAAACCCCAAGGATCTCCTGAATGCAGGTTTCAGCTAAGCAGAAATGGCTCCAATTTTGGGGAAGGGCTGCTCCAAATAGCCCTCACAACATCCTGGAATTTGGGGCTTCAACTGGCAGAAATGGCTTTCAATTTTGGTGTAGGGCTGCTCCAAAAAGCCTCACGACCTTCTGAAATTTGCCATTTCAGCTAGCATGAAATAGCTAGTTTTGGGGAGGAAGCTCCAAGCAGCTTCCGCCTTCTGAATTGGGGTTTCAGCTCGCAGAAATGGATCCAGTTTTGTGAGGGTTGCTCCAAACAGCCCTCACAACCTCCTGAATTCAGGATTCATCTGGCAGAAACGGCTCTAATTTTGTGAGAGATGCGGCTCCAAAAAGGGCTCAACCTAGTGGAATTTTGGATTTAAACTGGCAGATTTTGTTGTAGGCTGCTTTAAAAGCTCTCATGACCTCCTGGAATTCACAGTTTCAGCTGGCACAAATGGATCTAATTTTGAGGAGGGCTTGGCCAAAAGCCCTCATGACCATCTGGAATTTGGGGTTTCAGCTACAGAAATGGCTCCAATTGTGGGGAGGCAGCTCCAAACTCCATCACAACCACCTGGAATTCAGGGCTTTCAACTGGCAGAAATGGTTTCAATTTTGGGGAGGCCTGTTCAAGAAGCTCCTCACGACCTCCAGGAATTCTAGGTTTCAGCTAGTAGAAATGGCTCCAGCTTTGGTGGGCTGCTCAAAAGCCTCACAACCTCCTGGAATTCTGGGTTCAACTGCAGAAATGGTTCTATTTATTGGGAGGGCTGCTCCAAACCCCTCATGACCTCCTGGAATTCAGAGTTTCAACCCCAGAAATGGCCCTGTTTTGGGGAGGGCTGTCCAAAAAGACCTCATGACCTCATGGAATTTAGGGTTTAACCTGGCAGAAATGGCTCCACTTTTGTGAAGGCTACAAAAAGCCCTGACAACCTCCTGAATTTGGGTGGTTTCAGCTGGCAGAAATGGTCATACTCTGGGGAGGGTTGTCCAAATAGCCCCCTATGACCTTCTGGAATTCTAGGTTTCATCTGGCAGAAATGGCTCCAGCTTTGGGAGGGCTGGTCCAAAAGCCCTCACAACCTCCTGGAATTCTGGGTTTCAGCTCAGAAGTAGGCTCCAGTTCTGGGGTAGGGCTGCCCAAAAATCCTCAGGATCTCCTGAATTCGATTTCAGCCGGCATAAATGGCTCCAATTTTGGTGTAGGGCTGCTCCAAAAGCCCTCACGACCTCCTGGAATTTGGGGGTTCAGCTGCCAGAAATGGCTCTGTATCTGGGAAGAGCTGCTCCAAAAATCCCTCATGACTTCCTGGACTTTCTCTAGCTGGCTGAAATTGGTTCCAGCTTTGAGAGGTTTTCGCTCCCAAAAAAGCCTTCTATAACCTCCTGAATTGTGTATTTCAGCTGGCAGAAATGGCTCCAGCCTTGGGGCTGTTCCAAAGCTCCTCACAACCTGCTGGAATTGTGGGCTTCTGCTGGCAGAAATGGCTCCAATCTTAGGGAGGCTGTTCAAAAATCCCTCACAACCTCTTGGAATTTGGGGTTTCAGTGGGCAGAAATGTTCCTAATTTTTGGGGAGGCTGCTAGAAAACCCCATGACCTCTTGGAATTCGGGGTCTCAGCTCGCAAAAATTGCTCCAATGTTGGGGAGAGCTTTTTCAAATTACCCTCACAACCTCCTTGAATTTGGTGTTTCAGCTGGCAGAAACAGTTCACTCGGGGGCGCTTGCTCAAAATGCCCCTCGCCAACTTCTGGAATTCTGGGATTCAGCTTGCAGAATGGCTCCAGCTTTAGGCTAGGGTGCTGCACCAAAAGCCCTGACAACCTCCAGGAATTCAAGCTCCAGCTGGCAGAAATGGCTCCAATTTTGGGGAGGGCTTGCCAAAAAGCCCTCAGGATCTCCTGGAATTCGAGGTTTCAGCTGGCAGAAATGGCTCCAATTTTAGGGAAGGGCTGCTCCAAATAGCCCTCACAACATCCTGGAATTTGGGGTTTCACCTGGCAGAAATGGCTTCAATTTTGGTGTAGGGCTGCTCCAAAAAGCCCTCATGACCTTCTGAAATTTGCCATTTCAGCTAGCAGGAATGGCTCCAGTTTTGGGGGAAGGAAGCTCCAAGAAGCCCTCCCGGCCTTCTGAATTCTGCTTCAGTTTCAGAAATGGCTCCAGTTTTGGGGGAGGGCTGCTCCAAACAGCCCTCCCAACCTCCTGAAATTCAGGGTTTCATCTGGCAGAAATGGCTCTAATTTTGTTGAGAGATGCGGCCCAAAAGCCGTTCACAACCTAGTGGAATTTTGGATTTCAACCGCAGATTTTGTTATAGGCTGCTCCAAAAGCGCTCATGACCTCCTGGAATTCATTGTTTCAGTGGCACAAATGTTCCAATTTTGAGGAGGGCTTGGCCAAAAGCCCTCATGACCATCTGGAATTTCGGGTTTCAGCTGGCAGAAATGGCTCCAATTGTGGGTAGGCAGCCAAAACTCCCTCATGACCTCCTGGAATTGGGGGTTTTAGCTGGCAGAAACAGCTCTAGTTTTGGGGTGGGCGGCTCCAAAATGTCCTCACGACCTCTGGAATTCTGGGTTTCAGCTGGCAGAAATGAATCAAATATCCGGGGAGGGCTTGTCCAAAAGCCTGATGACCTCCGAATTCTGCGTTTCAGCTGGCAGAAATGGCTCCAGCTTTGGGGAGGCTGTTCCAAACTCCTCACAACCCTCCTGAATTGTGGGTTTCTGCTGGCAGAAATGGCCCTAATTTTGGGGAGGCTGTCAAAAAGCCCCTCATGACCTTCCTGAATTCGGTCATTTCAGCTTGAAGAAATGACTCCAATTATGGTGGAGGGCTTTTACAAAAACTCTAACGGCTTCCTGAATTTGGGTTTTCAGCTGGTAGAAACAGCTCCATTCGGGGAGGGCTGCCCAAAAGCCCTCGCCACCTTCTGTAATCTCTGGGATTCAGCTGGCAGAAATGGCTCCAGCTTTGAGTTGGGGCTGCTCCAAAAACCCTCACAACCTCCAGGAATTTGGGGTTTCAGCTTCAGAAATGGCTCCAATTTTGGGGAAGGGCTTCTCCAAAACACTTCATGATCTCTTGATCTGGTTTCAGCTGGCAGAAATGGCCCCAGGCTTGTGGGATGGGGTTTCCAGAAAGTTTCTATGGCCTCCTGGAATTGGGGTTTCAGCTGGCAGAAATGGCTCTATTTTGGGAGCTGCTGTCTAAAAAGTCCTCACAATCTCCTGGAATTCTGGGTTTCATCTGCAGAATCTGGCTCTAATTTTGGGAGAGATGCTGCTCAAAGCCGTCACAACCTAGTGGAATTTTGATTTCACTGGCAGATCTTGTTGCAGGGCTGCTCCAAAAAGCTCCTTGACCTCCTGGAATTTATTGTTTCAGTGGCACAAATGGTCTAATTTTGAGGGAGGGCTTGCCAAAAGCCCTCATGACCTTCTGGAATTTGGGGGTTTGGTTGGCAGAAATGGCTCCAATTGTGGGGTAGGGTTGCTCCAAACCTCCTCACAACCTCCTGGAATTCAGGTTTCAACTGGCAGAAATGACTTCAATTTGGGGAGGCCTGCCCCAAGAAGCCCTCCTCGACCTCCTGAATTTAGGTTTCAGCGGCAGAAATGGCTCCAGCTTGTTGCTCCAAAAAGCCCTCACAACCTCCTGGAATTCTGGGTTTCAACTGGTAGAAATGGCTCAATTTATTGGGAGGGCTGCCCAAAAGCCTCGTGACCTCCTGAATTCAGAGTTTCAACTCCCAGAAACGGCTCCAGTTTGGGGGAGGGCTGTCCAAAAGACTCATGACCTCATGGAATTGAGGGTTTAAACTAGCAGAAATGGCTCCAATTTTGTGGGAAGGTTGTTCAAAAGCCCTGACAACCTCCTGAATTTGGGTGGTTTCAGTTGGAAATGGCTCCACTTTGGGGAGGGCTGCCCAAAAGCCTTCATAACCTACTGGAATTCAAGGATTCAGCTGGGAGAAATGGCTCCATTCCGGGGAGGCTGGTCCAAACAGCCCTCATGACCTTCTGGAATTCTGTTTAGCTAGCGGAAATGGCTCCAGCTTTGGGAGCGCTGGTCCAAAAGCCCTCACAACTCCTGGAATTCTGGGTTTAGCTGGCAGAAGTGGCTCCAGTTCTGGGGGAGGCTGTCCGAAAAGCCCTCAGGATCTCCTGAATTCGGATTTGAGCTGTCAGAAATGGCTCCACTTTGGGAGTAGGGCTGCTCCAAAAGCCCTCACGACCTTCTGAATTTTGGGCTTCAGCTGGAAGAAATGACTCACTTTTGGGGAGGCTGCTCCAAACAGCACTCCACAACCTCCTGGAATTTGGGGTTTAGCTGGAGAAATTGCTCCGTATCGGGAAGAGCTTCACAAAATCCTCATGACCTCCTGGACTTCTGGGTTTCAGCTGGTTGAAATGGCTCCAGCTTGGAGGGTTCTGCCAAAAAGCCTTCATAAACTCCTGGAATTAGCATTTCAGCTGGCAGAAATGACTCCAGCCTTGGGGCAGGGGGCTGTTCCAAACTCCTCACAACCTGCTTGAATTGTGGGCTTGCTGGCAGAAATGCTCAAATTTTGGGGAGGGCTGCTCCAAAAGCCCTCACAACCTCCTGGAATTTGGGGTTTCAGCTAGGCAGAAATAGCTCTAATTTGGGGAGGGCTGCTGAAAAGCCCTCATGACCTCTTGAATTGGGTTTCAGCTCAGAGAAACTCCTCCCAATGTTGGGGAGAGTTTCAAATAATCCTCACAACCTCCTGGAATTTGGTGTTTCAGCTGGCAGAAATAGCTCCAATTTCGGGGAGGGTTGTTCCAAAAGCCTCACCAACTTCTGGAATTTGGATTCAGCTACAGAAATGGCTCCAGCTTGGGTAGGGGCTGCACCAAAAGCCCCTCACAACTCCAGGAATTCAAGGTTTGCTGGCAGAAATGGCTCCAATTTGGGGGAGGCTGC
Source organism: Neoceratodus forsteri (assembly GCA_016271365.2). NCBI lineage: Eukaryota > Metazoa > Chordata > Ceratodontiformes > Ceratodontidae > Neoceratodus > Neoceratodus forsteri. The sequence goes on from CM057449.1 coordinate 738,189,344, forward strand.
TCCAAAAGCCCTCACCAACTTGGAATTCTGGGATTCAGCTGGCGAAATGGCTCCAGCTTTGAGCTAGGGGTTGCACCAAAAGCCCTCACAACCTCCCCTGAATTCAGGGTTTTCTGCAGGTGAAATATCCAATTTGGGGGAGGCTGTCTACAAAACCCCAAGGATCTCCTGGAATGCGAGGTTCATGCTGGCAGAAATGGCTCCAATCTTTGGGGAAGGGCTGCCCAAATAGCCCTCACAACATCCTGGAATTTGGGGCTCAACTGGCAGAAATGGCTTCAATTTTGGTGTAGGCTGCTCCAAAAATCCTCACGACCTTCTGAAATTTGCCATTCTCAGCTAGCAGAAATGGCTAGTTTTGGGGAGGGAGTCCAAGGCCCTCCCGCCTTCTGGAATCTCGGGGTTTCAGCTCGCAGAAATGGATCCAGTTTTGTGGAGGGTTGCCCAAACAGCCCTCACAACCTCCTGGAATCTCAGGGATTCATCTGCAGAAACGGCTCTAATTTTGGTGAGAGATGCTCCCAAAAGGGCACAACCTAGTGGAATTTTGGATTTAAACTGGCAGATTTTGTTGTAGGGTTGCTAAAAAGCTCTCATGACCTCCTGGAATTCACAGTTTCAGCTGGCACAAATGGATCTAATTTTGAGGGAGGGTTGGCCAAAAGCCCTCATGACCATCTGGAATTTGGGGTTTCAGCAAGCTGGAAATGGCTCCAATTGTGGGGAGGGCAGCTCCAAACTCCATCACAACCACCTGGAATTCAGGGTTTCAACTGGCAGAAATGGCTTCAATTTTGGGGAGGCCTGCTCCAAGAAGCCCCTCACGACCTCCAGGAATTCTAGGTTTCAGCTAGCAGAAATGGCTCCAGCTTTGGTGGGGCTGCTCCAAAAAGCCCTCACAACCTCCTGGAATTCTGGGTTTCAACTGGCAGAAATGGCTCCAATTTATTGGGAGGGCTGCTCCAAAAACCCCTCATGACCTCCTGGAATTCAGAGTTTCAACTCCCAGAAATGGCTCCTGTTTTGGGGGAAGGCTGCTCCAAAAAGACCTCATGACCTCATGGAATTCAGGGTTTAAACTGGCAGAAATGGCTCCAATTTTGTGGGAAGGCTGCTACAAAAAGCCCTGACAACCTCCTGGAATTTGGGTGGTTTCAGCTGGCAGAAATGGCTCCAATTTCGGGGGAGGGCTGGTCCAAACAGCCCTCATGACCTTCTGGAATTCTAGGTTTCATCTGGCAGAAATGGCTCCAGCTTTGGGAGGGCTGGTCCAAAAAGCCCTCACAACCTCCTGGAATTCTGGGTTTCAGCTGGCAGAAGTGGCTCCAGTTCTGGGGTGGGCTGCTCAAAAATCCTCAGGATCTCCTGAATTCGGATTTCAGCCGGCATAAATGGCTCCACTTTGGTGTAGGCTGCTCCAAAAGCCCTCACGACCTCCTGAATTTGGGGTTTCAGCTGCCAGAAATGGCTCCAGTATCTGGGAAGAGCTGCTCCAAAATCCCTCATGACTTCCTGGACTTCTGGGTTTCTAGCTGGCTGAAATGGCTCCAGCTTTGGAGGGTTCTGCTCAAAAGCCTTCATAACCTCCTGGAATTGTGCATTTCAGCTGGCAGAAATGGCTCCAGCCTTGGGGGCTGTTCCAAAACTCCCTCACAACCTGCGTTGAATTGTGGGCTTCTGGCAGAAATGGTCTAATCTTAGGGGAGGCTGCCCAAAATCCCTCACAACCTCTTGGAATTTGGGGTTTCAGCTGGCAGAAATGTCTCTAATTTTGGGGAGGGCTGCTAGAAAACCCTCATGACCTCTTGAATTGGGGTCTCAGCTCTAAAAATTGCTCCAATGTTGGGGAGATTTTCAAATTACCCTCACAACCTCCTTGAATTTGGTGTTTCAGCTGGCAGAAACAGTTCCACTTCGGGGGCGTTGCTCAAAATGCCCTCGCCAACTTCAAATTCTGAGTTCAGCTTGCAGAAGTGGACTCCAGCTACAGGCTAGGGTGCTGCACCAAAAAGCCTGACAACCTCCAGGAATTCAGTTTCAGCTGCAGAAATGGCTCAATTTGGGGGGAGGGCTGCTCCAAAAAGCCCTCAGGATCTCCTGGAATTCGAGGTTTCAGCTGGCAGAAATGGCTCCAATTTTAGGGAAGGGCTGCTCCAAATAGCCCTCACAACATCCTGGAATTTGGGGTTTCACCTGGCAGAAATGGCTTCAATTTTGGTGTAGGGCTGCTCCAAAAAGCCCTCATGACCTTCTGAAATTTGCCATTTCAGCTAGCAGGAATGGCTCCAGTTTTGGGGGAAGGAAGCTCCAAGAAGCCCTCCGGCCTTCTGAATTCGGGGTTTCAGTTTGTAGAAATGGCTCCAGTTTTGGGGAGGGTTGCTCCAAACAGCCCTCCCAACCTCCTGAAATTCAGGGTTTCATCTGCAGAAATGGCTCTAATTTGTTGAGAGATGCGCCCAAAAGCCATCACAACTTAGTGGAATTTTGGATTTCAACTGGCAGATTTTGTTATAGGGCTGCTCCAAAAAGCGCTCATGACCTCCTGGAATTCATTGTTTCAGTGGCACAAATGGCTCCAATTTTGAGGGAGGGCTTGGCCAAAAAGCCCTCATGACCATCTGGAATTTCGGGTTTCAGCTGGCAGAAATGGCTCCAATTGTGGGGTAGGGCAGCTCCAAAACTCCCTCATGACCTCCTGGAATTTGGGGTTTTAGCTGGCAGAAACAGCTCTAGTTTTGGGGTAGGGCAGCTCCAAAATGTCCTCACGACCTCTTGGAATTCTGGGTTTCAGCTGGCAGAAATGAATCAAATATCCGGGGAGGGCTGCTCCAAAAAGCCTGATGACCTCCTGGAATTCTGGGTTTCAGCTGGCAGAAATGGCTCCAGCTTTGGGGGAGGCTGCTCCAAAACCCCCTCACAACCTCCTGGAATTGTGGGTTTCTGCTGGCAGAAATGGCTCCAATTTTGGGGGAGGGCTGCTTCCAAAAGCCCTCATGACCTCCTGGAATTCGTCATTTCAGCTTGAAGAAATGACTCCAATTATGGTGGAGGGCTTTTACAAAAAACTCTAACGGCTTCCTGGAATTTGGGGTTTCAGCTGGTAGAAACAGCTCCAATCTCGGGGGAGGGCTGCTCCAAAAAGCCCTCGCCACCTTCTGTAATTCTGGGATTCAGCTGGCAGAAATGGCTCCAGCTTTGGAGTTGGGGCTGCTCCAAAAAACCCTCACAACCTCCAGGAATTTGGGGTTTCAGCTTTCAGAAATGGCTCCAATTTTGGGGAAGGGCTTCTCCAAAAACACTTCATGATCTCCTTGGATTCTGGGTTTCAGCTGGCAGAAATGGCTCCAGGCTTGTGGGGATGGGGTCGCTCCAGAAGCCTTTATGGCCTCCTGGAATTTGGGGTTCAGCTGGCAGAAATGGCTCCTATTTTGGGAGCGCTGCTCCAAAAAGTCCTCACAATCTCCTGGAATTCTGGTTCAGCTGGCAGAATGGCTCCAATTTTGCTGGAGCGCTGCACCAAAAGACCCTAATGACCTCTTTGGAATTCAGGCTCTAGCTAGCAGAAACGGCTCCAATTTTGGGGAGGCAGCTCCAAAAGCCCTCATGACCTCCTGGAATTCAGGGTTTCAACTGGCAGAAATGGCTTCAATTTTGGTGTAGGACTGCTGCAAAAAGCCCTCATGACCTCCTGCAATTTGGTGTTTCTGCTGGAAGATACGGCTCCAATTTTGGGGGAGGGCTGCTCGAAAAAGCCCTCATAACCTCATGGAATTTGGGTTTTCAGCTGGCAGAAATGGCAACTATTTTGGGGGAGCACTGCTCCAAAAGCCCTCACAACCTCCTGAAATGCAGGGTTTCAGCTAGCAGAAATGGCTCCTATTTTGGGGAGCGCTGCTCCAAAAAGTCCTCACAATCTCCTGGAATTCACGGTTTAACTGGCAGAAATGGCTTCAATTTTGAGGAGGTCTGCCCAAGAACCCTCATGACCTCTTGGAATTCTAGGTTTCAGCTGGCAGAAATGGCTCCAGCTTTGGTGGGGCTGCTCAAGAAAAAAGCCCTCACAACCTCCTGGAATTCTGGGTTTCAACTGGCAGAAATGGCTCCAATTTATTGGGAGGCTGCTCCAAAAGCCCTCATGACCTCCTGGAATTGAGTTCCAGCTCACAGAAACAGCTCCAGTTTTGGGGGAGGGCTGCTATAAAAGCCTCATGACCTCCTGAATTCTGGGTTTCTGCTGGCAGAAATGGTCCCAGCTCTGCAGGGTGCTCCAAAAGCCTTCATGACCTCCTGGAATTTAGGGCTTCAGCCTCGTGAAACAGCTGCAATTTTGGGGGAGGCTGCTCCAAAGAGACCTCATGACCTCATGGAATTCAGGGTTTAAACTGGCAGAAATGGCTCCAATTTTGTGGGAAGGCTGCTCCAAAAAGCCCTGACAACCTCCTGGAATTTGGGTGGTTTCAGCTGGCAGAAATGGCTCCAATTTTGGGGGAGAGCTGCTCCAAAAAGCCTTCATAACCTACTGGAATTCAGGGATTCAGCTGGCAGAAATGGCTCCAATTTTGGGGAAAGGCTGCTCCAAAAAGCCCTCACAACCTCATGGAATTCAGGGTTTCAGATGGCAGAAACAGCTTCAATTTTGGTGGAGGGCTGCTCCAAAAAGCCTTCACAACCTCCTGGAATTTTGTGTTTCAACTGGCAGAATGGGTCCAATTTTGGGGTGCTGCAAGAATCCCTCATGACCTCCTCAAATTCAGTGTTTCAGCTGGCAGAAATGGCTCCAATTTTGGGGGAGGGCTGCTCCAAAAAGCCCTTATGAACTTCTGGTATTTGGGGTTTCAGCTGGCAGAAACAGCTCTGCTTTTGGGGGAGGGCTGCTCCAAAAAGCCCTCATGACCTCCTGGAATTCAGGGTTTCAGCTGGCAGAAATGGCTCTCATTTTGAGGAACAGCTCCAAAAGCCCTCACAACCTCCTGGAATTTGGGGTTTCAACTGGCAGAAATGGCTCCAACTTTTGGGAGGGCTGCTCCAAAATCCTCATGACCTCCTGGAATTCTGGTTTAAGCTGGCAGAAATGGCTCCAGCTTTGAGAGGCACTCAAAGAGCCTTCATGACCTCCAGGAATTCTGGGTTTCAGCTGGCAGAAATGGCTCCAATTATGGGCAGGGCTGCTCAAAAAGCCCTCGTGACTTACTGGAATTCAGGGTTTCAGCTGGCACAAATGGCTCCAGTTTTGTTGGGGGCAGCTCCAAAAAGCCCTCACAACCTCTTGGAATTCTGGGTTTCAGCTGGCAGAAATGGCTCCAATTTTGCTGGAGCGCTGCTCCAAAAGACCCTAATGACCTCTTGGAATTCAGGGTTTCAGCTAGCAGAAACGGCTCCAATTTTGGGGGAGGGCTGCTCCAAAAAGCCCTCATGACCTCCTGGAATTCAGGGTTTCAACTGGCAGAAATGGCTTCAATTTTGGTGTAGGACTGCTGCAAAAAGCCCTCATGACCTCCTGCAATTTGGTGTTTCTGCTGGAAGATACAGCTCCAATTTTGGGGGAGGGCTACTCCAAAAAGCCCTCATGACCTCCTGGACTTCTGGGTTTCAGCTGGCTGAAATGGCTCCAGCTTTGGGGGTTCTGCTCCAAAAAGCCTTCATAACTTCCTGGAATTGTGCATTTCAGCTGGCAAAAATGGCTCCAGCCTTGGGGGGGGGCTGTTCCAAAACTCCCTCACAACCTCCTGGAATTGTGGGCTTCTGCTTGCAGAAATGGCTCCAATTTTGGGGGAGGGCTGCTCCAAAAAGCCCTCACAACCTCCTGGAATTTGGGGTTTCAGCTGGCAGAAATGGCTCCAATTTTGGGGGAGGGCTGCTAGAAAAAGCCCTCATGACCTCTTGGAATTCAGGGTTTCAGCTCGCAGAAACTGCTCCAATGTTGGCGGAGAGCTTTTCCAAATAACCCTCACAACCTCCTGGAATTTGGTGTTTCAGCTGACAGAAACAGCTCCAATTTCGGGGGAGGGTTGCTCCAAAAAGCTCTCACCAACTTTTGGAATTCTGGGATTCAGCTGGCAGCAATGGCTCCAGCTTTGGGCTAGGGGGCTGCACCAAAAAGCCCTCACAACCTGCAGGAATTCAAGGTTTCAGCTGGCAGAAATGGCTCCAATTTGGGGGGAAGGCTGCTCCAAAAAGCCCTCAGGATCTCCTGGAATTCGAGGTTTCAGCTGGCAGAAATGGCTCCAATTTTAGGGAAGGGCTGCTCCAAATAGCCCTCACAACGTCCTGGAATTTCTGGTTTCAACTGGAAGAAATGGCTTCAATTTTGTTGTAGGGCTGCTCCAAAAAGCCCTCATGACCTTCTGAAATTTGCCATTTCAGCTAGCAGAAATGGCTCCAGTTTTGGGGGAGGGAAGCTCCAAGAAGCCCTCCCGGCCTTCTGAATTCGGGGTTTCAGCTCGAAGAAATGGCTCCAGCTTTGGGGGAGGGCTGCTCCAAAAAGCCCTCACAACCTCGTGGAATTCAGGGTTTCAGCTGGCAGAAACAGCTTCAATTTTGGTGGAGGGCTGCTCCAAAAAGCCTTCACAACTCCTGGAATTTGGGGTTTCAACTGGCAGAATGGGTCCAATTTTGGGTGCTCCAAGAATCCCTCATGACATCCTCAAATTCAGTGTTTCACCTGCAGAAATGGCTCGAATTTTGGGGAGGGCTGCTCCAAAAGCCCTCATGAACTTCTGGTATTTGGGGTTTCAGCTGGCAGAAACGGCTCTAATTTTGTTGAGCAATGCGGCTCCAAAAGCCATCACAACCTAGTGGAATTTTAGATTTCAACTGGCAGATTTTGTTGTAGGGTTGCTCCAAAAGCTCCATGACCTCCTGGGATTCATTGTTTCAGTGGCACAAATGGCTCCAATTTTGAGGGAGGGCTTGGCCAAAAAGCCCTCATGACCTTCTGGAATTTGGGGTTTCAGCTGGCAGAAATGGCTCCAATTCTGGGGTAGGGCAGCTCCAAAACTCCTTCATGACCTCCTGGAATTCAGGGTTTTAGCTGGCAGAAATGGCTCTAGTTTTGGGGAGGCAGTTCCAAAAGCCCTCATGACCTCCTGGAATTTGGGTTTTCAGCTGGCAGAAATGGCTCCAACTTTGGGGGCTGCTCCAAAACTCCCTCACAACCTCCTGGAATTGTGGGTTTCTGCTGGCAGAAATGGCTCCAACTTTGGGGGAGGGCTGCTTCAAAAAGCCCTCATGACCTTCTGGAATTCGTCATTTCAGCTAGAAGAAACAACTCCAATTTTGGTGGAGGGCTTTTCCAAATAACTCTAACGGCCTCCTGGAATTTGGGGTTTCAGCTGGTAGAAACAGCTCCACTTCGTGGAGGGCTGCTCCAAAAGCCCTCGCCACCTTCTGTATTTCTGGGATTCAGCTGGCAGAAATGGTTCCAGCTTTGGAGCAGGGGTTGCTCCAAAACCCTCACAACCTCCAGGAATTCAATACAGGTTTCAGAAAGGCTCCAATTTGGGAAGGGCTTCTCCAAAACACTTCATGATCTCCTTGATTCAGGGTTTCAGCTGGCAGAAATGGCTCCAGGCTTGTGGGGATGGGGTCGCCCAGAAAGCTTTATGACCTCCTGGAATTTGGGGTTTCAGCTGGCAGAAATGGCTCTAATTTTGGGGAGGGCAGCTGAAAAGCCCTCATAACCTCCTGGAATTCAGGGTTTCAAGTGGCAGAAATGGCTTCAATTTTGGAGGAGGTCCACCAAGAAGCCCTCAAGAACTCCTTTAATTCTAGGTTTCAGCTGGCAGAAATGGCTCCAGCTTGGGGGGGTTCTGCTCCAAAAAGCCTTCATAACCTCCTGGAATTGTGCATTTCAGCTGGCAAAAATGGCTCCAGCCTTGGGGGGGGCTGTTCCAAAACTCCCTCACAACCTCCTGAATTGTGGCTTCTGCTTGCAGAAATGGCTCTAATTTTGGGGAGGGCTGTCCAAAAGCCCTCACAACCTCCTGGAATTTGGGGTTTCAGCTGGCAGAAATGGCTCAATTTTGGGGAGGCTGCATGAAAGCCCTCATGACCTCTTGGAATTCAGAGTTTCAGCTCAGAGAAACTGCTCCAATGTTGGCGGAGAGCTTTTCCAAATAACCTCACAATCTCCTGGAATTTGTGTTTCAGCTGACAGAAACAGCTCCAATTTTGGGGAGGGTTGCCAAAAGCCCTCACCAACTTTTGGAATTCTGGGATTCAGCTGGCAGCAATGGCTCCAGCTTTGGGCTAAGGGCTGCACCAAAAGCCTCTCACAACCTGCAGGAATTCAAGGTTTCAGCTGGCAGAAATGGCTCCAATTTGGGGGGAAGGCTGCTCCAAAAAGCCCTCAGGATCTCCTGGAATTCGAGGTTTCAGCTGGCAGAAATGGCTCCAATTTTAGGGAAGGGCTGCTCCAAATAGCCTCACAAGTTCCTGGGAATTTCTGGTTTCAACTGGAAGAAATGGCTTCAATTTTGTTGTAGGGCTGCTCCAAAAGCCCTCATGACCTTCTGAAATTTGCCATTTAGCTAGCAGAAATGGCTCCAGTTTTGGGGAGGAAGCTCAAGAAGCCCTCCGGCCTTCTGAATTTGGGGTTTCAGCTGCAGAAATGGCTCCAGTTTTGGGGAGGGCTGCCCAAAAAGCCCTCACAACCTGTGGAATTCAGGGTTTCAGCTGGCAGAAACAGCTTCAATTTTGGTGGAGGCTGCTCCAAAAGCCTTCACTACCTCCTGGAATTTGGGGTTTCAACTGGCAGAATGGGTCCAATTTTGGGGTGCTCCAATAATCCCTCATGACCTCCTCAAATTCAGTGTTTCAGCTGCAGAAATGGCTCCAATTTTGGGGGAGGGCTGCTCCAAAAAGCCCTCATGAACTTCTGGTATTTGGGGTTTCAGCTGGCAGAAACGGCTCTAATTTTGTTGAGCAATGCGGCTCCAAAAAGCCATCACAACCTAGTGGAATTTTAGATTTCAACTGGCAGATTTTGTTGTAGGGCTGCTCCAAAAAGCGCTCATGACCTCCTGGAATTCATTGTTTCAGTGGCACAAATGGCTCCAATTTTGAGGGAGGGCTTGGCCAAAAAGCCCTCATGACCTTCTGGATTTGGGGTTTCAGCTGGCAGAAATGGCTCCAATTCTGGGTAGGGCAGCTCCAAACTCCTTCATGACCTCCTGGAATTCAGGGTTTTAGCTGGCAGAAATGGCTCTAGTTTTGGGGAGGCAGTTCCAAAAGCCCTCATGACCTCCTGGAATTTGGGGTTTCAGCTGGCAGAAATGGCTCCAACTTTGGGGCGGCTGCTCCAAAACTCCCTCACAACCTCCTGGAATTGAGGGTTTCTGCTGGCAGAAATGGCTCCAACTTTGGGGGAGGGCTGCTTCAAAAAGCCCTCATGACCTTCTGGAATTCGTCATTTCAGCTAGAAGAAACAACTCCAATTTTGGTGGAGGGCTTTTCCAAATAACTCTAACGGCCTCCTGGAATTTGCGGTTTCAGCTGGTAGAAACAGCTCCAATTTCGGTGGAGGGCTGCTCCAAAAAGCCCTCGCCACCTTCTGTATTTCTGGGATTCAGCTGGCAGAAATGGCTCCAGCTTTGGAGCAGGGGGCTGCTCCAAAAAACCCTCACAACCTCCAGGAATTCGGGGTTACAGGTTTCAGAAAGGCTCCAATTTTGGGAAGGGCTTCTCCAAAACACTTCATGATCTCCTTGGATTCAGGGTTTCAGCTGGCAGAAATGGCTCCAGGCTTGTGGGGATGGGGTCGCTCCAGAAAGCCTTTATGACCTCCTGGAATTTGGGGTTTCAGCTGGCAGAAATGGCTCTAATTTTGGGGAGGCAGCTCAAAAGCCCTCATAACCTCCTGGAATTCAGGGTTTCAAGTGGCAGAAATGGCTTCAATTTTGAGGAGGCCTGCTCCAAGAAGCCCTCAAGAACTCCTTTAATTCTAGGTTTCAGCTGGCAGAAATGGCTCCAGCTTTGGTGGGGCTCCAAAAGCCCTCACATCCTCCTGGAATTCTGGGTTTCAACTGGCAGAAATGGCTCCAATTTATTGGGAGGGCTGCTCAAAAAGCCCTCATGCCCTCCTGGAATTCAGAGTTTCAGCTCACAGAAACAGCTCCAGTTTTGGGGGAAGGCTGCTCCAAAAAGCCTTCACGACCTCCTGGAATTCTGGGTTTCTGCTGGCAGAAATGGCTCCAGCTCTGCAGGGGTGCTCCAAAAAGCCTTCATGACCTCCTGGAATTCAGGGCTTCAGCTCGCAGAAACAGCTGCAATTTTGGGGGAGGGCTGCTGCAAAAAGACCTCATGACCTCATGGAATTCAGGGTTTAAACTGGCAGAAATGGCTCTAATTTTGTGGGAAGGCTGCTCCAAAAAGCCCTGATGACCTCCTGAAATTTGGGTGGTTTCAGTTGGCAGAAATGGCTCCAATTTTGGGGGAGAGCTGCTCCAAAAAGCCTTCATAACCTACTGGAATTCAGGGATTCAGCTGGCAGAAATGGCTCCAATTTCGGGGGAGGGCTGGTCCAAATAACCCTCATGACTAACTGCAATGGTGGGTTTCAGCTGGCAGAAATGGCTCCAATTTTGAGGAAGGGCTGCTCCAAAAAGCCCTCACAACCTCGTGGAATTCAGGGTTTCAGCTGGTAGAAACAGCTTCAATTTTGGTGGAGGGCTGCTCCAAAAAGCCTTCACAACCTCCTGGAATTTGGGGTTTCAACTGGCAGAATGGGTCCAATTTTGGGTGCTCCAAGAATCCCTCATGACCTCCTCAAATTCAGTGTTTCAGCTGCAGAATTGGCTCCAATTTTGGGGGAGGGCTGCTCCCAAAAGCCCTCATGAACTTCTGGTATTTGGGGTTTCAGCTGGCAGAAACGGCTCCAATTTGGGGAGGGCTCCCAAAAAGCCCCACGACCTCCTGGAATTCAGGGTTTCAGCTGGCAGAAATGGCTCCCATTTTGGGGAACAGCTCCAAAAAGTCCTCACAACCTCCTGGAATTTGGGGTTTCAACTGGCAGAAATGGCTCCAATTTTGGGGGAGGGCTGCTCCAAAAATCCCTCATGACCTCCTGGAATTCTGGGTTTAAGCTGGCAGAAATGGCTCCAGCTTTGGGGGGGCACTCCAAAGAGCCTTCACGACCTCCTGGAATTCTGGTTTTCAGCTGGCAGAAATGGCTCCAATTTTGAGGCAGGGCTGCTCTGAAAAGCCCTCATGACCTCCTGGAATTTGGGGTTTCAGCTGAAAGAAATGGCTCCAATTTTTGGGGGTGGGCTGCTCCAAGAAGACCTCACAGCCTTCTGGAATTCAGGGTTTCAGTTGGCAGAAACAGTTTTAATTTTGGGGATGGCTGCTCCAAAAGCCCTCACATCCTCCTGGAATTTTGGATTTCAACTGGCAGATTTTGTTGTAGGGCTGCTCCAAAAAGCCTCATGACCTCCTGGAATTCATTGTTTCAGTGGCACAAATGGCTCCAACCTTGAGGGAGGCTTGGCCAAAAGCCCTCATGACCTTCTGGAATTTGAGGTTTCAGCTGGCAGAAATGGATCCATTTGTGGGTAGGCAGCTCAAAACTCCCTCCTGACCTCCTGGAATTTGGGGTTTAGCTGGCAGAAATGGCTCTAGTTTTGGGGAGGCAGCTCCAAAAGCCCTCACGACCTCCTGGAATTTTGGGTTTCAGCTGGCAGAAATGGATCAAATTTCGGGGGAGGACTGCTCCAAAAAGCCTTACGACCTCCTGGAATTCTGGGTTTCAGCTGGCAGAAATGGCTCCAGCTTTGGGGGGGGGCTGCTCCAAAACTCCCTCACAACCTCCTGGAATTGTGGGTTTCTGCTGGCAGAAATGGCTCTAATTTTTGGGGGTGGGCTGCTCCAAGAAGACCTCAAAACCTTCTGGAATTCAGGGTTTCAGCTGGCAGAAACAGTTTCAATTTTGGGGGAGGGCTGCTCCAAAAAGCCCTCACATCCTCCTGGAATTTGGGGTTTCAACTGGCAGAAATGGCTGCAATTTTGGGGAGGCTTTTCAAACAACCCTTATGACCTCCTGGAATTGTGGGTTTCAGCTGGCAGAAATGGCTCCAGCTTTGGGGGCACTCCAAAGAGCCTTCACTACCTCCTGGAATTCTGGGTTTCAACTGGCAGAAATAGCTCCAATTATGGGGCAGGGCTGCTCCAAAAAGCCCTCATGACTTACTGGAATTCAGGGTTTCAGCTGGCACAAATGGCTCCAGTTTTGTTGGGGGCAGCTCCAAAAAGCCCTCACAACCTCCTGGAATTCTGGGTTTCAGCTGGCAGAAATGGCTCCAATTTTGGGGGAGCGCTGCTCCAAAAACATAATGACCTCTTGGAATTCAGGGTTTTAGCTGGCAGAAACGGCTCCAATTTTGGGGGAGGGCTGCTCCAAAAAGCCCTCATGACCTCCTGGAATTCAGGGTTTCAACTGGCAGAAATGGCTTCAATTTTGGGGTAGGACTGCTGCAAAAAGCCCTCATGACCTCCTGCAATTTGGTGTTTCTGCTGGAAGATACGGCTCCAATTTTGGGGGAAGGCTGCTCCAAAAAGCCCTCATGACCTCCTGGACTTCTGGGTTTCAGCTGGCTGAAATGGCTCCAGCTTTGGGTGGTTCTGGTCCAAAAAGCCTTCATAACCTCCTGGAATTGTGCATTTCAGCTGGAATAAAATGGCTCCAGCCTTGGGGGGAGCTGTTCCAAAACTCCCTCACAACCTCCTGGAATTGTGGGCTTCTGCTTGCAGAAATGGCTCCAATTTTGGGGGAAGGCTGCTCCAAAAAACCCTCACAACCTCCTGGAATTTGGGGTTTCAGCTGGCAGAAATGGCTCCAATTTTGGGGGAAGGCTGCTAGAAAAAGCCCTCATGACCTCTTGGAATTCAGGGTTTCAGCTCACAGAAACTGCTCCAATGTTGGGGGAGAGCTTTTCCAAATAACCCTCACAACCTCCTGGAATTTGGTGTTTCAGCTGACAGAAACAGCTCCAATTTCGAGGGAGGGTTGCTCCAAAAAGCTCTCACCAACTTTTGGAATTCTGGGATTCAGCTGGCAGCAATGGCTCCAGCTTTGGGCTAGGGGGCTGCACCAAAAAGCCCTCACAACCTGCAGGAATTCAAGGTTTCAGCTGGCAGAAATGGCTCCAATTTGGGGGGAGGGCTGCTCCAAAAAGCCCTCAGGATCTCCTGGAATTCGAGGTTTCAGCTGGCAGAAATGTCTCCAGTTTTAGGGAAGGGCTGCTCCAAATAGCCCTCACAACGTCCTGGAATTTGGGGTTTCAACTGGCAGAAATGGGTTCAATTTTGGTGTAGGGCTGCTCCAAAAAGCCCTCATGACCTTCTGAAATTTGCCATTTCAGCTAGCAGAAATGGCTCCAGTTTTGGGGGAGGGAAGCTCCAAGAAGCCCTCCCGGCCTTCTGAATTCCGGGTTTCAGCTAGCAGAAATGGCTCCAGTTTTGGGGAGGGCTGCTCCAAACAGCCCTCCCAACCTCCTGAAATTCAAGGTTTCAACTGGCGAAATGGCTCTAATTTTGTTGAGATATGTGCTCAAAAAGCCTTCACAACCTAGTGGAATTTTGGATTTCAACTGGCAGATTTGTTTTAGGGCTGCTCAAAAAGCTCCATGACCTCCTGGAATTCATTGTTTCCAGTGGCACAAATGGCTCCAATTTTGAGGGAGGGCTTGGCCAAAAGCCCTCATGACCTTCTGGAATTTGGGGTTTCAGTTGGCAGAAATGGCTCCAATTATGGGTAGGGCAGCTCCAAAACTCCCGCATGACCTCCTGGAATTCAGGGTTTTAGCTGGCAGAAATGGCTCTAGTTTTGGGGGAGGGCAGTTCCTAAAAGCCCTCATAACCTCCTGGAATTTGGGGTTTCAGCTGGCAGAAATGGCTCCAACTTTGGGGGGGGTGGCTGCTCCAAAACTCCCTCACAACCTCCTGGAATGTGGGTTTCTGCTGGCAGAAATGGTCTAACTTTGGGGAGAGCTGCTTCAAAAGCCCTCATGACCTTCTGGAATTGGATCATTTCAGCTACAAGAAACAACTCCAATTTTGGTGGAGGGCTTTTCCAAATAACTCTTAACGGCCTCCTGAATTTGTGGTTTCAGCTGGTAGAAACAGCTCCAATTTCGGTGGAGGGCTGCTCCAAAGCCTCTCGCCACCTTCTGTATTTCTGGGATTCAGCTGGCAGAAATGGTTCCAGCTTTGGAGCAGGGGCTGCTCCAAAACCCTCCACAACCTCCAGGAATTCAGGGTTACAGGTTTCAAATGGCTCCAATTTTGGGGAAGGGCTTCTCCAAAACACTTCATGATCTCCTTGGATTCTGGGTTTCAGCTGGCAGAAATGGCTCCAGGCTTGGGGATGGGTGGTTCAGTCGCCTTTAGACCTCCTGGAATTTGGGGTTTCAGCTGGCAGAAATGGCTCTAATTTTGGGGAGGGCAGCTCGATAAAGCCCTCATAACCTCCTGGAATTCAGGGTTTCAAGTGGCGAAATGGCTTCAATTTTGGAGGCCTGCTCCAAAAGCCCTCAAGAACTCCTTAAATTCTAGGTTTCAGCTGCAGAAATGGCTCCAGCTTTGGTGGGGCTGCTCCAAAAGCCCTCACATCCTCCTGGAATTCTGGGTTTCAACTGGCAGAAATGGCTCCAATTTATTGGGAGGGCTGCTCTAAAGCCTTCATGCCCTCCGGGAATTCAGAGTTTCAGCTCACAGAAACAGCTCCAGTTTTGGGAGGGCTGCTCCAAAAGCCTTCACGACCTCCTGGAATTCTGGGTTTCTGCTGGCAGAAATGGCTCCAGCTCTGCAGGTTCTCCAAAAGCCTTCATGACCTCCTGGAATTCAGGCTGTTTATGCAGAAACAGCTGCAATTTTGGGGAGGGCTGCTGCAAAGGATCTCATGACCTCATGGAATTCAGGGTTTAAACTGGCAGAAATGGCTCTAATTTTGTGGGAAGGCTGCTCCAAAAAGCCCCTGATGACCTCCTGAAATTTGGGTGGTTTCAGTTGGCAGAAATGGCTCCAATTTTGGGGGAGAGCTGCTCCAAAAGCCCTCACAACCTCGTGGAATTCAGGGTTTCAGCTGGCAGAAACAGCTTCAATTTTGGTGGAGGGCTGCTCCAAAAAGCCTTCACAACCTCCTGGAATTTGGGGTTTCAACTGGCAGAATGGGTCCAATTTTGGGTGCTCCAAGAATCCCTCATGACCTCCTCAAATTCAGTGTTTCAGCTGCAGAAATGGCTCCAATTTTGGGGGAGGGCTGCTCCAAAAAGCCCTCATGAACTTCTGGTATTTGGGGTTTCAGCTGGCAGAAACGGCTCCAATTTGGGGGGAGGGCTGCTCCAAAAAGCCCTCACGACCTCCTGGAATTCAGGGTTTCAGCTGGCAGAAATGGCTCCATTTTGGGAACAGCTCCAAAAGTCCTCGCAACCTCCTGGAATTTGGGGTTTCAACTGGCAGAAATGGCTCCACTTTTGGGGAGGGCTGCTCCAAAAATCCTCATGACCTCCTGGAATTCTGGGTTTAAGCTGGCAGAAATGGCTCCAGCTTTGGGGGCACTCAAGAGCCTTCACACCTCCTGAATTCTGGTTTTCAGCTGGCAGAAATGGCTCCAATTTTGAGGCAGGGCTGCTCTGAAAAGCCCTCATGACCTCCTGAATTTGGGGTTTCAGCTGAAAGAAATGGCTCCAATTTTTGGGGGTGGGCTGCCCAAGAAGACCTCACAGCCTTCTGGAATTCAGGGTTTCAGTTGGCAGAAACAGTTTTATTTTGGGGATGGCTGCTCCAAAAGCCCTCACATCCTCCTGGAATTTTGGATTTCAACTGGCAGATTTTGTTGTAGGGTTGCTCCAAAAAGCGCTCATGACCTCCTGGAATTCATTGTTTCAGTGGCACAAATGCTCTAACCTTGAGGGAGGGCTCTGGCCAAAAGCCTCTCAGACCTTCTGGAATTTGAGGTTTCAGCTGGCAGAAATGGATCCATTTTGGGGTAGGGCAGCTCCAAAACCCCCTCCTGACCTCCTGGAATTTGGGGTTTTAGCTGGCAGAAATCGCTCTGGAGTTTTGGGGAGGCAGCTCCAAAAGCCTCACGACCTCCTGGAATTTTGGGTTTCAGCTGGCAGAAATGGATCAAATTTTGGGGAGGACTGCTCCAAAAGCCTTACGACCTCCTGAATTCTGGGTTTCTAGCTGGCAGAAATGGCTCCAGCTTTGGGGGCTGCTCCAAAACTCCCTCACAACCTCCTGGAATTGTGGGTTTCTGCTGGCAGAAATGGCTCCAATTTTTGGGGGTGGGCTGCTCCAAGAAGACCTCAAAACCTTCTGGAATTCAGGGTTTCAGCTGGCAGAAACAGTTTCAATTTTGGGGGAGGGCTGCTCCAAAAAGCCCTCACATCCTCCTGGAATTTGGGGTTTCAACTGGCAGAAATGGCTGTAATTTTGGGGGAGGGCTTCTTCAAACAACCCTTATGACCTCCTGGAATTGTGGGTTTCAGCTGGCAGAAATGGCTCCAGCTTTTTGGGGGTACCCAAAGAGTTCTTACTACCTCCTGGAATTCTGGTCTCAACTGGCAGAAATAAGTTCTAATTATGGGGCAGGGCTGTCTCAAAAGCCCTCGTGACTTACTGGAATTCAGGGTTTTAGCTGGCAAAATGGCTCCAGTTTTGTTGGGGGAGCTCCAAAAGCCCTCACAACCTCCTGGAATTCTGGGTTTCAGCTGGCAGAAATGGCTCTAATTTTGGGGGCGCTGCTCAAAAAACATAATGACCTCTTGGAATTCAGGGTTTTAGCTGGCAGAAATGGCTCAATTTTGGGGAGGCTGCTCCAAAAGCCCTCATGACCTCCTGAATTCAGGGTTTCAACTGGCAGAAATGGTTTCAATTTTGGGGTAGGACTGCTGCAAAAAGCCCTCATGACCTCCTCTGCAATTTGGTGTTTCTGCTGGAAGATACGGCTCAATTTTGGGGAGGGCTGCTCCAAAAAGCCCTCATGACCTCCTGGACTTCTGGGTTTCAGCTGGCTGAAATGGCTCCAGCTTTGGGTGGTTCTGCTCCAAAAGCCTTCATAACCTCCTGAATTGTGCATTTCAGCTGGAATAAATGGCTCCAGCCTAGGGGAGCTGTTCCAAACTCCTCACAACCTCCTGGAATTGTGGGCTTCGCTTGCAGAAATGGCTCCAATTTTGGGGAGGGCTGCCCAAAACCCTCACAACCTCCTGGAATTTGGGGTTTCAGCTGGCAGAAATGGCTCCAATTTTGGGGAGGCTGCTACAGAAAAGCCCTCATGACCTCTTGGAATTCAGGGTTTCAGCTCAGAGAAACTGCTCCAATGTTGGGGAGAGCTTTTCAAATAACCTCACAACCTCCTGGAATTTGGTGTTTCAGCTGACAGAAGCTCAATTTCATGGGAGGGTTGCTCAAAAAGCTCTCACCAACTTTTGAATTCTGGGATTCAGCTGGCAGCAATGGCTCCAGCTTTGGGCTAGGGGCTGCACAAAAGCCCTCACAACCTGCAGGAATTCAAGGTTTCAGCTGGCGAAATGGCTCTAATTTGGGGAGGGCTGCTCCAAAAAGCCCTCAGGATCTCCTGGAATCTTGAGGTTTCAGCTGGCAGAAATGGCTCCAATTTAGGGAAGGGCTGCTCAAATAGCCTCACAACGTTCTGGAATTTGGGGTTTCAACTGGCAGAAATGGGTTCAATTTTGTGTAGGGCTGCCTCAAAAGCCCTCATGACCTTCTGAAATTTGCCATTTCAGCTAGCAGAAATGGCTCCAGTTTTGGGGAGGAGGTCCAGAAGCCTCCGGCCTTCTGAATTCGAGTTTCAGCTTGCAGAAATGGCTCCAGTTTTGGGGAGGGCTGCTCCAAACAGCCCTCCCAACCTCCTGAAATTCGGGGTTTCAACTGGTGGAAATGGCTCTAATTTTGTTGAGAGATGCGGCTCCAAAAAGCCTTCACAACCTAGTGGAATTTTGGATTTCAACTGGCAGATTTTGTTGTAGGGCTGCTCCAAAAAGCGCTCATGACCTCCTGGAATTCATTGTTTCAGTGGCACAAATGGCTCCAATTTTGAGGGAGGGCTTGGCCAAAAAGCCCTCATGACCTTCTGGAATTTGGGGTTTCAGTTGGCAGAAATGGCTCCAATTATGGGTAGGGCAGCTCCAAAACTCCCGCATGACCTCCTGGAATTCAGGGTTTTAGCTGGCAGAAATGGCTCTAGTTTTGGGGGAGGGCAGTTCCTAAAAGCCCTCATGACCTCCTGGAATTTGGGGTTTCAGCTGGCAGAAATGGCTCCAACTTTGGGGGGCTGCTCCAAAACTCCCTCACAACCTCCTGGAATTGTGGGTTTCTGCTGGCAGAAATGGCTCCAACTTTGGGGGAGAGCTGCTTCAAAAAGCCCTCATGACCTTCTGGAATTCGTCATTTCAGCTACAAGAAACAACTCCAATTTTGGTGGAGGGCTTTTCCAAATAACTCTAACGGCCTCCTGGAATTTGTGGTTTCAGCTGGTAGAAACAGCTCCAATTTCGGTGGAGGGCTGCTCCAAAAAGCCCTCGCCACCTTCTGTATTTCTGGGATTCAGCTGGCAGAAATGGCTCCAGCTTTGGAGCAGGGGGCTGCTCCAAAAACCCTCACAACCTCCAGGAATTCGGGGTTACAGGTTTCAGAAATGGCTCCAATTTTGGGGAAGGGCTTCTCCAAAAACACTTCATGATCTCCTTGGATTCTGGGTTTCAGCTGGCAGAAATGGCTCCAGGCTTGTGGGGATGGGGTCGCTCCAGAAAGCCTTTATGACCTCCTGGAATTTGGGGTTTCAGCTGGCAGAAATGGCTCTAATTTTGGGGGAAGGCAGCTCGATAAAGCCCTCATAACCTCCTGGAATTCAGGGTTTCAAGTGGCAGAAATGGCTTCAATTTTGGAGGAGGCCTGCTCCAAGAAGCCCTCAAGAACTCCTTAAATTCTAGGTTTCAGCTGGCAGAAATGGCTCCAGCTTTGGTGGGGCTGCTCCAAAAAGCCCTCACATCCTCCTGGAATTCTGGGTTTCAACTGGCAGAAATGGCTCCAATTTATTGGGAGGGCTGCTCCAAAAAGCCCTCATGCCCTCCGGGAATTCAGAGTTTCAGCTCACAGAAACAGCTCCAGTTTTGGGGGAAGGCTGCTCCAAAAAGCCTTCACGACCTCCTGGAATTCTGGGTTTCTGCTGGCAGAAATGGCTCCAGCTCTGCAGGGGTTCTCCAAAAAGCCTTCATGACCTCCTGGAATTCAGGGCTTCAGCTCGCAGAAACAGCTGCAATTTTGGGGGAAGGCTGCTGCAAAAAGACCTCATGACCTCATGGAATTCAGGGTTTAAACTGGCAGAAATGGCTCTAATTTTGTGGGAAGGTTGTCCAAAAGCCCTGATGACCTCCTGAAATTTGGGTGGTTTCAGTTGGCAGAAATGGCTCCAATTTTGGGGAGAGCTGCTCCAAAAAGCCTTCATAACCTACTGGAATTCAGGGATTCAGCTGGCAGAAATGGCTCCAATTTCGGGAGAGGCTGGTCCAAATAACCCCTCATGACTACCTGCAATGGTGGGTTTCAGCTGGCAGAAATGGCTCCACTTTCTTGAGGAAGGGCCTCCAAAAGCCCTCACAACCTCGTGGAATTCAGGGTTTCAGCTGGCAGAAACAGCTTCAATTTTGGTGGAGGGCTGCTCCAAAAAGCCTTCACAACCTCCTGGAATTTGGGGTTTCAACTGGCAGAATGGGTCCAATTTTTGGGTGCTCCAAGAATCCCTCATGACCTCCCTCAAATTTGAGTGTTTCAGCTGCAGAAATGGCTCCACTTTGGGGAGGGTGCTCCAAAAGCCCTCATGAACTTCTGGTATTTGGGGTTTCAGCTGGCAGAAACGGCCCAATTTGGGGAGGGCTGCTCCAAAAAGCCCTCATGACCTCCTGGAATTCAGGGTTTCAGCTGGCAGAAATGGCTCCTCATTTTGGGGAACAGCTCCAAAACCCTCGCAACCTCCTGGAATTTGGGGTTTCAACTGGCAGAAATGGCTCCAATTTTGGGGAGGGCTGCTCCAAAATCCTCATGACCTCCTGAATTCTGGGTTTAAGCTGGCAGAAATGGCTCCAGCTTTGGGGGGCACTCAAAGAGCCTTCATGACCTCCTGGAATTCTGGTTTTCAGCTGGCAGAATGGCTCCAATTTTGAGGCAGGGCTCTGAAAAGCCCTCATGACTCTCCTGGAATTTGGGGTTTCAGCTGAAAGAAATGGCTCCAATTTTGGGGGTGGCTGCTCCAAAGAAGACCTCACAGCCTTCTGGAATTCAGGGTTTCAGTTGGCAGAAACAGTTTTAATTTTGGGGATGGCTGCTCCAAAAGGCCTCACATCCTCCTGGATTTTGGATTTCAACTGGCAGATTTTGTTGTAGGGCTGCTCCAAAAGCGCCTCATGACCTCCTGGAATTCATTGTTTCAGTGGCACAATGGCTCCAACCTTGAGGAGGCTTGGCTAAAAAGCCCTCATGACCTTCTGGAATTTGGGGTTTCAGCTGGCAGAAATGGATCCATTTGTGGGTAGGGCAGCTCCAAAACTCCTCCTGACCTCCTGGAATTTGGGGTTTTGGCTGGCAGAAATGGCTCTAGTTTTGGGGAGGGCAGCTCCAAAAGCCCTCACGACCTCCTGGAATTTTGGGTTTCAGCTGGCAGAAATGTATCAAATTTCAGGGAGGACTGCTCCAAAAGCCTACGACCTCCCTGGAATTCTGGGTTTCAGCTGGCAGAAATGGCTCCAGCTTTGGGGGGCTGCTCAAAACTCCTCACAACCTCCTGAATTGTGGGTTTCTGCTGGCAGAAATGGCTCCAATTTTTGAGGGTGGGCTGCTCAAGAAGACCTCAAAACCTTCTGGAATTCAGGGTTTCAGCTGGCAGAAACAGTTTCAATTTTGGGGGAGGGCTGCTCCAAAAAGCCCTCACATCCTCCTGGAATTTGGGGTTTCAACTGGCAGAAATGGCTCCAATTTTGGGGGAGGGCTTTTTCAAACAACCCTTTGACCTCCTGGAATTGTGGGTTTCAGCTGGCAGAAATGGCTCCAGCTTTTGGGGCACTCCAAGAGCCTTCACTACCTCCTGGAATTCTGGTTTCAACTGGCAGAAATAGCTCCAATTATGGGGCAGGGGCTGCTCCAAAAGCCCTCGTGACTTACTGGAGATTCAGGGTTTCAGCTGGCACAAATGGCTCCAGTTTTTGTTGCGGGCAGCTCCAAAAGCCCTCACAAACTCCTGGAATTCTGGGTTTCCAGCTGGCAGAAATGGCTTCAATTTTGGGGGCGCTGCTCCAAAAACCCTAATGACCTCTTGGAATTCAGGGTTTTAGCTGGCAGAAACGGCTCCAATTTTGGTGGAGGGCTGCTCAAAAAGCCCTCATGACCTCCTAGAATTCAGGGTTTCAACTGGCAGAAATGGCTTCAATTTTGGGGTAGGACTGCTGCAAAAGCCCTCATGACCTCCTGCAATTTGGTGTTTCTGCTGGAAGATCTGACTCCAATTTGGGAGGGCTACTCCAAAAAAGCCCTCATGACCTCCCTGGACTTCTGGTTTCAGCTGGCTGAAATGGCTCCAGCTTTGGGTGGTTCTGCTCCAAAAAGCCTTCATAACCTCCTGGAATTGTGCATTTCAGCTGGCAAAAATGGCTCCAGCCTTGGTGGGGGCTGTTCCAAAACTCCCTCACTACCTCCTGGAATTGTGGGCTTCTTCTTGCAGAAATGGCTCCAATTTTGGGGGAGGGCTGCTCCAAAAAGGCCTCACAACCTCCTGGAATTTGGGGTTTCAGCTGGCAGAAATGGCTCCAATTTTGGGGGAGGGCTGCTAGAAAAAGCCCTCATGACCTCTTGGAATTCAGGGTTTCAGCTCACAGAAACTGTTCCAATGTTGGGGGAGAGCTTTTCCAAATAACCCTCACAACCTCCTGGAATTTGGTGTTTCAGCTGACAGAAACAGCTCCAATTTCGGGAGGTTGCTCAAAAGTCTCTCACCACACTTTGAATTTGAGATTCAGCTGGCAGCAATGGCTCCAGCTTTGGGCTAGGGGCTGCACCAAAAGCCCTCACAACCTGCAGGAATTCTAGGTTTCATCTGGCAGAAGTGGCTCCAATTTGGGGAGGCTGCTCCAAAAGCCCTCAGGATCTCCTAGAATTTGAGGTTTCCAGCTAGGCAGAAATGGCTCCAATTTTTAGGGAAGGGCTGCTCCAAATAGCCCTCACAACGTCCTGGAATTTGGGGTTTCAACTGGCAGAAATAGGTTCCACTTTTTGTGTAGGGCTGCTCAAAGCCCTCATGACCTTCTGAAATTTGCCATTTCAGCTAGGAATGGTCTAGTTTTGGGGAGGGAAGCTCAAAGCCCTCCTGGCCTTCTGAATTCGGGGTTTCAGTTGCAGAGTGTCTCCAGTTTTGAGGGAGGGCTGCCTTAAACAGCACTCCTAACCTCCTGAAATTCTAGGGTTTCATCTGGCAGAAATGGCTCTAATTTTTGTTGAGAGATGCTGCTCTAAAAGTCACAACCTAGTGGGAATTTGATTTTAACTTGTGATTTTGTTGTCGGGCTGCTCCAAAAGCGCTTTTGACCTCCTGAATTCTATTGTTTCAGTGGCACAAATGGCTCCAATTTTGAGGGAGGGCTTGGCCAAAAAGGCCCTCATGACCTTTTGGAATTTGGGGTTTCAGCTGGCAGAAATGGTCCAATTGTGGGGTAGAGCAGCTCCAAACTCCTTATGACCTCCTGAATTGCAGGTTTTAGCTGGCAGAAATGGCTCTAGTTTTGGGAGGGCAGTTCCAAAAGCCTCATGACCTCCTGAATTTGGGGTTTCAGGCTGGCAGAAATTGCTCCAACTTTGGGGGCGGCTGCTCCGAAATTCCCTCACAACCTCCTGAATTGTGGGTTTCTGTTGCAGAAATGGCTCCAACTTTGGGGAGGGCTGCTCAAAAAGCCCCTCATGACCTTCTGGATCTGTCATTTCAGCTAGAAGAAACAATCTAATTTTGGTGGAGGGCTTTTCCAGATAACTCTAACGGCCTCCTGAATTTGCGGTTTCAGCTGGTGGAAACAGCTCTAATTTCGATGGAGGGCTGCTCTAAAAACCCTCGCCACCTTCTGTATTTCTGGGATTCAGCTGGCAGAAATGGTTCCAGCTTTGGAGCAGGGGCTGCTCCAAAAACCCTCACAACCTCCAGGAATTCGGGGTTACAGGTTTCAGAAATGGCTCCAATTTTGGGGAAGGGCTTCTCCAAAACACTTCATGATCTCCTTGGTTCTGGGTTTCAGCTGGCAGAAATGGCTCCGGCTTGTGGGATGGGGTCGCTTCTAGAAAGCCTTATGACCTCCTGGAATTTTGGGGTTTCAGCTGGAGAAATGGCTTTGAATTTTGGGGAGGGCAGTCGAAAGCCCTCATAACCTCCTGGAATTCAGGGTTTCAAGTGGCAGAAATGGCTTCCATTTTGGAGGAGTCCTGCTCCAAGAAGCCCTCAAGAACTCCTTTACTTAGGGTTTCAGCTGGCAGAAATGGCTTCAGCTTTGGTGGGCTGCTCCAAAAGCTCTCACATCCTCCTGGAATTCTGGGTTTCAACTGGCAGAAATGGCTCCAATTTATTGGGAGGGCTGCTTCAAAAGCCCCTCATGCCTCCTGGATTCAGAGTTTCAGCTCACAGAAACAGCTCCAGTTTTGGGGGAGGGCTGCTCCAAAGCCTTTCACGACCTCCTGGAATTCTGGGTTTCTGCTGGCAGAAATGGCTCCAGCTCTGCAGGGGTGCTCCAAAAGCCTTCATGCCTCTGAATTCAGGGCTTCAGCTCGCATGAAACAGCTGCAATTTTGGGGAGGGCTGCTGCAAAGACCTCATGACTCTCATGGAATTGAGGGTTTAAACTGGCAGAAATGGTTTCTAATTTTGTGGGAAGGTTGCTCCAAAAGCTCTTGATGACCTCCTGAAATTTGGGTGGTTTCAGTTGGCAGAAATGGCTCCAATTTTTGGGGGAGAGTTGCTCCAAAACGCCTTCATAACCTTACTGGAATTCAGGGATTCAGCTGGCAGAAATGGCTCCAATTTCGGGGAGGGCTGGTCCAAATAACCCTCATGACTAACTGCAATGGTGGGTTTCAGCTGGCAGAAATGGCTCCACTTTGAGGAAGGGCTGCTCCAAAAGCCTCACAACCTCGTGGATCAGGTTTCAGCTGGCAGAAACAGCTTCAATTTTGGTGGAGGTTGCTCCAAAAAGCCTTCACAATCTCCTGGAATTTTGGGTTTCAACTGGCAGAATGGGTCCAATTTTGGGGTGCTCAGAATCCCTCTTGACCTCCTCAAATTCAGTGTTTCAGCTGCAGAAAATGGCTCCAATTTTGGGGAGGGCTGCTCCAAAGCCCTCATGAACTTCTGGTATTTGGGGTTTCAGCTGGCGGAAACTGCTCCAATTTTTGGGGGAGGGCTGTTCAAAAAGCCCTCATGACCTCCTGAATTCAGGGTTTCAGTCTGGCAGAAATGGCTCCATTTTGGGAACAGCTCCAAAAGCCCTCCTAGCCTCCTGGAATTTGGGTTTCAACTGGCAGAAATGGCTCTGAATTTGGGGAGGGCTGCTCCAAAAATCCTCTGGTGACCTCCTGAATTCTGGGTTTAAGCTGGCAGAAATGGCTCTGGCTTTGGGGCACCAAAGAGCCTTCATGACCTCCCTGGAATTCTGGCTTTCGTTGGCAGAAATGGCTCATCTTGGTGGCAGGGCTGCTCTGAAAAGCCCTCATGACCTCCTGGAATTTGGGGTTTCGTGCTAAAGAATGGCTCCAATTTTTGGGGGTGGGGCTGCTCCTGCAAGATCCTCACAGCCTTTCTGGAATTCAGGGTTTCAGTTGGTAGAAACAGTTTTAATTTTGGGGGATGGCTGCTCCAAAAGGCCTTCACATCCTCAGTGGAATTTCTTGATTTCAACTGGCAGATTTTGTTGTAGGGCTGCTCAAAAAGCTCTTGTGACCTCCTGGAATTCTTTGTTTCAGTGGCACAAATGTCTCCAACCTTGAGGGAGGGCTTCTGCCAAAAAGCCTCATGACCTTCTGGAATTTGGGGTTTCAGCTGGCAGAAACGGCTCCAATTTTTGGGGTAGGGCTGCTCAAAACCCTCACTGACCTCCTGGAATTTGGGGTTTTAGCTGGCAGAAATGGCTCTAGTTTTGGGGAGGAGCAGCTGCAAAAGCCCTCATGACCTCCTGGAATTTTGGGTTTCAGCTGGAAGAAATGTCTCAAATTTCAGGGAGGCTGCTCCAAAAAGCCTTATGACCTCCTGGAATTCTGGGTTTCAGCTGGCTGAAATGGCTCCAGCTTTGGGTGGTCTGCTCCAAAAGCCTTCATAACCTCCTGGAATTGTGGTTTCAGCTGGCAGAAATGGCTCCAATTTTTGGGGTGGGCTGTTCCAAAAGCCTCACAACCTCCTGGAATTCTAGGGTTTCTGCTGGCAGAAATGGCTCCAATTTTGGGGAGGGCTGCCCAAAAGCCCTCACAACCTCCTGGAATTTGGGGTTTCAGCTGGCAGAATGGCTCCAATTTTGGGGAGGGCTGCTAGAAAGCCTCATGACCTCTTGGAATTCAGGGTTTCAGCTCAGAAACTGTTCCAATGTTGGGGAGAGCTTTTCCAATAACCCTCACAACCTCCTGGAATTTGGTGTTTCAGCTGACGAAACAGCTCCATTTCGGGGAGGGTTGCTCAAAAAGCTCTCACCAACTTTGGAATTCTGGGATTCAGCTGGCAGCAATGGCTCCAGCTTTGGGCTAGGGGGCTGCACCAAAAAGCCCTCACAACCTGCAGGAATTCAAGGTTTCATCTGGCAGAAATGGCTCCAATTTGGGGGGAGGGCTGCTCCAAAAAGCCCTCAGGATCTCCTGGAATTTGAGGTTTCAGCTGGCAGAAATGGCTCCAATTTTAGGGAAGGGCTGCTCCAAATAGCCCTCACAACGTCCTGGAATTTGGGGTTTCAACTGGCAGAAATGGCTTCAATTTTGGTGTAGGGCTGCTCCAAAAAGCCCTCATGACCTTCTGAAATTTGCCATTTCAGCTAGCAGGAATGGCTCCAGTTTTGGGGGAGGGAAGCTCCAAGAAGCCCTCCCGGCCTTCTGAATTCGGGGTTTCAGCTTGCAGAAATGGCTCCAGTTTTGGGGGAGGGCTGCTCCAAACAGCACTCCCAACCTCCTGAAATTCAGGGTTTCATCTGGCAGAAATGGCTCTAATTTTGTTGAGAGATGCTGCTCCAAAAAGCCGTCACAACCTAGTGGAATTTTGGATTTCAACTGGTAGATTTTGTTGTCGGGCTGCTCCAAAAAGCGCTTATGACCTCCTGGAATTCATTGTTTCAGTGGCACAAATGGCTCCAATTTTGAGGGAGGGCTTGGCCAAAAAGCCCTCATGACCTTTTGGAATTTGGGGTTTCAGCTGGCAGAAATGGCTCCAATTGTGGGTAGGGCAGCTCAAAACTCCTTATGACCTCCTGGAATTCAGGGTTTTAGCTGGCAGAAATGGTCTAGTTTTGGGGAGGCAGTTCCAAAAGCCCTCATGACCTCCTGGAATTTGGGGTTTCAGCTGGCAGAAATTGCTCCAACTTTGGGGGGGGGGCGGCTGCTCCAAAACTCCCTCACAACCTCCTGGAATTGTGGGTTTCTGCTGGCAGAAATGGCTCCAACTTTGGGGGAGGGCTGCTTCAAAAAGCCCTCATGACCTTCTGGAATTCGTCATTTCAGCTAGAAGAAACAACTCCAATTTTGGTGGAGGGCTTTTCCAGATAACTCTAACGGCCTCCTGAATTTGCGGTTTCAGCTGGTAGAAACAGCTCAATTTCGGTGGAGGGCTGCTCCAAAAAGGCCTCGCCACCTTCTGTATTTCTGGGATTCAGCTGGCAGAAATGGCTCCAGCTTTGGAGCAGGGGGTTGCTCCAAAAAACCCTCACAACCTCCAGGAATTCGGGGTTACAGGTTTCAGAAATGGCTCCAATTTTGGGGAAGGGCTTCTCCAAAAACACTTCATGATCTCCTTGGATTCTGGGTTTCAGCTGGCAGAAATGGCTCCAGGCTTGTGGGGATGGGGTCGCTCCAGAAAGCCTTTATGACCTCCTGGAATTTGGGGTTTCAGCTGGCAGAAATGGCTCTAATTTTGGGGGAGGGCAGCTCGAAAAGCCCTCATAACCTCCTGGAATTCAGGGTTTCAAGTGGCAGAAATGGCTTCAATTTTGGAGGAGTCCTGCTCCAAGAAGCCCTCAAGAACTCCTTTAATTCTAGGTTTCAGCTGGCAGAAATGGCTCCAGCTTTGGTGGGGCTGCTCCAAAAAGCCCTCACATCCTCCTGGAATTCTGGGTTTCAACTGGCAGAAATGGCTCCAATTTATTGGGAGGGCTGCTCCAAAAAGCCCTCATGCCCTCCTGGAATTCAGAGTTTCAGCTCACAGAAACAGCTCCAGTTTTGGGGGAGGGCTGCTCCAAAAAGCCTTCACGACCTCCTGGAATTCTGGGTTTCTGCTGGCAGAAATGGCTCCAGCTCTGCAGGGGTGCTCCAAAAAGCCTTCATGACCTCCTGGAATTCAGGGCTTCAGCTCGCAGAAACAGCTGCAATTTTGGGGAGGGCTGCTGCAAAAGACCTCATGACCTCATGGAATTCAGGGTTTAAACTGCAGAAATGGCTCTAATTTTGTGGGAAGGCTGCTCCAAAAAGCCCTGATGACCTCCTGAAATTTGGGTGGTTTCAGTTGGCAGAAATGGCTCCAATTTTGGGGGAGAGCTGCTCCAAAAAGCCTTCATAACCTACTGGAATTCAGGGATTCAGCTGGCAGAAATGGCTCCAATTTCCGGGGAGGGCTGGTCCAAATAACCCTCATGACTAACTGCAATGGTGGGTTTCAGCTGGCAGAAATGGCTCCAATTTTGAGGAAGGGCTGCTCCAAAAAGCCCTCACAACCTCGTGGAATTCAGGGTTTCAGCTGGCAGAAACAGCTTCAATTTTGGTGGAGGGCTGCTCCAAAAAGCCTTCACAATCTCCTGGAATTTGGGGTTTCAACTGGCAGAATGGGTCCAATTTTGGGGTGCTCCAAGAATCCCTCATGACCTCCTCAAATTCAGTGTTTCAGCTGCAGAAATGGCTCCAATTTTGGGGGAGGGCTGCTCCAAAAAGCCCTCATGAACTTCTGGTATTTGGGGTTTCAGCTGGCAGAAACGGCTCCAATTTTGGGGGGAGGGCTGCTCCAAAAAGCCCTCATGACCTCCTGGAATTCAGGGTTTCAGCTGGCAGAAATGGCTCCCATTTTGGGAACAGCTCCAAAAAGCCCTCACAACCTCCTGGAATTTGGGGTTTCAACTGGCAGAAATGGCTCCAATTTTGGGGGAGGGCTGCTCCAAAAATCCCTCATGACCTCCTGGAATTCTGGGTTTAAGCTGGCAGAAATGGCTCCAGCTTTGGGGGGGCACTCCAAAGAGCCTTCACGACCTCCTGGAATTCTGGTTTTCAGCTGGCAGAAATGGCTCCAATTTTGAGGCAGGGCTGCTCTGAAAAGCCCTCATGACCTCCTGGAATTTGGGGTTTCAGCTGAAAGAAATGGCTCCAATTTTTGGGGGTGGGCTGCTCCAAGAAGACCTCACAGCCTTCTGGAATTCAGGGTTTCAGTTGGCAGAAACAGTTTTAATTTTGGGGGATGGCTGCTCCAAAAAGCCCTCACATCCTCCTGGAATTTTGGATTTCAACTGGCAGATTTTGTTGTAGGGCTGCTCCAAAAAGCGCTCATGACCTCCTGGAATTCATTGTTTCAGTGGCACAAATGGCTCCAACCTTGAGGGAGGGCTTGGCCAAAAAGCCCTCATGACCTTCTGGAATTTGGGGTTTCAGCTGGCAGAAATGGATCCATTTGTGGGGTAGGGCAGCTCAAAAACTCCCTCCTGACCTCCTGGAATTTGGGGTTTTAGCTGGCAGAAATGGCTCTAGTTTTGGGGGAGGGCAGCTCCAAAAGCCCTCACGACCTCCTGGAATTTTGGGTTTCAGCTGGCAGAAATGTATCAAATTTCATGGGAGGACTGCTCCAAAAAGCCTTACGACCTCCTGGAATTCTGGGTTTCAGCTGGCAGAAATGGCTCCAGCTTTGGGGGGGGCTGCTCCAAAACTCCCTCACAACCTCCTGGAATTGTGGGTTTCTGCTGGCAGAAATGGCTCCAATTTTTGGGGGTGGGCTGCTCCAAGAAGACCTCACAACCTTCTGGAATTCAGGGTTTCAGCTGGCAGAAACAGTTGCAATTTTGGGGAAGGGCTGCTCCAAAAAGCCCTCACATCCTCCTGGAATTTGGGGTTTCAACTGGCAGAAATGGCTCCAATTTTGGGGGAGGGCTTTTTCAAACAACCCTTATGACCTCCTGGAATTGTGGGTTTCAGCTGGCAGAAATGGCTCCAGCTTTTGGGTGGGGCACTCCAAAGAGCCTTCACTACCTCCTGGAATTCTGGGTTTCAACTGGTAGAAATAGCTCCAATTATGGGGCAGGGCTTCTCCTACTGGAATTCAGGGTTTCAGCTGGAACAAATGGCTCCAGTTTTGTTGGGGGCAGCTCCAAAAAGCCCTCACAACCTCCTGGAATTCTGGGTTTCAGCTGGCAGAAATGGCTCCAATTTTGGGGGAGCACTGCTCCAAAAAACCCTAATGACCTCTTGGAATTCAGGGTTTCAGCTGGCAGAAATGGCTTCAATTTTGGGGTAGAACTGCTGCAAAAAGCCCTCATGACCTCCTGCAATTTGGTGTTTCTGCTGGAAGATACGGCTCCAATTTTGGGGGAGGGCTACTCCAAAAAGGCCTCATGACCTCCTGGACTTCTGGGTTTCAGCTGGCTGAAATGGCTCCAGCTTTGGGGGGTTCTGCTCCAAAAAGCCTTCATAACCTCCTGGAATTGTGCATTTCAGCTGGACAAAATGGCTCCAGCCTTCGGGGGGGCTGTTCCAAAACTCCCTCACAACCTCCTGGAATTGTGGGCTTCTGCTCGCAGAAATGGCTCCAATTTTGGGGGAGGGCTGCTCCAAAAAGCCCTCACAACCTCCTGGAATTTGGGGTTTCAGCTGGCAGAAATGGCTCCAATTTTGGGGGAAGGCTGCTAGAAAAAGCCCTCATGACCTCTTGGAATTCAGGGTTTCAGCTCACAGAAACTGTTCCAATGTTGGGGGAGAGCTTTTCCAAATAACCCTCACAACCTCCTGGAATTTGGTGTTTCAGCTGACAGAAACAGCTCCAATTTCGGGGGAGGGTTGCTCCAAAAAGCTCTCACCAACTTTTGAATTCTGGGATTCAGCTGACAGCAATGGCTCCAGCTTTGGGCTAGGGGGCTGCACCAAAAAGCCCTCACAACCTGCAGGAATTCAAGGTTTCATCTGGCAGAAATGGCTCCAATTTGGGGGGAAGGCTGCTCCAAAAAGCCCTCAGGATCTCCTGGAATTTGAGGTTTCAGCTGGCAGAAATGGCTCCAATTTTAGGGAAGGGCTGCTCCAAATAGCCCTCACAACGTCCTGGAATTTGGGGTTTCAACTGGCAGAAATGGCTTCAATTTTGGTGTAGGGCTGCTCCAAAAAGCCCTCATGACCTTCTGAAATTTGCCATTTCAGCTAGCAGGAATGGCTCAGTTTGGGGAGGAAGCTCCAGAAGCCCTCCCGGCCTTCTGAATTCGGGGTTTCAGCTTGCAGAAATGGCTCCAGTTTTGGG
The DNA here is from genome assembly GCA_016271365.2 of Neoceratodus forsteri. Taxonomy (NCBI): domain Eukaryota; kingdom Metazoa; phylum Chordata; order Ceratodontiformes; family Ceratodontidae; genus Neoceratodus; species Neoceratodus forsteri. The sequence goes on from CM057449.1 coordinate 738,220,053, forward strand.
GGAGGGCTGCTCCAAACAGCCCTCCCAACCTCCTGAAATTCAGGGTTTCATCTGGCAGAAATGGCTCTAATTTTGTTGAGAGATGCTGCTCCAAAAAGCCGTCACAACCTAATGGAATTTTGGATTTCAACTGTTAGATTTTGTTGTCGGGCTGCTCCAAAAAGCGCTTATGACCTCCTGGAATTCATTGTTTCAGTGGCACAAATGGCTCCAATTTTGAGGGAGGGCTTGGCCAAAAAGCCCTCATGACCTTTTGGAATTTGGGGTTTCAGCTGGCAGAAATGGCTCCAATTGTGGGGTAGGGCAGCTCCAAAACTCCCTTATGACCTCCTGGAATTCAGGGTTTTAGCTGGCAGAAATGGCTCTAGTTTTGGGGGAAGGCAGTTCCAAAAAGGCCTCATGACCTCCTGGAATTTGGGGTTTCAGCTGGCAGAAATTGCTCCAACTTTGGGGGGGGGCGGCTGCTCCAAAACTCCCTCACAACCTCCTGGAATTGTGGGTTTCTGCTGGCAGAAATGGCTCCAACTTTGGGGGAGGGCTGCTTCAAAAAGCCCTCATGACCTTCTGGAATTCGTCATTTCAGCTAGAAGAAACAACTCCAATTTTGGTGGAGGGCTTTTCCAGATAACTCTAACGGCCTCCTGGAATTTGCGGTTTCAGCTGGTAGAAACAGCTCCAATTTCGGTGGAGGGCTGCTCCAAAAAGCCCTCGCCACCTTCTGTATTTCTGGGATTCAGCTGGCAGAAATGGCTCCAGCTTTGGAGCAGGGGCTGCTCCAAAACCCTCACAACCTCCAGGAATTGGGGTTAGAGGTTTCAGAAATGGCTCCAATTTTGGGGAAGGGCTTCTAAAACACTTCATGATCTCCTTGATTCTGGGTTTCAGCTGGCAGAAATGGCCCAGGCTTGTGGGGATGGTCGCTCAGAAAGCCTCTATGACCTCCTGGAATTTGGGTTTCAGCTGGCAAGATGGCTCTAATTTTGGGGAGGGCAGCTGAAAAGCCCTCATAACCTCCTGGAATTCAGGGTTTCAAGTGGCAGAAATGGTTTCAATTTTGAGGAGTCCTGCTCCAAGAAGCCCTCAAGAACTCCTTTAATTCTAGGTTTCAGCTGGCAGAAATGGTTCCAGCTTTGTGGGGCTGCTCCAAAAAGCCCTCACATCCTCCTGGAATTCTGGGTTTCAACTGGCAGAAATGGCTCCAATTTATTGGGAGGGCTGCTCCAAAAGCCCTCATGCCTCCTGGAATTCAGAGTTTCAGCTCACAGAAACAGCTCCAGTTTTGGGGAGGGCTGCTCCAAAAGCCTCTACGACCTCCTGGAATTCTGGGTTTCTGCTGGCAGAAATGGCTCCAGCTCTGCAGGGTGCTCAAAAAGCTTCATGACCTCCTGGAATTCAGGGCTTCAGCTCGCGAGAAACAGCTGCAATTTTGGGGAGGGCTGCTGCAAAAGACCTCATGACCTCATGGAATTCAGGGTTTAAACTGGCAGAAATGGCTCTAATTTTGTGGGAAGGCTGCTCAAAAGCCCTGGATGACCTCCTGAAATTTGGGTGGTTTCAGTTGGCAGAAATGGCTCCAATTTTGGGGAGAGCTGCTCCAAAGCCTCTCATAACCTACTGGAATTCAGGGATTCAGCTGGCAGAAATGGCTCCAATTTCGGGGGAGGGCTGGTCCAAATAACCCTCATGACTAACTGCAATGGTGGGTTTCAGCTGGCAGAAATGGCTCCAATTTTGAGGAAGGGCTGCTCCAAAAAGCCCTCACAACCTCGTGGAATTCAGGGTTTCAGCTGGCAGAAACAGCTTCAATTTTGGTGGAGGGCTGCTCCAAAAAGCCTTCACAATCTCCTGGAATTTGGGGTTTCAACTGGCAGAATGGGTCCAATTTTGGGGTGCTCCAAGAATCCCTCATGACCTCCTCAAATTCAGTGTTTCAGCTGCAGAAATGGCTCCAATTTTGGGGGAGGGCTGCTCCAAAAAGCCCTCATGAACTTCTGGTATTTGGGGTTTCAGCTGGCAGAAACGGCTCCAATTTTGGGGGAGGGCTGCTCCAAAAAGCCCTCATGACCTCCTGGAATTCAGGGTTTCAGCTGGCAGAAATGGCTCCCATTTTGGGGAACAGCTCCAAAAGCCCTCACAACCTCCTGGAATTTGGGGTTTCAACTGGCAGAAATGGTCTCCACTTTTGGGGAGGGTGCTCCAAAAATCCCTCATGACCTCCTGGAATTCTGGGTTTAAGCTGGCAGAAATGGCTCCAGCTTTGGGGGCACTCCAAAGAGCCTCTGTGACCTCCTGGAATTCTGGTTTTCAGCTGGCAGAAATGGCTCCACTTTTGAGGCAGGGCTGCTCTGAAAAGCCCTCATGACCTCCTGGAATTTGGGGTTTCAGCTGAAAGAAATGGCTCAATTTTTGGGGTGGGTTGCTCCAAGAAGACCTCACAGCCTTCTGGAATTCAGGGTTTCAGTTAGGAAACAGTTTTAATTTTGGGGGATGGCTGCTCCAAAAAGCCCTCACATCCTCCTGGGATTTTGATTTCAACTGGCAGATTTTGTTGTAGGCTGCTCCAAAAAGCTCATGACCTCCTGGAATTCTTTGTTTCAGTTCAATTTGGGGAGGCCTGCTCCAAGAAGCCCTCATGACCTAATGGAATTCTGAGTTTCAGCTGGCAGAAATGGCTCCAGCTTTGATTTGGCTGCTCCAAAAGCCCTCACAACCTCCTGGAATTCTGGGTTTCAACTGGCAGAAATGGTTCCAATTTATTGGGAGGGCTGCTCAAGAAGCCCCTCATGACCTCCTGAATTCAGAGTTTCAGTTCACAGAAACAGCTCCAGTTTTGGGGAGGGCTGCCTAAAAGCCTTCATGACCTCCTGGAATTCAGGGCTTCAGCTTGCAGAAACAGCTGTAATTTTGGGAAGGCTGCTCCAAAAAGACCTCATGACCTCATGGAATTTAGGGTTTAAACTGGCAGAAATGGCTCCAATTTTGTGGGAAGGCTGCTCAAAAGCCTGACAACCTCCTGGAATTTGGGTGGTTTCAGCTGGCAGAAATAGCTCCAATTTTGAGAGAGCTGCTCAAAAAGCCTTCATAACTCTACTGGAATTCAGGGATTCAGCTGGCAGAAATGGCTCCAATTTTGGGGAGGGGTAGTCCAAATAACCCTCCTGACCTTCTGAATTCTGGGTTTAGCTGGCAGAAATGGCTCCAGCATTGGGAGGGCAGGTCCAAAAGCCCTCACAACCTCCTGGATTTCTGGGTTTCTGCTGGCAGAAGTGGCTCCAATTCTTGGGGAGGGCTGCTCCAAAAAGCCCTCATGATCTCCTGGAATTCTGGATTTCAGCTGGCAGAAATGGCTCCAATTTTGGTGTAGGGCTGCTCCAAAAAGCCCTCACGACCTTCTGAAATTTGCCATTTCAGCTACCAGAAACAGCTCCAGTTTTGTGGGAGAGCTGCTTCAAAATGCCCTCATGACCTTCTGAATCTGGGGTTTCAGCTGGAAGAAATGACTCCAATTTTGGGGGAGGGCTGCTCCAAAAAGCCATCACAACCTCCTGGAATTTGGTGTTTCAGCTGGTAGAAATGGCTCCAGTATCGGGGAAGAGCTGCTCCAAAAAGGCCTCATGACCTCCTGGACTTCTGGGTTTCAGCTTGCTGAAATGGCTTCTGCTTTGGGGGGTTCTGCTCCAAAAAGCCTTCATAACCTCCTGGAATTGTGCATTTCAGCTGGCAGAAATGGCTCCAGCTTTAGGGGGGCTGTTCCAAAACTCCCTCACAACCTCCTGGAATTGTGGACTTCTGCTGGCAGAAATGGCTCCAATTTGGGGGGAGGGCTGCTAGATAAATCCCTCATGACCACCTGAAATTCAGGGTTTCAGCTCGCAGAAACTGTTCCAATGTTGAGGGAGGGCTTTTCCAAATAACCCTCATGACCTCCTGGAATTTGGTGTTTCAGCTTGCAGAAACAGCTCCAATTTCAGGGAGGGTTGCTCCAAAAAGCCCTCACCAACTTCTGTAATTCTGGGATTCAGCTGGCAGAAATGGCTCCAGCTTTGGGCTAGGGGGCTGCACCAAAAAGCCCTCACAACCTCCAGGAATGCAGGGTTTCAGCTGGCAGAAATGGCTCCAATTTGGGGGGAGGGCTGCTCCAAAAAGCCCTCAGGATCTCCTGGAATTTGAGGTTTCAGCTGGCAGAAATGGATCCAATTCTGGGGAAGGGCTGCTCCAATTATCCCTCACAACGTCCTGGAATTTGGGGTTTCAACTGGCAGAAATGGCTTCAATTTTGGTGTAGGGCTGCTCCAAAAAGCCCTTACGACCTTCTGAAATTTGCCATTTCAGCTATCAGAAATGGCTCCAGTTTTGGGGAAGGGAAGCTCCAAGAAGCCCTCCCGGACTTCTGAATTCGGGTTTTCAGCACACAGAAATGGCTCCAGTTTTGGGGGAAGGCTGCTCCAAACAGCCCTCACAACCTCCTGGAATTTTGGATTTCAACTGGCAGATTTTGTTGTAGGGCTGCTCTAAAAAGTGCTCACGACCTCCTGGAATTCACTGTTCCAGCTGTCTCGAATGGCTCCAATTTTGAGGTAGGGCTTGGCCTAAAAGCCCTCATGACCTTCTGGAATTTGGGGTTTCAGCTGGCAGAAATGGCTCCAACTGTGGGGGAGGGCAGCTCCAAATCTCCCTCATGACCTCCTGGAATTTGGGGTTTTAGCTGGCAGAAACGGCTCCAGTTCTGGGGGAGGGCATCTCCAAAAAGCACTCACAACCCCTTGAAATTCAAGCCTTCATTTTACAGAAACAGCTCCAATTTATGGGGAGGGCTGCTCCAAAAAACCCTCACAACCTGCTGGAATTTGAGGGTTCAGCTGCCAGAAATGGTCAATTTTGGGGAGGTCTGCTCAAAAGATCTCTCATGACCTCCTGGAATTTGGGATTCAGCTGGCAGAAACAGCTCCAATTTTGGGGATGGCTGCTCTAAAAAGCCTCTCATGACCTCCAGGAATTTGGGGATTCAGCTGGCAGAAACAGCTCCAATTTTGGGGGATGGCTGCTCCAAAAAGCCTTCATGACCTCCTGGAATTTGGAGTTTCAACTGGAAGAAATGGCTCCAATTTTGGAGGAGGGCAGGGCCAAAAATCCCTCACGACCTCCTGGAATTCTGGGTTTCAGCTGGCAGAAATGGCTCCAGGTTTGGAAGGGCACTCCAAAAAACCTTCTTGACCCCATGGAATTTGGGGTTTGAGCTGGAAGAAATGGCTCCAATTTTGCGGGAGGGCAGCTCCAAAAAACCCTCATCACCTCCTGGAATTCAGGGTTTCATCTAGCAGAAATGGCTCCACTTTCAGGGAGGCTGCTCTAAAAGCCCTCACCAACCTCTGGAATTCTGGCATTCAGCCTGCAGAAATGGCTCCAGCTTTGGGAAAGGGGGCTGCTCCAAAAAGCCCTCACAACCTCCAGGAATTGAGGGTTTCAGCTGGCAGAAACGGCACCAATTTTGGGGGAGGGCTTCCCCAAAAAGCCCTCATGACCTCCTGGAATTCTGGATTTCAGCTTGGCAGAAATGGATCCAGGTTTGTGTGGGCACTCCGCAAAGCCTTCTTGACCCCCTGGAATTAGGGGTTCCAGCTGGCAGAAATGGTTCCAATTCTGGAGGAGGGCTGCTCCAAAAAGCCCTGATGACTTCCTGGAATTCAGGGTTTCACCTGGCCGAAATGACTCCAATTTTGGGGAGGGCTGCTCCAAAAATCCCTCATGACCTCAGGGAATTTTGGGTTTCAGCTGACAGAAATAGATCAAATTTGGGGGGAGGGCTGCTCCAAAAAGCCTGATGACCTCCTGGAATTCTGGGTTTCAGCTGGCAGAAATGGCTCCAGCTTTTGGGTGGGGTGCTCCAAATCTCCCTCACAACCTCCTGGAATTGTGGGTATCTGCTGGCAGAAATGGCTCCAATTTTGGGGGAGGGCTGCTTCAAAAAAACCTCATCACCTCCTGGAATTCAGGGTTTCACCAGGCAGAAATGGCTCCAATTTCAGGGGAGGGCTGCTCCAAAAAGCCCTCACCAACTTCTGGAATTCTGGCATTTAACCTGCAGAAATGGCTCCAGCTTTGGGCTAGGGTGCTGCTCCAAAAAGCCCTCACAACCCCCTGGAATTAGGGATTTCAGCTGGCAGAAATGGCTCCAATTTTGGAGGAGGGCTGCTCCAAAAAGCCCTGATGACCTCCTGGAATTCAGGGTTTAGCCTGGCAGAAATGGCTCCAATTCTGGGGGAGGGCTGCTCCAAAAAGCCCTCATGACCTCCTGAAATTCTGGGTTTCAGCTGGCAGAAATGGCTCCAGCTTTGGGGGCTGCTCCAAACTCCTCACAACCTCCTGGAATTGTGGGTTTCTGCTTTCAGAAATGGCTCCAATTTTGGGGCAGGGCTGCTAAAAAGCCTTCATGACCTCCTGAATTGTAGTTTCAGCTCGAAGAAATGGCTGCAATTTTGGGAGGGCTTTTCCAATAACCCTCACTGCCTCCTGGAATTTCTGGTTTCAGCTGGCAGAAACAGCTCCAATATTGGGGAGGGTTGCTCCAAAAGCCCTCAACACCTTCTGTAATTCTGGGATTCAGCTGGCAGAAATGGTTCCAGCTTTTGGACTAGGGTGCTGCTCCAAAAAGCCCTCACAACCTCTAGGAATTCTGGGTTTCAGCTTGCAGAAATTGCTCCAATTTTGGGGGAGGGCTTCTCCAAAAACACCTCATGATCTCCTTGGATTCTGGGTTTCAGCTGGTAGAAATGGCTCCAGGCTTGGAAGGGATGGGATCACTACAGAAAGCATTAATGACCTCCTGGAATTTGGGTTTTCAGCTGGCAGAAATGGCTCTATTTTGTGGGAGCACTGCTCAAAAAGCCCTCACAACCTCCTGAAATTCAGAGTTTCAACTGGCAGAAATGGCTTCAATTTTGGGGAGGGCTGCTCCAAGAAGCCCTCATGACCTCCTGGAATTCTAGGTTTCAGCTGGCAGAAATGGCTCCAGCTTTGGTGGAGCTGCTCCAAAAGCCTCAAAACCTCCTGGAATTCTGGGTTTCAACTGGCAGAAATGGCTCCAATTTATTGGGGGCTGCTCCAAAAGCCCTCGTGACCTCCTGGAATTCACAGCTTCAGCTCAGAAATGCCTCCAGTTTTGGGGAGGGCTGGTCCAAAAGCCCTCATGACCTCCTGGAATTCTGGGTTTCTGCTGGAGGAATGGCTCCAGCTTTGGAGGGTGCTCCAAAAGCCTTCATGACCTCCTGAATTCAGGGCTTCAGCTCAGAAACAGCTGCAATTTTGGGGATGGCTGCTCCAAAAGACCTCATGACCTCATGGAATTCAGGGTTTAAACTGGCAGAAATGGCTCCAATTTTGTGGAAGGCTGCTCCAAAAGACCTGATGACCTCCTGGAATTTGGGTGGTTTCTGCTGGCAGAAATGGCTCCAATTTTGGGGAGGGCTGCTCAAAAGCCTTCATAACCAACTGGAATTCAGGATTCAACTGGAAGAAATGGCTACAATTTCTAGGGAGGGCTGGTCCAAAAAGCCCTCATGACCTTCTGGATTTGGGTTTCAGCTGACAGAAATAGCTCCATCTTTGGGAGGGTGGTCCAAAAAGCCCTCACAACCTCCTGGAATTCTGAGTTTCAGCTGGCAGAAGTGGCTCCAATTCTAGGGGAGGGCTGCTCCCAAAAGCCCTCAGGATCACTTGGAATTCGGGATATCAGCTGGCAGAAATGGCTCCAATTTTGGTGTAGGACTGCTCCAAAAAGCCCTCATGACCTTCTGAAATTTGCCGTTTCAGCTACCAGAAAGTGCTGCAGTTTTGTGGGAGGGCTGCTCCAAAAAGCCCTCATGACCTTCTGAATTTGGGGTTTCAGCTGGCAGAAATGACTCCAATTTTGTGGGAGGGCTGCTCCAAAAAGCCCTCATGACCTCCTGGAATTTGGGATTTCAGCTGGCAGAAATGGCTCCAGTATCGGGGGAGAGCTGCTCCAAAAGGCCCTCATGACCTCCTGGACTTCTGGGTTTCAGCTTGCTGAAATGGCTCCAGCTTTGGATGGTGCTGCTCCAAAAAGCCCTCATAACCTCTTGGAATTGTGCATTTCAGCTGGCAGAAATGGCTCCAGATTTTGGGGGCTGTTAGAAACTCCTTCACAATCTCCAGGAATTGTGGGCTTCTGCTGGCAGAAATGGCTCATTTTGGGGGGCTGCTAGAAAAAGCCCTCATGACCTCCCTGATTTGGGGTTTCAGCTCACAGAAACTGCTCCAATGTTGGGGAGGCTTTTCCAAATAACCCTCACGACCTCCTGAATTTGGTGTTTCAGCTGGCAGAAACAGCTCCATTTTGGGGAGGGTTGCTCCAAAAGCCCTCACCAACTTCTGGAATTCTGGGATTCAGCTGGCAGAATGGCTCCAGCTTTGAGCTAGGGGGCTGCACCAAAAAGCCCTCACAACCTCCAGGAATTCAGGGTTTCAGCTGGCAGAAATGGCTCCAATTTGGGGGGAGGGCTGCTCCAAAAATCCCTCAGGATCTCCTGGAATTCGAGGTTTCAGCTGGCAGAAATGGCTCCAATTTTGGGGAAGGGCTGCTCCAAATAGTCCTCACAACATCCTGGAATTCGGGGCTTCAACTGGCAGAAATGGCTTCAATTTTGGTGTAGGGCTGCTCCAAAAAGCACTCACGACCTTCTGAAATTTGCCATTTCAGCTAGCAGAAATGGCTTGTTTTGGGGGAAGGAAGCTCCAAGAAGCCCTCCCGTCTTCTGAATTCGGGGTTTCAGCTCGCAGAAATGGCTCTAGCTTTGGGAGAGGGCTGCTCCAAAAAGCCCTCACAACCTCCTGGAATTCAGGGTTTCATCTGGCAGATTTTGTTGTAGGGTTGCTCCAAAAGCGCTCACGACCTCCTGGAATTCATAGTTTCAGCTGGCACAAATGGATCTAATTTTGAGGAGAGGCTTGGCAAATAGCCCTCACAACCACCTGGAATTCAGGGTTTCAACTGGCAGAAATGGCTTCAATTTTGGGAGGCTGCTCCAAAAAGCCCTCATGGACCTCCTGGAATTCAGGGTTTAAACTGGCAGAAATGGCTCCAATTTTGTGGGAAGGCTGCTCCAAAAGCCCTGACAACCTCCTGGAGTTTGGGTGGTTTCAAGCTGGCAGAAATGGCTTCAATTTTGGGGAGGGCTGCTCCAAAAAGCCTTCATAACCTACTGGAATTCAAGGATTCAGCTGGCAGAAATGGCTCCAATTTCGGGGCAGGGCTGCTTCAAAAAGCCCTCACCAACTTCTGGAATTCTGGCATTCAGACTGCAGAAATGGCTCCAGGTTTAGGGTAGGGGGCTGCTCCAAAAAGCCCTCACAACCTCCAGTAATTGAGTTTCAGCTGGCAGAAATGGCTGCAATTTTGAGTGAGGACTTCTCCAAAAGCCCTCATGACCTCCTGGAATTCTGTGTTTCAGCTGGCAGAAATGGATCCAAGATTGGGGGCAGTTCACAAAGCCTTCTTGACCCCCTGGAATTAGGGTCTTCAGCTGGCAGAAATGGCTCCAATTTTGGGAGGCTTCCAAAAGCCCTCATGACCTCCTGGAATTCTGGATTTAGCTGGCAGAAATGGATCCAGGTTTGTGGGGCACTCCATAAAGCCTTCTTGACCCCTGGAATTAGGGGTTCCAGCTGGCAGAAATGGCTCCAATTCTGGAGGAGGCTGCTCAAAAAGCCCTGATGACTTCCTGGAATTCAGGGTTTCGCCATGGAAATGGCTCCAATTTTGGGAGGGCTGCTCCAAAATCCCTCATGACCTCAGGAATTTTGGGTTTAGCTGCAGAAATAGATCAAATTTGGGGGAGGGCTGCTCCAAAAGCCTGATGACCTCCTGGAATTCTGGGTTTCAGCTGGCAGAAATGGCTCCAGCTTTTGGGTGGGGTGCTCCAAATCTCTCACAACCTCCTGGAATTGTGGGTATCTGCTGGCAGAAATGGCTCCAATTTTGGGGAGGCTGCTTAAAAACCCTCATCACCCCCTGGAATTCAGGGTTTCACCAGGCAGAAATGGCTCCAATTTCAGTAGAGGGCTGCCAAAAGCCCTCACCAACTTCTGGAATTCTGGCATTTAACCTGCAGAAATGGCTCCAGCTTTGGGCTAGGGTGCTGCTCCAAAAGCCCTCACAACCCCTGGAATTAGGATTTCAGCTGGCAGAAATGGCTCCAATTTGGAGAAGGGCTGTCCAAAAGCCTGATGACCTCCTGGAATTCAGGGTTTAGCCTGGCAGAAATGGCTCCAATTCTGGGGAGGCTGCTCCAAAAGCCCTCATGACCTCCTGGAATTCTGGGTTTCAGCTGGCAAAATGGCTCCAGCTTTGGGGGGGGCTGCTCCAAAACTCCCTCACAACCTCCTGGAATTGTGGGTTTCTGCTTTCAGAAATGGCTCCAATTTTGGGGCAGGGCTGCTACAAAAAGCCTTCATGACCTCCTGGAATTCGTAGTTTCAGCTCGAAGAAATGGCTGCAATTTTGGGGGAGGGCTTTTCCAAATAACCCTCACTGCCTCCTGGAATTTCGGGTTTCAGCTGGCAGAAACAGCTCCAATATTGGGGAGGGTTGCTCCAAAAAGCCCTCAACACCTTCTGTAATTCTGGGATTCAGCTGGCAGAAATGGTTCCAGCTTTGGACTAGGGGGCTGCTCCAAAAAGCCCTCACAACCTCTAGGAATTCTGGGTTTCAGCTTGCAGAAATTGCTCCAATTTTGGGGGAAGGCTTCTCCAAAAACACCTCATGATCTCCTTGGATTCTGGGTTTCAGCTGGTAGAAATGGCTCCAGGCTTGGAGGGATGGGATCACTCCAGAAAGCTTTCATGACCTCCTGGAATTTGGGGTTTCATCTGGCAGAAATGGCTCTAATTTTGGGGGAGGCTGCTTGAAAAACCTTCATAATGTCGAGGAATTTGGGTTTTCAGCTGGCAGAAATGGCTCCTATTTTGTGGGAGCACTGCTCCAAAAGCCCTCACAGCCTCCTGAAATTCAGAGTTTCAACTGGCAGAAATGGCTTCAATTTTGGAGGAGGGCGCTCAAGAAGCCCTCATGACCTCCTGGAATTCTAGGTTTCAGCTGGCAGAAATGGCTCCAGCTTTGGTGCAGCTGCTCCAAAAAGCCTCACAACCTCCTGGAATTCTGGGTTTCAACTGGCAGAAATGGCTCCAATTTATTGGGAGGCTGCTCCAAAAGCCCTCGTGACCTCCTGGAATTGCAGCTTCAGCTCATAGAAACATCTCCAGTTTTGGGGAGGGCTGGTCCAAAAGCCTTCATGACCTCCTGGAATTCTGGGTTTCTGCTGGCAGGAATGGCTCCAGCTTTGGAGGGGTGTTCCAAAAAGCCTTCATGACCTCCTGGAATTCACAGCTTCAGCTCGCAGAAACAGCTGCAATTTTGGGGGATGGCTGCTCCAAAAAGACCTCATGACCTCATGGAATTCAGGGTTTAAACTGGCAGAAATGGCTCCAATTTTGTGGGAAGGCTGCTCCAAAAAGACCTGATGACCTCCTGGAATTTGGGTGGTTTCTGCTGGCAGAAATGGCTCCAATTTTGGGGGAGGGCTGATCCAAAAAGCCTTCATAACCTACTGGAATTCAGGGATTCAACTGGCAGAAATGGCTACAATTTCAAGGGAGGGCTGGTCCAAAAAGCCCTCATGACCTTCTGGAATTCTGGGTTTCTGCTGGCAGGAATGGCTCCAGCTTTGGAGGGGTGTTCCAAAAAGCCTTCATGACCTCCTGGAATTCACAGCTTCAGCTCGCAGAAACAGTTGCAATTTTGGGGTTGGCTGCTCCAAAAAGACCTCATGACCTCATGGAATACAGGGTTTAAACTGGCAGAAATGGCTCCAATTTTGTGGGAAGGCTGTTCCAAAAAGACCTGATGACCTCCTGGAATTTGGGTGGTTTCTGCTGGCAGAAATGGCTCCAATTTTGGGGGAGGGCTGATCCAAAAAGCCTTCATAACCTACTGGAATTCAGGGATTCAACTGGCAGAAATGGCTACAATTTCAAGGGAGGGCTGGTCCAAAAAGCCCTCATGACCTTCTGGAATTCTGGGTTTCAGCTGACAGAAATAGCTCCATCTTTGGGAGGGCTGGTCCAAAAAGCCTTCATGACCTCCTGGAATTCTGGGTTTCTGCTGGCAGGAATGGCTCCAGCTTTGGAGGGGTGCTCCAAAAAGCCTTCATGACCTCCTGGAATTCACGGCTTCAGCTCGCAGAAACAGCTGCAATTTTGGGGGATGGCTGCTCAAAAGACCTCATGACCTCATGGAATTCAGGGTTTAAACTGGCAGAAATGGCTCTAATTTTGTGGGAAGGCTGCTCCAAAAGACCTGATGACCTCCTGAATTTGGGTGGTTTCGCTGGCAGAAATGGCTCCATTTTTGGGGAGGGCTGCTCAAAAGCCTTCATAACCTACTGAATTAGGGATTCAACTGGCAGAAATGGCTACAATTTCTAGGAGGCTGGTCCAAAAGCCCTCATGACCTTCTGGAATTCTGGGTTTCAGCTGACAGAAATAGCTCCATCTTTGGGAGGCTGGTCCAAAAAGCCCTCACAACCTCCTGAATTCTGAGATTCAGCTGGCAGAAGTGGCTTCAATTCTAGGGAGGGCTGCTCCAAAAGCCCTCAGGATCTCTTGGAATTGGGATATCAGCTGGCAGAAATGGCTCCAATTTTGGTGTAGGGCTGCTCCAAAAGCCCTCATGACCTTCTGAAATTTGCTGTTTCAGCTACCAGAAACTGGCTGCAGTTTTGTGGGAGGGCTGCTCCAAAAGCCTCATGACCTTCTGAATTTGGGGTTTCAGCTGGCAGAAATGACTCCATTTTGTGGGAGGCTGCTCCAAAAGCCCTCATGACCTCCTGGAATTTGGGATTTCAGCTGGCAGAAATGGCTCCAGTATCGGGGAGAGCTGCTCAAAAGGCCCTCATGACCTCCTGGACTTCTGGGTTTCAGTTTGCTGAAATGGCTCCAGCTTTGGATGGTGCTGCTCCAAAAACCCTCATAACCTCTTGAATTGTGCATTTCAGCTGGCAGAAATGGCTCCAGATTTGGGGTGTTAGAAAACTCCGTCACAATCTCCAGGAATTGTGGGCTTCTGCTGGCAGAAATGGCTCCATTTTGGGGGAGGCTGCTAGAAAAAGCCCTCATGACCTCCCAAAATTCGTGGTTTCAGCTCACAGAAACTGCTCCAATGTTAGGAGGGCTTTTCAAATAACCCTCACGACCTCCTGGAATTTGGTGTTTCAGCTGGCAGAAACAGCTCCAATTCTGTGGAGGGTTGCTCCAAAAGCCCTCACCAACTTCTGGAATTCTGGGATTCAGCTGGCAGAAATGGCTCCAGCTTTGAGATAGGGGGCTGCACCAAAAAGCCCTCACAACCTCCAGGAATTCAGGGTTTCAGCTGGCAGAAATGGCTCCAATTTGGGGGGAGGGCTGCTCCAAAAATCCCTCAGGATCTCCTGGAATTCGAGATTTCAGCTGGCAGAAATGACTCCAATTTTGTGGGAGGGCTGCTCCAAAAAGCCCTCATGACCTCCTGGAATTTGGGATTTCAGCTGGCAGAAATGGCTCCAGTATCGGGGGAGAGCTGCTCCAAAAGGCCCTCATGACCTCCTGGACTTCTGGGTTTCAGCTTGCTGAAATGGCTCCAGCTTTGGATGGTGCTGCTCCAAAAACCCCTCATAACCTCTTGGAATTGTGCATTTCAGCTGGCAGAAATGGCTCCAGATTGGGGGGGGGGCTGTTAGAAAACTCCCTCACAATCTCCAGGAATTGTGGGCTTCTGCTGGCAGAAATGGCTAGAATTTTGGGGGAGGGCTGCTAGAAAAAGCACTCATAACCTCCCGAAATTCGGGGTTTCAGCTCACAGAAACTGCTCCAATGTTAGGGGAGGGCTTTTCCAAATAACCCTCACGACCTCCTGGAATTTGGTGTTTCAGCTGGCAGAAACAGCTCCAATTTTGGGGGAGGGTTGCTCCAAAAAGCCCTCACCAACTTCTGGAATTCTGGGATTCAGCTGGCAGAAATGGCTCCAGCTTTGAGCTAGGGGACTGCACCAAAAAGCCCTCACAACCTGCAGGAATTCAGGGTTTCAGCTGGCAGAAATGGCTCCAATTTGGGGGGAAGGCTGCTCCAAAAATCCCTCAGGATCTCCTGGAATTCGAGGTTTCAGCTGGCAGAAATGGCTCCAATTTTGGGGAACGGCTGCTCCAAATAGCCCTCACAACGTCCTGGAATTTGGGGCTTCAACTGGCAGAAATGGCTTCAATTTTGGTGTAGGGCTGCTCCAAAAAGCCTTCATAACCTACTGGAATTCAAGGATTCAGCTGGCAGAAATTGCTCCAATTTCGGAGCAGGGCTGCTTCAAAAAGCCCTCACCAACTTCTGGAATTCTGGCATTCAGACTGCAGAAATGGCTCCAGGTTTAGGGTTGGGGGCTGCTCCAAAAAGCCCTCACAACCTCCAGTAATTCGGAGTTTCAGCTGGCAGAAATGGCTGCAATTTTGAGTGAGGGCTTCTCCAAAAAGCCCTCATGACCTCCTGGAATTCTGTGTTTCAGCTGGCAGAAATGGATCCAAGATTGGGGGGGCAGTTCACAAAGCCTTCTTGACCCCCTGGAATTAGGGTCTTCAGCTGGCAGAAATGGCTCCAATTTTGGGGGAGGGCTTCTCCAAAAAGCCCTCATGACCTCCTGGAATTCTGGATTTCAGCTGGCAGAAATGGATCCAGGTTTGTGGGGGCACTCCGCAAAGCCTTCTTGACCCCCTGGAATTAGGGGTTCCAGCTGGCAGAAATGGCTCCAATTCTGGAGGAGGGCTGCTCCAAAAAGCCCTGATGACTTCCTGGAATTCAGGGTTTCGCCTGGCCGAAATGGCTCCAATTTTGGGGAGGGCTGCTCCAAAAATTCCTCCTGACCTCAGGGAATTTTGGGTTTATGCTGGCAGAAATAGATCACATTTGGGGGGAGGGCTGCTCCAAAAAGCCTGATGACCTCCTGGAATTCTGGGTTTCAGCTGGCAGAAATGGCTCCAGCTTTTGGGTGGGGTGCTCCAAATCTCCCTCACAACCTCCTGGAATTGTGGGTATCTGCTGGCAGAAATGGCTCCAATTTTGGGGAGGGCTGCTTCAAAAAAACCTCATCACCTCCTGGAATTCAGGGTTTCACCAGGCAGAAATGGCTCCAATTTCAGTAGAGGGCTGCTCCAAAAAGCCCTCACCAACTTTTGGAATTCTGGCATTTAACCTGCAGAAATGGCTCCAGCTTTGGGCTAGGGTGCTGCTCCAAAAAGCCCTCACAACCCCCTGGAATTAGGGATTTCAGCTGGCAGAAATGGCTCCAATTTTGGAGAAGGGCTGCTCCAAAAAGCCCTGATGACCTCCTGGAATTCAGGGTTTAGCCTGGCAGAAATGGCTCCAATTCTGGGGGAGGGCTGCTCCAAAAAGCCCTCATGACCTCCTGGAATTCTGGGTTTCAGCTGGCAGAAATGGCTCCAGCTTTGGGAGGGGGCTGCTCCAAAACTCCCTCACAACCTCCTGGAATTGTGGGTTTCTGCTTTCAGAAATGGCTCCAATTTTGGGGCAGGCTGCTACAAAGCCTCATGACCTCCTGGAATCGTAGTTTCAGCTCGAGAAATGGCTGCAATTTTGGGGAGGGTTTTCAAATAACCCTCACTGCCTCCTGGAATTTCGGGTTTCAGCTGGCAGAAACAGCTCCAATATCGGGGAGGTTGCTCCAAAAGCCCTCAACACCTTCTGTAATTCTGGGATTCAGCTGGCAGAAATGGTTCCAGCTTTGGACTAGGGGCTGCTCCAAAAGCCCTCACAACCTCTAGAATTCTGGGTTTCAGCTTGCAGAAATTGCTCCAATTTTGGGGGAGGGCTTCTCCAAAAACACCTCATGATCTCCTTGGATTCTGGGTTTCAGCTGGTAGAAATGGCTCCAGGCTTGGAAGGGATGGGATCACTCCAGAAAGCTTTCATGACCTCCTGGAATTTGGGGTTTCATCTGGCAGAAATGGCTCTAATTTTGGGGGAGGGCTGCTTGAAAAAGCCTTCATAATGTCGAGGAATTTGGGTTTTCAGCTGGCAGAAATGGCTCCTATTTTGTGGGAGCACTGCTCCAAAAAGCCCTCACAGCCTCCTGAAATTCAGAGTTTCAACTGGCAGAAATGGCTTCAATTTTGGAGGAGGGCCGCTCCAAGAAGCCCTCATGACCTCCTGGAATTCTAGGTTTCAGCTGGCAGAAATGGCTCCAGCTTTGGTGCAGCTGCTCCAAAAAGCCCTCACAACCTCCTGGAATTCTGGGTTTCAACTGGCAGAAATGGTCTAATTTATTGGGAGGGCTGCTCCAAAAAGCCCTCGTGACCTCCTGGAATTCAGCTTCAGCTCGAAGAAACATCTCCAGTTTTGGGTGAGGGCTGGTCCAAAAAGCCTTCATGACCTCCTGGAATTCTGGGTTTCTGCTGGCAGGAATGGCTCCAGCTTTGGAGGGGTGTTCCAAAAAGCCTTCATGACCTCCTGGAATTCACAGCTTCAGCTCGCAGAAACAGCTGCAATTTTGGGGATGGCTGCTCCAAAAAGACCTCATGACCTCATGGAATTCAGGGTTTAAACTGGCAGAAATGGCTCCAATTTTGTGGGAAGGCTGCTCCAAAAGACCTGATGACCTCCTTGAATTTGGGTGGTTTCTGCTGGCAGAAATGGCTCCAATTTTGGGGAGGGTTGATCCAAAAGCTTCATAACCTACTGGAATTCAGGGATTCAACTGGCAGAAATGGCTACAATTTCAAGGGAGGGCTGGTCCAAAAAGCCCTCATGACCTTCTGGAATTCTGGGTTTCTGCTGGCAGGAATGGCTCCAGCTTTGGAGGGGTGTTCCAAAAAGCCTTCATGACCTCCTGGAATTCACAGCTTCAGCTCGTAGAAACAGCTGCAATTTTGGGGGATGGCTGCTCCAAAAAGACCTCATGACCTCATGGAATTCAGGGTTTAAACTGGCAGAAATGGCTCCAATTTTGTGGGAAGGCTGCTCCAAAAAGACCTGATGACCTCCTGGAATTTGGGTGGTTTCTGCTGGCAGAAATGGCTCCAATTTTGGGGGAGGGCTGATCCAAAAAGCCTTCATAACCTACTGGAATTCAGGGATTCAACTGGCAGAAATGGCTACAATTTCAAGGAGGGCTGGTCCAAAAGCCCTCATGACCTTCTGGAATTCTGGGTTTCAGCTGACAGAAATAGCTCCATCTTTGGGAGGCTGGTCCAAAAGCCTTCATGACCTCCTGGAATTGTGTCTTGCTGGCAGGAATGGCTCCAGCTTTGGAGGGTGCTCCAAAAGCCTTCATGACCTCCTGGAATTCACGGCTTCAGCTCGCAGAAACAGCTGCAATTTTGGGGGATGGCTGCTCCAAAAAGACCTCATGACCTCATGGAATTCAGGGTTTAAACTGGCAGAAATGGCTCTAATTTTGTGGGAAGGCTGCTCCAAAAAGACCTGATGACCTCCTGGAATTTGGGTGGTTTCTGCTGGCAGAAATGGCTCCATTTTTGGGGGAGGGCTGCTCCAAAAAGCCTTCATAACCTACTGGAATTCAGGGATTCAACTGGCAGAAATGGCTACAATTTCTAGGAGGCTGGTCCAAAAGCCCTCATGACCTTCTGAATTCTGGGTTTCAGCTGACAGAAATAGCTCCATCTTTGGGAGGGTTGGTCCAAAAGCCCTCACAACCTCCTGGAATTCTGAGATTCAGCTGGCAGAAGTGGCTTCAATTCTAGGGAGGGCTGCTCCAAAAGCCTCAGGATCTCTTGGAATTCGGGATATCAGCTGGCAGAAATGGCTCCACTTTGGTGTAGGGCTGCTCCAAAAGCCCTCATGACCTTCTGAAATTTGCTGTTTCAGCTACCAGAAACGCTGCAGTTTTGTGGGAGGGCTGCTCAAAAAGCCCTCATGACCTTCTGAATTTGGGGTTTCAGCTGGCAGAAATGACTCCAATTTTGTGGGAGGCTGCTCAAAAGCCCTCATGACCTCCTGGAATTTGGGATTTCAGCTGGCAGAAATGGCTCCAGTATCGGGGAGAGCTGCTCAAAAGGCCCTCATGACCTCCTGGACTCTGTTCAGCTTGCTGAAATGGCTCCAGCTTTGGATGGTGCTGCTCCAAAAAGCCCTCATAACCTCTTGAATTGTGCATTTCAGCTGGCAGAAATGGCTCCAGATTTGGGGTGTTAGAAACTCCGTCACAATCTCCAGGAATTGTGGGCTTCTGCTGGCAGAAATGGCTCCAATTTTGGGGAGGGCTGCTAGAAAAGCCTCATGACCTCCCAAAATTCGTGGTTTCAGCTCACAGAAACTGCTCCAATGTTAGGAGGGCTTTTCCAATAACCCTCACGACCTCCTGGAATTTGGTGTTTCAGCTGGCAGAAACAGCTCCAATTCTAGGAGGGTTGCTCCAAAAAGCCCTCACCAACTTCTGAATTCTGGGATTCAGCTGGCAGAAATGGCTCCAGCTTTGAGATAGGGGCTGCACCAAAAGCCCTCACAACCTCCAGGAATTCAGGGTTTCAGCTGGCAGAAATGGCTCCAATTTGGGGAGGCTGCTCCAAAAATCCCTCAGGATCTCCTGGAATTCGAGATTTCAGCTGGCAGAAATGACTCCAATTTTGTGGGAGGGCTGCTCCAAAAAGCCCTCATGACCTCCTGGAATTTGGGATTTCAGCTGGCAGAAATGGCTCCAGTATCGGGGGAGAGCTGCTCCAAAAGGCCCTCATGACCTCCTGGACTTCTGGGTTTCAGCTTGCTGAAATGGCTCCAGCTTTGGATGGTGCTGCTCCAAAAAGCCCTCATAACCTCTTGGAATTGTGCATTTCAGCTGGCAGAAATGGCTCCAGATTGGGGGGGGGGCTGTTAGAAAACTCCCTCACAATCTCCAGGAATTGTGGGCTTCTGCTGGCAGAAATGGCTAGAATTTTGGGGAGGCTGCTAGAAAAGCACTCATAACCTCCCGAAATTCGGGGTTTCAGCTCACAGAAACTGCTCCAATGTTAGGGAGGCTTTTCCAAATAACCCTCACGACCTCCTGGAATTTGGTGTTTCAGCTGGCAGAAACAGCTCCAATTTTGGGGAGGTTGCTCCAAAAGCCCTCACCAACTTCTGGAATTCTGGGATTCAGCTGGCAGAAATGGCTCCAGCTTTGAGCTAGGGGACTGCACCAAAAAGCCCTCACAACCTGCAGGAATTCAGGGTTTCAGCTGGCAGAAATGGCTCCAATTTGGGGGGAGGGCTGCTCCAAAAATCCCTCAGGATCTCCTGGAATTCGAGGTTTCAGCTGGCAGAAATGGCTCCAATTTTGGGGACGGGCTGCTCCAAATAGCCCTCACAACGTCCTGGAATTTGGGGCTTCAACTGGCAGAAATGGCTTCAATTTTGGTGTAGGGCTGCTCCAAAAAGCCTTCATAACCTACTGGAATTCAAGGATTCAGCTGGCAGAAATTGCTCCAATTTCGGGCAGGGCTGCTTCAAAAGCCCTCACCAACTTCTGGAATTCTGGCATTCAGACTGCAGAAATGGCTCCAGGTTTAGGGTTGGGGGCTGCTCCAAAAAGCCCTCACAACCTCCAGTAATTCGGAGTTTCAGCTGGCAGAAATGGCTGCAATTTTGAGTGAGGGCTTCTCCAAAAAGCCCTCATGACCTCCTGGAATTCTGTGTTTCAGCTGGCAGAAATGGATCCAAGATTGGGGGGGCAGTTCACAAAGCCTTCTTGACCCCCTGGAATTAGGGTCTTCAGCTGGCAGAAATGGCTCCAATTTTGGGGGAGGGCTTCTCAAAAGCCCTCATGACCTCCTGGAATTCTGGATTTCAGCTGGCAGAAATGGATCCAGGTTTGTGGGGGCACTCCGAAAAGCCTTCTTGACCCCCTGGAATTAGGGGTTCCAGCTGGCAGAAATGGCTCCAATTCTGGAGGAGGGCTGCTCCAAAAAGCCCTGATGACTTCCTGGAATTCAGGGTTTCGCCTGGCCGAAATGGCTCCAATTTTGGGGAGGGCTGCTCCAAAAATCCCTCCTGACCTCAGGGAATTTTGGGTTTATGCTGGCAGAAATAGATCACATTTGGGGGGAAGGCTGCTCCAAAAAGCCTGATGACCTCCTGGAATTCTGGGTTTCAGCTAGCAGAAAGGCTCCAGCTTTTGGGTGGGTGCTCCAAATCTCCCTCACAACCTCCTGGAATTGTGGGTATCTGCTGGCAGAAATGGCTCCAATTTTGGGGAGGGCTGCTTCAAAAAAACCTCATCACCTCCTGGAATTCAGGGTTTCACCAGGCAGAAA
Organism: Neoceratodus forsteri; assembly: GCA_016271365.2. Lineage (NCBI taxonomy): Eukaryota > Metazoa > Chordata > Ceratodontiformes > Ceratodontidae > Neoceratodus > Neoceratodus forsteri. The sequence continues at coordinate 738,240,407 of CM057449.1, forward strand.
TGGCTCCAATTTCAGTAGAGGGCTGCTCCAAAAGCCCTCACCAACTTTTGGAATTCTGGCATTTAACCTGCAGAAATGGCTCCAGCTTTGGGCTAGGGTGCTGCTCCAAAAAGCCCTCACAACCCCTGGAATTAGGGATTTCAGCTGGCAGAAATGGCTCCACTTTTGGAGAAGGGCTTGCTCCAAAAGCCCTGATGACCTCCTGGAATTCAGGGTTTAGCCTGGCAGAAATGGCTCCAATTCTGGGGGAGGGCTGCTCCAAAAAGCCCTCATGACCTCCTGGAATTCTGGGTTTCAGCTGGCAAAATGGCTCCAGCTTTGGGGGCTGCTCCAAAACTCCCTCACAACCTCCTGGAATTGTGGGTTTCTGCTTTCAGAAATGGCTCCAATTTTGGGGCAGGGCTGCTACAAAAAGCCTTCATGACCTCCTGGAATTCGTAGTTTCAGCTCGAAGAAATGGCTGCAATTTTGGGGGAGGGCTTTTCCAAATAACCCTCACTGCCTCCTGGAATTTCGGGTTTCAGCTGGCAGAAACAGCTCCAATATCGGGGGAGGGTTGCTCCAAAAAGCCCTCAACACCTTCTGTAATTCTGGGATTCAGCTGGCAGAAATGGTTCCAGCTTTGGACTAGGGGGCTGCTCCAAAAAGCCCTCACAACCTCTAGGAATTCTGGGTTTCAGCTTGCAGAAATTGCTCCAATTTTGGGGGAGGGCTTCTCCAAAAACACCTCATGATCTCCTTGGATTCTGGGTTTCAGCTGGTAGAAATGGCTCCAGGCTTGGAGGGGATGGGATCACTCCAGAAAGCTTTCATGACCTCCTGGAATTTGGGGTTTCATCTGGCAGAAATGGCTCTAATTTTGGGGGAAGGCTGCTTGAAAAAGCCTTCATAATGTCGAGGAATTTGGGTTTTCAGCTGGCAGAAATGGCTCCTATTTTGTGGGAGCACTGCTCCAAAAAGCCCTCACAGCCTCCTGAAATTCAGAGTTTCAACTGGCAGAAATGGCTTCAATTTTGGAGGAGGGCCGCTCCAAGAAGCCCTCATGACCTCCTGGAATTCTAGGTTTCAGCTGGCAGAAATGGCTCCAGCTTTGGTGCAGCTGCTCCAAAAAGCCCTCACAACCTCCTGGAATTCTGGGTTTCAACTGGCAGAAATGGCTCCAATTTATTGGGAGGGCTGCTCCAAAAAGCCCTCGTGACCTCCTGGAATTCGCAGCTTCAGCTCGCAGAAACATCTCCAGTTTTGGGGGAGGGCTGGTCCAAAAAGCCTTCATGACCTCCTGGAATTCTGGGTTTCTGCTGGCAGGAATGGCTCCAGCTTTGGAGGGGTGTTCCAAAAAGCCTTCATGACCTCCTGGAATTCACAGCTTCAGCTCGCAGAAACAGTTGCAATTTTGGGGTTGGCTGCTCCAAAAAGACCTCATGACCTCATGGAATACAGGGTTTAAACTGGCAGAAATGGCTCCAATTTTGTGGGAAGGCTGTTCCAAAAGACCTGATGACCTCCTGAATTTGGGTGGTTTCTGCTGGCAGAAATGGCTCCAATTTTGGGGAGGGCTGATCCAAAAGCCTTCATAACCTACTGGAATTCAGGGATTCAACTGGCAGAAATGGCTACAATTTCAAGGGAGGGCTGGTCCAAAAAGCCCTCATGACCTTCTGGAATTCTGGGTTTCAGCTGACAGAAATAGCTCCATCTTTGGGAGGGCTGGTCCAAAAAGCCTTCATGACCTCCTGGAATTCTGGGTTTCTGCTGGCAGGAATGGCTCCAGCTTTGGAGGGGTGCTCCAAAAAGCCTTCATGACCTCCTGGAATTCACGGCTTCAGCTCGCAGAAACAGCTGCAATTTTGGGGGATGGCTGCTCCAAAAAGACCTCATGACCTCATGGAATTCAGGGTTTAAACTGGCAGAAATGGCTCTAATTTTGTGGGAAGGCTGCTCCAAAAAGACCTGATGACCTCCTGGAATTTGGGTGGTTTCTGCTGGCAGAATGGCTCCAATTTTGGGGAGGGCTGCTCCAAAAAGCCTTCATAACCTACTGGAATTCAGGGATTCAACTGGCAGAAATGGCTACAATTTCTAGGGAGGGCTGGTCCAAAAAGCCCTCATGACCTTCTGGAATTCTGGGTTTCAGCTGACAGAAATAGCTCCATCTTTGGGAGGGCTGGTCCAAAAAGCCCTCACAACCTCCTGGAATTCTGAGATTCAGCTGGCAGAAGTGGCTTCAATTCTAGGAGAGGGCTGCTCCAAAAAGCCCTCAGGATCTCTTGGAATTTGGGATATCAGCTGGCAGAAATGGCTCCAATTTTGGTGTAGGGCTGCTCCAAAAAGCCCTCATGACCTTCTGAAATTTGCCGTTTCAGCTACCAGAAACTGCTGCAGTTTTGTGGGAGGGCTGCTCCAAAAAGCCCTCATGACCTTCTGAATTTGGGGTTTCAGCTGGCAGAAATGACTCCAATTTTGTGGGAGGGCTGCTCCAAAAAGCCCTCATGACCTCCTGGAATTTGGGATTTCAGCTGGCAGAAATGGCTCCAGTATCGGGGGAGAGCTGCTCCAAAAGGCCCTCATGACCTCCTGGACTTCTGGGTTTCAGTTTGCTGAAATGGCTCCAGCTTTGGATGGTGCTGCTCCAAAAAGCCCTCATAACCTCTTGGAATTGTGCATTTCAGCTGGCAGAAATGGCTCCAGATTTGGGGGGGGTGTTAGAAAACTCCGTCACAATCTCCAGGAATTGTGGGCTTCTGCTGGCAGAAATGGCTCCAATTTTGTGGGAGGGCTGCTAGAAAAAGGCCTCATGACCTCCCAAAATTCGTGGTTTCAGCTCACAGAAACTGCTCCAATGTTGGGAGGGCTTTCCAAATAACCCTCACGACCTCCTGGAATTTGGTGTTTCAGCTGGCAGAAACAGCTCAATTTTGGGAGGGTTGCTCAAAAGCCCTCACCAACTTCTGGAATTCTGGGATTCAGCTGGCAGAAATGGCTCCAGCTTTGAGATAGGGGCTGCACCAAAAAGCCCTCACAACCTCCAGGAATTCAGGGTTTCAGCTGGCAGAAATGGCTCCAATTTGGGGGGAGGGCTGCTCCAAAAATCCCTCAGGATCTCCTGGAATTCGAGATTTCAGCTGGCAGAAATGACTCCAATTTTGTGGGAGGGCTGCTCCAAAAAGCCCTCATGACCTCCTGGAATTTGGGATTTCAGCTGGCAGAAATGGCTCCAGTATCGGGGGAGAGCTGCTCCAAAAGGCCCTCATGACCTCCTGGACTTCTGGGTTTCAGCTTGCTGAAATGGCTCCAACTTTGGATGGTGCTGCTCCAAAACCCTCATAACCTCTTGGATTGTGCATTTCAGCTGGCAGAAATGGCTCCAGATTGGGGGCTGTTAGAAAACTCCTCACAATCTCCAGGGTGTGAGCTTCTGCTGGCAGAAATAGCTGGGAATTTTGGGAGGCTGCTAGAAAAGCCCTCATGACCTCCCGAAGTCGGGGTTTCAACTCACAGAAACCTCTCCAATGTTAGGGAGGCTTTTCAAATAACCCTACGACCTCCTGGAATTTGGTGCTTCAGCTGGCAGAAACAGCTCCAATTTTGGGGAGGGTTGCTCAAAAGCCCTCACCAACTTCTGGAATTCTGGGATTCAGCTGGCAGAAATGGCTCCAGCTTTGAGCTAGGGACTGCACCAAAAGCCCTCACAACCTGCAGGAATTCAGGGTTTCAGCTGGCAGAAATGGCTCCAATTTGGGGAGGCTGCTCAAAAATCCTCAGGATCTCCTGAATTCGAGGTTTCAGCTGGCAGAAATGGCTCCAATTTTGGGGACGGGCTGCTCCAAATAGCCCTCAGAACGTCCTGGAATTTGGGGCTTCAACTGGCAGAAATGGCTTCAATTTTGGTGTAGGGCTGCTCCAAAAAGCCTTCATAACCTACTGGAATTCAAGGATTCAGCTGGCAGAAATTGCTCCAATTTCGGGGCAGGGCTGCTTCAAAAAGCCCTCACCAACTTCTGGAATTCTGGCATTCAGACTGCAGAAATGGCTCCAGGTTTAGGGTTGGGGGCTGCTCCAAAAAGCCCTCACAACCTCCAGTAATTCAGAGTTTCAGCTGGCAGAAATGGCTGCAATTTTGAGTGAGGGCTTCTCAAAAGCCCTCATGACCTCCTGGAATTCTGTGTTTCAGCTGGCAGAAATGGATCCAAGATTGGGGCAGTTCACAAAGCCTTCTTGACCCCTGGAATTAGGGTCTTCAGCTGGCAGAAGTAGGCTCCAATTTTGGGGGAGGCTTCTCCAAAAAGCCCTCATGACCTCCTGGAATTCTGGTTTCAGCTGGCAGAAATGGATCCAGGTTTGTGGGGGCACTCCGCAAAGCCTTCTTGACCCCCTGGAATTAGGGGTTCCAGCTGGCAGAAATGGCTCCAATTCTGGAGGAGGGCTGCTCCAAAAAGCCCTGATGACTTCCTGGAATTCAGGGTTTCGCCTGGCCGAAATGGCTCCAATTTTGGGGAGGGCTGCTCCAAAAATCCCTCCTGACCTCAGGGAATTTTGGGTTCAGGCTGGCAGAAATAGATCACATTTGGGGGGAAGGCTGCTCCAAAAAGCCTGATGACCTCCTGGAATTCTGGGTTTCAGCTGGCAGAAATGGCTAGAGCTTTTGGGTGGGGTGCTCCAAATCTCCCTCACAACCTCCTGGAATTGTGGGTATCTGCTGGCAGAAATGGCTCCAATTTTGGGGAGGGCTGCTTCAAAAAAACCTCATCACCTCCTGGAATTCAGGGTTTCACCAGGCAGAAATGGCTCCAATTTCAGTAGAGGGCTGCTTCAAAAAGCCCTCACCAACTTTTGGAATTCTGGCATTTAACCTGCAGAAATGGCTCCAGCTTTGGGCTGGGTGCTGCTCCAAAAGCCCTCACAACCACCTGGAATTAGGGATTTCAGCTGGCAGAAATGGCTCAATTTTGGAGAAGGGCTGCTCCAAAAAGCCCTGATGACCTCCTGGAATTCAGGGTTTAGCCTGGCAGAAATGGCTCCAATTCTGGGGGAGGGCTGCTCCAAAAAGCCCTCATGACCTCCTGGAATTCTGGGTTTCAGCTGGCAGAAATGGCTCCAGCTTTGGGAGGCTGCTCCAAAACTCCCTCACAACCTCCTGGAATTGTGGGTTTCTGCTTTCAGAAATGGCTCCAATTTTGGGGCAGGGCTGCTACAAAAAGCCTTCATGACCTCCTGGAATTCGTAGTTTCAGCTCGAAGAAATGGCTGCAATTTTGGGGAGGGCTTTTCCAAATAACCCTCACTGCCTCCTGGAATTTCGGGTTTCAGCTGGCAGAAACAGCTCAATATCGGGGAGGTTGCTCAAAAAGCCCTCACAACCTCTAGAATTCTGGGTTTCAGCTTGCAGAAATTGCTCCAATTTTGGGGAGGGCTTCTCCAAAAACACCTCATGATCTCCTTGGATTCTGGGTTTCAGCTGGTAGAAATGGCTCCAGGCTTGGAGGATGGGATCTCTCCGAAGCTTTCATGACCTCCTGGAATTTGGGGTTTCATCTGGCAGAAATGGCTCTAATTTGGGGAGGCTGCTGAAAAAGCCCTCATAACGTCGAGGAATTTGGGTTTTCAGCAGGCAGAAATGGCTCCTATTTTGTGGGAGCACTGCTCCAAAAAGCCCTCACAGCCTCCTGAAATTCAGAGTTTCAACTGGCAGAAATGGCTTCAATTTTGGGGGAGGGCCGCTCCAAGAAGCCCTCATGACCTCCTGGAATTCTAGGTTTCAGCTGGCCAGAAATGGCTCCAGCTTTGGTGGAGCTGCTCCAAAAAGCCCTCACAACCTCCTGGAATTCTGGGTTTAAACTGGTAGAAATGGCTCCAATTTATTGGGAGGGCTGCTCCAAAAAGCCCTCGTGACCTCCTGGAATTCGCAGCTTCAGCTCGCAGAAACGTCTCCAGTTTTGGGGGAAGGCTGGTCCAAAAAGCCTTCATGACCTCCTGGAATTCTGGGTTTCTGCTGGCAGGAATGGCTCCAGCTTTGGAGGGGTTCTACAAAAAGCCTTCATGACCTCCTGGAATTCACGGCTTCAGCTCAGAGAAACAGCTGCAATTTTGGGGGATGACTGCTCCAAAAAGACCTCATGACCTCATGGAATTCAGGGTTTAAACTGGCAGAAATGGCTCCAATTTTGTGGGAAGGCTGGTCCAAAAAGCCCTCACAACCTCCTGGAATTCTGAGTTTCAGCTGGCAGAAGTGGCTCCAATTCTAGGGAGGCTGCTCCAAAAAGCCCTCAGGATGTCTTGGAATTCAGGATATCAGCTTGCAGAAATGGCTCCAATTTTGGTGTGGGGCTGCTCCAAAAAGCCCTCATGACCTTCTGAAATTTGCCGTTTCAGCTACCAAAGCGGCTGCAGTTTGTGGGAGGCTGCTCAAAAGCCCTCATGACCTTCTGAATTTGGGGTTTCAGCTGGCAGAAATGACTCCAATTTTGTGGGAGGGCTGCTCAAAAAGCCCTCATGACCTCCTGGAATTTGGTTTCAGCTGGCAGAAATGGCTCCAGTATCGGGAGAGCTGCTCCAAAGGCCCTCATGACCTCCTGGACTTCTGGGTTTCAGCTTGCTGAAATGGCTCCAGCTTTGGATGGTGCTGCTCCAAAAAGCACTCATAACCTCTTGGAATTGTGCATTTCAGCTGGCAGAAATGGCTCCAGATTTGGGGGGGGGCTGTTAGAAAACTCCTTCACAATCTCCAGGAATTGTGGGCTTCTGCTGGCAGAAATTGCTCCATTTTTGGTGGAGGGCTGCTAAAAAAGCCCTCATGACCTCCCAATTCAGGGGTTTCAGCTGTAGAAACTGCTCCAATGTTAGGAGGCTTTTCCAAATAACCCTCACGACCTCCTGGAATTTGGTGTTTCAGCTGGCAGAAACAGCTCCAATTTCAGGGAGGGTTGCTCAAAAGCCCTCACCAACTTCTGGAATTCTGGGATTCAGCTGGCAGAAATGGCTCCAGCTTTGAGCTAGGGGCTGCACCAAAAGCCCTCACAACCTCCAGGAATTCAGGGTTTCAGCTGGCAGAAATGGCTCCAATTTGGGGAGGCTGCTCAAAAATCCCTCAGGATCTCCTGGAATTGAGGTTTCAGCTGCAGAAAGGTTCCAATTTTGGGAAGGGCTGCTCCAAATAGCCCTCACAACGTCCTGGAATTTGGGGCTTCAACTGGCAGAAATGGCTTCAATTTTGGTGTAGGTGCTCAAAAGCCCTCACGACCTTCTGAAATTTGCCGTTTCAGCTAGCAGAAATGACTTGTTTTGGGAGGAAGCTCAAGAAGCCCTCCGCCTTCTGAATCGAGGTTTCAGCTCAGAAATGGCTCCAGTTTTGGGGGAAGGCTGCTATAAAAAGCCCTCACAACCTCCTGGAATTCAGGGTTTCATCTGGCAGAAACGGCTCTAATTTTGGTGAGAGATGCGGCTCCAAAAAGCAGTCACAACCTACTGGAATTTTGGATTTCAACTGGCAGATTTTGTTGTAGGGTTGCTCCAAAAAGCGCTCACGACCTCCTGGAATTCACAGTTTCAGCTGGCACAAATGGATCTAATTTTGAGGAGGCTTGGCCAAATAGCCCTCATGGCGTTCTGGAATTTGGGGTTTCAGCTGGCAGAAATGGCTCCAATTGTGGGGAGGCAGCTCAAAACTCCTCACAACCTCCTGGAATTCAGGGTTTCAACTGGCGAAATGGCTTCAATTTTGGGAGGCTGCTCAAAAGCCCTCGTGACCTCCTGGAATTCAGAGTTTCAACTCCCAGAAACGACTCCAGTTTTGGGGGAGGGCTGCTCCAAAAAGACCTGATGACCTCATGGAATTCAGGGTTTAAACTGGCAGAAATGGCTCCAATTTTGTGGGAAGGCTGCTCCAAAAAGCCCTGACAACCTCCTGGAATTTGGCTGGTTTCAGCTGGCAGAAATGGCTAAATTTTGGGGGAAGGCTGCTCCAAAAAGCCTTCATAACCTACTGGAATTCAAAGTTCAGCTGGCAGAAATGGCTCAATTTTGGGGAGGGCTGCTCAAAAGCCCTCACTAACTTCTGGAATTCTGGCATTCAGACTGCAGAAATGGCTCCAGGTTTAGGGTAGGGGGTTGCTCCAAAAAGCCCTCACAACCTCTAGTAATTCGGAGTTTCAGCTGGCAGAAACGGCTGCAATTTTGAGTGAGGGCTTCTCCAAAAAGCCCTCATGACCTACTGGAATTCTGGGTTTCAGCTGGCAGAAATGGATCCAGGATTGGGGGGGCACTTCACAAAGCTTTCTTGACCCCCTGGAATTAGGGTCTTCAGCTGGCTGAAATGGCTCCAATTTTGGAGGAGGGCTGCTCCAAAAAGCCCAGATGACCTCCTGTAATTCAGGGTTTTGCCTGGCAGAAATTTCTCCAATTTTGGGGGAAGGCTGCTCCAAAAAGCCCTCACGACCTCCAGGAATTTTGGATTTCAGCTGGCTGAAATGGATTAAATTTCGGGGGAGGGCTGCTCCAAAAAGCCTGACAACCTCCTGCAATTCTGGGTTTCAGCTGGCAGAAATGGCTCCAGATTTGGGGGGGTGGGCTGCTCCAAAGCTCCCTCACAACCTCCTGGAATTGTAGGTATCTGCTGGCAGAAATGGCTCCTATTTTGGGGGAAGGCTGCTAGAAAAGGCCCTCATGACCTTCTGGAATTCGTCGTTTCAGCTCGAAGAAACAGCTCCAATTTTGGGGGAGGGCTTTTCCAAATAACTCTCACGGCCTTCTGGAATTTGTGGTTTCAGCTGGCAGACACAGCTCCAATTTCAGGGGAGGGCTGCTCCAAAAAGCCCATACCACCTTCTGTAATTCTGGGATTCAGTTGGCAGAAATGGCTCCACCTTTGAACTAGGTGGCAGCTCCAAAAAGTCCTCACAACCTCCAGGAATTCGGGGTTTCAGCTTTCAGAAATGGCTCCAATTTTGGGGGAAGGCTTCTCCAAAAACACCTCGCGATCTCCTTGGATTCTGGGTTTCAACTGGCAGAAATGGCTCCAGGCTTGGCGGGATGGCGTTGCTCCAGAAAGCTGGCAGAAATGGCTCCAGCTTTGGGAGGGCAGGTCCTAAAAGCCCTCACAACCTCCTGGATTTCTGGGTTTCTGCTGGCAGAAGTGGCTCCAATTCTGGGGAGGCTGCTCAAAAGCCCTCACGATCTCCTGGAATTCAAGTTTCAGCTGGCAGAAATGGCTCCAATTTTGGTGTAGGGCTGCTCCAAAAGCCCTCACGACCTTTTGAAATTTGCTGCTTCAGCTACCAGAAAGCGGCTCCAGTTTTGTGGGAGAGCTGCTTCAAAAGCCCTCATGACCTTCTGAATTTGGGGTTTCAGCTGGAAGAAATGATTCCAATTTTGGGGGAGGCTGCTCCAAAAGCCTAACAACCTCAGGAATTTTGGGTTTCAGCTGGCAGAAATGGCTCCAATATCGGGAAGAGCTGCTCCAAAAAGCCCTCATGACCGCCTGGACTTCTGGGTTTCAGCTGGCTGAAATGGCTTCTGTTTTGGGGGGTTCTGCTCCAAAAAGCCCTCATAACCTCCTGGAATTGTGCATTTCAGCTGGCAGAAATGGCTCCAGCTTTAGGGGGGCTGTTTGAAAACTCCCTCACAACCTCCTGGAATTGTGGACTTCTGCTGGCAGAAATGGCTCTAATTTGGGGGGAAGGCTGCTAAAAAAAGCCCTCATGACCACCTGAAATTAGGGGTTTCAGCTCGAAGAAACTGCTCAATGTTGAGGAGGCTTTCCAAATAACCCTCATGACCTCCTGGAATTTGGTGTTTCAGCTGGCAGAAACAGCTCCAATTTTAGGGAGGCTTGCTCCAAAAAGCCCTCACCAACTTCTGTAATTCTGGGATTCAGCTGGCAGAAATGGCTCCAGCTTTGGGCTAGGGGGCTGCACCAAAAAGCCCTCACAACCTCCAGGAATGCAGGGTTTCAGCTGGCAGAAATGGCTCCAATTTGGGAGGGCTGCTCCAAAAAGCCCTCTAGATCTCCTGGAATTTGAGGTTTCAGCTGGCAGAAATGGATCCAATTTTGGGGAAGGGCTGCTCCAATTATCCCTCACAACGTCCTGGAATTTGGGGTTTCAACTGGCAGAAATGGCTTCAATTTTGGTGTAGGGCTGCTCCAAAAAGCCCTCACGATCTTCTGAAATTTGCCATTTCAGCTAGCAGAAATAGCTCCAGTTTTGGGAAGGAGCTCAAGAAGCCCTCCGGCCTTCTGAATTCGGGTTTCAGCTCACAGGAAATGGCTCCCAGTTTTGGGAGGCTGCTCCAAACTGCCCTCACAACCTCCTGGAATTCAGGGTTTCATCTGGCAGAAACTGCTCTAATTTTGGTGAGAGATCGGCTCAAAAAGCCGTCACAACCTAGTGGAATTTTAGTTTCAACTGGCAGATTGTTGTGGGCTGCTCTAAAAAGTGCTCACAACCTCCTGGAATTCACTGTTTCAGCTGGCACGAATGGCTTCAATTTTGAGGAGGCTTGGCCAAAAGCCCTCATGACCTTCTGGAATTTGGGGTTTCAGCTGGCAGAAATGGCTCCAACTGTGGGAGAGGGCAGCTCCAAAAAGCACTCACAACCCCCTGAAATTCAGGATTTCATTTGACAGAAACAGCTCCAATTATTGGGGAGGGCTGCTCCAAAAGATCTCTGTGACCTCCTGGAATTTGGGGATTCAGCTGGCAGAAACAGCACCAATTTTGGGGCTGGCTGCTCAAAAAGCCTTCATGACCTCCTGGAATTTGGGGATTCAGCAGGCAGAAACAGCTCCAATTTTGGGGATGGCTGCTCAAAAAGCCTTCATGACCCCCTGGAATTTGGAGTTTCAACTGGAAGAAATGGCTCCAATTTTGGAGGAGGGCCAAATATCCTCATGACCTCCTGGAATTCTGGGTTTCAGCTGGCAGAAATGGCTCCAGGTTTGGAGGGCACTCAAAAAGCCTTCTTGACCCCATGGAATTTGGGATTTGAGCTGGAAGAAATGGCTCCAATTTTGCAGGAGGTAGCTCAAAAACCCTCATCACCTCCTGGAATTCAGGGTTTCATCTGGCAGAAATGGCTCCAATTTCAGGGAGGATGCTCCAAAGCCCTCACCAATTTCTGGAATTCTGGCATTCAGCCTGCAGAAATGGCTCCAGCTTTGGGAAGGGGCTGCTCCAAAAGCCCTCACAACCTCCAGGAATAGAGGGTTTCAGCTGGCAGAACGGCACCAATTCTGGAGGACTTCTCCAAAAGCCCTCATGACCTCCTGGAATTCTGATTTCAGCAGGCAGAAATGGATCCAGGTTTGTGGGGCACTCTGCAAAGCCTTCTTGACCCCTGGAATTAGGGGTTCCAGCTGGCAGAAATGGCTCCAGCTTTTGGGTGGGGTGCTCCAAATCTCCTCACAACCTCCTGGAATTGTGGGTTACTGCTGGCAGAAATGGCTCCAATTTTGGGGAGGGCTGCTTCAAAAACCTCATCACCTCCTGGAATTCAGGGTTTCACCTGGCAAAATGTCCAATTTCAGGAGGCTGCTCCAAAAGTCCTCACCAACTTCTGGAATTCTGGCATTTAGCCTGCAGAAATGGCTCCAGCTTTGGGCTAGGGTGCTGCTCCAAAACGCCCTCACCACCCCCTGGAATTAGGGGTTTCAGCTGGCAGAAATGGCTCCAATTTTGGAGGAGGGCTGCTCCAAAAAGCCCTGATGACCTCCTGGAATTCAGGGTTTAGCCTGGCAGAAATGGTTCCAATTCTGGGGGAGGCCTGCTCCAAAAAGCCCTCACGACCTCCTGGAATTCTGGGTTTCAGCTGGCAGAAATGGCTCCAGCTTTGGGTTGGGATGCTCCAAAACTCCCTCACAACCTCCTGGAATTGTGGGTTTCTGCTTTCAGAAATGGCTCCAATTTTGGGGCAGGGCTGCTACAAAAAGCCTTCATGACCTCCTGGAATTCGTCGTTTCAGCTCGAAGAAACGGCTCCAATTTTGGGGGAGGGCTTTTCCAAAAAGCCCTCACTGCCTCCTGGAATTTCGGGTTTCAGTTGGCAGAAACAGCTCCAATTTTGGGAGAGGGTTGCTCCAAAAAGCCCTCAACACCTTCTGTAATTCTGGGATTCAGCTGTCAGAAATGGTTCCAGCTTTGGACTGAGGGCTGCTCCAAAAGCCCTCAAACCTCTAGGAATTCTGGGTTTCAGCTGGCAGAAATTGCTCCAATTTTGGGGGAAGGCTTCTCCAAAAACACCTCATGATCTCCTAGGATTCTGGGTTTCAGCTGGCAGAAATGGCTCCAGGCTTGGGGGGGATGGGATCACTCCAGAAAGCTTTCATGACCTCCTGGAATTTGGGGTTTCATCTGGCAGAAATGGCTCTAATTTTGGGGGAGGGCTGCTTGAAAAAGCCCTCATAACGTCGAGGAATTTGGGTTTTCAGCTGGCAGAAATGGCTCCTATTTTGTGGGAGCACTGCTCCAAAAAGCCCTCACAGCCTCCTGAAATTCAGAGTTTCAACTGGCAGAAATGGCTTCAATTTTGGGGAGGCAGCTCCAGAAAGCCCTCATGACCTCCTGGAATTCTAGGTTTCAGCTGGCAGAAATGGCTCCAGCTTTGGTGGGTCTGCTCCAAAAGCCCTCACAACCTCCTGGAATTCTGAGTTTCAACTGGCAGAAATGGCTCCAATTTATGGGAGGCTGCTCAAAAAGCCCTCGTGACCTCCTGGAATTCGCAGCTTCAGCTCGCAGAAACAGCTCCAGTATTGGGGAGGCTGGTCAAAAAGCCTTATGACCTCCTGGAATTCTGGGTTTCTGCTGGCAGGAATGGCTCCAGCTTTGGAGGGTGCTCCAAAAAACCTTCATGACCTCCTGGAATTCAGGGCTTCAGCTCGCAGAAACAGCTGCAATTTTGGGGGATGGCTGCTCCAAAAAGACCTCATGACCTCATGGAATTCAGGGATTAAACTGGCAGAAATGGCACCAATTTTGTGGGAAGTCTGCTCCAAAAAGACCTGATAACCTCCTGGAATTTGGGTGGTTTCCGCTGGCAGAAATGGCTCCAATTTTGGGGGATGGCAGCTCCAAAAAGCCTTCATAACCTACTGGAATTCAGGGATCAACTGGCAGAAATGGCTCCAATTTCGAGGGAGGGCTGGTCCAAAAAGCCCTCATGACCTTCTGGAATTCTGGGTTTCAGCTGAGAGAAATAGCTCCATCTTTGGGAGGGCTGGTCCAAAAAGCCCTCACAACCTCCTGGAATTCTGGGTTTCAGCTGGCTGAAGTGGCTCCAATTCTGGGGGAAGGCTGCTCAAAAAGCCCTCAGGATCTCTTGGAATTTGGGATATCAGCTGGCAGAAATGGCTCCAATTTTGGTGTAGGGCTGCTCCAAAAGCCCTCATGACCTTCTGAAATTTGCCGTTTCAGCTACCAGAAGCGGCTGCAGTTTGTGGGAGGCTGCTCAAAAGCCCTCATGACCTTCTGAATTTGGGGTTTCAGCTGGCAGAAACTCCAATTTTGTGGGAGGCTGCTCCAAAAGCCCTCATGACCTCCTGGAATTTAGGTTTCAGCTGGCAGAAATGGCTCCAGTATCGGGAGAGCTGCCCAAAAGGACCTCATGACCTCCTGGACTTCTGGGTTTCAGCTGGCTGAAATGGCTCCAGCTTGGAGGGTGCTGCTCCAAAAATCCTCATAACCTCTTGAAATTGTTCATTTCAGCTGCGAAATGGCTCCAGATTTGGAGAGCTGTCAGAAAACTCCTTCACAATCTCTTGAGATTGGCTTCTGCTGGCGAAATGGTTCCAATTTTGGGAGGGCTGCTAGAAAAATCCCTCATGACCTCCTGAAATTTGGGGTTTCAGCTCGCAGAAACTGCTCCAATGTTAGGGGAGGGCTTTTCCAAATAACCTCACGACCTCCTGAATTTGGTGTTTCAGCTGGCAGAAACAGCTCAACTTGGGGAGGGTTGCTCCAAAAGCCCTCACCAACTGGAATTCTGGGTTTCAGCTGGCAGAAATGGCCCAGCTTTGAGCTAGGGGCTGCACCAAAAGCCCTCACAACCTCCAGGAATTCAGGGTTTCAGCTGGCAGAAATGGCTCCAATTTGGGAGGGCTGCTCCAAAAAACCCTCAGGATCTCCTGGAATTTGAGGTTTCAGCTGGCAGAAATGGCTCCAATATTGGGGAAGGGCTGCTCCAAATAGCCCTCACAACATCCTGGGATTTGGGGCTTCAACTGGCAGAAATGGCATCAATTTTGGTGTAGGGCTGCTCCAAAAAGCCCTCATGACCTTCTGAAATTTGCCGTTTCAGCTGGCAGAAATGGCTTGTTTTGGGGGTGGGAAGCTCCAAGAAGCCCTCCCGCCTTCTGAATTCAGGCTTCAGCTCACTGAAATGGCTCCAGTTTTGGGAGGCTGCTCCAAACAGCCCTCTCAACCTCCTGGAATTCAGGGTTTCATCTGGAAAGCAGCTCTAATTTTGGTGAGAGATGCGGCTCAAAAAGCGTCACAATCTACTGGAACTTTAGTTTCAACTGGCAGATTTTGTTTAGGGTTACTCAAAAAAAGCTCCACGACCTCCTGGAATTCACAGTTTCATCTGGCACAAATGGATCTAATTTTGAGGCAGAGCTTGGCCAAAGCCCTGATGACCTTCTGGAATTTGGGGTTTCAGCTGGCAGAAATGGCTCCAATTGTGGGGAGGGCAGCTCAAAACTCCTCACAACCTCCTGGAATTCAGGGTTTCAACTGGCAGAAATGGCTTCAATTTTGGGGAGGCCTGCTCCAAGTAGCCTTCACGACCTCCTGGAATTCTAGGTTTCAGCTGGCAGAAATGGTTCCAGCTTTGGTGGGGCTGCTCCAAAAGCCCTCACAACCTCCTGGAATTCTGGGTTTCAACTGGAAGAAATGGCTCAATTTATTGGGAGGCTGCTCCAAAGCCCTCGTGACCTCCTGGAATTCAGAGTTTCAACTCCCAGAAGCAGCTCCAGTTTTGGGAGGCTGCTCAAAAGACCTCATGACCTCATGGAATTCAGGGTTTAAACTGGCAGAAATGGCTCCAATTTTGTGGGAAGGCTGCTCCAAAAGCCTGACAACCTCCTGGAATTTGGGTGGTTTCAGCTGGCAGAAATGGCTCAATTTTGTGGGAGAGCTGCTCCAAAAAGCCTTCATAACCTTCTGAATTCAAGGATTCAGCTGGCAGAAATGGCTTCAATTTCGGAGGCTGCTTCAAAAGCCCTCACCAACTTCTGGAATTCTGGCATTCAGACTGCAGAAAATGGTTCCAGTTTTGGGGTAGGGGTCTGCTCCAAAAAGCCCTCACAACCACCAGTAATTTGAAGTTTCAGCTGGCAGAAACAGCTGCAATTTTGAGGGAAGGCTTCTCCAAAAAGCCCTCATGACCTCCTGGAATTCTGGGTTTCAGCTGGCAGAAATGGATCCAGGATTGGGGGGGCACTTCACAAAGCCTTCTTGACCCCCTGGAATTAGGGTATTCTGCTGGCAGAAATGGCTCCAATTTTGGAGGAGGGCTGCTCCAAAAAGCCCAGATGACCTCCTGTAATTCAGGGTTT
This sequence comes from Neoceratodus forsteri, assembly GCA_016271365.2. NCBI lineage: Eukaryota > Metazoa > Chordata > Ceratodontiformes > Ceratodontidae > Neoceratodus > Neoceratodus forsteri. Next base: position 738,255,946 of record CM057449.1, read on the forward strand.
CGCCTGGCAGAAATGGCTCCAATTTTGGGGGAAGGCTGCTCCAAAAAGCCCTCACGACCTCCAGGAATTTTGGGTTTCAGCTGGCTGAAATGGATCAAATTTCGGGGGAAGGGTGCTCCAAATAGCCTGACAGCCTCCTGCAATTCTGGGTTTCAGCTGGCAGAAATGGCTCCAGATTTGGGAGGTGGGCTGCTCCAAAACTCCCTCACAACCTCCTGGAATTGTAGGTATCTGCTGGCAGAAATGGCTCCAATTTTGGGGGAGGGCTGCTAGAAAAAGCCCTCATGACCTCCTGGAATTCGTCATTTCAGCTCGAAGAAACAGCTCCAATTTTGGGGGAGAGCTTTTCCAAATAACTCTCACGGCCTTCTGGAATTTGTGGTTTCAGCTGGCAGACACAGCTCCAATTTCAGGGGAGGGCTGCTCCAAAAGCCCTCACCACCTTCTGTAATTCTGGGATTCAGCTGGCAGAAATGGCTCCAGCTTTGAACTAGGGGGCTGCTCCAAAAAGCCCTCACATCCTCCAGGAATTCGGGGTTTCAGCTTTCAGAAATAACTCCAATTTTGGGGGAGGGCTTCTCCAAAAACACCTCGCGATCTCCTTGGATTCTGGGTTTCAGCTGGCAGAAATGGCTCCAGGCTTGGCGGGATGGGGTTGCTCCAGAAAGCCTTTATGACCTCCTGGAATTTGGGGTTTCCGCTGGCAGAAATGGCTCTAATTTTGTGGGAGGGCTGCTCGAAAAAGCCCTCATAACCTCATGGAATTCTGGGTTTCAGCTGGCAGAAATGGCTCCTATTTTGGGGGAGCACTGCTCCAAAAAGCCCTCACAACCTCCTGGAATTCAGGGTTTTGACTGGCAGAAATGGCTTCAATTTTGGGGGAGGCCTGCTCCAAGAAGCCCTCATGACCTAATGGAATTCTAGGTTTCAGCTGGCAGAAATGGCTCCAGCTTTGGTTTGGCTGCTCCAAAAAGCCCTCACAACCTCCTGGAATTCTGGGTTTCAACTGGCAGAAATGGCTCCAATTTATTGGGAGGGCTGCTCCAAAAAGCCCTCATGAGCTCCTGGAATTCAGAGTTTCAGTTCACAGAAACAGCTCCAGTTTTGGGGGAAGGCTGCTCCAAAAATCCTTCATGACCTCCTGGAATTCAGGGCTTCAGCTTGCAGAAACAGCTGCAATTTTGGGGGAAGGCTGCTCCACAAAGACCTCATGATCTCATGGAATTCAGGGTTTAAACTGGCAGAAATTGCTCCAATTTTGTGGGAAGGCTGCTCCAAAAAGCCCTGACGACCTCCTGGAATTTGGGTGGTTTCAGCTGGCAGAAATAGCTCCAATTTTGGGAGAGCTGCTCAAAAGCCTTCATAACATACTGGAATGCAGGGTTCAGCTGGCAGAAATGGCTCCAATTTCGGGAGGGCTAGTCCAAATAGCCCTCACGACCTTCTGGATTCTGGGTTTCAGCTGGCGAAATAGCTCCAGCTTTGGGAGGCAGGTCCAAAAGCCCTCACAACCTCCTGGATTTCTGGGTTTCTGCTGGCAGAGTGGCTCCAATTCTGGGGAGGCTGCTCAAAAAGCCCTCACGATCTCCTGGAATTCGGGATTTCAGCTGGCAGAAATGGCTCCAATTTTGGTGTGGGCTGCTCCAAAAAGCCCTCCTGACCTTCTGAAATTTGCCGTTCTTCTGAAACGGCTCCCAGTTTTGTGGGAAGCTGAAAAGCCCTCATGACCTTCTGAATTTGGGGTTTCAGCTGGAAAAATGACTCCAATTTTGGGAGGCTGCTCAAAAAGCCCTCACAACCTCCTGGAATTTGGGTTTCAGCTGGCAGAAATGGCTCCAGTATCGGGAAGAGCTGCTCCAAAAGCGCTCATGACCTCCTGACTTCTGGGTTTCAGCTTGCTGAAATGGCTCCGCTTGGGGGGTTCTGCTCCAAAAAGCCCTCATAACCTCCTGGAATTGTGCATTTCAGCTGGCAGAAATGGCTCCAGCTTTAGGAGGGCTGTTCCAAAACTCCCTCACAACCTCCTGGAATTGTGGACTTCTGCTGGCAGAAATTGATCCAATTTGGGGGGAGGGCTGCTTCAAAAAGCCCTCACCAACTTCTGGAATTCTGGCAGTCAGACTGCAGAAATGGCTCCAGCTTTGGGGTAGGGGGCTGCTCCAAATAGCCCTCACAACCTCCAGTAATTCGGAGTTTCAGCTGGCAGAAACGGCTGCAATTTTGAGGGAAGGCTTCTCCAAAAAGCCCTCATGACCTCCTGGAATTCTGGGTTTCAGCTGGCAGAAATGGATCCAGAATTGGGGGCACTTCACAAGCCTTCTTGACCCCCTGGAATTAGGGTATTCTGCTGGCAGAAATGGCTCCAATTTGGGGAGGCTGCTCAAAAGCCCAGATGACCTACAGTAATTCAGGGTTTCCTGGCAGAAATGGCTCAATTTTGGGGAGGCTGCTCCAAAAGCCCTCATGACCTCAGGAATTTTGGGTTTCAGCTGGCTGAAATGGATCAAATTTTGGGGGAGGGCTGCTCCAAATAGCCTGACAACCTCCTGCACTCTGGGTTTCAGCTGGCAGAAATTGCTCCAGATTTGGGGGTGGGCTGCTCCAAAACTCCCTCACAACCTCCTGGAATTGTAGGTATCTGCTGGCAGAAATGGCTCCAATTTTGGGTGAGGGCTGCTACAAAAAGCCCTCATGACCTCCTGGAATTCGTCGTTTCAGCTCGAAGAAATGGCTCCAATTTTGGGGGAGGGCTTTTCCAAATAACTCTCATGGCCTTCTGGAATTTGTGGTTTCAGCTGGCAAAACAGCTCAATTTCAGGGAGGCTGCTCAAAAGCCATACCACCTTCTGTAATTACTGGGATTCAGCTGGCAGAAATGGCTCCAGCTTTGAACTTAGGGGCTGCTCCAAAAGCCCTCACATCCTCCAGAATTCGGAGTTTCAGCTTTCAGAAATGGCTCCAATTGTGGGGAGGCTTCCAAAAACACCTCATGATCTCCTTGGATTCTGGGTTTCAGCTGGCAGAAATGGCTCAGGCTTGGTGGGATGGGGTTGCTCCAGAAAGCCTTTATGACCTCCTGGAATTTGTGGGTTTCCGCTGGCAGAAGGAGTCTAATTTTGGGTGAGGGCTGCTCGAAAAAGCCCTCATAACCTCATGGAATTCGGGGTTTCAGCTGGCAGAAATGGCTCCTATTTTGGGGGAGCGCTGCTCCAAAAAGCCCTCACAACCTCCTGGAATTCAGGGTTTCGACTGGCAGAAATGGCTTCAATTTTGGGGGAGGCCTGCTCCAAGAAGCCCTCATGACCTAATGGAATTCTAGGTTTCAGCTGGCAGAAATGGCTCCAGCTTTGGTTTGGCTGCTCCTAAAAGCCCTCACAACCTCCTGGAATTCTGGGTTTCAACTGGCAGAAATGGCTCCAATTTATTGGGAGGGCTGCTCCAAAAAGCCCTCATGAGCTCCTGGAATTCAGAGTTTCAGTTCACAGAAACAGCTCCAGTTTTGGGGGAAGGCTGCTCCAAAAATCCTTCATGACCTCCTGGAATTCAGGGCTTCAGCTTGCAGAAACAGCTGCAATTTTGAAGGCTGCTCCAAAGACCTCATGACCTCATGGAATTCAGGGTTTAAACTGGCAGAAATTGCTCCAATTTTGTGGGAAGGCTGCTCCAAAATGCCCTGACGACCTCCTGGAATTTGAGTGGTTTCAGCTGGCAGAAATAGCTCCAATTTTGGGGGAGAGCTGCTCTAAAAAGCCTTCATAACCTACTGGAATTCAGGGATTCAGCTGGCAGAAATGGCTCCAATTTCAGGTGAGGGCTAGTCCAAATAGCCCTCACGACCTTCTGGAATTCTGGGTTTCAGCTGGCAGAAATGGCTCCAGCTTTGGGAGGCAGGTCCAAAAGCCCTCACAACCTCCTGGTTTCTGGGTTTCTGCTGGCGAAGTGGCTCCAATTCTGGGAGGCCTGCTCCAAAAAGCCCTCACGATCTCCTGGAATTCGGTTTCAGCTGGCGAAATGGCTCCAATTTTGGTGTGGGGCTGCTCCAAAAGCCCTCAGACCTTCTGAAATTTGCTGCTTCAGATACCAGAAACGGCTCCAGTTTTGTGGGAGAGCTGCTTGAAAAGCCCTCATGACCTTCTGAATTTGGGGTTTCAGCTGGAAGAAATGACTCCAATTTTGGGGGAGGGCTGCTCCAAAAAGCCCTCACAACCTCCTGGAATTTAGGGTTTCAGCTGGCAGAAATGGCTCCAGTATCGGGGAAGAGCTGCTCCAAAAAGCGCTCATGACCTCCTGGACTTCTGGGTTTCAGCTTGCTGAAATGGCTCCTGCTTTGGGGTGTTCTGCTCCAAAAAGCCCTAATAACCTCCTGGAATTGTGCATTTCAGCTGGCAGAAATGGCTCCAGCTTTAGGAGGGCTGTTCCAAAACTCCCTCACAACCTCCTGGAATTGTGGACTTCTGCGTTCAGAAATTGATCCAATTTGGGGGGAGGGCTGCTTCAAAAAGCCCTCACCAACTTCTGGAATTCTGGTATTCAGACTGCAGAAATGGCTCCAGCTTTGGGGTAGGGGGCTGCTCCAAAAAGCCCTCACAACCTCCAGTAATTCGGAGTTTCAGCTGGCAGAAACGGCTGCAATTTTGAGGGAAGGCTTCTCCAAAAAGCCCTCATGACCTCCTGGAATTCTGGGTTTCAGCTGGCAGAAATGGATCCAGGATTGGGGGGGCACTTCACAATGCCTTCTTGACCCCCTGGAATTAGGGTATTCTGCTGGCAGAAATGGCTCCAATTTTGGAGGAGGGCTGCTCCAAAAAGCCCAGATGACCTACAGTAATTCAGGGTTTCACCTGGCAGAAATGGCTCCAATTTTGGGGAGGCTGCTCCAACAAGCCCTCATGACCTCCAGGAATTTTGGGTTTCAGCTGGCTGAAATGGATCAAATTGGGGGAGGGCTGCTCCAAATAGCCTGACAACCTCCTGCACTTCTGGGTTTCAGCTGGCAGAAATTGTTCCAGATTTGGGGGAGTGGGCTGCTCCAAAACTCCCTCACAACCTCCTGGAATTGTAGGTATCTGCTGGCAGAAATGGCTCCAATTTTGGGTGAGGGCTGCTAGAAAAAGCCCTCATGACCTCCTGGAATTCGTCGTTTCAGCCTCGAAAATGGCTCCAATTTTGGGGAGTGCTTTTCCAAATAACCTCACGGCCTTCTGAATTTGTGGTTTCAGCTGGCATACACAGCCCAATTTCAGGAGGGCTGCTCCAAAAGCCCATACCACCTTCTGTAATTCTGGGATTCAGCTGGCAGAAATGGCTCCAGCTTTGAACTAGGGGCTGCTCCAAAAGCCCTCACATCCTCCAGAATTCAGGATTTCAGCTTTCAGAAATGGCTCCAATTTTGGGAGGGCTTCTCAAAACACTCGGATCTCCTTGGATTATGGGTTTCAGCTGGCAGAAATGGCTCCAGGCTTGGCGGGATGGGGTTGCTCCAGAAAGCCTTTATGACCTCCTGGAATTTGGGGTTTCAGCTGGCAGAAATGGCTCTAATTTTGGGGGAGGGCTGCTCGAAAAAGCCCTCATAACCTCATGGAATTCGGGTTCAGCTGGCAGAAATGGTTCTATTTTGGGGAGCTGCTCAAAAAGCCCTCACAACCTCCTGGAATTCAGGGTTTCGACTGGCAGAAATGGCTTCAATTTTGGGGGAGGCCTGCTCCAAGAAGCCCTCATGACCTAATGGAATTCTAGGTTTCACCTGGCAGAAATGGCTCCAGCTTTGGTTTGGCTGCTCCAAAAAGCCCTCACAACCTCCTGGAATTCTGGGTTTCAACTAGCAGAAATGGTTCCAATTTATTGGGAGGGCTGCTCCAAAAAGCCCTCATGACCTCCTGGAATTCAGAGTTTCAGTTCACAGAAACAGCTCCAGTTTTGGGTGAGGGCTGCTCCAAAAAGGCTTCATGACCTCCTGGAATTCAGGGCTTCAGCTTGCAGAAACAGCTGCAATTTTGGGGGAAGGCTGCTCCAAAAAGACCTCATGACCTCATGGAATTCAGGGTTTAAACTGGCAGAAATGGCTCCAATTTTGTGGGAAGGCTGCTCCAAAAAGCCCTGACGACCTCCTGGAATTTGGGTGGTTTCAGCTGGCAGAAATAGCTCCAATTTTGGGGGAGAGCTGCTCCAAAAAGCCTTCATAACCTACTGGAATTCAGGAATTCAGCTGGCAGAAATGGCTCCAATTTCGGGATAGGGCTAGTCCAAATAGCCCTCCCGACCTTCTGGAATTCTGGGTTTCAACTGGCAGAAATGGCTCCAGCTTTGGGAGGGCAGGTCCAAAAAGCCCTCACAACCTCCTGGATTTCTGGGTTTCTGCTGGCAGAAGTGGCTCCAATTCTGGGGGAGGGCTGCTCCAAAAAGCCCTCACGATCTCCTGGAATTTGGGATTTCAGCTGGCAGAAATGGCTCCAATTTTGGTGTAGGGCTGCTCCAAAAAGCCCTCACGACCTTCTGAAATTTGCCGTTTCAGCTACCTGAAATGGCTCCAGTTTTGTGGGAGAGCTGCTTCAAAAAGCCCTCATGACCTTCTCAATTTGGGGTTTCAGCTGGAAGAAATGACTCCAATTTTGGGGGGGCTGCTCCAAAAAGCCCTCACAACCTCCTGGAATTTGGGATTTCAGCTGGCAGAAATGGCTCCAGTATCGGGGAACAGCTGCTCCAAAAAGCGCTCATGACCTCCTGGACTTCTGGGTTTCAGCTTGCTGAAATGGCTCTTGCTTTGGTGGGTTCTGCTCCAAAAAGCCCTCATAACCTCCTGGAATTGTGCATTTCAGCTGGCAGAAATGGCTCCAGCTTTAGGAGGGCTGTTCCAAAACTCTCTCACAACCTCCTGGAATTGTGGACTTCTGCTGGCAGAAATTGATCCAATTTGGGGGGAGGGCTGCTAGAAAAAGCCCTCATGACCACCTGAAATTCAGGGTTTCAGCTCGCAGAAACTGCTCCAATGTTGAGGGAGGGCTTTTACAAATAACCATCATGACCTCCTGAATTTGGTGTTTCAGCTGGCAGAAACAGCCCAATTTCAGGGAGGCTTGTTCCAAAAGCCCTCACCAACTTCTGTAATTCTGGGATTCAGCTGGCAGAAATGGCTCAGCTTTGAGAAATGTGCACCAAAAGCCCTCACAACCTCCAGGAATGCAGGGTTTCAGCTGGCAGAAATGGCTCCAATTTGCGAGGAGGCCTGCTCCAAAAAGCCCTCAGGATCTCCTGGAATTTGAGGTTTCAGCTAGCAGAAATGGCTCCAATTTTGGGGAAGGGCTGCTCCAATTAGCCCTCACAACGTCCTGGAATTTGGGGTTTCAACTGGCAGAAATGGCTTCAATTTTGATGTAGGGCTGCTCCAAAAAGCCCTCACAACCTTCTGAAATTTGTCATTTCAGCTAGCAGAAATGGCTCCAGTTTTGGGGAAGGGAAGCTCCAAGAAGCCCTCCCGGCCTTCTGAATTCAGGGTTTCAGCTCGCAGAAATGGCTCCAGTTTTGGGGGAGCGCTGCTCCAAACAGCCTTCACAACCTCCTGGAATTCAGGATTTCATCTGGCAGAAACGGCTCTAATTTTGGTGAGAGATGTGGCTCCAAAAAGCCGTCACAACCTACTGGAATTTTAGATTTCAACTGGCAGATTTTGTTGTAGGTCTGCTCTAAAAAGTGCTCACGACCTCCTGGAATTCACTGTTTCAGCTGGCATGAATGGCTCCAATTTTGAGGGAGGGCTTGGCCAAAAGTCCTCATGACCTTCGGAATTTGGGGTTTCAGCTGGCAGTAATGGCTCCAACTGTGGAGAGGGCAGCTCAAAACTCCCTCACGGCCTCCTGGAATTTGGGGTTTTAGCTGGCAGAAACGGCTCCAGATTTGGGGAAGGGCAGCTCCAAAAAGCACTCACAACCTCCTGAAATTCAGGGTTTCATTTGACAGAAACAGCTCCAATTTAAGGGGAAGGCTGCTCCAAAAAGCCCTCACAACCTGCTGGAATTTGGGGATTCGGCTGCCAGAAATGGCTCCAATTTTGGGGGAGGTCTGCTCCAAAAGATCTCTCATGGCCTCCTGGAATTTGGGGATTCAGCTGGCAGAAACAGCTCCAATTTTGGGGGATGGCTGCTCCAAAAAGCCTTCATGACCTCCTGGAATTTGGAGTTTCAACTGGAAGAAATGGCTCCAATTTTGGAGGAAGGCAGGGGCCAAAAATCCCTCATGACCTCCTGGAATTCTGGGTTTCAGCTGGCAGAAATGGCTCCAGGTTTGGAGGGGCATTCCAAAAAGCCTTCTTGACCCCATGGAATTTGGGGTTTGAGCTGGAAGAAATGGCTCCAATTTTGCGGGAGGGCAGCTCCAAAAAACCCTCATCACCTCCTGGAATTCAGGGTTTCATCTGGCAGAAATGGCTCCAATTTCAGGGGAGGGCTGCTCCAAAAAGCCCTCACCAACTTCTGGAATTCTGGCATTCAGCCTGCAGAAATGGCTCCAGCTTTGGGAAAGGGGGCTGCTCCAAAAAGCCCTCACAACCTCCAGGAATAGAGGGTTTCAGCTGGCAGAAACGGCACCAATTTTGGGGAAGGCCTTCTCCAAAAAGCCCTCATGACCTCCTGGAATTCTGGATTTCAGCTGACAGAAATGGATCCAGGTTTGTGGGAGGCACTCCGCAAAGCCTTCTTGACCCCCTGGAATTAGGGGTTCCAGCTGGCAGAAATGGCTCCAATTCAGGAGGAGGTCTGCTCCAAAAAGCCCAGATGACTTCCTGAAATTCAGGGTTTCGCCTGGCAGAAATGGCTCCAATTTTGGGGAGGGCTGCTCCAAAAAGCCCTCATGACCTCATGGAATTTTGCGTTTCATCTGGTAGAAATAGATCAAATTTGGGGGGGAGGGCTGCTCCAAAATGCCTGACAACCTCCTGGAATTCTGGGTTTCAGCTGGCAGAAATGGCTCCAGCTTTTGGGTGGGGTGCTCCAAATCTCCCTCACAACCTCCTGGAATTGTGGGTATCTGCTGTCAGAAATGGCTCCAATTTTGGGGCAGGGCTGCTTCAAAAAACCTTCATCACCTCCTGGAATTCAGGGTTTCACCTGGCAGAAATGGCACCAATTTCAGGGGAGGGCTGCTCCATAAAGCCCTCACCAACTTCTGGAATTCTGGCATTTAACCTGCAGAAATGGCTCCAGCTTTGGGCTAGGGTGCTGCTCCAAAAGCCCTCACAACCCCCTGGAATTAGGGTTTCAGCTGGCAGAAATGGCTCAACTTTGGGGCGGCTGCTCCAAAACTCCCCTCACAACCTCCTGGAATTGTGGGTTTCTGCTTTCAGAAATGGCTCCAATTTTGGGGCAGGGCTGCTACAAAAGCCTTCATGACCTCCTGGAATTCATCGTTTCAGCTCGAAGAAACGGCTGCAATTTTGGGGGAGGGCTTTTCCAAATAACCCTCACTGCCTCCTGGAATTTCGGGTTTCAGCTGGCAGAAACAGCTCCAATTTCGGGGAAGGATTGCTCCAAAAAGCTCTCAACACCTTCTGTAATTCTGGGATTCAGCTGGCAGAAATGGTTCCAGCTTTGGACTAGGGGGCTGCTCTAAAAAGCCCTCACAACCTCTAGGAATTCTGGGTTTCAGCTGGCAGAAATTGCTCCAATTTTGGGGGAGGGCTTCTCTAAAAACACCTCATGATCTCCTTGGATTCTGGGTTTCAGCTGGCAGAAATGGCTCCAGGATTGCGGGGATGGGATCACTCCAGAAAGCTTTCATGACCTCCTGGAATTTGGGGTTTCCGCTGGCAGAAATGGCTCTAATTTTGGGGGAGGGCTGCTTGAAAAAGCCCTCATAACGTCAAGGAATTTGGGTTTTCAGCTTTCAGAAATGGCTCCTATTTTGTGGGAGCACTGCTCCCAAAAGCCCTCACAGCCTCCTGAAATTCAGAGTTTCAACTGGCAGAAATGGCTTCAATTTTGGGGGAGGGCCGCTCCAAGAAGCCCTCATGTCCTCCTGGAATTCTAGGTTTCAGCTGGCAGAAATGGCTCCAGCTTTGGTGGGGCTGCTCCAAAAAGCCCTCACAACCTCCTGGAATTCTGGGTTTCAACTGGCAGAAATGGATCCAATTTATTGGGTGGGCTGCTCCAAAAGCCCTCGTGACCTCCTGGAATTCCAGTTTCAGCTAGAAATGGCTCCAGTTTTGGGGAGGCTGGTCCAAAAGCCTTCACGACCTCCTGGAATTCTGGGTTTCTGCTGGCAGGAATGGCTCCAGCTTTGGAGGGTGCTCAAAAGCCTTCATGACCTCCTGGAATTCAGGGCTTCAGCTTACAGAAACAGCTGCAATTTTGGGGATGGCTGCTCCAAAGCCCCTCATGACCTCATGGAATTCAGGGTTTAAACTGGCAGAAATGGCTCAATTTTGTGGGAAGGCTGCTCCAAAAGACCTGATGACCTCCTGGAATTTGGGTGGTTTCAGCTGGCAGAAATTGCTCCAATTTTGGGGGAGGCTGCTCCAAAAGTCTTCATAACATACTGGAATTCAGGATTCAACTGGCAGAAATGGCTCCAATTTCAGGAGGCTGGTCCAAAAGCCCTCATGACCTTCTGGAATTCTGGGTTTCAGCTGACAGAAATAGCTCCATCTTTGGGAGGCTGGTCCAAAAGCCCTCACAACCTCCTGGAATTCTGGGTTTCAGCTGGCAGAAGTGGCTCCAATTCTAGTGTAGGGCAGCTCCAAAAAGCCCTCAGGATCTCTTGGAATTCGGGATATCAGCTGGCAGAAATGGCTCCAATTTTGGTGTAGGGCTGCTCCAAAAAGCTCTCATGACCTTCTGAAATTTGGGGTTTCAGCTGGCAGAAACGGCTGCAGTTTTGTGGGAGGGCTGCTCCAAAAAGCCCTCACGACCTTCTGAATTTGGGGTTTCAGCTGGCAGAAATGACTCCAATTTTGTGGGAGGGCTGCTCCAAAAAGCCCTCATGACCTCCTGGAATTTGGGATTACAGCTGGCAGAAATGGCTCCAGTACCAGGGGAGAGCTGCTCCAAAAGGCCCTCAAGACCTCCTGGACTTCTGGGTTTCAGCTTGCTGAAATGGCTCCAGCTTTGGAGGGTGCTGCTCCAAAAAGCCCTCATAACCTCTTGAATTGTGCATTTCAGCTGGCAGAAATGGCTCCAGATTTGGGGGCTGTTAGAAAACTCCTTCACAATCTCCTGGAATTGTGGGCTTCTGCTGGCCAAAATGGTTCCAATTTTGGGGGAGGCTGCTGAAAAAGCCTCATGACCTCCTGAATTCGGGGTTTCAGCTCACAGAAACTGCTCCAATTTTGGGGAGGGCTTTTCAAATAACCCTCATGACCTTTTGGAATTTGGGATTTCAGCTGACAGAAACCGCTCCAATTTAGGGGGAAGGTTGCTCAAAAGCCCTCACCAACTTCTGGAATTCTGGGATTCAGCTGACAGAAATGGCTCCAACTTTGGGATAGGGGGCTGCTCCAAAAAGCCCTCACAATCTCCAGGAATTCAGGGTTTCAGCTGACAGAAATGGCTTCAATTTGGGGGGAGGGCTGCTCCAAAAAGCCCTCTGGATCTCCTGGAATTCGAGGTTTCAGCTGGCAGAAATGGCTCCAATTTATTGGGTGGGCTGCTCCAAAAAGCCCTCGTGACCTCCTGAATTCCCAGTTTCAGCTCGCATGAAATGGCTCCAGTTTTGGGGAGGGCTGGTCCAAAAGCCTTCAGACCTCCTGGAATTCTGGGTTTCTGCTGGCAGGAATGGCTCCAGCTTTGGAGGGTGCTCCAAAAGCCTTCATGACCTCCTGGAATTCAGGGCTTCAGCTTACAGAAACAGCTGCAATTTTGGGGATGGCTGCTCCAAAAGACCTCATGACCTCATGGAATTCAGGGTTTAAACTGGCAGAAATGGCTCCAATTTTGTGGGAGGCTGCTCAAAAGACCTGATGACCTCCTGGAATTTGGGTGGTTTCAGCTGCAGAAATTGCTCCAATTTTGGGAGGCTGCTCTAAAAAGTCTTCATAACATACTGGAATTAAGGATTCAACTGGCAGAAATGGCTCCAATTTCGAGGAGGGCTGGTCCAAAAGCCTCATGACCTTCTGGAATTCTGGGTTTCAGCTGACAGAAATAGCTCCATCTTTGGGAGGGCTGGTCCAAAACTCACAACCTCCTGGAATTTGGGTTTCAGCTACAGAAGTGGCTCCAATTCTAGTGTAGGCTGCTCCAAAAGCCCTCAGGATCTCTTGAATTCGGGATATCAGCTGGCAGAAATGGCTCCAATTTTGGTGTAGGGCTGCTCCAAAAAGCTCTCATGACCTTCTGAAATTTGGGGTTTCAGCTGGCAGAAACGGCTGCAGTTTTGTGGGAGGGCTGCTCCAAAAAGCCCTCACGACCTTCTGAATTTGGGGTTTCAGCTGGCAGAAATGACTCCAATTTTGTGGGAGGGCTGCTCCAAAAAGCCCTCATGACCTCCTGGAATTTGGGATTACAGCTGGCAGAAATGGCTCCAGTACCAGGGGAGAGCTGCTCCAAAAGGCCCTCAAGACCTCCTGGACTTCTGGGTTTCAGCTATTGAAATGGCTCCAGATTTGGAGGGTGCTGCTCCAAAAGCCCTCATAACCTCTTGAATTGTGCATTTCAGCTGGCAGAAATGGCTCCAGATTTGGGGGCTGTTAGAAAACTCCTTCACAATCTCCTGCAATTGTGGGTTTCTGCTGGCCAAATGGTTCCAATTTTGGGGAGGGCTGCTAGAAAAAGCCCTCATGACCTCCCAAATTGGGGTTTCAGCTCACAGAAACTGCTCCAATTTTGGGGGAGGGCTTTTCCAAATAACCCTCATGACCTTTTGGAATTTGGGATTTCAGCTGACAGAAACCGCTCCAATTTAGGGGGAAGGTTGCTCCAAAAAGCCCTCACCAACTTCTGGAATTCTGGGATTCAGCTGGCAGAAATGGCTCCAACTTTGGGATAGGGGGCTGCTCCAAAAAGCCCTCACAATCTCCAGGAATTCAGGGTTTCAGCTGACAGAAATGGCTTCAATTTGGGGGGAGGGCTGCTCCAAAAAGCCCTCTGGATCTCCTGGAATTCGAGGTTTCAGCTGGCAGAAATGGCTCCAATTTTTGGAAGGACTGCTCCAAAAAATGCTCAGAACCTCCTGGAATTCAGGGTTTCAGCTGGCAGAAACAGCTTCAATTTTGTAGAGGGCTGCTCCAAAAAGCCCTCACAACGTCCTGGAATTTGGGGTTTCAACTGGCAGAAATGGCTTCAATTTTGGTGTAGGGCTGCTTCAAAAAGCCCTCATGACCTTCTGAAATTTGCCATTTCAGCTAGCAGAAACTGCTCCAGTTTTGTGGGAGGGCAGCTCAAAGAAGCCCTCCCGACCTTCTGAATTCGGGGTTTCAGCTGGCAGAAATGGCTCCAGTGTTGGGGAGGCTGCTCCAAAAGCAATCACAACCTCCTGGAATTCTGGGTTTCAACTGGCAGAAATGGCTCCAATTTATTGGGAGGCTGCTCAAAAAGCCTCGTGACCTCCTGGAATCGCAGTTTCAGCTCTTAGAAATGGCTCCAGTTTTGGGGGAGGCTGGTCCAAAAAGCCTTCACGACCTCCTGGAATTCTGGGTTTCTGCTGGCAGGAATGGCTCCAGCTTTGGAGGGGTTCTCCAAAAAGCCTTCATGACCTCCTGGAATTCAGGGCTTCAGCTTGCAGAAACAGCTGAAATTTTGTGGGATGGCTGCTCCAAGAAGACCTCATGACCTCATGGAATTCAGGGTTTAAACTGGCAGAAATGGTTCCAATTTTGTGGGAAGGCTGCTCCTAAAAGACCTGATGACCTCCTGGAATTTGGGTGGTTTCAGCTGGCAGAAATGGCTCCAATTTTGGGGGAGGGCTGCTCCAAAAAGTCTTCATAACCTACTGGAATTCAGGGATTCAACTGCCAGAAATGGCTCCAATTTCGAGGGAGGGCTGGTCCAAAAAGCCCTCATGACCTTCTGGAATTCTGGGTTTCAGCTGACAGAAATAGCTCCATCTTTGGGAGGGTTGCTCCAAAAAGCCCTCACCAGCTTCTGGAATTCTGGGATTCAGCTGGAAGAAATGGCTCCAACTTTGGGATAGGGGGCTGCTCCAAAAATCCCTCATAACCACCAGGAATTCAGGGTTTCAGCTGACAGAAATGGCTTCAATTTGGGGGGAAGGCTGCTCCAAAAAGCCCTCTGGATCTCCTGGAATTTGAGGTTTCAGCTGGCAGAAATGGCTTCAATTTTGGAAGGACTGCTCCAAAAACGCTCAGAACCTCCTGAATCTAAGGTTTCAGCTGGCAGAAACAGCTTCAATTTGTAGAGGCTGCTCCAAAAGCCCTCACAATGTCCTGGAATTTGGGGTTTCAACTGGCAGAAATGGCTTCAATTTTGGTGTAGGGCTGCTTCAAAAGCCCTCATGACCTTCTGAAATTTGCCATTTCAGCTAGCAGAAACTGCTCCAGTTTTGTGGGAGGGCAGTCCAAAGACCTCCCGACCTTCTGAATTCGGGGTTTCAGATGGCAGAAATATCTCCAGTGTTGGGGAGGGCTGCCCAAAAGCCCTCACAACCTCCTGTAATTCAGGGTTTCATCTGGCAGAAACGGCTCTAATTTTGGTGAGGGAAGTGGCTCCAAAAAGCCGTCACAATCTCCTGGAATTTTCTATTTCAACTGGCAGAAATGGCTCCAATTTTGGTGTAGGGCTGATCCAAAAAGCGCTCACGACCTCCTGGAATTTACTGTTTCAGCTGGCACAAATGGCTCCAATTTTATGGGAGGGCTTGTCCAAAAAGCCCTCATAACCTTCTGGAATTTGGGGTTTCAGCTTGCAGAAATGGCTCCAATTATGGTGGATTGCAGCTCAAAATCCCTCATGACCTCCTTGAATTTGGGGTTTCAGCTGGCAGAAATGGCTATAGTTTTGGGGGAAGGCAGCTCCAAAAAGCACTCACAACCTCCTTAATTGGGGGTTTTAGCTGGCAGAAATGGCTCCAGGTTTGGGGGAGGGTTGTTCCAAACAACCCTCAAAATCTACTGACATTCAGGGTTTCATTTGACAGAAACAGCTCCAATTTTGGGGAGGGCTGCTCCAAGAAGCCCTCATGACCTTCTGGAATTTGGGGATTCGGCTGCCAGAAATGGCACCAACTTTGGGGGAGGGCAGGTCAAAAAATCCCTCATGACCTCCTGGAATTCTAGGTTTCAGCTGGCAGAAATGGCTCCAGGTTTGTAGGGGCACTCCAAAAAGCATTCTTGACACCATGGAATTTGGGGTTTGAGCTGGCAGAAATGGCTCCAATTTCGGGGGAGGGCTGCTCCAAAAAACCCTCATCACCTCCTGGAATTCAGGGTTTCACCTGGCAGAAATGGCTCCAATTTCAGGAGAGGGCTGCTCCAAAAAGCCCTCACCAACTTCTGGAATTCTGGCATTCAGCCTGCAGAAATGGCTCCAGCTTTGGGCTAGGGGGCTGCTCCAAAAAGCCTTCACAACCTCCAGGAATTTGGGGTTTCAGCTGGTAGAAATGGCTCCAATTTTGGGATAGGGCTTCTCCAAAATGCCCTCATGACCTCCTGGAATTCTGGGTTTCAGCTGGCAGAAATGGATCCAGGTTTGGGGGGGCACTTCACAAAGCCTTCTTGACCCCCTGGAATTAGGGACTTCAGCTCACAGAATTGGCTCCAATTTTGGAGGAGGGCTGATCGAAAAAGCCTGATGACCTCCTGGAATTCTGGGTTTCAGCTTGCAGAAATGGCTCCAGATTTTGGGGGGGGGGGCTGCTCCAAAACTCCCTCACAGCCTCCTAGAATTGTAGGTAACTGCTGGCAGAAATGGCTCCAATTTTGGGGGAGGGCTGCTACAAAAAGCCCACATGACCTCCTGGAATTCGTCGTTTCAGCTCGAAGAAACGGCTCCAATTTTGGGGGAGGGTTTTTCAAATAACTCTCATGGCCTCCTGGAATTTGGGATTTCAGCTGGCACAAAAGCTCCAAATTTCAGGGAGGCTGCTCCAAAAGCCTTCACCTCCTTCTGTAATTCTGGGATTCAGCTGGCAGAAATGGCTCCAGCTTTGAACTAGAGGGCTGCTCCAAAAAGCCCTCACAACCTCCAGGAATTCGGGTTTCAGCTTTCAGAAATGGCTCCAATTTTGGGGAGGGCTTCTCCAAAAACACCTCATGATCTCCTTGGATTCTGGGTTTCAGCTGGCAGAAATGGCTCCAGGCTTGGGGATGGGGTCACTCCAGAAAGCCTTTATGACCTCCTGGAATTTGGGGTTTCAGCTGGCAGAAATGGCTCTAATTTTGGGGGAGGGCTGCTCGAAAAAGCCCTCATAACCTCATGGAATTTGGGGTTTCAGCTGGCAGAAATGGCTCCTATTTTGGGGGAGCGCTGCTCCTAAAAGCCCTCACAACCTCCTGCAATTCAGGGTTTCAACTGGCAGAAATGGCTTCAATTTTGGGGAGGCCTGCTCCAAGAAGCCCTCATGATCTCCTGAATTCTAGGTTTCAGCTGGCAGAAATGGCTCCAGCTTTGGTGGGCTGCTCTAAAAGCCCTCACAACCTCCTGGAATTCTGGGTTTCAACTGGCAGAAATGGCTCCAATTTATTGGGAGGGCTGCTCCAAAAAGCCTTCGTGACCTCCTGGAATTTGCAGTTTCAGGTCGCAGAAATGGCTCCAGCTTTGCAGGGGTGCTCCAAAAAGCCTTCACGGCCTCCTGGAATTCTGGGTTTGTGCTGGTTGAAATGGTTCCAGCTTTGCAGGGGTGCTCCAAAAGCCTTCATGACCTCCTGGAATTCAGGGCTTCAGCTTGCAGAAACAGCTGCAATTTTGGGGGAGGCCTGCTCCAAGAAGCCCTCATGACCTCCTGGAATTTTAGGTTTCAGCTGGCAGAAATGGCTCCAGCTTTGGACTAGGGGACTGCTCCAAAAAGCCCTCCCAACCTCCAGGAATTTGGGGTTTCAGCTTTCAGAAATGGCTCCAATTTTGGGGGAGGGCTTCTCCAAAAACACCTCACGATCCCCTTGGATTCTGGGTTTCAGCTGGCAGAAATGGCTCCAGGCTTGGGAGGATGGGGTCGCTCCAGAAAGTCTTTATGACCTCCTGAATTTGGGGTTTCAGCTGGCAGAAATGGCTCTAATTTTGGGGGAGGGCTGCTCAAAAAAGCCTTCATGACCTCCTGGAAATCAGGGCGTCAACTTGCAGAAACAGCTGCAATTTTGGAGGAGGGCTGCTCGAAAAAGCCCTCATAACCTCATGGAATTTGGGGTTTCAGCTAGCAGAAATGGCTTCAATTTTGGGGGAGGCCTGCTCCAAGATGCCCTCACGACCTCCTGGAATTCTAGGTTTCAGCTGGCAGAAATGGCTCCAGCTTTGTGGGTTGCTCCAAAAGCCCGCAACAACCTCCTGGAATTCTGGGTTTCAACTGGCAGAAATGGCTCCAATTTATTGGGAGGGTGCTCCAAAAGCTCTCATGACCTCCTGAATTCAGAGTTTCAGCTCAGAGAAACGGCTCCAGTTTTGGGGCAGGGATGCTCCAAAAGCCTTCATGACCTCCTGGAATTCTGGGTTTCTCCTGGCAGAAATGGCTCCAGCTTTGCAGGGTGCTCCAAAAGCATTCATGACCTCCTGGAATTCAGGGCTTCAGCTTGCAGAAACAGTTACAATTTTGGGGGATGGCTGCTTCAAAAAGACCTCATGACCTCATGGAGTTCATGGTTTAAACTGGCAGAAATGGCTCCAATTTTGTGGGAAGGCTGCTCCTAAAAGCCCTGATGACCGCCCAGAATTTGCGTGATTTCAGCTGGCAGAAATGGCTCCAATTTTGGGGGAGGGCTGCTCCAAAAAGCCTTCATAACCTATGGGAATTCTGAGATTCAGCTGACAGAAATGGCTACAATCTCGGGGGTGGGCTGGTCCAAACAGCCCTCATGACCTTCTGGAATTCTGGGTTTCAGCTGGCAGAAGTGGCTCCAGCTTTGGGAGGGCTGGTCCAAAATGCCCTGACATCCTCCTGGAATTCTGGGTTTCAGCTGGCAGAAGTGGCTCCAATTCTGGGGAAGGGCTGCTCCAAAAATCCCTCAGGACCTCCTGGAATTTGGGATTTCAGCTCGCAGAAATGGCTCCAATTTTGGTGTAGGGCTGCTCCAAAAAGCCCTCACGACCTTCTGAAATTTGCCATTTCAGCTTCCAGAAATGGCTCCAGTTTTGTGGGAGGGCTGCCCCAAATAGCCCTCACGACCTTCTGAATTTGGGGTTTCAGCTGGAAGAAATGACTCAATTTTAGGGAGGGCTGCTCCAAAAGCCCTCACAGCCTCCTGGAATTTGGGGTTTCAGCTGGTAGAAATTGCCCAGTATCGGGAGAGCTGCTCCAAAAGCCTCATGACCTCCTGGACTTCTGGTTTCAGGTGGCAGAAATGGCTCTAGCTTTGGGGCTGTTCCAAACTCCTCACAACCTCCTGGAATTGTGGGCTTCTGCTGGCAGAAATGGCTCCAATTTTGGGGGAGGGCTGCTAGAAAAAGCCCTCATGACCTCCTGAAATTCGGGGTTTCAGCTAGCAGAAACTGCTCCAATGTTAGGGGAGGGCTTTTCCAAATAACCCTCACGACATCCTGGAATTTGGTGTTTCAGCTGGCAGAAACAGCTCCAATTTCGGGGGAGGGTTGCTCCAAAAAGCCCTCACCAACTTCTGGAATTCTGGGATTCAGCTGGCAGAAATGGCTCCAGTGTTGAGCTAGGGGCTGCACCAAAAGCCCTCACAACCTCCAGGAATTCAGGGTTTCAGCTGGCAGAAATGGCTCCATTTTGGGGGAGGCTGCTCCAAAACCCTCAGGACCTCCTGGAATCTGAGGTTTCAGCTGGCAGAAATGGCTCCAATTTTGGGAAGGGCTGCTCCAAATAGCCCTCACAATGTTCTGGAATTTGGGGCTTCAACTGGCAAAATGACTTCAATTTGGTGTAGGGCTGCTCCAAAAGCCCTCACGACCTCCTGGAATTCAGGGTTTCATCTGGCAGAAACGGCTCTAATTTTGGTGAGAGATGCGGCTCCAAAAAGCCATCACAACCTAGTGGAATTTTGGATTTCAACAGGCAGATTTTGTTGTAGGGTTACTCCAAAAAGCGCTCACGACCTCCTGGAATGCACAGTTTCAGCTGGCACAAATGGATCTAATTTTGAGGCAGGGCTTGGCCAAAAAGCCCTCATGACCTTCTGGAATTTGGGGTTTCAGCTGGCAGAAATGGCTCCAATTGTGGGGGAGGGCAGCTCCAAAACCCTCACAACCTCCTGGAATTCAGGGTTTCAATGGACAGAAATGGCTTCAATTTTGGGGAGGCCTGCTCCAAGAAGCCCTCACGACCTCCTGAATTCTAGGTTTCACCTGGCAGAAATGGCTCCAGCTTTGGTGGGCTGCTCCAAAAGCCCTCACAACCTCCTGGAATTCTGGGTTTCAACTGGCAGAAATGGCTCCAATTTATTGGGAGGCTGCTCCAAAAGCCTTCATGACCTCCTGGATTCTAGAGTTTCAACTCCCAGAAAAGGCTCCAGTTTTGGGGACGGTTGCTCCAAAAAGACCTCATGACCTCATGGAATTCAGAGTTTCAACTCCCATAAATGACTCCAGTTTTGGGGAGGGCTGCTCCAAAAGACCTCATGACCTCATGGAATTCAGAGTTTAAACTGGCAGAAATGGCTCCACTTGTGGGAAGGCTGCCAAAAGCCCTGACAACCTCCTGAAGTTGGGTGGTTTCAGCTGTCAGAAATGGCTTAGTTTTGGGGAGCGCTGCTCAAAAAGCCTTCATAACCTTCTGGAATTCAAGGATTCAGCTGGCAGAAATGGCTCCACTCTGGGGAGGGCTGGTCCAAACAGCCTCATGACCTTCTGGAATTCTGGGTTTCATCTGGCAGAAATGGCTCCAGCTTTGGGAGGCTGGTCCAAAAGCCTCACAACCTCCTGGAATTCTGGGTTTCAGCTGTCAGAAGTGGCTCCATTCTGGGAGGGCTGCTCCAAAAAGCCCTCAGGATCTCCTGGAATTCGGATTCAGCTGGCAGAAATGGCTCCAATTTTGGTGTAGGGTTGCTCCAAAAGCCCTCACGGCCTTCTGAATTTTGGGTTTCAGCTGGAAGAAATGACTCACTTTTGGGGAGGGCTGCTCCAAACAGCCCTCACAACCTCCTGGAATTTGGGGTTTCAGCTGGATGAAATTGCTCCAGTATCGGGGAGAGCTGCCCAAAAAGCCTCATGTCCTCCCAGACTTCTGGGTTTCAGGTGGCTGAAATGGCTCCAGCTTTGGGGTTTCTGCTCCTAAAGCCCCTCATTACCTCCTGGAATTGTGCATTTCAGCTGGCAGAAATGGCTCTAGCTTTGGGGGCTGTTCCAAACTCCTCACAACCTCCTGGAATTGTGGGCTTCTGGCAGAAATGGCTCCACTTTGGGGAGGCTGCTAGAAAAAGCCCTCATGACCTCCTGAAATTCGGGATTTCAGCTAGCAGAAACTGCTCAAGTTAGGGGAGGGCTTTTCCAAATAACCCTCACGACATCCTGGAATTTGGTGTTTCAGCTGGCAGAAACAGCTCCAATTTCGGGGGAAGGTTGCTCCAAAAAGCCCTCACCAACTTCTGGAATTCTGGGATTCAGCTGGCAGAAATGGCTCCAGCGTTGAGCTAGGGGGCCGCACCAAAAAGCCCTCACAACCTCCAGGAATTCTGGGTTTCAGCTGGCAGAAGTGGCTCCAATTCTGGGGAAGGGCTGCTCCAAAAATCCCTCAGGACCTCCTGGAATTTGGGATTTCAGCTCGCAGAAATGGCTCCAATTTTGGTGTACGGCTGCTCCAAAAAGCCCTCACGACCTTCTGAAATTTGCCATTTCAGCTTCCAGAAATGGCTCCAGTTTTGTGGGAGGGCTGCCCCAAATAGCCCTCACGACCTTCTGAATTTGGGGTTTCAGCTGGAAGAAATGACTCCAATTTTAGGGAGGGCTGCTCCAAAAGCCTCACAGCCTCCTGGAATTTGGGGTTTCAGCTGGTAGAAATTGCTCCAGTATCGGGGAGAGCTGCTCCAAAAGCCCTCATGACCTCCCGGACTTCTGGCTCTAGGTGGCAGAAATGGCTCTAGCTTTGGGGGCTGTTCCAAAACTCCCTCACAACCTCCTGGAATTGTGGGCTTCTGCTGGCAGAAATGGCTCCAATTTTGGGGAGGGCTGCTAGAAAAGCCCTCATGACCTCCTGAAATTGGGGTTTCAGCTAGCAGAAACTGCTCAATGTTAGAGGGCTTTTCCAAATAACCTCACGACATCCTGAATTTGGTGTTTCAGCTGCAGAAACAGCTCCACCTGGGGAGGTTGCTCCAAAAGCCCTCACCAACTTCTGGAATTCTGGGATTCAGCTGGCAGAAATGGCTCCAGTGTTGAGCTAGGGGGCTGCACCAAAAAGCCCTCACAACCTCCAGGAATTCAGGGTTTCAGCTGGCAGAAATGGCTCCATTTTGGGGGGAGGGCTGCTCCAAAAAACCCTCAGGACCTCCTGGAATTCGAGGTTTCAGCTGGCAGAAATGGCTCCAATTTTGGGGAAGGGCTGCTCCAAATAGCCCTCACAATGTTCTGGAATTTGGGGCTTCAACTGGCAAAAATGGCTTCAATTTGGTGTAGGGCTGCTCCAAAAAGCCCTCACGACCTCCTGGAATTCAGGGTTTCATCTGGCAGAAACGGCTCTAATTTTGGTGAGAGATGCGGCTCCAAAAAGCCATCACAACCTAGTGGAATTTTGGATTTCAACAGGCAGATTTTGTTGTAGGGTTACTCCAAAAAGCGCTCACGACCTCCTGGAATGCACAGTTTCAGCTGGCACAAATGGATCTAATTTTGAGGCAGGGCTTGGCCAAAAAGCCCTCATGACCTTCTGGAATTTGGGGTTTCAGCTGGCAGAAATGGCTCCAATTGTGGGGGAGGGCAGCTCCAAAACTCCCTCACAACCTCCTGGAATTCAGGGTTTCAACGGACAGAAATGGCTTCAATTTTGGGGGAGGCCTGCTCCAAGAAGCCCTCACGACCTCCTGGAATTCTAGGTTTCACCTGGCAGAAATGGCTCCAGCTTTGGTGGGGCTGCTCCAAAAAGCCCTCACAACCTCCTGGAATTCTGGGTTTCAACTGGCAGAAATGGCTCCAATTTATTGGGAGGGCTGCTCCAAAAAGCCTTCATGACCTCCTGGAATTCAGAGTTTCAACTCCCAGAAAAGGCTCCAGTTTTGGGGGACGGCTGCTCCAAAAAACCTCATGACCTCATGGAATTCAGAGTTTCAACTCCCATAAATGACTCCAGTTTTGGGGGAGGGCTGCTCCAAAAAGACCTCATGACCTCATGGAATTCAGAGTTTAAACTGGCAGAAATGGCTCCAATTTTGTGGGAAGGCTGCGCCAAAAAGCCCTGACAACCTCCTGGAAGTTGGGTGGTTTCAGCTGTCAGAAATGGCTTCAGTTTTGGGGGAGCGCTGCTCAAAAAAGCCTTCATAACCTTCTGGAATTCAAGGATTCAGCTGGCAGAAATGGCTCCAATTTCGGGGGAGGGCTGGTCCAAACAGCCCTCATGACCTTCTGGAATTCTGGGTTTCATCTGGCAGAAATGGCTCCAGCTTTGGGAGGGCTGGTCCAAAAAGCCCTCACAACCTCCTGGAATTCTGGGTTTCAGCTGTCAGAAGTGGCTCCAATTCTGGGGAGGGCTGCTCCAAAAAGCCCTCAGGATCTCCTGGAATTCGGGATTTCAGCTGGCAGAAATGGCTCCAATTTTGGTGTAGGGCTGCTCCAAAAGCCCTCACGGCCTTCTGAATTTTGGGTTTCAGCTGGAAGAAATGACTCAATTTTGGGGAGGGCTGCTCCAAACAGCCCTCACAACCTCCTGGAATTTGGGGTTTCAGCTGGATGAAATTGCTCCAGTATCGGGGAGAGCTGCTCCAAAAGCCCTCATGACCTCCCAGACTTCTGTTTCAGGTGGCTGAAATGGCTCCAGCTTTGGGGTTCTGCTCTCAAAGCCCCTCATTACCTCCTGGAATTGTGCATTTCAGCTGGCAGAAATGGCTCTAGCTTTGGGGGCTGTTCCAAAACCCTCACAACCTCCTGAATTGTGGGCTTCTGGCAGAAATGGCTCCACTTTGGGGAGGGCTGCTAGAAAAAGCCCTCATGACCTCCTGAAATTGGGGTTTCAGCTAGCAGAAACTGTTCCATGTTAGGAGGGCTTTTCCAAATAACCTCACGACATCCTGAATTTGGTGTTTCAGCTGGCAGAAACAGCTCCACTTCTGGGGAGGGTTGCTCCAAAAGCCTCACCAACTTTGAATTCTGGGATTCAGCTGGCAGAAATGGCTCCAGCGTTGAGCTAGGGGCCGCACTCAAAAGCCCTCACAACCTCCAGGAATTCAGGGTTTCAGCTGGCAGAAATGGCTCCAATTTGGGGAGGCTGCTCCAAAAACCCTCAGGACCTCCTGGAATTCGAGGTTTCAGCTGGCAGAATGGCTCCAATTTTGGGAAGGGCTGCTCCAAATAGCCCTCACAACGTTCTGGAATTTGGGGCTTCAACTGGCAAAAATGGCTTCAATTTGGTGTAGGGCTGCTCCAAAAAGCCCTCACGACCTCCTGGAATTCAGGGTTTCATCTGGCAGAAACGGCTCTAATTTTGGTGAGAGATGCAGCTCCAAAAAGCCATCACAACCTACTGGAATTTTGGATTTCAACAGGCAGATTTTGTTGTAGGGTTGCTCCAAAAAGCGCTCACGACCTCCTGGAATTCACAGTTTCAGCTGGCACAAATGGATCTAATTTTGAGGGAGGGCTTGGCCAAAAAGCCCTCATGACCTTCTGGAATTTGGGGTTTCAGCTGGCAGAAATGGCTCCAATTGTGGGGTAGGGGTTGCTCCAAACTCCTCACAACCTCCTGGAATTCAGGGGTTCAACTGGCAGAAATGGTTTAATTTTGGGGAGGCCTGCTCCAAGAAGCCCTCACGACCTCCTGGAATTCAAGGTTTCAGCTGGCAGAAATGGCTCCAGCTTTGGTGGGGCTGCTCCAAAAAGCCCTCACAACCTCCTGGAATTCTGGGTTTCAACTGGCAGAAATGGCTCCAATTTATTGGGAGGGCTGCTCCAAAAAGCCCTCATGACCTCCTGGAATTCAGAGTTTCAACTCCCAGAAACGGCTCCAGTTTTGGGGGAGGGCTGCTCCAAAAAGACCTCATGACCTCATGGAATTCAGGGTTTAAACTAGCAGAAATGGCTCCAATTTTGTGGGAAGGCTGCTCCAAAAAGCCCTGACAACCTCCTGGAATTTGGGTGGTTTCAGCTGGCAGAAATGGCTCCAATTTTGGGGGAGGGCTGCTCCAAAAAGCCTTCATAACCTACTGGAATTCAAGGATTCAGCTGGCAGAAATGGCTCCAATTTCGGGGGCGGGCTGGTCCAAACAGCCCTAATGACCTTCTGGAATTCTGGGTTTCAGCTGGCAGAAATGGCTCCAGCTTTGGGAGGGCTGGTCCAAAAAGCCCTCACAACCTCCTGGAATTCTGGGTTTCAGCTGTCAGAAGTGGCTCCAATTCTGGGAGGCTGCTCCAAAAGCCCTCAGGATCTCCTGGAATCTGGATTTCAGCTGGCAGAAATGGCTCCAATTTTGGTGTAGGGTTGCTCAAAAGCCCTCACGGCCTCTGAATTTTGGGTTTCAGCTGGAAGAAATGACTCCATTTGGGGAGGGCTGCCCAAACAGCCCTCACAACCTCCTGGAATTTGGGGTTTCAGCTGGATGAAATTGCTCCAGTATCGGGGAGAGCTGCTCCAAAAGCCCTCATGACCTCCCGGACTTGCTCAGGTGGCTGAAATGGCTCCAGCTTTGGGGGTTCTGCTCCCAAAAGCCCTCATTACCTCCTAGAATTGTGCATTTCAGCTGGCAGAAATGGCTCAAGCTTTGGGGGTTTGTTCCAAAACTCCTCACAACCTCCTGGAATTGTGGGCTTCTGCTGGCAGAAATGGCTCAACTTTGGGGAGGGCTGCTAGAAAAGCCCTCATGACTTCCTGAAATTGGGGTTTCAGCAAGCAGAAACTGCTCCAATGTTAGGGGAGGGCTTTTACAAATAACCCTCATGACCTCCTGGAATTTGGTGTTTCAGCTGGCAGAAATGGCTCCAATTGTGGGGTAGGGTTGCTCCAAAACTCCCTCACAACCTCCTGGAATTCAGGGTTTCAACTGGCAGAAATGGCTTCAATTTTGGGGGAGGCCTGCTCCAAGAAGCCCTCACGACCTCCTGGAATTCTAGGTTTCAGCTGGCAGAAATGGCTCCAGCTTTGGTGGGGCTGCTCCAAAAAGCCCTCACAACCTCCTGGAATTCTGGGTTTCAACTGGCAGAAATGGCTCCAATTTATTGGGAGGGCTGCTCCAAAAAGCCCTCATGACCTCCTGGAATCCAGAATTTCAACTCCCAGAAACGGCTCCAGTTTTGGGGGAAGGCTGCTCCAAAAAGACCTCATGACCTCATGGAATTCAGGGTTTAAACTAGCAGAAATGGCTCCAATTTTGTGGGAAGGCTGCTCAAAAGCCCTGACAACCTCCTGGAATTTGGGTGGTTTCAGCTGGCAGAAATGGCTCCAATTTTGGGGAGGGCTGCTCAAAAGCCTTCATAACCTACTGGAATTCAAGGATTCAGCTGGCAGAAATGGCTCCACTTGGGAGGCTGGTCCAAACAGCCCTAATGACCTTCTGGAATTCTGGGTTTCAGCTGGCAGAAATGGCTCAGCTTTGGGAGGCTGGTCCAAAAGCCCTCACAACCTCCTGGAATTCTGGGTTTCAGCTGGCAGAAGTGGCTCCAGTTCTGGGGGAAGGCTGCTCCAAAAAGCCCTCAGGATCTCCTGAAATTCGGGATTTCAGCTGGCAGAAATGGCTCCAATTTTGGAGTAGGGCTGCTCCAAAAAGCCCTCACGACCTTCTGAATTTTGGGCTTCAGCTGGAAGAAATGACTCCAATTTTGGGGGAGGGCTGCTCCAAACAGCCCTCACAACCTCCTGGAATTTGGGGTTTCAGCTGGCAGAAATTGCTCCAGTATTGGGGAAGAGCTTCTACAAAAATCCCTCATGACCTCCTGGACTTCTGGGTTTCAGCTGGTTGAAATGGCTCCAGCTTTGGAGGATTCTGCTCCAAAAAGCCTTCATAAACTCCTGGAATTGTGCATTTCAGCTGGCAGAAATGACTCCAGCCTTGGGGAGGGGCTGTTCCAAAACTCCCTCACAACCTGCTGGAATTGTGGGCTTCTGCTGGCAGAAATGGCTCAAATTTTGGGGGAAGGCTGCTCCAAAAAGCCCTCACAACCTCCTGGAATTTGGGGTTTCAGCTGGCAGAAATGGCTCCAATTTTGGGGGAGGGCTGCTAGAAAAAGCCCTCATGACCTCTTGGAATTCGGGGTTTCAGCTCGCAGAAACTCCTCCAATGTTGGGGGAGAGCTTTCCCAATAACCCTCACAACCTCCTGGAATTTGGTGTTTCAGCTGGCAGAAATAGCTCCAATTTCGGGGAGGTTGTCAAAAGCCCTTACCAACTTCTGGAATTCTGGGATTCAGCTGGCAGAAATGGCTCCAGCTTTGGGCTAGGGGGCTGCACCAAAAAGCCCTCACAACCTTCCTGAATTCAGGGTTTTCTACTAGCAGAAATAGCTCCAATTTGGGGGGAGGGTTGCTCCAAAAAACCCTCAGGATCTCCTGGAATTCGAGGTTTCAGCTGGCAGAAATGGCTCCAATTTTGGTGAAGGGCTGCTCCAAATAGCCCTCACAACGTCCTGGAATTTGGGGCTTCAACTGGCAGAAATGGCTTCAATTTTGGTGTAGGGCTGCTCCAAAAAGCCCTCACGACCTTCTGAAATTTGCCGTTTCAGCTAGCAGAAATGGCTAGTTTTGGGGGAGGAGCTCCTAGAAGCCCTCCCGCCTTCTGAATTCGGGGTTTCAGCTCGCAGAAATGGCTCCAGTTTTGGGGGAGGGCTGCTCCAAACAGCCCTCACAACCTCCTGGAATTCAGGGTTTCATCTGGCAGAATCGGCTCTAATTTTGGTGAGAGATGCGGCCCAAAAAGCGTCACAACTAGTGGAATTTTGGATTTCAACTGGCAGATTTTGTTGTAGGCTGCTCCAAAAGCGCCATGACCTCCTGGAATTTATTGTTTCAGTGGCACAAATGGCTCCAATTTTGAGGAGGGCTTGGCCAAAAGCCCTCATGACCTTCTGGAATTTGGGGTTTCAGCTGGCAGAAATGGCTCCAATTGTGGGTAGGGTTGCTCCAAACTCCTCACAACCTCCTGGAATTCAGGGTTTCAACTGGCAGAAATGACTTCAATTTTGGGGGAGGCCTGCTCCAAGAAGCCCTCTCGACCTCCTGGAATTCTAGGTTTCAGCTGGCAGAAATGGCTCCAGCTTTGGTGGGGCTGCTCCAAAAAGCCCTCACAACCTCCTGGAATTCTGGGTTTCAACTGGTAGAAATGGCTCCAATTTATTGGGAGGGCTGATCCAAAAAGCCCTCGTGACCTCCTGGAATTCAGAGTTTCAACTCCCAGAAACGGCTCCAGTTTTGGGGAGGGCTGCTCAAAAGACCTCATGACCTAATGGAATTCAGGGTTTAAACTAGCAGAAATGGCTCCAATTTTGTGGGAAGGTTCCAAAAAGCCCTGACAACCTCCTGGAATTTGGGTGGTTTCAGCTGGCAGAAATGGCTCCAATTTTGGGGAGGGCTGCTCCAAAAGCCTTCATAACCTACTGGAATTCAAGGATCAGCTGGGAGAAATGGCTCCACTTCGGGAGGCTGGTCCAAACAGCCCTCATGACCTTCTGGAATTCTGGGTTTCAGCTGGCAGAAATGGCTCCAGCTTTGGGGCGCTGGTCCAAAAGCCTCACAACCTCCTGGAATTCTGGGTTTCAGCTGGCAGAAGTGGCTCCAGTTCTGGGGAGGCTGCTCCAAAAGCCTCAGGATCTCCTGAATTTGGGATTTCAGCTCGCAGAAATGGCTCCAATTTTGGTGTACGGCTGCTCCAAAAGCCCTCACGACCTTCTGAAATTTGCCATTTCAGCTTCCAGAAATGGCTCCAGTTTTGTGAGGGCTGCCCCAAATAGCCTCACGACCTTCTGAATTTGGGGTTTCAGCTGGAAGAAATGACTCAATTTTAGGGAGGGCTGCTCCAAAAGCCTCACAGCCTCCTGGAATTTGGGGTTTCAGCTGGTAGAAATTGCTCCAGTATCGGGGAGAGCTGCCCAAAAGCCCTCATGACCTCCCGGACTTCTGGGTTTCAGGTGGCAGAAATGGCTCTAGCTTTGGGGGCTGTTCCAAAACTCCCTCAAACCTCCTGGAATTGTGGGCTTCTGCTGGCAGAAATGGCTCCAATTTTGGGGGAGGCTGCAGAAAAGCCCTCATGACCTCCTGAAATTCGGGGTTTCAGCTAGCAGAAACTGCTCCAATGTTAGGGGAGGGCTTTTCCAAATAACCCTCACGACATCCTGGAATTTGGTGTTTCAGCTGGCAGAAACAGCTCCAATTTCGGGGGAGGGTTGCTCCAAAAAGCCCTCACCAACTTCTGGAATTCTGGGATTCAGCTGGCAGAAATGGCTCCAGTGTTGAGCTAGGGGGCTGCACCAAAAAGCCCTCACAACCTCCAGGAATTCAGGGTTTCAGCTGGCAGAAATGGCTCCATTTTGGGGGGAGGGCTGCTCCAAAAAACCCTCAGGACCTCCTGGAATTCGAGGTTTCAGCTGGCAGAAATGGCTCCAATTTTGGGGAAGGGCTGCTCCAAATAGCCCTCACAATGTTCTGGAATTTGGGGCTTCAACTGGCAAAATGGTTTCAATTTGGTGTAGGGCTGCTCCAAAAGCCCTCACGACCTCCTGGAATTCAGGGTTTCATCTGGCAGAAACGGCTCTAATTTTGGTGAGAGATGCGCTCCAAAAGCCATCACAACCTAGTGGAATTTTGGATTTCAACAGGCAGATTTTGTTGTAGGGTTACTCCAAAAGCGCCACGACCTCCTGGAATGCACAGTTTCAGCTGGCACAAATGGATCTAATTTTGAGGCAGGGCTTGGCCAAAAGCCCTCATGACCTTCTGGAATTTGGGGTTTCAGCTGGCAGAAATGGCTCCAATTGTGGGGAGGGCAGCTCCAAACTCCTCACAACCTCCTGGAATTCAGGGTTTCAACGGACAGAAATGGCTTCAATTTTGGGGAGGCCTGCTCCAAGAAGCCCTCACGACCTCCTGGAATTCTAGGTTTCACCGGCAGAAATGGCTCCAGCTTTGGTGGGGCTGCTCCAAAAGCCCTCACAACCTCCTGGAATTCTGGTTTCAACTGGCAGAAATGGCTCCAATTTATTGGGAGGGCTGCTCCAAAAAGCCTTCATGACCTCCTGGAATTCAGAGTTTCAACTCCCAGAAAAGGCTCCAGTTTTGGGGGACGGCTGCTCCAAAAAAACCTCATGACCTCATGGAATTCAGAGTTTCAACTCCCATAAATGACTCCAGTTTTGGGGGAGGGCTGCTCCAAAAAGACCTCATGACCTCATGGAATTCAGAGTTTAAACTGGCAGAAATGGCTCCAATTTTGTGGGAAGGCTGCGCCAAAAAGCCCTGACAACCTCCTGGAAGTTGGGTGGTTTCAGCTGTCAGAAATGGCTTCAGTTTTGGGGGAGCGCTGCTCAAAAAAGCCTTCATAACCTTCTGGAATTCAAGGATTCAGCTGGCAGAAATGGCTCCAATTTCGCGGGAGGGCTGGTCCAAACAGCCCTCATGACCTTCTGGAATTCTGGGTTTCATCTGGCAGAAATGGCTCCAGCTTTGGGAGGGCTGGTCCAAAAAGCCCTCACAACCTCCTGGAATTCTGGGTTTCAGCTGTCAGAAGTGGCTCCAATTCTGGGGAGGGCTGCTCCAAAAAGCCCTCAGGATCTCCTGGAATTCGGGATTTCAGCTGGCAGAAATGGCTCCAATTTTGGTGTAGGGCTGCTCCAAAAAGCCCTCACGGCCTTCTGAATTTTGGGTTTCAGCTGGAAGAAATGACTCCAATTTTGGGGGAGGGCTGCTCCAAACAGCCCTCACAACCTCCTGGAATTTGGGGTTTCAGCTGGATGAAATTGCTCCAGTATCGGGGGAGAGCTGCTCCAAAAAGCCCTCATGACCTCCCAGACTTCTGGGTTTCAGGTGGCTGAAATGGCTCCAGCTTTGGGGGGTTCTGCTCCAAAGCCCTCATTACCTCCTGAATTGTGCATTTCAGCTGGCAGAAATGGCTCTAGCTTTGGGGGCTGTTCCAAACCCCTCACAACCTCCTGGAATTGTGGGCTTCTGCTGGCAGAAATGGCTCCAATTTTGGGGAGGCTGCTAGAAAAGCCCTCATGACCTCCTGAAATTGGGGTTTCAGCTAGCAGAAACTGTTCCAATGTTAGGGAGGCTTTTCCAAATAACCTCACGACATCCTGAATTTGGTGTTTCAGCTGGCAGAAACAGCTCCACTGGGGAGGGTTGCTCCAAAAGCCTCACCAACTTCTGGAATTCTGGGATTCAGCTGGCAGAAATGGCTCCAGCGTTGAGCTAGGGGCCGCACCAAAAAGCCCTCACAACCTCCAGGAATTCAGGGTTTCAGCTGGCAGAAATGGCTCCAATTTGGGGGGAGGGCTGCTCCAAAAAACCCTCAGGACCTCCTGGAATTCGAGGTTTCAGCTGGCAGAAATGGCTCCAATTTTGGGGAAGGGCTGCTCCAAATAGCCCTCACAACGTTCTGGAATTTGGGGCTTCAACTGGCAAAAATGGCTTCAATTTGGTGTAGGGCTGCTCCAAAAAGCCCTCACGACCTCCTGGAATTCAGGGTTTCATCTGGCAGAAACGGCTCTAATTTTGGTGAGAGATGCGGCTCCAAAAAGCCATCACAACCTACTGGAATTTTGGATTTCAACTGGCAGATTTTGTTAAGGGTTGCTCCAAAAAGCTCTCATGACCTCCTGGAATTCATAGTTTCAGCTGCCACAAATGGATCTAATTTTGAGGGAGGGCTTGGCCAAAAAGCCCTCATGACCTTCTGGAATTTGGGGTTTCAGCTGGCAGAAATGGCTCCAATTGTGGTAGGGGTTGCTCCAAAACTCCTCCACAACCTCCTGGAATTCAGGGGTTCAACTGGCAGAAATGGTTTAATTTTGGGGAGGCCTGCCCCAAGAAGCCCTCACGACCTCCTGGAATTCAAGGTTTCAGCTGGGCAGAAATGGCTCCAGCTTTGTGGGCTGCTCCAAAAGCCCTCACAACCTCCTGGAATTCTGGGTTTCAACTGGCAGAAATGGCTCCAATTTATTGGGAGGGCTGCCCAAAAGCCCTCATGACCTCCTGGAATTCAGAGTTTCAACTCCAGAAACGGCTCCAGTTTTGGGGGAGGGCTGCTCCAAAAAGACCTCATGACCTCATGGAATTCAGGGTTTAAACTAGCAGAAATGGCTCCAATTTTGTGGGAAGGCTGCTCCAAAAAGCCCTGACAACCTCCTGGAATTTGGGTGGTTTCAGCTGGCAGAAATGGCTCCAATTTTGGGGGAGGGCTGCTCCAAAAAGCCTTCATAACCTACTGGAATTCAAGGATTCAGCTGGCAGAAATGGCTCCAATTTCGGGGGCGGGCTGGTCCAAACAGCCCTAATGACCTTCTGGAATTCTGGGTTTCAGCTGGCAGAAATGGCTCCAGCTTTGGGAGGGCTGGTCCAAAAAGCCCTCACAACCTCCTGGAATTCTGGGTTTCAGCTGTCAGAAGTGGCTCCAATTCTGGGGAGGGCTGCTCCAAAAAGCCCTCAGGATCTCCTGGAATTCGGGATTTCAGCTGGCAGAAATGGCTCCAATTTTGGTGTAGGGCTGCTCCAAAAGCCCTCACGGCCTTCTGAATTTTGGGTTTCAGCTGGAAGAAATGACTCATTTTGGGGAGGGCTGCCCAAACAGCCCTCACAACCTCCTGGAATTTGGGGTTTCAGCTGGATGAAATTGCTCCAGTATCGGGGGAGAGCTGCTCCAAAAAGCCCTCATGACCTCCCGGACTTCTGGGTTTCAGGTGGCTGAAATGGCTCCAGCTTTGGGGGGTTCTGCTCCTAAAAGCCCTCATTACCTCCTAGAATTGTGCATTTCAGCTGGCAGAAATGGCTCAAGCTTTGGGGGGGTTTGTTCCAAAACTCCCTCACAACCTCCTGGAATTGTGGGCTTCTGCTGGCAGAAATGGCTCCAATTTTGGGGGAGGGCTGCTAGAAAAAGCCCTCATGACTTCCTGAAATTCGGGGTTTCAGCAAGCAGAAACTGCTCCAATGTTAGGGGAGGGCTTTTACAATAACCCTCATGACCTCCTGGAATTTGGTGTTTCAGGCCAGAAATGGCTCCAATTGTGGTAGGGTTGCTCCAAAACTCCTCACAACCTCCTGGAATTCAGGGTTTCAACTGGCAGAAATGGCTTCAATTTTGGGGGAGGCCTGCTCCAAGAAGCCCTCACGACCTCCTGGAATTCTAGGTTTCAGCTGGCAGAAATGGCTCCAGCTTTGGTGGGGCTGCTCCAAAAAGCCCTCACAACCTCCTGGAATTCTGGGTTTCAACTGGCAGAAATGGCTCCAATTTATTGGGAGGGCTGCTCCAAAAAGCCCTCATGACCTCCTGGAATCCAGAATTTCAACTCCCAGAAACGGCTCCAGTTTTGGGGGAGGGCTGCTCCAAAAAGACCTCATGACCTCATGGAATTCAGGGTTTAAACTAGCAGAAATGGCTCCAATTTTGTGGGAAGGCTGCTCCAAAAAGCCCTGACAACCTCCTGGAATTTGGGTGGTTTCAGCTGGCAGAAATGGCTCCAATTTTGGGGGAGGGCTGCTCCAAAAAGCCTTCATAACCTACTGGAATTCAAGGATTCAGCTGGCAGAAATGGCTCCAATTTCGGGGGAGGGCTGGTCCAAACAGCCCTAATGACCTTCTGGAATTCTGGGTTTCAGCTGGCAGAAATGGCTCCAGCTTTGGGAGGCTGGTCCAAAAAGCCCTCACAACCTCCTGGAATTCTGGGTTTCAGCTGGCAGAAGTGGCTCCAGTTCTGGGGGAAGGCTGCTCCAAAAAGCCCTCAGGATCTCCTGAAATTCGGGATTTCAGCTGGCAGAAATGGCTCCAATTTTGGAGTAGGGCTGCTCCAAAAAGCCCTCACGACCTTCTGAATTTTGGGCTTCAGCTGGAAGAAATGACTCCATTTTGGGGAGGCTGCTCCAACAGCCCTCACAACCTCCTGGAATTTGGGGTTTCAGCTGGCAGAA
The DNA here is from genome assembly GCA_016271365.2 of Neoceratodus forsteri. NCBI lineage: Eukaryota > Metazoa > Chordata > Ceratodontiformes > Ceratodontidae > Neoceratodus > Neoceratodus forsteri. Next base: position 738,289,239 of record CM057449.1, read on the forward strand.
ATTGCTCCAGTATTGGGAAGAGCTTCACAAAATCCTCATGACCTCCTGGACTTCTGGGTTTCAGCTGGTTGAAATGGCTCCAGCTTTGGAGGATTCTGCCCAAAAGCCTTCATAAACTCCTGGAATTGTGCATTTCAGCTGGCAGAAATGACTCCACCTTGGGGAGGGGGCTGTTCCAAAACTCCTCACAACCTGCTGAATTGTGGGCTCTGCTGGCAGAAATGGCTCAAATTTTGGGGAGGGCTGCTCCAAAAGCCCTCACAACCTCCTGGAATTTGGGGTTTCAGCTGGCAGAAATGGCTCCAATTTTGGGGGAGGGCTGCTAGAAAAAGCCCTCATGACCTCTTGGAATTCGGGGTTTCAGCTCGCAGAAACTCCTCCAATGTTGGGGGAGAGCTTTTCCCAATAACCCTCACAACCTCCTGGAATTTGGTGTTTCAGCTGGCAGAAATAGCTCCAATTTCGGGGGAAGGTTGCTCCAAAAAGCCCTTACCAACTTCTGGAATTCGGGATTCAGCTGGCAGAAATGGCTCCAGCTTTGGGCTAGGGGCTGCACCAAAAGCCCTCACAACCTTCCTGAATTCAGGGTTTTCTACTAGCAGAAATAGCTCCAATTTGGGGGAGGGTTGCTCCAAAACCCTCAGGATCTCCTGGAATCGAGGTTTCAGCTGGCAGAAATGGTCTAATTTTGGTGAAGGGCTGCTCCAAATAGCCCTCACAACGTCCTGGAATTTGGGGCTTCAACTGGCAGAAATGGCTTCATTTTGGTGTAGGGCTGCTCCAAAAGCCCTCACGACCTTCTGAAATTTGGCTGCCTAGCTAGCAGAAATGGCTAGTTTTGGGGAGGGAAGCTCCTGAGCCCTCCCGCCTTCTGAATTGCGGTTCAGCTCGAGAAATGGCTCCAGTTTTGCGGGAGGGCTGCTCCAAACAGCCCTCACAACCTCCTGGAATTCAGGGTTTCATCTGGCAGAATCGGCTCTAATTTTGGTGAGAGATGCGGCTCCAAAAAGCCGTCACAACCTAGTGGAATTTTGGATTTCAACTGGCAGATTTTGTTGTAGGGCTGCTCCAAAAAGCGCTCATGACCTCCTGGAATTTATTGTTTCAGTGGCACAAATGGCTCCAATTTTGAGGGAGGGCTTGGCCAAAAGCCCTCATGACCTTCTGGAATTTGGGGTTTCAGCTGGCAGAAATGGCTCCAATTGTGGGTAGGGTTGCCCAAACTCCCTCACAACCTCCTGAATTCAGGGTTTCAACTGGCAGAAATGACTTCAATTTTGGGAGGCCTGCTCCAAGAAGCCCTCTCGACCTCCTGAATTTAGGTTTCAGCTGCAGAAATGGCTCCAGCTTTGGTGGTTGCTCCAAAAGCCCTCACAACCTCCTGGAATTCTGGGTTTCAACTGGTAGAAATGGCTCCAATTTATTGGGAGGGCTGCTCCAAAAGCCTCGTGACCTCCTGGAATTCAGAGTTTCAACCCCAGAAACGGCTCCAGTTTTGGGGAGGGCTGCTCCAAAAAGACCTCATGACCTCATGGAATTCAGGGTTTAAACTAGCAGAAATGGCTCCAATTTTGTGGGAAGGCTGCTCCAAAAAGCCCTGACAACCTCCTGGAATTTGGGTGGTTTCAGCTGGCAGAAATGGCTCCAATTTTGGGGGAGGGCTGCTCCAAAAAGCCTTCATAACCTACTGGAATTCAAGGATTCAGCTGGGAGAAATGGCTCCAATTTCCGGGGAGGGCTGGTCCAAACAGCCCTCATGACCTTCTGGAATTCTGGGTTTCAGCTGGCAGAAATGGCTCCAGCTTTGGGAGCGCTGGTCCAAAAAGCCCTCACAACCTCCTGGAATTCTGGGTTTTAGCTGGCAGAAGTGGCTCCAGTTCTGGGGGAGGGCTGCTCCAAAAAGCCCTCAGGATCTCCTGGAATTCGGGATTTCAGCTGGCAGAAATGGCTCCAATTTTGGAGTAGGGCTGCTCCAAAAGCCCTCACGACCTTCTGAATTTTGGGCTTCAGCTGGAAGAAATGACTCAATTTTGGGGAGGGTGCTCCAAACAGCCCTCACAACCTCCTGGAATTTGGGGTTTCAGCTGGCAGAAATTGCTCCAGTATCGGGAAGAGCTTCTACAAAATCCCTCATGACCTCCTGGACTTCTGGGTTTCAGCTGGTTGAAATGGCTCCAGCTTTGGAGGGTTCTGCTCCAAAAGCCTTCTTAAACTCCTGAATTGTGCATTTCAGCTGGCAGAAATGACTCCAGCCTTGGGGCAGGGGCTGTTCCAAACTCCTCACAACCTGCTGAATTGTGGGCTTCTGCAGAAATGGCTCAAATTTTGGGGAGGGCTGCTCCAAAAGCCCTCACAACCTCCTGGAATTTGGGGTTTCAGCTGGCAGAAATGGCTCCAATTTTGGGGAGGGCTGCTAGAAAAGCCCTCATGACCTTCTTGAATTGGGGTTTCAGGCAGAAACTCCTCCAATGTTGGGGGACAGCTTTTCCAAATAACCCTCACAACCTCCTGGAATTTGGTGTTTCAGCTGGCAGAAATAGCTCCAATTTCGGGGGAGGGTTGCTCCAAAAAGCCCTCACCAACTTCTGGAATTCTGGGATTCAGCTGGCAGAAATGGCTCCAGCTTTGGGCTAGGGGGCTGCACCAAAAAGCCCTCACAACCTCCAGGAATTCAAGGTTTAAGCTGGCAGAAATGGCTCCAATTTGGGGGGAAGGCTGCTCCAAAAAGCCCTCACCAACTTCTGGAATTCTGGGATTCAGCTGGCAGAAATGGCTCCAGCTTTGAGCTAGGGGGCTGCACCAAAAAGCCCTCACAACCTCCCTGAATTCAGGGTTTTCTGCTGCCAGAAATAGCTCCAATTTGGGGGAGGCTGTCATAAAACCCTAAGGATCTCCTGGAATGCGAGGTTTCGCTGGCAGAAATGGCTCCAATTTTGGGGAAGGGCTGCTCCAAATAGCCCTCACAACATCCTGGAATTTGGGGCTCAACTGGCAGAAAGCTTCAATTTTGGTGTAGGCTGCTCCAAAATCCTCACGACCTTCTGAAATTTGCCATTTCAGCTAGCAGAAATGGCTAGTTTTGGGGGAAGGAAGCTCCAAGAAGCCCTCCCGCCTTCTGAATTCGGGGTTTCAGCTCGCAGAAATGGATCCAGTTTTGCGGGAGGGCTGCTCCAAACAGCCCTCACAACCTCCTGGAATTCAGGGATTCATCTGGCAGAAACGGCTCTAATTTTGGTGAGAGATGCGGCTCCAAAAAGGGGTCACAACCTAGTGGAATTTTGGATTTAAACTGGCAGATTTTGTTGTAGGGTTGCTCTAAAAAGCTCTCATGACCTCCTGGAATTCACAGTTTCAGCTGGCACAAATGGATCTAATTTTGAGGGAGGGCTTGGCCAAAAAGCCCTCATGACCATCTGGAATTTGGGGTTTCAGCTGGCAGAAATGGCTCCAATTGTGGGGGAGGGCAGCTCCAAAACTCCATCACAACCACCTGGAATTCAGGGTTTCAACTGGCAGAAATGGCTTCAATTTTGGGGGAGGCCTGCTCCAAGAAGCCCTCACGACCTCCAGGAATTCTAGGTTTCAGCTAGCAGAAATGGCTCCAGCTTTGGTGGGGCTGCTCCAAAAAGCCCTCACAACCTCCTGGAATTCTGGGTTTCAACTGGCAGAAATGGCTCCAATTTATTGGGAGGGCTGCTCCAAAAACCCCTCATGACCTCCTGGAATTCAGAGTTTCAACTCCCAGAAATGGCTCCTGTTTTGGGGGAAGGCTGCTCCAAAAAGACCTCATGACCTCATGGAATTCAGGGTTTAAACTGGCAGAAATGGCTCCAATTTTGTGGGAAGGCTGCTACAAAGCCTGACAACCTCCTGGAATTTGGGTGGTTTCAGCTGGCAGAAATGGCTCCAATTTCGGGGGAGGGCTGGTCCAAACAGCCCTCATGACCTTCTGGAATTCTAGGTTTCATCTGGCAGAAATGGCTCCAGCTTTGGGAGGGCTGGTCCAAAAAGCCCTCACAACCTCCTGGAATTCTGGGTTTCAGCTGGCAGAAGTGGCTCCAGTTCTGGGGGTGGGCTGCTCCAAAAATCCCTCAGGATCTCCTGGAATTCGGGATTTCAGCCGGCATAAATGGCTCCAATTTTGGTGTAGGGCTGCTCCAAAAAGCCCTCACGACCTCCTGGAATTTGGGGTTTCAGCTGCCAGAAATGGCTCCAGTATCTGGGAAGAGCTGCTCCAAAAATTCCTCATGACTTCCTGGACTTCTGGGTTTCAGCTGGCTGAAATGGCTCCAGCTTTGGAGGGTTCTGCTCCAAAAAGCCTTCATAACCTCCTGGAATTGTGCATTTCAGCTGGCAGAAATGGCTCCAGCCTTGGGGGGGGGCTGTTCCAAAACTCCCTCACAACCTGCTGGAATTGTGGGCTTCTGCTGGCAGAAATGGCTCCAATCTTAGGGGAGGGCTGCTCCAAAAATCCCTCACAACCTCTTGGAATTTGGGGTTTCAGCTGGCAGAAATGTCTCTAATTTTGGGGGAGGGCTTCTAGAAAAAACCCTCATGACCTCTTGGAATTCGGGGTCTCAGCTCGTAAAAATTGCTCCAATGTTGGGGGAGAGCTTTTCCAAATTACCCTCACAACCTCCTTGAATTTGGTGTTTCAGCTGGCAGAAACAGTTCCAATTTCGGGGGAGCGTTGCTCCAAAATGCCCTCGCCAACTTCTGGAATTCTGGGATTCAGCTTGCAGAAATGGCTCCAGCTTTGGGCTAGGGTGCTGCACCAAAAAGCCCTGACAACCTCCAGGAATTCAAGGTTTCAGCTGGCAGAAATGGCTCCAATTTGGGGGGAAGGCTGCTCCAAAAAGCCCTCAGGATCTCCTGGAATTCGAGGTTTCAGCTGGCAGAAATGGCTCCAATTTTAGGGAAGGGCTGCTCCAAATAGCCCTCACAACATCCTGGAATTTGGGGTTTCACCAGAAATGGCTTCAATTTGTGTAGGGCTGCTCCAAAAGCCCTCATGACCTTCTGAAATTTGCCATTTCAGCTAGCAGGAATGGCTCCAGTTTTGGGGGAAGGAAGCTCAAGAAGCCCTCCGGCCTTCTGAATCTGGGTTTCAGTTTGTAGAAATGGCTCCAGTTTTGGGGGAGGGCTGCTCCAAACAGCCCTCCCAACCTCCTGAAATTCAGGGTTTCATCTGGCAGAAATGGCTCTAATTTTGTTGAGAGATGCGGCTCCAAAAAGCCGTCACAACCTAGTGGAATTTTGGATTTCAACTGGCAGATTTTGTTATAGGGCTGCTCCAAAAAGCGCTCATGACCTCCTGGAATTCATTGTTTCAGTGGCACAAATGGCTCCAATTTTGAGGGAGGGCTTGGCCAAAAAGCCCTCATGACCATCTGGAATTTCGGGTTTCAGCTGGCAGAAATGGCTCCAATTGTGGGGTAGGGCAGCTCCAAAACTCCCTCATGACCTCCTGGAATTTGGGGTTTTAGCTGGCAGAAACAGCTCTAGTTTTGGGGTAGGGCAGCTCCAAAATGTCCTCACGACCTCTTGGAATTCTGGGTTTCAGCTGGCAGAAATGAATCAAATATCCAGGGAGGGCTGCTCCAAAAAGCCTGATGACCTCCTGGAATTCTGGGTTTCAGCTGGCAGAAATGGCTCCAGCTTTGGGGGAGGCTGCTCCAAAACTCCCTCACAACCTCCTGGAATTGTGGGTTTCTGGCAGAAATGGCTCCACTTTGGGAGGGCTGCTCAAAAGCCCTCATGACTCCTGGAATTCGTCACTCAGCTTGAAGAAATGACTCCAATTATGGTGGAGGGCTTTACAAAAACTCTAACGGCTTCCTGAATTTGGGGTTTCAGCTGGTAGAAACAGCTCCATCCTGGGGAGGGCTGCTCCAAAAAGCCCTCGCCACCTTCTGTAATTCTGGGATTCAGCTGGCAGAAATGGCTCCAGCTTTGGAGTTGGGGCTGCTCCAAAAAACCCTCACAACCTCCAGGAATTTGGGGTTTCAGCTTTCAGAAATGGCTCCAATTTTGGGGAAGGGCTTCTCCAAAAACACTTCATGATCTCCTTGGATTCTGGGTTTCAGCTGGCAGAAATGGCTCCAGGCTTGTGGGGATGGGGTCGCTCCAGAAAGCCTTTATGGCCTCCTGGAATTTGGGGTTTCAGCTGGCAGAAATGGCTCCTATTTTGGGGGAGCGCTGCTCCAAAAAGTCCTCACAATCTCCTGGAATTCACGGTTTCAACTGGCAGAAATGGCTTCAATTTTGGAGGAGGTCTGCTCCAAGAAGCCCTCATGACCTCTTGGGAATTCTAGGTTTCAGCTGGCAGAAATGGCTCCAGCTTTGGTGGGGCTGCTCAAAAAAGCCCTCACAACCTCCTGGAATTCTGGGTTTCAACTGGCAGAAATGGCTCCAATTTATTGGGAGGGCTGCTCCAAAAAGCCCTCATGACCTCCTGGAATTCAGAGTTTCAGCTCACAGAAACAGCTCCAGTTTGGGGGAGGGCTGCTATAAAGCCTCATGACCTCCTGGAATTCTGGGTTTCTGCTGGCAGAAATGGCTCCAGCTCTGCAGGGGTGCTCCAAAAAGCCTTCATGACCTCCTGGAATTCAGGGCTTCAGCTCGCAGAAACAGCTGCAATTTTGGGGGAGGGCTGCTCCAAAGAGACCTCATGACCTCATGGAATTCAGGGTTTAAACTGGCAGAAATGGCTCTAATTTTGTGGGAAGGCTGCTCCAAAAAGCCCTGACAACCTCCTGGAATTTGGGTGGTTTCAGCTGGCAGAAATGGCTCCAATTTTGGGGGAGAGCTGCTCCAAAAAGCCTTCATAACCTACTGGAATTCAGGGATTCAGCTGGCAGAAATGGCTCCAATTTTGGGGAAAGGCTGCTCCAAAAAGCCCTCACAACCTCATGGAATTCAGGGTTTCAGATGGCAGAAACAGCTTCAATTTTGGTGGAGGGCTGCTCCAAAAAGCCTTCACAACCTCCTGGAATTTTGTGTTTCAACTGGCAGAATGGGTCCAATTTTGGGGTGCTGCAAGAATCCCTCATGACCTCCTCAAATTCAGTGTTTCAGCTGGCAGAAATGGCTCCAATTTTGGGGGAGGGCTGCTCCAAAAAGCCCTTATGAACTTCTGGTATTTGGGGTTTCAGCTGGCAGAAACAGCTCTGCTTTTGGGGGAGGGCTGCTCCAAAAAGCCCTCATGACCTCCTGGAATTCAGGGTTTCAGCTGGCAGAAATGGCTCCCATTTTGAGGAACAGCTCCAAAAAGCCCTCACAACCTCCTGGAATTTGGGGTTTCAACTGGCAGAAATGGCTCCAATTTTGGGGGAGGGCTGCTCCAAAAATCCCTCATGACCTCCTGGAATTCTGGGTTTAAGCTGGCAGAAATGGCTCCAGCTTTGGGGGGGGGGCACTCCAAAGAGCCTTCATGACCTCCAGGAATTCTGGGTTTCAGCTGGCAGAAATGGCTCCAATTATGGGGCAGGGCTGCTCCAAAAAGCCCGCGTGACTTACTGGAATTCAGGGTTTCAGCTGGCACAAATGGCTCCAGTTTTGTTGGGGGCAGCTCCAAAAGCCCTCACAACCTCTTGGAATTCTGGGTTTCAGCTGGCAGAAATGGCTCCTAATTTTGCTGGAGCGCTGTCCAAAAGACCCTAATGACCTCTTGGAATTCAGGGTTTCAGCTAGCAGAAACGGTCAATTTTGGGGAGGGCTGCTCCAAAAGCCCTCATGACCTCCTGGAATTCAGGGTTTCAACTGGCAGAAATGGCTTCAATTTTGGTGTAGGACTGCTGCAAAAGCCCTCATGACCTCCTGCAATTTGGTGTTTCTGCTGGAAGATACAGCTCCAATTTTGGGGGAGGGCTACTCCAAAAAGCCCTCATGACCTCCTGGACTTCTGGGTTTCAGCTGGCTGAAATGGCTCCAGCTTTGGGGGTTCTGGCTCCAAAAGCCTTCATAACTTCCTGGAATTGTGCATTTCAGCTGGCAAAATGGCTCCAGCCTTGGGGGGCTGTTCCAAACTCCTCACAACCTCCTGAATTGTGGGCTTCTGCTTGCAGAAATGCTCTAATTTTGGGGAGGGCTGCTCCAAAAACCCTCACAACCTCCTGGAATTTGGGGTTTCAGCTGGCAGAAATGGCTCCAATTTTGGGGGAGGGCTGCTAGAAAAAGCCCTCATGACCTCTTGGAATTCAGGGTTTCAGCTCGCAGAAACTGCTCCAATGTTGGGGGAGAGCTTTTCCAAATAACCCTCACAACCTCCTGGAATTTGGTGTTTCAGCTGACAGAAACAGCTCCAATTTCGGGGGAGGGTTGCTCCAAAAAGCCCTCACCAACTTTGGAATTCTGGGATTCAGCTGGCAGCAATGGCTCCAGCTTTGGGCTAGAGGGCTGCACCAAAAGCCTCACAACCTGCAGGAATTCAAGGTTTCAGCTGGCAGAAATGGCTCCAATTTGGGGAGGGCTCCAAAAGCCCTCAGGATCTCCTGGAATTCGAGGTTTCAGCTGGCAGAAATGCTCTAATTTTAGGGAAGGGCTGCTCCAAATAGCCTCACAAATTCCTGGAATTTCTGGTTTCAACTGGAAGAAATGGCTTCAATTTTGTTGTAGGGCTGCTCCAAAAGCCCTCATGACCTTTCTGAAATTTGCCATTTCAGCTAGCAGAAATGGCTCCAGTTTTGGGGAGGGAGCTCCAAGAAGCCCTCCGGCCTTCTGAATTCGGGGTTCTCAGCCTCAGAAATGGCTCCAGCTTTGGGGAGGGCTGCTCCAAAAGCCCTCACAACCTCGTGGAATTCAGGGTTTCAGCTGGCAGAAACAGCTTCAATTTTGGTGGAGGGCTGCTCCAAAAAGCCTTCACAACCTCCTGGAATTTGGGGTTTCAACTGGCAGAATGGGTCCAATTTTGGGGTGCTCCAAGAATCCCTCATGACATCCTCAAATTCAGTGTTTCACCTGCAGAAATGGCTCGAATTTTGGGGGAGGGCTGCTCCAAAAAGCCCTCATGAACTTCTGGTATTTGGGGTTTCAGCTGGCAGAAACGGCTCTAATTTTGTTGAGCAATGCGGCTCCAAAAAGCCGTCACAACCTAGTGGAATTTTAGATTTCAACTGGCAGATTTTGTTGTAGGGCTGCTCCAAAAAGCGCTCATGACCTCCTGGGATTCATTGTTTCAGTGGCACAAATGGCTCCAATTTTGAGGGAAGGCTTGGCCAAAAAGCCCTCATGACCTTCTGGAATTTGGGGTTTCAGCTGGCAGAAATGGCTCCAATTCTGGGGTAGGGCAGCTCCAAAACTCCTTCATGACCTCCTGGAATTCAGGGTTTTAGCTGGCAGAAATGGCTCTAGTTTTGGGGGAAGGCAGTTCCAAAAAGCCCTCATGACCTCCTGGAATTTGGGTTTTCAGCTGGCAGAAATGGCTCCAACTTTGGGGGGGGGCGGCTGCTCCAAAACTCCCTCACAACCTCCTGGAATTGTGGGTTTCTGCTGGCAGAAATGGCTCCAACTTTGGGGGAGGGCTGCTTCAAAAAGCCCTCATGACCTTCTGGAATTCGTCATTTCAGCTAGAAGAAACAACTCCAATTTTGGTGAAGGCTTTTCCAAATAACTCTAACGGCCTCCTGGAATTTGCGGTTTCAGCTGGTAGAAACAGCTCCAATTTCGGTGGAGGGCTGCTCCAAAAAGCCCTCGCCACCTTCTGTATTTCTGGGATTCAGCTGGCAGAAATGGCTCCAGCTTTGGAGCAGGGGGCTGCTCCAAAAAACCCTCACAACCTCCAGGAATTCAAGTTACAGGTTTCAGAAAAGGCTCCACTTTGGGAAGGGCTTCTCCAAAACACTTCATGATCTCCTTGGATTCAGGGTTTCAGCTGGCAGAAATGGCTCCAGGCTTGTGGGGATGGGGTCGCTCCAGAAAGCCTTTATGACCTCCTCGAATTTGGGGTTTCAGCTGGCAGAAATGGCTCTAATTTTGGGGGAGGGCAGCTCGAAAAAGCCCTCATAACCTCCTGGAATTCAGGGTTTCAAGTGGCAGAAATGGCTTCAATTTTGGAGGAGGCCTACTCCAAGAAGCCCTCAAGAACTCCTTTAATTCTAGGTTTCAGCTGGCAGAAATGGCTCCAGCTTGGGGGGGTTCTGCTCCAAAAAGCCTTCATAACCTCCTGGAATTGTGCATTTCAGCTGGCAAAAATGGCTCCAGCCTTGGGGGGGGCTGTTCCAAAACTCCCTCACAACCTCCTGGAATTGTGGGCTTCTGCTTGCAGAAATGGCTCCAATTTTGGGGGAGGGCTGCTCCAAAAAGCCCTCACAACCTCCTGGAATTTGGGGTTTCAGCTGGCAGAAATGGCTCCAATTTTGGGGGAGGGCTGCTAGAAAAAGCCCTCATGACCTCTTGGAATTCAGAGTTTCAGCTCGCAGAAACTGCTCCAATGTTGGCGGAGAGCTTTTCCAAATAACCTCACAATCTCCTGAATTTGGTGTTTCAGCTGACAGAAACAGCTCCAATTTTGGGGAGGGTTCCAAAAGCCCTCACCAACTTTTGGAATTCTGGGATTCAGCTGGCAGCAATGGCTCCAGCTTTGGGCTAGGGGCTGCACCAAAAGCCCTCACAACCTGCAGGAATTCAAGGTTTCAGCTGGCAGAAATGGCTCCAATTTGGGGAGGCTGCTCAAATAGCCCTCAGGATCTCCTGGAATTCGGAGGTTTAGCCAGCCAGAAATGGCTCCAATTTTAGGAAGGGCTGCTCCAAATAGCCCTCACAACGTCCTGGAATTTGGGGTTTCAACTGGAAGAAATGGCTTCAATTTTGTTGTAGGGCTGCTCCAAAAAGCCCTCATGACCTTCTGAAATTTGCCATTTTAGCTAGCAGAAATGGCTCCAGTTTTGGGGGAAGGAAGCTCCAAGAAGCCCTCCCGGCCTTCTGAATTTGGGGTTTCAGCTCGCAGAAATGGCTCCAGTTTTGGGGGAGGGCTGCTCCAAAAAGCCCTCACAACCTTGTGGAATTCAGGGTTTCAGCTGGCAGAAACAGCTTCAATTTTGGTGGAGGGCTGCTCCAAAAAGCCTTCACTACCTCCTGGAATTTGGGGTTTCAACTGGCAGAATGGGTCCAATTTTGGGGTGCTCCAATAATCCCTCATGACCTCCTCAAATTCAGTGTTTCAGCTGCAGAAATGGCTCCAATTTTGGGGGAAGGCTGCTCCAAAAAGTCCTCATGAACTTCTGGTATTTGGGGTTTCAGCTGGCAGAAACGGCTCTAATTTTGTTGAGAGATGCGGCTCCAAAAGCCATCACAACCTCTAGTGGAATTTTGGATTTCAACTGGCAGATTTTGTTGTAGGGCTGCTCCAAAAGCGCCATGACCTCCTGGAATTCATTGTTTCAGTGGCACAAATGGCTCCAATTTTGAGGGAGGGCTTGGCCAAAAAGCCTCATGACCTTCTGGAATTTGGGGTTTCAGCTGGCAGAAATGGCTCCAATTCTGGGGTAGGGCAGCTCCAAAACTCCTTCATGACCTCCTGGAATTCAGGGTTTTAGCTGGCAGAAATGGCTCTAGTTTTGGGGGAAGGCAGTTCCAAAAAGCCCTCATGACCTCCTGGAATTTGGGGTTTCAGCTGGCAGAAATGGCTCCAACTTTGGGGCGGCTGCTCCAAAACTCCCTCACAACCTCCTGGAATTGTGGGTTTCTGCTGGCAGAAATGGCTCCAACTTTGGGGGAGGGCTGCTTCAAAAAGCCCTCATGACCTTCTGGAATTCGTCATTTCAGCTAGAAGAAACAACTCCAATTTTGGTGGAGGGCTTTTCCAAATAACTCTAACGGCCTCCTGAATTTGTGGTTTCAGCTGCTAGAAACAGCTCCACTTCGGTGGAGGGCTGCTCCAAAAGCCTCGCCACCTTCTGTATTTCTGGGATTCAGCTGGCAGAATGGTTTCCAGCTTTGGAGCAGGGGTTGCTCCAAAAACCTCACAACCTCCAGGAATTGGGTTACAGGTTTCAGAAATGGCTCCAATTTGTGGAAGGGCTTCTCCAAAACACTCATGATCTCCTTGGATTCTGGGTTTCAGCTGGCAGAAATGGCTCCAGGCTTGTGGGATGGGGTCGCCCAGAAAGCCTTTATGACCTCCTGGAATTTGGGGTTTCAGCTGGCAGAAATGGCTCTAATTTTGGGGGAAGGCAGCTCAAAAAAGCCCTCATAACCTCCTGGAATTCAGGGTTTCAAGTGGCAGAAATGGCTTCAATTTTGGAGGAGGCCTGCTCCAAGAAGCCCTCAAGAACTCCTTTAATTCTAGGTTTCAGCTGGCAGAAATGGCTCCAGCTTTGGTGGGGCTGCTCCAAAAAGCCCTCACATCCTCCTGGAATTCTGGGTTTCAACTGGCAGAAATGGCTCCAATTTATTGGGAGGGCTGCTCCAAAAAAGCCCTCATGCCCTCCTGGAATTCAGAGTTTCAGCTCACAGAAACAGCTCCAGTTTTGGGGGAGGGCTGCTCCAAAAAGCCTTCACGACCTCCTGGAATTCTGGGTTTCTGCTGGCAGAAATGGCTCCAGCTCTGCAGGGGTGCTCCAAAAAGCCTTCATGACCTCCTGGAATTCAGGGCTTCAGCTCGCAGAAACAGCTGCAATTTTGGGGGAGGGCTGCTGCAAAAAGACCTCATGACCTCATGGAATTCAGGGTTTAAACTGGCAGAAATGGCTCTAATTTTGTGGGAAGGCTGCTCCAAAAAGCCCTGATGACCTCCTGAAATTTGGGTGGTTTCAGTTGGCAGAAATGGCTCCAATTTTGGGGGAGAGCTGCTCCAAAAAGCCTTCATAACCTACTGGAATTCAGGGATTCAGCTGGCAGAAATGGCTCCAATTTCGGGGGAGGGCTGGTCCAAATAACCCTCATGACTAACTGCAATGGTGGGTTTCAGCTGGCAGAAATGGCTCCAATTTTGAGGAAGGGCTGCTCCAAAAAAGCCCTCACAACCTCGTGGAATTCAGGGTTTCAGCTGGCAGAAACAGCTTCAATTTTGGTGGAGGGCTGCTCCAAAAAGCCTTCACAATCCTCCTGGAATTTGGGGTTTCAACTGGCAGAATGGGTCCAATTTTGGGGTGCTCCAAGAATCCCTCATGACCTCCTCAAATTCAGTGTTTCAGCTGCAGAAATTGGCTCCAATTTTGGGGGAGGGCTGCTCCAAAAAGCCCTCATGAACTTCTGGTATTTGGGGTTTCAGCTGGCAGAAACGGCTCCAATTTGGGGGAGGGCTGCTCCAAAAAGCCCTCACGACCTCCTGGAATTCAGGGTTTCAGCTGGCAGAAATGGCTCCCATTTTGGGGAACAGCTCCAAAAAGTCCTCACAACCTCCTGGAATTTGGGGTTTCAACTGGCAGAAATGGCTCCAATTTTGGGGGAGGGCTGCTCCAAAAATTCCTCATGACCTCCTGGAATTCTGGGTTTAAGCTGGCAGAAATGGCTCCAGCTTTGGGGGGGCACTCAAAGAGCCTTCATGACCTCCTGGAATTCTGGTTTTCAGCTGGCAGAAATGGCTCCAATTTTGAGGCAGGGCTGCTCTGAAAAGCCCTCATGACCTCCTGGAATTTGGGGTTTCAGCTGAAAGAAATGGCTCAATTTTTGGGGTGGTTGCTCCAAGAAGACCTCACAGCCTTCTGGAATTCAGGGTTTCAGTTGGCAGAAACAGTTTTAATTTTGGGGATGGCTGCTCCAAAAGCCCTCACATCCTCCTGGAATTTTGATTTCAACTGGCAGATTTTGTTGTGGGCTGCTCCAAAAGCCATGACCTCCTGGAATTCATTGTTTCAGTGGCACAAATGGCTCCAACCTTGAGGGAGGGCTTGGCCAAAAAGCCCTCATGACCTTCTGGAATTTGGGGTTTCAGCTGGCAGAAATGGATCCATTTGTGGGGTAGGGCAGCTCCAAAACTCCCTCCTGACCTCCTGGAATTTGGGGTTTTAGCTGGCAGAAATGGCTCTAGTTTTGGGGAGGGCAGCTCCAAAAAGGCCTCACGACCTCCTGGAATTTTGGGTTTCAGCTGGCAGAAATGGATCAAATTTCGGGGGAGGACTGCTCCAAAAAGCCTTACGACCTCCTGGAATTCTGGGTTTCAGCTGGCAGAAATGGCTCCAGCTTTGGGGCTGCTCCAAAACTCCCTCACAACCTCCTGGAATTGTGGGTTTCTGCTGGCAGAAATGGCTCCAATTTTTGGGGGTGGGCTGCTCCAAGAAGACCTCACAACCTTCTGGAATTCAGGGTTTCAGCTGGCAGAAACAGTTTCAATTTTGGGGGAGGGCTGCTCCAAAAAGCCCTCACATCCTCCTGGAATTTGGGGTTTCAACTGGCAGAAATGGCTCTAATTTTGGGGGAGGGCTTTTCAAACAACCCTTATGACCTCCTGGAATTGTGGGTTTCAGCTGGCAGAAATGGCTCCAGCTTTTGGGGCACTCCAAAGAGCCTTCACTACCTCCTGGAATTCTGGGTTTCAACTGGCAGAAATAGCTCCAATTATGGGGCAGGGCTGCTCCAAAAAGCCCTCGTGACTTACTGGAATTCAGGGTTTCAGCTGGCACAAATGGCTCCAGTTTTGTTGGGGGCAGCTCCAAAAAGCCCTCACAACCTCCTGGAATTCTGGGTTTCAGCTGGCAGAAATGGCTCCAATTTTGGGGGAGCGCTGCTCCAAAAAACCATAATGACCTCTTGGAATTCAGGGTTTTAGCTGGCAGAAACGGCTCCAATTTTGGGGGAGGGCTGCTCCAAAAAGCCCTCATGACCTCCTGGAATTCAGGGTTTCAACTGGCAGAAATGGCTTCAATTTTGGGGTAGGACTGCTGCAAAAAGCCCTCATGACCTCCTACAATTTGGTGTTTCTGCTGGAAGATATGGCTCCAATTTTGGGGGAGGGCTGCTCCAAAAAGCCCTCATGACCTCCTGGACTTCTGGGTTTCAGCTGGCTGAAATGGCTCCAGCTTTGGGTGGTTCTGCTCCAAAAAGCCTTCATAACCTCCTGGAATTGTGCATTTCAGCTGGAATAAAATGGCTCCAGCCTTGGGGGAGCTGTTCCAAAACTCCCTCACAACCTCCTGGAATTGTGGGCTTCTGCTTGCAGAAATGGCTCCAATTTTGGGGGAGGGCTGCTCAAAAACCTCACAACCTCCTGGAATTTGGGGTTTCAGCTGGCAGAAATGGCTCCAATTTTGGGGGAGGGCTGCTAGAAAAAGCCCTCATGACCTCTTGGAATTCAGGGTTTCAGCTCACAGAAACTGCTCCAATGTTGGGGGAGAGCTTTTCCAAATAACCCTCACAACCTCCTGGAATTTGGTGTTTCAGCTGACAGAAACAGCTCCAATTTCGAGGGAGGGTTGCTCCAAAAAGCTCTCACCAACTTTTGGAATTCTGGGATTCAGCTGGCAGCAATGGCTCCAGCTTTGGGCTAGGGGGCTGCACCAAAAAGCCCTCACAACCTGCAGGAATTCAAGGTTTCAGCTGGCAGAAATGGCTCCAATTTGGGGGGAGGGCTGCTCCAAAAAGCCCTCAGGATCTCCTGGAATTCGAGGTTTCAGCTGGCAGAAATGTCTCCAATTTTAGGGAAGGGCTGCTCCAAATAGCCCTCACAACGTCCTGGAATTTGGGGTTTCAACTGGCAGAAATGGGTTCAATTTTGGTGTAGGGCTGCTCCAAAAAGCCCTCATGACCTTCTGAAATTTGCCATTTCAGCTAGCAGAAATGGCTCCAGTTTTGGGGGAGGGAAGCTCCAAGAAGCCCTCCCGGCCTTCTGAATTCCGGGTTTCAGCTCGCAGAAATGGCTCCAGTTTTGGGGAGGGCTGCTCCAAACAGCCCTCCCAACCTCCTGAAATTCAAGGTTTCAACTGGCGAAATGGCTCTAATTTTGTTGAGATATGTGCTCAAAAAGCCTTCACAACCTAGTGGAATTTTGGATTTCAACTGGCAGATTTGTTTTAGGGCTGCTCAAAAAGCTCCATGACCTCCTGGAATTCATTGTTTCCAGTGGCACAAATGGCTCCAATTTTGAGGGAGGGCTTGGCCAAAAGCCCTCATGACCTTCTGGAATTTGGGGTTTCAGTTGGCAGAAATGGCTCCAATTATGGGTAGGGCAGCTCAAAACTCCACGATGACCTCCTGGAATTCAGGGTTTTAGCTGGCAGAAATGGCTCTAGTTTTGGGGGAGGGCAGTTCCTAAAAGCCCTCATAACCTCCTGGAATTTGGGGTTTCAGCTGGCAGAAATGGCTCCAACTTTGGGGGGGGTGGCTGCTCCAAAACTCCCTCACAACCTCCTGGAATTGTGGGTTTCTGCTGGCAGAAATGGCTCTAACTTTGGGGAGAGCTGCTTCAAAAGCCCTCATGACCTTCTGGAATTGGATCATTTCAGCTACAAGAAACAACTCCAATTTTGGTGGAGGGCTTTTCCAAATAACTCTTAACGGCCTCCTGAATTTGTGGTTTCAGCTGGTAGAAACAGCTCCAATTTCGGTGGAGGGCTGCTCCAAAGCCTCTCGCCACCTTCTGTATTTCTGGGATTCAGCTGGCAGAAATGGTTCCAGCTTTGGAGCAGGGGCTGCTCCAAAACCCTCCACAACCTCCAGGAATTCAGGGTTACAGGTTTCAAATGGCTCCAATTTTGGGGAAGGGCTTCTCCAAAACACTTCATGATCTCCTTGGATTCTGGGTTTCAGCTGGCAGAAATGGCTCCAGGCTTGGGGATGGGTGGTTCAGTCGCCTTTAGACCTCCTGGAATTTGGGGTTTCAGCTGGCAGAAATGGCTCTAATTTTGGGGAGGGCAGCTCGATAAAGCCCTCATAACCTCCTGGAATTCAGGGTTTCAAGTGGCGAAATGGCTTCAATTTTGGAGGCCTGCTCCAAAAGCCCTCAAGAACTCCTTAAATTCTAGGTTTCAGCTGCAGAAATGGCTCCAGCTTTGGTGGGGCTGCTCCAAAAGCCCTCACATCCTCCTGGAATTCTGGGTTTCAACTGGCAGAAATGGCTCCAATTTATTGGGAGGGCTGCTCTAAAGCCTTCATGCCCTCCGGGAATTCAGAGTTTCAGCTCACAGAAACAGCTCCAGTTTTGGGAGGGCTGCTCCAAAAGCCTTCACGACCTCCTGGAATTCTGGGTTTCTGCTGGCAGAAATGGCTCCAGCTCTGCAGGTTCTCCAAAAGCCTTCATGACCTCCTGGAATTCAGGCTGTTTATGCAGAAACAGCTGCAATTTTGGGGAGGGCTGCTGCAAAGGATCTCATGACCTCATGGAATTCAGGGTTTAAACTGGCAGAAATGGCTCTAATTTTGTGGGAAGGCTGCTCCAAAAAGCCCCTGATGACCTCCTGAAATTTGGGTGGTTTCAGTTGGCAGAAATGGCTCCAATTTTGGGGAGAGCTGCTCCAAAAGCCCTCACAACCTCGTGGAATTCAGGGTTTCAGCTGGCAGAAACAGCTTCAATTTTGGTGGAGGGCTGCTCCAAAAAGCCTTCACAACCTCCTGGAATTTGGGTTTCAACTGGCAGAATGGGTCCAATTTTGGGTGCTCCAAGAATCCTCATGACCTCCTCAAATTCAGTGTTTCAGCTGCAGAAATGGCTCCAATTTTGGGAGGGCTGCTCCAAAAGCCCTCATGAACTTCTGGTATTTGGGGTTTCAGCTGGCAGAAACGGCTCCAATTTGGGGAGGGCTGCTCCAAAAGCCCTCACGACCTCCTGGAATTCAGGGTTTCAGCTGGCAGAAATGGCTCCATTTTGGGAACAGCTCCAAAAGTCCTCGCAACCTCCTGGAATTTGGGGTTTCAACTGGCAGAAATGGCTCCACTTTTGGGGAGGGCTGCTCCAAAAATCCTCATGACCTCCTGGAATTCTGGGTTTAAGCTGGCAGAAATGGCTCCAGCTTTGGGGGCACTCAAGAGCCTTCACACCTCCTGAATTCTGGTTTTCAGCTGGCAGAAATGGCTCCAATTTTGAGGCAGGGCTGCTCTGAAAAGCCCTCATGACCTCCTGAATTTGGGGTTTCAGCTGAAAGAAATGGCTCCAATTTTTGGGGGTGGGCTGCCCAAGAAGACCTCACAGCCTTCTGGAATTCAGGGTTTCAGTTGGCAGAAACAGTTTTATTTTGGGGATGGCTGCTCCAAAAGCCCTCACATCCTCCTGGAATTTTGGATTTCAACTGGCAGATTTTGTTGTAGGGTTGCTCCAAAAAGCGCTCATGACCTCCTGGAATTCATTGTTTCAGTGGCACAAATGCTCTAACCTTGAGGGAGGGCTCTGGCCAAAAGCCTCTCAGACCTTCTGGAATTTGAGGTTTCAGCTGGCAGAAATGGATCCATTTTGGGGTAGGGCAGCTCCAAAACCCCCTCCTGACCTCCTGGAATTTGGGGTTTTAGCTGGCAGAAATCGCTCTGGAGTTTTGGGGAGGCAGCTCCAAAAGCCTCACGACCTCCTGGAATTTTGGGTTTCAGCTGGCAGAAATGGATCAAATTTTGGGGAGGACTGCTCCAAAAGCCTTACGACCTCCTGAATTCTGGGTTTCTAGCTGGCAGAAATGGCTCCAGCTTTGGGGGCTGCTCCAAAACTCCCTCACAACCTCCTGGAATTGTGGGTTTCTGCTGGCAGAAATGGCTCCAATTTTTGGGGGTGGGCTGCTCCAAGAAGACCTCAAAACCTTCCGGAATTCAGGGTTTCAGCTGGCAGAAACAGTTTCAATTTTGGGGGAGGGCTGCTCCAAAAAGCCCTCACATCCTCCTGGAATTTGGGGTTTCAACTGGCAGAAATGGCTGTAATTTTGGGGGAGGGCTTCTTCAAACAACCCTTATGACCTCCTGGAATTGTGGGTTTCAGCTGGCAGAAATGGCTCCAGCTTTTTGGGGGTACCCAAAGAGTTCTTACTACCTCCTGGAATTCTGGTCTCAACTGGCAGAAATAAGTTCTAATTATGGGGCAGGGCTGTCTCAAAAGCCCTCGTGACTTACTGGAATTCAGGGTTTTAGCTGGCAAAATGGCTCCAGTTTTGTTGGGGGAGCTCCAAAAGCCCTCACAACCTCCTGGAATTCTGGGTTTCAGCTGGCAGAAATGGCTCTAATTTTGGGGGCGCTGCTCAAAAAACATAATGACCTCTTGGAATTC
The DNA here is from genome assembly GCA_016271365.2 of Neoceratodus forsteri. NCBI lineage: Eukaryota > Metazoa > Chordata > Ceratodontiformes > Ceratodontidae > Neoceratodus > Neoceratodus forsteri. The sequence continues at coordinate 738,308,353 of CM057449.1, forward strand.
AGGGTTTTAGCTGGCAGAAATGGCTCAATTTTGGGGAGGCTGCTCCAAAAGCCCTCATGACCTCCTGAATTCAGGGTTTCAACTGGCAGAAATGGCTTCAATTTTGGGGTAGGACTGCTGCAAAAAGCCCTCATGACCTCCTGCAATTTGGTGTTTCTGCTGGAAGATACGGCTCCAATTTTGGGGGAGGGCTGCTCCAAAAAGCCCTCATGACCTCCTGGACTTCTGGGTTTCAGCTGGCTGAAATGGCTCCAGCTTTGGGTGGTTCTGCTCCAAAAAGCCTTCATAACCTCCTGGAATTGTGCATTTCAGCTGGAATAAATGGCTCCAGCCTAGGGGAGCTGTTCCAAACTCCTCACAACCTCCTGGAATTGTGGGCTTCGCTTGCAGAAATGGCTCCAATTTTGGGGAGGGCTGCCCAAAACCCTCACAACCTCCTGGAATTTGGGGTTTCAGCTGGCAGAAATGGCTCCAATTTTGGGGAGGCTGCTACAGAAAAGCCCTCATGACCTCTTGGAATTCAGGGTTTCAGCTCAGAGAAACTGCTCCAATGTTGGGGAGAGCTTTTCAAATAACCTCACAACCTCCTGGAATTTGGTGTTTCAGCTGACAGAAGCTCAATTTCATGGGAGGGTTGCTCAAAAAGCTCTCACCAACTTTTGAATTCTGGGATTCAGCTGGCAGCAATGGCTCCAGCTTTGGGCTAGGGGCTGCACAAAAGCCCTCACAACCTGCAGGAATTCAAGGTTTCAGCTGGCGAAATGGCTCTAATTTGGGGAGGGCTGCTCCAAAAAGCCCTCAGGATCTCCTGGAATCTTGAGGTTTCAGCTGGCAGAAATGGCTCCAATTTAGGGAAGGGCTGCTCAAATAGCCTCACAACGTTCTGGAATTTGGGGTTTCAACTGGCAGAAATGGGTTCAATTTTGTGTAGGGCTGCCTCAAAAGCCCTCATGACCTTCTGAAATTTGCCATTTCAGCTAGCAGAAATGGCTCCAGTTTTGGGGAGGAGGTCCAGAAGCCTCCGGCCTTCTGAATTCGAGTTTCAGCTTGCAGAAATGGCTCCAGTTTTGGGGAGGGCTGCTCCAAACAGCCCTCCCAACCTCCTGAAATTCGGGGTTTCAACTGGCGGAAATGGCTCTAATTTTGTTGAGAGATGCGGCTCCAAAAAGCCTTCACAACCTAGTGGAATTTTGGATTTCAACTGGCAGATTTTGTTGTAGGGCTGCTCCAAAAAGCGCTCATGACCTCCTGGAATTCATTGTTTCAGTGGCACAAATGGCTCCAATTTTGAGGGAGGGCTTGGCCAAAAAGCCCTCATGACCTTCTGGAATTTGGGGTTTCAGTTGGCAGAAATGGCTCCAATTATGGGTAGGGCAGCTCCAAAACTCCCGCATGACCTCCTGGAATTCAGGGTTTTAGCTGGCAGAAATGGCTCTAGTTTTGGGGGAGGGCAGTTCCTAAAAGCCCTCATGACCTCCTGGAATTTGGGGTTTCAGCTGGCAGAAATGGCTCCAACTTTGGGGGGGGCGGCTGCTCCAAAACTCCCTCACAACCTCCTGGAATTGTGGGTTTCTGCTGGCAGAAATGGCTCCAACTTTGGGGGAGAGCTGCTTCAAAAAGCCCTCATGACCTTCTGGAATTCGTCATTTCAGCTACAAGAAACAACTCCAATTTTGGTGGAGGGCTTTTCCAAATAACTCTAACGGCCTCCTGGAATTTGTGGTTTCAGCTGGTAGAAACAGCTCCAATTTCGGTGGAGGGCTGCTCCAAAAAGCCCTCGCCACCTTCTGTATTTCTGGGATTCAGCTGGCAGAAATGGCTCCAGCTTTGGAGCAGGGGGCTGCTCCAAAAAACCCTCACAACCTCCAGGAATTCGGGGTTACAGGTTTCAGAAATGGCTCCAATTTTGGGGAAGGGCTTCTCCAAAAACACTTCATGATCTCCTTGGATTCTGGGTTTCAGCTGGCAGAAATGGCTCCAGGCTTGTGGGGATGGGGTCTCTCCAGAAAGCCTTTATGACCTCCTGGAATTTGGGGTTTCAGCTGGCAGAAATGGCTCTAATTTTGGGGGAAGGCAGCTCGATAAAGCCCTCATAACCTCCTGGAATTCAGGGTTTCAAGTGGCAGAAATGGCTTCAATTTTGGAGGAGGCCTGCTCCAAGAAGCCCTCAAGAACTCCTTAAATTCTAGGTTTCAGCTGGCAGAAATGGCTCCAGCTTTGGTGGGGCTGCTCCAAAAAGCCCTCACATCCTCCTGGAATTCTGGGTTTCAACTGGCAGAAATGGCTCCAATTTATTGGGAGGGCTGCTCCAAAAAGCCCTCATGCCCTCCGGGAATTCAGAGTTTCAGCTCACAGAAACAGCTCCAGTTTTGGGGGAAGGCTGCTCCAAAAAGCCTTCACGACCTCCTGGAATTCTGGGTTTCTGCTGGCAGAAATGGCTCCAGCTCTGCAGGGGTTCTCCAAAAAGCCTTCATGACCTCCTGGAATTCAGGGCTTCAGCTCGCAGAAACAGCTGCAATTTTGGGGGAAGGCTGCTGCAAAAAGACCTCATGACCTCATGGAATTCAGGGTTTAAACTGGCAGAAATGGCTCTAATTTTGTGGGAAGGTTGTCCAAAAGCCCTGATGACCTCCTGAAATTTGGGTGGTTTCAGTTGGCAGAAATGGCTCCAATTTTGGGGAGAGCTGCTCCAAAAAGCCTTCATAACCTACTGGAATTCAGGGATTCAGCTGGCAGAAATGGCTCCAATTTCGGGAGAGGCTGGTCCAAATAACCCCTCATGACTACCTGCAATGGTGGGTTTCAGCTGGCAGAAATGGCTCCACTTTCTTGAGGAAGGGCCTCCAAAAGCCCTCACAACCTCGTGGAATTCAGGGTTTCAGCTGGCAGAAACAGCTTCAATTTTGGTGGAGGGCTGCTCCAAAAAGCCTTCACAACCTCCTGGAATTTGGGGTTTCAACTGGCAGAATGGGTCCAATTTTTGGGTGCTCCAAGAATCCCTCATGACCTCCCTCAAATTTGAGTGTTTCAGCTGCAGAAATGGCTCCACTTTGGGGAGGGTGCTCCAAAAGCCCTCATGAACTTCTGGTATTTGGGGTTTCAGCTGGCAGAAACGGCCCAATTTGGGGAGGGCTGCTCCAAAAAGCCCTCATGACCTCCTGGAATTCAGGGTTTCAGCTGGCAGAAATGGCTCCTCATTTTGGGGAACAGCTCCAAAACCCTCGCAACCTCCTGGAATTTGGGGTTTCAACTGGCAGAAATGGCTCCAATTTTGGGGAGGGCTGCTCCAAAATCCTCATGACCTCCTGAATTCTGGGTTTAAGCTGGCAGAAATGGCTCCAGCTTTGGGGGGCACTCAAAGAGCCTTCATGACCTCCTGGAATTCTGGTTTTCAGCTGGCAGAATGGCTCCAATTTTGAGGCAGGGCTCTGAAAAGCCCTCATGACTCTCCTGGAATTTGGGGTTTCAGCTGAAAGAAATGGCTCCAATTTTGGGGGTGGCTGCTCCAAAGAAGACCTCACAGCCTTCTGGAATTCAGGGTTTCAGTTGGCAGAAACAGTTTTAATTTTGGGGATGGCTGCTCCAAAAGGCCTCACATCCTCCTGGATTTTGGATTTCAACTGGCAGATTTTGTTGTAGGGCTGCTCCAAAAGCGCCTCATGACCTCCTGGAATTCATTGTTTCAGTGGCACAATGGCTCCAACCTTGAGGAGGCTTGGCTAAAAAGCCCTCATGACCTTCTGGAATTTGGGGTTTCAGCTGGCAGAAATGGATCCATTTGTGGGTAGGGCAGCTCCAAAACTCCTCCTGACCTCCTGGAATTTGGGGTTTTGGCTGGCAGAAATGGCTCTAGTTTTGGGGAGGGCAGCTCCAAAAGCCCTCACGACCTCCTGGAATTTTGGGTTTCAGCTGGCAGAAATGTATCAAATTTCAGGGAGGACTGCTCCAAAAGCCTACGACCTCCCTGGAATTCTGGGTTTCAGCTGGCAGAAATGGCTCCAGCTTTGGGGGGCTGCTCAAAACTCCTCACAACCTCCTGAATTGTGGGTTTCTGCTGGCAGAAACGGCTCCAATTTTTGAGGGTGGGCTGCTCCAAGAAGACCTCAAAACCTTCTGGAATTCAGGGTTTCAGCTGGCAGAAACAGTTTCAATTTTGGGGGAGGGCTGCTCCAAAAAGCCCTCACATCCTCCTGGAATTTGGGGTTTCAACTGGCAGAAATGGCTCCAATTTTGGGGGAGGGCTTTTTCAAACAACCCTTTTGACCTCCTGGAATTGTGGGTTTCAGCTGGCAGAAATGGCTCCAGCTTTTGGGGCACTCCAAGAGCCTTCACTACCTCCTGGAATTCTGGTTTCAACTGGCAGAAATAGCTCCAATTATGGGGCAGGGGCTGCTCCAAAAGCCCTCGTGACTTACTGGAGATTCAGGGTTTCAGCTGGCACAAATGGCTCCAGTTTTTGTTGCGGGCAGCTCCAAAAGCCCTCACAAACTCCTGGAATTCTGGGTTTCCAGCTGGCAGAAATGGCTTCAATTTTGGGGGCGCTGCTCCAAAAACCCTAATGACCTCTTGGAATTCAGGGTTTTAGCTGGCAGAAACGGCTCCAATTTTGGTGGAGGGCTGCTCAAAAAGCCCTCATGACCTCCTAGAATTCAGGGTTTCAACTGGCAGAAATGGCTTCAATTTTGGGGTAGGACTGCTGCAAAAGCCCTCATGACCTCCTGCAATTTGGTGTTTCTGCTGGAAGATCTGACTCCAATTTGGGAGGGCTACTCCAAAAAAGCCCTCATGACCTCCCTGGACTTCTGGTTTCAGCTGGCTGAAATGGCTCAGCTTTGGGTGGTTCTGCTCCAAAAAGCCTTCATAACCTCCTGGAATTGTGCATTTCAGCTGGCAAAAATGGCTCCAGCCTTGGTGGGGGCTGTTCCAAAACTCCCTCACTACCTCCTGGAATTGTGGGCTTCTTCTTGCAGAAATGGCTCCAATTTTGGGGGAGGGCTGCTCCAAAAAGGCCTCACAACCTCCTGGAATTTGGGGTTTCAGCTGGCAGAAATGGCTCCAATTTTGGGGGAGGGCTGCTAGAAAAAGCCCTCATGACCTCTTGGAATTCAGGGTTTCAGCTCACAGAAACTGTTCCAATGTTGGGGGAGAGCTTTTCCAAATAACCCTCACAACCTCCTGGAATTTGGTGTTTCAGCTGACAGAAACAGCTCCAATTTCGGGAGGTTGCTCAAAAGTCTCTCACCACACTTTGAATTTGAGATTCAGCTGGCAGCAATGGCTCCAGCTTTGGGCTAGGGGCTGCACCAAAAGCCCTCACAACCTGCAGGAATTCTAGGTTTCATCTGGCAGAAGTGGCTCCAATTTGGGGAGGCTGCTCCAAAAGCCCTCAGGATCTCCTAGAATTTGAGGTTTCCAGCTAGGCAGAAATGGCTCCAATTTTTAGGGAAGGGCTGCTCCAAATAGCCCTCACAACGTCCTGGAATTTGGGGTTTCAACTGGCAGAAATAGGTTCCACTTTTTGTGTAGGGCTGCTCAAAGCCCTCATGACCTTCTGAAATTTGCCATTTCAGCTAGGAATGGTCTAGTTTTGGGGAGGGAAGCTCAAAGCCCTCCTGGCCTTCTGAATTCGGGGTTTCAGTTGCAGAGTGTCTCCAGTTTTGAGGGAGGGCTGCCTTAAACAGCACTCCTAACCTCCTGAAATTCTAGGGTTTCATCTGGCAGAAATGGCTCTAATTTTTGTTGAGAGATGCTGCTCTAAAAGTCACAACCTAGTGGGAATTTGATTTTAACTTGTGATTTTGTTGTCGGGCTGCTCCAAAAGCGCTTTTGACCTCCTGAATTCTATTGTTTCAGTGGCACAAATGGCTCCAATTTTGAGGGAGGGCTTGGCCAAAAAGGCCCTCATGACCTTTTGGAATTTGGGGTTTCAGCTGGCAGAAATGGTCCAATTGTGGGGTAGAGCAGCTCCAAACTCCTTATGACCTCCTGAATTGCAGGTTTTAGCTGGCAGAAATGGCTCTAGTTTTGGGAGGGCAGTTCCAAAAGCCTCATGACCTCCTGAATTTGGGGTTTCAGGCTGGCAGAAATTGCTCCAACTTTGGGGGCGGCTGCTCCGAAATTCCCTCACAACCTCCTGAATTGTGGGTTTCTGTTGCAGAAATGGCTCCAACTTTGGGGAGGGCTGCTCAAAAAGCCCCTCATGACCTTCTGGATCTGTCATTTCAGCTAGAAGAAACAATCTAATTTTGGTGGAGGGCTTTTCCAGATAACTCTAACGGCCTCCTGAATTTGCGGTTTCAGCTGGTGGAAACAGCTCTAATTTCGATGGAGGGCTGCTCTAAAAACCCTCGCCACCTTCTGTATTTCTGGGATTCAGCTGGCAGAAATGGTTCCAGCTTTGGAGCAGGGGGCTGCTCCAAAAAACCCTCACAACCTCCAGGAATTCGGGGTTACAGGTTTCAGAAATGGCTCCAATTTTGGGGAAGGGCTTCTCCAAAACACTTCATGATCTCCTTGGTTCTGGGTTTCAGCTGGCAGAAATGGCTCCGGCTTGTGGGATGGGGTCGCTTCTAGAAAGCCTTATGACCTCCTGGAATTTTGGGGTTTCAGCTGGAGAAATGGCTTTGAATTTTGGGGAGGGCAGTCGAAAGCCCTCATAACCTCCTGGAATTCAGGGTTTCAAGTGGCAGAAATGGCTTCCATTTTGGAGGAGTCCTGCTCCAAGAAGCCCTCAAGAACTCCTTTACTTAGGGTTTCAGCTGGCAGAAATGGCTTCAGCTTTGGTGGGCTGCTCCAAAAGCTCTCACATCCTCCTGGAATTCTGGGTTTCAACTGGCAGAAATGGCTCCAATTTATTGGGAGGGCTGCTTCAAAAGCCCCTCATGCCTCCTGGATTCAGAGTTTCAGCTCACAGAAACAGCTCCAGTTTTGGGGGAGGGCTGCTCCAAAGCCTTTCACGACCTCCTGGAATTCTGGGTTTCTGCTGGCAGAAATGGCTCCAGCTCTGCAGGGGTGCTCCAAAAGCCTTCATGCCTCTGAATTCAGGGCTTCAGCTCGCATGAAACAGCTGCAATTTTGGGGAGGGCTGCTGCAAAGACCTCATGACTCTCATGGAATTGAGGGTTTAAACTGGCAGAAATGGTTTCTAATTTTGTGGGAAGGTTGCTCCAAAAGCTCTTGATGACCTCCTGAAATTTGGGTGGTTTCAGTTGGCAGAAATGGCTCCAATTTTTGGGGGAGAGTTGCTCCAAAACGCCTTCATAACCTTACTGGAATTCAGGGATTCAGCTGGCAGAAATGGCTCCAATTTCGGGGAGGGCTGGTCCAAATAACCCTCATGACTAACTGCAATGGTGGGTTTCAGCTGGCAGAAATGGCTCCACTTTGAGGAAGGGCTGCTCCAAAAGCCTCACAACCTCGTGGATCAGGTTTCAGCTGGCAGAAACAGCTTCAATTTTGGTGGAGGTTGCTCCAAAAAGCCTTCACAATCTCCTGGAATTTTGGGTTTCAACTGGCAGAATGGGTCCAATTTTGGGGTGCTCAGAATCCCTCTTGACCTCCTCAAATTCAGTGTTTCAGCTGCAGAAAATGGCTCCAATTTTGGGGAGGGCTGCTCCAAAGCCCTCATGAACTTCTGGTATTTGGGGTTTCAGCTGGCGGAAACTGCTCCAATTTTTGGGGGAGGGCTGTTCAAAAAGCCCTCATGACCTCCTGAATTCAGGGTTTCAGTCTGGCAGAAATGGCTCCATTTTGGGAACAGCTCCAAAAGCCCTCCTAGCCTCCTGGAATTTGGGTTTCAACTGGCAGAAATGGCTCTGAATTTGGGGAGGGCTGCTCCAAAAATCCTCTGGTGACCTCCTGAATTCTGGGTTTAAGCTGGCAGAAATGGCTCTGGCTTTGGGGCACCAAAGAGCCTTCATGACCTCCCTGGAATTCTGGCTTTCGTTGGCAGAAATGGCTCATCTTGGTGGCAGGGCTGCTCTGAAAAGCCCTCATGACCTCCTGGAATTTGGGGTTTCGTGCTAAAGAATGGCTCCAATTTTTGGGGGTGGGGCTGCTCCTGCAAGATCCTCACAGCCTTTCTGGAATTCAGGGTTTCAGTTGGTAGAAACAGTTTTAATTTTGGGGGATGGCTGCTCCAAAAGGCCTTCACATCCTCAGTGGAATTTCTTGATTTCAACTGGCAGATTTTGTTGTAGGGCTGCTCAAAAAGCTCTTGTGACCTCCTGGAATTCTTTGTTTCAGTGGCACAAATGTCTCCAACCTTGAGGGAGGGCTTCTGCCAAAAAGCCTCATGACCTTCTGGAATTTGGGGTTTCAGCTGGCAGAAACGGCTCCAATTTTTGGGGTAGGGCTGCTCAAAACCCTCACTGACCTCCTGGAATTTGGGGTTTTAGCTGGCAGAAATGGCTCTAGTTTTGGGGAGGAGCAGCTGCAAAAGCCCTCATGACCTCCTGGAATTTTGGGTTTCAGCTGGAAGAAATGTCTCAAATTTCAGGGAGGCTGCTCCAAAAAGCCTTATGACCTCCTGGAATTCTGGGTTTCAGCTGGCTGAAATGGCTCCAGCTTTGGGTGGTCTGCTCCAAAAGCCTTCATAACCTCCTGGAATTGTGGTTTCAGCTGGCAGAAATGGCTCCAATTTTTGGGGTGGGCTGTTCCAAAAGCCTCACAACCTCCTGGAATTCTAGGGTTTCTGCTGGCAGAAATGGCTCCAATTTTGGGGAGGGCTGCCCAAAAGCCCTCACAACCTCCTGGAATTTGGGGTTTCAGCTGGCAGAATGGCTCCAATTTTGGGGAGGGCTGCTAGAAAGCCTCATGACCTCTTGGAATTCAGGGTTTCAGCTCAGAAACTGTTCCAATGTTGGGGAGAGCTTTTCCAATAACCCTCACAACCTCCTGGAATTTGGTGTTTCAGCTGACGAAACAGCTCCATTTCGGGGAGGGTTGCTCAAAAAGCTCTCACCAACTTTGGAATTCTGGGATTCAGCTGGCAGCAATGGCTCCAGCTTTGGGCTAGGGGCTGCACCAAAAGCCCTCACAACCTGCAGGAATTCAAGGTTTCATCTGGCAGAAATGGCTCCAATTTGGGGGGAGGGCTGCTCCAAAAAGCCCTCAGGATCTCCTGGAATTTGAGGTTTCAGCTGGCAGAAATGGCTCCAATTTTAGGGAAGGGCTGCTCCAAATAGCCCTCACAACGTCCTGGAATTTGGGGTTTCAACTGGCAGAAATGGCTTCAATTTTGGTGTAGGGCTGCTCCAAAAAGCCCTCATGACCTTCTGAAATTTGCCATTTCAGCTAGCAGGAATGGCTCCAGTTTTGGGGGAGGGAAGCTCCAAGAAGCCCTCCCGGCCTTCTGAATTCGGGGTTTCAGCTTGCAGAAATGGCTCCAGTTTTGGGGGAGGGCTGCTCCAAACAGCACTCCCAACCTCCTGAAATTCAGGGTTTCATCTGGCAGAAATGGCTCTAATTTTGTTGAGAGATGCTGCTCCAAAAAGCCGTCACAACCTAGTGGAATTTTGGATTTCAACTGGTAGATTTTGTTGTCGGGCTGCTCCAAAAAGCGCTTATGACCTCCTGGAATTCATTGTTTCAGTGGCACAAATGGCTCCAATTTTGAGGGAGGGCTTGGCCAAAAAGCCCTCATGACCTTTTGGAATTTGGGGTTTCAGCTGGCAGAAATGGCTCCAATTGTGGGGTAGGGCAGCTCCAAAACTCCCTTATGACCTCCTGGAATTCAGGGTTTTAGCTGGCAGAAATGGTCTAGTTTTGGGGAGGCAGTTCCAAAAAGCCCTCATGACCTCCTGGAATTTGGGGTTTCAGCTGGCAGAAATTGCTCCAACTTTGGGGCGGCTGCTCCAAAACTCCCTCACAACCTCCTGGAATTGTGGGTTTCTGCTGGCAGAAATGGCTCCAACTTTGGGAGGGGCTGTTAAAAGCCCTCATGACCTTCTGAATTGTCATTTCAGCTAGAAGAAACAACTCTAATTTTGGTGGAGGGCTTTTCCAGATAACTCTAACGGCCTCCTGAATTTGCGGTTTCAGCTGGTAGAAACAGCTCAATTTCGGTGGAGGGCTGCTCCAAAAAGGCCTCGCCACCTTCTGTATTTCTGGGATTCAGCTGGCAGAAATGGCTCCAGCTTTGGAGCAGGGGGCTGCTCCAAAAAACCCTCACAACCTCCAGGAATTCGGGGTTACAGGTTTCAGAAATGGCTCCAATTTTGGGGAAGGGCTTCTCCAAAAACACTTCATGATCTCCTTGGATTCTGGGTTTCAGCTGGCAGAAATGGCTCCAGGCTTGTGGGGATGGGGTCGCTCCAGAAAGCCTTTATGACCTCCTGGAATTTGGGGTTTCAGCTGGCAGAAATGGCTCTAATTTTGGGGGAGGGCAGCTCGAAAAGCCCTCATAACCTCCTGGAATTCAGGGTTTCAAGTGGCAGAAATGGCTTCAATTTTGGAGGAGTCCTGCTCCAAGAAGCCCTCAAGAACTCCTTTAATTCTAGGTTTCAGCTGGCAGAAATGGCTCCAGCTTTGGTGGGGCTGCTCCAAAAAGCCCTCACATCCTCCTGGAATTCTGGGTTTCAACTGGCAGAAATGGCTCCAATTTATTGGGAGGGCTGCTCCAAAAAGCCCTCATGCCCTCCTGGAATTCAGAGTTTCAGCTCACAGAAACAGCTCCAGTTTTGGGGGAGGGCTGCTCCAAAAAGCCTTCACGACCTCCTGGAATTCTGGGTTTCTGCTGGCAGAAATGGCTCCAGCTCTGCAGGGGTGCTCCAAAAAGCCTTCATGACCTCCTGGAATTCAGGGCTTCAGCTCGCAGAAACAGCTGCAATTTTGGGGAGGGCTGCTGCAAAAGACCTCATGACCTCATGGAATTCAGGGTTTAAACTGCAGAAATGGCTCTAATTTTGTGGGAAGGCTGCTCCAAAAGCCCTGATGACCTCCTGAAATTTGGGTGGTTTCAGTTGGCAGAAATGGCTCCAATTTTGGGGAGAGCTGCTCCAAAAGCCTTCATAACCTACTGGAATTCAGGGATTCAGCTGGCAGAAATGGCTCCAATTCGGGGAGGGCTGGTCCAAATAACCCTCATGACTAACTGCAATGGTGGGTTTCAGCTGGCAGAAATGGCTCCAATTTTGAGGAAGGGCTGCTCCAAAAAGCCCTCACAACCTCGTGGAATTCAGGGTTTCAGCTGGCAGAAACAGCTTCAATTTTGGTGGAGGGCTGCTCCAAAAAGCCTTCACAATCTCCTGGAATTTGGGGTTTCAACTGGCAGAATGGGTCCAATTTTGGGGTGCTCCAAGAATCCCTCATGACCTCCTCAAATTCAGTGTTTCAGCTGCAGAAATGGCTCCAATTTTGGGGGAGGGCTGCTCCAAAAAGCCCTCATGAACTTCTGGTATTTGGGGTTTCAGCTGGCAGAAACGGCTCCAATTTTGGGGGGAGGGCTGCTCCAAAAAGCCCTCATGACCTCCTGGAATTCAGGGTTTCAGCTGGCAGAAATGGCTCCCATTTTGGGGAACAGCTCCAAAAAGCCCTCACAACCTCCTGGAATTTGGGGTTTCAACTGGCAGAAATGGCTCCAATTTTGGGGGAGGGCTGCTCCAAAAATCCCTCATGACCTCCTGGAATTCTGGGTTTAAGCTGGCAGAAATGGCTCCAGCTTTGGGGGGGCACTCCAAAGAGCCTTCACGACCTCCTGGAATTCTGGTTTTCAGCTGGCAGAAATGGCTCCAATTTTGAGGCAGGGCTGCTCTGAAAAGCCCTCATGACCTCCTGGAATTTGGGGTTTCAGCTGAAAGAAATGGCTCCAATTTTTGGGGGTGGGCTGCTCCAAGAAGACCTCACAGCCTTCTGGAATTCAGGGTTTCAGTTGGCAGAAACAGTTTTAATTTTGGGGGATGGCTGCTCCAAAAAGCCCTCACATCCTCCTGGAATTTTGGATTTCAACTGGCAGATTTTGTTGTAGGGCTGCTCCAAAAAGCGCTCATGACCTCCTGGAATTCATTGTTTCAGTGGCACAAATGGCTCCAACCTTGAGGGAGGGCTTGGCCAAAAAGCCCTCATGACCTTCTGGAATTTGGGGTTTCAGCTGGCAGAAATGGATCCATTTGTGGGGTAGGGCAGCTCAAAAACTCCCTCCTGACCTCCTGGAATTTGGGGTTTTAGCTGGCAGAAATGGCTCTAGTTTTGGGGGAGGGCAGCTCCAAAAAGCCCTCACGACCTCCTGGAATTTTGGGTTTCAGCTGGCAGAAATGTATCAAATTTCATGGGAGGACTGCTCCAAAAAGCCTTACGACCTCCTGGAATTCTGGGTTTCAGCTGGCAGAAATGGCTCCAGCTTTGGGGGGGGCTGCTCCAAAACTCCCTCACAACCTCCTGGAATTGTGGGTTTCTGCTGGCAGAAATGGCTCCAATTTTTGGGGGTGGGCTGCTCCAAGAAGACCTCACAACCTTCTGGAATTCAGGGTTTCAGCTGGCAGAAACAGTTGCAATTTTGGGGAAGGGCTGCTCCAAAAAGCCCTCACATCCTCCTGGAATTTGGGGTTTCAACTGGCAGAAATGGCTCCAATTTTGGGGGAGGGCTTTTTCAAACAACCCTTATGACCTCCTGGAATTGTGGGTTTCAGCTGGCAGAAATGGCTCCAGCTTTTGGGTGGGGCACTCCAAAGAGCCTTCACTACCTCCTGGAATTCAGGGTTTCAACTGGTAGAAATAGCTCCAATTATGGGGCAGGGCTTCTCCAAAAAGCCCTACTGGAATTCAGGGTTTCAGCTGGAACAAATGGCTCCAGTTTTGTTGGGGGCAGCTCCAAAAAGCCCTCACAACCTCCTGGAATTCTGGGTTTCAGCTGGCAGAAATGGCTCAATTTTGGGGAGCACTGCTCCAAAAAACCCTAATGACCTCTTGGAATTCAGGGTTTCAGCTGGCAGAAATGGCTTCAATTTTGGGGTAGAACTGCTGCAAAAAGCCCTCATGACCTCCTGCAATTTGGTGTTTCTGCTGGAAGATACGGCTTCAATTTTGGGGAGGGCTACTCCAAAAAGGCCTCATGACCTCCTGGACTTCTGGGTTTCAGCTGGCTGAAATGGCTCCAGCTTTGGGGGGTTCTGCTCCAAAAAGCCTTCATAACCTCCTGGAATTGTGCATTTCAGCTGGCAAAAATGGCTCCAGCCTTCGGGGGGGCTGTTCCAAAACTCCCTCACAACCTCCTGGAATTGTGGGCTTCTGCTCGCAGAAATGGCTCCAATTTGGGGAGGCTGCTCCAAAAGCCCTCACAACCTCCTGGAATTTGGGGTTTCAGCTGGCAGAAATGGCTCCAATTTTGGGGGAAGGCTGCTAGAAAAAGCCCTCATGACCTCTTGGAATTCAGGGTTTCAGCTCACAGAAACTGTTCCAATGTTGGGGGAGAGCTTTTCCAAATAACCCTCACAACCTCCTGGAATTTGGTGTTTCAGCTGACAGAAACAGCTCCAATTTCGGGGGAGGGTTGCTCCAAAAAGCTCTCACCAACTTTTGAATTCTGGGATTCAGCTACAGCAATGGCTCCAGCTTTGGGCTAGGGGGCTGCACCAAAAAGCCCTCACAACCTGCAGGAATTCAAGGTTTCATCTGGCAGAAATGGCTCCAATTTGGGGGGAAGGCTGCTCCAAAAAGCCCTCAGGATCTCCTGGAATTTGAGGTTTCAGCTGGCAGAAATGGCTCCAATTTTAGGGAAGGGCTGCTCCAAATAGCCCTCACAACGTCCTGGAATTTGGGGTTTCAACTGGCAGAAATGGCTTCAATTTTGGTGTAGGGCTGCTCCAAAAAGCCCTCATGACCTTTCTGAAATTTGCCATTTCAGCTAGCAGGAATGGCTCAGTTTGGGGAGGAAGCTCCAGAAGCCCTCCCGGCCTTCTGAATTCGGGGTTTCAGCTTGCAGAAATGGCTCCAGTTTTGGGGGAGGGCTGCTCCAAACAGCACTCCCAACCTCCTGAAATTCAGGGTTTCATCTGGCAGAAATGGCTCTAATTTTGTTGAGAGATGCTGCTCCAAAAAGCCGTCACAACCTAATGGAATTTTGGATTTCAACTGTTAGATTTTGTTGTCGGGCTGCTCCAAAAAGCGCTTATGACCTCCTGGAATTCATTGTTTCAGTGGCACAAATGGCTCCAATTTTGAGGGAGGGCTTGGCCAAAAAGCCCTCATGACCTTTTGGAATTTGGGGTTTCAGCTGGCAGAAATGGCTCCAATTGTGGGGTAGGGCAGCTCCAAAACTCCCTTATGACCTCCTGGAATTCAGGGTTTTAGCTGGCAGAAATGGCTCTAGTTTTGGGGGAAGGCAGTTCCAAAAAGGCCTCATGACCTCCTGGAATTTGGGGTTTCAGCTGGCAGAAATTGCTCCAACTTTGGGGGGCTGCTCCAAAACTCCCTCACAACCTCCTGGAATTGTGGGTTTCTGCTGGCAGAAATGGCTCCAACTTTGGGGGAGGGCTGCTTCAAAAAGCCCTCATGACCTTCTGGAATTCGTCATTTCAGCTAGAAGAAACAACTCCAATTTTGGTGGAGGGCTTTTCCAGATAACTCTAACGGCCTCCTGGAATTTGCGGTTTCAGCTGGTAGAAACAGCTCCAATTTCGGTGGAGGGCTGCTCCAAAAAGCCCTCGCCACCTTCTGTATTTCTGGGATTCAGCTGGCAGAAATGGCTCCAGCTTTGGAGCAGGGGGCTGCTCCAAAACCCTCACAACCTCCAGGAATTCGGGGTTACAGGTTTCAGAAATGGCTCCAATTTTGGGGAAGGGCTTCTAAAACACTTCATGATCTCCTTGATTCTGGGTTTCAGCTGGCAGAAATGGCCCAGGCTTGTGGGGATGGTCGCTCAGAAAGCCTCTATGACCTCCTGGAATTTGGGTTTCAGCTGGCAAGATGGCTCTAATTTTGGGGAGGGCAGCTGAAAAGCCCTCATAACCTCCTGGAATTCAGGGTTTCAAGTGGCAGAAATGGTTTCAATTTTGAGGAGTCCTGCTCCAAGAAGCCCTCAAGAACTCCTTTAATTCTAGGTTTCAGCTGGCAGAAATGGTTCCAGCTTTGTGGGGCTGCTCCAAAAAGCCCTCACATCCTCCTGGAATTCTGGGTTTCAACTGGCAGAAATGGCTCCAATTTATTGGGAGGGCTGCTCCAAAAGCCCTCATGCCTCCTGGAATTCAGAGTTTCAGCTCACAGAAACAGCTCCAGTTTTGGGGAGGGCTGCTCCAAAAGCCTCTACGACCTCCTGGAATTCTGGGTTTCTGCTGGCAGAAATGGCTCCAGCTCTGCAGGGTGCTCAAAAAGCTTCATGACCTCCTGGAATTCAGGGCTTCAGCTCGCGAGAAACAGCTGCAATTTTGGGGAGGGCTGCTGCAAAAGACCTCATGACCTCATGGAATTCAGGGTTTAAACTGGCAGAAATGGCTCTAATTTTGTGGGAAGGCTGCTCAAAAGCCCTGGATGACCTCCTGAAATTTGGGTGGTTTCAGTTGGCAGAAATGGCTCCAATTTTGGGGAGAGCTGCTCCAAAGCCTCTCATAACCTACTGGAATTCAGGGATTCAGCTGGCAGAAATGGCTCCAATTTCGGGGGAGGGCTGGTCCAAATAACCCTCATGACTAACTGCAATGGTGGGTTTCAGCTGGCAGAAATGGCTCCAATTTTGAGGAAGGGCTGCTCCAAAAAGCCCTCACAACCTCGTGGAATTCAGGGTTTCAGCTGGCAGAAACAGCTTCAATTTTGGTGGAGGGCTGCTCCAAAAAGCCTTCACAATCTCCTGGAATTTGGGGTTTCAACTGGCAGAATGGGTCCAATTTTGGGGTGCTCCAAGAATCCCTCATGACCTCCTCAAATTCAGTGTTTCAGCTGCAGAAATGGCTCCAATTTTGGGGGAGGGCTGCTCCAAAAAGCCCTCATGAACTTCTGGTATTTGGGGTTTCAGCTGGCAGAAACGGCTCCAATTTTGGGGGAGGGCTGCTCCAAAAAGCCCTCATGACCTCCTGGAATTCAGGGTTTCAGCTGGCAGAAATGGCTCCCATTTTGGGGAACAGCTCCAAAAGCCCTCACAACCTCCTGGAATTTGGGGTTTCAACTGGCAGAAATGGTCTCCACTTTTGGGGAGGGTGCTCCAAAAATCCCTCATGACCTCCTGGAATTCTGGGTTTAAGCTGGCAGAAATGGCTCCAGCTTTGGGGGCACTCCAAAGAGCCTCTGTGACCTCCTGGAATTCTGGTTTTCAGCTGGCAGAAATGGCTCCACTTTTGAGGCAGGGCTGCTCTGAAAAGCCCTCATGACCTCCTGGAATTTGGGGTTTCAGCTGAAAGAAATGGCTCAATTTTTGGGGTGGGTTGCTCCAAGAAGACCTCACAGCCTTCTGGAATTCAGGGTTTCAGTTAGGAAACAGTTTTAATTTTGGGGGATGGCTGCTCCAAAAAGCCCTCACATCCTCCTGGGATTTTGATTTCAACTGGCAGATTTTGTTGTAGGCTGCTCCAAAAAGCTCATGACCTCCTGGAATTCTTTGTTTCAGAAACACTAACAACCTCTCAATTGGGGGTTTCATTGGCAGAAAGTGTCTTGGTTTTGGGGAGGGTTGTCCAAACAGCCTTACAATTCCTGAACTTGGGTTTCATTTGACAGAAACATGCATTTTGGGAGGTTGTCTCAAAAGCACCTACAACCCTTGAATTTGAGGGTCAGTTGGTTATTCCACTTTTGGGGGAGACAGTCCAAAATCCCTCATGACCTCCTCTTTGAATTTAGGTTTCAGCTGGTGAAAGGTTCAGATTTGAGGCACTCCAAAGCCTCTTGACCCCATGGAATTTGGGGTTGAGCTGGCAGAATGGTCTAATTTTGGGAGGGTTTCTCCAAAAATCCTCATCACCTTCTGGGTTCAGGCACAGAATGGTCTAATTTCTGGGAGGGCTGTCTAAAAAGCCCTCATGACCTCCTGACTTGTCGCCAGCTTGAAGAATTGGCTCCATTTTGTGGAGGGTTTTCCAATAACCTCACGGCCTCCTGGATTTGGGGTTTCATGCAGAAACAGCTCCACTGTGGTGGGCTGCTCCAAAAGGCCCTCACCACCTTCATTTCTGGGATTCATTGGCAGAAATGGCTCCAATTTTGGGAGGGCTGCCCAAAACCCTACGACTTTCTGAAATTGCTATATCTGCTAGCAGAAATGGCTCCAGTTTTCGGAGGTCATTAAAATCTCTCATGACCTTTGAATTCGAGGTTTCAGCTGGAGAAATGGTTCTGTTTTGGAGGGTGCTCCAAACAGCCCTCACAACCTCCGAATTGTGGGCTTCATCTGGCAGAAACAGCTTTCATTTTGGTGAAGAGCTGTCTAAAACTGTCACAATCTGCTGAAATTTGGGATTAACTGAAGAAGTGGGTCTAGTTTTGTGTAGGTCTCTACAAAAGCTTCCATGACCACCTAGAATTCAGTGTTTCAGCTGGCAGGGCCCACTTTGGGAAGGGCTGCCCGAAAGCTCCTACAACTCCTAATTCAGGTTCATTGGCAGAACAGCTTCAATTTTGGGAGGGTTGTTCAAATGCCCCTACAATGTCCTGAATTTGGGGTTTCAATCAAAAATGGCTTCAATTTTTGTAGGTCTGCCCAAAACCCTCATGACCTTCTTGAATTTGGCTGCTTCAGCTAGAAGTGTTCAGTTTGGGGAGTGCCCCCAAAGCCCTCCGACCTCTGAATTCGGGTTTCAGCTGCAGAAATGGCTCCAGATTTGGGGTGGGCTGCCCAACAGCCTCACAACCTCCTGAATTCAGGGTTTCATCTTCAGAAACAGCTTTTTGTGAGGAGTCTTTCAAAATCACAACCAGCTGAAATTTTGATTTTAACTGGCAGAAGTGCCTCCAGTTTTGGTAGAGGTCTAGAAAGCCTCATGACTCCTGAATTCGATTTCGGTGAAACTGCTCCAATTTTTGGGAGGGCTTTTCCAATAACATTCACGACCGAATTTGGGGTCAGCCAGAAACAGCTCCACTTGGGAGGGCTGCTCCAAAAGTCTCACCAACTTGGAATTTGGGATCCAGCGGTAGCAATTGCTTTGGGGCTAGGGGTTGCTTCAAAGCCCTCACAACCTTCAGGAATTCAGGGTTTTAGCTACAGAAATGGCTTAATTTTGGGAGAGGGCTCCAAAAGCCCTCAGGATCTCCTGAATTGAGGTTCAGCCATAGAAACGGTTTCAATTTTGGGAACGGTTGTTCCAAAAGTTCTTACAACCTCCTGAATTCAGTTTCAGCTGCAGAAACAGCTCAATTTTGGGAGATTCTCCCAAATGCCTCACAACATCCTGGAATTTGGGGTTTAACTGGCAGAAATGGCTTCAATTTCTCGTAGTGCTCCAAAAGCCCTCTCGACCTTCTGAAATTTGCTTCAGCAGAAGTGGCTCCAGTTTTGGGGGAGGTAGTTCCAAGAAGCCCTCCTGACCTTCTGAATTCAGGGTTTCAGCGCTGGCGAAATGGTTCCTGTTTTGGGTGAGGGCTGGCTCCAAACAGCCCTCACAACCTCCTGGAATTCAGGTTTCATCTGATAGAAACGGTTCTAATTTTGGTGAGGGATGTGGTTTCAAAATCTGTCACAACCTCCTGGAATTTTGGATTTCAACTGGTAGAAATGGCTCCAATTTTTGTAGGCTGCTCCAAAAAGCGCTCACGACTTTCTGGAATTCAGTGTTTCACCGGCTAAATGACTCATCTTTGAGGAGGACTTTTCCAAAAAGCCCTCATGACCTTCTGGAATTTGGGGTTTCAGCTGGCAGAAATGTCTCCAATTTTGGGGGAGGACAGCTCCCAAAATCCCTCATGACCTCCTGGAATTTGTGGTTTCAGCTGGCAGAAATGGCTCCAGTTTTGGGTGAGGGCTGCTCCAAAAAGTGCTCACGACCTCCTGGAATTCAGTGTTTCACCTGGCACAAATGACTCCAATTTTGAGGGAGGACTTTTCCAAAAAGCCTTCATGACCTTCTGGAATTTGGGGTTTCAGTTGGCAGAAATGGCTCCAGCTTTGGGGGAGGGCAGCTCCAAAAAACACTCACAACCTCCTCAATTGGGGGTTTCAGATGGCAGAAATGGCTCCAGGTTTGGGGGAGGGTTGCTCCAAACAGCCCTCACAATCTCCTGAAATTCAGGGTTTCATTTGACAGAAACAGCTGCAATTTTGGGGAGGGCTACTCCAAAAATCCCTCACAACCTCCTGGAATTTGAGGGTTCGGCTGCCAGAAATGGCTCCAATTTTGGGGGGAGGACAGGTCCAAAAATCCCTCACGACCTCCTGGAATTCTAGGTTTCAGCTGGCAGAAATTGCTCCAGGTTTAGAGGGGCACTCCAAAAAGTCTTCTTGACCCCATGGAATTTGGGGTTTGAGCTGGCAGAAATGGCTCCAATTTTTGTGAGAGCTTATCCAAAAAACCCTCATCACCTCCTGGAATTCAGGGTTTCACCTGGCAGAAATGGCTCCAATTTCAGGGGAGGGCTGCTCCAAAAAGCCCTCATGACCTCCTGGAATTCGTCGTTTCAGCTTGAAGAAATGGCTCCAATTTTGGGGGAGGGCTTTTCCAAATAACTCTCACGGCCTCCTGGAATTTGGGGTTTCAGCTGGCAGAAACAGCTCCAATTTCTAGGGAGGGCTGCTCCAAAAAGCCCTCACCACCTTCTATAATTCTGGGATTCAGCTGGCAGAAATGGCTCCAATTTTTGGGGAGGGCTGCTCCAAAACCCCTCATGACCTTTCTGAATTTGCTATTTCTGCTAGCTGAAATGGCTCCAGTTTTGGTGGAGGTCAGCTCCAAAAGCTCTCACCAACTTCTGAATTCGAGGTTTCAGCTGGAGAAATGGCTCCAGTTTGGGCGAGGGGTTGCAACAAACAGCCCTCACAACCTTCTGATTTCAGGGCTTCATCTGGCAGAAACAGCTTTCATTTTGGTGAAGGATGCTGCCCAAAAACGTCACAATCTGCTGAAATTTGGGATTTCCACTGGCAGAAGTGGCTCCAGTTTTGGTGTAGGGCTACTACAAAAGCGCCACGACCACCTGGAATTCAGTGTTTCAGCTGGCAGAACGGATCCAATTTTGGGAAGGGCAGCTCCAAAAGCTCCTTACAACCTCCTGAATTCAGGGGTTTCAGCTGGCAGAAACAGCTTCAATTTTGGGAGTGTTGCTCCAAAAATACCCCCACAATGTCCTGGAATTTGGGGTTTCAATTGGCAGAAATGGCTTCAATTTTCGTGTAGGGCTGCTCCAAAAAGCCCTCACGACCTTCTGAAATTTTCCATTTCAGCTAGAAGTGGCTCCAGTTTTGGGGGAGGGCAGCTCCAAGAAGCCCTCCCGACCTTCTGAATTCGGGGTTTCAGCTGGCAGAAATGGCTCCAGTTTTGGGTGAGGGCTGCTCCAAACAGCCCTCACAACCTCCTGGAATTCAGGGTTTCATCTGGCAGAAACGGTTCTAATTTTGGTGAGGGAGGCGGCCAAAATCTGTCACAACCTCCTGGAATTTTGGATTTCAACTGGCAGAAATGGCTCCAATTTTGGTGTAAGGCTGCTCCAAAAAGCGCTCATGACTTCCTGGAATTCAGTGTTTCACCTGGCACAAATGACTCCAATTTTGAGGGACGACTTTTCCAAAAAGCCCTCATGACCTTCTGGAATTTGGGGTTTCAGCTGGCAGAAATGTTTCCAATTGTGGGGAGGGCAGCTCCCAAAATCCCTCATGATCTCCTGGAATTTGGGGTTTCAGCTAGCAGAAACAGCTCCAATTTTGGTGTAGGGCTGCTCCAAAAAGCCCTCACCACCTTCTGTAATTCTGGGATTCAGCTGGCAGAAATGGCTCCAGCTTTGGAATAGGGGGATGCTCAAAAAAGCCCACACAACCTCCAGGAATTCTAGGTTTCAGCTTGCAGAAATGGCTCCAATTTTGGGGAAGGGCTGCTCCAAAATGCCCTCACAACCTCCTGGATTTCTGGGTTTCATCTGGCAGAAGTGGCTCCAATTCTGGGGAAGGGCTGCTCCAAAAGCCCTCAGGATCTCCTGGAATTCGGGATTTCAGCTGCCAGAAATAGCTCCAATGTTGGTGTAGGGCTGCTCCAAAAAGCCCTCACGACCTTCTGAAATTTGCTGTTTCAGCTACCAGAAATGGCTCCAGTTGTGTGGGAGGGCTGCTTCAAAAAGCCCTCACGACCTTCTGAATTTTGGGTTTCAGCTGGAAGAAATGACTCCAATTTTAGGGGAGGGCTGCTCCAAAATGCCCTCACGACCTTCTGAAATTTGCTGTTTCAGCTAGCAGAAGTGGCTCCAGTTTTGGGGGAGGGCAGCTCCAAGAAGAACTCCCGACCTTCTGAATTTAGGGTTTCAGCTGGCAGAAATGGTGCCAGTTTTGGTGAGGGCTGCTCCAAACAGCCCTCACAACCTCCTGAATTCAGGTTTCATCTGGCAGAAACGGCTCTAATTTTGGTGAGGGAGTCGGCTCCAAAAATCAGCCACAACCTCCTGGAATTTTGGATTTCAACTGGCAGAAATGGCTCCAATTTTGGTGTAAGGCTGCTTCAAAAAGTGCTCACGACCTCCTGGAATTCAGTGTTTCACCTGGCACAAATGACTCCAATTTTGAGGGAGGACTTTTCCAAAAAGATGTCATGACCTTCTGGAATATGGGGTTTCAGCTGGCAGAAATGTCTCCAATTGTGGTGGAGGGCAGCTCCCAAAATCTGTCATGACCTCCTGGAATTTGGGGTTTCAGCTAGCAGAAATGGCTCCAGTTTTGGGGGAGGGCTGCTCCAAAAAACCCTCATCACCTCCTGGAATTCAGGGTTTCACCTGGCAGAAATGGCTCAAATTTCAGGAAGGCTGCTCCAAAAGCCCTTATGACCTCCTGGAATTGACTGCTTCAGTTTGAAGAAATGGCTCCAATTTTTGGGGAGGGCTTTTCCAATAAACTCTCATGTCCTCCTGGAATTTGGGGTTTCAGCTGGCAGAAACAGCTCCAACTTCTGGGGAGGGCTACTCCAAAAGCCCTCACCACCTTCTATAATTCTGGGATTCAGCTGAAGAAATGGCTCTAATTTTGGGAGAGGCTGCTCCAAAAACCTTACGACCTTTCTGAAATTTGCCATTTCAGCTAGCAGAAATGGCTCCAGTTTTGGTGGAGGTCAGCTCCAAAAGCTCTCACGACCTTCTGAATTCGAGGTTTCAGCTGGGAGAAATGGCTCCAGTATTGGGTGAGGTCTGCTCCAAACAGCCCTCACAACCTCCTGGAATTAGGGCTTCATCTGCCAGAAACAGCTTTCATTTTGGTGAAGGAGGCTGCTCCAAAAAACCGTCACAACCTGCTGAAATTTGGGATTTCAACTGGCAGAAGTGGTTTAGTTGGCAGAGATTCAGAAAAGCCCTCATGACCTCCTGAATTGGGTTTCAGCTCGCAGAAACTGCTCCAATTTTGGGGAGGGCTTTTCCAAAATAACATTCACGACCTCCTGAATTTGGGGTTTCAGCTGGCAGAAACAGCTCCACTTCGGGGAGGGCTGCTCCAAAAAGCCCTCACCAACTTCTGGAATTCTGGGATCCAGCTGGCAGAAATGGCCCCAGCTTTGGGCTAGGGGGTGCTCAAAAAGCCTCACAACCTTCAGGAATTCAGGGTTTCAGCTGGCAGAAATGGCTTCAATTTTGGGAGAGGGCGGTTCCAAAAAGCCTTCAGGATCTCCTGGAATTCGAGGTTTCAGCTTGCAGAAACAGCTCCAATTTTGGGGAACTGCTGCTCCATAAAGCCCTTACAACCTCCTGAATTCAGGGTTTCAGCTGGCAGAAAAACAGCTTCAATTTTGGGGAGGGCTGCTCCAAAATGCCCTCACAACGCC
The DNA here is from genome assembly GCA_016271365.2 of Neoceratodus forsteri. NCBI lineage: Eukaryota > Metazoa > Chordata > Ceratodontiformes > Ceratodontidae > Neoceratodus > Neoceratodus forsteri. The sequence goes on from CM057449.1 coordinate 738,331,218, forward strand.
CTGGAATTTGGGGTTTCAACTGGCAGAAATGGCTTCAATTTTCATGTAGGGCTGCTCCAAAAAGCCCTCACGACCTTCTGAAATTTGCCGTTTCAGCTAGCAGAAGTGGCTCCAGTTTTGGGGGTGGGCAGCTCCAAGAAGCCCTCCCGACCTTCTGAATTCAGGGTTTCAGCTGGCAGAAATGGCTCCAGTTTTGGGTGAGGGCTGCTCCAAACAGCCCTCACAACCTCCTGGAATTCAGGGTTTCATCTGGCAGAAATGGCTCTAATTTTGGTGAGGGAGGCGGCTTCAAAAATCTGTCACAACCTCCTGGAATTTTGGATTTCAACTGGCAGAAATGGCTCCAATTTTGGTGTAAGACTGCTCCAAAAAGCGCTCACGACTTCCTGGAATTCAGTGTTTACATAGAAACATAGAAGTTGACGGCAGATAAGGACCGCAAGGCCCATCCAGTCTGCCCATTTCTTTTTCTACCTTATAAATGTGCCATCGGCCTTTGCTATGTCAGTGACCTATCTATTCATAGTCATTTGTATTGCTCCCTTATGCCTATCCCATGCCTGTTTGAAGCCCTGCACTGTATTCATAGCCACTACTTCTTGTGGTAAGCCATTCCATGCATCTACCAACCTTTCTGTGAAAAAGAATTCCTCACATTCTCCCTTAATCAGCCCCCTCTAATCTCATGCTGTGTCCTCTTGTCCTGCTATTTTTCTTATATTTAAACATGTTAGACTTCTTCACCTTGTTTATGCCCTTCAAGGTGTTTAAATGTCTCGATCATATCACCTCTCCCTCCTTTGCTCAAGGGTATACATATTGAGCTCCGTTAATCTGTCCTCATATGTCTTCTGATGCAGTCCCTGCACCATTTTGGTTGCCCTTCTCTGACTGCCTCAATTTGGTTAATGTCCTTGTGAAGGTGTGGCTCCAATACTGCACGCAGTACTCCAGATGGGGCCTAACCAATGTCTTGTACAGAGGGATTATTACTCCCTCTTACGACTTGTGATACCCCTACTAATACACCCTAACACCCCTAGCCTTAACTACTGCTTTAGAGGTCTGCTTGATGATTTCAGGTCATCAATGATGATGATGCCCAAGTCTCTTTCTTCCTTTGTGACTGCTAGCAACTCCTTCCCAGCCTATAAGTGTCTAGGGTTTTCTTCCCTATGTGCATGATTTTGCACTTTTGCATTAAATCCTAGTTGCCACTCTTCTGACCATTCTGCTAGTTTATCCAGATCTTCTCATTCTGACCACCCTATCTGGATCATCTACTTGTTGCAGATCTTGGTGTCATCTGCAAACAGACAAGCTCTTTTTCCTCTAGTCCATCTGCTAGGTCACTAATGAAGATGTTGAATAGGACTGGCCCCAGGACTGATCCCTGAGGTACCCCACTTGTGACTTGCATCTCTTCTGACTGTATACCATTTACCACCACTCTCTGTTTTCTGCCAGTCAACCAGTTTGCCACCCAGTTGACCAACTCTGACCCACCCGAGCCTACCTAGCTTATTTATCAATCTTCTATGTGGAACAGTGCTCCAAAGCTTTGCTGAAGTCAAGGTAGGCGACATCAACTGCCCCTTGGTCCACCACTTGGTTACCCAGTCAAAGAAATCTATGAGATTAGCTTGACAGGACCTTCCTTTGTAAACCCATGCTGTCTTGGATCCTGTGCCCCTATGGATTCCAGGTGTTGCACTATCCTTTCCTTAAGGAGTGCTTCCATAATCTTGCCCACTACTGAGGTAAGACTGTCTGTAGTTCCCTGCCTCCTCCCTGCTACCACTCTTGTGGAGTGGGATCACATGAGCCCTTCTCCAGTCTTCTGGGACCTCTCCTGTGCTCAGAGACTCACTAAACAATTCTGCTAATGGCTCTGCTAGTTCCTCCTTTAGTTTCTTAAGTACCCTGGGATGTATGCCATCAGGTCCCATTGCCTTATCCACCTTGAGCTTAGCAAGCTCTTGTAGGACCCTTTCTTTTGTGAAGGAAGTAGTGCTCACCTCCTTCCCCCCACCTTTCACCTTTCACCTGGCACAAATGACTCCAATTTTGAGGGAGGACTTTTCCAAAAAGCCCTCATGACCTTCTGGAATTTGGGGTTTCAGCTGGCAGAAATGTCTCCAATTGTGGGGGAGGGCAGCTCCCAAAATCCCTCATGACCTCCTGGAATTTGGGGTTTCAGCTGGCAGAAATGGCTCCACCTTTGGGGGAGGGCAGCTCCAAAAAACACTCACAACCTCCTGGAATTGTGAGTATCTGCTGGCAGAAATGGCTCCAATTTTGGTGGAGGGCTGCTACAAAAAGCCCTCATGACCTCCTGGAATTCATCGTTTCAACTCGAAGAAACGGCTCCAATTTTGGGGGAGGGCTTTTCCAAATAACTCTCACGGCCTTCTGGAATTTCGGGTTTCAGCTGACAGAAACAGCTCCAATTTCAGGGGGAGGGCTGCTCCAATAAGTCCTCACCACCTTCTGTAATTCTGGGATTCAGCTGGCAGAAATGGCTCCAGCTTTGAACTAGGGGTCTGCTCCAAAAAGCCCTCACAACCTCCAGGAATTCGGGTTTTCAGCTTTCAGAAATGTCTACAATTTTGGGGGAGGGCTTCTCCAAAAACACCTCATGATCTCTTTGGATTCTGGGTTTCAGCTGGTAGAAATGGCTCCTATTTTAGGGGAGCACTGCTCCAAAAAGCCCTCACAACCTCCTGGAATTCAGGGTTTCAACTGGCAGAAATGTCTTCAATTTTGGGGGAGGCCTGCTCCATGAAGCCTCATGACCTACTGAATTCTAGGTTTCAGCTGGCAGAAATGGCTCCTGCTTTGGTGGGGCTGCTTCAAAAGCTCTCACAACATCCTGGAATTCTGGGTCTAACTGGCAGAAATGGTCTAACTTATTGGGAGGGCTGCCCAAAAGCCCTCATGTACTCCTGAATTAGAGTTTCAGTTCACAGAAACAGCTCCAGTTTTGGGGAGAGCTGTCAAAAAGCCTTCATGACCTCCTGGAATTCAGGGCTTCAGCTTGCAGAAACAGCTGCAATTTTGGGGGAAGGCTGCTCCAAAAAGACCTCATGACCTCATGGAATTCAGGGTTTAAACTGGCAGAAATGGCTCCAATTTTGTGTGAAGGCTGCTCCAAAAAGCCCTGATGACCTACTGGAATTCAGGGATTCAGCTGGCAGAAATGGCTCCAATTTCGGGGAAGGGCTGGTCCAAATAGCCCTCACGACCTTCTGGAATTCTGGGTTTCAGCAGGCAGAAATGGCTCCAGCTTTGGGAGGGCTGATGCAAAAAGCCCTCACAACCTCCTGGATTTCTGGGTTTCAGCTGGCAAGTGGGCTCCATTCTGGGGAGGGCTGCTCCAAAAGCCCCTAGGATCTCCTGAATTTGGGATTTCAGCTGGCAGAAATGCTCCAATGTTGGTGTAGGGCTGCTCCAAAGCCCTCTCGACCTTCTGAAATTGCACAGTTCAGCTACCAGAATGGCTCCAGTTGTGTGGGGCTGCTTCAAAAAGCCCTCATGACCCTCTGAATTTGGGGTTTCAGCTGGAAGAAATGACTCCAATTTTAGGGGAGGGCAGCTCCCAAAATCCCTCATGACCTCTTGGAATTTGGGGTTTCAGCTGGCAGAAATGGCTCCAGCATTGGGGGAGGGCAGCTCCAAAAAACACTCACAACCTCCTGGAATTGTGAGTATCTGCTGGCAGAAATGGCTCCAATTTTGGGGGAGGGCTGCTACAAAAAGCCCTCATGACCTCCTGGAATTCATCGTTTCAACTCGAAGAAACGGCTCCAATTTTGGGGAAGGGCTTTTCCAAATAACTCTCATGGCCTTCTGGAATTTCGGGTTTCAGCTGACAGAAACAGCTCCAATTTCAGGGGGAGGGCTGCTCCAATAAGCCCTCACCACATTCTGTAATTCTGGGATTCAGCTGGCAGAAATGGCTCCAGCTTTGAACTAGGGGGCTGCTCCAAAAAGTCCTCACAACCTCCAGGAATTCGGGTTTTCAGATTTCAGAAATGTCTACAATTTTGGGGAAGGGCTTCTCCAAAAACACCTCGCGATCTCTTTGGATTCTGGGTTTCAGCTGGTAGAAATGGCTCCTATTTTAGGGGAGCGCTGCTCCAAAAAGCCCTCACAACCTCCTGGAATTCAGGGTTTCAACTGGCAGAAATGTCTTCAATTTTGGGGGAGGCCTGCTCCATGAATCCCTCATGACCTACTGGAATTCTAGGTTTCAGCTGGCAGAAATGGCTCCAGCTTTGGTGGGGCTGCTTCAAAAAGCTCTCACAACATCCTGGAATTCAGAGTTTCAACTGGCAGAAATGGCTCCAATTTATTGGGAGGGCTGCTCCAAAAAGCCCTCATGACCTCCTGGAATTCAGAGTTTCAGTTCACAGAAACAGCTCCAGTTTTGGGGAGGGCTGCTCCAAAAAGCCTTCATGACCTCCTGAATTCAGGGCTTCAGCTTGCAGAAACAGCTGCAATTTTGGGGAAGGCTGCTCAAAAAGACCTCATGACCTCATGGAATTCAGGGTTTAAACTGGCAAGAAATGGCTCCAATTTTGTGTGAAGGCGGCTCCAAAAAGCCTCTGATGACCTCCTGGAATTTGGGTGGTTTCAGCTGGCAGAAATGGCTCCAATTTTGGGGAGGGCTGCTCAAAAGCCTTCATAACCTACTGAATTCAGGGATTCAGCTGGCAGAAATGGCTCCATTCCTGGGGAGGGCTGGTCCAAATAGCCTCACGACCTTCTGGAATTCTGGGTTTCAGCAGGCAGAAATGGCTCCAGCTTTGGGAGGGCTGGTCCAAAAAGCCCTCACAACCTCCTGGATTTCAGGGTTTCAGCTGGCAGAAGTGGCTCCAATTCTGGGGAAGGGCTGCTCCAAAAATCCCTCAGGATCTCCTGGAATTCGGGATTTCAGCTGGCAGAAATAGCTCCAATGTTGGAGTAGGGCTGGTCCAAAAAGCCCTCACGATCTTCTGAAATTTGCATGTTTCAGCTACCAGAAATGGCTCCAGTTGTGTGGGAGGGCTGCTTCAAAAAGCCCTCACGACCTTCTGAATTTTGGGTTTCAGCTGGAAGAAATGACTCCAATTTTAGGGGAGGGCTGCTCCAAAAAGCCCTCACGACCTTCTGAAATTTGCACTTTCAGCTAGCAGAAGTGGCTCCAGTTTTGGGGGAGGGCAGCTCCAAGAAGAACTCCCGACCTTCTGAATTCAGGGTTTCAGCTGGCAGAAATGGCTCCAGTTTTGGGTGAGGGCTGCTCCAAACAGCCCTCACAACCTCCTGGAATTCAGGGTTTCATCTGGCAGAAACGGCTCTAAATTTGGTGAGGGAGGCGGCTCCAAAAATCAGCCACAACCTCCTGGAATTTTGGATTTCAACTGGCAGAAATTGCTCCAATTTTGGTGTAAGGCTGCTCCAAAAAGTGCTCACGACATCCTGGAATTCAGTGTTTCACCTGTCACAAATGACTCCAATTTTGAGGGAGGACTTTTCCAAAAAGATGTCATGACCTTCTGGAATTTGGGGTTTCAGCTGGCAGAAATGTCTCCAATTGTGGTGGAGGGCAGCTCCCAAAATCTGTCATGACCTCCTGGAATTTGGGGTTTCAGCTAGCAGAAATGGCTCCAGTTTTGGGGGAGGGCTGCTCCAAAAAACTCTCATCACCTCCTGGAATTCAGGGTTTCACCTGGCAGAAATGGCTCAAATTTCAGGGAAGGGCTGCTCCAAAAAGCCCTCATGACCTCCTGGAATTCGTCGTTTCAGTTTGAAGAAACGGCTCCAATTTTGGGGGAGGGCTTTTCCAAATAACTCTCATGGCCTCCTGGAATTTGGGGTTTCAGCTGGCAGAAACAGCTCCAATTTCTGGGGAGGGCTGCTCCAAAAAGCCCTCACCACCTTCTATAATTCTGGGATTCAGCTGGCAGAAATGGCTCCAATTTTTGGGGAGGGCTGCTCCAAAAAACCCTTATGACCTTCTGAAATTTGCCATTTCAGCTAGCAGAAATGGCTCCAGTTTTGGTGGAGGTCAGCTCCAAAAAGCTCTCACGACCTTCTGAATTCGAGGTTTCAGCTGGGAGAAATGGCTCCAGTTTTGGGCGAGGGCTGCTCCAAACAGCCCTCACAACCTCCTGGAATTCAGGGCTTCATCTGGCAGAAACAGCTTTCATTTTGGTGAAGGAGGCTGCTCCAAAAAACCGTCACAACCTGCTGAAATTTGGGATTTCAACTGGCAGAAGTGGCTCCAATTTTGGCAGAGGTCTCCTAAAAAAAGCCCTCATGACCTCCTGGAATTCGGGGTTTCAGCTCACAGAAACTGCTCCAATTTTGGGGGAGGGCTTTTCCAAATAACATTCACGACCTCCTGGAATTTGGGGTTTCAGCTGGCAGAAACAGCTCCAATTTCGTGGTAGGGCTGCTCCAAAAAGCCCTCACCAACTTCTGGAATTCTGGGATCCAGCTGGCAGAAATGGCCCCAGCTTTGGGATAGGGGGCTGCTTCAAAATGCCCTCACAACGTCCTGGAATTTGGGGTTTCAACTGGCAGAAATGGCTTCAATTTTCATGTAGGGCTGCTACAAAAAGCCCTAACGACCTTCTGAAATTTGCCGTTTCAGCTAGCAGAAGTGGCTCCAGTTTTGGGGGAGGGCAGCACCAAACAGCCCTCACAACCTCCTGGAATTCAGGGTTTCATCTGGCAGAAACGGCTCTAATTTTGGTGAGGGAGGCGGCTTCAAAAATCTGTCACAACCTCCTGGAATTTTGGATTTCAACTGACAGAAATGGCTCCATTTTGGTGTAAGACTGCTCCAAAAGCGCTCATGACTCCTGAATTCAGTGTTTCACCTAGCACAAATGACTCTATTTTGAGGGAGGACTTTTCAAAAGCCCTCATGACCTTCTGGAATTTTGGGTTTCAGCTGGCAGAAATGTTCCAATTGTGGGGGGGCAGTCCCAAAATCCCTCATGACCTCCTGGAATTTGGGGTTTCAGCTGGCAGAAATGGGTCCAGTTTTGGGGAGGGCAGCTCAAAAACACTAACAACTTCCTCAATTGGGGTTTCAGCTGGCAGAAATGGCTCCAGGTTTGGGGGGGGTTGCTCCAACAGCCCTCTCAATCTCTCCTGAAATTCAGGGTTTCATTTGACAGAAATAGCGGCAATTTTGGGAGGGTTGCTCCAAAGCACTCACAACCTCCTGGAATTTGAGGGTTCGGCTTCCGGAAATGGCTCCAATTTTGGGGTAGGACAGGTCCAAAATCCCTCACGACTCCCTTATTCCCTAGGTTTCAGCTGGCAGAAATGGCTCCAGGTTTGGAGGCACTCCAAAAGCCTTCTTGACCCCATGGGAATTTGGGGTTTGAGCTGGCAAAATGGCTCCACTTTTTGGGAGGGTTCTCCAAAAATCCTCATCACCTCCTGGAATTCAGGGAGTTCACCTGGCAGAAATGGCTCCACTTTCAGGAGGGTTGCTCCAAAAGCCCTCATGACCTCCTGGAATTTCGTTTCAGCTTGGAAGAAATGGCTCCAATTTCGGGGGAGGCTTTTCCAAATAACTCTCACGGCCTTCTGAATTTGGGGTTTCAGCTACAGAAACAGCTCCAATTTCTAGGAGGGCTGCTCCAAAAAGCCCTCACCACCTTCTTATATTTCTGGGATCTCAGCTCAGAAATGGCTCCAATTTTTGGGAGGGCTGCTCCAAAAACCCTTATGACCTTTCTGAAATTTCGTTATCTGCTAGCAGAAATGGCTCCAGTTTTGGTGGAGGTCAGCTCTAAAAGCTCTCATACCTTCTGGAATTTGGGGTTTCAGCTGGGAGAAATGTGTCTAGTTTTGGGCGAGGGTTGCTCCAAACAGCCCTCACAACCTCCTGGAATTCAGGGCTTCATCTGGCAGAAACAGCTTTCATTTTGGTGAAGGAGGCTGCTCCAAAAAACCGTCACAATCTGCTGAAATTTGGGATTTCAACTGGCAGAAGTGGCTCCAGTTTTGGTGTAGGTCTGCTACAAAAAGCGCCCACGACCACCTAGAATTCAGTGTTTCAGCTGGCAGAAACGGCTCCAATTTTGGGGAAGGGCTGCTCCGAAAAGCCCTTACAACCTCCTGGAATTCAGGGTTTCAGCTGGAGAAACAGCTTCAATTTTGGGAGGGCTGCTCCAAAATGCCCTCACAACGTCCTGGAATTTGGGGTTTCAGCTGGCAGAAATGGCTTCAATTTTTGGTAGGGGCTGTCTAAAACCCCACATGACCTTCTGAAATTTGGTTGTCAGCTAGAAGTGGCTCCAGTTTTGGGGAGGGCAGCTCCAAAGTCATTCTGACCTTCTGAATTAGGGGTTTCAGCTGGAAGAAATGGTCTAGTTTTGGGTGGGGCTGCTCCAACAGCCCTCACAACCTCCTGGAAATTCAGGGCTTCATCTTGCAGAAACAGCTTATTTTTGGTGAGGGAGGCTGTCTCAAAAACTGTCTCAACCAGCTGAAATTTTGGATTCTCAACTGTCAAAGTGCCTCCAGTTTTGGCAGAGGTCTGCTAGAAAAGCCCTCATGACCTCCTGGAATTCTGGGTTTCAGCTCGTAGAAACTGCTCCAATTTTGGGAGGGCTTTTCCAAATAACATTCATGACTCCTGAATTTGGGGGTTTCAGCTGGCAGAAACAGCTCCAATTTTGGGGAGGTTGCCCAAAGCCCTCACCAACTTCTGGAATTCTGGGATCCAGTTGAAAGAAATGGCCCCAGCTTTGGCTAGGGGGTGCTCAAAAAGCTTCACAACCTTCAGGAATTCAGGGTTTCAGCTGGCAGAAATGGCTTCATTTTGGGAGAGTTACCCAAAGCCCTCAGATCCCTGGAATTCGAGGTTTCAGCTTGCAGAAACGTGCTTCAATTTTGGGAACGGCAGTCTAAAAGCCTTATAACTCCTGAACAGGGTTTCAGCTGCGAAACAGCTTCAATTTTGGGAGATCTGTTCCAAAATGCCCTCACAACATCCTGTAATTTGGGGTTTCAACTGGCAGAAATGACTTTCAATTTTCATGTAGGGTTGCTCCAAAAGCCCTCACTACCTTTTGAAATTTGGGTTGCTTCAGCTAGCAGAAGTGGCTCTAGTTTTGGGGAGGGTGGTCCAAAGCCCTCCCCACTTCTGAATTCAGGGTTTCAGCAGGCAGAAATGGCTCCAGTTTTGGGTGAGGCTGCTCCAACAGGCCCTCACAACCTCCTGAATTCAGGGTTTCATCTGGCAGAAACGGCTCTAATTTTTGGTGAGGAGGCTTCAAAAATCTGTCCAACCTCCTGAATTTTGATTTCAACTGGAGAAATGGCTCCAATTTTGGGAGGGCTTTTTCGAAATAACTCTCACGGCCTTCTGAATTTGGGGTTCAGCCTGGCAGAAACAGCTCCAATTTCTAGGGAGGGCTGCTCCAAAAGCCCCCACCACCTTCTATATTTCTGGGATTCAGCTGGCAGAAATGGCTCCAATTTTTGGGGAGGGCTGCTCCAAAAAACCCTTACGACCTTCTGAAATTTGCCATATCTGCTAGCAGAAATGGCTCCAGTTTTGGTGGAGGTCAGCTCTAAAAAGCTCTCATGACCTTCTGAATTCGAGGTTTCAGCTGGGAGAAATGGCTCCAGTTTTGGCCGAGGGCTGCTCCAAACAGCCCTCACAACCTCCTGGAATTCAGGGCTTCATCTGGCAGAATCAGCTTTCATTTTGGTGAAGGAGGCTGCTCCAAAAAACCATCACAATCTGCTGAAATTTGGGATTTCAACTGGCAGAAGTGGCTCCAGTTTTGGTGTAGGTCTGCTACAAAAAGCGCCCACGACCACCTAGAATTCAGTGTTTCAGCTGGCAGAAACGGCTCCAATTTTGGGGAAGGGCTGCTCCAAAAAGCCCTTACAACCTCCTGGAATTCAGGGTTTCAGCAGGCAGAAACAGCTTCAATTTTGCGGAGGGTTGCTCCAAATGCCCCCACAACGCCCTGGAATTTGGGGTTTCAACTGGCAGAAATGGCTTCAATTTTGGGTAGGGCTGCTCCAAAACCCTCATGACCTTCTGAAATTTGCTGCCTAGCTAGAAGTGGCTCCAGTTTTGGGGGAGGGCAGCTCCAAAAAGCACTCCCGACCTTCTGAATTAGGGGTTTCAGCTGGAAGAAATGGCTCCAGTTTTGGGTGAGGGCTGCTCCAAACAGCCCTCACAACCTCCTGGAATTCAGGGCTTCATCTTGCAGAAACAGCTTTCATTTTGGTGAGGGAGGCTGCTCCAAAAAACTGTCTCAACCAGCTGAAATTTTGGATTTCAACTGGCAGAAGTGCCTCCAGTTTTGGCAGAGGTCTGCTAGAAAAAGCCCTCATGACCTCCTGGAATTCTGGGTTTCAGCTCGCAGAAACTGCTCCAATTTTGGGGGAGGGCTTTTCCAAATAACATTCATGACCTCCTGGAATTTGGGGTTTCAGCTGGCAGAAACAGCTCCAATTTCGGGGAAGGGCTGCCCAAAAGCCCTCACCAACTTCTGGAATTCTGGGATCCAGCTGGCAGAAATGGCCCCAGCTTTGGGCTAGGGGGCTGCTTCAAAAAGCCCTCACAACCTTCAGGAATTCAGGGTTTCAGCTGGCAGAAATGGCTTCAATTTTGGGAGAGGGCGACTCCAAAAAGCCCTCAGGATCTCCTGGAATTCGAGGTTTCAGCTTGCAGAAACGGCTTCAATTTTGGGGAACGGCAGCCCAAAAGCCCTTACAACCTCCTGGAATTCAGGGTTTCAGCTGGCAGAAACAGCTTCAATTTTGGGGAGATCTGCTCCAAAATGCCCTCACAACATCCTGGAATTTGGGGTTTCAACTGGCAGAAATGGCTTCAATTTTCATGTAGGGCTGCTCCAAAAAGCCCTCACGACCTTCTGAAATTTGTCGTTTCAGCTAGCAGAAGTGGCACCAGTTTTGGGGAAGGGCAGCTCCAAGAAGCCCTCCCGACCTTCTGAATTCAGGGTTTCAGCAGGCAGAAATGGCTCCAGTTTTGGGTGAGGGCTGCTCCAAACAGCCCTCACAACCTCCTGGAATTCAGGGTTTCATCTGGCAGAAACGGCTCTAATTTTGGTGAGGGAGGCGGCTTCAAAAATCTGTCACAACCTCCTGGAATTTTGGATTTCAACTGGTAGAAATGGCTCCAATTTTGGTGTAAGGCTGCTCCAAAAAGTGCTCACGACTTCCTGGAATTCAGTGTTTCACCTGGCACAAATGACTCCAATTTTGAGGGAGGACTTTTCCAAAAAGCCCTCATGACCTTCTGGAATTTGGGGTTTCAGCTGGCAGAAATGTCTCTAATTGTGGGGGAGGGCAGCTCCCAAAATCCCTCATGACCTCCTGGAATTTGTGGTTTCAGCTGGCAGAAATGGCTCCAGCTTTGGGGGAGGGCAGCTCCAAAAAACACTCACAACCTCCTCAATTGGGCGTTTCAGCTGTCAGAAATGTCTCCAGGTTTGGGGAAGGGTTGCTCCAAACAGCCCTCACAATCTCCAGAAATTCAGGGTTTCATTTGACAGAAACAGCTGCAATTTTGTTAAGGGCTGCTCCAAAAAGCCCTCACAACCTCCTGGAATTTGAGGGTTCGGCTGCCAGAAATGGCTCCAATTTTGGGGGAGGACAGGTCCAAAAATCCCTCACAACCTCCTGGAAATCGTCGTTTCAGCTTGAAGAAATGGCTCCAATTTTGGGGAAGGGCTTTTCCAAATAACTCTCACGGCCTCCTGAAATTTGGGGTTTCAGCTGGCAGAAACAGCTCCAATTTCTAGGGAGGGCTGCTCCAAAAAGCCCTCACCACCTTCTATATTTCTGGGATTCAGCTGGCAGAAATGGCTCCAATTTTTGGGGACGGCTGCTCCAAAAAACCCTTACGACCTTCTGAATTTGCCATTTCTGCTAGCAGAAATGGCTCCAGTTTTGGTGGAGGTCAGCTCCAAAAAGCTCTCACGACCTTCTGAATTCGAGGTTTCAGCTGGGAGAAATGGCTCCAGTTTTGGGCCAGGCTGCTCCAAACAGCCCTCACAACCTCTGGGAATTCAAGGCTTCATCTGGCAGAAACAGCTTTCATTTCGGTGAAGGAGGCTGCTCCAGAAAACCGTCACAATCTGCTGAAATTTGGGATTTCAACTGGCAGAAGTGGCTCCAGTTTTGGTGTAGGGCTGCTACAAAAAGCGCTCACGACCACCTGGAATTCAGTGTTTCAGCTGGCAGAAAAGGATCCAATTTTGGGGAAGGGATGCTCCAAAATGCCCTTACAACCTCCTGGAATTCAGGGTTTCAGCTGGCAGAAACAGCTTCAATTTTGGGGAGGGCTGCTCCAAAATGCCACCACAACATCCTGGAATTTGGGGTTTCAACTGGCAGAAATGGCTTCAATTTTTGGGTAGGGCTGCTCGAAAAAGCCCTCACCACCTTCTGAAATTTGCCGTTTCAGCTAGAAGTGGCTCCAGTTTTGGAGGAGGGTAGCTCCAAGAAGCCCTCCCGACCTTCTGAATTCGGGGTTTCAGCTGGCAGAAATGGCTCCAGTTTTGGGTGAGGGCTGCTCCAAACAGCCCTCACAACCTCCTGGAATTCAGGGCTTCATCTGGCAGAAACAACTTTCATTTTGGTGATGGAGGCTGCTCCAAAAAACCATCACAACCTGCTGAAATTTAGGATTTCAACTGTCAGAAGTCTCTCCAGTTTTGACAGAGGTCTGTTAGAAAAAGCCCTCATGACCTCCTGGAATTCGGGGTTTCAGCTTGCAGAAACTGCTCCAATTTTGGGGAGGGCTTTTCCAAATAACATTTATGACCTCCTGGAAATTGGGGTTTCAGCTGGCAGAAACAGCTCCAATTTCGGGGGAGGGCTGCTCCAAAAAGCCCTCACCAACTTCTGGAATTCTGGGATCCAGCTGGCAGAAATGGCCCCTGCTTTGGGCTAGGGGGCTGCTTCAAAAAGCCCTCACAACCTTCAGGAATTCAGGGTTTCATCTGGCAGAAACGGCTCTAATTTTGGTGAGGGAGGCGGCTTCAAAAATCTGTCACAACCTCCTGGAATTTTGGATTTCAACTGGCAGAAATGGCTCCAATTTTGGTGTAAGGCTGCTCCAAAAGCGCTCATGACCTCCTGGAATTCAGTGTTTCACCTGGCAAATGACTCATTTTGAGGGAGGTCTTTTCCAAAAGCCTCTCATGACCTTCTGGAATTTGGGGTTTCAGCTGGCAGAAATGTTCCAATTGGGAGGGCAGCTCCCAAATCCCTCATGACCTCCTGAATTTGTGGTTTCAGCTGGCAGAAATGGCTCCAGCTTTGGGGAGGGCAGCCCAAAAACACTCACAACCTCCTCAATTGGGGTTTCAGCTGGCAGAAATGGCTCCAGGTTTGGGGGAGGGTTGCTCCAAACAGCCCTCACAATCTCCTGAAATTCAGGGTTTCATTTGACAGAAACAGCTGCAATTTTGGGAAGGGCTGCTCCAAAAAGCCCTCACAACCTCCTGGAATTTGAGGGTTCGGCTGCCAGAAATGGCTCCAATTTTGGGGGAGGACAGGTCCAAAAATCCCTCACGACCTCCTGGAATTCTAGGTTTCAGCTGGCAGAAATGGCTCCAGGTTTGGAGGGGCACTCCAAAAAGCCTTCTTGACCCCATGGAATTTGGGGTTTGAGCTGGCAGAAATGGCTCCAATTTTTGGGAGGGCTTCTCCAAAAAACCCTCATCACCTCCTGGAATTCAGGGTTTCACCTGGCAGAAATGGCTCCAATTTCAGGGGAGGGCTGCTCCAAAAAGCCCTCATGACCTCCTGAAATTCGTCGTTTCAGCTTGAAGAAATGGCTCCAATTTTGGGGAGGGCTTTTCCAAATAACTCTCACGGCCTCCTGGAATTTGGGGTTTCAGCTGGCAGAAACAGCTCCAATTTCTAGGGAGGGCTGCTCCAAAAAGCCCTCACCACCTTCTATATTTCTGGGATTCAGCTGGCAGAAATGGCTCCAATTTTTGGGGAGGGCTGCTCCAAAAAACCCTTATGACCTTCTGAAATTTGCCATTTCTGCTAGCTGAAATGGCTCCAGTTTTGGTGGAGGTCAGCTCCAAAAAGCTCTCACGAACTTCTGAATTCGAGGTTTCAGCTGGGAGAAATGGCTCCAGTTTTGGGCGAGGGCTGCTCCAAACAGCCCTCACAACCTTCTGGAATTCAGGGCTTCATCTGGCAGAAACAGCTTTCATTTTGGTGAAGGAGGCTGCTCCAAAACCGTCACAATCTGCTGAAATTTGGGATTTCCACTGGCAGAAGTGGCTCCAGTTTTGGTGTAGGGCTGCTACAAAAAGCGCTCACGACCACCTGGAATTCAGTGTTTCAGCTGGCAGAAACGGATCCAATTTTGGGGAAGGGCTGCTCCAAAAGCCCTTACAACCTCCTGGAATTCAGGGTTTCAGCTGGCAGAAACAGCTTCAATTTTGGGGAGTGCTGCTCCAAAATGCCCCCACAACGTCCTGGAATTTGGGGTTTCAATGGCAGAAATGGCTTCAATTTTCGTGTAGGGCTGCTCCAAAAAGCCCTCACGACCTTCTGAAATTTTCCATTTCAGCTAGAAGTGGCTCCAGTTTTGGGGGAGGGCAGCTCCAAGAAGCCCTCCCGACCTTCTGAATTCGGGGTTTCAGCTGACAGAAATGGCTCCAGTTTTGGGTGAGGGCTGCTCCAAACAGCCCTCACAACCTCCTGGAATTCAGGGTTTCATCTGGCAGAAACGGCTCTAATTTTGGTGAGGGAGGCGGCTCCAAAATCTGTCACAACCTCCTGGAATTTTGGATTTCAACTGGCAGAAATGGCTCCAATTTTGGTGTAAGGCTGCTCCAAAAAGCGCTCATGACTTCCTGGAATTCAGTGTTTCACCTGGCACAAATGACTCCAATTTTGAGGGAGGACTTTTCCAAAAAGCCCTCATGACCTTCTGGAATTTGGGGTTTCAGCTGGCAGAAATGTCTCCAATTGTGGGGAGGGCAGCTCCCAAAATCCCTCATGACCTCCTGGAATTTGGGGTTTCAGCTAGCAGAAACAGCTCCAATTTCAGGGGGAGGGCTGCTCCAATAAGTCCTCATCACATTCTGTAATTCTGGGATTCAGCTGGCAGAAATGGCTCCAGCTTTGAACTAGGGGGCAGCTCCAAAAAGCCCTCACAACATCCAGGAATTCGGATTTTCAGCTTTCAGAAATGTCTACAATTTTGGGGGAGGGCTTCTCCAAAAACACCTCGCGATCACTTTGGATTCTGGGTTTCAGCTGGTAGAAATGGCTCCTATTTTAGGGGAGCACTGCTCCAAAAAGCCCTCACAACCTCCTGGAATTCAGGGTTTCAACTGTCAGAAATGTCTTCAATTTTGGGGAGGCCTGCTCCTGAAGCCCTCATGACCTACTGGAATTCTAGGTTTCAGCTGGCAGAAATGGCTCCAGCTTTGGTGGGGCTGCTTCAAAAGCTCTCACAACATCCTGGAATTCTGGGTTTCAACTGGCAGAAATGGTCCAATTTATTGGGAGGGTTGCTCCAAAAGGCCTCATGACCTCCTGGAATTCAGAGTTTCAGTTCACAGAAACAGCTCCAGTTTTGGGAGGCTGCTCCAAAAGCCTTCATGACCTCCTGAATTCAGGGCTTCAGCTTAGAAACAGCTGCAATTTTAGGGGAAGGCTGCTCCAAAAGACCTCATGACCTCATGGAATTCTAGGTTTAAACTGGCAGAAATGGCTCCATTTTGTGGGAAGGCTGTCCAAAAGCCCTGATGACCTCCTGGAATTTGGGTGGTTTCAGCTGGCAGAAATGGCTCCAATTTTGGGAGAGGGCTGTTCCAAAAAGCCTTCATAACCTACTGGAATTCAGGGATTCAGCTGGCAGAAATGGCTCCAATTTTGGGGGAGGGCTGGTCCAAATATCCCTCACGACCTTCTGGAATTCTGGGTTTCAGCAGGCAGAAATGGCTTCAGCTTTGGGAGGGCTGGTCCAAAAAGCCCTCACAACCTCCTGGATTTCTGGGTTTCAGCTGGCAGAAGTGGCTCCAATTCTGGGGAGGCTGCTCCAAAAGCCCTCAGGATCTCCTGAATTCAGGATTTCAGCTGGCAGAAATAGCTCCAAATGTTGGTAGGGCTGCACCAAAAGCCCTCACGACCTTCTGAAATTTGCCTGCTTCAGCTCCCAGAAATGGCTCCAGTTGTGTGGGAGGGCTGCTTCAAAAAGCCCTCACGACCTTCTGAATTTTGGGTTTCAGCTGGAAGAAATGACTCCAATTTTAGGGGAGGGCTGCTCCAAAAAGCCCTCACGACCTTCTGAAATTTGCTGTTTCAGCTAGCAGAAGTGGATCCAGTTTGGGGGGAGGGCAGCTCCATGAAGAACTCCCGACCTTCTGAATTCAGGGTTTCAGATGGCAGAAATGGATCCAGTTTTGGGTGAGGGCTGCTCCAAACAGCCCTCACAACCTCCTGGAATTCAGGGTTTCATCTGGCAGAAACAGCTCTAATTTTGGTGAGGGAGGCGGCTCCAAAAATCAGTCACAACCACCTGGAATTTTGGATTTCAACTGGCAGAAATGGCTCCAATTTTGGTGTAAGGCTGCTCCAAAAAGTGCTCACGACCTCCTGGAATTCAGTGTTTCACCTGGCACAAATGACTCCAATTTTGAGGAGGACTTTTCCAAACGATCTCATGACCTTCTGGGATTTGGGGTTTCAGCAGGCAGAAATGTCTCCAATTGGTGGTGGAGGGCAGCTCCCAAAATCTGTCATGACCTCCTGGAATTTGGGGTTTCAGCTAGCAGAAATGGCTCCAGTTTTGGGGAGGGTTGCTCCAAAACCCTCATCACCCTCCTGGAATTCAGGGTTTCATATGGCAGAAATGGCTCCACTTTCAGGGCAGGGTTGTTCAAAAGCCCCTCATGACCTCCTGGAATTCGTCATTTCAGTTTGAAGAAACGGCTCCAATTTTGGGGAGGGCTTTTCCAAATAACTCTCATGGCCTCCTGAATTTGGGGTTTCAGTTACAGAAACAAAGCTCCAATTTCTGGGGAGGGCTGTCTCCAAAAAAGCCCTCACCACCTTCTATAATTCTGGGATTCGCTACAAAATGGCTCCAATTATTGGGGAGGACTGCTCCAAAACCCTTACGACCTTCTGAAATTTGCCATTTCAGCTAGCAGAAATGGCTCCAGTTTTGGTGGAGGTCAGCTCCAAAAGCTCTCACGACCTTCTGAATTGAGGTTTCAGTTGGAGAAATGGCTCCAGTTTTGGGTGAGGGCTGCTCCAAACAGCCCTCACAACCTCCTGGAATTCAGGGCTTCATCTGGCAGAAACAGTTTTTTTTTTGAAGGAGGTTGCTCTCAAAAAGTCACAACCTGCTGAAATTTGGGATTTCAACTGGCAGATGTGGCTCCAGTTTTGGTAGAGGTCTGCTAGAAATAGCCCTCATGACCTCCTGGAATTCAGGGTTTCAGCTCGCAGAAACTGCTCCAATTTTGGGGGAGGGCTTTTCCAAATAACATTCACGACCTCCTGGAATTTGGGGTTTCAGCTGGCAGAAACAGCTTTCATTTTGGTGAAGGAGGCTGCTCCAAAAAACAGACACATTCTGCTGAAATTTGGGATTTCAACTGGCAGAAGTGGCCCAGTTTTAGTGTAGGGTTGCTACAAAAGCGCTCATGACCACCCTGCAATTCAGTGTTTCAGCTGGCAGAAACGGATCCAATTTTGGGGAAGGGCTGCTCCAAAAAGCCCTTACAACCTCCTGGAATTCAGTGTTTCAGCTGGCAGAAACAGCTTCAATTTTGGGGAGGGCTGCTCCAAAATGCCCTGACAATGTCCTGGAATTTGGGGTTTCAACTGGCAGAAATGGCTTCAATTTTCATGTAGGGCTGCTCCAAAAAGCGCTCATGACCTACTGGAATTCAGTGTTTCACCTGGCACAAATGACTCTAATTTTGAGGGAGGACTTTTCCAAAAAGCCCTCATGACCTTCTGGAATTTGGGGTTTCAGCTGGCAGAAATGTCTCCAATTGTGGGGGAGGGCAGCTCCCAAAATCCCTCATGACCTCCTGAATTTGTGGTTTCAGCTGGCAGAAATGGCTCCAGCTTTGGGGAGGGCAGTCTAAAAACACTCACAACCTCCTCAATTGGGGGTTTCAGCTGGCAGAAATGGCTCTAGGTTTGGGGAGGGTTGCCCAAACAGCCCTCACAATCTCCTGAAATTCAGGGTTTCATTTGACAGAAACAGTTGCAATTTTGGGAGGGCTACCTCAAAAGCCCTCACAACCTCCTGGAATTTGAGGGTTCAGCTGCCAGAAATGGCTCCAATTTTGGGGAGGACAGGTCCAAAATCCTCATGATCTCCTGTAATTCTAGGTTTCAGCTGGAGAAATTGCTCCAGGTTTGAGGGCACTCAAAGCCTCTTGACCCCTATGGAATTTGGGGTATGAGCTGGCAGAAATGGCTCCAATTTTGGGGAGGGCTTCCAAAAACCTCATCACCTCCTGGAATTCAGGGTTCACCTAGCAGAAATGGCTCCAATTTCAGGGAGGGCTGCTTCAAAAGCCCTCATGACCTCCTGAAATTTGTCATTTCAGCTTGAAGAAATGGCTCCAATTTTGGGGAGGGCTTTTCCAATAACTCTCACTGGCTCCTGGAATTTGGGGCTTCAGCTGGCAGAAACAGTCCAATTTCTAGGGAGGGCTGTTCCAAAAGCACTCACCACCTTCTATATTTCTGGGATTCAGCTGGCAGAAATGGTTCCAATTCTTGGTGAGGGCTGCTCCAAAAACCCTTATGACCTTTCTGAAATTTGCCATTTCTGCTAGCTGAAATGGCTCCAGTTTTGGTGGAGGTCAGCTCCAAAATCTTTCACCGAACTTCTGAATTCGAGGTTTCAGCTGGGAGAAATGGTCTAGTTTTGGGCGAGGGCTGCTCCAAACAGCCCTCACAACCTTCTGGAATTCAGGGCTTCATCTGGCAGAAACAGCTTTCATTTTGGTGAAGGAGGCTGCTCCAAAAAACCGTCACAATCTGCTGAAATTTGGGATTTCCACTGGTAGAAGTGGCTCCAGTTTTGGTGTAGGGCTGCTACAAAAAGCGCTCACGACCACCTGGAATTCAGTGTTTCAGCTGGCAGAAATGGATCCAATTTTGGGGAAGGGCTGCTCCAAAAATCCCTTACAACCTCCTGGAATTCAGGGTTTCAGCTGGCAGAAACAGCTTCAATTTTGGGGAGTGCTGCTCCAAAATGCCCCCACAACGTCCTGGAATTTGGGGTTTCAATTGGCAGAAATGGCTTCAATTTTCGTGTAGGGCTGCTCCAAAAAGCCCTCACGACCTTCTGAAATTTTCCATTTCAGCTAGAAGTGGCTCCAGTTTTGGGGGAGGGCAGCTCCAAGAAGCCCTCCCGACCTTCTGAATTCGGGGTTTCAGCTGACAGAAATGGCTCCAGTTTTGGGTGAGGGCTGCTCCAAACAGCCCTCACAACCTCCTGGAATTCAGGGTTTCATCTGGCAGAAACGGCTCTAATTTTGGTGAGGGAGGCGGCTCCAAAATCTGTCACAACCTCCTGGAATTTTGGATTTTAACTGGCAGAAATGGCTCCAATTTTGTTGTAAGGCTGCTCCAAAAAGCGCTCATGACTTCCTGGAATTCAGTGTTTCACCTGGCACAAATGACTCCAATTTTGAGGGAGGACTTTTCCAAAAAGCCCTCATGACCTTCTGGAATTTGGGGTTTCAGCTGGCAGAAATGTCTCCAATTGTGGGGAGGGCAGCTCCCAAAATCCCTCATGACCTCCTGGAATTTGGGGTTTCAGCTAGCAGAAACAGCTCCAATTTTGGTGTAGGGCTGCTCCAAAAAGCCCTCACCACCTTCTGTAATTCTGGGATTCAGCTGGCAGAAATGGCTCCAGCTTTGGACTAGGGGGATGCTCAAAAAAGCCCACACAACCTCCAGGAATTCTAGGTTTCAACTGGCAGAAATGGCTCCAATTTGGGCGGAGGGCTGCTCCAAAAAGCCCTAAGGATCTCCTGGAATTTGAGGTTTCAGCTTGCAGAAATGGCTCCAATTTTGGGGAAGGGCTGCTCCAAAAAGCCTTCATAATCTACTGGAATTCAGGGATTCAGCTGGCAGAAATGGCTCCAATTTTGGGGGAGTGCTGGTCCAAATAGCCCTCACGACCTTCTGGAATTCTGGGTTTCAGCAGGCAGAAATGGCTCCAGCTTTGGGAGGGCTGGTCCAAAAAGCCCTCACAACCTCCTGGATTTCAGGGTTTCAGCTGGCAGAAGTGGCTCCAATTCTGGGGGAGGGCTGCTCCAAAAAGCCCTCAGGATCTCCTGGAATTTGAGTCTAGCTGAGGAAATAGCTCCAATGTTGGTGTAGGGCTGTTCAAAAAGCCTCACCACCTTCTGAAATTTGCCTGCTTCAGCTCCCAGAAATGGCTCCAGTTGTGTGGAGGCTGCTTCAAAAGCCCTCACGACCTTCTGAATTTTGGGTTTCAGCTGGAAGAAATGACTCAATTTTGGGAGGGTTGCTCCAAAAGCCCTCACGACCTTCTGAAATTTGTTGTTTCAGCTAGCAGAAGTGGATCCAGTTTGGGGAGGGCAGCTCCATGAAGAACTCCTGACCTTCTGAATTCAGGGTTTCAGATGGCAGAAATGGATCCAGTTTTGGTGAGGGTGCTCCAAACAGCCCTCACAACCTCCTGGAATTCAGGGTTTCATCTGGCAGAAACAGCTCTAATTTTGTGAGGGAGGCGGCCCAAAAATCAGTCACAACCTCCTGAATTTTGGATTTCAACTGGCAGAAATGGCTCCAATTTTGGTGTAAGGCTGCTCCAAAAAGTGCTCACGACCTCCTGGAATTCAGTGTTTCACCTGGCACAAATGACTCCAATTTTGAGGGAGGACTTTTCCAAAAAGATCTCATGACCTTCTGGGATTTGGGGTTTCAGCAGGCAGAAATGTCTCCAATTGTGGTGGAGGGCAGCTCCCAAAATCTGTCATGACCTCCTGGAATTTGGGGTTTCAGCTAGCAGAAATGGCTCCAGTTTTGGGGGAGGGCTGCTCCAAAAAACCCTCATCACCTCCTGGAATTCAGGGTTTCACATGGCAGAAATGGCTCCAATTTCAGGGCAGGGCTGCTCCAAAAAGCCCTCATGACCTCCTGGAATTCGTCATTTCAGTTTGAAGAAACGGCTCCAATTTTGGGGGAGGGCTTTTCCAAATAACTCTCATGGCCTCCTGGAATTTGGGGTTTCAGCTGGCAGAAACAGCTCCAATTTCTGGGGAGGGCTGCTCCAAAAAGCCCTCACCACCTTCTATAATTTGGGATTCTGGCTAAGAAATGGCTCCAATTTTGGGGAGGACTGCTCCAAAACCTTACGACCTTTCTGAAATTTGCCATTTCAGCTAGCAGAAATGGCTCCAGTTTTGGTGGAGGTCAGCTCCAAAAAGCTCTCACGACCTTCTGAATTCGAGGTTTCAGCTGGGAGAAATGGCTCCAGTTTTGGGTGAGGGCTGCTCCAAACAGCCCTCACAACCTCCTGGAATTCAGGGCTTCATCTGGCAGAAACAGCTTTCATTTTGGTGAAGGAGGCTGCTCAAAAAGTCACAACCTGCTGAAATTTGGGATTTCAACTGGCAGATGTGGCTCCAGTTTTGTAGAGGTCTGCTAGAAAAGCCCTCATGACCTCCTGAATTGGTTTCAGCTCTAGAGAAACTGCTCCAATTTTGGGGAGCGCTTTTCAAATAACATTCACGACCTCCTGGAATTTGGGGTTTCAGCTGGCAGAAACAGCTTTCATTTTGGTGAAGGAGGCTGCTCCAAAAAACAGACACATTCTGCTGAAATTTGGGATTTCAACTGGCAGAAGTGGCTCCAGTTTTGGTGTAGGGCTGCTACAAAAAGCGCTCATGACCACCTGCAATTCAGTGTTTCAGCTGGCAGAAACGGATCCAATTTTGGGGAAGGGCTGCTCCAAAAAGCCCTTACAACCTCCTGGAATTCAGGGTTTCAGCTGGCAGAAACAGCTTCAATTTTGGGCAGGGTTGCTCCAAATGCCCCACAACGTCCCTGGAATTTGGGGTTTCAACTGGCAGAAATGGCTTCAATTTTTGTGTAGGGCTGCTCCAGAAAGCCCTCACGACCTTCTGAAATTTGTCGTCTCAGCTAGAAGTGGCTCCAGTTTTGGGGGAGGGCAGCTCCAAGAAGCCCTCCCGACCTTCTGAATTCGGGGTTTCAGCTGGCAGAAATGGCTCCAGTTTTGGGTGAGGGATGGTCCAAACAGCCCTCACAACCTCCTGGAATTCAGGGCTTCATCTGGCAGAAACAGCTTTCATTTTGGTGAGGGAGGCTGCTCCAAAAAAAAATCAACCTGCTGAAATTTGGGATTTCATCTGGCAGAAGTGGCTCCAGTTCTGGCAGAGTTCTGCTAGAAAAAGCCCTCATGACCTCCTGGAATTCGGGGTTTCAGCTCGCAGAAACTGCTCCAATTTTTGGGAGGGCTTTTCCAAATAACATTCACGACCTCCTGGAATTTGGGGTTTCAGCTGGCAGAAACAGCTCCAATTTCGGGGAAGGGCTGCTCCAAAAAGCCCTCACCAACTTCTGGAATTCTGGGATCCAGCTGGCAGAAATGGCCCCAGCTTTGGGCTAGGGGTCTGCTTCAAAAAGCCCTCACAACCTTCAGGAATTCAGGGTTTCAGCTGGCAGAAATGGCTTCAATTTTGGGAGAGGGTGGCTCCAAAAAGCCCTCAGGAACTACTTGAATTGAGGTTTCAAGCTTGCAGAAATGGCTTCAATTTTGGGAACGGGCTGCCCCAAAAAGCCCTTACAACCTCCTGGAATTCAGTGTTTCAGCTGGCAGAAACAGCTTCAATTTTGGGGAGGGCTGCTCCAAAATGCCCTGACAATGTCCTGGAATTTGGGGTTTCAACTGGCAGAAATGGCTTCAATTTTCATGTAGGGCTGCTCCAAAAAGCGCTCATGACCTCCTGGAATTCAGTGTTTCACCTGGCACAAATGACTCCAATTTTGAGGGAGGACTTTTCCAAAAAGCCCTCATGACCTTCTGGAATTTGGGGTTTCAGCTGGCAGAAATGTCTCCAATTGTGGGGGAGGGCAGCTCCCAAAATCCCTCATGACCTCCTGGAATTTGTGGTTTCAGCTGGCAGAAATGGCTCCAGCTTTGGGGGAGGGCAGCTCCAAAAAACACTCACAACCTCCTCAATTGGGGGTTTCAGCTGGCAGAAATGGCTCCAGGTTTGGGGGAGGGTTGCTCCAAACAGCCCTCACAATCTCCTGAAATTCAGGGTTTCATTTGACAGAAACAGCTGCAATTTTGGGAGGCTACTCCAAAAAGCCCTCACAACCTCCTGGAATTTGAGGGTTCGGCTGCCAGAAATGGCTCCAATTTTGGGGAGGACAGGTCCAAAATCCTCATGATCTCCTGTAATTCTAGGTTTCAGCTGGCAGAAATTGCTCCAAGTTTGGAGGCACTCCAAAAAGCCTTCTTGACCCCATGGAATTTGGGGTATGAGCTGGCAGAAATGGCTCCAATTTTGGGGGAGGGCTTCTCCAAAAAACCCTCATCACCTCCTGGAATTCAGGGTTTCACCTGGCAGAAATGGCTCCAATTTCAGGGGAGGGCTGCTCCAAAAAGCCCTCATGACCTCCTGAAATTTGTCGTTTCAGCTTGAAGAAATGGCTCCAATTTTGGGGGAGGACTTTTCCAAATAACTCTCACGGCCTCCTGGAATTTGGGGCTTCAGCTGGCAGAAACAGCTCCAATTTCTAGGGAGGGCTGCTCCAAAAAGCCCTCACCACCTTCTATATTTCTGGGATTCAGCTGGCAGAAATGGCTCCAATTTTTGGTGAGGGCTGCTCCAAAAAACCCTTATGACCTTCTGAAATTTGCCATTTCTGCTAGCTGAAATGGCTCCAGTTTTGGTGGAGGTCAGCTCCAAAAATCTCTCACGAACTTCTGAATTCGAGGTTTCAGCTGGGAGAAATGGCTCCAGTTTTGGGCGAGGGCTGCTCCAAACAGCCCTCACAACCTTCTGGAATTCAGGGCTTCATCTGGTAGAAACAGCTTTCATTTTGGTGAAGGAGGCTGCTCCAAAAAACCGTCACAATCTGCTGAAATTTGGGATTTCCACTGGCAGAAGTGGCTCCAGTTTAGGTGTAGGGCTGCTACAAAAAGCGCCACGACCACCTGAATTCAGTGTTTCAGCTGGCAGAAACGGATCCAATTTTGGGGAAGGGCTGCTCCAAAAAGCCCTTACAACCTCCTGGAATTCAGGGTTTCAGCTGGCAGAAACAGCTTCAATTTTGGGGAGTGCTGCTCCAAAATGCCCCCACAACGTCCTGGAATTTGGGGTTTCAATTGGCAGAAATGGCTTCAATTTTCGTGTAGGGCTGCTCCAAAAAGCCCTCACGACCTTTTGAAATTTTCCATTTCAGCTAGAAGTGGCTCCAGTTTTGGGGGAGGGCAGCTCCAAGAAGCCCTCCTGACCTTCTGAATTTGGGGTTTCAGCTGACAGAAATGGTCTAGTTTTGGGTGAGGGCTGCTCCAAACAGCCCTCACAACCTCCTGGAATTCAGGGTTTCATCTGCAGAAACGGCTCTAATTTTGGTGAGGGAGGTCTCCCAAATCTGTCACAACCTCCTGAATTTTGGATTTTAACTGGCAGAAATGGCTCTAATTTTGTTGTAAGGCTGTTCAAAAGCTCATGACTTCCTGAATTCAGTGTTTCACCTGGCACAAATGACTCAATTTTGAGGGAGGACTTTTCCAAAAGCCCTCATGACCTTCTGGAATTTGGGGTTTCAGCTGGCAGAAATGTTCCAATTGTGGGGAGGGCAGCCCCAAAATCCCTCATGACCTCCTGAATTTGGGGTTTCAGGCAGAAACAGCTCCATTTTGGTGTAGGGCTGCTCAAAAAGCCCTCACCACCTTCTGTAATTCTGGGATTCAGCTGGCAGAAATGGCTCCAGCTTGGACTAGGGGATGCTCAAAAAGCCCACACAACCTCAGGAATTCTAGGTTTCAATTGGCAGAAATGGCTCCATTTGGGCGAGGGCTGCTCCAAAAAGCCCTAAGGATCTCCTGGAATTTGAGGTTTCAGCTTGCAGAAATGGCTCCAATTTTGGGGAAGGGCTGCTCCATAAAGCCCTCACAACCTCCTGGAATTCAGGGTTTCAGCTGGCAGAAACAGCTTCAATTTTGGGGAGGTCTGCTCCAAAAAGCCCTCACAATGTCCTGGAATTTGGGGTTTCAACTGGCAGAAATGGCTTCAATTTTGGTGTAGGGCTGCTTCAAACAGCCCTCACGACCTTCTGAAATTTGCAGTTTCAGCTAGCAGAAACTGCTCCAGTTTTGTGGGAGGGCAGCTCAAAGAAGCCCTCCCAACCTTCTGAATTTGGGGTTTCAGCTGGCATAAATGGCTCCAGTTTTGGGGGAGGGCTGCTACAAACAGCCCTCACAACCTCCTGGAATTCAGGGTTTCATCTGGCAGAAACGTCTCCATTTTGGTGAGGAGGCAGTTCCCAAAAAGCAATCACAACCTCCTAGAATTTTGATTTCAACTGGCAGAAATGGCTCCAATTTTGGTGTAGGGCTGATCCAAAAAGCGCTCACGACCTCCTGGAATTCACTGTTTCAGCTGGCACAAATGGCTCCAATTTTGAGGGAGGGCTTGTCCAAAAAGCCTTCATGACCTTCTGGAATTTGGGGTTTCAGCTGGCAGAAATGGCTGCAATTGTGGGGGAGGGCAGCTCCAAAAATCCCTCATGACCACCATGAATTTGGGGTTTCAGCTGGCAGAAATGGCTATAGTTTTGGTGGAGGGCAGCTCCAAAAAGCACTCACAACCTCCTTAATTGGGGTTTCAGCAGGCAGAAATGGCTCCAGGTTTGGGGGAGGGCTGCTCCAAAAAGCCCTCACAACCTCCTGGAATTTGTGGGTTCGACTGCCAGAAATGGCTCCAATTTTGGGGGAGTGCAGGTCCAAAAATCCCTCACGATCTCCTGGAATTCAGAGTTTCAGCTGGCAGAAATGGCTCCAGGTTTGGAGGGTTACTCCAAAAAGCCTTCTTGACCCCATGGAATTTGAGGTTTGAGCTGGTAGAAATGGCTCCAATTTTGGGGGAGTGCTGCTCCAAAAAACCCTCATCACCTCCTGGAATTCAGGGTTTCACCTGCCAGAAATTGCTCCAATTTCAGGGGAGGGCTGCTCCAAAAAGCCCTCACAACCTCCAGGAATTCGGAGTTTCAGTTGGCAGAAACGGCTGCAATTTTGGGGCAGGGCTTCTCCAAAAAGCCCTCATGACCTCCTGGAATTCTGGATTTCAGCTGGCAGAAATGGATCCAGGTTTGGTGGGGCACTTCACAAAGCCTTCTTGACCCCCTGGAATTAGGTCTCAGCTGGCAGAAATGGCTCCACTTTGGAGGAGGCTGCTCCAAAAGCCCTGATGACCTCCTGGAGTTCAGGGTTTCGCCTGGCAGAAATGGCTCCAATTTTGGGGAGGGCTGTCCAAAATGCCCCTCACGACCTCCAGGAATTTTGTGGGTTTCAGCTGGCAGAAATGGATCTAATTTCTTGGGAGGGCTGCTCCAAAAGCCTGACGAGCTCCTGGAATTCTGCTCTGCTGGCAGAAATGGCTCCAGCTTTGGGGGTTGCCCAAACTCCTCACAACCTCCTGGAATTGTGAGTATCTGCTACAGAAATGGTTCCAACTTTGAGGGAAGGCTGCTACAAAGCCCTCATGACCTCCCTGAATTATCGCTTCAACTCAAGAAACTTCTAATTTTGGGGAGGGCTTTTCCAAACAATCCCTCACGGCCTCTGAATTTCGGGTTTACAGCTGACAGAAACAGCTCCAATTTCAGGGGGGGGCTGCTCCAATAAGTCGTCATCACATTCTGTAATTCTGGGATTCAGCTGGCAGAAATGGCTCCAGCTTGAACGAGGGGGCAGCTCCAAAAGCCCTCACAACATCCAGGAATTCGGGTTCAGCTTCAGAAATGTTCAATTTTGGAGGAGGGCTTTCCAAAACACCTCGCATCACTTTGGATTCTGGGTTTCAGCTGGTAGAAATGGCTCCTATTTTAGGGAGCACCGCTCTAAAAGCCCTCACAATCTCCTGAATTCAGGGTTTCAACTGTCAGAAATGTTCTCAATTTTGGGAGGCCTGCCCATGAAGCCTCATGACCTACTGGAATTCTAGGTTTCGCTGGCAGAAATGGCTCCAGCTTTGTGGGCTGCTTCAAAAAGCCCTCACAACCTCCTGGAATTCTGGGTTTCAACTGGCAGAAATGGCTCCAATTTATTGGGAGGGCTGCTCCAAAAAGCCCTCATGACCTCCTGGAATTCAGAGTTTCAGTTCACAGAAACAGCTCCAGTTTTGGGGAGGCTGCTCCAAAGCCTTCATGACCTCCTGAATTCAGGGCTTCAGCTTGCAGAAACAGCTGCAATTTTGGGGAAGGCTGCTCAAAAAGACCTCATGACCTCATGGAATTCAGGGTTTAAACTGGCAGAAATGGCTCCAATTTTGAGGGAAGGCTTCCAAAAAGCCCTGATGACCTCCTGAATTTGGGTGGTTTCAGCTGGCAGAAATGGTCTCAATTTTGGGGAGGGTTGCTCCAAAAGCCTTCATAACCTACTGGAATTCAGGATCTAGCTGGCAGAAATGGCTTAATTTCGGGAGTGCTGGTCCAAATAGCCCCTCACGACCTTCTGGAATTTGTGCTCAGCGTAAGAAATGGCTCCAGCTTTGGGAGGGCTGGTCCAAAGCCCCTCACAACCTCCTGGATTTCTGTTTCAGTTACAGAAGTGGCTCCATTCTGGGGAGGGCTGCTCAAAAAGCCCTCAGGATCTCCTGAATTCGGGATTTCAGCTGGCAGAAATAGTCTAATGTTGGTGTAGGCTGTTCCAAAAGCTCTCACGACCTTCTGAAATTTGGCTGCTTGGCTACCAGAAATGGCTCCAGTTGTGTGGGAGGGCTGCATCAAAAGCCCTCACGACCTTCTGAATTTTGGTTTTCAGCTGGAAGAAATGACTCAATTTTAGGGGAGGGCTGCTCCAAAAAGCCCTCACGACCTTCTGAAATTTGCTGTTTCAGCTAGCAGAAGTGGCTCCAGTTTGGGGGGAGGGCAGCTCCATGAAGAACTCCCGACCTTCTGAATTCAGGGTTTCAGATGGCAGAAATGGATCCAGTTTTGGTGAGGGCTGCCCAAACAGCCCCTCACAACCTCCTGGAATCTAGGGTTTCATCTGGCAGAAGCAGTCTCTACTTTGGTGAGGAGGGTGGCTCCAAAATCAGTCACAACCTCCTGGAATTTTGGATTTCAACTGCAGAAATGGCTCTACTTTGGTGTAAGGTTGCTCCAAAAAGTGCTCACGACCTCCTGGAATTTCAGTGTTTCACCTGGCACAAATGACTCCAATTTTGAGGGAGGACTTTTCCAAAAGATCTCATGACCTTCTGGGATTTGGGGTTTCAGCAGGCAGAAATGTCTCCAATTGTGGTGGAGGGCAGCTCCCAAAATCTGTCATGACCACCTGGAATTTGGGATTTCAGCTAGCAGAAATGGCTCCAGTTTTGGGGGAGGGCTGCTCCAAAAAACCCTCATCACCTCCTGGAATTCAGGGTTTCACATGGCAGAAATGGCTCCAATTTCAGGGCAGGGCTGCTCCAAAAAGTCTTCATGACCTCCTGGAATTCGTCGTTTCAGTTTGAAGAAATGGCTCCAATTTTGGGGGAGGGCTTTTCCAAATAACCTCATGGCCTCCTGAATTTGGGGTTTAATGGCTCCATTGGGGAGGGCTTTTCCAAATAACTCTCACGGCCTCTGAATTTGGGGTTTCAGCTGGCAGAAACAGCTCCAATTTCTAGGGAGGGCTGCTCCAAAAAGCCCTCACCACCTTCTATATTTCTGGGATTCAGCTGGCAGAAATGGCTCCAATTTTTGGGGAGGGCTGCTCCAAAAAACCCTTATGACCTTCTGAAATTTGCCATATCTGCTAGCAGAAATGGCTCCAGTTTTGGTGGAGGTCAGCTCTAAAAGCTCTCATGACCTTCTGAATTCGAGGTTTCAGCTGGGAGAAATGGCTCCAGTTTTGGGCGAGGGCTGCTCCAAACAGCCCTCACAACCTCCTGGAATTCAGGGCTTCATCTGGCAGAAACAGCTTTCATTTTGGTGAAGGAGGCTGCTCCAAAAAACCGTCACAATCTGCTGAAATTTGGGATTTCAACTGGCAGAAGTGGCTCCAGTTTTGGTGTAGGTCTGCTACAAAAGCTCTACGACCACCTAGAATTCAAGTGTTTCAGCTGGCAGAAACGGCTCCAATTTTGGGGAAGGGCTGCTCTAAAAGCCCTTACAACCTCCTGAATTCAGGGTTTCAGCTGGCAGAAACAGCTCAATTTTGGGGAGGGCTGCCAAAATGCCCCTACAACGTCCTGGAATTTGGGGTTTCAACTGGCAGAAATGGCTTCAATTTTGGGTAGGGCTGCTCCAAAACCCCTCATGACCTTCTGAAATTTGCTGCTTCTAGCTAGAAGTGGCTCCAGTTTTGGGGAGGGCAGCTCCAAAAAAGCACTCCCACCTTCTGAATTAGGGGTTTCAGCTGAAGAATGGCTCCAGTTTTGGGTGAGGGCTGCTCCAAACAGCCCTCACAACCTCCTGGAATTCAGGGCTTCAACTTGCAGAAACAGCTTTCATTTTGGTGAGGGAGGCCTGCTCCAAAAACTGTACAACCAGCTGAAATTTTGGTTTCAACTGGCAGGAAGTGCCTCCAGTTTTGGTGCAGAGGTCTGCTAGAAAAGCCCTCATGACCCCTTGAATTTGGGTTTCAGCTTCGCAGAAACTGCTCCAATTTTGGGGAGGGCTTTTCCAAATAACATCTATGACCTCCTGAATTTGGGGTTTCAGCTGGCAGAAACAGCTCCAATTTTGGGGAGGGCTGCTCCAAAAATCCCTCACCAACTTCTGAATTCTGGGATCCAGTTGAAGAAATGGCTCCAGCTTTGGGCTAGGGGTTGCTTCAAAAAGCCTCACAACCTTCAGGAATTAGGGTTTCAGCTGGCAGAAATGGCTTCAATTTTGGGGGAGGGCGACTCAAAAGCACTCAGGATCTCCTGAATTCGAGGTTTCAGCTTGCAGAAACGGCTTCAATTTTGGGGGACGGCAGCTCCAAAAGCCCTTACAACCTCCTGAATTCAGGGTTTCAGCTGGCAGAAACAGCTTCAATTTTGGGGAGATCTGCTCCAAAATGCCCTCACAACATATCCTGAATTTGGGGTTTCTAGCTGAAATGGCTTCAATTTTCATGTAGGGCTGCTCCAAAAAGCCTTCACGACCTTTTGAAATTTGCTGCTTCAGCTAGCAGAAGTGGCTCCAGTTTTGGGGAGGGCAGCCCAAGAAGCCCTCCCACCTTCTGAATTCAGGGTTTCAGCAGGCAGAAATGGTCTAGTTTTGGGTGAGGGCTGCCCAAACAGCCCTCGCAACCTCCTGGAATTCAGGGTTTCATCTGGCAGAAACGGCTCCACTTTTGGTGAGGAGGCGTTCAAAAATCTGTCACAACCTCCTGGAATTTTGGATTTCAACTGGTAGAAATGGCTCCAATTTTGGGGGAGGGCTTTTCCAAATAACTCTCACGGCCTTCTGAATTTGGGGTTTCAGCTGGCAGAAACAGCTCCAATTTCTAGGAGGGCTGCTCCAAAAAGCCCCTCACCACCTTCTATATTTCTGGGATCAGCTGGCAGAAATGGCTCCAATTTTTGGGGAGGGCTGCTCCAAAACACCTTATGACCTTCTGAAATTTGGCACATCTGCTAGCAGAAATGGCTCCAGTTTTGTGTGAGGTCAGCTCTAAAAAGCTCTCATGACCTTCTGAATTCGAGGTTTCAGCTGGGAGAAATGGCTCCAGTTTTGGGCGAGGGTTGCTCCAACAGCCCTCACAACCTCCTGGAATTCAGGGCTTCATCTGGCAGAATCAGCCATTTTGGTGAAGGAGGCTGCTCAAAAACCATCACAATCTGCTGAAATTTGGGATTTCAACTGGCAGAAGTGGCTCCAGTTTTGGTGTAGGTCTACAAAAAGCGCCCACGACCACCTAGAATTCAGTGTTTCAGCTAGCAGAAAGTGCTCAATTTTGGGGAAGGGCTGCCAAAAGCCCTTACAACCTCCTGAATTCAGGGTTTCAGCAGGCAGAAACAGCTTCAATTTTGCGGAGGGCTGCTCCAAAATGCCCCCACAACGTCCTGGAATTTGGGGTTTCAACTGGCAGAAATGGCTTCAATTTTTGGGTAGGGCTGCTCCAAAAACCCCTCATGACCTTCTGAAATTTGCCGTTTCAGCTAGAAGTGGCTCCAGTTTTGGGGGAGGGCAGCTCCAAAAAGCACTCCCGACCTTCTGAATTAGGGGTTTCAGCTGGAAGAAATGGCTCCAGTTTTGGGTGAGGGCTGCTCCAAACAGCCCTCACAACCTCCTGGAATTCAGGGCTTCATCTTGCAGAAACAGCTTTCATTTTGGTGAGGGAGGCTGCTCCAAAAAACTGTCTCAACCAGCTGAAATTTTGGATTTCAACTGGCAGAAGTGCCTCCAGTTTTGGCAGAGGTCTGCTAGAAAAAGCCCTCATGACCTCCTGGAATTTGGGTTTCAGCTCCAGAAACTGCTCAATTTTGGGGAGGCTTTTCAAATAACATTCATGACCTCCTGAATTTGGGGTTTCAGCTGGCAGAAACAGCTCCATTTCGGGGAGGCTGCTCAAAAGCCTCACCAACTTCTGGAATTCTGGGATCCAGCTGGCAGAAATGGCCCCAGCTTTGGGCTAGGGGGGCTGCTTCAAAAAGCCCTCACAACCTTCAGGAATTCAGGGTTTCAGCTGGCAGAAATGGCTTCAATTTTGGGAGAGGGCGACTCCAAAAAGCACTCAGGATCTCCTGGAATTCGAGGTTTCAGCTTGCAGAAACGGCTTCAATTTTGGGGAACGGCAGCTCCAAAAAGCCCTTACAACCTCCTGGAATTCAGGGTTTCAGCTGGCAGAAACAGCTTCAATTTTGGGGAGATCTGCTCCAAAATGCCCTCACAACATCCTGGAATTTGGGGTTTCAACTGGCAGAAATGGCTTCAATTTTCATGTAGGCTTGTTCAAAAAGCCCCTCAGACCTTCTGAAATTTGCGTTTCAGCTAGCAGAAGTGGCACCAGTTTTGGGGAGGCAGCTCACAAGCCCTCCGACCTTCTGAATTCAGGGTTTCAGCAGGCAGAAATGGCTCCAGTTTTGGGTGGGAGGCTGCCCAAACAGCCCTCACAACCTCCTGGAATTCAGGGTTTCATCTGGCAGAAACGGCTCTAATTTTGGTGAGGGAGGCGGCTTCAAAAATCTGTCACAACCTCCTGGAATTTTGGATTTCAACTGGTAGAAATGGCTCCAATTTTGGTGTAAGGCTGCTCCAAAAAGTGCTCACGACTTCCTGGAATTCAGTGTTTCACCTGGCACAAATGACTCCAATTTTGAGGGAGGACTTTTCCAAAAAGCCCTCATGACCTTCTGGAATTTGGGGTTTCAGCTGGCAGAAATGTCTCTAATTGTGGGGAGGCAGCTCCCAAAATCCCTCATGACCTCCTGGAATTTGTGGTTTCAGCTGGCAGAAATGGCTCCAGCTTTGGGGAGGGCAGCTCAAAAACACTCACAACCTCCTCAATTGGGCTTTCAGCTGTCAGAAATGTCTCCAGGTTTTGGGAGGGAGTTGCTCCAAACAGCCCTACAATCTCCAGAAATTCAGGGTTTCATTTGACAGAAACAGCTGCAATTTTGTTAAGGCTGCTCAAAAAGCCCTCACAACCTCCTGGAATTTGAGGGTTCGGCTGCCAGAAATGGCTCCAATTTTGGGGAGGACAGGTCCAAAATCCCTCACAACCTCCTGGAAATCGTCAGTTTCAGCTTGAAGAAATGGCTCCAATTTTGGGAAGGGCTTTTCCAAATAACTCTCACGGCCTCCTGAAATTTGGGGTTTCAGCTGGCAGAAACAGCTCCAATTTCTAGGAAGGGCTGCTCCAAAAAGCCCTCACCACCTTCTATATTTCTGGGATTCAGCTGGCAGAAATGGCTCCAATTTTTGGGGACGGCTGCTCCAAAAAACCCTTACGACCTTCTGAAATTTGCCATTTCTGCTAGCAGAAATGGCTCCAGTTTTGGTGGAGGTCAGCTCCAAAAAGCTCTCACGACCTTCTGAATTCGAGGTTTCAGCTGGGAGAAATGGCTCCAGTTTTGGGCCAGGCTGCTCCAAACAGCCCTCACAACCTCTGGGAATTCAAGGCTTCATCTGGCAGAAACAGCTTTCATTTTGGTGAAGGAGGCTGCTCCAGAAAACCGTCACAATCTGCTGAAATTTGGGATTTCAACTGGCAGAAGTGGCTCCAGTTTTGGTGTAGGGCTGCTACAAAAGCTCACGACCACCTGGAATTCAGTGTTTCAGCTGGCAGAAAAGGATCCAATTTTGGGAAGGATGCTCCAAAAGCCCTTACAACCTCCTGGAATTCAGGGGTTTCAGCTGGCAGAAACAGCTTCAATTTGGGAGTGCTTCCAAAATGCCCCACAACGTCCTGGAATTTGGGTTTCAATTGGCAGAAATGGCTTCAATTTTCATGTAGGCTGCTCCAAAGCCCTCACGACCTTCTGAAATTTTCCATTTCAGCTAGAAGTGGCTCCAGTTTTGGGGAGGGCAGCCCAAGAAGCCCTCCTGACCTTCTGAATTCGGGGTTTCAGCTGACAGAAATGGCTCTAGTTTTGGGTGAGGGCTGCTCCAACAGCCCTCACAACCTCCTGGAATTCGTGTTTCATCTGGCAGAAACGGCTCTAATTTTGGTGAGGAGGCGGCTCCAAAATCTGTCACAACCTCCTGGAATTTTGGATTTCAACTGGTAGAAATGGCTCCAATTTTGTGTAAGGCTGCTCCAAAAGCGCTCATGACTTCCTGGAATTCAGTGTTTCACCTGGCACAAATGACTCTAATTTGAGGGAGGACTTTTCCAAAAGCCCTCAGGACCTTCTCTGGAATTTGGGGTTTCAGCTGGCAGAAATGTCTCCATTGTGGGAGGGCAGCTCCCAAAATCCCTCATGACCTCCTGAATTTGGGGTTTCAGCTAGCAGAAACAGCTCCAATTTCAGGGAGGGCTGCTCAATAAGTCCTCATCACATTCTGTAATTCTGGGATTCAGCTGGCAGAAATGGCTCCAGCTTTGAACTAGGGGCAGCTCCAAAAGCCCTCACAACATCCAGGAATTCGAGTTTTCAGCTTTCAGAAATGTCTACAATTTTGGGGGAGGGCTTCCCCAAAAACACCTCGCGATCACTTTGGATTCTGGGTTTCAGCTGGTAGAAATGGCTCCTATTTTAGGGGAGCACTGCTCCAAAAAGGCCTCACAACCTCCTGGAATTCAGGGTTTCAACTGTCAGAAATGTCTTCAATTTTGGGGGAGGCCTGCTCCATGAAGCCCTCATGACCTACTGGAATTCTAGGTTTCAGATGGCAGAAATGGCTCCAGCTTTGGTGGGGCTGCTTCAAAAAGCTCTCACAACATCCTGGAATTCTGGGTTTCAACTGGCAGAAATGGCTCCAATTTATTGGGAGGGCTGCTCCAAAAAGCCCTCATGACCTCCTGGAATTCAGAGTTTCAGTTCACAGAAACAGCTCCAGTTTTGGGGGAGGGCTGCTCCAAAAAGCCTTCATGACCTCCTGGAATTCAGGGCTTCAGCTTGCAGAAACAGCTGCAATTTTGGGGGAAGGCTGCTCCAAAAAGACCTCATGACCTCATGGAATTCAGGGTTTAAACTGGCAGAAATGGCTCCAATTTTGTGGGAAGGCTGCTCCAAAAAGCCCTGATGACCTCCTGGAATTTGGGTGGTTTCAGCTGGCAGAAATGGCTCCAATTTTGGGGGAGGGCTGCTCCAAAAAGCCTTCATAACCTACTGGAATTCAGGGATTCAGCTGGCAGAAATGGCTCCAATTTCGGGGGAGGGCTGGTCCAAATAGCCCTCACGACCTTCTGGAATTCTGGGTTTCAGCAGGCAGAAATGGCTCCAGCTTTGGGAGGGCTGGTCCAAAAAGCCCTCACAACCTCCTGGATTTCTGGGTTTCAGCTGGCAGAAGTGGCTCCATTCTGGGGAGGGCTGCTCCAAAAGCCTCAGGATTTCCTGGATTCGGATTTAGCTGGCAGAAATAGCTCCAATGTTGGTGTAGGGCTGCACCAAAAGCCCTCACGAATCTTCTGAAATTTGCTGTTTCAGCTACCAGAAATGGCTCCTAGTTGTGTGAGGGTTGCTCAAAAGCCCTCATCACCTCTGAATTTTGGGTTTCAGCTGGAAGAAATGACTCCAATTTTAGGAGGGCTGCTCCAAAAGCCCTCACGACCTTCTGAAATTTGCTGTTTCAGCTAGCAGAAGTGGATCCAGTTTGGGGAGGGCAGCTCCATGAAGAACTCCCGACCTTCTGAATTCAGGTTTTAGATGGCAGAAATGGATCCAGTTTGGGGTGAGGGCTGCCCAAACAGCCTCACAAACCTCCTGAATTCAGGGTTTCATCTGGCAGAAACAGCTCTAATTTTGGTGAGGGAGGCGGCTCCAAAAATCAGTCACAACCACCTGGAATTTTGGATTTCAACTGGCAGAAATGGCTCCAATTTTGGTGTAAGGCTGCTCCAAAAAGTGCTCACGACCTCCTGGAATTCAGTGTTTCACCTGGCACAAATGACTCCAATTTTGAGGGAGGACTTTTCCAAAACGATCTCATGACCTTCTGGGATTTGGGGTTTCAGCAGGCAGAAATGTCCAATTGTTGGAGGGCAGCCCCAAAATCTGTCATGACCTCCTGGAATTTGGGGTTTCAGCTAGCAAAATGGTCTCCAGTTTTGGGGAGGGCTGCTCCAAAACCCTCATCACCTCCTGGAATTCAGGGTTTCCATGGCAGAAATGGCTCCAATTTCAGGGCAGGGCTGCTCTAAAAGCCCTCATGACCTCCTGAATTGTCATTTCAGTTTGAAGAAACGGCTCCAATTTTGGGGGAGGGCTTTTCCAAATAACTCTCATGGCCTCCTGGAATTTGGGGTTTCAGCTGGCAGAAACAGCTCCAATTTCTGGGGAGGGCTGCTCCAAAAAGCCCTCACCACCTTCTATAATTCTGGGATTCGGCTGGCAGAAATGGCTCCAATTTTTGGGGAGGACTGCTCCAAAAAACCCTTACGACCTTCTGAAATTTGCCATTTCAGCTAGCAGAAATGGCTCCAGTTTTGGTGGAGGTCAGCTCCAAAAAGCTCTCACGACCTTCTGAATTCGAGGTTTCAGCTGGGAGAAATGGCTCCAGTTTTGGGTGAGGGCTGCTCCAAACAGCCCTCACAACCTCCTGGAATTCAGGGCTTCATCTGGCAGAAACAGCTTTCATTTTGGTGAAGGAGGCTGCTCCAAAAAGTCACAACCTGCTGAAATTTGGGATTTCAACTGGCAGATGTGGCTCCAGTTTTGGTAGAGGTCTGCTAGAAAAAGCCCTCATGACCTCCTGGAATTCGGGGTTTCAGCTCGCAGAAACTGCTCCAATTTTGGGGGAGGGCTTTTCCAAATAACATTCACGACCTCCTGGAATTTGGGGTTTCAGCTGGCAGAAACAGCTTTCATTTTGGTGAAGGAGGCTGCTCCAAAAAACAGACACATTCTGCTGAAATTTGGGATTTCAACTGGCAGAAGTGGCTCCAGTTTTAGTGTAGGGCTGCTACAAAAAGCGCTCATGACCACCTGCAATTCAGTGTTTCAGCTGGCAGAAACGGATCCAATTTTGGGGAAGGGCTGCTCCAAAAAGCCCTTACAACCTCCTGAATTCAGTGGTTTCAGCTGGCAGAAACAGCTTCAATTTTGGAGGGCTGCTCCAAAATGCCCTGACAATGTCCTGGAATTTGGGGTTTTCAACTGGCAGAAATGGCTTCAATTTCATGTAGGGCTGCTCCAAAAGCCCTCATGACCTTCTGAAATTTGTCGTTTCAGCTAGAAGTGGCTCCAGTTTTGGGGAGGGCACGCTCCAAGAAGCCCTCCCGACCTTCTGAATTGGGGTTTCAGCTGGCAGAAATGTCTCAGTTTTGAGGAGGGATGGTCCAAACAGCCCTCACAACCTCCCTGGAATTCAGGGTTTCATCTGGCAGAAATGATTTCATTTTGGGGAGGGAGGCTGCCCAAAAGTCACAACCTGCTGAAATTTGGGATTTCATCTGGCAGAAGTGGCTCCAGTTCTGGCAGAGTTCTCAGAAAAGCCCTCATGACCTCCTGAATTCGGGTTTCAGCTTGCAGAAACTGCTCCAATTTTGGGAGGGCTTTTCCAAAAACATTCATGACCTCCTGGAATTTGGGGTTTCAGCTGGCAGAAACAGCCCATTTCGGGAGGGCTGCTCCAAAAGGCCCTCACCAACTTCTGGAATTCTGGGATCCAGCTGGCAGAAATGGCCCCAGCTTTGGGCTAGGGGGCTGCTTCAAAAAGCCCTCACAACCTTCAGGAATTCAGGGTTTCAGCTGGCAGAAATGGCTTCAATTTTGGGAGAGGGCGGCTCCAAAAAGCCCTCAGGATCTACTGGAATTCGAGGTTTCAGCTTGCAGAAATGGCTTCAATTTTGGGGAACGGCTGCTCCAAAAAGCCCTTACAACCTCCTGGAATTCAGTGTTTCAGCTGGCAGAAACAGCTTCAATTTTGGGGAGGGCTGCTCCAAAATGCCCTGACAACGTCCTGGAATTTGGGGTTTCAACTGGCAGAAATGGCTTCAATTTTCATGTAGGGCTGCTCCAAAAGCGCCTATGACCTACTGGAATTCAGTGTTTCACCTAGTACAAATGACTTCATTTTGAGGGAGGATTTTTCCAAAAGCCTCATGACCTTCTGAATTTGGGGTTTCAGCTGGCAGAAATGTTCTAATGGGGAGGGCAGCTCCCAAAATCCCTCATGACCTCTTGAATTTGTGGGTTTCAGCTGGCAGAAATGGCTCCAGTTTTGGGGGAGGGCAGCTCAAAAAACACTCACAACCTCCTCAATTGGGGGTTTCAGCTGGCAGAAATGGCTCCAGGTTTGGGGGAGGGTTGCTCCAAACAGCCCTCACAATCTCCTGAAATTCAGGGTTTCATTTGACAGAAACAGCTGCAATTTTGGGGAGGGCTACTCCAAAAAGCCCTCACAACCTCCTGGAATTTGAGGGTTCGGCTGCCAGAAATGGCTCCAATTTTGGGGGAGGACAGGTCCAAAAATCCCTCATGATCTCCTGGAATTTAGGTTTCAGCTGGCAGAAATTGCTTCAGGTTTGGAGGGTACTCAAAAGCCTTCTTGACTCCTATGGAATTTGGGGTATGGAGCTGGCAGAAATGGCTCTAATTTTGGGGAGGGCTTCTCCAAAACCCCTCATCACCTCCTGGAATTCAGGGTTTCACCTGGCAGAAATGGCTCCAATTTCAGGGAGGGCTGCTCCAAAAGCCCTCATGACCTCCTGAATTTGTCATTTCAGCTTGAAGAAATGGTCTCCAATTTTGGGGGAGGGCTTTTCTCAAATAACTCTTCTATGCCTCCTGGAATTTGGGGCTTCAGCTGGCAGAAAAGCTCAATTTCTAGGGAGGGCTGCTCCAAAAAGCACTCTACCACCTTCTCTATTTCTGGGATTCAGCTGGCAGAAATGGTTCCACTTCTTGCGAGGGCTGCTCCAAAACCCTTTATGACCTTTCTGAAATTTGCCATTTCTGCTAGCTGAAATGGCTCCAGTTTTGGTGGAGGTCAGCCTAAAATCTTTCACTTAACTCTGAATCTGAGGTTTCAGCTGGGAGAAATGGCTCTCAGTTTGGGCGAGGGTTGCTCCAAACAGCCCTCACAACCTTCTGTGAATTGTGGGCTCATCTGGCAGAAATAGCTTTCATTTTGGTGAAGGAGGCTGCTCCAAAAACCTGTCACAATCTGCTTGAAATTTGGGATTTCACTGTAGAAGTGGTTCCAGTTTTGTGTAGGGCTGCTACAAAAGCGCCACGACCACCTGGAATTCAGTGTTTCAGCTGGCAGAAATGGATCCAATTTTGGGGAAGGGCTGCTCTAAAATCCCTTACAACCTCCTGAATTATGGGTTTCAGCTGGCAGAAACAGCTTCAATTTTGGGGAGTGCTGCTCCAAAATGCCCCTCACAACGCCTGGAATTTGGGGTTTCAATTGTAGAAATGGTTTCAATTTTTGTGTAGGGCTGCTCCTAAAAGCCTCACGACCTTCTGAAATTTTCCATTTCAAGCTAGAAGTGGTTCCAGTTTTGGGGGAGGCAGCTCCAGAAGCCCTCCCGACCTTCTTGAATTTGGGGTTTCAGCTGACAGAAATGGCTCTAGTTTTGGGTGAGGCTGCCCAAACAGCCCTCACAACCTCCTGGAATTCAGGGTTTCATCTGGCAGAAGAAACGGCTCTAATTTTGGTGAGGGAGGCGGCTCCAAAATCTGTCACAACCTCCTGGAATTTTGGATTTTAACTGGCAGAAATGGCTCCAATTTTGTTGTAAGGCTGCTCCTAAAAGCGCCATGACTTCCTGGAATTCTAGTGTTTCACCTGCACAAATGACTAATTTTGAGGGAGGACTTTTCCAAAAAGCCCTCATGACCTTCTGGAATTTGGGGTTTCAGCTGGCAGAAATGTCTCCAATTGTGGGGAGGGCAGCTCCCAAAATCCCTCATGACCTCCTGGAATTTGGGGTTTCA
Organism: Neoceratodus forsteri; assembly: GCA_016271365.2. Taxonomy (NCBI): domain Eukaryota; kingdom Metazoa; phylum Chordata; order Ceratodontiformes; family Ceratodontidae; genus Neoceratodus; species Neoceratodus forsteri. The sequence goes on from CM057449.1 coordinate 738,370,970, forward strand.
GCTAGCAGAAACAGCTCCACTTTTGTGTAGTGCTGCCCAAAAAGCCCTCACCACCTTCTGTAATTCTGGGATTCAGCTGGCAGAAATGGCTCCAGCTTTGGACTAGGGGATGCTCAAAAAAGCCTACACAACCTCCAGGAATTCTAGGTTTCAACTGGCAGAAATGGCTCTAATTTAGGTGGAGGGGCTGCTCCAAAAGCCCTAAGGATCTCCTGAATTTGAGGTTTTAGCTTGCAGAAATGGCTCCAATTTTGGGGAAGGGCTGTCTCAAAGCCTTCATAACCTACTGGAATCTGTAGGGATTCAGCTGGCAGAAATGGCTCCAATTTTGGGGGAGGGCTGGTCCAAATAGCCCTCACGACCTTCTGGAATTCTGGGTTTCAGCAGGCAGAAATGGCTCCAGCTTTGGGAGGGCTGGTCCAAAAAGCCCTCACAACCTCCTGGATTTCTGGGTTTCAGCTGGCAGAAGTGGCTCCAATTCTGGGGGAGGGCTGCTCCAAAAAGCCCTCAGGATCTCCTGGAATTCGGGATTTCAGCTGGCAGAAATAGCTCCAATGTTGGTGTAGGGCTGCTCCAAAAAGCCCTCACGACCTTCTGAAATTTGTCGTTTCAGCTACCAGAAATGGCTCCAGTTGTGTGGGAGGGCTGCTTCGAAAGCCTCACGACCTTCTGAATTTTGGGTTTCAGCTGGAAGAAATGACTCAATTTTAGGGGAGGGCTGCTCCAAAAGCCTCACGACCTTCTGAAATTTGCTGTTTCAGCAGCAGAAGTGGATCCAGTTTGGGGGAGGGCAGCTCCATGAAGAACTCCCGACCTTCTGAATTCAGGGTTTCAGATGGCAGAAATGGATCCAGTTTTGGGTGAGGGCTGCTCCAAACAGCCCTCACAACCTCCTGGAATTCAGGGTTTCATCTGGCAGAAACAGCTCTAATTTTGGTGAGGGAGGCGGCTCCAAAAATCAGTCACAACCTCCTGGAATTTTGGATTTCAACTGGCAGAAATGGCTCCAATTTTGGTGTAAGGCTGCTCCAAAAAGTGCTCACGACCTCCTGGAATTCAGTGTTTCACCTGGCACAAATGACTCCAATTTTGAGGGAGGACTTTTCCAAAAAGATCTCATGACCTTCTGGGATTTGGGGTTTCAGCAGGCAGAAATGTCTCCAATTGTGGTGGAGGGCAGCTCCCAAAATCTGTCATGACCTCCTGGAATTTGGGGTTTCAGCTAGCAGAAATGGCTCCAGTTTTGGGGAGGGGCTGCCCAAAACCCTCATCACCTCCTGGAATTCAGGGTTTCACATGGCAGAAATGGCTCCACTTCAGGGCAGGGCTGCTCCAAAAGGCCTCATGACCTCCTGGAATTGGCCAGTTTCGGTTTGAAGAAACGGCTCCATTTTGGGGAGGGCTTTTGTACATATTGAGGTCCTTTAGTCTCTTCTTAAAGGGCTTGTGAAGCAGACCCTGCACAATTTTAGTAGCCCTCCTCTGGACCGCCTCTACTCTGTCCTGTGGTCCAAATCTACTCTGTCTATGTCCTTGGAGATGTGGTCCTCAAATATGGATACAGTACTCTAAGTGAGGTCTCACCAGTGATCTATACAGTGGTAACACTACCTCTCTCTTTCTGCTGGTGATACTCCTCCCTATGCACCCTAGCATCTCACTAGCTCTCCCCACTGCCTTGTAACACTGTCCGACCACCTTTACATTATCAATATGATTACACCCAGATCTCTTTCCTGTTTGAATGTCATCAATACCTCTCCACCTATTTTGTACTCCACCCTGTTTCTGTACCCCAAGTGCATGATTTTGCACTTTGCATTGAAACTTAGCTGCCACACCCTTGACCACTCCCTCTAGCTTTCTTAGATCTCTATTCATTCCCCCACCCACCTCCCGGAGTGTCGACCCTATAGCAGATTGTAGTGTCACCTGCAAAGAGACATACCTTCCCTTCTAGCCCCTCTGCAATGTAGCTAATAAAGACATTAAAGAGGACCGGTCCTAGTACTGATTCCTTTAGCACAGCATTGGTCAACCTCCCTTTCTCAGAGTGAACTCCGCTTAGCACCACCCTCTGTCTGCTGTTTCCCCAACCAATTCCTTACCAAGTTTACCACCTTTGGACCCACTCATAGGCTACCCAGCTTGTTTATGAGTCTCCTGTGTGGAACAGTGTCGAAGGCCTTTCTGAAATCTAGGTAGGCCACATCCACCACTCTACCCTGATCTAATTCCCTAGTCACCCAGTTAAAGAAATCTATCAGATTTGTTCAACATGTCCTCCCGCCAGTGAGTCCATGCTACCTCGGATCTCAAAAGCCATTGGATTCAAAATATTCCACAGTCCTTCCCTTCAGTAGTGATTCCATTAATTTCTCCAACACTAAAGGTAAGTAGACTGCCCTGTAATTGCCAGCCTTCTCCTTGCTACCTGTTTTGTGAAGTGAGACTACATCTGTCCTCCACCAGTCCTCCAGAACCACTCCCATCTCTAGTGAGTGGTTGAACAGAGCTGTCAGAGGTGTAGCCAGCACTCTCTGGCTCCCTCAATACTCTTGGATGCATACTGTCTGGCCTCATTGCCTTGCCCACTTCAGATTTGGGAGTTCCCTCAGGACTCTCTCCTCCATAAATGGACTGGTGTCCATCTCCCTTCCTTCAATGTTCCTGATAATTATCTGTGGTCTCTCACCTTCCCTTCCTCTGTGAACACGGAATAAAAATATTTGTTCAGGATGTCTGTTTTCCTGCTCCCCTCAACACACTCTTCCCTTCCTTCTAAGCCTTACTAGCCCTCCCTGATCTTTGTCTTTTCACTTACACACCTTAAAAATATATTGTCCCCTTTCTTTACTTCATGGGCTTTTTTCTCCTCCATTTGCGCTTTCCATTCCTAATTGCTTTCCTGCCTCCTTCTATTTTTCTGCTACACCTCCTCTCTCTTTGTCTCCTTATACCTCCTGAATGCTGTTTGCCCTTACCTTCCTGGCCACCTCTTTGGAGAACCATAGTGGTCTCTTTTTCCTCTTGCTTTTGCTTACTTGCCTGACAAAGAAGTTTGATGCCTTCTTTATCCCCCCTTTTAGTTTCACCCACATTTCCTCCACTCCACCCAAGTCATTTCCTTCTGCCAGGGCATCACTGAGGCATTCCCCTATCTTTTTAAAACTCAGCCCTCCTGAAGTGCAGGACCCTCACCTTTGTGTGGTTTTATTCTGCCACTGTACTTATATTGAACCACACCATATGGTGATCACTGGTCCTCAGGTGGCCACCCACTGTGTCATCTGCAACACTGTCCCCATTGGTGGGTATTGCCCCCTCATGAGTGGGCTGTCTGTTTTACTAGTTGCCTGTGGAATTCCCCTCGCAAGAAGTCCAGGATGCCCTACTCCTAGCTAAATCTGCAGCTGGATGCTCAATCTACATCTGGAAAATTGAAGCCCCCACCAGCAGCACCTCCCACTTGTTTCTTGTTTGGCAACTTTTGGATAGCTTCCACTAGAACCTTATGCACTCCGCCTTCCCATTGTAGAGTTTGCAGATCATGCCAGTGTGAATAGCTGCTCTCTTTCCCATTTCTAGGGTGACCCACAGTACCTCCGCCCCTCCTTGTATTCCTTGTATATCAATTGCTTTAATGCTATCCCTCACATAAAGAGCCACTCCACCACCTTTCTTTCCCACCCTGTCCGTCCTGCACAGAGTATAGCCTAGTATGGCTATATCCCAATCATGGTTCTCATTGCACCATGACTCTGTAATGGTGACAATGTCCAGGTCAGCCTCAGCCATGATGGCCTCTAGGTCCGGGATTTTATTTCCCAGACTTCAAGCATTTGCACATGGCCTACCAGATTCTGCTAGCAACCTTGTTTTTTTTTTTTCACATTTGGAACCAAATATTGACAATTTGCATCAATCTCCCATGTTTATTATTATGGGAGGTGATTATTATTTTGTTTTGGACCCTTTTCTAGACAGGACCCCTCAAGAGAAGGGGTCCCCCTCTCATCAATGCTCCAGGGGTGTTCTTCAGCATTTATGTGCAGAATTTAATCTGGTGGACTGTTGGAGAATCTTTCACCCTGAAACCCATCATTTGACATTTCAGTCTCACAGATTCCAGACTTGCAGTTGGCTGGATTATTTTCTGTATAGTTCAACTATTTTGTCGGATCTGGTGGATGTGGCCATTTTTCCCATGGTTATCTCAGACCATGCCCCAGTGAGTATGGTCTGGGTACCCAGAGGTAGTATTGCTAAGTCTCCCCAGTGGCACTTCAATCCCACCCTCCTCTGTTCAGAGGAATTTAGACAGTGGTTGCAAGTGGAAATAACAACAAAAATGGAAAGAGACCTAGGGGTAATCATATCAGATGACCTTAAGGTTGGCAAACAATGCAAGAAGGCAGTAGGGAGGGCTGGGGGGATACTGGGATCTATAGGGAGAGGTATCACCAGCAGAAAACAGGAAGTTATTATCCCCCCATACAGACAGTTGGTGAGACCCCATCTGGAGTACTGCATCCAGTTCTGGAGACCACATCTCCACAAGGACATAGACAGGATGGAGGTAGTTCAGAGGAGGGCAACTAAAATGGTGTAGGGTCTGCAAGAGAAGCCATATGAGGAGAGACTAGAAGAGCTTAATATGTATACCTTAAGGAAAGGAGGAGAGGGGGACATGATAGAAATGTTTAAGTACCTCAGTGGAATCAACAAAGTCTGAGAGGGTAGAATCTTTCAGAAAAGAGATGTGCAAGAACAAAGGGACACAATTTGAAGACAGAGGGGGATGGCTCAGGGGCAATGTGAGGAAGTATTTTTTCACAGAGAGGGTGGTGGACATGGAACAGCCTTTCTGAGGAGGTTGTGGGGTCTAAAACTGTGGGAGAATTCAAGAATGTATGGGACAGACATAAGGCAATTTTTTGTGGGGGGTAGGAAGAAATAGGCTGTTGGTTAAATAGGATCTTCAGCTTATCCTCTAGGTAGGGAAATGGGCAGACTAGGTAGGCCAAGTGGTCCTTATCTGCCGTCAAAGTCTATGTTTCTATGTAGTTTTTTATTTTGAGATGAATGTTGCTCCAGACTTAGCATGTTTCACTCTGTGGGAGGTTTCAAGGCCTCGTCAGGGGCTGTATAATTCCTATAATTCTTAGGTGAATAAAAACAACGGAGGCAGGAAATTACGGATCTCACCCTTCAAATTAAACAACTGAAAGTGGATATATATACATCTCTGTCTACCCAAGACCCTAAGGTCAAGGAAATTCTTATCCTTTAATATAGGCTGAATACTATTTATCACCAACAGGACTCTAGGGCCATGTTTTTCTGCAGCAATCTTACTGGGAATCAGGAGACAAAGCAGTGAAACTCCTGGCTTATAGATTAGAAACATAGACACATAGAAATTGGCAGCAGATAAGGACCACTAAGCCCATCCAGTCTGCCCATAGGTCCTATACATTGCATGTGGCCAGTGACCCTATGTGATCAATGGTTTTTCATCCTCCTCCCTCCCTCTCAAGCTTCCCTTAAAGTGGAAATCTATGAAACCCAGATTCCTTATTGCAGGGTGAAGGGGCTTATTTTATTACAACCATGGCACGAATAGCTAGCAAGTTTTGTGATCATTATTCTTCCCTTTATAGTTCTACTGTCTCTCCATTGAGAGAGGAATTTGATGCCTTTTTTCTAACTTGAGTCTGCCAAAATTACCTCTGAAGGTTGCTCTGACCCTAGAGGAAGACATTACTGACAGAAATTCAACAGGCGATCCGGACTTTAGCTTCTGCTAAAGCACCTGGACCGGATGGTCTCAGCACCGATTTTTATCAAGCTTTTGGGCCACTTCTTTCCTCTTGGTTACTGGAGCATTTTCATTCCAGTAGTGTTACTGGAACTATGCCACCCACTATGCAGGAAGTGACTATCACAGTCCTACATAATCTCAGTAAACTCACCACCATTTGTAAGAAGAAATGAAGTGGAAGGAAACATATTCATTTCTTGTGCTTTACAGTAACTGGTAATTGCTATTTTTGTTATTAAACTTAGATTGTGGGCTTTTAGTGACACTGTAATTTCTTTGCTGTCTTTGCTTAGAACTGTTTTGGGCTGTTGAAAATTTAAAAGCGTAGTGGTGGTGTATTTCTTTGCTGTCTTTAATTGCTGCAAGATTTAGTCTTGGCTTATCTGACTTGCCCTGTAGTCTGGATGAGGGGTGCTAATGGTCTGGCCTCTGACCTCAGCTACATGATAACTGGAGGTGGGGCTTAGTCAGAGTTGAGGTAGCAAGTGATTTTGTTTGCTCAGAAGAAGCCAGAAGTGGAAGGAAACATATTCATTTCTATGCTTTACAGTAACTGGTAATTGCTATTTTTGTTATTAAACTTAGATTGTGGGCTTTTAGTGACACTGTAATTTCTTTGCTGTCTTTACTTAAATTGTTTTGGGCTGTTGAAAATTTAAAAGCGTGGTGGTGGTGTATTTATTTGCTGTCTTTAATTGCCAAATTTTCCAGCCCCTCCTTCCCTTCCCAAGTCTTAATTATATGCCCTGTTAAATCTGATTAACAGCAGCTAAACACAGGGGATAGTAGGGGCATGGAGTGGAGGGGCATAAGGGAAGAAGCTCACCTTCAGCATGACAAGTGTTTTGATTCATTTATTTATTTATTTATTTATTTTTAAAGAAAAGTATCTGAGGATCAGTGGCAGGATTTTTAGGACAGTAAATTAATAATAAGGAAACTAGGAGAGCTTCAGTAACAGACATGTAGTGGAATAGCAGTATAATTGCAGTATAATGTGGGGAGTGGTGCAATGCAGATGAGGTAGCCAGACTCAGAGTGGAGGTAAACCGGGTCAGGAGTACCATCACACCTATCCAGAGACCACCCAGTCCAACGTAGCTGCCTCAAAGGATGCCAAGAACGAGGAGCACTTGGATGACACTGGGCTCAGGGCGGGTTAAGATGGTCAGGCAGAGGCACATCCCAGATCCTATTCCACTCAAGAACTCATATGCCACACTGGCAAATGGGGGCAACCAAATAGAGGTACCCAGAGAAGTGGAAGGAAAGGATGTGGGGGTTAGCCAAGGACGTGACCTCAGTGAGGAGAGCAGTGGACCCCAGAGGAGGAGAAGTGAATCCTGGTTGGGGATTCCATTATAAGAGGGATCCAGCTAGGAACACAGGAGGGGAAGGGGGAGGACAGGGAGGTGAGGTGCCTACCAGGTGCCATGGCATGGAGGGATGGAAGGAAGATCCTGGGGATCGCTGGGAAGGCAAGATGGAAGGGTGAGCTGGATGTCATTATCCACCTAGGTACTAATGACCTGGCAAATGGGGAGCCATGGGAAGTTCAGGAAGAGTTTAGGAAATTGGGAAGGGGTCTCAAGCAAGTAGCTACTTCTGTCACCTTCTCAGAAGTACTACCTGCGAGAGGCATGGGAAAGCATATGGGTGCATGCACTAGAACTTTAACTTATGGTTGAAAACTGGTGCTGTGAGGAATGGTTTGATTCATTGGTGACTGGGGACCCACCTGGAGGGATGGAGGTTTGTTCAAGCCTGACGGCCTGCAACCATCCTGGAGGGAATCAAGCACTCAATGATAAGTTTAAATGCTACATTGACAAGCATTTAAACTAGTCAAGGGAGGTGGCAGGCCAGCAAGGAGGGTACCTACTTGCTCGCTCCCACAGCTAGCAGTGGAAACAGTGAACCAGAGGAGTGGATATCTCAACAAAGCAGTGTGCAAAAGATGGAGATTAGCACCCAAGAGGTGGCTAGGCAGAAAAGGGCAAAATCAGCAGAAGGGCAGACAGCAAGGAGAACCATGGATAAAGGACAACCAGGGAAGAGGCTGGAGTAGAACAGTTAAACAGTCTAGGAGGTCAAATCATGGAAAGCCATGTGTGCAAATGCCAGGAGCCTTAGCAACAAGATGGAAGATCTGGAGGCTGTCATGGTGCAGTCAGACCTGGACATTGTGGCCATCACACAGAAACCTGGTGTAATGATAACCATGACTGGGAGATGGCCATTCCTGGCTACAACATATTCAGAAGAGACTAAGCAGGTAGGAAGGAAGGAGGAGTGGCCACTGTATGTGAAAATGACATAAGGGCCACAGAGATCCAGGAGGAACAAAATGGGGAGAATACTGTGGGTTAAGCTGGAAAGGAAAATGGGGCCAGGCCATCGGCACAGGTGTGGTCTATAGACCACCAGCCCAGGAGGAAGAAACAGATGAGGCTGATGCTAGCCATCCAAGGATGGCAGACAATGGTGAGTAGTACTGGTTGGAGACTTCAATATTCCAGACGTGGACTGGAGCATCCCAGCAGCAGCATCAACTAGGAGCAGATTTATCCTGGACTCCCTTCAGGGTGCCTTCCTCAAGCAACTGGTCATGGAACCAACTCGCAGAAGGCAATACTGGACCTTGTGCTCACAAACAGGGACAGTGTGATGTGGGTAACAGTGGGGGAGCACCTGGGGAAGAGTGACCACCAGTCATTGTGGTTTGAAATCACAGAAGGAGCAGAACCAAACCACACAAAAACACATATCCTGGATTTTAGGGGGGCAGACATTGGGAAAATGGGGAGATACTTGAAAGAGGCATTAAGGGGAATGGGGCAGAAATCAGGGGTTGAGGAAAAGTGGGCAGTATTTAAAATGGGATTACAACAGAATTATGCATTAAGCAGGTTAGCAAGAGGAAAGGAAGAGGAGGCCATTATGGTTTTCCAAAGAGGTAGCAAAGAAAGTGAACGCCAAAAAGATTGCATTCAGACAATACAAAAAGGCACAGGCAGAAGGGGATAGGGAGAAGTGCCAGGAGAAGCAAAGGGAGGCAGGGAGGTCAGTAAGGGAAGCTAAAGGTCAGGCAGAAGAACACATTGCAAAATCAGTGGGAAGAGGGGACAAAATCTTTTACTGGTACATAAGTGAAAAAAGAAAGGCAAAAGGAGGGATAGTGAGACTGAAGGGGGAGGATGGGGGCCCCATGGAGGATGACAACAGTAAAGCTGACATACTGAACAGGTATTTCTGCTCAGTCTTTACTGAGGAAGAGGAGGGTAATGAGTCTGATGGGAGTACAAGGGTGAGAATGGTGCAGGAATGGACACAAGACCCTTTACACGAGAAAGGGTCCTGAAGGAACTGGAAATAATAAGAGTTGATAAGCAATGGAGCCAGATGGGTACACCCCAGGGTCCTTAAAGAACTCAGAGGTGGTGGCTGAACCTCTGGCTATCCTGTTTAGCCAATCACTGGTAACAGGAAGTACCCAAGACTGGAGGACAGCAGATGTAGTCCCCTTATACAAAAGTGGGAACAAAGAGGAAGCGGGGAACTATAGACTAGTCAGCCTCACCTCGGTAGTGGGGAAGATCATGGAAGCACTACTGAAGGAGAGATTGGTGGAACATCTGGTTGTCCATGGACTGCAGGATCCAGGGCAGCATGGTTTCACCAGGGGGAGGTCATGTCAGACCAACCTTGTTGAATTTTTTTGACTGGGTGACTAGGGAGGTGGATCAGGGGAGGGCAGTGGACATGGCCTATCTGGACTTCAGCAAGGCCTTTGACACTGTGCCACATAGAAGACTATTACAGAAGCTGGGGAATATGGGTGTGGGCAGGACATGAGTGTGGTGGGTAGGTAACTGGCTGGGCGTCAGGACACAGAGGGTGGTGGTAAATGGCTGTCACTCCACAGGGGGAAGAGTGACCAGTGGGGTACCACAGGGATCAGTGCTGGGACCGGTCCTGTTCAACATCTTCATCAGTGACATTGTGGGACCTAGAAGGCAGAATTTCACTGTTCACTGATGACACCAAACTCTGTAACAGAGTAGACACACAGAGGTGTAGACAGAATGAAAAGGACCTGCAGAAACTTGAAGAATGGTCAGGGGTTTGGCAGTTGAAATTCAATGCAAAAGTGCAAGATAATGCATATGGGGCACAAAAACCCTGGCACAATATATCAGTTTGGGGGGTGAGGATATAGCATGCACCAAGCAGGAAAGGGATCTTGGGGTTATCATCACTGATGACCTCAAGGTAGGGAAACAGTGTGACAAGGCAGCAGTAAAGCAAATAGGATGCTGGGATGCATTGGGCAGGGGCATCACCAGCAGGAAAAGAGAGGTCATGATTCCACTGTACAAGACACTAGTGAGACCCCACCTGGAGTACAGTGTACAGTTCTGGAGACCTTACCTACGTAAGGACATAGACAGGGTAGAGAAGGTTCAGAGAAGGGCAACAAAGATGGTACATGGATTGCATCATAAGTCCTATGAGGACAGGTTGAAGAAATTAAATATGTACTCCATGGAGGAGAGGAGGGAGAGACGGGACATGATAGAGACGTACAAGTATCTTACAGGGAGGAACAGGGTGCAAGAATACACTATTTTTAAGCAAAAAAGATATTCCAGGACTAGAAGGCATGGGATGAAGTTGGAGGGAGGACGATTCAGAGGTAATGTGAGGAAGAATTTCTTCACAGAACGGGTGGTGGACAAGTGGAACACCATGCCTAAGGATGTGGTGGGGGCTGTAATGATCACGTGATTTAAGAATGCATGGGATAGACATAAAGGAATTCTGGAGGTCAGGGGTAAGGGACAACAGAGTTCTAGGAAGACATAAACTGAAGTTACAAACTCAAATGGGCAGACTAGGTGGGCCACGCGCTTTTATCTGCCGACACTGTCTATGTCTATGTATCTATGAATTATGAGCTATATCTTTGCTTAATATTGACTCTAAGCTTTTAGCTAAAATCTTGCCAACTCGGTTAGAAAAGGTTTTGCCTTTACTTAGACATAAATCACAGGCTGGTTTTATGAGGGGTAGGTAGGGCAGTGATAATCTCCGAGCAGTGCTTAACTTGATACAAAGCTCCACTAGTGGTCTGGATTCCACTGCCCTGGTAGAAATTGATGCCAAAAAGGCATTTGATTCCATTGAATGGAATTATTTATTGTACAGTATGTACTCTCTGCAGTGGGTATGGGCCCAGTTTTTCAGAAGTGTATCCAAAGTTTGCATTCCGTGCGAGGTAGATGGTGTTGTTGACCAATGGGGTTTTGATCAGAACCCTTCTCTCTATTAGGGAATGAGGCAATGTTGTCCATTGAGCCCTCTTTTTGTTTTGTTGGCCATAGAACCCCTCAATATAGCATTACATCAGCACCGGACATACATGGTATTTCAGTTAGAGATTGGTCATTTCCCACTTTATAATATGCAGATGACTTGCTTCTAATGTTGTCTAAAGTGGAAGTCTCTTTGCCTAATGCTTGAAAGGTCATTGATTCTTTTAGTGTAATTTCTGACTTAAAGGTCCATTGGGCTAAAATCACAATTTTACCGCTTCATAATGCTAACCACAATTGGGCTTCTATACACCTGCAAACACTAAAATGGTCACCTAAAGGTATCCTTTATTTGAGTTTGCATATTTCCAGTAAGCTGCATGAAATGTGTTATAAGAACACACAGGATTTGCTTACAGAGATATATGTGGATATGAACAGATGGGCAAAACTTCATTTGTCCCTTCCTGGTAAGATTGCTGCTATTAAAATGATGGGCTTCCCGAAGTTACTTTATTGCATAAGTAATGTAGCAATGCCTATACCCCTAGAGCTGTGGAATAAAATTAATAGTATGTTTTTCAACTTTATCTGGGAAGGTAATACTCCTTGTTTTGGTAGGAAAGTACTAAGACAGCCTGGTCCTTGGGGTGGCTGGAATATGCTTTGTCCCTGAACGTACCATGTCAGTCATGGCCTGAAACAGACTCTATGTTGGTTACCTACCTCTGTAAATACCCCTTTGTGAGTCAAGATAGAACAAGCCTGGGGGTGTGGCCTAGCTACAGAGCAGTATGGAGGCTTAGTTCAAGAGCTCTGGCTTAATCCACCAAATATCTCCTCCATTCCACATTAAATCCTGCGCTTTTGTATAAATATTTTCAAGCCTTAAGAAGATCAGATGCCTAACATCACCAAACCGCCAAATAAGCAGGCTAAGCTTTCATTTAACAGGACGAGAACTCAGTTGGCAGGAGGGGGCCTACCCCATTTTCCTGTATCAGCTAAGTACCGGACTGCCTGAAGTCTCATTGGACACTTTAAATCCCAGAGGCAGACAGAATCAGACAAGGCAATGGCGGACCATTACCACTCTATAGGGAGGTTAATTCAAGATCTTAAACATGACCTGGGGACTCGCATGGAAACGGGCTTTGAAACTGTGACCTCTCGACTGCAGCATCTCCAGCAAAATGTTAATACAATCTCTGAAATGGTAGATGCACATAATCAACATTTAGAAGAGCTCGAGTCCCGGGTGAGCTCCCAACAAGATACCAGCAATGCCATGCGCATTGATCTACAAAATGCCCTTAAAGAAATCAATAAATGAAAGCAGAATATTGACAATCATGAGAATAGGGAAAGAAGATGTAACATTCATATTGTAGGCCTACCTGAATCTGTGGAGGTGCATGACTGCGCTAAGTACATCCAGACATGGCTGAAGCAATCTTTGAACCTTACACCTGAGATAAAGCTGGAAATTCAGCAGGCACATAGATCTCTGGGGGCTAAACCTTCCCATGAGCAGAGGACTCGTCATGTCATAGTGAAGTCCCTCCGATACCAGGATAGACAAAAAGTGTTGGAAAATGCCAGGAGACAAGGGCCCCTAATGGTGCAGCAATCCCGGGTGAGCATCTTCCCGGGACTATTCTTACCAGCTCCAACAGCAGAGGATGGCATTTGCTGAAGCAAAGAGGAGATTGCATGCCCTGAAGTGTTAGTTCTCGCTGGTCTATCCGGCTTATTTGATTGTGAGGCCCCAAGATAAGATTGCGTGCTCATTCACATCACAGGAGACAGCTCTAGCCTATGTGAGGGATTTGGAGGAAGAAAGAAGGTGGCGAAATGAATAGGGTAACTAATTTTTTATGATGTGGGATCTCAACAAACGATCAATAGAAACTACTCTCAAAGACTGATTTTAAAGTGTAGGGCCTGGGGGGGGCGAGCCATATTTGTATTGTACTTCTTATGTGAACTCTTTGCTCCGTAATACTGCCGGGTGCCCTGTCATGGCTGGAGCAGAGAATGTGGATGTGGCTCCTACTGGGTCTTACACTAGCTGAAAGTTTTTATGAGCACCAAATGGTCGATTGGCCTGCTTTATGGATCAGGAACTTGGATCACATAAGACTTTCGTGTCTTGTACAGTTGATGTCTGTGGTTAGCATTGTGAAATGTATGGGCCTATATTAGTCAGCTTTAGTAATCTGAGCTGGGCCCGATGAAGAAGGGGGCTGGGGTGGAGACAACTGGGCCTTGAAAGTGGGATCACAGGAGGCAAGGCAGGGGGACAGTTGCTGTGGATCTGGATAATGGTGTGGGAGGAGGCTGGGATACCAGCCCTCTACCCTGAGGAACATCATATGGGTTAACTCTGACGAGGATCCTTGCTATACAGGCTGATCATACAAATATAAGTACTGTGCAGGGTGTCTTTCTTCACATACTGAATTGTAGAATCTCATGTGTTAATTTGTTTAAATACGATCTCAGATATGGGCTGTGGAAATGCTTGCTTTTATTTTTTAAATACAATAGAAATCTATTGAAGGGATATGCCGAAGGGAGTTCCATTTGCTGGATATGGGGAGTTTCTAAATATTTACTTCAGGGGCCAGGTGCAGGCCTTTCTTCTCTCATGAACTCTAGTCAGCTTACACTGGAGGAGAGGGGAAGAATTTTAGGAAATTTGAGGAGTTTCCCTCTCGATCTAGATTAATGGACATCGGAGCTCTGTAAGCTTAATTTGTTTCAAGCCTATCAACGTGTCTGCCCCCCCCCTTCTTTTTTGGAACTTCAGATGGGGAGGGGATGACTTGGAGAGGGATCTCAGGGAGTACCTATAGGCTATATGTGGGGGAAGGCAAATGTTTTTTCCGTTTCCCCACTCACGATTGGTTTTCCCCTGCATCCTCGCTCTTCTGGCTGGGGACCGATGTGTTTTTCTTCTCTTATGGAAAATCTACCCCTTTTCTATGTGCAGTTATTTTCCACTACCAGCAATTTGGAAGTTAAAAAGGATGGAGGGAGGGATGGGGGGTTGTCACCTCTCCCCCGTTGTTAGTCAACAGAAAATAGTGAGCTTGGTGGATTATATAGCTCAAACCATGAAGGTTAGTGGAGCGTACAAAACTGGGAAGAGGGGAGGGAGGAGGGAAATAAGGGTAGTTTGTGGGTAGCAACTCTTCTCCCATTGGAGGGCAAGGTGATAGTTATGTTCCTGAGGTTTGGTTAGTATGGGGAAAAGTTTGTGGGTTGTTTGGTTTGAAGTCTTGTTACATGCAGAGTAAAGTACTATAAAACTGGTATTCAACAGAGTGACAGTGATACAGTAATCATGAAAAGAATTATGGACCGGGTGAGTTTTTTGTCATGGAATGTAAATGGTCTTAAAACAGTTGTCAAGAGGAAAAGGGTTTGGTGAACAATAAAAAAATGAAGGGGATGTTATTTTCTTCAAGAAATTCACATGGATAGGTGGGAGGCCTCAAGGTTGGTGGATTCATGGGGAGGTTCTTTCTTGGTGTCCCCTTTTACATCTAAGGCAAGAGGGGTGGCTATATGGATCCACTCAGGAGTCCCACATAAAGTACACTCAGTCCTGCCTGACCCCCAAGGCAGATACATGCTAGCAGAAGTGGAGATGGGCTCAATGAAGCTCACGCTGGGCTCAATATATGGACTAAACTTTGATTCCCTAGATTTTTTTACTTGGCTTGGGGTTACGTTGAACCCTTATTCTGATAAGATTATACTTGCAGGGGATTTCAACACATATTTAGACCCAAGTTGGGATCATTCAAAAGGGAAATCTGGACCTCCTCCTAGGAGTACAGCAGCCCTTAGGGCATTAGTGCAAAGCAAGCCCTGAAGGAGGCATGGAGACAGCCATCCAGGAGAGATGGAATACTGATTTTATTCTCATGCCTATGGGTATACACCAGATTGGACTACATGTTTCTTTCCATGAGCTTTTGGTGGAAGTTATGGAAGCCTCATATGGCCAGATGGTGGTATCGGACCATGCGTCACTGAGAATAATCATCTCTCTGCTTGAGGGCCGACGCATGGAGCCCCAATGGCGGCTGGACCCAGCCCTGTTGATAGACCCCCAGTACATTGCTCAAATTAAGGTTAAGTTAGAGGAATATATAAAACTAAACCCCCCGGAGGATACTAGTGTAGGAAATGTATGGGAATGCCTTAAGGTCTTTATTAGAGGTGAATCTATTTCATATGCTGCTTTTAAAATAAGAGTATGACTAGAGAAGAGGGAATCTGGAGATACTATAAAGGAGGAGAAGGAGGAACATGAGAGCTCATTCACCACAAATATCCAAAAGACTCTGGATTCTTAAGGGTAAATTTTCCAAAATGACCTCTCAGAGACTAGAACGCAACCTAGTATTAACAAAGTCACAAAATTACTTTGTTGGAGACAGGGGAGGGAAGTAGCTAGCCAGCCTAGTTATGGGTAAGAAAGCTGACAGATCGATTCTGTCAATAGAAAACTCCCTGGGGAATATTACCTGTAACCAACAAGAAATAAACAATACTTTTAGAACATTTTATTCTTTATATACATCTGAATTTCCTCAGGGGGCAAACATGGATGTTTTTTTAGATGCAATCCAGTTGCCCTCTCTAGCTCCTCGGAAAAAGGCAGAGCTGGATTCACCGCTCTTAATTGAGGAGGTCAAAGGTGCAGTGTGGAAAGCCACTAGGGGTAAGGCGCTGGGTCCAGATGGAATTCTGATGGAACTCTATAAGCTCCTGTGGGACTTGATAGGCCTCTTGATGTACCAGATGGTCAAAGAATTGTTGGGCTCGGGGGTACTTCCCTCCTCTCTTACACTAGCTACAATTATGGTGTTACCCAAGCCAGGGAAAGATCCAAATAAGTGTGGTTCTTACCGACCAATTTCCCTGCTCAGTACAGATTATAAAATCATAGCAAAGATACTTGCTTCCAGATTGGAACAATACCTCCCTAAGTTGATACACATTGACCAAGTGGGCTTTGTAAAGGGTTGTCAGGCAAAACATAATTTAAGAAGAACACTCAATATTATGCATAGGTGGAGAGGAAAGGGAGAGGGAGGCTTGTTGGCCCTGGATGCAGAAAAAACCTTCGACCAGGTCGAATGGCCATTTATGATGGCAGTTCTGTGACAATTTGGATTTGGGGAGGGGTATTGGGTTGGATCCAGGCTTTATACAGGAACCCTAAAGCCTAAATATTAACAAACAACATGGTTTTGTCCCCGTTCATTCTATCCCGAGGGACACGGCAGTGATGCCCTCTTTCTCCCCTATTTTATGTCCTTACAATTGAAACATTAGCTGAAGCAATTAGACAAGAGAGATGGATCGAAGGTTTAGACTGGGGGAGAATGTGATATCATTGTTTGCGGATGACATTCTTCTTTTCCTTAAAAACCCAGCTCAGGCGATGCCAGCTTTGCTTAATGTTTTTCAAATATATGGACCTATATCTGGACATAGGATAAACTGGTCCAAATGTGACTGGATGCCAATGGGAAAAATAAAGACATCTCTGACCCTGGGGAAGGTGACAGTGCCCTCCTCCACTTCAATCAAGTACTTAGGGATAAAACTGATGTCCAAAATGTCCAACATGGCTAGGGCCAACCTCCTCCCAGTAATACAAAAATTAAAAGAACATTGTAGTAACTGGAGAGCCTTGCCCCTAACCTTAATAGGGCGGGTAAACTTAGTTAAAATGAGTGTCCTCCTGCAGTTTTTATACATATTCCAGACCATCCCAGTTGGTGTACCAAACAAATACATTAGATCTATAGAAGGAGCTATCACACAGCTGTTATGGCAGGCTAGAACGGCATGAATAAAGAAGGAGATTTTGTAGCTGCCTGCTGACAGAGGAGGTTTGGGACTACCAAGCATCAAACACTATTATCTTGCAGCACAATTTGCTCACATTCAAGACCTGATAAGGGAAAAGGCAACACACCCGGGTTGGGTAAATATAGAGGACTGTGGGTAAGATCCCTATATTATGACACCATGTTAAGCTACCTGTATGAGGGAGGTCATGAAAAGCTATCTAATCCCTGCTCAAAGGTGACACTTACGGCATGGAAAGAAACCCACTATATTCTTAAGTATCCCCACTCTTTCTCCCCAGAAATGGACCTGAGTGCTTTATTGAAGGGAGGCTCCAACGTATGTGTACGGGACTATCATTTCCTCAAAAAATGGGAAAAACGAGGACTTCTCAGGGTGGGTCAAATATGGCAAGAAGGGGAGGCCATTCCTTCAACACATTGTCAAGGAAACTTAATCTGGGGTCTCACAATATTTCTTGTGGGTTAGACTTCAGGGTGAGATTCAATCCAGATGACTCAGGGGGCAGAGGTTTGCACGTTCCCTGTTAGAAGAATTATTTATGGGATGGAAAGACGATAGATCCTTTAAACCTTTTCGAAGCTGCTATAGGCTATTGATAGGGGCAATCAAGGACCCATTGGGATATTTGAGATCTAAGTGGGAACAGGACCTGCTACCAGATGGGCTTACAGGGGGCGACTGGGTGCAGATTTTGAAAAATCTACTGATATGTTCAGTTAATAATAAACTTTGGGCCATCCAGTACAACATTTTGCTCAAGTACTTCACCCCAGAACTAGCCAGAAAATAGACCCACAAGCTTCAGACTTGTGTCCGAAGTGCAAAATACACACAGGGTCTTTCTTCCCTATGATCTGGCTTTGCCCTAAGATTCAAATATTTTGGGGCAGTATACTGGAATTACTAACAAAAATTCTGGGATATCCCTTAGAAGTGTACCCCATTGAAATCCTACTGGCACTCTTTCTGGGACGAGGGAAAATAAATTGTCCAAATGTAGAACTACACAGACTGGGAGTGGTGGTGGCCCTTAGAGACATAGTAATGTGCTGGATGTCCAGCGAAGTTCCTACAATTGCATGTTGATTAAACTCATTAATGAACTGTATGAAACTGGAAAGACTCCAATACAAAGTTAAAGATCAAATGGTTAAATATATGAGAATTTGGGGGCAACTGAAATGGGCAGTGCGGCAGGACTGGTTCCCATTGTTTTAGATGACATATGTAAAGGAAGAAGTTGGGATTTTGGGAGTTCTCTGAACCCCCTGTCAAAATCAAAACAAATGTTTTTTCTTTTCCTCGTGCTTGCCTCTGTTACCGTCCAGACAGTATAAAGCTATATCTGATCAAATGTACATATATCTTGATGTAATCCTCCGAAAAACACAAATGGAATTTTACTCTGTAATCCGAAAAACACAAATAGAATTTTACTCTGTAATTTGAAAAATAAAGCTTTACAAAAGAAAAAGATAGAACAAGCCATCTTGGGGGACATTCCCTTGGCCATGGTATTGAGAGATTCCCCACTCGACCCAGATCACCTTGCGCTTCCTATTCAATTTTCCAGGTAGACCTGGAAAAACGTTTTAAATTTTAGGGTGGGATTTTAGTTATTTATAGCTATATGAACCATTATGGAAAAATCCTAAAATATGGATTGGAGGTTCCCAGAGTCACTGAAGCACCTGGGCATCTAAGGGCATTCCTCTGGTGGGTGAAATAATTGATCAGAAGAGCCGATTGTTGCATTCTTTCCAACAACTACAAACTGATTATGGGTTACCAGTTCATGAACTCTGGAGATATTTTCAACAACGCCACGGCCTCTAATCATGGCTTTTAAAAGATCTTAAGGTACTATCAACAGAGTCAATAAAGCATTTGCTAAAATAGTTCAAGATCTCCAAATGTCACACAAGTGTTACATATAAGCTATTACAAGAAACTTTTTTTTCCAGATTGGGAGCTGCACTGAGTTAAACAGGCTGGGGATTTACAGAAACCGGCATCAGAGAAATGCTGCGACAAGGCTCGGTCAAATTGGTGCTTGCCACAACGAGCGGCCAGCTTGTAATAATAAACCAAAGTCCAAAAAGTGGTGTCACTGGTTTCGTGCACAAGAGGGAGCTCTATGTGTTGCTGGTACTCCCTGCAATAAATTCTTTCACGTTTGCATTTGGTGAGTCCTGTTTTTTTGTACTTATACATGCAGCAGGAGACCCGAGTGACACCACTTTTTGGACTTTGATTTACAGAAACCCTTGGAAGCTTAGCACCGGCACGGTTGTTGGGTCGAAGCCCATCGGACTTCTCCTGATCTGAAATTACAACTTTTGCAAAAGAAAGTATTGAGCCGATGGTATAGAACTCTAGATAGATTAGTTAAAGGGTACCTAAATAGGTTTCAAATTGCCTGTTTGCCACAGTTTTACCTTATATTTTGGTATATGTCTAGCAGCATGTGCCATCGGCAATGTCCATGTTCAAAATCATGGTGCCTGTTCTGCGTCACATCATTTTAAAAACCACGCTTTCTGCATTAATTTTCCATCACCAGTGTTTGTTTTTCTTTCTGATGCAGCTGCTAATTTGACCTCTGCATGCCTATGTGTGTGTTTGAGGTTGGGATCATCCTTAGCTTGATGATGTCAATGGAGTCACCTGTTTGGAGACAACTTCATGGTCTGTGCTAACTCCTGGATCAGTGTGTAGGATGCATTGCTTCTGTGGTTTGTGAGAAGTCTTGCTAGCCAGATCCGAAACATTAAATAAATTACATTAATAACTAAGTAAACCGAGTCTATTAAATAAATAAGATAAATTAAATAAATAACTAAGTACATCAAGTCTATTACATGAATGTAAAACCTTCAGTTACTCTTATGAAAGTGCATTTTCCAAGAAAATGTACAACTATGGATGAATAAGAGTTGTAAATCTGAATTCTACACCCTTTTTTACATGAGAAACAGTCATCAAACCTTTTGGACCTAGACACATAGATAAATGCACCTGGCTCCTGGACTAAGTAAAGTTCTCCAGTCTGTAGTTGCCGGTTGTTCCTTGGGTCAACTCTTGTGAAAGGCACCAGTGAATCATCCTCCAACCCCTGTGTGCATTCCTCATCTCAAGGAGGTATTAAACTCGTCTGTCAGTGGGCCTGCCAAAACCTCTGACAGTTCCTTCAGAACCCTTGGGTGTACACCGTCGGTCCTGGTACTTTCTGCACCCAAGACTTTAAGGCCACTCAGAACTCTGTCATCTTGGATGACCCATCTGTTATCTCTGCCCCCCTCCACCTTCCCCTTTCCCTGCCTTTTCCTGTCTTGTTGTTTGTGACTGTGATGCAATCTCCATGTCCCTCACAGAGTGGCTGCCAACCCCTACCTAAACTTGGCATGCTGTGACCCATTCCTATTTCATAGCGACCAACTGCCAGCTTCTTGCGAACAACCTCCCATGCCCAAGAGGATGTTCAAAACCCTCGTAATGCCCATGCCTGCACTCCATGCAAGGGGTATCAAACATGGCAACTACCAAGATGGCACAGGGATATAGTACTGCTGTCCATTGCAGGATATTGTTCATAAGTCAGAGTAATCCTGCAATTGTTTCCATGTGTGAGATGTGTACTAAACTACATTAAATGACTTGTTCTGTATCACACGGTATAGAAGTGGTGGCTGTTGGGATTAAAAACCAGGTCCCCAGTCTTGCAGTTTACTGCTTTTAACCATTGTGCTATGCACACTGTGTACATCACTCAATGTTCTGTTGTATTTCCTTGGTCCCTTATGTGTTGTTATTAGTAAGTGACACACAACAAGGTAGCGTCTTATGCAATACAGCACTATAGGGGTTGCATTATGGTGTGATAATGGCCACTTCGGGTGGGTTAAAACACGAGGCATAGCCGAGTGGTCACATCACACGAGAATGGCCGTCATCACACCATAACCCACCCCCCGGAGTGCCTTATAGCAATTATGAAGTGGGTCATTATTAGTAAATATTATGCAGTTTTGTAAAACATATTACTTTCAGCTGTGCCATTGTTCTTTGATAACAGCCCAACTGAAATCAGCTGTCATCCAATCACATGCTATCATTCTTTACACACATTTCATGATGTTTATTATTGAACACCCAATTGAAGTTGTGTCAATGCCACAGGCTGAGTGCCCTCATATCACCTTGTGTGTTTCTTTTTCCCCAATAACCCCTACCCTTTATTGTGTTACTGCACTAATAATATTGTTTCATTTAGCCTGTTTAACATGCCCTTCCCATATGCACAAGCATTTTGATTGATTTTATGTAGGACAATAGTTACATTGCATTGATCATATGTGTTACTACATTTTCCTACTATCTTTCCATCCAGATAATACACATCTTTGTATCTCTTTTAGGTTCTGTATCACATAGTGTATGAATATGGCATACCATATGGATACTCATCATGAGGCTGCCGATTTACCAGACTTTGACTTGAACTTCTCATTTGCCATCCAGCCTTACATGTTTGAACCACTGTGATGCACTGCTCCCGCAGAGTTGTCTGATTCCAATAAGTCTGACAGTAGCAACTGAGACAGTATTAGCAGAACCCGTTGTGAAGACGTTGATCTATGGTAATTGTTTATGGCCCATGCCTACATTTTCCTGTCATTTTCAATTACGCTTTATAGAATGTGTTTCACTAAATGTGCAACACCATTGTTTGACTGTGTCTACATGCTTATACAGTACCATCTGTGGCTGTGAAATGTCTAGATCTAATGCACAGTGGAACTCTTTTACCTTGTTGCTGTCACTGGGTGAAGCAAAAAGCCAAAAGAAACAACATTGGATATGTATGATCAGCCACAAAAAATGAAAATTCATGATATACCATTTGTTGTTCAATAACTTAAAACAGATTGGATGATATTTAAGCAATATATCATGTGAGAGGTGTGGGTGATGCCAGGATTTACCCACCTGGTATGCTTTCTCAGCAGGTGTAGGCCGGTGAGAAAACACACTGGAAGTGGGTAAATCCTGGCATCATCCACACCTCAGAAGGATATTGTGATTATACAATGTCTTCCTTGTTTTTGTGTTTAAAAAGAAAAAATAGTTTTGCTGGCTGGCTGGCTGGCTGGCATGTCGTCCCGTGGGTCATGCATGATTTACACATTGTAAATCATGGCAGCCAACCAATCAGCCAGTATTTTTACAGCCAATGTATAATTCTCTGTAAACCATCTTGATTAGCAGTTACTGTTATTTTTTGCACTGTAAAAACATTTTGTTTTATGTGTATTCCTCTCAACGGAACTGTGGCATGCATTAATGGCTGGTATACCTATGGTGTGTTGTTGGGTACAGCTAATGTATACCCAATGGGCATGAAGTCGTTCATTCCAGTTATAAAATTTAAAGTTTTTGGAGTTGCCAAAATAATAGTAAGTGCTAAGGGGAAATGGTTTACTGTGATGAATCATCTTGGCTGTTTTCATTATTGCAACACACCAGGTTGATCCTTTTTTTGTATCTTGTTCATCCTGTTTGACCATATTTTATGTTTTCAGCTGTTTTGGTTCTCCACACTGGAGGTCACAAGGTAAGGATCCCTGGTGTGCCCTTGTATCACATTGTGTGTAGCCCTTTGATATCAACAATGCGTATACTGGTTGATTAATTACTGTGCATGCGGACCTAGTAAAGCAATGGGTTTGCATGTTTAATGCAACCCTTTTTTATAAATGTAATTCACACGAGTGAGTAATATGTTTGCATCAGGTTCCTCCACCACCACCACCACACCTTGTATATTCATGACTACATATTCATGACCTTCACACTTTCCTTGTGGTGATTATGATGCAGCACTTGCACCATTTCAGTTTAATTCCTTTGGTAGAACCTACACCTTGTCTATGTCCTTCCTGAAATGTGGTCTTCTGAAGTGAACACCCGGGCCCAGGTGTCTATTCATTAGTGATCTTTACAGTTGTGACATCACTTTTGTGTTTCTGCTGGGTATACCTCTTTCTATGCACTCCAGCTGTCCATTGCCTTACCTACTGCCCTGTCCCACTGACTTTGCAACTGAAGGTAATGAGATTCCCTGGTCTTTGAGATGTATTGTTACCATCAATTCCTCGTCTATCTATCTAAGCAATAAGACCACGACAGGGTGTGCATGAAACATATTTTCCTGCACAGCCAGTGGCATAATAAGGCATGATGCCACAGGCCGAATAACTTTATCCGCTGGCGTGCAGTACAATATGTTCCATGCACACCTGTTCTGTCTTATTGCATTTATAAATGGGCTACATTTTTGGGGTTGAAAAAAAAGTTAAGTACATAAAAAGGCTATTGTTATCAGATTTTCTCATAAATTAGTCCTACCGCTAGACATAATGATGCCATTGTATTGCTTATAAATCTTCATGACCTTATTTTCATATCTTGGCATACAATTGTTATGTGGCACATTTTACTAGTAAAATGAATTACAAAACAGTTGTGGTTAAGTTTATGAATAAGTTATTTTTCTTCCTATGAATCAGAAACCAAGCAGGTAGCATATAACTGAGATTTGTGGCCATCTTTTTTTTCACAATAGCAGAAAAAAATCCCAATTCTCGTCTTTGTTGTTTGCGGTTCTATGCTGGCAGCACCTTTCCATTCAGTTAAACAAATGAAAATACCCTGATGTGTGTGTGTTTTAAAAGTTGCACTGGAGGGTAGAGAAAATCAGAATGTCGACAAAATTACTGGACACAATCGAAGGAAATGGATTGACTTTCACAGCATGGTGCAGCATCTTAAAGGGTAGGGTAGGGTAGGGTAGGTCAGAGAGTGGATGAGAGAGCCCAACTAACAGCACAGGTGACAGAGATGGGTCCGGTAAGATTACTGAATAGCAGTCTAGATGGCAATGCTAAGTTTTTGTTTGTAACTTGCCTTTTTTGGCATAAGGGGAAGACTGAAGCATGGGCGTCATCCTTGATCTTGGAAGAGACACGTTAGTGTAAAAAAATATGGCAGCATTTATTAAGTGAAAGTGCTAGCCTCACATATATATATATTTTTTGCAATTTGGGTCCTCTTTTAGCACTTGTTATTACCTGTGCATGGAACACTTTTTCATGCACAGGTAATAACCAATCAGATAGCTTGATTTTCTGTTCCCATTTTATAAATATATGATAGTGGATGGCCAACAATGCACAACCAGTGTGTTGCGGCAATGAGGGTTCTGATTCCCTGTGACCTAGAACATCGATGCTACTTGTCTTCATATTTTAAGTCCAAAGTTAACATTACATGTTTTGTTAACCTTGGGACCTTATGTTTAACAGAGCTAATTGATTTTCAGTAATTAAATGATGTTATAAAAAAATGGTATCTTTGTCTCTTTTATAGGTGTGAATGTGGAGGATGCTCAGTTATGGAAATAGAGGCTGAATGCATTTGCTGCACAGAAGTACCGCAGATCAAAGGCCACTTTGAAAATGAGGAGGTTTCATGTATAACTGAGCTGGACATGTTTAAAGACAACTGCACCAATTGAAACGTAATCACTGTCTTGTACTATGAATATTATAAAGCAGAGGTTCCCTTTGATGATGATATTCCGCTAAATGACTAAGTAATCAGCATAGGAAAAGTATCAGACATGAAATGCACAATGAAATCTGTGTGTCGTAATTTGTTGTAGCCATGGTAGTAATTTACTGAGACCAGTTGTCGGTAGGATGATGCTGTGCATAGGCAGAGGAATGGTGTGATGATACTATACCAATTAGTGCTGAATGATGCATCCAACTCCTGCTTTATCAGCACACTTACCATGGAGCCAATATGTTGTTTTATGTTGTTTTTTGTTTGATGTTGTGGTGGTTGGATGCATTTAAAAATAGGTTGCAGCAGGCTAGCACTTTCACCCATTGGTCTATCGCAGGATTTAACATGGGTAAAATCTGCAAGCTATCCAGTCAGCATCCATGATTTTGTCTTGCCATTGTATAATTAAGAAAATTGCCGTGACAAGGTCTGGGTTACAACAGGATTTACTCATGCCTGGTGTTGTTCAGTCACAAGCCTGCAGGCTGAGTAAGTAAACCACACCAAGAGTGTGTAAATTCAGGCCTCACACACACCCTCAAGTGGTGTATTGTGATTATACAGTACAATGGCCCTCTTTATTTTTGGAGAAAATAATAATAAAAATATTTGTTTTATTTTATTGTTGCATGAGGAAAAATAGTCATAAGTTCTTACCTGGTACAGTATGTTCTGACAGTTTGTACTAACATGTTATCTGTTCACTGGCGGCTGCAGTACTTTTTCATACAGAGGAATGATAGAGAGGAAGAGAGCAAACTATAGAGGAAGCTTTACAAGACTTGTTCCCCATCTCTCGTCATTTTAGGACAGGAGAGAGATATAGGAGAGAGGAATGCATGCCAAAGAGTTAAAAACATCCAATACTGGCAGTGACTCTGCAAGTTTTCACTGACCAGGAATGAGAAAGACTGAACAACAGTGACACCCTGTGACCCCACTGTAGTGTCTCCTTCACACCAACATTACCCTTAGTGTCCCATGGCCCTCTTGATTCTCTGTTTACCTGATATCGAGAGAGGCACTGCATCCAAGTGCTGCCATATTCATTCCGTGATCGTGGAAACGAAATCCTAGTACAACGTGCAGCAGCATTTTCAGTAACTCAAGATCTGTAAGTGCAGTCACACAGGGAGCGAGTTTTGAATGCCTTTATGTCTCAGAACTGCTGCTGCCTTTTGAAATTGAGTTGTGTGTATGCATGGCAAGGAGGATGGAAAACAGCACCTTAAGAGATATGGCTAACGGTATACTTGTAGCAAAGATTAAAAAAGAATAATAAACTTTTTTATGTGTTTTTTACTGCACGAGCAAGTGGTCATGAGTGTATCAGGGATGGCGGGACATGGAATAGCGGAGCACAGAAGAGCCATTGATAATGGCAGTAAAATGAATGTCTAGCAGCACCACGGTTTCTGTGGATGACCACAACATGTAAAGGTATTTTTTTTACTGTGGCATGATTTCTGGCTGATGGGGGAGGGGAACTGATTATAAAAGGGTCTCAGAAATGCTGCAATCTGATGGCTGTTTGGATTCCAACAGCTTAACATTAATCCCTGTTACACTGTCATGTACGACCTGATCACCATGACACATGAATTCTTCCTGTCAGCATTCTATCCTCTGGTACTGCTGAATGACTTGAATGATGCATTCTGATTTTGAACCAGCATTCTTTAACTGTTGATGGAAGAACTGTTTTATTACAAATCTCCTCTAAATAAGGAAAACATTGAAAAAGTTTACTTTTAACACTTTTTTGGAATAATTTTTTATAATAGCGATAAGGCACTCCCAGGAGTTAGATTAACAGTCAGTTGATCACCCCTAGGGGCAATATGGTACTCAGCTGTGCCTCATGCCACATTACACCTAGGGGTGATTAACAAACTGTTAATCAACCTAGTCATCACCTGTGCTTAAATATCTAGTGGCACCACAAGTCAAGGAGCCCTGCACTTAGCGAGGCAAAAGAAAATGGCTGCTTTTGAAACGTTAACATTAAAACAGCTCACTGACTTTTTTTGTTATACGATCCTGCTTCACATTACTTGTTATTATTCATGCATGGAACAGATTTCATGCACAGTCAATAACCAATCAGAACACTTGATTTGAACACCGCCTCCCCTAGCACCCCAAAAATAGTGTTTACAAATTACAGTTCGCTGCCTTTTACTATTGTGCTCAGGCAATGTCGAACTCAACCCAGGACCATTAGACACCCTTGCTTCTCCATCAGACCTGGCAGGTATCAAAGGAATGTCTTTTATGCATCTTAATGCCTGTAGTTTGCTGAAAAACTTCACCCTTATCCAGGCTTGGGTGAGCCACACCCTACCTGACGTCCTAGTGATCACTGAGACCTGGCTTAGGCCAGCCACCCCAGGCAATGAAATCAATATCCCAAATCATTTACTCTTCCGAGCTGATAGGCAATCAAGAGAAGGTGGGGTGGCAATTTATGTAAGGGACAAATACTCAGCGCATGCATAGACACATCCTCCTCCCCCAAAGAAGTTGAGTGCTTGACCCTAAAGACCGAACTTTCTCCTTCCAGTGCACTCTGTGTAATAGGCTGCTACAGGCCCCCTTCTGCCGGGCCGCATCTTCTGTCTCACCTCAGTTCTGTACTGGGGCTCAGTTCCTTGGAAACCATTAATCTTGGTGACCTGAACTACGATTGGCTATCAAGTGCATCAGCTCCCTTGAAATCCTTTTGTGACACTCTAGGGCTGGTGCAACTCATTGGCGAGCCTACTTGCCCAAATAAAAAGAACCTTAACAACAGCTCCTTCTTAGATGTCATTTTGGTTAGCAAGCCACACCTGTTCTCTAATGTCGGAACATTTTTCTCAGACATTAGTGATCATTGTATAATCACCATCATTAGATCCATGCACAACCCACAGTTTGTGGCAAAGTTCTCTATCAAGAGGTGCAAACGCAACTTTGTTTTGTTTGCCTTTGTCCATAACTTGAAACATTCGCCGTGATGGCAGGAATTCTTCCTTGCCAAAACGGTTAACAGGGCATATACTATTTTTTACGATATTTTAAGTGAGGCTTTAAATAAGCATGCACCCTTGGTTAAGGTATGGGTCAGGAGCAGCACCTGCCATTGGTTCTCACCTGAGCTCAAAGCTTCCCTTTTAGAAAGGGATACTTTATGGAAAAAAGCCTGAAGAAGCAAGAATGACTTGGATTGGTGTCTTTTTAAGAGAGCACATAACAAGTGCACCAAGTTGGTCAGAGCAGCCAAGGCCACCTACTATCGTTCGGAGCTAGCCTCTGCCTCAAGAAATCCTTCAAAGCTCTGGAAAACATTAAAAGACATGTCTGGACACACACCTGGTAATTCCATTCCAGCAAAAATTAAGTCTGGTGACAGCGTTATCGCTAACCGATCAGAAATATTGGAAGCCCTCAATAACCATTTTGCAACGGCAGGGCTAGCATTTGATACTTCTCCTGCCAATGACATCCGCACAGCTCAGGACCCACCAACCCATGAGTCCCCCCTACTGATGAGGCCTTCTCCCTCCTGCCTGTCTCTCTAAAAGAGGTGGAAGACCTACTGCTGCAACTGGACACCAGGAAGGAGCAGGCTCCACTCATAGAGCCATACTATCTGAAATGTGCCTACCATGTGCTTGGGTGCCAATCACCCACCTATTCAACATGTCACTCTCAAGGGTAGCCTCCCCTCAATGGAAAATATCCATGTCATACATCTATTAAAAGCAGGTGACCCTGCGATCTAAATAATTACAGACCGATCTCCTCCTCCCCATCCTGTCTAAATTACTAGAAAAAATAGTGTGTGTGCCATCTAGGGTTATACTTAGAATCCAGAAGCCTGTTAAACCCAATTCAGTCTGGATTCAAAGCAAAGCACAGCACCATAACAGCCCTAGCTAAGGTGACCAATGATTGGCTCCTAGACCTTGACAACAAGAAGCATGTCTGTACCATTTTCTTGCATCTTAATAAGGCATTTGACACAGCTGATCACAGCCTGCTTCTTTCCTCCCTAAGCACCTTAGGCCTGGATCATAAATCTATGTGCTGGTTTGCAGACTACCTTGGAGAACGGAAACAGCAGGTTAAAGCTGAAGGTGATCTTTCTCCATTAAAACCTATGTTGAGGTGCATGCTCCAGGGCTCTATCCTTGGTCCCCTCCTCTTTGCAGTCTACATTATCAACATCAATGACCCCATCAAAAAAGCCAACATCCACTTATTCGCGGATGACACTGTACTGTACTTGAGTTGTCCCATGCCGGAAGCAGCCTGTGAAGACCTCCAAGCTGAATTTAACCTTCTACAATACCAGCTCATAAACAAAAACCTTTTGCTCAATGTGAAAAAGACAAAAGCCATGCTCTTCTCCCCCTCCTTGCATGTGGCAATTCCTGCTGGGGCTATCCCACAAATTACCACTGTTCTTGGAGAAACACTAGAGTATGTAGCTAAATTCAAATATCTAGGAGTTTGGCTCGATCATAAACTTTCCTTCACCGACCATCTCGAAGAACTACAGAAGAAACTAAGGCAAAGATCAGGACTATTCTACAGATTTAACCACCTGCTCACAAAGGAGGCCAAGATTCAACTGGTTCAAGCTACCTTCCTATCTTTAATAGATTATGTGTACCTGCTCTACAGCCACTGCACTGCCTTTGCACTGGCTAAGTTAGACACCCTCTACCACAGAGCTATCAGGTTCATTACCCGGCCTTCCACTTTCCACACCACTGCTCCCTGTACTCATCGTCAGGCTGGACTTCCCTTCACTATAGAAGGAATAGAAATGCACCTATATGGGCCTTCAGGCGGTGACCAACAAGCTCCCTCATATGTCTCAGATTGTATTCCCCAGAGTGTGTTAGGCACCACGCTCTAAGGAGCTGTTCCTAATTGCCCTCCAAGTTCCAAGGTCAAAACTGGTTTCAGCAAAGCTGCTCTAAGCTTCTCTTTACCCACATTGTGGAATGGTTTACAAAGGAATTTGAAGCTGAGCTGCCCTGTTAGCCTGAATATCTTCAAGGCGCCTATGATCGCTACATGAAAGCACCTGCAAATGTTTTCCCACCGCTTAGCCCACTAATTCTCGCAACTCCCTCCATCCTGATGCCTCGCCATGTTTCTACCCCTGGCTCTCACTCTTTCCCCTATTAACTCTTCCTGCTGCACCCACCCTTCCCTGTCCACTCCAGCCTGGCTAAAGTCCCACCCCATCCATAGTAGTGCCCCAATTATCTACCCCTCCTCCGCATTATCGTAATAAACAAGTACCAGACAGCCATTGTCACTTTCTGTGGTTTTAGCTCAATTTTCCCCAGTCATCAGTAATATATCCTCCTCTTCTTTACCTCTCTAACCTGCCACCCCATACACAGCCTCTTTCCCTATATGTGTAGTTGCTGGCTGCCTCACTCAAAAGATCTCTGCTTATAACCCCTGCATACCTATGGTTGATTGTACATCTGCTGACTTCTTCAATTGTAAAATAATGCTGTTTTTTTTTTTTACTATATTTCAACCTTGTACTGTACTGTATACACTGTATATACTTTTTCTTCCTTGTATATTATTGCTTTTTGTATACCTGCTTCTGTACTGTACTTTGATGTATTCATGACCAGGTCCACCTTGCAAATGAGCCTTGCTCAATGGTGCCCGCCTGGATAAATAAAGATTTCGATTGATTGATTGATTGATTTGCTGTTGCCAATTTATAATCTACTTTACAGTACAATTGCAGTACCAATAAGCTTGCAAATAGAATGTTGTTATTGTGATTAAAGTTATAATTTCAATAACAACACCAAAGTTGGTCATTTACTTTGACTAATGACAGACTGAATGGATGTAACCCTTGCCTGCGCATGTTGTCACCCATCACCCTTACTGCGACGTTAATCCAATGAAATGATCAGCTTCTCTGTTGTTATTGATTAAATCATTTCCTCACTGTACATTTTTTTCTCATGTTTTGTAGCACACAGCTTAATTTTTTTTATTGTTTTTTTTCATTTAGGTCATATCATCATGCTGCTTACCAGAGGTTTGACAGATGGATCTGGAATTGTCTTAGTCATTGGAACAGGAAGATTTTACATGCCTGTATTGTAACAGCTATTAGGAATCCATTCCCCTCCGAACAGTGCACCGGCTTCAAACCTGCAACTGGGCAACCGAATCAGCAGCAGCAGCAGCATCAATAAACTGTAAATTAGGAGGTTTAATGAAACAGCTGTTGATAATATCAAATGTTTAACTTTTAATGTTTTGCACATCAATGTTGTGCAAGTGTTGGTTACATGTTAACATACCAATACAGTTATTTAGGTAAATTTTATGCAAGACAGCAGTGAGAATGTGGGTATACCTTCTGTAATGAATGTAAACACAGTAATGCTTTTTAGAGGCGTGTATAGGTTTCTAGATATCATGCCATTATACAATATTGACACGATGGCCTGGTAACAACCCCTGAACGCCACGGTGGGAAGGGTTGCCTTTTCTCTCGGTATTCATACAACCAGTCTCACAGTTCCCATTCACTTACGTGTATGCAAAAGCAATCCAAAAATGGCCTGTATAACCTTAAAGGATTTATGGTTTCACAGATGGAGCTCCAGACTGATGGGAAGTGCCTGATGTCTTTCTGCTTTTCCCCCATTTGTATCCACCTCGTCATGTTCCAATGCATCGTTGAACCTGCTGATCCAACGAAAAGTAATAAATGGAAACTTTGTTCTTGGACAGTTACTTCAATGGATGTCAGACTGTGGATCTGTCACTTGAAAGCCATGCTTGAACATGACAGAGCATGGTGAAATGTTAACCAAAAGTCAGACTGTGGAGAGGCACTTACCATTGGTACAGAGGATCTTCGTTAAGAACCCTCTCAAAAAATAAGTAAATAAATAAAATACTTATGCTGTTATACTTGCCATTTTTTGAAAACATTTTTTTCCTAAGAGAATGGAAAGTGTGACACTGGTTGTATGAATTATGACAGAAGGTGATCTCTGTTCACTCTGCTGATCAGGGGCTGTGACACAAGACGTCTTGTCAATATCATACAGTGTCAGTGAGGGAATATAAGCAGCTTGCTTGGCCACCTAAAGGGGTTTTCTGTTTCTTCTCTGATGGTCCAAAGCAGCCTCAAAAAAGCAATTATCAAAATACAGTATTTCATAACTGATGACATCTTTGTCTTTCCAATAATGAAAGCCAGATTAGTGGCACGTTCAGTCTCACAGAAGCGATTGTTGTTGGCTATTGTGTGTTGGCATCATGCCGACCATACCGTACCTTGGCCCCTAGCAACATCAAAACATCAATTCAGTATCAAGACATTCTCTCCTTCCCCTGCCTCCATCCCCTCCCAAATCCTTACTTCCTCCAGGAGTATTTTTCCTTCAGTATGGGAAACTCAGCTCTCCTGATCATAGGCATATCCATATGTAAGCGATCATTAATTTTATTATGTTAACTTTTTAATAATTTAAGAAAACAAGCAGGAAAATGATACATCCAGGTATTATGTAAGCCAGTTGTTAACGAACATTTAAATAACAGCATCAAAACAACCTGTTACAAAATTCATTCAATATTTTCATGCATCTTGGAAGTGCATTACTTTCTTCTTTACAAACTATTTACATTACAGAGCTGAACAAAACCATATTGCTCATTAAGTTATTGGGGGGGATTTTGAAAGCCCTTAGATTGGCGCAA
The DNA here is from genome assembly GCA_016271365.2 of Neoceratodus forsteri. NCBI lineage: Eukaryota > Metazoa > Chordata > Ceratodontiformes > Ceratodontidae > Neoceratodus > Neoceratodus forsteri. Next base: position 738,403,394 of record CM057449.1, read on the forward strand.
GGTGCTTGCATCTAACTTGTTGGATGCAACAAGCACCTAGCGCAAAATAACACCAGTGATTTTAAAAGCAGCCTGTGTCAATCAGCAGGCTGCCTCACTAAAGTGTGCTAGTGCCAGCCTTGCACCACAAAACTGACTGTGGCATGGTGCTAGGGGCTTGGCAGACTCTGACCACCACAACCCCAAATTCCCGAATTTCAAAGCCCTCCCAGAAACAAAGTGCAAAGTATCATTAGACCAGCAAAGGGCTGGTCTAACAGTACTTAAACATCTCTTGGGAGGGTCGTCCAGTATGTGCCACTGTGTGGCCTGCCACGATCCACCACAAGTAATGCTCCCTGGTAAGCTAGTGGCCCCCCTCCTGCCCGTCATACCCCAACACTGTCCAAAGTAATCACCCTGATGATCTAGTGTCACCCACACCTGTTGTACCCTGACACTGTCAATCCACCTGAGCAGTCTCCCTGGTGGTCTAGTGGCCCCTGCTTCCCCACCTGGCAGGTGGTGCCTACCTCCCCTACTCCCTTCCCCATTACGTAACCCAATCTTGTGACTGGCACTGCCCTCCTCACACCAATACGGGTGGCCACCGAATGAACTGCCAAAGTGCTTAAGTATGCACTTTGACAGTTCATTTGGCAGCCGACCATGGTGGTGTGAGGAGGGCTGTGCCGGTCACTGGATTGCGTTATGGAATGGGGGAGGGAGTAGGGTGGTGGGCACTACCTGCCGGGTGGGGGGCTGGAGGGCCACTTGACCACCAGGTAGGGTTAGTATGTGCTGTCAGGTATGGGGGCATATTGCCAGACAAGATTTTCCTTTGCATTTCAGGCATACGGGGGAAGGAAATAGCAGGGAATAACAGTGATGACTGGGTGGGGCTAATCCTGGTACATTAGGGGCATACCGGGCCTTGGGGGCTATATCAAGGGGACTGATTGTTCTGTCCTATGTACAGCATTGCATACTGGGGTGGGGGCACTAGGCGTCAGGCTCCTGGTTTGTTCCAGTGTGAAGGTACCAGTAGCTCAGTGTTGTTGGGGGCTCTAGCCTGTACTGTGCCCCTGTCTGAGGGTCCACCATCTATTTGGCACACTGCCACTGTTGTTGCAAGCTGCGGGATGTAGGCAATGGGAAGCTGTTGGATGGAAAATCTGGTGCAGGGTCCTTGATGCACCTGCACTTGGTGCAAGCTGCCATTGTCGCAGCTTGCATCAGAGGTTGAAATCCATCCCATTGTGTTTTAACGCTATTAATAGCATTACAGATCAACACACTGGCATATATTCATACTATGTATAAGGTATAGTATGCAAAAATATAAAACTGACCAATGTTATTCACTTAATCCAACCAGGTAATGGATTATTATTGTTGTAAAAATTCCATATAGATGCACAACAATACATGACCAGTCACCAAATTACTTGTGGTATCACATTCTGTAACTTGTAAGCATTTATGCCTATAATAATAAAGCTTTGTGTATTTCAGGTTGCTTTGTTTCTTTAGTTCTTGAGGCACTTATAAATACAAGAATAGACATGGATATTAACGGTCAAAAGAAGCTCTAATAGCATGTTGATTTGGTACTAGCAGCTACAGGGAGGATTACAACATGGGACATAGATTGGCACAATCAGCGGAAACCATCTGCTGGCTTGCTGTCTACTGGTGATCCACGGCATGAACCACAACACTGACTGTTATGCAATCAGTAAATAATTCATCACATCCTGGTGCTCTATTGTTCATCATGCATCAAAACACAACAGTGTCCTCTGTTAAATTAATAAATGAGTGACCACCTCTTGGTGGTGTACTGATCATGCTTCACTGAACAATGATGGTCCCCATTGCGTAATTAATAAATGATTTTCCACGTCTGTGTTGTCTACTACTGCACCAATCTGGCACCCAAACCGGTACTGCCCAGCACCTCGCTCACACTACAATCATGGAATTCAGCTGTCGAGCAACATAGGTCACATCTAAACTCCGTGTGCAGCAGCATGACTGACTTAGAGTGACAGCATGTACTGTATGTTTTACACACTCTCTATATATAGACAGCACGCTGTATGCTAGACAATCTGCATTCCGTGAAGGGGTGCTGTGGTGTGCTTTGCAGTACCTACTTGTGTGTGTTTGTGGGTTGCCAGTAGACTATCCTGAAGGTGTCACTTATTTATTAATTGTGCACATGTCAATATTGGACTTTGGTATGGTGGCTCAGTACACCACCATGATTGGCTAACTTATTTATAGTACTAAAACGGGGCAATAACGTGGTTCTGTGATGAGGGATCAGTACAGCACCAGTACGTGTTCAGTTAATGCTAAATGTAAAATAGTCAGTAGTTGACATTTTGGGCAAGTGAAGGATAATAATTACTGATGATGGCAGTAGTTTGTGAAGCTGTCCTGCGTTTGTTGTTCAGACCTCTTCCCCAAGGTCGCACCAGGAGATGAGCAACTTGTTGTTCAATGTGCCTTCCTGGTGAAACATTTCAATAAATAAACAAAATGCCAAATAACTGAGCTACATATACAAAATTCACTTTTCTGTATTCTTATCACAATCTTAGTAATTTTTGTAATTGAGAGCGAAATAACCACTGAATGAAACAACCACACAGTTAATGCATGGACCATCAATCAGATATGAGTTAATATCATTATTGCTGTGAAACACTTGATGCTGCAGCTTTCATGATGAACCTTGAAGATGTCTCTCAAGAAGTTCAGTTTTGCTTGGATGAGTATACCTTGATGCCACTGAAGATGGTATACTGGCCTTGTCATATAGACATGTCGCCTTACTGTATGAAGAGTATTCACGACATAGTTCAACTACCTCTTTCAAGATGGAATGTACATAACCTGTTGAAAAAAAGGAAAAACTGTAGAATAATTTGATACATGAATTACATGTAAATCATGCAGTATTTCCATTATGTGTCAATAAGATTAACACAAGTGCTGCTAAGTTTTCATGGTTACAGTTGTGTGTCTAACACTATGTACTATGCAGACACTTTTATATAGAGGATAATGGATGTTGTTCTGGTAATACCCATGCTACAATCACTTTAACAGGTTGACATGACATTGTAAGCCTCGACAGCGAATATCTAGATGTTTACTGTTGTCATGGAAACCTTGAAAGTGATTGCAGCATGGTTGTTACCCAAAGACAATCCATTGTGTTTTTTTTTAGAATTTATGGGCACCAGTTTTTGTTGAATGAACAGTATAGAATGATACACCTAGTAGATGTTCAATTTGGTTATACCATTGTTATGACATGGTAAAGAGGCCATGACAACAATATGATGCCATACTGATGGTATAACAACATTGTAAAGTCTTAGAATTGTGTTATTAATAAGTTTCTCCGATACATTATTATAAATATAATGTATGGCCCCTCCATCTATAAACGGTTCGGATAACCGTCTCAAGGTTACCATGGTGATGTAAATCTCATGATCTTCGCTCTCAATGTTTATCCAGTTACCCTGGGAATCTGTTGATGATTAACAAACCTGTTAATGATAGAGGACCAGACATTATCCTCTAGGTTAGGTATTGTATAATCTCTTTACTTCGAAGAATGTCAATTCACTCAGCAGCATTCACAGTGATACTGCAGCTCAATATCCTTGTATGAATTTTCACAAGTGGGTTATGGTCATGTCCATACTATTCTTTATGAATAAGTAAACCTAGATTACAGTATTAATGGAAGGGTCCATCGCAACTAGAGGAGGCACATGTTGTTCCCTCCATTAGGATGATCCATGGGAGGAGATGTGAAACTGCATGCCAGTTATCCTGATGTACATGTTGGTGAAGCTGCTGTAAACCATCTTAAAGGAATGGCTGATGTATTTCCTGAGTCCCTGGTTCACCAACATTTTCAATGGCATTTTGTTCTTCCAGGGAAAATCATGTCAGATGAACATAAGTGAATTGTAAGACTGGGTCACAAGTTCTCTTGAACAGGTTATGCCATTGGACGTCCTGTACCTGGACTTCTGTATGGCATTTAACTCTGTCCCACAGCAGACTGTTGAAGAAGTAAGGGGAGGTGGAAGAGGGTACACAAAGGGCCCACAGGGTAAGCTCAGACAGAGGGTTGGCAGGAGCAGTGAGTGTATTGTGGGCTGTTATTTGAGCATGCTCGATAGACCAATGGGTCTAATGGGCTTGCATTGTTCTATGTTAGTATGTCAGTATATGCATGGAATAGATAGCAGATATGAAAAGAACTGAGAGTGTTGGTAGACACAGTAACAGGTCGATTCAAGAAATATATGTAGTCAGTGGTTCTTACAGTAGGATGGAGAGTGTATTACTGAAGCCACAAAGAGATATCAGGAAGTATGGTGGCTAACAATAAATGCATCTGCTGTTGACAGCATGAGAAATGCTACAGTATATAAATTACTTACAATATGTGGCTGCAGTCTTCACTGGTTTGACAATTGCCTCCTCACCCTTTTTGGCCTTTGGGAAGGCGACTTTAAACAGCTGTTCCCCATCTGTATTTACAGCTACTGCATGAGTAACATTCTTGTTGAAGTGCAGTGCTGCCATCATGTGTCTATATCCCCTCCCAAAAAGGTTAATTAGCATATCCACATAACATTACACATGTTTCAGTGCCTGTCATTGATTAATTAAGCAATAAGGCATGACAAGGTGTGTGTTATCATGTAATAACGTCACTCCTGGGGTGGGTTGAAGCACAAGGCGAAGCCGAGTGCTTCCACCACCCTAGGAGTGATGTTATTGCATGATAACACACACCTTGGAGTGCCTTATTGCAATTATACAATGGCTCAATGTTATAGAAAACAAAATAAAAATTAAAGTGTTTTTAGTAGATTTTAGTGAGGCAGTATATCTTTGTTTCTGAAAAAAGAGAACAAGCTCCATAAAATCAACACACTGATGATTTGTAGTAATAACATCACTGTCTCAAACACACACACTGACCAATCGAACAGAAATTTCTTGCCATTATATAATGGCAAGACAATAAGGCTACAACGGGTGTGATGTATGTGTGGATATACGTCATGCCTACAAAAGGTTGCGGCGCGAAGACACTTGGGCTATGTCAACAAAGTGACGTATCCCATTCCTATTATATATGAACTAGCTTTAATGTTTAAAAATAAAAAAGTAAAATAAACAGGTTTTAAAATGAGTTTTGGGTGGTGTAGGGTGACATTTTGGTAAAATAGTTCTTGAGACAGTAGGTGGCGCTATGATACTGGTAGTTGACAGTGGTGGGACTGTTGTGTCTCTGTGAACTCATCTCTCATTACTGCGGATGTGATTTGTGGGTATTTTGAAGAGGTTTCTTCGAGTCAGCGAGTCAGCTTGAAATACTACACATTGGTGAGTAAGTAAATGGAGTAGTTGCAGCTGTTGTGTTAATGGCAGGACGATTGTTTTTATTTACGGTACAAGAAAATCACCCGTTACTGTAGTCGCATGGCTGCTTTGAAACCAAGTCAGAAGTTGCGACCGTAACTTCTGTGCAGCTACCGCTCAACTCCGTTATAAACGGATTGATTTTTGTTTTAAATATGTGGCTCGTTGTATGCCATTGTAGGACAGCTTGTGTGTCGGGAGAGTTTTGTGAGGGTCATGAGGGATGTGGAGAATGCTGGCAACAGCGGGAATTTTTTCAGCGAGGAGGCTGGTTGCCGGAACTTTTTTAAAGCCGTGATGATGTAGCCCGATATCATCACGGCTTTAGAGAGCTGTCGGCCAATCAGACTGCTCGAATTACGATCGCCGGTTCATAATGTAGATTACACAATGGCAAGAAAGAATCCTGGCTTCTGATTCATCAGTTGTCCATCACAGTAGGGATGTTATCATGGCATATCATCACAGCTGATTGTTTATTTATTTATTTATTTATTGAGTAAATTGGATTTACAACTGTTGAGTCAAAGACTCATGTACAAAGGCTCCTCATCATAGTACAAAGCATCAACGTAGTACACAGCATCAGATTAGCATGTAGTATACAATAATACAAAGTAGTAGAGGAAACACAGGATATGAACAGTACATACAACAATGAGGGTGGTACCTATACAATTGGGTAGCTATACAAGTCTAAAGGAGCATGTAAGTGTCAATGTACAGTTCAGGTAGTAAGGAGGGTGCAGTCTATAGATTTAAGAACCTATTGGGAAGCCGACTTTTGTTATTTACAGTCAATCTTGTGTTGAGAGTTAACAGCAGTAAGGTACAAAGCACTTTAGCTGAGACTTACTCCATGAGGTATAGGTGACACTGATGGTTTGCTGTAGCATTGTTTACTTTAGCATTGTTCAGTGTTGGGTAAGTTAATTTTTCTATTACTTTCTGTTACTTTTGAAAACTTGTTCCAGAAAGCTCTGTGCAGTCACTAGCAAGGATGGAAGTACTGGAAGATGTAATACACCTTACAGTTACATTTACTTATGTCTTTTATACAAAGAAATACGTAACTGTAACTGATTACATTTATTGAAAGTAACTAGTAACTAACCTATTACTTTCAAAAATGTAATCTGTTATAGTTATTTATTATTTTGTATTGTTTTTGTATTAAAAGAAATAAGTATATTCAATGAGGTGTATTACTTTTTAGTACTTCTCCATCCTTGCTAATATTCACGTTATCCTAGAACAAGTTTCCCAATAATAAGTAATAGAAAAGAACTTACCCAACACTGGCATTGTTTGCTGTAGCATCATTTGCATCTTCTCTTAAGAAAAGAAAATATTTTACACACTGACAAAACATTCTTTAAAATTCTTTTTTATTCCGTATAAAACAACAATCCATTGTATAATAGGAATAATGCCCAACAGGGTGGGTGTTATGCTGGGATAGCATCCCTTCTCAGGTATTGGATGCTTTTGGCCTGTGACCTTGGGCCCAACTACCCGAGGTGGGATGTTATCACAAGATAACACCCACCCTGTCGGGGATTATTCCTTTACTCAAGCATGTGTAGATGTGAACAAAATGTCACATTATACAATGGCTATAAAAATACTGGATAACTGCTGTCTGGCTTGCACGAACATTTAAATCGTAGAAAGACATAACTTGGAGAGATGACAGTCGCTAGTAAGAAACATTATGAACCACCACCCCAATAAATACATTTCTTTTTTTTGGCATCCGTTGCAACATGAATACAGTATTGCATCAAAACAACAATACTAACCCAATCTATGACACGAAAGACATCAACCACACTCTGTCATCCCATATTCACAAGATGTCACAATAATATAGCTTCATATGTTGATGAATACCATATATGACTGAAACAACAATAGTAACCTAGCTTACTGAGTGTTCATTGCTGGGAAAAAGAAAGACGAAAACTTTGGAGTGAAATGGCAAACGACACTGTGGAAGACCTCCAGTGCATAGGTCTAATACATAGGAGACACCTGATGCAGGTCACGTAGCAAGTATGCGCTTGAAACAACATCTGTTATCAGCTTGTGTTGTCTGCTATCTATAGTCAATGTTTGTATAAAGAAAATTTCTTGACATGATCTGCCTATTTTTGTGAACGTGGATATAGTAACATGCTATATGAAAGCATACTTGTGCCCTTTTTTTTTCTGTTTGCTTTTTTCCTTTTCTCTAACTTTATTTCTTCACCATTGCCCAGGGCATCGCTCTGTTTTACCCACACAGCTTGTTGGCCTGTACTCCTGCCTGAGGCTCCCTCAACATCCCCAGCCCACTGAACTGGGTGACCACCCTGATCTAGGCCCCACCCTGGGAGGGACCACCATTCCTACCTGTCCATCTGTCTGTAATCCAGACAGTCAGTCCTGTTGATGGTTCAGGGGCATGGGAGCGCAACAGAAGGAAGCCAGTGGTGGGATGTGGGCATAATTTCCTGGTGTCACCATCGACTCCCTGAAGTAACAGGGGATTTTTCACTTTGCATTTCCCCTTGGAGAGCTGACATGCAATGATGTCTGTGCATGTGAAATTACAGACATCAGCCACAACTCCACACCTCTTACTGCCTTGCTACTACCCCCAATCCCAATTTCCAGTACCCCCAATCTCCATTGTGGTCTGCTGTGCAACGACGGGAAACCCTCAACCCCCCATCAGATGGGAGAGCAGACTCTGGATGTGCAATCCTCTCCATCCCCTGGTGATCACTGGTGGCCCAAGTACCTTCCTAAACCCTGGATCACTGTTGTTGCACGACGTGTGGAGTACAGCTCCGCGTGACTGAGCTTAAACATATTTGGGTTGAACAGTTTGCTGACACGTGTGTGCTAATTAAAAAAGGGAGGCATGCATGCATGCAAGTTTGTTATGTTAGATGTATGCCAATGGACAACGATTTACCTTTGGATATCCATTGTTTCTCATCATGAAGTGGTTCATGCAAGCAGTCAGAGAAGAGAGGCCCATGTCCACTGTGAACATCAGAAATGTGATTTAATGCACTCTGCCACTTCTGAATAACCAGTTCTGAGCCATTGGGGCTTGTTGCTGCTGCCCAGAACATATGGTTAGTAACTGATTTTATCCACAGGTGAATATCTTCAGTTTTGTTTCTTTGAGTGGTTCTCACATTTTTTACCAACCCCTGTGTGCAAACATCAGTTAACAGTATGAGATCTTCTAAACCATACTTTCATAACTACATAAAAAATTATGATTGAAATTATGCTTGTGGCTCATTACATCTGCAATTAATGTACAAAGATTTGACATAAATATGTATATAGGCCTGGGAACAAATGGGTTATGATAGGCAGGGAGCGATGTAACAAATGTAGCAGAACAACTTTGAATGCTGACACATACTTTGTTTCACCTAAACAATTAGGCCCAGATATTCAGAAATGCACCAAAGGCTGGTGCAAGTCCAGCACAACACAGCACAAATCCAATGCACCATGGTTGCAACAGGTAGCATATTCGGAGGGTTACTGGCAGCACTGTAAGCAAACCAACTGAATATGACAGTTGTTGTGCCATGGCACAAACACAGTTGTGCCATGGCACAGAAAGAGATGACCCAGCGCAACCATGGGAGTAGAGCAGCAGAGCAACAGAGGGGGGCACGGCACAGAGAAGTTACCCAGGAACAGAGCCAGGAAACACAGTGACAGGCCACAGGAGGCCACCACCTGCTGGGCACAGCAGGGTGCACCCAGGCACCTAGACCCCCACCCCAGAACACAACAGTGGCACAGATACTAGGCAACAGGAGGTGCCAATGGCCAATGGAGGGTCACCAAGGGCCCCCCCACAGGCTGTAGGCCATGCCCCACCTACACACCCAGACCAGAGCAGGCTACACCCAGGACCACACAGCCAAGCACACACACCCATCACACAAAACTGAAAGCCACCCCATGGGCACCCCAAGACACAGCCACCGACCGAGGGGAGGGATACCACCACAGTGGGACACATCACAGCACACAGCAGTGAACCACAGAAGCACAACACATGCCCCAACACATGTACACCACATGGACAGGCACTGGACCACTGCAGCATGGCTCCTCACGCCACCTGCAAAGCAGACACAGACACAGGCAGGTATGTTAAAAGATAGCTACATTAAAGAACTGAACTATGTACAAAACAAGGATGTGGGAGAGGGTAGGAAAGTGAGGGAAGGGGATAGGGAACAGGGACTGTACAGTGGGAAGGCGGACTGTAGGGGGAGAAAAAGCTGGGGAAACAGGGCAATGCAGGGTCCCAACTAGCGGCGGCCATGCTCTGTCACCCCCTGCCATCTTCACTGCCTTCAGTCAGACAGCAGCATCCTGCGCACCTGCAGCACTGCCTCCATAGTGGTCGAGGCAATCAATATTAGCTGCTGGAGCAGCCAGCAGTATAGGGGCATCCTACACCTCCACTGGACACCTAGGACAAGGGGCAGGACAGGTGATCAGTGCAATGTCCCAAGGAACCATGCCCACCCAGAGCGTGCAATGAGCAGCAGGATCACACACCCCTGGAGGGCCCATACCGGCCACCCACAGTGGGGTGGGCCAATGCCTGCCAGCAACGCGGCACACCATGACAGTGCACAGCGGTGGTCCCCACCATACAGTGGCCACCTGACTGTGCAATGGCAGTCACATGGCACACTGCACCGGCAGCACCACAGCAATGTCAGTGGCAGCCAGGCACCCACCCACCAACAGCTGGCACACATGTCCAATGGATGAGCCACAGTGGCAGGCACCATGCATAGTGCGACACATGCAGCTGCCATGGCACATGGCACAGGTCATGCCCACACCCCGCCCCCACTACCCCCATGTACAGTGTGAAGGACCATGACAGTGCCTACCTGCCCTCTGCGGCCCCACTGGTGCTGGAGCAGCTCCTGCACCACCACCTTGGCCCATTGGGGCCTACCGTCCTGTCACTGCTGCCACTCTCCTCCTGTTTTCAGGCCCTGGGAATGGAACATAGACAGGCACACATCAGTAACCATCCACAGCAGCTACCCACCACCCCTACCCCTGTGCACAGGGTGAGCCCATGCCCAACACATCCTGCACAGCAGCATCGCAATGCAAGCGGCGGCAGGAGATGCCACCCATGATGCACATGATGGCAGTGCACTACTCTGCAGGGCATGCCAGGCAGCCTAGCCAACACCACAGTATAGCACTAGGGCACACATGCAATATGGGCCTACTCACCTACCTGTTTCACAGCCCCACACCTGACTCATGCCTCCAGCCTCCTGAGGCACTCTGAGGTCCCTCCTTGCCAGGTCTCCATAGCAGTGGTGACACTGCTCCCCTGTCCTGGCCACCCTTGTGCAATGCTGCAGCGTTGCAGCAATGCCCTGCCACATGCTACCCGGGGCTGCTGGGGGCTGGACGCAGGTTACCAGGTTAACTAGTTCCACCTGTGTCCAGTTTGCTGCCCTTGGTGTCCTTTGCTGCGCCATGCTGCAAGTTGGAGCCAGTGAGCAAAATGGCGGTGGTAAGCATACATGGCCACAGCATGTGCCAGATGTGCGATCCGAGGGGACATGTGCTGTGTCTGCCCATTGTGCAATCTTGGAGATGCACGGTACGGGCGTGGCTGGGCGGGGTCACGGGTGTGGGGGTCACCCAGGGGCAGAGGTCACAGCAGGGGTCAGGGTTCGACTGCTGTGCAGTGTGCACATGTGCAATAGCAGTGCGCCATGGCCCCCATCGCACCGTCGGCGCACAGTGCGATTGGTGACATGATACCATCTGGCCCAAGTGCACTTTGGTCCTGCACACCATGCATGCATGTGCATTGCTCTGTGAATTGCTCTGGAGCAATCTCATTGCGCACGGAGCAAAATCATGAAATTCAGCCGCTATATGCAAATGAGTTCATCAGCCAATGCGTGGTGCACCGGGGGAATTAGCATGTCATTACTATTGTGCCAAAGCTCATTTGCATGCGATGCACTATATAAGCACCACAGAACAGCACAGGCCATAGACCGGTATTGCATCCTTTGAGGTGGGTTGCACATGCCGCTGCAGCTCCCTGGGAGCAGATGGCACAGCAGGGTAGGACTCTACAGGGAGATGCTGCCACTAACACACTGTGCTGTCTATGTCCACAGGATGCATCATGTCCAGACATGAGGAGGGTGAGGAGCATGGGCCTGTTCGCAAGTGCAGGCCCAATTTCACTAAGAATGAGACAGAGGCCCTGTTTGATGCCTACCTGGACAGCGAGCTACTGTTGAGTGGTGCCACAGGCATACCACAGGCCAGGGTTGGGGCCTGGGAGGAGGTGGCTGGCTACGTTAACTAGAATAGCATCCACCAGAGGTCGGCATAGGAGTGCTGTAAAAAGGTGGGCACAGACAGGAGGTGCATAAAGGAGAAGGTGGCAGCCATCCATGCCTCCCAGAAGGCCACCAGAGGGGGGCCTCCTGATGCGCCACTGCTGATGGCACAGGAGGAGTTGGTGGCAGCCACCATGTGCCAAAGCACGGTGGAGGGTGTGCCTGGAGGAGGATTCCAGATGGGTGGCAGCCCATCACTGCATGATAAGTATGTCAGCCACGCACAGCTGGTGGCATGCAGAGGGTGTGTACATGGGCATGCTGGCATGCATGCTGCCAGACACATGCAGTGGCAGTTTGGGGGGGCACATGTGGGCATTGCATCACTGACACATCTTTTTTCTCTTTCAGCACCAGCACACCTGCATGTGGAGGATGGGGTGCTGGCAGCGGCTGTGGATGCAGGACCAGTCCTGGAGGACCAGTCTTCCACCTCCACAGGCATCCGGGGCCTGATAGGCTGCAGTACACCACCACAGTCCAGGCGGATGTCCTGGGCATGGGGGACGAGGCCCTGGATTTGTTCCTGTGGGATGCCAGTCTTGGTGTCCTCTGCATGGATACACAGATCGGGGTGGGGTTCAACACTGATGATGACATCACCATCATCCTGGACAGCATGGGTGATGTTGTGGGGGAGACGCCCATGCCAGCCACCAACACAGGCAGCAGGCCCAGTGACTGTCTGGTGGGGGAACAGCAGCCTGCTGCCACTGCAGGTGCAGCTGTGTGCACTGCCATGGCTGTGCCCTGTGGTGGTGGTGATGCGGCCGCACAGGTGCTGGGCAGCGTTCAGCGGCCGGATGAGCAACGGCAGCAGGCTGTGGGTGCCACAGATAGCCGGACACTGGGTCCGCCACCAGGGCACCAGCTAGGAACATTCCCCATGAGGACCCCACTGTGCAGCATCCACCAGAGAGAGGGGCTGTGCAGCATGGCCGGTCACCACAGGAGGGTCGGCATCCCGCCCAGGATCGCCAGGACTCCATCTGCTGGCTGAGCACACCCGTTTGGTGCAGGCCTCTGTACAGCAACAGGTGCTGCTTATCGCTGGGGTGTGTGCACTGCACAGGGAACTGCGCCAGTTGGCCAAGCAGTGTGAGAAGGGCACTGCACAGCTCCTGGCAGGGATGCAGCACATGCAGGAGGCCATTACTGCATCCCTAGATTGCACTGCCAATGTGATCACGGATGGCTTTGCGATGCTGGCTGCCATAGGGTGTGGCCAGGCACCACAGGCCCAGTGCAGTGCACTGTCCACCCCACGATCCCGGTGTCAGGTGACAGCCACACTGTTGATGCCGGGCTCTGATGTTGGCATCCTAGGCATGCCTGGGGCAGGCCTGTTTGGGTGCTTAAGCACCCACGCGTGGACCTGTTTGTGGTCCCATGGTTCAATCCCTGGGGGGCTGTTGCAAACACCCTCAGTGGCTGATGTGCAGCCTGTGACTGCTGATAGGCCCCAGCATGGCTGCCACCATGGTTCTGTGCAGCAGCCCTGATGTGCATGCTGCCCTGACCGCAGTCCACAGCTGCTGCCCTGTGCATGCATGGGTGGCATGTGTGTGTGCATACCATTGGTGTGGTACCTGTATGTTGTGCCACATGCTGCCTGTGTGCATGCTTGCCAGCCACTGGACCATGTAGTGTGGGGGCGTGATGAGGGCAGTTTAGCACTGGTTGGGCCTGGCACTGGTGCAATGCATCTGATCCCCGCCACATGCCAAAACCTGTGTGTGTGTGTGTTGCTGTGTGTGGTTGTGTGTGGTTGTGTGCCACTGACTCCCCTACCCCTGCACCACGCCTCTGTGTGTGCATGCCCATTGCCATGCATGCCCCTGCATGTGTGCTGCACCTGTGTGTGTGGCCTATGCATGGGTTTCGCTCCACCTACCTGCATGCACCACAGTGCTCCTGTGCAATAGTGTCCCAGTGTTGGTGTGCCTGCCATTGCAGCTGGGGATCCCTCCATCCAGGGGGGTCTGTCCACCACCCTCTGGCCCATTGCCTCCATTTTCCCCACTACTGTTGCCTTCATCAGCCTTGACAGCAATCCCATGGTCAATGGCCATGTTGTGCAGTATGCAGCATGTGGCCGACTGGGTTATGCCTGTGGTGTCTGCTGTTGGTCTCTGGAAGGTGCCCGTGATGAGCAGGCACATGATGGCTGTCACCTTCATCTCCAAGGACACGGCGTGGCTCCATCTGGTGGGTGCCTGCATCTCCTCATTGCACAGTTTGCAGAGCTGCCTCAGAATGGCCCTGTTCAGGCAGTACTGGCCCACTATCTCCATGTCACTGTAGTTCTGTAAGGTAATGTGGGCATGGTACCACCTGTGTCAGGCATATCACTGATGAGCCCTTCCTCAGCAATGACTCTGTTCCTCCTGCCCCCTCACACCCCTCATTATAGCCTCCATCATGAAGGGTGCACTGTCCATGGCCCCTGATGTCCAATATCTCCCTGGGTGGTTGGCTGCTGTGGACTGTGTGCCACCCTGGTGCACTGTCTGGCAGTGTGTCTGCCTGTATCACTCACTTTCTCTGCCCCTGTCTCCCTCTCCACTGCCACCTCTGTCCCTCTCCCTCGGTATCTGCCTTGGTCTGTCTGTCTGTCTGTCTCTCACTCTCTCTTTCTGTCTGTCTTGCTGTCTTTCTTTCTTTCTCTCTCTCTCTCTCTCTCTCTCTCTCTCACTCCCTCTCACTCTCACCTGATGCAAGTACTTTTTGTGTGCTTGTGCCCTGTATATATAGGAACAAGTCTGCTTGGCACATCTCTGATTTGCTCCACCCTTGCGCCATGGTTTCGTGGTTGAATATCGCACTGCACTTGATATTCATGGGCACGCCCCCACACTTGCATCTGCATTCATTATAGTTGCACATTGGTGCACGAGATTTGTGTTACGCGACTGGTTCCCACTGAATATCGTATCTTGGCGCAAGTCCGACTTTGGCGCTTGATGCAACACAAGAAGCTGTACCCACATGCGCAACTGCTTGAATATCCAGGCCTCAATGTTGAAGTTGTGTTTGTTCACACTAGAATGTGCAGAAGCATCTGCCACCCACAGTGTTAGTAATTTTAGCCGGTGCCAGACCTCAAAGCCTCACCAATCACAAGGTTAGTGCCACAAACTTTAATGTTCGAAATAGGCATGTATACCCATGCAGTATATTGAATAGAGGATGGTCAATTTATGCTCAAGCAATGTGTTGTGACACCTCGGGATATGACTCCCATTGTCACATCTAACTTCTCTTTCCAGGTCACATGGAATCCGAACCACATGTGGCACAATACACTGGTTGTGTGTAACTAATATATAGTTATCTAAACAGACTACCATGATTTATTCATTTATTAAATGTACAGTTGTTAGAAATGCTATTATTTTTGTAGGTAAGGTAATGGCATGATTATACTTATTGTACTTTTAAATTAGGTGTTGCATTGTCAACATGCAACAAATACGTGTATCATCAATTATGTAGCACTTTTCAAACACAGTGTATCCTAAAGTGCTTTACAAGCAATGCTAGACTGGCAGTGAAGGGACATTTGCTTAATGTTTCATCAAAAGGACAACACACTACAGGAGTACAGCAACCACCCCCCCAAAAAAATCACTTGGTTGCCATCATTTTAGGTATGAGTCCGGTCCCTGTTTGGTACCAGAACCCACGAACTTGAGGTCCAGAGGTGGATGTGCTATCAAGTGAGCCACGCTTACACCTATCAATATAATGGCAGAGATGGATATCGACAACATCATGACATGATTTATAAAAAAAAAAAAAATAAATATACAGTTTCATAACATACCTTTGAACATATGCCAGATAGCAAAATAATGAGTTATTTCAGAGTGTGTCTTCTTCAAGTATGATTTCACTTGGACATGTCTATCCATTACCAACATTGAGACTAGGCAGCCATAGTTCTATAGGAACTGAATACCCCTTTTCAATCCTTCCAGTTCCATCGCCGTAGAGTTCTTTACTTGGGAACTCTGAAAATCAACAATACATGAAATGGTATGTAACCTGTATTGCATGATTTACACTATAAACACTTAAATGGGAGACAGTTCTAAAACTAACCTGAACCAGGTCAATGGAAACCACTTTTGTAGTTTTGAGATTCATTAGAGTATAAAGCCCATATTTTGCAGAGTGACCTGGTGAATCATATCTCCCATCACCACAAAGTATGAGAGGTTTTCATTGCAGGTCTTTAATCATGGCATCCTGGTGTTGCTTCCATACATTTAACACAGCTGGAATGAGGTATGATCACTGTATCTTATGATCGTAACAGAGACAACTCAGGCATATTCAAGAATTTAAAAGTCGGAATGCCTATGATGGAGTGATACCAGTGCAGAACACAGCAGAACATGTACTTATATTCCCCAGGGTATTGTACCACTAGTATCCTTACTCTGCCACTCCCACCTATGTCCCTTTGCACTTGCATGATATGACTATCATTGTCCCTACAGTTGGTTTTATTTTTTGGCGTTGCTTTGGAAAAGCATTTGCAGCACTGTTGGAAAACTGTCACCAAGCATTTATCTTATACCATGTAGTACCTCTGCTGTGTGGATCAGTACACTCTGAAGACAATACTGCACAAGATTTTGGTTTATTACTGCAATGCCTATTAACAGAATTGGGAACATATTCATAATCACGTTCTGCATCTTCAAATGCTGTTTCAGAATCACTGTCATCAGCACTTGAGAAATCTGTATCAGAATGTGCGGTGCCATTAACAAATTGTGGTAATATGTCCTCATCAAGGTTACATTGCATTGATGCATCCCTCATTTGTATCGATGTTAATGTACAGAAGCATTTTGTTCAAGCCTTCTCTGTTTGTCTACCTCTAGATCTAGACTTCAGTTGGAGATTTGCCTGGCACTTGATGCTATGTGTTTCTGTCCTGCAGATGTTGTCTGATGCTGATACGGGTTCTGAAGTTGTTGCAGCTACATTGAAGGAATCTATACTAATGTCTGTGAAGCTTATTTCTTTAGGGTTAAGAGTGAAATAATCAGGCATGGAATGACAGTCAGCAGTTGATTCTTGCAAATAAAATGAATTGTCTTGAATGGACAGATCCAGTGGCATTTCCTGTTCCTGAAGAGGAATCATATTTTTGGTGTCGAAGAAATCATCCTGGTCATCATCACAATGATCAAATGGGTCAAAGTCTTCAGCTGTGTCAGTACCATCTGCGGTACTATTGCGCATGTCACATAATACATCTGGTAAGGTCGTGCTAACCTCTGTCGAGGTTCCTGAAGATGTGGATGGTACATTGAAACTGCTTTGCATGTTTAACACAGGCACCTTTTGAAGAACATCCTGTAATGCCTACAAAGAAATAACAAAGATTTCAAATTGTAGATGCAAACAATTGCTTCATTAGAATACATGTAACATTCAATGACCTTTGAACTATGATACTACAACATATTGAAAGTCATTGATTTCTAGAGCAAACATACAGGATAATGTATGGTCTTTGGTTAATAAACATGCTGTAAACACTTCAAGAGGTTTCCATAACATCATTGTAAACCTCAAGAGTGCAGCTCTAGAGATTTACAGACGTCATGGCAACCTAGAGAAGTATTTTCAGTGCGGTTGTTAACCAAAGACCACAAAATATATTTTATAGTGTATGGGCTACGAAGATTGTGTAATCGTGAATCGAAGTACTTTACTGTACTGAATTACTTTACGGAACATTGATTGTTGTGTGCATTCCATTTTGTTACACCATTGATTTGACATACTCAAGAAGGGTTAACAACATAGTGATGTCATAATGATGGCATAACAAGGTTGTAATTTGCTTGATTTCAGTTAATAATAATGGCTCCCCATACATTATACAGGATAATGCCTGATGTACAGGTGATAACCATGGTGTAATCACATCAGTGGTTGCTAGGGCATCAGTAAACCTTGAGGCACAGCTCGAGAGGTTTACCATAGCCTAGCAACCACAGGCGTGATACACCATGGATATCACCTGTACATCAACTTGTCATTTAAAGTGTATGGGACTCGACATGAGAAGTTACCCCCAAACACAAGTAATTTAACCTTATCTTATTAATGAATCTGCACTACAGTCATATGATCGTGTAGGAAAACAATTTATTAAGATACACAGACTGAATGACAGAGGGCCGAAATAGCACCAGAGTTAAAATCGCTATTAGACATGGTGATTGCTAGACTCAGTAACAGTAAACTGTGACAATTGGAATGCTATTTGAATACTGTACTGAGACTAACAATTGCGTTCTGGTTGTGTAGAATACTGAATAACACTGGCACTTCAATTTGTAAACCCACTGCCATGACATAGATGAGAGGAGTTTATAAGGTTCTGATATCATGACAGTGGGATTACAAGGTTGTAAACAGCTTACTTGCAGTGGGTAATAAGGGCTACCCATACAGTATAATGCTGTACTTTGCTCTACATTCTAAGGTTATACATAATGAGACAAGCTTCAAATCAATTATACCAGGAACAGGTACTAGACAACTGCTGCGTACAGCTGCAAATTACAGTAGTACTCCAGCAAACGTAACTTACTAAATGCCACCCACCTGTTAAGTGCAAGGGTAGTAAGACAATTGCACCAAGAACTTGCAGGGACAATGGCAGGGACACGGATCACTGCAGTGTGGGCAGGTATTTTCTGTCATACTTAGTGAACAGCAGATGTAATGACCATACAAAAATAATGTCACAAATGAGACCAAATAGAATGCAAGACCTATTATAAAATGGCTGCATGAAATTTAAAAAATGTTATTGCCTATCATAAGCCAAAACATCTTACATTAAAGCTCTTAACCGTGGTTGTATACAGACCACCATCTCATGCAGAAGAAATGAAAAATCAAATGATACATGGCATCCTTAGGATGGCAGATAAAGGTGAGATAGTATTGATATGGGACCTGAATATACCAGATGTTAAATGCAGCACCTTTGCTGCAGCAACATCCAAGAGCAGGGTAATTCTAGATGCCCCACAGGGGGCAAGCATCACACAGCTGCTCTTGGAACACACTCAGAAGGGTGCAAGCTTAGAGCTGGTTGTCTGAAACGAGGACAGAGACAGGATTTTAGATTTAGAACAGGGTTTCCATCAGGGTACAAGTGAACATCTAACAGTGTGCTTCACGATAAACACAGCTGTACAGTTAAGCCAAACAAAAGTGAGACCACTGGACTTCTGGAGGGCTGCGTTTGGCAAAAAAAGACATTGCTGCAGACAATAACTAGGTAACAAGCACAATCAAGACTTGGATGAAAAATGCAGCAAAATCACAACTGCCATCACAGAAGCAAAAAGCACTTGTGTGATGCAAGTAAACAAAAAAGACGGAAAAAAAACCATTGTTTTCAAAAAATGTGGCTGTGAAGGTAAGGGATAAAAACATAGCACTGAGGAAGCAAAATTCCATTGTGAAGGCAGTCAGAATAGGAAAGGCATAAATTGAGAAAAGCATATCAAAGTTACTGAAGAAGGACGATAAAAACTTGTATAGGTCGATTAGTTAGCGGAGAAAGACCGATAGAGAGAGAGATAGTGAAAATTTATAAACAGAATACGGTGGAGAAGACGGTGACAGTGAAAAAGAAGGGATACTGAATCACTAATTATACTCAGTATTCAGAAAAGAAGAGGGGGGTACCTAAAACAAATAATATAAGCACTCTGAATCATGTGGTCAATAACAATACATTAACAGAAGAAAGGCTCCTGAAATAACTCCGAAAAATGAAGGTGGACAAAGCAATGGGACATGATGTGATTCACCACAGAATTATAAAAGAATTAAGGTGCAGTAGGGATGGATCTGGGGGGAAGACCACAGGGAGATGGTCAGGATGAGGTAGTGCAGGTTATGGAAGGGAACAGAACAGGGTGGAAGGAGGTCTCCCTGAATGCCATGAGCATGTGGAGAAAACACCGTAGTCACAGTCTCTTTTGGTAGATGGCATGGTGGACATTGCAGCCATCACAGTGACCTGGGACACACAACATCAGGACTGGAGCTGGAAATCACAGAGCACGTAATACAAGGAAGGACAGAGGGGAGGGAGGGAGGGAGGAGAGGGTGGAGACGTGGCAATTTATGTAAGGGATGGCATGACAGAGTCACTGTCGATGCAGTTCCTTGACTTGAAAGGTAGGACTCTGAGGTTGGGGGTGGTGTACAGGCCACCGGCACAGATCGGAGAACTGGACAAGGAATTAGCTGATCAGATTCAGTGGGTAAGCAGGAAAGGAAATGTGGTGATCGTGGGGGACTTTAATCTACCAGGTGCTGATTTGGAAACCACAGTCCACATCTATTCGCAGATGATCCTAAGGTGGGATCAGTGGTGGATGACATAGAAGGGTGGTAGGGGCTACAGGAATGTCTGCCCAAACTGGAATACTGGTCGGCGAAGTTGCATTTGGCATTCAATGCAAATAAGTGCAGGGTTATGCACTTTGGAGTGAATAACCCAGTGAGGGACTATTGATTGGTGGAGTTCAGTTATGTATCACAGATGAAGATAAGGATATAGGGGCGATCATAAGTTGGACAACTCAACTCAGTGAAAGAAGGCAGCAGCTAAGGCTAACAAGATGCTAGAGTGGATAGTACTGGGTATCTCATCTAAGCATAGGGATGTGCTTTTGAGAGGAGAAATGGGAGATATCATTGAAACCTTCAAGTACTTGAAGGGAATCAACAAGACGGGGATGCAAGGGTTGTTTAGGCAGGTGAAGGGAAGGTAGATGAGAGTTAATGAGCTAAGGTGTGAGGGTGTTAGGTTTTGGAGAGAGTTGAGGAGGCATTATTTCACAGAGAGAGTGGTGTGAAAATGGAACACACTGAGAGAGGATGTAGTTTCCTGCAAGACAGTGGGAAGATTTAAAACGGAATGGGACAGGGCGCATGTGGGTTGCTAAGAGAGGGGGGAGGCATCTGCAATGTATTGATGCTAGCTGCACAATCGAGCAGACTTGATAGATGACTTGGCCTGTTTCTGCTGGCAGAGTCATATGTTCATATGAGGATTAGTTACACCACTGACTACACTTTTAAAACAATAATGGGAGGAAGGTGTGGTACCTGAGGACTGGAGGATGGTGGATGTGATTCACCTTCACAAAAGTGTGAGCAAAGCAGAGGCAGGAAACTAAAGACAGAGTAGTTTTACATCAGTTGTAGGGGAAATGGTGTAATCACTTGTGAAAGAAAGAATTGTTGAGTTCCTAGAGACCAGTGTGGCACACAAACCAAGGCAGTATGGATTCACAGTAGGAAGGTCATGTCAGATGGCTGTACGATATTTCTTTGACAGGATGACAAAAGTAATAGAATATGAAGGGATCTTGGACATGGCCTACCTTGACTTTAACAAGGCATTTGACACAGTAACACACAAAATAGTAATAATGAAGTTAAGGGTTGTAGCTGAGGTAAAACATTGACTGGCGAGCAGGACACACATGTTAATAGTACATGGAGTCCACTCTGAATAAAGGGTAGTTACCATCGGGGTACCACATGATTCAGTACTGGGACCAGTCACTTTTAATATCTTTATAACTGACATTGCAGAGTAACTGGAAGGAAATGCATACCTCACTGCAGATGACATAAAGAACTTAAACAGGGTTGATGCATAACGATGGGAGTGGATGATGACAATGGAGTTGCAAATGTTGGATTGAAGGTTCAAAGTTTGGCTGATTATATTCGATGCAAAGAAGTGCAAAGTAAGGTACCTGGGAAACAAAAACATAGGTGAAAAATCCTGGGGTTGGGAGGAATAAAAGAAACCAAAAATGGAAAGGGACCTAGGGGTACTCATATCAGATGACCTACAGGTAGGCAAACAATGTGAGAAGGCAGCATGGATGGCTAGGCAGACACGGGGCTGCATATGGAGAGGTAATGCCAGTACAATACAGGAAGTTGGTATCCCTCTGTACAGACAGTTGGTGAGACCCATCAGGAGAGTTGCATGCAGTTCTGGAGACCCTATCACCACATGGACATTTAGATGATGCAGGCAGTCCAGAGGAGGGCAACTAACATGCTGCAGGGTCTGCACCAGAAGACATATGAAGATGGACTAAAGGAGCTTAATTTGTATACCATAGAGGAAAGGAGGGAGATGGGGAACATGATACAAACATTCAAGTACATGAAGGGAATGGACAAAGTCAAGTGGGTAGCATCTTTCAGGAAAACAGATGTTCAAAAAGAAGGGACCACAATTTCTTTTTCTTTCAGTTTTAGTTATCTACGCTTGGACCACTGGTCGGCTCCTTCCTCCTAGCATCCTATTTATCCAGCTGATGTCTGTTCCACACCCATCCTCCAACTCAGGCCATTACCTTGCCACCCTCATGGCTTACCACCCATGGGGGTGTGATGGGGAGCCCCCTAACCCATTCACCAAGACCGGATCCAGTGCAGGTGATGCCAGCTGGAGACGGTACATTTTGTCTGACGGCCATCAAGCTGCTCGACCCTGGCTGCCATTTTTCACATTTTCTTTTTCGGTGGTGGAGTATGCATTGCAGCCATGCATGTGTCCACATGCAGCGTGACCACTGGCTACTCCACTTACATGACGCACTGTACTGGGCCAGGCACGCCAACACCCAGCCTCCAGTAGGTGTCAGAAAAATGACAGCCTATGATATCCATCCTTCCTGGAGGAGGATAGCTGTCCATTGGATGCTTGATCCTCTCACACCACGGCCAGCCACTGATGACCCACTTGCACTACGAACATGGGTTGTTGGCATGACAGGAGGTAAGGCATCACTGTCTCACCCACCCATCACACAGGGCCAGCTAGGGGCCACAATTGTAAGATACAGAGGGGATGGCTCAGGGGAAATATGAGGAAGTGATTTTTCATGGAGAGAGTGGTGGGTGCATGGAATGGCCTTCCTGCAGTGGTTATTTGTTCAGGTATACTGGAGGAATTCAAGAATGCATGGGACAGACATACACCAACTCTAGTGCTAGGTAGGAAGAAGTATTATTCAATATGAATGGAAATTGATATAATGGGAGGGGCCAGAGGTCTTTATCTTCCAGTAAACTACAAGTTTAAATATTTGCATATTTCTATGGTTGAACTGTTTACACCCTGTCTAGCTGCTTACATACATAAGAGCAACAGTGCTGGGCACTGTACTACATACATACATACATACATACATATTGATGGAAGTCAATAGTTTTCAGCCAACCAAGGATGACCATTTGTGTATGTTACATGCCTTCTTCAAGATACTCTGCAACTAGGTTGTCAACTTATCCCATCACGCAGGATCCCCTTATCACATACATTATGTCATTGTATGTGTAGAAATACATCTTCACGTGCCCCATGACTCTCTCCAATTCATTTCCCAAAACACCACACCACTGTCTTAACCACTACCATGTTGCCAACTTTGTTTAGCAGCATTATGTGTCGTACAGTGTCAGAGGACTGAATCATGGCAAGGTACACTACAGCCACTGCAAACCAAACCACCCCACACCCAAAAGCAAATGAGCCTACTCCTTTATCAGAAAGTAAAGAAATACAAACCACAATGGTCCCATTTTTAAATTCCACTTATTAAATGCCTTTATGCAAAATTGTGTTTCCCTTGCTATCCAGTATTTCAATAATGCCCATTGTTGATACTACCCTAATTCCTGCCATAATACAGCTAGTTCCTCTTTGAAGCATTTTCCCCATAATCGGGCATCCTAAACTGTAGCATATGATTTTCTGTGTGGCTATGTTCTGACCTTTCACTTATGTCAAACAAAAGTAGCACCTGGTCACTGTTCCCCAGTTGCTGCAACACTATTGACCACTGTCACACTGTCCCCATTTGTGAGCACAAGGTGTATTACTGATTACGGTCAAGTGTGGGTTCAGTGCTCGAGGTGTGTCATCAATACTATCTTGTACAGTGATTTGTCTTGCACGCACTCACAACAGTACATGCATGACGCATAGTGCCCTCTAGACCATTCCCAAACAAGAATACACAAAATAATTACTGTAATGACTGCATAATGTCAATGATAATATAACTATATGCAGCTCGAGGGCAGGTTTAGGCCATATTCATAACATGTAACAAACATAACTAAATTAAATTCATCATACCTGTATTTTACATTTCTTCACATATGCTTTACGATGCAATGCAGGGCTGCTCGTCTGCTGGCACCAATTGGGATTAAATATGGATGGCACGTCATCAGACTATAACTTCGGTTTTGCATTGACCCAGCTGAAAGCAAATAATTTCTCAGGATCACATTCATAAGCTAAACGCTGAAATGAGCAGAACAGATCCTGCTGTACATCGAAGGTTGAAATCCTTACAGTGACAAAAGTGAACCCAGGCCTTCTTAGCCTTAACATCCTTTGGGAAAAGGAAAAAGTGAAGACCACACCCTTTCTTAATTTTATTTTTGCAGCCATATACTATGTAGTATGGCATTATTACAAATAAATGGATTTAATTACAGAAACTTTATTTGACAAAACGTCAAAAAAACAAAATTGAATGAGCAGATTGCTAGAAGATTAATTCAAACACCACAACACACATAGTCCAGAAGTGAAACTGTCTATAACCACTGACACATCTGTTTTACCTCCAATATGACAAACTGTCTATTATGAAGATGAGTGTAAAAATAAAACACACAGAAAAAAGACAAATACACAATGTACCATTCTTAAAATATTTATTTGTTGCAACTAATAAACGTATAATAATAACCACTGTAATATGTCGCTCATTTTTAGCAGAATACAATGAACCTTGACCTCTACATCAAATATCAGCACCACATGCTGGCAAGTGAATAGTCAGGACAATATTTCATGTGTAACATTGAATAAAAGGACAACATAAAATGCAATAACAGTAATGCAATGGAAAATAATTATTGAAATAAAAGCATTCAGCAGGAATCCAACAATTATGAGCTTGCAGCAGCACACAATATCTAGAGACTTTCCTTGTGGTGGGTTGGGGTATTAGATAGGGCACTAATATATTATGAAAGGATTTCATGTATTACTTGATGGTTTTCTTGGTGTTTGTGGGGCATAAGTAGGTGTGAGCCCATCGGGAATGCCCCCCCACAAGTTTGTGGAACGTTATACTTAGTAGTGGTTTAGCCATATGTCTAGTCCCTTTTTGAATGCTTCAGATGTTTCACTATCTACTAAACTTTGTGGGAGTTTGTTCCACAGTTTCAGGGCCTGTATTGAAAAGTAATTTAACCTTCGATTTGTTTTTGCTCTTTGTACTTCAAGTTGTTTTGAGTGTAATCTTGGGACTAATTTTCTTTCAGAATAATGTATGCCACATTGCTGCATTATACTGTAGATGGTGTTTTTTGTAATTTATAGAGAAATAAGAGATCTCCTCTTCTACACCTCAGTTGTAAGGAGTGCAGGTTAAGCTTCTGAAGTCTGCTTTGATAGTCTATGTGTGTTAAGAAGGAACCATTCTAGTGGCTCTCCTCTGTATTTGTTCCACCCTAATTATGTCCTTTTTAAAATGTGGTCTCCAGAAAGGTGAGCTGTAGTCCGTGTATGGCCTAATATAAGTTCTGTATAGTGGGATTATGCATTCTTCAGTTTGTGTGACAAATGTACAATCTATTCTTCTCAGTAATGCATTTGAGTTTTTTGCTAGTTTTTCACAATGGTCAGTAGAAGTAAGTTTGTTGTTAATTGTGATCCCGAGGTATTTTTCACAGTTTGATACTTTTAATGTAGTATCTTTAAGTTTGTAAAGTTGCATTGGGTTATTTCTACCAAAATGGAGTACTGTACATTTGTCAATGCTAAAGTTCATTTTATTTGTGGTGGTCCATTTGTCAATAATTGTTAAGTCATTTTCCAATTGGTTTATATAGTAGGCCGAATCCACCCTACCACACAGTTTTGTATCATTGGCAAATTTAGAAATTGTGTTATTAGAATTTATTTGCATATCAGAGATGTACAGATTGAATAAGGTTGGCTCAAGAACCGAGCCTTGGGGGACTCCACTAGATACTTTTCCGCGATTGGATAGTACACCATTAATTCTAACTTGCTGTGTCCTATTGGTTAACCAGCTGTCAACCCAGGTGACTAGGTTGGCGGGGAGTCCTAAATGCAAAAGTTTACTGATTAGTTTGTTGTGTGACACATGGTCAAAAGCTTTACTGCAATCCAGGAGGATTACATCCATTGGTATGTTGGAGTCTAATCCCTGATTTATATTGTTATAGAAAGCTATAAGATTAGATGTACAAGAATGCCCCTGCTTAAATCCATGTTGTGTACTGTCATTAATGTTAAGTATTTGTAGTTCTGATTCTAGTATATTTTTTATTATTGTTTTCTAATAATTTGCATGGTGCTGAGGTTAGACTTATAGGATGGTAATTTGCTGGATTGGCTCTGCATCCTTTCTTAAAGATGGGTGTTACATTAGCCTTTACCCAATCTAAAGGAACAGTGGATTCTTCCAATAATTTGTTAAATATTATAGTCAATGGAAGTTTTATAGCTTCTGCTGTTTCAATTAGGAATCTTGGGCTAATACCATCGTGTCCTGGACTACTATTCTTGTTTAGTGTTTTTAACACCTCCTCTGTGTGTTTGTTAGTTACAAGCAATGTTTCTGGTTTAATACTGGTTGTTATTGGATATGTTTTAGGGTCCTTTTTCAAAAATACTGAGCAAAAGTATTAAGTATGTTGGCTGTATCCTTATCAGTAGTAATTAATTTGTTGCCAACTTTTAATTGACCAACTTGCCTTGTGTTTCCCCTTTTTTTTGTTCAAGTATGGAATAAAGATTTGTGTCCTTTTTTGGTGTGTGCAGTTTTGAATTCCAAGTTACGCTTGTCCAGTCTGATTGCTTGTTTTACTTTTTTTACAGATGTCTGAAAAAGTGACAAGTATTCGTTTTTCTTATTATGGGGGCATTTCTTAAGTTTAAGGAAAAGTTGTTTTTTTTTTATGTCGAATTATTTTTTTTATATGATTATTCAGCCAAGGTGGTATCTGCCCTTTCCCATTATATTTATTTTTAATGAGAACAAATTTTGCTTCTAGATTTAGGATTGCATTTGTTATATAATTCCAAGATTCCTCAAGTGTAAGGGGTAGTACAGTAATATGTTTTCCCAAGATATGTTATTTAGGTGTTTATTTAAGGTTATGAAGTCAGTTTTGTCATAATTCTTTAACAGTGTACTATTCAAGGTACATAGGTTGGTTATATGCTAAGCTAAAAAATATTGATTTGTGATCACTTTTGCCCAGTGGGTCAGACAGGGAGAGGTCAGAAATATTGTTATCAGGGGTGGTGAACAAGAGGTCTAATATGTTATTACCTCTGGTGGGTGCATTAATTAATTGGTCAAGTCCTAGTTCAATCATTGTGGACATAAAACTTTTGTGTGTTAAAGACTCGCCTGATAAGGTTTCCCAGTTTGCAGTGGGTAAGTTAAAATTGCCCATAATTATAATGTTACCCATGTCTGCAATTCTTCTCATTTCTTCTAATAAGGTATCAGTATAATTAGAATTAGCGATTGGTGGCCGGTAACACATGCCGAATGTTATTTGGGGTTGTCCTTTCAATTGGACGTTAATCCATAAACTTTCTGTATCAGTCTTGAAAGTGGTCTCATGTGAAGCAATATCTTCTTTACTTACATGCAGACTCCAGCCCCGCCCCGGTCTGTGCAATCTTTTGATAGAGTTTATACCCAGGAATATTTTTAACCATTCTGAATCAGTGTTCCACTAGGTTTCTGTTATTGATATATTGTCCATATTTAACAGATGTCATTTAGCTTCTAATTCAGCAATTTTGAGTGTATTCAGTGATCTGGCATTAAGAGACAGTACGTTACATTGTTCCTGGGTACATAAACTAGATGTCAGAGACTTGGATCTAAGTCCATTCTCCCCCTTTGTGGCTAGTTTAAAGAATTAAAAATAAATGTAGCAATTCTTTTTCATAGGATGGTGCTCCCTCTCCTACTTAGGTGTAGCCCATCCCAGCAAAAAAGGGATGGTCTCTCATGGAAATCCTCCCAGTGAGATAAACAGGGAATATGCTGTTTGAGGCATCATTTCCTCAGCCACTCATTTTGTGCCTTGATTTTGTTAGTTATGTAAGTTGTGGCTCTGGGCACTGGGATGATCTCTAAGAAGCAGACACCACATCCCTTTTCTGTCAGGATGTTATTTAGTGACACAAATTTTTTTTTAGCTCAGATAAAGTTGTTTTATTTATATTGTTTGTGCCTGTGTGAATAACCACTAGTGCATTATAAGTTTGTCCAGAAAATAAATTGTTTGTTATTTTTGTAATGTAAGATACTCTGGCCCCTCTGTAACTAGAACAGGTACGATTATGGTTATCAGGGTTACAAATTAATCGGTTGGTATATTTAATGATAGAATCACCTAGTACAAATACGGTTTTGGAGAACTGCTTGGTTTACAGGTTTTGTTAGTGATTTGAGGTTGAGGGGTACTATTAAGAATGCAATGTGAAAGGCTTTGTTTAAATGCTGGAATGCTTGGTAGTGATTTAGGCCTGGGTTTTAAGTCTGCATTGGTGGTTTGTGCTCTGGATGGCAACTCACTGTCATCAGTTTTGGTTGTGAGGTCTTCATCAGTCTGTAACACTTCAAATGTGTTGTTTAGAGGAAGGGGTGGTGCACTGTGTATTTGTCCTCCTCTCCTTTTTGTTTTGTGTTTGGGAACTATTGCCCATGTATTGTCAGCCACTAAGTGCTCTGGTAAAAGTACCTCATCATGTACAATTTCAGGTTTTGCAGGAGAGGTTATGTTAAGATTAGATACCACTGAGTCAATGTATTCTTCTAATTCTGCTATGTCTGAGGTTGCTGGTCCCCCTAGCTTGAAGTCTCATTATCTCCTCCTGTAGCATATTAATCAGTAAGCATTTGTCACAAATGAATCCCTGAATCTGTTCCCCGTAGGCAAACATCAGACATATCTGGCAACAATTGCCATGTACATCATCCCTAGATGTCTTGTCTACATCCATTTGTGTGGCGTTATTAACAGAGGCACCTGTAGACATAAATCAGACAATACTTATGGACCCTGCATCCCTGCTGCCCCGGCGAACACAGCAGACATGCACTTAGATGCGCGTGTCTCTGCACATGTGACCGCAAGCGCACTACCGTGAGCATTGCTGTATGTAGCTGCCGATCAAAGTGATGTCAGGGATGCTCCTGGTTTGGTAAGACACACAAATAGTTTAAATCACAGATATTTCACAGTTTTACAGTACATATGGGCTCTAAATACCTCCTGACAAGCATGGGAGCTACTGTTGCCACAGAAACCTACTGTTCTGCTCACTTGCCAGTACCAGGACTTGGAGTACCCTTTCCTGTCCTCCAAAGCCACACAATCCCTTTGGCCAGAGCCACACTAGTGTGACTGGGAGATGTGTATAGTGGTCACTATCCCACCTTTCTCATCAGAGAGATGCAACAGCTGTGCAACAACACTGACAAAGTTCACAATTTAAAATAAAGCAGCCTTTTAGGCAGTGATTGTCTCAGGGCTCACAGTCTGACCTGCACTGATTTTGGCTCTTGGGAGCCTTGCTGTATGTAAGTTCCTACCGGAAGTGATGTCAGGGATGCTCCCAGTTTGGCAAGACACACAGATAGTTTAAATCACAGATATTTCACAGTTGTCCAGTACATATGGACTCTAAATACCTCCTGACAAGTGTGGGAGCTACTGTGTCCACAGAACCTACTGTTCTGCTCACGTGCCAGTACCAGGAAATGGAGTGCCCTTTCCTGTCCTCCAAAGCCCCACAATCCCTGTGGCCAGAGCCACTCTAGTGTGACTGGGAGATGTGTATAGTGGTCACTAGCCCATCTCTCTCACTAGAGAGACACAACAGCTCTGCAATAACACTGACAAAGTTCACAAAGTTCACAGTTTAAAATAAAGCAGCCTCACAGGCAGTACTGTCTCAGGGCTCACAGTCTGACCTGCACCAGAAACTTATACGGTGCTAACATTTGTGGAAGCATCACGGCTGCATGATCGGAGCTTCAATTGAACACATGAAGTGAAGCTTGGCACACAGGATTAAACATTATTTATGCAACATGTATGTATGACACTCGATGTCAAATACAAAAAAAAGCAGTAGACACAAAATACTAGCACACAGATGGTCCAGAGATGTGAAAAAAACAACACTTTCAGTCACCAAAGTAACATTTATTTAAACAGTCCACTGCTTTTAAAATTATTAGCTCACATATGGAGCTGTTCCCACTGCATCCCAATGACTCCGATGATGTAATTCATGGGTGTCATGCACACATGTGCGCACACACTGGCACACACACAGCATCACACTTGACTGCTAACTGAGAGGAGATTCTCTGTGATGTTTGCAATTAAAAAATGCTCCGATTCAGTGGATAGATGTCGACTTCAACAAACTGTAGTAGGAACATGCTTAAAAGTCGCCGGGCTGAAAAATAAATGGGGAGTATCCAAAGATAGGGTCAAAATATTAATGTGGCTATTTAGGTACCCTTTAAGATGGGGTTATTTGTGTCCGATGAGTGTTGGAGATGTGGTAAGGATTCGGGTATGTTATATCATATACTCTGGGGTTGTCCCTTACTGGCTGATTGGTGGTCAGGAATTATCACCACTTTGGAATGAAGTTTACAAATTCCCCTAACCTGCTTCCCAAGTTTTTGGATTCTGGGAGATCTGATGATGTTAACTTTGCAAGCCTTGCAGGTCAAAGCTGTCATTTATGCAGCAGCACTGGAGGCTAAGCGGCTTCTTCTTCTCCAGTGGAAGACTTCTAATCTTCCTTCTCTGTTCAATGGATGTAAGCAATCTCTAAAACAGCTTTATATCAACAGGTGTTGTATTGGAGAAGGAAAGCACTTCCAAAATTTTGTAGGACATGGTACTCTTGGTTAAGTTATGTTGGGGTGATGACATCTGACTCTGTTTGAGTCCACTTTCATTAGTTCTATATCGGTCGAGCTATATGGCTGTTCTGGGAGAGAGCATGAAGATGTTGCTGTACATTTCATCAATAATGTCTAGTACCCTGGTATCTGATTTTGGATTGACATATAGTTATCTTTTTAAACCATTCTTAATGCATATGTTTGCTTGTAACTAATTGTTTTTCTTTTGTTTTTCATATACAGGATATGGTTTATAACTGAGTGATTGTTAATTAAGGAAGACATTCCTCTTTACTGCTGTTTGTTATTTGTGTTTATTGAGTAATTCAATAAAGTGTTTATATAAAAATAAGGCCATGGAGTCTGCTACCTGCCTAAGACCCCTCACCAACTCCCTGAACTCCTCCTGCACTATCCTAGCCTTGTCCCTAGCCAGGTCATTTGTTCCTAGGTGGACAAGACATCCAGCTCTCCCTCCCATCCTGTTCCCCTAACGATCCTCAGAATCTGCTTCCCATCCCTCCAAGCAGTGGTGCCTGGTAGAAACCTAACCTCCCTCTCCCCCTCCCTTCCTGTTCCCACATCTATCTCCTTCACAATGGAGTCTCCCACCAGGAGTTGCTTCCTCCTCCTCCTTCTGTGGAGTCCTCTTCCACCATCCTTGGGGTCTCCACTATGGAGGACCCCCACATCCTCCCTGGTCACTACTGTGGGTACCTCCATGGGACAGTGTCACTCTGCCACAGCAGCATAGGAATTGTGTAGTGGTATCATATGGGGAC
Source organism: Neoceratodus forsteri (assembly GCA_016271365.2). NCBI lineage: Eukaryota > Metazoa > Chordata > Ceratodontiformes > Ceratodontidae > Neoceratodus > Neoceratodus forsteri. Next base: position 738,435,155 of record CM057449.1, read on the forward strand.
TGTGCCTGTGACCCACCACCCTCACTCTTCCTGAGTCCACCATAGTTAAACCACTTCTCCTCCTTGGCATCCTTTTGGGAAGCAGTGGCACATATGGAGGTCCCTAGATGCAGGAGGAGGCCCCTGAATCTTAACCAATTCTGCCTGGAGTCTAGCAACTGCCTCCCAGACAGGTTCATGTAGATGGGGCAGCACTGCAGTCTCCAGAAGGTCTCCCTCAAAGCTGCCTCCCACAGCAACTGTATTGCACCACTCCCATCATAATTTCTTATTCTGTCTCACCTGGAAATACCTGGTCCCTTTTCCCTTGCTAGGGTTTACCCTATTACCCTACTCAGCTAGTAGTACCCTGTAATATTAGTGTTTCTTCCCTTATCCCCTTCTGCTTTACCAGCACTTATGCCTCCCATTGCATTGCTTCTAGCTAGTGTCTATCCCCTTTTATTAAACCCTTTTGCACTCCTACATTAGTTATGGCTTTTCACCTATCCCAATTTTAGACTACCCCTATTTTAATCCCTTTTGTACTTCTACCATAGATAGAGCTTTACATCTATCGCCAATTTTTGACTATCTCTTTTTTAATCCCTTTTTGTACCCCTTCCCTAGCAAGGGGTTTTCACCTATCCCCAATTTTAGACTACCTCTGACTTACTATGCTCCCGTGTAATATGTGTGCTGCACAGGAGTGAACAGGACTCTTACCTCCATTGTCAGGGAGACCTCCTGTTTCCCTGCCTCCTCCCTGACAGCCTGCTGACATTGGACACCTTTTCCACTCCTTTCCTGGTCTGCTTACTCTCTGCTGGGGTGCAGAGTGTACAGCCGCCAACTGCCTCATTAGGCAGAATCCACTGTAATGTCCTTGTTGCATTGGTCCTTAGCAGGGAGGTCCACAGCGTGGAGGTCCACTTGATGGTACCTTCTTTAAATAGCAGCTGAGGACTGACTGGAGTTCAGTGGAGCACACGGATTGGTGCTCCAGAGGGCGAGGGGCATGTTAGCCCCTTCCGATTAGCTCCCTCTGAATCCTCACAGCACTCAGGTGTACCTGTTCAGAGATCAGAAAAAAAAACTAGCATATAGCTCTTTTTGTGAGAGGAGTGACCCTGGAACAGTCACTCCCCCTTTGTGTAGCTCTGCTCCCACAGTTTGCTATTTGGCGTTCAGGTGGCTTTTGGGGGGTTATAAACCCTGAAGATGTTTCCTGGATTATAGTGGAGCATGCGGATTGGTGCTCTGGAGGGTGACTGGGGTGTCAGCCTCTTCTGATTGGCACCCTCCAAATCCTCACAGAGCTTCAGTGTCACTGACTGAAGATCAGAAAACCCCCCTGCAAGTAACCCTTTTTGTGAGGGAAGGAGTGCCCCTGGAACAGGGCTCCTCCTCTGTGTAGCTCCACTCTGGTGGTTTGCTGTCTCAACTACCCCACGGACCTTCAGTGAAGCTGCAGTGAGCCTCATACCCTATCAGTCCATGGTGCAGTGAAGTCACTTAACAACCTGGCTAGTCAGGAAATGGTGTATCCACTGATATTATATGTAAGAAGAGATTAAGTCCTCCACATTGTACTATCAGAGAAATGAGATAGGGAAGTGACGGACAACCACTGTTTTCAGCCAACCACAAGCTCAGAGACTGTGTCATGGTAAGGAGACCCAGACTAAAACCTTGTACATAAGGATGCCTCTAAAGGTGGACATATTGGTAGCCGGGAAGGGACCCAAGGTAGGGAATACAGATGAACATGTTGGCTGTAACGTGTAACTGGATGGGTTGGAGGGGTTGCATATCAGGAAGGTGCTGTAGAGCACATCACCTGCTGCACTATATTCTTCTGTCACTACTTCCCATAGCCTCGAGGTGACGCACAGTGGACTGGAATGTAGAAGAGATGCCATGGGCTTGGGTACGAGCAGTGATCCCTGCAGATGCACATTATCAAAAACTGAAATTGCAGGAGTGCATTGCTCCCTGGGTGCAGTATTGGCCTCCTCATGCCTAGTGACCACCAACCAGAAGTTTTCATGCTACTGTCCATAATAGAAAGGAGGAGTGCATCTATGTAGGGCAATGCAGCAGGGAGCCAAAAGTGAAATCTGATGTAAGTAGCATTGTGGGCAATAGCATCATGAAGGGCCTGGTGGGGAGAGGGGTTTGGAACGGTCACCAGAAGAGACCCACTATAGCCATGCAAGTTAAACAGAGTGGCAAACTCTCTCCCCCTTCCAGATCACTCGCTCCCTCATGAGTAGCCTTATACTTCAATGACCAGCCTGCTGTTGGTTTCGAGGCTAGACCAATATTTCATAAAATACCCTGAGAGAACAACAAAAACATCATACCCTTCATTTGCAGGGTGAAAGGATATTGCAGTTCAGAGTCATGTAGCCAGACAATCACATTGTAGCACTTCCTTTCTGCAGGGAGAAGAGCCATCTCAAAACCAGGAGGCAAATCCACAAGTGCTGGACTGTGGAAGTTTCCATTTCATAGTTGTTCCCCATGATCAATGCCCAGGAAAGAGTGGGAACGGCTGTGGAGGAGGCATTGTCCATCAATTCTTGTGGTGTGCATGGCTCATTCTGGTCTTCAGTGAACTCCATGTGAGATTTCTGGACCATTTTAGTTGGTGAAGGGAAGGGGGTAGAGTGATCCAATCTGCCTTTTCTTTCTTGGCTCTATGTCCAGAGTCTGCTTCAGTCTTCCCCCCTCACAGTTTGTGAGTCCAAGCGGTTGCTGTTTTTAGTGCCACACTTGCCTTGTCTCCTGGACTGGATTTCCCATTCTCCCTGTTCAGAGGGTTCGGCCATATTATCCGATGGCAGAGAGAGGTTGTGTTGCTCCCACAGCCCAGGTGCTGCAGACTGTTTCCACTGTTTGTTCAGTTCCAACCCCCCCCCAACATGTTCTGATCCCCCCACAGCCTCCTGGGGGGGGGATTAGTGTCTATGCAGATTACAGGCCACCAGTGGTTGATAAGGACTTTAGATTGTTGGGGGCTGTGATACTCATGCTCCTGTCCATTTCTTGTAATGTGAAAGTTGGTGAGCCCACAGAATCTGTAAGGGAATTCCCGTCTCCCTCAGTGCAATCTTGATAGCATTGTACTGTTTCTTACTACATACCACTGCCACTGAATAATCATGGTACAAGGACACCCTGACTCCTCTCCAGCTTAAGTGACTTTTTTCTCTAACCGAATGAAACAGCCTTATTTTGGTAGAACAGTGCAGCTAGTACGCTGTGATGTGATGCGGTCTAGATCTGTGCGGCTGTGGAAGTCATCTGGTGAGGTGCACTCACTTAGCCTCAAGTGGACCCATCCAAGCTGGCACAAAAAGGTCAGAGAGCAGCTTGGGAAGACATTGCTCCATGCAGGGAACCTCTGCCCCCTTGGAGACACTGAGGATTCTGGTGTTATTCTGGTGTCTATGGTTTTCTTGGTCCTCTGCTCCCTCCAACAGGTGACCAAGTCTCCTCTCATGGTACCGAGCCTCTTCAGTGTTTGTTGGTGTGTGTCCTCTAGGTCCATGTTGTGAAGCCCAGTTGCATTCATGCAATCATTTAGTGAGCAGACATCTTTGACGGTGGCTGAGACTGATGTTTTCAGCACTGCCATATCTGCCACCAGAGTTTTGAGGAGGGTAGCTACGCAGCAAATGGAAGGATTCTGCCTATTTACTTGAGGAGCCATTGATGTTCCTCCATGCTGCATCGTAAAGTAAAGTCATGCAGGACACACTCAAGTCAGTCTTCAGTGTCAGGAATACAGCTGTTACTCAAGAGCCAGAGACTACAAAATGTATTTGGTGGTGGTGGTGGGGGGTACTGACAATACTAGATGCTTGATTCTACCAAAGGTCACCCATTGGGACAGGTTAATGTAGGTAAAATAATATTATTACTTTAGGATTGGGACAGACTGTAAGGCTTAAGCAGCCATCTTTAGCAAGTTCCAAACCACTCTCCCATTTTTATTTTTAAAGTTTGAACACCCTGCTTTAACTCACAGGCCATTACCTCAGCACACCACCATCAACACTACTCAGGCTTTCACAACATTCTGCTGACACCCAGCAGTCCACAAAGGGAGTCATTAGAGTAACTAAACCTGTTCACTGCACATGCTGCATTCCAGGAAGGACTGCTAAACGCAGCACAACCAATAAGTGGTGAATTTCAGTGCTGCTGAATTATTTTAGAGCTCTGCAAGCTTATGGCATTGCAACATAGTGCACAGCACACCCTGATTGATGCAAAGTTTGAAGAAAGTTGCAAAAAAAGAAAACAATTCCTTCCTTAAGTGTTTTGAAATATAAAAATTCATCCTTCGTAAATAGACACTATAATTTATAAACCACAGACACGGAAAACAATAACATACAAAACATTGCAACTCTTTCCTTGCAGATTTAAAATCAAAAATATATATTTTAGGCTTTCTCTGAAAGAGGACTGAACAAGACTGCAGCTGTATAGGTCTGACAACTCTCTATCAAATGCACAGAGATGGCTGACCAATATTGCAGCATGTTTAGTGTAAAATACAAAAGGATTCATGGGAAACACCTCCCCCCACCCCCATAAAGGTGCTTTTCATTGAAACCGCCCTTTAGACTGTTATTATTATTATTGTGTCTGTTGATTTTACTATTGCTGTTTTATCTTTTTGTGAAGTGCCTTGACAGTTTGAAAGGTGCTTACGTGAAATAAAGTTATTATTATTATTATTTTAATATAGAAATATTGTACATTTTTGAAAGTATGCATTTAAAAAAAAGTTATTATGAAAATTGCGCAGTTTCATTCAAATTGTGCCAAAACATGCATGGTTATCACACAATTAATTAATTAATTTGAAAATGTTTCACCAGAAAAGACAACATGAGCTGTAAACAGCTCATTTCCAGAAGCGTCCTGGGGGGAAGGGGTTACAAGAGTTGGGAGAGCAAATAAAACATACTATAACAGTGCAATACAACTAATATAAATCACATTGCAGTGTAGAATTACAGTGCCAGACCGTAAGGTCAAGGTAAAATAGGACAGAATGAGGAATGCAACATATGTAGTAGTCGTATCAGAGCAGTGATCCCCTAGGGAATAATCTAGGGGAAGAGAAAATATTTAAAGTGCTAGTACTAATAGTGGGATAGTGGGCAGAACACAGGTGTACTAAATGCTACTTGATTACGAAGGACAGACAGTTTAGTAAAAAGGGAGGATGTGAGGGAAGGGCAGTTAGAGAGTGAAGGGAAATGGGGGTCGAGAAAAGAGGCAGACCAGAAAGTATACCTAACAAGATGCTGAGAACCCTGCAAGGGAGGACCAGATCTGGATGAGAAGGAGGAGGGGGGAGTAGCAGGTGGCGGTTAGGAGAATGTAGGAGAGACAAGCCAGAACTGTAACCCCTTCAGGATGCTGAGAACCCTGCAAGGGGGACTGGACCTGGCAGAAAAAGGAGATGAGAGAGGCAGGGCTAGTAGAAGGGGTGGTGAGAGATAGGGGGGTGGCTGGGGAAAGGGAAGAGGGAGGCAGATGGGAGAGATATCCTAGAGGAGGAAAGGTGGGCCATAGTGGGGAAAAAGAGAGGTGGGGTGGAAGAGGAAAAATCAGAATTGTGTCAGTCTGGTGGGGGTGGGGAGGAGGAGGAGATATAAGAAGAGGGGATTGGCTGAGAGGAACTATCCAAGGGGATTTGTGGGGAAATTTGGGAACAAATAGTAGGTGAGTCAGGGACAGAAGATAGAGGAATGTGTGCTAGGATTAGTCGGATTTATGAGAAAATAGGAGAAGAGTCAGGGCTTGTGGATAGAGGACTGTGTAAGAGGGTGTGGAAGGTCGGGAAGGGGGCTAAAAGCAAGTACAGTTAGGGGAGTAGTAGTTATGTAGGGCCATGGAGATAGAAGATGGGGATGATGAAAGTCTGATAGGGGGTGGTAGCAAATTCCTAAGCTTAGGAAAGCGGTAGTAGAATGCATCCTGGCCTATGGATGTGGAGCGTCAAGGAATGGTTAAAGTGCATGAGTCAGTGGATCTGAGAGTATGGGAGGAGGGGGTGGGGCAGTAAGTGAGGAGGAAAGGTAAGAGGGGAGAGTACTAAACCAAAATTTAGAAGTGAATTTAGCACAGTGAGACATCTGATCTCCAGGGATGGGAAAGCTGGAGAGTGGTACAAGGTACAGTGATGTGTTCAGGAGGGGGAGTCAAGAGCAAAGTGACAGAAAGCACTGAAGAGAGTAAGAGAAGACCTGGGAGCAGCACTGTAGACTATGTCACAATAGTCAAAAATAGGGAGAATCATTTTCTGAACAAGATTGCACCTGACCAGAAGAGGTAAGCACCTATAGTTCCTGTAAAGGGCACCGAGCTTGGGGCCCAGTTTTTTCAGGATGGCTTCAATATGTTCAGAAAAGTTAAGGTGTTGGTCAAGCAAGACACCCAGGTATTTAAAAGAGTTGGAGTTCTCTAGTGCAGTCCTGTCAAGGGTGTGGAAAGAGGGTAGGGAGGGCAACCGAGAGAGTCTCTGCCTAGTGCCACATGTCATGGAGACTGTCTTCTTGGTTTTGAGGAAAAGTTGATGTGAGGTTAGCCAGTGTTGAACATTCATGAAGCCAATCTGTTGTCTAGTAGTCACATCAGAGGGAGAATGGCCAGAGGTGAATAAGACTGACATGACATGTTAATATCTTGGTGAGCCATGTGCCCTGTAACACCATTTAGTTTGTTCAAACTGAATAAGAATGTGCATTATTTCATAAAATAAATGTATTGCTATGTAGGAATTAGGCTTTTAGATACAATACAGTCAATTTGCAACATTGTGCCTCAATTCATGAAAATGGTGCATTTTTGAGAATAGTGAGCAAAAAGAATTTGCACAATTTCACTCACCAGTAATCCTCACTATCCCTACCCTTGCTTTCCTCTTCTCACTAATATACCTGAAGACTATCCTTTACTCTGCCTTTGCTCCCTTCACTGCAATTCCTGCTTCATTTTGCCTACTTGGTATACCTTCCTGTTTTCCTCCCTCTATGTTTCCTTATACCTCCTGAATGCCATCCTTTTTTTCCTCATCACTTTGGCAACTTCTCTAGAGAATCGTAACAGTCTTTCTTTCCACATTTACTCACATCCTTCATGCAGACTTCCTTCACACAGAGACTGATTGCCTTAATTATGCTTTTTCTTATTTTCCCCACTACACCTCTACCCCTCCCTGGCAATCCCCCCTATGAGGCATTTTTATGAGGCAGTCTCCCATTTCTTTTAAGTCCACCTTCCAAAAGTCCAGCACCCTCATCCTTGTATGGTTTACGTTATTTTCCCATCTTAATGTTAAACCACACTGTATGGTGATTGCTGGTACAGAGAGGGCAGCCCTCTGTGACATCTGCAATGCTGTCCCTCTTTGTAAGCACCAGGTCCAGCACTGCCTTGTCCTTGTCCCTAGTGGATTCCTTTATTTACTTATTTATTTATTTTTTGTTGACCGGGTAAGTGCACTAGACAAATCCTGCCTATTTTCAGGCACGACCCGGGGGAGGGGGATACAGATGAATGCCAACTGACCTTGAACCAGATTAAGCTGTTGGTGGTATTTTTTTTTAGTGAATGAGGGAAATTTGGCCAGGACACCAGGGACATTCCCCTACTCTTTTCGATAAGTGCCATGGGATCTTTAACATCCACCTGAACTACCACCAATCCAGGCAGATGGGACCTCGGTTTAACGTCTCATCAAAAGGCGGCACCTCAAGTGCAGCACCCTCTCATGCTGCACTACAGTGTCAGTACTGGGATATGAACCAAGTGCCAGATGTGGGAACTGAACCCACAGCCCTCTGATCTCCCGGCCTCAGAGGTGAGTGTGCTACCTACTGAGCCACTGACACTTGACTAGCTAGATTCCTTGACTAGCTCAAACAGGGAGAGGGTTGCAGCACTCCAAAGCTCCTAGTTTCAAAAAACCAAAAAAAGTGCACACACTAAGTACTGAATGGCTGAATATAATAAATTAGTGCACTGCTTGGGCAGACTGGATGGGCCTTGTGGTCCTTATCTGCCGTCAACTTCTATGTTTCTATGTTTCTATGCTTAATGAACCATCAACCAAACACCCCCACGTATCATCACAGCCTGTGGCTTCTTCAGGTGGTGGGGCTGGTTTGTGAGCATGTAACTTTTATAGTAAATTTGAATCACAAGATGTAAATTGATAACAGGTGATAAATAAAACTTCTGTAAGCTCAAAAAGAGGATCAGTGCAACAGTGACAAAGTGATTAAGATGCTTTAGAAAATGGGCTAGAAAAATAAAGCATGCTGATTGGCTGAAAGCCATGCTCAGCATGCATTTATTTTTCAATAGATGCCCGCTAAATAACAAGTGCCAATTTGGGGTGCCCAATGATAGTCTAAGTAATTTACTTAGATTTACTTAAATTTACTTAGTAATTTACTTAAATTTCCAAACTGGCCAGCTGCCATTTTTTTCCCCTCGCTTAGTGAGTGGCCAGCCCCCCAGCACTCTGTAGAAAAATCCCACAAACTGCTACTGGCTCACCGGCTGCTTTTTTTATTCACACAGTCCCAAAAACAAACAAAAGAATGTTTTTTCCCCAACACTTACTTTACTTTCTCAGTGCTGGCTCAGTCAACCTCCCTCATCTGCAGTTCTGACCTTCCAAGTCCCATTCGCAGTACCTGGAGCCACCCCCCCCGGACAAATCCCACCAACTGATACTGCCTCTCTTATTCATCTCCACATAAAGAAAGTGTGTTTGTTTTTCCCCCTTATGCTTACCTGAGTTTCTTAATGTTGGCTTAGTTGACCTCCCTCGTGTGCAGCTATCCGATCTTTCTTCCAGGTCCCGCTCGCACTACATCTACAGAGCGCATCTCTGTCTCCACCATCACATAATAGTAACAATAAAAATAGCTAAAATGGGGAGCACCAGTTAGTTAACAAGACTGTAAGTAAAGAACCGTTTTGCTCTGCAGTCCCCCATGCTCCCAGATCAGCATCAGCAAACAGCTTGTTTATTTTTTTTTTGCTTAAACTAAGGAGTTTCCATTAGGACAAAGGTCCCCATCTCAAAAAAAAAAAAAAACTCAATCCAATGCAGGTGGATGGACTATTTTTTTACAAAACTTATTTCAAGCACATTTTTACTAACATTTATTTTACTAAACTAATTTTTTTTACAGTGCCCATTTTCTAAGTGCAATAATACCCTCCAGGGCAGGGTGGGACAAATCACTTTTTGACCTGGTGGTCTGTTTGGCCACCATATCTCAAAATCTGCTGGCCAAAATTTTTTTAGGTGGCCAATTTTTTTATGGCCACTAGACTATAAAATATGGTAGACATTTTTTTAACTTGTCTTTCTGATGAGGAATTGTCTATTAACCTACATTTGGGAACATCTTTACCAGAGATTTTGATGAGAATTAGCCTGCCAGAACAGCATCGAGTATACACTGGAGGGAGAATTTATAAAGTACAAATTGAAAGTCCTGCCTGTCTAATGCAAAAAGGGAAGCAAGAGTGGCACTCACAACTATGAGAAAATGAGAATGAAATCACCAGTCACTACAGAGGAACTGCTGAAGATGGGACCATCGGAGAATCACCTCCATGACCAAATCCGAAAAGAGAAGGGTGGCACAATTATGAGAAAATGAGATGAAAATCTCCAAGATGATAACAACTGAAGATGGGACCGGCGGAGAAACACCATGACCGGACTGGGGTCTGACTGACCAGAACCTACTGATTTACAAGTGGAAACATGTCCTAGTGCTATAAGTGTACACTGTTTTTTTTCCTTTTTTTAAATAAAGCAATAACACCTTTCAGATGTTGTGGTTCTCTTAATGTCTTGTGTGTTTTTTTGTTTTTTGGAGGGGGTACTTTTTTTGTGACTTAGTATTTTTTTCATGACATGGCCAGGCCTGCGCTGCTGCTGTGTTGTTACCATCCAATCCACCACTGTAGGGTCATCATCACTAAAATTACATTTTGAGGGCAAGGGCAGAAAATAAATTTTAAGTGCTTCCTAAAACTATGGCTGACAGATTGCTAACAGTATTTCTATTGCTGTTACTATCTTCTTCAAAATCGGTCCACTTCCCACTCCAACGCAACCACTGTCTGTCTCCTTTCAACTCAACTCTCTGACTCCTCATCTATTTCTGCTCCCAAGTCCATTACATCTGATTCTGGATATGTAACTTTATGCCCAGAAAGATGCTGATATCCCGGTGTTGATGAGTACCAGTGATCAATTGATGGGTCTGGATTAAAGTCTGCTATTGTTGGTCCATTTAAACTGATCATCAGCAAATCATCCATAGTGCTATCAGTAAGATTGCTACGAGATATTGTTTTAATCCTATTATGAGCACTAAATCCCCTTTCACAAGCAGCTGTATTCTTTGGCATTACCTGAAAATTGTGATCAACAACCGTAACAGACCAACTCTCTCTAAATTTTGGTGAACCTTTCTTAATGTATGCTCTGTATTTTGATTTTTTACAGCATTTTTTAAATCTTGCCACTCTTCCAAAAGTTTTTGTGTAATTTCTCTTTCAAGTTCGGCATCCAGCTCTGGATCAGATAAAAGTTGCCCTGAACCATATTGCTTTTTCAGGAATGGCATGTACCTCTAGCAAAGCCCTGTGATGGATTCCTGACCAAAATTTAGAAAGAGAGGTTCATCAGGAGAAGGCCAAACAGTTGTGTCAAATACTGAAAATCGTTTGTAGTCTTCCGACTGCCACATGGGCTCAAATCTGTTACGTAAGAATCCATCCACACTGTCGCACACTTTCTCCTTGATCAGTTTTCGGGCATTTTCACTGGAAACAATCTCCTTGGCTACTTGGTCTGAAGCAGTGGCTCGCCTGTTTTTTTTTTGCCTTTTATTCCTATTTTTCTCTACATCGCTAGCATTTTCAGTCATGCCTGGTGGAGGAGCTAGAGGAGTGCTGCCATCCATGCCACCAGTAAGGATACTGCCCTCTGAACTTACACACTCTAAAAAGTGTGCCTCAGCAGGACTCACACTGCTCTTCAGCTTGATGAGCTCTGAAATGCAGCTCTCCACTCGTGGCTGTACCTGAGTAAGAAGAAGACCTTCTTTTTGAAAATATTGAGAAACCCTTCCAAGAATAGATAGATAATGTTGTTGAAAGGCCAAGAACCACCTTTTTTTTTATTTTTTACAAAGTTCAAATGTCCTTCAGCGCTGTCTGCATCAGGAATCCCACTGTGCTGTGATGCAGTATTCTCCAAGTGTGCAATTATTGCTTGCAGGTTGTGGAGAAAAGCTGACACAGCACGGTGGTGCAAACTGACCCAGCGCACTGTGAAAATGCTGACCAGTTTTTTCAATTCAATGAAAAGGGTGTTAGCAGCCTCCTTCAAGGCTCTCATTCTTCGGTGAGAAGAATGATAAAATGAATACAGGGCCTGCAAGCCATTTTCGTTTTCGTGAACTTCTGACATATGTTTTTGGGCATCTAGAATGGCCAGTTGTAAAAGATGCACGATGCAGTGTGTAGCAATTAACCAAGGCAGGCCACTGTTTTGTAACTTTGCCATGACTCCGCCACATTGACCTTGCATGACTAATGCACCATCAGTGGCCATCCCAGAAATCCATGGAAGAGTTTTCCACAAGGGGATGTTAAGTTTGTTAAAGAGTGAATCCAATGCTGCAATGTATCCATCAGCATCTGCTTTCCCTAGTAGCTCGGTACCAATAAAGGAGGTATTTGGAGTACCATCTTCACCAAATAACTGATAAACACATTCAAAAATTCCCTCACACTTCTGTCAGTGCTTCCGTCAATTAACAGCCCAACAGCAGAAGATTTTTTTATCTCTTCAGTTGTGTTTGTACGTATTACTGCTGCAATGTGACGCACAAACTTGCTGCACCTCTTGTGATTTGTGTATTGTTCAATCACTTTTATATTACATTTGTGTAACAGTGAAGTATGAAATGGAAAGTCCTGAAATGGCCTATCCCTTGATGCCAGAAAGTAGGCAACATTAAAAAGACACCGCATGGATTCCCTCATTGCAACATTCATCTTTTGAAAACAAAAGGCCATAGGTGTGGATTCAGGTGCCCTTTGAGCCCTTTCAGCCAGAATACATTTTACATGGGAACTGCTTGTATCATGAATTTTTATAGACTCCATTTTAAAAGTACTGCTACCAACAAAAAACATAGATATGTGAGCTGCCAGATGGGGTTGCTTCCTACACACCTTGCAACTCATAGTGTTGCTTTGTTTCTCATACTGAAGCCAGTCAAATTCCTGTGATCATTCAACTCAGAATTTGCATTTCACTGAATCTTTTTTCCTGTTGGTAGGATTTATTCTGGGCAGAGAGCTTGAGGAAGATGACCTATCTGCAATGGAAACACTACTAGAAGTAGCAGAAACACTATGAACCTGAATGTCAGTAACCACTACTGATGGGCTGTCAATATGGTCACGACTGTCACCCTGGCTGCCCTTTCCCTTTGATACAGAAACAGAAGAAGAAACAGCAGCAGCAGCGTTACGAACTGGAGGATTTACATTCACATGTTCCTTCTCATCAGCAACATCAACAATCATGTTACTGTCAGTGTCACTGATGACTTGAATGGTTTTATTACATAATTCTTCCACAGCAGATAGACTGGGTAGACTGGGTTTAATAAAGATAGACTGGGTTTAATAAAGCCAAAGGAAAACAAATCAGGTTGTTGTTTTTGTTTCTTTTTTCCAGACATTTTTTATTACTCCAATCCCAAAACTGTATGAAAAAGCATGAGTGTTTGGTGATGGCAGCACAGCAGCAGACAGTTTTTGGATGCCTGACACAACCACAGGAGGACTAGCTGTGAGTGAGACTGATGGACTTGGGCTGATGTTTATAGTACACAACCAGAGATGATGTCATTAATATGCTTGCACACAGGTTATAATAGCTATGACTTTTTCATTAATTGTGGCAAGCTCTAAATTTTTTTGTTTTGGCCCCCCCCAAAAAAGCCTGACACAACCTCAGGAGGACTGGACAAGACAGGTGGACAGCCAAACAACAATAGATGCAGTTAATAATATACACACAGGTAGTACTAGTATGGACGTTTCATTAATTGTGACAAGCTTACATTTTTTTTTATTTGTTTTAAATTGGCCCCCGCAAAAAACCTGACTGACTGTCTGACACAACCACAAGAGGACTGGAATGGATGAAACAGGTGGACAGCCAAACAACAAGAGACACAGTCAATAATATGCACACAGGTAGTACTAGTATGGACATTTCATTAATTGTGGCAAGCTCAAATTTTTTTTTTGTTTTGGCCCCCCAAAAAAGCCTGATACAACCTCAAGAGGACTGGATGAGACAGGTGGACAGCTAAACAACAACAGATGCAGTGAATAATATGCACACAGGTAGTACTAGTATGGACGTTTCATTAATTGTGGCAAGCTTTAATTTTTTATTTGTTTTAAATTGGTCCCCCAAAATAGCCAGACTTTCTGACACAACCCCAAGAGGACTGGAATGGATGAAACAGGTGGACAGCCAAACAACAAGAGACGCAGTCAATAATATGCACACAGGTAGTACTACTATGGGCGTTTCATTAATTGTGGCAAGCTTTAATTTTTTTATTTGTTTTAAATTGGTCCCCCCAAAAAAGCCATACTTTCTGACACAACCCCAAGAGGACTGGAATGGATGAAACAGGTGGACAGTTAAACAACAAGAGACACAGTCAATAATATGCACACAGGTAGTACTAGCATGGGCTTTTCAATAATTGTTTTTTTTTAATTAAATAAACTTTATTCGCTTATCACAAATACAAAAATACAAATACAATACGTTGATAATGGGCGTACATCCATACAGAAATGCTTAAATTGGTACAGTGGCATAAGGTCCCCCAATATAGTTTAGTAAGCAGTTATAATTCAGCAATTTCCTTATCGGACAAAAAGCACAGAGCTAAAGCCAGTGTTTCCTCATGCCATCCATTCGTGGGGTATAGGCTTTTCATTAATTGTGGCAAGCTCTAATTTTTTTTTTGTTTTGGCCCACAAAAGCCTGACCCAACCTCAAGAGGACTGGACAAGACAGGTGGACAGCCAAACAACAAGAGCGTGAGTCAATAATATGCACACAGGTAGTGCTAACATGGGCTTTTCATTAACTGTGGCAAGCTCTAATTTTTTTTGTTTTATTTAAAAAAAACCAGACACAACCTCAAGAGGACTGGACAAGATAGGTGAACTGCCAAACAAAAGACACAGTCTCAGTCAATAATCTGCACACAGCAGGTAGTACTAGTAGTATGGACTTTTCATTAATTGTGGCAAGCTTCAATTTTTTATTATTTTTTTGGTCCCCCTGGCCCAACCCCATCCCCAAAAAAGCCTGACACAACCACTAATATAAACACAAGTGGTAGTCCGGACTTTAAATTATTGTAGCTTGAATTTTTTATTTTCTTTTATTCTGTCAGTGGGCCCAGTTCCACCCAAAAAAGCCTGACAAAATCACAGGACAAGTTGCCCAAATAGACTGTGGCTGCCTGTGGCACACAGATAAGTAGCTTTGCCCTCCCACCTGGACTGTCAAGCAACTTAAGCTCCCCTTCTTTAGTCAGCACACTACTTTAAGTTAACTTTGCCACATCAAATGAGCAAAATACTGTTTGCTTGCCCCTATGCCTATTACCTGGACTAAGATTTTCCACTGCACAGCAGGACTAAAGTCAATCAGAGACAACTCCCCCTGTACCACAAAGCAGGATCTCTGTCCCCTCCCCCCAGTCATCAGACTCAGTCAGTACAGTGGTGACTAATGTGCTAGCAGCTGAGCAAATTCAGAATATTTAGATTTATTGCCCAATTTGCCCCTTTGCAGCAATTAAGAGCTTCCCCACAACAGGACCACCAAGCACTAAGCAGGCTCCGTCGAACCGGCCCCTCCCCCCAGTCAGCACGTCATCGCCAAATTGAAATTAAACTGCTGTCTGTAGTTGGAAAATACCCAGATCAGGAGTCGGACTCTTAAAAAACTATAGTGTAGCTTTTATTCACTGAGCCCTTAAAAGGGCTTTTGATGCAGTGACTGTTAACTTTGATCGCTAATATCACACACACATGAAGAGCAATGTTACGCTCTCACTGAGCTCACTCCAGTCTCTCTCACCACCTGAAATCAGAATGGCAACTGCGAGCAAGCTTTCTCTGATGATGTGACTCCCACAAGTCCCACCACCCATGTGGGCACCCAACTACTCACCTCGTGATACCGCCGGTGTCCTCCTCTGCGTAGACTCGCTGGTGGGTGAGGTGCCAGACTGATTGATCTCCTCCAAGGCTCCCGAGTTCCAGGCTAGTATTTATACCATCATGCTCTCTCTCATTGCCGCTCATTTCAAAGAGTCTTGATCCCGTGTATGTGGGATGATGGCAGCTCAGCTCAAAATTCATTGACAAGGATGCTGAGCTACCGTGCATGCATGCCAGAGGTGTGGCTTACTACTCACCAGAATGGTGAGTTTTTACAGAAATCTGGTGGCCAGAATGATTAGCCAGGTCACATTTGGCAACCTGGTGACCCTATTTGTCCCACCCTGCTCCAGGGTGGGCTGTATTGGGAAATACAGGACCTTCCAGGGGCTATAATGCCCTCTGCCTGTGGTGTCGGGCCTCATTTATGCCCCTGGGTGGTCCAGTATTTCCCAATAAAGTCCACCCTGTCGGATATTATTGCTTACATAAAAACTGTTTAGCCTAAATCTATGAAAGGTACTAGGATTACTAGGAAATTTGAGACATAAGAAGGCCGTGGCCCATAAGGTATGTCTCCCACACCATGTTGGGTATTTAATTATGTTTCCCATGCCAATTAAGGTAAGGATCTAGTTTATTTTTGAATGTTTCAAAACTATTGGTATCAACCAGCTCTTGTGGGAGAAGATTCCAATATCTTGATGCTCTTAAGGTGAAAAAATTATTTCTTTTATTAGAGTTTACCATTGGGATTATTATCTGTTGGCTATGCTTTCTAAGGGGAATTAAATATTCAGATTTTTTAATACCGTACTGTTGCATGAGGGAGTTATCTTATAGAATCTCATAGAATTGTAGTAGGTCACCACTTTTTCTCCTATCCTGGAGTTTAACCAATCCAGTTTTATCCAACCTTTCTTCATAGTTTTTGTCTTTTAAGGCTGGAATGATCTTAGTAGCTCTATGCTGAACCCTTTCCAATGGCACAATATCTTTCTTCAGATATGGATTCCAATAAGGTGAGCAGAAGTCGAGATGGGGCATAACATATGTTTTATAAAGTGATAAAATCATATTTGCATTTTTGTTGATGAATGAACGCTTAATGCAATTTAAAATCTGGTTTGCTGTCAAGGTAACTTTTTTACAATGATCTGATGATGGTAAAGTTTTATTGATAATTATCCCAAGGTCCCTTTCCTTACAAGAGTTTTTTAATGGGATATTATTAATAGTATAATTGTATTGTCTATTGTTAAATCCCATATGGAGTACTATGCATTTATCTTCATTTAATGCCATTTTATTAGCCTTAGTCCATGAGGTGAAGGATTCTAGATCTTTAACTGATAATGTTTTTCTATTGAATCCATGTCTCCTCTCAGCTTAGTATCATCTGCAAATTTAACAATGATATTACAAATATTAATATTTAGATCCCCAATAAACAAGTTAAATAGAGTTGGCCCCAGGACTGATCTCTAGGAAACACCACTAGTCACTCTGCCCACCTCAGAGAGTTCTCCATTGACTCTGACCTGCTGAGTACGTTCTGATAACCAGTTTTTAACCCAATCAAGTTATTTGATCTGTTATACCAATTTCTTTTTTCGAGTTTACTAATTAGTTCTGGATGAGGGACTTTACTGAATGCTTTTCCAAAATCGAGTAGAATAACATCGACAGGTATTCTATTATCTAGACTATGACTAATCTGATCATAGAAGGAGATTAAGTTAGTGGAACATGATCTTTGTTGTTTAAATGCATGTTGAGTGATGTCGTTATACCCTAAACTAAGTAATTGTTCATCTATGTTTGATTTGATTATTTGTTCAAGCATTTTACAAATGATAGAGGTCAAACTAATTGGCCTATAATTATTAACCTTTTCTTTATCTCCTTTTTTAAAGATGGGTACCGCAATGGATTTTTTCCAATCAGCTGGAACATGTGAGGATGCCAGGGATTTATCAAAAATAATTTTTATTGGTTTCAATAATATTGACGCTGAATTTAATACAGTTCTAGGGTTTATTCCATCAGGACCAGGTGAGGTGTCTGCTTTGATTTTTTAGGGCTTTGTGGATCTCGTTAGTTGTTAAAACTGAGTTATACTCCTTAATTGTGGATGTGAGGGAGATATCAGATTTTTCATTATAAATTGAGCAGCAAAAGGTATTAAATTCCTATGCTTTTTCATTATTATTGTTGGAGAGGGTGCTACCTATTTTGATTGGCCCTATTCCTTGAGAAACATGCTTTTTTTGAATTTACATATGCATAGAGGGATTTGCAATAATCTTTGGTGTGAGCAATTTTGAATTCTAATTTGTAATCAGAGACTTTAACTTCTTTTGTTCATTTTTATAAATGACGTAATTATCTTCTGTATTATCTTTTTGTAACCTAATAAATGCTTTCTCCTTTATTTTACTCTGTTTTTTTCACATTGACAGTGAACCATGGTAGAATATTGCCCTTATTGTTGTATTTTACTTTATTAGGGACATATTTATCCTCTGCTTCATATACTTTGTTTTTAAAATATTTCCAAGCATCCTCACAGTCAAGGTGTTGTCATTCTTGGACCCAGTTAATTTTCTTAAAGAGATGATTTATTAGAGTAAAATTTGCTTTGTTATAGTTTTTATAAACAGTAGGAAACTTCATTTTCGATGTTGATACTTTAATTTCACCCACAATAGTAATATGGTCACTTGAACCAATCAGAGGTCTAGGGTCTATGTTCTACAATACATTGTCCTTGTTAGTTAAAACTAAATCTAAGATGTTATTTCCTCTTGTCAGGATAGATATGTATTGGCAAAGTTCCACAGAGACCACCGAGTTGATAAAGTCAATCTCTGACCTGTTCTGGCCAACCATTAACTCCCAGTTGATGCCTGGGAAATTAAAATCCCCTACTAAGAATATATCTCCTTTCTCAGCCATTGTTAATATTTAGCTTATAAGAGCTTTATTATAGTCATCATTTGAATCTGGTGGTCTATAACATGTTCCTACAATCACCGTACAGTTGTGTTTTACTATTAGTTGCACCCATATACTTTCAACATCTTCATCTGAGGGGGGTGATCTAATTTTAAATCTTGCAAACTATTCTTTATGTATACACATACTCCCCCACCTTTCCTGTTTACCATGTTTCTGTTGTATAATGAGTAACCAGGAATTGCCTTGTGCCATGTGTTGGTGTTATACCACCAGGTCTCAGTTATACACACTACTGTAGGTCTGAGTTTTCTGTTGTCATAAGACATTGTAGTTCTGAAGTTTTATGTATGTTTAAACTACTTGCATTGATGTACAAAGAATTAAGTGAGTTGAACTGTAGTGGTTTAGTTATCTGTGGTCCCATGTTCCACTGAACTAATAGTTTAACTCATTAGTTATGGACTTTACAATTTGTTTTCCAAGTAAGTGGTTTCCCTGTTTGCTCAGATGGAGACCATCCCAACTAAAGAGATTGTGTTTGCCATTAAATTCTTCCCAGTGGGTAAGACATGAATGATTTTTGCTCAGGCACTAATTTCGTAGCCAATTGTTAGCCATTTTTATTTTGTGATTTTTGTAAAAACCTGCTCTAGGTACTGGTAGAATTTCAGAAATTGACACTGAGCAGCCCTTAGATTCTAATATGTTGCACAGGAGTTAGAAGTCAGCTTTTATATTTTTTAGAGTAGTGTTATTAATATTATTTGTTCCTAAATGCAGTACTACAATAGGTTTTTCTGCTGAGTTTAGTAGTATATTATCTACCATAGGGATAAGATCAACAATTTTAGCCCCACTAAAGCTACAACATGCTCTATTTTCTTTATCGGTGCCGCAAACTGCTCTGTCCAGATACTTTATTGTGGAGGCCCCCAAAACAAAAACCTGTCTCGGCTGTGTATTTTCATTTATTGTTGGAACACTAGTAAATGTGGAAGGAGGACATGTTGTGGGGTCTATTGGCTCTGGTAGAAGAGGGGGAACATCATCAGATATAGGTTTTTCATGCATTATGGAAATAGGTTTGTCCTGAGAAGGACTAGTATCTTTAGCTGAAAGTGGGCTTTCTCCTAATTAAATCTGTTTGACAGAGGAACTTCAAAGTGGATTGCTATCCTTCCCTTTTTGCTCTTATGATTGGTCCCAACTTTAGTCCATGCTTCAGCCTTGCTATCTGAGGATGATTCAGTACCCTCACTGTCTCTAGAACTTTTGTTGTGCTTTTTATTAATAATATTGTCAGCATTATACATGGATTGATCAGCTGTGTTTACTGGAGGATATAAAGGGCAACTATCTGTAGGTGAAACCATTTGATCCTCAGTTATTTTATCTTGTTTCTCCATATGTGCATATTCAGTGATTTGGAGTTTGTTTTTAAGATTACTGATTTCTAGTTCTAATGTTTTAACATATTTGCACTTATTGCAGACATAATCAACAGGCAGCTCATTTGTGCTTAAGCTAACATACATTCTGCATGCGCTGCATTTGGTTCCTGTGATAACGTCAATGGTTGCATGTGCCACCTCATTTTTACCAATGGTGCTAGATCCTCTATTGAGTAGTATATTGCCTGGGCTGTACAGTTATAATATGTGTTCCCTTCTCCCACTCTACTCGCTGGACATGCTAGACATGCACATGGATGAACGTGTCTCTGTGTGCATCTCCGTGCACGACAAATGTGCGCTTGTCCGCATGAGCTCATTCTGCTCACTCTAGCCCTCAAGTATCTAGCCCGGGACCCAGAATTAGGCCTGGATCATGTGACAGGAGTCCAAAACAGTCACAGACTACAAATAATGCAAAAGTTAAATTAAAACCCCTGTAAAAATACAGCCCTCTAACATGCGAGGAACTTTATAAATATGCAGTTTGTTTAAAGGCAGCTATAAATGGTCATCTTACAGCGTTCACCAGGTTCCCCAATACTTCCTGCTACACAATACTGTGTGTTGCCTAGCAACAGCAAGCACAATTCTCTCTGCCTAGCGATACAGTGTTCAGTGTCTAAAATAATACCACGAGTGTTCCTCTCTTGCAAAATGAGCTGTCTCACAGCTCAAAGCTGTCCCAGAGTATTGTAGTGCAGGTATTAAGGATCCACTCACTCTAGCCCTCAAGTATATAGCCCAAGACCCAGAAGTAGGCCAGAATTTGTTTAAAGACAGCTGTAAATGGTCATCTTACAGTGTTTACCAGTTTCTCCAGTACTTTCTGCTTCACAATGCTCCCTGTCTAGCGATACAGTGTTCAGTGTCTACAATAACACCATAAGCATTCCTCTCTTGCAAAATGTGCTGTCTCACAACTCAGAGCTGTTCCACAGTATTGTAGTGCAGGTATTCAACAACTCCACATGATGCCAAGGCTACACTGATTTCCATTCACTACTTGTCTTGCTTTTAAGAGGACAGGAAACATAGAAATCAAGACTTTGATGGCAGATAAGGACCAATTGGCCCATCCAGTCTGCCCATTTCTCCCTACCTGCTGTACACTATTACCACAGACCATGCCCAATCTACAGCTTTTTTCCCCCACCCCTTTCTTTCCACTATGATTCCCTAGTGCTCATCCCATGCATTCTTGAATCCCACCACTGTTTTTGCCCCCAGCACCTATGCTGGAAGGCTGTTCCAGGAATCCACCCTTCTTTCTGTGAAGGACTTCCTCACATCTTTCTTGAATCTACCTCCTCCAGCTTTAGAGCATGTCCCCTTGTTCTTGAGCACCTTATCTTCTGCAAAAAAAAATACTCCCCTCCTGTACCTAATTTACCCCCATGAGGTATTTAAATGTCTCTGTCATAGCTCCCTTCTTCTTCCTCAGTTCTAGGGTGTACATACTGAGGTCCTTTAGTCTCTCCTCATAGGGCTTTTGATGCAGACTCTGCACCATTTTAGTTGCCTTCCCCTGGACTGCCTCCACTCTGACTATGTCCTTCTGGAGATGTGGTCTCTGTAACTGGACACAATACTCTAGATTGGCTCTTATCCATGATCTGTACAGAGGCAACACCACCTCCTTTTTCCACCGTTGCTATCCCTCCTATGACCCCAGCATCACTAGCCCTCTACACTGCTTTGTTGCACTGCCTGGCCATCATTATGTCATCAGATATAATTAAGTGAAGCAAATAAATAAAATGAAATGATGTAAGAAACCACTATGATTCTCAAAGGAAGTGGCAGTGAAGGTTCAAGAGAAAAAGAAAGCATTCAGGAAGTACAAGGAATCACAGAAGGAGCAGGACAGAGAACTGTATCAGTTATAGCAAAAGGAAGCTGGGAAGGCAGTCAGAAGAGCAAAGGCCCAAACTGAGGAAAAGATAGCCAATTCAGTTAAGAAGTGGGATAAAACCTTTTATAGGTACATCAGGGAGTGAAGGAAGACCAAGGGAGGGATAGTGAGGCTTAATAAAGTGGAGGAAGGGTGGGCAGAGGGTGAATGTGAAAAGTCAGAGATACTAAACAAATATTTTTGCTCAGTATTTACAAAGGAAGAGGGGGGTACCTAAAACAAACAGTAGAAACACTCTGGATACAGAAGTTGATACCAGCCCATTTACAGAAGAAAGGGTTCTGAAAGAACTCTTAAAACTGAAGGTGGACAAAGCAATGGGGCCTGATGGGATTCATCCCAGAATTCTAAAAGAACTAAGGGTAGAACTAGTGACACCACTGACTACCTCTTTAACAAATCATGGGAGGATGGGGTGGTACCTGAGGACTGGAGGAGGGCAGATGTGATTCCCCTTCACAAAAGTGGGAGCAAGGCAGAAGCAGGAAACTACAGACCTGTTAGTTTAACCTCAGTGGTAGGGAAAATGATGGAATCACTTCTGAAGGAAAGAATTGTCGAGTATCTAGAGGCCAGAGGGGCACAGGACCCAAGGCAGCATGGATTCACAGCGGGAAGTTCATGCCAGACAAATCTGATAGATTTCTTTGACTGGGTGACCAAAGTAGTAGATCAGGGAGGGCTGTGGACATGGCCTACCTGGACTTTAACAGGCATTTGACACAGTCCCACACAAAGATTAATATACAAGTTAGCCAGCCTGGGGGTGGGTCCCAAGATGACAGCCTGGGTAAAGAATTGGCTGGAGAATAGGACACAGAGAGTAAGAGTAAATGGAGTCCACTCTGAAGAAGGGGGGTTACTAGTGGGGTACCGCATGGTTCAGTATTAGAACTGGTCCTCTTCAATGTCTTTATAGCGACATCGCAGAGGAATGGAAGGAAAAGTATGTCTCTTTGCAGATGACACAAGATCTGCAACAGAGTTGATGCACAAGGTGGGGTGGAAAGGATGAGAAGGGACTTGGCAGGTTAGAGGAATGGTCAAATGTATGGCAGCTTAGATTCAATGCTAAGAAGTGCAAGGTAATGCACCTGGGAAACAAAAACCCAGGGGAAGAGTACACAATGGGGGGTGAGATACAACAACAAAAATGGAAAGGGACCTGGGGGTAGTCATATCAGATGACCTAAAGGTGGGCAAGCAATGTGAGAGGGCAGCAAGGAGGGCTGGGGGGATACTGGGATGCATAGGGAGAGGCATCACCAGTAGAAAACAGGAAGTTGTTATCCCTCTGTACAGACAGCTGGTGCGACCCCATCTGGAGTACTGCATGCAGTTCTGGAGACCCAATCTCTGCAAAGATATAGACAGGATGGAAGCTGTCCAGAAGAGGGCAACTAAAATGGTGCAGGGTCTGCACCAGAAGACATATGAAGAGAGACTAAAGGAGCTTAATATGTATAGCCTCGAGGAAAGGAGGAGAGGGGACATGATAGAAACTTTCAAGTACCTCAAGGGAATCAACAAAGTCCAAGAGGGTAGCATCTTTCAAAAAGAGGTGTGCAAGAACAAGGGGCACAATTTGAAGATAGAGGGAGCAGCTCAGAGGTAATTGTAAAGTATTTTTCACAGAGAGGTTGTGGATGCATGGAGCGGCCTTCCAGAGGAGGTTGTGGAGTCAAAAACAGTGGTGGAATTCAAGCATGCATGGGACATTCATAAGGCAATTCTAGGGGGTGGGGGTAGGAATAAGTAGGCTGCTGGTTAACTAGGATCTGCAGCTTATCCATTAGGTAGGGAAATGGGCAGACTGGGTGGGCCAAGCGGTCCTTATCTGCCATCAAATTCTATGTTTATATAATTACCCCCAAGGCCTCTTTCCTGCTTGTTGGTCATCAATACCACTCCACCCATTTTGTACACCTCCTCTGAATTTCTGTGCCCTAAGTGCATTATTTTGCATTTTTTTCTGATTGAAACCCAGCTGCCATACCTTTAACCACTCCTCTAGTTTTCTCAGGTCTGTGCTCATCCTTTCCACCCCCTCCAAAGTGCACACCCTATTGCAGATTTAGGTGTCATCTACAAAGAGGCAGACCTTTCCTTCCAGCTCCTCTGCGATGCTATTATCAAGACATTAAAGAGGACCGGTCCCAGTACTGACCCCTGAGGCATCCTGATGGTCACACTCCCTTCCTTGGAGTGAACTCTGTTTACCACCACCCTCTGTCACCTATTCTCTAACCAATTTCTTATCTATTGTACCACTTTTGGACCCATGCCTAAGCTACCCAGCTTGCTTACTAGTCTCCTATGTGGAATGGTGTTGAATGCCTTATAGAATCTAGGTAGATCATGTGCACCACTCCAACTTGATCTAGTTCCTTGGTCACCTAGTTAAAGAAATCTATCAGATTCATTTAACATTATCTCCCCCCCTGTGAAACCTTGCTGCCTTGGGTCATGTAACCCACTGGACATTGGAGGAAAAAAAGGGGAGGGGGATTCCCAATCAAATATGCAATACTATAGATCAATGTAGCCATTAAATCAAAATTCATATTTCTTCTGATTTATATATGATTGGGGGCATAGCATTAAATGCAAACATTGGAGGAAGCCTTTGCAAGTAGGGAAGACAATGTTTGTCCTATTACAAATTCACATTTATGAAATTTAAATTGTGTAATCTTGTCCTCTGCTAAAAAACATGCAGAGACAGGCAATCTCTTGTTGACAGTTTCATCAAATAACTGAGTTGTTTTGTGTTTCATCCCAACTTTCTCCCCATGTTTTTTAGGAGAGAGCAAGATTGCACAGTTTAAATTTCATAGCTGTGAATTTGCAATAGTGCAAATATTGTCCTCCCTATTTGCAAAGGCTACCTCCTATTTTTGCATTTAATCCTATGTCCCTGCACATATATAAATCATAATAAATATAAATGTTGACTTAAAGGGGACATTAGTTTATAACATTACATATGCGGTTGGGTTCCCCCTCCCCCTTTTTGCCATTCCTGTTTAAAGCAAGATAACAAGTGAATGGAAATCAGTGTAGCCTTGGCATCATGTGAAGTTGTTATCTTTCATAGATTTAGATTGAATAGTTCTTATAATATCTTAATCACTGTATCTGTCTATTTATGCGGCTATGTACTTTTCAGAAGAGTCCGAGGTGCAAAATTGGGGGGCGGGGGGTGTGTGGAATGGCCCTGTATGTCAATAAAAATATCAAAGCTACAGAAATTAAGAATACACATAAGAAGCCAGAAGAACTGTGGGTTACCCTGGAAACAGGCAATGGGACAGCCATAAGAACTGGGGTTGTCTACAGGCCCCTAGACCAGGGGAGGACATAGACACATTACTGTTAGAAGATATACAAACATGACAGCTAAAGGCGGTTCTGATAATAGGAGACTTCAACATGCCAGATACAGATTGGTCAATACAAGCTGGAACATCTGCCAGAACTAGACACGTGGTGAATTCCTGCAGGGGAGGACCTCAAACAACTGGTACAACAACTCACAAGAGACAGGGCTATCCTAGATCTAGTACTGACAAATGGGAAAGGATCACAGATCTCCAGGTAGAAGGTCACCTGGGGCCAGTGACCATCACATGGTATGGTTCAATTGGCACTACAACTAAATCATCCCATTCCAAGGCAAAAATATGGGACTTCAGAGGAGCTGACTTTGATAAGATGGCCAACAGAGTTAAGCTAGACCTGGCAAAAAGAAATACAGATGAGGGGGTACAGGCAAAGTGGGCGAGCATTAAGGATGCAATACTTGAAGCAACATCCCATTGTGTTAGAGAGAAAAGGAAGTGCAAAAAAAGAAGGATACCACCTGGGTTCTCAAAAACAGTAGCAGAAAAGGTCAGAGCCAAAAGGCTGGCCTTCAGGAAATATAAGGGAACACAGCGGGATGAAGATAGGGAGGCATACCAAACTTCCCTAAGGGAAGCAGGGAAGGCAGTAAGGCAGGCAAAGGCCCAAACCAAGGAAACACTAGCACAAACAGTAAAAGAAGGTGACAAGACTTTCTATAGATACATTAGTGAAAGGAGAAAGTCCGGAAGGGGTATTGCTAAGATCAAAGGAGATAAGGGGGCGTGTGAGGAGGAGGAGGACCATGTAAAAGCATCTATCCTAAATAGATACTTCTCCTCAGTATTTACTGAAGAGAAGGTAGGGTAGGGCCCACAGCTCAGCACCATGGACACAGGGAGGAGGGAGGTGAGCACTAGTTCCTTCACAAAAGAAAGGGCCCTACAAGAGCTCGATAAGCTCAGGGAGGACAAGGCAATGGGACCTGATGGCATACATCCCAGGGTACTTAAGGAGCTAAAGGTGGAACTAGAGAGCCATTAGCTGAACTGATTAGTGAGTCTCTGAGCACAGGAGAGGTCCCAGAAGACTGTAGAAGGGCTCAGAGATCCCGCTCCACAAGAGTGGTAGCAGGGAGGAGGCAGAGAACTACAGACCAGTCAGTCTTACCTCAGTAGTGGGCAAGATTATGGAGGCACTCCTTAAGGAAAGGATAGTGCAACACCTGGAATCCATAGGGCACAGGATCCAAGACAGCATGGGTTTACAAAGGAAGGTCCTGTCAAACTAATCTCAAAGATTTCTTTGACTGGGTAACCAGAGTGGTAGACCAAGGGGGAGCATTTGATGTCACCTACCTTGACTTCAGCAAAGCTTTCAATACTGTTCCACATAGAAGATTGATTAATAAGCTGGGTAGACTCGAAGTGGGTCAGATGTTGGTCAACTGGGTGGCAAACTGGTTGATGGACAGAAAACAGAGAGTGGTGGTAAACAGCATACAGTCAGAAGAGATATAAGTCACAAGTGGGGTACCTCAGGGATCAGTCTTGGGACCAGTCCTCTTCAATATCTTCATCACTGACATTGCAGATGGATTGGAGGGTAAGGTTTGTCTGTTTGCAGATGACACCAAGATCTGCAACAGAGTAGATGATCCAGATGGGGTGGGCAGAATGAGAAGAGATCTAGATAAACTAGCAAAATGGTCAGAAGAGTGGCAGCTGGGTTTAATGCAAAGTGCAAGATCATGCACATAGGAAGAAACCCTGAAGCCACCTATAGGTTGGGAGAGGAGTTGCTGGCAATCACAAGAGAAGAAAGAGACTGGGCATCATCATCACAGATGACCTGAAATCATCCAAGCAGACCACTAAAGCAGTAGGTAAGGCTAGGGGGATGTTAGAGTGTATTAGTAGGGGTATCACAAGCCAGAAGATGGAGGCAATAATCCCTCTTTACAAGACACTGGTTAGACCCCATCTGGAGTACTGTGTGCAGTACTGGAGGCCACACCTTCACAAGGACATTAAACAAATTGAGTCAGTCCAGGGCGGGCAGCCAAATGGAGCAGGGACTGCATCAGAAACATATGAGGACAGATTAATGGAGCTCAATATGTATACCCTAGAACAAAGGAGGAGAGAGGTGATATGATCAAACATTCAAACACATTAAGGGCATTAACAAGGTGAAAGAGTCTAACATGTTTCAATATAAGAAAAATAGCAGGACAAGAGGACACAGCATGAGATTAGAGGAGGTTGATTAAGGGGTAATGTGAGGAAGTTCTTTTTCACAGAAAGGGCAGTGGATGCTTGGAACAGCCTACATCAGGAAGTGGTGGATATGAATACAGTGCAGGGCTTCAAACAGGCATGGGATAGGCATAAGGGAGCAATACAGATGAGTGTGAATAGATAGGTCATTGACAGAGCAAAGGCCAATGGCACATTTATAAGGTAGAAAGAGAAATGGGCAGACTGGATGGGCCTTGAGGTCCTTTTCTGCCGACACCTTCTATGTTTCTATGTATATCACTGTTGTACTGATCCTCTTAGCTTACACAAATTTTGTAAATTATCAGCTGTTATTTATTTGCTTCTTGTAATTCAAATGTACTATATAAGAAACATGTTAACAAACCAGCCCAGCGCCCTGAAGAAGCCACAGAGTGTCGCAATATGTAGGGGTGTTTGGTCGGTGTTTCATTAACCTTTGCACTAATAAATTATATTAAGCCATTCAGTACTTGGTGTATGCAACATTCCTAGACTAGCTTCCTGAGAAAAGCCCATTGTAGGGAGTCAAGGATGGCTCTGCTACTTGCCAAAGCTGCAGTTTGAAGGTTCCAATCCATGTCTGGCACACTGAAGTCCCCAACAAGCAGCACCTCCGGCTTACTTGCCATCCTGACAATGGCTTCCCCGCGTGCCTCATCCAACTCCTCTCCCTATGCTGGAGGTCTGTATATTACCACTGCACAGATAGCGAACCCAGTACATGTCTCCAGAATGGCCCACAGCACCTATAGCCCTTCTTTTTCCTTCAGGTGCCCAATACTTCCATTGCTTTTTTCCCCTCTCTTACATATAGTACAACTCTTACTCCCTTCAAAATGGTGCAATGAAGGGTGACCAGGATGATTTAGGACCAGTAGGCTAGATCTAAGGAGGACTGGCTCAAGGCACTGAACATGTAGACAGTGGATACCAGATGAGAGAGAGAGAGATGATATGATACAGACCTTCAAGATCCTGAAAGGAGTAAACAAGGTTAACTGCAAGGAACTATCTAGCATAAGTAACAGTTCAAGAACACAGAGGCATGAGTGGAAACAGATGGAAGAGAGGTTCATGAGGGATATGAGAAAGTTTTATTTTACAAAAAGGGTGGCGGAACCAAGGAACAGTCTGCCAGCTGAGGTGGTGGGTGCCAAACTCTAACAAAGAAAATAACTTATGTATAAAATCAAAGCCAGGTTTTCAATGGTGCGGTGCCATTTGACTACTGAAATAATTTAATATTTTTGAATTCATCTCAAGATTGTCTGGAACTTTTGGGACAAGCCTTTGCCAGTATTTTTATACTTCGTTTCTAATGATTGTTGCATTTATTTAAAAAGGACTTTGTGGAACGGTGACTACAGAATGAGAATAACTAAATGAGAAATGTTTCTTAGATGCTGATTTATTATGTTCATAAAACACTGTATTTATGACCCTTGTTTAAAGATCATGTGCAATGGTTTTTACATATGTTTTAAAAAGAGCTTGAAAAGCTGAAATTCAAGCCCCTGTGTCATGATTAGTGTTTCCTGAAAATGTCAAGCTGTTTGGTGTTGTGGTTTTCTTTAAATCAGCATTTGTTAACTTGCTCTACAGTGGTTGAAAACAGTGGAGTTATTTCTGTCCTCTCAGTCAAGCTTAGAGAGTGATGACATCATTTTAGAGTAGCATGCTGTTTCAGATTTCCAGTCAGAGCAGCACTCTGTAGAGTTAATGGTTTGTTGAGCTTTACAGGTTTCTTACAAACCCATTCTCTGTTTTGTGTTTAGATAGATCAGCTTGAAATCTATCATTGTCTTCTTATAAAAAGCTGATCATTTCAATTTCAATGCTGAATTGAAGTAGTGGAAATCTTTCTCTGTGAGAAACCAGCATGTCTGCATCACAGCTCTCAGTTCGTTCTAATCAAAACTGATTTTTTTTCCAACTATGTAACACAGGACTGTTTAATGAATATAAAATAAATCTAATTTTTTTCATTCACTGAAACAATTTGATGTAGCCTTCGTAAAAACATTCATGAGAAAAATTTTTTATGTCAGATTGACAAACAGGTGCCTGTCACATTCTACTACAGTATTTCAAACACATGTACTGTCTGAAGTCACAAATGTCAGTTCATTATGGTTTCTGTGTGAAAATACATTATGTATATGTAAAACTAGAAGCACTATATGGCATTCTGATGCACAATGTCTCTTTCCCATAGTTGAGGCAGCTCCAGTCTACTGCTACCTGTCCCCTACTCCACAAGCCCCTTGCCTTCTGCTCCACATTTAAGGCTGCTGCAACATGCTGCCCACTGTCTTCTCCCACACAGTCAGGGCTGTGCACCCTGCTGCCTCCATCCTTCATCTAAAGTATCAGGGCTGCTGCACCCTGTCACCCCCCTGCCCAAACAGTTGGGGTTGTTGCACCCTACTGCCCCTCTCCCCCACCCCTCATAATTAGGGACACTGCACCTGTTGCCCCGTTCCTGTCTCCACAGTTAGGGCTGCTGTGCTGTGCTAAGCCCCAGAGTGCCAAGTTCCATGCCTCCACAGCTGGGGCTGCTGTACCATGCTGCCCTAGCCACCAGAGGTGTGGCTTTTGCTACAGCCTGCTACTATCTTCCATTGTCCCAAATGGGCAGGGCTGCTGAATGATGTGTACCCCATCTCACACTCAGTGCAGCTGTACCCTGATGCCCTCTGTGTCCTGACCCACAGTCAAGGCTTCTCCTTGCTGTCCTTTATCCTCTATCCCCTGTCACCACAGACAGGACTGCTGCACCCTGCTCCTTTCTATGCAGTTGGAGTTGCTGTGGCTTGCTGTGCCCTAGAGCTCCATGCCTCTGCAGTTAGGGTTGCTGCACCGTGTTGCCACTGCCACAAGATTCCGGGCATTTGCTGCACCCTGTTGCATGCCTCCACAGTTGAGGCAGTTGACCCGACTGCCTCCTGCCACCAGAGTCAGATCTTTTCTACACCCTGCTGGAAACAGGAACAGGGGCAGCGGATGCAGTGTCCCTGACTGTGAGGGTGGGAGATAGTGAACAGCAGGGTGCAGCAACCCCGGTTGTTCAGGAAGGGTGCAGCACAAGGGCATTTTGCTATACCCTGTCCCCTGCCTGTGGAGACAAGGGGCTCTGTGGTGCAGCAGGGCACAGTGGTGGCAGGGGACAGAGGACAGCATGGTGCAGAAGCCTTGACTGTGGGTCAGGACACAGGTGGGCATCAGGGTACAGCAGCCCTGACAGTGGCACAGGCTGCACATTGTGCAGCAGCCCAACCCATTTGGGGCAATGGAAGTGTGTAGCAGGGTTCAGCAGCCCCAACCTGTCTTCCCTCCCCCAATTCCTACTACCCTCTTTCTCTTCCCATCTCTCCCTTTCCCCCCTCACCCTGCCCCCCTCTTTTACCTGCACTCCTTCCCTATCATTGTCTGACAAATGCCTCTGGCTGCATCTACGTCCTCCCTCATGCCTCTCCTCCCTGTCTCTGTGCCCTCTCCTTGTGTTGCTGACCCGGGCCATACCGTGGTTGCTTGCTCTCTAAATGTGTTTTCCTTTTTCAGTCATAACTGTTCCAATGGTCCTGTAACTACCCGCAATTGTTATTTCCACTGAACCTTACCATTTCCCAATTTGTCTTTAATCACCCGCATTGTTGTTACTTCAATTGATATGTTGCTGTATCCTCTGTACTATGTTTTTGACCGACATGGAACCTTTGTAAAAGAGCCTTGGCTCAAAGGTAATTTGTAATCCTAGACTTTAAATAAATTGGATATGGATCCCAGTAATTTGTACTGTAACTTAATAAGAGAGTTTGCCTTAAGAGGGATTTAACCCGTGGAGACACCTAGCAGTTTTAGTATTCTGTTGTTATGTGCTGCTTTTGGGTGGGTCTGGCACCCAGGGCTCTGGAGTCTGTCAGCTGATACACACTCATAGCCCTGCACCTGATTCTTCCACAAGTTTGACTTGACTATTTAAACACTGCGCAAGACGCTGACCGTGCCTCCAGAAAAAGAGAGAGCAGAGGACACGGCTACTGTTTGACTTTGTGAGTATTTCCCCTGTGATTTGAATGCATTACTATTATGAGATGAAAAAGAGTTTGGATATTTCTATATGGATGGTGTTTTCATTGATATACCCTGCTTTACAGAATTAGATAAGGTATCCAGGAACAGATAGATATTCACATACCATTTTAAAAGACACTTTGCGTGTTTGAATATCGCAGGGTACACAATTTAACAAGGTCTTGTTGGATGACAGATTTATTATGAGTAGATGTACTATTGTGAGTGTTAAAGTGAAAGGATATTTTACTCTATTTGCACTTTAGAAAATTTGATTGTGACCAGTGCTACACAGTATCTATTGGAGAACTTTCTGATGAGAACAATTGTGACAGAAAGCTGGTAAATGTTGCTCACTAAGATTTTATTTTACTTTACTTTATAAAAGCATTCCAGACAACAAAGCATATCTGAATTAGATGGTGTTGTGAACAGGAATAATACTTATGCTTTATTGAAAACTTATGTAGAACTTATGTATTTTCAGATATCAGAAAGGCTTAAGTGTTACACTGATGAAGGATGACTGGATCAGAAACATATTAATTTTTAAAACACTGTGCTTTTTAAATTTGGATACAGTATTTGTCAAAATAAACTCTTTATATTGATTTAATTTGGTGAGTGAGCTTGATCATTAACCAGTCTGTTTATTGATTGCCTTGTTTAAAGGACACTAAATCCTTTTTGGCTTACAAACATATTTTTAATCAGAACATGGATTGAATCTTTTAACTAATTCAGTCCATTCTCTCCTACCTGCTGTTTACAAGTGCAATGCAGGGCTGAACAGTTTCATATACAGTTGGCTCCACTTATACCACCCTTGGGTATAGTGGGCAATTGGTTTTACCAGGCAGTTTCACATTACCAAAAGCCATTTCACTAGACCTTAATGATAAATCCTTCTAATAAAACATGTATTGCCCTCTGTCTATATCAGTCACTTATCTGAGTGAAATTACAGCCCTGATGAGGTGTTAACAAGCCCAATTAACAACTATGATTAACTCAATGTATTTTACCTGACACTAATGTGGCAGGTGTCTCATTCTTAGTTCGTTGTCACACTGTGCACAGCTAAGACAGTCTGCAGCTGCATCTGAAGAATGGCAGGCAAAGTAAAGCTATGTCACTTAGTGACAAGGCTGAACAAAAGAAAAACTGAAGCTTTACCAAAGATGAGTTAGCGGGTCTTAGCGTACAGCCGAGATGGAAGAAGAGGATGGGCGCAGATAATGAGAGCAGCCTGAGGTTACACCAAATAATGTAAAGAACGCACTGCTGACTCTAAGACCTAGATGTTGAACCAAACTGGTGTGTACTCACTGCAGTGGAAAGTGTTGGGCTCCTTATTGCCAAGATCAAAATCAAAGATTAAAATCACAGAGTAAAATCTCTGACTTCTGCAAGTAAGAACTAACCAAAATCAAGATGGAGCTGTACTTGCTTGATTTATTGATTGATTTGCTGAACTTATTTGATTTGCCTTGTTAAGTTCACTATAGGCTGTGTTACTAACATACTAACATATTAATTGCCAGCAGATTAGGCCTTATGGTCTATCGAGTCTGCTCGAACCTCAGATCCCTAGTTGGATGCAGGTCTCCCCCTTGTGTTCAGAAACCCTATCATCCATCCCCACTCCCCTGGGCCAGGCCATCATTTGATACATCCACTTTCTGTGTCTGTCCCACCCTCTCTTGAAGCCCTCCACTGTGGATCTCTGAACCAGCTCACCAGGCAGCGCATTCCAAGGATCCACCACCATCTCAGTGAAAAACCTCCTCCTCTTCCCCCCCCACCCTTCCACCTTCCAACTTCAAACCATGCCCTCTGGTGATGCCTCCCTGCTTTAGTCTAAAGATCCCCTCCGTGTTTACCTATTTATTCCTTAAGTGCTTGAAGACCTCAATCATGTGCCCCTGTCTCCCTCTCTTTCAATGAAAACAGGCAGAGCTCCTCAAGTCTGTCCTCATCGTCAAATCCCTAGTCCTCGTATCATTTTGGTTGCCCTCCTCTGTACCCTCTCCAGGGCTGTATGTCCCTCTTCAAGTGTGGTCTCCAGTACTGTACACAGTACTCAAGCTGTGGTCTAACCAGTCCATTGTACAGTGGCAAAATCACTTCCCTGCTCTAGAGGTGATCCCCTTACGATGCATGCCAACATCCTGTTTGCTTTGCTAGCCACTCTCCTGCACTGCTCAGAGTTATTCATACATGCATCCACCATGACCCCTAGGTCTTTTTCCCCTGTTGAGGCCTCTAGTGCCTCCTCTCCCAGTGTGTACCTGTGTTTAGGGTTTCCCCATCCAAGATGTAACACCTTGCACTTGGTGATATTGAAATTTAATTTCCATGTGTGAGCCCAGTTTTCCAGGGTGTCAAGGTCCCCTTGCAGGGCCAACCTCCCCTCTTCCCCCTTAACTACTGCTCCCATGTTGGAGTCATCAGTGAAGAGACTCATTTCACACCCTATACCCTCCTGATGTCAATATGTATGCATTAAACAGGATCGGACCCAGGACCCGAGCCCTCACACCCACTACTGACCTCTTTGGGTTGAGAGCTCCCCACCGACCACTACTCTCTGGGTGCATCCAGCTAGCCAGTTTCAGTCCATCTGATCATTAAATGGCCTACTCCCAGCCCTGTCAGTTTCTCCACTAGCCCATTGTGGGGACAGAGTCAACGCTTTGCTGAAGTCCAAGAATAATACATCCAAAGGCTTTCCCCTGTCCAGTTCTGATGTTACCCATTCGTTGAATTCCACAAGATTGATTTGACATGATCTACCTGGCACAAACTCATGTTGCCAACTATCCAGACCTCCCACCTCCTCCAAGTACACCCCCAATCTTTCCTTCAGTATACTCTCCATTGATTTTCCCACCACCTAGGACAAACTGATGGGTCTATAGTTACCTGGTACTTCCCTCGACCCCCCTTTCTGGATTGGCACCACATGTGCCTCTCGCCAATCCCTAGGTACCGTCTCTGTCTCAAGTGACCTGTTGAAGAGCTCCACCGGGGTGCAGCCAGTACATCCACCAATTCCCATAGTACTCTCAGATGAATGCCATTCGTCCCAGGAGATGTATCTTTCTTTAGGGTCTTAAGGGCTAACCACACCCTTTCGGTGGAGATAGCATCATCTGTCCCCTCCACCTTACTGGCCTTTTTATCCTTATCCTGATGTGACACCCCTGTTGTACCTCTCCCTCCCTCTTGCTCCATTTCTGTTGCTTCCCTGATCCCACTCACTACTGCTTCTATCCCCATAGTGCCTTGCTTTGTAGCTATCCCATCCCCCTCCCTATTGAACACAGAGGCAAAGTACTCATTTAATACCTCTCCCTGGTCCCTCGCCTCTTCCACCCACCGTCCTTCTGATATCAATCTGCCAAGATGGCCCTTAGTTTTTCTCCACTCCCCAATGTACTGGAAGAACCCCTTTTCCTCTCCCTGTATCCTCTGTGCCAGCTGCTGCTCTTTACTGGACTTTGCACCCCGCACCATCCGGGTGGCTTTTCTAGATGCAAGATGGTACATTTCCTTTTCACTATCCTCTCTTGTCATTTTATATTTTTTGTAGGCAGCCTTCTTTTCTCTGACTGCAACCTGAACCTCACTGGACAACCAGCATGGTTTATGTGACCTTGTTTCCTTATGCTTCACCTTAGCGCAGGTCCTGACTGCCTCATGAAGTCCCCATCTTATGACCTCCTATCTCTTTTCCACATTTATCATTGTTGTAATCCCCTTGAAGTGATCCTTGAGAATATTTCCCATGCCCATAAAGTCAGCCCCCCTGAAGTCCACTGCCAGTGTCCTAGATCTCTCCGCCCCCATGCTTATTTGAAAGCAGATAGTATTGTGGTCACTCCCAGTCAGGGGATCCTCTACAACCAGGTCCCTTACCAGATCTCCATCTGCCAGAACCATGTCCAGGACATTGCCCCTCCCTTGTGGGCTCCATCACATGCTGTGTTAAGAACACATCCTGGAAGCCATCCGGCAGCCTCTGCTCCTTGGCCACCTTAAAGGACATGGTTCCCCAGTTTGTACCTGGCATATTAAGGTCCCCCATCAACACCACTCTCTCCCATTTTGATCCACACTGGGCAATGATGTTATCCAGCAAACCATCCTCCAGAACATCACCCATCCTGGGGGGCCTATATACTACACCCAGCTTGACCTTACATCCTGCTGGGGTTCGTAAGGTGACCCATAAGGCATCCACGTTTCCCTCTGCCTCTTCTACCCTAGCAATTTCTATGACATCTCTAATGAACATAGCCACTCCACCCCCTCTGCCCTCCTTTCTATCCTTCCTAACCATAGTGTACCCCCTCACGTATCGGTCCCAGACATGGTTTTTGTGGGCCCATGTTTCCGTGACTTCCACCACATCCACCCCCCCCAACAGCATGGCCTGGAACTTTGGCAACTTGTTTCCCAAGCTTCTGGCATTTACTAACATCACCCCGACCCCTTATCCTAATCCCTTTGTCAGACCCCAGCCAGGTTCCTTATGCTTCCATCCTCCCTCTGCTCCTCCTGAAACCTCCTTCCCAGTCTGTTTCCTCCCTCCTGCTTGGGTTTGAAGGCTACTCCCTCATCTGGAGGATAGAGCTTCTGGTCAGCCCCTCCCAGGCTGTGTTTAGTGTGCTGTGGGGTAAAAGAGACTGCAACTGATTTTTTTTATATGCATGTCACTACTTTACATTATACTGACCATGCAATATAGCGGTCCGGTTGTGTTTTGCACATATCTGCCTGTTATAAACAGTTGAGGACTGTTATTGTTTTCCAAAGATTATTTCCATGTTAAGATTTCAGGGCGAAAACCTGCTGACCACCATTTGTGGAGTACCACACTGAACTTCACGACTACAATACGCTCAATCAATTAAACGTACAGTATATTCATTAAAAAAACATTTAAAAAACACAGCAGACTATCCATTTAGCAAATTCCTTTTTAAATTTAAAAGGAGGTTTTACTATATCTCTTAATGCTAATTTAAAAGGAGATTTTACTATGTCTCTTAATGCTGTTTGTTTTTGTTTTTCTTTTATGTAAGGTGCCCTGAGCCTCAGGGATTAGGCAGCATAAAAATAAAATTGCATTTGCATTGCATAAATTGTTTCAAGCATGGATGGGAGAGAGTGAAGGGTATAATGGTTGTTCAATGTGGTGGTAGTAGACAGAGGAATGGGGTGGGGTAGTGAGGACTAGTACCCTGTATAGACAATAGGCCCCAGGGATTGATAGGGGACTATGGGCAGACTTGATGGACCACTGGCCTTTTTCTTCCATTGCTGTCTGTGTTTCTATGAGTAACTCTGGAAATTGTGAACAGATTGGAGATTTGATGCCTTGTTTTTAGATTTATTTTGTATAATTTCTAATGAAGTTTTTAAAAAGAGTTGCAGGATTGCTTTTCTGTCCATTGTTGATTTACTAAAAAAATTGCTTCTTATCTTAAATTACAATTAACTCAAATACAGCTTTTATGTGTTTTTCCTTAAAGACATGGAAACTGCAAGTCATTTTAGGAGTTTCTAGTCATATGGATTCACTATCAATTTATGGCCACTGCTATGACAAGGCAACCTCTGGAGTTGCTTTGATGTGATGCAGAGCTTGACAATTTGTTGCCATTTGAATTCACGAAGCCAAAGACTCCTAAAATGATTAAGACGACTAGTGATATTGCCTCATTATAGCCCTCCAGGCTAGATCCTGAGAATATTGAATTCTTACCCTTTTTAAAAGTCAGCTTACTACAGATCAACCTCCACTTTCATTCAATTATTTCCCTGTACAGCAATTCACATTCCCTGTCCAAGAAGTCACATCTACTTTGATTCCCATTTCTACACCTTCTATTGGCACTGACAGCACTACAGTCAGACTCACCACTCCTAGCAGTTCTGGCAGCATAGGGACTTTAACACACACTGCCAACTCAAGACCTCCTGAGGACAGTACAACTTTTACAATGTCATCACCAGTAAGTTCAGTGTAATCAGGTGTCATGTTTGGCTTATACTGAGTCATTATCAGCTAAATAAATCCATCACATCTCCCAAACCAGTGTCAAAGGATGGCAATGCTGATCCAACATCAAATGAATCTTCAGTGATGGCTGTGCATAGATGCACAAGTTCCTTGGTGTCATGATCTCATGCAGTTGTTAACTATAAGTTTGGCTGTCAGAGGGCACCAACTATCTTAATTGTTATTTCAGTTCAATATATATATATATATATATATATATATATATATATATATATATATATATACACACACACACACACAGACATACACACACACATATATGTATATATAACTTAAATTAAAAAAGAAAATGTAACAATACCTTCCTGCAAGTGGGAGGAGAAAGTTGTTTTACAGCTGGTGCTGCACAGACTCAGGACTATCTGATGTCAGCCCTGAGGGACACTGTGGTGGGAGAAGCCTGTAATAGACAAGGAGGATGCACTGGGAGCAGTTGAGCAATATTGCAGTTAAGAGAATTTGGGAACAGGCATTGGAAGAAGCATAGTGTAGCAGTGCACAAGGGGCAGTGGTGCCAGACAACTCAGGGAACTTTAGGAAGCTTCTGGAGGTAGCAGTATTAGATACAGCCAAGAGGTGTAGTGCCTGAAGCTTGGGACAGATCCTGGGGAATGTATATCTGGGAACATTCTATAGCAGTTCACCAGTAGAGAGGAGTATGTAATGCAAACTCCAGGAGCATGATGGATCCTAATGGGGTCTCCCCTCAAGGGAAACATCCCAGTTGACTCTGGACAGACATCACTGAAGGCCCTGGTGGTGGGCAATTTTGAAGAAGTGCCCAATCAACCATTCCAGAACCTGAAGATGCAGGCAAGGTTCCAGCAGGAAGGAAATCAGCTAGACAAGGCAAGTGACCCATTTCCAGCATGGACAAGGTAACTCAAGGCAATGGGTTCCTCAGCATAGCTATAACTGTTCAGCTCTGCAGGGCAGATGACATGCATGGGCATGGCAGTTGGCATGGTCTGGAATCACCCATGGCTGTATGCAGATACTAGTTGACTGGCACCAAGTTTGTACTAGGTCAGGGAAGTATTGGTGGGTGGCAACACAGGCAGGCACTAGACAACCTATTACTTTACCTTGTAAGTCCAAATGATGTGGGAACAGAAGAATCTGTTACTTGCACCTTTTCTTCCTCTTTTCTCCCTCTGCCCAAATGGTAAACTCAGCCCTATCAGATCCTGTGCCTAAATTACTACAATTCTTGGTGACAAGTTGGAATTTGTCCCTAAATTCAAATACCTGGGAGTATGGCTGGACCATAGGCTCTCCTTTCTTGAGCACATTGAAGAATTACTCAAAAATTACAACAAAGACTTGGCCTGTTCTTTAGGACAGCCCACTTTTTAACTAGAGATGCCAAACTACATCTGGTACAATCAACCTTTCTATCCTTGATAGATTATGCTGACATCCTCTACAGTCACTGTCCCATTTCCTACCTCACCAAACTTGACACATTATATCATAGAGCTTTGAGGGTTCATCACAGGCCTGCCTTATTCCACTCACCACTGCTCCCTATATCAATCAGTGGGGTGGAGTTCTCTTCAATTCAGGCCTGACAAAAGCACCTTATGGACCCTGAGAGCCATCTCCAAAAACTGCCCCAATACATTATAGACTATCTTCCTACAAAACCAATAGGCAATTATGCCCTGAGAAGTTGCAAATCTCTCCTACTGATGGTTCCCAAAGGTAACTCTTGCTTTGGCAGGGCTGCTATAAGCTTTACACTGTCCTCCTTGTGGAATAAATTGCAAAAAAACTGAAACTGAGGTCACCTATTGGCATCTCATCTTTCAAGCTCTTATATTCACATCTCAGAAATGATCAGTGCAATTGTTTTCCCATGACCATGAATTGTCATCATGCCAACCTGTACCATTTAACCATGAGCAATTACTTCTAGTGCTTGTCTCCTCCTTGGCCCTGGTCTGTCATCATGCTTTCATGTAACACCTTGATGCCTCTGTCCTCCCTTTGATATTGGTCTATCTTCTCGCTTTCTCCAGCCTTCTTTTCACAACTCTATACTGCAGTCATCCACAATCTTCACACAATCATGCTATAAAAGTCCTAACTCCTCTTGCCCTCTCCCCGTAGGTCCCCACCGCAGCATCAGTTCTACCGACCTATCCTTGGGACTTCACTTCTTACAATGTTTATCCTTCGCTTACATATTACATACCCCTCCTGGGACCCCATCTACCATTAGTTGGTGGTTCTCCCAGCCATTTTCATGGCTAGTACTAGTGACTGCCCCTGGTAAATGAATGAACTGGTTCTTCTATACAGAGAACATGGTCTATATACAGTTGCATGGTTCAATGGTGGACCTGCCCCTTGTATTTGAATCCTCTTCTGTTATGCTTGCCTTGTTTTCCTTTATCATTTGACTCCCTATTACTGCACCATTGTGTTTGTGTTTATATACTTATTTACATGTATTTATATGTTTTATGATAGATGTTACCCGACCCTGTTCTAACCAGGTCCATCTTGTAAAAGAGCTCTGCTCAATGATGTTCGCCTGGATAAATAAAGATTTTGATTGATTGATTGATTGACTGTGATCAGGTAGCACTGACAGAAAAATGGAAACAGAAAGCAACAAATGTGTAATTACTAAGACTGCAAACATCCATTAACACAGCGGGAGGCAGGAACTATGCCAAAATCTAAGTGCAGCTATGATAAATCAAAGGAGGGGTGTATCTCATGGTAACATTAAAATGTTTTTTAAGAATACGTTTTGTATTACTTCCAAGTGTTTCTTATTCCTGATGCCTGCTTGCAATGGCTGAATTTCTCTACCATACATTTGGCTATTTGCTTTTACTTCACAGGTTTACTTCAGTGCCTTATATGAGTTTTAGGCAAATTTTCTGTCGAACCTCATTATGCCATTTACTGTTTGTTGGGCCTTTTTTTGTTTGCTCTGTGTGGCACTTCTAGTTGTGGGTTTTATCTATGGTTATTCCCAGATATTTATATTTGCCAACAAATTCCACTTTTAATGTTTCCACTTGCCATGTATCTCCCCGCTCATTTCCCTTTCCAAACACCATAATCTTTGATTTGCTTTCATTTATGACTAGTTTCAATTTTTTAATGGTTCTCTGTTACTGCAAGTTTTCTTTTAAGTCCTAGTTGGGTTTGGGAGAGTAGTATCATGTTACTGTATTGGCATAACATAGTATTTTACGAGCATAAGAAAAAAACAGTATTTTTACTTTAACATTTTTAATAAAAGATGTAAATGCACGTTCATCTGTTAGTGCTGTAATTAAAAACTTCATATACACATTGAACAGAAAGGGGGCAAGCAGGCATCCCTGCTTTACCCCCTTTTCCTCCATAATTTCCCTACAAAGTTCACCATGTTGCTCCACTGTTATACAGTCCACATAATCAGTGTGCAGTAATTGAATAACTTTTAAAAGATCTTCATTGAAGTGTTTTTTATTTAAGACAGCCTACAGAATATCTCCTTGGACATTATCAAAGGTGCTTAATATATTCAAAAACATCAATTAAAGATTTTTTTTTGTTTCTTTACATTAGGGATGGGTGAACCATTTTGGGAAAAACCCAACCCTCCTCGAACCAACAATATTAAAGGGGGTTGATCCACACTCAAACTTTTTCTTCAGTTTGGATTGGTTCAGATACCCCTATATTAATTTCACTGGTGTCTAGTGGTCCCCCTATGCCCAAGAATGCCCCTATATTAATTTCCCTGGTGTTTAGTGGACCCCCCCATCCCCAAATCCATATACCATATTTCATTGTTTTGTAGCTGTGGCTTTAAATACAAATTTTGGTTTCAGCCTGTGGTTTTAATTTGAGGGTGGCTACTAAATGAGGGCGGCTTTAAATACAAACTTTCAGAAATGGCACATCTACCAGTCCAAAATGAATGAGACCTCCTGTTGAGCTGCTGGTGATCTGAAGAGAGAGTGGGGGGGGTGAGGTAAAGGTTCCCTGAGTAATTATTTTTGTGTGTGAAGCTGACTCTGTTTCAAGCCATCCATGAGGAGGTAAATCAATCAGCAAATACAAGTAGTGTGGTTAGTGTCTTTAGACTTGGTCACTTCATTCCTGTCAAGCAGCTAAAAGAAAGACAAAAAAGAGCTAAACTAGCTATGATCCAGGAGGGTCAGGAACCTCACTATTTGTGTGGGTGGTGGTAGACGAAATACTGGTAGTTGAAAAGACTGAAAGTTCTTGTTAGTGATGCTGCAGTAATGGTCGGCTAATAAATGGGGGTGGCTTTAATTACAATGTAGGTTTTTCGAAGGGGCTTTTATTCGAGGGTGGCTAGAAATTGAGGGCAGCTACAAAATGATGATATACAGTATTAAGTTCCCTGGTGTCTAGTGGATCCCTATTCCCAAGACTCCATTAAAATCAAACAAGTATTCCCTGTTGTCTAGTGGACCCTATCCCCCACCCCATCAGGTAGCACCCCCACCCTGCTTCCCTCCCCATTCCCAAGCTCGCAACTGGCACAGCCCTCCACTATGGCTGGCGGCCAGACTGAGCTCTGTCAATGAGTGAGTGTGTACTGTACATGTAAGCGCTCATTCATTGACAGAACTCAATGGCAGCAACTAGCTATAGTGGAGAGTGAAAACTGTGCCAGTCACTGACTCAGTGATGGGAGGGATCAGGTTGGTGGAGCACTACCTGCCAGTGTGGAGAGAGGGTTCACTAGACACCAGAAAAGTTTTTGATTTTGATAGAGATGCTGAGTTGAGGGGCCCACTAGGCCACAAGGAGCATTAATATACAAACTCAGAGACAGGGAGAGGGGTCCACTAGACACCAGGGAAATTTAATATAAGATACGTGCACTCTCGAGGAAATAGAGGGGGGTGATTGACACCAGGGAAATTAATTATACATGCACTCTCAGGGATATGGGTCCACTAGACACCAGGAAAAATTAATATAGGGGTGCTTTCAGTAATAGGGAGGGGGATCAGCTAAACACTTAAAAGGAACTAGAAACAGCTTTTAAAAAAACATTTTTAACAGTTACCCTAATGTATAAGGGTTCTAAAATGTTTAGATATGGTTCGAATAATCATCCAGACCTTTTGTTGCTTATCAGAACCTTCAGAACCTCTGAACCTTTAGAGGTTCGCCCATCCAATTATTCAATTCAGTGCTTCAGAGTAACTGGTAACTGGTATTTTTCTTTTAAACTTAGATTGTAGGCTTGTAGTGACACTATACTTTCTTTCTGTGTTGTCTTTACTTATAATTGTTTTTGGGCTGATGAAAATTTAAAAAATAGTGGTGGTGTAATTCTGTGCTGTCTTTAATTGCTGCAAATTTTATCTTGGCTTGTCTGACTGTCCTGTAGCTGGGTGAAGGGTGTTAATTGTCTGGCCTCTGACCTCAGCTACGTGATAACTGGAGGTGGGGCTTAGTCACAGTTAAAGCAGCAAACAGAAGTTCATCTTCTCAGAAGAAGCCAGAAGGTGAAGGAAGAAACATATTCAATTCAGTGCTTCAGAGTAACTGGTAACTGGTATTTTTCTTTTAAACTTAGATTGTAGGCTTGTAGTGACACTATACTTTCTTTCTGTGTTGTCTTTACTTATAATTGTTTTTGGGCTGATGAAAATTTAAAAAATAGTGGTGGTGTAATTCTGTGCTGTCTTTAATTGCTGCAAATTTTCACCCCCCCCACCCCTTTCCCCAACTCTTAATTATATGCCCTGATAAATCTGATTGACAGGAGCTAAACACAGGGTATAGTAAGAGGTGTGAAGTAGGAGGGGCATAAGGGGGAAGAAGACCACCCTCAGCATGACAAGTGTTTTGACTCATTTATTTATTTATTGGTTTCTTTTTCCTTAAAAAATATGTATCTGAGGATCAGTTACAGGATTTTTAATACTGTAAATAAATAAAAAGAGAACTAGAGACTTCAGTAGCAGATAAGTCGTGGAATTGCAGTATAATGTGGGGAGTGGTGCAATGTAGTGGCTGTGGGGCAGCCATATTCAGGCAGACCTTCTGGACACTGAGGTGCTGCCCTATCTGCATGCATCTCTCGGG
Source organism: Neoceratodus forsteri (assembly GCA_016271365.2). Classification (NCBI taxonomy): domain Eukaryota; kingdom Metazoa; phylum Chordata; order Ceratodontiformes; family Ceratodontidae; genus Neoceratodus; species Neoceratodus forsteri. The sequence continues at coordinate 738,478,679 of CM057449.1, forward strand.
ACTGAGGGATGAGGTAGCCAGACTCAGAGCGGAAGTAAACTGGGTCAGGAGTACCATCACCCCTGTCCAGGAACCACCCAGTCCAATGCAGCTGCCTCAAAGGATGCCGAGAACGAGGAGCACTTGGATGACAGTGGGCTCAGGGAGGTTAGAGCAGTCAGGCAGAGGCACATCCCAGATCCTATTCCTCTCAAGAACTCATATGCCACACTGGCAAATGAGGACAACCAAATAAAGTACCAGGAAGTGGAAGGAAAGGATGTGGAGGTTAGGCAGGAGGTGACCTCAGTGGGAAAGCAGTGGACCCCAGAGGAGGAGGAAGTGAATCCTGGTGGGGACTCCATCATAAGAGGGATCCAGCTAGGAACACAGGAGGGAGGACAGGGAGGTGAGGTGCCACCAGGTGCCACGGCATGGAGGGATGGAAGGAAGATACTGGGGATCACTGGGAAGGCAAGACAGGAGGGTGAGCTGGATGTCATTATCCACCTAGGTACTAATGACTTGGCAAATGGGGAGCCAAAGGAAGTTCAGGAAGAGTTTAGGAAACTGGGGAGGGGTCTCAAGCAAGTAGCTACTTCTGTCACTTTCTCAGAAGTACTACCTGTGAGAGGCAAGGGAGAGCATAGGAGTGCATGCACCAGGAACTTTAACTCATGGTTGAAGAACTGGTGCTGTGAGGAAGGGTTTGGATTCATTGGTGACTGGGGACCCATCTGGAGGGATGGAGGTTTGTTCAAGCCTGACGGCCTGCATCCATCCTGGAGGAATCCAAGCACTCAATGATAAGTTTAAATGCTACATTGACAAGCATTTAAACTAGCAAGGGGTGCAGCCAGCAAGGATGGTACCTACTTGCTCACCCCCCACAGCTAGTAATGGAACCAGTGAACCAGAGGAGTGGCTATCTCTGCAAAGCAGTGTGCGAAAGTTGGAGATTAGTGTCCAAAAGGTGGATAAGCAGAAAAGGGGCAAAATTCAGCAGAAGGGCAGACAGCAAGGAGAACCAGGGATAAATGACAACCAAGGAAGGGGCTGGAGTAGAACAGTGAAGTAGTCTAGGGAGGTCAAATCATGGAAAGCCATGTGTGCAAATGCCAGGAGCCTTAGCAACAAGATGGAAGATCTGGAGGCTGTCATGGTACAGTCAGACCTGGACATTGTGGCCATCACTGAAACCTGGTGTAATGATAACCATGACTGGGAGATGGCCATACCTGGCTACAACATATTCAGAAGAGACAGAGCAGGCAGGAAGGGAGGAGGAGTGGCACTGTATGTGAAAATGACATAAGGGCCACACAGATCCAGGAGGAACAAAATGGGGAGAGATACTGTGGGTTAAGCTGGAAAGGAAAATAGGGCCAGCCATCCGCTGGTGTGGTCTATAGACCACCAGCCCAGGAGGAAGAAACAGATAGGGAGCTGATGCTAGCCATCCAAAGGATGGCTGACAAGGGTGAGGTAGTACTGGTTGGAGACTTCAATATACCAGATGTGGACTGGAGCATCCCAGCAGCAGCATCAACTAGGAGCAGATTTATCCTGGACTCCCTTCAGGGTGCCTTCCTCAAGCAACTGGTCATGGAACCAACTCGGCAGAAGGCAATACTGGACCTTGTGCTCACAAACAGGGACAGTGTGATGGGGGTAACAGTGGGGGAGCACCTGGGTAACAGTGACCACCAGTCATTGTGGTTTGAAATCACAGAAGAGCAGAACCAAATCACACAAAACACATATCCTGGATTTTAGGGGCAGACTTTGGGAAAATGGGGAGATGCTTGAAAGAGGCATTAGGGAATGGGACATGAATCAGGGATTGAGGAACAGTGGGCAGTATTTAAAATGGGGATTATAAGAACAACAGAATTATGCATTAAGCAGGTTAGCAAGAGAAAAGAAAAGGAGACCATTATGGTTTTCCAAAGAGGTAGCAAAAGAGTGAAAGCCAAAAGATTGCATTCAGGCAATACAAAAGACACAGGCAGAAGGGGATAGGGAGAAGTACCAGGAGAAACAAAGGGAGGCAGGGAAGTCAGTAAGGAAGCCAAAGCTCAGACAGAAGAACACATTGCAAAATCAGTGGTTAAAGGGGACAAAACCTTTACAGGTACATAAGTGAAAAAAGAAGGACAAAGGGAGGGATAGTGAGACTGAAGGGGAGGATGGGAGCAGCGTGGAGGATGACAACAGTAAAGCTGACATATTGAACAGGTATTTCTGCTCAGTCTTTACTAAGGAAGAGGGTAATGGGTCTGAAGGAGTACAAGGGGTGAGAATGGTGCAGAAATGGACACAAGTCCCTTTACACGAGAAAGGGTCCTGAAGGAACTGGAAGTAATAAGAGTTGACAAAGCAATGGGTCCAGATGGGGTGCACCCCAGGGTCCTTAAAGAACTAAGAGAGGTGGTGGCTGAACCTCTGGCTATCCTGTTCAGCCAATCACTGGAAACAGGGGAGGTACCCAAAGACTGGAGGACAGCAGATGTAGTCCCCTTATACAAAAGTGGGAACAAAGAGAAGCAGGGAACTACAGACCAGTCAGCCTCACCTCGGTAGTGGGAAGATCATGGAAGCACTACTGAAGGAGAGATTGGTGGAACATCTGGTTGTCAATGGACTACAGGACCCAAGGCAGCATGGTTTCACCAGGGGAGGTCATGTCAGACCAACCTCATTGAATTTTTTGACTGGGTGACTAGGGAGGTGGATCAGGGAGGGCAGTGGACATGGCCTATCTGGACTTCAGCAAGGCCTTTGACACTGTGCCACATAGAACTATTACACAAACTGGGAATATGGGTGTGGGCAGGACAGTAGTGTGGTGGGTAGGTAACTGGCTGGGTGGCAGGACACAGAGGGTGGTGGTAAATGGCTGTCACTCCACAGAGGGAAGAGTGACCAGTGGGGTACCACAGGGATCAGTGCTGGGACCGGTCCTATTCAACATCTTCATCAGTGACATTGCACAGGATATAGAAGGCAGAATTTCACTGTTGCTGATGACACAAAGCTCTGTAACAGAGTAGACACACCAGAGGGTGTAGACAGAATGAGAAGGGACCTGCAGAAACTTGAAGAATGGTCAAGGGTTTGGCAGTTGAAATTCAATGCAAAGAAGTGCAAGATAATGCATATGGGGCACAAAAACCTGGCACAATATATCAGTTGGGGGTGAGGATATAGCATGCACCAAGCAGGAAAGGGATCTTGGGGTTGTCATCTCTGATGACCTCAAGGTAAGGGAAACAGTGTGACAAGGCATCAGGTAAAGCAAATAGGATGCTGGGATGTATAGGCAGGGGCATCACCAGCAGGAAAAGGAGGTCATAATTCCGCTATACAAGACACTAGTGAGGCCCCACCTGGAGTACAGTGTACAGTTCTGGAGACCATACCTACGTAAGGACATAGACAGGGTAGAGAAGGTTCAGAGGAGGGCAACAAAGATGGTGCATGGGTTGCATCACAAATCCTATGAAGACAGGTTGAAGAAACTGAACATGTACTCCTGGAGGAGGAGGGAGAGGGATATGATAGAGACATACAAGTATCTTACAGGGAGGAACAGGGTGCAGGAAAACACTATTTTAAGCGAAAAGATGTTTCAGGACTAGAGGGCATGGGATGAAGTTGGAGGGAGGGCGATTCAGAGGAAACATGAGAAAGAATTTCTTCACAGAACGGGTGGTGGACAAGTGGAACACCCTGCCAGAGGAAGTGGTGGGGCTGAAACAATCACGGATTTAAGAATGCATGGGATAGACATAAAGGAATTCTAGAGGTCAGGGTAGGAAATAGACTTCTAGGAAAACAAACTGAACTCACAAGCTCAAATGGGCAGACTAGGTGGGCCATAGACCCTTATCTGCCGACACTGTCTATGTATCTATGTATCCCTAGTTTACATATTTTCCAGAAGGTCATGAGGGCTATTTGGACCCACCTCCCTGAGTGGAGCTCATTTCTGCCAGCTGAATCCCTGAATTCCAGTAGGTTATGAAAGCTTTTGGAGCAGCCCTCACCCAAAATTGGAGCCATTTCTGCCAGCTGAAACCACCCAAATTCCAGGAGGTCGTCAGGTCTTTTGGAGCAGCCTTCCCACAAAATTGGAGCTATTTCTGCCAGTTTAAACTCTGCAATCCAGAGGTCATGAGGTTCTTCATGGAGCAGCCTTCCAAAATTGCAGCTGTTTCTGCAAGCTGAAGCCCTGAATTCCAGGAGGTCATGAAGGCTTTTTGGAGCAGCCCTTCCCCAAAACTGGAGCTGTTTCTGTGAGCTGAAACTCTGAATTCCAGGAGGTCATGAGGGCTTTTTGGAGCAGCCCTCCCAATAAATTGGAGCCATTTCTGCCAGTTGAAACCCAGAATTCCAGGAGGTTGTGAGAGCTTTTTGGAGCAGCCCCACCAAAGCTGGAGCCATTTCTGCCAGCTGAAACCTAGAATTCCAGTAGGTCATGAGGGCTTCATGGAGCAGGCCTCCTCCAAAATTGAAGACATTTCTGCCAGTTGAAACCCTGAATTCCAGGAGGTTGTGAGGTCTTTTTGGAGCAGCGCTCCCCTAAAATAGGAGCCATTTCTACCAGGTGAAACCCCAAATTCCATGAGGTTATGAGGGCTTTGTAGAGCTGCCAACCCCAAAATTAGAGTCATTTCTGCCAGCGGAAACCACAAATTCAGGAGGTCATAAAGGCTTTCTTGGTGACCCCATCCCCCAAGCCTGGAGCCATTTCTGCCAGCGAAACCCAGAATCCAAGAGATCACGAGAAGTTTTGAGAAGCCCTCCCCCAAAATTGTAGCCATTTCTGAAAGCTGAAAACCCGAATTCCTGGAGGTTGTGAGGGCTTTTTGGAGCAGCCCCCTAGTTCAAAGCTGGAGCTATTTCTGCCAGCTGAATCCCAGAATTACAGAAGGTGGTGAGGACTTATTGGAGCAGCTCTCCCCCTGAAATTGGAGCTGTTTCTGCCAGCTGAAACCCGAAATTCCAGAAGGACGTGAGAGTTATTTGGAAAAGCCTCCCCAAAATTGGAGCCGTTTCTTGAGTTGAAGCGATGAATTCAGGAGGTCATGAGGCTTTTGTAGCAGCCTCCCCAAAATGGAGCCATTTCTGCCAGCAGATACTCACAATTCAGGAGGTTGTGAGGAGTTTTGGAGCAGCCCACCCAAAGCTGGAGCCATTTCTGCCTCTGAAACCCAGAATTCCAGGAGCTTATCAGGCTTTTGGAGCAGCCTCCCCAAATTTGATCCATTTCTGCCAGCTGAAACCCCAAATTGCTGGAGGTCATGAGGGCTTTTTGGAGCAGACCTCCCCCAAAATTGGAGCCATTTCTGCCAGGCAAAACCCTGTATTCGAGGAGGTCATCAGGGCATTTTGGAGCAGCCCTTCTCCAAAATTGGAGCCATTTCTGCCAGCTGAAGACCCTAAATCCCGGGGCTCAAGAAGGCTTTGTGATGTGCCCCCCCAAACCTGGATCCATTTCTGCCAGCTGAAATCCAGAATTCCAGGAGGTCATGAGGGCTTTTTGGAGAAGCACTCCCCCAAAATTGAAGCCGTTTCTGCCAACTGAAACTCCGAGTTCCTGGAGGTTGTGAGGGCTTTTTGGAGCAGACCCCTAGCCCAAAACTGGAGCCATTTCTGCAGGCTGAATGCCAGAATTCCAGAAGTTGGTGAGGGCTTTTTGAAGCAGCCCTCCCTGAAATGGAGCAATTTCTGGCAGGTGAAACCCTGAATTCCAGGAGGTGATGAGGGTTTTTGGAGCAGCACTCCCCCAAAATTGGAGCCATTTCTGCCAGCTCAAACCCCAAATTCCATGGGGTCAAGAAGGCTTTTTGGAGTGACCCTCCAAACCTGGAGCAACTTCTGCCAGCTGAAACTCAGAATTCCAGGAGGTTATGAGGGAATTTTGGACCTGCACTCCCCCAAAATTGGAGCCATTTCTGGCAGCTGAACCCACAAATTCCAGGAGGTTGTGAGGGTTTTTGGAGCAGCCCTCCCCAAACCAGGAGCCATTTCTGCCTGCTGAAACCCCAATTAGGAGGTTGTGAGTGCTTTTGGAGCTTCCTCCCCAAAAATATAGCCATTTCGGCCAGCTGAAACCCCAAATTCATGGAGGTCATGAGGATTTTTGAGCTGCCTCCCCACAATTGCAGCCATTTCTGCCAGCTGAAACCCAATTCCAGAAGGTCATGAGGGCTTTTTGGACAAGCCCTCCCTCAAAATTGGAGCCATTTGTGCCAGCTGAAACAGTGAATTCCAGGAGGTCGTGAGCGCTTTTTGTATCAGCCCTACACCAAAATTGGAGCCATTTCTGCCAGTTGAAATCCAAAATTCTAGGAGGTTGTGATTGCTGTTTGGAGCCGCCTCCCTCACCAAAATTAGAGCCATTTCTGCCAGATGAAACCCTGAATTCCAGGAGGTTGTGAGGGCTGTTTGGAGCAGCCCTCCCCCAAAACTGGAGCCATTTCTGCCAGCTGAAACCCCGAATTCAGAAGGTCGGGAGGGCTTCTTGGAGCTGCCCTCCCACAAAACTGGAGCAGTTTCTGCTAGCTGAAACTGCAAATTTCAGAAGGTCGTGAGGGCTGTTTGAAGCAGCCCTACACCAAAATTGAAGCCATTTCTGCCAGTTGAAACCCCAAATTCCAGGACGTTGTGAGGGCTTTTTGGAGCAGACCTCCAAAATTGAAGCTGTTTCTGCCAGCTGAAACCATGAATTCCAGGAGGTTGTGAGGGCTTTTTGAGCAGCCCTTCCCCAAAATTGGAGCCATTTCTGCCAGCTGAAACCTCAAATTCCAGGAGATCCTTAGGGCTTTTGTATCAGCCCACGCCCAAATTGGAGCCATTTCTGCCAGTTGAAACCTAGAATTCCTGGAGGTTGTGTGGGCTTTTGGAGCAACTCCTAGCCCAAAGCAGGAGCCATTTCTGTCAGCTGAATCCCAGAATTCCAGAAGTTGGCGAGGCTTTTGGAGCAACCCTCCCTAAATTGGAGCTGTTTCTGCCAGCTGAAATCCCAAATTCAAGAGGTCGTGAGGGTTATTTGGAAAACCCTCCACCCAATTGGAGTAGTTTCTGCTAGCTGAAACCCGAATTCCAGGAGGTCATGAGGGCTTTTGAGCAGCCCTCCCACAACATTGGAGCCATTTCTGCCAGCTGAAATCCCGAATTCGAGGAGATCCTGAGGGCTTTTTGGAGCAACCCTCCCCCAGAATTGGAGCCACTTCTGCCAGCTGAAACCCAGAAATCCAGGAGGTTGTGAGGGCTTTTTGGACCAGCCCTCACAAAGCTGGAGCCATTTCTGCCAGCTGAAACCCAGAATTCAGAAGGTCATGAGGGCTTTTTGGACCAGCCCTCTCCATTGGAGCCATTTCTGCCAGCTGAATCCCTGAATTCCAGTAGGTTATGAAGGCTTTTTGGAGCAGCCCTCCCCCAAAATTGGAGCCATTTCTGCCAGCTGAAACCACACAAATTCCAGGAGGTCGTCATGGCTTTTTGGAGCAGCCTTCCAACAAAATTGGAGCCTTTCTGCCAGTTTAAACCCTGAATTCCATGAGGTAATGAGGTCTTTTTGGAGCAGACATCCACCAAAATTGCAGCTGTTTCTGTGAGCTGAAGCCCTGAATTCCAGGAGGTCACGAGGTCTTTTTGGAGCAGCCCTCCCAATAAATTGGAGCCATTTCTACAAGTTGAATCCCAGAATTCCATGAGGTTGTGAGTGCTTTTTGGAGCAGCCCCACCAAAGATGGAGCCATTTCTGCCAGCTGAAAACTAGAATTCCAGGAGGTCGTGAGGGCTTCTTGGGCAACCCTCCCAAAATTGAAGCCATTTCTGCCAGTTGAAACCCTGCATTTCAGGAGGTTGTGAGGGCTTTTGTAGCAGTACTCCCCAAAATAGTAGCCATTTCTGCCAGCTGAAACCCAAATTCCAGAAAGTCAGGAAGGTTTTCTGGAGTGACCCCATCCCCAAGCCTGAAGCCATTTCTGCCAGCTGATACCCAGAATCCAAGGAGATTGTGAGGTGTTTTGGAGAAGCCCTACCCCAAAATTGGAGCCATTTCTGCAAGTGAAACCCTAAATTCCTGGAAGTTGTGAGGCTTTTTGAGCATCCCCTAGTAGAAAGCTGGAGCCATTTCTACCAGCTGAATCCCAGAAGTACAGAAAGTGGTGAGGGCTTTTTGGAGCAGCCCTCCCCAAAATTGGAGCTGTTTCTGCTAGCTGAAACCCCAAATTCCAGGAGGCCATGATGGTTATTTGGAAAAGCCCTGCCCCAAAATTGGAGCCATTTCTTCGAGCTGAAATGACAAATTCCAGGAGGTCATGAGGGCTTTTTCTATCAGCCCTCCCCCAAAATTGTAGCCATTTCTGCCAGCAGAAACCCACAATTCCAGGAGGTTGCGAGGGTGTTTTGGAGCAGCCCCCTCCCCCAAAGCTGGAGCCATTTCTGCTAGCTGAAACCCAGAATTCCAGGAGGTCGTGAGGGCTTTTTGGAGCAGCCCTCCCCCAAAATTGGAGCCAGTTCTGCCAGGTGAAACCTTGAATTCAAGGAGGTCATAAGGGCTTTTTGTAGCAGCCCTCCTCCAAAATTGGAGTCATTTCTGCCAGCTGAAAACCTTAATTCCAGGGGGTTGTGATGGCTTTTTGGAGCAGCGCTCTAGCCTAAAGCTGGAGCCATTTCTGAAGGCTAAATGCCAGAATTCCAGAAGCTGGTGAGGGCTTTGGAGCGACCCTCCCTGAAAATGGAGCCAATTCTGCCAGGTGAAACCCTGAATTCAAGAGGTGATGAGGGTTTTTTGGAGCAGCCCTTCCCCAAAATTGGAGCCATTTCTGCCAGCTCAAAGCCCAAATTCCATGGGATCAAGAAGGCTTTTTGGAGTGCCCCTCCAAACCTGGAGCCATTTCTGCCAGCTGAAACCTAGAATTCCAGGCGGTCGTGAGGGATTTTTGGACCTGTCCTCCCCAAAATTGGAGCCATTTCTGGCAGCCGAACCCTCAAATTCCAGGCGGTTGTGAGGGCTTTTTGGAGCAGCCCTCCCCAAAATTGGAGCTGTTTCAGTCAAATGAAACCCTGAATTTTAGGAGATTGTGAGGGCTGTTTGGAGCAACCCTCCCCCAAACCTGGAGCCATTTCTGCCAGCTGAAACCCCCAATTGAGGAGGTTGTGAGTGCTTTTTGGAGCTGCCCTCCCCCAAAACTGGAGCCATTTCTGCCAGCTGAAACCCCAAATTCCAGAAGGTCATGAGGGCTTTTTGGAAAAGTCCTCCCTCAAAATTGGAGTCATTTGTGCCAGGTGAAACACTGAATTCCAGGAAGTCGTGAGCGCTTTTTGGAGCAGCCTTACACCAAAATTGGAGACATTTCTGCCAGTTGAAATATAAAATTCCAGGAGGTTGTGATAGATTCTTGGAGCCACCTCCCTCACCAAAATTAGAGCCGTTTCTGCCAGATGAAACCCTGAATTCCAGGAGGTTGTGAGGGCTGTTTGTAGCAGACCTCACCCAAAACTCGAGCCATTTCTGCCAGCTGAAACCCCAAATTCAGAAGGTCGGGAGGGTTTCTTGGAGCTGCCCTACCCCAAAACTGGAGCCACTTCTTCTAGCTGAAATGGCAAATTTCATAAGGTCGTGAGGGCTTTTTGGAGCAGCCCTACATGAAAATTGAAGCCATTTCTGCCAGTTGAAACCCCAAATTCCAGGACGTTGTGAGGGCATTTTGGAGCAGCCCTCCCCAAAATTGAAGCTGTTTCTGCCAGCTGAAACCCTGAATTCCAGGAGGTTGTAAGGGCTTTTTGGAGCAGCCCTTCCCAAAATTGGAGCCGTTTCTGCCAGCTGAAACACTGAATTCAGGTGGTCGTGAGGCTTTTTGGAGCAGCCCTACACCAAAACTGGAGCCACTTCCATGATTGAAATCCCAAATTTCAGCAGATTGTGACGTTTTTGGAGCAACCTCCCTCACAAAATGAAAGCTGTTTCTGCCAGATGAAGCCCTGAATTCCAGGAGGTTGTGAGGGCTGTTTGGAGCAGCCCTCTCCCAAAACTGAGTCATTTCTCCCAGCTGAAACCTCGAATTCAGAAGGTCGTGAGAGCTTTTTGGAGCTGACCTCCACCAAAACTGGAGCCATTTCTCCCAGCTGAAACCTCGAATTCAGAAGGTCGTGAGAGCTTTTTGGAGCTGACCTCCACCAAAACTGGAGCCATTTCTGCTAGCAGAAATGGCAAATTTCTGAAGGTCGTAAGGGTTTTTTGGAGCAGCCCTCCCCAAAAATTATAGCCATTTCTGCCAGCTGAATCCCAGAATTATAGAAGGTGGTGAGGGCTTTTTGGAGCAGCCCTCCCTAGAAATTGGAGCTGTTTCTGCCAGCTGAAACCGCAAATTCCAGGAGGCCGTAAGAGTTATTGGAAAAGCCCTCCCCAAAATTGGAGCCGTTTCTTCAAGCTGAAACGACAAATTCCAGGAGGTCATGAGGGCTTTTTGGAGCAGCCCTCCCCTGAAATTGGAGCCATTTCTGCCAGGTGAAACCCTGAATTCCAGGAGGTGATGAGGGTTTTTGGAAGACCTCCCAAAAATTGGAGCCATTTCTGCCAGCTCAAACCCCAAATTCCATGGGGTCAAGAAGGCTTTTTGGAGTGCCCCTCCAAACCTGGAGCCATTTTTGCCAGCTGAAATCTTGAATTCCAGGAGGTTGTGAGGATTTTGGACCTGTCCTTCCCCAAAATTGTAGCCATTTCTGGCAGCAGACCCTCAAATTCCAGGAGGTTGTGAGGGTTTTGGAGAGCCCTCCCCAAAATTGCAGCTGTTTCTGTCAAATGAAACCCTGAATTTCAGGAGATTGTGAGGGCTGTTTTGAGCAACCTCCCCAAACCTGGAGCCATTTCTGCCAGCTGAAACCCCAATTGAGGAGGTTGTGAGTGCTTTCTGAGCTGCCTCCCCAAAGCTGGAGCCATTTCTGCCAGCTGAAACCCCAAATTCCAGGAGGTCATGAGGGATTTTGGGAGCTGCCCTCCCCCACAATTGGAGACATTTCTGCCAGCTGAAACCCCAAATTCCAGAAGGTCATGAGGGCTTTTGGAAAAGTCCTCCTCAAAATTGGAGTCATTTGTGCCAACACTGAATTCCAGGAGGTCGTGAGCGCTTTTTGGAGCAGCCCTACATGAAAATTGAAGCCATTTCTGCCAGTTGAAATCCAAAATTCCAGGAGGTTGTGACAGATTTTTGGAGCCGCCTCCATCACCAAAATTAGAGCCGTTTCTGCCTGATGAAACCCTGAATTCTAGGAGGTTGTGAGGGCTGTTTGAGTAGCCTCACCCAAAACTGGAGCCATTTTTGCCAGCTAAACCCTGAATTCAGAAGGTCGGGAGGGCTTCTTGAACTGCCTCCCCAAACCTGGAGCTACTTGCTAGCTGAAACAGCAAATTTCAGAAGGTCATGAAGGCTTTTTGAGCAGCCTCCCTAAAATTGGAGTCATTTCTTCCAGCTGAAACCCCAAATTAGAAGGTCGTGAGGGCTTTTGAAGCAGCCCTCCCACACAACTGGAGCTATTTCTGGTAGCTGAAATTGCAAATTTCAGAAGGTCGTGAGGGCTTTTGAGCAGCCCTACACCAACATTTTAGCCATTTCAGCCAGCTGAAACCCAGAAATCCAGGAGGTTGTGAGGGCTTTTTGACCAGCCTCCCAAAGCTGGAGCCATTTCTGCCTGCTGAAACCCAGAATTCCAGAAGGTCATAAGGGCTATTTGGACCACCCTCCCTGAAATTTGAGCCATTTCTGCCAGCTGAATCTCTGAATTCCAGTAGGTTATGAAGGCTTTTTGAGCAGCCTCCCCAAAATTGGAGCCATTTCTGCCAGATGAAACCCTGAATTCAGGAGGTTGTGAGGGCTGTTTGTAGCAGACCTCACCCAAAACTGGAGCCATTTGCCAGCTGAAACCCAAATTCAGAAGGTCGGAGGGTTTCTTGAGCTGCCCTACCCCAAAACTGAGCTACTTTTTCTAGCTGAAATGGCAAATTTCATAAGGTCGTGAGGGCTTTTGGAGCAGCCCTACATGAAAATTGAAGCCATTTCTGCCAGTTGAAACCCCAAATTCCAGGACGTTGTGAGGGCATTTTGGAGCAGCCTCCCTAAATTGAAGCTGTTTCTGCCAGCTGAAACCCTGAATTCCAGGAGGTTGTAGGGCTTTTTGAGCAGCCCTTCCCCAAAATTGGAGCCTGTTTCTGCCAGCTGAAACACTGAATTCCAGGTGGTCGGAGCGCTTTTGAGCAGCCCTACACCAAAACTGGAGCCACTTCCGCCAGTTGAAATCCAAATTCAGCAGATTGTGACGGTTTTTGGAGCAACCTCCTCACAAAAATGAAAGCTGTTTCTGCCAGATGAAGCCCTGAATTCCAGAAGGTTGTGAGGGCTGTTTGGAGCAGCCCTCCCCAAAACTGGAGTCATTTCTCCCAGCTGAAACCTCGAATTCAGAAGGTGTGAGAGCTTTTGGAGCTGACCTCCACCAAAACTGGAGCCATTTCTCCCAGCTGAAACCTCAAATTCAGAAGGTCGTGAGAGCTTTTGGAGCTGACCTCCATCAAAACTGGAGCTATTTCTGCTAGCAGAAATGGCAAATTTCTGAAGGTCGTAAGGGTTTTTGGAGCAGCCTCCCAAAAATTATAGCCATTCTGCCAGCTGAATCCCAGAATTATAGAAGGTGGTGAGGGCTTTGGAGCAGCCCTCCCTAGAAATTGGAGCTGTTTCTGCCAGCTGAAACGCAAATTCCAGGAGGCCGTTATAGTTATTTGGAAAAGCCTCCCCAAAATTGGAGCCGTTTCTTCAAGCTGAAACGACAAATTCCAGGAGGTCATGAGGGCTTTTTGGAGCAGCCCTCCCCTGAAATTGGAGCCATTTCTGCCAGGTGAAACCCTGAATTCCAGGAGGTGATGAGGGTTTTTTGGAGAAGACCTCCCCAAAAATTGGAGCCATTTCTGCCAGCAGATACTCACAATTCCAGGAGGTTGTGAGGGAGTTTTGGAGCAGCCCACCCCAAAGCTGGAGCCATTACTGCCAGCTGAAACCCAGAATTCCAGGAGCTCGTCAGGCTTTTTGGAGCAGCCTCTCCGAAATTTGATCCATTTCTGCCAGCTGAAACCCCAAATTCCTGGAGGTCGTGAGGGATTTTGGAGCAGCCCTCCCCCAAAATTGGAGCCATTTCTGCCAGGTGAAACCCTGAATTCCAGTAGGTCATCAGGGCTTTTTGGAGCAGCCCTCCTCCAAAATTGGAGCCATTTCTGCCAGCTGAAGACCCTAATTCCAGGGGTTCAAGAAGGCTTTGTGATGTGCCCCCCCAAACCTGGATCCATTTCTGCCAGCTGAAATCCAGAATTCCAGGAGGTCATGAGGGCCTTTTGGAGAAGCCCTCCATCAAAATTGCAGCCGTTTCTGCCAACTGAAACTCCGAATTCCTGGAGGTTGTGAGGGCTTTTTGGAGCAGCCCCCTAGCCCAAAGCTGGAGCCATTTCTGCAGGCTGAATGCCAGAATTCCAGAAGTTGGTGAGGGCTTTTTGAAGCAGCCCTCCCCTGAAATTGGAGCAATTTCTGGCAGGTGAAACCCTGAATTCCAGGAGGTGATGAGGGTTTTTGGAGCAGCACTCCCCCAAAATTGGAGCCATTTCTGCCAGCTCAAACCCCAAATTCCATGGGGTCAAGAAGGCTTTTTGGAGTGACCCTCCAAACCTGGAGCAACTTCTGCCAGCTGAAACTCAGAATTCCAGGAGGTCATGAGGATTTTGGACCTGCCCTCCCCAAAATTGAGCCATTTCTGGCAGCTGAACCCACAAATCCAGGAGGTTGTGAGGGTTTTTGGAGCAGCCCTCCCAAACCTAGAGCCATTTCTGCCTGCTGAAACCCCAATTAAGGAGGTTGTGAGTGCTTTTGGAGCTGCCTCCCCAAAACTATAACCATTTCGGCCAGCTGAAACCCCAAATTCATGGAGGTCATGAGGGATTTTTGGAGCTGCCCTTCCCCACAATTGCAGCCATTTCTGACAGCTGAAACCCCAAATTCCAGAAGGTCATGAGGGCTTTTTGGACAAGCCCTCCCTCAAAATTGGAGCCATTTGTGCCAGCTGAAACAGTGAATTCCAGGAGGTCGTGAGCGCTTTTTGTATCAGCCCTACACCAAAATTGGAGCCATTTCTGCCAGTTGAAATCCAAAATTCTAGGAGGTGGTGATTGCTGTTTGGAGCTGCCTCCCTCACCATAATTAGAGCCATTTCTGCCAGATGAAACCCTGAATTCCAGGAGGTTGTGAGGGCTGTTTGAGCAGCCTCCCCAAAACTGGAGCCATTTCTGCCAGCTGAAACCCCGAATTCAGAAGGTCGGGAGGGCTTCTTGGAGCTGCCCTCCCACAAAACTGGAGCAGTTTCTGCTAGCTGAAACTGCAAATTTCAGAAGGTCGTGAGGGCTGTTTGAAGCAGCCCTACACCAAAATTGAAGCCATTTCTGCCAGTTGAAACCCCAAATTCCAGGACATTGTGAGGGCTTTTTGGAGCAGACCTCCGTAAATTGAAGCTGTTTCTGCCAGCTGAAACCATGAATTCCAGGAGCTTGTGAGGGCTTTTGAGCAGCCCTTCCCAAAATTGGAGCATTATCTGCCAGCTGAAACCTCAAATTCCAGGAGATCCTTAGGGCTTTTGTATCAGCCACACCCAAATTGGAGCCATTTCTGCCAGTTGAAACCTAGAATTCCTGGAGGTTGTGTGGGCTTTTGGAGCAACTCCCTAGCCCAAAGCAGGAGCCATTTCTGTCAGCTGAATCCCAGAATTCCAGAAGTTGGCTAGGGCTTTTGGAGCAACCCTCCCTAAATTGGAGCTGTTTCTGCTGCTGAAATCCCAAATTCAAGAGGTCGTGAGGGTTATTTGGAAAAGCCCTCCACCCAAATTGGAGTAGTTTCTGCTAGCTGAAAACCCGAATTCCAGGAGGTCATGAGGGCTTTTTGGAGCAGCCCTCCCACAACATTGGAGCCATTTCTGCCAGCTGAAATCTCAAATTCCAGGAGATTCTGAGGGCTTTTTGGAGCAGCCCTCCCCCAGAATTGGAGCCACTTCTGCCATCTGAAACCCAGAATTCCAGGAGGTTGTGAGGGTTTTTTGGACCAGCCCTCACAAAGCTGGAGCCATTTCTGCCAGCTGAAACCCAGAATTCCAGAGGTCATGAGGGCTTTTTGGACCAGCCCTCTCCCGAAATTGGAGCCATTTCTGCCAGCTGAATCCCTGAATTCCAGTAGGTTATGAAGGCTTTTTGGAGCAGCCCTCCCCCAAAATTGGAGCCATTTCTGCCAGCTGAGACCACACAAATTCCAGGAGGTCGTCATGGCTTTTTGGAGCAGCCTTCCAACAAAATTGGAGCCTTTCTGCCAGTTTAAACCCTGAATTCCATGAGGTAATGAGGTCTTTTTGGAGCAGACATCCACCAAAATTGCAGCTGTTTCTGTGAGCTGAAGCCCTGAATTCCAGGAGGTCACGAGGTCTTTTTGAGCAGCCTCCCAATAAATTGGAGCCATTTCTACAAGTTGAATCCCAGAATTCCATGAGGTTGTGAGTGCTTTTTGGAGCAGCCCCACCAAAGATGGAGCCATTTCTGCCAGCTGAAAACTAGAATTCCAGGAGGTCGTGAGGGCTTCTTGGAGCAGCCCTCCCCAAAATTGAAGCCATTTCTGCCAGTTGAAACCCTGCATTTCAGGAGGTTGTGAGGGCTTTTTGTAGCAGTACTCCCCCAAAATAGTAGCCATTTCTGCCAGCTGAAAACCCAAATTCCAGAAAGTCAGGAAGGTTTTCTGGAGTGACCCCATCCCCCCAAGCCTGAAGCCATTTCTGCCAGCTGATACCCAGAATCCAAGGAGATTGTGAGGTGTTTTTGGAGAAGCCCTACCCCAAAATTGGAGCCATTTCTGCAAGCTGAAACCCTAAATTCCTGGAAGTTGTGAGGGCTTTTTTGAGCATCCCCTAGTAGAAAGCTGGAGCCATTTCTACCAGCTGAACTCAGATTACAGAAAGTGGTGAGGGCTTTTGGAGCAGCCCTCCCCAAAATTGGAGCTGTTTCTGCTAGCTGAAACCCCAAATTCCAGGAGGCCATGATGGTTATTTGAAAAGCCCTGCCCTAAAATTGGATTCATTTCTTCGAGCTGAAATGACTAATTCCAGGAGGTCATGAGGGCTTTTTTTCATCAGCCTCCCAAAATTGTAGCCATTTCTGCCAGCAGAAACCCACAATTCCAGGAGGTTGCGAGGGTGTTTTGAGCAGCCCTTCCCCAAAGCTGGAGCCATTTCTGCTAGCTGAAACCCAGAATTCCAGGAGGTCGTGAGGGCTTTTTGGAGCAGCCCTCCCCAAAATTGGAGCCAGTTCTGCCAGGTGAAACCTTGAATTCAAGGAGGTCATAGGGCTTTGTAGCAGCCTCCTCCAAAATTGAGTCATTTCTGCCAGCTGAAAACCTTAATTCCAGGGGTTGTGATGGCTTTTTGAGCAGCGCCTAGCCTAAAGCTGGAGCCATTTCTGAAGGCTAAATGCCAGAATTCAGAAGCTGGTGAGGGCTTTTGAGCGGCCCTCCCCTGAAAATGGAGCCAATTCTGCCAGGTGAAACCCTGAATTCCAAGAGGTGATGAGGGTTTTTTGGAGCAGCCCTTCCCCAAAATTGGAGCCATTTCTGCCAGCTCAAACCCCAAATTCCATGGGATCAAGAAGGCTTTTTGGAGTGCCCCTCCAAACCTGGAGCCATTTCTGCCAGCTGAAACCTAGAATTCCAGGCGGTCGTGAGGGATTTTTGGACCTGTCCTCCCCAAATTGGAGCCATTTCTGGCAGCCGAACCCTCAAATTCCAGGAGGTTGTGAGGGCTTTTTGGAGCAGCCCTTCCCAAAATTGGAGCTGTTTCAGTCAAATGAAACCCTGAATTTTAGGAGATTGTGAGGGCTGTTTGGAGCAACCTCCCCAAACCTGGAGCCATTTCTGCAGCTGAAACCCCCAATTGAGGAGGTTGTGAGTGCTTTTGGAGCTGCCTCCCCAAAACTGGAGCCATTTCTGCCAGCTGAAACCCCAAATTCCAGAAGGTCATGAGGGCTTTTGGAAAAGTCCTCCCCAAAATTGAGTCATTTGTGCCAGGTGAAACACTGAATTCCAGGAAGTCGTGAGCGCTTTTGGAGCAGCCTTACACCAAAATTGGAGACATTTCTGCCAGTTGAAATATAAAATTCCAGGAGGTTGTGATAGATTCTGAGCCACCCTCACCAAAATTAGAGCTGTTTCTGCCAGATGAAACCCTGAATTCCAGGAGGTTGTGAGGGCTGTTTGTAGCAGACCTCACCCAAAACTCGAGCCATTTCTGCCAGCTGAAACCCCAAATTCAGAAGGTCGGAGGGTTTCTTGGAGCTGCCCTACCCCAAAACTGGAGCCACTTCTTCTAGCTGAAATGGCAAATTTCATAAGGTCGTGAGGGCTTTTTGGAGCAGCCCTACATGAAAATTGAAGCCATTTCTGCCAGTTGAAACCCCAAATTCCAGGACGTTGTGAGGGCATTTTGGAGCAGCCCTTCCCAAAATTGAAGCTGTTTCTGCCAGCTGAAACCCTGAATTCCAGGAGGTTGTAAGGGCTTTTTGGAGCAGCCCTTCCCCAAAATTGGAGCCGTTTCTGCCAGCTGAAACACTGAATTCCAGGTGGTCGTGAGCGCTTTTTGGAGCAGCCCTACACCAAAACTGGAGCCACTTCCGCCAGTTGAAATCCCAAATTTCAGCAGATTGTGACAGGTTTTTGGAGCAACCTCCCTCACAAAAATGAAAGCTGTTTCTGCCAGATGAAGCCCTGAATTCCAGGAGGTTGTGAGGGCTGTTTGGAGCAGCCCTCGCCAAAACTGAGTCATTTCTCCCAGCTGAAACCTCGAATTCAGAAGGTCGTGAGAGCTTTTTGAGCTGACCTCCACCAAAACTGGAGCCATTTCTCCCAGCTGAAACCTCGAATTCAGAAGGTCGAGAGCTTTTGGAGCTGACCTCCACCAAAACTGGAGCTATTTTGCTAGCAGAAATGGCAAATTTCTGAAGGTCGTAAGGGTTTTTGAGCAGCCTCCCCAAAAATTATAGCCATTTCTGCCAGCTGAATCCCAGAATTATAGAAGGTGGTGAGGCTTTTTGGAGCAGCCTCCTTAGAAATTGAGCTGTTTCTGCCAGCTGAAACCGCAATTCCAGGAGGCCGTTACAGTTATTTGGAAAAGCCCTCCCCCAAAATTGGAGCCGTTTCTTCAAGCTGAAACGACAAATTCCAGGAGGTCATGAGGGCTTTTTGGAGCAGCCCTCCCCTGAAATTGGAGCCATTTCTGCCAGGTGAAACCCTGAATTCCAGGAGGTGATGAGGGTTTTTTGGAGAAGCCCTCCCCAAAAATTGGAGCCATTTCTGCCAGCTCAAACCCAAATTCCATGGGGTCAAGAAGGCTTTTTGGAGTGCCCCTCCAAACCTGGAGCCATTTTTGCCAGCTGAAATCTTGAATTCCAGGAGGTTGTGAGGGATTTTTGGACCTGTCCTTCCCCAAAATTGTAGCCATTTCTGGCAGCCGAACCCTCAAATTCCAGGAGGTTGTGAGGGTTTTTGAGCAGCCTCCCAAAATTGCAGCTGTTTCTGTAAAATGAAACCCTGAATTTCAGAGATTGTGAGGGTTGTTTGAGCAACCTCCCCAAACCTGGAGCCATTTCTGCCAGCTGAAACCCCCAATTGAGGAGGTTGTGAGTGCTTTCTGGAGCTGCCTCCCCAAAGCTGGAGCCATTTCTGCCAGCTGAAACCCCAAATTCCAGGAGGTCATGAGGGATTTTGGGAGCTGCCCTCCCCCACAATTGGAGACATTTCTGCCAGCTGAAACCCCAAATTTCAGAAGGTCATGAGGGCTTTTTGGAAAAGTCCTCCTCAAAATTGAGTCATTTGTGCCAGGTGAAACACTGAATTCCAGGAGGTCGTGAGCGTTTTGGAGCAGCCTAACACCAAAATTGGAGCCATTTCTGCCAGTTGAAATCCAAAATTCCAGGAGGTTGTGACAGATTTTTGGAGCCCTCCTCACCAAAATTAGAGCCTGTTCTGCTGATGAAACCCTGAATTCCAGGAGGTTGTGAGGGCTGTTTGGAGTAGCCTCACCCAAAACTGGAGCCATTTTGCCAGCTAAAACCCTGAATTCAGAAGGTCGGGAGGGCTTCTTGAACTGCCTCCCCAAACCTGGAGCCACTTCTGCTAGCTGAAACAGCAAATTTCAGAAGGTCATGAAGGCTTTTTGAGCAGCCCTCCTAAAATTGGAGTCATTTCTTCCAGCTGAAACCCCAAATTAGAAGGTCGTGAGGGCTTTTGAAGCAGCCTCCCACACAACTGAGCTATTTCTGGTAGCTGAAATTGCAAATTTCAGAAGGTCGTGAGGGCTTTTGAGCAGCCCTACACCAACATTTTAGCCATTTCAGCCAGCTGAAACCCAGAAATCCAGGAGGTTGTGAGGGCTTTTGGACCAGCCTCCCAAAGCTGGAGCCATTTCTGCCTGCTGAAACCCAGAATTCCAGAAGGTCATAAGGCTATTTGGACCACCCTCCTGAAATTTGAGCCATTTCTGCCAGCTGAACTCTGAATTCCAGTAGGTTATGAAGGCTTTTTGGCGAGCCCTCCCCAAATTGGAGCCATTTCTGCCAGATGAAACCCTGAATTCCAGGAGGTTGTGAGGGCTGTTTGTAGCAGACCTCACCCAAAACTGGAGCCATTTCTGCCAGCTGAAACCCCAAATTCAGAAGGTCGGGAGGGTTTCTTGGAGCTGCCCTACCCCAAACATGAGCCACTTCTTCTAGCTGAAATGGCAAATTTCAAGGTCGAGGGCTTTTTGGAGCAGCCCTACATGAAAATTGAAGCCATTTCTGCCAGTTGAAACCCCAAATTCCAGGACGTTGTGAGGGCATTTTGGAGCAGCCCTTCCCAAAATTGAAGCTGTTTCTGCCAGCTGAAACCCTGAATTCCAGGAGGTTGTAAGGGCTTTTTGGAGCAGCCCTTCCCCAAAATTGGAGCCGTTTCTGCCAGCTGAAACACTGAATTCCAGGTGGTCGTGAGCGCTTTTTGGAGCAGCCCTACACCAAAACTGGAGCCACTTCCATAGTTGAAATCCCAAATTTCAGCAGATTGTGACTGGTTTTTGGAGCAACCTCCTCACAAAATGAAAGCTGTTTCTGCCAGATGAAGCCCTGAATTCCAGAGGTTGTGAGGGCTGTTTGGAGCAGCCTCCCCAAAACTGAGTCATTTCTCCCAGCTGAAACCTCTAATTCAGAAGGTCGTGAGAGCTTTTTGGAGCTGACCTCCACCAAAACTGGAGCCATTTCTCCCAGCTGAAACCTCAAATTCAGAAGGTCATGAGAGCTTTTGGAGCTGACCTCCATTAAACTGGAGCCATTTCTGCTAGCAGAAATGGCAAATTTCTGAAGGTCGTAGGTTTTTGGAGCAGCCTCCCAAAAATTATAGCCATTTCTGCCAGCTGAATCCCAGAATTATAGAAGGTGGTGAGGGCTTTTGGAGCAGCCCTCCCTAGAAATTGAGCTGTTTCTGCCAGCTGAAACCTAAATTCCAGGAGGCCGCTACAGTTATTTGGAAAAGCCTCCCCAAAATTGGAGCGCTTTCTTCAAGCTGAAACGACAAATTCCAGGAGGTCATGAGGGCTTTTGGAGCAGCCCTCCCTGAAATTGGAGCCATTTCTGCCAGGTGAAACCCTGAATTCCAGGAGGTGATGAGGGTTTTTGAGAAGACCTCCCAAAATTGTGAGCCATTTCTGCCAGCAGATACTACAATTCCAGGAGGTTGTGAGGGAGTTTTGGAGCAGCCCACCCAAAGCTGGAGCCATTACTGCCAGCTGAAACCAGAATTCCAGGAGCCTGTCAGGCTTTTTGAGCAGCCTCCCCGAAATTTGATCCATTTCTGCCAGCTGAAACCCCAAATCCTGGAGGTCGTGAGGGATTTTGGAGCAGCCCTCCCAAAATTGGAGCCATTTCTGCTAGGTGAAACCCTGAATTCCAGTAGGTCATCAGGGCTTTTGGAGCAGCCCTCCTCCAAAATTGGAGCCATTTCTGCCAGCTGAAATCCAGAAATTCCAGAAGGTCATGAGGGCTTTTGGAGAAGCCCTCCATCAAAATTGCAGCCGTTTCTGCCAACTGAAACTCCTAATTCCTGGAGGTTGTGGAGGGCTTTTGGAGCAGCCCCTAGCCCAAAACTGGAGCCATTTCTGCAGGCTGAATGCCAAAATTTCAGAAGTTGGTGAGGGCTTTTGAAGCAGCCCTCCTGAAATTGGAGCAATTTCTGGCAGGTGAAACCCTGAATTCCAGGAGGTGATGAGGGTTTTTGGAGCAGCACTCCCCAAAATTGGAGCCATTTCTGCCAGCTCAAAACCCCAAATTCCATGGGGTCAAGAAGGCTTTTTGGAGTAACCCTCCAAACCTGGAGCCACTTCTGTCAGCTGAAACTCAGAATTCCAGGAGGTCATGAGGGATTTTTGGACCTGCCCTTCCCCAAAATTGGAGCCATTTCTGGCAGCCGAACCCACAAATTCCAGGAGGTTGTGAGGGTTTTTGGAGCAGCCCTCCCCCAAACCTGGAGCCATTTCTGCCTGCTGAAACCCCCAATTAAGGAGGTTGTGAGTGCTTTTTGGAGCTGCCCTCCCCCAAAACTATAACCATTTCGGCCAGCTGAAACCCCAAATTCATGGAGGTCATGAGGGAATTTTGGAGCTGCCCTCCCCCACAATTGCAGCCATTTCTGACAGCTGAAACCCCAAATTCCAGAAGGTCATGAGGGCTTTTTGGACAAGCCCTTCCTCAAAATTGGAGCCATTTGTGCCAGCTGAAACAGTGAATTCCAGGAGGTCGTGAGCGCTTTTGTATCAGCCCTACACCAAAATTGGAGCCATTTCTAGAGTTGAAATCCAAAATTCTAGGAGGTGGTGATTGCTGTTTGGAGCTGCCTCCCACCAAAATTAGAGCCATTTCTGCCAGATGAAACCCTGAATTCCAGGAGGTTGTGAGGGCTGTTTGGAGCAGCCTCCCCAAACTGGAGCCATTTCTGCCAGCTGAAACCCTGATTCAGAAGGTCGGGAGGGCTTTTGGAGCTGCCCTCCCACAAAACTGGAGCAGTTTCTGCTAGCTGAAACTGCAAATTTCAGAAGGTCGTGAGGGCTGTTTGAAGCAGCCCTACACCAAAATTGAAGCCATTTCTGCCAGTTGAAACCCCAAATTCAGGACATTGTGAGGGCTTTTGGAGCAGACCTCCGTAAAATTGAAGCTGTTTCTGCCAGCTGAAACCATGAATTCAGGAGCTTGTGAGGGCTTTTGTAGCAGCCCTCCGCCCAAATTGGAGCCATTTCTGCCAGCTGAAACCTAGAATTCCAGGAGGTTGTGTGGGCTTTTTGGAGCAGCTCCCTAGCCCAAAGCTGGAGCCATTTCTGCCAGCTGAATCCCAGAATTCCAGAAGTTGGCGAGGGCTTTTTGGAGCAACCCCCCTAAATTGGAGCTGTTTCTGCCAGCTGAAATCCCAAATTCCAAGAGGTCGTGAGGGTTATTTGGAAAAGGCCTCCCCAAATTGGAGTAGTTTCTGCTAGCTGAAAACCTGAATTCCAGGAGGTCATGAGGGCTTTTTCTAGCAGCTCTCCCCCAAAATTGGAGCTATTTTGGCCAGCAGAAGCCCATAATTCCTGGAGGTTGTTAATGAGTTTTCTAACAGCCCCCCAAAGCTGGAGCCATTTCTGCCAGCTGAAATGCACAATTCCAAGAGGTTATGAGGGCCTTTTGGAGCAGCACCCTCAACCGATACTGGAGCCATTTCTGCCAGCTGAAATCCCAAATTCCAGGAGGTCGTGAGGGCTTTTTGGAGCAGCCCTCCCACAACATTGGAGACATTTCTGCCAGCTGAAATCTCGAATTCCAGGAGATTCTGAGGGCTTTTTGTAGCAGCCCTTCCCCAGAATTGGAGCCACTTCTGCCAGCTGAAATCCAGAATTCCAGGAGGTTGTGAGGGCTTTTTGGACCAGCCCTCCCAAAGCTGGAGCCATTTCTGCCAGCTGAAACCCAGAATTCCAGAAGGTCGTGAGGGCTTTTTGGAACAGCCCTCCCCCGAAACTGGAGCCATTTCTGCCAGCTGAATCCCTGAATTCCAGTAGGTTATGAAGGCTTTTTGGAGCAGCCCTCACCCCAAAATTGGAGCCATTTCTGCCAGCTGAAACCACACAAATTCCAGGAGGTCGTCATGGCTTTTTGGAGCAGCCTTCCAACAAAATTGGAGCCATTTCTGCCAGTTTAAACCCTGAATTCCAGGAGGTCACTAGGTCTTTTTGGAGCAGCCCTCCCAATAAATTGGAGCTATTTCTGCAAGTTGAATCCCAGAATTCCAGGAGGTTGTGAGTGCTTTTTGGAGCAGCCCCACCAAAGATGGAGCCATTTCTGCCAGCTGAAAACTAGAATTCCAGGAGGTCATGAGGGCTTCTTGGAGCAGCCCTGCCCAAAATTGAAGCCATTTCTGCCAGTTGAAACCCTGCATTTCAGGAGGTTGTGAGGGCTTTTTGGAGCAGTACTCCCCCAAAATAGTAGCCATTTCTGCCAGCTGAAAACCCAAATTACATGTGGTTATGAGGGCTTTTTTGAGCAGCCCTCCCTCAAAATTAGAGCCATTTCTGTCAGCTGAAATCCCAAATTCCAGGAGGTCATGAAGGTTTTCTGGAGTGACCCCATCCCCTCAAGCCTGGAGCCATTTCTGCCAGCTGATACCCAGAATCCAAGGAGATTGTGAGGTGTTTTTGGAGAAGCCCTACCCCAAAATTGGAGCCATTTCTGCAAGCTGAAACCCTAAATTCCTGGAGGTTGTGAGGGCTTTTTTGAGCATCCCCCTAGTCCAAAGCTGGAGCCATTTCTGCCAGTTGAATCCCAGAATTACAGAAGGTGGTGAGGGCTTTTTGGAGCAGCCCTCCCCCAAAATTGGAGCTGTTTCTGCTAGCTGAAACCCCAAAATTCCTGGAGGCCATGATGGTTATTTGGAAAAGCCCTGCCCCAAAATTGGAGCCATTACTTCGAGCTGAAATGACGAATTCCTGGAGGTCATGAGGGCTTTTTCTATCAGCCCTCTACCAAAATTGCAGCCATTTCTGCCAGCAGAAACCCATAATTCCAGGAGGTTGTGAGGGAGTTTTGGAGCAGCCCCCTCCCCAAAAGCTGGAGCGATTTCTGCCAGCTGAAACCCAGAATTCCAGGAGGTCGTGAGGGCTTTTTGGAGCAGCCCACCCCCAAAATTGGAGCCATTTCTGCCAGGCGAAACCTTGAATTCAAGGAGGTCATAAGGGCTTTTTGTAGCAGCCCTCCTTCAAAATTGGAGTCATTTCTGCCTGCTGAAAACCTTAATTCCAGGGGGTTGTGATGGATTTTTGGAGCAGCGCTCTAGCCTAAAGCTGGAGCCATTTCTGAAGGCTAAATGCCAGAATTCCAGAAGCTGGTGAGGGCTTTTTGGAGCGGCCCTCCCCTGAAAATGGAGCCATTTCTGCCAGGTGAAACCCTGAATTCCAAGAGGTGATGAGGGTTTTTTGGAGCAGCCCTTCCCCAAAATTGGAGCCATTTCTGCCAGCTCAAACCCCAAATTCCATGGGATCAAGAATGCTTTTTGGAGTGCCCCTCCAAACCTGGAGCCATTTCTGCCAGCTGAAACCTAGAATTCCAGGTGGTCGTGAGGGATATTTGGACCTGTCCTCCCCAAAATTGGAGCCATTTCGAGCAGCCGAACCCTCAAATTCCAGGAGGTTGTGAGGGCTTTTTAGAGCAGCCCTCCCCAAAATTGCAGCTGTTTCTGTCAAATGAAACCCTGAATTTTAGGAGATTGTGAGGGCTGTTTGAGCAACCCTTCCCCAAACCTGGAGCCATTTCTGCCAGCTGAAACCCCCAATTGTGGAGGTTGTGAGTGCTTTTTGGAGCTGCCCTCCCCCAAAACTGGAGCCATTTCTGCCAGCTGAAACCTCAAATTCCAGGAGGTCATGAGGGGATTTCAGGAGCTGCCCTCCCCCACAATTGGAGACATTTCTGCCAGCTGAAACCCCAAATTCCAGAAGGTCATGAGGGCTTTTTGGAAAAGTCCTCAACTCAAAATTGGAGTCATTTGTGCCAGGTGAAACACTGAATTCCAGGAAGTCATGAGCGCTTTTTGGAGCAGCCTTACACCAAAATTAGAGCCATTTCTGCCAGTTGAAATCCAAATTCCAGGAGGTTGTGACAGATTTTGGAGCCGCCTCCACCAAAATTAGAGCCGTTTCTTCCAGATGAAACCCTGAATTAGGAGGTTGTGAGGGCTGTTTGGAGCAGCCTCACCCAAAATCTGGAGCCATTTCTGCCAGCTGAAACCCCAAATTCAGAAGGTCGGGAGGGCTTCTTGAGCTGCCCTCCCAAAACTGGAGCCACTTCTTAGCTGAAACGTCAAATTTCAGAAGGTCGTGAGGGCTTTTGGAGCAGCCCTACATGAAAATTGAAGCTGTTTCTGCCAGTTGAAACCCCAAATTCCAGGACGCTGGAGGGCATTTTGGAGCAGCCCTCCCCAAAATTGAAGCTGTTTCTGCCAGCTGAAACCCTGAATTCCAGGAGGTTGTAAGGGCTTTTTGGAGCAGCCCTTCCCCAATATTTGAGCCGTTTCTGCAAGCTGAAACACTGAATTCCAGGTAGTCATGAGCGCTTTTTGGAGCAGCCCTACACCAAAACTGGAGCCACTTCTGCCAGATGAAATCCCAAATTTCAGCAGATTGTGACGGTTTTTTGGAGCAGCCTCCTTCACCGAAATGAAAGCTGTTTCTGCCAGATGAAGCCCTGAATTCCAGGAGGTTGTGAGGGCTGTTTGGAGCTGACCTCCACCAAAACTGGAGCCATTTCTCCTAGCAGATATGGCAAATTTCAAAAGGTCGTAAGGGTTTTTTGGAGCAGCCCTCCCCAAAAATTGAAGCCATTTCTGCCAGCTGAATCCCAGAATTATAGAAGGTGGGAGGGCTTTTGAGCAGCTCTCCTAGAAATTGGAGCTGTTTCTGCCAGCTGAAACCCCAAATTCCAGGAGGCCATGAGAGTTATTTGGAAAAGCCTCCCCAAAATTGGAGCCGCTTTCTTCAAGCTGAAATGACGAATTCCCGGAGGTCATGAGGGCTTTTTGCAGCAGCCATCCCCTGAAATTGGAGCCATTTCTGCCAGGTGAAACCCTGAATTCCAGGAGGTGATGAGGGTTTTTTGGAGAAGCCCTTCCCAAAAATTGGAGCCATTTCTGCCTGCTCAAACCCAAAATTCCATGGGGTCAATAAGGCTCTTTGGAGTGCCCCTCCAAACCTGGAGCCATTTCTGCCAGCTGAAACAGAATTCCAGGAGGTCGTGAGGGATTTTTGGACCTGTCCTCCCTCAAAATTGTAGCCATTTCTGGCAGCCGAACCCTCAAATTCCAGGAGGTTGTGAGGGCTTTTTGGAGCAGCCATCCCCAAAATTGCAGCTGTTTCTGTCAAATGAAACCCTGAATTTCAGGAGATTGTGTGGGCTGTTTGGAGCAACCCTCCCCCAAACCTGGAGCCATTTCTGCCAGCTGAAACCCCCAATTGAGGAGGTTGTGAGTGCTTTTGAGCTGCCTCCCCAAAGCTGGAGCCATTTCTGCCAGCTGAAACCCCAATTCCAGGAGGTCATGAGGGATTTTGGGAGCTGCCCTCCCCACAATTGGAGACATTTGCAGCTGAAACCCCACATTCCTCAAGGTCATGAGGGCTTTTTGAAAAGTCCTCCTCAAAATTGAGTCATTTGTGCCAGGTGAAACACTGAATTCTAGGAGGTCGTGAGCGCTTTCTGATCAGCCTTACACCAAAATGGAGCCATTTCTGCCTGTTGAAACCAAAATTCCAGGAGGTTGTGACAGATTTTGGAGCCTCCCTCACCAAAATTAGAGCTGTTTCTGCCAGATGAAACCCTGAATTCCAGGAGGTTGTGAGGGCTGATTGGAGCAGCCCTCACCCAAACTGGAGCCATTTCTGCCAGCTAAAACCCCGGATTCAGAAGGTCGGGAGGGCTTCTTGAGCTGCCCTCCCCCAAAACTGGAGCCACTTCTGCTAGCTGAAACAGCACATTTCAGAAGGTCGTGAGGGCTTTTTGGAGCAGCCCTCCCCTAAAATTGAGTCATTTCTTCCAGCTGAAACTCCAAATTCAGAAGTTCGTGAGGGCTTTTTGAAGCAGCCTCCCACACAACTGGAGCAATTTCTGGTAGCTGAAACGGCAAATTTCAGAAGGTCATGAGGGCTTTTTGGAGCAGCCCTACACCAACATTGGAGCCATTTCTGCCCGCTGAAATCCCGATTCCAGGAGATCCTGAGGGCTTTTGGAGCAGCCTCCCCAGAATTGGAGCCAATTCTGCCAGTTGAAACCAGAATCCAGGAGTTTGTGAGGGCTTTTGGACCAGCCTCCCAAAGCTGGAGCCATTTCTGCCTGCTGAAACCTAGAATTCCAGAAGGTCATGAGGGCTATTTGGACCACCCTCCCTGAAATTGGAGCCATTTCTGCCAGCTGAATCCTGAATTCCAGTAGGTTATGAAGGCTTTTTGGAGCAGCCCTCCCCCAAAATTGGAGCCATTTCTGCCAGCTGAAACCACCCAAATTCCAGGAGGTCGTCAGGGCTTTTTGGAGCAGCCTTCCCACAAAATTGGAGCCATTTCTGCCAGTTTAAACCCTGCATTCCATGAGGTCATGAGGTCTTTGTGAGCAGCCTTCCAAAATTGCAGCTGTTTCTGCAAGCTGAAGCCCTGAATTCCAGGAGGTCATGAAGGCTTTTTGGAGCAGCCCTCCCCCAAAACTGGAGCTGTTTCTGTGAACTGAAACTCTGAATTCCAGGAGGTCATGAGGGCTTTTTGGAGCAGCCCTCCCAATAAATTGGAGCCATTTCTGCCAGTTGAAACCCAGAATTCCAGGAGGTTGTGAGAGCTTTTTGAAGCAGCCCCACCAAAGCTGGAGCCATTTCTGCCAGCTGAAACCTAGAATTCCAGTAGGTCATGAGGGCTTCATGGAGCAGGCCCTCCAAAATTGAAGACATTTCTGCCAGTTGAAACCCTGAATTCCAGGAGGTTGTGAGGTCTTTTGGAGCAGCGCTCCCTAAAATAGGAGCCATTTCTACCAGGTGAAACCCCAAATTCCATGAGGTTATGAGGGCTTTGTCGAGCTGCCAACCCCCAAAATTAGAGTCATTTCTGCCAGCGGAAACCACAAATTCCAGGAGGTCATAAAGGCTTTCTTGAGTGA
Source organism: Neoceratodus forsteri (assembly GCA_016271365.2). Lineage (NCBI taxonomy): Eukaryota > Metazoa > Chordata > Ceratodontiformes > Ceratodontidae > Neoceratodus > Neoceratodus forsteri. Next base: position 738,506,958 of record CM057449.1, read on the forward strand.
CCCCATCCCCCCAAGCCTGGAGCCATTTCTGCCAGCTGAAACCCAGAATCCAAGGAGATCACGAGAAGTTTTTGGAGAAGCCCTCCCCCAAAATTGTAGCCATTTATGAAATCTGAAAACCCGAATTCCTGGAGGTTGTGTGGGCTTTTTGGAGCAGCCCCCTAGTTCAAAGCTGGAGCTATTTCAGCCAGCTGAATCCCAGAATTACAGAAGGTGGTGAGGACTTATTGGAGCAGCTCTCCCCCTGAAATTGGAGCTGTTTCTGCCAGCTGAAACCCGAAATTCCAGAAGGCCGTGAGAGTTATTTGGAAAAGCCCTTCCCCAAAATTGGAGCCGTTTCTTCGAGTTGAAACGATGAATTCCAGGAGGTCATGAGGGCTTTTTGTAGCAGCCTCCCCCAAATTGGAGCCATTTCTGCCAGCAGATACTCACAATTCCAGGAGGTTGTGAGGGAGTTTTGGAGCAGCCCACCCCAAAGCTGGAGCCATTTCTGCCAGCTGAAACCCAGAATTCCAGGAGCTTATCAGGCTTTTTGGAGCAGCCCTTCCCCGAAATTTGATCCATTTCTGCCAACTGAAACCCCAAATTGCTGGAGGTCATGAGGGCTTTTTGGAGCAGACCTCCCCCAAAATTGGAGCCATTTCTGCCAGGCAAAACCCTGTATTCGAGGAGGTCATCAGGGCATTTTGGAGCAGCCCTTCTCCAAAATTGGAGCCATTTCTGCCAGCTGAAGACCCTAAATCCCGGGGCTCAAGAAGGCTTTGTGATGTGCCCCCAAACCTGGATCTTTCTGCCAGCTGAAATCCAGAATTCCAGGAGGTCATGAGGGCTTTTTGGAGAAGCACTCCCAAAATTGAAGCCGCTTTCTGCCAACTGAAACTCCGAGTTCCTGAGGTTGTGAGGGCTTTTGGAGCAGCCCCTAGCCCAAAACTGGAGCCATTTCTGCAGGCTGAATGCCAGAATTCCAGAAGTTGGTGAGGGCTTTTTGAAGCAGCCCTCCCCTGAAATTGGAGCAATTTCTGGCAGGTGAAACCCTGAATTCCAGGAGGTGATGAGGGTTTTTTGGAGCAGCACTCCCCCAAAATTGGAGCCATTTCTGCCAGCTCAAACCCCAAATTCCATGGGGTCAAGAAGGCTTTTTGGAGTGACCCTCCAAACCTGGAGCAACTTCTGCCAGCTGAAACTCAGAATTCCAGGAGGTTATGAGGGAATTTTGGACCTGTACTCCCCCAAAATTGGAGCCATTTCTGGCAGCTGAACCCACAAATTCCAGGAGGTTGTGAGGGTTTTTTGGAGCAGCCCTCCCCCAAACCAGGAGCCATTTCTGCCTGCTGAAACCCCCAATTAAGGAGGTTGTGAGTGCTTTTTGGAGCTTCCCTTCCCCAAAAATATAGCCATTTCGGCCAGCTGAAACCCCAAATTCATGGAGGTCATGAGGGATTTTTGGAGCTGCCCTTCCCCACAATTGCAGCCATTTCTGCCAGCTGAAACCCCTGAATCCAGAAGGTCATGAGGGCTTGAGGCTGACAAGCCCTCCCTCAAATTGGAGCCATTTGTGCCAGCTGAAACAGTGAATTCCAGGAGGTCGTGAGCGCTTTTGTATCAGCCCTACACCAAAATTGGAGCCATTTCTGCCAGTTGAAATCCAAAATTCTAGGAGGTTGTGATTGCTGTTTGGAGCCGCCTCTCACCAAAATTAGAGCCATTTCTGCCAGATGAAACCCTGAATTCCAGGAGGTTGTGAGGGCTGTTTGGAGCAGCCTCCCCAAAACTGGAGCCATTTCTGCCAGCTGAAACCCCGATCCAGAAGGTCGGGAGGGCTTGGAGCTGCCCTCCCACAAAACTGGAGCAGTTTCTGCTAGCTGAAACTGCAAATTTCAGAAGGTCGGAGGGTTGTTTGAAGCAGCCCTACACCAAAATTGAAGCCATTTCTGCCAGTTGAAACCCCAAATTCCAGGACGTTGTGAGGGTTTTGGAGCAGACCTCTAGAAATTGAAGCTGTTTCTGCCAGCTGAAACCATGAATTCCAGGAGGTTGTGAGGGCTTTTGGAGCAGCCCTTCCCCAAATTGGAGCCATGTCTGCCAGCTGAAACCTCAAATTCCAGGAGATCCTTAGGGCTTTTGTATCAGCCCACCAAATTGGAGCATTTCTGCCAGTTGAAACCTAGAATTCCTGGAGGTTGTGTGGGCTTTTTGGAGCAACTCCCTAGCCCAAAGCAGGAGCCATTTCTGTCAGCTGAATCCCAGAATTCCAGAAGTTGGCGAGGGCTTTTTGGAGCAACCCTCCCCTAAATTGGAGCTGTTTCTGCCAGCTGAAATCCCAAATTCCAAGAGGTCGTGAGGGTTATTTGGAAAAGCCCTCCACCCAAATTGGAGTAGTTTCTGCTAGCTGAAAACCCGAATTCCAGGAGGTCATGAGGGCTTTTTGGAGCAGCCCTCCCACAACATTGGAGCCATTTCTGCCAGCTGAAATCTCAAATTCCAGGAGATTCTGAGGGCTTTTTGGAGCAGCCCTCCCCCAGAATTGGAGCCACTTCTGCCAGCTGAAACCCAGAATTCCAGGAGGTTGTGAGGGTTTTTTGGACCAGCCCTCACAAAGCTGGAGCCATTTCTGCCAGCTGAAACCCAGAATTCCAGAAGGTCATGAGGGCTTTTTGGACCAGCCCTCTCCCGAAATTGGAGCCATTTCTGCCAGCTGAATCCCTGAATTCCAGTAGGTTATGAAGGCTTTTTGGAGCAGCCCTCCCCCAAAATTGGAGCCATTTCTGCCAGCTGAAACCACACAAATTCCAGGAGGTCGTCATGGCTTTTTGGAGCAGCCTTCCAACAAAATTGGAGCCATTTCTGCCAGTTTAAACCCTGAATTCCATGAGGTAATGAGGTCTTTTTGGAGCAGCCATCCACCAAAATTGCAGCTGTTTCTGTGAGCTGAAGCCCTGAATTCCAGGAGGTCACGAGGTCTTTTTGAGCAGCCCTCCCAATAAATTGGAGCCATTTCTACAAGTTGAATCCCAGAATTCCATGAGGTTGTGAGTGCTTTTTGAGCAGCCCCACCAAAGATGGAGCCATTTCTGCCAGCTGAAAACTAGAATTCCAGGAGGTCGAGGGCTTCTTGGAGCAGCCCTCCCAAAATTGAAGCCATTTCTGCCAGTTGAAACCCTGCATTTCAGGAGGTTGTGAGGGCTTTTTGTAGCAGTACTCCCAAAATAGTAGCCATTTCTGCCAGCTGAAAACCCAAATTCCAGAAAGTCAGGAAGGTTTTCTGGAGTGACCCCATCCCCCCAAGCCTGAAGCCATTTCTGCCAGCTGATACCCAGAATCCAAGGAGATTGTGAGGTGTTTTTGGAGAAGCCCTACCCCAAAATTGGAGCCATTTCTGCAAGCTGAAACCCTAAATTCCTGGAAGTTGTGAGGGCTTTTTTGAGCATCCCCCTAGTAGAAAGCTGGAGCCATTTCTACCAGCTGAATCCCAGAATTACAGAAAGTGGTGAGGGCTTTTTGGAGCAGCCCTCCCCCAAAATTGGAGCTGTTTCTGCTAGCTGAAACCCCAAATTCCAGGAGGCCATGATGGTTATTTGGAAAAGCCCTGCCCCAAAATTGGAGCCATTTCTTCGAGCTGAAATGACGAATTCCAGGAGGTCATGAGGGCTTTTTCTATCAGCCCTTCCCCAAAATTGTAGCCATTTCTGCCAGCAGAAACCCACAATTCCAGGAGGTTGCGAGGGTGTTTTGGAGCAGCCCCCCCCAAAGCTGGAGCCATTTCTGCTAGCTGAAACCCAGAATTCCAGGAGGTCGTGAGGGCTTTTTGGAGCAGCCCTCCCCCAAAATTGGAGCCAGTTCTGCCAGGTGAAACCTTGAATTCAAGGAGGTCATAGGGTTTTTGTAGCAGCCCTCCTCCAAAATTGGAGTCATTTCTGCCAGCTGAAAACCTTAATTCCAGGGGGTTGTGATGGCTTTTTGGAGCAGCGCTCTAGCCTAAAGCTGGAGCCATTTCTGAAGGCTAAATGCCAGAATTCCAGAAGCTGGTGAGGGCTTTTTGGAGCGGCCCTCCCCTGAAAATGGAGCCAATTCTGCCAGGTGAAACCCTGAATTCCAAGAGGTGATGAGGGTTTTTTGGAGCAGCCCTTCCCCAAAATTGGAGCCATTTCTGCCAGCTCAAAGCCCAAATTCCATGGGATCAAGAAGGCTTTTTGGAGTGCCCCTCCAAACCTGGAGCCATTTCTGCCAGCTGAAACCTAGAATTCCAGGCGGTCGGAGGGATTTTGGACCTGTCCTCCCCAAAATTGGAGCCATTTCTGGCAGCCGAACCTCAAATTCCAGGTGTTGTGAGGGTTTTTGAGCAGCCTCCCAAATTGAGCTGTTTCAGTCAAATGAAACCCTGAATTTTAGGAGATTGTGAGGGCTGTTTGGAGCAACCTCTCCCAAACCTGGAGCCATTTCTGCCAGCTGAAACCCCAATTGAGGAGGTTGTGAGTGCTTTTGAGCTGCCTCCCCAAAACTGGAGCCATTTCTGCCAGCTGAAACCCCAAATTCCAGAAGGTCATGAGGGCTTTTTGAAAGTCCTCTCAAAATTGGAGTCATTTGTGCCAGGTGAAACACTGAATTCCAGGAAGTCGGAGCGCTTTTGAGCAGCCTACACCAAAATTGGAGACATTTCTGCCAGTTGAAATATAAAATTCCAGGAGGTTGTGATAGATTCTTGAGCCACCTCCCTCACCAAAATTAGAGCCGTTTCTGCCAGATGAAACCCTGAATTCCAGGAGGTTGTGAGGGCTGTTTGTAGCAGACCTCACCCAAAACTCGAGCCATTTCTGCCAGCTGAAACCCCAAATTCAGAAGGTCGGAGGGTTTCTTGAGCTGCCCTACCCCAAAACTGGAGCCACTTCTTCTAGCTGAAATGGCAAATTTTATAGGTCGTGAGGGCTTTTGGAGCAGCCCTACATGAAAATTGAAGCCATTTCTGCCAGTTGAAACCCCAAATTCCAGGACGTGGAGGGCATTTGGAGCAGCCCTCCCAAAATTGAAGCTGTTTCTGCCAGCTGAAACCCTGAATTCCAGGAGGTTGTAAGGGCTTTTTGGAGCAGCCCTTCCCAAAATTGGAGCCGTTTCTGCCAGCTGAAACACTGAATTCAGGTGGTCGGAGCTTTTGAGCAGCCCTACACCAAAACTGGAGCCACTTCCCAGTTGAAATCCAAATTTAGCAGATTGTGACGTTTTTGGAGCAACCTCCTCACAAAAATGAAAGCTGTTTCTGCCAGATGAAGCCCTGAATTCCAGGAGGTTGTGAGGGCTGTTTGGAGCAGCCCTCGCCCAAAACTGGAGTCATTTCTCCCAGCTGAAACCTCGAATTCAGAAGGTCGTGAGAGCTTTTTGGAGCTGACCTCCACCAAAACTGGAGCCATTTCTCCCAGCTGAAACCTCGAATTCAGAAGGTCGTGAGAGCCTTTTGGAGCTGACCTCCACCAAAACTGGAGCCATTTCTGCTAGCAGAAATGGCAAATTTCTGAAGGTCGTAAGGGTTTTTGGAGCAGCCTCCCAAAATTATAGCCATTTCTGCCAGCTGAATCCCAGAATTATAGAAGGTGGTGAGGGCTTTTGGAGCAGCCCTCCTAGAAATTGAGCTGTTTCTGCCAGCTGAAACCGCAAATTCCAGGAGGCCATAGTTATTTGGAAAGCCCTCCCCAAAATTGGAGCTGCTTTCAAGTTGAAACGACAAATTCCAGGAGGTCATGAGGGCTTTTGGAGCAGCCCTCCCTGAAATTGGAGCCATTTCTGCCAGGTGAAACCCTGAATTCCAGGAGGTGATGAGGGTTTTTTGGAGAAGCCCTCCCCAAAATTGAGCCATTTCTGCCAGCTCAAACCCCAAATTCCATGGGGTCAAGAAGGCTTTTGGAGTGCCCTCAAACCTGGAGCCATTTTGCCAGCTGAAATCTTGAATTCCAGGAGGTTGTGAGGGATTTTGGACCTGTCCTTCCCCAAAATTGTAGCCATTTCTGGCAGCGAACCCTCAAATTCCAGGAGGTTGTGAGGGTTTTGGAGCAGCCTCCCAAAATTGCAGCTGTTTCTGTCAAATGAAACCCTGAATTTCAGGAGATTGTGAGGGCTGTTTGAGCAACCTCCCCAAACCTGGAGCCATTTCTGCCAGCTGAAACCCCCAATTGAGGAGGTTGTGAGTGCTTTCTGGAGCTGCCTCCCCCAAAGCTGGAGCCATTTCTGCCAGCTGAAACCCCAAATTCCAGGAGGTCATGAGGGATTTTGGGAGCTGCCCTCCCCCACAATTGGAGACATTTCTGCCAGCTGAAACCCCAAATTCCAGAAGGTCATGAGGGCTTTTTGGAAAAGTCCTCCCTCAAAATTGGAGTCATTTGTGCCAGGTGAAACACTGAATTCCAGGAGGTCGTGAGCGCTTTTTGGAGCAGCCTAACACCAAAATTGGAGCCATTTCTGCCAGTTGAAATCCAAAATTCCAGGAGGTTGTGACAGATTTTGGAGCCGCCTCCTCACCAAAATTAGAGCGTTTCTGCCTGATGAAACCCTGAATTCAGGAGGTTGTGAGGGCTGTTTGAGTAGCCCTCACCCAAAACTGGAGCCATTTTGCCAGCTAAAACCCTGAATTCAGAAGGTCGGGAGGGCTTCTTGGAACTGCCTCCCCAAACCTGGAGCCACTTCTGCTAGCTGAAACAGCAAATTTCAGAAGGTCATGAAGGCTTTTTGAGCAGCCTCCCTAAAATTGGAGTCATTTCTTCCAGCTGAAACCCCAAATTCAGAAGGTCGTGAGGCTTTTGAAGCAGCCCTCCACACAACTGGAGCTATTTCTGGTAGCTGAAATTGCAAATTTCAGAAGGTCGTGAGGGCTTTTTGGAGCAGCCCTACACCAACATTTTAGCCATTTCAGCCAGCTGAAACCCAGAAATCCAGGAGGTTGTGAGGGCTTTTTGGACCAGCCCTCCCAAAGCTGGAGCCATTTCTGCCTGCTGAAACCCAGAATTCCAGAAGGTCATAAGGGCTATTTGGACCACCCTCCTGAAATTTGAGCCATTTCTGCCAGCTGAATCCCTGAATTCCAGTAGGTTATGAAGGCTTTTTGGAGCAGCCCTTCCCCAAAATTGGAGCCATTTCTGCCAGCTGAAACCACCCAAATTCCAGGAGGTCGTCAGGGCTTTTTGGAGCAGCCTTCCCACAAAATTGGAGCCATTTCTGCCAGTTTAAACCCTGCATTCCATGAGGTCATGAGGTCTTTTTGGAGCAGCCTTCCCAAAATTGCAGCTGTTTCTGCAAGCTGAAGCCCTGAATTCCAGGAGGTCATGAGGGCTTTTTGGAGCAGCCCTCCCAATAAATTGGAGCCATTTCTGCTAGTTGAAACCCAGAATTCCAGGAGGTTGTGAGAGCTTTTTGGAGCAGCCCACCAAAGCTGGAGCCATTTCTGCCAGCTGAAACCTAGAATTCCAGTAGGTGTTGAGGGCTTCATGGAGCAGGCCTCCCCAAAATTGAAGACATTTCTGCCAGTTGAAACCCTGAATTCCAGGAGGTTGTGAGGTCTTTTTGGAGCAGCACTCCCCTAAAATAGGAGCCATTTCTACCAGCTGAAACCCCAAATTCCATGAGGTTATGAGGGCTTTGTCGAGCTGCCCTCCCCCAAAATTAGAGACATTTCTGCCAGCGGAAACCCCAAATTCCAGGAGGTCATAAAGGCTTTCTGGAGTGACCCCATCCCCCCAAGCCTGGAGCCATTTCTGCCAGCTGAAACCTGGAATCCAAAGAGATCGCGAGATGTTTTTGGAGAAGCCCTCCCCCAAAATTGTAGCCATTTCTGAAAGCTGAAAACCCGAATTCCTGGAGGTTGTGTGGGCTTTTTGGAGCAGCCCCCTAGTTCAAAGATGGAGCAATTTCTGCCAGCTGAATCCCAGAATTACAGAAGGTGGTGAGGACTTATTGGAGCAGCTCTCCACCTGAAATTGGAGCTGTTTCTGCCAGCTGAAACCCGAAATTCCAGAAGGCCGAGAGAGGTATTTGGAAAAGCCCTCCCCCAAAATTGGAGCCATTTCTTCGAGTTGAAACGATGAATTCAGGAGGTCATGAGGGCTTTTTGTAGCAGCCCTTCCCCAAAATTGGAGCCATTTCTGCCAGCAGATACTCACAATTCCAGGAGGTTGTGAGGGAGTTTGGAGCAGCCCACCCCAAAGCTGGAGCCATTTCTGCCTGCTGAAACCCAGAATTCCAGGAGCTCATCAGGCTTTTTGAGCAGCCCTCCCCGAATTTGATCCATTTCTGCCAGCTGAAACCCCAAATTCCTGGAGGTCGTGAGGGCTTTTGAGCAGCCTCCCCAAAATTGGAGCCATTTCTGCAAGGCGAAACCTTGAATTCCAGGAGGTCATCAGGGCCTTTTGGAGCAACCCTCCTCCAAAATTGAAGCCATTTCTGCCAGCTGAAGACCCTAATTCCAGGGGGTCAAGAAGGCTTTGTGAAGTGCCCCCTCAAACCTGGATCCATTTCTGCCAGCTGAGACCCAGAATTCCAGGAGGTCATGAGGGCTTTTTGGAGAAGCCCTCCCCCAAAATTGCAGCCATTTCTGCCAACTGAAACTCCGAATTCCTGGAGGTTGTGAGGGCTTTTGGAGCAACCCCTAGCCAAAACTGGAGCCATTTCTGCAGGCTGAATGCCAGAATTCCAGAAGTTGGTGAGGGCTTTTTGAAGCAGCCCTCCCCTGAAATTGGAGCAATTTCTGGCAGGTGAAACCCTGAATTCTAGGAGGTGATGAGGGTTTTTTGGAGCAGCACTCCCCCAAAATAGGAGCCATTTCTGCCAGCTCAAACCCCAAATTCCATGGGGTCAAGAAGGCTTTTTGGAGTGACCCTCCAAACCTGGAGCCACTTCTGCCAGCTGAAACTCAGAATTCCAGGAGGTCATGAGGGATTTTTGGACCTGCACTCCCCCAAAATTGGAGCCATTTCTGGCAGCCGAACCCACAAATTCCAGGAGATTGTGAGGGTTTTTTGGAGCAGCCTTCCCCCAAACCTGGAGCCATTTCTGCCTGCAGAAACCCCCAATTAAGGAGGTTGTGAGTGCTTTTTGGAGCTGCCCTCCCCCAAAACTATAAGCCATTTCGGCCAGCTGAAACCCCAAATTCATGGAGGTCATGAGGGATTTTTGGAGCTGCCCTCCCCCACAATTGCAGCCATTTCTGCCAGCTGAAACCCCAAATTCCAGAAGGTCATGAGGGCTTTTTGGACAAGCCCTCCCTCAAAATTGGAGCCATTTGTGCCAGCTGAAACAGTGAATTCCAGGAGGTCGTGAGCGCTTTTTGTATCAGCCCTACACCAAAATTGGAGCCATTTCTGCCAGTTGAAATCCAAAATTCTAGGAGGTTGTGATTGCTTTTAGCCGCCTCCCTCACCAAAATTAGAGCCATTTCTGCAGATGAAACCCTGAATTCCAGGAGGTTGTGAGGGCTATTTGGAGCAGCCCTCACCCAAAACTGGAGCCATTTCTGCCAGCTGAAACCCGAATTCAGAAGGTCAGGAGGGCTTCTTGAGCTGCCCTCCCACTAAACTGGAGCAGTTTCTGCTAGCTGAAACTGCAAATTTCAGAAGGTCGTGAGGGCTGTTTGAAGCAGCCCTACACCAAAACTGAAGCCATTTCTGCCAGTTGAAACCCCAAATTCCAGGACGTTGTGAGGGCTTTTTGGAGCAGACCTCTGCAAAATTGAAACTGTTTCTGCCAGCTGAAACCATGAATTCCAGGAGCTTGTGAGGGCTTTTTGGAGCAGCCCTTCCCCAAAATTGGAGCCATTTCTGCCAGCTGAAACCTCAAATTCCAGGAGATCCTTAGGGCTTTTTGGAGCAGCCCTCCACCCAAATTGGAGCCATTTCTGCCAGTTGAAACCTAGAATTCCTGGAGGTTGTGTGGGCTTTTTGGAGCAGCTCCCTAGCTCAAAGCTGGAGCCATTTCTGCCAGCTGAATCCCAGAATTCCAGAAGTTGGCGAGGGCTTTTTGGATCAACCCTCCCCTAAATTGAAGCTGTTTCTGCAAGCGGAAATCCCAAATTCCAAGAGGTCGTGAGGGTTATTTGGAAAAGCCCTTCCCCCAAATTGGAGTAGTTTCTGCTAGCTGAAAACCCGAATTCCAGGAGGTCATGAGGGCTTTTAATAGCAGCTCTCCCCCAAAATTGGAGCTATTTTGGCCAGCAGAAGCCTACAATTCCTAGAGGTTGATAATGAGTTTTACTACCCCCCAAAGCTGGAGCCATTTCTGCCAGCTGAAATGCACAATTCCAAGAGGTTATGAGGGCCTTTTGGAGCAGCACCCTCACCCGATACTGGAGCCATTTCTGCCAGCTGAAATCCCAAATTCCAGGTGGTCATGAGGGCTTTTTGGAGCAGCCCTCCCACAACATTGGAGCCATTTCTGCCAGCTGAAATCTCGAATTCCAGGAGATTCTGAGGGCTTTTTGGAGCAGCAATCCCCCAGAATTGGAGCCACTTCTGCCAGCTGAAACCCAGAATTCCAGGAGGTTGTGAGGGCTTTTTGGACCAGCCCTCCCAAAGCTGGAGCCATTTCTGCCAGCTGAAACCCAGAATTCCAGAAGGTCGTGAGGGCTTTTTGGACCAGCCCTCCCCCGAATTGAGCCATTTCTGCCAGCTGAATCCCTGAATTCCAGTAGGTTATGAAGGCTTTTTGGAGCAGCCCTCCCCAAAATTGGAGCCATTTCAGCCAGCTGAAACCACACAAATTCCAGGAGGTCGTCATGGCTTTTTGGAGCAGCCTTCCAACAAAATTGGAGCCATTTCTGCCAGTTTAAACCCTGAATTCCATGAGGTAATGAGGTCTTTTTGGAGCAGCCATCCACCAAAATTGCAGCTGTTTCTATGAGCTGAAGCCCTGAATTCCAGGAGTCACGAGGTCTTTTGAGCAGCCTCCCAATAATTGGAGCCATTTCTGCAAGTTGAATCCCAGAATTCCAGGAGGTTGTGAGTGCTTTTGGAGCAGCCCTCCAAAGATGGAGCCATTTCTGCCAGCTGAAACTAGAATTCCAGGATGTCTTTTGAAATATTCTGGTTAACAGTATTTTCAGTTTATAAAGTGCATACTTTCAAAAGCATAGCTTTATCTATGTTAATATTAAATGCTGATTGCTATTTACTTTAGTATATAAAAATATATATAAAAATTATTATTTAAGCACTTTATTAGATCCCTTCCAACTTCCAGAGAGAGAATCATTGGAACCACCGATTTCACTGTTCTCTCAAAGCTTTCAGCTCTTTGTCATCAGCTTTCTTCTCTCACTTTTCATCTTTTTTCTTTTTTCCATTTTTTTCGTTTTCTTATACAGCTGCCATTCACTCAATTTTCTGCATATTTAATGTTACCATCTTATAACAATTCTTTTCTAGGGAGATGAGAAATACATATCAATAAATATAATTGAACAATAATATCAGACAGGCTATTTGACAACAGAGCCATACTTACATAATAATAATAACCACTTTAACACATCATAAATATGGTTTTAAATCCAATATGCTATTTAGACTTCTTGGTCTTAAGCTCTTAAGTTTCCAAATCCAGGAGCTTTCAAGTTGTTGCAGCTTTGTTTTTGATGGCAAATTACATCTTGTTCCTTTTTTCCTTGCACATTCCAAACCCATAAATTGTATTCCAACTGGGCTGGCATTATGCTCCAACTCAAAATGTGCTGTTATGGGGCTATTTGGATTTTTATTTTTAATGTTGCCAATGTGCTGTTGCATTCTTTGTTTTACCTTTCATTCTGTCATGCCCACATTCAACACGTCACGGACATATTAGAACAGAAACAACATGTGTTGTACTACAGTTAATGCACTCATTTATTTAAATCTCTGTGTGTTGACTGGGTGAATTCATTTTGTGCCTTCCAATCCAAATTGACAAGCATTACAATTTCTACATTTTTTGAACTCTCTTGGGGGTGGGGTGGGGGTAACCAGGTTGCATTCCCAACATCAGTCATCACAAATTTACTTTGTACAATCCTATCCTTAATATATTTTGCCCGTTTAAAAGAAATTCTGGGCTTGGCTCCTACATTCTCCACCAACCTTGTGTCATTTGTCAAAACTGGCAAATACTTGTATATGACACTGCCTAATTTTCCAGCAATTAAATTGTACTCAATACAAAATGTAACTGTTTCTTTATGTCCCACTGTTGTTTTATTGGCTATCAAGAGAGTCTTGCGATCCCTTGATGCCGCTTTTTGTCTCACTTCTTGTAAGTAATTTAAACCATATCCCTTTTTCAAGAAAATCCTGTATCATTTTTTTCAGTTTCAATTTCCAAATCACTTTGAATACTGCAGTTGCACCTCACACTTAACATTTGACTATATGGTATCGATTTCTTAAGCTTTGTAAGGTGGGCACTTTTGTAATGCAACTAAGAATTACAGGCAGTGTCTTTTTTATGATTTTGAGTAGTAACCTGCTTCCCGGCCTTACCAATGAGCTCAATATTCATAAAAGGAATCACAGATTCATGCATAGAATATGTTAAATGTAATCTTAAATTATTTGAATTAAGCCACTCAGTAAAATCTGGTATATATTCTTTGTGCCCCCCCCATGCAGACTCTGTTCCTCATGGGGGCATGTTGGATAAGCTGGGAGAAATGGGGTGCAGAACAAGATGATCAGATGGATAGGCAATTGGCTCCAGGACCGGACCCAGAGGGTCGTAGTTGGCAGGACAGTCTCATCCCCAAGGAGGGTCATTAGTGGGGTCTCGCAGGGATCAGTCCTTGAGCTCCTCCGGTTCGATGCCTATGTCTCTGATATAAGGACAGGTATTAGAGTGAGATGAGTCTCTTTGCAGATGACTCAAAACTGGGGGTGGTGGTGGATGGGGAGGAGGGGAGGGTGGCCCTACAGAAGGATCTGGAGGCTCTGGAAAGATGGTCTAGAAAGTGGAAGCTGAGGTTCAATGCAGGGAAATGCAAGGTACTGCACCTGGGGGCCAGAAATCCAGGCCAAGTGTACACCTGGGGGGGAATGCTACAGGTTTCGATGGCTGAGAGGGACCTGGGGGTGGTGGTGGATGTCAAGATCAACAACTTGGAGACTTGTAGGAGGTCAGCAGCCAAGGCCAACAGGATGCTGGGATGCATCACTAGGGGGATCACCTCCAGAAGGAGGGAAGTGATACTCCCTTGTATAACTGCTTGGTGAGGCTGCACCTCGAGTATTACGTGCAGTTTTGGAGGCCACACTTAAAGAGGGACATTAAACTCCTGGAGAGGGTCTAGGGGAGGGCAACCAAAGTGATTTGGGGCTTGGGGGACAGGACGTATGGGCAGAGGCTTGAAGAGCTAAATATGTACACATTGGAAGAGAGAACAGACTGGGGGGACATGATAGAGGTCTTCAGGTACATGAAGGGGATAAACAGGGGAGGAGCAGTCAGGGTGCTTCAAAGGAAGGAGGAGGAGGCAACTAGAGGGCATGGGTGGAAGCTGGAGGGGGGAAGATTCAGGGGAGAAAGGAGGAGGTGCTACTTCACTGAGAGGGTGGTGGAGCCATGGAATGCACTGCCTAGGGGGTTGGTGGAGGCAGAGATGGTGGAGGGGTTCAACGGGGGTGGGACAGGTACAGGGGAAGGGTTCTGGAAGCAAAATCCAGTGCAGTGAGAATATCTGGAACTGGGAATGGAGAAGCTAGAGAGGGTGAGGGGGCAGCAAGGTCATCTCCTAGGGTGGGGGCTGACCAAATGAGCAGACATGAAAGACTGCTAGGCCTATTCTGCTGGCATTTTAGTATGTTAGTATGTTAGATGACGTCATCAATAAAGCAATACCACAAGATGAAATCACCTGTATATGGTAAGGTCTCAGAATATATAGTGTCTAATTCCCACAGACCCAATGTCAGATATGCATAAGTTTGGGCCATGCAGGTCCCCATCACTGTTCCTAGGATCTGCAAGAAAAAATCATTGTTGTTTTCAAACACATTATGAGTGAGAATAAATCTAATGCCCTCAAGTAAAAAGTTGTTGGATTTAACACAGTTGTCCTTTCAAGAAAATATTTACACACAGTGATCTTGTTTGAGTGCTGTATCAAAGAGTACAGCTATTCAATGTCTATTGTAATCCAGCAATAATTCTGTTCCCAAACAAAATGTTGTAACTTCATTAACAGGTCCCCAGTGTCTCTGAGGTAGGATCTCAATTTACATACCTCTTTTTAAAGAAAGAAGTCAGCAAAAATGGATAAAATATCAATAAGAGATCCCATCCCAGAGACAATGGGGCAACCTGGTGGTATCTCTGCATTTTTATGTATTTTTGGTAATGCATATAGAACTGGCATCATTGGAGTTTCTTGCCACAAAAAAATAAATTCTGCAAAAGTAATATCACCAGATGCCTTAGCATTATTCAGCAATTCAAAAAACTCAGCCTTAAACTTACCAGACAATTTCTTGTACCATAGCTGATCACTAACAATATCATTCACCGTAGTGTTAGAGGAATGGTCAAATGTATGGCAGCTTAGATTCAATGCTAAGAAGTGCAAGGTAATGCACCTGGGAAACAAAAACCCAGGGGAAGAGTACACAATGGGAGGTGAGATACTAACAACAACAAAAATGGAAAGGGACCTGGGAGTATTCATATCAGATGACCTAAAGGTGGGCAAGCAATGTGAGAGGGCAGCAAGGAGGGCTGTGGGGATACTGGGATGCATAGGAGAGGCATCACCAGTAGAAAACAGGGAGTTATTATCCTCTGTACAGACAGCTGGTGAGACCCCATCTGGAGTACTGTGTGCAGTTCTGGAGACCCAATCTCCAAAGACATAGACAGGATGGAAGTTGTCCAGAGGAGGGCAACCAAAATGGTGCAGGGTCTGCACCGGAAGACATATGAAGAGAGACTAAAGGAGCTTAATATGTATAGCCTCGAGGAAAGGAGGGAGAGGGTACATGATAGAAACTTTCAAGTACCTCAAGGGAATCAACAAAGTCCAAAGGGTAGCATCTTTCAAAAAAGAGGCGGCAAGAACAAGGGGCACAATTTGAAGATAGAGGGGCAGCTCAGAGGTAATTTAAGGAAGTATTTTTCACAGAGAGGGTTGTGGATGCATGGAATGGCCTTCCGAGGAGATTGTGGAGTCAAAAACAGTGGTGGAATTCAAGCATGAATGGGACAGTCATAAGGCAATTCTAGGGGTTGGGGGTAGGAAGAAGTAGGCTGCTGGTTAACTAGGATCTGCAGCTTATCCATTAGGTAGGGAAATGGACAGACTGGGTGGGCCAAGTGGTCCTTATCTGCCATCAAATTCTGTGTTTCTATGTGTCATATTGTGCATTAGACAACAAAATGATATTGCCCCCTTTTCTACGTTTTTTATAGTTACATCTTCCCATTGTTGAATTTGTTTTAAAACTCTGTTTTCTGTATTAGTTAAATTCCTCCAATGTTTTTTATTCTCATTGTTGTGATCGGCTACTGTTTTTCCAATCTCTTCAGTTACCAGTTTTTCAAATACCAATATATTCGGATTTAGGGTTCTGGGACAAAAATCTGATTTCCCTTTAAAAATTCTCCTTCTTTCATCTCATATAGAACCACTATTAACAACGTCTTCCTGCTGCATGTTTACATAATCACCTGTATTGGCTAAATCATCTGTCACATTCGTTTTTATATACAATTCATTCAAGCCATTTAAAGTAATGCTTTCCTGAGAATCATTATTCTCTTCATGTTGTTCATTAATCTATTCCTTGTGTTATGCCTGGCCATCTTGCTTGAAATATTCCTTTAATTTAATCTTCTTAAAAAACTTGAACAGGTCCAGATTAATCTCAAATTCATTGATTGCTGGGGTTGGAACAAATGTCAGTCCCTTATCTAAAACTCTGCATTGTGGCTCTGTTAATAACCGATCCGATAAATTAATGATATTTAACCTCTGGCTGGGAGATTCCTGCCTGATCATCTTGGGGTGATATTTCTTCCCCTTGCCCCTCACCCCTCTTCTCATTTTCCCCTTCCTCCCCGATTTATTTGATCTGGGGCTTTGGAGCCCCCGGTGTAACAAAAGGACCTTTGGTGCTTTGATTACTATTCTGGCTATTAGTATCATTACTATTAGCTGTATCATTGTCTTCGTTACTTATGTTAAAAGACCCAGAATGAGTTTGTTTACTTTAGTTGCATTTTCTAGTTTGATTCTGACTTTGATTTCTGTTATGTGATCTACCCCTACTTTGGCTGTGACTAAATTCATCCCATGGCCAGTTACAGAAGGAACCTCTCTCTTTGTCACCTTCATCATGGGTTAGCTTACTTTGTTTCCTCAGAATTAATATTTTTTTTTTGTAAGCTTCAAGTCTATCTTTCAAGTCCTTGTCTAATTCATTAAACAGGGGATCTCTAACAAAGTCATTTAATTTGTTTTTAGCAGCTTGTAACTCTGTGATAATCAGTTCATGTTTTTTCAGATCAGCTTTAATCAACAATTTAATAAATACTTTTGTGCATATTTTAGCTACCTCTTCCTATTTCTTTTTAAATTCAAAGGCATCAATTCCTCCTGATGGAGTACTTAGCACTTGTAAGCCCCTAGGGAATAATTCACATTCAAGATAAGTTTCCAATGTAGATATATTATAAGCAGTGTTAATCTCCTTGAATAAATGTTTTTCTAATTCAATGCAGTAATCACTTAATTGGTCACCATTTGCTGATGATGTGCATGCTTCAGTTCTTTCATTTGTACCACTGCTGATCTTTAGTTTTCTTTGAGCAAGTGTTTCAATGCTACAAAAAGCAAATGGTTCTGTATTGGCACATTCATTTGAAGTGTTACTATTATTCACTGCTTGGCTCATGATGGCAGTTTTTAATCAAGTTATTATCAAGCTATTGTCATTTTATGGAAAAAACGAGGAAAAATGCGGTTTTATAAAAAAACTCAAAAATTGGGGTAAGTCACTTATTTTACCTCTAGTGGCCGGTGACTTATCATAGATTGACCCTGTTAGTAGCAGCAAATACAAAATGCCATGGAAACACAACAAAGAAAAAAGTTGGATATGCGCTTACTTGTATTGACAGGGCTGCTCAGCTAAGAAAGCTTTGACTTTAGCGCTCTCAAAAAAACTTATATTTGCATAAGATTTTGCTGAGCAAATTAATGAGTGGTTAGGTAGTCTTTTCAATATTTTAAATAACAAAAAAGCACTTCAAATATGCAAGAAACAGAGTTTTATTTCTTGGTACAAAAATGCAATAAAGTGCTTCAATTCCTAAAAAACTATGATGTTTAAATACATTTAATGCTGACTACCATACAAATACAATAACCTATCCCAATCCAGTGTGCCAGACACTACTATCCCCTGTGCTTCACAGGTATGGCTTCCTAAGGGATGCAGTTCTACAACCTCATATGTCTTTATATACCCAAAGTGCACATGCAGAGTAATTAAAAAAAAGCTAACTAGCTAACTTAATAACATTACCCTATTGAAAGTGGTGGCCACCTATTTAATTTAATATATAAAGTGCATATAAGTAAAAAGATTGCAAAAAAAAAAAAACAACTGCTGATTCAAAATACATTTGCGTCTTAAACATTCTGGTTAACAGTATTTTCAGTTTATAAAGTGCATACTTCCAAAAGCATAACTTTATCTATGCAAAGCATCAAGGGCTACATATGCAAATCACCACAGAATGTTATGCTGGTCCAACTTTAAGCAGAATTGCATGGTGCCGAAAGACCTCTCACACAGTTTGCAAAGGATTTGCATATGTAGCCCTTGATCCCTTGATGCTTTGCATTGTGGGGGCATGTGTGATGTTGTATTTTCTTGAAACTTGGCTTCCCAGCCAAATGCCCCTTGGGGTAACCCTTGCCTCAGTGTTTGCACACAGAGGTTCTTTGACTTTATCTATGTTAATATTAAATGCTAATTGCTATTCACTTTAGTATACAATAAAGATGTATAAAATGATTATTTAAGCACTTTATTAGATCCCTTCCAACTTCCAGAGAGGATCTTTGGAACCACCAATTTCACTGTTCTCTTGAAGCTTTTAGCTCTTTTTCATCAGCTCTCTTCTCTCACTTTTCATCTTATTTCTCTTTTTTTATAGGGCTGCTGTTCACTCAATTTTCCGCATATTTAATGTTACCATCATGGATTGGGGCAGGTTACTGTATTTGTAGTATTTAAATATTTAAAAGACTACCTAACCACCCATTAAGTTGCTCACCAAAATCTTACACAAACACAAGTTTTCATAGGTTTTCATTTTTTCAATAAATTGATTCAATTGAAATTGAATTCACATCAATACAAACATGACATGGGTGCTGTTGACTTGTATCAACCACCTTCATTTTGAGGAGAGTGCAAGGATAACATTTTTAAGATTCTTTGGAAATACTGATAACATTAAACTGTAATTTTGGAATGTTTCAATTATATTGGCAGGTGATGCAAATGCAAGAATGGGTACCACAAATTAAGTGACTTCAAATTTAATAGTACTCGATGACATTTAACAAAATTCCTCGACATTAAAATTTATATTTCAAGGATTACAATTACCTTTGAGCCCAGGGCTCTTTTACAAAGGTTCAATGTCAAAATAATTAATGTACAGAGTAAAAAACTGCTGTTTGTGTTGAATGAATCTGAATTCCATATCATTAATGAAAGAACTCATAGGGATAATTAATGGTCGAGCGTTTTCCTTCCCTACAAGGAGTGATGGCACTCAATTAACTAAATGGCAGCTGATGTATATAGTTACTATAAGACAACAAATCCTGCTGTAACTGACAAATTTAACAGTGATAATTTTCCTGTCTCTCTGAACTTTGACCCACAATCATTTCAGAAACACTTAGGCACCATAATAAAGACAGCCTACTCATGCCCTGAAGTGCAACTTTGTGTCTGTTGAAAACTGGTGAGTAGAAGTTCCTGTTCTGTTGTAAGCATTTGGAAGTGCATTTTATATTTTAACCCAAATGAGGGTGTTTTACAATCTTCTTTAACCTGTCAAACTACTGCCTAGGAGGACACTGACAGTGTCAATTGGCAGCCTCTGAAACACTCTGGAGCATTGGGTCACTAAGGAAAGCTTGGGGCAGTGATTTAAACAATGCTTTTCTACATTTAAATCAACAAAATCAGACGTCGGTGCCATGAGTGAAACGGAAGTGTCAGTGATGTCACTTCCAGTTTCCTGTGGATAAATTCAGCTACCAAACTGAGCGGGGCTAAAAAAGAGCTTTGAGTAGAAGCTTCTGTTCTGTTGGAAGCATTTGGCAGTGCATTTTTGTATTCTTAACACGCATGAGGGTGTTTTACAATCACTTTAACCTGTCAAACTACTGCCTAGGAGGACACCAACAGTGTCGATCGGCAAGGTAATTTTGTAAACAGTAATTCAAGCATGTGAAACACTCTAGAGCTTTGGGTCACTAGGGGAAGTTTAGGGCAGTGATTTAAATGCTGTGTTTCTACATTTAAAGCAACAAAATCAGGCTTTGGTGCCACAAGTGAAACAGAAGTGTCAGTGATGTCATTCCAGTTTCCCATGGATAAATTCAGAAACCAAAGTGAGCTAAGATGAGTGCAGATGGAGGTGTACTTGGCAGAGGCCAGAGGCATATGCAGGTGTTTGCAAGGGAAACAGGGGAACAGGGCCCCCCTTTTACTGGTAAGGAAGTCTAAATAATCCTGAGTAATCTTAGGTATCAGTAACATAACAATGTCAGGTAATAAAGGGACAGAAGCCAATACAGTTAATGTAGGTGATATACTAAAATTACTATATGAAGAAGGCTGCATATGTAAATGTATAACATGTGATATGTACGCTGCAATAATAGACAAAGATAAAGGTGATTACAGTATATATGTAAAAATGTGAAACAATACATGAACTCCAGAAGGAAAAGAAAAACCTGTTAAAAGAAATACAGGACCTAAAAGATATGGCACAAAGTGAACCCAAATAGAGGAAGAAACCCCCCCAGCACCTAAAACAAAAGGAAAAAGGATCAGAGACGGAAGCCAAAGCCCAACAAAATCAAAAGAAGAAAGTCAGCTTACAAAGAAAAGCAGGGAAAATGCTCCTAACCAAATACAGAATAAAAAACAGATGACAGTAAGAAAAAAGGCAAAACAAAAATTGACAGTTCCTGGAGATACATCCCCCATCTAATTAAATAACAGATTTGCACCACTGCAGGATCATACGCTTGTAGACACACACCCTTCTCCACATGGATGTATAGAAAAATTTGTTCTGGGAGATTCTATAACTAAATATTGTGATTCCTAAATTTGTGGTGATGATAAAGAAAACACAACTGTGTTGTATTATCCAGGTGCACGAATTAGAGATATTAAGGAAAATATCAGGGAAATTAAAGTACCTTAACACTCAATAACTATCCTGCATGCTGGAACAAATGATGTAGGGTGTGAGCATGAAAAAGATATTTGTCAGGATCTAATGTCTCTGGGGGAACAGCTTGCACATAATGGTATCCAAGTTGCTATATCTGGCTTTCTACCAATACTTAGAGCACATAAGGAGAAAAATCACACCATACATAGAATTAATGTAAGGTTCAGCAACTGGTGTACTGAAAGAAACATTACATATATAAATAATTGGGAATATTTCAATCAAAACAATGACTTGCATAGTTATGATGGACTCCATTTGAACAGCAAAGGCATGAAACAATTAGCAGAACACTTTCTTGAATATCTCAGACAAAAAAGTTTTAAACTAATAAGGAAGGGGGGATATGGCCAGTCACATCCTAAGAATAAAGCAAGAACTAAATATGGTCAAAAATGGCACAATAATAAACACAATAACAATATTAAAGCATTACTTGTTAGTGCAAGAAGTATGAATCACAAAATGCACGAGCTTAGAGCAATCTTTGAGGAGTTATCGAAGGACATTATTGGGATCACAGAAACTTGGTGGAATACTGAGAAGTACATATGGAGTATGGCTATTGAAGGTTGCAAACTGTACAAAAATGATAGAACTAGTAAACAGAAAGTGGTGTAGCAATTTATGTTACAAAGCAACATAATTCTACAGATATCACAAATAAAATTAAAGTAGGAAACGATACAGACTTATTTTGGAGCAAAATACAAGGGGGATGTCCCAAATCTATTATAGTAGGTATTATATATTGCCCCACAAGTAGCACAACTGAAATTGCACAATATATCATTAAT
Organism: Neoceratodus forsteri; assembly: GCA_016271365.2. Lineage (NCBI taxonomy): Eukaryota > Metazoa > Chordata > Ceratodontiformes > Ceratodontidae > Neoceratodus > Neoceratodus forsteri. The sequence continues at coordinate 738,528,239 of CM057449.1, forward strand.
GAAATAGAAAAAGCAGGTGAACTAGAGGATGTATTAGTAATGGGGATATTAACATTGGTGATATAGATTGGTAAAAATTCTGGCATCCAGTAGTATTGGAAAACAATTTCTCGATAACTGCAACAATAACCATCTAATGCAGCATGTGAAAGAGCCAACCAGGAACAATCATGTATTAGACTTGGTGTTGAGTTCTGAGGAAACTCAGATTGAATCATGTACAGGTGGTCCACCATTGGGCAATAGTGGTTATAATTCAGTTACTTTCACAGTGTTATTTGGATACATACCACTAAAATGTTATACATAGATATATTTGTTTGAAAAAGCTAATATCAGGCAGATAAATGATAAAATGAAAGTTATTGACTGGTTCACCATACTACAAAACCTGTCAACAGAAGAAATGTGGTGTGTTTTAAATACCTCAAATGAAAATATACCTAGATTAAGGAAGCATAAGAATAATACCAAAAGACCAAAATGGTTAAATAAAAAGATTAAGAGACTTCTCAAAATGAAGAATAAATTATATAAAAAACAGAAATTTTCACCTACTACTGCAATAATTAAATCATACAAACAACATCAAAGGTGATTTAAGAAAGAAATCAGGAAAGCAAAGAAAGAATGGAAATTATAATAGCACAAAATGCAAGAAAAGATAACTTATAAGAGTTTTATGCTTATATAAACTCACTAAAAAAATACATTCACAAGTAGGTCCTATTAACACAATAATATGGTTGTGATAGATAATGCAGAGTTGGCAGAATTATTCAACTCTTATTTCTGTGAAGTTTACAACAAAGATCTAAGACCAATAAAACATAAAGAATCTACAAAACGGCAATACATCAAAATATCTGAAAACATCAAGTGTAAGATTAAAAAATGAAGAAGTAACTCATTACAAGGGTCAAGATAAAAGACCAGCAAAATGATTACAAATAATGGAAGAATATATTACTTTCCCATTAAAATTACTATTTGAACAATTATTAAACATGGGAACAATTTCAACCAAATGGAAATTGGCCTGAGTTGCGCCTATTTTTTAAAAAAGGAGGAACTTCTGATCTACATTACTACCAGCCCATAAGTCTGACAAGTGTATGTTGCAAGCTCCTAGAATCCATTATTAAGCATATATTATCCATTATATTAGATACTTGTTACCAGGAACAGTATGGGGTTAAAAGGGGTAGGAGCTGTACCACCAACCTATTATGTTTTCATGAAAAGGTCAGCGACACCCTAGATCAGAAAATTCCCTGCGACATTATTTATCTAGAATTCGCAAAAGCCTTTGATCTCACACCACATTGGGCAATCATAGTCAAATTACAAAAGCTTAATATCAACCCATCTTATATAATATGGCTAGGTGAATGGCTCAGCAATAGATTACAGAGGGTTGTGGTGAATGGATGTTTATCTGTGGTTAGGGAGGTGTCTAGTGGGGTGCTGCAGGGCTCAATTTTAGGACCAGTACTTTTCCAGATCTTTATAGCTGATCTAACACATAATTTGGATAGTTGGGTGTCCAAATATGCTGATGACACCAAGCTAGGTGGTCCAGGGAGCACAGATAGAGAGTCAGCAGTTATTCAAAAGGATCTTGACAACATCATAAAGTGGACAACTAAATGGAGTATGAAACTCAACCTAAGCAAGTGTAAGGTGATACATATGGGGAAGAGAAATAAAAGATCAAATTATTATATGCAGGGTAGCCCTCTGCCCAAGGCTAATAATGAAAAAGATTTGGGTATATACATCACTGATGATTTTAATTCCAGAATGCAAACATCAGAAGCAATAAAGAAGGCAACAAAAATAAGCTGGGCAGTCAAGAGAAATATTACATCTAGGGACAGTAGAGTTAGGCCCCTTTGTTAAGATTATACTGTATGTGTGCCCCCATCTGGTGTTTGCTTCCCAGTTATGGAATCCATTCAAAAAAAGGAAATAAACTTGATTGAAAAAGTACAAAGAAGATTCACTAACTCAATAAATGGACTAGCCAATAAAAGTTATGAAGAAAGGTTACTCTCTCTTAATTTGATGTCACTCACTACTAGACAAGCCTGAGGTGACTGTTACTTATGTTTGATATAATGCAGGATCCAGTACTTATTAATGAATTAAACATAAAATTTAAGGAAGGACTATGCAGTCATGGGGTTACCCATTGCAAATCATGGGCACAACATTTTTAAACAATCCAAGGAAGTATTTCTATACATCACGGGTGGTGAATATATAGAATGGTCTGCCAACCGAAGTTGTTATAAGTAAGACAAAAGCAGAATTTAAGAGGAGACTGGATATGCATACACTAAATGGTGGCAGTTTGATATATTTTTAATAAAAACCTTATAGAAGCAACACTGGGCTCATGCCTTCTAGTTCCTGACCACTCTTAGCATGAGCCTTAGTATGAACCAACAATAGCCTAGTGTTCAACAGCTAAAAACAAAGACCATGCTATTCAGCAGCACATGCATGAATAAAAAAGTATCCCCCTTGACATTTTTAATGCTTTGGAAGCTAGGCTAGAACAGGTAGAGGTCTTCAAATACCTTGGCTCCACCTAGATGATACTTCATCCTTTGTACCCTATGTGGATAGCCTGGTGAACCTGAAACCTTGAAAAAGTAATTGTTGGAAGGGCATGAAATGTTGTGACTGTGTGGAGGTTTCAGGTACACTTTTTAAATAAAAAAAAAATGTCCACCATCAGCAGTAGTGCGTGATCTTCTGTGGCATTATTCACTGGTGCCTGGTTGTTTGCTTTGTTTTATGCAATAAAGCCTGCAGACTGGTCCTGGGTGTGGATAAACACACCCACAGTTGTGACCTGTACTGTTTAACAGACTGTCTACCTGATGCTAGCAGACTCAAATACCAGACCTGTATATAAGGGGAAAAAAGCTATTCTGGGACTTACCCCCCACACACCGCAAGCTTAAACACCTGTGTGAGCTTTGCCAATAACTTGCACCGCACTAGAAGAATGACCCATACATGTATACCTATACTCAAGTCAGGGTTTCCTTTTTATGCTGCTGGGCCAAAAAACCTTTTTCTTATAAATTTTTAACCCCATAAGGGAGTTTGTTATTTGCTTATGTATAATAACATATGAGTACTGTATTGAAGTGATGTTTTATTGTGTGTCATGTATGATTTATTTTTTAAAATGTTGTTTATAACAAATTGATTTTATGCATACTTGTCATCAATAAAACTGAACTGAACTGAAGAATAATTCACCACAGGCTCTCAAAACCTTTCTGCAGCACTAGCCATGGGCAGCATTGCTTTGTGGCTATGGCGACTTACTGGCTGACTGACTTTCCTAGCATGCTTTATAATACAACTAAGTTGAGCCAATTTACAGTAAAAGCTTACTACATTCACATCTAAGCAAGTAGGCTTATTGTTCTTGTACCTAATGATTGTGGCCCTGTTCCTAAGTTTGTACCTACTAATCACTCTACTTTCTGAGTACACCCTTATATTTCTGTATCCTATGTAAGCCTGTATTTTGCACTTCAGCTTTTTATTGCCTTCTGTAATGCCTCATTTAAGCTGCTCTGCACTTTTGACATCCACTGTAATGTCTCATTGTTATCCACTTGTTCTGTCACTATTGTAACATTTGTGACACAGAACTGTTGAAAAAGAGCACATGTACTCAAAGCTTTTCCTAGCAATAATAAAACAAAAATAAAAAAAAACTTTATGGGCTGTAGAAATGTAAATTCTTGTCTTCTCTTTTCATCTTCTGCAGAATTGTTTTGCAAAACTCGTTTATGCACTATATCAGTACTGATATTTGATTTGTATGTATCTCTGTATATAACTTATTCCAGGTCATCCCCTGAAAATGGGACTTCTTGATTCCAGTGAGCTTACCCAGTTACCAAAAAACAAGAAAACAAAAAGAAAAATAAATAAATAAACTGAAGTTAATAGGAGCAATATTCAAGGAACTTCAACATATCTAGTCGACATTATATTACAAATACAGATATCAACAGAACTGGCACCATTGTTGATTTTGAAAAAAACTGATTGAGATTATAGGGAATTAACTAGCAATAGGTAAGTGAAATTCAACATTGAAGCATGCAATTATAAAATATATAAAATAAATGATGTGAGAAGGAATGTAGGAAAGCTAAATCTTCTGTGCAATCTGTGGGAGGAGTTGTTAAAAAGTACCCATGTCAAGAAACTCATCGGGCACTGTCTCGAGTTAAAAAGGAATATAATAGCCTCCCAGTTAAAGAAGGATACATATAAATTAGAATTATGGGAATAACATCAAGAACCTATTGTCACCAATAACATAAAGACATTTTCGGAAATGGTGGCATTTAGAAATTGGTGCTAATAATGCAAACATTAATATGGATGCCAAGATCCAAGCAAATACAGTGGCAAACCATTTTGTTTTGTTATATGGAGGAGAAGAAATAGACACTGCTAACCACAATCCAAATAGCACCCCCCCCCAAGAAAGGCAGGATCTGCCACCAATGGCAAGAGTCACATTGAAGGGTCTCCTGAATGTCCCAAAGAATTAGAACTTTTTATTATGGCACAAAACAGAAATAAATCCCCAGGCCGATATTTGCTGTACGCAGAGGTATAGCAAACAAATCATGAATGGTGGGATAAGATATTTTTTGCCTTGTTTATTAAAAGTAATCAGACATATGCTGACCCAGCGGCCTGGAGGGCTGAGGTGCTGAGCACCTTAACTCCTACCATGCCAGTGACCTGAGTTCAGGAATAAGGCTGGGCTCCTGGTGGTCAGTCAGTGGGGAGGGCTGGAAGAGGAGTGAGCAGCCACCTGGAAGCTCTCCTCTTCTAGATCAGAGAAGTTGGCCATACTGGCTCTTGGCTGCCACCAGACGGAGGCCTAGTGGTAAGCAAACAGAAGCATCAGGAGGCAGATGTTAGTCAGCAGGAGGAGAATGGAGTCACATTCTTGGGACTCATGCACGTTTCCATACACATATGTTCCTTGAGGATGCTGTGGCTGAGGAAGAGAGGGTTGAAAAAAAAACAGGAGTAAAATGGCAGGCACAGCAGGGGTGTATGACAACCGCCCACTGCATCCCTGCTAGTCACTAGGATGATCTGCAGTGACAGACTGGATTTCAGGCACTGGGGGGATGGGGATGGCACTCTCCCTCCTGACTCCGCCATGCGGGGCAATCTGTGGGAGCCCAAGCCAGAAGGTCAGCACTGGGGAAGCTATGGATGGTGGAAGGGGAGTGGTGAGGTTGGCTGAAGGGAGCCTCCCCCCCCCCCCATTGTGGACAGGAGGATAAAAACTTATAGAAAAAAAATGATACAAAAAAAATGTAATCAGACAATACTACCATCTGTTTGGGAAATTGGTATAATTGGGCTCATCTTTACAAAATGTAATCATGAAGACTCAGCTTGCTACTTCCCTATTACTCTGTTATGTGTGGCATGAAAAACCTACACAACATTAATATTAGGCAATCTAGAATCATTCTCATAGGTAGCTGACCAATTTACTGGCAGAAGCGTAAGCAGGCTTCAGATCCTAAAGATCAACTATAGAAAACAGCTTTGTCTTAGGCTTTTTGATTAATATATAGCACCAATCAGAAATCATCCAAACTTTATGCAGCTTTTACTGATATTTAAACAGCTTTTAACACCGTATATTGAGAGATTCTTTGGTACATCATAGAAAACAAGGATATAAATAAAATCCGTTGGCAATACTGAAAATAATATCTGTTTGTACTATTATAAAAGAAAGAGTATGAAAAGATGATGGAGCTCAGATGAGGTATCAATGAATAAAGGAGTAAAAAGAGTTGCCTTTTGACACTGTTCATGTTTAATCTTTATTTAAACGAGGTAGTTGATGTGCTAAGACAGACTGACATTGCTCACCCTATTCTTGGCCAAGAGAAGATAAATACTGTGTTACATGCAGATGATGTAGTTCTATTTTCCCATACTTCTCTAAGTCTATAGACAGTTCCAAAGAAAAAATGCTGCAAGCCACAGTTCAGGGTGGGTGCCGAGGGGGAGTGGCCAGCCCCATGAATGCAAGCAAGTTCCAAGGTCCTCAGCATGCCAAAGACAATAGCAGCCAGAGAAAACAGCAAAATGGCAAGTAAATGAACAATAAAAACTTTGTATTCTTGGTTCACAATGAGCAGCAGTACAATCGCTCATCTCCATTGGAGGGGTAGCAAAGGGGGATGTGGTGATGGTGAGAGACTTGAACTTGCCGGACATTGACTGGGAAGTTCCAGTGGTCAAGAACGCCAGGAGTCAGACATTATTAGACACCTTCCAGGACTGTCTAATGGTGCAGCTAGTTAAGGAATCCACCAGGCAGTCTGCAGTTCTTGATGTGGTGCTCATTAACTCAGAGACGGTGGGTGCTGTGGGAGTGGGGGAACCGCTAGGGAAGAGCTAACAAAACTCTGTGTGATTTGAACTAGCCCTTGGGACCAGTAAGCTGCAATCGAGAACCAAACTCCTTTACTTTAGAGAAAAGTTAGCAGGGGTGGAAGACATAGACAGGGTGGAGGAAAGATGGGAGACTGTTAAGGAAGCTATCCTCGATGCTTTGAAGGCATACATAAAAACAGTAACAAAAATAAATAGATTTAAGAGACCACTATGGTTCTCAGCTAGGGTTAGGGAAGTGCTTATGGCCAAAAAGAAGGCCTTCTATAAATATAAGGGAAAGCAGGAAGAAGCAGAATGAGAGGACTATCTTCAGAAAAATAAGGAGGCAAAGAGGGCCGGTCATCAGGGAGGTAAAGGCAGACACAGAGCTGTGCATCATGGAGGGGGTCAAGAACAGAGAAAAAATGTTTTTTAGATATACATTAGTGAAAAAAAGAAAAAGGGGGGATCACACAGCTAGTTGAGTGGGGTAGGGTGATAGAGGAGGATGTGCAAAAGGCCACCATCCTGAATGACTACTTTTGTGAAGTATTCATTAAGGAGAACTGTGGGTCCATGCCAGAGAGTGGTATCAAAGCAGACACAAAGGATGTCCCGGAAATGAGTCAGTCATTGTTTACTAGTGAAAGGGTCCTGAAAGGGCTGGCAACCCTTATGATAGGTAAGGGCCCAGGACCAGATGGGTTGCATCCAAGGATACTTAGGGAATTAGCAGTGGAGCTGGTTGAACCACTGACTAGGCTGTTCAATAGCTCATTCAGGTCTGGGGAAGTTCCAGGGGATTGGAAGATGACAGACATTGTGCCACTACATAAGGGGGAGGTGGATATTGAGCTACCAGGGAACTACAGGCCTGTCAGTCTGACTTCTATTGTGGGGAAGCTGATGGAATTTCTGATCAAAGAGGACCTTGTAGGCTACTTGGAGAGTAGTGGACTCCAGGGTAGTAAATAACATAGTTTTGTGGCAGGAAATTCTTGTCAGACCAACCTGATTGTTTTATTTCATTGGATGACAAAGGAGATGGACAAAGGCGATGCTGTGGACCTGCTATACTTTGACTTCAGCAAGGCATGTGATTTGGTACCACACAAGAGATTGCTTAAGAAGATGGAAGACCTGGGTGCAGCTATAGCTCTAGTGAAGTGGGTAGGTAATTGGCTAGCAGGGAGGCAACAGAGGGTGTTGTTCAATGTGGTTAAGACAGAGGAGAGGGAGATAACGAGCAGGGTTCTACAGGGATCTGTCCTGGGCCCGGTTCTCTTCAACATGTTCATTAGTGATGTTTGTGAAGGAATCCGGGGCAGGTAGTGTCTCTTTGCAGATCACTCAAAACTATGTGGGAGGGTGGATAGTGATGAGGAAACATGGGATATGCATCAGGACCTACAAAAGCTTGAGGGGTGGTCAAAGGGCTGGCAGTTAAAATTCAACTCTAAAAAGTGAAAGGTAATGCACCTAGGTAAAAAGAACCCCAAGAAGGAGTACTGGATGGGAGTGGAGTGACTTAGCACTACAGATGAGGAATGGGATCTAGGAGTTATCAGTAACTCCCTTAAAGAAATGAGTCAGTGCAACAAGGCCTATATCAAAGCTAACAGGATGCTGGGATGTATCAGGAGGGGATTGATAGTAGAAGAAAAGAGGTAATACTTGTTCTCTAGAGATCCCTGGTGAGGCCTCATCTTGAGTATTGCACTCAGAGTCCTTACCTGAGAAAAGACAAGGATAGGTTGGAGACAGTGCAGTGCAGAGTGACCAAAATGATTAACAGGCAGCAGGGTGGATCCTATGAGAAGTGTCTCAAGGCACTAAATATGTACTCATTGGAAGCCAGAAGGGAGAGGGGAGATATGACTGAGACCTTCAAATTCCTCAAAGGAATTAATAAGTCAACTGCAGGAAATTATTTAGTTGGAATACCAACTCATGTACACATGGACATGAGTAGAGATTAGCAGCTTGGAGGTTCAGGAGGGACGTGAGGGTGTACTTTTTCACAGAAACTTTGGAACACTCTGTTGGCTGAGGTGGTGGGAGCGAACACAGTGGGGGGGATTCAAGCAGGCCTGGGATAGAATGAATGGCTGCGCATAGCAGTTGACCAGGGTGACAGGTCCAGGAAAGAGAATGGGGAGAGGACCAGGAGGGATAGTACCATGGAGGAACATTAGATTCCAAGGAAGGTTCCAGAGATTTAGGGAACTTGAGCAGAGTCGATGGACCTTTGGTCTTTTTCTGCTGTCATTGTCTATGTTTCTCTGGGACCAAAAATGCTTCTTAAGGAGAGGCTTTGCCACTACCCTTTTAAAAAATGATGGAAAAACACCCTCAATAAGGAACACCCAACAATCTAGGGATATACTGGGCCTAGGGATTGAATACTACCAACAAGCATTCAAGTAGGCCCAGATCCAGCAAACAGTAAGTGGAGTGAAGACACAAGATCACTCGGACCACCTCCTCTTCTGCATCTGGCCGAAACTCAGCCCAGGATGTCAGACTGTCATTGCACCTCCTACCCTGAATATCACAAGTCCATGGCAGGCTGCTTGATGCAATCCCAGTCTTAATGGAAGACACCTTGTCTTGCAAGAACTGGCTAAACTCTTCACCCTTCTCTGCAGAAAAGGTTTGTTCAGATCACAGCCAGAGATGATTTTATAATCTGTCTATGGTGTGAAAAGCTGAGCTGGATAATTCTTGCTTGCAGGTAATAGTCCTTTACAGAAACATTGTCTTTTTCAAGGAGATTGCCCTCTGATATTCACCATAGTGAGCTTGCAAAGCCTATTTTTCCTCCTCTTAATAGGATTTCTGCTGAGAACACTCCAAAGCCCATCCCTTAGTCTTAAACAGCCTCATCTCCTCATAGTACCATACTGAACTGTGGCGGGAGGTCAAGGGACAGACACAGAAGGGTGCTAGGGAGTCCAAGGTAGCCGTAAGAAGCATGATATAGCTCACCATGGTTTTCTCGACTTCAGGGAGGGGCTGTGGATATGGCCTACCAAGACTTTAGCAAGGCATTTGACACAGTCCTGCACAAGAGATTAATAAACAAATAAGCGAGCCTGGGAGTGGGTCCCAGGGTGGTAGCCTGGGTAAAACATAGGCTAGACAACAGGACACAGAGGGTAATAGTAAACAGAGTCCACAGTGAAGAAAGGGGGGTTACTAGTGGGGTGCCACAGGGTTCAGTACTTGGTCCAGTCCTTTTTAATGTCTTTATAAGTGACATTGCAGAGGGACGGGAAGGAAAAGTATGGCTTTTTGCAGACGACACAAAGATCTGCAACAGGGTTGATACACAAGGTGAGGTGGAAAGGATCAGAAGAGACTTGGCAAGGTTGGAGGAATGGTCAAATGTATAGCAGCTTAGATTCAATGCAACAAAGTGCAAAGTACAGTAATACACCTGGGAAACAAAAACCCAGGGGAAGAGTACACAATGGGAGGTGAGATACTGACAACAACAACAAAAATGGAAAGGCACCTGGGGTAGTTATATCAGATGACCTAAAGGTGGGCAAGCAATGTGAGAAGGCAGTAAGGAGGGTTGGGGGGATACTGGGATGCATAGGGAGAGGCATCACCAGTAGAAAACAGGAAGTTGTTATCCCTCTGTACTGACAGTTAGTGAGACCCCATCTGGAGTACTGCATCCAGTTCTGGAGACCCAATCTCCGCAAAGACATAGACAGGGTGGAGGCTGTCCAGAGGAGGGCAACCAAAATGGTGCAGGGTTTGCACAGGATGACATACAGTACGAAGAGAGACTAAAAGAGCTTAATACGTATACCCTCAAGGAAAGGAGGGAGAGGGGGACATGATAGAAACTTTCAAGTACCTCAAGGGAATCAACAAAGTCCAAGAGGGTAGCATCTTTCAGAAAAAGACATGTGCAAGAACAAGGGGACACAATTTGAAGATAGAGGTGGAAAGGCTCAGAGGTAATGTGAGGAAGTATTTTTTCATGGAGAGGGTTGTGGATACATGAACCGGCCTTCCTGAGGAGGTCGTGGAGTCAAAAACAGTGGGGAAATTCAAGAATGCATGGACAGACATAAGGCAATTCAAGTGGGGGGTAGGAGGAAGTAGGCTGTTGGTTAACTAGGATCTGCAGCTTATCCATTATGTAGGGAAATGGGCAGACTAGGTGGGCCAGGTGGTCCTTATCTGCAATCAAATTCTATGTTTCTATGTTTCTTGAGCACAAGCCATCATCATGCCCAAGATGTCCAGCACCAACTTGAGTTTATGAGGCTCCAAATTGAATCTCGGGTGATACTGGATCATCTCCCCAGGAGGGGTATTAAGATGAGGAGTCTCGCAAAGGAATGACATGGCATGATGATCCAAATGAATTACAAGATTGACGTTAATCACACTTATGTCAACCCTGATGAGAAGACCAGGTCAAGAGTGTGGCAGTGCAGATGGGTCACAGAAGTGACCACCTGTGTGAGCCCCAGTGATGGAATCCACACCTGACCTCATGGCAAGCATCCCTGGCATATAGTGGCAACTCCTCCCTCATCCAACCCCATGCCAAGTATTCCTGGTATCCACTGGTAAACCCCTCCCTCACTTTGCCGTAAACCATTTTGTCCCTGGTGTCAAGTGATGCCCCAAGTCCTTGCCCTTTTATTTAAAAAAATGGACAACTGAAATATGCTGCAAACCAATAGCCCAACCGTGGTGGCTGTCCTGCACATTCTGATACCTGGTCCCAAACCCCAGTGTCAGAAATATTCAATAAATAAAAACCCAGTAATTTTCCTTCTCCCCAGTCACTATCACCTATCCCATTATCTTCCCCACTCCACGCCACACTAAGTATAACCCTCTTTTCCCCCTAGCCCACTTGCACCTCATCACCACCCTTCTTCCCCATTTCATCCATAATCTTTTTTTTTAAAAGGAGATGAGGATGAACACATCCTTTCTCTCACCACCTAGGCTGTCTGCCATCGAGATCAATGAGAGTGTGATTGTGAACTGTGAAAGTGAATAGCTGATTTTGACTTCAGTCTTAGCAATTCATATGGTCAAGCTGGTGAGAGAAGGGCTGTGCCAATTGCATCTCTTTTTATGTATATATATGCCATGGGGGGGGGGGAGGAAGGAATGGATAAGGTGCTAGTGGGCTATGGAAAGGGGTATACTTAAGTATAGTGGCAAAAGAGGGTGTGATGGGTGCTATAAAGGCAGGGAATGTGAAATTGCTGTATTTTATAGTTATGTCTATAACATTTCGAACACCAGGGTTGGACCCCCAGTGTTTGAATTGAAACAAGGGTTTTTGATGGCACTGTGCTTGAGCTCCATGTGGCTGTGTAGTTTTATTATTTTTTTTTGTCAATCTTTTTAACGCTGAGGTTAGTCACCCAGTGTTAGAATCAGGTGGTGAAGGGGTCTTTGGCAGCACCAGGACTGGGATCTCAGTGACCACATAAACAGAAACTACATGTTACCAGCACCAGGGATGGGGTCTCTATGTTAGTATTAGGATTTGGAGCCACCAGTGATGGACCTGGTGGCTACGTTGAAGAAACTGGGGTGGGAGGATGGTGACCAGAGGAAGTCACCAGTGATGGACTTGCAGTGGTCACATAATTGTCAGTCTTTATTTGTGTCAAAACAGGACTACAGATGTGTTTGCTGATACAAACACATCTGACTTATTGGCTTCAATGTGTGCTGCAAATGCAGCTGTTGAGTGCTGCGTGAATTGGCCATATCTAAGCAACAGCTATTTTTTTTGCTCTGCACATGTGCAGGCATCATTTCTGTTTTTGTTCATAACTTTTTTTTTTTATTGTAATTTCAAAACACCAAAAGCACCACCCTTGGTACAGTATCTAAGGAACCTGCAAGTTTCAAGTTTTAAAGCCTAGCCATTTTTAGTTATTGCTGAGCAATAAAAAAGCAAGTTTCATATTTTTAACACTTTTGCCACCCCATAGCATTAAAGCTGCTAAAGCAAATGTCGTCACCATTGACAAGTCTTGAGAGCCCACACAAAAGGTTATATTTTTATAATTTTCTGTGTTCTCTTTAAGTCAAGTTATGACAAGACAAAATTTAGGGTTTTGTATTGTCTTTTTGACCTCATCTGTACAAATATAAATATATATATATATATATATATTTACATGACTCTGTGTACAGTACTGGAGAGATTCATACAGTATTTACAATTTTACCCTGTAATTTTTTTTAAACCAGTATTATATTGCTTTTATTCCATCTCTGTTTTGTAGTGATCTATCATAAGACATACTGGGCATAACATGACCTGTTTTTAAATTTGATTTTGTTTACTATGGCCCTTCAACTGCCTTCTCACTATCTTAAACTGGCATCCATTTTGTGACATTTCTGCCTATCACAAATTGTGCTGTAATTATTTGCATGCACACAGTGCTCTATTTAACAAACTTTGATTCCATTCATTGCTAGATAACATGTTGTATGCCCCTACATAGAGGCTTTGGTTAAATAAATGTACCTTTGCAATTTTTTCCACTTTGGATTGCCCTCTTATGTTCACAACATGTGGTGTCCTTTATATGCCTTGCTGGACAGGTGTTATCCATTTATCATAGAGCCGTGCAATTTCAGTGCAGCTTTCTGCAATGATGCATTTTCATGTCCCCTTTCATATTTTAAAATTAATTTCTTTGTATAAGTTTTAATTTTTTGCTCATTTTTACAGTTTGCTGTGATCCCTCCTTAGTGTACCATATTTACCCACATAAGGTACTGTCCTAGGCTCAGTCCAGACAGATGAGAATTGAAAGTATACATCAGTACCTGGTTTTATCATCCACCAGGTCTTTAAAAAGACTTGACTCGCAGTTCTCGGTTTCTTTCAGTTGCACTTTTGGCCAGTGAACATTCTGTTATCCTCACAGTGTTCCTTTGTAATGAACAAATGCTACTCAGTCAGCCAGCATTATCTTCAAATGCACATCAGCTTTCTGGTCATCCCTTCCAGCCTTTTCAACAACTGTACTTTTCTGCATTGCTTGTTTCACCTGCAATAATTCTAGACCTAACTCCTTGGTGTACGGTATGCTTCACTTAAGGGCCTGCATGGGTGTTTTGGGGAAAAGAGATGTAAAATATTTTTTGTAACCTGGGCCAAGACTGACCAATGACTCACCCTTAGTTGCCTTCAATGCTAGTTCTTTTTTTGCATTTTGATGGGTTTTTTTTGCAACATTTAGGCTGTTTAGTTGTTTCAATCTATGTTCAGTACGGTGGAAACTAAACGGGCTGTTTCCTTTGTCCTGAACATAAGCTTGGGCCATCTCACAGCTTTAAATGCTGAATTTATATCTCATTTCCCTAGATGCCTATAGAGTTCTTACAAGTTTATCTGTAAGCACCTTTGTATTTGAAAGTTACATTTTTTAATGCATTTCTGGGTATGTTCAAGTGCTTTTAAGTAAGTTTTTGGTGTACCATGTGTTGTGTGTAAGGCCCTGCATGGCCTTTTCTGGTGAAAGAGATGTAAAATAAAGTTTTGCAACCTGGTCCGGCTCTGGCCTGTAACTGGCCCTTAGTTACCTTTGAAGCTAGTGTATTTTCACTTTTTTATTTTACGTCTTGTAACATTTGTGTTGTTTGGTTGTTTTAGTTGATGTTCGGTATAGAGGAAACTAAAAACGCTGGTTCCTTTGTACTGAACACAAGCTTGGACCAATCTCACATCTTTAAATGCTTAATTGAAATTTATTTTCCTCAGATGCCTGCAGAGTTTTTACAGGTTCATCTATAAGCACCTTTGTATTTTAAAGTTGGATTTTTTTATTGTATTTCAGAGCAAGTCCTGGTGCTTTTGAGTAATTGTTTGGTGTACCATGTGCTGCATGTAAGGCCCTGCATGGGCTTTTCCTGTGAAAAGAGATGTAAAATAAAGTTTTGTAACCTGGTTCAGCTCTGGCCTGTAACTGCCCCATAGTTACTTTTGATGATAGTGTATTTTCACATGTTTTTCTTTTTTGTAGCGTTTGAGTTGTTTGGTTGATTCAATCGATGTTCAGTACAGGGGAAACTAAAAAGGCTGGTTCCTTTGTACTGAACATAAGCCTGGGCCAATCTCACAGCTCTAAATGCTCAATTTAAATCTCTTTTCCCCAGATGCATATAGAGGTTTAATAAATTCATCTGTAAGCACCTTTGTATTTGAAAGTTAGATTTTTTAATGTACTTCAGAGCATGTTCTGGTGTTTTTGAGTAATTGTTTGGGGTACCATGTGCTGCATGTAAGGCCCTGCATGGCCATTTCTGGTGAAAAGAGATGTAAAATAAAGTTTTGTAACAGGAGCCAGCTCTGGCCTGTAACTAGCCCATAGTTACCTTCAGTGCTAGTGCTTTTTACTTTTTTGGCTTTTTTGAAACATTTGGGCTATTTATTTGCTCCAGTCAATGTTCAGTACAGGGGAAACTAAAGTGGCTGTTTCCTTTGTACTGAACACAGCTTTAAATGTGTAATTTACATCTTTTTTTCCCCAAGATGATTGCAGAGTGCTAACATACTTGTATATAAGGACACTTTTCTTTTTGAAAGTTTGAATTTTTTCTTAATTTCAAAGCAAAGGAAGTTGCTTTTCAGTAATGTTTTGGTGTACCATGTGTGGCACATAAGGCCCTCCATAGCTTTCTCTTGGGAAAAGAGATGTTATGAACACGTGTCTATGTCTTCTGTTAGCACCCTTTGCAAACTGTGTGAGAAGCCTTTCGGCACCATGCAATTCTGCTTAAAGTTGGACCAGCATAACATTCTGTGGTGATTTGCATATGCAGCCCATGATGCTTTGCATTGTGGGGGCATGTGTGATTTTGTATTTTCTTGAAACTTGGCTTCCCAGCCAAATGCCTTTGGGGTAACCCTTGCCTCAGTGTTTACACACAGAGGTTCTTTGTCTTTTAAATAGTTTTTTATTTTAATGGGTTCACCACAATATATCCCAGGCACACTGCCTTAGGGGTAGCTGGTCCATTCCACTGGGGTGTCAAACAGGCGAGGCATACTGATGAGTCCTGGTAGAGACAGACAGCGTGTCTATATCTTCTGTTAGCACCCTTTGCAAACTGTGTGGAGAGGCCTTTCGGCACCATGCAATTCTGCTTAAAGTTGGACCAGCATAACATTCTGTGGTGATTTGCATATGCAGCCCATGATGCTTTGCATTGTGGGGGCATGTGTGATTTTGTTAAAATAATTGTTTGGAACCTGGGAAAGACTGTCTTTGTATGTGTGCATGTGTGCCAGACCACCAAGCAATGGATCACTGTTACCAACACCCCCAAAAGCACATTTACATGTAAAACTTGAAGAGCCATTCAGACTCATCAAACAATTGAATCAAATTCCATTTATTTTATTCTTTGGTAATCAGGTAAGGCCCACTAGGCACACATGCCTGTTTGCAGGGGTGGCCTAGGAACACTGGAGAGGTTAAGTGACTTGTCCAGAGTCACACAGTATGCAAGTGGAGGATGTGGGAATAAAACACAGGTCTGCTAGATGCACCAAGCTCATTCACAACTTGTTCTAACCCTATGCTATACTGTCTGCCCATTCAGACTGAAAGCATGCCTTGACAGGAACGTGCTGTGCTATTCAAAAGCAAGCTTTGCAGTTAATGTTCCATTAGGTAAATAGGACAAATCACTCCTTTTATCATACCTATCATTTCAATCTCAGAGTAACAAACTTTTTCTGATAGTCCACCCAACACAGATTAAAATTCTTAAAGCAGCAGTAACAGTTAACAATAAATAATTTGTGGGCAGTTAGGCAAACCAAAACCTCATATATATATATATGACTTTCTTTTTGCTTTATTTCATTCCAAGGTAAGAAAAGGTGTTTTCAAGTATTAAAAGTTGTTAGTCTTTGCCATGTCAACAATCATGGATGTAAACAAATAAAGGTGGCGTTGAGCTGCTAGTAATCAGGGTCACACATTACACAAGCAGGGGCTGAGGGAATTCAAACACATGTCTATAGATTTAGAAACACAGAAATTGACAGCAGATAAGGACCGCTAGCCCCATCCAATCTACCTGTATAGCCTACCTTTAATTAGCTGCTACTGACCCTACTGGTCCACTGCTGCTGCCTCTCCATCCCTCTCTTGGATTTCCTCCTATCCCATACGTGTTTAAACCCCCAGCTGTGTTTGCCCCAACCACCTCCTGGGGTAGGTCATTCAAGCATCCATAACCCTTTCCATGAAAAAGTACTTCTGTACATTGGCCCTCTGTCTACTCCCTTGTAGTTTCATGTTACGCCTTTTTGTTGTTTTAAGACTGCTTCTGTTCTGAAAGAGGCTTCCTCCTACACCTTATTAATTCCTTGAGGTACTTGAAGATGCTCTAACATGTCTCCCTCTTCTTCCTCTCCTCCATGGTGTGTACATATTGAGTTCCTGTAGTCTCTCCTCATATGATATGTGGTACAGACCCTGTACTATTTCTCTTGCCCTTCCTTGAACAGTCTCAACCCTGTCTATGTCCTTCCTGAGATGAGGGATGCAATAGTCCAAATGAGGTCTCACCAATGATCTATATAGTGGCATCATGATTTCCTTTTTTTCTGTTAGTGATACCTCTTCCATTGCACCTGAGCATACCACTGGCTCTCCCCACTGCCTTGGCACATTTTTTGTCAATCATTAAGTTATCAGATATGATGACCCACAGATCCCTTTTCTGTTTTGTGACTGCATATCTCCCCCTTCATCATGTAGTCCTCCCCTGGATTCTTGTTTCCCAGGTGCATGATTTTGCACTTCTTCGTACTGAATCCTAGTTGCCACATTCTGGACCACTCTTCCATTTTAGCTAGGTCCCTCCTCATTCTCTCCACCCCTCCTTGACTGTCAACCCTATTGCAGATCTTTGTGTCATCTGTAAAGATCCACATCTTCCCCTCCAGCCCCTTTGCAATGTCACTGATGTAGGTTTTAAACAGCACTGGTCCAGGAACCGAACCATGTGGCACCCTGATGATCACCCTCCCTACTTTGGATTTTATCTCATTTATCGCCACCCTGTTTCCTACCTTTCAGCCAGCTTCAAGCCCAATTCACCACCTTATGCCCCAGTCCCAAGCTGCCAAGCTTGTTCACAAGTCTCCTATGTGGAACAATGTTAAATGCTTTGCTGAAGTCAAGGTAGGCCACATCATCTGCTCCCTCACAATCCACCTCCCTAGTGACCCATTCAAAGAAATCAATCAGATTAGTTTGACATGACTTTCCTGCTCTGAATCTATGTTGCCTTGGATCTTTGGCTCCACTCGATTCAAAGTTTTCAGCTATCCTTTTCTTTAGCAGAGATTCTATAATTGTATCTATCACTGAGGTCAGACTGATAGGTCTATCATTTCCAGGTCATAGTGTACAGCTCAGTGCCCCAATAACTATGCTTTACTGGTTCCCAATGGAGGAAGTCGTGGTGGTCAGATAACTGAATCTGCCAGACATTAATTGGGAGATCCTTGTGGCCCAAACCACCTGGAGTTAGATATTGCTGGATACCTCCCATGACTGTCTACTGATGCAGCTAGTTTACATGGAAACAGAAACTGTCAGCAGATAAGGATGTCCAGGCCCACTGAATCTACCCAAGTGTTCTATCTCCATGTTACTAAAGGATCCTAGGTGATCTGGGTAATCCCCCCATCTCCAGAATTGCCTAGTACCTATCTTATGCAACCTTGAATCCCATCACTGCTTTGGCCCCCACCACTTCCTCAGGGAGTGGATTCCACCCTTCTACAACCCTTTCTTTGAGGTGGTGTTTCCTGATGTTTCCCTAGAATCATCCACCGTCTATCTCCATGTCATAGCCCCTTGTCCTTAAGACCCTCTTATTCTGGAACATACTGCTATCTGGGACCTTGTTTATACTCTTTTGGTACTTAATGGTCTCCATCATGTCCACCCTTTCCATCCTTTGCTCCAAGGTATACATGTTGAGGTCTTTCAACCTCTCCTCATATGTCAAATGGCTAAGTCCTCACTCCATTTTTATTGCCCTCTTCTGGACCCTCTCCACTCTCTCCACATCCCTCCTGAGGTATGGTCTCCAGAACAGGACACCATATTCAAGGTCTGACCTCACCAGCTGTTTGCAGTGGCATTGCCACCACCCCCTTCTGCTCATAATACTCATGCCTATGCATCCCAGAATTCTAGTGGCACTCGCTTTGGCTCCCTTGCATTGCTTAGCCACCTTGGGATCATTATATATGATTATACCAAGTTATCTCTCCTGCGCTGTCACTTCCAGTACTCTGCTTTTAGATTACTATTCCCTTTGGGCATAACTTTGCACTTTTTGACATTTAAGCTCAACTGCCACACTTTGGCCACTCCTCTAGTTTGTGCAAATCCCTTTTCATTTTTTCTACCCCATCAACAGTGTTTACTCTGTTGCAGAGCTTTGTATTGTCTGTAAATAGATAGACCTTCCACTTAAGCCTTTCTACAATGTCCCCAATGAAAATATTGAACAAAATCGAACCCAGTGCTGACCATGTGGTACCACACTAGTCACCCTTCCCTGCCCTGATGGAACTCCATTAATGATCACCCTTTGCCTCCTTCCCTCCAGCAAATTCTTCATCCATCTCTTCATCTCTGGAGCCACCCCCAGGGCTCTCATTTTGTGCAGAAAC
Source organism: Neoceratodus forsteri (assembly GCA_016271365.2). NCBI lineage: Eukaryota > Metazoa > Chordata > Ceratodontiformes > Ceratodontidae > Neoceratodus > Neoceratodus forsteri. The sequence continues at coordinate 738,547,428 of CM057449.1, forward strand.
ATTCTGTGCATCATGATGTCAAATGCATTTCTAAAGTCTAGGAACACCATATCCACTACAAAACCCTTAGCTGTGCCTTTTGCCTCAAACCCAACTGACATTTTATCAATGCAATATTTTGATGGTTATTGTTTATTAATGTACTACATTGGATTCCATCACTGTTTTCTGGGTTTGGATCCAGCTGGTATGAGGATGGCTGAGACATATCAGGTGAAATTATATACCTTGTACATAGTGTAATAAAATATATATAGTTCTTTGTAAGTAGCTTAGTTGTGTGTTTGTCAATATGGCATTGTTTTATGAACAAGTAGTAGTTAGCTTTAGTTTGTTTGGTGAGACAGTATCACTGTGATAATGTGGTGTCCCTGTAGCACATGTTAACTGTTGAAAAGAATTTCTAAAAAATAACATTTTCTTTTTTAACTAGGAGATGCAGAGTTGTCTGTCTTAGAAACAAAGGTGTTGAAGGCTACACAGCATGGTTGTTTGGGAATATTAGAAAGATCCAAGTTACAACAAAACTGCTATATTCCAAAGTTTAACATACAATGGTGTCCTAAGATGAATTGTTGTTTAAGCCCCCCCAAATGAATAAGAAACAAACAATGAAAGATCCATACTATAGACCATAAATAGAAGCAGAAGTCATGATATTATAAAAAGATGCTTTTATTTACATAACTAGAAATTAAACAAGTAAGACACCATGTTACGAACATTAGATTTTTCATATTCTAACTTTGAATACATTTTTCCTAAACAAAGACTTCATGAACTATCTTTATATTTTGCATACCAACAGTAGCATATATATGCATCTTAACAGAGGCATAGTCATGAGAAACAAAAAACAGACTTTATTTTTGCCCTGAGAGTCACAATAGGTCTCTCCAGTAGCAAATGTGTGCTCTAGATACACACATATATATATATATATATATATATACAGTACATATATATAGATATATATAATACTGTAGATGTGGTGTGCAAGGGAGCTCATGAGCTAAGTGGCCAAGAAAGAGCCTGAATGGGGAGTGGCACAATTACCTCAAGACCTCCCTTCGATGATATATTTTATTGAGTATACTACAGTTGTCTATTGTTTATTATATATAATATATTTGAATGGCTACTTTTAGTTTTGATCACAGTTCTGTATACAGGAGAAATGTATGAAGGGAAATTACTGCTAATCACTTCTGTGTGATGTCTGTCTGTCTGTCAGTCTATCTATCTATCTATCTATCTATCTATCTATCTATCTATCTATCTATCTATCCATCCATCTATTTGTCTATCAAAAGGGGGTGATGGATAGTTTGGGCTATATTGGGAGGCACCAGAACCAATATGTAGAACAAAAACACAAAATGAGATAACTTAAAGTAACGACTGCTAATTAACAGAAAATTGTAGTTTAATTAATGTGGCAAAAAAAAAAACAAGAGGTAAGGCAAACAAACTCCAGCATTTCAAATCCTAACCAACGTCTTCGTCAGGAGTTGGAGACTCGTAGCAACAACCCTCCATTTTATCCTGCCCAATTAAAAATATAATAACTTAAAGTAAAAATTATGATCAGTAGTACAAATTCAAGCTCCTCTTTAGTAATAAAAAAATAATCTCCAAACTCCAAACCATATAATGATAAATAAAATATAATAAATAATAACACCCAGAGCCCAGAGTGAAAGTAATCAAATCTCAAAACTACACAGAGCTACAGTAAATTACAACAGGGATTCAACAAATGTTATATAAAATTTATATAGCTATGAAACCCCAATCTTTATAACAAAAGAGCATAGATATTAAACAGAAGAGTACTTCAAGCATCTACTTCTCATCCACTGGAGTCTAGCAACATCTGTTGAGAGAGACAAAGTAGAGAAGCAGAGACCAAAGTAAACAGCTGGTATATGTTAAGTACAATAGATAAGATATGATGAACAAGGGGGAATGATAGTAAACTGAGCACCACAAGCACCACCAGCATAGCTACTAGACCCACCATAGCCCCCCCTACTGACTGCCCCCTCTTCAAGTTCCAGCCAGTCTCCTACAAACACGTGAAGGACCTGCTCCTCTTGCTGGACACCAAAAAGAGCGCTGGTGCTGATTTGCTTGAACCCTTCTTCTTAAAAGCAGGTTCTTATTATCTGGCAGCTCCAGTTGCCCATCTCTTTAACAGCTTATTATCCCAAGGGGAATTGCTGCCTTGTTGGAAAACACACATTATCCCCCTGTTCAAGTCAGGACCCCACTGACTTGAACAAGTATAGGCCTATTTTGTTGCTTCATGTCTTGTCCAAGCTACTTGAAAACTTGTAAACTCTCAATAAAGGGATCATGAGAAAATCCTCAATCCAGTCCAATCAGGTTTCAGACTCTAAGCACAGTGCTGTGTCTGCTCTTGCCAAAGTGTCAAATGACTGGCTAAAAGCTCTGGACAGTAAACAGCACATCTATGCACTCTTCCTTGACCTCAGCGAAGCATTTGATATGGTTGATCATTCCATACATCTTGATTCCCTGAGTAGCATTGGTCTAACCTCTGCTGCAGTAAAGTGGTTCCACTGCTACCTCACAAATCGTAAGCATCAAATTAAAGCCCAGGAAATTCTCCCCACTAAAATTACTGCCCTGAGGCATTCCATGAGTTCCATTTTGGGACCTGTCCTCTTCATCCCTTACATCAACCGCATCAGCTCTGGAGTTGCTGGAACGTTCATCTCTTTGCAGATGACACAGCTTAAACACTCAACCCTCCTTGGACACTGTCACAAGGAGCTAGCAGGATTTTATCATCCTCCAGCACAATCTGCTGAATTTAAAGCTCTTGTTAAATGCAAAAAAAAAAAAAACTATGATTATCTCTCTATCCCACAATACGGGATACCTGGGACCCCACAGATTATTACCCTCCTTAATGAAACACTAGAGCTAGTGGATAAATTTAAATATCTGGGAGTCTGGTTGGATAACAAACTCACCTTTGGTGTACATCTAAGTGAGTTAACAAAAAGCTAACGAGCGCCTCAGTATTTTCTACCGATAAGATGCCTACTCACCCTGGAAGCAAGAAAGTGGCTGGTTCAAACAACCTTTCTTCCCTGATCAACTACATCGACTTCCTATATAGCCATTGCCCCCAGTATGTGCTCCAAAAGTTGGCTACACTCTATCATCGTACATTGAGATTTGTTCTTGACTTGCCCTTACAGACTCATCACTGCGCATTGTACCAATCATTAGATTGGCCATCCCTCTCCACAAGGAGGCAAATAAATGCCCTCATGTAGCTATTCTGGGCTTTGTCCAACAAACTACCACCCTATATCTGTGACCTGTTTGAACATTCAAAAGGTGCCTATGGACTAAGGAACTCCTCCTTTGTCCTACTTAAGCTATCACGAACAAGGACATGTCTTGCTCCAACTTCCATTAGCTCCTTTTTACCAGCACTTTGGAATAACATGCAACAATTATTTAAAATCTCCCTGCTGCCCAGCCATTTTATAGTTAGGGGCTGCTCTATAGCGGCCTGAAAACGGCATGTGATTGTTTCAGGTAAAGCCTTACCCCACTCAACTGAGTCCCTTAACCTCTATAATCCTGGGCCGCCTATTTCCGTGATGGCCAGCAACACTTTAGGGCAAACATCTCCCCCACCTCCCCTTTCATCAGTTAGCTTCTCAGGAGCCTCATTCTATTAGGCTGCCCTATTTTCCTCTCTATGATGTGTCTGATATCCTTTCATCCCACTGCCCTTCTCTATGTCTCCTTCCTCTCCTCACTTGTACTCTGTAAGCTACAACCTGTATACGCTGCACTTTAAATGCTATATTTGCACTTGCTTTACATGTTTGATTCATCCAAGTGCTTAGTTTGTATAATGTAACTGCCTGTACCGACGTCTACTTTTGTATGAAGTGTTGTCTACTGTAAGCAAAAGTGTCCTCTGTGTCCAGGACCATCTTGAAAATGTGCTTGCTCAATGATGTAACTGCCTGGTTAAATAAAGTTTGATTGATTGATTTAGAGAAATGTGACAATATCCCAATTATCATTTAAACCCAATGGTGAACTTGCTCCAAGGGAATAAATTAACCTAGGGTTATTTTGAGTTTTCTATTAAATCCTCTGTTTTCAGCCACATATAACTTGGTTGTCTTAGATCTTCGTACTGTGAAATGTGGCATGCATTATCACAGACCTAGGGTCTAATAATGTGGAATGTTTTGTAGAAATCCTTTTGGATGTTTTTGAGATATAGGATATTAAATTTACATATTCATGTCCATTTTTTAGCCAAACTGCCATCCAGTAGAAGGAAAAACACAAAGAGTTAAATTATGAAACTAAACTTACAGGTTCAATAAATGAGTTGGAGGAATTGGTCCTTTTGGTGATTGGTGGCTAAGTGTCAGAGAATCTCAGAAAGAAAAATAACTGTATGAGGTTAAAAAAAAATCAGACTGGAGGGAACCTATAAATTCGGGAAATGAAGCAGTATGGACAGTATGCTACAAACTGGTGCTAGAGGCCAGTAGGAGAAATGGAAAGTAAAGGAGAGCAGGACTCAGTATGGTCACATAGCTTAAGGGCACTAAACTTGGCCACTTGGTCAAGTGTGGAAAGAGCCTAATGGCTACTAGATGGTGCCCTGTGTGGCCCCTTCAAGTACTACATGTAAAGACTTCAGAGCTTGAACTTTGAGGTCTCCTGCTGCTCCCCCACTGCTCATGTGTGGGTCTCCCAGCCACAGAATAAAGAGCAGTGATGCTAGGAGGAATTTACCTCACCTGGTCCAGCTGGTCTATGGTGGGAGGTGGCTACCCATGATCCCTTCTGTTGCCTTGGAACTGAGACTCTGGGGTAAAGAGATGGGGTCATACACCCAGACCATGGTGATCCTAGAGAGTTTACGTCCTCTCAAAAGCTGGTCCAGTACAAAGGGAGAAATGGGGTCTAATGCAGTCTACTAGCCACACTAGACATATGGAACATGCAGCAGAAAATCTGAGACCACCAAACTTGAGGTCCACTAAAGGAAAAGATCACCAAAAATACCACACTGGTATGGTGCCAGATCACTGCAGAAGCATGGAGAATGGAATCCATCTGGAAGTGGGGCTGGAGTAAAGGTTGCAGGCCAACCATCCAAGTAAGGGGGTGACTGCAGCAGGACCCCCATCCCCCCACATGCCCTCAGATCCATATAGGAGGAAAAAAGCAGGTAAGTGCAGTTCTAAAAAGAGTGTCCCATATACACTCCTGACATCTGCAATGGTCCCTACAGTATGTTAAGCCATAAGTCCCAATCTGTATGTAAAATATAAGAGGCATCCAGGATGGTGAAGAGGTCAGAATGCTGCAGCCCTACTGCTGAGCTCAAACAGCGTTCCTCAAAACAAACAAAACATAAGCTCAGCAGTGGCCTTCAAATCAGTGGGACAAGGAAGTACTCACTGCAGTCCCTGACCAGCAACCGATGGTGGTGGATGTGGAGGATTATGCATCATCAAGGATAAGAAGGAGCTCTCTGGGCCAGCGGAAGGGCTCAGTGGAGGGCAGTCACCACCACCATAGATGTCCAAGAAGGCACAGTTTGATGTGGTGCTAGCAGTCCAGTGACCTCACCAGTTGAAGGCTTGAGCTGTACAGGATCTGGTGAAAGTGACCATAGAAGAGTATATTTGTTCAGCGTAGTCATGAGAATGCTAGGACTGGTGGAGAAGACCAGACTTTGCTTCTGCTTCATGAGCAGACAGTGGAGGAAGCCTAGTCCTTCTTCACGTGCTGTCTATTGCATTGGTCATCCAGGACACTGTGTGCAGAGGTCCAATCTTTGACAGAGATTGAAGACTGGGGTGGAGGAGCTCTGGTGCTGATGAAAACTGACTATCAGTTGCCTGGTGTGATGTGATCTTCATCTGCTTTACTGGCAGGGCTGGCAGTAAATTCCTGGTTTAGCCAAGGCCAGAATTTGATTGAGTAAGCCAATGAGTCTTACTAAAGTGTGTCCATAGCCTAGCAGTGTCAAAATACTGGGGGGGGGAGGCTATTCTGCATTATCCTCAACTGTGCCAGGTAATACATGCTGTACTTAATCCCGAGGACAGCCAACTTTTTCTGGACTGGTGCATAGGCCCTCCAACACTGAGAAAATGTCATGGAGAAATCTGGAACAATTGTATATGGTGACTTTGCCACTACAGAGGCCCTTTCTTATTAATGAGTCTGAGTATGTTTTCATTTACTGTGAAGAGGAAGCAGCATGCCAGAATGGGTCTTAGATGCTCCCCTGACTTAGAGTTAGTGGCCAGGGAGTAGTGGGCCTCTCATGTATTAACCAGGGGGCAGTTCAGAGAATTTAATAGCAGCAGGATAATATGTTGTAGGAACCTGGCCACATCATGTACTTCAACCCCCTCTGGGAACCCCACAAATCTGATATTGTTTCACCTGTCCCTATTTTTCAAATCATCAACTTTCCTGAGCAGATACTAACATACTAACATACTATTTGCCAGCAGATTAGGCCTTATGGTCTATCAAGTCTGCTCGAACCTAGATCCTTAGTTGGGTGCCGAGACCCTCCCATCCCTTGTGCTCCAGAAACCCGTATCATCTATCCCCACCCCCCCGGGACAGGCCATCATCTGATACATCCACTTTCTGTGTCTGTCCCACCCTCTCTTAAAGCTCTCCACTGTGGATCTCTGAACCAGCTCACCAGGCAAAGCATCTCCAAGGGTCCACCACCTCTCAGTGAAAAACCTCCTCCTCTTTTCCCTCACCCTTCCACCTTCCAACTTCAAACCATGCCTCTGGTGATGCCTCCTGCTTTAGTCTAAAGATCCCCTCCATGTTTACCCTATTTATTCCCTTGAGGTACTTGAAGACCTCAATCATGTCCCCCTGTCTCTCCTCTCCTCCAATGAAAACAGGCAGAGCTCCTCAAGTCTGTCCTCGTAAGTCAAATCCCCTAGCCCTCGTATCATCTTTGTTGCCCTCCTCTGTACCCTCTCCAGGAGCTGTATGTCCCTCTTCAAGTGTGGTCTCCAGTACTGTACACAGTACTCAAGGTGTGGTCTAACCAGTCCATTGTACAGCGGCAGAATCACTTCCTTGCTCCTAGAGGTGATCCCTCTCGATGCATCCCAACATCCTGTTTGCCTTGCTAGCTGCTCTCCTGCACTGCTCAGTGTTATTCATACATGTATCCACCATGACCCCTAGGTCTTTTTCCCTGTTGAGGCTTCCAGCACCTCCCTCCCAGAGTGTACATGTGTTTAGGGTTTCCTGACCAAGATGCAACACCTTGCACTTGGTGATATTGAAATTTAATTTCCATGTGTGAGCCCAGCTTTCCAGGGTGTCCAGGTCCCTGCAGGGCCAACCCCCTCTTCTCCCTCAACTACTGCTCCCATCTTGGAGTCATCCGCAAGAGACTCATTTCACACCCTATACCATCCCTGATGTCTGATATGTATGCATTAAACAGGATTGGACCCAGGACCGAGCCCTGTGGTACCCTACTACCAACCTCTGTAGGGTTCGGAGAGCTCCCCACAGACCACTACTTCTGAGTGCGCCCAGCTATCCAGTTTTCAATCCATCTGACCATCAAAGGGCCTACTCCTAACCCCATCAGTTTCTCCACCAGACCATTGTGGGACAGAGTCAACGCCTTGCTGAAGTCCAAGAATAATACATCCACAGGCTTACCCTGTCCAGTTCTGATGTTACCCATTCATAGAACTCCACAAGGTTGGTTTGATGATCTACCTGGCACAAACCCATGCTGCCGACTATCCAGACCTCCCACCTCCTCCAAGTAAACCCCAATCGTTCCTTTAGTATACTCTCCATTAATTTTCCCACCACCGAGGTTAAACTGATGGGTCTATAGTTTCCTGGTACTTCCTTCACCCCTTATGGATTGGTACCACATGTGCCTCTCGCCAATCCCTAGGTACCCTCCCTGTCTCAAGTGACCTGTTGAAAAGCTCGCAGGGTGCAGCCAGTATGTCCGCCAATTCCATAGTACTCGGATGAATGCCATCCGCCCAGGAGATTTGTCTTTCTTTAGGCCTTGAGGGCAAACCACACCCTTTTGGTGGGATGGCATCATCCGTCCCTCCACCTTACTGGTCTTTTATCCTTATCCAGATGTGACACCCTGGGGTACCTTTCCCTCCTTTTGCTCCATTTCTGCTGCTCCCTGATCCCGCTCCCTGCCGCTTCTATCCCTTTGTGCCTTGCTTTGTAGATATCCCATCCCCTCCCTAGTGAACACAGAGGCAAAGTACTGTTAAATACCTCTGCCTGGTCCCTCGCCTCTTCCACCCACCCTCTTCTGATCTCAATCTGCTGAGATGGCCTTAGTTTTCTCTCCGCTCCCCAATGTACCGAAGAACCCTTTTCCCTCCATGTATCCCTGTGCCAGCCGTTGCTCTTTACTGGACTTTGCTCCCCTCACCATACGGGTGACTTTTCTAGATGCAAGCTGGTACATTTCCTTATCCCTATCCCTCTTGTTGTTTTATATTTTTGTAAGCGCCTTCTTTTCTCTGACTGCTACCTGGACCTCACTGGACCACCAGCATGGTTTATGTGACCTTGCTCCTTACGTTTCAACTTAGCGCAGATCCTGACTGCCTCATGAAGTCCCGTTTATGACCTCCCATCTCCTTTCCACACTTGTTGTTGAGGTAATCCTTCAAGTGATCCTTCAGAATATTTCCCATGCCCATAAAGTCTGCCCCTGAAGTCCACTGCCAGTGTCCTAGATCTCACCCCCACTCCCCAATGCTTATTTGAAACCAGACAGTATTGTGGTCACTCCCAGTCAGGGGTCCTGTACAACCATGTCCCTTACCAGATCCCATCTGCCAGAACCACATCCAGGACATGCCCTCCCTTGTGGGCTCCATCACATGCTGTGTTAAGAACACATCCTGGAAGCCATCCAGCAGCCTCTGCTCCTTGGCCACCTTAGAGGACATGGTTCCCAGTTAGTACCTGGCATATTAAGGTCCCCCATCAACACCACTCCTTCCCCTTTGGACCACACTGGGCAATGATGTTGTCCAGCAAACCATCCTCTAGAACATCACTCATCCCGGGGGCCTATATGCTACTCCTAGCTTGACCTTATCTCCTGCTGGGGATCGTGGGTGACCCATAAGGCCTCACGTTCCTCTGCCTCTTCTACCATAGCAATTTCTATGTCATCTCTAATGAACATAGCCACTCCACCCCCTCTGCCCTCCTTTCTATCCTTCCTAAGCATAGTGTACCCCCGTACATTTAGGTCCCAGTCATGGTTTTTGTTGGCCCACGTTTCCGTAACTGCCGCCACATCCACCCCCCCCTCGAACAGCATGGCCTGGAACTCTGGCATCTTGTTTCCCAAGCTCCTGGCATTTACTAACACTAACCCCCACCCCTTATCCCTGATCCTTTTTGTCGAACCCCACCCAGATTCCTTATACTTCCATCCTCCCCTGCTCCTCCTGAAACCTCCACCTCCAGTCTGTTTCCCTCCCCTTGGGCTTGAAGGCTACTCCCCTCATCTGGAGGGAGGGCTTAGTCAGCCCTCCTTATCCCTTCCCCCTTACAAGTTTAAACCCCACCTTTCTTGTATGTAGTCAGCCATCCCCTGTTTAAGGACTTCCTTCCTAATGGGGCAAGATGAAACCTGTCCTTGGCATATAGTCCCTTATCCTCCCAAACTCCATTCCAGTTCCCAACACCCCAACCCATTCTCTTCACCCCACTTCCTGAGCCATTTATTAACCTCTGTGAGCTTCATTTTTTTCTCCACTGAGGCCTTTGGTACTGGCAATATCTCCGAAAAGGAAATGTTGCATCCATTATCCCGACAGACTCTGGCAAGTTCTTGGAACCTTGCTTGGATTTCCATAATGCTATTTCCTCTAGATCATTAGTTCCCAAATGCACCAGGAAACCGGTTCTCCACAATCCCTAACCATTTCATACACCATGAACTTTGCTCTGTGCACTGTCAGCCCAGAGATACTACTACCTTCACCTGGCTATGGCATCCATCCCCTGTCCTCCCAATGGATACCCTTAATCATCGAGTCTCCTGTAACAGAACCTTAACACCGCCATCATCCTTATGGTTACTCACTATGCCTTCTCAGCCCCCTCCCCACTTTATTCATGATCGCAATTTCATGGGAGTCTTCCTGCCTTATTAGAGACCCCTTGTCACCCTCCCTTTCTGCCTCGTTATTTTGCCCACTTAACTCAAACCCCTCTGAATAGGTGTGTCCCTTTAACCCTCTCTTATCTGAACCATTTATCCTGGCCCTGATGGTTTCCCTTCCCCACCCTCATCCCCCTTGTAATAGTACCCCTGTCTCAGAGGCTCTCTGTGGGTCCCCTTTAGCTAGGGCCCCATCCTTAGTACCCACCTTCCTGCTGAAGGGCTCCTCTCCACCTCCTTGTCACCCAGTTCTCTCAATCATGCTCTCCTCCCTCATGTCTGGAATATGTTGCATCTCCCCATTTGCTTAACATATATGTTTCCCTTCTCCCTCTGGGACTATGTCTATCCTTTCCATAGCTGTTCTGTGATGCCCTATGGGTATCTGACTCCCTCCCTCCGGCCTCTGTATAAGTTTCCTCATTTCCACCAACCCTTCCTCCCCTCTAGGATGCTTAGTATCTCAAATTTATTGTGACACTCTGTCTCAGCCTCCATCAAGTAACCCAGTTTCCCCAGCTGCATCTCTAAACTGACCCTCTTCTTCCTCTCTTGCACTGTTCACCTTAGGAGCTCCTTCCCACAGTCTGCTGTTTTAGGCTTCCCATCAGCCCCTCTCTGACTCTTCCCCCTCCAGTCTCTTTGAATTCAGACTTTTCACCCTGTACGCCTTTCCCCTTAGCATCAACTTCCCTATCTAGGGTCCTCTGTCCCTAATATCCCCCTCTGCTTGCTGTAGCATAATGTCCTGTAATTTCAGGCGTTGCCCCAGCCTCCCCTCAGCCCCACCCTTCTGCTGCCCATATCCACACCCTTATCCTTGGACACCCCCCAGCTCCCACAGCTTACTCCTTAACCAATATACCTCACTCCTGATACAAGATAGCTGTCTACAGAGTGGGCAGCCTCCTCTCCAGGCCCAATTTAGAATTATTGCCATCCCACAGCCTGTGCAGCCTACAACCCTTCGAAGATGCCTGCCATGGTGGAATATGGCCACCTTGATTATCCCTCTGTTTATAATAGCACACCCCTTTTCTCAGTCCTTTCCCTGAGTACAGTTTCTCTCTATACTGACTGTAGTTATTTACAAACCCACTCCAACCCCACCAACAAAGTTCCCAAGTCTCACAAACACATACAGTCCAGTATGTGTTCAGTCCCACTAACAGTGTGTGCAAGCAGACTCCAGGTACCGTATGATGTCACAGGCCCACCAACTCCTGTTGCTTCAAATTTCAGTCCCAAACAGAAATACTCAGCCCTTCAATCCCAACCCCCAGTGGCTTTTCAGTATTTAAGAAAGCCTACAAAACAGTGTGGGTGGGAGGGCTCTTACCAAACACCAGGCAAACAACACATTTAAATTACCTTCTATTTTTCCCTGCCAAACATCTATCCCCAAACCTACAATATCACAGCCCAAGTATCAGTTCAAATTCAAGGTAATAATTTTAACACATAGAACTGTTTTCACTAACAAACTATTCAAATATTTCAGTTTAAAACAAAATATAATTCCTGGCCTCTTTTCTACCTACCTGTTGCTTAAGCTCCCAAGTGAACAATGAAAGCCACAGTAATTCCTGTTTAAAGACAAGTTAATTGCAGCTAATGTCCCTCCTCCAAACACCAGGCAAACAACACATTTAAATTACCTTCTATTTTTCCCTGCCAAACATCTATCCCCAAACCTACAATATCACAGCCCAAGTATCAGTTCAAATTCAAGGTAATAATTTTTAACACATAGAACTGTTTTCACTAACAAACTATTCAAATATTTCAGTTTAAAACAAAATATAATTCCTGGCCTCTTTTCTACCTACCTGTTGCTTAAGCTCCCAAGTGAACAATAGATAGTAGATCATATGTGACTGCTCTCAGATGTTAGCCATCAGCCTCTCTGGCTTCCACACAGATGATGGGGGCCTCATCCTGGCCCATCTGTTCCCTCAAAATAGCCAGCTCACTGCTCATCCATGCCGTAGCTGGTTTCAGTTCAGAGGTGTCCTGCAGCCCATACGGAAACAATATATATTTTTAATATATGGGAAAGCTCAGAATAATATAAGTTTTGTATTTATAATATAATTTTTTTGAATTTCATATATGTTTCATGTAATTGAAAAATATATATTTCAATGTGGGGTATGTTTACAATATAATCATCACTTAACCTGAGCACCCTTATTCCACTGAGGGTATTCAAAACTCAAGTAACCAATCTAATTAAGGATGTTTGCCACTGCTATTAATTCAGCAGAGCCCACCTACCTCCTCAGCTTATCCCTAAACCATTATTCTTGTATATTTGTGTTAGGCTCGCCTGTTTCTCTTCTCTGCCATTTTGTCCACTGCATCAAGCTCTGTCTACAATTAGTGCTAGGGTATGCCCTAATGATGATCTCTTTCCTGTTGCTTTGTATATATGTAAATATTTATTGATTGTCCAAACATCGCTCTGTGAACTCCTTACTGTACCACTGTACCAATTTTTGGAATTTCATTTATGTTCCATGTAATTGAGAAATATATGTTTCAATGTGGGGTATGTTTACAATATATTTAATCATCACTTGAACTGAGCACCCTTATTCCACTAAGGGTATTCAAAACTCAAGTAACCAATCTAATTAAGGATGTTTGCCACCACTATTAATTCAGCAGAACCCACCTACCTCCTCAGCTTATCCCTAAACCATTATTCTTGTATATTTGTGTTAGGCTCGCCTGTTTCCTCTTCTCTACCATTTTGTCCACTAAATCAAGCTCTGTTTGCAATTAGTGCTAGGGTATGCCCTAATGATGATCTCTTTCCTGTTGCTTTGTATATATGTAAATATTTATTGATTGTCCAAACATTGCTCTGTGAATTCCTTACTGTACCACTGTATTGAATCACATATATACTGTATATGTATATATATATATATATATATATATATATATATATATATATACATAGATATCTCATCTTCAAGTATTGATTGCATATAGGTATCCCAGCATAGGCTATTTATTTATTTATTTTGTGAGAATTGGTTTACAACCTTTGAGCCAGAGGCTCGTTTCCAAAGGTACCTCATCACATTGAGGACACACATAACATTTTAGGTTATATAGTACAGGTTTTCTCAAATAGGCGTTCATCAGAGGCGCCACGTCACACTGTGATCAAACAAATACATTTGAGTTACAGGGTACAGGTAATTGTGATAGTTCTTACACAAGCTGGTTCCATATGTTGAATAATTTTCTGGCATTACCATAAGACAGCAGGCACTAGCCAGGATATACTTAGGGAAGGGTGGAGGGGTGGGCTAGGAGGAGAGCCGCCTGGTGGGCATTGCCAAGGGTGGAGAGGTTCAAGGTCCAGCCTCACTCAGAGACAGGAGCAGCTACGAGTGTTGAGGAGTTGGCTTCGAAGGCTGGTTTTGAATTTGGAGATAGTTGTGGCATTAGTGACGGGAGCAGGGAGAGAGTTAAACCAGAATGGGGCTCTGTAGCTGAAGGACCTCTGACCATGAGTAGTTCTTGACCTGGGGACCAGTAGAGCAGACTTGTTGGAGGACCATGTAGCAATTGTAGGTGGATCCGGTGATGGATGCAGTCACCCAGGAGGAGAGCCGAGTAGAGTTTTTTAGTGAGGAGGCAGGTATGATAGCGAAGCTGCTCATCAAGGGTCAGGAGTTTAGCATCATCATACAGTTGACAGGTGAGTGAGCCTGGGGCACTAGTAATCAGTCTGCAAGCCTTGTTTAGGGTTATGTGAATTTTTTGAGGGCAGTGGGTGTCGGCAGCACCATGGGCCGATGGCCATGAGTATGAGGACAGTACTGAGTACGTAACAGTGAGCGGAGTGCATTTGGGGGAGGCAGTTTCTATGGCGGAAGAGGATGCCAAGTCAGTATGTTGGTAGTGGATGCAAGGCATCAATGTGGTCATGGAATGTGAGGCAGAGTTGAAGGTAATCCCTAGGTATTTGTAGAGCAAACTTGCTCCAGAGGTTGTTGGTACTAGGTAGGATGTGGAGTGGGTGGTTGCTAGCTTTGTTTTGGGGTGGGCAAAAGCATAGCTTTGGTTTTTTTAAGATTAATGATGAGTCTGCGCTCCTTAAACCAGGCATCTGCCTCATTGAAGGACTATTGTAGGGATTCCTGAAGGGAGATGGGATTGCGGTGGGTGGCAAAAATGACAACATCATCAGCATACAGAAGCATTTTGCCAGAGCAGGCACTGGGCAGGGTGTTCAAATAGAGTGAGAAGAGAAGGGGGCCCAGGATGGAGCCCTGGGGAACCCTTGAGTGTATGGGATGGGTATCGGAGAGTTTCCCTTTTATTTTAACACACTGTGATTGAGCATCTAGGTAGCTCGAGCACCATGCTAGAGGGCCAGCTGAGAGGCTAGTGTGGCAGAGGGCGTTCAGCAGAAGTGGGTGGGAGACAGTGTTGAAAGCCTTTGATAGGTCAATGAACACTGCACCAGCTAGGGAGCTGGTGTCCAGGGAGGAGTGAAGGAAATTAGAGAATTCAATTAGCGCAGTGTTGGTACTGTGGCCAGCATGGAAGCCATGTTGCTCTGGGCATAAGATGTTATACTTAGACAGATATTCAGTGATTTGAATGGCCACCACTTTTTCCAGAGCTTTTGAGAGGGGGACGGGATGGAGATTGGTTGGTAGTTGTTGGTCGATGACCAGTCACCTCCTTTATGAATGGGTGTGATTATGGCTGTTTTCTGAGCAGTGGGAAATTCTCCCAGGCAAAGCGAATGGTTTAGGAGGCTGGTGAGCGGGCCAAGGACTTCATCCAGCACCAGCCTGAGGATACTGGGGTCCAGTGAGTCACTGCCGGGATTGTTGCCATTTAGAGCTTTGACTAGGATGGGTCTGGCCTCCCGGGCAGATACCTTACGCAGGTGGAAGCTGGGGTGGTGGCGGACAGGGGGAGGTTGGTATGGTGGAGGATCAAAGAAATTACTGGGGAGGACTGAGCTAAGGTCGGTGAATGCGGTGTTTAGGCAGTTAGCCATGAAGGCAGGATCAGTGGAGGTAGTGCCATCACTAGTGAGCTGAGATGGGGGAGGGGAGCATGACTTACCATTTAGTTGTTTAATATTATCCCAGAAATTCCGGGCTGATCCCCAGGAGGAGGTGAGGGTGGCCTGGTAATGGTCGGCCTTGGCTTTTCTACCGCCCAAGTGCACTTATTCCGGGCTGCACTGTATGCTTGTCTATCCGACAGCTGGCCTGTTTCAGTGGCAAGGTGCCAGAGGTTATCTTGGGTTCTGAGCAATTGTAGGAGGGCAGGGCTGACCCAGGGTGCATTCTGTTTTTTGTATCAGATTTTTGTGAAGGGTGCAAAGAGATCACAGGCCTTGTTGAAAGTTTGGGAAAAGAAAGCGAGGGCAGTGTCAATGTTGGGTGCATGCTGAATGGGGGACCAGTTTATCTGGGTGAGAAACTGTCTAAGTTTTTTCAGCCCACCTGAGCAGAAGCGCCTGTGGAGGGTGGTCTGTGCCGTGGGTTTGGGATTGGGAACTGCCCAAAGGAATAGGATAGGGGAGTGGTCACTGAGAGAATCTGGTAGGACCTGGATGTTTTGGATTTTTTGGGGTTGGTTGGTGATGACTACATCCAGCAGGGTGTAGGTTCCTCTTTTTGGGTTTATTCTAGTGGGCTGGGTGATGAGTTGTGTCAGGTCTTGGTCGGCAAATGTGTCATGGATTGCGGAAGAGGAAGAGCTGAGCCAGTTTATATTAAGGTCACCAACTAGGATTTGCTCCGCCGCATGGTGAAGGGTAGCCAGATAATCAGTTAGTGATACCAGAGCTGGGTTCTGGTTTTTTGGGGTAATGTAGGCAGTGGTGAGATAGAGAGGGCCCCTAGAGGGGTCAGGGGTGGGTTTGAGGGTAAGAGCCTGGGCCCCATTTACAAGGGCAGGGGTAGGGAGTGCTTGTCCAGTAATTGTGTCCCTAGTGTAGATTGCACAGCCTCCCCTTCGTTTGCCTACTCGGTCCTCATTTACCTCTGCCTTATATAGCTCATATTGTACATTAGTGTCTGTTATTTTCACTTGTACCCCTGCATCCACTGTATGTATGGTTTGTATTGTTTAAAAAGGGTCCTCCTTGAAAATGAGCTTGCTAAATGGAATTTTCCCTTCACAGTAAACCTGAACTTGTTTTATCGTATAGTATATTTTTAATATATGTTTACTTAACTGTAGGTAACTAGTGGCTATAATTACCATTTATGGTTTCTAAGTACATCCATTTCTGCCAAAACAGCCTGGACTGTTATCCACAACTTGAATTTAATAAATGGATGTAAAAATTTTAAAGAGCATGGTATAATTTCTTGTATAACATAGAAACATCTTTGTCTTCAAATTTGTGTCCTATAGATTTTATGAATGTTAACTTTCCAAAGCATTTGTCTACTTCAGACTTCCTGTAGTTCCATGAGTTGTGCACTTTGTGTGGGGTTGTGCTATTTATTTTTCCAGCAAAATAGCCGTTTCAAAGGGCAGCTGCATGGTCCCTAATTCTTCATGCCTCCACAATGGCTGCTTCCTCAATGGAGATGCACTAGTAGGCTAAACCAGTTTTCTGACTATAAGGCTGTTACCTATACCACTTTTCCTTGCTGCTTGCACCAGCATGTGAATAAGATCTGATTTTTGCTTGACAAAGGCAGTTATCCATCTTAAAATGTCTATTTGAAAGTAACACCACCTGTGTTGCTATTTACTATGGTTTCCCCTTCTGGCAGTCATCCCCCATCGGTCCTGCCCAGATACCATCCCTATCATGTGCCCTTTTTGTGATCTACTTCATTTGCCAAGAGACATTCTAGCCCCCCCTCCTTGGGCAGTAGCATTGGAATGATAGGTTGTACCCCCAATGGAGTCTCACTCGATCCTTGGGGAGGAGAGTCTTGGTATTAGATCTGTGGTGAGTGGTGGATGTACTCTTGCACTGACTGGTTATGTCTTGTCCATTTTTTTGGGTCTCAGCACTAGTAGGACACTGATAACCCTATGCTTTAGAGGTATGAATGTTCATGCATCACACGTTGTTGGTGCGTCCTTATGTTCTGTGGCTCTTTTATCACTGTCACCAATGGTCACCCACATTTCAGTTTAAGAGCAGAGTCCATTGACATTCCTCTCTGTGGTGGACAGGGTCCTGTGGGATGCTCATCACACCTCCCCTATCCAGCTGGCCCTCCAATAACTCATCCTCGTTCCCAAACCTGGGTTATGAGTATTGTGATTGGTAGTGCTGCCACTGTGTCAGAGGATGGTGGTTTTTTTTTTGTCAATTGTGTTGTTAGTGTGGTACAAAAAAGGTTGCACCCACCAAGTTTTGATCAACCATTGCAGGCTGAATATAAGTTACTTAAATGTCCTATACGTTGATGTATCTATTGGTAATAGAAAAATTGAATTTCCTGATTTAGGCATCATCATCTTACTGTTTTTTTCTAAAGACAAACAGAAGACTTGGACTTCATATATTTATCTCATTGTACACGGGCAGCAGTTACGATCCAGCCATAACACCTCTACAGTGCAGGGAGCCTGATCCACCCACCCTCCAAAGAGATAGATAAGGTGCCACTTGCCCCCACGGGCAGCGGTCACGATCCAGCCATAGCACCTCTACAGTGCAGGGAGCCTGATCCACCCACCCCCAAAGAGATAGATATGGTGCCACTTGCCCCTGTGGGAGCGGTCACGATCCAGCCATAGCACCTCTACAGTGCAAGGAGCCTGATCCACCCTCCCCCCCCCAAAGAGATAGATAAGGTACGAAGCTTGAAAGAATTGTCACGGTTTCTCTGGGCTGTGTGAACACTGAACCAGATCATTACTTGCAATTTGCTCTTTTCAATTTCGGTGCCTTCTCAGGGTAGCACTATTTGTTCCACGCCTGTGTAAAGCTCCCTGATTGGCTGGTCTCACTTGCCTGAGACCAGAGCCCCCAAGACGTGCTGCTTAATGTAAGCCTGCATCCCTGTACTCGGCTCCTAATTTACATATTTTAATTTAGCCTGTTCTGCTTGGCCTGTGTAAATTAACTTACCATTCCCCCCCACTGTGGTTTTTCTCCAACTGTATGTGCACTGATTCAGTGCTAGCTCTGCAACCTTCCCTTTGATTTTTCTTTATTTAAGCTTTCACTCTGTACACTGCCTTGAACTGAGTTTGTAAAAAAGTTGTACTGGCTTTGTTACTATATTTTTTAATCCTATTTGAGACTGTACTGGGTTTACATGCTTACTGCTATGGACTTAGTTAAAAAATTCAGTGAATTGTAAAATCTGTGTAGCCTCTGTCTTGAGCTTATGGTTCCTGCCCTTGACTTTCATTCTTAATCATCTTCCTTTCTCCCCCTGTCCTCCTCTGTCTCTGTTCTGTCCCTCCTGCCCACCCCATCTCTCTGTTCTTTTGTGCTTGTTTTGGATTCCCGAGTTAGCCGGCACCTTGTCTTTGTCTGAGACCACCATCTGACTTTGTCCTTCAACTTGGTGCTCACCTCTCTTTGTGTGCCTCTGTTTAGAAACCCCCCCCAACTGCTCGTATTAATCTGCTGTCTCCTTCCTTACAGGTGCCACTTGCCCCCATGGGCAGTGGTCACGATCCAGCCATAGCACCTCTACAGTGCAAGAAGCCTGATCCACCTGCCTCCCAAAGAGATAGATAAGGTACGGCGCTTGAAAAAATTGCCACGGTTTCTCTGGGCTGTGTAAACGCTGAACCGGATCATCACTTGCAATTTGCTCTTTTCAATTTTGGCGCCTTCTCGGGGTAGTGCTATCTGCTCCATGCCTGTGTAGAGCTCCCTGATTGGCTGGTCTCACTTGCCTGAGACCGGAGCACCTGAGACGTGTGGCTTAATGTAAGCCTGCATCCCTGTACTCGACTCCTAATTTATATATTTTAATTTAGCCTGTTCTGCTCGGCCTGTGTAAATTAACTTACCATTCCCCCCGCTGCAGTTTCTCTCCAACTGTATGTGCACTGATTCAGTGCTAGCTCTGCAAACTTCCCCTTGATTTTTCGTCCCACCCTCCCTCCCAGGCCTCCTTTAAATGCACACAGTCTCCGCCCACTCCTATCTGATGTTTCATTTATTGGTTACTGTCAACAACAGCCATTCCTCCCATTCCCTTTTGCAACTAAGCCTGCTAGCAGCTTTATCTTCTTCTGTCTTGCTGAGGTATCCCGTTTTGATATTTTAGCTTGCTTATTGCTCACTTTCATATCCTGTCCTGCTAAGGCAGTTGATTTAGGTCAGGTGATCTCTGTAGTACTTAGCCTGCTCCAGAGTAGTAGCTAAAAAATTTGCTTCAAAGCCTCTCTTCCCCTAGTACTACTCTATAATGAGGTGAACTCTTTTCTTATTTAGCCTGACAAGGAGCTGTACTTAAGGATTACTGCTTCAGACTCCACTGCCTATAGTACTATTCTGCAGGGATTAAGAAATTCTCCTCCATTGAGAATCCCTTCTCTTGCCAGCACTTGTAATGTCCATTGGGTGATAGTCTCATAATGAGGGCATATTACCTGCTTCTATGCTTGTCTTTGCTCATCTTATATATACTGGACCCGAACGTGAATCAAAAAATAACTCCTAGGGTGGAGAATGGCTCTCTTTTTACATTGTCTGACTGGGACTTTTCCTATCAAGTAGAAGAACTTGTATGTGCTTTAACTTCCCCTAGCCCACTGCTGGTCCTTCACCTGCACCGGTATACAGGAACTCTCCTAGAACCTGCCCACAGGGGTACACCACCTTCTGCATACTCCCCCCTACTCCCATTGACTCTCTCAGTCAGGGTATTATTATATGCAGCATCAAACAAACTGGGAACTAGCCTCAGAACTCCCTATACTGCCGCAGACAAATCACGTAACCGAAAGAAGACTCAGCCACCCACACTTCTCCTAGGACTCTGCAGGAAACTCTTGTTCCTGCTTTTACTATGCTCAGGAAATGTTGAGCTTAATCCAGGCCCTCTGGCACCCATGGAATCCCCAGCAGATCTACAAAGCCTCAAGGGGCTTAGATTCTTGCATGTTAATGTATGTAGCCTATTAAAAAAATCACTTCAGTTCAGGCCTGGGTATGTCATACTGCTCCAGATTTTCTGGTATTATGGAGTCCTGGCTCCAACCAGTGACCAGTAACAATGAAGTTAACATCCCCTCCTACTCTTTGTTCAGAGCTGACAGGTAAACCAGAGGTGGTGGGGTAGCTATTTACATCAAGGATAAATTCCCTGCCTCCATAATTGACTCAACCTCTGTCCCAAAAGATTTCAAAAGCTTGTCATTAAAGATTGAAATTGCTACCGGTGTCTCATTATGTATAATAGGATGCTATAGACCCCCATCAGCTGGACTACAGTTGTTAAAACATCTTGGAAACATCCTGGGTTCGGCATCTTCAGAGTATATCATACTAGGGGACTTCAACTTAGACTGGCTCTCCAGTGCATCCACCCCACTTAAAATGTTCTGTGATTATCTTGGGTTGTCACAGCTAATAAACAAATCTACTCATCCTAACAAGCTCAACCCTAATAACAGTACTCTCTTGGATATCATTTTAGTTAACAAACCCCATTTATTCTCCCATGCTGGCATCTTGTTCTCTGATATTAGCGACCATTGCTTCATCGCGTGTGTAAGATCCACTCTTAAATCCACAACTGCACCAAAATTCTCCTTTAAAAGGTGCATACACAACTTTGATCTCCATGGGTATATATCAGAGCTAACAGACTCCATGTGATGGCAGGACTTCTATCTAGCCAAGTCCCTGACTATGGCTTATGATATTTTCTCAGAAATTGTGCTAGAGGCTGTCAACAAGTATGCTCCCATAGTAAAAGTCTGTGCCAGAAACAAATCCTGTCGGTGGTTTATGGAAGACCTGAAAGATGCTTTGTGGAATAGGGATGTACTCTGGAGAACTGCTAGGAAAACTAATTTAATAAATGACTGGAATTCTTTCCAGAGGGTGAGGAACCTCTGCACCAAAATGGTCAGAGAAGCCAAAGCTAATTTCTACTGCTCATAGCTGGAGAGCTCCTCAAGAAATGCCTCCAAATTCTGGAGGATTATCAAAGACATTGAAGGTCACACCACTGTTAATTCCCTATCTACTAAATTATTGATCGACAATACTGTCATCTCCGACAGACCATCTATCCTCGACGCTCTCAATAATCATTTTGCCACTGCAGGGCTAGCCTTTGCCTCCTCTCCCACAAATATCCTCCACCAACAACTTGGATTGGATACACAAAAAAAACCCATCCCCAGTCCATCCTTCTTTCTGCAGCCTACCTCCCTGAAAGAAGTTGAAGATCTTCTCCTTCAGTTGGACAATAGGAAAAGTGCTGGGGCTGACTTCATCTACCAGTACTTCTTAAAGGTTGGCTACCGTGTCCTCGTAGTCCCAATTACTCATCTCTTCAACTTATCCTTGTCCCAGGGCAACCTACCACCCATTTGGAAAAATGCACTTGTGGTCCCTTTGTTTAAGTCAGGAGATCCTAGTGACCTCCATAACTACGGGCCAATCTCCCTTCTTCCAATCCTGTCAAAGATGTTGGAGAAAACAGTGAACTCCCAGCTTCAGAAGTGCCTGGAATAAAAAAAATTGCTCAACCCATTACAATCCAGTTTTAGAGCACAGCACAGTACAATCTCTGCTCTAGCCAAGGTGACAAATGACTGGCATCTTGAATTAGACAAAAAAACTCTGTCTGGCACAGTTTTCTTGGACTTAAGCAAAGCGTTCGATACCGTTGATCACAAACTGCTTTTGTCGTCCATCCAGAACATTGGTTTGGATTCCCTATCCCTTAAATGGTTCTCCAACTACCTCTCAGGATGACTTCAACAAGTAAAGGCAGAAGGGGAAGTTTCTCCACCAAAACCCCTATTGAGGGGTGTACCGCAAGGCTCCATTCTTGGTTCCTTGCTCTTCACCATTTATATTAACAACATAAATGCCCCCATCAAAAAAGCACAAATACACCTATTGGTGGATGATATGGTACTCTATGCTAGTAGCCCCACCCTGATGCAGCCTGTAAAGCCCTTCAAAATGAATTTAATCTGCTGCAACATCAGTTTATAAACCAGAAACTGCTCTTAAATGCAAAATAAATCAAAGCAATGTTCCTCTCGCCCCTTCACAATGCAATAAATCCTGCAATTGCTGGGACACGCCTGTAGATCACTACCATTCTAGGTGAGCAGTTGGACTACGTACCAAAGTTCAAGTACCTGGGGGTCTGGTTAGACAATAGACTTACTTTCACAGATCACTTAGAAGAACTGGCAAAGAAACTTAGATAAAGACTTGGTCTGTTCTTTAGGATTAATAATCTCCTCACAAGAGACGCTAAACTGAATTGGTTCAAACTACCCTTCTTTCCCTTTTGAATTACACAGATTTTCTATATAGTTAGGGACCTGCAGGTACCCTAGCCTAACTCGATACACTTTGTCACAGAGCCATAAGATTTATCACGGGTCTTCCTTACTCAACCCACCACTGTGCATTGTACACGGCAGTGGGATGTCATCCCTTGCTTACAGACAGCAAAAAATTGCTGCGGTTTGGACATATAAAGCTATCTCAAATAAATTGCCCCAGTATATTTCTGTCTGTTTACCTTTTTGCACTCTGGGGAAGTATGCCCTGAGAAGCAGCTCATATATCTACCTTTATGTTTACAAAGCAAAATCTCGCATTGGTGGAGCAGCCATCAGCTTTGTGCTCCCTCAACTGTGGAACAAGCTGCAAAAAACTTTGAAATTAACTCACCCCATCAGCCTGGCAGCTTTTAAATCTCTATATTTGCATCATAATAAGGAGTCCTGTGCCTGTCTACCCTAAATAGTGACTCCTATAAGTCCAAGTACACTCTAATTACTACTGTTAAAAGACTGATCACATCTATAATCGACTCTTCCCTCGCCCCTTTTTCTGCCCCTCCATATCTGTCCCTTCCACATTCCTTTGACCCTGGTTCCAGCTCTAAATTCTCCTTGCCGTATCATTATATATCTTTTTATATTAGGTATTATTTGTGTTCGGTGCACCTAATATGTATATTTCTTTACTTATATGAAAAATTGTGTTCTACCCAAAACTAGCTGTATCTTCTGTTCCAAACATATACTACTGTCAATGCTACCTGATGATACTTTATATATACTGTATTATTGTATCTCACTTTATTTTTATTATTATTATTTTCTTGTGTGTTGCATCCCATGTATATTGTCCCTTGTTCCTTGTTGACAAACCCAGGTCCACCTTGAAAATGAGCTTGCTCAACGGTGATCGCCTGGTTAAATAAAGACTTTGATTGATTGATTGATTGATTGTTTTATTATGTTTTCCATGTATCCGGTAAATTATCCAAGGAAGTTAAATTTCCACCGGAATTTAGAAATCAATGAAAACATATATTGTTCATCATGATTTACAGACAAGCAAATGTTTTCCAATTATCAGTTTTGTTTTAAAAACATCTTCAGCACATAATTAATATAGTATAACAATACATGCTCTTTACATGCAATAATTGGAAGGCACTTTCTCATATACAAGTGGATAGCATTCATTTTCCTGTAACCCTTTCTCTGTATATAAGTGTTATAGTAAAGCCTTATTTACATCAAACAAATGGAAGAGACTTTCTCACACAGAAGTGGTTAGCATTAATTTTCCTGTAACCCTTTCTCTGTATATGAGTGTTATAGTAAAGCATTATTTACATCAAATAAATGAAAGGGACTTTCTCACATAGAAGTGGTTAGCATTAATTTTCCTGTAACCCTTTCCTTGTATACAAGTTTCATGGTCAAGCATAACAATACATGCTATTTACAACAAATAAATGGAAGGGACTTTGCCACATCAAGTGGTTAGCATTCATTTTCCTGTAACCCATTCTCTGTATATAAGTATCATCGTAAAGCATAACAATATATGCTATTTATATGTAATAAATAGAAGGGCCTTTCTCACATAGAAGTGGTTAGCATTTATTTTCCTTGATCCCTTTCCTTGTATATGAGTAGCATGTTATAACATAACAGTACCTATTTACATGTAATAAATGGAAGTGAATGTGTCACACCTGCTAGTGGTTAGAATGTATTTTCTTTAACCTTTCCCTGTATATATCATGGTAAAGTATGCAAGGAATGTTTGTTCAATTTCCATTTTAAATAATTACTTTCAGTCAATCAAAATATATATTTGTACTTGTCATGTACATAAAACCCAATATTTTTTCCATTATCAGTTAAATTATTCAGCACATAAATAATAAAAGTTAATTATGCATGATAGTCACATGTAATATGTGTATGATAAATTCTCACATAGAAGTGGCTGTCAGTTTACAGTTTTATTCACAGCCCATTTACCTCATATAAAGGAAAGGGATCTTGCAGCATGTACTATGTTTTCACTTTTATTTAAGGTATGGGTTACTGATTGTGTGTGTGTTTGTGTGTGGGGGGTCATTTGTTAGTAGTATCTTTTTCTATGACCATCACAGAAGATACTGTTACAAATATGGCACTTGAGTGAGGACCTTTATGTCAGCTGTTAGTGTGTTTCAACACTGTCATCACACAGTAAGGTCTTGATTTGTCTTCATTCTTATTTACTTTCTGGTCATATTCTTCACCATGTTAAGTCAACTTTCAAAAAAGCCAGCAGGTGGTCACTAGAGATGTATTAAAGTTTTAATTTGTGGTTTCATTTTACCGCAAATCTGTTTTTCATTTTGTGCATTTATCCCGTTTACTCAAAAATTCAGCATGTGTAACTCTGGTTTGCTATGGTTTTTTTTAAGTGCTACTTGCATTTAAAAAATACCACAATCAAGTAGAAGTTACAAATGTCAACCTCTACACCATTCATCCATTCAGTTCTCCCTGCTCAGTGTTCATTGTATAATCAATAATTTTTACTGGTGTCTAGTGGTTCTTCACCCCCCCTGAAGATCTCTAGCCCACTGTATAAATAATCATAATCTCTGCTGTGTAGCATAGGTGGCAGAACCATGGGGTCAGGGGGGTCAGCTGACCCCTCACTTTCAAAAGTAGAGGTCAGGATGTACATTATGACCCCCCACTTATATAGGCTTTAATGTCTTAAGTCCCTGGCACACACATTCACTAAGCAAGAGGTCAAAGCTGAGTTCGCTACACTATGTAATTGTTTTTTTTTCCATATACATTTTCTTTGCCTCACCTCCATTCCATCTGGCCTTGTAACTCACTGGTATCTTCAAAGGCAGGAACTGCCTTAGTTTCCTTAACCCCTGCAATGCCTTGTGCTTTTGATTTCTGGTATCATCCCTGCTTTCCAGCCATCCACACTGATAAAAGCCCTCATATACCCACCCTCCTTCCTTCTTTACAAATGCTAGAACAAGCCTTTGAAGCCACATTCCTGTTCCTGCACTGGATTCCTCCACTCATGTTCGGTGTCGTAATGGAGTCTGGACCACACCAATCGGCAGCAGGGCTGGTATCCAGTTGTAGAAGAGCAAAAGTGCACACATTTCTTCAGCACAGCTATGGAGGAATGCTGAACAGGGTGTATGCTTGGTGTTGCTGAAAAGTGGATTGTATTGATTAATTTGTTTAGCCTCTCTTGCCCTTCACATACCAGCAGTGGTGGAAGCATGAGACAACACAGTCTGTGACTATAAGAGACTAGTTGGTCACAAAAAGCAAAGAGATAAGAACACAGGCTTTTCTTTTCCCAGCAGCAGAATTGACTGGAAGACAACCATCATTGACATCATTGACTCTATTGGGTTATTTCCAGGTATGGCAACAGTCACTAGCCACTATTAAGAGTCAGTCTAGAAAGTATATTAAAGGTGCATTGAAAATGTGGGGGGTTGTTAAATTGAGCTCTGCCTAGGTTAAGGAGGGAAATTGATAATATGCCTAAAATGTAGACTGGCTAGGCCAAGTGGCCCTTATCTGTTGTCAGATCCTGTGTTTCTTGTGTATGGTGTTGAACTGCAAGCTGGACCAGGGGTAAGAAGGAGGTAAAATTGGATCAAAAGTATATTTGGAGTTGTTGAATTGGTAAGACAGGCCTGGAGCAAGGAGTTACAAACTGAGTAAATTATATTTCAAGTGCAGCGGGTTGTGCAGTTGGCAAGTTGGGCCCAGGATGAGGACAGGAAGCAATAGATTTAAAACCTGAACCAAGAGGGTTATGGAACTGGCAAGCTGGGCCTCAGATAAGGAGGAAAATGAATGGGTTTTCCCCTATGAAGGGTGTGTGTGTGTGTGTGTGTGTGTGTGTGGGGTGGCACTTGGTAAGCTGGTGATGGCAGTCTGGGATTTTTGGGGGACTTGATGGAGTAATAGTTTGTATGCCTTGCCTTATGTGTACATAATAGTAAAATATTTAGAAGGTGCAACTGGCAATTGTTGACAGACCACCTGGGAATTTTTGTTTTAATCTGGTAACTGGATAAGGTCCAATTTGGTAACTTGATAAGGCCACTAGGCACAGCCACACAAGTGCCTGTTCTGAGGGACTGTGAGGAAGTACTGGGACAGTTAAGCGATATGTTCAGAGTCAAACAGTACTAGTAGGCAAGTGAAGCCTGAGGTTGTGGGAATCAAACACAGATCTGCTGGATCTGAATCATAAAACTGTTGTAATATTAAATTCCTTGTGCATTGTTGTTTTATTCCTATCCTCATTAACGCAACTAGGCAAGTTGTGTGTCAACATTATGAGGAAGGCAGGTGCCACTGCAGATTATGCTGTTCCCCCATATTAGATGAGCTAGTGAAGCTCATCAGTTGAATTGAATTTAGGATGTCAATTTGGAATTAAAATTAGAATAGTTTTGTTGAAATTAATAACCAGTTAGGTAGTAATCAGAACATGAAAGGAATGAATTGTGCAGTCATGACCTTAAGTATTTTAGGGGACCAGCTCATTAGCAGCCACACCTCACCTGATGAAGAGGCTGGTTAAGCCTCAAAGCACTGGGGCCTTTCTCCTGGTCTGACATGTGATGTTATCCTAAACTTTGTAGTATGTTGCAGGATCACATAAATAATTGCGTTATTGGTCTGACAGTGCTTCTTTTGGTGGACGTTTGTTGCTAGAACTTCAAAAAGCTAATTCACAGCTTGTTACTCTAACCTCTGGATACTATAAATAAATAAATAAACTGCCAGCCCCAGACTTATTGAAGGAGTGGAGGAATGTGGAGAAAACATTTAAAAATGTATCTGTAGGTGTGCAGTTGGCATGCTTGTCCTGGGCTAGGATTTTGAAATTATGTGGAAAAATATTCAAACAAGTAGGGGAGAGAGGAATGGAACAAGTAAGCTGGGCCTGGGATGGACTTTTATTGGACAGTACATGGGCCAATATTCAAAGGAGCAGTGAACATTATGGTGAAAATATTGACCTGTACTTTTTCATTACATTTTAGATCTTGTCTCATCTACTCTGTTACCATCCTTGACCTTTTCCCACTTTGAGTCTGCTTTAGCACTTCTTTGTACTTTTAAAATAAAATGAGTGCATCCTTCAATATGGCTCCCTCAGACCAGATTTTCATCAGTGTTCTTAGCTGTTTTAATACAACCATTATCCTGTACAGTCACAGAACACTGTCTGCTGCATGCTAGTTAATTTTAGTCACCAGAAGTGATGTTAATGAGTGTTCAAAAACAACATATTGAGAATACTGATGAAAGCCTATGGGAAGCTCCTTTTATTTCATGATTTATTTTTATTCTTTGGTAACTAGTTAAGACTCACTAGGTTGATGACCTGTTTTCAGGTGCTACCTGGGAGCAATGGGGCAGTTGAATGACTTGCTCAGGGTCACACAGTATACTAGTGGAGGCTGTGGGAATCAAACCCAGGTCTGCTGGATGTGCCAAACTTATTCACAGCTCCTTGCTGTAACCTCCAGGCTATACTGACAGCTCAATGCTGGCAGTATAGCCTAAAACAGCAGAAGTGCTAAATAGTGGTTTGTGAAATCCGCTCTGCGAGTTAATTCACGGATTTCACTTTGGAGCACGTAATTTCACCTGCAAATTTTATGCTCAGCCCATAAAATTCATGCTTCGTGTTAAAAAAAGGTGAATTTCACTGAAAATTTTGCACAGATTGCTCGAACTGAAGTTTCGGAGTGTTCCGAAAACTCCACGAATTCCGCAAAGCACGTATTTTTGGCAATTCATGTGAACTTTGTGGGCGAATTTTAACTTCATAACACCTCTAGTGCTAAAGCAGACTAAAAATGTAGAAAGGCTGCTCTGTTCATTTCAGAGTGGGGCACAGGTACAAGTGCCACACAGTTTTCAGTTTTGACCACCTTTTCTTCTCCATTGGGAACAATCTGCTCTTATAACCAATGTAACAGTTTTAAGTGGATGTTTTACAAATCTGGGCGTGGTTGAACAATATGTAATGCCCTTTTTTTTTTTTACATTGACCCTTACTTTTTATTCCCTGTGGGTCAGTGTCCCACATAAATATGTAAATGAACCCTTTAAGGGTATGATATAAGACGGGGATAAGGGATGATCTGAAACTGAATCAAAGTACTGGTCAACATTTTTAATGTTTACATACATTGCAGCTTTATATTAAAAGTGTCCCACTCAGGCCTTTCGAGGTAGGGCCTTGTTGGTTGAAACTGGGAAAATCCTGTTACTCAGAATGTCTGCAGCAGAATGAGTGTAGTCATTCTATAGCCCAGATTTTGCAGAAATAGTAACATGAGACTGAATTACTTTTCCAAGTTTACAAACCAGCCTGTTGCTGTCAGTAGCTACTGGTGGCCGTTGGGAGGGACTGTAGCTAATTTATAATACCCTAGCAGGATATAACTTGGTTTAGGCATTGCAAAAGAGAGAAAATGTAGTTTGTGGGTTTCAAGGAGGTGGGGGCTGACCAGACTAGCATAACTGGTGAACTGTGGTGGATACAGAAGTAATGGCTTTTGAGGTAAGGCTGCCTGACTCCTGGAATAACTGGAAAGAACCAACAGGTCTGGAAGTAGCTACCTCTATGGATTTTTGCAACCTGTGCACACTAATAAAGTAGTGTAGATTAGGGTAATAACGTTTACTTAAACTCTTATGCCAGGGAGAGATGGCACAGATGAAAAAACATCCATCTGAACTGGCTGAAAACCTGAAAACAGCAGTATATCATAAACCACTGATGGTATCACACTTCCAACAAACTGATGTCAATAATGTGACTTCTGAGACTGTGAAACTGTCATTTTGTGACATCATTTGTTCTGACCCCCCAGTTTTTAAACCGCTCCTCGGCTTATGCTGTGTAGTGGTCCACACCCGGTTAATTCTCAGACCGTTGTTTAATGAAAGTAAGAATCCCTGGTGTCTAGTGCCCCCCCCAGTGATTACTGGCCTGATGTAAAATTAATTCCTATCATTCCTTTTGTCTATTGTCCCCCTCCCCACCCACTGAATGCTGGTCCATTGTGAAAGTCATTGCTTCACTGGTGTCTATTATCCCCCCCGTCGAACTATGAACCCTTGTAAAAGTATTTCCTTTCCTGTTTTGTAGTACTTCTGCCACAGCTGATCATCAGCTCTAAAAACGTAACTCATTGTATCCTGGTGGCCATTTTGGGTCAGGTTCCGCAATATATGATTCTGACGCCATATGGAGCTATGGGTAGGATTGGGTTGTAAACAAGAATCCCTGGGGTTTAGTGGATGTTCCTCCTTATCCCTATCCCTAAATGTGTATTCCCTGGTGTTTAGTGGAAACCCCACCCTGGTACGTAATGTTGCCCCACTGCCTTGCTCTCCCTCACCATGACCACGACCAGGTGACTGGCATAGAGCTTCAGTACATGTCCATCTGAGTGGTTAATGAATGAGCACATGCTTGTATAAGCATCTGTTCAGTCAGTGACAGTCAAGTCAACTTGCAGTCATTTCTTTTTTAGGTCTGTCACAGGCACAGAGAAGAGTGGAGGGCTGTTCTGATCACTTGCAGGGCATCGTGATGGGGTGAATGGCATCTCTACAATGCCATAACCCTTCTTAATTCTGACTTACCTGATGGTAATCGGAATACCCGTCTGCTTTTCTCAATGACCCAGACAGACTGAAAGAAATAACTGCAAGCTGGCAATGAATAAGAGTATGTTTGTAGTACGACTCACTCATTCATTTCCAGGTTAGTCTGATAGCTGTCTGACTGTAGAGGAGAGTGGAGGGCTGTGGGAATGCCCACTTGTGGTTGTGGTGTTGAGTGGGGTGGTGGGGCACCACTACATGCCAGGGTGGGGGAGGTGCCCGTAGATATCAGTGAATAGACATTTTGTGATGGGGAAAGGAAGGGGGGGCCAGTAGACTCCAGAATTTATTTAATTTTGTAGGCCGGCAATTGGTCAGGGGGAGCACTAGACTGTAGTGAAGGCATGACTATTACAAAGGTCTGGCAATTGGCGGTGGGTGGTGGGATAGTTACTACACAGCAGTGATTCGAGGAATTAATTTTAAAATGGGTTGTCAATCGGCTTGGGGGGTCCACTAGTCATCAGGGATTCTTAATTTAATGGGATGTTGACTGGTGTGGGTGGGGGTGGAGCATGAAACAGCAGGGATTATACTGTCTTTTATAAATGGCTGGGATTGCATGGGGGGGGTTAGGGACCATATGGTTCTATGTGATAATGGTGATCACATAAAGGTGATCGCAGTTATGGCGAATGTATGTCAGTGAAAATGAATTTTACCAATGTACACCCTGGCGCCCGGCAAAAGGGCACTGGAGACTTGCATTTTTTATGTTTATGTGGGGAGCTGTGCTCCCGCACTCCCTACTGAAGGATTCTCAACCCCGGGGGGTGCATGTCAGGGGGTGCAAATTAAAAAAAAAAATTGGGGCTGGGCGCAACAAAGTGTATATGCGCTCGGACCCAAACCAGACCGGCACCTGCAGTTGAAGCCTGCAACCCACCTACCATGCCACAGTGCAGCTCGCCACCTGCTGCAACACTCCACATAAACCCTCCCTCCCCTTCTGCTGTGCTCACTCCCCACCCCCTGTGCATGTGTATATATAGTGACAGGATGTCGCTATACCTGCAGTCGCCTACTCCATCCAGTAGCAGTCTGGTAAGGCGCCACTACTGAGTCACCCTTTTTGGTGTACAGTCAACAGTGAGCACCCTTATCACTGGATATTGGACCATACACACCTGTAGGTACTGATGGGGGGGGGCAGTATTATCCCCACATAGAAAATCCTCAAAATGTGGCATTTGAACTCTGGTGGTGTACTTGTTAAGTTTAGCAGGGGGAGTTGAAACTGACTTTGCAGTTGTCAAACTGCATTTTGTGTAGTTTTTTCTTGGAGGGCACCACAACATTAAAGTTTTTGTAGATTGAATTTTTCCTCAATTCAAACATCTCTACTGGTCACAAGTGCATATCTGTTTAACCCTTTATGCCTGCCCCTACATAGTGATTTATTATTGGGTCACCTTGCATCCTCCTCCATATGTCATTAACAGTTATATAGAAACTATAATACTGTATTTATCATGATGTGATATGTTACAATGTATGTATTTTCTGTGCTCTCACAGCGTTCAGTTGCAATATAAGTTGTCTTACACTTATTTACTGCACTCTACATTATTTGGCATGATGCACAGCCAGCTACATCTCTGTCTTGTGATACTGACCTCCACACACTTTTTCATAATTGATTTGCTTTGTACAGCAACCCGTTGTACCGTTTTTGTTGCAATGCTTTTAATGTGTCTCAGTTTTATGTTTGTTACATCATTGTAACAAAAGCTGTATCTAACTACAGTCAGCTATCGACCAATTGAATATCATTTTTCACCATTCCGAAGCCCAACAACAAAGGTTTCTATTCTGAAGAAGCTGCCCTCTGCAAGTGATACAGTAAAACTATTGCACTTTTGGACCTTGCTATACAGTTCTATATGTACTATTTCTCCATGAACAATGATTCTGTCATATTGTTTTACAACTATTCCTGGTTCAATGTGTTCTGCCACACTGTGCAAAGCATGGTAGTATTTTCTTTTTGCTTTCTGTGTTTTTGGTGTGCCACACAAAGTAGCAATGCCTGTTTTATCACATGTGTATAGTAGGGCTGCCAGTATAGCCTAGAGGTTACAGTAACCATCTGTGAATGAGCTTGGTACATCCAGCAGACCAGACCTTGGTTTGATTCTCAACCTCCACTTGCATACTGTGTGACTCTGAGCAAGTCACTTAACAGCCCAGTGCTCCCAGGTCGCCCCTGAAAACAGGCACTTGTGCCTAGTGGGCCTTACCCGATTACCAAAGACTAAAATAAAAAAATAAAGAAAAAAATAGTTGTCTGGAGGTAAATGATCTGAATATTATTTCTGCTGGTGTTTCATGTAGTTTATATCGAAAGAGTTGAAGAGACTTCTTCAGCACAAATTTCTGACAGATCTGCATTGGAACTCCCCGAGAGCCTTTGATCATGGCAAGTGTGTGACCATTGTAGGACTCATACGGAAAAGCCAAATGAGCCCACAGTGAACCCCAGTGCCTCACAGTTTTGGGTAAGTGTACTGTGAGGTGAATGTTGTAGCTGACGTTCTGTGCACCATACAGTTTTTTAGTCAGTACAATAAAATGAATAAAAACATGCTCACAGTGATCAACTTGTTCCTCATTAATGCACTAATTTGTTAAGACTGAAATGCCTTCAACAAAGAGACACCAGTGCAAGAAATATTTCTCCAGCACAATTCCTTTCAGAACTGGGATACTATAAAAAATAAGCCAAGCATACCACTCATGAACTTTCCAGAGTTTGTACTGGGTGACTGAACGAGGTATGCAAGATATACTACATGGTGGTTTTGTGGGTAGGAATCTGGAATCTATCAGTTCTACTTGAGAGCCAAGATAAAATGGATCATTGTGATGTTTGCTATCAAACCATGTATGCATCATTTGCCTTGCAACACCCAGAAGGGCATAGTGCATGTAATCAGGAACAAGTCTTTAAATCTTTCAGTCATATCAAAGTTGGGAATACACATCAATCAATCAATCAATCAATCAAAATCTTTATTTTGCCAGGCGGAACATCATTGAGACAAGCTCATTTACAAGATGGACCTGGGGCAAAACAATTTCCAACAGGGTTAAGACATAACAGGTTGAGTGAACGTACATAACAATTGCATAGTAATAATAACAACATAATAACGTATAACTATCACATGCGACAAGATACTTGCTCCAGAACATAGCAATAGGTTCAACAGGAGGTAGTGCCATTTAAATTCAATTGCATGGATACCGATATATGGACATAAGGTAATGCACCAAAGTTTATATAGTAAACATCACTGGAGGAGTCACAGTGAGCAGGAGTGGCAGTTCCTCTAGTGTCAAAGTGTGAAGAAGATTGAGATGTAAGAGTCCTTTGATAAGTACTGTAGGCATGTCCTGGCAAGTGGGGTAGGAAGGGGGGTATAGGAGTGGGGAGGGAAGGTCAGATGAGACAGGAGACGGTTGGACATGATGGCCTAGGGAGGAAGGACTGTTCAAAGGGAGAACATGACAGATGACACAGGCAATGGTTGGGGTTTAAGTCCAATATTTGAAGCAAAGACAGATCGTTATGTTGGGACCTTGATTTGGACAATGACAGAAGGGAGGACTCAAATGACGCCTCAGGTAATGGTTGAGGTTTAAGTCCAGAATTTAAAGCAGCAACAAATTGTGATGTTAAGACCTTGACTTGAAGCAATAACTGGCCTTGGAGAAGGTCCTCGGGAACAAGGATTTGAAGAGGGAGAACGTGATGGGGAAGCAAGCCTTAAGGTTTTCTGGATCTTATTCCAGAGCATAGGAAAAGTGACACTTATTGAGGCTCTACCAAAGCACGTTTTAACTTTAGGGATAGCCAGAGTGTAAGTAAGTAAGTGTACTTGGACCTTTGACACCGTAATATGGCTTTTGATTTTCAACTGCTATTTTTGCTTGTCTCTGTTTTTTGTGGTTTTTTAAAATTGAGTTTTCATTGTAAGGGAATACCCTTACTGTTCCTTAAAATGGTGCAGGGTCTGCATCAAAAGACATACGAAGAGAGATTAAAGAAGCTTAATATGTATACACGTGGTGGGGGGCATGATATGAACTTTCATGTACATCAAGGGAATCAACAGAGTCCAAGACGGTAGCATCTTTCAGAAAAAGAGATGTGCAAGAACAAGGGGCACAATTTGAAGATGGGGGATGGCTCAGAGGTAATGTGAGGAAGTATTTTTCACTGAGAGGGTTGTGGATGCATGGAACAGCTTTCCTGAGGAGGTAGTGGAATCAAAAACAGTGGGGGAATTCAAGAATGCATAGGACAGACATAAGGCAATTCTAGTCGGGGGGTAAGAGGAAGTCGGCTGTTGGTTAACTAGGATCTGCAGCCTATGCATTAGGTAGTGAAAAGGGCAAACTAGGTGGGCCAAGCGGTCCTTATCTGCCATCAAATTCTATGTTTCCCTTTCCTTTTGGAACAGTTATGCCTTGGTCCATACAGAAACCACATCCATATTGACCACTGAACTGCATCATATTCTGCAGAAGAGGTCTGGCTACAGAATAAGTAAGTAAGAGTAAGTAAGTAAGTGTACTTGGACCTTAGCCTTGGCTCAAATGTACTTTGTAATCCTAGACACACATAAATAAATAAATAAATAAATAAAATAAAAGAATCATAAATTGCTGCTGCACAAACAATGTTTGAATGTATTGTTTCTTTTTCTTCCGCAGTCACCCACCTCACACCATGTGCCATTAAACTGCTGCACTCATCCACAAAGGGTTGTAAGTAAACATTCATTTCTGGCTTTCTGCTCCCAAATCAAAGTGAGACCATCATTATATGCTTTAATCTTATCTTTGAGGGAAATTCATTGAGATCGCACAGTAGTGGTCACACACTGTATTGTGTGGACTTGAATACTGGCATGCCATCACAGTTAAAATTAATTGCGAAAGTCTAATCATGCCCCCTGAAAAGTGCTTTATATAAAGCACCATCTTGAATGTCACTGTAGCTGCCAGTGGTGGACTGCATACTGTGTGTTGCCAACTGCTTCTGTACATCTGGGTGACAGTGTCTCTATTAAATGTTTAAGAGACATGTAAAAGAAAAAACAGCCTTTGCTAATGTTCTCAGTTGCAATGCAGTTTTCACCACAAAAGGTGCATCAGCCTGAGTTCATGTCTTTACCTAACAGTGTATCACATTTTTTGCATGTGTAATACAAATCTATAACTCCTTTACTAAAAGGAGTTATATGTGAAAATAACTTTTCAAAATGATACTTAGAATTGGGGATATTGCAATCACCACTAATAAAGTTCAGAATTCGTAAAATGTCTTCTAGTGCTTCATTGGTAAGGTAATGCTTTGTTTTTAGTACAAGCAGGAGAAGATAGCTCTGCTCCATTGGTGACATTTTCTTCAAGGATTCCTCATCTTGATTCTGCAAAGTGGCAAAACAGTCATGTCAGTATCTCATCATGTCAGTACCTCACTGTACAATTAATGGCAGCTCATTTTTTCTATGTGAAGAACTAAATTACTGTGCATGCTACTCTCACCATTTTTACACTAATGTGTACCTGACACATACTGAGCATTATCTTCCAAAGATAAGTACATCATTGACGCTACTTAGAATTAACCTATATTATTTATAATTCAGATTTCCCTTGTGTGTGATATTGTAATGTACATGTATCTCTGTTTACTTTATTCTGCTCTTCAGGTTTCATTAGTGAACAAACTACAACTCGTTGTTCATCTCCTGGACAATCAACTGACAAGTAAGTTGCTGAATGTCTGGAATACCTTAAACAAACAAACAAACAAAAAAATGCCTGGCTCGGTGGTGCATAGGGCTGAGGTGCTGAATGCCTTACTTCGTGTCACGCTGGTGACCCGGGTTTGGGAATGAGCCCAGGTTGTAAGAGAGCCAGCATGGGGGGGGGGTAAGGGCAGGGAGGGAGCAGGATTGAGCAACTGCAATGTACCTTTCCTCTCCCTGGGAGGACCCTGTCACCCATTGTAGTTCCACTGCCCCCGGATGGAGGGCTACAGGCAGTGCAGGCGAATGGGCAGCAAAGCAGTGGGAGGGTGTCCTGGTACCATGGCATGCACATGCCTCCACATGTGCACGCGCATCCCTAACAAGCGGCTGGGAGAAAAAAATGGGGAAAAAAGAGGTGCAAAAAATCAAAATAAAAAAATGCAATTATAAAATCCTACATCGTGCTTACATTACTAGGAATACGTGGTAGGTGTTCATTTTTTCTTCTTCTTTCCTTATCCCCATCTCTTTGATAACTACTGTTGCCTGTCATATGAAATTCAATATTGCCTCTTCCAGCATCTTTCCAATTTGCATTTCCTGTTGCAGAACATTCTTCTGATCCATGTCCAGCATCCCCTTAAAGATTCATGCACTCTGATGTAGCTGATCCAACTCCAACTCTGTGACTGTTGATTGCAGTGAACACATTTGCCATTGTAAGGTGTTCTTCGTTTTTCTTGTCATTGCTGTCTTCCACATTTATAACATGTCCTTCCTCTACATTCATGATATGTTTCAAAAATCACTCCACTGTTCCTTCACTTAAACTTTCACGTTGTGTGTCATCGCCTGTATAATGTTAACTGCTATTCTGGCCCAATTAGTATCGAAGTTCAAGTTATTACAATGTTCTGTGCCTCCTTTTTCATGTTCTCTGCTGCAGTGCTTCTTTTCTTTTCTTTGCTACCTCCTTCTCTTCTGTTCCTTCACTTACACCTTCATGCTTTGTGTCTTCTTGTTTATAATGTCTACTGTCATTGTGGACCCCTCCAGTATTGTAGTACAGGTCATTACAATGTTCTCGGCATTCTTTTTCAATTTTATTTTAATTTCATGATTGAATTAAAGAAACATAGAAATACAGAAATGTTCATCAAATAAGGACTGCTAGGCCCAATTCAGTCTTCCTGTAGGCCCTATACATTGTATGTGACCACTGACCCTATGTAATCAATGGCTTGTCATCACTCCCTCCCTTCTCAGGCTTCCCTTGTGCCGGTCCCAAGCATGCCTAAACCCCCTCCACTGTGCTTGCCTCCACTACCTCATGTGGCAGACTATTCCATGTGTCGACTACCCTTTCTGTGTAGAAAAACTTCCTCACATTACCTCTTAATCTACCCCCTTCCAATTTCATAGTGTGCCCCATTACTCTAGTACATTTTCTACATTGGAAAAACTCCCATGCCTGCACCTTGTTTATGCCCTTGAGGTACTTGAAAGTTTCAATCATGTCCCCCCACTGTCTCCTCTCCTCCATTGACTGCATATTGAGGTCCCTTAGTCTCTCCTCACATGTTTTGTGGTGTAAGCCCTGCACCATCTTTGTTGCCCTTCTCTGAATAGTCTCCACCTTATCTATGTCCTTGCACAGGTGTGGTCTCCAGAACTGCATGCAGTACTCCAGGTGAGGGCTTACCAATGTTTTATACAGTGGCATCACCACCTCCCACCTCCTGCTGGTGATACCCCTGCCTATGCACACCAGCATACCACTGGCCCTCCCTGCCACCTTTGTACACTGCTTTGATACCTTAAGGTCATCAAAAATGATAACCCCTAGGTCTCTTTCCTCTTTGGTGACAGTCAGCTCCTCCCCCTAACCTATATCTCCCTCCAGGTCCCCTCTACCCAGGTGCATTATTTTGCACTTCTTTATATTGAACCTCAGTTGCCACATCTCTGACCATCTTTCAAGCTTCTCTAGGTCCCTCTTTCTTTTCTGCACCCCTTCTTTAGTATCCATCCTGTTGCAGATCTTGGTGTCATCTGCAAACAGGCAGACCTTTCCTTCTAGCCCCTCTGCAATGTCACTAATGAAGACATTGAAGACGACTACCGTAGTACTGATCCCTGATAAAGACTTATTTATTTAGCCTAGCATGTCCTACTTTTTGGTTACTTATTTATTTAGCTGCTGTGTTATGGTATGATTAACTTATCTATCTGATTATATGGTTTTAATTATTATTCACATGTCAATTTTTATGTACAAGCACAGTGATTCTAGGAAAGGTGCTTTTTTATTAATGAAGACTTGCTTTATTTGAGTTCATGTTCTCCTATTCGAGTCAAGTTCTCAGATGTATTTCTTGTTTTATTTTGTTCAACACTCACTTCTGTTCCATCGCTCTTCTCTTCCTGGTGTGTGATGTGCATAATGTTCATGATCATCCATGAACCTCCTCAGTATCTGAGCACAGGTCATTGAAATGTTCTGGGCCCCTGTTCCATCTTCTCCAATGCAATTCAATTGTTGTGCTGCATTGCCTGTTTCCCTTTGGTCAACCTCCTCTTCTGTTCCCATAGGTAAAAATGCATGCTGTGTGTCTTCGTTTGTATAGTGTTCACTTTCATCATTGACCACTTCAGTATTTGAGTACAGTGTATTGCAATTTTTGATGCTTCCTTCTTCATGTTCTGCAATGCAATTCAAGTTCTCTGTTGCATTGACTGTTTTTTTTTGTGTTCCACTTCTTCATAGTATATAACCCATTTTCTCAGTATTTCCACTCTTTCTTCAACAATGATCCATTTATACTTATGGCCAGTTACTGTATTCTGTCCATTTCCTTTATCGTCACTTTGCTCTACATGGTCACAGCCATGCCTTATACTGATGTTATTATGGTGGTCACTGTCCTTATTTGGGATACTTTCATTGGTATGTTCTTTTTGTCTCACTTTGACAATGTCCTGTTCATAATTTGGTTTCAGTACTGTATGTCCACTGTGTCCAGTCATATTATTGTGCATTCCATGGTGCCTGATGTATAGTGTTGGACTTTCTGCTGCTTCCCTGTCACACCCAACTTTGCAATTAATGTTCTCAAAGTTCCATTTCTATTGTCAGCATCATTTTCATGGCCAGACAGTCGTCCTATGTGACTTTCCTTTCCATTATAATGGTATTTACCATTCATATACTGTTCCGTTTGTTTTTTTCAACCTGCAGTTCACATTCGGAATTACAGATAGTACGATTTTCCTTTTTTTCTTCATCATCACATCCATATTCCCAACTGATGCTGTCAGTGGAATAACTTTCAATTACCTCTTTAATAATGCCTTTTCCAATATTTGCTCTGTGTGTAACTTTCTATAGTAGACAATACTTTTCAGAATTAATTGCACTACTTGTTGGTTCCTGAAAACAAATGACAATTTTTGTTACTACCATTCACTAACAACCCATTTTCAAAACATATGAAGGTTCTGCTCCATTACTGACATACTCATTTGACATTTTAAAGTAAAAGACTATAAGCCTCATCACTGCATCACTGCTGACAACTGTGCTGTTCACTTGATCTTTTGGGATGAGCATACCATCTTGGTTAGGAAACAGTACTTTCAGCAGCCTAGGATATAACTTTCTTCTAAGGGTGAGGGTGGTCAGGAGTAACCACTGCTGTAATGCCATCTTGGGTACCACTGTGGTGGTATACTGCTAGTAATTCCAGATGTGGTCAAACAAAGACCTTGTTACAGCCCAGTTTTACTCATATTGTTCTCCTCCTTGCCCCTGTCATAAAAGCAGCTCCCAGCATTGCATTTCAGTTCCACTTTGGTTTACAATATTTCAGAATGGTTTGTTAATCTGTTAAGATGGACATTAAAGTTCCCAGTGCACTTTCTGAATAGTTTGTTAAGATGTTGAGATGGACATTACAGTTCCCAGTGTACTTTCTGTAAAAAGTACTGGCAGTTTACCTCATCATGCCCAAATGTCCACTTTTCCTAAAAAAATAACTCCAACAGTTTACTGGATTTAATGGATTAATGTGGGACAAAAGAAGGCCTAGGCCCATCGGGATTGTCCCCTCAATAGTGGATCATTTGTTATTTATATTGGTTTAATCAAATATCCAACTCTGATTTGAACATTTCAAAGTTATTCAAATTAATTAGGTCCTGTGGAAATAGATTCCATTGCTTGGATGCCCTGATACTGAAACATTTATCTCTCTTATTTATGTTTTCCCATTCAATTGTTAACTGCTTATTGTGGAATAAGCAGTTCCAGCTGATTTAATTTCACCTGGTACCCATCTGCCTACCCCCCCCCCAGCTGTAAATAGGAAGGAGTGTGTAGCTATGATTTCACTTCCTAACTAAGCTCTATTTAAAACACATAAAATAAAACATAAATGTACAAGCAGTATCCCCTAAATTCTTTGTCATGATTAATCTTCCCAGTGTCGCAACTCAGTATGACACATTCCATGTATTCAAGTCCCATGAGACTGCATGGGTTGTAGAACATCTCAGTTAGAATGACTGTTAGATTCAACAATATGTCTGTTTTGACACATCACTGAGCCTCAGTCTGTCAATAATGTATGACTACTGTTTCTCATGTTTTTAAATGTGTTCTGTATGTGGAACCAAAATGTGGGCCTACCTTCCCTACAGTATGTCACAATTTTATGTCATCTTCTGGTTGTAAGGTACATTTTGCTTTTTTTGCCCTGTTTGCTGGCCAGCCAATGCTGTACCTTATGATTGCTGAACTGGTACCCACACTCAGCATGTTGTGACCTGTGTTCAAGTATAGTGTAGCATGCTCCCCAATCCGGAAGATAGTGAAGCTTGTAATGAAAATGTTAAACATGTTAATAAGTGTAGTTGTGTAAAACAAGGCCATTGTTTGATTAACAAGGTCCCTGTTATGATACAGTGAAGTTACTGAGAATAAGTTCATCCCAGCAATTCTTTAAACTGCATATGCTTCTGGATTTGCAGCCAGAGGACTACTATGTGTGTCGTGTTAAAAGACAAGAACCCGCTAATGTGAAGCCTCAGCTGCAGTAGAGATTAGGGCCTCACATCACAAATCCCCTCTGTAATCCACAGAATAAATCATTTAATTTTCCACCCTATTGCACCTTAGGATGGGTTCAAGGTCTGCAGCAGCCCGACCTGGATAAATATGGAGGTGGTCACTTCCCTTGATCTCTCTGCAAATACTGCATGAAGATGATGCTCCACTGCTGCTTACTCATTGGTCCACTCATGTATGTAGATTTTCTAATCTCTGTATCTCCAATGCCAACTGTATAGCTACAGAATATGCTTAAATGCAATGCGTGTACACACATGGCATTTAGGCAAATTCTGTAAAAACAAAAGTAGGCATCACAGATGCAGAGATTAGAAAATCTCCATACATAAGTGGACCAATGAGGAAGGGGCAGTGGAGCATCATCATCACTCAGTATTTGCAGCAAGATCGAGGGAGGTGATCACCTCCCTATTTCACCAGGTCATGCAACAGCAGATCTTAGACCCAGCCTAAGGTGCGATAAGGTATAAAATTAATTGATTTAGTCTGTGGATTACTGGGGGGATTTGTGATGTGAGGCCCTGATCTCTGCTGCAGCTGGGGCTTCATGTTTCCCGGTACAATTCTTTGAAAACATATCTTCTGCAAATCTACAGACATTACTAAAAAGTTTTACTGCAACTCTTTCTGATGACCCTATAATCAGATATTCTGTTACTTTACACCTGCCTGTTAATGATTTACTATTATACAATGTCAAGAAAGAATCCTGGCTTCTGATTGGTCAGTTAGCCACTATAGCATGGATGTTATTCTGGCATAACATCCCAGCTGATTGTTTGGATTTGCATTCGTATTATTTGGATTTGCATTCACATTGTTTGCATCTTCTCTTAAGAAACAAAAATATTTGTACACACAACATTCTTTTTTATTCTGTATATAACAACAAGCCATTGTATAACAGGAATAATGCCCGCCAGGATGGG
Organism: Neoceratodus forsteri; assembly: GCA_016271365.2. Classification (NCBI taxonomy): domain Eukaryota; kingdom Metazoa; phylum Chordata; order Ceratodontiformes; family Ceratodontidae; genus Neoceratodus; species Neoceratodus forsteri. The sequence goes on from CM057449.1 coordinate 738,589,680, forward strand.
TGTTATACTGGGATAACATCCCTTCTCAGGTGTTTGCCGCCCTTGGCCTGCAGCCTTAGGCCCAACCACCCAAGGAGGGATGTTATCCCAGAATAACACCCATCCTGTCAGGCATTATTCCTTTATTAATGCTAAATTTTCAGTTTCACACATTTTTCCACACTGCAACTGTGGGCAACTGTCTTAATACAATTGTCCTGCTAGCCCCAGGACAACTTTGATTCAACAGAGTGAGATACTGATGGTTAAACCCAATGTAAGTTTTTGAATGGGTAACTAAGGTGGTCGGTGACTAAGGGGGTCCACCAGGGCAGCACAGTGTACTTGGCCTTTTTGGAGTTAACAAGGTCCTTCAACACCATTCCTCATACTAGACTGATCAGCAGACAATGTAACCTGTCTGGAGTTAAGAATGTCCTTTAACACCATTTCTCTTACAAGACTGATAAGTCAACATTGTAGCCCAGGGGTGGGTCTTGCAATGGTGATAGGGGTATTCAGTTGGCTTACTAGCAGGACTCAAAGGGTGGTGGTAAACAGGGAACACTCTGGCAAGGAAGAGTTAATGAGCATGTTGCTGTAGGAGTCTGTGTTGTGGATGGTCCTTAACAATGTGTTTATTGGTGACATTGTGGAGGCATTCATTGGGAAGGTATTCCTATTTGTGGATTATATCAAGGTTTGCAATATGGGTGGACATGACAGTGTGATTGAAAAAAATGAGGGATGACTTTAAAAACCTGCAGGAATGATCTGCAATATGGCTGCTGCAATTCAGTGTAAAAAAGGGCAGGGTCATGCCCTTTTGGGGCATAAGATGTCAGGGGTAACATACCCAGTATGATTGGAGTAACAGATAACCACAAAGCAGGAAACTTGCTTGGTATATATAATTTCAGATGACCTAGAAGAGGCTAGACAGTGTGACAAGGTGGTGCAGGGGAATGCTATCCAAATGCTTGAATGCATAGGGAGGCATATCACCACAGTAAACATGGAGGTAAGTTGGCCTTGCTATGAAACACTGGTGAGACCTCACGCCCAGTACTGCATCCACTTCTGGAGGCACTGTTTGAGAAAGAACATACACTGGGTGGCTCCAGTGCAGCATACAGTGGGTAAACTACAATAGTGCTGGGCCTGAACAGGAACACCTATGAGGAAAGACTGAATGCCTTACATATATATTTCTGGGAGATAAGGAAGGTGAGGGTGCACATGACAGACACATTCAAATGCCACTCGGGTAAAATCAGAGTATAGGAAGGGACTCATATTCCAAGGTAAGACATGACGACAGACTGGGGCAACAGTATGAAGCTGGAGGGCCAAATCTCATGGGGAAAGATCACAAAAAATTGTTACAGAGTAATGGTGGTGGAAGCTAGCAATGCCATCCCAGGGGAGGTGGTAGGGGTGAAAATAGTCACAGAATGTAAGAATGTACCTTGATTATCTATTGTAAAGCGTTACCTCTGTCCCTGCTTATTCTGTATAATTTTGTAAATACTGTACATGCATCTTGTATTTTGTATATTTATTGTGTTCTACAGACTATTGTAAAGTGCTATTGTGCACCTATCTGTTGCTGTTATGTATTGTTTCTCTGTACCTCCCCTTTTACCTTCCCCCGGGTCATATCTGAAAAAGGGACATTCTGTCTCAGTGAGCCTACCCGGTTACCAAAATTCAAATAAATAAATAAATAATGACAATGGGTGAGACAGGTGGAAGGGTACCCGTGAACCAAGAGGGGTGAGCTCCACAGTTTACTTTGGGCATTGATCCCTAGAATGGGTAGGAAATGATACGGCAGACTGAGTGGACTGATATATTCTTTTTTTTTTGTTGGACAACTCCTATGTATTTATTTATAATACATTGCTGACAAACAACATGCAATAAAACAGTGACTATCATTTTATCTCATTCTCTACAATTCTTTGGATCTTAGCTGCTGGGTTGAAGTCCTGCAGGCTAAAACAAAAAAAGTTATAAATACATGTGAAAATAACAGTACATCCATACATTACCAAACTCATTTTTAATACTTAAAGGGACACTGTCAGCCTGTGTTTCATCATGTTATTTATAGTTAAAAACCTACATTTTATGATTGCTTACCTTCTCTAAAATTCATTGATGCTGTTTGCTTTGACTGCGTCCTTCTTTAGTAGAACTGAAATGCATGGTAATGTATATTTATAAACAACCTTGTTTTGTTTACAATCCTGGATCTGTTTTTACTGCATACTTCCTGAGCATTAGAAACACACGCAAACAGTGCAGTCTCTCATGAGGCAGTAGCCTCCTAGACTCCCACTACATCATGAGGGGCTAAACTGTGTTGGGGGTGTTCTTGAGTCCAGGAAAGATGCAGCTGGGGTTGATCAAGGAATGTAAACAAACCTGTGTTTGTGTGGTAACACCAGTATGGTGGGAAGTCTGTTTTTCACTTTAAAAAAAAAGGGGTCAGAATCAAACTAACAGCTACATCAGCAATCTTTGTAGAATGTTGACCATCATAAAATGTGTTTTTTAAATTAGGGACACTTTGAGACCTAAAGGGGTTGACGGTGTCCCTTTAATGTTCTGGGGACTGAGTGTTTGAAGTGGCAGCCCCGGTTGTCTGGAACTCCCTGCCGGGGTACCTCTGGGAGGCACCATCTGTACAGTTCTTTAAATAATATTTCAAGACCTTCTTGTTTGAGCAGGCCTTTGGGGCCTGAGGAATTTATTTTGGGACCATCAGGCAACTTGGGAATTAGTGTTATACATTTTAATGGGGTTTCTGTAAAAATTTAATATATTGTATGTTGACTGTTCCTCATTCTTGTATCTGTTTATTTTGTTGTAAGGGCGCCCTTTGCCTACTAGGAAGGGTGCACATAATAAACACCCTCTACTAGTACTAGTACTACTACTTACATCATCTGTCTCAGTCTTGTCTTGGTTCTTTTGGAAATGCCATGGTTTCCAGACTTTAAGTATCATTTTTTTACAGAGCTGTAGCTGAATTTTCCCGGTCCACCATCTTAAAAACCTTCCATCAACTAGCTGGAAAATGTAAGATAAAAACAGTTCAGTAATAGTAATGAAATGTAATGTTAACTTTAATTTATTATGCTGAAAATTGGAACAATTTGATGGACACCCACAGAATCAGTGTACCTGTATGGCAAGGCACCTTGACTTTTGTGGTTTCACCTGTCTGTTATTGTCCTAACAATGGCATCCCACCATTGCACATAAGCACTGCCATAGCGTTCACAGCTGATAAAGGTAAACAACTACCAAGGCCATGATTTGTATCAGTCATGCTAAAATGGCTGACAACGGGTTCAGTAATGGATAACTTCATTTTAATATTTAAAATGTTTTGCTGTTGGTACATGCCCACCCCCACCCCACCCCCAAAAAGAAAATAATAACACCAGCACTACAAGGCTGTCTGGTGAACATGAATAAGATGTTTGCCAGCCCATACACTAAAAGCCTGTAGAGACCATGGCTGTGGGAACTTGACACGCTTCATGTGACAAGTATAGGAGACAGTATTGCCAGAGCTGAAATGCAGGCCACCCCTCCCCCACAACCACAAAGCCAGAAGGAACTGCAATGCCACATGCTGTTGGCATATGGCCCCCTCTCCCACAAAAATAAATAAGAGCAGCACTACAGGGGCGTCTGGTCAATAGGAATAAGATGTGTTTGCCAGCCCACACACTAAAAGTCTTTACAGACCATGGCTGTGGGGACTTGACACACTTCATGTGCCAAGTATGGGAGACAATATTGCCAGAGCTGAAATGCAGGCCACCCCCACAAACCACAGAACCAGAATGTGACTGCAATACCATGTGCTGTTGGCACACAGGCCTACTCCCTGCCCCCCAAGATAAGAACACAAAGGCATTGATGGAGTAGGGCAGGGTAACTGTATCAGGCAGGGACCAAACGGTGACTTTATAGCAACATATTATTGGCCCTGACCCCCAGGATAACCACAAGCATGGTTGGATAAAGGCAGCATAACTGTAACAAAGACATGCATAGACACACACAGCATATGGAATTAATTGTCAGCAACAGAAGTAATAGGTTGCCCCCCCCCCAGGCAACAGAGGCTAGGTTAACTAGAACAGACACACCACATGTGGTAACAGTGGCAGTGTATTGTCAACTTTGCATTGAAGCAAAAATACACACACACACACACACACACACACACACACACAAACAAGCATTGGCAATGAGTGCTGTATTCGGTTGACCCCTCCAAAAAAATCATTACAACCATTGGGGCAGCTAACTGAGACACACATGGGCAATGTAAAACCCGAATGACATTATTCCAATGCATGGATGGAGCAGGTCAAGATAACAGTGGCACACAACATAAACTGCAATGTACGGGCCTAGTGTCGGGCTTCAGGGAACGTGGCAAACACATGTCCAGTATTTGTTTACAATTCCATTCTATTCTAGCTGAACCAGCCTAACTTCCTTACATTTTGATGATCGTTTATTCCCAAACTTTATTTCCACAGAAGAAAATTTGTACATGCAAGCAAAAGTCACGGTCACAATGTAGTTCAACGTGTGACATAAAGACTTGCTAAAAGTGTCCAATATGCTTCTTGTTTAGTTTGCAATATTTGCACAGGGTCTTCGTACCTGCGATTGGCTTGCGGTGTGACCAGAATGTCCTCCTGTGGCAGCCTAAGCCTGTTTTCACTGCTCTGAGAATCACCTCTACGATGTACTAATAGAGGTGTGTTTCTCATGCAAAATACAAAAACAAAAACTGCAACCCTGAGGTGATGAATGGTACCCTGGCGGGGTGCTTCCCATTCAGATTCCAGTTGAATCTGTGCCACAAATCTGCCAGCATGAGCACAGGGCTCTTGAAACTCATTTAGGATTGGACAGTTATTGAGCATGTGTTGACAGCCCAACCAATCACTGCTGCTATTTTCCCCTCTACTCATGGGGGTCAACACATGATTTCCTTCCCATGCATGTGAAGTTTTGGAGTGTGCCACAACTCGTCAGTACTTGGTGCAGATCCGAGAGATGCAGATCACTATCAAGTACCAGAGGAGACTGAGGAAAAACAGTGTCCGGAGAGACAGATACACAGTCTGGCTACAGGGAGCACTTTGCTCGAGCTCAGACTGTGCTGTGGAGCCGACACTGCTTGCTCGCGGAGGCGCCAGCCAACTAGGCCGCAATGACCAGTCGAATCCGTGGACTGTGAGTGTCTGTATTTGGGCACTTTGTGATTCTTAAGGGTGTAGTATTTTAGGCCCGCGGATGGACAGGTGGGTCCAAATGGTTGATAAGGGGGCCTGGCTGCAGTGATAATTAGCAAATTCAAGCTTGTGATCAACAGATGGGAATGGGGCAGGGACTTGTGTGTAGGAAAACATATGCCACATAAGCCACAGCTTACTAATTTATGGAGAGGGGGTGGTGGCATTTCGAGGCCTGACCATTGCTTTTGGTTACTCGTGCTGTGTGATATCCACCCCTACTATTGCTATAATATGAGTGTTGTAATAATTTGGAATAAAACATAATGTAAATGTATACAAGTGATATGTGGTATACAGAGGGACTGAGTAACAAATATGAGAATGCCTATAATGTATACAGTGATGGCCAGAAAATGAGGACCAGAGTGTTCGGCTTACAAAATGTATTTTTCTAGCTACACCACTGGTCAGGGATGTAGATGGACACTTCACTACATTGGTGGGTAGGTGTGGGGGTTAATGTTGGATGGCTTGCAGTCAGCACCTGTGGCATGCAGGTTGATCCCCAAAAGAAAGTACTATGATAATAATGTGGTCCCTGCATGCGATGCTACCCAGCTGTGCTCTTGTGTGAAGGCCCTTGGCCACCTCCAGTCTGCATCAGCAGGCCGCAATAATGCCGGGTGCTGTCTTACTTGCCATTCCTGGGGGGGGGGGGAATGGTGGGTTTCACTCACACCAGGTTTAGGCTATCAGTGATCACTGGATGTATGCAGGCTGATCACCAAGAGAAAGTGCTGTCATAATAATGTGACCCCTGCATGTGATGCTGCCCTGCTGTGCCCAAGTATGAAGACCCTTGACCACCTCCGGCTTCAGCAATAGTCCCAAGTAATGCTGGGTGATGCCTTTACTACCATGCCATGGGGTGGGGGGGGAATGGACACCAGTGCCTAAATCATATTCACTCTGCAATGTGATTGGAACATGGGGGAGGGGAGTGGGGTGAAACAATTGACACCAATGTATAATTAATGGCTTATTTTTAACAGGGCCAAGGATCGTAGGACAGGAGGGCTGGGTATTAAATGGTTGGTGTAGCATAGCAAAACACTGCACAAAACGGGGTAATGCTAACCATTTCCAGAAATGCAAAGCAGTACACTGCTAACCATTTGTTCACTGTGTCCATGGCACAGAAGACCAAATTAATAACACTGTATACTTTGCTAAATTTGGCTAACCATTCTATGCCAAGTGTGATGCATTTTTACAGCTGATTAGCAGTTTCATTGATGAAACTCTGAATTAATTTTATCAGCAAGCAATAACACACGATGAGGTGTGGGTTACGTGCTGATAAGAACATGCTCAGTGGTGTACTAAGGCATGAGGCGCTTACGCCGAGTGCCTTATGCATCTGGGCGTGCTCTTATCAGCACGTAACCCACACCTCGGAGTGTGTTATCGCACTTATAAAATGGGCTTTCAATGCAGAAATTAAAAAGAAATAAATAATAGCTGTTAAAGTAGGAAAAATAGGGGAAACAAGGTTTTTTTTTTAAAGAGAAAAAAATAGTTCCTCTGTTTATGTATTGTATTGCCCTATTGAGTACAGTGTATTTAGCTTGGTCACTTGTACAGCCCCCCCCCCCATACACACACACAACTTGTGCTGCCTATGTTACTACAGAGATGTAGTTTTTAATTGTAGAGTGCTTTGAAGTGTGCATTTTAAAACTGCAGGGGCGGTTTCATAGGGAGCGAGCGTATGTTTCTTAAGCTGCCATACTGTACAGTTTGTCTGTTTTAGAGGACATATGGCTAAGATGATTGTGTGTTTTTAAAATTGTAAGGGCGGTTTTACAGGGAGCTATCGTGTGCCTCTTAAGCTCCGTAGTGTACAAGTTTTATTTTTGTAAGAGAGCAGGTGGTTGTAGTTGGATCGAGGAAGCAAGTGAGTCCTTTAGCAGCCACCGTATGATGCAATTTCCTGCTTTGTGCTTTTGAACCCGGAACGGTCGTGGTAAAAAAAATAGACGTTTTCGTTTTGAGGGTACTGTACTGAAATGCGGTTCTTTTCTTTTTTTTTTTTTTTGTTGTTTACTGTGGTGTTTGGTTTGTGTCCTGAAAGAGGACATTTTTGAATTGTGATTGAAAATCGCCAAGGCATGTGTAATGGGTAGGAGTTTGAGGAACAGGACCATTCAAGTGCTGCTGCTGCTGCGAAGTGTCTGACCGGGAGTGAGTAAAAAGTGAATTACATTTAACTTTAGGAGTTTGGTGCAGTGCTTGTGCAGGAAGGGGGGCAAAGAACTGATATTTTAGTGTTGCTGTCATTTTTCAGTTGCTGCCACGGTGCTTATGATGAAGTGCAGTTTCTTGCTGTGAGCTGTGCCAGCTTGTGTTTCTGTTTTCGGGTGGCGCAGCTCACTGATTTTGTAGTGTTGTGGGGATCGGGACTGGAGGGTAGTGCCAGTTGGCTACAATATCTTCTGATAAGGACACGGCTCATCTTAGAAGTGATTCTGTAGTGCCTCGTAGTACAGGAATTAAATGTTTGGGGGGTGCAGCTGCAGGTAAAGTAGACCAGGGGCAGTGGCTCAGACCAGCAGGAGAACACCAGGGACAGGAAAATGGAGGGGAAAGGGTCAGCCCCCTTTCCATAAATCTATACAGCAAGTTGCCATGGTGAAATTTGTTTTTCTCTGTTTCACCCCTCATCACCCATTGCTGTAGTTGTCCTGTGCTGCTCCTTTATTCTACCAGTGCCATCCCTTACACTATGCCAGGGCCAGTGCCTAGCAGGCCTTTCAGACGTCACACATGGCTGACCTAAGGGCCATAATTCATCCTGTAATGCATACCACAAGCCTCAGGGACCCAACCCCTGGGACAGAAGCCAAGAACATCCCTGTTCAATAAAAGGTCATCACCACTGGCCACAGAGCAGTTGTACGCCAGGGTGGCTGACAGGGTCAAGACTGGTAGGGTAGTGATGCCTGGAGGCTTACCTGAAGCTCTGATCCATGGCTCCTTGTGAGTTGCTCCTTTGTAATCAGCTGTCCTCCAAGTCTCCACCATCAGCAACTTGTCCTCTGTGTCCTCGGCTTGTCCAGCATTGTGTCGGGCTGTCAGGTGGTTTGTCCTAATGTCTGCTCTGGGGGTCCTCTACTTGGCTATGTCTCCTCTTTTTTTTTCCCTTTTTTTTGGTATGATTTTCATTGTCTTATTGATTGCCTTGCAGTCCCCTGGCTTCTTCCTTTCTCCAGTTGCTGACTTTACTTCCTGCTGCCTCTGTCAGAGAGTTTCCTGGCCTCTCTGTCCCGCCATTGTGTTTTTTTTTGGGGGGCTTTGCTAGACCAGGTTTCTATTTTTTTCTCACCTTTCTTTTGTTCAGATTCACCTCAATTTTTTTTCCAGTATGTTTGAGCGGTCCAATATGAACATTAAGCCTCCCGCCCAATCGCTGTATGACAAATCAATTTGTAAACTGATGGTTCATATGGCCAGTAGTTTTCAAAATCTGGTCACCAAACCAATACTTGTAGAGGCCATTGTATTGAAAGGCTCAAAAATAACTCTGTAGGCAGGTAGCCAAGTTGTCCAATTAATTGACAAATATGTTAGCCGAAGAAGTTTAACTCGCCAGTGGCCACATAGGACACTGATTTCTCCCAGTGTAAATCCACTCCCCGATGATGGCAGAGTCCCTTGTTTTTTTGTTGATCATTGTTGGTGGGTGGAATTGCACCCTGTCTCATCCATCCCGTGAGGCACCGGGCACTGCAGCACTCCCTAAAGGGAGCTGAGTACTCACCCTGTGTCTGGGTGAATGTTTGAGAGCCTGAACCATTCATGTGCAGCCACTGATGGACTCTGGGCAGAACCAGGCATGTGAGACTGCAGTGTTTCATCTCTGAGCCACAACTCAGCACTACCAGACTCCGGTTTGGAGTGCGGCTCACTAGCCACCACCAATACAGCAGTACTGAGTCTATCAGCAGTGAGAGACAAGGGCCAGATGGTGAGTGGTTGTTCAAGGCTTTGTGCCATGGTCTGAACTGTGAACCAGCTTCAGTAGCTGAAATAATATTTTCAACTGCTGTACTAATTAACAGGTGTGAAAGTTTCCTTAGTGCAATGACAGCAATAATTTGGAATTCAACAGACTTTGAAATTTGTTTACCATGCAGTGTATGCTACATTAGTAGCAAGTGCCATGTCTACAATAATGTATCTACTAGTGAAACGGATCAGTGGAACAGATGTAAGAAAATTGAAAACAGTCCCTTCACTATGGGCCAGAAACTTCAAACCAGAAGAGTTTGATGAAAGAGGATATGAAGATTCTTGAAGTTATGTGGCAGAATGATGTGCTGGAAAAAGACCACATGGAGGATGATTGCATTGTCTTAAAAATGTCAAGTATGTGACTGACATGTACTGCTAACCAAATTTGTAAAATGGGAAAAGGATTTCAAGCAATCTGACTGGTTGTTAGCCGTGCGTTAGAAGTGTGTAACGCATGGTCAAAATTAGAAACCCCACTTAGAATACACAGACCCGTTTTATAAACGCATTAAGCCACTCCAGGGATGTGCATTATATAGTTCTAATGCACGGCTATGGGCTGGATGCACGTGGCCTGTGGTCTCGTGCCTCACTACATCCCCTGGCCATGCATTAGAACTGTGTAACACACACCCCATAGTGTCTTATTGCTTACATAGCATGAATGTATTAGTGTGTCAAAGTGGTGCCATTGGGTGGGAAGTCCTTTTTTTTTTAATTTAATTCTTTATTTTGTTTTAGTCACTCAGAGAAATAGATTACAGAGGTCCACATTAAGAACACAGTCAATTACAAACCCTCTAGAAATAGTACATTACAACAGAATGCATACTGGTCAGGCATACTTCATATACAGTTCTTATAAGTAAAGTGACATCGCTGTTAAGTTAGCAAATTGTTACAATGTTTAAAGTATGTAAACTGTAAGAGGCATCCCAAGAAGGTCTGTACTCTGCCTTTCAAGAATATATCAAAGGAGTGGCTGAGTCCCCAAATTCCCAGAACAAATGGTACAGTTCCTTAAAGTCCAGTGAGAAATCCTTACTCTACATACCTATATCACCCCAGCTGACCAGCTTTCCTTGCAATGAGAGCCTTTAAATTATTTTAGGGCACAAAATCTGTATAGTTATCTAGATGATGTAGCATTCACTTCCTCTAGTGGGTATCAAATGGCTCCACCCTGTCCACTAACCTAGCAGTAAGTCTTTCTAAGGCATAAGTTTCTCTGACCAAAGTGACCCAGGAGTCTCATGTACGTATGGTTTTTGTATGCCAGAGATGGATAATCACTTTCTGAGCTGCTAGGATAAGAGTGGTGGTTTGTCGGTAGGTTGTACAGTCAACCTTGACCCCCTAAGGTGGTGTAAAGGTCAAAATATAAACTGGTGTGAGTAATTCTGCACAATCATAAATGTCAATTACTTCCTGCAGTACCCCCCGCCAGAATGGGGTGAGAGATTCACAGGCCCACATAATATGTCCATGGTCTGCTCGCTCCACTTGCAGTCCCCCCAAACAGTCTTCCAATGTGTGCCCCGAGTATCTTGTCACCACTGCTGGGGTATGGAAGAAATGGGTCCACAGTTTCCATGTGTACGCCTTACACTACGGCAAGCTAGAGACCTTGTGCAGGGGGAGGGCAGAACCTAGCCAATTAGTGCTTGAGATGTCAAGCTGTAATTCCTATGACCATTTAACTCTGATCAAATCTGTGGAGTCCACCAGTCTCTCATGTAATGCTTTATAAATAGAACTAATAAGATGTCTTGAGTAAACCCCAGTAATATGTGACTGAATCAGTGTAATTAGTCATGAAGGTTTCTCCGCTATTCCCGCCAGTTCCTCCTCCTGGGTCCGTAGGTGGGATTTTACTTGTAAGTATCCATAAAGCTCCCTTTGAGGAAGACTATACTTGGCCTGCAGGGAGACAAACATGACGACATGAGAGGTGTCCACCAGCTGAAAGTTATACCTCATGCCATATTGTTGCCATTGAACCACTCTTCTATCTGTATGATTAGGCACAAATGCAGAATCTTGGGCAAAAGCCTGGAGATAAAGTGTTTCCGTCCATGTTAGATGCTTATGGAGAACTTGTAACCATTGTCAGAATGGCTCCTGTGTGTACTGGAAGAATTTGAGGAGGGGAAGGCATCATGGGGGATCACCGCATAAATATCCCAAGAGGTCAAACAGGTCATTTAGAGTTAGTTGTATTAATTTCCAGTGAATGGAGTATCAGGGATTCAACCAACAGAGGAGAGTTTGAAGCTGTGATGTCATAGTGTAAAATGTGAAATTCAGTAAGTTTAGACCTCCCTTATCACGTGGCAGTTGGAGGATGGAGTACCGTACTCTTGGTGCGTCGCCTGCCAAATAAATCTGGATATTAACTTATCCCATGCCTTAAAATATGTATTACTGGGAGGAATTGGGAGAGTCCGCAGAAAAAATAAAATCCAAGGGAGTACATTTTGTTGTATGGCTTTTATCCTGTTTAGGAAGCTCAGTAGAGATTGGGACCAGCTTGATAAGTCCTCAGCCAGTTGCTGTGTTAGGGATTCATAATTAAGCATATCTGTAACTACCAGGTTTTTTGTTAACTTAATACCCAAGAGGCAGATAGCTAATTAGTGCAATTTAAAAAGGGAGGCCCACTTTAATTGCTGTGAGGGAGTGAAATTGTAGAGGAAGACCTCTGTTTTTTGATCATTCACCCTATAGCCCACCAGTGCCACAAATAGCTATAACTGTTCCCATACCACTGGAATAGAATGTTCCGGAGAGACCAGAGTAAGCAAAATGTCATCTGAGAATAATGAGAGTTCATGAGACTGCCCTCCCAGGGTGATGCCCTCTATGTCCAGATGCCTCGTTATTGATTCCACTAGAGGCTCAAGGTAAAAGACGAAGAGCAGGGGTGACGAAGGGCAACCCTGCCTGGTCCCACAAGAAAGTTTGAAAGGGTCAGACAAGGAGCCATCCAGCTTCGACTAGGCCATGGGAGTGCAATATATATTCTGCAGTTGGGTAATGAGTTCATTGGGGAAGCCAAAATGAGACAGGGTCACCCATAAAAAAAGGCCAGGCGACCCTGTCAAAGGCCTTTCCTGCATCCAGCCCCAAAAGTGCCAAAGGGATTTTTCATGTTGTAGCATAGTCCAGTATTAAGTACCTATGACGTGCTGAATCGTGGACCTGACATCCTTTGATAAAGCCTACCTGGTCCTGGTTAACAAGGGAGGGCAAATAATTTTCAATTCTATGGGAGAGTATTGACATATATATTTTATAACCATAATTTAACATCAATATGAGTCGATAAGAGGCAGGGCATCTGACATCCTTTTGGGGTTTAGGAATCGCTGCTAGGGTTGCGTATCTCCAGGAAGGCGGGGGAGGTTCATCAATTTGAACATTATGGTAGGCCGGGAGCAGGACTGGAAGAAGTAGGTCCTTAAAGGCCTTACAGAATTCAAAGGGGTATCTGTCAGGACCAGGGGCTTTTAAGGTTTTGGCTGTCAAAAAGACTGATTCAATCTCTTGTCTTGTGATCGGGGTCAAGAAAGATTGTGCCTGGGCAACGGGCAACTTAGGTAAGGAAAAGTTGTTCAGGTAGGACTCAATCTATTCCTTAGTCTGTTTATATTCCAGAGTATATAGCTTCTGGTAGAATTTGGCTAATGCTTTCCTAATTGCTTGGGGTTGGGTAAGTAAATCACCTGTTTTCGGGGTTGAACAGGCTTGTCACACATGCATGAGCTTTATGTTCCCTAAGTCTTCGTGATAACCTCCTTGCCCCTCTGGGTCTGCCTCATGATACGAGTGTTTCAGGTAGAATAATTGTTGTTCAGTTTGCTGGTCTACCAATTTTTGCAACTGTTGTTTAACCATCCACAATTGACTTTTAACTGAGTTATCTCCCTCTACCAGAAAAGACTGCAGCATCCTGAGCTCCTCCTGCATGCCCTTAAATCTGGCCTCTCTATCCCTCTTTTTTTTAACCGAATATTCTATAATAACACCTCTCAGAACTGTTTTTAATGTGCCCCACATTATTGTGGCAGACACTTCTGAAATGTGCATTATCAGATAATATACGGGGACAGCTTTCTGAACCATTTGTTTGAATTCAGGGTCCCGTAGGTGCCCCAGATTCAAACACCAGTGTGAAACCATTTTTTCCCTCCCAAATGCAAGTCTCGCATATACCGGGGCATGGTCTGAAAGAAAATTCACACCATGCCATATATCACATAATGTTTCCAAGTGCTCTACTGTTGTAAATAGATAGTCAAGCCTGGAGGCCACCCCAGTCCGAGCTGCCAAATGAGTAAAGCCCCTGGCGGTAGGGAAATGTCTCCATGTGCCAATAAAACCTAAATTTGACAGGGTTCTTTTCAAGTATTTCTGCAAGAGGATAACCCTATATGGCAGAGACCAGTAAGAATCCAGGGAAGGATTGAGGGTGTTATTTAAATCTTCTTCCATAATTAGTTGGGCCTTTAATACCGGTAGCAGATCTGAGAAGAATTTTTGTACCATCTGTTTGGAGGACCCCAGCAGGAAATAAGCTGAAACCAGAGTTACCATTTGAGAGGGCAGCCGACCCATGCAATAGCATACTTGCCTTCAGGGTCCATTACCTGGTCAATGAACTCAAATGATTCCCCCCCGTGACCAGTATTGCCACCTCGCACCTCCTACCTGACCCATGGGACGAGGCTACCACCATCTTATAGCCAGATAGCTGTAATTTGGTGTATTCAGCAAGAAATTGGTGTGTCTCTTGTAAAACTATAAGTTCTAGAATGTTTAATGGGGGTATGAATCCCATTAACATTCAATGACAGTATCAGAGACTGTTTATCCATCTGGACCATGTTTAATATATTTATTATTGTCAGCCACTCCTCCTATCTGATTATTGCATGCTATTTAGAGTGTATAATGTTTTAACTGAAGTAAAACACCTCTATAGGATAATGCCAGTATTAAGACCTCTGAGATATTACCAGTATAACAGTTTAACGCAGTAACCTTAATGTGCATTAACCAGCGTTCCTCATAGTTTGTTCTGTGGAAACTCAACCTTACTACAGAATAACATGTACAGTTGGTCCCTGAGTGCAATTTTAAGACTAATGAGAACAACAGTCTTTTAACTATTTGTAATCAAAAAAAATTTACCCCTGAAACAGAGTACCAAAAATAAAGGCTTACCAACAGGGTAATAACCCCCAAAAAAATTAAGGATAGTGCTACAGAATGAAAAAAACAGAAGAAATTCTCCTAGTCCTGACTGGGACACAGCCACCAAAGTGTGTGCCCAGTGTCAAAGATCAAAAGTACACCCGTATTCGGCTGCCAAATAGAACATCTTATGGGTCTGACTTCCAAGGTAGGGAGGAGTTTGGTAATTCCCCCATAATTAAAGTGGCTTAGTGGAAGTATTCCCTGATTGTCACTGACTGGGAGGTAAACCCACGTTCAAGCCGTGTCTGGGCCTCCAAGGGGCAGTACATACTCCCCAACTGATGGAGAACAAAAAGTAGGGTAGTATAACTTAAAAAAAGTTAGGGTGAGGGATTGTGAAAAAGTGTCATGGTACCTAGCAGCCTTTCCGAGGTCAGACTCCAGCAAGACAAATAAGGTATGGGGGTTGAAAAAATGGGTCCCCCTCTCAACCTGATGCTGTAGCTAAGGCTTTCATTATGAGAAAATTATTTAGGAGATTGACCCCCACAGCCCATTTTATTCCATCGCTGCTCGTCTTCCCAAGTAAAATGTGTGGGGGCAGGGGGTAACCCCAGCACAATTTTCTGCACTTAATTTAAAAAAAAATTAAAATAATTGACTTAAAGTTGTGAGGGTCATCCCTCACAGCCCACCCATGACTCAGATTCTGGTATCCAGTGAACAAGACGACCGAAATTGGACGCTGACAAAACAGCGACTCAGTTACAGTGCCTGTGTTCATGGCTACCAAGCAGGAAGTGACCAGATACTCGGGGTGGGCGAACAATTAAGACAAAAGTAGCGGGTATATATGCATGCACGCATGGGGGAGGCAGGAGGAATGATGTGGGAGGGGTGTGGTGGGCAGCTACCGAGCTGGTCCACTAGTGTGGTGGGAGGCGGTTGGCTGGGAGGTGCAGTGTACAGGTTCGGGTCCAGCGCAGTGTTTTGGGTTTTTATGCCAGCAGGTGACATGTATTTTTTTAAATTTTTCACCCCCCGACATGCACTCCTCCAGAGTTGAGGTTCCTTAATAATGGGAGTGTGGGGCACACAGCCCCCCACATTAACAACGAGACCTATAGGCCTCGGGTGCTGTTGTTATCCACACTGCAAGTGTGCATCATTGAAACTGATTTTCGGTGATGTACACTCGCCATAATGGCGATTGCCTTTTCGGGAACACCATTATGATATGGAACCCCAGATTCTTGTATGTGTGGTTAACCAGGTCAGTATCCATGAATCATTCCCCTACTGCATTGCTTGCAGAGCTCCACTAATAGGAACCCCATAATAATGTCTAGACTGAGAAGATCATGGGTTAACATTAAATGGGCCTGCCTTTAGCACAACTGACAAAGATTGGTTCAGCATAAACTTTCAAATCCTAATAATTGCATCAATTTAAGCTCTATTGTCTGCAGCTCAATAGGAGCATAATAAACAAAAACTTCCCTGAACCACAATCTGTCTGGTTCAATGTCCCATGTCTATTTGTAATAACAACTCCCCCCCCCTCACAGGAGTCGTTGGTTAGCCATACTGGTTGTAGGGGCTTTAAAGTGGTGGTTCTGGGGAGAAGACAGTACTGTACCTGTAGATCCGAGAGCACGGTGTGCCACAGTCACTTTCTAAATCCTTGGCACCACCACAAAGAGCCTTAATTCACTAAAGGCCAGCAGATATAAGCATAGGGATCTTCAGAAAGCCTAAACAAAAAGGGGGGGGATGCCCTGCAACCTCCAGCAGACCTCTGGAAGGGTGGGGAGTGCTTTGATTGGATATTATTTGCCATAGAAGACATTTGTAATGTTTGGAAATATGTAGTTTTTACTGTCATTGTCTATCACATTTGTGTGCACTGGTGTACAATGTAAAAAATACTGTGCAGCTCTAAATCTAGACAGTTGGTGAAGAGAGGTGGTTCTGTACAGGTTACAAATAGTATACACCACTGTCTACACAGTAGAGTCTCTATTTGAGTGGATGAAATCAGCCATGGTGCATACGAGTACCTTGACAGTAATTTTCTGAAAAAAACTTTAGTTTCATCCGTTTTCAAGTATCCTTTGGTAGTGATAGTAAATATGCAACCCACATACATACATATGTTATGGGTCGGTAACTATGTAACACAGAAATGCTGTATATTTTACATTATTTAAACTGTGTGCTTCTCCATTCTGCACTGGCATAAGTCATGTAAGTGTAATTTCTGGACAGGTAGGCATCAGTGAAAGTCGATGCTTACCAAAGGGCTGGAAAGACAGGAAAAGAGAGAGAGAAGGTGGCTTTAAATGGAAGATTACACACCAGTTGCCTCTGAGTAAGGTACACACAAGTAATGATTTTTTGGTTTTCTTTTTTTTCCACAACAAAAGAATCAGAACTTTCCAAAGTAATGGACAGCAGAAGGTAAAGCCATCAAAAAACAGAGAGCAATGAGTACCAATGCCCATAGTCTGAGTAACAAGCTTCCTGAATTAGTGGCCTTGATGGAGGAGGAACATCTGGACATCATGGCAGTCACAGAAACATGGTACACACAAAACCATGACTGGGACGTAAACATACCAGGATACACTATCTACAGGAGGGACAGGGAGGATAAAAGAGGAGGAGGAGTAGCTCTTTACATAAGGGAAGGAATCAAAGCAACAGAACAAAGGAAAACAGGGAGAGAAGAAGCACTGTGGGTAAATCTGGAGACCAGCAACGCACCACAATCCGCACAGGGTTAGACAGACCTCTTCTCAGGGGAGGAAATGGACAAGGAAATGATAGAAAGTATACTTAGAATGGCAGAAAAGGGGAGATATTGCTGACGGGTGATCTGAATATGCCAGAAGTTAACTGAGTGCAGTTGCAGCAGCCACTTCAAGAGTGGGGTTATTCTAGATGCCCCACAGGGGAATGCCTAGACAACTAGTATTGTAGCCCACTCAAGAGGGAGCAATCTTAGACCTGGTTCTCTCAAATGGAGATGAAGAGAGGATCACAGATGTGAAGTGGGTAGCCATCTGGGAACTAGAGCGACCATCGAACAGTATGGTTCACAATAAACACAGCAATAGAGTCAACTATACAAAGGCAAAAGTACTGGACTTTTGAGGGCTGACTTTGCTAAAATGGGTGAGTGCCTAAGGAATGCACTAGCAAATGGGCAGGAAGGAGGGGTGGAAGAACAATGGGGAATAATAAAAACTGCCATCACAGAGGTAACAAGCCTTTGTGTGAAGCAAATAAACAAAATGAAAAGATGTAAGAAACCACTATGGTTCTCAAAGGAAGTGGCAGTGAAGGTTCAAGAGAAAAAGAAAGCATTCAGGAAGTACAAGGAATCACAGAAGGAGCAGGACAGAGAACTGTATCAGTTAAAGCAAAAGGAAGCTGGGAAGGCAGTCAGAACAGCAAAGCCCAAACTGAGGAAAGATAGCCAACTCAGTTAAGAAGGGGATAAAACCTTTATAGGTACATCAGGAGCTAAGGAAGACCAAGGGAGGATAGTGAGGCTTAATAAAGGGAGGAGGGTGGGCAGAGGGAGACTGTGAAAGGCAGAGATACTAAACAAATATTTTTGCTCAGTATTTACAAAGGAAGAGGGGAGGTACCTAAAACAAACAGTAGAAACACTCTGGATACAGAAGTTGATACCAGCCCATTTACAGAAGAAAGGGTTCTGAAAGAACTCTAAAACTGAAGGTGGACAAAGCAATGGGGCCTGATGGATTCATCCCAGAATTCTAAATAACTAAGGGTAGAACTAGTGACACCACTGACTACCCTCTTTAACAAATCATGGAGGATGGGGTGGTACCCGAGGACTGGAGGAGGGCAGATGTGATTCCCCTTCACAAAAGCGGGAGCAAGGCAGAAGCAGGAAACTACAGACCTGTTAGTTTAACCTCAGTGGTAGGGAAAATGATGGAATCACTTCTGAAGGAAAGAGCTGTTGAGTATCTAGAGGCCAGAGGGCACAGGACCCAAGGCAGCATGGATTCACAGCGGGAAGGTCATGCCAGACAAATCTGATAGATTTCTTTGACTGGGTGACCAAAGTAGTAGATTAGGAGGGCTGTGACATGGCTCACCTAGACTTTAGCAAGGCATTTGACACAGTCCCACACAAAAGATTAATATACAAGTTAGCCAGCCTGGGAGTGGGTCCCAAGATGACAGCCTGGTAAAGAATTGGCTGGAGAATAGGACACAGAGAGTAATAGTAAATGGAGTCCACTCTGAAGAAAGGGGGTTACTGGTGGGACCGTAGGGTTCAGTATTAGATCGGTCCTCTTCAATGTCTTTATAAGTGACATTGTAGAGGGACTGAAGGAAAGTATGTCTCTTTGCAGATGACACAAAGATCTGCAACAGAGTTGATGCACAAGGTGGGTGGAAAGGATGAGAAGAGACTTGGCAAGGTTAGAGGAATGGTCAAATGTATGGCAGCTTAGATTCAATGCTAAGAAGTGCAGGTAATGCACCTGGGAAACAAAACCCAGGGAAGAGTACACAATGGGGGTGAGATACTAACAACAACAAAATGGAAAGGGACCTGGGGTAGTCATATCAGATGACCTAAAGGTGGGTAAGCAATGTGAGAGGGCAGCAAGGAGGGTTGGGGTACTGGGATGCATAGGGAGAGGCATCACCAGTAGAAAACAGGAAGTTATTATCCTCTGTACAGACAGCTGGTGAGACCCCATCTGGAGTACTGCAAGCAGTTCTGAGACCCAATCCCAAAAGACATAGATAGGATGGAAGCTGTCCAGAGAGGGCAATTCAAATGGTGCAGGGTCTGCACCAGAAGACATATGAAGAGAGACTTAAGGAGCTTAATATGTTAGCCTTGAGGAAAGGAGGGAGAGGGGGACATGATAGAAACTTTCATACCTCAAGGACTCAACAAAGTCCAAGAGGGTAGCATCTTTCAAAAAGAGGTGTGCAAGAACACAAGGCCAATTTAAGATAGAGGGGGCGGCTCAGAGGTAATTTACAAGTATTTTTCAGAGAGGGTTGTGGATGCATGGAACAGCCTTCCGGAGGAGGTTGTGTAGTCAAAAACCGTGGTGGAATTCAAGCATGCATGGGACAGTCATAAGACAATTCTAGGGGTGGGGTAGGAAGAAGTTGGCTGCTGGTTAACTAGGATCTGCAGCTTATCCATTAGGTAGGGAAATGGGCAGACTGGGTGGGCCAAGTGGTCCTTATCTGCCGTCAAATTCTATGTTTCTATGTTTCTATGGACAAAACACCAGAGAGTCCTGCAGTGAAAAGTATCTGATTTAGAAACAGCAACTTAGAACATGAACAGACACAGGCATGGTACAGTGAATGGTGAATCAGGGTAATCACGCTGGAAATCACTTTGACTTCACGTGATGGCCTACCGGCAGAGACATTTGTGACCCTCCTCAGCAGGCCAGGATTGAATGTGTTAATGACAATATCGGTACCCCAGTTGCTTGAATCTTTGCAATTTCAAACTCATTAGCCAGGCCTGACTAGCTACCTAATTGTATAGACTTCACACTCCTCCTCTTTAAGTATATACTGTATACGAACATATGAACATACGAAATTTGCCAGCAGATAAAGGTTTAGAGGTCTATCAAGTTTGCTCGAATGTGCAGCTAGCACCCCTATTCCTGCAGTTGCCCCCCTTCCACCCCTTCCCCTTCATTGACCCTCCCTTGTCCTGTCCCATCCCTTTGCAGCAGTCCACTGCTCTACTGGATACCACTTCTGCAGGTAACGATTCCACCCAGCCACCACCCTCTCTGTAAAAACGCTCCTCATCTCCCTCCTGAACCTTCCTCCTCCAGTTTCATATCATGGCCTGTGTCCCTCCCTCCCTTACTTTGAACAGCCCTCTGTACCTGTCTTGTTTATTCCTTTCATGTACTTAAAGGTTTCAGTCATGTTCCCCGTCCTCCTCTCCTCCAGTGAGTACATGTTCAACTCCCTCAGCCTCCTCTCGTATGATAAGTCCCCCAGCCCCTTGATCATCGTTGTCGCCCTGCGTTGCACCCCCTCCAGTAACTTAATGTCCCTCTTCAGATACGGGCGCCAGTACTACATGCAGTACTCCAGGTGCGGTCTAACTAATGACCTATACAGTGGCAGAATCACCTCCTCCCTACTCGAGGATATACCCCTTGCAATACAACCCATCATTTTGTTGGCCTTTGCAGCTGCCTTCCTACATTGTGCTGAGTTGCTCATTGACCCTGTAATGAGCACCCCCAGATCCTTCTGCCCTCTGTCTGGGCTAGCTGCACTCCCCCAGCTGGTAACTCCTCCTTGGATTCTTCATCCCAAAATGCAGCACCTTGCACTTTTTGGCATTAAACCCCAGTTACCAGGTGTCTGACCAGGTTTCAAGCTTTGCCAGATCATCCTGCAACCCCTGACATCCACCTAGGTCGCCCACCACCATTCCTACCTTGGTATCATCAACAAACAGACTGATCTTGCTCTCGATGTCCAATGATATGTCTGCAATGAATATCCCAAACAACACTGGTCCCAACACTGAGCCCTGTGGAACATCGCTCGTCACTACCCTTGGGTGTGAGAGCTCCCCACTCACCACCACCCTCTGTTGCCTTCACTGAAGCCAGTTCCCCTACCCATCTCACCAGCTTTGCACCTGCCCCTGTGCCTACTAACTTACTTCCCAGCCTTCCATGCGGCACCAAGTCGAATGCCTTACTGAAGTCCAGATACAGGACATCCACTGCATGGCCCCTGTCCAGTTGACTAGTTACCCAGTCATAGAACTCCACCATGTTGGTTTGGCAAGATCTGCCCCATATGAAGCCATGCTGTCTGCTGTCCTGTAGTCCTTTGGCCTCTAGGAAGGCCACCAGCCTTTTCTTCAGGATAGTCTCCATTAGCTTACCCATGATGGATGTGAGGCTCACTGGTCTGTAGTTTCCCGATTCATCCTTGGGGCCACTCTTGTGAAGGGGCACCACATGAGCCATCCTCCAGTCCTGAGGTACACACCATGTAGTGAGGCATTAAATAGGTCTGCCAAATCTCCTGCAAGGACCTCTGCCAACCCTTTCAGTACCGTGGGGTGGATGCCATCTTGGCCTGGTGCTCTATCCACCCTCAGTGCCTTCAAACCCTCCCGAACTCTGCCCTCGGTGATTTCCCCATCTGTCACCCTCCCCATTTCTGTCATTTCTCCCCCCATGGGTGTCACTCCCTCTTCTCTTTAGTAAATACTGAGCAGAAGTACTCATTTAGTGCTTCTGCCTTATCGCACCCTGCTTCCACCTAACCCCCTCCTTCCTAATCCTTACTATGTGGTCCTTACAGCTCCTTTTCTCCCTGATGTACCTAAAGAAGTCCTTCTCCCCCTTCTTAATGCCTTGTGCCAGCCTGACTTCCGTAGATGCCTTGGCTCCCCTTACTGCCCTTGTCACCTCCTTCGATTCCATCAAGTACTCCTCCCTGTCCTCCCCTCTCCCTGTTTTCTTGTACTTCCTAAAGGTGGCTCTTTTCCTCCTTACCTTTTCCATGACCTCTTGCTCAACCAGCTTGGTTTCTTAGCCCTAGCCTTCTTGCTCTGGGCCTTGCAGCAGGTTTTGGTAGCCTCCACTATCCCCAGCTTTATTAGCTCCCACCTCTGATTAGTGTCCATACTAGACTGAATTCTGGCCAGGTACCCTTTGTATGTATTACTAATTCCAGGGAATAAGCATGTGTATTGCTGTATGCTATTTACCTGTGATCTGTTCTGTTTTCTGACGTGGAACCTTTGTAAATGAGTCTTTGACTCAAAGGTTGTAAATCCGATTTTCAATAAATTTCACAATAAGCGACCGCAACAGCGAGCACTGTATAAACAGCTGTTTCTACAGTACAGTACTCACAGTTGCATGTAATTGCTGTCTGAGCTGGTGAATGGAAGGCACTTCTGCTCAGCCATCATTTGAAGTCAAAACTGTGACTGTGGTGAGGGGTGGTGGTAGGGAATAATACTAATGAAAAGTTATGAGAGAAGTGACCCCGTGTGTTTTTGTAGTGACACGTGTGTGTAAGAGAGAGGGATCAGCAACACTGGCAACTATTGAGTATGGTTACTGATATATTCAAGCTGGTTTTGGTTTGCTTTCCACATAAATGAAAGCATTTTCATTTCTCTTTGTTTTGTTTTCTAGTTGTGCAGCTCACTTGAGTGTGGGGTTTGGGGTATTAGTGGGACTTACAACCACATTAAGACAGTTTGAGAGAGTAAAATAGGCTGCAGGTTCCATTTTGAATTCCATCAGAGTGTAAAATCCCTTCACTGGTATTTAAATAATGAACAATGGATTGGAAACGGTGTAATCTTGTTTTGGGGTTACACAACCTTGCTGTGTGACCTCATAACCTATGTAGCTTTCCCCTCCAGTTTCAGGTGTGATCACACAGTTAAGTGTGTAAAACTAAGAAAGCTTTAGCACACAGTTGCATATGCATTATTCTCTGTATATCATCATATTGTGTTATGACACCCCAGTGGCAATTACATGGCCTCAGCTGTGCACAACCCGCAAGACAATTGTCATTGTTAATATGGTAACCAGATGATGCCAACTATGCACAGTGCCTGTGTCAGGGGCTGCCTGGGAGCACTAGGGAGGTTAAGTGACTTTCTTAATGTCACACTGGGGACATTAAGTGATTTGCTCGATGTCATCACACATTATGCAGGTGGATTAGTGGGAGTGAAACATGGGTCTGTTGGATGCAGCCATCCTATTGACAGGTGTAATAACATGGGTTGCAGAAAACGTGCAACCACATTGGTGTACTGGGTGTGCATTACCATGTATCAAGCACCAATATATGCACAATTTGTATGAAATGGCCATAAAGTTGTATCCTACAACACAGCGGCACTCGGGGGTCTTGTTATTTACAGGAGAAGCAAACTTGAGGGGCGGCCATGTAAAGTACTGGGTCTGGGAGCACCCAAGAGAGGCAGTGGGACATGAATAGCAAGGACCTGCTGCACAGTAAGAGGAAGTTGAAAATAAGTGTCTCCTCTGTCATGTCTGTCTGTGTGGGTGTGGTGGTAAATAGGTATGGAGAGGGAGAGCACTAGTGCCACAAGTCTGCCTTGGTGAATGGTTTCTCTCCCTCCCGTGAGGTCTGTGGTCATTGAATTATCTGCCTAATGGCCCACCTGGTTAGTCACCCACCACAGTGCCTGATGTGCTCACTTGCCTAACTGCTCCTGGGGTCACTAATTTGTGGGAGTGTGATTTTTTATACTGATCTGCACCTCTCTTATGCTCTCTCCTCTGTCTGTCAGCCTGTTTCCATCTGCTGACAGCCCTGCACTAACAGTGTCCACAACAATGTGCCCCACAGGTGAGATAGAGAGAGTTCAGCAGCCAATTCCCCATTGCACGGCTCCACCCTCCCCTCAGTAAGACACAGTAAGAGAGTTCTCCATTCCACCCCTTCACAGCAACTGCTGCGGTACCACCCTGCACCATGTTTCCCCACCCTGCCCATTGCTGCATTGTTTGACCCTTCCCCTCCCACAGCACTTGTCCACATCATGATGTAATAAGTGAGCTGTATGTGCACTGTACAGTTGAACAGCAGACAGCAAGTTATGTGTCCCTGTCACCAGGCAGTCAATGGGGCAACATAACAGTGTGTCTGTGTGGGAAGGTGGGTGTGTGTGGGTGTTGGGTACCATCATGTGCACTCTCCTGCAGTTGTGTGTGTGTGTGTGTGTGTGTGTGTGTGTGTGTGTATCTCTGTGGACAGGCACCATATTGTTGCAGACAGATGTGACAGAAAGAGAGAGAGAGAGAGAAAGAAAGAGAGAGTCACACTACTGGAATGTCCCCCCACTGTAAAGTAAGAGCACACTATCTCAGAAGTAGGTTACTGCGCTTATAACATCTGTCAGAAAGGATATTAGGCACCGCAAATGTGAGTAATCATGTCAGTAGTGTATGTCGCACATTTGTATGTGTATGACAGCTGCACATTTGCATTATTTGTTGGGGAACATTTTTCCAGGTGGCAAGATACAGTCACATTTTTGGTCATTGAAGAGGGAGAATACACCCTTAAATTTTCTTTGTTTGACCATACACCATGTTATAAGTAAGCGATAAACCATGACAGAGGGTGTGGTTGTTGGTGATTAATCAACACCCAGGGTGGTGTGAGGGCACTCAGCCTGTGGTCTCATCACTCACAACATACAGGGGATGTTTATTGATATCAAAAAACACAGCCCCTGTTGTGGGTTATTGCTTACTTATTACAACATATACTATACATTGCCAGTCACAAGCACATAATTTTAACAGTACAGTCATGCAGATTGCCATGGCAGTCTGGAGAACAGGAATAATTAACTACAGAGGTATGTGAGGTAAAAATCTCAGTCCCACATCTTCACACAGCATCAGTGTAAAGTAGATGGACAGCCTTATAATGAGTATTAAACTATGTCCACCTTGTAATTACTATGCAACTTCTGGTGGTTGAACATGTATGATACCTAAATGATATCTGAAAAATATAATGAAGTTTATACAGGAGCTGGGTAACAGATAACCCACTTTGGTGGTTAATGAATACAGTAGGGAAAGCAACTCATGGACATTAACAACCTGGTTAGAACATTTATACCGAAGACATAGCTGATAATGCATTTTGTAAATTTTATGTTTTTAGAAAAATCTTACATGTAGATGATTCATTGTCTAACAGAATAAGAATGAATCCAGCGAGACAAAACAGTTAAGGTGTCAAAATCTTATTAAGAAATTAACGGATTCTCAACTGGACAGAACAGATAATTACAGTGAAGAGGATGAGGTCAGTAAGACACAGAATGATCAAAAAAATCTGGCAGAACAGAACAAGAAGTTGATGAATGAAAACATAAAACTTATGCTTTGAGAATAACAATGTCAAGTCCAAGAATATTAAACTTGCAATGGAGAATCGAGAGTTAAAGCAGGAGGTCACTTCATTGATTAACAGTGTAGTTCAATGTGAGTAACATGCCTGTCTATTAACTTTAACCTTACTGTGAAACTTTAAATGTTTTATGTTTTAGTAACAGACACAATATGCATTAAGCAGCACATTGTAACATTAGCAACAGTGATAGGTGGTTCCACATCAACCAAGGTTACTTATGTCCCAAGGTGGAAGCATTTGATAGGTGGTTCCACATCAACCAAGGTTACTTATATCCCAAGGTGGAAGCATCTCACTGTAAGCCTCATGTCATGTGCAGCTTCAGGTCTTTTTATTGAAGTGAGGTTGTGACTTGTTGAAGAACAGTTCTGGGATTTTAAGCCCAATACACTGGTGCATCAGTAGTCCCTGCACATTAAAATTTTAATTTGTAAGTCACTCCTGTAAGGGAGTGAAGGGATCGGAATGCTGGCCGAACTGCCATCATTCCAATCCTTTTCCAGTTCCCGGTCCACCCACTATGCACCCACGCTTCCCGATATTGTGACGTTTAACCAGGGAGAGCATGGGGACGCACCCATACAAGTCTATGAGGCTCACTTTCAGAACAATTTTACTGAAATTTAGGCAACCTTTTCAGCAGAATAATAAAACCCACCACTCAACTAATAGGATCCCTATTAGTTGAGCAGTGGTTTTCATTTTCGTCAAAAGGTAGCTGAAGTTCAGTAAAATCATTCTGAAAGCAAGCCTCATAAACTTGTATGGGGCACAACCCCGTGCCCTACCTGGTGGAACATCGCAATACAGAGAAGCATGGGGGTGGAGCAGGTGGACCATGAAGTTGAAAGGAAACAGCTGGCTAGCAGTTTGTCCAGCATTACAATCTCTTACCTTCCTTACAGAAGTGAATTAAAAAGTAAAATGTTAACACATAGGAAGTATGGGCGTCCCAGGGCAGTGGGCTATGAAGCCCACAGGTACGGCTCACAATTTTATTGTAATGTTACCATTGTATTAAGTATCAGTTTGGTTTTTTTGAAATATTATAAGTATGGTTATAATCAATGGTCTAAAGTTAGTTGGGGCATGTACCCTAAAAACTATATAATATGCTGGTATCATGTCTTATAACACTTACATGGTTTTCAGTGGTTTAACATTGTGCAAATCTGCAGATACCTTTTAACATGAAATATGTGCACAGTCAGGCATTTTTGGGGCCACCATAGATCCCCCCTTGGTCATGCAATTAGAAATAGCTTGAAAAATGGATTATATGATTGCAAGCATTATAGGGAGCTTACTTACTGTATGTAGCAGGTTTCTTTGACTCTGATAATGTTTTTTTTTTCATTTTAACAGTTAAACAGAGTTTCAGCCATAGAAGTGTGACCGCACAGACACGTTTACATTGCATTTGTCAAGTTCAGCTGTGTATTTCCTATCATTGGGAACAGCATCTCACAGTGTGATCATCCATGATACAGTGCTGCAGGAGTCTCGCATCATGAGTGACCACTCTGTTTGCATGCTTGTAATGGATGTAAACAGTTTGTTGTTGGTCAAGGAGTGCCAGCAGTGTAAGGTTGGGTATATTAACACCATTACCATGCATTTTACTTAAGACACACCCAAGAAACAA
Source organism: Neoceratodus forsteri (assembly GCA_016271365.2). Lineage (NCBI taxonomy): Eukaryota > Metazoa > Chordata > Ceratodontiformes > Ceratodontidae > Neoceratodus > Neoceratodus forsteri. Next base: position 738,616,857 of record CM057449.1, read on the forward strand.
ATGAAACAAACAACAACTGCAATGAAGTTTAAATAACTGAAATAATCACATGTAGATATTCAACTGGAAAATAATAGGATGGCAATATAATTCACAGTGTCTCTTTCATACAGAGTAAACATGCAGAGCAAATACAACACAACAGAAAACCGAACAGTACATTCACCAAAGTCTGAAAAGTTGAAATTTGTAATGTGTAATGTTCTCCATAGCCATACCTGTGATGCTGAGGAAGCTTGACAGGCTGGAACAAGTGAAGCATGTCTCTTCACATTTTAGTACTGAATCCAAAGATTCCATTTGCAGAACGCCCAGTCATCCAATGCATTCATCAATGTCTTTCCCTTAGTCATCAAGCCTCAACCACCCCATGCAACCTTCACCCAGAAGCAACATTGTGCTCATCTGCACAGTCACATGTTGCAAAGGTGGTTATTAAATTATTCAAGTTAAAGGAGAGCACTCACCACCTCTACCTAAAGCAGTCAGAAAAAGAGCAGACTCACTCCAAGGCATTTAGGTGCAGTCTTTTTTAATTCTCTTCATATATAATAATGCATTTTCGGGACATCTTACGAATCGCCAGACCACTCTGGCTTCATCAGAGATAATGAATACACTCAAGCACAGACATATATATACACTTAATCACCCCTAATTAGACACAGCAAGAACCAATCAATGCACTGTTTTTGTTAATTGTCCATCTATTCACAGTGTTTTAAAACATTTCAAACAAACACCATTGTGTTCCCAAGTCCCAACTTAGAAAATTTAAAGTGACCAGCATCCTGTTCCACATTTATATGTTTTTATATGTATAACAAAATCTTCTAATTTTCAGAAGAACCTGTATGGAAAGACATCAAAATGGAGTTACAGTTAAAACAACACACTCCATTTCCTAGTACTTGCATAAATCCAACCATGTATACTCTATATGTCATATTTTTCATTATTGGGGACCTATCTTTTCTAACTCTTTAATTTTTTACATATATGTATAGAGAAAGTGAGGGGGGTTGTTGAATAAAGAGGAGAATTACTTCCTCTTAATCAGGAATGGTTTCAACTCAATTTTTCATTGAAGCCTTGCTGTTTTGTAGCCTCAAATCCTATAGATCCATTCCTGTTCTTTTTCATTTAGAATTGCTTCTAAATCCCCTCTTCTTACATTGTTTTGGACTCTTTCTAGTCCACATGCTGTAACTTTGTGAAGCTTCTTATTTCCACTTTGTTTAACATGGAGAGCAATAGCATAGTTTACATTGTCATTTTTTATTGCTAGAACATGCTCATTCAGTCTAAATCTGAATTTCCTTTTGGTTCTCCCAACATAGTATTTCACACAGGTGCATGTGAGCAGGTATATCACTGCTTCTGAATTACATGTGACATGTGGTTTTTGCAATGCTTGTCCTTTTATACAAAAATCTACAGAAATTGTGAATCCCAAAACAGGCAGGAGAGAAAAAAATTTCTCTCCTGCCTGTTTTGAGATTCACAATTTCTGTAGATTTTTGTATAAAAGGACAAGCATTGCAAAAACCACATGGCTTAGAACCAATTCTGTTTTCCTCAGTTTTCTTCTGTGTTTGCTCCTGATAGCTGTGGACTAAAGAGTCCCTTAAATTCCTGCTCCTCTTATAAGAAATACGTAAGGGTTTCTCAAATAATGGATCCAGAGGTTCTAAACCTTGCAGTATCTGCAAGTTGTTTTTCACAATTTCGACCACCTCCATGCTACCCCTCCATATGTTGTAATGAAAGTAAGATAGCCCCCAGGATCATATGGTCTCTTTTGTTTGAAACAGGTTATCTCGTTGTATCACATCCACTCATTCCTTCGCCTCTGTATGTCTGATTCCATGTATTCTCTTTCCTCAATCTCTCCTCCAGTTCTCCTGCCGTTAACTGGTACAAGTCATTGCTGCCACAATTTCTCTTCAGTCTTAGAAACTGACCTCGGAAGATTTTTAACAATGTGTTTCGGATGGCAACTCGTGAGCCAACAGAAGGCTATTTCTGTCAGTAGGCTTTTTATATAGATCAGTTAGTAATGACCCATCAGTCTGTTTCATAATTCTTAGGTCCAGGTTACTAATGTCTGTCCTGCGTGCACTGATCTTAAATCTAAGATTCTGGTTTGAATCTTCCAAATACCTGATGAAGTCATCAAGTTCCCCTCTTTTGCCCTTCCAGATAAGAATCACATCATCAATAAAGCACCTGTAAAAATCTAATTTTTCAAAGTATGGATTTTTATCAGGGTCATACATAAACTCATCTTCCTGTCTGGCCAGGTATAAATTAACCAGACTGGGGGCCAAAGTAGCCCCCATTGCAGTCACACTTTTTTGTTTATAGATCTTGTTTTGGAACATAAAGATATTATTCTTTAGCACAATTTCTGTCAAGTGAACCAGCTTGTTAATTTTATTTTGTGGTAAAGTGGTGCGAGCTACAAGACTTTCTTCTATAGCCAAAAGTCCCCCTTCATGGGGGATATTGGTGTACAGGGAATCTATGTCTAGAGTCACTAGACACCAGTCTTGTTCAGTCTGTATATTTTTTTACAAGTGATCGTACACTTGTTGTATCTCTGAGGTAACTTCTGGAGAGAGGGACCAAAGGATTGAGATAACTATCCATGTAGATCGAGATTGGCTCAGTCACCCACCCTATCCCTGAAACAATGGGATAGTTATTAAATTGTTTGTCACAGAAAGAAATAATGGGAACTTTTAAAATGATCAAAAATATGTCAGTAGTGTAATTATGTATTTTTTTATATTTTATATGAAAGTTTGTGACCAGAAAAGGCACAATATCCCACAGCTCGTTTACCGGTGCAACCTGTATGCAAGGACTGGGGAATATTTATACAGATGTAAACTGGGTTACCGAATCAGATTAAGGTGTTTGTGGTACTGTACTGAATGGCTGGAATTTGGTCAGGTCACTGGGATAATTCCCCTACTGTTATCAAGAAGTGCCATGCTATCTTTGTTTTTTTTTGACTCTTTATGCCCCCACCTACCAAGGCATCTCTCAGGCAGTCCACACTTGGTTCCATGGCTCCATCACACACCTGAATTGCTCCTTTATGTACTGCATCAGGTTCAGGACCCAGGACCTCTCCCCAACTCAACAGAGAGGCCCAAGAATCCCCAGGGGGAGAGATGGAGGAAGCTGTTGATATTAGGTATGTGGCTGGGACCACTGGTTGTTGCCATCACCTCACTTGGAGGTGGGGAATTTTTCTGCTTGTTCCTTGCCCCCACAGAGTGTGGCTTGCAATGACACCCACACATGGCTGCCCTGCTGGCATTTGCCACGCCCATCCCTCTCGTCTGGCTTGGTGTTCCTGCACACCCCCAATCTCCATCGGGGCCACCAGGACACCGAGCAACCCCTGGATCCCTCCCCAGGAGAGAGAGCTGTTCTCCGGATGCTCCATCCTCTCTCCCCCGCTGACCCCCTGGCTCCCTGAGTCTGTCACTGAACCTGGGTCCCTGATGTGGCGCTAGGTATGGTGTCCTGTGCCTCAACCCTCAGTGCCACTGGACCAGACCCATGCTATCTTTAACGTCCACCTGTCCAACCACCAGAAGAGGCCAATTGGATTTTATGTGGGTAGCAATGCTGGACTGTTGGGTACCACCCCCTGCCATTATATTCAGAAATTATATATGTACCTGGTGGTGGTGTGGTCCTCCATGATCGCCATGCCACTAAGAGACACAGTATCATGCCAGCATGGTGGCACTGCGGGTTGGTATTGAACACCATACCTCGTGCCATGCTGGTGACCTGAGTTTGGGAGTGAGCTTGGGTTGCCATGGGTCAGATGGGGGGATAGGGTGCGGAGGTGGATTGAGCTGCCAGAAGGCAGCTCCCCTCTCCGGGAAGGGAAGTGAGGGTTCCCCGGCATTTGGCTGCCAGATGGTGGAGGCTAGGAGGTAGTGCCAGGCCACATGGAACTCTGGCATTAGGCTGGGTGGTTGGAACGGGCCATCACTGGAGCTGCGTAGTGCACATGCACCTCCATGTGCATGCACAATCACGCTCCAGGGTCCTGGGGAGAAAATCATGTAAATGCCATATCTCCCCAATTGCCAAGAAGGCATAGGAATGAACGGGGGAGCAAAAATTTATATGGAAGAAAAAAGAAAAACAAGAGCTACAGCATCTCCTTGGTTGTCCATATGTCAAACCACTCCCCAACCCTGGCGAGTAGTGGAACACGCCCCCTCATCCCAACTCAGAGCCACCAACCAGCAAAGCCATCCACTCAGCGCCGTAGCGGGGCTGCCAACTGAACTCTCAGTAGGTTTCAGTCACCAGTATGTGCTCCACATAAGGAGACCAAGAAAAATGCAGTTGCATAAAGTACATAGTTACGATATAGACTGCACCAGTATTCATGTGCACAACCATTCATTGACATTACACAGAGTTTATTTCAGATATTTCTTTATATGGGACAGTGAACCACTGTGTATAAAACATAAGTCTCAAATGAAAAAAAATTGGGTCATACTGTTCTGCTAAGGAAAGATTCATAAAGCAGCAGTTTAAAACCTCTGTAACAGTGAACAGGTTATGCCAAAGGTAGAAGAAAAAGACCAGAATTATAAACTGTATGCCAACTATCCCAATCACCCACCCAAAAATGAGCCTGATCTGTCCCTTGCCCAAGCACAAACAGCAGTTGCACGCACTAACCTTGCTTCTTTTTTTTTCGTATAATATATTTATTGGGTGACAGTATACATATTACAATACCCTGGCATGTACATCATACATAAGGTTCTAGTACAATATAGGACATACCATATAATCCTGTACAGGGTGTCACTTGTAAAAACCTGCATTACGTAGAATTTTTTCAACTAGTACAATTTCTTACCACTTACTGTCAATTTTATGATTTATTAAAATCTAACACACTAATAAAAAAAGAATTATGCTGGTAAACTTCAGCAGAACTAAATGGTCTGTGTCTGTGTCATGGTTAATCAACTTATGTTCTAAGAATAATATCTAACATCTTTCCCTTTTATTTGTCATGCAGTAGTCCCTTATACTTTGTATCATACTAGCCCACTTCCTGCCCAGAGGGCTCTTTCTCTCCCAAGGTACCAAGATAACCGGCCCAGGCCCTCTCAAATTGATCTTCTGTTCCTTTCAGGCTGTTTGTTAGCCTATCCACAGTTAGTACCTGTATAACAAGTCCCTTCCATTGTTCTAATGTGGGTCCCGAGCTTGTAGTCCATACATTCTGAATCCCTGTCTTACCACCACCATGAGCACTCTTATCCATCGGGGATATAAGACCCAGTCTTCATTTTCTAGTCCTTCAATTCCTAAAAGCAGTGACTTCTGGGAAAATTCAACAGGTTGGTCTCTCATTAGTGATATTTCTTTCGACACCATTCTCCAGTATTTCTCAATCAGTGGGCAACCCCAATAATAATGGAGATATGTCCCTTGTGCAGCATTGCATTTATTACATACTGGGGACACCTCAGGAAAGAATCTGTGTTCCATATATGGGGGGTAGTATAGTCATTGTATAAATTTATACTGTGCCTCTTTATACTTATTATAAACTAATAACCCTATATGTGATTTTAATATTAAATTCCAATTACCCTCTCTATATCTTCCCTATATCCTTTTCCCACCATTTTTTAGCTACCTGCAGGGTTTCCTGAAAGAATCTCCTATCTAACTTTACTGCCTTCCCTATTAATCCTGTTTCCCATCTAGCTGCTCCCAAAATCTCTCTTTCTATATCTCTCATTCGAGTCTGTTCTTCCTTATTACCTATTATTTTTTTATAGTAGTCTCTCACTTGAAAGTACTTGTATAAATGCATGGAGGGGAGATTTAACGCTGATTGCAGCTCCGGGAAGGAGAGCATGCCATCTCTCGTAGCCAAGTTTGCTATACATCTAACCCCCCTTTTTTGCCACATTTGGAAGCCTTCATCTTCTAGTCCCGGGAGGAATTAGGGTTGCCTGCTATTGGCTCCAGTAGTGTACCTGATGAGTCTATTTTTCTCTCTTTCTGATGTGAGTCCAGGCCCTTAGGCTGGCGACTACCATGGGATTAGGCATTTTAAGTCTAGTGTGTGCCTTTAATCCCTCATCCCCAAGTATCCTGATACTCTACCCAGTTTTCCCTCTTCCTCGAGCTCAAACCAGCTTTCGGCACCTGTTACAATTTACCCAGTTTTGTATATACCTATATTGGGTTGCCAGGTAGTATCTCCTGACATCCAGGAAAATGAGGCCACCTTGTGCTGTGGGAGCTTTTAATCTTTTAAGACTTATACGTGGCCTTTTACCTTTCCATATGAAGAGAGTAAAACCCTTCTCCAACTTCTTAACATCATTTACCGTAGGTCAATATGGCAGCATCTGCATGATGTATAGCATATGGGGCAGTACATTCATTTTTAATAAATTAATCCTACCCATCCATGATATGGGTAATGCCTGCCATCGACTTAAATCCTTTAAGATGTTCTTGATTACAGGCCTGTAATTCACCTCATACAGAGTGCCAAGGTCCCTACTTATTTCTATCCCCAGGTATGTAAAGGTACAGTGCACTACTTTTAATCCCCAGGCCTCGGCTCCTTTCCTACAGTTTCTTCCCCCCAGGAACATTATTTTAGATTTCCCTAGGTTCAGTTTATACCCTGAGAATTTAGCGAACTGTTCTACCACCACCAATAATTGTAGAACCAATTGTTCTGAGTTTGTCAGAAACAGTAGAATATTGTTCATGTAAAGAGTAATAATATGCCTCCCCCTGCTTTCCTTCTTATTCCTTCTATTCTGGGGTCATCCCTAATTTTGATTGCCAGGAGTTCTATTACCAAGGTGAATAACAGTGGAGGCAGTGGGCAACCCTGTCTGATTCCTCGCTTTAAATGAAACTCTGAGTATGCGGTACCATTCACCAGTACTTGGACCATTGGAGCACTAAAAAACACTCACAAGTTTTATAAACTCTTCCCCCAACCCAAACCTCCCTAATATATGTAACATATATTCCCATTCTAACCTATCAAATGCTTTTTCACCGTCCATGGACAGGACACATGCTCTCCCCGGGTACCGAGAACTCCATCATAGAATGTTCAACAATTTTCTCATATTGTGGTAGGATTGCCTACCTTGAACGAATCTGGTTTAATCTGGATTAACCAAAAGGGGCAAAGCTTCTTCTAACCTTTTAGCCAAGATCTTTGTCATTATTTTACAATCTTGGTTCAAAAGGCATATGGGCCTATATGACCTGCATTCCTCCATAATTTTTCCAAGTTTGGGAATAACTGTAATAAGAGCCTGACAGCAAGTTTGGAGGAGTCTCTGATCATTCCGTGCTTCCTCCAGGACTTTGCACAAGGGCTCTGCTATTTCCTCTTTCACTAATTTATAATATTCTGCCCTTAAAACCATCAGGGCCTGTGGCTTTACCAATTTTCAACTGGCCAATCACTTTTTTCACTTCCTCTGCTGTTATTCTAGCACCTAATTTCTTCTGTCTTTCCTCACTAAGCTTCAGAATTCTCAGTCCTTGAAGAAAATTCTCCTAATAACCTCAGTGCACTGACACTCTGCTTGATACAATGCTTCGTAGTATTCCTAAACCTTTGCCTAATAGCTACTTCTTCCTTTAATAATCCCCTGTTTGTCCTAATTTGTATTATGTGCTTGCTGACTCTCCCTCCTTCATAAGACTCACAAGAAGGGGGCCCAGTTTATTGCCCCACTCGTATATTTTCTGTTTAGCAAAGAGAATCCTAGTATTAACTTCAGACTCTAGATTCGAGTTCAGCAACTCTCTAGCCAGTTTCAGTTCTCTAGCTTTTTCTTCTCCCCCTCCCCTAATTCAATTTCTCTCTTACTCCCCTATCTTAATCTCTAATTCCCTCTGTTTTTGTCTTTTTTCCCTTTTTATTTTGTCAGTATACCCAATAATTATCCCCCTCATATACGCCTTACTAGCCTCCCAATAGGTTCCCTCCCTCTCTACCATGCCCTAGTTGTGCTCTTCAAATATCTTCCATTGCTCCCTGACAAACTCCCTGAAGATCTCTTTGGTTAGAAAATATGTGGGAAACTTCTAATTACTTCTCCTGCCTCCTGGCTGAGTCAAATTCAACTCCAATTCCACAATGGCATGGTCTGAGAGGAAAATTGGACTCTGTCCCATATTTTTAACATGCGTGTATAATTCCCTCTGGATATAGATGTAATAGAGCCTCAACCATGAACCATGTGGGCTGGAGAAGAAACTATATTCTTTAAGCTCAGGATTGGCTGTTCTCCAGTCATCAGTTAAGCCCAGTTCATTCAGCCCGAGCTGCCATTGCTGAACCGCCCTAACTTCTCTATTTCTAGCCCTCTATAATCTAAGTTGGGGTCTGCCATGCAATTAAAGTCCCCACCAAAATTAGGTTGGAAATTATTCCCTAATTAGTATATCTAGTAATTTCTTGTAAAAGTCTTATCATAAACCACGGTGCATATACATTCCCAAATGTAATCTTCTTCCATAGACCTACCCTACTACAAATATGTATCTGCTCTCCGCCAGATCTTTTATTACCCTCTCAGCTGTGAATGGAAGCTGCTTATTCACCAGGATGGCTACCCCTCTCTTATGAGAATTATATGCTGCTGCGTGGCAAGCCCCAACCCAGCCCCCAAGCAATTTCTTATGCTCTCCAATGGACAAGTGTGTTTCCTGCAAAAGGGCCACTGTTACACCTTTTCCCTTTAATGTAACCATTACCTTTGCATGCTGTGCAGGTGAAGTAAATCCCTTTACATTCCACGATATGACTTTGCATACCGGGGATCCGTTATTAACCACCTTAGCCTTCACACTCTATTGCATGACCCATTATGCCTCAGCAGATTTGAAAACTTCTGTCAGATATCAGAAAAATCAGATCACAGAACACATATAAAAACACTGAACAATAATCCAAAACTTTAACTAAACATTTCTGTTCCTCAACTCCCACCTCCCTAACCCCAACTTTAACTGTTTCCCACTCATTCTTTTTCGTGCTGAATACTTTTTCCAGAACTTGTATCTAACATAGCAACATGAGATTTCGATAAGTATGAGTTAATCCCCTCCTACGCCATACTCCCACTCCACACTTAGAATATCCCCTATCTTAGGCGTGCTACATCTATTTATTTATTTCCCCCCCATCCACTTATAAGTATACCAAGCTCAGGATGTTTAATTCGTATGGCTTCCATTATGCTCCCTCTCATCTCTCTCTCTTGTCCCACTTGCCCCTTAATCACCTTTAACTCATATACGCCTGGCATCAATTTTTCCTTCAACAGCATCACCAAGTTATTTACTTGCTAAGAAATCATTGTGCTGCCCTTAAGTTCGTAGGAGGATCAATCATGGCTTCCAAGTCTCCTTCCCCCTCCCTCTCTCCCCCCTCAAATCAGCCAGCCATCTTGTGAGTAGTAGTTTCCATAGATGAATCTTGCTTCTTAATATTGTCATTTCACACATAACCCAGGTTGCGCAAGCAGCAGCATGTTTTCGGATGGGTAACTTTTTAAGTATGGGGCATCTGATGTGTGGAAATGTAGGGGAAAAATTGTAAGTCTTTAAACATTGGAGGTAACACTGTGTTATCCAGTCAAAATATACCACATATAAAATCAAGTTGGAGAGATCAAAACACATAGAAACATACAAATTGTCAGCTGATATGGACCGACAGGCCCATGTAGTCTGCGGCCCAAAAGCCCTCCCCTTGTCTGTGGCCGCTGACCCTATTTGATCAATGGCTTTCTCCTTTTCTTCCCAGTTACAGGATTGCCCTGCTCCTGTCCCATGCATGCTTCAATCCCTCCACTGTGGTTGATCCCACCACTTCCTGTGGCAGACCATTCCACGCATCCACCAGCCTCTCCATGACGAAAAATGTGCTCACATTTCCCCTTAGCCTGCCTCTTTCAAATGTCGTATTATACCACTCATTCCTGTACTCCTCCTATATTGAAATATGTCGCCATCCTGCCCCTTGTTTATGTCTTGAATGTTTCTATCATGTCACCCCGATCCCATCTCTGTTACAGCAAGTACATATTGAGGCCCTGTAATCTGTACTCATGTGTTTTCTTGTTCAAGTCCTGCACCATGTTTGTCTCCCTTCTCTGGACCACATCCACCCTGTCAATGTCCCTACAGAGGTGTGTCCTCCAAAATTGAACAGAGTACTGTAAGTAAGGCCTCACTAGTGTTTTATGCAATGGCATCACCACTTCCCACCTTATGCTACTGATATCTCTGACTATGCACCCCAGCATGCCACCCACCCTCCCTCCAGCATTTCTACTCTACTTAGATACCTTTGTTATCTGTAATGATATCACTCATATCCCTTTCTTCCTTGGTGACCATGAGCAACTACCCCCACCACCACCATCTTGTAACTCTGTCCATGGTTACCTCATTCCAGGTCCATGATGTTTGAATGCAGCCTCATCAGCCCCACTTTAAAACATTTTTAAGCTTTCCCAGGTCCCTCCTCATTTTCTCTATCCCATTTGAAGTATCCACCTGTTGTAGATCTTGCTGTCATCTGCAAACAGGCAGACTGTTCCCTTCAGCACTTCTGCTATGCCACCAATGAAGACAGTATATAGGACTAGCTAAAGAACTTAACCATGAGGTACCCCACTAGTCACCCCCTCTCCCCAGATTGGATCCCATTTACCAACACCTCTGCCTCCTGTCCAATGCACAGTTTGTAGGCCATGTTACCACCTTGTGAACCATGCCCAGGCTAACCATGTTGTTAAACAGCCTTTTATGTGGGACGATGCCAGAGACCTTGCTGAATTCAAGATAGCGATGAACACCCCCATTTACCTACTTTGTCAATCACATTCAAAAATCTATCAGATTTGTTTGTCAGGACCTCACTGCTGTGAATCTGTATTGACTGGCATCATAGGCACCATTTGATTCAAAGTGTCCCAGTATTCTTTCATTAAGCAGTGCCTCCATGCTCTAACCCACCACTGAGGTAAGGCTGACTGACCTATGCAATAGCTGAAGGCACAGTCACCAGAAAAGAACATTCACTGAAAAAGTTAATATAATCTTTTTCAGCTATGTCTGTTTCAGAATGAAAGTGTTCACCTTTTATAATCTGAATACAGATTATTGCAGTAGTTGACACATACTGTTTAATTACTAAAATTAGTTGTTTCTTATTCAGGTTGAAATCTATAGAGAAACAAATGTTTTCATCAGTGAACTGGCTTGGATTTTAGTGAATAAATGTAACTCATGCTTGAGGTTTGTTTGGTCAGTTCTAATGGCATTATTTGATGTGGAGACCCTCATCATGAGTTGTTTTCGTGGAGGTAATAACAGAAGGTGTCCAGATGGAGAAAGAAAGAAGCTGTATGAAACCAAAATCAATGCTTTATTTGGTACAGGTAATTAGTAGTATTTTTTTTTAAATACACAGGGTAAATTCCAATATTGTGCAGTAGTATGATATACTGATGATTCTGTATAAAGCAGCAGTAGTTGTTACTTGTTATGTATTGTTAGCCGAAAAGGCTCTACGATGCCAGTTCAACAACTCTTTTGTCAACCGGCATCTCGCCGACAGGAATCATGTCGACCGCAAGTTGTGGTCATCATGATTCCTGCTTGTCTCCGTATTTTTTATCGGGGGCTTTGCCCTGAACTCCCCACACAGAGGGCTCTGCCCCCGCCTCCCAACTCTTGGGATTCTTAACTCCAGTCGGATTACCTTGGGAGTGGGGTGCAGGACCTGGAGATTGTGCCCCTGTCTCGGGCATACCAACACAGCAACCTGTCGGCAAAGTGTCACTTTTGCCGACAGGGATTGTAGTTCGCTGTGTTGTCGCCTCAGGCACATACCCACCTAAAACATTACTTGTGTGAATAATGGCCAACATTCCATTGTAACTTTTCTTCTTTCATGACAGAAAATGACAAGTAGGATACTGAAGTTATCGTTTTTATAGCATACAATTTAAAATTTAAATATTGGTACACTGCTGTGCTATTTCACATAAGAAATGTGTTGTAACATCGTTGTTATGCATATTGGGATGGAGGAACAAAGACAGAGCATCAAGGGGCTGACAGTAAGAAGGAGAATTGACCATACAGGAAAATGTTCTCTGTACAGGAAGTGGCACAGTGGCTGAGGGCTGGTTGTTGGAGCTGCCACATCTGGGTAAATGAGCAGTTCATATCACATGTGCTTGTGAACAGCATCACCACTGATGCCATTGTACATGAAGTCCTCTGGGAGGAGGGAACATGAGAAGTCATCCTGGCTGTTAGGATGACCAATAACCTTCGGTAGCACTGCATTACAGACCAGATACCCACAAGACGCTGTAATGCGTCCAGTGGGCCATGAGAAAGTAAGGTTGGGTAATTCCACAAAGAAGCAAGGTTAACAGGATGGCAGAAGTCAGTCAACCTGTGGCCAACCAATACAAGGGCATGAACAACCTGCAGGGTGAACCCTGGGTTAAGAAACATTAGGTACAGGTAGACACAGGCACAAAACCGCATATGACAGTTTTAAATTTAGTGGACAGAGTATTTGGGACATATGAGCAGTGGAATAAATGTGAAGTAAAAGTCAATGATCAACGTGAATATACTACCATGGTGTTTACTTATGAATGGATGTAAAACTGCAGTCACAGCTGTGCCCCCCCCCCAGATAACATCTTTCAACCCATCTCTACCTCAAAAAGCAAGCACTGCTTGGAGTCACCTATGTGCCTAAGGTATATACAGTACAAAAATCACTAATTCGCCCATCCTCACTTTCATCACCAGCAGACAGTCATGGGGAAGTGGGTTCCTTAATGTGGATTCTTACTGGTGATTCCAGAAAACTGCACTAAAGTGATGTCTTTTCATATGCGTGTGTGATGTCTTTTAGAATACAACAGTTATCCTGATACAGTTTGTTTCTTATCTTTTCAGCTGCAGCACTGAAGGAACTTCCACCGCAACAAAGGCACATATATCGGGCAGATAATCAATGGGAAGATATCCGAGATAAGATACAATGTGAAGAAAATGTTGATCGTGAATGACAGTCATGCTACTATGTTATCCATCTTGCATTTTTAGGGAGTATCCTGTTTTTTTTTAATACATAACAGGGACGGAAAGTTTACAGGGCAGTAAATGAAGAGTTAAAATTGTTGTCCTTAATATTTAAGGTAATCCAGCTAATACCGTAACAACACCTTTTGGGCACATGGATATGGTTCAGTTATCCACATTTCTGACATCTTCTCAGTAAGACCTGGAATGCCAGAACATATTTATGATAATCTCCCACCCACCCAGGTGACATATCCTCATGTACACACCATGACATCAGTAGCTACAATCAAGAAACTTTACCCCAGCGCAGACACCATTTCAACAGTGCAAAATGTTTTTTGCCATAGTATTATTCAGAAAAGCCCATTTTCACTCAAAACCAAGTTTGCACAGGGAAAAATGTGGAGTGTTTGCAGTGCCAGTAAGGAGGAGGGGACCTGCATGTGGGCACAATCACATTCACAAATGATTATCTGCACACAAGGACCTTTTGCGGGCTTCCTTTGTGTGCCAAAAATACTGCCCACCGAGAGTGGGTGGCAATCCATGCAACCCTTGTGGCTGTCAGAGGTTCTGCCATTTGTGGAACCTGCAAAATGCAACATGAATGTAGCCTTGCAGATCAAATGATACACCCACACCCCATCCCAATTGCTGATTGCCAGGCCCATATTTAGGACATGTATTCACTGATACTGTCGTGGTACCTCCTCTGCCCTGATCGCCAATCCATGAATGAAAGACATAGTACCTGTTGGACCAGTGATCCCCCCCAACAATCACTGCCCCAATGTATGAAAAGATTTTCCTTGCTGGTGCAGTGGTCCCCTACTTCAGCAATCACCAGCCTGATCAGGACAAAAGTATTCATAGATCATGGTAGTAGTGGTCCCACCTTCCCAATCATCAATCACCACCACAATTACTTAAACACAAATATATGTGTATCCCTGGTGGCTAGTGGTACCTCACCCCCAACCATGATGACTGATTGCCAGTCTTTAAATTTCAACTAACAAGGCATCACCCTTGATGCTAGCAATCACCCCAGACCCATCCCAATCCCTCTATAACTACATGAAAATTTACCATAATGCTTTGCAAACCCTCCTCCCTATCCCCGATGACATGTCCAGGATTGGCAAACATATCCTGCTGGTCTACTGGACCCCCACAGCCTATGTAGTACTGACCCACTACCCCACCCACCCCATCGCAATCTAGCTGGTGACCAGCAAGCTCTCATCTCTCCACCACAGCCAGCTACTGACTGAGCTCAGTGCGCACTCATTGAGAGATAAGCCAGTAGCCAGGCATGGTGGTTAAGAGGAGGGCTATGCTGATCACCATAGTGTACATAATACATATCCATCGATTGACAATTAACTGTTAGTGAGCACCTACTTGTATACAATATGTGGTCATTAAGAGCTCAGTCCAGTAGACTCCCAGAGTACATTTAGAATTCCTGAGCATGGGATCAATATAGAAAAACAAGAATTGGGGATAGGAAGGAGGGCTGATGGAATGCTACACTACCAGGGTAATTTATCATGTACTGCTAAAAGGATCAAATCAAGTTGATTGGGGGCAAGACAGACACCATACACCAGGATCGATTTTTGTTCTGGGTGTAAGATCAGCTAGGTGGAGGGACCACTATCCACCCTTGACAGATTGTTTCCTGACATTCTATGACCTGCAAAAACAAGGGAAGGGGGGGAGAAAGACCACTGGCCACCATGGATACATATGTATTACTATGCAAGTAGTTCTACCATGTATCACGGGGGGGGGGGCACCACCACTACCATGGACTAGGAGTACTTTTATCCTGATCAGGCTGGAAATCAGCAAGGAAGGGGTCACAGGACCACAAGGGCATATGTTTCTTTACATTGGGCAGCGACTGGTGTGGGAGACAAACCACTGGACCACTAGGGACTCTGTGTCTCATTCCTGCAAGGAACAGCAATCGTGGCAGAGAAGGGACCACTTGACAGCCAGGGACTGCAGCTATGTCAAGCAGTAGCTGGGAGGGCTTTAATAAGCCACCTACAGTCCATGTAAATGGGCCCATAATGGACAATGGGCATGGAAATGGACACCTAGGGTCTTACATGCACAATATGCTACTTTACAGGGTTGCTTTAGTGAATGGGAAATGGAACAGCTGAGCTATTAATTGTGGGGCCATTCTCCTGACAGTAGTGTTGTTCGGATACTGCAGCTAGGGATCCGATCATGATCTGCCAAATAGCGGCAATATTCAACCTGCGATCCAACCGGGGCGCCGACCTCTGCCTTAGGTCACATCCCAGGTCAGATCTCACTTCATCTGCGGTCAGATCCAGGGATCTGACCACAGATCCAGGGATCCAAGATCAAATCCAGCATAGGATCCAGGGATCTGGGGTGGGATCCTGGGGATCAGATCTGGATCCAGAACAATCGGATCCTAGGTCAAATAGCGCTGCTATCTGACCAGATGCACTATCTGTCCCAAACAGTGATATTCAGTGGTATCCTAATTCATAGGATACTATTTGAGCATCACTACCTGACAGGCTGTAACTTTAGCATGTAACTGTTTATATAAATTATTCCTGGGTTCCACTACACGACTTTCACCAGATCATGTAATGCGTGGACTCCAAACAACAGCACAGGTTGAAATGGTGCATCCAATCCAACCATGAAATGTCAACACAGCTCCACATATCAAGCATTTATTTTCTCTGCAGAACGCACACCACTGTGGGTTGTGGACTCTGCCAAACAGTATTACTGGCATTGCTTGAAAACCACCACAACATGCTACTGGTGAGCCAGCCACTCAAACTGAACCCTACATTGAGATCCTGATCAGGCCAGAAATCAGCAAGGAAGGGGTCACAGGACCACAAAGGCATATGTTTCTTTACTTCGGGTGGTGATTGGTGTGGAGACACTGGATCACTAGGGACTCTGTGTCTCATTCCTGCAAGGACCAGCGATCGTGGCAGGGAAGGGACCACTTGACAGCCAGTGACTGCAGTTATGTCAAGCAGTAGTTGGGAGGGCTTTAATAAGCCACCTACAGTCCATGTAAATGGGCCCATAATATGCATGGAAATGGACACCTAGGGCCTTACATGCACAATATGTCACTTTACAGGGCTGTTTTAGTGAATAGAATTGGAACAGCTGAGCTATTAATTGTGGGGCCATTCTCCTGACAGTAATGTTGCTCGGATACCGCTGCTAGGGATCCAATCACGAGCTGCCAAATAGTGGCAGTATCGACCTGCGATCAAACGGGGATCTGACCTCCACCTTAGTTTGCATCCCAGGTCAGATCTCACTTCATCTGTGGTCAGATCCATGGATCCAACTTCAGATCCAGGGATCTGTGGTCAGATCCAGCATCAGATCCAGGGATCTGGGGTGGGATCCTGGGGATCAGACCTGGATCCAGGACTGACGCTGGGGATCCGATCACGAGCCACCAAATAGCAGCAGTATCCGACCTGCGATCCAACTGGGGATCTGACCTCCTCCTTAAGTCGCATCCCAGGTCAGATCTCACTTCATCTGTGGTCAGATCCAGTGATCCGACTGCAGATCCAGGGATCTGTGGTCAGATCCAGCATCGGATCCAGGGATCTGGGGTGGGATCCTGGGGATCAGACCTGGATCCAGGACAGTTGGATCTACAGTTAGATAGCACTGCTATCTGACCAAATGCACTATCTGTCCCAAACAGTGATATTTGGTGGTATCCTAATTCATAGGATACTATTCGAGCATCACTACCTGACAGGCTGCAACTTCAGCATGTAACTGTTTATAAAATTATTCCTTGGTTCCATACACGACTTTCACCAGATCATGTCTGAGGACTCCAAACAACAGCACAGGTTGAAATGGTGCATCCAATCCAACCATGAAATGTCCAACACAGCTCCACACATATCAAGCATTTATTTTCTCTGCAGAACACACAACACTGTGGGTTGTGGACTCTGCCAAACAGTATTGCTGGTGTTGTTTGAAAACCACCACAACATGCAACTGGTGAGCCAGCCGGTCAAACTGAACCCTACATTGAGATCAAAAGAGACATGTAAGGCAGTCCTCGCAGTTGCAGGGTCTGCGGCATAGCTTGTGAGTCTCAAATAGGCTTGACTGAGACTACAGCTGGCACATCGATGGTCTCAGCACTGCTGCCAGTGGAGACCAGTATCAGAGTGCCCTTCACTAAAAATTTGCAAAATATATGTTGCATCCTCTAGACCTCCATGACTGGTTTCTGCATCAGAAGCTGGTGAAGCACCTGTTCTCTCATTGGGTCATTCCTGTGGTAGACTTTCCTTACGACAACATAAAACTGTGGCTGTGCTACACCACCACAGTATGAACAGTGATGAAGGATGGCCTTAATGAGGACTACAGAATAGTCTCCTGTATGCTTTCCTCAGTTTCCCTGTTCCACAAGATAGTCAGAGTGAAAACATACAAGGAACAGATAATCGTACTCACCTCACACTGAACCCACCAGTTT
The DNA here is from genome assembly GCA_016271365.2 of Neoceratodus forsteri. Taxonomy (NCBI): domain Eukaryota; kingdom Metazoa; phylum Chordata; order Ceratodontiformes; family Ceratodontidae; genus Neoceratodus; species Neoceratodus forsteri. Next base: position 738,634,588 of record CM057449.1, read on the forward strand.
TTGTATATAGATGTCCTCGCAGCAGCAAAACTCTGTGATGGTTACATCTGCAGCCAGATCTGCTGTGTTATCATCACAGGAAGATCCTGTACCCAGATCTTCACTACCTGCACCTTACAGCCTGGTTCCAAAATAGATAGAGTTCAAGACTCTGGGCCTTTCAGATGATATCCTCGATCTGGTGGAGCCTTCCCAGAAAGAGTCGATACACCAGTGGTGTTCTTTTCAATGGAATAGTTCTTCCATTTTGGTGTCAGAGCAAAGCGATTCATCCCCTCACCATCCCAGTGGATAGCACACTGGACTATCTCTGGTCCCTGTCTCAGACAGCGCTGAAATCAATGACCCAGAAAATAACTGGCAACTCAGCTTACCATGTGCTGACCAGTACAGTGACAGTGCCACAGGAAAAGGTGATCAGGTGCTTCTTTAATGGCCTAAACCACTTTTCACCACTACTGTGTGAACCAGTAATAGCACTCCTGACCTCCCCTGACAAGTGCAACATAGCTCCTGCTTGCAGCAGGAAAGATCTTTCAGTCTGAAAGATCTTCTGTATAGCATGGGGACAAGGGATGTATCACGAAGGGGCGGGGGTGGACAGAACTCCACTTAAAAAACATTCCAGCTTTTTAAACAGAAGCTGTCAAGTATGAGAGTGAACCATAAACCATTTCTCCAATTATGAATACTACTAAATAACCATCATTTCCTTATTTATTCCGTTAGAAACAGTCAGACTGCATAAACAGCTAACTTGAGCAGTATGTGACAGTTATGCAGCGTTACATCCATAAAACAACCACATTGCTTATGATCTCAAAATTCAAAGTAAAATAGTACTTTGTATTAGTAATGTATTATATTGTAGGATAACTGTAATTGCCCCAAATAATCAAACATCGAGGAACACAGTTATAAATCGTTAACTGTTATAATGTGGTTACGTGCTGTTTAGAGGTATGTAATCGGTATACCTACTTAAAGTAGTGTAGTGTTTCACACACATTTTATTGAAATTTTAAGTCAAAATATTCCAGTAGTTAAGTAACAGTACATAGCAGCATAGCACAGCAACAATATACTTACTCCTTTGCACAACAACTAAGATGTCATTTCTTGGAAGTAGCTACCTGAAACAATGAGCTGTGATTCGTAAAATTGTATACAGTACACAGTCTATCATGCGTCAGCCACAAACGTCTACGTACAGCCACTTGTGTAGCTATCGCCTAACAGTATAACAGTATGTAAAAAGCTATGTTGGGGAACTGCTGCCCAGCACTAAAGTGCTAGTGTACTGAAGTAATAGAAGCCATATATTGTAACTGTGATCCTGTGTGTGTGTGTGTGTGCAATTATACCTGACATGATGACATTCAAGGATATTCATTAACCTGTTCCTGTTTCAGAATGTGCCCAGCAGCAATCTTTTGTCAAACTCTGTTTAGCAATAAGCCGTCATACAGACCTCTGTGACGAGAGAGGGAAGCAGTTTAAGTCAGTCCAATGTGCAGGCAGTCTGACAGAGCTGTGTGTCAAACTGAAACAGAGGTTCTGTGCCTTGTACATTTCTCATCCTACAGGAATACGTTTCTTCAACAACAACAAAAATAAACTACACCCATGCTAAAATAACAGCTATACTCCTACCACCACCCCAGTTGGAGGCAAGCAGCTATTCAGTTCATTAGTAAACCAGTCATTTCCTTTGCTCATACCATATGATGCCATACTACGATTTCCACCTTTCTCTTGTCCCGGTATGAGTTACTTCACCCTCCTTAAGGCCCCTCCCCCTTTTTTCTCTTTTACCTTGCTCATCTACCCTCCCCATCCCCCACGCCATCTTACCCAGAATTGTACCTCCGCGCTTCACCCTCAATGTACCTGAGTACTATTCTACTTGCCTCCCATATCAATCATCTCTGTCCGCCCCCTCTGCTACTGCAAACTATCTTGACCTAGTCTACTTACCTTCTCCATTTTCTTCCCCTCCACTCACGAACACCTCCTCCCTCTCAATACTCTCTGACACCCTCAGGTTCCTCTTCTCCACTGTTATCTCAACCTGGCTCTACTCTCTCCACCTTCTTCCCATCACTCATGGCCAACTCCCCCTCTCTTCTCCCTAGAATCCATGCTTCACAACTCCAGGTTCCTCGTCTCTACTACTGTTACCAAGTTTTAAACCTGACTTTTACAATTTATACCATCTGTCTGACAGTTTGTTCCAGGGCTAATTATTCTACCCCTATCAGGGATGTGCAGCAATGTCCTAAACTTTGTAAATTTATTCTTGCTCTATGTAAATATCTTCCTTCTTTGGGAAGCCAGTTGTATATTTCCATGTACTGTATATATTCATTGTATATGTTTGTCCTTGTTTTATTGTATGTGCATTACACATTAATTGTCTCAGGACCTCCTTGTAAATCAGCTTGCTCAATGGAGTTATTTTCCTGCCAATAAACTTTGATTTGACTTTGACAATACCCAGCACCCCCTCCATAAAACATCCCATCAGCACCACCTTCTGAAGTCCTAACAATTTCTGGCTAACCACACTCCAACTCTTAAGGTCTCACCTGCTGCATACACCCCAGCATGGTGATGTGCACAATCTCAATCATCTCCACTGCCAGCTACTATACTGAGATCACTAGGTAGTCTGACTTCATTGGTTTTGCAACAAGACCCACTTGTATTCCTGCTGGTGAGGACGAGTCTGGCAAATGTGAAGTAGGAATTATAAAACAGCTTAGTGAGCTTAAGAAAATAAAGCTGTTGCATAATAAATTCAGATTGAAAAGTCAAGCACATTGGACTTTTGACACTACTCCCCTCACTACATCACAGAGGTGGCTTGCAGAAATGAACAGCATGGGACAGATCCTAAAACACAGAAGGAATGCTAAACAATAAATAATTTATAAACTTGTAAACAAAAAGCTAATACCTAATAAACTGCTATACAGTTGACAGGTCACAGTTTAGGATTATTGCACTACTGTGATAACTCAATTTTAGTATACTAGATGTTTAAGTGATTGCATGATACTGTGTATACTGAACACGTCATTAAACAAGGCATCAGTTAATTGGATTATAATCATAATTTGTGATGCAAAATAGAGAACTACTAACCAATTACAGATTCAATTAGCTGCATTTGTTACTAAAATGTACGCAAGAAAGCAGTAAGAACATATTTGAATTGTGCTCCCAGAGACCTTTATTTTTGTGTTATCAGACACCTGTATTATTTCTACTGGTAAAAATATATTTTAACTGGTGAAAATAATTAATAAAAATATTGATGAAGGCTAAAACTTTCTAAATGTTTCATTGTGATCAATTTTTTTGGGGGGGAGAAGGGGGCATGTTACATACTATTTTCTGATGCTGTAAATTGAAAAATATGTCCTATAGATTATTAATATGAACTTAATTAATAGTATGATATATGAAGCATTTTTTGAAATACTGATAAAATAATAGACCAAGTCATGGTAAAGTACAGAAAATATAAGTATTACATGTGAAGACAAAATTGAATATACATTTATGTTATATGAATGTACCTAATCATAACATAGGTTAAAACCTAGAAAAACAAATTCATCTACTTTGTTAAATATTACAACATATATTAATGATATCATATTAAAACATATGGAATCATATGAAATAAATAACTTTCAAACCATATTGCATTACACACATGAAGAATATAATTTCATTATAAAGTACACATATAACAAACTAGAACATATATTTCTACATATGTTTTCTAACACTCTCAATATATCCCTATAATATGGAAAATTGAAATCAACATGGTAAAATATATGGGGATCATATGAAATAAACTATATGCATACCTACCTTACATTGCGAGCACGTTGATAATATAATTTGTCCTAAAGTAAATGTATGACACTTATAAGAACATGTAATAGTAAATATAACTATATATTTTAAATACTAGATTATTATATGAAAAATATATTAACTGTATATCAAAACATGAGGAACATAATAAATTAATGATTATGCATACTACTTTAATATTTAAACACTTAGATAATAGAATAGCAATATAAAGTAAATGTAAAAACGTATATGAATCTGGATTTTACAATAATAAAACCTTATATTATCCATATATTGTTTAATAAATGACAAATACTTAACACGTGTAATTTACCATGATGGTATCATATGAAATAAATGATCACTTTGATTACCTAACTTGCATTAAAAGCACATTCCTCATTTAATTTCACCATACAGTCAATATATGGAAATTATATTAAAATATGTCATATATATATATATATATATATATATATATAAAAACAAAAACAAGGCACTGCGTCAGCATGTGGTCTAAAAACAAAACAAAATGGTTATATTAAATGCACCCTGAAAATAGAAAATAGAGTTAAAAATCTCGTTTAGACCTTAGGTCTTCTTCAGAAATATCTAAAGAAAAAAAAAAACAAGTTAGTGTAGAGGAGAGGTAAATGAGAGAGCTATATATGAGGAGAAAGAAGAAAGGGAGGCTCAGGGAGAAGAAGTGATAAATGGTAAGATTAAGAGAGAATCTGTGAAACAAAAGGTGATGATGGGAAAGATAAAGCATAATGGAGTGAAAGAGCTGGGAAAGTTCCCAGGTGGGGCTAATTAACAGGGCCTAGTAAGAAAGCTGAAAGGTGACAAATGTGTGGAAGGAGACAGAAATGGAGGCTTATGGTGAAAATGAAAATAAATTAAATGAGTACAAAACAAATAGACTTTAGGGAAAAAAGGATGGCTGAAAGATGTTAGTGGAAAATAAGTCTATCATTTAAACCAGAGGGCTGCTGGGAGCCAAGGTGGATGATCAGCTTGGCTTCCATGTTTTTTCTATGGTCAGGATCCCAGAAACCCTGCTGAAGGACACAAACAGAAAGGTCATTGACATTGTGGTCCCTGGAGATAAAGTGGGATACAATGGGTTTAGCAGTTTCACCATTCCTGACTGCTCTGTAATGTTCCCTGAAACGGTCAGCAAGATGCCTACCAGTTTCTCCGATGTAAATAGCTGTACACTTCCTGCAAAGAACACAATACACCACATTAGTGGAGGTGCATGAGAACTTCTTGGTGATATGAAAATACGTGAGCCCCTGAACCTCAGTCACACTGGAAATATATTTGCAGGTGTAGCAGCAAGTCCTGTTGCAAGGTTTGGTACCTGGAGGGGAACTGTTAGGAGTAGGTAGGCTGCTTTTAACCAGGAGATTCCATGAGTTAGGTGGCCGGCGGTAGGAGGCAATAGGTGGTTCTGTAAAGAAAGCACCAATGTTAGGGTCAGTTTGCAAAATGGGAAAGTTACTAGTGATGATCCTGTGAAGAGAAGGTGTGTTCTGATGGAAAGGAAGAACTAGTGGAATTTGCCATTGTTCTTGTGTGGCAGTATCCTTCCTCCGGGGGTCAAGGTTACAGGGCATGTTACTGACCTGGGAGAGTACTCTGTCCACTGTGCTTTTAGGGTATCCCCTGTTGATAAAAAACTATGCATTATTTGGGTCTGCTCAGCAAAATCATCCTCTTCACTGCATAACTTGCGAAGTCTAAGAAACTGTGAATAAGGCAGGCCATTCTTGACATGTTTAGGATGGAAGGAGCTATGGAGGAGGAAACTGTGAGAGTCAGTGTGTTTGTAATAGACTGATGTCTTCAGACCAGTGTTCTGGACTGACAGCTGGATATCCAGAAAAGGCAATGTAGAGGAGGATACTTCAAGAGCGTATTGAAGGGAAGGATGGGCCATAGTAAACTTGTCAAGGAAGACTTGGAGGGTCTCCCTGGAGCAGGAGGTGGCCCCCACACAGTCATCAATGTAGCATCTGTAGAGTTCAGGCACAGTCCCTGTGAATGAGAGAAAAAGCGTTCCTCCGCCCAACCCACAAACAGATTAGCAAAGCTGGGACCCATCTTGGTACCCATGGCAACTCCACTGACCTGCTGAAAAAACTGTTATTAAAAGAAAAGCACTGAGTGTAGACCAGTTCTGCCAGGCAGTTAGTGTGTGTGTGTGGTGGGTATATATATATATATATATATATATATATATATATATATATATATATATATATAGATATACATATTGTATTGTCAGTATATCCTACATATTTTCCATAGACCAAAAAGGGCAATTTTGTAATATGAAACTTATATAGTATGAGGTTGATATATTGATTGTCTGTTAACCTCTATATACACACCATACATACCACCTGTTGACATAACCATTCAATAAATATATGGAAACATTTAAATGTCCTAATATTTACATTATAGGAAATATATCTTAATGATATAAATCAAAATTTATATGAAAAATATTTATTTTTTCTGTATGGGAGGATCTAGTTCAGCAGTGCCATGACCTGTTTTAGGTCAGAGTTGGTGATTGATGAGGATGCCATGGTGGGTCTTGAAGACCATTTGGGCCCTGAGGCAGGCCGCAGGACTTGGTGGACCTCTGGGGAACCATGCAACCCAGTACCACAAAACTTCTCTGGGAAAGAAAATAAAATGACTGAAAGGTACCTGATAACACTCAGAATACAGGTACAATAATATTTTTGATTTAAATAATAAGAAAGAGGCAGATGGCAAGGAATAGAGCCTCAGTGAAGGAGATGCAAGATTATGCTTCCAGTTTGGTTCTGGACAAGCCACACCCCACCATCCTACTGTATTACATAAAATAAATGACAGGTACAGTATGTCCTGTATGGGGGAACTGTACCAATCTTGGGGGCTAACAAGATCATAAAGTCACTCGATCTTAGGTGCAAGGTGTTTACAATCTTGATAGCCCCCTTGGTGGGTATAATTCCCCATGTACCACACTTACCTGTCATCTTTTCTGTATATATTATAACGGCATGGTAACGTCAGTATGTGAGGACTAAGTTAGTGCTTGTGTTAAAACTTCTGTGTGTGACGGCTTAGAATTCAGCTATCTTAGGACTTAGAGGTTTGCCAATTAGCATGCACCCTCAGTTCTAGAGGCTACATGCAAGTCAATTTTCAAAATAGTAGATACTAATTATAGCACTGCAACCGCCAAAAATACAAAATTCACCCAAACTGAAACTTTTTTTCTTACAGATGGATAACATACACTGATTTAAAACCTAAAGCATTCTGCTTTATTGGATATTGTACTAGAATAAAGCCTTTAATTTAGTTTGCAATGACAAAAAGCCACATTTAAGCTTTAAGTGCTTTTAGACTTGGTATGCATGCATGCACAAAAGAAATCGAGAAAAATATTTGAAAAGTAAAACACTGCCCTTTTTCATTTGTTATTGACTTCCATGTCAGTTTTTAATTTGTAGAATCAATTCAAGCACTGCCATACATTTGTAAGGTAAAATAATGCTTTTATTGTAACTAATTATTTCTTTTGGCTAGGAGGGCACACTAAGCAGTAAAGAATTCATTTTAGGTGCATTCTAGGGAAGGGACATGGGGTAAAATTAAAACAAGTACAGTATACTATACATACTCAAAAATACATTGAAAATACTATATTATGGGTAATAAGGCACTGGAGAAATTAACATGTTGCAATACAGAGCACAGCAATGTTGTACAATTGTGAAGGGTATTGAGAAACTTAGCAAGCTGGTGTACAGTACATACCAACTGATAGAAATTTGCCATCCATGTGGAAGGAGGAAACAGGTGAGGGTAAGGAGAACAAGGAAGACATAAGGAAAAGAGACGTGTGGGGAAAATGGGTTGAGCTGGGCTGAGGAGAGAGGATACAGTAGCTTAGGAATGGAGCAGGTATAGGTAGAAGGGCTTTGGGAAAGAACAAAGAAAGGTTTGACTAAAGAGGAGCAGCCTATAGGAGAAAGCTTGAACCACGTAGGTTTTATGGTGGTAGGGAGACCATGGTGGATTTGAATGGCTGAGGAATACGAAGGGGAGGGGAGGAGATAGTTGAGATGATGGTGGAAGGAGACTTACCAGAATAAGGAAATGAAAAAGCTACACTGGGAGAGATGTCTACAGTCCAGGGATAGGAGATCAAGGTCAGAGTATGAAGAACAGTGGTGAGTACAAGGTGGGCCATTCAGAATAACATGACAGAAGGAGTGAAAGTGGTCGCTCAATCTGGACAAAATAGTCTTGGAGACAGCACTATATGCCACATCAATGTAATCAGCCTTCTAGCAACAAAAGCCGGCACTGTCATGCCACCATTCCACTTCAGTTATTTCCCCTCAAGAATTGTATAAACTACTCCAGAGCCTCCCAAATAGGGGTAGCCCTGGGAGTGATGGGCTCTCCCCATGCTTTCTTAAAATTGTAGCTCAGCATATGGCATACCCTTTTACCACAGTGTTCAGCCTCTCCCTGTCCTCTGCCTTAGTGCTTGAAATCTGGAAGAGACCATGGTAGTCACTATTTTCAAATCTGGGAACCCCAATCCACAAGACAACTACAGACCTATCTCCATCCTGTCACACCTTAGCAAGCTCCTAGAAAAGGTTGTGCACTGGCAACTCTCAGAACATGTCACTAGATATCATCTCCTGTGCCCTCAGCAGCACAGTTTTGGGAAACATCACAGCATGACCTCTGCCTTTGCCCATCTCACAAACCTTGTCTTCAGAAATATGGATGCAGGGAAACTTACTGAAGCTGTGTTCATAGACCTAACTAAGGCCTTTGACCTGGTGGGCCACAGTACTCTCCACCACAAACTGAAGAGCCTTGGCTACACTGCACGGACCACTGCCTGGTTCCGGAGCTATCTCATGGGATGCTCCCAAACCATATGTGTAGAGGGTGCCACCTCCATGGCAAAAGCACCCCCTTAGGAAACCTAGCAATGAAGCACGGGGTAAGTGGTGGCTGGTGCACTGGACTAGGCTAGGTCTATGTAAACTATTTTTGTAAAGGTAGCTAGTAGTACTGTGGTGTTTTCTTTATTTTGGCACTTTTTGGCACTTGATTGTAACCAGTAACAAGCAATGGATAAAAAATAAACGCTCTGGATGCAGTGCAAGATTTGAAGTGCTTTTTTCTTGCAAAGATTTATAGCTACCAGACCACCCACAAAATTGCTCACCAAATATAGTTGTAAAAAGTCCATGGCTAAAGCAGTAGCCACAGGTGTCAACCAGGGCTCAATCCTGGGCCCCATAATGTTTTCTCTCTTCGTAAACTCACTCGCAAATGACAGTCTCACCTGTAACTCCGTATTATATGTGGACAACCTGGTGTTCTACCATAGTGACAAATCACTGGATAACATCTCCACTACTCTCAGCTCCAACCATGGCACCACCCATAATTGGTCCTTGGAACATAGGCTTCTGGTCAATACCAACAAAACTAAGGTCATGTGTCTAGGCCCCAAACCTCAGCTAGCTAGATGCACAAGTATCTAGCTAGTTTATGTGTGTCCACCCTGGTGGTCTCCCCCTGGTCACAGTACCCACTTTCAAGTACCTGGGCGTTACCCTAGACCCTGCACTACAATTCTCGGAACAAATAGCTTCCACCATACGGTGCATACACCAAAAACTGGCAGTGGGATACCGCATTAAACAATTCCTGATTCCCGAGGACTGTCTTGAAATTGCCCAAGGTACTCTCCTTCCGTTTATAGACTACTGCGCCTGCATACAGCATATACACAAACCTCTGCCCAACAGCTCTAAGGACTAAATGCAACCTATACTAACATCTGCAGATGTGCTCTAATGGCAACATACACTACCCATCACTGTACCCTATATCAATCCTTGGCTGGCCCCTGTCTCCAGGCTTGGAGAGACTATGGCCTTGGTTGCGCCATTGACAAGGCCATTCAAGACGATGACAGCTTGCCCCTATTCTCCCTACTCAAGCCAAAAACCTGCCCCTAAACCCTCAGAAACTCCTCCCACCTCCCGTTGGACCTCCTCTCAAGGTAACCACTTGCCGTGGTGGCAAAGCCTTCTCCGCAGCCACCCCTAAACTGTGGGACAGCCTGCTCCCCACCCTTTGCTTACTGGATTTCCAGCTGTCATTTAAATCTCGGTACAAATCAGCTCTAATGGCTAATGCCACCTGTGCCTGTGCCTCAGGATGCCCTCACCCACCACGTCACACCTAGGATTTTTCACCTTGACTCTAATGGAATCACTGAGGCTATCCCTGGAACCCAGCTTTCCCCTATGTGAGCACACTCTTACCTCCTATCCCCAAATAGTAACTAGGCATTACTATACAAATGCACAGTGCCTGTGCACTTCCATGCATACAATGTTATGCCTATGGCCAATATGATGGCCAAGCTATGCATTACACTATCCTGCATTGTTATGCTTATTTGTTTACCTATGTAATGTTGTCTTTATGCTATACTGCATTTTTTGATGCATACCATTGTATCTACTGTATTGTATCTCTCCCTGTCTTTCATACTTTCTCCAATGGCATTACTGTATGTAATATGTAATATATTCCAAAAACCACTCTTGCAAGACTGGACACCCTTTTCAACTCTTTCTGTTGCTTTACTGTTGCCTGTCTTCCTCAGACACACCACTGTGACCTCTACATTGCTCTCTTCTGTCCCCCTCTTAGATCCAGATGTCTTGCCCATGGTACCTCTTTAATTGGGAAGTTCTGGCTTGGCTCCTTTGCACCCTACCTCTATTCCCTCCTCTCCATCCCCTACCCCACCTACTCTCTTCATAACTCCCTCTTTAGGACACTCTCCCTCACTTCCTGTAATACCACTTCAGGAAAAGCAACTTTCTCTTATCATTTCCCACCCAATACTAGGGCTCACTACCACCCATGCTCTAGGGCAGCCCTTTTCACTGCCTCCCCTACCTCTCTACCACTGCCTTTCTCGTCTGTCCTAAAACATCCAAGTATCTTCATGTACATCTGTGCATTTGTGCTCTTCAGTCCTGTATTGATCTGTAGTACTCTGTAAGGCTTGTTTGCCTGAGCCTTCACAGTCCTAAGTTAACTTGATACACCACATGCAATTAACATGTTGCTAATGACTGTTGTTTGTACCATTACTGTTATTGGAATGACCTGTAACTACCCGCTCTTTTGTAATACTTGATATTGTTGCTTGTATTCCAGTCATTACTAGAGATGCAGCAAATTTAAAATCCACCAGCGAAGTGGACGTGAAGTGGCCACTTCACTTCATCATAACACTATGCAAAGTGAGCATTGCAAAGTACTCACTTCACCTTTCCATTCTGACTTCATGTTGTCATTCCACCTTAGCAGTAAAGTAGTGACAGCAATATAGGCAGCCCCACACATCACATGGCTTACAGTACTGTAAGTCACATGCTTTAGCCAGGCAGGAAGGAAGTGAGTCAGAAAAGCAGTTGGTTTCACTTTCTCCTTTGTAGTGGTAGAAGGAGGAAGCATTTTGGGTGTAGAGAGGAGAGTTTGTCGGTATCTTGTAACTTGACAAAAAAAAACAGCTTTTTTAAAAGCTAAATCTTTAGTTTTTTTTTGTAGTGTGTTTTTTCAGTACTTTTTTGCTACTAATTTTTTTTTATAAGTTTTGTTTTGTGTGTGTGTGTGTGTGTGTGTGTGTGTGTGACTATGTGACTGTGTGTGTGCGTGTGTGTGAGACTGTGAGTGTGTGTGAAGGAGTCTTGTGAAGTGTCGGTCACAGTCTGAGGGACTTAGTTGTGTGCGATGGACTCGGGAGGAGAGTCTGTGGCCTGTGGGCAGAGGGGAGGAGTGCACACATGTCGGGGTGGTTGGGTGTCATTGGACTGCTCCCGACTGTTTGGTGTTGCGTCTCCCCCTCTGGAAGCAGCAGCAGCACCAGTGCCACTGGTGGCAGCACATCCACCAAGTCTGCCACCACCACCAGTAGCAGCTGCAGGGGCTCCAGCAGCACCCCCTCCACCACCTCCACAGCCACAGGGGGAGCCCCAGGTGAATGAAGGTGCTGCCGGCAGTACATCTACCCCTCTGTGCCTGGTCCCCCATAGCTCCTCAGTGTGGCAGTTTTTTAACTGTGTGGAGGACAGCACCATTGTGATTTGCCATTTGGGTGGTGTGCAAGTGTGCCGTGGCCCCCGAGGGACACATTTGGGGACCAGTGGCCAGCACACACACACATGGCAAACCACCACAAGGTGGAGTGGCAGGCTGCCACCGAAGGGGCCAGGCGTCCACCTGCTGGCCTTTCTGTGGCAGTGGCAGAGGGTGCTGGGGGTGTTGTGCCTAACCGCCATAGCAGGAGGAGGGCAAACGCAGCAGCTGCTCCCCCACCACCACAGCCACCAGCACCACCCTCACTACCACCACCACTACCTGACTTTCCTGCTGCAGTGGACCCCACCACAGTGCCTGCAATGCAGGCAGACATTGCACTGGTGTGGGCGGCCCTTGAGGAAAGCAACGAGAGGTTGGGTGCTGTGCAGCAGCAGGTGGAGCAGATCCAGCAACAGCACCTGCAGATACTGTCAATGCTCCACCTGCTGCTGGAACACCATGGAATCTCCCATTAAGGTATTTTTTTTGGGACACCTCCCCCCCCACCCACTGCTATGCTGTAGTGTTTTGTGATTTTTTTTTTGTTTGTTTAATAATAGACAGTTGACCTTTTGTTATAATGCAGTGCCTCAGTAATGTTTACTTTCTGTTCTGGAGTGTGTGTGGAAAAGCTGGTGTGAGCAGTGCAAGTATGATGTGCCAAATTGCATGTGTGCAGTCAGTGTTCTTTCATGTGTGTGTGTGTGACATCAGACATTGTGCAGCTTCTTGCCAACATATATTGCTGACTTGTTGTAGTGTTTATGGTATAAAGAATAGCTAGCAGAATAACATATATTTTATTGTCACCATCATCATCAGCAGACTAAGTGATACAAAACTTTTTCAGAGGTGTCTGGCCAGAGTGCATCTTAGTCAAATACTGCACACATGACTTTTAGGAGAGCATGTGCTTTTTGTGCTATGATCTCCGGTAAGTCATGTGTGCATTGTGAGTGACTGAGGTGCACAGTGACCCGATACCTGTGAAAAAATATAATTTCTCCTACTCCGTTGGTGCTGATGGTACAAATAAAATATACGCCATGTATTCTTTGTTATCTTTATTCTTGAGATACTGCAACAAGTCACACCATATATATGTTTGCATGAATCTGGACAATGTATGCACACACAGGAAAGAACACTGACGGCACACATGCAGTTTAGCACAACATACATGCACTGCTCAGTCATGCTTTTTGCAAAACACTTCAAATCATGAGTCCCGACACAAAGTAAACAAGTAAACATTACTGAGGCTCCATAAATATTTTGTTTGTGAAATAGACATTAAAGAGATTCACCAACTTACAGCATTGCACCCGATATATGGGCTCCTTACTTCCAGGGGAATCTTTCTTACTCCACATGTCCTTACATAGTGCAATACATTTCTGTCAAAAATGCCCATAAGTGTGTCATGGAGGAATTCCCGTTCTGAAAAGCTGCAAATTCTGCCCTCCACTCTCAGCAATGTTATGACATGATGCCAGGAAGTGTGGGCGTGCTCAATATAGTGAATGTTGACAGCTTTCCAAATGTTTCTCTATGTTATAATGCTCAGTTTGTGGTGAAAGCGATGTGGGCATGTTTCCAGTAACAAGAGCCTTGTTAGTGGAAGCATGCCCACGTTCTACTGAAGCGTCATTATAACATAAAAACATTCGAAAGCTGCCGGACATTCACTGTAATGGTATCAACGCGCTCTCACTGGCGTCATCGTGACGTACTGAAGTGAGAACAGGAAACTAGCTTCAAATAATCTCTGTGACACTAACTCAAGTATAGGGTACGGCGAAATGATTCACTATGTACTATGGGGAACATGTGGGTGGTCCCCTGTTCAGAACTACCCGCTATAATGGTGGCAACACTATAACGCTTTGTGCAGCAAGGGTGAATCTCTTTAAAGCAGCAGTGCAACAATCTGTTAAAAATTTTGACCTATGCTGTTTATGCTATTTTACATTGCCACTTTACTTACATCCTGACTTGATGATACTATAATTTCCAGTATTTGAGTCTGCTTTACTACTTTTTCCATGTCTGAAATAATAAAAGAGCACTCCTTTTATCTGGTCTGAACCAGGTCTTTGTCAGTATTTTCGTTGCTTTTCTCCATCAGTTGTTATATATCACTTCTGTTGTAAAATTAACAGTTATGCAGCAGGCAGTGTTTTATGACCTCACAGAACAATATTTATTGAAAAACAGATGCAAATAGTGATAAAAACCTGGTCAGAACAATATTGAAGGCGTGTCTTTTTATTTCAGACATAGAAAAAGTAGTAAAGCAGACAAATTGTGAAAAGAAGGGTATCATTCAACCAGGACTCGGAGGTAACTAGTGGCTGGCAATGTAAAATAGCATAAAAAGTACAGGTCAAAATTGTCACCACATTCTTGCAATGCTGCTTTAATTTATAATTTAAGTATGACATCATGAGCTCACAATCACAACAACACAAATGCATCTGTCTTGTGTGCATAAAATTGACAAGTGGTAACGAAGTGAAATGGGAGTGTTACACCACATGCAAAGCCCCCCAGAATTAATGGCACACTCAGTCATGTGCGCAGTACTCACACAGAGTCCCCAGATTTTTTCTGCATGCCCAAAATGCATCTGTCTTGTGTGCATAAAATTGACAAGTGGTAATGAAGTGAAATGGGAGCGTTACACCATATGCAAAGTCCCCCAGAATTAATGGTGCACTCAGTCACGCGTGCAGCACTCACACAAAGTTCCCAGATTTTTTCTGCCTGCCCAAAATGCATCTGTCTTGTATGCATAAAATTGACAAGTGGTAATGAAGTGAAATGGGAGCGTTACACCATATGCAAAGTCCCCCGGAATTAATGGCGCACTCAGTCATGCATGCAGTACTCACAGAGTCCCCAGATTTTTCTGCATGCCCAAAATGTATCTTCCTTGTGTGCAGAAAATTGACAAGTGGTAACGGTGAAATGGGAGCATTACACCACATGCAAATCCATCAGAAATAATGACCGTGAGCAAACTGTTGCTGGTCCAATGTGTGCTGTGATTCCCGCAAATGCAATGTGATCATCTCAACTGGATGGAAGGGTGTCCTTTGTCTGTACACTAATAGTAGCCTTGGTGAGTTGATATATATATTTGTATTTTGTAGGTGGGGGTTGACATAAAAAGACATGTACTCATTGTATTGTTTTGTATCACAGGTCACAGATACTGTTGGTGAGCACATTCCAGTGCTTGCTGAGAACTTTTTGCTTTGAAATTGGAAATGGATAACTCTCAAGCCAATGAAGGTAAGCATTTTTTTTGTGGGGGGGGGCATATTTGTAGGTTTGTCTCATTAATGGTTTCTTTTTGGTTACTTCTTCACAGATTTCATCTGCATCCTTCTCGAGTCTGGTTGTTAATGATGGTCATGGTCATCGATTGAAATGACTTCTGTGTGTTGCATGTCTGCCCCAGTCCCGGGGGCTGATGCTGAAGAACTTCTTTGAATAAGGCAACTATGACACAACGATACATCTGGAAGTTTCCTAAAAAAAGAAATGAAGGACTTCTTACAACTTGATTGCAGCAGTAACACATTATATTTAAGGCGTGGCTGTTCCACGGGTATCTGGATTATTAATACAGATAGTAAGATGTCACAATGCAATCAGCAGATCAATCACAAGTTAATTTAGTATGAGGCTGTGTAATCAATACACTGTGCCAGTGTCCCTGGTTCTCAATCTCAAGTCAAATTACATTTCAAAACCACATCTTGTCAAGCAACAGAACCTGTGTGCAACTTTTTCAACACTGTCATGGCTGCACAGTTGCAATTTCAGAATACAGTGCATGATATCTTGCAGAAATAGTTTTGGCGACGTACACATGTCACCTAGTCTATGAATCCTACTCAGTGCGCATTTGCACTCTTTTAAAAAATATTGAACAGATGAAATAAAATCTTGATACTTACCAGTATGTATTTGAAATGGATATTCCATAGGTTCCTGTGTACGGTACTGCTGCAGTACCATTCATACCGACTTTCAGTGAAGGAGAGTTTTTGTTGTTAACCTGTAAAAAAACAAAATGAGTTTACCGTATGTGTTTGACCATTGCAGCTCAGAAAAGCAACAGAAAACAAAACATAAAGCTAAAGGAAGTTAAATAGCATAAAAAACATTAGTACACACACTCACTTTATAGTTTTAAAATTAAGAAGCCTTGTGTTTGTGGCTGATGGATGTGGTCTCCTGTTTGACTCCCTCTGCCTTGGCATGGTCAGTGTAATGGGGAAACATTGTCTGAATGACACTGGTGGTGGGTGCTGGTGGTGATAGCTGCGGCACATGATGACATTCCCTGTGACATCTTCCTGCATCGGGTGGTGGTGGCAGTGGCTAACAGCGATGGTGTTGGTGGTGGTCAAGGGGGGCAGACAAAGTCATTCTCTGTGGTGGCAGTGGCTAACATCGATCCCGGTGGTGGTGGTCCAGGGGGGCAGACAAAGTCATTCTCTGTGGTGGCAGTGGCTATCATCGGCCCTGGTGGTGGTGGTGGTCCGGGGGGGGGCAGCAGACAAAGTCATTCTCTGTGGTGGCAGTGGCTAACATCGGTCCTGGTGGTGGTGGTCGGGGGCAGAAAAAGTCATTCTCTGTGGTGGCAGTGGCTAACATCAGTCCTGGTGGTGGTGGTCCAGTGGGGCAGACAAAGTCATTCTCTTTGGTGGCAGTGGCTAACATTGGTCCTGGTGGTGGTGGTCCAGGGGGGTAGACAAAGTCATTCTCTGTGGTGGCAGTGGCTAACATTGGTCCTGGTGGTGGTGGTCTGGGGGGGGCAGGCAAAGTCATTCTCTGTGGTGGCAGTGGCTAACATTGGTCCTGGTGGTGGAGGTCCAGGGGAGCAGACAAAGTCATTTTCTGTGGTGGCAGTGGCTAACATTGGTCCTGGTGGTGGTCCAGGGGCAGACAAAGTAATTCTCTGTGGTGGCAGTGGCTAACATCGGTCCTGGTGGTGGTGGTCCAGGGGCGAGACAAAGTCATTCTCTGTGGTGGCAGTGGCTAACATCAGTCGTGGTGGTGGTGGTCAGGGGGCAGACAAAGTCATTCTCTGTGGTGGCAGTGGCTAACATCGGTCCTGGTGGTGGTGGTCTGACTCCAGGGGCACACCACCTTTTAACAATTTCAGTTAAAATCTGCCAACATTAACTGCATCATCATCCTCATAAAAAAGCTGCCCTCATAGTCATCAATGTCTGAAGTCTGACCACTGGGAAATTCTTTCTCCGTTGTGTCATCATCTACATCAGTGGTGGGCTGTTTCATGCTGCCACTGCCAGTGCCATCAGGATGGTCCATTTCTACTTCACGAAAACCACCATGACTAGGCCGGGGTACGAATACCAAGGTTGCAGTCTGTGCTAGTATGTGCCTCTCATTCATTTTAATGAATGTTAACAAACTAACATTTGCAGGAGAGAGGTTTGTCCAACGATCTCTGACCATTGCACCTGCTGAGCTGAATACCCTCTTGACACTTACACTGGAGGGTGGGCATGTGAGGTACTTCAGTGCCACTGCAGTCAGCTCTGGCCACTCACTGACCTTTCTGCTCCAGTACAAAAGATGATCATCAGTTATTGACAGATGCCTGTTTTCAGACAAATATGACTTAACCATTCTCTGTGCTGCACTAAGTCCAGTGGTTGATGCACCATCCTGTTCTCCGGAATCATTTATTTCACAAATCCCCACTTGGGACAAAGCCTCCCAAAGTGGGTTGATGCCAACCGCTTTGGATGACAGACCACCTGGAACTGCAGTTCCCTTCCCCTTACTGGATATGCTTGATGCTCCTCCAGGTGCACCTTCAGCCGGATTATGCTACTGAAGTTTGCTGACTTTGGCACGTGACTTCTGTGCCCCATGAACCAAGCGCATCAGTTGCCTACTGACATTTTTTACCTGTTCAGGCCCTCCCTCAAGTACTGAGGCAATTCCACGTTTGTATCGTGGGTCCATCATTGTTGCTATGGCAACGTTGTCACTCCACTGAATGCTCAAAATGTGACGATTCTGGTCCAATACTGTCTGCATGTGTTTCAGCAACATACTGCTAGCACTGTTTCCGGCAACATCAAGGCCATGCTGTACATTCACCAATGGCTGCCTCAGCACCCGCAGCAGTGGAATTGATTGGCAAATGGAGGCAGACTTGTCACTCACTGCCTGTGTGGCATGTTCAAAAGGCCGCAAAATTGTTATTACAGATTCCATGAGGTGCCACTGTTCAGTTGTCATAGACATGGAGGCCCTGGAACTGTCATGGCTAGTGTGCATCACAAAATATTCTGAGATGGCTTTGTATTGTTCATACAACCTCTCTGCCATGTATAAAGTGGAGTTCAACCGGGTGACCACTTTCAGCTTCAAAAGGTGCTGAGGGAGGCTGTTTCGCATCTGCAACTGCCGAAGCTGGTCATGGGCCTTTGTAGATCGTGAAAAGTAACAGCAGATATGGCATGCAACTGTCAGCATTTCTTTACATCAGGGTGCTGCAGAAACTCCTGCACCACAAGATTTAAACAATGGGCCATGCATGGAACATGAAAAAAGCCACCATTCATGATGCATTTCACCACATTTGACCCATTGTCACTTGCTATGAACCCAGCTCTCAGGGACAGGGGGTTCAGCGACTTGTCAATTTCAGTCAGTACCACGTCCAACATGTTTTCACCAGTGTGTGAACAGGTCACATTGCGCATAGCAATCATTGCATGCTGTCGAATTCCTGGAACATTGCTACTATGACAATCCACCTTATTGCACTGATTATTCACAATATCAACATCACAAACAATCCCCGGCACCTGGGCCCAGTGTGCAGTTATACACAAATATGAACTTTCCGCTGTTTTGCCATTTGTCCACATATCCATACTTAAATGGATGAATGGAGAGGAGTAATGTTGAAGGGCATGTCTTACTGAGTCGAACACAGTACGGAACAACTCGGGGACAGCACGGATTGAAAAGTATGTCCTGGATGGGACTTTCCATTTTGGACAGGCACATGCAGCAAACCACCAGAACCCAGAATTCTCCACAAAGGAGAAGGGCAAAAGATCAATTGTCAGCATTTCAGCTACAGCAGCATTAAGTTCATGTGACACTATGATTGGGTGGGTACTTCAGCTTATGCGCAAAAACACTCTGTAACGTGGGCTGACTTAAACATTTTACACGGGGGTGTGATGATAAATGGTTCTACTCTGCGAATGGCAGGGCGTGGAGTGTAGACGTTTGATGAAGATGGTTGCACAGGTGATGATGACAAACCCAGAAATGCAGTTATTTTGCCAGATTTGCCAACCGGGGTTGATGTACCACTCATACTGCATTCACCACCACCACCAAAACTGCTACTCTCACCAGCACTGGACAACATTTCAAAATCATTCTGCTCCTCCACCTCATCATGCCTGTAGTAATCCTCTGCTCTTATTTCCTCACTACTGCACACATTTAATTTCCTACTGGACTTAACACTCATGGAAGGGGGATAACATGCTCATAATGGTTGATGACAAGGGTGAATGCCCGATTGTGGTATTAGCTGCCATCTTGTGCTGGGTCCACAGTGCCATGCCCCTATTCTTAAGATGCATATGCTGTCCTCCTGTGCCCAGATGGCTCCCCTTTTTACCTCAACTACATGCACATGGCAAACCTGGCAGATTGTAACTGACTTATCATTTGCATCTTGCACAAAAAAATCCCAAACAAGGGATTGTGATGCTTTACTTTTAACATGTCCATGATGCTGCTTATTGAACTCCGTTCTTTTAAGCACTGAAGTGGGGGGTGTGTTACATGATTTTTTTGGGACAGTGCACACTTGGACTGCAACTGACCACCATGACTACCTATCATTATTACTGGGTCATTATCATCATCATCATCACCATCAACTGAAACTGGTAAATCACAAGTTTTTACGGGGGATTAATGCAAACAGACTCAGACACAGCCATCTTGAATTTCTATTTCTCCGGTTCCCAACTGGGGTCAATTACATCATCACCATATTCATCAACATCACCCACATCCACATCTTCTGCTTGGATGCTGGCATGTGGACTGCATGTTGCAACCATGTCAACATCATCATCATCACATTCATCATCATCATCATCAACACCACCATTACCTGATATTTTTTCACCACACCGTGAATCACTGCATGGAAAATGCGTGACATGAACCGCGGTGGAAGAAATGTCACATTGTATTAGAATCTACGTGCAGGACTTTGTTGTAAACGGGACTTTGTCCTAACAAATGAATTTCCTGTGAAAAAATAAACTTTTAATCAATCAGTCAATCAAACATTGTATGCTATCATTGACATGATTATCAGAATCTTCAGGTCCAGTTACTGGGATGTTACTGGGAAGTATAACATCATCTACACTGCCTCTCACTTGCAGTGCTTCACACTCCACTGTATTTTTGGACATGGTACACTGGTCAGAAATCGAACTTGAGGCAGCAATACTCATACTACCACGACCAGCAACTGCACTAACACCACCAGCTGGGACAACATCATCTCCTCCAAGTATGAGTGAAGCTACTGATTGGGTGGTAAAAAACATTGCAGGAGAAATACCTTTCCTCACATCAGCAATTCACTTCTGTGTCTGCGTACTACCACACCCACAGACAATCTTACCACTGGCAGCAGTGCCATGGCGAGAACCAGCTTTGCTTGCACGTCTCTTTCTGGGCATTTTGGGGAATCAACAACAATATTCTAAACAAATTTAGATTTTGGAACGTTCACTCTGCATGGGGGGATGCTGGCTGTGAAGCCAAAAAAAAACAAAAAACTGTGGCTTCGGCAACTGATAGAGACGCAAATTCACAAGTGAAAACAACACCTTAACTAACCAGTGGTGCTGAGGTCACAACAATACAATCTGGAAAACAATTTATTTTGCCAGTGGGGGAGGAGCATTGCATGCAGATTTTACGGCAGTGCAAGCAGCAAAACAAAGAAAAGATACCAATGGCAATACAAAATCATGCAGCTGAGGATAGCAGGTTCACACTGCTGCACCTGCAATTACACTGTGGCACAATAAAGGTGTATTATTTGATGTCATGCAGCACGCCGCACACACACACACACACACACACACACACACAATTTGTCTACAATAGTAGTGTGTAGCAAATTGAAAAATTCAATAATATGCCATGTATTGTAAACAACCTGAAATTATGAACTGCTGCACCAGATCCACACAACACACAACCAGCAAGAAAATGTCAACAATTATTGACAATATTACTGTGTGTACATTAACACAGTCAATTATATAACAAAATATAACCAAAAAGACAAAGAACTCCTATGTCTCCAACTTAAATCTACCTACACCACAGATACACCCTCCTCCAAAGCACACTTTCACTGTCTTTTACTACACAGACTCAATGTTGTACATTAACATTCAAAATCCACAGACAAACAAAAATGCTCAATGATATGAACACAGGAGGGTTTCCTACAATCGATGAACTAAAGTTTGAGCAAAAAATTACTGGAAAAGGCTTTTTTAACAGCTTTTAGAAGGTTTGAATCACAGACAGCTCTCAGAGCACACTGTCTCCTACAGCTTCCTACGCAGACTACCCCGAACTGAGGCTGTGCAGATCAATATACTGTAGAGTCCATGTGACCTGAAATCCCATGAATCACTGCAAAATTCACCTTTGGAGCTTAAAAACAAGGTGAAGTGAGGCAAAGTGCATTGTTCTCAATGCTCTTCACCTTAAGATTTGGTGGAGTAGTGGTCTGGGAAGGCGGAGTAACGCAAAGTCATTGTTTGCAATGGACTTCATGTTACCCATTATAACGTGAATTACTCTGCTTCACATTGTGGAGCAATCCACGAATTTGCCTTGGCTCCGTGAATCACTTCGCAGATTGAATTGAGGCCACTTCGCCCACTACTAGTCATTACTGTACATTTTGTTGCTTTTGCCTCATGTTGAGATGTGTTTTTAACCTGTATTCCTGTATTGTACTGCTGATGACGCATGTTATTGCCACCCTGCAGCCTGGGTCATGTAATCTGGTTCAAAGTCAGTTGACATTCATCTGTATCCCCCTCCCCCGGGTCGTGCCTAAAAATAGGCAGAATTTGTCTAGTGCACTTACCCGATCAACAAAAATGAAATAAATAAATAAATGTCTGAAAATGGTCCTTCAGATCAGCACACTTACCCGGTTACCAAAGACATAAATAAATAACTACATTTCCCTAATATCTGGAACTCCCTTCCCTTAGATATCTGCTCTGCTTCATCTACTCTTCATTGTCCTTACTTTTTTGCCACTACATTTCCCCATCCTGCAGTTGCACCTGATCCTCCCACTCTTCATGTATTTCTCTTCATTCCTCTCTCTGCCTTCTGTTCTGTTCTGTTCTCTTTTTCCACTCCTTTCCCCCCCCTTTTACCCTTCCCTGGGCTTGCCAATCATATAGCACTAGCTGGATTTACATCTAGTAGTGTTCATACCCTTTGGGGTTTCTTCTCCTTGAGTAAGACTTACCTTCCCCCCACCTCCTTACTAAACCACCCTCCCTTCCTCTCTGCTTCTCATTGCCCCCACCCTTTCATTAATTTTCCCCATCCTCTTCTCATGTGTCTACTTCTGCCCCTTCTCTACCCCCTATTGCCTGGCCTGTTCCCCTTGCAGGGGTGTGCATCCCAGGGAGAAGACTTATTCTTATTCTCATAAATCTACCCTTCCCCCCCCATTTTCCTACTATAATTTTGCTCACTTCCAAAGTGTTCAGAAATGTAAAATATATCTGTGTTGATGTGTAATGTGTGTGACTATATGTGTATGTATATGTATATGACTGTCAAGTAAGTGTGTGCGTTTATGAAAAAAACATAAATGTGTGTATATGTATGACATATATATATATATATATGGGATATACAATGGTGAGCTGTCAGATAAATGATTTATCTACACAAGTGCTGTTTGACCTCGGGTAACCTCACGAGTGGCGTAAGCCACGAGTAAGGTGTCTGAGGTTAGACAGCACAAGTGTAGATAAATCATTTATCTGACAGCTTACCATTGTATATTTCATTTATGCAATAGGGATGCTTTCTATCAGTGGAGGAACATTTGGTTTTGACTGTTATCTTTATTTTAAATGATAATTTCTGGGAGTTTTGGTTAACTTTCCTAAAGGTATGTCTGCCTAGCATAGTGGTTGAAACACCACTCATTTTGTAGAAAACATCTTGCTGAACAAATGTCATGCTCACAGTACTATGCTACCTTTTCGTTTAAAGTTATTCACATTTGTTTGTCAAAAAGGAAAAGAAAATTAAATTTTATGCTGTTTTTTGCTAATTATAAAAAAACTAAAAGGTATCTATAACTGATTCACCACTCATTTTGTAGATATTTTTGTGCTGAACATTTTTCATGCTCACAGTATCATGCTATCATTTTTAGTTTTAAAGTTATTCACATTTGTTTGTCAAAAAAAAAAAATTTTCTTCTGCTTTTTTGCTAATTATAAAAATTTATAAGGTATCTATACATGAAATACCACTCGTTTTGTAGATAATTTTGTGCTAACAATTTTCTTGCTCATAGTACCATGCTATCTTTTTTCATTTTAAAGTTATTCCCATTTGAATATGGTTAGAACTGCTTCTGAGGCTGAACATTCTAAATGAATTCTAAAGAGATTTGTGACATAGTAACTGTGTGTATAAATGGTCACTGTATGTATAAATGTATTTATACATACAGTGACTCAGATAAACGCATTTATCACACTGAATATATGTCCACCCCATTGAATATATATACAGACTTTATCTGTTAGCAAGTGCTGGCTGCCTTTCCCTCAAAAATGTCTGTTTTTAGCCTAATTGTATTTCTGCATATGTATGACTTAGTTTTTGTATTATTTCTTTACTATGCATCTGTATTCTGTTTTATAACCACTTCTTCTTTTTCCCAGGAAGCATCTGGAAATGAGCTATTGTAGCTCAGTATGCCTTTCCTGGAGAAACTTTTCAAAATAAATAACTAATAAATATATAACTGCGCCTTACCTAGTGTATTGCACTCTCAGACTGCTGTACTGGTTCTATTGTCATGGTTGGCATTACTGCTATGTATTATGTACTTGTACCTTATCATTGTGCCATCTTCATTGCCTGGGTCATGCCTGAAAATGGTCCATTGGATCAGTACACCTACCTGGTAATCAAATGCAAAATAAATACATGAATGCACCACTGGAGACATTCTGGATACATTAAATTACTCTAGTGTTTTGGCAAATACCTTATTAAATCCATTACAGGCCGTTACGTATTATCAGAGTTTCATAACAGTAGACTGAAAACTTTAAACAGCCTTAACTGGTTGCTTTCATGGTCGTGTGGCTTAGTTTGTAGGAATGTGTTATGTAATCAAGAGATCTGGCTACAGTCTTTATAAAACTTCACTTTCCTTTAGTCAACACCCATGATGTCCATATAAACTGACAGCCAGGGACAATATGCATAACTAGATATATCAGGAAATAGTACAGAAATGTATTTATTTACTTAGTTCACACTACTCTGTCTGGGATAATTCCATGAGATACAGTATCTCATTTTCATGGGGGTCCCATGGAGGATAGCATCAATCAACAGGCTAAAATGTACTGCGCACAGGAAGATAACTGTAGGATAAGTACATCCAAACAGTAATCAAAGCAAGCTAGCAAAGTGGGGTCCAACTGACATGAACGTAGATGTCCTGTGATATAGAATATTGCTGGATATTCTGCATAATGTGACTGGCAAGTACCCTCATGCCTTTGTAGACACACAGCCACACACACACACACACACACACACACACACACACACACTCTCACACACTTGCATTGTTGCATTCATGATGCCTGCTAATTGCTCAAAATAAAGTAAAGCACAATCTTGTAACATGATTTCAGGGTTACACTGAAATCTAAAGAATGCATAACAGTTTGTAATAGTACTAGTACTACAGGATGTGGCTTGGTGTCCATAGCGCCAAAACAAAATGATCATTCAGACATTTGCAGGGATTCTTTAATTTTTTGCATGTGTGAGCAGACTATCTGCACTCTAATAACAACCAAATGCCTTAGATTCTTCTAAGTACCCAAGGTCCCCCCAGTTTACACAATGGCTAGAAAAGCAATGAATTTACAATAAGCACACTCAATAACTGAATAAAAGGCTTTAGGATAAAAAATATGAGCTCAGACTCCTGTGAAGACCTTTGTTAAAATATTTAAAGTCAATGAGAAAGCTTTTCACAAAGAATTCAAGTAAAGCCAGCAACAACCGAAATTTTAAACAAAGCTACAAAAGATTAAAGAAAACAAAAGCTTTAGTGGTGTTGGCAAAAAGAAAAGCCTGCTTGACTATGAGGTCTATTCTTCAGCTACAGATTTTCGTGGGTCTGCCTTATGAAATGAAGAGAAAAATCATGGCTTTAGGTGTGCACATCTAACTGAGATATTGTGACCAAATTTCAGCCACTGAATGGTCCCATGGACTGTAAGTTGTATACATGATGCATTATTTATACTGCCAGGATTGCTGAGGGGCATATCGTGTAATATCGAAATGCATCAGTTGTGTAAACTAAGATAAGGGATATGTACTCTATAATGCATTATCTGCTCAGATATGCAGATAGTACTCAATGTTGTGCAGCAACTGGAGGAGACTGAAGGCACTGTATCTTCAAAAGCTTAATCTTTTATTAGCCCTGCTCAGCTTTGGTTCCTCCTGCATTTTGGATAATTAACATGTTTCACAGCACCTCCAATTTACTATACAGCTGGAATGAAAGCTTACAAGGGTGTGCTCTTCCAAACTTCTCTTTCATAAAACTGCAACGTGAATATCTTAGCCTTGCAACATACTGTAGGCCTTTAAGTCTTTAAACTGTAGTTTGTCATTCTGCAGGGACCCTGAGAGAGAAATAGCTTAAATGTTACTTGATCCTGAGTCTTTCTTGTTTTACTCGTCTCTCTCAAAGAACCTCTCCAAAATTCTGTCGCCATTGCCTACTACCAAGTCACACATTACTAAACAAAATACTCTTTCCTGTCTGATTTACAGCATGGCTTTAGGAAAGGACATGGGATGACTGTTGCTTTTCTAAAATATTGAATTATATCAGCATCAGTACGGACAATAGTATACTCTTAGGTGCAGTATTTGTGGACGTAACTAAGGCCTTTGACCTTGTAAATCATGGTCTTCTTATTCCAACGCTCTCTGCTAAAAAGTTTCTAATGCCTGTATGAAATGGCTTTTCTAGCTACTGAACCTGAATGGTCATTGCCAGCAGATAGAGACTGGAAATTCTGTTTCAAGTCTGACAGTTACCTCTGATGGTGTTCTCCAAGGAACCATTTGAATTCCCTGTTATTCTGTTTTTCATTAACTACCTCCCAAAATTCAGTATTCACTTCAGCAGCCTCCTCTGTGTAGTAGACCTAATAATTTGCTATACAGCAACTTAGCATCCCTTAATAAGTACACTAATGGGGTCTTTGGCAGCATCCAGAGCCGACTGAGTCTGGATAGGCACGCTTTCAAACTCTCAGAAAACTAGAGCCATGATCTGTGTTTCAAAACATAAACTCTGATCAGGCCCCTGGTCATTCTTCTGCCTTGATAGATTTCTACTTGAGAAGGTATCCTCCTTTAAGTATTTTAGGAGTTATTTTGGACACTTGTCTAGATTTTCGGTACATGTCTCATCCAGCTGAAAACTGGTTCATTTTAATCTAGGCCTTGCATTCAGAATTAGATACTGTATATTCTTACCCTTAAAGTTAATCAGACCTCAGCCTATGGTATCTAACTTCCCAGCCTTTACTAGACTGGAACAGAATAGTCCCAGTCCCAGTCTATTTCAAGTCCTCTAAATCTACTTTGGCTAAATGCAACATGCTATATAATAGTATCTGCTACTTTGTAATTGATACTGTTCACTTTACTCACAGCTGCTCCCATTATTCTTCCCTGGGCTTTGATTTCTCCTAATTCAAATGTTTCTACATTGTAAACTTTTTCCTAGACAAGCAGATCAGGTGTAACACCCCCACCTGCCTGTCCACAATGCTATAGTACCCTGTAGCATTACATGGCATTTCCTCTAGTGACACCCTTTTATTTCAAGAGTATGCATTCCACTAGGGTGGGCTGAGCAACTCCCTATGGTGCTGTACATCAGTGTTACTTCGACGCTACCTAAGTCAAACAGTCTGCAACTGTACATAAGTCAGGTTGTTCCTTTACCAGTTGTAGCTACTTTGCTATTATGCCATCTAATATTTGGGGCTCTGCTTTGTATTTTAATACTGCATGTTTTCTGCAACTTGTACAAATACAGTATGTTATCTGTTACTGTTTTTATGTGGAGTGTATACTGAATTCCCTAGATTGTACCTATATGTAACCTGTCCCTGTTTTCTAGTAAACATATTGTTGAAAATAGGCATGTTATTGTCTAGTGTACTTACCTGGTTACCAAAAAATAAATACATTAAAAATAGATCGATAGATAGATAGATAGATAGATAGATAGATAGATAGATAGATAGGCAGACAGACAGATAGAAAGATGGATGAATGGATAAATAAATACATAAATAAATAAACAAATAAATACATACATACATACACACTGTACATAAGAGTGGGAAAAGATGGACATTGGCAGGTTCAGGTCAGTGTGACTTTGTTAATTTTGCAGAAGCACTTTGTGTCCCAATGCAATAATTGGCATCAGGTAAAGCAGACTATGGGGATGGGGGTAATAAAAGCATTGAGGTGAGCAATGAATATTTACAGTATTATTCTAGCTTTCTTGTGACAGTTAGTATTTGTGGCTCACTGCTGGGGATTGCTGTGTTTGTGGTGGTCTGGCAATATCTGCAACCATTAAAGCCACAGCTATATAGCTGGTCGTACTGCTGACTGAGCTAGACTTATAATTATTCATTGCTGTCAAAAAGTATACAAAACAAATGAAAACAAGTCAAATTTATGGAATTATATTAATATCAAACACAGTAGAGAGTTGTGGAGGAGAATGTCAATTAGGAGGAAGATAGGAAGCTTATGTAATGAACTGACTAGTAGGACTAAGAAGCTGTAAAGTATGAGTCAGTCATCATATTCATGGTGAGATCTTACTGATGATGACTCTGTGGTGGTCTGGCAATGTCTGCAGTATAAAGGCCACAGCTGTGCAGACGGTCTTTTTGCTGACTGACCTAGACTAATAGCTTTTCATTGCTGACCTCAAGGCTTTTATCCTCCTGTGGGCTTTGCATTATCTATTTGCCAAGTACTGTGTTCCCCTTGGATCCATACATTTTCTTGTTATATAATAATATCCCCAAACAAAATAAATAGTCAACAATTATACAAAACAAATGAAAACCAGTCAAATATAGAGTGCTATCTTTATTTTTATATCAAACACAATGGAGGGTTATGGAAGAGAATGACAATTAGGAGGAAGATGGTGAAGTTTTGTAGTAAACTGACTAGTGGGACTAAGAAGCTGTGAAGTATATGAGTCACTCATCATGTTCATGATGGGGTCTTACAGAAAACATCTTTATGTGAAACACATCATTCATTATGAGCTAGATGGTGTTGATAATAAACAGTAGTATTACCATGCTTACTTATTGTGGTAGTGTGTGTGTCAGAGGAGTCCACGTGCTACTGCTACTGCTGCTGCTGCTGGGAGGTATGAGTCAAACAGTGAGAGCACCTAGTGCCATTGAGATTCTGGGGACATGCCATCCAGAGGTGTAGGAATAGTAGATGTCTCTTAGTCATATGAATAATTGAATGCATAGTTAAAATGTATCCATGATAAGTTGAGTTTGAGAATGGCTAATAATTTATGATTCTCACGATCTAGCCTTAAACTACAGTATGTGGTCGAGCAACACACCCAATTGTACTGAAACATCTCTTTGAAGTGACAGTTGTTGGGGAGTATCTGAAAATACAAAGTCAGTTTAGTCAGTGCATATCCAATGACTTCCCTGTTTTAGCAGAACTGGATTTCATCACTATTTCTACAAAACATTGGTTCTGCTAGATAAGCCTGCATCATGTACTCATGTGACACTTCACATTCTTTTTTCAAAATGTTTAAGTGCTGTCAGCATGCATTTCTGAAGAGCTCCCAAATGTCCATAGGTATCTCGGGATCCTCAGTATCAAAATATTTGATGTCATGCTTTTGCCTGGCACTGGCATCCCAAGCAGACAGATGAAGAGGAGCAGTACAACCAGGAGGCTATGTATGCACACTCTTCATGGTTTCATCAAGATGGTTTTGTTACAGTAGCAACAGTATGCAATAGTTTCTGTTTGATATACACCATCTGCCCAGCAGGACTTAATGTCTTTATTTCTGGGGTCTAGTAGTGTTGTTAGAGAAACAAGTGTATCTGATTTAGTACAGTGAAACCTGCCTGCAGGTTGAGCAAGTGTAGCCCCCCCCCCCCATGTCTAGGGACCTGGTGTTGAATAGAGAGAAGAGGTGGCCTGGCAACACAGAAATACAGTCCAGAAATTGTAGTTGTTAAAGTTTACCTGGGTTTGGACTTCTTGCTTGATAAGAGATCAAGCTGAAGATACAGTAACGAACAACACAGCTGTAGGGGGCAACTGGGTTATGTGCACAAACACTAAGTTCATTATTCAGTCCAATGTCCACACTGTGTAGGAAGTTCAAATAAGAAGATTAAGCTTCTCCAATTAAAAATTACAAAATCCACTCCATGGAGCAGTGGAGTGAAATGACCACATGAGGTAGCTAAGTTTCAGGGCACAAGACCACGGCACAGCATTTACTTGATCTAGACAGATCATGCTGCAGGTGTTTCCCAAAGCTAAATTAGGCTTAAGACTTGATGGTAGCAGCACAGTTCAGAAAACAAGCTCCAGTGCCATTCAAAGGCTGCAGTTTCCACAGCTCCACAGGCTCCTCTATCTGGGTCCCTCTCACCTTCTGGAGCGCAGATCGTGCATCCCAGGGCATCCAAGTACAAAGCAGACCCTGGTGATCCCAGAGACACATTGGTGCTGACCCCCCCAAAAGGCAGTTGGGTCTACAACTTTCCCCAGCCCCTCCACAGTGCCATGCCAGAATGGAGAGGCAGGCTGCCACCACTGCCATTCCCACAGCATGGGCTCTCACCACTGCACTGCCCCAATAACAGGACCAGAAAACAACTCCACTTTGGACCCTCCAGCCAACCTGCCATGGTGCTGCCGCTCCATGCAATGGGCCCTCCTAGATGCCCCAGGATATGACTCCCAAACACATGATGGAGAGTCTCATGCCACCAGACCTACAGGCCTCGGTGTTGCCGAGATGGCAATGACACAGGTACGCATCCTGCCACCCTCCCAGACCACTTTACCATACCAGGGTGGGGGGGTAGCACAGAACTCTCATTTCTCCTCTCTGCTCTCTTGCTATATGGCCTAGGGGGCTAGAGAAATGGACACTGAGCTCGCTCCCCGGGCGACTCACAATGCTGGCATACTGATAACCCTGGTTGGGCCAGAGACAGCACTGGCCGCCCCGGCCCCGGACTAATGGTTTCTCCTCCAGCCAGCTTCTCCCAAAGGGTGCCAAACCCCCCATAAATCTCTCCTGGGGACAATAGCCCTGCCTGGTCAGCAGGCAAGCGATCACCCCCAGACCAATAAGGGAAACGAGGAAAAGAAGAAGGCCTTAAAGTAAGCACCCATATTTGGAGGGGTGTTTACCCAAGGCAGTACAGCACAGTGGTTTAATGCTCTGAGCTGCAAATCTTGGGACCTGGGTTTGAATCCCACAGCCCCCACTTGCATACTGTGTGACCTTGAGCAAGTCACTTAACTTCCCTGTGCTCCCGGGTCACACCTGTAAACACGCTTTCAGCTTTGTGTGTCTCTTCTGGTTAAACAACTGGGAAAAAAAAAATCTTTTGTATTACTTCTTTGTGAGTATTGTATCCTTCTGCTGCTGTTTCTGTTGCTGCTGCTGCTGCTGATGATGATGATGATGAAAGGTCTCAGATGAAACAGTTGTGTCACCTCTTTAACCCCATCATTATCGGCATCTTCAACACTACCACCAGTGTCACTATGGCTACCAGCACTAGCGCTGCTTTATTTGACTGCTGCAGAAAATCTGAAATAATGGTGTATGTGGTTTCAAGTACACTCACCATGAGAAGGAACATATTAAGAATTGCAAATTCTGCATGAAATATTTGTCTCCTTGTTCATATGGTGTTTTTTGTGAAACAAGCATTTGCAGAGCACACTAGCACTCCCTGACAATATCCACCACAAACTACATAATCAAATTCCTCGACATGGAACAATGTTTTCTGCTCCATGAGTCTTGCCACTTTAAGTATGACAGAGTTCAGCCATATGGAAACATTTTAATTAAGCAATGTTCAGGAGTATTTTGCTTTTCCTAGTAATGATGGAAGAGCTCAGAATGTTTAAGGAACAATGAAAATTCTGACTAATGTCACATATAGTATCAAGTGTTTCTTTTACTGTAACTGCATGTTTTTCCAGCACATAAATTATCACCAGATTTAGTGTGTGTACAAAACAAGGTATGTGACTGAAATCCCCATCATTTATCATGCTCAGCGTGTTGCAGCCACTATCTGTCACAGTGATGCCCACATGCAGATTGCAATGGTATATCTAGATGTCTAGCAGTGATTGGATGAAACACACAGGGCTCGATTCTCAAAGCACCCGGCATAGCGCAAGGGGCTTGCGCCACATAGATGGTGCAAAGAGCCGTTCGCACCAAAAGATACACTAAGAGCAATTCAGAAATGCAGTCTGTGTGCACCAAAGGGGGCTCGTGCCATCCATGCACCACAAAATGGGCTGCGGAGTAAAGTTAGTGGGGAATGCGGCAGATGCAAGCTGCCACATCCCTAAATCAGGATTCTCAAACCCTCCCAGAAGGTGAATTCTAAGTACCCTTAGACCAGCCAGGGGCTGGTCTAAGGGTATAAATTCATCTCTGGGAGGGTTTGACAACTTGTGCCACTCTAGTAGCCCTCCCTCACCATGTGCCACGCCCCACCCCAGTCCTGATGTGCCCATATCTTCAAATGTTTCTAACATCATTCCCTGGTGGTCTAGTAGCCCCCCTCCCAGCCTGGATTCCCTTATTATTACATTAATCAGTCCCTGGTGGTCTAACAGACAACCTTTCCTATCCCGGATGTGGCTGTGTATTATAATGTTGATACATAGAAACATAGATGTTGATGGCAGATAAGGACCGCAAGGTCCATCCAGTCTGCCCATACATTATTTCCCCAGTTATCTAGTGGAGCCTCCCCAGCCCTGAGCTGCCATAAATTAAAATAGTGATACATTCTTTCACTGGTGGTCTAGTGGGCCCCCACCCCGGCAGATGGTGACCATTACCCTGCTCCCCCTCTATCGTGAACCACGAGCTGGTAACTGGCACAGCGTTCCTGTCACCAAGGCCAGCTACTGACTGAATTGTCACTGAGCACATACTGTATACAGTATGCAGTATGCACTCATTGATTGACAGCTTACTCAGAGCTGTCATACAGTACACACTTAGAGACAACTCAGTCAGTGGCTGGCCATGGTGGTGAGAGGAGGGCTGTGCTGATCGCAGTTTCGGGGTTTGGGATGGGGGAAGTGGGGTGGTATGCACTACCTGTCAGGGTGGTGTCCACTAGACTACCAGGGAAATAATGCATCACCATTTTAATTTAAGGGCCGATCGGGGCTGGGCAAGGTCTGCTAGATCACCAGGAAAAGAATGTATCAACATTGTAATTTATGGGCACATTGGGGATAGGGAGGGGGGTCCACTAGACCACCAGAAAATGAATGTATCAACATTTTACTTTACGGGCACATCAGATATAGGGAGGGGGTTCATTAGACCACCAGGGAAAGAATGTATCAACACTGTAATTTATGGGCACATCGGTGATAGGGAGGGGGTCCGCTAGACCACCAGGAACAGCTTAATTTAATAATAAGGGGATTGGGGTTGGGGTTGGGGGATCCACTAGACCACCAAGGACTGCTTACTTTACTAATAAGGGGATCAGGGTTGGGGGGATCTGCTAGACCACCAGAGTCATCCTAGAGTGGTGTATGGCTGTCCTTTGGCTTATAGCAAACCCTCTGGATGCACCATCTTTTTGGTGCATGGTCACAGTTGCTGCAAGCTGCAGGACTTTGCCACCATGACTCTACCTGAGAATTGGGCACAGTGCCCCTGGTTCACAGGGCTTTGACGGAAGCTGCCTTTTACCACAGCTTGTGTCAATCTAAGGGCCCTTTGAGAATTGAGCCCATAATGTTTTCTCCACTGTGCTTTCCCATTTATTACTTCTTCATTAAGTAAGGCATTTCCTCTATTGATGTGCCTCTATGAGGCTGGCTGGTTTAATGCAACTTCTGCAGAGGGTGGTGTGATGTGATGGGAATGGTCATGGTGCTAGATTTAGAGACAAAACAATGGGCAACAACACTTAGGAAGCTTTGCTTTGTATGGATGCTCCAGATATCACCAGTGAAATGCACGTGAGCAATCTCTGCCTTCCTCAGAAGTGTCACCATTTGTATGTATACTGCCTTATGCATACCAGGGTAATATGCCAAGAAAACATTATTCCCTGATGGGATTTTATATTAAGGCTTGACTTCCTCCAAGAGTCTTCAAAAGCCAGAGTCTTCAACCAAGAACAGTGCACAGAGCCCAAGGCCGCAACCCACACAGGTCCAGGGCAGGCACACAGAACAGCACACTGCAGCGGACAGGGCTGCACACAACAGCGTGAAGGTGCACATAGCAAGGTGGAGGGCATTGGACAGGGCCAACCCCACAGGTGTCCATTACCATGGTGGGGGGGACACACAAGGCGACACCATGCTGAACAGTAGCCAGCACACCATGGCACCACAGTGCCACACAGCCAGGCCACAACCGCAATCACTGGATACCACACACAGGTACACAGCAATGGTGCAGCAGTGCAATGTAAGCAGGCCACATGCACTGTGGACACAGAGACCAGGGGCAGGGAAATGGGCAGCAGGACAGAGGGCCATGCACATGGTGCAGGCAATGGTAGTGCTGCACAGAGGAGAGCCTGGCAAGGGGGTTGGGAGTCCATATAATGCCACAGGCACACACAGCCATGGCAGGAAGGGGACAGGGAAGACCTCCCAACAGTACACACACCCAGGAAGGTGGAACAGTGAATGACCACAGACACCATAGCACAGTATAGAAATATTTATAATGAAATCAGAAACAAAACATACAACAATAGCAGAAACCCAAGCAGGAAACTATGTACAAAGGTCATACAAAAGGAAGGGAGTGAGGAACAAATGACAGAACATGGGTGCAGAATGGGGAGGGTGTGGAACAACAACAGAGGAATGAAAGGTGTGGGTAACAGTGGTCTATTTACAACAGGGACAGGCCACTACATGGCTGGGGCTACAAGCTCGACGCACCTCTGCACCCCAACCCCATATGGTCATGAGCAGGCAGGGACTGGTGGAGGCCCCGACGACCACACTGAACCACCCAACAGTCCACTGAATGGGCCGTAGCGCTACCTGGATGGCCCAGGTGATCTGCTGGTCCAAGTCCCCCATATGGTCCATGGCATCTCCACTGCTGGCTGCTGCATGATGAGACTGGGAAACTACAGCAAGGACAGAGAGAACACAGACTAAGGACAGTGGCAGACACACCACCCCCACCAAGCAGTAGCCCCCCCTCACCAGAAAGACAAAGCCCACAGAAGGGTGGCACCTACCTGCTCCCAGACGGACACTGTGTCGAGCCCCCGCCACACCCTAGTGTCACTCCTTGGTGGCCTCTGCAGCCTGCCACCTGGCCGACAGCCCTGCAAGACACAACAGACAGAAACCACCATGAGGAGATACAGCATTGCACAGACTCCACTCCAACACCAGTGTGCACATGCAGTGTAAAAGTACCCAGCTGGTGCAACACCAGTGGCAGCCCATGCTGACCACAGTGGTGCACAGCCACTGTGCCTGAACCCTGGGGTGCTCTCCACTGGGCATGCACCACACATGGTGGTTCCTCTCCATGTGAGACACAGTGAACTGGACCCACACATGGTAGTGTGGAGTGCCCGACCCATGTGGCATGCAGGACAGGGCACCACAGGGTGGGTGCAGCCACAGCCATGTGTGCATGTTGTGGTGTGCCCATGGGGTTGTGTCCATGTGATGTGAGCCAGACCCACCCCGCATGTGCCAGTGATGCCCATGAACTCACAACACCTACCTGGCTGTGGCAGTGCACCCCTGTTTGCACATCAACGCAGCTGCAGAAGACGGTCCCCGTCCCTCTGTTCAAGGTCACTGTACCAGTGCCTGCACTGTTCCCCAGTGCAAGGAATCCCATGTGCCTCACCAGCCTCTGGGCAATGGCGGCCACATGTGACCTGGGCACCTGCAGGTCCTCATGGCCAAACAGCTGTCCCTCCACAGACATCACCAGTGCCACCAGGTGAAGCAGCTCCAGGTGTGACCAGTTCATGGCCCTAGGCCCAATCCTCCTTCCCTAGGCATTGTAATGCAAAACTGCCCAGTGGTGCAAGCACAGGATGTGTGGCGTGGAACACAGATGGTGCCACTCGCCAGCAGGCTACATGCAGTGCACCATGCACAGTGGCATGAAGCATGATTGGTCCTTCACACCCAATGGTGCATGCGCAATGCACACCACCAAGGCATGGTAGGGTCACGTCTGGGTCAGGCATGCGTGATGCGCACTCAGCCTCCATCTTACGTGTGGAAAGTGTGATCACACAGAGCATCTATGATGCATGTTAGCACACTATTGCGCACATGTCCGTAATGCATGATCAGTGAACAACACCGTCAACCAGCATATTGGGCACCACGCAGGTGGGCATGCACTTCACAGACAATCTACACTGTGTGACGGGCACCAGCTGCATGGCCGCAATGTGAATGACAGTATAGCCACGCACATGCGGGGATGCACCATGGGTACAATGGACAGCTCATGTGTGCAGCATGTGCCGAAGCAGAAGCGCCCAATTCAGGTACATGCTCCAAACCAATGCACATGCGCAGGACATGCACCATTTACGGATGAGTCCAACTCAACAGATTCGCTGTGTTGATTGAGATGAGCTGAGGGCAATTGTGCAATTAACAGTCAGTGCTCCCAAATCAGCCTAATATCGCATGCAGGGGCACCTCAGCTGTTTAGCATCTCATTAACACAGCCCCAGGCCTCATTTGCATGCCCTGAGCCATAAATGCTTCCAACTCATCCCACACTGAGATTAGGTGACTGAGAGGATTCACAGCCTTGAGGTTGAGTACACAGCTATTCCTACATGTAATACTGCAGGTAATGTGGAATGTTTCTGTGATGATGAGGACCTCTGCCTACACCACGGCACATCCCAGGGGTAGGGGAAACTGCAGACTGCTACAGGAATGTCTGATGCAAACATCCATTTGTGTACAGGCACAGTTGCACTGTAGCAGCTGAGCACAACCAATCACCAGAATGCCATGTGCAGGGACCCCTGTCAGGTGACATGGCATCCCAGACACTGCCCCAAAGGCAGTACCACTGGGGGGGGCACGATGGCCGATGTGCCACAACTGACAGCGTGTTGTTGTCAGTTAGAAGACTAAACTGCTAAGATAAATCAGATTCGCTCTGTGTCTACACTGTTAGCCAGAGATACTCACAAGTAGTTGTAAATAAAGTATTTATTATACTCACAGCCAAGCAGGATAATAAATCACAGATAAAGGGTGACTTGCCAGTCTATTTGTGCATACAAAGCTTTTAGAGAGAGAGAGAAACTGGCAATACAGTGTTTTATATACTAAATAAGAACTAGCTTACTGATACACAAAACCATATGTATTGGTTCTGAACTATAAACAGTGTTACACAATACAGTCTCTATTGAATAATTACTTAGGAGACAGAATACTAATGAGTATAAGAAATAATGCTTCTATTGCATAAACCTTAGACAAAGAGAAATGCTGACACTTCCAATCTACATGTGCTTAGATGATAGACTAAACAAGGGAGCTATCTCTTGTTAGTAGAAATAGAGAATTGTTACAAAGCTATATGGCATATGTGCCTGAGTGTAAATACATATAATTATATGAGAATATAAGTACATAACAATCACTGATGATCCTTCAGAGGCATCTAAGCAGTGATTAGGTCAATTATATATGGAATACCTATGAAAAACAAACATAATCTAGATAAATGTAACATAATGAGGTATAAATGAACCATGCATAGTACATTAGCATATATTAGCAGCAAAGCACATTCCTAGCACTCATGCTTATATGATGTGTTCTAAATCTATGATGTTAGTGCAAAATAGCAATATCACAGTATAATAGACCAGAGATACAGTGTAAGACATATATGGGGTAATAGGGGCATAACCCAGGCTCAACAGTCCCCTCATTGTTGCCTTAATTGCAAAAGTGGCAACACAACAAAAAGACGATGGTTAGGCACCATTCATCTACAGGCCCGAGGCACGAGCCTGGTAGAGGAATTTTAACTAGTCACGACGGTATTTCAGGGTTTTTCTTAAACAACAAAATGTAATTATAAGCACTAATGTTAGTAGAAATTGAATCACCACACATATTTGAAAAGTAAACTTCACAATTGGGTTTTCCAATATCATAGCTATATCATCACTAATCAGATCATCAAGTGCTTTTTGAGCCTTGGTAACGTGAAATCAGGTGGGTATCTGTTCTATTGAGAAGTGATTGGAGAGACAAACTTAAGTTGCCAATATGAACGTTAAAAATAGGTAAAAATAGAGACAAAGCATCCCAATAGTCAGGACTGGACTCAATTGTATCTGGTTCCAGGATGGGAACAGGTGTAATTACAGTATGACCTATGACA
The DNA here is from genome assembly GCA_016271365.2 of Neoceratodus forsteri. Taxonomy (NCBI): domain Eukaryota; kingdom Metazoa; phylum Chordata; order Ceratodontiformes; family Ceratodontidae; genus Neoceratodus; species Neoceratodus forsteri. The sequence continues at coordinate 738,672,839 of CM057449.1, forward strand.
ACACACTGTTTAGGATAAAACAAAATTTAGAAAAGTCAGTTTTACACAACATCTGTCCATACCAACACAATTTGTAATTGGTCACCACACAGTATTCTCCATCAGCAGAATATACCACTTTAGACAATGGCAGTTTCCAGTTGGTAAGTCGAACAGGATAGGAGATATCAATGTCCACAAGCCATAATGCACCAACAGTTCCAGAAGTAAATCCATGGTTTCTTTCAGTATTAGATGAAGTTTTAAAATTCATGTTAGAGCCATTCAGATTCTTCAATAATGGATCCAAAGAGGAGGCCCAGTCCCAATCATTGGGCCAATATCCACAAATCGGCATAACTAGTTTGAAAATGTCACATCTGCATAAAAGGTGATAGCCTTTCCATGTACAGCAATTAATGTTTGGAGCCAACCAGGAATTCAGATGAGTATGGTAAACCAACAAAGGAGGGAGTTCCAACCTTTCACAATAAATGTTCCCATCAAGATGACCAGTAGAATGGACAGTTGCCAGATGACCAAAGATGGAGATTGCCAGATCAAACTGCAGCAATGACACTGTAAGAGTCATAAACATAGTGTCCTTGATTGTGCAGGAGTGTGTTTTGAAACATGGAGCGATACTGGTGTGGTGACATACTCAAGGTTCCTTGCTGTTGACAAGGGAATAGTATTAGCTTCTGATAAACATTTGTTAACACATTCAGTAGAAGTACATTTGGGGCAGTACCACTGACCCATACGTCTGTCATGTATGAGATCAGGAATACATCCTAATTCCAGATCCCGGAAGAGATTACCAATGGTTGTTAGAACATAGCCATAAGCAGAACAAAGGACTTTCCTGGCTATGTGATGCTTGTCTGCTAACTGATTATTAGCCGAGATTAATTTGTTAATCTTGTCCTTTGTCAAGTCAAATCCCCCTCGCAATATCCTTCATATTATAGATTGTAAACCGCTCTTCTTGAATGAGGCCATCCATACCATGTAACAGGGGAGGTATTATATTTCATGCTATCATGAACCTTTGCCATTTGTTCTTGAATACTGGCTATATCAGCCCTATTCCAAATTGACATACCAGAACCAAATAGACCAGAGGCCATACCTGTTTCTTCTATAAAACACTTAGTGTGTTTGGGTTTCTTACTTTTGTTAGTTGTACTACCAGGTTTAGGGAATGAAAATCCTCTATGTGGGGGTACTGACAGCTCCAGTATAGGGGTCATTACTGAATACCTTGTATGCCGCTAAGGCATCCAATAACATAATTTGAAAGAAATGGGAAATGTTAGTTGTTGAACATAGGCCAAATTCTTCTAGATTCCGATGGGTAAGATTCAAAACCACTGGGATGTGCATGAACTGTGCATTATTAACAAGTGCACCTGGCTGGGAAGTGGCAACTAAGCCACTGAGTGGGCCAGGGTTCTGTTTTGGACACTCATTATCAGGTCTCTCAAATTCTGGGGCATCATAAGGTAAAACCTTAAGGACAATGGCTTTTGTTGCCATACAATTCTGAATACAGTATTCATGTTGAGCAACCATATGTAAACAAGAGTCCGGATCAATCTTAGTAGTTATGTTGTAAACTCCAGAATTTGTGTAGTGTATTTTCTGTATAGATAATGTATCAGTAGGGTAAATTTTGACATTGGGCCAGCCTTGGAAAGTATCTTTGTAAAGGCTGCCGACTCGGATTAGATTTTTATCATAAACTGCATACCATGTAATTTCAAGACTTGATTGATCTGAAGTGATGATTGTAACATTCAGTAGGGCCTCACTACCCTCCTGGACGATGACCATGTCTTTTGGGACTTCAATATGCACACCATGGGATGCCTTCAGATCTCGTGGACTTCCGAGGTATTCTGCCTCTGCAAGCTGTTTAGGTTTAGGGGTCACTGGTTTCTTATCTGCATTATGGTATACAATTTGGGCTTGTAAGAAGACCCATATTTCTAAAAAGAAAAAAAGCGCAAAGCAGACATCTTTCTTAGGGATCTAAAAGGAAAAGAGAAAGAAAACAGTTAGTTCAGTACTATTCCTCCCATTGGGGTATGGAAAGTAATTTAATCTCCTTTAAATAGTTTCATTTGATTGGAATGTAGCCATTTATCAATGACTTTCTTATTGTGAGGCAGTCTAACTTGGTAGACTGCTGGACTGAGTTTGTTTACAATGGGATAGGGCCCTGCCCATTTGTTTACAAATAGGTGTGCATGTTGTGCAAATCTGAGTGCCATTACCTGCTCCCAAATTTGCCAATCTACAGGGTGTGCAGTTTTGTCAGATTGGATTTTGGATTGTAGCTGGGCCTTGCCCAGGCGCCGTGCAGCAAACAAGTGTACCCTTTGGATATCTTGTTTGAGTTGTTTGACATACTTGTCCACTGACACCCTATCAGCAGTGGGGGCACCAAGGCCCAGAAGCAAGTGTTCCAGGAGTCTCATGGACCGTCCGGTCATGACTTCAAATGGGGTACACTGGGTACTTGCAGAGGGTGTCCCTCTTATTGCCATAAGGAGTAATGGCAATAATGAATCCCATTATTTGGAGTTTTCCTGAACAAATTTAGATAACATAACTTTGATCTGTCTATTAGACTGTTCCACCAGTCCTGATGACTGTGGGTGGTAAGGGATATGAAACTTTTGTTTTACCCCTGATAAATCCAGAGCTTCCTGCATTACTTCAGCTATAAAGCTGGCACCCTGATCAGAATTTACCTTTAGGGGTAGGCCCCACCTGGTAAACAGCTGGTTTATCAAAACCTTTGCAGTTACTTTTGCTGTGTTATTCTTTGTTGGAAAAGCCTCGACCCATTTGGAAAACAGGTCAGTGATCACTAGGGCAAACTTTTTGTTGTTCTTAGTCATCGGCATAGGGCCAATGTAGTCAATCTGGATATTGTTCCAGGGGCCTGAGTGCCTCTGGGGGTGTAATTTAGCATTCTTCCTAGCTGGTATAGGATTATTTTGTGCACAGATCAGTTATTGATGTAATGTTCCACATCATTTCTCATGTGTGGCCACCAGACAGAGGACTTCAGTCTGTCTAGGGTTTTATCAACTCCCTGGTGTCCACTAATTGGAGTATCATGTACTTGGTAGATAAAATCTACCCTCAGGTGTTCAGGAACTACCCATAACTTTTCAGGAGTTTTACGGCAGTGATACCAAATAAGTAGGCCATCACTGGATAAGTGAAGGTCATCTTCCACTGTCTTGTAGGGACTTCCTTCTGGAAGTTTTTCCTCAGTTCTTTTATCAAGGAACCTAAATACTGCTCTCAAGTGAGGATCTTTCTTTTGTGCGGATGCTAGATCCATGGGCTCAAAAGAAGTTGTGCCTTTATTAATTGCAGCAACGGATAGTGTAGCTGGGACAAAGGGAGTTTTCATTTCCCATATATCTTCTCCTCAAGAACCATCTTTAGCCAATGAATCAGCATGGTTGTTATATGGAACATAAGGATCAAGTTTACGGTGTATGTGTGTATGTACAATTTGCATTTAAACTGTTCGGTTAGCGTTGTGATGTACACAAACAAGTCTTTATATTTCACAGGGGTACCATCAGAGGATTGGAAGTTGGTTCTCTCCCAGAAAGGCAAAAATTTAGTCAGGGAGGAACAGACCCAATCAGAGTCTAGAAAGAAAACAGTATCTGCAGTGCCTTGTTTCAGCACTTCCAGAGAACATGCTACAGCAGCTAGTTCAGCATACTGTGCAGAAATGATGGTACACCTCTTGGCTATGTGCACTCTGTCTTCATTAGGATGTACAATAAGAATTCAAACCCTGCTATCTGACCCTCCTTGGTGTGTGGCTGAGCCATCAGTAAAGAAACAACACCCTGTGGTGTCATTTAGCACTTCCTGTGGTGCTGGCAGGAAGGGCCTTGGGTCAGGTAGGTCAGGGGGTTGGAGTACACAATCACATGCATCACCTGTAAATAGTAGGCCATGGGCCAGCAGGGATGGTGTTTTAGCAGGAAGGACAGTGATGTCGTGATCCTGCAAAAGCAGAGACCAGTGTGTATGTCTAGCATTTGAAACAGAGCCATCTTTTACTCTGTCTGACAGTAGAAAGTTTGTTGGCATATGATCAGCATATAACACAATAGGGGCATATCCAATGATATATAAAAAGTGTCTCACTGCCCAATATGTGGCTAAAAGATTCCTTTCACAAGGGTTGTATTTTAGCTGTACTGGGGAAAGCATCTGAGATGCATAGACAATAGGCCTGATATGTCCATTGAATTTTTGTGCTAAAACTGCTGAAATTGCTGTAGCTGATGTAGCAGTTTCCAGATGGTATCCTGAAGCTGGGTTAGGGTTAATCAATGCTGGGGCTGTTACCAGTGATTCTTTCAAACTGGTTACGGCTTTGGTATGTAATGCACCCATGTCCATGGTACATCCTTTTCAGTAACTCATACAGAGGTGCGGCCTTTGTGCAAAGTCACAAATAAAATCTCTGGAGTAGTTTACCATACCCAGAAAATGTCTCAATGTTCCTATACTGGTTGGCAGGGGTATATCCTGCAGTCCCTGAATCTTGTTAGTATCAGGGCTTCTTCCTTTTTCTGTTATGCAGAATCCTAGGAAGAGAACCTCCTTCTGGCACAGTAGTGCTTTAGAAGGGTTACACTTGAGGCCTGACTTCTGTGGAGGATAGTCAGTAGTTTTTCTAACAGAACCAAGAGTTCTTCTTTTGTGTCTGTTGTCAAAAGCAAGTCATCTACATACTGCAGTAGACATTCAGGGGTTGAGAATCCCTGTAATGCATCTTTCATATGTAGGTGAAAGAGGGAGGGGCTGTTATGAAATCTCTGTGGAAGGCATCTCCACGTGAACTGTTGTCCTTCAAAGGTGAAGACAATTTGTACCGCCTGTCTTCAGCCAGCGGTAAGGACCAAAACCCATTGAGTTGCCTGATTGAGTCTTCTGTAGCCAATCGTAAGTCTCCAAGCTCCATTTGGCTTTGGACAGGCCAAATAGGTGCGTTCAGTCGAAAACACATGGCCTTTATTACCCCCTGTTGAAGCAGGGAATCTATAGTCTGTTTAAGATGGCAGAGTCTCAGCAGGAAAAGGTATTGCCTCTGCCTGCCAGGATCTGGTCCTGTTACTTCAATGGTAGTATTCATTCTACCACAATCATGCTTATCCTTTGCAAACACATCCTTGTGTCTGACAATTATTGGCTGTATGTCTCTGTATCTGTCATGATCCTTGAAGCGGTCTATGGCATCATACTTAGTGTCATTGTGTGTGATAGCTGCAAGAACATGTGAATCACATATCTTGACTGTATGGTATTGTCCTGGTATTTGGATCATGAGCCTGGTTTGCCAGATCCACAACATATCCATGTTGTCCTAGAAAATCAACTCTCAAAATACTGGGATGAGGATGTAATACCATGAGGTCAAAGGTGATTTTGTGGTGAGGTTGCCCACCACTACAGGGATGGGTTTGGACTGATAGGTCTGTAGGGCAATACCATCCACCCCTTATGCACCAGTCTCCCATCTGGTAGACCAGTGTGAGAATTCAGGATTTTTATCATGTAATACTGACATGGCTGCTCCAGAATCAAGCAGTATTACTAGTTGGCGGCCTCCAACCTTGGCCTTTAGGCACGGCCTACCACTTAGATCCATTATAATAGGGGATATAATGTGGAATGGGGCCTCTAAATGTCATTGCCCTTAAAAGTGTTCCCTTTCTCAAGTATCTTTACAATATCTTGCACCTTCTTGTTAGAAGGGCCTGCTGTGGGGGTTGCCCCATGCAGTTTCTGTGTCTTACCTGATACTGCGGCCACTATGTGGGATGGTCGCAGAGGCACTGGTGGAGGTGATCTTACAGGTGGTAGTGCACATGCAGAGGGCTCTGCATGTACTGGTGGTAATACCTGTAAATGTGGTGGTGCATGTACAGGTGGTGATGGTGTGTGTACAGCTGATGCTGCATATTTATTTTATTTATGTATTTATTTATTAATGAGATTTACCAGATAAGCATATTGAGCGGGAAAAAACACTCATTTTCAGATGCGACCTGGGTGTACATAACATAACATATCAGTGCTAGAATTAACATTTGGTGCAGTAGGCATTGTTACAATAAGATAGATGCATAAAGTACATACTTAGGTACAGTAGGCTCAACATAGGTGAAACAAAACAAGTCCAAGGATGATTACAGTCAGGACATTAAGCAATTGAATGTAGGTTACAAATTTGTTTACTTAGTACAGACAAACAATGGGGGCAAAGAAGATAGTCAAAAACTTGCAGTGATCGAGGATGGAGAGGGCATAGGGGACAGGGGCAGTAAGGATAGTGTGAAAGTTTGCATGTGTCCCTGTTAAGTACCAAGTGGACACTTAGGTTTAGCGGATCTATCCTGAAGGTTACAGTTGGAAGTGTCAGAGAAATGGGCCCAAAAGAGAGTGGTCCTGGTCCTAGGGGTGGAGGTGGCCTGCCTGATTACACTTGGGAGGTTATTCCAGAGAGTGGGCATTCTGTATTTGAAAGCCGATTGGCCTTTAGAGGTGCACATGAAAGGGATGTGAAGTAGTTTTGTGTCAGAGCCCTGCAAGGAGTATGCCGGTGAGGGTTGCATTGTTAGAGCGGAACTGAGACAGGAGGGGAGGGAATTTGACCAGTGCTTAGCTACGAGATTTGCACAGTGGGAGCTGTTACCTGGTGTGCAGCGAGGGGAGGCCTAGGGCAGCATATAGGTGACAGTGGTGGGTGATAGGGGGGCATTCTAGGATAAGGCGGCAGAAGGAATGGAAAAGGGGGTCCAAGTTTGCTAGGGTGGATGGAGAGGCTGCTCTGTAGACCACATCACCATAGTCAAATATAGGGAGAATCATTTTGTGTACAAGCTCTCTCCTGACAGGGTGGTTAGGCACCCTTTGTTGCGGGTAAAGGGCACCTAGGTTCGGGTGCAGTTTTTTGTGGAGGGAGTCTATGTGGACAGAGAAGTCCAAGTGACGATCCAGCCATAATCTCAGGTACTTATAGGAGGTGCAAGCTTCCAAGATGGTACCGTCCAGTGTTTGGAAGGAGGGTAGAGGAGCTATCCTGGAGAGTCTGTGCTGTGTGCCCGAATGTTATGGATTCGGTCTTTTTAGCATTTAGGATGAGTTGATTTGAACTAAGCCAAGTTTGGACAGTGTTGAAATCCTTTTGTAGGGTAGGTTTTAGAGCCTCCGTTGAGGGTCCGGAGGCGTACAGGATGGTATCGTCTGCATACATTTGAATAGCTGAGTTAGGGCAGGATTGCGGGAGGTCATTTAGGAATATTGAGAAAATAACTGGACCCAGGACAGAGCCCTGGGGGACCCATATTGTGACTGGGAGCGGGGGGGGATGCTTGGTTGCCAATCTTGACTGATTGAGACCTACCAGTGAGGTAGTCATGGAACCACCTGATGGCTTGATCGGATAGGCCAGCATCTTGCAGTTTGGCAATGAGCTTTGGGTGGAAAAGGGTATCAAAAGCTTTTGCCAGGTCAATGAATATGGCCAAGGTGATGAACCCTTTATCCATACCTGAGGCAATATCATTGGAGAGCCTAAGGAGCACAGTTATGGTGGAGTGTGATTTCCAAAAACCTGACTGGAAGGGGGTGAAGAAGGAGGTGGTGGTGTCAAGAAATTGTATGATTTGAGCGAGGGCTATTTTTTTCTTGTAGTTTGGCCAGGGTGGGGAGGAGGGAGATCGGGCGGTAGTTCCCTGGATCTGCTGGGTTACCTCCTTTTGGCAATGGTATGACTAGAGCCTCCTTCCAGGCTGCTGGAATTTGCGCTGTGGAGAAGGAGCAGTTTAGGAGGTCGGCAAGGGGAGCGGAAATGGCCGGGGCAGAGAGATATAAGAGTTTTGTGTCCAGGCCGAGTGGGCATTTCCCTTTGTTAGGGTCAAGGGAAGTGAGGGTGGCTAGAACTTTAGGCAGAGAGACCGGTTTGAAGGAGAATAAGGTGTGTGGGGGGAGCGGGGCGGGTGTGAGGAGTTCAGGTATGGGTGGCAGGGTTGACATTTTAGAGAGTAGGGATTTAGCGCAGCTGGTAAAAAAGTGGTTGAAAGTAGAGGCAACTGCACTTGGCTCAGATATGTTTTTGCCCTAGATAGTGAGGGAAGTGGAGGGTGGCTGTATGGGGGGATTGAGCAGGGATTTAATAGATTTCCAGAAGTTGGAAGGGTGGTTAAGATTGAAGAGAGGGCCATCGGATGAAATGCTTTTTAGCCTGTCTTATGGCTTTGGTACAATTGTTGCGGAGGTGCGGTACTGCTGCCATGAGGCAGTGGAGCCTGTTTTCCTATGTTTTTTCCAGGCTTGGTCCCTGGCACGACAGCTGGAGATAATGTCAGCAGAGACCCAGGGAGGTGGGATACCCTTACTCTTTTATTTCTCATAGGGGCGTGGAAGTCCCACACCACGAGAAATTGCTGTCTGAACAAGTCAAATGCTTGATCAAGGGTGGGCGCCAGTTTGATGAATGACCAGTCGGCAGAGGCAAGATCAATTAGCAGTGAGGAGAGGCAGAGGGACTTGTAAGATCAGGAGTTGACTGACCTGGGTGGAAGGCTATTAGTGGGTCGGTGCACTTTTCTGATTACATATATCGGGTGGTGGTCACTCATTGAGTCTGGTAGTAAGCCAGCTTTAGAGACCCTGTGGATGAGTTGTGAGAGTCCAATCCAGGAGGGAGTGGTTTGGGATTTGGTGTTGAGGCATGTGGGTTCCACAATCTGCTGAGAGGTTAAGGGCTTTGACCCTGCTGCTGAGTTTTGAGCAGCCTTTGTCTAACCAGTTGTAGTTAAAATCCCGAGGATGTAGAGCTCACCAGAGGTGGCAAGGTTTTGAAAGTGGCCAGAAGGTAGTGATGTTGCTTGCTGGGGTTGCAGGGGACACGTATAACCCTGCCATGTACAGGCGGTATGTGGCAGGACAAGTTTGATCATCCTGGTGTCGATAAGTGGGGGCATGGGAGCTGGACAGGGTGAATTGTAGCATGTTGGATATAAACATGGCAATGCCCTCACCTTTCTTTTGCCTATTCTGTCATGCCAGAGGATTGTGTAGCCAGGCATGGCAACTTCCGAGTCATTGTGCTGGGGTTTTAACCAAGTTTCAGACACAACACAGATGTCAGGTTTGAGTGCATGAGTGGTGACTTGTAGCTCCAGGATTTTATTCAGGAGGCTGCAGATATTAAGATGAATCATGCTGAGCCCCTTAGGAAATTTTAGATGGGCAGGGTGGGTCTGAGGTCCTGGGTTGGTTTGAACGTCACCTGCCAGCCGGAGCATCAAGGTAAGGTATTGTAGGGCGGTGGACCATCTATTTTTTGCTTTGGATTTGGGGAAGTGCTGACACAGGGAAGTGGAAGAGGTAGTCTTAGTAAGTCTGCTTAGGGCATCTAGGCATGGGGTGAAGGATGGCGGGGAGATGGACGGGCATTCAACCCAACCTGGGTGCAGATTGTGCTCGGAGCACTCTTGGGGGGTATTTAGAGGGCTGGAGGGGGTCGAGACAGATCTGTAAAATAATAGGCCCAGGTCATATTGGGGGAGCGTGGTGGGTGGGAGCGACGTGGGGGGAATGGCTATAGTTAACAGGGCCAAAGTAAACAGGAGCATACTTTTTTTTCAGTAGAAACCAGGCAGAAAAAAATGCTAGCGGCCACTAGTGGTGAGATCTTATAACCTGCAGATCAGAAAGTGGGCTGATAGGTTTTGCAGCATCACCTGACCTCTCAGATTCCTATAAGTGCAGTGTCGACCAAGAGTGGTGGTGGGGGAGGTGGGGAGCCGGCGCACAGTGCCCGGCGAGGGCAAGACCTCTGCAGTACAGCGGCTCCAGGAGACTCGATGCAGGGCCAAGAGGCTTTCACAGTCCACAGGAATGGCCTCAATTACCTGAGAGTTGGTAGCAGAAATTTGGGGGGGGTTCCTTCTCATCCCAGTTGCTTGGGAGGGTGTCTGAGCCCCTCACGACCACGTGGGGATAGCTGGGGAGGGTGGCAGTCCCCTAGCCTCTCGGGCCCGCTGAGAGTCGGTAGCAGAAATTCTGGGGGGGGTTTCTTCTTGTCTCAGTTGCTTGGGAGGGTGTCTGAGCCCTCACAACCACGTGGGCATAGCTGGGAGGGCGCAGTTCCTAGCCTCTCCAGCCCACTGAGTCGGTAGCAGAAATTCGGGGGGGGGTTTCCTTCTTGTCCTGGTTGCTTGGGAGGGTGTCTGAGCCCCTCACGACCACATGGGAATAGCTGGGGAGGGCATCAGTCCCCTAGCCTCTCGGGCCCGCTGTGGGTGGTATTACCTCGGCATGTAGTGGCTTCTGCATATGTGGTGGTTCATATACAGATGGAGCTGCATGTGTTAACAGTGGAGTGAAAAAGGCACGTACTGCTTCAGCTAGTCTGTGGCTCAGCAGTATGTTCTACCGAAGGGGATGCTGCTCTAGCGATTGGCAGTGCAGCAGCATAGTCAGTTGGAGAAGGTACTGCTCTGGCAGCTGGCAGTGCAGTACTATACTCATTTGGAGGGGCTGCTGTTCTGGCAGCTGGCAATACAGCAGTATATTCGGTTGGAGGAACTGCTGCTCTGGCAGTTGGCAGTGCAGCAGTGTATATGACTGGAGGAGGTGCTGCTCTGGCAGTTGGCAGTGCAGCAGTGTATATGACTGGAGGAGGTGCTGCTCTGGCAGTTGGCAGTGCAGCAGTGTATATGACTGGAGGAGATGCTGCTCTGGCAGTTGGCAGTGCAGCAGTATATATGACTGGAGGAGGTGCTGCTCTAGCTGATGGCAGTGCAGCAGTATATATGACTGGAGGAGCTGCTGCTCTAGCTGATGGCTGTACAGGTTCATAAATCAGACCTTTATCCCCCCCCATGTGGCCTGTGATGATGACATTATTGCAGCCACATGGCGTTCAGGAATAGGATTGCTAGAGATCCTAGACTGCAGGGCTTCTCGGAGGTTTTTATTTTCCTCTGCAATCTCCCTGTAGGATGGACCAGTACATTGATACTTGCCACTCTGCCTATTCCCTTTGTTATTATACTTTCTTTCCCTCCAGTTATTATTGCTTTTTTCAATTTTTTGGAGCAGAAGCTTGTTTACTCTGTGCCTTCCCCCCCTTCCACTTTATAGTGGGTTGCCCCTCCAGAAGGCTGCTGAATAGCAGCAACCTTATTTTTAGTGCCAGAATTAAGCATGTGTAGGTACACCTGAAATGCTCTTTCAACCACTCTCAACATTTTTGCAAAATTATCCTCCTCAGGAAAAATAGAACACTCAGCTTTTTCACATAGACCTGGTGTCATGTTACGTAGAAATAAATCTTTGTATTCCAAATTATCAGCTTCACATTGCTCATTTGCTAATGTCTTGCCTGAACTATAAGCCATCCACAAACATCTATGATAGTTTTGCAGGGGATTCCTTAACCCCTTGCTTTACATTGTATGCCAGTCATGCTCCAACTATTCTTGGGTACTGTGCTGACATTAAGGCTGGACAAATACTAGTCCTGTCCTGTTTTGTACTGTCTCTTATGTCAGACGGAAGTTTAGACCAAAGGCTGGGATCTACAGTTAACCTTAGCATTTGTACACAACCATCGGGAGGCAAACCAAGCATTTCACAATGTGCTTTAACCTTGGCAAGGTGACAACTCAAATTTTCAGACGGCTGCATGCGTCCCATGCTATCAACCATCTGTTGTGCTGACTGCAGATTTCATGGGGTTAGGTAGTAGTGATTTTGTTTCAGCCCCCTTTAATGCAGCCTCTGCTGCAGCATTTGCCAAAACTCTCACAATATTTGGCTGTTTACTAGCCTCTTTGATGTAGTGATCCACTTCTAATCTAAGTGCATCTCTCCGCTCTTCAGTAACATCAAGTCTACCAAAACTTTCATAATCATTGCTTCCAATATCTTGCTTGTCCTTATTAGTTAAGGCAGCAATCACAGCTCCATGTGAATGTGTAATCCGATCTCCGTGATGACAGTGTGCATAGTGTGTGTGCAGGGCTGACAGCTGTATGTGTCACTGGGCATGTGGCACTGGTGGTACAGCCATGGACCCCTGCAGCCGCTCATGGCATATGCAATGTGCACGCTGGATGCAGTCACACCTGGCACAGCTCACCATGCACAACCACGACATGTACAGCCTACTGGCCCTGGCTGACAGGTGCTGGTGTGCCAGACCGCAACCACAGCCTGTCGGGATTGGCCACATGGGTCCCTACCAGAGCATGGCTAATGTCTGTCTGTACTCTCTCACAGAAACCACGATGTTAGAAGGCAACAGTGCCACCAGCAGATGGTGGCCGAACTTCACTAAGGATGATGAGCAGGCCCTCATTGAGGCATGCCACCTACGGCTGGACATCCTGAACGGCAGGGGTGGCAGCTGTACGGTACAGTCAGAGGGAAGAGAGGCAGTGGCCCGCCATGTAAATGCCATGGGAACATACAACTGAACCACCCTGGAGTGCCGGAAGCACAGGAATGACAGGCGATGGAGGGCAAAGGAGAAGGTGGCCCACATCAAGGTCTCCCTGCGGCAGTCAGGGGTTGGCCCACCATCGGATGTCTGCCTGAGCCCCAATAAGGAGCTACTTGTGGCAACCATGCAGCATGTCCCAGGTGGAGAGTTCCAGACTGGTGGAAGCCAGTCGCAGCACTGTAAGTGGCCATGGAGCCAGGGTGTGGCTGGCCCTGTGTGTGCTCTGGCTGCAATGCCTGTCCCGGTGTGCAGTGCATTACAAATGTGTACCCAGGGGCTGTGCCATGTGTCTTGGCTGCACATGGCAGTCCCAAGCTGTGCAACATGTGGCCACACCACCCATGCCTGTGATGGTGCATGTGAGGTGCCTCCACCAGCAATGCCACTGGGTGACACACACACAGTTGGGTGTGGCTGTGCTGCCAATACCACGCATACTGCCATGTGGTTGCAACCTGTCACTACATGGTACCGGTCACAGCATGTGCATGGCTGATGCGGTGTGGTGAGCATAGCACAGCTGTGCTGCAGACCAGCATGCACACCCATGGCACTACACCCCACCACTCTGTGCATGTCTGCACATCTGTCTGCCACTGATTCATCTAGTGCACTAACCATGTTCTTCCATCTTCTTTCCACAGCCCCATTACGCCTCATGGGTACAGCCGTGGCCATGGCTGCAGAGGACACCCTAGCGGGTGATGATGCAGGCCCGTCACACAAGGCTGTTGTCACCACTGTAGATGGTACCATCCGTGGACCATCCACTGCACCAGACCCTCCGGACACAGCCCCAGTGGTGGCGGGGGCCCGTCAGATCCCTCGGCCATTGCTGGCATGGTGGCTGGCGAGGACAGCCCATGGCTGGGGTGTCTGATTGGGTTATCTGATGATGACCATGCAGATGCAATGGACATCACCGACACCCTCCTCATGCTTGCCACTGGCACACAGGGGGCATACAGTGATGACACTGTGGATGATGACATGATACAGATTGAGGGGGACATGGCCAACAGTGGGACAGGCATCACGCAGGTACCTATGCAAGTGGCTCCAGACACCACTGATGGCCCGGCTGTACATGGCACAGCTGCAGTGGCCATACAGCTGCCAGCATCAGTGGGTGCTGTGCACCCTGCACCTGGACCAGGTGTGGTGGCCAGGTCACCAGGGGCATCCAGTTAGGGTGCTGTGGGGCACACGCATGCACCGTTGGAGCGTGATGTCACCAGCCATGGACGTGCAGTGGGTGAACATGGCCAAGGCCCACCCATGGCACAGCCTGCTGTGGTGCAACTACCACCCGTGGATGGCCCGGAGAAGGCTGTCTCATCCCCCACTTGTCGGTGATGCCACTGTGACCCTTCATCCGCCGACAACATGGAGGGCTATGTCCACTTCCTGCATGACACTGTGGACAGTGATGGTCCTGAAGCACGAGTCTGCAGCTGCATGGCATGCCCAGATGTTGACCAAGGCATGCCTCCTGTGGGTGGGCATGACCACAGCACTGGAGCAGATTGCAGCTGCTGTGGAGGTGGCGGCTGCAGCAATTGCCCACAATGGACATCGGGCATCCAGTCAGACACCCAGGAGCGCCTCCTGCACACCTCGGCAGTGGCATCAGGTGGACCATCTGCTGCTGATGCCATCACCACATGGTGCAATTCCCAGCATCCCCAGCCCAGATGTGGCCCATGGGACTGCCACATCATTGAGCACACGTTCATGGTCTCATTGCAGTACCCCTGCAGGGTTGTTGGCTACACCCCCTGTGGTTGGTGGTGCCACAGCTGCATCCATCAGTCGTGGCAGAGGCCACCATGTGTCTGTGGTGGCTGAGGTACCACCCTGTAATGTCCTGGTCCCCTTTCCATTGGCAGCGGCCCATACCACCACTGTGTCCTGCATGCCTGGCTGATGGTGCCCAGGGTTGCATGTGTGGCAGAAACCCACCTCAGAGCACCACCACCATTCACTCCCTGTGCAGTGTCACCTGCATGTCTGTGTGTACCACTATTGTGTTATGTGGCATGGATGTGATGAGTGCAGTCCAGTGTCTACCGTGCCTGTGTGCCGGTTGCAGTGCACACTGACCCATGCCATCCCTGGCACTGCCATGGTGGTCCATGTGTTGCAGGCTGTGTGTGTGTGGGGCACGGACTGTGTGGGCCTGTCCGTATGCATGTCCTGTGTCCACCATGCACTGCACTGCTCTGTGACTACCTGTTCTCACCATAGTGTACCTTCCTGATACATACCTCTGATACTCACTGCAGTTCCTGAACTTCTCCTTCACCAGCCTACTGTGGTACTGCCTGGCCTTTGCTGCCAGCTGTGGGTCCCAGTGACCTATTGCGGCTTCTGTGCCATGGCTCTGTGGTGGTGCTTCTTCCCCCACCTCCTCCTCCTCCTCCTCCCTGAACTGTTGCCCTCACTGGCCTCGACAGGTATTCCACAGTCTATGGCCATGTTGTGTAGCATACAACAGGCAAGGAATATGCCACAGGCCTTCTCAGGACCATACTGCAGGGCATCACCCGAGCTACACAGACACCAGAAATGCATCTTCAACATGCTGAAGACACACTCTATGATGGGGCGCGTAGCAATGTTTTGCTCATTGTACTGCTCCTCTGCCTCTGTTCCAGGTTGTCGGATGGGGGTAAGCAGCCAGGTGGGTATGCTGTGTCACCTGTAGGGGAGATCGGGTGGTCGTTAGTACATTGGTCCCATGTGTGGCATGCCCCCTGTCCCCACTCCAGTCCACACTGGTGTGTGCGCATGGCATCCACCATTGCCTGTTCCTCTCCCTTCCCTGCATTCCTACCTCCCTACACCGGTGGCTGTTGCTGGCCACTGCCTGCTTGGGTTGTGCATGTCCCTGCCACACACGCACCCCCATGGCATTGCCCCAAACATGCCATGCATTGCCTGCAGGTGTCTGCCTGTGTGCCCTTGCACACCTCTGCTGTCCCATGGCACTTGTACCTACTGCGCATTGTGCATGTTGCTCTCTGCAACCCCCCGTCCTGACAGTGGTGCCCTGTCGTGCAGCTGTTACCAAGTCCCACACATCTAATAGATGACCACTTAGTATGCCCCCTGCCTAGAATCTCTGGCAGAGGGCCGACTGCTGCCAGATGATGGCAGTGTGTGTGCTGCCAGTGTGTGTGGTGCAGACATTGCTGATGTTCCCTGTGGCATTGCACACCACCTGGTAGTTCACCAAGTGGAATCCCTTGCGGTTGATGTAGGTGATGGCCTCCTTGCCAGGTGTGTGTGGATTGCCACATGGGTGCAGTCTATGGTCCCTATGATGCATGACATGCATGCCACCCTACAGAACCCCTGCATGGTTTCTATCCATTCCACCTGTGTGCTGGGGAAATGGATGTGTTCCAAAGCATGCGGTAGCTGTGTGGTGAGGAATTGTGTGAGGAGGCAGGAAGTGGAGGCCTGTGATATGCCTGTGGTGTCTCCCGTAGGCCTCTGGAAGGTTCCTGTGGTGAGCAAGCACATTACTGTTGTCACTTTGGTCTCCACTGAGATGGCATGACCATGTGCAGTGGGTGCCTGCATTTCTTCATGGCACAGCTCACAGAGCTGCCTCAGAATGGCCCTGTTCAGGTGGTATCAGCCTACTGTCTCCACATTTGTCTGCTGCTCAAATGACAGCATGGCATGATACCACTGTGGGGCAGACCACCTATGGTGCCTTCCACCTCCCGGTCTCCTCATCCTCAATAGTACACCAACCATGACAAATGATGCTGCATCCATGATGCTGGTGGTGGCATGCTGTCTGTCTCTCTGGCTGTCTCTCACACTTTCCCCCTCTCTCTGCCAGTGTGCAGGTGCTGCTGTTCTTCCACTGACCTGCAGGTGGCGTGCACTTAAGTCTGCTTCTTTTATACTTATCTTTTCATGGTGCATTTGGTATTTGCGCTGGATTTGCTCTCTCATTGCACCGTCGTTTTGCACTGTGAATCACTTTGCGCTGTGCATGCATGTGTCCACCACCTCTATTTGCTCCACATATCATTATGGACCTACAGCGTATCTGGTTCGACGTGCCATATCTGGGATGCGCATCAACCCTGTGTGTGACTCGCTTCTTGGCGCATTTTCTGTTTGTGCTGATGCATCTCACTTGCGCCCAGCACATCTTTTTTGTGAATCCTGCCCTGTGGGTTCTGAGTGAGAACTGCAGTCACAGCAGTTGGTGAAATCAGCAAGTAGGAAAACAGGTATCAGCTAAGAACTGCTGCAAACAAGAGGAAAAGTGCATAAAAATTAATTTGAGGCAAGCTTATAAACGTTCTTTTCTCATTTTAATTTGTTTTGGTTGCTTGAGGTCATCATTGCCTAGGTGATATTTTAATGAGGTTCTTTGGTCAGAGGTCTTTACAGTTTCTTTGCAGATAAGAGAGAGAGAGAGAGAGAGATGTTAATGTCTGAGCTAGGACTGCTGCTGAAATAAAAAAAAATTATTTTTTTTTTTTTAAGGTTTGGGAATGTTTTTCAGTCATGGAATTGTTCCATGAGGTGTTTCTATTTATGCCAGCTGATGGCTATGCTTTACTCTGCTGTGAGTGAGCATGAGCCAGGCTAAGGAGAAGGTGGCGTGTGTTCACCATTATAACCCATGGGCTATAATGGCGAATTATAACCAGCTTCTCCTATGAGAAAGAATGGTAACCAGTTATTACAATGCAATACAAAATGCAATACTAATACAAAAAAAATGTAAAATGCATTTAAAAGCAAACATAGGCAATATTCTTATGTAGATGTAGACAAATGCCAGTAGTCTAGGCAACAAGGTGGCAGATCTGAAGGCCACTATACTGGAGGAGGACCTGGACATAGTGGCTATCACTGAGAGCTGGTTCAGTGAAAACCAGGACTGGGATGTTGCCATACAAGGGTATGCATTGTCCAGGAGCGACAGGGTGGGCAAGAGAAAAGAAGGGGTAGCACTTTACGTCAAGGAGAATATTAAAACCACTGAGATACCAAGAGAAAGAGGGGAATCAAGGGAGGGGCCATACTTCGAACAGGGGTACTGTACAGACCTCTTGCACAGACAGAGGAAGTATTTTTTTTTATTATTTATTTGGAAAATATTTCACCAGGAAAGGCAACATGAGCTGTAAACAGCTTGTTTCCAGAAGTCACTTGCCCAGAGATCTTTTTACTACAGGGCCCTGTCCTGGTTCAAGTCCCTCCCAGACACCATCACTAACCTCCCCAAAATAGGTGCTTTCAAACACACCCTCAGGAACCACCTGCTCACCGTGCAGCACTGCAGCTGTGCATAACCAGTCCTGTGCTCCTCTTCTCATGCAAGCCCCTATTGTTGGCCTGCCACTTCATTACAATCCTCTTGACAATGCCCCTAGGGCTGCAATTTATCCCCTCTCCCCAGCTGCCAAGTCCCTGGTTGTACTATTTACTGTCTAGGTACCTCATTGAGTAGGCCAATGTTATTTCCCACCTGTAATAAATGCTGTAACAAACTGGTTTACAGGCATAAAGCTCTGCTCCAGCCTTGGTTTGTAGCTATGTAATAAAATCCAAGCCTGAACTTATTTGTTGTGAAGTACCACTCTACAATGTACTCTTGTAAATCTTGTAAATATCTACCTGCCTGTGTATTTTGAAACTCGTGTAACACTGTAACTATGTGCTTACCTGTTATTCTGTGTACCTGTCTATGTATTTGTCCTACTTAATGATGAGCCTTTGGAAACGAGTCTTAGACTCAAAGGATTGTAATTCTGATTATACCAATAAATAAATAAAATAAATAAATAAGTGTCCTGGGTGGGGTGGGGGGACAACAATTGGGAGAATAGGCAAACACATAGCAATAACAGAGCAGTACAAGTACAATTACTAAAATAAAACAGTGTAGTACAATTACAGTGCAGAAATGACCTAGACCAACCAGCCAGCTTAAACAAAACCATGTTTGGATATAACGTACATTGCAGCAATCCAAGAGCAGGTGATCCAGTAGGGTAAAGGTTAGAGGATGGATAACACATTTAAAGTGCTATAAGTAGTAGGCTGAGCACACAATTTAAAGTGCTATTGTATACCCAAGGGAGCGCAGTTATAAGACAAGTGGGGAAGCGGAGAGATAAGGGGTAGAAGGTGGGGGATGGAAGAGGGAAAGAGAGGGGCAGCCAAGATCTAACCCCTTCTAGATGTTGAGAACCCTGCAAGGGACAGGACCAGGCAGAAAGAGAGGAGAGAGGAAGGGAGCAGGGAGGTAGAGAAGAGAGGGGTGGAGCAACAGGAGGGGAGGAGAGGGATAGGGAAGTAGGGAAGTGGATGGCTGATGGATTTGAAAGTGTGGGGAAGGGTGGGAGGAAAAGAGAGAGAGAGACAATCTATACTCCTTCAGGATGCAGAGAACCATGCAAAGGGTCAGGATTAGAAAGTGGGGGGAAAGGAAGAGGGGGTAAAGGAGAGGAAGCCAGGATTTATACCTCTTCAGGATGACAGAGAACCCTGCAAGGGGACAGGACCAGGCAGAAAATGAGGAGAGAGAAGGAGGGACAGGGAGGAGGAGGAGGAATTTGTGGCAGGTGAACCGAGGGGAGAAGAGGGATAATGAATAGGGAGGCTAAAGAAAACAGGGGTACATTAGGAATGGAAAAGGAGAGCATCAGTAGGGGGAGAGGGGGTAGTGGGGGACAACAGTAGAGTGCCAAAATAGCACAGTAAGTTGTGGATGGTAGTAGAGTGTCAAAATGGCACAGTAGGTTGGGGTAGAGGGGTGGGAGAAGGGGGTATAATAGGTGGTAGCATGCGAGGAAGTAATCAGAGGAAGGGTTCAGTTAGAAGACAGGAGGTAAGTCAGGGATAGAGGAGTAGGGGATAGTGCACAATGGTGGGAGGGTTGCGAAGGGGGGCTAGTAACAAGTACAGTTGGGAGACTAGAAGTAAAGTAGAGCTAAAGGATTATGTGCCAGGGTTGGGAGGGTTGAAGAGGGGCTAAGAACAAGTGCAGTTAGGGGAATAGAAATTATGAAGGGCTAAGGAGATTGAAAATGGGGAAGAAGAAAAACTGATAGGAGGTGGCAGTGAGTCCCCAAGCTATGGGCAGCAGTAGGAGAAAGCTTCCTGGCCTATGGAGGTAGACCGATGAAGAATAACTAGGGTGCAGATAGGGAAATGATGAAGGAAATCAGGGAGATATCCAATGCGGGGAAGTAATAGTGCTGGAACATTTTAATATGTCTGATGTAGACTGGAGCATCCCAGTAGCAGTGACAAATAGAAGTAGGGAAGTTCTAGAGTCAAGACAACGCTCATTTCTAAAGCAACTCATCGGTGAACCCACACATAAAAGGGCCATACTTGACCTGGTACTGTCTAACAGGCACAGCGTCAGCAACATCACAGTGGGGGGCACCTAAGGACGAGTGATCATAACATGCATGGTGAGGTTCAGGGTCAGAACAGAACCCAAAGCATTCCACACTAAAACAAGGGTCAAGGATTTCCGTAAGGTGGATTTCACAAAAATAGGTGAGGGGGTTAGAAGAGCACTGGCACAGATAGGTAAAGAGGAAGGTATAGAGGAAAGGTGGATAAAAATCAGAAAGGCCATAGAGGAAGCAACTAGCCTATGCATAAGGCAGGTCACAAAGAACAGGAGGAGAAGGAGGAGACCGTTATGGTTCTTCAGAGAAGTTTTTATTTTATTTTATTAAAGTTTCAGAATTACAATCCTTTGAGTCAAAGACTCTTTTGCAAAGGCTCCACGTCAATACAAAATGGGCATATTACTTAAGACAATTTTGAACAAACATTATTGAGCAGAACAACACATTAAGACAGAATTTTACATGATTACATCATACATTTACAATGCTTGGTTAGTATCTCTAGGGTTGATGATAGACCCTGGGTCATCGCAGCGGAGTGAGTTAGTAGCAGCCACATGTCTCAGAGTCAATGAGATGTCTCTTAATTCCATTTTTAAATTGGCCAAGACTAGGGGCCAGGGAGATGGAACAGGGAGGTTATTAAGCCAGATGGGAGCCCGATAGCAGAAAGACCTTTGCCCTAGTGCAGTCTTATAGTGGGGGACTAAGAGGGTGTGCTTGCCTGGTACCTAGGTGTACTCCTGTGAAGGTTTGGTAGGATGAGGGTAAGCAGGCCAGTGGGTGCAAGCTTCATGAGGATCTTTTGGCTTGGAGGCAGTGTGGTATTTTAGCCTCCTTCAAAGGTCAGCCAGTCCGGCCAGCATAGAGATCGACGTGTGGGTTAGTCTATCACTACTTGTGACTAGTCGACAGGCTTTATTGAGGGCAAGATTGATGCGGTTAAGGGTCGTGAGGTCAGCCGTACCGTAAATTACAATCCCGTAATTGACCAGTGATAGGACTGAGCTGGTTACTGCCAGTCATAGGGCCTGGGGGGGAGGCAGTGTCTGTGTCTATAGAGAATCCCAAGCCGGGTGTTTACCGAGGAGGAGAGGTGGTTAATGTGTATGTGGTAGGTGAGAGATGTGTCTAGTGTGATGCCTAGATATTTGAAGTATGGGACCTGTTCAATGTGGATGCCCTGAGAATTAGAGATACTTAGGTGGGTACTACTGTAGGGGTTTTGGCAGTGAGCAAAGACCATAGATTTGGTTTTTCTATAATTTAATATTAATCGATGATCAGTGAACCAGGCCTCTAGTTCACTAAAGCAGCCTTGTAGGGTATGTTGAAGGGAGTTAGGAGTGTTATCTTTCCAGTACACTACAGTGTCATCTGCATAGAGCAATAGCTTACCACTGCAGGCCTTTGGGAGGGAGTTCAAAAAGAGGGTGAAGAGTAGAGGGCCTAAAATCGACCCTTGAGGTACACCCGCAAGGACTGGTTGCTTGGTGGACAGGGTGGTGTTGATTTTGACTTCTTGTGTCCAGTCTGTGAGATAGTGCTTGAACCAGGAGATTGTGTCAGGGGCGAGATTGAGGGAGGGGAGTGAGTGGATAAGTAGAGCATGACTGACGATGTCAAATGCTTTGGTCAGGTCAACAAAGATTGCTCCTGCTATTGACCACTGTTCCAGTGCCTCGTGTATGTAAGATGTAAATTCGAGAAGGGCAGTGGTAGTGCTGTGACCTGGTCTGAACCCGTGCTGTTCAGGGCATAGCAGAGTGTGTTTAGCTAGGTACTCTGTGAGTTGGTCTGATACTATTCTTTAGAGAGCTTTGGGGGGGAGGATAGTGATGGGTCTATAGTTACCGGGGTCGATTGGATCACCCTTTTCAAGGATTGGCATGATAATTCCCCTTTTCCAGAGCATAGGGAATTGGCCTAGATGCAGGGAGCAGTTTATATTTTTGTGAGGTGAGGAAGGGTCTCGTCAAGAGTTAGACGGAGGATTTTAAGGTCTAGGAAATCGCTGCTGTACCTCTTGTTGCATAAGGCTTTGGATAGGTAGTGTTTAGCCTTACTACAGGATATGGTTCTCAGCCGGAAGGGTGGGAGGGTGGTCGTAGTGGAGGTGATAGAGGGGTCCTTGGGAATAGGGTCAAAGAAGTTTGTTAGGAGGATGTGACTAAGATCAGAGAAGGAGTTGTTCAGGACATTGGATATGGTGGTGGTGGGGTCCTGGGAGAGGCACCATTGTCAAGTATCTGTGAAGGGGTCAGGAAGACGGTTTTCCCACAGAGCTCCTTGACATTGTTCCAAAAGTGTTCCCAGAGCCCCAAGATGAGGTGAGTGCTTGTTTATAGTAGTTTCTTGTTTCTTGCCTTGCCTTTCTATCCTTTAGTAAAGCTAAAAGTCTTAAAGACTTTATGGTTCACAGTAAACAGAGATTGACATCAACAGAAACGGTAACCACATGGCTGCCTCGAAGGTCCAATGGCTTTTTCAAGTGCTCGAGGTGTAATGTTTATAGATATACTCTAACAGGCAAAACATTTCAACATCCAATGGAACCTAACATTAACATTGATATTAAACAACTAATCACATGTGATACCAGCTACGTAGTATATGCTCTTTGTGCAATTTGTAATTTGGTTTACATTGGGAAAACTGTCCGTCCTCTAAAACAAAGAATACAAGAGCACATCAGATCTATACTCAATAAGAGACAAGATACCAGTCGGCTTGCACTTTATGACTTATCATCTTTCAAAATTGAAGATGTTAGGTTTATGGGTTTAGAATGGATTCCACCCTTTTCACAGGAGGTGATAGACCAAATCGACTGTTACGGAGAGAAAGTTTTTGGATTTTCAAACTTAATAGCGTAAGACCTTATGGTCTAAATGAAAGATGGGATCTTAAGCCTTTTCTGAGAAAGTGATTTTTTGACACGGCTCAGAGGTAAATGCTGAAATTGATAATAATATTAAGGCTGTTTCCAATAACTTTGAAAAATTGTTTATGAAAGATCTTAAGCCTTTTCTGAGAAAGTAATTCATTCTGACTTGGATTTTTTCAAATGTAGAGATATAAAGATTTATATAACCTCTGCCTTCTTTCCTTCTCTTTTAGATAACTTTCTTCTACCTGAAAAAGCGCAAGATAATAAGGCATTGTCTTTATAAATATCGATAGAAATGGACTTTTTTTCACTTACAGGCATAAACAAACTAATATTTGCAGAGCGCCTTTGGCAGCCTTCAGTATAATTTGTATTTGTTATTATACATACTGTTATTTTTGTAAGTGTAGTGCAAACCAGGTAGAAATTGTAACTAGTTTAGTTCATTTCATTTTCTTTTTTTGATAATACACTTGGTAACTAAAACACTGTTTTATTTAATATGTTCCTTTAAGTTGATAATTGGATGTATTATATCATGTATTATGGATTAAGAGGTGTATTATAGGAATGACGTTTTGATTTGTAACCACACCCCTGAGGAAGACTTGTCTGAAGTCGAAGTGCTGGGTGAGGGAGTTCTTTCACTGCTGTTGTTGGTACTCTGTTATTAAATTCACATTCGTTTGCAACTGGCGTTCAAGTAAAATTTTTTCACAAGGAAAGACCCGAGTGATACCAGTCTTGGAATTTGCTGCACAAACAGACCCTTGCGACCTCCGACTTGGTCCCCGATGAGGGCAAAAAGGGTTGTCCTTTAAGAAGTACAAAGAAATGCAAAGGGAAAAGGGCAGGGAGGGATATCAGGAGAAGTTGAGGGAAGCAATGAAGGCAGTTAGGAGGGCAAAGGCAAACAGAGGAAAACATAGCTAAGACAGTGAAACTAGGAGACAAAACATTCTACAGATACTTTAGCGAGAGGAGAAAAAACAAAACATTCTACAGATACTTTAATGAGAGGAGAAAAAACAAAGCAGGAATAGTTAGAATAAAAAGGGGGGGGGTAGTGTGAAGGAGGACCTGAACAAGGCAGACATACAGAAAAAGTACTTTTGTTCTGTATTCACACAGGAAGGAGTGGGAAATGGACCTCAAGTAAAGGTACAAGGAAATACCCAAAGGGGGTAAATACAAACTCCCCTTCCAGAAGGGAGGATACTCAAAGAACTTGAGAATTTAAAGATAAATAAGGCAATGGGGCCAGATGGGGTGCACTCAAGAATACTAAGAGAACTGGGGAGGGGAACTATCTGCTCCCTGGTAGCTCTATTCAATCAGTCATTGCAAACAGGGGTGGTGCTGAGGGACTGGAAGAGGACAGATGTGGTGCCAGTTCATAAGAGTGGGAATAGAGAGGAGTCAGGGAACTACTGTAAGCCTGATGTCAGTGGTGGGGAAGATTATGGAGAAGTTGATAACAGAAAGGATGGTAGAGTACCTGGAAGAGAAAGGGTTACAAGATCAAAGGCAGCATGGTTTAACAGGGGGGGTGGTCATGCCACTCAAACCTGTTTGAGTTCTTTGATTCAGTGACAAGAGTAGTGGATCAGAGGGGGGAGGAGTGGATGTGGCCTACCTAGACTTCAGAAAAGCATTTGACACCATTCCACACAGGAGATTAATAAACAAATTGAGCAGTCTAGGGTTGGGGGAAAAAGTGGTAATATGGGTGCAAAATTGGCTGAGTGACAGAAGCCAGAGGGTAGTAGTAAATGGGGTACAATTGGAAGAGGTGAAGGTGACAAGTGGGGCCTGTATTGTTCAATGTATTCATTAGTGACGTCGCAGAGGGTCTGGAAGGGAAAGTATGCCTGATCCACAATAGGGTTGACACACCAGAGGGGGTAGAAACTATGAGAAAGGACTTGAAAAGACTAGAAGAATAGTCAACAGTATGACAGCTAGGATTAAATGTGAAAAAGTGCAAAATTATGCATATGGGAGCGCAAGAACCCAAGTGCAACTAACCAACTGGAGGTGGAAGATGCAACAACTAATCAGGAAAGGGCTCTGGAGGTAATCATAACTGACGATCTCAAGGTGGCAAGTCAGTGTGGTAGGGCAGTGGGAAAGGCAAACAGGATGCTTGGTTGCATAGGCAGGGTATTACAAGTAGAAAGAGAGATGTAATATTACCCCTGTATAGAGTACCGATGAGGCCTTACCTCGCGTAGAGTGTCCCATTTTGGAGGCCCCATCTCAGGAAGGACACTGAACAGGAAGAGAGCACAGAGAAGGGATACCAAGATGGCCCAGGGCATGCATCAGAAAAACTACAAGGAGCACCTTAGGGACTAAAATATGTACTCACTGGAGGTTAGACAGAAGAGCGGGGACATGACAGAGACATTCAAATACGTCAAGGGGATAAACATAGTACAGGAGGGTAGCTTTCTACAGAGAAGGAAATGCACACAGACAAGAGGACATGATATGAGGTTGGAAGGGGGGGAGACGTAGAGGCAATTTGAGGAATTATTTTTTTCATGGAAAGAGTGGTAGAACCCTGGAACAAGCTGCCAGAGGAAGAGGTGGGTGTAGGTACCATTGTGGCATTCAAGCATGCATGGGATAGCCACAGAGACGTGTGGGATCAGGAAAGGGGTAAGAAAGATTACAGATCTAATAGGATCTGTAGTAAGAAAATAAGAACTTATTGTGTTACAGTACAAGGGCAGACTACATAGACCAAGGTTTTTTTTCTGCCGACATCTGCTATGGAACTATGTATATAAAGTATTTACAACCATAACTCCACCTTACTCGTGGTTACTACTGCATAAGGTTGACTGAACATTTTGCAAGACGGTTTAAGCCCAAATGAATTAGCTGATTTAGTATCCATTGGACTATATGTTGTGAATAAATGTTACGCAGTTTTTGTTCTAGTAAGCATTTTTGCGTACTGCTTGACCGATGAATTTCAAAATGATTTAACAATATTGGACAAGCATAACATACTTTTGAATATACCTGGTGTATTTGTTGTCAGTACTTTTTGAACGTTTGCTGTATTTTGGTAGATCATTAGTGACTGTGACAAAGTGTCAGATTGGTGTTATAAGTCACAATGCTGAATTTGCTTTGACAGTCTGGTCACAAATCGACATATATTATGGAACATTATTTTATATTTTGATAGGATATTATCAGACACATTGTACAAAAAAGAACAGAATGACATTCCAGTGCTGGAAGTAAAACCTGTTTGGCTATGACTTTTTTTTTACATTGACTGTGAAACTTGATTGATTTCTATACAGAAATCTGAGTTTTCTATTTACTTTTGAGTAACTTTTAATGCACTGACCCAAAGGTACAAAATTAAAGAAAGACACAGTCACATGCCACCTATTACTTTCAAAATTCTATTACCCAAAACACCTAAATACAATGACTCATTAAAATTGAAGTTAGAAGAAGGGAGGAAGCAGAGCCCTGCAACTTTTGGAACTTTTTTAAAAGTTAATGAATGAATTCTCTGGTATCAACAGGACTTGTGCATTTATTTATTTAGTTTTTGTTGACCGGGTAAGTGCACTAGACAAATGATTGCCTATTTTCAGGCATGACCCATGGGGGAGGGGGATACAGATGAATGCCAGGTGATCTTGAACCAGATTAAGCTGTTAGTGATATTTTTAGTGAATGGGGGAAATTTGGCCAGGGCACAAGGGAAATTCCCTTACTCGTTGGTAGGGGGCACAGTTGGACGTTTGGATGGAGGTGGATGTCAGCAGTCCTGAGTTGGAGCCAGTTGTGGAAGGAGCAGGGGGGGGGTTAGCTCCCCTCCTCTCCCTGTCTCTGTACCTTTAGGATCTGCTACAATGGAGCCTCAGGGCATAGTTTGCCCAGAAATTGATGGTGTTTCCTTTCTGGATATCCCAAAAACAGCAATGGATGCTGTGGATGATTTATTTCTGGAGTTAGAATCTAACAAATGGCAATTGATGGACATCATTGCCACACAGGAGTCACTTTTACCGTCCAAAGGCTTTGCAGACTGACTGATACTGCTCCTGATCCTCTGATTTCATAATCATCCCTGGTGGTTCTTAGCTCGGCACTCCCCCCTGAACAGACCTCTGAAGTGATACTGGACCAATTGATGGATGTGGGCCTTTCTGGTGAGCTACCCCAGATACTGATTTCTTCTTCGGAAGATATGCTACATACTTCTAGTGATAGCTTACCTCCTCAGGATGGGTTGTGGTCTCCTTGCTCACGATTGTCCACACTTTCAGCGGATGACGAAAAAACAAATGTAAACGGGGGGTGAGTACATCTCCAAAAGGTTTGGGCCTTTGCCCAACTAAACTTTTGTCTTTGAATCATCCTGATGATTCTAGCACCCGGATGCCTACACAAGGTTTGATTCTTCAGGATCCTATGGCTGAGCTTGTACATGGGATGAACTGGTCTCCTGAAAGGGCCTTAGAACAGGCCAGCTGGCGACAGCTGCATGATGGATCTTGGGCTTCTGACCTGACTGTCCCCCTTTGGGCATAGCACAGAGCTCTGATCTGTTGGTTGATCCTCCCTCCACTACATGGTGCTCTGCACCCTGCTGGTGAGCCGAGAAGGTTGGAGAGGGGCTTGTGCCACACCCAGTTTAGATACTGGTGGTATTCCTCCACAATCCCCTATGGAGGTTTTGCTTCCTAATGTTCCTACTGACTCTGGGGCTGTTGGGCCTATTTTGGCTCCTAATGTTCTAACTTCTGGAGCCCCAATCTTTCTGCCAGCCTGTTTCAAATAATGTTCGAACTGGCGAAGAGATGGAATAGAGTTCACCTACATTTCATGGGCCATTCTGAGGAACTTTCTGATCGTTTCTACATCGGGAAGGTATTACTGAAACAATCTATGGGCTTTTTTCCAGCCCAGGTCTATGCTTTGATTCACACCCATGGGGATAATTCATTTGACATTAGCTTTAGATCCCTGGATTTCCTGGATACCTTTTGGATACGTTATGCCCAGCTGAAAACTAATCCCCTCTGGCAGGATTTTCAGGCGATTCCTTTGACTAAACAGACATTTAAAGTCATTACTGTACTGTTTCGGAATGAAGGGGTTAATGTCACAGACATTATCTACCAGTTGAAGAAAGAGATGCAAACTACAGGGTGACCCAGAACCTATTATGGATGATGAAGGTTTTTGGAATGGGGGATGGCGTTTCAAGATTAATCTGCCCCAAACAGATGCTGGACTTACACACTTACCCAACTGTTTCTTCTTAGGTTGGGATAAAGGGTTTGTCTTCTACCCGGCCAACCTCACCATTGTTACAAATGTGGCTCGGCTAGACATATTAGCCATACTTGTGATATGGTAAAGTGCTTTCAGTGTGGAGAGATGGGCCATTCAGCTATGCATTGTTATAGTCCCCCCCACCTGCTCCTTGTGCAAGGGGGACCATTCCTTTTTGGTTTGTCCATGGGCTGCTCATAATATTTTTCACTCTGATTTTGCAGTTCAGGATTTTACCATTTTGGTCTCAGCCCCCAGTATGACTCCCCAGGGACCACCTGTAGTTCCTGCTCAGGTCCTGCCTGACTTGATGTCCCCTGTAGGTGTCTCTGACACCTCTGACTTAATTCCCCTGGTTCTACCACTGTTGAAGTTGCTCAGGGCTAGATCCAGTACAGGTTCTACCTACCAATGTGCCTGGTGTGATTTCTCCCCTTTGACTCCTGGATATGGCTTTTAACTTCCTAAAAAGTGGAGGGCATGTTTACGCCACAGACAGCAGTTGAGACTCCCCTCCCCTGTGCTTGAGGATGTTGTCCGTTTAAGCAATACATTTTCTGTTCTACTTACTGATGAGGCTGGTCCAGGATCAGAGTCTGATTCTGTCTCATTACCTTCTTCCTTGGTGAATGAAGAAACTTCAGAGGGTGAGATGGTACAGGATACTCCAGTTGATACTGTGCAGAAAACGCATGGGGATGGGGGCATGGCTTAAGTCTCATCCAGATACGATGGCCCCTGACCGATTCTTCTTTCCTGGCTCAGTCATTATATGATTTTTCCTTTGCTTCCCTCAGTGCTAATAGTATAAAGTCTGAGTGGAAATGGACCATGACATTTGCTTACTTTTCTGCCCATATGTTTGATATTATTTTTTTACAGGACACACGATTACACACTAGCAGAGATGGAGGAGGCCAGTGTGGCATGGTTGTGGGGGAAGGTATACTGGTCTCCAGGACAAGATGTTTGTTTGGGAGTGGGTATTGCTCTTTCCATTTATATCAACAGCTTGGATGTAGGCATCAAAGACGCCAGTATTCACTTGTTTGCTGACAACACGGTGCTCTACTTAAGCCGGGAATCTCCTGAAGCTGCCTGCCCTGAGTTACAAGCTGACTTTAATACTCTGCAGTACCAGCTCCTTAGCAAAAAGTTACTACTAAATGCAAAAAAAACAAAGCCCATTCTTTTTTCACCATCAGGCCCAGGGGCTTACTCTGCTGTCACTAGTCCATTACCATCAATCTCTACCTTATTAGGAGAAAATCTTGAATTTGTGACTAAATTCAAATACGTTGGTATTTGGCTAGACAACACTCTCTCTTTTGTGGAACACACAGAAGAACTGCTGAAAAAACTGAGGCAGAGACTTTTTTTTCAGAATTAAATGCCTCTTGACCACAGATGCAAAAAGACAGCTTTTCCAATTTACATTCCTTTCATTAATTGACTACGCCAACTTCATTTATGGCCATTGCCCTGCCTCATATCTTGCAAAACTGGATGTATTATATCATAGAGCACTGAGATTTATAATTGGCCTCCTGTACTCCACACGTCACTGCTCTTTATACGCAGCCGTAGGGTCGCCTTCCCTTCAATACAGGCATTATAGAAATGCAGCCCTATGGACGCTCCAAGCGCCTACGGACAAACTCCCACAATACGTTGTTGACTGTCTCCCCCTTAGTCCTATTAGGAACTATGCCTTAAGAAGTCAATCGCAGATTTCTTTGAATGTCCCAAGGGCCAACACTCACTTTGGAAGGGCTGCCATAAGCTACGTCCTGCCTAATCTCTGGAATAGGATACAAAAATCATTGAGACTTAGCTCACCTGCCAGTCCTGCCTTCTTTAAGACCCTCTATGACAAAATGTTTGCTGAAATCTGTAATTGCTTCTATCGCTCCTAGCAGCTTGACTATTGTTCCTCTCTTCCTCACCACTAGTCCCAGCTGCTTATCCAAATCAGCCCTTGCCACTACTACTCCCCCCTCCTCTGCCCCACTTGCCCTTAGCACTCTCTGCATCCCTCTTATTCACCACCCCCGTTCTGCCGCATTTACCTAAGGCTTACACACTGTTATGCACACCCATAGTTAGGAATTTCCATCCAGGCCTGTAACGTGTTTCTGCTGGACAGGAATATAAATAATCTTTCTTTTTTCTTCTGTGGTTTGTATATGACATCCATACACATCCTGCTCCTGTGGGAACTGTATATATATATTATGTTCGGGTTGTGTTATGTATATCTTTCTTGTACATGTGACTTGGAATGTAAATACTCTGCTCCTATCAGTATTGTAAACATGTTGTTCCTTTTGTATTATGTATATTTATATGTAACTGTACAATTTTCCCTGCCAACAGCAGGTCCACCTTGTAAATGAGCTTGCTCAATGGTGATCGCCTGGATAAATAAAGATTTGATTGATTGATTGATTGGTTTCTAACCCAGCAGCTAAATTAATCCATCAGGTTGATGTAGACCCCAAGAGGGCTCTCTTGTTGGACCTCGATATTGGGGTTTTGTCCCTTCGTTTGATTAATATATATGTCCCCCAAATGAAAGCTTCCAGGGTTTCCTTGTTCCAGATGCTCTGGCCCTATCTTTTTGCTGCAAGGCATATTATATTTGTTGGAGATTTCAATTGCAGTTGACATCTTATGGACAAGGGTGTTCACTCCTGAACAATTTTATGTGATGTCTCTTATTTGGACTCCATGGCTGATCAGGCTTCCCTAGTTGATGCTTTTACTATTGGGGGGAAGGTGCCACAGTGAACGTACATCTGAAGGTCCCTGAGCACCAGGATTGATTATATCTTTATCTCGGCTGCTTTGGCTGTTTAACGACCCCTCACTACCCAGGTGATATCTTCAGACCATGCTTTACTCAGTTTACAAGTTTCTAATTTTGTTCATATGGGTAGAGGACCAGGGTATTGGAGGATGAATATGACCCTGATACAGAATGCAGCTATTTTTCAGGGTTTCTAGGCAGTTATGGTTGCCAGAAAATCATTTTTTTCCTGTATGATTCCCCTTTAGAATGATGTCTCACAACTAAATCTGATATACAGGCCTTTTCCAAAAAAACTGGGTAGCTTTTAGGGAAGTTAAAGTCAGACCAATATGCCTACTATAGACCCTGTCTTCTTGAACTCTCTTCCTTGCAGGCGGCCTCTTTTGGGGATTATTTGGAAGACATACAGATATTTACAGCCCAGTTTGCCTCGTTACAATATAATAGATTGAAATCATTGGAAGCTGAACAACTCTTCGGCAGTCAAGGCAAATCAGCTTGCTATAATAGATGACTGTGGCTGCTTCCTTATGCCCACCTTCTTCTCAGACCTCGGTCTCAGAAGTTTTATCTTGGTTAACACAAGGTGCCCTCCCACAGCTCTTGGATGTAGATGGATTGTCTCTTGTTGTCACCATTTCTCAGAGTGAATTTCTTGCTGACATTACACAACTAAAGTCCACTTCCTCTCTGAGTATTAATGGCTTATCTTATGAAATATATAAATTGCTTACCCAAACTATTTTACTAGAGTTGTTGGTAGTTTTTAATTGTGTCCTTGCTTCCCCCTTTATACCTCCCCCCCACGTCTACTGGTCTTATGGTTTTGTTATATAAATCTGGTGATAGGGATTTCCTTTCCAATTGGAGACCTATCACTTTGTTAAATGCTGATTATAAAATGTTTACTAAACTTCTGAGTTTGAGATTGGCTCCGATTCTTACTCATATTATACACCCCTTACAGACGTGTACTGTCCCAGGGAGATCTATAACAGATAATTTAATAATGATTCGGGAGGTTCTGGACTGTGGTCAAGAGGACGAAGTTTCAGGATTCTTGGTGTCCCTGGACCAGGCCATGGCCTTTGATAGGGTTCCACATGATTTTCTTTGGCTTTGTTTAGCTGCATATGGGTTTCCGAGTGCTTTTATCCAGGTTCTAAAAGCCTGTTATGCTCAGGTAGAGACCATTCCTTTGGTGAATGACTGGATGGCGGTAAGGCATTCGATGTAGCGAGGTCTGACAAGGATGCCCCCTCAGTCCAGCCTTGTATATTTTGTCCATTGATCCCCTTTTACACCGGCTTAACAACTCCCGGTCTTTTCTTGGTTTTTCCTTTTCTAGTATGTCTTTTGAATTGTGTACATTAGCTTATGCCAATGATTTGGTTTTATTTTTTGGCTAATACTGATTCTTGTGCCATAGCTAGACAGGAACTGTCTTCTTATGCCCTGTATCCCACTCTAGTATAAATTTTCAGAAGAGTAAATGCTTGCTAGTTGGGGATATTTCTTGTCCTGTACTGAGATTATGGGTATTCCTGTAATCCGTCCCCTTGTAAAATTTTTGGGTTTATTTTTGTCCTGGTGACTTGTTGTTTAATTGGGAACACTGTTTGGCTATTGCACAGGCTAAGGTATCTAACTGAAATAAATGGAGAGTGGCAAAGAGAAAACGCATTTTTACATCTTAGTATGGTATATGCTCTTCCAGTTGCTTTGGAAACGAAGGTATATAGCTGTTTTTTTTCTTGTATTTGGGGGAGCCATTTAAACCCTATTAAGAGGGGGATTTTATATCTACCTGTGGCTCAGAGGGGTTTAAACATGGTTCAACCTATTGTGTTTCTCTTTTCTATGTTTGTTTCACATAGCCTCGGCCCTGTGCTTTTGCACACACCTAAGGTGTGGGTGCCCTGGGTTTTGGATCATTTTGGTCCTTTTTTGTAGGCTTGGCAGGCCAATGGGGTGATTCCACGCCAAAAAGGATAACGGATTTACCTTCTTCTTAGTGACCTTGTTTTCGTAAACTAAAAATGTGGGCACTAACCAAACAACAGGTTCCAACAGTCCAAAGGAGGATGCTGTATACCCTGCTTCTGGACAAGTTTTTTCTTGATAAACTTCATTATGTGTTGCATTTGCCACTTGAGATCTGACAAATCTCTGATATGTTACTGCCCCCCCCCCCAGCACTCTGGTTCACATGTGTGAAGTGAACTGGCTGTCCCTTCATTATAAACTCAATGTAAAGGTAATCTTAAACACAAGCCTGTGGATAAGAGGTTTTGCCTCGTTCTAGCTGTATTGCCCAGACTGAGACTATTTCCCATTTTTTTTTGATTGCCCTTATATACAGATGTTTTGGCAGCCACTCCATGCACGTTGGCCTAGTTCTCCTTTTTCCTCCATGACTCCCAATATTTTGTTATTGGGCATTCACCCATACCAGTGGACTAGCATGACAAAACACCGTTATGGCTGTTTTGACCTTTTTAATATTACATGTGGATCACATGTTGCTGCTTGCCCTGCAGCAACAACTTATGTCAGAAATCCAGTTATTTCAGTTAATTTCTACTAATATATCTAAATTAAAAGCCTAAGAACGCTGTATTATGTCGGTCCAGGTCTTTCAGAGATGGTGGCAATCGACATCATGGCTGTGACACCTGTGGCCCAATCTGTTTGCTGGGTTTTTCTATTGATTGATGTTTTGTTTTGAGTTTTGTGCGACTACTCCACTTTTTTTATGGTTTTATTCTTTTTCCTTTTGGGGGGATTTTGTAAGTTGCACCTCTTGTTATTTCAAGAGGGTCTGCTTACAGTGGTTTTCTTTTTGCTTTTGGTTTACGTATGAAGATATACTCCTGTATGCTTATGTTTGTTCTTTTTTTGATTTAGCGTGCAGAAATACTGATTTGTTTGTTATGGTTCCACACTTTCTCTACTCATTGAGTAGGGCTGGGGAGGGGGCATGTTCTCTTCTGTTCCTAGGGTTTCAGGTACAGTATGATGTACTACTGTTTGTGTTTCAGTTTTTTTTCCTTTTTATGATTTCGTATGATGGATTACTGATTTGTTTATATGTTTTTTTTAGTTTATATATGTACACTTCTCCTACTCTTTTAGTAGGGAGGGGAAGGGGTATGTTTACGGAAATTTCATTTACAATTGGGGTTTATGGTATGTGGTATTGCTCTTTTATGTTTTTCTTTTTCTTTTCTTGTGGTTTTGTATGAAGTAATACACATTTGTTTGTATGTTCTTTTGAGTTTTGAATAAAAAATTCCCCTACTCTTTTTGAGAAGTGCCATGGGATCTTTAACATCCACCTGAACAGGCAGATGGGACTTTGGTTTAATATCTCATCTGAAAGACAGCACCTCAGGAGTGCAGCACCCCCTCATGCTGCACTGCAATATTGGGATATTAATCCAAGTGCCTGGTGTGGGGATAGAACCCACAGCCTTCTGATCTCCCGGTCTCAGAGGTGAGTGTGCTACCTGCTGAGCCACTGACAAAGTGATTTAATTTAAGAAACTAGATATATTTGGTCGGCAACATGCAGCTAAATCCTTGCAAGGCACTTAAAGAGAAACAGAACAGAGAGAGATTTATTATTAATAGTAATAAGCCACTTACATGATTTCAGCCAGTTATCGCACAGTCACTGTTGTGAGTTGTGCAATCCAGATCCCACTTAAGGGGAGAGCAGCTTATTAAAATTTTTAAATAAAAAAAAAATACTTCAAATGTATTATGAATTACCGATGCTAACTTGAGTGATTTATAAATAAGTTAATAGGGTCTCCACATGACGTCCCTTATGGTGTAAGGGACTCTACTTTTGAGGTCTGGGCAGCCAGAATCAATTACAGTAGATTTACTTTGTGGTATTCTTGCCTAAACCTTTTGCTCAGAGTCTCTTATACCATGTGAGACACCCCACAGAGGCCCTGTTAACCTAAAACATGTTCAGGAAGTGTTTTATTCATTATTTACATTTAGCTACAACACAGTATGCAACAGATGTAACCCATTGCTGCACATTTCACAGAATCTCTTATGTGGTAAAATTGGCTCTGATGTAGTATGATGGCTGAATTGTCTTTTTCACAGGAATGGTATTATATCAGACTGATCCATTTAGCACACTAGATAATGTCTTGGACAAATCACGCTGCTTGACTTTTTAAAATCTTTTCACTTTTTTATTTAGGTCCAAAAAAACAGGTTACTCACCTGTAACAGTAGTTCTAGGAGTGGTATATGTTGTTCATCCACACTGTTTGTCATGTCCTTTCCCTTTAAGAATCTTGCCGGAAGGTCTTGAAACTGGCTCTTCCCACCCACTTGGGTGGTATAACCCTCAGCTCCACCCCATGACTCCAGATATTTGCCCTCTGGAAGCTCAGGTTGTTCGTCGAAGCTGGGGAGGTCGGCTGGGTTTATGTGGATGAACAACATATACCACTCCTAGAAATACTGTTACAGGTGAGTAACCTGTTTTTCTAGGATTGTGG
This sequence comes from Neoceratodus forsteri, assembly GCA_016271365.2. Lineage (NCBI taxonomy): Eukaryota > Metazoa > Chordata > Ceratodontiformes > Ceratodontidae > Neoceratodus > Neoceratodus forsteri. The sequence continues at coordinate 738,708,345 of CM057449.1, forward strand.
CTATGTTGTTCTATCTACATTGTTTGGCAGACTCCAGGCAGTTCTTCTGGAGGAGGAGGAGGCATACACTTACATACTTACTTTGGGAATAGAGATTGGAGAACTGAGGCCCCAAAACCAGCATTCCGGCATTACTCAAGGTCAATGTGGTAGTGGGTAATGAGTTGTTTGTGTCTTCCAGGTGGCAGCCTGGCAGATTCCCTAGATAGGGATGTCCTGGAAGCAGCCACTGAGACAGCAGTATGGTGTGTAGAATTTGCTCTTATCCTCTGGGAGGCCCCTTGTCCACCAATCTATAGCAGAGATCAATGCAAGATGTAATCCATCTGCAAATTGTCTGCTTTGCTGCAGGTCTGCCAGGTGCATCTTCAGCGTAGGTGACAAGCAGCTGGAGAACTTCTCCCTGAACTTCTGCCATCCACTCCTTATTATAAGAGAGTGCTTGTCTCAGGTCCAGCATGTGAAAACCCATACTCGGCCTCTGAGGTGTAGTTCAGGTAGAACACAGGCAGAGTCAACACCTGGTTAAGATGGGACTCTGATACCACCTTCAGTAGGAATTTTGGGTGGGGGCACAGGACAACCATGTGCCTGTGGAAGATCAGGTAAGGAGACTCCACTGAGAGCACTGGAGCTCCCCAGTACTTCTGGCTGATGTGATAGCCACCAGGAAGGTGGTCTTCCATGACAAATGTGACATCTCACACTTTTGCATTGGTTTGAATGGCTTGCCCATGAGCTTTGCAAGTACCAGCAGTAGATCCTACAGAGGAGGAGATTCATACACTGGAGGGGATATGTGGCTGAGGTCTTTAAAAAATTGCCAGACCACCTTTTTCTCTGCCACCATCTGCTGACCGGCGTGCACCTGGTAAGCAGAGATGGCTGCCAGGTGCACCTTAAGGATCGTAGACAGAAGACTCCCCTTTGGACAGTGAGCAAAGGTAGTTTAGGAGAAAGTAGGCTGTTGGTTAACTAGGATCTGCAACTTATCTATTAGGTAGGGAAATGGGCAGACTAGATGGGCCAAGCGGTCCTTATCAGCCATTAAATTCTATGTTTCTAGGATGCTAGCCACTGGACAGGACAAAGGGTCCAGGCCCTTACCCTGACACCAAATGTAAAACCATTTCCATTTGAAGACATAGCACCTCCTGGTTGATTCCTTCCTGGATGCTTCCACTACAGTGAGTACATCCTCAGAGAGACCCAAAGCCTGGAACTCTAGCCGCTTAGGAACCAGGCTGTCAGGTGCAGGGATTGAAGGTCCGGATGGAATACCTTCCCCTGGTTGACAGATAGCAGGTCCGGTGGTGTACTGGAAGATGCCTCGGAGGCCTGTAACTGAGGCTGAGGAGATTTGGATATCAGAACTGTAGTGGCCTATCAAGGGCTACCAGGATCACCTGTGCCTTGTCCCTCCTGACCTTGATGATCACCTTGTGAACCAAGGGAAGGCATAGAAGAGGCCTGGGGTCCATGGCCTTGAGAAGGCAACCCCTGCAGCCAGCCCTGCTGAGGGGAGCAAGCATGAAACAGCCTCAGCTTGGTGTTCCTCCTGGAGGTGAACAGATCCACCTGAGGTTTGCCCCAGTGGGAGAACAGGTTGTGTACTACCTCTGCATGGAGAGACCACTCATGGTATGTCTCATCCACATGGCTAAGAGCATCCACCAATTGATTTGAGGATCCTGCTCATGGATGGCTAGGAGATCTGCCTCCAGTCAGCTCACAGGGGTCCAGATGTGGAGCGCTTCCCTGCACAGCAGCCAGGAGTGCATGCCACCCTCTTTGTTGAGGTAGTACATGGTCATGGTATTGTCCATCTGGGCTTGCACCACATGACCCCAAAGGAGCGAAGCAAATGCTGACAGTGCCAGTGTGACTGCTCTGAGCTCCAACAGGTTGATATGATATCGGGATTCCTCGGGGGTCCAAAACTCATGGGCTCTGTGGATCCCCATGTGGGCACCCCAGCCTGTGAGAGAGGCATCGGTCGTGATAACAACCGTTGGCTCAGGATAGACAAATGGGATCCCTTCCTGCAAGTGATCCTGGATGATGCACCATTGGAGAGCGTCCCACATCTTCTGGGTCACAGGAACCAGCTGGTTGAAGTGACCGTGATGCTGAGTCCACTGGCTGGTCAGCTCCCATTGTAAGGGGCGCATATGCCTCTGGACCCATTGAACCATACTGTAAGCCACCATGTACCCCAGAAGGCACAGAAACCAGAAATGACTGGGCAAAGGAGGAGAGAACCCCGCCCTGTCCATCAGGAGCTGGGCTCTGGATCAGCAGGAGTTGAGCTCTGCCCGATGAAACATATCACCTGTGAAGGTACAAGTTCCGACTTGGTCTTGTTGATCAGGAGACCAAGGTCGGTGCAGGTTGGAGGGCCAGATCCCTGGACCTGTCCACCTCTTGCTAGTGGAACCTGCCAGAGCCAGTCATCGAGATATGGGTAACTCTGACCCTCGATGCTGAAGATAGGCTGCCACCACTGTAATGCATTTGGTGAAGACCCATGGGGCTGATGACAGGCTGAATGGCATTTCTCAGAACTCAAATAGGGCTCCTTCTGCTCGGAAGCAAAGGAACTGTTGGTGAGTTGGATGGGTTGGGACATGAAAGAATGCATCCTGGAGATCCAGACAGCAAAACCACATGTTTTGCTTGAGAGATGGTATGATCTGGGTCAGAGTTACCATCCTGAAGGTGCATAACCTGAGGAACTGATTCAGGTTGTGCAGATCTAAAATGGGGCACCAGCCCCCCTGTCCACTTTGGAACCAGAAAGTACCTGGATACGAACCCTGGGTTGACGGAGGGTCTGTGACTCTGGCCACCACCTTCTTGAGAGGAGTTGAGCAATGTCGTCTCGAAGAGCTGACCAATTGTGTATGGACACCATTTCCTTCCATGGGGTGCAGGCTCAGCTTGGAGAGTACTGCTCAAATTCCAGAGACAGACCCTGGCCGACCACTTCTAGAACCCACCTGTCCATGGTAGCAGCAGACCAGGTGGAAAGGAAGTGGTGGAACCGGCCCCCCATGGGAGGACACAGAGCTTTCGTGACAGGTATAGGGGTGGCCACACCTATCCCATCACTGGACAGGCTTGGAGGAAGAGGATCTAGATTGGGGACCACTGGAACTCTGTCCTCCGGCTTACTGGCTACTGGAGGCCCAGACTTGGGCCGAGGCACCAAGGTTGTGCCTGCTTTGCTGCCCCTTGAAAGTGGGGGCTGCCTGGCCAAGGGCAGAGTGCTGAAAATGGCTTTTTCTTCTGCTTTTGGAACCCTGGGATTCCTTCTGTGCAGAAGTTACAGAGTCCAAGGTGGCATTGGACTTCTCAATGCTTTGGAAGTGACCATCCACACCTAGGCCAAAGAGGTCAGTACCCAGGAAATGGACGTCCATTAGCTTGTGTTGGGTGTCCACAGTAAAGGTGGAGAACCTTAACCAAGCCCTGTGGTGTATAGCAACCATGGCTGCCACCGAATGGGCGCATGAGTCCCCGAGGTCCAGAGCAATCTGGAGTTGCTGCTTCACAACAGCCCAACCCTGGTCCTGGACCTGCTTGACTGTGGTCAGGTAGTCTATGGGGAGGTGCGGTAGAACATCATCAAGGGAACCCAGAAGGGCGTGAAAGAAATGCGCCATGATAATGGCCGAGCTTGCCTAATGGAGGCCCAGCGTAGAGGCGGTATAGACTTTACAGGCAGAATGGTCCAGTTTTTTGGACTCCTTGTCCGGAGGTCTATCTGTATCTCTGAACTACCAGAGCATTTGAACACAGATTTGGTCACCAGACCCTGCACAGTAGGGTACTCTGTGAACCTCGAAATGGACCCAATGGGCACCGCATGTTTGCAGGCCATATGAGCAGAAGGTGCAGGGCAGGAGGCAGGATGCTGCCATAGCTCCAAAGCTGGACCAACAGTGGACTCCACCACTGGGAAGGCTTCCATCGGTGAATCACCACATTTGAGGATATCTGTGAGGGATATCTAGCCCATTTTTGATGTGTTCAAGAGGCATCCTCATGGATTGGGAAATCAGATGGAGGATGCCCATGAAGGAGAGGGGCCTTCCTCTGTTGAGAGACTACCGACTGATTCTTTGTTCAAGGATGGGAATGGAGGTCCGAGTTGTCAGACTCCAAAGAGTCCAGATAAATTGGCTGGCCACTATGTCTCCCTCCAGCCACCTAGGATGGCCAGGAGTGAGGGTAACAGAGATCCTATGCAGGAGGCCCAAAACAGGCCAAGACTGTTTGGCAGGCACCCCAAAGGGGCTGTTTGTGGCAGCTCCACCAAGATCGGTGGAGAGGTTGATTTTGGCCAAACCGGAAGGTTTGACTGGCTCCAAGGGAGGAGGAACGGTGCAGGCCTGCTCGGAGGAGTCGGCATTGGCCTTGAGGCGACAGCCAAGTAATGGCTGGGTGGAAGCTGGAATTGCTTTTGACCGGTCAAGATCAGCCCCTTGCCTCATCAAATTTTTGTATTGTTGATGGGGTTTCCGTTGAAGCCTCTCCTCATCCAAGGAGGACGAAGAAGAATGTTGATGTTGCCTCTTCTTAGAGTGCTTGTGAACCTTCTTTGGCCTGTTGGTTGAAGGGGTCCAAGACCTTGACATCAATCATCGGGGTGACCGGTGGGGTCGATCGGAAGGCACCAGGGAGACCGGTGGTTCTTCTTGGTCTGGGACCGGTTCCTTAATGGGGTTCCCAGTGGACTGGGTCTCCTCATCGGCGAGAGGCAGGCCAGGGTCCTGAATAAGGAGCTGTTGGCCTCATTGAGTGACAACAGGTCGACTGTGCTGAGAATGATCTCAACCAGATCCATATCCAGTGTCTGGGCTAGCGGATCTGATGGTGGAACCGTGAAACCAGTGGCTGAGGCCACAACCTCGACCGAAGTGGAGACAGGTGATTCCTGGGACTGAGATCTCTCATGATCCCAGGAACGTCATTGGTGAGACAAAGATTCTCTCAGTTCCTTGTCCTTTTTATGGGACTGGAAGACATGCGAGCCCAAAGGCCCCTCGCCTGTAGTGGGAAAGGAATGGCACATCTACCGAAAGGATCTTGAGAAAGTGGAGCCCCAGCTGAGTGGAACAAAAATGACTTTGAGGACTGATCCACATCCTGAGCTGTCTCTTTCTCGAAGGCCTTCATTTGTTTGAGCTGCTCGGTGGACCCCACAGCCACAGAGATCGCCCAACAGGCTTCCTTAGATTTGACCAGCGGATTCTGTTTCTCCGGTCTGCCCAATTTTAACCATGCGAGACGATCATTCAAGACATTAGGGTGAAATGCAAGACAGGCTCGGCAGTGTCGTACCACACCCAGGCAGTACACGCACATGGCATGCGGGTCTGTACAAGACATCTTTTGCTCGCACAGCCAGCAGCAGAAACCAGGAGAAGATTTATGTTTCATAGCGATTGAGATCAATGGCAATTATTATTAACTCTGATGAGTTTAAGTTTGAGCAAATCTGAGGATTCTGAAAACAGGGCTCACTGAACGTAAGAGCGGTAAGGAGGAACCTGTATCTTCAGGCAGAAAGGAAGATCTGGTGTCATGTGGCAAAGATGAGGGTTATACCACCCTGGTGGGTGGGTAGGAGGAGCCAGCTTCAAGACCTTCCAGCAAGATTCTTAAAGGGAAAGGACATGCCAAACAGTGTGGATAGAACAACATATCCACGATCCTAGAAGTTAGTATTATTAGACAGCATTTCACAGCTTTAATGCTTGCTGCTTCATCAGGAAAATGCTGACATTAACATGAAAATAATATGAATTAAATTGTTTTAAACCACTCAATATGTTTATTAACTATGGACCATTAGTATTTATTTTTCCTTCTATTTCTCCCTCCTTGAGGACTGTGGGCAGGATTCTCAGCCCCTGTCTTCCACCTGTGACTGTCTACCACTCTCCCGGTATCGCTGAGACCCAGTATCCCCACGTGAATCCCCTCCCCAATGGCAGGGCTGAATGAGAGGTTTGTCCTCCCCAACCCAGTACAATAATCCAGATAGGGTCTGACTGGAGATCCGGAGGCGGAGGAAGATACTGGTTGGCTTGACAGGGCTTCACTAAGCCTGCAGTCTCCTCTTTTTCTGTTTTTCTCTGATCTTCCATCCTCCCTGTGGCTTGAGTGTATGCATGTAGAGGCATGCACACACCATGTACCTGCACTCCTGTTCCTCTCTTACTCCACCACCATGACCTGGCCTCCATCAGGAGGAAGCCACAGAGTGGGATGACAAACCCTCCCTCTCTAGGAGAGAAGCGCAGTCTGTCTGATGCTTGATCCTCTCCCTCCCATGCAAACCCCAGGCAGCCCAAATTCATTCCCGCCTCTGGGTTACCAGCATGGCACAAGGTGTTTCATCCAGCACCTCATCCCTCAGCACCACCGGGCTGGCCTATTACATGTTTTAACCAATAATTATCCAAACTGCAGCTTATCTTACAAATTACAATCTATGTTATTGCTGGGGACCAGTGATCACCATACAGATGTGGTCTGATATAAGAACTGGGCCAGAACTAAATCTCACAAGGATGAGGGTCCTGGACTTCAGGAGATATGATTTTAAGAAAATTAGAGACTACCTCAGGGATACCCTAGCAGGGATAGGAAAACTGGGGGGAGTCAAGGAACAGTAGGCAAAATTAAAAAGCTACAAATCAGGCAGGCTAGCAAGACAAAGAGATAAACAAGACTCCTATGGTTTTCTAAGGAGGTAGCTGAAAACCAAAAAGCAAAAAAGGTACAAAAAACACAAAAGGAGGGGGATATGGAGACTTACAAAGAGAAACAAAGGGAGGCAGGAAAGGCAGTTAGGAGCACAAAAGTGCAAACAGAGGAAAAGATTGCCAAATCAGCAACAGAGGGATAAAACATTTTTTAGATACATGAGTGAAAAGAGAAAGACAAAGCAAGCGATAATAAGCCTGAAAGGGGAAGGAGGGAGTGGTGTGAAGAGGACCACCAAAATGGATATATTGAACAAATACTTTGTTCAGCATTTATGGAGGAGGGGTAGGAAATGGGCCACAGCAAAGGACAAGGGTGCTAAGGGATGGGAGATGGACGCAAGTCCATTTACAGAAGAAAGATTGTTTAAGGAACTAACAATGTTAAAAGTAGACAAGGCAATGGCACAGACAGGGTGCACCCCAGCACACTGAGGGAACTCAGAGAAGCTGGCTGCACCTCCTGACAGCCCCACTCCACAAAAGTGGAAATAGGGAGGGCAGAAAATAACAGGTCTGTCAGCCTGACGTCAGTGATGAGCAAGATAATGGAATCACTATTGAAGGAATGGATTGGGAATACCTTGCTACCAATAGTCTACAGGAACTGAGGCAACATGGTTTCATGGGAGGAAGTCTTGCAGACAAATCTGATCGAGTTCTTTGACTTGGTAACCAAGGAAGTGGATCAGGGAGGAGCAGGACATGGCCTCATGGATTTAGCAAGGCCTTTGACACTGTTCCACATAGAAGACTAATAATCAAGCTGAGGAGCCTAGGAGTAGGCCTGAAAGTAGTAAAATGCATAGAAAGTTGGCTGGGCAATAGGAGTCAGGGGTGGTGGTAAATGGCATCTACTCTGGAGTAGGAAAAGTGACCAGTGGGGTGCCACAAGGATCAATACTAGGGCCAGTCCTCTTTAATGTCTTTATTAGTGACATTACAGAAGGACTGGAAGGGAAATATGCCTGTTTGCAGATGTCACAAAACTCTGCAACACAGTGGACACACTGGGTGTGTGTGTGTGGAAAGTGATCTAAAAATCTGGAAGAATAGTCACGGGTTTAACAGCTGGGTTTTAATGCTAAAAAGTGCAAAATCATGCACATGGGGCTCAGAAACATGGGGACAACATACCAACTGGGAGTAGAGGCATTAACAGTCACAAAGCAGGAAAGGGACCTGGGGGTGATAATTTCTGATGACCTGAAGATAGCTAAACAGTGTGACTAGGCAATGGGAGGGTTGGGGGGATTTTGGGATGCATAGGCAGGGGAATCACCAGCAGGTAGAGGGATGTTATAACATCATTGTATTGATCAGTGGTGAGACCACACCTTGAGTATTGTGTACAGTTCTGGAGGCTCCATCTCTGCAAGGATGTAAAAAGGGTGGAGGGTGTACAAAGAAGAGTAACCAAAATGGTACATGTCCTTCATCATAAGCACTACAGGGAAAGGCTTATGGAATTAAATGTGTACTCCCTAAAGGAAAGGCAGGAAAGGGGGGATATGAAAGAAACATTCAAATACCTCATAGGTAAAACTTATTTTATTTATTTAAAATTTGGCAACTGGGAAACGCACACTGAGCCACAACTAATTTCCAGGTGTAACCTGGACAAGCATGGTCCAAGAAGGTAGCATTTTCCAAAGAAAAAGATGCCTGAGGAGAAGGGGTCAGACTATGAAGATGGAAAGAGGTTTAGAGGAAATGTGAGGAAATACTTCTTCACAAAGAGGGTGGTGGCACATGGAACAGCCTCCTAGTGGAGGTGGTGGGGGCTGAAACAGTTACAGGATTCAAGAATGCATGAGATAGACATGAAGGGATCTAAAACGTAAGGGGGGGGTAGACCAGAGACCGAGTAGGGTCTGTAGTGTCACTATAGGTAGGGAAAATAGGGCAGATTAGATGGGCCAGTTGGTCCTTATCTGCTGACAGCTTCTATGTTTCTATATTTTACTAAAAAGAAATACATTACACTTAACATATAATAAAGTTACTTATGAGTCCCTCTAAGTATATAATACTTCATTCAGTTTACACTAAACCTCATTGCATTCTTGAAAGTACTGGCCAACTTACTGGAGTTTTATATTCATCATAAATATCACTGTTGTATAATCTCTTCTATAACAAACTTTTAACCTTAAAACAAAATGTCAAACCCTGAATGCAAGGAGCCTGGATAACAAAACATCTGAGCTCCAGGCTCTCTTAGCTGAAGGATGGTGGACATCCAGCCATCACTGAGACTTGGGCACTCAACACCAGGATTGGGATCTGGCAATCCTGGTGTACAAAGATTATAGAAAGGACAGAGGGGTGGGAGAGATGAAGGATGGCAGTCTATGTAAGGGATGGAATTAAATGCACGAAAGATGAGAGTGAGAAAGGGAGGACAGAGGCACTATGGATGCAGCTCCTGGACTCAAAGGGTAGAAAGCTGAGACTATGGGTGGTATATAGACCACCAGCCTAGTCTGAGGAGCTGGATAAGGAGATAGCGGAACAGATTAGGTGTGTATGTAGGAAGGGGAGTGTGGTGATCATGGGGGACTTCAATCTGCCTGGGGTAGATTGGAGTACCCCAGCCACCTCCAGTGCCAGGGAGCAGGTACTCCTGGACGTGTTCCAGGATAATCTTCTGACACAGCTGGTCAATGTGCCAACTAAGCTAGGTAATACACTGGACCTGGTACTATCAAATGTAGAGGCCATGAGGGAACTAATGGTGGAAGACCCGCTAGCTGGGGGTGACCATCAATCAGTGTGGTTTATGCTCAGGTTGAGTAGGGAGTCTGTAGGCTCAGAAACAAGGGTGGTGGACTTCAGGCGGGCGGACTTCAGAAGGATGCAGGAAATTCTGCAAGGGTGACTAGAAAGGATTAGGTCAGAGATGGATGCTCAAAAAAAGGGGGATATCATTAAACTTGGTCTAACAGAGGCTTGCACCAAGACTCTGAGCAAGAGGGGCAGAGCCAAGAAGCCATATTGGCTAAACAGTAAAGTGCTGTAGGGAGTAAGGGCAAAAAGAGCTGCAAATCGGAGATTCAAGAGGACAGGGAGGGAGGACAGGGAGGTGTATGCGAGCTGGTTCAAGGAGGTAACCTAGCTGGTTAGGGAAGCCAAGGCCACCAGGGAGCTAGGGAAAGGAAAGGGAAAGGAAACATTGTTTAACCAGGAGTAGCACACTAAGCTGAAGCTTGTTTCCAGATATGACCTGTGAGCACAAGGAAGTTAAGTGACTTGCTCAGGATCACACAGTATGCACCTAGGCAGCTGTGGGATTCAAACCCAGGTCTCCAGATCTGCAGCTCATAGCCTTAACCCACTGTACTATACTCCCTCCAGCTAAGGCTGGCTCAGGGCATTAAGGCAGGGGAGAAGGACATTTTTAGATATGTGAGGGAAAAAAGGAAATGCAGGGACAAAGTAGTGCGGATCAAGAGGGGCAGGGGATGGGTGGAAAAGGGAGAGGAACAAGCAGAAGTACTGAATGAATACTTTTACTCTGTGTTCATGCAGGAGAAGGGTGGTCCACCTCCATGGACTGGGAAAGGTGGGGTCGAGGGAAAGGATGACTGACAGAATGATTGAGGACAGTAGGTACAAGAGTTCTGAAGACACTAAGGGTGGACAAGGCACCAGGTCCTGATGGCATCCACCCCAGGGTGCTGAGGGAGATGGTGGAGGTGTTGGCCAGGCCACTGGTGGACTTATTCAGCACCTCCTGGACACGGAATGCATGCCACAGGACTGGAGGATGGCCCATGTAGTGCCTATACACAAGAGTGGTCCACGGGATGAGCCAGACAACTACAGACCTGTCAATTTCACTTACATAATGAGTAAACTCATGGAAGCGATACTGAAGGAGAGACTGGTGTCATTTCTTAAGGTGAATTGCCTCCAGGATGGGCAGCAACATGGGTTCATCTCAGGGAAATCTTGTCAGTCCAGTCTAATAGAGTATTATGACTGGGTAACAAGTGAGCTGGATAAGGGCCATGCACTGGACATTCTATATTTGAACTTCAGCAAGGCCTTCGATTCAGTGCCTCATGGGTGGCTGGTGGGGAAACTGAAATCCGTGTGGGTGGGGGCAAAGCTGGTTAACTGGATCTTGAACTTGGCTGAAGGGGAGGCAGCAACAGGAGGTGGTGGTGAGGGAACTCTCAGCACCTAGGCCAGTAATGAGTGGAGTGCCGCAAGGCTCTTTGCTGAGTCCAGTGTTGTTTGGGCTATTCATATCAGATATCTCACACGGAGTTGAGAGCAGGATCAGTCTGTTCGCAGATGATACTAAAAAGGGGGCGGTAGTGGATGAAGTTGCTGGGTGGAAACAACTACAGGGAGAGCTAACAAACTGGAGGAGTGTTCGGCGAAGTGGCAGCTGAGCTTCAATGCTAAGAAGTGCAAGCTTATGCACTTCAGGGCCAAGAACCTTAGGAGGGAATATTGGTTGGGGATTGTAAGGCTGGGGGTTACCGAGGAAGAGAAGGACTTAGGGGTGATAGTAATGGAAAGCATGAACAACTCTGCTCAATGTAGGAAAGCTGCATCTAAGGCTAATAGGATACTGGGGTGTATGGCAAAGGGATTCTCGTCCAGGCATAGGGAAGTGATCTGGCCCCTCTACAGGTCCTTGGTCAGGCTGCACTTGGAGTACTGCGTGCAGTCCTGGTGTCCATATCTGAAGAAGGATATTAGACTGCTAAAAGAGGTGCAGCAAAAGGTGACAAAAATGATACGGGGGATGGAAGGCAAGACCTACGAGGACAGACTGAGGGATCAGAGTTTGTACACTCTGGAGGACAGGAGAGATGGGGGGATATGATTGAAACATTCAAACACTTGAAGGGGATCAACAAATCTAGTGCTGATGGTTTATTTAAGCTGAGGAAGGGAAGAGACATGAGAGGGCATGGACTAAGATTGGAGGGGGGCAGATTTAGGCGAGAGATGAGGAGACATTACGTCATGGACAGGGTGGTGTCAAAATGGAATGCCCTACCAGAGGGAGTGATTTCATGTAAGACAGTGGGTAGTTTTAAAGGTCGTGGGATATGGCATGGGAAGAGTCTTGGTTAAGTAGTACTGAGAACTTCCTAGAGGTGAGGGAGGGGGACAGCGGCAATCTAGGGGTGCTAGCTGTGCACTCAAGCAGACTTGATAGACTATGAGGCCTGTTTCTGCTGGCAGATTCATATGTTCGTATGTATGTTCGTATGTTTCTATGTGACAATTCAAAAATACTTTGCAGTGCAGATGTAGAAGACCTCTATATGTCTATCCCACATCTATAGGGCCTGAGAGCCATGAAACAGTTTTTAGATGAAAGAGAAAGAAAACAAATCAAATGACTACTTAATAGACCTGGCAAAGTTGGTTTTGTTTAAGAATCACTTTAGGTTTGAAAACACATATTTCATTCAGAAACGGTGCTGCGAAATGTCCAACCAGTCAGTCTCACATCAGTGACAGGGAAATAAATGGAAACCCTGTTAAAGGAAAGGTTGACAGAGTATCTTAATGCTAATGGTCTAAAAGATCAAAGGCAGCATGGATTCAGGGGGTCATTCCAGAGGAATCTGATTAATTTTTTTGACAGGATGACCACTGATGACCTATATAGACTTTAGCAAGGCCTTCAACAGAGTGCCACACAGGAGATGGATAAGGAAATTAAGCAGCTTTGGTTAGGAACTGGTTACTTGATAGGTGACAGAGGGTGGCGGTTACAGCTAGTTGCTATAATGATAGGAGAGTGACCAGTGGGGTGCCAGAAGGCTCAGTACTTGAGAGGTCCTCTTCAATGTCTTTATAAGTGACATTGCAGAAGAACTAGAAGGGAAGGTATGCCTTTTGCAGATACCACCAAAATCTGGAAAAGGTGGACACTCAGGAGGGGGAGGAAATGTGTAGGAACCTTTGGAAACTCAAGCAGTGGTCAAGAGCATGGCAATTGGGGTTCAATGCCAAAAAGTGCAAAATCATGCACCTGGGATATAGGAATCCAGGAGCTGAGTGTAGGTTTGGGGACAAGGTATTGGCAGTCACCAAGCAGGAAGGGGACCTCAGAGTTATCATATCTGATAACCTCAAAGTGGCAGGGTAGTGTGACAAAGAAGAGGGTAGTGCCAGTGGGATCCTGGGATGCATAGGGAGGGGTATCTCCAGCAGGATGGCAGATGTGGTGTTGCTACTGTATTGGTCACCTGCAAAACACCACCTGGTGTATTGTGTCTAGCTCTGGAGGCTGCACTTCAGGAAGTACCAATACACCAGGGTACAGAGTGGCTAAGAGAGTCCACACCTGGAGCTCCATAGCTTGGTCTGTAGTTAAAAATGTTTTATTCCATTAAATCATGCATCACTCACCCCACAGTCTGCCAACGTTTCACCCACCTGACCGTGGGCTTTGTCAAAGCATGGTCAATATGGTATGAACTTACTTTTAAACCAAAGTCTTAAAGTGACAACTGTCATTTTTTAACCAATCAGAAATCTGTATATAGTTTCTACACATTTTCGCCACACAGCTAATCCAGCTAAAAAGGGTTCTTTAAAATGGACAAAACCAAAGGAGAAAGGTGAGGGAAGAAACTATGAGGAGATAAATAATGGTAACAAAAAAGTAGGGGAAAAAAGGGTGAGGTAAAGGAAAGAGGACAACTGAGAAAATAAGACTATGCTTGCACCCCTATAACACGAGTGATTCCCTCGGTAACATATACATATCTATGTCAAGCCATCATATCTATGTACAGAGTATACACTCATGTATTACATACTTAGAGAAACATATCTAAAAACTGTTTTAATTAACACAGACATAATAAAAGAGGGTGCCCATGCAATAAATATAATGCACTGGTCACTAAAATACTAGGGAAAGATTAAAGGTCAAGAAAAAACTTTAACACGAGTTCAAAAGTAATCTGAAAAAGAGACATAGTTTCATTTTAAAAAGGAGATAGCTGAAAATGTCATTTAAACCTGGCTTAGTCATTGCTCGATTCATATTGCCAGTAAGTTTTTCATTTTAACTGTTCATATCCAGGTCCCCTCCCAACATTTCATTTGTGTCACTTTCTCCAGTCCACAAAATTGATACTGATGGTTACTAATATTGTTTCCTACCTCTGAATTGTAATGCTAATGCATTCATAATAACTGGTTATTGTTTTTCCCCTAAGGAAACCCAGTTAAATTTGCCATTATAACCAGCTGGCTATAATGGCAAACATGCACCAGGGTTTCCTTGTTCTGAACATCTGCCAGCCGTCATTTCTTCCTCTCAAGGCCAGACAGTTCACCACTGCTCGGAGCTGGCAGTAAGTTCGTTAGAATAAAATAATAACTGGGCTAAAAAGATGCTTCTTTGCATTAATACTGGGCTGCCGTTTCTTTCACGAGAACCTAAGGACCACGATGAAACTGGAGCGGTCCGCGACTCTGTAGGGATGTCTGTTTACTTTATCTAAATTGCTGTGATAAAAAAGTGCTCCCCAACAATTGTATAAAATAAAGGCTGGATATGTGTGTAAAACTCGAATTTTACACGCACCCTCAGTGTGGACTGCTTTTACAAGCCAATCTAGCTTCGCTCTTGGGGTTTATGTGGCACCCACACCTCCTGTGTGTGTAACATTCTTGTTATAACCACCTATCCAGCCATTATTCTGTATGTAATCTTCAGTCTATTTATCGCATTTAAGTGTTCACCAATCCTCCTTTTAAACATCATCAAGGTTTTCCCACATAAAATGCAGTGCGTGAACAAATCGCAATATAAATCAACGATTCATTAGCTATGTGGTAAAAACCGTGTAGAACGCTTACATAGATTTCTGATAGGTTAAAAAATGTTGGTCATCACTCTAAGACTTTGGTTTAAAAGTAAGTTCATACCATATTGGCCATGTCTTGACAAAGCTCATGGTCAGGTGGGTGAAACATTGGCAGATGCCAGTGGGGTGAGTGATGTATGATTTTATGGAATAAAAATTGTTATCTACAGACCAAGCTATGGGTTTGCAATTTATGATACACACTAGCGCCTGTCAGCCATTTTTCTTTCTTTTGACCTCAAAAATTACAGTACATAGACAGAGTGGAGGCAGTCCTGTGCTTACCTAGAACAGATTGTCAGCAGAAGTTGTGAAGGTAAAAACAATACAGGGCTGCAAGCATGTGAGGGATAGACATAGGTTGATATTAGTAAATAGGCAGGGAGGAAGGAGGTTCCTGAAGACCAGTTATAATCTGAGGAGACAGAATAAGCAGGGAACATCTGGGCAGACCCAGTGGACCAAGCAATCATTTTCTGCAGATAAATTCTATTTTTCCATGGAGTCCACTATGAACGTCTCAACCATCATCGTTTTATTCCACAGTAATCTGGCATTACACAGAACCGCTAGAAGGGGAGGAGCTGTGTCAGTTGGCACCTAGCCATCTGTCTGCTAAAACTGCAGAAAGCCCACTGGTTGAGAATCAGACAAGGGTAGCCCCCTAAGCAATATCCGTTTACTCCCTGAGCATATCCCACACCTGACACACTCTGCCCAACCCTCTCCCTTGACTACCTTGGACCAAATTTATGATTATAGCTGCACCTTCTAAGGACTCCCAGCCCCCTACAATGTCAAATATCTACCAAAGGGAGAGCAGGAGGAAATCTCCAGAAGTGACCCAGCTGCCATAATTAGTTTGCCGAGTAGACTAACTTTTACTCAAAGCTTGAGACACTTGATCACAACTAAATATCCCCACTCTCTAATAAAACAACACCTAAGGAAACCCTAGAAATAAAAAAAAACTGCAATAGTTAAAATTCAGTCAACTAATATTCTCGCCTCTGACATGTATGCAGTCAATCACAGCCAAATGATTTTACAAAACTCATTCACACAAATTTCTTTATAGATACTGTATCTTGCTGCCAAAGGCAACAGGCCACAAATTACAAGTGGTTCATTCTGTCAGACTCTGTAGAATTAACTTTCCATAAAACAAGTCCAAAGGCTACAATCGGGGAAATTCAACTAACTAACCTTCCGTCCTCCAACATAAACTCAGTCAGTCACAACCACATTATTTTACTAAAAACATTAAATCACATTTCATACAAATCCTGACTCACACAAATTTCTTTAGGGAAACCTTTTTACCAAAGGTAACAGGCCACAGAATACAAGTGCTTCACACTTTCGGACTCTGTAGATTTAATGTTTTATAAAACAAGTCCAAAGAAAACATAGAAATTAAAAATATGTATGTTTGAGAGGACACAATGGCCCTCTTAAAAAACACCACAAACTCTCAAGTGTGTGAAAGTCAATGGTGGTCACAGAAAAATGCATGAGGGCCTGACAACAGCCCATAGTATGAGTACCACTGACTTAGAAGGATGGGGCAGCTGGTTTGCAACTCTAGCTGGGATATATGTCCATTCTATGGTACCCAGGGGTGGCCCCAAACAGGGTAATTCCATGGTTGGAGGGGTTGAGAAGATCAGAGGAATGAGCAGCCAGATGCTGTGATATACCTAGGTACCAGTGAGTGAATAGCAGTGTAGAAAAGGTTAAGGGCACATTTAGTGAACTAGGTAGTGATTTGAGGACAGTTGCAAATATGATAGCCTCTTGAATTTGCTGTTGGTGAAATGTTAGTGTAACAGTAGACAGGATAAAATATTAGAGCTTAACATATTTATTTATTGAGCAGATCAGAATTACAAACCTTTGAGTCAGAGACTCCTTTGCAAAGGCTCTACGTCATGGTAAGACATAACAGATAGTACAAAGGAGAATACAAACAGGATACTGGATAATTCTGAGGGTAGCCAAAGTACCCTGCATCAAATAAGTACATTCATTTAGTAAAACAATAATTATACGTGCAATATTATAATGATAAAGGGTTGTGTGGTGACTAGGTAGTTTGTTGCTATGGGTACTGGAAACTTTCTGGGAGGATGGCTGTCATCTGCAAAGGATAGCCTGTATCTGAGAAAAGGATAAACCAGTGTGTTAGCGCAAAAACTAGATGTATCAATTAAACATGTTAAACTAGGTGATTGCAAGGCAGTGATCGTGCACAGAAGCATATACTGAGAAACAAAGAGAGCAAGATGACTTCCCAGTGCACACAGGACAGAGGAAAAGAGGACAGAAAGTGCATTTTCAATATTCACCAAGTATGGGAAGTCTAGAAGGAATGGAAGGTCTGGTGCAGAGTGAGTGTACAAATCCAGGAATTTAAACAACACAGTGGATGAGTTGCAGGTGATTATGGTTTCAGGGCAGTTGAATCTGCTGGATGTAACAGAAACATGGGCATGCCAGAACATTAGCTGGTACCTCAGTGTCTCAGGGTATGCCCTTTTTAGATGGAACTAGGGTATACCAAAAGTAAGAGGGTGGCAACATATTTGAAGAAGACAGTAAAGGCCTCAAGAGTACAAAACTATCTCTGAAGGGGAGGCTGTGGAATCACCATGACTCAAAGTGACTGAAGAAGGGAGAAGAAGATATAGGACAGGAGTAATCTACAGGCTACTAACCAGATGACTAGCATAGACAAGGAACTGGGAATGGAAATTAGGAAGGCAGGGAATCAAGGAAAATTTATACTAATAAGAGATTTCAATCTCCCAAAGCTCTTTTTTCTTTTTGTAACATCCTTGTTGGTCCAATACTAACATACTAACATACTATTTGCCAGCAGATTAGGCCTTATGGTCTACAAGTCTGCTCGAACCTAGATCCTTAGTTGGGTGCCGAGACCCTCCCATCCCTTGTGCTCCAGAAACCCCTATCATCCATCCCCACCCCCGACAGGCCATCATCTGATACATCCACTTTCTGTGTCTGTCCCACCTCTCTTAAAGCCCTGCACTGTGGATCTCTGAACCAGCTCACCAGGCAGAACATTCCAAGGGTCCACCACCCTCTCAGTGAAAACCTCCTCCTTTTCCCCTCACCCTTCCACCTTCCAACTTCAAACCATGCCCTCTGGTGATGCCTCCTGCTTTAGTCTAAAGATCCCTCCATGTTTACTCTATTTATTCCTTGAGGTACTTGAAGACCTCAATCATGTCCCCCTGTCTCTCCTCTCCTCCAATGAAACAGGCAGAGCTCCTCAAGTCTGTCCTCGTAAGTCAAATCCCCAGCCCTCGTGATCATCTTTGTTGCCCTCCTCTGTACCCTCTCCAGGAGCTGTATGTCCCTCTTCAAGTGGTCTCCAGTACTGTACACAGTACTCAAGGTGTGGTCTAACCAGTCCATTGTACAGCGGCAGAATCACTTCCTTGCTCCTAGAGGTGATCCCTCTGCGATGCATCCCAACATCCTGTTTGCCTTGCTAGCTGCTCTCCTGCACTGCTCAGTGTTATTCATACATGTATCCACCATGACCCCTAGGTCTTTTTCCCTGTTGGAGGCTTCCAGCACCTCCCTCCCAGGGTGTACCTGTGTTTAGGGTTTCCCACCAAGATGCAACACCTTGCACTTGGTGATATTGAAATTTAATTTCGTGAGCCCAGCTTCCAGGGTGTCCAGGTCCCTGCAGGGCCAACCTCCCCTCTTCTCCCTCAACTACTGCTCCCATCTTGGAGTCATCCGCAAGAGACTCATTCACACCCTATACCATCCCTGATGTCTGATATGTATGCATTAAACAGGATTGGACCCAGGACGAGCCCTGTGGTACCCTCACTCACCCTCTGTAGGGTTCGAGAGCTCCCCACAGACCACTACTCTCTGAGTGCGTCCAGCTATCCAGTTTTCAATCCATCTGACCATCAAAGGGCCTACTCCTAACCCCATCAGTTTCTCCACCAGACCATTGTGGGGACAGAGTCAAACGCCTTGCTGAAGTCCAAGAATAATACATCCACAGGCTTACCCTGTCCAGTTCTGATGTTACCCATTCATAGAACTCCACAAGGTTGGTTTGACATGATCTACCTGGCACAAACCCATGCTGCGACTATCCAGACCTCCCACCTCCTCCAAGTAAACCCCAATCGTTCCTTTAGTATACTCTCCATTAATTTTCCCACCACCGAGGTTAAACTGATGGGTCTATAGTTTCCTGGTACTTCCTTGACCCCCTTTATGGATTGGTACCACATGTGCCTCGCCAATCCCTAGGGTACCCTCCTGTCTCAAGTGACATGTTGAAAGCTCGCCAGGGGTGCAGCCAGTATGTCCGCCAATTCTTATAGTACTCGGATGAATGCCATCCGCCCAGGAGATTTGTCTTTCTTTAGGGCCTTGAGGGCAACCACACCCTTTGGTGGGGATGGCATCATCCGTCCCTCCACCTTACTGGTCTTTTTATCCTTATCCAGATGTGACACCCTGGGGTACCTTTCCCTTTGCTCCATTTCTGTTGCTCCTGATCCCACTCCCTGCCGCTTCATCCCCTTTGTGCCTTGCTTTGTAGATATCCCATCCCTCCCTAGTGAACACAGAGGCAAAGTACTTGTTAAATACCTCTGCCTGGTCCTCGCCTCTTCCACCCACCCTCCTTCTGATCTCAATCTGCTGAGATGGCCCTTAGTTTTTCTCCACTCCCAATGTACTGGAAGAACCCTTTCCCTCCATATGTATCCCCTGTGCCAGCCGTTGTTTTACTGGACTTAGCTCCACTCACCATACGGGTGACTTTTCTAGATGCAAGCTGGTACATTTCTTATCCCTATCCCCTCTGTTGTTTTATATTTTTGTAAGTCGCCTTTCTTTTCTGACTGCTACCTGGACCTCACTGACCACCAGCATGGTTTATGTGACCTGCTCCTACGCTTCAACTTAGCGCAGATCCTGACTGCCTCATGAAGTCCCCTGCTTATGACCTCCCATCTCTTTCCACACTTGTTGTTGAGGTAATCCCTCAAGTGATCCTTGAGAATATTTCCCATGCCCATAAAGTCTGCCCCTGAAGTCCACTGCCAGTGTCCTAGATCTCACCCCACTCCCCCAATGCTTATTTGAAACCAGACAGTATTGTGGTCACTCCCAGTCAGGGGTCCTGTACAACCATGTCCCTACCAGATCCCCATCTGCCAGAACCACATCCAGGACATGCCCCTCCCTTGTGGGCTCCATCACATGCTGTGTTAAGAACACATCCTGGAAGCCATCCAGCAGCCTCTGCTCCTTGGCCACCTTAGAGGACATGGTTCCCCAGTTTGTACCTGGCATATTAAGGTCCCCATCAACACCACTCCTTCCCTTTGGACAACACTGGGCAATGATGTTGTCCAGCAAACCATCCTCTAGAACATCACTCATCCTGGGGCCTATATGCTACTCCCAGCTTGACCTTTTCTCCTGCTGGGGATCGTAAGGTGACCCATAAGGCCTCCATGCTTCCTCTGCCTCTTCTACCATAGCAATTTCTATGTCATCTCTAATGAACATAGCCACTCCACCCCTCTGCCCTCCTTTCTATCCTTCCTAAGCATAGTGTACCCCTCCATTTAGGTCCCAGTCATGGTTTTGTTGGCCCACGCTTCGTGACTGCCGCCACATCCACCCCCCTCGAACAGCATGGCCTGGAACTCTGGCAACTTGTTTCCCAAGCTCCTGGCATTTACTAACACTAACCCCACCCCTTATCCCTGATCCTTTTGTCGAACCCCACCCAGATTCCTTATACTTCCATCCTCCCTGCTCCTCCTGAAACCTCCACCTCCAGTCTGTTTCCCTCCCCTTGGGCTTGAAGGCTACTCCCTCATCTGGAGGAGGGTGTGTCAGCCCCTCCCTATCCCTTCCCCTTACAAGTTTAAACCCCACCTTTCTTGTATGTAGTCAGCCATCCCTGTTTAAGGACTTCCTTCCCTAATGGGGCAAGATGAAACCTGTCCTTGGCATATAGTCCCTTATCCTCCCAAACTCCATTCCAGTTCCCTAACACCCCCAACCCATTCTCTTCACCCCACTTCCTGAGCCATTCATTAACCTCTGTGAGCTTCATTTTTTTCTCCACTGAGGCCTTTGGTACTGGCAATATCCCCGAAAAGGAAATGTTGCATCCATTATCCCGACAGACTCTGGCAAGTTCTTGGAACCTTGCTTGGATTTCCATATGCTATTTCCTCTAGATCATTAGTTCCCAAATGCACCAGGAAATCCGGTTTCCCTCCACAATCCCTAACCATTTCATACACCATGAACTTTGCTCTGTGCACTGTCAGCCCAGAGATACTCACTACCTTCACCTGGCTATGGCATCCATCCCCCTGTCCCTCCCAATGGATACCCTTAATCATCGAGTCTCCCAGTAACAGAACCTTAACACCGCCATCATCCTTATGGTTACCTCCACTATGCCCTCTCAGCCCCTCCCCACTTTATTCATGATCGCAATTTCATGGGAGTCTTCCTGCCTTATTAGAGACCTCTTGTCACCCTCCCTTTCTGCCTCCTTGCTATTTTGCCCACTTAACTCAAACCCCTCTGAATAGGTGTCCCTTTAACCCTCTCTTATCTGAACCATTTATCCTGGCCCTGATGGTTTCCTTCCCCGCACCCTCATCCCCCCTTGTAATAGTACCCCTGTCTCCAGAGGCTCTCTGTGGGTCCCTTTAGCTAGGGCCCCATCCTTGGTACTGACCTTCCTGCTGAAGGGGCCTCTCCCACCTCCTTGTCTCCCAGTTCCTCTCCAATCATGCTCTCCTCCCTCATGTCTGGAATATGTTGCATCTCCCCATTTGCTTAACATATATGTTTCTTCTCCTCTGGGACTATGTCTATCCTTTCCATAGCTGTTCTGTGATGTCCTATGGGTATCTGACCTCCCCTTGGCCTCTGTATAAGTTTCCATTTCCACCAACCCTTCCTCCCCTCTAGGATGCTTAGTATCTCAAATTTATTGACACTCTATGTCAGCCTCCATCAAGTAACCCGAGTTTCCCTGACTGCATCTCTAAACTGACCTCTTCTTCCTCTCTTGCACTGTTCACCTTAGAGCTCCTTCCCACAGTCTGCTGTTTTAGGCTCTGCACAACAGCCCCTCCTGACTCTTCCCTCCAGTCTCCTTGAATTCAGAATTTTCACCCTGTACGCTTTCCCCTTAGCATCAACTTCCCTATCTAAGGGTCCTCTGTCCCTAATATCCCCCTTCTGCTTGCTGTAGCATAATGTCCTGTAATTTCAGAGCGTTGCTCAAGCCTCCCTCAGCCCCACCCTTCTGCTGCCCATATCCACACCCTTATCCTTGACACCCCCCAGCTCCACAGCTTACTCCTTAACCAATATACCTCACTCCTGATACAAGATAGCTGTTCACAGAGTGGGCAGCCTCCCTCTCCAGGCCCAATTTAGATTATTGCCATCCCACAGCCTCTGCAGCCTACAACCTTCTGAAGATTCCTGCCATGGTGGAATATGGCCACCCTGATTATCCCCCTCTGTTTTTAATAGCACACCCCCTTTTCTCAGTCCCTTTCCCCTGGAGTACAGTTTCTCTATACTGACTGTAGTTATTTACAAACCCAATTTCAACCCCACCAACAAAGTTCCCAAGTCTCATAAACACATACAGTCCAGTATGTGTTCAGTCCCACTAACAGTGTGTGTAAGCAGACTCCAGGTACCATATGATGTCACAGGCCCACCAACTCCTGTTGCTTCAAATTTCAGTCCCAAACAGAAATACTCAGCCCTTCAATCCCAACCCCCAGTGGCTTTTCAGTATTTAAGAAAGCTAATGTCCCCTCCTCCAAACACCAGGCAAACAACACATTTAAATTACCTTCTAATTTTCCCTGCCAAACATCTATCCCCAAACCTACAATATCACAGCCCAAGTATCAGTTCAAATTCAAGGTAATAATTTTTAACACATAGAACTAATTTCACTAACAAACTATTCAAATATTTCAGTTTAAAACAAAATATAACTCCTGGCCTCTTTTCTACCAACCTGTTGCTTAAGCTCCCAAGTGAACAATGAAAGCCACAGTAATTCCTGTTTAAAGACAAGTTAATTGCAGCTAATGTCCCTCCTCAAACACCAGGCAAACAACACATTTAAATTACCTTCTAATTTTCCTGCACAAACATCTATCCCCAAACCTACAATATCACAGCCCAAGTATCAGTTCAAATTCAAGTAATAATTTTAACACATAGAACTAATTTCACTAACAAACTATTCAAATATTTCAGTTTAAAACAAAATATAACTCCTGGCCTTTTTCTACCAACCTGTTGCTTAAGCCCCAAGTGAACAATGAAAGCCACAGTAATTCCTGTTTAAAGACAAGTTAATTGCAGCTAATGTCCCTCCTCCAAACACCAGGCAAACAACACATTTAAATTATCTTCTAATTTTCCTGCCAAACATCTATCCCCAAACCTACAATATCACAGCCAAGTATCAGTTCAAATTCAAGGTAATAATTTTAACACATAGAACTAATTTCACTAACAAACTATTCAAATATTTCAGTTTAAAACAAAATATAACTCCTGGCCTCTTTCTACCAACCTGTTGCTTAAGCTCCAAGTGAACAATGAAAGCCACAGTAATTCCTGTTTAAAGACAAGTTAATTGCAGCTAATGTCCCTCCTCCAAACACCAGGCAAACAACACATTTAAATTACCTTCTAATTTCCCTGCCAAACATCTATCCCCAAACCTACAATATCACAGCCCAGGTATCAGTTCAAATTCAAGGTAATAATTTTAACACATAGAACTAATTTCACTAACAAACTATTCAAATATTTCAGTTTAAAACAAAATATAACTCCTGGCCTCTTTTCTACCAACCTGTTGCTTAAGCTCCCAAGTGAACAATGAAAGCCACAGTAATTCCTGTTTAAAGACAAGTTAATTGCAGCTAATGTCCCCCTCCTCCAAACGCCAGGCAAACAACACATTTAAATTACCTTCTAATTTTCCCTGCCAAACATCTATCCCCAAACCTACAATATCACAGCCCAAGTATCAGTTCAAATTCAAGGTAATAATTTTTACACATAGAACTAATTTCACTAACAAACTATTCAAATATTTCAGTTTGAAACAAAATATAACTCCTGGCCTCTTTTCTACCAACCTGTTGCTTAAGCTCCCAAGTGAACAATGAAAGCCACAGTAATTCCTGTTTAAAGACAAGTTAATTGCAGCTAATGTCCCCTCCTCCAAACACCAGGCAAACAACACATTTAAATTACCTTCTAATTTTCCCTGCCAAACATCTATCCCCAAACCTACAATATCACAGCCCAAGTATCAGTTCAAATTCAAGGTAATAATTTTTAACACATAGAACTAATTTCACTAACAAACTATTCAAATATTTCAGTTTAAAACAAAATATAACTCCTGGCCTCTTTTCACCAACCTGTTGCTTAAGCTCCCAAGTGAACAATGAAAGCCACAGTAATTCCTGTTTAAAGACAAGTTAATTGCAGCTAATGTCCCTCCTCCAAACACCATGGCAAACACATTTAAATTACCTTCTAATTTTCCCTGCCAAACATCTATCCCCAAACCTACAATATCATAGCCCAAGTATCAGTTCAAATTCAAGGTAATAATTTTAACACATAGAACTAATTTCACGAACAAACTATTCAAATATTTCAGTTTAAAACAAAATATAACTCCTGGCCTCTTTTCTACCAACCTGTTGCTTAAGCTCCCAAGTGAACAATGAAAGCCACAGTAATTCCTGTTTAAAGACAAGATAATTGCAGCTAATGTCCCCTCCTCCAAACACCAGGCAAACAACACATTTAAATTACCTTCTAATTTTCCCCTACAAACATCTATCCCCAAACCTACAATATCACAGCCCAAGTATCAGTTCAAATTCAAGGTAATAATTTTAACACATAGAACTAATTTCACTAACAAACTATTCAAATATTTCAGTTTAAAACAAAATATAACTCTGGCCTCTTTTCTACCAACCTGTTGCTTAAGCTCCAAGTGAACAATGAAAGCCACAGTAATTCCTGTTTAAAGACAAGTTAATTGCAGCTAATGTCCCCTCCTCCAAACACCAGGCAAACAACACATTTAAATTACCTTCTAATTTTCCCTGCCAAACATCTATCCCCAAACCTACAATATCACAGCCCTAGTATCAGTTCAAATTCAAGGTAATAATTTTTAACACATAGAACTAATTTCACTAACAAACTATTCAAATATTTCAGTTTAAAACAAAATATAACTCCTGGCCTCTTTTCTACCAACCTGTTGCTTAAGCTCCCAAGTGAACAATGAAAGCCACAGTAATTCCTGTTTAAAGACAAGTTAATTGCAGCTAATGTCCCTCCTCCAAACACCAGGCAAACAACACATTTAAATTACCTTCTAATTTTCCCTGCCAAACATCTATCCCAAACCTACAATATCACAGCCCAAGTATCAGTTCAAATTCAAGGTAATAATTTTAACACATAGAACTAATTTCACTAACAAACTATTCAAATATTTCAGTTTAAAACAAAATATAACTCCTGGCCTCTTTTCTACCAACCTGTTGCTTAAGCTCCAAGTGAACAATGAAAGCCACAGTAATTCCTGTTTAAAGACAAGTTAATTGCAGCTAATGTCCCCTCCTCCAAACACCAGGCAAACAACACATTTAAATTACCTTCTAATTTTCCCTGCCAAACATCTATCCCCAAACCTACAATATCACAGCCCAAGTATCAGTTCAAATTCAAGGTAATAATTTTTAACACATAGAACTAATTTCACTAACAAACTATTCAAATATTTCAGTTTAAAACAAAATATAACTCCTGGCCTCTTTTCTACCAACCTGTTGCTTAAGCTCCCAAGTGAACAATGAAAGCCACAGTAATTCCTGTTTAAAGACAAGTTAATTGCAGCTAATGTCCCTCCTCCAAACACCAGGCAAACAACACATTTAAATTACCTTCTAATTTTCCTGCCAAACATCTATCCCCAAACCTGCAATATCCACAGCCCAAGTATCAGTTCAAATTCAAGGTAATAATTTTAACACATAGAACTAATTTCACTAACAAACTATTCAAATATTTCAGTTTAAAACAAAATATAACTCTTGGCCTCTTTTCCACCAACCTGTTGCTTAAGCTCCCAAGTGAACAATGAAAGCCACAGTAATTCCTGTTTAAAGACAAGTTAATTGCAGCTAATGTCCCTCCTCCAAACACCAGGCAAACAACACATTTAAATTACCTTCTAATTTTCCCTGCCAAACATCTATCCCCAAACCTACAATATCACAGCCCAAGTATCAGTTCAAATTCAAGGTAATAATTTTAACACAAGAACTAATTTCACTAACAAACTATTCAAATATTTCAGTTTAAAACAAAATATAACTCCTGGCCTCTTTTCTACCAACCTGTTGCTTAAGCTCCCAAGTGAACAATGAAAGCCACAGTAATTCCTTGTTTAAAGACAAGTAATTGCAGCTAATGTCCCTCCTCCAAACACCAGGCAAACAACACATTTAAATTACCTTCTAATTTTCCCTGCCAAACATCTATCCCCAAACCTACAATATCACAGCCCAGGTATCAGTTCAAATTCAAGGTAATAATTTTAACACATAGAACTAATTTCACTAACAAACTATTCAAATATTTCAGTTTAAAACAAAATATAACTCCTGGCCTCTTTTCTACCAACCTGTTGCTTAAGCTCCCAAGTGAACAATGAAAGCCACAGTAATTCCTGTTTAAAGACAAGTTAATTGCAGCTAATGTCCCTCCTCCAAACACCAGGCAAACAACACATTTAAATTACCTTCTAATTTTCCCTGCCAAACATCTATCCCAAACCTACAATATCACAGCCCAAGTATCAGTTCAAATTCAAGGTAATAATTTTTAACACATAGAACTAATTTCACTAACAAACTATTCAAATATTTCAGTTTAAAACAAAATATAACTCCTGGCCTCTTTTCTACCAAAAGGTATCAAATCATTTGTTCTGGATTTAATTTCCCAGACATAGACTGTTATATACCAGGGGCAAGGAGACAAAAAAGCCAAAAGATTACAGATGTTTTGCGGGATTGCTTCATCTACTAATGGGTGCTGGATGCAACCAGGTGGACGCAGTCTTAGACTTGGTAATATCCAACCAGGACATAATGAGACACATTATAAATGAGGACCCAGTAGGACAGATGATTACAGTACTGTGAAGTTTAACAGTGTGTAGGATGCGAACAACCAAATAACAGCACTGTGGTCTCTGGTTTTAGCAACAATTACATTAATTAATTGGGAATATTAATCAAAGATCGGCTAAAAACATAAATGAGGGGGCAGAAAAAAGCAGGTGGGAATCAAAGGTGCACTATTAAGCTATAATAATGACTGTTCAAAAGCCAACCACCATCTTTAGCTTCCAGTGGCCACTTTGTGATTTTCAAGTAGTGGCTTAGGACAAGGAGCATGCCTTTGGCAAGAACCTTGGTCCTGATTCATCATATTCTGTTCATTTAGCAATACTAAATTATAGTTTAGTGGGAAAAAAAATCATACCACAGAAAACTGTCAGTGGGCATTTAAATGTATTTTAACGCTGTAATATAGAACCAGCTATATTAATGGCATTTGCAGTGTGACAAAGAAATGATTGAAGGTGATCAGATGGTTAGTAACATGTTGTATTTGTATTATTGAGAAGATTATTCAGTGTGGTGATATCACAATGGTGCATTCTAAGTTATAAAAGTAAACATGCTGATCATGGTCATGAGTTGATTGTAACTGATCGTAGATACAGAAAAAATAAAAATATATCTATCTATATGTATATATAGATATATATATATATATTTTGCAAAAAAGTCAATGCATCAGTTAAGGTTAAAGCAACAAAAGTAGGGAAATGTGACATTAGGGTTTCCAACCCCAACACCCCATTCCCAGACTGCACAGGCCCACAGGCAGGGGAGGGGCTGTCTTGGGCCGTGAACCCGATCGCTCACCCCAACTCCTATACATAATTAGGTGACATGACTACAGCATAGGAGAATGGGATGTGCATTAGGTTCACGGCCCCAACAAGCCCCTCCCCCAGCTTGTGGGTCTGCGAGGTGGTGAATGGATGACACGGTTGGAAACCCAATGCCACATTTCCCTACTTTTGTCACTTTAACCCTAACTGATGCATTAACAATGTTTTTGCAATTTATTTCCTTACTTTTCAGATAATATAGTTGTATCCTTATTTTACTGTGGGAGCACAGGGTGCTTTGTACCCTGTGCTCTATCCCTCCATAGATGTGTATGTGTATCTAGCTGTGGAAGCACAGGGACCTTCACACTTCCAGTTACAGGAGAATAGTCACCAACTAGTCACCATAGCCATGTTATTACCCCACCTCATGTTTCTCCGTGCAGAAAAGCTTTCAATCTTTGCCAAACATAAGTCCATGCAAGAGCAACGCCTAATCCACATTTCAGGTAAAAGCACATTTTGACAGGATTTGAAAAAATTTCAGCTGTGGCATACTTGAGGTGGTGTAATAATGCTATGTTGAACATTTGGCCTCAAAATATTTTAAATTCCCAAAGTTACAAGCAGGCATAGCAAAATTGTGACAAATAGTCATAACTGTGCCATCTTAAATAATTTTAACCCCACATTTTCAACATAGCCTTCTTATGACCTCACTGCATGTACCCAGTACAGAAAATGTTAAAATCCCCACCAAAATATGAGTCTTCAAAACTGCAATGCCATTCTGTGCCACAGGTGCGAAAACACATTTTGCCCATAATTTGAAAAATGACAGCTGTGACATACATGAGGTGGGGTAATAAGAAGACTATATTAAAAGTATGGGTCAAAATAATTAAAATTTTCCAAAGTTACGGGTGTGCATAGCAAGATTGCAGTGAGTGCTCATAATGCAGCCTTTTTTGTGAAATTATAACCCCAAATTTTCAACATAGACTTCTTATGATCCCACCTCATTAACAATATGAATGTTATTACACAAATCACATCGGAAAGGTGATTTCACAAACTGACCATGAAATCACCTTTCCAGCAGGAGTTGCCTAAATGATAGTCATGTTGTTCATGAGGTGGGGTCCCCAAAAGGCCATGTTAAAAATTTTGGGCCAAAATTGCAAAAAACAGCTGAGTTATAACTAAAAGTTTAACCCTCCCCCTATTGAAATACATTAAAATGCATTTACCTTAGTTCATATTGCAGTTGCTGGTTCTAGCAGCAAGACATGTCTTTGATTGGTGGAGCAGGCCTCAATCCTGGGACCTCTTGAGGTGAGTTAGGGTCTGTGGGGATGTCACAGGGGTGTGCCAAGGTGGGTGCACAGTGTGAGGTCAGGAGGGGGTGCGGGCGACATCAGCGATGGACTTTTATTTTTGCAGGTTTCAAAAAATTAAAAAAGACATCAAGGGACTTTTTTAAATTTCAGGACAGAATAAAAGGGATGATGGGGGATACCACTAACCACCGATGAAAAAACTGGGGCAGCTGCAAAAAATGGACACTGGAGGGTGAGGGTTACCATGAGACACCAGGGATAAAATGGAAAAAAAGGATTGTTTTTCACCAGGCAGAATCCATTTCCATCAGGTGAAATCCTTTGCTGCTAATCCTTTCCTGTGGTGGCAGTAAAGGATTCTGTCTGGCAAAAAATGATCTTTTTTCCCAACCAGATGGCTACATTTTGGGGGACCAGATTTCCCTGAAATGTTTTTTCACGACCAGATGGCCGTGTTGAAATCCTTTTTCGCTAGCAGAATAATTTTTTCACCATCTATATTCATCATGGCGAAAAAGGATTTCCCATTTAGATGACCAGATGTCCCTTCTGACGACCAGATGGCCTTGCTGGTAATCCTTTTTCACCACTAGGATTCCTTTATCGCCATCCCTACTTGTCATGGCAAAAAAGAGAATCATCTGGCGAACAAGGATTACCAGCAGGGCCATCTGGTCATGAAAAGGGGACATCTGGTCGCCAAAATGGGAAATCCTTTTTGCCAGCCAATTTCCCTTTTCGTTATAGCAAAAAAAGAATGGCAAAACTGAAGTTAGCGTAATGATGAAAAAGGATTTAAATAGTTACTAAAATAATTCTAGGGCATAGAAACATGCAAACTGCAAAGAACAGCTTATCAACTCCCAATGAGCAAAAACATACTTTGATATCTGTAACAGACATGCCTGGGCAGAGTTAAGACAGATTTTTAGAGGCAAAAATAAAAACAAGATGGTGGCTTACAAAAAATAATTTTTGTCTGGTGAATGGATTGGCCCTGAAGAACAAGGATCCTTGTTCACCAGAGCAAAATCCTTTTCGTTCCAGGAATCTATCCTAAAAATAAAAATCCCATTGAAAATTATGACACCTACAAATGCTATAACTTTGGAATATATCAATATTTTTCACCAAAGACGTTAGGCTATTCTGTGACACAAGCTTTTCTACTATGAAAAATTCAGGCCAAAATTCAACACTGTCTGTGTACAGTGCAATGAGAAAAAAAACTACAAAAAGTGGTGATTTTTCAGGTGTTTTTCACTATCCATATCTCAGAATCCGCAGATCCAACCAGAACGAAACTTGGAACATTAAGAGATCTACTCCAGGCAGGAGACTGCACAAGCAAAATTTCGTGCAAATCCGTTGAACAGTTGTAAAGAGTTATTAAAGTGCAAAATTTGAGGTTTAGCATTAAAGTGCCTGCTCAACCTAATTATAGTGCGCTACAGTGCCACTATAATATATATATATATATATATATATATACATATATATATTATATATATATATATATATATATATATATATATAAAATAGCTGCATGGTACTGCAGTTATAGTTAGGATTGTCCAGCCACTTCTATGTTAAACTCCAAATTCTGCACTTTAATAACTTTGCCACTGTATGATGGATTTGCCTGAAATTTCATGCACGATGGGGCACTCATTGATCTCTGGATCTGCAGTTGCTTTACGGTTGGATGAGCAGTTGCGAGCTGCAGAGTACTAAAACCATTCAAAACTGAGTTTTGCATGTTTCTTTGCTCGTGGCTACAGCCCACAAAATGTGTCCGTTTGGTCTAAAATTTTCAGGAAAGATGCAGTCTGGGTAGTGATGTGCCTTTTGAAGATTTGGTGTAAAACTATTAATCCATTCAAAAGTTATAAAAAAATTGTTTTCCATTATAGTCAATGGGAAAATATGTGTGCTCTCGAAAGCTGCTGCCAGCTTTTGCAAATGCCCTTTTGCAAAGCAGGGCCACCATCTTGTTTCAGTTAGCAGCAGCTAAAAATGGCTGCTATTTAAAAAATAATGGCCCTAGGTAAACACAGATTGCTGTGTTTACCTAATCGGGGGCCGAGGAACACACTGAGGGCATCAGATTTTTAATTTGAGCCCCTGAAATGCTTTTTTCAAAATCTGCCCCCCCCACTGTCACAATTTGTGAAAGAAACGGATGCAGCACGTTCACATTTGCTAAAGTGTTGCATCCAATCTTTTGCAAATTGTGAAAGCTGCTGGCAGTATTCTACCCCATTTTAAAAAAAAAACTAAATCCCTTTGTGACCTCTTTTGGGCCAAAGTAATGGTCTCACCGTGTTCCTCTGACCCCCACTAGGTAAACACAAGTGTTTACCTAACAAAATGAGGAAAACCTGCTGGGGCCTGATGTCTTTCATATTCAATGCAGAATCTGCAGGATCCTGCATTGAATTCCTGTTCTGTAAACACTAACTGCTCTGACATCGGGTGCCCAATCTCCGTGTAAGAATCATTTCTCCCCTCACCCCCAAAACTCGTGGCACACTGGGATCTCACCCCAGTGTGCCCAAAATATATTTTTTTTAAACACACTTGCTGATAGGGGTGCCCTATCTCCCTGTCAGCAGCATGTCCTCCCCTCCTAAGACTCATGGGGCACACTGGGAGCCCATCCCAGTGTGCCCAAAACTTTTTTTTCTGTTCAGTACCTGTAACTTAAGAAAACCATCCACCGCTGTATTTTTTCCCTATAAACAAGAAAATGGTCCCTCATCATCTCCCCTGTCCCCACTCCCCATCCCCCTCCCACTGAGCACCCACCTCCCTGCACCCCCCTCACCCATACTTATCCACTGAAGGTCAGGAACAGCGATCTTCTCAGGACCGGAGACACATCTGCACTCTGCATAGCCGAACCGCAAAATGAAGAATGGAAGGTAAGCCATATAACGGGAGTCAATGGGGGGGGTCAACTTAGGTTGATATCTCGGCCATTTTTCGTAATTTTTGCCCCAAACATTTAACACGGGGTTCTTGGGACCCCACCTCATGAACACTGGTACTGTCATTTCATTTCTCAGTCCCGGAAGGTGATTTTGTGGTTGCTGCACGGAATCTCCTTTCAAGACTGATTCATGAAACAACAGTGCCACTGTTCATGAGGTGGGGTCCCAAAAATCCCATGTTGCAATCTGGTGAAAAATACAAAATGACTGTGTTAGAACGCGCATTGGCAATTTCTATGCACGCTCATAGCTATGCCAATTTTTAATATTTTCACTTCACATTTTCAACATTGCCATTTTTTCACAACTCCTAATGAACAGTACAGCTGTCATTTTGCACATCCTGTCTGGAACGTGTTTTCACACCTGTGGCGCAGAATGGCATGATCGCTGTGCGAAATCAACTTTCAGGATGGATTAACAAAACCACAGTGCCAGTGTTCATGAGGGGAGGTCCAAGAAAACCATTTTGAAAATTTTGTGAGAAAAATCCAAAAAATGACTGCGTTACCAACGTGCATTGCACAGTTTCAGTGCATGCTCGTAAATTCGCAAATTTGATATTTTCACTCCAGATTTTGAACATTGACATTTTGTCACACCTCCTCATGAACAGTGCAGCTGTCATCAGCATGCCTGAATTTCAGCATTACGAGAGTGCAGGGCCCCCGAACAACATACCACTTACTACTTACATTAAACTCTCTCAAAAAGAAGGGAAATTCATTGAAAAAAAACTCTGTTAATGCATTAGTTAGGGTTGATAGTACACCATCAAAAGTTTGGAAATTCGTGTTAGGGTTTGTCATTCTTCTGCCCCCACCTCATTCCATTCTCCACACAACTATCAGGAATTGTGTGCATTAGGGTTTGTCGGGTCTAACTCTCACCCATTCTCCCATACTGCACCACCTCAGCTTTTTTACAAATGGAATAGGGTGAGAGTTAGGGTGATAACCCCTATGCACACACCGACGTCTGTTGGTGTGTGGATGGTGGGGGTTGGCGGTAGGGGCTGGCAGTCCTAACACTGAATTTCCAAACTTTTGTTGGTGTACCATCAACCTTAACTGATGCACTAACAGAGTTTTTTGCAATATATATATATATATTATTGTAGCACGGTAGTGCTACCATAGTTAGGGTTGAGGAGCCATTTCCATGTTAAACCCAAAATTTTGCACCTTAATAACTTTGCAACTGTTTGATGGATTTTCCTGAAATTTGGAATATATAATCAAGACCCATAGGCCTTGGGATCTGCCAAGTTTTTACTGATCGGATATACGGTTGCAGAGTTATTAGCGTGATCTTAGCGCGCTTACACTTTTCTGGAATTCTGTGGTCGGCCTACAGGTCGCACGGTTTATGGACCGCCTGAAATCTTCAGGAACTTGCAGCCAGGGTCCCCGATGTGCCTTTCAAGATTTCGTGAAAAATATTAAACGGTTCAAAAGTTATTCAAAACAGTTTCCCATTATAAGTCAATGGAAAAGTTAACAAAAGTTCAACACTTTCGCAATGCATTTTTACTTTCGCAAATGGGCCTGTTACTTTCAAATCGGCCATTTTGTTTTCAGTTGGTGATCAGAAAATGGTTGGCATTTAAATTTGGGACCTCTAGCAATCTAATTTTTTTGTATTCACCTAGTCGGGCCCTGAGGATGCTTGCCATGTCTTTATTTTGTGGTAAAACACCCCAGAAATATGTTTTCAAATTTCTGAAAAGTACTTAACAAATTACTTTGTTTCACAAAAGTGAATGTAAATTTTATGAAGCTTCATGAAATTGCACAGTAATTTTAGTCTGTGGGAAAATGACAGCAATTCTTTGGCACTGCACTGCAAAATAACCGTTGGGAGTTTTGGGCTGAAATTTGAGGAACGTGCAGCCATCTCACAGATGTGCCTTTCAGTGTTGTATTGAAAAATATTACACGGCAGAAAAGTTATGGCACTCCAAAGTTGACAGTTTTTCCCATAGGATAACATTACGGCTCAAGCATTACAGGAATACTTTGGCACCCTGCTGCAAAATAACGGGTTTGGTCTTTTTCCTGAAATTTGAAGGAAGACAGCCAACAGTACACAGATGTGCCTTTCAGTAGTTTGGTGAAAAATATCACATGGCGGCAAAGTTACGGCACTCCAAAATTGACGTTTTTCCCATAGGATAACATTACGGGCCTATTACATTTAACAGAAATCATTTGGACTCGCTGCAAAATAACGGTTTGGTCTTTTTTCCTGAAATTTGAGGAAGACAGCAACAGCCCACAGATGTGCCTTTCAGTAGTTTGGTGAAAAACATTACAGGGAGGCAAAGTTATGGCACCGAACTTTTTTTTTTTTCCCATAGGATAACATTACTGCGCGCGCACGCTTTTCAGGGCCCGTATCTCAGAAACAGTGCGAGATCACGGACTTTTCGTCGAAAATTTCTTAGCCCTATAGGGCTAACATCCAAATTAGCCAGGACAGTTGTAAATAATATGACTTTTAAATTTTTTTCACGCTATACGGTTCCTGAGATATAATGTATTTAGTATTTCAAGATCTCATTTCTCTACCGATACTCATTATTTTGCATACATTATTTGTACTCGCTTGTCTTCTCAATGCAGGTTTTGGGGAAAACCAGCCTGTGCACTTACATTACTGTTACTGTTGCCCTTTCCGCTATGGATCCGCACTCGCTTCACTTACCATTGACGCCTGCCTCCACCATGTGCTTATCCTTCATGCTTTCATTTGCGCTATGCTCTGTTATTGTTTGCCATTTCTGTCTACAGTACTGTTTATCTTACTGTTTCACTTACATCACCATGCCCATTGACATTTCTGTTTGCAGGCACCATGTTACTATGTGACAACACATCACGTGGCAGACCATTCTGCCTCACGCCACCATGCAAGTACTCTTTCTGTTCTCATTCGTGTTTGTGTTACCATGTGCCACCACTGTTAGCATTTCTGTTTGTGTTGCTGTCCCTGTTACTATGCCAACACTGGGCCCGCGGCCCCGCTAATGAGAGTAAGAGGGAGCACTGGGCCTGAAGGCCCCAGCCTCCCCGCCGCTGCATTACATTCACTATTTCTCGTTATCATTCTCAAAAAGAAGGGAAATTAGAGGCAAACTCCATTTAATGCATTAGTTAGGGTTACCTCTAAGCGGTGAGGAAATTCTGTTAGTTGAAAACCTTGACCACTCTCAATCCGGCATTGAGAGGAGCATTGATCGGGTCCCAACTCTCACCCCATTCTCCTATACTTCTGCTGATTTACACATGTCATGGGGTGAGAGTTAGGCTGACGATCCAATGCGCACCCCAATGCCAGTTGGGGGTGGGCAGGGTCCAAGGGGTTTCAACCCTAATAGCGAATTTCCTCACATTTGTCGCTGAGGAACAACCCTAACTAATGCATTAAACGGAGTTTTTTGCCTCTATATATATATATATATATATATATATATATATATATATAGCATTTGGATTAGAGATGTGCTAAGTCCACAGAACTCACTCCACCACGAATTTCATGGAATTTGTGGATCGCAACTTGTGAACTTTGCAGAATTCACAGACTGCAAATGCTCAAAATTCACCATGGAATGCAAAATTTGGCCCACAAATTTAATGCTTCATGGTTGATTTTATGATCCTCGCGGAATTGACAGTCTCGCACAAAGCCAAAATTCGCCATGTTGGGGCAGACTTCATGGATTCAGCAAAGTGTTAATTTTCAGTAGCACTATGTCGATTTCCTACGTGAATTTTACATTTTATGCATCTCTAATTTGGAATAGTAAACATGGAACATTGGATTGCTCAGTCTGGTTCATGGATAATCAGTAAAGTGAGTTAAAGTATGAAAAGAGTTATTATGTAAACTAAACAGTATCATGGGCTATTGGGAATTAAAATCCATTGAAAGTTCCAGAATTATTATTATTATTTTAATTATGGTTTAGGCATATTATGCTCCTGATGAAGTGGTCAGAGAGTGGACTATGAAACATTGAGAAGAACTGCATTAGTATGCCAGTTTTTTTAATCTTATTTGAATAAAATATCTGAACCAAATAACTGGTGAGTTGGTCATTGTCTCCACTGTGTTGTGTGATACCTTTTGAGGGCTTGTGGAGTGGGAGCCTCCCAGTATATGATTGGTCTTGCAGGAACGGGAAAGGTCACATTTGATATACTACAGTAGTTTTGGACCACTTCCTCGGTGTCCAGGCCAAGAGACCCAGCAATAGAGCACCAGATTGTTTTTCTGTGTATCATGCCTTGTACAGAGGAACAACAAAATAAATTTTGGGAGTTGTGTCACCACTTTGGGATTAAATGAACCTTTCATAAGAGAACTGAGGACATTTTTATGGTGATAACCTTGAGAAGGTTATGAAGAGTCGGTTCCTTTAGAATACCTCCTCCACCCTGAGTATGTAGGATAAGATAGTGGAAATACAGAATTTTGAAAGTATAGATACACCAACATGGTCTAATGTAGTACTAGAGCAGTTTGAATTTAACCGTGGGTCCTTAGATAAACAAACCACTGTATTCAAGACTTAATGTTTATGTCTAGTACGGAAAGTTTTAAGGTGCTTAGGGATGTAACAGATGAAAGGTCAATACCAAGATTCCTCACAAAATCAGACAAGGATAAAGTACTTCCAGGGAATAACCAGCAAAAAGCAGCTGTCAGGAGAACTCAACACAAAAAGGTTAATTAGCAAATATGAATCATTAAAGTAAAAAGAACTGCAGCTGGCTTGTCTAATACTTCCTTCATACAGTACATTAAAAAAAGTATACTCTGGTGCCTGAGAGTCCTGCTTGAGTATAACCTTGGTTTTACCGATCAGATCACGTGATGCTGACAGCCTGGAGGCAACAGGAGTTTGGAGCTTCAATCTCCTGCCTCCCTCCACTGCTACTAACTTCATATTTTTCTGCTAGAAAGTCACAAAAACTTCTCTCTCCACAGCTGAAGCCTGTCTGCAGCACTTGTCGAGGAGAAATCTACATCGCTATAGGTCACCTGCACTGCGATGGATGCAGAAATGTGGCAGGCCCTGCTCAAGCATACTCCGCCACCATCACCGGAGAAACTGCTGAAGAAGTCCAAGGCCCAAGGGGCAACTAGCAAACCCAACACGCCAGCAGCAGCAGCGGTTCCACTTACAGAATCCTGCTTCCTACAGGAGCTTTTACCCTTTTGAGTGACCCTATCAGAAATTACCTCTGAATTAAAATCAATTAGAGGAGATTTTACATGACATGAATCACAGGGTGGGGGACACGGAGGTCTGCTCTACGTCACTTGAGTACTGGAAAGATAAAACAGAACCAGAGATAGTTCTGCTTAAGCAACAGCTGCAGAAATTGCAACTTAAAATGGAGGACTTAGAAGGGAGGAGCAGACGAAACAACATATTAATAAAGGGTTTACCTGAGTCAGAAGAGGGTCCTAATACCTTAGCTTTCCATCAAAAATTCCTGGTGAAAGTTGTGGGCCCTTCTCCATTAAACCTGACATACCAGATAGAATGAGCGCATAGATCATTAAGACCGAGGCCTCAAGCAGGTGCTCCCCCCCGACCAATAATGCTCAAATTTCTCAGCTGTATCAAGAAGCAACACATCCTTGCCAAGGTTCAGGAGTTATAAGCTATCACTTGGGAAGGTGCAAAACTGAGAATAACCCAGGATCCCCTTAGAAAATGAGACAGAAGAGAGCTGCTTTTCATCCTACTATGAGCAAGTTAATTGCGGCTGGAATCCCCTTTAAAATGATCTACCCGGCTTGATTACAGGTCTCTCTCTCTGGCGCATGGGTCTCCTAAGATTTGCCTACCCAGGCCATCTCAGATCTCACCTCAAAGCTACCAGAACTCTTTAAACCTGACTGAAGTGTGAGCCGATACAAACAGGTCTAATTGCTACATAGCTGGAGTGCAACACTACATGGATAAGGGTTTTAAAAATTATTTTTGAGTTTGCCTTCCCATATTGAATTGATCCCCACTATTACCTGGGTTGATGGTATCCGGTTCGAATGAAGTTCAGCCTCAAGTCCCTGGCAGCACTAGGCCTCATTTTTCTGCAGAGCCAACCGAGATGTGGACCGCATAGGACTACCGGAAGGACTATAATTTCCAGTGTTTGTTTCAAGGGGACGCATAATTAGGTGGAGTGTTGTCCTACAGACTTCAGCTTCCCATAGGGACTACCGCACAATTGGATGCTCTGCATGGTCAATTAGTTTTGTGGGGATGCAAGTATTACTTATGTATTGCTTGTTGTTTTATTTCTGGCTGCCTAATATGATGGGAGGGGAGAGAAGGTTTTCCTTCCGTACTAGGAGTAAGGAGTAGCACACCATTATATAAGAAATAAGAAGGAAGCCGGCCCGGTGGTGCTGAGGGTTGAGGACTGGATGCCACACCTTGCACCACGTTGGTGACCTGGGTTAGGGAGTAAACCTGGGTTGTCGGGGGTTGGCAGGGGAGAGAAGGATTGAGTGTCTGGGACTGCTCTCCTTCTCGGGGAGGGTGTGTGTGTGCTGCTGGCCGGTGTGCTGGTGGCCTCTGGCGATGGCTGGAGGCTTTACATGCACAGGTGTCTCTGAATGGGATAAGTGTAGGGGCCGACACCGGAAGGAGTCTGTGTAATAGCTGCATGCTTCCTGTCCATTGGCCGCCATTGCACGCCTCACACTTCATGTACTGGGAGAACAGGAAAACAGGGCACCAGTCGCTGTGGCATGATGGCCATCTCTGAGGGAGACTTGCTCGGTTCTGAGGGCATGCAGCTACTGGTCCAGTCCGGGTGGCAGAGCGAGGGGGGTGCTCTCCACTTCCCTGCTGTGAGGGGCAAGCCTCGGGGGTAGCTGCAGGCCCACATTGGAGCAGAGGAGTCCTTGGGATGGCAGCTGGAGACCGAGAGTGGATACCTGGATGAGAGGTAAGGCAGGCTGGTGCCAGGGAAAAAAGTACTAACTAAAAAAAAAGTCCCATGGCTGCATTAATTAGGGAGTCTAGTCCTAGAGAGCTTCGCCCTTATCTAGGCAAATCCCGGACACCACCCTGCAGGAATCCCTCACTGAATTAGCAATTAGCCTGCATAGGGGCTATTACCAGGGAGTCATTAAGTCCTCAGTAAGAGAGTAGGTTCCCCATGACTCAGAAACACTTGCTGAGGTGAGACATAACCAGTTCTGAACCAGGGTAACTGCCAGGAATATTTGGTCCCTTAAGATGGCATCACGTAGTGGGGCGGTGTGCAACTCCTCCTTGTAGATGAACTAGCCTTTACCTGCCACCCAGTATAACCCCTGCTGGAGCTGGAATCAATCCAGAAATGGGACTCATTATGACCAGCCTAATATATTATACTAATGGAGCAGGGGGACTTGGATCAGTGGGGAGGAGGGAGAGAAGGGGCTCTGGATAATGCTTTCTTAAAGGTGAGACTGTATGATGTACTGGTTATTAGGGGGGATAGCCCCTTGCCACTTTTTCTGCTTCAGATATTGCTAAAATGGTCCTTAATTGCAATTTCTGATAGAGGTGGGTATCATTCCCTAACTGGGGATTTTGGTTCTGCATTGGACCACCGACTGGACCAAGCAGGCCATGGGCTAATAGGCCACTCCCTCACTTAACTCATTCAGTAGCAGTAGCCAAATTGGATAGGTGGAGGGCCTTGTAAATAGTTGCTGGGGTGTAGGGGAGGGTCTTTAACTGGGGAGGATTACTAGGATTATTCTTTTATTTTCACTATTGCAATTTCTTGGGGCAATGTTAGCATCCTTGTTAGTGCTTGGTCATGGGGGTGGGGTGGTGAGAAGCTCGGGGATAGGGTGAAGACATGAGGAGGAACCAGACAAGGTCAGTAATATCTGATGTATTTTGTTTTGGGGTTTACAGATATCCTTGTTCTAGAGAACCGATTATTGTAATCTCAGGATCTTCTGTAGTATATACCCCAGTAGAGGGGATTGTTTCACTGATTGTGTTTTTGGGATATGGGGGGCAAGTAACTGAGGGGTACGGAGTGTGCCAATCTTCTGGAGCAGCTCGGTTTTTACTTACACTTATCCTAGATCATGGCTAATCAATCAGTTAAAATGATATCCTGGAATGTGGGGGCAAGGAGCAACTCAGGAAGTATAAAATCCTTAAACATCTTAATCTAATCAAAGTCAGATTATCTTTC
Source organism: Neoceratodus forsteri (assembly GCA_016271365.2). Taxonomy (NCBI): domain Eukaryota; kingdom Metazoa; phylum Chordata; order Ceratodontiformes; family Ceratodontidae; genus Neoceratodus; species Neoceratodus forsteri. The sequence continues at coordinate 738,748,634 of CM057449.1, forward strand.
TCCAACAGACCCACCTCCTGTTGCAAGAATCTCAATGGCTTGCAGACAGGGGGTCAAGTAGGTGTTTGGGGCTGGAGGTTCAACATCCAGTAAGGGAGTAGCCAGTCTACTTATGAGCAATGTCTCTTTTAAGTGGAACAAACAATTGTTGATCCACAGGTAGGTTTGTTCTAGTAAAATGTGTACTGGAAAGGAAGTAACTTATTTTAGGGAGTGTCTATGGTCCAGTAGACGGGGACCCCACCTTTCTCATGGACCTGGCTGACAGAATTGCACCCTCTTGCTGGTCCCTCTGATCTTGGGGGACTGGAATCTTCCCCTACCCAGAATCTAGATCGATCATGCCAGCCTCTTTGACCACTGTCCACAGCTCAGCAAGCTTTGGGATTTCAAGGAATTACTGGGTTTATGTGACTGTGGAGGATCTTAATCCATCAGTTCAGACCACATTTCACCTGCAGTACACCTCACTTCATCTAGAATCGATTACATACTGACCAGTGCAACCTTAATACCCAAAGTATTAGAGGGTGAATGGATCCAATAGTATTCTCAGACCACGCAATAGTCTGGCTACAGTTTCTTTCCACTCAGGACTCACAGCAAGACCCCACCTGGAGACTCACACACAACTCTTCAAAGATGACTACATCATTAAGAGGATTAAATCCCAAATACAAAGCTTTATAGATTTCAACTGAGACTCAGTCCTAGAATTGACCATGAATGGTTGTGCATTAAAGAGTTATTTATGGGGCGAATCGTCATATGGCATCTCGGAGAAAACATATCCGAGAAGCCAAAGCCAAGTCACTCCTGGAACAAATAAATACCCTTGAAATGTCCCATCTCCTCTTCTCAGCAAGATCTTTTCACTTCTTTGTTCTTTTAAGAAATGATTACTCACTATTGTTATAGGAAAAGCAGAGTATGCTATACTAAGAACTCAATCTACGATATTGAGCATGGGGACAAAGCAGGGCGTATTGCTTGCTGTACACCTGAAAAACTTGAAAGCTCTAGGGTAACACATTCCATAGAGGATCAAGAGGGCTCAGTCCGCACCCATCCTAGGAACATTGCAAAGGTTTTCAAACAATTTTATGCAAAACTACAGTATATAGCCAGAGAGCCTCTCCACCATCTCAGCAAGAGAGTGAGGATTATTTAGCCAGGAGCCCCCCTCCCTGTCCTGGATGAGTCTCAACAAATCCTCTTATCATCTCCCATCTTACTACCTGAAGTAGAACTAGCTATAAGAAACTTTGCTTTGGACATATCTCCTGGACCTGATGGGTTTCCATCAAACTACTATAAATGCTTCCTTAAGGAATTATCCCCTCTTCTACTTTGTCTCTTTCAACACATTCTTTCAGCTGACTCTCTGACCTCTCTTCTTGAAGCCATAATAGTGTTGTTCTGAAACTGTATAAATCCCCAACCCATCCCTCGAGTTACCACCCTATTTCTATTAAATTGTGATCTTAAAATCTTGACTAAAATCCTAGCTTCCAGAATCCAAAGAATCTGGTCACCTCTCCTCAGTCCAGAGCAGGTGGATTTGTCCCAGGACATTCATCATTAGACCACTTATGTAAACTGACACATATCTTCCAATCTGCAGAAGTAGTAGCCACCCCATCGCCCTGATCTCACTTGATGCTGAAAAAGTATTGAACAGGGTGTATTGGGAGTTTTTCTGGGCAACAATCAGGAAGATTGTTTTTTCCTTCCATGTTTATCCATTGGCTCCAAGTGATTTATTCCTCTCCCACTGCAAAAATCTATTGCAATGGGGTACTTTTTTGTTGAGCTTCCCACTTTACTCGGGCACCAGACAGGGTTGTATCCTGTCTCCCTTCCTTTTCAACCTTTACCTGGAACCCTTAATTAGAGAGTTAAAGCATCCCCCAGATACATGGTATCCCCATAGGTAATAAAGCACCAGTATCGTTGATTTATGCGGATGATATTCTCTTGTATCTCTCACATCCCTTAGCTTCTCTTAAAGAAGTTCTTAGAATAACGACAGAATATAGTCTTCTATCTAATTACAAACTAAATTGTAGTAAGACGGAAATCTTTCCTTTGAATCACCACACACATACAGTAGTCCTGAATTCTCTTGATTTGATTTCTATATGCTGGTCACCCCAATCCATTAAATATCTAGGCATTCATTTATCTATTGATGCTGCTCTCATGAAAAACTCAATCTGAAGACCTTCTCTGGTCATACAGCAAGATTTACTTTGTTGGCAGCACCTCCTCTTATCCTTATGGGGCAGGGTCAGTGTAGTCAAATGAATGTCTTGCTCTAGACTTTTCTATCCACTCAACATGTTAAATATATGGCTCCTCTTAGATTTTTTCAACGATTCACTCCTTATCACTAATTTTATATGGATGGATAAATCTCCCAGGAGATCGTATGCCAAACTGACGCCTCCAGGGAGCTTGGGGACTCGCTTCCCAACTTCCATATTATTAGCTGGCCACTTACAGAAATGTGGCAAATGGCTCACAGTTAATCCCAATTTCCAGGATGGAAGCTATATCCCAATTTGGCTGCAAATTGAATTGGATTTACTCTTCTCCTCTAATATCACCCTCAAGCAACTTTCTTCACTCCTAAAGCATCTCTTCCTTCTCACCTTAGATGCACTGTAATATGTACATCGTCAAAGTACTTTTCCCAAATATTTAATTCCCTTCATAAGAGCCCAGTTAAGGACCTTGAACAACCCTTGTTATCTAATCCCAACTTAAAGATTGGTGGCTCCGGCTCTTCATGAGTCTGGCTACTGCAACTGCAGGGTTACAAGGTGTCTGACTTGTATCCCTCCGGCACTTTGTTACCCACTAAGGAGTTACTAACAAACCTTCATATTTCCCCACACTCCACATTCAAAGTCTATCAGCTGAGGCACCTGCTTCTGACTCACTTTGGTCTCATCCCAGAACCATCTGAGCTGAGTCCCATACTACATCAAATACAAAATCTAGCAAACCAACCTCACAGCATGGCCTCATTATATAACCTTCTCCTTTCTGTAGTTTACCTATCTCATCTGGAGGGCTCCAAAATTTGGGACCATCTTCTACCAAAGGACACACTTAACTGGGCCCATATGTGGAAAGATTTACACCAATACCACACTCAAGATTGATTAAGGCTCACTCAATACCAAATTCTAAATAACATGTATTATACACCAGTTAAACTGGCCAAGATGGGTCATCTCATGACCTCAGTTTGTACCAGATGCGGCAATATGGAAGGGACTCTCTTGTACGTCTTTTGGGAATGTGAGAAGGTGGCCCCCCTCCAGGCCAAGATTAAGTCCCATATAAACCTGTTACTGGGTCTGGAATATTTATTCACTCCCTCAATCTGTATTTTAGGAGACTATACATCAATATGGGTCAAAGAAAGAAAATACCACACGTCACTCATTTTCATGGCTGTTAAAAAACTGGTCCTTAAATACTGAATAGATCAAACTCCCATCTCCAATAAGGAATGGCTACATGAACTATCTTTTTACCTAGGATCTGAGTGTATGATTGCAAGCATCTGTTTAAACACAAATGGGGCAAATTGGATGCCCTATATTTGAACTTACCTCCTGGATAGCTCCTCTTGCTACCCATTGTACCTTGGTATAATGTCAATCCTGTCTTTTCTTAGCAAAGTAGATAAAATGGCACACTCTGGGGGGGAGGGGGGAAGAAGGTTCGAGGGGGTGGAGGGGTTGGGTTGGAAGGGGGGTGGAGGGAGAGGGACTCTTTAGGAATTGTGCTGACTTTTCTAAGTACTGTGTTGTGAATGTAGATTGTACTTGTAAACGTCAATAAAATAAATTAAATGAGAAAAAAAAAACAAATCCTAGGTTTTACAATAGCTGATATAGGAAGGAAAGAAAGAGGTCAGGGTCTAGAACAAATATTTTTTGGACTTCATGTTGTTACTAGTTGAAGCTTTAACAAGAAATGATAAACATGTGGGATCAAATGAATATCCCAGCAGAACAGTACAAAATCATAACATAACGAAATACAGTGCATTTTAATTAAAATCTTGAAAAGGACTTTAAGACTGTGAAAACAACCTAATTAGTCAGAAATTAAGAAAGTTCAAGTGTGACAAACAATTACAAAGATGAGAAAGTCTACACTTGGTGGAAAAATGCACCATACTTCCAACAATACCATCATAATCTGGACTCAGGTTCATCACTGTACAACTTGGATAGCAGCTAAGAAGGGGACAGACAGCACCATGAATCAAAAGATCAATATTTTTGAAAGAGAGGAAGATATAGAGGATGGGGCACAAGGAACTGGCAGGAGCATAGGCAGGTGTAATGGAGGTTCCAAAGATAGAACAAAGGATGCTACAGAAAAAAAGGCAAGAAAAGGAGGAGGATGCAAAGAAGAATCTGAACTAGAGATAGGAAACAACAGCAAAGTGAAAATATGGGGTAGAATAGCTGCAAAGCACCAGAAGGAAAAACATAATATTTAACCTTTCTAGAAGACAGCTTACAGTGACAGAACAAAGGGTAATGAATAAGGGACTTTTGTTTTGCCCCCACAATGAGATGAATACCTTTAACTTAAAATTAGACTTACAGAAGTTTTATAGGAGGTCACGATTCAGGCAATATTTCACAACAGACAGACCCTAGAGAGGCTATAAGGAGACAGACCCTTGCAAAAAACTGGGACTACAGATCTCAGAGCCTACCCCCAAATCTAGTACTAGTGAACATAGCAGTATTTATGAATCTGATAGATAAAGTGATGGAAATAGATTTCTCTCATAGATAAAGTGATGGAAAGGATGGAAAAAATCTAAAGCAAATTAGATTAACATTTTACCTATCTGCAGAAGTGTTTGCAGCACTGCATAGTTTAGAAACTGACAAATCAATAGTGATCAAAAAAGTAAACAAACGGGGAGGAGAAGTTCTATCAGACCAGGAGAACTATAGAGAGGAGTGCCTTAGGCAATTAAGGAATCAAAATAACTGTAAATGAGCAGACAAGAATCCAACAGAGGAAGAAAAAAAACTGGTGCTTACACTTGTGGAAAAAGGTTTAAAGAGACTCACTAAGTTAAATAAATGGAGCTATGCACCACATATATCAGTGCCTTACCTCATTGAAATGCTGCCTATATATATTTCCCCATAAATTTCGAGTAGTTTAGACATGATCTCACTCTTAAAGTTTCATACACCTGGTTACTTTCACTTCCCGGTCTTACGATCCTCCCCCAGTCCACCCACGCGCTCAACCAAATTATGATGTTAACCCAGGAAGAGTGTGGGGATGAGCTCCATTATAGTCTATGGGAGGCAATTTTACCAACATTTTTACATATCACAATGACCATTTGGTGATTAATTAAGGGCACCAGGTGACTAACAAAGGGCTTGTTAGTCACCCGGTGCCCTTATTTAATCACCAAATGGTGACTGTGATATATAAAAATGTTGTTAAAGTTGCCCCCCATAGACTGTAATGGAGCTCCTCCCTGCACTCTCCCTGGGTTCATGTCATAATTTGACTGACCAATGGGGCAGATCTTAAGACTGGGAAATGAAAATAACCCGGTGTATGAAACTTTATGAGCGAAATTACATCTAAACTGACTTGACAATGTCCTCCAGACAGCTTATCCTTTTCCCCCTCCCACCCCTCTCCCCATCCCTACCTCCACCCTCTCCAGATATTATCTAGGTATGTCCAGGGCTGTTTCCCCAATGTAACCCTTGGGTACCTTGTATATGACTATAACCTATTATAAGTAACATTATTTGTAATCTATGTGTACTCTATGTTTAATGTTCTGCACCTGTACTGTTCTCACTGTTGTAACCACACTATATAACTCTGTCTACCCCACCACAACGAGGTGCCTTTGTAAATGAGTCCCTGACTCAAAGGTTATAAATCCGACTTTTCTAATAAATAAATAAAATAAACTACTGGAAATTTATGGGGCAAATATACAGTACATAAGCAGCATTTCAATGAGGTAAGGCACCAATATATGTGGTATAGGGTTATCTTAGTGAGTCTCTTTAGATATAAAACTTTTATGAATGGGAATGGAAAGTCCTTTTTAGGCCTTTCCTTGTCAAGCCAGTCTTTATACTGTTCCCAAGATCCTCAAAGACAGAGAGAAAAACCTCTGGGCAGACCCACTATAGCTGGCTTTGGGTCTGTCCTGCAACCACTCTCTGTCTTTGTGAACTGCCACGTATAGCCCCATGTAGTGGCTATGAGATCATATGCAAAAGACACTGAATACAACAGAAGTTTTGGACAGCCTAAATAAGGTATTTATAGTACACAAAGAGAGCATCCTAGTGAGGTTAGATGTACTGTAATTGATCTATATACCAGCATCCCCCCGACATCAGACTTGAGGCACTAAGACAGGCCTTAACAAAGAGACAGGTAGGAGAGATCCCCAAATGGAATACCTCATTAGAACAGCAAGTTTGGACCTACAGAAAATTACTTTCATTATGAAAATAGTTAAATAAGTAAACCATGTCCAAGCCACATGACTGTCTTCTTTAGGCTGGGGTTGTTATCCCTAAGTTCCTCCTCTTCATATCCAAGCACTGAGTGCTGTGGCACCTGCTGCATGTGGTGTCTTGTGTCTGTGGCTCTGCACTGCAGTGAAGTGGCACAATCACTGACTGTACAACTGTCATCTCAGTAAGAGTCCCCTTCCACTCCCCAGTTCACATGAACAGACCCAACAGAAGCAAAAATAGATAGACGTAGATAGTACAGTATTGAGAAAATGGCAACTGGTGGTGGAAGAAAAAGAAAGGCAGTTGATAAGAACAATGACAGCAGTAGTAACAGCAGCATTTTGAAATTCTTTAAAAATAAATCTAGTGACAGCAATTAAAATCTCTTCACATAATTATACATAACCCACCATTCTATATTTTAACCTAATTGTACAGTTATTTTGTGGGAGGCGATGGGTCACCACCACTGCACATCAGTCACAGGGGTTGAAATTGGCACCAGCCTGCTGGCCAAATGCTGGTAGATTTTGTATTGGGTGGTGCAATTTTCATTTAACTAGCCTTGCAGGTTTCTACTGGAGAAGGCATCACTAAAGGTCAAACACCAACTGAGCCAGTAGGAATGTCAGTGGGTCTACTAGTTAATTTTCCCAGTCATAGCCCTCCTGCCTGGCTAGTTGATGCAAACTTTATTTTGACCCATGCAGTCAGGTGCAGTAGGGAGGAGCTGGAGAGGAGTACTCTAGTCTGTGGGTGTGATCGAATGAACGGCACTAGGATGATTAGTCGTTGGATTTAAGACCACAGGCATTTGGTCGCGGTTTAAATGTTGTCTGATCATTTGGTCCCAAGAGTAAGCGTCGTGCAGATGTTGCCACGGGTTTAAATCGGCGACGTATTGTCTGATGTATCAAGTCCCTATACTTGCAGTGGATCACATAATCATTATGATTAGCAATGTCGTTCTTTTCATACCCCCTCTCTGTGTTTGAACCCCCACCTTTCCTCTAAATTTAGTCATCACTGACTCCCAGAAGGGGTTCCGAATCGAACAGCTGCCTTTTATGTTGACCAACATGGAGTGAGGTTCTGCTATTTGGTCATGCATATGTGAGTTTGATATGGGAAATGAGGACACATGCTGGTACTGTAATAGATCTGTATTTGCCAGAGTGTTTCTGCTGTTCCTTCCAGTCACCTAAGCATTGTCAGATCGAGTTCCACAACATGAAAGCACCCATTCAATTTGAAGCTCCTATTTATACAATTATAGCACCATACCTGAGTGAGCATTATTGTTAAAGCACCAGATTGCTGACATTCAATTATATACCATACTAGCAGCATACTTGATCGACAGTGATTGGTAATTGGTAATTGCACCTGATAGTACCTGCTATCTAATGATTTATCTAATTTGAGCATTAGTCTCACCTGTATATATTCTACTTAAGGTCTCAAAGCACTGCTGAGGTATTTTCAAAATGGAGTTTATTCAAAGTCAGAAAGGAAAGTCAAAGCTTGCTCTTGATAATTTCTTATATACAAAAGAGAAGCATGGATCAGAAAATAAGATAATTTGGAGACGTGAGACTGAGAAGCTGCAGAGTGAGACTACACACTGTTGGTGATTCTATTTGCAAATCTCCAACAGGCACAATAATGCCCCTATACACGGCAAGGTTGTGGTAGATGCAACAAGAGCAAACATTAAGCACAGGGCAAGAGAGACTGAGGAGCCAACATGCAATGTTGTTCATCGAGGATTGCAGGAGGTGGATGTTTGACATGCACACCTTCTTCCATCACAGGACACCTTGAGGAGAGGTGTTTGTAGACAGAGGCAGCTATGCAGCACTAATGAGCACTGCGATATTCAGGAGTATGCAAATACAATTAGCAATGAACCTTTTTTATGTGTAAATGAGGACATTGTAATTTTTGCTAGTGATGATGACCTTAGATGTTTAGCACAAAATGGTCATTGGTTTTTGCGACAGTACATTTAGTGTTGCACCACGGGAGACGATCAGATGTATACTTTGCACACATTAGTAAATGGTGTAAACCATCCATGTGTGTATGCCCTTCTCCCAGGACATAGTGAGGCTGTGTACCTTAAGTTCTTTAAACACTTAGAGGTATTAATGTCTGCAAACTTAATGCGCTAAGTATTATGCTAGACTTTGAACTTGCTGCCATTTCGTTTACGGAAGATTGTTCCAAATGCAGACCTCAGCAGGTGCAATTTTCATCTGGGACAAGCTTTGTGGTGCCATATTCAAAGTGCTGGTTTGCAACAGTGTTACATCAAGGAGGAAGAGTTTGCTCTGAAAGTTCGATGCTTACTTGCGCTGGCTTATGTACCACAACAGTTTGTAGAAAAATACTTTGAAATGCTACAGGATGATGACAGTTTTTCAGATCTTGAAATAATCCTCGATTATTTCAAGGATACATACGTTGGAAGACCATACAGAACAAGAAAAAGTAGACGTCAGCCACGGTACCCAATCTCGTTCTGGAATCAGAATGACTGTGTTGTTAATGATCTTCCACGCAGTAGTAACACCCTTGAAGCATGGTACCGAGCCTTTGCAAGAACTGTGATGATTGCACATCCCACTTGTGCTAGACTTGCTCACAAATTGAGGCAAGAACAGCACGCTCTTTCTCTGCAGCGAAGACAACTGGAGCTTGGGCAGGATCCCCTGAGAAAGAATAGTAAATACTTGAGGCTGAACAAAATTTACAAAAACATCTGCGGTGATTTCACAAGCTGTGAACCTAAACAATACCTTTCTGACATAGCAAGTGTCCTAGAAATAAATGTTGTGTAAAGGATTTTTAATAAAGCTTTTATTGTGTTTATGATTTTACTGATTTTAGCACACAGTGTGAAGCTCAAAGCACCAGAACCAGTAACACAGTACTACCAAAGAATCAAGTTCGAGTGCCCTGAAGTTAGAACCATTTTAATAAAGATTTTAAGGATTTTAGAAGTTTTTAAAGCACCAGCCCAAATAAGTATGTGATGCACAAAGCACAAGAACTTATACTTAATCCAGTAGCACCAAAGAATCAAGTTCGAGTGCCCTGAAGTTATATGAAAGATTGTAAGGATTTTAACAGTTTTTAAAGCACCAGCTCCAAATAAGCCCTGAAGTTATACATTTATACATAACACAAACCTCAGTTAAGCAAGAAGGGCTAATGGACTGCATGCTAAAAGGAGAACGAACTGGTTCCTGTGCCAAAGCGCAGAGCTGAGCAAACCCAGATGTTTGAATGGGCTGTGGGAGGAAGGGAGAGTGAACCAGTTCCTGTGCCCAAGCGCAGACCTGAATGAACCCAGAAGTTCGAATGGGGATGTGCCAAAGCGCCAAGCGAACCAGCGAGCAGAGCTAACTAAAAACACAGGGTGACATTTCGACCGCGACTATATGAGAGATGCAACTTTAACGAGCAACATTATTTTGACCATTCGCCATTATTACCGCAATATTATGTCCGTGACATATTGTCCGGGAACTATTTGTCCGCTTTCGGAATGAACAGGCCAGGGAAGGGAGGGTAGGGTATCTACTAAGTGTAGTAGAAGACACATCATTTGTATAATTAACTGAAGTAGGGAGGAGAGAGGAGAGAGAGAGAGAGAGAAGAGAGAAAGGGAGGGAGGTATAGGTTAAGTGACTTATAAGTATGTGACATGAAAAAGTGGAATAATGTGTGATGTAAGTTGAATAAACTGTACTGTTATTTTTATGGTAATTGGTGTAAAGAATGCTGATGTCCTTGTCACGTCAGTAAGTTAGTCTGATTGGCTGTAGTTTGAGACAAGAGAGCTGAATTCATCTAGGCGTTATCCATTCCTGGCCAGTACAACCACCCAGCTGAAAGTAATATGTTTTAAAAAATGCATAAAATGAACAAAAAAGGACCCATTTCATAACTGCAATGAGGACTTGGTCCAGGTCAGGTTATGGGTGACTTAGGCCACCTGCCAAGATTCTTGTGTGGTTAAGGAGTGCAGTATGGATTCATTGTACTTCTTCAAAGTTCAACCCACATGAGGAGGGCTGTTCTGTTATCCCTCCAAAACACACACACCCTGGTGGCTTGTAATACCTTATTGCTTAAATAAATAAATAAACAGAAGTCAATGACAATATATCATTATATTATTATGTTTGTTGTTATTGCCTGTCATTAACATTTTTTTCTCTTGTTTGTGTATTTTTCACAGCAAGTGAATTGCTGCCAGCATTGCCACTTGAAGATAAGAGCAGTGAGACCACTGGGACCGAATGCGATCCACAGGATCAAGAAGATGCCCGAAGAACTCGAGGACGACCTGATGGCATTGGTCTGTGTGAGTCATCCGGTGAGGTGGAAGGGACCATTAGCAGCAACAGATGCTCAGAACAAGAACCTGAGGCATTGGGGATAGTTCCAGTGACAAAAAATGCAACGACTGCAAAGCCATCAAGTACTCTTTCTAACATTTCTGGACTTAAACATTTCCAAGAGAAATGGAAAGCAGAATTTCTATGGTTACGGACAAAAACAAATGTCAAAAAATGAGTTGTTTTTACATTGCCAGGTGTGCATAGATGCAGGAACAAGTAGACATAACGCTTTTGTAAAGGGATCAAAAAATTATCAGCGGTCTGCCTTGGTGCGTCATATGGAATCTAATGATCATAAAATAGCTAAGCAGACAGTGGCTGGTAGGAGAGATTTAACATCCACAATAAATGTCAATGATAGGAAAAGTGCAGATGTCTTAGATGCACAGCTTCGTACAGCCTTATTTATGGCTCAACACACAATAATAGATAGAAAGTACTGTGACTTGATAGACCTACAGATTTCTAATGGGGCTACGGTTTTTGAAAAATCAGGAACCTATAGACACCATCAGGCTGCTGCAGATTTTCAAAAAAGCAATTGCTGAGGTTTGTAAATCTGATATACAGGCAGCAATTAACACCAGTGAATTCGTAGGCATAATGGTTGATGAAAGCACAGATGTGGTGGTAAACAAGAAACTTGTAATATACTGCAAAACACTTGACAAGGAACACGTTAATGTTACATTTTGTGCAAATGTGATAGTGAGAGATGGCTGAGCAGAAACTATCTATAATGCTATTTTAGATTTTCTTAAGTCAGTGGATTGTTCGATTTCTAAGGTGACAGGTTTTGGAACTGACGGTGCCAACGTCATGGTTGGTAGGTTAAATGGTGTTGGTTTGCAGCTGCAGAGGGACAACCCAAAGTCGGTACATGTGTGGTGTGCCGTACATCGCTTGGCACTGGTGTCCTCATGGGCTGCCAAAAACATCAAAGAACTCTCAGCTTACCAGGATACACTGGTAGCTGTTTATAATTTCTATCACGATGGTCCTGTCCGTTACATCAAAGTACGAGAATTGGAACAGGTCATGACTGGCCATGTTAAACATTTCAAAAGACCAAACATGTGCGTGGCTAAGCTTAAAATGATGCTGTTGTTTTCGTGTTCATCATGGCCATCTGTTGTTATGGACCTTGAAATGAGGTTGCTAGTGGTAATAAGGGCACACAAATCAAGGCAAAGGGTTTGTTCACAAAAGTGAGGAATGTAAAGTTCATTGGGTATAGTCTACTTATGAAAGAAATTCTTGCACTCCTGACAAGATTGTCCCTAATTTTCCAGAAAGATAACATTAATATTGGGCAAATGGTAGCCATGGTGAATGCAACAAAACAACAGCTTCAGGACATGAGAGAAGTAGAATATTTGCCACTGTGTCAAGAAATGATTGCTCAGTTACAAGATAATGACAACCAGTACAAGGGAGTGACATGTACTGTAAATGAAGAGGTTTGAGGATGATCTGTTCTGTCAAGAACAAATTCATTGACAGATTATCAGCAGAACTAGACAAGAGGTTCACTGAAACTGACATGCAGGTTTTGATTGATCTAAACACTGTACTAAATCTTAAACTGCTGCCAGCAACTGTTCAGGGCCTGTGCGACTATGGAATTGAAGCCTTAAACCGGCTGATTGACTTTTATGGTTTTACCACAGAACATTCACCATCATTGACAGATGGACAGGAAGCTAGGGAAAGTTTCACTCAGTTCAAATATTTAGTTAGCAACTGCAAAGACAGTACATTGCACGCACTCTGTGAAAACCTCATTTCCAACTATAATGAAACATTTCCTCACTTTGCTACACTGGCAAAAATTCTACTCTCCATACCACTGACTAGTGTGCCCTGTGAAAGAGGATTTTCTTCACAGAATCTAGTACACAACATTCAAACGAATAAACTAACTCAACAGGCTGTTGAAAGCAAACTTCTTATTTGTCACATGTGTCTAAAAAATGATTTCAAGAAAGAATCTGTGACGGTGATACAGAGAGCTAGGAATGTTTTCTTGAGCAATGCTCACATAAAACTAGACAGAACAATCTGGGGGAATAATACTTATTCAAATTAGTATGACTGCCACCCTATTATGAATTCAATTACATTTTTATGTTTGCTTGCACACATGTGCAAGAAACATAGTGCCATCATTCGAGTTTTCGGAGGTGTGTCACCCCCTCTTCCAGTTCAGTCAGTGTGTTGGCAGGTGCGGCCCCTGTAAGCCAATGCATGCTGGAGCTGTCTATGACAAGCTCCAAAATGCAGTGGCATACAATTGAAAGGGGGAGCTACGCTTCAGTGAGCAGCGATAAGATATCGCCTGCTCATGCGCAGCTCCCCCTACACACACACACACACACACACACACACACACGCACGCATACTGCGTGTTGCCCCCCCACGCACACACTCTATAGTCGATAGGGGGTGCCCAATCCCCATCAGCTGTGCTGTGCTCCCCAAAGTTTTTCTAAAATGCCACGCTGGTGCCCACCCCAGCGTGGGCAACCTTATCGGTATAGCCGATGGGGTGCCCAATCCCATCGGCTTCACTGTCTTCTCCCCCCCGAGTACTGGGTGCCACGCTGGGAGCTCACCTCAGCATGGCAACTGATCCTATGGCCGACGGGGGTGCCCAATCCCCCGTCAGCTCCACGATCCTCCCCAGCCATCCTTGTGCCATGCTGGGAGCCCACCCCTGCGTGGCAAACGTCCCGTGTCGTCTTTTTTAATTTTTTACCTGCAAAATAAAAACAGTCCCACAGCGTTTCTCCCAGCCCCCCTCCCACAACCCGCACCCACCCACTGAGCACCCTGCCTCCCCACACCCCCCTCACCCCATACTTACCTCCGGAGCTCGGCGCGACGATCTTCGCTGGACCGGGAACACGTCTGCACTCTTCAAAGCCGACCGCGAACTGAGGAAATGCCGGTAAGCTGTATAATGGGCTAGATGGTTTTTTCCAACTTTGTTGCATATCTCAGGCATTTTTTGGAATTTTTGCACCAAATTTTCAACATGGGGTTTTTGGGACCCCTCCTCATGAATTCTTGCACTGTCATGGCGTTACTCGGCCTGAAGGGTGATTTCGCAGCCACTGCATGAAATCACCTTTCCAGAATGATTAATGAAATGACACTGCCAGTGTTCATAAGGTGGGCTCTCAAAAAGACTATTTTGAAAATTTGGTGGAAAAATTCCTAACAATGACTGTTTTATGAGTGTGCATTGTACAGTTCCTACGCACACTCGTAAGTTCGTGAATTTTCAATATTTTCACTCCAGATTTTCAACATTGCCATTTTACCACACCTTCTTATGAGCAGTACAGCTGTCATTTTTCACATCTAACCCAAAATGTGTTTCCGCCCATGTAGTGCACAATGGCGCAGTCAGTGTGAAAAATCAATGTATGGGACAAATTAAGAAAATCACAGTGACACTGTTCATGAGCAGAGGTCTTAAAATGGCTATGTTGAAAATTTGGTGAAAAAATTCCAGAAAATGACTGTTTTACTGTAGCGTTGGTACAGTTCCTCATACGACTCATAAGTCGCAAATTTTCAATATTTTCATTCCAGATTTTCAACATTGCCATTTTACCACACCTTCTTATGAGCAGTATAGCTGTCATTTTCATATCTCACCCAAAATGTGTTTCCGCCCATGTGGCGCACAATGGGCGATGATTATGAAAAATCAATGCTCTGGGATACATTAAGAAAATCACACTGACACTGTTCATGAGCAGAGGTCTTCAAATGGCTATGTTGAAAATTTGGTGAAAAAATTCCTAAAAATGACTGTTTTACGAGCATGCGTTGTGCAGTTCCTATGCATGCTCATAAGTTTGCGAATTAATATTTTCACTCCAGATTTTCAACATTGCCATTTTATTACACTTCCTTATGAACAGTATAGCTGCCATTTTTCATATGTCACCCAAAATGTGTTTCTTGCACATGTAGTGCACAATGGTGCTGTTGGTGTGCGAAAGCAATGTTTGGGACAGATTAAGAAAATCACAGTTACACTGTTCATGAGCAGAGGTCTTAAAATGGCTATGTTGAAAATTTGGTGACAAAAGTCCATAAAATGACTGTGTTACGAGTGAGCATTGCGCAGTTTCCATGCACCCTCGTAAGTTCATGACTTCGTAATATTTTCAGTCCAGATTTTCACCAGTGGCATTTTTCCACACTTCCTTATGAACAGTACAGCTGTCATTTTTCACAACATGGCCGAAGTGTGTTTTCACACTTTCAGTGCAGAGATGTGTGGTCGCTGTGGGAAATCATTGTTCGGGACAGATAAAGAAAATCACAGTGACACTGTTCATGATCGGAGGCACCCTTTATGCCTGAGTTGACAATCTGCTGTAAAAAATCCCCAACCTAATTATATGACCGGTATCGTTGCACAGATTCTATGTATGCTCGTCACTTCACCATTTTTTAAATATTTTTACTGCAGATTTGCAACATTGCCATTTTTACACCTCCCCATGAACAGTACAGCTGTCATTTTTTACATCCTGTTCGAATGTTTTTGCACCTGTGGTGCTAAATGCCATAGTCGCTGTGCATAAGCAGCTTTTGGCTAACAAACTGATATTCCCCCTGTTCATGAGGTGGGGTCACAAAAAAAACATGTTGAAAATTTGGAGTGAAATTACCAACGAATGCCTGAGGTATTAGGGTTTCCAACCATAACGCCCAACCCTGTAGAGAATGACAGGCATCAGGGGTGTGACTTGGGATTCTTGCCTGTAATGCTCATATCATTCCACACCCTGCAGCCAGTGAGAGGCATCGAGGTATGCCTTGGACTCTTTGGCCCCAAAGTTCACCCCATTCTCCTATATTGCACCCATCTCACCATATTTTCTAATGGAATGGTGCGATAAGAGCCAAAGACCCCAAGGAACACCATGACACTTGTCAGTGTCTGCAGGGTGGGGTGTGGTGAAATGGCGTGGCCGTTATGCCTGACAACCCAAAGGCACACCCCAATGCCTGTCACTCTCTGCAGGGTGGTAGTGGGTTGGCTTCAGTTCAATACTTCACTGCCATTCCTATTATGCAGCTCTGTAGCTTCTACACTACCACTGCCAATGCCAGCAACCAAACATTCGGCATTGACAAATGCTTGTTACATATATTTTTGTAGAATCAACCAACCAACATTGCACAAATGTATTCTCTGTCAGTTTGTACCGGCTGGATCATTCACATTCCTAGCTGTAGACTATGTATCACACAGATCCATACATTCATTGATACTGTATGTAATAAGATGTGGGCCGATGGGCACAGCAGATGAAGGGCAGGGGCACAGGCACACCGGCATGGGGCAAAGACTAAATAAAAAAAGTTTTGTTAAGAGTCATTTACTTATTTATAGTTAAGAGTTAGTTGGTTCTTTGATGTTTTTGGCAGCCCATGAGAGACAAGCAGTACCAGATGATGATCTGAGAGCACAGCTGCCTGATTTTTCAAAACCATAGCCCAAAACCATATGCCACCACAACATGATGGTGAGCTGATTTGGTAAAAGGTACAATTTTGTTTTACCCACGTCTATGAAGTTTTAGAAGGGCCTGCAATCATACCTGGCTCCTCCATCACCACTGCCACTTGATAGTTTGACAGTTTCTAGTTCCTCTACTATGGCCCTGCGCACTGAGGTTTTGCAACTTCTCTGCAGGATGGGTACAGGCAGGAAGAGTGATGGGTGGCCACCTGGCTGCTCTCCTCAACCATGCACATGGAAATGTTACAAAGAAAAGCTTGAAGCGTGGGGGACAGGGCCGCAGCATATGAACTAGGAAGCTGGAAGCGATCAACTGGCATGGCTAGCTGGGGGACCACCAAGGCATGATGCAATATCTTCTAAAACATCATAGCCCCTTACTTTACACATTACTTACTTATACTTCTTAAGAGTCAGTTTTCCTGTCTCAGTTAAGAGTGGGTTGGTTGTTTTTGATGTTTTGGCGCCCATGAGAGACAAGCAGTACCTGATGGTGATCTGAGAGCACAGCTGCCTGATTTTTCAAAACCGTAGCCCACAGCCATATGCCACCATGACGTGATGATGAGCTGATTTGGTAGAAGGTACACTTTTTGTTTTACTCACATCTATGAAGTTTTAGAAGGGCCTGCAATTGTACCTGGCTCCTCCATAGCCACTGCCACTTGATCCTTTGACAGTTTTCTAGTTCCTCTGCTACAGCCCTGCACACTCAGGTTTTGTGACGTCTCTGCAGGATGTGTACAGGCAGGAAGAGTGACGGGTGGCCACCTGGCTGCTCTCCCCAACCGTGTATGTAGAAATGTTACAAAGAAAACGTTGGAACATGGGGGACAGATGAACTAGGAAGCTGGAAGGGATTGACTGGCATGGCTAGTTGGGGGACCACCACCAAGTCATGATGCAATCACTTCTAAAACTTTATAGACCATAAAAAATGTACATTAAAGAAAAATCAACTAAACAAGCTTCAGACTGGCACAAGGTATTGGGCTTATTACTGGCTAAATGCAAGGAAGCCCACAAATTAAATGCCTAAAATATATGCAAGATAATTTACAACTACAAATGCATGCATTGTTTGGTTGTTGCACTGACTGCGGCAGTACAGCAGAGCACCACAAAGCACATCCATGTTTGTATTACATATTAATGATACATGAGGTGACTGGTAGTGAGGTGGGTGGTCTCATCTCTCTTGAGTCATGACTGTGGTAAGTGATGACATGAGTTGTTGACACATCTTTATTTCTACTTGGTATTACCTGGTATGAAAGAACAGAAGAAGGCCAGAGCCCATCGAGACTGTCCCCCACACTATGTGGGACATTATTTATCTATTATCCCTCAACCAAACATCTAATTTGTTTTTAAAGACAGTGGCACTAGTTGCCTCTATCAATTCTTGTGGCAAGGTGTTCCATACAATGGATGCTCTTATTGGAAAAAAGTTTCCCCTTTTGCTGGTTTTATAAGTTTTTACTTCAAGCTGTTTATTATGCAGTCTCAGAACATGTCTCCTTTTGGAGAGTGTTAGACCACATTTTTCCATTAGATCTGGTGAATTTATTAAATTAAAAACCATAAGCATATCACCTCTTAATCTTCAAGTTTGAAGAGAGAAGAGACCAGTAGCTTTTAATCTGTTCTGATAATGCAAGTTTGTTAATCTTGGAATCATTCTAGTTACTCTCCTTTGAACCTGTTCAAGAATTGCTATGTCTTTTTTTTGCTTTGGATTCCAGAAAGGGGAGCCATAGTCTAGATACGGTCTAATGTATGCCCTATACAATGGAATAAGGCATTGTTCAGTGCGATTAACAAAAGTGCATTTTATTTGCCTCAAAAGTCTGTTGGTCATGCAAGCAGTTCTAACACAGTGATCATTTGATGTAAGTTTATTATTAACATATATCCCTAAATATTTTTCACAGTTTGATGAGTGAAGTGGTAGTCTGTTTATATAATATATCATTTTTGGATTATTTACACCAAAATGCACAACTAAACATTTGTCTTGATTAAACTGCATATGATTTTCATTTGCCCAAAGTGTTAATTTTTCCAAATCCTTCTTTAATGCAGAAATATTTTCTTGATTATTAACCTTGCCCCCCAATTTAGTATCGTCTGCAAATTTAACCATGAAGTTATTTGGCCTTGTTTGTAAATCACTGATAAAGAGATTAAACAATGTTGGTCCCAAGACCGACCCCTGTGGTACACCACTTGTCACACTACCCGAATCAGACAAGATATCATTAATGCTGACTCTCTGAGAATGATTTGTAGAACCAGTTTAAAGTCCAGTTGACAATATCAGGTGACAAACCTAGATTGTGCATTTTAGTAATGAGTTTTCATGTGAGACTTTATAAAGCTCTACTAAAGTCCAAAAGAATTACATCAGTAGGGACACCCACATCTAGTAGAGTACTTATATTATTGTAAATGATATCAGATTGGTGGTGCAGGAATACTTGAGAGTAAACACATGCTGATTTGAATCATAAATTCCTAATTTTTTACAATCTTGATCTATTAGAGACTTCATTACTCGTTCCATTAATTTACCAGCCACTGAGGTCAGGCTAATTGGATGATAATTTTGCACAGAACCTCTATTGCCTTTTTTAAATATGGGAGTAACTACTGCTGAATGCCAATCATTTGGTACAATGCTTTCTTGTAAGGATTTGTTGAAGATAATTGACAAAGGTATATAAATATTTATAGAGGTTTCGATCAGAAACCATGGATAAATACCGTCTGGGCCGGACTAGTATTTTTTTTAGTTTTTGATAGCCTGTATAATGTCAGTTGGATAGAACCTATGATAATCTACGTGGTGAACTTTAAATGTACTAATAGGTGATTTTGAGAGAAGACAGAACAAAAGTACTTATTAAAGAGATTCGAGGTTTCTATATCAGATAGAGAAGAGCCATTGGTTACAATGGGACCAATGGTCCTTGATACACCTTTTTTACCATTTATATAGGAGAAACAAGATTTGTGACAGTCTTTTGTGTGAGCTAGTTTAAATTCTAGCTTATTTTTTGCCAATTTAATGGAATTTTTTAAGTTTTTCACAGATAGTCTGTATTTATGTAATAGAGTAGTTTTAAATGGAACAGAACTATTCTCAAGTTTCCTAAAAAGTTTAATTTTTATTTTTATCTGATTTTTAATTGTCTTGTTGAACCAAGGGGGAATTTTTCCTTTATTATTAAATTTCCACTTAGATGGAATAAAGGTATTTTCCAAATAATGTACAATGTTTTTAAAAAAGTCCCAAGCTTGTTGTGTTGTACAATTAAGAAGATTAAATTCCCAGTTTATGTTTTGTAAGTATTCATTGATTTTAGAAATATTTGCTTTATTATAATTTATTTATTGTACAGTATAACTTCCTTCGTGTAGTTTTAAACTGTTGAATTTCAAAAAGAATAGATGAATGATCACTGGTCCCAGGTGGATCCCAAATTCGTAAATTGCTAATTTGTTGCTCTATGTTAGTAAATAATAGATCCAAAATATTAGGACCTAGTGGCTCAGTAACAAGTTGTTGTAATCCAGTATTAACTACTACATCTATTAGTCCTTTCTCAGCATAGGACTGTCCTGAGAATGAGTCCCAGTTAATACGAGGGAGGTTAAAGTCACCAAATATTACAGTATCTTAAGATTCTGAAAAATGTGTAATTTCTTTAAAAATATCAGTTGTGTAATCTGAATTTGCAGATGGAGGTCGATAGATGTTACTAGTAGTTATAGAGGACTGCTCCTTCAATAAGATTTTAACCCAATTAAAAATATTGTATACTATATAATAATAATAATTTATATGCACTATGCAGTTCGCATTGATTAGATGGCATCCAATGCAATTTTTGCTATCTTAGCTACTTTACCTTTTGTGACTTGTTGTCACATTAAAAGTTGATATAGATAAGTACCTCACATGGTTAAAAACTGTTACCATTAACTTATCTAACAAAGTACATATTAAAATGGTTGTCTGTATTATGACTGCACTCTGTTACTAAGAGAACAACTAACTGTGAGTGTGTGAGACACACAGCAGAATGCTATTGCTTGCTTGCTATTGTGGTGCTGGTAGCAGTGGTACTGTGGTTTTAGGGTTAGGATGTGTAGTAAGTACTACTGATACTGTATTGGTAACACAAGCCCAGCCAGTCCATGAGCCCAGTACCCATGAAAAAAAAAATGATAACAATAAGTTTGTTTCTCTGACTTTGTTTTGTGTGACTGTGCAGTTATGCAGTAAGTGTTGTACACACATCACTTTGTTTATTCAGATCTGGAACACAGCTGCTGTTACATTGCAGATGTTGTAATAATGTGTTTGGTAAGGCTTGGTATCATTTATAATATGTATGACTCTTGGATGTAGTGTTGAATATCCTATCCTGCTGCATTCTACTATCTTATCTGTAAATCAGCAGATATCAACCAATAACATATTTTATGTCTTTTTTATATAACAAGAAGAAACACAGCAAAGTATAAGCAAGTATAATGATGTTACTTAAGTTCGAAGAAAAATATGGTGTTCTGCTAATGTTGAAACATTTTTGCAGCTGCGGTATTCTGCTTTAAAAAATGTGTACCTCCATAATTTTCTGCTAGGGGTGCAATGTACCCTCAAAACAAGGTTTGTACCCTGAAAATTTTGAGAAGGGTACACTGCACCCCTGTTGCATGCTGCCAGTGGGAACATTGGACTAATTAGATTAGCCAGTCTCATCTCACCTATCAAGGACCTCTTTGAATTTCTGCAAATAGGGCTGTGTGAATACCAATTCCCTAATACTCGGTTGAATATTCGTATTCGAAGACAAACTATTTGTTATTCATTATTCAGGTGGGCTGAAAGGGGGGTATTTAAAAATGAAAGAGCACCCCCCTGGCCATCATTAAAATAAATATTTTATCCCTGGTGTGTCTAGTGGTCTGACCCACTCCACTAACAGATCGCTATTCCAAAATGAAGAATCCCACCCTCTGCCGAGACTCTCACCCATACCCCAGTCCCCAAATGTGTAACAAATTTTAAAAAATCCCTCATTTCCCCTGTGTCTAGTGGACCCCCCCACCCTGTCAAGTAGTGCCCCCACAGAAGCTCCCCTCCCCACACTACCCCGAGTGGGCCACTGGCTAGCTCTCTGCTCACCTCCACGGCTGGCAGCCCGACTGAGATTTCCATGAATGAGTGTGTGCTGGTATAGGCACATGCTCATTCATTGACAGATTCAGCCAGCTGTCACACTAGCTACCACTACCAGAGGGGATGGAGGTGAGGGAGAAGCTGCTTCGGTCACCATCAGTGGGGATGGGGGGAATGGAATTGTGATCCCCTCCCAGGGTCCACAACACCCTTCCCCCATCCCCCCTGCCAGTGACCAGATCACCTTCCCCTTCCCCTCCATCTCCTCCGGTAGTGGTACTAGTAGCAGTGTGAGAGCTGGCTGAATCTAATGAATGGGTACATGCTTGTACAAGCACCCGCTCATTCTCTGCATGCTCATTCGGGCTGCCAGCCATGGAGAGGTGAGCAGGGCTGTGCTGAGTAGCCAGCTCAGGGTTGTGGGTGGGGGGCACTGCTTAACAGGGTGGGGGTCCACTAGACACCAGAAATATGGAATTTGGAAAAGCCTCCCCAAATTGGAGCCGCTTTCAAGCTGAAATGACTGAATTCCAGGAGGTCATGAAGGGGCTTTTTGAACAGCCCTTCACTGAAATTGGAGCCATTTCTGCCAGGTGAAACCCTGAATTCCAGGAGGAGATGAGGGTTTTTTGGAGCAGCACTCCCCCAAAATTGGAGCCATTTCTGCCAGCTCAAACCCCAAATTCCATGAGGTCAAGAAGGCTTTTTGGAGTGCCCCATCAAACCTGGAGCCATTTCTGCCAGCTGAAACCTAGAATTCCAGGAGTTCATGAGGGAATTTTGGACCTGTCCTACCCCAAAATTGGAGCCATTTCATAGGCCGAACCTCAAATCCAGGAGGTTGTGAGGGCTTTTTGAGCAGCCTCCCAAATTTGAGCTGTTTCTGTTAAATGGAACCCTGAAGTTCAGGGAGTTGTGAGGAGCTGTTTGGAGCAACCCTCCCCAAACCTGAGCCATTTCTGCCAGCTGAAACCCCCAATTGAGGAGGTTGTGAGCTTTTTGAGCAGCCTCTCAAAAACTGGAGCCATTTCTGCCAGCTCAAACCCCAAATTCCAGGAGGTCATGATGGATTTTGGGAGCTGCCTCCCACAATTGGAGACATTCTGCCAGCTGAAACCCCAAATTCCAGAAGGTCTTGAGGCTTTTTGAAAAGTCCCCTCAAAATTGGAGTCATTTGTGCCAGGTGAAACAATGAATTCCAGGAGGTCGTGAGTGCTTTTTGGAGCAGCCTTACACCAAAATTGGAGAAATTTCTGCCTGTTGAAATCCAAAATTCCAGGAGGTTGTGACATATTTTTGGAGCCGCCTCCCTCACCAAAATTAGAGCCGTTTCTGCCAGATGAAACCCTGAATTCCAAGAGGTTGTGAGGGCTGTTTGGAGCAGCCCTCACCCAAAACTGGAGCCATTTCTGCGAGCTGAAACCATGAATTCAGAAGGTCTGGAGAGCTTCTTGCAGCTGCCCTCCCCCAAAACTGGAGCCACTTCTGCTAGCTGAAACGGCAAATTTCAGAAGGTCGTGAGGGCTTTTTGAAGCAGCCCTACACGAAAATTGAAGCCATTTCTGCCAGTTGAAACTCCAAATTCCAGGACGTTGTGAGGGCATTTTGGAGCAAGCCCTCCCAAAATTGAAGCTGTTTCTGCCAGCTGAAACCCTGAATTCGCAGGAGGTTGTAGATGGCTTTAGAGAAGCCCTTCCCAAAATTGGAGCCATTTCTGCCAGCTGAAACACTGAATTCAGATGGTCGTCGAGCGCTTTTGGAGCAGCCCTACACACCTAAACTGAGCCACTCTGCCAGTTGAAACCTAAATTTCAGCAGATTGTGACAGTTTTTGAACAGCCTCCTCCCAAAATGAAAGCTGTTTTCAGCATGAAGCCCTGAATCCACAGGAGGTTTTGAGGGCTGTTTGGCAGCCCTCGCCACAAAACGGGAGCCATTTCTCCCAGCTGAAACCTCAAATTCAGAAGGTCATGAGATTTTTGTAGCTGACCTCCACCAAAACTGGAGCTATTTTTGCTAGCTGAAATGGCAAATTTCAGAAGGTCGTAAGGGTTTTTTGGAGCAGCCCTCCCCAAGTATTGGAGCCATTTTTGCCAGCTGAATCCCAGAATTATAGAAGGTGGTGAGGGCTTTTTGGAGCAGCCTTCCCTAGAAATTGGAGCTGATTCTGCCAGCTGAAACCCCATATTCCAGGAGGCCGTGAGAGTTATTTGGAAAAGCCCTCCCCCAAAATTGGAGCCATTTCTTCAAGCTGAAACGACAAATTCCAGGAGGTCATGAGGGCTTTAGAGCAGCCTCCCTGAAATTGGAGCCATTTTGGCGGTGAAACCCTGAATTCAGGAGGTGATGAGGGTTTTTGAGAAGCCCTCCCAAAAATTGACATTTCTGCCAGCTCAAAACCGCAAATCCATGGGGTCAAGAAAGCTTTTGAGTGCCCCCTCCAAACCTGGAGCCATTTCTGCCAGCTGAAGCCTAGAATGAGGAGGTCGGAGGGATTTTGGACCTGTCCTCCCCAAAATTGGAGCCATTTCGGCCAGAACCCTCAAATTCCAGGTGGTTGTGAGGCTTTTGAGCAACCACTCCCAAAATTGCAGCTGTTTCTGGCAAATGAAACCCTGAATTTCAGGAAGATTGTGAGGACAGTTTGAGCAACCTCCCCAAACCTGGAGCCATTTCTGCCAGCTGAACCCACAATTGAGGAGGTTGTGAGTGCTTTTGAGCTGCCTCACCCAAAGCTGGAGCCATTTCTGCCAGCTGAATCCCCAAATTCCAGGAGGTCATGACAGGATTTTGGAGCTGCCCTCCCCACAATTGGAGACACTTCTGCCAGCTGAAACCCCAAATTCCAGAAGGTCATGAGGGCTTTTTGGACATGTCCTCCCTCAAAATTGGTGTCATTTGTGCCAGGTGAAACACTGAATTCCAGGAGGTTGTGAGCGCTTTTTGGAGCAGCCCCACACCAAAATTGGAGCTGTTTCTGATAGCTGAAACCCCAAATTCCAGGAAGCCATGATGGTTATTTGGAAAAGCCCTGCCCCAAAATTGGAGCCATTTCTTCGAGCTGAAATGACGAATTCCAGGAGGTCATGAGGGCTTTTTTTAGCAGCCCTCCCCCAAAATTGTAACCATTTCTGCCAGCAGAAACCCATAATTCCAGGAGGTTGTGAGGGAGTTTTGTTAAGCCCCCAAAGCTGGAGCCTTTCAGCCAGCTGAAACCAGAATTCCAGGAGGGCCAGGCTTTTTCAGGCCAACTCTCCCCAAATTTGATCCATCTGCCAGCTGAAACCCAAATTCCAGGAGGTCGTGGGGGCTTTTTGGAGCAGCACCTCCCCAAAAATTGGAGCCATTTCTGCTAGGAGAAACCCTGAACTACAGAGGGCATCAGGACTTTTGTAACAGCCCTCCTCCAAAATTAGAGTCATTCTATGCCAGCTGAAATCTTAATTCCAGGGGGTTGTGATGGCTTTTGAGCAGCGCCCAGCCCAAATCTGAGCCATTTGAAGGCTAAACACAAGAATCTGAAGCTGGTGAGGCTTTTGAGCAGCCCTCCCCTGAAAATGGAGCCATTTCTGCCAGGTGAAACCCAGAATTCCAAGAGGTGATGAGGGTTTTTTGGAGCAGCCCTCCCCCAAAATTGAAGCCATTTCTGCCAGTTGAAACCCTGAATTCCAGGAGGTTGTGAGGGCTTTTTGGAGCAGCGCTCCCCCAAAATAGGAGCCATTTCTGCCAGCTGAAACCCCAAATTCCATGAGGTTATGGACTTCGTCCGAGCTGCCCTCCCCAAAATTCAGAGCCATTTCTGCCAGCGGAAATCCCTCAAATTCCAGGAGGTCATAAAGGCTTTCTGGAGTGACCCCATCCCCCCAAGCCTGGAGCCATTTCTGCCAGCTGAAATCTCGAATTCCAAGAGATTCTGAGGGCTTTTTGGAGCAGCCCTCCCCCAGAATTGGAGCCACTTCTGCCAGCTGAAACCCAGAATTCCAGGAGGTTGTGAGGGCTTTTCTGACCAGCCCTCCCAAAGCTGGAGCCATTTCTGTCAGCTGAAACCCAGAATTCCAGAAGGTCGTGAGGGCTTTTTGGACCAGCCCTCCCCGGAAAATGGAGCCATTTCTGCCAGCTGAATCCCTGAATTCCAGGAGCTTATGAAGGCTTTTTGGCAGCCCTCCCCAAAATTGAGCCATTTCTGCCAGCTGAAACCACACAAATTCCAGGAGGTCGTCATGGCTTTTTGGAGCAGCCTTCCGACAAAATTGGAGCTGTTTCTGCGAGCTGAAGCCCTGAATTCCAGGAGGTCACGAGGTCTTTTTGGAGCAGCCCTCCCAATAAATTGGAACCATTTCTGCAAGTTGAATCCCAGAATTCCAGGAGGTTGTGAGTGCTTCTTGGAGCAGCCCTTCCCAAAATTGAAGCCATTTCTGCCTGTTGAAACCCTGCATTTCAGGAGGTTGTGAGGGCTTATTTTTGGTGCAGTGCTCCCCCAAAATAGTAGCCATTTCTGCCAGTTGAAAACCCAAATTACATGAGGTTATGAGGGCTTTTTTGAGCAGCCCTCCCTCAAAATTAGAGACATTTCTGCCAGCTGAAACCCCAAATTCCAGGAGGCCATGAAGGCTTTCTGGAGTGAGCCAATCCCCACAAGCCTGGAGCCATTTCTGACAGCTGATACCCAGAATCCAGGGAGATTGTGAGGTGTTTTTGGAGAAGCCCTATCGCAAAATTGGAGCCATTTCTGCAAGCTGAAACCCTAAATTCCTGGAGGTTGTGAGGGCTTTTTTGAGCATCCCCTAGTCCAAAGCTGGAGCCATTTCTGCCAGTGAATCCCAGAATTTTAGAAGGTGGTGAGGGGGCTTTTGGAGCAGCCTTCCCCAAAATTGGGCTGTTTCTGCTATTTCAGAAACCCCAAATTCAGAGGCCATGATGTTTATTTGGAAAAGCCCTGCTCCAAAATTGGAGCCATTTCTTCGAGCTGAAATGACGAATTCCAGGAGGTCATGAGGGCTTTTTCTAGCATCCCTCCCCCAAAATTGTAGCCATTTCTGCCAGCAGAAACCTATAATTCCAGGAGGTTGTGAGGGAGTTTTGGAGCACCCCCCCCAAAAGCTGGAGCCATTTCCGCCAGCTGAAACCCAGAATTCCAGAAGCAGGGGAGGGCTTTTTGGAGCCACCCTCCCCCCAAAATTGGAGCTGTTTCTGCCAGCTGAAACCCCAAATTCCAGGAGGTCATGAGTGTTATTTGGATAAGCACTCCCCCATAATTGGAGCAGTTTCTGTGAGCTGAAACCCCGAATTCCAGGAGGTCATGAGGGCTTTTTCTAGCAGACCTCCACCCAGATTGGATCCGTTTCTGCAAGCTAAATCCTCAAATTCCAGAAGGTCATGATGGCTTTTTGGAGTAGCCCTCCCATAAAATTATAGCCATTTGTGCCAGCTGAAACACTGAATTCCAGGTGGTCGTGAGCGCCTTTTGGAGCAGCCCTACACCAAAACTGGAGCCACATCTGCCAGTTGAAATCCCAAATTTCGGCAGATTGAGACGTTTTTTTGGAGCAGCTTCCCTCACCAAAATGAAAGCTGTTTCTGCCAGATGAAGCCCTGAATTCCAGGAGGTTGTGAGGGCTGTTTGGAGCAGCTCTCTCAAAACTAGACCATTTCTCCCAGCTGAAACCTCGAATTCAGAAGGTCATGAGAGCTTTTGGAGCTGACCTCCACCAAAACTGGAGCCATTTCTGCTAGCTGAAATGGCAAATTTCAGAAGGTCGTAAGGGTTTTTTGGAGCAGCCCTCCCCAAATATTGGAGCCGTTTCTGCCAGCTGAATCCCAGAATTATAGAAGGTAGTGAGGGCTTTTTGGAGCAGCCCTCCACAGAAATTGGAGCTGTTTCTGCCAGCTGAAACCCCAAATTCCAGGAGGCCGTGACAGTTATTTGGAAAAGCCCTGCCCAAAATTGGAACCATTTCTTCAAGCTAAAACGACGAATTCCAGGAGGTCATGAGGGCTTTTTGGAGCAGCCCTTCCCTGAAATTGGAGCCATTTCTGCCAGGTGAAACCCTGAATTCCAGGAGGAGATGAGGGTTTTTTGGAGCAGCCCTCCCACAAAATTGGAGCCATTTCTGCCAGCTCAAACCCCAAATTCCACGGGGTCAAGAAGGCTTTTTGGGGTGCCCCTCCAAACCTGGAGCCATTTCTTCCAGCTGAAACCTAGAATTCCAGGAGGTCGTGAGGGATTTTTGGACCTGTCCTCCCCCAAAATTGGAGCCATTTCTGGCAGCCGAACCCTCAAATTCCAGAAGGTTGTGAGGGCTTTTTGGAGCAGCCCTTCCCAAATTTGGAGATGTTTCTGTTAAATGAAACCCTGACGTTCAGGGGATTGTGAGGGCTGTTTGGAGCAACCCTTCCCCAAACCTGGAGCCATTTTTGCAAGCTGAAACCCCCAATTGAGGAGGTTGTGAGTGCTTTTTGGAGCTGCCCTCCCCCAAAACTGGAGCCATTTCTGCCAGCTCATACCCCAAATTCTAGGAGGTCATGATGGATTTTGGGAGCTGCCCTCCCCCACAATTGTAGACATTTCTGCCAGCTGAAACCCCAAATTCCAGAAGGTCATGACTGCATTTTGGAAAAGTCCTCCCTCAAATTTGGAGTCATTTGTGCCAGGTGAAACACTGAATTCCAGGAGGTCGTGAGCGCTTTTTGGAGCAGCCTTACAACAAAATTGGAGCCATTTCTGCCTGTTGAAATCAAAATTCCAGGAGGTTGTGACAGATTTTGGGCCTCCTCCCTCACCAAAATTAGAAGCCATTTCTGCCAGATGAAACCCTGAATTCAAGAGGTTGTGAGGGGCTGTTTGGAGCAGCCCTCACCCAAAACTGGACCATTTCTGCCAGCTGAAACCCCAATTCAGAAGGTCGGGAGAGGCTTCTGCAGCTGCCCTCCCCAAAACTGGAGCCACTTCCTAGCTGAAATGGAAATTTCAGAAGGTCGTGAGGCTTTTTGGAGCAGCCCCACACGAAAATTGAAGCCATTTCTCCAGTTGAAACCCCAAATTCCAGGAGGTTGTGAGGGCATTTGGGCAGCCCTCCCAAAATTGAAGCTGTTTCTGCCAGCTGAAACCCTGAATTCAGGAGGTTGTAAGGGCTTTTGGAGCAGCCCTTCCCAAAATTGAGCCGTTTCTGCCAGCTGAAACACTGAATTCCAGGTGGTCGTGGCTTTTTGAGCAGCCCTACACCTAAACTGGAGCCACTTCTGCCAGTGGAAATCCCAAATTTCAGCAGATTGTGCGATTTTTGGAGCAGCCTCCTTCACCAAAATGAAAGCTGTTTCTGCCAGATGAAGCCCTAAATTCAGAAGGTTGTGAGGGCTGTTGGGCAGCCCTCGCCCAAACTGGAGCCATTTCTCCAGCTGAAACCTCGAATTCAGAAGGTCGTGAGAGCTTTTTGGAGCTGACCTCCACAAAACTGGAGCCATTTCTGCTAGCAGAAATGGCAAATTTCAGAAGGTCATAAGGGTTTTGGAGCAGCCCTCCCAAAAATTGGAGCCATTTCTGCCAGCTGAATCCCAGAATTATAGAAGGTGGTGAGGCTTTTGGAGCAGCCCTCCCTAGAAATTGGAGCTGATTCTGCCAGCTGAAACCCCAAATTCCAGGAGGCCGTGAGAGTTATTGGAAAAGCCCTCCCCAAAATGGAGCCGTTTCTTCAAGCTGAAACGACGAATTCCAGGAGGTCATGAGGGCTTTTTGGAGCAGCCCTCCCCTGAAATTGGAGCCATTTCTGCCAGGTGAAACCCTGAATTCCAGGAGGTGATGAGGGTTTTTTGGAGAAGCCCTCCCCAAAAATTGGAGCCATTTCTGCCAGCTCAAACCCCAAATTCCATGGGGTCAAGAAGGCTTTTTGGAGTGCCCCTCCAAACCTGGAGCCATTTCTGCCAGCTGAAACCTAGAATTCCAGGAGGTCGTGAGGGATTTTTGGACCTGTCCTCCCCCAAAATTGGAGCCATTTCTGGCAGCCGAACCCTCAAATTCCAGGAGGTTGTGAGGGCTTTTTGGAGCAGCCCTCCCCAAAATTGCAGCTGTTTCTGTCAAATGAAACCCTGAATTTCAGGAGATTGTGAGGGCTGTTTGGAGCAACCCTCCCCCAAACCTGGAGCCATTTCTGCCAGCTGAAACCCCCAATTGAGGAGGTTGTGAGTGCTTTTTGGAGCTGCCCTCCCCCAAAGCTGGAGCCATTTCTGCCAGCTGAATCCCCAAATTTCAGGAGGTCATGAGGGATTTTGGGAGCTGCCCTCCCCCACAATTGGAGACATTTCTGCCAGCTGAAACCACAAATTCCAGAAGGTCATGAGGGCTTTTTGGAAAAGTCCTCCCTCAAAATTGAAGTCATTTGTGCCAGGTGAAACACTGAATTCCAGGAGGTCGTGAGGGCTTTTTGGAGCAGCCCTCCCCCAAAATTGGAGCCATTTCTGCCAGGAGAAACCCTGAATTCAAGGAGTTCATCAGGGCTTTTTGTAGCAGCCCTCCTCCAAAATTGGAGTCATTTCTGCCAGATGAAAACCTTAATTCCAGGGGTTGTGATGGCTTTTTGGAGCAGCGCTCTAGCCCAAAGCTGGAACCATTTCTGAAGGCTAAATGCCAGAATTCCAGAAGCTGGAGAGGGCTTTTTGGAGTGGCCCTCCCCTGAAAATGGAGCCATTTCTGCCAGGTGAAACCCAGAATTCCAAGAGGTGATGAGGGTTTTTTGGAGCAGCCCTCCCCCAAAATTGGAGCCATTTCTGCCAGCTGAAACCTAGAATTCCTGAAGGTCATGAGGGCTTCATGGAGCAGGCCTACCCCAAAATTGAAGCCATTTCTGCCGGTTGAAACCCTGAATTCCAGGAGGTTGTGAGGGCTTTTTGGAGCAGCGTTCCCCCAAAATAGGAGCCATTTCTGCCAGCTGAAACCCCAAATTCCATGAGGTTATGAGGGCTTTGTCGAGCTGCCCTCCTCCAAAATTAGAGCCATTTCTGCCAGCGGAAACCCCCAAATTCCAGGAGGTCATAAAGGCTTTCTGGAGTGACCCCATCCCCCCAAGCCTGGAGCCATTTCTGCCAGCTGAAATCTCGAATTCCAGGAGATTCTGAGGGCTTTTTGGAGCAGCCCTCCTCCAGAATTGGAGCCACTTCTGCCAGCTGAAACCCAGAATTCCAGGAGGTTGTGAGGGCTTTTTGGACCAGCCCTCCCAAAGCTGGAGCCATTTCTGCCAGCTGAAACCCAGAATTCCAGAAGGTCTGAGGATTTTGGACCAGCCCTCCCCAAAATGGAGCCATTTCTGCCAGCTGAATCCTTGAATTCCAGGAGGTTATGAAGGCTTTTGGAGCAGCCCTCCCCAAAATTGGAGCCATTTCTGCCAGCTGAAACCACACAAATTCCAGGAGGTCGTCATGGCTTTTGGAGCAGCCTTCCCCAAAATGGAGCTGTTTCTGCGAGCTGAAGCCCTGAATTCAGGAGGTTGTGAGTGCTTTTGGAGCAGCCCCACAAAGATGGAGCCATTTCTGCAAGCTGAAACCTAGAATTCCAGGAGGTCGTGAGGGCTTCTTGGAGCAGCCCTTCCCAAAATTGAAGCCATTTCTGCCAGTTGAAACCCTGCATTTCAGGAGGTTGTGAGGGCTTTTTGGAGCAGTGCTCCCCCAAATAGTAGCCATTTCTGCCAGCTGAATACCCAAATTACATGAGGTTATGAGGGCCTTTTTGAGCAGCCCTCCCTCAAAATTAGAGCCATTTCTGCCAGCTGAAACCCCAAATTCCAGGAGGCCATGAAGGCTTTCTGGAGTGAGCCCATCCCCACAAGCCTGGAGCCATTTCTGCCAGCTGATACCCAGAATCCAGGGAGATTGTGAGGTGTTTTTGGAGAAGCCCTCCCCCAAAATTGGAGCCATTTCTGCAAGCTGAAACCCTAAATTCCTGGAGCTTGTGAGGGCTTTTTTGAGCATCCCCCTAGTCCAAAACTGGAGCCATTTCTGCCAGCTGAATCCCAGAATTACAGAAGGTGGTGAGGGCTTTTTGGTGCAGCCCTCCCCCAAAATTGGAGCGGTTTCTGCTAGCTGAAACCCCAAATTCCAGGAGGCCATGATGGTTATTTGGAAAAGCCCTGCCCCAAAATTGAAGCCATTTCTTCGAGCTGAAATGACGAATTCCAGGAGGTCATGAGGGCTTTTTCTAGCAGCCCTCCCCCAAAATTGTAGCCATTTCTGCCAGCAGAAACCTATAATTCCAGGAGGTTGTGAGGGAGTTTTGGAGCAGCCCCCCAAAAGCTGGAGCTATTTCTGCCAACTGAAACCCAGAATTCCAGGAGGGCGTCAGGCTTTTCAGAGCAGCCCTCTCCCAAAATTTGATCCATTTCTGCCCACTGAAACCCAAAATTCCAGGAGGTCGTGAGGGCATTTAGGAGCAGCCCTCCCCCAAAAGTGGAGACATTTCTGACAGGCGAAAACCTGAATTCAAGGAGGTCATCAGGGCTTTTTGTAGCAGCCCTCCTCCAAAATTGGAGCCATTTCTGCTAGCTGAAAACCTTAATTCCAGGGGGTTGTGATGGCTTTTTGGAGCAGCACTTTAGCCCAAAGCTGGAGCCATTTCTGAAGGCTAAATGCCAGAATTCCAGAAGCTGGTGAGGGCTTTTTGGAGTGGCCCTCCCTTGAAAATGGAGCCATTTCTGCCAGGTGAAACCCTGAATTCCAAGAGGTGATGAGGGTTTTTTGGAGCAGCCCTCCCCCAAAATTGGAGCCATTTCTGACAGCTCAAACTCCTAATTCCATAGGATAAAGAAGGCTTTTTAGAATGCCCCTCCAAACCTGGATCCATTTCTGCCATCAGAAACTCAGAATTCCAGGAGGTTGTGAGGGATTTTTGGACCTGCCCTCCTCCAAAATTGGAGCCATTTCTGCCAGTTGAAACTCCAAATTCCAGGAGGCCATGAGGGGCTTTTAGCAGCATACCCCAAAATTGGAGCTATTTCTGAAAGCTGAATCCCCAAATTCCAGGAAGTCATGATAGATTTTTGGAGCAGCCCTCCCCAAAGGTGGAGCCATTTCAAGCAGCCGAACCCTCAAATTCCAGGAGGTTGTGAGGGCTTTTTGAGCAACCCTCCCAAAATTGGAGCTGTTTCTGTCAAATGAAACCTGAATTTCAGGAGATTGTGAGGCTGTTTGGAGGAACCCTCCCCCAAACCTGGAGCCATTTCTGCCACCTGAAACCCCCAATTGAGGAGGTTGTGAGTGCTTTTTGGAGCTGACCTCCCCCAAAACTGGAGCCATTTCTTCCAGCTGAAACCCCAAATTCCAGAAGGTCATGAGTGCTTTTTGGACAAGTTCTCCCTCAAAATTGGAGTCATTTGTGCCAGGTGAAACACTGAATTCCTGGATGCCATGAGCGCTTTTTGGAGCAGCCCTACACAAAAATTGAAGCCATTTCTGCCAGTTGAAACCCCAAATTCCAGGACGTTGTGAGGGCATTTTGGAGCAGCCCTCCACAAAATTGAAGCTGTTTCTGCCAGCTGAATCCCTGAATTCCAGGAGGTTGTAAGGGCTTTTTGGAGCAGCCCTTCCCCAAAATTGGAGCTGTTTCTGCTAGCTGAAACACAGAATTCCAGGTGGTCGTGGAGCTTTTGGAGCAGCCCCACCTAAACTGGAGCCACTTCTGCCAGTTGAAATCCCAAATTTCAGCAGATTGTGACAGTTTTGAGCAGCCTCCTTCATCAAAATGAAAGCTGTTTCTGCCAGATGAAGCCTGAATTCAGGAGGTTGTGAGGGCTGTTTGGAGCAACCACGCCTCAAACTGGAGCCATTTCTCCCAGCTGAAACCTCGAATTCAGAAGGTCGTGAGAGCTTTTTGGAGCTGACCTCCAACAAAACTAGAGCCATTTCTGCTAGCTGAAATGGCAAATTTCAAAAGGTCATAAGGGTTTTTTGGAGCAGCCCTCCCCAAAGATTGGAGCCATTTCTGCCAGCTGAATCCCAGAATTAATGAAGGTGGAGAGGGCTTTGGAGCAACCCTCCCAGAAATGGAGCTGTTTCTGCCAGCTGAAACCCCAAATTCCAGGAGGCCATGACAGTTATTTGAAAACCTCCCCAAATTTGAGCCGTTTCTTTAAGCTGAACAACGAATTCCATGAGTCATGAGGCTTTTAGTTGCAGCCCTTCCCTGAAATTGGAGCCATTTCTGCCAGGTGAAACCCTGAATTCCAGGAGGTGATGAGGGTTTTTTGGAGCAGCCCTCCCCCAAAATTGGAGCCATTTCTGCCAGCTCAAACCCCAAATTCCATGGGGTCAAGAAGGCTTTTTGGAGTGCCCCTCCAAACCTGGAGCCATTTCTGCCAGCTGAAACCTAGAATTCCAGGAGGTCGTGAGGGATTTTTGGACCTGTCCTCCCCCAAAATTGGAGCCATTTCTGGCAGCCGAACCCTCAAATTCCAGGAGGTTGTGAGGGCTTTTGGAGCAACCCTCCCAAATTTGGAGCTGTTTCTGTAAATGAAACCCTGAAGTTCAGTAGATTGTGAGGGCTGTTTGGAGCAACCCTTCCCCAAACCTGGAGCCATTTCTGCCAGCTGAAACCCCCAATTGAGGAGGTTGTGAGTGCTTTTTGGAGCTGCCCTCCCCCAAAACTGGAGCCATTTCTGACAGCTCAAATCCCAAATTCCAGGAGGTCATGATGGATTTTGGGAGCTGCCCTCCCCCACATTTGGAGACATTTCTGCCAGCTGAAGCCCCAATATTCAGAAGGTCATGAGGGCATTTTGGAAAAGTCCTCCCTCAAAATTGGAGTCATTTGTGCCAAGTGAAACACTGAATTCCAGGAGGTCGTGAGCACTTTTTGGAGCAGCCTTACACCAAAATTGGAGCCATTTCTGCCAGTTGAAATCCAAAATTCCAGGAGGTTGTGACAGATTTTTTAAGCCGCCTCCCTCACCAAAATTAGAGTTGTTTCTGCCAGATGAAACCCTGAATTCCATGAGGTTGTGAGGGCTGTTTGGAGCAGCCCTCACCCAAAACTGGAGCCATTTCTGCCAGCTGAAACCCCGAATTCAGAAGGTCTGGAGGGCTTCTTGGAGCTGCCCTCCACCAAAACTGGTGCTACTTCTGCTAGCTGAAACGGCAAATTTCAGAAGGTCGTGAGGGCTTTTTGGAGCAGCCCTACATGAAAATTGAAGCCATTTCTGCCAGTTGAAACCCCAAATTCCAGGACGTTGTTGAGGCATTTTGAGCAGCCCTCCCAAAATTGAAGCTGTTTCTGCCAGCTGAAACACTGAATTCCAGGAGGTTGTAAGGGCTTTTTGGAGCAGCCTTCCCCAAAATTGGAGCCGTTTCTGCAAGCTGAAACCTCAAATTCCAGGAGATCCTGATGGCTAATTGGAGCAGCCCTCTCCCAAAATTGGAGCCATTTCTGCCAGCTGAAACCCTGAATTCCTGAAGGTTGTGAGGGCTTTTTGGAGCAGCCCCCTAGCTCAAAGCTTAGGCCATTTCTGCCAGCTGGATCCCAGAATTCCAGAAGTTGGTGAGGGCTTTTTGGAGCAGCCCTCCACCGAAATGGAGCTGTTTCTGCCAGCTGAAACCCCAAATTCCAGGAGGTCATGAGTGTTATTTGGATAAGCCCTCCCCCAAATTTGCAGCAGTTTCTGTGAGCTGAAACCCCAATTCCAGGAGGTCATGAGGGCTTTTTCTAGCAGACCTCCTACAAGATTGGAGCCGTTTCTGCCAGCTGAAACCCCAAATTCCAGAATTTCATGATGGCTTTTTGGAGTAGCCCTCCCATAAAATTGGAGTCATTTGTGCCAGCTGAAACACTGAATTCCAGGTGGTCATGAGCTTTTTGAGCAGCCCTACACCAAACTGGAGCCACTTCTGCCAGTTGAAATCCCAAATTTCAGCAGATGGTGAGCGTTTTTTGGAGCAGCCTCCCTCACCAAAATGAAAGCTGTTTCTGCCAGATGAAGCCCTGAATTCCAGGAGGTGATGAGGGTGTTTTGGAGAAGCCCTCCTCAAAAATTGGAGCCATTTCTGCCAGCTCAAACCCCAAATTCCATGGGGTCAAGAAGGCTTTTTGGAGTGCCCCTCCAAACCTGGAGCCATTTCTGCCAGCTGAAACCTAGAATCCCAGGAGGTCGTGAGGGATTTTTGGACCTGTCCTCCCCCAAAATTGGAGCCATTTCTGGCAGCCGAACCCTCAAATTCCAGGAAGTTGTGAGAGCTTTTTGGAGCAGCCATCCCCAAAATTGCAGCTGTTTCTGTCAAATGAAACCCTGAATTTCAGGAGAGTGTGAGGGCTGTTTGGAGCAACCCTCCCCCAAACCTGGAGCCATTTCTGCCAGCTGAAACCCCGAATTGAGGAGGTTGTGAGTGCTTTTTGGAGCTGACCTCCCCCAAAGCTGGAGCCATTTCTGCCAGCTGAATCCCCAAATTTCAGGAGGTCATGAGGGATTTTGGGAGCTGCCCTCCCCCACAATTGGAGACATTTCTGACAGCTGAAACCGCAAATTCCAGAAGGTCATGGGGCTTTTGGAAAAGTCCTCCCTCAAAATTGGAGTCATTTGTGCCAGGTGAAACACTGAATTCCAGGAGGTCGTGAGGGCTTTTTGGAGCAGAACTCCCCCAAAATTGTAGCCATTTCTGCTAGGAGAAATCCTGAATTCAAGGAGGTCATCAGGGCTTTTTGTAGCAGCCCTCCTCCAAAATTGGAGTCATTTCTGCCAGATGAAAACCTTAATTCCAGGGGGTTGTGATGGCTTTTTGGAGCAGCGCTCTAGCCCAAAGCTGGAGCCATTTCTGAAGGCTAAATGCCAGAATTCCAGAAGCTGGAGAGGGCTTTTTGGAGCGGCCCTCTCCTGAAAATGGAGCCATTTCAGCCAGGTGAAACCCAGAATTCCAAGAGGTGATGAGGGTTTTTCGGAGCAGCCCTCCCCCAAAATTGGAGCCATTTCTGCCAGCTGAAACCTAGAATTCCTGAAGGTCATGAGGGCTTCATGGAGCAGGCCTACCCCAAAATAGGAGCCATTTCTGCCAGCTGAAACCCCAAATTCCATGAGGTTATGAGGGCTTTGTCGAGCTGCCCTCCTCCAAAATTAGAGCCATTTCTGCCAGCGGAAACCCCCAAATTCCAGGAGGTCATAAAGGCTTTCTGGAGTGACCCCATCCCCCCAAGCCTGGAGCCATTTCTGCCAGCTGAAATCTCGAATTCTAGGAGATTCTGAGGGCTTTTTGGAGCAGCCCTCCTCCAGAATTGGAGCCACTTCTGCCAGCTGAAACCCAAAATTCCAGGAGGTTGTGAGGGCTTTTTGGACCAGCCCTCCCAAAGCTGGAGCCATTTCTGCCAGCTGAAACCCAGAATTCCAGAAGGTCGTGAGGGATTTTTGGACCAGCCCTCCCCCGAAAATGGAGCCATTTCTGCCAGCTGAATCCTTGAATTCCAGGAGGTTATGAAGGCTTTTTGGAGCAGCCCTCCCCCAAAATTGGAGCCATTTCTGCCAGCTGAAACCACACAAATTCCAGGAGGTCGTCATGGCTTTTTGGAGCAGCCTTCCCCCAAAATTGGAGCTGTTTCTGTGAGCTGAAGCCCTGAATTCCAGGAGGTTGTGAGTGCTTTTTGGAGCAGCCCCACCAAAGATGGAGCCATTTCTGCAAGCTGAAACCTAGAATTCCAGGAGGTCGTGAGGGCTTCTTGGAGCAGCCCTTCCCAAAATTGAAGCCATTTCTGCCAGTTGAAACCCTGCATTTCAGGAGGTAGTGAGGGCTTTTTGGAGCAGTGCTCTCCCAAATAGTAGCCATTTCTGCCAGCTGAAAACCCAAATTACATGAGGTTATGAGGGCTTTTTTGAGCAGCCCTTCCTCAAAATTAGAGCCATTTCTGCCAGCTGAAACCCCAAATTCCAGGAGGCCATGAAGGCTTTCTGAGTGAGCCCATCCCACAAGCCTGGAGCCATTTCTGCCAGCTGATACCCAGAATCCAGGGAGATTGTGAGGTGTTTTTGGAGAAGCCCTTCCCCACAATTGGAGCCATTTCTGCAAGCTGAAACCCTAAATTCCTTGGAGGTTGTGAGGGCTCTTTTGAGCATCCCCCTAGTCCAAAACTGGAGCCATTTCTGCCAGCTGAATCCTAGAATTACAGAATGTGGTGAGGGCTTTTTGGTGCAGCCCTCCCCCAAAATTGGAGCTGTTTCTGCTAGCTGAAACCCCAAATTCCAGGAGGCCATGATGGTTATTTGGAAAAGCCCTGCCCCAAAATTGGAGCCATTTCTTCGAGCTGAAATGACGAATTCCAGGAGGTCATGAGGGCTTTTTCTAGCAGCCCTTCCCCAAAATTGTAGACATTTCTGCCAGCAGAAACCTATAATTCCAGGAGGTTGTGAGGGAGTTTTGGAGCAGCCCCAAAAGCTGGAGCTATTTCTGCCAACTGAAACCCAGAATTCCAGGAGGCATCAGGCTTTTCAGAGCAGCCTCTCCCGAAATTTGATCCATTTCTGCCAGCTGAAACCCAAAATTCCAGGAGGTCGTGAGGGCATTTAGAGCAGCCTCCCAAAAGTGGAGACATTTCTGACAGGCGAAAACCTGAATTGAAGGAGGTCATCAGGGCTTTTGTAGCAGCCTCCTCCAAAATTGGAGCCATTTCTGCTAGCTGAAAACCTTAATTCCAGGGGTTGTGATGGCTTTTGAGCAGCACTTTAGCCCAAAGCTGGAGCCATTTCTGAAGGCTAAATGCCAGAATTCCAGAAGCTGGTGAGGGCTTTTTGGAGTGGCCCTCCCTTGAAAATGGAGCCATTTCTGCCAGGTGAAACCCTGAATTCCAAAAGGTAATGAGGGTTTTTTGGAGCAGCCCTCCCCCAAAATTGGAGCCATTTCTGACAGCTCAAACTCCTAATTCCATGGGATAAAGAAGGCCTTTTAGAATGCCCCTCCAAACCTGGAGCCATTTCTGCCAGCAGAAACTCAGAATTCCAGGAGGTTGTGAGGGAATTTTGGACCTGCCCTCCTCCAAAATTGGAGCCATTTCTGCCAGTTGAAACTCCAAATTCCAGGAGGCCATGAGGGCTTTTTGGAGCAGCCATACCCCAAAATTGGAGCTATTTCTGAAAGCTGAATCCCCAAATTCCAGGAGGTCATGATAGATTTTTTGGAGCAGCCCTCCCCCAAAATTGGAGCCATTTCAAGCAGCCAAACCCACAAATTCCAGGAGGTTGTGAGGGCTTTTTGGAGCAGCCCTCCCCAAAATTGGAGCTGTTTCTGTCAAATGAAACCCTGAATTTCAGGAGATTGTGAGGGCTGTTTGGAGGAACCCTCCCCCAAACCTGGAGCCATTTCTGCCACCTGAAACCCCCAATTGAGGAGGTTGTGAGTGCTTTTTGGAGCTGACCTCCCCCAAAACTGGAGCCATTTCTTCCAGCTGAAACCCCAAATTCCAGGAGGTCATGAGGGATTTTTGGAGCTGCCCTCCCCCACAATTGAGCCATTTCTGCCAGCTGAAACCCCAAATTCCAGAAGGTCATGAGTGCTTTTTGGACAAGTTCTCCCTCAAAATTGGAGTCATTTGTGCCAAGTGAAACACTGAATTCCAGGAGGCCGTGAGCGCTTTTTGGAGCAGCCCTACACAAAAATTGAAGCAATTTCTGCCAGTTGAAACCCCAAATTCCAGGACATTGTGAGGGCATTTTGGAGCAGCCCTCCCCAAAATTGAAGCTGTTTCTGCCAGCTGAATCCCTGAATTCCAGGAGGTTGTAAGGGCTTTTTGGAGCAGCCCTTCCCCAAAATTGGAGCTGTTTCTGCCAGCTGAAACACAGAATTCCAGGTGGTCGTGAGCGCTTTTTGGAGCAGCCCTACACCTAAACTGGAGCCACTTCTGCCAGTAGAAATCCCAAATTTCAGCAGATTGGGAAGGTTTTTTGGAGCAGCCTCCTTCATCAAAATGAAAGCTGTTTCTGCCAGATGAAGCCCTGAATTCCAGGAGGTTGTGAGGGCTGTTTGGAGCAGCCCTCGCCCAAAACTAGAGCCATTTCTCCCAGCTGAAACCTCGAATTCAGAAGGTCGTGAGAGCTTTTTGGAGCTGACCTCCACCAAAACTGGAGCCATTTCTGCCAGCAGAAACTCAGAATTCCAGGAGGTTGTGAGGGATTTTTGGACCTGCCCTCCTCCAAAATTGGAGCTATTTCTGCCAGTTGAAACTCCA
The DNA here is from genome assembly GCA_016271365.2 of Neoceratodus forsteri. Lineage (NCBI taxonomy): Eukaryota > Metazoa > Chordata > Ceratodontiformes > Ceratodontidae > Neoceratodus > Neoceratodus forsteri. The sequence goes on from CM057449.1 coordinate 738,788,517, forward strand.
AATTCCAGGAGGCCATGAGGGCTTTTTGGAGCAGCCATACCCCAAAATTGGAGCTATTTCTGAAAGCTGAATCCCCAAATTCAAGGAGGTCATGATAGATTTTTTGGAGCAGCCCTCCCCCAAAATTGGAGCCATTTCAAGCAGCCGAACCCTCAAATTCCAGGAGGTTGTGAGGGCTTTTTGGAGCAGCCCTCCCCAAAATTGGAGCTGTTTCTGTCAAATGAAACCCTGAATTTCAGGAGATTGTGAGGGATGTTTGGAGGAAACCTCCCCCAAACCTGGAGCAATTTCTGCCTCCTGAAACCCCCAATTGAGGAGGTTGTGAGTGCTTTTTGGAGCTGACCTCCCCCAAAACTGGAGCCATTTCTTCCAGCTGAAACCCCAAATTCCAGGAGGTCATGAGGGATTTTTGGAGCTGCCCTCCCCCCACAATTGGAGCCATTTCTGCCAGCTGAAACCCCAAATTCCAGAAGGTCATGAGTGCTTTTTGGATAAGTTCTCCCTCAAAATTGGAGTCATTTGTGCCAGGTGAAACACTGAATTCCTGGAGGCCGTGAGCGCTTTTTGGAGCAGCCCTACACAAAAATTGAAGCCATTTCTGCCAGTTGAAACCCCAAATTCCAGGACGTTGTGAGGGCATTTTGGAGCAGCCCTCCCCAAAATTGAAGCTGTTTCTGCCAGCTGAATCCCTGAATTCCAGGAGGTTGTAAGGGCTTTTTGGAGCAGCCCTTCCCCAAAATTGGAGCTGTTTCTGCCAGCTGAAACACAGAATTCCAGGTGGTCGTGAGCGCTTTTTGGAGCAGCCCTACACCTAAACTGGAGCCACTTCTGCCAGTTGAAATCCCAAATTTCAGCAGATTGTGACGGTTTTTGGAGCAGCCTCCTTCATCAAAATGAAAGCTGTTTCTGCCAGATGAAGCCCTGAATTCCAGGAGGTTGTGAGGGCTGTTTGGAGCAGCCCTCGCCCAAAACTGGATCCATTTCTCCCAGCTGAAACCTCGAATTCAGAAGGTCGTGAGAGCTTTTTGGAGCTGACCTCCACCAAAACTGGAGCCATTTCTGCTAGCTGAAATGGCAAATTTCAGAAGGTCGTAAGGGTTTTTTGGAGCAGCCCTCCCCAAAGATTGGAGCCATTTCTGCCAGCTGAATCCCAGAATTAATGAAGGTGGTGAGGGCTTTTTGGAGCAGCCCTCCCCAGAAATTGGAGCTGTTTCTGCCAGCTGAAACCCCAAATTCCAGGAGGCCATGACAGTTATTTGGAAAAGCCCTCCCCAAATTTGAGCCGTTTCTTTAAGCTGAAACAACGAATTCCATGAGGTCATGAGGGCTTTTTGGAGCAGCCCTTCCCTGAAATTGGAGCCATTTCTGCCAGGTGAAACCCTGAATTCCAGGAGGTGATGAGGGTTTTTTGGAGCAGCCCCCCCCCCAAAATTGGAGCCATTTCTGCCAGCTCAAACCCCAAATTCCATGGGGTCAAGAAGGCTTTTTGGAGTGCCCCTCCAAACCTGGAGCCATTTCTGCCAGCTGAAACCTAGAATTCCAGGAGGTCGTGAGGGATTTTTGGACCTGTCCTCCCCCAAAATTGGAGTCATTTCTGGCAGCCGAACCCTCAAATTCCAGGAGGTTGTGAGGGCTTTTTGGAGCAGCCCTCCCCAAATTTGGAGCTGTTTCTGTTAAATGAAACCCTGAAGTTCAGGAGATTGTGAGGGCTGTTTGGAGCAACCCTTCCCCAAACCTGGAGCCATTTCTGCCAGCTGAAACCCCCAATTGAGGAGGTTGTGAGTGCTTTTTAGAGCTGCCCTCCCCCAATACTGGAGCCATTTCTGACAGCTCAAATCCCAAATTCCAGGAGGTCATGATGGATTTTGGGAGCTGTCCTCCCCCACCTTTGGAGACATTTCTGCCAGCTGAAACCCCAAATTCTAGAAGGTCATGAGGGCATTTTGGAAAAGTCCTCCCTCAAAATTGGAGTCATTTGTGCCAAGTGAAACACTGAATTCCAGGAGGTCGTGAGCACTTTTTGGAGCAGCCTTACACCAAAATTGGAGCCATTTCTGCCAGTTGAAATCCAAAATTCCAGGAGGTTGTGACAGATTTTGAAGCGCCTCTCACCAAAATTAGAGCGTTTCTTCTGCCAGATGAAACCCTGAATTCCATGAGGTTGTGAGGGCTGTTTGGAGCAGCCCTCACCCAAAACTGGAGCCATTTCTGCCAGCTGAAACCCCGAATTCAGAAGGTCTGGAGGGCTTCTTGGAGCTGCCCTCCACCAAAACTGGTGCTACTTCTGCTAGCTGAAACGGCAAATTTCAGAAGGTCGTGAGGGCTTTTTGGAGCAGCCCTACATGAAAATTGAAGCCATTTCTGCCAGTTGAAACCCCAAATTCCAGGACGTTGTGAGGGCATTTTGGAGCAGCCCTCCCCAAAATTGAAGCTGTTTCTGCCAGCTGAAACCCTGAATTCCAGGAGGTTGTAAGGGCTTTTTGGAGCAGCCCTTCCCCAAAATTGGAGCCGTTTCTGCAAGCTGAAACCTCAAATTTCAGGAGATCCTGATGGTTTTTTGAGCAGCCCTCTCCCAAAATTGGAGCCATTTCTGCCAGCTGAAACCCTGAATTCCTGAAGGTTGTGAGGGCTTTTTGGAGCAGCCCCCTAGCTCAAAGCTGAGCCATTTCTGCCAGCTGGATCCCAGAATTCCAGAAGTTGGTGAGGGCTTTTTGGAGCAGCCCTCCACCGAAATTGGAGCTGTTTCTGCCAGCTGAAACCCCAAATTCCAGGAGGTCATGAGTGTTATTTGGATAAGCCCTCCCCAAATTTGGAGCAGTTTCTGTGAGCTGAAACCCCGAATTCCAGGAGGTCATGAGGGCTTTTTCTAGCAGATCTCCACCAAGATTGGAGCCGTTTCTGCCAGCTGAAACCCCAAATTCCAGAATTTCATGATATCTTTTTGGAGTAGCCCTCCCATAAAATTGGAGTCATTTGTGCCAGCAGAAACACTGAATTCCAGGTGGTCATGAGCGCTTTTTGGAGCAGCCCTACACCAAAACTGGAGCCACTTCTGCCAGTTGAAATCCCAAATTTCAGCAGATGGTGACAGTTTTTTGGAGCAGCCTCCCTCACCAAAATGAAAGCTGTTTCTGCCAGATGAAGCCCTGAATTCCAGGAGGTGATGAGGGTTTTTTGGAGAAGCCCTCCTCAAAAATTGGAGCCATTTCTGCCAGCTCAAACCCCAAATTCCATGGGGTCAAGAAGGCTTTTTGGAGTGCCCCTCCAAACCTGGAGCCATTTCTGCCAGCTGAAACCTAGAATTACAGGAGGTCGTGAGGGATTTTTGGACCTGTCCTCCCCCAAAATTGGAGCTATTTCTGGCAGCCGAACCTCAAATTCCAGGAAGTTGTGAGGGCTTTTTGGAGCAGCCCTCCCAAAATTGCAGCTGTTTCTGTCAAATGAAACCCTGAATTTCAGGAGATCGTGAGGGCTGTTTGGAGCAACCCTTCCCCAAACCTGGAGCCATTTCTGCAAGCTGAAACCCCCAATTGAGGAGGTTGTGAGTGCTTTTTGGAGCTGACCTCCCCCAAAGCTGGAGCCATTTCTGCCAGCTGAATCCCCAAATTTCAGGAGGTCATGAGGGATTTTGGGAGCTGCCCTCCCCCACAATTGGAGACATTTCTGCCAGCTGAAACCCCAAATTCCAGAAGGTCATGAGGGCTTTTTGGAAAAGTCCTCCCTCAAAATTGGAGTCATTTGTGCCAGGTGAAACACTGAATTCCAGGAGGTCGTGAGGGCTTTTTGGAGCAGCCCTACATGAAAATTGAAGCCATTTCTGCCAGTTGAAACCCCAAATTCCAGGACGTTGTGAGGGCATTTTGGAGCAGCCCTCCCCAAAATTGAAGCTGTTTCTGCCAGCTGAAACCCTGAATTCCAGGAGGTTGTAAGGGCTTTTTGGAGCAGCCCTTCCCCAAAATTGGAGCCGTTTCTGCAAGCTGAAACCTCGAATTCCAGGAGATCCTGATGGTTAATTGGAGCAGCCCTCTCCCAAAATTGGAGCCATTTCTGCCAGCTGAAACCTAGAATTACAGGAGGTCGTGAGGGATTTTTGGACCTGTCCTCCCCCAAAATTGGAGCTATTTCTGGCAGCCGAACCTCAAATTCCAGGAAGTTGTGAGGGCTTTTTGGAGCAGCCCTCCCAAAAATTGCAGCTGTTTCTGTCAAATGAAACCCTGAATTTCAGGAGATCGTGAGGGCTGTTTGGAGCAACCCTCCCCCAAACCTGGAGCCATTTCTGCAAGCTGAAACCCCCAATTGAGGAGGAGTTGTGAGTGCTTTTGGAGCTGACCTCCCCAAAGCTGGAGCCATTTCTGCCAGCTGAATCCCCAAATTTCAGGAGGTCATGAGGATTTTGGGAGCTGCCCTCCCCACAATTGAGAATATTTCTGCCAGCTGAAACCCAAAATTCCAGAAGGTCATGAGGGCTTTTGAAAAGTCCTCCTCAAAATTGAGTCATTTGTGCCAGGTGAAACACTGAATTCAGGAGGTCGTGAGGGGCTTTTGGACAGCCCTCTAAAATTGGAGCCATTTCTGAGGAAAACCATGAATTCAAGGAGGTCATCAGGGCTTTTGTAGCAGCCCTTCTCCAAAATTGGAGTCTTTTCTGCCAGATGAAAACCTTAATTCCAGGGGGTTGTGATGGCTTTTTGGAGCAGCGCTCTAGCCCAAAGCTGGAGCCATTTCTGAAGGCTAAATGCCAGAATTCCAGAAGCTGGAGAGGGCTTTTTGGAGCTGCCCTCCCCTGAAAATGGAGCCATTTCTGCCAGGTGAAACCCAGAATTCCAAGAGGTGATGAGGGTTTTTTGGAGCAGCCCTCCCCCAAAATTGGAGCCATTTCTGCCAGCTGAAACCTAGAATTCCTGAAGGTCATGAGGGCTTCATGGAGCAGGCCTACCCAAAATTGAAGCCATTTCTGCCAGTTGAAACCCTGAATTCCAGGAGGTTGTGAGGGCTTTTTGGAGCAGCGCTCCCCCAAAATAGGAGCCATTTCTGCCAGCTGAAACCCCAAATTCCATGAGGTTATGAGGGCTTTGTCGAGCTGCCCTCCTCCAAAATTAGAGCCATTTCTGCCAGCTGAAACCCCCAAATTCCAGGAGGTCATAAAGGCTTTCTGGAGTGACCCCATCCCCCCAAGCCTGGAGCCATTTCTGCCAGCTGAAATCTCGAATTCCAGGAGATTCTGAGGGCTTTTTGGAGCAGCCCTCCTCCAGAATTGGAGCCACTTCTGCCAGCTGAAACCCAGAATTCCAGGAGGTTGTGAGGGCTTTTTGGACCAGCCCTCCCAAAGCTGGAGCCATTTCTGCCAGCTGAAACCCAGAATTCCAGAAGGTCATGAGGGCTTTTTGGACCAGCCTCCCCGAAAATGGAGCCATTTCTGCCAGCTGAATCCCTGAATTCCAGGAGGTTATGAAGGCTTTTTGGAGCAGCCCTCCCCAAAGTTGGAGCCATTTCTGCCAGCTGAAACCACACAAATTCCAGGGAGGTCGTCATGGCTTTTGGGCAGCCTTCCCCAAAATTGGAGCTGTTTCTGCGAGCTGAAGCCCTGAATTCAGGAGGTTGTGAGTGCTTTTGGAGCAGCCCACCAAAGATGGAGCCATTTCTGCAAGCTGAAACCTAGAATTCCAGGAGGTCGTGAGGGCTTCTTGAGCAGCCCTTCCCAAAATTGAAGCCATTTCTGCCAGTTGAAACCCTGCATTTCAGGAGGTTGTGAGGGCTTTTTGGAGCAGTGCTCCCCCAAATAGTAGCCATTTCTGCCAGCTGAAAACCCAAATTACATGAGGTTATGAGGGCTTTTTTGAGCAGCCCTCCCTCAAAATTAGAGCCATTTCTGCCAGCTGAAACCCCAAATTCCAGGAGGCCATGAAGGCTTTCTGGAGTGAGCCCATCCCCACAAGCCTGGAGCCATTTCTGCCAGCTGATACCCAGAATCCAGGGAGATTGTGAGGTGTTTTTGGAGAAGCCCTCCCCAAAATTGGAGCCATTTCTGCAAGCTGAAACCCTAAATTCCTGGAGGTTGTGAGGGCTTTTTTGAGCATGCCCCTAGTCCAAAACTGAGCCATTTCTGCCAGCTGGAATCCCAGAATTACAGAAGGTGGTGAGGGTTTTTTGGCAGCCCTCCCCAAATTGGAGCTGTTTCTGCTAGCTGAAACCCCAAATTCCAGGAGGCCATGATGGTTATTTGGAAAGGCCCTGCCCCTGAAAATTGAAGCTTATTCTTCGAGCTGAAATGATTAATTCAGGAGGTCATGAGGGCTTTCTAGCAGCCCTCCCCTAAAATTGTAGAACATTTCTGCCAGCAGAAACCTATAATTCAGGAGGTTGTGAGGGAGTTTGGAGCAGCCCCCAAAAGCTGGAGATATTTCTGCCAACTGAAACCCAGAATTCCAGGAGGGTCAGGCTTTTCAGAGCAGCCCTCTCCCAAAATTTGATCCATTTCTGCCCACTGAAACCCAAATTCCAGGAGGTCGGAGGGCATTTAGGAGCAGCCTCTCCAAAGTGGAGACATTTCTGACAGGTGAAAACCTGAATTCAAGGAGGTCATCAGGGCTTTTTGTAGCAGCCTCCTCCAAAATTGAGTTTTTTCTAGCTGAAAATCTTAATTCCAAGGGTTGTGATGGCTTTTTGGAGCAGCACTTTAGCCCAAAGCTGGAGCCATTTCTGAAGGCTAAATGCCAGAATTCCAGAAGCTGGTGAGGGCTTTTTGGAGTGGCCCTCCCTTGAAAATGGAGCCATTTCTGCCAGGTGAAACCCTGAATTCCAAGAGGTGATGAGGGTTTTTTGGAGCAGCCCTCCCCCAAAATTGGAGCCATTTCTGACAGCTCAAACTCCTAATTCCATGGGATAAAGAAGGCTTTTTAGAGTGCCCCTTCAAACCTGGAGCCATTTCTGCCAGCAGAAACTCAGAATTCCAGGAGGTTGTGAGGGATTTTTGGACCTGCCCTCCTCCAAAATTGGAGCCATTTCTGCCAGTTGAAACTCCAAATTCCAGGAGGCTATGAGGGCTTTTGGAGTAGTACATACCCCAAAATAGAGCTAATTCTGAAAGCTGAATCCCCAAATTCCAGGAGGTCATGATAGATTTTTTGGAGCAGCCCTCCCCCAAAATTGGAGCCATTTCAAGCAGCCGAACCCTCAAATTCCAGGAGGTTGTGAGGGCTTATTGGAGCAGCCCTCCCAAATTGGAGCTGTTTCTGTCAAATGAAACCCTGAATTTCAGGAGATTGTGAGGGTTGTTTGGAGGAACCCTCCCCCAAACCTGGAGCCATTTCTGCCACCTGAAACCCCCAATTGAGGAGGTTGTGAGTGCTTTTTGGAGCTGACCTCCCCCAAAACTGGAGCCATTTCTTCCAGCTGAAACCCCAAATTCCAGGAGGTCATGAGGGATTTTTGGAGCTGCCCTCCCCCACAATTGGAGCCATTTCTGCCAGCTGAAACCCCAAATTCCAGAAGGTCATGAGTGCTTTTTGGACAAGTTCTCCCTCAAAATTGGAGTCATTTGTGCCAGGTGAAACACTGAATTCCAGGAGGCCGTGAGCGCTTTTTGGGGAAGCCCTACACAAAAATTGAAGCCATTTCTGCCAGTTGAAACCCCAAATTCAGGATGTTGTGAGGGCATTTTGGAGCAGCCCTCCCAAAATTGAAGCTGTTTCTGCCAGCTGAATCCCTGAATTCAGGAGGTTGTAAGGGCTTTTGGAGCAGCCCTTCCCAAAATTGGAGCTGTTTCTGCCAGCTGAAACACAGAATTCCAGGTGGTCATGATCTCTTTTTGGAGCAGCCCTACACCTAAACTGGAGCCACTTCTGCCAGTAGAAATCCCAAATTTCAGCAGATTGTGACGGTTTTTGAGCAGCCTCCTTCATCAAAATGAAAGCTGTTTCTGCCAGATGAAGCCCTGAATTCCAGGAGGTTGTGAGGGCTGTTTGGAGCAGCCCTCACCCAAAACTGGAGCCATTTCTCCCAGCTGAAACCTCGAATTCAGAAGGTCGTGAGAGCTTTTTGGAGCTGACCTCCACCAAAACTGGAGCCATTTCTGCTAGCTGAAATTGCAAATTTCAGAAGGTCGTAAGGGTTTTTTGGAGCAGCCCTCCCCAAAGATTGGAGCCATTTCTGCCAGCTGAATCCCAGAATTAATGAAGGTGGTGAGGGCATTTTGGAGCAGCCCTCCCCAGAAATTGGAGCTGTTTCTGCCAGGTGAAACCCCAAATTCCAGGAGGCCATGACAGTTATTTGGAAAAGCCCTCTCCCCAAATTTGAGCTGTTTCTTTAAGCTGAAACAACGAATTCCATGAGGTCATGAGGGCTTTTTGGAGCAGCCCTTCCCTGAAATTGGAGCCATTTCTGCCAGGTGAAACCCTGAATTCCAGGAGGTGATGAGGGTTTTTTGGAGCAGCCCCAAAATTGGAGCCATTTCTGCCAGCTCAAACCCCAAATTCCATGGGGTCAAGAAGGCTTTTTGGAGTGCCCCTCCAAACCTGGAGCCATTTCTGCCAGCTGAAACCTAGAATTCCAGGAGGTCGTAAGGGATTTTTGGACCTGTCCTCCCCCAAAATTGGAGTCATTTCTGGCAGCCGAACCCTCAAATTCCAGGAGGTTGTGAGGGCTTTTTGGAGCAGCCCTACCCAAATTTGGAGCTGTTTCTGTTAAATGAAACCCTGAAGTTCAGGAGATTGTGAGGGCTGTTTGGAGCAACCCTTCCCCAAACCTGGAGCCATTTCTGCCAGCTGAAACCCCCAATTGAGGAGGTTGTGAGTGCTTTTTAGAGCTGCCCTTCCCCAATACTGGTGCCATTTCTGACAGCTCAAATCCCAAATTCCAGGAGGTCATGATGGATTTTGGGAGCTGTCCTCCCCCACCTTTGGAGACATTTCTGCCAGCTGAAACCCCAAATTCCAGAAGGTCATGAGGGCATTTTGGAAAAGTCCTCCCTCAAAATTGGAGTCATTTGTGCCAAGTGAAACACTGAATTCCAGGAGGTCGTGAGCACTTTTTGGAGCAGCCTTACACCAAAATTGGAGCCATTTCTGCCAGTTGAAATCCAAAATTCCAGGAGGTTGTGACAGATTTTTGGAGCCACCTCCCTCACCAAAATTAGAGCCGTTTCTGCCAGATGAAACCCTGAATTCCATGAGGTTGTGAGGGCTGTTTGGAGCAGCCCTCACCCAAAACTGGAGCTTATTTCTGCCAGCTGAAACCCCGAATTCAGAAGGTCTGGAGGGCTTCTTGGAGCTGCCCTCCACCAAAACTGGTGCTACTTCTGCTAGCTGAAACGTCAAAATTCAGAAGGTCGTGAGGGCTTTTTGGAGCAGCCCTACATGAAAATTGAAGCCATTTCTGCCAGTTGAAACCCCAAATTCCAGGACGTTGTGAGGGCATTTTGGAGCAGCCCTGCCCAAAATTGAAGCTGTTTCTGCCAGCTGAAACCCTGAATTCCAGGAGGTTGTAAGGGCTTTTTGGAGCAGCCCTTCCCCAAAATTGGAGCCGTTTCTGCAAGCTGAAACCTCGAATTCCAGGAGATCCTGATGGCTAATTGGAGCAGCCCTCTCCCAAAATTGGAGCCATTTCTGCCAGCTGAAACCCTGAATACCTGAAGGTTGTGAGGGCTTTTTGGAGCAGCCCCCTAGCTCAAAGCTTAGGCCATTTCTGCCAGCTGGATCCCAGAATTCCAGAAGTTGGTGAGGGCTTTTTGGAACAGCCCTCCACTGAAATTGGAGCTGTTTCTGCCAGCTGAAACCCCAAATTCCAGGAGGTCATGAGTGTTATTTGGATAAGCCCTTCCCCAAATTTGGAGCAGTTTCTGTGTGCTGAAACCTCGAATTCCAGGAGGTCATGAGGGCTTTTTCTAGCAGACCTCCACCAAGATTGGAGCCGTTTCTGCCAGTTGAAACCCTGAATTCCAGAATTTCATGATGGCTTTTTGGAGTAGCCCTCCCATAAAATTGGAGTCATTTGTGCCAGCTGAAACACTGAATTCCAGGTGGTCATGAGCGCTTTTTGGAGCAGCCCTACACCAAAACTGGAGCCACTTCTGCCAGTTGAAATCCCAAATTTCAGCAGATTGTGTCATTTTTTTGGAGCAGCCTCCCTCACCAAAATGAAAGCTGTTTCTGCCAGATGAATCCCTGAATTCCAGGAAGTTGTGAGGGCTGTTTGGAGTAGCCCTTGCCCAAAACTGGAGCCATTTCTCCCAGCTGAAACCTCGAATTCAGAAGGTCGTGAGAGCTTTTTGGAGCTGACCTCCACCAAAACCAGAGCCATTTCTGCTAACTGAAATGGCAAATTTCAGAAGGTCGTAGGGTTTTTGGAGCAGCCCTCCCAAAATATTGGAGCCATTTCTGCCAGTTGAATCCCAGAATTATAGAAGGTGGTGAGGGCTTTTTGGAGCAGCCCTCCCCAGAAATTGGAGCTGTTTCTGCCAGCTGAAACCCCAAATTCCAGGAGGCCGTGAGAGTTATTTGGAAAAGCCCTTCCCCAAAATTGGAGCCATTTCTTCAAGCTGAAATGACGAATTCCAGGAGGTCATGAGGGCTTTTTGGAGCAGTCCTTCCCTGAAATTGGAGCCATTTCTGCCAGGTGAAACCCTGAATTTCAGGAGGTGATGAGGGATTTTTGGAGCAGCCCTCCCCCAAAATTGGAGCCATTTCTGCCAGCTCAAACCCCAAATTCCATGGGGTCAAGAAGGCTTTTTGGAATGCCCCTCCAAACCTGGAGCCATTTCTGCCAGCTGAACACCAAAATTGAGCCATTTCCCAGTTGAAATCTAAAATTACAGAAGGTTGTGACGCTTTTGGTGCCATCTCCTCACCAAAATTAGAGCTGTTTTTGCCAGATGAAACCTGAATTCAGGATGTTGTGAAGGCTGTTTGAGCAGCCTCACCCAAACTGAGCCATTTCCCAGCTGAAACCTGAATTAGCAGGTCGGGAGGGCTTCTTGAGCTGCCCTCCCCAAACTGAGCCACTTGCTAGCTGAATGGCAATTTTAGCGGTCATGAGGTTTTTGAGCAGCCCTCTCAAAATTGAAGCTGTTTCTGCCAGCTGAAACCTGAATTGCGGTGGTGTGGGCTTTGAGCAGTTTTCCCAAAATTGGTTTATTTCTGCCAGCTGAAACTCGAATTCCAGGAGATCCTGAGACTTTGGAGCAGCCTGTCCCAAATTGCCATTTCTGCCAGCTGAAACCCTGAATTCTGAAGGTTGTGAGGCTTTTGAGCTGCTCTCCCAAAATTGGTTGTTTTGTCAATGAAACTCTGAATGTCAGGAGATTGTGAGGCTTTTACACCTCTCCCAACCCTGGAGCCATTTCGCAGGCTGAACCCCCACAAAGGAGGTTGAGTGCTTTTTTGTTCTCCCCAAACTGGAGCCATTTCATAGCTGAAACCTCAAATTCAGGAGGCTGAGCACTTTGAGCTTTTCTCCACCACAATTGAGCCATTTCTGCCAGTTGAAACCCCTAATTCTAGAAGGCCATGAGGGCTTTTTACAAGCCCTCCTCAGAATTAGAGTTATTTGTGCTTTTGAAACAACCCGAGGAGGTCATAGTGCTTTTGAGCAGCCCTACACCAAAATTGAGCCATTTCTGCCAGTTGAATTCCAAAATCTAGGAGGTTGTGACGCTTTTTGAGCCACCCCACCAAAATTAAGCTGTTTCTGGATGAAACCCTGAATTAGAGGTCGAGTATTATTTGAAAAGCCCTCACCCAAAACTGGAGCTATTTCTGCCAGCTGAAACCTGAATTAGAAGGTCGGAGGGCTTGGCTGCCTCCCCAAAACTGAGCTGTTTCGCTGGTTGAACGGCAAAATTCGTGAGGGCTTTTTGAGCAGCCCTAATGAAATTAGTCATTTCTGCCAGTTGAAACCCAAATTCCAGGACGTTGGAGGGCTTTAGCAGCCCTCCCTAAATTTTAGCTGTTTTCGAGCTGAAACCCGAATTCCAGGAGGTAGATTTTTGAGCAGCCCTTCCCAAAATTGAGCCATTTGAACTCTGAAACTCGAATTCAGGAGATCCTGAGGCTTTTGTAGCAGCCCTCCCAAAATTGGTTTCATTTCGCTGCTGGAACCTGAATTCGTGAGTTGTGAGGGTTTTTGAGCAGACCCAAGCCTAAAGCTGTTTTCGCTAGCTGATCCCAGAATTCCAGGTTGGAAGGGCTTTAGAGCAGCCTCCCGAAATTGAGGTGTTTCTCCAGCTGAAACCAAACTCCAGGAGGTCGAGTATTATTTGAAAGCCCTCCCCAAAATTGAGCAGTTTCTCCGAGCTAAAACTCGACCCAGAGGTCATGAGGTTTTAGCAGACCCCAAAATTGAGCCGCTTTCTGCCAGCTGAAACCCCAAATTCCAAGGGTCTGAAGGCTTTCTGAGAAGCCTCCACAAAATTGAGCTATTTGTTAGCTGGAACACTGAATTCAGGTGGTCGTGAGCGCTTTTTGGCAGCTCACACCAAACCTGTAGCCACTTCTGCCAGTTGAACTATATTTCAGCAGGTTGTGACAGTTTTTTGGGGCAGCTTCCTCACCAATGAAAGTTGTTTCTGCAGGATGAAGCCCTTGACCCAGGAGGTTGTGAGGATGTTGGAGCAGCTCACTCAAAACTGGAGTTATTTCTCCCAGCTGAAACTGAATTCAAAAGGTCATGAGAGTTTTTGAGCGACTCCATTAAAACTGGAGCTATTTCTGCTAGCTGAAATGGCAAATTTCTGAAGGTCGGAGGGTTTTTTGAGCAGCCTCCCAAAATTCTTATTTTCGCTAGTTGAACTGTGAATTGTAGAAGGGAGGATTTTGAGCAGCCTCCTCGAATTGGAGCTGTTTCACAGCTTAAACCAAATTCCAGAGGCTGAGGGTTATTTGAAAGACCTCCCAAATTGAGCCGTTTCTGGTCCAAATGATTAATTCCAGAGGTCGTGAGGGCTTTTACAGCCTCCTGAAGTTGGAACCATTTGCCAGGTGAACCCTGAATTCAGGAGGTGATGAGGGTTTTTGAGCAGCCTTCCTCAAAATTGGTTTATTTCTGCCAGCTCAAACCTCAAATTCCATGGGGTCAAGAAGGCTTTTAGAGGCCCTCCAAACCTGAGCTATTTGCCAGCTGAACCCAGACTTTGAGGTCGTGAGGGATTTTTGACCTGTCCCCAAACTGGAGCCTTTTGGCAGCTGAACCTCAAATTCCAGGAGGTTGTGATGGCTTTTGAGCAGCCTCTCAAATTGAGTCGTTTCTGTCAAATGAAACCCTGAATGTCAGGAGATTGTGGGTGTTTAGCAATCTTCCAGAAATCAAAGCCATTTCTGCCAGCTGAAACCCCAATTATGAGGTTTTGAGTGCTGGACCAGCCCCACCCAAAACTTGAGCCATTTCTATGAAGTTGAAATTTAATTCCAGAGGTCATTTGGGCTTTGAGCAGCCTCCCAATAAGTTGGTTTATTTCAGTTGAAACCCAGAATTCCAGGAGGTTGAGGCTTTTGAGCAGCCCACCAAAGTTGCAGCTATTTATGCCAGCTGAAACTTGAATCTAGGAGGACGTGAGCTTTTGAGTAGCCTCAAATTGAAGCCACCTTGCTGAAACCCACCCATGAGGTTATGAGGGCTTTTTGAGCAGCCTTCCACAAATAGAGCCCTTTCCAGTTGAAACTCAAATTCCAGGAGGTCATGAAGGCTTGAGGACCCCATCTCAAGCCTGGGGCTTTTTCTGAAAGCTGAAACCCAACCAGGAGATCTTGAGGTGTTTTTGGAGAAGCCTCCCCAAAATTGGATCTGCAAGCTGAACCTGAATTCCTGAGGTCAGAGGGTCAGGAGCAGCCCCTGTCCAGAGCTGAGCACTTTAGCCAGCTGAATCCCAGAATTAGAGCTGTGGTGAGGCTTTTTGAGCAGCCTCCTTCAAAATTGAGCTGTTTCTGCCAGCTGAAACCCCAAATTCCAGGCGGCCATGATCATATTCTGAAAAGCCTCCAAATTGGAACCGCTTTCCGAGCTGAAACGATTTAATTCCAGGAGGTCATGAGGGCTTTTTAGTAGCAGCCTCCAAAATTGGAGCTATTTCGCTGGCTAAACCCTGAATTCCAGGAGGTCATCAGGCTTTTGAGCAGCCCTCCAAAATTGAGCTATTTCTGTAGCTGAAATGGCATTCAGCTCATATGGTTTTTTGACAGCCTCCCAAAATTGAGCTATTTCGCCAGCTGAATTTTAGAATTCCAGACGTGGAGGGCTTTTTAGAGCAGTCCTCCCCGAAATTGAAGTTGTTTGCCAGCGAAACCCCAAATCTAGGAGGCCATGAGAGATTTTGGAAAAGCCTCCCCAAATTGAGTTCGGCTGAAATGACTAATTCCAGGAGGTCATGAGGGCTTTGAGCTGCCTCCTGAAAATGGAGCCATTTCTGCCAGTTGAAATCCTGAATTCGAGGTGATGAGTTTAGAGCAGCCCTCCCCAAATTGGAGCTTTCTACCAGCTCAAACCCTAAATTAAACAAGAAGGCTTTTTGAGTGCAGTTCAAACCTGAGCCATTTCTGCCAGCTGAACAAAGAAACGAGGAGGTTTGAGGGATTTTTGGACCTGTCCTCCCCAAAATTGAGCTATTTGAGCAGCCAAACCCCCAAATTCCGAGGTTGTGAGCGCTTTTGAGCAGCCTCTCAAAATTGAGCTGTTTCTGTCAAATGAAACCTTGAATTTTAGAGATTGTGGGGCTGTTTGGAGCAACCCTCCCAAACCTGGAGCTATTTCGCCAGCTGAAACCCCAATTAAGGAGGTTGTGAGTGCTGAGCTGCCTTCCCAAACTATAGCCATTTCTGCCAGCTGTAATCAAATTGTGGAGTCTGTGAGGCCTTTTGGAGCAGCTGTCTCAATACTGAGCTTTCTGCCAGCTGAACCTAAATTTCAGGAGGTCGAGGCTTTGAGTAGCCTCCCCAAAATTGGAGTCATTTCAGCTGAAACCCCAAATTCGGAAGGTTGTGAGGGCTTTGAGCAGCCCTGATGAAATTGAGCTGTTTCTGGTAGCTGAAACGCGAATTTGAGGAGGTCGTGGTGTTTTTGGAGCAGCCTCCCCAAATTGAGCCATTTGCCAGCTGGAACCGCAATTCCGGGAGATCCTGAGGGCTTTTTGAAGCAGCCCCAGAATTGGAGCTACTTCAGGCAGCTGAAACCCAATTCCAGGAGGTTGTGAGGGCTTTTGGACCATCCCAGCTGGAGCATTTGCCAGCTGAACCCAGAATTTGTGAAGGTCGGAGGGTTTTTTTGACCAGCCCTCCCGAAATTGGAGCTATTTCTGCTAGCTGAACCCCTGAATTCAGGAGGTCATGGCTTTTTGAGCACCCTCCAAAGCTGAGCCATTCCTGTCAGTCAAAACCCTAATTCCATGAGTCATGAGTTTTTTGAGCAGCTTCCCCAAAACTGTAGCTGTTTCTGCTAGCTGAACCTGAATTCAGGAGGTTGTGAGGGCTTTTTGAGCTGCCTCCCCAAAATTGAGCTATTTCTGCAGTGAACCTGACTTAGGAGGTTGTGAGGGCTTTTGAGCTGCCTCTAAAATTGAGTTGTTTCTGCCAGTGTAATCCAAATTCAAGGAGGTCATGAGGGCTTTGAGCAGCTGTCCACTACTGGAGCCATTTCTGCCAGTTGAAATCATAAACGAGGAGGGTGGAGGGCTGGAGAGCCTCCCACAACGGAGTCTTTCTGCCAGCTGAAACCCCAATTAGAAGGTTGAGGGCTTGAGCAGCCCCAAAACTGAAGTCTTGGTAGCTGAAACCATAATTTTGGAGGTTGTGTGGCTTTTGAGCACCCCTCACTAATGTTGAGCTATCGCCGCTGAATTCCTGAATTCAGAGATCCTGAGGGCTTGAAGTGCCCTCAGAATTGAGTTACTAGGCAGTTGAAACCCAACGAGAGGTTTGAGGGCTTTTGACCAGCCCTCCAAGATGGAGTCTTTCTGCCAGCTGAACCCAATTCCATGAAGGTCGGAGGCTTTTGGACCGCCTCCGCCTTGAGCCATTTCTGCCAGCTGAATCCCGATTCCAGGAGGTCATAGTGCTTTTGGAGTGTACCCCAAAGTTGAGCGTCTGTCAGCAGAAACCCAGGATTCAGGATGTGAAGTTTTTGACCAGCTCTCCCGAAATTGGAGCCATTTCTCAGTTGACCCTGAATTCCAGAGGTTATGAGGGCTTTTTGAGCTGCCTCCCAAAATTTGAGCCATTTCTGCCAGCTGAATCCTGAATTAGTAGGGGGGGTTTTTGCCCCTCCCCAAAATTGGAGCCGTTTCTCAGCTGAAACAGCCAATTTCGAGGTGGTGAGGGCTGTTGAAGCAGCCTACACTAAAATTCAGCTATTTCTGCCAGTTGAAACTCTAAATTCAGGAGGTCGAGGGTTTTGGAGCAGTCCTCCCAAAATTGAAGCTGTTAGCTGAACCGGAATTGTGGAGATTTGAGGCTTGAATCTAGGAGGTCATGAAGGCTTTTGGACCAGCCTCGCCAAAATTGAGCCATTTCTGCAGCTGAACCGCTAATTCAGGAGGCTCAGATGGCTTTTGGTGCAGCCTCCCCAAGTTGAGCTATTTCTGTTAGTTGAAACCCAGAATTCCAGGAGGTTGTGAGGGCTTTTGTACCCCCACCAAAGCTGGCTATCAGCTGAAACCTAGAATTTGGAGGTTGTGGAGCTGGAGCTGCCCTTCCAAATTGAACTATTTCGCTGGTTGAAACCCTGATTTCTGGAGGTTGTGAGGTTTTGGAGCAGCCTCCCCCAAATAGAGTTATTTCTGCCAGCTGAAACCCAATTCCATGGGTTATGAGGGCTGGAGCCTCCTCCTCAAGTTAGACCATTCGCCATTGAAACCCAAATTCCAGGAGGTCATGAAGGCTTGAGGATCCCATCCCAAGCCTGGAGCCATTTCAGCTGAAACCCAGAACTTAGAGATCGTGAGGTTTTGAGCAGTTCTCCCAAATTGAGCATTTCGCCAGCTGGAACCCAAATTCCTGGGTTGTGGGGTTTTTGAGCAGCCTCAGTCCAAAGCTGGAGCCATTTTGCCAGCTCAATCCGTGAATTACAGGAGGTGGTGAGGGCTTGAGTAGCCTCCTGAAATTGTATTGTTTGCCAGCTGAAACCACAAATCTAATAGGCCGTGAGGGTTATTTGAAAGCCCCCAAAATTGAGCTGTTTCTTCTCGAGCTGAAATGACGAATTCGAGATGCATGAGGGCTAGCAGTCCCTCAAATTGTAGCCATTTCTCCATCAGAAACAACATTCCAGGAGGTTGTGAGGAAGTTTTGGAGCAGTTTCCAAAGCTGAGCCATTTCTGTCAGCTGGTGTTGGTAATTCCAGGAGGTCTCAGTCTTTTCGAGCAGCCTCCCAAAATTTGATCCATTTCGCCAGCTGAAACTCAAAATTCCAGGAGGTTGTGATGTTTTTTGAGCAGCCTCCGCTATTGAGCCATTTCTGCCAGGCGAAACCCTGAATTCCAGGTGGTCATCAGAGCTTTTGGGCAGCCTCCAAATTGAGCTATTTCTGCCAGGAAACCTCTATTCCATGGGGTGAGGGCTTGAGAGTGCCCTAGCCCAAAAGCTGAGCCATTTCTGCAGGCTAAATCTAGAATTCCAGTTGGTGAGGCATTTGGAGCAGCTCTCCCAAAATTTGATCCATTTTCAGCTGAAACTCAAACCAGAGGTTGTATCGCTTTTTGAGCAGCCTCCTGAAATTGAAGCCATTTTCTATGGTGAAACTGAATTCCAGGAGGTGATGAGGTTTTTGTGAGCCTCCCCAAAATTGGAGCCATTTCTGAGAGCTGAACCTCAAATCTAGAAGGTAATGAGGGCTTTTGGCAGGCCTCCACAAATTAGAGTTTTATTTCTTTGTGCCAGCTGAAACAGGAATTCCAGTAGGTCATGAGCTTTTGAGCAGCCCTACACCAAAATTGAGCCTACCAGTTGAACCAAAATTCAGGAGGTTGTGATGGCTTTTGAGCCTCCTCTCACCATAATTAGAGCTGTCGCTGATGAACCCCTGAATTCCAGGAGGTTGTGAGGTTTTGAGCAGCCTCCCTGCACTGAGCCATTTCGCCAACAGAAAACTTGAATTGTGGTTCGAGGGCTTTTTGAGCTGCCCTCCCACAAACTGAGCTATTTCTGCTAGCTGAAACGCCAAATTTCAGAAGGTCATGAGGCTTGAGCAGCCCTACACCAAAATTGAAGCTATTTCTGCAGGAAACCCGGGTTCTGGATTGTGAGGGCTTGGAGCAGCCTCCCCAAAATTGAAGCTTTTCTGCCAGTTGAATCCTTGAATTCCAGGAGGCTTGGGGCTTTTGCAGCCCTCCCCTAAATTGAGCTGTTTTGCCAGCTGGAACCCGAATTCCAGAGGTTGTGTGGGTTTTTGGACAGCCTCCCAAACTTGAGCTATTTCTGCCAGCTGAAACCCTGAATTCCTGGAGGTGTGGGAGTTTTTGGAGCAGCCCTCAGCCCAAAGCTGGAGCACTGCCATTAATCCTGAATTCCAGAAGTAGTGAGGGTTTTGGCAACCTCCAATTGGAGCTGTTTCTGCCAGCTGAAATCCCAACCCAAGAGGTAGATGGTTTGAAAAGCCCTCCCCAAAATTGGAGCAGTTTCTCTGAGCTGAAACCAATTCAGTCCTTGTGGCTTTTTAGCAGTCTTCCCTCAAAATTGGTTCATTTGGCCAGAAGAATCCACACCCAGGAGGTTGTGAAGGAGTTTTCTTACAGCCCCCCAAAGCTGGAGCCATTTCTGCCAGCTGAAATGCACACCCAAGAGGTTTGGCTTTGAGCAGCACCTCCAAAGCTGAGCTATCAGCCAGTTGAAACCCAGTTGACCAGGAGGTCATGAGGCCTTTTGAGCCTCTCGCCTGAAACTGGAGCTATTTCGCCAGCTGGAACCCACCCAGGAGGTCGGAGGCTTTTTGAGCAGCCCCACAAAATTGAGTCATTTCCCAGCTGAACCTCACTAGAAGGTCGAGGGCTTTTTGAGTGTTCCAAACTGCAGCCGCTTGGTAGCTGAAATGGGAATTTGAGAAGGTCATAGGGGATTTTGACAACCCTATACTAAACTGGGAGTCGCTTCTGCAGCTGAACTCATGGTTCCAGGAGGTCACAGGTTTTTTGAGCAGCCTCCAATAAATTGGAGCCATTTCTGCTAGATGAACCTAGAATTCCAGGTGGTTGAGGGTTTTTGGAGAGCCCCACCAAAGCTGGAGCTATTTCTGCCAGCTGAAACCTAGAATCTAGGAGGTCGTGAGGGCTTTTGAGCAGTCTCTCAAAATTGAAACCATTTCGCCAGTTGAAACCCTGAATTCTGTGGAGGTTTGAGGGCTATTTGAGCAGCCCTCCCCAAAATAGGGACCATTTCTGCCAGCTGAAGACCCAAATCCACGAGGTTATGAGGCTGAGCAGCCCTCCCCAAAATTAGAGCCATTTCTGCTGTTTAAACCTAAACCAGAGGTCATGATGCTTTCTGGAGAGATCCTATCACCCAAGCCTGGATCCATTTCGACAGCTGAACCCAGAATCCAAGGAGATCATGAGGTGTTTTTGGAGAAGCCTCCCCAAAATTGAGTATTTCTGCAAGCTGAAACCCCATCCTGAGGTTGTGGGCTTTTGAGCAGCTTAGTCCAAAGCTGGAGCTATTTCTGCCAGCTGAATCAGAATTGCAGAAGGTGGTGAAGGCTTTGAGCAGCCCACCTCAAATTGAGCTGTTTCACAGCTGAAACCCCAAATCTAGGACGTTGTGAGGGTTATTTGGAAAGCTTCCCAAAATTGAGCCATTTTCTGTTGAAACGACGGACCCAGAGGTCATGAGGGCTTTTGTAGCAGCTCTCCCTCTGTAACTGAGCCATTTCTGCCAGCAGAAACCCAAATTCCAGGAGGTTGTGAGGAGTTTTGGAGCAGCCACCAAAGCTATCATTTCTTTCAGCTGAAACCCAGAATTGCGGAGGTTGTCAGTTTTTCGACAGCCTCCCGAATTTGATCCATTTCTGCCAGTTGAAACCCAAAATTCCAGAAGGTCGTGAAGGCTTTTTGACTGGCTCCCACAAAATTGACATTTCTGCCAGGTGAAACCCTGAATTCAGGTATCAGGGCTTATTGAGCAGCCTCTCCAAAATTGGAGCCATTTCCAGTTGAAATCCCTAATTCGGGGGGTGGTGAGGCGTTGAGCAGCGCGCCCGCCAAAGCTGCTTCATTCTGCAGGCTAAATGCTGAATTCCAGAAGTTGGAGGGCTTTTACAACTCCTGAAATTGAAGTCATTGTGGCTGGTGAAACCCTGAATCTCGAGGTATGAGGGTTTTTGGAGCAGCCTCCCCAAAATTGGAGCCATTTCTGCCAGCTCAAACCCTAATTCCATGGGGTCAAGAAGGCTTTTTGAGTGCCCTCCAAACCTGGAGCAATTTCTGCCAACTGAAACCTGAATTCCAGGAGGTCCACGGATTTTTGACCTGCCCTCCAAAATTGAGCCATTATCGCCAGCTGAAACTCCAAATTCCAGGAGGTCAGAGGCTTTTTGAGCAGCCATCCCAAAATTGACTATTTGAAGCTGAACCCCAAATTCCAGGAGGTCATGAGAAATTTTTGGGCAGCCCTCCCCAAATTGGAGCCATTTCTGCAGCGAACCTCAATTAGGGTTGTTGAGGGCTTTGAGCAGCCCTAAGAATTGGAGCTGTTTGTCAAATGAAACCCTAATTTGATTGTGAGGGTTGTTTGAGCTGCCCTCCCCCATTGTTTATTTTGCCAGCTGAACTCCCATCTAGAAGGTCATGAGGGCTTTTGGACAAGCCTCTCAAAATTGAGCCAGCTGAAACACTGAATTCCAGGAGGTCAAGAGCTTTTGGTTCAGCCCTACACTAAAATTTGAGCCATTACTGCCAGTTGAACCAATCCAGGAGGTTGTGACAGTTTTTTGGAGCCACCTCACCTAAATTAGAGCCATTTCTGCCAGATCAACCTTGAATCTAAGAGGTGTGAGGGTTATTTGAAAGCCTCCCCAATATTGGAGCAGTTTCAGAAGAAACCCCTGTTCCAGGAGGTCATGAGGGTTTTTTCAGCAGCCTCCCTGAAATTGGAGCCATTTTTGCCTGGTGAACTCCTGAATTCCAGGAGGTTGAGGTTTTTGAACAGCCCCCAAAGGTTTATTTCTTGCCAGGAGATGCACAACCCAAGAGGTTATGAGGCTTTTTGAGCAGCACCTCCAAAGCTGGAGCCATTTCAGCCAGCGCTGAAACCCAGAAGTCCAAGAGGTCATGATGGGCCTTTTGAGCAGCTCTCCGAAACTGTAGCCATTTCGCCAGCTGAAATCCCAAATTCCAGGAGGTCGTGAGGGTTTTTGGAGCAGCCTCCCACAAAATTGAGCTACTTCTGCCAGGTGAAACCCCAAATTAGAAGGTCGGAGGGCTTTTGGAGCAGCCTCCACAAAACTGCAGCCGCTTCTGGTAGCTGAAACGGCAATTTGAGAAGGTCGTAGGGCTTTTGACAACCTACACCAATATTGAGCTTATTTCTGCCAGTTGAATCCCGACCAGGAGATCCTGAGGCTTTTGGAGCAGCTCCCAGAATTGGAGCCACTTGGCTGAACCCAGAATTTAGAAGGTCGTGTGCTTTTTGGACCAGTCTCCCGAAATGGTCATTTCGCCTGCTGAATCGAACTAGTAGGCGTGAAGGCTTTTGACAGCCTCAAAATTGAGCCATTTCGCCAGCTGAACCCAAATTCCAGGAGGTCAGGGCTGTTTGGAGCCTCCCCAAAAATTGAGTCATTTCTGCCAGTTTAAATCCCAGAATTCATGAAGTTTAGAGGTCTTTTGGAGCAGCCATCTCCAAAATTGTAGCTATTTCTTAGCTGGTATCCTGAATTCCAGGAGGTCATGAAGGCTTTTTGGAGCACCCTCCAAAGCTGGAGCCATTCTGCTAGCGTAGAAACCTACAATTCCAGGAGGTCATGAAGGCTTTTTGGACCATCCCTCTCAAAACTGGAGCTCATTTTGGTAGCTGAAACTGCGATTCCAGGAGGTCATGAGGGCTTTTTGGAGCAGCCTCCCAATAAATTGGAGCCATTTCTGCTAGGCTTGAAACTCCAGAATTCCAGGTGGTTGTGAGGGCTTTTGATCTAGCCTCACCAAAGCTGGAGCCATTTCTGCCAGCTGAAACCTAGAATTCCAGGAGGTCGTGAGGTGGGTTTTGAGCAGTCCTCCCCAAAATTGGCAATCATTTCTGCCAGTTGAAACTCCTGAATTTCTGGGAGGTTGTGAGGCTTTTTGAGCATGCCTCCTCAAAATAGGGGCCATTTCGCCGAAAGCTGAAACCTGAATTCCATGAGGTTATGAGGGCTGAGCAGCCCTCCCCAAAATTAGAGCCATTTCTGCCAGCTGAAACCCCAAATTCCAGGAGGTCATGAAGGCTTTCAGGAGTGACCCTATCCCCTAAGCCTGGATCCATTTCGCTAGCTGAAACCCAGATCTAAGGAGATCATGAGTGTTTTGGAGAAGCCCTCCCCAAAATTGGAGCCATTTCTGCAAGCTGAAACCCCTAATTCCTGAAGGTTGTGAGGGCTTTTTGGAGCAGCCTCCTAGTCCAAAGCTGGAGCCATTTCTTGCCAGCTGAATCCTGAATTACAGAAGGTGGTGAGGGCTTTTGGATCAGCCCACCTCTGAAATTGGGCTGTTTTCTGTGAGCTGAAACCCGCAAATTCAGGCGCTGTGAGGGTTGTTTGAAAAGCCCTCCCCAAAATTGGAGCTAGTTTCTTCATTGCAAATGCAGCTAATTCAGGAGGTCATGAGGGCTTTTTGTAGCAGCTCTCCCACAAAATTGAGCCATTTCTGCCAGCTGAAACCCACAATTCCAGGAGGTTGAGGGAGTTTTGGAGCAGCCAACCTAAAGCTGGAGCCATTTCTGCAGCTGAAACCCAGAATTCCAGGAGGTTGTCAGGCTTTTTCGAGCAGCTCTTCCGAATTTGATCCATTTCTGCCAGCTGAAACCCAAAATTCCAGAAGGTCGTGGAAGCTTTTTGAGCTGCCTCCCAAAATTGGAGCCATTTCCTGCCAGGTGAAACCCTGAATTCCAGGTGGTCATCAGGGCTTTTTGAGCAGTCCTCCAAAATTGGAGCCATTTCTTGCTGGGCTGAAATCCCGATTTAGAGGAGTGGTGAGGGGTATTTCGAGCATGCCCTAGCCCAAAGCTGGAGCCATTTCTGCAGGCTAAATGCCAGAATTCCAGAAGTTGGTGAGGGCTTTTTGGAGCAACCCTCCCCTGAAATTGAAGTCATTTATGGAAGGTGAAACCCTGAATTCCCGGAGGTGATGAGGGTTTTTTGGAGCAGCTCTCCCCCAAAATTGGAGCCATTTCTGCCAGCTCAAACCCCTAATTCCATGGGGTCAAGAAGGCTTTTTGGAGTGCCCCTCCAAACCTGGAGCAATTTCTGCCAACTGAAACCCAGAATTCCAGGAGGTCCTGACGGATTTTTGGACCTGCCCTCCTCCAAAATTGGAGCCATTACTGCCAGTTGAAACTCCAAATTCCAGGGGTCATGAGGGCTTTGGACAGCCATCCCCCAAAATTGAGCTATTTCTGAAAGCTGAATCCCTGGACATTCCAGGAGGTCATGAGAAATTTTTTGGAGCAGCCCTCCCCCAAAATTGGAGCCATTTCTGGCAGCCGAACCCTCAAATTCCAGGAGGTTGTGAGGGCTTTTTGGAGCAGCCCTCCCAAGAATTGGAGCTGTTTCTGTCAAATGAAACCCTAAATTTCAGGAGATTGTGAGGGCTGTTTGGAGCTGCCCTCCCCCACAATTGGAGCCATTTCTGCCAGCTGAAACCCCAAATTCCAGAAGGTCATGAGGGCTTTTTGGACAAGCCCTCCCTCAAAATTGGAGTCATTTGTGCCAGCTGAAACACTGAATTCCAGGAGGTCAAGAGCGCTTTGTGGAGCAGCCCTACACCAAAATTGGAGCCATTACTGCCAGTTGAAATCCAAAATTCCAGGAGGTTGTGACAGCTTTTTGGAGCCACCTCCCTCACCTAAATTAGAGCCATTTCTGCCAGATCAAACTCTGAATTCCAAGAGGTCATGAGGGTTATTTGGAAAAGCCCTCCCCCCAATATTGGAGCAGTTTCTGCGAGAAGAAACCCCGAATTCCAGGAGGTCATGAGGGCTTTTTCTAGCAGCCCTCCCCCAAAAGTGGAGCCATTTTGGCCAGCAGAATCCCACAATTCCAGGAGGTTGTGAGGGAGTTTTCTAACAGCCCCCCCCAAAGCTGGAGCTATTTCTGCCAGCTGAAATGCACAATTCCAAGAGGTTATGAGGGCTTTTTGGAGCAGCACCCTCCAAAGCTGGAGCCATTTCAGCCAGCTGAAACCCAGAAGTCCAAGAGGTCATGACGGCCTTTTGGAGCAGCTCTCCTCCGAAACTGTAGCCATTTCTGCCAGCTGAAATCCCAAATTCCAGGAGGTCGTGAGGGTTTTTGGAGCAGCCCTCCCACAAAATTGGAGTCATTTCTGCCAGGTGAAACCCCAAATTCAGAAGGTCGTGAGGGCTTTTTGGAGCAGCCCTCCCACAAAACTGCAGCCGTTTCTGGTAGCTGAAACGGCAAATTTGAGAAGGTCGTAGGGGCTTTTTGGAGCAACCCTACACCAATATTGGAGCCATTTCTGCCAGCTGAAATTCCGAATTCCAGGAGATCCTGAGGGCTTTTTGGAGCAGCCCTCCCCCAGAATTGGAGCCACTTCTGCCAGCTGAAACCCAGAATTCCAGAAGGTCGTGAGTGCTTTTTGGACCAGCCCTCCCCCGAAATTGGAGCCATTTCTGCCTGCTGAATCCCTGAAATCCAGTAGGTTATGAAGGCTTTTTGGAGCAGCCTTCTCCCAAAATTGGAGCCATTTCTGCCAGCTGAAACCACCCAAATTCCAGGAGGTCATCAGGGCTGTTTGGAGCAGCCTTCCCACAAAATTGGACCCATTTCTGCCAGTTTAAATCCTGAATTCCATGAAGTCAGGAGGTCTTTTTGGAGCAGCCATTCCCCAAAATTGTAGCTATTTCTGCGAGCTGAAGCCCTGAATTCCAGGAGGTCATGAAGGCTTTTTGGAGCACCCCTCCAAAGCTGGAGCCATTCCTGCCAGCAGAAACCCACAATTCCAGGAGGTCATGAAGGCTTTTTGGACCATCCCTCCCCCAAAACTGGAGCCATTTCTGCGAGCTGAAACTGCGAATTCCAGGAGGTCATGAGGGCTTTTTGGAGCAGCCTCCCAATAAATTGGAGCCATTTCTGCCAGTTGAAACCCAGAATTCCAGGTGGTTGTGAGGGCTTTTTGGACTAGCCCCACCAAAGCTGGAGCCATTTCTGCCAGCTGAAACCTAGAATTCCAGGAGGTCGTGAGGGTTTTTTGGAGCAGCCCTTCCCCAAAATTGAAGCAATTTCTGCCAGTTGAAACCCTGAATTTCAGGAGGTTGTGAGGGCTTTTTGGAGCAGCCCTCCCCAAAATAGGGGACCATTTCTGCCAACAGAAAACCTGAATTCCATGAGGTTATGAGGGCTTTTTCGAGCAGCCCTCCCCCAAAATTAGAGCCATTTCTGCCAGCTGAAACCCCAAATTCCAGGAGGTCATGAAGGCTTTCAGGAGTGACCCCATCCCCCCAAGCCTGGATCCATTTCTGCCAGCTGAAACCCAGAATCCAAGGAGATCATGAGGTGTTTTTGGAGAAGCCCTCCCCCAAAATTGGAGCCATTTCTGCAAGCTGAAACCCCAAATTCCTGGAGGTTGTGAGGGCTTTTTGGAGCAGCCTCCTAGTCCAAAGCTGGAGCCATTTCTGCCAGCTGAATCCCTGAATTACAGAAGGTGGTGAGGGCTTTTTGGAGCAGCCCACCCCCAAAATTGGAGCTGTTTCTGCCAGCTGAAACATCAAATTCCAGGAGGCCGTGAGGGTTATTTGGAAAAGCTCTCCCCCAAAATTGGAGCTGTTTCTTCGCGCTGAAATGACGAATTCCAGGAGGTCATGAGGGCTTTTTGTAGCAGCTCTCCCACAAAATTGGAGCCATTTCTGCCAGCTGAAACCCACAATTCCAGGAGGTTGTGAGGGAGTTTTGGAGCAGCCAACCCAAAGCTGGAGCCATTTCTGCCAGCTGAAACCCAGAATTCCAGGAGGTTGTCAGGCTTTTTCGAGCAGCTCTCTCCCGAAATTTGATCCATTTCTGGCAGCTGAAACCCAAAATTCCAGAAGGTCGTGAAGGCTTTTTGGAGCTGCCCTCCCCCAAAATTGGAGCCATTTCTGCCAGGTGAAACCCTGAATTCCAGGTGGTCATCAGGGCTTTTTGGAGCAGCCCTCCTCCAAAATTGGAGCCATTTCTGCCAGCTGAAACCCCGAATTCCAGAGGGTGGTGAGGGCATTTTGGAGCAGCGTCCTAGCCCAAAGCTGGAGCCATTTCTGCAGGCTAAATGACAGAATTCCAGAAGTTGGTGAGGGCTTTTTGGAGTAACCCTCCCCTGAAATTGAAGTTATTTATGGAAGGTGAAACCCTGAATTCCCGGAGGTGATGAGGATTTTGGAGCAGCTCTCCCCCAAAATTGGAGCCATTTCTGCCAGCTCAAACCCCTAATTTCATGGGGTCAAGAAGGCTTTTTGGAGTGCCCCTCCAAGCCTGTAGCAATTTCTGCCAGCTGAAACCCAGAATTCCAGGAGGTCCTGAGGGAATTTTGGACCTGCCCTCCCCCAAAATTGGAGCCATTTCTGCCAGTTGAAACTCCAAATTCCAGGAAGTCATGAGGGCTTTTTGGAGCAACCATCCCCCAAAATTGGAACTATTTCTGAAAGCTGAATCCCCAAATTCCAGGAGGTCATGAGAGATTTTTTGGAGCAGCCCTTCCCCAAAATTGGAGCTATTTCTGGCAGCCGAACCCTCAAATTCCAGGAGGTTGTGAGGGCATTTTGGAGCAGCCCTCCCAAGAATTGGAGCTGTTTCTGTAAAATGAAACCCTAAATTTCAGGAGATTGTGAGGGCTGTTTGGAGCACCCTTCCCCAAACCTGGAGCCATTTCTGCCAGCTGAAACCCCCAATTAAGGAGGTTGTGAGTGCTTTTCGGAGCTGCCCTTCCCCAAAACTGGAGCCATTTCTGCCAGCTGAAACCCCAAATTCCAGTAGGTCAAGAGAGATTTTTGGAGCTGCCCTTCCCCACAATTGGAGCCATTTCTGCCAGCTGAAACCCAAATTCCAGAAGGTCATGAGGGCTTTTTGGACAAGCCCTCCCTCAAAATTGGAGTCATTTGTGCCAGCTGAAACACTGAATTCCAGAAGGTCGTGAGTGCTTTTTGGAGCAGCCCTACAGCAAAATTGGAGCCATTTCTGCCAGTTGAAATCCAAAATTCCAGGAGGTTGTGACAGCTTTTTGGAGCCACCTCCCTCACCTAAATTAGAACCATTTCTGCCAGATGAAACCCTGAATTCCAGGAGGTTGTGAGGGCTGTTTGGAGCAGCCCTCCACCAAAACTGGAGCCATTTCTGCCAGCTGAAACCCCGAATTCAGAAGGCCGGGAGGGCTTCTTGGAGCTGCCCTCCCCCATAACTGGAGCAGCTTCTGCTAGCTGAAATGGCAAATTTCAGAAGGTCGTGAGGGCTTTTTGGAGCAGCCCTACACCAAAATTGAAGCCATTTCTGCCAGTTGAAACCCCAAATTCCAGGACGTTGTGAGGGCTTTTTGGAGCAGCCCTCCACAAAATTGAAGCTGTTTCTGCCAGCTGAAACCCTGAATTGCAGGAGGTTGTGAGGGCTTTTTGGAGCAGCCCTTCCCCAAAACTGGAGCCATTTCTGCCAGCTGAAACCTCGAATTCCAGGAGATCCTGAGGGCTTTTTGGAGCAGCCCTCCCCCCAAATTGGAGCCATTTCTGCCAGCTGAAACCCTGAATTCCTGAAGGTTGTGAGGTCTTTTTGGAGCAGCCCCCTAGCCCAAAGCTGGGGCCATTTCTGCCAGCTGGATCCCAGAATTCCAGAAGTTTTGAGGGCTTTTTGGAGCAGCCCTCCACAAAATTGAAGCTGTTTCTGCCAGCTGAAACCCTGAATTACAGGAGGTTGTGAGGGCTTTTTGGAGAAGCCCTCCCACAAAATTGGGAGTCATTTGTGCCAGCTGAAACACTGAATTCCAGGAGGCCGTGAGCACTTTGTGGAGCAGCCCTACACCAAAACTGGAGCCACTTCTGCCAGTTGAAATCCCAAATTTCAGCAGGTTGTGACGGCTTTTTGGAGCTGCCTCCCTCACCAAAATGAAAGCTGTTTCTGCCAGATGAAGCCCTGAATTCCAGGAGGTTGTGAGGGCTGTTTGCAGTGGCCCTCGCCCAAAACTGGAGACATTTCTGCCAGCTGAAACCCCGAATTCAGAAGGTCATGAGAGCTTTTTGGAGCTGCCTCCACCAAAACTGGAGCCATTTCTGCTAGCTGAAATGGCAAATTTCAGAAGGTTGTGAGGGTTTTTGGAGCAGCCCTCCCCAAAAATTGGAGCCATTTCTGCCAGCTGAATCCCAGAATTACAGAAGGTGGTGAGGGCTTTTTGGAGCAGCCCTCCCCCGAAATTGGAGCTGTTTCTGCCAGCTGAAACCCCAAATTCCAGGAGGCCATGAGAGTTATTTGGAAAATCCCTCCCCCAACATTGGAGCCATTTCTGCCAGCTCAAACCCCAAATTCCATGGGATCAAGAAGGCTTTTTGGAGTGCCCCTCCAAACCTGGAGCCATTTCTGCCAGCTGAAACCCAGAATTCCAGGAGGTCGTGAGGGTTTATTGGAGCAGCCCTCCCCCAAAATTGGAGCCATTTCTGCCAGCTGAAACCCCAAATTCCAGGAGGTCATCAGGGCTTTTTGGAGCAGCACTCCCCCAAAATTGGAGCCATCTCTGCCAGTTTAAACCCTGAATTCCAGGATGTCATGAAGGCTTTTTGGAGCACCCCTCCAAAGCTGGAGCGATTTCTACCAGCAGAAGCCCAGAATTCCAGGAGGTCATGAGGGCTTTTTGGAGCAGCCCTTCCCCAAAATTGGAGCCCTTTCTGTGAGCAGAAACCTCAGATTCCAGGAGGTCACGAGGGCTTTTTATAGCAGCACTCCCCCAAAATAGGAGCCATTTCTGCCAGTTGAAACCCACAATTCCAGGAGGTTGTGAGGGTTTTTTGGAGCAGCCCCCCCACAGCTGGAGCCATTACTGCCAGCTGAAACCCAGAATTCAAGGAGGTCATGAGGGGTTTTTGGAGCAGCCCTTCCCCAAAATTGGAGCCATTTCTGCCAGTTTAAACCCTGAATTCCTGGCAGTTGTGAGGGCTTTTTGGAGCAGCGCTCCCCCAAAATGGAAGCCATTTCTGCCAGCTGAAACCCTGAATTCCAGGAGGTTGTGAGCGATTTTTGGAGCAGCCGTCTCCTGAAATTGGAGCAGTTTCTCCCAGCTGAAAACCCAAATTCCATGAGGTTATGAGGGCTTTTTGGAGCAGCCCTTCCCTAAAATAGGAGCCATTTCTTCCAGCTGAAACCCCAGATTCCAGGATGTCATGAAGGCTTTCCAGAGTGGCCCCTTCCCCCCAAGCCTGGAGCCATTTCTGCCAGCTGATACCCAGAATCCAAGGAGGTCGTGAGGGCTTTTTGGCGAAGCCCTCCCCCAAAATTGGAGCCATTTCTGCCAGAAGAAACCCAGAATTCCTGGAGGTTGTGAGGGCTTTTAGGAGCAGCCCCCTAGCCGAAAGCTGGAGCCATTTCTGCCAGATGAATCCCAGAATTCCAGAAGGTGGTGAGGGCTTTTTGGAGCGGCCCTCCCCCAAAATTGGAGCTGTTTCTGCCTGCTGAAACCCCAAATTCCAGGAGGTCATGAGGGTTATTTGGAAAAGCCCTCCCCCAAAGTTGGAGCCGTTTCTGTGAGCTGAAACCCCAAATTCCAGGAGGTCATGAGGGCTTTTTATAGCAGCCCTCCCCCAAAATCTGAGCCATTTCTGCCAGCAGAAACCCACAATTCCAGGAGGTTGTGAGGGCATTTTGGAACAGCAACCCCCAAAGCTGAAGCCATTTCTTCCAGCTGAAACCCAGAAGTCCAGGAGGTCATGAGGACTTTTTGGAGCAGCTCTCCCCCAAAATTGGAGCCATTTCTGCCTGCTGAAGCCCAAAATTCCAGTAGGTCATGAAGGTTTTTTTGGAGCAGCCCTCCCCCAAAATTAGAGCCATTTCTGCCAGCTGAAAGCCCAAATTTCAGGGGGTCAAGAAGGCTTTTTGGAGTGTCCTGACAAACCTGAAGCCATTTCTGCCAGCTGAAACCCAGAATTCCAGGAGGTCGTGAGGGAATTTTGGAACAGCCATCATCCAAAATTGGAGCTATTTCTGCCTGCTGAATCCTGAAATTCCAGGAGGTCATGAGAGATTTTTTGGAGCAGCCCTCCCCCAAAATTGGAGCCATTCCTGGCAGCCGAACCCCCGAATTCCAGGAGGTTGTGAAGGCTTTGTAGAGCAGCCCTCCCCAAAATTGGAGCTGTTTCTGTCAAATGAAACCTTGAATTCCAGGAGATTGTGAGGGCTGTTTGGAGCAGCCCTCCGCCAAACCTGGAGCCATTTCTGCCAGCCGAAACCCCCAATTAAGGAAGTTGTGAGTGCTTTTTGGAGCTGCCTTCCCCCAAAACTGGAGCCATTTCTGCCAGCTGAAACCCCAAATTCCAGGAGGTCATGAGGGAATTTTGGAGCTGCCCTTCCCCACAATTACAGCTGTTTCTGCCAGCTGAAACCCGAATTCCAGAAGGTCATGAGGGCTTTTTGGAGAAACCCTCCTGCAAAATTGGAGCCATTAGTGCCAGCTGAAACACTGAATTCCAGGAGGTCGTGAGCGCTTTTTAGAGCAGCCCTACACCAACATTGGAGCCATTTCTGCCAGTTGAAATCCCAAATTCCTGGAGGTTGTGACGGCTTCTTGGAGCCGCCTCCCTGACCAAAATTAGAGCTGTTTCTGGCAGCTGAAACCCTGAATTCCAGGAAGTTGTGAGGGCTGTTTGGAGCAGCCCTCCCCCAAAACTGGAGCCATTTCTGCCAGCTGAAACCCCAAATTCAGAAGGTCATGAGGGCTTTTTGGAGCTGCCCTCCCCCAAAACTACAGCTGTTTCTGCAAGCTGAATACGCAAATTTCAGAAGGTCGTGAGGGCTTTTTGGAGCAGCCCTCACACAAAATTGGAGCCATTTCTGCCAGCTGAAACACTGAATTCTAGGAGGTCGTGAGGACTGTTTGGAGCAGCCCTATACCAAAATTGGACCCATTTCTGCCACTTGAAATCCCAAATTCCAGGAGGTTGTGATGGCTTTTTGGAGCAGCCCTCCCCAAAATTGAAGCTGTTTCTGCCAGCTGAAACCCCGAATTCCAGGAGATCCTGAGGGCTTTTTGGAGCAGCCCTCCCCCAAAATTGGAGCCATTTCTGCCAGCTTAATCCTTGAATTCCAGTAGGTAATGAAGGCTTTTTGGAGCAGCCCTTCCGCAAAATTGGAGCCATTTCTGCCTGCTGAAATCCCAAATTCCAGGAGGTCGCCAGGGCTTTTATGAGCAGCCCTCCCACAAAATTGGAGCCATTTCTGCCAGTTTAGACCATGAATTCCAGTAGGTCATGAGGGAATTTTGGAGCAGCACTCCTCCAAAATTGGAGCTGTTTCTGCGAGCTGAAACCCCGAATTCCAGGAGGTCATGAAGGCTTTTTGGAGCACCCCCCCAAACTGGAGCCATTTCTGCCAGCAGAAACCCAGAATTCCAGGAGGTCATGATGGCTTTTTGAAGCAGCCCTCACCCACATTTGGAGCCATTTCTGCCAGCTGAAACCCCAAATTCCAGGAAGTCATGAGAGATTTTTGGAGCTGCCCTCCCCCAAAATTGGAGCTGTTTCTGCCAGCTGAAATCCCGAAATCCAGGAGGTTGTGAGGGCTTTTTTGGAGCAGCCCTCCCCCAAAGCTGGAGCCATTTCTGCCAGCTGAAACCCAGAATTCCAGGAGGTCATGATGGCTTTTTGTAGCAGCCCTCCCGTGAAATTGTAGCCATTTCTGCCAGCTGAAACCCCAAATTCCAGAAGGTTTTGAGTGCTTTTGAAGCAGTCCACACCCAAAATTGGAGCATTTCTGACTGTTGAATCCCTGAATTCCAGGAGGTAGTGATGGCTTTTTGGAGCAGCTCTCCCCCAAAATGGGAGCCATTTCTGCCAGCTGAAACCCTGAATTCCAGGAGGTTGTGAGGGAATTTTGGAGCAGCTATCTCCCAAAATTGGAGCCATTTCTGCCGGCTGAAAACCCCAAATTTCACTAGGTTATGAGGGCTTTTTGGAGCAGCCCTCCCCTAAATTGGAGCCATTTCTGCCAGCTGAAACCCCAAATTCCAGGAGGTCATGTAGGCTTTCTGGAGCGGTCCCTTCCCCCCAAACCTGGAGCCATTTCTGCCTGCTGAAACCCAGAATTCCAGGAGGTCATGAGGGCTTTTTGGAGAAGCCCTTCCCCAAAATTGGAGCCATTTCTGGCAGCCGAACCCCCGAATTCCAGGAGGTTGTGAAGGCTTTGTAGAGCAGCCCTCCCCAAAATTGGAGCTGTTTCTGTCAAATGAAACCTTGAATTCCAGGAGATTGTGAGGGCTGTTTGGAGCAGCCCTCCGCCAAACCTGGAGCCATTTCTGCCAGCTGAAACCCCCAATTAAGGAGGTTGTGAGTGCTTTTTGGAGCTGCCTTCCCCCAAAACTGGAGCCATTTCTGCCAGCTGAAACCCCAAATTCCAGGAGGTCATGAGGGATTTTTGGAGCTGCCCTCCCCCACAATTGCAGCTGTTTCTGCCAGCTGAAATCCCGAAATCCAGGAGGTTGTGAGGGCTTTTTTGGAGCAGCCCTCCCCCAAAGCTGGAGCCATTTCTGCCAGCTGAAACCCAGAATTCCAGGAGGTCATGATGGCTTTTTGTAGCAGCCCTCCCGTGAAATTGTAGCCATTTCTGCCAGCTGAAACCCCAAATTCCAGAAGGTTTTGAGTGCTTTTTGGAGCAGTCCACACCCAAAATTGGAGCATTTCTGACTGCTGAATCCCTGAATTCCAGGAGGTAGTGATGGCTTTTTGGAGCAGCCCTCCCCCAAAATGGGAGCCATTTCTGCCAGCTGAAACCCTGAATTCCAGGAGGTTGTGAGGGATTTTTGGAGCAGCTATCTCCCAAAATTGGAGCCATTTCTGCCAGCTGAAACCCCAAATTCCAGGAGGTCATGTAGGCTTTCTGGAGCGGTCCCTTCCCCCCCAAACCTGGAGCCATTTCTGCCTGCTGAAACCCAGAATTCCAGGAGGTCATGAGGGCTTTTTGGAGAAGCCCTCCCCCAAAATTGGAGCCATTTCTGCCAGCTGAAACCCTGATTTTCAGGAGGTTGTGAGGACTTTTTGGAGCAGCCCCCTCGCCCAAAGCTGGAGGCATTTCTGTCAGCTGAATCCCAGAATTCCAGAAGGTGGTGAGGGCTTTTTGGAGCAGCCCTCCCCCAAAACTGGAGCTGTTTCTGCCAGCTGAAACCCCAAATTCCAGAAGATCATGAGTGCTTTTTGGAGCAGCCCTCCCCCAAAACTGGAGCCACTTCTGCCAGCTGAAACCCTGAATTCCAGGAGGTCGTGTGGGCTTTTTGGAGCAGGACTCCCCCAAAATTGGATCCGTTTCTGCCAGCTGAAACCCCTAATTCCAGAAGGTCATGATGGCTTTTTGGAGCAGCCCTCCCCCAACACTGGAGCCATTTCAGCCAGCTGAAACCCTGAATTCCAGGAGGTCATGAGGGCTTTTTGTAGCAGCCCTACCCCAAAATTGGAGATATTTCTGCCAGTTGAAACCTCAAATTCCCGGAGGTCATTAGGGCTTTTTGGAGCAGCCGTCTCCCAAAATTAGAGCTGTTTCTGCCAAGTACGGAACTCTCAAACTCCATGGAGGCACCTGAAGTTGCTACCGAGCTATTTGTACACAGTGTGCTGCTATAACAAAGAGACTGCTGTTTTTGATGCCTTTTTTCTTCACTCATTTAATTTAAATGTTGATGCAGCAGTGGAGATTGTTCTGCTAACATTAATTTTGCTCACTGTTGCCTTGCTTTAGAGGTGACTGTGTAATTACCTTAATTAAATTTTAACTTGGGCTGCATTTATAGCCGACAGAATTATTACCTTAAGTGTGCTATCTCAGTTTAGGGCATTGTGAATTACACCAGGCTACTTAATGCTCACTTGCTTAGCTACAACTGCTTGTGATAAAGAACCTTAGGATTTCAATGTTCTCTAAAAAATGTTCCTTAAGTCTTTGTTAATCCAAGCAATCTAGTTCTCAGGAGCACTTTTACAATTCGAATTCCTAAGTCAGCAGCTGGCTTAAAAAGGTTTAAAACTAAAATAGCCAATCCAGAGCTCAGCAGCCCTTTTACATTAGAATCTCCTTTGTCAGCAGTCAGATTATTTTAAAGTAGCCAGATAAAAAGATGAGCCCTCCCACAGGGTCCCTCCCCTCCTGTACCTTACTTAATGCTCCGTCCTCTCCTTCTCCTTCCTACACAGCTGAAACCCCAAATTCCAGGAGGTTGTG
Organism: Neoceratodus forsteri; assembly: GCA_016271365.2. Classification (NCBI taxonomy): domain Eukaryota; kingdom Metazoa; phylum Chordata; order Ceratodontiformes; family Ceratodontidae; genus Neoceratodus; species Neoceratodus forsteri. The sequence continues at coordinate 738,823,050 of CM057449.1, forward strand.
AGGGCTTGTTGAAGCAACCCTCCCCCAAAATTGGAGCTGTTTCTGCCAGTGCGGAATGCTGAAACTCCTGGGAGTGCCTGAAGTCAGCGACCATGCTATTTGTACACAGTGTGCTTGCACCACTGTTGCAACGCATTGGCTGCCACACCACTACCACTACCCTTGGTAAACACTGTAATATATAGGGAAAATCATGTGGCTGAAATAACCTATCAGCCCACTTCCCCACTAGCAGCTTATATTACTCCACCACTAGTGGCCACTAAATGCAGCCAGCTCATACAGTACATAGACAGCAAATCATGGACCCACACCTCCTAGTGTTAGTCTTTCTCACATCCCTGATCTCACCAGCAGCTCTACCCATTTCCACCTGCACAGCGGCATTGCCACTAAATATGTCTGCCGGTGGCAATCACCCTCCCTGCCCCCTCCTAATGCACCACCGGGGCCCCCAAATCACTTGTTGGTTTTCCCACCATTGCCCCATAATGCCCACACTTATTTCTGTCCTAGAATACTAATTAACCCCTATGCACACACCCTTTACTGCACTGCCACCCTAAACTCCCAAGGGCCTCACCCCAAACCCCTGTCCACAACTACCTACCTGGACACCATCCACCTTTGTCTCTGACTATTTTAACCCACCTCATATGCACCCTCCAAATCCCAGTCATATCCACAAAAAATACTACCTCCAAAACCATCCACACCTCACCAAAACTGCTCCGGCTAGCTCTACTTCAGCATACCCTCCTCCTTCTCCTCCTATCAGGGAATGTGCATGCTAACCCGGTGTAACCCATATGTCCATTTTTGTAACATGTATATACATATGCTATCTACGGGTTTGGGGAAGGGTTACCTCAGTACAAGAGGACCTAGGTTTGACTACTCTGCACAGGGGCACCCAAGTAAATCCAACTACAGGAAGCAATAACTGTAATGTCCAGAACCAGAATTGGGATTTTTCAGTGTGGCTTTATTTATTAACTACTGAACATAAAGCTCTGTATGGTCCCCCACAGGGCTACGTAACTGTAATGCAGATTAGAGGTTAAACACAGCGGTCCATTTGGCGAATGAACACAATACAACAGTTGTCTGGCTTTGGACCCACCAGGCACTCAGCCCAGACTTTGCATGCGCATTGGATACACAGCCCGACTGGCCCGGCTCCCCTGCCGGCCACTCGACTGATGGTCCACTTGGCAAATGAACCCAAACTCTACTTGGAAAGACATCTCATCAAACAAGGAGCTCCCAAACTGTGGCTCCCACACCACTTGAAGTCTGCAGACTCCTGAGAGATTTTTTTCGTGACTTCAATTGAAACTCCCATCAAACAGGAGACTCCCATCCAACAAGGAGTAATGTTCCCATCCTGTGGCTCCCCACACCACTTAGAGTCTGCGACTCCTAGAGAGATTTTCAAGTTGTGACCCATGTCTGGGTACCCATCCCATCACTGGCCAAGTGCATGAGGCAAGTAGCAAAACACAGAAGAAATCCGTAGAGGTGGACCTGGTTACTAAAGATGGGGGGGGGGTTTCCCACCTCCAGCTCCCACAGCCCATACCCGGCCATTTCTCTGGACACACAGAACTTTAGACTTTAAAATGTAGATTGACGGTGGATGAGCTGAAGCACCCCCTCTACAATGAACTTTAAATCCATAACACTTTAAACAGATGACTGCTCTATTTGTTTGCACTAGTTGACATAGTCCTCCCAAATAGCAGTCCCCAATACTTGAAATCCAACTGAAGAAAAGAAGTTGTTTGCCCCTTCCAAAGGGGCCAAACACTCACCCATTCGTTGCAGGTGCCCCACAGGTGAAAACTGTATCCTTTGCTATTATACATGAACAGACTGAACTTAAATTAAAACAGGCAGCTTTCTTCCCAGGGTGGGAGAAGGAGATTGCCCCTGGAACCCACAAATAACTTTTCCTCACCCCCCCCAGAGGGAGGGGGGTAAACAGACAACTACTGGTGTCCTTCTTGTTTGCTTAAGGACAAACTGAAGACTGACCTTGAATTCCAAAGATTCTAAACTTACTCTGAGCTGAAGATTCCAAATGTGGCTCATGTAGCTGCAACAATTCTATTATGATGTCATCCCTCTAGTCTCAGCTGTGACTGAGGACAGAGTGAGAAAGTGTGAAACCCATTTAACAGGAGTTTCACAAGCTGCCTTCCCTGCCTACCACTAGGTCTTACTGGGATTTTAGTAACCCCGTGTAACAAAGGGGTTACACCGGGACCACCTCTCTCTGGTGTCACACAGAAGAAGCCTGCTACTGGCATCCCTAAATATCTGCAGCCTTCAGAAAAAGTTCACCTCCCTCCAGGGTTGGATTGCACTGCACTTCCCAGATGTCCTTGCCTTATCAGAGACCTGGCTCTCAGAAAACATCCCACATGGATCTGTCACCCTCAGTGACTACACCTTATACTGAGCTGACAGGATAAGCAAGAGGGGAGGTGGTTGTGCCATCTATGTTAGATCCTCCCTGCATGCCCTCTCAGTCTCCATCCCACCACCCGCCCATGGAGCCCTAACCCTCGTTGTCAAGCTAAGCTTTGGCAATTCAGGTAAAATACTATACATCTTGGCTGTCTACATCCCCACCAGAAAACAGAAGCCTGCCTTTGACCCCATACTGGCCAGTATCTCCCACCTCTCTCCCAAGAGTGAAATCATTTTATTGGGTGATTTCAACGTGAATTGGATATCCACTGCATCTTCCCACTACAAAGAGACTGTTTTTGCTTATGACCTCACTCAAGTTGTCCAGTCCCCTACCAGGCTGGACCCAAAAACTGGGACATCCACACTTATCGACCTTATCCTCACCAACCACCCCAAAAACCTCTCCTGTATCAAAGTGCTCCCAGACTCGATAAGTGACCATTCCCCAGTTACCTGCTGGTGGTCTAATAAAATCCCCCCTACCCCCAAGGTCACCATCCAAAGATGCCTTAATAAAGGTGCCCTCCCTTGCCTCAAATCCTACCTTGCATCCTGTGATTGGTCTCCTATTCACACTGGCCGGTCCGTAAATGCCGCCCTTACCTATTTTATTGCCACCATTAACTCTACCTGTGATATCTTTGCCCCCTTCTCCAAGCATACAGTAAAGCATCGGGACCCTTCCCGGATTTCCCAAGCAATATTTGACCAAATGCACCTAAGAGATAACCTCTGGCAAAAGGCCCTTGACTCGCAACTCCCCCAAGACAGACAGCATTACAGGGAGGCTCTTAACAGCTGCACGTGGGCTATCAGGCAAGCCAAAGCGGCATACTACAACAAGCTCTCACCTCCTCCTTGGGCTCTGGAAGCAAATTCTGGAGCAACACTAAGGAACTATCCAGGAAAAATGTATCCCCTACCCCAATGCAGCATCTAATAGATGGTGTTTATTTCCTAGGACCCAAAGTCTGTCACCGATGCCCTCAGTACATCTTTCACGGACCTCAGCCATATCCTCCCCCCAACTTCTTTGACCCAATCAGTAACCTGTGCATTAACACTTCTCCCACCCTCGACCATACCCCTTTTTGGCTACGAATCATCTCCTGCAATGAAGCAAAATGCTATATCAACAAAACTCTGGTGAACTCTCACTATAGTAGTGACTCCTTGGACCTCAAGTTCATCCGGCTTACAATGGATGCGACCCTGCCCCATCTCACCAAAATCCTTAACATAACCTTATGCCTCATCCAATTCCCCACATCTTGGAAAAGAGCAGTTATAACTCCCATCTTGAAGAGTGGTGACCCTACTTCCACTAGCAACTATAGGCCAATATCTATACCGCCCCCCCAAATGCCCTTCAAAAATTGTGTCTGACCAGCTCACAGACTACCTGACCAAACACAATCTGCTCTGTCAGGAACAACATGGTTTCTGGAGGGGTCACAGCACCTGCCCTCATTGAATTTACTTCATATATACACGAGGCCCTGAAACAGGGCTCAGTGGTAGGGGCTCTCTATGTCAATCTGACCAAAGCCTTTGATACAGTCAGTGACACGCTTCTTCTCCACACCCTACCATCCCTGAATCTATCCCCAGAGGCTACCTCCTGGCTCATAGACTATCTCTCTGGCCAGACCCAGCAGGTTAAAATTAATACAACCTTATCCTCCAGTAGGCCAGTCCTAACAGGTGTCCCACAAGGGTCCATTCTAGACCCATTACTATTCACTCTCTTCCTGAGATCCCTCCCTCAATCCTGCAGTGGGAAGCTACTGCTTTATGCAGACGATGCTGTAGTTTTTTGGAAACATCCCCATCCCAAAGTTCTACAATCTGCCTTGCAGGGTTTCTTTGGAGAGCTGGAAACCTGGTTCTCTGAACACTACCTTATACTTAACTAAAAGAAGACTAAATCTATGATCTTTGCCCACTGCCAGAACCCAATCTGTAACACACCACTAATAGTGACAAACTCCCTTAGTATTGCGCTAGAGCAGGTGTACTGCTTCAAATACCTGGGAGTCATACTGGACACCTCCCTCACCTACCACACACAAATGCAATGAGTCTCTTCTTCTGTTAATTCCAGGCTGGGGATCCTGTACAGATGTAGACACAGCATTCCCCTGCAGGCGATGCATCTAGCTGTCTCTTCCTCAATTCTCCCCTAGGTGGACTACGGCATAGTTATTTATGGGTCTGTTGACCATACTGCCCTACACAGCATCAACCTCACCCTCAATAAAGCCATCCATCTGGTCTATAATTGTGACAAGTTAACCCATACTTGTGAGCTTTACAAATATACTGGTTGGCTAAACTTCCAAGATAGGCTTAAGTATCACACCTGCCTCCTTGCAAAAAAAGATACTACACAAACAGGCACCAATTGGCCTCCAACCCCTTATCCATACAGTTTCACACAGGAGGGCCACAAGGCACTCTGCAAACACCTCCCTACAAGTACCTCACTGTAGAACCTCCCTTGGTAATGATCCTTCCAATATCGTGCCCCCTTGTGGCTAAACAACCTACCGTCCACTATCTACCTTGCATCCAGTCTGGGCCAATTTAAAGCAGGTCTCAAGTCCTTTCTCCTTAACTCTGCACCCTGTGACTGTATATAACTTTCCCCACCTTTCGGATTTCACCTCCTTTTCTGAATCTCAAACAGAATCATATTATAAGCAGCTTCCTGCTCTATTGCAGTGAGGTAGCCACTGGCATAGGGACGTCTTCTTTCTCTTCTCATGCTAAGGCTCCTCAAATTCACTGTGAATAAGTACGAGTCTGGGCCCATTTTTAAGACTCTCTGAAACTATATACTGTCATATGTACATAATGTTGACCTGGGACCTTCTTTTAAGATCCCTGCTGATGTAACCTTACAATGTACACTGTGCTGAATGTTTTGATTTGTAATATTTAAGTGATGCTTGTGTATTTTCTTTCCTACTGATGTGGAGCCTTTGCAAAGGAGTCTATGACTCAAAGGATTGTAATTCTGATTCTTTCAATAAATAAATAAATATGGCATTGTTCCCTTGAGGAGAACATCCAGGACTCTTAATAGTTATGAGCCTTTTATTTGAATTATTAGTCCATGCTGCTGTGATTGGTTTGATGGCCCTATATGAGAGCCAGTCTTAGATTTGGGTTCCACCCCTGAAGAAGGACCACATGGCTCTAAATGCACATGGGAGAGTTTTGGCATGGAGGGAATGCTGAGCACTGGCACACTTTACTTATGTAATATGCATTACATAAATGTTTGCAGATTGTATTTGGACTCCTGAGTGCAGGTCCTTTCCTTGTTGTTATAAACAGGCCAGCAGTGCTGGTGTCTGTGTGAGGAGAAGGGAGAAATGTGTTGAATCTGCCACAGCTCAGCGGCAGAGAGAGACCAGACAAGACTAGAGACTTGAGTTGGAGCTCCTGGGCTGGGCACTGTGTCACTCATCATGGCTGCTGGTTACACAGTGATGCAGCAGAGGCAGAACAGAATACAGCACTGAGATGGAGAGTGGAAGGCAGGAGCAAAAAGCCATGTCAATGCACGCAGGTGCCTGTGTGGCACTCAACAATTCTGTGATCTGTAAAGTCAACCTGCCATAACTGGAGTCTGACTCGTAGGCATAAATAAATATCATATTCCTCCCAGTGTATTTACTGATGTTATCTGATCACTACCTAGCACCTAATGAAAACATGCATCAGTGACTAGGGTTTACAGTTACAAATGCATAGAATGTCATGTCACTTATGTGAGGAAGAACAGAAGAGATGCATGTAATAATGAATAAAAGGAGGGTATAACAGAGTCCTCTCTACTGTAGTAGAATGCTGCCAAGGCAGCAATCAAGGATGCATGCCACCAGGATTCAGCTGCACAACCTACTATAGTTCGGTGGTGGGGACTGAAGCTTAGTGTTGCTGGTGTGTTGTCTGTCATGGGACCAGAAATCAACCTGACATGGAAGTGGAGGTGGGTGCTGTAGTAATGGAACTGGGGGGGCATCAGCTTGAAAATGGCTAGAGGCCTTTTCAGTCCTTATCTGGCCCTGCTTATCAGAACTTCCTATACCCTCTTAAAAACTTGCAAATGTCAGTCATTTTCCCCCACACTGTAAACAATTAGGTATGCCTTAAAAACCTAAAACCTACTTTACAAAATCACAGATTAATTAATTGCTGTTTCTCTACCTCGTTCTCTCATTACACACATGCATTTATAAAATAGCTTTATGGTACCAGATCAATATGTTGCTTCAAAAACAGCGCAACAAGAACCATGCTGCGTGAAGCGCTAAAGCATTTAGAATGACAGAGGTATAAGAATGGTAGGGGAATTACAGCTACTACTATCGCTGACTACAAAGTGGAGGAAGGGGTGAAGAAGCCTGTGCTGCTGTGCCTGGTCAAGCCACTCCCATGGTGGAGTGTCTAAGGCACCAGCCATAGCAGCGATGGAGACCTGGGACCATGGTTTGGTTCCCCCAAGGTCTCCTGGTTTTACAACTTTTTTCTATGAAAAACTTAATTTTCCCCCTTGCTGAGTTTCTCATTATCCCCAAAGTCGACACACCCCTTGGAGTTGATTATTTAAAGTTCAGGGGGTGTTGGGTGCAAAGCCCCCCACATGGGGGGTGCGGGGCTGCAAAAAATAAAAAGTCCCATTGATTTCAATGAAGTGTGAGTGTTTGTTGTGTGCTCGCTGTTTTGCCCAACGTTGTGTCAGAGCACAATATTTTGCTTGCAGCATTTATTGCTGCATTGGTTTTGTTTTAGTCATTATGACGATGTAGTTTTCATTTCTAGTTTCTTTTGCTTACCATAAAAAATTCCCCCAGCAGCCTTACCTGATTACCAGGGCAATCTCTCCTGCTTACCCTGCCATAGATAAAACTGAAGCCCCACCAGCATATGTGTCCTGCTGTTGTATGTGGGAGGGAGAGGGAGGGGAACATTCTGTGAAAAGAGTTATGCAAAATTTAGAATTATTGTATTCCACTGTAAACATAATGTATATGTTAATCCCTCCAGCGAGACCACTTTTATGGCTGCAAGTGTAGTCTCATACATACATTTATGGTCTGAGAACTGTGAGCTGAAGGTGGGCAGAAGTTTGAATTCTTGTATTTAGGGATCAACAGTCATTCTATCTATCAAATGTAGGGAAAGAGGGAAAAAAAGAAACAATAGGAGGACGGTGGAGAAACAGAGCTACATGGGCAGTGGGAATGTATCTGCTTTAGAAACAGAAATCAGGGTTTGGTAAACCTGTGTAGGAGAACTCTACATGCCTCCACCAACCTTGCAGGCTCAAATGTTTTGGACAAATTTTACCCTTTCCTTTAAATATGCTTGGATTGGTTTGACATGAAAATGAGATAAAATGAGGTAATCAATGTGATTATTATAAACATGTCATGCTACATATGGCTTTTTATTGTCAAATGATTCCAATAGAACACAGAGACCTCTGTTTTTTTTTAATACATGGCTATTTTATTTGAAAACTAAATAAAATTTGTAAGGGCATCATGGGGGTGGGTGGCTTTGGCAAATGGGTGTCCGGGTGGATAAACACTCACCCAAGATAATACATTTACTAACTTTTAATGGGATCCCAGGAGGGGTAGGATGCTGATAAGAGTGCAGACAGCTCTATCTAGTGCATGCAGATGTAGTAAAATTACAAACTGCCCAAAAGGACAACAAACAAGAAAAAAAAAAACATCATTCCGCCTTCTGTGACAAATTCTCCACTGTCAGTTGCAAATAACTTTTGAAAATAGAATTAGTTTATGGATTAGTGGATGCATCACATCAATATTTATTATGTGTAATAAATAATATTGAATTCGAATTTATTTTGTGAGTGGGTGTTAATGTACATATTGGTTCATTTAATTATCCCAATAAGGCACTCCAGGATGTGGGTAGTGGGATATGCCCACTTATCTTGTGGTTTAAGACATTCAGTCATGCCCTGTGCCACTCTACACAAGGAACTGGTGACACACCCAGTTGTGCATTATTGCTTAATTGCTAATTGGGTAAAACTATGAATATAAACTTTCAGAATTTCAACCATTTCTGAAATGGTAATGTTTCACTCAGAGCTTCAGATAAGTGGATTTTAGACGTATTTTATGTCCAGAAATGTGTGCAAAATGTCCAGAAATAGACCACGTGGAGTAATTGATGTCCTTGTATGAGAACCCTGTTAAGGGCTGATTTCTGTTTTTTTTCTACTGTGGACGTATTTTTCTGTTTTTTTTTTTAATTTAGCCCCTCACCTAACAAAGACACACTTTTGAAACTCAATTTCCATTGACGTCTATATAATTCAGGTGTGATGTGAAGGGGTTAAATTGAACTACAATTATTTGCAACCCTGCTAATCAGCTTCAGCATGGAAGAGTTTGTTTTATCTATGTTCTGTGGCAGTCTCCAACTCAGAGAGCTGAAAGTTTTACAGCTATCCTTGACATGGCTCTGTGCTGGTGGACCGGTGTGTTATCAGTTTATTTCTACAAAAGAAGAGAAAAGAGAAGCCTGTTTTTAAAAAAAAATCATTTAGTGATTGTAACTTCAATTGATAAAGTAATTTCGGCAGGCAAGTACACAGGCATATTGTACGCATCATTATTACAGTTAGTGTTGGTTATACTTCTGATCATGTTCAGCATGTGGGGGTTATCAACATCTGGTATTTTAGCTAAGATATATACCAAGATAGGCTATTACTGCCAAGACCAGGGGAGATCCAACATCAAACTTAAGACATAGTGCACCCTTTAATAGGTTTAAATCCCCTAATAAACTGCAATAGTAGGTTACTTTTAAACTTGAGCTGACTTCTGCAGATCCTGTTAACTGAGGTGTCATGTAAAATTCAGATTCATTACAGAACTTAGTAACTTTAATAAATGGCCCACTTTATAAACTGTTGTGGGCCATTTCTATTATATTCAAACTTTTATTTATTTAATTTTGGTAACTGGGTAGGCCCACTGAGACCAGGGGTTCTTTTTCAGGGGTGACCGGGAGTTAATTACAGGTAACATAAAGCATTACAAACATACATTATACATTTCACAGTGAAAGCATTACATATGTACATTATACATTTCACAGAGCACGTGAGACAGGCCATACAGTGGCATAGATCCAATTATTAGTTGGTTGTAACACATAGCTAACAATAAACAGTAACAGGGAGTCAGACACAGGCTATACATTGTTATTTAAGTGACACATTGCGATTTAAGTACAAACAGGTTCCTGTCAGTAGGATCGATACCTTATCATTTGTAACAGGAACATTGGCTCAAACTCAATAGGTGGGACTTGAGTTCCTTTTTGAAGCCTCTCAGGGAGGCAGAGGACTGGATACAGGAAGGGAGTGAGTTCCACAGGTAAGGGATGGAGCTGGAGAAGGATCGCGCTCCATAGAAGGTCCTGATTTTTGGCACCTGAAGCAGACTGCATTCTGATATTCAAACTTGGTTGTGTGTTCAAACAGTTCAACACTATGATCCAATCTTGACTAATGAGAAGCCTGTTGACAAGAGCTGCCTATATCTGGCATGGATAAGAGAGGGGAGCAGCAGTTGCATTATTGGGCTGGCCTAGCACTGTATAGCCTGGAGGTTAGAGTAACAAGCTGGCTTGTGAATGAACTTGGTACATTCAGTAGACCTGGGTTTGATTCCCACAACCTCCACTTGCATACTGTGTGACTCTGAGCAAGTCACATAATCTCCCCAGTGCTCCCAGCTCACCCCTGAAAACAGGCACTTGTGCCTAGCAGGCCTTACCTGGTTACCAAAGAATAAAAAAACCTTACTTGCCTCCTCCCAATCTAGGGATGGTCTGTGTTTGGGTTGTGGGTACGAGAGCTGGGCAGGTTTGCTTGGGTGGGGTAGGGGCTTGCACATTGGTGCTGAGGCTGGCTGTGTTTGCTTGGGGGGGGACTGGATGTGCTGGTGCTAAGGGCATCAGCATTCACTTGGGTAGTGCAAGGGGGTTGACAGTGTTGGTACAAGGTGGGCTATTTGCTAGGGTGGGGTGACTGGTCGTGCAGGTGCTGGGTCCATCAGTGTTCACTTGGATTTGTTGGGGGTGCTGCGCTGGTAGTGTTGGTTCCTGGGTTGGCTGTGTTTACTTGGGTGGGGTGGGGTGGGGTGGGGTTGGCAATGTTAGTGCTAGGGCTGTGTTCACTTGGATGTGGGGTGGTTGGGGGGTAGACTGGCCGTATTGTTGTTCAGGGCTGTTTATGTTGCAGCAGTGGCTGAGGGAGCTGGCTGTGATCATTTTGGGGAAGCGGGATACTTTGATGGAGGGGTACTCACTGGGGAATGGGGACTCATTAGCCATATTCTTTCAGAGAGAAAGAGGAGAGAGAGAGAGAGAGAGAGAGAGAGTGGTCTGTGTGAGGGTTTGGGGAGCAGGCTGTGTGTATCTTGGTGGGGGATGGTGGTTATTGTAGGAGAAGCCAGGTGTATGTGTTAGGGGACTGGCTATGTCGGCAGTGGAAGGGACCAGGCATATGTGTGGGGAGCTGACCATGTTGGTGGAGGCAGGCACATAGCAGGAGATTGCCATGGCATTCGAGAATGAGGGTGCCAGACACAGGAACCTGACCATGTTGGTGCCTTAAACTGGTGGTGAAAGCTTATTTTTGGCTTATAAAATATTACCAAAGCATGCCATATTTGCTGCACTTCGGAAAGTATGTTTATATATTTGTGTGTGTGTGGTGGGGGGGGCAACAGGTTGAAAGGCTGCAAGATGGCTGGTGTGTCCAGAGGGGTCCTTGTGATCTTAGGTGGCTCCACATACTGTGCTGTATTATAGAGGGTATGGGGATATGTGTGTGTGGTGCAAAGAACCTGACTGGTTAGGTGAGATGGCTGTGAGGAATGAGGGTGGAGTGGACTGTGTGTGGGTTTGGGAAGCACACCGTGTGTGTCTTGATGGGGGATGGTGGCTATTGTAGGAGAAGCCGGATATATGTATGGGGAACTGGCCAGTTGGCAGTGGAAGGGACCAGGCATATGTGTGGGGAGCTGACCATGTTGCTGGGGGCAGGCATGTTGCAGGAGCTGGCCATGGCATTCGGTGGTGCAGGTGCCAGACATGGGTACATGGCCATATTGGTGCCTTAAACTGGTAGTGAAAGGTCCTTTTGTGGTGAATTTCCCATATAAGTGGATGGTGATTCTCCACAACATGTTGTTAATTAAGAAAGAGCAACAAACAAAAACAAAACTGAGTTTGTTTGACTTGATGTGTTGGTTGCATAATTGCATTCACGCATTGTATCTTGCTTGCCATCATCAACTTCTAATAATACAGCAAATGAGATCCGATATCAAAACATCTGTCCGCTTTAATAGGAAGGTGATGCAGTATCTGTGTGTTAGTGATAGTGTATGATCACCATACTTTCAATGTAGCAGGCATCTGACTGCAAGCAACTTAACACAAGATTAATGGAGGTTACTTGGAACTGTAAGAACAATTGATGAAATAAACATGTACTGTGGCCAGCCCAGTGGCTCTGAGGATTGAGGCACCTGCCTTATCTCACCCCACACTGGCAACTCATGTTCAGGAGCAGACACGAGTCATCAGGGGTCAGTCAGGGCAGGAGAGGATTGAGCATCTGGAGGACTTCTCTCCTCTTCTCTCCTGGAGAGGGTGGGTTGTGGACTCCCAGGGTTTAGGGGCTCCTAGTGGAGACTGGGGGCTCTGCAGCCAAGGAGACACGTAGTTGGGGTGAGGTGTGGCAGGACGCTCTGAGTGCAGGTGCAGGAGTGCTCCCCATGCACTGGGCTCCATTGCACACCCGCACCTCAGAGAGAAAAAGCAGAAAACCCTTGGCACCCAGACAGGCAAAGGTGGGACACAGTACCCATGCTCAACAGTGGGCCCTTCCAACCAGCCTCTAGCTCTCACCCCCCCCAGCTAGATTGTAGATAGAGTGCCAGAGGAGTGGCGGCCCCACCTCGGGGGACTCAGAGCTGGAGGGGTTGGTCAGGTCAAAGTGAAGAGTACGAGAGCACTCCCGGGATGGATGTCTGGTTGGAGGACCTTGGCAGAGTGGGAAAAAGCCAGAGCCTAACGTTCGCGCTGGAAAGTGGTCTAGGGCCAAAGAATGAGGGGGCATAAAGAGAGTTAAGAAAATAAATAAACACGTACTGTAAGTAACTGATTTACTGTGCACATTTTCCTTTCCTAGACTCATTCAGAAATGTATTTCTGTGGATGTGCCGTGGATGAGGTTACAGTGAGGTATTCAGAAGGCCTATGACTACAAAAACTATAGGACTTGGAGTATTTTGACTTCTAAAAATTTGTTGACTGGAATTAATTTGACTTCCAAAAGTTGACAGCTGGAAGTATTTTAACTCCAGTAAAACTGAAATGACTTCCAAATTTCAACCTGTGGAAGTATTTGGCTTTCACCCCAAAAAAAAATATCTGAAACCCTAGTTGCACTGCAATGTCTGAAAAGGGAGCTTTGGATTATGAAGACTTTTGTTGCTGATGTTATTGCTGGTCCTGTAAAAGGTATTACATGAAGACTGTATGCAGAGTGTAGACAGTCATGCATTATTTAGTTAAACATTGCACCTGGTGGGATGCATCAACCAAATGGCTGTCAGATAAATTTTCAGCTCTTAAGAAAGGTTATGTGATCCAGTTTCACAAGGCTGGCACTGTCAATGTACATGCTCTAGAGTTGGGAGCAAAGATGCTAACCATTAATGATCACCTACTGAATAACTTGTTAATGTTTATATTTTCTGCAGAGGATGTGCCTTCTATTTTATGATGCAGGACATCAACATAGTTTTATAATGCTGCAATATCTGTTTAATTCAGCTTGCAACCACCCCACCCCCCACCCCCAGGCTATGCAAGTGATTGAACAAGAGGAATTCATTTCATGCACTTATCACAAAACTCCTGAACTGAAACTAATTTAGTAGTCTGGACTCTTAAGGAAGTGAAGGCTGGGAAGCTAAAGGACAGATGTATTTGGTTGGGCACTTGAAATGTGCTGACACTGCAGAGGGTAAAATATCAACATCATCATTACTATTTGGAGAGGGAGAGAGGTACAATGTCTTCATTTAATAGTGCTCTTTCATTGAGACAGATCTATGTATAGTACTAGTTTCTACTGCCTGCAAACAGTCTTAAAACAAATCTGTAAATGATTAAAAAGAAGTTTTCAAGAAGGTAGTGACTCACCACAATAAAGCTTTACTTAGGGGATCCTTTGCTGCCTTGTGTACCAAATTGTATTTTTCCTGGTACTACAGGCTTGAGTTGTTACTGGAAGTCCTGGCACTATAGCCAGATTTGAGGATCTCACCAGGAAGTTGAACACACACACAGGAATGTTGCCAGGAGGGATAAAAACAGAGGCTGGGGATAAAGAGTGAACTAAGCATTAAGGACCCAACCCACAAAAAGCCCAGGTTGCCTTGCACAGTTATGTAGGGGTGCATAGTGGGGATGTTGGTACACAGAGGTCCTGCTCCACACATGTGGAGACCTTTGTGCATCCAAGGTTCTGTTTGCGTGTCCCCTCCAAACTCAAACATAAACTGTTCACACATTTACATGGATGGCCACGTCTGGGTGGGTACAGGTACGAGGACATGCATGTGTACTATCCCCAGAATGAGTTCTGCTTTATTAGTAGCATGCAAGGGCTAGCAGCATTATACACCCTGGGGGTCTGCTATAATTCCAGCTACCCATTGTGCAAGCCTGCTGAGGCATTGATGTATCTGTTTCAGAATTCATTCAGCCTCACAGCAAAGTACCCCAGCACTCTGAACTGTTATGAAGGGCTGAGATCTGGCACTTTAGTTTTTAAATTTTATTTTTTTGTTCAGAAAATGTTGTTGTTGGGTGTGGTAGTCCTTGGTGGAGGGTCAAGCCCACAATCCCCAGCTCTTAGTAGTGCAGGGAATACTTTTCATTGGCTGTCGAGGAACCCGATTGCATGTCCACCATCTATACCTACTCTGCCCATGACACAAACGTTGGCCCTTCTACACTGGTGTTTGCATAGGGGGAGGGATCAGGGATGGGTGGCCAGGGACTCTAGATCCTGCCTCTGGTGCATCTAACTGAGCACACAGAGCTCTGCAGCCTTGATACACTCATTTGTATGTATCCAGGCCAACGTTTTGCATCTGACCCTTAGTTGTCAAGGCAACTTAGCCTTGGCTAGCATTAAATAGGGTTCACAGCCATCAGCAAAATATCGCAGTTGGTAATGGCAGAATTTAAGTGTGACTGTTAAAAAATTGACCCCTTCAAAAAAGAACTACGTTTGCTGCTGGCACAAGAGAAGGCAGTATAGTGCAGTGGTTTAAGGCTCTGAACTACAAACCTGGGGACCTGGGTTTGTATCCCACAGCCTCCACTTGCATACTGTGTGACCCTCAGCAAGTCACTTAACTTCCTTGTGCTCCCAGGTCACACCTGTAAATAAGCTTTCAGCTTAGTGTCTCTCCCCTTGTAAAAAAAAAAAAAAAAAAAGTGAATCTGTGTGACTGCCTCCCCCGATCTAGTCTCCCACATGGATTTCCTGGCTAGATACCCCTTGCTAACTTTAGAATTCTCCTTCTTCTCCACCCCCTCTTTCAACTTCTGTCTCCTCCACCCCTTGCCTAGCCCTCTCCTTTATCCTTACCTATCGTCCACAGCTAGTCAACTCCCAGACAAGACCTAGCCGACTGCTATATAGAAACATGCCAGCACTTCCAATACACCCCAGGCAAGTTCTTTCCTCGTATTGGATTTTTACCTTTCCCCTCTCCTGGTTCCTCTCCGCTAACATGCTTGCTGCTAGCTGATGTTATGTTTGCCATGGTTACTCCCTCCATTTACACAGCCCTGGCCTCTACCTCTCCTTCTTTTTTCTCATTTCAAAAAAAATGTTTGTCTCCCACTTCAAATCTTCCAAGCCCTCCATAACTCCCCCTCCCCTTTATTTTTTTACCCCTAACAATGCCCAGCTGAGGCGGCTAATTCTATCTGCAGGTTGCAATTAGAAACAAACTGACACAATCACATGGTCAACAAGCACTTTTCTCATTGCTAGATGATATATCATTTTAAGACTGCACTGCAGTAACTATGTACATTCTTAGGCATGGTGATTTTTTTCCAGTAACTATTGTCTTGTGTTTATCTCACCTGTCACACTTTTCTTGTATTTTGACTTGTTCTTTTGTACTGAATTGTCTTTGTACCACCTCGACTTGAAGCCTTTGTAAAACAGCCCCTGTGCTCAAAGGTATTAATCCAAAATGTGCAATAAATAAATAAAAAATAAGTGCACCATATCCACCATCAAAAATAATTTCAAGTCATTCCATTCTTTATCATACTATGACTCATACTATGGTTTCAAGGAGCAGAAGAATGCCCATTTAAATTGCTCCACCAGTAAGTCAGTGATAATTCCTAAAGTCTAATGCAGTACAGTACATGGAAATAAGAACTTTACCCCTTTTGTTTCATTTACAGCTGAGGTTTATTTAGGGGCTGAAGTCATATCACCATGCTTGTGATATCATGGCCATTTCTGCAGCAGCAGGTTATGATGTTGTAGGTGGACAGTTATGACTTCAGCTCCAGAATCAGCTAAGTGTGTAACTAAACTGAAAGGGACACATATTTTACATGTCATACAGCCTGATACTTCAAACAGTGTTTAGTGGCACACAAAGTTCTTTGTGCTCATGCTACCTTATGTGTAGCTCAATGGGAGGTATACCTGAAACCTTCTGATAAAGCACAGAACAGTGCTAACATGTTTCCTATATATGCTCTCTGAGTGGAAAGACTAGCAAAACCCTAACCTAAACTGTTGGAGTGACACATATGTGATAAGCAACACTATACAATGAGCAGGGCCATTTCAACAATAACAGATCATGATGTCACGGGTAGACAGTTATGACTTCAGCTGCACAATAAGCCTCATGTGTAAGCAAACTGAAAGGGATGCATATTTTACATACCCAAGGGCCCAATGTTCAAACCATGTGCAAAGTGGCACATAAAATGCTTTGTATTCATGCTGCTTTGTGTGTAGCACACAGTGAGGTATATTGGAAACCTTGTGCCACAGCTCTGGGCAGTGCTAATATGTTTCCTATATACTGTATGCTCTCTGAGTGCAAACACTAGCAAATCTCTAACCTTTGTGTGAGCACAGACTGATAGAGTTACACGTGTGCTAAGCATCACACCACAATGAGCGGGCTGGCACTTTGCGAGGCATAAATCCGGTAGCGCCAAAGTGGTGAAGTGAAATATTCACACTCAGTATGCTAATGTAGCTAATCAACATGCACAGAGCTGTCGCCCACTTACCTCCTTATCTACTGTAGATGTCATTATTATAGCAACTTTCTCTGCACAGTAGACCAAGTCTGTGAGCTGTGGAGTGCAATCACCCACCTTTCCTATCCCCTGCCATCTCATTCCTGCATTCTGGTGTTCCCCTCTCATCATCCTCTCCCTGCTACAGATGTCCCTGGTGTCCACCGGTTGCATCCTCCCTCACCTGATCTCTGTTGTTGAGGTCCCCGGTGTCCTGTAGTCCTCACTCATGCGATCCTATTTAGAGCAGTCACTGGCACTGGGCAGCACCCCCTCCATTGCCTTGCTATGCCCATCCTGGTGTCCTCTTACCCTCCTTGTCCATCAATGGAGGCCAGCACAAATGCTGCTCACCTCCACAGTTGGCTGTCATCTGACTCCCATGACTAGTATATGCTGTAGCTATAACAGTGACTATATTTCTATTGTAGTTGTAAGACAGTTCTGAAAACTCACAGGACTTTTGTAATTTTTCCAAGATGTCTCATAGCTACTATAGTGTTATGCCCACTGACATATCTGTATACTAGCTTTGGGAGTCAGACAACAGCTGGCTGTGCAGGTGAGTAGTGGGTTTGTGCTGGCTGTTGTTATAGGACAAGGGATGTTATGGAGCTCTGAGCGGGTGGAGGTGCCACCAGACTCCAGTAATTAGCAAAATGAAATATTGGAGCAGGAGGGGGATGCCACTAGATGCCAGGGACTGCTCCAATGGGGATTGAGTGAGGGAGGGGGAACTGGAAAATGAGGACTTCTGTAATAGTGATAAGGTGAGAGGGGATCACTGGGCTCCAGGGACTTCTGTAATGGGAATCGGTTGAGAGAGTGGGGATCACCAGACACTAGGGATATGTTGGCAGTAGACAGGGAGAGGGGAGGTCTGCGCTATTTGTGCACTCTTAAAACATGCCTTCAGATAGCATTAATTAGTGCTGCATAGACAGTCTATTAGCGCTTCTTGAAATGTTTGAATATTCCAGTGCCTTCTGTATGGACTCCAAATCACTTTTTTAGCATGTTCTCCTGAAGTTCACATGACAACTATGCCTTTGAGTGTGGCACTTGTAGTGCTAACTATATCTTGAGTGCCTAACTACACCCTGAGTGCACAAAGCATAGTAACCAAGGCCAAAACCCTGCTAGCATGGTGGCATTTCAATACTGAAGTCAACTGTATTTTTTGCTGGAAACTGGACAATTATCCTTAAAGAACATAAAAGATTTACACATAATTGATAAAGTGCTATGGTAGTGAAGTGCAAATGCCAGAAGAGGAAGGCTAATCAGGCCCACACAAGTGATTTTTGAATTGGTTTAACATTTTTTGTGTTTGTGGGAGGGTCCAGGATTGTGGCAGCAAAAATAGGAAGTACCACCATCAGGAGAGAGGAGAGGAGAGGACAGACAGAGGTTACTGAGCACAGGAATGGCACCAGGCCATCATGAGTGAGAAAGAGAACAATCACGAAATGGAAGTGAGCTTAAATTGAGCTCCGAGCTGCTTTCTGACGCACTAGGTTAGTGAGATGCAAGCACCTAAGGAGGATGGCTAATCAGGCCAAAGCAAGTGGTTTTTGAATTGATTTAAAGTTATTTGTGTGTTTCTGGGAGGGTCCACGATTGGGGCAGCTGGAACAGGAAATGCTGCCATTAGCAGTGTGGAGAGGACAATCAGAGCTTACTGAGCATGAGATTGGCATCAGCTAATCATAAGTGAGAAAGGAAACTATCAGGAAGTGAATGAGAGATTAAAAGTACTCCTGTCTTGATGTCCCATTGCTAGAATTTCCCATTGCATGAGTATCCCAGGCAAGACTGTGTTGTCTACCTAGAGGCATCTGCTGGGCTTTCTCAAGAAGACTGTAGGACTACAGGGGATTCTGCCAGTTGGTGCCAGGAAGAAGAGGCATGGAGGAACAACAGAGGAGCCTGGAGTAAGGGAAAACAACAGATAGAATGTAAGAGATGTAAGGAGATTTAGTATTCTTGTTACGAAGAACAGACCAACACAGACTCATGGACCTGTGACTAAGTTGCCATCTTAATGCCAACTGTAGACAAAGACACTATACAGGGATCTAAAGGTTAAAGTGCTTTGGACTGAGCATAACAGGAAACTACAAGGACTACAAATTGCTCACTACAGGACTACATCTAAGATGGCTGCCAGGTATTTACTGAAGGTCAGTACCACATCTACTATAGGAGACAAAGAAGGTAAGCAACACAAGAGTAATTGTAAAGCAGGCTGTGTAAGGGGTTCCTAGAAAAACCCTAGCTTAGGTAATGTAAAAAGGTAATTGTAAAACAGGCTGTTTAGGGAGTTCCTAGAAAAACTCTATCTAGGGTGGCACAACATATTATTTCGAGGATGGATGGCGTGCAATGAGGGGAACCTACTAATTTCTCAAAGACCCTTACAGCTTTTCATGCACACAAGTATGTTAAGGATACTTTGGAAGGATGTGGAGGGTGTGCAGGGGGTGTGGGGCAATGGTGAAACAGAGGGTCTTTGCATTTGGCCACTGTCTGAACTTTAGGAGGTTCCAGGCCATGAGAACAGAGCTAGAAGCATCTATGGGCTGAACTACTGTATGCTGCTTAAGAGCTGCAACCCTGCACCCTGCTGTCACAGCCACCTCCCTGGCCAACACAGACCAGAAAAGGTGGTTGTACAGTGGTGGGGGGCAGGAATGAAGGCAGGGAAGTGGGAAGTCCAAGCTTGTGTAAGCCAGGCTGTGCACAAGTAATATGTTTACCCTATTACAACAGAAGGAACCCCAGTCCACCCTCATAAGGGAAAATAGAACCAGCAAACCCAATAGGCAGGCACTGCCACAGAGCATGTGAGACAGGAGGGCTGAGCCTCAAAGGGGGCAAGAGGAAGGTACATGTAGTGGGAGATTTAGTTGTCAGGTGCATTTGGAGGGACATGATTCTCACATACGATGATAAAGACTTGGTCTGCTACTTCCCCTGTTGCAACAGCATACAAACTAATAGCCAGGGTGGTGGAACTTACAGGAGAGGGGGATGTGGAGGGAAGCTCAGATTGAATTGTGCATGTGGGAATGAATGATCTGAGTAGTCAGAGCATGGAATAGGTCAAGTCAGACTTCCATGCTTTTGGGAAGGTAGTAAATGAAAAAGCAGGACAAGTACCATTCTCTGAGGTGCTACCATGGCCATGTGTTCCAATTCAATGCATTGCTAAAGGGATGGTGCAGGGAGGAGGGATTTCTGTTTCATGGGTCTGGGATCCGACTTGGATAGATTGGACGCTGTTTTAAGGGGACAGCTTACATCCCAATGAGGAGGGTTAGAGGATAGAGTGAGCTTGGTGAGCACAACACATAGGTAGTTTAGACTAGGCGGGAGGAGGGCTGCATGGCAATTCACACAAATCATGTCATGATCTGGGGGTCTTGCCGGCCTCCTCCACAAAAAGATGGAATGGGGCAATCATAGTTGGGGTAAAGTAAAGTGGTGGCAGGACCAGTTGCTGGAAGATGAAATGCACCTATACAAGGAGTTTTGGCAACAGAATACTGGAACTGAATTCCCAGTGTGCAGAAGGAAACCTTCACTGGGTTACTGTCAGCGAGATGTGGGCAACTCCAAACCATGACTGGGACGTGACCATACCAAGATACTCTTGGTTCAGGAATGACAGAAAAAAAAAGGTGTGGGAGGGGGAGTAGCATTGTATATAAATGAGGGAATGGAGGCAATGGAAATAAACAGTCTTGGGGACTTGGAAAAGCTGGAAACCCTGTAGGTACCAGCAACAGCAGGGAATGGGAGACAAATTAAGATTGAGGTGGTCTACAGATCATTAGGCCATGACCAGGGGGGCCGATAAGGAACAAGTGATACTGAGGAGGACAGCCAAATTAAGGGAAGTTGTAATGGTAAGGAACTTTTTTTTTCCATAAATGTTTTTATTTAATTTTCATTATCAGGTGACCAGAGTACAATCATAACTGTGTCTTATGAATTTATATCTCTTATACTAAGTACAAAACAGTATACATGAATATTAACTTTTAATTGTAATGGAAATGTCATGGCTTCAGTTTCTGTATTGTATTCTAGCCCACACTGTATACTGCAGTAGGACAGGTCTGGCTAGAGCATTTAAAAAACTTTATTATAAACAAATAACTTCTATCTCTTTACACCCACTAAAACACTGTCTTGTGTGTATATTCACACCATTTTAGAATAAATTGTTAAACCAACGAGAACTCTTCTTTACAAGTATGACGAGAGGGTTGGGGTGTGGCTAAATAACTACCTTACCAATGCCTATGAGTGTTCAAACAGGTGGGGGGGGGGTGCAGGGTGTGTAGAAACCCATGCATGGATGTGGGGAAGAGTGTATGGGGGGGAGAGAGTTTTCTTATAAATAGATATACTTCTATTTTAGGGTAATGGAGAGGGTTCATAAATAAGTATTGATATTTGTAGTTTCCAATGTGTGAACATTTCATCACTCCTTAGGTCAGCCTTAGCTATTGTGGGGTTCTTCCCAGAGAGTTAGAGATCAAGACTGGCCCAAGAGGAACTGTCAGGGAGGATTTGAGCCATGTTATAACTTAGAAGGCTGAATACCTAGCCCTAGAATATAGAGTCACCTATTAGGGAGGAGAAGTAGATGGCAGAGTTTGTGAAGGGCCAGGTATGGCCCCTAAGTCCTCCAGTAAAAGCTGAGTTTGCCCACTGCTGGATGGGCATGTTTTTCATACCTGGAGGTTAGGATCAGCAAATTTTGCCATTCCTGTATGGTGTGGGGGTCTGGTTCTCTCTAGTGGTGGAGGATTACCCATTTGGCTGCTGCTAAAGCCCCATTGGTCCACTGTAGTTGATGAGAGGTTAGGGGGTGACCATCTGGGACTAGGCCCAAGATGCCTAGTTTAGGATCCCTCACTCACGGTAAAGGTTCCAAACTGAGTCCTAGTAATTCTCCAGGTCCAGGTAGGTCCATAGTATATGTGTCAGTGTACAGTGAAGCCCACCAGGATGAAGCCCAACTCTGCAGAATTCTGCAGTACAATTACTGCAGCAAACAATGCAATTTCAATGGGAGTTAATTGGTTTTGTCATGCAGGAAACCTGTGACACTGCCCTTCCTCCTGGCGGGCTTCACTGTAGCTTGGGGTTATGTACATCTCCAGTAGTCACTGTCTCGTGTCAATTTGACCATATACAGCCATTGTGGTGTTCTGTATGCTCCATGCAGTATTTTGAATTGAATAGTTTTGGTTTGTAACTCTCTGTTAACCTTACAGGTGGAGGGCCAGGCCCAGTTCCAGTCATTCTGTGAGACTGAGATGTCCAGTTCCCTTTCCCATTGAACCCTCGGTTGTTGTGAGTTTAGCGGGGGGTAGTTCCCTAGTCTGTAGTTTATGGTAGTGGTTGACCAGGTGACTCATCTTTTTAAGATTTACTAGCCAGGTGTCCCACTTTGAGATTGTGGGAAAGGTGTGTTGCAATGAGAATTTGGTTCTAAGAAGGTCACGCAGTTGGAGATATGTCCAAAAGTGAGTTGGGGGGATCCCATGAAGGATTTGTAAATTTTCAAAGGATCTAAGAAACCCCAGTGTCAGGATGGTATAGATCTCCCAGTGTGGAGATGCCATTCATTTGCCAAAGAAGCCAATGCAGGGATTGGTTTCCCAGCTGGAGCTGGGGATTCTGCCATATTGGGCATAGTCTGGAGATCTTGTTGGCCCAGCTTAGATGGGAAGCATGCATCATCCATACTTTTCTAGTGTGTCTGGCGCAGGGAGAAGTAGTGGTTCCCAGTTTCCAGTCTGGGCACATCAGGGCCTGTGGGTAGGGCACTGAAGCTTGATATATTTCAATGCCTACCCAATATGGGGTAGGGTGCATAATTTCTGGCTTGCTGCAGGAGATGGCTTGTCAAATGAGGACACTGTCATGAGATAATTTGAGGTTAGGGAGCCCAAATCCACCCTGTTTCCAAGGTTGCTGAAGTTTACTCAGTTTGATCCTTGGAGTTTTATGATCCCAGATGAATGCAGAGATTTTTGCATTAAGTTGTGCAAAAAATGTAGTGGGAAGCACCACTGGAAGGTTGTTGAAAATGCACTGGAGCTTGGGAAGTGCAGTCATGTGCATTCACTCGCCTCCATATGGATAGGTGGATGGATCTACAGTTTTGAATGTCTTTGGACAGAGTGTCTACCATATACCTGTGTTAGCCTGAATCACTGAATTTATGGTAGGTCGGAGTCATATTCCCAAGCAGGTAACACCAGCAGGTGCTCATTGACATGGATAGTGAGCAAATAACTCCTGGGTACAGGAAGAAGTAAGTGCCATTATTTGAGATTTACTCCCATTCAGTTTGTACCCTGAAAGGGCTGAATATTCTGTGAGTATTGTTCCCAGGGTTTTAGGGCCCCAGGTATGTTGGATTGGAAAATACTTATGTCATCAGTGAATCAGATCAGCTTGTTCGTAATGGATCCTACTGGGTTACCTAGAAATTCTGGATTTGCTTGAATTTGGGATTTTGACTGTTAAGAGGCATAGGAAGGGGAAAGTGGGCAGCCTTGTCTGGCCCCCCTAGCTAGTGGGAAGTCTGGGGATATCACTGAGTTAGTGAGTACTGAGACAGTCAAGGATTTGCACAGAAGTTGTATAAGGGATATAAGTTTGGGGGGTCCATATCTTTTGAGTGCATCAAAGAGGAACAGCCATTCCACCCTGTCAAATGCTTTTTCAGCATCAAGTGACAGGGTGGCCATAGGGTGTGCTTGATGACCAGCTTCCCAAATGACATCCAGGGCACTACGTGTGTTATCTGCCCCCAGTCTGCCTGGGACAAATCCCACTTGGTCAAGGTGGATCAAATCTCCTATCATGGGTTCTCGTCTATGTGCTACCACCTTTGCAAATATCTTTGAGTCAACATTTATAAGCGAGATTGGTCTGTACTGGGAACACTGGATGCTATCTGGCCCTTTCTTAGGGATCAGAGTGATAAGTGTTTGTTGAAATGAAATCAGGAGGCTGCCTGTTCCCTAGGCCTCATTAAGGATGTGTGTGAGTCTGGGTACTACAATGGGGGAGAATGCCAAATATAAGTCACTGGGGTAGCCATCTAGGCCTGCTTATTTCCCATTTGCCATAGCTTGGGCGATTGAGCGTTTGCTGTTGCTGCACTAACCCTGTGGAACTCACTACCTAGACATCTAAAAGAGGCACCCTAGGTGGAAACCTTCAAATAAGGATTCAAAACATTCTTATTTAAGCAGGCTTTTGATATTTAAGAGCTGAACCGATTGACTGTTATCTTAATGTAGGTTTTTATTGAAGTATTTTTACATGTATGATAGAATCTGTATTGTACTATTGCACTCTTTATTGTTTGTTCACTAGGTGTGTTGCCTGATACTATTTATGTACTGTTTAATGATTCTGTTTAGCACTCTGAGCTTCAGGGAGGGAGCGCTATATAAATAAAGTATCTATCAACTCTGTCTGTCTGTCTATCTATCTATCTATCTATCTATCTATCTATCTATCTATCTATCTATCTATCTATCTATCATCTTGATTGCCATCTCTACTTCTGCATTAGTAATAGGTGCAGTGAGTAGATGTTCCTGTCCTTCTGCAATTTGGGGTAACTGGAGATTCTCATAAAAAGTGTCCAATTGTTCCTGTGTGGGGCAGACCTCTGAGGACTACAGGTCTGTGTAGAATTGTTGACATTGTTCATTAATCAGTTTTGGGGAAGTTATTACAATTCTCTGTAGAGAGTACATTTTAAGAAAGTATCGCTCCGCTTCCCTTGCTCATAATAGATGGGCCAACAGTTTGCTAGGCTGCTCCCCAGCCTCCCAGTATTTCTGGTTTAGTCAGAATACAGCATATTCTGTTTTGTATTGTATACTCTCTTCTACTTTGTGGCATGCAACTCTTAAGGTGGGATTTCAGGGCCTCCCTCTGTGATGGGGAGGACATGGCTAATTTTTCAAGTCGTCGTAGTTCCTGCTCTGCTTGTCTAGTCTGTGTTTCTTTGTCTTTCTTTACTTTAAAGGTATAAGCTATAAGGCGGCTACATATTACCACTTTCATGGCTTCTCATTGAGTGTCTGTATTAGTGTTTGGGGTTTCATTGTCCTGGAAGTACTGTAGGTTGAAAGTTCTGCCTGCAGCCACTGTATGAACTCTGTGTTCTGCAGAAAGGAGGTGTTAAATCTCCATTTATTTCTAGGCCCTGCTCATTCACCCCATGCCAAGGATAGGGAGACATGGTTTGATATGATAATGCTTTCTTGGGTGCCCCCCCCCCATGTGCATTGGATCAGCTCTGAGGAAATAAATACTAGGAGTCATACTAGGAAATGTAGATACACAAAAGGCCGAGGCCCATGAATGTACATCTCCTGCCGTAGCAGGCATTAATCCCCATTACCAACATTTAACAGAAACCTATCAAGCTTATATTTAAATGAATTGTAAGAATCAACTTCAACAACATCTTTGGGTAATGAATTCCATGACGAAATAATTCGTTGAGTGAAGAAGTTCTTTCTTAACTGAGTTTTTAGATAAGTAAGTCCTAATTGATAACAATGACTTCTTAAAGAAAAAAACCTTTGATGTCGGATGAAGCTTAAGTCAGCAAATAATATTGGATCCCTTATGATTTAAACATTAGTAATAGATCTCCTCTTTTTCTCCTAAGCTCCAATGAGTAAAGATTTAAAAAGTGCAGTCTATTATCATAATCTACCCTATGAAGGCCCTGGACCATCTTAGTAACCCTCCTCTGGACCCCCTCCACTCTTCTAATGTCACCACGTAAAAAAGGCTCCACAAAGGGGAGCAGTAATCCAAAATGGGTTTTACATAGGCCCTATTCAAGGGAATTATACATTTCCTACCTCTGGAAGTAATTGAACGTCTAATACAGCCAACAAGTTTATTGGCCTTTTTAACCAATCCAGTGCAATGATTACTAAATTTTAAATCCCTTGATAGCAAAACACCTAAATCTTTTTCGTGTTCCACAGACTATAATTGATGACTATTTAAAGAATAGTTGAAACATTGGTTATTGTTGCCCAAGTGCACAACTACACTCTTATCCAGATTAAAGAACATACCATTTGTGACTGCCCATGATTCCATTAATAGAAGATCTCTACAAAGGTCAGAGTATCCATCCATTGTGCCGATGTCCAAAGCAATTTTAGTATCATCAGCAAACTTAACTGAGAATCCCTTAATGTCCTTGTTTAGGTCAGATACAAAGACTGAAAATAATAATGGGCCCAAAACTGAGCCCCGAGGGACCCCACTAGTAACCCTACCTTTGTCAGAAGTGTATCCTCTAATCCTGACAGTTTGTTCTCTATTCATCAACCATTCTTGAACCCAATTTATAATAAAACCATTTATCCCAAGGTTACTCATTTTTTTAATGAGAGTTACATGCGGAACCTTGTCAAAGGCTTTACAGAGATCCAAAAAAATTATATCTACTGCTCTTTTATCCTCTAATAGTTTGCTAATTTTTTCATAGAAACAAAGATTAGCTGTGAGGCATGATCTTTGGGGCCTAAAGCCATGTTGTGTATCATCAACAAAACCTTTCATTTTTAGATCAGATAGGACAGGATATCTATCTGACTATAAGAGTCATGCACTGTGGAAAAATATGTATAGTCCTGGCTATGGGGCTGCACAATTCTCCATATATCTTGGAGCCCTGCTATGTTGAAGTCCTGTAGTACCAGAGGGCTGAGTTGTATTTCTAGTTTGCTCCCTGGTCCTCTGTGGTCCAACCCAGGGTTCAATGCTATGCTAAAGTACCCCCCAATGATCACTCCTTGTGAAACCCCAGTATTTTATTTAAGACCTGCTTACAAAATTGGTGGTTGGGGTTGTTTGGGGCATATATGCCACCTAAGACTATCGAATCCCCATGGTTAGTACCTTCTACAATCAATATTCTCCACTCTGAGTCTCTATGCTCTGCGTGTATCCATAGTTGTAAGCCTTTGTGGCACTGGATGGCTACTCCTCTTGCCTTAGAGGCAAAGGCATTGTGAAATGCTGAGCCTTCCTAACTACATTTGAGACGATCAGCTTCTGCTGCCAAAAGATGAATATTCTATAGGAGAGCTATATCACACTTCATTTCTTTCAATTTCAGCAGTATTTTACCTCTCTTAATTTTACAATTCAGACCCCTTGTATTCCAAGTGACTACCTTTAGATTATCAAATGAAGTCATGTTTATTATACAAGTCCTAATCTTGAAAGTGCAATCAGAAACGTTCTGCTTTCCACAGCCCTCCCCCAGACCCCCACAATGATTTAAACACTGCAAACAATAAAAGAAACACTGCATCAGTCTTATACTCTATATATGAACTATTATGTAAAGTTAGTGAATACTATAAAAAACCAGAAAACTAACTACTAACAAACTATAAAACAATATGAGCTAAGGCAATTCACACTAGCCAAGGCAAGATAGAAAACTCTCCTAATGAGAGTTTAGGTGGCACTTATGCTGTCACTTGCATGGGACCTGTGGATTTGAGATTGGGATTGGTGGCCAGCCAGCCCTGGGTCTCCCCTTTATTTCCTAGTCATAGCCTCATCCGCTCCTTGTTGCACCATGGAGCTGGTGATGTAGAGGCCAGATAAAAGTTCTAGTGAGAAATCTGGGCTCTGTCGCCAGCTTGCATCAAGGTATCCCAGGTGCAGAGGGGTACCTGTGTAGCCCCTCTCATTTGCACTTCTGAGAATGAACATCGCATTGTGAGTCACTGGGTGTAAATGGCCAGATTTAGAGTGAGTTTGCACCTTTCCCAGGACAGGGAATATTATGAGCAGTTTGGTGTCCCATTTACAGAATGCCTAAGGTAAATTTAACTTGTGACTCAATGGAAGGGCATACTGCCTAGAATATTTGTCTCTGGCATGCCTTCAGGGACTTCCTCTCTCCTTTTAATGAATTGGCATTGAGCCATTGGGTTGGCTTCCTCCCTTTTATCAGGGGTGAGAGTGTAATTGTAACAGAATATTTATACACCAGATAATGTTTCATATAGGGGGTAAACTCAACACATCTATTTTACATCTCCCTTATGTTTACAATCATATCATGAGTACAGCACATTATTGTAGCCGATATGCTACTGGCAGCATTTCTGGTGTTGCAGCCCAATGTGACTGAAAAATCAGGACCATTTAGCATTGTATGAGTAAACGCCACATGGCACCTCAAAATGTGGATCAAGTCATTCTTTTAGTCAGAAAGGATGATATTTAATGACGATCACTCGTAATAGTGGGGGGTGATCATCAAAATCCCCATGTTTGTGAGAGGTAGAGAGCTGTTTTGTTGCCTCTTCATGCTATGCATATGAAGGGGGGGGGCTGTTGCTCCAAATAGGTCTGACATGGACCATGTACAGTAGCTCCTCATTGGTAAAATGGCAAAGTAGGAGCCTGCTGATCTAAATACAACCGCTGGCTAGGTGTTACTTCCTGAGTTAATTTCTATCACTGGAGTCATACTGCAGCCTAGGGTTAGTCAATTTCAATCAGTTTTTGATGGATTGGCTATTCGCGTACAGGTAATGTATTAAGAGTCAGCAGAAACTGGTGTGGAGCAAAGGTTACCCGTTGCTTCTGTTGGGGGGGGGGGGTGGCCGCATAGTGTGGCATGTTACAAGAAACTGTGGCCACAGTGGTAAACTTTATTTCAAGCTGTGCCCTTTTCAGCTATTGTTATGACTGGATTGCAAGCATTGTATTCACCAAGGGGAGCAGGTTTCCAACAGGTGGTTGTGTGGATTTTATGTTCCATAGGGTGGGATGATGGCTGTCACTCTCTGTACTATCTGTGGAGCACACGGTATGGCTCCAAATGGATGCCTAGTCTGGGCCAATTACAGGTATCTTGGGCCAGTGCTTTTCTCCCCACCTTTATAAATTAGATGAGCAAAAAATAAATCAGGTACTTACAGATCAGTCATCTAGGCAAGTAGATGTCAATTACCTCCCACAACATGAGCAACGTTCTTCCTTCCTCTGGCTAAATACAGAGGGGAAATCAAATGTCCATGCTGGGAACTGGGAGCTTTGGGGATGGTGGTGGGGATGGAGAGTGCTGCAGTGCTTTCTGTAGTTTCTGTTTCCTGTCCGGTCACTCTCCTGTTGTCCATGGGGTTGTGTCTTCTCTGTCCATTGGTCCAAGGCAATTTTGGAAAAATGTATCGGCTTCCCTGGGGATTGAAGCTGGTCACAGAGCCTTTATAGAGCAGGGAGTATGCGAGATCCCGGTTTCTCAGGCCTTGCTTTACTCTTTCTAATCCCTGTCTCCTTTCTAGATTGGACCTGGGGTAATCTAGGAGGAGGAAAGCCTATTGCCTGCCACCTCAATGTTCTGTAATTCCCTTTCTTTGGTTAGTATAAGCTCTTTATCTTGGAAGCACAGTAATTTAAAAATGAAAGGTCTGAGTTTATTCATGGCCGAAAGTGTACAAGCTCTTTTTATTCTGTGTGCCCTTTCAGTTTCGAAAATGTACTGAGTCAGGTTCAAATGCAGCCAAGCTGGTAAGCTGTCCTGGAGATAGCAGACCAGGTCTCTCCCCTCAAAGCCTTCTTGCAATTCTAGGATACAGATATTTTTTCTTCATCCTCTTCCCTCTAGGACTTCAACTTTAGCAATCAGCAATTTGATCTGCTGTTCAGCTTTTACTAGTCTCCTGTCATGGTGCTGTTCTTTATCTTGTAGGGAGACAATTTGTTTTTCCATAGTAGAGATCCTGTTCATGAGTTGAGATAAAGTAGCCTTTGTTTCTGCTACCATGGTTTGAATTGTTTCCACCAAAGCTGCACTTCTTTCTAGCAATGAGGGACCCGGGTACAGGATGAGCGGCTCCTAAAGGTTTATGTGCCATCTTTGGTCTGCCTTGTGATTTGAAGCAGCCACGTTTTGCTGGCTGTTTTCCCTTGTATTCAGTGCCGGTTCCTGTCCAAACTCAGGTCAGTTTCTTCACTGATTTATCTCAGTCTGTTT
This sequence comes from Neoceratodus forsteri, assembly GCA_016271365.2. Lineage (NCBI taxonomy): Eukaryota > Metazoa > Chordata > Ceratodontiformes > Ceratodontidae > Neoceratodus > Neoceratodus forsteri. The sequence goes on from CM057449.1 coordinate 738,853,054, forward strand.
GTGTAAAGTAGGAGCGGTGAGCTGATTTTTCTAAGTGCCAAAACTGGGTATTAGTACAGGGTGGCCAGGAGCTCAGGATTTAAGCTGCCATTGCAGTCAGGTACTCATGTGACCTCATGGTAGAGAACTTTAATATGTAAATGTGAACTGGAAAGTTCCAATCGCAGCAAGTACAAGGAATCAGATTCTGGTAGATGCATGCCAGCAGCTTTCTTACTAAAACTGGTCCAGGAATCAACAAGAGAAGGTGCCATGGTGGATCTGGTATTCACCAACAGTAAGATGATCTGAAATGTGGTAGTTCAGGAACCGCTAGGATTCTGCAAATTCAAGACAGTAAGGTTTGAGGTTCACATGGGGACCAACAGTGTGGCAAATACAATAAAAGTATAGGATTTTAGGAAGACAGATTTTTACAGGATGCAGGGCTGTTTAGAGAAAGCACAGTGAGAAAAGGGCAGATAAAAAGGATGAAGGAAACAGGGGAAGCATTTAAAAAAGAAATGTTGGAAGTGGCACCAAGCTATGTTGGGAAGGTATTAAAGGACAAATGGTCTGGGTCGTGGCTTAGCTCCTAGCATGATGGCTGCTTAATCCATGCGCACCACCAACCTGGTGTCTAAATATCACAAATTACATGAAAAAAAACACTAGATTCAGAAGCTGTAGCAGATTTATTGAATCGGTGTGCCTCCAGGATCAGGACGATCTGCTTCCACTTATGGTTACTCACTTATTGAGCCCACCGGAGCTGCTTGAAGATCCGACTCTCAGCAAAGTGCTCAATGGGGGGGGGCAGCTGCTCCCACAGGCCTCAATGTGCAGCAGATCACCGACAAGTTTGCAGCCCTGATGCAGTGCATGGCAGAAGTCACCCTGGCTTCCAACAACACCACAATGGCTATTCAGCAAATGGGTGCCAGGGTCTACAGAAGTGAATCGCAGGTGAGTCGCAACATGAATGCTATTGACTCACTTGCATCTACTGTTCAAGAACAGGAAAGAACAATCCAGCAGCTACAAATCAAACTGCATGACATGGAAAATAGGAGCCGTCGCAATAATCTGTGGCTCCTGGGTTTCCTCGAAGGTGCTGAGTGGAGGAACCTTCTAGACTTTCTATATGATGTCCTCCCTGAAGTCCTGCACCATGAGCTACCTCCTTGGCCTGGTGATCAAGCAAGCCCACAGGACACTGAATCCTCCACCTAAGCCAGGGGATAGCCCTATACCTCTCATGGCCAGAATTCTTAATTTTGAAGATAAAGAATGGATCAATTCTAGGGCCCATGAGCTCAGTACCCTTCCCTGGCAAGGACATAAAATATAAATTTTCCAGAACTACTCCCAGGAGCTGGCGGCCAAACATAAAGAATATACCGAAACTCGCCACTTGACGCATTCTCTGGGGATTTGCTTTTCACTACAATACCCCACAACTATGCGATTGGAAGTCTATGGGGCCCCTGTCTCCTTTTCGACCCCAGAGGCACTAATGGACTATCTTCACTGCAACTGGTCATCCTACACTAGATCGGAGACCCCGAACCATCAGAAAAATAACTCTGGCCACAATTTTCCCAGAAGCACAGAGGGTGACTTCAACAACCCGACAGGAGAGAAGCCATGCAGTTACAACCATAAAGATGTGGCTTTGGGCCTTCCAGCCAGATCTCAGAAGTAGTAGCAATCAGGCAAGCATGGCAGAAGGATCCATCCTCAACAGCATGACATAGAATATGGCTCATGGAAGGAGGATACATCGGAGACTTCCGATACCAGTATCAGCAAATTCTCCACCCCAAACAGATGTGCAGCACTGGCCCTCATGGGCCCAACTGAACACCCTGACTTTCCAGACTACCCGGAGGAGGAGATGCTGCTTGAGGCCTCTGCAACCGAAGCTGAACTTCAACACTGGACTGTGGAGGAGGCTTCTAGCACAGCCTTCTCCCAACTGCAAGGATTAACGTAACCCCTGGATGTTGGACTAGAGAAGCAGACACACCTCATGCCAACCAGGACAGAAGATCTCCATGTGGCCACCACATAGGACCAGACCTAGATAAGTGTCCTTTCTGTTTTTTCTTAAGACCAGGGCAGGGGTTTGGGCTAAGGGGGAAGTTATTCTGAGGGTTAGTTGCCTTCTGGTGCTATTAATAGTCTGTTGGTGGTAATTGGGACGCATTGGTGACCCTATCCTTCCCTAGAAGCACTCATGGATTTCGATCTAATATCTATGCCCTGCTAACAAGGAAAATGCTCCTAGGATACTAGAATATTGTGATATTGCAAATTGTTCTGGTTATTTTTTTCTTTGAACTTCATGTTATTATATTGCGTACACTCTGATTTATTGCTTAAATCTGCCTCTCGAGGGGTGGGGTGGGTTAGCTGTACGTTAAGTAACCAGACAACTAACAGCTGCCATAGGGGCTGAACTTACAGCTCAGATCACCTAATGGCATTCATTTCTAGGACAAAAGATACACCTTACCAATCTGTTTAAAAGCCTGCCCTTATTACTCTCTGTAACCACATATCCAGTCTTAATACAGGGTGGAGCAACTTGAACTGTTTTAATTTGTTTAGGGACTGGACCCTACCAGGTGCTTCGTATGCATAGGTTACCCATCTCCCATTTACCCTGGGGTCAAGATTGTCTATCATATTGGCCCCCCCTTTCAGATGGTGGGTACACTGTGGGCACAAGAACAATGCCTGAGGTAGCTATCAATAGCTGAGTTATGGCTTGCTTGCACAGGCCTACAGCACTGATGCTACCAGTACCTTTATACCTACCAAATACATAATTTTAACTGGCCCTCAGACTCTACTGGCAGTCGCTGTGCTAGTGTACACACAAGGTTAAAGCTTTTCCTTGGGATGGTGGAAGCTCGGCTGAGTCTAGTCTGGCACACATCACCAAACTGTTAACACACTTACAGGACTGGGACTCCTGGACTTCAGTGGAGCCCCATCCTGTATCACCCCCCACAGTGGATGGGAGGGTAAGGCCTGAGAGGATTATGTATCCTCAGCCTGCTAAACTAACATATGCCTATGTGCAGCTATGTGCACCATTTGAATATAGTTTGCAACGTAGTGTTTTTTACTGTTGTTGTTTATATACTGTGGCATATTGCTTGTTTTCTGGTCAGTATACAGTCTAATGTCTGCTGCTGCCTGTCTTTATTCTGCCCTAATGCCTGTGTCCTTTCTCACTCCCCAATCATGCCTCGCTCCAACCCTGGATCTCATAGGTAGGCTCCCACTCTTTCCAGTTGTTTATGCCTTATCCTCAATGATTTGCTGCTGTATATTTGACCATGGATGAAGTCTTCTTTGTCACCTGGAAAGTCAGGGGACTTAAGACATCTGTAAAACAGAAAACAGTGCTGACACAGCTGAAAAGAGTGAAGGCCCAGATTGCCTTTTTGCAACAAGTGAAACTAACTAAAGGAGATCATGCTTACTTGGAGATAGACTGGGTGGGAACGGAATTTCATACAAGTGCCCCTACGAGGAAGAGAGGGGTAGTAGTTCTGCTACACAAATCCTTACCCTGGTCCCTTCTTAACAGTAAATCTGATGCTATGGGCAGGTGGGTGCTGGCACTGCTTGATACCGCCAATGGTCACATCCTCTTGGTGAATATTTATGCCCTGAATGAGGACGACACCACTTGTTTTCTTGATCTGACAACCAAGATCAAAGTCATGTGTGAATCTGATACACCCATTATAGCTGGGGGTATTTTAACTTAACATTAGCACCTGTTCTTGATAAGAGTGATCTGGGTAAGGAGACACATCTTAGGGGAGTGCAGGCCATGTTGAGGATGAGCTCTGAATTCCACTTGGTTGACATATGGTGCCTCATCCATCCCAAGGAGCGTGATTATACTTTTCAGTCCAGGGTGCATGGCACTGGCACTTTCAGCAGATTAGATTTCTGGATGATTTCCCAAACTGTCACCCAATATGTTCTTGATTCCAGTATCCTCCCCACTGTCATTTCAGACCATGCTCCAGTTTAGCTGATTTTGTCCTGGGGTTCCCCTCCTTGATCCCCCACTTGGAGGTTGGACCCTCTTCTAATGCATGACTAGAAGTTTGTAGAGTGGGCCAAAAAAGAAACTAACCTGTTTCTGCAAGAGAACCCCACCTCAGATACCTCAGCCCAAACAACCTGGGCAGTGTACAAAGTCAACATGAGTGGGAAGATCATTGGATATGCTGCACACAGGAAGAAGGATAGGAAGCAGGAGCTGGCTACACTGGAAGAGTAGCTAACCACAGCAGAAAAGGCTTTCAAGGCCATGCCCCATCCCACACCCCACTCTACTAGTGGTCAACAGGTCCTCACACTCAGTATGAAAATAAACGAGCTCCTGTCACGGAAGGCAGACTTGGCACTCCTGAGGGTTTGTCATGCATATTGGGAGGGTGAGGGCAAAAGTGGGAAACTACTGGCATACCAACTCCACAGACAACAAGCTAATAGGTATATTACTGATTCAGAAACCTCCTCTCAGGGAAGGTAAGAACTAAACTGCAGGAGGTGAACGTTATCATGTCTGCATTCTATGCTCAGTTATACTGTACTCCTCTTCCTGTGCTGAAATCTGACTGGAAATACAGGCATTTCAGGGAACCCTACCCTTACCTAAGCTTTCTACACATCAGAGTTCAACTCTTGAGGTGGCCTCTTACTACCGAGGAGGTTTCAGCAGCTCTGATTTCCCTTAAAAAAGGAAAAGTCCCTGGAGGGGCAGGTTTTCTGTTGATTTCCTTCAAGCCATGACCCCTATGATAACACCACTACTCTGTCAGGTGTATGCTGAATCAGAGAGAAAAGGCATGCTACCACTCACTCTCCAGGAGGCAGCAATAACTGTTCTCCCAAAGAAAGGGAAGGATCCAACAGAAGTGACCAGTTACCATCCCATATCCCTCATAAATTCTGACAGCAAAGTGTTTGCTAGAGCACTGGCCAATAGACTAAACCCTGTCTTACCCTCCTTGATCCATTCATCCCAAGTTGGATTTATACAGGGGAGATACAGTACTGACCACATATGAACACTCCTCAATCTCATCCACATAGCCAAACAGGTCGACACTCCCATGGCTGCCTTAGCAATAGATTTTGAGAAGGCATTCAATTCTGTGGAATGGGACTACCTCCAGACTGTCCTTGAACATCTGGCAATTGGGCTGCATTTTCAGGCAGCCATCAGGGGTCTTTATACTTTCCCTCAAGAACGAGTGCCAACTAACTCCCTAATATCCGATCCTTTTCAGCTGCATAGGGGGACAAAGCAGGGGTGTCCTCTCTCTCTCCTCTCCTGTTCAAAGTGGCGGTGAACCCTGGCATCCGCAATCCGCCAAGACCAACGCATCAAGGAGATACACATAGGGAAGTCCCACTACTCTACCCTGATGTATGCAGATGATCTGCAGATCCCCCTAGAAGATGCACAGCTATCAATTCCCCATTACTGGCCCTCCTAGAACAATTTACGCACATCTCTGGCCTCAATATCAACCAGAACAAAATGGAGATACTCCCCCTTAACCCGAAATGCCATCCCTAGCTTATGTTCAACCTTAGTCTGCAATGATCACAGGACACCATCACATACTTAGGCATCAAAGTAGGGGCAGATATGGACAAATGATGGGATAAGAATTTAGGCCCCCTAATGCTTGAATGTAGGGGAGATTTGGAGAGATAGAACTGCCTATATCTCACCGTGGCTGGCAAGATTGCTTCTTTCAAAATGTCCATGGCACCCACATTTTTCCACTTCATCTCTCACATTCTCTTATACCTACCCCCTCAATGGTATCGGAAGATAGATGGGATGGTTGGTCTTTCCTATGAGATACTAACAAGTCATGATATAACTGCAACTCACTCAGAGCACACTGGAAAGAGGGAGGTTGGGGTTTGCCCTGGATGGAAGGATATAAGCTGGCATATCATTGTTCTCAGACTTTGAAATAGTTTAAGCCCAGCTCTAGCTACAGTAGTGTCCCCAATGGATACATATAGAACAGGAACAAAGGGGTACTCCTCTGCTGGCCTCTCTCGTATGGGCAGATGCGTCTCGCACACTCCAAACTCATCCAACAATCGGGCCCACAATTCGATATTGGACATCGCTACACAAAAAATAGGAACCCCTTCCCAACCCTTCTCCCACACCCCACTTTGGTGTAACTCTACCATTAGGTTAGGGGGATGACCAGTTCTTTGGCCACAATGGAAAGATAAGTGTATATATTTTCTCAGAGACCTTTTGATTCCCAACAACCAGGTGGTGAATACTTTTCCAAACCTGCAGCACCGATGGTCATTACCTGCCTCAGACTTCTGGAGGTGCTTACAGTTGAGGGATGCAGTTAAATCCATCCTCCTTCCTGACACCAGCTCAGCTGGATCCCCCTCTAAACTCAGCAGTTGGCTTAGATTACCTAAATGTACAGCAGGGCCAATATATGCCTCAGTTAGGGACTCCTTACCTAATTAGGCATCATCATTCAAAAAGAAATGGGAAGCTGCCCTAAATATACAGATCTCAGCCACCCAGTGGGAGCAGTGTTGGAATTTGGGGCACACAGCTCACAGGGATGCTAAGAGCAGGTTGATACACAATAAAATTCTGCACTCATGGTACAGGACCCCTACAGTGCTTAAGAAGGCAAACATTTTGACACAGGGTAACTGCTGGATTGTCAACAGCTGGGGGGATCTACGCCATATCCTCTGGCAGTGCCCCTTAATTTCCCCTATTAGGGTATGAATAGCACAAAAAGCCAGTAAGATACTTCAGCATCCTATACCACCTTCAGCCCCATTGCTGCCACTTGGCATGAGATCAGAGGCCCCACACCTCACCTATCAAGAGTTTAGATGGCTCCTGCATTTATGTATGCAGGAGAAGAGTATAATTCTTAGAAACTAGAGAAGCCCCACTACACCTACTATTGCAGAAATCTTTAGAGCACTTGCAGTGGTGTATGAGCTGGACAGATGCTCCCATCTAGTTGCAGGACAGGCAGTGAAATTTCAGTAATGTTGGGCACCCTATCTTGTATACCTGGCTCCCAGGGCAGGCATACGGTGAGGCTAATTTTGTTTCAATACTGAATTATCAACTAATAGTCACACAGTACATGTATACTTACTTTTCTCTTTGTAATAGAATAGACAAGCAGCAGTTTTTTGGTTGTTTTGCGCATAGTTTTTATGATGTCTTTTTTGTTGGATTTATCTCAGCTATTTTCTGTTCCTTATTGAACAAACAACTCATTTCATTAGGCTGGTATTACTTTATTGTGACTTTATTTTTCAGACCTGGCACCAGGGATGACCACTGGAAGGTATACCTTTCTGATTACATTAAACCATAACACGGATTCAGCAGCAGTACCTCCTCTTGGTCATGGTAGCCCATCCTACAGGACTAGGTAGGTGCCTCATACCAGACCTGTCTGGGCAACTTTTTCTTTTTCTTGACCCTTTCTGACACACAGGTCTATATGTACTGTGGTCCCATTGTACTATACATTGTCTGTATCTTGTTACCAGCTATGCACAAATGTATGCATAGTGTGTTGTTTTTGTTTGTTTGAAAATCAGCAAAACATTAAACTGAAAAAAGGACAAATGGTCAAGAGACCCAATGTGACTCATGACAGAACTTAAGAATGTAGAAAGAGCCATGATGAGGGTGGTTAGAAAATACAAGGAAAGCCAATGTTGGGAGAGTAGGGAGGAGTACCTAAAGTTGGCTAGGGAAGATAGTAGAAAGGTTAGAGATGCCAAGGAGGAGAGACTACACAGGCTAGCCAAGGGGGTGAAGCATGGTGACAAAGTATTCTTCAGGAATATTTGGCAGAAAGAGAAAGTCCAGGGGGCATAGTGAGGCTTAAGATGTAGGAAGGTTGGGAGGGGGACAATGGCAAAGCAGAAATACTGAACAAAAATTTATTTCAACCAAACAACCTAGTGGCTCAACTGGTTATGCACTTACTACAAGAAGGGAGCCAATTTGGATACCCTTAATTCCTTGCTCTTGTCTTATTCTCTGAACCAGAGGTTCCGTATACAGAACAAATAGTACTGATGACAGGGGACTCTCCTGTCTTGTGCCCCTCCCTATATCAAATCTCTGTGATACAGTATGTATTCATCCGCCCTTACAAATACCTATGGTTCTCAGTATGTTTGTATACCTAAATAAAGTTTGGTGACAAACCAAACCTGTCAAGGACCCTATATAGGTATGTCCTATTTACCTGGTCAAATGCTTTTTTTAGCATCCACACTTATCACTACCATTGCTGTTTTGTTGTTATTTAAGTGATCTATTTTGTGGAGCATCCATCAATCAATCAATCTTTATTTAACCAGGTGAAACACCGTTGAGAAAAAAAACTGATTTACAAGGTGGACCTGGTAGGTTTACGAGAACCTACAGTTACAAACAAACAAGAAGAGTTATTAAAAAAAAATGGTCATACAAAGATACATAAGTACATAAAAGGGACAACAATTTGACAATTTGGTTGATTCAATAAGTCAGTAAAGTGCATTAAATATACAGAGAATACATGTTGGGCAGAGCCCAATGTTGGACAAAGCTTACACTGGGTACATACTGATACAACCCAAAAAACATGAATATATGCTGGGTACTAACCCAGAGTAGATCAGATGTTAGCATACAGGTGAACAGGATGATGAATAGGCCAAAAGCCAAAAGTATGAACCAAGAATGCTGGATGTAGAAGGTAGGAGTAGCAAGAATGGGCAGAGTGAACATAGAGACGAGCAGATTGTTGCTGAGCTGATTTGGAGGAGAGAGTTTAGTAACAGAGGCTAGGAGAAGATTGTGGTGATGGTAGATGCCTAGGAGAGAGGAAGACAGAACTTAGGTATAGCAATTACAGGGGTCCAGAAGGGCCTGTCTGAGGAGGGTTTTGAACTTTGCTAAACTGACAAGGTTTGAAAGTTTGAGGAACTTTTGCAGGTTATTCCATAAGTTGGGAAGAGCGTGGCTTATTGAATGCGATCCATAGCAAGTTCTAACTCTGGGGATTTCCAGCAAGATATAGAAATTTATATAATAGGAGGGAAGGTATATACTATGTGATAAAATCACATAAACTCACCCCCATTGAATAACTTCCACATGACGTATCCGGAGTGTGATATCTGAAATAAACCTGCTTCCAGATACATCATCACCCTGATAATTCACTCCAGATATATCAACCTAAGACACTCTCCAACTTCAACAGCAGCATTTTAAACTGATATGAAACACCTGAGCTTACTCAACTTAAACAAAACACCACGTACTCCTTATGCAGCAAACACCAACCAACACTGCAAAGCTGAGAGGCCTTAAGAAACAAACTAGCTTTCAAACTAAACATATTGGGGACCTTATTGTATAAATGGCACACATGATGGTTGAATTGTGTGATACATGAACTATTAGCATTCATGCAGATTAAGTAGTGATAATATCACTTGTGGCTTTGGCACTTGTGATATTATCAATGCCTACTCTGCACTCATGCTGCTAATATTTCATGTATCACACAGACACCCTTCATGTATCCCCCATATCTCCTAAGTGAATAGGACCCACGAGAAATGGTCAGGAGGTTGCTGATGTATTTGGGGAGTGTATTAGTCAGGGCCCTATAGGTCCAGATTGCTGCATTTTTTAATCTTCTTGTTTTTTGAGAATGCTAACCCATCAGAGTGTACAGGGAGCAATGGTGTGTGTGTGTGTGTTCTAGGGGGTGCCGGTAATGAACTTTATAGCAAGTAGCAAGCAGAGTTTTATTTTCTCAGAAGAAGCCAGAAGGGGAAGGAAGGAAACATATTCAATTCAGTGCTTTAGAGTAACTGGTAATTGCTATTTTTCTTTTAAACTTTGATTGTGGGCTTTTAGTGACACAATACTTTCTTTGTTGTCTTTACTTATAATTGTTTTTGGGCTGTTGAAAATTTAAAACATAGTGGTGGTGTAATTCTGTGCTGTCTTTAATTGCTGCAAATTTTATCTTGGCTTGTCTGACTGCCCTGTAGTTGGGTGAAGGGTGTTAATTGTCTGGCCTCTGACCTCAGCTACGTGATAACTGGAGGTGGGCTTAGTCAGAGTTAAAGTAGCAAGCAGAGTTTTATTTTCTCAGAAGAAGCCAGAAGGGGAAGGAAGGAAACATATTCAATTCAGTGCTTTAGAGTAACTGGTAATTGCTATTTTTCTTTTAAACCTAGATTGTGGGCTTTTAATGACACTATACTTTCTTTGTTGTCTTTACTTATAATTGTTTTTGGGCTGTTGAAAATTGAAAACATAGTGGTGGTGTAATTCTGTGCTGTCTTTAATTGCTGCAAATTTTCGGCCCCCTCCCCTTCCCCCAACTCTTAATTATATGCCCTGTTAAATCTGATTGACAGGAGCTAAACACAGGGTATAGTAAGGGGTGTGAAGTAGGAGGGGCATAAGGTGGAAGAAGCCCACCCTCAGCACGACAAGTGTTTTGACTCATTTATTTATTTATTGGTTTCTTTTTCTTTAAAAAAATATATATCTGAGGATCAGTGGCAGGATTTTTAGTACAGTAAATTAATAAAAAGGGAACTAGGAGAGCTTCAGTAGCAGACAAGTAGTGGAATTGCAGTATAATGTGGGGAGTGGTGCAATGCAGTGGCTGTGGGGCAGCCATATTCAGGCAGACCTTCTGGACACTGAGGTGCTGCCCTATCTGCATGCATTTCTCTGGACCGCGTGGATGAGGGTAGCTAGACTCAGGGCGGAAGTAAACTGGGTCAGGAATACCATCACCCCTATCCAGGGACCACCCAGTCCAATGCAACTGCCTCAAAGGATGCCGAGAACGAGGAGCACTTGGATGACAGTGGCTCAGGGAGGGTTAGAGCAGTCGGCAGAGGCACATCCCAGATCCTATTCCACTAAGAACTCATATGCCACACTGGCAAATGAGGACAACCAAATAGAGGTACCCAGAGAAGTGGAAGGAAAGGATGTGGAGGTTAGCCAAGGAGGTGACCTCAGCGGGGAAAGCAGTGGACCTCAGAGGAGAAGGAAGCGAATCCTGGTGGGGTACTCCATCATAAGAGGGATCCAGCTAGGAACACAGGAGGGGGAGGACAGGGAGGTGAGGTGCCTACCAGGTGCCACAGCATGAAGGGATGGAAGGAAGATCCTGGGGATCACTGGGAAGGCAAGACGGGAGGGTGAGCTGGATGTCATTATCCACCTAGGTACTAATGACCTGGCAAATGGGGAGCCAAAGGAAGTTCAGGAAGAGTTTAGGAAACTGGGGAGGGGTCTCAAGCAAGTAGCTACTTCTGTCACTTTCTCAGAAGTACTACCTGTGAGAGGCAAGGGAGAGCATAGAGTGCATGCACCAGGAACTGTAACTCTATGGTTGAAGAACTGGTGCTGTAAGGAAGGGTTTGGATTCATTGGTGACTGGGGACCCACCTGAGGGATGGAGGTTTGTCTGCCTGACGGCCTGCATCCATCCTGGAGGGGAATCCAAGACTAATGATAAGTTTAAATGCTACATTGACAAGCATTTAAACTAGCAAAGGGGGGTGGCAGGCCAGCAAGGGGGTACCTACTTGCTCACCCCCCACAGCTAGCAGTGGAACCAGTGAACCAGAGGAGTGGCTATCTCTGCAAAGCAGTGTGCAAAAGATGGAGATTAGTGCCCAAGAGGTGGATAAGCAGAAAAGGGGCAAAATTCAGCAGAAGGCAGACAGCAAGGAGAACCAGGGATAAATGACAACCAAGGAAGGGGCTGGAGTAGAACAGTGAAACAGTCTAGGGAGGTCAAATCATGGAAAGCCATGTGTGCAAATGCCAGGAGCCTCAGCAACAAGATGGAAGATCTGAGGCTGTCATGGTACAGTCAGACCTGGATATTGTGGCCATCACTGAAACCTGGTGTAATGATAACCACGACTGGGAGTTGGCCATACCTCTACAACATATTCAGAAGAGACAGAGCAGACAGGAAGGGAGGAGGAGTGGCACTGTATGTGAAAATGACATAAGGGCCACAGAGATCCAGGAGGAACAAAATGGGGAGAGATACTGTGGGTTAAGCTGGAAAGGAAAATGGGACAGCTATCCGCACAGGTGTGGTCTATAGACCACCAGCCCAGGAGGAAGAAACAGATAGGGAGTTGATGCTAGCCATCCAAAGGATGGCAGACAAGGGTGAGGTAGTACTGGTTGAGACTTCAATATTCCAGACGTGGACTGGAGCATCCCAGCAGCAGCATCAACTAGGAGCAGATTTATCCTGACTCCTTCAGGGTGCCTTCCCAGCAACTGGTCATGGAACCAACTCGGCAGAAGGCAATACTGGACCTTGTGCTCACAAACAGGGACAGTGTGATGGGGTAACAGTGGGGGGAGCACCTGGGAAACAGTGATCACCAGTCATTGTGGTTTGAAATCACAGAAAAGCAGAACCAAACACACAAAACACGTGATCCTGGATTTTAGGGGGCAGACTTTGGGAAATGTGCAGATACTTGAAAGAGGCATTAAGGGGAATGGGACAGGAATCAGGGTTGAGGAACAGTAGGAGTATTTAAAATGGGGATTACAAGAACAACAGAATTATGCATTAAGCAGGTTAGCAAGAGGAAAAGGAAGAGGAGACCATTATGGTTTTCCAAAGAGGTAGCAAAGAAAGTGAAAGCCAAAAAGATTGCATTTAGGCAATACAAAAGACACAGGCAGAAGGGGATAGGGAGAAGTACCAGGAGAAGCAAAGGAGGCAGGAGGTCAGTAAGGGAAGCCAAAGCTCAGACAGAAGAACACATTGCAAAATCAGTGGGTAGAGGGGACAAAACCTTTACAGGTACATAAGGAAAAAGAAAGACAAAGGGAGGGATAGTGAGACTGAAGGGGAGGATGGGGCCATGGAGGATGACAACAGTAAAGCTGACATATTGAACAGGTATTTCTGCTCAGTCTTTACTGAGGAAGAGGAGGGTAATGGGTCTGAAGGGAGTACAAGGGGTGAGAATGGTGCAGAAATGGACACAAGTCCCTTTACACGAGAAAGGGTCCTGAAGGAACTGGAAGTAATAAGAGTTGATAAAGCAATGGGGCCAGATGGGGTGCACCCCAGGGTCCTAAAAAGAACTAAGAGAGGTGGTGGCTGAACCTCTAGCTATCCTGTTTAGATGATCACTGGAATCAGGGGAGGTACCCAAAGACTGGAGGACAGCAGATGTAATCCCCTTATACAAAAGTGGGAACAAAGAGGAAGCAGGGAACTACAGACCAGTCAGCCTCACCTCGGTAGTGGGGAAGATCATGGAAGCACTACTGAAGGAGAGATTGGTGGAACATCCAGTTGTCACTGGACTACAGACCTTAAGGCACATGGTTTCACCAGGGAGGTCATGTCAGACCAACTCCTCGGAATTTTTGACTGGGGTGACTAGGGAGGTGGACTTCAGGGGAGGGCAGTGGACATGGCCTATCTGGACTTCAGCAAGGCCTTTGACACTGTGCCACATAGAAGACTATTACACAAACTGGGGAATATGGGTGTGGGCAGGACAGTAGTGTGGTGGGTAGGTAACTCATTGGGTGGCAGGACACAGAGGGTGGTGGTAAATGGCTGTCATTCCACAGAGGGAAGAGTGACCAGTGGGGTACCACAGGGATCAGTGCTGGGACCGGTCCTATTCAACATCTTCATCAGTGACATTGCGCAGGACCTAGAAGGCAGAATTTCACTTTTCGCTGATGACACAAAGCTCTTTAACAGAGTAGACACACCAGAGGGTGTAGACAGAATGAGAAGCGACCTGCAGAAACTTGAAGAATGGTCAGGGTTTGGCAGTTGAAATTCAATGCAAAGAAGTGCAAGATAATGCATATGGCACAAAACCCTGGCACAATATATCAGTTGGGGTGAGGATATAGCATGCACCAAGCAGGAAAGGGATCTTGGGGTTGGTCATCTCTGATGACCTCAAGGTAGGGAAACAGTGTGACAAGGCAGCAGGTAAAGCAAATAGGATGCTGGGATGTATAGGCAGGGGCATCACCAGCAGGAAAAGGGAGGTCATAATTCCGCTATACAAGACACTAGTGAGGCCCCACCTGGAGTACAGTGTACAGTTCTGGAGACCATACCTATGTAAGGACATAGACAGGGTAGAAAAGGTTCAGAGGAGTGCAACAAAGATGGTGCATGGATTGCATCACAAGTCCTATGAAGACAGGTTGAAGGAACTGAACATGTACTCCTGGAGGAGAGGAGGGAGAGGGATATGATAGAGACATACAAGTATCTTACAGGAGGAACAGGGTGCAGGAAAACACTATTTTTAAGCGAAAAAGATGTTCCAGGACTAGAGGGCATGGGATGAAGTTGAGGGAGGACGATTCAGAGGAAACATGAGAAAGAATTTCTTCACAGAACGGGTGGTGGACAAGTGGAACACCCTGCCAGAGGAAGTGGTGGGGGCTGAAACAATCATGGGATTTAAGAATGCATGGGATAGACATAAAGGAATTCTGGAGGTCAGGGGTAAGGGGCAACAGACTTCTAGGAAAACAAACTGAACTTACAAGCTCAAATGGGCAGACTGGGTGGGCCATAGGCCCTTATCTGCCAACACTGTCTATGTATCTATGTATCTATGTATTTATAGATCTGTTTTAAAGGGTGTCCAACTTGGCCAAAGCAGTGCCAGGGCCATGACTATAGACAAAGTCTGTATAGTCAAAGAGTGGGAGAAAGGTTGTACCAACCTGACTTTGGCATTGTAAGTGAGGAGGTGTTTAATTCAAAAGAGAAGACCCAGTCTCTGTTTTAGTTTTTTCTCTCACTCCTCAATATGCACAGAGAAAGTGAGTTTGCAATCTAACCAAAACCCAGATATTTAAATTTGTCCACTGATTCCAAGGTTTCTCCTAATAGCATAGCGATCTGCAGTTTAGATGCTGTGGATTGAGGGGTAGGAGAGTGTGCTTGTGGGGATAGGAACATGGGCTTGTTTTTTTTTACGTTAAGCAACAATTTCAGTTGTGATAGGTTGTGCTGCAATGTGATGAATTCATGCTGCAGAACGGTACTGCTTTGTTTGAGGGTAGGTGTGGCAACATAGATCACTGTATCATCTGCAAAGAGATGAACACTTGCAGTCTTTATACTGGCGTTGAGGTTGTTTATGTAAATCAAGAAGAAAAATGGACCCAATATGACCCTTGTGGAACTCCCCTCAGTAGTGGCTTTAGAGGATAGAGGTCACCTTGTGCTCTTACTTGCTGTTGTCTGCCAGTCAAGTAACACCGGAACCATTTCAGGGCTGAATCATCCAGACCAATGTTACGTAGCTCAATTAGTAACAGATCTTGGTCAGCCGTATTGAAGGCCTTGCTCAGGTGGAGTAATACTGTGCCCACATGGGTTTTTGAGTCCAGTGCCAGCTGCCGTTCATTGGTCACATTGGTTAGTGCAGTTATGATACTGTGGTTGGGCCAAAAGCCAGATTGGACAGGATTGAGCTTACTGAAAGATTCTAGATAATTTCACAGTTGTTTGTCAGATATTGTCTGCAGCTTGGCATCCAGCCAGAAATCCTGTTTGGTGCAAGTTTGCTATTTTTGGAATAAGCCCCTCTTGTCTCCTTGTTAGAGTGGATGTAAGGTACTTATAATCAACATTTAATATGAAGATGGAGTGGTAGAAAGGACTGTGGGTTGGGTCCATGCTGGGCTAGGGGATGACTGAAATTACTGCATAATTACAAGAGGGCACAAGCTTTACATTCTCAGATAGATATGCTTTATATGCTACCTTCAGCAAGGGAGTTGTGTCTTCATGAAACCACTTTTAAAATTCAGGGGGGACTCCATCAGATCCAGAATATTTCCCAGTTTTGCTACTCATCACTTCAGTAATTTTTTCATGTGTGATTGGAGCAAAAATCATTTCATTCTGCTCTTGAGTAATTTGTAGATTAACTGGTGCAAGATAAGACATCTATCAATCAATCAATCAATCAATCAATCAAGTCTTTATTTAACCAGGCGTTCATCGTTGAGCAGAAGCTCATTTGCAAGATGGACCTGGGTGGAGCATGAACAATTGTATATACAGGTCAACACAGGTATTTACAAGGCAATACAGATAATACTCTTTACAGAGAGGAAGAAAAAGAAGTTCATAAGTACATAGAATTATACAGATATTGTACAGATTACACGGTATTTACATACATAGAAGTGTCTATAGGAAGATAAAGCAGGTTATCTAAGGTTGCAGGAGGAAGTAACGGAAGAAAAAAATAAAAATATACACCAGGTAGAGGTGAAGGTAGGGGAAGAGGGAGGGAAGTAGGGGAGAAAGGCTAGGAGGGCACAGTGCACAGAAAGGAGTTGGTAAAGCTGGATGTAGAGAAGGTGGATGGAGAAAGGAGGCTGTGTGAGCCCTGGATTGAATGCTATAAGCACGGGCATGGTAGGATGTCACAACCCAGGTAGTGAGCTCCATCCGAGGTTGGGAAAGGAAGAATTAGGGGATGGATGGGCCTAGTGTTGATAAGACAGGGGGATAAGAGAGAGAACAATTAGGCTGGTGAGGAGCAAGCTGGGGGGGTCAGTACTTAAAATTGGGTCTAGGCGTGGCTATATACCAGTGCAGACACCGGTTTTGTATTGAGGTGCTATCATTTTCTTGATACAGTTTTCTATGAAAGCTCTGAAAAGCAGCTGTGATATCCTCTAATTTAAACACACTCTTCTCTTTTTCAGGGTGACAAAAAGGTATCCAAAGGTAGCAGACTAGGAAATTTAGGGCTCTAGGCCACCTCTCATAATACCTGTCTTAGGTATTTAAGATTTTGCTCCACCTTTTACTGAAAAATTACATTTAATCCTTTTATGAGGTCCTCTAGTTCTATACCTCTTTTTTGTCTAGATTGGTCTGTTGAAGCCCTTTCAACTCTTAAATTCTAGCCTCCAGCTGTCTTTGGTGTTCTTTTCTCTTTTTTTTATCTGCTGCTATGGCTATTAGTTTCCCTTTAAGTATCGCCTTTATGGTATCCCATAATACCTCCAGTTTTGCATCTAGGATAGTTAGTATTTGTCTGTACTGCCTGTTTAAGGAGTGTTAAGATGCGTTCTTGTACTTCCCTCTCCTGAATAATGGGACATTCAGCCTCCAAAATGAGGACTTTTTGGAAATCTGTAGGTCCATCTCTACTTATTTATTTAGTTTTTATTAACCAGGTAGGTGCACTAGCCATAAAATAACTATTTTCAGGCACGACCCGGGAGAGTACAACAAATAGAGAACAGTTGAACAACAGCAACATGGGGACAATAATACAAATAGAGGAACAGTACAGCAGTGGTACAAAAATACAATGGGTAGAAACAATAAAAAATAATGGCAAACATTATACAGATAATGGCAGTAAGATGTATAATAAGTGCAGAAACCATGGATCCGACCTGTGGAGTGAAAGGGTTAATAAGATAGTAAGGTTATATAGAGAGAAATGTGTGGAATGTTCAAACATAACAAGAAAGACTGACAGAAGCAAGGTCAGGGGTGGTAATTGGCAAAACAACAGTGGATGGTCAGCAGCAAGGTTCGAGAAGGAAGAGAGCTAGTAGTCAAGAAGTTATTTACAAAGAGAAGGAAAAATATGGGGAGGGGAAGAGGAGGCAGTCTTGGAGCTGGATTAGAGCAGGGGTGACATTACTGGTAAGTCTTAGGAGCTTCAGGTTGGGTCAAAGCATGTACAAGCATCAGCTAAGTATAGATAGCGACGATATTCACTTTAAATCCAAAGTGAGACTGAGACAGCTGGAGGTTGAGTGGAAGAGCATTCCATAGCCTGGGAGCAGAGAATTGGAAGGCCCCTGTGCTTTTAGTCGTCCGACATCTCGGAACATAGAGCAAGGATTTGTCAGCTGATCGCAGGCCATGGGAGGATGGTTGAGGGACCAGCAACGCTGCCAGCTGGAATGTTTTTTTTTACCGGATGATCGAGTCCATTAGTGATCCAAGATAGTATTGTCTACTGGAGAGGGTGAAAGACAATTCAGATCCTTATAAAGAAGGCAGTGATGTTTGAGTCGAGGCGATGAAGAGGCAAATCGGCATATATTGTTATAAGTTACGTCCCATTTTAGTAAGGAGGCTTCATGGGCAGAGCTAAGAATAGAGGCACCATAAGTAAGGGTTGGAAGTAGAATACCCTGGGCAATTGCTAATTTGGCCGAGGGTATAAGCATGTAGCTCATTTTGTAAGCTACTCCCTTTTTCGAGTTTACAGCTTTGCAAGAGGACTGAATGTGAAGATTAAAATCCAGGGACTGGTCCAGCAGGATCCCAAGGTACTTGAAGGAACATTTTCAAGTGGAAATCCTCCTGGGTGAAGAACCTCCAGCAAACTAGAACAGGCCTTAATCTTTGGTGCCGAACCTAGGAGCATGGCTTTCGTTTTCTTTTCATTTAGTACAAGCTTACGGTCTAGTAGCCAGTCTAAGATCTTATTAAAGTCTGAAGTAAGTGATGTGTTTATGCAGGCAATACTAGAAGAACTAGTATAGATGATCAGGTCATCGTGGAGAGAACAGCTGAGCAGGATTCCAGGACCTCAGCTGCATTGTTGATAAAATTGAGAAACAGAAGGGGCCCAAGGATAGAGCCTGGGGACCCCAAGGTTGATAGTAGATGATGTTGGACAGGAGGGGTTAATTTGACAGCTTATGCACCTGTTTGACAGGTAGCTACAGAACCAGTCCACAAAAGGGTACAGAAATGGAATTTATGGAGAGTGGAGAGAAGCAGTGGATGGTCTACAAGGTCCAAAGCCTTAGTGAGGTCAATGAAGATGGCACCTGTGAGTTTTCCAGAATCCATGTTGGACAGAATATCAGTAGTTAGTTGAAGAAGAGCTGTGGTGGTGCTATGACCTTTTCTGAAACCATGCTGGGTGTCTGAGAGGAGCTTGTAGCGTGTAAGGTAGTCAAAGGTCTGCAATGCAACTATTTTCTCTACAATCTTGCTAAGGACAGAGAGAATTGCTATAGGTCTGTAATTGGCCATGTCCTTTGGGTCACCTTTTTTAAAGACAGGCGTTACTCTTGCAGATTTCCATAAGTCCGGCACAGTGCTATGGATAAGGGATAAAGTGTAGATTCTGGCAATCAGAGAGGCAATGAGTGGAGCAGCCAGCTTAAGAAGATGAGGTTCCAGTGAGTCAGAACCAGAGCTGATATTGGCAGATATGGATCTCAGTAATTTCAGCACTTCTGCTCTTGATATAGCCTTGAAATAGAATGGTGGTGCTGGAGGAGCATCATACGATAGGGCAGTATGGTTGTCTGATGGTAGTGTGGTAGGTAGATTGGAGTGCGATCCACTAGGTTGTAAAGCCAAGGCATAGTGTGACAGATCAGAGAAAAGATTGTTAAAACTGTTTGAGATGGTTCTAGGGTCATTACAATGTGCCCCATTTATGATCATGTCATCAGGAGTGACCAACTACGAGGTACCCAGAAATGTTTTGACATGGGCCCAGAATTTCCTCGGGTCATAGGCTGAGCTTTGTAGAAGGTCCTTGCAGTATTTGCTTTTAGCAGCTCTAACTTGTCTCTTACATCTGTTCCTTAGTTCACGATAGACAATAAGATCTGACTGTAGGCCAGTTTGTTTGTAGCTAATCCAGAGCTTGTCCCTCTGGTGCAGATTAGCAAAGAGGTCTTTATGCAGCCACCTTGTCTGTTTTCCTCTGACCCTCTTAGTAGTCTTGGGGGCATGTTTATACTGAATGGTAAGAAATTCATTTATGAATATCTGTAGAGCAACCTCCACATCCTTTGTTTGATAGATACCTGCCCAGTTGATATTGGAGACATCATAGAGAAATGCATCCTGGTCAATATAAGCTAGATTTGTAAACGTGATTAGTCTTGATGGAGAAAATGGAGGTGCAACCATAGATAGGATACAAAAAGTGGGTGAGTGGTCTATTAGTGCATCTTCAAGGATTCCTGCTTTCAACACATGTTCCATACAGTTAACCATCACCCAGTCTAGGAGTGTACCCGTTTGATGGGATGACATGGCTCTAGTTGCTTCAGAGATCAACTGGTGAAAATTATAACTAAGTGTGAGTGATTGCAAGGATATTTGAGCTGACCCTAACCAATTGAGGTTAAGATCACCTAGGATGACAGCCTCATTATGAATTACAGTCTGGGAGGTGATGTCAAGGAGTTCTTGAAGACCCATTATCCCCCAGCAGGGGGATTGTAGGCACAGATAATATGAATCTTCTTTTCCCCCAATACAATAGTTGCCTGTACGAATTCGCACACTGCTGGAGAGGCAGATGCTGGGATAATAGAGATGTTAAGGTGATTTTTGAAGAATAGGGCAACTCCACCTCCACGCTTGGGTGAGGATCTATCCCGCCGGAACAGGGAATAGTTAAGCAAGGAGCATACATCATCAGGTATACTGGGTTTTAGCCAAGTTTCTGTGAGACAGAATACATCAGGATTGTAGAGTTTCACCCAGGCCTCAAGTTCTGCATGGTGACAGGCAAGACTTCTGATATTGATATGGACAATTAATAATCCTTTCTTGGACATGCCAGATAACTCATTTGGGGAAAAGAAACAGGTAGGTGAACCTGGATTTAGTTTGATGTCCGCAGATAGCAGAATAATGATCATGGCTAGGAACCAAAGCCTTGCACAGTGGCAGGTTAGGGTGAAAGCACACCTCCATGGCAGCTTCCTCCAGGCATGTAGAGGGTAATAGATGCTGCCCCTAACACGGAGGGTAGGGTTAGGTTGAAAATCAGGCTTTGTCTCTGCAATCAAGTTAGAGAAGCTATAGTTGCGGTAAGCCTCTGAGGAGTCTTTTGCCATTTGGTTACATGGGAGAGCCCATGTGGCAGTGTCCAGGCTGAGTAAAAGGACAAAAGACAAGAGTGCCCATAGCAGACTATACTTCGTCATAGTGTTACCATTTGACTTGGGTAGGAAGGCTAGTGGTATACTGAGACAGAGGATTAGCTCTTAGGGATAAAGAGATAGTGTATGTAAAATTAAGATGGCCAAGGGTGACTGTGTTACACCGTTTTAACCCATGGCCAAAATTAGAGATAGAGCAAAAACAACAAAGTGTTTCCTGCTAGCGTAGCAATTATTTAGAAGAAGTGGATCAGAGAAGCAGAAAGTAAAGCGCCACAAAGGTTAATTAGGAAAGCAGACCAGCCGGAGGCTCTACCTGTGGTAAAGATTACAGTGAGGAAATGAAGACCTATTTAAGATATGTTAGAAGGCACCCCTAGTGGCGGAATTTTATAAAGAACCAATAGGAGACTAGACAGATAGCAGTAATGTTCGGCAAAAGTCAATGCAAAGTAGAGGGTGCCAAAGCCCAGGGACTGATAATCTGACAGAGAAAAGGCAGGACCAAACAGTGGCCGAGCAGAGAGCAGCAGTCCAATTAGAGGGAGGGTGGCTGCAGGTGGCCGCCTATCAAACCCGCACAGTGCTACCCCAGAGCAGCCCGGACACTTAACCGGATTTGAAGGTGCCCTGCTCGTCAGGAGGATGGAGGTACGGGCAGCTGGAAGGATTAGCCGTGCCATTCACTGGGAGCATGATCAGGCGCAGTGGATCTATTTTAAGATATAAAATGTAGGTTAAGATAGAATGTTATTAGCTAGGGCAGGGGGTACCAAGGCATCTTGAAAATTACTTGGGGTAGCAAGGGAGGAAGCCCAGGTATGGAACTGCACAGTAGATAGCAGAGCAGGTGCTAAGCAAAGCTGAGAGGCAAGCAGATGGTGAAAATAAGAAGATGTCTTTAAAGTGAAGACAGGACAAGTGTTAGGCCTAATAGCTGCACTCTATATCTTTAAGAGGAGTTGCAATATTAGTGAGACGGGAGGATGAACATTGCTAGGGGTGGTGCCGAGGAGGGAGGGAGAGTATTTAATAAAGGCTGGAGGTGGGGGATGGGAGGATGGGCACAAAAATGCAAGTAACAAGGAGACAAAAGGACAGAAAGTGAAAGTGAAATTGAATTATCTGCAGGGCAAAGCTTACAACTGTGACTCAAATGGAATCTGGTTTAAACAGAAAAACTGTATCACTTTAAACTTAGTTTCTGATCCAGGGTAGCTTACCATTGGACCTTAAAACAAAGAGAGCTGTAATATTTTACAATCTACAAACCTGCAGCCTAAATGAACTAGCACTTCAAACTACCCTTGGAGTGCAAAATTGCTGTAAACAAGCTTAGGTTCACGTTTAAGTTAGGATTTACAAGACAATTTGGAGAGACTTAACAAATACCACAATCAGAATATAACATTAGCTTAAAGTCCAGAGGAAACAGCAGTAGCAAAGAATTAAAGAACTGCAGCAGCCCGTCAGCAGGCAGAGTCGATGCTTCTGGACAGTCCAGTTTCTGCAGCGTACCTTTGGTCTGATGATCAGCGGGCAGTACAGCGAGGAAGGCAGCCGGCAGACAAAAGGGGTCCGCCCAGCAGCTTGCAGCAGCAGAGGCACTCGTGTCAAGGGTGAAGCTAAGGGGAGAAATCAGAAACAGCCAGAGGTTATAAAGTTGTAAGAGAGGGAGTGTTTACAGCCGGGGGGGAGGAGTTATTCACATCAGAGCAGAAAATTAACAGACTGGAGCTATGGCACCAGTAGCTGGTCAATGAGATCAAACAGTAGTGACAGGGGGACAGCTAAGTAAGGGTGTAGATGTCTAGGCCCAGAGACGCCTCACAGCAGAAGGAAATTCTAACGGGACTGAGCATGATAAGAGAGAGACAGTGGGCTAATCATGCACCATTTTAACCCGGGCAGGGACTCTCTGGATAGTATGAAAATAACCAGCCTTGATATTCCTGGTGTACTTGTGAATAAAATGTATAATCTGGTATTGCCCTGTGTATGTGTCTCCAGGCACCCATAATGCCCAGCTGTCCTATTAGGATCTTTACTCTTTTAGCCACTATCTGGCCCCTTTGTGGAATATGGGAAATACTATCTATTTGAGAGACAAATGTTTAGTTTATAGATACATAGATACATAGACACTGTCAGCAGATAAGAGCCTATGGCCCACCCAGTCTGCCCATTTAAGCTTGTAAGTTCCCTTTACATTTTTCTAGATGTCTGTTGCCCCTTATCCCTGACCTCCAGAATTCCCTTATGTCTATCCTATGCATTCTTAAATCATGTAATTGTTTCAGTCCCCACCACTTCCTCTGGCAGGGTGTTCCACTTGTCCAACATCCTTTCTGTGAAACATAGAAACAAACAGAGAAAAATAGACTTTGACGGCAGATAAGGACCGCTTGGCCCACCTAGACTGCCCATTTCCCTACCTACAGGATAGGCTGCAGATCCTAGTGAACCGACAGCCTATTTCTTCCTACCCCCACAAGAACTGCCTTATGTCTGTCCCATGCATTCTTGAATTCTTCCACAGTTTTAGACCCCACAACCTCCTCAGGAAGGCTGTTCCATGCATCCACTACCCTCTTTGTAAAAAAATGCTTCCTCACAATGCCCCAGAACAGCCCACCCTCTGTCTTTAAATTGTGTCCCCTTGTTCTTGCATGTCTCTTTTTCTGAAAGATGCTACCCTCTTGGACTTTGTTGATTCCACTGAGGTACTTAAAAGTTTCTATCATGTCCCCCCTCTCCCTTCTTTCCTCAAGGGTATACATATTAAGCTCCTTTAGTCTCTCCTCGTATGGCTTCTCTTGCAGACCCTGCACCATTTTAGTTGCCCTCCTCTGGACTGCCTCTATCCTGTCTATGTCCTTGCAGAGATGGGGTCTCCAGAACTGGATGCAGTACTCCAGCTGGGGTCTCACCAACTGTCTGTACAGAGGGATAACAACTTCCTGTTTTCTGCTGGTGATGCCTCTCCCTATGCATCCCAGTATACCCCCAGCCCTCCCTACTGCCTTCTCACATTGCTTGCTAACCTTAAAGTCATCTGATATGATTACCCCCAGGTCCCTTTCCTTTTTTGTTGTTGTTGCTACCTCCCCCCCATTGTGTAATTTTCCCCTGGGTTCTTGTTTCCCAGGTGCATTATTTTTCTTTGCATTGAATCCTAGCCACCATACTTCTGACCATTCCTCCAACCTTGACAAGTCCCTTCTCATCCTTTCCACACCTCCTTGTGTATCAACCCTGTTTGTGTCATCTGCAAAGAGGCATACTTTTCCTTCCAGTCCCTCTGCAATGTCACTTATAAAGACATTAAAAAGGACTGGACCCAGTACTGAGCCCTGCGGTACCCCACTAGTAATCCCTCTTTCTTCAGAGTGGACTCCATTTACAATTACCTTCTGTGTCCTGTTGTCCAGCCAATGTTTTACCCAGGCTACCACCCTGGGACCCACTCCCAGGCTGGTTAATTTGGCTATTAATCTTTTGTGTGAGACTGTGTCAAATGCCTTGCTAAAGTCTAGGTGGGCCATGTCCACAGCCCCTCCCTGGTCTACTACTTTGGTCACCCAGTCCAAGAAATCTATTAGATTCATCTGACATGACCTTCCTGCTGTGAACCCATGCTGCCTTTGGTCCTGTGCCCCTCTGGCCTCTAGGTACTCAACAATTCTTTCTTTCAGAAGTGATTCCATCACTTTCCCTACCACAGAGGTGAAGAAATTCTTCCTCATGTTTCCTCTGAATCAACCACAAATTAGAATCCCCTCAGTCTTTTCTGCTATAAGTGTAAAGAATTCCCCTTAAAAAGTGGAAAATTTGCTGCTGGAGGGGAATACACTGATACTAGTGTAATTTGCTGTCAATTTAGGAGTCATATTACCATGATGTAACTACCCTCAGCATCCTTGTGCACCTCTGCCATCTTTAAAAAGGGACCCTATTAGACTCCAGCATAGCCACACCCCTCCTCCACCCAGATTTAAATAATCAGTAATGGACCTGTGTGTAGCCATATTTGCTCAGATTCTGATGTTTTGGGTCTGTAAGGTGCATCTCTGGGGGGTCTGAGTGCTGCTGGGCAGGGAAGGGCTTATGCTCAAGGGGGGAAGGGTTTCAAGCAGATACAGGTAAAGGGGGGGTGGAGTAGTTTTGTTAGGGGACTCTGTACTTAAGGGGATCAGGTGGGGGGAGGGATGAATGATACGGTAGGATATGGGTGGAATCCATACTGGACATAACAGTGGGAAGGGTGGGGCAGGCCATGCAGAGATGTGTTATAAGGGGAAGGAAAAAAACACACGTGGTGCTGCACGTAGGCATTAATGACCTGGTGGAGAGTCAGGTGGAGGTGGTTAGGGACAGATTTGAAGAACTAGGGAGAATGTGCAAGGAGGTTGGGTGCTCAGTGGCCTTCTTAGAAGTGCTTCCAGTACCCAGGGTGAGCAGAGTAAGGAAGGACAAGATTGTGGAGTTCACTTCTTGGCTGGCGGAGTTGTGTCGCTCACAGGGATATGGACTGGTGGGAGACTGGGGGAACATATGGGATGACAGTAACCTTTATGCAGCAGAAAGGTTGCTGGGCAGGGGGTCTTGAAACAGAAACTGGAGGGATTTTAAACTAGGAAGAGGGGTGGTGAGCGTGCAGCTAGTATGTAGGGACACCAGGTAGGGAAGTGGTATGAGCTAACATCCCAAGACAGTAAGTTTTGTAAGGTGGGGGTGCCAAGGGGGGAATCAGGCAGACGGGGTGTGGGGCAAAGAGAAGATGGGGGCTGGGTGGAGGGTAGTCTCCCTAAATGTGAGTAGCCTGGGAAATAAAGTAACTTAGCTGCAGGCTAAGCATAGGGAAGGTGGCTGTCACGACCATCACAGAGATGTGGGCCAACAAACACCAGGATTGGGATCTGATGATTTCTGAGCACAGGGTGCATAGAAAGGACAGGGGAGTGGGGAAGGGAGGAGGGGTTGTGATTTATGTAAAAGACAGGATCAGGTGCACAAGGGTGGAGGGGGTGGAGGGGAGGATGGAGGCACTGTGGATGCAGTTCCTGGACCCAAAGAGTAGGAAACTGAGGCTAGGGGTGATGTATAGACCACCAGCATAGTGCGAGGAGATGGATAGGGAGCTGGCAGATCAGATTCAACAGGTGTGTAGCAGGGGGAGCGTGGTGATTGTTGGGGACCTTGATCTATCTGGGGTGGACTGGGGAACCCATGCCACCTCTAGCATCAGGGAACAGGTGCTTCTGGATGTGTTCCAGGATAGCCATCTTGTGCAGATGGTTGGTGAACCAACCAGACTGGGCAACATATTGGATCTGATACTAACAAATGGGGGAGATGGTGAGGGAGCTACGGGTGGAGGATCCACTAGCTGGAAGCAACCACCTTTTGGTGTGGCTCAGGCTAAGCATGAGCAAGGAGGCAGTGGGGTCAGCAACAAAGGTAGTGGACTTCATACAGGCGGACTTTGGAAGGATGAGGAGAATACCAAGGGGAGCCTTGAGGGAATTAGGTCAAAGATGGATGTGCACCAAAAGTGGAAAATCATAAAGTCTGGCCTAAGAGAGGCCACTGTAGCATGCACCAGGACTCTGAGCAAGAAGTCCCGGGCCAAGGTGCCATGCTAGATGACCAGGATGGTGTTGGACGGGGTGAGGGCCAAGAGAACTGTGTTTAGGTAAACAAAGAGAACTGGGTGGGGGGAGGACTAGGAGTTGTATGCAAAGAGGGCCAGGGAAGTAACTAAGTTAGTAAAGGAGGCCAAGGCCACCAAGAAACTGAGGCTGGCTCAGGGCATAAGGGAGGGGAAGAAGGAATTCTTTAAGTACGTTAGGGAAAAAAGGAATTGTAAGGACTAGATAGTTCAGATTAGGAAGGGAAGGGGTGGGTGGAGAAGGAGGGGGAACAGGCATAAGTACTGAATGAATACTTCTGCTCTGTGTTCACAAGGGAGGTAGGAGGTCTGCTGCCTTTCTGGACTAGAGGGGTGGGAATAAGGGGGAAGAGGTGACTGATGAGGTGATTCAAGAAAGCAGGGTATTAGAAGGTCTGGAGGCACTTAGGGTGGACAAGGCACCA
The DNA here is from genome assembly GCA_016271365.2 of Neoceratodus forsteri. NCBI lineage: Eukaryota > Metazoa > Chordata > Ceratodontiformes > Ceratodontidae > Neoceratodus > Neoceratodus forsteri. Next base: position 738,880,184 of record CM057449.1, read on the forward strand.
GGTCCTGATGGCATTCACTATAGGGTGCTGAGGGAGATGGTGGAGGTGCTGTCTGGGCAACTGATTGACCTGTTCAACACCTCCCTGGACATGGGATATGTACCACAGGACTGGAGATTGACAAATCTGGTGCCTATCCACAACAGCGGCACAATTGATGAGCCAGGCAACTACAGACCTGTCAGTCTCACTTCCATAGTGGGTAAGCTAATGGAATCAATCTTGAAGGAGAGACTGGTAACCTTCCTGGAGGTCAGTGATCTCCAGGATGCGCAGCAGCATGGGTTCATTTAAAAGAGATCATGCAAGACCAACCTGATAGAATACTATGACTGGGTGACAAGGGAACTGGACAAGGGCCATGCAGTGGATGTCCTATATTTGGATTTCAGCAAGGCCCTTGACTCAGTACCTCATGGGCTACTGGGGGCAAAGCTTGAACACATAGGGGTGGGAGTAAGATGGCAGGCTGGATCAGAAATTGGCTTGGAGATAGACTGCAACAGTTGGTGCTGGGGGGAGAACTTTCATCTCCCAAGTCAGTGACCAGTGGTGTGCCACAGGGCTCTGTGCTGGGGTCGGTGTTGTTTGGACTCTTCATATTGGATATAGCGCATGGAGCAGAGAGCAGGATCAGTATGTTTGTGGACAACACAAAGATGAGAGCTGCAGTGGATGACATAGAGGGGTGGCAGAGGCTACAGGGTGACTTCACCAGGCTTGAGGAGTGGTCAGTGAGGTGGCAACTGGGATTTAATGCAAAGAAGTGCAAAATTATGCACTTCAGAGTGAGGAACCAGAGGAGGGAATATTGGCTAGGTGGGGTGCAGTTAGAGGTCTCTGAGGAGGAGAAGGACCTGTGAGTCATAATAACAGGGAGCATGAATAACTCTGCTCAATGCAGGAGGGAAGCAGCTAGAGCCAAAAGGATGTTGGGGTGCATCGCGCAGGGATTCTCATCCAGGCACAAGGAGGTGATCCTGCCCCTTTACAGGTCCTTGGTCAGACTTCAGTTGGAGAACTGCATACAATATTGGCATCCAGACCTAAGGAAGGACTCAAGGTTCTCAAGGGGGTGCACTGCAGGGCGATGAAAATGATAAAGGGGATGGAGGGCAGAACCTACAAAGAAAGGCTGAGTCACTTGAGTTTGTTCACCCTGGAGGAGAGAAGGGATAGGGGGACATGATTGATACTTCAAATAGAGGGGGATCAACAAATCTGGTGCAGAGGGGCTGTTTAAGCAGAGGAAGGGAAGGGACATGAAGGGCCATTGGATGAGATTGGAGGGAGGTAGGTTCAGGAGGGAGATGAGAAGGCATTATTTCACAGAGAGGATCATGTCAAAATGGAACAATCTGCCAGAGGGGCTGGTGGCATGCAGGATGGTGGGGAGTTTCAAAAAGGCTTGGGACAGGGCACGCAAGGGGAGCTGAGTAAAGGACACTGAGCAGTTCCAGAAGGTGAGTGGGGGGACAGCTGCAATATAGGGGTGCTAGCTGCACATACGAGCAGACTTGATAGACCATAAGGCCTATTTCTGCTGGTAAGTTTCATATGTTTGTACATATGTTCGTATCTCATGAAGGAAAATGAAGTCAGCTTCAGACTGGCACACATGTCATGATCTTGTTTCTCTTTATAGGGTGAGTAAGGCCATTAACATTATAGTCAAAAACCTTAATCTGTATATATATCATTGTCAATCTATCGTTGGGTAACTTTAAGTCTAACAAGATCAATGGGACAATGCCCCTTTCCCCCCAACCACCACCAAAACCCCAACTTACAGTATTCATGCCTCTAAACAACCACAGAACTGTGAAACTAGCCATCCGAGCTGTAAACAAACAGAATCTGCAACTCTTTCCACTTCTGAAGTAGCAAAACATATCAAAACATTCCTGGGCCCCTCCAGAGGTGTCCTGAAAGTGAGTGGGGCCTCCAGGGAGGTTAAGTAATAGTAGTGCCACAACCCCTAAGTTCAGGAGCACTTTATGAGCTACTTGTAAGATGGAAGAGCTCGAAGGGCTGACAATTAGTCAGACAAAATAAGAAAGGAAGCCACAGCCAGGACATGGAGGTAACTCTCTCCCCCTCTTCCTCCCTCACTCTCCGGATCTTTTGCATATACTGAAATTACACAAGGATTCGGTCTTGTGGACAAATCTGGGAACCTAATGGAAAAGAAAAAAATTCTGTCTCCCTCAATTTACAGATTAAATAAAATAGTGTTGTGTGCCAATTCTTATTGCCATCTGGATGTGAGAAGAAGGTCAGGGGCTGTAGTGCAGTACCTATAGCACCCCTTGTCATTTTTGTAGTAAGGGTTTAGAGGCAATCCCCCCACTCAGCCAATCTTGTGGCATTCAGAGTCAGTGGCTTCCCTCTAAATCAAATGTTATATGGAGGAACTAAGCATCCTCAAAGTGATCTGGCAAGTCAGTTTAAAGCACTCTGCTTATGTAGTTGGTTCTGATGTTAGACTTTATGCAGATGATATAGTATTAGTAGCATCTGCTAAAGATCCTGGGGAACTGAGGCAGCGACTACAGACAGACTTCTCCAATATTGAAACTTGGATAAGAAATTCCGGACTTTTGATAAGTACTGGGAAGACTCAGAGTATGATTTTTTCAGTAGGACCTAAACCTAAGAATGAAATAACTGACTTCAATATTAGTTTTTTGGATGGGAATAAAGTACAGGGGTTAATATTTATAAATATTTGGGAGTTTTGATTGATTATCGCTTTTTCAGATCATATTTTGTCACAAATAAAAAAGTCAATCAAAGACTGGGGGCATTAAGAAGAGTGTCAGGATGTTTGACTAGGGATGTTAAGATCAGATTAGTAAAACAATTTTTGTTGCCTGTACTAGACTATGGTTTATCATTATATATTCACTCTTATAAAAAATATTTACACAAACTGGACCAGACTTATTATAGATTGGGGAAATATATCTTAAATAATGGACCTCGAGTCCATCATTATGTAATTTATCAGGAACTTGGCTGGTTAGATCCAATAGCATGAAGGGAATATATTTGGCTTACTATATGTCACGGTTTGATATATTTAAAAGTGCATCCTTTACGAAATTTGATATGTCATAATTCTGATTCCATATATTCAGACATTCTTAGGAGGACTACTAAAAAGTTGCCTATGATACAAATTATGAATCGTATGGGGGGTATGGTGTTACAGAACAGTTTAGCGGGGATATGGAACAAGTTACCTCGACATATGACTGAAATTTCTGATCTGCGTATTTTTAAACTGGAATTGTATTCTTACTTAAATGTTTGTTGTAATTGTTTTTAGGTAAATGTGATTTTGTATTTTGTATTGTTTTGTATTGTCTGTCTATTGTAAATGCCACAGGTATCTGTTGTAAATGGGGATTTTCCCCAATCAGATTAACCTGTATAAAAATAAAATTTTAAACAAACAAACAAACAACACTCAATTTATCATAGTGCGATACACATCATATAAAGTGCTCATCCAATCACCATTCTTTATAGAAAAATTCAGACAGTGGATACAATTATGTTAAAGGCACACTACATATTTTAAAAGGATTATTCATGGGTCTGTGTTCCTTATCTGTATTGTTTTGCCAAAACATGTTTCATTTTATGTAAGATGTTAGTTAAAACATTATTGTTATTATAACTATTGCATGATTATTTTAAACAAACGCATTTCCTAGAGACCCCATTCAGTCTCTCAGAAATAATATGGTGCTGCCCCCACAAGCATGTAACTGTGGTAACTGATATTTTATAATACTGAACAAATAGTTTGTTCTGTGTTTACTAGGAAAAAAGAGGATCTGTGGACAGAATGTGGGGCGTAGTGGGAAGGAGAGTAGGGTGGGCACATAACCAGCATGGCCAGTGTAATGGGTGAAAGTGTGATGGAAAAGCTTTCAAGCTTAAAAGCAGACAAATCTATGGGACATGATATCTTACACACTAGGATGCTCAAGGAGCCTACAGAAGCAATAGCAGCTCCACTAGCAGAAATACTCATAGAGGCAATCCCTAGGGACTGAAGGACAAAACACATGGTCCCTCTGCAGAAGAACAGAAGGAAAGATGAGCCAGGAAACTACTGTATAGACCAGTCAGCCTGCTAATAGTGAAAAAGGAAATGGAGTCCATATGGAGGGATTAACTAGTAGACTTCCAAAAGAGAATGGGCTACAGGACCCCAGAAGCATGGGTTCATGAGGGGGAGGTAATGCCAGACAAATTTAACTGACTTCTTTGATTAGGTGAACTGGCAAGTAGTAAACAGTCAATATTGTTTACTTGTATTTTAGTGAGGCTTTTGACTCAGTCCCCCATGGCCAAGAATCTAAGGGATTTGTAGTGGAGGAAAAATTGGCAACTTGGACAAAAAGCTGGCTGAGGGGAAGGACGCAAAGAGTTGTAGAACATGAGGGATTCTCAGAAGTAAGGGAGGTTACGAGGGCAGTACTACAGGGGTTGGTGTTGGGCCCTGTCCTTTTCAGTGTGTTCATTTGTGACATAGGGAAAGGTATAAAGGGCAAGGTCAGCTTCTTTGTGCATGGGACAAAGATCTGCATAGTAGGTAACATGGAGAATGGGATAAGGGATCTCATGGAGGATTTGGGTAGACTGGAGAACTACTCAAATATCTGGTAACTGTGCTTCAGTTTGAAAAATGTGTAAGTTGGTAATATTAAATGCATGCTGAAAATAGCAAATAGAATTAGAATCAATGTTTCAACAATAGTTCTTCTTCAGGAATTATCTAAATGAGAAAAACAAATAGATAAGTCCTGAAGAAGACCTGTGGTTGAAATGTCAATTCTAACTCTATTTTCTATTTTCAGCATGCATTTAATAATACTATTTTGCTTTGTTTTCAGACCACACTCTGATGCAGCACCTTCTGTTTTTGTTCTTACATTCAATGTGCATCTTGAAGCATACTGAAAAAAGAAACCCAAGGGTGCAGTTCAAAATGGGGGAGTGGTGCTGGGAAAGCATCAAGGAGGAGAAGGAGCGAGAGTTAATGAAATCAGAAAGCCTAAAATCCACAGTACACTGTGACAGAGTTATGGGAAAGGTTAACAGAATGCTGGGATTCATAGAGAAGGAGGTAAAGTGAAGGCAAGCCCATACCTTGATGGACTTATTGCCTATGAGAAGTGAGGGATTGATAGCACTGGAGGCTGAAGTCCTGAGCTTTTTATCAGGAGCAAAGGGGGAGGATTCTGGGAGAAGGTGTGACCAGACACTACACTGCTGAGGAGAATCTATGGAAGCAGGACTGTGTAAGGCTCTGTTTTGGAGTACGGAAGGTATATCACCATTGTCTTATTTCTAGCAGGTTTACGCAGCTACTAGATAGATAGATACTCCCTACACAGTCTTTCCAGACCATCTTGCATCACTTGCTTTTTTGTGCCCTCTCTGTGTGCTCCATGAATATAGCCCTGGGAGAGAAGTCCATGGCCAAAGCCCCACTGGGGTGAAATTCTAGGTAAAGGCTGCAGAGGGCAAATACAGCAGAGCTGGAAACAATTGGATTGTTTTGGATATTTCCACTCCCGAACCTCGTTGTGCCTGAATTTAAATTTCAGCTGCATAAACTGCTCGAAAAATAATTTGTTAATGAACTGTAATTTTGTACTTTGTTTTACTTTTATATGAGTACTGGCTACACTGGGTGACTGAGGTGTCTCAGTTACTGACTCAGTTCTGTGCCATTTGTCTGTTTATTGGCTTGACTGTTTGCCTGACTGTTTGATTGTTTAAAATATGTAGGACCTCTGTGAATGTGTCCTGAGCATAGAGTTAACTCTTGTAAACTTTGGTGTATGATATTTACAGTCTTTGCTAAGAGTGTCTAATTGTGTTAGATAAGTTAATAAGAATGGATTCTAGAAAATAGATTTAAAAGGCCTGAAAGGTAACAGTAGCAGAGCAGATGATTTATATGCACTACTATACAAACAAATACAGTTTATCACTTGCTGAAATCAGTAAAATCAAATAAATTGGATCAAGTCCCCTGTAATAAAAATCTGATTGGAGAAGACAATTAAAAACAATGAAATTGCATGAGGTAATGATAGGCTAATACAACTCAGACTTAAGTTAATCACCAGTTAAATGCAAGTATATGACATTTTGTTAAAAATTGCTACCTATATCATTACGGCATTATTAAATCATGGCATCTTGAATGGTGTCTTAATGATCGGTTGCTCAGATTAGACTTCCCCCAGCCTTTTGATATTAATCAAGATTGTGAATTGATCTGGTGGGTGTCTCTCATTAAGTGACCATGCATGATCTTGTTGAGTGAGAGAGATCCTATATAGAGCAGACTACGGAGTTCAACTACTGAAACGCTAAACTATCCTATAAAGTGCAGACCCAGCAGGTTTGGCTAAGTTTTCTAGCCCAGGTGTGTATGCCGTTGCTTTTATTTTAAAATTTTACCTTTATTTTTTTTTATTGGATTTTAAGTTGGCTCTGAATGGAATACAAATTGATTAGCTGATGACAAACTGGCACTGGTCCTAAATCACATGACTGCTGATGTGGTTTTTCACAGAAGTTAACTGCACAGACACTGGTGTTCTTGCTTTAGCAGTGCCATTTCTGAATCAGAGCAAGAAATGGAACACACCAGTAGCACACATCAACAGCATAATACGGTGGCACATCTCAAATCTAAACCTTTTTAAGAGATTAAAGGACCAGTAAGAGCCCAAAAGCAAAAAGTAAAAAATTTATTTTGGCATTTTAATTATCTTGATCTAAAATTGATAGTTTTAGAACCCTCATCAATGAAGCTGGTGCTTATAATTTGTTTTTATTTAGATGGTTTTACCTACAGGAAATACTGGGCCTGACAACAAGTGGAATTCAACTCATGGATATTCTGCACTTATATTTTGTCCTCCCTGGCTGAGGCTTAAAACACTGCATTGTAAAGAAAATTCATAAATCCCATCAGGATTTAAAGGTAGACTATTTTACCTGCAGTCTTAGGCTTTACTATTGCTTTTACTATTGAAACGGAATCTGATAGCTATTTTTTAACCACATTTGATGACCTTGGGTTGAATAAATGTTATAATCAATTATTACTTCCATCATATATTGGCATTTAAAACTGAACTAGTGCAAGCATTAAAATAGTAAAATAGTAGAGCCAGATATAATGCTTTGGGCTGCTAGGAATTCAATCTGCTGCCCACCTTTAAAGTTACCAAGATACTTAAAGTGCCTTGTATCCCCCCACACAAGCAGAGTCCTAAACATAAAGGGAAAAAAGGAGGGAAATTACCTTTTTATTGGAAGTTTATCTATTGCTAACAATATTCACTAGGAAATACTCACACAGGGATAGCTGAGACTTGTTGAAAGCTGAACTTAAGTAGCAGCACAGGAAGGGTAACCGACCCAGAACACATCAACTGACGTACAGTAGATTTACCTTCTTCACGTCTGCACTAGGAGACCTAGAAGACCATCATCTGGGAGCAGAGGAACCTTTTTTGTTGATATTGAATAATGGACTTTTGAACTGGTGTCATGTATTTATTATGTAGTCTATGTCATGACTTGTTTTAAATGAACAGAACTTATAGTACTTGCAATGTCTCCTAAAATCTTTGGTAACAAGTTATGTGTGTCAGCATCAGTCTTTAGGTGAAATTAATCCACAACAAGACGAGTAAAATTTTTAAGACAAATTTACAAGCCACTTATTATTTTCTGTATTTAAAATCAAGTAGGTGGTACTAATTTGAAACTAACTTGAAACTGGGAAACAGGGAAATGATAAAGATACCTGCTATCCTCTAATTCAACTGTTAGCCTCTAACTTAACAAAACTATGTATTTCACCTATACATTCTCTATTGTATTTACTGAGTTTATTGGGAACACTATAGGCATTGTAAATATGGTGTTAACTAGGAGTGGTAAAAACAGCTCAATAAATTTAGATATACAAGGTGATATAATGGAGGAAAGATGGAAAAAACTAAAAAAACTTTAAAAGACAAGAAACAAGGACTTACAGTAACACCAAAATGGGCCAAAGGTAAAAAGATTAAACAACCAAAGATAATGGAATTTTTTTGCAAGCAAATAGCCCAGTAATCTTCTCCACTCCTATTTCTGCTCTGCAGAAACAACAAGAAAGAGAGGGGAGATTATAAATCTGGAACTTACAAAAATCACTTTAGACAGTATAAAATCAGATACTTATGAGGGGCCATTGGAGGAAATTTCTCTCATTGCACATGGTTGATACTAACATACTAAAATGCCAGCAGAATAGGCCTAACGGTCTTTCGTGTCTGCTCGTTTGGTCAGACCCCACCCTGGGTGCTGACCTTGCTACTCCCCTCACCTTCTCTGGCTTCTCCCTTCCCAGTTCCGGATATTCTTGCTGCATTGGGTTTTGCTTCCAGAACCCTTCCCCTGTACCTGTCCCACCCTCTTGAACCTCTCCACCTGTCTCTGCCTCCACCAGCCTCCTAGGCAGTGCATTCCATGGCTCCACCACCCTCTCAGTGAAGTAGCACCTCCTCCTTTCTCCCCTGAATCTTCCCCCCTCCAGCTTCCACCCATGCCCTCTAGTGGCTCCCTCCTCCTTCCTTCGAAGCACCCTGACTGTTCCTCCCTTATTTACCCTCTTCATGTACCTGAAGACCTCTATCATGTCCCCCTGGTCCCTTCTCTCTTCCAATGTGTACATATTTAGCTCTTCAAGTGTCTCCTCATAGGTCCTGTCCCCCAAGCCCCAAATCATTTTGGTTGCCCTCCTCTGGACCCTCTCCAGGAGTTTAATGTCCCTCTTTAAGTGTGGCCTCCAAAACTGCACGCAGTACTCCAGGTGTGGCCTCACCAAGCAGTTATACAGAGGGAGTATCACTTCCCTCCTTCTGGAGGCGATCCCCCTAGCAATGCATCCCAGCATTCTGTTGGCCTTTGCTGCTGCCCTCCTACAAGTCTCAGAGTTGTTCATCTTGACATCCACCACCACCCCCAGGTCCCTCTCAGCCATTGAGACTTGTAGCATTTCCCCCCCAGGGTGTACACTTGGCCCGGGTTTCTGGCCCCCAGGTGGAGAACCTTGCATTTCCCTGCATTGAACCTCAGCTTCCACTTTCTAGACCATCTTTCCAGAGCCTCCAGGTCCCCCTGTAGCGCCACCCTCCCCTCCTCCCCATCCACCACTGCCCAGAGTTTTGAGTCATCTGCAAAGAGACTCATCTCACTCCTGATTCCTGTCCTTATGTCAGAGATGTAGGTGTTGAACAGGAAGGGCCCAAGGACTGATCCCTGTGGGACCCCACTAATGACCCTCCTTGGGGATGAGACTATCCCACCAAGTACGACCCTCTGGGTCTGGTCCTGGAGCCAATTGCCTATCCATCTGATCATTTGGTTCCCCACCCCCATTTCTCCCAGCTTATCCAACAGGCCCACGTGAGGAACAGAGTCAAATGCCTTGCTGAAGTCTAGAAAGAGGTCTACCCAGGTCCAGGGCACTCGTCACCCAGTCATAGAACTCCACAAGGTTTGTCTGACATGATTTCCCTGGGACGAATCCATGCTGTCTATTGTCCAGGCACCCTGACTTTTCCAGGTCCCCCCAACCTCTCCTTGACAATGCCCTCCATCACCTTGCCCACCACCGATGTCAGGCTGACAGGCCTGTAGTTCCCTGCCACCTCCCTTGATCCCCCCTTGTGGATTGGCACTATATGCGCCACCTTCCAGTCCTGGGGCACCCACCCTGTCCTCAGAGAGATGGTGAAAAGCTCCACCAGGGGTTTCGCCAGGACATCCACAAGTTCCTTCAGCACTCTGGGATGTAATTTATCCAGCCCCGGTGCTTTCTCCATCTTAAGGGACCTGAGGGCTTCCCTCACTCTCTCTGCTGTGATTTCCACTTCCACTACCTCTTCTTCCTGCTTAGCCCTCCCCCTCCTGCCAGTGATGCCTCCCCCTCTCCCCAGACCCGCCCGATCGGTAAGGGTCCCCCCTCCTCAGTATCTCTATCTCCTCCATGTATGATACCTTTTCCCCCATTTTCCTTGGTGAAAACTGGTGAAGTACTCATTAGTACCTCAGCCTGCTCCCCGGGTCTTGTGCCCATCTCTCCCCTGTTTTAATCCTGCTAATCTGCCCCTTCACCCTTCTTTTCTCCCTAGTGTATCTAAAGAACCCCTTCTTCCCTCTCCTAATTTCCCTAGCCAGGTTCTGCTCCTTCCTTGCCTTAGCCGCCCTCACCACCCTAGTGGCCCTTCTAGCCATCAGCTCATACTCCCCTCGATCCCTTTCACTCCTTGAGCACTTGAATTGCCTATAGGCTGCCTTCTTTCCCCGCACCACCTCCTGGACCTCCCTGGTCCACCAGCAGGGTTTTCAGGCCCTACTACATTTTCGTCTTAATCTTGCACAGGTGCTGGTAGCATCCTGCACCCATCTCCTGATGATTTCCCACCTACTATCAGTGTCCATGTCTGACCCAATCACATCCAAATGCTCCTTAAGGATCCTTCCCATTTCCTTAAAATCCATCCCCCTGAAGTCAGTTACCTCCGTCTTTGTGCAGCCTTCTACCCCTCCTAGGTCCAGGTAGAACCAGACCATGGCATGGTCACTCCCCGCCAAGGGGTCCCTTACCTCCAGGCCCCCAATCTGGTCACTGTCTGCCAGGACCACATCCAGTACCCGCGCCTCCCTGATTAGATCCCCCACCTGCTGAGTTAGGAACGCATCTTGAAAGACATCCAACAACCTCTGTTTCCTGGTCACAGAGGATGTCATAGTCTCCAAGTCTGTTCCTGGCATGTTTAAGTCCCCCAACACCACCACCGTTCCTCTGCCCAGTCTGCAGTGACTCCCAACATCTGCCACCAGACTCTCCTCCAGCTCCTCCATCAGGGCAGGGGGTCTATACACCACTCCTATTTTTACTCTCTTGCCCCCCCCTTGTTATCAAGGTGACCCAAATCACCTCCACGGTTCCCTCTGCCTCCTCTACTCCCCCTATGCCAATGCAGTTTTTGACTATCATTGCTACCCCTCCTCCCCTTCCCTCCCCCTGTCCTTCCTGAACATAGTGTAACCCTCCAGATTCAGGTCCCAGTCGTGTCCTGCAGTGGCCCAGGTCTCAGTGACCGCTGCCACATTCACTGCTCCCTCAGTTAGCATTGCCTGGAGCTCAGGCATTTTATTGCCCAAGCTCCTGGCATTTAGCAGGACTACCTTCCACCCTTTCCCTATACTTCCATTTCCCCTGCTCGTGTTCCCATGGGGATTCTGTTTTCCCCTCATCTGCACTTTACCAGTCAGCCTGTTCCTGCAATCCTCCAGCTCCCCAGGGGGGTGGAGACAGAGTCTCTCCTTTATCGGCACCCCCTTGACAGCCTTTTCTCCCCTTCCTTCCCCCTTCACAAGTTTAAACCCCACTTTTCACCCACGAACCCCTCTATTTTCAACTTAAGGATTCCCCTTCCCTCCAAATTGAGATGGAGTCTATCTCTAGCATACAGCTCCTTATCCTCCCAGGTCTCCCCCCAATCCCCTTCAACCCATACCTCTGGCCTCTCACCACTCCCTGAGCCACTGGTTTATCTCCCTAATCTTCCTTTTGTGTTCCCCACTAGCCCTTGGCACCATCAGGATTTCTGAGAAGAAAACTGTGCATCCTATGTCAAGACAGACCCTGGCAAGCTCCTTGAATCTTGCCTGTATCTCTAGCTCGCTATTTCCCTCAATGTCATTTGTACCCAGGTGGACCAGTATGTCCGGGGAACCCCCACAATCCTTTGCCAGCTGATATACCTCATGCTTAGCCCTGTGCACCATTAGTCCAGGGAAGCATTTTGTTCTAACTGGCCAGGCTTCTCCCTCCATATCCAATTTGATACCCCTGATCATAGTCTCCAGATTCCCATACACTAGGCCTGGACTAAATTTATTCAGAAACCTTGGATGCATATTTCCCCACAGGAATCAACTCAAGGAGAAATAACTCCAAACCTATCATTCAATGCTACTTAATGTATATACCTCTGACCTCTCCACTCCCTTATCTCAAAAGAGAAAAAGGTCAGAAGTGGTCAGATTATGGGAAATACAGATAATCTGGCCTCGGTAATACAGAAATTGAGTAATATTGTAAAAGTTGGATACAGTTCATTGAGAGCATAATAGGTAAAAACATGATGAAGTAAGACCCTGCTCAGATTACCCACCTTCCCCTGAGTATACAACATACCAGAAAACTCACCCAATAGAATATGATAGAGAATATTTTATAGATACAAGAAACTTTACATCTTGCCCCTCTATATCTGAACAGATGTTGGAAATAATAAATAATCCCTATTATGCAGATGTTATAATTCTGAAGAACTTAGTGGCCCTCAAAGAGGAAACTGCTAACTTAAGGGCTGATGTCTTCCAGAACAAAATGCAACTAGACCAGTTAGGGAACCCAATGGAAAATAATATATCTAATTCTAGCATAGATATTAGAGGTAAACAGGGTATGCTGATACAAAGGAAGAACCAAGCTGTTCAAGTGAATTTACCAGTCCCATTTAATAAAGAGAAACAAGTTACTCCTCCACCCCAACCAACAAAAATTAAGAAAAAAGTAACAGAAAAATTAATGAAGAACAAGGGAAATAAGAGGAAAAAAGGAAAAGCATTTTAGCATGCCCAAATGAAGGCCTAAAGATAGGGGGCTGGATAGTCAAAGATCCCTTAGATCCACGCTAGCTGTAACAACCAACCAGCTTGTGTGACATCAAGGTGCACCAAATACTGTGTGCTATATTTTGCAAGAAAAGCATTCTCTGTGACAAAGTCCCCCAAACCAACGCAAGAGGTCCCCTTCATCAATAAAATGATGCAAGGGATGAGAATTATGTCAGCTCCACCAAAATAAATAGTCAAAAAAGTCAAAAAAGGTGCAAGTTGAGTCAAAAAAATGGTGCAAGCTGAGTCACAAAAATGGTGCAAGCTGAGTCACAAAATGGTGCAAGTTGAGTAAAAAATGAGGCGAAGGATGAGAATGATGCAAGCTAAGTCAAAAAATACCGGAGATGAAATGGCCAAGATTAAGCCCCCAAAATGTTCTAAACTTGTCCTGCAGGAGAATACTGGCCCTTAATAGTAGCATACTCAGTTATGACCACCTGCTGTGGGCCTCTTAATATGCTATAGTGTCCCTTAGACCAGCTCTGGCTGGTCTAACAGCGACATGCATCTTAGTCACAAGGATAGGACTCACATTCCTTGAAAATCCCAAATAAGGGGATGGTGCATCATTTCAGACATGGTGCAGGCATTTTTCTGGTGCAATCATGGTGCAAGCTGCTCTGTCACACATGCAGACCTGTTTTTCATGCAAGGACCACTTGAAAATCAGAATTGGTGCAAGGTTTGACGCATCCTGCTCCTTGCCTTAGTGGTTTTTGACACAAGCACCCTGTGTCATTCTCTGGCCTTTGAAAATCCAGCTCAGGGAAAGAGGGTCATAAAACATCTAGAGGAGACAATTTTCTGCCTGTAAACAAAGATTGTGAACATTAGACACATGGTGTCTCAAATACTGGTAAGAAAAATGGAAATGTGCACCATGCAGAACAGGACCAGGCAAGGGGGGAGACCAAGGACAAAGATTCTCCAGAGAAGGCACCTGAAAAATCATGAGGCCCCTACAGGAATTATCAGGAACCCAATTATAAGAAGACACAAGGTTATAGATATACCTCTTTTGCAGAATACAACTACGGGATAGGTCAAGAAATAGAGTACCTGATTGGAATGTATGAGGTTGAAACCTTGGCAGATGAGACACCAAAGAAATTGGATAACTGGATCTCATATATATTACATATTAATGAGTTCAATGAGAATCTATACATAATGTGTTTGCTAAATCTAACTATTCCGGACTGTGTTCTGGTATACTGTCAATCAGCAGCTTTGGCTGATAAGATATGGGGACAGCAACCAATACTAAAAGTAAAGGCATTAACATAAGTCACCCACAAAGTGTCCCCGACACCCAAGAAATTACTTCAAAAAATGTAAAAATTACCCAGCCCAATGGAAAGAAGGAAAAGATAGGAGGAAAATTCAGGATACTTTAGAAGTAAAAGAGTATGAAAACAACCAATATGAGGACTAGGAATGTAAGACTATATCTATTTTTGGATGGAGGACTCTGGGAAAAAATCAGTAACAACAATTAAGAAGGATTTGATCTACTTTATGACGCGCTTCCCTAATTTTAATGTCTCTAGTCATGCCATAGATCACATAAGGGTCCAGGATGACAACTTTGGTGCACCCCAAATAGATATTACATTTAAAAACTCTTGAATAGTGACATATATTTTAGAGACTTCCACAATACTGGATGGGCTAGGAATTCTCATAACTACTCCAGAAATATTTAACTCACAAAGGAGGGAAGCTCAAGAAATAAATAGCACAAAAATGAGGGAAACTCCAAGAGATAAATAACTTGCATAGACAAGAGGAAAATAGGTTTGACAGATATTCAAATAGGAACTTAAAACAAGGGAAAGAAGTCCATATGCCAACAGTGGGAGAATATCAGAATCAAAACAATTTTATTATATGACTAAAAAGTCTTCGCAATCTCTATACACCACAAAAGAACAAAAAAACATAATTATACTTTCATAAAATCACATACAATAAAATACATACATACAGATTAATACAATTGTTAAAGGGATTTATACACAGCAGCAGAAAGAGTATATCAAATCTTGTCAACAAGAGGAAGTAGAGTACATACATACAAGTTCCCCCCAAATACATGGTTTAATGTAGTCCATTGAAAGGGTTTACACACAGCAGCAAGGGAAAGTATGAAAACCATGTGTTGACATGGGGAGTACTATACTACACATAAGCTACTACAATGCATTTTGCTATAAAAAGACAGACTAAAGTCCAGTAACTATAGTCCAAAAATCTGGTTCATATAATTCTAATCCTATTTTTGACATTTTTTACTGCTGAAAAATACTTAGCTAATCGTTCCAGAAACCATTCATCCTTTGCATGTATTAAAATACTGGTAAGTAAGTTTTTTTTCTATCTGATATATGTTATTTGTAAACGGTCCCAGCCACTATGTAAGTTGCAGGTCATACCATTTACAGTGCCAAAGAACATGATGTAGATCTTTCACTTCCCCATAACCACAGTCACAATCCATTTAGACAATTCCTGTTTTTTTGTAATGATATTCCAAAACTTTACTCGGAATTGCTCAAATTTATATATAATGAAATGTTGTCTTCACTTGTAATCTGTGAGGATATCTAAATATGGTTTGCACCCATGGTTATAATTATTCACAGCAAACCACTTAGAATAACTGTCCCTGAGATAGTGTCCAAGTCTAAGTTATTCCAAAGTCCTGCAATTTTCTTAGAGACATATTTCTTATATTTCATACTTAACACAGTTCCTTGCTCCACCATTTTCTTCAAGTGAATAAGTTTATATTTTTCCAATCCAAATATAACATATTGAGCCAATAACCTGCCTTACATCCCAGGCCCAACCACTGTTCCTTTTCCTTTAAACACTGTCTAACTAATGTGTCTTCATCTTTTCTCGTACCAGTAATCAAGTAGATAATTTTTCTAATTTCAGTGGTGGCATTGATATCAGTTAGACCCAATTCTGATCTAATGTATACTGCTGAACTTGAATGTCCAATTTTCAAAATGCTTTTTATAGCTTTGTACAGTGGAGGCATTTGACTCTGTTCCTCACGTGGGCCTGTTGGATAAACTAGGAGAAATGGGGGTTGGAAACCAGATGATCCGATGGATAGGCAATTGGCTCCAGGACCGGACCCAGAGGGTCGTAGTTGGTGGGATAGTCTCTTCCCCAAGGAGGGTCATTAGTGGGGTCCCACAGGATCAGTCCTGGGCCCTTCTGTTCAATGCCTACATATCTGACATAAGGACAGGAATCAGGAGTGAGATGAGTCTCTTTGCAGATGACTCGAAACTGGGGGCGGTGGTGGATGGGAGGAGGGAGGGTGGCCCTGCAGGGGGACCTGGAGGCTCTGGAAAGATGGTCTAGAAAGTGGGAGCTGAGGTTTAATGCAGGGAAATGCAAGGTACTCCACCTGGGGGCCAGAAACCCAGGCCAAGTGTACACCCTGGGGAGGGAATACTACAAGTCTCAATGGCTGAGAGGGACCTGGGGGTGGTGGTGGATGTCAAGATGAACAACTCTGAGACTTGTAGGAGGGCAGCAGCCAAGGCCAACAGGATGCTGGGATGCATCGCTAGGGGATCACCTCCAGAAGGAGGGAGTGATACTCCTCTGTATAACTGCTTGGTGAGGCGCACCTGGAGTACTGCGTGCAGTTTGGAGGCCGCACTTAAGGAGGGACATTAACCTCCTGGAGAGGGTCCAGAGGAGGGCAACCAAAATGATTTGGGGCTTGGGGGACAGGACCTATGAGGAGAGGCTCGAAGAGCTAAATATGTACACTTTGGAAGAGAGAAGGACCGGGGGGACATGATAGAGGTCTTCAGGTACATGAAGAGGGTAAATAGGGGAGGAACAGTGAGGGTGCTTCGAAGGAAGGAGGAAGGGCCACTAGAGGGCATGGGTGGAAGCTGGAGGGGAAGATTCAGGGAGAAGGAGGAGGTGCTACTTCACTGAGAGGGTGGTAGAGCCATGGAATGCACTACCTAGGGGCTGGTGGAGGCAGAGACAGTGGAGGGGTTCAAGAGGGTGGGACAGGTACAGGGAAGGGTTCAGGAAGCAAAATCCAATGCAGCAAGAATATCCGGAACTGGGAAGGGAGAAGCCAGTGAAGGCGAGGGGGACAGCAAGGTCAGCACCCAGGATGGGGGCTGACCAAACGAGCAGACACAAAAGACCATTAGGCCTATTCTGCTGGCATTTTAGTATGTTAGTATGTATGTTAGTCATTAATTTATTTAAATTGTGTGATTCCCAAACGTCACTCCCATACAAAGGTTGTGCCTCAAATTTGGCCTTCAAAACATTTACAAGTGGTTTAATGGTTGAGCCACCATATTGATTATTAAACCTGATTATCCCAGCCACTATTTTCTTTAACCTTTCTGTGATCAGGCTTGAGTGTGCAGCCCAACTACAGTTTTGTTGCACAGTTACTCCAAGATAAACATAACTGGCTACAACTTCTACTTTGTTTTCACCTACAAACCAGTTACCTTCAATTTTTCTATTTCCAAAGATAAGAACTTCTGTTTTATTCTTATTAATTTTTTATTTTAATGCTGTGGACTCTTCATCAATAAAATTTAATTTGTTCTGTAGCCCATGACATTTGTATAATGTCATCAGCGTAAGCTAACAGTGGGCACAGTACATTTTTAATCTTTGGAGTGTCCTGATCAGCATCTGTGCATTTACTCAGCATTTTGTTGTGATATAAAGAAAAGAGCAGGGGGGCCAACACGCATCCCTGTCTAACACTCCTATTACTTATAAAAGTGCTAGACAGTTGACCCCTACTTCCCAGTCTAATGTTGGCTCAAGTATTCGAGTAAAGTTGGGATATAACTGCAACTAGATTAGAGTCAATACCTCTTTCTAGAAGTGATTTCCATAGTAACCCTCTAGACACACTATCAAAGACAGAGCTGTAATCAATAAACAAGGTATACAGCTTTTGCCCTCGAAGTTTCATATATTTTTCAGTTACAATCAATATGAGGATAGGGAATGTAAGACTATATCTATTTTTGGATGGAAGATTCTGGGAGAAAAATCAGTAACAACAGTTAAGAAGGATTTGATCTACTTTACGACACACATCCCTAATATTAATGTCTCTAGTTATGCCATAGATTGAATAAGGGTCCAGGATGACAACTTTGGTGCATCCCAAATACATATTACATTTAAAAACTTTTGAATAGTGACATCTATTTTAGAGACCTCCACAATACTGAATGGACTAGGAATTCTTAAAACAACTCCAGAAATATTTAACTCACAAAGGAGGGAAACTCAAGAAAAAAATAGCACACAAATGAGGGAAACTCAAGAGATAAATAACATGCACAGACAAGAGGAAAATAGATTTGACAGATATTCAAATAGGAACTTAAAACAAGGGAAAGAGGTCCATATGCCAACAGTGGGAGAATATGGAAAGCCAATAAAACAAGTTTTGAATGAAAAATGACATGAAAAGGATACAGGAAATCTACATGGCAGTGGGAAAGATTACAGGGAAATAACAATTCTATCATGGAACATAGAAGGGATTAAATATAAGATGGCTGACAACTAAGTCAGGAACTTCCTGGGTACACATGATGTTCTGTGTTTCCAGGAAACCTGGTGCAACCATCTTTTGACCCCACTGACCGCTGGATACACTGCATATGAAGTACCTGCAACAAGAGATAAGAAACCAGGCTGACTGAAGGCAGGGCTTGCCATAAATGTTAAAACTTCCCTGAATCCTAAAATAAAAAAGTTAAAAATTGCTCAGTAGATACAATTCTCCCACTAATCCTGGAAAATGACTACATGGAATTGGTACTCTTGAATGTGAATCAGCCACCTAAAATGAAGGACTCCCAAATCAATGGTAACAGTGTAGAACAACACTAGAAACAATTATAGAAGAACATGAAACCTGGTCAGTCTTAATTATAGGAGATTGTAATGCAAGCATGCCAGCTGGAAAATATGCTAGAAGTTTATATAAAGATTTGCTTCGGAGTTTACCTGCTATCATTCCTATAAGAAAGTACATTAGGAAATCAGAAGACAAAAAGTATAGCAAAAGAGGGAAATAACTCCTCATCTTCTTTTCCAAACATAACTTTATACTAATAAATGGCCAGCTACCATGGGACCCAGAGGGCAGTTATACATACCGTACACAGGATACATGGGGTCCTCAACTATTGATTTTGTTTAGGTTAATATGGAAGCTTCAAAAATACTACAAGATTTTTCAGTTCTGGATTGTTCTGATTCCTCCCACTTCCCAACATTAACATCTATTCAAATACCAAGTACAGACTTTAGACAAGAGAATACTCCAACTGATAATGAGGCAATATAAATCATAAATCAAATAAGAATTAAATGGCAGGGAGAGACAATTGACACATTCCAGGAATTGTTTTCTGCTGATACTTTAAGTATTCAATGTTTGACTATTGTCAAAAAGGCAAATTATACAACAATAACTCAGAAATGGCAGGTTATGAATAAATATATCAGACCTTTCTGTAGAACAAACAGAATATAGAAACAAGAGCATAGATCATGGTTTAATAATGCTTGCAAAAAAGCTAAGCAAAAATTAAATAAAATACTTAGAGACACAAAAAAAAGGAAAACATGTAAACAAATTCAAAATCTTAACAAAACCAAAAAAGAATATAAAAAAATGTTGGATAAGGAAAAGAACAAATACAATAAAATACAGTGGGGAAAAGCTGAGGAATACAGTAATTTTGAAGGACAATAAAGCATTTTGGAAACTAGTTAGTGATGGATATGGTCAATATTCTTCAAGTATCGAGGTGTATGTGACTCCAAAACTATGAAGAAACACATTTCCAAAACCTTTATTTTACAGAGAAAGAAGTACAAAGGGCCCTCTCTCTTTGGAAGATATGGGAAGAAATAAAAAACAAATATTTTATCCAAATTCAATGTATATTCAGGATGAGGAAATATATCAATCATTAATTACAATAGCTTCAAATAAAGCTCCTGGACCAATTTTATCCTGAGAGACATATACAAAGCTTTTCCAGGGTGGTGGCTTCCAGTATTCAAAATTATGTTCAACTCACTAGCACATGGACATGATTTCCCTTACATCTGGCATATAGCACCATCTATCCCTTATTAAAAAAGGGGAGCCAATGGATCCTAAAATGTATAGGCCAATTAGCCTCATTGATGTTTCACAGAAAATATATTGCAAAATCATAATGCAAAGACTTCATATATGGATTAGTGAAAATGGAATGTAAATAAATTCTAGAATGGCTTCAGATCTGGAAGGTCTACAATACAACATTGTTATGTCTTAAACCACTTAATTTGGAAGTACGTTATGGTAAAAAGAAGTAAACTTTACTGCTGTTTTGTTGACCTATGAGCCACTTTTGACTGTATCAGCAGAACACTATTATGACAAAAACTGGAAAGGTATGGGATAGATTAAGTTTTATTAGATATTCTCATTAGGCTGCACAAAGATACATGAACACAGGTACAATATAACCAACAAGGTATAACAACTTCAACAATAGTCACAAATCTTGGGGTGCACCAGGGCTGTCTCTTGGCCCCTACACTGTTTAATTTATATATAAATTAAATCCTGGAAGGTCTGTTTAACTCTGATTATCATTCCCTTAAGATAATGGATAAAAGAATACCATGTCTAGCATATGCAGATGATTTGGTTCTAATTTCAACATCCTTTTTAGGACTTCTAAGAAAGCTAGACCAATTCATGGAGTTATGCATGGCAAATGGCTTATTAATTAATAAGGAGAAAACTAAGGTGGAAATTTTTGGTAACAAGACAAAGTCAGTACCTAGAGCGGTTATTAATAAAGACAAAATTATAACAGACAACTAATATGCTTACTTGGGGGTATGATTCACTCAAAGAACATTATGGAATAGTCATTTTTCTATTTGTCCAGTCAAAAATGAAAATATCATTTAATGCACTAAAATTATTTAACTCTAAGCTAGGCAAGGGATCAGTAAAAGGCATGCTTAAGGTACTGAATGCTAAGCTTAAAACCAGCATCTTACATTTTGCAGAGATCTGGGGTTTAGCCGATTTAAAGGATCTCAAGATTATTCTCAAAAAGTTATATCACTATATACTAATGGTACCACAATGGATTCCCCCTAAAGTTCCCAGAATGGAACTAGAACAACTCTCACTTGAAACTCTGTCTGTAGAATGATGTATAATATTTATGTTAGGTATATTTCAACTCCCAGAGACTAGTTTACCATGGTGGTGTCTGGAAGAAGAGATAATATACTCAACTCAAGGAACTATTCATTTAATTAAAAAAAAGGTTTTTTCCATAGGACTGGGTCATTTATTATATGAAATATACTTAAGACCAAAGGAAGAAATAATTATTAAGGTTAAAACAAGAATCGGGAATGTAGCAATCATGAAAGAATTGAACTGCCTAACTGTTTTAAAGCACTATAAATGGTATAAAGAAACTGAAACAATCCACCAATTGGAACCATATTTGATCAATACTTTTAATTCACACCATAGACAACTTATAACTAGATTCTGAATGGAATTATATACAGCTTAGCATATACACTTCCAGCAGAAAAGAACTGGAATAACAAACCCTTTCTGTGGCTGCAGGCATGAGATTGCACATGACTTAAAACACATATTATTGTTGTGCAGCTTATATGCCAAAGCAAGGAAACAATGTCAAGCAAAAACGTTGAGTAAACTTGATCTTCACCCGACCAGTTGGTGATTTATTTGTTCACAGCAACAGATCCCAGACTGTTGCACAGACTTGTGGGATATCTATCAACTTTCCATTCATGAAAAATATAGGAATTTTAATAGCACTAAGATATCTTTAGAAAAATGCAATATAATTCCCTGGAATAGAATAATTATTTCAATTTACTTTTCATTACGAATGAAAAGATGCACCTTATTGAAATGTTTTTAACCATTCTAAAGTTATAATATATATTGCATCTACTGTATGGCATCATTTTATGGAAATGTTTGTCTAATTAAAATGTATGAACTGTAGAAACCTTTTGCTTAATGCCGAACAATAAAAACTGATTGAATGATTGCATAGAGAGAGGGGAACAAACAGCAAAAGTTTGGAGGTTATCCTCCGACTGTACAAGTCACTGGTGAGACCACACCTGGAGTATTACACAAGGTACTGAAGTTAACACCTTAGGAAAGACTGCAACAAAGTGAAAGCAGTAAAGCACAGGAAAACCAAGATGGTCCAGGGACTAGGGAGAAAATCATAAGAGGAGAAGCTGCAGCAAGTTAGACATGTACATCCTCAAAAAGAAAAGAAATAGTGGTGACATGATAGAACTGTAGGTACAATTACATTCATGAGATAAGCATTGGATACCAGGGAACTTTTTCTTGAGCTTAAATACAGGGATGAGGGAAACTCACAAACTAGCAGTAGGGAGATTTGAGAAAGATGCCTGTAAACATTTTTGCATGGAAAGATTGGCGGACAGATGCAACAAGCTACCAGAAGAAGTGTGAAGGGCCAAATTGGTAAGTAGCTTCAGGCAGGGATGGGGAAGGCATATGGGCTTAGTCTGAAGAAGGGGCAGAAACTAAGGGGTGGGACAAGCACTAGGGTCAGAACAGTACTTAGGTAAGGTGGGCAAACTGGATGTGCCAATAGGTCTGTTTCTGCCAACAGTATCTATGTATCTGTAATCTGTGTACCTATGGTATTGGGCTTTCCAGAATCTATGGCATAAGAAGTACTTTAAAATAAATAAATGAAAGAATAAACCATATATACTGTAACTTAAAAATTTTAAACAGATTAACATAACTTAGCAACCATCGGTAACAAGGTTGTAATTCTACTGAGGAATTTGGAATGCATAACAGGATGGTGATCGGCAACTGGGGAGGGAGGGATCACTGACTACCCTGGAATTTATTTTTCTTTACAGGGATGATAATAGAGGAGGGACCACTAGACTACCAGGGAAATATTATGATTATAACAGGCCAGTGATCAGAGATTGGGGAGGGGGGACAGACCACTAGACTACCAGGGAAATATAATTATAATGGGCTGGTGAACGAAGATCGGGGAAAGGGGGAGGGACCATTAGACTACCAGGGTGCTGTATTGTTTTATTACTGGGATGTTGATCAGTGAGGGGAAGGGGAAAACTACTGTAGATCATGAGGGACCACTGTGTTGGGGTTGGGGGCCACCAAACTTCTTCCCTCAACTGCTAGGGCTGCGTGGGAGTAAGTCAGCATTTCAATCGGCAGATATGTGTGCCGCGCAAGGGGACCATGCAGAACGGCCGTGCATGGCACTCATACTCTGAATATTGGACTGCTCCAATATTCAAGTCTGGCCTTTTCATTTGCTTTGCACCCCCTCTGTACTTTGCCTGGGCACAAACTGATTTTGCCTGCTCTTACCGGGCTTTTCAATATAGTGCTTCTGCGCAAAGCCTAGTTTGCATGGGCAATGTTTTGAATATCGGGCACCTGGTGTTTTTCACAGCGTTGGTGCATGCAGAGCAATCAGTTCAAGTTTTAAACTTGAAACCACCGGCATGTTCATGGCCATGACAGAGTGCTGTGAAAACACTCCTTTTTAAAAAAACAAAATAAATAAAATAAAAACTAAACACAAAATAATACTCTGGCTATCGAGCTTTTGAGGTCATCACACTGGCCCTTTGGAACTTGCTTCCCATCTTTGTTGGGGAGGCCCCAATGGTGGAGGCTTTTAAAAGGAGTCTAAAGACTCATCTGTTCAAGTTGGCTTACCTGAACTAACTAGAGCTGTTTTATGTCCTTAAGACTGTATTTATTGATTTTAAATCTGTAATATATGTGCATGATGTATTTTAATGTATTTATTTCTGCAATCTATTTTGTTTGCATTACCCTGCCTGTTTTTATGTAAGGCGCCCAGAGCCTCTGGGATTAGGCGACATAAATAAAAGCTACCTACCTACCTCTTTAAAAAATACTGCTTGTACAACCTCATGACTAACCAGCTTGTGCTGTCTGTTTGGGGTTCTGATTACATTAGACTTCCCAAGCTTTGCTGTCAAGGTCTAGGGTAATCAGAACTCTTCTTTAGACGCACAGGCTGGTTGTGCATAGTTGCCCAACCATCATTCTCTATTTTCTGCTTCTGATGGATTTCCATGGAATTAGGCAGAATTTTTGAAATTCCATAATTCCATCAGAAACAGAATTTGAGATGTCCACACCATTATAGTAAAGATTAGCAGGACAAAATATTGAGAAAGTTTGTTTTTCCAAAAAGTTTGGGACTACTGCATAACCATCTGTTGCCCTGTCACAGTACATGCTACTACATATGATGTTATTGCTACTCCAAAATCATTGTGCCTTCTAACAAAAAAGGTCCACTGCTTTAAACTACTTCCAGGGCACCTGTATGTAAAAGGCCTTACTCCAATGGTAGCTGTCTGTAACTAATGGGTCATTATAGACATCCAAGTTACCTTTAATTAGGAAAGGCAGTATGTTCTAGCAGTCTAAGCACATATAGTGCTACCCATCAGAATGAAGCACTCGTATCTCAGTTTTAGCCAATAATATCTTGCAAGATATTAGAGGAACTCAGTGTACTCTAATGGTACTTCTGTCACACAGAGAACTGTGACACTTTTATTGTAGTGTACATCACTCTGGTGGGAAGCATTGTCTTTGTTCACAAGAAGAACTGTGCTTAAATCCCACCTACATCATTTTGTATTCAATAGTAAGCCCATCGACCTCCCTGTGCTTCAGTCTTCATATGCTGCACAATTTGGAAGAAACAGGACCCTACTGAAAAAGTAATGTTGCATGTCATTTGGTCTGTCCCCAGGGAAATAAATTTACAACAACAAATAAATAAATAAGGTCTGGTCAGTAGTTAAAACCACCTTTATCCATTTATGAAACAAAGCCAGACCAGAGGCAATTCTGACTCATTCAGACATGTGCAGTCTCACGCATGCTTTTGTAACATTAAGCCATGATTATCTATTAGACTATCAGGAAGCTTCAGTTAGTCCAGAATGCTGCATCCAGTTATTTCTGGCACAGAACTGCCCGCTCACATTACTCCCATCCTTTGGTGCCTGTTATGGTTTCCTGTACTGTTGTGTGTACTGTAGATGTCAAAATCCTCCTGATTGCAGTGGAGTGGAGCACTGTTAAATGCACGCATACTACTGCATAGTAATTTTTTTTTTCAGAAGCCAAATACACCTTCTATCTCCATTTCCCACCTGCCCTGTACCTTGATTCTTGGTGTTGCCATGGTTTTACCTGGGCCTCAGACTAGGAGAGTGGGTAAGCATTTGCCTTCTCTGCCAATACAGACAACTCCATGGCTATTTAACTGAAATAAATGAATGAATGCCAGCCAGCTTGCATCACCTCTCATTGGAACAGAGCACCTCAGCTCCACAATGTGCCATGCCCTTTACCAGTCCCATTGTAGAACACCCATGTCAAGGTGGTAGCACATAGAAATATAGAAACATAGAATTTGATGGCAGATAAGGACCGCTTGGCCCTCTTAGTCTGCCCATTTCCCTACCTAATGGATAAGCTGCAGATCCTAGTTAACCAACAGCCTACTTCCTCCTACCCCCCACTAGAATTGCCTTATGTCTGTCAAATGCATTCTTGAATTCCCCCACTGTTTTTGACTCTACGACCTCCTCAGGATGGCTGTTCCATGTATCCACAACCCTCTCGGTAAAGAAATACTTCCTCACATTACCTCTGAGCCGTCCCCCCTCTATCTTCAAATTGTGCCCCCTTGTTTTTGCACATCTCTTTTTCTGAAAGATGCTACCCTCTTGGACTTTGTTGATTCCCTTGAGGTATTTGAAAGTTTCTATCATGTCCCCCCTCTACCTCCTTTCCTCGAGGCTATCCATCTTAAGTTCCTTTAGTCTTTCTTCATATGTCTTCTGATGCAGACCCTGCATCATTTTGGTTGCCCTCCTCTGGACAGCCTCCACTCTGACTATGTCTTTGTGGAGATGTGGTCTCCAGAACTGTACACAGTACTCCAGATGTGGTCTTAACAACTGTCTGTACAGTGGGCCAACAACTTCATGTTTTCTACTGGTGATGCCTCTCCCTATGCATCCCAGTATCCCCCCAGCCTTCCTTACTGCCTTCTCACATTGCTGGCCCACCTTTAGGTCATCTGATATGACTACGCTCAGGTCCCTTTCCATTTTTGTTGTTGTCAGTATCTCACCCCTCACTGTGTACTCTTCCCCTGGGTTTTTGTTTCCCAGGTGCATTACTTTGCACTTCTTTGCATTGAATCTAAGCTGCCATACATTTGACCATTCCTCCAACCTTGCCAAGCCCCTTTTCATCCTTTTCACCCCACCTTGTGTATCAACCCTGACTACTGCCACAGAATCACAGGACCAGCTCAGTTCTTGTATCCTTTTATTACTAATTCCTTTGATGGGGAGGGCTGTAGTAAAAATGTCTTTCTTCCTCAGCCCTGCAAATCCAATTCATAGTCCCCAATTCTTATGCCCAGGCCACCTCTTGTTTGGGATGCTGTCTGAGCTTTGGATCTGTGACACATAGCTCTCTTCACATCTGGCATTTTAAAATTGGTGGTGTGAACTGGATTATGTTTAACCCCAGAAACAAACTGAACTATGAATAAAGGACTTAAGACCAAAGCAATATCGCATCTATGGAGTCTTTGTCCCTTATTGAACTGCTTTTCCACTGTCCCTGCTGCAATTATTCAGAGATGCTATAGTTCTGCCATTGCCAATTAGAAGAGGGGTACAATGGGGTCCTCCTGTGGGATGGGCCTCTGGGAGGCTTTGTGAGGTCTATGAGGTATTCACCTCAGAGGATCTGTAGGGGCACAAATCTTGATCCCTAAGCAATGTGACTGACAGAAGATGCCTGGTGAGTGAACCCATCAGGCCCCTCCAATTTGGATATTGTTTTTTAATGTCAGGTCTGTAGTGAACAAACTAGCAACGATCAGATATAATACAGTATTTTTGCTTCTCGTGCTGTTTATGTATGTATTATGAAGAGCCGGCTAGGCATCTCTGTTGGGTCAGTCCTGGTGGAGATGATCCAACAAGGTGTCTCCATTGTACATTACCCTAGACTGGAATGCAAGGGAAGTGGTGTGACCTTCTGCATTAGATCTGAACTGAACTGTGTCAATTGAGCTGACATGGTCCCTTGAATGGGTGACCATAGACGGCATGACTGGCCTAAGGAGCAGGATTGTTCTTATCATCACTTTTTGCAGGAGTTTGCGGAGTGACTGTTGGCATGGGTGCAGGATGCTCCAAAAACTCTTTTTCTAGTGAATTCCAATGCCCTATTCAACAACCCCTCAGATCAATTTTCTATCAAACTCCTCCTGCTGTGAGGAGTTGAGCCATAGGCAGAAGATTTCTTTGGCCAAGCTCTTGACAGGCCAGACACTGGTCCTGATCTTCTTGGCAGGATTGAGATAGATATCTTCATTGGATCTTGTTGTTTGGTAGGACTACTGCATCATATTTTTCAGTGCTAGGAACCGCTAGCTCCAGCTGTAGGGGTGATCCAAAATCATGCTACGTGAGCTCTGAATTCTAAGAGATTTCTAGACCTACAGTATTGGACACATCAAACCTGATAGAAGTCTTTGCCAGGGGATGCAGTACAATAGTAAAAACCTGTAATAGGGACTTGTCAGTTGCCCTGAATATCTTGGCACCAGTTTGTTCATGCCTGGTAACCTCACATCAAAGTTTCCTTTGGATAAATGAGCTTCGGTGTTTGTAATTTACAGGGAAAAGTTTGGAGTGCAAGTGGAGGAAGTTGTGGGTAGATGCTGATTGGCCTGTCCTGGAAGAACTAAATGCCTGATAGGAGACAATAAGGAAGGGGTTGAATATGTCCTTCCCTGAATTGATTGCAGCTAAAAGGAACTAACCAGCTGCACTTTTTTGAGCAGTGGATAATGCATTACATCCTGATTATTGCACTACATGGAATCAGTCACCCTGGTGAGGTATGCTTAGTTTAATGGGTTCCTCAAAACCAAGATTGTCAACATCTAGGACAAAATTTTCTCTGCTGTTCAAACTAAGGGCTGCAGGGATATAGATGATTCATCTTAAGGCATAGTTAATCAGTAGGAAAAGTCCCAAAGTTGGAGGAAAAGGATGTTTTTAGGGTGGCCATGGCCCCACCCTGTACGACTTCTACCCTGGCTCCTGCATTGACTCAGATGCTCAAGACTGAGTTGGTTACACTGAGACTAGTATTGGCAGGTACTTTAAGTACCTCTCTGTGTAAGGGAATTCCTTCAGCGCCCCTTATGGAGATAGTAGTGATGATCTTGCTTAAGAAGGTGTCATTAGATCCTGGTGATCCTGCCAACTATTGTCCGGTCTCCAAGCAGTTTTTGTACCTAAGGTTGTTGAGAACGTGATCTCAGCTCAGTGAGAGGGCTTTCTTAACAGAAATTGTATTTTTCAACCATTCCAGTCTTGTTTACATTGCAAACACAGTACTGAAATGGCCTTAATCAGAGTCTGCAATGACCTGTAGCTGGCAATTAATTAAAGACTAGTGTAACCAGCCTCTCTCATTATCCAGCTTAAGGCAGATTACTAGGGAGCCCTTGAAGGGTTATGCTTGACCCTTTGAGATGTTCCCCTAGTGGACCTCAGTTTGGGGATATTGTATCTGAAGTTTGTGCTGTGAGTTTCCTGTCTTAGCCAGAGGCAGAAAACTCAGACACGAATATTCATGGTCCTACCTTTCCCCCTTTATATTATAAGAGTGAAGGGTAGTTGAGAGCCCAGGACAGGGGAAGAAAAGAGAACAACAGAGAGAGAGCATCCAGCCTGTCCAGCTGCAATGAAGCTGAGGGGGTCTGCAGCCTTAGCAATGGTGACAGGGTCCCTGGGTCTGTGTGACATTGGTCCCCTGTGGTGACGTCTCCAGAGGCATGAGACCCAGTTGGGCTCTCAAAGCAGAAGGTAACCCCCATGGATGCTCCCAGGAGAGAAGTGGGAGACTTAATAAGAAGTCCTCTCTGTAGGAGAAAGGGAAGACAGTGACCTGATGGGCATCTGGGAGTAGTGGCGGACCACCCCTCAAGGGTAGAGGTGTGTGGAAAAAAAAAAGCTGGCAGAATTTCTATGAAAGTCAGACATTCGCTTCCTCGAAAGTGCAGAAATCAAATCAGGAACTTTTGTGGAAATTCCAAGTTACAATGGCAGAATAAATGCATAAAATTGTGGATTATTCTAATAAACTGCAGAGAAAATAGTCTGCAGAACTGATCGCTGAACTGCGGAATAATTACATATATTGCGGAATAATTCATTAAACTGTGGGGAAAAATTCCTCAGAACTATTACTCTGCAGTTCATGTGTCTTATTCAGCAGCTCAGCCAAAAAGTCTGCAGAACAGGCCGAAAATCTGGCAAACACATTCAGAAGATTCTGATCTTGCCAATGGCGGAAATTTGGAAAATTCCACAAAATTTCCAAATTTTCATGAAAGTTCTGTGAAAGCAGAATTGACAACTTTCGCCCACCTCTACTCAAGGGAGGTCACTTGGGATCCACTTCCATCACCAGTATGCAAGTGAGAGAGCAGATATGTGCAGTAAGTGCACTTTTATTGATGTGTTCTGTAGCAAAATAGGAATAGGTACCTGGAAGTAATTTGTAAACCCTAGGAATGTAAAAGTGGTAATTACTAATGGTTGTAAGGAGGAGGTGTGGCCTGGCAAGAGCTGGGCTTGGTAAGTTCCCAGGGATGGGGCCAGGCACAGGGAGCCTGCTCTTTGAACCAGTAGGGCTATCAGTGTGGTGCTGGAAGGGAGGCACACATGGCTGGACCAACTGTTTATTTATTTAGGAGGAGATCATAATGCTGATGTACTCATTCACTAGATGCAACCTGTTGGCACAGAAGCCATGTGTTAGCACAGCTGCCCTCATGGTATTGCTCACCCTGCCTGGGAGAATGCCACTGTGCATATGGTCTTGGTAGTACCAGGGCTCTTTGGATACCAAAAATAGGAGCTAAAGTTAGTTCTGAATAAAGCAGCAACAAAGGTGTATAAATGGAAAAACAGGGAAGAAGGGACAGCAGTAAGGAGAATGAGGGCATACACTGAAAAGAGAATAGCCAAGGCAGTGATGAAGGGGAAAAATATATGTTTTAGGTATGTAAGTGACAGGAGAAAGATCAGGGGTATGATTGTAAGGTTTAAAAGGGAAAACGGGACTAGGCAGAGAAGGACCAGGAAAAGGCAGACACCCTGAACAAATATTTTTGTTATGTATTAACAGAGAAAGAAGAAGGGAAGGGGCCGCAAGAAAGTAACAGGAGTATTGGAGGGTGGGAGGTGGACACTAGTCCGTTTTCAGATGAGTGTCCTGAACGGACTCACTAATCTGAAAGTAGACAAAGCAATAGGATCAGAGGGGGTGCATTCAAAGATACTGAGGGAGCTCAGGGAGGTACTGGCTTTACCTCTGACAGTACTATTTAACAACTCTTTGGAAACAGGAGTGGCTCCAGAAGACTGGAGGAGGGAGATGTATTCCCATTTCGAAAAAGTTATTGCAGGGTAGAGTCTGGAAATTATAGGCCAGTCAGCATGACATTCATGGTGGAAATGTTAATGGAATCACTGCTGAATAATAATAATAATACACTTTATTTATATTGCACCTTTCTAAAACCAAGGTGCCATGACGGAAAGGATTGTGGAATATCTTGATGTCAGTGGGTTACAAGACCTGAGGCAGAATGGATTCAGGAGTGGGGGGGTCGTGTCAAAGGAATCTGATAGATTTCTTTAACTGGGTGACCAAGGAGTTAGATCAGGGTGGAGCGGAGATGTGGCCTACCTAGATTTCAGTAAGGCTTTCAACACCATTCCACATAGGAGGCTAGTAAGCAAGCAGGGTAGCTTAGGAATAGGTCCAAAGGTGGTTAACTGGCTAAGAAATTAGTTAGGGGATAGGTAGCAAAGGGTGATAGTAAATGGAGTTCACTCTGAGGAAGGGAGGGTGACTTGTGGGCCCCCTCAGGGATCAGTGCTGGGACCGGTCCTCTTTAATGTCTTTATAAGTGAGATTGCAGAGAAGCTGAAACGGAATGACTTCCTCTTTGTGGATGACACTAAAATCTGCCGAGGAGCTGGAAGGGAATGACTTCTTCTTTGTGGATGACACCAAAATCTGCAATAGGGTGGACACTCTGGGAGGAT
This sequence comes from Neoceratodus forsteri, assembly GCA_016271365.2. Classification (NCBI taxonomy): domain Eukaryota; kingdom Metazoa; phylum Chordata; order Ceratodontiformes; family Ceratodontidae; genus Neoceratodus; species Neoceratodus forsteri. The sequence continues at coordinate 738,911,333 of CM057449.1, forward strand.
GGAAAGGATGAGCAGAGACCTGAGAAAATGTGAGCAGTGGTCATGGGTATGACAGCTGGGTTTCAATGTGAAAAAGTACAAAATAATGCACTTGGGGCAGAGAAACCCAGAGGCAGAGTCCAAAATGGGAGGAGTGGTACTGATGACCACCAAGCAGGAGGGAAACCTGGGAGTAATCATATTGGATGACGTAAAGGTGGCCAGGCAGTGCAGCAAGGCAGTTGGGATGGGTAGTGGGATGCTGTGTGTGTGTGTGTGTGTGTGTGTGTGTGTGTGTGTGTGTGTGTGTGTGTGTGTGTTGAGGGGGGGTTATCACCAGCAGAATGAGGAGGTGGTATTGCCACTTTATAGAAATACAAAATCACAGATACCCCTATAATGCAAAGCATCATGGGCTGTATATGCAAATCACCACAAAATATTATGCTGGTTCAACTTTAAGCAGAAATGCATGGTACCGAAAGGCCTCTCACACAGTCTGCAAAGGATGTCAACAGAAGACACAGACATGTGTTTCATCCTACCAGGACTCATCAGTGTGCCTTGTCTGTATGACACCCCAGTGGAATGAAAAAGCTACCCTAAGTTGGTCTATCTGGGTTGGGTTGTGGTGAGCCCAATAAAAACCAAAAACAAGCTAAAAGACAAAGAACCTTAGTGCACGAGCACTGAGGCAAGGGTTACCTCAGGAAAAAATATATTATAAGAACTGCCTGCCATTTCCACAACATCCAACTGAAGCACCTCGACTGCAGAGGACAGTTGGTCTGGAAGGTTGGCAGGTGGTTAGAAGGGGCAAATTGGGTGCCCCATCACTCAATGCTCTCCAATGTACCACCTTCACAAACCATATATAAACTACAAACAGGTATCTGCCTCTATCTCCAAAATCAAACAAAGGGGTAGAGGATGCTGCACAGCAGGACACTGCTGCACAGGAGCTAGCGCTACAAAACTCACCCAAAACAGGGACCAACCCCCTCAAAAAAGCGAAAAGGAAATCCAAAACACTTCTGATCACAGGTGACTACATGATTTGGGGAGTTGATACCTACCTCCAGCTGGGGGTAATGGTCAGATGTCTCCCAGGTACATCAGTGTAGAGAGACACTGAACACATTGCTAACATCATGCAGGAAGCAGGAGAAAACATCGATGTCCTGGTACACATAGGGACTAACGATCTCACCAGCTGGTCAGTTGTGGATACCAAGGAACATCTGACCAGGCTAGGAGATAAACTGTCATCCATTTCTTCTGGCATCTCCTTCTCTGAGATTCTGCCAGTCTGGGAGAGGGGGGCAGATAGACAGAAGGTCAGAGAGGGGAAAATAGGGGAGCTAAACATGTGGCTCAAGTGCTGGTGATTGGAAAAAGGACACAAATTTGTAGGTAACTGGCAACAGTTTTGGGAGTGAAAGTTCTTTAAATTTGATGGACTGCATCTGATTAAGGAGGGAGTGAGTGCATTGGGGCAGAAGTTTGACGTCTTTGTAGAATATTTAAACTAGTCAATGGGGAGAGGGGTGCAGCACCCGATACATCGAATGGGAAGAACAACCCTCCCCCCTCAGCTAGTGATCAAACATGAGTTCAGCATGTTTATAGTTCATTTGCATCACCAGGTAAGGAAAAAGGTCTGGCTCCCAATATGTTGCACAGGGGAAATGCCGGACCTCATCCAACAACAAATGCACCAAAATCTGTCCAATGGAAAATCATGTACACTAATGCCTGCAGTCTGGGAAACAAGATCCCAGACCTGCAAGCAACAATGACAGAGGCTAAACTGGACGTAGTAGCCATTAGCGATACATGGCTCACCAGTAACCACACTTGGGAGACTTCAGTCCCCGGCTATGTACTGTTCAGAAGAGACCGAGGTGCAAAAAGGGGGGGGGGGCCTTTATGTCAATGAAAATATCAAAGCTACAGAAATTCAGAATACATATAAGAAGCCAGAAGAACTGTGGGTCACCCTGGAAACAGGAAATGGGACAGCCATATGAACTGGGATTGTCTACAGGCCTCTGTACCAGGGGAAGGACTTAGACACATTACTGCTAGAAGATATACAAAACATGACAGCTAAAGGAGAGGTTCTAATAATGGGAGACTTCAACATGCCAGATACAGATTGGTCATTACCAGCAGGAACATCCACCAGAACTAGACACATAATGGATTCCCTGCAGGGGAAGGGCCTCAAACAACTGGTACAACAACCCACAAGAGACAGGGCTATCCTAGATCTAGTACTGACTAACAGGGAAAGGATTACAGATCTCCAGGTAGGAGGTCACCTGGGAACCAGTGACCATCACATGATATGGTTCAATTTGACCACTAGAACTAAATCATCCCATTCCAAGGCAAAGATATGGGACTTCAGAGAAGCTGATTTTGATAAGATGGCCAACAGAGTTAAGCTAGCCCCGGCAAGAAGAAATACAGGTGAGAGGCTATAGGTAAAGTGGGCAAACATTAAGGATGCAATACTTGAAGCAATATCCCATCGTGTTACAGAGAAAAGCAAGAGCAAAAGAAGGAGGAAACCACTTTGGTTCTCAGAAACAGTAACAGAAAAGGTCAGAGCCAAAAGGTTGTCCTTCAGGAAATATAAGGGAATGCAGTGGGACGAAGACAGGGAGGCATACCAAACTTCCCTAAGGGAAGCAGGAAAGGCAGTAAAGCAGGCAAAGGCCAAAACCGAGGAAACACTAGCATGAACAGTAAAAAAAGGGGGCCAAGACTTTCTAGAGATACATTAGTGAAAGGAGAAAGTCCAGAGGGGGTATTGCTAAGATCAAAGGGGATAAGGGGGAGTGTGTGGAAGAGGACCAAGGAAGAGCATCTATCCTAAATAGATACTTCTGCTCAGTATTTACTGAGGAGAAGGTAGGGCAGGGCCCACAGCTCAGCACCATGGACATGGGGGGAGGGAGGTGTGTATAAGTCCCTTCACAAAAAAAAGGGCCCTACAAGAGCTCACTAAGCTCAGGGTAGACAAGGCAATGGGACCGGATGGCATACATCCCAGGGTACTAAAGGAGCAAAGGGTGGAACTAGCAGAGCCATTATCAGAACTATTTAGTGAGTCTCTGAGCACAGGAGAGGTCCCAGAAGACTGGAGAAGGGCTCATGTGACCCCGCTCCACAAGAGTGGTAGCAGGGAGGAGGCAGGGAACTACAGACCAGTCAGTCTTACCTCAGTAGTGGACAAGATTATGGAGGAACTCCTTAAGGAAAGGATAGTGCAACACCTGGAACCCATGGGGCACAGGATCCAACACAGCATGGGTTTACAACAGGAAGGTCTTGTCAAACTAATCTCATAGATTTATTTGACTGGGTAACCACAGTGGTGGGCCAAGGGGGTGCAGTTGATGTTGCCTACCTTGACTTCAGCAAAGCTTGCGATTCTGTTCCACATAGAAGATTGATCAATAAGCTGGGTAGGCTCAGGGTGGGTCAGAAGTTGGTCAACTGGGTGGCAAATTGGTTGGCAGGCAGAAAACAGAGAGTGGTGGTAAACGGTATTCAGTCAGAAGAGATGCAAGTCACAAGTGGGGTACCTCAGGGATCAGTCCTGGGGCCAGTCCTCTTCAATATCTTCTTCAGTGACATTGCAGATGGTCTGGAGGGTAAGGTTTGCCTGTTTGCAGATGACATCAAGATCTGCAACAGAGTAGATGATCCAGATGGGGTGGGCAGAATGAGAAGAGATCTGGATAAACTGGCAAAATGGTCAGAAGAGTGGCAACTGGGGTTTAAACCAAAGAAGTGCAAGATCATGCACATAGGGAAGAGAAACCCTGAAGCCACCTATAGGTTGGGAGGGGAGTTGTGGGCAATCACAAGGGAAGAAAGAGACTTGTGCATCATCATCATCACAGATGACCTGAAATCATCCAAGCAGACCACTAAAGCATTAGGTAAGGCTAGGGGGATGGTGGGGTCTATTAGTAGAGGTATCACAAGTCATAAGAAGTAGGTAACAATCCCTCTTTACAAGACACTGGTTAGGCCCCACCTGAAGAACTGCGTGCAGTACTGGAGGCCACACCTGTGCAAGGACATTAACAAAATGGAGGCAGTCCAGAGAAGGGCAACCAAAATGGTGCAGGGACTGCATCAGAAAACATATGAGGACAGATTAACGGAGCTCAATATGTATACCCTAGAGCAAAGGAGGGAGAGAGATGATTTGATTTAAACAGTCAAACATCTTAAGGGCTTTAACAAGATGAAAGAGTCTAACATGTTTCAATATAACAAAAATGTTAGGACAAGAGGACACAGCATGAGATTAGAGGGAGGCCAATTAAGGGGTGATGTGAGGAAGTTCTTTTTCACAGAAAGGGTGGTGGATGCATGGAATAGCCTACCTCAGGAAGTGGTGGACATGAATACGGTGCAGGGCTTCAAACGTGCATGGGATAGGCATAAGGGAGCAATACAGATGAGTACGAATAGATAGGCCATTGACAGAGTAAAGGCCTATGGCACATTCATATGGTATAAAAAATTGGCAGACTAGATGGGCCTTGCAGTCCTTATCTGCCATAAACCCATCAACTCTCTGTTTCTATGTTTCTTTGTTACCCCAAAGGGCATTGGCCTGGAAGCCAAGTTTCAAAGAAATACAAAATCACACATACCCCCATATTGCAAAGCATCATGGGCTGTATATGCAAATCACCACAAAATATTATGCTGGTTTAACTTTAAGCAGAAATGCATGGTGGCCTCTCACACAGTCACATTGCCACTTTATAGATTGCTGGTAAGACCCCACCTAATGTACTATGTCAGTTCTGGAGACCACATCTCTGGAAGGATATAAGGAGAGTGAAGGCAGTCCAGAGGAAGGCAGCTAAAATGGTGCAAGGTCTGTATCAGAAGCCCTATGAGGAGAGACTTAAAGACCAACATGTGTACACCTTGGAAGAGAGGAGGGAGAGGGAAGATATGATAGACATCTTTAAATATCTCACTGGGGTAAATTAGGCATAGGAGGGAAGTAGTTTTCAGAAAAAAACTACTGAAGGACAAGTGGTCATGATAAGAAGCTAGAGGAGTGTAGATTCTGGAGAGATGTGAGAAGTACATCTTCACAGAAAGAGTCATCCAGCAGAGGTGGTGGGGGTTAAAAATGTGTGGGGGTTCAAGAACACTTGGGATAGGCATAAGGGAATCTTAGGGAAAGGGAAGGGGTGGGTGAATGGGCTGGAGATCAAGTAGCATCTGCAGCAATACTATAGGCAGGAAAAAATGGACAGACTGGGTGTGCCAAGAGGTCCTTATCTGCTGTAAAATTCTGTTTCTGTGTTTCAGAGACCATTTAACTGACTTCCAATGCTCAGTTTAATGTCCAAACCATTAATTTCTTAAACTGATACAAAATGGCTACCCAGGGACAATGAATTATAGCAAAGGGCAGGAAACCTGGCATAAAGTACTGTACAGTGTAGCATATGGGGTGTAAGAGATGTCTGATGATTATTGGATATACTTACTGGAGTTTGAACATGCCAGTGACAATGAAGTAAGACTAAGTGATGAACTGAACGAGGCAAGAGTAATGCCTTTTAAAGCTGCATAAGAACAGTGCAGCAATAAATATGCATCCTGCTTGATCCCAGCTCCCAGCATGGACAGTTATTTGTGTTGGGTCCCTTGTTAGTGATGACCCTAAAATTGTGTTTTGTTGCCTCTGGTCACTATTCTCCTTGACGAGCAGTGGCAAATGTTAAACGAGAGAGTTACTGGTGTTAGTTTATGGTGTAAAGATAGTGCTCCTCTGGATGAGAAGTGCCACCATATACTCCTAGACACAGGGGGTGCCCAACATTTACAGTAATGCAGCGTGGAATGTGCCATTCTGTCAGCAGAATGCCAGCAGAATGGCAATTCCACTTCTGAAATGCATTCTGAGGAATTTAAAAAGCATTTTGTGAAATCATCATTGAAACTGCAGCCATCAAGTGCTTTCTGTAGAAACAGCTGTGTCTACAGTAAGTGTGCAATCGCTCACTGACAGTCAGGTGGCAGACAACCAAGGTACTGAGCAGAGGGCTTTGCCAGTCCATGTTTGTAATACCTTATTATGGCATTGGAGCCCAGGGCACAGGTGGGGAGGGGTGCAGTGAGGAGCATCCTGAGCAAGCAGGTCAGGATGGGGTTGTTAGCACTTCCGGGGTCTAAAAGACCACCATGGACTGAAACTAGAATTACCATATGGGCAGTTGGGGGGTTGACTACACTACCAGTGAATGCACTGGTATTACAGGATGGGCAATTGGGGGGGTGAGGAACCACTAGACTACCAGGGAATGTCCATGGCTTACAGGATAGGCACATCTGCTCAGGGATATGGGCTGGGTTTTGGCAGCATTAAACAGCCCTATAGCAGAGGCTGTTTAGCACTGCCAAAACTGCCTGAATATACAGCTGCACCCAGTATGCATGTGGGATCCCTCATTTGCATGGGCACAGCAGTATATTCTGCACAGTCATACTGTTGGGTCGGCATGGTACACCAAGACCTCGGGTATGGCCACTGCCCAATCAACTTGTACTATTCACAGTTACAGGTAGCATGACGCTAACCCCACTAGTGCTATGGTAACCATTTGAATATAGGGGCCAATATGTGAATGATTGATGTGATGTTTCTTGAAAAGAAGTAATCATCCCAAGGCTAAAGTGGGGTCAGCACATGCATAGACACCTGAGGGAATCAAAACATACCAAAGGTTTTAGTTGAGTATAATACTTTTGTTTCTCTCTCTTTACCGACAAAGAGGTTCCCATTTTCAAATGCTGCCAACTGGACAGCACAAAGCATAACAGAGAGTACTAATTAATTTGCTGCTGCTAGGAAGCTATATTTGTAGATACAGAGCACCCAGTATAAAGCATCCCAAATGGGTTAGTGTCCTTGTTCTTGGGCACCATATTCAGCTACCAGCATACCAATGACCTCATGAGGCATGCAAGACACTAAGAGGCACTTTGCATGCCATTATTCTGCATTGAGAAAGTTTTATTTTACAGAAAGGGTAGTAGAGCCATAGATCTGCCAGCTGATGTGGTGGGTGCCAAAACCACGAATGGTTTCAAATGTGGCTGAGACAGAGTAAAGAACTTAGTAGCTGCTTATGTTGTTAGCGGTATGGCAGAAAGTATAGGGTGAATAGTTTGGGTTAGAACCCTGTATGGACAACAGGTCCTGGGTTTGCTGAGGTTTTATGGGAAGACTGGACAGGCTAATGGTCTTTTTCTGCTGTTACTCTCAATGTTTCTCTTATGTAGACATTATAAGCTGTGCCCAGTGACTACACACCATTGTATGCACAGAGGCACTGTGCAGAGTGGCGGCTATAGCCCTTCCCCTTTCTTAAATCCCTGTAAAATAAAATCCTAGATTATCTTGTGGCCTACTCTCCCTTACCCAATCCGTATGAATGAATTAAGCATTCCTGATGCTAGTGCTCCTCCCTCCTACCATGATTCCCATGTGAATGAATAAATCATCCCTGGTGCTGTTGGTCCATCCTCCTTTACCTGATTCCCACTGTAATAAGGAACATGTCCCTGGTAGTTGAATGGTCCAGTGGCAGGACTTATGGGGTGCAGACAATGGCCAAATGGGAGAGAGCAGCAAGAAAATTCCAGGCATCATGGTGGTGATTAGCATGGGGTGATCAGAGGGAAGGGTGAGGGGCCATGGGACTACCAGAGACACGTTCCCTATTACAAGGGGGATTGAGTAAAGGAAGGGGTAACACTAGCATTAAGCATTATTTATTTTAATTCAAACAGTGATCTTGTTGGGAGGGGGACCACTATCTAAAGATGTTGCCAAGTTTTAATTAATTGGCAAAGTTCTGGCAAAGTCACCAAATTTGCCTCCACAGATCATTTTGTGAAGTTTTTCTATTTAATAGGAAATTAACTTGCCTTGCAACTTCACCTGTATTCTCCTTGGGGTACACAAAGGCGAAGCAGGATCAAAATGACTTCCACCAATGACTCCTTTTGGGTTTTTTAGGCATAACTCGGTCAAATGTTGTCAAGTATATCTGAAACTTGGTATGTTTGTAGTCCATGAGGATGTACTTATTTGGTGTGCTTTTGATGATTAGCAGACTTAAATTGGGGATTTGACACCATGGTCAATTTGGGAGGTGATTTTGGAGTGTTGTATACCCCATTAATTGTTCCCATGTTATTATGTGTTACTATTGTAGTACACATTGAGACCCTTGTTTGGATGTATAGAGTGTACCTTAACTCTAAAGACTGGTGGCATTATGGCTTGTTAAAGTTGCAGTGTTATCCTATGGAACATTAGGGTTAGGGTTGGGGTTAGGGTTAGGGATATGGTTAGTGTGGTCATTTGCAGCCTATGCAATAAATATGTCCCCCAGGTTGTTTACTGCTGTTTGTCTTGCAACATCCCACATCCCCCACCATCATGGATGCCACAGATGTGGCAGAGAAAAATTTGGCTACACTAATGCCACCACTACCAACTACTGCTTCTCTACTACCAGCCCCAGAGCCCACAGAACACACTGTTGCATACATAGTTTTTTTTAACCACAGCTCTGTTTTGCCCCACAGATTTTAAACACTTCTTTGTTGCCTCCCCGGCTCCTCTCCCTTTAGTAGTGGCTCTTCCCGGTCATTCTCATATGCTAATTGTAACTTGATTTGGGATTGAAAATTACAAAATGTAAAACAAGCCTGCAGTACAAACAAGTACCAGAAGCAGACAACACCTCCCTCTAGGGAATCAGGGATCAGCAGTGTGATCTGAAAAAATAAACACCAGAGGTATTAACACGACACACACAACAGTGGTAAAAGGGTTAAACAAGTTTTTAACTACCAGCGGCAGACAATGCCTCCCCCTGAACTAGTAAAAAAAAAAACGAAAAGTAATTTTTAAATTTTTTTTAACAGATCAGGGATTAAAATGACAGGGGTAACAGGGGTAATTTAATATTAAGTATAACAAAACGTGACAGGACACCATCACTTTAAGAAAAATATAACTAAATGATTACCAACAATGCTACATCATGGATGGAAATGAGAAAGGAAAAGTGTGACCTACTTGGAATTAAACCCAGACCCCTGTGCTACAGAAAGACACTAACAAAATACTTCACTGCATTTAAACATACCAAAGTAAACCACAGAAATAAAAATAAGAAATTACTCACTACAGATCAAAACTGATGAACAAGAGAAAGAGTGAGAAAACAAAATATAACACTAATCTCCTGTTTAGACAAAAAGACTCAGCATCTTTCTGGTGTGCATGGCTTAACAATACACCTTCCCTCCCCCACCCCAGTGCTTCACAGACTGACAAAACAGACTCCACTACTTTAAAGTAAATAATCACCAAAAAACTAACCAAAAAAAACACAAATCTAGCAGCACAAGGCCGTCTAGAACAATTTGTGAGCAATTTGGGATTCAAAAAGCTCAGTTTTGAGAATTTTTCTACAAGTTTTGTTCCTCAAACAGCACACACATACTTCTCTCCTACTCTGTCTACAGAGCACTGCACTGAATACAGTCTCCTCGTGGCATACTGTACAGCTTGTTTCAACAATATGTGACCTCCAGTCCCATTGTGCATTGCAAACTTTACCTCTGTACCAAACTTTACCGGCAAGGTTACCAACTTCACACATTGCAAACTTTGCCTCTATGCCAAACTCCACCAGTGGAGTTGCCAACTTTGCATTTCATGAAGTTATCAGTTTTCCATGAATCTGGAGTTCACACAGTGGATTTACTTCATTAAATGAGGTGAATTCACAAATTAATCTACAGGGCAAAGTTTTCAACTTCACACATAATTACTACTAACACAAGAGGTGGTTTATTCATTCAAAGTAGGAATAAGTAAGCAGGATGACTCACTAGCATCAAGGAAGCTTTATTTATTCAAACAGGGACAGGATGAGGGGAGTTGATCATTAACACTGGGATGGTGTAGCATTGCAACAGAGATTGAGCAAGTGAGGTGGCACATTTTATATGTATTTGATAAGTGCCAGTGCTGCTGGGGGGGGGGTGTCTCACACCACTATGCACGTTGCTAACAGTAGGGTTTTAAAAGCATTAAATAGCGCTGTCATAGTGGCCTTTTGGCACTTCCAAAACCCTTCTGATATATGACTGTACCCTGTATGCAAGAGGTTTACCTTATTTGTATGGGTGTAGTTGTGTAATTTGTGTGACCGAATAAACCACTTAGTGACACACTAAGTGTACTTCTGAATACTGCAGCAGCCATGCTTATAGGCTGTCGGTCACGCTATATTTGATTAGCATGGCTGTAAGCCTGTTAGCGCTATGCTAATGGTTTGACTATATGATCCTGAGGCTTCTTCAGTGACCTCAAAGCAGCTCAGTGGCTGCATAGCAAAGTAGCTGAAGCAAATAAAGAAGAGTTTTGTGGCACAGATAATGGACGTAGTGAGGCAGGAAAATCAGGCCTCAGACAGTGCAGTGCTACCCTATGGCACAACTTTCCCATAGCCTTTTTAAACTGGCACCGCAGACAAAACGACTGAGAGCCAACACCTGAAAAACATGAAATGGCAATGACTTGAGCTGGACCAAACAATAATCAGCTGCAGTAACTGGGCAGCTAATGTGGACCAGCAGCATCCAACTCACCCCCAGCTCCACTACCTCAGAATGAGTAATTCCTTAGTGTGAAGCCCTACCTCCTTTGCAAATAGTTTGTTTCATTACTGCTCTTATTAATAGTTTGATTTCTAAATAATTGTGTGTGTTTGTATAGTTGTTTGCATGCTGATTTTCCATACTAAATATTTGTTTTAAACAATCACAATGTTTGCTGTGCTTTTTGTCATTATAATGGTATGGGAGAGGCCAGCCCGGTGGCGCTGAGGGCTGAGGCGCTGGACGCCTTACCTCGCAGCACACCGGCGACCCGGTTTCAGGAACGAGCTCGGGTCATTGGAGGTCGGCAGCAGGGGGGAGGGCGGAGCTGGATTGAGCTGCCAACAGGCATGCTCTCCTCTCTGGGAAGGGGATATGCACCCCACGGCTGATGGTGACCCCTAGTGGAGGCTAGGAGTGGCACAGGCTTAGAGGGGGCCAGGTGTTAGGCCATGGGGTGGGGGAAAGGAGTCATAACTAGGGCCTTATGGCGCATGTGTGCCTCTACATGCATGCGCTCCTACTCCTGGGGCTCCTGGGTGATAATTGGAGGTAGAAAATGCTAGCGGCAACAGAATGATGACCAACTCCCCACAGGCTCCACTCCCGGGCCAGGTACAAGGTAAGCACCGGCTATTCTGGGGGCTGGGTGGGGTCGGTTGGAATGGGGCGGCTGACCGGAGGAGCATAAATATAAAAATAAATAATGGTATGGGAGTACCAGGACTGATTGGTGTGGGATAGGGTAACATACTGCGAGTGCCAGTGAGATAGACACATGCCTGATAACTATTTCAGTGTTCACTTAAAGGAGAATGTGTAAAACACAGTTTAAATGTGATATTCAGGCAATGGTTCAATAAAAAATCATTGTGTAAAATCTTGTGTCTTTGAGTTTTTCTTAATGAAATTTTGTTATTCATTCATGGCAGGCTGGCAGTTTCAGTGAAAGTTTAGTGTGAGGCTTCACTATGCTACTGACGTGCATGATTCTGAAGACAGTTAATTATGGCAATGGCTGAAAGATTCTCAGAGAGTCATTACTCAGACAGCAATATTGACAGTGATACCGATGGTGGAAATCTTTATGCCTTTCAGCCATCTCAGCATGTTGTTATGCCGTATGTGTTTGAGCCGAAGGTTAGAAATAGAAACACACTGGTACACAGGGAAGGTGTTGAGAGCTCCTCTGACGATTCAAATGGTGAACTTCACATAAACCCAGCTGCCAATTTTTTTTAGATTTGGCCTAGGTAAATCATACTCATTAATGTTTATTTTCTGCACACTGTTTGTTGATGAGACTTGACAGTAGATAGAAATTACCGTTTCTTTTTTCATTTTAATAAATATGTTATTCTAATTTTTTTCCTTCATCTGACTGGCTGCTTACTATGTTTTTGAATTGCAGCAAAAAAAGTATATTTGGGACACTCGCACAACATTTGTTTGGACGGACCTTTATATTGATTGGCAGTGTGGCTTGGGTTTGTGCGAGTGGATATGGGTTCATGCTGTGACTGTCTGAAAAGGGATAGCTTTGTTTTTTTACAAATTTTCCCGGAACATTTGCTAACCGTGGTCCCAATGCTTTAACATATTTGTTTCAAGCTAGCATGATGAATTGGACAACATTCAATGTAACTGTCTTGGTTTGCAGTTTACTGTTGATTCCCAGGTTGCTTCCTCATTTTTAAAATACAGTGCTAAAAGGTGTTCAAAAGGAATGTCACATTTACCTGTCAGCATCATCAGTTTTTATTAGTACACATAACTGATGATTTACAATTCTGTGATTTGCAGTCATGTTTAAGAAAAAAACAAAACCAAAAAAACTAGTGTAGTAAACAAAACAAGCATTTGTCAATGCCAAATGTTTGCTTGCTGGCATTGGCAGTGGTAGTGTAGAAGTTACAGAGCTGCGTAATAGGAATGGCAGTGAAGTATTGAACTGAAGCCAACCCCACCACCACCCTGCAGAGAGTGACAGGCATTGGGGTGTGCGCTGGTCGCCAGGCATAACGGCCACGCTTATTTTCACCACACCCCACCCTGCAGACACTGACAAGTGTCACGGTGTTCCTTGGGGTCTTTGCTTATGTTACATTCTATTTAATTAGGGAACATGGTGAGATGGGTGCGATATAGAATGGGGTGAACTTTGGGGCCGAAGAGTCCAAGGCATACCTTGATGCCTCTCACTGGCTGTAGAGTGTGGAATGGTATGAGTATTACAGGCAAGAATCCCAAGTCATACCCCTGATGCCTGTCATTCTCTACAGGGTTGGGCGTTATGGCTGGAAACCCTAATACCTCAGGCATTCGTTGGTATTTTCACTCCAAATTTTCAACATGTTTTTTTTGTGACCCCACCTCATGAACAGGGGGAATATCAGTTTGTTAGCCGAAAGCTGCTTATGCACAGCGACTAGGGCATTTAGCACCACAGGTGCAAAACATTCCAAGAGGATATAAAAATGACAGCTACTGTTCATGGGGAGGTGTAAAATGGCAATGTTGCAAATCTGCAGTAAAAATATTTAAAAAATGGTGAAGTCACGAGATACATAGAAACTGTGCAACGACACCTATAATATAATTAGGTTGGGATTTTTACAGCAGATTGTCAACTCAGGCATTTTGGTGCCTCCGATCATGAACAGTGTCACTGTGATTTTCTTTATCTGTGCCGAACAATGATTTCCCACAGCGACTATGCATTTCTGCTGAAAGTGTGAAAACACACTTCACCCATGTTGTGAAAATGACAGCTGTACTGTTCATAAGGAAGTGGAAAATGCCACTGGTGAAAATCTGACTGAAAATATTACAAAGTCATGAACTTACGAGGGTGCGTGAAACTAGCGTAATGCTCACTGTGAATACAGTCATTTTATGGACTTTTGTCACCAAATTTTCAACATAGCCATTTTAAGACCTCTGCTCATGAACAGTGTAACTGTGATTTTCTTAATCTGTCCTAAACATTGCTTTACATCAACAGCACCATTGTGCGTCATATGTGCGAAACACATTTTGGGCTATATATGAAAATGGCAGCTGTACTGTTCATAAGGAAGTGTAATAAATGGCAATGTTGAAAATCTGGAGTGAAAATATTAAATTCGCAACTTACGAGCATGCATAGAACCGCGCAACGCACGCCAGAAACAGTCATTTTTAGAATTTTTCACCAAATTTTCAACATAGCCATTTTAAGACCTCTGCTCATGAGCAGTGTCACTGTGATTTTCTTAATTTGTCCCTGTACATTGATTTCAAGACAATCGATCGCGCCATTGTGCGCCACATGGGCGAAACACATTTTGGGTGAGATGAAAAATGACAGCTATACTACTCATAAGAAGGTGGTAAAATGGCAATGTTGAAAATCTGGAGAAAATATTGAAAATTCACGAACTTACGAGCCTGCATAGGAACTGCACAACGACGCTGAGAAACAGTCTTTTGGAATTTTGCAAATTTTCAACATGGGTTTTGGGACCTTCTCATGAATGATGTCAATGTCAATGGCGTTATTCGGGCCAGAAGGGTGATTTTTCTCAGTGACTACGTAAATCACCCTTCAGTCCCCGAATAACGCCATGACAGTGATATCATTCATGAGAAGGGTCCCAAAACCCCATGTTGAAAATTTGGTGCAAAAATTTAAAAATGCCTGAGATATGCAATAAAGTTGAAAACCCTATCTAGCCCATTATACAGCTTACTGCATTTCCTCAGTCTGCGGTCGGCTTTGAAGAGTGCAGACATTCCTGTCCATCAGAATCGTCAGCGCCTAAACTACGGAGGTAAGTATGGGGTGAGGGGGGTGAGGGAAGGCAGGGTGTGAAGTGGATGGGTGCGGTTGTTGGGGGCTGGGAGAAGCGCCGGGACCAGTTTTATTTGCAGGTTAAAAAAAAAAAAAAGACGTGGGACGCTTGCCACGCTGGGGTGGGCTCCCCAGCATGGCACAAGGATGGCTGGGGGCCGTGAGCCGACGGGGACTGGGCACCCCGCCGCTATATGATCAGTTGCCACGCTTGGGTGGGCCCCAGTACTGGGGTGAGGACAGTGGAAGCTATTCTATGAGTTGCCACACTGGGGTGGGCACCCAGTGTGGCATGTGGAAGGCTTTTGGGGGCAGCGAGCACAAGTCGATGGGGATCGGGTGCCACTGTCGGCTATACTGTGCGGAGGGGGGAGGGCAGCACGAGGATGCGCAAGGCTTCTGTGTGTGTGTGTGTGTGTGTGTGTAGGGGAAGCTGCGCATGAGCAGGCGATATCTTATCGCTGCTCATTGAAGTGTAGCTACCCCTTTCAACTGTATGCCACTGCATTTTGGAGCTTGTCATAGACAGCTCCAGCATGCATTGGCTTACAGGGGCCGTGCCTGCCAACACACTGACTGAATTGGAGGAGGAGGTGACACACCTGCGAAATCTCTGATGATGGCACTATGTTTCTTGCACATGCGTGCAAGCAAACATAAAAATTATGCAGGAACAAGAAGTGAACCCTCTAACCTTGACACCAAGGCCTAATGCCCAATCCCCTAAGCCACTGTCTCCCCTTGTTAAATATGATGATTTTGGTTTATTTATTTCAAGGTACCCAGATAACACTGGAAAGTTTGTACAAAGCCCTCATTCTGAATGATTTTCACTAACATCATATCTTGCACAGAATAGACTGTATGGTTGTGTGAGGTGGCTCACCACATTATTCATTTATTCTCCATTTGCCACTGTCAACAGAATGAAAAAGTTATGACACTGTGCTGCATCATCTGCTCCTTGGTGACCTATAAAGGATTTTTTCTACACTATAGATTGTTATGCTTTTTAACTGCCCAGACCAGATGATGCATATTGATGTGATTTGCATATATGTTTTTTTTTTAATTGGAAAAAAGAAAACAAAGTTATAAACATGATGAACCAAACATTTCATTATTCAGGTTTGAACCCTGCATCTTTGATACCACAGTCTAATTCCCAGTCATCTAAGCCACTGGCTATACTTGTCAAAAAATAATGATTTTGGTATATTTCAAAGTATACAGATGATACTGGAAAGTTTGTGTAAAGTCTTTGTTCTGAATGATTCTCACTAACATCATATTTATATTTATATAAAGTCTCAGAATTACAACCCTCTGAGTCAGGGACTCATTTACAAAGGCTCCATTTCATACATTGAATGTGGACAAATACAGAGTATGATAAGTACAGTGACTAAGTAGAGACAAAATGGATAATACATATACAGTGCAAACACCGAACGTGTGTAACTGTGAATCATAAATTAGAATCAAAGTAAATTTAGCAATGGAACTTAGCCATTGCTAGAGGAGTTTATTTGCAATCACAGTTAGAGCTGGACATAATGTGGGCATGTAGCTCATATTTAAAAGGACCCAGCCTGGGAATAGATAGGGCAGTATTAGGGAGGGAGTTCATCCAGAGTGGTGCCCTGTAGCAAAAGACCTTTAGCTGGCAGTGGTCCTTGCAAAAGGGAAGCGAAAGGCAGTGGAGACAAAGTGTCTTGTGGCCCTAGTTGGCAAGCACATCTGGAGGAGCGAGAGACAGCCAGGGGGAGCTTGCCCTAGTTGAATTTTTTTTGGCCAATAAGCAGGTCTGATAGAGTAGGTGCCCCTGAAAGTTTAGTCATGATGACCGATAGTAGAGGTCACAGGTATGTGTGAGGCAGTTGCAGCCTACGGCCAGTCAGCAGGCTTTATTAAGGGCACGCTTAATGTTGGTCAGGGCAGTGTCGGAGGCAGCACCATATATGACTATGCCATAGTCTACCAGGGAAAGGATGGAGCTAGAGATGGCTAAACAGAGGGCATCAAGAGGGAGACAGGGCCTATATTTATACAGGAGACCAATTCTAATGTTTATTGCAGAGCAAGTCAATGCTATATGTTCATGGAAGGTAAGGGCTGAGTCTAGGGTGATCCCTA
This sequence comes from Neoceratodus forsteri, assembly GCA_016271365.2. Lineage (NCBI taxonomy): Eukaryota > Metazoa > Chordata > Ceratodontiformes > Ceratodontidae > Neoceratodus > Neoceratodus forsteri. The sequence continues at coordinate 738,928,020 of CM057449.1, forward strand.
GATATTTAAAACTGGCAACTGATTCTAGCATGATACCCTGGGAATTCAGTGTGGATAGTATGGTCGCGTTGTGTTTCTGTTGAGGGTGGGTGAATAGCATGACCTGCCTTTTTTTGTAGTTGAGGACAAGTTTGTGGGAGGAGAACCATGATTCAATTTCTGTGAAAGGATCCTGCAAGGATTGTTGGAGCTGGGTAGGGTATGGGTGCCTGCTAAAGATCACAGTATCATTGGCATAAAGGAGCAGGTGCCCAGAGGAGGCCAGAGGGAGGGAGTTTAGGTATAGGGAGAAAAGGAGCGGGCCAAGGATGGACCCTTGTGGGACACCCGACTGAACTGGGAGGCTAGAAGAAAGGGTGTTATTTATTTTTACTTGCTGGGTACGGCCATGAAGACAGTTGGAGAACCAGTCAGCTGTCTCTTGGGATACACCAACAGAGAGGAGGGAGTTAATCAGCATACTGTGATTGACAGTATCAAAAGCCTTGGACAGATCAATATAGACAGATCCAGCCAGGGCTCCCTGGTTAAGGGCATCATGGATAAAGGAGGTAAACTCAAGCAGGGCAGTAGTTGTGTAGTGCCCTTTCCTAAAGCCATGCTGCTGCTGGCACAGTAGATGGTGTGAGTCTAAATAGTCAGTAAGTTGATCTGCAGCTATTTTTTCCAGCACTTTAGAGAGAGGAGGAAGTATGGAAATGGGCCTATAATTACTACTAGAGGAATGGTCACCATTTTTATGAACTGAAGTGATAACCACCCTTTCCCATAGTGTAGGGAACTGCCCTAGGCACAGTGACCTGTTGCGTATTTTTGTTAGGGGTGCTAGGACTGCATCCAGGGTTAAGGAGAGCAGTTTTGCATCAAGAGAGTCACCACTCTGCCTTGTCTTTCCAAGGATCTTGGCAAGATATGTGTGAGCGACACTAGGGGAGATATTTTTGAAGTAAAAAGGAGGAGCGTTTGGGGGTTGTGGGAAATGTCCAGTAGATGCAGAAAAGAAGGGAAGGAGGATAAAGCTGAGGTCACGGAAAGATGCATTGAAGGCATTAGCTATCTTACTAGGGTCTTGGGTGGAAGCACCGTCGATGACAAGCATGGAGGGAGGAGGGGAGGGAGATTTGTCACTAAGCTCCTTCATATTTTCCCAGAACCTCTTCCCATTTCCCCAGGTGGCAGTAAGGTTGGACTGATAGAAAGCTGCCTTAGCCTGGCGGATAGCCCAGGTGCATGAGTTACAGGCAGCATGATACAGGTGGAGATCAGAGGGGTGACCAGACTCAAGGGCATGGTGCCATAGGTTATCATGGGCCTTCATTTGGTCAAGCAAGGATTGATTTACCCAGGGGAAAGATTTATATTTTTCAGTCCACTTAACAAAGGGAGCAAAGATATCACAGGCAGCTTGGAAGGAGCTGATGAAGAAGGACAGGGCAGCATCCACCGATGATAGGTGATCTAGTGGAGACCAGACAAGGTTGAGTAGATGGTTCTGGAGATGTGCCAGGGACCACTTCTTCAGCTACTTTGCACGGAATAGCCTGTGTGGGTGTGTGAAGTGGCTCACTACATTATACATTTATTCTCCATTTGCCTCTGTCAACTAAATGATGTTATAACACTGTGCTGAAACTAGAGCCCAGGGTTGGAAGTGGGAACTGTGAGGATGGTCATGGGCCTGTTGGTGGTGGAAAGGCAGAAGCATGCCACTAGGAAAGGAGGGTCAGGATGCCAGCTGCAAGGCTTGTATGGGGCTGAGGAGCCTGCCACCAGGTTTGGTGAGAGGGTCAGCTAGGTAGCATGCCTTCATGGATGTAGTGAACTCAGGAGCTCAGGTACATTCATATATCTCTATAGATATATATATATATATATATACAGTATACATATATATATATATATATATATATATATATATATATATATATATATATATATATATATATATATATATGATGTGTGTGTTGTGTGTGTGTGTGTGTGCATGAAAAAGAGAGGGAGGGAAGATAGAGAGAGAGAAAAATGTGAAAGGATTCAGAATTTGGTAAGTACATCCCTGATTCTTGATTGGCCAAGATTTGACTATAGCCGTGGTCTAAAGAGAACACCACTGATGGCTTAGAAATCATTCCTTGCCAATCTGGACACAACACATTTCATGTCCACTTACCTAACCTTATATAAGTTTGATTTTTCATAAAGCAGTGAATTTTTTTTCTTGTCAATAATTCGTTCTCAATTTCTCAAAATCATAACCATACCAGCACAGAAAGTGCCCTTACTGCTTTTGCCTTCTCCATTTCCCCCTGTCTTGCTTCCTATTGACCCTTCCACCTTGGTATTAACCTTGCTAATTACCCTGTTTTGTGGTGGGAGGCTAGGAATTTCCTGCTTCATATCTGTGCCTCCCTCTTGGCTAGTTTAAAAGTTTTCCAATGAAGCCTTTGAACCGATCACCCGGGAGACTGGTTCCCTTCCCAAACAAATGCAGTCCATTATGACAGTATAGGTGGGTATCCCTCCTGGTGGAACCACAGTCACCAATGAAGCCAAAGCCCTGTTCTCTGTAACAGTTTTTCAACCATTCATTGAAATACATGCTGCGGAGTATCCTTGCCTCACCCATTTCATGGACAGGCAGCACCCCCGAGAAGGACACTGTGTGTGATAATTGTCTAAGGTCCCTCCCCAACTCCACAAACTCCTTCTGCAATGCTCTAATCCTCTGTCCAGCCAAGTTATTTGTCCCTAGGTGGTGAATGATATTTAGCTCTGTCTCCTGCACAGCTGCTCTTGTGATCCTGAGGATTTGCTTCCTCTCCCTACAAGCCATGGTGCCAGGCAGGCACCTTACTTAACTTTCTCCTGTCCCCCCCAGTACTATTCCCATAATAACTAAGTCCCCCACCAGGAGCTGCTTCCTTCCACTGTGGTGTCCTGCCACCTTCCTGGGGCTCCCTTGTGATGGCTGCCTGCAACCTCCTCGGTACCCCTGTGGGTTTCTCCATAGCAGTAGCTATTATATATATTTGTCCAGCTAGGTAAGAAACAGAAACCAGTCCCGTGTAATGTTGTAGAGGTCAGTGCATTACATGAAGGGGCAAAAGGGGATTGGACAGTCTATGTAATTCATAATCAGACAGATAGTAGGGGGAGGGGGGAGAGGGCAGGTGCAAGTCCACATCACAGAACAACAGTGGTGTTTAAAAACTGGCCGGCTCCTGACCATCCCATGTCAATCCCATGTCAACTAGTCTCGTGGTCCCTATCATCTTGCTTTGAGGTCCAAGTCCAGGAACTCTTGTGTTGCCAAATGCGGCAAAGTCCTGGGTCATGTGCACACAGCCGCATTGTCATAGACACGATTCTTGCACCCCTTCCATGCAGTTCATCTGTTGTCACCAGCATGTGCAGGGATCAAAATTCAGTTTTGCAGTCACTAGCTAGTCAGACTAGTGAATGGGAAAATCCACTAGCCTCACAGACTTTTCCATTGGCCCTGCTGATGTACTTACTGAAATGTTACCTTATATAAAATGGGCAGAATAATGTTGATCTCACCTCCTGTAACTCTGAGAGACGGAATCGACCACATGGACATCCACATGTAGCAGGCAGTGCACTGAGTACCTGCAGTGCAAGAAAGCAGCAACAAAGGCAAAAAGATGGTGGGCAATGTCCGGTTTCATGGAGGGATGGTGGACATTGTCCGGAGCTGTGGAGGGATGGTGGACAGTGTCCGGGGGCCATAGAGGGAGGGGGAGACATAGAGGAGGTTAGCTAATGCTAGGGGCAACAAAAAAGAATGGGGATTTGTGTCTGGGGCTGTGGAATGAGTTAGTAGTGTCGTAGCTTGTGGTGGGAAAGTTCCAGGACATATAGCATAGGGTGGATGGGTGAATTGGTTTGTCATATGTCTCGGAGGTGGTGTCAGTAGGGGGCCAAGCATGACCGTGTGTATATCGGAGAGCTACAGAACACCTGAAGTCCCCCCCCCAAACAATGTTGCCATTTTAAAAGATAGATAACCAAATCTGGGGTGTGTGGTCACAATCTGATATATGCAAGCCTTGGTTATGATCATGTCCCCCCTATCCCTCCTATCCTCCATGGCATGGTTATTCAGTTTGCACAGCCTCTCCTCATAGGGGTATCCCTCTAATCCTTGGATCATCTTTGTCGCCCTCCACTCTACACCCTCCAACAATCTGCTGTCGTTCTTCAGGAATGGTCACCAGTACTGCACACTCCAGGTGTGATGTGACCAGTGACCTGTATAGGGGCAGGATCACCTCTCTATTTTTGGAGGAGATTTCCCCTCAAGAAACACCCCAGCATCCTGTTAGCCTTCCTACACTGCACTGAGTTGTTCATATTCTTCATTATAATGACACCTATATCCTTCTCCTCCTCTGTGCTTTTGAGCTTTGCCCTCCCCCCAGCTGGTAGCTTCTCTCCTGCATTTTAGCACCAAAGTGCAATATCTTGCACTTTTTGACATTAAACACCATCTGCCATGCATCTGACCACTCCTTTAGTTTGATCAGATCCTTTTGCTGTCCCCTCCACCAATCACTGTCATCCACCACCGCTCCCATATTTGTGTCATCTGAAAAGAGACTGATCTTGCTTCAGACCCCACAGGATATTTCAGCTATATAAATCCTAAACATCACCAGTCTCAATACAGATTCCTTTAGTGCCCAACTCATCACATTCCTTGGTGATGGGAGCTTCACTCCCACCACCACCATTTGCTGCCTTTCTCTCAGCCAATTGGTGATCCAATTAACCATCTTTGTTCCTACCACTATAAATTCAACCTTCCCTCTCAGTCTCCCATGCAGCATGGATTCAAAGGTCTTGTTGAAATCCAGATACAGGACATCCACTGCATGGCCTTTGTCCATTTCTCTTGTCACCCAGTCATATTATTTAATCATGTTTGCCTAGCAGGATCTACCTGAGAAAAACCAGTGCTGATGACCATCCTGTAGACCATTGTTCTCCAAGAAGACCACCAGTCTCTCCTTTAGGATCATCTCCTTGAGTTTTCCCACAGTTGAGGTGAGGCTCACTGGTCTATATTTGCCTGGTTCATCCTTAGGACCACTTTTGTGAATGGGCACGACGTAGGCCATCCTCCAGTCCTATTGTATGCATCCTGAATCCACGGAGATATTGAACAGGTCAGCCAGCATTCCCGCCATGACCTCTGCTAGTTCCCTGAGTAACCTAAGGTGAATACCATCTGGACCCAGTGCCTTATACCTCCTCATTGCCCTTAATCCTTTCATCAACCTATCCTGTGTAATCTCTATATCAGCCACCCCCTTCCCCCCATCCACGCTTCCTCTCACAAGAGGTGTCCACCCCCCTTTCTCTTTCATGAACACAGAGCAGAAGTACTCATTAAGATCCTCTGTCTGGTTCACCCCTTTCTCCACCCAGCCCCCACCCTTCATACTCTACATAATCTGATCCTTGGTTTTCCCTTTTTCACCACTATATCTGAAGAAGTCCTTTTCTCTATTCTTTCTACTCCACCAATGTGTATAGGTGTCCTAAATGCATATGTCCTACATGCATTGGTATCCAGCTGTCTCAGACTTGATTACTCACCTAGTTGGGATGGGAGAGGTTAATGGTAACAGAGCTGCATCAGATTAAGCAGGTGGCAGTGGTTATTGGAGGTGAGTTTGATGTTCCAATCCACATCTTGCAGATTGAAATCACCTAATAGCAGCATCTCAACTTTTGCTGTCATTGTGTGGATGGATTCTACTTGAACCCTGTCCACATACCCCACATCCTGTGCTAGAGGTCTGTATATCATTCATGTGCGAACTGCATTTCCGTTGCCCGTCTCAAGGGTGAACAAAAGTACATCCACTCTCCCCATCATTCCCTAACCCTCTGTAGCCCTAATACCCTCCTGGATGTGATGGGCCATTCCCTCTTTTTTTGGGCCCACCTGTCTTTGATAGACAGAGTATGGCCTGGTACAGATGCATCCCAGTAATGGTTTACAGTACGTCATGTTTCAATGGTGCTACAATGTCCAGTTTGTCATCCATTATGTAGGATACCTGGTCTGGTACTTTATTCCATATGCTTTTAGCATGAGTGAGAGTACCCCCTCACAATCATCTCTTGTGCCTCATAACACAATCTCCAATGATACCACCAGTCACGACTGGCATACACTCCACTCATATGAATCACTTACTGACTCCTTTGGTCTCCACTCCCCCCTCACCCCAAACAAACACTACCTAAACCCATCTTGCATCTTTTTCTTATGAGTTGCACAGGATGTGGCTTCCTCTCCACCCTTGCAGTACAGGTATCACCCTCCCTTCCCTGATTGTTACATTTCTCTCCCCAGTGGCACATCCCTCCTCTCTCCCCATGGCCAGCGCTAACTGAACTGTCATAGAATGCCTACTGTATTGTGTGCAACATTTACACATTTCAGTAGGCACTCATTGGCAACTCTGTCAGCAGATTTATATGATTCTATAAGTGTACTGATATCTATTGACAGAGCAATATAATTATTTATATTTACTATGTTGCTTGCACGCATGTGCAAGAAACATAGTGCCATCATCCGAGTTTTCAGAGGTGTGGCACCCCTCTTCCAATTCAGTCAGTGTGTTTGCAGGCACGGCCGCCATTCGCTAATGAATGCTGCAGCTGTCTATGACAGCAGTTGAAAATGCAGTGGCGTACAGTTGAAAGGGAGAGCTATGCTTCAGTGAGCAGCGATAAGATATTGCGTGCTCATGCACACCTCCCACACACACACACACACACACGCGCACATGCACGCATATTGCGTGCTCATGCGCTCCCCATGGACACACTGTATAGCTGATGGGGTGCCTAATCCCCATTGGCTGTGCTGTGCTCCCCCAGCAGAGTTCAGGTGCCACGCTGGGAGCTCCTCCTGGGTGGCACAAGTCCCGCGTCTAACTAAAAAAAAAAATAACTGAAAGACAAAACCTTCCTCGCTGACTGTCCTGACCCCTCCCCCACCAGCACCCCACCCTCTGTACATCCACCTCCCCCACCCCCACTTCACCCCATACTTACCTCTGGAGTCTGGCATGATGATCTTTGGTGGATTGGGAACACGTCTACACTCTTCGAAGCCGACCACGAACTGAGGAAATGCCGGTAAGCTGTATAATGGAATAAATAGGGTTTTTTTCACTTTAGTGCATATCTCGGGCATTTTGGGGAATTTTTTCACCAAATTTTCAACATGGGGTTTTTCCGAGCACACCTCATGAATTCTGTCACTGTCATGGCGTTAATCGGCCCTGAACGGTGATTTCACGGTCATTGTGTGGAGCCACCTTTGGGGACCAGATTATGAAATGACAGTGTCACAGTTCATGAGGTAGGCCCCCAAAAACCCTATGTTGAAAATTTGGTGAAAAAATTCTGGAAAATGACTGTTTTATGAGCATGAGTTGCGCTGTTCCTACGCACTCTCGTAAGTTTGCAAATTTTCAATATATTCACTCCAGATTTTCAATATTGCCATTTTACCACACCTCCTTATGAGCAGTATAGCTGTCATTTTTCACATCTCACCCAAAATGTGTTTCCGCCCATGTAGTGCACATTTGCGCAGTCAGTGTGCGAAATCAATGTTGGGACACATTAAGAAAATCACAGTGACACTGTTCATGAGCAGAGGTCTTAAAATGGCTATGTTGAAAATTTGGTGAAAAAATTCCTAAAAATGACTGTTTTACGAGTGTGCATTGCGCAGTTCCTACACACGCTCGTAAGTTCACAAATTTTTAATATCTGCACTCCAGATTTTCAACATTGCCATTGTACTACACCTCCTTATGAGCAGTACAGCTGTAATTCTTCACATGTTGCCCAAAATGTGTTTCCGTGCATGTAGCGCACAATGGCGTAGTTGGTGCGCAATCAATGTTTGGGACAGATTAAGAGAATCACATTGATACTGTTCATAAGAAGAGGTCTTAAAATGGCTACATTGAAAATTTGGTGAAAAAATTCACTTCAGCCATTCTGCAATGTTACTAATGAAGACATTGAACAGGACTGGCCCCAGGACCGATCCCTTCAGCACCCCACTGGTCACCCCCTCTTCCTAGACTGCACCCCATTTACCACCACTCTCTGCCTCCTGTCTGTTAGCCAGTTTCTAGCACAGTTTACCACCCTTTCCCCCATGCCCAGCCTACCCAGCTACTTTATCAGCCTCCTATGTGGGTGGTGTCAAAGGCTTTGCTAAAATCAAGGGAAGCGTTGTCCACTGCCCCACCCTGATTCACTTCCTTTGTCACCCAGTCAAAGAAATCAACCAGATTTGTCTGACATGATGTCCCCACTGTGAATCCATGTTGTCTATGGTCCTGGGCTCCGATGGCTTCTAGATGCCCCACTATCCTTTCTTTAAGCAATGTCTCCATGATCTTCCCCACTACTGAGGTGAGGCTGAACAGCCTCCTCCCTGCTGCTGGACTTGTGTAGAGGGACCACATGTGCCATCCTCCAATTCACTCATGTTGAATGACTCAGTGAACGTGGCTGCCAGAGGTACTGCTATCTTCCTTTGCAGTTCTCTTAATATCCTTGGGTGTATGCCATCTGGTTCCATCGCTTTGTCCACCTTCAGTTTAGTGATCTCCTGCAGGACGCTTTTGCCTTTGAATGGACTATTGTCCAGTGAGTTTTCTTTTCTCAGAAGAAGCCAGAAGGGGAAGGAAACATATTCAATTCAGTGCTTTACAGTAACTGGTAATTGCTATTTTTCTTTTAAACTTAGATTGTGGGCTTTTAGTGACACTGTAATGTATTTGCTGTCTTTACTTAGAATTGTTTTTGGGCTGTTGAAAATTTAAAACGTAGCGCTGGTGTATTTCTTTGCTGTCTTTAATTGCTGCATATTTTCGCCCCCCCTTCCTCCCCTTCCCCCAACTCTTAATTATATGCTCTGTTAAATCTGATTGACAGGAGCTAAACATAGGTGACAGTAAGGGGTGTGGAGTAGGAGGGGCATAAGTGGGAAGAAGCCCACCCTCAGCACGACAAGTGTTTTGACTCATTTATTTATTTCTTGGTTTATTTTCTTTTTTTAAAAAGAAAAATCTCTGAGGATCAGTGGCAGGATTTTTAGGACAGTAAATTAATAAAAAGTGAACTAGGGAGAGCTTCAGTAACAGACAAGTAGTGGAACTGCAGTATAATGTGGGGAGTGGTGCAACGCAGTGGCTGTGGGGCAGCCATATTCAGGCAGACCTTCTGGACACTGAGGTGCTGCCCTATCTGCATGCATCCCTCTGGACTGCAGGATGAGGTAGCTAGACTTAGAGAGGAAGTAAACTGGGTCAGGAGTACCATCACCCCTATCCAGAGGCCACCCAGTCCAATGCAACTGCCTCAAAGGATACCGAGAACGAGGAGCACTTGGATGACAGTGGGCTCAGGGAGGGTTAGAGCGGTCAGGCAGAGGCACATCCCAGATCCTATTCTACTCAAGAACTCATATGCCACACTGGCAAATGGGGACAACCAAATAGAGGTACCCAGAGAAGTGGAAGGAAAGGATGTGGAGGTTAGCCAAGGAGGTGACCTCAGTGAGGAGAGCAGTGGACCCCAGAGGAGGAGGAGGAGGAGGAGGAAGCGAATCCTGGTGGGGGACTCCATCATAAGAGGGATCCAGCTAGGAACACAGGAGGGGGAGGACAGGGAGGTGAGGTGCTTACCAGGTGCCACGGCATGGAGGGATAGAAGGAAGATCCTGGGGATCACTGGGAAGGCAAGACAGGAGGGTGAGCTGGATGTCATTATCCACCTAGGGTACTAATGACCTGGCAAATGGGGAAGCCAAAGGAAGTTCAGGAAGAGTTTAGGAAATTGGGAGGGTCTCAAGCAAGTAGCTACTTCTGTCACTTTCTCGAAGTACTACCACCAGAGGCAAGGAGAGCATAGGGTGCATGCACCAGGAACTTTAACTCATGGTTGAAGAACTGGTGCTTTGAGGAAGGGTTTGGATTCATTGGTGACTGGGGACCCACCTGGAGGGATGGAGGTTTGTTCAGGCCTGACGGCCTGCATCCATCCTGGAGGGGAATCCAAGCACTCAATGATAAGTTTAAATGCTACATTGACAAGCATTTAAACTAGCAAGGGGGGGTGGCAGGCCAGCAAGGAGGGTACCTACTTGATCACCCCCCACTGCTAGCAGTGGAACCAGTGAACCAGAGGAGTGGCTATCTCTACAAAGCAGTGCGCAAAAGATGGAGATTAGCGCCCAAGAGGTGGATCGGCAGAAAAGGAGCAAAATTCAGCAGAAGGGCAGACAGCAAGGAGAACCAGGGATAAAGGACAACCAAGGAAGGGGCTGGAGTAGAACAGCGAAACAGTCTAGGGAGGTCAAATCATGGAAAGCCATGTGTGCCAATGCCAGGAGCCTTAGCAACAAGATGGAAGATCTGGAGGCTGCCATGGTGCAGTCAGACCTGGACATTGTGGCCATCACTGAAACCTGGTGTAATGATAACTACAACTGGGAGATGGCCATACCTGGCTACAACATATTCAGAAGAGACAGGGCAGGCAGACAGGGAGGAGGAGGAGTGGCACTGTATGTGAAAAATGACATAAGGGCCACAGAGATCCAGGAGGAACAAAATAGGGAGAGATACTGTGGGTTAAGCTGAAAGAAAATGGGGCCAGCCAATCTGCACAGGTGTGGTCTATAGACCACCAGCCCAGGAGGAAGAAACAGATAGAGTTGATGCTAGCCATCCAAAGGATGGCAGACAAGGGTGAGGTAGTACTGGTTGGAGACTTCAATATTCCAGACGTGGACTGGAGCATCCCAGCAGCAGCATCAACTAGGAGCAGATTTATCCTGGAATCTCTTCAGGGTGCCTTCCTCAAGCAACTGGTCATGGAACCAACTCGGCAGAAGGTAATACTGGACCTTGTGCTCACAAACAGGGACAGTGTGATGGGGGTAACAGTGGGGGAGCACCTGGGGAACAGTGACCACCAGTCATTGTGGTTTGAAATCACAGAAACAGCAGAACCAAACCACACAAAAACACGTATCCTGGATTTTAGGGGGACAGACTTTAGGAAAATGGGAAGATACTTGAAAGAGGCATTAAGGGGAATGAGGCAGGAATCAGGGGTTGAGGAACAGTGGGCAGTATTTAAAATGGGGATTACAAGAGCAACAGAATTATGCATTAAGCAGGTTAGCAAGAGGAAAAGGAAGAGGATACCATTATGGTTTTGCAAAGAGGTAGCAAAGAAAGTGAAAGCCAAAAAGATTGCATTCAGGCAATACAAAAAGACACAGGCAGAAGGGGATAGGAGAAGTACCAGGAGAAGCAAAGGGGCAGGAGGTCAGTAAGGGACCAAAGCTCAGACAGAAGAACACATTGCAAAATCAGTGGGTAGAGGGACAAAACCTTTACAGGTACATAAGTGAAAAAGAAAGGCAAAGGAGGGTAGTGAGACTGAAGGGGAGGATGGGGGCTGCGTGGAGGATGACAACAGTAAAGCTGACATATTGAACAGGTATTTCTGCTCAGTCTTTACTGAGAAAGAGGAGGGTAATGGGTCTGAAGGGGGTACAAGGGGTGAGAATGGTGCAGAAATGGACACAAGTCCCTTTACTCGAGAAAGGGTCCTGAAGGAAGTGGAAGTAATAAGAGTTGATAGAGCAATGGGACCAGATGGGGTGCACCCCAGGGTCCTTAAAGAACTAAGAGAGGTGGTGGCTGAGCCTATGGCTATCCTGTTTAGCTGATCACTGGAAACAGGGGAGGTACCCAAAGACTGGAGGACAGCAGATGTAGTCCCCTTATACAAAAGTGGGAACAAAGAGGAAGCGGGAAACTACAGACCAGTCAGAATCACCTCAGTAGTGGGGAAGATCATGGAAGCACTACTGATGAGAGACTGGTGGAACATCTGGTTGTCAGTGGACTACAGGACCCAAGGCAGCATGGTTTCATCAGGGGGCGGTCATGTCAGACCAACCTCGTTGAATCTTTTGACTGGGTGACTAGGGAGGAGGATCAGGGGAGGGCAGTGGACATGGCCTATCAGGACTACAGCAAGGCCTTTGACACTGTGCCACATAGAAGACTATTACACAAACTGGGGAATATGGGTGTGGGCAGGACAGTAGTGTGGTGGGTAGGCAACTGGCTGGGCGGCAGGACACAGAGGGTGGTGGTAAATGGCTGTCACTCACAGAGGGAAGAGTGACCAGTGGGTACCACAAGGGATCAGTGCTGGGACCGGTCCTATTCAACATCTTCATCAGTGACATTGCGCAGGACCTAGAAGGCAGAATTTCACTGTTCGCTGATGACACAAAGCTCTGTAACAGAGTAGACACACCTGAGGGTGTAGACAGAATAAGAAGGGATCTGAACTTGAAGAATGGTCACGGGTTTGGCAGTTGAAATTCAATACAAAGAAGTGCAAGATAATGCATATGGGACACAAAAACCTTGGCACAATATATCAGTTGGGGGGTGAGGATATAGCATGCACCAAGCAGGAAAGGGATCTTGGGGTTATCATCTCTGATGACCCCAAGGTAGGGAAACAGTGTGACAAGGCAGCAGGTAAAGAATAGGATGCTGGGATGCATAGGCAGGGCATCACCAGCAGGAAAAGGGAGGTCATAATTCCACCATACAAGACACTAGTGAGGCTCCACCTGGAGTACAGTGTACAGTTCTGGAGACCTTACCTACGTAAGGACATAGACAGGGTAGAGAAGGTTCAGAGGAGGGCAACAAATATGGTACATGGATTGCATCACAAGTCCTATGAGAACAGGTTGAAGAAACTGAATATGTACTCCCTGGAGGAGAGGAGGGAGAGAGGGGATATGATAGAGACATACAAGTATCTTACAGGGAGGAACAGGGTGCAGGAATACACTATTTTTAAGTAAAAAAGATGTTCCAGGACTAGAGGGCATGGGATGAAGTTGGAGGGAGGATGATTCAGAGGAAACGTGAGGAAGAATTTTTCACAAAACGGGTGGTGGACAAGTGGAACACCCTGCCAGAGGAAGTGGTGGGGGCTGAAACAATCACCGGATTTAAGAATGCATGGGATAGACATAAAGGAATTCTGGAGGTCAGGGGTAAGGGTAACAGACTTCTAGGAAAACATAAACTGAACTTACAAGCTCAAATGGGCAGACTGGGTGGGCCACAGGCCCTTATCTGCCAACACTGTCTATGTATCTATGTATCTTCACCCCCTTGTCAACTGCTGTACTGCTGTGGCCCTTGCCCCTCCCACTCTTCTGTGAATACTAAACAGAAAGACACAGTGGATGCCTTGGGAGGAAGGCATGGAACTGTCACTTCCAAATACCTAAACAACACAGACAAGCAAGCAACATTCGGCATTGACAAATGCTTGTGTTTTTTTTTATTTTCATAAAGCACATCTGAATTGTTTGGATGTGGTTTTTACTCATACTTGGTATTACGACAATTCCACTGAAAGAAAAAATAATGTTGTAATCTGCTAGAGTACATTTTCTAGCACATTATACATAAACATTTTAAACTAATGAATACAATGATTTTTAGAAGTCAATTGCTACCGTTACAGCGCTTTCAATTTATGTTCATATTTAGGTGTTCTTGCAGTAAATGTGTACTGATGCCTACCTCCTTGGAAAATAAATTCTGCAAATCATATCTGGCAGTTCGATTGAGAACTAATGAGTTCAGTCTGTCATGCATAACATTGCACCCTGGGTTTGAAGTTAATTGTTTGAACATTTACTCATTGGAGATTGCATATTATGAATTCATTCAGAATGATGGACTGAGAGGAAAGGAACAGCCAATCAATGAGTATGTGTTTATTCATGCATGAAATACAATTTGAAAACATATTGCTCGAATCCTGACTGGTGTGACTATGAACATGAACCAGAGTGGGTCATACATGGTTATGAGTGGTCCATACTGTCAATAAAAATTTTGGGGAGGGGGGTTGTGAGATTGAAGTCATCATGTTGGATGTAGTGGTGGTGGGGACTATGTGGACTGATATTTTGGAATAAAAAAAAGAATGGTGGTATACACGGCTACATTACTCTCATATGAGACAACTAATTAACTATTAATAGACATAGAAACATGGAAGCTGATGGCAGAATGAGACAGCTATGTCCATCTATTCTGCCCATTTTTAAAAAACCTACTGTGAAACTCTAGTTGCCATTTTGTATTCATTTCTCATTTGTGTCTCTTCCATGCACTCTTGAATCCCCTGACAGTGTACTGTAGATCATCATATCCTATTAGGTAGGCTGTTCCAATGGTCCTCCACTCCTTCTGTGAAGAACAAATCCATGATGCTGGTAGAGAACTTCTTCCTTGCTGCTTATGTTCATGGCACCCCAGTGTGTGAGCTGGCATAGGCCACATGCTTGTAGGCAGCTGCTTGTGTGTCCCTGACACTTAAATGAGAGGAACAGAAAGGCTACCATTGCCATGACCCAAGGCAACATGGATTCAAAGCAGGAAGGTCACACTATCCATTCTCTATGTATTTACACTATATGTAATTTGAGTACATGACAAGAAATCTATGCAGTTTTGTTAAATCTGCATTTGAATTAGTCCAGTAGTTCAAGCTTCTCAACTTTATTAACTGATGCTGATAAGCTCTGAGGCCGACTTTCTTGTGTATTCTCTAAAAATGGTGTTGCTTCTTTATACAATGGGCATAGAAGACGGTGATTGTAAATCTCACACATAAGTTCTTCAACATATTTTACATGAAAGGTAAATAAAGGATAATTAAATTCAGTTTTGCCATTGGCTATACCTCTATGTTAGTGCATTACAGTATTTTATAAAATGGGCAACCTGTTTCAGCCAATCAGAGAGTGTATTTAAAATGCATGAAATCTGTTCCATGCACATATAAAAAAAAGAACTGTCAGTGAAAAGACCAGTATTCATGAGCATTAGAATGTTGGCATTTTCACTGGCAACCATCTTTGCTTCACCCACTAACTGAATCACCATGGCATCTGACAGAAAAGTGAACTTCAATATAAGCTTCTCTGATGAGGAGTTAGAAAGGATTTTTAATTCACCCGAGGAAGAGTACTACACCGCCAATAGCTTTCCAACAACTGTCACAGTGAGTACAGCAACGAATGAAACTGAGATAAATGCACAAAATGCCATGACAATTACTTCGCGTCACCTTTCCCTCACCACAGAAGCCCTTAATGCAATTGAAGATTCAAAAAATGAGCCCAATACAAAGAAAACAACTTCATGGGCAATCAAAGTATTTAAAGACTGGCAAGTCGCTAAAGGGGTACACATCGATTTTAAAACAGCAAGCACCGCAGAGCTAAATGAAGCATTCAGGCATTTCTATGCGGAGGTTAGAAACACAGACTGCAACAAGTATGCTATCAGCAGCTATTGCAGCCTGCGATCCTCACTGAACAGGCACCTCAATTCAGTTGAAATAGCACGAAAAGTAAACATAATAACAGACCCAGCATTTCACAGCAGCAACAACGTGTTTGTGTCGGTAACCAAACATTACCTAAGGCAACAGAAAGATGTAAGCAAACACCACCCTCCGATATCCAACCCTGACTTAGTACTGCTCAAAAATCACCTGCCCTATCTCCCAACACAGCGCCTGGCCTATTAAGAAAAGTGTGGCTCGATGTACAACTGTACATGGCCAGGAGCGGGTGGGAAGGACTGAGAAATCTGACCCCCAACAGCTTCATATTCAAACTTGATGAAAATGGCTCTGAATATGCTACTCTTGGCTTCAATAAAGCCACAAAAAAATCACAGTGACCCTTTGAGATGAACAAACAAGCCCACCGAGGGTTCATGTATTCAGAACCCGACTTCGCCACTTTACTAGATGAAGAATTTAAAAATACCTGGTAAGCTGCCTGCTGATGCAAGCGTATGTAGCCACCAGCGGCGTCTTCTGCAAACACTTCCTGGACTGCACTCAAACCTGGTACACCAAACAACCACTCGGTGTAAATTTTCTATCGACCCTAATGGCAAAAATAAGCAGAGAAGCCTGCTTGATTGAAACTTACACAAATCACTCCATAAGGTCCACCGCAGTTCATTTGCTCTCTGAAGCCAGTCTACAAAGCCGAGAGGTCATGGCAGTAACAGGGCACCGCTGTGAAGCTAGCTTGTGTTCATACTGGACTGCCTCTGCCAGGGACAGACAACGCTGGAGCTCAATACTGGGACAAAAAAATCAGATCATAAATGAGATGCAACCAGAAAACGAAAAACAAGCTGATCCTATACCGAATGAAACGAAGCAAAGCACTGCACTGCCACCAACAGGAGGAATGACTGCTTTTAATAATGGTCCATTCACTTTCAATGGACCTGCGAATTTTAGTGGGACTGTAAATTTTTTTAGCAAGTGACTGCATGATGAGTATTTTATTTCTTTCTCTACCTTTCCCATACATAGCAATTAGAACTACTTTATGCTGCGTAATGATTTTTAACACAAAATAAAATATTTTAATACAGCTAAAATGTGTTATCTGTGTGTTTCTGTCATTTACAATGCTATGTCATTTTATAAGTGCAATAAGTCACTCCAGATATGTGCATGGAACAGATTTTACCGCACAGCCAGAGGCTAAAGGCACTCAGCCAAGGCCTTGTGCCTCATTACGCCCCTGGCTGTGTGGTAAAATCTGTTCCATGCACACCCTGTCGTGTCTTATTGCTTACATAATGTATGGGGATCGCTTATTATTAACCAAAATCAAGCAGTTTACAATATTATAACATTGGATTAAGCAGTTGATATTTCCCATAACCAAAAACCATACATTATCCTCTATGTTATTATTTAAGAGGTACATAATCTTTTGTTTATGAACAGTGCCTGTAATGCAAAGAAATACAAATTTGTAGAATACATTTGTGATATAGTAATACATTAACTCTTGAGTGACAAATGTCATGCTTCACAATGCCAACAATAAAAAAAGAGGAGGAGTGTTATACATACTATATGTACATGGAATCTTTACTTCTTTGATTTCTCCTTCTCCATGTTTATATTTTGGATATGAGACCCTCCATTGTGCTGTACCATCCTTACATTTTGCTTGTTCTCATTAAAATGTATTGCCAATAACAGTAGTCTTAAAACACAATATAATACATACTAACATACTAAAATGCCAGCAGAATAGGCCTAACAGTCTTTCGTGTCTGCTCGTTTGGTCAGCCCCCACCCTGGATGCTGACCTTGCTGCCCCCCTCGCCTTCTCTGGCTTCTCCCTTCCCAGTTCTGGATATTCTCGCTGCATTGGATTTTGCTTCCAGAACCCTTCCCCTGTACCTGTCCCACCCCCTCTTGAACCCCTCCACCATCTCTGCCTCCTCCAGCCCCTTAGGCAGCGCTTTCCATGGCTCCACCACGCTCTCAGTGAAGTAGCACCTCCTTCTTTCTCCTCTGAATCTTCCCCCCTCCAGCTTCCACCCATGCCCTCTAGTGGTCCCCTCCTCCTTCCTTCGAAGCACCCTAACTGTTCCTCCCTTATTTACCCCCTTCATGAACCTGAAGACCTCTATCATGTCCCCCGGGTCCCTTCTCTCTTCCAATGTGTACATATTTAGCTCTTCGAGCCTCTCCTCATAGGTCCTGTCCCCCAAGCCCCAAATCATTTTGGTTGCCCTCCTCTGGACACTCTCCAGGGTTTAATGTCCCTCTTTAAGTGTGGCCTCAAAACTGCACACAGTACTCGAGGTAAGGCCTCACCAAGCAGTTATACAGAGGGAGTATCACTTCCCTCCTTCTGGAGGTGATCCCCCTAGCGATGCATCCCAGCATCCTGTTGGCCTTGGCTGCTGCCCTCCTACAAGTCTCTGAGTTGTTCATCTTGACATCCACCACCACCCCCAGGTCCCTCTCAGCCATCGAGACTTGTAGCATTTCCTCTCCCAGGGTGTACACTTGGCCCAGGTTTCTGGCCCCCAGGTGAAGTACCTTGCATTTCCCTGCATTGAACCTCAGCTTCCACTTTCTAGACCATCTTTCCAGAGCCTCCAGGTCCCCTTGTAGGGCCACCCTTCCCTCCTCCCCATCCACCACCACCCCCAGTTTTGAATCATCTGCAAAGAGACTCATCTCACTCCTGATTCCTGTCCTTATGTCAGAGACGAAGGCATTGAACAGGAGGGGCCCAAGGACTGATCCCTGTGGTATCCCACTAATGACCCTCCTTGGGGATGAGACTATCCCACCAACTATGACCCTCTGGGTCCGGTCCATCTGATCATCTGGTTCCCCCACCCCCATTTCTCCCAGCCTATCCAACAGGCCCATGTGAGGAACAGAGTCAAATGCCTTGCTGAAGTCTAGAAAGAGGATGTCCACTGGTCTACCCAGGTCCAAGGCACTCGTCACCCAGTCATAGAACTCCACAAGGTTTGTCTGACATGATTTCCCTGGGATGAATCCATGCTGTCTATCGTCCAGACACCCTGACTTTTCCAGGTCCCCCCTAGCCTCTCCTTGACAATGCCCTCCATCACCTTGCCCACCACCGATGTCAGGCTGACAGGCCTGTAGTTTCCTGCCACCTCCCTTGATCCCCCCTTGTGGATAGGCACTATATATGCCACCTTCCAATCCTGGGGCACCCACCCTGTCCTCAGAGAGATGGTGAAAAGCTCTGCCAGGGGTTTCACCAGGACATCCGCAAGTTCCTTCAGAACTCTGGGATGTAGTTTATCCAGCCCCGGTGCTTTCTCCGTCTTAAGGGACCTGAGGGCTTCCCTCACTCTCTCTGCTGTGATTTCCACTTCCGCTACCTCTTCTCCCTGCTTAGCCCTCCCCCCTCCTGCCAGTGATGTCTCCCCAGACCCGCCGATCGGTAATGGTCCCCCCCTCCTCAGTATCTCTGTCTCCTCCCATGTATGATGCAGCACCACCATTTTCCTTGGTGAAAACTGAGGTGAAGCACTCATTTAGTACCTCAGCCTGCTCCCCCGGGTCTTGTGCCCATCTCTCCCCTGTTTTAATCCTGCTAATCTGCCCCTTCACCCTTTGTGTTTCCCCAATGTATCTAAAGAACCCCTTGTTCCCTCTCCTAATTTCCCTAGCCAGGTTCTGCTCCTTCCTTGCCTTAGCCCCCCTCACCACCCTAGTGGCCCTTCTAGCCATCGGCTCATACTCCACTCGATCCCTTTCACTCCTTGAGCACTTGAATTGCCTATAGGCTGCCTTCTTTCCCTGCACCACCTCCTGGACCTCCCTGGTCCACCAGCAGGGTTTTTGGGCCCTACCGCATTTTTGTCTTACTCTTGCACAGGTGCTGGTAGCATCCTGCACCCCTCTCCTGATGATTTCCCACCTACTATCAGCATCCATGTCTGACCCAATCACATCCAAATGCTCCTTAGGGGTCCTTCCCATTTCCTTAAAATCTGCCCCCCTGAAGTCTGTTACCTCCATCTTTGTGCAGCCTTCTACCCCTCCTAGGTCCATGTTTAAATTATTAAACAATATCCATCACCTTAGCAGGACAATTACTTTTAGCAGAATGTTATGAGTGAAATTGTTTGTCAAACCAATATCTTACTATAAATTATTGCATAAATGTAACAAAGAATCATCTGGTGAACATCAGAGAAGATACAGGGGTGGACCAAAATATGGGGACTAGAAGGAAGGTTATATTCTATGTGTATGGTTGTGCCACTGAATGTGTGGAGTCTTGGAAACAAGATGTACAACCTGCAGGCACTATTAACAGTCACAATGGTGGACATAGCTGCAGTCCATGAGACTTGGGCAACATCAGACTATGACTGGGACCTTGCAATACTTGTATAAGGGAGCAGTCGGAGGAAGGTGAGATGGATACATGTGCTAGGAGTCAGGTGATCCTGGAAGGATTGCAGAGTATATTACTGACTCAGGGCATTACTGAACCAACATATATTAGCTATAGATGATTCTGAATTCCTATCATGTAGAATACAAAACTGAATTGATTTAAATAGTTATTATGTTATGAATTATTATAGAGATCAGTCTCTGACACCACAACATTTGATAACACTTCACATACCTTGCCTTCATGTAGGGATAAAAGTAATGTAAGGACTTAGGAGCGACATGTATAATGACCTTGTGGAATTCCTCCACACATGATGTTTGGTTAGATGGTGACAACTGGCCAATATTGTTCATAAGTTGCTTGTTATACAGTATTATCTTCAGCTCCTTATGAGGTTTGGAATCTAAATATGAATAATGAATCTAAAAACACTTGGTACAACACCATACAATATATACAGTGATTGTAACTGTTTTTCAAACATAACTAAATATACCAAATAATACTGATCCCAGCCTAGAGACATTCAGAGCCCCACTCATCAATGCTATTAGGGATAACAGTTCATCTGCAACCACCACCATCTGCTGTATTCACTGTGGTTATTTTGTCACACAACCAACCAACCAGACACTAAATGATGCTTAAACAAATTCCACAAAATCACTCTGTCAATCACTATATTCAATATACAAATGATATTCACTTGCCAACATACCCTCAACAATCCAATTCCTTTCTTCTACGTCTTCATGCAGACATTTAGGATAAAGTTACCATGGCCGTCATATTTATCCAAACACGAAAAAATGAAGTTTCTCAAGGTTCCTTATAAAATTTATAAGATAACAGGGGAGAAAGGAAAATAGGATAATCAATTAGCACATAGAAAACCTATCTCAACCCAGACACAGATTGTATATTTGAAGCAAATACATACAATTATTCCATATAAATAATTTTTTAATGATAAATAATCTCTTCTCAAATACAGAAATATAATGATAAAGCTCCAAAATATATTTTTGTTGTAACGTTTCAGAACACAAGTTCCTTCATCGGACAGCGGAGCCTTTTTTCTATAAATAAATCAGAAAAAGGAAATCTTATAAGTTTCCATTTTTTACATTTTATCTCAAATATACATCTGTCCAAATGTATTTCTTACATCATTCATAACTTCAGGTGGAACTGACCTGGATAATAATACTGAATGAATCAAAAGGTGCGTCTGCCAAAGGAGCAGTGAAATGGGGGGAGGGGGGCACATAATTCCCTTTTGTTGCCAATTACCCCAAAATTTGTAAATCTGTATTAAAAATAAAATATTTATTAAATCCAAATGGATATGCAACATTTCAATTAGTTTCAAAATGTTATATATTCATCGCACCTTACTACGTGCTTGTTTTGTATAGAACAGTTTGAAGGTCCTCTACACGTGAAACAGACTTCACTTTATTCTGTGAAAAGTGAAAATGTAATGAAACCTATATTTTTTATATATAAAATAATTATTTAACTAGATATACTTAATGGAATTTATGGAGCATATTCCTCTTACTTCGATGATTAATCTCACCAAAAAATAAAACGAATGAATCTATTCCAGTTTGATTCTGCGTCTGTTAAAAAATATAATGAGGACCATTGTAAACATACAACTCCAAAAACTATGTGCTGTTTGATTTAAAT
Source organism: Neoceratodus forsteri (assembly GCA_016271365.2). NCBI lineage: Eukaryota > Metazoa > Chordata > Ceratodontiformes > Ceratodontidae > Neoceratodus > Neoceratodus forsteri. Next base: position 738,949,651 of record CM057449.1, read on the forward strand.
GTGCTACAATGAAACTAAATTACTCTTACCTTCAAGTTTTTATGCTCAGTAAAAGAGATAATAAGCTCGTATGCTGCTTGAGGCTTATGAAGAGCTACTCATTTTAAAAAAATGTTACCGCCGCCATTGGCAGACCATGCCAACAACTCTAATGTGCACCTTGCTTCTAGACAGGTGCTGATAAAGAAGATGAAGGGGCCGGGCTGCACAGGTATACACGCAGAACATGTAAACGTCACAAAGTGGTGATACCCTGGGCGGCCTGGTCAAATGAATGAAAACTCACCGAAGCTAGAAAGCAGGAGAGTCCCCTCATTCTAAAAGGGAAAAAGGGAAAGGGGGACACAGATTTTATTGAAAGACAACACCAAATATCAAGTCTGAAATTCTTTGTAATCGAAAGAATACAAGAACTACTAACAGGAAGAAACAGAAAAAGAGCCCTATTAAAGCGAGAAGCCTGGTGGATTTTCACCCTAAGAACACATCTATCAAGATATGGACTACATGAAGTTTTAAACTGGACTAAATATGATTAAATAGATGCTTAATGGCTGATGTTTATTATTAGTTCATTTATATATATATATAAATGAAAGGATACTGATCTATAATTCACCTCTCTCTCTCTCCCCCCTTTTTCTTTTTTCCTTCATTTTAACCCACAGTTTATTGACTCAATTGCTGATATAGCTCTATGCATGATTTGCTGATTCTGTTCTGTTCCCATCTGTGTCCCCCTTTCCCTTTTTCACTGATTGTTGTTTAACATGCATAATTACTGCCTAACTGTGGCACTATGACTGCATTTCTGGTCGAGTTTAACATCTCAACTTATGATTTCATAGTACTAAGTTAAGTACACTTTGGAATGGGGGACTCTACTGCTTTCTAGCTTCGGTGAGTTTTCATTCATTTGACCTGGCCACCCAGGGTATCGTCACTTTGTGACATTTGTACACTCTGCACATATACCTGTGCAGCCCGGCACCTTCCTCTTCTTTATCAGCACATGCCTTTCTTCTGTTCCTCCCCTTCCCGATTGGTCTATATACTGCCCCCATCTTCACCCATTTACCACCTGGAACCTGCAGGTTGACCCAAAGTGCCTCTGCCTGATCCCCCATTTCTTCAACCTTGCTTACCCTATGCCATCCCTAATGATGAATGCTACCCCATCACCCTGCACTTACAATCACCATATCCATTCTGTGCGTTGTATGCCCTAGTAGATTTAGTTCCCAATCATGTTTTGGAGTGCCCCAAGTCTATGTGACAGCTGACACATAGTCCCCCCACTCCACCAACAGTGCCTGAAGCTCTGGCAACTTGTTTCCCATGCTCCTGGCATTTATCAGGACCATTCTCCAACTTACCCACTTGACTCCCCCTTCCCTGTTTTGAGGTTTCCATACTCCCTGTCTACAAGGACCCCCTCTTAAAATATTGGATGCTCCTGACCTGTGCCCCATCTGCAATGTGAGGATACAATGGGAAAGAAAGGTAATTGGTGGCACACTAAGATACTAGTAATCTTGTCAGGCAACAAGATAAAAACTCATGAGGAAGCACTTCTGTGATGATGACATCAGGGATACTGCATTAATTAGTCTGGATATATTATGGTGGTAAAACTGAGATTTCCCACAGCACGGATAGAACATGTGACTACAAAGCATGATGACCGGGGTGTCGTGTCATAGTGCACATCACCACTGAAGCAGCTCAGCTAGCCTCCAGATACATCACAGAATTCAAGATAAGATCATCAGAGATGGTATAAAGGCTACAGAATTTTCAAGTAAGACAGGGGGGTGGGGTAATGTGGGTCACCCTGGAGCCAGGGAATGGAACATCAATACGCGCAGGGGTGATCTACAGACCTCCAGCACAGAGGGTGGACATAGACAGAGAACTAGTGGAGAGCATACACAACACGGCAGCTAAGGGTGAGATCCTGCTACTGGTGGATTTCAATACACCAGATGTGGATATGGCTGTTTCAGCCAGAATCACAGCCATCATAGAATCCCTGCAGGGGGGTTTGATCCAGGCAGCTGGTGCATGAGCCAACCAGGGACAAGTACATTCTGGAAGTAGGCATAGTGGATATGTATGTAATAAGATATGACAGGGTGTGCATGGAACATATTTTACCACACGGTCAGGGGCATAATAAGGTATGAGGCTTGGCCGAGTGCCTTTAGCCCCTGACGTGCAGTAAAATATGCTACATGCACACCCTGGAGTGTCATACTGCGCTTATAAAATGGGTTCCTACATTTATTTAATTTACTACAGTTAGAAAAATCTTGCTTGGAAGTAGAAAAAAGATTTAATGATGCTAATCTATGATTAAATAGTCCATCCGCAGACATTATATTAATATTGATGAGCTCATTTGCATATGACAGTTTATTGAAATATTATGCACTTACACAGGGGAACATCCTGTCTGAGCATGTTCTCTTTAAAAAAAAATACACTGCTGAGTACTAGCAGTGCACTGCCTTTCACCTTGACTTCTGCTAATGTGGACCCACTGCCTGTTGTGAGAGCACAAACTGCTTAAACAGCTGTTTTTCTTCAAGAAGAAAATTGGATATTTCTGCCTTTCTGGTCACGATTGCTGATCAGTTCAGTACAGTACAAGTCACATTAAACTGTTCCGTCAACTTACTGGTGTAGCATTTTTTTTTGCAATGCTACTGCACTAGCAACTTGAACTGTTGAAGCTTTCAACTATTTCAACCATCCTTCACTGCCTAGTCAACTCACTTGTAACTGTTTAGTGAAATGGCGGTAGCTGTGTTTTCATGGCATTGTTTATAAACATCACAGCATTCCTTAAGAGCATTGTTTATAAATATCACAGCATTCCTTAAGAGCATTTGTTCATAAATATCACAGCATTCCTTAAGAGCATTGTTTATAAATATCATAGCATTCCTTAAGAGTTGTTTAGTCTGCCTTCTGAAATGAAACTCATAAGCACTCAGCTGAAAATAATGTTTATAGTACAGCTAGATGCAAACAAATACTAACCTTTTACTAATTCATTGAATTAAATACTGCACAGATTAAGAAACTCATTCAACAATGCTACACCAATGAGTTGAGGGAACAGTTTAATGTGACTTGTACTGTAAGTTAACCATAGCGGTTGTTGGCAGGGGTGAAGAGCTGAAACTGTGAGCAGTTTTGCAAACAAATGTTGTGGCAGCAAGGAGTGGGGGGTACATTAAGGAACTGATGCTGAAGTTGACGACAGGCCACAGGAACTTAAATTGAATCACGCAACTGACATGGTCTACAAAGTTCACTAAAGTAGCCCGCTTCTGTGAACAATTTATCAGTGACAGCCTTGGAGGGAAGTAGGCTGAAGTGTTTCACAGCAGTGACAACTTCTGGAGGGGATGTGGTTGGGAAGACAGAGGCAATGATTCCTGATCTCATAATGCAGTCTTTTGGGTGCCTGCACCCTCTCTGTTAGTGAGGAAATAACAATGGCGGCATTTTTAAATGGCAACGTTCTAACGCTTAATGATATTTGTCTTTTTATTGCCTTCTTTTTTTTTATCCATGCATGGAACATATATCATGCATGCTGAGCTAGGTCTCTGATTGGCTGGTTTAGCCTACACATTTTATAAAACAAACAAATGCCTTAGGATAGTGACAAAAGGGAAAAGTAGAAGAAACAACTATGGTTCTCCTAAGAGGTGGTGGACAAAGTAAGCACTGAAAGATTGACTTTCAGAAAAATGTAAGGAGATCCAAAGAGAGGAGGACAAGGCGCTGTACCTTGAATGTCTAAGGGGAGCTGGGAAGGCTTTTATGTGGGCAAAGGTGCAGACAGAAGAGAGATTAGTACAATATGTAAACAAAGGGGATAAGGCATTTCATAAGTACATAAGTGAAAGAAGAAAAAACGGGGTGGATTGTGTGACTCAAAGGGGGGAAGGGAGTATGTAAGGAGGGGGATCTGGGCAAGGCAGAATTACTGAACAAATACTTATGCTCAGTAGTCACTAAGGAGGGGGTGGATAAAGGACAACAGTTGGCTTGCAGAAGCAATGGGGGGGTGGAAGATGTGAACACCGGTCCATCCACAGTAAAGAAAGTTCTGGAAGAACTCACAAATCTTAAGCTGGATAAGGTCATGGGGCCAGAAGGCATCCACCCGATGCCTTACTTACATATAAAACTGAAAACTTTGCATAAACTTTCCAGGATTTCATGGATAATAAAAATTAAGACAAACACAGTATATGCCAACACAACATAGCCCAATTCCAGTAGGGCAGTTGTCGTAACCAGCAGTTGCAATCACAAGAGATGTGGTGGCATACCTAATGTACAACTGGCCGGACCTGTCTTATCTGGCATCTGATGGCTGACACTGTCAGATGCTGCCATTCAGCACAACAGCAATGGTGCTTGGTTAACCCCATGCACCCACTAATGCACTAACCTGCCCCCAACCCCCGAGCTGCCCAGACCCCCAAGGGGCCATTTGTGGTGGGCCCCCCTGGATGCCTGTGCCACACATCCTGCCCCTCCCATGTCCCCTGGTGTCTGCAGAGGTGGCCCAGGGCTGGGGGGGGGTCTCTGGGAGGCCACCTGTCACTCACCAAAAGTTGCATCATGGGAATGCGATACACCAATATGTGGGCTACTGCCACACGCATGGTGTATCTCGCATGTCACAAGTGGGTTCAGTACCTGGTAGTGCCATTTTTTTGTTTTATTTTCACTTTCTTTTTTTAAAACAAACATGTATGCAACTCATAGATATGCATCAGGGGGCTGTAGAGAAACATTTATAAAACCCAATACAGTTGAATTTAGTCTATATGTCCCTAAAGAGCTGAAGATGCAGCACAATGTAAAATAATATCTCCAGCGTTATCTGAAATCTATGGGATAAGTATGTCAAAAGTAAATATTCACACAAGAAACTCCTGTGGCTTGGTCAGCTAGATGTTAGTTTTTAGTGTTGAGGATCCAGGGTTCAATACCTGCTCTTGGAAAGTCTTTTTTTTAATGCTCTTTTTTTTTTGTAAACAGGACTGCAAATTTCATAGATAGAAATCATCAGTGATGTGTGATACAAAAAAAAAGGATGAAGCAGCTAGCTAAATGTGCAATTCCATTTTTAATCATTTTTAATAAGGGTTCAGTACCTGGTAGTGGAATTTGTTGTTTTATTTCCACTAAACCTCCTTTTTATCTTTTCAAAAACATGTATGCAACTCATACAGATATACATTAGCAGACTGTAGAGAAAACAAATTTATAAAAAAACAATGCAGTTGAATTTATTCTATATGTCCCTAAAGAGCTAAAGAAGCAGCACAGTGTGAAATAATGTTTTCATACTGTTGCTATATGCAATACTTCTGTAACCAGATGAGCCTTCACAAACACACACCCATGATTTGTAGTGCAAATTGTGAGGTTAGGGGATGGGAGCTTCATTCAACCTGATAGGAATGCAGCAAGTCACCAATGTTATCTGTAAATTGTGAGATAAGTTCATCAAAAGTCAACTTTGACACAAAGAAGCTCTAGTGGCTTAGCTAGCTAAGCCTTGGCCTTTGGTGATGAAGGTTCAATACCTGTCCTCACAATTTTTTTTTTTTTTAATATACACTCGTTTTTTTTTCTCACATGAGTACAAATTACATAGATAAAGCATCAGTGATGTGGGGATTAAAAAAAATATGCAGCAGCTAGCTAAATGTGCAATTCAATTTGTTATCAATTGAAACACAAGGTGAGCACACTACACAACAGAAAGCATCGGGATCATGGCCAGCAGATGGTAAAGGCAAATTAAAAAAAAAATGCAGGCCATCTCCTCTCTTGCAGTCACAATACCCACACCTAAATCAAACAGCAGGCAACAAGCAGAATACATTCTGCCAAAGATATCTAAAACAAATATTCAACAAGTGTCCAAACTCTACCACAATCATCATCACACACTCGCACCCAGCAAAGATACATTGCAGATAAATATGAGTGCCCGGACAACCAACTATGATTGTGAGCATGCATTCAACACATATTTTTTTTTCTACAGTAAAAGAAACAGTGCAGACGAAGATGGGAAAACACAAAAAAAATATATAGTCAAGAAAAAAAAAATGTTCATCGCTGGCTATAATAGAATTTCATCAGTTCGCATTGTGCACCGAAAATGTTATTGATTTTTCAAAACTAACAGACAGTTACAAATGGAAACGTTAGTATGAGAGTACATTAATAACATATTCAATACATACAATTTAAATACATAATTCCAACCTATTTATTGCACATATATTGACTGCAGACCATAGAAAACTGAGGGGTCAGCCAGACAGTTTAACAGGAGTCTGTCGCGTCATGTTATAACTGTCAGCGCGAGGTGACATTCAAGTGTAAAAAAAATCAGCTATGGCTTCAAGGTAAATAGCAGACTGCAGGCTTCACTCATAACTATGCAAAACACTGCCAACTTGTTCAAAATATTTAAAATAAATGACTCACAAGCCAACCAAGGTGTGCTATCTTTATTAAAAACTAAATTAGATCCAGATAATCATTTCCTATCACGTTTAATGCTGCAACATGCTGTAGGAGATAATGGACTGAGTGGCCATGTAGTTCTGTTCAGTTGTGCTTCACTGACCTTCTGGTAACACCATGAAGGCTGATAAAGGAGGAGACTAAGTGACACTGGAGAAGAACATAAGACCCACAAAAGAGTGAGAGAGACAGAAGGACGCAGAAATCATGAGGAAGCATTTGAGATAGGGATGCAGAAGGCACATGGACATAAGGTTGGCCATGCTTCCTAATGGGCCTCTTACCCTGCAGTGCTGTAACATAGTTATCATAAACACTTATTTGATGCTTTTAGTTGCACCTGTTTCTTAGAGTTAGAAATAGCATGGGATAATACTCCCACTTGCAAAAAAGGGCCTCGGCGACTAAATATGGATTTGCTAGAATCAGACAGAATAAGGATGGAGCGGGGAACCTTATGGAATGCGAGTCTATCTGTACAATGTATGTACGATACCATACTGGAATGGTAGGAGGACTCCAAATTACATTTTAGAACCTTTTTCAAAAAAAGGCAGGGAAACAAGCTTTAAATACACATTTAGAATATTTACAATTACACAAACAATTACAGGCACTAATTTCAAAAACTGAAACATTAAAAATGGACTGTAGTAATCAAATAAGTAATATCAAAAAAGATGTATAAAAGACAGTATAATAGGGAAAAAATGTTATACAATTTATTCCACTTAAGTGCACATCGGATAAGTGCACATTTCTGATAAGTGCACACTTTTTCAGTTTCCCATTTTTACCTATTTCCCCAAAGTAAAAAAATTTGGCTAAGTGCTCACTGAATAAGTGCATATTTCACTTTAATGCACAATCTTTAGTTCACTAACAGCTCTCTTCCCATGTAATTAATTACATTTAAGTGCACAAGTGATTTTAATGATGTGGAAACATGGGAAGACAGTATTTAACACCTAGCTTCACACTGTCTTCAAACCATACACAACTTCTTTCGGAAAGCAGGTTTTGTTGATACAACAGAAACTGCTGAAAAGGAGGTTGTTGAGGAGGAGCTGACACTTGTCCTGTTTCCTAATGTACCCTGACATGGACAAAAACCAGGAGACTACCAGGATGATCCAGGACTCGGATATATGTAACAAAATTATGAGCTGTCCCGTAGGTGATTAAGAAATGCTGACCAAATCACAAGAGCTGGAGCAGGAGGTGTCTATGTTACAAACCCTCCAGTTACAGTTCCTAGAATGAGTAAATGTATTTGTCCGTGCCAGGGGAAATATAAGATTTAGCCAATTTATTTGAATTTGAGCACTGTGTAACTCAGCTAGCACTACAAGGCTGCAAACAAAGTAAGATTACTTTTTTTTCTGGGCTGCCGGTAGCATTGCTAGCATGGACACTGACAGTGAACTGTAATACTCTATTTCCTTTTTTTATTTTATTATTTTTATATGTGCTTTTCTACTTCAGGAATAAAATAGCTTTTTTAACTGTGCAGATCAAATATTAACTTAAAATAATTATGGATTACAATAATGTGTCTCTGATCACTAACTTACAGTGTGGTTACATTGTTTTCAATGGTGTTCCGTCTAAATGCACATTCCTCTTAAATGCACATTTTTAGTCTGCAAAACGGGTGTGCATTTAAATGGAATCTACTGTAGTAGGAGGCTAGATTGTGGACAAAAAGCAAGAGACAAACATTTGATGCATTTAAAGATTGTCAGAAAAGAGTAGAAAAAACGTTATTTTACAGTTAGATGATGAATTGGGACATAAATGCACAAAACATATGAATATAATGGGAATAATTAATAATCACCTTAAGAACACTTTTGGCACTTCCCCAAAAACAAATCTACAGCCACAATATTTTGATCAAGTATGAATACCAAGCTTAACGGCCTTTCAACAGAAACAAATGACATAGCCCATCATGATATTTATTTCATTTATTTATTTTTTTATTTATTTTAGTTTTTGGTAACCAGGTAAGGCCCAATAGGCACAAGTGCCTGTTTTCAGGGGTGACCTGGGAGCATTGGGTGGTTAAAGATGAAATGAAAAAGTTTTACAGATTGTCAATAAAAAGTTGAGGTCAAGTCCCTGTGTCATGACTAGCATTCCTGAAAATATCATGCTGCTTGGTTTTGTGGTTTTCTTTAAATCAGCATCTGTTAATGTGATCTGCAGTAACTGAAAACAGTGAAGATTTTTCTCTCCCTATCAGTGAGTGATGACATAATTCTTGTCCAGCCTGTTGCTGCTGCAATTAAGTCCCTAATTGCCTGAAGAAGCTGTTGCACTTCTCCGTCAAAGCAATCTGTAGGACTAATTGTCTTTACTCTAAGTGTGTTACTAACCCATCTGGTTTGTGTTTAGATTGATTAGTTTACAATCTATCATTCTCATAAAGAGTTGATCATTTGTGTTTCAGTGGTGCACTGAAGTGGTATAAATGACTGTTTGTGAGAAACCACCTGTCTGTATCACAGCAGCCAGTACTATCACATCAAAACTCTGCATTGCTATCTGGCAATATAACCCAGGATTGTTCAATGTATATAAAATAAATCTGAAGTTTAAGTCATAGAACTAGTGTGTCTTTGATGTAGCCTTCATGAATATAACACAGCACCCGGGAATGATGGTCTGACAACAGAATTTTATAAAAAGTTTACAAATGAATTATTACCAGAACTGACAAAATTGTATAATGAGATTCTAGAACATAATGCATTACCTAGCACTATGGCACAGGCAGATTTAATTTTTTATACAGAAAAAGGAAACAAAGGAAACCTTAATAACTGGAGGCATATTAGCCTATTAAATATTGATTTAAAAATTATAGGGAAAATAATGGCAAAAAGACTTGGCATATATTTCTAATTATTTGATCTGTATTTCACAAACCTGTTCTATACCCAAAAGTGGCATCCAAGACAATTTAATTTTATTAAGAGAATTATTCCACAGAAATTCTGCAGAAACTGAGGAAGGGGCAGTGTTAAGCCTGGATCAGCAAAAGGCATTTGATTCGATCTCTCATGATTTTATATTTTTAGTTCTGGAAAAACATGGAATACCACCAAGGTTCAGCCAGTGGATTATATGTATGTATACTACAGCTACTATAACACTAAGGGCCAATGGATGGCCAGGAGACACAGTGAGATTATTAGAGGGGTCAGACAAGGGTGCCTCCTCAGCCCTTTATTATATGTCCACTGTACAGATCCTCTATTAAGGAGAACTCAAGTATCAGATGGAATATGGGATCCTACTTATAAATGGGGGTACCCATTAAGACACTGGCCTACATGGACAATGTGGTCATCATAATAGGGGAAAATACAAGAGAAGATGAAGTTCAGGATCAGCTGTCAGAATATTCTAAGATTTCAGGTTCCAGAATCAATACAGAAAAAAGCATAGGCGTTAGCTTAGGAAATAATACTCTAAGCATTAGAACTACATATGCATCAATAAAATTGACTCAAGAACCAGTCCAGATATTGGGGAATACATTTGGGAAAGGGAATTTAGCATTGATGAACCAAGAAAGTAAAATGTTGAAAGTAGAAGGAATGTCAGCAAGCTGGAAAAATAAATAAGCATCCAAAAAGAAAAGAGTTTTGCTTATCAAAAATGTGTTATTACTAATTTTCCTGTATATCAGCTACCTATTTCCACCACCATTACAGTTAAGAGTTACAGACTAGACTATTTAATATTTTCTTCTAGGCATTATGGGAAAGCCCATAAAGAGAGACATAACATATAGATCGATACCAGAAGGGGGATTAGGGATGATAAATCCCTTAGTATTTTGTTTGTTTGTTCATTATGCTTAATGGGTAAGCACACTGGACATTTACAGGTGCGACCTAACACATACAGATAAAACTTGTCATAAATATGAATAAATACAACAATTACCATACATGACATATAATAAAAGTACATGAAACCAGATCAATCATAACACTTACATTCAGACAAAGACAAAAAATTCTGAAACAACATTCTAGAAAACAATGTGGTGATTCAGTATTCCTAATGTCAATAGGGATAGCATTCCACTTATTAGAACCAGCATAAGCGAACAAACGTTGCCCACAGGAAGTTTTCATAACAGGAAGTTTAAATACATTATTAACCATTCTGGCTCTAGAATAGTATTGAGAATGATATACTTGAAAATAATTTAACAAACTTTGAAGGGCACCTCCTTGCATCAGCCTATGTTCAAATTTAGCTAACAAAAATTTGTAGTCTACTGAATAAGTAACCAACCCATATCATGTTAAATCACACAATGATGTGTGTGTCTATCGGCTGAAAGTGCAAATTTGCCAATAGATTGCAGCAAAACAGATTTTTTTTGTGCAAAACTTGCAGAATTATTATCTGTAAGTATAGCAGCATAGTTGACTAATGGGTATAAACACGATTTTGCAATTGCCAATCGAGTCTCACTTATCAAAAATGACCTAAATCTATATAGCAATGAAATTTTAGAATTAATCTTTGAAGTTATTTTTGCCAAATGTTGATCATAAGTCAAGGTGGGGTCAAGTGTAACCCCCAAATAATGGAAACTAGCAATATTCTTATATATCGTACCATCAGAGGCCACAATTTTTAGAGAACTTCCCATGTCCCTTAATTTGGGTACAGTTACAAATACCATAGTTTTTGTTTTCATCTTATTCAGCACCAATTTATACATGGCAAGCCGTTGACATAATCGAGACATTTCAGTAGTTAACTCCAAATTTAGTTCACTTAGTGTTGATCCATGCAGATAAATTACTGCATCATCTGCATAGAGAGTTGATTTAGCAATATGTAAAACTGAAGAAATGTTATAAAAAAATAAAGAAAATAATACTGCACCAAGTATGGAGCCCTGAGGGACTCCACACTTAACTAAAGCTTTTTCAGGAACAGTTCCTCTGAATTTTATCATTTGATATCCTTCATGAAGGTAGTCTGAAAATCAGCATAAGGCAGAATCACCTAACCCCAAAGATTCGAAACATACCATCAATGACTGATGGTCAACCAGATCGAATGCTTGCTTTATTTATTTATTTATTTATTTATTTAAGAGATTTACCAGATAAGCATACTGAGCGGGATCCACTCGTTTCCAGATGTGACCTGGGAGTAGCATACATGCAATAGATATGGTGCATAGGCAATGGTGCATACGACAGGTACAACAAGGGTACATAAAGGGTGAAATATCAGGTCCAGAAATGTTACAGGTTGGACTATGCATTTGTTATTAGTTACAAATTTAGTTCAGAGTGCATGAGTTGCTATATCATAGTTGGGGTCTATGACCGTAGTGCATAAACAGACAGTGACACATAGGGAAAACACAATTATAATCAGTTGTAGGACAATTGTACAGTTTATGGCACATTATGATGTGTCATGATATCAGTTCTGGACTGCAGGTTGCAGTTAGATATGTCTGAGAAATGTGCCTGGAGGAGAGTTTTCAAGGTCCTTGGGGTGGAGGACTGCCTAATTTCTGCTGGGAGGTCATTCCAGAGTTTGGGCAGTCAGTATTTGAAAGCTGATTGGCCCTTTGAGGTGTGCATGAAAGGGATTTGTAGACGTTTTGAGTCAGTGCCTCTCAAGGAGTAGGCCGGGGGAGGTTGAGTTGACAGGACGGAGCTGAGATAGGTGGGGAAGGAGTTGGACCAGTGCTTTACTACCAGATTTGCACAATGAAGCTGGCACCTGGAGTGCAGTGAGGGAGAGCTAGAGCGCTATACAGGTCGCAGTGGTGGGCGGTGGGGGGGCATGATGAGCCAACAGAAAGAATGAAAAAGGGGGTCCAAGTTGGCCAGGGTGGATGGGGGGACTGCGCAGTAGATCACGTCTCCATAGTCGAAGATTAGGAGAATCATTTTGTGCACTAGCTCCCTCCTGACCGAGGTAGGTAGGCAACCTTTGTTGCGGTACAGTGCGCCTAGTTTTGGGTGTAGTTTTTTCTGAAAGGAGTCAATGTGGATGGAGAAATCTAAATGGCAATCAAGCCATACACTCAGGTACCTAAAGGAGGTGCAGGATTCCAAGCTGGTTCTGTCCAGTGTATGGAAAGTGGGGGGAGCAGCTAGTCGGAAGAGTCTGGGCTGCGTGCCGAAAGTTATGGAGATGGTTTTCTTTGTGTTTAGGACAAGTTGGTTTGAACTAAGCCAGGTTTGAATGGCATTGAAATCCTGCTGTAGGGCAGATTTTAAGCCCTCGCTGGAAAGGCTGGAGACATACAGAACGGTATCTTCAGTGTATATTTGTATGGCTGAGTTTGGGCATGTCAGTGGGAGGTTGTTTAGAAATATGGAAAAGAGAAGGGGGCCCAGTACAGAACCCTGGGGGAACCCCATGGTGACTGGGAGTGAGGGGGATACATGTGGGCCAATTTTTACTGCTTGTTTCCTGCCAGATAGGTAGGCTTGGAACCAGCTGGTGGCTAGTTTGGATAGGCCTGCATCATGCAGTTTTGTGATGAGTTTGGGGTGGGAGACGGTATCAAATGCCTTTGCCAGGTCAATGAATATGGTCGAGGTGATGAACCCTTTGTCCATGCCTGAGGCAATATCGTAAGTGAGTCTTAGTAACACAGTGATGGTGGAGTGTGATTTGCTAAAGCCCGACTGGTAGGGGGTGAAAAAGGAGGTGGTATTAAGGAATTGAGTGAGTTGAGAGAGGACTAGGCATTCCTGTAATTTGGCCAGAATTGAGAGAAGGGAGATAGGGTGGTAGTTTTCGGGCTCAGATGGGTTGCCACCCTTTGGCAGTGGGATGACTACTGCCTCCTTCCAAGCTGTTGGAATTTGTGCTGAGGAGAAGGAAAGGTTTAGGAGGTCGGCTAGGGGTGCTGCAATGGCAGGGGCAGATAGGTATAGGATTTTGGCATCCAGTCCTAACAGGCATTTACCTTTATTGGGGTCAAGGGAATGTAGGGAGGCTAGGACTTCTGTTGTGGAGACTGAACAGAAGGAGAACTTGGTGGCATGAGGGAGTGCGGGGCGGGCACGGGGGGGGTTAAGTGCGGGTGAGATGATTTGTAGGTTTGTTAGGAGAGATTTAGCACAGTTGGTAAAAAAGTTATTAAAAGTTGCGGCAACTTTGCTTGGCTCAGATACATTTCTGCCCTGAATGGTTAGGGTAGGGGTGGGTGGCTGGATAGGGGGAGTGAGCAAGGTTTTAATAGATTTCCAGAATTTGGATGGATGGCTAAGATTAGAGGAGAGGGCCGATCGGAAGTAGTTCTTTTTAGCCTGCCTTATGGCTTTAGTACAGTTGTTTCAGAGGGTACAGTAATGCTGCAGGGATTCTAGGGTGCCTGTTTGCCTTTGTTTTTTCCAGGCCTGGTCTCTTGCACGACATCTGGAAATAATGTCAGCAGAGACCTAGGGGAGATGGGTTTCCCTTACCCTTTTGCTTCTCAGTGGGGCATGATAGTCCCAGACAGCAAGAATTTGATTTCTGAACATGTCGAAAGCATGGTCAATGGTAGGTGCCAGTTGGATGAATGAGCAGTCGGCAGTGGCGAGGTCATTTAGTAGGAAGTTCAGGCAGAGAGAATTGTATGCTTTCATGTGGAGTGGCCTTGGGGGGAGGTGGTTTGTAGGTCTGTGCACCTTTCTGATCACGTAGATCATGTGGTGGTCACTCAGTGAACCTGGTAGGAGGCCAGTTTTAATAATCCTGTGTGGGTGTGTTGTAAGAGCCCAGTCCAGGAGGGAGTGGTTCTGGGATTTTGGGTTGAGGCGGGTGTGTTGCTCAATCTGTTGGGAGAGGTTAAGGGCTTTAATCTTGCTGCATAGTTTTGAGCAGCCTTTATCTAACCAGTTGTAGTTAAAGTCCCCTAAGATGTAGAGCTCACTGGCAACAGCCATATCTTTAAGAGAAGCCAGGTGGTCTACGATGGTATATGCTGTGGTGGCAGCGGCACAGTATATCCCTGCCACATATACCTATGAGGTATGCGGCAGGACAAGTTTTATCATCTTGGTTTCAATACGAGGAGTGTGGCCTGGGAGCTGGACAGAGGTGTACTGGAAAGCATTTGATATATACATGGCAATGCCACTGCCTTTCTTGTTGCCTAGTCTGTCCTGCCTTATTACTGTGTAGCCGGGCATGGCTACTTCAGAGTCATCATGATGGGGTTTTAGCCATGTTTCGGATATTACACAAATGTCCGGTTTGAGGGTTTGGGCAGTGATTTGCAACTCCCAGACTTTGTTCAATAGGCTGCATATGTTGAGGTGAATTAGGAGCATCAGGGTGAGGTATTGTAGGGCGGTATGCCATTTACTTCTAGTTTTAAACTTGGGGTTGGTGAAATTCAGGGTGTGGTTTGAGATCGACTTCGCTAGGCTGCTTAGGGCAGATAGGCGCAGGGTGAAGGATGGGGGGAAGACAGAGGGGTATGAAATCCATTCAAGATTCAGTGTGTGAGCCTGGCACTCAGTGGGGGTATTTGGGGGACATGGGGGGGTTGAGACAGAGCTAAAGAGTAGGAGATTAGGGTCATTTTCGGGCTGGGTGGATGGGGGTAGTGATACAAGAGGAGTGGTAATGGTTAACATAGTTATAATGTAAAGGAGCATGGTTGAGAGATTTGTCTTGCAGTATCAAGCTGTAGTTAGTGATAGCGGCCTCTGCTGGTGAGATCTGATAACCTGCAGATCTGAAAGTGGGCTGATAGGTTTTTGAGAGCCACCTGACCTCTCAACTACTTATATATTGGAGTGTCGACTGGAGGCACTGTGTTGAGCTGCTAGGCCGTGGATTTCTACTGTTTGAAAAATTAGTGCCAAGGCAAGACAAAGGCCTCTGATTTCTGGCTCTTAGACCTGTTGTACCTGGATTCAGTCTTCAGTTCGGGGGAGTTCCGGCTTGTCCTAGCTTCCTAGGGAGGGCAAAAGTCCCTCGCGACCTCATGGGGTGTTTGGGGGAGGGCAGCAGTCCCCTACCCTCTCGACCCACTGGATTGAGTCTTCAGTTTGGGGGGGTTCTGGCTTGTCCTAGCTTCCTAGGGAGGACAAAAGTCCCTCACGACCTCGTGGGGTGTTTGGGGAAGGGCAACAGTCCCCTACCCTCTCGACCCGCTGGATTCAGTCTTTGGTTCAGGGGGGTTCTGGCTTGTCCTAGCTTCCTAGGGAGGGCAAAAGTCCCTCATGACCTCGTGGGGTGTTTGGGGGAGGGCAGCAGTCCCCTACCCTCTTGACCCGCTGGATTCAGTCTTCGGTTCAGGGGGGGGTTTCAGCTTGTCCTAGCTTCCTAGAGTGGGCAAAAGTCCCTCACAACCTCGTGGGGTGTTTGGGGGAGGGCAGCAGTCCCCTACCCTCACGATCTGCTGTCCCCATGGCCCCAGTCAAACAACCCCTTTCCATTCCCTCTAGGACCGTGTTCATGAACTCGACCAAGGCAATCTCTGTTACATGTCCTTTTTGAAAACCATGCTGATTTGAAGACAATAAACTATAACTGTAGATCTAATCAATGAGTTGGTTATAAATGATTCTCTCCTGAATTTTAGACAAAGCGTACAAAATAGAGATTGGTCTATAATTCCCAAAGTCAGACACTGAGCCAGACTTATGAACTGGTACAACCAGAGAATATTTCCAGAAATCAAGGACCTGACCAGTAATAAAGGACAGATTCAGTGAAGTACAAGCAGGATGTTCCAACTCTTCAGCTGCCTCACGTAACAAATTTGATGGTAATCCATCATAACCAGCTGAACCCTCCAATTTGGGCTGTAATAAACATTTTAAATCTTCCTGGGGTGAAGTTATTCTTAAGTAAAATTTGAGTCTACCATTCATATCAAAGATTGAGCAATTTTTAATTGATACTTTGGATTTAACAAAATAAGAATCAAGATCTGTAAATTTCTGATTGAATTTATTTGCAATAGTCAAAACACAGGTAACAACTTCAGACTCGTCTTTAATATGAAGTTCCGTACCACTAGTGGGTTTAATTAGGCCATTATCCGTATTCCAATATTTCTTGGGGTCGGACAGCCCATCAATTTGCTTTTGCTTTAGATAGCTCTGTTTAGCCATTTTAATCTGAGGTTTACATTTATTTCGAGCTGATCGATACTCATCAAAAGACACAGGCAAATCATCCTGTTTATACTTTTTACAAAGTCTGTCTCATTCTCTCGTTAATCTTAACAAAGGTGTGGTTAACCATCCTGATTTTTTTTCCCAGATTTTCGTCTTTTAGTGTAAGGGGCGAAACAGTCTAATACGGCCGTAAACTCCTTAAGAAATTCAAAGCAGAATTTACATCCGGAATAGAAAACATAAAGGACCAATCAATTTTATTATGGTATATATTTATCTCATAATATAATACCACCAAGCATCCTGGATAATAAACCATTGAGAGTAATCATAATAAAATTGATTGGTCCTTTATGTTTTCTATTCAGATAAAATCTGCTGAATCTAAGACATAAACACTATCATCTCTAATCTAACTCTCACCACACTGGCAAGGTTTTATCTTGCCCATTCTGTTGAAAAGCTCAGCAGGTGCTAAATAGCATTATAATAAATGCCCTTAACACCCATGCCCCAATCTTTAGTATCCGAATAAAAAACAAATCCTGTCGTTGGTTTTCAGCTGACCTCAAAGCTGCACTGCTGGAGAGAGACAAACTCTGGAAAATGGCAAGAAAAACCAAGAATGCAAATAACTGGATGATCTTTAGGAAAGCCAGGAATAGATGCACCAAGAAAGTTAGGAATGCAAAGGCTGCCTTCTACTTGGCCGAGCTCGACTCCTCCTATCATAATCCTGCTAGATTTTGGGGTACCATCAAGGGCATGGTGGGGCAGGATGCTAACACCTCCCTTCCAACTCAATTACACAACAGTTATGGCCCTATCACTGGCAAAATGGAAATTCTGGACTCCTTCAATAACCACTTCACAACGGCTGACCTTGCCTTTGACACCTCTCCAGCTAACCTGCTGAGGGAACAATTAAGTTCCCATTACACTGGTGATCAGAGAGCTGACTCTTCCTTCAGCTTCAAATCTATACTGTTGAAGCAAGTAGAGGATCTATTATGGCAACTGGATACCAAAAAAAAGCACAGGGGCAGACTCTCTGGACCCCTGCTTTCTAAAGATTGCGTGCCATGTACTTGCAGACCCCCTAACACACCTCTTTAACCTATCTCTAAACTCTGGCTCTATCCCCACACTGTGGAAGACAGCCCAAGTGGTTCCCCTTCTAAAATCAGGGGACCCTATGGAACTCAATAATTACAGGCCCATTTCCATTCTACCAGTGCTATCCAAGATACTGGGAGAAATTAGTGAGTAACCAGTTAAGGGAGTATCTTGACAATGCTAACCTCTTAAATCCAGCTCAATCTGGATTCAGGGCCAAGCATAGCACTATCACTGCACTAGCCAAGGTCACAAATGACTGGCAAACCGAATGAGATAAAAAGAATAATGTCTGTGCAGTATTCCTGGACCTGAGCAAAGCATTCGATACTGTGGACCACGAGCTTCTACTATCATCCCTGCACTCCCTTGGCCTAGATCCACCCTCCCTTAAGTGGTTCAGATGTTATTTCACCGGTAGGTCACAGCAGGTAAAAGCTGAAGGTGACCTATCCCCATTAAAACCACTGTTAAGATGAGTCCCCCAAGGTTCTATCCTGGGTCCTATCCTTTTTGCCATTTATATAAATAATATTGATTCAACCCTCACCAATTCTTCTGTACACCTCTTTGCTGATGACACTGTTTTGTATGTCAGCAACCCTTCGCCTGCAGCTGCTTGTGAAATCCTACAAACAGAATTCTCCTTGTTACAATATCAGCTACTTGAGAAAAAGCTTCTGTTAAATGCAAAGAAAACTAAAGCAATGATGTTCACAAATCAAAGCTCCACCAGCACCTCCTCCTCAATCATTCTCCCCCAGCTATGCACTATACTTGGAGAAAACCTGGAGTATGTAGAAAACTTCAAATACCTAGGTGTGTGGACTGACAACAGACTCGACTTCACTCACCATTTAGAAGAACTGTTAAAAAAGCTTCGCCAAAGGCTTGGCCTTCTCTATAGATTAAAACCCTTCCTAAACAGAGACTCAAAGCTGAGGTTAGTCCAGGCCATTTTTCTATCAGTTGTTGACTATGCAGACTTCCTTTATAGTCACTGCCCCATCTCCTACTTTCACAAGTTGGATACCTTATATCATCGAGCAATAAGATTCATTACAGACCTGCCATCTAATACCCATCACTGCTCTCTTTATGCTGCAGTTGGGTGGGTTTCCCTTCACCTCAGAAGGAACAGAAATGCAGCACTATGGATTTACAGAGCGTTATCAAAAAAACTTCCAAACTATATTCTGGACTGCTTCACCCAGACCATTCCTAGCTCCTATGCCCTAAGAAGCAACAACATCATCCTGCTCAAATTGCCCAAATTCAACACCAGGATAGGGAGGGCAGCAATCAGCTATTCTCTAGCTATAGCATGAAACACAGTACAAAAATTCCTAAAACTGTCCAATATCATTCCATTTGCATCCTTTAAACAGCATTGTGCAGTCTTCTTCACAGAGAAATGCAGTTGCTACCGATAGAGCTAGCTTTGTCATCTTACAATCTCCCTCCCAAATATTAACCACATATGGCATAATCCTTCCAGACAGAACCCTATCTTATGACACCCAGTAATACCTTCACCTTCCTAGTATTACATTATATTGTGTGTTTGCCATCCCCCCCCACTGGGATATGTATATACTGTATATACTGTAAATATTAGCTTAACTTTCCTGTAACCATTTTTATCATGCGAATTTACTGTACATCACTGTGTTTATAAACATTTTTTCCCCTGTATGTATAACTGTTTTATATAAGTGTATGATGTATCTGTTGTGTATCAACTGTTGAACCTTGACCTTATCAGGTCCATCTTGTAAATGAGCCTTGCTCAATGATGTTCGTCTGAATAAATAAAGATTTGATGATGATGATGATGATGATGATGATGAGAGAAATCATCTCAGAATGGGTTAGCATATGTACACAAGCCTGGTCAGAGAACAAATCTAAAGTACTATCTAGAACCCACGTTATACCACAGTATGTCAGGAATATGTTCCAGAAATTGATAAAATGGAAGGTACATTATAGGATGGCAATGATGAGTTCAAGACAAGAGATTTATGAAGTTATACTAGCAGCCAGTGGGCAGAGAGAACTAGTCCTTCCTAACTGCCACCCTGTACATAATAAAATAGCCCTATCTGAGTTAAGGAAAAATAGGATTCCTACTTTTGCCTGGGATCTGTTATGGCTCAGTGTACATGGGCATCTTAATGTAAAAAATAACAAGCATAAGCAGATCTCAGAAAGATATTGCTCAAGACATAGTTGTATACAGATACTGGAAACACAGGAACACTTGTTCTTGGAATGTATTTATGCAAAGGAATTTTGGGGGCAGGTGGCCAAAACTTGGAAATGTACATTGTTTGGTAGCGTCACCTATACTGAATTAATTTTTGCAGTTTATTCTAGTAAATGGCAGGCATTTTGCAAAGACACTTTACAGGTAATCTTAGTCATTTTAAAATATTATGTATGGCAAGCATGCTGTAAGTGGGTATTACAGCAGCAGCTAGTCTACAGAGGTATTTTTGGAAAATGTGCATATTTCTCTGCACCAGGTTTATGAAGTAGATAGGTACAAAATGACACAGAATGAGTTAAACAAAAGATGGAAATATTGTGAAAGAATTTTATCATTATAAGAAAATAGTTGTTATAGTTTAGAATCTCAGAAAGCATTTATTTTATATATATATAAACTGTGAAGATATGACATGAATTTGTAAATATTGTATATATGGTTTGTTTATGTGATTTTGAATTCTACACCCATTTTTCCCCATTAAAATTTCCCTACTCTTAGGTAGGGGGTGCTGCCATCTATTTTCCAAGATGGTGGATCTGCAGTCCACTGTGTTGGTGGTTGAGCCTGGGGAGGGAACTCTTGCCCCTGTTCTCTCAACATTACTGGATGGGGCTGAAGATCACAGAATTTCCAAGTCTGACCAGTCGGACCGTGTGACTATGGATTTGAACACTACTACTGTTTCTTTGTTTGCACTGCAAGATGCTCTCCACTCCAAAAACCGTAGCTGATGGAATTGATGGTGGAGGAGGAGACTTTCTACCTCTGGGTAAAGAAGCACCTTTTTGCTGCTCAGGATATTTCTCAGTGTCAGCCGAGTGAATTACACAGCTTGGTACTCGATTCTGGACCTGCTGCCTTTTGTCAGGACTTGGGACATCACTGTTCTTCTTCAGGAGAGTTGCCTGATCCTGGCTTGCAGATACCTCACCCCCTGCTCTCCCTGACACACCGAGCCTCACACGCTCCTGCTTCATTGCCTCCAGTAGCTCCGAGGTTGACTGAGCCATCCACTCCCGAGACCACTACTTCTCCTTTACACTGTGATGTGGCTCCAAACTCCACTGCTATGGTTCCCGGTACAGATCCCTTACAAGGACACTTAGAGAAGCATCTTTCCTCGATGGGAAACCTCTTGTCGGTCCTCCCTCTCCACCCAAAGACTCCTGCTCAGCGTCGGCTGATGGATGCTAGACATTTTGCCACTGCTTACCCTCTGGACAGCTGGTCCCCAGTTCAGCTGCTAAGCGAGGTGGGTTGGGCCCATGACATAATTGGACAGTGTCATGCAGAACTGCCAACAGGGCCATCAGCCCAGATCTTTATTCCAGCCCCTCTGGGTGGTCATATTGTAGCTGAAGAGGCCCCTGTTTCCAGTGCACATGTCACAGAGGGCCCTGATTTCTCCCATATGCCTCCTCCTCTGACTCCTGCCCCTCAGCCTTCCACCTCATTGAATGGAGGCACTTCACCTACTCCTATGGGTGACATACAGATCTCACTGCCTGTTCCTTTACCTGGTTCTCTGGATGTGATCTCCACCCATCCCATCCCAACCGTTATGGGAGACAGTTCCCCCCGAGATGCCCACTCAGTCAGTACTCATGCCTTTCCTATTGGCAACAAGGACACTGCAGGCCCTTTAGACCTGTCTCTTCTCTCATGGGCCAACAGAGTTGACCTCTCTGACCTAGCCCCCCTGCCCAGCCAATCAGCACCGCAGTTGCCCAGACCACTGCCCAGCAATAGGTACGCTTCTGCCAACAGGATACTTTTCCCTCTGCACTGGCCCCTGCACAGTGGAGGAATGCTGTGCGGCTGTTGTATAAAGGAGGCCTGGAAGTGCTCCCTGATAGGGCCTACATGGGATGATTTCCTCTCAAGGACTCACTCTTTGTTACATGTAATGAACTGTATGACCTTCTGAATTCCCCCAGTGACGGCTATTTTGACTTGAGTTTCAAAACCCCAGTCTACTTGGACAGATTCTGGACTATGCATAACATTTTAAAAGACATGCCTCTTTGGTTACCTTTTCAAGCTGCCCTTTTGACAAAGCCGGTTGTTAGAACCCTGACAGTTCTACTGAAGAATGAAGGAGTGAAGATGCAGGATATTCACTTCTGGCTATCGCAAAGAGACGACATCCTAGGAGACCCCGAGCCTATCCTTTACACTGAGGGCTTCTGGACAGGCCATTGGAGATTCAAAATAAAGCTTAGGCACACAGAATCTGGTTTACAACACATCTCTGGTGTGTTTTTCTTGGGTCACAGCCAGGCACAGTGCTTTTATCTAGGCAAGCCTGAGACTTGCTTCTGTTGTGGGTCTGACTACTACCTCAGCAATGCCTATGACACTCTACAGTGTAACCTCTGTCTAGCTTTGAGACACGTTAGTTCATATTGTTACATCACCTTATGTTGCAGTTTATGTGAGGAGACGGGTCATTCTTACTGA
The DNA here is from genome assembly GCA_016271365.2 of Neoceratodus forsteri. Lineage (NCBI taxonomy): Eukaryota > Metazoa > Chordata > Ceratodontiformes > Ceratodontidae > Neoceratodus > Neoceratodus forsteri. The sequence goes on from CM057449.1 coordinate 738,972,211, forward strand.
CAATGCAAGTGGATCACGCATAACCAGGAAGACCATTCATAAGAGATTTTACTGGAAAAGGCAAAGAAACTTCTTCAGTAATGGCACAGGAAAGAACTAGCAGCCAATATGGCTCATCAGGAGGACACTGAGCCATCTATGAGTACTGTTCCTGAGCCTTTCCTGCCTTCTGTGGTCCACCCTCCCCCCCCCCGGCCTGCTGATCTTCCGCCCCTCCTGGATCCCACACCTCCAGGCATATCTCAAATTGTGGATTCCCCATCCCAGATGGAAGATTCTGCTTCACCCCCCTCTCCACTATCCCAAATACCTGATCCTACAATGTCACCTCCTGAATTGACTGTGGTGAGCCAGAAATGATCTCTACACTCCTACAAACAGGGTAAACCATTGCCACAGATCCCTACTCCTGGTACTCCCCTCCTGGAAAACAAATTTGAAGCTTTGGCTTCCCAACCCATGAACATGGAGGCAGGATTTGATTTCGGATATCTCCTCATGTCCATCAGAGGCTCTCCTGGTAATTACTGAAACTGAGGAGGAGATGGATATTCACGCCCGTATTCATACAACAAAGATCAGAAAGAAACTTCAAATGAACACAAGAAGCAGTCATACTAAACCATAAGCTTGGGGTTTGACTATAGTCTTTGGTCCTTCTCTCTCTCTCTCTCTCTCTCTCTCTCTCTCTCTTTCTCCCCTCATGATTGCACATCCTTTACACCTGGCCACCATAATCTTGGACAGCATCATGAATGTGGCACGACGGTCCCTTCTTTTTCTGATCGTTAAGGACTTGGCTTTTGATATCATTTTGTTTCAGGAGACCAGGCTAGCCAGTAATCTGGACATCTCTCAAGCTGGCAAGCAATGGTGCTGGGGACCATCATACTGGTTTATTGGCATGGACAAATGTGATGGGGTGGGGGTATTGTTTCAGGGCTGCATGTGTGCAGTGCAGCAACTGATTGACATTGAACCTGGAAGAGCCCTCATGCTGGATATTCTTAACCATGGGTCCCCTTTTCACCTTATCAATGTATATGCCGCACAAACTAAGAAAGCTTGGGTGGGGGGGGTGTGGCCTGGCTACCTAGAAAATGGCAGCATAGCTCCTGAGCTCATCCACATCTGAGGACAATCCGCGACTGGTCGGCCTAATTCCGGGATGTAAGCCCTCCCCCAAAATCAATCTCAGTTCGGGGATCTGTACCCAATCATCTGGTGTGACCTTTTTTGGCAGTACCATAGTATAAATATACTTTTTACATGCCGGTTACTCGCGAGTCGCTCCACTCAGCTAGGCCATGGAGGCCTCGGTCCTAGACCTCGGAAACCCTACTAGCTCTTCCCTACGCTATATGTCAACAGGGCCTACATCTGCACCCCTGACAATGCAGTCGCTTCAAGCTGATGTGACGACGGGAGGATCTCTAACTGTGCTGCCCTCCACACCGAGTGCTACTACACAGTCGACTTCTGTAGGGGACTCATTGAATTATATCACTCATATGCTGGAAACAGTGCTGACACGAGTAGATGACATCAATATGAATTTAACAGGTACAACTACAGATGTATGCCAGCTACAAGACCGCCTTAATGTGGTGGAGCAACAGGTGGAAACCCTTGAAACACAGCATTTTAAGCTCGAGCAGAGAGTGTGGATGCAGGACCTGAAAATTGAAACCCTTTTAAACAGAGTGGAGGATCAAGAAAATGGGTCGTCATTACAACCTTCGTATTATTGACATCCCCGAAGGCTCTGAAGGTACGTCCATGGAGAGGTTCCTTAATGACACACTCCCTACGATGTTAGGGGAGAGATGGAGAGGCCCAGTCGAAATTGAAAGGGCCCATCGTATTACTGGGAGAAAAGATAGACTGACACAAGCCCCAAGGTCAATAATGGCATATCTTCTGAAATATTCAACCAAAGAGCGTATATTAAGAGCTGCTCAGGATCTGGGTGAAATTCGGTGGCAGGGAGCATCGATCCCCATATATAGGGACTTTGCAAAAGAAACAGCAAGCAAGCGCAGAGCTTATGGCCCTCTCAAAAAAATTCTGGCCGCCCATAATTTTCACTACAGATTTAAAGGACTTACCAAACTCTTGGTATCCAAGGAGGGGAAGGAGCTGCTGGCAGACACACCTGAAGAAGTTGAGCATTGGATCTCTAAGTTTTGGCCTAATTTACCCCTTCAAACTACACATCCCAGAAGGCTATGGGATCCCTCTGCTAGAAGCACTAGGAACCAAGAATCCCAGGGGCAGAATCCAGAGGGCCGATATGCAACCGGACCAGGTCCCTATCTTACTGATTCCCCCAGAGCGAGGATTCCTCTCCATACAGGGTATATGCATGCATCCAAATCACCTGCCTGTTTAGAACAAACAGTCCTCCCTCCTAGGAATACTGATTTATCCACACACCAACAACGATCCAGAAGTGGCCAACACCTGTTTCCAGAGCAGCAAAGGGCAGCTCGCCCTGCAAAGTTGCCTAGGGACGAATCCTCCTCGACCTTAGCAGAATGCCTTTTGAATACCTCAGAGCTTTCTTTCATAAGCCATGAGAGATTTATGGACTGGGCTTATATACCAGAATCCTCATTAATAGAAGTGGTAGACTTTCCCGGACAGCTCAAGCTAGGAGATAAATCTTATGCTGCAGCTGTCCTAGCAGCATCTCCAGATGCCTCCAAGGATGTCCATGACCCCGGCTCTGGTTCCCAACAGGCTGGGAATCATGATGCAGAATCCCCTAGCTAATTTTTTGGACTGTACTACGCAGTGACTTTTTTGAAAATTATTTAATGTTTAAGGATATTATCTGTCTCTATAAGGATGCATGGGGTTATCTCATGGGATCCATCCTCCATTACTGGAGCTATGGATTCCTCTGGTTAAGACTCCATAGTTGGGGCATAACCCCCCCATACCAATATAAGGCTTAGGGAGCGTACAATCGCTCACTCACTCGTCTATCCTGTCAGTCCATCTGGGAGGCTTAATACCTACGTGATATAGGGGTCTCACAACTTGCAGTTTATAACAGCAAGGCTCCTATTCTAGGAATTTAATAGAACCTTAGGGCAATGATGTGGCCGTAGGCAATCCGGCCCTCACTTTCTTGATTGGGGAAGTTACCCAATTTCCCCCTCCCTCCTCCCATCCCTGCCCCCTACACCTCCCCCCCAATGGATTTATGCCTTCTTCCCGGGAATTGTTCCTCGGATGAGGAGAAGCAAATTCTCTCTGGGTTTTCTCTCTCCTCTCCAACCCTTGGACGTGGACGCTAGCGTAGCTGAGGATACGGGTTGCTTGTATCCTCTTTCACTGTAGCATCTATAGATCTTAGCATTTAATTGCTTGTTTGACTTGTTATTTTATCCTTGCCTAACAGGTTCCTGTTTCAGGTAGGGCAGTTATTTGAGTATAGTTGTTCATTAATCTTCTTTCTCCTTTTTGCAGGACTAGTTCCTAATTGTTCTTGATTACACTTCCTGAGTATATTGTTTCCAATTGGTATCTCCTCTCTCACCTCAGTGTGCTGTATCTCCCTGCTATCTGCCAGCAGGTTACGGAGGTGTCAGATAGGTTTGCAGCTTCTTGTTATCCTCCTGGGGCTGTTTAAATCTCCCTAGCTACAATTGGGTAAGTCATTTATTATTCCCTGTTCCTGTATCAATATGTCTCTGTCTACTGCACAGGGTCTACATCTGGTGTCATGGAATGTAAAGGGCCTTAACCACCCCATAAAGCATATGAAGGTTATCCAGCACCTGCGTTCCCTGCACACAGACGTAGCCCTTCTACAAGAAACACACCTCCTTAGTAAATCCAACTCGTGGCTTAAGAAATCATGGGTAGGGGCCATCCATGCCAGTTCAGCTCCATCTAAATCTAAGGGGGTAGCTATTCATATCCGTCGGTCCAGTATATGGACAGTTGAGGACTCCCGTTCTGACCAGCAAGGGCATTGGGTAGTGGTCAAATTAATATCACCCATAGGAAAGCTGATAGTGAGTAATCTCTATGCCCCAAACACAGACCAGGCAGAGTTCTTTCCTAGCTTGAGCCAGGCTATCTCTACCCTGTTACAACCCAAACCCGATATTCCCCTACTAATAGGAGATGATTTCAACTTAGTACCAGATATTTTTTGGGACAAGTCCCAACCTACCCCCCAAACCCACCCTAAAGTGCATGCTGCCCTACAAGAACTGATAGCGGAATGGGGCTTGGCAGATGTCTGGAGGCGTGACCAACCCTCAGGGCAAGACTATTCTTACTACTTCCCCTCACATGGGGTTCACAGTCGCATTGACTACTGGCTTGCTAATAATGCAGCATCAGGTGGGGTCTCAAATACTTCCATAGGCAATATTATCATATCTGACCATGCCCCAGTGATGATCACTTATACCCCCTTGGGGTGTCGCTCGACTGGCACAAGATGGAGGTGTAACCCTCTATTGGTTAAGGATCCCGAATTCCAACAAACCATGTGGAAAGTAACCTAGGAATATTTTGCCTTTAACTCTGATTGTGGAGTTCCCGTAAGTACAGTATGGGAAGCTTTTAAGGCCACCTTAAGAGGCCACATTATTGTTTTTGCAGCAAACCAAGATAAAACCCAGAAAAAAGATTTAATGCTGTTACAGTAAGAAATCACTGACCTAGAGGGACACTTTAAAGCTTCCCAAACCACCACCAGAAATCATTCCCTGACTCGCTGAAGTATAGGGCTCAAGTATCAAATAAATACTCTGCTGCATCATAAGGCAGAATGGAACCTGCTCAGATCTAAGCATCTGTACTGGGAAGGTGGAGACAAGGGTGGTAAGCTCCTTGTTTACCAATTGCATAAGCAACAGGCCTCTTCCAAAATTCATGCCCTCCGTACCTCCATGGGCTCCATTGTCAGTGACCCCATTGGCATAAATGAGACCATGAAATCATATTATCAGTCCTTGTACCAGTCTAAATCCACACACATGCCAGCTCAACTCTCTCAAAGCCTGCGCCAGTTTTGTCAGGGGTTTACAGTACCAACACTGTCACAGGAACAGGCTGCCCTTTTAGACAGTCCTATCACAGCTCCTGAACTGTGCCAGGCCTCATTCTGAATGGCTAAGGGGAAAGCCCCGGGCCCAGATGGAATGACCGTCGAACTATACCAAGCACTAGACCAAGAGATCGTGCACCCCCTGCTGCTTGCCCTGCAGTGCACTCACTCCTCAGGCTCTCTTCCCACTACAATGAATGAGGCCCTGATCACACTTTTACCCAAGAAATCAAACAACCCCCTTAACTGTTCTAAGTTTCACTCAGTTTCACTATTATCAGTGGATACAAAGATCCTGACTAAAATCCTGGCCACCAGGATGCATAATATCCTTACTTCCATAATCCACCCCTCCCAGGTAGAATTCATGCCGGGGAAGGTGGGTTCGGACAATACCAGATTGCTTCTTAATCTGAAGTGGCTAGCGAGCAAATCTAAGACTCCCATGGCAGCCCTAGCCATTGATTTTGCAAAGGCATTTGATTCCGCGGAATGGAATTATCTCCATGAAATCCTCCGCCTATACAGCTTTGGACCTCAGTTCCGCCACTGGGTCTCAACCCTTTACAATTCACCGACGGCCAGGATTCTGACCAATTCCAACATCTCTTCTTCTCCTTTTCCACTGCACAGGGGTACCCAACAGGGATGCCCCCCTGTCTCCCCTCCTCTTCCTGGTTGCACTGGACAAACTGCTCTGAGCCCTTATTACTACTGAAGGGCTTACAGGTATTTCAGCCCAAGGTAAATCATATGTTGCGGCAGCATATGCGGATGACCTATTACTCACCCTATCTCACCCTCAGAATCCCTTCCAGCAGCCCTCTTGATTCATCAAGATTTCGCCTCACTCTCAGGCCTGCAGGTCAACCAATGGAAAACCATCTAACCTCCACTGAACCCACTTTGTACATGAGACTGCCTTCAGGGCACAGAACTAAGTTGGGCTGCACAAGGATTCTCCTACCTCAGGGTTTACATACCCACTAATTGGGCAGACTTTGAATCTTTCAATTCCCCCCCCTTCTAAAGCATCTGAACGCAGAGATTGAGCGCCAGCATAAATTACGTTTAACACTGGTCGTTAAAGTGACTGCGATCCAAATGCTATTGTTCTCGAGGGTCCTATATTTGTTTATTAATCTCCCAATACATCTCTCTCCCAGACTCTTCTCCTCACTTGAGAAGATGGTATCCTCCCTCTTATGGGAAGGAAAGGCATGCAGGTGGGGGAAAGGTAAACTGAGAGCACACTGGTCCAAAGGAGGCCTTGGGGCCCCTTGGTTCCAGTGTTACCACCTAGCTAGTGTGGCTGCCCAAATTACAAAGTGGTTTGTACCTATGATTGCATCTCCTCCACTGTGGGTACGTCTTGAGGCTGATATGGTGGCCGCCACCCCGCTTAGGTCTCTGCTGGGACATGGTGGCCCTCCAGATAAGGGCCTGTCTCTGGTCATGTGTCAATACCACTATGCCTTGCGGCACATTATGACTCTATCTCACAACCTGAAAGATGCTTGGGCTACACCCTTGCATTATGTGGACCTATGGCATAACAACTTTATTACTTTAGGTGGGGAACCGCTTAATTGGTCCTCCTGGTAGCATAGGGGTATTCGATATGTGAAGGACCTTATGTTGCCTGACTCAGACTCCTTATTATCCTTTACCCAGTTAAAGAACAAATTTAATCTTCCCAATACTGACTTCTGGCAGTTTCTGTAGATACGTAGTCTTATCAATGCCCTCTCTTCCCAAGCTTGGCCAGATAACAATTGGAGGTGGCTTGCCTCCCTACACAAAGAATCCTCTGCACGGGGCCGTATAGGCAAATTTTTTCCTACAAGCCGCAATTCTCAAACTGACCCTACTAAGCACTGTAGAACTCATTGGGAGGCTGGTATGGGCATGACCATATCTGAGATCACATGGGCTCACTGCCTTCAAAACTTACACAAACTATATAAAGACTCTAAAAGCCAGCTAATACAGCTGAAAATTTTGTTACGATGGTACAGAATCCCAACTATTCTATGTTCCACAGGACTTTTCCCCCCACTCCAAATGCGGAGGTGTCAGCAACCTGATGTTCATTTGTTCCATATGTTGTGGTCTTGTCCTCAAATCTCAACCTTTTGGTCCGCTGTTAGTGGGGAGTGTTCTAAAGTCCTTGATACTGGGGATTTACAGCTAGATCCTAAATTGTTGCTGGGTGACTTTTCTGGGCTAACTTTCCTGCCAAAGGCTGTCCAAGAATGGGTTATGTTAGCCTTGTTAGAAGACAAGAGGCTCCTCCTAATGCACTGGCAGCAGACTACTAACACAGGTATGTCTGTGGCATGCAGCTTTGGCCGGATTGGTCCTCTTGGAGCGGCTAACTTATACCCATCGAGGTCAACTGGAATATTTCCATAAAAAATGGGTTGCTTACCTTAACTCACCATTGTGTTAAAAAAACCCTCCCCCTCCGAGTACCCCCCCCTTCAAGATCCTAAATGGTTTGGCTAGAGTATCTACTTTATCCTGCTGGCAAATGTGGAGCTACAGTCAGAACTGTTATAATAAACTGTTCCTCTTTTATTTTCTCTTGTGATATTTGTGATTTATGTATTATCTTTCCAAGATAGAAAATATGAAGATGGGCTGAGGAATGTAAGCCTACTTAACTGTATATCCTTGTGTCTATGCACGGACAATCTGAGATACATACATATGGAAGTGTGTTGTAAAAACTGGAAAATCTCAATAAAATCTTCTATGATAAAAAAAAAGAAAACTTGGGGTAGACCTTTTCAGGAATATCCAGCCCTAGCTACACCTCTTCTGCCACATCATTCATGGCAGTGATTTTAACTGTAGCTTGGATAAGGGACATACTGCTGCTAAAACATATTGTGACTTGAATGCCTTGGCTAAAATCATTAAGGATACTGCCTTAATTGATGCTTGCCGGTCACAGGCATTGGAGGGGGGGACTACATATCACAACAACTCCTTGGCCACAAGGATCAATTATCTGTTTAATTCCACACACCTACACTCTCAAGATATGTCACTAGTTCTGATAGAAACTTTGGATCATATCCTTTTAGGAGGTACCTTTGGGGACTCTTCCACCCCCAGATGGGTAGAGGTATTTGGAGAATGAACAACTCCTTATTGCCTGATGTACATGTACAAGACAACTACTCTGTGCTCACCAGTCCTTGGTGTGCATGTCAGATGATCTTGGGGAATGATGACACACCATGAAGCGGGACCGTAAAACCAAGTTGACTGGCCTATCTTGGTTTAAATGGAGACAGAAGTATCTCAAATACCTCTCTCTTTATGTGCAATTGACTAGGGCAATTTCCCTGTCAAATAAGGGACAGGGAAACTATAGCAGATTGATCTCAAATATCAAGGTTCAAATGAAGAAGCTCCAGTATAATCGGAGCTGATCCCTGTATAGGGAACACTCAGGTGGTACGCATGGTATATACTGCACAGGAGATCGATTTGAAAGCTGCAAGGCCAGAGTGCAACGCCATCACATTTCTAGACTTGTCATCCCAGATGGCTGGTGTACCTCAGACATGTCCAGTATCCTGTCACAGGTCCAGACATACCTGTATGACATGTGTGTCACCCCTGATGCCCCTGGGATGACTCACTCCTTCCTTAAGCCTATAGATGTCCCTATGGTTCTGCAGCATAAAAGGGCTGGCCTGACCAAGCTCATTACTCCCTTGGAAGTCAGCCAGGTGATCTCCAGACTGCACCCAAATACCACCCCCAGACCAGATGGCCTCTTTACTGAATTTTATAAATGTTTCTGTGACCCACTGGTTGACATCTTGACTGTCGTTTTAGTGCAGTTAATGGAGGTCACCCTACGACACCTTTCATGGAACCTACTCGATCCTACTCTTTAAAAAGGGACTGGACCTAACTGGACTCTGACCTAATGAACCAGAAGCCACTATGCCTCCTCAATACTGATCTGAAACTACTCATAATAATACTGACTTAACGACCAGCTCTACTCTCGACCTATGTCATTATGCCGGTGCAAACTTACACTGTTCCGGGCCGACACATAGTGGCTAATTTGATCCTGCTGCGTGAAATACTGGGTACTGGTGGGATCGGTGGATCATGCCGTTACATCCTGTCATTGGACCAGGAGAAGGCCTTGGACAGGGTCGCCCATCCATATTTGTTTGCGGCCTTTTCCCATTATGGAGTTCCCTGACAATGTTGCTCCTGGCTTCAATCCTTATAAGCTTCAGCATCTATTGTTCTACTCATCAATGGACATGTTGGGACGTGGATTTCACTGTGTTGTGGAGTGAGACGAGGGTGCTCTATTAGTCTCTAGTTATACACCTATTGCATTGACCCCATACTCCAGAAGATTCAACAACATGATCAGATACATGGCATTGTCAATAGTGCTGGGGACTCGAGGGTGAAGGTGACTGCATATGCAGACAATGTGACCCTGTTTGTCCATGATGAGCTCTCAGAGAACATAGCACTGGATATTTTCCTATCCTTTTCCCCTATATCCAGTGCTAAGCCTAACCTACTGAAGTGTCAAGGTTTGACTATACTGGCACCCCTGACAAGAAGGTTACTACCATTAGGTGATTACTGTCACCTCCCCATCACTGAAGCTGTTGGGAGTCACTTTTGGGGAAGGGAATATGGCTTACAAAAACTGGGATGACAAAATTACTATCTGTAATGTTTAGATCCATTTATGGAAACACTAGCATCAGATGAAGTAGAAGAAGGTGGCTGTGTAAAAAAAGTTTGCATTACCATTCTTTACCCATCTTAGTATGGTTTACCCCCTTCCTAAGTCACTGGAAGCCCATTTTTATAGTATCTTATTTCAACTGGTATGGGGCAGCAGGCTCAACCCTATTGGGTGGAACATTCTATATCTCCCTATTGTGGAGGATGGCTTACACATTATAAACCTGTTGGTCTTCACGTCCAGCCACTTCCTTATTTGGAATATAGTCACTCTCCTGCACTCAGTACAGAAACCCTGGACCTTGTTGGTTGCCACATGGCTGGATGACCTGCTCCGGAGATGGAGGATGTCCTTGTTTCCAACATCCCTCACATGTCACCCCTGCCTTATGTGCAGATGATAACTGACAAGCTGAAGAGATGGTCAATTGATCCTGCCCATTTGGGAGCTTCGTCTTCCTGACAATTGTACGCTAGCATTATGTCCTAAAATTGTAACTATGTCCCGCTGTTCCTGGGCATACCTGAGATAGCTCATGCTACCATTCTCTCATTTCTATTGGACAAAAGCACCCCACTTAAGATGTGGGATGTGTAGTGACTCAGCTGTCACAGCAGACTTAGTGTTAAGGCCAACACCAAACACAAGAGCGTGGAAGACCAATTTTGCCCCAGACCTGGTTGTGCCACTGACATTGAGACCATGTTTCATTTTCTAAAGGACTGTCCTTATGCTGTTGCCTTCTGGACCTATTTGGTGCATGTCTGGGGGATATGATCTGGGCCAAGTGAATTATGCCAGCATTATCTTGGGCACCTCCCCCTTGACATCAAAATATGATAGCGGCACCCTGAAATTAATATTAATCATCATTAAATACTATCTATGGCATTCTTGATGTGCCTTCTTGTTTCAGCAAAACACCATACCACCTGTGGCCCTGCTCCAGTTGATTGAAATGGAATTAGTTGCCCTGTACTGGAGTGATAGGTGAAATCTCTCCAGTAGTGCTTTACTTTCCCGATGGAACAATGTTAGCCCCATCTGGATAACTTGAGGCCACCACCTCTCCTTCAAAACAGGATCCCACTGTTTTCTGCCTCCACTTGTACCTTCTGATATCTGTTTTCCTTGAGTATTAAGCTGGATTATATCATGACATACATCCTGTGGAGCTATTGCTTTTTCTCCTTTTGTTTAGTATTTTTTTTTATTTCCTTATATCTGCTCTGTAGCCAGCAAGATCATGCCCAGTGCTGTAATAACTGTTTTTATTAATGTTCTCTGTATTTCCCCCCTTTTCTTTGCTTGGGCCTTGACGGTATTGAATTATATTCCTTTTTATTTTGATGTTTTTGATGTTACTGTTTTACTTGATGCCTTCACCACAGATGCTTCAGTCTTTATGTTTCTTGTTTACTCCTAAGGGCTTTGTTTTGCATTTATGATGTGTTTTTTTCCCTTGTGAATTGATACAGTATGATTTTCCTTTTTCTGGTTTCCCTTGTATGTTATTTTCCAATAAAAACTTCTCATACTCTTTGGTAGGGGGAACTCTTGTCTGCCATTTCCAAAATGGCTGAAGTGGAGGTCGCAGCTGGAGGAGGTGGAGGTAGAGAGAGAGGAGGTTTGGTTGGGGAACCATCTGCCCCAGGTTTGGACACTGTACAGATGGAAACTACAGGGACTGGAGCAGTGCTGATTAGGATGGATACCAAAAAAGACAGCACACAACATATTGGACATAATACCTGCTTTGGTTTCTGACACTACATCTTTCCCTGAGGATGGCATGGAATGACACTTGGAGGTGGCTACTGATGCTTTTGACACCTCTGAATGTGATTTGGCAAAGGAACAAGAAAAGCTTTTGAGGTTCACCTTGAAAACGCATAGGACAGTTTTGATACAGTTACTGCAGGAGGACGCTGTCTCCAACATGCCACAAACTACAGAAAAGTCATCCCCTTCACAAGATGTTGACACCCCAATATTATCTCAATTGACTGGAGTTGAGGACATCAAGCTTATGGACATTCAGCTCTCCATTACTTTAAGGTGATCTACAGAATCGGTTCGGGCACCAAGGACCACCCTTGAATTGAGGAAAGGACACGATACAGGTGAATGCCCCAGTACATCCACTTGAAGCCTAAATGATACCTGACATTACTGGAATGGACATCACTGCTGTTGCTGCCTGTTTGGAACCAAATATTTTGATCTCCATGGATGCCACATATACGGGACATGTACCGGAGGAACCTTGCTCTGAACACTCAGTGTTGGAATGCTCTGAACTGCAGGACTCCTTGCAGCAATCACTACAGAAGGACAGGTAATGACTGGACACCTCAGACCTCCTGCAGACAATGCAGTGACAGTGAAGTCTCATACAGAGACATTTAGAATGGCAGATCTGTTCAACCGATTGGGGAAACCTGCCCAAAGATGTAATGCAGTGCAATTAAAATTCAATGGAGATGTAGCTTCTGCTCCTGATAAAAAATATGTCATACATACTATGTTACATGTCACCATGGGTATTTCTGCTAAAGAACTGTTTGCATTTATAAATGTGCAGGTAGAAGCTACATATGACATAAGTTTTAAACAGGTCCAGACCTTAGAAAAATGTTGGCATAAGTAGCCTATTATTAAAGATACACCAGTTTGGCAAAATGTTTTCCCCAGCCCTCTGACTAAACCCACAGTTAAAAACATAACCCTTCTGTTCTGAAATGAATAGGTGAACATCACAGATGTCCGGTACTGGCTCGGCCAAAGATGCAACACCCAGATTGCCCTAATCCTATTTTTGATGACAATCTTATTTGGACTGGGGGCTGGAAAATCAAGGTTCAGGTAAAACAGACGAATATGGGGAATTAATCAATTACTGGGTGGCTTCTATATTGGGAGGGACAGGGGACTTTGCTTTTACCCAGGCCAGCTGAAAACACAAGATCAGAAGCAGCTTATTATTGAATTGCAGGCACAGGTACAGCTTGCAAAGGACTCTGTTCTAGAATCCCAAGCAGTACCAACCCCACCCAAGCTGCCCCCTCACCATTTACCTAATGATAGCAATGACTCAGATCCTAGAGAACCAGATGGTACTATTACACAGCACACCACAAACTACAATTCCTCATGTACCGATTCATTGAGACACCCACAGACATCTATATAGGTACTGCTTTGATGAATGAAATTCCCCCCACCCACCCACCTAAGAAGGCTTCAATTTTGGTCAAACCAAATAGGAGCAGAAGAGGAAAAAGGAAGGCAGATGAGGCAGTGTCAGAGACTCTGGTTCTTATGATAAACCAGTTTCAGGCTCTCTCAAAATGTAAGCAATGGGGGGATACTGAGGAGGAGGAGGGGGAGGACTCTGATGCTTCATCTGTTGCCTTCTCCAAGATGGATTGTTCCTCAGACTCTCAAGCAAAATGTTCAAACTCCAAAAAGATGAAAGGCAGACTTAAACATATGAGAAAAGTAACCTGACAACACTTATACTATGTGTAGGGGCCCTTTACTTGCACCATTGACTATTAAAGTCTGTAGTAGCAAGGCTTATAAGAAGCATATGACCATGTTTCAGGTGCTTAGGGATCTCCTCAATAGTTATTTTCATTCAGGATATTAGGATCAAAACATCCTATGAGATCTCGCAGGCACAAAGACTTTGGACAATGGATTGTTCCCATTGGACACAGGGGGAGGATGTCTGTGATGGGTTGGGAATTTTGTTTAAAGGTAATAGTTTCCAAATTCAATGGGTGGTATAAATTTGTCCTAGAAGGGTGCTTTTGTTGGAATTAACATACAATTCTCTTAGGTTTCGTTTTATAAATACTGTATATATGCACTGCAAGGGATTGCATTAATGGTGGATTCATTTCATAATATTCAACCTTTTCTTCATACTAGTTCTCACATGATTTTTGGAGGGAACTTTAACTGTGGACTGTCCACTACAGATCGGGGTGGGACGAATACTAAAATTGAATTACTTCTGCTAACCTGTAAAATGGCTATAGAGCTGTACCTCATTTTGAGGCTAGAACATATTTTTTTTTTTTTGCCACCAGGATTGATTACTTGTTTTTCTCGAGCAATCTTCAGGTAACACTGACATGTACTATACCACTAGAAACGTCTGACCGCCTTGCAGTCTCATGTCATTGTGCCTCTGGGAATCTTTCCTTTCAAACTACCCTTAGGCCTCAGATGGAAATTAAACTGTAGTTTGTTGTCAGATCCATTGGTTGTGTCAACCTGGAATGAATTATATAAAGCCCATATTTCTGTCTTGGAAGCTTATGATTCACTTGGAGAAGGGTGGATAGATGCTAAACATGATTTCAAGTCTTTTCTTTTATAAGATATGCCAAAGTAAGAGTAGAGATAGTTATTTTAATTATTTAAAGCTATGAGAAAATTGTTTCACTACATTTCTGTGGCAGACAAACATAGGTTGAATCTAACTGCACAAATCACAGCTATTAAAACAGAAATGTTTCATTTTCAGTATAAAAGGACTGAATCCTTAAAACTTGAGGCTCAATATGGCACACAAGGGAAAACACCTGCCTTAGATATATTTAAGAGTTTTGTGGACAGGGTAAACTATACTCATATTAATAAGGTGGTGGAGACTTCTTCAGGGAACTTGCCCAGCCAGAAAACATTTTAGCCATTGTGCAAAATTCACTTGGTCATATGTTTGGAAATCTGTCACCCACTATTTGGAATGCAAAATGTATACAGGATATAAATCCTCCTGACATTTTCTCTCATTTGCAGCATAACCTAGAGATGAACATTGCCATTAAGGAGGTCTCCAATGAATTCATAGATTGCATAGGAATTCTTCTCTGGGTCCAGATGGATTTTCAGCTGAATTTTGTCAGACCTTTTCCACACAGTTGTCCTCAGTTCTGACTTTGTTATTTAAAGAAATTTTAAACTCTGGATTGCTTCCTGCATCCATGGCCCACACCTTTATGATACTTTTGTTAAAAAAGTTAGATAAGACAAATTTAAAAAATTTGAGACCTATAAACCTTTTAAATGTAGACTATAAAATGTTTGTGACAATCTTGTCGCATAGGCTATTAACAATAGCTAATTATGTGATTTCTCCAGTACAATCCTGTGCAATTCCACAGAGATCCATATTCCATAATTTAATATTCCTAACAGATCCTGTTTCCACTGGGGTTTTGAGCAAGACTTTGGGCTTCCTCCTTTCTCTAAATCAGGAAAAAGCCTTTGATTGAGTGGACCAGGCTTATTTATTTCATATTCTAGAGCTGTATCTTATTTCTATGAAATTTATAAATTGGATTAAGGTACTGTACAGTAATGCAAACATTAGGCCCTATATTAATGTGATCCCAGATATGGAGTTTCTGGGGAAAAAGTGGGTCAGACAGGGATGTCCCCTTAGCCCCCTTTTATATGTATGTGTTATAGCCCCTTGACTTCGTAAAATATCAAGTAACCACATATCAAGACTATTGTCATGGAGGAATACAAATTTTACATCCCACGTTTTTTTTTCATAGTATATTTATTTATGAAAAGTGTTATCCCTTATTGAAAGATGTATCTCTTTAATTGCATGGCTTTCTCAGTTATTGGTTTGGTTCTCCAAAATAAATGGAACCAGAATCAGTTTTTAGTTTTTGTGCGCTACCTAAATTCCACAACCAAGAACTGATAAAGTAATGACAGGGGAAGGTAACTCAGGATTTTATCCTGTCTAAAACAAGAAAGCAATTCTATTTCACTATACTTTGCTGAATATTTTTATGAGACTCCATAACTGCATTTGAGTACCCCTGAGGATACAAACACAATTTTTCAACAACTTACTGATAAGTGGATACCTTTGCAGTTTTGGGATGTAACTTGACTTTCTTGTCATGGCATATTGGGAGTAAGAAATTCCCATAAATACAAAGCTATTGATGAATGTATGTGTCCCAGACCTTCCTGTGATAACCTTTTAGAAACTCTGGAATATATTTTTCTTTTATGTCCTTTTGCCCAACACTTTTTGGTCTTTATTCATGGCTGTTTGGGGAGACATGCTTCTACCCCCAATCACCTACAGTATGACATATTAAGTCTGGGGTTACACCCTATTAGACTGAAAAGATTTTACCCAAGTACATTAAGATTGATTTTTGCAGTCTCCAGATTTTACTTCTGGCAAGCCAGATGTGCCTTCCTCTTACAGCGAAATGAAGTTACTGCCATACACATTTTTCAGCAAATTAAGACTTTTTTGAAATATCACTATCTCTCTGAAAGAAGTACAGTAGCACCTCATCTTTTTAGTTCATATTAGAAACATTGTTTTAGGTGTGTGCATGATTAATCACCATTTTGTATCTTCTTTTACATTTCTATTTAAAAATGTTCTTCTGATTAAGTATATTTCATTTAAGTTTTGCTATACCAAAGATTTATGAAATAAACTGTATTGTGAATGTGGAGGTGGTGTGGGGATATACTATTTTGCCACTACTGAGTTAAAATTGAGCATTTTTAATCCATGAGCCCTACTTGCCTGAAACAGGAAGTAGGAAGAGGGTGGTGCTGTCCATTACAACTGGGGCTGTCTACTAAACGCTAAAACAGAATTTTTATTCATTTGCTCTGGCAAAAGGATACTTTGCAAGCCCTAACATTACACAAGGGCTTTATTTGGAGCTAAAATATACAGTTTATCACAACTTTTGGGTGCGAGGACAACGCGACCCCGGGCATTAACTTCTGGGTCATTTGGGGCTTAAAACTCACCCCTGCAGTGAGTGGAATCAGCTATACCAAAGATTTATGAAATAAACTGTATTGTGAATGTGGAGGTGGTGTGGGGATATACTATTTTGCCACTACTGAGTTAAAATTGAGCATTTCTAATCCGTGAGCCCTACTTGCCTGAAACAGGAAGTAGGAAGATGGTAGTGCTGTCCATTACAACTGGGGCTGCCTACTAAACACTAAAACAGTGTTTTTATTCATTTGCTGTGGCAAAAGGACGTCTTGCAAGCCCTAACATTACACAAGGGCTTTATTTGGAGCTAAAATATACAGTTTATCGCAACTTTTGGTTGCGAGGACAACGCGACCCCGAGCATTAACTTCTGGATCATTTGGGGCTTAAAACTTGCCCCTGCAGTGAGCAGGGCATGCATTTTCACTCACAGAGACACATACAGAGACACATGCATCAGCGTGTGTCGGCTGTGTCTGCTGGGACTGCTGGGAGAAAATAAATTTAATAAAGGTAACATAAGGTAACCAAAATGAAGCTATGTACTGGCTGTAATATGTATGCTGAGGGGGAAGTCGAACTAGGTTTCATGTGTTGCAAGTGTTACAAAATAAAGACCCTAGAATTTGAAATTGATCAACTAAAGGACAGAATAAAGGTGCAAGCTGATATATCCTCACTTGAACAATATATAGATGGCATGGTGGATAGTATGTCAGAAACAATTCCTCATGACCAACAGGCTACAGACATTCAGGTCCCAGTAAATGAAAATCAGGAGGGGGAGCCTAATAAATGGTATCTTGTAAATAAAACAACATGTAACAAAAGAGGTAGAAGAAATATTGGGGGGTACATCGAATTTGCTAACACCAAATAGGTTTAGTGCACTCACAATAGAAGAACATGGGGGGGCAACATTCTGAAATAGCAAAGGAGGAGCCAGATAGTCGGATCCCCCATGTGCAACAAGGATCCCCTATTGTATACCAGGATATAACCCCCTATGCACAAGATACACAGGATGTACTATTTATAGGTGACTCAATGTTAAAATACACTGATGCAGTTCTATGTAAAAACAGGAACTTACACACAACAGTAAGTGCCCTACCAGAGGTGGGGATAGGAATATAAAAAACTAATCCCAGGACTTATGGAAAATACCATTAACCCTGTGACATTTTTACATCTCGGAGGAAATGATGTTGGGAAAAGAAACATATTGGATATTCAACGAGATTTTGAGGAGGCTGGGCAAAAGATTAAAACATTCAAAGGCAAGCTAATTATATCAGGGCTCCTGCCAGTACCTAGTGCGAATGAATCACTAGGCAAAGAAATTCTAAGGCTGAATGGTTGGCTGAAATGCTGGTATCAGAGAGAGAGGACCAGCTATTTGTCAATAACTGGCAGGATTTTCAGGGACATCATTTGTTTGCAAGGGATGGAATACACCTCAATAGGCAGGGTAAAAGGATTTTTTCTTACAAGTTAAAAAGGTTGATGACCGAAAATGTGGTGCATTTAAACTGACTGAGAGGGGGGAAATGGTTAATACATTAGGTTAAGGAGTTGGAGAAACAAGAGTTGGGGTACATAAAACTAACAAACATCTTATGTCCAAAATAAATTTTCTTTTAGTCAACGCTAGGAGTTTAAACAATAAAATCGGGGAGCTTCAGCTAGTTTTGCATGATTTGGATATTCATGTCTGTGCAGTTACTGAAACATGGTGGAAATCTAAGGATGGGTGGGGGAAAAATATACCAGGGTACACCCTCTATAATAAGGATAGGATAAATAATGGGGGGTTATCTATGTGAAGGAAGTAATACCATCAGAGCAGAAGGATACATCTAGATGGGATGGTAATGAAATTCTCTGGGTATCAATCTCTCCAGAATATAAAAAAAAAATTGATCTAGGAACGATATATAGAAATCCCACTATAACAGCAGGTGAGGACTTAAATATGTTAGATTTTTTTAAGCATTTATCGGAGTTTAAGAATGTGGTCCTAATGGGCAATTTCAACCTGCCAGGTATAGATTGGGTAAATTTGGTAACAAAAACAAATAAAGAAAATGATTACCTAAACACTCTTAGTCTGATTGGTTTGGAACAATATGTAAGGGAAAACACTCGAGATAAACATATTCTTGATTTGATTCTAAGTAATATGGGAGAAAAGATAAATAACTGCCATGTACTGCCATCTTTGGGCTCTAGTGACCATTTAATGGTAAGATTTGATTATATAGGGGCATTGAGTCAAAATTTGGGTAACACCATAATATATAGATATGATAGGGCCAATATAATGGGTATGCAGAGAGATCTGTCAAATTGGAACTAGGAAGCAGAGTTTAAAGGTGTATCGATATCAACAATGTGGGATATCCTTAAATCCAAAATCATTAGCTTGATCCAAAAATTTGTACCGACCAAGATTAAATATAATATAGCTAAAAAGCACCTCCCCCCTTGGATGACAACAGTAATCAAAAAAGAAATAAAGGAAAAAAATAAAGCTTTTAAACGTGCTAAATTAAGAGGAGATGTTGATAGCTGGGCAAACTATAAAAGGTGTTTAAAGTCCACCAAAAAAAGTATAAAAGAAGCAAAAAGTAAATATGAAATTACGTTAGCTACTAGGGTTAAGGACAATTATAAATCCTTTCATCAATATATCAATAGCAAAAAGGGTGAATCAAAAAAGATAGGTCCTATGCTGGATACTGAGGTAAAATTAGTTGCCGTTAACTGTGCAGTTACTGAAACATGCTCCCGGGTCGTGCCTGAAAATAGTCATTTTATGGCTAGTGCACCTACCTGGTTAACAAAAACTAAATAAATAAATAAACTTTGGTATGGTGGAACTAAGTAATAATTACTTTGCTTCAGTTTTCAATACAGGACAACCACTATCAGGGATTAATTGTGGTATACCCAATGATGACCAGGGAATAATTATGGACAGGCAGGAAGTTATGTTAAGACTCCAAAAACTTGATCAGAATAAGGCACAGGGCCCAGATGGGATACATCCTAGAGTGCTCAAGGATTTGTCTGAACAACTTGCAGGCCCAGTTACTGTATTATTTCAGAAATTATTAAAGGATGGGGAGGTCCCTGAATATTGGAAACAAGAAAATGTGATTCCCATACGCAAGAAAGGTCCCAAACAGGAGGTTAAAAATTATAGGCCTGTTAGCCTGACCTCGGTTCTGGGAAAAGTGCTAGAGAGATTTATTAAGGATTTTATTTCGGAACACCAATATAAAACTGGAAATGTTGACAATGCACAGCATGGCTTTGTTAAGGGGAGGTCTTGTCAGATTAATCTATTAGAATTTTATGGGAAAGTAAATCAGGCATTGGATGGGGGTAGTTCCGTGGATGTTATCTTCTTGGATTTTGCCAAGGCATTTAACAAGGTACTTCATGTCAAACTACTAGAAACTCTGGTCAATATCGGAATTAACCATAATATTATTTGTTGGATAAGATCTTGGTTGACTGACAGGAGTCAGAGAGTTTGTATAAAGGGAGAAATCTCCAACTGGCAGAGAGTGACTAGTGGAGTGCCGCAGGGTTCGGTGTCAGATCCCTGCCTGTTTAATGCCTATATAGGGACAATGAGAACCTTCTCTGATATTTGGTTTTCAAAATTTGCAGATGATACCAGACTAGGGAGGGTGGTCAACTTTAATAAGGATGCAGACTTATTACAATCAGCCCTAAGTGAGTTAGAAATTTGGGCACACAAGCATGGTTCATTTTTCAACGTGGATAAGTGCAGTTTGATGCATTTGGGGAAGTACAATATTCTACATGATTATAAAATGGGAGGTAAAATTCTCAAAGAGAACTCAGAGGAATGTGATTTGGGAATAAAAATCAGTAATAATCTGAACTTCACACCCCATTATAATCAGATAATTAAAAAAGTGGGTAGCACACAATATTATATTAATAAACATATTAAAAGTATAGATAAGGGTGTCCTTTTGCCATTGTACACATCATTGGTACGTCCACATTTGGAATATTGCTCCCAGTTGTGGTCACCATTTAAAAAAGGGGATATAGCATCGATGGAGAGGGTCCAGAGAAGAGCCACCCGTAGAATTAAGGAAGTACAGGGGATGGACTATAACAAGAGGCTTAGTACACTGGGGTTATATTCTTTAGAGTTCAGAAGATTAAGGGGGGGATATGTGTCTGATTTATAGAGCCCTAAATGATCCGACATTATGGGAACAGCTTGATTTGGAAATCATGGATCATAATCATAATACTAGGGCACACCCGTTACAGATAAAATCAGATAGATTCTATTCAAATAAAAGGAAGTACTGGCTGACAGTAAGAGCACCTAGGATCTGGAATAAACTACCAGTAGAAATAATTGTTAGTAGTGCTATAGAAGTCTTTAAGAGAGAACTGGATAGTTATTTAATAAATAATGGTCTAGTGGGATATTCTTAAAAACATATGGCGAGCATATGGACTTTGTCTTTAAAAGTTCTGTATACCTATGACACCTATGAAGTTCAATGATTGATTCCCCTTGTATTTTTTTTCAGTCAGAGATGTATTTGAACTGTTTCTTTATTTCAAATAAAAAATTCCCCAACTCTTTTCAAGACGTGTCGTGGGATCTTTAATACTCACCTGAACAACCACCAGAACAGGCAGATGGGACATCAGTTTAATGTCTCGCCTGAAAGATGGGTCACTCTTTATATTTAGACTCAACAATGAGAGAAATAACAATTAATTTACATGGTAAAACCTTGCAAAATAAAAAAAAAAACTAAAGGTAAAAACTAAATGGAAACCTCCTACACCTGCTGAATCTTGATTTGCACATAAAGATGCACAAGGAAGTGAGGCTGAGCCAAGGAGATCCCTATAGTACCTGTAAAATAGGAAAAGAGACACAAAAACATAAGAGAAAACAATATTTTTGTGGATATAGAGGGCAAGCTAGGGTACACTGGGACTTATACAAAAAGGGGTTTACTGATAAATACCAAGATAAAAAGCATTATATTCACCCAACATAGCTAGTTTATATTGGCCTAGATTTTAAAAGAGTTGTACATTATGTAACCTCAGTTTCAATCAATATTGTGATGCACACAGCACTACATCTACATCAGAATGTGATACAACCATGAAAAGATTCTACGTCACTATCTGCATCTGGAGCTGTATCACTATTGTGTCACATTTGTGTTGGAAAGATGAATTGGATCACATTTGCATCAGAAAAATTACCCATGCCAATTTTCAATACTTGTATCAATTATTTGCCTCACAATTATGATGCAAATGCTATATCACTAAAAGGGTGGTCTAAGTCATGTGGCAGGCATAAAAGTAATAAAGTAGGCCCCTAAATCGAAGTGATTTCGGTGCTAGGAGACATGAGAGAGACACTGAAGGAGAAATAGATAGCTGTGTTACAAGTTTATTTTTCCAATGAGGTGATAATGTGGTTTTCTAGTTATCTTAGCAAAAGAGTGCATAAAACAAAAATTGGTGGAAGTGTCTCAGAAGGCTATCCTATTAAATGTGGGGTACAGCAAGGTTCAATATTGGGACCCCTTTTGTTTTCATTGTTTATGAAATCAGCACCTGGATGCTGTAAAAAATCTGAGATTATTCTTTATGCAGGAGATGTGCTTATTTTTAGCATTGTATCAGCCCTTGGGGATGTAATGGGTGTTGTACAAAGAGATTTTGAATCTTTACAGGAGTGGCTTATGTCAAGAAGAATACTTCTGAATACAAAAAAAAAAAAAAAAAACTAGGCCGTGATCTTTACAGGTCCAAGAAAGAGTAGGGAATTTTGATCATCTCATAGTTGATCTAAAAGGTGAACCCATTGAAATTGTTGACAGTTCTAAATATTTAGGGATCATACTGGATAGCAATCTAACGTTTGAACTCCACATTAAATATGCCGTAAAACTGTACATTAGATATTGGGTTTACTGTTTAGAATATATACTGTTTTGCTACCTGAATCTCGTAGATTATTAAGACATAGTTTATTGCTTAGTATATTGGATTATGGTCTTACTGTATATTCAGCAACTGGTGGTAGAGTTTTGAGTAAATTGAATGTAACGTACAACAAAATTCTCAGATTTATGACTAATCTTCAATTAATTAGTGCACCGATCACATACTCCTATGTGTAATGATATATATATATAATTATCTGCTGCCTGGAAATTTTCTTTGTAGATATACAAATGTATGATAGTGTTTACTTTTCACAGGGTATACATAATGTTTAACTGTTTTCTGTATTTTCCATTTGTCCCCAGATGAGCCTAGTGGAAGCCATGCCAGCCCGAAATCTGTACTGGTCTAATTGAATCATGAAAAAACTTTCAAAGATATAATATTATGTGTTTCTTATATATTTTTTTCTTTGATGCCACTGTGGGATTTGAACCTGTAGTCATATATTTAATTTTATTGGTCATTACACACACAGTAGGAGGATGTGATTGGTGCACTAATTAATTGACACATATGAAACAGGTAGAATCCTAGTACACTGTTATTCTCTGAAGAAGTCTTCAGGTGAAATGTAAGAACTACCTGCTATACTGGTTTGCAGCACTCTGTATCTTGATGGATGAATAAATATGTTCATTAGTTACTGAACTGACTATTCATTTGTGTTCTTACTGCTGGGGTGAGTGCAACACTTAATAAATCTACATTTTATTTTTTACTGTTTAAATTTACAAACATTTAAAGTACATAACATTAAAAAAAAAACCTGAACCTAGCTAACTGGGACCTGTTTTGCTAGATTCTGGTGTTTTCTTTTTTTAAGTTGGCAGAAATGTGTTTTCTGTGGACCTAAAATCCAGGGTGCCCAGCTTAGCAAGAGGAGCCATTCACCCACATTCTCTGTATCAGAACAGCGGGACTTTCTTGATTGTCTGCAGCCACAGCTGGAACTCATGCTGCAGGCTACAGTGAGAACAGTGAGCTGCTGTTTCCCTGGTGTCTAGTAGTGCCCCCCCAATTGCCATCCCTTTATGTATGTAATGTTGCCCTGATATCTTGTGGCATCCCCCAATCTTCAATTGCTATCCCAGTAATGTAGTTGTCTTCACCTGGTGTCTAGTGGAACCACCAACCCTCTGATTGCTGCCCCCATAATGCATTTGTCTTTCCTTGGTGTCTAGTAGCACCCCACACTCTCCAATTGCTGTTCCCATAATGTATTTGTCTTTCCTTAGTGTCTAGTGGCATCCCCAACTCTCTGATCGCCATCCCCATAAAATGTTTTTTCTTTCTCTGATGTCTAGAAGCACCCCCCCGAATGTCATCCCCATAATGTTTTGTCTTTCCCTGGTATCTAGTGGCACCCCCACCCTCTGATCACCATCACCATACTGTTTTTGTCTTTCCCCTGGTGTCTAGTGGCACCCCCACCCTCTGATCACTGTCCCAGTCGGAAATAAAGAAATACATCTCTCAATGTTTTTTTTAAACCTGCAAAAAAGAAAATGGTCACTAACCAATCAGACCCCCCCATTCTCACCTCCCATTCAGCACCCACCACCCTATGCCTCCAGTACACCCCCTATACCATCACTCACCTGAACAGGTCACAGGGTAAAGATACTCTCTCTGATCCATAATAAATCTTGCTGCTGAAACCACCAACTGCAATATGAGAAACCAAGGTAATTATGGTTCAATGTATTACAATGGGGTTTTGAACTTTGATGCACAACTTTGTCATTTTTGCATATTTTGACCCCAAATGTTCAACATGGCC
The DNA here is from genome assembly GCA_016271365.2 of Neoceratodus forsteri. Lineage (NCBI taxonomy): Eukaryota > Metazoa > Chordata > Ceratodontiformes > Ceratodontidae > Neoceratodus > Neoceratodus forsteri. The sequence goes on from CM057449.1 coordinate 738,996,650, forward strand.
TTTTTGGGACCCCGCCTCATGACCAATGGCAGTGGGAGTACATAACTCAAGCCAGAAAGGTGATTTCACAGTCACCTGGTGAAATCACCTTTTAGGAGGGGGTTTTGAAAATGTTTACCACCCTTGTTCATGAGGTGGGGTCATAAGAAGGCTATGTTGAAAATGTGGGTACAAATATGTAAAAATGGCAAAGTTATGCACATATGTTGAAATTTTACTACACTCGCTTGCAAATTTTGTAATTGTAAATAATTTGGCCCCAAACATTCAACATAGCCATTTTTTTACACCACCTCATGAATGTGACAGCTGTAATTTTTTTTAAACTGGGCCAAAATGTGTTTTCGCACCTGTGGCATGAAAATGTTGTTTCAGCTGGGATTTTAACAACTTCACTAACAGGTTCATGAGGTGGGGTAATAAGAAGGTTATGCTGACAATTTGGTGTACAAATATGGTAAAATGCCTAGGTTATGAGTGAACATTGCAGTATTTCATTGCTCACTCATAACTTCACTAATTTTCATTATTTGAACTCCAAACTTTCAACATAGTCATTTTCCACACCACATCAAAATATGACAGGTGTCATTTTTGAAATCTTGGATGGCATGTGTTTTTGCACTTCTGGTGCAAAATGACATTTTGGCCAGGATACTATAAATGTTACATGTTGTGTTTATAAGGCAAATCATAAAATGAGTATCCTGAAAATTTGGGGTCAGAATTGAATATATATATATATATATATACACACACATATATATTATGGTGGCATGGTAGTGCCACTATAGTTAAGGCTGAGTACCCCATCTAAGGTTAAATCTGAAATTTTGCACTTTAATAACTTTGCCACTGTATAATGGATTTGCCTGAAAGTTGGAATGCTTGGTCTGATACCTTAGATCTCTGGACCTGCCAATTTTTGTTATGGTCGGATGTACAGTTGCGGAGCTACAGAGTGCCAAATAACACATAAATTATGGGTTTTTATGTGTTTCTGTGCTCGTGCTTACAGACTGCATGGTTTGTGTGATCAGTTCAAAAACATCAGGAAAGATGCAGCCAGGGTCCCAGATGTGCCTTTCGAACATTTTGTGAAAAAATATTAAATGGTTCAAAAGTTATTCAAAAAACACTGAATCCCATTATAGTCTATGGGAAAAGTTAACAAACTATGCAAAAGTGTCGCAAATGCAGTTTTTAGTGTCACAAATTACCCTTTTACTTTCGTGATTCAGCCATTTTATTTTTCAGTTGGTGGTCAGAAAAATGCTTGGCATTTAAATTTGGGACTCTCTAGGGACACAATTATTTTTGTGTTCACCTAATCGAGTCCTGAGGATGCTAGCCATGTCTTTTTTAAGGGGTAAAACACCCCCAAAAATATGTTTTTTTAATTTTTGTAAAAAGTAGTGTTGCAAAGTACTTTCACATATGCTACACTTTTATGATTTTGTTTGCAAAAGTGTTCTGATTTGCAAAAGTAATTTGTGACACTATGCCCAAAACAATAGGAACTCTTTGCCACCCTGCTGCAAAACAACAGTTTGGGCTTTTGGCCTGAAATTTGCAACGAAGAAAGCTAACATCCCACAGATGTGTCTTGTTGTGGTTTGGAGCCAAAATATAACAGGACTGCAAAGTTATGGCACTCCAAAGTTGACAATGTCTCCCTTAGGATAACATTACGGCATTCGCCACAGCGTTCGGATCCCGTATCTTTAAAACGACTCGAGAAACAGACTTTTCGTCATAAAAATTCTTAGTCCCCCACTGGGGGCTAAGTGCAAAACTAGCCTGGAAAGTCGTAAATAATATGAGATTTTAATTTTTTTTCTATGTCGTACGATTACTGAGGTATAAGCAATTTAGTATTCCAAGTACTGATTTTCCTGTCTGAGATCCACTATCATGCCCACATTGTTTGTATTCACTGTGCATCTGAATGCACCTCTTTCGAACACAAAGCATGTGCGTTAGCATTACCGTTAGTGTTAGCCTTTGCATTCATGTTTGTCCTTGCGTTTCCGTTTGCTTCACTATTAGCGTTACTATCGGTGTTTGCATTACCGTTTGCATTTCCATTTATGTTTGGTTCACCGTTACCATTTTCCTTTCTGTTACCATTTGCGCTTCTGTTACCGTTTGCGTTTGTGTTACCTTTACCGTTAGCGTTACCGTTTGCGTCTGCGTTTATGATTGCATTTGCTTTACTGTTTGTGTTTACATTTGCGTTTGCGGCATCATTATAGTTACCATTATCATTTGCATTTATGTTACCATTACCATTTGTGTTTGCATTTGCATTTGCGTTTCTGTTTATGTTACCGTTATAGCTTGCATTTACATTACCGTTAACGTTTGTGCTTGTGTTACCATTTGAGTTTGCATTACTGTTATTGTAACCATTACCATTTGCATTTCAGTTTGCACTTGCATTTATGTTACTGTTTACATTTGCGTTTGTGTCAACATTTGCATCAATGTTAGCATTACCATTAGCGTCTGCATTTATGTTACCATTTGCATTTGTGTTTGCGCTTGTGTTTACGTTACCATTGCCATTTGCATTCTTGTTACCGTTCGTGCTTACGTTACCATTTGCGTTTCCATTTCCATTAGCCTAAACGTTACCATTACTGTTTGCATTTGCATTTGCACTTGCATTCATGCTTCCATTTGCATTACCGTTTCTGTTTGCATCACTGTTAGATTGACGTTAGAGTTTGTGTTTACATTACCGTTGCCATTTGCGTTTGTGTTTGCATTACCATTTGCATTTTTGTTTGCATTACCGTAACTATTAGTGTTTGTGTTTCCATTCATGTTTGCGTGAGTGTTAATGTTCTCATCAATGTTTGCATTTTCCATCGCTGTTACCATTAGTGTTTGCATTAATGTTTATGTTTACATTTACATTTCCATCACCATTACCGTTACCATTTCTTTTTATGTTATCGTTACCTTTTGCATTTCTGCTTGTGTTTTTGTTTGCATTTGCATTTATGTTTGCGTCACCATTACTGTTACTATTTCTGTTTCTGCTTCCATTTCCATAACCTTTAGCATTTGCATCTGTGTTCACTTTTGCATTACCATGACAATTATTGTTTGCATTTGCATCACTGTTACTGTCAGTGTTATTGTTACTGTTAGGGTTATTATGCACAAATGGCCAGCACGGGCCCCATGCTCCCACCACCACATTCCATTCACGATTAATATTGTACATTCTCAAAAAGAAGGGAAAGTCATGGCAAAAAACTCCATTTAATGCATCAGTTAGGGTTGTTTGACAGTGACAAAAGCAAGGAAATTCTGGGTTAGGGTTGAAAACCCTAACTGAGCATTCCCCCCGACCACCATACACACACACACACACACACACACACACACACACACGTACATGCAAGTAGGGGAAGGACCAAGGCAACACAACCAATCGCACACAACCAGCAACAGGTAACAGAAATAACATACAACTATCTAAACCATGAAACCACACACATCCATGCTCCCATCGGGCTGTGGCATGGGGTCATCACTGCTCACTCTGACCCCAGACATTTGACACACTGCAAAAGACATATAACTATGGACAACTGGGCATCTTGGGCTACACGCTGCCACCAGCACATAACACAGATTTCTCATATGGTATATTGGGGTGTACAAGACCCAAAACAGGATTTTCCACATTCTCTGAAATACTTTCGAAAATCACTTTTGCAAATGTGACAGTGTCATGCTACGCATTTGCAACACTTTCATGTTTGCGACAGTATTTTGCGACACTATTTTGCATGCTTTTCACAAATGCAACACTGTTGTGTGTTCCAATTGTGACACTTTCGTGTTTGCGACAGTATTTTGCAAAAGTATGCTCCTGATGATGCACATCTTTGCTATCATCCTGCAAGCAATCGATTAGGTCCTTTGGGCTGAAATTTGCAGCGTAGCAAGCCCTGGTCCCACAGATGTGCCTTTTCCTGCTTTGGTGCTAAAATACTTAAGCATGAAACAGTGTGACTAGGCAGCAGGTAAAGCAAATAGGATGCTGGGATGTATAGGCAGGGGCATCATCAGCAGGAAAAGGGAGGTCATAATTCCGTTATACAAGACACTAGTGAGGCCCCACCTGGAGTACAGTGTACAGTTCTGGAACCATACCTATGTAAGGACATAGACAGGGTAGAGAAGGTTCAGAGGAGTGCAGCAAGATGGTGCATGGATTGCATCACAAGTCCTATGAAGACAGGTTGAAGGAACTGAACATGTACTCCCTGGAGGAGAGGAGGGAGAGAGGGGATATGATAGAGACATACAAGTATCTCACATGGAGGAACAGGGTGCAGGAATACACTATTTTTAAGCAAAAAGATGTTCCAGGACTAGAGGGCATGGGATGAAGTTGGAGGGAGGATGATTCAGAGGAAACATGAGGAAGAATTTCTTCACAGAATGGGTGGTGGACAAGTGGAACACCCTGCCAGAGGAAGTGGTGGGGGCTGAAACAATCATGGGATTTAAGAATGCATGGGATAGACATAAAGGAATTCTGGAGGTCAGAGGTAAGGGGCAACAGAGTTCTAGGAAAACATAAACTGAACTTACAAGCTCAAATGGGCAGACTGGGTGGGCCATAGACCCTTATCTGCTGACACTGTCTATGTATCTATGTATCTATGTATGACAAAGTTACACTGTTCCTAAATTGAGCAATTTCCCATAGACTAATATTGCTGCACCCATGATGCCTTTTGCCACCCATATGTTGAAAATGTAGCAATGTATGCAGTTTTCGCTACTACCACCCTGATTCTTCTTTAGGTGAACTAACCTTGTGAAACAAGTTTGGAAATACTGTATGATACCTGAAGTAAGATTTCTTACCTACTTGCTACGGTAACACAAGTATACACCTTCTGTTGGTTGTGTGTGATTGGTTGTGTTGCCTTGGTCCTTCCCCTACTTGCATGTATCTGTGTGTGGTAGTGGGAGGGGGAATGTACAGTTAGGGTTTTCAACCCTAACACCAAATTTCCTCACTTTTGTCTCTGTGGAACAACCCTAACTGATGCAGAGTTTTCTGCCATGAATATATATATATATAGTTTTGTTAACAAATTTTGTGTGTAGTTCTACTCTTGCCCCACTGGGTATCCTTTGTGATCCTGTGCTGGTGTGCTCAGTTCAGGGGTGAGCTCAGTGACCCATCTGGATAGGGAGAGGGTGGGGGGATAGTGCTGTTATGCAACACCTCTCCCTAGTCTGGGAATGAAAATTGCAGGGTTGTCCGCATGGGCCTGGATACCATATAGTGAAGGCTATTATCCTCTTTGCATAGGGCCCTAGACCTCTGCACCACTGGGTTGCAGAGCACCCTATGCATTGGCTGACAGATGCACTCTTTGCCCTATGTAACTGTATCTGAAGCACAAGGACCACAAGGCCCTGCACATCTGCAGCCAACTAGACAGCCCCATGAATTCTTCACATTCATTGCTTCATTTAAGTGCAGGGCCCTCTGTAGGCAGATAAAGTGTTCCCTTGGCACAGGGCATCAGGTCCCAAATGGACCTGCATGAATGAGGATATTATTCCAATATCTCAAAAAGAAATTATTTGCAAAAAAACTTCATTAATGCACTTGTTAAGGTTAAATTAACAAAAGTAGGGAAATGTGGTGTTAGGGTTTTCAACCCTAACATCCCACCACCACCATCCATGCATCAACAGGAAATATCATTACAGTTTCACCTCTCCTGCATCTTTGCAGGTGTGAGGTGTACCTTGGGGTTGTCAACCATAACGCTCACCCCGTTCTCATATACAGTACTTTACACATCTCAGTTTCTTTAATGATTGAAGGGGTGAGCAATTAGGGTTGATAACCCCAAGGTGCACCCCATGCCTGATTTGTGAAGATGTAGGAGAGGTAAAATCATAATGTCTTCTCCTGTTGTTGCCTATAGGGTGGGGGTGAGGTGTTAGGGTTGGAAACCTTAATGCCAGATTTCCCTACTTTTGTCTGTTTAACCCTAACTAGTGCATTAATTAAGTTTTTTTTTTCCAAAGAATATGTATATATAAATGTGTATATAAATTGTAAATATAAGCTGGGTGGGGTGGTGTATTAGGAATAAAGCTGGGGTGGGAGACAAAGAGTGGGGAAAATGTTTTAAAATGTTGTCACTAACACAGTTCTTCTGAGACTGCCAATTATTTGTAATTATTGTTTGTGTAATTTTTATGTTATTTTGCTGCTTTAATGAAAAGAAAGGATTTTCATTTTGAAAACACAGTGTGACTTTGTTGTGCATACCAAAAAAATATACTACTGACCATCATAAAGTACCCTGTGCATTTCCTGCAACTTTCCACAATTTTGGCATGAAAAGTTCTGCAAAACTGACTGAATTTCTCTGCAATTTTTCCAGTGCCAATAGCAATTGAGCAATGTTGCAAACTGATCTCTCCAAGACTCAGCCTGTGGCTGCTATCATCATTCTTGAAACCTTCAGCCACCTGCATGACTTCTCAGTAGCTGTGACTTCTCAGCATAGACACTCTCTCTTGTGGTACTATATCTCTAGATCTGAATCCTTCCAGAGCCATTGCTCACACAGTACAGCTCTCCTTGCTCAGGGGCAATGACACACCTCTCTATGTCACAGATAATAACACCTTACTTTAGAAACAAAATATGGTAACTGTAATCTTCTCTTCCGAGGCAGAATCACAGTTTTTTCCATTTATAAACCAGCCATCTGTACCTCAAAGGACTCAGTCACAGAAGAATGAAGTATATAGAAAATAATATTTTAATACTTCAAGATATTTACACCTATAATACAGGATACTACACAAAGACTATGGGGATCAGTAGGTTTAGAAAAACAAAATAAATGTTTGAATATTAGGTAACAAAAAGAAAGAAATCTATCTCACTCTTCTCCATTTAGCAAAGTAGAATAACTTACCACAGAGAACATTTCAATGAATCTGGGCATACCCAAACCTTAGATGTTAGTTGTTTAGAGTCCCAAACATGATAGACGTGCTTTCCCAAAACTCAGGTTAACAAGGTTTCCCAAATACCAATCTCCTCTCTACCCTCAGCATATATGTCCTATGACATCAAGCCCAGGCCAATGCTTGTGTCTTGAAAGCTGGGTCCTCTTGGGAAACCAGTATGAGCTGGACTTCAGGACACTAAATATACAAATACATTTGTGTTTTGCTCTGAGTCCTTTCTAGCCCAGCAGGGCTGTCTGCTTAGCTAGCAGTTTCCTGACATGAAAAGACACTTTCAATTTGAAGCTCTCCTATTAATTGTCCAGGGGTCCTGTTATAATGCAGGACAGCAGAGAGATTAAATGCCCCTGGAGCCAGTTGGTTTACCCCTGATAAAAATATTGGCTTTCCCCAGAAATATCAACATTGTCCCTTCAACTGTTTGAATTCTGACTGGTATGTATGCAAAAGGAAATGAATGAAAAAAATATAGTAACAGGTATATATAGAAATTGCTACATTCCCCCCTCAGAAAAAAAAGAAAAAAATCCTTTAGCAGCACTAAATAATGTTTTGGGGTTTTTTTTCGTGTGAGTTGGCTGGCTTCCACTGCTATGCCATCAGTTCACTTTCTGGGTGAGCCTCACATTAGTATCTCCTAGTGTCTCCACTACTTAAAAAAAAGGCACTACCTAAGGCCTGGACAGCTCATCCATGTTACCATGCTGCAACCCACTCTGGTGCCTAATGTCCATATTATAGGACTGGAGCACCAGACTCCACCTTAGCAACTTTGCATTCTGTCCGCTGGTCCTATGCAACCATGTATGGGGGTTGTGATCAGTAACCAGGATGAACTATCTCCTATAGAAATAACATTGCAGCTTCTGAAAAACTCAGACAATCCCTACATACTTCTTCTCTATTGTGGTGTAGGCCTCCTCTCTTGGCAGCAGCTCTGCTCTGGTACATGACTGGGAGTACCTCTCCCAAGAGTGTTACCTGACTCAGAATCACACCTAGCCCATGCTCAGATGCATCTATGTGCACAATAAACCTTAGAGAATAATCCAGGATGGTGAGCATAAGTGCTTGACACAGTGCTTCCTTCAGCTGGTGGAATGTGGTATTGCATGTTTCTGTCCCCTGAACCCTTTCCGACTGAACCCTTTCCGACATTTTCTTCCTGGTGAGATCAGATAGGGGTTAGGCCATGTTGATGAAAATCTACACAAACTTACAGTAGTATCCTGCTGTTCCTAGGAACACCTGTACTTTCCTCTTGGTTGTGGGCATGGCTCATCCCTAGATAGCTTCAATTTTCACAGACTCAGACCACATGTACCCACTCCCTACCTCTGCCCAAGGTATGACATTTCTGCCATTGCAATCCTGCACTTCTCTGCCTTGACTGTTAGCCCAGTGGCATGCAGTCGGTGTAACACCTCAGTCAAGAATACAAAAACATGCTGATTTCAGCAACTGCCCAGGAAAAGGAAGAAACTGTATTTGATAATACAAGTGAATCACATGATGTGGATGCTTCATCAGATTATGCAACATCTATTGTGGTCACAGCAATAATTTCCACTTAATGCCACCATGTACTCCTTCAACAACACTGGGAAGTATGACACAAAGTCTTCTTTCACAGCCTTTGAAAAAGGCATGTCATTCTGAAAAGCACACAGATGACTTTCACACTTTTTGGTCAAATGTCATGGAAACTAATAATTCAGATGTGTCTTTGCCTGATATTTAGGATGTCTGTTTACGAGAACTACTCATTCATATTACTGATGACCCTTTTGATACTGGCTTGAAAAGAAAATCATGTGGCCTGCACTATCTGCCTTTGCTATTAAGCTTCCTAGTTGCCCTCCCACTAGTGTTTACTGTGAGTGTATATTACCTGGAGATGTTGTCTCTGATGGCCACAGAAGGCTTCATTCTGAAAAAATGTACAGTGCCTTACCTTCCTAAAAGTCATCCTCAACAAATTCTTTTACCAGGACAGTGAAGAGTGACAGGAACACAAAAGTGACAATGACAAACAGCTGCAACAGGTATCTTTTAAGAAGGGTGCTTCTTTAGTGGTGTTTGAAGATGATGGTGATAATATTATTTAATTTAATGATCTATTTCTTTGAATTCAGGGGACAAAGATCAGAAACCATAACAGAAAAAGCAAGCAAAAAAATCCTTCTTCTGAGGTCACGGTGTATATGACATTATATGTATTGCTGCATATGTTTTTCAATTTAGGAACCCAGGTGGAGTGTAATTTGTTTATTCAGCAAGTTAAAAATACAGGCGGTGAATTGCTGGATGTCTGAGGTGGAGGGCAGGACCAAGGGGCAATACTGCCAGGGCCAAACAGGTCTATGAAAAAAACCTGCAATGCTGGGGGTGGGTGCAGGTAACCAGATAAAAAAGGAAAAAATAAGAAAAGGAAGTTAGAAAACATGAGCGATAAAAAATAATTGGACAATCAAGAAGGAGTGTGTGGGATGCTTTGAGGCCCATGATGCTTGCTATAACACCAAGTAGGCAATTAAAATAATTATGAATGAAAAAATAAGATCTCAAACTTCCGGTGACGTCACTGGTTTGATGGCTGCCTAACTTTGGAGCTCTGGGAGCCGCTGATGATAAAATTATTAAATGACTGGTCAAATCAGTAGAAACGTACATCCCAAATATTGTGAAAGCACAGTGGAGATGACTGCTAATAGGTTTAAAAGTAAACAATCACAACTGGCTAATCTACCATCTATAATGGAGAAAGATAAAACATCGGGCCTGCCAGACGACATACATCCCAGTTCTCCAGTCTCCAGCACTAAGGGATCGAAAGATGGTATGCTGCTTGTGGATCAAAGTACGGTCTTAAATAAACTGGATGGAATCATAAAGGCAATCCATGGAGCTGAATCCTCAGTGGAAGACATAAAAGTTGATCTTAAAAAGATGGACAAACATAGAAAAGCAACAGAACAAGTAGCTGGAGAGCTCATTGAGAGTACCGACAGATACAACAGAGCTCTCCTGTATTTGCTATCTAGAGAATGTGAGTTGCAGGCAAAACTTGATGACCAGGAGAATAGAGCTTGGTGGAATAATTTCCGCGTATACAGTAAACCAGAGGATATGGAGACATCACATCCTGAAGGGGTCTCTCTGGGACACTGCCTTATCTCCTTCTCTCTGGTCTCTCAGTCCCCTTGCAGGGTTCCTTGCATCCTGAAGGGGTCTCCAGGGACACAACTCTTCCCCCTTCCCCACCTCACCCCTCCCTCTCCTTTCCCCCTATTCTTTCAAGTAAGCACTTGTTTACTTATCAACCCGGCACTTATTATTGTCCACTCTTTCTACGTGTTATGCACAACACTGCTGTAGCACCATTAGTAACACCTGCCTTACAATTATATGTTAATGTTGATCTTGTAACTTGAATGTTTAATGTCTTATTCTTATTGTAGCCCTTCCCCCCAGGTCGCACCGGGAGAAGAGCGACATATCGCTCAGTGTGCCTTCCTAGTAAAACATTTCAATAAATAAATAAAAATCATTTATGTCTATGGAGTCATTTATTTTGGATTTACTCTGCACGGTGTTGAAAATACTGGACAGTCATCCTTTATTGATAAAGAAGCACACCAATCATTGGAGGCAAAGCCCACCAATCAGAAAACCAGGCCACGATCTGTGATCATCCAAATGCTCAACTACTAGGAGTGTCAATTGATTTTACAGACAGCATAGAAACAAAGATACCTGACTGTGGATGGAAAGCATCTTTTCTTCATCCAGGACTTCTCAGACTCCCTAAATGATGAAAGGAAACATGTACGAAAGATTATCAAGCAGCAAAAGAGAAAAATATAAAAATACAACTTAATTATCCTGCTCAACTTAAGATTCAAACAGAGAAAGGTCCCCAGTCATTTGACTCTCTTGGAAAAGTGGCTCCAACTTTGCAGAAACTGGGACTGCAGTGTTCAGATTTACAAATGGAAACCCTTGAGCACAAACTATCCCTGACTGCCTGGTGACAAGCAGAGGGATTAAGAAATGCACAAGTCACAGCATCAATCTGGCCTCATCATCTGCAAATGGATTTGAAGGGGCTTCTGGAGAAAGAACTGTGAGCTGTAAATCAAATGATCACCGGAGAAGAGATAAGGAACTATGATATTACCATGTGAACAGTAGAAATTGGAAAGGGAAAATTAACAAACTGAGTCTTTAATGGATGCATTGAAATTACTGGCCTTATTGTATTAGGATCTCTATGAGCAGCAACAATAGACTTGACCTTGTGGAGATAAGCAGTGTCTTTCTTTTCTGTTGTACATCACAGCTCTCCACAAAGTTGATATCATAAGAAAAGATTTTGAAGGTGAATCCTTCTCAAGATATGGCAGGAAATATATGATGATGTCGCTCAGCCCCTTTGATAACATGTTCATTTGAAAACCTCTTCAGAGAGACACAGAGCCTTTCTGCTTCTCTGACACTGGCTCTAACATGCTGAATAATTATTCAGTCTTACAGGGACTGCAGAATGGAGGGCTAAAAAAACCTTTTTTATAATACCCTGTAACAGTTTTAGGTCGAATTGCTGTGTAAACCCCGGAATCAGCAGGAGTAATATTAAGGACTCTGAGAAGCTTCCACTTGGGGATGTCCCTTTACCAAACCACATGGTGGCAAACGTGAGCACATATCCTTTTGAGGCACGAACAATGGACCATCATTTTTCTCACAAAAGCAACTGCATAAACATTATAGGGAGTCTGCATCCAAGCAAACTAAGCAGATGCTTAGGGTGAGATGGAAATGTTGTGAGGGTTAGGAGTAAATAAATAACATGGACCAGAGTAAAACCCTTGTGGGTAGAAGGATGGAGATAGTGAAAGAGGTAATGGAAGCAGTAATAAGGGGGTGTTGGGGGACGGAACCTTTATTGATTTGTTGCCTTCATGTTTTGGAAACTTGTATGGTAATTACAGACTTCACGAAGATGGGAGTTTGTTTGTTTGTTTATTTTTATACTGAATAACCAGTGAGCAAAAAATGCCCATTTTCACTGGTGACCAGTTACAAACACATAAAAAATACATAATACAATACATACATACATACATAATAACAAAGAATGTGTAACAAAAATATAAAATCAATTAAAACATCGACATTCAGCTTCAGATAATAATTTTAGAAGAACACCTTTAAAAAATGATATGTTAGCAGACACAGTAATCATTTGAGGCAAATTATTATACAGTTTTACAGCACGAAATTGTAAAGAATTCTGAGCCATTGATATTTGAAAAAACAGAATCCGAAATTTGTATCCTACCTGAAACCTAGTTGAAATTAGATTAATCTGTCTGGGAAATAGCTCTGCAATTATAACAGGTAAATATCCTAAGTGTAGTTTATGAAGAAAAATTAGTGCACACAATCTGAATCTGTCAAAAAATGACAAACACCCAAAATAACTACATAAATGACAATGATGTGTCCTTTTGTTCTGTCTAGTTACAAAACGTACAATGTTATGGTAAGTGGTTTTAAGCTTTACAGGCATGCTATCTGCAGAAAAATAATATATGATCAATCCATAATCAATTATTGAAAACAAAACACTGTGTGCAAGTATAACCCTTGAATCATAAGTTAAATGTCTATTTAATCGATAAGACATTCCCAGTCTTTGATGTATTTTACTAATTAGTTTTGTAATATGTAACTCAAATGAAACACATGAATCTATAGTAAGTCCCAAGTATTTTATGTCAGTAACTTTCTCAATAACATTATCATAATTGTCACACAATGAGAGGTCAAACGTAACATTGGTCCTAGGATTCTTAAAGACTATACATTTTGTTTTACTTGAATTAAGGACTAATTTGTGCCTGATAAACCATTCATGCATTAAACTAAAATCTTCCTGTAAATAATGTTCTACCCTTTGACAAGATTCTCCTATACATAATAAAACAACGTCATCCACATATAAAATAAGTTCAGAGTAGTTACAAACATTATGTAAGGAATTAATAAAAAGTGAGAACAACAGGGGTCCCAAAATGGACCTCTGGGAAACCCCACAATCCAATTTACCCTCAACAGATAAAAACATCTTGGATTAAAGTTTTCTGCACCCTCCCTGATAAATATTCATTCAACCAAAGTATCACCTCATCAGAAAAGTTAACCTTGAGTAAATTTGTCAGTAATTCTTTATGATCTACAAGGTTGAATGCTTTGGTGAGGTCCACAGATACCGAGGCCACTATTTTACCCTCGTCTAGGGCTCTATGGACCTGGCTTGTGAACCTTACCAGGGCAGTCTCAGTGTTGTGTCCTGATCAAAATCCATGTTGAGAAGAGGACCATAACCTATATTTATCTAAATGTTCTGTAATTTGGTCTGAAACAATCCTTTCTAAAAGTTTGGATAGAGGAGCCAGCAATGTGATAGGTCTGTAGTTATTAACATTTAAAGCACTACCAGTTTTATATATTGATCTAACTATACCACATTTCCATTTGGAGGAAAACACATTATTACAAAGAGAAAAGTTTAAAAGGATGGTCAACTGCAGGGCCAATACTGAACCAAGCTTTTCCAGAATCCTAAAGTCAACCCCTTCAGCACCAATACTAGGTCTTGGATCCATCTTAGTAATATAAGACAGTGTCTCATTAGAAGATAATATCCTAAAATAAAATTTAGGAATTCCTATACATTCTAACTTGGACCTCTCCTCAATCAGAAACTCATTCAATTTAGTATTTAAAACCTGCCCCATAGGTCTATACCTATCAAGATTAATAAAATGTGAATTAAACCCATTAGCAACCTTAACTGGATCACTTACAAGTTGTCCATTAACCTCCACCAAAAAGTTATCTGATTTATTTACTTTACCCATTAAGCAGTTTAAGGTTTTCCAAATGGCTTTGGAATTGCCTTTCTCCAAAATTATTTTTCTCTTATAGTAATCGCATTTTGCTTTTCTTACTTCTGACTTACATAAATTAAGTAACCTCTTATATTCTTGTTGTAACTCTAATGTCTTATACTTCCTGAATCTATACCAAGTCTTATTTCTTACTTCCATGAGCGTAGCCAATTCTGCATTAAACCACAGTTTATTATCTGTTCTAATTCTGGCAGCTTTCATTGGTAATAATTTATCACAAATATTAATAAAATGGCAGCAAAATTTCTCAAGAGCCATATCTATGTGAAGAGGAGTTAAGGGGAGCTCCTCTTCACTGAAGCTGAAACGGGGATCCTGGAGGCATGCTGTAGTGGGGAAAGGTGGTTAATCAAAAAGACTTTATAGGGCTTGATTCTGTAACTATTTCATGGGCCAGTCACAACACTGGATGGAGAAAGGGGGAAATTTGTTGGTGGCTCTGCCAAAGGGGCAGGTAGTGTTCATCTGGGGGCAGTGGGTGTGTGCTTATACTTATTTTGGTGCACAGATTGCTGCAGCAGAAGAACTTCACCAGGATGGGTGGGAGGGGCTGCAATTGCCCCACCAACATCACTCCAATGATAAACGCTGACTAGTGTTATTGCTGGACAAGCTTGCACACATTGAAAAGCAAGCATAGCCCAAGCTACTCACACTCTACTTTCATTGCAGAGACCCATCATAAACACAATGGAAACAAGTTTATAATACATTATCTTTAATTTAGTTTATTTTTATCTATACTGAAATAATGTACTGTTTAATGTTTGTCAAAGTTGCACCTATTGAGCATGATTTTGACTTGGTATGGTATCTAACAACCTGCATACAAAAAAAAAGTGGTACAAGATCATCAAGTTATTGAGGAATTCAGAGACTCAGGGGGTGGACAATCATCCAACACTAATAGATATGGCTGGGAATATGTTTTATCAGGGGAGCTGCATCCATCATGAGGACTCTACATATATAGCTACCCTGAATGTACAGGGAATAAATTCACCTGTGAAAAGGACAAAGGTATTATATCTAAAGCACCTACATGAACATGTCTGTTTTCTACAAAAGACCAGGCTATCAGAGAATGAATGACATAAATTACAAAGATCTTGGGTTGGGAAAGTGATGGGAGCATTACACCCTATGGGGAAAAAGGCAGAGGTTGCCATATTGATCTGTATAATTCTCCCACTGGACATTCTGAAAGAAGAAACTACTGAGGATGGTAGTATAGTGCCCATTATCTGTACTATGTTTTCACAAAAAATCCATTTAGTAAACATCTATGCTCCCAATAAAGATACACCCATTTTTTTTACAACAAGTTATTTACCAAGATATCAGGGTTGGGGGAAGGTATGCTCATACTGGGCAGAGATTTTAATTGTGTGGTAGATCCACAGTGGGACCGTTCCTTCCAATCTGGGACCATGAATAAATTAAATAGCAGAGCAGTTAGGGTAGGCATAATGGAATTAGCTTTAGTAGATGTCTGGCAGGAACTTAATCAGTTAATTAAAGATTATACTTTCTACCCCAGCCCCCACAGTTACCACTCTAGAATAGACTATTTCTTAGGAAGTAGCATATAATAAAATCAATGCATGTCAGATATAGGTACATCTGAAGGTGATCTTGGACCACTCGGCAGTTACATTGGATCTTAGATTGGGGGACTGCAGCAGATCCACTTTTTGGCATAGGAGCACTTCCTTGTGTTGAAAGATGAGTACATAATTCAAGACACAGTTATGGAATATCAGAGGAATACAATAGTGGGGATACTAAGATGAAATAGCACTGGGATGCCTTATAAGTGGTGATAAGAGGGGTAATTATTTTTTATTCAGCCAGATTTAAAAGACAACATATGGAAAAACAACAAAAATTGGAGCATAACCTTAAACATCTAGAACATCTGCATAAGGTCATGGGATCAGAGGGACATATGCAGAGCTGCAGAGGGTAAGATCAGAACTGCAGACATTGTTAGACGAACAGACAGAAGGAAAATTAAGACATTTAAATCATAAATATTATGAACAGGGAAATAGGGCCAGCAGACTTCTAGCATTCCATCTGAGGAAAGCACAAGCAGAACGGTACATGACAAAGTTAACAGGGGGACACACAGGAGATGGGCAAATAATTTACACACCCAAAGCAATAGCAGCAGCTTTCCATAAATACTGTGTGACCCTTTATTCTGCTGATGCAGTAACAGTGAATATGGGAGGGGACATCTCAGATTGTTTGGTGAGGTTACATCTGCCTCAGATAGGGGGAGGAAGACAAACAGATTTTTGATGCACCGATCACCTCAGAGGAGATTAAGTCAGCCATATCAACCATGAATGCAAGCAGGTATCTGGGCCCAGAAGGCTTTAATGTGGAATTCTATCAGGTCTTCCAGCATCAACTGATTCCTCTATTAACCAGGGTTTTTAACTCTTGTGAGGAGGTGGGAGACCTGCCCCATTCATGGCTGGATGTGTTTATCACAGTAATTCCAAAAGCAGATAAAACACCAGATCAATGCAGTTCCTACAGATCCATTACCCTTTTAAAAGGTGATTCAAAAATCTTTACAAAAGTATTGGCACTATGGGTAAACAAAATTGTAACAAACTAGTCCATCCAGATAAAGCTGGGTTTGTTCTTAATTGGCATCTAGGGGATAACATACAGAGGTGCCTTAACATTTTACACCAAGGAAGAGAGACCAAAATCCAGCAAATAGCATTAACTATAGATGCTGAGAAGGCATCTGATTGCCTGAATTGGGACTTCCTCTTTTCAGTCTTGCTTAATTACGGATTTGGAGCATGGTTTCAGACATGGAGTAAGACTCTTTACAGGACACCCATGGCTAGAATAAAAGTCAACGGCACAATATCCAATCCCCTAAACATAGAGTGAGGAACCAGACAAGGTTGCCCCACATCATCCATACTGTATGCTATTGGCATAGAACCTTTGGCCAAGAGAATTAGAACACACCCAGGACTGGAAGGCATACTGGTAAGAGGGGAGGAAAACAGGATATCATTGTATGCTGATGATCTAATGTATCTCAGAGACCCACTACATGCTTTCCCTATACTATGTCAGATACTACAACAATATGGGAGGGTGTTGGGATTTAAAATCAATGAAGATAAAACAGAGGTTCTTATGGTGAGTCGGACTATAATCCCCCCTTTCAAACAAATGATACCATTCAGATAGGTCACATCTAACATTAGATTCCTAGGGATTCATATACCAAAAGATTTGAAAAACCTATACCAGATAAATTACAATAAATTACTGATGGAGGTCATAATGGATTTAACACGTTGGGAAGTGTTACCTTTATCACTAATGGGTAGAATTGATTAAATTAGAATGAATATTTTACCTAGATTTTTATTTCTTTTCTAGAACCTCCCCCTGCACGTACCTCACTCAAAATGGAATAAGTTAGATAAAGTTCTGCACCATTTTGTATGGGGAGGCAGATGGGCCAGGATCAAATGGGCAGACCTTCAACGACCAAAGAATCAGGGAGGTATAGGTTTACCTAACTTTCTGTTATAATATCACATGGCACAGTTGCTCTCAAGGATAGCCTATAAAAAGTAAGACCCAGATAATGTCTGGGTTGTTCAGGAGATGAAGAGTAGCCTTGGTACTAAACCTCTGGAAGAATTTGAAATGTCAGCGGAACACCTGTGTGGGTTAAAACCCATTATACCATGTACATAAAGTAACAGCCAATCACATACGCAGACTGGCACCTTAGCCCTGTTGTAAATCTTATGATAATCACTGACAAAGGTGCCAGTCAGCTCCATCTCTAAAATCCATCCAAACCCCGAAGTTGGCAGCGACAAACAGCCATCTTGAAACCCCGTTAAACGAGATGCAGAAACAGCATTTTTTTTTAAAACAGTGCAGGCTGAACAAAATTGTGTGGCCCCTCCCCGTAAATTTGTAATCTCCCTACTTACTTGCCCTGTTCCCAAAATTCAGACCCACCTGCCCCAACACTGCCGAAGATGGGGCACCAGGAGGGCACAAACATCAGTGTCCCGTACGTTGAATCTCCCGCCCTTGCCGCTTATCGTCCTCTGTCCTCCGATCCTCTCCAGTGTTCCGGGAGCAGAAAACCCCAGAAACATAAATGTATTGCCAAAATGTAATTAAAAAAAAAATGCAGCCAATTCAAACTACTGTCCTCGCTCACCACAAAACTACACCCGAAAGTAAACGTACAGATGCACCACAGACAATAAACACTTGCACCACACTCTGCCACCACTAAAACAGAACGGAAACTGTTGTCTTTTTTTATCATTAAAAGATGAAAATAACCCTGTGGACTGCTCAAATAAAACCATGGAATACCGTAGTCCCCCCGTACCGAGCCAAACCAGCAAAGATGTTCCTACTTTTTTGATACCATGCTGCTTCCTGAATCAAACCAAGATCAAGATCAGAAGGAACTAGAAGGGGGACAGGATCAGATCTACAGTACAGTAGCTTCTTCTTGTTGTTGTTTTTACATTGTTTCTTGTGGATTCTACTTGGTAGAAGGTTATTTATTTCCTTTCTTAAGGGGCTAGCAGGGTATTGTTTGGGGCTGTTGGAATTTTGAAACCTGTTTTGGTAGCTATAAGTAGGCTCATTTGTTTGATGATTCACTGTGTGGCAGGCTGCATTTGTGGAGGCTTATTTCTTCTATTTTAAAATATAATTGGTGTGATTTAACTGGATCTGTTTCTTTGAATTGGAGACCTATATCTTCTAATTCCAAGCCTATTTTGATATGTTGTTGGTGAAGCTGTTTGAATTGGAGTCCTGTTTCTTTGGGTAGCAAACCTATTTGGGGGGCTTTGAGTAGAATTGTGATTCATTGTTGCTGGCTTCACTAGCTGCAAAATTTTAGTGCAGAATGGGGGAAGGGTGTTAATGGTCTGACCAGAGGCCTCAGCTACCTGATTGTTTCTGGAAAACTTGGGCTGGTCCCACCCCTGGTCCATGATTTCCTTTATACCAGGGGTTCAGACATCACTTCCTAAAATGGGTAAAGGATATGCAACTGTCATAGCAGAAGCAGACATCCAGAAAAGGAACAGCAGCAAGTGAAGAGGTGACTGCTATCTCAGTGGAAGGGAAGTAAATGCAAATCTAGGAGCTTTCATTACTTCTTTGCATTGATATTGCATTGCAAAGGAGGAGTAGGAGTTTGAAGAAGGTTGTGCAATGGCTACTTAAAGTCTCTTTTGAGTGTGTGGATAGGAAGGATAGGAATATAAAAAGCAGTTGCTCAATATATCTAAACGTACAAACAAAGGAGGTAAGGGAAATAAAGAAAGAATGTTTTGCACTGATAGAGGGGAGAGGGGAGACTTGGGGCAGTGTTTGGATCCTGCATCTGAAGGGTGGGGGTCAATGGGCAACAACAGCAATGGTAGAAGTGTAGGCTGCAACAACTGTGGTGCACCAATCTTTCTAAAAATTGCCTGGAGTGTGGGAGGATGTTTAGTGTGCAACCACATGAAAAACTTAGAAAGGAGATTGAGGGTCTGCAGGAGGAACTAAGACAGGCAAGGCAGATTGGGGGTGGGTTTTTCCCAATACTGGAGGAAGGAAGAAGGGGAGATGAGGGAGGGTGATTTAAGCCAACAGTGGTGAGGAGAGGGTCAGAAGAAGGGAAGCAGAGACAAAGGGGCCCAGGCCAGGAAGAACGATTGCTTGGGAAACCAGGTCAGGAGACAAAAGACAAATGGAAGGAGGAGATAGGGACTTGTGAGAGGAGGCAAAGAAGTGGCAAAAGTTATGGAGTGGAAAGGAGAGAACAGGTTACTATGAAGAGAGAGGGAGCGGGCATTTGTGAAGGGTCTTCAGAAGATAGTTTTACACTGCTAGAGAGGAAGAAGGTGGAGGAGGGAAATGATGAAATTAGAGGAGTAATTGATAAATGCCTGGACCAAACTGGAGCAGAGGGAAATTCTGCTCAGAGAATTGCAACAGGAGTAAAAGGGGGAAATAATGTGCAGGAGGAAGAAGAGGAGCTGGAAATGAGAGAGGGAGATGAATGGAAGCAAGCAGGGAGTAAGAGAGGTGGAATCTTAGTGCTGGGGGACTCAATACTAAGAGGAGTCAGGTGGGGTAGCAAGGGGGAGAGGCATAGTTGCATTTGGGTGGAGGCCATGCCAGGAATGACAGCGGAAAGGGTGGGACAATCTGTTCTGAAATATGCTAGAAGGGGTAGGGACAAGCCTCATTTAATTATACATCTTGGGACAAATGACCTGGCTGACAAGACAGTGATATAGTCCAGAGGAGGTTTGAGGATCTAGCACAATTATGTGAGGGGGCAGGAAGATCAGTAACTTTTTCAGAGATACCTGTGCCAAAGGCAAGCACAACAAGAAAGCTGAGAATAGAGGAATTTAACGGATGGCTAAGAACCTGGTGTTGTGCTAAAGGGTATGGGCTGTTGGGGGTGGGAGGGACCTGGGAGGACAGTAGTCTCTATGCCAAGGACAGACTACACTTGAGTGAGGAGGGAAAGAAAGTGTTGAAACAGAGGATGGAGGAGTACATAGAGGAAGTTGGGAATTTAAACTAGGAGTGGGGGTGGCAATTGGGGAAGAGATATGCAGAGACCACAGGTTGGGAAACCATATGAGCTTACACCCCACAACAGTAACAAAGGACAAATGGCAAGTACCATTGGTGATGCTAGGAAAGAGGGGCAGGATGGGGGGGAAGGGTGGAAGGTGGTTACCCTTAATGCTAGGAGCCTTGGGAGGAAAACTGCAGAGTTACAGGTTCTCATGGCAGAGGAAGAGGTGGACATTGCAGCCATCACAGAAACATGGGCCACCCAACACAATGACTGGGACCTGTCTGTACCAGGGTACAGGTATTCATAGGGACAGGTGATTGGGAAAGGAGGGGTGGTACTTATATGTGAAGGAAGGACTGAAGTGTGTAAGGAGGAAGGAGGAGGTAGTACAGAGTCACTTTGGATGCAAATCCAGGATTCCAAGAATAGGATTCTTAGAATGGGAGTGGCAAACAGGCCACCATCTCAGATGGAGGAGTTAGACAGGGAACTAGTGGGACAGATCAGCAGGACCTGTGAGAAGGGTAGAGTGGTGATTGTGGGGGACTTCAACATGCCAGGAGTGGACTGAGCACCCCAACAACCAGGAACAGAAGGAGCAGGTACTGCTGGATGCCTTCCAGGACAGCTTCCTGCTGCAATGGTCAGTGAACCAACCAGGTTAGGGAATACCCTTGACCTTGTGCTGGCAAATGGGGACTTTGTGAGAGAACTTACAGTGGAGGAACCAGCTGTCAGGGGTGACCACCACTCAGTATGGCTCACATTGGATATGGGCAAGGAAGGAGTGGAATTCACAAGAGTGCTTGACTCAGGAGGCTGACTTTGGGAGGATGGGGGAAGTGGTAAAGGGTACCTGGCCAGAATTCAATCTAGTATGGACACTAACCAGAGGTGGGAGCTCATAAAGCTGGGGATAGTGGAGGCAACCAAACCTGCTGCAAAGCCCAGAGCAAGAAGGCTAGGGCTAAGAAACCAAGCTGGCTGAGCAAGGAGGTCATGGAAAAGGTAAGGAAGAAAATATCTGTCTTTAGGAAGTACAAGAAAACAGGGATGGGGGAGGACAGGGAGGAGTACTTGACAGAATCGAAGGAAGTGACAAGGGCAGTAAGGGGAGCCAAAGCATCTACGGAACTCAGGCTAACACAAGGCATTAAGAAGGGGGAGAAGGACTTCTTTAAGTACATCAGGGAGAAAAGGAGCTGTAAGGACCGCATAGTAAGGATTAGGAAGGAGGGGTTGGGTGGAAGTAGGGTAGATAAGGCAGAAGCACTAAATGAGTACTTGCTCAGTATTTACTAAAGAGAAGGGGGGTGACACCAAGGTGGGAGAAATGGCAGAAACGGGGGAAGGGGTGACAGATGGGGAAATCATGGAGGGCAGAGTTCTAGAGGGTTTGAAGGCACTGAGGTGAATAAGGCACCAGGCCCAGATGGCATCCACCCAGGGTACTGGAGTAGCTGGCAGAGGTCCTTGCAGGACCTTTGGCAGACCTATTTAATGCCTCACTACATTCAGGTGTGTACCTCAGGACTGGAGGATGGCTCATGTGGTGCCCCTCCACAAGAGTGGTCCCAAGGATAAACCGGGAAACTACAGACCAGTGAGCCTCACATCCATCGTGAGTAAGCTAATGGAGACTATCCTGAAGGAGAGGCTGGTGGCCCTCCTAGAGGCCAAAGGACTACAGGACAGCAGACAGCATGGCTTCATATGTGGCAGATCCTGCCAAACAAACCTGGTGGAGTTCTTTGACTGGGTAACTAGGCAACTGGACAGGGGCCATGCAGTGGATGTCCTGTATCTGGACTTCAGCAATGCATTCGACTCTGTGCTGCATGGAAGGCTGGGAAGGAAGTTAGTAGGCACAGGGGCGGGTGCAAATCTGGTGAGATGGGTAGGAAACTGGCTTCAGGGAAGTCAACAGAGGGTGGTGGTGGGTGGGGAGCTCTCACACCCAAGGGCAGTGATGAGTGGTGTTCCACAGGCCTCGTGTTGGGACCAGTGTTGTTTGGGATATTCATTGCAGACATATCATGGGACATCAAGAGCAAGATCAGTCTGTTTGCTTGATGATACCAAGGTAGGCGCAGTGGTGGATGACCTAGGGGATGGCAGGGTTGCAGGATGATCTGGCAAAGCTTGAAACCTGGTCAGACACCTGGCAACTGGGCTTTAATGCCAAAAAGTAGCAAGGTGCTGCATTTTGGGATGAAGAATCCAAGGAGGAGTTACCAGCTGGGGGAGTGCAGCTAGCCCAGACAGAGGAGGAGAAGGATCTGGGTGTGCTCATTACAGGGTCAATGAACAACTCGGCACAATGTAGGAAGGCAGCTGCAAAGGCCAACAAATGCTGGGTTGTATTGCTAAGGGGTATATCCTCGAGGAGGAGGAGGTGATTCTGCCACTGTATAGGTCATTAGTTAGACCACACCTGAGTATCGTGCAGTACTGGCACCTGTATCTGAAGAGGGACATTAAGTTACTGGAGGGGGTGCAGCACAGGGTGACAAAGATGATCAAGGGACTGGGGGACTTATCATACGAGAGGAGGTTGAAGGAGTTGAACATGTACTCACTGGAGGAGAGGAGGGACAGGGGTGACATGATTGAAACCTTTAAATACATGAAAGGAATAAACAAGACAGGTACAGAAGGGCTGTTCAAAGTAAGGGAAGGGAGGGCCACCAGGGGCCATGTTATGTGACTGGAGGGAGGAAGGTTCAGGAGGGAGATGAGGAGACACATTTTTACAGAGAGGGTGGCAGCTGGGTGGAATGCATTACCTACAGAAGTGGTATCCAGTAGAACAGTGGACTGCTTCAAAAGGGGATGGGACAGGACAAGGGGGTGGGTTAATGAAGGGGAATGGTGGAAGGGAGGGGCAGCTGCAGAATAAGGGGTGCTAGGTGCACATTCGAGCAGACTTGATAGACCTCCAGGCCTTTATCTGCTGGCAAATTTCTTATGTTCGTATGTCCGTAAGCACCTCCGAGAGAGAGAGAGAGACACACACACACACAGCTACACACAATAGTGTCATAACATACATGGTAAAGACTTTCTCTATTTTTACTTTTGCCCAGAGCTTGGGAAAGTGGTCTAGGGTTGGGGGGGAGGACTACCATCTACTTAAAATATTCTACCTAGCAACAGGGAACTATTTAACACATGGGGGAAGGATATTATAGGAAAAATCAACTAAAAAAATATTTTCAAGTGAAATCACCTTAATTTTAAATTCTTTAAAAAAACAAGGACATGGTATAATCACAATAAGCCACTCTGGGATGTTGGTTATCGGGGGATTTACCACTGCTGGCGAGGATTTACCCATTCGGCTGCGCCTCATGGGCAAACCCCTCCAGCCATAGTAAATCCCCTGATAACCCACACTCCCTCATGGCTTATTGCTTAAATAACCCCTGGTTACTACAATTTTATAGAGTTTGGGGCACCATTAAAAAAAATGAACATGGGGGTACAATCACAAACCGAATGGAAATCTGCAGATGCATCCATTTTCTAGCACCCAAGATGGATCATATTTATTCTATATGGAGAGAATGAGGGTTAATTTATTTTGCACATTTCACCAGAAATGGGCAAATAAAAACATTTAGGGTCATGCAGAGAGAATATATGTTATCACGCACTGACTTTTTCTGATACCTGCAGGTAACCTCTTTCCTTAGGAATGACTTACATCTGAGACAAGCACAGGGAGAACCCCACTCCTGGTATTGGTTATACTGCAGGCTGCAGAGAGGATGATTGTGAAAAAAAAAATCTCTGTTTTAGTTTAGACAGGTATGGCCTCACAGGATCATCCCCCACCCTCTTATCAGAGTACATGGGAAGCAGAAACAGGGAGACATATTGACACACAGTTCTGGCAACAGATTTGGGAGGGCACCATGCACACTTCGATCTGCGCCATGCACACTTCCTGGTGAAACATTTCAATAAATAAAATAAAAAAAGATCTCTAATAACTGGAGGGAATTCCGATGGAAATTGGTTTGTCAGTTTTTCCTCACTCCTACTAGGACCAAACATTATGCGCCAAACAATACTGACAGATGTTGGAGAGATTGTGGAGAAGAGGAAAGTCATTATCATATTTTTGAGGCTGCCCAGTCGTTAAAAACTTTTTGAAACTTGTAGAACAGAAATAGAGGCAAATGATAGGAGTTAATGAACAACTGGAATTTGAGCATATGGTTCTGGGCCTGCTGCCAAGGGGCAAATGAACCAACAGACAGAGATCGTTTATGGGGACATTGGTGGTGGCAGCAAATAAAGCCATTATGAAAAAGTGGCTAAAGCTAGCACCTCCCACAATACAGGACTGGGTGTCTATTATAAAAGGAATATACAGACTGGAAAAATCATAGCAGATTTTTAATAGAGATTTTTGTGGTATTTATTGTAGGACTTCTCCCACTTTCCCTCGCCTGAGGCCCCAGCACACAGACATACACATATGTGAAGGCACGCACGCACACCAGAAGTCTGCTCAGCCCATGTCTGCCTACCTGTACTGCCACCCCATCCTCATCCACACTACCCCACCAGACCTCTACCTGGTGGGGGCGGGACTACGAGCAGGGCAACAACCCACCCCCACCACCCCCAGGAGAAGAGAGCAGCCAGCTGGCTTGCTCAATCCCACTCTTCCCTCCCCCCATGCTGGCCCCCCAATGACCCAAGGTCATTCCTGAACCCGGGTCACCGACGTAGCATGAGATAAGGCATCCAGTGCCTCAGCCCTCAGCGCCACCGGGCCATCACAGCAGATTTAAGGTTACGAACTGAAAAGTTCACAGGATTGTGGCTCCCATTTATGCATTTTCTGGAAGAGTGGGAGGGTTGATCCATATTATCACAGCAGGCATTTGGGCTCTGAAATTAAAATAGGTAAGAATCACTGATAAAAGTATCCATGGTACAACCACTGCTTAGAGATGAACATCAGGAATTAAAATATGCAGATTAATTGTTACTACACAGCTGTGGAGATTGCTATTCACACATGCAGCAGCTATGGAAGATGCTATAGCTGGTCTCATTGGTCGTAAAAATTTTCTGCAGCTGTGGGGATTTCCACACCAACACCACCTGCAAGCTGCCATAAATCATGGAGCTGTCATAAACCAGCTCCACTTTTGAGAATACTGTAACTGTGGGAGAAATTCCTGTTCTGCAAGTGGCAACCCACTTGTGCTGAGTGTCTCCTTCTGCTGTGGGATTTTCAAGAGCTTTGTGAATCCAGCCCTCTGTTTCCTATGAATGTCATGTGGTGGCTGACACACAGGATTGGCAAGAACAACAGTCAATTTATTTTATTGCTTTTGGCTGCTTGCTGACCCTGAAAAACAACATGAACATACAGACACAATCTTTTTAAAAAAGTTACATTTTTTTTAACAGAGGGATCTAAAATAATAATACTGATGCATTTATCATACTCAAATAGAATTAAATAGGTCTACAGTTCATCAGAGTAAATCAAAATCTTTTGGAAAAAAATCAGAGTCGGAATCAGAAACAGGTCACAGTCAACCCGCCGATCCCGAGCCAAAACCTCTGGCATCCGCATTTAAAATGAAAACTCCTAGCCCCTATCAGAATCCATGTGTTTGCTGTGTGCCCCATTATCATTAATTCCCCATTTGTAAATGCATATTCTGAACCAGTAATGCCATGTGCAAATAGTTACATTTTGAGTATGGCTAAACCAGCAACATCACCCAAGTTCAGACTACTTGATCCTGTGAGAAACTTCAAAACCTTTTTTTCTTCGATTAGCTAAATAAACCACAGTTGCTTCTTTTACAATTCAATCTTCCCTCTAGGTTTTCATTCCAACTGTAGTTGTTTATAGCAAAAAAAAAAAGGAAACACATTTATGCTTTGCTAATTTCTCACATGTACCATGTACCATGTACTATCCCTTTTGCTATTAACACCAAGCCAGTTGCTCAGCCATGTGGGCTACTGTTGCAAGGTAACCAGAATGGTCAACCTTATCCCATTGTCTCCCTTCACTATGGAACCTACTCCCATCTTTCTTCCATTTCACTACCTCCCCTGTTTCCCTCATGTGCCAATTGAAACTTCTTCCCTTCCAGCTTCCCTTCTGTCACTCTTATATTTGCCTCCTACCCTGGTATAGATGTGGCTGACTTGCCTGATTTGTGGTGCTTACTATTATTGTACTTACTCCTGTTTTAATGTACTGTACTCCACTTTACTGTAACTATGAACTTTATAAATGCTACTGTATGCTATTGCATTTAGCTAGGTATTGTGTCTATGCTATATATTTTCTCCCATTTTCCCTTCCCCAGGTGGCACCTGGAAATAAGCCTCAGCACAGTGTGCCTTTCCCAGTCACCAATTTTCAAATAAATAAATAGTAAAGTAAGTAAATTTGTTTATTGTTGGGTCATAGACCATTACATACCACAAACAGACAACATACATATATATATATATATATATATATATATATATATTTCAGGGGTGTCGACAGGCATATGCACTGTACTCAGCTGAGTACAGTAAAAAAAATCAGGCAGGGGCAACAAATCAGGCAAGGGCAACAAAAATAGGAAAGCAAGGAAATTTTGAGTCACATTGCGTCTGTGTCACGCTGAGCCCTTTTGCATTTTTTGTTCACAATGGGGCACTGATGTCACCAGTCTAATGGCCAAACAAGAACAACTTACCAGGCAGGCAGAAAACAAATGAAGGAGGATTACAGGAAGAAACTGATTACTGAACTCAGACATGGCAAACGGGGGCTATTGGTGTGGGCGTGGTAGGGCATATTTTTGGTTTATGTTTACATAATGGTGGGGGCAACAGTGCATCAGTTTTGAGTACAAGTTTAAAATTCCTGTTACACCCCTGATATATATATATATATATATATATATATATATATTATGGTAGCACGGTAGTGCTACCATAGTTAGGGTTGAGGAGCCATTTGTATGTTAAACCCCAAAACTTTGCACCTTAATAACTTTGTAACTGTTCAACAGATTTGGCTGAAATTTGGAAAGCATGATCAAGAACCATAGGCCTTGGCATCTGCCAAGTTTTGTACCAGTCAGATACACGGCTGCGGAGTTATTAAGCGTGATTTGCGCGCGCGTTTATGCTTTTTCTGGAATTCTACGGTCGTGCGTACAGGTCGCATGGTTTGTGCGACCGGCCCAAAATCTTAAGGGAACATGTGGCTGGGGTCCCCAATGTGTCTTTTGAAGATTTGGTGAAAAAATATTAAACGGTTCAAAAGTTATTCAAAAAACAATTTCCCATTATAAGTCAATGGGAAAAGTTAACAAAAGTTCAACACGTTCGAAAATGCATTTTTACTTTCGCAAATGGGCCTGTTACTTTCGCAAATCAGCCATTTTGTTTTCAGTTGGTGATTAGAAAAATGCTTGGCATTTAAATTTGGGACCCTCTAGCAACCTAATTCTTTTTGTATTCACCTAGTCGGACCCTGAGGATGCTAGCCATGTCTTTATTTTGGGGTAATACACCCCAGAAATATGTTTCTAAGATTTCTGGAAAAAGTACTTTCGCAAAGTACTTTCGTGCTCACGAAAGTGTTGCAAATGTTTGCGAAAGCTTTCACAAATTGCGACAGTAATTTTCTAGTCTGTGGGAAAATGACAACAATTCTTTGGCACTGCATTGCAAAAGAACGGTTGAAAGTTTTGGGCTGAAATTTGGAAGGAACGCAGCCGACATCTCTCAGATGTGCCTTTCAGTGCTTTATTGAAAAAATATTACATGGAAGCAAAGTTACAGCACTCCAAAGTTGATGTTTTTTCCCTTAGGATAACATTACGGCGCCCGATGCATTACGGGAATCCTTTGACACCCTGCTGCAAAATAACGGTTTGGTCTTTTTTCCTGAAATTTGGAAGGAAGACAGCCAACAGCCCACAGATGTGCCTTTCAGCAGTTTGGTGAAAAAATATTACAGGGAGGCAAAGTTATGGTGCTCCAAACTTCTCTTTTTTTCCCATAGGATAACATTATTGTGTTCGCCGTGCTTTTCAGGGCCCGTATCTCGGAAACAGTGCGAGATACGAACTTTTCGTTGGAAAAAATCCTTAGTAATGGGGGCTAAGTACAAAACTAGCCAGGACAGTCATAAATCATACAACTTATAAATTTTTTTTCTACGTTGTACGGTTCCTGAGATATAGCCTATTTAGTATTCCAAGTCCTCATTTTCTGCTCCGATACCCATTATTATGCATACATTCTTTGTACTCACTGTCTTTCTCTATTCAGCTTTTGGGGAAAACCAGCCTGTGCGCTTACATTACTGTTACCATTGCCCTTTCTGCTTGTGGTTCCATGCCCATTTCACTTACAGTTGACGTCTACGCCACCACGTGCGTCATCCTTTGCGTTTTCATTTGCGCTTGCGTTTTTGTTATTTTTTGCCATTTGTGTCTACTGTACTGTTTCTCTTTCTGTTTCACTTTGCTTCACCATGCCCATTGACATTTCCATTTGCAGGCACCATGTTACTATGTGACAAGACATCACGTGGCACACCGTTCCCGTCTATGCCACCATGTTCGTTACCCTTTCTGTTCTCATTCGCGCTTGTGTTACCTTGTGTGCCACTGTTAGCGCTTCTTTTTGCGTTGCTGTTCCTGTTACTATGCCACAAGACATCATGTGGTGGGAGTGCAGGGCCCTTCCGGCCCCGCGCTCCTGCTGCTGCATTACATGCCGGGAGTGTGGGGCCCTTTGTGCGTTATCCTTTGTGTTTTCATTTTCATTTGCGCTTGCGTTTCTGTTATTTTTTGCCATTTGTGTCGACAGTACTGTTTCTCTTTCTGTTTCACTTTGCGTCATCATGCCCATTGACATTTCCGTTTGCAGGCGCCATGTTACTATGTGACAACACATCACGTGGCAGACTGTTCCGTCTAATACCACGTGTGCATTGCCCTTTCTGTTGTCATTTGCACTTGCGTTACCGTATGCCGCCACTGTTAGCACTTCTGTTTGCGTTGCTCTTCCTGTTACTATGCCACAAGACATCATGTGGCGGGAGGCGCGGGCCCCGCCGCCATTACATTACTATTTCTCATTATCATTCTCAAAGAAGGAAATTAGAGGCAAAAACTCCATTTAATGCATTAGTTAGGGTTGTTCCACAGCGACAAAAGTGAGGAATTGCTGTTAGGGTTGAAAACCCTAACTCTGAATCCACCCCCCCAGCACCACACACACACACATGCAAGTATGGGGGAGGACCAAGTCAACACAACCAATGACAGACATCCAGCAGCAGGTGACAGAAATAACAAACAATTGTCTAAATGTACTACGAGACATCCCCACCCACCTGACCAGGTACTGCATGCTCAGTGGAGATCAACAGCAAAACTGAGGCCATGTACACCAAACGCACATCCCTGATTGCAGCTGCACACAACGCACACACTTAGTAGTTGCATGGCCTTACCTACCATGCCCCACACCAGACCACACCACATGTGGTGCGCCACCTGAGCAACAGAGTTCAGCAAAACCAAGGAGTTGTACAGGTATAATATCTCTGATTATAACAAGGGTTTGAGAAATGCAGCTTTCTAATTGAGTGTAAACATTGTAACAGCCTTATGTTTAGTTTTTATTAACATACATGTAGAGCCTAACCATATGATGAACATGGTTTAATGTTGTTTAAAAAACAGTTTTATTATGATAGCAATAAGCCACTCCCAGGTATTATATTAATGGCCAGTTCATCACTGTCTAGCGACATGTGGCACTTTCGGCTATGCCTCATTCAACATTAAACCCTACAGAGGGTGATTTACAGACCATTGCTGACATAACTGTTGGTCATGCATTATTGTTATTGTCTTTATGAGTAGATACTCTCCTCTGCTAGGCACTGCAGCAGCTTTGCAACACAGTGTCCCACCCAGTTACACCATACACTGTCTAGTTACTGGAGAATGGCTGTGAATATGAACTCATGAAGATGAACAGTGTAACCTGTCATTACAGTCATGAAACCTTAGTGTGATTATAACTGACAGAGTCAGTGATAGAGAATAACCTGCTGTCCTAGTACACTTACCCCATTGTGAGTTAAATCAATACTAAAGACATTCTGTTTATATCTACACATACCTACTTGATTCCTGTTGTACAACTAACTAACATAGTTATCACTTTGATAGCATCAGTGACAGAAGTGTGGCAAACCCAAACACTAGGCATACAGCCTGAGTATGAAACAACTGTTAAAAAAAATTACACTGTGTCCATAAGTGGCATAGATCACTCATTGCAACAATAGTAAATGTATTACTATTTGAATAAGTTAGTCATCACAGATGCAATGAGATTGTCTTTATCAGGTACAACATACTCAGTAAGTGCCTACAGGAAAATCTGTCCTATATACATCTCCGATACAGGTACGTCATTGTTGGCTCAGTAGTGCTATGATATTTAGAAGTTGCTTGGCCTGATCCATGCAATTACACTGTTTTACAAAAGAATACTTACTGCATCTTTAGTATTGAAACACACTGAAGGTCTATGTATGTACATCAGCAGTACACCTTCATCAGTAAGAATGCATCTGATACTGCCAGTATAGATTTCTGGCGTTGAACAGGCAGTGCTTTTCCATCGTTTACATCAGCCTCTCTATCTTGAGTAAACTGTTGCAGTAAATGTACACTATGTAAATCACATACTAAATGTAACACTACTTTTATCTTGAGCATGCTAGTGTCTTGTAGTTAATTTATGTACTTCTCTTAATTAATGTATACTCACTAGTGTTAAAACCTTTCTAACTGTCATCATGCACCTTCAGCATTTATATTGACTAATGGCACAGTACCAGTTGTGGTGTGGTGTGGGGCATCGGTAGGTAAGGCCATGCAACTACAAGTGTGATGCGTTGTGTGCAGCTGCAATCAGGGATGTACGTTTGGTGTACATGGCCTCAGTTTTGCTGTTGATCTCCACTGAGCATGCAGTACCTGGTCAGGTGGGTGGGGATGTCTCAGAGTACATTTAGACAATTGTTTGTTATTTCTGTCACCTGCTGCTGGATGTCTGTCATTGGTTGTGTTGACTTGGTCCTCCCCATACTTGCATTGTGTGTGTGTGTCTGTGTGTGTGTGTGTGGTGCTGGGGGTTGAATTCGGAGTTAGGGTTTTCAACCCCAACACGAATTTCCTCACTTTGTCGCTGTGGAACAACCTTAACTAATGCATTAAACTGAGTTTTTTGCCATATATATATATATATATATATATATATATATATATATATATAAATACATGGCTATAATTTAACATTCTTTTGATAAATAGCTTAAAATGGACACTAGCAACAATTTTCCTCTTTAACAATGCCTTAACCTCCTAACTTTTAATTCCACAATATTATTTTTAATTCATTTTGTGCAAAATTATATTATTTGTTACTCTACTTCTTGAAATAGCCTCTAGAAAGCATGCTGTCCTCTGTGTAATCAATTCTTCATTAGTTGAAAAAAGTATATTCATAAATACATTCTCCTCATGTGAATCTATCTTCTCCCAAATTGGTACTAACCAATATTTTCTAGGTAGTTCATACCATTCACACTTAAAAATGACATGATAGAGATCTTCAGGAAAGTTCTTTGTACAGAAACAGTAACCTGTCAGTGCATTTCTACTCTTTTGACACCTGGTTACTAGAATGTTACTAGGAAAAGTTTCGAATCTGTATCTAGTATACAGTTGTCTTTGTTTAGGTTCTACCAAAATATCCAAATAGTCTCTATATCCAAATGCTCAATCATTTTGCGCCACCCAAGGAGAGACTTTAAGATTTTAAATTATCTCTAGATCTTTAATCTTATAATGATTACTAATTCTTTGATTCACATAATTTTTATAATTTAAGATTAGCATAATGTTTTTATTTACATATGTTCTTAAAGTACCCAGACCTGTATTAAATAAAACACTTTACACTTTTTGAAGCCAGCTTGACTTTAGACAGCCAATCTCCTCCCCTGACTTTTTTCTCTTTTAAACAAAGAGAAGGAAGTCTATTTTTCCCCAGGGCCATTATTTTAATCCAATAGTTGGTCTTACGAGCATCGATATATGCATTTATTCTTGGGATTCCTAATTCTGCCCTTATCAGAGAAGGAGGTACTGACTGGCTCAAGCCCAGGCTGGTTCTATACAATTTATTTATCAGACTTTCCAACATTTTTACATTCTCGATGTTCCATATTTCAGCCAAATAAAGTGCTTGTGTAAGATATTTGGCTTTAACTGCCTGTATTAATGGCTTTACCATGTTACCTCCATATTTATTATTAAATATGTTCAATGAGTTTGTAGTTTGTAGCAACCTAATTCTCAGTTTTTTAACATGCTTTAGCCGGCATCCATCATTGAAATTTGTAATCCTAGGTATGTACTGTATATGTTTTAACCATTCTTAACTTCTTTTCCCCAATCCTCCATAACTTTTCAAATTTGTTAGAACCAAAAATCATCACTTGACTTATCTCTTGATTGATTCTAAGTTCATATTTAGTTACATACAAATTCAACAAATTTAACTTAGCTTGAAGCCCTGATTTAGATAGTGAAAAAAGAGACAAATCATCTGATAGAGATTGTTCTAACAAAATTAACTCTCTCTCTCTCTCGCTCTCTCTCTTTCTCTCTCTCTCTCTCTCTATATATATATATACGTACAAAAAAGTGGAGGGGGCAGGACACAGCCCTGTCTAACCCTCCTATTTGTATCTATTTTCGCTGATGTATGTTGCTGACTCCCATATATGATTTTTACACAAGTGTTAGAATAAAGTTGTCCTATAATGTTAATAATTTTATTATTAATACCCCATTCCTCCATTAATTCCCATAATAATTTCCTTGAGATGGTATCAAAAGCCACACTGAAATCTATATAGGCAACATATAGCTTTTGTTTGCGAAGCTTGACATATTTTTCATATAGTTTCATAAGCACAAAACAGTTGTCTGAAGCACTATATCCAGCATGAAAACCTGCTTGATACTCTGAGAATCCACCTAAATTTTGAATTTGTTCTAACAACTATTTAATATCAATCTAGAGAATTTTTTTCCTAGATTGTCCAACAATGATATGGGTCTATACATCGAGGGTTCCTTTCTATTTCACTTTTTATAAATGGAAATAATTACTGCACCCTTCCACCCTTCAGGAACTTTAAAGCTTGATACACAAAAATTACATAGGGAGATAACAAATGGTGCCCAAAGAGATGGGGTTACTAGAAAGACTTCTGCCAAGATATGATCTGGTCCCAGTGCTTTTTTCCTTTTCAAACTTGCCAGTATCATATATACCTCTGAACCCATAAACACTATAGTGCAGGCTATATTCTTGACAGACCCTCATCTATGATTGATTTCACCTTGATCAAAGAATATTTTAGTATAGTAATCCACCCAGGTATCCAAGCTGATATAGGTGTCAATCTCATATCTGACCTCATTGGTCCCTTTGGCTACCATAAGCCAACATGCTTTATGATCATTGTTGTTAATAGCTGATAACATCTTCTCCCACTGTTTCATTTTAAATTCCTGTTGTTTGCTTTTTTAAAAAACTTCATACTCTTCCTTAGCTTTATTTAATAGTCTCTAGCTCTTCTGTGACCTAACTAGTTTAAGACACCTAATAAGCTGATTTAAATTAGTTTCAGCTTTACAGCAATCTTTATCAAACCATGTGTTTACACTTATTTGCTGTGACTTCCTATAGACTTCAGTTGATAGCAGGTCTCTAATCTTCTGAAAACAGCCATCCAAAGCCCACCATCAAGTAATCCTCCTGCAGATTTTGACTGGGGTAGAGAGTTTCCTGTATGATATGTCGAATTTCAGTCTGATATGTATCTTTCCATAGAATTTTTACTGTTTCTCTTATTTCTATTTTAGGACCTATAGAATTGTTCCTCACTGGTTTCCCATTGTCTTTCAACCACAGAACCAGGGAAAAGTCACTATCAGATTTGGACATAACTTCACAACTACTCCATATGTCCATCTTTTCATTCCAAAAGAAATAATCAATCACTAATGGACCTCTGTTACAATAGTGAGTTGCTAAACCCTGCTTGTTTCCATTTATCTTTCCATTTATTGGAGCTAAGTTATGGCTTTTTAGGACTTCTAATAACTTCTGTCCCATCTTATTACATACTCTATCGGTCGTATTTCTGGTCCACCTGTAGACATCTTCAATGTACCAATTATTAATGTCACTATCGGCAAAACCGTCCAAGTTGCCTATTCTGGCATTAAAATCCCCATATATTATTGTATCCTCACAAGCTGTTATGGCCCAGGAATCATGTATTAGAGATTCCAACTCACTCAATATTTTATCTGAATAATATTTTGAGTTAGAGGGAGGCATATAGACATTCATTAAACAAAACTCAGATTTATCTAATTGCACAAAAAAGCTTTGCATATTTGTAGTTTGTTGAATCTGTTCCACCTTAACCCCTTCATTAATTTTAACCCACGGCACCAATCCACCCAAAGGTCTAACTTGTCTACCAATTTTATTACCTGTCACTTGGAACGAGACATATCCATTAAAGGATATATTATTTTCTACCAAGTGCCAAGTTTCCTGTAGACAGACTATTAGGTACTGTCCAATAAAATCTAACCATTTCCTCTCTGCAAATTTAGACAGCAAACCTGCCACGTTCCATGTCACTATCAATCTAGATGTTTATTTTGATCTTGCACATCTAATTCTAAATTTTGATCTTTATCCAGTCATTCTGACACACTATTCAGAATTTCAAATTTGTTATAGGTAGATATATTATAGCCTTGTGCCTCTTTTGATTTATCCAATCTATATATGGAACTATCACTATTCTCTCTTATTATGTTCTGACATCCTGGGCATATTGTACCTCCATTTTCTGAGCCAAAACCAGATGAATTCCCATACTATCCAATGCAAGGACACTTCCCATTATCTTGTTATATAAACTAACAAATTTAATCGTTAGTTGGATTTGATCACACTCCTGATCGAATCCTACCCTTTTTATCTCTAACACTTTTGGATCTTCTATTGTAATATTTAGAAGTTGTTCAAACAGATCTATCATGACCATCTTTAATGTAACATTATTCTCCTTACTTTCTCTTGATAGTCCATATAAAAACAGAATCTTTGCTTCTTGTTATTCTTGCTCCGAATTCTCCTGAACTTTGTTAGTCTGGGCCACTATATCACTATCAACTATATGAAGCCTACTACATCTAATATTGCAGCTTTGTGTAGAATTTTATCAACAACTTCTTTCCCTACAATAACCACATCTACTTGTCCTGCCCAGTTATTAGTATTATGTCTATACACTTTAACAATACTCATTTCCCCAATGGGATTTTTAGAACATGATTACATAAATTCATTATTGCTTTTTTAATTTGCCTAGAGTCACTCCAGGTATGGGTTTAAGACCAAAAATACTCAACTGTCCATAATCATTTAGTTATTTCTTGTTCAAGATGTTTCTATTTATGAAATCAATTGAGTATCCATATTTTGCTAGTGATTTGTTATTTAACCACACTTGATTGGCCAATCTGGGTGTAGAACAAAAAATAAATACACAACTAACAGCAATTTCATCCCTATCCTTCCATACTTGAACAATATCAGATGGTTCAATGTCCATACCCATTGCTGCCCTTAAAAGGTGCACAATCTTTTTCTTATTGAACATTACAGATTCAGATTGTATCCAGTTGAAACCATACAATCCTGGCAATTTTTTCTAAATTAACTTCTTGAACATTCCTGTTTCCTCTTGTCCTGTGTTAAACACATTGGTTCGTCTTTAGTTATGTTTTTTGATGTTGCACTACACCATTGTAGTCATTCTTCTTTGAATGACAATAAATCAGAATTGAAATTATTTAATTGTGTCATTATGATTTCTAAAATAGGATTACTGTTTTGCTTAGTCTGCTCTTTATTTAGACCACATGAATCATTCACTACACCCTGTACCATTTCTAAATTTTCCTTTCCTCCACCTAAATCTCTGCACACAGAGTGAAGTTCCCCCAGTTTACTAGGAAAATCATCCTTCTTCCCTTGCTTGTTTTGTTCATCCTTATCCTTTCTTACTGCTGTTGTAACTTTATGATTTATTTTAAATTTTTTACTTTTGATGTTTACCCTTATTTTTCTCCTGTTTTCCCTTTGTTTCAGGTATACACAAAGATGTAAAATCAGGCCTAGGAGCAGTTGTATTTTCCATAGTCAGAGAGGGGGAGTGCATTTGAGGTGCTATCTTGTTCATTTTTGTTAACACATCATCCATTCTATAGCCATTTACAGCAATATTCTCCTTCAGTGTATCTATTTCTTTATGCAGAGCTATCAACTGGTCTAAAATTAACAAATGTACTGCATATGGATTTTTCACAACATTTTTTAAGTCCTCACTTAAGCAAAATGGGTACACTGCAATAGCCTTCGTCGAGGGATAGTTCTCTCCTTTCCAGTGGTTATTTGAACTGGCTACATCTGAACCCCCTTTAGCTTGATATAATTTTTTAAGCCACTTATAGTTTTCTGTAGGCTTCCAGTGATATTTTTTAAATCAACACTCCATTTTTCTCCAGTGATATTTATAGGGCTATTTGGTTCAGGAGAGAAATCCAGTGACTCAGAGCAATTTGAATAGGAATCATAATAAAGGTCTATTAATATTTCACTTTGCCTACCATTCAAATTATCTTTTGTAATTTTCTGTGTTACTTTTTTTACTGTCTCAGCTGAAATACTGGGAAGGTCACTGTGCTTATCAGACAGGGGAGACGGTCTATTATTGATAATCTTGAGCTGTCCTGTGTTGGACTTAAGGTATCACTTTCTTGGGCTCTGATTGTAAAAATACTTAAAGTCTCAGAACAAGCCACCACTGAGGTTACAACTTCCAGTGGTGCAACCTTGTCAAAATGATCACTAATCTTAGTCAGCATTGATGCCCCCATATTATTATTTTTTTGTTTTATTCTTTCATTTCATTTTATTCTTTTTAGCTTTTCCCTGTTTCATACTATAGTTTTTTTATAATCTTTTTCCATATCTTTGGGGTGCTGAAGTTGCCATCACAGACTCCTCTTTATTAGAATCTATAATTACAATATTGGAATTTGCTGGGTGCTCTACCAGTCTACCTATGCCTCTATCAATTTCCAGCATTTGCTTTCTAGTTAGCACCATATTTTTGTGTTAACATGCAAATTAACACCCAATCCAGTAACTGTTACAATTTATAACTATTTTCTTACTGACAGTATTAAAATTGGAGATATCTCTATCGAGACTATACTATAACATCTCTATCAGACTATAATAAAAATAGTTTTTTCTAACAGATCCTGTATAGAATTAAAATTCCTTCAGGCACTCAATAAAATATTAAAAAGACCTTCCCAAACTTGACATATGGAAAAGGAAAAAAAAGTCTGAGTGGTTCCACAAATCTCAAATTTAACAACTCCAGCATTGCAGCATTGTTAGATTAACGTCAAAGATGAGCCGCACTGCTTCCGCTAATTAGAGTTTCACCTTCTTTACTTAAATCTTGCAGGTTTGGGAGACTTTGGTTTCTTCCAGGCCCTTTTAGTGTTTTTCCCAATTTTCCCAATGTTCGTACCACAACAATATTCCACCAGTTTAGAGATAGTCCCACTCTTCTTGCCCAATAGTTCCTTTTACTTGGTCTCCCATGTACTACTAGTGAGAAGAAACCAGATGCAACAAATCAATTAATAATATATAGTTTAACTACCTTCTCTTACTCTTTCCAGTTCTGTCTAATTATATTCTCATTAACCCAACCTCTTAGCCCTTAATTAAAACCTGCTAATGTCCAGCAACAAACTTCAAAACCTAATAAAATATGAACCTGATTAATTATAATACTGTACATTAAGCACCATCAGTTTTACCTAGCTTTTTTAACTAGCTTTTGAACAAAATTTTGCTTTTTAATATGCAAAGGTATACAACAAAGCTCCTTAGCATATGTCAATCTTTAAGGGAAGCAAACTTACTTTCTGGAAGTCGACTAGTAGGCATTCACAGAATGCTCACAAAAGGAGCAGGAACAGCAGAAAAATCAGCTCGCTATAAAATACGTTCTTTTTCAGCCCTAGGAATATGTTAAACTTTGTAACAGCTCAGCATTCCTTGAACCTCTATTGAACTTATTACAAACTAAAAATAGCCCGGCTTGCTGCTGCTACTGCTGCTTGTCCTCTCTGTGCTAAATGATCGGTGATCTAACACTAGGGTTTCACATGCACGGTTATACCAACCAGTCACGTGATCTGCTCAGAACAGTGATGTGAACTTTTAAATATTTTAAAACATATCATTATAGTTATAAACTAATATTTTAGATAGTTTTAAAACTTCCAGACTCTTTTATAAACTTTGTTTCTCATCTGTTTCCCATCCGTTTGCTATGCTATGCTGAAAACCCAGTTTGTCTAGCCTGTATTCAACGTGACAAAAACAAAAATAAAAAAGAAGGAAGCACCTCCTTTACTCTTTGGTAAAACAAGCCAGCGAGCAATACTTCCCACATTGCACTATTGTAGCTGCTTTTATCTGATCCATGGTCTGATTCTCAGTCTGAAAAATTCTCTCAAATTTT
Source organism: Neoceratodus forsteri (assembly GCA_016271365.2). Classification (NCBI taxonomy): domain Eukaryota; kingdom Metazoa; phylum Chordata; order Ceratodontiformes; family Ceratodontidae; genus Neoceratodus; species Neoceratodus forsteri. The sequence continues at coordinate 739,036,086 of CM057449.1, forward strand.
CTCTTGTTAAGCCTTTCCAATGGGCCTCTCAGTCGCATTCAGATCTAGCCCTTGCGTCCATTGAGAGACGTGGCCTTCCCCCTGTTTGTGAAAGTGAAATTTGGAGAAAAAGGGTGGACCACACCTGAAGTAAACTACAATAAGTTGTGCTGGGAAGACTGTACACACTTAGGCACTTGATGTCATACCTGTTCAAAAAATGAAATGAGCAGAACAGCCCTGCTATCCGTGCTTTCTCCACTAGCACAGACATGCGTAGCAGTCACTTCTTCTCCGATTGAGTAAATAGCAATTCCTCTTGAGAGAACTTGCTCAAATAAATAAATAAACAAATAAACAAATATGAACTGATCAGTCCTCTTGGCTGTCTCCCTTGTGGAGCACAGAGTGCTATCCAACAACTATATTCTCAGTTGCTCAGGTACAGTTTTCAGAAACTTTTCAAAAAGAAATCAGTCTTTTACTCCCTCTACACAGTGAGCTCCTGCACTCTACTCAGTGTCCTAACAAATTACTTGGCAGCACACCCATTTAATCATGGCTATCTTATGGTGCCTTTCTTACAGGTAACCATCTAAAATTTTGCCTATAGACCTTGGGGGGGTAAGTCAAAATTCTTTAGCAAGGCATTTTTCACTTTATCATTGTCTATGCAGCCCTCACTATCCATTCTGGCAAAAGCCTCTAATACCTTGCTTGTAAGAAGTGGCAATAGGTGAGTCATCCAATATCTCTTTATGAATGATTTACAGAGGTCATTCCAGTAACCAGTGCAGATGGTTTCCAAAGTCTCTATACCATTCAATTGTTATTAGCAATGGGTTCAATCTTCATCTAATTTTAGTGTGCGCCTTTCAGATACAGTACTTATTCAGACTGCCCATTTTCTCTTGATCTAAGTTACACTACAACTCTCTCACTCTTCTTATTGGCGGGCTAAACCATTTCTCTTCTGAAATGCCTCTGAAGTAAACATTCTGTCCTTGAAGGTTTGCATAGTGTCCAGAATGTTCAATTGACTAGTTAGCTGACTTCAAGACTCCTTTTTACTGTAAATCTGTCTCTCAGTCCCTTTATCTCCCTGCTGGTTTAAGTTTCATGGCAAGAACTCTGAGTGTAAAAATAATGGCAGTTTGGAAATGCATTAACCACTGAATTGTCATGTCTGCTTAAAAGTTAGCAGCAGCACAAAACAATGATCTATGCTACTGTATATTCTAAACTCCTTGTGCAGCTCATAAGCAACCACAATATGCCAGTGACACAGCGTGTTGCAACAGGCTTATTCTTCACATGTTCATTTATGTGAGCTCTATTATACTTTCAAAGCAAGTAATTTGTTTTAGGTCCAGGCATCTAGAAATGTTGTTTTTCCTTCCTCTCCCCTTCTTCACACCCAAAAAAAATCAACAATGTTAGAATCTATAGATATTAGTATGGTATGGTGTTTCTTTATTGTACAATCATGAATAAAAATGATCACTACAAACATAACAATCAAAAATTAAAATATTTAAAATTAGGGATTACAATACATAATAAGACATGTACATAAAATAGATGTGGCATCAAGTAGCAATAGGTCCACTCAGCTAGGTTTGCGAAGCTTGAACATGTTTTCATTTGTTATCTGAACAGTCCTTAAATATTTGGCCATTCTAGAGATTACGTAATCATTTTCACATGTAACAAGGATTAATAAAATTGTATTGTCATCTGTTGTTTGTAAGGATGCAATAATTGGAACCAACCAAAGCTTCCTTACATTGTTGTACCACTGAAACTTAAATATAACATGTGCCAGATTCTCTCTCTAGTAGTATTACTGCATTTTTAAAACTAATCTACTTGACCAGACTTCTTAAATAATGCAGTAAGAATGTTTGATAGAAATTGCTCCAGTTTAAATCTGGTGTATAATTTCCTGCTCCCAGGTTCTTCAAGGAAATCTAGATAACAGTAATGATTACAATCATTTGTGCTATACCACTTTGCACATTTAGCTTTTGTGACTGCACTCAAGTCCTCCCTTTTATGAAGGTCTGATATTTTCTTAAAGATATAGGGTTTCTATTTATCACTTATTATATTATTCTTTGTGTAATGTAACAATGCCTCCAAAGTGTGTAGCTGCAGAAGCTTAGTTATGTGTTGCAGCCATTTGGAGGGTTTGCAACCTAACCTAATCCAAAGAAATTTTTCTTGGAGACATTTTTATAGCTAATCTTGTTTCTGAGAGGTTTGTAGATCTAATCCAGCCATTTATTATCCTGCTGTTGGCTATGGTCTGCAGTATGTTCAGTCCTAGTTCTGCCCTGATAAAACTGGCTGGCATAGAGGGCATAAGGCCCAGAGCAGAGCGTAAAACTTGTAGATATTGTGAATCTTTCCTTCGGGTTTATGGAATGCAAACAGTTCACAAACCTATGCAAGTGCTCCATGTCCCTGTACCACACAGCTACCACATCATCAATATAGGCTTAGATTATGATCCTATGTCTGAATTTAAATGAGTAATTGATGAGGCAGTTAAGGCAATGTATGCTAATAACTTTATTAAAACCATTACAAGGGGTTTTTTGATCACCCTGAATCCAGTTCGACCTGCAATCTATGCCATCTCTAAAGTGCACAGAACCTTGGTCAACCCTCCAGGGTGGACATTTGTGACTGCTAATGGATTGTTGAACCACTTTCTAAGTTGACAGATCACCACAATGCACCTTTAGTGACTATATTATCTCATATTAAAGACACAGGTGACATCTTGAAGGTACTGCATGACATGAAGTTAATATATCTTACTATTTGCTCCTGTGGTGCTTTTTATGTGGTTAAGACTGTTTTGAAACTTAAGATTAGAATAGGTGAACACTGCAGAGTTATTAGTAACAAAAATATGGAATACACTATTGCCTGAGGAGGGCAGAGGAGTTTTGGGCAGAACGCCAGGTGGTTCAGCCGGTACTATGTTTTCCTTTTAGAATGTTTAAGAACCACCCTTATAAGGCTGAGGTGACAATGAGTTAAAACAAATTTATCAAATAAAAACTTTTGAAACCTGTGTTGAGATCTTCCCAGAGAACGTAGAATCTGGATATAAGAATTGAGGAGAGGAGGCAATGGAGGTGGAGTCACTCCAGACAGTTGGAGTTTTTTTCTTCTACTTTGAAAGCACATTGTGTGCTGAGATGCTTCTTTCTAATGACTACAGGTATACACTTGTTGCCTGGGGAACGGGGGTACATCTTTAATTTGAAATAGGTTAGATGATGCTATGCTCAGAAGAGTGATATTTTTATTTGTTCCCCCAGAGGGATGCTGACAAGATAAATGAGAAGACAACAAGCGAGCATGGTGCTGCAGCAGAAAGGTTTCATGTCCGAAGAGGGATTTTGCCTCGTAATTAATTCTGCTGCACATCGGATGTGAGCAGGGGCCTCAGAAAGCTATTGAAAAGCTCAGAAATACATTTTTGTGTTTTGAAAAAAAAATGAAGGTAACTAAGATGGACACAAATTTGCAGGTATACCCATTTTCAACTGAAGTCATTGCTAAAGAATCATAATTATGGAAAGCTACACTGCAGCTCCTAAAATTTTCTTTGGCCGAGTTTGTTAAATTTTGTTGATGCCTCATTTTTGTGGTTCATTTAATTAAAACCCTGTCATGATTTCATTGAATTTGAATTTGATGGCAGATAAGGACTGCTTGGCCCTCCTAGTCTGCCCATATCTGATTGTCACTGGACTTAGACAACAAAATGTACTTTTGAAGCAGGGACTAAAATAAAGATAAATTACTAAGGCTATAGAACTATTGGTTATGGAGCCCTATGCTCTACTGCTTAAAATGGCCTAAAATGAAAAGCTTTAAATGGTGAATCACTACTATGTTTGTGGCCCATGGGGCTATGTGATTAGAATGATCAGCTGACTGTTTATAACTTGCAAATGTGGGCTGAAAAGAGCAGGAGCACAGGACGCTTGTTTGCTCAACTCTGAGATATTGATTTAGCAAGTGGCCAAAATCCCAGGCTAACAAGAAATTAAGATGTCTGGGTGGAACACTGCAGCACTGCCCCAATGGTTAATATGATGGAGTCTGAACTCCTGTTTACATTAGTCATCTTAGCCCCCAATTTCTGAGGCATACACATGATATATTTTTAATCTGGAACACGCCATTTTGCCCATAGAGATCCTATTTGTGCAGCTGAAAATTGAGATGCTAAAATGTCTGAAATGCCCAAAATGGCCTGGAACAACTTGCTATAAAAGGCAGAACACTGTATTAAACTGAAAAAGTGTCTTAGGGTCAAGTGATTATATGAGCCTAAAAGCATCGAATTGCTACACATTGTTCCTCTGAGTTTATCCAGCTGGTTACAAAGAGCGATAAAACATTAAAAATTTGCATTTGTTCACTACTGAACTAGTGGAACTCATTTGGAGCCTATTAAAAAAAGATGACTCATTTAGTTAATGAACATTGCTCGCAGAAATCTGACCCTGATGAAGAATAAGCTATAAGTCACATGTGGCAACTTTAGAGGTTCTGTCAGAAGTTTAAACTTTGTATTGCCAAATTTGATGGGCAAGCTTCTAGTTCTATGGGTATATCCCTAATGACAATTATTGTATGAAGACTTCTTTTATTATAGAGGATGTTGTAAAATGATACAAAATCATATTTGACCGTATGATTTTAAGAATGATTAAAAGTTTACTTTGGAATGATTATCATATTGGTGCTGTAAGCCACCTGCTAGACCCAACGACACCTTTACTGGATATGGTATTTTGAACATGACTGCTTGCATCACCTGAAACTGTAAATTTGATTTGCAAGAGTTTGGTTCTCATTTAACTTGTTGTTATACTGTACTTGTTGGTTCTTTGAACAAACATTTGTCAATGAAGATGGCCGCTAGGGTGAGCGTGCTGCTGTTGTTATCTTGAATTTTTTTAGTTTTTAAATTTTGTTGTTTGTTTTATTTTAGTTATTTTAAGTTATTTCGTTTTTGATCCCTACTGTTATCCACCAGTTTTATCTGTGTGGAGTGCCATCCGCAGTCTAGTGATTGCAGTGAGAAATCGGATGAACTTTTGTAATGCTTGTTCCTCCTCTCGTTATCGCTGTTGGACTTTTGTGAAGTTTTATAGAGCTCAAAGACTTCTGTGTTGCAGTGGTTAATCATTCTCACTTCTTTGCCCTGGAAATCCTTTGTGGGCATGTGGAGGGTGAGGGGCTGTGGAGAGTTAGTGGAGCCTGATTGTGGAAAGGAGACAGGACTCCTGTGAACTGACTCTGGATGAGAATATCTGGGGATTTAAGGGACTGTAAAGAATTTTGTTGGCTGTTGTCTTTCACTGTGGTAATTGTGGCAATGAAGAGACTGGAAATTCTACTTGATGTTTGGTGATTACGAGAGGCCTGACTCCAGCGGGTGTTTTCTGTTGGGATTTGCTGCCCCACAGGGGGGGGCTGGGTATTCAGCTAGCCAGGGAGTTGGCTAGGGTAGTGCGCTCCCTTCGATGCACGGATATGGCTGCAATTGTGACCTATCTTGTGCTTCTTTCATTGGGGTGTCAATATTTCCCGAGGACTACACTTGGCTGGGAGTTAGTGGGCTGTAGAGTTTTTCCTAGCAAGTCATGGCCACAGTGGACTTTGAATTAGAGTTTTTTACACCCAGTGGAGTTATTTCATGGATTTTCTTTTTACTTTATGCCCTACATCATTTCATATTCCTTGGATTTTATGGATTTGACTTCCCAGTGGATTATTGATTGCTGTGATCTTTGTACTTTTCTCCGAAGACTCGTGATTTCCCCCTTCTGGATTTAGAGCTTTTTCTTTTCTGGGCTACTGGGTGGTGAGAGGACCCTGCATCCATATATTTAATTTATTTATTTATGTTACAGTTCTATGTTTTAATTTACAGTATATGAAATTCTTTGGCCGTGGGAAGTGCCAAAATTATCCTCTCTCCCAGGTTGTAAGAGGACTGGAAGGGAGGGAGGAACTTCATGCTTTGTTTCATTGACTGTGAGAATTTTTAAATATTATTTTGTATGTCATTTTATTTCTATTTTTCTGATTGTCATTTACTAATTTTGGCAGTGAAAGTACCATATTTTCCTCTTTCCCTGGTTGTGTGAGGACTAGGGGTGAGGGAAACTTTATTGTATACTTAGTTTGTTTATTTATTTTTGCTTTGGTGGTGAGAGAACTTTAATTTTTATTTTCTTTCATATGTTATGTATGTATGTGGGGGGTCTCCAGTTGTCTTTTGATTTAGGTACAAATTGATCTAGTTAACCAGATTCAGGGTGGTGTTTTAAATTGTGCTATATTTGGTTCGTTTTGTTATATTTATTATTTGAGTATAGTTGCAGCATGTGCTGGTCTTTAACCCCCACAGTTGTGCGGTATTCATCCTCTTCTCTTCATGCCCTTTACCCTTTTATTCCCCCCTCTCCAATTTGAGATCTACCAGTGCTGTAGAGTGCTGGGCATTACGCGTAGGAGAGTGAGAAGGGTGAGGGGTTATGAACAGGAGAGGATGGATGAGGGGCAGTTGGATCTAGAAGGTGCCCTGGGGTGAAAAGGAATCCAGATCATGGATCACCATGTCTGGTGCCCATACCCAAGGGTACTACTGAGTATGGTAGGTAGATGGTCCTAATGGCCTGCGAGGTTTGTCCAACTTGGGCAGTGTTGTGCAATGCCAGGTCCATTAAGAATAAGACTGCAATTATTGCTGATCTTGTTGGGACGGTGGACCTGGCCTGCATCACCAGGACCTGGTTGGATGATAACACTGACCCCATTTTGGAGGCTATGACTCCAGCCAGGTACTCTGTGATACACTGCCCTAGACTGGATCGCATGGGGGGGGTTGCGGTCTGTTTCAAGGCTGAACTAGGCCTCACTGAGGTAGTAGTTGAGGAGGTTGAGTCTTTTGAGTGTACAGTAGTAGCAGATGTAGGCTTTTGAATTGCTCTCATTTACCATTCACCCGGTGATGGGAAGCTATTACTTCAGGAAGTGGCCGACTTAGTCATCGACATGGTGTTTGAATGTTCTGGGCAATTTCAACGCCTGGGTCAACGACGAACTCTCGCAATTGGTCAACACTTCCTCCAGTTAATGACATCTCTGGGCCTTTCACAGGTGGTTTCCACTGCTACACATAAACTTGGACACTCATTGGACTGAATCTTCCTTCTTGGGATTGAAACCTCTGACATGGGGTTGGAACCAGTCAGGTGGTCAGATCACTACACCGTGGGGTTTAGTTTTTGCACCCCCTCTAGAAGACCTACCCCTGTGGAGATGGTTAGGTACTGCCCTTTAAGGGATATAAATTCCCAAGGCCTTGCGGCGGCTCTTGACCTATCGTTCCCCGCGTTGGCAAGCAATGATCCAGAGACTCTTGTGTCAGCTTATAATACAGCTGTTACAGTAGCTCTGGATTCTATTGCTCCAGTCCGTGTCCACCCCCTCTCCCTTCGCCCCAAGTCCCCTTGGTTTGATGGGACATTGAGGAAGATGCGGAGACAGGGGCGAAGGTTAGAGCTTTGCTGGCGAAAGTCCGCTCTTGATGCCAACCACCTTAGATTGATAGACCATTATTCGATCTATTAATCTGAAATCTCCCATAAGAAGGCAGAATTCCTGTCCAGGGAGATTGCGGTTGCTTGGAATTGACTAGCTCAGCTATTTCAAACTGTGGACAGACTGTGCAACCCAGCCTGTCTGCAAGTTCGGAAAGCTTTTTCGTAGTTAGAGTGCAATGAGCTTGCTCAATTCTTTGCAAATAAGGTGGCTGACATCAGAATAGATTTGCAACCAGCATACTCTATGGGGGTTGCTGTGGAACAATGCGAGATCACTGTGCCTCAATTTTCCTGGAGTTCCTTCAGCCAACCGGAGTTCATGGATGTCATGAGGATTATCCAGAGTGTGTGCTCTACATGCTGTAGTTTGGACCCTGGACTGACCTCCCTAATTTTGGGTTGTAGTGATATCATCGGTCCAGTCCTTGTGCAGATAGTCTGGAGCTCCTTGTAATCGGGTGACTTTCCTAGCTCCCTGAAAGAGGTAGTGGTGACACCACTCTTGAAGAAAGCTACCTTGGACCCAGACTGTTTCACAAACTACAGACCTATCTCTAACCTTCCCTTTGTTGGGAAGGTGATTGAGAAAGTAGTGGCAGCTCAACTGGAGGACCATTTGACCATCCATGGCATCTATGAACCCCTCCAGTCCAGTTTTCATAAAAGACATAGTACTGAGACAGCACTGGTTCGAATGCTCACTGATCTCCTGATGGCGAGAGACTGAAACAGCCATTCCATCTTGTTTTTTCTTGATCTTGCCTCAGCCTTTGACACCGTGGATCACGTGGTGTTGATAGAATGCCTGAGGCATATATGTGGAATACTGGGAACCATTTTAAGATGGTTCACCTCGTTCCTCAGTGGGAGATCACAAAGAGTTGTGTCCGGGGTCTTTACCTTTGTTGTGTGGAGTGCCTCAGGGTTCAGTACTGTCACCCATGTTATTCGCGGTGTATATGCTACCCATTGGAGACATTGTAAGAAGGTATGGGCTGAGGTTTCACTGTTACACAGATGATACCCAGCTATACCTTTCTTTTGCACCCGACCAAGATGGAGCTCTCTCAGTTTTTAACAACTTTCTGAAAGAAATCCAGGAGTGGATGGATTCTAGCTGGCTGAAGTTGAACTCGGAAAAGACAGAGGTATTGGTTGTGGACCCGGGTCATCAGATGGGGGGGGTCAGGTGTTGGGGCACCTTCTGGAATTATTCTTGGCGGTGTTGCTTTCCTGACCTCTGAATGGGTGTGTAGTCTGGGGGTGGTTCTTGATGATAGACTGACACTGCAGTCACAGGTGTTGGCTGTCATCAAGACTTCCTTCTACCATCTCAGGAACATCACCAGGATTAGGTATCTGGTTCCATCTGATGACCTTCCAACTTTGATCCACACCTTTGTGTCCCTCGCGCTTGGACTACTACAACTTCCTTTATCTAGGGCTTTCAGGGGTTGAAATCCATCACCTGCAGCTAGTGCAGAATGCTGCAGTCCAATTTTTGTCAGGCTCAAGTAGATCCTGCCATATTACTCTGGTGCTGCGCAAACTGCACTGGCTGCCTATACGGTGGCGGATCACCTTTAAAGTCAGTTTACTGACTTTAAAAGCCCTACACAGTCAGAGTTCAGTCTATCTGAAAGAACTTCTGGTTCCGTACTGCCCAGAGCGATCACTCCGCTTGGCCGATGAGGGGTTGCTAGAGATTCAAAGGGTGAATTTGAAATCTTCCGGTGCTAGAGCTTTTTCCTATGCTGCTCCTACCCTTTGGGAATTCTCTACCCCACCAGTTATTGGAGTGCACTTCTGTGGAGGAATTTAAGAACAGATTGAAAATGTTTCTTTGGCAAAAAGCCTTTTTGGAAAGTTGATTTGTTCATTTGACTTGATTTTTAATTGTATCAAGTATTATGGAATTTCATAATGATGGTTTTAATTGTTTTAAATAGTTTGGTGCCTTGAAATCAGAAAGGCGCCATATAAATAAAAATTATTATTATTATAAGATATTGCAAGAATGATTTTTGCTGGTGACCATAAGTTGCCAAATGGTTGGTATAAATACTTATTTATTCGATGCACCTTATGTCGATAAAATGATGTACTAAGTTTTTAGGTATTTACTTACTAGGTGTCAAATACATTGTTTTATTTTAGTAAACTTAAAAATTCCAAGAAGCTCTCTATCAACAGGGAGTTTTATGATACTTAAGAAGCAAATTACAATTATAAATATGGCGTTTGATTATGAAGCAATTATTAGAAATACCATTAGGAAATGTTTCAAGGTTCCAATGTTCTTAGGATAGAAAATGTTACGTGTTTTTTGTAACAAATAGTAGAAATATTGTCAAGGAAGATTAATTAGCATTCAATCTAAGTTATATTTATCTAGCCACTGCTTAAGTAATCTACTTATATGAACAGTTATTTGGATGTGTGTACTTAATCTGCTGCTTGATATTATTGTTGTGCTTAGTGTTAAGTATTGTTTTAATAATGTTTATGGGTATGGTATATTTTAGATGTTTTGTTCAATTGTAGTGGCCTGAAGAGCCAAACAATAAACTAAACTGAACTGAACTATGGCCCATCATACTGGGGAAGTGAGAGTATCTACTAACGATACTGCTAACCATACTTCCAGTTTTAGGAACATTGGCAAGGTGACCATGATTCCTCAGGGATGTGACTTTGATGCTTTAATCTTAAAAAGAGACGCATTCTGGATTTTCAGTTTGTGAACAACAACATTGCCACCAGATCTGAATGGTAGATTTAAATTGGTTCCATTTTTTTATTCTAGTGTTTTTCCCTTCCCAGCCATCCATCAAAGGTTATACCTTGTAATCATGGTTATACCATGTTCAGGCTCTGTGAGCCATCATGAAAATAATTGAGAGATTTTTCTTCCCCAACTGTTCTTCCCCACCCATGCTCCACCCCGATAATGTGGGCCATGCCTCTGTCAGTCTCAGTGTAACACATACCATGGCAAGAGTCAAGCTCCCTAACCCAGCTGTAGGGGTTGCTAAGATGTTGGACCTTGCTGCCCCACTCTCCAGCTGAGGTGCACTGCTGAGCAACAAATTCCTTAGCTACATCCATCCCCTGATGCATCGAAAACCTGTGTTGCCTGTGCAGAAGCACAATGCAGTGCCATCTGGCCATCAGGGCAGTCCACCAGATTGGCCACATTTTTCAAATAAAACTACTATATTTGTGATCAGTTTCTAACTGCATGTCTTGTCATCTCATTTCTAGATGTTTTTGACTCCTGGGCAAAATTACAGCAAGGCTGTGTCTTAAAAATTGTAATTCACATTTCTTCCTATTATGAATTATCAAAGTATTTTCAGAGTGTAAAGTTAAATTTAAAAAGGAGAATAAGCACAAAGATGTTGCTCAATAAGTTACAAGCTATCAAAGGCCTTTTGCTTTTACTGTATACAGTTTGTGTATATTATTAACTGTAGAACTATTAATTTTCACTAACTAATTTTACAATATTCCCTGGTCACACATTTCTGTGAAAATAAAATTAGTGAAATGTTTGTGGCAATGCCAAAACTTCATAGTGCATTGAGGGTTCCTGAAACCAAAACTGGCTTTTGTGGCAATTATAAAACTTCATAGTGCATTGAGGGTTCCTGAAACTAAGACTGATCATGGATCACAGCTTAATCACAGTAAGCAGCTTCAGTGCTAACCCATACTTTCAGAATCGCACTGACCTTTTAAAATGTAAGTACTTTTAGTGCTGTGAGTCTTCTGCCATCTTCTGCTGTTGTCTGATTGTCTATGAACACTAAAACATATGGCATTGACCCCTGAGGACTGATGTCTGCATCTCCATTCAGCAATGAACTAAACTTCATCCTCACTAACTCTCCCTTACTTACCCTCTTGCCCTTTCTCACCCTCCCTAGCTCATTCTCCCACACTGATCACTGACTTAACAGCAGATTTTGGGACTACTAGAAAAGGTCTTCTTGTCCCTGAATGTTGAGCACTATTCAGCAATGAATTACACTTCAACACCTCTCAATTCCCCTAACTCTCTTTCTCTCTATCCTCTCTTCTTCTCTATCACACTGATCACTGACCACTAACAGATAACAGCTACTAACTGATATGGCAGATCTGGGATAATACAAATAACATGGTCAAACAAAACATAAAACAGAGCACAAAAACAAAGTTGTGCATGCATACATACAAGCTGAGCTTGGAGTGTGAAATAAAACAGCCAAGAAATTAAACAGTATTCACTGTCTCACTTTAAACAGTGTATGTATATACTGTACCTTGCACATTGTTTTCTGATTCAGTATGCTCATGCTTGTTGTAGCTGCTGTGAAATCAGAGATCCCCCCTTTAAATGAAGCTGTGTTTCAGGATTGTTGTACTCCAAACAAATAACTGGAATGAACCCAAAACAAAATTAAATGAAATGCTACCTTTGAAAAATCATCATGGGATGAAAAATGTGTCAGGAGATGTAATAGAATCCTACTTTTACCTTGTGAGACACTTAACAAAAGTTTATATTTTTGCATTTAAATAATCAGTATAGTGTAATTCTTGTTGTCAGCATGGCCTGATTTTTGTTTTCTTTTGAACCTGCAGTATCATACTTTTATTTTATTTTTTTAATTTTTACCAGGACGTGAACTTGGCACAGCTCTTTTTTCAGTCATGCTTGACATATATAATGCACAGTTAATAAATACATCATGTATATAACAATGTTAAAAACAGGAACCTTGTCTATTTTTTTTATAATGAAACTTAATTAGATATTTTTTTACAAAAGGAAATACACTATAAAAACAATCCAAAATAACAAGAATAACAACACACCAATACTAGAAACAAATGCAAGGTCCCACACATGAATAACATTCTGTGAAACATGAGAAATAATAAAAAGTACAATACTAGCAATAAAAAATTAAAAGCATCCATCTGGCATAAACGTCTCAAAAACAGAGTGAGGACTGGGGAAACAATGAGTAAGGTAAGTTAAAATAAAACACACATAGGTACATAGGTTCATAGGTAAGATACAAAGTCGAGGGGACTAGCCCATTATGACTTTGCCACCCATTAACTAGGATGGAAATAGTATTTATTTTCACCCATATAGTTGTCCAAATTTATTTTGAATACATTAAAGCTAGGACTGTTTACCACCTCTTGTGGCAGAGAATTTCATACTGGAATTACTCTTTGAGTTATGAAGTTTTTTCTTTTATTTGTTTTTACATTGAATGTCTTGATTTTTATGTTATGAGATCGAGTAGAGCCTAAACTATTTCCCCATTCTAGACATAAAGTTTCAAATAAAGACTCATTTTTTAAAGCACAAAAAATTAGACATAAGTCGCCTCTCATAGACCTGTATTCTAATGAATAAAGGTTACGTTTTTTTAGTCTTTCTTGATAGGAAGTATGTTTAAGACATTTAATTCTTTTAGTGAATCTGCGTTGTACTCGTTCTCTATTTATTTTATCCTTTGTAAGTGTAGGTGCACAGAAGGGAGAACAATAGTCAAATTTAGACTTTATCAAACTGCTATATAAGGGAATTAGTACCTCTGGGTCTCTACTTTTTAAATTTTTAAACATACAATTTATTAGACGATGGCATTTTTTAACTATTAAGTTATTATGATCAGTAAATTTTAAGTCATTAGTAATTACAACATCTAGATCACTTTCTGATGAGACTTTAGTCAGAGGTGCATTTTTTAACATATATTGTGACATTCGATTATTCTTACCAAAATGCATAACTTTGCATTTGTCTATATTTAATGATCAGTTTTTATTAGAGGCCAAGTTAATATATTATTTAAATTGTTTGGAGATTATGGACTGAGACTGAATCATTAACAATGCAGCCCAATTTGACATCATCTGCATATTTATTTAACCATACCCCATTTGATGTAGACATACTAGAAACCACAAAATTAAACAGAATTGGTCCCAGCACAGAACCTTGAGGTACTCCACTAGTCACACTACTCCATGCAGAATCATAACCTCTAATTCTAACTTGTTGTTTTCTTTCAACTAGCCATGATATAATCCATTTGATTATGTTTATACATATCTTTTGTTTAATTAAACATTCAATTATTATCTTATGTTAAACGGTATCAAATGCCTTTTCATAATCTAAGAAAATAACATCTACTGTAAAGCCAGTATCCAATGCCTGGCTCACTGGTTCAAAAAAGTTTATTAGATTTTCCTGACATGATCTTCCCTTTCTAAATCCATACTGAAAAATGTCAATATCCCCATTACTTATAATATGTTCTTCAAGTTTTTGTAGGATAAGTTTCTCCATAATTTTACCAATACTAGATGTTAGACTAATAGGTCTGTATTGTTTAGAATAGAATTTTGACCCATTTTTATGTATTGGTATAACTCGAGCAAATTTCCATTCCTGGGGTACTATACCATATTGTAAAGATTTATTAAATAGAAAGGTCAAAATATCAATCGACTCAGCAGCCAATTTTTTAAGAAAAACAAACAGAATATTGTCAATACCAACAGAAGTTGAAGTTTTAAAGGTCATCAAAGCAGAAAAGACCTCTGTGGATGAAAAAACTATGTTATGGTTACTATCATGATCTAATGAAAAATTTAGCTTTTCTTGCTTTTTAAATACGCTAGAAAATTGCTTATTAAAAGTGCTTGCCATATCTAATTCGTTGGATATCAACAAATCATCAGTGATCAAAGGTCCAACCTGAGTCTGTGAATTTTTCAAGGAACCAATATAGTTAAAAAAAGACTTCTTGTTATCCTTCTGATTAACCAGATTTTTTTCAAAATTCTTTTTGGCAATACATATCTTTAACTTAGTGTCTTTGGATTTTAATTTGAATCTCTGCCAATTTACTTCAGTTTTATTCTTGTTGTATTTGTGAAAGGCCTTTTTTTTCTTAAAATAGATTTCCTTATAGTATTATTAAACCATGCAGGATTACGTTTATTATTTGTATATTTAGTTCTATCAGGTACCCAAGTGTTTATACATAGTTGAAGATTAATTTTTAGTTTTTCCCAGGTTTCCTCAACAGACAGATGATCTAAGTCTTTTTCCCAGTCCCATTTTGATAAATAATCTTTTATTTCTGCATAATTTGCCTTATGATAGTTTTTCATTTTTGTGATTCCTCTATTTTCCAAGATAGTAACAAATATTTCCCAAAAAAGTATATTATGATCTGATAATCCAAGAGGTTCAAGAATTATTGGATTTTTATAATATTGTTTTGTATTTGTAAAAATTAAATCTAGAATATTATTATGTCTGGTAGGTACTGTAACAATTTGATCCAAGCCTAACATAAAAATAGTTTCCAGGAAGTCTTTTTCATTATGAGTTATGCCACATAAGGAGTTCCAATTTATCCCAGGGAAGTTAAAATTTCCCATTATTACAGTATTAGCTGGCAGTTTAATACTTTGAAAATAGCACAAAAAGGATTCTGATTCATCATTATCCAAAGATGGGGGTCTATAACATATTCCAAAAGTAAAAGTCTCAATCTTTAATTTTATAGAAAGCCATAATATTTCAACTCCTAAAGGATCTGGAAAATCAAATTTTAAATCCAAGCAATCATAGCCTTCTTTTATATGAAAAGCAACACCTCCTCCTCTGAAAAGTTCTCTATTTTTCTTATAAAGATGGTAACCAGGAATTTCAAGACCCCATTGATTTTTGGAAAACCAGGTCTCTGTAATACCACAGATGTCAATGTCTCTGGATTGTAGTTGAATCTGTAACTCAGATATCTTATTTACAAGACTTCTAGCATTCAATAACTTCACACTTATGGACAGTTTTTCTTTATTAAATGTCATATCTGAGGAAGTTAAATCACTTTTAGAGTTTAATGATACATATTTAGGACACGGAATAACAGATTTCCCCCCTCCCTTCCGTTTAACAGTTTAAACAGTCTGTAATTGCTGTATTAAAAATCTTGCCTAACATATTGGATCCTTTTTTGTTCAAGTGAAGACCATCAAATGCAAAAAAATCTTCATGATGCATAAATAATTCCCAATTTGTGAAACACTTTATATTCTGTTTGACACACCATTGTCTTAGCCAGTTATTAATGTGTTTAATTTTATTAATAATTACATCATTGACTCCAAAAGCAGGCAATATTTCAAAAAAGATTATCTGTGCACCCTTTTCTACTAATAGATTTGTTAATCCCACATAAGCTTCTTTGATCTGCTGAACATTCTGGTATTTGATATTATTTGTACCCAAATGTATAAGCACCAGTGGATCAATACCACAATTATGTAGTATATTTTTAGTCATTTTTGTGACATCCTGTATTTTTGCACCCCTAAAACTAGAGAGGCTACAGGTGGTCTTATTAACATTACATACTTGATGAGCAAGATTTGATATGATTGAATCTCCCAAGATGTATATTTGATTCTGATTTGTAGAGGCATAGTCCATCAAATTTTCCTGTTGGTCAATATTTATATTTTGATCAAAATGTAGTAGATCATCTTGACTACTATTAGAGACTGTTGGAGTAGTAGAAATCAAAACTGTTTTTTCATTTACCAAATGTGGGGTAGGTTCCAAGTTTAATATCTCATTAGAAATTTGTGAAACAGAAAGTGGGGCTAGTGGGTCAAAACTATTAGATAATGGCAGCACAAATTCTCCTGCATTTCTCCCTTTTTTTGTAATTTTTGATGCCTGAACAGTGAACCAGTCATCTTCTTTATCCACTAAGTCAAATTCATTACTAACTCTTTTTCTCTTGTTTGGTTCCTTAATATCTTGAAAGGTTTCTTTATTTAACAAAGTGTTATTTATGATGTTTGGCATTTGAAGCCTTTTTCTAGTTTCAAATTGGCTAATTTCCAATAATTTTAGATGTTCATCAAACTGTTTGATTTCCTCTTCAAGTTCTTTATTCTTTAAACATTTTGAACATTCGAATCTTTCAATTGGATCTAAATCTGGTGAAAAACTGTGCATAAAGCAAGTTACACACTTATATCCCATTTGCCCATCCTTTGTAAACAATAGGGAAGGCATTACCCTGGTTTATTTATCTAACCAAATTAAGGTGAGAAGCAAATCGCTAAATGCTAAGTAAGTAAGGATTTTTGACTTTTGACTTATTCTACTTTTCTTCAGAAATGTAAAGATCAAGACTCACCAAAACACACCAAAACACACAAAACACGCGCAGATGCACATGTCTTTGCACACATCTTCGCATGTGGTGACGCCGACAAGTACATACGCCGCTTGCCTTCACGTAGGCTTGTTTATATACTAAACTGAAAACGGAAGTAGTGCGAGGTGGCTTCCTGTACCACGCTACCTTTTTAAATTAAAAATATTTGAAATGAGGTTTAAAAGATTCCCCCAAAGCAAGGAACTAGATAAAAATACAATTCTCAGTCTGCCTGAGCGTTTTCTTGTAAAAACATTTGTTTAGCAGCCAAGCTGTAGTCCTGCAAGTTGCTCCACAGGACTACTGCTCCTCTGCCTAGAGTGCTGTCACTGCTAGGGCTCACAACACAACCTGTAAATGAGGTACAAACAAGACTTTCGAATTTTTACATATAAGGTATATTTTAAAAAGTTTTAAGATATTCAGTAGTGACACAGTTCAATGTAGCAGAGAAATACTGCAAACAACTATGCTGCTCACCGCAGGGCTTGTTTATATACTAAACTGAAACCGGAAGTAGCGTGAGGTGGCTTCCTGTACCACGCTACCTTTTATAATTAAAAATATTTGAAATGAATTTAAAAGATTCTCCCAAAGCAAGGAACTAGATAAAAATACAATTCTCAGTCTGCCTGAGCGTTTTCTTGTAAAAACATTTGTTTAGCAGCCGAGCTGTAGTCCTGCAAGTTGTTTCATGGGACTACTGTTCCTCTACCTAGAGTGTTGTCACTGTTAGGGCTCACAACACAACACATAAATGAGGTACAAACAAGACTTTTGAATTTTCACATATAAGGTATATTTTAAAAAGTTTCAAGATATTCAGTAGTGACACAGTTCAATGTAGCAGAGAAATATTGCAGAATATCCTGTGGCAATGTAGTAGGACTCCACACCTGTTAGTGCCACCAGGGTTTAAATATGGGCCCAATCCAAAGTAATCATGAACCTCTCAATGAAGATCCCATTAGGCCTCCATTCCAGAATCTATAGGAAAAAACTCATAATCAGTACATAAACTAAGGAAAAAAGGTGGGATTTTCTTGAAGTTGGTAATGGATCCACGGCTGCTATAGCTGTGAGATCATGGGTATTCTATCCAGGTATGTATACATAGCCTACTCTAGCCTATAAATTTAATTAATAACTGAATACCATGTTTGCACATTTGGAGTATGATCTGTATATCAATGCTTTTCAATAGCTTTCTTGGCACAGGCAAGCAAAATCAACAACTTTTTAAAAGAAGGAGTTAAATTGAGGTCCCCTGGAATAATATGCAATAAAATTAAAGAAGCCAAAAGATCTATTTGAGAATCACAAACTTTAACTAATTCCTGAGCTACCTTCCTCCAAAAAGATTCAAGTATAGGGCAAAACCAAAAAATGTGAGACTGATCAGCCGAGGAGGTTCCACATCACCTCCAACAATACCCTGTGTCCAGTCCCTTATAATATTTTACCACAGCTGGGGTCAACAAGAATCTAACCCTATATTTCCATGCAAACTCCTTCAAATAAGGAGTACCAGCTATCAAGTAAGAAAATGGTGCAGAGTGAAGCCAATCATCCCAAGAGCAGAGTTCACCCAACTCCAGTATCCACTTCTGATAAATTGGCCCAGAAGAATCATTTAGCAAATGCCTTAACCCATGATACCAAAGTCCAATTAAGTAATTCTGGACATTGCATACCTGGGATGAAATTATTAAGTTCACCAATGGAAAATGAATGCTATCTAGCACATCTGCATAAAAACAGAAAGAGCTTAGCTATGATGGCAACTGAAGATATCTACAATGATACAGATGCTGCAAGTCAAACCTGGTTTGTAAAGTATGAAAAGTAAGAAAACCCTGTTTATCAAATAACTGATGATAAAACATTAGACCAAGCTTTGCCCAGTGCCTAAGAGACAAATCCCAACAGTTTAAAGGATTACCAGAGTCATAGGCCATAGAGGATAGACAGAACTATTCATCTAAAGAAAAATGCTTATATAGAGTTCTCCACTGTTTCGAGACCAAACTATTAAAACTAAAGGAATGTAAGAAGGGGCCCCTTTCACCCGAGGAGGAAAATAACATTTTATCTATGTCTTGAAGATCATTTAGAACAAACTCTATGGGCTCAATTCCAAAAGGTGGATACAGGGCTTGCGCCAAGTCCTGCATCCACTGCAAAGTTTGATGCACCTGCATTAAAGCCCTTTGACCCAACTCTGTGCCTTTCCAGAATGGTTGATGCAGTTGCAACACTTTCCTCACATTACGGCAGCTTTTGCCAAGTGATTGGTGCAAGCCCCATAGTAAGGGTACCCCCATGGATGCAAAGTTCGACCATCAGGGAGATGGTCTAACTTTGCAGTGTCAGGGACTTGTGGCATTGGCTTCTAGAATACCACTTTTGATGCAAGTTAGCACTTGCATCCCACAGCCTGCTGCAAGTCCCCTGCTGTGACCACAGCCGCTTTTAGAATTGGGCCCTATGATCTTCCAATAAGGCTGACAATTCAAATTGACCCAATACCACGCTATTCAGAGTATGGCTGCTTGTGAGTACCAGAAAAAAATAGGGAAATCTTGGCCTCCCTGATCAGAAGACAAAAACATTACTTTGTTCCTCTCTCTAGGCTTCCTCCCATGCCAAAGATAATTAAAACAGATATGTTGCCAGTCCTCTAAATAAAACTGCGAGGGTGGGATTGGGAGTGATTGGAGAAGAAACAACACTCTGAGCAGTATATTCATCTTTATTACCTCAAGTCTGCACCAAAAGGAGAGGGGGAGTGTAGACCATCGAGCCAAATCTTGTCGAAGCTGAATAGTTAAAGGCTCATAATTCATAATATCAATATGATCAAATACTTTAGGAAGGGCAACTCCTAAATATTTAATATAGTTTCTATTCCACCTAATGGGCAATAAAGTTAAAACGTCCATATGGGGAGGGAGTAGTGATATGCTAACACCTCAGTTTTTAACTTATTCAGCCTAAATCCAGACAACATCTCAAACTGCTCCAGAACAGAGAAGACCTCCCACAAGGAGATGGTGGGATTAGTTAATGTTAATAAGATATCATTGGCAAATAATGCAATTTGATAATCATGCCCACCAATAGGTATTCCCTACAATCATTTCTGATCTATGGATTGAATGAGCCAAAGGTTCAACATACAAAGCAAATAATAAAGGGGACAATGGGCACCCCTGCTGTGTGCCTCTATACCAATTAAATACCATGGAAAGATGACCATTAGCCTTAGCATAAGCCTGAGGAGTGGTATACATCACGTGCAACATTTTAATAAAAGGAGAAGGAAACCCAAACCGATATAAAACCTTCCACAGAAAATACCATGACACATAGTCTAAGCATCTAAGCTGGCCAGGACCAGGGGAATTAATCATTGCATAGCATATTCCAAAAGAAGGAACATATGATGAACATTATCATGCACCTGGCATTTCCAAATAATACCTGCCTGGTCTCTGTCCACCAGAGATGGCAGAAGGCCCTCGAGCCATCTAGCAAAAATAGATATAAAAATGTTATAATCTGCATTAAGAACAAAGATTGGTTGGTACGATTCCAGAGTATTTGGATTTTTATCAGGCTTCAGTAAAGCAGAAATAATGGCCAAGTTCCATGACGGTGGTGGGGAGGCCCCTTTCTGGACCAAATGAAATGCATGGAGCATCAAAGGAAGCAATACTGGACATAAAACCTTAGCCTGATAAAAATCCATTGGGAAGCCATCTGTCCCAGGGCTTTTTCCAGGTTAAAGAGTAGAAATTGTCTCCTGGATTTCTGAGGCCTCAATGTGCTTCAAAAGATATGTTGCCTGTGCCAAGGTTAAGCAAGGAAGATGGCGCCATTGAATAAACAAATCAAGCTGCCCTTTTGATGGGGAAACCAGATCCAAAGCATACAAAGAGGAATAAAAATTCTGAAACACCAAAAGAATGTCTTCAATATAATGAAAGTCCATGCCTAATTGCACGTGCTGCACTCTTAATGCAGTAGCAGCTGCCTTATAAACCCAGATGCGACAAGCAAGATATTGTGTCCCTTTTGGCCCACCCATATGAAACTGCTGCCTAAGATAAAATAAAGCATGTTCAAGTTTTAAATCCATTAACTTCTGTAGTTCTGCCCTGAAATTAAGTAAGCAAGATCGAACTGATTTGTTGCCCTGCATCATAGCAGCTTGCAGTTGTTGAATTTCAGCATAAAGCTCCTTAAATATGGACTTGCGCTGTCATTGCTTTGCAGCAGCATAGGAAATCAATTTGCCATGGAGAACGGCTTTTAATGTATCCCACAGTATAGTTGGAGAGACATCACCTCAGTCATTAGTTTCCATGAACTGCTTAATTTGGTCAACCAACTCAGAAAGCAAAGCCTGGTCTTTTAAATAACCCAGATGGAGATGCCAAAGAAGTATGGCAACAAGAAATATCAAAGTTATATCTAATCAAAACAGGGGTATGATCTGATAAAAGAATAGGTCTCAAATCAATACTATGTACTAAACCCTGATGTTCCACCGAAGTGAAAAAAATAATATATTCTAGCTGAACTACCATGGGTGGTTGAATAGTGTTTATAAGATCTATGTGAGCCATTCAGAAAATGCCATACTTCTATAATGCCGAGGTGCTGGAGAGTTTTTTGAATATATTTAGCTAAGTCAGTGTAACGGTGTGACTTAGGATTTGAAGTATCACAATCGGGATTTAATGACAAATTTAAATCACCTCCCCAAAGAAAATGGCTTTTCAATGCAGACATCAACACAGTGAAGAATTTAACAAATACTCCCTTGGTCAAAGACGGAGGGGAATAAGTATTTACCAGAGTAACATCCTGACCGTACAAAAGACCCTGTCACAAAGAGATACCTCCCCTCAGAATCATCCGTAGTAGTAAAAAGTTAAAATGGTAAACTTCTCCTACAGAGAATAAGCATGCTCCTATTTTGCCCAGACCTGGACAAGGCAGAAAAAAGCTGAGTGAAGCCTAATTTCAAAAATGTCATATGTTCCTCCTGAGTTAGATGCATTTCTTGAAGAATATAATGTCTACTCACTGCTGCTTACAATATTGGAGCAACCGGGAACACTTTATTGGATTAGTAATACCATTGACATTATATGATAATAATTTTAAATCCTGAGCCTTTATCTAGAACAGAAAAAAATGTCACCCCCCTCCAAGAAAACACCAGAGGACCAGGGAAGAGGTAAGAAACCTCCAGACCTTGGAGGAACAAAGCCATCCTAGAACCAGGAAGAAAATTAAACATGACCTCCTTAGGCTTTAATATAATATAAATGAAAAAAAGAAGGTGGCTGTCCCCCAGTAGCTGCCAACAAGACATTCCAACCAGCCCATGAGGCACTGACAGGTGGAGATTCAAAACACAAAGTACGCCTGAAACATTAATGACAACCCACCAACTACAATGATAGCAGGTTGAGTAGGCCCCACAATATATTAGGAAGGCATGAATAACTGAAATGTAGCCTCAGGATATATTACCCACAGATTACAATCTAAAAACATGATATTGCTAGTAATATACTGAATGCCAAAGCCAATAATGCGTATATATGATGCATTAAATCTGGTAAAGGATAAAATTAGAGAAATGCATCCCAAATAAGAGGCTAAAAGTAGGAAACAGTCCATCTTAAAGTACAACATATAAAATACACTGTGAAAGAGCAAACAATTAATATAAGATCCCAAATCCCCCGAAATAGTAATCCATTGAGGTATAAAGCCATAGAGACCAAGCCTTAGAATAGCAAAAACAATGCAAAAATAACACACAACAATTAATCTCCTGCCAATAGGGCAGAATAGCATAGCTAATCCATCCAACCCACAGATTATAATAAACAGGAAACAAAGAATGCTTCCAAGGCAGGGAGCCCAAAAGCTCACTTGGCCCCTTTGAGGCACCTTATCTGAATCAGGAGCCTCTGGGAGTCCAAGGATAGAAATCCTCATCCCCAGGTTCACTAAGAACCCAAATAGCCCCATCAGGAACCTCTAAACTTAATAAATACTCACCCCAAAATTAGCTCTAGAACCCCTGCTTATTACAACAAATAATGCCAACTATGAACTGGGAAAGAGTACCACCTTTTACAATACATCCCCTCCGTTCCTCTATAAATAAAAGCTCCAGTCGAAGAAAAAGTTAGAAACCTAGATAGAATAGACCATATAAAATCTCCCCTCCCCATCATAGTATGTACACCAAAGCTATATCAACCTCCTTCCAGTAGACAACCCCCCCCAAAAAAACAAAAAAAAAATAATATTTAAAAAATGGGAGAAAAAAAAAGGAAAAGTCATACTGATACCCCTCCGAGAGAAAAAAAAAGAAAGACTAGTCCTAAAGACATAACACTGCAATAAGTTAGAATAGATATATAAAAGGATTGGTGAAAAACAATACCTTGAAAAGCCTCCTTGAGAAAGGAAAAAAGAACAATATAACTTTTCGGAACAGAGAGAGTGAATTCTCACTCTGAACACTAGAGGACGCCTAAATCTCAAATATTGAAAAAATCCTCAGACAACATGTGAGAAAAATCTAAATCATCACACATTCAGCACACAAAGAGATCAACCCCACTGCCAAAGTAGCCGCTCCATCACACAACCCAGCACCGCAATACCCTAGGTGGCCAGCATAGCCTCGCACAAAAACAATACCCCCAAATATAATCTCAAACCCTCCCATCCCTGAATCCAAAAAATTCCTGGGAGGGATAAACACATTGGACAAGAAGCCTACCCCCCCCATAAAAAAAATCCACAATGAGACCACAGCCCATTTGGGATAAGCATGGCAGTAAAAAAAATCCCCCTTCCACACCACCATTACCTGAAATACTGTTAAAAACAGGTCCTGGAGAAGAAATGCTACCATCATCCACTGCCATTCATTAAAGCAAAACAGAACCAGGAAAAAAAGAGACAAAGATCAGTAGAAAAAAAGAGATCAAGTGAGGAGGAGGGGAAAAAATAAACACACAAAAGGCAGCAGGCAGGTTAGAAAGACTGAAGCAAACACAAATGCCTATATGATCCTAACACAAAAATAGCTGACACATCATTGAGAAAAAAATTGGGAGGGGAGAAGGAAAAAAACAATACTCAGATCTAGCCCCTCCAGAATGGGGATAATCAGAACTTGAACCAGAACTGTTGAATGATCAAGAAGTACACAAACATAAAGTAACTACAAATCAAAAAAAAAAGGAAAAGGGGAAAAAAGGGAGAAAAGGAACAAAATGGGAAAGAAAAAAAATTACTAATAGGAAGGAAGACTAAGATCAGGAAAGATAGGGGGAATGAATAAAAATGAAACAACCAATACAACTATCCGAGTGAAGTAAGAGGAGAGGGTAAAAAAGAAAGAAAACAGTGAACACTGGAGAAATAAAATAAATAGAAAAAAAATCAGCCAATAAGCTTAAAGACAATCTAAAGCCCTATAAAGGCGAATCGAATAAAGTCCTGCAAATATAGTCCACATGCTCAAGTCTCATCTTCTCTCTGAAAAGCCTGCAACATAGATAAAATGTCTTGCAATGTTGAATCCGAACAATGCTTCTTACTGGAAAGGGACACCTTATTCTAGCAGTCCTTTTGAAGAGTACACTTGTCCCGGGATTCAGAAATGTCCATAGCTTCTGAAGGCAGATACAATTTCCGTGTGGCAAGTTCTTGTGTTGCCGAATCCGCATCTTCAAATACCCTGGTGATATCAACAAAATAAATCTTCATGCAGGCCAGGTAGTGGATAACAAAACTTAATATTATGTGCTTGGAGGACCTTAGTAATAGGTGCATATGCTCATTCATGTCCTTGCAGGGCAGGGGAGTAATCATTATCCAAAAAAATCCTGGAGTCTTGAAATGTAAGTACACCTCTCCACCAAGCCCTCTTAAGCAGCTCATTCTTCACTGTATAATTGTAAAAACGCACCACAATGGAACGTGGCTGCTGTGAAGGTTATGTAGGCTTACTCCCCAAAGCCTGATGAGCCCTCTCAAGCAGTAAAGGCAATAAGTCAGAAATGTCCAAGATAGATTGCAGCAGTGATTGCACAAAAAGATTGAAGTCCACCAAACCCTCTACATTTTCGGGCTCTCCATAAATACAGATATTATTCCTGCAAGACCCATTTTCTATGTCGTCGCAGTGGTCAGTCAGGGACTGGCAGCCCTGGAGAACCCAGACTAGTACTCTCTCAATGCAATCTACTCGAGAGTCAGAGTCAGCCACCTGCTTGCTTAAATCGCCCACTTTGGCCTTCGAAGAGCACATAGAATTCCTTAACTCAGCATTAATGGTATGGGTTTCTAACCAAAAATTCTGCAGTTCTTTGAGAATAGTCACCAAAGTCAGATTCACCCTGGGCTGTGAGGCAGGAACAGAGTCAGTCACCTTAGGAGAGAACGCCTGTTGTTGCACAGCACCTGACAACACTGATCCAGAGGGCTCCAGTAAGGCAGATTTAGATTTTTTATGCTTTCCCATGAACTAAAGGAAAACCTCTCCAATATGATTAGCCAGATCTATCTGAAAGGGTAAAATCAGAGGCAATTTTATAAAGATGGTCCTGGAGCTCCAAACTAAGCAACCATTCCTCACTGGGGCAGAACCGGAAGCCCAACAGGAACATTGTCTCAACTAGAAAATAAGCAGGATGAACATCACTATAAGATTCTTCACAAAAATTTCTTCTTTAGTTCCCTTTACATATCATATGGTGGGGCCAAAGTTTTGTGGGCTCTACCACTTCCTCAGGCCCTGTTGTGTTTCAATTGTAAACAAAGTTCAATTTTATTCCTGGCTATTGTCACAGAATTGTCCTTACACATATGTGCTCCCCGATACCTCACACTTTTTTTACAATCACAGAGCACCTTGATGCCTCACTAAATTTATGTTAACATGAAACTACAGTGACAACCCAGAATTCCACTGTTCTCCTGTATTACTTCATTATTATGGATAACATAGTAATTTTCTTACCAATGCAACAAACATCTTTATACCTTTTTCTGTTTCTATATTAACACCTCACCATTTTCTTGATAGTATTTTGGTACCTTATCGGTACTTTGAATGGCTTTCTCTGCACCTTCCACCCTTGCTTCAATTATCGTACATTGAAATGCAATCTCCGCAAGGCTGTTCTCAATTTGGGAGTTCAACTGTCTAACCTCAGCCTGGAAGGATCCACAATGCCGCATCAACAATTACATGTCGATGCAACATTTCCCCCAACACCATTAAGTTGATCACATTGTGCTGTGGGAGACAAAGGTTGTTTATTTGTGGGGGCTGTGCCCCCACATCCCCACCACTTATTTAATATTTATTTATTTTATTTATTTAAATTTTGGTAACTGGTTAGGCCTACTGAGACCATTACAGTCCCTTTTTCAGGGGCAACCCAGGATTAATTACATATATCTAGGAAATAAAACAGCAAGATCAGAGCATATGGAACAGTACAGACATTACAGTAAAGGGCACAATTTAATGGTAAACAGGCAGGTTAATTACAATTGCCAGCAACAACAGAAGCAGTACATATAGCACAATACAATCAGAATTAAGGTAAAGGTCCCAGTATGGGAGCAGTGGTCTGCTAAGAGACCGACAATAGCTGCTTGAGCAGCCCTCCAGCAGAGTTATCCAAATCTCAGAGGTAGCATGAGCAGAGGCTCAGATCCAAAATGTGGGTATTGAGACCCTTCTTAAAGCCTCCAAGGGAGGTGCATTCCTGGAGACTATTAGGGAGGTTGTTCCAAAGGGGCGGTATGTATGAAGCGAATGACTGGAGCCCTTGGGATGTCCTGTCCCCGGAGACATGGAAAAGCTGGCAATCGGAGGACCTTAATGTTCTTTCAGTCCTGTTTGGCTGCTATCATGCCAATAAAGCTAGGGGGAGCATTGTTTTGCTGGATCTTAAAGGCAAGGCACAGAGATGGATACACTAATCTGCCCTCAAAAGAAGGACAATTAAGTGAACGTAGCACTTTACAATGGTGCTCCAGCAGTGGTGTGCTATAGCAAAGTGTACAACCCTGTAGTACAGAGAACTCAGCCTTTGCACCTCTGAGCTTCTTAGTAGGGTTACCACCTGTCCCTATTTTTGCAGGACAGTCCTGATTTGGGCAGCTGTGTCCTTCAAAAACATGAAAAATGCAACATGTCCTGACTTTGTAGTACTAAAAATATTTTCTATTTTTCCACTAAATGTTGCAGAAAACTATAATACCTTAACTAAAATACCTTAAAATGATAAGAAACAATAGAAGTAACTAAGAAACTACAATACTTAACCTTAATTCTGTTTATGTAGAGAAAACAAGTCTGTTGTAGTAGTTGAGGTTGCTTACTCTCCTGCTAAAAATCATGTTTCAGTAAGAAATGTCCTTGTTTGGGCTTCTTAAAAAATGGTAACCCTAATTCTTACTGAGTGTAGCAATGGGGCCTTGTATAACAATGTGGGCAGGAGCATACCAGTGGCTACCTTTAATTTGGATTCCTGAGTGAGGCATGGTCTCAGGCAGTATAGAAGACCTAACTTTTGGTTTAATGTCTTGGTCAGTTGATCAATATAACCCTGAAAGGTACAGTCTTGGTCTATGTACACACCTAAGTACTTGATACAGTCAACCACCTCAATCGTTGAACCATGAGATAGAGATGGAGACAATAAGTGTGATCTATCTGGGCCCAAGCTTTTAAAACTGAATAATACTGGCTTGGTCTTTTTACAATTTAGAACTAACCTATTGGTTTGAAACCAATTCTCAAGTATAGAGACGTCTTGACTGAGTAGATGGTTGAGTTGGACTGCATCCTGTGAGGATCTATACAACATTGCATCATCAGCATATAGGGTCACCTTGGCCCCCCACAATGCTTAGGCATGTTATTAATAAATAGGGAAAACTGAAGAGGTCCCAATATCGAACTTTGGGGGATCCCATCCAAGATGGGGCACTTGTCAGAATTAGCACCCAGCCATCTGAAGATCTGTAACCAGCCATGCAGTTAGTCCCTGAACCACCATACTGAGAGATTGTCAAGATCAAGAGATCTCAGCTTCATGATAAGCAACTGATTATCCACCATATTGAAGGCCCTGGTGTGGTCTATAAAGATCGCACCAGTTTGTAGGCCATTGTCCTGGGCTGAGAAGATATCTGATGTGAGGCATACAAGAGCTGTGCTGGTACCATGATTTTTTTCTAAAACCATGTTGTCATGCAATAAGTAGGTTGTGCTGCTCGATGTGTCCTTGGACTTGCTGATACACAATTCTCTCTAATACTTTGCTCAGAGTGCAGAGGATAGATATTGGTCTATAGTTCTCAACCAGTTCACTTGACCCTCCTTTAGGAATGGGGGTGACCAGGGCAACTTTTAACACTGTGAGGACTTTGCCTTCTAGCAGCAACCAATTGAACAACCAAGTGATCGGGGTGGCGATGACATAGGCTGCAGTGCTAAGTAGTCTTGGCTTGAGCTTGTCATACCCAGCAGAACCCATGGTCTTAATTATCCTTAGAAGCACTAGGACCTCAGATTTATACATAAGTTTGAGATGGAAATTAGGCAATGGGGAGGGTATGATAAGCAAACCTGGGGGGAAGGGGAGCTGGAGGGATGGGTTCTAAATTTATTCAGGTCTGTGAGAAATGCATTAAGTGTATTAGCAGAGTCCTGCAATTTTGTGTGACGGACAGCGTCAACAACAATTTTACATTCATTCTGTGTGGCATGCTCCTTAAAGAGAGTATTAATTTGGGAACAGAACTTTTTAGGGTCAGAAAGTTTCTTGGTTTGTAATCTCTGGAGGTACAGTCTTTTGGCAAAGTTTTAACTCCATGTTATACTTATTTCTAAGTTCTCTGTAATTCACCCAGTCCATGGTCATATTTATGAACTTGAACCTACCCCATGCCCTATCTCTCTCCCTCATTAGTTTTTTCAGTTCTCGGGTAAGCCACCCAGAGTGCAGTCCTTTAACTCTAATTTGTTTTAAGGGGGCATGGTGATTAATGGCTGAAAGGAAGTTGTTGATAAAGAAATCAAGGACTGTATCTAAACTGGGGGCGGGTTTGATTTGGGTCTAGTCTACTGCCAATAGAGTGCCAAGGAAGGAACATGTATCAAATTTGGAATAGTCTCAAGCCAAAAAGGCTCTAGTGGGAGCAGTGGGGTGGTCATTTCTCCAGATCCCAAAAATAGGGGCATGGTCACTTAGGGAGTCTGCAAAAGTGCCAGCCAGTTTGAATCTGTTGGGATTTGAAATGAGGATCCAATCCAGTGTGGTGTGGTTTCCCAACTTTAAGTTCAGTCTTGTAGGTTCACAGATTAGCTGGATCAGATTTACCTCTTTACAGGCTGGATGTTATTTCACTTCTGGTATGCGGACCTCAGTGGAGGTTAAGGTCACTAAGGATTATTTTCTCCCACAGAGGAAGACCAGGGATTGTTGCTATTAGGGCCTTTAATGCATCTATTGCAATCTTAGGTGGGTTGTAGACACAACCTAGCAACAGGGGCTTAGTCCTGTCTAGCAGGAGTTTGATGAATACTGCCTCGCAGCCCGAATGAGTAAGGCCCGATGTTGCTACCATAGAAGCATTTAGGGATGAATTTACATAGATAATAACCACTCCACTCTTTTTTTCCACATCTATCTTGCCGAAACGACTTGAATCCATGAAGCTCTAGCTCATGCGTTTGAATATTAGGTTTAAGCCAGGTTTCAGAAATGGCTATTATATCAGGGGCATACAGGTTTACCCATGCTTCAAGTTCATGCATTTTAGGTCTGGGGCTATTAATATTCATAGGGACTAGTTTCAAACCTTTTGCATTGGCTCAGATGGGCAAGGAGGGTGCCACAGTTAGGACATATATAATCAACTCTGAGTCTAAGCTGATTCGGGGAGGGGGTGCATGACCTCA
This sequence comes from Neoceratodus forsteri, assembly GCA_016271365.2. Taxonomy (NCBI): domain Eukaryota; kingdom Metazoa; phylum Chordata; order Ceratodontiformes; family Ceratodontidae; genus Neoceratodus; species Neoceratodus forsteri. Next base: position 739,065,998 of record CM057449.1, read on the forward strand.
GGAAAGAATGCCGAGGTCCCAAGTGGACTTTACAGCAATGTGTCGATGTTTTCAGCATCGACAACATCACTATAAAGTTGCCGTTGTAATGATGGCATACAAGCCTGGAACTCTGTTAGAAGGGCTTGGAGTGAAGCCAATGTTGGCTTGACATGTGCTTTCGGTTTTACACCTGCTTCTGGGTGCATCAATGTAGTAGGAGAGCTCCCTGCTCCTGCCACCCCAAGAGAACCAACAGGCCCTTGGGCTGGAGCACCTCCCCCACCAAGTTTGGGGAAATGAACTTATCTATAATATTTGCCAGATTGTCCATACACAAATCTGTCAGAGATAAAAGCATCTAGTAGCATTTAAGTACATTTAAATGGATTTGTTGGCACCTTGACAGTGGAGCTCCACACAAATGCATATGAACAGAACACTGCTCAGCAGCGGCCCCTCTGTTGTGTATTTTTGAAATGTCCTTTCAAAACCAGGACCGACATATCTGAGATGAAGTGATCAGACAGAGAAGTGTTATCTGACTAGTTTTTCAGCCATCTTCATTTTATTAGTATGTCTGTGTGAGGTCATTCGGTTGCAGAGAGGTTGTCTTGTCTCTCCCACATACCCTGTTTATGGACACCTCTTGCATTGAATGAAATTAGCAATGTTTCAAGATGCACATGTATAATTCTCGTGTATCCTGAATTGTCTGTTTTGTGGAGTATTAATGCAATCAGAAGTAGAAATGTGCTCACAAGTCTTACATCTGGTGAGACCACAGGGTCTTGTACCATTTAGTGTTATGTTGTTTTGTTCTGGTGCAAGTTTACTCCTAACAATCAGGTTGGTTAAACTAGGTGGTTGCTTAAAAGACAGTAGTGGTAGTTCTTGACAAATGCATTTTAGGGTCCCATCCTCACTGAATATTGGCTGGAGGTCCTTAATAATTTTACACAGAAGCTCATGGTCAGGATGATACATGACTACTAGGTGTAGTCTGTAGGTGGTAGTCCTTTCTTTATACTGAATTCGTTTTTCCCTTGGTACATGCAATGCACATTCTACCGCACCTTTTTCTTTCATGATATCTACATTTTGGTCCAATAAAAGGTATCAAATCACCACTTTTTTTTTCTGGAACTTTTGTCACAAGGACCAATATGGCAACAAAATTAATTTTGTGTTTCAAAGTTTTATTTGTGAAAATCCCTGTCTTTGGTACAGTTTCACTTTTTAGAGCTGTCCCATTTTTGGGGTCTTCTGTACATTTTGTTTGTGTAAAGCAATATTTACTGGCAAGCTAGCTCGTTTACTAGTGCTTGATACACAGAATACATTTTCATTTATTTACAGCCCACAAGATCCTGATAACACATCAGTGATTACACCCCTTCTGTAGAAATAGGTACCTCAATTTCCTTTTGAGTCTCCACCTGTATTTCCAGCACTGTCGCTCTCAGTTTTGCTGTGCAGCATCTGCAGTCCATGCAGACAGTGTTTCTGTCAAGCTGTCATTCAGCACCTTCGATGAACTTGCATCAAAGGTTGATTCTGATCCTGTTACAGTATGTCTTGCGTGTTTGCTGAAACTTCACCTTCCAATATAGCTTCTTCGGTGAGTGCATAAGCTTTACTCAAATACTTGTTTTCTTGCACAAAACATGCTTCTTCTTTGTTACCATATTCAATAGTAGCCATTTTCTCTTCTCCATAGCAGCTTTGAGGCTTTCTTCTTCTTCAGCTAAATGCTCCATTGGTGGTTTCGTTTCTGCAGATATTTCATTGTTTCCATCTCTCTCCTAACTCTCTGTTTCCATATCGTTATCAGATAATTCAATGCATTCAGCCTCAAGAGAAAAGGTGACAGGGGAGAAGTCTAGCTCCCTTTCACCCAAAGCACCCTGCCTCCACCAGCAAGGTCAGCCGTCTTGGATGAGACAGCCAGAGGTGCCCCCTGCTGCAAGAGCAGGGGAATTTTTTCCTGAAAAAGATAAACAATACATCAGTACAAGAATAACACATACAAAAATAAAGTAAACCACAAAAGGAATCACAGACAATTCATTAAAAACATCACTTCCCACCAATCCCGTCTATATGCAAAAAAAAAGATAAAAAAATAAACATAATCAGGAAAAGGAAACTAGCAGCAACCCCCAAAAATACACAAGACGTGTAATCATAACCAAAAAATATGTTTCCATAAAATGCTAAACTTCGGTACAGTAAGGACTGTTTGCTCCAATTCCTTCTGTTTACTAACTGCATCCTCAATTTGTGAAATCAAATGCTGAGTTGGTAGGAGTAAATGCTGTATGAAATTGTGACATCGAGCTTGCCACATGTAAAACTTAATTCAAGCAAACAAAAAATTCAAAGTGCTAGGATGATATTGTGACAAAGCCCAGTATAATCCCTCAGAACTAAGCTTTCATAGGTAATATGGGTTGCCAACCCCCAGTGCCACCTAGTGGCCAAGTCAATCCAAAACTGTTGAACATACTCACAATGGAAAAAAATGTTCCATAGTTTCTTCCTGACCACTACACTCTATTCTAATACACTGACGCTCCAAAAGAGGCTTATGCTTAAGATTCCCCTTGACCCCTAATCAACCATGACAACATAGCCACTGTATATATGCCACATCCTAACCGGGATTCATTTGTGAACAAGTGTGCATAATGCAGTTCCCAACTTTGAAGGTACACATTTAGGAAAGTCCACCTGAGAAGCAGAATTTCTCCTCAAAATATCAATATATAAGGGTTTTCACTGTAAATTTGCTAGATGCTCTTTAGTAACCACTCACACCCCCGCCACTTTAATTTCTGAATTGCAGCTACAGCAAAGTCTGGGACTGCTAAAGAGGCCTATAGTTTGAGTATGGAATCCTCCCATTTCGGTATAAAAGGCCGGAACAACAAAGTCATCCAAGCATCCCATTAATGTTCATGTTCCATCACTCCATCATTCCTGGCAGCATAGTTTTAAAGAAAAAGGAAGAATAAAAAAACAAAGGTTGTATCATTCCAAGCCCACCTTGTTTGACTGGTAAATAAGTAAAATCCCATTTAACCAGACTCCCCAACAACATCTGAAAAAAATACTAAACAACCTCATCTCCAAGGTTCCTGGAATAGGAAAAACAGTACAAATATACAGAAAAATAGGGAAGAGACATTTTTTAATAATCAAAACCCTATTTGTTTTAGAAAGAGCACATGCCTTCCAAACTTGTACCTTCTGTTCTCCCACTCTTATTTTCTCTTTCCAATTAATATAGGCCAAAGGACCATTATCAAAATGACAACCAAGGATAGAAACATAAAAACATAGAATTTGATGACAGATAAGGACCGCTTGGCACACCTAGTCTGCCCATTTTCCTACCTAACAGATAAGCTGCAGATCCTAACTAGCCAACAGCTTACTTCCTCCTACCCCCCACTAGGACTGCCTTATGTCTGTCCCATGCATTCTTGAATTCCTCCACTGTTCTTGACTCCACAACCTCCTCAGGGAGGCTGTTCCATGCATCCACAACCCTCTCTGTGAAAAAATACTTCCTCACATTACCTCTGAGCTGTTCCCCCTCTATCTTCAAATTGTGCCCCCTTGTTCTTGCACATCTCTTTTTCTGAAAGATGCTACCCTCTTGGACTTTGTTGATTCCCTTGAGGTACTTGAAAGTTTCTATCATGTCCCCTCTCTCCCTTCTTTCCTCAAGGGTATACATATTAAGCTCCTTTAGTCTTTCTTTGTATGTCTTCTGGTGCAGACCCTGCACCATTTTGGTTGCCCTCCTCTGGACAGCCTCCACTCTGTCTATGTCTTTGCGGAGATGGGGTCTCCAGAACTGCACACAGTACTCCAGTTGGGGTCTCACCAACTGTCTGTACAGAGGGATAACAACTTCCTGTTTTCTACTATTGATGCCTCTCCCTATGAATCCCAGTATCCCCCCAGCCCTCCTTACAGCCTTCTCACATTGCTTGCCCACCTTTAGGTCATCTGATATAATTACCCCCAGGTCCCTTTCTATTTTTACTGTTGTCAGTATCTCACCCCCCATTGTGTACTCTTCCCCTAGGTTTTTGTTTCCCAGGTGCATTACCTTGCATTTCTTTATAGAAAAAATCTTTATAGTGTCAGTAGAGATAGCCATTTGCCCAACCCTAGACTCATGTACCCCTCCACCCACATAGACCCCTGTACTCTTAGTATAATTAAGTGCTGCTCCTGTGAGACTGGTATACCTCTCCAATACCTGTAAAGCAGTTATGCCTGATACTGGGTCCTGAACTGCAATGACCAAATCATCAGCATACACCACCAATTTTTGAGGTTCCAAAAATGGTGATGGAGATAAACCCCTTATATTAATGTTTTGAAAGATTTCCTTCACAATAGGACCTAATATGAACATGTACAATAGGGGGCTAACTGGACAACCCTGCCTCACTCCCTGTTTTAAGGACAATGCCTCCCCTATAACCTCAGTAACAGTAGGTAGCAATATGGTCTCCTGATGTAAAAGACTGATTCAAGACCTAAATTTGAGAGGTATCTCATACTTTTCAAGAACTTGCAAAAGAAAGGTGTGAAACACCCTGTCAAAGGCTTTTGTCTGATCCAAAGCCGGTAAGTAGCCTGACAATCTCCCTAGTTTACCAAATTCACAAACATTCTTCAAAATAGCCAGATTTTGTTGAATATTTCTCCCTGGAATAGAGCAAGTCTGGACTGGGTGAATTAATTTAGAAGCCACCTTTTGTAATCTGTGACATAAAATAGCAGAACATAATTTGTAGTCCATGTTCAACAAACTAATAGGCCTCCAATTACCTAAATCCACCTTAACCCCTTTTTTATATAAATAAATAAGCAGAGCAGTCGAGAAGGTACGAGGCATCTGCCCTGTGTCCAAAATTTCATTAAAAACATTATACAAAATCTCACTCAGACCATCTACATAAAACTTATAAAATTCATTTGTAAGGCCATCTACCCCCAGTGAGATACCTAAAGCTAAACCATTGATTTCAGGCCTAATTTCCTCTCTAGAAATGGGTTTAATCAAATCACTGCTTTCTACCTCAGTTGGTGCTGGTAATCCACAAGTAATAATGTCCTCCCACTGCACTAGTGTAGTAAAAGGGGTTCCCTGATGTTCCTGTAAAAATTCCGTAATAATTTCCAACATCTCAATGTTAGAAGTTTTCAAAAACCCAGCTTTATTCATAAGACCCACCATCATATTAGTATCTGTCCTATGTTTATAAGCAGAAAAGGGGTCGGCCGAAGGCATCCGTACAGTACCATACTGTATTTCTGCCTGCAGGGATGCTGCACGATCATATTGATAATGCCTCATATGACTTTTGATAATATCAAGCTGTTTCTTAATACAAACATCAGAGATATTAGGTAAAGAAATCAGTTTATAGTATTGATTCTGAAAGTCTAAATAAGTTAAACACACCTTATTACTTGTATCCCTCTCAAAAAAATAAATAAATGCCGAATATCAAACTTTGTATCAACCCACCATTGTGCCCAGGAATCATAAAATACCCTTGTTGATTTTCTAGCAACAAAAAGGGAGTTCAGTCTACATTGTACTCCCAGATCTTGCAACAAAGAGGAATTTAATTTCCATCTTGAGACAAGCGCTGGAAACTGAGTTGGAAAACGGGACATATCAATAGTACAAAGAAGAACCAAATGATCTGAGAATTCACAAGGTCTTAAATGGAATGTGCATGGAAAAAGTAATTTTGACAGAAAAATGAAATCTATCCTGGTGCGAAAAGCACTACGCCTATAAGTGGCCCCTACATCCTGATAAAATTCCCTATAAGCATCTTTAAGAGAAGCTAACAATAACACCTTTTGCAAAGCATGGGAGTCACATTACCCCTTTTTTGTACTTGATCCTTAAGTTTAACATCTAAGCTACAATTCATGTCACCCCCCAAATAATTTGCTTCTGGGTGAATGAATGAATAAGGTTGAATACTATGAAATAAATCAATCCGCAATGATTTAAACTGAGGTGCATATGTATTAATAAGTCGGAAAGGAAACCCCTGATAAACACAATCCAACAAAAGGGCCCTCCCTTGGTGTATGTCAACCAATCTTGTAACTTGAACAGATGTATTGTTAAACAGAATGCCCAAGCCATCTGCTGCATCTTCCCCATAGCACCAGAAAGTAGGCCCCTTGGGCCACAATTTAGTAGCATGTCTAAGATCAGACAGGCAATTAAATCTTGTTTCCTGCAAAAAAAATAATATCTACATTCAAAGTAAGGCAAAAATGTAGACATGCCATCCTTTTTTTATAATTCTTGATACTGCAAGTATTCAAGGAAACACGTTTAATTACAGCCATGAGATGTAATGAAAGGTATCAATCTTATGGTTTATGAACATCCTTTTTTAGTTTTTTTCTTTTTTTCCTTTTAACTTCTAACCCTGCTCCCTCATCCTCACAATCCATATCAGAAACAAAACCAGATTTTGTGGATGCATCAGATTCTGAACCACCCTCCTGGTCCTGTAACACTTGAAAGGAGTTACCAAGAGAAATGTCTACATGCTGACTAACTTGTTGACTAGAAGCCTGGGTTACCCTTCTTGGGTGGGGGGTTTGAAACTCTGATGTAGAAGGAGGAGGTGGCATAATAACCTACCTACTAAGGGTTGTAGGAATGGGGGGTCTCTAAATCTACATCAACTGACCCTTGAGGAAGTGCAGTGGGAACAGTATCGGGAGAGCGTTCACTTGAATCCTGTCCTGAGGCCTGTGTGGTCTCCGAAAACACTGGATTAGTAGTAGAAGTGAAAGAGGGGGGGGCAGTGGGGCCTGCACCAGATGTAGAAGCTGGAGGTTTTTGGGCCTATATAGGGCATGTCCCTGCTCTGATGCCTACCCTGCACAGAGTTAATTAAATCCTCCTTATCAAGTCCCCCCGCTTGTTTTGTCCAGCCCAGGGGCACTGGTGATAGGCATGGCCCTGTTCATCACAAAGATTACAATGAAAAATATTCCTACAGGTCCCACTATCATGGTCAAGTTCACCACAGAGGGTGCATTTTTCCTTGTCACAGGCACTGCTCAGGTGTCTCCTACTGCTACATTTATAGCAGGCCTTGGGCTGCCCAGGAGAGAAACATACACCCCTATCTTTTCCCAAAATAAAGCTAATAGGTATATGGACACCTTCATTCCCTATAATTTAAAGTTTAACTTTAAATTTTCAGCTTCCAGTCCATATACCTTCCCCATCAATAATCGCTTCTGGAGGCCCCAACACCGTGCATTTGTGTTCCAACCAAAAGAGAATATTTCCCACATTTACTCCCTCATTCCAGAACATAATATTAACCATTTTATAGAGGGGTTTCGTGATGGGAATTGCCCAGAAGGCCAGCCATAAAGGCTGTGATTTACAATTCTCATATCAATGCCAGAATTTATCTAAACCAGCAAATGTTTTAAAACTAATGTCAAAGGTGTCTTCACCTCTAATATTTATTAATGCATAAATGTCATTAGCTTGAAAGTTCAATGAATCCTTCAGCAATTTTCCAGCAACATATAGTCTATCCAGGTGTTCCTCAAGTCCCCCATGATAACGAAGGCAGACAGCATTTCTTCTGGGTTCTTGCTCCAACCTGTTATTACGAAACAGGTCAGAAAAGTGAGACCCAGGATGTCATTGCTCTAGAGGTGGGGATATAGGTGGGGAACAACATTGCAAATCTTCAGGAAAATCAGTTCCAAGATCAGCAGTAAAATTATCAGAACGTTCCACTCCCTTAGAAGCTAAACCAGAGTCTAAAGCAGAATCCTGACCTGACAGTGATTCCACGAGGGCCCCCAATTCCGCTGGCGGCAAGTCTGGAGAAAAAGTCTCCCAGTTTAAATCCGGGATCCATCTACCCTCTCATAGAATCCAACTGGCATCTGTCAGCACACTGTTCTTTGACCACTCATGGCTTGGGTAAGAGTCTTTCCGTGTGGTTCCCTTCCGCATTCCTGTAGCGAATGCATCAGTGGGGTGAGTCATCCCAGCAGAATTTGACAAGTCCTGCGCCTCACAAGTCACAATGTTCACTGGTGCTTTTAAAGGGGAATCTGCAGATATCACCGAAACCTCAGTAGGTAAATCCTGAGCTGCAGCCCGAAATTTCATCGTAGAAGTGCTCTGCAATAACGGGGGTACAGACATTCAAGACTCGGCTACTGAGCCCGATTCTCCCGTCGCATGGTGTTCACCATGCAGAACTCAAGAGGTGCACCCAAACCACTTACATCGTTGCCTGTATCAGCCATAACAGGGGAAGTGAGCTCAGACTTCACATAAGCTCTGACCTGCTGCTCCATCGGCTTCTCAGAGGCGTCTGCCATACAAACACAGCAGCCAGTCTCCCAACCTGTGAGTAGGGTAATTTCCCCAGTGTCATGTCCATATTTACCCCAATCACTAAAAACATAAAAAACAACAGGTTATTCTGATTCAATATGTCAGTTTACATCTGTATTCTCTCCCCCTCCCCCCCCCGTGATGAGGATGAAAATTGGCAGAATTTCCTATACCTCCTTTCCAAACAAAACACTAAATAAATAAAGAAACATGAAAATTTAGAAGTTCTCAGAAGTTTTTTAGAATGTTAATATTTTAAAACTTTATTAATTTAGGATCTTGTTATTTGGTGTTGTTTGTGTGTCTTATTTCCTTGTTTAATAATGGAGCTATAGGAGATTACTGTAATATTGTGTAGTTGTTCTAATACATTGTCCCATGGCCTGTTGTATGGTGTAAATTGTGTTGTTTGTTCTTTATAACTTTGAAGAAACCTCAATAAAAGATTCATATATGTATATATATATATATATATATATATATAGATATAGATATATATAGATATCAGAAATAGTAGGGAATCTGGTTGGAAAACTGTTTTCTGGCATCCCTTCATCTTCAGAGAAAACTTTAACTAGTTCTTGTGCTTATGGGGGGTTATTTAATTAATATATATTAATCATTGCAAAAAACGGTATTAATACACTAGTAGGGTTTCTTTTCAAAATGACAAAAGAAAGGAAATGAGATGTTAGGGGTTTTAAGCCCTAACTCCGCCACCCCATGCATTGCTCTTGTGAACCCCACCAAACTAAATGTTGAAGCACAATCCCAAGTTCAAACATATGTTTTAACATAATAAATAAACAACACACAGTAGTAAAAGAAATACAATTACACACTATGAGGAATACTGCACTTATATGTTGTGAGACATACAGAGTAAACACAGGATACCATTCTGGATCAGTGTGTGTGTGTGTGTGTGTGTGTGTGTGTGCGTGCATATGTGTGTGTGTGTGTGTGTGTGTGTGTGTGTGACACACAAAGCACCTGCATCATCACACATGGCACCAGAGCCAAAGCAGAATTTGCAAGTGGTTCACAAGCAGCTGCATCATCACACACATTGTACCAGACCTGCTGCAGACTTCATGAGTACCCTGAAGAAGCTGCATCACAGCATGCATTGTCCCTGACCTGTAGTAGGCTTCTCAAGTGACCTTGAAGGCCACTTACAGTCACGAGGCAGCAACAAGTGCAGTATTCTTCATTGGGCTCTATATCTAGGACACATGGGATATTGTACTTTTGCCATTTTGGTAAGAGTTAGGGTTTAAAGTTATTACCCTTCCTAGGTCCAAATGTTCTCTCTGTGATTGTTTTTTCACTGGTCTTAGAGTTTCCTTGCCACTCACACTCATTCTGAACCTGATTATCCTTGTTACTATGAAGTCTCTTCTACTTCCTCCCCTCTTTTTGCCACTTTGTTTTGTAACTGTACATGTACATGGTATACTTCATTGGGGCTTTGCTTACATATAGACTGAACCATTTCCCCATTTAGCCACTAACTCCATAAAATTCCAAACTGATCATTAGATCTGGATCTGTAGATTCAAAACTATTTATGTATCAGCAAGACTCCCGGTGCTGTAATACATAATGTCCATCCTAATATAAACAATGTCAAACAATCCGATATGTTTAGGCACAAAATGTTTATTTAATATCTGTTGATAAAATGTTTTTAAAACCATCACATTTGCACAGTGGTAGAGATACCCCTTGTGATGTCAGTGACCTAGGTTCAGGAATGAGCTTGTGCTGCAGCAGGCATGCAGGGGGCTGAAGAACTGAGCATCTCAGAGGACTCCATCCTCCTCCATGGAGGGAAGATCACCATCCTCACTGCAATACTGCCACCTGGGTGACCAAAAGTGGCGGTACAGTTCAGTACACCATGTGAGAGGTGAAAGGTGTTAGCAGGGACCTGTGCTGTGCAAGCATTCTGTGCATATGAGTATTGGTTCCCCTCACACACAGACACCTTTGAGGGGGACAAAGGAGGAACAGAAACACAGGAAAATGGACCTGGTTTCAGCTCCAGACAGACACTGGTCTATAGCTGGGCTGTACCTGTTGCCTATGTCCACTTCCCAGCACATGGCTCACTCAGGAGAATATCCCCCATTCCATACCCACCTGGGGGCAAACCAAGGCTTCTTGGAAGTAGGATAACAAGAAGGTAGGTGGGAGCCAAGGGGGGGGGGGTGCCAGAGTTTTCAGATCTGAGCCATTCTGGGGGTGGAGGGGCCATAAACAAATAATTTAAAAAAGTTTGAAACTGCTTCACTCTTTTTTCGTTTTTGCCACAAGGCATAATGACCGTTGTTCACTTTTCCTTTTACATTTCCCTGCTTTTCTTCTGTTTGCATAATTCTTTCTCCATTTTCCTTTATAGGGATTTTCTTTGTCTTATAAAGACAAATAGGTGAGGGCAGAAACAAGAATAGGAAAAACTCATCGCAGTAGCAACAAAGAGAAATGAGTATAGGGCTCACAAAGGTAGAAATCTGCAATATATGCAATACTAATTTAGAAAAACTCTTACAATAGTAAAAAGGTCCTAGCAGTATCTAGAATCAATTTTCTAGTCAGTTTGACAAGGATAATTTTAGTAAATATAAATAATTTCTCAACAGATCATATATCTTAAAATCTCAGTGATTGGAATGGCTGCAGATGTTTAGAACATTTTCCATCATAACAAAATATTTAAAAAGATATAGATGACAAAATTAAACATATTCTAGGAGTAAACAATGTGGGGTATGCAATACATATACTGTACCTATCTCTGATGATAAAAATTAAGCATATACTAGGAGTAAACAATGTGAGGTATGCAATGCATATAGTGTACCTATCTCATAAAACTTATTAGGTTTGAGGGTTACATGTGCTCCTAGTAATTGTTTTGATTCCCAGTGCTGAGACTGAATCCAGATTTCCTATGAAGTACAGCTGATATTGTGGCTACTCTGCAGTCTATAAAGGTACAGAAGAATATAAGCATGTGGAAATTGCAGAACTGTGCTTTACAAGTCTGTAAAGGTACAACAGAATATAAGTATGTAGAAATTGCAGAACTGTACTTAAAAAGTCTACAAAGGTGCAAATGTTATCACAATATTTTGAAAACAGAGGACTAATGAGTAAATAAAAACTTTTCCCACACACAGGGAAATAATTCTTTATACAATAAACCACAGAGACATGCTTTTGTAACCCATGTAAATTTGTATGACAAACAAACCCTTGTGGACATTTGCTGTAGTGGGTAACAACATCACCAAGAGACATATTTGCAGCATTACAGTATATTTTATTATATGCAATGCAAAATACAGGGAAAGCATGATACATATAGTACCTCCCTGGGAATCAGAGGTGCAGCATCTTCAGCTTACAATACAGGCTCTGAATTCACCAGAGACCCTTTACACTATTTCTTATATACATCCTGAACTGACCTTATCTGCTTACAAGTACATACATACATAGTCATTCTTGAGGAGGTCAGTGAGCCAACAGTTGCTCATCATTCAGTAATATTTAGACTGATGCCTGTGCAATCAAGAAAATATACAGCATAAGAATATAGACTTTAACCAAAATTGAGCATGAGGTTAGGTGTTATGTGAATTACTTATGGTAATTCATGAATATGTTGCTGTGCCTAGCATGCTGCTAGGATAGTCAACTTTCCCATGGTTTTACCTGAAATCAGCTCTCTGACGCTTTGTCTAAGGTTGCCTTTGACTTGCATGTTCTTGTTGTCTACAACTGTCAGCCATATTTCAGCACCTTTCCCCTTACACAGGTTTTCACAGTCTGACTGACTGGGACATCTAGCTGAGCATACTATTCTAAAGTCCCCGACACAGTGAATGTTAAGTGGAGGGAAGCAAGAACACAGTAACACTGTGATTGGTGGGCATATTTGCTACGGGTCACATGTAGTTACGCGCTCTGCTTTCTATTGGTCAACATCATCATTTTGGAGTACAAAGAAGGAAGCCTTCCCACATTTGTAATGAGTTGAGATCCAGAATGGTCACAAAATATAGGCCTTTGACTAATGGATATATGTCAGCAAGGAGTCACTCCATCCTTGGTAGCAGCCCCTCTACCAACTCTGAAGATTTTAATTCTAGGTTGTTCTGCAGTTGATGCCTCACCTTATCATACTGGGATGTATTATACAGATACAAGGAATAATATATCTGTTTTGTAAGGGTACAATTCAGTTGTGTTTTAGATTTGTATTCTTTCTAATCAAGTTTAAATATTCAGCTGTTTGGGGTTAAAGAACAATCAAACTGAATGTTCAACAATATAATCTGTGTTCAGGCATGCTAGACAACATTTGCAGCCATTGTCATGATAGAACATTATTTATCAGAGGGATACTGTCAACCCAATTATGCCTCAAAGTGTCCCTACTTAAAAAAAACACATTTAATTATCGTCGGTCACATTCTGTAGAGACTGCTGATGTACTTACTGTAGCTGGTTGTTAAATTCTGATTTATTTTTCTTTTAAAAAGTGAAAAACAGACTACCCATCATTCTGGTGTTATCACAGAGAAACATGTTTGCTTATATTCCTTGATCAACTCCCACTGCATCTTTCTATGACTTAGGAACACCCTCCCCCCCAACACAGCCCAGCCACTCATTATGCAGTGGAAGTAGAGGAGACTATTTCATCATGAGCGGCTGCACTGCTTGGGGTGTTTCTAATGTTCAGGAAGTATGCAATATGAATAGATCCAAGATTTGAAACCAAGCAGGGTTGGCTATAACTATGTATTAACAAGCATTACAGTTCTGCTAAGCAAGGAAGTAGAAAAAACAACCAGCAACATCAATATATTTTAGAGAAGTTAATATTATTTTCCTCAGACTGCTTTGGGGGTTTCTTTAGCTGCTACACTTCAGGAAGTTTCTGTGTTTTGTAACATATTTCAGCTGGCTTCTGTGTTTTGTAACATGCTTTATGTAATTGAGCTTAAATAACTGTGTGCTCTTTCCCCTACCTTTAGTTGTTAAAGAGGTAGTGTATTGGAATTAGTGTTTTGATCATACCATTACAGAGACAGCTAGATAAATGCTAAGCTTATTTTTGTATTATATCTGGCAAAGAAAATGAATGTAACCATCTTTTTTTCTTTGTAGGGAGCTACTCACGATGCTGCAGGTCACCATGAGGCATGAGTGGTCCCGGAAGCACCCACTGAGAGGACAGAAGAAGTGGGAATTGTTTGTCAGTTGCGCTGACTGAAATGCAGATTTTGACTTTTCGGCTAACCACCGGGCTGTTAGCTTGTTAACTTCCTTTTTAAATGCTTTTGTTTCTTTGTTGTTTTATGTCAGTATGTGTTCGGATAAACCGGGTGGGACTGTATTCATTTTTCCTGTGTGTTTTTTAGCTTGTCCTCTCATACAGGTTATACAGCTTGTACTGATTTCTGTCACACACTGTGGCATGTCAGTTAAGTATCTCTAAATTAACCTTGCAGGCTGCGTCAATACCTGTTGTTTTGATAATAAACTTCTTAATTTCATTGATTTTTTTTATTCATCCTAAATTTAAACTTTGATGTTTTTTTCTCATCTCCCTGACCTTTGACAGTATGCCAAAGTGATGTGTAGTTAACGACCGTAGTAACACAGCTTCTGATCAGATCTCGCTTCATTTGTTTCCAAATGACGTGAAGTGTAAAAAAAAAAAAATGGGTGTCATTTATAAATGAAAAACGTTCAGATCTTGTTATTTCTAAGCACTCTATAATATGTAGTGCACATTTTTTGGATGATGACTATGAGAAATGTTATGAACTAAAGGCAACTTTTGGAGTGAGATGCAACAGCGGGTAAGTTCAATCAGATGTGATATATTTCTGTGCTTGTGATAATCGTACTTTGATTTTTGTTGAATTCTGCACATCCTTAATCTTCACTCAATCTAACTAAATCAAAAATGTATTGGCCGCAGCCAAGTTAAATTAGCAGAGTTAAATAAAAAATGCATTTATGAATGTACGAATACATAGAAACGTATGCTGTTTCACCTTTTGCACTGTCCTATCTCGCCCATTCTATCCCCAGATGTAAGTTTTTCTAACTAAATTCCAATGATTTTAAATACATTTATGTAATTTGAAAGACAACTTTGGCATGCACGTGCACTATTTAATTAAGGAGGTAAAGCCTCTAGTTGACATCGCTAACATAAATGTCAAAGTTCCTGTTCAGTTCTCACACATCTTGGCCATGATGCTCTGCCCCACTGATCTGCATGAACGACACCAACCTAGATTCGAACCAATAACTGTTGGTGGTATAATTTAGTGTCCGACTGAGTCCATTACCTCAGGACATGGTTAGACTAAACTCCACCTGATGCCTCAATGCTAGTTCATGGCCAACAATGGTCTGGTGAAGGAGGGGAGGCAAATTTTGAAGTATCATCTGTCATTTCATACTGCCTGCTCCTGCGGCAGTCTGCACACTCTGCACCATGTATCCAGATGTTTGCGGGTTGTGTCCTTTCGCTAATTGTCACTGAATGTAGTGTACCTGCAGCTTTCTACATATGCAGGCATCTTGGGACATGCAGAAAAAAATATTTTTAATCTAACTTATAGGGCTATGGTGCCAAGCCTGTGGAATCATAATAATGAGTCAGCACCACATTTTATCATTTTTAGTGCTGAAGCCCTTACGTGTCTCAGGAAAGATTTATCCATAGCTTGCTGCATTCATGCAGGGATGTTCGAAGATATGTGTGTGGGGGGGGGTGGAGTTTATTTTTATTTTCTGTATGATTTAAAAAAAATATCAGAGCTGTGGGAAATCCATACATGAATGCTCTTTTCAACTTTGATTCAATAAAAAAACTGACGTTTTTCAAACAGCTCTGTATTTGAGGACAGCAGGTATATGCAGCAAGTTTTATGAACTGAATTAATTGTATTATAGCATTCAATATTAACATGAATATGTATGGTACCAAACAATTTAATAGACTAGAACATACTGTCTATTTACAATAGTACATTGAATGTCACCAATGGAGTGCATTTGCATATTTTTGATAAGGAAGTCATGGGTTGACAGTATAGCAAAGAGGTTAGAGGAATGAGGTGTGAACAAGCTTGATACATCCAGCAGACCAGACCTGAGTTTGATTCTCACAACCTCCACTTGCATACTGTGTGACTCTAAGCAAGTGACTTAACCGCCCAGTGCTCCCAGGTTGCCCCTGAAAACAGGCACTTTTGCCTAGTGGGCTTTACCCGGTTACCAAAGACTAAAATAAAAAAAAAATAAAAAAATAAAAAAAAGCCTTTTCTTGACATCTTGATAGTAAATGTCAGAGATCTTGCTCATACAATTTAGCTGTCGTGCATTGCCCCCCGATCTGCTGTTATATTTTCTATTTCGTTTTCAGTTTTTCAGACAACTCCAATGTGCCCTATAATGTATGTAGGGTGTGAGACCTTGTAACCATGACAGCAAAAAGTAGTAATCAGTGAGTGTATCTTTAATGTAGCTGTGCAATGAAACTTGCCAATTAGTATGTTTTTACATAATCACACTGAGATAATGGCAATCAATTAATTTCAAGCTGTTTCTTTTTTTTTTTTTTTGTTAAAACAGTGTGTGTGTAGTGGCATATATGACATACAGTAACAAGGCGTGTAATGCTGCCTTTGAATTTCACCGTCCTGGAATTGAACCAGAAACTGTATGTTGTATAATTTATAGTCAAGCTGGATTCATTACCTCATGATAGGGTTAGAGTAATTTCAGCCAAATTCCTGTATGCTGATAGTTCCACTCTAAGAATTGTCTCAGGATGGATTGGGGATTCATTTTGAAGTCTAATCTGTCAAATTTCATACTGCCTGCTCCAGTCACAGCCTCTACACTCCAATCCATGTCTCCTGTTGTGGGCTTGTTTGGTCCTTCCGCTAAGCGTAACTGAATTTGGTGTACCTGCTGCTTTCTAAGCATCAATATCTAGGTTTTGTTGCATGTAGGCATTTGGGGACATGCAGAAAAAAATAATTATTGTTTTGTAGTTATACATATGGTTGCACATAAAGCAACGTTGCTTGTATGACAATAGTGACTGCAAACTGATGATTTATCAAACAAATGGTGTATAATTCATTTCAACAGACTGAAAGCTATCTTATAGGAATATGGTGCCAAGTTTGGGGGAATCCATAATACTGAGACAACATCCTATAATGTTGCCCTTTTTATTGTTGAAGCCCTTACCTTGCATTGTATTCTGGTTTATTTGTAGCTCTGCTGCATTCACACAGGGTTGATTGGGTGCCTGGGGTTGGGGGTGGGTGGTCTATTTTCATTCTCATTATGATTTTAAAAATATCAGGGCAGGTGGAAAACCATACATGAATATGGTTAACAAATGTGGTCTTCTAAAATCCAAGAAAAATACACAGATCTCAGTACAGGAAGGTGAACACATACATCACAGTAAGCATTGCTCATTCTAACACCTCAATGTTATGAACTAGTCATGCTTTCAAGTACAATAAATCACTGCATGATTGTGAGTTTCCATGCAGCTAACTGAAATACAGTAACATCCACACAGAACATTTTAGGTGCAACCGATAACATCCATTTAACAATGAAAACGTAATGTTTACTTGAAGTAAATCACATGTATTATTTTATTTCCCTACTCTACCCCTGGAGTAGATGCTGAGCTCCTTTATCCTCTTCACACATATATTGTACTCCTTGCACAGTGTCACCTGGTTTTCTCACAGCTGGACCCCATCCAGTCAGTGTTGTAATTACAGTGGGGCTTGACAGGGCTTTGTCCTGGTCGCACCGAATTGAGCTCCAGAAGCTCACACATCACTGCAATTTATGTATAATTTGAAGATGGGCTAAATTTAAAGACTGGACTATTATGGGCCCACCAATCTCCTGAAGCTCAGGAATGGTAATTCCAAAACTGCCTAAAGAAGTCTGTCATCCTTCTTTAGATAAGATCAACACATCTAAAGTCATTTCTCCACAAGTGGTACCACCACAAACCTGTACAGTGGCATAATAACTTCTTTCCTCATGGCTATGATTTGGCTTGTGATGGAGCCCAGCATATTATGAGTTTTTGATACTAGATTGCAGCATTGCACAGAGTGTTTCATGTCAACCCTGACCAATACTTCATAGTCCTTCAACTCCTCTGAGATGTATACTGCCCCCCCACCCACCACCAACTATTTGCTGTTAATTGGTTTCCTATCTACTTTGGTATTTACTTGGCACTTCTTGATGTTAAATCATGTTATATGCCTGACCATTTATCAAGTGTATCCATATTTTTCTTTAAATCTTGAATCCATTACCCTGTGACTACTCTCCCTTGGAACTTGTTACCATCTGCAAAACAGCAAATCTTATCCTTTAAACTCTCTGCTATATCCACTAAAAAGTTACATAAGTTGCTAAACAGTGAAGGTCCAAGTAGTGATCTCCATGTGACCATGATGGTTACTGGACTATGTCTGCATTGTTATTTCCCCTTTCCCAACTGCTCTATCTTGTTCCTCTCCCTGTTGCCTGTTCTTGAATCACCCTTTTAGATTGCCAGGAGTTGCAAAATTAAGTGAACTGATAGAGGAATTTTTATCTCTGAAGACTGTAAACAGCTGCAAGAGAGGCAGGGAGAGGGTAAATGGAAAGAAAAATTACATGGAATGTGGTTAAGGTTGAGGGAAAGAAGATGATGAAGGGTGGGGTGGCAGATCCCACAGTAAGTATTGCAGGGGTCTGCAAACTTGATCAGATTGGAAAGACTGTACATCCTTTTCCTGCTTTGACTAATCTAAGCAGCTTCCAGCACACAGACAGATGTCAAAGTCAATTGGTCTCCCAGCCAAAAGTCCCTTGACAGTGAGAAAGAGCACTAAATGCATGTGTTGATAGTTTTTTTGGGGGGAGGGATGGCCAAGCAATGAGGCCTAGTGGGAATTATGATGTGCTTGACAGTGACTACCTCCCAATAATGTTAAATTTGTTCCCTGTACCATAGCCCCACAAGTCTGATGAAAGAAAGTTCTAACTGTTGTGGATATAGGTTCCTTTAGCCTCTAATCACATTTGTATTCCCACCCCACCACCCTTTCAAACCCTATTATTCAGTCACTTGTCTTAACCATCAGTCAACCTTGACTTATGTCGGTATTATATGTGCATGCCAGCCTCTGCAAACCTGCTACTCCAGCAGATCCTTTTCCTCACATATTCTGTTTATTTTTTTTAGTAATCAGGTAAGGCACAGTAGGCACAAAGGTCTGTTTTTAGTGGGCATTGGTGAGCCAGGATCAGTGGGGTGGTTAAGTCACTTGCTCAGAGTCACACTGTATTCAAATATATGTCATAGGAATCAAACACAAGTCTGTTGGCTGTACCAAGCTCATTCATAGATCGTTACTCTAACCTCTAGAATATACTGCCTGTTCTTTCATGTTTTTTAGATGAAAAAGAAATACATAACCTTGGCAGCAATGCATATACTGTACCTGTAAACATAGAGTGTGATGTCTGAATATAAAAGGGGTAAGAACTGTGTCTTGATTGGCTGAGACCTGGTTCTAACCATGGTGTAAGAGATTATCACCAATGGCTAAATATAATCCTTCGCTAACCAGGGCAACTCACAGAATTCATAAGCCACTTACTTCCTACTTTCTAGCACAAACGTGGATGCAGCCTTTACTCATATATACAAAAAACTCAACTAGGCCCTAAAAATAAAAGTTCATAAAATTAAACACTGTAAGTATAACATTTAATGTTACTTTCACTTATGATGCCCCCTTGCACACATATACAAATGTAAAAAAAATAGAAACATAGGAACTTAGAAATTCTCAGCAGATAAGGGCCGCTAGGCCCATTCAGTCTGCCCCAAAGCCCTACACTTGTATGCAGCCTCTGACATTACCTGGTCAGTGGCTGTTTACCTCTCCTTCCTGGTTGTAAGGTTCTCTTAAGTCTGTCCCATGCATGTTTAAATCCATCTACTGTCATTGCTCCCACCACTTCCTGTGGCAGTCTACTCCATGCATCCCACCACCCTCTCCATGAAGAAAAACTTCCTCGTGTTTCCCCTCAATTTTCTTCTCTTTCTTTTGTATTCTGCCAATAATGGAAGATGTCATATCCCTGGCACCTTGTTTATGCACCTAAGGTACTTGAAAGATTTGTGCATAAGTGGTCAGTGAGGAAGTGAGGCAGGTACTCAGGAATGATTTGAGGAATTGAAATACATATTGTATACATAGGATATACATATATGTGCCATTACAGAGACCTGGTGGGACTTACATGATAACTGGGACCAAAATATGGACGGTTACACTATGTACAAAACATTTAGGGAATTCAGAAAAGGGGGAAGGGTTGCATTATATATTTCCAATAACATAAAATCAGAAGAGTTGAACATATGTACAAGTGAACCAGATTAACTTTGGGTGAGAGTAACGCCTTGTAAAAAACCCAGAATCATAATGGGTATAATTTATAGGTGTCCTTCATCATAGCAGCAAGAAAATACTGCCCTTATACATAATATCCATTCATTAAATCCAGCAGATAGACTATTAATTCTAGGAGATTTTAATTTATCGGGCATAGATTGGGCGACTTCAGTAGGAGTAACCAAACTATATAATGATGTTTTGGACACATTCAATCAAATCAGACTCACTCAAAGGGTGGAGGACCAGACCAGGGGCCCAAATTTGTTGGACCTTGTCCTAACTAATATGGCGGACACAATTACAGAATTAAAAACATCAGAACCTCTGAGCACAAGTGACCATTTGAAAATAGAATACAAAATAAAAGAGACACTTTGTAAGTATACAGGGCCTACCACCATTCCAAACTTCAACAAAGCCAACTTTAATCAAATCAGGGAAAACCTCAGGACTTGGAAGTTGGAAAAATAATTTGAAAGCAAATCACTAAATGAAAGCTGGGATGTATTCAGTAATAAAATCCAGAAAGAAACATTACTTAATAGCCCATCCAAACAGAAGTATACAACAAAGAGAACCAAGGTGCAGTGGTGGACACCAAAAATAAAAAAAATTATAAACAAGAAGAACAGATTGTTTAAAAATGGAAAATAAATAAACTGGATAAAACCAGAGTTCAATATAACAACATATCTAAAACAATAAAAAAAAGATAAAAAATGCTAAAGCCAACTATGAGAAAACACTGGCAACAAGGGTAAAGGGGAATTATAAAGCAATTTATTCCTATATAAATAATAAAAAAGGCACCCAAAGGGCATAGGCCCACTTAGGAACCAAAAAGGGAAAATTAATATCTGACACCATAGAAATGGCTAATTTAACCAATTCTTATTTTTCTTCAGTATTCAATAACAAAAACAATACAGCAGGGGCGGATGTCATTACACATAATACACAACATAGGGCCATTATCACAAACAGAGATGTGGAAACTAGGCTAAAAAATCTAGATCCAAATAAATCACCAGGGCCTGATGGACTTCATCCAAGACTCTTAAAAGAATTAGGAGAGACAGTAGCTCCACCATTAACATATATATTTCAGCAATCAATGGATACTGGGGAGGTAGTAGATGCTTGGAAAATTGCAATTGTAATGCTTATTTTTAAAAAGGGAAATAAATCTAACCCCTCAAACTATTGATCTGTAAGTCTGATGTCAATTCCTTCCAAAATATTGGAAGGAGTATTGAAAGATGAAATTTTAAAATTTACAAAACCATTTGATTGATAATTCACAACATGGATTTACAAAGGGAAGGTCCTGCCAGACGAACATGCTGGCCTTCTACGATAGGGTTTTTAGGAGCTTGGATAAAGGAAGTTCAGTGGACATATTATTCCTGGACTTCTCCAAAGTATTTGATAAACACCCCCATGCAGAACTGATATAAGAAATGCAGAAGACAGGAATCTATTCCCCCATAACAATTTAGGTTCAAGAATGGCTGAAAAACAGGAAACAGAGAGTCTGTATCAGAGGAGACTTTTCTGAGTGGTCCAGAGTGACAAGTGGAGTGCCCCAGGGATCAGTGTTGGGGCCATTCAAGTTATATGTTTCCACATTACAAATAAATCTAAAAAAAATCTGACTGCATAAATTTGCCGATGACTGTAGGTTGGGAGCAGTGGTTGACAACATCAAATGACTTCACCATTATAAACAGCTTTAGATAGCATATCAGAATGGACCAACAGATCTAAACTAGCCCTAAATCTGGAGAAATGTGCTGTTATGCATCCAGAAAACAAAAACCCATGCATTACATATACCTTAGAAAATCAACCACTAAAAACAATAGAGGAAAGAGACCTGGGTATCATTGTCTCCAAAGACATAACATTTACACCCCACTGCAGAAGCATAGTCCATAAAGGGAACATAATTCTCAACTGTATATTCAGACACATAGCTTCTAGGAGCAGGGAGGTCATTCTCCCAATGTATACCTCAGTAGTAAGATCAATGTTAGAACATGGAGCCCAGGTCTGGTCACCATACAAAAAGGGAGATGTGGCACTGCTGGAGAGGGCACAAAGGAGGGCTACTAGGTCAGTAAACATGACAGGAAAGAGCTATGAGACACGGCTGAGCGAGTTGAACCTGTTCTCCTTGGAGAGCAGAAAAAAGAGGGGGGACATGTGTTTGGTCCATAGAGCGTGGAATGACAATGGCCTTTGGGAAAATCTAGGATTGGAATCTAGCAATAACGCATACACCACTTGGTCCCACCCACTAAAACTAAAGACCAGGCAGATAAGACTAGTATGAACCAGTGGGTGGTTCAATCAGTGGGTGACCCAGGACTGAAACAGGCTGCCACTGGAGGTGGTGGCACATAACATGATAAATACATTTAAAGTTAAATTGGATGTTTATATCCAGGGAAATTGAAACACACTAACTGGCAAGCAATAAGGACACAAGTCTATTAGCTCTGAAATAATCCCATGAATCCTATGAATCTAGCTATACTCGAGCTATGGTCAGTGGAGTGTCAGTTGGGGGTTAATGATAAGAAGTGCAAGTTCATGCATATCAGAGCCCTAAACCACAAGACTAGCTACCGGCTGGGGGAAGTGCATGTAGCAGTCTCAGAGGAGGAGAGAGACCTAAGGGTACTAGTCACAGGGGAAATGAAAGTATCTGTGCAGTGTAGGAGGGCCGCAGCAAGGGAAAATCGTTGGTTGGGATGCATTGATCTGTTGGTGTCAGGTGTCAGCGTGGCTCAGTTGGTAGCATATCCGCCTCTGGACCAGAAGGTCGTGGGTTCTCGTCCCACACTGGGATTGGACTTGCACCTAAAAATCGCTGGCATCCGAGTGCAGCATTGGGGGGTGCTGTACTGCTGGGGTGTGCCGTCCTTCGGATGAGACATTAAACCGAAGTCCTTTCTGCCCATCCTGGTGTTGTCCTGGTGGGTGTCCAGGTGGAAGTAAAAGAACCCAGGGCACTCTTCGCAAAGAGTAGGGAACATTCCCGGTGTCCTGGCCAACATTCCCCTTCCCATAAACCGGTTCATGCAATTATCCAGGCTGTGTGTGGGTGATGATGTGTGATATGGCCGCCACCACACATTCAGTCACTTCACTACCAGTCTAGCATTGCTTGTAAAGCACTTTGGATGTATGCAAAAGTGCTATATAAATGCTGATTCTTCTTCATTGACAAAGGTATCACCTTCAGGAAAGAGGAGGTTATCCTACGCTTGTATACATTTCTGGTGAGGCCACATTTGGAATATTGTATGCGGTACCTAAGGAATGATGTGAAATTGCTGGAGGGGGTGTAGCTTAAGGTGATGAAGATTAGCAGACATGGCCTTCCAGATTTTGTTAATTAGAATCTTACCTCTTCTTCCTGTTTCTTTATGAACCCCCTTCCTCCCGCTTGTCTTTTGACTGTTTTGCTTCCCCCTTTCCCTTTTGATAACTCCATCCTACCTTGATTTACTTGCACCGTGGTAGGACTCTCACCCTCTGGATCTCCTTGCATTATATCTCAGCCTGTTGGGGAGGGGGAGAGGGTATAGTTCTGCATCACCTTTCTCTCCCCCTGCTCATCTGGTTTAAACATTCATCAAAAGTAATGTTTAGCCATCCAATGAGAATGGTGGATCCCATTCTTGATGGTTATGTAAAAGCCACAGAGCATGCTAACTGTCCAATACTCCTACCCAGCTCCCTAAACTTCTCTTGCACTGTACGCATAAGCAATTAGGCATGACTGGGTGTTGGTAGTACTAAGATACCCTCACACACAGAGGTGTATGAAGGCACAATGCCACAGTCTGAGTGCCTTCATTCTCTGGGTGTGCGGGTTTCTCAGTACTTCTAACATCCAGCTATGTCTTATTGCTTATAAAATAATTGGCCCCTGTTAGCAATGGACCTCATGGATTAAGTGGCTCATGAATTTTCTTGAAAGTTGCCGTGGTCAGCAACTGGTGATAATCACTTACTGCCATGGCTAGAACCAATTCTCAGCCAATCAGGGTACAGGGTTTAACTTTCCCATTTTATATACAACATTACTACTATTCACTCCAGATTGAAAAAATATTAGATAATTGTGAATAGTTTGATTGAATTGATATAACGGGATCAAAATTATCACAAGCTAGACTATGGGAGTGTAAAGTCCCACAGCCATGAATAATATTGCAAATGTGAAACACAGTATACTATGAGTCTGACAATGCTTATTTTTAACATTTTGTCAAACTGCAGAAAGTGACTCAAGAATGGAGCATACTAACATACTAAAATACCAACAGAATAGGCCTAATGGTCATTTGAGTCTGCTCGGTTTTTAGCACCGCACTGAGGACCGATTTTGGTGCCCCCCCCTCGGGTTATACTGTCCCCAGTCCCAGATGTTCCACCTGTATTGTCCCTGGTCAGGTTTACCCTCCCCCTGTACTTGTACCATCCCCTCTGAAACCTGTCCACAGTCTCCATCTCTACCAGCTCCCTGGGCAGTGCATTCCATGGATCTACCACCCTTTCAGTGAAATAACATCTCCTCCACTCCCCTCTGAGCCTGCCCCCTTCCAGCTTACACCCATGACCTCTTGCTGCCCCACCCTCCTTCCTTTGGAGCACCCTGACTGGGCCTCCTTTATTGATCCCTTTCATGTACTTAAAGACCTCTATCATGTCTCCCCTGTCCCTCCTCTCCTCCAGGGTGTATACGTTGAGCTCCTTGACCCTCTCCACATAGGTCCTCTCCCCCAGACCCCAGATAATTTTGGTTGCCCTCCTTTGGACCCTCTCTAGGAGTGTAATGTCCCTCTTTAAATGTGGTCTCCAAAACTGTACACATTACTCGAGGTGTGGCCTAACCAAGCAGTTGTACAGTGGAAGGATCACTTCCGCCTTTCTGGAGGTAATCCCCCTGGCGATGCATTCCAGCATCATATTTGCCCTTGCTGCTGCCCTCCTACAGGTCTCTGAGTTGTTCATTTTGACATCTACCACTACCCCCGGGTCTCTCTCACCCTCCGTGACTTGAAGCATGTCTCCTCCCAGGGTATACCCCTGACCTGGATTTCTGACTCCCAGGTGCAGAACCTTGCACTTCCCCGCACTGAATTTTAGTTTCCATTTTCCTGACTACCTTTCCAGAGCCTCCAGGTCCTCCTGCAAGGCCACCCTCCCCTTCTCCCCATCCACCACTGCACCTAGCTTTGAGTTATCTGCAAAGAGATTCATCTCACTCCTGATCCCCCTCCTGATGTCTGAGATATAGGCGTTGAACAGGAGTGGCCCCAGCACTGACCCCTGGGGAACCCCACTAGTAACCAACCTTGGGGATAAGGCTAACCCTCCAACTACCACCTTCTGAGTATGCTCAGACAGCCAATTTCCTATCCATCTTAGCAACTGTCTCCCTACCCCCATTTCCTTCAGATTAGCCAGCAGGCCACTGTGGGGTCCCGAATCAAACGCCTTGCTAAAATCCAGAAAGAGGACGTCCACTGGCCTATCCCGGTCCAGGGCCCTCATCACCCACTCATAGAACTCAACAGGATTTGTCTGGCATGATCTTCCTGTGACAAAGC
This sequence comes from Neoceratodus forsteri, assembly GCA_016271365.2. Lineage (NCBI taxonomy): Eukaryota > Metazoa > Chordata > Ceratodontiformes > Ceratodontidae > Neoceratodus > Neoceratodus forsteri. The sequence goes on from CM057449.1 coordinate 739,091,596, forward strand.
CATGCTGCCTATTGTCCAAGCCCCCAGTTTGCTCCAGTAACCCCCCTAGCCTTTCCTTGACAATACCCTCCATCACCTTGCTGACCACCAATGTCAGGCTAACGGGCTGTAATTTCCCGCCTCCTCTCTTGATCCCCTCTTGTGGATCGGCATGACATGGGCCACCCTCCAGTCTTGGAGCACCCACCAGTCCTCATAGAGATGTTGAAAAGCTCTGATAGAGGGACTGCCAGGGCATCTGCCAGTTCCCTCAGCACCTTGGGATGTATCTCACCTGGCCCAGGTGCTTTCTCCATCCGAAGGAACCTGAGGGCTTCCCTTACTCTCTCTTCTCTGGGATTTCAGCCTCGTTCTCTCCCTTTTCACCGTGCACTGCTGGGCCCCCACCTGTCTGTAGTAGCCACTCCCTTTACCCAGACCCATCAGGGCACTTGGTCTCTACCGGTCTCACCCCTTGCTCTGGTTTGCCCCCGCTCTCCTCGCAAGACCTAGCCCCTCCATCCCCCTGATATAAACTGAGGCAGAGTACTCATTTAGGACTTCTGCCTGTTCCCCCGCCTCCTGTGCCCATCCATCCCCTACCCTTATCTTGCTGATCTGCCCCTTTACTTTACTTTTTTCCCCTATGTATCTAAAGAACCCCTTGCCCCCCCTCTGGATCCCACTGGCCAAGGACTGCTCCGTTTTTGCCTTAGCTGCTCTCATCACCCTGGTGACTCTCTTGGCTGTCAGCTCATATTCTTCCTGATCCCTTTCACTCCTTGACCACTTGAAGTGCCTATAGGCCACTTTCTTTTCCCTCACCACCTCCTGTACCTCCCGGGTCCACTAGCAGAGTTTTCTGGCCTTACTGAACTTATACCTTTCCCTTGCACAGGATCTGGTAACCTCCTGTATTTCCCTCCTAATGATCCCCACCTGCTGTCAGCATCCATATCCAGCCTTATCCTGTTTAGATGATCTTTAAGGATCCTTCCTATCTCCCTGAAGTCTACACCCCTAAAGTCTGTAGTGCCATGTATTCCTCCAGGGTATGGAAGTCCACATCCGAAAAGGATATGGACTGTGACTGAGAAACTGGAATGAAAAAGGGGACAGTTTGATTTCAATACATTGATTACTGGTACCATGCAGTTGTTATATTATGTTTAAATAATTTATTTATAATCACCTTCCTCTGTTACTAAATTTCATTACATTATATTACGTTCTAATACTTAAGCATTATACAATGCCATGGTGTGTGTCAAGCTCAGATTTATGAATGTCTAGTGTGTGTTTTGGTCATAATGACGCATGCCCATTGAGAAACCCTCAACAGTTGTTGGCAATTGGCAGCATAACTCACACATAGGAGTCATGTATTGTGACTGAACAATGGCCATCCCTTGATGTGTGCAAATTAAAAGAATATTACATAAATATAAATATAGGAGAGGGGGAATCAAAGTCAAAATCACAAAAATACTTGATGTGGTATTTTCGTTTTATAATGTCTTCATTTATTTTAGCAGTTAATGAAGTTTCCCAGATTGTCCATGCAGATCATGGTGAACTTATGAAACAGTACAAAATAGTTGGACTCAAATCTGATAATTGTTAACTGATTTCCCACCCATGTCATAATGACATAGTGGAATTCCATGAACGACCATGCGAATGCTTTATAATAAAATCCATTATTTCCCATTGGTTGGCCCCCTTATTGTGTTTAATATTTGCATTGTTATGTATTGTCTTGCTAATATTGTTGGTCACTTATTTTAAATGTATAGGCAAAATGTAGTAACAGGACTGTCTTGCAAACTGGGTCATCTGACCTAAAGACATGTTTTCTCCTGTATAAAAATAATGTTTTTACTAGTACTACTACTCTCCCCCCTCCCCCCAGCCAGAATGCTCCGACTCCTCCCACTATGTTGTTATTCCACTGACTTGCATGCATTTCCACTCTTGGCAGGATTGATGCTAGCATGTTTGCTGCTGGGGGGGTGTGGGGCCACCACTGGGTCACTGTGGACTTGGTTTAATAACGTTTGCTCATGCAGTCTTTGTAACCACTATGGCATGTGGATGAGGGCACATACTTACATTGTGTATAGTGAATACTTACTATCTTGGAGCCTAGTTCACCATTTCTGCTTCTTGTAACACAGTACACCCCTATGGACCATTGATAAAACAGGTCATGCCATATGGATTAATTACAGTATGTATGGGAATAAGATATATTCAAAGCAAGATGGAATGCAGTTAGCTGTGTTAAAGTATAATACAGTGCTCAGTGTGAGTTATGACTGTTACATTATCTGAATTTCCAATTTACTACATTGTGAATGAGCTGCTAAAGGATAAGAGAAACAGAGACATGCAGGAACAGGGTTTGAAAACATTGGCATCAAAAGAAGTAATGTTGGCAGATTGTTTTTTTGCACACAATGCTGAAATACCAATGGAAGAAATCAGTTGTTCAAATAGTCCTGCATATATCGACAGTTTAACTTCTACAGAATTACCACAGTGCTTCAGCACACAGACAGATATTTCTGAGTTAGAAGATGAACCATCCTTTGGTTGTCAACCTGATATTTTTTCCTCTCTTTACCATGTAATGTGAGCCCGGAGGTAGCTATTCAAGACCACAGATATGCAAAATCATCTGAGTGGGATAATATGAAAATTAGGAGCACACAGACAGTCAAGACAGGGGTAGACAAAGGTTGGTGTGAATTATTTGAATTTGTCAAAGAGTTATTTCACTGTTTATGACTGTCCAATTTTCAAGTGCTGACACATGGCTGTTGGAAAGGCCTGTGTCCCTCTGATGTTTCAAGCTACAATGACAAATCACTATACCAAAACCATGTCTAAATTTAGTACATTGTACTTCTTTTGAAATTTACATAGAGAATAATGGATGGGCAACTATGCACATTCAGTGTGTTCTGACACAGGGAGGTTCTGATTCACTCTCACCTCGAGTGCAAAGCTCAAGATAACTATGAAGTGGTGTTAAAAATAATTGATAAACTTAGAGAATCTGACCAATAGTTGATATGACATGGTCTGCCTGAATGTAACTTATGTGATATCATGATATAACTGGCCTCTCGTTCAGAGAAATATCATATTTACATCCAGACCAATTCCTGTTCATTTATGTACCATATGTTATGGGCCCCCCAACATAATCACCCCCTTAAAAAAAGTCCCACATATATCTGATTTATCTAGCAGCTGCACGACACGAACCTCCACCACCTGCGTCTATGAGATCTAGTAGCTCCTGCAATATTTGCTGTAGAAATATGTGTTAATAAATACATTTCTTATTGAGCATGCAGTAATTGGTATTATGATAAGTGCATCTCCTTTCTTCCTCCACAGCTACACCCCCCCCCGTAGTGAGACAGCAGGTATCCATCAACCCACCAAACATGGATCCGGTTCAAGAGGTGCCTGCCATTAATGGGAGTTGCACCTGCAGGGGTTGGCATTCATCCAGCCACATCCAGGACATTTTTCTCCTCCTGGTTTTTCTGCCTCCCATCCTCCCCCCAGAGGTGGAGCAATATTGGTGCAGGCAATTGCCAAGCTGTGTGCGCTACCACCCACAGCATGCCAGCTGACTACTCCACCCCATCCCTACTTACAGGACCCAGGTGCTGTGACACCCAGCCACCACTAGGTATCAGAGATGCACTGGCCTCCAGGTTCCTCCCTCCCCAGGAGAGGAGAGCTGTCCTCTGGACGCTCGATCCTCTCTCACTCCAGACTAGGACCCCCTCACACCACGAACATGGGTCGCTGGCATGGCAGGACGTACGGCATGATGCCTTAGCCCTCCATGCCACTGGGCTAGCCAATGAATGTTGTTATTTTGAAAATTATAACTGTTATGAAGAGAAATTAAATTGTATGATTGTAACAATTTTGTTATCTAATCAGTTCACTTTCCACACATGGTCAGGAAAGGTTTTTTGCAGTTGTCTGTCTACTGTATCTGTTTGCCATGTGTATATAATGCAGTATGCCACATACATTGGTAGTAATAAGCCAATTAGTAGGAACAATGGTTATCATCAAGCAGACATGTACTACTTGTGGGTACATATGTAATGACAAGTCAGTTGCTTGACTGATACATGATTAATTTTGGTACTGATGGAAAAAAAATTATAATGGCAACATCTATTCTGATAAAGTTAATACTGTTTTCAAGAAACTGGTAACATTTGTGATATGAGGTAACCCGTGGACTCACACTGAATATGTTTAGTACCCCATATGATACCTATTTAGTTATACCATGTAAATAACTGAAAATGAGTCAGTATTTAAAGATTTTCAATTCTCAGTCATGATCTCACTCTCTTTCCTGACCTACTGCTGGTACAGGTTCAGATCAACCAACCAATCATCTTATGCCTCCCATGATGTCCCACCATCTTCTTAGTTGCCCTACTCTACCCAAACTACAACAGGTAAATGGTCTATTTGAGAAACTGGCACCGGTACAGTATTCCATACTGTGAATGTGGCCTCTCAAATTGAACATATAATAGCAATATAGTCTTGTGTACTGTGAGACAACATTCTGTGAGGTTTATGTTCACTATTTAGTATGCTGCAAAAATGTATTAGTAAATGTATGTAGAGAAAATATGACTGCACCAGGGAAGAAGCAGTGCTAGGTAAAGAAATATGAAAACAAAATGTGAAATACCAGTACTTGCTTAAAGGAATCACTTAGCTTAGTGTTTGCTCCAAACCATTGTTTAAAGAAATGTATGCCCAGCGTGTTCACTTAATCTTGTGCTAATTTTGTTGTCTGTACAAAAACACATCAAGACAGAATACTTACATTTAGCAGCCACATATCCATAAAATCACAGAATGTCCATTGTAGTCCATAAATATCCATAAATGTCCAAACTTTTTTATAAAAACCAAACTAGCCTGTAAAGCAGGCGGGCAAGTAGCTTCTGCAGCAAGGCTGAGGGACACACCCACGTCACCATCTATTTATTTTTCTGCAGGAAAATTTTCACATAGCGAAGTCAAACCATGGTCTGTGGTATGCTGTTGTTAAATTTGAGTCTGTCAGCGTCCATTTTATTTGCTGGTTCTATTTCTTTGAACATTTTGAGAGTATTTCAATTCAAACAACATGAAGTCTTGCTGTATTCTGACTATATGCAGTTAGCCCCAGCACTTGAACTGCTTCGAAGAGTAAAGGGTTAACTCTATGCACAAGCATAGAACGTTGAGCTTGAGCTCGGTTTTCAAACCTCTGTCTGTGGTAATTTGAAGTCTAACCATCAGATTTCTTACTCCACCTAACTGTGAAGTTGCTCCAGAGATCCCTCCTGCGCTTCGGTTCGGTAAAGTTCGAATCAGTCGGTTGTTTCAACCGTAGCTCGTTCATTATTCAGTATTCTTACCTCTGTCCTGGTACAGTAAGTGATAGTAGTGGTTAGTGTTGTTTCTATTGCTTCTGCTCTTAGAAATTGTTTTTCTCTTCAGTTCTTTTCCGGTAGGTCCGCTTCAGAACCGAAACTGATTGTTTTTCACTGATAAAGTAACAAAAATTGTGGTTTTACCAGTACTTATCGATAGGGGTGTAAGTTTGTCATGGATGAGGTTTTAATGACTCATTGTTTGTTCATGAAATCATTAGTAAACAGTAGTAAATGTTGTGCCACTGTCATCATTGCTACATTCTGATGACACTAGTGAAAGTCATGGAAACCCTGAATAAAGATCAAACATCATGGAATCAATGACGAGTGTGACTGCCATGACAAACTTACATCCCTACTTATCAGTTCCTAAAAAATCTGTTTTTTCTGGGATTTTTTTAACCGACCCATGACACAGTTGGAACCGATAGGTCTTAGTTACGTGGCTTAAAAGCTGTGAAGGGTGACTTTTTGATTTTCGCCATGTCTGAGAAACCCAAAAAGAAAACCAGTACCACTGGGTTTCAACACTGTTCCAAGTGTGGGGAGGCCTTTGCTAAAGCTGATCCCCACCTGGTATGTGTGTATTGTCTAGGGTTTGACCAGCTCAAAGAAGACTTCCAAATCTGTAAAAACTTTCCGAAAGCCACCCTGGATAAACATTTGGGTAGGCTGAAGGAAAGGGAGGCCAAGAAGTCCGCTGACCTGGATGGCCAGCAAAGTTCAGTTGTGGCCGAACCTGAAGAGGTGTCCTCTGACCTGGGCAATACCTCTTCGGGCAAAAGGAGAGCTGACTCTGTGGAGTCGGTTCCATCAAAAAGAAAGTGAAAATCAGCCAGTTCAAATCCTACACCCCATGTTCCGACCACTGAAGAAATAGTGAAAGCAATCACAATAGTTCAATCGCTTTGCCCGGTTCCGACCGAACCAGCATCAGTTCAGAGCCAATCAGTTTAGTCGGAAGTAGCTGCTTCTGATATAGATCCTGAGGCATACTATGAGGGTGATTGGGAGGAGGAGGAAGATTATGAAGAAGAGCAATGTGAAGGCCTAGATAAGCCAGTAGAGCCTGACATCTCCCCAGACAGGCCTTCCCATGTTTCTCCTCCCAGGCTTTCTGAGTCCCTTCCCATTTCTTGTTTTACAAGAAATTGGCTGATACTCTTCAGATTCCTATGGAAGAGGCTGAACAGGATTAGGAAGAACCTGACTATGTGGAAATGATGGATGTCCTAGAGTCAAAGAGAGTGTCTATCTCTTTACATAAATCCTTGGGGAAGCAGACACAAAAAATGTTACAGTTTCCTACATCCATTCCTCCTGTGGAAAAAAGAATGGACAGGAGGTATGCTTTGTCAGGTCCTGGGATGGAATTCCTTTCAAATCATAGCAGCCATGTTGGGGTAGTGCAAGCTGCAGCCTGTGACAAGACTAACATTCCCCTGGCATCTCACATCCCAGATAAGGATTCCAGGAAATTGGATGCCATGGCAAAAAAAGCCAGTACTTGGCATCCTCTTTGGGACTCAGGCAATCGGATTATATGGCATATATAGCCAGGTACCAGAAATCTATGTGGGATATGGTTCTGGAGCTGGCTAGGAATGCCCCTCCCCAGCTGGCCAAGGAGCTGGAGCAGGTGGCTGCAAATGGTATTGAGGCATCCAAGGTGCAATTCCATGCTGCTGTAGACTCAAATGATGTTCATTCTAGGGTCATGGCTACATCTATCTCTATGAGGAGGTTTGCTTGGCTTAGGTTTACCAACCTCTCACAGGATACCCATGCTAAGGCCATGAATTTTCCTGTAACTGGTAATTCTCTCTTTGGGTACCAAACAGAGAATTACATGAAGAAGATGGATAAATACAGGACCACCTATGGGAGTGCTGCAAGCAAAGAAAAGCAGACCACTCCTTAGAGACAGCAGTTTAGGGGCAGGGGCAGGCCTTTTCACAGGCCTTTTTACCAAGCTCAGGCCTCCTCCTCTTCTTTCCAGCAGACGGGGTTCTTAAAGGAAAGAGGCAGACGTGGGATGACCAAGACCCCATCATCCACTCAGTGGAAGCCCCCTGCCAAGCAGACACCCTAAGGTGTCGGTTAGTGTCACCTCCCCAGTGCCAGTAGGAGGCAGGCTGGCTCACTACTCCCAGGCCTGGGTGTCTTTTACTTCAGACAAATGGGTCCTGGAAGTAGTGAGCCAGAGGCTTGCACTCAGTTTCAAAAGGTTCCTAAAAATGACAGCAAGGTCCTTCAGTCCTCCCTTCACCTTGGAGACAAAGGCCTTAGAAGCAGAAGTCTCCTCTCTTCTGCTTCTGCAAGCAGTAGAGAAGGTGCCTCATTGTCTCAGCGGAAAAGGACTATATTCCAGATACTTCCTTACCCCAAAAAAGACAGGGGAGTAGCAACCCTTTCTAGATTTAAGGTACCTGAACAAACAGTTAACAAAACCAAAATTCAAAATGGTGACTCTGGGAGTAATTCTTCCCTCTCTGAGACCAGGAGACTGGCTAGCCTCTCTGGATCTCAAAGATACCTACTTCCACATACCTATCAGACATTCCCACATGAAGTACCTCAGGTTCAAGTTGCCTTCAGGCCATTACCAATTCAGGGCCATGCCTTTTTACCTAACATCTGCACCAAGCGTATTCACCAAGGGCAGGATTTACAAAGATTCATTCAGGGCATATCACCTGCCCCAGCACAGGGGAGATGCACTAAGTGCAATTTGGGTGATTCACAAAGGAGGTGCAGGGAGATGCCCCCAGCGCATCCCCTCTGTGAATAGCACAGGTGTATCCCAGGCTGCACCATACATCCCCCATGTCAGGCTGTGAACCCATTGGGGCAGGGCATCTCAGGATGCCCTGCACCCAAAAATGTGATTCACAGCCAGGGGCATGCAAATGAGGCCATTAAGCATGCATGGTGCAATGGGGCCATTAGCATGCCATTATAGCCCCATTTGCATTGCGCCTGAAGGGATGCCCCGGCAGAATGCACTGACCTGTAGCCACCCTCCCTCCCTGGCCCGACCCCAGCTCAAGACATGCCACTCCCAGAGTTGGTGAAAGAAATGAAGCCTCCCCCAGCCCCAAGCCCTCAGTAAAGCCGCCGGCCATGGCAGTTGGCCGGTGCAGACACACCTGTCAGTGTCCCACATTAAACAATGACAGTCTACGGGCCCTGTAAATGTATGTGTGCGAGTTCTGTGACCAACCTCCTGCTGCTGCAATACTCGGGTCAGGGGCTCGGAATGGGACAGGAAAGAGTACATGGGTCATGCCACTGCAGGAGACAACAACAACAAGTTAGGCAAGTCATGCCCAAGCAATCGCTGGGTGAGTTCTCTTCTCCTCCTCTCCATTGTGAGCCAGTCAGGTAGAGCATGGCATGTATGTGGTGGCACAGCACTTGACGGCACGCACTGTTGTACTGCAGTCTAGTTACTCGAGGAGTGAGGAGGAGGGAGCTATAATGTTCACTGTTGTGCTAGCTCACTGGACTGTGCCCCCCCTCGAAGTGTGTGACCTTGGCTTGGGGCTCCACAGTGCACCAACTCCACCAATCTATCCGGTGACCCTGTCCCATAGAGGATCGGAGCTCTTGCCGACCAATGCCATTTCCTGGCTGTTTGTGGCAGTGTGCTGCTGAGGTCGTCTGATTATTGCAGACGTTGAGCCGATACTGTAGTCTGTTACCGTCCTCGTCACCGACCCCCCCCCTCACCTGGCCAGTCGAGTCAGCAAGTGAGGGCTGGGTGACAGTGACTGATTTGAATGAGCAGGCCTACCAGTCATTTGACGTTGGAGAAAGGAGGAGAGGAGGACAGGAGTGTATGTTGCAGTCAATTCAATAGATGGGTGCTGGTGCTGCAGCATGTACTGTGCTGTTTGTTAATCATTGGGCATTGCTGGTGGGCCTGGTGGCACCCCAAAGGGCAGAGTATGGCACTGGCACGGTGTAGGTAATGGTGGCAACCGTGGCAAGCAAGTAGCAACTGATGGGGAGCAAGTGAATATGCTAGGGTGTCTGTATTAACAGACCACCACTGTACACATCCAAGGTCCTTCCACCCATTGACTTGTTCTCCTTCCTCCCCTCCCTCCCTCCCTTTACTTCCTCTCACCAGTGACCTGAACCTAGGTGACTGCCCACCAGTGATATTATGTAAGCGGAATCCATACTTCTGCAACTCATTCATTCACTTCCCAATTCCCCATTTATCTCCTATGATTCCCAGATGGAGAGTTGTATCAGGACAACTGAAGACCTGCCACTCTGCTGTCCATTGTGGTGTCCCTACTTTCAGGGTGCTGTGTCCCTCATTGTCCCTCATTGTAAGGGTTGGTGTCCCTCATGTCAGAGTGCTGCGGTTGGGAGGTATGGACAGCCCCCCCAAAGTACCGCCAAAACACCCCTCTCCCCCCACCACAGCAGGATCCCACTGTCGGCGGGCAGCTCAACCCACCCAAATACCACCACAGCTGCCCACCGACAGAGCTGTCTGAGAATGACAGCTATCATACAGCCTGAAGCCCATTGGTGGACCACTGGGCCTCAGGCCTTACGATAGCTGTCATTCTCAGACAGCTCTGTCAGTGGGGCGGCTGTGGCAGTGAGGGGTGGGTTGAGCTGCACGCTGACAGCGGACCCAGCTGGGGTGGGGGGAGGGGTGGTTTGGGGTAGTTGAGGGGCTGTCTGCACCAGCTGACTGCCGCGGATGGCGGCTTTACTGAGGGCTTGGTGCTGGGTGGAGGGTTCTTCATTTCTTGTACTGTCACCAGGAGCGGCATTGTAGGGGGCTTGGGGGCCTCATTTCTTTTACTGTCTCCGGGAGTGGCATTATACGGGGGTTGGGGGGCTCATTCCTTTTACCACTGCCGGTAGCGGCATTGCACGGAGGCTGGGGGGGTCATCATTTCTTTTACTGCCACCTGGAGCGGCATTGTATGGGGGCTTGGGGTGGAGGGGGCACACTGGACTGCCAGGGTGGGCGGGCTGCCATGCTACTGCTGCCTGCAGTGCAGCAGCCTGCCTGTGGGTGGCCACCTACTTAAGTCTAGTTTTCTAGACTTATCTTTCTGTGGCGCATCTCCGGATGGTCCCCCGGGGATGCACCACAGAATAGGGCTGTGAATGGGGTTGCACCCGGTATGCATGGGCACCCCCTTCACAGCCCCTCCAGATGTGCCGCATAGCATTACTGGTGGTATGCGGTGCATCTGGGATGCGCTGGTGCATCGGGGTTGTGCTGGTACATCGGCACCCTTCCAGAATCACCCTTGGGCACATGTTGGGGATGCCCTGGTGCATCTCAGATGCACTGGGTGCATCCCTTCTGTGAATCCTGCCCCAAGTGTCTCGCAGTGGTGGTGGCATTCCTCAGAAGGCAGGGCATCATTCTATTCCCATAACTGGATGACTGGCTAGAGGTAGACCAGTCCTCAGACCAAGTCAAGTCAGCTCTAGAGGCCACTCGAAAGCTTCTAGACTCATTGGGGTTTATCCTGAACCTAGAAAAGTCTGTCCTGCAACCAGCTCAGACCCTCACATTCATAGGGGAGGAACTGGACACTATTCAGGCAAGAGCATTTCTCCCTCTCTCAAGGGTTCAGTTCCTCGTCACTCTGGCTTCCTCTTTTGTGTCCTCTAGTTTCTTGTCCAGCCAGACACTTTCTACAGTAACTGGGCCTCCTTGTGAATGAGCTTGCTCAATGGAGTTTTCCTGCAATAAACTTGAACTTGAACTTGAACTTGGGCCACATGGCCGCATCCACAGCTGTGGTCCAGGGAGCAAGGTCTCAGATGAGAGATATTCAGTTTCATCTCAGATCCTGTTGGTCTCAGAAAAAAGATCCTCTCTCCAAATTGGTTCCTGTGTCTCAGACCCTAGTTCAGGCTCTCCAGTGGTGGCTGGAGGAGGACAATCTTCGACAAGGTGTCCCCTTTATCAGTCAGGCTCCTTCATTGATTCTCACCACAGATGCCTCTTTACTAGGGTGGGGGGGCTCACCTAGATCAGGTTACAGCTCAGGGAACCTGGTCTCACCAGGAGTCCCTTCTTCCATAAACCTTCTCAAACTAAGAGCTGTCTTTCTGGCACTTCAGACATTCTCAACTGCTGTTCAGGGGAAAGTAGTGCACATCAGGACAGACAATACCACAACCATGAGGTACATCAACAAGCAGGGAGGCACTCAGTCCTTGGCCTTGTGCACAGAGGCCATGAAAGTGTAGTCTCTAGCTTATTCCCTTCAGACTTCCCTGACAGCTGTGCATCTCCCAGGGAAGGACAACATTCTAGCAGATGCTCTCAGCAGGATTTCCCAGGGCCACCACGAATGGACCCTGAGCCCTCTAATTCTTCAGGTTATTTTCAAGAGATGGGGCATTCCAGAGCCAGATCTCTTTGCAGCCCCGGACAATCATCAACTTCCTCTTTATTGTTGCAGACCACCTCTTCTGGGCCCTGTCCTTCAGGATGCTCTTTTACTGAACTGGACAAGCAAGTTTCTGTATGCAATTCCTCCCTTTCCTCTGGTATTCAGGGTCCTGATCAAGATCTGGTCTCAACCTTGCAAGATGATTCTGGTGGCTCCAGATTGGGCCAGACAGCTTTGGTATCCTCTACTGTTGTCATTATCAGTAACAATGCCCTTGTGTCTTCCCAGACAGTACAATCTCCTCACTTTGTCACAGGGGAGGATTCTGTAGCCCAACCTTCAGACTCTCAGGCTCAAAGTCTGGCTCTTGAAGAGCTAGAATATGCAAGCGTGCATCTTTCTCAATCAGTCTTGGATATTTTAAAGGTTAGCAGGAAACCTGCTACTAGAAAGACTTACAACTCCAAATGGAAAGGATTTGGGTTTTGGTGTTCCCGAAAGCATGTCAAGCCAGAGCTGGCTGACACTGGCACTGTATTGGACTATTTAGTGAATTTTAACAATTTAGGCCTCCAGCCTACCACTCTCAAGGTACATTTGGCAGCTGTGTCTGCTTTTCTTTCTGCTGGCAAGGGCTCTTCCCTAGCATCTCATCCAGTCTTCAAAAAAGTTTTCAAGGGCCTAATACATGTAAACCCTGCCTTTTGGGAGCCTACCCCTTCCTGGGACCTGAATATCTGTATTGCACAGCTTATGCAGCCCCCTTTTGAACCCCTATCCTCAGCTGAATTTAAGTACTTGACTTGGAAAACTGTATTCATGGTAGTCATTACCTCTGCCAGGAGAATCAGTGAATTGCAGGCCTTATCAGTGGAACCTGACTTTATTTCATTTCACAGGGATAAGGTGGTCCTTCGAACCAACAGAAAGTTTCATCCCAAAGTGGTATCAGACTTTCACTTGAATCAGTTTATGTCATTGCCTGTATTTTTCCTGACCATTCTTCCTCTGGGGAGAGAAGATTACACAGTCTTGATGTAAAAAGGGCTCTTAGTTACTATGTAGAGCATACTAAGGCCCTTAGGAATGGTTGTTCTCAGTTATTTCTCACCTATGGAGAAGTGGGAAAGGGCAAACCTGCCACTAAGAGAACTATTGCCAGGTGGATTGTCTCCTGTATCCAGTTCTGCTATTCAAAGTTGGGGAAAGAGCCTCCCTCAGACCTGAGGGCTCACTCCACCAGAGGTACAGCTGCTTCAGTCGCAGCAACTAGAGACATACCATTAGTGGAAATCTGTAAGGTAGCCACCTGGAAAACTGTTCACACATTTACCAAGCATTACTTTCTTGACATTCAGTCAAGAAGTGCTGCAAGGTTTGGCACAGCTGTGCTGCAGAGCCTGTTCCCAAAATAGGTTATGTGACTCCCTCCTCCAAGGGGGTACTGCTTGGTAGTCTGCATATAGTCAGAATACAGCAAGACTTCATGTTGTTTGAAGAAAAGATTACTCACCTTAGTAATGTTGTTCCTTCTAATGGAGTCTTGCTGTATTCTGACCTCCCTCCCTGCCTCCCCTCCTGGAGCCTAGTGTTTTGGGATGTGGCTTGGCAGGCGCAGTGCTGCACCCCAGAGGTGTACTTGGCATGCCTTATCTTTTAAGGGTTTATCTTTAATATTTTGGTTGTTCACTACCTACTTATTTTTCTTTTTGGGATTCTCGACTTGAGTCTTTTGACCCTAAAAGTCTGTGTTATGCCTTTGGCAAAAAGTTTTAGAAACAATTTCTAACTATAGAGTTAGTTAGTTTAGTGCTCATAAAAATCTGATGGTTAGACTTCAGAGTACCACAGACAGCGGTTTGAAAACCGAGCTCGAGCTCAATATTCTATGCTTTGCATAGAGTTAACCCTTTACTCTCCGGAGCAGTTCAAGTGTTGGGCTAGCTGCATATAGTCAGAATACAGCAAGACTCCATTAGAAGAAACAACATTACTAAGGTAAGTAATTTTGTCTTCTCTAACATAGCCTGTATTAAGAGGTCAACTTGTTTCAAACACCAAAATCTGTACTTATATGCTGCTGTTCATAATGTATGGGAAAGTGAACAAAACAGTCTTAGGAGTTCGGTACAAACAAATAAAACATGCTTTGCTATTAGGAGGGGATGCACATTGTGACAGCCCAGGATTCAGTGCAAAATATGGGAATTACTCACTAATGCACAACAAAAACAAACTACTCCACATTGAATTGCAACAAGTAATTTTAATCTTTTTTTAAATTTGATCTTCTCTATCACTCACTCTCATTGATGTCCTCCAGCATTTCATATATTAATCAGTCATGTTTTCCTTTTAACTGTTCCTTTAGGCAAATGGAAATAGCAGAATAAGTCATTATTACTGTAATGAAATAAATATTATTTTGCAAGATAAAAAATATATAACATGATTTACAAGCGAAATTGAAATTAACTCACACTAAATCTATTTCACTTCATAGAGTAATCAGATAGGTGGCAGTTATCACATGGAACTGGCAGGTTTAAAGAAATGTCTAGGACACATTTTAACATGGGACTGATTGAGGCAATAGTCATGGACAGACACAGGCAGATACAGAAGTATCTTAGGGAAAATTGGGTAGACAGATTTCAACACTACTTTGATGTGTGGCATATGGTAAAAGGTAATGCTTCCCTCTGTAATTTTTTAACCCTCTTTAGAGAGTATATACATCATCATTACCATAGGGTTGGGATGGGGTGAAGGGTTAAAATAGCACAAACAGTTCCCTATAACTGCTGCATGTCTATGTAAGCACCCTTGTAGTTAACAAAAACACAGAATAGCCACTATCTTTTATTTCACTATTCAATCATAATAGATGGAATGATATAAAATGTTAAGGCATGCCTTAATGCAACTGTTCATTGGCAACCAGATTCATTACACTAATATAAAATTTTTTTGTGCCAACCGGCGATATGTGTGAAATCACGCTGAGTTTTCAGATACAATTGACCAATTGACATCTCTTGTACCAATTTTTCAATTGCCAGGCATAACCAAAACTATTGACAAAATATCACCTGAATCTGGTTGTGAGATTGTGGGTCGATGGAGGCAATTGATTAACAACCTTATATACTGGCTAGATTGTACTTCAAATGGGAACAGGGATCTTGCTGAGGCAAAATGGTTGAGTCTGGCAAACCATGTATGTAACATTCACACAGGCCATGGAGAAATGTTCAGAGGCTGCATCCATGGACCGCTGGATGGAGAAAACGTTAAGAAAAAATGGATTACTCCAGGTAGCAATTGAAATAAGAAAGTCACAAAACAAATAAATAGGAAGAAGGCAGACAATGTCAACAGTTTGTGTAATCTTAGTAATAGGATCCTCTAGCACTGTTGAATGTCTGGAATGATGTATTCTGACTATGAACCAGCATTCTTAAACTGTTACTGAAATAACTATTTTATTAAAAAGTCTCCATCTAAAGGAGGAAAACATTCAAAAAGTATACCATTAACACTTTTCTTTTGAAAATTGTTTTATAACAGCAATAAGGCACTCCCATGAGATAGATTAATGGTCAGTTAATCACCACCTAGTGGCAATGTAGCACTCTACTGATCGTCTTGACACATTACATCCCTAGGGAGGTGATTAATAGATAGTTAATCTAACCCATGGTTGTGCATTTGTTTGCTTAAATGATGTGTACCATGTCTCACATACACGCCAATTGCCATGAGACTTTGTTAATGTGTTCAAAATCATCAGAGAAGATGGATGCCAGGAATATTACTAGAATGATGTAGTTAACTAGCTCTTTTAAGATCATAGATTACATGTTAATGGTGCCATAGTGCAGAACAGTACATCAAACATTATTAGTAAATTGCCACCATCTCTCAATGAGGTTTAAGTGTTCCACAGTATTGCAAGTTATGGCCAATTATAAATTCAGTAACAGGGAAACTAAAAAATATATAATGCACAGTAGTACATCAAAAAATGGACAACAGTCTACTTGCTTGAACACCAGTAGCATATCTATTGGGTACAGCATTTTTAAAAATAAATATAAATACTGTTAGTTCCATACATTTATAATGTGACCTTTAAGGTCCCCTTGTAGGTTCCAAAGCATCTACAAAACTTGAATAATGTTCTGATGCAGAAGGAACTAATATCGGATATCAGAAAGTTATCACCTTATGATCAAACCTCATGCATAGAGGCCTTTCACTCAGTGATCATTTATTTTGTACCGAAGTTGTATCATTTTTCCTATCTTGTGATGAACAGCAGGGTCAATATGAGGGAAATTATTGTTACATTTATGTAAGAGCCACTAACTAGTCAAAAGTAGTACCTAAAATTTTTAACTTCAATGAATAGAATTGGCAAAGAAAATATAAGTAAGAGATAAATTCATCACGTTATGTGAGAACTAAGCATACCTGATGAGAATGTAAGGCATTAAGGTTCATTCTTCTATGTTGTGTTACAGTATAATGCTGGCCACTATGCATTACAATCAAAACACTGGACATGACCAATACAGATATAAGAAGGGGGAAAGGCATATGAGATTGTTTATCCAAAGATCAAGCATGGAGGGCACACAATCAGATGCATTAAGCAACAATGCTCCTACGGTGTGTATACTTTGATAGTGATAACATCTAAGAGTAGTAATTGTAAACTGTATAAAATCTACTGGTTTAATATTTCTGGAAGAGCATATTAACTGATTACAGAACCTGCCCCCAGCCTGTATTGTGATATGTGTGGCCAGGCCTCCCCAACACATGTCAGCTCCAGCCCAACCATTGGCAATGCACACCCCCATAACCCCACTCTCATACATGGGGGCCCTGACCTCACCAGTGGCATCCATTTGCAGTGGTCCCACCCCCACGGCACTGACAACCCACTCACTGTACCTCCAC
The DNA here is from genome assembly GCA_016271365.2 of Neoceratodus forsteri. NCBI lineage: Eukaryota > Metazoa > Chordata > Ceratodontiformes > Ceratodontidae > Neoceratodus > Neoceratodus forsteri. The sequence continues at coordinate 739,108,415 of CM057449.1, forward strand.
AGTCAGTGCCGTGGCATAGATGGCAGCCAGTGGCACAGACCTCTGCATACCTCCTCAGCTGCTGGACATACAGGTGATGCCATGAATGCAACCCCTATTTATACAGGTGGGTTCCCCATCATCACTTTGATGGCCGGTGGACGAGGAAGTGTCTGAAGTGTTGTGCCACTGACTGTCCGAGCCACGGCACCAACTATGCTGTGGAAGTACGGGGTGTGGGTTGTCGTTCTGTGCCAGATCGAGTGTTATGATGGTGGCCATACACCGGCAGGGGGTGTCCATCCATACCTGGCCCCTGGTGCATGTGGACAGTATCTGGTGTGGTGTGGGTATGTAGGGTGTGCCTATGACTGGCCAGTGGGGACAGTGTGGGCATAGACGGGGCATAGGTGTGGGAGGGGGCTGCATTCTCTGGCAAAAGGTACTAATTATATTATTTTATTTCAGGTTATGTTGAGAAGCTTTACAAAGAGGCGTTTTGTCTGGTGCAGTCAAAAGAGGGAATATCAGTTAACATATCACCACCATTATGCAGAGTACGAAAGACCAGACTAGAAAGAGGCGATTTGCAACATTTACTCATGATGTGCCACAGAAACATGAAATATTTTGAAGGATAAGACAACACCTAATAGTAAGTCAAACTTAATTAACATTTAACAAATACATTATAAAGTAACATAGTTAAGAAATAATGTATCAACAGGTAATAGGATGCTATGCATCTCTCAATACTTGTTTAGATAAAAAAAGAGCCAGTTTCATTCACATCAGTGTAGGTCACTAATGAAGACAACATACTGGCAAGCAGTTCGCTGAGAACCGTAAGCCTACTATATATATATATATATATATATATATATATATATATATATATATATCTATGTATATACTGGCATACACCTGTCGATCAAATAATAATCGCACCTGAAAATAGACACTTGGTGTCTAGTGTGCTTACCTGGTAAACAAAAGCAAATAAATAAATAATCTTGTTCTTATAGTTAATGGTGTTAGTTGATAAATGAGTAATTAATATCTAGTAATTCTGAACATATAACAGTCACTAAGCACTAATCAGCTTACTGTCAGAGAATTAGCAACAAGTACTCAACAATACTTAATGAGATGTTGGGTAGATGGATGGCTTGGCCATACACTGACTGCTGAACAGGGTTTTACTATAGTGCTGTGACAGTGCTCTCACTGACATCCCCACAGTGACAGACACAATGCCGAGAGTCAGCACTGTCCCGTCGGGGATGCCAGTGTGTGTCTATCAGGGGGCTGCACCCTCAAACTCCGCATGTGGGGGGATCTTCCCCACACCTCCCAGTTTCTAAATATCTAACTCTGAGTCAGAGTTGAACCTGGGGCGCAACACCGGGAAATGCACTGCTGGTGTCTTCCTCACACCAGCACAGCGACTCGCTGCAGACAGGTGATTTCTGTCACTGTGCTGGTGTCCATGGTGCTTGTGTTGACCTTGTGTCGGCACACCGCTGAATAGTGGTTCTTTTTTATATTGCTCTCAATGTAATATTGTACACTGTGAATTAAAATGGTTACAGTGCATACACTCTCTCTTTTTTATTGTTCTACGTGAATATTATGATGAACGTAGGTCATTAAACAGAACATTAACAGAACCACATACATTTCTAATGAAGAGGTAGATATTTGAACTGAATTAAAATATCAATCATTGTTTACCTGTGGCAGAAAAGTATTATATACTTCATTTACAACACATGATGGCATTGGTACTCTAATGTGTTTCCTTAGAACACCCCAGCACCATCAAACAATTCTTCAATATGAGACATGCCTATACTTTTTATGAAATGGCCCATCATATGGATGGTCATATTTCCTTACGTACTTGCTCCACCCAGTTGCAAACTCCAAACACCCAAACATATGGCATGAAATCCTGGATGCTCTATAATACAGACAGATGCCACATCCAAAAGCATGGGCTTAATAATGTTGATTTTTGCACAACAACTACTCTTGGACTCTGTTGGCATTAGGAAGCATTACAGGGATATGCACTAGGGCTGTGCGAATACCTTTTCCCAAATATTCAGCCGAATATTTGGTATTCGGGTCCCAGGTATTCGTTATTTGGTATTCGGCCAGAAAAGGTGTTTTTTTAAGGAAACTTTAAAAAAGCACTTTAACAACACCATTAATCACCCATTAAACCTGATGTAGCGTATACACCTCAATGAGACTTCAACCACCAATGCAGAGTTCTCATTAATGCAACACAAGCTACATGCCACACACTTGATCCACCACACCACACACATATAGCACTCCAAAAATGATATCAAGCATTGCATTGGGTCAGCACTGGAGGGTGTTCATGGTCACAGACACGGTAGCCCATGACATGAGCATCGGCAATTGAGTGCTTGCAATAATGGCAACTCAATCCTGGTGCATGTCAAAGCGGCTACTGCTATGGAAGGGTGACCAGATGGGGGAGGTGGACCCATATAGTGACATGACATCACTATATGTGTACGTGTGTGGGGGGGTCCAGCATGACAGAAGGGAGGGAGGGTTGGCCTGGTGTGGGGCTGCCAAGCTGGCCCCATAGTGTGGTTGGTGGTTGTCGGCCTAAAGGTGCAAGGGTTCCAGGTTCGGGTCCAGGCATGCCTACATTTTTGTGTGCCCGGCCCCCAATTTTTTTTTCTCCAGATTTTGCACCCCCTGACATGCACCATCCTGGAGTTAAGAATTCTTTAGTGGGGGGGGGGCAATGCAAGGGGCACAGCCCACTGCATGAACAATCAAAATTTAAGTCCCTGGCACTGTTTTCCTGTGCATTGGGGGGTACATTACTGAAATAGATTTTTGGTGATGTATGCTTGCCCTACCACCAATCATGATTGTGCTTTCGTGGTTATCACATAAATCCACAGACACGGGATAGACAGTGCTTTGGCCATGGGCATAAGAATAGTGGTAACAGTGGCTGCCATTGTGGTTACAGCTGAATGGGTGGCTGCTGCATGAATGGCACCGGTGGTGGTGGGAAGCACACTGACTGTAGATGTAGCAGCCATAGTGATAGCAGTGGGAACACTGGTGGTGGTGTCTGCTGCTTCCTGCATAAAGCATGTATGCACTAATGCCATCCTACTACTGCACAAAAGGATGTGACAGTGAATGTATAGATGGAACAGGTGGTGACACCAGTAGTAGTAGTACTAGTTCTGCCAGTGGTATTAGTAGTAGCAATACTATTCCCAATGCTACAAGAACTAAAAGGCTTGCTTGGAGAGAAAAATATTTGAGACCATCTAATAAAGAGACATCTGTCTGTCATTGTCCATGTAGTCTATCTCACCACCTTCTCTGAAATTGTATTATGTATCAATAGTACACAGTAAAGCAAGACAAGATGCAATTCAGTACTTTGCAGTAAATGCTGTCACAAAATATTGGATGACTAGAGATTACGTGCCATTGATTTACACTGCTCCTTGTAGCATACTGCAGCACTTTGCAATAATTTTGCAGGCATAGAAAATAATTGAGACTGGTGATGCCACACTGGTAACTGGAATATTTCAGGCATGTGAAATACTTGGGACTGGTGATGCCACACTGGTAATTGGAATATTTCAGTCATGTGAAATACTTGAGACAAGTTATACCATACTCGTAACTGTAATATTTTAGTCATGTGAAATACTTGAGACAAGTAATATCATACTCATAACCATAATATTTCAGTCATGTGAAATACTTGAGACTGGAGATGCCACACTTGTAACTGCCATATTTCAGGCATGGGAAACACTGAGACTGGTGATGCCACACTGGTAACAGGCACCTGGAAAGCTGTTAAAGGGATTGATGGAATATGGGCACGAGCAACACAGGGGATGAGAGATGTAGCAACACCAGTTGAGGATTTTGTATTGGGAACAGCAATCAATAGGTGGGTGGCAGTTTTAGGCACTGGGAACTGCAGAGCATGCTCGTTCAAAAGAATACACCATGACAGTGGAAGTAATAAAGAAAAAGGGTGCTGGCCACAGATTTGTATTAGTATGACTTTGAATATAAATGTTGACATGTGCTTATTTGCTAACAGAACAATGATGGTTAACACAGAATGGCTTGTGTATGGGTCAATGCTACAACACACAAATGTTGTATCCAGTACAAGACAATTATTTGATGCAATTGTTAGTAGCAATATGTGTACCCAAGGTGAGGTAGATTTATTTTTATAAACACAAGTTGTTCCACATGTGCTGGGTCAAGAGAGAATCAGTGAGGTTCCACCACATCCCCAGCAGTGCTGAACATTCATTCAGACGATATGCTGGTAAGGGGGTAACAGATATATTTAAGGGCCAACTGTGCCAAGTGCGGAGATGCTTTCATCCTTTTGATCGAGTACTCCACTGCATTTATGGAGAATGACTCCAGAGGCTCATTGAAATAACCATTCAGCAGATTGGGTGCTGACTGTGGCTGCTGTTATGTTCTCTTCCGCTTCTCAGCCTGTAGTTATGAGTTGAGTTCAGCCCAACAGTCACCCTCCTTCTCAAGATTTTCCATACTGCTTTCAGTTTTTGATTCTGAGACTGGCTCATCAATAGGGTTACCTGCTGGTTTCATCGACCCAAGGATGCAGAAACTAAGTTCTGAGCACATCTGCTTCTGAATGTCTGTAATCCTGTGAGTGGGCATTATAAGGTGTAATACTTCACACTTGAAACGTGGATCCAACATAATGGCAAATATGTGCTTTTTATTGGAACAGAGATCAGAAAATCTAACTTCTAGTTCTGTGGTGAGGTTTTCCACAAGGGATATCACTGTTCCTGGTGTCTGGTTTGGATCTTTCTCAGCATTTTCACTGGATCTCCTCATGACTTTTTTCAGAATCTGTACAGCAGGAATTACCTGACTTAGCAGTGCAGAATCAGAGCTAAGGTCACGAGTGCTCCTTTCAAATGGGGCTAAAACCTTTACCAAACCCTCAATCACAGCCCAGTCCTGATGTCTGAAGACTCCCCCACATCAGTTTCCATGCTCATCTCATGAAGGGCCTACTTTTGCTCCAGAAGCCTTTGCAGCATGTAATAAGTGGAATTCCACTGGGTCTGTACATCCTGGATGAGATGATGCTGCGGCATTTGAAGCTGCTCTTGTAGCTGATGCAGACAGTTTGTGACTTTCACAGAGTGCTGGAAGTGGCTGCATATGCTTCTGGCTACTTTGACTGTGTGATCTGCCTCCACTGTGTTTGCCAAAGCCTTTGCCACAACCAAATTTAGTGTATGAACAAAGCAGCGTATCCCCTCAAAATTGCCATCTCTAAGTGCTTTTATCATATTTGTGGCATTGTCTGTGACCACAAACCCTACCTGCAAATTGTTGCCATCAATCCATGGGCTCAACATCTCTTGCAGGAATGACAGTATGTTTATAGCCCAGTGATCCTTTTCCATAACATTAACATTTAGCAAAGCAGACCTGCAGGAAGAGGGGGAAGAGACAGAACCAGCACCAGTACTACCATCACCACCAGCGACTTCCACATCTGCAACACACCAGTGTGCTGTCAGTGACATATATACATGATTTGAACTCATGCTGGTCCATATGTCAGTTGTGCAGTGGAAAAATCCACCAACAGCCTGTGCTAGTAGTCTGGCAACTTTTTTTCTCAAATCATGGTAAATGTTGGGTACTAGAGTATGTGAAAATGTGGTCCGTGATGGTATATTATACCTAGGGTGCATATGCTGCAGCAGCCTACGTAAACCTTTGTTTTCCACAATGGAAAATGGCTGCAGATACAAGGCCATCATCTCACCAATTAAATTGGTGATCTGCTGTGCTGTTGGGTGTGAAGCCTGGTATTTGGTGTGGGCATGGAAGGCTTGCATGATGTTTGTAGTCAAAGCGGTACCACATCGCATTGATTTTGACTTTGAACCCATGGTGGAGGGTGTTACAATAATAGACGATTGAGCAGAAGAAGGCAGAATGGGTGATGCTTCTGTACGGGGATGCGTTATAAGTGGTGTAGGAGGAGTTGAGGGCACACTGTCTGTCTCAGTAATAGAATCACTAACAATACTTTGTGCATCTACTGGACCAGTACCAGAAGAGGGGCTGACAGGCACATATTGTGTAGGGGAAGGAACAGCTGTGGATCGTTGAAGTGCACTGGGATGTTTCTTTTGGAGATGGTTCATCATTGATGTTGTGAGATTTGAAAGGTTTTAACCATGACTTATAGTACAGTCACACACACAGCATACTGCCTTTGTTGGATCATATTTTACAACACTAAAGTACAGCCACACCACACTTTTCCTTGCACTGACAGTGGAAATATGGACCCAAATAGGGTGACCATGGACATGTTTTGCCCCTTTCCCCTTATCAGACCTGGGTGCAGTGGAAGCAGTTGTTCTACCCCTTTCTCTCTCTACAACAGATGTAGTTATAAAACTACTTTGTGTATCAGATGGAGTTGAACTTGACACAACTCTTTGAAAGGACAGGGTGGACTATTTGGTTTTTTTAGGAGGAGGAGGAGGAGGGTGACCCTGACCAGCCTGCTTGCCACAACAAGAAGCACTGCATTTTTTTGGCAGCTGCACATTCACGCTTCTCACACAGATATAACGCAAATTCGGCCTCATCGCCAAATTCGCTTAGGTGGGTATCACTGTCAGATGATGTACTTAGCAAGTCTTGAGGCTCTGGTAATTATTCAGAACCAGATGAATGCTCTTCTTTGGAATCCTCCACATCAGCAAAAGGAAATGTGGTGAGAGGAAACTTGCGAGGCTGAGCAACAGTACATTTTGGCAACACAATTGGTGCAGTCGTCATAACAGTCTCATGGTCAGTACTAGTCACAGTACATATGGTCATGGGCACAGTTGGCAAGGTAGTAGCACTGTCGACCGTAGTCCTATTGCCAGAATTACAATCAGGAGTTACAGTTGAAGAAATTGGCATCATATTACAGCTAGTTGTAATACTGGCAGCAGTTGTCATGGTGACAGCAGAACACTCAGGACTACTAATGGAGGCAAAGGTTGTGGTGACAGTGGCTGTGCAAGGAGCACAAATAACAGTGCACACTGCTATGGCAGTGGTGGTGTCAACAGTACAAAAAGGATTTGCTCGGGTTGCTGAAATCATGTCACTGGTGGTGGTGGGGAGGAGCACACTGATAGGCGATGTTGCCTCTATGGGGGCAGTTGTGTGAATAGTACTACCACTGGTAGTGGGGGTGGGTTCTTGTTCTTGTATAACTGGAGATATCAGCTGTAAAGCCCTCCTACTTTTATAAAATGATGGTGCTGCAAATGCAGTACTAGTAATAGTAGTGGCAGCAGTTGAAGTTATAGTAGTACTAGTTCTACCCCAATCTTACTGACACCAGAACCTGAAGGTTTATTGGTGGAGAAAACTATTTTAGAGCGGCAAATATGAACAGACCTTCTCTCACCCTGTTTCTCACCACTTCCGACTAGTGGTGAAGATGACTTGCTTGGGCCGGACCATGCACATTTACAGGATTGATGAGACATGGTCCGTAACTTACTGTGTATATTATTTGTGATTAGTGTCTTTGTTTATGTTGGTGCTTCTTGCAGAAAACAACAATAGCAACACCGCGTATGTAGCAGCTAATAAAGTTAAGCTGATACTAGAGAGAGATGACGTCAGCTAACAACTTCTTACTTGTACGGTGTCAGTTGTGCAGTCATACAGTACAACAGTTCAAGCTTTGAAGGTCCATCAAACAACTTACAACACACAGAACCCAGAGAGTTATGCCTGACACATACAGAAATACTAAAGCAGTTCACAGAAAATTTACGTGTACACACTCACAGTAGTGCACACACAGGGGAGAAGAAACACAATAAAGAAAAAAACTCACATGCACAGGAGGCCACTCAGGTGCAGTGAGCTGTGGAGGGAGGAGTTATCTGCGACACCCTCCTTACTCAGTTGTACAGGGAACTGAGCTGAGAACCAGACTACAGTCAGCAACAATTCAATGGGCCAAACCTGACCCAGTGAGAAAAAAATACGCTGCTTTATATATCACAAAAAAGAAATGAGTGCAGACAACTGTGCATGCACTTGCAGGACACAGATTACAAGAACAACAATACAACGCACACACAGATGATGTATGCGCCATGGTAAACTGCAATGCAGATAAAAGGGAGTCAGATGACAATCACACCTCACTTATGCGAGAACCGAGCCCAGAACCTGATTACATCAAAATAACAATTTGCTTCACAAAAGAAATAGAAAATACCACAGGGGCTGTGTGTGGATTAGGAACAAAAAGCTAAGCAAGCACAGCAGTGGGGATGGGGCAGTCAGCAAAAGCTTGAGCCACTCATTGTTACTGAGCCCAGTAACAGTTACTCACTACATGCAAAAGCCAAACTGGACTTTGTTGACAAAAAAAAATTCCTGATAAGAACTAATTGGTTCTTAAGCAAAAAATCAAACCACACTGCTTCAGCTGAGCTGTGAAAATGTAAGCAGTGGGAGAGGGAAGTCAGCATGTAGCTGCACACACAGATTCACTCACACACAGACTCTCCTTTTCCTTGAAACTGAGCCCAGTTTTAAGGATGAAAAACAAAACTGCAGTCAGATGCAGTCAAAAGATGATCAGATATAAAAACTAGATCATGCACAAAACATTTTTTAAACAGTTATAAAAGTTACAAGTGGTAAACTCAACAGAGCTAGCTCTCTGAGAAACAACTGTCTCCTCTCATCTACATACTCAGAGTGAAGAGATCACATGGTGTTTCTGTCTCTGAGCTCCAAAAACAGCCTCTGATTGGCCAGAGAAGCTCTGTGAGATTTTGAAATCTCACCAACCGAATAGTACATCCCAAATAGTAGCCAGATAGTGACCTATTCAGAATGTCCATCCGAATATTCGGCAAGCCTACTATTCATGGTATTCGGGAAATACTATTCAGACCATGCACAGCCTTAATATGCACCTATTTAGTATGGACAAAAATATGAAAACAATAAAAAGAGAAATAGGCAGTGTAGCGCAGTGGTTTAAGGCTCTGAGCTGCAAATCTGGTGACATCCAGCAGACCAGGCCTGGGTTTAAATCCCACAGCTTCCACTTGCATACTGTGTGACCCTGAGCAAGTCACTTAACTTCCCTCTGCTCCCAGGTCACTCATGTAAAAAAAGCTTTCAGCTTAGTGTGCTACTCCAGGTTAAACAACTAAATTAAAAAAAAATACATAAATACATGTGTACCGTAGAAATAGAGAATAAATGATGGAGAAGTGTGTGTTATGAGAACTTAATGCACACCCGAGGTGTGGGATGCTACATAAACCCCGAGGGCGAAGCCCAAGGGGTTTATTAAAGCATCCCACACCAAGGGTGTGCATTAAATTTGAATATGCCACACACTTCCCCATCTTTTATTTTTTATAATATACTGAGCAGCAATTTTTCTCCTGCCCGTCTTTAGTGTTCACACACACAGACACACACACACACACACACACACACACACTCTCCTGCCTGTCTTTAGTGTTCACACACACACACACACACACACACACACTCACACACATGGGCTATGACTCCCTCTCTCTGCTGCCTTAACCCTTTTCTTTTTTTAATTTTGGCACCTGATGCTTGTTTTTTTTTTTTTTTAATTTTACTTACAGTTTGTCACTGCTGAGATCATGTCTAGGATGCTCCCTGGGCTCGCTCCAGTGCCGAAATGGTCAGATGACAGGATCGATCAGATATTTATCGTGGTAAAAGGTTGGATCATCGAGATACATTTTAAAAACTAAAGAAAGGATGATTGTGTCTTCTTTTTGTGGCAGCTCCTCGGGACAGTAGAGATGGAGTGGCTTCTCGGGAAGCGAAAGATAGAGCACCATGTTTGAAAGACTGTTCAGCCCGCCCACATCATTCCATAAGCCAACGCAGGAGCGGCATCATTTGAGTGCCATGGCGTGTGAATGTCATAACAACCAGCCAGTTGTTACGGGAAATATCAACTGGTCTAGTCCATAGGAAAAATAGCTGACCAGTTATTATTGTACTATAAAGATTAAAACAATTGTATATCTTATTAATCCATAACTTAATACAGCCATTGCAGAGTCTCATGAGGATCACATGTAACTGTGGATCTAAACTTATGTAATGAAAATGCACCCGCACCCCAAAAATACAAGAAAGAACAGCATAAAATTTACAGTAAAAGATGTAGTACTTCACACCACAATGTTATTCAGCTTCTACGTATCTGATATTTCAGTCTGGGTTCAGAGTCGGATAGGTATGCTTGCTGATGATACCAAACTGGGTGGAGTGGTGAATAGGGAGGATGGGGGTTTTGCAGAGAGATTTAGAAACCTTGGAGAGGTATTCAAGTACATGGCAGTTGGGCTTCAGTGTTAATAGGTGCAGGATTATGCACTTTAGATTCAGAAATCCGGAATTTAACTATGAACTTGGAGGTGTGCAGTTGTTTATATTCATTGATGAGAAAGATCTAAACATGTGAATGACTATGCACAGTGTAGGGAAGTGGCAGCAAAGGCTAATATGATGCTGGGGCATACAGCAAGGGGAATCACCTCAAAGAGTGATGAGGTGAACCTGCAGCTGTACAGAGCATTGGTGCAGTTCTGGCATCCCTACTTAAACAAGGACATCAGATTGTTTGAGGGGTGCAGGGGAGAGATACTGAGATGCTGAGTGGATTGACAGAAAAGCCCTATGAAGATAGGCTTCAGATACTCAATATGTATTATTTTGAGGACAGAAGGGACAGGGGGGATATGATTGAGACACTTAAATAATTGAAGAGCATTAATAGGGTAAGTCAGAAGGGAGATGAGGAGGCACTTTCTCACAGAGAGGTTGGTGTGAGCATGGAAACTCAACCTGAGTAGCTGGTTTTGAGGACATCGGTGAGTGGATTTAAGGGGGGGTTCAGATATACTTAAGACAGAATCAAAATGGGAAAGAGGAACTGGAAAAACATTGGGATATGTTGCTAAGGAAGGGGGCATGAGGGGTAGGGTGGAGGCAGCATCAGTGCGCAACACTGGGTGCTGCACATTCTAGTAGACTTGGCTTCATCGTATGTTTGTGTGTTAGTAATTTATCAGTTGACATTTCCTTTTCTGATAGGTGCTTCCTCATCTCCATCACTGCATGTACTTGAACTATCTTCTTCTGTATCAGATGCCAAAGGTTCAAACATATAAGGATGGATGCCAGTGTCAGAGGAATGAAGAAATACAGTCCCATTGTCTTCATAAGAAGGTTCTGAAAACTCCGATGAAGAGTCTTCTTCAGAACTGCTTTACACATTCCAATTTGGACTGGACCCAGACATGATTCCATTATTAATCTAAAAACAGATAATTTAAAAAAAGATTAGTTATGTGGCATGAGTAGCAGAGCCGTTAAACAATGGTTTTGTTTGCAATTATTTAAGGTGTTACGTTACTGTTCTAGTTATTGTGATTTATATAATAGACACACAAGTTACTGTAATTTCACTAATTTTTAAAAGACTTTTACTTATTATGTAGTGCACATAACATAAAATAGTAACCACACAATGCTAATTTATATAGTATAGCAAGAACAAGTCAGGATAAGAGGGACCTACAAGATCAGTTCATTCAAGAGGCTATGCTGGTCTTTACATGATGTGTGTGCTAGGACCCAGCACTTCCACCACTCTTCCTCAGCTATATAACATATTTTGCCTGTGAGTTTTGGAAAGGAATGGAAGGGTCAGTGGCTATATCTCTCATTAGTTTCTGATTCCGCCAAACACTCCCCTTGGTTGCATTTGCCCATTTGTAGTTAGGTAGAGTAACAAGTGTTGCAGGCCACTGTTTCTTATATGATGTGCAAGAGCACTTTTCTCTGGCCCTAGCTGTTAGGAGGCTGCACATCTGGGGATATTTCCAAAAGTCTGTTTTCTCCAGACTATATTTTCCCCTTAGGCCAATCAAAGATTCCATTGCCTTTTCTACATGAGATCATCAAGTCCATTACCCTTGTTATCCTCTACTTTTCCAAAATCTGTCCATTTGAGGGGTTGCTTAACTATGAATAGGTGCAGGCTGTTCCACAGGCTGACTCTGCTGCTCTAATTGTGTACCACTTGTTAAACTGTTTAGGTATAGGGTAACACAGGTGGCTAGTTATTGAGGTCCCATACAGGATCTCTGGCACCAGCTTCACCCAGGCGAGGTGGTGGGGTCAGCCATAAATGCTTTTAATGTAGATATTTGAATAATCTTTGAGATATTTAAGATTATTATTAAACTCAATACATAGTTTTTGATTTTTTTTGTCAGTGGTGAAGTGGATACACAAACATCATCATGAGTTCCTGCATAAACATTTATGTATTCTGTACATTAAGCATTTTGTTTTTAAATGTACTATACAGTGTATGTTCTAACAGTTTTTGCATTTCAGTAATATGTGTATAATTTTCAAAAAGAAAATCACAACTGTAATGCGTAATATTACAAAAAGCTATACCATCTTGCTTCATGAAATTCTTAATGAAGCACATCTGTTTGATAAATCATTTTGACTGTGGGTTACAGTGCCATTTTACCACATGGAGTAACATTTAGTCAAGTACTAGGAATGTCAACATATCATTAATAATGTATGGTGGCTTGATGAAAGACACTGGATGTCTCCCAGGATGTGTTCCTATCTCAGTTGGTGGCTGACTCAACAAGAGATGGTCATATCCTGGATGTGGTCCTGTCTGAGAGTGACCTGGTTAGGAAACTGGTTGTAGGAGACCCACTGGCCGGGACTGAACATGCCACATTTTGGTTTTCCTTTGACCTGGGAAGGGGTGGAAAATCGTACAAAAACAGTGGTGGTGGACTTCTGGGGAGCAGACTTTGAGAGTATGGTGGTTGTTCTCATGAGGCATTTGGAGGGGATCAGACCAGACATGGACATGGACATGGAGTGCAAGTGGGAGATTATTAAAAGAGGGCTTCTTGAAGCCACTAAGGCCTGCACAAAGATCCAGCACAAGTTTGGTAGAACCAGAAAGCTGAGCTGGTAGACTGGGATATTCCATCAACAAGGTCTGCTAGGAGTGGGGAGATCCTAGGGACACTCCAGGTCACCTTCCTGTAGCAGCTGGTCAGGGAGCACACAAGGGAGGGAAACATACTTGATGTGGTCCTAACCAACAGAGATAGCTTGGAGGAATTGGGGGTGGGGCCAGCATGGGTGATAGTTACCACAGCACAGTGGGCTTTAAGGTCAGAGCAGGATAGAAGGCTAGTCAAACCACCAGGAAGGTCCTAGACTTCAGGCTGGCAGATTTTCACAAGATGAGGGAGATATTCCAGATGGAAATAAGGGGAAGGTGATGGAGAATCTATGGAAAAATATCAAGGGGGGCTCCTTAAAGCAACAGAGGGATGTGTAAGGATAGTGAGGAAAAACAAATGAAGGAGTAGGCCACATTGGTTCAATAGGAAAGTGAGGGGAGCAATAGAGTACAAGAAAAAGGGCATTCAGGGAATATAAGACGATGCAGGGGAAGGAGGATAGGGAAACTTACAAAGAGAAGCTGAGGGTGGTAGTGCAGAGGATTAGGAAGGCTAAAGCAGAAAAAGAGGAGAGAACTGCTAGGCAGGCCAAATGAGGGGGGAAAAAAACATTATTTCGGTACATACAGTAGGAGAAAAGAGGAAGGTAAGGCAGGGGATAGTAACAATTAAGGGGAAGGGGAGATTGCAGGTGGAAGGGGAGTTCGATAAAGCTGAAGAGCTGAATGGTTACTTCAGCTCGATTTTCATGACAGAGGGGGAAGGAATGGGATCAGCACTAAATGAGAAGGAAAAAGGGAGCTGGGTTGTGGATCCTAGCCCAATCAGTGTGGAAGAGGTAAGGGAAGAATTAGGTAAGTTGAGGGTGGACAAGGTCATGGTCCCAGATGGCATACACTCTAGGGTGATCAGGGAATTAAGGTGGGTACTGACAGATCCACTGGTGGGGTTATTTAACTTGACCTTGGATACAGGCTGGGTACCAGATGACTGGAAGAAGGCAGACATGGTGCCACTTCATAAAAGTGGTAGCAGGGAGAAGGTGGGTAATTATCACCCGGTCAGCCTCACATCAGTGATGGATAAAGTAATTGAGGCAATACTGAAACAAAGGGTGGTTAGCTATTAAGAAGAGGGCTGATCATGTCAGATGAACCTGATCTAATTCTTTGATGAGATGAGATGACAAGAGTGGTCAATAGGGTGGGGCAATGGACATGGCCTACCTGGACTTGAGGAAGGCTTTCGACACGGTGCCCCACATAAGACTGGTAAATAAGTTGGGGAGTCTAGGGGTGGGACCAAAATTAACAAGATGGGTGGAGAGCTGGTTGTCGGGTAGAAGTCAAAGTGTGGTGGTCAATGGGATGCACTCTGGGGAGACAGAGGTGATAAGTGGGATCCCCCAGGGATTGGTGATGGGGCCCATTCTGTTTAACATCTACATCGGATGACACAAAACTCAGCAACAGCGTGGACACCCGGGGGGGAGACAATGAAGAATGATCTAAGGTTAATGGAAGAGTAGTTGGAAACATGGCAGCTGGAATTCAAGGCCAGGAAAAGCACAGTGATGCACTTGGGGAGGAGGAATCCAAATACCACCTATACACTGGAGGGGAGATAATGGCTGCAAACAGGTAGGAGAAAGATCTAGTAGTTATAATCACTGATGACTCTAGGGTGGGGACCTAGTGTAGTAAGAGAGTGGGAAAAGCTAACAGGATGCTGGCGTGCATAGGGAAAGGGATAACCAGCAGAAGGAGGGAGGTGCTGATGCCATTCTACAGTTTCATGGTAAGGCCACACCTGAAGTATGGGGTACAGTTCTGGAGGCCCCATCTATGAAAAGACATTGATGGATGGAAAGGGTGCAGAGAAGGGCCACTAAAACGGTGCATGGGCTAAGTGGTATGACATATGAGAAGAGGCTGAAGGAGCTGGATTTGTATTCTCTGGAGTCACGAAGGGAGAGAGTGGACATGATCAAAACATTTAAGTATGTGAAGGGGATCAACAAAGTGGAGGAGAGCTTATTTTCCTGGAAGCTAGATACAAAAACTAGGGGGCATTGATTGAAGATGGCGGGGGAAGGTTTGGGGGAAATGTTAGGAAGTATTACTTCATGGAGAGAGTGACTGAGCCCTGGAATGGACTGCTGGAGGAGGTGGTGAAAGCAAGTACAGTGGAGGGTTTCAATAAGGACTGGAACAAACAAACGGGGTTGTCAAGGGTAGGAAAAGGGGAATCTTGGATGGAAGGTCAAATAAAGAAGAGGAATGAGCAGACTCAATGGACCACAGAGGTCTTTCCTGCTGTCTCGTGTCTATGAATATATGAATCTATAAAAAACAGATTTAAGTAAAGCCATACTATGAACTGGCACTGAGCAATAATGAAAGCACTTGCCCAGAACCATCGCGCACATTCACTTCACTTTCTACTGTCCTGTACTCCAAATATTGAATGAGCAAAAGTGGGTTTAAGCTTGATTAGACATTCTCCTGGTAAATATAAACAGTATCTTGCACTATGCCAAGACAACCTGAGGAAATGTGGGCTGTAGGGGGGGCAAGAGAGACAATGCACAGGGCAATACAGTGACAAAAACAGAGATATCCAGAGAGAGAGTATAGTAGTAACGTCAGCACCAGGATACAGGGAACCCATATAGCTGCACCACAACCACCTGCTGGGCAAGAGAGAAACCATGGACTCCGTTTTCAAAAATATACCTCCTCTAAGAAAAAGTAAATAAAAATGTATTTTAAACATATATATTCCAATTACATTTTTATTTCCTTTTTTATTCATATACAACATACATTGTATAAGAAGAATAATGCACTCCAGGGTGTGTGCTGCGCTGGGATAATGTCACTTCTCAGATATTGAAAGCACTCAGCACGTGGCCTCGTGCCCAACCATCTAAGATGTGATGTTATCACAGCACGACACACAACCTGATGTTCATTATTTCTTTATTAACAAATATGTTGAAGTTTAATTAGTCAGCCAGGTTGTGCTGATGTTTGATGAGCTGGATGCCACATATCGTGCTACACTGGAGACCAAGGTTCAGGAACTAGCATAGGTCTTTGGGGGTTGGCAGTGGGGGGGGGCCTGGAAGATGGATTGAGGAGCCGCAGGGCAGCTCTCCACTCCTGGGTGGAGACTCAGTCACTCCTGCTGTAAGGCTGCCCCGGGGTGGAGGTCTAGAGGTAGTGCAGACAGGAACGACTAGACTAGGAATGATGCTGCAGGTTGCTGCATGCACGTACCACCACACTTGTGCGAGCACCGCATCAATGCGGTGGGGAGAACACAGATGGAAAGACAGAGCTGGCAGACTCCATGAAGGACCCACAGCACCCACACTCACCCCCAGAAATCTGGATGTTGTTCTTGGGGCGGAGTAGGGAAGGTCAATGTCCTTCACCATCAGCCCTGTCATGGGGGAGATGTTGCAACCTGTATGGAATCTCCAGGAGGGTCAGATGCGGGAAGCTGGGAACTGGAGATCAAGCCCTTCCGAAGGAGGGGCCAGAACTGCCTGCTAGTTCCATTGGAAGGTGGAAAAAGTTATATAAAAAGAAATTTCAGTGATTTAAAGAACCAGAATGTACATGAAAAACAGTTATCAGAATAAGCAACAAAAAATCAATGGTAAAGATTTCCCAGCAATATATGTACCTTGGAACTTAGCAGTCATGTCAGCAATCTTTACATTATGGATGATCATAGAACTTAAAATTATTAAAATAACCGATTCCAAAAGGGTGGATATTGCAGATGCAGAATATCAATCTGGTATACTGGTCATAAATGCAGGCACTAATATATAAAAATATTTGGTTCACAAAACATGATGCAATTACAGATGTGGGAGCAGGATGGCATACAAAACTTTACTGATTGTTAGTGCAAAAGTTTCATGGAGCAGACTATTTTAATGATACAGGCATAACTGCATGCACAGACTCTGGGTTCAGCATCAGTGTATAACTGATAAGCAAGGTACACAAGCACGACTGCAAGGCACGCTCCACTGTTAAAATGTTACACAGTATATGTCTCCATAAAGACACATGAATTATGAGTCAATGAAGGCATGGTGGATATGGTGCGTGCGTGAGGTGAGTGGGAAAAGGGGGGTGGGGAGTCGTGGATGAAACATGAGTGTATGATTGGACAGTTCACATCCAGACTTTTGGGAACAAACACATAAATGAAAATCACATTGCATAAATAAGGTAACGCCAAATAGCAAACACTATGAATAACAAAAGGAAGGTACTAAATGGGTACTGAACCACTATGTATTGTATCCCATAGTGGTGGGTTGGGGGAGGCAATACACCTTCTATACTGAATGCATCCACACACGGATGTATAATATATAGGTTTGATGATGGGTGAAACTTGGGAGCAGAAAACCATTTATACTTCAATTACTCAATGCATGATTACAGAAAAAAAATACAAAAATCTCATGACTTGAAGAATGACCGTGCACTTAGAACAAAGGGAGACCATCAGTTAGGGGAGCTGCTATTATAAGGCTTTCAAGGGGTGCTTATCAGAATCATCCAGATAGAGTGCATTATGGAGATAAAAAAAAAATAAAATAAAGAACACGTATCGAGATTACAAAACAAGCACATTTGACCAAGTGACGTTTGGGATATTGGAGAAAGAAGACTTTTACTTTTCTAATTATCATTAAACTTAAAATCTAAGAAGATTCTGTTTTGCAACATATCAGAAAAAAATGAATTTGCAAAGATGAAAAACGAAACAGTCTTTCAGCTGATAAGACATGGCAACAGATGAACAATTAATAATTCACGTTTGCGCCCCCCCACCCCCCAGTACCGTGGCTCAAACATTGTACAATGCCCTTTGATCTCTTCAAGTATACATACTACAAGAGATACAATGTATAAATCACATACTATTGTCATAATGTATATATATTCTGATGTGCTACCTCCTTTCACCTTTACTAAAAAACAAACAAAAAAAACACAGTAACTTGAAAAGAGTAGATGAACAGATTTATATCAGAGTCCAACAGTGTGGGTAGCAGACATCTATAACACTGTAAATAAGTGCTACTCTAAATCATCTAGGCAGAGGAAATTATGGGGAAAAAAAGAAAAGGACTTGCAAATGGATTTCAGCACCAGTACATTTGCTCAAGCTGGGGAAAATGAGATATGTGATAGAATAGCCTTTTTTAAAACCTGTCGCTCAGGCAACTGGTATGCACATGAGGTTCTGTTTTGAGCCATTTTAGAATAAATAAGGAATCCCCAAAGCTCAAACTGCAAACAATCTGTGAAGTAATAAGATTTGACAGCTGACTCACAGATCCTGTTGCAGCCCCCAACCACAACCAATGGACTGAACACTGTACCGTACCCTTTGGCCTATCCACTACAAATAGAAAACTGTCATACTTGGGACATCCACCACAGAATATCATTTAAAAAACCTTTATTCCAATGTCCAACCTATTTTATCTACGCAAAAATATCCCACAAGATAAAGGGTCCAGCTGTTCGCTCAAACACGCCCATACTCATTATGCTAATCTAAATGATTAGCGCAGCAGTGAGCACATCCAAAAATAAAAAAAAAAATTATACAGAAGACATAAACGTCAGCTTGATGGGAGAAGATGGCACTTCAGAAACCACACACAATATTGTCATACACCTTTTAAATTATGATGACAAGGAGATAAATGCGACTCGGTCTTCACGAAGCAACTGTGAAAAAATAGTCTGAGCTTCACACTGGCAAACTGTAAAGAAAAACAAAAACATAAATATTTCAAAACTACGGTAATATGTGTGACAAAAAAATTATGGTTTCAGTCATAATGTATGCAATTAGGGTACTCTGGATCACAAAAAATTACATAAAAACCTCACACCTTGTAACTGGATTTCAGTTCTGTTCATGGCTTCATGCTGCTTCGGCTGCCTCTCATCATGTAACTTCTGCTGCATATGGTGGTCAACGCGTAGCTAGCAGCATGGCTAAAATATCGACAATGGACCACGGACCAGGATGCCCAGCGAGATAAACTGAAAGTAATGTAACAAAAATAGGTCTTTTACAGAGCTGACAGACTTAACAAATAGATCACTCCAGACCTAACCAAACAGGAAAATGAGCATGATACACTACCTCTTTAATGTTATTTTCCCCAGTCTGCTATGGGGGTTTCTTTTGCTGCTATACTTCAGGACATTTCTGTGTTTTGTAACAGATTTTGGGTAACTTCTGTGTTTTGTAACAGCTTTTATGTAATTGAGTTTAAATACAGTAGCTGTGTGCTCTTTCCCTTAACTTTAGTTGTTAAAGTTATTTTCCACAGTCTACTTTGGGAGTTTCTTTTGCTGTTACACTTCAGGAAGTTTCTTTGTTTTGTAACAGATTTAAGGTAACTTCTGTGTTTTGTAACATGTTTTATATAATTGAGCTTAAACAACTATGTGCTCTTTCCCCTACCTTTAGTTGTTAAAGTTGTTTTCCTCAGTCTACTTTGGGGTTTCTTTTGCTGCTGCACTTCGGGAAGTTTTGTAACAGGGGTTTGTTCAATAAGCAGTGGTTGACTGTGGGGCTGCATTTAGTAGCCTGAATCCCACCTAGTTGACCGCAGTGAAAGGAGTGAGGAACAACTGCCAGAGGACTCCTTGGCTGACTGCTTTTGGACACA
The DNA here is from genome assembly GCA_016271365.2 of Neoceratodus forsteri. Lineage (NCBI taxonomy): Eukaryota > Metazoa > Chordata > Ceratodontiformes > Ceratodontidae > Neoceratodus > Neoceratodus forsteri. The sequence goes on from CM057449.1 coordinate 739,128,293, forward strand.
GACTGTGATGAAGTCCCACCCTCCCAAGGCTCAGCCTACATTTATAGGGTGAATACCATCAGGCCTTGCAACATCTTGCACCCATACAGGAAGACAGAAAGCAAAACAAAAAATAAAAGAAAAAAACATTTGGGAGATAACAAATTGGCGTCTTAAGCAGGCAGTACATTGAGGAGGGAAACAGACATGATGGGAGTGGTGCCATGCAGTCTTTGTGGAGCAGCTGTCTTCAGGGAGACGTTATGGAGGCTGTGATGCTGCCCTGCCTGCAGGCACCCCTCCTGGCTGAGGAAGGAGGTTGCCTGTCTCTGAGCAGAGTTGGCCAGGCTGTAAGCAGCATCCACCCCCACCCAGAGACTACTGGGTCCACAAGCTGAACCTCACAGGATGAAGAGTGATTGGACTACAGTGGGCTCAGGAAGGGTGGGGGGATCAAAAGCATATCTCCTAACTGGTCATGCTTAGTAACTCCTACACTGTTTTGGAGGAACAGGAAAGCTCCACTCAGGAACCTGAGGTTGGGACCAGGGAGGATGGGCAGGTCCTTCAGGATGGAGCCCCAGGGAAGGGAGGCAGGAGACCCCAGAGGAGGGGGAAGCTTCTCCTAGTGGGGGACTGTAATGTCTGGGGAGTGGAGTTAGGGACACCTAGCATGGGAAAGAGGGAGATCAAGTGCCTCCCAGGAAGTACTGCATGGAAGAATGGGAAGTGGATATATAGGATCGCTAGCACAATAGCTAGGAGAGAGCAGCTGGATGTCATTGTCCACCTTGGGACCAATGACCTGGCCAGGAGAAGGGTGGAGTTAGCCAGAGTCCAGGAGGATTTCAGGAAGCTGGAGGGGACCTGAAACAGATAGCATGCTCCGTCTCATTCTCAGAGGTGCTACCTGTCCAGGGCACAGTGGAAGCTAGGGCACTCCCCATCCATACTTTCAACTCCTGGTTGAAGGACTGTAGTGGAAGGGAGGGTTTTGGCTTCATAGGGAACTGGGGTCTGACCTGGGCAGATACAAGCTTATATAAGGAAGATGGCCTACATCTGTCCGAGAAGGGGACATTGGTCCTTAGTGAGAAGTTTAAATGCTTCAGCAGTGAGCATTTAAACAAGCCATGGGTGGGGGGAGCCAGAAGGGTCAGGAGGCTTAGGAACAGTCCCCCCCCATGGGAACATGCAGGAACATAAGATGAGAACAGGAAAAGCTGAAGCAGGCAGGGAAGGGCAGGCATGTGAAGAGTGTATAACAAGTGATACGGGGGGATGAGAGCACATAGGAAAGGAAACCAGGGTGGAGGGAAGACACTGGATAGGGAGAACAAAAGCAGAGGGAAGGAAGACTATAAAGCATGGAAGGTCATGTTAACAAATGCCCGTAGCCTAGGAAATAAGGTTGCGGACCTGGAGGCCTTGTTGGCAGAGGCAGACCTTGACATAGCAGCAATAACAGATATGTGGTACTCTGCTAATCATGGCTGGGAAGTCAATGTACCAGGCTATACACTGTTCAGGAGGGACAGGGAGGGTATAAAGGGTGGGAAAGTGGCCCTGTACATCAGAGATGGAATAAAGGCAACAGAAGTTCATGGAAGATGGGGGGGGGGCCGAGGCAACATGGGTCACCCTGGAGCCAGGGAATGGAACAGCAATATGCCCAGGGGTGATCTACAGACCTCCGTTACAGAGGGAAGAAGTAGACAGGGAACTAGTGGAGAACATACACAATATGGCAGATAAAGGCAAAATCCTGCTACTGGGGGATTTCAATATGCTGGATGTGGATTGGACCATGTAGGTGGCTGCTTCAGCCAGAAGCACAGCCATCCTAGAATCCCTGCAGGTGGTTGGACTCAGGCAGCTGGTGCATGAGCCAACCAGGGACAAGTCAGTTCTTGACCTGGTATGGACCAATGGGAACAGAGTTAAATAAATACAGGTGGAAGGGCAGCTGGGTTCCAGTGACCACCACATGGTGTGATTCATCATAGAGAAATGGACTCAATTAAGGCACACAAGGGCAAAAGTATTAGATTTCAGGAGGGCAGATTTCACTGAAATGGGTAGATGTATACAAGCAGTCCTGGGGAAAGGAGAGGTAACAGAGAGGGTGGAGAAACAATGGGAGACACTGAAAGGAGCCATAGTGGAGGTAACAAACCAATGCGTTAGAATAGTGGCCAAAGGGAAAAGAAGAAGGAAACCACTATGGTCCTCTAAAGACGTAGGGGACAAAGTCAGGGCTAAAAGGCTGAGTTTCAGGAAATATAAGGGGAGCAAAAGGGAGGAGGACAGGGAGGTGTACCTTGAATGTCTAAGAGTAGCAGGAAAGGCTGTTAGGACGGTGAAGGCACAGACAAAGGAAGGTTTAGCATGGTCTGTGAACAAAGGGCATAAGGCATTTTATATGTACATCAGTGAAAGAAGAAAAACCAGCGGGTAATTGTAAGGCTCAAAGGGGAGAAGGGAGAGTGTAAGGAGGGGGCTCTGGACAAGGCAGAAATATTCAACAAATACTTCTGCTCAGTATTCACTAAGGAGGGGGAGGGTCAAGGACCACAGTTGAGTTGCAGAGGCAATGGGGGGGGAGAAGTAGACACCAGTCCATTCACAGTGGAGAGAGTTCTGGAAGAACTCACAAAGCTGAAGGTGGATAAGGCCATAGGGCCAGACAGCATCCACCCGAAGATATTAAGGGAACTATGAAGGGAACTAGCAGCGCCTCTGGTGGCTGTGTTCACAGAGTCATTCAACACGGGCATGGTTCCAGAGGACTGCTGGAAAGTACATGTGGTCCCACTTCACAAAAGCAGCAGTAGGGAGAAGGCAGGGAACTACAGGCCAATCAGCCTCACCTCAGTGGTGGGAAAGATTTATATTTATTTAGTTTTTGTTCACCGGGTAGGTGCGCTAGCCATAACAATGACTATTTTCAGGCATGACCCGGAGAAAGTTAAGTGACTTACAGTAATGCAAGTGGGTACTAAGAGATTCAAACCCAGGTTTCCAGGTTTGCAGCTCAGAGCCTTAAACCACTGCGCTATACTGCCTCTAAGATCATGGAGACACTGCTTAAAGAAAGGATAGTGGCACATTTGGAATCCAGGAGTGCTCAGGATCTGAGGCAACACAAGACTCACTGCAGGAAGGTCATGTCAAATGAATCTGATAGATTTGTTTGATTGAGTGACTAGGGAAGTAAATCATGGAGGTGCAGTAGACGTCACCTACCTAGATTTCAGCAAAGCCTTCGGCACCGTCCCATATAGAAGGCTGATTAACAAGGTGGGTAGTCTGGGCATGGGAGACAAGGTGGTGAACTGGGTTAGGAACTGGGTAACAGACAGAAGACAGAGGGGGGTGGTGATAAATGGTGTACAATCTGGGGAATGGGGTGTGACCAGCAGGGTGCCACAGGGATCAGTACTAGGACTAGTCCTGTTCAATGTCTTCATTAGTGACATTGCAGAGGTGCTGAAAGGAAAGATCTGCCTGTTGCAGAGGACACCAAGATCTGCAACAGGGTGGATACTCCAGTAGGAGTGCAGAAAATGTAGAGGGGCCTGGAGAAACTTGAAAGATGGTTGGAGATGTGGCAAATGAGGTTCAATGCAAAAAAGTGTAAAATAATGCACTTGGGTAGAGGGAACCCTTGGGAGAGCTTCAGGTTTGGGGAGGGAGGGAGGAGCTGACTGTCACCAAAGAGGAAAGGGACCTAGGGGTTATCATCTCTGATGATCTTTAGGTATCAAAGCAGTGCACAAAGGCAGCAGGGAGGGCCAGTGGCAAGCTGGGGTGCATAGGCTGGGGTATCACTAACAGGAAGTGGGAAGTGGTGATGCCATTGTGTAAAACATTGGCAAGGCCTCACCTGGAGTACTGCATGCAGTTCTGGAGGCCACACCTGTACAAGGACATAAATAAGGTGGAAACTATCCAGAGAAGGGCGACAAAGATGGTGCAGGGCTTGTACCACAAAACATATGAGGACAGACTAAGGGACCTCAATGTGTACTCACTGAAGGAGAGGAGAGGAGCAGGGGGACATGATTGAAACTTTCAAGTACCTCAAGGGCATTAACAAGGTGTAGCTGGGGAACATTTACCAGTGTAGAAAAAGTACTAGAACAAGGGGGCACAATACAAAATTGGAAGGGGGTAGATTAAGAGGTAATGTGAGGAAGTTTTTCTACACAGAAAGGGTAGTCAATGCTTGGAATAGTCTGCCACAGGAGGTAGTGGGGGAAAGCACAGTGTAGGGGTTTAAGCATGCCTGGGACAGGCACAAGGGAACCTTGAGAGGGGAGGGAGTGATGAAAAGCCATAGATCACATAGGGTCAGTGGCCACATACAATGTATAGGACCTATGAGCAGACTGGATGGGCCTAACAGTCCTTATCTGCTGACAATTTCCATGTTTCTATGTTTCTGTGTAGAAGGTAAGCAATCATAAAATGTGGGGTTTTAACTAGAAATAATACGATGCAAGAAAGGTTGACAGCGTCCCTATAATCAACATTTAGTCAACGTAGGATATTTAAAATATTGCATTTCAGGATTCTTTCAGTCTGTTACAGTAGAGTCAGTATATTATCTTTTCTTACAAGTTTAGCTAAGGCTCACCTCCGTGACTTGTCTAACAACCACAGGCATTCTGTAGGTTGAGGTCAAGTATTCAGTTACAGGAATGGCCTATGGACCCATGTAATTGTTTCTTAAAATGTGTGCATTCATACAATAGAATCTGTATCTTGGCTATGGTTCATAGTTGTAACTATGACATATTCTCTTTTCAAATTTTATTTGAATTTATCCCAGGTGAGAAGGAAAAAACATGGAGATTAAATAAAGTACTCATTTACAATACTACCCTGGCCGTGAGGCTCACATTGCTGAATGAAATATTCAGAGACTAAAAGGAGACTCAGTCAAGCTGCACATCATGTACTACATGAGATGTAAAGTGGCATAGCAATTTCTGTTTTACTAACTACTTTAATATGTAAATAGTCTGGGATTTTTTGTTTACCAAAAAGGCACTTCACATTTGGGATTGCTTACCACATCTTAAAAATCTTTTATATGTGCTTGTATCGTGAAAATGCATATAATTATCAAACCTGAAATCTGCTGAGGAAACTTCAACAGTTAATTTACAGCATTGTCTTTGGTGAAATTGTTATTCTCCTTACTACATTACAAGTACACTACATTATAAGCAATGATTCGCAGATATTATCTGCAATGTAAAAGTTCTTACAGATGACTCAAGTTAGATCAGACTCAACTGAATATGTTCTGAGTTATTTGTGGCAACCAATGCGTATAATATTAAAAGTTTTAAAGTCTTAATTAAAATTAAGGTAGAACCGTGGCCAACTTGAAGGTAACTTAATGTAGAAGAAAGTGTAAGCAGATGGCCATAAGATCTTCTTCACCACTGCCTGTTTTTTACAATCTTGCTGATTGTTCAGAGCATATGGAATAAGTCTCATTCATTCTTCACCCCAATTTTGACAGGAATCAGATCTCTATCTACAGCCTGGAGTTCCAGTTGATTTCAGGATTTGTTTGAGAAGTGTTATGTACAGTGGTAGTGGCCAGTTCAACAAGTTATCTTCTGAGTTTCTCTTGAGATACCTAGAGAATAAATCTCTGGGACTGCCTGTGCTACAGGAATTCTTTTTATATTTAGTCTACTTTTTGCCCCTCACTCCAGGCCATCATTGTTCTGTCCTGGTCACAGTGTCCCTGTGGCTTCCATCTCCAGTATATGCCCCTCGCTCTCCCGGTCACCCCTGGCATACCCCCCGTGGGCAGGGTCCCGGCACCTCAGCAGGACTGGTGCTGGGATACCTTAACTGGTTGGGAGAGCACTCGGCAAGGAGGCTAATTGAAGTCCAGGGGAAGGACTTCATAAAGAAGACACCTGGAGTGGGGGTCTTTTATCCCTATAGGCTGGGGCGGGAGCGTGCAATGACGCCAGTGTCCGTCCCACTCCAGAAACCCTTGACCTTGCATTGGTGTGACAGGGCGGCTAACCCAGTCTTCGCTAGGTGTCGCTCCCAAAGCAAGCGCAGAGCCCTCCCCAGAGAAGGAGAGAGCAGTCCTAGGATGCTCAATCCTTCTCCTCCGGCTGGCTCCTCCAATGGCCCGGGCTTTTTCCCGAACCCAGGTTGACAGCGTCACAAGCGGAGTGCTGCAGGAATTCTTGAGAAAATCTCCTTTGAGATCTCCAGAGATTTTTGAAAATATCTTGCCAGATCAACTGCTGCTACTGTAGATTGTACATCCTAACATTTTCACCCAAAAGATTAAGTATACTATGTGCCCAGTCTTTAACATGACCATATTAGCATGTTATTACAGACTTTTCACACATAGTGATGGAAAGTATAGGCAAAGTCTTGTGATGAGAGACAGTCTTGTCTGCCCCTCCTGCAGCATGGAAGTGATTATACCTGAGCTGAGTATGGACACATTTCCAAGTTTATTAGCTGGAATGCTACTGCTACTCCTGTTATGTCACCCTCAATGCCATTCTATTTCACGAATCTGTCTACTCCTACTATATAAGCCAGAACAGCCCTACCTTCCAAACATTCACTGTATTTCCATTAATCCAATTCCCCACCACAGCTTGAGTGCATGTTCCCTGGTTTTTATTGCACTCAATTACTGATACATCTGGTTATACCCCCTGTCTTTCTCCTTTACTGTAAAGAACTCCAACAGTATGTCCCCTCTTGACTTTCTCTTCTCTAAAATGCATAATTTGACTATGTCTAGTGTGGTAGAATGACCTTCATTATTTCCCTGGAGTGGGCTGGTGTAAGTGTGTCCAGGGAGACATGCACAGTCCGAGGTCAAGTACAGCAGTGCAGTTTATTTAAGGCAGCATTCTTTCCAATTAACCGGGGTTGCTGCCAGTGGAATTTTGGCAAAAGGCAGAATTTTATGAGATTTCGGAATGCACTTTGGCAACTTTCACAGAAATTCCAACTTAGAATAGGGGAATAAATGCATGACTGAGGATTATTGTATTAAACTGCTGGAAAAAATTCCACAGAACAGGCCATTGTCAGTAGGCAGTTCCACTGAATTATTTTTCCACAGTGTAATGCATTAATCTGCAGTGCATACATTCATTTCACATTTCAGTGAGTCACTGAACTGCGGAATGGATGTATGAATTGTGAATTAAAGAGGACAGGAAACGATTTTCAATGTTTACACAGGTTGATCCATATTCATACATACTCACTGTGACACTGTGAAAATTTGATTAATAAAGAAATGTAAATGAAATAAATGTGTCTCTTTTTTTTCCTATGGGCTAAAACAAAAATGATTGTTCATGTGTCATATGACAGGCAGTTTCTTTTGTGATTCAGGATTACAGAACTAGCCTCTGAATTCTATGACACAGTTGTTTGTAATAAAGGCTATTTGTTTTTCAAAATTAAAAAGTTGGTTGTATTTTTTTCATACTGAGTCACTGAGACTGTCCTTCTGTGTGTAGTCTCAATTCAGCACTAGTAAGAAGTGCGCTCCAGCTGCTTTCTGCACCTTAACACATTTTATGATGTTATGTTGACAACTGTTATGCATCTAAATGTGGTCTAACTTATGCAGTATTTAATGTAGAAAGAATACGTTGTTAAATAAATGATAAAATATATGCTTTTTGTCATGCTGAAGCACTTATTGTAGTCCAGCTTCCCGAACTGACGGTTTCTAAACTTTGGTTATTGCTTTAATTATTTTGGAATCTAATTTTTTTTTAAATGGTTGAGTGTGAGAAAATTATACACAAAGCATATTATTTTTTTTTTATTTGGGTTATTGTTAACACTGCACTCTCACTTATTATCCTTGTTAGACACTGGGTAAGAGGAAGTACTGTAGCACTGTACTGTACAAAGCAGCGTATATTTGTACTTCATCTGCCCCAGCTGGAAAACAGCCCCAGCACTACCCCCACTTCCCAGTCCACAATACTGTCTCTCCTACTTCATACCATCCTCCATAAGCAACCCTCATGTTCACTCCAGATGGTGACTGGTACACAGTCCCTCCACCCACCTCTGCTACTGGCCGACATCTGAATGACAGTGCGCAACTGCAAACCAACTATAGACATAGCTGAGATTGTGCACTGTCATGAATGTAGCATTAGATGCCATACTCAGCTCAGTGCCATCTGACTCTGCATCATACTTCACACCCAACTGACCTCTCACTTCCAGTACACACAACAACACAATGCTAACCCATTTACTGGGGTGATTAATCCCTCTTTAGAGAACTCACTAACGTACACGCAAGAGCATACACATAAAAACACACACACTGACATTCATTAGCGATTGAGTCTACTGTTCAGTGATGCATGCAGTATACACAATCTGCTTTGTGGAATCAGGATCTGAATATAAAAAAATGGATTCAGTGCAGACGTATATCCTATAGAATAGATATGCAAATTCATGTTCGGTTACAGTCCACTGAAGTACTGAACAATGAAGTATGACTGTGCTGTTGTAAATCCCGATTCTTTCATAATTTTTATGAAAGAAAGAGAACAGAGAAAGGTGTAAGAAAGATGCAAATGTCAACTAATGATGACGCAAAAGTACTAGGTATTTACAAAGACATAGATTTGCACTGTACGTATTTGATAATATACTGACAAGTGACAAAAAATGGCAACTTGTAATGTTTAGTAAAATCATCACTTAAAATTAAATAGGCAATCGAGCACACAATGAATGCTGTCTGAATGTCATTTTAGTGCTAAACCTGCATTCAGACTGAGGATGTCAAATGAAGATGTGACTGAAAACATACTGTAGACATGACCAAATAAAATTAAAAACACAAAATTAAGTACTAACATGCTAGTTACGAAAAGGAACAAGAATAGACTGATTCATTAACTGGAAGACAAAACCATTATAAATAAAATTAATTAGAAGACAAAACCATTTTCAAGCAATGCATAAAACTTGATAGAAAATCATGAGTAGCACTGACTAATTCTCTGCCAAGTCAGAAAAGACATGCATAATTAGTATTTCATTTTTTGAGATCTTTGGTTAAAAAAGACCTTGCCAGAAAAACAGATGAATACATTGTCACTTTTGTCATCACAGTGGGGTGTCGGTGGTTTGCAAAACAGCCCAAGGACTATTTCAAAACATCATCTACTGCAGGTCTGTAGGCAATATTGCTTTGTTTAGATGTCACTGCTCCCACTGCATCTATCAGATACTGATGTTCAGTGGATAGAGGCAGTATATTCCCTGGGAAAAATATTGGGAAATGATCCTGCAAAGAGCTGAACAAGAAAATTCATATTTTGACTAGCGGTTTCATGTTAATTAGCGAGAAGGTGTTTACATTCTGGTACACCATAATATAGAAACATAGAGACAGAGAAAAAAAGAAGGCAAAAGTAGACCAAGGGTCCATCTAGTCTGCCCATGTGTTCCTTGGATTTTCTCTGATCCCAAAACCTAACCCCCTTCTGCCTAATGCCTCCTACTGCTCTTGTTGCTTTTGAAGATTAGCCTTCTCCCACACTAGCTTGAATGATGTCACGGACTTTACTTCCACTACCTCAGTCGGCATTTTATTCCATGGTTCCACAACTTTTTTTGTATAATATTGTTTCCTAAGCTCCCTCTTGAAGCTCCCTCCAACTTCCACTCATGCTCTATAGTATTAGAGTTGGAAACTCTGTTGAACAGGTCCTAGGATGGCACCGTATTTATTCCTCTTAGGAACTTGTGCGTTTCTATCTTATCTCCCCTCTCCCTCCATGTCTCCAGTGAGAACACATTTAATGCTTACAGATGCTGCTTGTTCTAGTGCCTTGAAGGCCCTGGATCATTTTGGTCGCTCTTCTCGGGACAGCCTCCAACCTGTTCACATACTTTTTCAGATGTGGACTCCAAAACTGGACACAGTACTCCAGATGGGGCCTTACCAGGGACCTGTAGGGTGGCAGTATTACCTCCTTGTTTCTGCTGTCTAATCCCCTCCCTATACAACCCAGCATTTTTTGGGGCCTTGTTATAAGCTTTGTTGCATTGTCTTGTCTGTTTAATGGTGCTGCTTATGATAACACCTAGGTCCCATTCTTTATATGTAGTGCTGAGCAGGACTCTATTGAGGTGGTACTTTGTCCTTGGATTCCCTTTACCCAAATGCATCACCTTGCATCACCTTACATTTTTTTGCATTGAACTTCAGCTGCCAGGTGTTGGACCATCTTTCCAGGCACCTTTAAGTATTTTTGTAGGTCCATAACTGCTTCCTCACTGTCAACCCTTCCTCCAAGCCTGATATTGTCTGGGAATAGGGCAATTTTGCCCTTAATACCTATACTGAATTACCGATGTCACTGATTAAGGCATTAAACAGGACTGGCCCCAACACTGAGCCTTGGGGCACACCACTAGTGACCACACCTTCATCAGACTTCACCCCATTGACCACTACTCTCTGTTTTATGTCCCTAAGCCAATTACCTACCCAGCTGACTATGCACTTGGTTGCATCCAGGTCCTCAAGTTTTTTCTGCAGTCGGTTGTGCAGCACTGAATCAAAGGCCTTACTGAAATCAAAGTAGAGGGGATCCATTGTGTGGCCTCTGTCTAGTTCCCTAGTGACCCAGTCAAAAAATATGATTAGGTTCATTTGGCATGACCTTCCCACCATGAACCCATGTTGCCCATCATTCTCAGACCGTTCTTATCTAGGTACTCCAGCAAGTCTTATTAAGGTTTCCATCAGTTTCCCCACTACTGACATAAGGATGACTGGTCAGTAGTTGCCTGCTTCCTCCCAACTCCCTCCATTGTGGAGAGGTACCACATCAGCTCTTCTCCTGTCTCTCAGCACTATCCCTGTCTGAACTAATCTGCTGAATAAATGTGCTAAGGGACCTGTCAATTCACTTGCTACAGCAGCTTCTTTAGCACACTCGTGTGTAGGCCCTGGTGACTTGTCTTCCCTGAGTTGATCCAGCGTCTCTCTAACCCTACTGTTGGTGATTGATGGTGCCTCCATTTGTGGAACACCTTTGTCAGCAGCTTTGATGCCACTGTCTGGTGCTGGGCCTTTGTGTTCCTCAGTGAACACTGAGCAAAATCAGTTGTTAAGATCATTGGGCTTCTGGCTATGCTCCTCCACTGCTCTGTCACCTTCTTTGAGTCTAACTATTCCTCCCCATTTCTTTCATTCTTCTTGTATATATCGAAAAAAAGTGTTTGTGCCCTTCTTTATCCCCTTCCGCAAACCGAAGCACCGCTGCAGCCTTAGATGATTTCACCATACTCTTTGTTTCTTTGTTCTTCTGAACATAGGTGTCACATGTGCTGTCTTCCTGAGTTCTTTTTTAGTTCCTATAGGCCTCTCTCTTGGTTCTGATTGTGGTCCTTACCTGGTTACTGAACCATACTGTTTTTTTGTGTTTGTTCTTTTTGGTCACTGTTCTTACACACATCCTGGTAGCCTCTAAAATGACTAACTTAACCAGCCCCCCATATTTCTTCCATATCTAAATGCTCCCAGATCCTTAACAACTTGCTTCTGACTACATCCCTCATTTTGTCAAAACTGGCTCCTCTAAAGTTTAAAACCTCTGTCTTGGATTGCAATTTTTCTAGCCCTAGGTCTAACTCAAACCACACAGAGTTGTGGTCACTGTTGGCCAGTGGTTCCCCAACCCCTGAAGCACTCACTACCTCTGAGTTAGTGAGGACCACATCCAGGATGGTGTCCAGCCTAGTGAGGGCACTAACTAGTTGTGTAAGTAGGCAGTCTTATAGAGCATCAACCACCTTTTGGCTCCTAGTAGAACCTGCCACTGGGAGGCTCCAGTTAACATCAGGAATATTTAGGTCTCTTACCACAACTGTACCCTCTTTTTGTGCTACACCTCTGATCTCCTCTAGCAGCTCTTCATCTGTGCCTTCAGCCTGCTTTGGAGGATGGTATACCAGACCTATGTGGATCCTCTCCCCTGCTGCCGTCCTGAGTAGCATTCACAGGGATTCCACACTCTCCTTTTTGATGTTATGTACTGATATGGCATTTATCTTATCCTTTACATATAATGCTACCCTCCCCCCACCCTCCCTTCTATCCTGTCTGAACATGGCATAGCCCGGGACTGAAAGGTCCTAGACATTAGATAGCAATATAAGGTTGCTATATAATTAGAAGGTGTGTGGGAGGGGGTTGGGGGCTGATGTATGCATTACGTAAAAAAAAAGTCACCCTTAGATGTGTAAGGGGATCATTGATCGTACTTTCTTGTAGGAGGGCATCAACAGATGTGAGGTATGCATGACATGAACTATCTTATCTTACAAAACTGTGTTTATTTCTGACTGAGGGTTCCTGTGACTGTTGTGTAGTATGAGGAACCTGCCTTGTAGTGATTTTATGTGTGACTCATCGTGGTATCAGCAAATAGTGCAGTCACTCAAAAAATCAAATAAATTATATTTAAAAAAATTATTTCATTCGTCTGATCAGGTTACATATGGAATAAATGAGCTGCAATATTTTTCTTCCATACAATTTACTTTTCACCAACCTTTTCTTCCCCTTATGCTTTACACTATACCATCATTAGGTGACTAGCATACATCAATGCTGAATAATAAATAGAGTATACAATAGAAAGGTTTCGGGTGGGGGGCAGGTTGCCATTAAAAAATTCATACTAAGACAGTGACCATTAGCAATATTACCATTTGTCATGTATCACATTGGTTCAACATGGACACTCCTCTGTACTCATGGCTGGTAGTAATGTTCTTCTTTAATGATGACAATCTTTTATTTACACACTGCATGGCATCAGAATCATTGTATAGTTTTGTTTGTAATAACAAGATGAACCACATAGTCTTACAAAAGTAATGCATGAAGAGTTTATTATATGCTACATATTATTTGCAATACAAAATGAGACTCACATGAAAAGTATGTAATATAGGACAGGAAGTTCTGCTGCAAGTTTTCAAAATAACTGCTGCAGACCAACTAGTTCCTCCAAGCAAACCACCACACTCCTCAGCTGTTCATTACAAGGCTTTACTTCAAAAAGGTTTAAAACATGCCACCAAATAATCCAAGGCTAGTTCCCCTCACTAAAACCCCGACCGGTTTTGTACACTAACACAGTACGTCATCAGGGGGCAGGTTTTAAATCTTTTTGAAATAAAGCCTTGTAATAAACAGCTGAGAAGTGCGGTGGTTTGCTTAGAGGAACTTTCTTTACTTTCCACACCCTCTTATTGTGGTGGAGCTGTATTGCTGCTTGAAGACTAACTAGTTCACAGGATTCAACACCTTGTGTAATTGTGTGCAAATAATTTTATTTCTCCACCCTGTTGTGACATGACTGCTCACTATCAAAGGACATGATACTGAGCAGAGCAAAGAGCGCTAAGCTGTTGTGAGCTGAATGCTGATTGCCGAGTGACTTTTCCTTGCTTCCCTCCTTTGCCTCACTTCTGTCAAAGTCAAAGCTGGATACTACATATACAGTCACAGATGAGATTTTGAGGTTACTTCAAGGTTTGAGTGCGCTACACTATAATAATACAGACAATGGAAAACGGGCTGGATACACTAGCTCTGTAAGTCTTTTTCGGTCTGCACACAACTCTGTGAGAGATCCTGTTTTTCCTAGTCAGACTGGATCTATATGAAATTCCATAAATCTAGGTCTCTATTTGAACTGAAAATAGTGCATGAGATGTCATATAGCAACATCATGCCATTGATCTCATACTAACAATGCAGTTTAAATACTAAAATTAAAGATATGTAAGTATTTAAACTATATCATTAATGATGGGAACAGTTCATGATCTACATTATTCTCTACTGGGCATACTTGAGGCAGTGTAATGAGAGATGCAATGCCCAAATGGGCATGTCATGTACCAGAGTATCCCTTGTAATGCTCTTGTGTCTATAATAGAATGCTGAGGATCGCTAAGTACGGCGATTGCCAATTTTGTTTAAAAAGTTCAAAAAAGGTAACGAGACAATTTAATGTTTAAAATATTATTTTATTGATATTAGCATAATACAATGATTGTTACACCAGTTTTCTTTCCTGTCCCCTTTAATGAATTATACTGCAGAAAGAAATTCCACAGAACTGATCACTGAACTGTGGAATAATTACATGTACTGTGGAATAATTCATTAAACTGAGGAGTAAAATTCCTTAGATCTGTCATTTGCAGTTCATGTGTATTATTTCATAGTTCAGCAAGAAAATCCGTGGAATGGGGCAACAATTTGCAAAACACATTCAGAAGTTCAGAAAGTTTCAAGAAATTTATGAAAGTTTGCAAAAGGTTTGCAAAAAGTAGAACTGGCAACTTCTGCCCAGCTCTAGTCTGAAGTTGTGCCTAAACAAATGAATTCCGTCACTATCTCTGGTTACCAGCTGCTCTGGTTCCCAGCCTCAATTTTCTATTTCGAAAGGTCTCTATAGCTTGAACTTGCCCATTACAGAACAGCTTCCAGCATTCTCCAGGTCTCTCTCTCTCTCTTCTTTGTTGCCTAGGAAGGTTTTATACCCTGCCCCTAATTAACATTGACTGCAACTGTGTTTAATTGGCTCCATATCTGGATGTTTCTAGAGTTTTCCCTACCTGAATGCTTCCAGAGTTTTCTGTGTTTGATTAGTTCTGTGTTTAATTAGTTCTCTATCATTTGATTAGCTCTGTGTTTGATTAACTCCCCATCTGGATGCTTCTGGAACTTTGAGTTACCCTTTTAGCATTTCTACAAGGGGAACAGAGCTTTATCCATTCTTCTGCTGACATAAATTCCATCTACCACTCTATCACACAAGGCTTGGTTCCTAGCTCTTGCCCCTAAGCTGCTAATCAGGTTTGTCACCATGTGCTGGACCCTCTTGATTTCTTCAGTGTATTTTCTGTACTGTGGTGACCAGAACTTGATTCAGTACTCAAGCTGTGTCTAACCAAGGTCTTGAACATTACCCAAAGAAACGTTGGTTAAGAACCTCACAGAGGAAAGATTTAACTCAAAGTTGACTTACTGTTCAAACAAGAAAACATTTGCCCTATGTTCTGGCACTTTGTGTTTCTACAGCACTTAATTCAGTGGTGGAGCTTGTGGTAAGTATACAGCAGTTAAATGCACATAATCTTTAAAGTGTATTAAGATTATTACATTTATTTTTTATTTAATTCTTTGGTAACTGGGTAAGGCCCAATGGGCACAGGTGCCTGTTTTTAGGGGTGACCTGGGAGCACTGGGGAGGTTAAGTGATTTGTTCAGAGTCACACAGTATGCAAGTGGAAGTTGTGAGAATCAAACCCATGTCTTTCTGCTGGATATACCAGCTCATTCACAGCTCATTACTCTAGCCTCTAGGCTATACTACCAGCCCCATGGATTCATTCTCATTCTCATGCTGGATTCATTCACGGATTCATTCCCATTCTGAAACATTTTCAGTAATGTATAAAATAAACTCACGTTTTCATGAAACTTGATCTACTCAACATACTTGATAGCATCACAAAATTAATTCAAAAAGTCTTAATGTTGCTACAGTTAGAGGCAAATTCCTTTTAATGCCACTAGTAGCCAAAAGCACATCCAAAAAGTGAATATAAGGAGTTATCAACCTTTCTACTCACAAATAATGAGTAATAGACAAGTTTACCAAGACATATTTAAAACTAACAAAGTAAAGGGGACTATCAAAAATGGGAGTAAAGTATGATGAAGGCAGTTGCCATTAAAGAAGTAAGCACACTCAGTGCTTAATAAAAGTTTGTAGTATACAAGATAATTTTACAGCTCACAAGGCTTCTTTAACAACCTGATCATGAAGAAGTGGCAGCCAATGTTTCTGGTTATCCTTCCTATCTTTTCAGTGAGTCCATTGGCTTCTCCATTCCCACTGCACTGTCACATCCCTCTTACAGTTCACTGACTCTGTCCTAAAGAGGATGGGCCTGGGATTGGCCAGCTGCCGCAGCCTTTGTTGATCATGTAAAGGCATTCAGCACTGTTTCTCATCTCCAGCTACTTGATAAACTTGCACAGTTGATCTACCTGACCTGTCAGCCAGCTGGTTTCACTCTTACTGCATGACTGGTACCAGCCAGTTCATGTAAGTGATGCCACTCCCCTTCCCATCACTGCAGGTGTCCACCAGGGCTATACCTTGCTCTCCATGTTTCTCAATGATCTCCTCTCAGTCTGTGTCTGTGCCCTTACCTCCATGTACAGGGTTCACACTGTACTTTTTTAATCTGGAGCCTTGGTCCCTGAGCTGGAAGTAGCTTTGCAGTTAAACTTTGACTGCAGTGAGGCTTTGGCTTTCCAATCAATCAATCTTTATTTTACCATGCAAAACACCATTGAGGAAGACTCATTTACAAGGTGGATCTGGATAGGTACACATTTACAAAATAACATACAATACAAAGCCACAAAAGATCACTAACAGGACAGTACATAAAATACAAGAAGCAAAAAGGAGAGATTGTCATCTAATACAACAAAGCTCAATACCACATCCAATAAAATATTTACAATATATACAAAAAAGACCTTGAGCAGGACGAGATACAGCAAAGAGTGGTTAGGGGAAACCCAAAGACAGGGGGATAACCAAGGGAGGTAAGGTAGGGGAGGAGAAGCAATAGCTTGAAAGAGTATCAGAGATGTAAAGACCTAGTAACAGAGAACAAGTCTAAGGTGGTATCAGTCCATACACAGGAGTAGGGGGCAATCATGGGAAGCAATTACAGGACTCCATTAATGAACCTGAAAACAGGATCATAAAGAAGGCAAGCTTTACTGCCATTGCAAGCTTCAAAATCTTTTGCATGTTATTCTATATGACAGGGAGGGCATGGCTTATAGCTGCTGCACCAAACCACATTCTTGGGGACAACAAGAGAAATATAGGAAAGACTTCTCAGGGAATAGCATCCAGCAGTAGAGACAGGCCAACAATCGGAAATAAACTGTAGGAGTTTGTTGATTATAGCTCTGTAGATCCAGAAGACGGCATTTTTGGGTCATCTAAAGCTGAGTGAGCACCAGCCTACTTTAGCAAAATGTGTACAATGGTGGGTGGAATATGGTGCTCCAGTAATAAATCTAAGTGCACGATGGTACAGTGTGTCAAGTTTGGACAAGGCAGAGCTTGGGCCTTGACTGTAAATGAAGTCTATATAGTGCAAAAATAGCATGAAAGTGGTTTGAACCAGCCTGGTTTTAACTTCATGTGTAAGTAAATGTTTAATCTGAAAAAAGAGGCTAAGCCTCTGTTTTAGTTTCTTTGAAAGCTCATCAATGTGATCCACAAAGGATAGTTTGTGTTCTGTCCAAAGATCCAGGTATTTGAATTTCTCCACAAATTCAAGGGACACTCCCAGTAATGTGGTAACCTGAGGAACCAAACCAGGGGTACATGTTTTTACTGCACTGGTAGGAGGCGAGAAGAACATCACCTTTGTTTTTTTGGCATTAAGTAAAAGCTTTTAAGTGCAAAAGATTTTTCTGTAAGGTGTTAAACTCTTCTTATAGATCCTCGCAGACCAACTCTGGGGTAGGTCTATATATGTACAAGACCGTATCATCAGCAAACAGGTGAATGTTAGCAGATTTAATTCCTGCGTTAATGTTTATGTAAATTGCAAACAACAAAGGGCCTCAAATGGCCCCCTTGCAGCACACCCCTTAGCAGAGGTTTTAGAGGTGAAAGTTCTCCATCCGGCTTCACTCTTTGATAATGACTGGTGAGATAATTTGTGAACCAACCCATGGCAGGAAAGTCCAACCCAGTATTTCTAGGAACAGTGAGGAGCAGGTCATGATCGACCATATCAAAAGCTTTGCTCAAGTGTAGGAACAAAGCACATACATGATCTTTCACATCTGAAGCATTTTGCCAGTTGTTACAGAGACTTTGGCAAGTGCTGAAATTGTGCTATGACAGAGTCTAAACCCTGACTGCACTGGGTTAAGGAAATTATTGTTCTTGAGATAGTGTCTAAGCTGCGTATTGACTACCTTTTCTGGCATTTTGGACAGAATGGGGAGCAGGGATATAGGACAGTAATTATTTAAATAGCTTGGGTCTCCAGACTTAAACAGTGATATGACATGAGCCATTTTCTACATTGAAGGGAGAACACCCTGGGACACAGACATATTAAAAAGGTGAGTAATAGAGTCAGACAAGACTTAATAACCTAATTTTAGGTAGAAGGGCTCAATATGATCTGCACCTGCACTCTTCCTTGTATCCAGATTCAACAGTTGATCTTCTACAGTCTTTACTAATACAGGGTCAACAGAGAAAACCACTTCATGTAAAGGAATCGCTGAGGATAGGCAAGCAGAGCCCTGATTGCAAGGCTGAGCATGAAGGACATTAGCAGAGGAGGAATCAAATGCTAATCCTGCTGTGGCAAAATGATTACTGAGAAGGTCAAGGATCTTTATTTTATCCATGGTGTAAACACCATCAGAGGAGATTTTAGCTGGGAGTGCACTAGCCAGACTGTGACCCTCTAAATCCTTCAGCGTTTTCCAGAATTTAGATGTGCAGTTGGAGGAAGATTCAAGTTCACTATAGAAATATCTTGTCTTTTCGGCTCTGGTTGGCATGCTACAGGAGCTTCTAGTGGCTCTAAATGCTGCCTAGTCAGCTGGTTGTTTAGTTTTTCAAGCCTTTCTCCATAAGGCATCTCTATTGAGCAATGTGGTTTTTAGATCGGCCATAAACCAGGGGCAGGACTTCTTTTTAATGCAAATTTTTACTAGTGGTGCATGCCTATTAATGGTATCAAGGACAGTGTTTTGAAATATCTCGTAGGCCTCATCCACCATAGGGGTTAGGTAGAAATTTTGTTAATTGGAATGTTGGAGATCAGTGAGGAAAGCGTTAGGGTCAAATTTCCTACGGCTTCTTTTGAAAACATATCTAGAGGTAGGTGCTGGTTTAGGGGCAGACCTTATGCAGGCAATGGCGCAATGATCACTGAGATCATTGAAGAAAACACCAGAGTGGGTAAAGAGATGTAGTTTATTTAGTGGAATTAGAACTAGCAATGTACTATGGGCAGGGTTCTCAACATTAGGCCGGGTGACTTCTGTAATGAGTTTAATAAGCCTGAAGGTGTTGCAAAGGTCTTTAATAGGTTTGGAGGAAGCAGAGAGCGAGTCGAGGATGAAGTTGCCCAAGATGATAATCTCAGAAGACAGCTTGTCTAACACATGCAAATGGTTCAGAACCTTAAGCCCCACAGAGGGAGGCCTGTAGCATCCAATAATAGAAAGGGGCAATGATAGGGAGAGCTGAACCTTTAAGGTGAGGGACTCAAATTACCTAGGAATTGAGGTGGCATCCACTATGGTGGCGGAAAATTTGTCCAAAATATAAAATGCTACCCCTCTCCCCGGTGCATCTATCGGCTTGAAAGACATTGTAATTGGGAAAGTTAATAGCATGGTTCAGAGTAGAAGGGCTCAGCCAGATTTCCATAACCACCAATACATCTGGCATAGAATGACAAATCCAAGCATGTAAGGCATCAGATTTCCTTAGCAGGCTGCAGGCATTTATATGTAGGAAACTCAGCCCTTTTAGCTGTAAAAGTTCTGAAGGCACAAAAATTGGGTGAGGGGGACCAGGGTTAAGTTCGATGTTGCCTGCACATATAAGCAGTAAAAGGAGGATTTTTTAGGGTGTCTAATAAAAGTCTAAGAAGGCATCTTCTCCTTTTATGGCAGCAGGAGTGAGCAGGTGAATATAGCATGAGGCCAGGGCCAATAGATCCCAGTGAGGCATATAAAAGCACCCTAACTGTAAAGGTGTACGTGGTCACAGTAAAGCGAGCCAATGCAATTAGATAAGTGTGCCTCATATAGTGTAAGCTGAGTACTGCAGGGCATATAGGAGACAGGTAAAACAGACAATTCCAAACAGAGTAGGGGATCAGTTTGAGGGAATTACAGGCAAGGGGTGTACATATTTGGGTGATTAAGTGAGACTACAGGTAACAGTGTGGTGTATGGAACAAGAGAGCAGAAAAACATACATACCAAGAACCCTAGTATTAAAGTTAAGGACTGCATGTTGTGATGCTAGTCAGGGGGAGGAGATCACAAATGCCTATATAGAAATGTTCCTGCAACAAGTGAACAAGAGAAGTAAAAGCTTGTCACTGTAGGGAGTGATTAAGCAAGTGGTACTGAAAGAAAGGCAGCACACGCCTATACAGCAATATTCCTGCAACAAGAAAACAAGAGGGGGGAAAGGCTTGTCTCTTGGGGAGTTGCCAGCAAATGTTGCCAAAAAGGTGCATCAATCATGACATGAGTGCATGTATGGTTCCTCAACAAGAATTCAATACACTGCAGAAAAACCTGCTTCAAATGAAACTGCTTCTCAGTGCTAAAAAAAACAAGTTAATGCTTATCTTTCTTCCGTCTAACCCTACATCCGTACAAGACCATACAGCCCATGTTAGAATTACTACCATGATGGGTGAAACCCTGGAAATAGTGTACAAATTTAAATACTTAGGGTTTTGGTTGGATTGCAAACTCTGTTTTACCCCTAACATTGATGAGCTTTCCAAAAAAACTAAAACAAAGGCTGGGATAATTTTTCGCATTAAAAGGCTGCTCACCGCTGACGCAAAATTGAGGCTGGTTCAAATGACGTTCCTCCCTCTTTTAGACTATGCAGACTTCCTTTATAGCAATTGCCCCAACACTACATTCGCTAAACTGGATGTACTGTACCACAGGGCCATAAAATTCATGACTGATTCACCGTACAAAACTCATCATCGCGCACTCTATGCCCAGCTAGGCTAGACTTCTTTAGCTACCAGAAGGTGGTGCAATGCCTCTATATAGACTTATAAAGCCCTCACTAAAAAACTCCCCCAGTGCATATCTGATATCTTTAAGTTTACGCCCTGTGCATACTCTCTCAGGAAATATGCTTACATTCTGCTCAATATCCCCAGGATTAAATCACGCTTTGGCACCTCTTCTATCAGTCACTCTATACCTGCTTTTTGGAATTCCCTCCAAAGGACCTTAAAGTTGACCCACTTTGTTAATCTATCCTTCAAATCACTTTTAAACCCCCTGTCAAAGGAGAACTGGCAACGTTGCTCTTAACCCCCTTCTTTGAGATCCTCCGGGAGATCCTGCATGGTACTTATATCTCCTTATCTTGCCCTCCGGCGTTCTCTGCCGCCTATCTCTTAATTTGTCCACCCATTTTTGCTCCTCCTATCTCTACCATCTCTACCTTAGCCCTCATAGCCCCAACCTCACTCTTTCTCTCTATCATAGCACCCATGTCCTTCCCTCTTCCATAACTCTTTTCCGCTATACTTAATCCTTCACTTCCTCCTTTACCTTCTCCCTGCATTCTAAGTGATCAGTCAGTCATGTTGCACTTAAATTGTGATAATGTATTCTGTGCTTCTGTTATGTCTGCACCCTCCAGTTATACCCACTATGTATCGTACTATTTGTAGGTATGTTCATTATTGTGCTTTGTATTGTCCCTCCAGGACCACCTTGCAAATGAGTATCTCAATGATGTATTTCCTGGTAAAAAAATAAAATTGAATTGAATCAAGAAAAGCTTGTCTCTTTGGGGAGTGTCAAAGCAGGTGGGGTAGGCAAGCGGGAGAAAATACAAGTTTTAAATCAACAGGAGAGTGGCAACAGAAGGCATCTAGAATAGCAGGAGCTGTACAGAAAAGGCACTCCAATCAAGGAAGGAGCCAGGACCACAGCAGCCAATGGAGAGCCGGCACTGGGAGAATCAACCAATAGGACCTGCAAGATGCAGCCCCAGGGTCTGTCTGGCAGCTCACCTGTCTGAGGGCTTTGGAGGCCGGGAGCAGGAGGGGAGGCATTGCCAGGCAGTCTTCCCTGCCGCAAGCTTATTTATTTATTTATTTACGAGTTTAACCAGGAAGGCATACTGAGCAGTGTTGCTCGATTCCAGATGCGACCTGGGGGTCAAGACTCAAAACAATAGCACAAATCACAAGGTACAGAGTTAGACAACGCAAGGAATGGCCATCCGCCGTACAGACAATCGGCAGGTAGATACAGACAATCGGTAGATAGATACAGGAACATTTTAGAGAGACACATCTGAGCACACAAACACAATTACAATTACATAATTTGGCACTAGCTATAGCAAGAGCAGCTGGAGGAGAAGTGGGCTCTGAGTAGGCAATTGCTATAGCTGGGGTAGGGTGAGTATCTTATATCAGCTGGCAGAGCATTCCATAACTGGGAGATATGGAATTTGAAAGCGGCCTGTTCTTTGGTTGTGCACATAAAGGGGACGTGGAGGAGCCTGGGGTCAGTGCTTCTCAGGGAGTAAGCAGGGGGAGGTTATTGGGAGAGGGATGTGGACCTTGCACAGTGGGTTAACCTGCGGTCTTGGAGGGACGGCTGGGCTAGGGAGCTATATAAGGTGCAGTGGTGGGTTGTTTGAGGACAGTTGAGGATAAATCGACAAAAAGAGTGGAAAAGGGTGTCCAGGCTGGCCAAGGTGGAGGAGCGAGTGATAGAATAGACTATATTGCCATAGTCGAGTACTGGGAGGATCATCTTTTGGACAATAGCATTCCTAGCAGGAAAAGGGAGGCAGCTTTTGTTCCTGTATAGGGCGCCAAGTTTAGGGAGTAGCTTCCTGTGTATGGAGTCAATATGAGTGGCGAAATCGAGGTACAGGTCGAGCCAAATGCCTAGGTATCTGAAGCTAGTGCATTGTTACAGTAGGGTCCCATCCAGTGTTTTGAAAGGGGTCAGGGGGCTTGTCGGGAGAGTCTTTGCTGTGAGCTGAAGGTTAGCGACATAGTTTTCTTAGGGTTTAAGAATAGTTGATTTGATCGGAACCATTCCTGGATGGAGTTGAAATCCTGCTGTAGGAGATTTGCCACTATGCCTGTGGTGGGGCCTGAGGCATACAGTACTGTGTTGTCCATATACATTTGTATGGATGAGTAGCGACAGGCTGATGGGTGGTCATTTAGGAATATGGAGAAGAGCAGTGGGCCCAAGACTGATCCTTGGGGGACGCCGGCAGTAACTGGAAGAGGCTTAGAGATGTGTGAGGTGACTTTTACAGCCTGGTGTCTGCCCATCAGGTAATCGTGGAACCATGTAGTGGCTGGTTTGGAGAGCCCAGTTGCATTTAGTTTAGAAAGGAGCAGAGTATGGGAGACGGTGTCGAAAGCCTTGGCTAAGTCTATAAAAATGGCAGAGGTGATGTGGCCTTTGTCCATGCCAGTGAGTATGTCATCAGTGACTCGTAGCAGGGAGGTGATAGTCGAATGTGATTTGTGAAAACCGGATTGGAATGAGGAGAAGAAGGAGGAGGCATCCAGATGGGGAGAGAGTTGGTCGAGGACAAGACATTCCTGTAGTTTTGCCAGAATCAGGAGTAGGGAGTTGGGGCGAGATGGCCGGGGAGGAGGGGTCGCCCCCTTTAGGTAGGGGTATGACGGTAGCCCGTTTCCATTTGGTGGGTAATTTGCCCAGCGTGAAGGAGAGGTTGAATAGCGCAGCAAGAGGGGCGGCTATGGCTGGAGCAGACAAGTATAATATCTTGGCATCCAGGGATGTAGGGCATTTGCCTTTGTTGGGGTTCAGGGAATGTAGGGATTTGAATACTTCAGCCTGGGATACAGGGCGGAAGGAGAACTGTAAGGCTGGTAGGAGCGCTCTTGGTTGGGGGAAGGGGCCCTGGGTGGGTGGACGCTGGAGGCTTGATAGAAGCGAGTCAGTACAGGTGGAGAAGTAGGTATTGAAAGCATCGGCTACCTCGCAGGGATCGGTGATATAGGTGCCCTGAACTGATAGTGTCGGAGGTGGAGGTTGGGTGGGGGGGAGAAAAGGGATTTGAACGATTTCCAGAAGTTTGTCGGGTGGTTTAGGTTTGCACTGAAAGCCGATAAAAACTAGTTCTTTTTTGCCTGGTGAATGAGGTTAGTGCAGGAGTTGTGGAGGTGTGGATGGCTCTGTAGGTTTGGAAGGATGCCTGGGTGCCCAGTTTCTTGTGGGCTTTCCATGCGTGGTCCCTGGAGTGGCATTTGCTGATGATATCAGTGGTGATCCAGGGAAGGTGGGCGCCTCTGACTCTTTTTGTGTGCAGGGGGACATGTTTGTCCCAGACTTTAAGAAATTTGGCCTTGAAAGTTTCGAGCGCGACGTCAAGGGATCCGTGGCTTGGCCCAATCAAGGGCTACCTATCTGAGGGCTTCTGCTGCTGGGAGCAGGAGGGAAAGCACAGTCAGGCAGTCTTCCCTGCTGCAAGCTACAAGGGATCTGCAGCTTGGCCAGATCAAGGCCTACCTGTCTGAGGCTTCGGTGGCCAGAAGCAGGAGGGGAGACATGGCCGGGCAGTCTTCCCTGCCACAAGCTGCAAGGGATCCGCGACTTGGCCCAATCAAGGGCTACCTGAGAAGAGATGGCCCTGGTTTTGCTAAAACCAACTAATGCTCAATGCCAACAATGTCTCCATGACTTTTGGCAGCAAAAAACAACTTGCCAGGCTCCATCCAACCCCTGTATTTATGACTCTGGATAGATCTCCCCTTGAAGAAGTGCCTAACTTCAAGTACCATGGTGCATGGCTGATTGAATCCATATTTTCTTCCACATTTATGCCATCCAAAAAGAGCTTCTCCATAAACTCTGTGCCTTGTATTGCAACAAATGCCACTTCCCACTCCCGGTCAACTGTGAGATCATCCTCAAGATGATCCCACCAGAGTTTTACTATGCAGGTGTGGTATGTAGTGCCTCCTCTAAAATCAGCCTGGAAAGAATGGACCCCCTCTTCCATTCCTTTTGCCATTTCAGTCTAAAGTGTCCTACCCACAACCTGCACTGTTCACTTTAATCTCTCCCACTTTGCTTCCTTTTTCTCCACATTCTGATCTCTTGTGCTACCTTGCCTCCCTACTCTGGCCTTCTCTCCCATCCTTCTACTCCCTCTGTTCTGTTGAAAAACACTCCCTCCCTCCCTCTGCCTTGATCCAAAACTTTTTCTGGGCAGATGCCTTCTCCAGTCACCTCCCCAACCTCTAGAACAGGGGTTCTCAAATGGTGAAGCCAGTCTCCCTGGGGAGGCCCCAACCTGTTCCAGGGGAGGCTCAAGCAAGTCTGAAAAAGTACTGTATTTAAATTTTTAATTTTATATATTTTGTGTGAAGAGATGAAGCAAACTGAAACAGGATAATAGTAGATGAATGTTATGTATTTATTTACTAATAGGTGACAAGGGAGGGTGAATGAGCCAAGGCTCATTTCAGGTGTACCCGGGGAAGGGTAGGGAGTGAATATATTTCAAAAGGTAACTGCAGAACAATCAAGAAATACACGGTGAACAACAGTGCAAACACGTATGAAAATAAACTAATAATGAGTGGTGGTAATTGATCAATTTGTAGACTGATGGCAGAACAGCCCAAATACAAGGGTTAAGCATAGAAGTGCTAAGAGCAATAGCAGGAAGGAGCAAAGTAATCCCCAAGATGTTGCTTAGGAGCAGAGAATACTGGGGAGAGGCAGAGTATGTAGGAAGGTTATTTCACACAGAGAGGAAACAGAGGAAGTAGTCTGACCCATGAAGGCACTGCAACAAGAGGTAAAAATGGTTCAAGAATTAAAATAGCAGAGCAAGTAGGCTGGCCTATTGAAGGGAGAGAGGTTACAATAAGCAGAATAATAATATTTTATTGTATTTATTTGTTATTCAGACAACACCTTTGAGCACATAACCTCTTTTTCAAAGGTTCCATGTCAGTATAAGTACTGAATGTAAGCCAAGTACTCAAAGGGGTTTAAATTTATTCATAGTGTACTGCACAAAGTACAGTATGTTATTTTACTTTGGGGAGGACCAATATTATTCAAGTTTTTGGTGGAGGCTCAACATCTTTTCTATGGATTTGGGGAGGCTCACTGTGTCACAGTCTGAGAACCATTGCTTTAGAATAACCTCCCCACTTTTCTTCTCTCCTCCACCTTCCTCCTTTTCAAATATATAGACATAGAAACATAGAATATGACAGCAGATAAAGGCCCAGTGGCCCCTCTAGTCTGCCCACCCTACCTAATTTTCCTGTGCTGGTCCTAATGACTGTCTTCTCCCTTACCCCTCCTGCCCTTACTATGGCCTTGAGTCCATCCCATCCTTGGTTGAATCACCCACTATTTTAGCAGTTACCACTTCTTCTGGTAATCTATTCCACTTTTCAACCAGTCCATCCATGAAACAATGCTTGCAATTGTTATTCCTGAATCTTCCTCCAACCAGCTGTAGTGAAGTCCCCCTTGTGCTTGTGTTCATGCTTACAATGAACACTTCTGTGTATGACACTATTCATCCCATGTGGGTATCTGTATTTCTTGACCGTGCCATTGTTCCCTTCAAGTCTCCAGAGTGTACATATTTAGGTCCCATAGTCTCTCCTCATATGTTTTATCCCCATCCCTTGATCACTTTGGTCAGCCTTCTCTGCATGGCCTCCAACTTTTCACAGACCTTCAGTAGGAATGGGTTCCAGAACCATATGCAAAACTCCGGATGTGGCCATATCATGGATCCATACAGAGGAAGGACCACCTCCCTGTTTCTACTGCTAACCCTACTTCCCATGCAACCTAGCATCCTGCTTGCCTTTCCCACTGTCTTGTTGAATTGTGCCATAGAGTTCAGACAATCTGATCTCATTACCCCCAAATCCTTTACCTCTACTGTGCCCTCTATCACTACCTCCCCCATCAGGTATTGTGTTTTTGTGTTTTTGTTTCCGATGTACATTACTGTGCATTTTGGTGCATTAAAACTCAGTTTGCCGAATCTTAGACATCTGTCCATCTTTTCCAGGCCCTCTTAATGCCCTGATTCCATCTTCACATACATCATTCTGCAGATCTTGATATCATTTGTGAAGAGGCAGTTCTGACCCTGAACACCCACACCTTTTTCACAGATGAGTATGTTAAAGAAGACAGGCCATAGGACTAAGCATTTCAGTAGCTCACTCCCACCACCACCCTCTGTGTCCACCCCTTTAGCTAGCTTTTCATCAATGATACTAACTTTTCCTCTACACGTAGATCCCTCAGTTTTCTTGACCAGTCACCTGTGAGGGACTGAATCAAAGGCCTTACTGAAGTCCAGGTACAGTATGTCAACTGCCTGTCCTTTCACAGCTGCTCTAGTCACCCAGTCAATGAACTTGATCAGGTTCTTCTAGCATGATCTCCCCTGTGTGGACCTGTGCTAGCTGCCATCCCGCAGCACATTTACCTTGAGGAAGTCTACCAGTCTCTCCTTCTCTAAGTATGGCCTACAGCAATTTCCCCAATATAGAAACATAGAAATTGTCAGCAGATAAGGATGGCTAGGCCCATCCAGTCTGCCCATAGGCCCTATAGATTGTATGTGGCCACTGACCCTATGTGATCAATGACTTTTCATCACTCCCTCCCCTCTCAAGTTTCCCTTTTGTCTGTCCCAGGAATGCTTAAACCCCTCCACTGTGCTTGCCCCCACTACCTTCTGTGGCAGACTATACCAAGCACTGACTACCCTTTCAGTGTAGAAAAACTTCCTCGCATTACTTCTTAATCTACCCCCTTCCAATTTCATATTGTGCCCCCTTGTTCTAGCACTTTTTCTACACTGAAAAAGGTCCCCCACCTGCACCTGTACAGTATACACATCTGGATGAATTGTCTAGTTACGTGGCTCATCCCTGCTGCCACCTTTGTGCTAGGGAACTACATCAGCAGTCCTCCAATACCTGGGGACAACCACCGTACATAGCAATCCAGTGGAGATGTCATTCAAAGGTGCTGCACTCTCCTCTGCCATTTCCTTAAGTATTCTAGGTTGCATCCTGCCTGGCCCCATTGACTTATCCACTCTTAATGCCCCTGGCTTCTCCAGCACCCTTTCTTCTGTGATGTGAGAGTTGCTGTTAGTGGTCTCCCCATCTCCATTTTTTGTCCTAAGTCTGCAATCCAATAGTGTACCTTCCTCCTTCTTGATGAATACTGAGCAAAAAGACTGATTGAGTATCCCAGCTTTGCCCCTATCCCCTTTCTTCCATCTCTCTCTTCCCTGCCCCCCCCAACATTGCAGTTCTCCTAAATGTATTGGAAGAATGTCTTGTCACCATGCTTCACTGCTTCTGCTATTCTCAGCTACACCATAGCCTTTACATTTTAGTCCATCTTGCTGGTCTCATTTGTTGCTCTCAGGTATGATCCCCTGTCTTCATCCCTTTCACTTTCCATGTACTTTTAAAATGCCCTTTCTTCCCTTTTCATGACTTCTGGCACCTCTGGTATGAACCATAATGGTTCCCTAGTCCTCCTCCCTTTGCTGACTTGCTCAATAAAGCAAGCTGCCACTTCTGTGACTCTTGTCTTGAGTACTTACCATTTCCCCTCCACATCCTCAATTGCTGTTGTTCCCCTCATGCTGTCTACTAATAATTCCTGCATCCACATAAATTCCACTTTCCAAAAGTCCCATACATCATTAGGATGCTTACCTTGTTGACTTTGAACTAGTCCTCAATCCACACAGTCCAATGTTTGCTATATGCAAGCAGTTCCCAGACTGTGAATATGTGAACACTCTCACCATTGTTGGAACCAGGTCCAGCATGGCTCACTCCATTGTGGGAGCTAGAACTAACTGCAAAAGGAAAGCTTCCTGACATGCCTCCATGAGGAGCTTCGTTCTTGCACTTGCTGTGACCGGGACTTTCCAGTCCATATCTAACATATTAAAATCCACCTACAACAGTACCTACCTGGACCATGCAGCCTCCTTATAACCTTCTCTAGTTCTCTGTCTACCTCCAGGACCAGGGATGGTGGTCTATACACCACTCCTATTTGGATTTGTTTGCTATTACCCATGGCTACTTGTACCCTAAATGTTTCTAACCCCTTGGAATCCCCAGGTTATTCAACTCTGTGGCCACAATACCTTCCTTTATATAGAATGCCACTCCTCTGCCTTGCTCTTCATCCTAGCCTTCCAAAATAATGCATAGTCTGGAATAGTAACGTCCCATTCATGGTTCTGTAAGCCCACATTTTTGTGCCACCCACTAAGTCCAGCTTTGTTTCCTTCACTAGTGCCTGCACATGCAGCTCTCTGATCTTGTTTTCCCAGACTTCTTGCATTGGTGCAAACCATCTACCAGCACTTTGTTGCCCCCTTCACTCATATCTTACCACAAGGTGTACCCAATCAACACTCATGCTTAGTGGGTGGTGGCTAGTAGTACCTTCTGAATTCTGTTAGACTTTATGTTCCTAGCTGAGCTGCCTCATACCTAGCTTAAACTACCACTGATGTGTGCAAACCATCTTCCCAGCAATGGCTTGCCCTGCTTGTTGGGGTAAAGGACATCTCCTTTAAATAAACTCCATAACCTCCAAATTTGGCCCCAGTCCCCAAAGTAATGAAATCCTTATCCCTTGCACTACCATTTTAGCTGTGTACTGAACTGGGACAAGTGAAATTGTTGCTTTCACTAAGGGTGTGTGGCAATGGTAGAACCTCTCAGAAGGTTACTGCCGTTGCTCTCTACTTCACTACCTGCCACAGAGCATGGAGGCTTACTTTAAGATGTTCCATGTTCCTCCTGCTCATATAGTTTATGCCTACATACATGGTCAGATCTGATTTTCCTCCTCTTTCATCCTCTCATGTGACTTCTACCAATGTGGACCTGAGTCTCTTTGCTGTCGTCCCCAGAGAGCAGCACACAACCTCTTTCCCATCCAGTGTGAGACTTACTTCCCTTCCTGTGGCCCTCACTGTGGAATCACCTAGTACTAGTACCTTTGCTTACCCCATTTGGGGCCCTCCTCCCTCTTTGGCATGTCCCCATCAAACAACGCCTGTCTAGTGGATGTGCCGGATCCATCCTCCCTTGAGTGGGTTACTTGGGTCTCCTCAGTCTGCAACAGTGAGTACCTGTTGCTTGTGCACGGCACTGATTTTATAGCCTTCATCCTTCCATTGTGCCTCTCCTCTTCCCTACTACTGTCCATCCATCAGCTATGGCCTGGATGGGCCTTTGTGGTGCCTGAGGTAGTAGCATCCTATGTGGCCTGGTGTCTTCAATCCTCAAGTGGCATATTTCAGCCCATGCTGCCTCTAGCTGTGCCCTCATGGCCTCAAACTTCCTACAATTTAGGCAGTGGCTTGTGTCCCAGGCAATCTTCTGAGTCACTATTGTCCCATTCCCCCTGCACTCCTCCCACATCCCAATTCAGTGTCCCACCTGCATGATTATGTAGTTGGGTGGGCACTAGAGACTTGGTACAGAATAACACTGTTGTGCCACTTCAGTAGATACAGTTACCCTCACTGATATCTTTGTGGTGGTACACTAGACAGGATTCCTCTACAAACTCACAAAATTCAGCTCTGTTCTACTGCAGTATGTACACTTTAGTGGTTCCTTATAGCTTTTTTACTCTATTGGTCATACCCCCATTTAGCTATAATTGCTTATCCAATACCTATGCGGTGTTACTAAAGTTAGGTTGTTGCCACAATTGCTATACTCATGATTTGTTGCTCTAGTTTGACTGTCTGACCTTTATCACTGTGCGTACTTACCCTCTGGCACCACATCTTACCTTGCTGTCATTTCCACTTCACTCCTCAAACTAGCGCAGTCCCCTGTAGACTCTCTGCAGACACACCTACAGACTTTGCACTCCTAGTCTGCCCTGAGGGAGGAAGTTGCCCGTCTTCAGGCTGCACTGGACAGTAGTAAGGAAACCTTCCCCCAGGCCACACTGGACAGTAGGAAGGGAACCTCCCCCATCCAGGGAGCACTAGCGCCACCACCACTACCTCAGAGGTTGCAAAGAAAGCACAGCAGTTGGACCACAGTGGGCTCAGGGAGGGTGAGGAGGGTGGAACAGAGGCACACCCAGTCAATTGTTCCACTCCACAATCCATACACCATTATGGGGGAGCATAGCTCCCCTATGGATGCACCAGCAGAGAAGACTGATGATAACTGTCACAAGGGAGGCCCACTGGAAGGAGGCAGAGGACACCACAGGGAAAGGAAGCAGCTCCTGGTGGGGGACTCAATTATTAGGGGTATAGAACTGGGGGGAGCTGGGAAAACTGAAGTAAGGTGCCTGCCTGGTGCCATGGCTTGGAGGGACAGGAAGCGCATCCTCAGGATCACGAGAACAGCTGCAAGGGATTCTGAGCTGGACGTAATTGTCCACCTAGGGACAAATGACTTGGCTCATCATGAGATTAGAGCAGTGCAGGAGGACATTGCAGAGTTGGGGAGGGACCTAAGACAAGTAGCACACACAGTATCCTTCTCAGAGGTGCTGCCTGTCAAAAGCATGGGGGAGGTGAGGGTAATTGGCACCATGCAGTTTAATGAATGGTTGAAAGAATGGTGCAGAGCACAGGGTTTGGCTGCATTGGGGACTGGGGTTCCACCTGGAGGACACCAGCCTATACTGGCAGGATGGTCTGCATCTGTCCAGGAAGGGAACAATTCTTTGAGCAATCGGTTTAAATGCTTCATTGGCAAGCTTCTAGTCAAGGGGAGGCACTGACAAGCAGCAGGAAAATCCCAGCCTCTCCCTACAAAACAGGGTACTAAATGAGAAAAAGACTGAGGTAGAATGGTCAGTGGGGGATGCTGCAACAGAAGGTAAAGCCATCAAAAAATGGAGAGCAATGAGTACCAATGCCCGTAGTCTGGGTAACAAGCTTCCTGAATTAGTGGCCTTGATGGAGGAGGAACATCTGGATATCGTGGCAGTCACAGAAACATGGTACACACAAAACCATGACTGGGACATAAACATACCAGGATACACTGTCTACAGGAGGGACAGGGAGGGTAAAAGAGGAGGAGGAGTAGTTCTTTACATAGGAAGGAATAAAAGCAACAGAACAAAAGGGTAAACAGGAGGAGAAGAAGCACTGTGGGTAAATTTGGAGACAGGCAATGGCACCACAATAATGGCACAGGGGTTGTCTCTGACCCCTTCTCAGGGGAGAAATGGACAGGAAATGATAGAAAGTATACTTAGAATGGCAGAAAAAGGAGATATTGCTGATGGGTGATCTGAATATGCCAGATGTTAACTGGAGTGCAGTTGCAGCTGCCACTTTGAAGAGTGCAGTTATTCTAGATGCCCACAGGGGCATGCCTTAGACAACTAGTACTGGAGCCCACTCAAGAGGGAGCAATATTAGACTTGATTCTTTCAAATGGAGATGGAGAGAGGATCCAGATGAAGTGGTTAGCCACCTGGGAACTAGCGACCATCGAACAGTATGGTTCACAATAAACACAGCAATAGAAAGTCAAGCCATACAAAGACAAAAGTACTGGACTTTTAGAGGGCTGACTTTGCTAAAATGGTGAGCCTTTATGGAATGCACTAGCAAATGGGCAGGAAGGAGGGGTAGAAGAACAATGGGAATAATAAAAACTGCCATCACAGAGGTAACGAGCCTTTGTGTGAAGCAAATAAACAAAACAAGACGATGTAAGAAACCACTATAGTTCTTGAAGTGGCAGTGAAGGTTCAAGAGAAAAAGAAAGCATTCAGGAAGTACAAGGAATCGCAGAAGGAGCAGGACAGAGAACTGTATCAGTTAAAGCAAAAGGAGGCTGGGAAGGCAGTCAGAACAGCAAAGGCCCAAACCGAGGAAAAGATAGCCAACTCAGTTAAGAAGGGGGATAAAACCTTTTATAGGTACATCAGGAGCAAAGGAAGACCAAGGGAGGGATAGTGAGGCTTAATAAAGGGAGGGAGGGTGGGCAGAGGAGACTGTGAAAAGGCAGAGATACTAAACAAATATTTTGCTCAGTATTTACAAATGAAGAGGAGGTACATAAAACAAACAGTAGTAACACTTTGGATACAGAAGTTGATACCAGCCCATTTACAGAAGAAAGGGTTCTGAAAGAACTCTTAAAACTGAAGTGGACAAAGCAATGGGGCCTGATGGGATTCATCCAGAATTTCAAAAGAGCTAAGGGTAGAACTAGTGACACCACTGACTACCCTTTAACAAATCATGGGATGATGGGGTGGTACCGAGGACTGGAGGAGGGCAGATGTGATTCCCTTCACAAAAGTGGGAGCAAGGCAGAAGCAGGAAACTACAGACCTGTTAGTTTAACCTCAGTGATAGGAAAATGATGGAATCACTTCTGAAGGAAAGATTTATCGAGTATCAGAGGCCAAAGGGGCACAGGACCCTAGGCAGCATGGATTCCACAGCCCGGAAGGTCATGCCAGACAAATCCTGATAGATTTCTTTGACTGGGTGACCAAGTAGTAGATCAGGGAGGGGCTGTGGACATGGCCTACCTAGACTTTAGCAAGGCATTTGACATAGTCCCACACAAAAGATTAATATACAAGTTAGCCAGCCTGGGAGTGGGTCCCAAGATGACAGCCTGGGTAAAAATTGGCTGGAGAATAGGACACAGAGAGTAATAGTAAATGGAGTCCACTCAGAAGAAAGGAGGTTACTAGTGAGGTACCGTGAGGGTTCAGTATTAGGACCGGTCCTCTTCAATGTCTTCATAAGCGTACATTGGAAGGACTGGAAGGAAAGTATGTCTCTTTGCAGATGACACTAAGATCTGCAACAGAGCTGATGCACAGGTAGGGGTGGAAGGGATGAGAAGGACTTGGCAAGGTTAGAGGAATGGCCAAATGTATGGCAACTTAGATTCAATGCTAAGAAGTGCAAGGTATGCACCTGGGAAACAAAACCCAGGGAAGAGTACACAGTGGGGGTGAGATACTAACAACAACAAAAATGGAAAGGGACCTGGGGGTAGTCATATCAGATGACCTAAAGGTGGGCAAGCAATGTGAGAGGGCAGCAGGAGGCTGGGGTTGCTGGGATGCATAGGAGAGGCATCACCAGTAGAAAACAGGAAGTTATTATCCCTCTGTACAGACAGCTGGTGAGACCCCATCTGGAGTACTGCGTGCAGTTCTGGAGACCCAATCTCCACAAAGACATAGACAGGATGGAAGCTGACCAGAGGAGGGCAACTAAAATGGTGCAGGGTCTGCACCGGAAGACATATGAAGAGAGACTTAGGAGCTTAATATGTATAGCCTCGAGGAAAGGAGGGAGAGGGGGGACATGATAGAAACTTTCAAGTACCTCAAGGGAATCAACAAAGTCCAAGAGGGTAGCATCTTTCAAAAAAAAGAGGTGTGCAAGAACAAGAGGGCACAATTTGAAGATAGAGGGGGCTCAGAGGTAATTTAAGGAAGTATTTTTTCACAGAGGCGGTTGTGGATGCATGGAACGGCCTTCCGGAGGAGGTTGTCAAGTCAAAATCAGTGGTGGAATTCAAGCATGCATGGGACAGTCATAAGGCAATTCTGGGGGGTGGGGGTAAGAAGAAGTAGGCTGCTGGTTAACTAGGATCTGCAGCTTATCCAGTAGGTAGGGAAATGGGCAGACTGGGTGGGCCAAGCGGTCCTTATCTGCCGTCAAATTCTATGTTTCTGTGTAACAGTGCACTCACAGTCTGCCTCAAGTAGGGATGCTTACAGGTGTGGGATTAAAACATCCTGTCTCTGCTAAGCCTGGTGCAGATCCTTCCAAAATCAGACACCTGTTTCACAGGTCATAATTAACATTGCAACCCACAAGAAACTGCAATATTCTCACAGCTCATTTCCCCTCCTTCACACTAAGAGTAAAATAAATTTAAACAGCCCTGATACACTGACAAAAAGCACTTACTATAATTCTGACTGCTCACTTACATTTCCACTTTAAGTACTACATGAAATAAATTACCCTTCTGGCCTTGGCTAGCTGCCCTGTTATCTCCTTCTTCTCAGCACTCCAGTTTTTCATCAATGAATTCTCCTTGCACATCTGCTTCTGTTACTAACTCCCCTCCTTTCCTCCCCCGTCACTGCCCATGTTTTTACCATCCTATACCTAGCCTCTCTTTTCTCACAGTCGTCTCTCCCCCTGCTTCTCTGGTGCCTTAGTTGATTAAAGGAAACTTCTGTACTTGTTCCCTTGCATCACACCGTATGTTTATGTCTGATTGTTTTTATCTTCCAAGGCTTTTCATTGGCAAAGTCAGGAAAAGTCTGAGAAGAGTATAGGGTTTATCAAAGGGAAAAATATTTTTTGTGGTGCGATTACACTATTTTAAGAAGGCACTATCCCTTGCACAATTATGTTATTCTTATTTGCTCAGGTTGAATGTAAACCAAATGTCAGAAAATTAAAAAAATAAATTCCATGATCCCTCATTTGAAAAATGTATATTGAATATGTTTTAATGCATATCAATACACATCAATATGCAGTAGCATGTAGCTAACAGTTCCAAAGTTATCCCTTCTGGAAGTAATTACCTTTAAAAAGGCACTGTATAATTTTGGATCTGGCAGGGTTAGAAACTAAATTTTTTAAATGAAAACTTACAATGAGCATTACATAATGGAGTCATACTGATGCACTCAAAGTGTATCAATACGCAATAAAACATACTGATGCCTGTAATTACATAATTTGCCGTATGCACGTCATCTTGCATATCAATATATTGCACACTTCTATGTGGACAGTCTTTGAAACTGAAGGGAGTTGCTGATGCTGGGAACCCCCTTCAAGGTGGTAAGTGGAAGAAGAACCCAGCAGAGGCTCCCTAGAAATGGAAATAGGGCCAGGGAAAGCCTGCAGTGGTGGGGGCGAGGGACAAGTAAAGGTAGTGAGTTAGGGTCTGGGTAGTAAATGTGCACATATCAGAATCGTTGATGGACAGGACAGGATGGGGAGGGAGTGGAGGCACAAGGAGGAAATCAGAGATAAGTTTAAATAACAAGATTGGTGAACTGCATTTGACAGTGGCACAGTGGAAGAGGCTAAGTTAGGCTTAGTGGCCATCACAGAGACTTGGGCCAGTGGTAGCAATGATTGGGATCTAGCAGTTCCAGGATATAGCTTACATAAGAGAGACAGGGCAAGGATAAAGGAGGGGGTAGCCCTATACATTAGAGAAGGTATTGAGGTGAAAGAGGACTGTAAAAAAGGAAGGGGAGGGGAAGTGGAATCAATCTGTGTACAGCTGATAGTAGCAGCAGCGGAGGTGAAGAGGGAGAGGAGGCATGGTTTTGCCTCTCTCCCTCCAACAGATTGCCACACTAGCAAGCCACTGACAGCTACTGGGAGCACAGAGAAAACCACCAATTGGGTGGTAATGGCAGCAGAGTGGGTGCAGCTGAGTGAGCCATGGGATTTAAATGACAGGCTCCAGCTCTCCCTTTACATGGATCAGTGGCAGCAGAGGTGAAGAGGGAGAGAAGGCAAGGTTTTTGGAAGTGCCTGTCCCTCCTCTAACAGATCCCTGTGCCAGTAAGCCACTGGCAGCTTCTGGAGGCACAGAAGAAACCATCAATCAGGTGGCAAAGGCACCAAAGGGGGCAGAGCTGAGGGATACCAAGCCTACCTATAAAACTCCCTGCAGCCAAGTGGCCCCCTGCTTGTGGCCCTCATGCTAAGGACATGTGCCAAGGACAGTGACAACCACAGTCTGCCAGGAGTCAGGCTATGAGAAAGCCAACAGCCAGGACCACTGTCCAGTAGATCCCAGGTACACCTGTGTTGTTCTTGTGATGTGCTTAGGAGGCTTGCTGCTAAGCATTTGGAGGGTTAGTATGCTTGTAGACTTTGGGGCTTGCTATTAAACTGTTGCTGGGTATTATAGTATTTATGGGTATAGGATATTGTTGTTTAACTGTTACAGGGCATTAGTGTGTTTCTGGGCTTAGGAGCTTGTTGTTAAACTGTTGCTGAGAATTAGTTTGTTGCTGGGTTTAGCAGCTTGCTGTTAAACGGTTGCTGGGTATTATATGTGTTTGTGAGTTAGGGGGCTTGCTATTAAACTTTAGAAAATGGGCATGTAAGATCCTGGCTTTTTGATTGGCCAGTTTCCTTCCCCGAGCCCTGGTCTATCTGACAATAAACCCTGGTAAAACTGAGTTCCAAATTGGGGTGCCCCATTACTTGGGGTATGTTTGGGCCACCCCGAGTTTTGCAACTGGCTATCCACCATTTTTTTTCTCGCTTAGCTAGAGACTTGATGAGCGACTCGGAGGTTGGCCAAGGCCCCCCCTCCCCACTTGTCTTTCATCACTGTTGATAAAGACAGCCATACGCTTAAAAAAAATAGAATGAAACAAAAATGAAGCAATCAATGGGATCGGCTTCAAGTCACCAGCAGTCGAAAGCATAGATTTTAAAATGCAGCGCAGAGCAAGCATCTCCATAGCAATGAAATCTACATGTGCTACTTGCCTGCATTGCCTGCCATACAATCTATCTTCCACAACAGCAAAAAAAAAATCTATCCAACGTACCTGATATTTCAGACATAATCTGCCAGCACCCCTGAAACTACTGCCGGGGATTGTGTAGAATAGTTCAATTCATAGCATGATATATACATGATCATGTGCAGCCCTGATACTCCTCAATCTGTGTCCAAAAACTTTACGCAAGTCCACCTCCATGAATGCCCTTTTGAGGGCAGATAGTGCTCACCCCCCAACCTGAAAAAATCCATGCCATATGGACTAATGCTGTGTATATGCCGCAATTGCAGCGATACAGCTATTTTCTAAGAACAAGTTATGGATTTAGAAAGAAGATTTCTAGATAGAGGATATGATATTGAGTTGGTAAAAGAAGCTAAATTGTGAGCAGAAAGACTTAGCAGGTCAGATTTACTTCAGGACAAAAATATAGGAAAACAGCACATGGTTGAGAATGAACCAATCACATTTGTGACTGACTACAAACACACAGCTAGGAGAATTGGCAACGTTGTATATAAAAACTGGGCAATTCTTTATTTTTTTTTATTTTTTATCACTTTTTACCTCCTTTGCTGTGGGCTCCATGGGGCTATGACTCCCCCGAAGGGGGTACATCCTCCGGCCTGACCCCCAGTTCATCTGCCACCCAAGGTTCCCCTGTGGACTCTCCCTCCATGACAGGGCCAGGTGTGGGGATGCCGGCTGTCCCCTGCCACCGGTACATCAAATCTGGTGGCAGGGGGCAGACTTCGCCTGAGCCGTCGGGCCATCATGAGTCCGTGCAGCCCTGGCCATTTTCCATTTTCTCTCTTCCCTCCCCTCTGGTGTAAGCACGTCAGCTTCCGAGCCTCTAGACTCTTACTGCCCTCCAGTCACTGCTAGAGGGAAGCCAGTGGGCATGATGACTAATCCCCTTCCCCAGAGAGAGGACAGCAGTCCTACAGATGCTCAATCCTCTCTCCCCCATGCTGACCCCCAGTGGTCCAGGCTCATTCCTGAACTAGGGTAACCGACGTGGCGCGAGATGTGGCATCCAGCACCTCAACCCTCAGTGCCTCCTGGCCGGCAAACTGGGCAATTCTTAAAGGAGAAACTGTGGTAAAAAAAGCTGTTAAAGAGAAGCCTAGGGTGTCCTTTAGAAGGGGCATTAGTATTTCAGACAAAGTGGTACACAGCAGATTAGGGAGTGCTGCCAACAAAACAAGTACATGGTTGCCAAATAGATCAAAAGGTTTTCATAAGTGCAAAAGATGCAACGTTTGCACTTTTGCAGAACAAGGCAGCACCTTTACACATCCTGCAGACCCACTAAGGAAGGTAATACTTGATCAATGTACTGTATAACATGTTACACACTTTTTGTTGTGTATGCTGTTCAGTGTGGGTGTAATAAAATTTATGTGGGATGTACTACCAGACCACTAAAGCAAAGATTACAAGAGCATGTGAGATCCATTGAAAATGCTAAAGAGGATACACCAGTGGGATTCCACGTTGCCTTAGCTCATGGTTCAAAAATGGATAACTTAAAATTCACAGCCTTAGAGCATATACCTGCACAAAAGAAAGGTGGAAATAGAACTAATGCACTAGACAGGAGGGAGAGCTATTGGATTTTTATGTTGAAAATAGTTAAACCTGGAGGTATGAATGAAAATTGGGATATAAAACCTTATTTAATATAAAGTGTTTCTGTTATAACTCTGATGCACTATGTCCTAAATCTCTGGCCTTTGTTTTTCCCTCCCTCTTCCCCCATCTCCCTCGCCCCCATTTAGCTTTACAATATTAACTTTATTTGCTGTCTTTTTGTTTCTAGCTGCAAACATCTTACTTAGAATTAAAAATAAATTTGAATGAAAAAATCATGTGACATCGAAAAACAGTGGAGATACATCACCTTTGGTAGTTATTATGGCTTTGTGATGGTCTCTCTAAAGTTCAGAAATTTTTTTTGAGAATGTACTGTACTAATAATATTTGTTTTTGTGTCTTCTTTTTTATGGACTTCTATTTGATAGTAAGCATAGATATTGTAAAATGATATAACCACCAATGTGAATCATTAGGGTTTTGTGATGGGCACCCTTACAGACTGTCATGATACATTTACTAACTTAAATATATAAAATTAGTGCTTATTATTATTCATATCCAGTAATCAGATTTTTGTGTAAAGCAATATTTAGTATTTTTTATTTGATATATATATTGGTTTTGAGAAATTTATGTAGCTGGAACATGTTCCAAAAACTATAACTCTTTGTTTCTTCCCCACAGATATTTGTTTTGTTCCTCAAGTCCCCTGGTGTCCCTGAGATTACTTTGATGGCCTGTTGATTGCTGGAAAGCTGAAGCTAGATTGCAGAGCTTATAAATAATATAAATGTGGCTCCCCATAACTTTTTTGTAAAGAGGCAGATATAATGTACACACATATTTGTGACATTAATTTATCTCCCCACTTTTTTCCAATTCTCTTCTGGTTGAATGTGAACTGATATACTAGACACCGGTCATATATTTTAAAAAAGTTCACTCTCTTATACTTGAGAACATGGATAGTTTTGTAAATACAGTGTTTTACTGTATGTTTGCATTTTTGTAAACTTATCTTTATATTTGGGAATTACTGGTTTGCTGTCAGCTTTAATTAATGTATTAATTGAACTAATCATGTTTTTTGTATAAATTGCTGTTTGCCCTTCCTATTACCACACCCCCTGACAAAGGTTTTTTTTGGACCCAAAGCACCGGGTCGAGTGGCAGTGGCATTGTATGCAACACCCTCACTGAGAATATGAAAGCAATAAGACATGACATGGTGTGGGTTGTTGACTGATAAGACCACACTCCCAGGTGCACTGTTAGGCACGAGGCGCTCACGCCGAGTGACTACAGCAGCTGGGTAGTGCTCTTATCAATCAACAACCCAGACCCTGAAGTGTTTTATAGTGTATGGTGGAACGTTGTTCCCGCTAGGAATCGCACCATACTGAAACGTTGTTCATCCACTAAGTAGAAAATGAATGGACACTGTACTGACTGTACATGCAGAACAGTGTTCCATTCATTTGGAATGACACACTCAAGCAGCTAGCGTTAGCCATGCAGAACAAGGAACCACCGCAAACCACATCATTTTAAAAATATCAACATGCTCCGCATGCTGTCCTCTTCATCCTTAAACACCGTCTGAGTAATAAAATAACCAGATTTTCTGTGGTAAACCAGTAAGCTGGAGAGACAGCAATGTATTATTTGAGCAGTTTGGGTCTACCGCTACCTATGTAACTGTGTTTTCCCACCTTTTCTTTTTGTTTATAAAGTATTACTGTATTGCCTA
This sequence comes from Neoceratodus forsteri, assembly GCA_016271365.2. Taxonomy (NCBI): domain Eukaryota; kingdom Metazoa; phylum Chordata; order Ceratodontiformes; family Ceratodontidae; genus Neoceratodus; species Neoceratodus forsteri. The sequence goes on from CM057449.1 coordinate 739,169,140, forward strand.
CTTTCTTCATCCTGTTTTTTTTCTGTTTTTCCCCTCATTCAAGACATAGAATGTTTATCATGGAATGATTACCATGGAATACAGGGATTCAAAATACTGCTCAGTTCAGCTGGTAGAATGTTACTGTCCTAGCATACTGTACACAGAGACAACAAAAGCCTGTTTTAGAGCCAGTGACTCAATTATTTCACTGTCAGGGCAAGCAGAATAGATTTCCCTGATGAGCTGGTAAAGACAGAAGGGGATTTTTCACTGTTAGTAAAGAAACAGTTGTAATGAAAACTATTAACAATGCTTAATGTTTCTAATATGCTTATGTGTGTAAGGAGAGTGTGATGATCAGGGAAACAACATTTAATTAATTAGTTTTATTTTTTATTTAAGGTAATTTTATTTTAGGGCCCACTTGAAGGTTTTTACAGTGTAAAGGTAGCAACCATGTTTGTGATGGAAGATCAGTTCTGGTTGCAGAGGGACTGATGGAAGACAGTTCTGGTTGTCGGAGGACTGATGTGCTCATTGTGTAACATGGTTTAGGACCAGGATGACTGTGTGTATATAGAGATTTAGGATGGGATATTCAGAAGGGTTGCTTATGGCGCAACACAGTTGCATCATGCGCAACCCACTGATGTGGCCCAGTTCGATATTCAAAAGGAGAAGGTGCGTGGCACAAATCCAGATGTGCCAGGGTGCATCAGTAATGTTTGCGGCGGAAGTAGGGCGGGCGTGTCCATGCATACTCCGCAGATCCCAATATTCAGCCCAGAATGTGCTGAGCAGATGCAGGCACAATCCCTACCTGTGCTGCACACAGTTGATCCAAAAAAACAAGGAACAACAGCTGGCACCCCACAGGTGAGCTACCATATTGCAGGGCGCAACACAGCAGCTGCCAGCTGTAGGTGACCACCCGAGCTCCGGCGGCACGGTCCATCTTGGTAGCGCCCCCCCACCCAATCATGGGCATAAGTTTTAAGAAATAATATTCCAATATCCCTGGTGGTCCAGTGGACTGCTTCCAGCCTGATCGTGGGCACAAGTATTGAAACATTAATGTCCTATTTCCCTGGTGGTCCAGTGGACCGCTCGTAGCCTGATCACGGGCAGAAGTATAAGTAAAGTTGAATCCATCCCTGGTGGTCAGCAGTACCCCCTCCCCACCTCACTGAGCCCCACCACCTGCTCCGCCCAGCAGCAGGCGGGCGGCAGCTCCCCACCTGCAAGCCACCCGGCGCCCGCCGATTGACTGCATACAGTACAGCCTATGCCCATTGATCCACAGTGTGGGCCACTGGGTGTGCAGACTGCATTGTACTACACAATCCAGATATGTGAATGGATTCATTCACATATCTGGAATGTGTAGTATGGCATGGTCTGCATGCCCATTGGCCCATGCTGTGGACCAATGGGCGTACAGCTGTACTGTAAGCAGTCAGTCAGCGGGCAGCTGGGCAGCTTATGGGTAGGAGCTGCCACCTGCCACTGATTGGTGGGGCAGGGTGATGGGGTTCAGTGGGAGGGTGGGGAAGGGGGTACCACTGGACCACCAGTGATGGGATTTAATCTGGTTTTTATACTTCTGCCCGTGATCGGGCTGTGAGCGGTCCACTGGACTACCAGGGATGGGATTTAATCCCTTTATTTATACTTCTGCCTGTGATCGGGCTGCAAGCGGTACACTGGACCACCAGGGATATAGGACATCTATGTTTCAATACTTGTGCCCACGATTGGGCTGGAAGCGTTCTACTGGACCACCAGGGATATTGGAATATTATGTTTTGCAACTTATGCCCGCAATCGGGCACTGGGGCACTTTGCCACTTGTTCAGGGGCATCAGTCCACGATGGCTGCAGCCTGGCAGGGTGCCAGGCACAAGTCACCGGGGGTCGGTGCACCTGCATGCAAATGGGGCCATAATGACATGCAAATGGCCCCCATTTGCACCTTGCATGAATTATGGCCCCATTTGTATGTCCACTGCTGAATATCATGGTTGATGCACCTAGTGCAATGGCACTTGCACTAGCGCATCCCCCTGCCCCTCTCTGGCCACTTGCGTTGATGCAGTGCCACTGCGCCATGTGCTATGTGGGTGGCCATGGAGCGATATTCAGTGGTGTTGAACCGTGGCTCAGCACCATTGAATATCACCCTGTCAGCGCCCTGGCACATCCCAGTTGTGCTGTGCCAGGCTTGCACCACAGCCTGGCGCAGTCTGAATATCCCACCCTTAATGTACAGTCAGCTGATGTCTCTTGGCCAATGAGATTTCTAGATTTTTTCTTGCCATTTTATAAAGCTTATTAAAACTTTGAAACTGATTTTGGCGTGAGGGTACTTTTTTGGCTAACAGTTCTCTTCGACAGGAGTGCAAACATCTTAGGACCCTGTTTACTCCTCAATCTGCCTTTCACTGTGTCAGCGCTAATTTTTTTATTGGTGAGCAGGCAGGCTGCACATCTGTCAATGTTTTACTTACATTTCTTTTTTCCTTTTATTGTTCCCTCAGCTCAACATCTTTAACAACACTTGGACATCGGACATACTCCTGCCAGCACCTACATTAGGATCGGAGTCTTTCACCAGCAGCTGGGGGGGGGGGGATGGCAGCAGTTACTCCTGACTGAGTTGTAAACAGCACTTACTACCATTAAAAAAAAAAAAGGATTGCAGAAGGAGGCAGTTTAGTGGGTCCAGATGCCAAAACACTTGTTTTCCCTACTAAGAAAAAATAATGATAGCATTAACATAACTAAACTTCCACTGCACACTCTACCTTCTGACTCTACCCATCAACATGCTAGGCTCAGGGAAAATGTCACACTATAAATGCAGAATGAATTAATAAATAAATAAAAGCAGCAGTAAAAGAAAACGATTTTGAAAATGTAAAGCTGTGTGGGGGTGGGGGTGGGGAGGTAACCATTACAACCAGCTCTAAACCCATAACTGCAAACGGTCCAATGTTTGTCCCTAGCTTAAAAAACAGCAGTGTAATGCAGGCAGAGGAACTACTTTATTACAAAATATATAAAACAACCAAGAGTTTTAACTTTCAACATAAAAGTTCTTTTTTTCAAAGCTATATAATACAGTTGCCCATTTTCTAAGCACAATACTACCCTCCAGGGTGGGCGGTATTGTGCAGTACTAGACCTTACAAGGGCTATAAGGCCCTCTTCCTGCAGTGTGGGGCCTTATTATGCCCTTGGATGGTCTAATATAGCTCAATACCACCCACCCTGTTGGGTATTATTATTACTTATACTGATGGGTAGTAGTGTGTTGCTGGGTTTAGAGGATTGCTGTTAAAGGTCGCAGGGTATTAGTATTATTGTGTTTGGGGCTTTGAGGGCTTGCTATTAAACTGTTGCTGGTTATTAATGTGTTCTTGGTTTAGGAGCTTGCTGTTAAATGGTTTTTACGTATTAGTGTTTTTCGAGGTTTAGGGGCTTGCTATTGCTGGGTGATAGTAGGATAGTCCTACTTGGTTCTTGGACAGAAGAATAGGAAGCACAAGAAGAGCAGGAAAAAGGAAATGTGGGGAGAAGTGCAATACAATGGTTGTGAAGTGGCAATTTACAGGGAGAACTTCTGGAGACTGTGGTGCTGCCCCATCTACATACACTTCTCTGGGTTGAGGGAGCAGGTCCCTAGGCTCCAGGCAGCACTGGCTGAGAACCGGAAGAATGTCACTAGACACAAAGATGCATTGACTAGGAGTCAGGGAACCATTTCTACCACCCATGGACCACCAAGCCAGACTCTGCTGCCTCAAAGGATGCCAGAAGAGAGGAGCAGTTGGACTAAGTGAACTCAAGCAGGGTGGGGGGGGGGTGAGAGCAGGAACACTTGGAGAAGTGGGTCACAGGCACACTCCTCTACTGATACCACTAAGAATTCCTATGCCATTCTGACTGAGCAGGATTGCCAAGAAGAGGTACCCCAGTGGAGTCCCTGGTTGGGGGGGGAGGACTCTGGAGAAGGCAGAAGCAACTTCTGGTGGAGAACTCTATTATCAGGGGGATAGAGTTGAGGAAAGGAAAGGGAGTAGAGAGGGAGGCAAAGTTCCTACCTGGTGCAACAGCTCAGAGGGATGGGAAGCATATCCAACAGATTGCAGGGGAAATAGGAAAGAAGGGGGAGCTGGATGCCATTGTCTACCTGGGGATAAATGACCTAGCCATGTATGGGGCAGGAACAGTGCAGGGGCAGTTTAGGGAACTGGGGAAGGGTCCTAGGCAGGTAGAATGCACAGTAGCTTTTACAGAAGTACTGCCTATCTGCTACAGGGAGAAGGGGAGGGAGCTCTGCACTAAGTCCTTTGACTCATGGTTGATGGAATGGTGCAGAGAGGAAAGGTATGGCTACATTGGGGACTGGGGATCCACCTGGAGGGATTAGAGCTTATACCGGGGGAGATGGTCTGCATCGATCCAGGAGGGGAACAGCAGTCCACAGTGGACAGTTTAAATGTTACTTTGATGGACATTTAAACTAGCTGAGGGGGGTGGTGAAAGACAAAGGGGAAGCAAGAACTCCCCCAGCTGAGACAGAGACTTGCAAGATCCCAAGAGGAGAGAATCCCACCAGATGCAAGACAATAAAGGTAGCAGGGGGTTACCAAAGGAGAAAGGGGAAGTAGCAGTCAAATTAAAAAGGTGAAGAAGGGAGAACAACTGAAAAAAGGGGGAAGTGAGAAGAAAAGGGACAACCAAATCTGGAAAGTCATATCTGCCAATGCTAGAAGTTTGGAAAATTAGATCCCAGGCCTGGAAGACATCATGGCAGAGGCAGACCTAGATATCGTGAGCATTACTGACTCATGGTTCACTGACAACCATGTCTGGGAAGTGGTCATACTAGGCTACACAGTGTTTAGAAGGGTTCCATGTCAAAACAGCGAGTGCATAACAGCGACCGTCAAATGAGCGACTCTGTAATAGCAACAGTCAAATCAGTGACTGCATATTGCAGCGCTACCTGAAATAGTGACTATGCAGCTCATATCTGGAGCTGAAAATTGTAGAACTCCACAGCCATTCTCACAGCATTCGATCAGGAATGTGCACCTTGGTACATGCCTATTTATTACCTCCTTGTAGTGCGGGGGGCCCCGGCCTGCCACCCCTATTTCTATGATTATTACTCCACAACACTGTATGATAGTAGGGTATTTAGAATGTTCTAAATCACCATTAATGCCCAATTGCTCTATTGTGCCAGTCGCTGTTATTGGTATCGCTCATTTGACTTTGCCCAAATGTAGCCGCTGTTTTAAATTCGCTGTTATTACGTGATACCATTTGGGTGGGACAGAGTATGAAGAAAAGGAGGTGGACTGGTGCTTTATGTTAAGGAAAACATAAAAGCAGCAGTGGTACATTGAATTCAAGGGGGGGCTGAGGTATTGTGGGTATTCCTCAAGTCAGGAAACTAAGCCATTATTCGGATAGATGTGGTCTACAGGCCTTTGGCATGGGGGAGGACTTAGATAAAGAAATTTTAGAAGCAATTGGAAAAAATGGCTGAAAAGGGGGAGGTGGTACTGCTTGGGAACTTTAATCTGCCCGATGTAGATTCGAGCCTCCCTACTACAGTGACAGTTAGAAACAGAGACATCCTAGACTCCATACAGGGGGCATTCCTCAGGTAACTAGTCAGTGAACTCTCTCGGTGTGAGGCAATACTGGACCTAGTGCTTACTAACAGGGACAGTGTTGCAGACATCAGGGTGGGAAGTCATCTGGGGACCAATGATCATTGCTCAGTGTGGCTCAGTATATGAATAGTGATGGAATCCAACCATACAAGGGTGAGGGTCTTGGATTTCAGAAGAGCTGACTTTACAAAGATGGGTGAATTCCTCTGAATGGACTTGGTAGGTGGAGATGCCCAGGGTGGGGTGGAGGGCAAATGGGCCAGACTTAAAGAGGGCATAGTAAAGGCAAAAACCTGTACATCAAGCAGGTTAGCAAAAGCAAAAGGAAGAGGTGACCGTTATGGTTCTTGAAGGAGGTGGCAGAAAAGGTAAAGGCAAAACAGGTAGCATTCAGAAGGTATAAGGAGGTCTAGAAAGAGGAAGATAGGGAAGTGTATCTGGGGAAACAGAAGGAGGCAGGCAAAGCAATAAGGAGTGCACAGGTATAAACGAAGGAAAGAATAGCTCAGGTAGCAACAAAAGGGAACAAGAACTTTTTTAGGTATGTTAGCGTGAACAGGAAGACAAAGGGAGGGAGTGTACAATTAAAGAGGGAGAGGGTACTATATGGAGTGGGTTCAAAAAAACATAAACATCTTGAACAAATACTTCTTCTCAGTGTTCACAGAAGAAGGGGAGGGAACGGGATCATGAAAAGGCACTAGGAGCTTTGAGGGAAGGGAAGTCCATTTTCTGAGGAGAGGGTCAAGAAAGCACTCGCTAATCTGAGGGTTGACAAAGCCATGGGGCCAGACAGGGTGCATCCAAGAGTGCTGAGGGAACTCTGGGAGGTACTGACTGCACCCCTGGCAGACTTGTTTAACAGTTCATGAGAACATGCATGAGAAAGTGATCAACTCTTATGTGTATTTCATCAAATAAAGCTCAGATTACAAGTCTCATACTCCCTTTAGCTATATGCTGCCATCAAAGACGATCATAATTCAAAGTAATTAAATATTCACTGGATAAACTGATTGTAAAATTAGCACACTTCTTTAAGGATGCAGAAGGCTACCTTACCAATTAAAGCAGTTGTTTAAACAAACCTTGCAATCCCATTTAATACCAATATAAGAAATCAAAGCAGGCAAGCTTGTAGGTATTCTGACATGAGTTACTATACCTTAAAACCAAACAAAAAATGCTTCCAATTACATATTATTATAGCCTCTTTATATAGTGCATATTATGCAGTCATATGTGAACAAAACCCTTAAATAAATGAATTTGAACTAGGAGAAATATAACTTATTGTTGTATATAAAAGGTAAGCAGACTACAGTATGCTGCATTCAGTGATCCTTCATTGTAGCACCCTATATGAAGTATTCGTGTAACTCAGTAGTTGGGATGATCACTCAATACATTTCTTAAGCAATTCACAACTATAAGATTACAGAATACGTTTTTTTGTTAGGAAGCACAGTCATTTATTTTACAAACCTCACCATCTCTACATTACCCTAAAACTGCAAGTACTGAGAAATCTTTGCTATTTGCTTCATGTGTGGTGTTTTAAAGGGGCACTGTTAACCCCCTTCAGGCATCAAAGTTCCTCTAGCTTAAAAACACATTTTTTATTGGTTACTTTCTATAGAGATTGCTGATACAGCTGGTAGTTTGATTCTGATTCCTTTTCTTCTTTTTAAAAGTGAAAAACAGACTGCCCACCACACAGGTGTTACCACACACAAATGTGTTTATTTATAGTCCTTGATTATCTCGCACTGCATCTTTCCTGGATTTAAAAACCCCTAGACAGTCTAGCCACTAATGATACAGTGGAGGGGAGACTATTAAATTATGAGTAGCTGCACTGTTTGGGGGTGCTCCTAATGTTTAGATAGTAAGCAATGGCATTATGTAATAAGGGTTGTGACAGGGAGCTCCTGCTGCTCTTGAGGACTGACCTTTTCTTAAATCTGTTGCAACATTTCTTCTATTTCTTAGCCTAATCCATTCTTTACAATTTCTAGACCATAAGGTTGATCACCTATGGGCACCCCCTTCCCTTTCTTGACTATGCTATAGTGTCCTCTTTAATTTCCCTTTTCCCTCTCAGGTCCTCTTACAGGGAGGTGATTGTGGTGACCTCCAAACACATGTAAAACAGGTTGTGTTTATCATTGCTGGATTTAGTATGTAATAGCACTCTGTCATAAAATACCTTGATGTATATATCTTATGTTTATGAAACCTGTAAATGTTGAAAATACCATGGCACTAGGAGTTTTTGATAATGGTAAAAAGTACTAGGTGACTATTATAGAAATTAAGTTAGTTGTGCTGTTTAAAATGCATGTAAATTGATGTATACTGAACAAGTCTGAAATGTCATGGTGATTTGCATATATCCCATGATGTTTTAAATTATGGAAGTATGTATGATGTTGTATTTCTTTGAAGCTTGATTTGTTGCCAATGCCCTTTGGGGTAACCCTTTTTTCAGTGATTCTGCATTGAGGTTCTTTCTCTATAGCTTGTTTTTTTTTGTCTTTTTGAGCCCCCACTACCCAAGCAAACAAGGTCCACATAGGGATGATGGGTTTTCACAAAAAATATTTAGATCAGTGATCAGTGTCAGTAGGTGCTTGCTTAAGTGCACAGAAAGGACATACATAGGCTGTTGCTGCAAACTGGTGTACTGAAGAAGGAATATGACATTGCTGCATCTTATTTCCTGTATTTTGAATAAACATCATACAGAGATTGTGTGTTGAACCTGAAGTTCGGTATCTGGTCCATCTGTTATCCCAAAATCCCTCCACAGACATGGTGTCAGAAGTGGGGTAACTTGCTGGAAGTCTCTGGACTGGCTGAAGAGGGATGTTTTCTGGCGGATATCACCCAGATATCCCAGGTGGACCGATGCCCCAGGAGTTGTCAAAGGAGAATCCGGAAAAGAAAGTCCATGGAGTTCAGACCAGAACCATGGCTGACTGATGGAGAGAAGCTTCTGCTTGGACTGGACCTGGGAGCTTGGAGGAAGGCCAAGCCTGAAGACAATGAAGAGATGCAGGTCGAGGCAGACTGGAGGTGCGAGAGACAACACCCAGGAGGTAGAGACCCTAATGAGGATGATCCACTGGATGAGAGGGCAATGGCTTGAGGCAGACCAACTATGCAGAGAGGAGGAAAAATGGTGCCAGATGCTTGAGAGGTTCCTGCCAGAGAGTTTGGATAAAGAATCGGAGGAGGATTTTCATGGGCTCAGTTTGAGGAGGACCCTTTGACTGTGCAGGATATTCCTTTGTTTCCTGTGTTTCCAGGATGTTACCTGTTGGAGGTCAGAGATACAAGTATGGAACTTGAATGTAAGACCCCAGGTAAGACTATGCCTAGTGATATTGTGCTGGGGTTGAAGACTCCAAGCAAGCAAGAAGAAGCCTATGAGGCTAAAGGTACTTTTTCTTGTATTGATGCAGTTAAATCTATTAACAGTATTGACTGGGGTATACTGCAGGCTAAAGATGCTAATGTTGCCACGATGTTACAATATGTAAAGATCAAGGAGGTGGTACAAGTGCTTTATTTTTTTGATGAAAAACCTACAAAGGCAGAGGTGGGTGGAAAATGGATTGGAACCTGTGTTGGGGTAACACGTAGAGTGTCTACCTTCAGGTGTCTGCATCAGTAGCAAGTGAAATGAATGAATCAAGAGACATAGTGGGTTTATGTAGAAGGGTTGAACTTAGGAATAAGCCCCTACTTAAAACCGACATATCTGATGGGGTTGGAGCAGGTAGTTACTCACCCCAGAGAAATTGTTTCTATGATACTGGACTTTACAGCCATCCAGATATTTGGTCAATAAAATATGACGGACTTTCCCTAAAAGGAGATGGGAAGGTAGCATTAGTCTCTGTTGAGAAATGTGTTAACACCTCAGGGTAAAGAATGATAATATCCACTATGTTTATGATGGAATGTTTATCATTAATTGGGACCCTGAGACATAGCTTCTGAAGATGGATGGGTGGAAGGTCCGTCCCTTCCTGGGACAGGAAGGTGGTAAGCAGTCTGCAATAACTGCTTCCCTCTTAAGGTCGGGGATATGTGATAGAGAGCTCCTGACACTCTTGAAGACTGACCTTTTCTTAAATCTGTTGCAACATTTCTTCTATTTCTTAGCCTAATCTATTCTTTACAATTTCTAGTCCATAAGGTTGGCCACCTATGGACATCTCCCTCCCTTTCTTAACTATGCTATAGTGTCCTCTTTAATTTTCCTTTTCCCTCTCAGGTCCTCATGCGAGGAGGTTATTGTGGTGACCTCCAAACATATGTAAAACAGGTTGTTTATCATGGTTGGATTTAGCATGTAATAGCATTATGTTATAAATACCTTGATGTATATACCTTATATTTATGAAACCTGTAAATGTTGAAAATACCATGGCACGAGGTGTTTTTAATAATGGCAAAAAGTATTTGTTGACTTTTATAGAAATTAAGTTAGTTGAGCTATTTAAAATGAATGCAAATTGCTGTTAACTCAGTCTGAAATGTCATGGTGATTTGCATATATCCATGATGCTTTGCATTATGGAAGTATGTGTGATGTTGTATTTCTTTGAAACTTGATTTGTTGCCAATGCCCTTTGGGGTAACCCTTTTTTCAGTGATTCTGCATTGAGGTTCTTTATCTATAGCTTGTTTTGTTTTTTGTCTTTTTGAGCCCCCACTACCCAAGCAAACAAGGCCACATAGGGATGAAGGGTTTTCACTAAAAATGTTTAGATCAGAGATCAGTGTCAGTAGGTGCTGGGTAAGTGCAGAGAAAGGACATACATAGGCTGTTGCTGAAAACTGAAGTACTGAAGAAGGAATATGACATTGTTGAAGCTTATTTTCTGTATTTTGAATAAACATCACACAGAGATTGTGTGTTGAACCTGAAGTTCGGTGTCTGGTCCATCTGTTATCCCACAACCCCTCCACAAGGGTGAATCCGTAATTGCGCCACACACAAAGAGTGATGCAAACATCGCCTGAATCAAAAGGGCAACAGAAACAAATACAGACTGCTGCAAACAGTGACAGTCCTTGGCAAAACAAATAACAAATCGCATAGTCCCCTGCACCCCACAAAAATTATATAATCAACTCCAGCATTGGGCAGACTTAAAAAAAGAAAGTATATTTTACTTCCTACCGTAGGACCCAAACCTGGATCTGTTGGCTCTGTAGGCGGCAGTTCTAGCCATTACACCAAATGGCCAGTTTGGCAGGGTTTGGCCACACACCTTCCTACATCCTGTCACAGTGAGTGTATTTAACTACTACACTCACTATGCAGGATCCTTCACTGTGACAGAATGTTCGCCCTAAACATGAGCACTATTATTGAATCAATCATATTGAGCCACTCAATAATACTCCCCCATATAGGGAGCTACCATAAGCAATAAAAGCAGATCAAGGATTTGAAACAAAACAAAATTAGGCATGATTACACTATTAACACATATTTTAGTTCAATTACAAAAGTAAGCAGCTAAAACAACCAGCCATGTCAATGAATTTTATAGAAGGAAAGCAACTTTAAAATGTGGGGTTTCTACTAGAAATAATATGTTGCAAAAAGGGTCGATGGTGTCCCTTTAACCTTAATCTAATTGCACTTATATGTGACCTATTTTGAGTTAATTTATTTAGGGATATTTTTCACATGCGAGCATTTAATAAACACTATGTAAATGGGAATATAATATTATAATATAAGATTTGAGCATGGGGTTATCCCACTGGGAGTAATTTCAAAAACATAATATAAAATATACTATAGCATTTGGTTACCAACACGTTTCTTTACCTTGCTTAATGTGTTCCTACATTATAGTATATATACTGCCAAATCTCTCCCTCTCTCTCTCTCTCTCTCTCTCTCTATAGCCTAAGCAATCATGCAATGTTATACACATTTATTTTCTTGTTTGTAATCTGTACATGTATCACAGTACCCCTATTTTTCATGAGATCACACCCGGAAATGAGCTGTGGCTCAGTTTGCTTTTCCTGGGACAAAATGCACTAAATAAATAAATCAAGGTTCACTATGCCTTGGTAGCTCATACCTGCCTGTATGCTGTTTTATTTATACTGACTGCACTATACTATTGTATATATTTTTCTCCATGTACCCCTCTCCCTGGAAAGAAGCCTTGCTTTAGTGTGCCTTTCCTGGTTACCAGTTTTTCAATAAATTAAATGAATAAATGACTCTCCAGACCAATGACCTGTACAGCACAGTCCTTGTTTGTTGCTCTAGCAGCAAATTACTGTATGGTCAGCATGTATGCTGACATTCTCAAACTGTGTACCTGGTATTCAGAATGAACTGTTGGTAACATGAAGACTTCAGAGTCAGTTTTTAAGAATCAAGAGGCAAGCATTTTTGAAATTTGAGATGCCAGGATAATCCATGGTATCTTTAGGTCACCCAAGATAGAAGCAATGTTAGGCCAGGATTTTTTGGTCAGGAGCAGATAACAAGGTAATTGGGTCATTATCTTGACAAATATTTCAATACAAGTTTAGTGCAGGGGGTTTAAAAGATAATAACCATATCTAGGACTACATAAACTCTGATGCTGCAGTCTGAAATGTTTATGAAGTCCCAGATATAGTTACTGAGTTTAAGTTCACCAATATAGTTATTATAGTTATCATATTGAAAGTTAAATACTAATTAGAAAAACAGTAATTATAAGAAATGTTTAGAGGAGTTTAAAAGAATGTTCTGTGGACATTTCAAATGTACAGGTTAGTGATAGAACAATAATGACAGCTGATAATGATCCAGAATGGGTAATACAGTATCTGAACAACTCTAATGTGAGCAACCCTTTAATTAAATTGTACAGAGCCCCGTTAGTGCTATAAGATAAAGAATGTTAGGATAATTTATTTAAGATCTCAATATATATGCATCTACTCATGTATGGTACAGATAAGGAAGCTGATAGATAAAAAAGTACATTATCCAGGGCAGGACTTTATAAGCGCTTGTACCACTGTAAAACTTCTGTAACTACTTTATGCCACAAAACTTATCACTCTGTGGTACTATAAGATCTTTGTTCTCCTACACTCCACCCCTCACCCTTGATACTTTTCAGCTTCTTTAATTTTGACATTCTGGGGCTTCCTTTAACCGCTGTCTTTCCCTTCCAGGGTTAGACATTCCATGCTCCTTCAGGAAACCCTCCAGCAATGGTGTGGTCTAGAACTGGAAAACCCAAAACCTACTTAGTAATTAAGTTGGAATTTCTGCTTTTTCTTGGTTGATTTCTTTGTCTGAAAATGAAATTACTTGCATGCGGTAATTAATTGGAAATGTTTAGGCTTCATATAAAACCTCAAGCTGACAAAGTCAAAAGATGCAATTATGACCCAAGTAATGCATTTAAAGTTCAAACTAAAAACTAAACAGAAATACAAAAAGAAAAACTGTTTCTAAGTTTGTAGAATGCCCTAAAATATACTTAGTAATCAGAGATAAAATGGCTGAATGTCTCTTGCCAATATTTTTCTGTTCCAAATAAAGTTAAAGGCACATGCAAAACACATTGTATCATGTTGTTCAGTTTTTTTTTGTCCTGTTACTGTAATAAAGGGTGTACTGGCATGCTTAAGGATATAATTTTGAGCAGGAAACCACAATAGGGTCTGGGAGTAATTGAAACAGAGACTAAGATTAAAAGATACTATCTTACAAAAATCTTTTGACGTTGTTATGAAAGACATTCACAAGCCGGAAAATGCCAATTAACCATCCATACAAATAAAACATTTGCATGAAATTGATTGGCTTTTAATTGTACTACACATACAAACAGCCATTTAGGATTTGGTTGTGGTAAGAACTAACCTCCCCTTATCCTGCACAACACTTGCTCAGACTACCAGTTCTTTGTAGCATTTTAAAATATTAACGTCAAGTACAATACTTCAGATTCAGAGAGCTGTGCATGTATGGCATGCATGTGAGGCCATCAGCTCACATGCCAACCCACAATAATACCACCAGCGTATTGTTGAAAATGTACAGTAATGTTGAGATCCAGTTTTTACATTTGAACCACTGAAGAAGAATAGATTATGTAGCAGTGACTCTCATCTTAAGAATCAGGCAGAGGAGCACATTGTAAATATGAAGTCTTTCTTTTCTTACTCAAGAAACAAACAAGAATGAGACAGACAGAGAGAAAGAAGGGTACATTTTATATAGAATGAGAAATATTGAGTTGGGTAACATGGACAACCCCATTAGCCTATGAAGACTTTTGAGTGAGTATGGGGGTTTGGAAGGTTTCTGTGGGCATGAAACATAGAATAACTCTACCCCCAAGCCTATTCTTCTATCTGACAAACAATTGTAAACTATCATTTTGTTTTCAATGATACATAGAGCAGACCTCTATTTGCAAGGCATCTGACTTTGTATACTATATTAGTAGGCTGATTTTCATAGCTGATTCATGACCCAGTGGCCAGGGTAGTAATGTGTTACCATAGTTCAACTTACCCCATCAGCTTCAGAAACTATAGGGCATTTTTAATCCATCATCCAGCTGTAATAGGGATAGAATTACATTATTATTATAATACAGGACATTGATTAGACCACATTTTTAGAACTGTGTGCAGTTCTGGTGCCCTTATTTGAAGAAGAACATAAAGCTACTTGAGGGGGTCCAGCGTAGGGTGACTAAGATGATCCAGGGCATGGGAGACAAACCATATGATGAGAGGTTAAGGGACCTTAACATGTATTCCTTGGAGGACAGAAGGGGAAAGGGGTGATATGATGGAAACCTTCAAGTATCTAAAGGGTACAAACAGGCTTGGAGTAGAGGGCATTTTCAATTTAAAAAGGGAAGGGACAACTAGAGGACACAGACTGAAACTTGTGAGGGGTAGATTTAAAAAAGAAATGAGGAGGCACTTTTTCACAGAAAGGGTGTGGTCAAAGTGGAATGAACTGCCTAAGGAGGTGGTATGTTTGGAAACAGTGGGAAGTTTTAAGGGGCTGGGACAGGGTAAAAATGAGTGGCAATGGGAAGGAGGAGAGGGATGGGGAAGAGGGTGGAGGATCGCTCTTGGTGGCAAGAGGAGGATGGGGTAGCTACAGTAAAATAGACTGAGCTGCACAATCGAGCAGACTTGATAGATCACTATGGCCTTTTTCTGCTGGCAATTTTCATATGTCTGTATGTTTATATAATTACTGGGTACAGGGCCGGATTAACCATTAGGCAAAAGGAACAGTTGCCCAGGGCCCCCCTGAGTATGAGAAAGGCCCCCAGCAGCAGTGCATTTTTTTTTTGGCTGTGCTTACAAGCCACATTTGTTTTATTTGGAGGGGGAGTTACTGAGAAACTGAGCTGGAGCCATGAGTGAAAGTGAAAGGGTCATGCAGTACGCGCTGCTCAAGAGTGATTCATCCTTCCACTTTCATGCCCAGGCTGATACAGAGACTGAAAGATTCCTGCAGTTCTTAACTTTTGTAAGTCACACATACCACGCCCTACAGCCTGTCTCAGCTTTATTTATTTATTTATTGAAAATGTTTCACCAGGAGAAGCACGCTGAGCAACAAGATGCTCGTCTCACGGTGTGACCGGGGGGGTACAAGGGAGGAGGGTATACAGAAAACAATCAATAGGTTGAACATTGGAGTCAAGCAATTTGAACAATTGTTACATCGTTAAGTGTGGCTTTACAAACTTGCTACATGAGGAGACACTACATACATATGCCACAAAGAGGGTGGCATAACATATTTGATTACATATCTAGAACTATTCATACTTACATACATGCCTACTATCTAGAGATTAATTTGAAGTATAATGCACCAAGTTGGCTGATAGAACTGGAAGCCTGAGCTTGGGGCCAGGGAGAGGTGACAGGTCTGGGTAGTATACACAGGGAAAGATGAGAGGGTTGACTTACGGAAGACGTTGATGGGGTAATAAGAAGGGGGATAGCAGAAGTGCCATGAGTGGGTTAGTGCATAGGTTGTTTAGGGCCATTTATAAGCCAGTCATTTGGGCGAAGGCCAAGCTGCTGGTCAGGGCATGTAAGGTGAGGAGGGGATCGAGGAGGGGGAGAGAATCAGGCAAGGGGGGGAGGAGGTCAGTGGCATGTACAGTTGGGCGCATAGAAGTTAGTGAGGGCAGAGGATAGAGAGTGTTTGGAGGAGGAATAGCAGATTTGGGCCAGCAGGTCATTCCAGAGCTTAGGGAGGAGGTAAGAAAAAGCCAATTGGCCTGCAGAGGTCCTTCAGTGAGGGATTACTAATAGCCTGGAGTCAGTAGACCTGAGGGTGTGGGCTGGGGTTGGCGGGGAGGATAGGGAGGAGATGAGGTAGGGCGGAAGGGAACCGAGCCAGAAATTAGAAACAAATTTAGCACTCTGAAGTAGGCGACAGTTGCTCAGGGATGGAAGGGCCAGCGAATGGAAGAGCTCGCAGTGATGGGTATGGGGGGCATCAAGGGCGAAGCGGCAGAAAGCATTGAAGAGGGGGTCCAGTCTGGATAAGGTGGACTTGGGGGCAGAGCTGTAGACAACATTGCAGTAGTCGAAGGAAGGTAGAATCATTTTCAGGACTATTTCATGTCTTACAGGAAGCAGGAGACCAGTGCGGTTTCTATAGAGGACGCCGAGCTTAGGGCACAGTATTGACAGGATGGCGTCCACGTGTGTGGAAAAGGAGAGGTGGCAATCAAGCCAAACCCCCAGGTACCTAAAGGAGGGCATGTCTTCAAGAACAGTGTTATTCAGGGTACGGAAGATCAGGGGGGATGTAAGTCTGGATAGCCTCTGTCTAGTGCCAAAAGTCATAGAGACTGTTTTCTTGGCATTTAGGGAGAGTTGGTTGGAGTTAAACCAGCGTTGTATTTTGTTGAAGTCGGTCTGGAGATTAGAAGTGACTTCTTCATGGGTACGGCCGGATGTAAATAGGACCATGTCATCAGTGTACATGTGGATTGAGGTAGTAGAGCAAGCCTTTGGCAGGTCATTTAGTAGGATGGAGAAGAGAATGGGGCCAAGGACTGAGCCCTGGGGAATGCCAGTGGTAATAGGGAGTGGGGGGGAGGTGTAGTCAGCTACTTTTGCAGATTGGGTTCTATTTTGTAGATAGGCTCTGAACCAATTTGTGGCTGATGCTGATAACCCAGCACCTGATAGGCAGGATAATAGGAAGGAGTGGGATACCGTATCGAAAGCTTTGGCTAGGTCGATGAAAATTGCGGATGTAATTTGTTCTTTGTCCATCCCAGAGAGGATTGAATCCATGAGTCTTAGTAGGGAGGTGGTTTGGTGGAGTGGTTTTTTCTAAAACCAGACTGGAATGGAGTGAAGTTAGTTTCAGAGAGAAAGTGGGAGAGTTGAGATAGTATGAGGTGTTCCTGGAGTTTGGCGAGAGTGGGGAGGAGGGGGATGGGGCGGTAGTTAGCGGAGGTAGGGTCACCTCTTTTTGGTAGTGGCAGGATAGTGGCATGTTTCCATTCTGTGGGGAGTGATTCAGTGGTGAATGAGCTATTTAGCAGGGCAGCGAAGGGAGTAGCTATGGCAAGGGCAGATGGGAAGAGGAGTTTGTTGTCGAGACCGTCGGGAGATTTTACGTTGGCAGTATTCAGGAAGCGAAGGGCATCTAAGATTTTGATGGGGGAGATGTGTCTGAATGAGAAAGGGTTCTGGCCAGGCGGTGGTGGGGGGGTAGCTGTCTGGGGATTGGGTGGGGTTACTGAAGGAAGGGAGTCCAGGAGGGTCGTTGCACAAGTAGTGAAGTAGAAATTGAACTCAGAGGCTACCGTCAGAGGGTTGGAGTGTAGAGTCCCTTGGGAGAGAAGGGATTTGTTGTCGAGGGAAGGAGTTGATGACTTTCCAGAATTTAGAAGGCCTGCCAAGATTGGCATTTAGGGTGTTGTTAAAATATTCGGCCTTTGTTAAGTGGATGGCCTTTGTGCACTTGTTTTGGAGCATGCGGTAGGTGATGTTGTCACCTGGGAGGAGCGTAGATTTGTAAATTTGCCATGGCCTGTCACAGGCTTGTTGGCATGCTGTCAGCTAGGATGAAATCCAGAGAAGATGAGACCCTCGGACCTTAGCACGGCACAGGGGGGCATGTTTATCTCAGGCGCTAAGAAAGGTGTTCCGGAAGTGCGTAAGGTCAGTAACCATGTTAGAGCATCTAAGGATTAGGTTGCTTAATGATGCTCCTGCCCCCCCCCCATGTTATGTCTGGAAACACAGGAGGGGAAGCAGGAGCATCACTAGGCAACATTTGTAAATTGTAAAGAATGTCCAGTACTTTACTAGTTGGGGAGGAAGAGCGGGCTTTTCAAACCAAAAAAAACAAGCATTTGTCAATGCCGAATGTTTGCTTGCTGGCATTGGCAGTGGTAGTGTACAAGTTACAGAGCTGCATAATGGGAATGGCAGTGAAGTATTGAACTGAAGCCAACCCCACCATCACCCTGCAGAGAGTGACAGGCACTGGGGTGTGCCTTTGGGTCGTCAGGCATAACGGCCACGCCATTTCACCACACCACACCCTGCAGACACTGACAAGTGTCACGGTGTGCCTTGAGGTCTTTGGCCCTTATGCACCGCATTCCATCAGAAATATGGTGAGATGGGTGTGGTATAGGAGAATGGGGTGAACTTTGGGCCAAGAGCCCAAGGCATACCTCGATGCCTCTCACTGGCTGCAGGGTGTGGAATGGTATGAGCATTACAGGAAAGAATCCCAAGTCACACCCCTGATGCCTGTCATTCTCTACAGGGTTGGGCGTTATGGCTGGAAACCCTAATACCTCAGGCATTCGTTGGTATTTTCACTCCAAATTTTCAACATGGTTTTTTTGTGATCCCACCTCATGAACAGTGGCAATATCAGTTTGTTAGCTGAAAGCTGCTTATGCACAGCGACTACGGCATTTAGCACCACAGGTGCAAAAACATTCCGAACAGGATGTAAAAAATGACAGCTGTACTGTTCATGGGGAGGTGTAAAAAATGGCAATGTTGCAAATCTGCAGTAAAAATATTTAAAAAACTGGTGAGCGTGCATAGAAACTGTGCAACGCACACCCGTAATGTAATTAGTTTGGGGATTTTTTTACAGCAGATTGTCAACACAGGCATTTTGGGACCTCCGATCATGAACAGTGTCACTGTGATTTTCTTTATCTGTCCCAAACAATGATTTCTCACAGCGACCACGCATCTCTACGCTGAAAGTGTGAAAACACATTTCAGCTATGTTGTGAACAATGACAGCTGTACTGTTCATAAGAAAGTGTGGAAAAATCCCACTGGTGAAAATCTGGACTGAAAATATTACAAAGTCATGAACTTACGAGGGTACGTGGAAACTGCGCAATACTCACTCATAACACAGTCATTTTATGGACTTTTGTTACCAAATTTTCAACATAGCCATTTTAAGACCTCTGCTCACGAACAGTGTAACTGTGATTTTCTTAATCTGTCCCAAACACTGCTTTCACACCGACTGCACCATTATCGCTACATGTCGAAAACACATTTTGGGCGATATGTGAAAAATGGCAGCTGTACTGTTCATAAGGAAGTGTAATAAAATGGCAATGTTATCAATCTGGCTGAAAATTCGCAAACTTATGAGCGTGCATAGGAACTGCGCAATGCACGCTCGTAAAACAGTCATTTTTAGGAATGTTTTCATCAAATTTTCAACATAGCCATTTTAAGACCTCTGCTCATGAACAGCATCACTGTGATTTTCTTAATGTGTTCCATACATTGATTTTGCACACTGACTGCGTCATTGTGTGCTACATGGGCTGAAACATGTTTTGGGCAAGATGTGACAAATGACAGCTGTACTGCTCATAAGGAAGTGTAATAAAATGGCAATGTTGAAAATCTGGATTGAAAATATTGAAAATTCGCAAACTTACGAGCGTGCGTAGGAACTGCACAACACACTCGTAAAACAGTCATTTTAAGGGAATTTTTCACCAAATTTTCAACATAGCCATTTTAAGACCTCTGCTCATGAACAGTGTCACTGTGATTTTCTTCATTTGTCCCGTACATTGATTTCGCACACCAACTGCACCATTGGGTGCTACATGGGCGGAAACACATTTTGGGTGACATGTGAAAAATGACAGCTGTACTACTCATAAGAAGGTGTGGTAAAATGGCAATGTTGAAAATCTGGAGTGCAAATATTGAAAATTCGCAAACTTACGAGCATGCATAGGAACTGCACAATGCACGCTCCTAAAACAGTCATTTTTAGGAATTTTTTCACCAAATTTTCAACATAGCCATTTTAAGACCTCTGCTCATGAACAGCATCACTGTGATTTTCTTACTGTATTCCATACATTGATTTCGCACACCGACTGTGCCATTGTGCGCTACATGGGCAGAAACATGTTTTGGGCAAGATGTGACAAATGACAGCTGTACTGCTCATAAGGAAGTGTAATAAAATGGCAATGTTGAAAATCTGAATTGAAAATATTGAAAATTCGCAAACTTACGAGTGTGCGTAGGAACTGCACAACGCACGCTCGTAAAACAGTCATATTTTTGAATTTTTCCACCAAATTTTCAAAATAGGCTTCTTGAGATCCCACCTTATGAACACTGGCAGTGTCGTTTCATTAATCGGTCCTGAAAGGTGATTTCCCTTAGGACCCGAATAACGCCATGACAGTGACAGCATTCATGAGAAGGGGTCCCAAAAACCCCATGTTGAAAATTTGGTGCAAAAATTCCAAAAAATGCCTGAGATATGCAGCAAAGTTGAAAAAACCCTATCTAACCCATTATACAGCTTACCGGCATTTCCTCAGTTTGCGGTCGGCTTTGAAGAGTGCAGATGTGTTCCCAGTCCACGAAGATCATCACGCGAGGTCCGGAGGTAAGTATAGGGTAGGGGTTTGGGGGTGCAGGGTGCTGAGTGGGTGAGTCTTGAGTTGTGGGAGGGAGCAGGGCAGAGGACAGTTTTGTTTGCAGGTTTTTTTTTGTAAATGGCAAGGGACGTTTGCCACGCTGGGGTGGGCTCCAAGCGTGGCACAAGGACAGCTGGTTGGGGGGGTGTGGAGCCGACAGAGGATTTGGCACCCCCATCACAGCACCTGTTGCCACGCTGGGGTTGGCTCCCAGCATGGCACCCTGTACCCTGGGGGGGGAGGAGGACAGTGGAGCCGACAGGGGGATTGGACACCCCTGTCGGGTATACAATGAGTTGCCACGCTAGGGTGGGCACCCAGCGTGGCATGTGGAAGGCTTTTGGGGGGGAGCGCAGCACAGCCGACAGGGGATTGGACACCCCCATCTGCTATACAGTGTGTGCGTGGGGGGGGCAGCATACAGTATGCATGCGTGTGTGTGTGTGTGTGTGTGTGTAGGGGAAGCGCGCATAAGCAGGCAATATCTTGTCGCTGCTCACAGAAGCGTAGCTCCCCCTTTCAACTGTACTCCACTGCATTTTGGACCTGTCATAGACAGCTCGAGCAGGCATTGGAGAACTGCGGACGCGCCTGCAAACATACTGCCTGAATTGGAAGAGGGCTGCCACACCTCCGAAAACTCGGATGATGGCACTATGTTTCTTGCACATGCGTGCAAGCAAACATAAAAATAGAACAGAGCAGCACAGTGAGCCCTGTGTTAATTGAAATGGCATTTCCTAAGTAACAACAAGACACTGTAAGGGACTTTGGTACAAAGTGGATGCTCAGGCTATTCTTGGAGCAATATATTTTGTTCACCAGCATGCCTCTAGAGACCAGCCATGAGTTTTATGTCTCCCTGCTCTGCTTCCGTTCTACAAACGGAACCGAAGCTGTAAATTGCATATCTCCATGCTCCGTTCTTCAGCTGCAATGGTTAACATTGCTGAACAAATTTTTTGAGCTTGCTAATCTGAAACCTTGAGTTTATTTCATCCCAGTGAGTTGCTGCTGCCAGATTGTTTAGGAACGCTTGGGGGTATGGTGAAATAAGCAATACCAAGGGATCAGCTTACAGCCAAACTATAGCTCCTGTTTGTATGGAGTAGCAGCATTAGAGGTGCTTTCTGTCTGTGGTCAGTGGACTGAGGGAGCAGCAGCATTGTCTGACAGAGCTCCAAATGTAATTTAATCTCTTGTTGCTGCTATAGGTGGCAGCAAGATCTATCATATTATTGTTTTGAATTGATGGCCTACAAGATGGTTCACACATGATCTCCTGTCTTGTTGGGGGCAGCAAGTGATTAGCAGGTTTTTAATCTCTGGTTCTCTCTGTAAATTAAGATCCTTTTGCTGGGGGAAGGAGGGCTGAGACAGTGGTAGTGGCAGCTCTGGTAAAGAAAAAAATAATCACTAGGGCTGGGCAGTTTCTGCAAACTATGCTTTGCATAGTCACTGTGGTGAATTCAAAAAAGTTGGCAAAGTTCAATCTTCTCAGACTGCAACTACATGGACTTGTCTTTATGATGAAGTGAAACAATATAGCAAAGTTCACCTTTTGGCAAGGGTGAAGAGACAGTCAGTGAGTAAAAACTAGGAGGAGGGACAAGAGAGGTGCACCATGGAATGTGTGCACATCCAAGTGAAAGTACAATATCATGAAGAACAAGACTCGGGGGCCCACTAAAACAGGAACAGAGCACAATAGGCTTCCCATACTTATGAGATGCACCTTTTAATAAAGAATTCAACACACACACACATACACACTAAAAGCTTTTCATGTGTAAATGTTACTGCTTTGGTAAGTGACCCAAATCTTGCTTTTAAGGGATGTTTACATGGCCATTTCTTGACTTCAGTATCAGTCCATTGCAGTGCTGTGAGACCTCTTGTGCTGATCAAATTTGTGATGGCCCCTCTTAGCACCCGTGCAAGTCATGCTGGAGAGGGATCATAAATGTGTGTGGGGAGGGCACTGTCATTTGTTTAGCAGCACCAGCTGGATGTGTTGGAGTGAGTGGTGCAGCCTGTCCATATGGGTGCTTTCACTGCTCAGTCCTGAATGTGTCCCAGCTCTGTAGAGGCTCCAGGACAGGCTGACTTACTGTAAACTGGTAAGTGTCCACAGGGCTGCATTTGCATTGCAGCTATCTGAGTTATCACGTTGATGCAATGGAAATATGGTCATATAAACAGGCCTTTAAAACAATGTAGGCTGTGAAGAGCCAACTCCACCCTGCCAGCACTTTGTTGCCAAACTGGGCTATGCAAAGCACTGGCAAGAAAAGAAGTTAAAAGCGAACCCTTTAATCATATCTTGTTGCACTCATCCAACTCTTCTTCCCAGCCTTACCACCTGTTCTGTATAATTAATCCTGCATGTATATATATATATAGCTGTTTCTGTGAGATGTTGCAACATCTATATCAATATATCCATTTGCATATTGATATGGAATTTGCACATTATTGGGCAGATGGCTGAGATAGTGTGAGCCCTAATTGCCATCCCTCTTCCACAAGTTATATGATGGACAACTAAGATGGTATGAGCCATAGTTGCTATCTCTCTCTCTTCTGTGAGTTATTTGACAAATGACATGTTCAGTTCAGTTCAGTTTATTGTGTAGGTATAGCATCTATTGGGCATGCTCATTTACAAGGCGGTCCCTGATGTGGAGTTTGCTATCCTTGCATGACCATTTGGTATTTTATATTGATTCAGAAAATACCTGCAAGTAACTTTGCTCAAAAATCTAATCTTCCTTGACTGTGGTGTGGTGTGGTTCTCCGAATATATTTTACCCATGTCTAAGCAGCCTGTGCTGATTGCTGACACTCAGTGTCAATGTACTCCAGCCATACAATTTCAGACATTCTAACCTTCATTTCCCACCCCAAGAAAGTGCATTTACAGTAGCTGGAAACCCCTTCAAATGCATGTCTAGGCATTAAAAACCCTTCAGCTTTCGGTGGCCTAGGAGGCCCCTGAACCCCCAGCTTATTACTGAAGTCACAGGGGGCCCCCTATTACAACACTGCCCATGGCCCCAGATGTTGTTAATCCAGCCCACTGGGTAAGGGATTTTACAACTCGAAAAACAAGTTGCAATTTCCCATTATACACAACTGTGACATCATGCATGCCTATAATGTAGATTCCTATGCCCTGCACAAGTCTGGTTTTATTTTAATCTCAACAGATGTCAATTAATGTCACTTAATGCATGAAGGAGCTAAAAATTCAAATCCCAAATGCAGCTTCTTTAAATAAAGTTATAATAAGTCATGTTACCTTATTTGGTTATGTATCTATCCAAGTTTCTTTTTAAACTTTCTTTATTGTCGCTTATTATTATATGTTCAGGAAGTCTATACATTGTTGTTTTCTACCCATTTATATTCTCACCCAGCTTGTAATCCTTATACCCCCCAAACACAACACAATCCATTAGAGTCTCAATTAAAATTTCATGTAAAACCATATTTGGTTAATCATGCTATGTTCATGTGTATCTAACAAACACAGTGTCTATCTCTGGTTGAGATGCACTGCTGCATGCCATCCAAGTAAAACAAACCCTTAGTGAGCAAAAGCTGGACCGCATCATGGTTGATGTTAGAGGCTGCAGTTCTTAGAAATGAATAAAGTTGCAGAATCAACCAGATAAGGTTTTACTTTAAATTTAAATAGAAAATCTTATGGTACCAGGAATGGATAAGCTACTGTAGCACAACAAGCTAACTTGGAGGGCTTAGTTCCAGAGAGAACAATAACTCAGACAAGAAGGAG
The DNA here is from genome assembly GCA_016271365.2 of Neoceratodus forsteri. Lineage (NCBI taxonomy): Eukaryota > Metazoa > Chordata > Ceratodontiformes > Ceratodontidae > Neoceratodus > Neoceratodus forsteri. The sequence goes on from CM057449.1 coordinate 739,193,619, forward strand.
AGAAACTCTCAAAAGGGAACAAAACTTTCTGCAGTAATTAGAAATGTGTATTTATGGTGTGTGTGTATATATATTATAGGGGCATGGTAATGTTGCACCTTAATAACTTTGCCCCATTCAACAGAATTATATAGACCAGCTCAAAAGAAAAAAGTCGCTCTCAACCCCAGAGTTGCCTTTGGGAATAAATTCACTCATTGCAGAAAACCATGGCACTCACCACTTCCCGATGAAGAAAGATGCTGCTAGTTACCACAGGTAGTGTGTACAAAGCTTTATTTCAGTGATAAAAAACTTCTCTAGCAAAAATTGATACAAACACTTGCCCAGCAAAGCCCTCAATGTTTTGCGCCTCTGTGCTTTATCAAGAAGATTATATAGAATTTGGCATGCGTGGTCTGGGGGCAAGGTCTCTTGATTTGACATCATGATGGCCGGATATCTGGATTCTGAGATGCATATAGGACAAAAATTAAAAAAATCAGGGAGTTTTGCTATTGGTTTTTCTCTCACCTATAGCCCAAATGTTTTGGATTTTTGTTCTTCAATTTTCAGGGTAGAATGGGCTTGCCCTAGGATGATGCCTTTTGTTGGTTTGGTGAAAAATATTAATCTGTTGCAGAGTTATAAGGATTTAAAATGTTGGTCCTGAGCATGCCCCGTAGAGTCTTTCAGAAAGATATTTGATAGAAAACAAGAATTCCTGCTTATAAAAGAAGGTTCTTGTTTTGTGAGCTGAAATTCCTGTTTCGTGAGAAAAAAATCTTGTTCTGTATGGCAGCAAACTTGATTTCCATTTTTTTCAAAATAATGTGTTTTTTTTGAAAACCCATAAAAATGATGCCCTGGAGAGAAAGAAACATATGAATTCATGTAAACATGGCCTGTTTCGCTTGATTCTGGACATAGATTTTCAAGAAATGATCCCCAGATTTGGTTCTGAGATGCAAAAAAAAATCCTTAGAAAGGCTTTTTTCATGAGGCTCATGAAAGAGGAATATGGCCTCACAAAACAAGAATTTCAGCTCATGAAACAAGAATTTAGACTTCATTTTTTTCCAGGATTTGTTTTGTGAGCAGGCATATTGTTGCACGAGCATATCAATGATTCACAAGAAACAATGCGCTCCAGGAAAGCTGTGTCAGTGCCATCACCCAACTGCTACATCCAAACTCAACTCTAGAAACAACAAATGGGTGGCACTCGGGTTGAAGAAAAAATGCTCACTCAAGGAAATGAATTTGAGGTGAAATTTATTCCAGAAAGTCCAACATCAGGATGCTGGAGCCAGTGAAAACCCTGTGAAAACATATCAAAATGGTAAGGCACGTGCAAACTGTTGAATGGAGAAATTATAAACAATCTGACTGTGGATTTGACGCTTGATATCGAAGGTTTAAGTTGGGACACATTGAAATTGATACTTTCTGCCTCAGAGGCATGGAGATACTTCCAACAAGAGTTTGCAAGGGTTTGCAAACATCATGTCCCAATGAAATGAAGGAGGGTAAAAGCCTCTAACATTAATTGGTACAACACAGTCCTGCACAAATTTAGAAGTGACAGAGATAGAAAATGGCATAAAGCAAAGTTTACAGGTACAGCTGGGGATTGGAACCTTTAAAGGCTGTCCAGAAAAAAATATATATTTATGAAATCAGATTAGCAAAGCAAAAATATTAAAAGACAGAATTGGAAATAAATAGAAACCAAAATCCAATATCCTTTTGGAGCACTGTGGCCATTTTGATTGGGAAAACAAATAATGTACAGTTAAAAAAATTGAAATAAATGGTCATTTGGTCCCCTTTAGTGGCACAATGGCAAATGCATTTAATGACTTATTTTTGCAGGAGCCGGAACACAACTTTTAGGATCTTTCCTCCTGGGTCAGGCTCAATTAATGAAACTTGAGGAAAACAGGAAGTCCAGAAAATAGATAGACCAGAAGTGTTTAAATTTAAACATACTCATATGAATGAAGTAAGGGATGAGCTGTTAAAGATAGATACTAAAAAGGCTGGTGGATTGGACAATATTCCATCTAAATTATTAAAATATGCATCTCCATTCATTGCCTACCCTTTAACCTATATTTTAACCTTTCCCTTTCTACTGGTGAGTTTCCAAAGGGATGTAAAATGGCAAAAATAATACCGATCTTTAAGGGTGATCTAGACACGATATAAATAAATATTGTTCTATTTCCCTCCTTCTTATAGTTTCCAAAATCTTTGAGAAATTAGTATCTAGGCAATTAAAGAACTTCTTGGAATCAAAATAAAATGATGAATGAATATCAATCAGGCTTTAGGTCCAAACGTAGTACACATACAGCTCTGATGAAAGTTGTAGGAGATATACTGCACAGTTTGGAGAAGAGAATGTCTGTGGGTGCTTTATTTGTGGCTCTATATAAGGCCTTTGATACCTTGCACCATGACACTCTCCTGTCCAGACTTCATGAAATGGGGGTACAGAATGGGGAACTCGACTGGTTTAAAACCTATTTAGTAGGACAAAATCAAATGGTGGAGATAGGCCCTTATAGATCCACAACAGCTGTTATTAAAACTGGTGCCCCTCAGGGGTCTATAGTGGGCCCCCTTTTGTTCAATATCTATATTAACAGCTTACAATTTTATTATGCAGATGACACAATGATCTATGCAGAGTAAAAAGCAATAGGTGATATACAACATAAATTGCAGGAGGCTTTTTCTCATTTTCAAAATGTTCTTAGGAAACATATGTTATGCTTAAATATGAAAATGATGTAGTCAGTATTGTTCACATGTGTTGATAAAAGTGATGCCCCCTTAGTGATCCAGTCTCTGGACAGAGTACATATACAACAAATAACAAAGTATAAGTACCTAGGAGTTTTGCTGGATGCTAAATTAAATTGGGAAGCATACCTTGAGGCCCTACTGAAAAATATGGGTAAAAAGTTAGGAATACTGCACAGATTGAAACATTACATGACTCCTGAAATACACTTAAAAATGATCATTGTCATGGTGCTTCCTGTATTGGATTATGGGGATGTTGTCTATGTTGGGGCATCAAGGACAGAGCTAGCCAAGTTGGATGTAATGTATAATAGGATGGCTCACTTTGTCCTCAATGTTCCCAGGAGGACACATCACTGTGACCTGTATAGACCCCATAAACTGGCTGAAGCTGGAGGAAAGGAGAGATTGGCATCTTTTGAAATATATGTTTAAATTACAAAAGGAAAATTTCCCAGGTATATCTTGAATATTTTCAAAATCAGAGGTGCTAGGAAGTCCTTGAGATCTGCCCAAGGTTTAGAAAATAAAGTTCCAAAATGCACTCTAGGAATTGGGAGGTCATCAGTATGGTTCAGAGGGCCTGTATTGTGGAACTCCATGCCTAATAGATTACAAGACATGAATTTAACTATTCGCCTGGGCCCAATAAAACAATGGTTTTATGGTAGGGTTATGGCCCCATTGTAATGTTGTCTTTAAGGCATAACTTAAATATGGAAATTAGACAATGACACGTCTTCCATGCCCCTTCTTGTATGTATGTGGTGATTTGCATTACTGTTATTGTAATTTAGTGATGTATTGTATAAATTATTAAAATACTTATTTTTTTTGTATAGGCAATTACATTTTAGTATAAAGGATCTCCTTGGAAATGAGCAGTTTTGCTCAATGGAGTTTGAAATATATCTCCTGTTCTTAATTATATGCATAAAATGTATTACTACTACTTACTACTTTTTGCACTGATGTTTGCCAACTCTTGCTTCTGTCATTTGTTTGATAATTTGTTCTGCCATTTCTTGTGCCTTTTTTTTTGGCACAGCATCTGTCATTCTCACCCCATACACCATATTTATGACGCACCGTGTGTCTTGTGTCATTTCGTGGGATTTGATGCAATGAGCATCTGTGTTGTAAAATCAGTCGCATACACTATGACACACCTGGTATTAATGCAAGGTGACTGTTTGATGCATCCTGAATTGCTCTAAGAGCCTTTGAAAATCCAGCCCATGATCTTTAAGGTCATGTCACTATTGTTCTACACAATCATGTTTTTGTACTGATTTGAAAAATGTGTTGTGACTGTTTCATGAGGTGTGGTTATAAAAAAGGTTATGTTGACATTTTTGGTTACAAATGATGATACACATCAAAGTTAGGACAAATACACTATTTGTAGGTGCATTGTACTGTACAAGACATATTGTTCTGTGCTGTCACTTGCAAATGGTATTGTAACATGAAGATCTTTGTACATCTGCATGTGTACCTACATAGAACTACACAGTTCCAACCTGGATGTCTCATGTGTCACTTGAATCACAGGCTGTTCATGTGCATGAAGAAGTACAGTAACCCAATGATATGTACAGTATGTGTCACTGCTCATGTACACATAGAGGCACATTAATCCACTGGTATGTGTGTGGCTGTTCATGTACATGTAGAGGTGCATTAACCCACTGATATGTGCATGTCTGTGGCAACACAGTCACTTTATGTCTCTGTACAGTGTGATGTGCATCTCTATGTGAAGTCACACAACCACAGTAGTATGTCTTATAGATTATGCCCTGTTGGCCATTATGTGTGCCAATCTGTACTGAGGCAGAATCACAGCATAGGTATAGTGCTGTGGTACTGAAGGTATGTGGTTAAAGTGACTTGCTGTATGTGAGAGTTCATATTCTGTGGATGTATGTGTGCCTTCAGTTAGCCATTGACTTCATGTATGGCCTGTAGGGCCAGCATGTGTGTATGGGCACTGATAGAAGAACAGTGGCTGGAGGAGCTTGCGATTCTGCAGCCACATAGAATTCTCATGTACAGTATCATGTAATCTTCACTATGAATAAAGACACAAAACACTAAAGTTGACTACAAAAATAAAATATTTAATATTTTTTGTCCAAAAGATGATAGCAAATTGTTCACAAATAAAACTTGATTTCTTTGTTGTTTGTAACAAAAACATTTTTATTAAAGGTACAAATAAAAAAAAATTGCATTTATAATTTTGACTCCTAATTTTAAAATGACCATATAAACAAAAAAAATAGCAGGTGCAATTTTCAGTGGTTATGGGTCAGGAGGAGGCACCCGCCTTTTACCATTGTGATGGGTGGAACGTAACTAGCTTCCTGCAGGTGCATCGCAAATAGAAAATGCTGTGAGGCAATGTCCAGGAGGGACAGGAAGAACTAGTACTTCAGAACCCCTCCTCTTCTTCACTGAACTGTGTAGGAGGCTCTGTGAGAGGATCCAGGTGTTGTGGATGACAGTCATTGATGCAGATGTTGAAGGCCTGGTCTTCCTGCCACTGCAGTAAATGGTTAGTCTTGCATAGTTCCTCCACTAACTGATGCAGCAGGCCCTTCATTTTCTAAGCAGCAGCAAGGTGGCCACAGAAACTTTCTTTTACTTTGGCAATGTTTCAATTGAGGATCATGTTGCTGCTGTTGAGTGCACTCAGGGCTTCATAAGTACAGCACTCGACTCACTCATGGCCAGGGCCACTGGAAAATTGTGCCCGCAATTTTTTTGCGGAATCTGCAAGTTTCACCATTCTCCGCAAAAACTGACGTTCTGCAATTTCTTGCAATTTTTGTGTTTTTATATTGAACTGTGTAAAGATTATTAACATTTTAAATAAAATAATCTAAATATATTGACAGTTGTGCATGCAGACTTGGGTTTGGCCAAAACAATGCAGTGCAAAGTGGGGCAAGGGTTTTATGTGATACTGATTTCTTCTGAATCCTTGTCTTGTTTGGTTTCAAGATCCACTGGCCAAGCACAAGTACACTTAAATACTTAACATTTGTTTTGTGTTGAAGCAGTCTATCAGAAACGAGGTTGTTGCCACACAGACTGAAGCAAAAGATGGGAGAAAAGGCGCAAATTATCCCAGTCACTTAAATGGGGTGCAAACTATGAAGCCTTTTTGTAAGTGGCAGGACAAATTTTTCCTTGTGAGCATACTTTCATTCGCACTAGTTTTGATTCAAACAACTGAGGATTTTTGGACGGCCCTGCTGATTTTAAACTTGAATAAGCTAGTTGCTAAGAGTGATCTCACTCTTAGCATCTACCCCCAGATGCTCACATGCAAAGACTCTATATAAAAACCTGACCAAAGTCTAAAAACAAGCTTATAAAACACAAAATGTATCTAAACATTTATCTTTACCTAAACAAAATCATTGCAGCCAGAGAAAAACAAAGGTAAATTACAGGATACCCTGACTACTGTATGATGCAGTAAAAATACATTGGTATTTTTTCACATTTTGTGTTGACCGCGTAAGGCCCACTAGCACAAGTACTTGTTTTTAGGTACAACCCAGGAGCACTGAGGAGGTTAAGTGACTTGCTTAGAATCACACAGTATGCAAGTGGAGGTTGTGGGAATCAAACCCAGGTCTGCTAGATGTAGTCAGCTCATTCACAGTTTGTTACTCTAACCTCTAGATTATGCTGCCAGCCACAATAACCTCCAGATTTAATGTTTAAATATGTGATTTCAAAAATAGTGTACAGTACCTACAGTACAAATTATGACTATTAAACATTTTACTAAAACTCAATTATTCACCAATCTATCTGCTTATTTTTTCTTGTACCAAAGTGGGTGAATAGCTGGCAGAGCACTGTAAACAACGGTTGATTACGCTTCATTATTCTACAGCCAGAAACTAAAAAAAGTATTTCTTCTGGCTTTATTTAATATTGATATGCTGTGGCTCACTTTATAGAATCTATTTAGCACTGTTTGAGGCAGGTGCTTTTAAATTTTGAAAGATAAGCAATGCTTATGATAGTTTATCAGTTTAGTATTCTTTTGGGAACATAAACTTTTCTTTATGTTTTAAACATATTCAGGTGTCAGTGCATTCATTTAGCAATTTATGCTGACTAATATATGCTCCAGAAAACATTAAAAGATTTATTGTGAAGCACTCCGGGTCTATAGTTGAACCCCCGCAATTTCCCACAATTTTTGCAAAATGCTCCACAATTTTTGGTAACCTTTTCTGCAATTTTCCAGTGGCCCTGCTCATAGCACTGCCAACTGCTGATTATTTTATCTTGTTCATCATGGACTGCTGTGAGGGACTCGGTAACAAATTACATTTGCTGCGTCAGTTGGTGAAGTTCCTGCTTACTGCCAGAGGTGGTAGCTGCTTCACTTTCTGAAACAGAAATGAAGAAAGAAAGAAGTACAACAAATGCAGTGCTATTGTTTGTACATTGCTATAACTAGCATTTCTTCCTGTGGATACATGGATTGAGCTGTGAATAGCAAGCAGTATTATGCAAGGCATGTACTAATCTATACAGTTACAAGCAATATGCATATTTATTTATTTATTTTATTTGTATTTGGTAACCGGGTAAGATGTACTAGACATAAGAGATGTCGATTTTCAGACATGACCCGGGAGGTTACAACGTGGTAATACATAACAATAGAAGAAATACAGCACAACACTTTGTTGATAAGAATTTAATAAGAATGATTCACAGTCAGTACAAGTTTAGTAGACAAATACAGATAACACCCAGTGCTTCAGAGAAAAATATATACTATAAAAAACAAATAAGTGCTGACAACACTAATGAACCAATGTAATGAGAAAGAAGAACAATATCAAAGGGAGCAGGAGGGCAAAGAGAGGCATGAGGGAGACTGAGACCAAGATAAGGTAGAGAATGATCAGATAAGTGCAATGGGAGGGAGAGAGAGACAAAAGTTGGAAATAGTGATAAGGTAGTAGGCATAAGGAGGGGCACTAAGGTGGATTGAAGCATGAACTGTATATGGGGCTAATTTGGTAAGGTAATTCAGGTGTTTCTTTTTAAAGAGGTCATGACTTGGTGCTAACCAAACATCTAAAGGAATGGAGTTCCAGTAATGAGGGGCAGCATGGGAGAAAGAATGGACACCCTTGGCTGTATTATACCTCGGTATATGCAGGACAGTTTGGTCAGCTGACCTTAGTCCACATGTGGAGGTTTGCCAGGACAGCATAGAGGCTAAGGATGCTGGTGTTCCAGATCTGATAATGCTATCGGTCAGTGAGCCAAGAGAGAGGAGTCGATGAGCAGCTGGGAAGGGCCATTTTAGGTCAGCAGAGAGCTGACAGTGGTGTTTTCAATGACAGGAGGTAGAGGCATAGCAGCAGATGTTATTGTAAGTTATGTCCCACCTTTGAAGAGAGGATTTTGATGCACCCAAGTATGTGACAGCACTGTAGGTGAGGCCTGGGAGCAGAATGCCTCGGGCAATAGCCAATCTAGCTGAAGGGGTAAGGGCATAACTGGTTTTATAAGCAACCCCAATTTTAACCTTAACGGATGTACAGATGGAGGAGATGTCTTGCTCAAAGTTCAAGAAGTCATTAAGTAAAATGCCCAATTGTTTAAATGAGCTTACAGTATCTAATAAAGAACCATTTGCATGGCGGATTTGTAGTTTGTTAAGATTGTTTCTGAGCTTGGCATCAGAACCAAAAGGCATAGCTTGAGTTTTGCTAGCCTTTAAGATGAGCTTGTTAATGGAGAGCAGGGAGTGAATGTTCATGAGATCTGATGAGAGGGTTAGGTTGATGTCAGCTATATTCCTGGAGCTGTAAAACAGAACCAGGTCATCTGCATACAGCAGGGATGAGCACGAAGGGGAATTCAGAGAGATATTATTGATAAAGATGGAGAATAGGAGGGGGGGCCAAGAATGGGCCGTTGAGAAACTCCTATATTTATAACTGCTGGATTGGACAAGGCTGAGTTAAATTTCACAACCTGTTCCCTGTTAGATATGTAACTCTTAAACCAGTCCACTACTTGTGGTGAGAAACCCAGAGACAGTAAATTAGTGAGGAGAAGGGGGTGGTCAACAAGATCAAATGCTTTAGTTAGGTCTACAAAGACTGTGCCAGTGAGAAAGCTCTTATCCATGGCAGTAAGGACATCATTTGTAAATTTAAGAAGGGCTGTAATAGTACTATGACCTTTGTGGAAACCAGGTTGGCTTTCAAGAAGGAGGTTATTGTCTAGGAGGAAGGATATCGTTTACGTTGCAACCAGCTTTTCTAGTATTTTGCTCAGAACAGAGAGACTAGCTATCAGCCAGTAGTTAGAGATGTCCTCGGATCCCCTTTTTTGAAAACCAGAGTAATTCTGGCAATTTTCCAAATGCTGGGGAGTAAGCTCTGGCAAAGAGGTAGGTTAAATATCTTTGCCAGGAGTAATGCAACAAAGGGGAAACAAGTTTCAGAAGCCTGGGCTCAAGACCATCAGAGCCAACACTAGTACTGTCAGAAATGGCATTTAAGAGTTTAAGGACATCAGCCCTGGTTATAGTTTCAAAATGGAAGGATGGATGCATTGTAGTACTACCAGGTATGGTGTGGAGTGTAGTGGACTGAGCAGGAGTGAAAGAAGATGTATATTTAGACAGATCTGAAAAGTGGAGGTTAAAAAAGTTAGGAATAGTGGTTGGATTATTACAGTGGGTTCCATTAATAACCATACCATTGGCTGAATGGGAGTGATTGGCCCCAAGGAAGGTTTTTATGTGAGCCCAGAATTTCCATGAGTCCCCAGCAGCACCTATCAAGAGCCTTTTACAGTAAGAGCTTTTAGCTCAATGAATATTTCTCTTACAAGCATTTCTTTGAGCTCTATAGATGTTATAATCAGAGGAAAGTCCAGACATTTTGAAACATCTCCAGCTTTTGTCTCGGGCTCTAAGTTGCACTAGGAGGTCTTTGTGTAGCTACCATGTTTGTGTGTCATGGACTGTACACATATGAGAGGGGGTGTGCTGAATCTGGAGTTCACCAAAATGGGCTATAAAATAGTTTAGTGCATTCTCAGGGTCATAGGCATAATGGATGCAGGACCAACCTACTAGAGGGACATCGTGCAGGAATTTAACTTGATCTACAGTAGGTTGTCAAAGTCTGTAAAGGTTATGTACTTATGTGGGGAAACCAGGACTGATGTTCAGTGCCAAATGCAGTAAATGGGGGAGTGGTCACTTAAGGCATCAGCCAATGTTCCAGATGTCGAGATTCTGTTGATATGATTTGACAGAACCCAGTCAACTAGAGTACCAGATTTGGAGGAAGACACACCCCTAGTGGGGTCTTTGATGAGTTGGTGAAGGTTATGCCCTTGAACTGTAGACAGGATTAACTCATTAGCTTTGCCAAGCCAGTTTAAGTTTAGGTCACCAAGGATGAGAACCTCGTTCTGACCAACATAAAAGGCAACTTGATCAAGTAGTTCCTCAAGGCCTTAGTGCCTGCTTTGGGAAGGATTGTAGGTGTACACCATGTGTAGTTTCTTAGTGCCTAGGAGTAAGATAGTATGAAGGGATTCACAGTGAGGGAGGGCAGCGGTAGGCAGGGTGGAGAGGTTGAAGTGAGATTTGAAGTATATGGCACCCCCCCCATTTTGAGGTGCACCCATCAGACCTGATAAGATTATAGTTGGGTAAAGAGCAGGCAGTATTTGGTATGGATGGCTTAAGCCAGGTCTCAGACAGGCAGAGGATGTCAGCGTGATAAAGTCCAACCCATGCCTCAAGTTCAGCCAAGTGACAGAGTAGGCTCCTAATGCTGAGGTGAATGACTTGAAGGCCTTTTGAGTCTTTCTAAGTTTCATCCTTGTGTGAGAGATGAGTTGCTGGGCCTAGATTAAGTTCAACATCACCAGCAAGGGAGAGAATGAGTGCAAGAAGGAGACAATACCAGATCTTATGATGGAAAAAAGGATGGGGCAGGATACCATTGCAGTGAAAGCACTTTTTAGAGATATAGGCTACTAGGTGGATATAGTGTTTTGGAATGAGAAGAGGGGTGAGGTCTTGGGGTCTCTTAGATGATGTTAGTAGATTGGAGAAGCTAAACTTTGTATGATCTGGTATGGAATCCACAGGGGATAGGAAGTAAGGGATCAGGGCTAGCCATAGTACCATGTAAGTAGTTAGGCAGTTGAGCAACATTACTATCCTCAGTGGAGCCATGAGAGAGAGAAATACTGGGGACAGGAGAAGAAGTGCTCTATATGTATTTTGGATGAGTAAGTACAGCAGTAATTAAAGCAGCTCAGCTAAACTAAGATTATAGGAGAAGAAATTGATTCTATATGTATAGTGCAGGAATAAGTACAACAGTAAATATAAAGCAAAACGCAGCAAAGCTACAAACTCTTGGCTCAGCTGTGAGACTTTGGGTGGGCAGTCAGAATATGGAGCAAATGGGAAAACGGTTACTTAGTAATATTTTTTAGGGCATGATACCAAGCATTGGTATAAAGCTAGCTGTCCAGATAGTGACCAAGCATCAGTATAAAGCTAGCTGTCGAGATAGGGTAGGAGGAGGGGGGTGGAGAGCCGGCACAAAGCACCAGCAAGATCAAGCTTGAAACCTGAGAGTGGAGTGAGTATCCCTGAGCAGGGCGAGTATCTGTACCTTTGGTGCTATCAGGAGTGGAGGCGGGCGGGCAGCTTCTGGGCAGGCTTCACCAAACTGTGGTTTCGGTTTAATTCTCCATTCTTTGCCTGATCAGGGCAGGGAGGCATCTGAGGGGAAAGGGGACAGAGATAGAGAAATTAAGCAAAGTCTCCAAACAGGGGGAGGGAATTAGCAGTCTACCAGCGGAGTGTAGAAAGCAGACAAAATTAGCAAGACAAAAAGGTAAAGCAAAAGCTAAATTGAGGGAAGGATAGGGAGTGAAGGAGGGTGCAGAAGTAGGGCAGAGGATCAAGTGAAGGCACAGAGGCAGAAGTCAGAGAAACAGAACTAAAATCACAGCAAGGGACTGTATCTCCGGAGTAATAACTAGCACAGTAAACAGGAAACTTCTAACACAGGAACAGTTTCAGATCTAGGCAAAACAGCAGTATCTGGCTTTAAGAGTCAATAGTCGAGCAGCAAGCAGAAAACAGGAGCCAATAAGTTGTAAGCAAAGTGGCACCAGGCTCCAAAACTTCTTTTAAGCTCGAAACAAACTTAAAACCTGAAAGTGAAGCAAGTGTCCCTGAGCAGAGCGAGTGTCTGTACCTTTGGTGCTATCAGAAGAGGAGGCGGGAGGCTTCTGAGTAGGCTTCACCAAACTGCGGTTGTGGTTTAATTCCCTGTTCTCAGCCTGATCAGGGCAGGGAAGTGCCTTCGGTGCTATCAGAAGAGGAGGCGGGAGGCTTCTGGGCAGGCTTCACCAAACTGCGTTTGTGGTTTAATTCTCTGTTCTTAGCCTGATCAGGGCAGGGATGCACCTTCAGTGCTATCAGAAGCAGAAGCAGGTGGGCAGCTTCTGGGCAGGCTTCACCAAACCATGGTTGCAGTTTAATTCTCTGTTCTTAGCCTGATCAGGGCAGGGAGGCACCTTTGGTGCTATCAGAAGTAAAGGTGGGTGGGCGGCTTCTAGGCAGGCTTCATCAAACTGCGGTGTGCAGCTATAGTCACTTCCACAAAGCAGCAGTATATTAATTGCGTATTACAGGACATGGTAAAAATAAAAATAATTACTGAGCAATAAGTGCATTCTACAAACAGCAGAAGGATGGAGTGAGTCAACACTGTAACCTCGTGTTGAGGATACCATCACCAGTGGTGTTTCATGTTATTCAAATAACATGCAATTCTGCACAGTAAAAGCAATTGGCATTGCTCAACTATAGGAACATACGTGCATAATAAAGGAGAGATTTAATACTTATTAGTAAGAATGCCTACTGTCACTACAGGATTTGTAATGCTATGAAAGTGAGGAAGCAGTGTAGGTTGGGAGACTGAATACAATCTACTGAGGCTACACATCACCACTGCTGCAGCTGTCACATCATATGACACACTTAAGCAGATAAATACTGTTTTTCTGTACCAAACTTCAACTTCCTAAGAATCTTGTTTTTTAGAATGGAACACCTGTTCACCATAAGAAATATTTAAATAATGCTGGCCTGGTGGTGCTGAGGGTTGAGGTGCTGGACATCACACCTTGTGCCACACCAATGACCCAGGTTCAGAAATGGACTCGCGTCATTTGGGTCATTCGAGGGTCAGCTGGGGGAGAATAGGATTCAGCGTCTGGAGGACTGCTGTCCTTCCTCAGGGAAGGGGTCACAAAGTGCGCTGTCAATTTGCAGACACACGTGCAAAAATGGTTGACCCATGCCCAGGGCAATTGGCTGCCTCCACGGAGATGAATGTAGCCGCCCCTCCCATTGCATGGGTGTAGGGTGAAGGTGAAAAAATGGAGGAAAAACTGTGACCTGGCAGGACTCATGATGGCCCTGACTGCTCCACGGCTGCTCCACAATTCTGGATTATTGTGTTCTGGGGGGGAGTTCACTGGCACTCCTTGACCTGGCCGTGCTGTGGGGGAATTTCGGGGACAGCAGGCAGGATCAGTCAGTGAGACCGGGAGATGTACCTCTCCGAGGGAGAGGTCATAGCCCCGGTCAGGTTCATGGAGGAGAAGAAGCAGGCTATACATATAAAAAAGAGAAAAACATCATGTTATAGGAAAGGCTGCACACCAGATACAAGTAACTGGCAAGCCTAGAAGTAGGGCCTAAAGTAATGAAATGGGTAGAAAGTTAGCTGAGCAACAGGAGTCAAAGGGGGGTGGTAAATGGCACCCACTCTGGAGAAGGCAAAGTAACTAGTGGGGTGCCACAAGGATCAGTACTAGGGCCGATCCTCTTCAATGTCTCTATTAGTGACATTTCAGTAGGACTGGAAGGGAAGGTATGCCTGTTTGCAGATGACACAAAACTCTGCAACACAGTAGACACACTGGGGAGAGGGGGGGTTAGACAAAATGAGGGATGATTTAAAAAAACTGGAAGAATGGTGACGGGTTTGGCAGATGGGTTTTAATGCCAAAAAGTGCAAAATCATGGACATGGGGCACAGAAATCTGGGAGCAGAGGGGAGGTATTAACAGTCACAAAGCAAGAAAGGGACATGGAAGTGATCATTTTGGATGACCTAAAGGTAGCTAAACAGTGTGATAAGGCAGTGGGAAAAGCTAGCAGGATGCTTGGATGCATAGGGGGAGGTACCACCAGGAGAAGGATGGAGGTAATAATGCCCATGTATAGATCACTGGTGAGACCCCACCTTGAGTACTGTGTACAGTTCTGGTGACCTCATCTCTGAAAGGCCATAAATAAGATGGAGGCAGTACACAGGAGGGCAACCAAAATGGTGCAGGGTCTATATCAGAAGCCCTATAAAGAGAGACAGACTCCAGTATTTAAATATGTACTCCCTGGAGCACAGGAGGGAATGGGGAATATGCTAGAGACATTCAAGTACCTCACTGGGATAAAAAAGGTACAGGAAGAGAGCATTTTCCAAAGGAAAAGATGCATGAGAACAAGGAGACACAACATGAAACTGGGGGGGGGGGAGCTATGGGGAAATGTGAGGAAGTACTCCTTCACAGATAGGGTGGTGGACACTTGGAACAGCCTCCCAGTGGAAGTGGCGGGGGCTAGAACAGTCACAGGATTTAAGAATGCATGGGATATACACAAGGGAATCTTAGAAGCGAGAGTGGGTGTAAGCTGGAATTCAAGTAGGGTCTCAGGTGGCTCTATAGGTGCAGTAGAGAATTTTGAGCAGACTAGATGGGCTAATTGGTCCTTATCTGCTGACAACCTCTATGTTTCTATATTTCCATTGTTTAAATACTGTCACTGGACAGCATTGTATTTGTTGTGGTAAGGTGGGGTTGTTAGGTAATGAACAGCTGTGCTTGTCAGCACTGTATGTGAATTGCCTAACTGTTACATCTGTACACTTGTACATAGACAACAGTGCTCCCAGATCTATGGGGATTCCCATATTTTACGGGGTTTCAGGGCTCAAAATGGGGTATGGAAAGGAATTTGTCATTTTTAAAAATATACGGGAGAAATTGGCACCCGCTGTGCCGTCATTTTAAATCTGGGGAAAGTTACAGCAAGAGTCTCAGAGTTCACCCGGGATTAATTCCCAGACATGATTACCACACAAGCCTGCCTCTAATTGGTTCAGTGACCCCAGTCATGCTCTGCTCACACACTGACTGTGGTCTCTGATTGGCTGTGCTGCAAGTGTTTGCTGCAGAGTGCTGCCCAGGAATATTTAAACTGGCTACCAGTGCTTTAATTCCTGCTTCAGAGTTCACTTTAGTATTTATTGCCACCACTGCTGAAGAAAGAAGAGAGAGGAGATATCGGCGCCGTACGTCCACAGCTCACCACCTCAGCCTGCCACATGTTTTCGGCATTTGTTTCACCGACCCGGGACCCCAGCATCTGAGAGAGCAAAGCTACGATGAATTGCATCGGTTTTTAATTTTGGCAGCCAGAGAAGACAAGGAGAGGGACCAGCCTGTTGCCTTGAATCTGCAAAATATTTTTTTTTATAATGACCCCGCCGCATCGACAAGACCCTGATCTGCCACCAATCCTTGCCATTTCGTCGGCTTTCTTTATCGCAGAAGTATCAGTAACAGACTCGGAGTCAAAAACAGAGTGAGAGAGACGAGTCTGATCGGATCCTGAGCTGCTTTCTTGGCCTCTCACCAGATGATCATTTGCAAAAAAAAGGTAAAAAAAATATTAATAACCTCTTTCTGAGTCTGGGCTGGCATAAAATTAAATCGAGCTACTAGCTGAAATCTCTATGAACCTGTGCTGCTTTGGCCTCTATGAATCTGTGCTGCATTGGCTGAGAGAGGGTGAAAGAGGTTGAGGAGAGAGATTTGTTAGTTTTTAATATGTCATTTTTAATATTTAATATGTGTCCTCCCTAAGTGTCCAGGGGACAGTGTGTGTACTTGGAGGTCGAGGAGATAATTAGTTTTTTAAATAGGAATATTAACAAAAAAACTCCCATTCACATTGGAGGATGAAAAAATAATTCAGGTACCAAACCTGTCACTGAGGTAATCCTAATGCATCAATGATCTGCTGCTGCTTTGGCTGGGACATGTACTCGGGAAGTCGAGGAGATAAGTTTGAATCATGCATCACTGTTGACTGCTTTGGCTATGAGTATGGTTAACAACTCCGGGGAGGTCGAGGAGATGATTTTTATTATTTCTTCCTATAATTGTGAATCATGCTTTAGCCCAGTGGAGGAGAGAGTCTGTTGTGCCGCATGATCAGGGAGCCAGTCTCCTGACTTGGAGAACTATAGTGTACCCTGTGTTGTTCAAGGATGTTTTGGTAGAATACTAGTTGTAACTCTGGCTGTGTAGCTTATTATTTTCAGGTGGACATTGATGTGCGATCGGACATTTACCTGGGAGGATGCCTGGGAAGCTAGCTGTCAAGATGTTTTAGAAATTTGTTCTGGTTTGGGGTTGGAATATTTTGCATATCCACAAAAATGCATAACATGCAGACTTTAATAAGCTGATGGTAACATTCTTAATAATCAAGATGGGCAGAAGGCACGGGGGGGCACTGGGGTATGGTCTAAGGCTCACAGATTGTTTTAACCCTCTATGCCTGTTGGTAGAAGAGGGGAGTGGTGGGGGGGGATGTTGCTGATGTAGCTGTGACAGGGTGGATAGGAAGAGAGAAGGGGGAGAGAAGCAGGGATAGAAAATGAGTATACAGGCAAATCACCAAAGTTTTAGAGTGAAAATGCAGGGAAAATTAGGGTCTTCTAAAGGGAAATGCTTTGGCCGATCTGGGAGCACTGAGACAACTTGTTACATTCAATGTTGCCCATACTGTGTCAACACTGTCTGTATATTTCAAATAGCACGTGGTATGTTACAGATGTACAAAATCAACTTTAGTAACCAGTAACACATCAGAAGTGGCTGACTGCACTGTCACATTCACTAACAGTTGTAATGCTAAGTAGCTACATTTCTAGTTACTTACACCACACAACCCCCCAAAAGTTGCAAAACTGTGAAGGGTATTTTTCACTATTTTACTTATTGTTGACACCTTGTACCAATCATCTGGGGGATGCTTTCCTGGCTATTTAAGAACAGAATGCACTACATCTGAGATTGAATGAATGTATAATTTACCTTGAATATCAGCAACCAGTCTGTAGTGGCAAACAGGTAGATCTGTGGAAGGAAAAACCTGAAAAGAGAAAGATTCTGAAAATATGTCCACAAGATACATTCTTTTACAATCACACATAATATGGTATGGTTTCACTTTGTGCTTTGCAGACATTCTAAGCTGTTTCACACATAAAAGTGTTTTTGTATACATTAGAAAGAGTTGCTCTGCACTGTTCAAACATCATAACATTTTCGCATCCCTCATTCATCCCATTCACAGCTAATTAGTAAGCACCCAGTGTTCAAAGTTGTACCTTTCAAGTTATAAAACTGTGTTAATTTTGATCATACATCAAAGCAACCGAACAAAGTAATGGGATTTTTTTCCACTTTGTGTGTGTGTGGGGGGGGGAAGGGGCTGTCACTTTGACATAACGAACCATGTACAATAAAAAATAAGATATGCCCAACCACACACAAGTTGTTATTGTATCTAGGGGTTCAGATGAGAGCATGGAACTCTTGAGATTTCCTCTACAGGTTGCTATGCTGTCAGCTGGACCCACTGATGGAAACACAACATTCTTGTGTATGGTAGTTCTCTATGTAACCTGTTTTAAAGTAAAGTTCAATCACAACAATTGACATTCCTGTGCTGTTGTACGACAGCACCGTGATATCTGGTTATTTTCTATGCAATATGGTGAGGAATATTTGTAGGAAGTACTGCCACATTACCATAGCAATGTATTATTCTTTCTTGTGATTTAAGAGGTAACAACTGTTGTAGAAGGACAATATGCTGTGATGTGGTAGTGTTGTAAGTTCTTCAGGACGAGCATATGTTTTACTTCTGGTTATGCAAGTATACCTCTCCATATACTGTACTGTATACTGTATATAAAATGACATGTAGTTAACTATATACAACAAAGCAGCCCCCCCCCCCACACACACACAAACACAAACACAAACACACGCTGACTATCAGCAGTGTACTTTCATTAATTTAGACATGGCACTTTGAAGTTTGTTATTGTTATGTTACACTAGCATGGTTACAGAATTAAAAGCTGTTGTTCTGAGGCAACTACATCAGTACTTGAGCAATATTTCTGAAAAATATGCATGTTCTTATACAATTCATATAAACTATACATTATGTCAAAATACACTACCTTATCTGGATTGGTGGCTGGTATTATTCCTCTCAACCACTGATACACAAAGAAAACAAAACGAAAAAAAAGAACCAAACCACAAAAATAAAAATAAAAAATACAAGAAAAATAAGGAGTACATATGAAGAAGTGCTGTGCAGTATTGTGAACTTAATTTCTGTGTATGAGACAAACGTCTTGCCGCAGTGCTGGATTTACCGGACAATAAGGCTGGGGGTTGTCTTCTTCTTGAGGCTCATTTGAGCCACCAGTGGCCAGTGGTGCTATGCTCTGATCATCAGTGAGAGCAGCTGATAGTTTATGACCTCCCTCCATGGCCTGCTGTTTGACACCACTGGAGCCTTCGCCCTCTGCATCATTGCTGTAATACACAAAGACAGACTTTAGTAACGTGATAACATGTATACTTATTTTATAGTTGATATTCAAGTTACAGTTCAATTATATCACATACTACACCATATTGTTCCCCTTAGTACAGCAACACTCCATGACCTACATCATATGTCTTATGTGTTCCTGTAGCTTTAGAGAAAGGTTACTAAACAGGTTCTATAGTATGATACATTCTGACATCAGTGTTACCTACTGACATTTGGTGACTTGTACAGTAAGCATTGCAGGAACTGGTATTATTATAACAAGGTGTGCCACAAACATAGTTGTTATAATAAGTTGTAAATCCACTTATCATACTGCATTTTCCACTCACACAGTGTTGTATTACTTTTACAAAAAGAACACATGGGATTTACAATTCAATGTTCATTTTCCTAAAACAAGACCCATTACTCTGATTTATTGTCAGTATAAACATGTATACTTACTACATTTTGTACAGCTATAAGTGTTCTAATGAAGTCCTGTCTGTGGTAGTACTGCTTCCCTTCATGTTACTGTTATGTTACATTTAGAATTCTGCCATGTAGTCTCATAACCACAACAGATACTGCCAGTGTACATATAAAGATATGATAGTTACAACTAATGGTATAAGGTGCAACTGTGTAATTGTTAGATTCCATCTTCCTTGATGATAATGCCACCATTGTCTGGAACATCCAGGTCCTCCTCCACCAGATCCCCCAGACTGGCTCAAGCCATGCTTAGCCTTTTGGGGTGGCAGGGAAGACAGAATGAACTGCAATGTGAAAGAAGACATAAAGAGAAATTATAAGGAATGTGTCATATTATGCTATGTATTCATGTATCTTGTATTTGCCATGAGCAGCATGGTATTAACAAGTGACAATTGTATTAAAAATAGAATAATACATAGGAGAGTATGCATTACAAGGGAGTACTCCCATCGAGAGGTTCTGGGGACATGGAGAGCTCGAGAGGTTCGCATGTCCCCAGAACCTCAAGATGGGAGTACTCCCTTGTAATGCATACACCCCTTTGTGTTATTTTTTGTAATATATGGAGCCAAATTACATATAAAATTGTGTCAGTATGATTTTTGTTCTCCGCACAGCCTGTGAAAATGTCCACCGAAGCACTGCAGTGAAAACTCGCTGGCTGGTTCTCTGCTGCCGCACGGCCGCTCTCCCCCCCACACACTCGCTAACAAGTCCTTGCTCGTTAGGAAGTCCTACTTGTTTTTTTCCTCCTTCTAAATGCAGGATCAATAAGGTACTGTTGTCTTGAGGGGTAAAAAAAGTCCAGGCAAAAGTAAAGATCCCAAGTTCTGTGGGTACGAGTTACTCTCGCTAAGCGAGAGATAGCTGCCATTTTTTTTTAAAGTATTCTGCCCTCTCAGAGACAAAAGGCAGCCAACCACGAAGCATGGTTTAGAAATCTCACATTGTGAGTCTAGCGACTGCAGTTGGCTGCTTAGCAACCAGATCTGAGTCTTGGGCTTGCGCTGTTCTGTTTAACTGATAATACTATCGTTCAGAGCAGCAGCGATAGTATTATCACTTCTGAATGATAGTATTATCAGGGACGAACGATGGTATTATCACTTTGGCTTCTGTTGTATTACCGAGATATTTTTGTATGGGATAGGATAGTATTATTTGCCTATCTCCATATATTACAAGCAAATATACTGCATAGAATTGGTTATGAAGGGATCTTTACAATGCAACATTAATTTAGGAAGAGACATAGCACCGAGACTGCACTTGTCCGGGTATTGAATGATCTCCTAATAGTGAGAGATCAAAAGGCTCATACCATCTTGGTCCTTCTTGATCTCTCCACAGCATTTGACACTGTGGACCATGGTGTGCTACTGGAGTGCCAGCAGCTTCTCTGTGGACTGTCAGCGACAGTCCTAGAATGGTTTTGATCCTTCCTCATGGGCAGGTCTCAGAGGGTGGTCACCAGAATTTATTCCTCCGACACCCTTCCCCTGTCCTGTGGGGTGCCGTAGGGCTCCATACTGGTGCCCATGTTGTTCGCAGTGTATATGCTGCCATTGGGAGATATCATCAGGCAATATGGTTTGAGTTTTCACTGCTATGCAGATAATACTCAGCTGTATCTGTCCTTTCTACCCGGACAGGGGGATGCAGTCTCTGTGTTTAACAACTGTCTTGCTAAGATCAAGAACTGGATGAGCACCAGCTGGCTGAGACTGAATCAGGAGAAGGCCGAAGTGCTGGTTGTGGACCCTGGTCATCCGGGCGGGTTTGGGGGCTGGGCAGTCTGGGCAGTCTGGGCAGGTGTCAAGCATATGGCTTGATGACATCCAGCTCACACCTCAGACCGGGTGCATTACTTGGGTGTTATTTTTGATGACGGCCTGACCCTGAAACCTCAAGTGTTGGCAGTTGTTAAATCCTCTTCTTACCATCTGAGGATCATCACCTAAGTGAAACACCTGTTTCCTCCGAATGACCTTCCAACATTAGTCCATGCCTTCATCACCACCTGCCTTGACTACTGCAATGCCCTCTACCTAGGGCTTCCTAGAGTTGATATCCACCACTTGCAGCTAGTGCAGAACACGGCAGCCAGGCTACTGACTGGAACATCTAGAACCAGCCGTATTATGCCTGTGCTGTGTGGACTGCAATAGCTGCCTGTTCAGTAGAGGATCACCTTTAAGGTCAGTCTTTTGACCTTTAAGTCCCTACACAAACAGGGACCCAGCTACCTGCAAGATCTCTTGTCTCCCTACCGGCCCCTCCGCCCTATCCAATCCTCTGATGAAGGATTGCTAGAGATTCCCAGGGTACGTTTAAAGACATCCGGTGCTCTTGCTTTTTCTTTTGTGGCCCCTACCCTGTGGAATTCTCTACCTTGTCGGTTGAGAGAATGCCTGATCATCGAGAGATTTAAGTCAGAATTTAAGACATATCTATTTCAGATGGCCTTCCCAGATGATTTTTAATTAATTTATATATTTGTAATTTTATTGTAATTTATATGTTTTATTGTAATCAGCTTGTAAAGCGCCTTGGTTTAAGAAAGGCGCTATATAAATAAAGTTTTGCTTGCTTTCTTGTTTAATGATGCAGACCAATACAGACAAAACTGTGTCTTCATGTTTTCTGTTAACAGATGAAGTTTAACATTGTATTTCACAGTAATGTATTTCTGTAGCCCTGTAATAACATATATTAGCAGTGTGTGAACTATGTTACATAGGTCCCCCTGTAATTTGTTCCTACACAATCCAGTATATTGTGAATGGTTGTGCTTTATTATGTCTGTAAATGTCTTTGTTCTCTTCAGTTGTATATGTCTCAACTCACTGTAATTGTACTCTCCCTGGCCGTCCCTGAAAATAGGCAGGTCTTTGTCTAATGCACCTACCCAGTTACCAAAAAGAAAATAAATAAATAAATAGGTGCTCCTTTACTATACTATCACTATAGAACATTGTCTATGTAAACTGCTATGTGTACAAGAAGTAGTTTACAACTTCAACTTGTGAGTTGACACAGCACCAATTCTCAGTTGTATGTGATACATTGCAGCCCTCCCTCAGTCCCCAGATGTGATCTCATATTATGTCTGCCCCCTCCCCCACACCAATGCACACTGCACTTCAGTTCAAGTAGAAACAAGCATTTGTCAATGCCGAATGTTGTCTTGCTGGCATTGGCATTGGTAGTGCAGGAGTTAGAGAGATGCATAAAAGGAATGGCAGTGAAGTATTGAACTGACGCCCCCCCCATCCCACCCTGCAGAGACTGACATGAATTGGGGTGTGCCCTTGGGTCGTCAGCCATAACGCTCAAGCCATTTCACCTCACCCTACCCTGCAGACACCAACAAATGTTGCGGTGTGCCTTGGGGTCTTTGGGCCTTATGCTCACCCCATTCCATAAGGAAATATGCTGAGATGGGTGTAGTATAGGAGAATGGGGTGAACTTTGGGACCAAAGAGTCCAAGGCACACCTCGATGCCTGTCACTGGCTACAGGGTGGGGGTGGAATGGCGTGAGCATTACAGCCGACAATCCCAAGTCACACCCCTGACACCTGTCAGTCTCTACAGGGTGGGTCATTACAGTTGGAAACCCTAATGCCCTATGCATTTGTTGGTATTTTCACTCCAAATTTTCAACATGGGATTTTTTTGACCCCACCGCATGAACAGTGGCACTATCGGTTTCATTAGCTGAAAGGTGATTTTGCACAGCGAGTGTGCCATTTGGTGCCACAGGTGCGAAAACACAATTCGGACAGGATGTGAAAAATGACAGCTATACTGTTCATGAAGAGGTGTAAAAAAATGGCAATGTTGAAAATCTGGAGTGAAAATATAAAAAATTGGTGAAGTCACAAGCATGAGAAGAAACTGTGCAATGCACGCCTGTAATGCAATGCAATTATTTGGGGATTTTTTTAACCAAATTTTCAACACAGGCATTTTGGCACCTCCACAGCACTGCAATTTTGTTACTCTGTCAGAAAGTTGAATTCTCACAGCAACTGCACTATTGTGCATCAGATGTGCGAAAACACATTTGGGCAGGATGTGAAATATGACAGCTGTACTGTTCATAAGGAGGTGTGAAAAAAGGCAATGTTGAAAATCTGGAGTGAAAATATTAACAATTGTTGAAGTTATGAGTTTGCGCGGAAACTGCACAATGCACACTCGTAACACAGTTATTTTTTGGAATTTTTTTCACCAAATTTGTAACATAGGCTTTTTGGGACCCCACCTCACGAACAGTGGCACTGTCATTTTGTTAATCAGTCCTGAAAGGTGATTCAGTGCAGTGACCACAAAATCACCTTTCGGGACTGAATAACAAGATGACAGTGCATGTATTCATGAGGTGGGGTCCCAAGAACCCCATGTTGAAAATGTGGAGCCAACATTAAAAAAAAATGGCTGAGATATCCACCTAAGTTGAAACCCCTTAATTGATGCCATTATACAGCTTACTGGCTTTTCTTCATTTTGCAGTTCGACTTTGAAGAGTCCAGACGTGTTCCTGTTCCTCCGAAGATCGCGGCGCCGGACCTCCAGAGGTAAGCATTGGGTGAGGTTGTGTGTGTGGGGAGGTGGGGTGTGCTAAGTTTGGGTGTGGGTTGAAAGAAGGGGGTGCTACGGACAATGAGGGACCATTTTCTTTTTTCAGGTAAAAAAATAAAATAGAACCGGGCATTGCGGGATGACGTTTTGAGTGTGCCACACAATGGGAGTGGGGGAGAGGAACATGCTGACATGGTCGGCTTTGTGTGAGCGGCAGCACACTGGGGTGGGCTCCCAGTGTGCCACACAATGTGGGGAGGTGGGGGACATGCCGACACAGGGACTGCACCACTGATGTTGGCTTTGTTTGGGGATTGTGTGCCGCCATGTTTATTGAAATGTTTCACCAGGAAAGACTCATACGGGAGGTGTGTCATGTCTGCCACTTCATGATGCGATTGTCTCTGATTGCAGCAGCACATTTCTTTCAAGTTGGTGGCACTTTACATAATTCTTGTGTCAGCGCTAGCATGCTGGCTAATTGGGGAATGCAGGACACACCTAGTAAAGCATGCCCTGCATTCACCAACATTGACACACCTCTCACTGAGCTACTACTGCAAGATGTTGCTTGCACACACACAAGACAACATAAAAACTGTCTGGTGCTCAGACGCATATGCAATATCTTGTTCCAGAGTCCCCCTCATGTCATATCACATTAAGATGCCTCCCATCCCAGATTGGGCTTCAGCACAATGAAATAAAGTGTCTATTAACTACAATTTTCACAAACTGTGACTGTTTTAGTAATGATCCTTACTTTAATGATGTGTATTATGATAGTTTGGGTTGCATGCCTTAACACACATTCTTTCATGCTACTGTATGTGCAGAACAAGAATTTTACAATATTAAATATCTGAGTTGAGACACCAGCAAGTGTCAGTTATATGACATACTTTTTTTCTGCAGACCCTCTAATACTTCATAATATGGCTCCCACCCACCTATGTGACAGACTGCCTTTGATTACAAGGAAATAAACTATTTGGGATTCAGAATTTTCACAAATTCTGAATGTATTTTGTAATGGTACTTATTTTCATAATGTCTATCTCCAAGCACTGGCTTCCCTGCCTGACCCTACATAATCTTTCTACACTGCAACCAGTCCTTGTCCTCAGCCCCAACATTGCCAGCTTTCTTCAGGCAGTAGAACTTCTGTCACAGCAGTTTCCATTTGTGAAGGCAGAAATCTGGGTCTTTTCTGTACACCTTCCCCTGCAGGTACCCAGTCACCTTGTTCCACATCTTTTAGAGGGTCAGATTAGTGCCCCTCATTACAATGGCAGGCATTCCATATTTTTGATGTCTTTAACAAGGGGAAGCACCTCCTCATAAGACAACATGTTTGGCATGTTTCTGTGAAAAAAAAAAAGAAACAAATATGTAAACATAACATAACAAAACACATTCACATTCATGAGCCGTGTGTATGGTGCCTTTGGTAATGTTTGTGCTTCTGAAATGGCAAGAAATGGTACACAAGTGTTCTTGTGGTACATATGTCATCTCACTGTGTATTAAATGTCCATAAAGACACAGGTATGTCACTACTACTGTTATGTGTAAAAAGGAACAGCACTTACTGTTATGCTATAACAGTAATGACCATATAAAAGGTGTCCATAATAGGATTTATATGCAGTTGCTAGAGGTACTACTACACTACAGGTTTTATGTGTACCTGTACTGTAGTTCTACATCATGCATACAAATTGAATCATGGGCAAGGTGTCATCTGCTACTGCCCATTTTGTTCACAGAACATTCTAAGTCTGATAGATGTGCATATGGTATGTATTTGGTATTCATCTATTTTTTCAACCATGGTAGATGTGGCTCTGAAAAGAGCCATTGTGGGGCAGCATCAGTGTACTGCTCATGTGTATGTAATGGTTGTGACCACACATCACAGCACAGTTTGGATCCCATTTATTTTATTTATTGAAATGTGTCACCAGAAAGGCACACCGAGCAACAAGTTGTTCATCTCCCGGTGTGACCTGGAGGGTAGGGGAACATGAAGATAGTATACATAGATTTGGCAAACAATATAGATATACAATATGATTACATTCAATAAAGTGAGCAGACTATACAGAAGTACTGAAGAGGAGGAATGCTAACAGGTATGAACTAGATGGATACAATGCTAATAGTCTAGAACTAGATAAATATGATAGCACAAATATCTTTGGCAAACACTTGGTGGGACATAGCTTTGTAGTTAGACAATGGCTGGATCGAATACAAGGAGGTTGAACTAGGGCAAGATTGCGAGGAGAGACACAGATAGAACAAAATTTGCAAGGTGTAACAAAAGTGCAAGGTTGAGTATAAGT
This sequence comes from Neoceratodus forsteri, assembly GCA_016271365.2. NCBI lineage: Eukaryota > Metazoa > Chordata > Ceratodontiformes > Ceratodontidae > Neoceratodus > Neoceratodus forsteri. Next base: position 739,219,655 of record CM057449.1, read on the forward strand.
GAATTAGGGATTAGGGGTTAGTAACAAAAAACAATATACTGGATAATGAGACCCACTCACCCTATAAATAATGAATCTCAAAATTCAACAATTTTCTTATCAAAAAATGTTTTAATCAAGTGACTTCCAGTATTCACAGATCAACGTTTCGGGTAAGCCCTTCTTCAGGAAACTGGTTTACTATTTTGAAATTGATTATCTTTTCTTACAATGACTGTTGTTTCAGGTTCGACTCCTGCTTATGGCCACTGTTTCAAATATCTCAAGCATTTCAGTGCGTTTCAGCGTACTTCATCTCCAAAGACTTCAAAGCTCTTCAAATCTCTTCAAAACTCTTCAAAACTCCACTCCTCTAAGAAAAGGACATTCATCAATGGTAACATAGAACAAGCCCCTTGGATTTCAGCACCAAAGCCATATGCCGAAATATCATCCGGAAAAAGATTCATCCAGTACAGCCACATTCCTCGAAAAATTGTATATGAAAAGTGTTAGTAAACCTATCATGGGGAGGGACCAAGTGAATCCCAGTATAGTAGCTGACGCTTAGCAACAAAAAACAATATACTGGATAATGAGGCCCACTCACCCTATAAAGAATGAATCTCAAAATTCAACATTTTTCTTATCAAACAATGTTTTAATCAAGTGACTTCCAGTATTCACAAATCAACGTTTTGGGTTAGCAAATAACTATGACTAGAAAGGGGGGAGGTGGGTGAGTGGGGGGCATATAGACAGAGAGCAGGGGGGTGGAAAGGGGTGAATTTGGAGGAGGGGAAGGCAAGGGGTGGAGGAGAAGGGTCTGCCAGGGACTGACTCCTCCAGAATGCTGGGGACCCTGATTGCACCAGACAGAGGTCAAGCATAAACAGGAGGGAAGCAGGTTTTAGGCAGTGGGAGTTAGAGCATGTCAGAAAGGAAGAGAAGGGGAAGAGAAGGGTCTGGTGGGGCCTGGCCCCTCCAGTATGCTGTGGACCCTGGCCACACAAGGCAGAGGTAGAGCATGACAGGAGGGAAGCAGGTTGTAGGCAGCAGAGGTAGAGTATGACAGGAGCGAAGTCGGCAGCAATGGGGAGTAGGTTTCTGAAGGACCAAGAGAGAGGGAGGTGGGAGAGAAGAGGGTCTGAGACTCCCAGGAACATAACATTTCCAGTGTCTGAGAAACACACACCATCTTTTAGAGAAAGTACATAGATACACTGAATGTGTCGGCAGATGGGGATCGGTGATCCATCTAGTCTGCCCATGTTTTGGACTAACCCCCCAAAGATCTCCCTCTCTTTGTTGTCACAATTCCTTTGTAGCTATCCCATGTGTTCTTGAATTACTTGTCTTGGCTCCCACCATCCCATCAGGCAACCCATTCCATGGCACCACCACTCTCTCTCCATGAAGAAGAACTTTCACTTGTTGCTCTTGTAATCCCCCCCCCACCTCAGGCCATGACCTCTCATCTTGGTGGTTGCATTCAGCTGGAACAGCTCATTTCTCTGGACTATGTTCAACCCTTTGAGGTACTTGAAGGTCTCCCCCAGTTTGTCCTCGTAGCTCATTTCCTGGAGTCCATTTATCATTTTAGTTGCCTTCCTCTGGACTGTTTCCACTCTGTCAATATCCTTCCTCTGGTACGGTCTCCAGAACTGGATACTGTACTCAATGTGGGACCTCACCAATGACCTGTACAGAGGTAGGACCACCTCCCTCCTTCGGCTAGTGATGCCCTTGCCTATGCATCCTAGCATATGGTTTGCTTTTAGTGCTGCCTTCTCACACTGGTTACTGACCTTCAAGTCTTCTGAAATGATGACCCCTAAATCACTCTTTTGGATTGATGCAGTCAGTTTCCCCCCTCCCAAGTAGTATTTGGCTCTGGTGTTGCCCTTTCTGAGGTGCATTACCTTACACTTCTTGGCGGTAAATTTCAGTTGTCATGTGGAAGACCATTTTTCTAGTTTGTGGAGGTCATCCTATATTTATTAACCCCCTCTACTGTGTTGACCTTGTTACAGAGCTTAGGGTCATCTGCAAATAGGCACACCATCCCCCTCAGCTCCTCCGTGATGTTGCTCATGAATATGTTGAAGAGTAGAGACCCCAGGACCGAACTTTGGAGCACCCTGCTCATCAATTTTCTCTCACTACATATGGCTATATTTACCACTACCTTCTGGGTTCTGCCCTCCAACTAGAGATGGGCAAAGTGGCCCCAATTCGCTCCGTGAAGTGGAATGCGGAGTGAAAGCGAATTCGCGGAGTGCTCCACAACATGAAGTGGAGTACTTCGTGTTATTAATGGGTAACACAAAGTCCATTGAAAAGAATGACTTCACGTTACTCTGCCTTCCCAAACCACTACTCCACTAATTCTTAAGGTGAAGTACATTGAAAACAATGTACTCCACCTTACTTCACCTTGCTTTTAAGCTCCAAAGGCGAATTTTGCAATGATTCATGGGATTTCAGGTCACATTGGCTCTAGATTGTTCTGCACAGCCTCAGTTTGGGGTAGAGTGTGTGTAGGAAGCTGTAGGAGACAATCTGCTCTGAGAGCTCTCTGTGATTCAAACCTTCTAAAAGCTGTTAAGAAAGTCTTTTTGAGTCATTTTTTTTTTGCTGAAACTTTAGTTCATCGATTATAGGAAACCCTCCTGTGCTCATATCATTGAGCATTTATTGTTCGTGTGTGTATTTTGAATGTTAATGTACAACATTCAGTCTGTGTACTGAGAGACAGTGGAAGTGTTGTTTCTTTGGCTTCCCTTCAGAGTACTGGAGGGGTGTGGTGCATAATTCAGCATGAACATTGTACTCATTAATATGTGTTTTTATGTCAGGACCATCATCAGGAGTCACTCGTGATGCAAATCACGTTCTTCATCACGGTCACAAATTACGATTTACAATCATGTCACGAATCACAACAGTAATTTTTTTTACTGGTTACTTGGATGTATTGTAATCCTGTTTTGTAGTATCTCTCCATGCTTCACCACCCCACCATTGTACTCATTAGTGAGTGTTTTTAAGTTGGGGAGTTTTGTGCCAGGCCTCATCGCGGCCTGGGGAAGTACAGCCGTAGGCATTTGCATTTCTTTATCATCATGGTCACAAATGCAGTCACAAATCACGATTTACGATTACGTCACAAATCACAACATTAATATTTTTACTAGTTACTTGGATGTATTGTAGGCCTGTTTTGTAGTATCTCTCCAGGCTTCACCACCCCACCACTGTACTCATTAATAAGTGTTTTTAAGTCAGTGAGTGGGACAGTGTCTGCAGTACATACATAGACTGGAAAGAAAACTGGGCCCATGCAGTTTAGCACAGTATACTCCCACTGCTCAGAATACATACAGAAGACAACAAAAAAAGGGCATAATTACATACAAGGGTCAGGGATGGTGGAGGAATACATTTTATAATGCAGCAAGGAAGGTGTGAGGGGCACATGGTGTGAGGAAAAAAAAAACTAATGTGGGATCCCATGGTGATCCAGCAACAGTTCCATCATGGACATAATTTGCAACTGATGTCCCTCTATGTAAGAAAAATAAAATTTACAGAAAGAACAAATTAAGTAAAAAAAGAGTACAAACAGAAAAGACAAAAAATGTAGCTTTTAAAAAAGCTGTTGGGTCTAAATCAAAATTTAAATCTCCTCCTCATTCTGATCTCAAAGTATCAGCAGTCACAAAACACTCTCCTCTCTCTCTCCGTCTGCACAGGAGAAAGTAAAAGTGTCTGCTTGTATGATTCACTTTCTTCCTGCCTAGCTAAAGAGCATGTGACTTACAGTACTTTAAGCCATGGGATGTGTGGGGGGGCTGCCAAATCTGAAACACCAAGTGGATCCCTTAGAATCATAATGAGTGACACAAAATCCATTAAAAACAATGACTTTGCCTTACTTCGCTTTGCCATTCCGCCTTAACACAAAGTGGTAATGACATTCGCGTAGTGGAGTGGCAATGCGAAGTGTCCACTTCATGTTCACTTCACCGGCAGACTTTAAATTTGCTGTATCTCTACCTCCAACCAGTTTTTTACCCATGCTACTATTTTCTCCCCACTCCCACATGCCTTAGCTTTTTTAGCAGCCTTCTGTGGGGTACAGAGTCAAATGCCTTACTGAAGTCCAAGTAGACTATGTCTACTTCTCCATCCTGGTCCACTGTCCTTGTGACCCAGTCAAAAAACTAAATCAGGTTGATCTGGCAGGATCTGCCTGTCATGAATCCATGCTGCCTGAGTCCTGTTGCCCACTGGTCTTCAGCAACTCCACCATGCTTTCCTTGAGCAGGGACTCCATTGGCTTACCCACCACAGAGGCCAGACTAACCAGTCTGTAGTTTCCTGACTCTTACTTGTTTCCTCCCTTGTGAATAGAGACCACCGTAGACCTCCTCCAGTCCTCTGAAACTACCCCTTCTTGTAGAGACTTATTAAAGAGATCCATCAGAGGTGCTGCTAACTCCTCTCATAGCTATCTTAGTATCCTTGGATGAATCCCATCTGGACCCATGGCCTTGTCTGTTTTTAGCTTTGCTAGTTCTTTTGTAACTCTTTCTACCATAAATGGGCTTAGGTCAACACTCTCTTTCTGTATGTTTCCAGCTATCAAAGTGGGCCCATCTCCCTCCACTTCATTTGTAAATACTGAGCAGAAGCATTTGTTTAGTTCCTCTGCCTTCTCAGTGTCCCCCTCTATCATCTCCCCCTTCCTCTGATTTGAGTATGACTATTCCTCCTTTGATCTTTTTCCTATCATTAATATATTTGAGAAATTTTTGGTACCTCCTGAGATGTCTCTTACAATATTTTTGAAGATAGAGGGGGGGAAATTTGAAGATAGAAGGGGAATGGCTCTGTGGCAATGTGAGGAACTATTTTTTTCATGAAGAGTGTGGTGGACACATGGAATGGCCTTCCTGAGGAGGCTGTGGGGTCAAAAACAGTGGGGAATTCAAGAATGCATAAGACAGACATACGGCAATTATAGTGGGGGGTAGGAGGAAGTAGGCTGTTGGTTAACTAGAATCTGCAGCTTATCCAATAGGTAGGGGAAATGGGAAGACTAGGTGGGCCAAGCGGTCCACATCTGCTGTCAAAGTCTGTTTCTATGTTTCTATATTTTCTTCTGCCTGTGCCTTGGCCACCCTGATTTTTCTATTTGCTTCCCTCAATTTGGTTCTATAAAGATCCATGTCCTCATCCTTTTTTGAGGATTTATATCTTTTAAATTCTTTATTTTTTTCTCTTACTGCTCCTTGAACTTCCTTTGTAAACCAAATTGGGTTTCTTCTCCTTTACGTTTTTCTGACTAGTTTAAGCAGCCTCCTGATGCTTTCATTAGTGCCTCCTTAATGTGATTCCATCTCTCCTCTACTCCCCCAAGTGGTTTTTCCTTCAGTGCCTTCTTGAGTCGCCTACTCATCTCTGTGAAATTTCTTACCTGAAATCGTAGACCTTGGTTCTTGAGTGACTAAGGTCATCTTTTGCACTGAAGTCTAGCCAAACTGTTTTATGGTCACTTGACCCCAAATGACTCCTGACTTCAACCCCTATAACCTACTTGCTGTTTGTTAGGATTAAGTCCAGGATGGAGTCCCCCCTTATGGGGTCAGCAGCAGGTTGCTCAAGTCCAGCTCCTCTCAGGGGTCCAATGATGGTCCTACTCCTGGATGAAGTGGCTGAGGATTTCCAATTTACATCTGTAAATTAAAATCCCCCACCAGGATCACTTCTCCCTTGTAGGTCATGTTTGTAATGTTTTCTAGCAGATTTCTGTCTGCTTCCACATTGTGTGCTGGAGACCTGTAGACTACTCCTACCCAGATGACCGAGCCTTTTCCTTCTTCAATCATGATCCATAGGATCTCTGGCCCTGTTTGTACTCCCTGAACCTCTGTCACCTTTATGCTCTCTCTTACATATAATGTTACCCCTCCTCCCTTTTTTCCCCCTCCCAACCCTTCTAAAGAGATTAAAGCCTGGGATGGCTATATCCCATTCATGGTTTTTGTTGAACCATGTTTCTGTTACCGCTATTAGTCAAGTTTTGCATCTCACTTTTACTGCCATTGCCTTCCATGTCTGCCTTGCCAGTTCTGACACAGTTTTGTTTGTCTTGTACTTATTCTTTGTAGCCTTGTATTTTGTTTTTGCTGAGTGTTTTTTGTCCATGGTATGTGGAGAGGTGACCTGGACCCCCTTCTTGGAGGTCCAGTTTAGCCAATGTTTCCCCATCCTCTAGTTTACATTCCCCACAAAAACTTAAAGTTTCTGACCAAGTTCAAGTGCACTTGCCCCTTCCTTGGTGAATCATTATAATATTTAATTTTCAGGTGAGTAATGATTTGCATACCCATGTCACTCAAAAAGTTGGGTATCTGAATGTTCACCTTTCTGCATGATCTTTCAATTCCAAATGCATAGTGCTGGCCTCTCCAGATCATGTGTTCTGTAATATCTTAATACAGAATCATACAATTAGGCAACATTGCATGCAGCTAAGCCAAATCAGATTTAACTGCTTCTACAAAGTCTATACCCCTTTGTAGCCCAAATCATTACCTCCAACATGGATGAACAGTTTGTCTGGCTGAGGGTGACTGGTCAAAAGTGTATGTGTGATTGGCATGAGTTGCTCCCATCTCATACTATCCTTACCAAACCACTGAACATCACAATTTTCCATTTGCAAATCATTCCCAAAATGACTGCTTCTGGCAAACTGTGCACCCCTTGACCCACATGAACTGTCCACAATCCAAACTGTTGTAGTGAAGCTTTCTGTCTTGCTGAATCTCTTTAAAGACGGGCAAGGCAAGACAATTTTTATTTAAAAAGACACCCATCCCGAAGGCTCTGGGCACCAAACATATTAAAAGTCCCTATAAAAATTCAATCAATAGATTATAAATACACAGATCACACAATATGAAACATAAACAGACAATACACAACAGTTAAAATAAAATGTATAAATACTACCCTCAATAATGGCTACTAAATCAGAAATAGCTATGGGTTAGTTAAAGCATACAGGTCTGGAGTCAGGATAAGGTTACACAGCAAAATCCGGGAAGGCTTGACTATACAAGAAGGCCTTGAGGTGGGATTTGAATACCTCAACTGAAGGGGCCTCTCTAACAGCTGGAGAAAGTGAATTCCACAGGATGGGGGTGGTGACACTAAATGCTCTGTCACCTGCTGTTTTTAACCTCGTTCTGGAAATCGTGAGGAGGCCGCAAGAGGAGGAGTGGAGGGAGTGGACTGAGACAGCAGGTGTAAGAAAGTCCTTCAGGTAACCAGGGCCCAGGCCACATAAGGCTTTAAAGGTGAGCAAGTGCACCTTGAAGAGGACCCTCCACTTAACCAGCAGCCAGTGCAGTTCACGCAGCATCGGGGTGATATGACAGTACTTAGGTTGTCCTGTCAACAGCCTAGCTCCTGCATTCTGCACCAGCTGCAGTTGGTGCAGGGTACCCCCTGAGACCCCGAGGTACAGCACATTATAGTAGTCAAGCCTGGACATCATGAAGGCATAAACCAAGGCAGGGAGGTCCAGGGGCAGAACTAGTGGCTTTACCCTAGTGATATTCCTCAGATGATAGAAACTAGTATGAACAATGGACAACACCTGAAACTCAAGCATCAGTCCACTGTCAAGAATAATGCCCAGATCATGCACTCTAGAGGAGGCCTTCAATGGTACAGAGCCAAGAAAAAGCCCTGTCTCTGCACCAGAGGCCAACCTATCACACCCTCTGTTCGACTCCAACACCAGTACATCCATCTTATCAGGGTTCAGTCACAACCAGGTGGAGGCCATCCAGTCATTGATCTCAGCAAGGCAGCTGTTAAGCACTTCCACTGACAAGATGTTCCTGAGGCAAAGGAAAAATACAGCTGGGTATCATCAGCATAGCAATGAAAACCCAAGCTGTATTCCCTAATGAGCTCTTCCAGGGGCAGCATGTACATGGTGAACAACATCAGCAACAAGACCAAATCCTGGGGAACTCCACATGACAGGAGGCTAGGGGAGGAGGAGGAATTCCCCATCACTACCCTTTGTCTCCTGTCAAATAGAAAAGACTCAAACCAGCAGATGACAGTGCTGGTGAGTCTGCAGAATTCCCTTAGGCAATCAAGTAACACATGATGGTCCACCGTGTCCAATGCTGAAAAGAGATCGAGGAGGATGAGAATTGTCCCCTCGATCTCTTGCCCTAAGGAAGTCATTATGCACCCAAACTAATGCAATTTCTTTGCTATGCTCCACACAAAACCCAGACTGGCATGGCTCATATAGATCATGGGCCAAGAGGTGCTCCTCAAGCTGAAGTGCCACCACCTTCTCCACAATTTTACCCAAGAATGGAAGATTGGAGACAGGACGGTAATTTGCCTAGATGTCAGGATCCAATGATGGTTTCTTCAGAAGGGGTCTCACCAGTGCCTCCCTCAAGACATTGGGAACTATCACAATTTTCAAGAATAAATTTGATAAATGGATGGAGGGACGGGATCTGGGTTAATGTTCCATTTATATGGAGGACAATCTTAATGGGCAAACTGCCTTCTTTTGTCCTATAAACCAAGTAAACCAAGTAAAGTCCCCCTCTGACAAGGAACACCAGACAATTAAGGCAAACACTGGGCCAATGGAGTTGACACATCCCATTAAGAAATGAGAACAGGTAGAGAACACCAGGAGGAAGGAGCTGCTGTTATAACCAAACTTCTCTACAGGGTCTAAAGAACTAGAACACAAACAAAAAAAGTTAGTGTGTTTGTCTGAGTTGGCTAAAGTGAATTGTTATCTGTGCAGTTATCTAGGTGTTTGTCTCAGGAGGCTGAAGGGAATTGTTATCTGTGCCATTAACTAAGTGTAGAAAGATTTGTAAAGTAGGGGGAGTGGCTTAGCTAGAAGAAAGCCAGGTTAAAGCCAGCTCTAAACACTGCCCTAGATAGCTTCTGCCAGAGAACAGGCAGATAACACCAAGAGGAAGGAGCTGCTCTTATAACTAAACTTCTCTACTGAGACTAAAGAACTACAACTCTACTACTGGGACCTTTAATTTAGGGTAAAAACAAACAAATAAAAAATGTTAGTGTGTTTGTCTGAGTTGGCTAAAGTGAATTGTTATCTGTGCAGTTATCTAGGTGTTTGTCTCAGGAGGCTGAAGGGAATTGTTATCTGTGCCATTAACTAAGTGTAGAAAGATTTGTAAAGTAGGGGGAGTGGCTTAGCTAGAAGAAAGCCAGGTTAAAGCCAGCTTTAAACACTGCCCTAGATAGCTTCTGCCAGAGACCAGGCAGAGAACATCAGGAGGAAGCAGATGTTGTTATAACTAAACTTCTCTACTGGGACTAAAGAACTAGAACTCTACTACTGGGATCTTCAATTTAGGGTAAAAACAAACAAAAAAATGTATTTTTCTGAGTTGGCCGAAGTGAATTGTTATCTGTGTAGTTATCTAGGTGTTTGTCTCAGGAGGCTGAAGGGAATTATCTGTGCCATTAACTAAGTGTAGAAAGATTTGTAAAGTAGGGGGAGTGGCTTAGCTAGAAGGAAGCAAGGTTAAAGCAAGATTTAAGCACCGCCCTAAATAGCTTCTGCCAGAGAACAGGCAGAGAACACCAGGAGGAGGGAGCTGCTGTTATAACAACTTCTCTACTGGGACTATATTGCCCTCTGTCCTTCCCCTCTACCCCACCACCCTAAACCAGTTCTACTTTTATAGGCACAGGATTTGACTGACAACAGGAGCTTCCAGTTTGGGAGCAGAAAGTGAGTGAACACAGAGCCACCAAAGACTCACCATCCTGGAAGAAAAAGAGTAGTTCTCCATCCCACCCCCAACCCCCCAGCTGCTGGAGGTCTAACTCTGGGCAAGGAAGGAGACTACTGAGAAATATAGGAACTTCTTGTCTCAGAACAGGAAGATCAGGAACTTAAAGGGGCACAGACTCAGTAAGTAGGGAGAAAAAAAATCAAACAAAGAGAGGAAAGAGTAAGTATTCCAAACAACAGTTAAGGGGCCAGAAATAAGACATGATGGGAGTGGTGCAGTGCAGTGGCTGTGGAGCAGCAATCTTCTGGGAGACATTCTGGAGCATGTGTTGTTGTCCCATCTGCAGGCACCTCTCTGGGCTGAGGGAGGAGGTTGCTCATCTCCAGGCTGAGTTGGCCAGGATTTGTGGGCCCTCCTCTCCAGCCCACAGACCACCAGGGCCATTGCTGTTGCCTCAGAGGTTGCCAAGAAAGAAGAATGGTTGGACCACAGTGAGCTCAGGGAGGGTGAGGGTGGTGGAACAGAGGTGCATCCCTCCAGTTGTACCTTTCCACAATCCATATGCCATTCTGGCAAAGTGTGGTTCCTCTATGGAGGCACCCACAGTGGAGACCAAGGAGGATGCTGGGAACCTCCACAAAGGAGACCCACAGGAGGGTGGCATGGGACCCCACAGGGGAAGGAAACAACTTCTGGTAGGGGAATCCATTGTTAGGAAGGTAGAACCGGGGGAGGAAGGGGAGAGGGAGGTAAGGTGCCTGCCTGATGCCATGACTTGGAGGGACAGGGAGTGAATCCTCAGATTGCTGGAGCAGCTGCACAGGGGAGGGAGCTGGATGCCATTCTCCACCTAGGGACAAATGACCTGGCTAAGAAAGGGATCAGAGCAGTGCAGGAAGAATTTGTGGAGTTAGGGAGGGACTTAGACAAGTAACATGCACGATAACTTTTTCAGAGGTGCTGCCTGTCTATGGCTTGGGTGAAGCTAGGGTGCTCCACACCATGGGATTCAATCAGTGGTTGAAAAACTGGTGCAGAGTTCAGGGATTTGGCTTCATTGGAGACTAGGGGTCCACCTGGAGGGATGCAGGCCTATACTGGCATCATGGTCTGCATCTGTCCAGGAGGGGAACCAGGATCCTAGGTTATAGGTTTAAATGCTTCATTGGCAAGCATTTAAACTAGCTAAGGAGGGAGGCACTGGAAAGGAGTAGGGAAAGCCTAGCCCCCCAAAAGATCAGGGTAGTAAGAGAGGTAAACACCAAGACAGAGGTGTTGATAGGGAGAAGGGCAGGAGTAAACTAAGAAAATGACAAATGCAATAAGCGCAGGGATGGGGCAAAAAGGGGTAAGGCCTTGAAGAAATGGAGGGTAATGAGTGCCAATGCCCATAGTCTGGGCAACAAGCTCACTGAACTGGTGGCTTTGATGGAAGAGGGATGCCTGGATATTGTAGCAGTCACAGAAACATGGTACACAGAGAACCATGACTGGGATGTTAACATACCAGGGTACATAACCTACAGGAGAGACAGGGAAGGGAGAAGAGGGGGAGGAGTAGCTCTCTATGTAAGGGAAGAAATAAAAGCAACAGAACTAAAGGGTCAATAGGGAGGAGAGGAGGCACTGTGGGTCACCTTAGAGACTGGAAATGGCACCACAATCCACACAGGGGTTATAGACAGACCCCCATGTCAGGGGGAGGGAATGGACAAGGATATGATAGGAGGCATCCTTAGGATGGCAGAGAAAGGGGAGATACTGTTGATAGGGGACCTGAATATGCCAGATGTTAACTGGAGCACCTTTGCTGCAGCCACACCCAAAGGCAGGGCCATTCTCGATGCCCTTAAGGTGGCATGCCTCAGACAGCTAGTTTTGGAACCCACTTGTGAGGGAGCAATCTTAGACCTCATACTCTCAAATGGAGACAATAAGAGGATCTCAGATCTAGAAGTGGGTAGCCATCTGGGAATAAAGTCAGCCACAGAGTCAAGCTATACAAAAGTGAGGGTTCTGGACTTCAGGAGGGCTGACTTTGCCAAGATGGGATAATGCCTTAGAACAGCACTAGCAGGGGTGGAGCAACAATGGGGAAACATCAAAACTGCCATCACAGAGGCAACAAGCTTTGTGTGAAGCAAATAAACAAATCAAAACAAAAGAAAAAGCCACTATGGTTCTCAAAAGAGGTAGCGGTGAAGGTTAGGGAGAAAAAGATAGTATTTAGGAAGTATAAGGAAATGCAGAAGGAGCAGGACAGAGAACTGTACCAGACAAGGCAGAAAGAAGCAGGGAGGGTAGTCAGAATAGCAAAGGCCCAAACTGAGGAAAAGATAGTCAACTCAGTTAAGAAGGGGGATAAACCCTTTTACAGGTACATCAGGGAGCATAGAAAAACAAAGGGAAGGACAGTGAGGCTGAACAGAATGGATGGTGGGTGGGCAGAGAGGGACAGTGAAAAAGCAGGGTTACTGAACAAATACTTTTGCTCAGTATTCACAAAAGAAGAGGAGGAGGAGGTGCCTAATCCAATTAACAGAAGCACTCTGGATAGGGACGTCGATCCCAGTCCTTTCACAGAAGAAAGGATTCTGAAAGAACTCGTAAAACTGAAGGTGGACAAAGCAATGGAGCCTGATGGAATTCACCCCAGAATTCTAAAATAATTAAGGAGAGAACTAGTGACACCACTGACTACCCTTTTTAACAAATCATGGGAGGATGGTGTATTACCTGAGGACTGGAGGAAGGCAGATGTGGTTCCCCTTCACAAAAGTGGGAGCAAGACGGAGGCAGAAAACTACAGACCTGTCAGTTTGACCTTTGTGGTAGGGAAAGTGATGGAATCACTTCTGAAGGAAGAATTGTTGAGTACCTAGAGACCAGTGGGGCACAGGACCCAAGGCAGCACGGATTGACAGCGGGAAGGTCATGTCAGATGAATCTCATCGATTTCTTTGACTGGGTGACCAAAGTAGTAGACCAGGGAGGGGCTGTGGATATGGCCTACCTAGACTTTAGCAAGGCATTTGACACAGTCCCACACAAAAGATTAACAGTCAAATTAACCAGCCTGGAAGTGGGTCCCAGGGTGGTAGTCTGGGTAAAACATTGGCTGGACAACAGGATACAGAAGGTAATTGTAAATGGATTCCACTCTGAAGAAAGAGGGGTTACTAGTGGGGTACCACAGGGTTCAGTACTGGGTCCAGTCCTTTTTTAATGTCTTTATAAGTGACATTTCAGAGGGACTGGAAGGAAAAGTATGCCACTTTGCAGATGACACAAAGGTCTGCAATAGGGTTGATACACAAGGAGGCATGGAAAGGATGAGAAGGGACTTGGCAAGGTTGGAGGAATGGTCAGAAATATGGAAGCTTGGATTCAATGCAAAGAAGTGCAAAGTAATGTACCTAGGAAACAAAAACCCAGGGGAAGATTACACAATGGAGGGGGGAGGTAGTAACAACAACACAAATGGAAAGGGACCTGGGGGTAATCATATCAGATGACCTTAAGGTTATCAAGCAATGTGAAAAGACAGTAGGGAGGGCTGGGGGTATACTGGGATGTATAGGGAGAGGCATCACCAGCAGAAAACAGGAAGTTGTTATCCCTCAATACAGACAGTTGGTGAGACCCCATCTGGAATACTGCGTCCAGTTCTGGAGACCCCATCTCCGCAAGGACATAGACAGGATGGAGGCAGTCCAAAGGAGGGCAACTAAAATGATGCAGGGTCTGCAAGAGAAGCCATATAGAGAGACTAAAGGAGTTTAATATGTATACCCTTGAGGAAAGAAGGGAGAGAGGGGACATGATAGAAACTTTTAAGAACCTCAGTGGAATCCATTAAGTCCAAGAGGGTAGCATATATTAGGAAAAAGAGATGTGCAAGAACAAGAGGACACAATTTGAAGATAGAGGGGGGGATGGCTCAGGGGCAATGTGAAGAAGTATTTTTTCACAGAGAGGGTGGTGGATGCATGGAACAGCCATCCTGAGGAGGTTGTGGTATCTAGAACTGTGGAAGAATTCAAGAATGCATGGGACAGACATAAGGCAATTTTTGTGGGGGGTTAAAAGAAATAGGCTGTTGGTTAAATAGGATCTGCAGCTTATCCTGTAGGTAGGGAAATGGGCAGACTATGTGGGCCAAGCGGTCCTTATCTGCCATCAAAGTCTATGTTTCTATTGGCACCAGGTCCAGTTCACTAAAGGTGTGCTGTAGCTTGGAAGCAAACCTCAATGGCCTCAGCCACCTCCACCAATCTAAACTTGCCCCAACCAGGTGTAGTGCTCTCCAGACACCCATGGCGACCACTGTTGGCTGAACTATGGCTCACTGGCGGAACCCCCTGCCTGATGGCGGACACCTTGTCTGAGAAGAACCAAGCAAACTCCTCAAATAATGCATTCAAAAAAGTTACTTTTGGCTGTAGACAAGAAGGATGAAGAAGCCTATCCACAGTCCAAAAGAGCACAGTTGGTTGGTTCCTCCTGGCGGCAATCTCCCTGGACAGGAATTCTGCCTTCTTACAGTTGATTGTCCCCTGGTATACACCATAGTGCACACGCAGGACCAGTTTGTCTGCCTCCAGACCAGACTTCCGCCAGCAGCGCTCTAATCTCTAACCCACAATCTTCATCGCCTTGACTCTGCAAATACAGTCTAAGCCGCTTAATGTGGGTGCATCCGTGTTCTACCACAATGCCCGACATACAGAGTGGTCAGCATATCATTTGGCGCCAAAAAAAAAAAAAGATACAAAAAAACTCCCAAAAGTGCTTAATTATATTACTGTAGTACTGTGCACAGCAAATGAGTGAATGAGAAGCGCTACAAAAAAAAATCCCAAAAGTGCTTAATTTTATTAATAATGTACACAGCAAATGAGTGATTGAGAAGTACTGTAACAGTTAAAACAACAAACATTGAAATGTAACCAATGTAAACAATCTGCCTTTTGGCAGCCTACTGAAAGAAGTCAGTATTCTTCCTTTGCTTTGTGGCAGGGTTGCAGTAAGGTCCCCACATTCTCTCCACCGAGGCTAGCATGTCCCAGTCCGGGGTTATGTCCTTAAACTGCTTCATTGGATGATGAAGGGTAAGAACAGCTTCACGGACATCTTGTGAGCTCACTGCTTTCTGCTCCTTATTGACTCCATCCTCACTGTCCTCGCCATCTCCTAGTTCTGCGTTATCACCTGCTTCATCTGGGTGCATAGCTATGATGACATCCTGAATGTCATCAGTACCCTTTGACAGCTCAGCATTGACATCTCCAAGGTGACAGAGCTCACTGAACTGCTTGCTGCTAAGTCCGAGTGGAGGATCCATGGACTCAGTCTCTTCCTCAGCATCATCAGCATTGTCAGCCTCCCGTATTTATCTGGTGATGAAACCAGCTTTCCTAAAGTAGTGCTGTATTGTCGTTTAGCTAACAAGATCCCATGACTGTTTCAACAGATGCACAGCATCGAGTAGGGATATTTTTTTGACACAATCACTGGCAGTCATGCTTTCACTTGAGTCAGTTGCATCCAGGACCTTTTGACACACACAGCAAACATAGTGCTGCTTAAGGTAGTAGATTATCCCTTGGCCCAGAGGCTGTGTAATGCAAGTTGTGTTCAGTGGTAGGAAGCACATCTTAGTGTTTCTCAGGTTAGGGATTGCTGGATGTCCTGTAAAGTTGTCTAGCAACAACAGAATCTTTCTCCCCCTGAGAGAACGATCCCAACTTCTGACCCACTCTGTGAAGACATCCGCTGTCATCCAGGCAATTCAGTTTGCCCCGTAAATGACCTGGTGTATGCCTCTAAAGTATTGTGGAACTTCTGTCTTTCCAATAACCAGCAGTTCTCTTTTGTCACTGCCATCCATGTTACAGCAGGCAAGGAGTGAGATGTGCTCTTTAGCTTTTTTTTTGACCAAGGAATGACTCGGATTTGAATTCCAGGGTGCCATAGCCAACCCATCTAAAACAAATCAGCATTATAAATGTCCTTAGGCTCGTACCCTTCAATTACCCCTGGCAGAACATCACCGATCCATTGGCTAGCACTAGCTGCATCAGCATTGAGCTCTTCTCCATGTGCACACCAAAAATTTATGTTGTTGTGAATTTTCCAGTGCCCTAGCCATCCAGCCATAGCAATGAAGTCAGACCTGCCTAGCGCTACAGTGATTTGCTCTGCTTTTCTGCACAGCAGGGTCCCACTTATGAGCACATCACGGCCCCTTGCATTCTCCAACCACCTTAACATACTTTCCTCAACTTCACGGTCTTTCCCTTCTCTTTTTCTCTTCTGCTCAGGATTAGCGTTACTGTGCCACTCTGCAAGAATTTTGTCCTTGAGGCACAGTAAATCTGCTATTGTGGACTTAGGGACACCAAGATGCTGTGCCAAATCATGTTGGCTCATCTGAGGGAGGTCATCTACTTTTTCAACAGCTCCACTTTCTCCCCCAAGCTCATAGCCTTGTGTTTCGACATGATGCTGTGGTGAATTGCTCGTATTAAGTTCGACTAATCGAATTATAAAAGTAATAATGGATTACCAGTCGTCATTTCACTAATTGAACAGCTGATTTTGACAGCTGTCAGACACTGAAACTGCCCGAAACAGCAGGTGTGTAACAATAGCTGTAACCACGAGTTTTAACATTGCGGTTGATACAAGTGGCAAATGGATTTAAGTAACTGCCCGATTTAAACGATTGCCCGGTGTTACCATGGATGAAATAAGTGGCACGGACTGTAACAGCAGTCCTTAATGTGTGTCTCTCACAGCAGTCTCTGCTAACTGACAGTTTCTCTTTCAGTTTAACAGGTTTGGGTTGACATGCAGAGTACAGAAAAAAAATGTTTTGCCTTTCTTGTCACTTGATTGAAAAATCACTCCTGGTTGTTTACCAATCAGGTTACAAGTTTTACTGAGAGAGTTATGCACTCTGTTAATTTGTTGACGATTTGTACATTTTCACCTGTGGTTCTTTCTGATTGGATAAATGGAAGAAAACACAGAATTTAGTGATAGGGAAAACATTAATAAAAGATTGGGTAATATATGACTTAAAATTTTGTTATGCTGCTTGATTGGTCACAGCACTCCTTTGTATAGTGGCACACAGTTGTTTTGTTGTTTTTTTTTGCCTGGTATCCTACATAGGTGATAAGACTGTGATGTAAACAAACATTTTACTGTGCTACTTTATGTGATTTTTTTAATATTAACTAATATGAAATTTTAGTGGCATAATTATTATCTTGCCTTAATAGTAGGTAACAGTAAAGAGACTTAGCAAAAAAAAACTAAGTGGTGTAGATT
Source organism: Neoceratodus forsteri (assembly GCA_016271365.2). Taxonomy (NCBI): domain Eukaryota; kingdom Metazoa; phylum Chordata; order Ceratodontiformes; family Ceratodontidae; genus Neoceratodus; species Neoceratodus forsteri. The sequence continues at coordinate 739,236,805 of CM057449.1, forward strand.
TAATTTTTCTTTCTTTCAAGTTACTACTACATTATACAGATACTTCTGTAGCTTCCTTTTGATTCTGCCATGAAAATAACCAGTGTTTCAGGGGTGTTTTCTAAGCAAGCCAGGGAGCCATTTTTAAGTGTTCTGGAGTATTTTTAAAAAATTATTGTTTTGTGAGCCATTGTTTCATGAGATTGTTGCATTTGTGCTCATGAAACAAGATTGCCAAGTCATGAAACAAAAAAGAAGTAAGTCATCTATTAGAAAGTAATTTCAAAGGGAATTAGACCACCTGCAGTTGTAAAAATTACAGATTCCTTGACCCTAGTACATGATATACTAGGATCAACCTTTATTTCATAAGAAATATTTCAAACAGTCTAAAAAGTAAAAAATTGCTGAGCAGTACTTACATTGGCTTGCTGTGCATTATGCAATTGAAAACAAGATGGATGACTTCCTGTCTTTTGTTGACCTCAGAACTGCATTCCTAGTCATCTTCAGATGCAATTTCCTATTTTTGTTCAAATCTTGTTTTGTGACCCAAAATTCTTGTTTTATGAGCATCTCACAAAATAAGAATTTTCAACTCATTAAACAAGAAATTGGCTCACAAAAGAATACTTCCATTTTACTATACAGATGATGGAGAATGGTTTGGAAACAGTGAAAAAAAAATTTCATTCATACTGCTGTCATGCTGATCAAGAAAACATATTTCATTATCTGTTTTTACAGTTTGTAATGTAGTTGGAATGCATCTGTTTCTATAAAGTATAATTAGATAGCTTCTTTTTTATGTTCTTCAAGGTACAGAAGCTGTTGCCACACAAAAAAAAAATGTGAAAACAGTGTACTGATTTCTATTTTTTCTTTCTTTTCACAGGAAGTCAAGTTTGTTAGAATTCTGTTACAGCACTTTTTCTTGCAAGAAAATGCCTACTAAGCAACATGCAAATACTTTAAAAATATGTCAAATGTCAAATGTACTTTGGTAGACATGGCAAGAACTAATGCCTTTGATTTACCACATAAAAGCTAAGCAGCAAATGTGGCACATATGACTACAATGCACATACTTTGACACATAAAAAGAGATACTGTCATAAGAGAATGGATACAATGAAACAGAAGCATACAATGGTTCATAACACCCAGAAGTTGAAAAGAAAGAAAACTCTAGAAAAGCCTGTACAGCTAGCCTCCATCAGACTACAGCAAAGTATTTTAAGATGTTGTCAGCAAAAACAACAAAGTCTGGCCAGAGCCGATATGGGTGTGGCAAGCTTGTAGGAGCGCTGCTGCCATGGGGGTACAACTGCCACCAATTGCGTGCGAATGCCAAACGCAATATGGTGGCCAAAGCCGATAGGACTGTGAAGCACAACCAGGTGACGTAAGTTACACATGTGTGTAGAAATCAGTCAACGCCCAGGTGTAACTTGGTATATGTTGGAGATGTTGCACCAGTTTTTCACCATGGCCTTTTTGGACCCCTCCTCATGAACAGTGCCAGTGTCATTTTGTTCAATTGTTCCGAAAGGTGATTGCGCAGACCAAGCACGTTATTCTGTGCCACAGATGCAAAAACACATTTCGGGCAGGTTGTGAAAATGACAGCTGTACTGTTGTGAAGGAGGTGTACTAAAATGGCAATGGTAAAAATGTGAAGTGAAACTATTCAAAATTAATGACTTTATGAGCGTGCATAGAAAGTGAGCAACACACGCTCATAACGCAGTCATGTTTCAGAATTTGTTCAGCAAATTTTCAACATGGCCTTTTTTGGACCCCTCCTCATAAACAGTGCCAGTATCATTTTGTTCAATTGTCTTGAAAGGTGATTGCGCAGAGCAAATGCACTATTGTGCACCAGAGGTGTGAAAACACATTTCAAGCAGGTTGTGGAAAATGACAGCTGTACCGGTTTGAAGGAGGAGTGCAGAAATTGCAGTGGTACAAATGTGGAATGAAAATAGTAAAAAGTGACGGCGTTATGAGTGCGCATAGAAACTGTGCAACACACGCTCGTAATGCAGTCATTTATTGGAATTTTGACAACAGATTTGCAACATGGGCTTTTATGAACCCCACCTCATGAACAGTGGCACTGTCATTTTGTGAATCAGTCCCAAAAAGGTGATTCTGCACAGTGACCATGAAGTCACCTTTCGGGACTTAGTAACAAAATGACAGTGACAGTTTTTATGAGGTGGGGTCCCAAGAACCCCATGTTGAAAATGTGGGCCAAAAATTCAAAAAAATGGCTGAGATATCAGCATAAGTTGAAAATCCCATCGAATGGTTGTATAGCACATTTACCTTTAATTCTTCAGTTCCCAGTTGGGCTTTGAAGAGTGCAGACGTGTCCCAGTCCAGAGAAGATGACAGCGCTGCCCTCTGGAGGTAAGTATGGGGTAAGGGGGGGTGTGAAGATGGGTGCTGAGTGGGAGGATGGGGAGGGGGCGGGGGACTGCACCAATGATGAAGGACCATTTTCATTTTTACAGGGATGAAGAAAATGCAGCGAGGGGCCATTTTCTAATTTACAGGAGAAAAACAACAAACCACACATTTCAGCACACTGGGGTGGGCTCCCAATGTGTCACATGAATGGGGAAGGGGGGTTGGACATGATGTCGACATAGGGATTGGGCATCCCAATGTCGGGCATAATGTGGGGAGGAGTGCAGCCAATAAGACAATGAGGGACCGTTTTCTACTTTTCAGAGATCTAAATTATAATATTTTCACACACTGGGGTGGGCTTCCAGTGTGCGTAATGAATTGAGGGGGTTGTACTACAGGGAATGGCATTGTGCCATTCCCAACATGGCGGTACCCATAGAACTGCGCATGTGCACAAGTCGTGTGCATGCGCAGTTCACAAATTGGAATAAGGAAGTAACAGCTGAAATAGTGTGACTGTTATTCCATATCCAGATCGTGGCAGCTGAGGGGTTTAAGCTCCACTGGGCTTCTGGAAGGATACTTCCAAAAGTCCAATGGAAGCTGTTGTGAGATTGGCCATTTTCAGCTGACGGAGCGGCGGTATGAGTGGCCGTGGCGGACTGCTACTGGCTGTTCTGCAGTTTTGGAAAGATCATTCTGAAACTCCAAAATGGAAGCATTAAAAGGCCTGTCTGAAGCTCATTTTTTATGATCGAAGAATGGCTGCAGGCTTCGCCTACGTAGCCATAAAAATTGGCCCCATCATATCTGCAATAATAAGATGTAAGGGTAAGAAAATCAAGAAAAAAGTACAGCTAATGAAATTATGTCTCAGAGTAAATCAGTTTTACATATGGCTGTAAATGTGTAATCACAAGCTGATTCACATGAGATGGAGGAAGACAGTGACTCTCCCGCAGAGCAAAACAATATACTGTGTATCACATGGACTTGTGTTTAGACATGTAACATTAGGCAAAGGTCTTTTAATGAGATAAAAGACTCAATTAATTGTTTAATCATCTCAAAGACTAATGAAAAAATGCAAACTTATAGAAAACATAGACAAATGCCAAATTAGATCTTACAGTGGCTTGATGGGGCACTCACTGGCATGTTTGCACATTGGAGCTTATGACTGTGTATTCTACTTCATGAACATGATAGTTGTGCTTAATATAGGAATGCACAGATTTGACTCTAAAATGTATCGGGTCAGGAGTGCTGTCAGTAAAATTGCACGCTTACAATTTTTATTGAAAGAAGGTGACAGGAACAGTGTTGTAGCTTTTATTAAACAGCTTTAAAAAATAATGCACCTTCTGATGACTTTGCAACAAGAGATGCAGAGGAAATGTCTGGCTGTGTTACAGTAACAGAAACAGATTAACTGACAAATTTGGGAAAGAGTTAGCAATCTTTGAGCTGTGAAAGAGAGAAACAATTGAATTTGAATGTGTCTCTGGCAACCCCGTGTTTTATAGTTCTCAAACTGTTGAAGTATATCTGTATAATGTTGCAAGCTGGAATGACATTTGAGGATAGCATACTTCCTACTTAAGAATGAATTTGCATTAGATGAAACAGTGCACATGTGTTTGCAGTGGTTCAGAAAGATAAAAGAAGACGGCCTGCTTCCTAGAATTATTTTAAACAACATGGAGGCAGATGTGACACCCACAGATGTGATTCCCAGGAAAGTAATACTTTTGACATTTTGAATGAATTGTATGAAGCAGTTAATTTAATTGGGGATATTACAGATACAGAAAATGCTGATTTAAATGAACAATCTAATGGCATTGAGGTAAATAGTTGGGATGAAAGAAAAAAAAGCATTCAGAATGAAGTCGGATTTTTGTCCGAGGTCACTAAATCCCCATATATTGGCTTATGAGAAACTGGTTACTAGAGAGGTCCTGCAGCTAGTAGAGGAAAGTAAAAATAAAAAATAATGGCAACATTTGAATGTCCAGCATAACAGAGCCTTAAAACAAATACAGGGGTGGAAGGATGTTATTTTTTTTTTATTTAGTGATTTGGAAAAATCCTTTGAGCACAAGCTCTTTTACAAAGGTTCCACATCATAGATTGCAAAACAAAGTACAGTAGGATAAAGCAAAGGTACATTACAATGAACGATATAGCTTGGATTCAGAACTTACAGAATAACTCAAAACATAGGTATAAGTTAAATAACAAGAAAAAACACTTTATGAGGGTAGGGGAAGGGGAATAAGCAGCCACAAAGTGCCTTGTCAGTAGTTCAGAGGGACGGGGATAGCTGGCAGATAGGTGAAGAAGGAAGGTATTAGAGAGAGAGGTAAGTACTGTGGTGGAGGTGAGAGGGTGGGGGAAGAGGGATGATAAGGTATAGGGAGAAATGGTGGGGTGAGGGGAGGCTGAGCGTAGAGGACATGCTAGAGTAAAATGGTGGGGTGTGAGGGGGCATGATCAGGCAGCCAGCATTAGTAGTGACTGTTTTGGAAACTCACGGGATTGTGAGTTGGGGGAGGGGTGTCAGGTGGCGAAGGAGAATGATGCAAACTGATTGCTGGGGCAAGTCATGAGAAGGGACAGAGGGAGGGGGTACCTGAGGCCTACATAGTGCTTGCTGGGGGCACAGAGAGCAGGTTGGCTGGACTCAGGGGCAGGTGCACTTAGTGTTATTAGGTGCTGTTTGAGGTCAGTTTTGAATTGTGCCAGGCAATTGGTGGCCAAGAGGTTCCCAGGAAGTTCATTCATCCATGGGGGGCCCAGTAGGCAAATGCATGTTTCTCGAGTGAGGTGCGATGGAAGGGGATCATCAAGGCCCCTCTAGTCCTCCCTCTGGTGGCCTGTAATGAGTTGGCCGCCTTGATCAAACTGCCTACACAAGGTGGTATTTTACCCAATAGAGCCTTCTTTCCTAGGATGCAAGTCTGGAATTTGACCCTGATTCTTAATGACAGCCAATTTGCATGTTCATACAGAGTACAGGTGTGAGTGCTACGCTCAGCATCCAGGGTGAGTCTGCAGGCTTTGTTGAGCGCAATCTGAACCCTCTTGAGTGCTGTATCCATTGCTGCACCATAGAACACCAGTCCATAGTCAATAGTAGATATAATTGAGCTGTGGACTGAGAGGCGGAGGGCCCCCGGGGAGAGGTATTGCCTGTGCCTGTAGAGGACACCAATCTTGGTACTGACTGTCTTGACCAGAGAGTCAATATGTTGTGCAAACATGAGGGTATCATCTATTATGACCCCCAGATATTTGAACAAGTGAATGTGTTCCAGTGGCTCACTGCATTAGTTGGAGATGATGAGGGGGTGGTGCTTATTTTTGTTGTGGGGGCTGGACATAAACAAGGCCTTGGTCTTCTTGTAGTTTAGTAGTAATTTATGACTACAGAACCAGGCCTCGAGTTTGGAGAAGGAGTTCTGCAGCTCAGATTGTGGGGCAGCGTGAGATGTGCTGCTGCTCAGGAGCACAGCATCATCTGCATATAGTATGAGTTTGGTGTCGCAGGCTGTGGGAAGGTCATTGAAGAAAAGGCTGAAGAGTAGGGGCCCCAGTATTGATCCATGGGGTACCCCTAATGATACCACTCTTGCACTGGATACTGTTTGCTTGATTTTGACACATTGATTTCTGCGTATCAGGAAGTCTTGGAACCAGCAAAGGGCATTGGGTGCCACACCCATGTTTCACAGCTGGGTCAGCAACAGGGGGTGGTTGACTGTATCGAAGGCTTTGGTGAGGTCAATAAAGACAGACCCCACCAGTTTACCTTCATCCAGGGCTTTATGTGCATAGTTTGTGTAGTCCAGCAGGGCACTGGTGGTACTGTGATATAGTTAAACCCGCTGATAAAGGGGGTAATGTTGTGCTGCCCCCCACCCTAAATATGAAGCAATGGTTCAAAACATTGTAGATGATCCTGCTCACTACAGGAGACTGTCAGGTAATCCAGTTTCAAGATTTAAAGCAGAATTGTTACAGCTATCAGAGGATGCAAAGACATCTGGAGATATCACACAAGGGGAATTTGATTTTATTTGGCAAGAGAATCCAACAACACTAGTTTTGTATGCACTTCTGAAGGTTCTCAAAGACACAGTGTCTCCTCCAGGTCACCCTATTGTCTCTGAGGTGGGATCCCTTACCAATAAATTATTGTTTTTTGTTGATTTCTTTTTGAAACAGGAGGTGTTTAAATTAAGATCCCACCACAGAGACACGGGCGACCTTTTACTTAAATTGCAAAATCTTGTGTGGGAGAATGAATACTGTTGGGTTGCAATAGATGTGTAACAACTTTATTCATCGATACAACATGCAGATGGAATGAATGCCTGCAGGTATTTCCTGGAGAGAACGTCTTATTCTAATCCAACAGCATTCTTGATGGAGATTATTAATTTTACCTTAACCCACAATGTTTTGAGTTCAATTAAAATTTTTATTTGCAGACATTGGGAACTGCAATGGGGATATGTATGGCCCCTCCATACACAAATGTAACATTAGGTTTGTGGGAACTGGAAACCATATACTCTGAGGGCTTCCCATTCACAGATGATGCCATTCTTTGATATCGTTTCATTGATGACATCATCTGTGTATGGGGAAGGGTGAAGGAAAGAGTACCAGAATTTGTAAATTGGCTTAATGAGAACTGTTTGGGACTCCATTTAACATATCAGATGGGAGAAAAAAATCATTGCATTTTTGGATATCCAATTGGAAGGGGGGGGGCAATGAGGTCATCACCAGGAATTTTAGGAAGAAAACATCATGTAACTCTTTTTTTTATACTTCAGTTCTTTATTCAATTCCATCATATTCATCAGTATGATTCGGTTTACATTTATATGATTTCTCTTCTTGTATCATACATCATACATAGAATAAGGGACAAAGTAAAAAAGAAACCTATACAATAAGTGAAAAGGTAGGTATTTTACATTCAGCTTCATCAAGCATCTATACATTTATCTTGACTTAACATACCTTATTTCATCTCTGTATTTATCTTTCTTTATCATTTTCTATATTATATCTTCTAACTATTCCTTCTAAGTTTCTTCTGAGATGATTTTCTCCTTTAGTATTATGCCTACAGCACATGTTTATTTGGTAACTCTCTTTCTTCCTTTTTAGGCTCCAGATTTATTTCTATTCCCTCCTCCCACACTATCATTTGAGATACTAGCAATTTATCCCCATTCTAGACTCCCCTTTTATTGCCTGGAGAAATGGCGGGGCAGGGAAGGGAGGTTCCAGCTATCATTATCCCTACCCATCCCTAAATGATGTGCATGGATTTTTCTATTCAGCATCCTTGACCAAATCCCATCTTGTCCACCTATTTATGTATTAGGGCATAGCTTGTCTAAGGGAAAAAGTAATTCTCTCGTATTGTTTGACTGTCTCCACTAATTCTACCCACTCCTCTATAGTCGGTGGGATGGTTGAAAGCCATTTCCTTGTAATTGCCTTACAAGCTGTCACAACCATAATGTTCCAGAGATATCTGGCCTCCGCCCCTTTCATCCCAGCAGGAAATTGGCCTAGGATTAGATGCTCAGGACCCAGTGGTTCTGACAAGGAAAATATAACTTTGATTCTTTGCCCTATCTTGTGCCAAAAGTCAGTCAGGACTGGGCATTTCCAAAATATATGTGCCTGTGTGGCTATTGTTTCTTTACAATTTCTCCAACAGCTGCTGGGAGTATATGATTCCCATTTTGTTGTCTGGGTCGGCACTCTGAACTACCGTATTCTCAATTTCCAGGCGAATTCTCGCCACTGAGGAGAGGAAGAAACATGCCATGTGTTTTGCATATTCTAGACCATTCCCCTTCATTTATTCTAATGTTGAGGTCTTGTTCCCATTTAACTTTTATGTACTCTGTGGAGTATTGCGAGTCCCTAAGATGGTTTTGATATAATATCGTTATTGCCTTTATATAACTCTCCCCCGTTAAAGAACTGCCAAGGGGCTCTACATTTTAGTTGTTCCTGTCTTTTATACCAGGGGTCTGCCGCTGCTGGAAACCTTTCTAGATCTGTAGTCCACCATTGGTATTTCCAGTTAAATATATTCGTTAATCCTTTTGAGATACCCAATTGATATCCTATCAGGGCATTTCAGGTCCCCGTATAGGGTGAGTTGATCCAACTTTCCTTTGAATTTATGGCTGCACTCTGTACCAACATAGAAGGGACCAGTGGGGTATTAATATCAATATCTTTCCATCTTGCTGTGTATGATGGATGGTGCAAGAGAAGTACTATTCTTGTTTGGGTTTTCTACCCAGTGTCCCATGAGAAGTGGGACCGCCAGTCCCCCTTCCCTTTTAGTAAGGTATAGGGTTTGCCTTTGTATCCTTGGTTTCTTATTGTGCCATATGTATTTTAATATTATCATCTGCCACTTCCCTATCTGTCCCGGATCTACCCCACTTGGCACACACTGGAACAGGAAAAAGAAGCGTGGCAGCACATTCATCTTAACTGCCAGAACTCTCAAATATAGAGTCGTAGGGAGCAAGGACCATCTCCATATGTCATCCATTACTTGCCTCACCAATGGAGCATAATTAAGCTGGGACAACTCAGTTATTTTTGCTGTTAACCTAATCCCCAGGTACTGCATTGTCGACATTTCCCATCTCATGGGATACGCTCTCTTTAAGTCCTTAGATGGATTAAAGTTGAATTTTAGTACTTTAGTTTTAGTGGAATTTAATGTATATCCAGAATATTTAGTAAATTCTTGGAGATATTGAAATACCTTTGCAATAGACTCCTTCGGTGAGGTCAGATATAGCAAAATATTATCCACATAGAGGGCTAACTTTTGTTGTGCCCCCCCAATTGGATCCCCCTTATACCTATATTGTCCCTAATTCCTCGGGCCAGCAGTTCCAAGTACAGTGCAAACAAAAGTGGTGAAAGTGGGCATCCCTGCCGTGTGCCTCTTTCTAGGGTAAACTCTTGTGAGTGATGACCATTTGCTCGAACAAAACTCTTAGGTTTTTTATATATTTTCATTATTAAAGCTATAAACTTTTCTGGAAATCCGTACCTATTCAGGACCACTCTATGGAAGGTCCAGGAGACTTTATCAAATGCTTTCTCAGCGTCTAGTCTGAGAAGAACTGCGGGTTGGTGGGAATTAGTTAGATGATCTATAATATGGGTTGTCCTCCTAAGGTTATCCTGGGCCTGTCTCCCAGGAATGAATCCTGTTTGATCATAATGGATTAACTGGGGTAGGCTGTTTTGCAGTCTACGCACCAGAACTGCCATAAATAACTTGTAGTCAGTGTTTAATATGAAAATAGGCCAATAAGAGGGGCAAAGTTTAGGGTCTTTTCCTGGTTTTGGGATAACCGAGATAATGGCCTGCGACCAGGACTCCGGAGGTCTGTCCAAAGCCATCACCTCGTTAAAAACCTCAAGCAACAACTGAGTGAACTGTGTTTGGAACTGCTTTTATATCTCTGCAGGGTACCCATCAGTTCCCGGGCACTTTCCATTTTTTAAACGGGCAATTTCTGCTTTCAGTTCCATTTCCGTTATTGGCTTTATCAGTTGTTGACCTGCTAAGGTGGGTATCTTAGGCAGTGTGATATCCTCCAGGTAATGTTCCATATCTGCATGGTTTGGGGGAGCCTTCATACAATTTTTTATAATAATCTCTAAAAGCTTCCACTATATCCTGGGTTTTTTGTTGTTTTTCTTTAGTTTCTGGGTGGTCCAGTGCTATTATACAAGCTCTAGCTCTCTGTATTCGTAGCCTTGTGGCTAGCAAGCGCGAGGCTCTAGGACCCCACTCATAGTACTTTTGTCTAAGGAAGAGGATTTTTTGTTCCATGTAGTATTCTAGGGTCTCATTTAATTCTTTCTTGAGGTGGGTTAATGTTTTAAATCCCTGTCTGTCATATTTCCTCTTCAAATCTGTTTCCAGCTTACCTATCTCTAATTGTAATCTCTATTTTTTTGTCTCTCTGTTTTTTTTTTATAAGAAGATATTGATATTAATTTCCCATGTAGTATTACCTTAATGGTATCCCACAGTAAGGATGTTGAAACCTCTGGGGAAGTATTATCTATTATAGCCTGCTTCATAGTGTCTGTCAGCTGTTCTTTAACTTCCTTATCCTGGAGAAGGGAGAGATTTAATATTGAAAATGTTCTTTTTTGGAAATCCCCCAAAGCCAATTTAATACATATGGGGGCATGATCAGATAAGGTCAATTCCCCTATCCAGTTGTCACAAACCTTTCCCCTCAGCTCTTTAGGTAAGAAGAAATAATCAAGCCCGGAGTAGGTTTTGTGGGGTGGAGAGTAGCAAGTCAATTTTTTTTGCTTTCCATGTGTTTGTCTCCATACATCTATGTAGCCCATCTCCTCCAAAATCTTGATTACCTTCCTACTAACTGCTTTGTTCCTATGGACCTGCTGGGAAGTACTGTCTAGTTGTGGATTCAGCACTATGTTGAAGTCTCCTCCCATCACCACCGTTCTCTCCACCCATTCTTGCAACTTTAAAAAAATAGTGCTATAAACCAGGCATGATGAGCCGGGGGGACATATACTGATGCCAACGTCAATTTCTGACCTTGAAAAAGGCCCTTGAGAAATACATATCTCCCCTCCTTATCCACTATTTTATCTATGGGTTCAAATACTGTTTTCTCGGGTATTAAAATAGAGACACCTCTTTGCCTACCCTTACAATAGGAAGCACTAATTTCAAAATGGAAACCCAATTTCCCAAGTTTGCTGTGCTCTTGACGGGAGAGGTGTGTCTCCTGCAAAAAGACAAAATCAGGAGAGATCTTTCTCAAGGAAGCCAATACTTTGCTCTGCTTGATTGGGTTGGTCAACCCGTTTACATTATATGAACATATCAGTGTTGCTTTATCCATTAGGCATTGTCAGTACCACTTTTAATTCTTTCTCACCTGTTTTCCCCTCAAAAATAAGATTTGCAGATATTATTACAGTCATCTCATTTCTCTGATGCTGTCTACATACTAAAATTCTAACTTTCAGCAACAACATTTTAACCTTTGTCATGAACATTTATCAACTAAAACCTTCACAGGGAAACGCCCTGCCTTAGTACACTATCTTTAAAGTACTAGTACTTCCAAGGTAGGGGTACCCAACACTGTGAGTCCCTAAGGCTGCCTACTCATTTTTATGGAGTAGACAGCTGAGAGCAGACATTTCTCTGCTTCTACGGATTCTCCTCTCAGAGAACCCTAAATTCGTAGGTACTCTAAGAAGTTCATGCCTCCCGGAACTACACTGGCTATCCTTTGCAAGTGTCTGTATTTACTTTAAAAACCTTCCCCCCCCCCGCTCTACACCCTCAAGGAGGGTAGATAAAAAAACAGCCCGGGGAACATAGAAATGGTGAAAATAGGTAAGGTAAACAGGTTCCTCTCAGTCAACTTATTATTTGTTCAGTTACATTAATCTTCCTGTTTATATGGTATCATGTATTCCCCTTAACCTCCCCTAGCACAGAAACAGGGAGGCTATGTAGGCCAGTCTTTCACTGTCTCTCTCATATATATAAAAAAAAAAGACAATAGCCTCTGGATAACATTTCCAAGTCTGGCCTCATTCATCTGCTCGATGATCCCTCTGGGCCTCCCGTTTAGTCACTCTTACTATTTGGGTAGCTGCCTTAATGCACTACATTTCAGTTTTCAGTCATTTGCCTTCCATTCCGGTAAAAGCAACTCCCTACTATTTCTCCGCAAGGACACATTAAAGCCACATGTTCTAATCAGTTCTTACTTAGATGTATCCTTTTCTTCAGCCCTCTGTTGTTGCACATGAAGTCAACGCTCTTTTGTTTACCAGCTGCATCATATTCCTCAGTTTCGTGCAGGCCTCGCACACCAATTAGAGGGGGGACATTCCACGATGTTGCGGTGCACTCTGAAACCATTCCGTGTGGAATCCTCTACCTTTGTCCAGCCATTTCATATCCTCTACCTTTAGGTAAATCCCCTTCATTTTTAAAGCTTCAGTCACCTTTTGTGGTGTATTATAAAGTTGACTTCTCTCTGCCCAAAAAACATGCAGCTTGGCTGGGAGCGGAGTTTGGAATCATATTCCTTTTCCTTTCAATCCACGAAGAATCGGGGCATATTGTTGTCGGGCTTGTACTATTTCTGTTGGGTAATCATGGTCAAGTGAAAGTTTTGAATCCAGGTTCGTTAGGTCTTTTTTGGACCAAGTTCTTCTTAACAGGTCCTCCTTTATTTTATAACTCGCTACCATAAAGACCACCGATCGTGGTCTCGCATTGGGGTCCTGTGGCTTTTGCATTAATGATCGGTGTGCACGCTCTATGATAAGGTTGTAATTCGGGGGCAAATCCAGAACCTCTCATAGGAGGTTCTCTAAGAAAGTTGAGATTGGAGCTATCTCGGATCCTTCTTTTAGACCATACAGGCGGATATTGTTGCGTCTTGATCGACTCTCTAAATCTATAGTTTTTGCCTGTAACACCAAGGTTTGTTGCATAAGCGCCCCAACAGCTTGATTCAGATGTGTCGTCACCTCCTCCACTGTCGTAATTCTTGTTTCTGCCTCATTCAATCTGTTATCTATTTTGCTTATCTGTTGTGATAAGTTCTGTAAATCCTTCTTTGTTTCTGCTCTGGAGGTACATATCTCCCGAAGAATCATTTCAAATCTGGAGCGTGAGAGTCGGTCCGTTTCCCCCTCTGTGTCATATTCAGATCCTCTGGTGCTGCTCGGGGAACGGCTGCGGCCTTGTCGCCTGTGGTTCATGAGAGATTGTTCTGCATCTGGTGATTTAGGGGAAGGTTTTCCTCTTGTTGAACCCCCCTTGTCCTTCTTGTGCACTTCTGTCAGGGATTTCTCCATTTTTGTGCCAGAAGAGGTATCAATTCGATATATTTTAACAAGCGAGGGAGGGAGCTGTCTTGCTAAGCTGCCTAGCCTTCAGTGGTGGAACCAGAAGTCAACATCATGTAACTCTTATCTGCATTATGAAAGTGCACACCCCATAAAACTGAAGCGATTGATTCCTTATAGCCAGATGGTAAGATTAAAAAGAAATTGCAGTGTTCGGGCAGATTTCAATACAGAATCAGAAAAAATGATACAAGAATGTTTGGCAAGGGGGTATGATTTGGAAGTATTAAAAGAGGCTAAACAAAATGCTATGTCAAAAGATAGAAATTAATTATTAAAACCCCAGCAGGATGTAAATAACGGTTGTGAGCCAGTAACGCTTAGTACAGAATATAATCAAATTGCAAGTAAAATCAGAAACATTGTGTATAAGTATTGGCCCATATAACTGAATGACAGAAAATTAATAAATGAAGTGGGTAATAAGCCATGAATTTCATTCCGATGTGCAAGAAACAGAGACAAAATTGTGCACAGTAAATATGGTGTAGTATAGATTGCTGGTGAGACCTGGTTGCCCCATCCCCCAAAGGAGTTAGCAAATGTAGAAAATGTAATATTTGTGTTTATGGTATGGAAAGGAATGAATTTACCCATCCTGGGAATTTGGAAAAATTTCAGATCAGAGAGTGTATAACATGTATGATATCTTATTGCCTGGTGTGCCCATGTGATTTGCTGTGCATGGGCATAACTAAACGTTTGGTTCAAGTAAAGATACAAGAGCATATTTGGAACATTTTAAATAAAAATCACAATAGCCCAGTCACCATTCATTATGAAAGGGAACATATCTCAAATCCAACTGGATTAAAATTTACAGGCTTACAATGTGTGAAAAAGAGGGGCATCAGATACAATACACTGCTTAAAGTTAAATTACAACAACTAGAAAGCCTGTGGATATGGCAACGAAAAAGCTTGCAATTGGCAGGCTCGACTGATATTCTGGATCCGAAATCATATCTAAAATAGAGTGTACAATACACCTTCTGTATGCACTCAGTAGAGAATGGATATAATGTGATTATACATTTTCTGTATGCACTTAGCAGAGAATGAATATAATGTGATTATGTATATATTTATTTTATTTGAAAAGATTTGTTGTGATTTTTCATGATTCAAATCTTAGGTACTTATCCAAGGGGACTCCTGTGTTTTAAAATAATGATTTTCATAAAAGTTATTGTGAAACTGGTATTTGTTAAAATAATATGTACAAGATATAGCATTAAATACAAGACATAGTACTAATATTTGCCTCTCGTCATCTAGCAGCTTCTTTGGATATATGAGATTGACCTGGTTAATGAATTAATCTTTGAAAACTGGTGGCTACATAGCTCAAGCATGCATCATCGAATTGTGATGAAGGATGGAATAGAAATATGATACATCCATAAAAGGACCCCTGAACAATTAAGAATCATACAGTTTTCGAGTTAAATAGAAAAACAAATGGATTTTATATTTATTTATGTATTTATTTATTTATAAGTTTTACCAGAAAGGCATGCTGAGTGGAGTACACTCGATTCCAGATGCATCCTGGGGAGGGGGAAGTTTGGATAGACAGTAACATGTAGTGATACAGTATGATTACAGTAGCATGATTACAGTAACATGACATGATACAATACATGATTGAGTAGAAGACACATTTTACAAGATACACCTGCCTCATGACAGGGGAAGTAGACATTAATGCCTCTAGGGGATGGCGCCCACTGTGAGGTTAAGTGCTGCAGCAATAGAGGCTTATTAGCAGTAGGAATAAACATGCAAGCTAAGATATAGATGTATAGCATTGGGCGTAAGGGGTTAGCTGCATGTGCAGGCGGTGGTGAGATGCTGTTTGAGGAGACAGTAGAGCTGCAGAGTGGAGGTGGAGTATCTGAGCTCAGTAGGAAGGGAGTTCCATATGTAAGGCATCCTGTACTTGAAGGCAAGCTGGCCTTTGGCGGTGGACATCCTTGGAAGGGAGAGTAGCCTGGAGTCGGTGTGCCAGAGGGCATAAGTAGAAGGCGTTTGAGGAACAAGAGAGGTTGCGAGGTACAGGGGGAGGGACTGGGTCCAGAATTTTGCTGTTAGCCTAGTGCAATGCACCATTCTATGGTCCTGTAAAGAAGGAAGATCTAAGGATTTGTAAAGGTCACAGTGGTGTGTTGTGGGTGGGTGGTCCAGGGCAAAGTGACAGAACAAATGGAAAAGAGGGTCCAGCCTGGCAAGGGAGGACTTAGGGGCTGCATTGTACACAACATCCCCATAGTCAAAATGCGGGAGTATCATTTTCCGCACAATTTCTTTGCGGGTTGCCAGGGAAATGCAATCGCTGTTCCGGTAAAGGGCACCCAGTTTCGGGTGCAGTTTTTTGTGGATAGCTTCAATGTGTGCTGAGAAGTCGAGGTGTTGGTCAAGCCAGACCCCAAGGTATCTGAATGAGGTGCAGGTCTCCAGGAGGGACCCATCTAAAGTGTGGAAGGTGGAGGTTCTGGGGAAACAGGAGAGCCTTTGCCTGGACCCAAAAGTGAGTGAGACAGTTTTCTTAGGGTTGAGAAATAACTGATTAGAGTGGAACCAGAGCTGGATAGCATTAAAATCCTCCTGAAGTCTGGATGACTCTTCAGCGGGGGATGGACCTGAGGCATATGGTATGGTGTCATCGGCGTACATGTGTATGAGCGAGGGTGTACTGAGGGCAGATCATTTAGAAAGACAGAGAAGAGTAGCAGGCCAAGGACTGAGCCTTGAGGTACCCCTATAGAGACAGGAAGAGGGACAGAGGTGTGTGAACCAATTCATACTGCTTGTTGCCTCCCATCCAGGTAAGATTGGAAGCAGCTGGTAGCCTCACCTGAGAGGCCGGCGAGGGTGAGTTTAGTTAACAGGGGTGAGTGGGAGACCATGTCAAAAGCTTTAGCTAGGTTGATGAAGATCGCTGCGGTGACATTCCCTTTGTTCATGCTGGTGAGGATGTCGTTGGTTAGCCTTAGAAGGGAGGTGATAGTGGAGTGCGATTTCTGGAAGCCAGACTGATAGTGTGAGAGAAAGGAGGAGGAGTCAAGAAAGGAAGATAGTTGGGCGAGAGCAAGTTGTTCCTGGACTTTGGCTAGAATAGGGAGAAGGGAGATAGGTCAGTAATTGCCCGGTGAGGAGAGGTCACCACCTTTAGGGAGAGGGATTACTGTGGCTTGTTTCCATTTAGCCAGGATTTTTGCAAGAGAGAAAGAGAGGTTGTAGAGGGAGGCCAGTAGGGTGGCGATGGCTGGGGCTGAAAGGTAAAGCATCCTGGAGTCAAGGCCAGTGGAGCATTTACCTTTGGAAGGATTGAGTGAATGTAGGGCTGTTAGAACTTTGGCTGGGGAGACCAGGTGAAACGAGAAGTGGGAGGACAGGGGTTGGGGTGGCGACTGTGGTGCTGGGGTTGTGGGGGGGTGCTTGTTATTGGATAGAAGGGAGGAGGCACAGTTAGTAAAAAAATGTGTTGAAAGCAGCGGCCATCTCACCTGAGTCAGTGGCCATGGAGCCTTTTATATTTAGGGACAGGTTGGGTGACTGAGAAGGGGGAGAAAGCAGTGATTTCATTGATTTCCAGAATTTCGCTGGGTGGTTGAGGTTTGATTGGAGAGAGACCTTAAAGTAGTTTGCTTTTGCCTGATGATTTAGTCTAGTGCATACATTATGAAGTGTGCGGTAGTGTTGGAGGGCTGCCTGGGTACCAGTAACCTTGAGAGATTTCCAGGCTATGCCCCTGGCATGGAGTTGGTCGATAATGTTTGTGTTAACCCAGGGTAGGTGGGCACCCCTTACACGGGTTCTTCTGAGAGGTGCGTAGTGGTTCCAGATTGCCAGGAATTTGGAACTAAAAAATTCCAAGGCTGAGTCAATGGAGGAAGCGTGTTGAATGTCTGACCAATCATTGGTAGATAGGTTGGTTAGGAGTGCAGCAAGGTGTAGGAATTTGAAAGATCTGGTGAGTAGTATTCGAGGGGGCGGCACCTAGGGCTTGAATACTTTCCTTACTACATAAATCATGCAGTGATCACTTAGGGAGTCGGATAGTGTACCTGCTTCCATGACCCAATGGGGGTGTGTGGTGAGGGCCCAATCCAGGAGAGAGTGGTTAAAGGATTTGTGATTTAAGCGGGTGGGTTTGGAGATTTGTTGGGACAGGTTTAGTGCAGTCACCTGGTTTTTGAGCTTGGAGTTTGTGGTAGTGAGCCAGTTGATATTGAAATCCCCAAGACTGTATAGCTCTCCCCCCGAGGTGAGCAATTTCAGGGTGCATAGGTGTTCTAGGATGGCATGCTGGGGGGTGTCCGGGGTGCAGTAGGATCCCACTATATATAACATGATAGAGAGAGGGAGTGATATTTTGAGTAAGAGGGCGTCTATGGGGTGTGATGGGTTGGGGAGTTGGACTGGTGCGAATTGTAGCTTGGTGGAGATGAACATGGCAATGCCCCCATCCTTCTTTTTCCCTGGGCGGTCAAGTCGAGTGAAACATATTTAATATGTTTTTTTCAAAACTGTTACAGCTAAAAAACTGTATAATTAGAAATAGATCTTGTATCTACATAGTATGTTTTGTACAACTATGAGAATGGGGCAATAGAGCTAGTGATTCTCTGAAAGCATTTTTTTTTTTGCTCCCCTACAGCTCCAGGCCAGCCTCTACTTCAGACCTTCCTATGCTCCTCACTGCAACACTGCCCTGATGCAACCACCCATCACCTCATATTGCAGCCCCCCCCGGTAACCCAGATGTAACCCTTCACTAGGTGGGTCCCTCTCTTCTGAGGGGAGAGGCAGTAGTAGGGAAGTCAGCACAATTCTTGGCCTGGGTGCTGCTGAGGTGGTGCATGGACTGCTCATTTTGCTGCCCGGGGGGAGTAGCGTGCCACAAATGTCAAGGCATATGCCGACGTTCGCCATACCCCATTAGTCAATGGGACTCAGTGCATTGCTGTAGCCGGCTCTCCTGTACCTGGGTCCATTCCTGAACCCAGGTCCCTGGTGTTGCAAATGGAAATCCAACCACTGCGCCAACAGGCCAGCTTTGAAAGCTTTTTTAAAGAGACAGTCACTAATGTAATAAGCACTTTAACAGGATAGCAACTGTGTAAATAATTTGTTGTTCAATTTAATTAATTAAGGACCACATGCACTTTTTTGGCATAAATATAGGATTGGGGTAACAGAACCCCCTCAGTAAGCCTTGTTGGCAAAGTGCAGGGGTAAGTGCTGGCTGGCGCACTGGACTAGGGTAGGTGAATAAGTTTATATGTCTGTAGAAGGTAGCTTTCAAGTTTATGTGCTCATATGCACTTTATCTGCACTTTATGTATGATCAAGGCACTTGATTGTATATGGAGGTACAAAATAAATTCTGCATACTGTGCATGAAACAAGCAGTTTTATGAGTATTTGTTGGAAAAAAGTGTTTTGTGCTACCTCACCTATCCTTGTATGCTCATCTGACTGTTGGAAGAATGAAAAGCAGATGTCCTGCCGCCTTGAATTATTTTAAACAACATGGAGGCAGTTGTGATACCCACAGAGATTGGTTGCCTGAACTTGTTTGAGTGGATTCTAATCCAAACAATAAAGCTATTCCAAACAAATATAAGACTGAACACAAAGCTGGAAAATATGCCAAAGAAGGAACTCATAAAGTCACTCAAGGGATCTATCATGTACTTGCCACTTTCGCCCCAGGAGAATATTGAGCCCATAACTTGGGGAAACAGCATTGCAACCTTGTTGAATGGTGCTCCATCAAAGTCAAAAACAATTTAACAGCATGTTATGAATGTAAAGAGAGTGAAAAACACTCTACATTATCAAAAATCTAGAACTCCATTCTACGTGGATTTAAATGTGTACCACCTTAGTGACTGATATTCAGTTTGGAATAGCAGACACCAAGAAATCAATGACTTGAGAAGGTCTCGATGACTGCAAATGAAAATGTGTATGAGCAGTACACAGCTTATCCTCTCCATGGAAAGGCTTCGGTCAGTGAAAACATTGACCTGTATAGATGAAACAGTTTGAAGGCAGTCCGGTCAGTATCTGGGAATGTACACTGGAAGTATGGTGCTTTCCTGATCTTTTCCCACATGAAACTTGTGGTTGTTTTGATGAGTGTAAGGTACATGTTCCTAGAGCTGAGTATTGGGTGTCTAGAGTGTGTCATTGTCATGGCAATTTCAGATGAAACATTAAGTATTTGTTTCACTTCCTAAGGGAGAGTTAGTTAAGTAAGCATATTATCTGCATCTATTGCACATACTTTGTGGATGACCACATCAGTGCATGATCTCACAACAGCAGATTCATTGTAAAAGTTGAAAAACAAGTACGATACACTGGAAGTGAATCTGAACTCCATCCTGTCAAGTATGCAGGAACCAAACAATACTGGTGCTGAAGGCACTCAGAAGTAGTGTGCATGCTATAAGAGTATGGTGCTGCCACTTGGTTTGCTACTCTAAGCTATGCTGAATACAGCTGGGAGGAACTGGCAGAAATACTAAATTGGGCAAATGCAGATGCTGATGGCATATCATCAATGACTCTTGGTGAGATGTGATCTTTAGACTCAGTGTCTGTGGCATGACACTTCCATCACCCATCTAATGCACTGCTGAGGTTTATTCTGTCTAAAACCAATCCACCTCTTGGTAGTGTAGAATATTACTTCTGGAGAGTGGAATACCAAGCATGTGGTGCTCCTCATATCCACCTGTTACTTTGGGTAAAAGATTCATCCCACAATGGTGACAGTCAGGATTCAGAAATTCTGAAGTTTATCATGTAGTACATTACTTGTCAGCTTCTTGATAAGCTGGAGAGTCCAACATTATGGAAACTGATTGAAAAGGTACAGCGACACATGTGTTGCAAGTACTGCCAATAAAAGGTGAAAAATCAAGCCAATTGTTAAACAAGGTGTTGATTTGGATTCCTGAGAAATGTCTTGTGAACATGGATGTATGAATGAGTTGTTCTCTACCATGCAACATCATCTGAAAGTGAAATCTACAAAGAGAGTGTATGAAGTACCTAGACAAGAAAATGAGGCATCCATAAATGACTATAGTCCAGTTCTGTTGTTGATGTGGCAAGTAAACATAGATGTTCAATTTGTTGCTGATAATTCCATGGCTCTGGCATGGTATGTGACATCATACATTACCAAAAATGAGCAAAATGCTTCCAGGAACTCTGGGAGGATCTTTCCAACAACAGCTGATCTATCAGGTTACAGTTGTGGTTTCTAGGGTTAAAAACTGTCACATCATGAATGTGGAGCCTACGAAGCAAGTGACCAGTTGATTGGAACATGCCTGTATGACAAATCCAAAGCACTATGGTACTCGAATATCAACTACAAAGACAACAGATGGTGAGTCTTAAAGATGCAAAATCAGATTGAAGATCTTGCAGTAAACAAGCTGTCTTCAACAAACATTTTGAAAAACAGTTTGATTAACACATACTACCCAGAGTGACACAATGCCATGGAGAACATGTGTCTCTTTGAAATCACTCAGTGGTATGCCTATAAATCTGAAGTTCAGTCCAACCCAGCAAAGATATTTACCAAGTTAAAGGCATGCAAGAAAGTCTAGTCAAAAGGTGCAAGTGTTGGCTGATTGATCATTGCAAACAAACTCTTAGATCTGCTGACAAAGAGAGAGCATTATTAGTTTGCTCTCCTTTTCCTGTTCAAGCCATGGAGGCATAAAAGATAATTGAAAGGTGAATCTGACACATATGAGGAGCAATTCAATTTGAGCTATGAGACCTTCAAAACTGCAGATTCAGTTTCATACATACAGAGATTCCAGGTAGAGAAGGAACAGCTAGAAAAAGCTAGAAGACAACTGAAAGAAGACACTCCAGTCAATTCTCAGGAGAACTGTGATGCAGAGGGAGAAGGTGCAATGGAACTACCTCTTCCTGTGAATTCTACTACTGTACTGATGTCAGAGGTTGAATCAACCATGAGACAGGCATGCCACTCAGATGTTGACATGTCTGTCACTGAACAAAAGTTAAGTCAACATATTATTTTGTATTTGAATTTTATTCCAACCCAACATTCAAAAACTGAGGCTGCCTTTGTATACCACTTAAAAAAAGTCAAGGAAGAAACGGGTTTTGTGACATACATTGACAATTCACAGAGTGGGAGCCACCTTTACATAGAAACATAGAAACATAGACTTTGATGGCAGATAAGGACCGCTTGGCCCATCTAGTCTGCCCGTTTCCCTACCTACAGGATAGGCCGCAGATCCTAGTTAACCAACAGCCTATTTCTTCTTACCCCCCACAAGAATTGCCTTATGTCTGTCCCATGCATTCTTGAATTCTCCACAGTTTTAGACCCCACAACCTCCTCATGAAGGCTGTTCCATGATCCACTACCCTCTCTGTGAAATAATACTTCCTCACATTGCCCTAGACACGCCCTCCTTCTAGCTTTAAATTGTGTCCCTTGTTCTTGCAAGTCTCTTTTTCTGAAAGATGCTACCCTCTTGGACTTTGTTGATTCCACTGAGGTACTTAAATGTTTCTATCATACCCCCCTTCTTTCCTCAAGGGTATACATATTAAGCTCCTTTAGTCTCTCCTCATACGGCTTCTCTTGCAGACCATGCACCATTTTAGTTGCCCTCCTCTGGACTACCTCTATCCTGTCTATTTCCTTGAGGAGATGGGGTCTCCAGAACTGGACACAGTACTCCAGATAGGGTCTCACCAACTGTCTGTACAGAGGGATAACAACTTCCTGTTTTCTGCTGCTGATGCCTCTCCCTAAACATCCCAGTATACCCCCAGCCCTCCCTACTGCCTTCTCACATTGCTTGCTAAACTTAAGGTCATCTGATATGATTACCCCCAGGTCCCTTTCCTTTTTTGTTGTTGTTACTACCTCCCCACCCATTGTGTATTCTTCCCCTGGGTTCTTGTTTCCCAGGTGCATTATTTTGCACTTCTTTGCATTGAATCCTAGCTGCCATCGTTCTGACCATTCCTCCAACCTTGCCAAGTCCCTTTTCATCCTTTCCACGCCTCCTTGTGTATCAAAGCTGTTGCAGATCTTTGTGTCATCTGCAAAAAGGCATACTTTTCCTTCCAGTCCCGCTGCAATGTCACTGATGAAGACATTAAAAAGGACTGGACCCAATACTGAACCCTGCGGTACCCCACTAGTAACCCCTCTTTCTTCAGAGTGGACTCCATTTACAATTACCTTCTGTGTCCTGTTGTGCAGCCAATGTTTTACTCAGGCTACCACCCTGGGACCCACTCCCAGGCTGGTTAATTTGACTAATAATCTTGTGTGGGACTGTGTCAATGCCTTGCTAAAGTCTAGGTAGCCATGTCCACAGCCCTCCCTGGTCTACTACTTTGGTCACCCAGTCAAAGAAATCATTAGATTTGTCTGACATGACCTTCCTGCTGTGAACCCATGCTGCCTTGGGTCCTGTGCTCCACTGGCCTCTAGGTACTCAACTATTCTTTCCTTCAGAAGTGACTCCATCACTTTCCCTACCACAGAGGTCAGACTGACAGGTCTGTAGTTTCCTGCCTCTGTCTTGGTCCCACTTTTGTGAAGGGAATCACATCCACCTTCCTCCAGTCCTCGGGTACCACACCATCCTCCCATGATTTATAAAAAGAGTAGCCAGTGGTTTCACTAGTTCCTCCCTTAATTCTTTTAGAATTCTGGGGTGAATTCCATCAGGACCCATTGCTTTGTCCACCTTCAGTTTTAGGAGTTCTTGCAAACCCTTTCTTCTGTGAAAGGACTGGATCGACCCCTATCAAGAGTGCTTCTGTTAATTGGATTAGGCACTTCCCCTCCTCTTTTGTGAATACTGAGCAGAAATATTCGTTCAGTATCCTTGCTTTTCACTGTCCCCCTCTGCCCACCCACCGTTCATTCTATTCAGCCTCACTATCCCTCCCTTTGTCTTTCTACGCTCGCTGATGTACCTATAAAAGTTTTATCCCCCTTCTTAACTGAGTTGGCTATCTTTTCCTCAGTTTAGGCCTTTGCTATTCTGACTTCCCTCCCTGCTTCCTTCTGCTTGAGAGTGGGAGCACGCATGATCATAATGTGAGACTGAATACTCAGTACTTGTTTTTACTGAGGTTTAAGTCTCAAAGGTTTTTACTGATAATTAATGGAATGGAATGGAAAGAAAGCAAAGAACTATCAGTATGACAGTTTCCAAGATCATCAGGCAAGTCAGGGATGACTCACATTACCGAAAGGAAAACAATGGCAGAATTTGAAACAAAAGCATTCTAACCATCCCTGCTTACAAGCTTGTCTTAATTAGATAGGGGACAAATTGAAGATTACTCATAATTGCATCTCTTAGGTTAAAGTGCACTGCTTTGTGGTACCAAATGACTGAAACAACATGGTGGCACATCAGGGGAAATGGGTATGGGGGTGGGGAGGGAGGCACTTGCAGGAACAGCTAACGAGGGCAGCTGTGGTAAACAGGGTAGCTACCAGGCAGGGGGAAGGACTGCCGGTACAGGATGGAGGGGAAGTAGACTGGTGGGATGCAGTGGCTGTGGATTTGCAATGGCCTTGAATACACTGTGGAGACTAAGGCACTGTCCTATATGTGCCAGGTTAATGAAACTGGAGGCAGAGTTGCGTAGGCTTATGTATGAGCTGGATAGGTGGGTGAAGGGCAAGGGGGCAGGAGTTGGGGTTAGGGGTGCATATATAATGACAGCTGGAGGGGGGACTGAAGGGGTGGGCGCAGGCGGTTGGAGGGCCAGATGGAACCATGGAAGGCCAGGCCAGCCCAGGGGGGGCGGAGATGGGAAGAAGGATCAAAGGAACTGGACCATGAGGAAAGTGGAAGATGGCAAAGAGTAGTGATTATTGGTAAAAGGGGAAATGGGGCTCAAAGGAACAGCAAGGGGGTTAACATCGTAGGGATGGTACTCTTGTAAGCACACTACTGGGGAATCTTGGTCTCAAACAGGTACTTACCACTGGCAGGAACCATGGCAGGAGGGGACTCAGAGAAAACAGGGGGTGAAGAGGGTAGCGGCAGGAGGGAGGAGGAGGAGGATGGAAGCCAGGGGGGTTGGGGAGGGGCAGCAGGACTAGCAGAGGGTCCAGGGAAAGTATGGGAAGGGAAGCTGGGGGTCAGAAATGCCAGGGAGGGGACAAGGAAGGGATGGTGAGGAAGGAGGAAAGATCTCAGGCAGAAAGGGACCAGCAGGAAGTACAAGTGGAGAAAGGCATTAAACTGGATGATGGTGGGGTAAAATTAGGGGTACTGGAAAGACAGGTGGTGGCACAGGGCAGCACTGGTTTAAAGGGAGCAGCAAGAAGGAGTTGGAAGGTGCAGCCAATGTCTTCAAGCCACCTAGAAGTTCAGAGGCAAGAGTTAAACATATGGAGAGCTGTAGGGAGAGAGAGCAGGGGCAGAGGAAAAAAACCGGGAAAGTGAGGGAGAGGATACAGTGTTTGAGGGGGCAGAAGATCAGGGCAAGGGGATGGGAAGAGGAGTAACAAGGGCCTGGAAGGTAGTTTGGACACCAGCACCTCAGGAGAGGAGAACTGTGACACAGCTAAATCAGAGGAAAGTGGGGGGCAAGATGCTTCTGATTGGAGATTCTATCATAAAGGGAATCAAGTGGGGGAGCAGAAGTTGTGCAGTGTGGGTAGAGTGCATGCCAGGGATGACTGTGCTGGAGGTAATCCACCACATCCTGTCATGGGGCAAGGCCCAGAATAGAAATGTGCATCTGGTATTCCACCTGGGAATGAACGACCCTGAAGGCAACAGTCTCAAGGAGGCAAAGGCGAGACTTAAGGCTCTGGCTAGATTCTGTGGAAGGGCTAGGCTTTAAATCTCTAGCCTTTTTAGAGGTGTTGCTGGTACCAAGGGCCAGCACGGAGAGAAAGCACAGGATAAAAGAGTTTATTGATTGGCTGATGAGATGGAGTAGGCAGATGGGATACAGGATGATAGGGGACTGCAGGACAACTTGGGAGGATGAGAGCTTCTTTGCCCCAGACAGGCTGCACCTCAACAGGGAAGGCAGTCAGAACAGCAAAGGCCCAAACTGAGGAAAAGTTAGCCAACTCAGTTAAGAAGGGGGATAAAACCTTTTATAGGTACATCAGGGAGCGAAGGAAGACCACGGGAGGGATAGTGAAGCTTAATAAAGGGGAGGTGGGGTGGGCAGAGGGTGACTGTGAAAAGGCAGAGATACTAAACAAATATTTTTGTTCAGTATTCACAAATGAAGAGGGGGAGGTACCTAAATCAATGAATAAAAACACTCTGGATATGGGGGTTGATGCCAGCCCATTCACAGAAGAAAGGGTTCTGAAAGAACTCTTAAAACTGAAGGTGGACAAAGCAATGGGGCCTGATGGGATTCCTCCCAGAATTCTAAAAGAACTAAGGGTAGAACTAGTGACACTACTGACTGCCTTCTTTAACAAATCATGGGAGGATGGGGTGGTACCTGAGGACTGGAGGAGGGCAGATGTTATTTCACTTCACAAAAGTGGGAGCAGGGCAGAAGCAGGAAACTACAGACCTGTTAGTTTAACCTCAGTGATTGGGAAAATGATGGAATCACTTCTGAAGGAAAGAATTGTTGAGTAACTAGAGGCCAGAGGTGCATAGGACCCAAGGCATCGTGGATTCACAGCAGGAAGGTCATGTCAGACGAATCTAATAGATTTATTTGACTGGGTGACCAAAGTAGTAAATCAGGGAGGGGCTGTGGACATGGCCTACCTAGACTTTAGCAAGGCATTTGACACAGTCCCACACAAAAGATTACTATACAAGTTGGCCAGCCTGGGAGTGGGTCCCAAGATGGTAGCCTGGGTAAAGAATTGGCTGGAGAACAGGACACAGAGGGTACTAGTAAGCGGAGTCCACTCTGAAGAAAGGGGGGTTACTAGTGGGGTACAGCAGGGTTCAGTACTCTGACCGGTCCTCTTTAATGTCTGTATAAGCAACATTGCAGAGTGACTGGAAGGAAAAGTATGTCTCTTTGCAGACGACACAAAGATCTGCAACAGAGTTGATGCACAAGGTGGGATGGAAAGGATGAGAAGGGACTTGGTAAGGCTGGAGGAATGGTCAAACGTATGGCAGCTTAGATTCAATGCTAAGAAGTGCAAAGTAATGGACCTGGGGAAACAAAAACCCAGGGAAAGAGTACACAATGAGGGTGAGATATTAACAACAACAAAAATGGAAAGAGACCTGGGGGTAGTCATATCAGATGGCCTAAAGGTGGGCACAAGGGTGTAGGCAGGCATACTCACTGTACACATTTCTGTACAGTTTTGTTGTGTGCCTGTCACAAACCATACCTTTCTGCTAACATTTTCATTCTAATATATAGTATTTGGGTTAGTGTAGGCCACTGAGGAGTGTCTCTGTTTAAACTTCTGTTGTTTGGATACATGTATAATCTTTTTAGAGATTAGAGGACTCTGACAACAATCTGACTTGTTTGGAAGGGGGTACCATTTGGAGAGGATGTTCAAGCATGCATGAGACAGTCATAAGGCAATTCTAGGGGGTGGGGGTAGGAAGAAGTAGACTGCTGGTTAACTAGGATCTGCAGCTTATCCAGTAGGTAGGGAAATGGGCAGACTGGGTGGGCCAAGCGGTCCTTATCTGCTGTCAAATTCTATGTTTCTATGTTTTATGGGGGGTGCAACTGTTGGAGATTGTGTACAAAATAGAAATTTCTGGCTACACCCCTGGGTAGGCAAGCAATGTGAGAGGGCAGTAAGGAGGGCTGGGGGGATACTGGGATGCATAGGGAGAGGCATCACCAGTAGAAAACAGGAAGTTGTTATCCCTCTGTACAGACAGCTGGTGAGACCCCACCTGGAGTACTGCATGCAGTTCTGGAGACCCAGTCTCCGCAATGACATACACAGGATGAAGGAAGTCCAGAATAGGGCAACTAAAATGGTGCAGGAACTGCACCAGAAGACATATGAAGAGAGACTTAAGGAGCTTAATATGTATAGCCTCCAGAAAAGGAGGGAGAGGGGGGACATGATAGAAACTTTCAAGTACCTCAAGGGAATCAACAAAGTCCAAGAGGGTAGCATCTTTCGGAAAAAGAGGTGTGCAAGAACAAGGGGGCACAATTTGAAGATAGAGTGGGGGCGGCTCAGAGGTAATGTGAGGAAGTATTTTTTCATGAAGAGGGGTTTGGATGCATGGAACAGCCTTCCTGAGGAGGTTGTGGAGTCAAAAACAGTGGTGGAATTCAAGAATGCATGGGACAGTCAAAAGGTAATTCTAGGGAGTGGGGGTAGGAAGAAGTAGGCTGTTGGTTAACTAGGTTCTGCAGCTTATCCATTAGGTAGGGAAATGGGCACACTGGGTGGGCCAAGCGGTCCTTATCTGCCGTCAAATTCTATGTTTCTATGTATGTTTCATACTGAAGTGCATGCTGGGGAAATTCATCTTTGAGAAGGAATATAATTTAAACTGAGGGGGGGGCTGGATATGGAGCCATGCCATACAATGGTTGAGTTGGGGGGCCCTAGGTCCCCCTCAGGAAGAAATGTAGACATAGGCTCTGATAAGCCTTGAGGGAGCTGAGGAGGGAGAAAAATGTGGACAGGCTTGGTGGTCAACACTAGGAGTCTGGCAAACAAGATGGAGGAGTTAATAGTCATCATTGCACATGATAGGCTAGACATAATAGCAATCACAGAGCTGTAGTGGACAGAATTTCACATGTGGGAGACAGCTATTCCTGGTTTCAGACTGATGAGGAAGGATAGGAAGGACAAGAAGGGGGGAGGGATGACCTTACACATTAGGGATGATGAAAAGGTGACGGAGGGGTAAGAGGGCGCTGGGGAACATGAGTTACTTTGGGCGACAATAAGTTGAAGGACAGGGGAATCCTTGAGACTTGGAATGGTGGAGCAGGAGAGGCTGATGATGCAGAACATAGCGAGGATGGCTCAAAAAGGGGAAATGCTACTGGTGGGTGACCTAAACCTCCCAGACTTTGACTGGACCATCCCAGATGCAGCTTTGACCAGAAGTAGAGAAATTCTGGAGGTGCTGCAGGGGGTGTTCCTTCAACAGTTAGTCAGAAAACCAACTAGGGGAGCAACCTGCTGGACGTTGTCCTGACTAATGGGGAGAACAAACAGGAGAAGGTGGTGGTGGGAGAGGAGCTGGGAATAGTGACCATAGGGCCATCAGGTTTAGAGTGAGGTGGGGAGGGAAGTGGGCTGAACCAGCACAATGGTGCTGGACTTCAGGTGGGCAGACTTTAATAAGATGAGAAGGTTAGTGAAGGAAGCGATGGACGGTATGGGGGAAATAAATGAAGTGGAGGAGCTATGCGGAGCTATTAGAGACCGGGTCAGGGAGGCCACACATGTGTGTATAAGGAGGGTAAGGAAGGGAACAAGAAGCAGGAGGCCACTGTGGTTCAACAGGGATGTAGTGAGGGTGGTAGGGGGCAGATGGAGGGCATTTAGAAAATATTAGAAAATGCAGAAGGAGGAGGACAGGGATGCCTAGAGGGAAATGAGGAGGCTAGCAAGGAAGGTGATTAGGAGGGCAAAGGCCGACATGGAGGAATGGATAGCAAAACAGGCCAAGGAGGTAAAAAGATATTTTTCAGATATGTGAGGGATAGGAGGAAGACTGGTCAAGGGATCACAAGGCTTTTGGGGGAGGGAGGGGAGACACTAGAGGAAGACTGCAAGAAAGCAGAAGTGCTGAACAGATACTTCTGCTTGATTTTTTACAAAGGAGGGGGAGGGCAGGAGACCAGAGTTGAGGATGAGGGGTGGGGGTACAGGGGAGGAAACAAGTCCCTTTAGCATAGAGAGAGTCAGGGAGGAACTGGGCAGGGTGAGGGTGGACAAGGCCATGGAACTGAATGGAGTTCATCGGAGGATGATCTGGGAGCTAAGAGATGAGTTGGCTGCCCTACTGGCAAGGCTATTCAACCTGTCCTTGGACACTGGGAGGGTGCCAGAGGACTGGAGGAGAGCTGCAGTTGTGCCAACATACAAGGGGGGGAGCAGAGAAGTGAGGGTGAACTATTGTCCGGTTAGCCTCACTGCAGTGGTGGGGATGGTCATGGAGGCACTCATCAGGGAAAGGGTAATGCAGTACCTGGAGGTGAATGGCTTGCTGAATGACAACCTGCATGGGTTCACAAGTGGGAAATCATACCAGTCCAATCTAATCGAATTCTTTGACTGGGTGATGCAAGTAATATACTGGGGGGGTGGACATAGCCTATCTGGACTTCAGCAAGGCTTTCAACACTGTACCCCACAGAAGGTTGATCAGCAAATTGGATAGTATGGGGGTGGAGGGCAAGATAACTAGATAGGTGGAAAACTGACTAGTGGACAAGACTCAGAGGGTGGTAGTTAATGGGGTGCACTCTAGGACGGGGCGGGTGACAAGCAGGGTATTCCAGGGGTTGGTGTTGGGACCGCTCCTCTTCAGTATCTACATATGTGACATAGTGGACAGACTAAAGGGACGTGTGGCACTCTTTGTGGTTGATATGGAAATCTGCAGTATGGTTGACACTGAAGGAGGGGTTGAAGATATGAGACAGGACCTGGGGATGCTTTAGGAGTGGGCAGAGACCTGGCAACTAAAATTCAACATCAAGAAGTGTGCGGTTATGCACCTGTGACACAGAAACCCGGGGACAGGATATACAATGAGAGGGAAGGAAGTCAGGGTTATGGAGCAGGAGAAGGGTCTAGGTATAATAGTTTCCAGTGACCTTAAGGTGGGAAAACAGTGTACAAGGGCAGTGGGGAAGGCGTATGGGATGCTGGCAAGTATAGGCAGAGGAATCGCCAGCAGGAGGAGAGAAGTCTTGGTGCCCCTGTACCAAGCTATGGTGAGACCGCACCTAGAATACGGACTCCAGTTCTGGAAGCCTTACTTGTGCTTGGACATAGACCTGATTGAAACGGTTCAGCGAAGTGCAATCAAGATGGTGCAAGGGATGAAGGGCAAACCATATGAATAGAGATGCAATGAGCTGGGGCTGTACACACTACAGACCAGAAGGGAGAGAGGGGACATGATAGAGTCCTTCAAATATGTCAAAGAGATAAACAAAGTAGGCCTGGGGCACTTATTCCACATGAAGAAGGGCATCATTACAAGGGGACATGGCCTGAGACTGCAGAGGGGACACTTCAGAGGTAATGTGAGAGGGCAATTCTTTATAGAGAGGGTGGTGGATGCCTGGAATGGGCTTCCAGAGTAGGTTGTGGGGGTAGAGACAGTGTCAGGTTTCAAGAAGGCTTGCAACAGGCATAAAGGGTTACTGTGGAGTGGGGTGGGTACTCAAGGAGGGATGCAGATAGGTTAGCATGGGGGGAAGGGGCAGACTGGATGGACCTTGGTGTCCTTTTCTGCCATCAAGTTCTATGATTCTATGAAGTCAGCAGCAACAAGTTGCATATACTGCTGTGATGTATGCTGTTAAACATGGTATTAATCATTGTAAGAAAGAACGTTGTTGTGAGAAAAACAAACCACTATGTATGTTTGTCAGTGGTTCAGCTGGGATAGACAAAAGCTTCCTTATTGAAGCAATTAGTGCAAACATAAGGAAACATACCAGAGTAACAAAGTCTACTATTGTCACTGCTCCAACTGGACTTGCAGATTATAACCTAGGTGAAGTGACTCTACTTAGTATTTTTATGCTGCCTGTTGAACATGGTAAAACTGGTGAGGAGGGCAAGTTTTTCTAATTTGCAAGTCAGCTATGTACAGTAGTATGTTTGACAAAATGGAGCTCTTGGTTATTGATAAGATCAGTGTGGTCTCCAATGTTATGTTTGCCATCATTCACCAACATCTGCTGGAGGCAGTTAACACAGATTATAATGTGGGGGAGTAAATCCTGTGTTGTTATGGGTTATTGCCTGTGCATGGAATCTGTTCCATGCACAGGTAATAACAAGTTCCTAAAAGTGGACTGCATTAGAAAAAAAAATCAGGGAGTGGTTAGAAAGCTCTGTTTTCAAATGTCACCATTTTTTTCTTCTTGGTAATGTGAGTCATCCCTGACTTGCCTGATGATCTCAGAAATGTCAAACCACTAGTTCTTTGCTCTCTTTCCATTCCATTAATTATCAGTAAAAAAGTTTGAGACTTAAATCTCAGCAAAAACAATTATCGAGTATTCAGTCTCACATTATGATCATGCGTGCTCCCACTCTCGGAGAAAGGCTGCTCCCTGCTCTGTGCATTGTCAACGGATGCCACAAAACCCGTTTCTTCTTTGACTTTTTTAAGTGGTATACAAAGGCAGCCACAGTTTCTGAATGTTGGGTTGGACTAAAATTCAAATACAAAATAACACGTTGTCTTTTCTCATCTTGCGATTCAGTTTCAAGCCGTCTCGGCTCCCGATGTCTCCATTATCACTGGCACTCTTCCGGTCCCTCAGGTTGTAGCAAAAAAACATTTCTTTGTTTTTTTAATACTAATACTGTGGCAGATAGTTTGCAAATTCCATTTTTTTCCCCAGGTTAACACTGAGACACCCCCGTCCAACACAGAAACACAATCTAACGTAAGTATTAAACATTTTAAATTTGTTTTTTTTCCTTCTTTTTTTTTTATTTTGCTAATATTCCCTTTAGTATGAGGCAGAAGTTTCATGTGGTAGTGAGCGGGCAGCCAAGAATGTGCGAGTTCATGATCACGATCTACTAACCAGCAGTGGTAGCAGTTTTCAAGTGAGACAAATGAA
This sequence comes from Neoceratodus forsteri, assembly GCA_016271365.2. NCBI lineage: Eukaryota > Metazoa > Chordata > Ceratodontiformes > Ceratodontidae > Neoceratodus > Neoceratodus forsteri. The sequence continues at coordinate 739,269,028 of CM057449.1, forward strand.
ATATCTGCCTGTTGTTTTTTTTCTTTACTTCTCTTTCATGTTCAGTTCATCTGGTTAGTAGATCATGGACATGAACGGTTCTGTGTTCACTGCAAGCAGGTAGCAGAGTAGGCATCCAAGAGAAAGTCTGTAATAAAATCTGAGCCTCAATGTAAAAGATGTACTGTATTTAAAATGGTTTCTGTTCCTTCCTGTGAAGATTGCGGTACTGCTCTTCATTATAATGAGGAACTTTTCAGCTCAGATGCAGAGTAGCCAGACTGTTCTTGATTTAAAAAAAAAAGGCTGTTTGAAAGCTTGTGCTGATCTCTGCCTCCTCCACAGTACACTGTTAACTTGATCAACTCTCTTTCTCTTGCCCATGATAGCAGCTGAAGCTCCATCAACACATAGAGGTGCGGGGGCAGTCTTCTTTCATTTGCTAGCAACACAAAAACATCAAACCAGTTCTACTCATACCTGTAAAGGATAAACTTTGTTAAGTACATCATCCTACCTGTCTGTTACCTCCCCCTACTAATGCTACCTTTTCACCCCCATACCCTTCCCCTTACCCTTAGACCTACCGCTCCAACTAATGTAGCTATGACAATCCTGAAGGTATTACGATTGCCCCCTCCCACCCCTCCTAACCTCTCCTCCCTCCACTATCCTTGGCGCATAATGTGCCCTCAGTGCCCTTGCTTTATAGTCTTCTCCTAGGTCATGTAATGCTTTGCTGGTCTAGAGCTCATCCAATATAATATTGTACTCTACTGTCTATCAGACACCTGCCTTGCATAGAACTCGCACATAGTGGTATGCTGACTGCCTTTGGTACCATGCTTGTATAGTATGCTGCCTTGTTCTGTTCTCAGTGTCAAGCCTTATGTTGTTATTTGTAAATTACTGTACACCACTGTGTCAAGCTACACCTTTCTTACTTGTAATGACTGTACATAGGCTGCTAATGTTGCTACACCTACTTCAAATTGTTATATTGTGGCGTGTTGTTGTTGTTTAAACCACCAGGTCCATCTTGTAAATGAGCTCTGCTCAATGGTGTTCCACCTGGCTAAATAAAAAATGTTGATTGATTGATTGAGTGATTGATTGATTGACAATGATGTCACTTTCTAATAGGCAGAAAGACTATTTTATCTTAAATTTTCACAATAAAATCTTTTTGACTACATTTAAACATGATTTTTTTAACTGAAAAAAGTAAAAAAAATGTAGCCCATTTTATAAGCGCAATAAGACACTCCAGGGTGTGCATGGAACAGATGTTACCGCACTTCCAGGGGCTGAAGGCACTTGGCCTGCAACCTTGTGCCTCACTATGCCCCTGGTCAAGCAGTAAAATCTGTTCCATGCACAACCCATTGTGTCTTATTGCTTACTAAGGACATTGCCTTTGTAGGCAAAAATATTGCTGTTTTTGGTGACCTACTTCAACTTTCACATGTGAATAGGAAGCTTATGTTTTCTAGACTTACTGTTGAGGAAACTAGAAAAATGACTAGGTGTCTTGTAGGAATAAGCCTGTGGGACTTATTCACCTGTGTTGAACTGTTTCCAGAATATGCAGCAGAGTGCTGATCGACAAAACATGGCTCTACTTGATTAGGCTTGCATGGGAAACTTGACACCTTCCACTGCCTCTCTCATGAACACACACATAATAGACAAAGGCGAGAGGTCCATGTCAGAAGCATGTGATGTGTTTTCCAAGCTGTACTGTGATGGAACTCAAATTGTGCTTTTGATGCTGATGCTTTTTACACTGGGCAGGATATTCAGACTGCGCCAAAAAAATGCACAATAGCAGGAGCAGGTGCAAGCGTAGTGCACCCCTGTGCAACACGCATGATATTCAAACAAAGCACAGGCCAAGGTGCGCTTGCACAACACAGCTGAATATCATGCCAACTGTGCCATGGCACAACCAGGGATGCACAGTGGAGCAGGGCCGATGTGCAGTTGCACATCCGGTGATGCGCAGGGACAGGAACAGGATGCAGGGGTGCAGCACCCATGGAAGCCATGGGCAGAGGAGCACGCAGCAGGCCAGACAGAGCCACCTCTTCCCAGGTACCCATGAATTGCACAATCAGAGGTGAGCTGGATGGACCACCAGCCTATGAACACCAGCACCAAATCAACAGCTGGGGCATGGTGCCCCAGCACATCCCCCAGACAAGCAGTGACCGCAACACAAGGAGGGCCAGCCCCCCAGTGCCACCCCACCCCATCAATGCAGAGCACACCCTGTACAGTGATCCCCAGACACCCGGCCCAGAAGCAGTGCCCAACAGTGCATGGCACCAAATGCATGCCACCACTAACACCATGACAATGCAACCCTGTGCACCATGGAGCCATGCATGGCAGCCCCACTGTGAGCACCCTGCGGCAAGCAACACCAGCCACTGATGCAACAACTGCATACACAATGCCCCCCTGCATGGCCCCCCTGTGGCACAGCAGAGAGGTCGACCCTGCGTTAGTACCCGAGGGACCCTGCATGCGACAAGGCCTGCCCTGGACACCACCACCAGCAGGACAGCACCCTGCACACCCACCCATGCACACACCCTCTCCCAGCACTGGTCCCAATAGACAGCACAGCCACCCACTGTGGCTCATGGAGGCATGCACCACACAGGATGCGACACAGGGCACAGACAAACCCCCACCCTGTCCCAAGGGTACCCTGACACAGGGAGACAAAAGCAGGGCAACAGATGCTGCTGGTGTGTGTCCACTGATGCTGTGTACAAACGGCCTGCATCCCACCATGTCATAGGTGAACTAGCCATCTGGCGCATGCACCATGAAGCTGTCCACCACCAGCATGCAGCTGGAGCACAACTGACCGACAGTAGAACACAGACACTGCAACAGACACCAGCGACAGCATGGAGGGGACGACAACAACAGCATAGCCCACAGTGACACCCGAGGCAGACGTGAAACATACTGGTGACAGGACGCAAGCTGCCATGGCACCGTGCCCAGAGGGTGGCTGGCATGGACAGCCACCAATGACACACCAGCAGACCGTGTGTACCACAGACATGCAAGGGGCCCAGCTGCACGGGCCATGGACAGACTGACAGGGGCATCAGAGACATAGTGCATGCACCAGGGACCACTGCACACAGGCATCCAGTGCACAGGGAACAACATACATACCACAGACAGGGACTGAGTCCCCCCACCCACACCATTAGTGGGGCCCTGCCGGACACACACGCCCAGGCCTGCACCACTCCAGACGCCATGCAAACCACTGCAGCAAAGCATCATATGCCCATTGCAAATTAGAGACCACTACAGTTTTCATATCAAACAAGAATGTATTGCAAAGGTAAACTGTACTAACAACAAAACAAACAAAACTATGTACAAAGTGGGGGAGGGGAAGGGCCACAAACCAGGTGGGGGTGGGCATGGTGCAAGGGGGTACATCAGGGAGTGGGACAAAGGGGTGTGAGAGACAGTCCAAGGGGGAATGCACATCATGTGCGCCGCAGGCCCTACTGGCGGCCCCTCTCTTCACTTCGGTCCGTGTGGCACCGCCTGTGCCTCCTACGTCCGCCACACTTCCATTCCCTGGAGCAGCTCTAGAGTAGCCCGGGTCACTTGCAGTAGTTCCTGTATGTGCCTTCTCCAGGTTAGTCCAGCGTTGTCCACCTAAGACAAGGGAGCAGATTCAGTACACCTGACTGGCCAGACCCCTGCAGCCCACCCAATGTGCACAGCATACAGCCATGGGCCACACCTCTGTGATGGCATGCGACCATCCACAGTGTCCACACCCACAAGACCCACCTACCCAGGCACCCATAGCCATGCAGAATGCTGCATACACCCACCGCCCATGTCCTGCACAGCACCAACGTGGCCGTACAGTGACATGGCTATGCAGTGCGAAGGCAGTGGCACAGCCATAGACCCAGTGCACGCACAGCCCACCCGTGACACCCACCCACACATGCAGTGCCACAGGACAGTGCTGAGTGCACCGTGTGATGTGCAGGGCAGTGGGGTCAAGTGTGGGTGGCCACGCCCTGCCACCACCCCTGCAACCTACCATGCACAGATGTAGGTGGAAACACGGCACTTACCTGCATCCTGTTCAGCAGGGCGCTGCTGACCCATGGCACCACCAACGTGCCCCGGCTGCAAGGCCACAACTCCCACTCTGGCCTGCTGTCCCTGTCCTCAGACCAAACAGGCCCTATGGTGATCCTCCGGGCCTACGGTGCAAACATTGAGAGGGAAACATCAGTACAGGTCAGTAACACAGCTGCCCCCCTTGCTGTGTGCGTGCCCGCACAGCCCAGCCATGACGCACCCCCGCCACCACCCCCCTGTGGCATGTCCTGATACACACTGCGATTCCTGGACAGACAGACACTACCAGTGATGGGATGGAGCACCTACCTGGCCGTGGCATGGCGCCCTGCCGGGCACATGCCTGCAGTTGACCCAGGCAGTCAGGGTCCCGCTGCTGGAGGTTGCCATAGGGGTGGTGACACTGCTCCACTAACCTGCTGCTCCCTGTCACCTCCTCCAGGCCCTGTGTGACCTCCTGCCACACCGCAGTCCGTGGCCTCTGGAGGGTTTCCTGCCCAAAGAGGGCACCAGCATGTGGCTCCACCAAGGCCACCAGGTTTGCCAATTCGATGGCACTCCAGACTGGAGCTCTGGTCCTAGGCATGGTGCTGTCTCAAACGGCATCAAAATGGCACTCTGTAGCACATGTGCCCCACGTGCGGAGGCAGCGTGGTACTGCACTGCCAGTCCCTATCACGCTGTTACTGGATTGCACAACAGGGGTGCAGCCATGCGGACACATGGCGCCTAGGGGGCAAAGGTCGACTGCAGGGTCAAGGGTCTGTCTGCGCACGGAGTGCCACAGTGCTATTGGGACGCTCTGCATGTAGCATGGTAGGGTGCATGTGTGTGATGCCCTGCAGTGGCCTACCACGCTGTGGCACCATGGCGCCCATGGCGCACCATGGCACGAGCGCCCCATGGGCATACAGCGCACTAGCACCACAATCACAGTGGTGGCCATGCTCTGCACTGCCTCCCATGCACAGCATGTCAGCTGTGCCGCACGCATCGGCGTGAGCACCCCGGGCATGTGCCGTGCGGTGCCGATTGTGCACGTCACAGTGGTGTGCTATAGCCCAAGCACGCTCACCCACATTGCGCAAGGTGCAACAGTGCGATATTCAGCCAGGTTATGCAAATCAGCTCATTAGCCATTCCACGGTGCGTCCACTGCTTTAGCATCCACTTACAGTTGCGCCTGCTCTCATTTGCATGTGTTGCGCTATATAAATGTGACCTGGGGCTGCAGAGGCCATGGATTGGTATTGCAGTCCTTTGTGGTATGTTGCATGCTGTTGGGATGTGGGGACTGTGGTTTGGGAGGGCTGTATAGGACGGCACAGTCCAAGGTAACACCTGTCATTCCCACAGGTGCGAGCATGACCAAGTGTGAGGAAGAGGAGGAACAGGGAAGGGGGAGAAGGAGGAGGCCCAACTTCACCAGGGCTGAATCTGATGCCCTGTTCAAGGCATATCTGGACAGGGAACCACTGCTTAGCGGACAGTGGGGAACACCACTGGCCCATGCTGTGGCGTGGTGTGAGGTGGCGCGTGCCGTGAACCAGCAGGGCAGCCACCTGCGGTCCGTGCAGGAGTGCAAAAAGAAGGTAGGCACAGAAGGAGGCAGATCAAGGAAAAGGTGGCTGCCATCAGGGCGGCACGTGCTGCCACTGCTGAGGACCAGCCGGATGTACCCCGCCTGATGCCACAGGAGGAGTGGGTGGCCAGCAGCATGTGGTGTAGTGCCATCGAGGGCATTCCTGGTGGTGGCTTCCAGATGGGTGGCAGCCCATCACTGCATGGTAGGTTCTGTGCTGTCAGTGTGTGGGTAGTGGAGGGCATGCCACAGAGCAAGGTGTAGCCAATAACGCTACTGTGTTCCTTTACAGCTCCTGAGCATCTACATGGGGCAGCAGTGGTGGGTGTGTCCACCGAGGGGGATGCCCAGGACACAGAGGATCATCCACCCACCTCCACAGGGTTCCGAGTGACCGGCCAAGTGCATACCTGCACGTCTGTCCGGACTGATGTGGGTGGTGCGGGTGCGGACAAGGCCCTGCCTGTGTCCCAGCATGACATCACCCCCGGTCTCCTGTGTGCTGGGCCACAGATTGTGGCCAGATCCAGCACCGATGATGATGGGCCACACGTCCCAGTCAGTGATACTTGTGGGACACAGGATGGTCCCACAGCAGGCAACCGCATGGGCGATACCGTGGGTGATGCTGCCATGGCTGCCTGCGTAACAACCCAGTCCCTGCCCATGTCTGTATGCCCCAGTGGGGCAGCACTGGTGTGTGTCCAGGGCAGTGGGCTGTTGCAGCTGCTGTGGCAGCGCCCATAGACCCTGGCGATCGGCAGCCAGAGGGGCAGTGCCAGCAGTCGGCCAATGGCAACAGGGGGACAGTGTCGGGGGGCAGTGGCAGTGCACCACATGTGGACGTGCCCCGGCATGGTTCTGGTGTGCAGCTCCCAATGTCACGGGGTGCTGGCCAGCAGGGCCAGGAACACCATGAGGGACAGCATGCTGGACCAGCAGACAACCCCTTGGACGACCACAGCTGTCTTCTCCAGGCCTCAGTTGATCAGCAGATGCAGCTTGTGATGGCGGTGGATGCACTCAGTGTGGTTCTGTGCCAGGCAGACTAGCGGCGCTGCAGGGACCACGGCTTGCTCCTGGCAGAGTTGGCTTGGCAGTGGGCAGATGTGACCACTTCCATTGACAGGCAGATCACCGCAATAACAACTGTCATGGCTACACTGGCCACCCAGTCTGGTGCCCAGCCACCGCAGACACCGCACAGGATCATGTCCACTCCCCGTTCCCGACATCGTGCGACATCTGCTATGTCAACACCAGGTTCGGCTGTGGGCATACCGAGCATGCCTGGCGTGGGTATGTTTGGTGGGCTGCAGACCCCTGCACGAACACGGTCATGTTCACGCAGCATCACCCCTGGGCACCCGTCGGTGCCACCCCATGAGGCCACTGGTCAGCCTGGCATGGCTGGAAGGTCTCGACAGGGCCACCCACACATCCATGGTGGCTGTGGTACTGTGCCACATGACTGACCTGTCTCCCACCATGGCCACTACCTGCTGCTGCCCTGTGTGCACTGTGGTGTGCATTGTGTGACGCACAGGTAGGTAGGGTACCCAGCCCCGCACACACACGGTCCCTGTGCACACCCTCCCAGCTGCAGACCACTGTGGCATGTACATGATGATGCCTGTGTAGCGCTGTCCGCCACTGTGCAATGGTGCCCAGCATCTGAGGCATGCACAGTGACAGCCACTGGGCATGGTCGTGTGTGGTCCTGTGAAGGTCTGGGGGTAGCTGTTGGGGTGGGTGTGCTGTTTGCCCTTTGGGCATGTGCTGTGGCATATGTATGTGTGTGTGTGCATGTGTCATGTTCAGCCCTGTCCATCCCTGCCATAGTGTGCAGTCCCCCACTCAGACCCATTCCCTTACCGCTGTCCACCCCTGGTATCCAATCCTGCCTGTCTGTGGTCTGTGCCCTTGCCCTTGGTAATTGCACATGGCCCCGTGACCTACCTGTGTTGTCTGAAGTGCTCCTCTGCTACGGTGTCCCAGTGCTGCTGTGCCATCCAGTACAGCCGAGGGTCTTGTCGCCCAGGGGGTGGCTGCCCTACACTAGCTGGACCGGCATCCTCATCGTCCCCACCGCTGTCCCCCTCTTCGACCTCTACGGCTATCCCACAGTTGGTGGCCATGTTGTGTAGGATACAGCAGGCCAGGAATAGTCTGAAGGCCTTCGAGGGGCTGTACTGTAGGGCACCGCCTGATGTGTCCAGGCACCAGAACCATACCTTCAGCAGCCCGAACACACGCTCGATGACATTCCATGTTGTGGCATGTGCCTCACTGTACCATAGCTGTGATGGGGTCATGGGGCGCCGGTAAGGTGTGAGCAGCCAGGGCCATAGCGGGTAACCACTGTCACCCGCATGTAGAGGGGAGACATTAGCATGGTGGTGCCATCTGCATCGCTGTGCCATGGGCCATGATGGCCGGTACCCATGGCACCTCTGACAATGTACCCCCCATGTCTGTTCACATCATCCTGCGTGATATGCATACTCACCTACTAGATAGCCGGTGGGGATCTCCCCACTCTCAAACCTGTGGCACAGTGCAGACTGGTGCCAGATGAAGGCATCGTGTGCTCCCCCAGGGTGCGTGGCACAGACATTGGTTATGCACCCCCTGGCATCGCACACCACCTGGCAGTTTATGCTCAGGTAGCCCTTGCGGTTTATGTGTGCCACACCCTCTGGGCCAGGTGGCATGCGGATGCCTACATGGGTGCAGTCAATGGCCCCGAGCATGCCAGGCAACCGTGCTACCCTGTGGAACTCCTGTATGTGTGCTGTGCGCTCCGCCTGTGTGCTGGGGAAACGGATGTACTTCACAGCATGTGGCAGCAGTACGCTGAGGAATTGTGTGAGTAGGTGTGACGCGGCCTACTGGGTTATGCCTGTCATGTCCCCTTTTGGTCTCTGGAAGGTGCCCGTGGTGAGCAGGCACATGACGGCTGTGACCTTTGTCTCCACTGACATCGCATGGCTCCATTGTGTGCGTGCCTGCATCTCTTCAGTGCACAGCTCACAGAGCTACCTCAGAATCACCCAGTTCAGGTGGTACCGGCCCACAATCTCTGTGTCTGGGTACTGTTCGAAGCTGGTGCGAGCTCGGTACTGCCTGTTCTGGCCATACCACTGACGGGCCCTTCCATGGCCTCGCCTCCCTGCTGCCTGCCTTCTCACACCCCTCATTACCGCCTCCATCTGGAAGGTAGCACTGGCCATGTCCCTGGCTGGTGTCCCCCCCCCAGGTAGCTGTTCTCCTGTTACCCCTGCTGTCTATTGCTGGCGCTTCCCCTGCACCGGGTTCACTTCCAGCTGTTTGCCTGTGGCTGTCCTGCCTCTTTCCACTGCCCTCAGTCCACTGTGGCACTCTCACACCCTTTTTCTCACACTGGCACAGGCACACCCACTCCTACCCTCACTCTGGCACACTTCTGGTGGGCCCTGTCCTACTCCTGGCCACTCCTGTGCCCTGCTTCTTGTCTTTCCTCCCTGACACTCTGTCTCCATGCTCCCACCTGTGGCTTCCCTGTGGTGCGTTCTTCCTCCCCTCTCTTGCTCCCTTTTATTTTGGCTCATTTCCACTGTCGCACAACTTCCGCTTGCTCCGCTATTGCGCATGTTGCATGCTGTTGAATGTCGCACTGCACATGTTATTCATGGTTACGCCCTCTGCATTTGCACATGCATTCATTACTGTTGTGCTCTGGCGCAATGCTTATTGTGCAGCGCAGCTGGCTCCCGCTGAATATCGCACAATGACTCATTTCTGCACTTGTGCTGGTGCATCCCTGTTATGCATGGCGCATCCGCTGTGAATATCCCACCCAGTGTGCACAACCAATAATCACACTGTTATCATTGATGCAGTCGATGATGTTTGTTTAAGCCCCACAGTGATCTTGAAGATTCTTGACCATCTGACAGAGCTGAGTGTAGACGTTTCAAGAGCAGCTGGTCTAGAGGCAGCTATGACAGTGTGTAAAAACGCATGTGTGATGCTATGTCATAATCTTGATGTGGAATGGGGACTGGATAATGGTGCAATGGGTTGCATAATTGACTTTCAATACAGTGTTCAGAAAATACTTGTTGAAATGTGGTACCGCTCCATAAGAGAGGGAGCAAGGAAGAGCCTGGTAACTACCGACCAGTTACATATGCCAATCACACAGTGAAACCTGCACCGTGAATGACATTACAGCTACAACATCGACAGGTCACTGTACTGTCACCACGGGATCTGGCACTGCTTTTGGGGGGGTCTTGCACTGCCTCCCAGAATCAACTCTGACTCAGAGTTGATTAGTTTAGTTATGGGCAGTGCCAGGGCAGAGCCTCTCACATGGGGTTTGGGGGGCAAAGCCCCCCAAAGAAAACAAAGTCTGTAGTGAATGGTTTTGTGCCGACCGCAATTGTGGTCGACATAAAACCATCGCTATAACATTGGTCAACAACAAAGTTGTCGAACCAGCATTGCAGAGCCAACTAGTTAGTCTCACCTCAGTCATGGGAAAACTGATGGTGTCCCTGTTGAAGGAAAGGACAGTAGATTTCCTAGAGATGAGTACTTAGCTCGACACAAAACAGCACGGTTTCACAGCAGGGAGGTCCTGCCAGACTAACCTAGTAGGTTTCTTTGATTGGATCACCAAAGCAGTAGATCGGGGGGGGGCTGTGGATGTGGTATACCTGGACTTCAATCAGGCCTTTGACTCCATTCCACACAGGAGACTGGTCAACAAACTGGAGAACATGGGAGTTGGGCATAAAGTAACATGCTGGGTTAGAAACTGGTTGAATGAGAGAATACAGAGGGTTTAAGTTAATGGCACACTGTCAGAAGAGGGTAGGGTTACTAGCGGGGTGCTGCAGGGCTCAGTTGTAGTGCCAGTCCTTTTCAACATATTCATTAACGACATTGTTGATGGACTGCAGGGGAAGGTGTGCCTGTTTGCAGATGACACCATAATTGGCAACACAGGACCATCAACGCATGAAATCCAATCCCCGAAAGCTGAAGAAGTGGTCAAAATGCTGGCAATTGAGATTTAATGCAAAAAAATGCAAGGTCATGCACCTAGGAAAACATAACCCGGGGAAAATGTACTCAATGGGAGGGGAGCAGCTGGCAGCTACTAGGCATTAGCGCGACCTGTGGTTATCATCTCAGTTGACCTGAAGGTCAGAAAATGATGCAAGAAGGCAGCACTGAAGGCTAGTGGCAACCTGGGATGCATAGGAAGGGGCATCATGACCACAAGGCAAGAAGTGATCATGCCTCTGTACCGTTCCCTGGTGAGGCCTCACATGGAATACTGCATCCAGTTCTGGAGGCCACACCTCAAGAGGGACATAGGCTGGAGACAGTACAGAGAAGAGCAACAAAAATGGTGCAGGGCTTGCACCAAAAACCATACGAGGTAAGACTATGTGAACTCAACTTATGCTCCCTAAAGCAGAGCAGGGATTGAGGGGATATGATAGAGACATTTAAATACCAGAAGGGACAAAACAAGATGCAGGTGCAAAACCTCTTTCAGGTGATTGATTGTAACATGACAAGAGGGCATGACCATCACCTTAAAGGAGGGAGGTTCAGGACCAACATGAGGAAGTTCTTCTTCAGGGAGCCAATAGTCGAACCTTGGAATAGTCTGCCAGATGGATAGTGGGGGCAAAGAAGGTAGGGGAATTCAAGAGAGCATGAGCCAAACACTGCAGGATACACAAGCAGTACAGAAAAAGCTAAGTCGGGGGTTAGGAAACCATGGGCAGACTAGACGAATCATATGGTCCCCATCGGCTGGCAATTTCTATATTTCAATGTTTCTAAACGGTGGTGGTAACATTTGACAGCCTTGATTGCCCACAAAGCATTGACAGATGCTTTGTAAAATTTCAGCTTGTGATAGACATTTATGTTAACCGAAAACAGTTTCCATTGTGTGTTAGAAACATAGAAACATAGAATTTGACGGCAGATAAAGACCGCATGGCCCACCTAGTCTGCCCATTTCCCTACCTGATGGAAAAGCTGCAGATCCTAGTTAACCCACAGCCTACTTCTTCCTTCCCCCTACTAGAATTGCCTTATGTCTGTCCCATGCATTCTTGAATTCCCCCACTGTTCTTGACTCCACAACCTCCTCAGGAAGCCTGTTCCATGCACCCACAACCCTCTCCAAGAAAAAATACTTCCTCACATTATCTCTGAGCTGTCCCCCCTCTATCTTCAAATTGTGTTCGCTTGTTCTTGCACATCTCTTTTTCTGAAAGACGCTACCCTCTTGGACTTTGTTGATTCACCTGAGGTACTTGAAAGTTTCTGTCATGTCCTCCCTCTCCCTCCTTTCCTTGAGGGTATACACATTAAGTTCCTTTAGTCTCTCTTCATATGTCTTCTGGTGCAAACCTTGCACCATTTTGGTTGCCCTCCTTTGGACAGCCTCCACCCTGTCTATGTCTTTGTGGAGATGGGGTCTCCAGAAATGCACGCTGTACTTCAGATGGGGTCTCACCAACTGTCTGTAAAGAGGGATAACAACTTCCTGTTTTCTACTGGTGATGCCTCTCCCTATGCATCCCAGGATCTCCCCAGCCCTGCTTACTGCCTTCTCACATTGCTTGCCCACCTTTAGGTCACCTAATATAACTACCCCCAGGTCCCTATCCATTTTTTTGTTGTTAGTATCTCACCCCCCATTGTGTACTCTTCCCCTGGGTTTTTGTTTCCCAGGTGCATTACTTTTCACTTCTTTGCATTGAATTTGAGCTGCCATACATTTGGCCATTCCTCCAACCTTGCCAAGTCTCTTCTCATCCTTTCCACTCCACATTGTGTGTCAACCCTGTTGCAGATCTTTGTGTCATCTGCAAAGAGACATACTTTTCCTTCCAGTCCCTCTGCAATGTCACTAATAAAGACATTAAAGAGGACCAGTCCAAGTACTCAACCCTGTGGTACCCCACTAGTAACCCCCCTTTCTTCACTGTGGACTCTTTTTACTATTACCCTTTTTGTCCTATTGTCCAGCCAATTTTTATCCAGGCTACCACCTTGGAACCCACTCCAAGACTGACTAACTTGTATATTAATCTTTAGTGTGGGACTGTGTCAAATGCCTTGCTGAAATCTAGGTAGACCATGTCCACAGCCCCTCCTTGGTCTACTACTTTGGTCACCAAGTCAAAGAAATCTATTAGATTCATCTGACACGACCTTCCCATTGTGAAACCATGCTGCCTTGGGACCTGTGCCCTGCTGGCCTCTAGGTACTCAACAATTCTTTCTTTCAGAAGTGATTTTCCCTACCACTGAGATCACACTAACTAGTCTGTAGTTTCCTGCCTCTGCCCTGCTCCCACTTTTGTGAAGTGGAATCACATCCAGCCATGATTTGTTAAAGAGAGTAGTCAGTGGTGTCACTAGTTCTACCCTTAGTTATTTTAGAATTCTGGGGTGAATCCCATCAGGCTCCATTGCTTTGTCCACCTTCAGTTTTAAGAGTTCTTTCAGAACCCTTTCTTCTGTTAATGGACTGGCACTGACCCCCCTACCAGAGTGTTTCTCTTGTTTGGTTTAGATACCTCCCCCTTCTCTTCCTTTGTGAATACTGAGCAGAAATATTAATTCAGTATCCCTGCTTTTTCACTGTCATCCTCTGCCCACATTCCCTCCCCTTTATTAAGCACCATTATCTCTTCCTTGGTCTTTCTTCGCTCCCTAATGTACCTATAAAATGTTTTATCCACCTTCTTAATAAAGTTGGCTATCTTTTCCTCAGGTTGGGCCTTTGCTGTTCTGACTGACTTCCCTGACTCCTTCTGCTTTAACTGATAAAGTTCTCTGTCCTGCTCCTTCTGTGCTTCCTTATATTTCCTGAATGCTATCCTTTTCTTCTTAACCTTCCCTGCCACCTCTTTTGAGAACCATAGTGTTTTTTTCCTTCATTTTGTTTTGTTGATTTGCTTCACACAAAGGCGTGTTGCCTCTGTGATGGCAGTTTTCATTGTTCCCCATTGTTCCTCCACTCCTTCTTTTTGTCCATGTACTAGTGCTTTTCTGAGGCACTCTCTCATTTTCCCAAAGTCAGCCTTCCTAAAGTAAAATACTCTTGCTTTTGTGTAGCTTGACTTTATGGCTGTGTTTATCGTGAACCACTCCGTTTGGTGGTCGCTTGTTCCCAGATAGCTACCCACTTCTAAATCCGAGATCCTTTCTCAGTCCCCGTTTGAGAGTACCAGGTCTAAGATTACTCACTCCCGAGTGGGTTCTAATACTAGCTATCTAAGGCATGTCCCCTGTAGGGCATAAAGAATGCCCCTGCTCTTGGATGTGCCTGCAGAAAAGGTGCTCCAGTTAACATCTGGCATATTCAGGTCCCCCATCAACAATATCTCCCCTTTTTCTGCCATTCTAAGGATGCCTTCCATCACTTCCTTGTTCATTGCCTCCCCTTGAGATGGGGGTCTGTACACAACCACCGTGTTGCATATTCTGTGTCAATTCTCACGTCACAAGGTGTGAGTTTAGATGCTGTGATGGTCGACATAAGTAATGGTATAGTCAAAAATTGTATGAGCTATGTTACTTTGTCATGCATCAGAACTCTGGCAGGGTTACACATGATCAATGTTGCACATAGTAAGTTTAATGCTGTAAAAACATATAGCATAGAGTATAATCAGTTGCATACTATGTACAGTATCAAGCCAACCTGTCTTTGGTTACACTACCAAGTCACATAGTGATGCATGATGTGTCTTCCAAGATGTCACAAAATTGAAGAGGAAGAAATGTACTGTACATGATTCTTCCACTTAAAGAAGTGATAACTAATCAACTCTGCTTGATCATAGCAGATCATCTCCAGCAAAAAAAGCACTTGATCTATCTGCAATGGTGCATTTGACAATAGTACTGGAGTGAATTTATTTATTTTACCAGGAAAGACACACTAAGCTGAAGCTTGTTTGCAGGTGCAACCTGGGAGCACAAGGAAGTTAAGCGACTTGCTAGGGTCACACAGTATGCAAGTGGGGAGTGTGGGAATCAAACCCAGGTGTCAAGGTTTGCAGCTCAGAGCTTTAAACCACTGCGCTATACTGCCTCAATTGCTATGCCAATTCTTCAATGCAGGTGTTCCTGCATATGCCTGAATTTGTTGCCACAATAGCTGCTTCCAAATTGACTCAGTTGTCAGATTCAGTGAAGCAAGTTGTAATTATTAGTCAACAGCAAAGTAATACCTTGCAGTCACTGGACAACACTACGTTGATCTGTGACAGCTTATGAGCAGCATAGCACATTTGCTGATAATGTTCAGCAAGATGTAACAGAGTTCATGGCGGCAAACATCAACTCATTAGAGGATGAAGACATTCCAGTAAGGTGGTACTTTTCAAATATGCATGCAGATATGTTTGCCTGTCATGTAGGAATGTTGACAGAGAAGTGACTGATGACATGCTGTGGATTTCAATATATCCCACATGAATCATCTGTTAACTTCAGATGGTTGTTTAGCAATGCTACATCTGACTAGAAGTGCAGAAGGCATCACAGGAATAGTACTCAACCAATGAGAGTGAGCGAAGACAGTGGGGAGCTTCAAGCATGTAGGGCATAGGCACATGGTTACAATAAATAGAGGTAAGGGAGGAGGGAGGGACACCTGTGACCAAACATAGCCCAGCGCATAGTATTAGGAAGGTAAAATAGGGCAGACTAGATGGGCCTACTGGTCCTTTTTTGCCAGCATATAATTTATTTCTATGTTTCTATGATTGTGATAAGGGCATAGGAAGACCCAGCCATCATTCTAAGCAGTGGTATTGTAGGTTGGAGGTGGTAGTATGTGGTCATCGGATGACATCTTCCAAGGTTGATGCTAAGAATTTTTACCAGGTAAGGTAATGGAAGGACACTAATAATACCATGGCAGGTGGCATCCCGCATCCCATATAAGCAGTTAGCAACTGTGGTGCAGGTGAATTCTGGAAGCCACTTAACTATCTTAAAGGTAAAGGATTCATGGGTTGGATGCGGCGGTCTGTTTCTTGTTTTTTGTGTTGCAGGGTGGAAGTACCATTTACAAGGGATGGAGGGCTATATTTCTTTTTCTGAACCAAACCAAACCAACCCAAAGTACAACTTAATGTTCCAGATTTGTCCTCAAAGTTTGCATTGGTCTGAAAGTGCCATAACAGTCAAACAAACATACAGTATAAACATACAAAATGGCAACAGAAGATGCCTCAAATGGTCACTCAAGTCTACTTATTGAGGAGCTCATGCACTCATTACATGCTGCTCCACACCTTCCCTTGTTATTCTACCCTTCTCATTGACTTAATCCCACTCCCTTTTAAACCCACCAACTGTTTTGTGATTGATTACCCCCTCTTGTAGTGCCTTCCACACTCTCACCACTCTCTCTCTGTGAAGAAGTGCTTCCTGGCCTCCTTCTTGTAGCTATCCTTCACCAGCTTGTAGCTGTGCCCTCTGGTGTTCCTATTTTCACAGATGCTAAAAAGATTCCCAAGGTTGAAGTTTATTTACACCTTTGATGTATTTGAAGGGCTCAATCATTTCCCCTCTCTCTCTCCTCAAGTGAGTACATGTTCATATGCACTAATCCTGTTCATGGGATGCCCCGTTTCCCTGGAATCATCTTTGTAGCTGTTTTCTGAACTGCCTTAAGCTGACATATCTTTCCTGAGGTAGGGGCTTGAGTACCCAACAAAATACTCCAGAAGTAGCATACTATGACTCTGTATAGGGAAGAATGACCTGCTTCCTCCTACTGGTGAACCCTCTCAAAATGCAATCTAGCATCCTGTTTGTCTTTGCCACCACCTTTTTGCACTGCATTTAATGTTTTAGGCTGCTTATGATTGCTATCTCCAGATCCATCTCCTCCTCCTCCAAGACTGTGACCGTCACACTCTCAAGTCTGTACTCGGCTCTGGGGTTCTTATAATATATGTGCATTACCTTGCACTTTTTTGCTGGGATCCCAGTAACCAGATTTCAGACCACCTTTCCAAACACACCAGATCCTCTTTCAGGTCGCTGATGTCTTCCTCTGTGTTCATCCTCCCACAGAGGTTGGTGTCACTCACCATGAGGCATATTTTGCCTTTGAATTTGTCCCTATTGTCCTTAATGAACACACTGAATAGGATCTGACCGTGTACTGACCCCTGCGGAACCCAGCTGGTGACTTCTCTTATTGCCAAGTGCTGCCCCCAACCACCACCCGTTGAGTTCTCTCTCCCACCCAAATTGAAAAGCTACCCATGTGGTCACTTTCTCCATTGCCCTCGTGACAGCCATTTCTTCTTTTTTCCCCCCTGCTTCCCCTAACCCCACAAGCAGGGTTCGCCCTGCTGCAGCGACCAACCCCCACTTGCTCAGGGCTGACTCCCTGAATGGGGCCACCAGTGGTGGAGTTAGGTGGGCAGAGGGGTCAGGGCTGCAGCCAGATCATTAGCGGGGAATTGAGATTTCTTCCAGGGTTTTTCAGGGGCAGGGACATGCAATGACGCCAGTGTCCACCCCACCCCTTGTGTGCAGGCGCTGGAGCACTTGTGGTACCCCTAGCCTCTGCTGGGGGTCCATGTTGCACCAGACACTCAACCCCCCTTCCCCTGGAGCAGGAGAGCAGTCCTGTGAATGCTTAATCCTGCTCCCATGGCTGACCCTCTGACACCCGGATCCATCCCTGAACCTGGGTCATCGGCGCCGCAGATGGTCACCATGCCTCTGCACCAGCGGGCCAGCTATGACAGCCATTTCTTAATCAACCTCTTATGGGGGACTGAGGCAAAGGTCTTAGTGAAATACAGAAACAGTACGTCTACCGTCTGACCCATGTTCACAGTTCTGGTGACCCAAATGAAGAAGTTGATTGAATTTATTTGGCAAGACCTCCCTGTCATAATCTTATTCTGCCTGTCATTTTGTAGCCTATTTGCCTCAAGGAACATTACCATCCTTTCCTATAGAATGGTTTCTATCAGCCTGCCAGCAATTGATTCAAGATGACTGGTCTAAATTTCTCTGGTTCATCCTTTTCCCAACTCTTATACAGCTGTCCTCCAGTCACGTGGCACCACAACTGTGTCCAAAAAGCAGTTGAAAAGGACAGCTAGGGTGCTGCAATAACTGTTGCCAGCTCTGCCAGCACCCTCTGGTGCATGCCATCCAACCCTGGGGATTTGTCCACCTTAAGGGCTTTGAGCCCTTTGAGGATTCTGTCCTCTGTAACTGCCTACTCACTCATCCTCACTAACCCCCAATCCCTCCCTCTTGCCCAGTGGAACTGGTTCATCCTTTTCCTTCATGAAGAATGAGCAAAAGAATTCAGTTAATACTTCCACCTTTTCCAACCACTCTGTCCCTTTCCTTAACTTCACTATGCATTCCTTTGTCGATCTTTTCTCCCAGATGTAGCAAAAGAAGGTCTTGTTACCTTTCCTGTATCTCTCAGTGCAGCTCCCATCTCACCTTGACTTGCCTTACCACCCTACTAGCTGACTTTAGCTTAGCTTCTCTAACTACTCAATCCTGTCTTCTTCCCTCTAGGTGTTCCTGTACTTTCTGAATAAAGCTCTTTCTCTCACTGCTTTATCCATCTACTCTGTAAAGTACAGTGACTGTCTCATCCTATTTTTCTTTCCCCTCCATTGTAGGTAGGTTGCAGTGACAGCTTAGATATCCTCTGGATCAAGGATCACCTTTTTTATATTACCATCTCTGCCTTGAGGTCTGTGAGTCACTCCCCCAATATTGCCCCATGCATTCAAAATCTACCTTCTTGAAGTCAAGAATACATGTTTTCATGTCCAGTACTTCTTGTCCCAAATCTATCTGAAACTACGCTGACCAGTGATCACTCCCTCCCAAGGGCACAATGACTCTGATGCTTCTGGCTTGATCACTGTTTGTCAGCACTAAGACCAGGATGGCCAAATATCTTGTCAATCTGTCACCCCCTGAGTCAAAAACTCATCTTGACTGCATCTAGGATCTCTTGGTTCTTGCTGTTGTTGGCCTGTGGGATGCTCCAATCCACATTGAACAGGTTAAAGTCCCCTACTTACTGCAGTAGTTGATGGGCAGCCCCTGTCAGTGGTAAATGTGGTTAAGGATCTTGACATTTTTCTAGACAACTGATGTACCCTCAAACAACAGCTGTCCTCGATTGTAAGATCTGGGTTTTTCCATCTCCAGAATATCGCCAGGATCCAGACGTTTTGATGCCTCCTGATCTGGCAACGGTCATCCATGCCTTTGTTTAGCAGCAGACTAGATTACTGCAACACTTTATCTAGGACTGTCTGGAGGACGGATATATCGACTGCAGCTAGTGCAGAATGCTGTGGCCAGAATGTTGACTGGTGCCTCATTGAGGGACCATGTCACTCCTGTTCTGCGCACTCTGCAATGGCTGCCTGTGAGTTTGTGCATCACCTTCAAGATATGCTAGTTAACTTACAAGACCCTACGCAGTTCAGGACCTGACTACCTGAAAGAGCTCCTGGTTCCATATCACCCTAACTGCCTGCTACACTCCTCCAAGGCTGGCTTTGTCATTGTACCTTCCTCTTGCCTCACGTGATCTAGCAACAGAGCATTTGGTACAGTGGCACCATCTTTGTGGAATTCCCTTCCACCCTATATTCATGCAGCCAGCCCAGTGGAGGCCTTTAAAGCCTCTTCAAATCATTTTTATTTGAGAAAGCTTTTAATTTTATCTGATCATATTTGATTTTAATTGGTGATGTTATATTGTAAAGTGCTCTGAGCCCCGGGATAAGGCGCTATATAAATAAAATTTGCCTTGCCTTACTATTACCAATTCCCTTGCCTCCATATCCTTCTTTAACTCATCCCCCGGTTCTTGATCCATAGTTTCAGTCTGACTACATGGCCAATGTTATTTTTATCCCCACCACTTACTGTATCTGCACCCATAAAGTCATCATACTCCCTCCCCCAGGTCCTGCCCATTGACCAATATCCCCTCCCTAATGTAGATCCCTGTTCACCCCTCCACCTCTTGTTTTATCATTCCTGTAGATGGTGTGTCCAAGAACAGACAGATCCCAACCATGATTCTGGGTCACCCAGGTCTCGATGACAATCATCAGATCCACTGGAATCTCCATCATCAGAAGGTCATCCATCTTGTTCCCCTAACTTCTGGCATTCATGGATATCACCCTCCACAACCCAGTTCCCTTCCCCTCCACTCTTAACACTTCCCCCTCCTCCCACTGGCTGCCCCACTGGCTTCATCTCCTCCTTGCTCTGACCCTACCCCTCTCTTCCCTAACTTCTTCTACTGAGCTCCCTATACCCATCCTCGTAGACCTCATTGTGTCCTTTAATACAGAATAGACCTCACAACATTTCAACATATGTTAGTAACTATAGTACAGTACAGTACATACAAAGTGCATTAAATTGGATGGCTTTATAAATTTTGTGTGCAAAGTGTGCATTAGAATATAACACAATACACCACCCTGTACGTGAGTGTACTGTGCTGCAAATTTGAGTAGAAATTGGAGCTACTTAAAACTGCAATATCTCAGCTGGGGTATCTTGAGTAATTAATGCACTGTAAATTATAAAAAAGCAATCACAGCATCATTGCACCTGACCCTTTTTACTGCCAGAACTTACTTTCTCTCCAAGCACATATATTTGTCATTTCCGCTGTCTACAGAACAATCAATCATTCAGAATAAGGCCTGTGGGCCTCCAGCTCCTCTCCATGTGCACATCTTGAGCTTATTCATTAGGTGCAGTATAGCCAAAATGGAATTATATGAGAGAAAGACAACAGACGAAATGCTCAGGACAAAGGTGTAACCCTTTTCTGCCCTAAGAGTAAACACTACAAAATGCATTGAGCACTTTTCTACTGTCTCATCTTGGAGGTATTCTTGGATATCTAAGGAATAAGACATGGAAGAAGTTGGGTTATACCCCATTAACTCTCCAAGTGACATGCTGAATCTCAAGGCCTTTAGACTGAGGGATGTCAGTCACCATGAACGGATGCTGATGGAGTAGAACCCATCTTCTTGAGTTTCTTATTGCACATAAAGAATGCTTTGTAGTGAAAATAATGTATTACATTTCTATTTAAGTCTTTTTTTCAGTCAGGCAAATTGGATCTGAATAGATGTGAACTACATCTTTAAGAGATTTGCATATGGTAATGTAAGGGCTGCTGGTCATGCATGAGGTGTTGGATCTGATGGCATCACGGATAACATCATATCCTTCATTTGGAAAGGTCTGTTAATGGGAGCAGTGTGTTTATGTAGTATAGACACAGCAAAGATACAGCAGATTTTGGTGGGCTTGAATAATTCTTATTTCAGTTTCCTTTTTCTTTTGCTTTGCAGTCTTTGGATGCTCAGGTTCTGTGTGGCTTAATATGAAATGTTTAATTGATAGATCTCTCTCAGATGGGTGGAAGGGGTCTTTTTGTTGTCATGAAGTTGTATTTTTATGTGAATTAGGCTACAGTGTACAATGGAAATATTTAGCTATTTTTTTTTTCTGTGAACAGTGAGTGGGTGGAGCCTGTGTGCTTTATCTTTAATGAAGCTGGATTTCTCTTGAATTTAGCCCTGCGTGCAATGGAAAGATTTAGCTAGCTTGCTTTTCTCTGGGGCATGGAATTTGTGTAATTTGATTGCATTTGATTTGCATACTAATCTGTTTGACCTGGGAGGTTTTCTGAATAACATAGATGGTGTACACCTCATTAACCTAGCCCTATGTGACCAGGTTTTGGCCACTTGGGAGCAGAATCGGCCCAATCCCATTCTATAAATGTCCTTAATACTTCCACAATATTACTCAAGATTTATTACACAAAACCGGACCAGTAGCATGGCAATAGGGCTATTGCCAGCTATGCTGGTGACCCACGTTTGGGAACAGACTCGGGCCATTCGAGGGCCGGCCAGTGGAGTGGATTGACCATTCCTTAAACAGCTCTCCTCTTTCGGAGTTGGGGGGGTCTGCTTGTCTCATAGATTGTGTGCCACCCAGAGGAAGGCTGTTCAAGATTTATTATACATGTTTTCATGATTTTCAATAACTTGGTTAGAAGCCTTTTTGTTGCAATTCATTTATTAGGATAGTCCAAATGAAATACAATATCTTATTTACTCTATATATAGGAGTCAAATGTCTACTCAGTTTTATATTTTCAATGACCAGAAAGCAGTCAAAATGACTTGTTCAAGAAAACACAGAGAGTCAGTGACTGTGGTGAGATTTGAACCACAGTAGGATCTCATGGTAGACAGTCCTGGAATCTAAACAGTGGACCACACTGCCTTCACAACTTTTAAAGAAGACAGGAAATGATTTCTATTGAGTAGCTGTTTCTAATGTTCTCATTTTCAGAAGTGATATCCATACCTCTAAATGATCCATATGTACTTGTACCTAAAAAGCAAAGTTGCATTTTGCATCATTGTCTTCTTCTGCGCTGCATTATGTTACAGTTCTTTTCCTGGAATCAGTGATTTGGAGCTATAACTGTGACATGATTTGTGTACAGAAGTCTGAGCACTGTTCTTACAGGTCAGTAGCTCATGCTTACCATTCTGCACACAAACCATCATGTAATAAAAACTCTAAACTACTGGTTCCTTAAAGAGAACTGTAACAGAATGCTGTCCCTCAAAAGAAAACAACAGAAAAAATATTTTTTCACATCAGTGTTTATTCAGTTACACTGAAATATATGGATCATCTGGAGGTATGAATTTCATTTCTGTAAATATAAACATTACTAACTGCTGCCAATAAGCACCAATTTCCTGACCCCTTTAACTGCCTTTTAGAAATGAGGGTCAGGTTGGAATTTCTCAGTAACAATATACACTCATACGTCATATTTGGTTAAATACTATAGACTTTGGTTTGTCAGGTATTAGCAACCAGTTCAGGCTGCTGAAGGGGAAACTAGTTATGTAAATCCCATACAAAAGGAGCTCAGGGTCAGACAAGTGATTTCATTTAACAGAAAACAGGGAAAAGTCGAAGGCCACAGGTGTTTTCAGTAATGAATTCCCAGGGGGCTGATTTAGATTGTTTCTGTTTCCCTGACGAGAACTATTAAAATGCCTTTTGAACTTTAAAATGGTGTGTACTTGGAGTATTACATACCTTCAGTGAGTTGCAAGTGCCATAACTTAAGAGCTCCCACATTAAAGCTGTTTCCCGATAGTTAAAACAGACCATCAAGCTGATTAACTGTGGTACAAACAATTGCAAGCTTGAAGCATGAAAAAGTTGATTTCCTCTTCTGAATGCACTTTATTCTGGTCAGGTCAGAAATAAAGATAAATGGGAGTCAGTTCTACTTAGAAAGCATGCTTAGATTTTATATAAACTATCTGTTTAGCAGTAGCACTAGTTTAACTGGCTATTAAGCAAAAATAGATGCTAGTTGCAGATGTGTAGGAATATGCATGAGATGTAGCTGATTAGTCAATTGCATGAATGAGGACTATTTCAAGATTATTAAATCCTTCTATTTTTCAAGATCATTAATTTCTTTTAGTGACACTGGTATAATTTCTGTCTCCTGGTATGTTCCCATTGCTACTGTGGGGGCTCTATTTTAAAATGGCATACTGGCCTGGTTTGTGTTTTGTATGCCAGATTTAAGACAGCTATATTGGATTTTGTACAGAAATTATGTATTTACTTATTTAAAACTTGGTAGCTAGGAAAGGCGTGCTGAGCCAGAGATCATTTCCAGGCATGGCAAAGGGGTGGGGAAACAGGAGAGCAAACAGTTCAAGCAGTTGAGACTACAAAACGATGATGGTATGTAGAAACACAATATGGTAGCGAAAAGCTAGCAAATTACATCACTGAAGGGGCAGCAACTTCTAAATGCAATACAATTGCAATGTAATAACCAGGTATAATTTTTTCCCATAGGGGAAACCCAGTTATAATTTGTTGTTATAACCTATGGGTTATAATGGCAAATGCGTCAGGTTTCCCTAGCTCTGCACATGCACTAGCTATGGTTCTACTCTTAGTGCTGGCTGCCCATGGTTATGAATGTCAGACAGAGATTTCACCGCTACTCTAACTCAGTGGTGAGATCGTAAACAAAAGCACTGGGCTAACTTGCAAACTGATCTGCATTTTGAAAAACTGTTTTTTTTTTGTGGGGGGGGTGGGAGAGAAAAAAACACTAACATTTCTTGTTTCAGGCATCTCGCACCATGGACCATGCTGAAGCTCAACAGGTCCGCAGTAGTGCAGGAGCCTCATTTATTTTATATAATTGCTGTGGTGAAAAAACAATACCCAGCAATTATAAATACAACATGTAACGGTGTGTTACATGAGATTTTAACACACCCTTGTTGTAGGATGCATTTCATGTAGCATCCCACAACTCGGGTGTGTGTAAAATCTCATTGCACACACCACCCCATACATTATTCTATATGTTACAGCTAGTGGAAGGGCAATAACTCATACATGTAATAGCATTATGATATAATGGCTGGCATTAGGAGAGGAAAACAGGCTAGATCAGGTGCCAGCTAAGGAGCAGGTAGGAGAGAAGGGGGCCCTTAGAAGTGCCTAAAAGGAAAGATAATTGGGGGCTCATCTAAAGAAGGAGGAGAGAAAGTTACAGATTAAAGACAGCCAGGCTGAGAAGGAAGTCTGACTAGTGGATGTAGAGCAGTGGAGAATAGTGAGTGAGAGTTAGAACAGTGCAGAGAATATGTAGAGAGAAATATGCATCCATCTGTGAGGGAAACTGCAGTCCTCAGCAGATAGGATAAATGTTACTTTGATGAACATTTTAACTAGCTGAGGGGGATGCCAGAAGAAAAAAGGGAGGCATAGACTGCCCCCCCCCCATGGACTGAAGCAGAGGACCCCAGGTGAGCAAAGTCCCCCAGGGTGCATAATAAACAAAAAAGCAGTGTGGTAGAAAACAAAGGAGATGAGAACAAGAGTTGTAAAAAGAGAGAGAAAAGGAGGCAAGGCAAAATGAAAAAGACTGCAGTGCCAGGCAGGGTGGGAACGAAGTGTGGAAGGCCATGTCTGCAAATGCAAGTAGTCTAGGAGACAAAATTCTGGACCTAGAAGCCATAATGGCAAAAGCAAACCTGGATATTGTGCCTATTACCAAGTCATGGTGGACATGAAACTATGACTGGGACATGGCCATCCCAGGCTATATTCAGTTCAGAAAGGACAAGGATTGAAAGGCAGGGAGGGAAGGAGGTTGTACTGTATGTACGGGAGGGTATCAAGGTGAAAGAGGAACAAGGAATACAGGGGGCAATGGAGGGCTGGAGGTACTGTGGTTCACCCTTAAACCAAGAACCAGAGCCACTGTTTCCACTGGCATGATCTACAGATCTCCAGCACAGGGGGAGACACTGAATAAGGCACTGGTGAAAGCCATTAGCACAATGTCAGAAAAAGGGGAGGTGCTGCTGGTGGGGGATCTCAATCTGCCAGATATAGAGCCTTCCAAACACAGCTTTAGCTAGAAGTAGGGATATCTTAAATTCCTTAAAGGGGGCATTTGTCAGGCAGCTAGTCAGGAAGCCCACTCATGATGGGCAATACTGGACCTGGTGTTACAAACAGGGCCAGTATTACATACTCCAATGTGGGAGGCCACCTGGGGGACCAGTAGTGTGGTTCAACATGAGGACAACGACTGAAGCAAACTACACATGGATGAGGACCTAGGACTTCAGGTGGGCAGATTTTTAAAAAATTGGTGAATATGCCTCAGAGACAACCTAGCAGGGGGACGACTGGTTGGGGTAGCGGAAAAGTGGGCTAAGATAAGTGAATGTATAGTGAAGGCAAAAAATCTCTGTGCAAAGGAAGTGAGGAAAATCAGGAGAAAATAGAGACCTCTATGGTTCTCTAGGGATATGACTGAAAAGGTAATGACTAAAAGGGTAGCATTCATGACGTTTGAGGAGATGCAGAGGGAAGATGATAGGGAGGTGTATCAGGGAGAAACGGGGAAGCAGGGAAAGCAGTGAGGAGTGTGAAGGCACAAACTGAGGAAAGAATATCCTAAGGGGTAACTAAAAGGAACAAGATGTTTTTTAGGTACATAAGTGAAAAGAGGAAGATGAGGGGAGGAATTATGAGATTAAGAACGGTGTGGGGAGAATGTGCAGAGGTGGATCAGGAAAAAGCAGATAACCTTAACAAATACTTTTGTTCAGTCTTCACAGAGGAAGGGGAAAGGTTTGGGCTACATACAAGCAGCAGGAGCATGGGGGAAGAGAAGCAGACACAAGTCCATTTACAGAGGAGAGAGTCCTAAAGGGGCTCGCAAACCTCAAAGTGGAAAAAGCTAATGGGACAGATGGGGTACACCCAAGGGTACTGACAGCATTTAGAGAACTCAGGAAGGTACTGGCTTCCCCTCTGACAGTCGGATTCAACAACTCACTGGAAACAGGAGTGGTTCTGGTGGACTGCAGAAGGGAAGATGTAGTCCTGCTTCATAAAAGTGGTAGCAAGGAGGAGGCTGGCAACAATAGGCCGGTCAGTCTGACATCAGTGGTGTGGAAGTTAATGGAGTCACTGCAGAAGGAAAATAATGTGGAATATCTTGAATCCAGTGGGTTACAGGACCTGAGGCAGCATGGATTCACAGTGAGGAGGTCATGTCAGACAAAGCTGATAGATTTATTTGAGTGGGTGATGAGGGAAATAGATCAGGGTGGGGCAATGCATTCCAAGATGGCCACCAACTGAACAACATGCTACACTTGGAGCTCTGAGCCAGCAAAGTCAAACTGCCACAGACAGCCTGCTGAACCAACTGCAAGCTTAGCAAATAAGAGAGGAAGAACATCTAGCAGACCAAAAATAAAAAAAAAAAAAATAACCACAGTGGATATCATTATCTTTTGTGAACCGACAGGCAATATGCCACATAAAGCAGCTCCTTCAGAGGCCAAGAAGCAGGACAAATAGAGTGAGACTGTAGTGGAGCAGCAGCACCAGAGGCAGCAGATGAAGCAGCTGGGCTCCCATGCTGCCAGGACCAACAGCTAACTGAGATGCAACAAGAATTTACAGCAATTAATGAAAAGCTCTCTGCAGTTAAAGCCAATATTTCACAAATTATTAACAAAATCATGGACATAGACCTGGATAAGCATCTAACACAGGTGAAGAATCTGGTCAGTGTTGTATTGTTATTTATACCATGAGGGTGAGAGCTTTCTCAGTAGGATAACCTGTGTTATTTCCACTGCAGTGAGGATAAATCCTGATGACATCAGCAGAGTGAGGATATCGACATTTATCCATACTCTGCTGATGTCACCAGAGTGAGGATAAATGCACTGCAGCTTGCATTCTAAAGGAAACTGCTTCAGAAAAAGTTTCTCTTTCTCACTGAAGCTGCAACTTACTCAATTAGCTTTGAAAAGGCTCTCACCTATGTTCCATTGTGTTTCTAACATTGGTAGCCCATTACTGTGTTGACCTCAGCTTCAAAACAACCTGAATTCTAAATGAAAGTATTTTACAAAGCAGGTTTTGTTTCTCAGTGCTACCTGCAGCAATTTCTTTCTCACTGAGCCACTGAATCACTCAATTAGCTTTGCAAAACACACTCACCTGTGTTTCTGACTCCCAGTCCATTCAGAACACACACACACACACACACACACACACACACACACACACACACTGTCAGCACACACAGAATGAGCAGGAAACACACAGACTCAGAAAAAATGTTCCTGCAGCTCTCACCCTTGTGGTATAAATCACACACATGATGGGCAGATCATGGCATATGGAAAATATTCTCACTTCTGCCTCGTGAGCTGCGTATTTTCACTTGTGCCTTCGGCACTCATGAGAATACACAACTCATTCTGCAGGAGTGAGAATATTTTCCATATCCCACTCCTGCCCATCATGTATCCCCTATATATAGATGATACATTGAAATAAAAAAACAAGTAAAAAAAATAATCTGGTCAGTGTTAAGGAAGATAGCCTTGTGCCCATAGAAATGTAGGTTTCCCATTATGAGCACACCATCACATTTCTGCAACAGAAAGTAGACCGCTCAGAGTATTACAGCTGTAGAGAAATCTTCTTTAGCAATTTATTTAAAGAACCATTGACAGCAAAAGGGTATTCTGGACAGATAGTAGTTGAGCAAATGCATTGCACTCTCAGGGGCAGACCAGCACCAACAGAGAAGCCTCGTTTCATACTTATGAAATTTCATAAATAAGTATACAAAGAATTAGTGATACGGAAAGCCAGGAAAGATGGGAGAATTAAATTTCAGTCCCCCTTGCTCCAAGTATACCCAGATATAAGTTCTGGATTGTTTGCTGAAAGAAGGGACTATGGAGAAGTAAAGGTGATACTGAAACAGAATGAAATTCATTTTGCTTCATTAAGGCCAGCAAAACTCTGTATTACCGTATGTGGGAAACAACATTTTTTGACTGATCCTCATATAGCCAAAGATATTGTGAACAGCCTAAAGTGGTATGATGATTAATGTGGGACTTGTATCTTATACATAATTTTGTTGCTTCAGTTCATTTCTGGAAGCACCTTACTGGCCAGTGAGGACAGCGTGTACACCTGCCAATACCAAGTGAAGGTTCCAAGGATTAATCGAAAACACCATTGATCTACCCTTCTAACTGAGGTGAGAATGCCAACTGCTTTCTTAGACTCTGCCATATAACAGCTGTTTTTCATGTCTTAGCATGATATCTATCGATTAATGAATCAATCAAGCAATCAATCAACTTTATTTCATATAACGCTCCTTATCATTTTGACCCAGGGAGCTTTACAAGCAAGCCAGATCATTCTAAAAACAGTTCAAATACATTACATAAAATACATACCATACAATAAACATAAATATGATTTTAACTACATTTTTAATAAACTAGATCTAGTTAGTCGGAAATGCTTGCCTGAATAAAAATGTCATCAGCTCCCTTTTGAAGATCTCTAAGGTGGAACTCTCTCAGAGGACGAGGGAGAGAGTTCCACTGGGTTGGTGCTATAAAAGAAAAAGCGCGGGTACCCGATGTTTTTAAGTGCACCCTGGGAACCTCCAAAAATCCTTCATCTGCTGAATGAAGGGAATAGGTGGGGCAGTAGGGTCATAGGAAGTCTTGCAGGTAACTGGGCCCCTGACCATGCAGGGCCTTGCAGGTCAGCAAACCGTCCTTGAAGATGATCCACCATCTAACCAGCAGAGAGCACAGCACAGGTGTAATATGACATGATCTCAACAATCCAGTCAATAATCTGGCTGCAGCATTCTGCACTAGTTGCAGGCAATGAAGATCCACACCCGATAGCCCCAGGTATAGGGCATTACAGTAGTCCAGCCGCGATGTCACGAAGGCATGGACCAGTGATGGCAGATCACCCGGGGGTATCAGGTGTTTAATCTTGACACTGTTTCTCAGATGGTAAAAAGCACTCTGAACCATTGCCAACACCTGAGATCTAAGTGTCAGGCTGCAGTCCAGTACAACACCAAGATTCCTTTCACTGACCGAAGTGAGCAACTGCGAGTCCCCAAGCCTAAGCCCAGAGACCTGACCAGATTACCCACTTCCCTCCAGGGTGGCCTGGATCCACCACCAGTACTTCAGTCTTGTAAGGATTCAACCTCAACCAGTTGGCCCTCATCCAGTCCTGGATTTCGGCAATGCACTGACTGAACACCGAGACTGACTCCTGCTGCCTGGGAGCAAAAGACATGTATAGCTGAGTGTGATCCGCATCGCAGTGAAAACTAAGCCCATACCATCTTATAAAGTCCCCTAGTGGTAGCATATACACCGTGAATAACATGGGGGCCAAAATGGAGCCCTGTGGGACCCCACATGGCAGGGGCAGGGATGATGAGGAAAAAATCCCTGACACCACCCACTGCATTCTGCCAGTGAGGAAAGATTGAAACCAATTGAGGACTGTACCAGCCAGTCCACAACAGCCCCACAGATGCTCCAACAGCAACCCATGGTCCACAGTGTCAAATGATGCAGAGAGATCAAAGAAAATCAAGAAGGAATGACTTACTCAATCTCTCACCATCAGGAGATCATTCAGCACCCGGACAAGGGCAGTTTCAGTACTGTGCTTCTTCCTGAAACCTGACTGGAGAGGATCGTAGATGTCATGAGTTGATAAATGGGCTGCCAGTTGAAGGGCCACCATCTTCTGAATAACCTTTCCCACAAAAGAAAGGTTAGAGATGGGTCTGTAGTTAGCCAGGCAATACAGGTCTAGTGAAGGTTTCTTCAGGAGTGGTCTGACCACTGCCTTCTTCAGGGGCCCAGGAAAGACCCCAGTCACTAGGGAACACCAGACTATCCTAGCCAGGATTATGCCAATGGCATCAACACATCCTACTAAATGGTGTGCTGGGCCCGGAACCAAACTACAGTTGGTTGGCCTCAACTCCTGGATGGCCTTTACAACATCCATGACAGTCAACTGGTCGAAGTCAAACCAGACAGGCTGAATTCCCATGATATCAGGCCCACCACTGAATGTCCCACCGACCTGATACAGGCAATCTTATCAGCAAAACACAGAGTGAACTCATCACACTTTGACTGTGAAATGGCTCCTTTTGGACTGAAGACAAGCAGGATTACATAGCCTGTCAACCATGCGGAAGAGCTGAGTCAGTGTTAGTTGCTGCAGCAGTTTCCTTGGACAAGAACTCTGCCTTATTACAGGATATTATTGATTGATAGTCTCTACAATGAGACATCAATCTAAGCTTATCCTCCCCAGATCTGGATCTCCACCAATGCCACTCCAACCTCCGTCCCCTCATCTTCAACTTCCTGAGAGTCCCACTAAACCAAGAGGATCTCTGGTGTGAAGTAAGGGAAAACACGGACAGGTGTGACAGAGTTGAGGACTTCAGTAATAACCCTATTATAGGTCAAGGCCAACTCCCTTGGCTCATCGCATGCACTCATCATATTTGATAGGTTGAGCACCACCATCAGACCTTGTGGGGTCAAACCCCTTAAAGAGCGGTACTGGACCATCTCTGTGGGGGAAGTTCTATTGGGGGGGGCTTCAAATGCAAACCTCAATGGTATGGTGGTCTGACCAAACAACCAGTTCCACCATAAGGTCAGTGACCTCCATTCCCAGTGGGACGACAAGGTCCAAAGAGTGGCCATGCATATGGGTTGCAGAGGTAACAACCTGTGTTAGGTCCAACAAATACATTAGTTGGAGGAAGTCCTGATCAAGCTGTGAGAGTTTGTCATTGACCCAGGCATTGAAATCACCCAAAAATAATCCATCTGAGCAACTCCAATGGCAATTCTTTTTTTTTTTTACATATAGTATACTTTATTAAGAAAATATTCAAGGATACAACTACACAGAAAATTACAGATTGTGGAAAAATCATTTATACAGTACAGACAATGTCAAACTTCCCTATTCTTCATTCTGTAGGAGCATGGGGTGGCACCTTGTGCACCCCAATTTTCACCAGTTGCAGTTGGGTTATGTCTCTCAGCAGTGGGATGGCTAGAGATTGTTGAGAGTAGTAAGCTTATTCCTTCCGTGACCTGGGGAGGAGTCAGTCAAGTAGCAGAAGAGTTTCTAGGAATCCCCATCATTTGTAGAACTGCGGCAGTCTGTTGTTGTGGGAACTAATCATTTTCTCCATTCTAAGTGCTTCCAGGATGGAGTTGTGCCACTCCCTGACATTGGGTGTCGAGTCGTTCAGCCAGTGTCTGAGTATTACCTTTTTGGCTATTGTTGAGATGAGGGAAATGTGAAATTTGCGAGGGCCAAAGACTAAGTCCATGTCAAGGCCCAGTAGGCAGATTCGAGGTGTAAAGTTATCATCAAGCCCTACAAGTGGGTCTGAGTGGCTGCGGATATCTTCCCATAGGTGTCTAGCTTTTGGGCAATCCCATAGGATGTGTTTTAGACTCCCTTTATCCAACTGACACTTGCTGCAGTTAGGAGGTGGAAGGTGACCCATCCTCTAGAGTTTGGTTGGTGCGTAGTACATGTGAGCAATCTTGTATTGCATTGCTCTGAGCCCATCAAATGTGATGTATTTGTGCAGATTCCTCCACATGAGTTGGCAAGTGGGGAGATGTTTGAGTTCTGGGAATTCTTTCTCCCAGTGAGGGCACTGGTCTATGTCCTTGGGGGTGGATATTTCCTGCAGTTTTTATAGAGCAGGGAGGTGGCATGTGACTGAGTAGTGAGGTGGGTACGGTCCCCCCATGGTGAAGCATTGGGGAGGATCCAAGGTTTGAGGCCGAGGGTAGATATGATTACATGGTGGAGCTGTAAGAAGGAGAGTGGGGATATTTTTATGTTGGGAAGCGACTCAGAGAAGGCGTTGAATGGGATGATTAAGCCCTTGTGCATGAGTTGCTTTAGGACTGGGGTGGGGATGGGTCCTAGGAAGTTGTGAGGAATGAGTTTGTTCTATATTTTGAAGTTGAGGTTACCTGAAATGGGCTGATTCAAGAGGAACGGGGGTTGGGTACGAAGGATATTCTGTAGCTGTTTGCTTACTAGCAGGGAGGTCCCAATGGGAGTATCCCTGAGTGGCGTAGGTACATTAGTTTAGCGTATGGTATATGGACCAGTGCTTTAGGATTGATATGGAATTGATTGTCTCGATTTGTAACCATTGGGAGGAATAAGATTCATCATGGTTTGATGGGGTCATTGGCAGCCATTTCAGGAATTTACTAGAGTGTAAAGACAAACAGTATAGATAGAAGTCTGGCAGTTGTAATCCCCCAACCACTTCGGCGGAGACAGCTTGTGATAAGCTCTGCATAGGGATTTATCTCCCCAGAGGAATGGTGTCAGAAGAGATTTAAGCCTGGTGAACCATCTGATGGGGAAAAATGGGTTGATCTTTGCTAGTGGGTAGAGAAATCTTGGTAGGATGATCATTTTAACCACGTTGATTCTAGTCCCAGAGCATCATAGGGAGGGACATCCAATGGTGTAGATCCTGTCTGATGGCTGTTGGGATAGAGTCTAGATTCATGGTAATCATCTTGCAGGGGCAGCTGGCGACATGTATCCCAAGGTATTTGGTGGAGTCTGGTGCCTAGGTTCCTCTCCACTGAACAACCTGGGATTTTAGGGTCCAGTGATTAAGAGGCATTATAGTAGTTTTCTCTGTGTTCATCTTATAACCTGACAGGGTGCCAAACTCAGTTAGTATTGAGATGGCGGCTGGAATTGATTGTTCTTGATCTTCAATGTGAAGTAGAATATTGTCTGCATAAGTGGAAAATTAGTATCTGTTTTGGCTTACCTTGATTCCTTTAATTGTGTCACACTGAAGGATCTGTTTTGTTAGGGATTCAAGGTGAAGGTTAAAGAGGTATGGAGAGAGTGGGCAGCCCTGATGTTTGCCTCTTTGCAGGCTGAAGGGTTCCGAGTGAACCCCATTGCAGATAAATGCAGAGGGATTGGAGTATAGGAGCTTAATCCAGTCTATAAGAGATTCTGGGAAGCTGAAGTGACCCAGTGTTTGGAGCAGAAAGGGCCAAGAGACCCTATCAAAGGCCTTCTTGGCATCTAGGGATATAAACACTGCGGGATTCTTTGAGTCCCTGGTTGCGGCAAGTAGATGTGAGATTTTGCACATGTGATCCGAAGAGAGGCAGCCCTGCATGAAGCCCACCGGCTCCAGCCCAATTAGGGGGCCTCGTACAGCCCCAATCCTATTGGAAAGTATCTTGGCCAGAATTTCCATGTCTGTATGGAGGAGAGAGATGGGCTGATAGTTTTCCATGTGCTCTGGGTCTTTGCCATGCTTCGGGAGAATGGTAATGGTGGACTGCTGTAGGGATGGTTCTAGCCAGTTATTGTGTTGTGCTTTGTTAAAAAAGGTAGTTAGTGGCCCAACCAGGAGTTGTTGGAGGGATTTATAGAGGTTGCTTGGCAGTCCATCCGGACCTGCGGCTTTGTCTAAGGGGAGGTTGTTAAGTGCTTGGGCCAGCTCTGCTGCTGCAATGTCTGCTACTAATTTGTCCATGCTCTCCTAGGGTATTTTGGGTAAGTGGGATGCTTTGAAGGAGCTCTGGATGTCTGAGACTGGTGCTGAGGTATCCTCTGAGTATCGTTGCCAATAGTATTCGGCAAATGCTTTGGCTATGGCTCTGAGGTTGGTGACTAGAGGCTTTGAGGGGGAAGAGCGAATGCCTTTTATTCTTTTAAGGGATTCTTGTTGCTTTAGTCTAAGTACAAGACATTTTCCCACCTTTTTCCCCTGGTCTATATACATGACTCTCGCCAGGAATATGACAAATTCTGTCTTTTCCCTTCAGAGTTCCTCGTACTTGGCTCTGGTTGAGTTCAGCCTGAGCCAGTCACATTTTGGGGATGTTCTGGAAATAGTGTGCTCCATTGTCCTGATTTCGTGGAGCAGTTCTGCTACTTTGTGATCATTTGTGTGCTTCTTGGTGGCCACTATTCATATGCACTCTCACCTAAGGGTGCATTTAGATGCTTCCCACACATGGGCATAGTTGTCTACCGTATTGGTGTTTTCCTTAAAGAAGAGATTTGTGCTAGTTTGTAGTATTTTTAGAGTTTGTGGGTCCTTGAGGAGGGAGGTGTTTAGTTGCCATGTTCTATCCCTGTCTGAGAGGTTTAGGGGTGAGAAGGAGAGTTGGATTGGTGCATGGTCAGAGATGACTTTTTTTGGTTAAATTTGTGAGGATGTCAATAGAGGTGAGGAAGTAATCCAGATGTGAGGATGAATTGTACACAGGGGATAAGAAAGTGCAGCTTCTGACTCCAGAGTGAAGAATCCTCCATGTTTCTGTAAGCCCCAGTGAGTCTTGGATTTCCCGCATGACCCATTGATTTGAGGTGAGGCCTTTCCTAACCGAGTTGGACCTGTCCAGTGTAGCATCTTGAACTGAGTTCCAGTCCCCTGCCAAGATCACTGGTGTTGATTGGTGTGTCCCTAGTTCCACTAGAAGGAAGGAAAAGAACTGTGGGTCCTGTTTATTAGGGCTATACACTGATGCCAGTAGGATCTCAGTCCTGTCCAGCACCCCTCTGAGGACAACAAAATGCCCATTATGATCAGTGGTGCGGCTAGTTAACTGGAAGGGGGTATTGTGGTGAATGAGGATAGTTGTTCTAGCTTGTTTGGTATTGGCCCCTGCTGTGCAGACCTGCCCTACCCACTCTCTTCACCATAGGTCAGCTTGGGCAGGGTGTGTGTGTGTGATTCCTGAAGGAATGCAATGTTTGTGCCTAAGTGTTTGAGGTGCCAGAGAATTTGGTGTTGTTTTCTTTTGTCTGGGCCCCTTTAACATTCCATGTGGTAAAATTATAGCCTGGGGATGTTATCCTATATGGTATGTGGTCATGGCATAAGCCTTGGTTGTCGGTTGTATGAAGGAGAGGTCAGTGTACCCTGCCCCCACCCACCTGGCAGGGTCTGCTTTGCGTTCAGTAGGTGGTTTTGGGTTGTGCTGTTTACCTTGAGGTCTTCTGCTCCTGGTGACCCCCCCAAGATCCTGTGGAGAGGAGGCTAGCAATACTGTCTGACTGTGAAGTTCAATTGTCTGCTGGGGAAAGCTTGGTTTGACAAAAGCATATGAAAAACACAACAACTACATGTCTGAAAACTTCTAGAAGTACTAATAAGGTTGCTACTAAGGCTAGTACTGACACATAATCTAACTATAACACTAACTATAACTATAAACAGAGAATAGCAAGGGTGGGGCCTGCTGGAGCCTATCACCCCAGACTCCATGGTCTGGGACACAGATAGGCAGGGGCCAGCCTCTGAGAACTTTGGTCCATGCAAGACCCTTGTCCAGTGCTGCTCTCTGTCTGTGATCCAAGGTTTAGTAACTATGTGTAGGGGCGGAACATTCTTATCAAATATTGACACAATCATTATTCTTTAACATCATACATAGAATTAACAATGTGAGACAGAAGAATCAGGCATGTTTGCAGGTTACCCACTGCTTGTGTGCTTCATGTAACCAAGTGTGAAGCCCCCCCCCCCATTAAAGTGGTGTATTGGCTTCACAACAGGGAAGGGCGAGCTCTGGGACAACCAGCCAATACTGCAAGCAATTTGGCATCCCTTTTATTGGACCCTGCCAGTTGGCCATGGTCTTGATGTAGCTAATTTTGGGCTGTGGAGGGAGGACCTGCTGCTTGGTGGGGACCACCCTGCTCACAGCCTTTGGAATTGTAGTAATACTCTGGTAAGAAGCCCCATCCATAGCTTTAACTCCCCTGATGTGGTGCATTCCCCCCCCCCACCCATCAGCTCCAACCAAGGAGTTGGCATTGTGAATTGGGCAATGCGGTTGCTTACTGCTGTTGGAACATGCTGTTCGTTTGGCTTCCAGTGCTAAGTGTACCTGTCTTACCAGGGGGGTGCCTAGTGTGCGGCATACTCAACCCCTCTATCTGCGTGGTTACTGTAACAGTATCTTTGGCAATCAGTTTCATTACATACCTTAATAGCAAGTTCCCATAATATAAAAGGAAAATGCAGCAAATATCCTACAAATCAGTGTGTGTGTGGGTGTGTGAGTGCACACGCATGTGTGTGTGTGTTGGTGAGAGTGGAGGCAAAGCATTTTTATGTTTGCTTGCATGCATGTGCAAGAAGCATAGTGCAATGATCCAAAATGCAGTGCCATACAGTTGAAAGGGAGAGCACCGCTTGAGTGAGCAGCGCTCCCCCTCCCCACACACACACATGCGCGCACGCACATTGCATGCTCATGCACTCCTACCTCCCCCACGCACACACTGTATGGCTAACGGGGGTGCCCAATCCCCCATCAGCTCTACTGTTCCCCCCCCCCCGCAGTCTGTATGGTCGACGGGGTGCACAATCCCCCGCCGGCTCTACTGTCCCCCCAAGACTATTGGGTGCCACGCTGGGAGCCCACCCAGCATGGCAACAGGTCCTATGACTGACAGGGTGTCCAATCCCCATCGGCTCCACTGCCCCCCCAACAGCCTTCCAGCTGCCACTATGGGAGCCCATCCCCAGAGTGGCAAATGTCCCGCGTAGTCCAAATAAAAAAAAAAAACTGAAAGAAAAAAACATTCCCTCACTGCTGTCTTCACCCCCCTCTCCCACCCGCACCCACCCACTGCACACCTGCCTCCCCACACCACCACCTCACCCCATACTTACCTCCGGAGCTTGGCGTGACGATCATCGGTGGTCCAGGAACACGTCTGCACTCTTCAAAGCCAACCGCGAACTGAGGAAATGCCGGTAAGCTGTATAATGTAATGAATAGGATTTTTCAGCTTTGCTGCATATCTCAGGCATTTTTTGGAATTTTGGCACCAAATTTTCAACATGGGGTTTTTGGGACCCCTCCTCATGAATTCTGTCACTGTCATGGCGTTAATCGGGCCCGAAGGGTGATTTCTCAGTCACTGCGTGAAATCACCTTTCAGGACTGATTAACAAAATGACAGTGCCAGTGTTCATAAGGCGGGCTCTCAAAAAGCCTATGTTGAAAATTTGGTGAAAAAATTCCTAAAAATGACTGTTTAACGAGCATGCGTTGCATTGTTCCTATGCATGCTCGTAGGTTCATGAATTTTCAATATTTTCACTCCGGATTTTCAACATTGCCATTTGACCACACTTCCTTATGAGTAGTACAGCTGACATTTTTCACATCTCACCCAAAATGTGTTTCCGTGCATGTAGCGCACAATGGCGCAGTCGGTGTGTGAAATCAATGTTCGGGACTCATTAAGAAAATCACAGTGACACTATTCATGAGCAGAGGTGTTAAAATGGCTATGTTAAAAATTTGGTGAAAAAATTCCCAAAAATGACTATTTTACGAGCATGCGTTGCGCTGTTCCTATGCACGCTCGTAAGTTTGCGAATTTTCAATATTTTCACTCCAGATATTTTCAGCATTGTCATTTTACCACACCTCCTTATGAGTAGTACAGCTGTCATTTCTAACTTCTCACCCAAAATGTGTTTCCGCGCATGTAGCACATAATGGCGCAGTCAGTGTGCAAACTCAATTTATGGGACACATTAAGAAAATCACAGTCACACTGTTCATGAGCAGAAGTGTTAAAATGGATATGTTAAAAATTTGGTGAAAAAATTCCCAAAAATGACTGTTTTACGAGCGTTTGTTGCGCTAATCCTATGCACGTTCGTAAGTTCGTAAATTTTCAATATTTTCATTCCAGATTTTCAACATTGCCATTTTACCACACCTCCTTATGAGCAGTACAGCTGTAATTTTTCACATCTTGCCCAAAACATGTTTCCGCCCATTTAGCGCACAATGGCGCAGTCGGTGTGAGAAATCAATGTATGAGACACATTAAGAAAATCACAGTGACACTGTTCCTGAGCAGAGGTCTTAAAATGGCTATTTTGAAAATTTGGTGAAAAAATTCCTAAAAATGACTGTTACGAGTGAGCATTGCGCAATTTCCACGCACCCTCGTAAGTTCATGAATTTGTAATATTTTCAGTCCAGATTTTCACCAGTGGCATTTTTCCACACTTCCTTATGAACAGTACAGCTGTCATTTTTCACAACATGGCCAAAATGTGTTTTCACACTTTCAGCACGGAAATGCGTGGTCGCTGTGGGAAATCATTATTCGGGACACATAAAGAAAATCACAGAGACACTGTTCATGACCGGAGGTCCCAAAATGCCTGTGTTGACAATCTGCTGTAAACAATTCCCAAACTAATTACATTACGGGTGCACGTTCCACAGTTTCTACGTACGCTCGTGATTTCACCAGTTTTTTTAATATTTTCACTGCGGATTTTCAACATTGCCATTTTTTACACCTCCCCATGAACAGTACAGCTGTCATTTTTCACATCCTGTTCAGAATGTGTTTTTGCACCTGTGGTGACAAATGCCGTAGTTACTGTGCAAAAGCAGCTTTCAGCTAACAAACTGATATTGCCACTGTTCATGAGGTAGGGGTCACAAAAAACCCATGTTGAAAATTTGGAGTGAAAATACCAACGAATGCCTGAGGCGTTAGGGTTTCCGACCATAACACCCCACCCTGTAGAGAATGACAGGCATCAGGGCTGTGACTTGGGATTGTCACCTGCAATGCTCATATCATTACACCCCCCCCCACACCCTGCAGCCACTGAGAGGCATCAAGGTGTGCCTTGGACTCTTCGGACCCAAAATTCAGCCCATTCTCCTATACCGCACCCATCTCACAATATTTCCTGATGGAATGGGGTGCGCATAAGAGCCAAAGACCCCAAGGCACACCGTGACACTTGTCGGTGTCTGCATGGTAGGGTGCGGTGAAATGGCGTGGCCGTTACGCCTGATGACCCAAAGGCACACCCCAGTGCCTGTCACTATCTGCAGGGTGGTGATGGGGTTGGCTTCAGTTCAATACTTCACTGCCATTCCTATTATGCAGCTCTGTAACTCCTACACTACCAATGCCAATGCCAGCAAGCAAACATTCGGCATTGACAAATGTTTGTTAATGTATTGCATTAAAGAGTAATTTGAGTTTTCTGATTCTAAGTTAGATGTTTATGTCTATGATTGTCTCCACTGCACGCAAACACACACAAGCGTGTACACACATGGGCATATACCACACCTACACACACCCTAACCCTTGCAAAATGTATATGCAAGGTTGGTGCTGTACTTACAGAGAACCCCAGGTGGGAGGTTAGTTCCTCTAGTTACATTTCTATATCAATTTGTTCCTCAGAGGTATTCAGGTTAATAGTGCACTTCTTATTTTCACATTTTCAAGTGTCCATGCAGCTCGTTACCTATCCCCCATTCTAACCCCTGTAGGTTTGACTGGTTCCCCCCCCCCCATACACTATTGCTATGCAGCAGGCATTTCTCATGAAAGTGTAAAATAAACTGACTGCTGGCAGTCCCTTACCCTTCTTTATCTAAAACATCTACAGTGACTTCAATGGTAATTTAGGCTTACTGCTTTAAAATATAGAGGATTGATTGTCTGTAGATCGGCTGTATTCTGCATTTTTGATTTCTTTCCTGTGCAAGCAGGAGAGCCACATGTTGATGCTATGCAGGACAGTCAAAGGAGAGAGTTAATGTAAAAAGTTTATTAGGGAGCTGTTGTGTATTGGCTGGGTGTTTGATTCCAGGCCATTGCTCCAGATAGCATGTCTGCTTGAAGAACTAGGATGGGGGGTGGAGTTGAAGATGGTTGAAATTTCAAACAACCAGGCATTGTACCAGCACCCATATACAACAACTAGTGTCAAATGGTGGTTTTATGGCTCCAATGGGTATCTTCAGCAGGAATCCCAGTTGATGAAGAAGAGAGAGAACAAAGGATGTTAATTACCTGCCATGTTTCATACCTTAACCCCTTCTTACCAGTGTCAAACAAGAGTTTGTGGAAAAAAGGCAATTATTTGTCTCTGGGCAGTGAAGGGGTTAAAAAAAGAAACTTGGAGTGCTGATCCCCCCTTTCCTGCAAAAGCTGTTCATTGTTACTTAAGTGTGATGAGGCTTCTCTGACGAAAAGTAGTTGCATTAAAGTATTTATACAAAGACAGGAGGAATGAGAGAAGGAACATGCCCGGGCTCCTGTAATGTCAAACAGCTTGATTCAGAAGAGATGTCTGGTTCTGCTAAGGTCACTTGGTATTTGCATGCTTCTTATCTGAGGTTAGTGGCTTCCTTAATCTTATTTAGGCACTGTTGGGTGGTTTAGCTGCGGACGGAAAATGTGAGGTAGCAGCTTCGGTAGATCCCTGTGGGTGGATTCTGCACTGGGGAATTCATAGGATGCTCCAGAGATTGTTACTATTAGTCTTGCTGGATGTAAAATGCCAAAGGGAATGTTTGCCTGATGTAGGGCTTTCTTTATGTTCTGCTAAGCTCGCTGTTTGTCTCAGACAGCAGGTGTTACATCACTGAAGATAAAGAAGTGATTGCCTTTCCAGCTTAGGGCTCCCTTCCTGAGAGCCGGTGCCATGATATGCAACTTTTCTTGGAAATTGGTGCAGCAGAGGATTATAGCTCTGGGTTTCTTACTTTTGGGTGTAGAGTGTTTTAGTGATCTGTGCACACATTCTATCTTGTAGGCTGCCCCTGACTGGGGGGGGGGGGCAGCATCCTCCTGAAGTAGATTCTGTGTAAAAGAAGTGAGATCTCTGCCCTCAGCCATCTCTTGAATACCCACCAGGACATGGCTGTTGCTCCTATATCTGCTTTCCTGTTACTGAATTCGTTTTTCTAGCTTGTGGGCTTTCTTCCTTAGGTCCAGTAGAGCCTTGCTGTGCCTGAGCTGTTGGTCTTCAATAGAGCTAATTCTGGTTTCAGCATCTGAAATTCTGGTTGCTAGTGATTCTAGAGTCTGTTTTACTGGGTTCATGTCAGTAGACAGTTCCCCGATGGTTAGTTTCACTGCTGTAAATTCTGAGAAGAAATGCTCCATTCTTTCTATGAAGCAGTTGAGAGGAGCTGAGTCCAGTGATGTCTCTAGTGGCATCACAGAGGGTGAGTCCTGCTTCTGCCATTTAGCTGGCTGAATGACTTGCTGCTGCTGGGGCTGTGCCCCAGTAAACTCCATTTGTTGCTCATCTGCCATGTCCCAGAAGTACGATTCCTTAATAATTAATTAGTTGCTTGGTTTATCCAGCAGTAAAAGTGCAAAGTTGTAATATTTTTGCCCTTTCAATCCATTTTTGCCTCGTTTGGTTGTTATGGATCACAGATCTCTGAGGGAGACATCTTTTCAGCTTGAGCTCATCACGTGACCCTGACTCCAACACCAAATCGACGACGAAGTCTGCGACTTCCTGCAGGAATTCCTTCTCATCCCTTGGCGGACAGTAGACAAGAAGGATCCTGCAACCTACACCTACAATCCCTTGAATGGCCACACACTCAAAGACCTCACTGTTCCCACCAGGAAGGCCATGAGGTTCAGGTCTGATTAAAAAAAATTGCCATACCCCGTCCCCTAGGATCCTTTCTCAGGCAGTGAACCACTGAGTATTCGGCTGGAATCACCAATTCCAGCAGGGGGCCGGCATTTTCATCCAGCCAGGTCTCAGTGATGCAAGCCAGATCAGTTGTTGAAACAAGATCAACAATAATTGCTGTCTTGTTTTTAATGGATCTGCCATTGGAATCCACTGCCCAAGAAGGATAGGTTGATGAGGCAGTTCTGGTTACCTGCCCACTAATAGTGGAGCTCTTGGGTATGGGCACAAAGCAGGGAGGACCCCTTTCTTGAGCCCATTTTGCCCCATGGTGCCTCCTAAAACCCACCACCCCAATACGTCCCCCTCCCAGTGGTATTTCCTACAATAGGTCCCGCCAACCCTCGTCTTCTTCCCCACGAGTGATCCCCAAAGTTCTACATCATCTGTAGTGCTCTGCTGACAATGGGGGACACTCGAAGAGGTGGCGGTCATGGAGTCTACAGGGAGAATAATACTTGACCAAGGAAGTGGTCAACCAACACATTTCAAACAATATTACCTTGCAAATATATTAATTAATCAACTATCCAGATAATACTAACTCACCTAATCAATATTTATTCAACAAACCAATATTATACCAAATGATCACTTTCACACTTCACCCTATAATACCAAATCACACTCACACTCCACGCACTCAGTCATTCACACCCAAACCCCTCACCCCAACCCCAAATTAACAAATTAAAATTTAAAAAAGTCCAAGTCCATGTGGTCCACAACAGATAAATCAGACAGGGAGCTTTCCAAATCAGATTTTTACAGTACAGAAAGGACTCCGGCTTTGTCACAAGACAAACGGCTCTTACCCGCTTGAGCTTGCAGCAATAATTCAAATCCTCGGTCACCTCACAGCCCTCTCATGGCTGGGAAATCCAAATCTCCAAATTAGCCAGTCCACCCTTTCTAAAAGTTGGTTATTTATAAACAGAGCAACACTCCAACTGGCTCTACAAACCACCGGGCCCTGTCACAGCCCAGCTTACTCCCAGTAGAATTCTTTCTTTCCAGAGATAGCAGAGTTTACAGTACCTGCAGACACAGCAATACTCCAGCCTCCTCACACAACACCCCATAGAAGACCAAATCAGGCTTTACGAGCTCCTCAGAAGATATGGTTCTGCCATCATTCTGCCTGTAAGCATACCATGAGGTACATAATCTGCCATTTCAATTCTGCTTTGGGCAGCTCACTTGGCTCTATTTGTGACTGAGCATGACCACACCTAATAATATTTCATGGCTGGGAGTGTTTACCAGACTTGGGGACCTCATGGTGCATCTACTGGTAATGGAGGTGCAGCACTTTTTTAGACATTAATATTTCAACACTGCTCAAAGTGATCTGATACTTTCTCACATGAATATCTACCCTGAGTCTGAGAAGCTCAAAATGGCAGCATCATAGTGGGACTGTAGCAGGTGGAACTGCTGCACAACCTCAAGTACTGTTGAAATGCAAACTGGCAAATAGATGTATTATTGCTGCAAGGTGCTATAATGTGTTTTCCTATTAATCTGAATGTGGTAGGCATCTAATTGGGCTGATTGTATATACTTAGAACTGAAGGGGTGGGATGCTGGAAATCTCA
The DNA here is from genome assembly GCA_016271365.2 of Neoceratodus forsteri. NCBI lineage: Eukaryota > Metazoa > Chordata > Ceratodontiformes > Ceratodontidae > Neoceratodus > Neoceratodus forsteri. Next base: position 739,312,460 of record CM057449.1, read on the forward strand.
GTGGGGGGGACGAACATATATATAGCCTGAACAGATGAGATATATTTAGCACTGCTAAACTGCTGTTGTGAATCTCATTCTGTACAGCACTCCCACAGCCATTACATCATGGGTTTCACCTCTTCACCTCATAAGTTGGATGCACCTGTGATGACTTTTTGAGCTGATCCCTTACTCCCCTAGACTTCCCAGGTATCCTCAGTCTTTACCTGTGCATCATCCAGGCTGGCAACACTCACCATAACTCCTGATGATACACTATAACGAATCAACTAATTAAAAAAAGTACAAGAACACACTAACATAGCTCCTTCAGATAAGCCTTCCTGTTTATGCAGCAAATGGCATCTCTTCCCTAGCATGCTATTACTAACCATTAGGAATCATTTGTTTTCCTTGGTCTGAGACTAAAACAGCTCTCTATTCTCCCAGGCATGGATTTTTGGCATTGAGCTTTCTTCCTCTAAATAAAGCAGCAAAGAAAATCAGCCAGTATTCTGCATCATAATATGGAGTTTTGGAATGCAAGAAAATTCTGCAAGCCAAACAGCCCTGGTGGAAAGATTTAAATCTCGCACCCTGCCAGCACGCTTCCAGTAGTGAATGCCAGCTCTGTTCCCCCGTAGACCCAACATGGGGTGTTACTGCTCCCATTGCCTCTACCTTAGCAGCAGCGGGTAAGCATGAAGAGGCACAAACTATCGGGAAGTAAGGTTCTGTACACAAATGCCCACATTCTGGGAAACAAGATTCCAGACCTGGAGGCAACAATGACAGAGCCTAAAGCTAAACTGGACATAGTAGTCATTAGCAAGATATGGTTCATCAATAACCACACTTGGGAGACTTCAGTACCCAGCTATGTACTGTTCAGAAGAGACCAAGGTGCAAAAGGGGGGGGGGAGTGGCCCTTTATGTTAATGAAAATATCAAAGCTACAGAAATTCAGAATACACATAAGGAGCCAGAAGAACTGTGGGTCACCCTGGAAACAGGAAATGAGACAGCCGTACAAACTGGGGTTGTCTACAGGCCTCCAGACCAGGGGAGGTCATAGATACATTACTGTTAGAAGATATACAAAACATGATAGCTAAAAGGAGGTTCTGATAATGGGAGACTTCAACATGCCAGATACAGATTGATCAATACCAGCAGGAATCTCCACCACAACTAGACGCATAGTGGATTCCCTGAAGGGGAGGGCCTCAAACAATTGATACAAGAACCCACAAGAGACAGGGCTATCCTGGATCTAGTACTGACTAACAGGAAAGGATCACAGATCTCCAGGTAGAAGGTCACCTGGGGGCCAGTGACCATCACATGGTATGGTTCAATTTGGCCACTAGAACTAAATCATCCCATTCCAAGGCAAAATATGGGACTTCAGAGGAGCTGACTTTGATAAGATGGCCAACAGAGTTAAGCTTGTGCTAGCAAAAAGAAATACAGGTGAGGGGGGTACAGGCAAAGTGGGCAAGCATTAAGGATGCAATACCAGAAGCAACATCCCATTGTGTTAGGGAGAAAAGCAAGAGCAAAAGAAAGAGGAAACCACTTTGGTTCTCAAAAACAGTAGCAGAAAAGGTCAGAGCCAAAAGGTTGGCCTTCAGGAAATATAAGGGAACATAGCAAGATGAAGATAGGGAGGCATACCAAATTTCCCTAAGGGAAGCAGGAAAAGGCCTAAACCGAGGAAACACTAGCACGAACAGTAAAAGAAGGGGACACGACTTTCTATAGATACATTAGTGAAAGGAGAAAGTCTAGAGGGGGTATTGCTAAGATCAAAGGGGATAAGGGGGAGTGTGTGGAGTTGGACCAAGGAAAAGCATCTATACTAAATAGATACTTCTGCTCAGTATTTACTAAGGAGAAGATAGGGCAGGGCCCACAGCTCAGCATTGTGGACACGGGGGAGGGAGATGTGCACAAGTCCCTTCACAAAAAAAAGGGTCCTACAAGAGCTCACTAAGCTCAGAATGGACAAGGCAATAGGACCTGATGGCATACATCCCAGGGTACTAAAGGAGCTAAGGGTGGAACTAGCAGGGCCATTAGCAGAACTGTTTTGTGAGTCTCTGAGCACAGAAGAGGTCCCAGAAGACTTGAGAAGGACTCATGTGATCCTGCTGCACAAGAGTGGCAGCAGGGAGGAGGCAGGGAACTACAAACCAGTCGGTCTTACCTCAGTAGTGGGCAAGATTATGGAGGCAATCCTCAAAGAAAGGATAATGCAACACCTGGAATCCATAGGAGCACAGGATCCAAGACATTATGGGTTTGCAACAGGAAGGTCCTGTCAAACTAATCTCATAGATTTCTTTGACTGGGTAACCAGAGTGGTGGACCAAGGGGGTGCAATTTCATAGGTTTCATAGGTAAATCAAGTGAGTATGGACTTCCGTTCATGGTGCTTGCCAAATAGTTTTACTTAAAACAAATTTAACATCGTCCCCAAATGCTTGGTCTAAGTTTAGTTTGATGGAATCCATATTTGAACTGTTTACTACTTCAGTCAGAAGGTGATTCCTTGTTGAGACTACCCTGTGACTAAACCAGTTTTTCCTTCGTAGGGCATTCCATTTAGCCAGGAATAATTGGTAAGAGTGTCTTCTACTGCTGACTCTATTGTTGGAAAGGACTATCCCTAAATCATCCCTGAGGGTTAGATCCCTTATTGCTCTAAAAAGGAGACATTTATCTCCTCTTAGTCTCCTATATTGGAGCGTACACATATTGAGCAACCTTAGCCTATCCTCATATGACTTGTCACCCATCCCAACTATAGCTTTGGTGGCTCTGCATTGTACGCCCACAACCCTTAAAATATCCTCCTTGATATAAGGGGACCATACCTACACACAGTATTCCAGGTGGGGTCTGACCAAGGCAACATATAACGGGAGTATCACTTCCCTCTTTCTGTTAGATATGTGTCTGAGGATACAATTTAAGTTTTGATTTGCTTTTTTGACTTGGATTCTACAATGGGATCTGAATTTCAAGTCTGGGCTAACCATTATTCCTAAATCTTTTTCTTGATTGGTTACTAATAGGTCATCATTCCCTAGTTTGTACTTATGGTGTTTATTGTGTGTACCCAGGTGCATAACTTTGCACTTACCTATCTTCAGGACCAGTTTACTGTAGTTAGTCCAGGTTAATATATTATCAAGGGCTAGTTGGAGGGCAATATTGATTTCTGTATTGTTCACCACAGTGCCTATTCGACAATCATCGGCAAATTTCAGTATCCATATATTAGGTATATCAATTGTGAGTGATGAGATCTATATATTAAAGAAACAGGAGCCCAAGACAGACCCCTAGGGCACCCCACTAGTAACTTGGGCCTATTTAGAGTAATCACCATTTATAGTTACCCCCTGTTTCCTTCCCTCAAGCCAGCTGGCAGTCCAGTTTAAAATATTAGCCTTTAGTTTGTAGACCCCCATGGTGTTTATGAGTACTACGTGTAGAAGTTTATCAAAGGCTTTAGCAAAATCGAGGAACACAAGGGCCACTGAATTTCCCTGATCCAATTTCCTGATGACTTTTTTTCATAGAAGGATAATAGGTTTGTTTGACAGGACCTAGATTTGGTAAACCCATCTTGCAGTGGATCACTTAGCCCAGATTCATCAAGGCATTTTTGTATGTGATCTTTAATAATGCTTTCTAAAATCTTGACCATTAGGGAAGTCAGACTAATGGTTCTGAAGTTTTCAGGGTTGGATTTTGGTCCTTTTTTTTAGGATGGGTACCACAGTAGCTACCTTCCACTCAAGTGGAATTTCCCCGGTGTCTAAGGAGTTGATGTTGCCCACCTTGACATCAGCAAAGCTTTCGATACTGTTCCCACATAGAAGATTGATTAATAAGCTGAGTAGGCTTGGGGTGGGTCAGAAGTTGATCAACTGGGTGGCAAACTGGTTGGCAGGCAGAAAACAGAGAGTGGTGATAAACGGTATAAAGTCAGAAGAGATGCAAGTCACAAGTGGGGTACCTCAGGTATCAGTCCTGGGACCAGTCCTCTTCAATATCTTCATCAGTGACATTGCAGATAGACTGGAGGGTAAGGTTTACCTGTTTGCAGATGACACCAAGATCTGCAACAAAGTAGGTGATCTAGATGGGGTGGGCAGAATGAGAAGAGATCTGGATAAACTGGAAAACTTGTCGGAGGAGTGGCAACTGGGGTTTAACGCAAAGAAGTGCAAGATCATACACATAGGGAAGAGAACCCCTGAAGCTACTTATAGGTTGGAAGGGGAGTTGCTGACAATCACAAGGGAAGAAAGAGACTTGGGCTTCATCATCATCACAGATGACCTGAAATCATCCAAGCAGACCACTAAAGCAGTAGATAAGGCTAGAGGGATGTAGGGATGTATTAGTAGGAGTATCACAAGTCGTAAGAGGGAGGTAATAATCCCTCTTTACAAGACACTGGTTAGGCCCCATCTGGAGTATTGCGTACAGTACTGGAGGCCACACCTGCACAAGGACATTAACAAAATGGAGGTAGTCCAGAGAAGGGCAACCAAAATGGTGCAGGGACTGCATCAGAAAACATATGAGGACAGATTAACAGAGCTCAATATGTATACTCTAGAACAAAGGAGGGAGAGAGGTAATATGATCAAAACATTCAAACATCTTAAGGGCATTAACAAGGTGAAAGAGTCTAACATGTTTCAATATAAGAAAAATAGCAGGACAAGAGGACACAGCATGAGATTAGAGGGAGGCTGATTAAGGGGTAATGTGAGGAAGTTCTTTTTCACAGAAGGGGTGATGGATGCATGGAACGGCCTACCTCAGGAAGTGGTGGATATGAATACAGTGCAGGGCTTCAAACAGGCATGGGATAGCATAGTGGAACAATAGAGATGAGTATGAATAGATAGGCAATTGACAGAGTAAAGGCCTATGGCACATTCATAAGGTTGAAAAAATGGGCAGACTGGATGGGCCTTGCAGTCCTTATCTGCCGTCAACTTCTATGTGTCTATGTTTCTTTTTCTGGCATGTCCCATAGCCGCCTCACCCCCCCCCGATCTGGCAAAGGCAGCTGAATATCTCCTTAGCATCCCTTTTAAGCCCCTAATGCAGTGCCTGCAGAGCAAGGCACTTTCCACTCAAAGCCTGGACGACAGATGATTTTAAGATAAAAATAATGGCAAGGGGCAGTAACCTAACTGAGGAATGATGATGATCTCACTAAGCGCATTTTTCAGCCAGACTCCTCCACTAAGCTAGTTTTCATCCATCCAAACCCTTCCTCTTGTAGCCATCCAAGCTCCACGATAAGCAGACCATGTGGAACCAGTCATATTGGAGTCCACCAGCTCCCACATTACAGGCTCAGCCACCGAACCCACACAGCACATCTACTATCACCATATTGGCTTCTTACAGCTCATTCGAACAGCTAATCCATTGACTGGGGAGCACAAGTCACACATGCATGAGGCTGGTACACTTCCAGACACCATGTTGAGATGTGTTACAGATGCCACACAACACTACAGTATCTCTATCACTACAAGGTGGCAGATATCCCTAAAGATGCACTTTCAAGAGCAAAACTGATGGGCTGTGACAAAAGAATAACAAAATTGAACTCTCTAAGTCCCTGTTACTGACACAGGTCCTAAAATGCTGAGTTCTTCTCTGATATGCCATGTGGTGGCCATCTTGTGGTCCGATAAGGTGGCCGTCTTAAGCAGGTCATCCGACCCAAACTGGGTAACAAACACAGTGCTGTCACTCCACTGCATGTATCACATAAATGCCTAAACAGACACACACACACACACACACACACACACACACACTGCCCCATCAGTTCTATCAAACACCTCTGTTAACACCTGATAAGGAAATTGCCCCATTAGTTCTATTAAACACCTGTGTTAAAGTCACCCAGAACAAACAAATAAATACCCAGATGATAGTGGCACAGAAGCACAGCGAAGGTATCACTCAGAATGAGACCCCTGTGCACACTCCCCTGATATAACTAATCTTTTACAACAGACACAAATTTGGTAGTAACAGAACTTGGTGCTAGGTCAGATTCAATCCATGAAACAGCAGGCATTTCTCAGATTCACGCAGATAACCCTAGTAATCAAACTGAGTAGGATTCTGTGGAAACAGGATTGTCGGGTGGAAGTGAACAAGTTTTTGTCATAGGGAATTCTATTATCAAATATGCAGATGGGAGAATATGCAATAGGGATAAGCTAAATAGAACTTTCTCTAGCTACAGATTGGCATGGATAAGGGACCTGGAAAGCATGATACCCACCAGCCTTCACAATGCTGGAAACAATCCCCTAGTCATCATTCATGTAGGCACAAATGATATCAACAAATTCACTATTGAGGACATCCAGTGCAACTATATATCACTTATAAATACACTTAAACAATATGGTTGTGAAATCTGCATTTCCAAAATCCTTCCTGTACCTAGGGCTAACAATACAATAAACAATGAAATAAAAGTCATAAATGAACAGCTTAGGAAATGGACCCTGAACAAAAGGTCAAGTGTAAAACACACTGGGAATCCTTTGTGGACAAGAATTAACTATTTGGCTGAGATGACTTACATTTCAGTAAAAGGGGAAGCTATATGCTTGGCCAAAAAATTGCCACAGAAATTGAGAATCATTTAAACTAACAGTGAAGGGGCAAGAAGGGATAAACCCAACAACAGAATGTAATGCCAAGGTAAAAAAAAACAAAATGGTATAACATTTTACCAGGGAATGCTAGAAGTCTAAACATCCTTAAAATAAGCGAACTAGCAAGTACAGTTTCCCAAGACAACACAGACATTCTAGCTATAACCAAGACCTGGTGGGACGACACCTCCACATGGTTTTCAGCAATTCCAGGATACACCATCTATCATAAGGATAGAAACCATAAGAAAGGCGGAGGTGTATGTATATACACCAGGGACATTTTTAAAACTATGGCAATTGACCTTAAAACAGAGAATGTGGATGAAATTGAGGGCTTCTTTGTAAATCTTATGGATCCTAAAGGGAAAATGTTGACCACTGGCAATATATACAAACTGCCATCTGCTAACGCTGAATACAACAACAAACTTAATGCAGTTATTGTTGAACTATCCAAACACTCAGACCTTCTTCTTATGGTTAACTTTAATTATCTGGGCATTGATTGGAAAAACCTAACAGCTAGTACCCAAACAGAGAATAAATTCCTAGATACATGCCTCTCTTGTGGTCTTGAACAAATGGTATCTAAACCCACTAGAGGAAACAACATTCTAGATCTTGTTCCGACAAATCTTGCCGTAGATATTAATGATCTCCAGATCTGCAGCCCCATAGCAACAATTTTACAGTCTTCTTTAACCCACATAGGTCAAAAAGGATAGCAAAAACAAACGTTATAAGATACAACTACAGAAAGGGTGACTATGGAAAAATAAGAACTGGTTTAAGTTCGTATGACTGGAAACCTTACTCAGTGATCTTAACATGGAGGATGCATGGAGTATGTTTAAAAACATTATGCATGAATTAGAATACTTATACTGTACCTTCCACAAGTAAAAACTCGGAACAGAAAAGGTAAAATTCCACAATGGTTAACTAATAAAGTAAGGAAACAAATAAAAAAGAAAGAAAAAGCATTTAAAAAACGGAGTCATTCAGGGTCAGACACAGACCATGCCAATTACAAACATGAACTAAAGTTAACTAAACAAATAATAAAAAAGGAAAGAAAAAACTGGAAATCAGATTATCGGTAGCCAAGTGTAATACTAAAGCTTTGTTCCCTATGTTAAATCAAATAAAAATGAGGATAACTGTATAACATCAATTAGCATTAACGGTGAAGTAGTTAATGATAGTACTGAGATTTCCAACTACTTTAATGAGTACTTCATGACAATCTCTGCTGAAGGATCCAACAAAATACACACTATAACTAATAAAAACTCTTGTAGTGTTATTACACCGGATGAAATCAGGCAAACTATACAGTCACAAAAAAACAACTCAGCAACAGACCCCGATAATGTTAACTTTTATCTTATCAAACAAATTAAGGAACAAGTTATCCAGCCCCTAGTCATTATATTTAACAAATCATACATAGCTGGCAACATCCCAAAAGCCATCAAAACTAGGACTGAACTTGAAATTCAGGCATTGGGAAAAACGGACAAAAATTAACATGGGTTCCATACAGGCAGATCTTGTACAACTAACCTGTTCCAGTTCTATGAAAATCTAAGTAGTAGTATGGACAATGGCATTCCTACTGATATTATCTATCTAGACTTTAAAAAAGCCTTTGACTTGGTTTCTCACTCCCTATTAATCCAGAAGATGATCAAATTAGGATTCAATGGCTTCACTATCCAATGGGTCACTAACTGGTTAAATGAATGAACACAGTGTGCTAAAATAAGGGATTCAGTTTCCACACCAGTTGTGGTTATGAGTGGAGTGCCGCAAGGGTCGGTGTTCAGTCCTGTCCTGTTTGACATTTTTATTGGTGACCTACGCCACGGGGTGAGTAACTCTATCACCAAATTTGCTGATGACACAAAAATGTCATTTGAGGTCGACACTGAAAATAAAATATCCCTGTTTAAATCTGACCTAGTAACAACTGACAGATTGGTATATACAAATAACATGGAACTTAACACTGATAAATGTTTAGTCATCCACATAGGGGCCAAAAATCCAAATACCAAATACTATATATGTGGTAATGAAATCAAGGCAGTAACCACTGAAAAAGACTTAGGGGTCTTAATCAATAATTAATTAACACCAAGCGACCAATGCAGGTGAGTTGCCCTTATTGGAAACAGAATAATTAATGCTATAAAAAGATCATTTATATGCAGAAATGAAACCTGCATAGGGTCACTGTATAGGGCATTCATTAGACCACACACAGACTACGCAGTGTCACTTTGGGCCCCGTATCTAGTAAAGGATGAGACTCTAATTGAAAGCTTATAGTGTAGAACATCTAAACTAATCCCACAAATCACCAACTTGTCATATCAAGATAGGCTGAAGGTCCTTGGGCTCTATGATCTCCAACTAAAGAGAGACAGAGGGGATCTTCTATTACTGTTTAGCATTACAAATGACCAGGATCTCATGAGGGGGTGTAATTTTGCTCAAATGCATAAAACAGCTATTTTGATGTCTCACAAGAAACAGATCTTAATTCCAAGATCTATAACAATTAAACATAGACTATTTTTTACAATTATGGCCTCTGAAATGTGGAATGTTCTCCCAAACCACATTGTGGAAGCCAGCAATAAAGTGCAGTTTTAAAAAGCACTGGATAACATTCTACTTAATAGGATAAATTAATATCCCCCACTCTGAGTGGGGAAGGTGGTCTCGGAGGGCTTGAAGCCTACTTCCACCTTAAGAAACCAAGTAATACTGAGTAATTATTATACCCTCACTATAGTGGCCCTAAAACAGGGCTAATCCCCAGTACATGTTTCTCTGCTCTAAATCACAGACCACTATGGCGAAAGTAAGAAAATGCAGAGAATGCAGCAGCCCCCTCCTTCAAAGTCAGCAGGGCCCCTTCTGCCAAGTGTGCGACCATGTAGGCTCAGCTCACTTCTCACTAGGGTCAGCCATGGTGGAGGAGAGCATAGAAGTGGTACAGGCAGAGCAAGAAACTAATACGGCTACCCTCCTGGTCCAAACCATGAAAGACCAGAGGGATTCATGCTACAAGTCATGCAGCATATAGAGGCCATGGCTAAGGCCATACCGAACCCCATAAACCATACACCGCCACACCCAGATGACACACCACCAACAGTGCAGATGCTGACGACTAAGATGAGGGTGAGGGGGACTCTGAAGGAGACAAACCTGCTACTAACGATGCAACAGAGGTGGACCTACAATCTATGATGGCAAAGCTATAATCATGCGAGACTGTACCCCCATTGCTCAAGGTCATGAAGGCCACTGTCAGATTTGAGGCCCCGCCAAACCAGGGGAAAGAATCTGATTCCAATTCTCTAGCCAGCACTGAAGTCGAATAGATGAAGTCATTGCAAAGGAAGGGTGGGGGGGCAGACCCAACTAGAATACTGGAAAGAAGATTGTTGGACAAAATGTATTCCATACAAGAGGACAAACTTAAGCAATGGTGCAATGCACCAACTGTTGATGCATTGCACTAACAGTTGACCCCAAAATAGCCACTGTGAGTAAAAATAAGGTCTTCCCTAGCAAGGGCTCCGCTACACTGAAGGACCCCACAGATCATAAGTTAGATAACATGCTGAAGAAAGTATTCAGAATGGCAGGGCTATCCATCAGAGTAGTCATTACAGCAATCTACAATACAAGGGCCCAGACGACATAGATGGAAGAACTGGCAAAGACAGTAGAGCCTATCTCCTTCCTAGAGCAATTAACAAACAAATCGATAGAAATCACTAAGTATCAAGCAGAAATGGTGGTAGACACCCTGAAGATCAATGTGAGGACAGCAGTGTCACAAACCCACTCAGCAGGTCAGCCCTCTACTCCCAAAGTGCCAACCTCCGAGCGCAGTCTTGTGAACAGTTTACAGAAACAGGGTAACCCTCCTGTCTGTTTTGTGGTTTCAAATCAACCTTTGGTCTCAAGTCTTGGAGGGATTCAAACTGTGAACCTCTTGCTAGCATACCCAATGCACAGGCTCAGATAATTCTGTCTTCGTGGGGCTAGATATCTTTGCCTATGGGCACCTAAACAGGTGTACAGAATTGAACCCTTAAAAACTGTAATAAAAGACATCAGATTTAAAATGCTTACCTTTTTCCAGTTTGGTATCACCATTCAAGCTTATGTACGGTGTCTGCTTTAACCACATATACTCTACTTGTAAAGGAAAGAAATCAAAGACAGACCAAGTAAGCTCTAAAAATAGAGTTGTACTTCAATAGATAAAAAATATGTAACACATAAAATACAGAGCTATTCTATCACAAGACATACAAATCTCTTAAACAAAACAGGTGTTAACAGTGCATTTCCTAGTACAGTAATTAGATTTTTCTCTCTCACGCTAAATACCTGTTTAAAGTGCTCACAGAAGTTTCTTTGTCAGAGTCTAGATAGAAGTGTCTCTGAAGGAAAACAGAATAATGTTTAAAAGCTGGTTTTCCCCACCTTTTTGCATGAGGTCACCTAGCTCCTCCCTGTCAGAATATATAAAAAAAAATATCTATATAAAAACAGGATGTCTTTTCCAAGTATTAAATTCTGCAACCTCAGCATAACTCATGTTCTTCAAATGACTCTCTTTAATCTTAGGATAAGCTTCCCCCTTCCAGGACATGAAAGCATCTTTTATGACTTCACACTAAAATGTTACAACCTTCTCTTCTTCCTCTAAGCATTATAAAACTTTAGGAGATCCTTGATCAAGGCCTGTTCTACTCTATAATTGGCTTGTGGCCTTCCACGTAACACCTTGTATCTAAAACCTGTGTGTGTGTGTGTGTGTGTGTGTGTGTGTGTGTGTGTGTGTGTGTGTGATCTCACATGCTGTTTCAGCATTTCTCATGGGAGACAGTTCATAACATATTTTTTATTTTACAAAAAATCATACAGCACTCAGAACTGGCTGCCATGTCACAAGCAGTTCTAGTCAAAAGGGCCAGGAGGGCCTGGTGACTCAAATTATGGGAGACGGATACAGAATCCAAGTCACTGTTACTGAAACTTCCATTTAAAGGCTCAAGATTATTCAGAGAAGGCCTCAAGCCTTTTCTGAAAGTGAAGAACCAGGGCACTGCCAAGAGGAAGGAGAAACCACAACATAGTACATACCTCTCATCTGGCAGGTCCAGGGGGGTTTGCAAGAACAAGGGTCACTATCAATAGTGGAAACAATGTTACATTGCCTACAAGATCAGTTTCAGACAATCCTAAGGGCACAACAGCAATAAGTTCAGGGGCAGGGGAGCCCCAAACAGGGGCTGTCATAACTCCTTCAGAGGAGCCACAGTAATCCACAATGACTGCACCCACATATTGCAGATGCCACCCAGGACACTTCCAGTAGGGAGACACTTACAGGAGTTTGCACACCAATGGTGGCAGACAGCACAAGACAAATGTGTGTTGAAAGTGGTATCTCAGGGGTACAGGATAGAGTTCAAGGAAAAACCAAGAGTGAACAGACTAATCATATCCCTGGATGCAAAGAAAGAGCCACACCAGCTCAAATACAGGGCAATGAGACAACTGATAACAAATAAGGTAATAGCCAAAGTGCCAGAAGCTCATAGATGAAAATTAGTCTATTTGATATTCTTTATGGTCTCCAAAAAGATGTGAGACTTACACCCAGTCTTAGACTTAAAATACTTAAACAAGTTCATAGAACCAAAGAAATTCAAGATGATAGTAAGAGCAATCCGCCAGGGTGACTTGCTCCCAACAATAAACATAAAGGATGCATACTGTACCTCCACACACCAATATGCCTGTTGCACTACAAATTTCTAAGGTTTGCAATAATGGGGCACCACTTCCAATACCAGGCCTTGCCTTTCGGTCTAGAATCAGCAACAAGAGTTTTCACAAAAGTGTCGGTGGTGACAGCAGAAAAGCTTAGAAAGAAAGGAATACATATAATCCCATACTTAGATGACTGGCTGATAAGGTCAAGGCAACAAGCAGAGAGACAGAGAAACCAGTTTGGTCATGCAAACATTACAACATCATGGACGGGTAGTAAACACGGCAAAGAGCTCACTCGAACACAGCCAGCAAGCAGAACACCAGGGCACACTAATCAACACAGTCAATGGCCTGGTAAGAACATCAACACAAAGAATATATGTGATCATGTCACAAGCCCAAAAACTGCTAAAGGTAGACAATCCCCATCTATCTCAAGTACTACAACTCCTGGGGTCTATTTCCTCATGCATATCACTTGGACTGTGGGCAAGATGAAGAATGAGGCCATTACAGTACCTGGCTATACAGAAGTCACTCGAGATGGACAACAACCCATCAGTCCCAGTTCAAATACCAGTATCAATGAGAAAATCACTACAATGTACAAGGTGCACACAGCTAAAACCTGTAATAAATTGCCTGAAGAGCTCATTGACAAAAAAAAACTATACTGGGAATTAAAAGAGGCCTTAATAAATAAATAAATAAATCTATCTATCTATCTATCTATCTATCTATCTATCTATCTATTTATTTCTCTCTCAGATTACAATACCTTTGAGCTAGAGGCTCTATTACATAGGTTCTACGTCAGGTAAAAAAAAAACACAGTTACACAGTAAGTTACAAAAAACAGGTAAGGTGAACAGTGCATGACAGACAAATAAATTACAAACTTAAGAAGAATACAGAATAACAGCTAGAATAGGAGCAGGGGGTTATGGAAAGGGGGGGGATAAGACAGAATAGGGAAGCTTAGATCACTGGAAATGGGGACAGAGGGAGGGGGAGGAGAAATAGAGATCCAAGAGGAGCCAGTTTCATGATAAATGGGTGGGCGATGGCTTAGGCCAGACAATCACACCTGCACTGTGTTGTGAGGTGCTGGTGAAGTTTGTACTTAAAGGGACTGATCTTGGACTGGTCGCGGAGTGATGATGGGAGGTCATGTAGCCAGCTTGGTGCCCTGTACTTGGAGCACTGTGCCATGGAGGTGTGACAGAATGAGACTTGATAGGCCAGGTTAGACATTCCACGGGTGTGGTGAGGGTTAGTTACCTGGTTAAGACACTTTAGGAAGACTGAAGGGGTTAGATCAAGATGGATTCTTTTTGCAAACAGACAGGTCTGTTATACTGTATGACCGTTAAGATGTAGCCAGTTACACTGACTATACAACTCACAAGTATGAGTAAGTCTATGTGCCCCAGTAGCTGGACTTATTGTTGGTATCATGTAAAACCTTGGTATAATATAGACCCACCTGTGTGGGTGGAAAATCTTAATGGGCTACCATAAGCATTCTTTTGTCCTGTAAACCCAGTAATGGTGGACACAGAACCAGTCTGATGGGGTGCCAATAGAATAGAAGTTTGAGGTGACAGTAGACACAGATGCAAGCCTACTGGGATGGGGCACATCAGTAGGAAACAAGACAGCTCAGGGCAAGTGGTCGGCATCAGAGAGCAAGTTGTCCATAAATGTGCTAGAAATGAGAGCCACCTACTATGCACTATAACACTTCTAACATCTGGTAAAGTCAAAGTCAGTACTAATATGGTCAGACAACATGTCCACAGTTGCATACATAGCCAAGCAGGGGGGCACAAGGAGCCAGAGGATACAGAGGGAAGCATCAGACGTACTAAACTGAGCCACACAAAACCTCCAACACATCTCAGCAGTACAACTAGCAGGGAAACTGAACATTACAGTGAACTGGCTCAGCTGCCAACAGATATATCCAGGGGAATGGCATCCACACATCAGTTAACATGAGGTGGGGCCCAGTAGAGGTGGATCTAATGGCATCATCCCTGAACAAACAAGTAGTAACTTTCTTCTCCAGCTTCAAAGATAAGGGCTACAGTGGGGTAGATGCCCTGTTACTGTCATGGACGTTTCAAATGGCCCACGCCTTCCCACCTATACCCCTGATTCCGCAACTGTTACACAAGAAAAGATGGACCAGGGCTATAGTTTGTTTTTATTCATTTATTGTTTTGGAAATTTACCTTTAAGCTAAGGGTTCTTTTACAAAGGTGCCACATCCAGAAGACAAATAAAACAGATCCAATGGAACAATTTAGCAATGACAGAGAATATGGCTATGTAACATAGGAATACTAGCTGGACATGACCAATAAACAGATGCAATGGTATATACCTACAGTTACAAATAAAACAGGTACAAAGGTACAATTTAACATTGGCAGAGAATATGGCAAGCTAAAATAGAAATACTAGCTGGGCTCTAACAGTTGCTAAGAGGTTGAAATTACAAATAGTTACACATAACATGTAAGAAAGGTAATTAATAACTGCCGTGGGTCAGGTATTGTCACAAGAATAAAGTACATAGTCTTTCAAGATATTTACAGGTAAGTTAGAGAAGGGAGAGGGGGTGCAGGGGCTGGGGGTAATCAGGCTGAGTCCTGGGGAAATCTGTTGGGGTGAATGGCACTAGAAGAACAACCATGGGGAAGGCGATGGCAGCAAGGGGGTGGTGAGAAGAAGGTGCCAGAAGGGGGCTGGACAGGGGTAAAAGGAATAGAATTGAGGTAAGTGGAGAGGGGTCAGGAAAGGGTATTGGTAGGGGTAAACCGCCTTAACTTCATCCTGGGACAGCGGCCGTAAGTTCTGGAACAATATCAAGGAAATATGCGGTAAGGTCCCAAATCTGGTCCCCTCCCAGGTCATGTCAAATGGGTCCCTGACCTCCGACCCCTCTACCATCGCCGCTGTCTTCAGTGATACTTTCTCTAACCTCAGCCATGTCCTCCCCCCAAATTTCCATGACCCATCAGCCCCTAGCTCATCCTCCCGCACCACGCACCCCCTTCTGCAACCGCGCATTCCTTCAAATCAGCCGAACCATACCTTGCTGCTGCCCTTAGTTGCGCCACCTCCAATGCAGACTCCCTTGATCTCAGAATCCTCAGGCTCTCCCTTAAGGAAGTCCTAGCTCCTCTCACCCACATTCTAAACCTCTCCCTCTCATTAGAAAAATTCCCCGCCATCTGGAAATCTGCCTCCATTACACCCATATTCAAAGGTGGTGACCGCTCAATTCCTAACAACTACTGCCCAATCTCCATACTCCCCCCCAAGGCCTTAGAGCGAATAGTTTCGGATCAACGCACTGACCATCTCAACAAATACGACCTTCTCTGCAAACAACAACATGGGTTCCGCAAAGATCACAGCACTACTACTGCCTTGCTTCAACTAACATCTTACATCTACACAGCAATGGATAAAGGCCACATCACCGGTGCTATCTACATCGACCTGACCAAGGCCTTTGATACCGTCCACCACACATTACTCCAAACCTCCTTATTTAACCTAGGTCTCTCAAAGGATGCAGTAGGTTGGTTTGCCGACTATCTTTCCAATCGATCTCTACAAGTAAAAATTGGCAATACTCTATCCTCCAAATCCTCTGTCCTCTCAGGGGTCCCTCAAGGGTCTATCTTGGGTCCCCTTCTATTCAGCCTCTTCCTTAACTCCCTCCCTGCAACCTGCACCTCCAATCTATTAATATATGCGGACGATGCTGTCATTTTCACCTCCAGCCCAGATCTCTCTCGACTCCATCTTTCCCTCCAGTCCTCCTTCACTGCTATCGAAAGCTGGTTCACCTCCCAACGCCTTATTATTAATTATAAAAAAAACAAATGTATGCTTTTCGTGCACCAGTTATGTTCCAGAATTGGGCGTTTTCCACAAATACTATCTGTGGCTCAGACCCCCTTGGAATTTGTCCATTCCTTCAAATACCTGGGCATAACTTTGGATACTGGCCTTACCTACCACGAGCATATTCATCATTTATCTAAGGCCCTAAATATTAGATTAGGGCTTTTGCATCGCTTTAAACATTGCCTAACCCACGAGGCCCTTAAGCTCGCTATCTCCTCCTCGGTACTCTCCCTGCTTGACTATGGCCTTCTGACCTTTGGGGGGGCAAGCTCCTCAGCCCTTGATAGTCTTAGACTTGTCCTAAACAGGGCCTGCCATCTTTTATTAGGGTGCGACAGACTTACCCATACCTGTGCACTATATCAGGATACTAACTGGCTTGATCTGGACAATAGAATCAAATTCCACACTTGTGTCCTAGCAAAAAAAATCTCCCTTGGCCTCTCCCCTGCAGCTCTTACCCCTTTAATCACCATGGACCAAAAAGCTCAGCACACCCGTAGCTCTGATACCCTACGTCTCTCCATCCCCTCCTGTCGTACAACACAATTCCAAAGATCCTTTTGCTATACAGCACCCTTGTGGATGAATTCCCTACCCTACGCCTTGCGTCTTGATCAAAGAATTGGTCATTTCAAATTGCACCTGAGTGCTCATCTTCGGGCCATAAGTATCTGTGACTGTAAATGAATCCTATGCCCTGTTCTTTACTACTTTGACAATGGCCTCTGGCTGGCCTCTTCCTACATTTCCTAACGCCGCCTTCACAAGGTGTTAAGTTCCCGATATCTGCTAACTGCCTCATACTGCACTAGCTCGGATAGTTAGCTAACTAGTCCTGTAATAATTAACTTCCTTATTCTGTTACATTTACTGTACTGTTTTGTATGCACTACCTGCACTCTGTATTCTGTTCTATTGTGTATGACATGTAACCTTGTGAAGGATTATGCAACGTTTCCTATATTGTTTTATTCTGCTCCACCTGTTTTGTAACTCTGTAACTATTATATGTGACATGGAACCTTTGTAAAGGAGTCTTTGACTCAAAGGTATTTCTGATCCCTGAAATAAAATAAAAATAAAATACCTAGTTTGCGGTGGATCAAAATTCCTAATGGGTGGGGTAAGGAAGTCTGATTTCCCAACAAATGAGGTACTTTAAGTGGGCGGCAAGTGTCATAATAATCCTGATAGCCCCATACTGGCTGAGGCACCCTTGGTTCATCACTGTAGTATCAATGGCCCTAGACCACTGGACACTACCCAACTGACTGGATTTACTAATCCAGAGGCTGGTATCCCACCTGAATCTCCACAACATCAAGTTGATGGCCTGGCTCCTGAAAGGGAGAGACTGTTGAGAGAAGAGCATCAGCAATCTGTCATCAACACAATCCTGTAATTCAGAAGATCCTCAACAACAGGAACACACAAAAGACACTGGGGAATCTTCTCTAGATGGTGTGCCACCAATAACATCACACCAGACCAAGCATCAGTCAGTCAAATACTCCTATTCTTGCAACAGGGTCTCAAAAAAGGCTCATCCCCTTCATCACTAAGAGTCCAACATTCAGCAATAGAGGCAGCCAGAGAACGAATTAATAACACACTACCAGAGGCACACCCAGATGTGTTCATATTCCTGAAAGCAGTGATTGTTATCAGACCAAAGGTCAGGCAGATTACAACCCCGTGGGATCTCAATCCAGTCTTGAATGCATTGATGAAGCCACTATTCAATCCAATGAAGGAAGCAAAACTGTGGTGGGCCTCACTAAAGACGGTGGTCTTGGTAGCCATATCCTCAGCTAGAAGGATCAGTGAGCTCACCACCCTGTCACATAAACAACTGTGCCTAATATTCTTCCCAGAAAAGGTATCTTTATAAACAGTGCCATCATTCATACCCAAGGTAACCACCCCATTCTACTTGAACCAAAGCACCGAACTGCCATCTTTTGAACCAATTTAATTACAGTCAGGACAATCAGACCTCTCGACCCTGGGCATGCCCATGGTCATTGAAACCTAACTACAAAGAACTAGTGGCATCCACAAATCAGAGAGACTGTTTGTATGTACCAAAGGCCACAAGATGGGACTGGCAGCATTAAAGTCAACTACAGTGTCCTGGATAAAGAGGTCAATCATGAAGGCATACAAGGCACAGGCTCAGCCGCCACCAAAGGACTTTAAAACCCACTGTACTAGGGCAGTAGCTATGTCATGAGCAGAAGTGAATCTAGCATCTCTGGAGGACATATGCATAGTTGTGACATGGTTCATGACACATATCTTCACTAAATATTACAGACTGGACATGAGTGCCATATCCTGAACAGGAATTGGCAAAGCAGTTTTGAAGATGTCCATATCTTCATGACTCCACAAAGGTCACTCTGTCTTCCCTCCAGGACATATATCTGAGGGCACTGCCTGTGAAAATCCAAGATACAATGGCTGTGGGAGTGCCGTAGAGAATGTGATTTACAATGAAAGTTTACTCACCTAGTAAAGGTGATTGTGGGAGCATTCTCTATGGTACTCCCCTTTCTGCCCTCTGAGACAGTGACATTGCAGAGCCAAGACAGCCCACCTCCTACCGCACATACATTTGGGCTAATAAACACTTACAGTAATAGTTACCTTAGTGGCCAACCCCACATAGCAGTAGAGTAATAGTCTGAATGTTTAGAAAATAAAGAGAATCTTTAACTACATTCAGTTTTTATTCATTAACTAAGATGTTAGTAACAGAGTGAGAGATTGGTAGCATAGGACTGCACCTTGTTGAATAACACAATTTAGTTACAGCTGTGAAAGAAATCAGACTGAAGATACCTGGGAAGGTTAGGGGAGTAAGGGGCCAGCTCAAAAAGTCATCACATGCGCATACAGCCTATAAAGTGAAAAGGTGAAATCCATGATGTAATGGCTGTGGGAGGGCCATAGAGAATGCTTCCACAATCACTTTTACTAGATGAGTAAACTTCCATTTTTGTTTCTTAGGGTTAATGATGCATGGTATTTGCACCAAGCTGGCGAGGGAGGGAGTCGAGGGGTTGGTGCCTAATGGGATGACAGTCAGCACCTTCCTTGATCATGAAGTGCCACAAAAGGATTGGAGCTAGGTTGATCACTGTTATCTGAGGGGACTTGATACCCAAAAATAACTACTACACACAGACACTGAAGTGGTATATTCACCTAAGGTCTAAATCCAGCAAAGCTGATGTGCGCAAGGCATACATAGCCAGAATATTAGCCCATTTTGGGCAATTGATGGCCTAAATATGACAGATGGTCATAGACCATCATAGTGACAGCTCTAGCCTGATAACTTCAGAGGCTTCCAAATTAGTTACTGGGATCTGTTTCTAGCACCCATAGCTTCAAGTGATGCTTGGAGAGGCTATTTCTCAGTTAATTAGCTCTAAGGGAAGGGCAGCCTTTCTCCTTCTGAGCTCTCCTAGTACAATGCAGTTCACACAGACTTCTGCCTGGCCTCAAGTAAATTAAGTTACAATTCTGTGTTTCCTGCATTGTGTTGTTATTGGGGCACAGCATGAGCTTACATTTTATGTATGTGTTTGTGGTTAATGTTCATAGATATGTGTACATCAGTGGATGGAGAAGGGTACCTACTTACTGGCAGTAGAGGGGGGTTACTTTGATGCAGGGAACTGTGGCAATGGGGAAGATTACACCAGCACAATTTCTCAATTCAAAGTATGGTTAATGCAGTGAATGTAGTAACATGGAACATTCGGGGTTAAATCATCCCATTAAGAGAAAGCATGTACTGACATTTAAAACAACAGAATATACTGTAGGTACTGTATAGCAGTTTATATTAGCAATGTCTTTAGCGCTAAACGGGATACTGCAGTAGTTTGCACCAGGCAGAATTTGAGCGTCAGCTGCATGTACAGTTACGGCATTTAAGACCTCATCCTCACTGTCTCTAATCAGCTGCGAATCACAGTAATTACATACTGGCACTTACAGGCACTTAAGTCAGTCTTCAGTGACCTTTGACTAGCAGCAATCATTAACACATGTAAAGATCACTGATTGCCTGTAACTGCTGATTCAGTCCTGTATATTAAAATCATAAACTGTACATTGACATGTCTCTTCTTTGATGGATACAAAACAAGTCAATTAAAAGAAAACAGTCCTTTGAGAAAAAAGGGATGGAACCCAAAGCACTGGCACAGCAGTGTGATCTCAATAAACATCCCTCAAAGAAACAAAGAAATAATGCTGCAGCAAAAAGACCCCCGCAGCTTGTGGCACAGTACTTGCAAACAAAACAAAAGAAAAATCAATGTTCAGCTCAGAACTACTGCAGTATCCTGGTTAGTGGTGAATAAAGACGGCACTAATATAAACTACTATACAGTATATGCCTGCCAAATTAATGAGATGTGCACCACACTATGATGGTAATGCCCATGGTATAGATGGAAAAGTGCTGACCTGCTTCACATGATTTTCTCTTGCTGCACATTAGGAAGTTCTTGGCAGGAGACTGAAGCAGCATTAGCTCAGATATTTAATAAGCAAATTCACATAACACCCAAAATGTTTCTGGGAGACATGATACAATTGAAGGACCTGTGGGTAAACCGCAGGAAATTGGTCTTTCTTGCAACTTCAGCATCTAAACTAGGACTTTTCCCAAACTCGAAACTTGAAACAGCCACAGACATCCACATTTTAATTTTTTAATTATGGAGAAAGATCATGTCTGGAACATGGCATTAGAGAAATCTGTCTATGCAGTCAGAGAAAAATGCATATATATGAAACTATTAAGGCCCCATATGAGCAGTATGAAGAAAGTCACTCCTGGGACCAGAAAAAGAGTGAATCAAAGGGAGACAGGCCTTAATGCTAGGCTTTCTGTTGCCATCCATTGCCAGAAACAAAACAAAAATATTTCAATGAGTACAAAGTACAACACATGATAAATTTTAAATTTAGATATTCTCAGCATATCTGTATGTTCTTTTTTTATATTGCTAATTGCTGAGTTTATTTCTCCTTTTCTTTTGTTTGGTGCTGTTGAGTATATGTAAAAGGTGTAATGCTTCTGTACTGAACCAGCCAAAAATTACAAAATTATGTAAGTTAATGTGACTATCAGTGAAAACTCTTAAATAAAATTATATTTATAAAAAGGGTGGGATGGTAGACATGGCCTATTCAGATTTTAGTAAGGCATTCAACACCATGCCACATAGCAGATTCATTAGGACACTGAGCAGCTTAGATGGGTCCTAATGTACTAAACTGGGTGCAGTAGGGATTGGTCTTGGGACCTATCCTTTTCAATGTGTTCATTAGGAACATAGGGGAGGGTGTCCAGGGCAAGATGTATCTCTTTACTAATGACACAGAGCTATGCAGCAAGGTAGACAGTAAGGAATGGGTGAGGGAACTTCAGGAAGATCTTGAGAAGCTGGAAAGTTGGTCAAAGGCCTGAATGAAAAGCAAAGTGATACTGCCCCTAAACAGATCACTTGTGAAGCCTGACCTGGAATACTGTGTCCAGTTCTGGAGAAATAGAGATGCAGTAATGAGAGGGCATGTTTGGATGTTGGTGGGGGGAGTAAATGCTGGAGGAATGTAAGGAAGTTTCACTTCACCAAGAGGGTGATGGAGCAGACTGTTGGTGGAAAATGATGGGGGAAGGTACCATAAATGGATTCATACATGGCTGGGACAGAGCTAAAGGACTCATATTCCAAAGTAGGGGTACTGGTGGGGGGGCTGTTGGTGGGGAGGTGGTGGATGGGGACAACTCCCCATGACTGAAACTATGTCAAGAGGTGAGGTAATATAACATGGGTAGACTCAATGGACCATCAGTCTCTTTCTGCTGACAGATTCATTGTCTCTAAATTCCTTACTAGGCAAAATGGACAAGGAAAGAAGGTTTTTGCACAAAACAGCAATTGTATATTTCTTTGGTTGCTTTTTGCACACATTGGATTGGGATGGGAATCCTTTATATTATTATTTGTATATTACTATTAGCAATTATTAAATATCTGTCTGATGAATGCTATGATGGAGTTTCAGGCTCCATGAAGTAAACACAGTCAGCAAGATCTGAGAATGTGGTCCTGTCAAAATATCTAATTATTGAACAAGCAGCAGTAGAATGCAATGCTTGAGTGTTAGGCCCAATGACTTAGACTTGCTAAAGAAGATTTGAGGTTGGACTTGTGGGAATGTCCAGGCAGCTAAAGAATGTGGTAACAGACAGTTGTTCCCAGTGATGCAAACATGGTCACAAAGATTTGGGGTTGTGATCATGTAAATGTCCAATTATTAACTTATTTTATTAAATTATTTAAGTTCTTGTTATCATCCCGGTTCAGACCCTCTTGTAAAGTAGATGTTGTACCTAAAAGAGGCTATCCAGGTGTGAATATCTAAAAATAAATGAATAAAAAAGTAGTAACTAAGGCTTTGAATCTACAAAGAGTAAGTACTGTACATAAGTACATAGGATTGGTGAGATGCCTTAAGACAGTGCGGCTCATCTAGTTCACCTTCCCATTATCCTAGCAGCAATATCCTAAAATGCCTATTCCCATCCAGCAGCTATCAAGCTAAACTAAACTGAAGAATACTTACTCAATATGTGGGATTCTCTGAGTATCCTGAGTTAATTACATGTTATGGGAAAGCAGGTGCAAATGTTACAACACTTCATGTTTTTTGAGTTTTCTCATGGGTGTCACCACTGTTCCCTGGCTGTGGCTTTGAAACCGATTACTAATTAGAAAATATGAGTATCACTCTCTCCTACTCAGGAATTTCTCCCTCAGATCAGAAGCTAACATCATCAATGGCAATTGATGTTGATGATGTTTTGATCTCCCTCAGCTGTCCTCAAAAACAAATTATGAAGTAGGAATGTAACTGAGTGATCTTCCTCTTCCTATTACCCTTCACTGTGGAGAACTATTTCAACAGATTATCAAAGGATCTAGAGATGAGACTGTGGCTCTGGTTCAGAATTTAAATGGAGGGAGGTTATAACAAGAGGATGCAGTCTGCACATTCAAAGAGGACAATTCAAGAAAGACCACAGAAAATATTTTTACACACAGTGGGTGGAAGGTCTGAAATAGGTTACCTTAAGCTGTGGTTGATGGAAGGAATTTGCAGAAGGGCTGTGCAACAGCTGAATATCATTTTCTGAATACCACAAATAATGGGCTATCCAAATATTTGGAGCGGAGTGAAAGCACTGTGGGTCAATTTGGAGACAGGTAATGGCACCACAATCCACACAGGGGTTATATACAGACCCCCATCTAAGGGTGAGGAAATGGACAAGAAAATGATAGAAGCTATCCTTAGAATGGCAGAAATTGGGGAGATATTGTAGATGGGGATCTGAATATGCCAGATGTTAACTGGAGTGCATTTGCTGCAGCCACTTCAAAGAGTGAGGTCATTCTAGATGCCCTACAGGGGGCATGCCTTAGACAACTAGTATTAGAACCCACTCAAGAGGGAGCAATCTTAGACCTGATACTCTCAAATGGAGATGGAGTTAGGATCACAGATTTAGAAGTGGATAGCCATCTGGGAACTAGCGACCATCGAACAGTATGGTTCATGATAAACATAGCAGTAGAGTCAAGCCATACAAAAGCAAAGGTACTGGACTTTAGGAGGGCTGACTTTGCTAAAATGAGTGAGTGCCTAAGGAATTCACTAGCAAATGGGCAGGAAGGTGGGGTGGAAGAACAATGGGGAATAATCAAAACTGTCATCACAGAGGCAACAAGCCTTTGTGTGAAGCAAATAAACAAAACAAAACAAAGGATGTAAAAAAACACTATGGTTCTCAAAGGAGGTGGCAGGGAAGGTTAGGGAGAAAAAGAAAGCATTCAGGAAGTACAAGGAATCACAAAAGGAGCATGACAGAGAACTGTATCAGTTAAATCAAAAGGAAGCAGGGAAAGCAGTCAGAACAGCAAAGTCCTGAACTGAGGGAAAGATAGCCAACTGAGTTAAGAAGGGGGATAAAACCTTTTATAGGTACATCAGGGAGTGAAGGAAGACCAAGGGAGGGATAGTGAGGCTTAATAAAGTGGAGGGGGGTGGTTAGAGGGTGACTGTGAAAAGGCAGAGATACTAAACAAATATTTTGGCTCAGTATTCACAAATGAAGAGGGGGAGGTACTTAAACCAAACAATAGAAACACTCTGGATCTGGGGGTTGATACCAGCCCATTTACAGAAGAAAGAGTTCTGAAAGAACTCTTTTAACGTGGAGGTGGACAAAGCAATGGGGTCTGATAGGATTTATCCCAGAATTCTAAAAGAACTAAGGGTAGAACTAGTGACACCACTGACTACCCTCTTTAACAAATCATGGGAGGATGGGGTGGTACCTGAGGACTGGAAGACGGCAGATGTTATTCCACTTCACAAAAGTGGGAGCAGGGCAGAAGCTTGAAACTATAGACCTGTTAGTTTAACCTCAGTGATAGGGAAAATGATGGAATCACTTCTGAAGGAAAGAATTGTTGAGTAACTAGAGGCCAGAGGGGCATAGGACCCAAGGCAGCATGGATTCACAGTGGGAAGGTCATGTCAGATGAATCTAATAGATTTCTTTGACTGGGTGACCAAAGTAGTAGATCAGGGAGGGGCTGTGGGCATTTGACACAGTCCCACACAAAAGATTAATATACAAGTTAGCCAGCCTTGGAGTGAGTCCCAAGATGGTAGTCTGGGTAAAGAATTGGCTGGAGAACAGGACACAGAGGGTAATAGTCAATGGAGTCCAGTCTGAAGAAAGCGGGTTTACTAGTGGGTACCGCAGGATTCAGTACTTGGTCCAGTCCTCTTCAATATCTTTATAAGTGACATTGCAGAGGGACTGGAAGGAAAAGTATGTCTCTTTGCAGCCGACACAAAGATCTGCAATAAGGTTGATACACAAGGTGGGGTGGAAAGGATGACAAGGGACCTGGCAAGGTTGGAGGAATGGTCAAATGTATAGCAGCTTAGATTCAATGCAAATAAGTGCAAAATAATGCACCTGGGAAACAAAAACCCAGGGGAAGAGTACACAATGGGAGGGTGAGATACTAACAACAACAAAAATGGAAAGGGACCTGTGGGTAGTCATATCAGAGGACTTAAAGGTGGCCAAGCAATGTGAGAGGGCAGTAAGGAGGGCTGGGGGGATACTGGGATGCATAGGGAGAGGCATCACTGGTAGAAAACAGGAAGTTGTTATCCCTCTGTACAGACAGCTGGTGAGACCCCATCTGGAGTACTGCATGCAGTTCTGGAGACCCAGTCTCCACAAAGACATAGACAGGATGGAAGCAGTCCAGAGTAGGGCAACTAAAATGATGCATGGTCTGCACCAGAAGACATATGAAGAGAGACTTAAGGAGCTTAATATGTACTGTATACCCTCGAGGAAAGGAGGGAGAGGGGGGACATGATAGAAACGTTCAAATACCTCAAGGGAATCAACAATGTCCTAGAGGGTAGCATCTTTCAGAAAAAGGTGGCAAGAATAAGGGGACACAATTTGAAGATAGAGGGGGGATGGCTCAGAGGTAATGTGAGGATGTATTTTTTCACAGAGGGTTGTGAATGCATGGAACGGACTTCCTGAGGAGGTTGTGGAGTCAAAAACAGTGGTGGAATTCAAGAATGCATGGGACAGTCATAAGGCAATTCTAGGGGGTGGTGGTAGAAGGAAGTAGGCTGTTGGTTAACTAGGATCTGCAGCTTATCCATTAGGTAGGGAAATGGGCAGACTGGGTGGGCCAAGCGGTCCTTATCTGCCATCAAATTCTATGTTTCTATGAATACCGAATAGTCCACTATTCGACTGGTATTCAGTATTCGGACGGTGGGGTTGTTACACAAGAAAAAAAGCCTTCCCCACCCTCCTAATAAGGTTTTAAATAAATATTAATACCCGAAGTCTAGTGGTCCCATCCCCCCAGCCGAAAACCAGTCCAAAATAAAGAATCCACACACACCACCGCCGAGACTCTCACCCATACCCCTGTCCCCAAATGAATTAAAAATAAAGAAATTCCCATATTTCCCTGGTGTCTAGTGGACCCCCACCCTGTTAAGTAGTGCCCCCCCACCCACAACCCTGAGCTGGCCACCAGCACAGCCCTCTGCTCACCTCCATGGCTGGCAGCCCGAATGAGCATGCAGAGAATGAGCGGGTGCTTGTACAAGCATGTACCCATTCATTAGATTCAGCCAGCTCTCACACTGCTACTAGTACCACTACCGGAGGAGATGGAGGGAGGGAAGGTGATCTGGTCACTGGCAGGGGGATGGGGAAGGGTGTTGTGGACCCTGGGAGGGGATCACAATTCATTCCCCCATCCCCACTGATAGTGACTGACAAGCTCCCTCACCTCCATCCCTCTGGTAGTGGTAGCTAGTGTGACAGCTGGCTGAATCTGTCAATGAATGAGCATGTGCCTATACAAGCACACACTCATTCATGGAAATCTCAGTCGGGCTGCCAGCCGTGGAGGTGAGCAGAGAGCTCTACCAGTGGCCCACTCGGGGTAGTGGAGGGGAGCTTTGTGGGGGCACTACTTGACAGGGTGGGGGGTCCACTAGACACAGGGAAATGAGGGATTTTTAAAATTTGTTACACATTTGGGGACTGGGGTATGGGTGAGAGTCTCGACGAGGGTGGGATTCTTCATTTTGGAATAGCGATCTGTTAGTGGAGTGGGTCAGACCACTAGACACACCAGGGATAAAATATTTATTTTAATGATGGCCAGGGGGGTGCTCTTTCATTTTTAAATACCCCCCTTTCAGCCCACCCGAATAATGAATAACAAATAGTTTGTCTTCGAATACCGAATATTCAGCCGAGTATTAGGGAATTGGTATTCACACAGCCCTATTTGCAGAAATTCAAAGAGGTCCTTGATAGGTGAGATGAGACTGGCTAATCTAATTAGTCCAATGTTCCCACTGGCAGCATGCAACAGGGGGTGCAGTGTACCCTTCTCAAAATTTTTCAGGGGTACAAACCTTGTTTTGAGGGTACATTGCACCCCTAGCAGAAAATTATGGAGGTACACATTTTTTTAAAGCAGAATACCGCACAGCTGCAAAAAATGTTTCAACATTAGCAGAACACCATATTTTTCTTCGAACTTAAGTAACATCATTATACTTGCTTATACTTTGCTGTGTTTCTTCTTGTTATATAAAAAAGACATAAAATATGTTATTGGTTGATATCTGCTGATTTACAGATAAGATAGTAGAATGCAGCAGGATAGGATATTCAACACTACATCCAAGAGTCATACATATTATAAATGATACCAAGCCTTACCAAACACATTATTACAACATCTGCAATGTAACAGCAGCTGTGTTCCAGATCTGAATAAACAAAGTGATGTGTGTACAACACTTACTGCATAACTGCACAGTCACACAAAACAAAGTCAGAGAAACAAACTTATTGTTATCATTTTTCATGGGTACTGGGCTCATGGACTGGCTGGGCTTGTGTTACCAATACAGTATCAGTAGTACTTACTACACATCCTAACCCTAAAACCACAGTACCACTGCTACCAGCACCACAATAGCAAGCAAGCAATAGCATTCTGCTGTGTGTCTCACACACTCACAGTTAGTTGTTCTCTTAGTAACAGAGTGCAGTCATAATACAGACAACCATTTTAATATGTACTTTGTTAGATAAGTTAATGGTAACAGTTTTTAACCATGTAGGGGTACTTATCTATATCAACTTTTTTAATGTGACAACAAGTCACAAAAGGTAAAGTAGCTAAGATAGCAAAAATTGCATTGGATGCCATCTAATCAATGCGTGCAACTGCATAGTGCATATAAATTATTATTATTATATAGTATACAATATTTTTTTAATTGGGTTAAAATCTTATTGAAGGAGCAGTCCTCTATAACTACTAGTAACATCTATCGACCTCCATCTGCAAATTCAGATTACACAACTGATATTTTTAAAGAAATTACACATTTTTCAGAATCTTAAGATACTGTAATATTTGGTGACTTTAACCTCCCTCGTATTAACTGGGACTCATTCTCAGGACAGTCCTATGCTGAGAAAGGACTAATAGATGTGGTAGTTAATACTGGATTACAACAACTTGTTACTGAGCCCACTCGAGGTCCTAATATTTTGGATCTATTATTTACTAACATAGAGCAACAAATTAGCAATTTACGAATTTGGGATCCACCTGGGACCAGTGATCATTCATCTATTCTTTTTGAAATTCAACAGTTTAAAACTACACGAAGGAAGTTATACTGTACAATAAATAAATTATAATAAAGCAAATATTTCTAAAATCAATGAATACTTACAAAACATAAACTGGGAATTTAATCTTCTTAATTGTACAACACAACAAGCTTGGGACTTTTTTAAAAACATTGTACATTATTTGGAAAATACCTTTATTCCATCTAAGTGGAAATTTAATAATAAAGGAAAAATTCCCCCTTGGTTCAACAAGACAATTAAAAATCAGATAAAAATAAAAATTAAACTTTTTAGGAAACTTGAGAATAGTTCTGTTCCATTTAAAACTACTCTATTACATAAATACAGACTATCTGTGAAAACTTAAAAATTCCATTAAATTGGCAAAAAATAAGCTAGAATTTAAACTAGCTCACACAAAAGACTGTCACAAATCTTGTTTCTCCTATATAAATGGTAAAAAAGGTGTATCAAGGACCATTGGTCCCATTGTAACCAATGGCTCTTCTCTATCTGATATAGAAACCTCGAATCTCTTTAATAAGTACTTTTGTTCTGTCTTCTCTCAAAAATCACCTATTAGTACATTTAAAGTTCACCACGTAGATTATCATAGGTTCTATCCAACTGACATTATACAGGCTATCAAAAAACTAAAAAAAAAATACTAGTCCGGGCCCAGACGGTATTTATCCATGGTTTCTGATCGAAACCTCTATAAATATTTATATACCTTTGTCAATTATCTTCAACAAATCCTTACAAGAAAGCATTGTACCAAATGATTGGCATTCAGCAGTAGTTACTCCCATATTTAAAAAAGGCAATAGAGGTTCTGTGCAAAATTATCATCCAATTAGCCTGACCTCAGTGGCTGGTAAATTAATGGAACGAGTAATGAAGTCTCTAATAGATCAAGATTGTAAAAAATTAGGAATTTATGATTCAAATCAGCATGTGTTTACTCTCAAGTATTCCTGCACCACCAATCTGATATCATTTTACAATAATATAAGTACTCTACTAGATGTGGGTGTCCCTACTGATGTAATTCTTTTGGACTTTAGTAGAGCTTTCGATAAAGTCTCACATGAAAAACTCATTACTAAAATGCACAATCTAGGTTTGTCACCTGATATTGTCAACTGGACTTTAAACTGGTTCACAAATCATTCTCAGAGAGTCAGCATTAATGATATCTTGTCTGATTCGGGTAGTGTGACAAGTGGTGTACCACAGGGGACAGTCTTGGGACCAACGTTGTTTAATCTCTTTATCAGTGATTTACAAACAAGGCCAAATAACTTCATGGTTAAATTTGCAGACGATACTAAATTGGGGGGCAAGGTTAATAATCAAGAAAATATTTCTGCATTAAAGAAGGATTTGGAAAAATTAACACTTTGGGCAAATGAAAATCATATGCAGTTTAATCAAGACAAATGTTTAGTTGTGCATTTTGGTGTAAATAATCCAAAAATGATATATTATATAAACAGACTACCACTTCACTCATCAAACTGTGAAAAATATTTAGGGATATATGTTAATAATAAACTTACATCAAATGATCACTGTGTTAGAACTGCTTGCATGACCAACAGACTTTTGAGGCAAATAAAATGCACTTTTGTTAATCGCACTGAACAATGCCTTATTCCATTGTATAGGGCATACATTAGAACAGTATCTAGACTATGGCTCCCTTTCTGGAATCCAAAGCAAAAAAAGACATAGCAATTCTTGAACAGGTTCAAAGGAAGTAACTAGAATGATTCCAAGATTAACAAACTTGCATTATCAGAACAGATTAAAAGCTACTGGTCTCTTCTCTCTTCAAACTTGAAGATTAAGAGGTGATATGCTTATGGTTTTAATTTAATAAATTCACCAGATCTAATGGAAAAATGTGGTCTAACACTCTCCAAAAGGAGACATGTTCTGAGACTGCATAATAAACAGCTTGAAGTAAAACTTATAAAACCAGCAAAAGGGAAACTTTTTCCAATAAGAGCATCCATTGTATGGAACACCTTGCCACAAGAATTGATAGAGGCAACTAGTGCCACTGTCTTTAAAAACAAATTAGATGTTTGGTTGAGGGATAATAGATAAATAATGTCCCACATAGTGTGGGGACAGTCTCGATGAGGCTCTGGCCTTCTTCTGTTCTTTCATACCAGGTAATACCAAGTAGAAATAAAGATGTGTCAACAACTCATGTCATCACTTACCACAGTCATGACTCAAGAGAGATGAGACCACCCACCTCACTACCAGTCACCTCATGTATCATTAATATGTAATACAAACATGGATGTGCTTTGTGGTGCTCTGCTGTACTGTCACAGTCAGTGCAACAACCAAACAATGCATGCATTTGTAGTTGTAAATTATCTTGCATATATTTTAGGCATTTAATTTGTGGGCTTCCTTGCATTTAGCCAGTAATAAGCCCAATACCTTGTGCCAGTCTGAAGCTTGTTTAGTTGATTTTTCTTTAATGTACATTTTTTATGGTCTATAAAGTTTTAGAAGTGATTGCATCATGACTTGGTGGTGGTCCCCCAACTAGCCATGCCAGTCAATCCTTCCAGCTTCCTAGTTCATCTGTCCCCATGTTCCAACGTTTTCTTTGTAACATTTCTACATACACGGTTGGGGAGAGCAGCCAGGTGGCCACCGTCACTCTTCCTGCCTGTACACATCCTGCAGAGACGTCCACAAAACCTGAGTGTGCAGGGCTGTAGCAGAGGAACTAGAAAACTGTCAAAGGATCAATGGCAGTGGCTATGGAGGAGCCAGGTACAATTGCAGGCCCTTCTAAAACTTCATAGATGTGAGTAAAACAAAAAGTGTACCTTCTACCAAATCAGCTCATCATCACGTCATGGTGGCATATGGCTGTGGGCTACGGTTTTGAAAAATCAGGCAGCTGTGCTCTCAGATCACCATCAGGTACTGCTTGTCTCTCATGGGCTGCCAAAAACATCAAAAAAACAACCAACCCACTCTTAACTGAGACAGGAAAACTGACTCTTAAGAAGTATAAGTAAGTAATGTGTAAAGTAAGGGGCTATGATGTTTTAGAAGATATTGCATCATGCCTTGGTGGTCCCCCAGCTAGCCATGCCAGTTGATCGCTTCCAGCTTCCTAGTTCATATGCTGCGGCCCTGTCCCCCACGCTTCAAGCTTTTCTTTGTAACATTTCCATGTGCATGGTTGAGGAGAGCAGCCAGGTGGCCACCCATCACTCTTCCTGCCTGTACCCATCCTGCAGAGAAGTTGCAAAACCTCAGTGCGCAGGGCCATAGTAGAGGAACTAGGAAACTGTCAAACTATCAAGTGGCAGTGGTGATGGAGGAGCCAGGTATGATTGCAGGCCCTTCTAAAACTTCATAGACGTGGGTAAAACAAAAATTGTACCTTTTACCAAATCAGCTCACCATCATGTTGTGGTGGCATATGGTTTTGGGCTATGGTTTTGAAAAATCAGGCAGCTGTGCTCTCAGATCATCATCTGGTACTGCTTGTCTCTCATGGGCTGCCAAAAACATCAAAGAACCAACTAACTCTTAACTATAAATAAGTAAATGACTCTTAACAAAACTTTTTTATTTAGTCTTTGCCCCATGCGGTGTGCCTGTGCCCCTGCCCTTCATCTGCTGTGCCCATCGGCCACATCTTATTACATACAGTATCAATGAATGTATGGATCTGTGTGATACATAGTCTACAGCTAGGAATGTGAATGATCCAGCGGTACAAACTGACAGAGAATCATTTGTGCAATGTTGGTTGGTTGATTCTACAAAAATATATATAACAAGCATTTGTCAATGCGAATGTTTGGTTGCTGGCATTGGCAGTGGTAGTGTAGAACTACAGAGCTGCATAATAGGAATGGCAGTGAAGTATTGAACTGAAGCCAACCCTACCACCCTGCAGAGAGTGACAGGCATTGGGGTGTGCCTTTGGGTTGTCAGGCATAACGGCCCGCCATTTCACCACACCCACCCTGCAGACACTGACAAGTGTCATGGTGTTCCTTAGGGTCTTTGGCCTTATGCGCACCCCATTCCATTAGAAAATATGGTGAGATGGGTGCAATATAGGAGAATGGGGTGAACTTTGGGGCCAAAGAGTCCAAGGCATACCTCGATGCCTCTCACTGGCTGCAGGGTGTGGAATGATATAAGCATTACAGGCAAGAATCCCAAGTCACACCCCTGATGCCTGTCATTCTCTACAGGGTTGGGCGTTATGGTTGGAAACCCTAATACCTCAGGCATTCGTTGGTAATTTCACTCCAAATTTTCAACATGTTTTTTTTGTGACCCCACCTCATGAACAGGGGGAATATCAGTTTGTTAGCCAAAAGCTGCTTATGCACAGCGACTATGACATTTAGCACCACAGGTGCAAAAACATTCCGAATAGGATGTAAAAAATGACAGCTGTACTGTTCATGGGGAGGTGTAAAAAATGGCAATGTTGCAAATCTGCAGTAAAAATATTTAAAAAAATGGTGAAGTGACGAGCATACATAGAATCTGTGCAACGCATACCCGTCATATAATTAGGTTGGGGATTTTTTACAGCAGATTGTCAACTCAGGCATAAAGGGTGCCTCCGATCATGAACAGTGTCACTGTGATTTTCTTTATCTGTCCCGAACAATGATTTCCCACAGCGACCACACATCTCTGCACTGAAAGTGTGAAAACACACTTCGGCCATGTTGTGAAAAATGACAGCTGTACTGTTCATAAGGAAGTGTGGAAAAATGCCACTGGTGAAAATCTGGACTGAAAATATTACGAAGTCATGAACTTACGAGGGTGCATGGAAACTGCGCAATGCTCACTCGTAACACAGTCATTTTATGGACTTTTGTCACCAAATTTTCAACATAGCCATTTTAAGACCTCTGCTCATGAACAGTGTAACTGTGATTTTCTTAATCTGTCCCAAACATTGCTTTCGCACACCAACAGCACCATTGTGCGCTACATGTGGCGAAACACATTTTGGGTGACATATGAAAAATGGCAGCTGTACTGTTCATAAGGAAGTGTAATAAAATGGCAATGTTGAAAATCTGGAGTGAAAATATTAAATTCGCAAACTTACGAGCATGCATAGGAACTGCGCAACGCACACTCGTAAAACAGTCATTTTTAGGAATTTTTTCACCAAATTTTCAACATAGCCATTTTAAGACCTCTGCTCATGAACAGTGTCAGTGTGATTTTCTTAATGTATCCCTACATTGATTTTTCACACCGACTCGCCATTGTATGCGCTACATGGGCGGAAACACATTTTGGGTGAGATATGAAAATGACAGCTATACTGCTCATAAGAAGGTGTGGTAAAATGGCAATGTTGAAAATCTGGAATGAAAATATTGAAAATTGCGTACTTATGGCGTCGTGTAGGAACTGTACATAGCGCGCTAGTAAAACAGTCATTTTCTGGAATTTTTCACCAAATTTTCAACATAGCCATTTTAAGACCTCTGCTCATGAACAGTGTCACTGTGATTTTCTTAATTTGTCCATACATTGATTTTTCACTGACTGCGCCATTGTTGCTACATGGCGGAAACACATTTTGGGTTAGATGTGAAAATGACAGCTGTACTGCTCATAAGAAGGTGTGGTAAAATGGCAATGTTGAAAATCTGGGTGAAAATATTGAAAATTCACGAACTTACAGTGTTTGTGGGAACTGTACAATGCACACTCATAAAACAGTCATTGTTAGGAATTTTTCCACCAAATTTTCAAAATAGTCTTTTTGAGAGCCCACCTTATGAACACTGGCAGTGTCATTTCATTAATCATTCTGGAAAGGTGATTTCATGCAGTGGCTGCGAAATCACCCTTCGGGCCAGAGTAACGCCATGACAGTGCAAGAATTCATGAGGAGGGGTCCCAAAAACCCCATGTTGAAAATTTGGTGCAAAAATTCCTAAAAATGCCTGAGATATGCAACAAAGTTGGAAAAAACCATCTAGCCCATTATACAGCTTACCGGCATTTCCTCAGTTCGCGGTCGGCTTTGAAGAGTGCAGACGTGTTCCCGGTCCAGCGAAGATCGTCGCTCCCGACTCCGGAGGTAAGTATGGGGTGAGGGGGTGAGGGAGGCAGGGTGCTCAGTGGGTGGGTGCGGGTTGTGGGAGGGGCTGGGAGAAGCGCTGTGGGACTGTTTTATTTTGCAGGTAAAAATAAAAAAAGAGCGACAGAGGACGTTTGCCACGCGAGAGGTGGGCTCCCAGCATGGCACAAGGATGGCTGGGGAGGATCGTGGAGCTGACGGGATTGGGCACCCCGTCGGCCATAGGATCAGTTGCCATGCTGAGGTGAGCTCCAGCGTGGCACCCAGTACTCAGGGAGAAGACAGTGAAGCCGATGGGGATTGGGCACCCCACGGCTATACCGATAGGTTGCCACGCTGGGGTGGGCACCAGCGTGGCATTTAGAAAACTTTGGGGAGCACAGCACAGCTGATGGGGATTGGGCACCCCTATCGACTATAGAGTGTGTGCGTGGGGGCAACGCAGTATGCGTGCGTGTGTGTGTGTGTGTGTGTGTGTGTGTGTGTGTGGGGAGCTGCGCGGGCAGGCGATATCTTATCGCTGCTCACCGAAGCGTAGTCTCTTTCAATTCAGTATGCCACTGCATTTTGGAGCTTGTCATAGACAGCTCCAGCATGCATTGGCTTACAGGGCCGCACCTGCCAACACACACTGACTGAACTGGAAGAGGGGTGACACACCTCCGAAAACTCGAATGATGGCACTATGTTTCTTGCACATGTGCAAGCAAACATAAAAATGTAATTGAATTCATAATAGGGTGGCAGTCATACTAATTTGAATAAGTATTATTCCCCAGATTGTTCTGTCTAGTTTTATGTGAGCATTGCTCAAGAAAACATTCTAGCTCTCGTATCACCGTCACAGATTCTTTCTTGAAATCATTTTTAGACACATGTGACAAATAAGAAGTTTGCTTTCAACAGCCTGTTTGAGTTAGTTTATTCGTTTGAATGTTGTGTACTAGATTCTGTGAAGAAAATCCTCTTTCACAGGGCACACTAGTCAGTGGTATGGAGAGTAGAATTTTGCCAGTGTAGCAAAGTGAGGAAATGTTTCATTATAGTTGGAAATGAGGTTTCACAGAGTGCGTGCAATGTACTGTCTTTGCAGTTGCTAACTAAATATTTGAACTGAGTGAAACTTTCCCTAGCTTCCTGTCCATCTGTCAATGATGGTGAATGTTCTGTGGTAAAACCATAAAAGTCAATCAGCCGGTTTAAGGCTTCAATTCCATAGTCGCACAGGCCCTGAACAGTTGCTGGCAGCAGTTTAAGATTTAGTACAGTGTTTAGATCAATCAAAACCTGCATGTCAGTTTCAGTGAACCTCTTGTCTAGTTCTGCTGATAATCTGTCAATGAATTTGTTCTTGACAGAACAGATCATCCTCAAACCCTCTTCATTTACAGTACATGTCACTCCCTTGTACTGGTTGTCATTATCTTGTAACTGAGCAATCATTTCTTGACACAGTGGCAAATATTCTACTTCTCTCATGTCCTGAAGCTGTTGTTTTGTTGCATTCACCATGGCTACCATTTGCCCAATATTAATGTTATCTTTCTGGAAAATTAGGGACAATCTTGTCAGGAGTGCAAGAATTTCTTTCATAAGTAGACTATACCCAATGAACTTTACATTCCTCACTTTTGTGAACAAACCCTTTGCCTTGATTTGTGTGCCCTTATTACCACTAGCAACCTCATTTTCAAGGTCCATAACAACAGATGGCCATGATGAACACACGAAAACAACAGCATCATTTAAGCTTAGCCACCGCACACTGTTTGGTCTTTTGAAATGTTTAACATGGCCAGTCATGACCTGTTCCAATTCTCGTACTTTGATGTAACGGACAGGACCATCGTGATAGAAATTATAAACAGCTACCAGTGTATCCTGGTAAGCTGAGAGTTCTTTGATGTTTTTGGCAGCCCATGAGGACACCAGTGCCAAGCGATGTACGGCACACCACACATGTACCGACTTTGGGTTGTCCCTCTGCAGCTGCAAACCAACACCATTTAACCTACCAACCATGACGTTGGCACCGTCAGTTCCAAAACCTGTCACCTTAGAAATCGAACAATCCACTGACTTAAGAAAATCTAAAATAGCATTATAGATAGTTTCTGCTCAGCCATCTCTCACTATCACATTTGCACAAAATGTAACATTAACGTGTTCCTTGTCAAGTGTTTTGCAGTATATTACAAGTTTCTTGTTTACCACCACATCTGTGCTTTCATCAACCATTATGCCTACGAATTCACTGGTTAATTGCTGCCTGTATATCAGATTTACAAACCTCAGCAATTGCTTTTGAAAATCTGCAGCAGCCTGATGGTGTCTATAGGTTCCTGATTTTTCAAAACCGTAGCCCCATTAGAAATCTGTAGGTCTATCAAGTCACAGTACTTTCTATCTATTTGTGTGTTGAGCCATAAATAAGGCTGTCAAGCTGTGCATCTAAGACATCTGCACTTTTCCTATCATTGACATTTATTGTGGATGTTAAATCTCTCTACCAGCCACTGTCTGCTTAGCTATTTTATGATCATTAGATTCCATATGACTTACAAGGCAGACCGCTGATAATTTTGATCCCTTTACAAAAGCGTTATGTCTACTTGTTCCTGCATCTATGCACACCTGGCAATGTAAAACAACTCATTTTGACATTTGTTTTGTCTGTAACCATAGAAATTCTGCTTTCCATTTCTCTTGGAAATGTTTAAGTCCAGAAATGTTAGAAAGAGTACTGATGGCTTTGCAGTCGTTGCATTTTTGTCACTGGAACTATCCCCAATGCCTCAGGTTCTTGTTCTGAGCATCTGTTGCTGCTAATGGTCCCTTCCACCTCACCGGATGACTCACACAGACCAATGCCATCAGGTCGTCCTCGAGTTCTTCGGGCATCTTCTTGATCCTGTGGATCGCATTCGGTCCCAGTGGTCTCACTGCTCTTATCTTCAAGTGGCAATGCTGGCAGCAATTCACTTGCTGTGAAAAATACACAAACAAGAGAAAAAAATGTTAATGACAGGCAATAACAACAAACATAATAATATAATGATATATTGTCATTGACTTCTGTTTATTTATTTATTTAAGCAATAAGGTATTACAAGCCACCAGGGTGTGTGTGTGTTTTGGAGGGATAACAGAACAGCCCTCCTCATGTGGGTTGAACTTTGAAGAAGTACAATGAATCCATACTGCACTCCTTAACCACACAAGAATCTTGGCAGGTGGCCTAAGTCACCCATAACCTGACCTGGACCAAGTCCTCATTGCAGTTATGAAATGGGTCCTTTTTTGTTCATTTTATGCATTTTTTAAAACATATTACTTTCAGCTGGGTGGTTGTACTGGCCAGGAATGGATAACGGCCTAGATGAATTCAGCTCTCTTGTCTCAAACTACAGCCAATCAGACTAACTTACTGACGTGACAAGGACATCAGCATTCTTTACACCAATTACCATAAAAATAACAGTACAGTTTATTCAACTTACATCACACATTATTCCACTTTTCATGTCACATACTTATAAGTCACTTAACCTATACTCCCTCCCTCTCCCTTTCTCTCTTTCTCTCTCTCTCTCTCCCTCTCTCCCTCCCTACTTCAGTTAATTATACAAATGATGTGTCTTCTACTACACTTAGTAGATACCCTACCCTCCCTTCCCTGGCCTGTTCATTCCGAAAGCGGACAAATAGTTCCCGGACAATATGTCACGGACATAATATTGCGGTAATAATGGCGAATGGTCAAAATAATGTTGCTCGTTAAAGTTGCATCTCTCATATAGTCGCGGTCGAAATGTCACCCTGTGTTTTTAGTTAGCTCTGCTCGCTGGTTCGCTTGCGCTTTGGCACATCCCCATTCGAACTTCTAGGTTCATTCAGGTCTGCGCTTGGGCACAGGAACTGGTTCACTCTCCTTCCTCCCAGCCCATTCAAACATCTGGGTTTGCTCAGCTCTGCGCTTTGGCACAGGAACCAGTTCGTTCTCCTTTTAGCATGCAGTCCATTAGCCCTTCTTGCTTAACTGAGGTTTGTGTTATGTATAAATGTATAACTTCAGGGCTTATTTGGAGCTGGTGCTTTAAAAACTGTTAAAATCCTTACAATCTTTCATATAACTTCAGGGCACTCGAACTTGATTCTTTGGTGCTACTGGATTAAGTATGGGTTCTTGTGCTTTGTGCATCACATACTTATTTGGAGCTGGTGCTTTAAAAACTTCTAAAATCCTTAAAATCTTTATTAAAATGGTTCTAACTTCAGGGCACTCGAACTTGATTCTTTGGTAGTACTGTGTTACTGGTTCTGGTGCTTTGAGCTTCACACTGTGTGCTAAAATCAGTAAAATCATAAACACAATAAAAGCTTTATTAAAAATCCTTTACACAACATTTATTTCTAGGACACTTGCTATGTCAGAAAGGTATTGTTTAGGTTCACAGCTTGTGAAATCACCGCAGATGTTTTTGTAAATTTTGTTCAGCCTCAAGTATTTACTATTCTTTCTCAGGGATCCTGCCAAGCTCAGTTGTCTTCGCTGCAGAGAAAGGCGTGCTGTTCTTGCCTCAATTTGTGAGCAAGTCTAGCACAAGTGGGATGTGCAATCATCACAGTTCTTGCAAAGGCTCGGTACCATGCTTCAAGGTGTTTACTACTGCGTGGAAGATCATTAACAACACGGTCATTCTGATTCCAGAGCGAGATTGGGTACCGTGGCTGGCGTCTACTTTTCTTGTTCTGTATGGTCTTCCAGCGTATGTATCCTTGAAATAATCGAGGATTATTTCAAGATCTGAAAAACTGTCATCATCCTGTAGCATTTCAAAGTATTTTTCTACAAACTGTTGTGGTACATAAGCCAGCGCAAGTAAGCATCGAACTTTCAGAGCAAACTCTTCCTCCTTGATGTAACACTGTTGCAAACCAGCACTTTGAATATGGCACCACAAAGCTTGTCCCAGATGAAAATTGCACCTGCTGAGGTCTGCATTTGGAACAATCTTCCGTAAAACGTAAATGGCAGCAAGTTCAAAGTCTAGCATAATACTTAGCGCATTAAGTTTTGCAGACATTAATACCTCTAAGTGTTTAAAGAACTTAAGGTACACAGCCTCACTATGTCCTGGGAGAAGGGCATACACACATGGATGGTTTACACCATTTACTAATGTGTGCAAAGTATACATCTGATCGTCTCCCCGTGGTGCAACACTAAATGTACTGTCGCAAAACCAATGACCATTTTGTGCTAAACATCTAAGGTCATCATCACTAGCAAAAATTACAATGTCCTCATTTACACATAAAAAAGGTTCATTGCTAATTGTATTTGCATACTCCTGAATATCGCAGTGCTCATTAGTGCTGCATAGCTGCCTCTGTCTACAAACACCTCTCCTCAAGGTGTCCTGTGATGGAAGAAGGTGTGCATGTCAAACATCCACCTCCTGCAATCCTCGATGAACAACATTGCATGTTGGCTCCTCAGTCTCTCTTGCCCTGTGCTTAATGTTTGCTCTTGTTGCATCTACCACAACCTTGCCGTGTATAGGGGCATGGTTGTGCTCTGTTGGAGATTTGCAAATAGAATCACCAACAGTGTGTAGTCTCGCCCTGCAGCTTCGCATCTCACGTCTCCAAATTATCTTATTTTCTGATCCATGCTTCTCTTTTGTATATAAGAAATTATCAAGAGCAAGCTTTGACTTTCCTTTCTGACTTTGAATAAACTCCATTTTGAAAATACCTCAGCAGTGCTTTGAGACCTTAAGTAGAATATATACAGGTGAGACTAATGCTCAAATTAGATAAATCATTAGATAGCAGGTACTATCAGGAGTGCAATTACCAATTACCAATCACTGTCGATCAAGTATGCTGCTAGTATGGTATATAATTGAATGTCAGCAATCTGGTGCTTTAACAATAATGCTCACTCAGGTATGGTGCTATAATTGTATAAATAGGAGCTTCAAATTGAATGGGTGCTTTCATGTTGTGGAACTCGATCTGACAATGCTTAGGTGACTGGAAGGAACAGCAGAAACACTCTGGCAAATACAGATCTATTACAGTACCAGCATGTGTCCTCATTTCCCATATCAAACTCACATATGCATGACCAAATAGCAGAACCTCACTCCATGTTGGTCAACATAAAAGGCAGCTGTTCGATTCGGAACCCCTTCTGGGAGTCAGTGATGACTAAATTTAGAGGAAAGGTGGGGGTTCAAACACAGAGAGGGGGTATGAAAAGAACGACATTGCTAATCATAATGATTATGTGATCCACTGCAAGTATAGGGACTTGATACATCAGACAATACGTCGCCGATTTAAACCCGTGGCAACATCTGCATGACGCTTACTCTTGGGACCAAATGATCAGACAACATTTAAACCGCGACCAAATGCCTGTGGTCTTAAATCCAACGACTAATCATCCTAGTGCCGTTCATTCGATCACACCCACAGACTAGAGTACTCCTCTCCAGCTCCTCCCTACTGCACCTGACTGCATGGGTCAAAATAAAGTTTTGCATCAACTAGCCAGGCAGGAGGGCTAGTGACTGGGAAAATTAACTAGTAGACCCACTGACATTCCTACTGGCTCAGTTGGTGTTTGACCTTTGAGTGATGCCTTCTCCAGTAGAAACCTGCAAGGCTAGTTAAATGAAAATTGCACCACCCAATACAAAATCTACCAGCATTTGGCCAGCAGGCTGGTGCCAATTTCAACCCCTGTGACTGATGTGCAGTGGTGGTGACCCATCGCCTCCCACAAAATAACTGTACAATTAGGTTAAAATATAGAATGGTGGGTTATGTATAATTATGTGAAGAGATTTTAATTGCTGTCACTAGATTTATTTTAAAGAATTTCAAAATGCTGCTGTTACTACTGCTGTCATTGTTCTTATCAACTGCCTTTCTTTTCTTCACCACCAGTTGCCATTTCTCAATACTGTACTATCTCGTCTATCTATTTTTGCTTCTGTTGGGTCTGTTCATGAACTGGGGAGTGGAAGGGGACTCTTACTGAGATGACAGTTGTACAGTCAGTGATTGTGCCACTTCACTGCAGTGCAGAGCCACAGACACAAGACACCACATGCAGCAGGTGCCACAGCACTCAGTGCTTGGATATGAAGAGGAGGAACTTAGGGATAACAACCCCAGCCTAAAGAAGACAGTCATGTGGCTTGGACATGGTTTACTTATTTAACTATTTTCATAATGAAAGTAATTTTTCTGTAGGTCCAAACTTGCTGTTCTAATGAGGTATTCCATTTGGGGGATCTCTCCTACCTGTCTCTTTGTTAAGGCCTGTCTTAGTGCCTCAAGTCTGATGTCGGGGGGATGCTGGTATATAGATCAATTACAGTACATCTAACCTCACTAGGATGCTCTCTTTGTGTACTATAAATACCTTATTTAGGCTGTCCAAAACTTCTGTTGTATTCAGTGTCTTTTGCATATGATCTCATAGCCACTACATGGGGCTATACATGTGGCAGTTCACAAAGACAGAGAGTGGTTGCAGGACAGACCCAAAGCCAGCTATAGTGGGTCTGCCCAGAGGTTTTTCTCTCTGTCTTTGAGGATCTTGGGAACAGTATAAAGACTGGCTTGACAAGGAAAGGCCTAAAAAGGACTTTCCATTCCCATTCACTTAAAAGTTTTATATCTAAAGAGACTCACTAAGATAACCCTATGCACCACATATATTGGTGCCTTACCTCATTGAAATGCTGCTTATGTACTGTATATTTGCCCCATAAATTTCCAGTAGTTTATTTTATTTATTTATTAGAAAAGTCGGATTTATAACCTTTGAGTCAGGGACTCATTTACAAAGGCACCTCGTTGTGGTGGGGTAGACAGAGTTATATAGTGTGGTTACAACAGTGAGAACAGTACAGGTGCAGAACATTAAACATAGAGTACATAGATTACAAATAATGTTACTTATAATAGGTTATAGTCATATACAAAGGTACCCAAGGGTTACATTGGAAACAGCCCTGGACATACCTAGATAATATCTGAGAGGGTGGGTAGGGATGGGGAGAGGGGTGGGAGGGAAAAGGATAAGCTGTCTGGAGGACATTGTCAATCAGTTTAGATGTAATT
The DNA here is from genome assembly GCA_016271365.2 of Neoceratodus forsteri. Classification (NCBI taxonomy): domain Eukaryota; kingdom Metazoa; phylum Chordata; order Ceratodontiformes; family Ceratodontidae; genus Neoceratodus; species Neoceratodus forsteri. The sequence continues at coordinate 739,355,502 of CM057449.1, forward strand.
TCGCTCATAAGTTTCATACACGGGTTATTTCATTTCCCAGTCTTAAGATCTGCCCATTGGTCAGTCAAATTATGACATGACCCAGGGAGAGTGCAGGGAGGAGCTCCATTACAGTCTATGAGGGGCAACTGTAGCATTTTTATATATCACAGTCACCATTTGGTGATTAAATAAAGACCGGGTGACTATAAATACCTATTTAGTCACCTGGTGCCTAATTAATCACCAAATGGTCATGTGATATGTAAAATGTTAGTAAAATGCCTCCCATAGACTATAATGGAGCTCATCCACACTCTTCCTGGTTAACATCATAATTTGGTTGAGCGGGGGTGGACTCGTGGGGAGGATCGTGAAGACCGAAGTGAAAGTAAACCAGGTATGAAACTTTAAGAGTGAGATCATGTCTAAACTACTCGAAGTATGGGGAAATATATATAGGCAGCATTTCAATGAGGTAAGGCACTGATATATGTGGTGCATAGCTCCATTTATTTAACTTAGTGAGTCTCTTTAAACCTTTTCCACAATATAAGCACCAGTTTTTTTCTTCCTCTGTTGGATTCTTGTCTGCTCATTTACAGTTATTTTGATTCCTTAATTGCCTAAGGCACTCCTCTCTATAGTTCTCCTGGTCTGATAGAACTTCTCCTCCCCGTTTGTTTACTTTTTTGATCACTATTGATTTGTCAGTTTCTAAACTATGCAGTGCTGCAAACACTTCTGCAGATAGGTAAAATGTTAATCTAATTTGCTTTAGATTTTTCCATCCTTTCCATCACTTTATCTATGAGAGAAATCTATTTCCATCACTTTATCTATCAGATTCATAAATACTGCTATGTTCACTAGTACTAGATTTGGGGTAGGCTCTGAGATCTGTAGTCCCAGTTTTTGCAAGGGTCTGTCTCCTTATAGCCTCTCTAGGGTCTGTCTGTTGTGAAATATTGCCTGAATCGTGACCTCCTATAAAACTTCTGTAAGTCTAATTTTAAGTTAAAGGTATTCATCTCATTGTGGGGGCAAAACAAAAGTCCCTTATTCATTACCCTTTGTTCTGTCACTGTAAGCTGTCTTCTAGAAAGGTTAAATATTATGTTGTTTCCTTCTGGTGCTTTGCAGCTATTCTACCCCATATTTTCACTTTGCTGTTGTTTCCTATCTCTAGTTCAGATTCTTCTTTGCATCCTCCTCCTTTTCTTGCCTTTTTTTCTGTAGCATCCTTTGTTCTATCTTTGGAACCTCCATTACACCTGCCTATGCTCCTGCCAGTTCCTTGTGCCCCATCCTCTATATCTTCCTCTCTTTCAAAAATATTGATCTTTTGATTCATGGTGCTGTCTGTCCCCTTCTTAGCTGCTATCCAAGTTGTACAGTGATGAACCTGAGTCCAGATTATGATGGTATTGTTGGAAGTATGGTGCATTTTTCCACCAAGTGTAGACTTTCTCATCTTTGTAATTGTTTGTCACACTTGAACTTTCTTAATTTCTGACTAATTAGGTTGTTTTCACAGTCTTAAAGTCCTTTTCAAGATTTTAATTAAAAATGCACTGTATTTCGTTATGTTATGATTTTGTACTGTTCTGCTGGGATATTCATTTGATCCCACATGTTTATCATTTCTATTGTTAAAGCTTCAACTAGTAACAACATGAAGTCCAAAAAATATTTGTTCTAGACCCTGACCTCTTTCTTTCCTTCCTATATCAGCTATTGTAAAACCTAGGATTTGTTTTTTTTTTCTCATTTAATTTATTTTATTGACGTTTACAAGTACAATCTACATTCACAACACAGTACTTAGAAAAGTCAGCACAATTCCTAAAGTCCCTCTCCCTCCACCCCCTTCCAACCAACCCCTCCACCCCTCAGACCTTCTTCCCCCTCCCCAGAGTGTGCCATTTTATCTACTTTGCTAAGAAAGACAGGATTGACATTATACCAAGGTACAATGGGTAGCAGAGGAGCTATCCAGGAGGTAAGTTCAAATATAGGGCATCCAATTTGCCCCATTTGTGTTTAAACAGATGCTTGCAATCATACACTCAGATCCTAGGTAAAAGATAGTTCATGTAGCCATTCCTTATTGGAGATGGGAGTTTGATCTATTCAGTATTTAAGGACCAGTTTTTTAACAGCCATGAAAATGAGTGACGTGTGGTATTTTCTTTCTTTGACCCATATTGATGTATAGTCTCCTAAAATACAGATTGAGGGAGTGAATAAATATTCCAGACCCAGTAACAGGTTTATATGGGACTTAATCTTGGCCTGGAGGGGGGCCACCTTCTCACATTCCCAAAAGACGTACAAGAGAGTCCCTTCCATATTGCCGCATCTGGTACAAACTGAGGTCATGAGATGACCCATCTTGGCCAGTTTAACTGGTGTATAATACATGTTATTTAGAATTTGGTATTAGTGAGCCTTAATCAATCTTGAGTGTGGTATTGGTGTAAATCTTTCCACATATGGGCCCAGTTAAGTGTGTCCTTTGGTAGAAGATGGTCCCAAATTTTGGAGCCCTCCAGATGAGATAGGTAAACTACAGAAAGGAGAAGGTTATATAATGAGGCCATGCTGTGAGGTTGGTTTGCTAGATTTTGTATTTGATGTAGTATGGGACTCAGCTCAGATGGTTCTGGGATGAGACCAAAGTGAGTCAGAAGCAGGTGCCTCAGCTGATAGACTTTGAATGTGGAGTGTGGGGAAATATGAAGGTTTGTTAGTAACTCCTTAGTGGGTAACAAAGTGCCGGAGGGATACAAGTCAGACACCTTGTAACCCTGCAGTTGCAGTAGCCAGACTCATGAAAGAACGGAGCCACCAATCTTTAAGTTGGGATTAGATAACAAGGGTTGTTCAAGGTCCTTAACTGGGCTCTTATGAAGGGAATTAAATATTTGGGAAAGTACTTTGACCGATGTACATATTACAGTGCATCTAAGGTGAGAAGGAAGAGATGCTTTAGGAGTGAAGAAAGTTGCTTGCGGGGTGATATTAGAGGAGAAGAGTAAATCCAATTCAATTTGCAGCCAAATTGGGATATAGCTTCCATCCTGGAAATTGGGATTAACTGTGAGCCATTTGCCACATTTCTGTAAGTGGCTGGCCCAGTAATAATATAGGAAGTTGGGAAGCCGGAGTCCCCCAAGCTCCCTGGGAGACGTCAGTTTGGCATACGATCTCCTGGGAGATTTATCCATCCATATAAAATTAGTGATAAGGGAGTGAATGCGTTGAAAAAATCTAAGAGGGAGCCATATATTTAACATGTTGAGTGGATAGAAAAGTCTAGGCAAGACATTCATTTTGACTACACTGACCCTGCCCCATAAGGATAAGAGGAGGTGCTGCCAACAAAGTAAATCTTGCTGTATGACCAAGAGAAGGTCTTCCAGATTGAGTTTTTTCATGAGAGCAGCATCAATAGATAAATGAATGCCTAGATATTTAATGGATTGGGGTGACCAACGCATGCGAAATCAAATCAAGAGAATTCAGGACTACTGTATGTGTGTGGTGATTCAAAGGAAAGATTTCCGTCTTACTACAATTTAGTTTGTAATTAGATAGAAGACTATATTCTGTCGTTATTCTAAGAACTTCTTTAAGAGAAGCTAAGGGATGTGAGAGATACAAGAGAATATCATCCGCATAAATCAACGATACTGGTGCTTTATTACCTATGGGGATACCATGTATCTGGGGATGCTTTAACTCTCTAATTAAGGGTTCAGGTAAAGGTTGAAAAGGAAGGGAGACAGGATACAACCCTGTCTGGTGCCCGAGTAAAGTGGGAAGCTCAACAAAAAAGTACCCCATTGCAATAGATTTTTGCAGTGGGAGAGGAATAAATCACTTGGAGCCAATGGATAAACATGGAAGGAAAAAACAATCTTCCTGATTGTTGCCCAGAAAAACTCCCAATACACCCTGTTCAATACTTTTTCAGCATCAAGTGAGATCAGGGCGATGGGGGTGGCTGCTACTTCTGCAGATTGGAAGATATGTGTCAGTTTACGCAAGTGGTCTAATGATGAATGTCCTGGGACAAATCCCACCTGCTCTGGACTGAGGAGAGGTGACCAGATTCTTTGGATTCTGGAAGCTAGGATTTTAGTCAAGATTTTAAGATCACAATTTAATAGAGAAATAGGGTGGTAACTCGAGGGATGGGTTGGGGATTTATACAGTTTCAGGAGCAACACTATTATGGCTTCAAGAAGAGAGGGGTTCAGAGAGTCAGCTGAAAGAATGTGTTGAAAGAGACAAAGTAGAAGAGGGGATAATTCCTTAAGGAAGCATTTATAGTAGTTTGATGGAAACCCATCAGGTCCAGGAGATATGTCCAAAGCAAAGTTTCTTATAGCTAGTCTACTTCAGGTAGTAAGATGGGAGATGATAAGAGATTTGTTGAGACTCATCCAGGACAGGGAGGGGGGCTCCTGGCTAAATAATCCTCACTCTCTTGCTGAGATGGTGGAGAGGCTCTCTGGCTATATACTGTAGTTTTGCATAAAATTGTTTGAAAACCTTTGCAATGTTCCTAGGATGGGTGCGGACTGAGCCCTCTTGATCCTCTATGGAATGTGTTACCCTAGAGCTTTCAAGTTTTTTCAGGTGTACAGCAAGCAATCGCCCTGCTTTGTCCCCATGCTCAATATACGTAGATTGAGTTCTTAGTATAGCATACTCTGCTTTTTCCTATAACAATAGTGAGTAATCATTTCTTAAAGAAAGCAAAGAAGTGAAAAGATCTTGCTGAGAAGAGGGAGATGGGACATTTCAAGGGTATTTATTTGTTCCAGGAGTGACTTGGCTTTGGCTTCTCGGATATGTTTTCTCCGAGATGCCATATGGACGATTACGCCCCATAAATAACTCTTTAATGCACACCATTCATGGTCAATTCTAGGGACTGAGTCTCAGTTGAAATCTATAAAGCTTTGTATTTGGGATTTAATCCTCTTAATGATGTAGTCATCTTTGAAGAGTTGTGTGTTGAGTCTCCAGGTGGGGTCTTGCTGTGAGTCCTGAGTGGAAAGAAACTGTAGCCAGACTATTGCGTGGTCTGAGAATACTATTGGATCCATTCACCCCTCTAATACTTTGGGTATTAAGGTTGCACTGGTCAGTATGTAATCGATTCTAGATGAAGTGAGGTGTACTGCAGAGTGAAATGTGTAGGTCTGAACTGATGGATTAAAGATCCTCCACAGTCACATAAACCCAGTAATTCCTTGAAATCCCGAAAGCTTGCTGAGCTGTGGACAGTGGTCAAAGAGGCTGGCATGATCGATCTAGATTCTGGGTAGGGGGAAGATTCCAGTCCCCCCCAAGATCAGAGGGACCAGCAAGAGGGGTGCAATTCTGTCAGCCAGGTCCATGAGAAAGGTGGGGTCCCCGTCTACTGGACCATAGACACTCCCTAAAATAAGTTACTTCCTTTCCAGTACACATTTTACTAGAACAAACCTACCCTGTGGATCAACAATTGTTTGTTCCACTTAAAAGGAGACATTGCTCATAAGTAGACTGGCTACTCCCTTACTGGATGTTGAACCTCCAGCCCCAAACACCTACTTGACCCCCTGTCTGCGAAGCCATTGAGATTCTTGCAACAGGAGGTGGGTCTGTTGGAGAAAGATAATCTGACTTTTGATTAGATTAAGATGTTTAAGGATTTTATACTTCCTGAGTTGCTCCCTTGCCCCCCCCCACATTCCAGGATATCATTTTAACTGATTGATTAGCCATGATCTAGGATAAGTGTAAGTAAAAACCGAGCTGCTCCAGAAGATTGGCACACTCCGTACCCCTCAGTTACTTGCCCCCCATATCCCAAAAACACAATCAGTGAAACAATCCCCTGTACTGGGGTATATACTACAGAAGATCCTGAGATTACAATAATCGGTTCTCTAGAACAAGGATATCTGTAAACCCCAAAACAAATACATCAGATATTACTGACCTTGTCTGGTTCCTCCTCATGTCTTCACCTATCCCGAGCTTCTCCCCCACCCCACCCCATGACCAAGCACTAACAAGGATGCTAACATTGCCCCAAGAAATTGCAATAGTGAAAAATAAAAGAATAATCCTAGTAATCCTCCCCAGTTAAGACCCTCCCCTACACCCCAGCAACTATTTACAAGGCCCTCCACCTATCCAATTTGGCTACTGCTACTGAATGAGTTAAGTGAGGGAGTGGCCTACCCTTATTAGCCCCTTGGCCTGCTTGGTCCAGTCGGTGGTCCAATGCAGAACCAAAATCCCCAGTTAGGGAATGATACCCACCTCTATCAGAAATTGCAATTAAGGACCATTTTAGCAATATCTGAAGCAGAAAAAGTAGCAAGGGGCTATCCCCCCTAATAACCAGTACATCATACAGTCTCACCTTTAAGAAAGCATTATCCAGAGCCCCTTCTCTCCCTCCTCCCCACTGATCCAAGTCCCCCTGCTCCATTAGTATAATATATTAGGCTGGTCATAATGAGTCCCATTTCTGGATTGATTCCAGCTCCAGCAGGGGTTATACTGGGTGGCAGGTAAAGGCTAGTTCATCTACAAGGAGGAGTTGCACACCTCCCACTACGTGATGCCATCTTAAGGGACCAAATATTCCTGGCAGTTACCCTGGTTCAGAACTGGTTATGTCTCACCTCAGCAAGTGTTTCTGAGTCATGGGGAACCTACTCTCTTACTGAGGACTTAATGACTCCCTGGTAATAGCCCCTATGCAGGCTAATTGCTAATTCAGTGAGGGATTCCTGCAGGGTGGTGTCCGGGATTTGCCTAGATAAGGGCGAAGCTCTCTAGGACTAGACTCCCTAATTAATGCAGCCATGGGACTTTTTTTTTAGTTAGTACTTTTTTCCCTGGCACCAGCCTGCCTTACCTCTCATCCAGGTATCCACTCTCGGTCTCCAGCTGCCATCCCAAGGACTCCTCTGCTCCAATGTGGGCCTGCAGCTACCCCCGAGGCTTGCCCCTCACAGCAGGGAGGTGGAGAGCACCCCCCTCGCTCTGCCACCCGGACTGGACCCAGTAACGCTGCATGCCCTCAGAACCGAGCAAGTCTCCCTCAGAGATGGCCATCATGCCACCGCGACTGGTGCCCTGTTTTTCCTGTTCTCCCAGTACATGAAGTGTGAGGCGTGCAATGACGCCAATGGACAGGAGAGCACGCGCTATTGCACGGACTCCTTCCCGGTGTCGGCCCCTACATATCCCCCATTCAGAGACTACCTGTGCACTGTAAAGCCTCCAGCCATCGCCAGAGGCCACCAGCACACCGACAGCAGCACACACACACCCTCCCCGGAGAAGGAGAGCAGTCCTACAGACACTCAATCCTTCTCCTCCCCTGCCAACCCCCGACAACCCAGGCTTACTCCCGAACCCAGGTCACCAACGTGGTGCAAGGTGTGGCATCCAGTCCCTCAACCTCAGCACCACTGGGCCGCTTCTTCTTATTTCTTATATAATGGTGTGCTACTCCTTACTCCTAGTACGGAAGGAAAACCTTCTCTCCCTCCCATCATATTAGGCAGCCAGAAATAAAACAACAAGCAATACATAAGTAATACTTGCATCCCCACAAAACTAATTGACCATGCAGAGCATCCAATTGTGCGGTAGTCCCTATGGGAAGCTGAAGTCTGTAGGACAACACTCCACCTAATTATGCGTCCCCTTGAAACAAACACTGGAAATTATAGTCCTTCCGGTAGTCCTGTGCGGTCCACATCTCGGTTGGCTCTGCAGAAAAATGAGGCCTAGTGCTGCCAGGGACTTGAGGCTGAACTTCATTGAACGGATACCATCAACCCAGGTAATAGTGGGGATCAATTCAATATGGGAAGGCAAACTCAAAATAATTTTAAAACCCTTATCCATGTAGTGTTGCACTCCAGCTATGTAGCAATTAGACCTGTTTGTATCGGCTCACACTTCAGTCAGGTTTAAAGAGTTCTGGTAGCTTTGAGGTGAGATCTGAGATGGCCTGGGTAGGCAAATCTTAGGAGACCCATGCGCCAGAGAGAGAGACCTGTAATCAAGCCGGGTAGATCATTTTAAAGGGGATTCCAGCCGCAATTAACTTGCTCATAGTAGGATGAAAAGCAGCTCTCTTCTGTCTCATTTTCTAAGGGGATCCTGGGTTATTCTCAGTTTTGCACCTTCCCAAGTGATAGCTTATAACTCCTGAACCTTGGCAAGGATGTGTTGCTTCTTGATACAGCTGAGAAATTTGAGCATTATTGGTCGGGGGGGAGCACCTGCTTGAGGCCTCGGTCTTAATGATCTATGCGCTCATTCTATCTGGTATGTCAGGTTTAATGGAGAAGGGCCCACAACTTTCACCAGGAATTTTTGATGGAAAGCTAAGGTATTAGGACCCTCTTCTGACTCAGGTAAACCCTTTATTAATATGTTGTTTCGTCTGCTCCTCCCTTCTAAGTCCTCCATTTTAAGTTGCAATTTCTGCAGCTGTTGCTTAAGCAGAACTATCTCTGGTTCTGTTTTATCTTTCCAGTACTCAAGTGACGTAGAGCAGACCTCCGTGTCCCCCACCCTGTGATTCATATCGGTAAAATCTCCTCTAATTGATTTTAATTCAGAGGTAATTTCTGATAGGGTCACTCAAAAGGGTAAAAGCTCCTGTAGGAAGCAGGATTCTGTAAGTGGAACCGCTGCTGCTGCTGGCGTGTTGGGTTTGCTAGTTGCCCCTTGGGCCTTGGACTTCTTCAGCAGTTTCTCCGGTGATGGTGGCGGAGTATGCTTGAGCAGGGCCTGCCACATTTCTGCATCCATCGCAGTGCAGGTGACCTATAGCGATGTAGATTTCTCCTCGACAAGTGCTGCAGACAGGCTTCAGCTGTGGAGAGAAGTTTTTGTGACTTTCTAGCAGAAAAATATGAAGTTAGTAGCAGTGGAGGGAGGCAGGAGATTGAAGCTCCAAACTCCTGTTGCCTCCAGGCTGTCAGCATCACGTGATCTGATCGGTAAAACCAAGGTTATACTCAAGCAGGACTCTCAGGCACCAGAGTATACTTTTTAATGTACTGTATGAAGGAAGTATTAGCAAGCCAGCTGCAGTTCTTTTTACTTTAATGATTCATATTTGCTAATTAACCTTTTTGTGTTGAGTTCTCCTGACAGCTGCTTTTGCTGGTTATTCCTGAAGTACTTTATCCTTGTCTGATTTTGTGAGGAATCTTGGTATTGACCTTTCATCTGTTACATCCCTAAGCACCTTAAAACTTTCCGTACTAGACATAAACATTAAGTCTTGAATACAGTGGTTTGTTTATCTAAGGACCCACGGTTAAATTCAAACTGCTCTAGTACTACATTAGACCATGTTGGTGTATCTATACTTTCAAAAATTCTGTATTTCCACTATCTTATCCTACATACTCAGGGTGGAGGGAGGTATTCTAAAGGAACCCGACTCTTCATAACCTTCTCAAGGTTATCACCATAAAAATGTCCTCCAGTTCTCTTATGAAAGGGTTCATTTAATCCCAAAGTGGTGACACAACTCCCCAAAATTTATTTTGTTGTTCCTCTGTACAAGGCATGATACACAGAAAAACAATCTGGTGCTCTATTGCTGGGTCTCTTGGCCTGGACACCGAGGAAGTGGTCCAAAACTACTGTAGTATATCAAATGTGACCTTTCCCGTTCCTGCAAGACCAATCATATACTGGGAGGCTCCCACTCCACAAGCCCTCAAAAGGTATCACACAACACAGTGGAGACAATGACCAACTCACCAGTTATTTGGTTCAGATATTTTATTCAAATAAGATTAAAAAAACTGGCATACTAATGCAGTTCTTCTCAATGTTTCATAGTCCACTCTCTGACCACTTCATCAGGAGCATAATATGCCTAAACCATAATTAAAATAATAATAATAATTCTGGAACTTTCAATGGATTTTAATTCCCAATAGCCCATGATACTGTTTAGTTTACATAATAACTCTTTTCATACTTTAACTCACTTTACTGATTATCCATGAACCAGACTGAGCAATCCAATGTTCCATGTTTACTATTCCAAATTAGAGATGCCGCAAATGTAAAATTCACAGGCGAAATCGACATGAATTACTGAAAATTAACACTTTGCTGAATCCATGAAGTCTGCCCCAACATGGCAGATTTTGGCTTTGTGCAGACTGTGCGAATTCCGCCGAGGATCGCAAAATCAGCCATGAAGCATTAAATTTGTGGGCCAAATTTTGCATTCCATGGTGAATTTTGAGGCATTTGCAGTCTGTGAATTCTGCAAAGTTCACAAGTTGCGATCCACAAATTCCATGAAATTCGTGGTGGAGTGAGTTCTGTGGACTTAGCACATCTCTAATCAAATGCTATATATATATATATATATATATATATATATATATATATATATAGAGGCAAAAAACTCCGTTTAATGCATTAGTTAGGGTTGTTCCACAGCGACAAATGTGAGGAAATTAGCTATTAGGGTTGAAAACCCCCTTGGACCCCTGCCCACCCCAACTGGCATTGGGGTGCGCATTGGGATCAATCAGCCTAACTCTCACCCCATGACATGTGTAAATCAGCAGAAGTATGGGAGAATGGGGTGAGAGTTGGGACCCGATCAATGCTCACTCAATGCCGGAGAGAGTGGTGAAATTTTCAACGCCAAACTATTCCTCTTCGCTATGAAACAACCTAACTATCATTAAATGGAGTTTTGCCTCTAATTCCCTTCTTTTTGAGAATGATAACGAGAAATAGTGAATGTAATGCAGCGGCGGGGAGGCTGGGGCCCTTCAGGCCCAGTGCTCCCTCTTACTCATCATTAGCGGGAGCGCGGGGCCCAGTGTTGGCATAGTAACAGGACAGCAACACAAACAGAAATGCTAACAGTGGCGCACATGGTAACACAAGCACGAATGAGAACAGAAAGAGTACTTGCTGGTGGCGTGAGCGGAATGGTCTGCCACGTGATGTGTTGTCACATAGTAACATGGTGCCTGCAAACAGAAAATGTCAATGGGCATGGTGATGTAAAGTGAAACAGTAAGATAAACAGTACTGTAGACAGAAATGGCAAACAATAACAGAAGCATAGCGCAAATGAAAGCATAAAGGATAAGCACATGGTGGCAGAGCGTCAATGGTAAGTGAAGCGAGTGCGGATCCATAGCGGAAAGGCAACAGTAACAGTAATGTAAGTGCACAGGCTGGTTTTCCCCAAAACCTGCATTGAGAAAAGACAGCGAGTACAAATAATGTATGCAAAATAATGAGTATCGGCAGAAAATGAGATCTTGAAATACTAAATACATTATATCTCAGGAACCGTATGACGTAGAAAAAAAATTTAAAAGTCATATTATTTACAACTGTCCTGGCTAATTTGGATGTTAGCCCTATAGGGCCTAAGAAATTTTCGACGAAAAGTCCGTATCTCGCACTGTTTCTGAGATACTGGCCCTGAAAAGCCGAGCATGACGTAATGTTATCCTATGGGAAAAAAAGAAAAGTTGGTGCTATAACTTTGCCTCCCTGTAATGTTTTTCACCAAACTACTGAAAGGCACATCTGTGGGCTGTTGGCTGTCTTCCCTCAAATTTCAGGAAAAAAGACCAAAACCGTTATTTTGCAGCAGGCTCAAATGATTTCTGTTAAGTGTAAGGCGCAATAATGTTATCCTATGGGAAAAAGCGTCAATTTGGAGTGCCGTAACTTTGCCGCCATGTGATATTTTTCACCAAACTACTGAAAGGCACATCTGTGTACTGTTGGCTGTCTTCCTTCAAATTTCAGGAAAAAAGACCAAACCGTTATTTTGCAGCAGGGTGCCAAAGTATTCCTGTAATGCTTGAGCCGTAATGTTATCCTATGGGAAAAACTGTCAACTTTGGAGTGCCATAACTTTTCTGCCGTGTAATATTTTTCAATACAACACTGAAAGGCACATCTGTGAGATGTCGGCTGTTCCTCAAATTTCAGCCCAAAACTCCCAACGGTTATTTTGCAGTGCAGTGCCAAAGAATTGCTGTCATTTTCCCACAGACTAGAAAATTACTGTGCAATTTATGAAGCTTCAAAAATTTCACACTTTTGTGAGCACGAAAAGTAATTTGTTAAGTACTTTTCCAGAAATTTGAAAACATATTTCTGGGGTGTTTTACACAAAATAAAGACATGGCAAGCATCCTCAGGGCCCGACTAGGTGAATACAAAAAAATTAGATTGCTAGAGGTCCCAAATTTAAATGCCAACCATTTTCTGATCACCAACTGAAAACAAAATGGCCGATTTGAAAGTAACAGGCCCATTTAGAAAGTAAAAATGCATTTGCGAAAGTGTTGAACTTTTGTTAACTTTTCCCATTGACTTATAATGGGAAACTGTTTTGAATAACTTTTGAACCGTTTAATATTTTTCACGAAATCTTGAAAGGCACATCGGGGACCCTGGCTGCAAGTTCCTGAAGATTTCAGGCGGTCCATAAACCGTGCGACCTGTAGGCACGACCACAGAATTCCAGAAAAGTGTAAACGAGCGCACAGATCACGCTTAATAACTCTGCAACCGTATATCCGATCAGTAAAAAACTTGGCAGATCCCAAGGCCTATGGGTCTTGATTATATATTCCAAATTTCAGGAAAATCCATCAAACAGTTGCAAAGTTATTAAGGTGCAAAATTTTGGGTTTAACATGGAAATGGCTCCTCAACCCTAACTATGGTAGCACTACCGTGCTACAATAATATATATATATATTGCAAAAAACTCTGTTAGTGCATCAGTTAAGGTTGATGGTACACCAACAAAAGTTTGGAAATTCAGTGTTAGGACTGCCAGCCCCTACCGCCCAACCCCACCATCCACACACCAACAGGCGTCGGTGTGTGCATAGGAATTATCACTAACTCACCCTATTCCATTTGTAAAAAGCTGAGGTGGTGCAGTATAGGAGAATTGGGTGAGAGTTAGGCCTGATGATCCCTAATGCACTGCCAACGCCTGTATTGTGTGGAATGAGGGTGGGGTGAGGTGAGTAGGGGCTGACAACCCTAACACTAAATTCCAAACTTTGTCAGTGTACTATCAACCCTAACTGATGCATTAACAGAGTTTTTGCAATGAATTTCCTTCTTTTGAGAGAGTTTAATGTAAGTAGTAAGTGGTATGTTGTTCGGGGGCCCTGCACTCTCGTAATGCTGAAATTCAGGCATGCTGATGACAGCTGCACTGTTCATGAGGAGGTGTGACAAAATGTCAATGTTCAAAATCTGGAGTGAAAATATCAAATTTGCGAATTTACGAGCATGCACTGAAACTGTGCAATGCACGTTGGTAACGCAGTCATTTTTTGGATTTTTCTCACAAAATTTTCAAAATGGTTTTCTTGGACCTCCCTCATGAACACTGGCACTGTGGTTTTGTTAATCCATCCTGAAAGTTGATTTCGTACAGCGATCATGCCATTCTGCGCCACAGGTGTGAAAACACGTTCCAGACAGGATGTGCAAAATGACAGCTGTACTGTTCATTAGGAGTTGTGAAAAAATGGCAATGTTGAAAATGTGAAGTGAAAATATTAAAAATTGGCATAGCTATGAGCGTGCATAGAAATTGCGCAATGCACGTTCATAACACAGTCATTTTTTTGTATTTTTTCACCAGATTTGCAACATGGGATTTTTGGGACCCCACCTCATGAACAGTGGCACTGTTGTTTCATGAATCAGTCTTGAAAGGAGATTCCGTGCAGCAACCACAAAATCACCTTCGGGACTGAGAAATGAAATGACAGTACCAGTGTTCATGAGCTGGGGTCCCAAGAACCCCATGTTGAAAAATTTCGGGCAAAAATTCTAAAAATGGCCGAGATATCAACCTAAGTTGACCCCCCCCATTGACTCCCGTTATATGGCTTACCTTCCATTCTTCATTTTGCGGTTCGGCTATGCAGAGTGCAGATGTGTCTCCGGTCCTGAGAAGATCGCTGTTCCTGACCTTCAGTGGATAAGTATGGGTGAGGGGGGTGCAGGGAGGTGGGTGCTCAGTGGGAGGGGGATGGGGAGTGGGGACAGGGGAGATGATGAGGGACCATTTTCTTGTTTATAGGGAAAAAATACAGCGGTGGATGGTTTTCTTAAGTTACAGGTACTGAACAGAAAAAAAAGTTTTGGGCACACTGGGATGGGCTCCCAGTGTGCCCCATGATTAGGAGGGAGGACATGCTGCTGACAGGAGATAGGGCACCCTATCAGCAAGTGTGTTTAAAAAAATATATTTTGGGCACACTGGGGTGAGATCCCAGTGTGCCACGAGTTTTGGGGGTGAGGGGAGAAATGATTCTTACACGGAGATTGGGCACCCGATGTCAGAGCAGTTAGTGTTTACAGAACAGGAATTCAATGCAGGATCCTGCAGATTCTGCATTGAATATGAAAGACATCAGGCCCCAGCAGGTTTTCCTCATTTTGTTAGGTAAACACTTGTGTTTACCTAGTGGGGGTCAGAGGAACACGGTGAGACCATTACTTTGGCCCAAAAGAGGTCACAAAGGATTTAGTTTTTTTTAAAATGGGGTAGAATACTGCCAGCAGCTTTCACAATTTGCAAAGATTGGATGCAACACTTTAGCAAATGTGAACGCATGCACATCCGTTTCTTTCACAAATTGTGACAGTGGGGGGGGCAGATTTTGAAAAAAGCATTTCAGGGGCTCAAATTAAAAATCTGATGCCCTCAGTGTGTTCCTCGGCCCCCGATTAGGTAAACACAGCAATCTGTGTTTACCTAGGGCCATTATTTTTTAAATAGCAGCCATTTTTAGCTGCTGCTAACTGAAACAAGATGGTGGCCCTTGCTTTCGCAAAAAGGGCATTTGCAAAAGCTGGCAGCAGCTTTCGAGAGGCACACATATTTTTCCCATTGACTATAATGGAAAACAATTTTTTTTTATAACTTTTGAATGGATTAATAGTTTTACACCAAATCTTCAAAAGGCACATCACTGACCCAGACTGCATCTTTCCTGAAAATTTTAGACCAAACGGACACATTTTGTGGGCTGTAGCCACGAGCAAAGAAACATGCAAAAACTCAGTTTTTGAATGGTTTTTGGTACTCTGCAGCTCCGAAACTGCTCATCCAACCGTAAAGCAACTTGCCAGATCCAGAGATCAATGGTGCCCCATCGTGCATGCAAAATTTCAGGCAAATCCATCATACAGTGGCAAAGTTATTAAAGTGCAGAATTTGGAGTTTAACATAGAAGTGGCTGGACAATCCTAACTATAACTGCAGTACCATGCAGCTATTTTATATATATATATATATATATATA
This sequence comes from Neoceratodus forsteri, assembly GCA_016271365.2. Taxonomy (NCBI): domain Eukaryota; kingdom Metazoa; phylum Chordata; order Ceratodontiformes; family Ceratodontidae; genus Neoceratodus; species Neoceratodus forsteri. The sequence goes on from CM057449.1 coordinate 739,370,873, forward strand.
TATATATATATATATATATATATATATATATATATATATATATGTATTATAGTGGCACTGTGGCGCCACTATAATTAGAGTTGAGCAGGCACTTTAATGCTAAACCTCAAATTTTGCACTTTAATAACTTTTGCAACTGTTTCAACGGATTTGCACGAAATTTTGCTTAGCAGTCTCTGCCTGGAGTAGATCTCTTAATGTTCCAAGTTTGCTCTGGTTGGATCTGCGATTCTGAGATATGGATAGTGAAAAACACCTGAAAAATCACCACTTTTTGTAGTTTTTTTTCTCATTGCACTGTACACAGACAGTGTTGAATTTTGGCCTGAATTTTTCATAGTAGAAAAAGCTTGTGTCACAGAATAGCCTAACGTCTTTGGTGAAAAAATATTGATATATTCCAAAGTTATAGCATTTGTAAGGTGTCATAATTTTCAATGGGATTTTTATTTTTTAGGATAGATTCCTGGAACGAAAAAGGATTTTGCTCTGGTGAACAAGGATCCTTGTTCTTCAGGGGCCAATCCTTGTTCACCAGACAAAAAATTATTTTTTTGTAAGCCACCATCTTGTTTTTTATTTTTGCCTCTAAAAATCTGTCATAACTCTGCCCAGGCATGTCTGTTACAGATATCAAAGTATGTTTTTTGCTCATTGGGAGTTGATAAGCTGTTCTTTGCAGTTTGCATGTTTCTATGCCCCTAGAATTATTTTCGTAACTATTTAAATCCTTTTTCATCATTCGCTAACTTCAGTTTTTGCCATTCTTTTTTTGCTATAACGAAAAAGGAAATTGGCTGGCAAAAAAGGATTTCCCATTTTGCCGACCAGATGTCCCCTTTTCATGACCAGATGGCCCTGCTGGTAATCCTTGTTCGCCAGATGATTCTCTTTTTTGCCATGACAAGTAGGGATGGCGATAAAGGAATCTAGTGGTGAAAAGGATTACCAGCAAGGCCATCTGGTCGTCAGAAGGGACATCTGGTCATCTAAATGAAATCCTTTTCGCCATGATGAATATAGATGGTGAAAAATTATTCTGCTAGCGAAAAGGATTTCAACACGGCCATCTGGTCGTGAAAAAACATTCAGGAAATCTGGTCCCCAAAATGTAGCCATCTGGTTGGGAAAAAAGATCATTTTGCCAGACAGAATCCTTACTGCCACCACAGGAAAGGATTAGCAGCAAAGGATTTCACCTGATGGAAATGGATTCTGCCTGGTGAAAAACAATCCTTTTTTCCATTTTATCCCTGGTGTCTCATGGTAACCCTCACCCTCAGTGTCCATTTTTGCAGCTGCCCCAGTTTTTTCATCGGTGGTTAGTGGTATCCCCATCATCCCTTTTATTCTGTCCTGAAATTTAAAGTCCCTTGATGTCTTTTTAATTTTTGAAACCTGCAAAAATAAAGTCCATCGCTGATGTCGCCGCACCCCTCCTGACCTCACACTGTGCACCCACTTGGCACACCCTGTGACATCCCCACAGACCCTAACTCACCTCAAGAGGTCCCAGGATTGAGGCCTGCTCCACCAATCAAAGACATGTCTTGCTGCTAGAACCAGCAACTGCAATATGAACTAAGGTAAATGCATTTTAATGTATTTCAATAGGGAGGTTAAACTTTCAGTTATAACTCAGCTGTTTTTGCAATTTTATTTAAAATTTTTAACATGGCCTTTTAAGGACCCCACCTCATGAACAACAATGACTATCATTTAGGCAACTCCTGCTGGAAAGGTGATTTCATGGTCAGTTTGTGAAATCACCTTTCCGATGTGATTTGTAATAACATTCATATTGTTAATGAGGTGGGATCATAAGAAGTCTATGTTGAAAATTTGGGGTTATAATTTCAAAAAAGGCTGCATTATGAGCACTCACTGCAATCTTGCTATGCACACCCGTAACTTTGGAAAATTTTAATTATTTTGACCCATACTTTTAATATAGTCTTCTTATTACCCCACCTCATGTATGTCACAGCTGTCATTTTTCAAATTATGGGCAAAATGTGTTTTCGCACCTGTGGCACAGAATGGCATTGCAGTTTTGAAGACTCATATTTTGGTGGGGATTTTAACATTTTCTGTACTGGGTACATGCAGTGAGGTCATAAGAAGGCTATGTTGAAAATGTGGGGTTAAAATTATTTAAGATGGCACAGTTATGACTATTTGTCACAATTTTGCTATGCCTGCTTGTAACTTTGGGAATTTAAAATATTTTGAGGCCAAATGTTCAACATAGCATTATTACACCACCTCAAGTATGCCACAGCTGAAATTTTTCAAATCCTGTCCAAAATGTGCTTTTGCACCTGAAATGTGGATTGGCGTTGCTCTTGCATGGACTTATGTTTTGGCAAAGATTGAAAGCTTTTCTGCACCGGAAACATGAGGTGGGGTAATAACATGGCTATGGTGACTAGTTGGTGACTATTCTCCTGTAACTGGAAGTGTCGAAGGTCCCTGTGCTTCCACAGCTAGATACACATACACATCTATGGAGGGATGGGAGCACAGGGTACAAAGCACCCTGTGCTCCCACAGTAAAATAAGGATACAACTATATTATCTGAAAAAGTAAGGAAATAAATTGCAAAAAACATTGTTAATGCATCAGTTAGGGTTAAAGTGACAAAAGTAGGGAAATGTGGCATTAGGGTTTCCAACCGTATCATCCCATTCACCACCCTGCGCAGACCCACAAGCTGGGGGGGGAGGGGGCTGTGTTGGGGCCGTGAACCCTAATGCACATCCCATTCTCCTATGCTGTAGTCATGTCACCTAATTATGTATAGGAGTTGGGGTGAGCGATCGGGTTCACGGCCCCAAGACAGCCCCTCCCCTGCCTGTGGGCCTGTGCAGTCTGGGGAATGGGGTGTTAGGGTTGGAAACCCTAATGTCACATTTCCCTACTTTTGTTGCTTTAACCTTAACTGATGCATTGACTTTTTTTTGCAAAATATATATATATATATCTATATATACATATAGATAGATATATTTTTTATTTTTTTCTGTATCTACGATCAGTTACAATCAACTGCGAGCCATGATCAGCATGTTTACTTTTTATAACTTAGAATGCACCATTGTGATATCACCACACTGAATAATCTTCTCAATAATACAAATACAACATGTTACTAACCATCTGATCACCTTCAATCATTTCTTTGTCACACTGCAAATGCCATTAATATAGCTGGTTCTATATTACAGCGTTAAAATACATTTAAATGCCCACTGACAGTTTTCTGTGGTATGATTTTTTTTCCCACTAAACTATAATTTAGTATTGCTAAATGAACAGAATATGATGAATCAGGACCAAGGTTCTTGCCAAAGGCATGCTCCTTGTCCTAAGCCACTACTTGAAAATCACAAAGTGGCCACTGGAAGCTAAAGATGGTGGTTGGCTTTTGAACAGTCATTATTATAGCTTAATAGTGCACCTTTGATTCCCACCTGCTTTTCTGCCCCTCATTTATGTTTTAGCCGATCTTTGATTAATATTCCCAATTAATTAATGTAATTGTTGCTAAAACCAGAGACCACAGTGCTGTTATTTGGTTGTTATGATCCTACACACTGTTAAACTTCACAGTACTGTAATCATCTGTCCTACTGGGTCCTCATTTATAATGTGTCTCATTATGTCCTGGTTGGATATTACCAAGTCTAAGACTGCGTCCACCTGGTTGCATCCAGCACCCATTAGTAGATGAAAGCAATCCCACAAAACATCTGTAATCTTTTGGCTTTTTTGTCTCCTTGCCCCTGGTATATAACAGTCTATGTCTGGGAAATTAAATCCAGAACAAATGATTTGATACCTTTTGGTAGAAAAGAGGCCAGGAGTTATATTTTGTTTTAAACTGAAATATTTGAATAGTTTGTTAGTGAAATTAGTTCTATGTGTTAAAAATTATTACCTTGAATTTGAACTGATACTTGGGCTGTGATATTGTAGGTTTGGGGATAGATGTTTGGCAGGGAAAATTAGAAGGTAATTTAAATGTGTTGTTTGCCTGGTGTTTGGAGGAGGGGACATTAGCTGCAATTAACGTCTTTAAACAGGAATTACTGTGGCTTTCATTGTTCACTTGGGAGCTTAAGCAACAGGTTGGTAGAAAAGAGGCCAGGAGTTATATTTTGTTTTAAACTGAAATATTTGAATAGTTTGTTAGTGAAATTAGTTCTATGTGTTAAAATTATTACCTGAATTTGAACTGATACCTGGGCTGTGATATTGTAGGTTTGGGGATAGATGTTTGGCAGGGAAAATTAGAAGGTAATTTAAATGTGTTGTTTGCCTGGTGTTTGGAGGAGGGACATTAGCTGCAATTAACTTGTCTTTAAACAGGAATTACTGTGGCTTTCATTGTTCACTTGGGAGCTTAAGCAACAGGTTGGTAGAAAAGAGGCCAGAGAGTTATATTTTTTTTAAACTGAAATATTTGAATAGTTTGTTAGTGAAATTAGTTCTATGTGTTAAAATTATTACCTTGAATTTGAACTGATACTTGGGCTGTGATATTGTAGGTTTGGGGATAGATGTTTGGCAGGGAAAATTAGAAGGTAATTTAAATGTGTTGTTTGCCTGGTGTTTGGAGGAGGGGACATTAGCTGCAATTAACTTGTCTTTAAACAGGAATTACTGTGGCTTTCATTGTTCACTTGGGAGCTTAAGCAACAGGTTGGTGGAAAAGAGGCCAAGAGTTATATTTTGTTTTAAACTGAAATATTTGAATAGTTTGTTAGTGAAATTAGTTCTATGTGTTAAAAATTATTACCTTGAATTTGAACTGATACTTGGGCTGTGGATATTGCAGGTTTGGGGATAGATGTTTGGCAGGGAAAATTAGAAGGTAATTTAAATGTGTTGTTTGCCTGGTGTTTGGAGGAGGGGACATTAGCTGCAATTAACTTGTCTTTAAACAGGAATTACTGTGGCTTTCATTGTTCACTTGGGAGCTTAAGCAACAGGTTGGTAGAAAAGAGGCCAGGAGTTATATTTTGTTTTAAACTGAAATATTTGAATAGTTTGTTAGTGAAATTAGTTCTATGTGTTAAAAATTATTACCTTGAATTTGAACTGATACTTGGGCTGTGATATTGTAGGTTTGGGGATAGATGTTTGGCAGGGAAAATTAGAAGGTAATTTAAATGTGTTGTTTGCCTGGTGTTTGGAGGAGGGGACATTAGCTGCAATTAACTTGTCTTTAAACAGGAATTACTGTGGCTTTCATTGTTCACTTGGGAGCTTAAGCAACAGGTTGGTAGAAAAGAGGCCAGGAGTTATATTTTGTTTTAAACTGAAATATTTGAATAGTTTGTTAGTGAAATTAGTTCTATGTGTTAAAAATTATTACCTTGAATTTGAACTGATACTTGGGCTGTGATATTGTAGGTTTGGGGATAGATGTTTGGCAGGGAAAATTAGAAGGTAATTTAAATGTGTTGTTTGCCTGGTGTTTGGAGGAGGGGACATTAGCTGCAATTAACTTGTCTTTAAACAGGAATTACTGTGGCTTTCATTGTTCACTTGGGAGCTTAAGCAACAGGTTGGTAGAAAAGAGGCCAGGAGTTATATTTTGTTTTAAACTGAAATATTTGAATAGTTTGTTAGTGAAATTAGTTCTATGTGTTAAAAATTATTACCTTGAATTTGAACTGATACTAGGGCTGTGATATTGTAGGTTTGGGGATAGATGTTTGGCAGGGAAAATTAGAAGGTAATTTAAATGTAGTTGTTTGCCTGGTGTTTGGAGGAGGGACATTAGCTGCAATTTCTTGTCTTTAAACAGGAATTACTGTGGCTTTCATTGTTCACTTGGGAGCTTAAGCAACAGGTTGGTAGAAAAGAGGCCAGAGTTATATTTTGTTTTAAACTGAAATATTTGAATAGTTTGTTAGTGAAATTAGTTCTATGTGTTAAAAATTATTACCTTGAATTTGAACTGATACTTGGGCTGTGATATTGTAGGTTTGGGGATAGATGTTTGGCAGGGAAAATTAGAAGGTAATTTAAATGTGTTGTTTGCCTGGTGTTTGGAGGAGGGACATTAGCTGCAATTATCTTGTCTTTAAACAGGAATTACTGTGGCTTTCATTGTTCACTTGGGAGCTTAAGCAACAGGTTGGTAGAAAAGAGGCCAGGAGTTATATTTTGTTTTAAACTGAAATATTTGAATAGTTTGTTCGTGAAATTAGTTCTATGTGTTAAAAATTATTACCTTGAATTTGAACTGATACTTGGGCTATGATATTGTAGGTTTGGGGATAGATGTTTGGCAGGGAAAATTAGAAGGTAATTTAAATGTGTTGTTTGCCATGGTGTTTGGAGGAGGGGACATTAGCTGCAATTAACTTGTCTTTAAACAGGAATTACTGTGGCTTTCATTGTTCACTTGGGAGCTTAAGCAACAGGTTGGTAGAAAAGAGGCCAGGAGTTATATTTTGTTTCAAACTGAAATATTTGAATAGTTTGTTAGTGAAATTAGTTCTATGTGTTAAAAATTATTACCTTGAATTTGAACTGATACTTGGGCTGTGATATTGTAGGTTTGGGGATAGATGTTTGGCAGGGAAAATTAGAAGGTAATTTAAATGTGTTGTTTGCCTGGTGTTTGGAGGAGGGGACATTAGCTGCAATTAACTTGTCTTTAAACAGGAATTACTGTGGCTTTCATTGTTCACTTGGGAGCTTAAGCAACAGGTTGGTAGAAAAGAGGCCAGGAGTTATATTTGTTTCAAACTGAAATATTTGAATAGTTTGTTAGTGAAATTAGTTCTATGTGTTAAAATTATTACCTTGAATTTGAACTGATACTTGGGCTGTGATATTGTAGGTTTGGGGATAGATGTTTGGCAGGGAAAATTAGAAGGTAATTTAAATGTGTTGTTTGCCTGGCGTTTGGAGGAGGGGACATTAGCTGCAATTAACTTGTCTTTAAACAGGAATTACTGTGGCTTTCATTGTTCACTTGGGAGCTTAAGCAACAGGTTGGTAGAAAAGAGGCCAGGAGTTATATTTTGTTTTAAACTGAAATATTTGAATAGTTTGTTAGTGAAATTAGTTCTATGTGTTAAAAATTATTACCTTGAATTTGAACTGATACCTGGCTGATATTGTAGGTTTGGGGATAGATGTTTGGCAGGGAAAATTAGAAGATAATTTAAATGTGTTGTTTGCCTGGTGTTTGGAGGAGGGACATTAGCTGCAATTAACTTGTCTTTAAACAGGAATTACTGTGGCTTTCATTGTTCACTTGGGAGCTTAAGCAACAGGTTGGTAGAAAAGAGGCCAGGAGTTATATTTTGTTTTAAACTGAAATATTTGAATAGTTTGTTAGTGAAATTAGTTCTATGTGTTAAAATTATTACCTTGAATTTGAACTGATACTTGGGCTGTGATATTGTAGGTTTGGGATAGATGTTTGGCAGGAAAATTAGAAGGTAATTTAAATGTGTTGTTTGCCTGGTGTTTGGAGGAGGGACATTAGCTGCAATTAACTTGTCTTTAAACAGGAATTACTGTGGCTTTCATTGTTCACTTGGGAGCTTAAGCAACAGGTTGGTAGAAAAGAGGCCAGAGTTATATTTTGTTTTAAACTGAAATATTTGAATAGTTTGTTAGAAATTAGTTCTATGTGTTAAAAATTATTACCTTGAATTTGAACTGATACTTGGGCTGTGATATTGTAGGTTTGGGGATAGATGTTTGGCAGGGAAAATTAGAAGGTAATTTAAATGTGTTGTTTGCCTGGTGTTTGGAGGAGGGACATTAGCTTTCTTAAATACTGAAAAGCCACTGGGGTTGGGATTGAAGGGCTGAGTATTTCTGTTTGGGACTGAAATTTGAAGCAACAGGAGTTGGTGGGCCTGTGACATCATATGGTACCTGGAGTCTGCTTACACACACTGTTAGTGGGACTGAACACATACTGGACTGTATGTGTTTATGAGACTGAGGAACTTTGTTGGTGGGGTTGAAATTGGGTTTGTAAATAACTACAGTCAGTATAGAGAAACTGTACTCCAGGGAAAGGGACTGAAAAAGGGGTGTGCTATTAAAACAGAGGGGATAATCAGGGTGGCCATATTCCACCATGGCAGGAATCTTCAGGAGGGTTGTAGGCTGCAGAGGCTGTGGGATGGCAATAATTCTAAATTGGGCCTGGAGAGGGAGGCTGCCCACTCTGTAGACAGCTATCTTGTATCAGGAGTGAGGTATATTGGTTAAGGAGTAAGCTGTGGGAGCTGGGGGGTGTCCAAGGATAAGGGGTGTGGATATGGGCAGCAGAAGGGTGGGGCTGAGGGGAGGCTGGGGCAACGCTCTGAAATTACAGGACATTATGCTACAGCAAGCAGAAGGGGGGATATTAGGGACAGAGGACCCTTAGATAGGGAAGTTGATGCTAAGGGGAAAGCGTACAGGGTGAAAATTCTGAATTCAAGGAGACTGGAGGGGGAAGAGTCAGGAGGGGCTGTTGTGCGGAAGCCTAAAACAGCAGACTGTGGGAAGGGAGCTCCTAAGGTGAACAGTGCAAGAGAGGAAGAAGAGGGTCAGTTTAGAGATGCAGTCAGGGGAAACTCGGGTTACTTGATGGAGGCTGACATAGAGTGTCAATAAATTTGAGATACTAAGCATCCTAGAGGGGGAGGAAGGGGTTGGTGGAAATGAGGAAACTTATACAGAGGCCAAGGGGAGGGAGTCAGATACCCATAGGACATCACAGAACAGCTATGGAAAGGATAGACATAGTCCCAGAGGGAGAGAAACATATATGTTAAGCAAATGGGGAGATGCAACATATTCCAGACATGAGGGAGGAGAGCATGATTGGAGAGGAACTGGGAGACAAGGAGGTGGGAGAAGGCCCCCTTCAGCAGGAAGGTCAGTACCAAGGATGGGGCCCTAGCTAAAGGGACCCACAGAGAGCCTCTGGAGACAGGGGTACTATTACAAGGGGGATGAGAGGTGCGGGGAAGGAAACCATCAGGGCCAGGATAAATGGTTCAGATAAGAGAGGTTAAAGGGACACCTATTCAGAGGGGTTTGAGTTAAGTGGGCAAAATAGCAAGGAGGCAGAAAGGGAGGGTGACAAGGAGGTCTCTAATAAGGCAGGAAGACTCCCATGAAATTGCGATCATGAATAAAGTGGGGAGGGGCTGAGAGGGCATAGTGGAGGTAACCATAAGGATGATGGCGGTGTTAAGGTTCTGTTACTGGGAGACTCGATGATTAAGGGTATCCATTGGGAGGCAGGGGATGGATGCCATAGCCAGGTGAAGGTAGTGAGTATCTCTGGGCTGACAGTGCACAGAGCAAAGTTCATGGTGTATGAAATGGTTAGGGATTGTGGAGGAACCGGATTTCCTGGTGCATTTGGGAACTAATGATCTAGAGGAAATAGCATTATGGAAATCCAAGCAAGGTTCCAAGAACTTGCCAGAGTCTGTCGGGATAATGGATGCAACATTTCCTTTTCGAATATTGCCAGTACCAAAGGCCTCAGTGGAGAAAAAATGAAGCTCACAGAGGTTAATGAATGGCTCAGGAAGTGGGGTGAAGAGAATGGGTTGGGGTGTTAGGGAACTGGAATGGAGTTTGGGAGGATAAGGGACTATATGCCAAGGACAGGTTTCATCTTGCCCCATTAGGGAAGGAAGTCCTTAAACAGGGATGGCTGACTACATACAAAAAGAAGGTGGGGTTTAAACTTGTAAGGGGAAGGGATAAGGGAGGGGCTGACAGAAGCCCTCCCTCCAGATGAGGGAGTAGCTTCAAGCCCAAGGGGAGGAAACAGACTGGAGGTGGAGGTTTCAGGAGGAGCAGGGAGGATGGAAGTATAAGGAATCTGGGTGGGGTTCGACAAAAGGATCAGGGATAAGGGGTGGGGTTAGTGTTAGTAAATGCCAGGAGCTTGGGAAACAAGTTGCCAGAGTTCCAGGCCATGCTGTTCGAGGGGGTGGATGTGGCGGCAGTCACGAAACGTGGGCCAACAAAACCATGACTGGGACCTAAATGTGCGGGGTACACTATGCTTAGGAAGGATAGAAAGGAGGGCAGAGGGGTGGAGTGGCTATGTTCATTAGAGATGACATAGAAATTGCTATGGTAGAAGAGGCAGAGGAAGCAGTGGAGCCTTATGGGTCACCTTCTGATCCCCAGCAGGAGAAAGGTCAAGCTGGGAGTAGCATATAGGCCCCAGGATGAGTGATGTTCTAGAGGATGGTTTGCTGGACAACATCATTGCCCAGTGTTGTCAAAGGGGAAGGAGTGGTGTTGATGGGGACCTTAATATGCCAGGTACAAACTGGGGAACCATGTCCTCTAAGGTGGCCAAGGAGCAGAGGCTGCTGGATGGCTTCCAGGATGTGTTCTTAACACAGCATGTGATGGAGCCCACAAGGGAGGGGCATGTCCTGGATGTGGTTCTGGCAGATGGGGATCTGGTAAGGGACATGGTTGTACAGGACCCCCTGACTGGGAGTGACCACAATACTGTCTGGTTTCAAATAAGCATTGGGGGAGTGGGGTGAGATCTAGGACACTGGCAGTGGACTTCAGGGGCAGACTTTATGGGCATGGGAAATATTCTCAAGGATCACTTGAGGGATTACCTCAACAACAAGTGTGGAAAGGAGATGGGAGGTCATAAGCGGGACTTCATGAGGCAGTCAGGATCTGCGCTAAGTTGAAGCGTGGAGCAGGTCACATAAACCATGCTGGTGGTCAGTGAGGTCCAGGTAGCAGTCAGAGAAAGAAAGGCGACTTACAAAATATAAAACAACAAGAGGGATAGGGATAAGGAAATGTACCAGCTTGCATCTAGAAAAGTCACCCGTATGGTGAGTGGAGCTAAGTCCAGTAAAGAGCAACGGCTGGCACAGGGGATACATGGAGGGGAAAAGGGGTTCTTCCAGTACATTGGGGAGTGGAGAAAAACTAAGGGCCATCTCAGCAGATTGAGATCAGAAGGAGGGTGGGTGGAAGAGGCGAGGGACCAGGCAGAGGTATTTAACAAGTACTTTGCCTCTGTGTTCACTAGGGAGGGGGATGGGATATCTACAAAGCAAGGCACAAAGGGGATGAAGCGGCAGGGAGTGGGATCAGGAGCAACAGAAATGGAGCAAAGGGAAAGGTACCCCAGGGTGTCACATCTGGATAAGGATAAAAAGACCAGTAAGGTGGAGGGACGGATGATGCCATCCCCACCAAAAGGGTGTGGTTGCCCTCAAGGCCCTAAAGGAAGCAAATCTCCTGGGCGGATGGCATTCATCCAGAGTACTATGAAGAATTGGCGGACATACTGGCTGCACCCCTGGCGAGCTTTCAACATGTCACTTGAGACAGGAGGGTACCTAGGGATTGGCCAGAGGCACATGTGGTACCAATCCATAAAGGGGGTCGAAGGAAGTACCAGGAAACTATAGACCCATCAGTTTAACCTCGGTGGTGGGAAAATTAATGGAGAGTATACTAAAGGAACGATTGGGGGTTTACTTGGGAGGTGGGAGGTCTGGATATTGGCAGCATGGGTTTGTGCCAGGTAGATCATGTCAAACCAACCTTGTGGAGTTCTATGAATGGGTAACATCAGAACTGGACAGGGGTAAGCCTGTGGATGTATTATTCTTGGACTTCAGCAAGGCGTTTGACTCTGTCCCCACAATGGTCTGGTGGAGAAACTGATGGGGTTAGGAGTAGGCCCTTTGATGGTCAGATGGATTGAAAACTGGATAGCTGGACGCACTCAGAGTAGTAGTGGTCTGTGGGGAGCTCTCGAACCCTACAGAGAGGTGAGTGATGGGTACCACAGGGCTCGGTCCTGGGTCCAATCCTGTTTAATGCATACATATCAGACATCAGGGATGGTATAGGGTGTGAAATGAGTCTCTTCGCGGATGACTCCAAGATGGGAGCAGTAGTTGAGGGAGAAGAGGAGGTTGGCCTGCAAGGGACCTGGACACCCTGGAAGCTGGGCTCACACATGGAAATTAAATTTCAATATCACCAAGTGCAAGGTGTTGCATCTTGGTCGGGGAAACCCTAAACACAGGTACACCCTGGGAGGGGAGGTGCTGGAAGCCTCAACAGGGGAAAAAGACCTAGGGGTCATGGTGGATACATGTATGAATAACACTGAGCAGTGCAGGAGAGCAGCTAGCAAGGCAAACAGGATGTTGGGATGCATCGCAAGGGGGATCACCTCTAGGAGCAAGGAAGTGATTCTGCCGCTGTACAATGGACTGGTTAGACCACACCTTGAGTACTGTGTACAGTACTGGAGACCACACTTGAAGAGGGACATACAGCTCCTGGAGAGGGTACAGAGGAGGGCAACAAAAGATGATACGAGGGCTAGGGATTTGACTTACGAGGACAGACTGAGGAGCTCTGCCTGTTTTCATTGGAGAGAGGAGAGACAGGGGACATGATTGAGGTCTTCAAGTACCTCAAGGAATAAATAGAGTAAACATGGAGGGATCTTTAGACTAAAGCAGGGAGGCATCACCAGAGGGCATGGTTTGAAGTTGGAAGGTGGAAGGGTGAGGGGGGAAAAGAGGAGGAGGTTTTTCACTGAGAGGGTGGTGGACCCTTGGAATGTTCTGCCTGGTGAGCTGGTTCAGAGATCCACAGTGCAGGGCTTTAAGAGAGGGTGGGACAGACACAGAAAGTGGATGTATCAGATGATGGCCTGTCCCGGGGGGGTGGGGATGGATGATAGGGGTTTCTGGAGCACAAGGGATGGGAGGGTCTCGGCACCCAACTAAGGATCTAGGTTCGAGCAGACTTGATAGACCATAAGGCCTAATCTGCTGGCAAATAGTATGTTAGTATGTTAGTATTGGACCAACAAGGATGTTACAAAAAGAAAAAAGAGCTTTGGGAGATTGAAATCTCTTATTAGTATAAATTTTCCTTGATTCCCTGCCTTCCTAATTTCCATTCCCAGTTCCTTGTCTATGCTAGTCATCTGGTTAGTAGCCTGTAGATTACTCCTGTCCTATATCTTCTCTCCTTCTTCAGTCACTTTGAGTCATGGTGATTCCACAGCCTCCCTTCAGAGATAGTTTTGTACTCTTGAGGCCTTTACTGTCTTCTTCAAATATGTTGCCACCCTCTTACTTTTGGTATACCCTAGTTCCATCTAAAAAGGGCATACCCTGAGACACTGAGGTACCAGCTAATGTTCTGGCATGCCCATGTTTCTGTTACATCCAGCAGATTCAACTGCCCTGAAACCATAATCACCTGCAACTCATCCACTGTGTTGTTTAAATTCCTGGATTTGTACACTCACTCTGCACCAGACCTTCCATTCCCTTCTAGACTTCCCATACTTGGTGAATATTGAAAATGCACTTTCCTGTCCTCTTTTCCTCTGTCCTGTGTGCACTGGGGGGAAGTCATCTTGCTCTCTTTGTTTCTCAGTATATGCTTCTGTGCACGATCACTGCCTTGCAATCACCTAGTTTAACATGTTTAATTGATACATCTAGTTTTTGCGCTAACACACTGGTTTATCCTTTTCTCAGATACAGGCTATCCTTTGCAGATAGACAGCCATCCTCCCAGAAGGATTTCCAGTACCCATAGCAACAAACTACCTAGTCACCACACCAACCCTTTATCATTATAATATTGCACCGTATAATTATTGTTTTACTAAATGAATGTACTTATTTGATGCAGGGTACTTTGGCTACCCTCAGAATTATCCAGTATCCTGTTTGTATTCTCCTTTGTACTATCTGTTATGTCTTACCATGACGTAGAGCCTTTGCAAAGGAGTCTCTGACTCAAAGGTTTGTAATTCTGATCTGCTCAATAAATAAATATGTTAAGCTCTAATATTTTATCCTGTCTACTGTTACACTAACATTTCACCAACAGCAAATTCAAGAAGGCTATCATATTTGCAACTGTCCTCAAATCACTACCTAGTTCACTAAATGTGCCCTTAACCTTTTCTACACTGCTATTCACTCACTGGTACCTAGGTATATCACAGCATCTGGCTGCTCATTCCTCTGATCTTCTCAACCCCTCCAACCATGGAATTACCCTGTTTGGGGCCACCCCTGGGTACCATAGAATGGACATATATCCCAGCTAGAGTTGCAAACCAGCTGCCCCATCCTTCTAAGTCAGTGGTACTCATACTATGGGCTGTTGTCAGGCCCTCATGCATTTTTCTGTGACCACCATTGACTTTCACACACTTGAGAGTTTGTGTTTTTTTAAGAGGGCCATTGTGTCCTCTCAAACATACATATTTTAATTTCTATGTTTTCTTTGGACTTGTTTTATAAAACATTAAATCTACAGAGTCCGAAAGTGTGAAGCACTTGTATTCTGTGGCCTGTTACCTTTGGTAAAAAGGTTTCCCTAAAGAAATTTGTGTGAGTCAGGATTTGTATGAAATGTGATTTAATGTTTTTAGTAAAATAATGTGGTTGTGACTGACTGAGTTTATGTTGGAGGACGGAAGGTTAGTTAGTTGAATTTCCCCGATTGTAGCCTTTGGACTTGTTTTATGGAAAGTTAATTCTACAGAGTCTGACAGAATGAACCACTTGTAATTTGTGGCCTGTTGCCTTTGGCAGCAAGATACAGTATCTATAAAGAAATTTGTGTGAATGAGTTTTGTAAAATCATTTGGCTGTGATTGACTGCATACATGTCAGAGGCGAGAATATTAGTTGACTGAATTTTAACTATTGCAGTTTTTTTATTTCTAGGGTTTCCTTAGGTGTTGTTTTATTAGAGTGGGGATATTTAGTTGTGATCAAGTGTCTCAAGCTTTGAGTAAAAGTTAGTCTACTCGGCAAACTAATTATGGCAGCTGGGTCACTTCTGGAGATTTCTCCTGCTCTCCCTTTGGTAGATATTTGACATTGTAGGGGCTGGGAGTCCTAGAAGGTGCAGCTATAATCATAAATTTGGTCCAAGGTAGTCAAGGGAGAGGTTGTGAAGTGTGTCAGGTGTGGGATATGCTCAGGAGTAAACGGATATTGCTTAGGGGCTACCTTGTCTGATTCTCAACCAGTGGGCTTTCTGCAGTTTTAGCAGACAGATGGCTAGGTGCCAACTGACACAGCTCCTCCCCTTCTAGCGGTTCTGTGTAATGCCAGATTACTGTGGAATAAAAGCGATGATGGTTGAGACGTTCATAGTGGACTCCATGGAAAAATAGAATTTATCTGCAGAAAATGATTGCTTGGTCCACTGGGTCTGCCCAGATGTTCCCCTTATTCTGTCTCCTCAGATTATAACTGGTCTTCAGGAACCTCCTTCCTCCCTGCCTATTTACTAATATCAACCTATGTCTATCCCTCACATGCTTGCAGCCCTGTATTGTTTTACCTTCAACTTCTGCTGACAATCTGTTCTAGGTAAGCACAGGACTGCCTCACTCTGTCTATGTACTGTAATTTTGAGGTCAAAAAGAAAAATGGCTGACAAGCGCTAGTGTGTATCATAAATTGCAAACCCATAGCTTGGTCTGTAGATAACAATTTTTATTCCATAAAATCATACATCACTCACCCCACTGGCATCTGCCAATGTTTCACCCACCTGACCATGAGCTTTGTCAAGACATGGCCAATATGGTATGAACTTACTTTTAAACCAAAGTCTTAGAGTGATGACCAACATTTTTTAACCTATCAGAAATCTATGTAAGCGTTCTACACGGTTTTTACCACATAGCTAATGAATCGTTGATTTATATTGCGATTTGTTCACGCACTGCATTTTATGTGGGAAAACCTTGATGATGTTTAAAAGGAGGATTGGTGAACACTTAAATGCGATAAATAGACTGAAGATTACATACAGAATAATGGCTGGATGGTGGTTATAACAAGAATGTTACACACACAGGAGGTGTGGGTGCCACATAAACCCCAAGAGCGAAGCTAGATTGGCTTGTAAAAGCAGTCCACACTGAGGGTGCGTGTAAAATTCGAGTTTTACACACATATCCAGCCTTTATTTTATACAATTGTTGGGGAGCACTTTTTTATCACAGCAATTTAGATAAAGTAAACAGACATCCCTACAGAGTCGCGGACCGCTCCAGTTTCATCGTGGTCCTTAGGTTCTCGTGAAAGAAACGGCAGCCCAGTATTAATGCAAAGAAGCATCTTTTTAGCCCAGTTATTATTTTATTCTAACGAACTTACTGCCAGCTCCGAGCAGTGGTGAACTGTCTGACGCAGAGGAAGAGAAGAGCGGCAGCTGGCAGATGTTCAGAACAAGGGAAACCTGGTGCATGTTTGCCATTATAGCCAGCTGGTTATAATGGCAAATTTTAACTGGGTTTCCCTTAGGGGAAAAAACAATAACCAGTTATTATGAATGCATTAGCATTACAATTCAGAGGTAGGGGAAACAATATTAGTAACCATCAGTATCAATTTTGTGGACTGGAGAAAGTGACACAAATGAAATGTTGGGAGGGGGACCTGGATAACGAACAGTTAAAATGAAAAACTTACTGGCAATATGAATCGCGAGCAATGACTAAGCCAGGTTTAAATGACATTTTTCAGCTATCTCCTTTTTTAAAATGAAACTATGTCTCTTTTTCAGATTACTTTTGAACTCGTGTTAAAAGTTTTTTTTTCTTGACCTTTAATCTTTCCCTAGTATTTTAGTGACCAGTGCATTATATTTATTGCATGGGCACCCTCTTTTATTATGTCTGTGTTAATTAAAACAGTTTTTAGATATGTTTCTCTAAGTATGTAATACATGAGTGTATACTCTGTACATAGATATGATGGCTTGACATAGATATGTATATGTTACCGAGGAATCACTTCGTGTTATAGAGTGCAAGCATAGTCTTATTTTCTCAGTTGTCCTCTTTCCTTTACCTCACCCTTTTTTCCCCTACTTTTTTGTTACCATTATTTATCTCCTCATAGTTTCTTCCCTCACCTTTCTCCTTTGGTTTTGTCCATTTTAAAGAACCCTTTTTAGCTGGATTAGCTGTGTGGCGAAAATGTGTAGAAACTATATACAGATTTCTGATTGGTTAAAAAATGACAGTTGTCACTTTAAGACTTTGGTTTAAAAGTAAGTTCATACCATATTGACCATGCTTTGACAAAGCCCACGGTCAGGTGGGTGAAACGTTGGCAGACTGTGGGGTGAGTGATGCATGATTTAATGGAATAAAACATTTTTAACTACAGACCAAGCTATGGGCTCCAGGTGTGGACTCTCTTAGCCACTCTGTACCCTGGTGTATTGGTACTTCCTGAAGTGCAGCCTCAGAGCTAGACACAATACACCAGGTGGTGTTTTGCAGGTGACCAATACAGTAGCAACACCACATCTGCCATCCTGCTGGAGATACCCTCCCTATGCATCCAGGATCCCACTGGCACTACCCTCTTCTTTGTCACACTACCTGCCACTTTGAGGTTATCAGATATGATAACTCTGAGGTCCCTTCCTGCTGGTGACTGCCACCTTGTCCCCAAACCTACACTCAGCTCCTGGATTCCTATATCCCAGGTGCATGATTTTGCACTTTTTGGCATTGAACCCCAATTGCCATGCTCTTGACCACTGCTTGAGTTTCCAAAGGTTCCTACACATTTCCTCCACCCCTCCTGAGTGTCCACCCTTTTCCAGATTTTGGTGGTATCTGCAAAAAGGCATACCTTCCCTTCTAGTTCTTCTGCAATGTCACTTATAAAGACATTGAAGAGGACCTCTCCAAGTACTGAGCCTTCTGGCACCCCACTGGTCACTCTCCTATCATTATAGCAACTAGCTGTAACCGCCACCCTCTGTCACCTATCAAGTAACCAGTTCCTAACCAAAGCTGCTTAATTTCCTTATCCATCTCCTGTGTGGCACTCTGTTGAAGGCCTTGCTAAAGTCTATATAGGTCATCAGTGGTCATCCTGTCAAAAAATTAATCAGATTCTCTGGAATGACCCCTGAATCCATGCTGCCTTTGATCTTTTAGACCATTAGCATTAAGATACTCTGTCAACCTTTCCTTTAACAGGGTTTCCATTTATTTCCCTGTCACTGATGTGAGACTGACTGGTTGGACATTTCGCAGCACCGTTTCTGAATGAAATATGTGTTTTCAAACCTAAAGTGATTCTTAAACAAAACCAACTTTGCCAGGTCTATTAAGTAGTCATTTGATTTGTTTTCTTTCTCTTTCATCTAAAAACTGTTTCATGGCTCTCAGGCCCTATAGATGTGGGATAGACATATAGAGGTCTTCTACATCTGCACTGCAAAGTATTTTTGAATTGTCACATAGAAACATACGAACATACATACGAACATATGAATCTGCCAGCAGAAACAGGCCTCATAGTCTATCAAGTCTGCTTGAGTGCACAGCTAGCACCCCTAGATTGCCGCTGTCCCCCTCCCTCACCTCTAGGAAGTTCTCAGTACTACTTAACCAAGACTCTTCCCCATGCCATATCCCACGACCTTTTAAAACTACCCACTGTCTTACATGAAATCACTCCCTCTGGTAGGGCATTCCATTTTGACACCACCCTGTCCATGACGTAATGTCTCCTCATCTCTCGCCTAAATCTGCCCCCCTCCAATCTTAGTCCATGCCCTCTCATGTCTCTTCCCTTCCTCAGCTTAAATAAACCATCAGCACTAGATTTGTTGATCCCCTTCAAGTGTTTGAATGTTTCAATCATATCCCCCCATCTCTCCTGTCCTCCAGAGTGTACAAACTCTGATCCCTCAATCTGTCCTCGTAGGTCTTGCCTTCCATCCCCGTATCATTTTTGTCACCTTTGCTGCACCTCTTTTTAGCAGTCTAATATCCTTCTTCAGATATGGACACCAGGACTGCACGCAGTACTCCAAGTGCAGCCTGACCAAGGACCTGTAGAGGGGCCAGATCACTTCCCTATGCCTGGACGAGAATCCCTTTGCAATACACCCCAGTATCCTATTAGCCTTAGATGCAGCTTTCCTACATTGAGCAGAGTTGTTCATGCTTTCCATTACTATCACCCCTAAGTCCTTCTCTTCCTCGGTAACCCCCAGCCTTACAATCCCCAACCAATATTCCCTCCTAAGGTTCTTGGCCCTGAAGTGCATAAGCTTGCACTTCTTAGCATTGAAGCTCAGCTGCCACTTCGGCGAACACTCCTCCAGTTTGTTAGCTCTCCCTGTAGTTGTTTCCACCCAGCAACTTCATCCACTACCGCCCCCTTTTTAGTATCATCTGCGAACAGACTGATCCTGCTCTCAACTCCGTGTGAGATATCTGATATGAATAGCCCAAACAACACTGGACTCAGCAAAGAGCCTTGCGGCACTCCACTCATTACTGGCCTGGGTGCTGAGGTTCCCTCACCACCACCTCCTGTTGCTGCCTCCCTTCAGCCAAGTTCAAGATCCAGTTAACCAGCTTTGCCCCCACCCACGGATTTCAGTTTCCCACCAGCCACCCATGAGGCACTGAATCGAAGGCCTTGCTGAAGTTCAAATATAGAATGTCCAGTGCATGGCCCTATCCAGCTCACTTGTTACCCAGTCATAATACTCTATTAGACTGGACTGACAAGATTTCCCTGAGATGAACCCATGTTGCTGCCCATCCTGGAGGCAATTCACCTTAAGAAATGACACCAGTCTCTCCTTCAGTATCGCTTCCATGAGTTTACTCATTATGTAAGTGAAATTGACAGGTCTGTAGTTGTCTGGCTCATCCCGTGGACCACTCTTGTGTATAGGCACTACATGGGCCATCCTCCAGTCCTGTGGCATGCATTCCGTGTCCAGGGAGGTGCTGAATAAGTCCACCAGTGGCCTGGCCAACACCTCCACCATCTCCCTCAGCACCCTGGGGTGGATGCCATCAGGACCTGGTGCCTTGTCCACCCTTAGTGTCTTCAGAACTTCTTGTACTCTACTGTCCTCAATCATTCTGTCAGTCATCCTTTCCCCCTCGACCCCACCTTCCCAGTCCATGGAGGTGGACCACCCTTCTCCTGCATGAACACAGAGTAGAAGTATTCATTCAGTACTTCTGCTTGTTCCTCTCCCTTTTCCACCCATCCCCTGCCCCTCTTGATCCGCACTACTTTGTCCCTGCATTTCCTTTTTTCCCTCACATATCTAAAAATGTCCTTCTCCCCTGCCTTAATGCCCTGAGCCAGCCTTAGCTGGAGGGAGTATAGTACAGTGGGTTAAGGCTATGAGCTGCAGATCTGGAGACCTGGGTTTGAATCCCACAGCTGCCTAGGTGCATACTGTGTGATCCTGAGCAAGTCACTTAACTTCCTTGTGCTCACAGGTCATATCTGGAAACAAGCTTCAGCTTAGTGTGCTACTCCTGGTTAAACAATGTTTCCTTTCCCTTTCCTTCCTAGCTCCCTGGTGGCCTTGGCTTCCTAACCAGCTAGGTTACCTCCTTGAACCAGCTGCATACACCTCCCTGTCCTCCCTCCCTGTCCTCTTGAATCTCCGATTTGCAGCTCTTTTGCCCTTACTCCCTACAGCACTTTACTGTTTAGCCAATATGGCTTCTTGGCTCTGCCCCTCTTGCTCAGAGTCTTGGTGCAAGCCTCTGTTAGACCAAGTTTAATGATATCCCCTTTTTTGAGCATCCATCTCTGACCTAATCCTTTCTAGTCACCCTTGCAAATTTCCTGCATCCTTCTGAAGTCCACCGCCTGAAGTCCACCACCCTTGTTTTCTGAGCCTACAGACTCCCTACTCAACCTGAGCATAAACCACACTGATTGATGGTCACCCCAGCTAGCGGGTCTTCCACCATTAGTTCCCTCATGGCCTCTACATTTGATAGTACCAGGTCCAGTGTATTACCTAGCTTAGTTGGCACATTGACCAGCTGTGTCAGAAGATTATCCTGGAACACGTCCAGGAGTACCTGCTCTGGCACTGATAGGTTAGTACTCCAATCTACCCCAGGCAGATTGAAGTCCCCCATGATCACCACACTCCCCTTCCTACATACACACCTAATCTGTTCCGCTATCTCCTTATCCAGCTCCTCAGACTAGGCTGGTGGTCTATATACCACCCATAGTCTCAGCTTTCTACCCTTTGAGTCCAGGAGCTGCATCCATAGTGCCTCTGTCCTCCCTTTCTCACTCTCATCTTTCGTGCATTTAATTCCATCCCTTACATAGACTGCCATCCCTTCATCTCTCCCCACCCCTCTGTCCTTTCTATAAACTTTGTACACCAGGATTGCCAGATCCCAATCCTGGTGTTGAGTGCCCCAAGTCTCAGTGATGGCTGCGATGTCCACCATCCCTTCAGCTAAGAGAGCCTGGAGCTCAGATGTTTTGTTATCCAGGCTCCTTGCATTCAGGGTTTGACATTTTGTTTTAAGGTTAAAAGTTTGTTATAGAAGAGATTATACAACAGTGATATTTATGATGAATATAAAACTCCAGTAAGTTGGCCAGTACTTTCAAGAATGCAATGAGGTTTAGTGTAAACTGAATGAAGTATTATATACTTAGAGGGACTCATAAGTAACTTTATTATATGTTAAGTGTAATGTATTTCTTTTTAGTAAAATATAGAAACATAGAAGCTGTCAGCAGATAAGGACCAACTGGCCCATCTAATCTGCCCTATTTCCACCTATAGTGACACTCAGACCCTACTGGGTCTCTGGTCTACCCCCCGTTTTAGATCCCTTCATGTCTATCATGCATTCTTGAATCCTGTAACTGTTTCAGCCCCACCACCTCCACTAGGAGGCTGTTCCATGTCCACCACCCTCTTTGTGAAGAAGTATTTCCTCACATTTCCTCTAAACCTCTTTCCATCTTCATAGTCTGACCCCTTCTCCTCAGGCATCTTTTCTTTGGAAAATGCTACCTTCTTGGACCATGCTTGTCCAGGTTACACCTGGAAATTAGTTGTGGCTCAGTGTGCGTTTCCCAGTTGCCAAATTTTAAATAAATAAAATAAGTTTTACCTATGAGGTGTTGAATGTTTCTTTCCATATCCCCCTTTCCTGCCTTTCCTTTAGGAGTACATTTAATTCCATAAGCCTTTCCTGTAGTGCTTATGATGAAGGACATGTACCATTTGGTTACTCTTCTTTGTACACCCTCCACCCTTTTTACATCCTTGCAGAGATGGAGCCTCCAGAACTGTACACAATACTCAAGGTGGTGGTCTCACCACTGATCAATACAATGATGTTATAACATCCCTCTACCTGCTGGTGATTCCCTGCCTATGCATCCCAAAATCCCCCCAACCCTCCCATTGCCTAGTCACACTGTTTAGCTATCTTCAGGTCATCAGAAATTATCACCCCCAGGTCCCTTTCCTGCTTTGTGACTGTTAATGCCTCTACTCCCCAGTTTGTATGTTGTCCCCATGTTTCTGAGCCCCATGTGCATGATTTTGCACTTTTTAGCATTAAAACCCAGCTGTTAAACCCGTGACTATTCTTCCAGATTTTTAGATCACTTTCCACACACACACACCCAGTGTGTCCACTGTGTTGCAGAGTTTTGTGACATCTGCAAACAGGCATATTTTCCCTTCCAGTCCTTCTGTAATGTCACTAATAAAGACATTAAAGAGGACTGGCCCTAGTATTGATCCTTGTGGCACCCCACTGGTCACTTTTCCTACTCCAGAGTAGATGCCATTTACCACCACCCCTGACTCCTATTGCCCAGCCAACTTTCTCTGCATTTTACTACTTTCAGGCCTACTCCTAGGCTCCTCAGCTTGATTATTAGTCTTCTATGTGGAACAGTGTCAAAGGCCTTGCTAAAATCCATGTAGGCCATGTCCACTGCTCCTCCCTGATCCACTTCCTTGGTTACCAAGTCAAAGAACTCGATCAGATTTGTCTGGCAAGACTTCCCTCCCATGAAACCATGTTGCCTCAGTTCCTGTAGACTATTGGTAGCAAGGTATTCCCCAATCCATTCCTTCAATAGTGATTCCATTATCTTGCTCATCACTGACGTCAGGCTGACAGACCTGTTATTTTCTGCCCCTCCCTATTTCCACTTTTGTGGAGTGGGGCTGTCAGAGGTGCAGCCAGCTTCTCTGAGTTCCCTCAGTGTGCTGGGGTGCACCCTGTCTGGTGCCATTGCCTTGTCTACTTTTAACATTGTTAGTTCCTTAAACAATCTTTCTTCTGTAAATGGACTTGCGTCCATCTCCCATCCCTTAGCACCCTTGTCCTTTTGCTGTGGCCCATTTCCTACCCCCTCCTCCATAAATGCTGAACAAAAGTATTTGTTCAATATATCCATTTTTTGGTGGTCCTCTTCCACACCACTCCCTCCTTCCCCTTTCAGGCTTATTATCGCTTGCTTTGTCTTTCTCTTTTCACTCATGTATCTAAAAAATGTTTTATCCCTCTGTTGCTGATTTGGCAATCTTTTCCTCTGTTTGCACTTTTGTGCTCCTAACTGCCTTTCCTGCCTCCCTTTGTTTCTCTTTGTAAGTCTCCATATCCCCCTCCTTTTGTGTTTTTTGTACCTTTTTTGCTTTTTGTTTTTCAGCTACCTCCTTAGAAAACCATAGGAGTCTTGTTTATCTCTTTGTCTTGCTAGCCTGCCTGATTTGTAGCTTTTATTTTGCCTACTGTTCCTTGACTCCCCCCAGTTTTCCTATCCCTGCTAGGGTATCCCTGAGGTAGTCTCTAATTTTCTTAAAATCATATCTCCTGAAGTCCAGGACCCTCATCCTTGTGAGATTTAGTTCTGGCCCAGTTCTTATATCAGACCACATCTGTATGGTGATCACTGGTCCCCAGCAATAACATAGATTGTAATTTGTAAGATAAGCTGCAGTTTGGATAATTATTGGTTAAAACATGTAATAGGCCAGCCCGGTGGTGCTGAGGGATGAGGTGCTGGATGAAACACCTTGTGCCATGCTGGTAACCCAGAGGCGGGAATGAATTTGGGCTGCCTGGGGTTTGCATGGGAGGGAGAGGATCAAGCATCAGACAGACTGCGCTTCTCTCCTAGAGAGGGAGGGTTTGTCATCCCACTCTGTGGCTTCCTCCTGATGGAGGCCAGGTCATGGTGGTGGAGTAAGAGAGGAACAGGAGTGCAGGTACATGGTGTGTGCATGCCTCTACATGCATACACTCAAGCCACAGGGGAGGATGGAAGATCAGAGAAAACAGAAAAAGAGGGAGACTGCAGGCTTAGTGAAGCCCTGTCAAGCCAACCAGTATCTTCCTCCGCCTCCGGATCTCATGATCAGACCCTATCTGGATTATTGTACTGGGTTGGGGGAGGACAAACCTCTCATTCCCAGCCCTGCCATTGGGGAGGGGGGATTCCGTGGGGGATACTGGGTCTCAGCGATACCGGGGAGAGTGGTAGACAGTCACAGGTGGAAGACAGGGGCTGAGAATCCTGCCCACAGTCCTCCAAGGAGGGGAGAAATAGAAGGAAAAATAAATACTAATGGTCCATAGTTAATAAACATATTGAGTGGTTTAAAACAATTTAATTCATATTATTTTCATGTTAATGTCAGCATTTTCCTGATGAAGCAGCAAGCATTAAAGCTGTGAAATGCTGTCTAATAATACTAACTTCTAGGATCGTGGATATGTTGTTCTATCCACACTGTTTGGCATGTCCTTTCCCTTTAAGAATCTTGCTGGAAGGTCTTGAAGCTGGCTCCTCCTACCCACCCACCAGGGTGGTATAACCCTCATCTTTGCCACATGACACCAGATCTTCCTTTCTGCCTGAAGATACAGGTTCCCTCCTTACCGCTCTTGCGTTCAGTAGGCCCTGTTTTCAGAATCCTCAGATTTGCTCAAACTTAAACTCATCAGAGTTAATAATAATTGCTTCGTGATCTCAATCGCTATGAAACATAAATCTTCTCCTGGTTTCTGCTGCTGGCTGTGCGAGCAAAAGATGTCTTGTACAGACCCGCATGCCATGTGCGTGTACTGCCTGGGTGTCGGCCACGACACCCAGGCCTGTGAGATGTGTCTTGCATTTCACCCTAATGTCTTGAATGATCGTCTCGCATGGTTAAAATTGGGCAGACCGGAGAAACAGAATCCGCTGGTCAAATCTAAGGAAGCCTGTTGGGCGATCTCTGTGGCTGTGGGGTCCACCGAGCAGCTCAAACAAATGAAGGCCTTCGAGAAAGAGACAGCTCAGGATGTGGATCAGTCCTCAAAGTCATTTTTGTTCCACTCAGCTGGGGCTCCACTTTCTCAAGATCCTTTCGGTAGATGTGCCATTCCTTTCCCACTACAGGCGAGGGGCCTTTGGGCTCGCATGTCTTCCAGTCCCATAAAAAGGACAAGGAACTGAGAGAATCTTTGTCTCACCAATGACGTTCCTGGGATCATGAGAGATCTCAGTCCCAGGAATCACCTGTCTCCACTTCGGTCGAGGTTGTGGCCTCAGCCACTGGTTTCACGGTTCCACCATCAGATCCGCTAGCCCAGACACTGGATATGGATCTGGTTGAGATCATTCTCAGCACAGTCGACCTGTTGTCACTCAATGAGGCCAACAGCTCCTTATTCAGGACCCTGGCCTGCCTCTCGCCGATGAGGAGACCCAGTCCACTGGGAACCCCATTAAGGAACCGGTCCCAGACCAAGAAGAACCACCGGTCTCCCTGGTGCCTTCCGATCGACCCACAGGTCACCCCGATGATTGATGTCAAGGTCTTGGACCCTTCAACCAACAGGCCAAAGAAGGTTCACAAGCACTCTAAGAAGAGGCAACATCAACATTCTTCTTCGTCCTCCTTGGATGAGGAGAGGCTTCAACGGAAACCCCATCAACAATACAAAAATTTGATGAGGCAAGGGGCTGATCTTGACCGGTCAAAAAGCAATTCCAGCTTCCACCCCAGCCATTACTTGGCTGTCGCCTCCAAGGCCAATGCCGACTCCTCCGGAGCAGGCCTGCACCGTTCCTCCTCCCTTGGAGCCAGTCAAAACCTTCCCGGTTTGGCCAAAATCAACCTCTCCACCGATCTTGGTGGAGCTGCCACCCAAACAGCCCCCTTTGGGGGTGCCTGCCAAACAGTCTTGGCCTGTTTTGGGCCTCCTGCATAGGATCTCTGTTACCCTCACTCCTGGCCATCCTAGGTGGCTGGAGGGAGACATAGGTGGCCAGCCAATTTATCTGGACTCTTTGGAGTCTGACAACTCGGACCTCCATTCCCATCCCTTGAACAAAGAATCAGTCGGTAGTCTCTCAACAGAGGAAGGCCCCTCTTCCTTCATGGGCATCCTCCATCTGATTTCCCAATCCATGAGGATGCCTCTTGAACACATCCAAAAATGGGCTAGATATCCCCTCACAGATATCCTCAAATGTGGTGATTCACCGATGGAAGCCTTCCCAGTGGTGGAGTCCACTGTTGGTCCAGCTTTGGAGCTATGGCAGCATCCTGCCTCCTGCCCTGCACCTTCTGCTCATATGGCCTGCAAACATGCGGTGCCCATTGGGTCCATTTCGAGGTTCACAGAGTACCCTACTGTGCAGGGTCTGGTGACCAAATCTGTGTTCAAATGCTCTGGTAGTTCAGAGATACAGATAGACCTCCGGACAAGAGTCAAAAAACTGGACCATTCTGCCTGTAAAGTCTATACCGCCTCTCACGCTGGGCCTCCATTAGGCAGCTCGGCCATTATCATGCGCATTTCTTTCGCCCTTCTGGGTTCCCTTGATGATGTTCTACGCCCTCCCCATAGACTACCTGACCACAGTCAAGCAGGTCCAGGACAGGGTTGGGCTGTTGTGAAGCAACAACTCAGATTGCTCTGGACCTCGGGGACTCATGCGCCCATTCGGTGGCAGCCATGGTTGCTATACACCACAGGGCTTGGTTAAGGTTCTCCACCTTTACTGTGGACACCCAACACAAGCTAATGGACGTCCATTTCCTGGGTACTGACCTCTTTGGCCTAGGTGTGGATGGTCACTTCCAAAGCATTGAGAAGTCCAATGCCACCTTGGACTCTGTAACTTCTGCACAGAAGGAATCCCAGGGTTCCAAAAAGCAGAAGAAAAAGCCATTTCAGCACTCTGCCCCTGTGGCCAGGCAGCCCCACTTTCAAGGGGGCAGCAAAAGCAGGCACAACCTTGGTGCCCTCGGCCCAAGTCTGGGCCTCCAGTGGCCCGTAAGCCCGGAGGACAGAGTTCCAGTGGTCCCCAATCTAGATCCTCTTCCTCCAAGCCTGTCCAGTGATGGGATAGGTGTGGCCACCCCTATACCTGTCACGAAAGCTCTGTGTCCTCCCATGGGGGGCCGGTTCCACCACTTCCTTTCCACCTGGTCTGCTGCTACCATGGACAGGTGGGTTCTAGAAGTGGTCGGCCAGGGTCTGTCTCTGGAATTTGAGCAGTACTCTCAAGCTGAGCCTGCACCCCATGGAAGGAAATGGTGTCCATACAAATTGGTCAGCTCTTCGAGACGACATTGCTCAACTCCTCTGCAAGAAGGTGGTGGCCAGAGTCACAGACCCTCCGGTCAACCCAGGGTTCGTATCCAGGTACTTTCTGGTTCCAAAGTGGACAGGGGGGCTGGTGCCCCATTTTAGATCTGCACAACCTGAATCAGTTCCTCAGGTTATGCACCTTCAGGATGGTAACTCTGACCCAGATCATACCATCTCTCAAGCAAAACATGTGGTTTTGCTGTCTGGATCTCCAGGATGCATTCTTTCATGTCCCAACCCATCCAACTCACCAACAGTTCCTTTGCTTCCGAGCAGAAGGAGCCCTATTTGAGTTCTGAGAAATGCCATTCAGCCTGTCATCAGCCCCATGGGTCTTCACCAAATGCATTACAGTGGTGGCAGCCTATCTTCAGCATCGAGGGGTCAGAGTTTACCCATATCTCGATGACTGGCTCTTGGCAGGTTCCACCAAGCAAGAGGTGGACAGGTCCAGGGATCTGGCCCTCCAAACCTGCACCGACCTTGGTCTCCTGATCAACAAGACCAAGTCGGAACTTGTACCTTCACAGGTGATATGTTTCATCGGGGCAGAGCTCAACTCCTGCTGATCCAGAGCCCAGCTCCTGATGGACAGGGCGGGGGTTCTCTCCTCCTTTGCCCAGTCATTTCTGGTTTCTGTGCCTTCTGGGGTACATGGTGGCTTACACCAGTATGGTTCAATGGGTCCAGAGGCATATGCGCCCCTTACAATGGGAGCTGACCAGCCAGTGGACTCAGCATCACGGTCACTTCAACCAGCTGGTTCCTGTGACCCAGAAGATGTGGGACGCTCTCCAATGGTGCATCATCCAGGATCACTTGCAGGAAGGGATCCCATTTGTCTATCCTGAGCCAACGGTTGTTATCACGACCGATGCCTCTCTCACAGGCTGGGGTGCCCACATGGGGATCCACAGAGCCCATGAGTTTTGGACCCCCGAGGAATCCCGATATCATATCAACCTGTTGGAGCTCAGAGCAGTCACACTGGCACTGTCAGCATTTGCTTCGCTCCTTTGGGGTCATGTGGTGCAAGCCCAGATGGACAATACCATGACCATGTACTACCTCAACAAAGAGGGTGGCATGCACTCCTGGCTGCTGTGCAGGGAAGCGCTCCACATCTGGACCCCTGTGAGCTGACTGGAGGCAGATCTCCTAGCCATCCATGAGCAGGATCCTCAAATCAATTGGTGGATGCTCTTAGCCATGTGGATGAGACATACCATGAGTGGTCTCTCCATGCAGAGGTAGTACACAACCTGTTCTCCCACTGGGGCAAACCTCAGGTGGATCTGTTCATCTCCAGGAGGAACACCAAGCTGAGGCTGTTTCATGCTTGCTCCCTCAGCAGGGCTGGCTGCAGGGTTGCCTTCTCAAGGCCATGGACCCCAGGCCTCTTCTATGCCTTCCTTGGTTCAAGGTGATCATCAAGGTCAGGAGGACAAGGCACAGGTGATCCTGGTAGCCCTTGATAGGCCACTACAGTTCTGATATCCAAATCTCCTCAGCCTCAGTTACAGGCCTCCGAGGCATCTTCCAGTACACCACCGGACCTGCTATCTGTCAACCAGGGGAAGGTATTCCATCCGGACCTTCAATGCACCTGACAGCCTGGTTCCTAAGCGGCTAGAGTTCCAGGCTTTGGGTCTCTCTGAGGATGTACTCACTGTAGTGGAAGCATCCAGGAAGGAATCAACCAGGAGTGCTATGTCTTCAAATGGAAATGGTTTTACATTTGGTGTCAGGAGTGAGGCCTGGACCCTTTGTCCTGTCCAGTGGCTAGCATCCTAGAAACATAGAATTTAATGGCTGATAAGGACCGCTTGGCCCATCTAGTCTGCCCATTTCCTACCTAATAGATAAGTTGCAGATCCTAGTTAACCAACAGCCTACTTTCTCCTAAACTACCTTTGCTCACTGTCCAAAGGAGTCTTCTGTCTCTGATCCTAAGGTGCACCTGGCAGCCATCTCTGCTTACCAGGTGCACGCCGGTCAGCAGATGGTGGCAGAGAAAAAGGTGGTCTGGCAATTTTTTAAAGACCTCAGCCACATATCCCCTCCAGTGTATGAATCTCCTCCTCTGTAGGATCTACTGCTGGTACTTGCAAAGCTCATGGGCAAGCCATTCAAACCAATGCAAAAGTGTGAGATGTCACATTTGTCATGGAAGACCACCTTCCTGGTGGCTATCACATCAGCCAGAAGTACTGGGGAGCTCCAGTGCTCTCAGTGGAGTCTCCTTACCTGATCTTCCACAGGCACATGGTTGTCCTGTGCCCCCACCCAAAATTCCTACTGAAGGTGGTATCAGAGTCCCATCTTAACCAGGTGTTGACTCTGCCTGTGTTCTACCTGAACTACACCTCAGAGGCCAGTATGGTTTCACATGCTGGACCTGAGACAAGCACTCTCTTATAATAAGGAGTGGATGGCAGAAGTTCAGGGAGAAGTTCTCCAGCTGCTTGTCACCTACGCTGAAGATGCACCTGGCAGACCTGCAGCAAAGCAGACAATTTGCAGATGGATTACATCTTGCATTGATCTCTGCTATAGATTGGTGGACAAGGGGCCTCCCAGAGGGATAAGAGCAAATTCTACACACCATACTGCTGTCTCAGTGGCTGCTTCCAGGACATCCCTATCTAGGGAATCTGCCAGGCTGCCACCTGGAAGACAGCAAACAACTTCATTACCCACTACCACATTGACCTTGAGTAATGCCGGAATGCTGGTTTTGGGGCCTCAGTTCTCCAATCTCTATTCCCAAAGTAAGTATGTGGGAGTGTGTGCCATGCCTCCCTCCTCCAGAAGAACTGCCTGGAGTCTGCCAAACAATGTAGATAGAACAACATAGCCACAATCCTAGAAAACAGTTACTCACCTGTAACAGTATTTCTAGGAGTGGTATATTGTTCATCCTAAACAACCGACCTCCCAGCATGCGAACAACCTGAGCTTCCAGAGGGCAAATATCTGGAGTCATGGGTGGAGCTGAGGGTTATACCACCCAAGTGGGTGGGAAGAGCCAGTTTCAAGACCTTCCGCAAGATTCTTAAAGGAAAGGACATGACAAACAGTGTGGATGAACAACATATACCACTCCTAGAACTACTGTTACAGGTGAGTAACCTGTTTTTGGACCTAAATAAAAGGAAAAGATTTTAAAAAGTCAAGCAGCGTGATTTGTCCAAGACATTATCTAGTGTGCTAAATGGATCAGTCTGATATAATACCATTCCTGTGAAAAAGACAATTCAGCCATCATACTACATCAGAGCCAATTTTACCACATAAGAGATTCTGTGAAATGTGCAGCAATGGGTTACATCTGTTGCATACTGTGTTGTAGCTAAATGTAAATAATGAATAAAACACTTCCTGAACATGTTTTAGGTTAACAGGGCCTCTGTGGGGTGTCTCACATGGTATAAGAGACTCTGAGCAAAGGTTTAGGCAAGAATACCACAAGTAAATCTACTGTAATTGATTCTGGCTGCCCAGACCTCAAAAGTAGAGTCCCTTACACCATAAGGGACGTCATGTGGAGACCCTATTAACTTATTATAAATCACTCAAGTTAGCATCGGTAATTCATAATACATTTGAAGTATTTTTTTATTTAAAAATTTTAATAAGTGCTCTCCTTAAGTGGGATCTGGATTGCACAACTCACAACAGTGACTGTGCGATAACTGGCTGAAATCATGTAAGTGGCTTATTACTATTAATAATAAATCTCTCTCTGTTCTGTTTCTCTTTAAGTCCTTGCAAGGATTTAGCTGCATGTTGCCGACCAAATATATCTAGTTTCTTAAATTAAATCACTTTGTCAGTGGCTCAGCAGGTAGCACACTCACCTCTGAGACCGGGAGATCAGAAGGCTGTGGGTTCTATCCCACACCAGGCACTTGGATTAATATCCCAATATTGCAGTGCAGCATGAGGGGTGCTGCACTCCTGAGTGCTGTCTTTCAGATGAGATATTAAACCAAAGTCCCATCTGCCTGTTCAGGTGGATGTTAAAGATCCCATGGCACTTCTCAAAAGAGAGAGAATTTTTATTCAAAACTCAAAAGAACATACAAACAAATGTTATTACTTCATACAAAACCACAAGAAAGAAAAAGAAAAACATAAAGAGCAATACCACATACCATAAACCCCA
Organism: Neoceratodus forsteri; assembly: GCA_016271365.2. NCBI lineage: Eukaryota > Metazoa > Chordata > Ceratodontiformes > Ceratodontidae > Neoceratodus > Neoceratodus forsteri. The sequence goes on from CM057449.1 coordinate 739,402,535, forward strand.
ATTGTAAATGAAATTTCAGTAAACATACCCCTCCCCTCCACTAAAAGAGTAGGAGAAGTGTACATATATAAACTAAAAAAACATATAAACAAATCAGTAATCCATCATACGAAATCATAAAAGGAAAAAAACTGAAACACAAACAGTAGTACATCATACTGTACCCGAAACCCTAGGAACAGAAGAGAACATGCCCCTCCCCAGCCCTACTCAATGAGTAGAAAAGTGTGGAACCATAACAAACAAATCAGTATTTACGCACTAAATCAAAAAGAACAAACATAAGCATACAGGAGTATATCTTCATCGTAAACCAAAAGCAAAGAAAACCACTGTGACAGACCCTCTTGAAATAACAAGAGGTGCAACTTACAAAATCCCCAAAAGGAAAAAAATAAAACCATAAAAAGTGGAGTAGTGCACAAAACTCAAAACAAAACATCAATCAATAGAAAAACCCAGCAAACAGATTGGGCCACAGGTGTCACAGCCATGATGTCGATTGCCACCATCTCTGAAAGACCTGGACCGACATAATACAGCGTTCTTAGGCTTTTAATTTAGATATATTAGTAGAAATTAACTGAAATAACTGGATTTCTGACATAAGTTGTTGCTGCAGGGGCAAGCAGCAACATGTGATCCACATGTAATATTAAAAAAGGTCAAAAACAGCCATAACGGTGTTTTGTCATGCTTGGTCCACTGGTATGGGTGAATGCCCAATAACAAAATATTGGGAGTCATGGAGGAAAAAGGAGAACTAGGCCAACGTGCATGGAGTGGCTGCCAAAACATCTGTATATAAGGGCAATCAAAAAATAAATGGGAAATAGTCTCAGTCTGGGCAATACAGCTAGAACGAGGGCAAAACCTCTTATCCACAGGCTTGTGTTTAAGATTACCTTTTACATTGAGTTTATAATGAAGGGACAGCCAGTTCACTTCACACATGTGAACCAGAGTGCTGGGGGGCAGTAACATATCAGAGATTTGTCAGATCTCAAGTGGCAAATGCAACACATAATGAAGTTTATCAAGAAAAACTTGTCCAGAAGCAGGGTATACAGCATCCTCCTTTGGACTGTTGGAACCTGTTGTTTGGTTAGTGCCCACATTTTTTAGTTTACGAAAACAAGGTCACTAAGAAGAAGGTAAATCCGTTATCCTTTTGCGGAATCACCCCATTGGCCGAAGCCTACAAAAAGGACCAAAATGATCCAAAACCCAGGGCACCCACACCTTAGGGTGTGTGCAAAAGCACAGGGCCGAGGCTATGTGAAACAAACATAGAAAAGAAACACAATAGGTTGAACCATGTTTAAACCCCTCTGAGCCACAGGTAGATATAAAATCCCCCTCTTAATAGGGTTTAAATGGCTCCCCCAAATACAAGAAAAAAAACAGCTATATACCTTCGTTTCCAAAGCAACTGGAAGAGCATATACCATACTAAGATGTAAAAATGCGTTTTCTCTTTGCCACTCTCCATTTATTTCAGTTAGATACCTTAGCCTGTGCAATAGCCAAACAGTGTTCCCAATTAAACATAACCAAGTCACCAGGACCAAAAAATAAACCCAAAATTTTACAAGGGGACCGGATTACAGGAATACCCATAATCTCAGTACCAGGACAAGAAATATCCCCAACTAGCAAGCATTTACTCTTCTGAAAATTTATACTAGAGTGGGATACCAGGGCATAAGAAGACAGTTCCTGTCTCGCTATGGCACAAGAATCAGTATTAGCCAAAAATAAAACCAAATCATTGGCATAAGCTAATGTACACAATTCAAAAGACATACTAGAAAAGGAAAAACCAAGAAAAGACCGGGAGTTGTTAAGCCGGTGTAAAAGGGGATCAATGGACAAAATATACAAGGCTGGACTGAGGGGGCATCCTTGTCAGACCCCCCGCGCAACCGAATGCCTTACCGCCATCCAGTCATTCACCAAAGGAATGGTCTCTACCTGAGCATAACAGGCTTTTAGAACCTGGATAAAAGCACTCGGAAACCCATATGCAGCTAAACAAAGCCAAAGAAAATCATGTGGAACCCTATCAAAGGCCATGGCCTGGTCCAGGGACACCAAGAATCCTGAAACTTCGTCCTCGACCACAGTCCAGAACCTCCGAATCATTATTAAATTATCTGTTATAGATCTCCTGGGACAGTACACGTCTGTAAGGGTGTATAATATGAGTAAGAATCGGAGCCAATCTCAAACTCAAGTTTAGTAAACATTTTATAATCAGCATTTAACAAAGTGATAGGTCTCCAATTGGAAAGAATCCTATCACCAGATTTATATAACAAAACCATAGACCAGTAGACGTGGGGGAGGTATAAAGGGGAAGCAAGGACACAATTAAAACTACCAACAACTCTAGTAAAATAGTTTGGTAAGCAATTTATATATTTCATAAGATAAGCCATTAATACTCAGAGAGAAGTGGACTTTAGTTGTGTAATGTCAGCAGAAATTCACTCTGAGAAATGGTGACAACAAGAGACAATCCATCTACATCCAAAGAGCTGTGGGAGGGCACCTTGTGTTAACCAAGATAAAACTTCTGAGACCGAGGTCTGAGAAGAAGGTGGGCATAAAGGAAGCAGCCACAGTCATCTATTATAACAAGCTGATTTGCCTTGACTGCCGAAGAGTTGTTCAGCTTCCAATGATTTCAATCTATTATATTGTAACGAGGCAAACTGGGCTGTAAATATCTGTATGTCTTCCAAATAATCCCAAAAGACGCCTGCAAGGAAGAGAGTTCAAGAAGACAGGGTCTATAGTAGGCATATTGGTCTGACTTTAACTTCCCTAAAAGCTACCCAGTTTTTTTGAAAAAGGCCTGTATATCAGATTTAGTTGTGAGACATCATTCTAAAGGGGAATCATACAGGAAAAAAATGATTTTCTGGCAACCATAACTGCCTAGAAACCCTGAAAAATAGCTGCATTCTGTATCAGGGTCATATTCATCCTCCAATACCCTGGTCCTCTACCCATATGAACAAAATTAGAAACTTGTAAACTGAGTAAAGCATGGTCTGAAGATATCACCTGGGTAGTGAGGGGTCGTTAAACAGCCAAAGCAGCCGAGATAAAGATATAATCAATCCTGGTGCTCAGGGACCTTCAGATGTACGTTCACTGTGGCACCTTCCCCCCAATAGTAAAAGCATCAACTAGGGAAGCCTGATCAGCCATGGAGTCCAAATAAGAGACATCACATAAAATTGTTCAGGAGTGAACACCCTTGTCCATAAGATGTCAACTGCAATTGAAATCTCCAACAAATATAATATGCCTTGCAGCAAAAGATAGGGCCAGAGCATCTGGAACAAGGAAACCCTGAAGCTTTCATTTGGGGACATATATATTAATCAAACGAAGGGACAAAACCCCAATATCGAGGTCCAACAAGAGAGCCCTCTTGGGGTCTACATCAACCTGATGGATTAATTTAGCTGCTGGGTTAGAAACCAATCAATCAATCAATCAAATCTTTATTTATCCAGGCGATCACCATTGAGCAAGCTCATTTACAAGGTGGACCTGCTGTTGGCAGGGAAAATTGTACAGTTACATATAAATATACATAATACAAAAGGAACAACATGTTTACAATACTGATAGGAGCAGAGTATTTACATTCCAAGTCACATGTACAAGAAAGATATACATAACACAACCCGAACATAATATATATATACAGTTCCCACAGGAGCAGGATGTGTATGGATGTCATATACAAACCACAGAAGAAAAAAGAAAGATTATTTATATTCCTGTCCAGCAGAAACACGTTACAGGCCTGGATGGAAATTCCTAAGCTATAGGTGTGCATAACAGTGTGTAGCCTTAGGTAAATCTTGACAGAGCAGGGGTGGTGAATAAGAGGATGCAGAGAGTGCTAAGGGCAAGTGGGGCAGAGGAGGGGGTAGTAGTGGCAAGGGCTGATTTGGATAAGCAGCTGGGACTAGTGGTGAGGAAGAGAGGAACAATAGTCAAGCTGCTAGAGGCGATAGAAGCAATTACAGATTTCAGCAAACATTTTGTCATAGGGGTCTTAAAGAAGGCAGGACTGGCAGGTGAGCTAAGTCTCAATGATTTTTGTATCCTATTCCAGAGATTAGGCAGGGCGTAGCTTATGGCAGCCCTTCCAAAGTGAGTGTTGGCCCTTGGGACATTCAAAGAAATCTGCGATTGACTTCTTAAGGCATAGTTCCTAATAGGACTAAGGGGGAGACAGTCAACAACGTATTGTGGGAGTTTGTCCGTAGGCGCTTGGAGCGTCCATAGGGCTGCATTTCTATAATGCCTGTATTGAAGGGAAGGCGACCCTACGGCTGCGTATAAAGAGCAGTGACGTGTGGAGTACAGGAGGCCAATTATAAATCTCAGTGCTCTATGATATAATACATCCAGTTTTGCAAGATATGAGGCAGGGCAATGGCCATAAATGAAGTTAGCGTAGTCAATTAATGAAAGGAATTAAATTGGAAAAGCTGTCTTTTTTGCATCTGTGGTCAAGAGGCATTTAATTCTGAAAAAAGTCTCTGCCTCAGTTTTTCAGCAGTTCTTCTGTGTGTCCACAAAGAGAGAGTGTTGTCTAGCCAAATACCAACGTATTTGAATTTAGTCCAAATTCAAGATTTTCTCCTAATAAGGTAGAGATTGATGGTAATGGACTAGTGACAGCAGAGTAGCCCCTGGGCCTGATGGTGAAAAAGAATGGGCTTTGTTTTTTGCATTTAGTAGTAACTTTTGCTAAGGAGCTGGTACTGCAGAGTATTAAAGTCAGCTTGTAACTCAGGGCAGGCAGCTTCAGGAGATTCCCGGCTAAGTAGAGCACCGTGTTGTCAGCAAACAAGTGAATACTGGCGTCTTGATGCCTACATCCAAGCTGTTGATATAAATGGAAAGAGAACTACCCACTCCCAAACAAACATCTTGTCCTGGAGACCAGTATACCTTCCCCACAACCATGCCACACTGGCCTCCTCCATCTCTGCTAGTGTGTAATCGTGTGTCCTGTAAAAAAATAATATCAAACATATGGGCAGAAAAGTAAGCAAATGTCATGGTCCATTTCCACTCAGACTTTATACTATTAGCACTGAGGGAAGCAAAGGAAAAATCATATAATGACTGAGCCAGGAAAGAAGAATCGGTCAGGGGCCATCGCATCTGGATGAGACTTAAGCCATGCCCTCATCCCCATGCGTTTTTTCTGCACAGTATCAACTGGAGTATCCTGTACCATCTCACCCTCTGAAGTTTCTTCATTCACCAAGGAAGAAGGTAATGAGACAGAATCAGACTCTGATCCTGGACCAGCCTCATCAGTAAGTAGAACAGAAAATGTATTGCTTAAACGGACAACATCCTCAAGCACAGGGGGAAGGGGAGTCTCAACCGGCTGTCTGTGGCGTAAACATGCCCTCCACTTTTTAGGAAGTTAAAAGCCATATCCAGGAGTCAAAGGGGGAGAAATCACACCAGGCACATTGGTAGGTAGAACCTGTACTGGATCTAGCCCCTGAGCAACTTCAACAGTGGTAGAACCAGGGGGAACTAAGTCAGAGGTGTCAGAGACACCTACAGGGGACATCAAGTCAGGCAGGACCTGAGCAGGAACTACAGGTGGTCCCTGGGAGTCATACCGGGGGGCTGAGACCAAAATGGTAAAAATCCTGAACTGCAAAATCAGAGTGAAAAATATTATGAGCAGCCCATGGACAAACCAAAAAGGAATGGTCCCCCTTGCACAAGGAGCAGGTGGGGGGGACTATAACAATGCATAGCTGAATGGCCCATCTCTCCACACTGAAAGCACTTTACCATATCACAAGTATGGCTAATATGTCTAGCCGAGCCACATTTGTAACAATGGTGAGGTTGGCCCGGGTAGAAGACAAACCCTTTATCCCAACCTAAGAAGAAACAGTTGGGTAAGTGTGTAAGTCCAGCATCTGTTTGGGGCAGATTAATCTTGAAACGCCATCCCCCATTCCAAAAACCTTCATCATCCATAATAGGTTCTGGGTCACCCTGTAGTTTGCATCTCTTTCTTCAACTGGTAGATAATGTCTGTGACATTAACCCCTTCATTCCGAAACAGTACAGTAATGACTTTAAATGTCTGTTTAGTCAAAGGAATCGCCTGAAAATCCTGCCAGAGGATTAGTTTTCAGCTGGGCATAACGTATCCAAAAGGTATCCAGAAATCCAGGATCTAAAGCTAATGTCAAATGAATTATCCCCATGGGTGTGAATCAAAGCATAGACCTGGGCTGGAAAAAAGCCCATAGATTGTTTCAGTAATACCTTCCCGATGTAGAAACGATCAGAAAGTTCCTCAGAATGGCCCATGAAATGTAGGTGAACTCTATTCCATCTCTTCGCCAGTTCGAACATTATTTGAAACAGGCTGGCAAAGATTGGGGCTCCAGAAGTTAGAACATTAGGAGCCAAAATAGGCCCAACAGCCCCAGAGTCAGTAGGAACATTAGGAAGCAAAACCTCCATAGGGGATTGTGGAGGAATACCACCAGTATCTAAACTGGGTGTGGCAATAAGCCCCTCTCCAACCTTCTCGGGCTCACCAGCAGGGTGCAGAGCACCATGTAGTGGAGGAGCAGGATCAACCAACAGATCAGAGCTCTGTGCTATGCCCAAAAAGGGGACAGTCAGGTCAGAAGCCCAAGATCCATCATGCAGCTGTCGCCAGCTGGCCTGTTCTAAGGCCCTTTCAGGAGACCAGTTCATCCCATGTACAAGCTCAGCCATAGGATCCTGAAGAATCAAACCTTGTGTAGGCATCCGGGTGCTAGAATCATCAGGATGATTCAAAGACAAAAGTTTAGTTGGGCAAAGGCCCAAACCTTTTGGAGATGTACTCACCCCGCTTACATTTGTTTTTCAGTCATCCGCTGAAAGTGTGGACAATCGTGAGCAAGGAGACCACAACCCATCCTGAGGAGGTAAGCTATCACTAGAAGTATGTATCTTCAAGAAGAAATCAGTATCTGGGGTAGCTCACCAGAAAGGCCCACATCCATCAATTGGTCCAGTATCACTTCAGAGGTCTGTTCAGGGAGTGCCGAGCTAAGAACCACCAGGGATGATTATGAAATCAGAGGATCAGGAGCAGTATCAGTCAGTCTGCAAAGCCTTTGGACGGTAAAAGTGACTTCCTGTGTGGCAATGATGTCCATCAATTGCCATTTGTTAGATTCTAACTCAGAAATAAATCATCCACAGCATCCATTGCTGTTTTGGGATATCCAGAAAGGAAACACCATCAATTTCTGGGCAAACTATGCCTGAGGCTCCATTGTAGCAGATCCTAAAGGTACAGAGACAGGGAGGAGGAGCTAACCCCTGCTCCTTCCACAACTGGCTCCAACTCAGGACTGCTGACATCCACCTCCATCCAAACGTCCAACTGTGCCCCCTACCAACGAGTAAGGGAATTTCCCTGGTGCCCTGGCCAAATTTCCCCCATTCACTAAAAATATCACTAACAGCTTAATCTGGTTCAAGATCACCTGGCATTCATCTGTATCCCCCTTCCCCATGGGTCATGCCTGAAAATAGGCAATCATTTGTCTAGTGCACTTACCCGGTCAACAAAAACTAAATAAATAAATGCACAAGTCCTGTTGATACCAGAGAATTCATTCATTAACTTTTAAAAAAGTTCCAAAAGTTGCAGGGCTCTGCTTCCTCCCTTCTTCTAACTTCAATTTTAATGAGTCATTGTATTTAGGTGTTTTGGGTAATATGAATTTTTGAAAGTAATAGGTGGCATGTGACTGTGTCTTTCTTTAATTTTTGTACCTTTGGGTCAGTGCATTAAAAGTTACTCAAAAAGTAAATAGAAAACTCAGATTTCTGTATAGAAATCAATCAAGTTTCACAGTCAATGTAAAAAAAAAGTCATAGCCAAACAGGTTTTACTTCCAGCACTGGAATGTCATTCTGTTCTTTTTTGTACAATGTGTCTGATAATATCCTATCAAAATATAAAATAATGTTCCATAATATATGTCGATTTGTGACCAGACTGTCAAAAGCAAATTCAGCATTGTGACTTATAACACCAATCTGACACTTTGTCACAGTCACTAATGATCTACCAAAATACAGCAAACGTTCAAAAAGTACTGACAACAAATACACCAGGTATATTCAAAAGTATGTTATGCTTGTCCAATATTGTTAAATCATTTTGAAATTCATCGGTCAAGCAGTACGCAAAAATGCTTACTAGAACAAAAACTGCGTAACATTTATTCACAACATATAGTCCAATGGATACTAAATCAGCTAATTCATTTGGGCTTAAACCGTCTTGCAAAATGTTCAGTCAACCTTATGCAGTAGTAACCACGAGTAAGGTGGAGTTATGGTTGTAAATACTTTATATACATAGTTCCATAGCAGATGTCGGCAGAAAAAACCTTGGTCTATGTAGTCTGCCCTTGTGCTGTAACACAATAAGTTCTTATTTTCTTACTACAGATCCTATTAGATCTGTAATCTTTCTACCCTTTCCTGATCCCACGTCTCTGTGGCTATCCCATGCATGCTTGAATGCCACAATGGTACCTACACCCACCTCTTCCTCTGGCAGCTTGTTCCAGGGTTCTACCACTCTTTCCATGAAAAAATAATTCCTCAAATTGCCTCTACGTCTCCCCCTTCCAACCTCATATCATGTCCTCTTGTCTGTGTGCATTTCCTTCTCTGTAGAAAGCTACCTCCTGTACTATGTTTATCCCTTGACGTGATTTGAATGTCTCTGTCATGTCCCGCTCTTCTGTCTAACCTCCAGTGAGTACATATTTTAGTCCCTAAGGTGCTCCTTGTAGTTTTTCGATGCATGCCCTGGGCCATCTTGGTATCCCTTCTCTGTGCTCTCTTCCTGTTCAGTGTCCTTCCTGAGATGGGGCCTCCAAAATGGGACACTCTACGCGAGGTAAGGCCTCATCGGTACTCTATACAGGGGTAATATTACATCTCTCTTTCTACTTGTAATACCCTGCCTATGCAACCAAGCATCCTGTTTGCCTTTCCCACTGCCCTACCACACTGACTTGCCACCTTGAGATCGTCAGTTATGATTACCTCCAGAGCCCTTTCCTGATTAGTTGTTGCATCTTCCACTCCCCCAGTTGGTTAGTTGCACTTGGGTTCTTGCGCTCCCATATGCATAATTTTGCACTTTTTCACATTTAATCCTAGCTGTCATACTGTTGACTATTCTTCTAGTCTTTTCAAGTCCTTTCTCATAGTTTCTACCCCCTCTGGTGTGTCAACCCTATTGTGGATCAGGCATACTTTCCTTCCAGACCCTCTAGACGTCACTAATGAATACATTGAACAATACAGGCCCCACTTGTCACCTTCACCTCTTCCAATTGTACCCCATTTACTACTACCCTCTGGCTTCTGTCACTCAGCCAATTTTGCACCCATATTACCACTTTTCCCCACCCCTAGACTGCTCAATTTGTTTATTAATCTCCTGTGTGGAATGGTGTCAAATGCTTTTCTGAAGTCTAGGTAGGCCACATCCACTCCTCCCCCCTCTGATCCACTACTCTTGTCACTGAATCAAAGAACTCAAACAGGTTTGAGTGGCATGACCACCCCCCCTGTTAAACCATGCTGCCTTTGATCTTGTAACCCTTTCTCTTCCAGGTACTCTACCATCCTTTCTGTTATCAACTTCTCCATAATCTTCCCCACCACTGACATCAGGCTTACAGTAGTTCCCTGACTCCTCTCTATTCCCACTCTTATGAACTGGCACCACATCTGTCCTCTTCCAGTCCCTCAGCACCACCCCTGTTTGCAATGACTGATTGAATAGAGCTACAGGGCAGAATAGTTCCCTCCCCAGTTCTCTTAGTATTCTTGAGTGCACCCCATCTGGCCCCATTGCCTTATTTATCTTTAAATTCTCAAGTTCTTGAGTATCCTCCTTCTGGAAGGGAGTTTGTATTTACCCTTTGGGTATTTCCTTGTACCTTTACTTGAGGTCCATTTCCCTCCTTCCTGTGTGAATACAGAACAAAAGTACTTTTCTGTATGTCTGCCTTGTTCAGGTCCTCCTTCACACACCCCCTTTTTATTCTAACTATTCCTGCTTTGTTTTTCTCCTCTCATTAAAGTATCTGTAGAATGTTTGTTTTTTCCTCTCGCTAAAGTATCTGTAGAATGTTTTGTCTCCTAGTTTCACTGTCTTAGCTATGTTTTCCTCTGTTTGCCTTTGCCCTCCTAACTGCCTTCATTGCTTCCCTCAACTTCTCCTGATATCCCTCCCTGCCCTTTTCCCTTTGCATTTCTTTGTACTCTTAAAGGACAACCTTTTTGCCCTCATCGGGACCAAGTCGGAGGTCAAGGTCTGTTTGTGCAGCAAATTCAAGACTGGTATCACCGGTCTTTCCTTGTGAAAAATTTTACTTGAGCGCCAGTTGCAAAGCGAATGTGAATTTAATAACAGAGTACCAACAACAGCAGTGAAGAACTCCTCACCCAGCACTTCGACTTCAGACAAGTCTTCCTCAGGGGTGTGGTTACAAATCAAAACGTCATTCCTATAATACACCTCTTAATCCATAATACATGATATAATACATCCAATTATCAACTTAAAGGAACATATTAAATAAAACAGTGTTTTAGTTACCAAGTGTATTATCAAAAAAAGAAAATGAAATGAACTAAACTAGTTACAATTTCTACCTGGTTTGCACTACACTTACAAAAATAACAGTATGTATAATAACAAATACAAATTATACTGAAGGCTGCCAAAGCGCTCTGCAAATATTAGTTTGTTTATGCCCTGTAAGTGAAAAAAGTCCATTTCTATCGATATTTATAAAGACAATGCCTTATTATCTTGCGCTTTTTCAGGTGAAGAAAGTTATCTAAAAGAGAAGGAAAGAGGCAGAGGTTATATAAATCTTTATATCTCTACATTTGAAAAAATCCAAGTCAGAATGAATTACTTTCTCAGAAAAGGCTTAAGATCTTTCATAAACAATTTTTCAAAGTTATTGGAAACAGCCTTAATATTATTATCAATTTCAGCATTTACCTCTGAGCCGTGTCAAAAAATCACTTTCTCAGAAAAGGCTTAAGATCCCATCTTTCATTTAGACCATAAGGTCTTACGCTATTAAGTTTGAAAATCCAAAAACTTTCTCTCCGTAACAGTCGATTTGGTCTATCACCTCCCTGTGAAAAGGGTGGAATCCATTCTAAACCCATAAACCTAACATCTTCAATTTTTGAAAGATGATAAGTCATAAAGTGCAAGCCGACCGGTGTATCTTGTCTCTTATTGAGTATAGATCTGATGTGCTCTTGTATTCTTTGTTTTAGAGGACGGACAGTTTTCCCAATGTAAACCAAATTACAAGTGCACCAAAGAGCATATACTACGTAGCTGGTATCACATGTGATTAGTTGTTTAATATCAATGTTAATGTTAGGTTCCATTGGATGTTGAAATGTTTTGCCTGTTAGAGTATATCTATAAACATTACACCTCGAGCACTTGAAAAAGCCATTGGACCTTCGAGGCAGCCATGTGGTTACCGTTTCTGTTGATGTCAATCTCTGTTTACTGTGAACCATAAAGTCTTTAAGACTTTTAGCTTTACTAAAGGATAGAAAGGCAAGGCAAGAAACAAGAAACTACTATAAACAAGCACTCACCTCATCTTGGGGCTCTGGGAACACCTTCTGGAACAATGTCAAGGAGCTCTGTGGGAAAACCGTCTTCCTGACCCCTTCACAGATACTTGACAATGGTGCCCTCTCCCAGGACCCCACCACCATATCCAATGTCCTGAACAACTCCTTCTCTGATCTTAGTCACATCCTCCTAACAAACTTCTTTGACCCTATTCCCAAGGACCCCTCTATCACCTCCACTACGACCACCCTCCCACCCTTCCGGCTGAGAACCATATCCTGTAGTAAGGCTAAACACTACCTATCCAAAGCCTTATGCAACAAGAGGTACAGCAGCGATTTCCTAGACCTTAAAATCCTCCGTCTAACTCTTGACGAGACCCTTCCTCACCTCACAAAAATATAAACTGCTCCCTGCATCTAGGCCAATTCCCTATGCTCTGGAAAAGGGGAATTATCATGCCAATCCTTGAAAAGGGTGATCCAATCGACCCCGGTAACTATAGACCCATCACTATCCTCCCCCCCAAAGCTCTCTAAAGAATAGTATCAGACCAACTCACAGAGTACCTAGCTAAACACACTCTGCTATGCCCTGAACAGCACGGGTTCAGACCAGGTCACAGCACTACCACTGCCCTTCTCGAATTTACATCTTACATACACGAGGCACTGGAACAGTGGTCAATAGCAGGAGCAATCTTTGTTGACCTGACCAAAGCATTTGACATCGTCAGTCATGCTCTACTTATCCACTCACTCCCCTCCCTCAATCTCGCCCCTGACACAATCTCCTGGTTCAAGCACTATCTCACAGACTGGACACAAGAAGTCAAAATCAACACCACCCTGTCCACCAAGCAACCAGTCCTTGCGGGTGTACCTCAAGGTCGATTTAGGCCCTCTACTCTTCACCCTCTTTTGAACTCCCTCCCAAAGGCCTGCAGTGGTAAGCTATTGCTCTATGCAGATGACACTGTAGTGTACTGGAAAGATAACACTCCTAACTCCCTTCAACATACCCTACAAGGCTGCTTTAGTGAACTAGAGGCCTGGTTCACTGATCATCGATAATATTAAATTATAGAAAAACCAAATCTATGGTCTTTGCTCACTGCCAAAACCCCTACAGTAGTACCCACCTAAGTATCTCTAATTCTCAGGGCATCCACATTGAACAGGTCCCATACTTCAAATATCTAGGCATCACACTAGACACATCTCTCACCTACCACATACACATTAACCACCTCCTCCTCGTAAACACCCGGCTTGGGATCTATAGACACAGACACTGCCTCCCCCCCAGGCCCTATGACTGGCAGTAACCAGCTCAGTCCTATCACTGGTCAATTACGGGATTGTAATTTACGGTACGGCTGACCTCACGACCCTTAACCGCATCAATCTTGCCCTCAATAAAGCCTGTCGACTAGTCACAAGTAGTGATAGACTAACCCACACGTGCGATCTCTATAAGCGAGCGGACTGGCTGACCTTTGAAGGGAGGCTAAAATACCACACTTGCCTCCAAGCCAAAAAGATCCTCATGAAGCTTGCACCCACTGGCCTGCTTACCCTCATCCTACCAAACCTTCACAGGAGTACACCTAGGTACCAGGCAAGCACACCCCTCTTAGTCCCCCACTATAAGACTGCACTAGGGCAAAGGTCTTTCTGCTATCGGGCTCCCATCTGGCTTAATAACCTCCCCTGTTCCATCTCCCTGGCCCCTAGTCTTGGCCAATTTAAAAATGGAATTAAGAGACATCTCATTGACTCTGAGACATGTGGCTGCTACTAACTCACTCCGCCTCGATGACCCAGGGTCTATCATCAACCCTAGAGATACTAACCAAGCATTGTAAATGTATGATGTAATCATGTAAAATTCTGTCTTAATGTGTTGTTCTGCTCAATAATGTTTGTTCAAAATTGTCTTAAGTAATATGCCCATTTTGTATTGACGTGGAGCCTTTGCAAAAGAGTCTTTGACTCAAAGGATTGTAATTCTGAAACTTTAATAAAATAAAATAAAAACTTCTCTGAAGAACCATAACGGTCTCCTCCTTCTCCTCCTGTTCTTTGTGACCTGCCTTATGCATAGGCTAGTTGCTTCCTCTATGGCCTTTCTGATTTTTATCCACCTTTCCTCTATACCTTCCTCTTTACCTATCTGTGCCAGTGCTCTTCTAACCCCCTCACCTATTTTTGTGAAATCCACCTTACGGAAATCCTTGACCCTTGTTTTAGTGTGGAATGCTTTGGGTTCTGTTCTGACCCTGAACCTCACCATGCATGTTATGATCATCGTCCTTAGGTGCCCCCACTGTGATGTTGCTGACGCTGTGCCTGTTAGACAGTACCAGGTCAAGTATGGCCCTTTATGTGTGGGTTCACCGATGAGTTGCTTTAGAAATGGCGTTGTCTTGACTCTAGAACTTCCCTACTTCTTTTGTCACTGCTACTGGGATGCTCCAGTCTACATCAGACATATTAAAATGTTCCAGCACTATTACTTCCCGCATTGGATATCTCCTGATTTCCTTCATCATTTCCCTATCTGCACCCTAGTTATTCTTCATCGGTCTACCTCCATAGGCCAAGAAGCTTTCTCCTACTGCTGCCCATAGCTTGGGGACTCACTGCCACCTCCTATCAGTTTTCTTCTTCCCCATTTTCAATCTCCTTAGCCCTTCATAATTTCTATTCCCCTAACTGCACTTGTTCTTAGCCCCTCTTCAACCCTCCCAACCCTGGCACATAATCCTTTAGCTCTACTTTACTTCTAGTCTCCCAACTGTACTTGTTACTAGCCCCCCTTCGCAACCCTCCCACCATTGTGCACTATCCCCTACTCCTCTATCCCTGACTTACCTCCTGTCTTCTAACTGAACCCTTCCTCTGATTACTTCCTCGCATGCTACCACCTAATATACCTTCTCCCACCTCTACCCCAACCTACCTTTGCCATTTGACACTCTACTACCATCCACAACTTACTGTGCTATTTTGGCACTCACTGTTGTCCCCCACTACCCCCTCTCCCCCTACTGATGCTCTCCTTTTCCATTCCTAATGTACCCCTGTTTTCTTTAGCCTCCCTATTCATTATCCCTCTTCTCCCCTCCGGTTCACCTGCCACAAATTCCACTCCTCCTCCTCCCTGTCCCTCCTTCTCTCTCCTCATTTTCTGCCTGGTCCTGTCCCCCTTGCAGGGTTCTCTGTCATCCTGAAGAGGTATAAATCCTGGCTTCCTCTCCTTTACCCCCTCTTCCTTTCCCCCCACTTTCTAATCCTGACCCTTTGCATGGTTCTCTGCATCCTGAAGGAGTATAGATTGTCTCTCTCTCTCTCTTTTCCTCCCACCCTTCCCCACACTTTCAAATCCATCAGCCATCCACTTCCCTACTTCCCTATCCCTCTCCTCCCCTCCTGTTGCTCCACCCCTCTCTTCTCTACCTCCCTGCTCCCTTCCTCTCTCCTCTCTTTCTGCCTGGTCCTGTCCCCTTGCAGGGTTCTCAACATCTAGAAGGGGTTAGATCTTGGCTGCCCCTCTCTTCCTCTTCCATCCCCACCTTCTACCCTTATCTCTCCGCTTCCCCACTTGTCTTATAACTGCTCCCTTGGGTATACAATAGCACTTTAAATTGTGTGCTCAGCCTACTACTTATAGCACTTTAAATGTGTTATCCATCCTCTAACCTTTACCCTACTGGATCACCTGCTCTTGGATTGCTGCAATGTACGTTATATCCAAACATGGTTTTGTTTAAGCTGGCTGGTTGGTCTAGGTCATTTCTGCACTGTAATTGTACTACACTGTTTTATTTTAGTAATTGTACTTGTACTGCTCTGTTATTGCTATGTGTTTGCCTATTCTCCCAATTGTTGTCCCCCCACCCCACCCAGGACACTTATTTATTTATTTTATTTATTTATTGGTATAATCAAATTACAATCCTTTGAGTCTAAGACTCGTTTCAAAGGCTCATCATTAAGTAGGACAAATACATGAGACAGGTACACAGAATAACAGGTAAGCACATAGTTACAGTGTTACGAGTTTCAAAATACACAGGCAGGTAGATATTTACAAGATTTACAAGAGTACATTGTAGAGTGGTACTTCACAACAAATAAGTTCAGGCTTGGATTTTATTACATAGCTACAAACCAAGGCTGGAGCAGAGCTTTATGCCTGTAAACCAGTTTGTTACAGCATTTATTACAGGTGGAAATAACATTGGCCTACTCAACATGAGGTACCTAGACAGTAAATAGTACAACCAGGGACTTGGCAGCTGGGGAGAGGGGATAAATTGCAGCCCTAGGGGCATTGTCAAGAGGATTGTAAGAAGTGGCAGGCCAACAATAGGGGCTTGCATGAGAAGAGAGGAGCACAGGACTGGTTATGCACAGCTGCAGTGCTGCACGGTGAGCAGGTGGTTCCTGAGGTGTGTTTGAAAGCACCTATTTTGGGAGGTTAGTGATGGTGTCTGGGAGGACTTGAACCAGGACAGGGCCCTGTAGTAAAAGATCTCTGGGCAAGTGACACCTGGAAACAAGCTGTTTACAGCTCATGTTGCCTTTCCTGGTGAAATATTTTCCAAATAAATAATAAAAAAAATACTTCCTCTGTCTGTGCAAGAGGTCTGTACAGTACCCTGTTGAGTATGGCCCTCCCTTGATTCCCTCTTTCTCTTGGTATCTCAGTGGTTTTAATATTCTCCTTGACGTAGTGCTACCCCTTCTTTTCTCTTGCCCACCCTGTCGCTCCTGGACAATGCATACCCTTGTATGGCAACATCCCAGTCCTGGTTTTCACTGAACCAGCTCTCAGTGATAGCCACTATGTCCAGGTCCTCCTCCAGTATAGTGGCCTTCAGATCTGCCACCTTGTTGCCTAGACTACTGGCATTTGTCTACATCTACATAAGAATATTGCCTATGTTTGCTTTTAAATGCATTTTACATTTTTTTTGTATTAGTATTGCATTTTGTATTGCATTGTAATAACTGGTTACCATTCTTTCTCATAGGAGAAGCTGGTTATAATTCGCCATTATAGCCCATGGGTTATAATGGTGAACACACGCCACCTTCTCCTTAGCCTGGCTCATGCTCACTCACAGCAGAGTAAAGCATAGCCATCAGCTGGCATAAATAGAAACACCTCATGGAACAATTCCATGACTGAAAAAACATTCCCAAACCTTAAAAAAAAAAAAAACAATAATTTTTTTTTATTTCAGGCAGTCCCTAGCTCAGACATTAACATTCTCTCTCTCTCTCTCTCTCTCTCTTATCTGCAAAGAAACTGTAAAGACCTCTGACCAAAGAACCTCATTAAAATATCACCTAGGCAATGATGACCTCAAGCAACCAAAACAAATTAAAATGAGAAAAGAACGTTTATAAGCTTGCCTCAAATTAATTTTTATGCACTTTTCCTCTTGTTTGCAGCAGTTCTTAGCTGATACCTGTTTTCCTACTTGCTGATTTCACCAACTGCTGTGACTGCAGTTCTCACTCAGAACCCACAGGGCAGGATTCACAAAAAGATGTGCTGGGCGCAAGTGAGATGCATCAGCACAAACAGAAAATCGCCAAGAGCGAGTCACACACAGGTTGATGCGCATCCCAGATATGTGCGTCGAACCAGATACGCTGTAGGTCCATAATGATATGTGGAGCAAATAGAGGTGGTGGACACATGCATGCACAGCGCAAAGTGATTCACAGTGCAAAACGACGGTGCAATGAGAGAGCAAATCCAGCGCAAATACCAAATGCACCATGAAAAGATAAGTATAAAAGAAGCAGACTTAAGTGCACGCCACCTGCAGGTCAGTGGAAGAACAGCAGCACCTGCACACTGGCAGAGAGAGGGGGAAAGTGTGAGAGACAGCCAGAGAGACAGACAGCATGCCACCACCAGCATCATGGATGCAGCATCATTTGTCATGGTTGGTGTACTATTGAGGATGAGGAGACGGGGAGGTGGAAGGCACCATAGGTGGTCTGCCCCACAGTGGTATCATGCCATGCTGTCATTTGAGCAGCAGACAAATGTGGAGACAGTAGGCTGATACCACCTGAACAGGGCCATTCTGAGGCAGCTCTGTGAGCTGTGCCATGAAGAAATGCAGGCACCCACTGCACATGGTCATGCCATCTCAGTGGAGACCAAAGTGACAACAGTAATGTGCTTGCTCACCACAGGAACCTTCCAGAGGCCTACGGGAGACACCACAGGCATATCACAGGCCTCCACTTCCTGCCTCCTCACACAATTCCTCACCACACAGCTACACGCATGCTTTGGAACACATCCATTTCCCCAGCACACAGGTGGAATGGATAGAAACCATGCAGGGGTTCTGTAGGTGGCATGCATGTCATGCATCATAGGGACCATAGACTGCACCCATGTGGCAATCCACACACACCTGGCAAGGGAGGCCATCACCTACATCAACCGCAAGGATTCCACTTGGTGAACTACCAGGTGGTGTGCAATGCCACAGGGAACATCAGCAATGTCTGCACCACACACTGGCAGCACACACTGCCATCATCTGGCAGCAGTCGGCCCTCTGCCAGAGATTCTAGGCAGGGGCATACTAAGTGGTCATCTATTAGATGTGTGGGACTTGGTAACAGCTGCACGACAGGGCACCACTGTCAGGACGGGGGTTGCAGAGAGCAACATGCACAATGCGGTAGGTACAAGTGCCATGGGACAGCAGAGGTGTGCAGGGCACACAGGCAGACACCTGCAGGCAATGCATGGCATGTTTGGGGCAATGCCATGGAGTGCGTGTGTGGCAGGGACATGCACAACCCAAGCAGGCAGTGGCCAGCAACAGCCACCGGTGTAGGGAGGTAGGAATGCAGGGAAGGGAGAGGAACAGGCAATGGTGGATGCCATGCGCACACACCAGTGTGGACTGGAGTGGGGACAGGGGGCATGCCACACATGGGACCAATGTACTAACGACCACCCGATCTCCCCTACAGGTGACACAGCATACCCACCTGGCTGCTTACCCCATCCGACAACCTGGAACAGAGGCAGAGGAGCAGTACAATGAGCAAAACATTACTCTGGCCCCCATCATAAGTGTGTCTTCAGCATGTTGAAGATGCATTTCTGGTGTCTGTGTAGCTCGGGTGATGCCCTGCAGTATGGTCCTGAGAGGCCTGTGGCATATTCCTTGCCTGTTGTATGCTACACAACATGGCCATAGACTGTGGAATACCTGTCGAGGCCAGTGAGGGCAACAGTTCAGGGAGGAGGAGGAGGAGGAGGGTGGGGGGGAAGAAGCACCACCACAGAGCCATGGCACAGAAGCCGCAATAGGTCACTGGGACCCACAGCTGGCAGCAAAGGCCAGGCAGTACCACAGTAGGCTGGTGAAGGAGAAGTTCAGGAACTGCAAGTGAGTATCAGAGGTATGTATCAGGAAGGTACACTATGGTGAGAACAGGTAGTCACAGAGCAGTGCAGTGCATGGTGGACACAGGACAGTACACGGACAGGCCCACACAGTCCCGTGCCCCCACACACACACAGCCTGCAACACATGGACCACCATGGCAGTGCCAGGGATGGCATGGGTCAGTGTGCACTGCAACCGGCACACAGGCACGGTAGACACTGGACTGCACTCATCACATCCATGCCACATAACACAATAGTGGTACACACAGACATGCAGGTGACACTGCACAGGGAGTGAATGGTGGTGGTGCTCTGAGGTGGGTTTCTGCCACACATGCAACCCTGGGCACCATCAGCCAGGCATGCAGGACACAGTGGTGGTATGGGCCGCTGCCAATGGAAAGGGGACCAGGACATTACAGGGTGGTACCTCAGCCACCACAGACACATGGTGGCCTCTGCCACGACTGATGGATGCAGCTGTGGCACCACCAACCACAGGGGGTGTAGCCAACAACCCTGCAGGGGTACTGCAATGAGACCATGAACGTGTGCTCAATGATGTGGCAGTCCCATGGGCCACATCTGGGCTGGGGATGCTGGGAATTGCACCATGTGGTGATGGCATCAGCAGCAGATGGTCCACCTGATGCCACTGCCGAGGTGTGCAGGAGGCGCCTGGGTGTCTGACTGGATGCCCGATGTCCATTGTGGGCAATTGCTGCAGCCGCCACCTCCACAGCAGCTGCAATCTGCTCCAGTGCTGTGGTCATGCCCACCCACAGGAGGCATGCCTTGGTCAACATCTGGGCATGCCATGCAGCTGCAGACTCGTGCTTCAGGACCATCACTGTCCACAGTGTCATGCAGGAAGTGGACATAGCCCTCCATGTTGTCGGCGGATGAAGGGTCACAGTGGCATCACCGACAAGTGGGGATGAGACAGCCTTCTCCGGGCCCATCCACGGGTGGTAGTTGCACCACAGCAGGCTGTGCCATGGGTGGGCCTTGGCCATGTTCACCCACTGCCGTCCAGGCTGGTGACATCACGCCCAGCGGTGCATCGTGTGCCCCAGCACCTAACTGGATGCCCTGGTGACCTGGCCACCACACCTGGTCCAGGTGCAGGTGCACAGCACCCACTGATGCTGCGTAGCCTGTATGGCCACTGCAGCTGTGCCATGCCAGCCGGGCCATCAGTGGTGTCTGGAGCCACTTGCATAGGTACCTGCGTGATGCCTGTCCCACTGTTGGCCATGTCCCCTCAATCTGTATCATGTCATCATCCACAGTGTCATCACTGTATGCCCCTGTGTGCCAGTGGCAAGCATGAGGAGGGTGTCGGTGATGTCCATTGCATCTGCATGGTCATCATCAGATAACCCAATCAGACACCCCAGCCATGGGCTGTCCTCGCCAGCCACCATGCCAGCAATGGCCGAGGGATCTGGCCAGACCTACCACTGGGGCTGTGTCCGGAGGGTCTGGTGCAGTGGATGGTCCACGGATGGTACCATCTACAGTGGTGACAACAGCCTTGTGTGACGGGCCTGCATCATCACCCGCTAGGGTGTCCTCTGCAGCCATGGCCACGGCTGTACCCATGAGGCGTAATGGGGCTGTGGAAAGAAGATGGAAGAACATGGTTAGTGCACTAGATGAATCAGTGGCAGACAGATGTGCAGACATGCACAGAGTGGTGGGGTGTAGTGCCATGGGTGTGCATGCTGGTCTGCAGCACAGCTGTGCTATGCTCACCACACCGCATCAGCCATGCACATGCTGTGACCCGGTACCATGTAGTGACAGGTTGCAACCCACATGGCAGTATCGTGGTATTGGCAGCACAGCCACACCAACTGTGTGTGTCACCCAGTGGCATTGCTGGTGGAGGCACCTCACATGCACCATCACAGGCATGGGTGGTGTGTCACATGTTGCAACTTGGGACTGCCATGTGCAGCCAAGACACATGGCACAGCCCTGGGTACACATTTGTAATGCACTGCACACGGGACAGGCATTGCAGCCAGAGCACACACAGGGCCAGCCACACCCTGGCTCCATGGCCACTTACAGTGCTGCGACTGGCTTCCACCAGTCTGGAACTCTCCACCTGGGACATGCTGCATGGTTGCCACAAGTAGCTCCTTATTGGGGCTCAGGCAGACATCGATGGTGGGCCAACCCCTGACTGCCGCAGGGGAGACCTTGATGTGGGCCACCTTCTCCTTTGCCCTCCATCGCCTGTCATTCCTGTGCTTCGGCACTCCAGGGTGGTTCAGTTGTATGTTCCCATGGCATTTACATGGCGGGCCACTGCCTCTCTTCCCTCTGACTGTACCGTACAGCTGCCACCCCTGCCGTTCAGGATGTCCAGCCGTAGGTGGCATGCCTCAATGAGGGCCTGCTCATCATCCTTAGTGAAGTTCGGCCACCATCTGCTGGTGGCACTGTTGCCTTCTAACATCGTGGTTTCTGTGAGAGAGTACAGACAGACATTAGCCATGCTCTGGTAGGGACCCATGTGGCCAATCCCGACAGGCTGTGGTTGCGGTCTGGCACACCAGCACCTGTCAGCCAGGGCCAGTAGGCTGTACATGTACGTGGTTGTGCATGGTGAGCTGTGCCAGGTGTGACTGCATCCAGCGTGCACATTGCATATGCCATGAACGGCTGCAGGGTCATGGCTGTACCACCAGTGCCACATGCCCAGTGACACATACAGCTGTCAGCCCTGCACACACACTATGCACACTGTCATCACGGAGATCGGATTACACATTCACAGGGAGCTGTGATTGCTGCCTTAACTAATAAGGACAAGCAAGATATTGAAGCAATGATTATGAAAGTTTTTGGTAGACTTGATGTTACTGAAGAGCGGAGAGATGCACTTAGATTAGAAGTGGATCACTACATCAAAGAGGCTAGTAAACAGCCAAATATTGTGAGAGTTTTGGCAAATGCTGCAGCAGAGCTGCATTAAAGAGGCTGAAACAAAATCACTACTACCTAACCCCATGAAATCTGCAGTCAGCACAACAGATGGTTGATAGCATGGGACGCATGCAACAAATCTGAAAATTTGAGTTGTCACCTTGCCAAGGTTAAAGCACATTGTGAAATGCTTGGTTTGCCTCCCGATGGTTGTGTACAAATGCTAAGGTTAACTGTAGATCCCAGCCTTTGGTCTAAACTTCCGTCTGACATAAGAGACAGTACAAAACAGGACAGGACTAGTATTTGTCCAGCCTTAATGTCAGCACAGTACCCAAGAATAGTTGGAGCATGACTGGCATACAATGTAAAGCAAGGGGTTAAGGAATCCCCTGCAAAACTATCATAGATGTTTGTGGATGGCTTATAGTTCAGGCAAGACATTAGCAAATGAGCAATGGAAGCTGATAATTTGGAATACAAAGATTTATTTCTACGTAACATGACACCAGGTCTATGTGAAAAGCTGAGTGTTCTATTTTTCCTGAGGAGGATAATTTTGCAAAAATGTTGAGAGTGGTTGAAAGAGCATTTCAGGTGTACCTACACATGCTTAATTCTGGCACTAAAAATAAGGTTGCTGCTATTCAGCAGCCTTCTGGAGGGGCAACCCACTATAAAGTGGAAGGGGGGAAGGCACAGAGTAAACAAGCTTCTGCTCCAAAAATTGAAAAAAGCAATAATAACTGGAGGAAAGAAAGTATAATAACAAAGGGAATAGGCAGGTGGCAAGTATCAATGTACTGGTCCATCCTACAGGGAGATTGCAGAGGAAAATAAAAACCTCCGTGAAGCCCTGCAGTCTAGGATCTCTAGCAATCCTATTCCTGAACGCCATGTGGCTGCAATAATGTCATCATCACAGGCCACATGGGGGGGGATAAAGGTCTGATTTATGAACCTGTACAGCCATCAGCTAGAGCAGCAGCTCCTCCAGTCATATATACTGCTGCACTGCCATCAGCTAGAGCAGCACCTCCTCCAGTCATATATACTGCTGCACTGCCAACTGCCAGAGCAGCATCTCCTCCAGTCATATACACTGCTGCACTGCCAACTGCCAGAGCAGCACCTCCTCCAGTCATATACACTGCTGCATGCCAGCTGCCAGGCAGCACCTCCTCCAGTCATATACACTGCTGCACTGCCAGCTGCCAGGCAGCAGTTCCTCCAACCGAATATACTGCTGTATTGCCAGCTGCCAGAACAGCAGCCCCTCCAATGAGTATAGTACTGCACTGCCAGCTGCCAGAGCAGTACCTTCTCCAACTGACTATGCTGCTGCACTGCCAATCGCTAGAGCAGCATCCCCTTCGGTAGAACATACTGCTGAGCCACAGACTAGCTGAAGCAGTACGTGCCTTTTTCACTCCACTGTTAACACATGCAGCTCCATCTGTATATGAACCACCACATATGCAGAAGCCACTACATGCCGAGGTAATACCACCCACAGCGGGCCCGAGAGGCTAGGGGACTGATGCCCTCCCCAGCTATTCCCATGTGGTCGTGAGGGGCTCAGACACCCTCCCAAGCAACCAGGACAAGAAGAAACCCCCCCCCGAATTTCTGCTACCGACTCTCAGTGGGCTGGAGAGGCTAGGGAACTGCCGCCCTCCCCAGCTATGCCCACGTGGTTGTGAGGGGCTCAGACACCCTCCCAAGCAACTGAGACAAGAAGAAACCCCCAGAATTTCTGCTACCGACTCTCAAGCGGGCCAGAGGCTGGGGACTGCCACCCTCCCCAGCTATCCCCACGTGGTCGTGAGGGGCTCAGACACCCTCCCAAGCAACTGGGATGAGAAGGAACCCCCCCCAAATTTCTGCTACCAACTCTCAGGTAATTGAGGCCATTCCTGTGGACTGTGAAAGCCTCTTGGCCCTGCATCGAGTCTCCTGGAGCCGCTGTACTGCAGAGGTCTTGCCCCGCCGGCACTGTGCGCCGGCTCCCCACCTCCCCCACCACCACTCTTGGTCGACACTGCAATTTATAGGAATCTGAGAGGTCAGGTGATGCTGCAAAACCTATCAGCCCACTTTCTGATCTGCAGGTTATAAGATCTCACCACTAGTGGCCGCTAGCATTTTTTTCTGCCTGGTTTCTACTGAAAAAAAAGTATGCTCCTGTTTACTTTGGCCCTGTTAACTATAGCCATTCCCCACGTCGCTCCCACCCACCACGCTCCCCAATATGACCTGGGCCTATTATTTTACAGATCTGTCTCGACCCCTCCAGCCCTCAAATACCCCCAAGAGTGCTCCGAGCACAATCTGCACCCAGGTTGGGTTGAATGCCCGTCCATCTCCCCGCCATCCTTCACCCCATGCCTAGATGCCTAAGCAGACTTACTAAGACTACCTCTTCCACTTCCCTGTGTCAGCACTTCCCCAAATCCAAAGCAAAAAATAGATGGTCCACCCTCCTACAATACCTTACCTTGATGCTCCGGCTGGGTGGCGTTCAAACCAACCCAGGACCTCAGACCCACCCTGCCCATCTAAAATTTCCTAAGGGCTCAGCATGATTCATCTTAATATCTGCAGCCTCCTGAATAAAATCCTGGAGCTACAAGTCACCACTCATGCACTCAAACCTGACATCTGTGTTGTGTCTGAAACTTGGTTAAAACCCCAGCACAATGACTCGGAAGTTGCCATGCCTGGCTACACAATCCTCTGGCATGACAGAATAGGCAAAAAGAAAGGTGAGGGCATTGCCATGTTTATATCCAACATGCTACAATTCACCCCTGTCCAGCTCCCATGCCCCCCCCACTTATCGACACCAGGATGATCAAACTTGTCCTGCCACATACCGCCCCG
Organism: Neoceratodus forsteri; assembly: GCA_016271365.2. NCBI lineage: Eukaryota > Metazoa > Chordata > Ceratodontiformes > Ceratodontidae > Neoceratodus > Neoceratodus forsteri. Next base: position 739,427,535 of record CM057449.1, read on the forward strand.
TGTACATGGCAGGGTTATACTGTGTCCCCGCAACCCCAGCAAGCAACATCACTGACCTTCTGGCCACTTTCAAAAACCTTGCCACCTCTGGTGAGCTCTACATCCTCGGGGATTTTAACTACAACTGGTTAGACAAAGGCTGCTCAAAACTCAGCAGCAGGGTCAAAGCCCTTAACCTCTCAGCAGATTGTGGAACCCACATGCCTCAACACCAAATCCCAAAACCACTCCCTCCTGGATTGGACTCTCACAACTCATCCACACAGGGTCTCTAAAGCTGGCTTACTACCAGACTCAATGAGTGACCACCACCCGATATATGTAATCAGAAAAGTGCACCGACCCACTAATAGCCTTCCACCCAGGTCAGTCAACTCCTGATCTTACAAGTCCCTCTGCCTCTCCTCACTGCTAATTGATCTTGCCTCTGCCGACTGGTCATTCATCAAACTGGCGCCCACCCTTGATCAAGCATTTGACTTGTTCAGACAGCAATTTCTCGTGGTGTGGGACTTCCACGGCCCTATGAGAAATAAAAGAGTAAGGGTATCCCACCTCCCCTGGGTCTCTGCTGACATTATCTCCAGCTGTCGTGCCAGGGACCAAGCCTGGAAAAAACATAGGAAAACAGGCTCCACTGCCTCATGGCAGCAGTACCGTACCCTCCGCAACAATTGTACCAAAGCCATAAGACAGGCTAAAAAGCATTTCATCCGTGCGGCCCTCTCTTCCAATCTTAACCACCCTTCCAACTTCTGGAAATCTATTAAATCCCTGCTCAATCCCCCCATACAGCCACCCTCCACTTCCCTCACTATCTAGGGCAAAAACATATCTGAGCCAAGTGCAGTTGCCTCTACTTTCAACCACTTTTTTACCAGCTGCGCTAAATCCCTACTCTCTAAAATGTCAACCCTGCCACCCATACCTGAACTCCTCACACCGCCCCCTCCCCACACACCTTATTCTCCTTCAAACCGGTCTCTCTGCCCTAAAGTTCTAGCCACCCTCACTTCCCTTGACCCTAACAAAGGGAAATGCCCACTCGGCCTGGACACAAAACTCTTATATCTCTCTGCCCCGGCCATTTCCGCTCCCCTTGCCGACCTCCTAAACTGCTCCTTCTCCACAGCGCAAATTCCAGCAGCCTGGAAGGAGGCTCTAGTCATACCATTGCCAAAAGGAGGTAACCCAGCAGATCCAGGGAACTACCGCCCGATCTCCCTCCTCCCCACCCTGGCCAAACTACAAGAAAAAAATAGCCCTCGCTCAAATCATACAATTTCTTGACACCACCACCTCCTTCTTCACCCCCTTCCAGTCAGGTTTTTGGAAATCACACTCCACCATAACTGTGCTCTAGGCTCTCCAATGATATTGCCTCAGGTATGGATAAAGGGTTCATCCTTGGCCATATTCATTGACCTGGCAAAAGCTTTTGATACCCTTTTCCACCCAAAGCTCATTGCCAAACTGCAAGATGCTGGCCTATCCGATCAAGCCATCAGGTGGTTCCATGACTACCTCACTGGTAGGTCTCAATCAGTCAAGATTGGCAACCAAGCATCCCCCCGCTCCCAGTCACAATATGGGTCCCCCAGGGCTCTGTCCTGGGTCCAGTTATTTTCTCAATATTCCTAAATGACCTCCCGCAATCCTGCCCTAACTCAGCTATTCAAATGTATGCAGGCGATACCATCCTACCGCCTCCGGACCTCAACGGGCTCTCACTTCTCTCCTACAAAAGGATTTCAACACTGTCAAACTTGGCTTAGTTCAAATCAACTCATCCTAAATGCTAAAAAGACCGAATCCATAACATTCGCACACAGCACAGACTCTCCAGGATAGCTCCTCTACCCTCCTTCCAAACACTGGACGGTACCATCTTGGAAGCTTGCACCTCCTATAAGTACCTGAGATTATGGCTGGATCGTCACTTGGACTTCTCTGTCCACATAGACTCCCTCCACAAAAACTGCACCCGAACCTAGGTGCCCTTTACATAACAAAGGGTGCCTAACCACCCTGTCAGGAGAGCTTGTACACAAAATGATTCTCCCTATATTTGACTATGGTGATGTGGTCTACAGAGCAGCCTCATCCACCCTAGCAAACTTGGACCCCTTTTCCATTCCTTCTGCCGCCTTATCCTAGAATGCCCCCTATCACCCACCACTGTCACCTATATGCTGCCCTGAGCCTCCCTCGCTGCACACCAGGTAACAGCTCCACTGTGCAAATCTCGTAGCTAAGCACTGGTCAAATTCCTCCCCTCCTGTCTCAGTTCCGCTCTAACATGCAACCCTCACCGGCATACTCCTTGCAGGGCTCTGACACAAAACTACTTCACATCCCTTTCATGTGCACCTCTAAAGGCCAATCGGCTTTCAAATACAGAATGCCCACTCTCTGGAATAACCTCCCAAGTGTAATCAGGCAGGCCACCTCCACCCCTAGGACCAGGACCACTCTCTTTTGGGCCCATTTCTCTGACACTTCCAACTGTAACCTTCAGGATAGATCCGCTAAACCTAAGTGTCCACTTGGTACTTAACAGGACACATGCAAACTTTCACACTATCCTTACTGCCCCTGTCCCTATGCCTCTCCATCCTCGATCACTGCAAGTTTTTGACTATCTTCTTTGCCCCCATTGTTTGTCTGTACTAAGTAAACAAATTTGTAACCTACATTCAATTGCTTAATGTCCTGACTGTAATCATCCTTGGACTTGTTTTGTTTCACCTATGTTGAGCCTACTGTACCTAAGTATGTACTTTATGCATCTATCTTATTGTAACAATGCCTACTGCACCAAATGTTAATTCTAGCACTGATATGTTATGTTATGTACACCCAGGTCGCATCTGAAAATGAGTGTTTTTTCCCGCTCAATATGCTTATCTGGTAAATCTCATTAATAAATAAATACATAAATAAAATAAATATGCAGCATCAGCTGTACACACACCATCACCACCTGTACATGCACCACCACATTTACAGGTATTACCTCCAGTACATGCAGAGCCCTCTGCATGTGCTTTCCCTGTAAGATCACCTCCACCAGTGCCTCTGCGACCATCCCACATAGTGGCCGCAGTATCAGGTAAGACACAGAAACTGCATGGGGCAACCCCACAGCAGGCCCTTCTAACAAGAAGGTGCAAGATATTGTAAAGATACTTGAGAAAGGGAACACTTTTAAGGGCAATGACATTTTAGAGGCCCCATTCACATTATATCCCTATTATAATGGATCTAAGTGGTGGCCGTCGTAAGAAAACCAAGGTTGAGGCGCCAACTAAGTAATACTGCTTGATTCTGGAGCAGCCATGTCAGTATTACATGATAAAATCCTGAATTCACACTGGTCTACCAGATGGGAGACTGGTGCCTAAAGGGGTGGATGGTATTGCCCTACAGACCTATCAGTCCAAACCCATCCCTGTAGTGGTGGGCAACCTCACCACAAAATCACCTTTGACCTCATGGTATTACATCCTCATCCCAGTATTTTGAGAGTTGATTTTCTAGGACAACATGGATATGTTGTGGATCTGGCAAACCAGGCTCATGATCCAAATACCAGGACAATACCATACAGTCAAGATATGTGATTCATGTTCTTGCAGCTATCACACACAATGACACTAAGTATGATGCCATAGACCGCTTCAAGGATCATGACAGATACAGAGACATACAGCCAATAATTGTCAGACACAAGGATGTGTTTGCAAAGGATAAGCATGATTGTGGTAGAATGAATACTACCATTGAAGTAACAGGACCAGATCCTGGCAGGCAGAGGCAATACCCTTTTCCTGCTGAGACTCTGCCATCTTTAAAACAGACTATAGATTCCCTGCTTCAACAGGGGGTAATAAGGCCATGTGTTTCGACTGCCAACGCACCTATTTGGCCTGTCCAAAAGCCAAATGGAGCTTGGAGACTTACGATTGGCTACAGAAGACTCAATCAGGCAACTCCAATGGGTTTTGGTCCTTACCGCTGGCTGAAGACAGGCAGTACAAATTTGTCTTCACCTTTGAAGGACAACAGTTCACGTGGAGATGCCTTCCACAGAGATTTCATAACAGCCCCTCCCTCTTTCACCTACATATGAAAGATGCATTACAGGGATTCTCAACCCCTGAATGTCTACTGCAGTATGTAGATGACTTGCTTTTGACAACAGACACAAAAGAAGAACTCTTGGTTCTGTTAGAAAAACTACTGACTATCCTCCACAGAAGTCAGGCCTCAAGTGTAACCTTCTAAAGCACTACTGTGCCAGAAGGAGTTCTCTTCCTAGGATTCTGCATAACAGAAAAGGAAGAAGCCCTGATACTAACAAGATTCAGGGACTGCAGGATATACCCCTGCCAACCAGTATAGGAACATTGAGACATTTTCTGGGTATGGTAAACTACTCCAGAGATTTTATTTGTGACTTTGCACAAAAGGCCGCACCTCTGTATGAGTTACTGAAAAAGGATGTACCATGGACATGGGGTGCATTACATACCAAAGCCGTAACCAGTTTGAAAGAATCACTGGTAACAGCCCCAGCATTGATTAACCCTAACCCAGCTTCAGGATACCATCTGGAAACTGCTACATCAGCTACAGCAATTTCAGCAGTTTTAGCACAAAAATTCAATGGACATATCAGGCCTATTGTCTATGCATCTCAGATGCTTTCCCCAGTACAGCTAAAATACAACCCTTGTGAAAGGAATCTTTTAGCCACATATTGGGCAGTGAGACACTTTTTATATATCATTGGATATGCCCCTATTGTGTTATATGCTGATCATATGCCAACAAACTTTCTACTGTCAGACAGAGTAAAAGATGGCTCTGTTTCAAATGCTAGACATACACACTGGTCTCTGCTTTTGCAGGATCACGACATCACTGTCCTTCCTGCTAAAACACCATCCCTGCTGGCCCATGGCCTACTATTTACAGGTGATGCATGTGATTGTGTACTCCAACCCCCTGACCTACCTGACCCAAGGCCCTTCCTGCCAGCACCACAGGAAGTGCTAAATGACACCACAGGGTGTTGTTTCTTTACTGATGGCTCAGCCACACACACCAAGGAGGGTCAGATAGCAGGGTTTGGAATTCTTATTGTACATCCTAATGAAGACAGAGTGCACATAGCCAAGAGGTGTACCATCATTTCTGCACAGTATGCTGAACTAGCTGCTGTAGCATGTTCTCTGGAAGTGCTGAAACAAGGCACTGCAGATACTGTTTTCTTTCTAGACTCTGATTGGGTCTGTTCCTCCCTGACTAAATTTTTGCCTTTCTGGGAGAGAACCAACTTCCAATCCTCTGATGGTACCCCTGTGAAATATAAAGACTTGTTTGTGTACATCACAACGCTAACCGAACAGTTTAAATGCAAATTGTACATACACACATACACCGTAAACTTGATCCTTATGTTCCATATAACAACCATGCTGATTCATTGGCTAAAGATGGTTCTTGAGGAAGATATATGGAAATGAAACTCCCTTTGTCCCAGCTACACTATCCGTTGCTGCAATTAATAAAGGCACAACTTCTTTTGAGCCCATGGATCTAGCATCCGCACAAAAGAAAGATCCTCACTTGAGAGCAGTATTTAGGTTCCTTGATAAAAGAACTGAGGAAAAACTTCCAGAAGGAAGTCCCTACAAGACAGTGGAAGATGACCTTCACTTATCCAGTGATGGCCTACTTATTTGGTATCACTGCCGTAAAACTCCTGAAAAGTTATGGGTAGTTCCTGAACACCTGAGGGTAGATTTTATCTACCAAGTACATGATACTCAATTAGTGGACACCAGGAGTTGATAAAACCCTAGACAGACTGAAGTCCTCTGTCTGGTGGCACACATGAGAAATGATGTGGAACATTACATCAATAACTGATCTGTGCACAAAATAATCCTATACCAGCTAGGAAGAATGCTAAATTACACCCCAGAGGCACTCAGGCCCCTGGAACAATATCCAGATTGACTACATTGGCCCTATGCCGATGACTAAGAACAACAAAAGTTTGCCTAGTGATCACTGACCTGTTTTCCAAATGGGTCGAGGCTTTTCCAACAAAGAATAACACAGCAAAAGTAACTGCAAAGGTTTTGATAAACCAGCTGTTTACCAGGTGGGGCCTACCCCTAAAGGTAAATTCTGATCAGGGTGCCAGCTTTATAGCTGAAGTAATGCAGGAAGCTCTGGATTTATCAGGGGTAAAACAAAAGTTTCATATCCCTTACCACCCACAGTCATCAGGACTGGTGGAACAGTCTAATAGACAGATCAAAGTTATGTTATCTAAATTTGTTCAGGAAAACTCAAATAATGGGATTCATTATTGCCATTACTCCTTATGGCAATAAGAGGACACCTCTGCAAGTACCCAGTGTACCCCATTTGAAGTCATGACCGACGGTCCATGAGACTCCTGGAACACTTGCTTCTGGGCCTTGGTGCCCCACTGCTGATAGGGTGTCAGTGGACAAGTATGTCAAACAACTCAAACAAGATATCCAAGGGTACACTTGTTTTGCTGCAGCATACTGGGCAAGGCCCAGCTACAATCAAAATCCAATCTGACAAAACTGCACACCCTGTAGATTGGCAAATTTGGGAGCAGGTAATGGCACTCAGATTTGCACAACATGCACACCTATTTGTAAACAAATGGGCAGGGCCCTATCCCATTGTAAACAAACTCAGTCCAGCAGTCTACCAAGTTAGACTGCCTCACAATAAGAAAGTCATTGATAAATGGCTACATTCCAATCAAATGAAACTATTTAAAGGAGATTAAATTACTTTTCCATACCCCAATGGGAGGAATAGTACTGAACTAACTGTTTTCTTTTCTCTTTTCCTTTTAGATCCCTAAGAAAGATGTCTGCTTTGCGCTTATTTTTCTTTTTAGAAATATGGGTCTTCTTACAAGCCCAAATTGTATACCATAATGCAGATAAGAAACCAGTGACCCCTAAACCTAAACAGCTTGCAGAGGCAGAATACCTCGGAAGTCCACGAGATCTGAAGGCATCCCATGGTGTGCATATTGAAGTCCCAAAAGACATGGTCATCGTCCAGGAGGGAGTGAGGCCCTACTGAATGTTACAATCATCACTTCAGATCAATCAAGTCTTGAAATTACATGGTATGCAGTTTATGATAAAAATCTAATCCAGTCGGCAGCCTTTACAAAGATACTTTCCAAGGCTGGCCCAATGTCAAAATTTACCCTACTGATACATTATCTATACAGAAAATACACTACACAAATTCTGGAGTTTACAACATAACTACTAAGATTGATCCGGACTCTTGTTTACATATGGTTGCTCAACATGAATACTGTATTCAGAATTGTATGGCAACAAAAGCCATTGTCCTTAAGGTTTTACCTTATGATGCCCCAGAATTTGAGAGACCTGATAATGAGTGTCCAAAACAGAACCCTAGCCCACTCAGTGGCTTAGTTGCCACTTCCCAGCCAGGTGCACTTGTTAATAATGCACAGTTCATGCACATCCCAGTGGTTTTGAATCTTACCCATCGGAATCTAGAAGAATTTGGCCTATGTTCAACAACTAACATTTCCCATTTCTTTCAAATTATGTTATTGGATGCCTTAGCGGCATACAAGGTATTCAGTAATGACCCCTATACTGGAGCTGTCAGTACCCCACATAGAGGATTTTCATTCCCTAAACCTGGTAGTACAACTAACAAAAGTAAGAAACCCAAACACACTAAGTGTTTTATAGAAGAAACAGGTATGGCCTCTGGTCTATTTGGTTCTGGTATGTCAATTTGGAATAGGGCTGATATAGCCAGTATTCAAGAACAAATGGCAAAGGTTCATGATAGCATGAAATATAATACCTCCCCTGTTACATGGTATGGATGGCCTCATTCAAGAAGAGCGGTTTACAATCTATAATATGAAGGATATTGCGAGGGATTTGACTTGACAAAGGACAAGATTAACAAATTAATCTCGGCTAATAATCAGTTAGCAGACAAGCATCACATAGCCAGGAAAGTCCTTTGTTCTGCTTATGGCTATGTTCTAACAACCATTAGTAATCTCTTCGGGATCTGGAATTAGGATGTATTCCTGATCTCATACATGACAGACGTATGGGTCAGTGGTACTGCCCCAAATGTACTTCTACTGAATGTGTTAACAAATGTTTATCAGAAGCTAATACTATTCCCTTGTCAACAGCAAGGAACCTTGAGTATGTCACCACACCAGTATCGCTCCATGTTTCAAAACACACTCCTGCACAATCAAGGACACTATGTTTATGACTCTTACAGTGTCATTGCTGCAGTTTGATCTGGCAATCTCCATCTTTGGTCATCTGGCAACTGTCCATTCTACTGGTCATCTTGATGGGAACATTTATTGTGAAAGGTTGGAACTCCCTCCTTTGTTGGTTTACCATACTCATCTGAATTCCTGGTTGGCTCCAAACATTAATTGCTGTACATGGAAAGGCTATCACCTTTTATGCAGATGTGACATTTTCAAACTAGTTATGCCGATTTGTGGATATTGGCCCAATGATTGGGACTGGGCCTCCTCTTTGGATCCATTATTGAAGAATCTGAATGGCTCTAACATGAATTTTAAAACTTCATCTAATACTGAAAGAAACCATGGATTTACTTCTGGAACTGTTGGTGCATTATGGCTTGTGGACATTGATATCTCCTATCCTGTTGACTTACCAACTGGAAACTGCCATTGTCTAAAGTGGTATATTCTGCTGATGGAGAATACTGTGTGGTGACCAATTACAAATTGTGTTGGTATGGACAGATGTTGTGTAAAACTGACTTTTCTAAATTTTGTTTATCCTAAACAGTGTGTTGTCATAGGTCATACTGTAATTACACCTGTTCCCATCCTGGAACCAGATACAATTGAGTCCAGTCCTGACTATTGGGATGCTTTGTCTCTATTTTTACCTATTTTTAACGTTCATATTGGCAACTAAGTTTGTCTCTCAATCACTTCTCAATAGAACAGATACCCACCTGATTTCACGTTACAAGGCTCAAAAAAGCACTTGATGATCTGATTAGTGATGATATAGCTATGATATTGGAAAACCCAATTGTGAAGTTTACTTTTCAAATATGTGTGGTGATTCAATTTCTACTAACATTAGTGCTTATAATTACATTTTGTTGTTTAAGAAAAACCCTGAAATACCGTCGTGACTAGTTAAAATTCCTCTACAGGCTCGTGCCTCGGGCCTGTAGATGAATGAGTGCCTAACCATAAGTCTTTTTGTTGTGTTGCCACTTTTGCAATTAAGGCAACAATGGGGGACTATTGAGCCTGGGTTATGCCCCTATTACCCCATATATGTCTTACACTGTATCTCTGGTCTATTATACTGTGATATTGCTATTTTGCACTAACATCATAGATTTAGAACACATCATATAAGCATGAGTGCTAGGAATGTGCTTTGCTGCTAATATATGCTAATGTACTATGCATGGTTCATTTATACCTCATTATGTTACATTTATCTAGATTATGTTTGTTTTCATAGGTATTCCATATATAATTGACCTAATCACTGCTTAGATGCCTCTGAAGGATCATCAGTGATTGTTATGTATATATTCTCATATAATTATATGTATTTACACTCAGGCACATATGCCATATAGCTTTGTAACAATTCTCTATTTCTACTAACAAGAGATAGCTCCCTTGTTTAGTCTATCATCTAAGCACATGTAGATTGGAAGTGTCAGCATTTCTCTTTGTCTAAGGTTTATGCAATAGAAGCATTATTTCTTATACTCATTAGTATTCTGTCTCCTAAGTAATTATTCAATAGAGACTGTATTGTGTAACACTGTTTATAGTTCAGAACCAATACATATGGTTTTGTGTATCAGTAAGCTAGTTCTTATCTTAGTATATAAAACACTGTATTGCCAGTTTCTCTCTCTCTCTCTAAAAGCTTTGTATGCACAAATAGACTGGCAAGTCACCCTTTATCTGTGATTTATTATCCTGCTTGGCTGTGAGTATAATAAATACTTTATTTACAACTACTTGTGAGTATCTCTGGCTAACAGTGTAGACACAGAGCGAATCTGATTTATCTTAGCAGTTTAGTCTTCTAACTGACAACAACACGCTGTCAGTTGTGGCACATCGCCATCGTGCCCCCAGTGGTACTGCCTTTGGGGCGTGTCTGGGATGCCATGTCACCTGACAGGGGTCCCTGCACATGGCATTCTGGTGATTGGTTGTGCTCAGCTGCTACAGTGCAACTGTGCCTGTACACAAATGGATGTTTGCATCAGACATTCCTGTAGCAGTCTGCAGTTTCCCCTACCCCTGGGATGTGCCGTGGTGTAGGCAGAGGTCCTCATCATCACAGAAACATTCCACATTACCTGCAGTATTACATGTAGGAATAGCTGTGTACTCAACCTCAAGGCTGTGAATCCTCTCAGTCACCTAATCTCAGTGTGGGATGAGTTGGAAGCATTTATGGCTCAGGGCATGCAAATGAGGCCTGGGGCTGTGTTAATGAGATGCTAAACAGCTGAGGTGCCCCTGCATGCGATATTAGGCTGATTTGGGAGCACTGACTGTTAATTGCACAATTGCCCTCAGCTCATCTCAATCAACACAGCCGAATCTGTTGAGTTGGACTCATCCATAAATGGTGCATGTCCTGCGCATGTGCATTGGTTTGGAGCATGTACCTGAATTGGGCGCTTCTGCTTGGCACATGCTGCACATGAGCTGTCCATTGTACCCATGGTGCATCCCCGCATGTGCGTGGCTATACTGTCATTCACATTGCGGCCATGCAGCTGGTGCCCGTCACACAGTGTAGATTGTCTGTGAAGTGCATGCCCACCTGCGTGGTGCCCAATATGCTGGTTGACGGTGTTGTTCACTGATCATGCATTACGGACATGTGCGCAATAGTGTGCTAACATGCATCATAGATGCTCTGTGTGATCACACTTTCCACACGTAAGATGGAGGCTGAGTGCGCATCACGCATGCCTGACCCAGACGTGACCCCTACCATGCCTTGGTGGTGTGCATTGCGCATGCACCATTGGGTGCTTGAAGGACCAATCATGCTTCATGCCACTGTGCATGGTGCACTGCATGTGGCCTGCTGGCGCATGTGGCACCATCTGTGTTCCACGCCACACATCCTGTGCTTGCACCACTGGGCAGTTTTGCATTACAATGCCTAGGGAAGGGAGGATTGGGCCTAGGGCCATGAACTGGTCACACCTGGAGCTGCTTCACCTGGTGGCACTGGTGATGTCTGTGGAGGGACAGCTGTTTGGCCATGAGGACCTGCAGGTGCCCAGGTCACATGTGTGGGCCGCCATTGCCCAGAGGCTGGTGAGGCACATGGGATTCCTTGCACTGGGGGAACAGTGCAGGCACTGGTACAGTGACCTTGAACAGAGGGACGGGGACCGTCTTCTGCAGCTGCGTTGATGTGCAAACAGGGGTGCACTGCCACAGCCAGGTAGGTGTTGTGAGTTCATGGGCATCACTGGCACATGCGGGGTGGGTCTGGCTCACATCACATGGACACAACCCCATGGGCACACCACAACATGCACACATGGCTGTGGCTGCACCCACCCTGTGGTGCCCTGTCCTGCATGCCACATGGGTCGGGCACTCCACACTACCATGTGTGGGTCCAGTTCACTGTGTCTCACATGGAGAGGAACCACCATGTGTGGTGCATGCCCAGTGGAGAGCACCCCAGGGGTTCAGGCACAGTGGCTGTGCACCACTGTGGTCAGCATGGGCTGCCACTGGTGTTGCACCAGCTGGGTACTTTTACACTGCATGTGCACACTGGTGTTGGAGTGGAGTCTGTGCAATGCTGTATCTCCTCATGGTGGTTTCTGTCTGTTGTGTCTTGCAGGGCTGTCGGCCAGGTGGCAGGCTGCAGAGGCCACCAGGGAGTGACACTAGGGTGTGGCGGGGCTCGACACAGTGTCCGTCTGGGAGCAGGTAGGTGCCACCCTTCTGTGGGCTTTGTCTTTCTGGTGAGGGGGCTACTGCTTGGTGGGGGTGGTGTGTCTGCCACTGTCCTTAGTCTGTGTTCTCTCTGTCCTTGCTGTAGTTTCCCAGTCTCATCATGCAGCAGCCAGCAGTGGAGATGCCATGGACCATATGGGGGACTTGGACCAGCAGATCACCTGGGCCATCCAGGTAGCGCTACGGCCCATTCAGTGGACTGTTGGGTGGTTCAGTGTGGTCGTCGGGGGCCTCCACCAGTCCCTGCCTGCTCATGACCATATGGGGTTGGGGTGCAGAGGTGCGCGGTCGTGCTTGTAGCCCCCAGCCATGTAGTGGCCTGTCCCTGTTGTAAATAGACCACTGTTACCCACACCTTTCATTCCTCTGTTGTTGTTCCCACACCCTCCCCCATTCTGCACCCATGTTCTGTCATTTGTTCCTCACTCCCCTTCCCTTTTGTATGACCTTTGTACATAGTTTCCCTGCTTGGGTTTTCTGCTATTGTTGTATGTTTTGTTTCTGATTTCATTATAAATATTTCTATACTGTGCTATGGTGTCTGTGGTCATTCACTGTTCCACCTTCCTGGGTGTGTGTACTGTTGGGAGGTCTTCCCTGTCCCCTTCCTGCCATGGCTGTGTGTGCCTGTGGCATTATATGGACTCCCAACCCCCTTGCCAGGCTCTCCTCTGTGCAGCACTACCATTGCCTGCACCATGTGCATGGCCCTCTGTCCTGCTGCTCATTTCCCTGCCCCTGGTCTCTGTGTCCACAGTGCATGTGGCCTGCTTACATTGCACTGCTGCACCATTGCTGTGTACCTGTGTGGTATCCAGTGATTGCGGGTTGTGGCCTGGCTGTGTGGCACTGTGGTGCCATGGTGTGCTGGCTACTGTTCAGCATGGTGTCGCCTTGTGTGTCCCCCCCACCATGGTAATGGACACCTGTGGGGTTGGCCCTGTCCAATGCCCTCCACCTTGCTATGTGCACCTTCACGCTGTTGTGTGCAGCCCTGTCCGCTGCAGTGTGCTGTTCTGTGTGCCTGCCCTGGACCTGTGTGGGTTGCGGCCTTGGGCTCTGTGCACTGTTCTTGGTTGAAGACTCTGGCTTTTGAAGACTCTTGGAGGAAGTCAAGCCTTAATATAAAATCCCATCAGGGAATAATGTTTTCTTGGCATATTACCCTGGTATGCATAAGGCAGTATACATACAAATGGTGACACTTCTGAGGAAGGCAGAGATTGCTCACGTGCATTTCACTGGTGATATCTGGAGCATCCATACAAAGCAAAGCTTCCTAAGTGTTGTTGCCCATTGTTTTGTCTCTAAATCTAGCACCATGACCATTCCCATCACATCACCACCCTCTGCAGAAGTTGCATTAAACCAGCCAGCCTCATAGAGGCACATCAATAGAAATGCCTTACTTAATGAAGAAGTAATAAATGGGAAAGCACAGTGGAGAAAACATTATGGGCTCAATTCTCAAAGGGCCCTTAGATTGACACAAGCTGTGGTAAAAGGCAGCTTCCGTCAAAGCCCTGTGAACCAGGGGCACTGTGCCCAATTCTCAGGTAGAGTCATGGTGGCAAAGTCCTGCAGCTTGCAGCAACTGTGACCATGCACCAAAAAGATGGTGCATCCAGAGGGTTTGCTATAAGCCAAAGGACAGCCATACACCACTCTAGGATGACTCTGGTGGTCTAGCAGATCCCCCAACCCTGATCCCTTATTAGTAAAGTAAGCAGTCCTTGGTGGTCTAGTGGATCCCCAACCCCAACCCCAATCCCTTATTATTAAATTAAGCTGTTCCTGGTGGTCTAGCGGACCCCTCCCTATCACCGATGTGCCCATAAATTACAGTGTTGATACATTCTTTCCTGGTGGTCTAATGAACCCCCTCCCTATATCTGATGTGCCCGTAAAGTAAAATGTTGATACATTCATTTTCTGGTGGTCTAGTGGACCCCCTCCCTATCCCCAATGTGCCCATAAATTACAATGTTGATACATTCTTTTCCTGGTGATCTAGCAGACCTTGCCCAGCCCGATCGGCCCTTAATTAAAATGGTGATGCATTATTTCCTGGTAGTCTAGTGGACACCACCCTGACAGGTAGTGCATACCACCCCACTTCCCCATCCCAAACCCGAAACTGCGATCAGCACAGCCCTCCTCTCACCACCATGGCCAGCCACTGACTGAGTTGTCTCTAAGTGTGTACTGCTGACAGCTCTGGAGTAAGCTGTCAATCAATGAGTGCATACTGCATACTGTATACAGTATGTGCTCAGTGACAATTCAGTCAGTGCTGGCCTTGGTGACAGGAAGCTGTGCCAGTTACCAGCTCGTGGTTCACGATAGAGGGGGAGCAGGGTAATGGTCACCATCTGCCGGGGTGGGGGCCCACTAGACCACCAGTGAAAGAATGTATCACTATTTTAATTTATGGCAGCTCAGGGCTGGGGAGGCTCCACTAGATAACTGGGGAAATAATGTATGGGCAGACTGGATGGACCTTGCGGTCCTTATCTGCCATCAACATCTATGTTTCTATGTATCAACATTATAATACACAGCCACATCCGGGATAGGAAAGGTTGTCTGTTAGACCACCAGGGACTGATTAATGTAATAATAAGGGAATCCAGGCTGGGAGGGGGGCTACTAGACCACCAAGGAATGATGTTAGAAACATTTGAAGATATGGGCACATCAGGACTGGGGTGGGGCGTGGCACATGGTGAGGGAGGGCTACTAGAGTGGCACAAGTTGTCAAACCCTCCCAGAGGATGAAATTCTAAGTACCCTTAGACCAGCCCTGGCTGGTCTAAGGGTACTTAGAATTCACCTTCTGGGAGGGTTTTGAGAATCCTGATTTAGGGGATGTGGCAGCTTGCATCTGCCGCATTCCCCACTAACTTTACTCCGCAGCCCATTTTGTGGTGCATGGATGGCACGAGCCCCCTTTGGTGCACACAGACTGCATTTCTGAATTGCTCTTAGTGTATCTTTTGGTGCGAACGGCTCTTTGCACCATCTATGTGGCGCAAGCCCCTTGCGCTATGCCGGGTGCTTTGAGAATCGAGCCTGTGTGTTCATCCAATCACTGCTAGACATCTAGATATACCATTGCAATCTGCATGTGGGCATCACTGTGACAGATAGTGGCTGCAACACGCTGAGCATGATAAATGATGGGGATTTCAGTCACATACCTTGTTTTGTACACACACTAAATCTGGTGATAATTTATGTGCTGGAAAAACATGCAGTTACAGTAAAAGAAACACTTGATACTATATGTGACATTAGTCAGAATTTTCATTGTTCCCTTAAACATTCTGAGCTCTTCCATCATTACTAGGAAAAGCAAAATACTCCTGAACATTGCTTAATTAAAAATGTTTCCATATGGCTGAACTCTGTCATACTTAAAGTGGCAAGACTCATGGAGCAGAAAACATTGTTCCATGTCGAGGAATTTGATTATGTAGTTTGTGGTGGATATTGTCAGGGAGTGCTAGTGTGCTCTGCAAATGCTTGTTTCACAAAAAACACCATATGAACAAGGAGACAAATATTTCATGCAGAATTTGCAATTCTTAATATGTTCCTTCTCATGGTGAGTGTACTTGAAACCACATACACCATTATTTCAGATTTTCTGCAGCAGTCAAATAAAGCAGCGCTAGTGCTGGTAGCCATAGTGACACTGGTGGTAGTGTTGAAGATGCCGATAATGATGGGGTTAAAGAGGTGACACAACTGTTTCATCTGAGACCTTTCATCATCATCATCATCAGCAGCAGCAGCAGCAACAGAAACAGCAGCAGAAGGATACAATACTCACAAAGAAGTAATACAAAAGATTTTTTTTTTCCCAGTTGTTTAACCAGAAGAGACACACAAAGCTGAAAGCGTGTTTACAGGTGTGACCCGGGAGCACAGGGAAGTTAAGTGACTTGCTCAAGGTCACACAGTATGCAAGTGGGGGCTGTGAGATTCAAACCAGGTCCCAAGATTTGCAGCTCAGAGCATTAAACCACTGTGCTGTACTGCCTTGGGTAAACACCCCTCCAAATATGGGTGCTTACTTTAAGGCCTTCTTCTTTTCCTCGTTTCCCTTATTGGTCTGGGGGTGATCGCTTGCCTGCTGACCAGGCAGGGCTATTGTCCCCAGGAGAGATTTATGGGGGTTTGGCACCCTTTGGGAGAAGCTGGCTGGAGGAGAAACCATTAGTCCGGGGCGGGCGGCCAGTGCTGTCTCTGGCCCAACCAGGGTTATCAGTATGCCAGCATTGTGAGTCGCCCGGGGAGCGAGCTCAGTGTCCATTTCTCTAGCCCCCTAGGCCATATAGCAAGAGAGCAGAGAGGAGAAATGAGAGTTCTGTGCTACCCCCCCACCCTGGTATGGTAAAGTGGTCTGGGAGGGTGGCAGGATGCGTACCTGTGTCATTGCCATCTCGGCAACACCCGAGGCCTGTAGGTCTGGTGGCAATATGAGACTCTCCATCATGTGTTTGGGAGTCATATCCTGGGGCATCTAGGAGGGCCCATTGCATGGAGCGGCAGCACCATGGCAGGTTGGCTGGAGGGTCCAAAGTGGAGTTGTTTTCTGGTCCTGTTATTGGGGCAGTGCAGTGGTGAGAGCCCATGCTGTGGGAATGGCAGTGGTGGCAGCCTGCCTCTCCATTCTGGCATGGCACTGTGGAGGGGCTGGGGAAAGTTGTAGACCCAACTGCCTTTTGGGGGGGTCAGCACCAATGTGTCTCTGGGATCACCAGGGTCTGCTTTGTACTTGGATGCCCTGGGATGCACGGAGCTCTGCGCTCCCGAAAGGTGAGAGGGACCCAGATAGAGGAGCCTGTGGGAGCTGTGGAAACTGCAGCCTTTGAATGGCACTGGAGCTTGTTTTCTGAACTGTGCTGCTACCATCAAGTCTTAAGCCTAATTTAGCTTTGGGGAAACACCTGCAGCATGATCTGTCTAGATCAAGTAAATGCTGTGCCGTGGTCTTGTGCCCCTGAAACTTAGCTACCTCATGTGGTCATTTCCGTCCCACTGCTCCATGGAGTGGATTTTGTAATTTTTTAATTGGAGAAGCTTAATCTTCTTATTTGAACTTCCTACACAGTGTGGACATTGGACTGAATAATGAACTTAGTGTTTGTGCACATAACCCAGTTGCCCCCCTACAGCTGTGCTGCCCCGGAGTTACTGTACTCCTTCAGCTTGATCTCTTATCAAGCAAGAAGTCCAAACCCAGGTAAACTTTAACAACTACAATTTCTGGACTGTATTTCTGTGTTGCCAGGCCACCTCTTCTCTCTATTCAACACCAGGTCCCTAGACATGGGGCTACACTTGCTCAACCTGCAGGCAGGTTTCACTGTACTAAATCAGATACACTTGTTTCTCTAACAACACTACTAGACCCCAGAAATAAAGACATTAAGTCCTGCTGGGCAGATGGTGTATATCAAACAGAAACTATTGCATACTGTTGCTACTGTAACAAAACCATCTTGATGAAACCATGAAGAGTGTGCATACATAGCCTCCTGGTTGTACTGCTCCTCTTCATCTGTCTGCTTGGGATGCCAGTGCCAGGCAAAAGCATGACATCAAATATTTTGATACTGAGGATCCCGAGATACCTATGGACATTTGGGAGCTCTTCAGAAATGCATGCTGACAGCACTTAAACATTTTGAAAAAAGAATGTGAAGTGTCACATGAGTACATGATGCAGGCTTATCTAGCAGAACCAATGTTTTGTAGAAATAGTGATGAAATCCAGTTCTGCTAAAACAGGGAAGTCATTGGATATGCACTGACTAAACTGACTTTGTATTTTCTGTGATACTCCCCCAACAACTGTCACTTCAAAGAGATGTTTCAGTACAATTGGGTGTGTTGCTCGACCACATACTGTAGTTTAAGGCTAGATCGTGAGAATCATAAATTATTAGCCATTCTCAAACTCAACTTATCATGGATACATTTTAACTATGCATTCAATTATTCATATGACTAAGAGACATCTACTATTCCTACACCTCTGGATGGCATGTCTCCCCAGAATCTCAATGGCACTAGGTGCTCTCACTGTTTGACTCATACCTCCCAGCAGCAGCAGCAGTAGCAGTAGCACGTGGACTCCTCTGACACACACACTACCACAATAAGTAAGCATGGTAATACTACTGTTTATTATCAACACCATCTAGCTCATAATGAATGATGTGTTTCACATAAAGATGTTTTCTGTAAGACCCCATCATGAACATGATGAGTGACTCATATACTTCACAGCTTCTTAGTCCCACTAGTCAGTTTACTACAAAACTTCACCATCTTCCTCCTAATTGTCATTCTTCCATAACCCTCCATTGTGTTTGATATAAAATAAAGATAGCACTCTATATTTGACTGGTTTCATTTGTTTTGTATAATTGTTGACTATTTATTTTGTTTGGGGATATTATTATATAACAAGAAAATGTATGGATCCAAGAGAACACAGTACTTGGCAAATAGATAATGCAAAGCCCACAGGAGGATAAAAGCCTTGAGGTCAGCAATGAAAAGCTATTGGTCTAGGTCAGTCAGCAAAAGACCGTCTGCACAGCTGTGGCCTTTATACTGCAGACATTGCCAGACCACCACAGAGTCATCATCAGTAAGATCTCACCATGAATATGATGACTGACTCATACTTTACAGCTTCTTAGTCCTACTAGTCAGTTCATTACATAAGCTTCCTATCTTCCTCCTAATTGACATTCTCCTCCACAACTCTCTACTGTGTTTGATATTAATATAATTCCATAAATTTGACTTGTTTTCATTTGTTTTGTATACTTTTTGACAGCAATGAATAATTATAAGTCTAGCTCAGTCAGCAGTACGACCAGCTATATAGCTGTGGCTTTAATGGTTGCAGATATTGCCAGACCACCACAAACACAGCAATCCCCAGCAGTGAGCCACAAATACTAACTGTCACAAGAAAGCTAGAATAATACTGTAAATATTCATTGCTCACCTCAATGCTTTTATTACCCCCATCCCCATAGTCTGCTTTACCTGATGCCAATTATTGCATTGGGACACAAAGTGCTTCTGCAAAATTAACAAAGTCACATGACCTGAACCTGCCAATGTCCATCTTTTCCCACTCTTATGTACAGTGTGTATGTATGTATGTATTTATTTGTTTATTTATTTATGTATTTATTTATCCATTCATCCATCTTTCTATCTGTCTGTCTGCCTATCTATCTATCTATCTATCTATCTATCTATCTATCTATCGATCTATTTTTAATGTATTTATTTTTTGGTAACCAGGTAAGTACACTAGACAATAACATGCCTATTTTCAACAATATGTTTACTAGAAAACAGGGACAGGTTACATATAGGTACAATCTAGGGAATTCAGTATACACTCCACATAAAAACAGTAACAGATAACATACTGTATTTGTACAAGTTGCAGAAAACATGCAGTATTAAAATACAAAGCAGAGCCCCAAATATTAGATGGCATAATAGCAAAGTAGCTACAACTGGTAAAGGAACAACCTGACTTATGTACAGTTGCAGACTGTTTGACTTAGGTAGCGTCGATAACACTGATGTACAGCACCATAGGGAGTTGCTCAGCCCACCCTAGTGGAATGCATACTCTTGAAATAAAAGGGTGTCACTAGAGGAAATGCCATGTAATGCTACAGGGTACTATAGCATTGTGGACAGGCAGGTGGGGGTGTTACACCTGATCTGCTTGTCTAGGAAAAAGTTTACAATGTAGAAACATTTGAATTAGGAGAAATCAAAGCCCAGGGAAGAATAATGGGAGCAGCTGTGAGTAAAGTGAACAGTATCAATTACAAAGTAGCAGATACTATTATATAGCATGTTGCATTTAGCCAAAGTAGATTTAGAGGACTTGAAATAGACTGGGACTGGGACTATTCTGTTCCAGTCTAGTAAAGACTGGGAAGTTAGATACCATAGGCTGAGGTCTGATTAACTTTAAGGGTAAGAATATACAGTATCTAATTCTGAATGCAAGGCCTAGATTAAAATGAACCAGTTTTCAGCTGGATGAGACATGTACCGAAAATCTAGACAAGTGTCCAAAATAACTCCTAAAATACTTAAAGGAGGATACCTTCTCAAGTAGAAATCTATCAAGGCAGAAGAATGACCACAGGGGCCTGATCAGAGTTTATGTTTTGAAACACAGATCATGGCTCTAGTTTTCTGAGAGTTTGAAACGTGCCTATCCAGACTCAGTCGGCTCTGGATGCTGCCAAAGACCCCATTAGTGTACTTATTAAGGGATGCTAAGTTGCTGGTGCTATAGCAAATTATTAGGTCTACCACACAGAGGAGGCTGCTGAAGTGAATACTGAATTTTGGGAGGTAGTTAATGAAAAACAGAATAACAGGGAATTCAAATGGTTCCTTGGAGAACACCATCAGAGGTAACTGTCAGACTTGAAACAGAATTTCCAGTCTCTATCTGCTGGCAATGACCATTCAGGTTCAGTAGCTAGAAAAGCCATTTCATACAGGCATTAGAAACTTTTTAGCAGAGAGCGTTGGAATAAAAGACCATGATTTACAAGGTCAAAGGCCTTAGTTACGTCCACAAATACTGCACCTAAGAGTATACTATTGTCCGTACTGATGCTGATATAATTCAATATTTTAGAAAAGCAACAGTCATCCCATGTCCTTTCCTAAAGCCATGCTGTAAATCAGACAGGAAAGAGTATTTTGTTTAGTAATGTGTGACTTGGTAGTAGGCAATGGCGACAGAATTTTGGAGAGGTTCTTTGAGAGAGACGCAGTAAAACAAGAAAGACTCAGGATCAAGTAACATTTAAGCTATTTCTCTCTCAGGGTCCCTGCAGAATGACAAACTACAGTTTAAAGACTTAAAGGCCTACAGTATGTTGCAAGGCTAAGATATTCACGTTGCAGTTTTATGAAAGAGAAGTTTGGAAGAGCACACCCTTGTAAGCTTTCATTCCAGCTGTATAGTAAATTGGAGGTGCTGTGAAACATGTTAATTATCCAAAATGCAGGAGGAACCAAAGCTGAGCAGGGCTAATAAAAGATTAAGCTTTTGAAGATACAGTGCCTTCAGTCTCCTCCAGTTGCTGCACAACATTGAGTACTATCTGCATATCTGAGCAGATAATGCATTATAGAGTACATATCCCTTATCTTAGTTTACACAACTGATGCATTTATATTACACGATATGCCCTCAGCAATCCTGGCAGTATAAATAATGCATCATGTATACAACTTACAGTCCATGGGACCATTCAGTGGCTGAAATTTGGTCACAATATCTCAGTTAGATGTGCACACCTAAAGCCATGATTTTTCTCTTCATTTCATAAGGCAGACCCACGAAAATCTGTAGCTGAAGAATAGACCTCATAGTCAAGCAGGCTTTTCTTTTTTGCCAACACCACTAAAGCTTTTTGGTTTTCTTTAATCTTTTGTAGCTTTGTTTAAAATTTCGGTTGCTGCTGGCTTTACTTGAATTCTTTGTGAAAAGCTTTCTCATTGACTTTAAATATTTTAACAAAGGTCTTCACAGGAGTCTGAGCTCATATTTTTTATCCTAAAGCCTTTTATTCAGTTATTGAGTGTGCTTATTGTAAATTCATTGCTTTTCTAGCCATTGTGTAAACTGGGGGACCTTGGGTATAGAAGAATCTAAGGCATTTGGTTGTTATTAGAGTGCAGATAGTCTGCTCACACATGCAAAAAATTAAAGAATCCCTGCAAATGTCTGAATGATCATTTTGTTTTGGCGCTATGGACACCAAGCCACATCCTGTAGTACTAGTACTATTACAAACTGTTATGCATTCTTTAGATTTCAGTGTAACCCTGAAATCATGTTACAAGATTGTGCTTTACTTTATTTTGAGCAATTAGCAGGCATCATGAATGCAACAATGCAAGTGTGTGAGAGTGGTGTGTGTGTGTGTGTGTGTGTGTGTGTGTGTGTGTGTGTGTGGCTGTGTGTCTACAAAGGCATGAGGGTACTTGCCAGTCACATTATGCAGAATATCCAGCAATATTCTATATCACAGGACATCTACGTTCATGTCAGTTGGACCCCACTTTGCTAGCTTGCTTTGATTACTGTTTGGATGTACTTATCCTACAGTTATCTTCCTGTCCATGTACATTTTAGCCTGTTGATTGATGCTATCCTCCATGGGACCCCCATGAAAATGAGATACTGTATCTCATGGAATTATCCCAGACAGAGTAGTGTGAACTAAGTAAATAAATACATTTCTGTACTATTTCCTGATATATCTAGTTATGCATATTGTCCCTGGCTGTCAGTTTATATGGACATCATGGGTGTTGACTAAAGGAAAGTGAAGTTTTATAAGACTGTAGCCAGATCTCTTGATTACATAACACATTCCTACAAACTAAGCCACACGACCATGAAAGCAACCAGTTAAGGCTGTTTAAAGTTTTCAGTCTACTGTTATGAAACTCTGATAATACGTAACGGCCTGTAATGGATTTAATAAGGTATTTGCCAAAACACTAGAGTAATTTAATGTATCCAGAATGTCTCCAGTGGTGCATTCATGTATTTATTTTGCATTTGATTACCAGGTAGGTGTACTGATCCAATGGACCATTTTCAGGCATGACCCAGGCAATGAAGATGGCACAATGATAAGGTACAAGTACATAATACATAGCAGTAATGCCAACCATGACAATAGAACCAGTACAGCAGTCTGAGAGTGCAATACACTAGGTAAGGCGCAGTTATATATTTATTAGTTATTTATTTTGAAAAGTTTCTCCAGGAAAGGCATACTGAGCTACAATAGCTCATTTCCAGATGCTTCCTGGGAAAAAGAAGAAGTGGTTATAAAACAGAATACAGATGCATAGTAAAGAAATAATACAAAAACTAAGTCATACATATGCAGAAATACAATTAGGCTAAAAACAGACATTTTTGCCGGAAAGGCAGCCAGCACTTGCTAACAGATAAAGTCTGTATATATATTCAATGGGGTGGACATATATTCAGTGTGATAAATGCGTTTATCTGAGTCACTGTATGTATAAATACATTTATACATACAGTGACCATTCTACACAGTTACTATGTCACAAATCTCTTTAGAATTCATTTAGAATGTTCAGCCTCAGAAGCAGTTCTAACCATATTCAAATGGAATAACTTTAAAATGAAAAAAGATAGCATGGTACTATGAGCAAGAAAATTGTTAGCACAAAATTATCTACAAAACGAGTGGTATTTCATGTATAGATACCTTATAAATTTTATAATTAGCAAAAAGCAGAAGAAAATTTTTTTTTTGACAAACAAATGTGAATAACTTTAAAACTAAAAATGATAGCATGATACTGTGAGCATGAAAAATGTTCAGCACAAAAATATCTACAAAATGAGTGGTGAATCAGTTATAGATACCTTTTAGTTTTTTTATAATTAGCAAAAAACAGCATAAAATTTAATTTTCTTTTCCCTTTTTTGACAAACAAATGTGAATAACTTTAAAACGAAAAAGGTAGCATAGTACTGTGAGCATGACATTTGTTCAGCAAGATGTTTTCTACAAAATGAGTGGTGTTTCAACCACTATGCTAGGCAGACATACCTTTAGGAAAGTTAACCAAAACTCCCAGAAATTATCATTTAAAATAAAGATAACAGTCAAAACCAAATGTTCCTCCACTGATAGAAAGCATCCCTATTGCATAAATGAAATATACAATGGTAAGCTGTCAGATAAATGATTTATCTACACTTGTGCTGTCTAACCTCAGACACCTTACTCGTGGCTTACGCCACTCGTGAGGTTACCCGAGGTCAAACAGCACTTGTGTAGATAAATCATTTATCTGACAGCTCACCATTGTATATCCTATATATATATATTCATACATATATACACACATTTATGTTTTTTCATAAACGCACACACTTACTTGACAGTCATATACATATACATACACATATAGTCACACACATTACACATCAACACAGATATATTTTACATTTCTGAACACTTTGGAAGTGAGCAAAATTATAGTAGGAAAATGGGGGGGGAAGGGTAGATTTATGAGAATAAGAATAAGTCTTCTCCCCCCTGGGATGCACACCCTGCAAGGGGAACAGGCCAGGCAATAGGGGGTAGAGAAGGGGCAGAAGTAGACACATGAGAAGAGGATGGGAAAATTAATGAAAGGGTGGGGGCAATGAGAAGCAGAGAGGAAGGGAGGGTGGTTTAGTAAGGAGGTGGGAAGAGTGGAAGTCTTACTCAAGGAGAAGAAACCCCAAAGGGTATGAACACTACTAGATGTAAATCCAGCTAGTGCTATATGATTGGCAAGCCCAGGGAGGGGTAAAAGGGGGGGGAAAGGAGTGGAAAAAGAGAACAGAACAGAACAGAAGGCAGAGAGAGGAATGAAGAGAAATACATGAAGAGTGGGAGGATCAGGTGCAACTGCAGGATGGGGAAATGTAGTGGCAAAAAAGTAAGGACAATGAAGAGTAGATGAAGCAGAGCAGATATCTAAGGGAAGGGAGTTCCAGATATTAGGGAAATGTAGTTATTTATTTATGTCTTTGGTAACCGGGTAAGTGTGCTGATCTGAAGGACCATTTTCAGACATTTATTTATTTATTTCATTTTTGTTGATCGGGTAAGTGCACTAGACAAATTCTGCCTATTTTAGGCACTGACCGGGAGGGGATACAGATGAATGTCAACTGACTTTGAACCAGATTACATGACCCAGGCTGCAGGGTGGCAATAATACGCGCATCAGCAGTACAATACAGGAATACAGGTTAAAACACATCTCAACATGAGGCAAAAGCAACAAATGTACAGTAATGACTAGTAGTGGCGAAGTGGCCTCAATTCAATCTCGAGTGATTCAGGAGCCAAGGCAAATTGTGGATTGCTCCACAATGTGAAGCAGAGTAATTCACGTTATAATGGGTAACATGAAGTCCATTGCAAACAATGACTTTATACATTCGCTTCTTCCAGACCACTACTCCACTCAAATCTTAAGGTGAAGAGCATTGAGAACAATGCACTTTGCCTCACTTCACCTTGTTTTTAAGCTCCAAAGGTGAATTTTGCAGTGATTCATGGGATTTCAGGTCACATGGACTCTACAGTATATTGATCTGCACAGCCTCAGTTCGGGGTAGTCTGCGTAGGAAGCTGTAGGAGACAGTGTGCTCTGAGAGCTGTCTGTGATTCAAACCTTCTAAAAGCTGTTAAAAAAGCCTTTTCCAGTAATTTTTTTTGCTCAAACTTTAGTTCATCGATTGTAGGAAACCCTCCTGTGTTCATATCATTGAGCATTTTTGTTTGTCTGTGGATTTTGAATGTTAATGTACAACATTGAGTCTGTGTAGTAAAAGACAGTGAAAGTGTGCTTTGGAGGAGGGGTGTATCTGTGGTGTAGGTAGATTTAAGTTGGAGACATAGGGAGTTCTTTGTCTTTTTGGTTATATTTTTGTTATATAATTGACTGTGTTAATGTACACACAGTAATATTGTCAATAATTGTTGACATTTTCTTGCTGGTTGTGTGTTGTGTGGATCTGGTGCAGCAGTTCATAATTTCAGGTTGTTTACAATACATGGCATATTACTGAATTTTTCAATTTGCTACACATTACTCATTGTAGACAAATTGTGTGTGTGTGTGTGTGTGTGTGTGTGTGTGCGGCGGTGCTGCATGACATCAAATAATACACCTTTTATTGTGCCACAGTGTAATTGCAGGTGCAGCAGTGTGAACCTGCTATCCACTTCAGCTGCATGATTTTGTATTGCCATTGTGGTATCTTTTCTTTGTTTTGCTGCTTGCACTGCCGTAAAATCTGCATGCAATGCTCCTCCCCCACTGGCAAAATAAATTGTTTTCCAGATTGTATTGTTTGTGACCTCAGCACCACTGGTTAGTTAAGGTGTTGTTTTCACTTGTGAATTTGCGTCTCTATCAGTTGCAGCCACAGTTTTTTGTTTTTGGCTTCACAGCCAGCATCCCCCATGCAGAGTGAGCGTTCCAAAATCTAAATTTGTTTAGAATATTGTTGTTGATTCCCCAAAATGCCCAGAAAGAGACGTGCAAGCAAAGCTGGTTCTCGCCATGGCACTGCTGCCAGTGGTAAGATTGTCTGTAGGTGTGTGAGTACGCAGACACAGAAGTGGATGCTGATGTGAGGAAAGGTATTTCTCCTGCAATGTTTTTACCACCCAATCAGTAGCTTCACTCATACTTGGAGGAGATGATGTTGTCCCAGCTGGTGGTGTTAGTGCAGTTGCTGGTCGTGGTAGTATGAGTATTGCTGCCTCAAGTTCGATTTCTGACCAGTGTACCATGTCCAAAAATACAGTGAGTGTGAAGCACTGCAAGTGAGAGGCAGTGTAGATGATGTTATACTTCCAGTAACATCCCAGTAACTGGACCTGAAGATTCTGATAATCATGTCAATGATAGCATACAATGTTTGATTGACTGATTGATTAAAAGTTTATTTTTCACAGGAAATTCATTTGTTAGGACAAAGTCCCGTTTACAACAAAGTCCTGCACGTAGATTCTAATACAATGTGACATTTCTTCCACAGCGGTTCATTCACGCATTTTCCATGCAGTGATTCACGGTGTGGTGAAAAATATCAGGTAATGGTGGTGTTGATGATGATGATGATGAATGTGATGATGATGATGTTGACATGGTTGCAACATGCAGTCCACATGCCAGCATCAAGCAGAAGATGTGGATGTGGGTGATGTTGATGAATATGATGATGATGTAATTGACTGAGTTGGGAACGGAGAAATAGAAATTCAAGATGGCTGTGTCTGAGTCTGTTTGCATTAATCCCCGTAAAAACTTGTGATTTACCAGTTTCAGTTGATGGTGATGATGATGATGATAATGACCCAGTAATAATGATAGGTAGTCATGGTGGTCAGTTGCAGTCCAAGTGTGCACTGTCCCAAAAAATCACGTAGCACACCCCCCACTTCAGTGCTTAAAAGAACGGAGTTCAATAAGCAGCATCATGGACATGTTAAAAGTAAAGCATCACAATCCCTTGTTTGGGATTTTTTTGTGCAAGATGCAAATGATGAGTCAGTTGCAATCTGCCAGGTTTGCCATGTGCATGTAGTTGAGGTAAAGGGAGCCATCTGGGCACAGGAGGACAGCATATGCATCTTAAGAATAGGGCATGGCACTGTGGACCCAGCACAAGATGGCAGCTAATACCACAATCGGGCATTCACCCTTGTCATCAACCATTATGAGCATGTTATCCCTTCCATGAGTGTTAAGTCCAGTAGGAAATTAAATGTGTGCAGTAGTGAGGAAATAAGAGCAGAGGATTACTACAGGCATGATGAGGTGGAGGAGCAGAATGATTTTGAAATGTTGTCCAGTGCTGGTGAGAGTAGCAGTTTTGGTGGTGGTGGTGAATGCAGTATGGTGGTACATCAACCCGGTTGGCAAATCTGGCAAAATAACTGCATTTCTGGGTTTGTCATCATCACCTGTGCAACCATCTTCATCAATCTACACTCCACGCCCTGCCATTCGCAGAGTAGAACCATTTATCATCACACCCGTGTAAAATGTTTAAGTCAGCCCACGTTACAGAGTGTTTTTGCGCATAAGCTGAAGTACCCACCCAATCATAGTGTCACATGAACTTAATGCTGCTTGCTGAAATGCTGACAATTGATCTTTGCCCTTCTCCTTTGTGGAGAATTCTGGGTTCTGGTGGTTTGCTGCATGTGCCTGTCCAAAATGGAAAGTCCATCCAGGACATACTTTTCAATCCGTGCTGTCCCGAGTTGTTCCGTACTGTGTTCGACTCAGTAAGACATGCCCTTCAACATTACTCCTCTCCATTCATCCATTTAAGTATGGATATGTGGACAAATAGGCAAAACAGCGGAAAGTTCATATTTGTGTATAACTGCACACTGGGCCCAGGTGCCGGGGATTGTTTGTGATGTTGATATTGTGAATAATCAGTGCAATAAGGTGGATTGTCATAGTAGCAATGTTCCAGGAATTCGACAGCATGCAATGATTGCTATGCGCAATGTGACCTGTTCACACACTGGTGAAAACATGTTGGACGTGGTACTGACTGAAATTGACAAGTCGCTGAACCCCCTGTCCCTGAGAGCTGGGTTCATAGCAAGTGACAATGGGTCAAATGTGGTGAAATGCATCATGAATGGTGGCTTTTTTCATGTTCCATGCATGGCCCATTGTTTAAATCTTGTGGTGCAGGAGTTTCTGCAGCACCCTGATGTAAAGGAAATGCTGACAGTTGCATGCCATATCTGCTGTTACTTTTCACGATCTACAAAGGCCCATGACCAGCTTCGGCAGTTGCAGATGCGAAACAGCCTCCCTCAGCACCTTTTGAAGCTGAAAGTGGTCACCCGGTTGAACTCCACTTTATACATGGCAGAGAGGTTGTATGAACAATACAAAGCCATCTCAGAATATTTTGTGATGCACACTAGCCATGACAGTTCCAGGGCCTCCATGTCTATGACAACTGAACAGTGGCACCTCATGGAATCTGTAATAACAATTTTGCGGCCTTTTGAACATGCCACACAGGCAGTGGTGACAAGTCTGCCTCCATTTGCCAATCAATTCCACTGCTGCGGTGCTGAGGCAGCCATTGGTGAATGTAGCAGCATGGCCTTGATGTTGCCGGAAACAGTGCTAGCAGTATGTTGCTGAAACACATGCAGACAGTATTGGACCAGAATCGTCACATTTTGAGCATTCAGTGGAGTGACAACGTTGCCATAGCAACAATGATGGACCCACGATACAAACGTGGAATTGCCTCAGTACTTGAGGGAGGGCCTGAACAGGTAAAAAATGTCAGTAGGCAACTGATGCGCTTGGTTCATGGGGCACAGAAGTCACGTGCCAAAGTCAGCAAACTTCAGTAGCATAATCCGGCTGAAGGTGCACCTGGAGGAGCATCAAGCATATCCAGTAAGGGGAAGGGAACTGCAGTTCCAGGTGGTCTGTCATCCAAAGCGGTTGGCATCAACCCACTTTGGGAGGCTTTGTCCCAAGTGGGGATTTGTGAAATAAATGATTCCGGAGAACAGGATGGTGCATCAACCACTGGACTTAGTGCAGCACAGAGAATGGTTAAGTCATATTTGTCTGAAAACAGGCATCTGTCAATAACTGATGATCATCTTTTGTACTGGAGCAGAAAGGTCAGTGAGTGGCCAGAGCTGACTGCAGTGGCACTGAAGTACCTCACATGCCCACCCTCCAGTGTAAGTGTCAAGAGGGTATTCAGCTCAGCAGGTGCAATGGTCAGAGATCGTTGGACAAACCTCTCTCCTGCAAATGTTAGTTTGTTAACATTCATTAAAATGAATGAGAGGCACATACTAGCACAGACTGCAACCTTGGTATTCGTACCCCGGCCTAGTCATGGTGGTTTTCGTGAAGTAGAAATGGACCATCCTGATGGCACTGGCAGTGGCAGCATGAAACAGCCCACCACTGATGTAGATGATGACACAACGGAGAAAGAATTTCCCAGTGGTCAGACTTCAGACATTGATGACTATGAGGGCAGCTTTCTTTATGAGGATGATGATGCAGTTAATGTTGGCAGATTTTAACTGAAATTGTTAAAAGGTGGTGTGCCCCCCTGGAGTCAGACCACCACCACCAGGACCGATGTTAGCCACTGCCACCACAGAGAATGACTTTGTCTGCCCCCCTGGACCACCACCACCACCACGACTGATGTTAGCCACTGCCACCACAGAGAATGACTTTGTCTGCCCCCCTGGACCACCACCACCAGGACCGATGTTAGCCACTGCCACCACAGAGAATTACTTTGTCTGCCCCCCTGGACCACCACCAGGACCAATGTTAGCCACTGCCACCACAGAAAATGACTTTGTCTGCTCCCCCTGGACCTCCACCACCAGGACCAATGTTAGCCACTGCCACCACAGAGAATGACTTTGCCTGCCCCCCCCAGACCACCACCACCAGGACCAATGTTAGCCACTGCCACCACAGAGAATGACTTTGTCTACCCCCCTGGACCACCACCACCAGGACCAATGTTAGCCACTGCCACCAAAGAGAATGACTTTGTCTGCCCCACTGGACCACCACCACCAGGACTGATGTTAGCCACTGCCACCACAGAGAATGACTTTTTCTGCTGCCCCGGACCACCACCACCAGGACCGATGTTAGCCACTGCCACCACAGAGAATGACTTTGTCTGCTGCCCCCGGACCACCACCACCACCAGGGCCGATGATAGCCACTGCCACCACAGAGAATGACTTTGTCTGCCCCCTGGACCACCACCACCGGGATCGATGTTAGCCACTGCCACCACAGAATGACTTTGTCTGCCCCTGGACCACCACCAACACCATCGCTGTTAGCCACTGCCACCACCCGATGCAGGAAGATGTCACAGGAATGTCATCATGTGCCGCAGCTATCACCACCAGCACCCACCACCAGTGTCATTCAGACAATGTTTCCCCATTACACTGACCATGCCAAGGCAGAGGGAGTCAAACAGGAGACCACATCCATCAGCCACAAACACAAGGCTTCTTAATTTTAAAACTATAAAGTGAGTGTGTGTACTAATGTTTTTATGCTATTTAACTTCCTTTAGCTTTATGTTTTGTTTTCTGTTGCTTTTCTGAGCTGCAATGGTCAAACACATACAGTAAACTCATTTGTTTTACAGGTTAACAACAAAAACTCTCCTTCACTGAAAGTCGGTATGAATGGTACTGCAGCAGTACCGTACACAGGAACCTATGGAATATCCATTTCAAATACATACTGGTAAGTATCAAGATTTTATTTCATCTGTTCAATATTTTTTTAAAAGAGTGCAGTAAATGCGACTGAGTAGGATTCATAGACTAGGTGACATGTGTACGTCGCCAAAACTATTTCTGCAAGATATCATGCACTGTATTCTGAAATTGCAACTGTGCAGCCATGACAGTGTTGAAAAAGTTGCACACAGGTTCTGTTGCTTGACAAGATGTGGTTTTGAAATGTAATTTGACTTGAGATTGAGAACCAGGGACACTGGCACAGTGTATTGATTACACAGCCTCATACTAAATTAACTTGTGATTGATCTGCTGATTGCATTGTGACATCTTACTATCTGTATTAATAATCCAGATACCCGTGGAACAGCCACGCCTTAAATATAATGTGTTACTGCTGCAATCAAGTTGTAAGAAGTCCTTCATTTCTTTTTAGGAAACTTCCAGATGTATCGTTGTGTCATAGTTGCCTTATTCAAGAAGTTCTTCAGCATCAGCCCCCGGGACTGGGGCAGACATGCAACACACAGAAGTCATTTCAATCGATGACCATGACCATCATTAACAACCAGACTCGAGAAGGATGCAGATGAAATCTGTGAAGAAGTAACCAAAAAGAAACCATTAATGAGACAAACCTACAAATATGCCCCACAAAAAAAAATGCTTACCTTCATTGGCTTGAGAGTTATCCATTTCCATTTCAAAGCAAAAGTTCTCAGCAAGCACTGGAATGTGCTCACCAACAGTATCTGTGACCTGTGATACAAAACAATACAATGAGTACATGTCTTTTTATGTCAACCCCCACCTACAAAATACAAATATATATATCAACTCACCAAGGCTACTATTAGTGTACAGACAAAGGACACCCTTCCATCCAGTTGAGATGATCACATTGCATTTGCGGGAATCACAGCACACATTGGACCAGCAACAGTTTGCTCACGGTCATTATTTCTGATGGGATTTTGCATGTGGTGTAATGCTCCCATTTCACTTCGTTACCACTTGTCAATTTTCTGCACACAAGGAAGATACATTTTGGGCATGCAGAAAAATCTGGGGACTCTGTGTGAGTACTGCATGCATGACTGAGTGCGCCATTAATTCCGGGGGACTTTGCATATGGTGTAACGCTCCCATTTCACTTCATTACCACTTGTCAATTTTATGCATACAAGACAGATGCATTTTGGGCAGGCAGAAAAAATCTGGGAACTTTGTGTGGAGTGCTGCACGTGACTGAGGTGCACCATTAATTCTGGGGACTTTGCATATGGTGTAACGCCCCATTTCACTTCATTACCACTTGTCAATTTTATGCACACAAGACAGATGCATTTTGGGCATGCAGAAAAAATCTGGGGACTCTGTGTGAGTACTGAGCACATGACTGAGTGTGCCATTAATTCTGGGGGGCTTTGCATGTGGTGTAACACTCCCATTTCACTTCGTTACCACTTGTCAATTTTATGCACACAAGACAGATGCATTTTGTGTGTTGTGATTGTGAGCTCATGATGTCATACTTAAATTATAAATTAAAGCAGCATTGCAAGAATGTGGTGACAATTTTGACCTGTACTTTTTTATGCTATTTTACATTGCCAGCCACTAGTTACCTCCGAGTCCTGATTTGAATGATACCCTTCTTTTCACAATTTGTGTCTGCTTTACTACTTTTTCTATGTCTGAAATAAAAGGAACACGCCTTTCAATATTGTTCTGACCAGGTTTTTATCACTATTTGCATCTGTTTTTCAATAAATATTGTTCTGTGAGGTCATAAAACACTGCCTGCTGCATAACTGTTAATTTTACAACAGAAGTGATATATAACAACTGATGGAGAAAAGCAACGGAAAATACTGACAAAGACCTGGTCCGGACCGTATTAAAAGGAGTGCTCCTTTTATTATTTCAGACATGGAAAAAAGTAGTAAAGCAGACTCAAATACTGGAAATTATAGTATCATACAAGTCAGGATGTAAGTAAAGTGGCAATGTAAAATAGCATTAAACAGTATAGGTCAAAATTTTTAACAGATTGTTGCACTGCTGCTTTAAAGAGATTCACCAAGTTGCACAGTTATTATGGTGTTGCACCCAATATATGGGCACCTTACCTCCAGGGGAATCTTTCTTGTTCCACATGTCCTTACAGTACATAGTGCAATTCATTTCTGTCAAAAATTCCTATAATTTCATTAAAGTGTGTCACAGAGGAATTCTCATTCTGAAAAGCCACCCAAATTCTGCCCCCACTCTCAGCAATGTCATGACATGACGCCAGTGAGAGCGCAGGGGCATGCTCCATTACAGTGAATGTCCGGCAGCTTTCTGAATGTTTCTTTATGTTATAATGATCAGTTTGTGGTGAAACGTGGGCATGCTTCCACTAACAAGGCTCTTGTTACTGGAAACATGCCCACACGTTTCACCACAAACTGAGCATTATAACATAGAGAAACATTTGGAAAGCTGCCGAACATTCACTATAATGGAGCACGCCCCCACACTCTCCCTGGCATCATGTCATAACATTGCTGAGAGTGGAGGGCAGAATTTGCGCAGCTTTTCAGAACGGGAATTCCTCCATGACACACTTATGGGCATTTTTGACAGAAATGTATTGCACTATGTAAGGACATGTGGAGTAAGAAAGATTCCCCTGGAAGTAAGGAGCCCATATATCGGGTGCAATGCTGTAAGTTGGTGAATCTTTTAATGTCTATTTCACAAACAAAATATTTATGGAGCCTCAGTAATGTTTACTTGTTTTACTTTGTGTGGGACTCATGATTTGAAGTGTTTTGCAAAAGCATGACTGAGCAGTGCATGTATGTTGTGCTAAACTGCATGTGTGCCGTCAGTGTTCTTTCCTGTGTGTGCATACATTGTCCAGATTCATGCAAACATATATATGGTGTGACTTGTTGCAGTATCTCAAGAATAAAGATAACAAAGAATACATGGCGTATATTTTATTTGTACCATCAGCACCAACGGAGTAGGAGAAATTATATTTTTTCACAGGTATCGGGTCACTGTGCACCTCAGTCACTCACAATGCACACATGACTTACCGGAGATCATAGCACAAAGCACATGCTCTCCAAAAGTCATGTGTGCAGTATTTGACTAAGATGCACTCTGGCCAGACACCTCTGAAAAAGTTTTGTATCACTTAGTCTGCTGATGATGATGGTGACAATAAAATATATGTTATTCTGCTAGCTATTCTTTATACCATAAACACTACAACAAGTCAGCAATATATGTTGGCAAGAAGCTGCACAATGTCTGATGTCACACACACACACATGAAAGAACACTGACTGCACACATGCAATTTGGCACATCATACTTGCACTGCTCACACCAGCTTTTCCACACACACTCCAGAACAGAAAGTAAACATTACTGAGGCACTGCATTATAACAAAAGGTCAACTGTCTATTATTAAACAAACAAAAAAATCACAAAACACTACAGCATAGCAGTGGGTGGGGGGGGAGGTGTCCCAAAAAAAATACCTTAATGGGAGATTCCATGGTGTTCCAGCAGCAGGTGGAGCATTGACAGTATCTGCAGGTGCTGTTGCTGGATCTGCTCCACCTGCTGCTGCACAGCACCCACCCTCTCGTTGCTTTCCTCAAGGGCCGCCCACACCAGTGCAATGTCTGCCTGCATTGCAGGCACTGTGGTGGGGTCCACTGCAGCAGGAAAGTCAGGTAGTGGTGGTGGTAGTGAGGGTGGTGCTGGTGGCTGTGGTGGTGGGGAGCAGCTGCTGCGTTTGCCCTCCTCCTGCTATGGCGGTTAGGCACAACACCCCCAGCACCCTCTGCCACTGCCACAGAAAGGCCAGCAGGTGGACGCCTGGCCCCTTCGGTGGCAGCCTGCCACTCCACCTTGTGGTGGTTTGCCATGTGTGTGTGTGCTGGCCACTGGTCCCCAAATGTGTCCCTCGGGGGCCACGGCACACTTGCACACCACCCAAATGGCAAATCACAATGGTGCTGTCCCCCCCACACAGTTAAAAAACTGCCACACTGAGGAGCTGCGGAGGGGGGACCAGGCACAGGAGGGGTAGATGTACTGCCGGCAGCACCTTCATTCACCTGGGGCTCCCCCTGTGGCTGTGGAGGTGGTGGAGGGGGTGCTGCTGGAGCCCCTGCAGCTGCTACTGGTGGTGGTGGCAGACTTGGTGGATGTGCTGCCACCAGTGGCACTGGTGCTGCTGCTGCTTCCAGAGGGAGACGACACCAAACAGTCGGGAGCAGTCCAATGACACCCAACCACCCCGACATGTGTGCACTCCTCCCTCTGCCCACAGGCCACAGACTCTCCTCCCGAGTCCATCGCACACAACTAAGTCCCTCAGACTGTGACCGACACTTCACAAGACTCCTTCACACACACTCACAGTCTCACACACACGCACACACACAGTCACATAGTCACACACACACACACACACACACACACAAAACAAAACTTATAAAAAAAAATTAGTAGCAAAAAAGTACTGAAAAAACACACTACAAAAAAAAACTAAAGATTTAGCTTTTAAAAAAGCTGTTTTTTTTTGTCAAGTTACAAGATACCGACAAACTCTCCTCTCTACACCCAAAATGCTTCCTCCTTCTACCACTACAAAGGAGAAAGTGAAACCAACTGCTTTTCTGACTCACTTCCTTCCTGCCTGGCTAAAGCATGTGACTTACAGTACTGTAAGCCATGTGATGTGTGGGGGGCTGCCTATATTGCTGTCACTTCGCCTTACTTCGCGTTAAGGTGGAATGACAACATGAAGTCAGAATGGAAAGGTGAAGTGAGTACTTTGCAATGCTCACTTTGCATAGTGTTATGATGAAGTGAAGTGGCCACTTCACGTCCACTTCGCTGGTGGATTTTAAATTTGCTGCATCTCTAGTAATGACTGGAATACAAGCAACAATATCAAGTATTACAAAAGAGCGGTAGTTACAGGTCATTCCAATAACAGTAATGGTACAAACAACAGTCATTAGCAACATGTTAATTGCATGTGGTGTATCAAGTTAACTTAGGACTGTGAAGGCTCAGGCAAACAAGCCTTACAGAGTACTACAGATCAATACAGGACTGAAGAGCACAAATGCACAGATGTACATGAAGATACTTGGATGTTTTAGGACAGACGAGAAAGGCAGTGGTAGAGAGGTAGGGGAGGCAGTGAAAAGGGCTGCCCTAGAGCATGGGTGGTAGTGAGCCCTAGTATTGGGTGGGAAATGATAAGAGAAAGTTGCTTTTCCTGAAGTGGTATTACAGGAAGTGAGGGAGAGTGTCCTAAAGAGGGAGTTATGAAGAGAGTAGGTGGGGTAGGGGATGGAGAGGAGGGAATAGAGGTAGGGTGCAAAGGAGCCAAGCCAGAACTTCCCAATTAAAGAGGTACCATGGGCAAGACATCTGGATCTAAGAGGGGGACAGAAGAGAGCAATGTAGAGGTCACAGTGGTGTGTCTGAGGAAGACAGGCAACAGTAAAGCAACAGAAAGAGTTGAAAAGGGTGTCCAGTCTTGCAAGAGTGGTTTTGGAATATATTACATATTACATACAGTAATGCCATTGGAGAAAGTATGAAAGACAGGAGAGAGTACATACAGTAGATACAATGGTATGCATCAAAAATGCAGTATAGCATAAAGACAACATTACATAGGTAAACAAATAAGCATAACAATGCAGGATAGTGTAATGCATAGCTTGGCCATCATATTGGCCATAGGCATAACATTGTATGCATGGAAGTGCACAGGCACTGTGCATTTGTATAGTAATGCCTAGTTACTATTTGGGATGGGAGGTAAGTGTGCTCACATAGGGGAAAGCTGGGTTCCAGGGATAGCCTCAGTGATTCCATTAGAGTCAAGGTGAAAAATCCTAGGTGTGACGTGGTGAGGGCATCCTGAGGCACAGGCACAGGTGGCATTAGCCATTAGAGCTGATTGTACAGATTTAAATGACAGCTGGAAATCCAGTAAGCAAAGGGTGGGGAGCAGGCTGCCCACAGTTTAGGGGTGGCTGCGGAGAAGGCTTTGCCACCACGCAAGTGGTTACCTTGAGAGGAGGTCCAACAGGAGGTGGGAGGAGTTTCTGAGGGTTTAGGGGCAGGTTTTGGCTTGAGTAGGAGAATAGGGCAAGCTGTCATCGTCTTGAATGGCCTTGTCAATGGCGCAACCAAGGCCATAGTCTCTCAAGCCTGGAGACAGGGGCCAGCCAAGGATTGATATAGGTACAGTGATGGGTAGTGTATGTTGCCATTAGAGCACATCTGCAGATGTTAGTATAGGTTGCATTTAGTCCTTAGAGCTGTTGGGCAGAGGTTTGTGTATATGCTGTATGCAGGCGCAGTAGTCTATAAACGGAAGGAGAGTACCTTGGGCAATTTCAAGACAGTCCTCGGGAATCAGGAATTGTTTAATGCGGTATCCCACTGCCAGTTTTTGGTGTATGCACCGTATGGTGGAAGCTATTTGTTCCGAGAATTGTAGTGCAGGGTCTAGGGTAACGCCCAGGTACTTGAAAGTGGGTACTGTGACCAGGGGGAGACCACCAGGGTGGACACACATAAACTAGCTAGATACTTGTGCATCTAGCTAGCTGAGGTTTGGGGCCTAGACACATGACCTTAGTTTTGTTGGTATTGACCAGAAGCCTATGTTCCAAGGACCAATTATGGGTGGTGCCATGGTTGGAGCTGAGAGTAGTGGAGATGTTATCCAGTGATTTGTCACTATGGTAGAACACCAGGTTGTCCACATATAATACGGAGTTACAGGTGAGACTGTCATTTGCGAGTGAGTTTACGAAGAGAGAAAACATTATGGGGCCCAGGATTGAGCCCTGGTTGACACCTGTGGCTACTGCTTTAGCCATGGACTTTTTACAACTATATTTGGTGAGCAATTTTGTGGGTGGTCTGGTAGCTATAAATCTTTGCAAGAAAAAAGCACTTCAAATCTTGCACTGCATCCAGAGCGTTTATTTTTTATCCATTGCTTGTTACTGGTTACAATCAAGTGCCACAAAAAGTGCCAAAAATAAAGAAAACACCACAGTACTACTAGCTACCTTTACAAAAATAGTTTACATAGACCTAGCCTAGTCCAGTGCACCAGCCACCACTTACCCCGGTGCTTCATTGCTAGGTTTCCTAAGGGGGTGCTTTTGCCATGGAGGTGGCACCCTCTACACATATGGTTTGGGAGCATCCCATGAGATAGCTCCGGAACCAGGCAGTGGTCCGTGCAGTGTAGCCAAGGCTCTTCAGTTTGTGGTGGAGAGTACTGTGGCCCACCAGGTCAAAGGCCTTAGTTAGGTCTATGAACACAGCTTCAGTAAGTTTCCCTGCATCCATATTTCTGAAGACAAGGTTTGTGAGATGGGCAAAGGCAGAGGTCATGCTGTGATGTTTCCCAAAACTGTGCTGCTGAGGGCACAGGAGATGATATCTAGTGACATGTTCTGAGAGTTGCCAGTGCACAACCTTTTCTAGGAGCTTGCTAAGGTGTGACAGGATGGAGATAGGTCTGTAGTTGTCTTGTGGATTGGGGTTCCCAGATTTGAAAATAGTGACTACCATGGTCTCTTCCAGATTTCAAGCACTAAGGCAGAGGACAGGAGAGGCTGAACACTGTGGTAAAAGGGTATGCCATATGCTGAGCTACAATTTTAAGAAAGCATGGGGAGAGCCCATCACTCCCAGGGCTACCCCTATTTGGGAGGCTCTGGAGTAGTTTATACAATTCTTGAGGGGAAATAACTGAAGTGGAATGGTGGCATGACAGTGCCGGCTTTTGTTGCTAGAAGGCTGATTACATTGATGTGGCATATAGTGCTGTCTCCAAGACTATTTTGTCCAGATTGAGCGACCACTTTCACTCCTTCTGTCATGTTATTCTGAATGGCCCACCTTGTACTCACCACTGTTCTTCATACTCTGACCTTGATCTCCCTATCCCTGGACTGTAGACATCTCTCCCAGTGTAGCTTTTTCATTTCCTTATTCTGGTAAGTCTCCTTCCACCATCATCTCAACTATCTCCTCCCCCTTCCCCTTTCGTATTCCCTCGCAGCCATTCAAATCCACCTATGGTCTCCCTACCACCATAAAACCTACGTGGTTCAAGCCTTCTCCTATAGGCTGCTCCTCTTTTAGTCAAACCTTTTTCTTTGTTCTTTCCCTAAAGCCCCTTCTACCTATACCTGCTCCATTCCTAAGCTACTGTATCCTCTCTCCTCAGCCCAGCTCAACCCATTTTCCCCACACGCTTTCTTTTCCTTATGTCTTCCCTTGTTCTCCTTACCCCTCACCTGTTTCCTCCTTCCACATGGATGGCAAATTTCTATCAGTTGGTATGTACTGTACACCAGCTTGCTAAGTTTCTCAATACCCTTCACAATTGTACAACATTGCTGTGCTCTGTATTGCAACATGTTAATTTCTCCAGTGCCTTATTACCCATAATATAGTATTTTCAATGTATTTTTGGAGTATGTATAGTATACTGTACTTGTTTTAATTTTTACCCCATGTCCCCTTCCCTAGAATGCACCTTAAAATGAATTCTTTACTGCTTAGTGTGCCCTCCTAGCCAAAAGAAATAATTAGTTACAATAAAAGCATTATTTTACCTTACAAATGTATGGCAGTGCTTGAATTGATTCTACAAATTAAAAACTGACATGGAAGTCAATAACAAATGAAAAAAGGGCAGTGTTTTTACTTTTCAAATATTTTTTCTCGATTTCTTTTTGTGCATGCATGCATACCGAAGTCTAAAAGCACTTAAAGCTTTCAAATGTGGCTTTTTGTCATTGCAAACTAAATTAAAGGCTTTATTCTAGTACAATATCCAATAAAGCAGAATGCTTTAGGTTTTAAATCAGTGTATGTTATCCATCTGTAAGAAAAAAAGTTTCAGTTTGGGTGAATTTTGTATTTTTGGCGGTTGCAGTGCTATAATTAGTATCTACTATTTTGAAAATTGACTTGCATGTAGCCTCTAGAACTGAGGGTGCATGCTAATTGGCAAACCTCTAAGTCCTAAGATAGCTGAATTCTAGCCGTCACACACAGAAGTTTAACACAAGCACTAACTTAGTCCTCACATACTGGCGTTACCATGCCGTTATAATATATACAGAAAAGATGACAGGTAAGTGTGGTACATGGGGAATTATACCCACCAAGGGGGCTATCAAGATTGTAAACACCTTGCACCTAAGATCGAGTGACTTTATGATCTTGTTAGCCCCCAAGATTGGTACAGTTCCCCCATACAGGACATACTGTACCTGTCATTTATTTTATGTAATACAGTAGGATGGTGGGGGTGTGGCTTGTCCAGAACCAAACTGGAAGCATAATCTTGCATCTCTCCTTCACTGAGGCTCTATTCCTTGCCATCTGCCTCTTTCTTATTATTTAAATCAAAAAATATTATTGTACCTGTATTCTGAGTGTTATCAGGTACCTTTCAGTCATTTTATTTCTTTTCCCAGAGAAGTTTTGTGGTACTGGGTTGCATGGTTCCCCAGAGGTCCACCAAGTCCTGCGGCCTGCCTCAGGGCCCAAATGGTCTTCAAGACCCACCATGGCATCCTCATCAATCACCAACTCTGACCTAAAACAGGTCATGGCACTGCTGAACTAGATCCTCCCATACAGAAAAAATAAATATTTTTCATATAAATTTTGATTTATATCATTAAGATATATTTCCTATAATGTAAATATTAGGACATTTAAATGTTTCCATATATTTATTGAATGGTTATGTCAACAGGTGGTATGTATGGTGTGTATATAGAGGTTAACAGACAATCAATATATCAACCTCATACTATATAAGTTTCATATTACAAAATTGCCCCTTTTTTGGTCTATGGAAAATATGTAGGATATACTGACAATACAATATGTGTATATCGACATATATATATATATATATATATATATATATATATATATATATATATATATATATACCCACACCCACACACACACACTAACTCGTCTGGCAGAACTGGTTCTTACACTCAGTGCTTTTTCTTTTAATAACAGTTTTTTTCAGCAGGTCAGTGGAGTTGCCATGGGTACCAAGATGGGTCCCAGCTTTGCTAATCTGTTTGTGGGTTGGGCGGAGGAACGTTTTTTTCTCTCATTCACAGGGACTGTGCCTGAACTCTACAGATGCTACATTGATGACTGTGTGGGGGCCACCTCCTGCTCCAGGGAGACCCTCCAAGTCTTCCTTGACAAGTTTACTATGGCCCATCCTTCCCTTCAATACGCTCTTGAAGTATCCTCCTCTACATTGCCTTTTCTGGATATCCAGCTGTCAGTCCAGAACACTGTCTGAAGACATCAGTCTATTACAACACACTGACTCTCACAGTTTCCTCCTCCATAGCTCCTTCCATCCTAAACATGTCAAGAATGGCCTGCCTTATTCACAGTTTCTTAGACTTCTAAGTTATGCAGTGAAGAGGATGATTTTGCTGAGCAGACCCAAATAATGCATAGTTTTTTATCAACAGGGGATACCCTAAAAGCACAGTGGACAGAGTACTCTCCCAGGTCAGTAACATGCCCTGTAACCTTGACCCCCGCAGGAAGGATACTGCCACACAAGAACAATGGCAAATTCCACTAGTTCTTCCTTTCCATCAGAACACACCTTCTCTTCACAGGATCATCACTAGTAACTTTCCCATTTTGCAAACTGACCCTAACATTGGTGCTTTCTTTACAGAACCACCTATTGCCTCCTACCGCCGGCCACCTAACCTGCGGAATCTCCTGGTTAAAAGCAGCCTACCTACTCCTAACAGTTCCCCCCTCCCAGGTACCAAACCTTGCAACAGGACTTGCTGCTACACCTGCAAATATATTTCCAGTGTGACTGAGGTTCAGGGGCCTACACGTATTTTTCATATCACCAAGAAGTTCTCATGCACCTCCACTAATGTGGTGTATTGTGTTCTTTGCAGGAAGTGTACAGCTATTTACATCGGAGAAACTGGTAGGCATCTTGCTGACCGTTTCAGGGAACATTACAGAGCAGTCAGGAATGGTGAAACTGCTAAACCCATTGTATCCCACTTTATCTCCAGGGACCACAATGTCAATGACCTTTCTGTTTGTGTCCTTCAGCAGGGTTTCTGGGATCCTGACCATAGAAAAAACATGGAAGCCAAGCTGATCATCCACCTTGGCTCCCAGCAGCCCTCTGGTTTAAATGATAGACTTATTTTCCACTAACATCTTTCAGCCATCCCTTTTTTCCCCCCTAAAGTCTATTTGTTTTTGTACTCATTTAATTTATTTTTCATTTTCACCATAAGCCTCCATTTCTGTCTCCTTCCCACACATTTGTCACCTTTCAGCTTTCTTACTAGGCCCTGTTAATTAGCCCCACCTGGGAACTTTCCCAGCTCTTTCACTCCCATTATGCTTTATCTTTCCCATCATCACCTTTTTGTTTCACAGATTCTCTCTTAATCTTACCATTTATCACTTCTTCTCCCTGAGCCTCCCCTTTCTTCTTTCTCCTCATATATAGCTCTCTCATTTTACCTCTCCTCTACACTAACTTGTTTTTTTTTTTCTCTTTTAGATATTTCCTGAAGAAGACCTAAGGTCGAAACGTAGATTTTTAACTCTATTTTCTATTTTCAGGGTGCATTTAATATAACCATTTTGTTTTGCTTTTAGACCACATGCTGAGCAGTGCCTTGTTTTGTTTTATATATATATATATATATATATATATATATGCATATTTAATATAATTTCCATATATTGACTGTATGGTGAAATTAAATGAGGAATGTGCTTTTAATGCAAGTTAGGTAATCAAAGTGATCATTTATTTCATATGATACCATCATGGTAAATTACACGTGTTAAGTATTTGTCATTTATTAAACAATATATGGATAATATAAGGTTTTATTATTGTAAAATCCAGATTCATATACGTTTTTTACATTTACTTTATATTGCTATTCTATTATCTAAGTGTTTTAAATATTAAAGTAGTATGCATAATCATTAATTTATTATGTTCCTCATGTTTTGATATACAGTTAATATATTTTTCATATAATAATCTAGTATTTAAAATATATAGTTATATTTACTATTACATGTTCTTATAAGTGTCATACATTTACTTTAGGACAAATTATATTATCAACGTGCTCGCAATGTAAGGTAGGTATGCATATAGTTTATTTCATATGATCCCCATATATTTTACCATGTTGATTTCCAATTTTCCATATTATAGGGGATATATTGAGAGTGTTAGAAAAACATATGTAGAAATATATGTTCTAGTTTGTTATATGTGTACTTTATAATGAAATTATATTCTTCATGTGTGTAATGCAATATGGTTTGAAAGTTATTTATTTCATATGATTCCCATATGTTTTAATATGATATCATTAATATATGTTGTAATATTTAACAAAGTAGATGAATTTGTTTTTCTAGGTTTTAACCTATGTTATGATTAGGTACATTCATATAACATAAATGTATATTCAATTTTGTCTTCACATGTAATACTTATATTTTCTGTACTTTACCATGACTTGGTCTATTATTTTATCAGTATTTCAAAAATGCTTCATATATCATACTATTAATTAAGTTCATATTAATAATCTATAGGACATATTTTTCAATTTACAGCATCAGAAAATAGTATGTAACATGCCCCTTCCCCAAAAAATTGATCACAATGAAACATTTAGAAAGTTTTAGCCTTCATCAATATTTTTATTAATTATTTTCACCAGTTAAAATATATTTTTACCAGTAGAAATAATACAGGTGTCTGATAACACAAAAATAAAGGTCTCTGGGAGCACAATTCAAATATGTTCTTACTGCTTTCTTGCGTACACATTTTTAGTAACAAATGCAGCTAATTGAATCTGTAATTGGTTAGTAGTTCTCTATTTTGCATCACAAATTATGATTATAATCCAATTAACTGATGCCTTGTTTAATG
The DNA here is from genome assembly GCA_016271365.2 of Neoceratodus forsteri. Taxonomy (NCBI): domain Eukaryota; kingdom Metazoa; phylum Chordata; order Ceratodontiformes; family Ceratodontidae; genus Neoceratodus; species Neoceratodus forsteri. Next base: position 739,471,679 of record CM057449.1, read on the forward strand.
ACGTGTTCAGTATACACAGTATCATGCAATCACTTAAACATCTAGTATACTAAAATTGAGTTATCACAGTAGTGCAATAATCCTAAACTGTGACCTGTCAACTGTATAGCAGTTTATTAGGTATTAGCTTTTTGTTTACAAGTTTATAAATTATTTATTGTTTAGCATTCCTTCTGTGTTTTAGGATCTGTCCCATGCTGTTCATTTCTGCAAGCCACCTCTGTGATGTAGTGAGGGGAGTAGTGTCAAAAGTCCAATGTGCTTGACTTTTCAATCTGAATTTTATTATGCAACAGCTTTATTTTCTTAAGCTCACTAAGCTGTTTTATAATTCCTACTTCACATTTGCCAGACTCGTCCTCACCAGCAGGAATACAAGTGGGTCTTGTTGCAAAACCAATGAAGTCAGACTACCTAGTGATCTCGTATTAGTGCAGCTGGCAGTGGAGATGATTGCAGAGATTGTGCACATCACCATGCTGGGGTGTATGCAGCAGTGGTGAGACCTTAAGAGTTGAGTGTGGTTAGCCAGAAATTGTTAGGACTTCAGAAGGGGGGTGCTGATGGGATGTTTTATGGAGGGGGGTGCTGGGTATTGTCAAAGTCAAATCAAAGTTTATTGGCAGGAAAATAACTCCATTGAGCAAGCTGATTTACAAGGAGGTCCTGAGACAATTAATGTGTAATGCACATACAATAAAACAAGGACAAAACATATACAATGAATATATACAGTACATGGAAATATACAACTGGCTTCCCAAAGAAGGAAGATATTTACATAGAGCAAGAATAAATTTACAAAGTTTAGGACATTGCTGCACATCCCTGATAGGGGTAGAATAATTAGCCCTGGAACAAACTGTCAGACAGATGGTATAAATTGTAAAAGTCAGGTTTAAAACTTCTGGTAACAGTAGTAGAGACGAGGAACCTGGAGTTGTGAAGCATGGGATTCTAGGGGAGAAGAGAGGGGGGAGTTGGCCATGAGTGATGGGGAAGAAGGTGGAGAGAGTAGTGGGCCAGGTTGAGATAACAGTGGAGAAGAGGAACCTGAGGGTGTCAGAGAGTATTGAGAGGGAGGAGGTGTTCGTGAGTGGAGGGGAAGAAAATGGAGAAGGTAAGTAGACTAGGTCAAGATAGTTTGCAGTAGCAGAGGGGGCGGACAGAGATGATTGATATGGGAGGCAAGTAGAATAGTACTCAGGTACATTGAGGGTGAAGCGCGGAGGTACAATTCTGGGTAAGATGGCGTGGGGGATGGGGAGGGTAGATGAGCAAGGTAAAAGAGAAAAAAGGGGGAGGGGCCTTAAGGAGGGTGAAGTAACTCATACCGGGACAAGAGAAAGGTGGAAATCGTAGTATGGCATCATATGGTATGAGCAAAGGAAATGACTGGTTTACTAATGAACTGAATAGCTGCTTGCCTCCAACTGGGGGGGGTGGTGGTAGTGGAGTATAGCTGTTATTTTAGCATGGGTGTAGTTTATTTTTGTTGTTGTTGAAGAAACGTATTCCTGTAGGATGAGAAATGTACAAGGCACAGAACCTCTGTTTCAGTTTGACACACAGCTCTGTCAGACTGCCTGCACATTGGACTGACTTAAACTGCTTCCCTCTCTACGTCACAGAGGTCTGTATGACCGGCTTATTGCTAAACAGAGTTTGACAAAAGATTGCTGCTGGGCACATTCTGAAACAGGAACAGGTTAATGAATATCCTTGAATGTCATCATGTCAGGTATAATTGCACACACACACACACACAGGATCACAGTTACAATATATGGCTTCTATTACTTCAGTACACTAGCACTTTAGTGCTGGGCAGCAGTTCCCCAACATAGCTTTTTACATACTGTTATACTGTTAGGCGATAGCTACACAAGTGGCTGTACGTAGACGTTTGTGGCTGACGCATGATAGACTGTGTACTGTATACAATTTTACGAATCACAGCTCATTGTTTCAGGTAGCTACTTCCAAGAAATGACATCTTAGTTGTTGTGCAAAGGAGTAAGTATATTGTTGCTGTGCTATGCTGCTATGTACTGTTACTTAACTACTGGAATATTTTGACTTAAAATTTCAATAAAATGTGTGTGAAACACTACACTACTTTAAGTAGGTATACCCGATTACATACCTCTAAACAGCACGTAACCACATTATAACAGTTAACGATTTATAACTGTGTTCCTCGATGTTTGATTATTTGGGGGCAATTACAGTTATCCTACAATATAATACAATTACCAATACAAAGTACTATTTTACTTTGAATTTTGAGATCATAAGCAATGTGGCTGTTTTTATGGATGTAACGTTGCATAACTGTCACATACTGCTCAAGTTAGCTGTTTATGCAGTCTGACTGTTTCTAACGTGAATAAATAAGGAAATGATGGTTATTTAGTAGTATTCATAATTGGAGAAATGGTTTATGGTTCACTTCCATACTTCTGACAGCTTCTGTTTAAAAAGCTGGAATGTTTTTTTAAGTGGAGTTCTGTCCACCCCCCCCCGCCCTTCGTGATACATCCCTTGTCCCCATGCCATACAGAAGATCTTTCAGACTGAAAGATCTTTCCTGCTGCAAGCAGGGAGCTATGTTGCACTTGTCAGGGGAGGTCAGGAGTGCTATTACTGGTTCACACAGTAGTGGTGAAAAGTGGTTTAGGCCATTAAAGAAGCACCTGATCACCTTTTCCTGTGGCACTGTCACTGTACTGGTCAGCACATGGTAAGCTGAGTTGCCAGTTATTTTCTGGGTCATTGATTTCAGCGCTGTCTGAGACAGGGACCAGAGATAGTCCAGTGTGCTATCCACTGGGATGGTGAGGGGATGAATCGCTTTGCTCTGACACCAAATGGAAGAACTATTCCATTGAAAAGAACACCACTGGTGTATCGACTCTTTCTGGGAAGGCTCCACCAGATCGAGGATATCATCTGAAAGGCCCAGAGTCTTGAACTCTATCTATTTTGGAACCAGGCTGTAAGGTGCAGGTAGTGAAGATCTGGGTACAGGATCTTCCTGTGATGATAACACAGCAGATCTGGCTGCAGATGTAACCATCACAGAGTTTTGCTGCTGCGAGGACATCTATATACAAAAACTGGTGGGTTCAGTGTGAGGTGAGTACGATTATCTGTTCCTTGTATGTTTTCACTCTGACTATCTTGTGGAACAGGGGAAACTGAGGGAAAGCATACAGGAGACTATTCTGTAGTCCTCATTAAGGCCATCCTTCATCACTGTTCATACTGTGGTGGGTGTGCATAACACAGCCACAGTTTTATGTTGTCGTGTAAGGAAAGTCTACCACAGGAATGACCCAATGAGAGAACAGGTGCTTCACCAGCTTCTGATGCAGAAACCAGTCATGGAGGTCTAGAGGATGCAACATATATTTTGCAAATTTTTAGTGAAGGGCACTCTGATACTGGTCTCCACTGGCAGCAGTGCTGAGACCATCGATGTGCCAGCTGTAGTCTCAGTCAAGCCTATTTGAGACTCACAAGCTACACGCAGACCCTGCAACTGCGAGGACTGCCTTACATGTCTCTTTTGATCTCAATGTAGGGGTTCAGTTTGACGGCTGGCTCACCAGTTGCATGTTGTGGTGGTTTTCAAACAACACCAGCAATACTGTTTGGCAGAGTCCACAACCCACAGTGTTGTGTGTTCTGCAGAGAAAATAAATGCTTGATATGTGTGGAGCTGTGTTGGACATTTCATGGTTGGATTGGATGCACCATTTCAACCTGTGCTGTTGTTTGGAGTCCTCGTATTACATGATCTGGTGAAAGTCGTGTAGTGGAACCAAGGAATAATTTTTATAAACAGTTACATGCTGAAGTTGCAGCCTGTCAGGTAGTGATGCTCGAATAGTATCCTATGAATTAGGATACCACCAAATATCACTGTTTGGGACAGATAGTGCATTTGGTCAGATAGCAGTGCTATCTAACTGTAGATCCAACTGTCCTGGATCCAGGTCTGATCCCCAGGATCCCACCCCAGATCCCTGGATCCGATGCTGGATCTGACCACAGATCCCTGGATCTGCAGTCGGATCACTGGATCTGACCACAGATGAAGTGAGATCTGACCTGGGATGCGACTTAAGGAGGAGGTCAGATCCCCAGTTGGATCGCAGGTCGGATACTGCTGCTATTTGGTGGCTCGTGATCGGATCCCCAGCGTCAGTCCTGGATCCAGGTCTGATCCCCAGGATCCCACCCCAGATCCCTGGATCTGATGCTGGATCTGACCACAGATCCCTGGATCTGAAGTTGGATCCATGGATCTGACCACAGATGAAGTGAGATCTGACCTGGGATGCAAACTAAGGTGGAGGTCAGATCCCCGGTTGGATCGCAGGTCAGATACTGCCACTATTTGGCAGCTCGTGATTGGATCCCTAGCAGCGGTATCCGAGCAACATTACTGTCAGGAGAATGGCCCCACAATTAATAGCTCAGCTGTTCCAATTCCCATTCACTAAAACAGCCCTGTAAAGTGACATATTGTGCATGTAAGGCCCTAGGTGTCCATTTCCATGCATATTATGGGCCCATTTACATGGACTGTAGGTGGCTTATTAAAGCCCTCCCAACTACTGCTTGACATAACTGCAGTCACTGGCTGTCAAGTGGTCCCTTCCCTGCCACGATCGCTGGTCCTTGCAGGAATGAGACACAGAGTCCCTAGTGATCCAGTGTCTCCACACCAATCACCACCCGAAGTAAAGAAACATATGCCTTTGTGGTCCTGTGACCCCTTCCTTGCTGATTTCTGGCCTGATCAGGATCTCAATGTAGGGTTCAGTTTGAGTGGCTGGCTCACCAGTAGCATGTTGTGGTGGTTTTCAAGCAATGCCAGTAATACTGTTTGGCAGAGTCCACAACCCACAGTGGTGTGCGTTCTGCAGAGAAAATAAATGCTTGATATGTGTGGAGCTGTGTTGGACATTTCATGGTTGGATTGGATGCACCATTTCAACCTGTGCTGTTGTTTGGAGTCCACGCATTACATGATCTGGTGAAAGTCGTGTAGTGGAACCCAGGAATAATTTATATAAACAGTTACATGCTAAAGTTACAGCCTGTCAGGTAGTGATGCTCAAATAGTATCCTATGAATTAGGATACCACTGAATATCACTGTTTGGGACAGATAGTGCATCTGGTCAGATAGCAGCGCTATTTGACCTAGGATCAGTGTTCTGGATCCAGATCTGATCCCCAGGATCCCACCCAGATCCCTGGATCCTATGCTGGATTTGATCTTGGATCCCTGGATCTGTGGTCAGATCCCTGGATCTGACCGCAGATGAAGTGAGATCTGACCTGGGATGTGACCTAAGGCAGAGTTGGCTCCCGGTTGGATGCAGGGTTGGAATATTGCCGCTATTTGGCAGATCATGATCGGATCCTAGCTGCAGTATCCGAACAACACTACTGTCAGGAGAATGGCCCCACAATTAATAGCTCAGCTGTTCCATTTCCCATTCACTAAAGCAACCCTGTAAAGTAGCATATTGTGCATGTAAGACCCTAGGTGTCCATTTCCATGCCCATTGTCCATTATGGGCCCATTTACATGGACTGTAGGTGGCTTATTAAAGCCCTCCAGCTACTGCTTGACATAGCTGCAGTCCCTGGCTGTCAAGTGGTCCCTTCTCTGCCACGATTGCTGTTCCTTGCAGGAATGAGACACAGAGTCCCTAGTGGTCCAGTGGTTTGTCTCCCACACCAGTCGCTGCCCAATGTAAAGAAACATATGCCCTTGTGGTCCTGTGACCCCTTCCTTGCTGATTTCCAGCCTGATCAGGATAAAAGTACTCCTAGTCCATGGTAGTGGTGGGGCCCCCCGTGATACATGGTAGAACTACTTGCATAGTAATACATATGTATCCATGGTGGCCAGTGGTCTTTCTCCCCCCCTTCCCTTGTTTTTGCAGGTCATAGAATGTCAGGAAACAATCTGTCAAGGGTGGATAGTGGTCCCTCCACCTAGCTGATCTTACACCCAGAACAAAAATCGATCCTGGTGTATGGTGTCTGTCTTGCCCCCAATCAACTTGATTTGATCCTTTTAGCAGTACATGATAAATTACCCTGGTAGTGTAGCATTCCATCAGCCCTCCTTCCTATCCCCAATTCTTGTTTTTCTATATTGATCCCATGCTCAGGAATTCTAAATGTACTCTGGGAGTCTACTGGACTGAGCTCTTAATGACCACATATTGTATACAAGTAGGTGCTCACTAACAGTTAATTGTCAATCGATGGATATGTATTATGTACACTATGGTGATCAGCATAGCCCTCCTCTTAACCACCATGCCTGGCTACTGGCTTATCTCTCAATGAGTGCGTACTGAGCTCAGTCAGTAGCTGGCTGTGGTGGAGAGATGAGGGCTTTGCTGGTCACCAGCTAGGTTCGCGATGGGGTGGGTGGGGTAGTGGGTCAGTACTACATAGGCTGTGGGGGTCCAGTAGACCAGCAGGATATGTTTGCCAATCCTGGACATGTCATCGGGGATAGGGAGGAGGGTTTGCAAAGCATTATGGTAAATTTTCATGTAGTTATAGAGGGATTGGGATGGGTCTGGGGTGATTGCTAGCATCAAGGGTGATGCCTTGTTAGTTGAAATTTAAAGACTGGCAATCAGTCATCATGGTTGGGGTGAGGTACCACTAGCCCAGGGATACACATATATTTGTGTTTAAGTAATTGTGGTGGTGATTGATGATTGGGAAGGTGGGACCACTACTACCATGATCTATGAATACTTTTGTCCTGATCAGGCTGGTGATTGCTGAAGTAGGGGACCACTGCACCAGCAAGGAAAATCTTTTCATACATTGGGGCAGTGATTGTTGGGGGATCACTGGTCCAACAGGTATGTCTTTCATTCATGGATTGGCGATCAGGGCAGAGGAGGTACCACGACAGTATCAGTGAATACATGTCCTAAATATGGGCCTGGCAATCAGCAATTGGGATGGGGTGTGGGTGTATCATTTGATCTGCAAGGCTACATTCATGTTGCATTTTGCAGGTTCCACAAATGGCAGAACCTCTGACAGCCACAAGGGTTGCATGGATTGCCACCCACTCTCGGTGGGCAGTATTTTTGGCACACAAAGGAAGCCCGCAAAAGGTCCTTGTGTGCAGATAATCATTTGTGAATGTGATTGTGCCCACATGCAGGTCCCCTCCTCCTTACTGGCACTGCAGACCACTCCACATTTTTCCCCTGTGCAAACTTGGTTTGCGAGTGAAAATGGGGCTTTTCTGAATAATACTATGGCAAAAAAAAACATTTTGCACTGTTGAAATGGTGTCTGCGCTGGGGTAAAGTTTCTTGATTGTAGCTACTGATGTCATGGTGTGTACATGAGGGATATGTCACCTGGGTGGGTGGGAGATTATCATAAATATGTTCTGGCATTCCAGGTCTTACTGAGAAGATGTCAGAAATGTGGATAACTGAACCATATCCATGTGCCCAAAAAGGTGTTGTTACGGTATTAGCTGGATTACCTTAAATATTAAGGACAACAATTTTAACTCTTCATTTTACTGCCCTGTAAACTTTCCGTCCCCTGTTATGTATTAAAAAAAAAAACAGGATACTCCCTAAAAATGCAAGATGGATAACATAGTAGCATGACTGTCATTCACGATCAACATTTTTCTTCACATTGTATCTTATCTCGGATATCTTCCCATTGATTATCTGCCCGATATGTGCCTTTGTTGCCGGTGGAAGTTCCTTCAGTGCTGCAGCTGAAAAGATAAGAAACAAACTGTATCAGGATAACTGTTGTATTCTAAAAGACATCACACAACGCATATGAAAAGACATCACTTTAGTGCAGTTTTCTGGAATCACCCGTAAGAATCCCGCACATTAAGGAACCCACTTCCCCATGACTGTCTGCTGGTGATGAAAGTGAGGATGGGCGAATTAGTGATTTTTGTACTGTATATACCTTAGGCACATAGGTGACTCCAAGCAGTGCTTGCTTTTTGAGGTAGAGATGGGTTGAAAGATGTTATCTGGGGGGGGGGCACAGCTGTGACTGCAGTTTTACATCCATTCATAAGTAAACACCATGGTAGTATATTCACGTTGATCATTGACTTTTACTTCACATTTATTCCACTGCTCATATGTCCCAAATACTCTGTCCACTAAATTTAAAACTGTCATATGCGGTTTTGTGCCTGTGTCTACCTGTACCTAATGTTTCTTAACCCAGGGTTCACCCTGCAGGTTGTTCATGCCCTTGTATTGGTTGGCCACAGGTTGACTGACTTCTGCCATCCTGTTAACCTTGCTTCTTTGTGGAATTACCCAACCTTACTTTCTCATGGCCCACTGGACACGTATACAGCGTCTTGTGGGTATCTGGTCTGTAATGCAGTGCTACCGAAGGTTATTGGTCATCCTAACAGCCAGGATGACTTCTCATGTTCCCTCCTCCCAGAGGACTTCATGTACAATGGCATCAGTGGTGATGCTGTTCACAAGCACATGTGATATGAACTGCTCATTTACCCAGATGTGGCAGCTCCAACAACCAGCCCTCAGCCACTGTGCCACTTCCTGTACAGAGAACATTTTCCTGTATGGTCAATTCTCCTTCTTACTGTCAGCCCCTTGATGCTCTGTCTTTGTTCCTCCATCCCAATATGCATAACAACGATGTTACAACACATTTCTTATGTGAAATAGCACAGCAGTGTACCAATATTTAAATTTTAAATTGTATGCTATAAAAACGATAACTTCAGTATCCTACTTGTCATTTTCTGTCATGAAAGAAGAAAAGTTACAATGGGTATGTTGACGTATTCACACAAGAAGTAATGTTTTCGGTGGGTATGTGCCTAAGGGCGACACCAACACAGCGAACTACAATCCTGTCGGCAAAATTGACACTTTGCCGACAGGTTGCTGTGTTGGTATGCCCGAGACAGGGGCACACAATCTCCAGGTCCTGCACCCCCACCCCAAGGTAACTCCGACTGGAGTTAAGAATCCTAAAGTTGGGAGGCGGGGGGCAGAGCCCTCTGTGTGGGGAGTTCAGGGGGCAAAGCCCCCCCGATAAAAAAAAATACCGTGAGACAAGCAGGAATCATGATGACCACAACTTGCGGTCGACATGATTCCTGTCGGCGAGATGCCGGTTGACAAAAGAGTTGTTGAACTGGCATCGTAGAGCCTTTTCGGCTAACAATACATAACAAGTAACAACTACTGCTGCTTTATACAGAATCATCAGTATATCATACTACTGCACAATATTGGAATTTACCCTGTGTATTTAAAAAAAAATACTACTAATTACCTGTACCAAATAAAGCATTGATTTTGGTTTCATACAGCTTCTCTTTCTTTTCTCCATCTGGACACCTTCTGTTATTACCTCCACGAAAACAACTCATGATGAGGGTCTCCACATCAAATAATGCCATTAGAACTGACCAAACAAACCTCAAGCATGAGTTACATTTATTCACTAAAATCCAAGCCAGTTCACTGATGAAAACATTTGTTTCTCTATAGATTTCAACCTGAATAAGAAACAACTAATTTTAGTAATTAAACAGTATGTGTCAACTACTGCAATAATCTGTATTCAGATTATAAAAGGTGAACACTTTCATTCTGAAACAGACATAGCTGAAAAAGATTATATTAACTTTTTCAGTGAATGTTCTTTTCTGGTGACTGTGCCTTCAGCTATTGCATAGGTCAGTCAGCCTTACCTCAGTGGTGGGTTAGAGCATGGAGGCACTGCTTAATGAAAGAATACTGGGACACTTTGAATCAAATGGTGCCTATGATGCCAGTCAATACAGATTCACAGCAGTGAGGTCCTGACAAACAAATCTGATAGATTTTTTGAATGTGATTGACAAAGTAGGTAAATGGGGGGGTGTTCATCGCCTATCTTGAATTCAGCAAGGTCTCTGGCATCGTCCCACATAAAAGGCTGTTTAACAACATGGTTAGCCTGGGCATGGTTCACAAGGTGGTAACATGGCCTACAAACTGTGCATTGGACAGGAGGCAGAGGGTGTTGGTAAATGGGATCCAATCTGGGGAGAGGGGGTGACTAGTGGGGTACCTCATGGTTAAGTTCTTTAGCTAGTCCTATATACTGTCTTCATTGGTGGCATAGCAGAAGTGCTGAAGGAACAGTCTGCCTGTTTGCAGATGACAGCAAGATCTACAACAGGTGGATACTTCAAATGGGATAGAGAAAATGAGGAGGGACCTGGGAAAGCTTAAAAAATGTTTTAAAGTGGGGCTGATGAGGCTGCATTCAAACATCATGGACCTGGAATGAGGTAACCATGGACAGAGTTACAAGATGGTGGTGGTGGGGGGGTAGTTGCTCATGGTCACCAAGGAAGAAAGGGATATGAGTGATATCATTACAGATAACTTAAAGGTATCTAAGTAGAGTAGAAATGCTGGAGGGAGGGTGGGTGGCATGCTGGGGTGCATAGTCAGAGATATCAGTAGCATAAGGTGGGAAGTGGTGATGCCATTGCATAAAACACTAGTGAGGCCTTACTTACAGTACTCTGTTCAATTTTGGAGGACACACCTCTGTAGGGACATTGACAGGGTGGATGTGGTCCAGAGAAGGGAGACAAACATGGTGCAGGACTTGAACAAGAAAACACATGAGTACAGATTACAGGGCCTCAATATGTACTTGCTGTAACAGAGATGGGATCGGGGTGACATGATAGAAACATTCAAGACATAAACAAGGGGCAGGATGGCGACATATTTCAATATAGGAGGAGTACAGGAATGAGTGGTATAATACGACATTTGAAAGAGGCAGGCTAAGGGGAAATGTGAGCACATTTTTCGTCATGGAGAGGCTGGTGGATGCGTGGAATGGTCTGCCACAGGAAGTGGTGGGATCAACCACAGTGGAGGGATTGAAGCATGCATGGGACAGGAGCAGGGCAATCCTGTAACTGGGAAGAAAAGGAGAAAGCCATTGATCAAATAGGGTCAGCGGCCACAGACAAGGGGAGGGCTTTTGGGCCGCAGACTACATGGGCCTGTCGGTCCATATCAGCTGACAATTTGTATGTTTCTATGTGTTTTGATCTCTCCAACTTGATTTTATATGTGGTATATTTTGACTGGATAACACAGTGTTACCTCCAATGTTTAAAGACTTACAATTTTTCCCCTACATTTCCACACATCAGATGCCCCATACTTAAAAAGTTACCCATCCGCAAACATGCTGCTGCTTGCGCAACCTGGGTTATGTGTGAAATGACAATATTAAGAAGCAAGATTCATCTATGGAAACTACTACTCACAAGATGGCTGGCTGATTTGAGGAGAGAGGGAGGAGGAGACTTGGAAGCCATGATTGATCCTCCTACGAACTTAAGGAGCAACACAATGATTTCTTAGCAAGTAAATAACTTGGTGATGCTGTTGAAGGAAAATTGATGCCAGGCGTATATGAGTTAAAGGTGATTAAGGGCAGTGGGACAAGAGAGAGATGAGAGAAGCATAATGGAAATATCTGAATTAAACATCCTGAGCTTGGTATACTTATAAGTGGATGGGGAAATAAATAAATAGATGTACGCCTAAGATAGGGGATATTCTAAGTGCGGAGTGGGAGTATGGCGTAGGAGGGGATTAACTCATACTTATCGAAATCTCATGTTGCTATGTTAGATACAAGTTCTGGAAAAAGTATTCAGCACGAAAAAGAATGAGTGGGAAACAGTTAAAGTTGGGGTTAGGGAGGTGGGAGTTGAGGAACAGAAATGTTTAGTTAAAGTTTTGGATTATTGTTCAGTGTTTTTATATGTGTTCTGTGATCTGATTTTTCTGATATCTGACAGAAGTTTTCAAATCTGCTGAGGCATAATGGGTCATGCAATAGAGTGTGAAGGCTAAGGTGGTTAATAACGGATCCCCGGTATGCAAAGTCATATCGTGGAATGTAAAGGGATTTACTTCACCTGCACAGCATGCAAAGGTAATGGTTACATTAAAGGGAAAAGGTGTAACAGTGGCCTTTAGGAAACACACTTGTCCATTGGAGAGCATAAGAAATTGCTTGGGGGCTGGGTTGGGGCTTGCCACGCAGCAGCATATAATTCTCATAAGAGAGGGGTAGCCATCCTGGTGAATAAGCAGCTTCCATTCACAGCTGAGAGGGTAATAAAAGATCTGGCGGAGAGCAGATACATATTTGTAGTAGGGTAGGTCTATGGGAAGAAGATTACATTTGGGAATGTATATGCACCGGTGGTTTATGATAAGACCTTTTACAAGAAATTACTAGATATACTAATTAGGGAATAATTTCCGAACCTAATTTTTGGTGGGGACTTTAATTGCATGGCAGACCCCAACTTAGATTATAGAGGGGCTAGAAATAGAGAAGTTAGGGCGGTTCAGCAATGGCAGCTCGGGCTGAATGAACTGGGCTTAACTGATGACTGGAGAACAGCCAATCCTGAGCTTAAAGAATATAGTTTCTTCTCCAGCCCACATGGTTCATGGTTGAGGCCTATTACATCTATATCCAGAGGGAATTATACACGCATGTTAAAAATATGGGACAGAGTCCAATTTTCCTCTCAGACCATGCCATTGTGGAATTGGAGTTGAATTTGACTCAGCCAGGAGGCAGAGAAGTAATTAGAAGTTTCCCACATATTTTTCTAACCAAAGAGATCTTCAGGAGTTTGTCAGGAGCAATGGAAGATATTTGAAGAACAACTAGGGCATGGTAGAGAGGAGGAACCTATTGGGAGGCTAGTAAGGCGTATATGCAGGGGATAATTATTGGGTATACTGACAAAATAAAAAGGGAAAAAAGACAAAAACAGAGGGAATTAGAGATTAAGATAGGGGAGTAAGAGAGAAATTGAATTAGGGGAAGGGGAGAAGAAAAAGCTAGAGAACTGAAACTGGCTAGAGAGTTGCTGAACTCGAATCTAGAGTCTGAAGTTAATACTAGGATTCTCTTTGCTAAACAGAAAATATACGAGTGGGGCAATAAACTGGGCCCCCTTCTTGTGAGTCTTATGAAGGGAGGGAGAGTCAGCAAGCACATAATACAAATTAGGGACAAACAGGGGGGATTATTAAAGGAAGAAGTAGCTATTAGGCAAAGGTTTAGGGAATACTACGAAGCATTGTATCAAGCAGAGTGTCAGTGCACTGAGGTTATTAGGGAGAATTTTCTTCAAGGACTGAGAATTCTGAAGCTTAGTGAGGAAAGACAGAAGAAATTAGGTGCTAGAATAACAGCAGAGGAAGTGAAAAAAGTGATTGGCCAGTTGAAAATTGGTAAAGCCACAGGCCCTGATGGTTTTGGGGCAGAATATTATAAATTAGTGAAAGAGGAAATAGCAGAGCCCTTGTGCAAAGTCCTGGAGGAAGCACGGAATGATCAGAGACTCCCCCAAACTTGCTGTCAGGCTCTTATTACAGTTATTCCCAAACTTGGAAAAATTATGGAGGAATGCAGGTCATATAGGCCCATATGCCTTTTGAACCAAGATTGTAAAATAATGACAAAGATCTTGGCTAAAAGGTTAGAAGAAGCTTTGGTTAATCCAGATTAAACCAGATTCGTTCAAGGTAGGCAATCCTACCACAATATGAGAAAATTGTTGAACATTCTATGATGGAGTTCTCGGCACCGGGAGAGCATGTGTCCTGTCCATGGACGGTGAAAAGCATTTGATAGGTTAGAATGGGAATATATGTTACATATATTAGGGAGGTTTGGGTTGGGGAAGAGTTTATAAAACTTGTGAGTGTTTTTAGTGCTCCAATGGTCCAAGTACTGGTGAATGGTACCGCGATACTCAGAGTTTCATTTAAAGCGAGGAATCAGACAGGGTTGCCCACTGCCTCACTGTTATTCACCTTGGTAATAGAACTCCTGGCAATCAAAATTAGGGATGACCCCAGAATAGAAGGAATAAGAAGGAAAGCAGGGGGAGGCATATTATTACTCTTTACATGAACAATATTCTACTGTTTCTGACAAACTCAGAACAATTGGTTCTACAATTATTGGTGGTGGTAGAACAGTTCGCTAAATTCTCAGGGTATAAACTGAACCTAGGGAAATCTAAAATAATGTTCCTGGGGGGAGGAAACTGTAGGAAAGGAGCCGAGGCCTGGGGATTAAAAGTAGTGCACTGTACCTTTACATACCTGGGGATAGAAATAAGTAGGGACCTTGGCACTCTGTATGAGGTGAATTACAGGCCTGTAATCAAGAACATCTTAAAGGATTTAAGTCGATGGCAGGCATTACCCATATCATGGATGGGTAGGATTAATTTATTAAAAATGAATGTACTGCCCCATATGCTATACATCATGCAGATGCTGCCATATTGACCTACGGTAAATGATGTTAAGAAGTTGGAGAAGGGTTTTACTCTCTTCATATGGAAAGGTAAAAGGCCACGTATAAGTCTTAAAAGATTAAAAGCTCCCACAGCACAAGGTGGCCTCATTTTCCTGGATGTCAGGAGATACTACCTGGCAACCCAATATAGGTATATACAAAACTGGGTAAATTGTAATGAGGTGCCGAGCTGGTTTGAGCTCGAGGAAGAGGGAAAACTGGGTAGAGTATCAGGATACTTGGGGGATGAGGGATTAAAGGCATACACTAGACTTAAAATGCCTAATCCCATGGTAGTCGCCAGCCTAAGGGCCTGGACTCACATCAGAAAGAGAGAAAAAATAGACTCATCAGGTACACTACTGGCGCCAATAGCAGGCAACCCTAATTCCTCCCGGGACTAGAAGATGAAGGCTTCCAAATGTGGCAAAAAAGGGGGGTTAGATGTATAGCAAACTTGGCTACGAGAGATGGCATGCTCTCCTTCCCGGAGCTGCAATCACGTTAAATCTCCCTCCATGCATTTATACAAGTACTTTCAAGTGAGAGACTACTAAAAAATAATAGGTAATAAGGAAGAACAGACTCGAATGAGAGATATAGAAAGAGAGATTTTGGGAGCAGCTAGATGGGAAACAGGATTAATAGGGAGGGCAGTAAAGTTAGATAGGAGATTCTTTCAGGAACCCCTGCAGGTAGCTAAAAAATGGTGGGAAAAGGATATAGGGGAAGATATAAGTGAGGGTAATTGGAATTTAATATTAAAATCACATATAGGGTTATTAGTTTATAATAAGTATAAAGAGGCACAGTATAAATTTATACAATGACTATACTACCCCCCATATATGGAACACAGATTCTTTCCTGAGGTGTCCCCAGTATGTAATAAATGCAATGCTGCTGAAGGACATATCTCCATTATTATTGGGGTTGCCCACTGATTGAGAAATACTGGAGAATGGTGTCGAAAGAAATATCACTAATGAGAGACCAACCTGTTGAATTTTCCCAGAAGTCACTGCTTTTAGGAATTGAAGGACTAGAAAATGAAGACTGGGTCTTATATCCCCGATGGATAAGAGTGCTCATGGTGGTGGTAAGACAGGGGATTCAGAATGTATGGACTACAAGCTCGGGACCCACATTAGAACAATGGAAGGGACTTGTTATACAGGTACTAACTGTGGATAGGCTAACAAACAGCCTGAAAGGAACAGAAGATCAATTTGAGAGGGCCTGGGCCGGTTATCTTGGTACCTTGGGGGGGGGGGGGGAGAGAAAGAGCCCTCTGGGCAGGAAGTGGGCTAGTATGATACAAAGTATAAGGGGACTACTGCATGACAAATAAAAGGGAAAGATGTTAGATATTATTCTTAGAACATAAGTTGATTAACCATGACACAGACACAGACCATTTAGTTCTGCTGAAGTTTACCAGCATAATTCTTTTTTTTATTCGTGTGTTAGATTTTAATAAATCATAAAATTGACAGTAAGTGGTAAGAAATTGTACTAGTTGAATACCCTACGTAATGCAGGTTTTTACAAGTGACACCCTGTACAGGATTATATGGTATGTCCTATATTGTACTAGAACCTTATGTATGATGTACATGCCAGGGTATTGTAATATGTATACTGTCACCCAATAAATATATTATACGAAAAAAAAAGAAGCAAGGTTAGTGCGTGCAACTGCTGTTTGTGCTTGGGCAAGGGACAGATCAGGCTCATTTTGGGTGGGTGATTGGGATAGTTGGCATACAGTTTATAATTCTGGTCTTTTTCTTCTACCTTTGGCATAACCTGTTCACTGTTACAGAGGTTTTAAACTGCTGCTTTATGAATCTTTCCTTAGCAGAACAGTATGACCAATTTTTTCATTTGAGACTTATGTTTTATACACAGTGGTTCACTGTCCCATATAAAGAAATATCTGAAATAAACTCTGTGTAATGTCAATGAATGGTTGTGCACATGAATACTGGTGCAGTCTATATCGTAACTATGTACTTTATGCAACTGCATTTTTCTTGGTCTCCTTATGTGGAGCACATACTGGTGACTGAAACCTACTGAGAGTTCAGTTGGCAGCCCCGCTACGGCGCTGAGTGGATGGCTTTGCTGGTTGGTGGCTCTGAGTTGGGATGAGGGGAGCGTGTTCCTGGGTAATTACCTGCCAGGGTTGGGGAGTGGTTTGACATATGGACAACCAAGGAGATGCTGTAGCTCTTGTTTTTCCTTTTTCTTCCATATAAATTTTTGCTCCCCCGTTCATTCCTATGCCTTCTTGGCAATTGGGGAGATATGGCATTTACATGATTTTCTCCCCAGGACCCTGAGCGTGATTTGCATGCACATGGAGGTGCATGTGCACTACGCAGCTCCAGTGATGGCCCGTCCCAACCACCCAGCCTAATGCCAGAGTTCCATGTGGCCTGGCACTACCTCCTAGCCTCCACCATCTGGCAGCCAAATGCCGGGGAACCCTCACTTCCCTTCCCGGAGAGGGGAGCTGCCTTGTGGCAGCTCAATCCACCTCCGCACCCTATCCCCCCCCATCTGACCCATGGCAACCCAAGCTCACTCCCAAACTCAGGTCACCAGCATGGCACGAGGTATGGTGTTCAATACCTCAACCCGAAGTGCCACCATGCTGGCATGATACTGTGTCTCTTAGTGGCATGGCGATCATGGAGGGACCACACCACCACCAGGTACATATATAATTTCTGAATATAATGGCAGGGGGTGGTACCCACACAGTCCAGCATTGCTACCCACACATAAAATCCAATTGGCCTCTTCTGGTGGTTGGACAGGTGGACGTTAAAGATAGCATGGGTCTGGTCCAGTGGCACTGAGGGTTGAGGCACAGGACACCATACCTAGCGCCACATCAGGGACCCAGGTTCAGTGACAGACTCGGGGAGCCAGGGGTCAGCGGGGGGGGAGAGAGAGGATGGAGCATCCGGAGAACAGCTCTCCTCTCCTGGGGAGGGATCCAGGGGTTGCTCGGTGTCCTGGTGGCCCCCGATGGAGATTGGGGGTATTGCAGGAACACCAAGCCAGACGAGAGGGATGGAGCGTGGCAAATGCCAGCAGGGCAGCCATGTGTGGGTGTCATTGCAAGCCACACTCTGTGGGGGCAAGGAACAAGCAGAAAAATCCCCCACCTCCAAGTGAGGTGATGGCAACAACCAGTGGTCCCAGCCACATACCTAATATCAACAGCTTCCTCCATCTCTCCCCCTTGGGATTCTTGGGCCTCTCTGTTGAGTTGGGGAGAGGTCCTGGGTCCTGAACCTGATGCAGTACATAAAGGAGCAATTCAGGTGTGTGATGGAGCCATGGAACCAAGTGTGGACTGCCTGAGAGATGCCTTGGTAGGTGGGGGCATAAAGAGAGTCACAAAAAAAAAACAAAGATAGCATGGCACTTCTTGATAACAGTAGGGGAATTATCCCAGTGACCTGACCAAATTCCAGCCATTCAGTACAGTACCACAAACACCTTAATCTGATTCGGTAACCCAGTTTACATCTGTATAAATATTCCCCAGTCCTTGCATACAGGTTGCACCGGTAAACGAGCTGTGGGATATTGTGCCTTTTCTGGTCACAAACTTTCATATAAAATATAAAAATACATAATTACACTACTGACATATTTTTGATCATTTAAAAGTTCCCATTATTTCTTTCTGTGACAAACAATTTAATAACTATCCCATTGTTTCAGGGATAGGGTGGGTGACTAGCCAATCTCGATCTACATGGATAGTTATCTCAATCCTTGGTCCTCTCTCCAGAAGTTACCTCAGAGATACAACAAGTGTACGATCACTTGTAAAAAATATACAGACTGAACAAGACTGGTGTCTAGTGACTCTAGACATAGATTCCTGTACACCAATATCCCCATGAAGGGGACTTTGGCTATAGAAGAAAGTCTTGTAGCTCGCACCACTTTACCACAAAATAAAATTAACAAGCTGGTTCACTTGACAGAAATTGTGCTAAGAATAATATCTTTATGTTCCAAAACAAGATCTATAAACAAAAAAGTGTGACTGCAATGGGGGCTACTTTGGCCCCCAGTCTGGTTAATTTATACCTGGCCAGACAGGAAGATGAGTTTATGTATGACCCTGATAAAAATCCATACTTTGAAAAATTAGATTTTTACAGGTGCTTTATTGATGATGTGATTCTTATCTGGAAGGGCAAAAGAGGGGAACTTGATGACTTCATCAGGTATTTGGAAGATTCAAACCAGAATCTTAGATTTAAGATCAGTGCACGCAGGACAGACATTAGTAACCTGGACCTAAGAATTATGAAACAGACTGATGGGTCATTACTAACTGATCTATATAAAAAGCCTACTGACAGAAATAGCCTTCTGTTGGCTACGAGTTGCCATCCGAAACACATTGTTAAAAATCTTCCGAGAGGTCAGTTTCTAAGACTGAAGAGAAATTGTGGCAGCAATGACTTGTACCAGTTAACGGCAGGAGAACTGGAGGAGAGATTGAGGGAAAGAGAATACATGGAATCAGACATACAGAGAGCGAAGGAATGAGTGGATGTGATACCACGAGATAACCTGTTTCAAACAAAAGAGAGACCATATGATCCTGGGGGCTATCTTACTTTCATTACAACATATGGAGGGGGTAGCATGGAGGTGGTCGAAATTGTGAAAAACAACTTGCAGATACTGCAAGGTTTAGAACCTCTGGATCCATTATTTGAGAAACCCTTACGTATTTCTTATAAGAGGAGCAGGAATTTAAGGGACTCTTTAGTCCACAGCTATCAGGAGCAAACACAGAAGAAAACTGAGGAAAACAGAATTGGTTCTAAGCCATGGTTTTGCAATGCTTGTCCTTTTATACAAAAATCTACAGAAATTGTGAATCCCAAAACAGGCAGGAGAAACTGTTTTGGGATTCACAATTTCTGTAGATTTTGTATAAAAGACAAGCATTGCAAAACCACATGTCACATGTAATTCAGAAGCAGTGATATACCTGCTCACATGCACCTGTGTGAAATACTATGTTGGGAGAACCAAAAGGAAATTCAGATTTAGACTGAATGAGCATGTTCTAGCAATAAAAAATGACAATGTAAACTATGCTATTGCTCTCCATGTTAAACAAAGTGGAAATAAGAAGCTTCACAAAGTTACAGCATGTGGACTAGAAAGAGTCCAAAACAATGTAAGAAGAGGGGATTTAGAAGCAATTCTAAATGAAAAAGAACAGGAATGGATCTATAGGATTTGAGGCTACAAAACAGCAAGGCTTCAATGAAAAAATTGAGTTGAAACCATTCCTGATTAAGAGGAAGTAATTCTCCTCTTTATTCAACAACCCCCCTCACTTTCTCTATACATATATGTAAAAAATTAAAGAGTTAGAAAAGATAGGTCCCCAATAATGAAAAATATGACATATAGAGTATACATGGTTGGATTTATGCAAGTACTAGGAAATGGAGTGTGTTGTTTTAACTGTAACTCCATTTTGATGTCTTTCCATACAGGTTCTTCTGAAAATTAGAAGATTTTGTTATACATATAAAAACATATAAATGTGGAACAGGATGCTGGTCACTTTAAATTTTCTAAGTTGGGACTTGGGAACACAATGGTGTTTGTTTGAAATGTTTTAAAACACTGTGAATAGATGGACAATTAACAAAAACAGTGCATTGATTGGTTCTTGCTGTGTCTAATTAGGGGTGATTAAGTGTATATATATGTCTGTGCTTGAGTGTATTCATTATCTCTGATGAAGCCAGAGTGGTCTGGCGATTCGTAAGATGTCCCGAAAATGCATTATTATATATGAAGAGAATTAAAAAAGACTGCACCTAAATGCCTTGGAGTGAGTCTGCTCTTTTTCTGACTGCTTTAGGTAGAGGTGGTGAGTGCTCTCCTTTAACTTGAATAATTTAATAACCACCTTTGCAACATGTGACTGTGCAGATGAGCACAATGTTGCTTCTGGGTGAAGGTTGCATGGGGTGGTTGAGGCTTGATGACTAAGGGAAAGACATTGATGAATGCATTGGATGACTGGGCGTTCTGCAAATGGAATCTTTGGATTCAGTACTAAAATGTGAAGAGACATGCTTCACTTGTTCCAGCCTGTCAAGCTTCCTCAGCATCACAGGTATGGCTATGGAGAACATTACACATTACAAATTTCAACTTTTCAGACTTTGGTGAATGTACTGTTCGGTTTTCTGTTGTGTTGTATTTGCTCTGCATGTTTACTCTGTATGAAAGAGACACTGTGAATTATATTGCCATCCTATTATTTTCCAGTTGAATATCTACATGTGATTATTTCAGTTATTTAAACTTCATTGCAGTTGTTGTTTGTTTCATTTGTTTCTTGGGTGTGTCTTAAGTAAAATGCATGGTAATGGTGTTAATATACCCAACCTTACACTGCTGGCACTCCTTGACCAACAACAAACTGTTTACATCCATTACAAGCATGCAAACAGAGTGGTCACTCATGATGCGAGACTCCTGCAGCACTGTATCATGGATGATCACACTGTGAGATGCTGTTCCCAATGATAGGAAATACACAGCTGAACTTGACAAATGCAATGTAAACGTGTCTGTGCGGTCACACTTCTATGGCTGAAACTCTGTTTAACTGTTAAAATGAAAAAAAAAACATTATCAGAGTCAAAGAAACCTGCTACATACAGTAAGTAAGCTCCCTATAATGCTTGCAATCATATAATCCATTTTCAAGCTATTTCTAATTGCATGACCAAGGGGGGATCTATGGTGGCCCCAAAATGCCTGACTGTGCACATATTTCATGTTAAAAGGTATCTGCAGATTTGCACAATGTTAAACCACTGAAAACCATGTAAGTGTTATAAGACATGATACCAGCATATTATATAGTTTTTAGGGTACATGCCCCAACTAACTTTAGACCATTGATTATAACCATACTTATAATATTTCAAAAAAACCAAACTGATACTTAATACAATGGTAACATTACAATAAAATTGTGAGCCGTACCTGTGGGCTTCATAGCCCACTGCCCTGGGACGCCCATACTTCCTATGTGTTAACATTTTACTTTTTAATTCACTTCTGTAAGGAAGGTAAGAGATTGTAATGCTGGACAAACTGCTAGCCAGCTGTTTCCTTTCAACTTCATGGTCCACCTGCTCCACCCCCATGCTTCTCTGTATTGCGATGTTCCACCAGGTAGGGCACGGGGTTGTGCCCCATACAAGTTTATGAGGCTTGCTTTCAGAATGATTTTACTGAACTTCAGCTACCTTTTGACGAAAATGAAAACCACTGCTCAACTAATAGGGATCCTATTAGTTGAGTGGTGGGTTTTATTATTCTGCTGAAAAGGTTGCCTAAATTTCAGTAAAATTGTTCTGAAAGTGAGCCTCATAGACTTGTATGGGTGCGTCCCCATGCTCTCCCTGGTTAAACGTCACAATATCGGGAAGCGTGGGTGCATAGTGGGTGGACCGGGAACTGGAAAAGGATTGGAATGATGGCAGTTCGGCCAGCATTCCGATCCCTTCACTCCCTTACAGGAGTGACTTACAAATTAAAATTTTAATGTGCAGGGACTACTGATGCACCAGTGTATTGGGCTTAAAATCCCAGAACTGTTCTTCAACAAGTCACAACCTCACTTCAATAAAAAGACCTGAAGCTGCACATGACATGAGGCTTACAGTGAGATGCTTCCACCTTGGGATATAAGTAACCTTGGTTGATGTGGAACCACCTATCAAATGCTTCCACCTTGGGACATAAGTAACCTTGGTTGATGTGGAACCACCTATCACTGTTGCTAATGTTACAATGTGCTGCTTAATGCATATTGTGTCTGTTACTAAAACATAAAACATTTAAAGTTTCACAGTAAGGTTAAAGTTAATAGACAGGCATGTTACTCACATTGAACTACACTGTTAATCAATGAAGTGACCTCCTGCTTTAACTCTCGATTCTCCATTGCAAGTTTAATATTCTTGGACTTGACATTGTTATTCTCAAAGCATAAGTTTTATGTTTTCATTCATCAACTTCTTGTTCTGTTCTGCCAGATTTTTTTGATCATTCTGTGTCTTACTGACCTCATCCTCTTCACTGTAATTATCTGTTCTGTCCAGTTGAGAATCCGTTAATTTCTTAATAAGATTTTGACACCTTAACTGTTTTGTCTCGCTGGATTCATTCTTATTCTGTTAGACAATGAATCATCTACATGTAAGATTTTTCTAAAAACATAAAATTTACAAAATGCATTATCAGCTATGTCTTCGGTATAAATGTTCTAACCAGGTTGTTAATGTCCATGAGTTGCTTTCCCTACTGTATTCATTAACCACCAAAGTGGGTTATCTGTTACCCAGCTCCTGTATAAACTTCATTATATTTTTCAGATATCATTTAGGTATCATACATGTTCAACCACCAGAAGTTGCATAGTAATTACAAGGTGGACATAGTTTAATACTCATTATAAGGCTGTCCATCTACTTTACACTGATGCTGTGTGAAGATGTGGGACTGAGATTTTTACCTCACATACCTCTGTAGTTAATTATTCCTGTTCTCCAGACTGCCATGGCAATCTGCATGACTGTACTGTTAAAATTATGTGCTTGTGACTGGCAATGTATAGTATATGTTGTAATAAGTAAGCAATAACCCACAACAGGGGCTGTGTTTTTTGATATCAATAAACATCCCCTGTATGTTGTGAGTGATGAGACCACAGGCTGAGTGCCCTCACACCACCCTGGGTGTTGATTAATCACCAACAACCACACCCTCTGTCATGGTTTATCGCTTACTTATAACATGGTGTATGGTCAAACAAAGAAAATTTAAGGGTGTATTCTCCCTCTTCAATGACCAAAAATGTGACTGTATCTTGCCACCTGGAAAAATGTTCCCCAACAAATAATGCAAATGTGCAGCTGTCATACACATACAAATGTGCGACATACACTACTGACATGATTACTCACATTTGCGGTGCCTAATATCCTTTCTGACAGATGTTATAAGCGCAGTAACCTACTTCTGAGATAGTGTGCTCTTACTTTACAGTGGGGGGACATTCCAGTAGTGTGACTCTCTCTTTCTTTCTCTCTCTCTCTCTTTCTGTCACATCTGTCTGCAACAATATGGTGCCTGTCCACAGAGATACACACACACACACACACACACACACACACACACACAACTGCAGGAGAGTGCACATGATGGTACCCAACACCCACACACACCCACCTTCCCACACAGACACACTGTTATGTTGCCCCATTGACTGCCTGGTGACAGGGACACATAACTTGCTGTCTGCTGTTCAACTGTACAGTGCACATACAGCTCACTTATTACATCATGATGTGGACAAGTGCTGTGGGAGGGGAAGGGTCAAACAATGCAGCAATGGGCAGGGTGGGGAAACATGGTGCAGGGTGGTACCGCAGCAGTTGCTGTGAAGGGGTGGAATGGAGAACTCTCTTACTGTGTCTTACTGAGGGGAGGGTGGAGCCGTGCAATGGGGAATTGGCTGCTGAACTCTCTCTATCTCACCTGTGGGGCACATTGTTGTGGACACTGTTAGTGCAGGGCTGTCAGCAGATGGAAACAGGCTGACAGACAGAGGAGAGAGCATAAGAGAGGTGCAGATCAGTATAAAAAATCACACTCCCACAAATTAGTGACCCCAGGAGCAGTTAGGCAAGTGAGCACATCAGGCACTGTGGTGGGTGACTAACCAGGTGGGCCATTAGGCAGATAATTCAATGACCACAGACCTCACGGGAGGGAGAGAAACCATTCACCAAGGCAGACTTGTGGCACTAGTGCTCTCCCTCTCCATACCTATTTACCACCACACCCACACAGACAGACATGACAGAGGAGACACTTATTTTCAACTTCCTCTTACTGTGCAGCAGGTCCTTGCTATTCATGTCCCACTGCCTCTCTTGGGTGCTCCCAGACCCAGTACTTTACATGGCCGCCCCTCAAGTTTGCTTCTCCTGTAAATAACAAGACCCCCGAGTGCCGCTGTGTTGTAGGATACAACTTTATGGCCATTTCATACAAATTGTGCATATATTGGTGCTTGATACATGGTAATGCACACCCAGTACACCAATGTGGTTGCACGTTTTCTGCAACCCATGTTATTACACCTGTCAATAGGATGGCTGCATCCAACAGACCCATGTTTCACTCCCACTAATCCACCTGCATAATGTGTGATGACATCGAGCAAATCACTTAATGTCCCCAGTGTGACATTAAGAAAGTCACTTAACCTCCCTAGTGCTCCCAGGCAGCCCCTGACACAGGCACTGTGCATAGTTGGCATCATCTGGTTACCATATTAACAATGACAATTGTCTTGCGGGTTGTGCACAGCTGAGGCCATGTAATTGCCACTGGGGTGTCATAACACAATATGATGATATACAGAGAATAATGCATATGCAACTGTGTGCTAAAGCTTTCTTAGTTTTACACACTTAACTGTGTGATCACACCTGAAACTGGAGGGGAAAGCTACATAGGTTATGAGGTCACACAGCAAGGTTGTGTAACCCCAAAACAAGATTACACCGTTTCCAATCCATTGTTCATTATTTAAATACCAGTGAAGGGATTTTACACTCTGATGGAATTCAAAATGGAACCTGCAGCCTATTTTACTCTCTCAAACTGTCTTAATGTGGTTGTAAGTCCCACTAATACCCCAAACCCCACACTCAAGTGAGCTGCACAACTAGAAAACAAAACAAAGAGAAATGAAAATGCTTTCATTTATGTGGAAAGCAAACCAAAACCAGCTTGAATATATCAGTAACCATACTCAATAGTTGCCAGTGTTGCTGATCCCTCTCTCTTACACACACGTGTCACTACAAAAACACACGGGGTCACTTCTCTCATAACTTTTCATTAGTATTATTCCCTACCACCACCCCTCACCACAGTCACAGTTTTGACTTCAAATGATGGCTGAGCAGAAGTGCCTTCCATTCACCAGCTCAGACAGCAATTACATGCAACTGTGAGTACTGTACTGTAGAAACAGCTGTTTATACAGTGCTCGCTGTTGCGGTCGCTTATTGTGAAATTTATTGAAAATCGGATTTACAACCTTTGAGTCAAAGACTCATTTACAAAGGTTCCACGTCAGAAAACAGAACAGATCACAGGTAAATAGCATACAGCAATACACATGCTTATTCCCTGGAATTAGTAATACATACAAAGGGTACCTGGCCAGAATTCAGTCTAGTATGGACACTAATCAGAGGTGGGAGCTAATAAAGCTGGGGATAGTGGAGGCTACCAAAACCTGCTGCAAGGCCCAGAGCAAGAAGGCTAGGGCTAAGAAACCAAGCTGGTTGAGCAAGAGGTCATGGAAAAGGTAAGGAGGAAAAGAGCCACCTTTAGGAAGTACAAGAAAACAGGGAGAGGGGAGGACAGGGAGGAGTACTTGATGGAATCGAAGGAGGTGACAAGGGCAGTAAGGGGAGCCAAGGCATCTACGGAAGTCAGGCTGGCACAAGGCATTAAGAAGGGGGAGAAGGACTTCTTTAGGTACATCAGGGAGAAAAGGAGTTGTAAGGACCACATAGTGAGGATTAGGAAGGAGGGGGTTAGGTGGAAGCAGGGTGCGATAAGGCAGAAGCACTAAATGAGTACTTCTGCTCAGTATTTACCAAAGAGAAGAGGGAGGTGACACCCATGGGGGGAGAAATGACAGAAATGGGGAGGGTGACAGATGGAAATCACCGAGGGCAGAGTTCGGGAGGGTTTGAAGGCACTGAGGGTGGATAGAGCACCAGGCCAAGATGGCATCCACCCCACGGTACTGAAAGGGTTGGCAGAGGTCCTTGCAGGAGATTTGGCAGACCTATTTAATGCCTCACTACATTCGGGGTGTGTACCTCAGGACTGGAGGATGGCTCATGTGGTGCCCCTTCACAAGAGTGGCCCCAAGGATGAATCGGGAAACTACAGACCAGTGAGCCTCACATCCATCATGGGTAAGCTAATGGAGACTATCCTGAAGAAAAGGCTGGTGGCCTTCCTAGAGGCCAAAGGACTACAGGACAGCAGACAGCATGGCTTCATATGGGGCAGATCTTGCCAAACCAACATGGTGGAGTTCTATGACTGGGTAACTAGTCAACTGGACAGGGGCCATGCAGTGGATGTCCTGTATCTGGACTTCAGTAAGGCATTCGACTTGGTGCCGCATGGAAGGCTGGGAAGTAAGTTAGTAGGCACAGGGGCAGGTGCAAAGCTGGTGAGATGGGTAGGGAACTGGCTTCAGTGAAGGCAACAGAGGGTGGTGGTGAGTGGGGAGCTCTCACACCCAAGGGTAGTGACGAGCGATGTTCCACAGGGCTCAGTGTTGGGACCAGTGTTGTTTGGGATATTCATTGCAGACATATCATTGGACATCGAGAGCAAGATCAGTCTGTTTGTTGATGATACCAAGGTAGGAATGGTGGTGGGCGACCTAGGTGGATGTCAGGGGTTGCAGGATGATCTGGCAAAGCTTGAAACCTGGTCAGACACCTGGTAACTGGGGTTTAATGCCAAAAAGTGCAAGGTGCTGCATTTTGGGATGAAGAATCCAAGGAGGAGTTACCAGCTGGGGGGAGTGCAGCTAGCCCAGACAGAGGGCAGAAGGATCTGGGGGTGCTCATTACAGGGTCAATGAGCAACTCAGCACAATGTAGGAAGGCAGCTGCAAAGGCCAACAAAATGATGGGTTGTATTGCAAGGGGTATATCCTCGAGTAGGGAGGAGGTGATTCTGCCACTGTATAGGTCATTAGTTAGACCGCACCTGGAGTACTGCATGTAGTACTGGCGCCCGTATCTGAAGAGGGACATTAAGTTACTGGAGGGGGTGCAACGCAGGGCGACAACGATGATCAAGGGGCTGGGGGACTTATCATACGAGAGGAGGCTGAGGGAGTTGAACATGTACTCACTGGAGGAGAGGAGGGACGGGGGAACATGACTGAAACCTTTAAGTACATGAAAGGAATAAACAAGACAGGTACAGAGGGCTGTTCAAAGTAAGGGAGGGAGGGACACAGGCCATGATATGAAACTGGAGGAGGAAGGTTCAGGAGGGAGATGAGGAGCGTTTTTACAGAGAGGGTGGTGGCTGGGTGGAATCGTTACCTGCAGAAGTGGTATCCAGTAGAGCAGTGGACTGCTGCAAAAGGGGATGGGACAGGACAAGGGGGAGGGTCAATGAAGGGGAAGGGTGGAAGGGAGGGGCAACTGCAGAATAAGGGGTGCTAGCTGCACATTCGAGCAAACTTGATAGACCTCTAAACCTTTATCTGCTGGCAAATTTCGTATGTTCATATGTTCGTATACAGTATATACTTAAAGAGGAGGAGTGTGAAGTCTATACAATTAGGTAGCTAGTCAGGCCTGGCTAATGAGTTTGAAATTGCAAAGATTCAAGCAACTGGGGTACCGATATTGTCATTAACACATTCAATCCTGGCCTGCTGAGGAGGGTCACAAATGTCTCTGCCGGTAGGCCATCACGTGAAGTCAAAGTGATTTCCAGCGTGATTACCCTGATTCACCATTCACTGTACCATGCCTGTGTCTGTTCATGTTCTAAGTTGCTGTTTCTAAATCAGATACTTTTCACTGCAGGACTCTCTGGTGTTTTGTCCATAGAAACATAGAAACATAGAATTTGACGGCAGATAAGGACCACTTGGCCCACCCAGTCTGCCCATTTCCCTACCTAATGGATAAGCTGCAGATCCTAGTTAACCAGCAGCCAACTTCTTCCTACCCCCAACCCCTAGAATTGTCTTATGACTGTCCCATGCATGCTTGAATTCCACCACGGTTTTTGACTACACAACCTCCTCCGGAAGGCTGTTCCATGCATCCACAACCCTCTCTGAAAAATACTTGTAAATTACCTCTGAGCCGCCCCCTCTATCTTAAATTGGCCTTGTGTTCTTGCACACCTCTTTTTGAAAGATGCTACCCTCTTGGACTTTGTTGAGTCCTTGAGGTATGAAAGTTTCTATCATGTCCCCCTCTCCCTCCTTTCCTCAAGGCTAACATATTAAGCTCCTTAAGTCTCTCTTCATATGTCTTCTGGTGCAGACCCTGCACCATTTGAATTGCCCTCTCTGGACAGCTTCCATCCTATCTATGTCTTTTGGGATTGGGTCTCAGAACTGCTTGCAGTACTCCAGATGGGGTCTCACCAGCTGTCTGTACAGAGGATAATAACTTCCTGTTTTCTACTGGTGATGCCTCTCCCTATGCATCCCAGTACCCCAACCCTCCTTGCTGCCCTCTCACATTGCTTACCCACCTTTAGGTCATCTGATATGACTACCCCAGGTCCCTTTCCATTTTGTTGTTGTTAGTATCTCACCCCCATTGTGTACTCTTCCCTGGGTTTTGTTTCCCAGGTGCATTACCTGCACTTCTTAGCATTGAATCTAAGCTGCCATACATTTGACCATTCCTCTAACCTTGCCAAGTCTCTTCTCATCCTTTCCACCCACCTTGTGCATCAACTCTGTTGCAGATCTTTGTGTCATCTGCAAAGAGACATACTTTCCTTCAGTCCCTCTACAATGTCACTTATAAAGACATTGAAGAGGACCGATCTAATACTGAACCCTACGGTCCCACCAGTAACCCCCTTTCTTCAGAGTGGACTCCATTTACTATTACTCTCTGTGTCCTATTCTCCAGCCAATTCTTTACCAGGCTGTCATCTTGGGACCCACTCCCAGGCTGGCTAACTTGTATATTAATCTTTTGTGTGGGACTGTGTCAAATGCCTTGCTAAAGTCTAGGTGAGCCATGTCACAGCCCTCCTAATCTACTACTTTGGTCACCCAGTCAAAGAAATCTATCAGATTTGTCTGGCATGACCTTCCCGCTGTGAATCCATGCTGCCTTGGGTCCTGTGCCCCTCTGGCCTCTAGATACTCAACAGCTCTTTCCTTCAGAAGTGATTCCATCATTTTCCCTACCACTGAGGTTAAACTAACAGGTCTGTAGTTTCCTGCTTCTGCCTTGCTCCCGCTTTTGTGAAGGAGAATCACATCTGCCCTCCTCCAGTCCTCGGGTACCACCCCATCCTCCATGATTTGTTAAAGAGGGTAGTCAGTGGTGTCACTAGTTCTACCCTTAGTTATTTAGAATTCTGGGATGAATCCATCAGGCCCCATTGCTTTGTCCACCTTCAGTTTTAGAGTTCTTTCAGAACCCTTTCTTCTGTAAATGGGCTGGTATCAACTTCTGTATCCAGAGTGTTTCTACTGTTTGTTTTAGGTACCTCCCCTCTTCCTTTGTAAATACTGAGCAAAAATATTTGTTTAGTATCTCTGCCTTTCACAGTCTCCCTCTGCCCACCCTCCTCCCTTTATTAAGCCTCACTATCCTCCCTTGGTCTTCCTTAGCTCCTGATGTACCTATAAAGGTTTTATCCCCTTCTTAACTGAGTTGGCTATCTTTCCTCAGTTTGGGCTTTGCTGTTCTGACTGCCTTCCCAGCTTCCTTTTGCTTTAACTGATACAGTTCTCTGTCCTGCTCCTTCTGTGATTCCTTGTACTTCCTGAATGCTTTCTTTTTCTCTTGAACCTTCACTGCCACTTCCTTTGAGAACCATAGTGGTTTCTTACATCTTTTCATTTTGTTTATTTGCTTCACACAAAGGCTTGTTACCTCTGTGATGGCAGTTTTTATTATTCCCCATTGTTCTTCCACCCCTCCTTCCTGCCCATTTGCTAGTGCATTCCTTAGGCACTCACCCATTTTAGCAAAGTCAGCCCTCAAAAGTCCAGTACTTTTGCCTTTGTATAGTTGACTCTATTGCTGTGTTTATTGTGAACCATACTGTTCGATGGTCGCTCTAGTTCCCAGATGGCTACCCACTTCACATCTGTGATCCTCTCTTCATCTCCATTTGAGAGAACCAGGTCTAAGATTGCTCCCTCTTGAGTGGGCTACAATACTAGTTGTCTAAGGCATTCCCCTGTGGGGCATCTAGAATAACCCCACTCTTGAAGTGGCTGCTGCAACTGCACTCAGTTAACTTCTGGCATATTCAGATCACCCGTCAGCAATATCTCCCCTTTTCTGCCATTCTAAGTATACTTTCTATCATTTCCTTGTCCATTTCCTCCCCTGAGAAGAGGTCTGTCTAACCCTGTGCGGATTGTGGTGCGTTGCTGGTCTCCAGATTTACCCACAGTGCTTCTTCTCTCCCTGTTTTCCTTTGTTCTGTTGCTTTGATTCCTTCCCTTATGTAAAGAGCTACTCCTCCTCCTCTTTTATCCTCCCTGTCCCTCCTGTAGATAGTGTATCCTGGTATGTTTACGTCCCAGTCATGGTTTTGTGTGTACCATGTTTCTGTGACTGCCATGATGTCCAGATGTTCCTCCTCCATCAAGGCCACTAATTCAGGAAGCTTGTTACTCAGACTATGGGCATTGGTACTCATTGCTCTCTGTTTTTTGATGGCTTTACCTTCTGCTGTCCATTACTTTGGAAAGTTCTGATTCTTTTGTTGTGGAAAAAAAAGAAAACCAAAAAATCATTACTTGTGTGTACCTTACTCAGAGGCAACTGGTGTGTAATCTTCCATTTAAAGCCACCTTCTCTCTCTCTTTTCCTGTCTTTCCAGCCCTTTGGTAAGCATCGACTTTCACTGATGCCTACCTGTCCAGAAATTACACTTACATGACTTATGCCAGTGCAGAATGGAGAAGCACACAGTTTAAATAATGTAAAATATACAGCATTTCTGTGTTACATAGTTACCGACCCATAACATATGTATGTATGTGGGTTGCATATTTACTATCACTACCAAAGGATACTTGAAAACGGATGAAACTAAAGTTTTTTTCAGAAAATTACTGTCAAGGTACTCGTATGCACCATGGCTGATTTCATCCACTCAAATAGAGACTCTACTGTGTAGACAGTGGTGTATACTATTTGTAACCTGTACAGAACCACCTCTCTTCACCAACTGTCTAGATTTAGAGCTGCACAGTATTTTTTACATTGTACACCAGTGCACACAAATGTGATAGACAATGACAGTAAAAACTACATATTTCCAAACATTACAAATGTCTTCTATGGCAAATAATATCCAATCAAAGCACTCCCCACCCTTCCAGAGGTCTGCTGGAGGTTGCAGGGCATCCCCCCCCTTTTTGTTTAGGCTTTCTGAAGATCCCTATGCTTATATCTGCTGGCCTTTAGTGAATTAAGGCTCTTTGTGGTGGTGCCAAGGATTTAGAAAGTGACTGTGGCACACCGTGCTCTCGGATCTACAGGTACAGTACTGTCTTCTCCCCAGAACCACCACTTTAAAGCCCCTACAACCAGTATGGCTAACCAACGACTCCTGTGAGGGGGGGGGAGTTGTTATTACAAATAGACATGGGACATTGAACCAGACAGATTGTGGTTCAGGGAAGTTTTTGTTTATTATGCTCCTATTGAGCTGCAGACAATAGAGCTTAAATTGATGCAATTATTAGGATTTGAAAGTTTATGCTGAACCAATCTTTGTCAGTTGTGCTAAAGGCAGGCCCATTTAATGTTAACCCATGATCTTCTCAGTCTAGACATTATTATGGGGTTCCTATTAGTGGAGCTCTGCAAGCAATGCAGTAGGGGAATGATTCATGGATACTGACCTGGTTAACCACACATACAAGAATCTGGGGTTCCATATCATAATGGTGTTCCCGAAAAGGCAATCGCCATTATGGCGAGTGTACATCACCGAAAATCAGTTTCAATGATGCACACTTGCAGTGTGGATAACAACAGCACCCGAGGCCTATAGGTCTCGTTGTTAATGTGGGGGGCTGTGTGCCCCACACTCCCATTATTAAGGAACCTCAACTCTGGAGGAGTGCATGTCGGGGGGTGAAAAATTTAAAAAAATACATGTCACCTGCTGGCATAAAAACCCAAAACACTGCAGCTGGACCCGAACCTGTACACTGCACCTCCCAGCCAACCGCCTCCCACCACACTAGTGGACCAGCTCGGTAGCTGCCCACCACACCCCTCCCACATCATTCCTCCTGCCTCCCCCATGCGTGCATGCATATATACCCGCTACTTTTGTCTTAATTGTTCGCCCACCCCGAGTATCTGGTCACTTCCTGCTTGGTAGCCATGAACACAGGCACTGTAACTGAGTCGCTGTTTTGTCAGCGTCCAATTTCGATGCGTCTTGTTCACTGGATACCAGAATCTGAGTCATGGGTGGGCTGTGAGGGATGACCCTCACAACTTTAAGTCAATTATTTTAATTTTTTTTTAAATTAAGTGCAGAAAATTGTGCTGGGGTTACCCCCTGCCCCCACACATTTTACTTGGGAAGACGAGCAGCGATGGAATAAAATGGGCTGTGGGGGTCAATCTCCTAAATAATTTTCTCATAATGAAAGCCTTAGCTACAGCATCAGGTTGAGAGGGGGACCCATTTTTTCAACCCCCATACCTTATTTGTCTTGCTGGAGTCTGACCTCGGAAAGGCTGCTAGGTACCATGACACTTTTTCACAATCCCTCACCCTAACTTTTTTTAAGTTATACTACCCTACTTTTTGTTCTCCATCAGTTGGGGAGTATGTACTGCCCCTTGGAGGCCCAGACACGGCTTGAACGTGGGTTTACCTCCCAGTCAGTGACAATCAGGGAATACTTCCACTAAGCCACTTTAATTATGGGGGAATTACCAAACTCCTCCCTACCTTGGAAGTCAGACCCATAAGATGTTCTATTTGGCAGCCGAATACGGGTGTACTTTTGATCTTTGACACTGGGCACACACTTTGGTGGCTGTGTCCCAGTCAGGACTAGGAGAATTTCTTCTGTTTTTTTCATTCTGTAGCACTATCCTTAATTTTTTTGGGGGTTATTACCCTGTTGGTAAGCCTTTATTTTTGGTACTCTGTTTCAGGGGTAAATTTTTTTTGATTACAAATAGTTAAAAGACTGTTGTTCTCATTAGTCTTAAAATTGCACTCAGGGACCAACTGTACATGTTATTCTGTAGTAAGGTTGAGTTTCCACAGAACAAACTATGAGGAACGCTGGTTAATGCACATTAAGGTTACTGCGTTAAACTGTTATACTGGTAATATCTCAGAGGTCTTAATACTGGCATTATCCTATAGAGGTGTTTTACTTCAGTTAAAACATTATACACTCTAAATAGCATGCAATAATCAGATAGGAGGAGTGGCTGACAATAATAAATATATTAAACATGGTCCAGATGGATAAACAGTCTCTGATACTGTCATTGAATGTTAATGGGATTCATACCCCCATTAAACATTCTAGAACTTATAGTTTTACAAGAGACACACCAATTTCTTGCTGAATACACCAAATTACAGCTATCTGGCTATAAGATGGTGGTAGCCTCGTCCCATGGGTCAGGTAGGAGGTGCGAGGTGGCAATACTGGTCACGGGGGGGAATCATTTGAGTTCATTGACCAGGTAATGGACCCTGAAGGCAAGTATGCTATTGCATGGGTCGGCTGCCCTCTCAAATGGTAACTCTGGTTTCAGCTTATTTCCTGCTGGGGTCCTCCAAACAGATGGTACAAAAATTCTTCTCAGATCTGCTACCGGTATTAAAGGCCCAACTAATTATGGAAGAAGATTTAAATAACACCCTCAATCCTTCCCTGGATTCTTACTGGTCTCTGCCATATAGGGTTATCCTCTTGCAGAAATACTTGAAAAGAACCCTGTCAAATTTAGGTTTTATTGGCACATGGAGACATTTCCCTACCGCCAGGGGCTTTACTCATTTGGCAGCTCGGACTGGGGTGGCCTCCAGGCTTGACTATCTATTTACAACAGTAGAGCACTTGGAAACATTATGTGATATATGGCATGGTGTGAATTTTCTTTCAGACCATGCCCCGGTATATGCGAGACTTGCATTTGGGAGGGAAAAAATGGTTTCACACTGGTGTTTGAATCTGGGGCACCTACGGGACCCTGAATTCAAACAAATGGTTCAGAAAGCTGTCCCCGTATATTATCTGATAATGCACATTTCAGAAGTGTCTGCCACAATAATGTGGGGCACATTAAAAACAGTTCTGAGAGGTGTTATTATAGAATATTCGGTTAAAAAAAAGAGGGATAGAGAGGCCAGATTTAAGGGCATGCAGGAGGAGCTCAGGATGCTGCAGTCTTTTCTGGTAGAGGGAGATAACTCAGTTAAAAGTCAATTGTGGATGGTTAAACAACAGTTGCAAAAATTGGTAGACCAGCAAACTGAACAACAATTATTCTACCTGAAACACTCGTATCATGAGGCAGACCCAGAGGGGCAAGGAGGTTATCACGAAGACTTAGGGAACATAAAGCTCATGCATGTGTGACAAGCCTGTTCAACCCCGAAAACAGGTGATTTACTTACCCAACCCCAAGCAATTAGGAAAGCATTAGCCAAATTCTACCAGAAGCTATATACTCTGGAATATAAACAGACTAAGGAATAGATTGAGTCCTACCTGAACAACTTTTCCTTACCTAAGTTGCCCGTTGCCCAGGCACAATCTTTCTTGACCCCGATCACAAGACAAGAGATTGAATCAGTCTTTTTGACAGCCAAAACCTTAAAAGCCCCTGGTCCTGACAGATACCCCTTTGAATTCTGTAAGGCCTTTAAGGACCTACTTCTTCCAGTCCTGCTCCCGGCCTACCATAATGTTCAAATTGATGAACCTCCCCCGCCTTCCTGGAGATACGCAACCCTAGCAGCGATTCCTAAACCCCAAAAGGATGTCAGATGCCCTGCCTCTTATCGACTCATATTGATGTTAAATTATGGTTATAAAATATATATGTCAATACTCTCCCATAGAATTGAAAATTATTTGCCCTCCCTTGTTAACCAGGACCAGGTAGGCTTTATCAAAGGATGTCAGGTCCACGATTCAGCACGTCATAGGTACTTAATACTGGACTATGCTACAACATGAAAAATCCCTTTGGCACTTTTGGGGCTGGATGCAGGAAAGGCCTTTGACAGGGTCGCCTGGCCTTTTTTTATGGGTGACCCTGTCTCATTTTGGCTTCCCCAATGAACTCATTACCCAACTGCAGAATATATATTGCACTCCCATGGCCTAGTCGAAGCTGGATGGCTCCTTGTCTGACCCTTTCAAACTTTCTTGTGGGACCAGGCAGGGTTGCCCTTCGTCACCCCTGCTCTTCGTCTTTTACCTTGAGCCTCTAGTGGAATCAATAACGAGGCATCTGGACATAGAGGGCATCACCCTGGGAGGGCAGTCTCATGAACTCTCATTATTCTCAGATGACATTTTGCTTACTCTGGTCTCTCCGGAACATTCTATTCCAGTGGTATGGGAACAGTTATAGCTATTTGTGGCACTGGTGGGCTATAGGGTGAATGATCAAAAAACAGAGGTCTTCCTCTACAATTTCACTCCCTCACAGCAATTAAAGTGGGCCTCCCTTTTTAAATTGCACTAATTAGCTATCTGCCTCTTGGGTATTAAGTTAACAAAAAACCTGGTAGTTACAGATATGCTTAATTATGAATCCCTAACACAGCAACTGGCTGAGGACTTATCAAGCTGGTCCCAATCTCTACTGAGCTTCCTAAACAGGATAAAAGCCATACAACAAAATGTACTCCCTTGGATTTTATTTTTTCTGCGGACTCTCCCAATTCCTCCCAGTAATACATATTTTAAGGCATGGGATAAGTTAATATCCAGATTTATTTGGCAGGCGACGCACCAAGAGTACGGTACTCCATCCTCCAACTGCCACGTGATAAGGGAGGTCTAAACTTACTGAATTTCACATTTTACACTATGACATCACAGCTTCAAACTCTCCTCTGTTGGTTGAATCCCTGATACTCCATTCACTGGAAATTAATACAACTAACTCTAAATGACCTGTTTGACCTCTTGGGATATTTATGCGGTGATCCCCCATGATGCCTTCCCCTCCTCAAATTCTTCCAGTACACACAGGAGCCATTCTGACAATGGTTACAAGTTCTCCATAAGCATCTAACATGGACGGAAACACTTTATCTCCAGGCTTTTGCCCAAGATTCTGCATTTGTGCCTAATCATACAGATAGAAGAGTGGTTCAATGGCAACAATATGGCATGAGGTATAACTTTCAGCTGGTGGACACCTCTCATGTCGTCATGTTTGTCTCCCTGCAGGCCAAGTATAGTCTTCCTCAAAGGGAGCTTTATGGATACTTACAAGTAAAATCCCACCTACGGACCCAGGAGGAGGAACTGGCGGGAATAGCGGAGAAACCTTCATGACTAATTACACTGATTCAGTCACATATTACTGGGGTTTACTCAAGACATCTTATTAGTTCTATTTATAAAGCATTACATGAGAGACTGGTGGACTCCACAGATTTGATCAGAGTTAAATGGTCATAGGAATTACAGCTTGACATCTCAAGCACTAATTGGCTAGGTTCTGCCCTCCCCCTGCACAAGGTCTCTAGCTTGCCGTAGTGTAAGGCGTACACATGGAAACTGTGGACCCATTTCTTCCATACCCCAGCAGTGGTGACAAGATACTCGGGGCACACATTGGAAGACTGTTTGGGGGGACTGCAAGTGGAGCGAGCAGACCATGGACATATTATGTGGGCCTGTGAATCTCTCACCCCATTCTGGCGGGGGGTACTGCAGGAAGTAATTGACATTTATGATTGTGCAGAATTACTCACACCAGTTTATATTTTGACCTTTACACCACCTTAGGGGGTCAAGGTTGACTGTACAACCTACCGACAAACCACCACTCTTATCCTAGCAGCTCAGAAAGTGATTATCCATCTCTGGCATACAAAAACCATACGTACATGAGACTCCTGGGTCACTTTGGTCAGAGAAACTTATGCCTTAGAAAGACTTACTGCTAGGTTAGTGGACAGGGTGGAGCCATTTGATACCCACTAGAGGAAGTGAATGCTACATCATCTAGATAACTATACAGATTTTGTGCCCTAAAATAATTTAAAGGCTCTCATTGCAAGGAAAGCTGGTCAGCTGGGGTGATATAGGTATGTAGAGTAAGGATTTCTCACTGGACTTTAAGGAACTGTACCATTTGTTCTGGGAATTTGGGGACTCAGCCACTCCTTTGATATATTCTTGAAAGGCAGAGTACAGACCTTCTTGGGATGCCTCTTACAGTTTACATACTTTAAACATTGTAACAATTTGCTAACTTAACAGCGATGTCACTTTACTTATAAGAACTGTATATGAAGTATGCCTGACCAGTATGCATTCTGTTGTAATGTACTATTTCTAGAGGGTTTGTAATTGACTGTGTTCTTAATGTGGACCTCTGTAATCTATTTCTCTGAGTGACTAAAACAAAATAAAGAATTAAATTAAAAAAAAAAGGACTTCCCACCCAATGGCACCACTTTGACACACTAATACATTCATGCTATGTAAGCAATAAGACACTATGGGGTGTGTGTTACACAGTTCTAATGCATGGCCAGGGGATGTAGTGAGGCACGAGACCACAGGCCACGTGCATCCAGCCCATAGCCGTGCATTAGAACTATATAATGCACATCCCTGGAGTGGCTTAATGCGTTTATAAAACGGGTCTGTGTATTCTAAGTGGGGTTTCTAATTTTGACCATGCGTTACACACTTCTAACGCACGGCTAACAACCAGTCAGATTGCTTGAAATCCTTTTCCCATTTTACAAATTTGGTTAGCAGTACATGTCAGTCACATACTTGACATTTTTAAGACAATGCAATCATCCTCCATGTGGTCTTTTTCCAGCACATCATTCTGCCACATAACTTCAAGAATCTTCATATCCTCTTTCATCAAACTCTTCTGGTTTGAAGTTTCTGGCCCATAGTGAAGGGACTGTTTTCAATTTTCTTACATCTGTTCCACTGATCCGTTTCACTAGTAGATACATTATTGTAGACATGGCACTTGCTACTAATGTAGCATACACTGCATGGTAAACAAATTTCAAAGTCTGTTGAATTCCAAATTATTGCTGTCATTGCACTAAGGAAACTTTCACACCTGTTAATTAGTACAGCAGTTGAAAATATTATTTCAGCTACTGAAGCTGGTTCACAGTTCAGACCATGGCACAAAGCCTTGAACAACCACTCACCATCTGGCCCTTGTCTCTCACTGCTGATAGACTCAGTACTGCTGTATTGGTGGTGGCTAGTGAGCCGCACTCCAAACCGGAGTCTGGTAGTGCTGAGTTGTGGCTCAGAGATGAAACACTGCAGTCTCACATGCCTGGTTCTGCCCAGAGTCCATCAGTGGCTGCACATGAATGGTTCAGGCTCTCAAACATTCACCCAGACACAGGGTGAGTACTCAGCTCCCTTTAGGGAGTGCTGCAGTGCCCGGTGCCTCACGGGATGGATGAGACAGGGTGCAATTCCACCCACCAACAATGATCAACAAAAAAACAAGGGACTCTGCCATCATCGGGGAGTGGATTTACACTGGGAGAAATCAGTGTCCTATGTGGCCACTGGCGAGTTAAACTTCTTCGGCTAACATATTTGTCAATTAATTGGACAACTTGGCTACCTGCCTACAGAGTTATTTTTGAGCCTTTCAATACAATGGCCTCTACAAGTATTGGTTTGGTGACCAGATTTTGAAAACTACTGGCCATATGAACCATCAGTTTACAAATTGATTTGTCATACAACGATTGGGGCGGGAGGCTTAATGTTCATATTGGACCGCTCAAACATACTGGAAAAAAAATTGAGGTGAATCTGAACAAAAGAAAGGTGAGAAAAAAATAGAAACCTGGTCTAGCAAAGCCCCCCAAAAAAAAACACAATGGCGGGACAGAGAGGCCAGGAAACTCTCTGACAGAGGCAGCAGGAAGTAAAGTCAGCAACTGGAGAAAGGAAGAAGCCAGGGGGACTGCAAGGCAATCAATAAGACAATGAAAATCATACCAAAAAAAAGGGAAAAAAAAAGAGGAGACATAGCCAAGTAGAGGACCCCCAGAGCAGACATTAGGACAAACCACCTGACAGCCCGACACAATGCTGGACAAGCCGAGGACACAGAGGACAAGTTGCTGATGGTGGAGACTTGGAGGACAGCTGATTACAAAGGAGCAACTCACAAGGAGCCATGGATCAGAGCTTCAGGTAAGCCTCCAGGCATCACTACCCTACCAGTCTTGACCCTGTCAGCCACCCTGGCGTACAACTGCTCTGTGGCCAGTGGTGATGACCTTTTATTGAACAGGGATGTTCTTGGCTTCTGTCCCAGGGGTTGGGTCCCTGAGGCTTGTGGTATGCATTACAGGATGAATTATGGCCCTTAGGTCAGCCATGTGTGACGTCTGAAAGGCCTGCTAGGCACTGGCCCTGGCATAGTGTAAGGGATGGCACTGGTAGAATAAAGGAGCAGCACAGGACAACTACAGCAATGGGTGATGAGGGGTGAAACAGAGAAAAACAAATTTCACCATGGCAACTTGCTGTATAGATTTATGGAAAGGGGGCTGACCCTTTCCCCTCCATTTTCCTGTCCCTGGTGTTCTCCTGCTGGTCTGAGCCACTGCCCCTGGTCTACTTTACCTGCAGCTGCACCCCCCAAACATTTAATTCCTGTACTACGAGGCACTACAGAATCACTTCTAAGATGAGCCGTGTCCTTATCAGAAGATATTGTAGCCAACTGGCACTACCCTCCAGTCCCGATCCCCACAACACTACAAAATCAGTGAGCTGCGCCACCCGAAAACAGAAACACAAGCTGGCACAGCTCACAGCAAGAAACTGCACTTCATCATAAGCACCGTGGCAGCAACTGAAAAATGACAGCAACACTAAAATATCAGTTCTTTGCCCCCCTTCCTGCACAAGCACTGCACCAAACTCCTAAAGTTAAATGTAATTCACTTTTTACTCACTCCCGGTCAGACACTTCGCAGCAGCAGCAGCACTTGAATGGTCCTGTTCCTCAAACTCCTACCCATTACACATGCCTTGGCGATTTTCAATCACAATTCAAAAATGTCCTCTTTCAGGACACAAACCAAACACCACAGTAAACAACAAAAAAAAAAAAAAAGAAAAGAACCGCATTTCAGTACAGTACCCTCAAAACGAAAACGTCTATTTTTTTTACCACGACCGTTCCGGGTTCAAAAGCACAAAGCAGGAAATTGCATCATACGGTGGCTGCTAAAGGACTCACTTGCTTCCTCGATCCAACTACAACCACCTGCTCTCTTACAAAAATAAAACTTGTACACTACGGAGCTTAAGAGGCACACGATAGCTCCCTGTAAAACCGCCCTTACAATTTTAAAAACACACAATCATCTTAGCCATATGTCCTCTAAAACAGACAAACTGTACAGTATGGCAGCTTAAGAAACATACGCTCGCTCCCTATGAAACCGCCCCTGCAGTTTTAAAATGCACACTTCAAAGCACTCTACAATTAAAAACTACATCTCTGTAGTAACACAAACAACACAAGTTGTGTGTGTGTGTGTATGGGGGGGCTGTACAAGTGACCAAGCTAAATACACTGTACTCAATAGGGCAATACAATACATAAACAGAGGAACTATTTTTCTCTTTAAAAAAAAACCTTGTTCCCCTATTTTTCCTACTTTAACAGCTATTATTTATTTCTTTTTAATTTCTGCATTGAAAGCCCATTTTATAAGTGCGATAACACACTCCGAGGTGTGGGTTACGTGCTGATAAGAGCACGCCCAGATGCATAAGGCACTCGGCGTAAGCGCCTCATGCCTTAGTACACCACTGAGCATGTTCTTATCAGCACGTAACCCACACCTCATCGTGTGTTATTGCTTGCTGATAAAATTAATTCAGAGTTTCATCAATGAAACTGCTAATCAGCTGTAAAAATGCATCACACTTGGCATAGAATGGTTAGCCAAATTTAGCAAAGTATACAGTGTTATTAATTTGGTCTTCTGTGCCATGGACACAGTGAACAAATGGTTAGCAGTGTACTGCTTTGCATTTCTGGAAATGGTTAGCATTACCCCGTTTTGTGCAGTGTTTTGCTATGCTACACCAACCATTTAATACCCAGCCCTCCTGTCCTACGATCCTTGGCCCTGTTAAAAATAAGCCATTAATTATACATTGGTGTCAATTGTTTCACCCCCCCACTCCCCTCCCCCATGTTCCAATCACATTGCAGAGTGAATATGATTTAGGCACTGGTGTCCATTCCCCCCCCACCCCATGGCATGGTAGTAAAGGCATCACCCAGCATTACTTGGGACTATTGCTGAAGCCGGAGGTGGTCAAGGGTCTTCATACTTGGGCACAGCAGGGCAGCATCACATGCAGGGGTCACATTATTATGACAGCACTTTCTCTTGGTGATCAGCCTGCATACATCCAGTGATCACTGATAGCCTAAACCTGGTGTGAGTGAAACCCACCATTCCCCCCCCCCAGGAATGGCAAGTAAGACAGCACCCGGCATTATTGCGGCCTGCTGATGCAGACTGGAGGTGGCCAAGGGCCTTCACACAAGAGCACAGCTGGGTAGCATCGCATGCAGGGACCACATTATTATCATAGTACTTTCTTTTGGGGATCAACCTGCATGCCACAGGTGCTGACTGCAAGCCATCCAACATTAACCCCCACACCTACCCACCAATGTAGTGAAGTGTCCATCTACATCCCTGACCAGTGGTGTAGCTAGAAAAATACATTTTGTAAGCCGAACACTCTGGTCCTCATTTTCTGGCCATCACTGTATACATTATAGGCATTCTCATATTTGTTACTCAGTCCCTCTGTATACCACATATCACTTGTATACATTTACATTATGTTTTATTCCAAATTATTACAACACTCATATTATAGCAATAGTAGGGGTGGATATCACACAGCACGAGTAACCAAAAGCAATGGTCAGGCCTCGAAATGCCACCACCCCCTCTCCATAAATTAGTAAGCTGTGGCTTATGTGGCATATGTTTTCCTACACACAAGTCCCTGCCCCATTCCCATCTGTTGATCACAAGCTTGAATTTGCTAATTATCACTGCAGCCAGGCCCCCTTATCAACCATTTGGACCCACCTGTCCATCCGCGGGCCTAAAATACTACACCCTTAAGAATCACAAAGTGCCCAAATACAGACACTCACAGTCCACGGATTCGACTGGTCATTGCGGCCTAGTTGGCTGGCGCCTCCGCGAGCAAGCAGTGTCGGCTCCACAGCACAGTCTGAGCTCGAGCAAAGTGCTCCCTGTAGCCAGACTGTGTATCTGTCTCTCCGGACACTGTTTTTCCTCAGTCTCCTCTGGTACTTGATAGTGATCTGCATCTCTCGGATCTGCACCAAGTACTGACGAGTTGTGGCACACTCCAAAACTTCACATGCATGGGAAGGAAATCATGTGTTGACCCCCATGAGTAGAGGGGAAAATAGCAGCAGTGATTGGTTGGGCTGTCAACACATGCTCAATAACTGTCCAATCCTAAATGAGTTTCAAGAGCCCTGTGCTCATGCTGGCAGATTTGTGGCACAGATTCAACTGGAATCTGAATGGGAAGCACCCCGCCAGGGTACCATTCATCACCTCAGGGTTGCAGTTTTTGTTTTTGTATTTTGCATGAGAAACACACCTCTATTAGTACATCGTAGAGGTGATTCTCAGAGCAGTGAAAACAGGCTTAGGCTGCCACAGGAGGACATTCTGGTCACACCGCAAGCCAATCGCAGGTACGAAGACCCTGTGCAAATATTGCAAACTAAACAAGAAGCATATTGGACACTTTTAGCAAGTCTTTATGTCACACGTTGAACTACATTGTGACCGTGACTTTTGCTTGCATGTACAAATTTTCTTCTGTGGAAATAAAGTTTGGGAATAAACGATCATCAAAATGTAAGGAAGTTAGGCTGGTTCAGCTAGAATAGAATGGAATTGTAAACAAATACTGGACATGTGTTTGCCACGTTCCCTGAAGCCCGACACTAGGCCCGTACATTGCAGTTTATGTTGTGTGCCACTGTTATCTTGACCTGCTCCATCCATGCATTGGAATAATGTCATTCGGGTTTTACATTGCCCATGTGTGTCTCAGTTAGCTGCCCCAATGGTTGTAATGATTTTTTTGGAGGGGTCAACCGAATACAGCACTCATTGCCAATGCTTGTTTGTGTGTGTGTGTGTGTGTGTGTGTGTGTGTGTGTATTTTTGCTTCAATGCAAAGTTGACAATACACTGCCACTGTTACCACATGTGGTGTGTCTGTTCTAGTTAACCTAGCCTCTGTTGCCTGGGGGGGGGGCAACCTATTACTTCTGTTGCTGACAATTAATTCCATATGCTGTGTGTGTCTATGCATGTCTTTGTTACAGTTATGCTGCCTTTATCCAACCATGCTTGTGGTTATCCTGGGGGTCAGGGCCAATAATATGTTGCTATAAAGTCACCGTTTGGTCCCTGCCTGATACAGTTACCCTGCCCTACTCCATCAATGCCTTTGTGTTCTTATCTTGGGGGGCAGGGAGTAGGCCTGTGTGCCAACAGCACATGGTATTGCAGTCACATTCTGGTTCTGTGGTTTGTGGGGGTGGCCTGCATTTCAGCTCTGGCAATATTGTCTCCCATACTTGGCACATGAAGTGTGTCAAGTCCCCACAGCCATGGTCTGTAAAGACTTTTAGTGTGTGGGCTGGCAAACACATCTTATTCCTATTGACCAGACGCCCCTGTAGTGCTGCTCTTATTTATTTTTGTGGGAGAGGGGGCCATATGCCAACAGCATGTGGCATTGCAGTTCCTTCTGGCTTTGTGGTTGTGGGGGAGGGGTGGCCTGCATTTCAGCTCTGGCAATACTGTCTCCTATACTTGTCACATGAAGCGTGTCAAGTTCCCACAGCCATGGTCTCTACAGGCTTTTAGTGTATGGGCTGGCAAACATCTTATTCATGTTCACCAGACAGCCTTGTAGTGCTGGTGTTATTATTTTCTTTTTGGGGGTGGGGTGGGGGTGGGCATGTACCAACAGCAAAACATTTTAAATATTAAAATGAAGTTATCCATTACTGAACCCGTTGTCAGCCATTTTAGCATGACTGATACAAATCAT
The DNA here is from genome assembly GCA_016271365.2 of Neoceratodus forsteri. NCBI lineage: Eukaryota > Metazoa > Chordata > Ceratodontiformes > Ceratodontidae > Neoceratodus > Neoceratodus forsteri. The sequence goes on from CM057449.1 coordinate 739,516,430, forward strand.
GGCCTTGGTAGTTGTTTACCTTTATCAGCTGTGAACGCTATGGCAGTGCTTATGTGCAATGGTGGGATGCCATTGTTAGGACAATAACAGACAGGTGAAACCACAAAAGTCAAGGTGCCTTGCCATACAGGTACACTGATTCTGTGGGTGTCCATCAAATTGTTCCAATTTTCAGCATAATAAATTAAAGTTAACATTACATTTCATTACTATTACTGAACTGTTTTTATCTTACATTTTCCAGCTAGTTGATGGAAGGTTTTTAAGATGGTGGACCGGGAAAATTCAGCTACAGCTCTGTAAAAAAATGATACTTAAAGTCTGGAAACCATGGCATTTCCAAAAGAACCAAGACAAGACTGAGACAGATGATGTAAGTAGTAGTACTAGTACTAGTAGAGGGTGTTTATTATGTGCACCCTTCCTAGTAGGCAAAGGGCGCCCTTACAACAAAATAAACAGATACAAGAATGAGGAACAGTCAACATACAATATATTAAATTTTTACAGAAACCCCATTAAAATGTATAACACTAATTCCCAAGTTGCCTGATGGTCCCAAAATAAATTCCTCAGGCCCCAAAGGCCTGCTCAAACAAGAAGGTCTTGAAATATTATTTAAAGAACTGTACAGATGGTGCCTCCCAGAGGTACCCCGGCAGGGAGTTCCAGACAACCGGGGCTGCCACTTCAAACACTCAGTCCCCAGAACATTAAAGGGACACCGTCAACCCCTTTAGGTCTCAAAGTGTCCCTAATTTAAAAAACACATTTTATGATGGTCAACATTCTACAAAGATTGCTGATGTAGCTGTTAGTTTGATTCTGACCCCTTTTTTTTTAAAGTGAAAAACAGACTTCCCACCATACTGGTGTTACCACACAAACACAGGTTTGTTTACATTCCTTGATCAACCCCAGCTGCATCTTTCCTGGACTCAAGAACACCCCCAACACAGTTTAGCCCCTCATGATGTAGTGGGAGTCTAGGAGGCTACTGCCTCATGAGAGACTGCACTGTTTGCGTGTGTTTCTAATGCTCAGGAAGTATGCAGTAAAAACAGATCCAGGATTGTAAACAAAACAAGGTTGTTTATAAATATACATTACCATGCATTTCAGTTCTACTAAAGAAGGACGCAGTCAAAGCAAACAGCATCAATGAATTTTAGAGAAGGTAAGCAATCATAAAATGTAGGTTTTTAACTATAAATAACATGATGAAACACAGGCTGACAGTGTCCCTTTAAGTATTAAAAATGAGTTTGGTAATGTATGGATGTACTGTTATTTTCACATGTATTTATAACTTTTTTTGTTTTAGCCTGCAGGACTTCAACCCAGCAGCTAAGATCCAAAGAATTGTAGAGAATGAGATAAAATGATAGTCACTGTTTTATTGCATGTTGTTTGTCAGCAATGTATTATAAATAAATACATAGGAGTTGTCCAACAAAAAAAAAAGAATATATCAGTCCACTCAGTCTGCCGTATCATTTCCTACCCATTCTAGGGATCAATGCCCAAAGTAAACTGTGGAGCTCACCCCTCTTGGTTCACGGGTACCCTTCCACCTGTCTCACCCATTGTCATTATTTATTTATTTATTTGAATTTTGGTAACCGGGTAGGCTCACTGAGACAGAATGTCCCTTTTTCAGATATGACCCGGGGGAAGGTAAAAGGGGAGGTACAGAGAAACAATACATAACAGCAACAGATAGGTGCACAATAGCACTTTACAATAGTCTGTAGAACACAATAAATATACAAAATACAAGATGCATGTACAGTATTTACAAAATTATACAGAATAAGCAGGGACAGAGGTAACGCTTTACAATAGATAATCAAGGTACATTCTTACATTCTGTGACTATTTTCACCCCTACCACCTCCCCTGGGATGGCATTGCTAGCTTCCACCACCATTACTCTGTAACAATTTTTTGTGATCTTTCCCCATGAGATTTGGCCCTCCAGCTTCATACTGTTGCCCCAGTCTGTCGTCATGTCTTACCTTGGAATATGAGTCCCTTCCTATACTCTGATTTTACCCGAGTGGCATTTGAATGTGTCTGTCATGTGCACCCTCACCTTCCTTATCTCCCAGAAATATATATGTAAGGCATTCAGTCTTTCCTCATAGGTGTTCCTGTTCAGGCCCAGCACTATTGTAGTTTACCCACTGTATGCTGCACTGGAGCCACCCAGTGTATGTTCTTTCTCAAACAGTGCCTCCAGAAGTGGATGCAGTACTGGGCGTGAGGTCTCACCAGTGTTTCATAGCAAGGCCAACTTACCTCCATGTTTACTGTGGTGATATGCCTCCCTATGCATTCAAGCATTTGGATAGCATTCCCCTGCACCACCTTGTCACACTGTCTAGCCTCTTCTAGGTCATCTGAAATTATATATACCAAGCAAGTTTCCTGCTTTGTGGTTATCTGTTACTCCAATCATACTGGGTATGTTACCCCTGACATCTTATGCCCCAAAAGGGCATGACCCTGCCCTTTTTTACACTGAATTGCAGCAGCCATATTGCAGATCATTCCTGCAGGTTTTTAAAGTCATCCCTCATTTTTTTCAATCACACTGTCATGTCCACCCATATTGCAAACCTTGATATAATCCACAAATAGGAATACCTTCCCAATGAATGCCTCCACAATGTCACCAATAAACACATTGTTAAGGACCATCCACAACACAGACTCCTACAGCAACATGCTCATTAACTCTTCCTTGCCAGAGTGTTCCCTGTTTACCACCACCCTTTGAGTCCTGCTAGTAAGCCAACTGAATACCCCTATCACCATTGCAAGACCCACCCCTGGGCTACAATGTTGACTTATCAGTCTTGTAAGAGAAATGGTGTTAAAGGACATTCTTAACTCCAGACAGGTTACATTGTCTGCTGATCAGTCTAGTATGAGGAATGGTGTTGAAGGACCTTGTTAACTCCAAAAAGGCCAAGTACACTGTGCTGCCCTGGTGGACCCCCTTAGTCACCGACCACCTTAGTTACCCATTCAAAAACTTACATTGGGTTTAACCATCAGTATCTCACTCTGTTGAATCAAAGTTGTCCTGGGGCTAGCAGGACAATTGTATTAAGACAGTTGCCCACAGTTGCAGTGTGGAAAAATGTGTGAAACTGAAAATTTAGCATTAATAAAGGAATAATGCCTGACAGGATGGGTGTTATTCTGGGATAACATCCCTCCTTGGGTGGTTGGGCCTAAGGCTGCAGGCCAAGGGCGGCAAACACCTGAGAAGGGATGTTATCCCAGTATAACACCCATCCTGGCGGGCATTATTCCTGTTATACAATGGCTTGTTGTTATATACAGAATAAAAAAGAATGTTGTGTGTACAAATATTTTTGTTTCTTAAGAGAAGATGCAAACAATGTGAATGCAAATCCAAATAATACGAATGCAAATCCAAACAATCAGCTGGGATGTTATGCCAGAATAACATCCATGCTATAGTGGCTAACTGACCAATCAGAAGCCAGGATTCTTTCTTGACATTGTATAATAGTAAATCATTAACAGGCAGGTGTAAAGTAACAGAATATCTGATTATAGGGTCATCAGAAAGAGTTGCAGTAAAACTTTTTAGTAATGTCTGTAGATTTGCAGAAGATATGTTTTCAAAGAATTGTACCGGGAAACATGAAGCCCCAGCTGCAGCAGAGATCAGGGCCTCACATCACAAATCCCCCCAGTAATCCACAGACTAAATCAATTAATTTTATACCTTATCGCACCTTAGGCTGGGTCTAAGATCTGCTGTTGCATGACCTGGTGAAATAGGGAGGTGATCACCTCCCTCGATCTTGCTGCAAATACTGAGTGATGATGATGCTCCACTGCCCCTTCCTCATTGGTCCACTTATGTATGGAGATTTTCTAATCTCTGCATCTGTGATGCCTACTTTTGTTTTTACAGAATTTGCCTAAATGCCATGTGTGTACACGCATTGCATTTAAGCATATTCTGTAGCTATACAGTTGGCATTGGAGATACAGAGATTAGAAAATCTACATACATGAGTGGACCAATGAGTAAGCAGCAGTGGAGCATCATCTTCATGCAGTATTTGCAGAGAGATCAAGGGAAGTGACCACCTCCATATTTATCCAGGTCGGGCTGCTGCAGACCTTGAACCCATCCTAAGGTGCAATAGGGTGGAAAATTAAATGATTTATTCTGTGGATTACAGAGGGGATTTGTGATGTGAGGCCCTAATCTCTACTGCAGCTGAGGCTTCACATTAGCGGGTTCTTGTCTTTTAACACGACACACATAGTAGTCCTCTGGCTGCAAATCCAGAAGCATATGCAGTTTAAAGAATTGCTGGGATGAACTTATTCTCAGTAACTTCACTGTATCATAACAGGGACCTTGTTAATCAAACAATGGCCTTGTTTTACACAACTACACTTATTAACATGTTTAACATTTTCATTACAAGCTTCACTATCTTCCGGATTGGGGAGCATGCTACACTATACTTGAACACAGGTCACAACATGCTGAGTGTGGGTACCAGTTCAGCAATCATAAGGTACAGCATTGGCTGGCCAGCAAACAGGGCAAAAAAAGCAAAATGTACCTTACAACCAGAAGATGACATAAAATTGTGACATACTGTAGGGAAGGTAGGCCCACATTTTGGTTCCACATACAGAACACATTTAAAAACATGAGAAACAGTAGTCATACATTATTGACAGACTGAGGCTCAGTGATGTGTCAAAACAGACATATTGTTGAATCTAACAGTCATTCTAACTGAGATGTTCTACAACCCATGCAGTCTCATGGGACTTGAATACATGGAATGTGTCATACTGAGTTGCGACACTGGGAAGATTAATCATGACAAAGAATTTAGGGGATACTGCTTGTACATTTATGTTTTATTTTATGTGTTTTAAATAGAGCTTAGTTAGGAAGTGAAATCATAGCTACACACTCCTTCCTATTTACAGCTGGGGGGGGGGTAGGCAGATGGGTACCAGGTGAAATTAAATCAGCTGGAACTGCTTATTCCACAATAAGCAGTTAACAATTGAATGGGAAAACATAAATAAGAGAGATAAATGTTTCAGTATCAGGGCATCCAAGCAATGGAATCTATTTCCACAGGACCTAATTAATTTGAATAACTTTGAAATGTTCAAATCAGAGTTGGATATTTGATTAAACCAATATAAATAACAAATGATCCACTATTGAGGGGACAATCCCGATGGGCCTAGGCCTTCTTTTGTCCCACATTAATCCATTAAATCCAGTAAACTGTTGGAGTTATTTTTTTAGGAAAAGTGGACATTTGGGCATGATGAGGTAAACTGCCAGTACTTTTTACAGAAAGTACACTGGGAACTGTAATGTCCATCTCAACATCTTAACAAACTATTCAGAAAGTGCACTGGGAACTTTAATGTCCATCTTAACAGATTAACAAACCATTCTGAAATATTGTAAACCAAAGTGGAACTGAAATGCAATGCTGGGAGCTGCTTTTATGACAGGGGCAAGGAGGAGAACAATATGAGTAAAACTGGGCTGTAACAAGGTCTTTGTTTGACCACATCTGGAATTACTAGCAGTATACCACCACAGTGGTACCCAAGATGGCATTACAGCAGTGGTTACTCCTGACCACCCTCACCCTTAGAAGAAAGTTATATCCTAGGCTGCTGAAAGTACTGTTTCCTAACCAAGATGGTATGCTCATCCCAAAAGATCAAGTGAACAGCACAGTTGTCAGCAGTGATGCAGTGATGAGGCTTATAGTCTTTTACTTTAAAATGTCAAATGAGTATGTCAGTAATGGAGCAGAACCTTCATATGTTTTGAAAATGGGTTGTTAGTGAATGGTAGTAACAAAAATTGTCATTTGTTTTCAGGAACCAACAAGTAGTGCAATTAATTCTGAAAAGTATTGTCTACTATAGAAAGTTACACACAGAGCAAATATTGGAAAAGGCATTATTAAAGAGGTAATTGAAAGTTATTCCACTGACAGCATCAGTTGGGAATATGGATGTGATGATGAAGAAAAAAAGGAAAATCGTACTATCTGTAATTCCGAATGTGAACTGCAGGTTGAAAAAAACAAACGGAACAGTATATGAATGGTAAATACCATTATAATGGAAAGGAAAGTCACATAGGACGACTGTCTGGCCATGAAAATGATGCTGACAATAGAAATGGAACTTTGAGAACATTAATTGCAAAGTTGGGTGTGACAGGGAAGCAGCAGAAAGTCCAACACTATACATCAGGCACCATGGAATGCACAATAATATGACTGGACACAGTGGACATACAGTACTGAAACCAAATTATGAACAGGACATTGTCAAAGTGAGACAAAAAGAACATACCAATGAAAGTATCCCAAATAAGGACAGTGACCACCATAATAACATCAGTATAAGGCATGGCTGTGACCATGTAGAGCAAAGTGACGATAAAGGAAATGGACAGAATACAGTAACTGGCCATAAGTATAAATGGATCATTGTTGAAGAAAGAGTGGAAATACTGAGAAAATGGGTTATATACTATGAAGAAGTGGAACACAAAAAAAAACAGTCAATGCAACAGAGAACTTGAATTGCATTGCAGAACATGAAGAAGGAAGCATCAAAAATTGCAATACACTGTACTCAAATACTGAAGTGGTCAATGATGAAAGTGAACACTATACAAACGAAGACACACAGCATGCATTTTTACCTATGGGAACAGAAGAGGAGGTTGACCAAAGGGAAACAGGCAATGCAGCACAACAATTGAATTGCATTGGAGAAGATGGAACAGGGGCCCAGAACATTTCAATGACCTGTGCTCAGATACTGAGGAGGTTCATGGATGATCATGAACATTATGCACATCACACACCAGGAAGAGAAGAGCGATGGAACAGAAGTGAGTGTTGAACAAAATAAAACAAGAAATACATCTGAGAACTTGACTCGAATAGGAGAACATGAACTCAAATAAAGCAAGTCTTCATTAATAAAAAAGCACCTTTCCTAGAATCACTGTGCTTGTACATAAAAATTGACATGTGAATAATAATTAAAACCATATAATCAGATAGATAAGTTAATCATACCATAACACAGCAGCTAAATAAATAAGTAACCAAAAAGTAGGACATGCTAGGCTAAATAAATAAGTCTTTATCAGGGATCAGTACTACGAGTAGTCGTCTTCAATGTCTTCATTAGTGACATTGCAGAGGGGCTAGAAGGAAAGGTCTGCCTGTTTGCAGATGACACCAAGATCTGCAACAGGATGGATACTAAAGAAGGGGTGCAGAAAAGAAAGAGGGACCTAGAGAAGCTTGAAAGATGGTCAGAGATGTGGCAACTGAGGTTCAATATAAAGAAGTGCAAAATAATGCACCTGGGTAGAGGGGACCTGGAGGGAGATATAGGTTAGGGGGAGGAGCTGACTGTCACCAAAGAGGAAAGAGACCTAGGGGTTATCATTTTTGATGACCTTAAGGTATCAAAGCAGTGTACAAAGGTGGCAGGGAGGGCCAGTGGTATGCTGGTGTGCATAGGCAGGGGTATCACCAGCAGGAGGTGGGAGGTGGTGATGCCACTGTATAAAACATTGGTAAGCCCTCACCTGGAGTACTGCATGCAGTTCTGGAGACCACACCTGTGCAAGGACATAGATAAGGTGGAGACTATTCAGAGAAGGGCAACAAAGATGGTGCAGGGCTTACACCACAAAACATGTGAGGAGAGACTAAGGGACCTCAATATGCAGTCAATGGAGGAGAGGAGACAGTGGGGGGACATGATTGAAACTTTCAAGTACCTCAAGGGCATAAACAAGGTGCAGGCATGGGAGTTTTTCCAATGTAGAAAATGTACTAGAGTAATGGGGCACACTATGAAATTGGAAGGGGGTAGATTAAGAGGTAATGTGAGGAAGTTTTTCTACACAGAAAGGGTAGTCGACACATGGAATAGTCTGCCACATGAGGTAGTGGAGGCAAGCACAGTGGAGGGGGTTTAGGCATGCTTGGGACCGGCACAAGGGAAGCCTGAGAAGGGAGGGAGTGATGACAAGCCATTGATTACATAGGGTCAGTGGTCACATACAATGTATAGGGCCTACAGGAAGACTGAATTGGGCCTAGCAGTCCTTATTTGATGAACATTTCTGTATTTCTATGTTTCTTTAATTCAATCATGAAATTAAAATAAAATTGAAAAAGAATGCCGAGAACATTGTAATGACCTGTACTACAATACTGGAGGGGTCCACAATGACAGTAGACATTATAAACAAGAAGACACAAAGCATGAAGGTGTAAGTGAAGGAACAGAAGAGAAGGAGGTAGCAAAGAAAAGAAAAGAAGCACTGCAGCAGAGAACATGAAAAAGGAGGCACAGAACATTGTAATAACTTGAACTTCGATACTAATTGGGCCAGAATAGCAGTTAACATTATACAGGCGATGACACACAACGTGAAAGTTTAAGTGAAGGAACAGTGGAGTGATTTTTGAAACATATCATGAATGTAGAGGAAGGACATGTTATAAATGTGGAAGACAGCAATGACAAGAAAAACGAAGAACACCTTACAATGGCAAATGTGTTCACTGCAATCAACAGTCACAGAGTTGGAGTTGGATCAGCTACATCAGAGTGCATGAATCTTTAAGGGGATGCTGGACATGGATCAGAAGAATGTTCTGCAACAGGAAATGCAAATTGGAAAGATGCTGGAAGAGGCAATATTGAATTTCATATGACAGGCAACAGTAGTTATCAAAGAGATGGGGATAAGGAAAGAAGAAGAAAAAATGAACACCTACCACGTATTCCTAGTAATGTAAGCACGATGTAGGATTTTATAATTGCATTTTTTTATTTTGATTTTTTGCACCTCTTTTTTCCCCATTTTTTTCTCCCAGCCGCTTGTTAGGGATGCGCGTGCACATGTGGAGGCATGTGCATGCCATGGTACCAGGACACCCTCCCACTGCTTTGCTGCCCATTCGCCTGCACTGCCTGTAGCCCTCCATCCGGGGGCAGTGGAACTACAATGGGTGACAGGGTCCTCCCAGGGAGAGGAAAGGTACATTGCAGTTGCTCAATCCTGCTCCCTCCCTGCCCTTACCCCCCCCCCATGCTGGCTCTCTTACAACCTGGGCTCATTCCCAAACCCGGGTCACCAGCGTGACACGAAGTAAGGCATTCAGCACCTCAGCCCTATGCACCACCGAGCCAGGCATTTTTTTGTTTGTTTGTTTGTTTAAGGTATTCCAGACATTCAGCAACTTACTTGTCAGTTGATTGTCCAGGAGATGAACAACGAGTTGTAGTTTGTTCACTAATGAAACCTGAAGAGCAGAATAAAGTAAACAGAGATACATGTACATTACAATATCACACACAAGGGAAATCTGAATTATAAATAATATAGGTTAATTCTAAGTAGCGTCAATGATGTACTTATCTTTGGAAGATAATGCTCAGTATGTGTCAGGTACACATTAGTGTAAAAATGGTGAGAGTAGCATGCACAGTAATTTAGTTCTTCACATAGAAAAAATGAGCTGCCATTAATTGTACAGTGAGGTACTGACATGATGAGATACTGACATGACTGTTTTGCCACTTTGCAGAATCAAGATGAGGAATCCTTGAAGAAAATGTCACCAATGGAGCAGAGCTATCTTCTCCTGCTTGTACTAAAAACAAAGCATTACCTTACCAATGAAGCACTAGAAGACATTTTACGAATTCTGAACTTTATTAGTGGTGATTGCAATATCCCCAATTCTAAGTATCATTTTGAAAAGTTATTTTCACATATAACTCCTTTTAGTAAAGGAGTTATAGATTTGTATTACACATGCAAAAAATGTGATACACTGTTAGGTAAAGACATGAACTCAGGCTGATGCACCTTTTGTGGTGAAAACTGCATTGCAACTGAGAACATTAGCAAAGGCTGTTTTTTCTTTTACATGTCTCTTAAACATTTAATAGAGACACTGTCACCCAGATGTACAGAAGCAGTTGGCAACACACAGTATGCAGTCCACCACTGGCAGCTACAGTGACATTCAAGATGGTGCTTTATATAAAGCACTTTTCAGGGGGCATGATTAGACTTTCGCAATTAATTTTAACTGTGATGGCATGCCAGTATTCAAGTCCACACAATACAGTGTGTGACCACTACTGTGCGATCTCAATGAATTTCCCTCAAAGATAAGATTAAAGCATATAATGATGGTCTCACTTTGATTTGGGAGCAGAAAGCCAGAAATGAATGTTTACTTACAACCCTTTGTGGATGAGTGCAGCAGTTTAATGGCACATTGTGAGGTGGGTGACTGCGGAAGAAAAAGAAACAATACATTCAAACATTGTTTGTGCAGCAGCAATTTATGATTCTTTTATTTTATTTATTTATTTATTTATTTATGTGTGTCTAGGATTACAAAGTACATTTGAGCCAAGGCTAAGGTCCAAGTACACTTACTTACTTACTCTTACTTACTTATTCTGTAGCCAGACCTCTTCTGCAGAATATGATGCAGTTCAGTGGTCAATATGGATGTGGTTTCTGTATGGACCAAGGCATAACTGTTCCAAAAGGAAAGGGAAACATAGAATTTGATGGCAGATAAGGACCGCTTGGCCCACCTAGTTTGCCCTTTTCACTACCTAATGCATAGGCTGCAGATCCTAGTTAACCAACAGCCGACTTCCTCTTACCCCCCGACTAGAATTGCCTTATGTCTGTCCTATGCATTCTTGAATTCCCCCACTGTTTTTGATTCCACTACCTCCTCAGGAAAGCTGTTCCATGCATCCACAACCCTCTCAGTGAAAAAATACTTCCTCACATTACCTCTGAGCCATCCCCCATCTTCAAATTGTGCCCCTTGTTCTTGCACATCTCTTTTTCTGAAAGATGCTACCGTCTTGGACTCTGTTGATTCCCTTGATGTACATGAAAGTTCATATCATGCCCCCCACCACGTGTATACATATTAAGCTTCTTTAATCTCTCTTCGTATGTCTTTTGATGCAGACCCTGCACCATTTTAAGGAACAGTAAGGGTATTCCCTTACAATGAAAACTCAATTTTAAAAAACCACAAAAAACAGAGACAAGCAAAAATAGCAGTTGAAAATCAAAAGCCATATTACGGTGTCAAAGGTCCAAGTACACTTACTTACTTACACTCTGGCTATCCCTAAAGTTAAAACGTGCTTTGGTAGAGCCTCAATAAGTGTCACTTTTCCTATGCTCTGGAATAAGATCCAGAAAACCTTAAGGCTTGCTTCCCCATCACGTTCTCCCTCTTCAAATCCTTGTTCCCGAGGACCTTCTCCAAGGCCAGTTATTGCTTCAAGTCAAGGTCTTAACATCACAATTTGTTGCTGCTTTAAATTCTGGACTTAAACCTCAACCATTACCTGAGGCGTCATTTGAGTCCTCCCTTCTGTCATTGTCCAAATCAAGGTCCCAACATAACGATCTGTCTTTGCTTCAAATATTGGACTTAAACCCCAACCATTGCCTGTGTCATCTGTCATGTTCTCCCTTTGAACAGTCCTTCCTCCCTAGGCCATCATGTCCAACCGTCTCCTGTCTCATCTGACCTTCCCTCCCCACTCCCTATACCCCCCTCCCCTTCCTACCCCACTTGCCAGGACATGCCTACAGTACTTATCAAAGGACTCTTACATCTCAATCTTCTTCACACTTTGACACTAGAGGAACTGCCACTCCTGCTCACTGTGACTCCTCCAGTGATGTTTACTATATAAACTTTGGTGCATTACCTTATGTCCATATATCGGTATCCATGCAATTGAATTTAAATGGCACTACCTCCTGTTGAACCTATTGCTATGTTCTGGAGCAAGTATCTTGTCGCATGTGATAGTTATACGTTATTATGTTGTTATTATTACTATGCAATTGTTATGTACGTTCACTCAACCTGTTATGTCTTAACCCTGTTGGAAATTGTTTTGCCCCAGGTCCATCTTGTAAATGAGCTTGTCTCAATGATGTTCCGCCTGGCAAAATAAAGATTTTGATTGATTGATTGATTGATTGATGTGTATTCCCAACTTTGATATGACTGAAAGATTTAAAGACTTGTTCCTGATTACATGCACTATGCCCTTCTGGGTGTTGCAAGGCAAATGATGCATACATGGTTTGATAGCAAACATCACAATGATCCATTTTATCTTGGCTCTCAAGTAGAACTGATAGATTCCAGATTCCTACCCACAAAACCACCATGTAGTATATCTTGCATACCTCGTTCAGTCACCCAGTACAAACTCTGGAAAGTTCATGAGTGGTATGCTTGGCTTATTTTTTATAGTATCCCAGTTCTGAAAGGAATTGTGCTGGAGAAATATTTCTTGCACTGGTGTCTCTTTGTTGAAGGCATTTCAGTCTTAACAAATTAGTGCATTAATGAGGAACAAGTTGATCACTGTGAGCATGTTTTTATTCATTTTATTGTACTGACTAAAAAACTGTATGGTGCACAGAACGTCAGCTACAACATTCACCTCACAGTACACTTACCCAAAACTGTGAGGCACTGGGGTTCACTGTGGGCTCATTTGGCTTTTCCGTATGAGTCCTACAATGGTCACACACTTGCCATGATCAAAGGCTCTCGGGGAGTTCCAATGCAGATCTGTCAGAAATTTGTGCTGAAGAAGTCTCTTCAACTCTTTCGATATAAACTACATGAAACACCAGCAGAAATAATATTCAGATCATTTACCTCCAGACAACTATTTTTTTCTTTATTTTTTTATTTTAGTCTTTGGTAATCGGGTAAGGCCCACTAGGCACAAGTGCCTGTTTTCAGGGGCGACCTGGGAGCACTGGGCTGTTAAGTGACTTGCTCAGAGTCACACAGTATGCAAGTGGAGGTTGAGAATCAAACCAAGGTCTGGTCTGCTGGATGTACCAAGCTCATTCACAGATGGTTACTGTAACCTCTAGGCTATACTGGCAGCCCTACTATACACATGTGATAAAACAGGCATTGCTACTTTGTGTGGCACACCAAAAACACAGAAAGCAAAAAGAAAATACTACCATGCTTTGCACAGTGTGGCAGAACACATTGAACCAGGAATAGTTGTAAAACAATATGACAGAATCATTGTTCATGGAGAAATAGTACATATAGAACTGTATAGCAAGGTCCAAAAGTGCAATAGTTTTACTGTATCACTTGCAGAGGGCAGCTTCTTCAGAATAGAAACCTTTGTTGTTGGGCTTCGGAATGGTGAAAAATGATATTCAATTGGTCGATAGCTGACTGTAGTTAGATACAGCTTTTGTTACAATGATGTAACAAACATAAAACTGAGACACATTAAAAGCATTGCAACAAAAACGGTACAACGGGTTGCTGTACAAAGCAAATCAATTATGAAAAAGTGTGTGGAGGTCAGTATCACAAGACAGAGATGTAGCTGGCTGTGCATCATGCCAAATAATGTAGAGTGCAGTAAATAAGTGTAAGACAACTTATATTGCAACTGAACGCTGTGAGAGCACAGAAAATACATACATTGTAACATATCACATCATGATAAATACAGTATTATAGTTTCTATATAACTGTTAATGACATATGGAGGAGGATGCAAGGTGACCCAATAATAAATCACTATGTAGGGGCAGGCATAAAGGGTTAAACAGATATGCACTTGTGACCAGTAGAGATGTTTGAATTGAGGAAAAATTCAATCTACAAAAACTTTAATGTTGTGGTGCCCTCCAAGAAAAAACTACACAAAATGCAGTTTGACAACTGCAAAGTCAGTTTCAACTCCCCCTGCTAAACTTAACAAGTACACCACCAGAGTTCAAATGCCACATTTTGAGGATTTTCTATGTGGGGATAATACTGCCCCCCCCCATCAGTACCTACAGGTGTGTATGGTCCAATATCCAGTGATAAGGGTGCTCACTGTTGACTGTACACCAAAAAGGGTGACTCAGTAGTGGCGCCTTACCAGACTGCTACTGGATGGAGTAGGCGACTGCAGGTATAGCGACATCCTGTCACTATATATACACATGCACAGGGGGTGGGGAGTGAGCACAGCAGAAGGGGAGGGAGGGTTTATGTGGAGTGTTGCAGCAACGGGTGGCCGAGCTGCACTGTGGCATGGTAGGTGGGTTGCAGGCTTCAACTGCAGGTGCCGGTCTGGTTTGGGTCCGAAGCGCATATACACTTTGTTGCGCCCAGCCCCAATTTTTTTTTTTAATTTGCACCCCCTGACATGCACCCCCCGGGGTTGAGAATCCTTCAGTAGGGAGTGCGGGAGCACAGCTCCCCACATAAACATAAAAAATGCAAGTCTCCAGTGCCCTTTTGCCGGGCGCCAGGGTGTACATTGGTAAAATTCATTTTCACTGACATACATTCGCCATAACTGCGATCACCTTTATGTGATCACCATTATCACATAGAACCATATGGTCCCTAACCCCCCCCATGCAATCCCAGCCATTTATAAAAGACAGTATAATCCCTGCTGTTTCATGCTCCACCCCCACCCACACCAGTCAACATCCCATTAAATTAAGAATCCCTGATGACTAGTGGACCCCCCAAGCCGATTGACAACCCATTTTAAAATTAATTCCTCGAATCACTGCTGTGTAGTAACTATCCCACCACCCACCGCCAATTGCCAGACCTTTGTAATAGTCATGCCTTCACTACAGTCTAGTGCTCCCCCTGACCAATTGCCGGCCTACAAAATTAAATAAATTCTGGAGTCTACTGGCCCCCCCTTCCTTTCCCCATCACAAAATGTCTATTCACTGATATCTACGGGCACCTCCCCCACCCTGGCATGTAGTGGTGCCCCACCACCCCACTCAACACCACAACCACAAGTGGGCATTCCCACAGCCCTCCACTCTCCTCTACAGTCAGACAGCTATCAGACTAACCTGGAAATGAATGAGTGAGTCGTACTACAAACATACTCTTATTCATTGCCAGCTTGCAGTTATTTCTTTAGTCTGTCTGGGTCATTGAGAAAAGCAGACGGGTATTCCGATTACCATCAGGTAAGTCAGAATTAAGAAGGGTTATGGCATTGTAGAGATGCCATTCACCCCATCACGATGCCCTGCAAGTGATCAGAACAGCCCTCCACTCTTCTCTGTGCCTGTGACAGACCTAAAAAAGAAATGACTGCAAGTTGACTTGACTGTCACTGACTGAACAGATGCTTATACAAGCATGTGCTCATTCATTAACCACTCAGATGGACATGTACTGAAGCTCTATGCCAGTCACCTGGTCGTGGTCATGGTGAGGGAGAGCAAGGCAGTGGGGCAACATTACGTACCAGGGTGGGGTTTCCACTAAACACCAGGGGAATACACATTTAGGGATAGGGATAAGGAGGAACATCCACTAAACCCCAGGGATTCTTGTTTACAACCCAATCCTACCCATAGCTCCATATGGCGTCAGAATCATATATTGCGGAACCTGACCCAAAATGGCCACCAGGATACAATGAGTTACGTTTTTAGAGCTGATGATCAGCTGTGGCAGAAGTACTACAAAACAGGAAAGGAAATACTTTTACAAGGGTTCATAGTTCGACGGGGGATAATAGACACCAGTGAAGCAATGACTTTCACAATGGACCAGCATTCAGTGGGTGGGGAGGGGGACAATAGACAAAAGGAATGATAGGAATTAATTTTACATCAGGCCAGTAATCACTGGGGGTACTAGACACCAGGGATTCTTACTTTCATTAAACAACGGTCTGAGAATTAACCGGGTGTGGACCACTACACAGCATAAGCCGAGGAGCGGTTTAAAAACTGGGGGGTCAGAACAAATGATGTCACAAAATGACAGTTTCACAGTCTCAGAAGTCACATTATTGACATCAGTTTGTTGGAAGTGTGATACCATCAGTGGTTTATGATATACTGCTGTTTTCAGGTTTTCAGCCAGTTCAGATGGATGTTTTTTCATCTGTGCCATCTCTCCCTGGCATAAGAGTTTAAGTAAACGTTATTACCCTAATCTACACTACTTTATTAGTGTGCACAGGTTGCAAAAATCCATAGAGGTAGCTACTTCCAGACCTGTTGGTTCTTTCCAGTTATTCCAGGAGTCAGGCAGCCTTACCTCAAAAGCCATTACTTCTGTATCCACCACAGTTCACCAGTTATGCTAGTCTGGTCAGCCCCCACCTCCTTGAAACCCACAAACTACATTTTCTCTCTTTTGCAATGCCTAAACCAAGTTATATCCTGCTAGGGTATTATAAATTAGCTACAGTCCCTCCCAACGGCCACCAGTAGCTACTGACAGCAACAGGCTGGTTTGTAAACTTGGAAAAGTAATTCAGTCTCATGTTACTATTTCTGCAAAATCTGGGCTATAGAATGACTACACTCATTCTGCTGCAGACATTCTGAGTAACAGGATTTTCCCAGTTTCAACCAACAAGGCCCTACCTCGAAAGGCCTGAGTGGGACACTTTTAATATAAAGCTGCAATGTATGTAAACATTAAAAATGTTGACCAGTACTTTGATTCAGTTTCAGATCATCCCTTATCCCCGTCTTATATCATACCCTTAAAGGGTTCATTTACATATTTATGTGGGACACTGACCCACAGGGAATAAAAAGTAAGGGTCAATGTAAAAAAAAAAAAGGGCATTACATATTGTTCAACCACGCCCAGATTTGTAAAACATCCACTTAAAACTGTTACATTGGTTATAAGAGCAGATTGTTCCCAATGGAGAAGAAAAGGTGGTCAAAACTGAAAACTGTGTGGCACTTGTACCTGTGCCCCACTCTGAAATGAACAGAGCAGCCTTTCTACATTTTTAGTCTGCTTTAGCACTAGAGGTGTTATGAAGTTAAAATTCGCCCACAAAGTTCACATGAATTGCCAAAAATACGTGCTTTGCGGAATTCGTGGAGTTTTCGGAACACTCCGAAACTTCAGTTCGAGCAATCTGTGCAAAATTTTCAGTGAAATTCACCTTTTTTTAACACGAAGCATGAATTTTATGGGCTGAGCATAAAATTTGCAGGTGAAATTACGTGCTCCAAAGTGAAATCCGTGAATTAACTCGCAGAGCGGATTTCACAAACCACTATTTAGCACTTCTGCTGTTTTAGGCTATACTGCCAGCATTGAGCTGTCAGTATAGCCTGGAGGTTACAGCAAGGAGCTGTGAATAAGTTTGGCACATCCAGCAGACCTGGGTTTGATTCCCACAGCCTCCACTAGTATACTGTGTGACCCTGAGCAAGTCATTCAACTGCCCCATTGCTCCCAGGTAGCACCTGAAAACAGGTCATCAACCTAGTGAGTCTTAACTAGTTACCAAAGAATAAAAATAAATCATGAAATAAAAGGAGCTTCCCATAGGCTTTCATCAGTATTCTCAATATGTTGTTTTTGAACACTCATTAACATCACTTCTGGTGACTAAAATTAACTAGCATGCAGCAGACAGTGTTCTGTGACTGTACAGGATAATGGTTGTATTAAAACAGCTAAGAACACTGATGAAAATCTGGTCTGAGGGAGCCATATTGAAGGATGCACTCATTTTATTTTAAAAGTACAAAGAAGTGCTAAAGCAGACTCAAAGTGGGAAAAGGTCAAGGATGGTAACAGAGTAGATGAGACAAGATCTAAAATGTAATGAAAAAGTACAGGTCAATATTTTCACCATAATGTTCACTGCTCCTTTGAATATTGGCCCATGTACTGTCCAATAAAAGTCCATCCCAGGCCCAGCTTACTTGTTCCATTCCTCTCTCCCCTACTTGTTTGAATATTTTTCCACATAATTTCAAAATCCTAGCCCAGGACAAGCATGCCAACTGCACACCTACAGATACATTTTTAAATGTTTTCTCCACATTCCTCCACTCCTTCAATAAGTCTGGGGCTGGCAGTTTATTTATTTATTTATAGTATCCAGAGGTTAGAGTAACAAGCTGTGAATTAGCTTTTTGAAGTTCTAGCAACAAACGTCCACCAAAAGAAGCACTGTCAGACCAATAACGCAATTATTTATGTGATCCTGCAACATACTACAAAGTTTAGGATAACATCACATGTCAGACCAGGAGAAAGGCCCCAGTGCTTTGAGGCTTAACCAGCCTCTTCATCAGGTGAGGTGTGGCTGCTAATGAGCTGGTCCCCTAAAATACTTAAGGTCATGACTGCACAATTCATTCCTTTCATGTTCTGATTACTACCTAACTGGTTATTAATTTCAACAAAACTATTCTAATTTTAATTCCAAATTGACATCCTAAATTCAATTCAACTGATGAGCTTCACTAGCTCATCTAATATGGGGGAACAGCATAATCTGCAGTGGCACCTGCCTTCCTCATAATGTTGACACACAACTTGCCTAGTTGCGTTAATGAGGATAGGAATAAAACAACAATGCACAAGGAATTTAATATTACAACAGTTTTATGATTCAGATCCAGCAGATCTGTGTTTGATTCCCACAACCTCAGGCTTCACTTGCCTACTAGTACTGTTTGACTCTGAACATATCGCTTAACTGTCCCAGTACTTCCTCACAGTCCCTCAGAACAGGCACTTGTGTGGCTGTGCCTAGTGGCCTTATCAAGTTACCAAATTGGACCTTATCCAGTTACCAGATTAAAACAAAAATTCCCAGGTGGTCTGTCAACAATTGCCAGTTGCACCTTCTAAATATTTTACTATTATGTACACATAAGGCAAGGCATACAAACTATTACTCCATCAAGTCCCCCAAAAATCCCAGACTGCCATCACCAGCTTACCAAGTGCCACCCCACACACACACACACACACACACACACACCCTTCATAGGGGAAAACCCATTCATTTTCCTCCTTATCTGAGGCCCAGCTTGCCAGTTCCATAACCCTCTTGGTTCAGGTTTTAAATCTATTGCTTCCTGTCCTCATCCTGGGCCCAACTTGCCAACTGCACAACCCGCTGCACTTGAAATATAATTTACTCAGTTTGTAACTCCTTGCTCCAGGCCTGTCTTACCAATTCAACAACTCCAAATATACTTTTGATCCAATTTTACCTCCTTCTTACCCCTGGTCCAGCTTGCAGTTCAACACCATACACAAGAAACACAGGATCTGACAACAGATAAGGGCCACTTGGCCTAGCCAGTCTACATTTTAGGCATATTATCAATTTCCCTCCTTAACCTAGGCAGAGCTCAATTTAACAACCCCCCACATTTTCAATGCACCTTTAATATACTTTCTAGACTGACTCTTAATAGTGGCTAGTGACTGTTGCCATACCTGGAAATAACCCAATAGAGTCAATGATGTCAATGATGGTTGTCTTCCAGTCAATTCTGCTGCTGGGAAAAGAAAAGCCTGTGTTCTTATCTCTTTGCTTTTTGTGACCAACTAGTCTCTTATAGTCACAGACTGTGTTGTCTCATGCTTCCACCACTGCTGGTATGTGAAGGGCAAGAGAGGCTAAACAAATTAATCAATACAATCCACTTTTCAGCAACACCAAGCATACACCCTGTTCAGCATTCCTCCATAGCTGTGCTGAAGAAATGTGTGCACTTTTGCTCTTCTACAACTGGATACCAGCCCTGCTGCCGATTGGTGTGGTCCAGACTCCATTACGACACCGAACATGAGTGGAGGAATCCAGTGCAGGAACAGGAATGTGGCTTCAAAGGCTTGTTCTAGCATTTGTAAAGAAGGAAGGAGGGTGGGTATATGAGGGCTTTTATCAGTGTGGATGGCTGGAAAGCAGGGATGATACCAGAAATCAAAAGCACAAGGCATTGCAGGGGTTAAGGAAACTAAGGCAGTTCCTGCCTTTGAAGATACCAGTGAGTTACAAGGCCAGATGGAATGGAGGTGAGGCAAAGAAAATGTATATGGAAAAAAAAACAATTACATAGTGTAGCGAACTCAGCTTTGACCTCTTGCTTAGTGAATGTGTGTGCCAGGGACTTAAGACATTAAAGCCTATATAAGTGGGGGGTCATAATGTACATCCTGACCTCTACTTTTGAAAGTGAGGGGTCAGCTGACCCCCCTGACCCCATGGTTCTGCCACCTATGCTACACAGCAGAGATTATGATTATTTATACAGTGGGCTAGAGATCTTCAGGGGGGGTGAAGAACCACTAGACACCAGTAAAAATTATTGATTATACAATGAACACTGAGCAGGGAGAACTGAATGGATGAATGGTGTAGAGGTTGACATTTGTAACTTCTACTTGATTGTGGTATTTTTTAAATGCAAGTAGCACTTAAAAAAAACCATAGCAAACCAGAGTTACACATGCTGAATTTTTGAGTAAACGGGATAAATGCACAAAATGAAAAACAGATTTGCGGTAAAATGAAACCACAAATTAAAACTTTAATACATCTCTAGTGACCACCTGCTGGCTTTTTTGAAAGTTGACTTAACATGGTGAAGAATATGACCAGAAAGTAAATAAGAATGAAGACAAATCAAGACCTTACTGTGTGATGACAGTGTTGAAACACACTAACAGCTGACATAAAGGTCCTCACTCAAGTGCCATATTTGTAACAGTATCTTCTGTGATGGTCATAGAAAAAGATACTACTAACAAATGACCCCCCACACACAAACACACACACAATCAGTAACCCATACCTTAAATAAAAGTGAAAACATAGTACATGCTGCAAGATCCCTTTCCTTTATATGAGGTAAATGGGCTGTGAATAAAACTGTAAACTGACAGCCACTTCTATGTGAGAATTTATCATACACATATTACATGTGACTATCATGCATAATTAACTTTTATTATTTATGTGCTGAATAATTTAACTGATAATGGAAAAAATATTGGGTTTTATGTACATGACAAGTACAAATATATATTTTGATTGACTGAAAGTAATTATTTAAAATGGAAATTGAACAAACATTCCTTGCATACTTTACCATGATATATACAGGGAAAGGGTTAAAAGAAAATACATTCTAACCACTAGCAGGTGTGACACATTCACTTCCATTTATTACATGTAAATAGGTACTGTTATGTTATAACATGCTACTCATATACAAGGAAAGGGATCAAGGAAAATAAATGCTAACCACTTCTATGTGAGAAAGGCCCTTCTATTTATTACATATAAATAGCATATATTGTTATGCTTTACGATGATACTTATATACAGAGAATGGGTTACAGGAAAATGAATGCTAACCACTTGATGTGGCAAAGTCCCTTCCATTTATTTGTTGTAAATAGCATGTATTGTTATGCTTGACCATGAAACTTGTATACAAGGAAAGGGTTACAGGAAAATTAATGCTAACCACTTCTATGTGAGAAAGTCCCTTTCATTTATTTGATGTAAATAATGCTTTACTATAACACTCATATACAGAGAAAGGGTTACAGGAAAATTAATGCTAACCACTTCTGTGTGAGAAAGTCTCTTCCATTTGTTTGATGTAAATAAGGCTTTACTATAACACTTATATACAGAGAAAGGGTTACAGGAAAATGAATGCTATCCACTTGTATATGAGAAAGTGCCTTCCAATTATTGCATGTAAAGAGCATGTATTGTTATACTATATTAATTATGTGCTGAAGATGTTTTTAAAACAAAACTGATAATTGGAAAACATTTGCTTGTCTGTAAATCATGATGAACAATATATGTTTTCATTGATTTCTAAATTCCGGTGGAAATTTAACTTCCTTGGATAATTTACCGGATACATGGAAAACATAATAAAACAATCAATCAATCAATCAATCAAAGTCTTTATTTAACCAGGCGATCACCGTTGAGCAAGCTCATTTTCAAGGTGGACCTGGGTTTGTCAACAAGGAACAAGGGACAATATACATGGGATGCAACACACAAGAAAATAATAATAATAAAAATAAAGTGAGATACAATAATACAGTATATATAAAGTATCATCAGGTAGCATTGACAGTAGTATATGTTTGGAACAGAAGATACAGCTAGTTTTGGGTAGAACACAATTTTTCATATAAGTAAAGAAATATACATATTAGGTGCACCGAACACAAATAATACCTAATATAAAAAGATATATAATGATACGGCAAGGAGAATTTAGAGCTGGAACCAGGGTCAAAGGAATGTGGAAGGGACAGATATGGAGGGGCAGAAAAAGGGGCGAGGGAAGAGTCGATTATAGATGTGATCAGTCTTTTAACAGTAGTAATTAGAGTGTACTTGGACTTATAGGAGTCACTATTTAGGGTAGACAGGCACAGGACTCCTTATTATGATGCAAATATAGAGATTTAAAAGCTGCCAGGCTGATGGGGTGAGTTAATTTCAAAGTTTTTTGCAGCTTGTTCCACAGTTGAGGGAGCACAAAGCTGATGGCTGCTCCACCAATGCGAGATTTTGCTTTGTAAACATAAAGGTAGATATATGAGCTGCTTCTCAGGGCATACTTCCCCAGAGTGCAAAAAGGTAAACAGACAGAAATATACTGGGGCAATTTATTTGAGATAGCTTTATATGTCCAAACCGCAGCAATTTTTTGCTGTCTGTAAGCAAGGGATGACATCCCACTGCCGTGTACAATGCACAGTGGTGGGTTGAGTAAGGAAGACCCGTGATAAATCTTATGGCTCTGTGACAAAGTGTATCGAGTTAGGCTAGGGTACCTGCAGGTCCCTAACTATATAGAAAATCTGTGTAATTCAAAAGGGAAAGAAGGGTAGTTTGAACCAATTCAGTTTAGCGTCTCTTGTGAGGAGATTATTAATCCTAAAGAACAGACCAAGTCTTTATCTAAGTTTCTTTGCCAGTTCTTCTAAGTGATCTGTGAAAGTAAGTCTATTGTCTAACCAGACCCCCAGGTACTTGAACTTTGGTACGTAGTCCAACTGCTCACCTAGAATGGTAGTGATCTACAGGCGTGTCCCAGCAATTGCAGGATTTATTGCATTGTGAAGGGGCGAGAGGAACATTGCTTTGATTTATTTTGCATTTAAGAGCAGTTTCTGGTTTATAAACTGATGTTGCAGCAGATTAAATTCATTTTGAAGGGCTTTACAGGCTGCATCAGGGTGGGGCTACTAGCATAGAGTACCATATCATCCACCAATAGGTGTATTTGTGCTTTTTTGATGGGGGCATTTATGTTGTTAATATAAATGGTGAAGAGCAAGGAACCAAGAATGGAGCCTTGCGGTACACCCCTCAATAGGGGTTTTGGTGGAGAAACTTCCCCTTCTGCCTTTACTTGTTGAAGTCATCCTGAGAGGTAGTTGGAGAACCATTTAAGGGATAGGGAATCCAAACCAATGTTCTGGATGGACGACAAAAGCAGTTTGTGATCAACGGTATCGAACGCTTTGCTTAAGTCCAAGAAAACTGCGAAGACAGAGTTTTTTTTTGTCTAATTCAAGATGCCAGTCATTTGTCACCTTGGCTAGAGCAGAGATTGTACTGTGCTGTGCTCTAAAACTGGATTGTAATGGGTTGAGCAATTTTTTTTATTCCAGGCACTTCTGAAGCTGGGAGTTCACTGTTTTCTCCAACATCTTTGACAGGATTGGAAGAAGGGAGATTGGCCCGTAGTTATGGAGGTCACTAGGATCTCCTGACTTAAACAAAGGGACCACAAGTGCATTTTTCCAAATGGGTGGTAGGTTGCCCTGGGACAAGGATAAGTTGAAGAGATGAGTAATTGGGACTACGAGGACACGGTAGCCAACCTTTAAGAAGTACTGGTAGATGAAGTCAGCCCCAGCACTTTTCCTATTGTCCAACTGAAGGAGAAGATCTTCAACTTCTTTCAGGGAGGTAGGCTGCAGAAAGAAGGATGGACTGGGGATGGGTTTTTTTTGTGTATCCAATCCAAGTTGTTGGTGGAGGATATTTGTGGGAGAGGAGGCAAAGGCTAGCCCTGCAGTGGCAAAATGATTATTGAGAGCGTCGAGGATAGATGGTCTGTCGGAGATGACAGTATTGTCGATCAATAATTTAGTAGATAGGGAATTAACAGTGGTGTGACCTTCAATGTCTTTGATAATCCTCCAGAATTTGGAGGCATTTCTTGAGGAGCTCTCCAGCTATGAGCAGTAGAAATTAGCTTTGGCTTCTCTGACCATTTTGGTGCAGAGGTTCCTCACCCTCTGGAAAGAATTCCAGTCATTTATTAAATTAGTTTTCCTAGCAGTTCTCCAGAGTACATCCCTATTCCACAAAGCATCTTTCAGGTCTTCCATAAACCACCGACAGGATTTGTTTCTGGCACAGACTTTTACTATGGGAGCATACTTGTTGACAGCCTCTAGCACAATTTCTGAGAAAATATCATAAGCCATAGTCAGGGACTTGGCTAGATAGAAGTCCTGCCATCACATGGAGTCTGTTAGCTCTGATATATACCCATGGAGATCAAAGTTGTGTATGCACCTTTTAAAGGAGAATTTTGGTGCAGTTGTGGATTTAAGAGTGGATCTTACACACGCGATGAAGCAATGGTCGCTAATATCAGAGAACAAGATGCCAGCATGGGAGAATAAATGGGGTTTGTTAACTAAAATGATATCCAAGAGAGTACTGTTATTAGGGTTGAGCTTGTTAGGATGAGTAGATTTGTTTATTAGCTGTGACAACCCAAGATAATCACAGAACATTTTAAGTGGGGTGGATGCACTGGAGAGCCAGTCTAAGTTGAAGTCCCCTAGTATGATATACTCTGAAGATGCCGAACCCAGGATGTTTCCAAGATGTTTTAACAACTGTAGTCCAGCTGATGGGGGTCTATAGCATCCTATTATACATAATGAGACACCGGTAGCAATTTCAATCTTTAATGACAAGCTTTTGAAATCTTTTGGGACAGAGGTTGAGTCAATTATGGAGGCAGGGAATTTATCCTTGATGTAAATAGCTACCCCACCACCTCTGGTTTACCTGTCAGCTCTGAACAAAGAGTAGGAGGGGATGTTAACTTCATTGTTACTGGTCACTGGTTGGAGCCAGGACTCCATAATACCAGAAAATCTGGAGCAGTATGACATACCCAGGCCTGAACTGAAGTGATTTTTTTAATAGGCTACATACATTAACATGCAAGAATCTAAGCCCCTTGAGGCTTTGTAGATCTGCTGGGGATTCCATGGGTGCCAGAGGGCCTGGATTAAGCTCAACATTTCCTGAGCATAGTAAAAGCAGGAACAAGAGTTTCCTGCAGAGTCCTAGGAGAAGTGTGGGTGGCTGAGTCTTCTTTCGGTTACGTGATTTGTCTGCGGCAGTATAGGGAGTTCTGAGGCTAGTTCCCAGTTTGTTTGATGCTGCATATAATAATACCCTGACTGAGAGAGTCAATGGGAGTAGGGGGGAGTATGCAGAAGGTGGTGTACCCCTGTGGGCAGGTTCTAGGAGAGTTCCTGTATACCGGTGCAGGTGAAGGACCAGCAGTGGGCTAGGGGAAGTTAAAGCACATACAAGTTCTTCTACTTGATAGGAAAAGTCCCAGTCAGACAATGTAAAAGAGGCCATTCTCCACCCTAGGAGTTATTTTTTGATTCACGTTCGGGTCCAGTATATATAAGATGAGCAAAGACAAGCATAGAAGCAGGTAATATGCCCTCATTATGAGACTATCACCCAATGGACATTACAAGTGCTGGCAAGAGAGGGATTCTCAATGGAGGAGAATTTCTTAATCCCTGCAGAATAGTACTATAGGCAGTGGAGTCTGAAGCAGTAATCCTTAAGTACAGCTCCTTGTCAGGCTAAATAAGAAAAGAGTTCACCTCATTATAGAGTAGTACTAGGGGAAGAGAGGCTTTGAAGCAAATTTTTTAGCTACTACTCTGGAGCAGGCTAAGTACTACAGAGATCACCTGACCTAAATCAACTGCCTTAGCAGGACAGGATATGAAAGTGAGCAATAAGCAAGCTAAAATATCAAAACGGGATACCTCAGCAAGACAGAAGAAGATAAAGCTGCTAGCAGGCTTAGTTGCAAAAGGGAATGGGAGGAATGGCTGTTGTTGACAGTAACCAATAAATGAAACATCAGATAGGAGTGGGCGGAGACTGTGTGCATTTAAAGGAGGCCTGGGAGGGGGAGGGGGTGGGACGAAAAATCAAGGGGAAGTTTGCAGAGCTAGCACTGAATCAGTGCACATACAGTTGGAGAGAAACTGCAGCGGGGGGAATGGTAAGTTAATTTACACAGGCCGAGCAGAACAGGCTAAATTAAAATATATAAATTAGGAGTCGAGTACAGGGATGCAGGCTTACATTAAGCCACACGTCTCAGGTGCTCCGGTCTCAGGCAAGTGAGACCAGCCAATCAGGGAGCTCTACACAGGCATGGAGCAGATAGCACTACCCCGAGAAGGCGCCAAAATTGAAAAGAGCAAATTGCAAGTGATGATCCGGTTCAGCGTTTACACAGCCCAGAGAAACCGTGGCAATTTTTTCAAGCGCCGTACCTTATCTATCTCTTTGGGAGGCAGGTGGATCAGGCTTCTTGCACTGTAGAGGTGCTATGGCTGGATCGTGACCACTGCCCATGGGGGCAAGTGGCACCTGTAAGGAAGGAGACAGCAGATTAATACGAGCAGTTGGGGGGGGTTTCTAAACAGAGGCACACAAAGAGAGGTGAGCACCAAGTTGAAGGACAAAGTCAGATGGTGGTCTCAGACAAAGACAAGGTGCCGGCTAACTCGGGAATCCAAAACAAGCACAAAAGAACAGAGAGATGGGGTGGGCAGGAGGGACAGAACAGAGACAGAGGAGGACAGGGGGAGAAAGGAAGATGATTAAGAATGAAAGTCAAGGGCAGGAACCATAAGCTCAAGACAGAGGCTACACAGATTTTACAATTCACTGAATTTTTTAACTAAGTCCATAGCAGTAAGCATGTAAACCCAGTACAGTCTCAAATAGGATTAAAAAATATAGTAACAAAGCCAGTACAACTTTTTTACAAACTCAGTTCAAGGCAGTGTACAGAGTGAAAGCTTAAATAAAGAAAAATCAAAGGGAAGGTTGCAGAGCTAGCACTGAATCAGTGCACATACAGTTGGAGAAAACACAGTGGGGGGGAATGGTAAGTTAATTTACACAGGCCAAGCAGAACAGGCTAAATTAAAATATGTAAATTAGGAGCCGAGTACAGGGATGCAGGCTTACATTAAGCAGCACGTCTTGGGGCTCTGGTCTCAGGCAAGTGAGACCAGCCAATCAGGGAGCTTACACAGGCGTGGAACAAATAGTGCTACCCTGAGAAGGCACCGAAATTGAAAAGAGCAAATTGCAAGTGATGATCTGGTTCAGTGTTCACACAGCCCAGAGAAACCGTGACAATTCTTTCAAGCTTAGTACCTTATCTATCTCTTTGGGGGAGGGTGGATCAGGCTCCTTGCACTGTAGAGGTGCTATGGCTGGATCGTGACCGCTGCCCACGGGGGCAAGTGGCACCTTATCTATCTCTTTGGGGGGTGGGTGGATCAGGCTCCCTGCACTGTAGAGGTGCTATGGCTGGATCGTGACCGCTGCCCGTGGGGGCAAGTGGCACCTTATCTATCTCTTTGGAGGGTGGGTGGATCAGGCTCCCTGCACTGTAGAGGTGTTATGGCTGGATCGTAACTGCTGCCCGTGTACAATGAGATAAATATATGAAGTCCAAGTCTTCTGTTTGTCTTTAGAAAAAAACAGTAAGATGATGATGCCTAAATCAGGAAATTCAATTTTTCTATTACCAATAGATACATCAACGTATAGGACATTTAAGTAACTTATATTCAGCCTGCAATGGTTGATCAAAACTTGGTGGGTGCAACCTTTTTTGTACCACACTAACAACACAATTGACAAAAAAAAAACCACCATCCTCTGACACAGTGGCAGCACTACCAATCACAATACTCATAACCCAGGTTTGGGAACGAGGATGAGTTATTGGAGGGCCAGCTGGATAGGGGAGGTGTGATGAGCATCCCACAGGACCCTGTCCACCACAGAGAGGAATGTCAATGGACTCTGCTCTTAAACTGAAATGTGGGTGACCATTGGTGACAGTGATAAAAGAGCCACAGAACATAAGGACGCACCAACAACGTGTGATGCATGAACATTCATACCTCTAAAGCATAGGGTTATCAGTGTCCTACTAGTGCTGAGACCCAAAAAAATGGACAAGACATAACCAGTCAGTGCAAGAGTACATCCACCACTCACCACAGATCTAATACCAAGACTCTCCTCCCCAAGGATCGAGTGAGACTCCATTGGGGGTACAACCTATCATTCCAATGCTACTGCCCAAGGAGGGGGGGCTAGAATGTCTCTTGGCAAATGAAGTAGATCACAAAAAGGGCACATGATAGGGATGGTATCTGGGCAGGACCGATGGGGGATGACTGCCAGAAGGGGAAACCATAGTAAATAGCAACACAGGTGGTGTTACTTTCAAATAGACATTTTAAGATGGATAACTGCCTTTGTCAAGCAAAAATCAGATCTTATTCACATGCTGGTGCAAGCAGCAAGGAAAAGTGGTATAGGTAACAGCCTTATAGTCAGAAAACTGGTTTAGCCTACTAGTGCATCTCCATTGAGGAAGCAGCCATTGTGGAGGCATGAAGAAT
Source organism: Neoceratodus forsteri (assembly GCA_016271365.2). Classification (NCBI taxonomy): domain Eukaryota; kingdom Metazoa; phylum Chordata; order Ceratodontiformes; family Ceratodontidae; genus Neoceratodus; species Neoceratodus forsteri. Next base: position 739,545,187 of record CM057449.1, read on the forward strand.
TAGGGACCATGCAGCTGCCCTTTGAAACGGCTATTTTGCTGGAAAAATAAATAGCACAACCCCACACAAAGTGCACAACTCATGGAACTACAGGAAGTCTGAAGTAGACAAATGCTTTGGAAAGTTAACATTCATAAAATCTATAGGACACAAATTTGAAGACAAAGATGTTTCTATGTTATACAAGAAATTATACCATGCTCTTTAAAATTTTTACATCCATTTATTAAATTCAAGTTGTGGATAACAGTCCAGGCTGTTTTGGCAGAAATGGATGTACTTAGAAACCATAAATGGTAATTATAGCCACTAGTTACCTACAGTTAAGTAAACATATATTAAAAATATACTATACGATAAAACAAGTTCAGGTTTACTGTGAAGGGAAAATTCCATTTAGCAAGCTCATTTTCAAGGAGGACCCTTTTTAAACAATACAAACCATACATACAGTGGATGCAGGGGTACAAGTGAAAATAACAGACACTAATGTACAATATGAGCTATATAAGGCAGAGGTAAATGAGGACCGAGTAGGCAAACGAAGGGGAGGCTGTGCAATCTACACTAGGGACACAATTACTGGACAAGCACTCCCTACCCCTGCCCTTGTAAATGGGGCCCAGGCTCTTACCCTCAAACCCACCCCTGACCCCTCTAGGGGCCCTCTCTATCTCACCACTGCCTACATTACCCCAAAAAACCAGAACCCAGCTCTGGTATCACTAACTGATTATCTGGCTACCCTTCACCATGCGGCGGAGCAAATCCTAGTTGGTGACCTTAATATAAACTGGCTCAGCTCTTCCTCTTCCGCAATCCATGACACATTTGCCGACCAAGACCTGACACAACTCATCACCCAGCCCACTAGAATAAACCCAAAAAGAGGAACCTACACCCTGCTGGATGTAGTCATCACCAACCAACCCCAAAAAATCCAAAACATCCAGGTCCTACCAGATTCTCTCAGTGACCACTCCCCTATCCTATTCCTTTGGGCAGTTCCCAATCCCAAACCCACGGCACAGACCACCCTCCACAGGCGCTTCTGCTCAGGTGGGCTGAAAAAACTTAGACAGTTTCTCACCCAGATAAACTGGTCCCCCATTCAGCATGCACCCAACATTGACACTGCCCTCGCTTTCTTTTCCCAAACTTTCAACAAGGCCTGTGATCTCTTTGCACCCTTCACAAAAATCTGATACAAAAAACAGAATGCACCCTGGGTCAGCCCTGCCCTCCTACAATTGCTCAGAACCCAAGATAACCTCTGGCACCTTGCCACTGAAACAGGCCAGCTGTCGGATAGACAAGCATACAGTGCAGCCCGGAATAAGTGCACTTGGGCGGTAGAAAAGCCAAGGCCGACCATTACCAGGCCACCCTCACCTCCTCCTGGGGATCAGCCCGGAATTTCTGGGATAATATTAAACAACTAAATGGTAAGTCATGCTCCCCTCCCCCATCTCAGCTCACTAGTGATGGCACTACCTCCACTGATCCTGCCTTCATGGCTAACTGCCTAAACACCGCATTCACCGACCTTAGCTCAGTCCTCCCCAGTAATTTCTTTGATCCTCCACCATACCAACCTCCCCCTGTCCGCCACCACCCCAGCTTCCACCTGCGTAAGGTATCTGCCCGGGAGGCCAGACCCATCCTAGTCAAAGCTCTAAATGGCAACAATCCCGGCAGTGACTCACTGGACCCCAGTATCCTCAGGCTGGTGCTGGATGAAGTCCTTGGCCCGCTCACCAGCCTCCTAAACCATTCGCTTTGCCTGGGAGAATTTCCCACTGCTCAGAAAACAGCCATAATCACACCCATTCATAAAGGAGGTGACTGGTCATCGACCAACAACTACCAACCAATCTCCATCCCGTCCCCCTCTCAAAAGCTCTGGAAAAAGTGGTGGCCATTCAAATCACTGAATATCTGTCTAAGTATAACATCTTATGCCCAGAGCAACATGGCTTCCATGCTGGCCACAGTACCAACACTGCGCTAATTGAATTCTCTAATTTCCTTCACTCCTCCCTGGACACCAGCTCCCTAGCTGGTGCAGTGTTCATTGACCTATCAAAGGCTTTCAACACTGTCTCCCACCCACTTCTGCTGAACGCCCTCTGCCACACTAGCCTCTCAGCTGGCCCTCTAGCATGGTGCTCGAGCTACCTAGATGCTCAATCACAGTGTGTTAAAATAAAAGGGAAACTCTCCGATACCCATCCCATACACTCAAGGGTTCCCCAGGGCTCCATCCTGGGCCCCCTTCTCTTCTCACTCTATTTGAACACCCTGCCCAGTGCCTGCTCTGGCAAAATGCTTCTGTATGCTGATGATGTTGTCATTTTTGCCACCCACCGCAATCCCATCTCCCTTCAGGAATCCCTACAATAGTCCTTCAATGAGGCAGATGCCTGGTTTAAGGAGCGCAGACTCATCATTAATCTTAAAAAAACCAAAGCTATGCTTTTTGCCCACCCCCAAAACAAAGCTAGCAACCACCCACTCCACATCCTACCTAGTACCAACAACCTCTGGAGCAAGTTTGCTCTACAAATACCTAGGGATTACCTTCAACTCTGCCTCACATTCCATGACCACATTGATGCCTTGCATCCACTACCAACATACTGACTTGGCATCCTCTTCCGCCATAGAAACTGCCTCCCCCAAATGCACTCCGCTCACTGTTACGTACTCAGTACTGTCCTCATACTCATGGCCATCGGCCCATGGTGCTGCCGACACCCACTGCCCTCAAAAAATTCACATAACCCTAAACAAGGCTTGCAGACTGATTACTAGTGCCCCAGGCTCACTCACCTGTCAACTGTATGATGATGCTAAACTCCTGACCCTTGATGAGCAGCTTCGCTATCATACCTGCCTCCTCACTAAAAAACTCTACTCGGCTCTCCTCCTGGGTGACTGCATCCATCACCGGATCCACCTACAATTGCTACATGGTCCTCCAACAAGTCTGCTCTACTGGTCCCCAGGTCAAGAACTACTCATGGTCAGAGGTCCTTCAGCTACAGAGCCCCATTCTGGTTTAACTCTCTCCCTGCTCCCGTCACTAATGCCACAACTATCTCCAAATTCAAAACCAGCCTTCGAAGCCAACTCCTCAACACTCGTAGCTGCTCCTGTCTCTGAGTGAGGCTGGACCTTGAACCTCTCCACCCTTGGCAATGCCCACCAGGCGGCTCTCCTCCTAGCCCACCCCTCCACCCTTCCCTAAGTATATCCTGGCTAGTGCCTGCTGTCTTATGGTAATGCCAGAAAATTATTCAACATATGGAACCAGCTTGTGTAAGAACTATCACAATTACCTGTACCCTGTAACTCAAATGTATTTGTTTGATCACAGTGTGACGTGGCGCCTCTGATGAACGCCTATTTGAGAAAACCTGTACTATATAACCTAAAATGTTATGTGTGTCCTCAATGTGATGAGGTACCTTTGGAAACGAGCCTCTGGCTCAAAGGTTGTAAACCAATTCTCACAAAATAAATAAATAAATAGCCTATGCTGGGATACCTATATGCAATCAATACTTGAAGATGAGATATCTATGTATATATATATATATATATATATATATATATATATATATATACATATACAGTATATATGTGATTCAATACAGTGGTACAGTAAAGAATTCACAGAGCAATGTTTGGACAATCAATAAATATTTACATATATACAAAGCAACAGGAAAGAGATCATCATTAGGGCATACCCTAGCACTAATTGCAAACAGAGCTTGATTTAGTGGACAAAATGGTAGAGAAGAGGAAACAGGCGAGCCTAACACAAATATACAAGAATAATGGTTTAGGGATAAGCTGAGGAGGTAGGTGGGTTCTGCTGAATTAATAGTGGTGGCAAACATCCTTAATTAGATTGGTTACTTGAGTTTTGAATACCCTTAGTGGAATAAGGGTGCTCAGTTCAAGTGATGATTAAATATATTGTAAACATACCCCACATTGAAACATATATTTCTCAATTACATGGAACATAAATGAAATTCCAAAAATTGGTACAGTGGTACAGTAAGGAGTTCACAGAGCGATGTTTGGACAATCAATAAATATTTACATATATACAAAGCAACAGGAAAGAGATCATCATTAGGGCATACCCTAGCACTAATTGTAGACAGAGCTTGATGCAGTGGACAAAATGGCAGAGAAGAGGAAACAGGCGAGCCTAACACAAATATACAAGAATAATGGTTTAGGGATAAGCTGAGGAGGTAGGTGGGCTCTGCTGAATTAATAGCAGTGGCAAACATCCTTAATTAGATTGGTTACTTGAGTTTTGAATACCCTCAGTGGAATAAGGGTGCTCAGGTTAAGTGATGATTATATTGTAAACATACCCCACATTGAAATATATATTTTTCAATTACATGAAACATATATGAAATTCAAAAAAATTATATTATAAATACAAAACTTATATTATTCTGAGCTTTCCCATATATTAAAAATATATATTGTTTCCGTATGGGCTGCAGGACACCTCTGAACTGAAACCAGCTACGGCATGGATGAGCAGTGAGCTGGCTATTTTGAGGGAACAGATGGGCCAGGATGAGGCCCCCATCATCTGTGTGGAAGCCAGAGAGGCTGATGGCTAACATCTGAGAGCAGTCACATATGATCTACTATCTATTGTTCACTTGGGAGCTTAAGCAACAGGTAGGTAGAAAAGAGGCCAGGAATTATATTTTGTTTTAAACTGAAATATTTGAATAGTTTGTTAGTGAAAACAGTTCTATGTGTTAAAAATTATTACCTTGAATTTGAACTGATACTTGGGCTGTGATATTGTAGGTTTGGGGATAGATGTTTGGCAGGGAAAATAGAAGGTAATTTAAATGTGTTGTTTGCCTGGTGTTTGGAGGAGGGACATTAGCTGCAATTAACTTGTCTTTAAACAGGAATTACTGTGGCTTTCATTGTTCACTTGGGAGCTTAAGCAACAGGTAGGTAGAAAAGAGGCCAGGAATTATATTTTGTTTTAAACTGAAATATTTGAATAGTTTGTTAGTGAAAACAGTTCTATGTGTTAAAATTATTACCTTGAATTTGAACTGATACTTGGGCTGTGATATTGTAGGTTTGGGGATAGATGTTTGGCAGGGAAAAATAGAAGGTAATTTAAATGTGTTGTTTGCCTGGTGTTTGGTAAGAGCCCTCCCACCCACACTGTTTTGTAGGCTTTCTTAAATACTGAAAAGCCACTGGGGGTTGGGATTGAAGGGCTGAGTATTTCTGTTTGGGACTGAAATTTGAAGCAACAGGAGTTGGTGGGCCTGTGACATCATACGGTACCTGGAGTCTGCTTGCACACACTGTTAGTGGGACTGAACACATACTGGACTGTATGTGTTTGTGAGACTTGGGAACTTTGTTGGTGGGGTTGGAGTGGGTTTGTAAATAACTACAGTCAGTATAGAGAGAAACTGTACTCAGGGAAAGGACTGAGAAAAGGGGTGTGCTATTATAAACAGAGGGATAATCAAGGTGGCCATATTCCACCATGGCAGGCATCTTCGAAGGGTTGTAGGCTGCACAGGCTGTGGGATGGCAATAATTCTAAATTGGGCCTGGAGAGGAGGCTGCCCACTCTGTAGACAGCTATCTTGTATCAGGAGTGAGGTATATTGGTTAAGGAGTAAGCTGTGGGAGCTGGGGGGTGTCCAAGGATAAGGGTGTGGATATGGGCAGCAGAAGGGTGGGGCTGAGGGGAGGCTGGGGCAACGCCTGAAATTACAGGACATTATGCTACAGCAAGCAGAGGGGGATATTAGGGACAGAGGACCCTAGATAGGGAAGTTGATGCTAAGGGGAAAGGCGTACAGGGTGAAAAGTCTGAATTCAAAGAGACTGGAGGGGGAAGAGTCAGAGAGGGGCTGATGGGAAGCCTAAAACAGCAGACTGTGGGAAGGAGCTCCTAAGGTGAACAGTGCAAGAGAGGAAGAAGAGGGTCAGTTTAGAGATGCAGCTGGGGAAACTGGGTTACTTGATGGAGGCTGAGACAGAGTGTCACAATAAATTTGAGATACTAAGCATCCTAGAGGGGAGGAAGGGTTGGTGGAAATGAGGAAACTTATACAGAGGCCGGAGGGAGGGAGTCAGATACCCATAGGGCATCACAGAACAGCTATGGAAAGGATAGACATAGTCCCAGAGGGAGAAGGGAAACATATATGTTAAGCAAATGGGGAGATGCAACATATTCCAGACATGAGGGAGGAGAGCATGATTGAGAGAACTGGGTGACAAGGAGGTGGAGAGGAGCCCTTCAGCAGGAAGGTGGGTACTAAGGATGGGGCCCTAGCTAAAGGGGACCCACAGAGAGCCTCTGAGACAGGGGTACTATTACAAGGGGGATGAGGGTGGGGAAGGGAAACCATCAGGGCCAGGATAAATGGTTCAGATAAGAGAGGGTTAAAGGGACACACCTATTCAGAGGGGTTTGAGTTAAGTGGGCAAAATAACGAGGCAGAAAGGGAGGGTGACAAGGGGTCTCTAATAAGGCAGGAAGACTCCCATGAAATTGCGATCATGAATAAAGTGGGGAGGGGGCTGAGAAGGCATAGTGAGTAACCATAAGGATGATGGCGGTGTTAAGGTTCTGTTACAGGAGACTCGATGATTAAGGGTATCCATTGGGAGGACAGGGGATGGATGCCATAGCCAGGTGAAGGTAGTAGTATCTCTGGGCTGACAGTGCACAGAGCAAAGTTCATGGTGTATGAAATGGTTAGGGATTGTGGAGAACCGGTTTCCTGGTGCATTTGGGAACTAATGATCTAGAGGAAATAGCATTATGGAAATCCAAGCAAGGTTCCAAGAACTTGCCAGAGTCTGTCGGGATAATGGATGCAACATTTCCTTTTCGGAGATATTGCCAGTACCAAAGGCCTCAGTGGAGAAAAAAATGAAGCTCACAGAGGTTAATAAATGGCTCAGGAAGTGGGGTGAAGAGAATGGGTTGGGGTGTTGGGAACTGGAATGGAGTTTGGGAGGATAAGGGACTATATGCCAAGGACAGGTTTCATCTTGCCCCATTAGGAAGGAAGTCCTTAAACAGGGGATGGCTGACTACATACAAGAAAGGTGGGGTTTAAACTTGTAAGGGGGAAGGGATAAGGAGGGCTGACTAAGCCCTCCCTCCAGATGAGGGGAGTAGCCTTCAAGCCCAAGGGGAGGGAAACAGACTGGAGGTGGAGGTTTCAGGAGGAGCAGGGGAGGATGGAAGTATAAGGAATCTGGGTGGGGTTCGACAAAAGGATCAGGGATAAGGGTGGGGGTTAGTGTTAGTAAATGCCAGGAGCTTGGGAAACAAGATGCCAGAGTTCCAGGCCATGCTGTTCGAGGGGGGGGTGGATGTGGCGGCAGTTACGGAAACGTGGGCCAACAAAAACCATGACTGGGACCTAAATGTACGGGGGTACACTATGCTTAGGAAGGATAGAAAGGAGGGCAGAGGGGTGGAGTGGCTATGTTCATTAGAGATGACATAGAAATTGCTATGGTAGAAGAGGCAGAGGAACGTGAGGCCTTATGGGTCACCCACGATCCCCAGCAGGAGATAAGGTCAAGCTAGGAGTAGCATATAGGCCCCCGGGATGAGTGATGTTCTAGAGGATGGTTTGCTGGACAACATCATTGCCCAGTGTGGTCCAAAGGGGAAGGAGTGGTGTTGATGGGGGACCTTAATATGCCAGGTACTAACTGGGAACCATGTCCTCTAAGGTGGCCAAGGAGCAGAGGCTGCTGGATGGCTTCCAGGATGTGTTCTTAACACAGCATGTGATGGAGCCCACAAGGGAGGGCATGTCCTGGATGTGGTTCTGGCAGATGGGATCTGGTAAGGGACATGGTTGTACAGGACCCCTGACTGGGAGTGACCACAATACTGTCTGGTTTCAAATAAGCATTGGGGAGTGGGGGTGAGATCTAGGACACTGGCAGTGGACTTCAGGGGCAGACTTTATGGGCATGGGAAATATTCTGAAGGATCACTTGAAGGATTACCTCAACAACAAGTGTGGAAAGGAGATGGGAGGTCATAAACGGGACTTCATGAGGCAGTCAGGATCTGCGCTAAGTTGAAACGTAAGGAGCAAGGTCACATAAACCATGCTGGTGGTCCAGTGAGGTCCAGGTAGCAGTCAGAGAAAAGAAGGCGCTTACAAAAATATAAAACAACAAGAGGGATAGGGATAAGGAAATGTACCAGCTTGCATCTAGAAAAGTCACCCGTATGGTGAGGGGAGCAAAGTCCAGTAAAGAGCAACGGCTGGCACAGGGATACATGGAGGGAAAAGGGTTCTTCGGTACATTGGGGAGCGGAGAGAAAACTAAGGCCATCTCAGCAGATTGAGATCAGAAGAGGGTGGGTGGAAGAGGCGAGGGACCAGGCAGAGGTATTTAACAGTACTTTGCCTCTGTGTTCACTAGGGAGGGGATGGGATATCTACAAAGCAAGGCACAAAGGGATAGAAGCGGCAGGGAGCGGGATCAGGGAGCAGCAGAAATGGAGCAAAAGGAGGGAAAGGTACCCCAGGGTGTCACATCTGGATAAGGATAAAAGACCAGTAAGGTGGAGGGACGGATGATGCCATCCCACCAAAAGGGTGTGGTTTGCCCTCAAGGCCTAAAGAAAGACAAATCTCCTGGGCGGATGGCATTCATCCGAGTACTATGGAATTGGCGGACATACTGGCTGCACCCTGCGAGCTTTTCAACAGGTCACTTGAGACAGGGAGGGTACCTAGGGATTGGCGAGAGGCACATGTGGTACCAATCCATAAGGGGTGAAGGAAGTACCAGGAAACTATAGACCCATCAGTTTAACCTCGGTGGTGGGAAAATTAATGGAGAGTATACTAAAGGAACGATTGGGGTTTACTTGGAGGAGGTGGGAGGTCTGGATAGTCGGCAGCATGGGTTTGTGCCAGGTAGATCATCAAACCAACCTTGTGGAGTTCTATGAATGGGTAACATCAGAACTGGACAGGGTAAGCCTGTGGATGTATTATTCTTGGACTTCAGCAAGGCGTTGACTCTGTCCCACAATGGTCTGGTGGAGAAACTGATGGGGTTAGGAGTAGGCCCTTTGATGGTCAGATGGATTGAAAACTGGATAGCTGGGCGCACTCAGAAGTAGTGGTCTGTGGGGAGCTCTCCGAACCCTACAGAGGTTGGTAGTAGGGTACCACAGGGCTCGGTCCTGGGTCCAATCCTGTTTAATGCATACATATCAGACATCAGGGATGGTATAGGGTGTGAAATGAGTCTCTTGCGGATGACTCCAAGATGGGAGCAGTAGTTGAGGGAGAAGAGGGGGTTGGCCCTGCAGGGACCTGGACACCCTGGAAAGCTGGGCTCACACATGGAAATTAAATTTCAATATCACCAAGTGCAAGGTGTTGCATCTTGGTCAGGAAACCCTAAACACATGTACACTCTGGGAGGGAGGTGCTGGAAGCCTCAACAGGGAAAAAGACCTAGGGGTCATGGTGGATACATGTATGAATAACACTGAGCAGTGCAGGAGAGCAGCTAGCAAGGCAAACAGGATGTTGGGATGCATCGAGAGGGATCACCTCTAGGAGCAAGGAAGTGATTCTGCCGCTGTACAATGGACTGGTTAGACCACACCTTGAGTACTGTGTACAGTACTGGAGACCACACTTGAAGAGGGACATACAGCTCCTGGAGAGGGTACAGAGGAGGGCAACAAAGATGATACGAGGGCTAGGGGATTTGACTTACGAGGACAGACTTGAGGAGCTCTGCCTGTTTTCATTGGAGGAGAGGAGAGACAGGGGGGACATGATTGAGGTCTTCAAGTACCTCAAGGGAATAAATAGGGTAAACATGGAGGGGATCTTTAGACTAAAGCAGGAGGCATCACCAGAGGCATGGTTTGAAGTTGGAAGGTGGAAGGGTGAGGGAAAAGAGGAGGAGGTTTTTCACTGAGAGGTGGTGGACCCTTGGAGATGCTTTGCCTGGTGAGCTGGTTCAGAGATCCACAGTGGAGAGCTTTAAGAGGGTGGGACAGACACAGAAAGTGGATGTATCAGATGATGGCCTGTCCCGGGGGGGTGGGGATAGATGATACGGGTTTCTGGAGCACAAGGGATGGGAGGGTCTCGGCACCCAACTAAGGATCTAGGTTCGAGCAGACTTGATAGACCATAAGGCCTAATCTGCTGGCAAATAGTATGTTAGTATGTTAGTATCTGCTCAGGAAAGTTGATGATTTGAAAAATAGGGACAGGTGAAACAATATCAGATTTGTGGGGTTCCCAGAGGGGGTTGAAGTACATGATGTGGCCAGGTTCCTACAACATATTATCCTGCTGCTATTAAATTCTCTGAACTGCCCCCTGGTTAATACATGAGAGGCCCACTACTCCCTGGCCACTAACTCTAAGTCAGGGGAGCATCTAAGACCCATTCTGGCATGCTGCTTCCTCTTCACAGTAAATGAAAACATACTCAGACTCATTAATAAGAAAGGGCCTCTGTAGTGGCAAAGTCACCATATACAATTGTTCCAGATTTCTCCATGACATTTTCTCAGTGTTGGAGGGCCTATGCACCAGTCCAGAAAAAGTTGGCTGTCCTCGGGATTAAGTACAGCATGTATTACCTGGCACAGTTGAGGATAATGCAGAATAGCCTCCCCCCCCCAGTATTTTGACACTGCTAGGCTATGGACACACTTTAGTAAGACTCATTGGCTTACTCAATCAAATTCTGGCCTTGGCTAAACCAGGAATTTACTGCCAGCCCTGCCAGTAAAGCAGATGAAGATCACATCACACCAGGCAACTGATAGTCAGTTTTCATCAGCACCAGAGCTCCTCCACCCCAGTCTTCAATCTCTGTCAAAGATTGGACCTCTGCACACAGTGTCCTGGATGACCAATGCAATAGACAGCACGTGAAGAAGGACTAGGCTTCCTCCACTGTCTGCTCATGAAGCAGAAGCAAAGTCTGGTCTTCTCCACCAGTCCTAGCATTCTCATGACTACGCTGAACAAATATACTCTTCTATGGTCACTTTCACCAGATCCTGTACAGCTCAAGCCTTCAACTGGTGAGGTCACTGGACTGCTAGCACCACATCAAACTGTGCCTTCTTGGACATCTATGGTGGTGGTGACTGCCCTCCACTGAGCCCTTCCGCTGGCCCAGAGAGCTCCTTCTTATCCTTGATGATGCATAATCCTCCACATCCACCACCATCGGTTGCTGGTCAGGGACTGCAGTGAGTACTTCCTTGTCCCACTGATTTGAAGGCCACTGCTGAGCTTATGTTTTGTTTGTTTTGAGGAACGCTGTTTGAGCTCAGCAGTAGGGCTGCAGCATTCTGACCTCTTCACCATCCTGGATGCCTCTTATATTTTACATACAGATTGGGACTTATGGCTTAACATACTGTAGGGACCATTGCAGATGTCAGGAGTGTATATGGGACACTCTTTTTAGAACTGCACTTACCTGCTTTTTTCCTCCTATATGGATCTGAGGGCATGTGGGGGGATGGGGGTCCTGCTGCAGTCACCCCCTTACTTGGATGGTTGGCCTGCAACCTTTACTCCAGCCCCACTTCCAGATGGATTCCATTCTCCATGCTTCTGCAGTGATCTGGCACCATACCAGTGTGGTATTTTTGGTGATCTTTTCCTTTAGTGGACCTCAAGTTTGGTGGTCTCAGATTTTCTGCTGCATGTTCCATATGTCTAGTGTGGCTAGTAGACTGCATTAGACCCCATTTCTCCCTTTGTACTGGACCAGCTTTTGAGAGGACGTAAACTCTCTAGGATCACCATGGTCTGGGTGTATGACCCCATCTCTTTACCCCAGAGTCTCAGTTCCAAGGCAACAGAAGGGATCATGGGTAGCCACCTCCCACCATAGACCAGCTGGACCAGGTGAGGTAAATTCCTCCTAGCATCACTGCTCTTTATTCTGTGGCTGGGAGACCCACACATGAGCAGTGGGGGAGCAGCAGGAGACCTCAAAGTTCAAGCTCTGAAGTCTTTACATGTAGTACTTGAAGGGGCCACACAGGGCACCATCTAGTAGCCATTAGGCTCTTTCCACACTTGACCAAGTGGCCAAGTTTAGTGCCCTTAAGCTATGTGACCATACTGAGTCCTGCTCTCCTTTACTTTCCATTTCTCCTACTGGCCTCTAGCACCAGTTTGTAGCATACTGTCCATACTGCTTCATTTCCCGAATTTATAGGTTCCCTCCAGTCTGATTTTTTTTTAACCTCATACAGTTATTTTTCTTTCTGAGATTCTCTGACACTTAGCCACCAATCACCAAAAGGACCAATTCCTCCAACTCATTTATTGAACCTGTAAGTTTAGTTTCATAATTTAACTCTTTGTGTTTTTCCTTCTACTGGATGGCAGTTTGGCTAAAAAATGGACATGAATATGTAAATTTAATATCCTATATCTCAAAAACATCCAAAAGGATTTCTACAAAACATTCCACATTATTAGACCCTAGGTCTGTGATAATGCATGCCACATTTCACAGTACGAAGATCTAAGACAACCAAGTTATATGTGGCTGAAAACAGAGGATTTAATAGAAAACTCAAAATAACCCTAGGTTAATTTATTCCCTTGGAGCAAGTTCACCATTGGGTTTAAATGATAATTGGGATATTGTCACATTTCTCTAAATCAATCAATCAAACTTTATTTAACCAGGCAGTTACATCATTGAGCAAGCACATTTTCAAGATGGTCCTGGACACAGAGGACACTTTTGCTTACAGTAGACAACACTTCATACAAAAGTAGACGTCGGTACAGGCAGTTACATTATACAAACTAAGCACTTGGATGAATCAAACATGTAAAGCAAGTGCAAATATAGCATTTAAAGTGCAGCGTATACAGGTTGTAGCTTACAGAGTACAAGTGAGGAGAGGAAGGAGACATAGAGAAGGGCAGTGGGATGAAAGGATATCAGACACATCATAGAGAGGAAAATAGGGCAGCCTAATAGAATGAGGCTCCTGAGAAGCTAACTGATGAAAGGGGAGGTGGGGGAGATGTTTGCCCTAAAGTGTTGCTGGCCATCACGGAAATAGGCGGCCCAGGATTATAGAGGTTAAGGGACTCAGTTGAGTGGGGTAAGGCTTTACCTGAAACAATCACATGCCGTTTTCAGGCCGCTATAGAGCAGCCCCCTAACTATAAAATGGCTGGGCAGCAGGGAGATTTTAAATAATTGTTGCATGTTATTCCAAAGTGCTGGTAAAAAGGAGCTAATGGAAGTTGGAGCAAGACATGTCCTTGTTCGTGATAGCTTAAGTAGGACAAAGGAGGAGTTCCTTAGTCCATAGGCACCTTTAGAATGTTCAAACAGGTCACAGATATAGGGTGGTAGTTTGTTGGACAAAGCCCAGAATAGCTACATGAGGGCATTTATTTGCCTCCTTGTGGAGAGGGATGGCCAATCTAATGATTGGTACAATGCGCAGTGATGAGTCTGTAAGGGCAAGTCAAGAACAAATCTCAATGTACGATGATAGAGTGTAGCCAACTTTTGGAGCACATACTGGGGGCAATGGCTATATAGGAAGTCGATGTAGTTGATCAGGGAAGAAAGGTTGTTTGAACCAGCCACTTTCTTGCTTCCAGGGTGAGTAGGCATCTTATGCGGTAGAAAATACTGAGGCGCTGCGTTAGCTTTTTTGTTAACTCACTTAGATGTACACCAAAGGTGAGTTTGTTATCCAACCAGACTCCCAGATATTTAAATTTATCCACTAGCTCTAGTGTTTCATTAAGGAGGGTAATAATCTGTGGGGTCCCAGGTATCCCGTATTGTGGGATAGAGAGATAATCATAGTTTTTTTTTTTTTTGCATTTAACAAGAGCTTTAAATTCAGCAGATTGTGCTGGAGGATGATAAAATCCTGCTAGCTCCTTGTGACAGTGTCCAAGGAGGGTTGAGTGTTTAAGCTGTGTCATCTGCAAAGAGATGAACGTTCCAGCAACTCCAGAGCTGATGCGGTTGATGTAAGGGATGAAGAGGACAGGTCCCAAAATGGAACTCATGGAATGCCTCAGGGCAGTAATTTTAGTGGGGAGAATTTCCTGGGCTTTAATTTGATGCTTACGATTTGTGAGGTAGCAGTGGAACCACTTTACTGCAGCAGAGGTTAGACCAATGCTACTCAGGGAATCAAGATGTATGGAATGATCAACCATATCAAATGCTTCGCTGAGGTCAAGGAAGAGTGCATAGATGTGCTGTTTACTGTCCAGAGCTTTTAGCCAGTCATTTGACACTTTGGCAAGAGCAGACACAGCACTGTGCTTAGAGTCTGAAACCTGATTGGACTGGATTGAGGATTTTCTCATGATCCCTTTATTGAGAGTTTACAAGTTTTCAAGTAGCTTGGACAAGACATGAAGCAACAAAATAGGCCTATACTTGTTCAAGTCAGTGGGGTCCTGACTTGAACAGGGGATAATGTGTGGTTTCCAACAAGGCAGCAATTCCCCTTGGGATAATAAGCTGTTAAAGAGATGGGCAACTGGAGCTGCCAGATAATAAGAACCTGCTTTTAAGAAGAAGGGTTCAAGCAAATCAGCACCAGCGCTCTTTTTGGTGTCCAGCAAGAGGAGCAGGTCCTTCACGTGTTTGTAGGAGACTGGCTGGAACTTGAAGAGGGGGCAGTCAGTAGGGGGGGCTATGGTGGGTCTAGTAGCTATGCTGGTGGTGCTTGTGGTGCTCAGTTTACTATCATTCCCCCTTGTTCATCATATCTTATCTATTGTACTTAACATATACCAGCTGTTTACTTTGGTCTCTGCTTCTCTACTTTGTCTCTCTCAACAGATGTTGCTAGACTCCAGTGGATGAGAAGTAGATGCTTGAAGTACTCTTCTGTTTAATATCTATGCTCTTTTGTTATAAAGATTGGGGTTTCATAGCTATATAAATTTTATATAACATTTTTTGAATCCCTGTTGTAATTTACTGTAGCTCTGTGTAGTTTTGAGATTTGATTACTTTCACTCTGGGCTCTGGGTGTTATTATTTATTATATTTTATTTATCATTATATGGTTTGGAGTTTGGAGATTATTTTTTATTACTAAAGAGGAGCTTGAATTTGTACTACTGATCATAATTTTTACTTTAAGTTATTATATTTTAATTGGGCAGGATAAAATGGAGGGTTATTACTCATAGTCTCCAACTCCTGACGAAGACGTTGGTTAGGATTTGAAATGCTGGAGTTTGTTTGCCTTACCTCTTGTTTTTTTTTTTGCCACATTAATTAAACTACAATTTTCTGTTAATTAGCAGTCGTTACTTTAAGTTATCTCATTTTGTGTTTTTGTTCTACATATTGGTTCTGGTGCCTCCCAATATAGCCCAAACTATCCATCACCCCCTTTTGATAGACAAATAGATGGATGGATAGATAGATAGATAGATAGATAGATAGATAGATAGATAGATAGATAGATAGACTGACAGACAGACAGACATCACACAGAAGTGATTAGCAGTAATTTCCCTTCATACATTTCTCCTGTATACAGAACTGTGATCAAAACTAAAAGTAGCCATTCAAATATATTATATATAATAAACAATAGACAACTGTAGTATACTCAATAAAATATATCATCGAAGGAGGTCTTGAGTAATTGTGCCACTCCCCATTCAGGCTCTTTCTTGGCCACTTAGCTCATGAGCTCCCTTGCACACCACATCTACAGTATTATATATATCTATATATATGTACTGTATATATATATATATATATATATATGTGTGTATCTAGAGCACACATTTGCTACTGGAGAGACCTATTGTGACTCTCAGGGCAAAAATAAAGTCTGTTTTTTGTTTCTCATGACTATGCCTCTGTTAAGATGCATATATATGCTACTGTTGGTATGCAAAATATAAAGATAGTTCATGAAGTCTTTGTTTAGGAAAAATGTATTCAAAGTTAGAATATGAAAAATCTAATGTTCGTAACATGGTGTCTTACTTGTTTAATTTCTAGTTATGTAAATAAAAGCATCTTTTTATAATATCATGACTTCTGCTTCTATTTATGGTCTATAGTATGGATCTTTCATTGTTTGTTTCTTATTCATTTGGGGGGGCTTAAACAACAATTCATCTTAGGACACCATTGTATGTTAAACTTTGGAATATAGCAGTTTTGTTGTAACTTGGATCTTTCTAATATTCCCAAACAACCATGCTGTGTAGCCTTCAACACCTTTGTTTCTAAGACAGACAACTCTGCATCTCCTAGTTAAAAAAGAAAATGTTATTTTTTAGAAATTCTTTTCAACAGTTAACATGTGCTACAGGGACACCACATTATCACAGTGATACTGTCTCACCAAACAAACTAAAGCTAACTACTACTTGTTCATAAAACAATGCCATATTGACAAACACACAACTAAGCTACTTACAAAGAACTATATATATTTTATTACACTATGTACAAGGTATATAATTTCACCTGATATGTCTCAGCCATCCTCATACCAGCTGGATCCAAACCCAGAAAACAGTGATGGAATCCAATGTAGTACATTAATAAACAATAACCATCAAAATATTGCATTGATAAAATGTCAGTTGGGTTTGAGGCAAAAGGCACAGCTAAGGGTTTTGTAGTGGATATGGTGTTCCTAGACTTTAGAAATGCATTTGACATCATGATGCACAGAATGTTTCTGCACAAAATGAGAGCCCTGGGGGTGGCTCCAGAGATGAAGAGATGGATGAAGAATTTGCTGGAGGGAAGGAGGCAAAGGGTGATCATTAATGGAGTTCCATCAGGGCAGGGAAGGGTGACTAGTGTGGTACCACATGGTCAGCACTGGGTTCGATTTTGTTCAATATTTTCATTGGGGACATTGTAGAAAGGCTTAAGTGGAAGGTCTATCTATTTACAGACAATACAAAGCTCTGCAACAGAGTAAACACTGTTGATGGGGTAGAAAAAATGAAAAGGGATTTGCACAAACTAGAGGAGTGGCCAAAGTGTGGCAGTTGAGCTTAAATGTCAAAAAGTGCAAAGTTATGCCCAAAGGGAATAGTAATCTAAAAGCAGAGTACTGGAAGTGACAGCGCAGGAGAGATAACTTGGTATAATCATATATAATGATCCCAAGGTGGCTAAGCAATGCAAGGGAGCCAAAGCGAGTGCCACTAGAATTCTGGGATGCATAGGCATGAGTATTATGAGCAGAAGGGGGTGGTGGCAATGCCACTGCAAACAGCTGGTGAGGTCAGACCTTGAATATGGTGTCCTGTTCTGGAGACCATACCTCAGGAGGGATGTGGAGAGAGTGGAGGGGTCCAGAAGAGGGCAAAAAAATGGAGTGAGGACTTAGCCATTTGACATATGAGGAGAGGTTGAAAGACCTCAACATGTATACCTTGGAGCAAAGGATGGAAAGGGTGGACATGATGGAGACCATTAAGTACCAAAAGAGTATAAACAAGGTCCCAGATAGCAGTATGTTCCAGAATAAGAGGGTCTTAAGGACAAGGGGCTATGACATGGAGATAGACGGTGGATGATTCTAGGGAAACATCAGGAAACACCACCTCAAAGAAAGGGTTGTAGAAGGGTGGAATCCACTCCCTGAGGAAGTGGTGGGGGCCAAAGCAGTGATGGGATTCAAGGTTGCATAAGATAGGTACTAGGCAATTCTGGAGATGGGGGGATTACCCAGATCACCTAGGATCCTTTAGTAACATGGAGATAGAACACTTGGGTAGATTCAGTGGGCCTGGACATCCTTATCTGCTGACAGTTTCTGTTTCCATGTAAACTAGCTGCATCAGTAGACAGTCATGGGAGGTATCCAGCAATATCTAACTCCAGGTGGTTTGGGCCACAAGGATCTCCCAATTAATGTCTGGCAGATTCAGTTATCTGACCACCACGACTTCCTCCATTGGGAACCAGTAAAGCATAGTTATTGGGGCACTGAGCTGTACACTATGACCTGGAAATGATAGACCTATCAGTCTGACCTCAGTGATAGATACAATTATAGAATCTCTGCTAAAGAAAAGGATAGCTGAAAACTTTGAATCGAGTGGAGCCAAAGATCCAAGGCAACATAGATTCAGAGCAGGAAAGTCATGTCAAACTAATCTGATTGATTTCTTTGAATGGGTCACTAGGGAGGTGGATTGTGAGGGAGCAGATGATGTGGCCTACCTTGACTTCAGCAAAGCATTTAACATTGTTCCACATAGGAGACTTGTGAACAAGCTTGGCAGCTTGGGACTGGGGCATAAGGTGGTGAATTGGGCTTGAAGCTGGCTGAAAGGTAGGAAACAGGGTGGCGATAAATGAGATAAAATCCAAAGTAGGGAGGGTGATCATCAGGGTGCCACATGGTTCGGTTCCTGGACCAGTGCTGTTTAAAACCTACATCAGTGACATTGCAAAGGGGCTGGAGGGGAAGATGTGGATCTTTACAGATGACACAAAGATCTGCAATAGGGTTGACAGTCAAGGAGGGGTGGAGAGAATGAGGAGGGACCTAGCTAAAATGGAAGAGTGGTCCAGAATGTGGCAACTAGGATTCAGTACTGAGAAGTGCAAAATCATGCACCTGGGAAACAAGAATCCAGGGAGGAACTACATGATGAAGGGAGAGATATACAGTCACAAAACAGAAAAGGGATCTGGGGGTCATCATATCTGATAACTTAATGATTGACAAAAAATGTGCCAAGGCAGTGGGGAGAGCCAGGTGGTATGCTCAGGTGCAATGGAAGAGGTATCACTAACAGAAAAGGAAATCATGATGCCACTATATAGATCATTGGTGAGACCTCATTTGGACTATTGCATCCCTCATCTCAGGAAGGACATAGACAGGGTTGAGACTGTTCAAGGAAGGGCAAGAGAAATAGTACAGGGTCTGTACCACATATCATATGAGGAGAGACTACAGGAACTCAATATGTACACACCATGGAGGAGAGGAAGAAGAGGGAGACATGTTAGAGCATCTTCAAGTACCTCAAGGAATTAATAAGGTGTAGGAGGAAGCCTCTTTCAGAACAGAAGCAGTCTTAAAACAACAAAAAGGCGTAACATGAAACTACAAGGGAGTAGACAGAGGGCCAATGTACAGAAGTACTTTTTCATGGAAAGGGTTATGGATGCTTGGAATGACCTACCCCAGGAGGTGGTTGGGGCAAACACAGCTGGGGGTTTAAACACGTATGGGATAGGAGGAAATCCAAGAGAGGGATGGAGAGGCAGCAGCAGTGGACCAGTAGGGTCAGTAGCAGCTAATTAAAGGTAGGCTATACAGGTAGATTGGATGGGGCTAGCGGTCCTTATCTGCTGTCAATTTCTGTGTTTCTAAATCTATAGACATGTGTTTGAATTCCCTCAGCCCCTGCTTGTGTAATGTGTGACCCTGATTACTAGCAGCTCAACGCCACCTTTATTTGTTTACATCCATGATTGTTGACATGGCAAAGACTAACAACTTTTAATACTTGAAAACACCTTTTCTTACCTTGGAATGAAATAAAGCAAAAAGAAAGTCATATATATATATATGAGGTTTTGGTTTGCCTAACTGCCCACCAAATTATTTATTGTTAACTGTTACTGCTGCTTTAAGAATTTTAATCTGTGTTGGGTGGACTATCAGAAAAAAGTTTGTTACTCTGAGATTGAAATGATAGGTATGATAAAAGGAGTGATTTGTCCTATTTACCTAATGGAACATTAACTGCAAAGCTTGCTTTTGAATAGCACAGTACGTTCCTGTCAAGGCATGCTTTCAGTCTGAATGGGCAGACAGTATAGCATAGGGTTAGAACAAGTTGTGAATGAGCTTGGTGCATCTAGCAGACCTGTGTTTTATTCCCACATCCTCCACTTGCATACTGTGTGACTCTGGACAAGTCACTTAACCTCTCCAGTGTTCCTAGGCCACCCCTGCAAACAGGCATGTGTGCCTAGTGGGCCTTACCTGATTACCAAAGAATAAAATAAATGGAATTTGATTCAATTGTTTGATGAGTCTGAATGGCTCTTCAAGTTTTACATGTAAATGTGCTTTTGGGGGTGTTGGTAACAGTGATCCATTGCTTGGTGGTCTGGCACACATGCACACATACAAAGACAGTCTTTCCCAGGTTCCAAACAATTATTTTAACAAAATCACACATGCCCCCACAATGCAAAGCATCATGGGCTGCATATGCAAATCACCACAGAATGTTATGCTGGTCCAACTTTAAGCAGAATTGCATGGTGCCGAAAGGCCTCTCACACAGTTTGCAAAGGGTGCTAACAGAAGATATAGACACGTGTTTCGTCCTACCAGGACTCATCAGTATGCCTCGCCTGTTTGACACCCCAGTGGAATGGACCAGCTACCCCTAAGGCAGTGTGCCTGGGATATATTATGGTGAACCCATTAAAATAAAAAACTATTTAAAAGACAAAGAACCTCTGTGTGTAAACACTGAGGCAAGGGTTACCCCAAAGGGCATTTGGCTGGGAAGCCAAGTTTCAAGAAAATACAAAATCACACATGCCCCCACAATGCAAAGCATCATGGGCTGCATATGCAAATCACCACAGAATGTTATGCTGGTCCAACTTTAAGCAGAATTGCATGGTGCCGAAAGGCTTCTCACACAGTTTGCAAAGGGTGCTAACAGAAGACATAGACACGTGTTCATAACATCTCTTTTCCCAAGAGAAAGCTATGGAGGGCCTTATGTGCCACACATGGTACACCAAAACATTACTGAAAAGCAACTTCCTTTGCTTTGAAATTAAGAAAAAATTCAAACTTTCAAAAAGAAAAGTGTCCTTATATACAAGTATGTTAGCACTCTGCAATCATCTTGGGGAAAAAAAGATGTAAATTACACATTTAAAGCTGTGTTCAGTACAAAGGAAACAGCCACTTTAGTTTCCCCTGTACTGAACATTGACTGGAGCAAATAAATAGCCCAAATGTTTCAAAAAAGCCAAAAAAAGTAAAAAGCACTAGCACTGAAGGTAACTATGGGCTAGTTACAGGCCAGAGCTGGCTCCTGTTACAAAACTTTATTTTACATCTCTTTTCACCAGAAATGGCCATGCAGGGCCTTACATGCAGCACATGGTACCCCAAACAATTACTCAAAAACACCAGAACATGCTCTGAAGTACATTAAAAAATCTAACTTTCAAATACAAAGGTGCTTACAGATGAATTTATTAAACCTCTATATGCATCTGGGGAAAAGAGATTTAAATTGAGCATTTAGAGCTGTGAGATTGGCCCAGGCTTATGTTCAGTACAAAGGAACCAGCCTTTTTAGTTTCCCCTGTACTGAACATCGATTGAATCAACCAAACAACTCAAACGCTACAAAAAAGAAAAACATGTGAAAATACACTATCATCAAAAGTAACTATGGGGCAGTTACAGGCCAGAGCTGAACCAGGTTACAAAACTTTATTTTACATCTCTTTTCACAGGAAAAGCCCATGCAGGGCCTTACATGCAGCACATGGTACACCAAACAATTACTCAAAAGCACCAGGACTTGCTCTGAAATACAATAAAAAAATCCAACTTTAAAATACAAAGGTGCTTATAGATGAACCTGTAAAAACTCTGCAGGCATCTGAGGAAAATAAATTTCAATTAAGCATTTAAAGATGTGAGATTGGTCCAAGCTTGTGTTCAGTACAAAGGAACCAGCGTTTTTAGTTTCCTCTATACCGAACATCAACTAAAACAACCAAACAACACAAATGTTACAAGACGTAAAATAAAAAAGTGAAAATACACTAGCTTCAAAGGTAACTAAGGGCCAGTTACAGGCCAGAGCCGGACCAGGTTGCAAAACTTTATTTTACATCTCTTTCACCAGAAAAGGCCATGCAGGGCCTTACACACAACACATGGTACACCAAAAACTTACTTAAAAGCACTTGAACATACCCAGAAATGCATTAAAAAATGTAACTTTCAAATACAAAGGTGCTTACAGATAAACTTGTAAGAACTCTATAGGCATCTAGGGAAATGAGATATAAATTCAGCATTTAAAGCTGTGAGATGGCCCAAGCTTATGTTCAGGACAAAGGAAACAGCCCGTTTAGTTTCCACCGTACTGAACATAGATTGAAACAACTAAACAGCCTAAATGTTGCAAAAAAAACCCATCAAAATGCAAAAAAAGAACTAGCATTGAAGGCAACTAAGGGTGAGTCATTGGTCAGTCTTGGCCCAGGTTACAAAAAATATTTTACATCTCTTTTCCCCAAAACACCCATGCAGGCCCTTAAGTGAAGCATACCGTACACCAAGGAGTTAGGTCTAGAATTATTGCAGGTGAAACAAGCAATGCAGAAAAGTACAGTTGTTGAAAAGGCTGGAAGGGATGACCAGAAAGCTGATGTGCATTTGAAGATAATGCTGGCTGACTGAGTAGCATTTGTTCATTACAAAGGAACACTGTGAGGATAACAGAATGTTCACTGGCCAAAAGTGCAACTGAAAGAAACCGAGAACTGCGAGTCAAGTCTTTTTAAAGACCTGGTGGATGATAAAACCAGGTACTGATGTATACTTTCAATTCTCATCTGTCTGGACTGAGCCTAGGACAGTACCTTATGTGGGTAAATATGGTACACTAAGGAGGGATCACAGCAAACTGTAAAAATGAGCAAAAAATTAAAACTTATACAAAGAAATTAATTTTAAAATATGAAAGGGGACATGAAAATGCATCATTGCAGAAAGCTGCACTGAAATTGCACGGCTCTATGATAAATGGATAACACCTGTCCAGCAAGGCATATAAAGGACACCACATGTTGTGAACATAAGAGGGCAATCCAAAGTGGAAAAAATTGCAAAGGTACATTTATTTAACCAAAGCCTCTATGTAGGGGCATACAACATGTTATCTAGCAATGAATGGAATCAAAGTTTGTTAAATAGAGCACTGTGTGCATGCAAATAATTACAGCACAATTTGTGATAGGCAGAAATGTCACAAAATGGATGCCAGTTTAAGATAGTGAGAAGGCAGTTGAAGGGCCATAGTAAACAAAATCAAATTTAAAAACAGGTCATGTTATGCCCAGTATGTCTTATGATAGATCACTACAAAACAGAGATGGAATAAAAGCAATATAATACTGGTTTAAAAAAAATTACAGGGTAAAATTGTAAATACTGTATGAATCTCTCCAGTACTGTACACAGAGTCATGTAAATATATATATATATATATATATTTATATTTGTACAGATGAGGTCAAAAAGACAATACAAAACCCTAAATTTTGTCTTGTCATAACTTGACTTAAAGAGAACACAGAAAATTATAAAAATATAACCTTTTGTGTGGGCTCTCAAGACTTGTCAATGGTGACGACATTTGCTTTAGCAGCTTTAATGCTATGGGGTGGCAAAAGTGTTAAAAATATGAAACTTGCTTTTTTATTGCTCAGCAATAACTAAAAATGGCTAGGCTTTAAAACTTGAAACTTGCAGGTTCCTTAGATACTGTACCAAGGGTGGTGCTTTTGGTGTTTTGAAATTACAATAAAAAAAAAAAGTTATGAACAAAAACAGAAATGATGCCTGCACATGTGCAGAGCAAAAAAAATAGCTGTTGCTTAGATATGGCCAATTCACGCAGCACTCAACAGCTGCATTTGCAGCACACATTGAAGCCAATAAGTCAGATGTGTTTGTATCAGCAAACACATCTGTAGTCCTGTTTTGACACAAATAAAGACTGACAATTATGTGACCACTGCAAGTCCATCACTGGTGACTTCCTCTGGTCACCATCCTCCCACCCCAGTTTCTTCAACGTAGCCACCAGGTCCATCACTGGTGGCTCCAAATCCTAATACTAACATAGAGACCCCATCCCTGGTGCTGGTAACATGTAGTTTCTGTTTATGTGGTCACTGAGATCCCAGTCCTGGTGCTGCCAAAGACCCCTTCACCACCTGATTCTAACACTGGGTGACTAACCTCAGCGTTAAAAAGATTGACAAAAAAAAATAATAAAACTACACAGCCACATGGAGCTCAAGCACAGTGCCATCAAAAACCCTTGTTTCAATTCAAACACTGGGGGTCCAACCCTGGTGTTCGAAATGTTATAGACATAACTATAAAATACAGCAATTTCACATTCCCTGCCTTTATAGCACCCATCACACCCTCTTTTGCCACTATACTTAAGTATACCCCTTTCCATAGCCCACTAGCACCTTATCCATTCCTTCCTCCCCCATGGCATATATATACATAAAAAGAGATGCAATTGGCACAGCCCTTCTCTCACCAGCTTGACCATATAGATTGCTAAGACTGAAGTCAAAATCAGCTATTCACTTTCACAGTTCACAATCACACTCTCATTGATCTCGATGGCAGACAGCCTAGGTGGTGAGAGAAAGGATGTGTTCATCCTCATCTCCTTTTAAAAAAAAAGATTATGGATGAAATGGGGAAGAAGGGTGGTGATGAGGTGCAAGTGGGCTAGGGGGAAAAGAGGGTTATACTTAGTGTGGCGTGGAGTGGGGAAGATAATGGGATAGGTGATAGTGACTGGGGAGAAGGAAAATTACTGGGTTTTTATTTATTGAATATTTCTGACACTGGGGTTTGGGACCAGGTATCAGAATGTGCAGGACAGCCACCACGGTTGGGCTATTGGTTTGCAGCATATTTCAGTTGTCCATTTTTTTAAATAAAAGGGCAAGGACTTGGGGCATCACTTGACACCAGGGACAAAATGGTTTACGGCAAAGTGAGGGAGGGGTTTACCAGTGGATACCAGGAATACTTGGCATGGGGTTGGATGAGGGAGGAGTTGCCACTATATGCCAGGGATGCTTGCCATGAGGTCAGGTGTGGATTCCATCACTGGGGCTCACACAGGTGGTCACTTCTGTGACCCATCTGCACTGCCACACTCTTGACCTGGTCTTCTCATCAGGGTTGACATAAGTGTGATTAACGTCAATCTTGTAATTCATTTGGATCATCATGCCATGTCATTCCTTTGCGAGACTCCTCATCTTAATACCCCTCCTGGGGAGATGATCCAGTATCACCCGAGATTCAATTTGGAGCCTCATAAACTCAAGTTGGTGCTGGACATCTTGGGCATGATGATGGCTTGTGCTCAAGAAACATAGAAACATAGAATTTGATTGCAGATAAGGACCACCTGGCCCACCTAGTCTGCCCATTTCCCTACATAATGGATAAGCTGCAGATCCTAGTTAACCAACAGCCTACTTCCTCCTACCCCCCACTTGAATTGCCTTATGTCTGTCCATGCATTCTTGAATTTCCCCACTGTTTTTGACTCCACGACCTCCTCAGGAAGGCCGGTTCATGTATCCACAACCCTCTCCATGAAAAAATACTTCCTCACATTACCTCTGAGCCTTTCCACCTCTATCTTCAAATTGTGTCCCCTTGTTCTTGCACATGTCTTTTTCTGAAAGATGCTACCCTCTTGGACTTTGTTGATTCCCTTGAGGTACTTGAAAGTTTCTATCATGTCCCCCCTCTCCCTCCTTTCCTTGAGGGTATACGTATTAAGCTCTTTTAGTCTCTCTTCGTACTGTATGTCATCCTGTGCAAACCCTGCACCATTTTGGTTGCCCTCCTCTGGACAGCCTCCACCCTGTCTATGTCTTTGCGGAGATTGGGTCTCCAGAACTGGATGCAGTACTCCAGATGGGGTCTCACTAACTGTCAGTACAGAGGGATAACAACTTCCTGTTTTCTACTGGTGATGCCTCTCCCTATGCATCCCAGTATCCCCCCAACCCTCCTTACTGCCTTCTCACATTGCTTGCCCACCTTTAGGTCATCTGATATAACTACCCCAGGTGCCTTTCCATTTTTGTTGTTGTTGTCAGTATCTCACCTCCCATTGTGTACTCTTCCCCTGGGTTTTTGTTTCCCAGGTGTATTACTGTACTTTGCACTTTGTTGCATTGAATCTAAGCTGCTATACATTTGACCATTCCTCCAACCTTGCCAAGTCTCTTCTGATCCTTTCCACCTCACCTTGTGTATCAACCCTGTTGCAGATCTTTGTGTCGTCTGCAAAAAGCCATACTTTTCCTTCCCGTCCCTCTGCAATGTCACTTATAAAGACATTAAAAAGGACTGGACCAAGTACTGAACCCTGTGGCACCCCACTAGTAACCCCCCTTTCTTCACTGTGGACTCTGTTTACTATTACCCTCTGTGTCCTGTTGTCTAGCCTATGTTTTACCCAGGCTACCACCCTGGGACCCACTCCCAGGCTCGCTTATTTGTTTATTAATCTCTTGTGCAGGACTGTGTCAAATGCCTTGCTAAAGTCTTGGTAGGCCATATCCACAGCCCCTCCCTGAAGTCGAGAAAACCATGGTGAGCTATATCATGCTTCTTACGGCTACCTTGGACTCCCTAGCACCCTTCTGTGTCTGTCCCTTGACCTCCCGCCACAGTTCAGTATGGTACTATGAGGAGATGAGGCTGTTTAAGACTAAGGGATGGGCTTTGGAGTGTTCTCAGCAGAAATCCTATTAAGAGGAGGAAAAATAGGCTTTGCAAGCTCACTATGGTGAATATCAGAGGGCAATCTCCTTGAAAAAGACAATGTTTCTGTAAAGGACTATTACCTGCAAGCAAGAATTATCCAGCTCAGCTTTTCACACCATAGACAGATTATAAAATCATCTCTGGCTGTGATCTGAACAAACCTTTTCTGCAGAGAAGGGTGAAGAGTTTAGCCAGTTCTTGCAAGACAAGGTGTCTTCCATTAAGACTGGGATTGCATCAAGCAGCCTGCCATGGACTTGTGATATTCAGGGTAGGAGGTGCAATGACAGTCTGACATCCTGGGCTGAGTTTCGGCCAGATGCAGAAGAGGAGGTGGTCCGAGTGATCTTGTGTCTTCACTCCACTTACTGTTTGCTGGATCTGGGCCTACTTGAATGCTTGTTGGTAGTATTCAATCCCTAGGCCCAGTATATCCCTAGATTGTTGGGTGTTCCTTATTGAGGGTGTTTTTCCATCATTTTTTAAAAGGGTAGTGGCAAAGCCTCTCCTTAAGAAGCATTTTTGGTCCCAGAGAAACATAGACAATGACAGCAGAAAAAGACCAAAGGTCCATCGACTCTGCTCAAGTTCCCTAAATCTCTGGAACCTTCCTTGGAATCTAATGTTCCTCCATGGTACTATCCCTCCTGGTCCTCTCCCCATTCTCTTTCCTGGACCTGTCACCCTGGTCAACTGCTATGCGCAGCCATTCATTCTATCCCAGGCCTGCTTGAATCCCCCCCACTGTGTTCGCTCCCACCACCTCAGCCAACAGAGTGTTCCAAAGTTTCTGTGAAAAAGTACACCCTCACGTCCCTCCTGAACCTCCAAGCTGCTAATCTCTACTCATGTCCATGTGTACATGAGTTGGTATTCCAACTAAATAATTTCCTGCAGTTGACTTATTAATTCCTTTGAGGAATTTGAAGGTCTCAGTCATATCTCCCCTCTCCCTTCTGGCTTCCAATGAGTACATATTTAGTGCCTTGAGACACTTCTCATAGGATCCACCCTGCTGCCTGTTAATCATTTTGGTCACTCTGCACTGCACTGTCTCCAACCTATCCTTGTCTTTTCTCAGGTAAGGACTCTGAGTGCAATACTCAAGATGAGGCCTCACCAGGGATCTCTAGAGAACAAGTATTACCTCTTTTCTTCTACTATCAATCCCCCTCCTGATACATCCCAGCATCCTGTTAGCTTTGATATAGGCCTTGTTGCACTGACTCATTTCTTTAAGGGAGTTACTGATAACTCCTAGATCCCATTCCTCATCTGTAGTGCTAAGTCACTCCACTCCCATCCAGTACTCCTTCTTGGGGTTCTTTTTACCTAGGTGCATTACCTTTCACTTTTTAGAGTTGAATTTTAACTGCCAGCCCTTTGACCACCCCTCAAGCTTTTGTAGGTCCTGATGCATATCCCATGTTTCCTCATCACTATCCACCCTCCCACATAGTTTTGAGTGATCTGCAAAGAGACACTACCTGCCCCGGATTCCTTCACAAACATCACTAATGAACATGTTGAAGAGAACCGGGCCCAGGACAGATCCCTGTAGAACCCTGCTCGTTATCTCCCTCTCCTCTGTCTTAACCACATTGAACAACACCCTCTGTTGCCTCCCTGCTAGCCAATTACCTACCCACTTCACTAGAGCTATAGCTGCACCCAGGTCTTCCATCTTCTTAAGCAATCTCTTGTGTGGTACCAAATCACATGCCTTGCTGAAGTCAAAGTATAGCAGGTCCACAGCATCGCCTTTGTCCATCTCCTTTGTCATCCAATGAAATAAAACAATCAGGTTGGTCTGACAAGAATTTCCTGCCACAAAACTATGTTATTTACTACCCTGGAGTCCACTACTCTCCAAGTAGCCTACAAGGTCCTCTTTGATCAGAAATTCCATCAGCTTCCCCACAATAGAAGTCAGACTGACAGGCCTGTAGTTCCCTGGTAGCTCAATATCCACCTCCCCCTTATGTAGTGGCACAATGTCTGTCATCTTCCAATCCCCTGGAACTTCCCCAGACCTGAATGAGCTATTGAACAGCCTAGTCAGTGGTTCAACCAGCTCCACTGCTAATTCCCTAAGTATCCTTGGATGCAACCCATCTGGTCCTGGGCCCTTACCTATCATAAGGGTTGCCAGCCCTTTCAGGACCCTTTCACTAGTAAACAATGACTGACTCATTTCCGGGACATCCTTTGTGTCTGCTTTGATACCACTCTCTGGCATGGACCCACAGTTCTCCTTAATGAATACTTCACAAAAGTAGTCATTCAGGATGGTGGCCTTTTGCACATCCTCCTCTATCACCCTACCCCACTCAACTAGCTGTGTGATCCCCCCTTTTTCTTTTTTTCACTAATGTATATCTAAAAAACATTTTTTCTCTGTTCTTGACCCCCTCCATGATGCACAGCTCTGTGTCTGCCTTTACCTCCCTGATGACCGGCCCTCTTTGCCTCCTTATTTTTCTGAAGATAGTCCTCTCATTCTGCTTCTTCCTGCTTTCCCTTATATTTATAGAAGGCCTTCTTTTTGGCCATAAGCACTTCCCTAACCCTAGCTGAGAACCATAGTGGTCTCTTAAATCTATTTATTTTTGTTACTGTTTTTATGTATGCCTTCAAAGCATCGAGGATAGCTTCCTTAACAGTCTCCCATCTTTCCTCCACCCTGTCTATGTCTTCCACCCCTGCTAACTTTTCTCTAAAGTAAAGGAGTTTGGTTCTCGATTGCAGCTTACTGGTCCCAAGGGCTAGTTCAAATCACACAGAGTTTTGTTAGCTCTTCCCTAGCGGTTCCCCCACTCCCACA
The DNA here is from genome assembly GCA_016271365.2 of Neoceratodus forsteri. Taxonomy (NCBI): domain Eukaryota; kingdom Metazoa; phylum Chordata; order Ceratodontiformes; family Ceratodontidae; genus Neoceratodus; species Neoceratodus forsteri. Next base: position 739,574,712 of record CM057449.1, read on the forward strand.
GCACCCACCGTCTCTGAGTTAATGAGCACCACATCAAGAACTGCAGACTGCCTGGTGGATTCCTTAACTAGCTGCACCATTAGACAGTCCTGGAAGGTGTCTAATAATGTCTGACTCCTGGCGTTCTTGACCACTGGAACTTCCCAGTCAATGTCCGGCAAGTTCAAGTCTCTCACCATCACCACATCCCCCTTTGCTACCCCTCCAATGGAGATGAGCGATTGTACTGCTGCTCATTGTGAACCAAGAATACAAAGTTTTTATTGTTCATTTACTTGCCATTTTGCTGTTTTCTCTGGCTGCTATTGTCTTTGGCATGCTGAGGACCTTGGAACTTGCTTGCATTCATGGGGCTGGCCACTCCCCCTCGGCACCCACCCTGAACTGTGGCTTGCAGCATTTTTTCTTTGGAACTGTCTATAGACTTAGAGAAGTATGGGAAAATAGAACTACATCATCTGCATGTAACACAGTATTTATCTTCTCTTGGCCAAGAATAGGGTGAGCAATGTCAGTCTGTCTTAGCACATCAACTACCTCGTTTAAATAAAGATTAAACATGAACAGTGTCAAAAGGCAACTCTTTTTACTCCTTTATTCATTGATACCTCATCTGAGCTCCATCATCTTTTCATACTCTTTCTTTTATAATAGTACAAACAGATATTATTTTCAGTATTGCCAACGGATTTTATTTATATCCTTGTTTTCTATGATGTACCAAAGAATCTCTCAATATACGGTGTTAAAAGCTGTTTAAATATCAGTAAAAGCTGCATAAAGTTTGGATGATTTCTGATTGGTGCTATATATTAATCAAAAAGCCTAAGACAAAGCTGTTTTCTATAGTTGATCTTTAGGATCTGAAGCCTGCTTACGCTTCTGCCAGTAAATTGGTCAGCTACCTATGAGAATGATTCTAGATTGCCTAATATTAATGTTGTGTAGGTTTTTCATGCCACACATAACAGAGTAATAGGGAAGTAGCAAGCTGAGTCTTCATGATTACATTTTGTAAAGATGAGCCCAATTATACCAATTTCCCAAACAGATGGTAGTATTGTCTGATTACATTTTTTTTGTATCATTTTTTTTCTATAAGTTTTTATCCTCCTGTCCACAATGGGGGGGGGGGAGGCTCCTTCAGCCAACCTCACCACCCCTTCCACCATCCATAGCTTCCCAGTGCTGACCTTTCTGGCTTGGGCTCCCACAGATTGCCCCGCATGGCGGAGTCAGGAGGGAGAGTGCCATCCCCATCCCCCCAGTGCCTGAAATCCAGTCTGTCACTGCAGATCATCCTAGTGACTAGCAGGGATGCAGTGGGCGGTTGTCATACACCCCTGCTGTGCCTGCCATTTTACTCCTGTTTTTTTTTCAACCCTCTCTTCCTCAGCCACAGCATCCTCAAGGAACATATGTGTATGGAAACGTGCATGAGTCCCAAGAATGTGACTCCATTCTCCTCCTGCTGACTAACATCTGCCTCCTGATGCTTCTGTTTGCTTACCACTAGGCCTCCGTCTGGTGGCAGCCAAGAGCCAGTATGGCCAACTTCTCTGATCTAGAAGAGGAGAGCTTCCAGGTGGCTGCTCACTCCTCTTCCAGCCCTCCCCACTGACTGACCACCAGGAGCCCAGCCTTATTCCTGAACTCAGGTCACTGGCATGGTAGGAGTTAAGGTGCTCAGCACCTCAGCCCTCCAGGCCGCTGGGTCAGCATATGTCTGATTACTTTTAATAAACAAGGCAAAAAATATCTTATCCCACCATTCATGATTTGTTTGCTATACCTCTGCGTACAGCAAATATCGGCCTGGGGATTTATTTCTGTTTTGTGCCATAATAAAAAGTTCTAATTCTTTGGGACATTCAGGAGACCCTTCAATGTGACTCTTGCCATTGGTGGCAGATCCTGCCTTTCTTGGGGGGGGGTGCTATTTGGATTGTGGTTAGCAGTGTCTATTTCTTCTCCTCCATATAACAAAACAAAATGGTTTGCCACTGTATTTGCTTGGATCTTGGCATCCATATTAATGTTTGCATTATTAGCACCAATTTCTAAATGCCACCATTTCCGAAAATGTCTTTATGTTATTGGTGACAATAGGTTCTTGATGTTATTCCCATAATTCTAATTTATATGTATCCTTCTTTAACTGGGAGGCTATTATATTCCTTTTTAACTCGAGACAGTGCCCGATGAGTTTCTTGACATGGGTACTTTTTAACAACTCCTCCCACAGATTGCACAGAAGATTTAGCTTTCCTACATTCCTTCTCACATCATTTATTTTATATATTTTATAATTGCATGCTTCAATGTTGAATTTCACTTACCTATTGCTAGTTAATTCCCTATAATCTCAATCAGTTTTTTTCAAAATCAACAATGGTGCCAGTTCTGTTGATATCTGTATTTGTAATATAATGTCGACTAGATATGTTGAAGTTCCTTGAATATTGCTCCTATTAACTTCAGTTTATTTATTTATTTTTCTTTTTGTTTTCTTGTTTTTTGGTAACTGGGTAAGCTCACTGGAATCAAGAAGTCCCATTTTCAGGGGATGACCTGGAATAAGTTATATACAGAGATACATACAAATCAAATATCAGTACTGATATAGTGCATAAACGAGTTTTGCAAAACAATTCTGCAGAAGATGAAAAGAGAAGACAAGAATTTACATTTCTACAGCCCATAAAGTTTTTTTTTATTTTTGTTTTATTATTGCTAGGAAAAGCTTTGAGTACATGTGCTCTTTTTCAACAGTTCTGTGTCACAAATGTTACAATAGTGACAGAACAAGTGGATAACAATGAGACATTACAGTGGATGTCAAAAGTGCAGAGCAGCTTAAATGAGGCATTACAGAAGGCAATAAAAAGCTGAAGTGCAAAATACAGGCTTACATAGGATACAGAAATATAAGGGTGTACTCAGAAAGTAGAGTGATTAGTAGGTACAAACTTAGGAACAGGGCCACAATCATTAGGTACAAGAACAATAAGCCTACTTGCTTAGATGTGAATGTAGTAAGCTTTTACTGTAAATTGGCTCAACTTAGTTGTATTATAAAGCATGCTAGGAAAGTCAGTCAGCCAGTAAGTCGCCATAGCCACAAAGCAATGCTGCCCATGGCTAGTGCTGCAGAAAGGTTTTGAGAGCCTGTGGTGAATTATTCTTCAGTTCAGTTCAGTTTTATTGATGACAAGTATGCATAAAATCAATTTGTTATAAACAACATTTTAAAAAATAAATCATACATGACACACAATAAAACATCACTTCAATACAGTACTCATATGTTATTATACATAAGCAAATAACAAACTCCCTTATGGGGTTAAAAATTTATAAGAAAAAGGTTTTTTGGCCCAGCAGCATAAAAAGGAAACCCTGACTTGAGTATAGGTATACATGTATGGGTCATTCTTCTAGTGCGGTGCAAGTTATTGGCAAAGCTCACACAGGTGTTTAAGCTTGCGGTGTGTGGGGGGTAAGTCCCAGAATAGCTTTTTTCCCCTTATATACAGGTCTGGTATTTGAGTCTGCTAGCATCAGGTAGACAGTCTGTTAAACAGTACAGGTCACAACTGTGGGTGTGTTTATCCACACCCAGGACCAGTCTGCAGGCTTTATTGCATAAAACAAAGCAAACAACCAGGCACCAGTGAATAATGCCACAGAAGATCACGCACTACTGCTGATGGTGGACATTTTTTTTTTATTTAAAAAGTGTACCTGAAACCTCCACACAGTCACAACATTTCATGCCCTTCCAACAATTACTTTTTCAAGGTTTCAGGTTCACCAGGCTATCCACATAGGGTACAAAGGATGAAGTATCATCTAGGTGGAGCCAAGGTATTTGAAGACCTCTACCTGTTCTAGCCTAGCTTCCAAAGCATTAAAAATGTCAAGGGGGATACTTTTTTATTCATGCATGTGCTGCTGAATAGCATGGTCTTTGTTTTTAGCTGTTGAACACTAGGCTATTGTTGGTTCATACTAAGGCTCATGCTAAGAGTGGTCAGGAACTAGAAGGCATGAGCCCAGTGTTGCTTCTATAAGGTTTTTATTAAAAATATATCAAACTGCCACCATTTAGTGTATGCATATCCAGTCTCCTCTTAAATTCTGCTTTTGTCTTACTTATAACAACTTCGGTTGGCAGACCATTCTATATATTCACCACCCGTGATGTATAGAAATACTTCCTTGGATTGTTTAAAAATGTTGTGCCCATGATTTGCAATGGGTAACCCCATGACTGCATAGTCCTTCCTTAAATTTTATGTTTAATTCATTAATAAGTACTGGATCCTGCATTATATCAAACATAAGTAACAGTCACCTCAGGCTTGTCTAGTAGTGAGTGACATCAAATTAAGAGAGAGTAACCTTTCTTCATAACTTTTATTGGCTAGTCCATTTATTGAGTTAGTGAATCTTCTTTGTACTTTTTCAATCAAGTTTATTTCCTTTTTTTGAATGGATTCCATAACTGGGAAGCAAACACCAGATGGGGGCACACATACAGTATAATCTTAACAAAGGGGCCTAACTCTACTGTCCCTAGATGTAATATTTCTCTTGACTGCCCAGCTTATTTTTGTTGCCTTCTTTATTGCTTCTGATGTTTGCATTCTGGAATTAAAATCATCAGTGATGTATATACCCAAATCTTTTTCATTATTAGCCTTGGGCAGAGGGCTACCCTGCATATAATAATTTGATCTTTTATTTCTCTTCCCCATATGTATCACCTTACACTTGCTTAGGTTGAGTTTCATACTCCATTTAGTTGTCCACTTTATGATGTTGTCAAGATCCTTTTGAATAACTGCTGACTCTCTATCTGTGCTCCCTGGACCACCTAGCTTGGTGTCATCAGCATATTTGGACACCCAACTATCCAAATTATGTGTTAGATCAGCTATAAAGATCTGGAAAAGTACTGGTCCTAAAATTGAGCCCTGCAGCACCCCACTAGACACCTCCCTAACCACAGATAAACATCCATTCACCACAACCCTCTGTAATCTATTGCTGAGCCATTCACCTAGCCATATTATATAAGATGGGTTGATATTAAGCTTTTGTAATTTGACTATGATTGCCCAATGTGGTGTGAGATCAAAGGCTTTTGCGAATTCTAGATAAATAATGTCGCAGGGAATTTTCTGATCTAGGGTGTCGCTGACCTTTTCATGAAAACATAATAGGTTGGTGGTACAGCTCCTACCCCTTTTAACCCCATACTGTTCCTGGTAACAAGTATCTAATATAATGGATAATATATGCTTAATAATGGATTCTAGGAGCTTGCAACATACACTTGTCAGACTTATGGGCTGGTAGTAATGTAGATCAGAAGTTCCTCCTTTTTTAAAAAATAGGCGCAACTCAGGCCAATTTCCATTTGGTTGAAATTGTTCCCATGTTTAATAATTGTTCAAATAGTAATTTTAATGGGAAAGTAATATATTCTTCCATTATTTGTAATCATTTTGCTGGTCTTTTATCTTGACCCTTGTAATGAGTTACTTCTTCATTTTTTAATCTTACACTTGATGTTTTCAGATATTTTGATGTATTGCCGTTTTGTAGATTCTTTATGTTTTATTGGTCTTAGATCTTTGTTGTAAACTTCACAGAAATAAGAGTTGAATAATTCTGCCAACTCTGCATTATCTATCACAACCATATTATTGTGTTAATAGGACCTACTTGTGAATGTATTTTTTTAGTGAGTTTATATAAGCATAAAACTCTTATAAGTTATCTTTTCTTGCATTTTGTGCTATTATAATTTCCATTCTTTCTTTGCTTTCCTGATTTCTTTCTTAAATCACCTTTGATGTTGTTTGTATGATTTAATTATTGCAGTAGTAGGTGAAAATTTCTGTTTTTTATATAATTTATTCTTCATTTTGAGAAGTCTCTTAATCTTTTTATTTAACCATTTTGGTCTTTTGGTATTATTCTTATGCTTCCTTAATCTAGGTATATTTTCATTTGAGGTATTTAAAACACACCACATTTCTTCTGTTGACAGGTTTTGTAGTATGGTGAACCAGTCAATAACTTTCATTTTATCATTTATCTGCCTGATATTAGCTTTTTCAAACAAATATATCTATGTATAACATTTTAGTGGTATGTATCCAAATAACACTGTGAAAGTAACTGAATTATAACCACTATTGCCCAATGGTGGACCACCTGTACATGATTCAATCTGAGTTTCCTCAGAACTCAACACCAAGTCTAATACATGATTGTTCCTGGTTGGCTCTTTCACATGCTGCATTAGATGGTTATTGTTGCAGTTATCGAGAAATTGTTTTCCAATACTACTGGATGCCAGAATTTTTACCAATCTATATCACCAATGTTAATATCCCCATTACTAATACATCCTCTAGTTCACCTGCTTTTTCTATTTCATTAATGATATATTGTGCAATTTCAGTTGTGCTACTTGTGGGGCAATATATAATACCTACTATAATAGATTTGGGACATCCCCCTTGTATTTTGCTCCAAAATAAGTCTGTATCGTTTCCTACTTTAATTTTATTTGTGATATCTGTAGAATTATGTTGCTTTGTAACATAAATTGCTACACCACTTTCTGTTTACTAGTTCTATCATTTTTGTACAGTTTGCAACCTTCAATAGCCATACTCCATATGTACTTCTCAGTATTCCACCAAGTTTCTGTGATCCCAATAATGTCCTTCGATAACTCCTCAAAGATTGCTCTAAGCTCGTGCATTTTGTGATTCATACTTCTTGCACTAACAAGTAATGCTTTAATATTGTTATTGTGTTTATTATTGTGCCATTTTTGACCATATTTAGTTCTTGCTTTATTCTTAGGATGTGACTGGCCATATCCCCCCTTCCTTATTAGTTTAAAACTTTTTTGTCTGAGATATTCAAGAAAGTGTTCTGCTAATTGTTTCATGCCTTTGCTGTTCAAATGGAGTCCATCATAACTATGCAAGTCATTGTTTTGATTGAAATATTCCCAATTATTTATATATGTAATGTTTCTTTCAGTACACCAGTTGCTGAACCTTACATTAATTCTATGTATGGTGTGATTTTTCTCCTTATGTGCTCTAAGTATTGGTAGAAAGCCAGATATAGCAACTTGGATACCATTATGTGCAAGCTGTTCCCCCAGAGACATTAGATCCTGACAAATATCTTTTTCATGCTCACACCCTACATCATTTGTTCCAGCATGCAGGATAGTTATTGAGTGTTAAGGTACTTTAATTTCCCTGATATTTTCCTTAATATCTCTAATTCGTGCACCTGGATAATACAACACAGTTGTGTTTTCTTTATCATCACCACAAATTTAGGAATCACAATATTTAGTTATAGAATCTCCCAGAACAAATTTTTCTATACATCCATGTGGAGAAGGGTGTGTGTCTACAAGCGTATGATCCTGCAGTGGTGCAAATCTGTTATTTAATTAGATGGGGGATGTATCTCCAGGAACTGTCAATTTTTGTTTTGCCTTTTTTCTTACTGTCATCTGTTTTTTATTCTGTATTTGGTTAGGAGCATTTTCCCTGCTTTTCTTTGTAAGCTGACTTTCTTCTTTTGATTTTGTTGGGCTTTGGCTTCCGTCTCTGATCCTTTTTCCTTTTGTTTTAGGTGCTGGGGGGGTTTCTTCCTCTATTTGGGTTCACTTTGTGCCATATCTTTTAGGTCCTGTATTTCTTTTAACAGGTTTTCTTTTCCTTCTGGAGTTCATGTATTGTTTCACATTTTACATATATACTGTAATCACCTTTATCTTTGTCTATTATTGCAGCGTACATATCACATGTTATACATTTACATATGCAGCCTTCTTCATATAGTAATTTTAGTATATCACCTACATTAACTGTATTGGCTTCTGTCCCTTTATTACCTGACATTGTTATGTTACTGATACCTAAGATTACTCAGGATTATTTAGACTTCCTTACCAGTAAAAGGGGGGCCCTGTTCCCCTGTTTCCCTTGCAAACACCTGCATATGCCTCTGGCCTCTGCCCAGTACACCTCCATCTGCACTCATCTTAGCTCACTTTGGTTTCTGAATTTATCCATGGGAAACTGGAATGACATCACTGACACTTCTGTTTCACTTGTGGCACCAAAGCCTGATTTTGTTGCTTTAAATGTAGAAACACAGCATTTAAATCACTGCCCTAAACTTCCCCTAGTGACCCAAAGCTCTAGAGTGTTTCACATGCTTGAATTACTGTTTACAAAATTACCTTGCCGATCGACACTGTTGGTGTCCTCCTAGGCAGTAGTTTGACAGGTTAAAGTGATTGTAAAACACCCTCATGCGTGTTAAGAATACAAAAATGCACTGCCAAATGCTTCCAACAGAACAGAAGCTTCTACTCAAAGCTCTTTTTTAGCCCCGCTCAGTTTGGTAGCTGAATTTATCCACAGGAAACTGGAAGTGACATCACTGACACTTCCGTTTCACTCATGGCACCGACGTCTGATTTTGTTGATTTAAATGTAGAAAAGCATTGTTTAAATCACTGCCCCAAGCTTTCCTTAGTGACCCAATGCTCCAGAGTGTTTCAGAGGCTGCCAATTGACACTGTCAGTGTCCTCCTAGGCAGTAGTTTGACAGGTTAAAGAAGATTGTAAAACACCCTCATTTGGGTTAAAATATAAAATGCACTTCCAAATGCTTACAACAGAACAGGAACTTCTACTCACCAGTTTTCAACAGACACAAAGTTGCACTTCAGGGCATGAGTAGGCTGTCTTTATTATGGTGCCTAAGTGTTTCTGAAATGATTGTGGGTCAAAGTTCAGAGAGACAGGAAAATTATCACTGTTAAATTTGTCAGTTACAGCAGGATTTGTTGTCTTATAGTAACTATATACATCAGCTGCCATTTAGTTAATTGAGTGCCATCACTCCTTGTAGGGAAGGAAAACGCTCGACCATTAATTATCCCTATGAGTTCTTTCATTAATGATATGGAATTCAGATTCATTCAACACAAACAGCAGTTTTTTACTCTGTACATTAATTATTTTGACATTGAACCTTTGTAAAAGAGCCCTGGGCTCAAAGGTAATTGTAATCCTTGAAATATAAATTTTAATGTCGAGGAATTTTGTTAAATGTCATCGAGTACTATTAAATTTGAAGTCACTTAATTTGTGGTACCCATTCTTGCATTTGCATCACCTGCCAATATAATTGAAACATTCCAAAATTACAGTTTAATGTTATCAGTATTTCCAAAGAATCTTAAAAATGTTATCCTTGCACTCTCCTCAAAATGAAGGTGGTTGATACAAGTCAACAGCACCCATGTCATGTTTGTATTGATGTGAATTCAATTTCAATTGAATCAATTTATTGAAAAAATGAAAACCTATGAAAACTTGTGTTTGTGTAAGATTTTGGTGAGCAACTTAATGGGTGGTTAGGTAGTCTTTTAAATATTTAAATACTACAAATACAGTAACCTGCCCCAATCCATGATGGTAACATTAAATATGCGGAAAATTGAGTGAACAGCAGCCCTATAAAAAAAGAGAAATAAGATGAAAAGTGAGAGAAGAGAGCTGATGAAAAAGAGCTAAAAGCTTCAAGAGAACAGTGAAATTGGTGGTTCCAAAGATCCTCTCTGGAAGTTGGAAGGGATCTAATAAAGTGCTTAAATAATCATTTTATACATCTTTATTGTATACTAAAGTGAATAGCAATTAGCATTTAATATTAACATAGATAAAGTCAAAGAACCTCTGTGTGCAAACACTGAGGCAAGGGTTACCCCAAGGGGCATTTGGCTGGGAAGCCAAGTTTCAAGAAAATACAACATCACACATGCCCCCACAATGCAAAGCATCAAGGGATCAAGGGCTACATATGCAAATCCTTTGCAAACTGTGTGAGAGGTCTTTCGGCACCATGCAATTCTGCTTAAAGTTGGACCAGCATAACATTCTGTGGTGATTTGCATATGTAGCCCTTGATGCTTTGCATAGATAAAGTTATGCTTTTGGAAGTATGCACTTTATAAACTGAAAATACTGTTAACCAGAATGTTTAAGACGCAAATGTATTTTGAATCAGCAGTTGTTTTTTTTTTTTTGCAATCTTTTTACTTATATGCACTTTATATATTAAATTAAATAGGTGGCCACCACTTTCAATAGGGTAATGTTATTAAGTTAGCTAGTTAGCTTTTTTTTAATTACTCTGCATGTGCACTTTGGGTATATAAAGACATATGAGGTTGTAGAACTGCATCCCTTAGGAAGCCATACCTGTGAAGCACAGGGGATAGTAGTGTCTGGCACACTGGATTGGGATAGGTTATTGTATTTGTATGGTAGTCAGCATTAAATGTATTTAAACATCATAGTTTTTTAGGAATTGAAGCACTTTATTGCATTTTTGTACCAAGAAATAAAACTCTGTTTCTTGCATATTTGAAGTGCTTTTTTGTTATTTAAAATATTGAAAAGACTACCTAACCACTCATTAATTTGCTCAGCAAAATCTTATGCAAATATAAGTTTTTTTGAGAGCGCTAAAGTCAAAGCTTTCTTAGCTGAGCAGCCCTGTCAATACAAGTAAGCGCATATCCAACTTTTTTCTTTGTTGTGTTTCCATGGCATTTTGTATTTGCTGCTACTAACAGGGTCAATCTATGATAAGTCACCGGCCACTAGAGGTAAAATAAGTGACTTACCCCAATTTTTGAGTTTTTTTATAAAACCGCATTTTTCCTCGTTTTTTCCATAAAATGACAATAGCTTGATAATAACTTGATTAAAAACTGCCATCATGAGCCAAGCAGTGAATAATAGTAACACTTCAAATGAATGTGCCAATACAGAACCATTTGCTTTTTGTAGCATTGAAACACTTGCTCAAAGAAAACTAAAGATCAGCAGTGGTACAAATGAAAGAACTGAAGCATGCACATCATCAGCAAATGGTGACCAATTAAGTGATTACTGCATTGAATTAGAAAAACATTTATTCAAGGAGATTAACACTGCTTATAATATATCTACATTGGAAACTTATCTTGAATGTGAATTATTCCCTAGGGGCTTACAAGTGCTAAGTACTCCATCAGGAGGAATTGATGCCTTTGAATTTAAAAAGAAATAGGAAGAGGTAGCTAAAATATGCACAAAAGTATTTATTAAATTGTTGATTAAAGCTGATCTGAAAAAACATGAACTGATTATCACAGAGTTACAAGCTGCTAAAAACAAATTAAATGACTTTGTTAGAGATCCCCTGTTTAATGAATTAGACAAGGACTTGAAAGATAGACTTGAAGCTTACAAAAAAAAAATATTAATTCTGAGGAAACAAAGTAAGCTAACCCATGATGAAGGTGACAAAGAGAGAGGTTCCTTCTGTAACTGGCCATGGGATGAATTTAGTCACAGCCAAAGTAGGGGTAGATCACATAACAGAAATCAAAGTCAGAATCAAACTAGAAAATGCAACTAAAGTAAACAAACTCATTCTGGGTCTTTTAACATAAGTAACGAAGACAATGATACAGCTAATAGTAATGATACTAATAGCCAGAATAGTAATCAAAGCACCAAAGGTCCTTTTGTTACACCGGGGGCTCCAAAGCCCCAGATCAAATAAATCGGGGAGGAAGGGGAAAATGAGAAGAGGGGTGAGGGGCAAGGGGAAGAAATATCACCCCAAGATGATCAGGCAGGAATCTCCCAGCCAGAGGTTAAATATCATTAATTTATCGGATCGGTTATTAACAGAGCCACAATGCAGAGTTTTAGATAAGGGACTGACATTTGTTCCAACCCCAGCAATCAATGAATTTGAGATTAATCTGGACCTGTTCAAGTTTTTTAAGAAGATTAAATTAAAGGAATATTTCAAGCAAGATGGCCAGGCATAACACAAGGAATAGATTAATGAACAACATGAAGAGAATAATGATTCTCAGGAAAGCATTACTTTAAATGGCTTGAATGAATTGTATATAAAAACGAATGTGACAGATGATTTAGCCAATACAGGTGATTATGTAAACATGCAGCAGGAAGACGTTGTTAATAGTGGTTCTATATGAGATGAAAGAAGGAGAATTTTTAAAGGGAAATCAGATTTTTGTCCCAGAACCCTAAATCCGAATATATTGGTATTTGAAAAACTGGTAACTGAAGAGATTGGAAAAACAGTAGCCGATCACAACAATGAGAATAAAAAACATTGGAGGAATTTAACTAATACAGAAAACAGAGTTTTAAAACAAATTCAACAATGGGAAGATGTAACTATAAAAAACGTAGAAAAGGGGGCAATATCATTTTGTTGTCTAATGCACAATATGACACATAGAAACACAGAATTTGATGGCAGATAAGGACCACTTGGCCCACCCAGTCTGTCCATTTCCCTACCTAATGGATAAGCTGCAGATCCTAGTTAACCAGCAGCCTACTTCTTCCTACCCCCAACCCCTAGAATTGCCTTATGACTGTCCCATTCATGCTTGAATTCCACCACTGTTTTTGACTCCACAATCTCCTCCGGAAGGCCATTCCATGCATCCACAACCCTCTCTGTGAAAAATACTTCCTTAAATTACCTCTGAGCTGCCCCTCTATCTTCAAATTGTGCCCCTTGTTCTTGCCGCCTCTTTTTTGAAAGATGCTACCCTTTGGACTTTGTTGATTCCCTTGAGGTACTTGAAAGTTTCTATCATGTACCCTCTCCCTCCTTTCCTCGAGGCTATACATATTAAGCTCCTTTAGTCTCTCTTCATATGTCTTCCGGTGCAGACCCTGCACCATTTTAGTTGCCCTCCTCTGGACAACTTCCATCCTGTCTATGTCTTTGGAGATTGGGTCTCCAGAACTGCACACAGTACTCCAGATGGGGTCTCACCAGCTGTCTGTACAGAGGATAATAACTCCCTGTTTTCTACTGGTGATGCCTCTCCTATGCATCCCAGTATCCCCACAACCCCTCCTTGCTGCCCTCTCACATTGCTTGCCCACCTTTAGGTCATCTGATATATTCTCCCAGGTCCCTTTCCATTTTTGTTGTTGTTAGTATCTCACCTCCCATTGTGTACTCTTCCCCTGGGTTTTTGTTTCCCAGGTGCATTACCTTGCACTTCTTAGCATTGAATCTAAGCTGCCATACATTTGACCATTCCTCTAACACTACGGTGAATGATATTGTTAGTGATCAGCTATGGTACAAGAAATTGTCTGGTAAGTTTAAGGCTGAGTTTTTTGAATTGCTGAATAATGCTAAGGCATCTGGTGATATTACTTTTGCAGAATTTATTTTTTTGTGGCAAGAAACTCCAATGATGCCAGTTCTATATGCATTACCAAAAATACATAAAAATGCAGAGATACCACCAGGTTGCCCCATTGTCTCTGGGATGGGATCTCTTATTGATATTTTATCCATTTTTGCTGACTTCTTTCTTTAAAAAGAGGTATGTAAATTGAGATCCTACCTCAGAGACACTGGGGACCTGTTAATGAAGTTACAACATTTTGTTTGGGAACAGAATTATTGCTGGATTACAATAGACATTGAATAGCTGTACTCTTTGATACAGCACTCAAACAAGATCACTGTGTGTAAATATTTTCTTGAAAGGACAACTGTGTTAAATCCAACAACTTTTTACTTGAGGGCATTAGATTTATTCTCACTCATAATGTGTTTGAAAACAACAATGATTTTTTCTTGCAGATCCTAGGAACAGTGATGGGGACCTGCATGGCCCAAACTTATGCATATCTGACATTGGGTCTGTGGGAATTAGACACTATATATTCTGAGACCTTACCATATACAGGTGATTTCATCTTGTGGTATTGCTTTATTGATGACGTCATCTAACATACTAACATACTAAAATGCCAGCAGAATAGGCCTAGCAGTCTTTCATGTCTGCTCATTTGGTCAGCCCCCACCCTAGGAGATGACCTTGCTGCCCCCTCACCCTCTCTAGCTTCTCCATTCCCAGTTCCAGATATTCTCACTGCACTGGATTTTGCTTCCAGAACCCTTCCCCTGTACCTGTCCCACCCCCGTTGAACCCCTCCACCATCTCTGCCTCCACCAACCCCCTAGGCAGTGCATTCCATGGCTCCACCACCCTCTCAGTGAAGTAGCACCTCCTCCTTTCTCCCCTGAATCTTCCCCCCTCCAGCTTCCACCCATGCCCTCTAGTTGCCTCCTCCTCCTTCCTTTGAAGCACCCTGACTGCTCCTCCCCTGTTTATCCCCTTCATGTACCTGAAGACCTCTATCATGTCCCCCCAGTCTGTTCTCTCTTCCAATGTGTACATATTTAGCTCTTCAAGCCTCTGCCCATACGTCCTGTCCCCCAAGCCCCAAATCACTTTGGTTGCCCTCCCCTAGACCCTCTCCAGGAGTTTAATGTCCCTCTTTAAGTGTGGCCTCCAAACTGCACGTAATACTCGAGTGCAGCCTCACCACAGTTATACAAGGGAGTATCACTTCCCTCCTTCTGGAGGTGATCCCCCTAGTGATGCATCCCAGCATCCTGTTGGCCTTGGCTGCTGACCTCCTACAAGTCTCCAAGTTGTTGATCTTGACATCCACCACCACCCCCAGGTCCCTCTCAGCCATCGAAACCTGTAGCATTCCCCCCCAGGTGTACACTTGGCCTGGATTTCTGGCCCCCAGGTGCAGTACCTTGCATTTCCCTGCATTGAACCTCAGCTTCCACTTTCTAGACCATCTTTCCAGAGCCTCCAGATCCTTCTGTAGGGCCACCCTCCCCTCCTCCCCATCCACCACCACCCCCAGTTTTGAGTCATCTGCAAAGAGACTCATCTCACTCCTAATACCTGTCCTTATATCAGAGACATAGGCATCGAACCGGAGGAGCTCAAGGACTGATCCCTGCGAGACCCCACTAATGACCCTCCTTGGGGATGAGACTGTCCTGCCAACTACGACCCTCTGGGTCCGGTCCTGGAGCCAATTGCCTATCCATCTGATCATCTTGTTCTGCACCCCATTTCTCCCAGCTTATCCAACATGCCCCCATGAGGAACAGAGTCTGCATGGGGGGGGCACAAAGAATATATACCAGATTTTACTGAGTGGCTTAATTCAAATAATTTAAGATTACATTTAACATATTCTATGCATGAATCTGTGATTCCTTTTATGAATATTGAGCTCATTGGTAAGGCCGGGAAGCAGGTTACTACTCAAAATCATAAAAAAGACACTGCCTGTAATTCTTAGTTGCATTACAAAAGTGCCCACCTTACAAAGCTTAAGAAATCGATACCATATAGTCAAATGTTAAGTGTGAGGTGCAACTGCAGTATTCAAAGTGATTTGGAAATTGAAACTGAAAAAAATGATACAGGATTTTCTTGAAAAAGGGATATGGTTTAAATTACTTACAAGAAGTGAGACAAAAAGCGGCATCAAGGGATCGCAAGACTCTCTTGATAGCCAATAAAACAACAGTGGGACATAAAGAAACAGTTACATTTTGTATTGAGTACAATTTAATTGCTGGAAAATTAGGCAGTGTCATATACAAGTATTTGCCAGTTTTGACAAATGACACAAGGTTGGTGGAGAATGTAGGAGCCAAGCCCAGAATTTCTTTTAAACGGGCAAAATATATTAAGGATAGGATTGTACAAAGTAAATTTGTGATGACTGATGTTGGGAATGCAACCTGGTTACCCCCACCCCACCCCCAAGAGAGTTCAAAAAATGTAGAAATTGTAATGCTTGTCAATTTGGATTGGAAGGCACAAAATGAATTCACCCAGTCAACACACAGAGATTTAAATAAATGAGTGCATTAACTGTAGTACAACACATGTTGTTTCTGTTCTAATATGTCCGTGACGTGTTGAATGTGGGCATGACAGAATGAAAGGTAAAACAAAGAATGCAACAGCACATTGGCAACATTAAAAATAAAAATCCAAATAGCCCCATAACAGCACATTTTGAGTTGGAGCATAATGCCAGCCCAGTTGGAATACAATTTATGGGTTTGGAATGTGCAAGGAAAAAAGGAACAAGATGTAATTTGCCATCAAAAACAAAGCTGCAACAACTTGAAAGCTCCTGGATTTGGAAACTTAAGAGCTTAAGACCAAGAAGTCTAAATAGCATATTGGATTTAAAACCATATTTATGATGTGTTAAAGTGGTTATTATTATTATGTAAGTATGGCTCTGTTGTCAAATAGCCTGTCTGATATTATTGTTCAATTATATTTATTGATATGTATTTCTCATCTCCCTAGAAAAGAATTGTTATAAGATGGTAACATTAAATATGCAGAAAATTGAGTGAATGGCAGCTGTATAAGAAAACGAAAAAAATGGAAAAAAGAAAAAAGATGAAAAGTGAGAGAAGAAAGCTGATGACAAAGAGCTGAAAGCTTTGAGAGAACAGTGAAATCGGTGGTTCCAATGATTCTCTCTCTGGAAGTTGGAAGGGATCTAATAAAGTGCTTAAATAATAATTTTTATATATATTTTTATGTATACTAAAGTAAATAGCAATCAGCATTTAATATTAACATAGATAAAGCTATGCTTTTGAAAGTATGCACTTTATAAACTGAAAATACTGTTAACCAGAATATTTCAAAAGCAAATATATTTTGAATCAGCATTTATTATTTTTGCAGTCCTTTTGCTTATATGTATTTTATATATTCTATTAAATGGGTGGCTGCCACTTTAAATGGGGTAATGTTATTAAGTTAGCTAGTTAGCCATTTTTTTAATTACATTGCATGTGCACTTTGGGTATATAAAGACATATGGGGTTATAGAACTGCACCCCTTAGGAAGCCATACCGGCAAAGTGCAGAGGATAGTAGTGGCGGGCATATTGGATTGGGGTAGGTTATTGTATTTGCATGGTAGTCAGCACTAAATGTATTTAAACTGTCATAGTTTTTGAGGAATTGGAGCACTTTATTGCATTTTTGTATCAAGTGAGAAATAAAACTCTGTTTTTTTGCATATTTAAAGTGCTTTTTTGTTATTTAAACTATTTAAAAGACTACCTAACAACCCATTAATTTGCTCACCAAAATCTTATGCAAATATAAGTTTTTTGACAGCGCTAAAGCCAAAGTTTACTTAGTTGAGCAGCCCTGTCAATACAGTACGCACATATTCAACTTTTGTCTTTGCTATGGACACTTGTACTCATTTTCATAGGCAACTGTAGTCAAATGTATACATAATATATATAAATTGACAATACATAGCACATTAAACAACCACAATAGTATAGATCAACAATATTGTCAAACCATCAACACTAACATAAGATCAAATAAAACAGTTATACTACAAGTGTCAATAGGACAAATGTATCAGACATCCAACTATTATAAATCTATTTAAATTATATTTAATAGAAATCAGTGTTAACAAACCCACATACAGCCAACCATATTCATTTTTCACTGACTATTTCATTATTCAACTTGAGACACATCAATCTTAATATTGGTATAGTCAGTAATACTATAGCAAAGTTTCCTGTAGCATAACTATTTCTGTATTGAACCCATTCCCTGTCATGTGCCTTTCTTTTTGCCTCTGCTGTGTTTCAGTAGATCAGATAAAATGTTTTCTTACTCTGATTACATAGGTATTCCAGGTGCTGAAAAATTCTTGCTAGGTGATCCTTGTGACTATTAATGCCCATCCTGGGCCTCCCAACTCACTGAGTGCATCCAGTGTTCACTGTAGCTGCACCCTTTTTAGAGTACCAGTGCCCGGCTACTGTACTTTAGTAAAACTGTGCAATTCTGTGGGTATTCGCCATCACTGTATTTCTTTAAAGCTTATTACTCTGAGTTGTGCTAATACTTGTGAAAACTAAAGAGGAGTTTGACTATGAGTGTCATGCTCCTCAACTTTGGGTCTATGCCATCCAATGCTGACATTAAGACCTCTGTAAAAATGTTTCTTGCACTGTTAATACTGATGACCCCATTACTATAGTAAGGTTTTATGAGCTTACAGAGACTACTGAGGTTGAGGTGGCATCATTCCCTGGTTAAGATTGAACACACAACTCCTTGGTCCCCCCTAAACAGCCTTTCAGTACCCAAATCTCCCAGCCCAATTCCCTCCACAATGTGAACTTAAGTTTGGTACCACTAATGGAGTGCTATGGTATTCCTATAATATATGTGTTTCCAGGGTCACTCATAAGCCCTATCCCTTAACCATAAAACCCTGGAGACTGAAACATTACCTAAGAACCTCTAGAGGTCTAACACTAATATTACCCTTATTGTCAGGCAATGTCCACCCCAACCTAGGTCCAGCACATAGTCATGGTTCAGGTTGTGGTAACCAAGGAAAACTGAATATAGTCTTGCTAAACATTGGTAGTCTCTTACCAAAATTTGTTAACTTTGGAGCCTGGTTGCGTCAGTACAGCCTGACATAATTTTCCTTAAAAAAATCTGGTTCACTCCCAAAATATCAGATTCTGCCTTCTCCCTATCAGGTTTTAACCTCTTTAGAAAGGACTGGCTAGGCAAGTGAGGTGGGGGTTGCCTTATTTACCTAAGGTTTGACTTGCAAGGCTTCAACTTTGAAATTAATTGTTTGTTAAGGGACTGTGAATGCCTGGTTATTAAACTTCTGCTGGGAACAGGATACAAATCTCTCATCCTTATAGCAATCTATATTGTTTTAATTATTTGAAAACTGGTAACTGGGAGTGGCACACAGGGCCAAGGCTCGTTCCCAGGTGTGACACAAAATCCCACCTGGAAAACACTAAATGGCCTGCAGTCCTTCTCTAACTATTTCAAACAAATTATTCACAACTGGGAATCCATAGTTACTGGTGATTTCAAAATTAGTTGGCTTGCTAAGTTCAGACCAGGTCACAGGGACATGATTGCCAGCCTGTCTCTCTGCCAAATTGTCTCAGAAAACACTAGAACCAATTATAAAATGGGCACCATAATTAATTGATTGGATTTTGGTAACCCACCCTGACAGGGTTAAAGAAGTCAAAGTACTACCACAACTATAATTGTCACTCACCTGTGCAATGCTTGTGGACAATTAAATAGTCCAAGTCCCACCCCCCACCCAATTCATTACTAGCCATGTTCTAAGCAAAGCTAAAGTGCCTGATTTCAAGTTTCACATTGCTCAGATAGACTGAAGATATCTGGAAGACATCCCTGACATTGATTTGGCCCTAGACGTTTTTATAACAGAGTTTTTAAAGCCTGTGACAAATATGCACCCATCAAAAAACATAAGGTGAGTGGTATACCATCTGGCCGAATCATCTTTGAACTCCCAGCCCTCATGAAAGAGAGAGACAAAATGTAATCAATGGCTAGGCAGTCTGGGTCCCCAGTGCACTTCCAACAATACAAGGCAGCCCAAAACTACTGTACTAGCAGGATTAGGTTGGCCAAATTGGACTTTTGTAAAGTTCAGCAAACCCAGAATTGGAGCTGTGGGAAAAGATTCTGGGAGAATGTCTTAAAGCTCCTGGGTAAGGGAGAAAAAATGTCACGGAAAATGCTTAAGGTTGATGGGAAGGAGGTCTTAGATCTTACTGAGATCACAAATAAATTCAATGTAGCCTTTACGGACCTAAGCTCCATTCTACGCACTGATCCTGCCCGGCTCCCCTGTGATGGTCCTGGTATTGAAGCTCACCCCTGGTGGGTCTAGGCTAAGGGCACCAAAAATTCTACTTCAGGTCTGTCTGTGTTAATGACATTCTAAAATACATCATAAAGGTTATTGGCAAAACCAGTAGAGGAGATCAGTGGCGACTCCAGCTTCTGTTGGTTACCAGGGCACTGGTTGGGCACCACAGTTGACAGCCAGGGCACATACAGAAACTGGAATTGAAAGCATGTGTGCATATTCCTGTGGGCTTGCCTTTTAAAATAATAATAATAATAATAATATGCTTTATTTGTTAAGCGCCTTTCAGGCATCAAGGTGCCATACAATAAAAGAATAAAATCCAACAAATTCAGCCACATAATAAATACAATTCAATAGATAGTGCATCCATATGATTTTTCCCACAGAAAAGATTTCAGAGCCTGTTTAAAACTCCCCACAGTTGTGCACTCCCTAATCCGATGGGGTAGACAATTCCAAAGGGAAGGGGCCGCAAACATAAAAGCACGGGCCCCAACAGATTTTAAATTCATCCTAGGAATCTCTAGCAACCCCTCATCGGCAGAGCGGAGTGGTCTCACAGGGTGGGAAGGAATCAGGAGTTCTTTCGGGTAAGCAGGGCCCAGTTCATGTAGTGCTTTAAAAGTCATTAAGCCGACTTTGAAGGTGATCCGCCACTGAACTGGCAGCCAGTGCAGCTCCCGCAGCACCGGTGTAATATGGGAAGATCTAGGAGTTCCCACCAACAACCGTGCTGTGGAATTCTGCACCAGCTGCAAGCGGTGGATATCAACCCCTGGAAGCCCAAAGTAAAGCGAGTTGCAGTAGTCAAGGCGCGAGGTCACAAAGGCATAGATCAAAGCTGGCAGATCACCAGATGGAACAAGGTGCTTGATCCTGGTTATGTTTCTTAGATGGTAGAGATATGTCTTAACCACAGCTGACACCTGAGGTCAAAGTGTCAGCCCAGCATCCAATATCACCCCCAAGTCTTGCACCTGTTCAGAGACCAGCAGCTCGACAGCCCCAAGACACAATCCAGATGGGAAGCCGGCCACTGGACCCCCTATCCGGCAATCCAGATCCAAAACCAACACCTCCGTCTTCCCTGGGCTCAAATTCAACCAACTGGACCTCAGCCAATCCTGGATTTCATTGAGGCAGCTATTAAATACTGAAACAGCTCCTTCCTGGTCGGGAGCAAAAGACAGGTATAGCTGGGTATCATCGGCATAGCAATGAAACTGCAGACCACAGCGTCTCACAATGTCTCCAAGGGGAAGCATATACACTGCAAACAACATGGGGGACAAAATAGAGCCCTGAGGCACCCCATAAGGCAGAGAGGTGGGGTCGGAAGAAAAGACCCCCGAAACCACCCTCTGAGTTCTTCCGGTAAGGTAAGAAGTGAACCATCTGAGGACCACCCCAGAAAACCCACAAGTGTATCTCAAGTGCTCAAGAAGGACCCCATGGTCAACGGTGTCAAATGTTGAGGACAGGTCTAATAGTACCAGAATGGACCATTTTCTCTGGTCTATCGCCATCAGAAGATCATTGAGCACCCGAACCAGTGCAGTCTCGGTACTGTCCCTCTTTCGAAAGCCTGATTGCAGTGGTTCATAGATGCTATGGATGGTCAAATGGTTCTCCAACTGAGCTGCCACTACTTTCTCGATCACCTTCCCCACAAAGGGGAGGTCTGGGATAGGCCTGTAGTTGGCCAGACAGTCTGGGTCCAATGAAGCTTTCTTCAACAAGGGTGTCACCACCGCCTCTTTCAAGGAATAGGGATATTCACCCGAGTTAAGGGAGCACCAGACTATCTGTGCTAGAACTGGGAAAATGACATCCCCACAGCCCAAAATAAGGGATGTAGGACCCGGATCTAAACTACAGCACGTGGGGTGCATCCCTAGGACAATCCGCATAACATCTATGGTTTCCGGGCGGTCAAAGGTACTCCAGGAAAATGGAGGGGTAACGACCAAGTCCTGATCACAACAGCTCACACAGAATGTGTCAGGAGGATCTCTGACCTGATGTCCATCACCTTATCAGCAAAGAACTGAGCAAGCTCATCACACTGTAATTGTGAAAATGCTCTTTGGAGCTGAAGACAGGTTGGGTTGCACAATCTGTCCACGGTTCTGAAGAGCTGAGCTGGTCGGTTCTGAGTGGCAGAAATTTCCCTGGACAGGAATTCTGCTTTCTTACGGGAAATTTCTGACTGAAAGAATTGATAATGTTCTAGTAGTCTAAGATGATCAGCATCCAGGCCACATTTCCGCTAACAACGATCTAACCTGTGTCCTAGTTGCCGTAGCTCCTTCAAGGCCCCATCAAACCAAGGTGCCTGAGGTCAAAGGGAAAGAGGGCGCACACAAACTGGAGCAACAGAGTCCAGGGCAGAGCTGATGGCATTATTATAGGCCAAAACCAATGCCTCTGAATCGTTGCAATGCAAGGAAATTATGATAGGTCAAGGACCGCAGTAAGGCCATCGGAAGTAATATTCCACAAAGGGCGATACTTGACCATCTCCACAGGGGTCGGCCTACAAGGTGGGATGCCAAAATTGAATCTCACAGTGTAGTGGTCGGACCATCCGACTTGTTCCACCCCCACGTCAGAGGCCTCGATCCCCAGAAGGAAGACCAGGTCAAGGGAATGGCCTGCTTTATGTGTAGCAGTGGTAACCACCTGTGTTAGGCCCAGTGAATCCATCAACTGAAGGAAGTATTGTCCAAATTGCGAGAGTTCATCGTCGATCCAGGCATTAAAATCTCCCAGAACCATCAGTCTGGGAGACTCGAAAGCCAGATCGATAATGAAGTCCGCTACTTCCTTAAGGAATTGCTTCCCATCTCCGGGTGGACGGTAGATGACAGCAATTCGATAGCCCACACCTGCTACAGCAACATATTCAAAGGAGATGGTCTCCACAACTGGAACACTAGTGAGTGCCAATTCAGTCTTAAAACAGACTACAACCCCATCCCCCCTGCGGTCCAACCACGGGCGGTGTATCACCATAAACCCACCTGGAATTGCAGCCTCCAATATTGGGCCTGCATTATCATCCAGCCAGGTCTTGGTGATGCAAGCCAGGTCTGCCAAATCAACAAGATCAAAGATCACAGCAGTCTTGTTCTGGACAGACCTAGCATTGCACAACAGTGCCCTGGTTGGACAAAACTCCTGAACTGCCCTGACTACCTGCCCATCACCAATGATGGTGCCCTTGGGTATGAGGACCAAGCAAGATGGTCCACGCTCCAAGCTTCATTTCACCTCAGGACGTCTCCTGAGCTTAACCACTCCTATGGGAGCACTCCGCTCCTCCAGCCTCCACTGTTTGCACCTCCCACCCCAACCCCCCCTACAGACAATTCCAAAAGCACGGCAACGTTGATAAATAGAAAAAGCCAAAGGAGGGGGAAGAAAAGGGCGGAGGGAGCAAAGGGCGGAAGCTGAATAGCGCACGACCGGAGGGGATACAGGCAAACACATATCCCAGGCCAGTAATATCGTATCCCTAAAAATCCACCACACTCGAAGTTCGCCTCCCGACACTACATAGATACCTAAAAACCAAATAACTAACAATGACTTAACTTCTTATCATACTCTAAATTATCCCACTAAAACAAACATAAAAGACAGCCATATAAACAAATGAAAATAAAACAAAACCAATAAAAATATAAAGAGAAAAGTTTTGTAATCCACCCCCCAGGTTAGTCTCTCACACTAAACTAAACAGAGGGTGAAATTACAGATTTTCACTGGGCCCTTTCACTGCCCAAACTAATTTCCAAATATAAAGACTTGATGACAGGGAAAACACAAGCTGGAGATAGATAAAACTAAACAAAACAAAAAAATACTTGCAGTGCATACAGGGATCAAAAAACAAACACATTAAATCTGTTAAACAAAAGTAAGAATGTTCATGGTGCCAAAACAAGAATACAGTAAAGTCAGAAGGTTGAAAACAGAATTGGCTCACTTTGGAAAAGTCAGCCAGTATCCTCCAGGGCCCACAAATATCTTCAGTTGTAGAATAAAAGGGGAAATATCTCGGGAGGTCAGTGGCACACCACTATGACCACCGGCCAGGCCAGCCCTCCGACTGACCACCCCGCAAATCTAGGGAAGGAGAGTAGAACACTGGACCACTGACCAGCCCCCCTCTCCCACCCTATGGGAGCCAGAGACCCCCAAAATCCCCAGTAGCCTCTAATAGCCCACAAGTCATAGGACAAAAGCCAGTACAGAAAAAGGCATCACAAAACAATCCAAAATTGATAAAAATGAAAGAAATATGGAGCGGTCCAAGCTGAACAGTTCCTTTACCAGGACACGTTTCAGTCAACTCTCCGGTAGGCAAATCCACCTGGCCACGTCTTCAATATTTCGGTGACAATCCTTACTAGAAAACAACTCCAGAGTCCAAAAAGCCACTTCAGAGGCGTCCCAGTAAATCCACTTTTGAATCCAAGCTGCTGACTTTGGAATCCAGGCTGCTGACTCCCACCATCAGCAAAGGACCCACACACAACTCCAAAATCCACTTCAAAGGTGACCCAATAATTCCAATTTTGGATCCAGGCTGCTGACTCCCACCTCCAGCACAGGACCCACACACAATCCAACAGTCTGTCATCACAGTGGCCGACTCACGCCACCAGTTCCACGGTAGACAGGTTCCAGCTGAAGCAGTAACAAACAGGACCCGAAACAGCAGGCAGAAAAAAGCAGGTCCCGGCTAAAATCCTATCTAGAGAGAGCAAAATGCAAAAAAGCAAATAGGGCATTTACCGACCGGCGTTTGCAGACCGGGAAGTAAAGAAAAAACACTTGCGAATTAATCGCGTTATACCATCAATACAAATTGACCCCCGAATTTAGAATTAATGGGATTGAGATATAATACAACAATTTAAAATAAATAAAAGAAATAAAATAGCAGAACTGCAGAACTACAACGATGCCTGGCCCAGCATGGTTGCCATCTTTACTTCCAGTTATACACTCATGGTAGATTGCTGTGATGTGATACTATGCTACCAAAATGCAGTAGCGCAGAGGACTGGAGTGTGATTGATCCCTATTTGAACAAATGATGAACGTTATGTCTCTGAAATTAAAATACAATTTTTACCATTTTCATTGTATTTTTTAGAGCTTTTATTATTTTATAAAACGCTTACTCATGCAACATATACTAAGTTTGTATTTAAAGAGGTTTTTGTCTGCTCCATTTTCTCTTTTAGTATGCAGAAGAAACATGCCACCTATTTTCCACTGTATGTGACCATCTATCTAGCACATGCTTAAAGTAATTGGTTTATGGGTGTGGTAAGAGCGCCTTTTTCTGGACTGGTGCTCACTTCAGAAACCACAAAGGACATATGCCTGCCCCCAAATCAATCTGTGTACAAAGTAAATTTTGTGGTTGCCTGTATTTAGGAAGGGAAGGTATTGTATTTTGGTTCTGGGGAGCTGGGCCTCCAATTCCTTCCATATCCTTGTTCTGTGCAGCACCGTCGAGCGATGCCCACATGCTAGCATGTTTTGTGATGCAATTTATCTGGACAGCTTGGGGGCATGTTCCACAGACAGTAATTTGGCTGTTTTATTTTTAAATAGTTTTTGATATTTTACATGCCTGTTATGAACAAATCCAACCCCCCAACTAACATGGGTCTTGTTAGTTGAGCAGGCCAGGGGGACTTTGATATTTTCTGAATGGGCATGTAAACTATAAAAAAAACATGTTAAGAAACAAACCCATTACTGTCTATGGAGTATGCCCCACCTAGTACCATCCATATTATTACATCACAAAACATGCTATCCTGGATTCAGCACTCAGGACAAGGAAGTGGAAGGGATCTTTGGCTCAGCTCCATGGATCCACAATACAATCAGTTCCCCTCCTAAATACAGGCAACAAAAAAAAAATTTTAAACACAGATCAATTTTGTGGCAGTTATTTTATGTTTTTTTTGGTGGCTCCTTCCAAAAATCCAGGCAAGGTGCAGTGCTCTTTGAAAAACCATGCATACACAGAAGACAGAATAAAACAGATGACAGGATGCAATTCAACAATATCAGTGAACTACACAGTAAGAAAACATTTGTATAGAGCAAATGTACTGCATTAAACTACGTATAACTAAGTACCAATGAAATTAGTTCCTGCAGATTCCTAAATGATGTACACATTGTCGTATTTCTTATAACTATCCTATGGGAGTGGGTCCCAGCAAGGTAGCCTGGGTAAAACATTGGCTGGACAACAGGACACAGAAGATAATAGTAAATGGAGTCCACTCTGAAGAAAAGGGGGTTACTAGTGGGATACCGCAGGGTTCACTACTGGGTCCAGTCCTTTTTAATATCTTTTTAAGTGACATTGCAGAAGGACTGGAAATAAAAGTATGCCTCTTTGCAGATGACACAAAGATCTGCAACAGGGTTGATACACAAGGAGACATGGAAAGGATAAGAAGGGACTTGGCAAGGCTGGAGGAATGGTCAGAAGTATGGCAGCTTGGATTCAATGCAAAGAGGTGCAAAATAATGCATCTGGGAAACAAAACCCAGGGAAGAGTACACAATGGGGGGGTAGTAAAAACAACAAAATGGAAAGGGACCTGAGGTAATCATATTAGATTACCTTAAGGTTGGCAAGCAATGTGAGAAGGTAGTAGGGAGGGCTAAGGGATACTGAGATGTATAGGGAAAGGCATCACCAGCAGAAAATAGGAAGTCATTATCCCTCTGTACAGACAGTTGGTGAGACCCCATCTGGGGTACTGCATCCAGTTCTGGAGACCCCATCTCTGCAAGGTCATAGACAGGATTTAGGCCGTCCAGAGGAGGGCAACTAAAATGGTGCAGGGTCTGCAAAAGAAGCCATATAAGGAGAGACTAAAGGAGCTTAATATGTATACCTTTGAGGAAAGGAAGGACATGACAGAAACTTTTAAGTTCCTCAGTGGAATCAACAAAGTCCAAGAGGGTAGCATCATTCAGAAAAAAAGATGTGTAAGAACAAGGGGACACAATTTGAAGATTGAGGGGGACGGCTCAGGGGCAATGTGAGGAAGTATTTTTTTACAGAGAGGGTGGTGGATGCATGGAACAGCATTCCTGAGGAGATTATGGAGTCTAAAATTGTGGGTGAATTCAAGAATGCATGGGACAGACATAAGGTAATTCTTGTGGAGGGTAGGAAGAAATAGGCTGTTGGTTAACTAGGATCTGCAGCTTATCCAGTAGCTAGGGAAATGGGCAGACTAGGTGGGCCAAGCAGTCCTTATCTTCTGTCAAAGTCTATGTTTCTATGTTTCTATGTTATGGTGAAAGTTCAAGGCTGTCAATGTTTTACTAAATATATGCCTTTAAACTATCTCATTGGGAAGGGATGAGGGAGGGGCTGACCAGAAGCCCTCTCCTCCAGATGAGGGGAGTAGCCGTCAAGCCCAAGAGGGGGAGGGGGGAAACAGACTGGAGGTGGAGGTTTCAGGAGGAGCAGGGGGAGGATGGAAGTATAAGGAATCTGGGTGGGGTTCGACAAAGAGGATCAGGGATAAGGGGTGGGGGTTGGTGTTAGTAAATGCCAGGAGCTTGGGAAACAAGTTGCCGGAGTTCCAGCCATGCTGTTCGGGGTGGATGTGGCGTCACGGTCACGGACGCGGGCCAACAAAAAAACCACGACTGGGACCTAAATGTACAGGGGTACACATGATAGGAAGGATAGAAAGGAGGTCAGAGGGGTGGAGTGGCTATGTTCATTAGAGATGATATAGAAATTGCTATGGTAGAAAAGGCAGAGGGAAGCGTGGAGGCCTTATGGGTCACCTCCACGATCCCAGCAGGAGATAAGGTCAAGCTGGAGTAGTATAAGGCCCCCGGGATGAGTGATGTCCTAGAGGATGGTTTGCTGGACAACATCATTGCCCAGTGTGGACCAAAAGGGGAAGGAGTGGTGTTGATGGGGACCTTAATATGCACAGGTACAAACTGGGGAACCATGTCCTCTAAGGTGGCCAAGAGCAGAGGCTGCTGGATGGCTTCCAGGATGTGTTCTTAGCACAGCATGTGATGGAGCCCACAAGGGAGGGCATGTCCTGGATGTGGTTCTGGCAGATGGGGATCTGGTAAGGGACATAGCTGTACAGGACCCCCTGACTGGGAGTGACCACAATACTGTCTGGTTTCAAATAAGCATGGGGAGTGGGGTGAGATCTAGGACACTGGCAGTGGACTTAGGGGCAGACTTTATGGGCATGGGAAATATTCTCAAGGATCACTTGAAGGATTACCTCAATGACAAGTGTGGAAAGGAGATGGGAGGTCATAAAACGGGGACTTCATGAAGCAGTCAGGATCTGCGCTAAGTTGAAACATAAGGGAGCAAGGTCACGTAAACCATGCTGGTGGTCCAGTGAGGTACAGGTAGCAGTCAGAGAAAAGAAGGAGGCCTACAAAAAATATAAAACAACAAGAGGGGATAGGGATAAGGAAATGTACCAGCTTGCATCTAGAAAAGTCACCCGTATGGTGAGGGGAGCAAAGTCCAGTAAAGAGCAGCGGCTGGCACAGGGGATACATGGAGGGGAAAAGGGGTTCTTCCGGTACATTGGGGAGCGGAGAAAAACTAAGGGCCATCTCAGCAGATTGAGATCAGAAGGAGGGTGGGTGGAAGAGGCGAGGGACCAGGCAGAGGTATTTAACGAGTACTTTGCCTCTGTGTTCACTAGGGAGGGGGATGGTATATCTACAAAACAAGGCATGAAGGGGATGGAAGCGGCAGGGAGTGGGATCAGGGGAGCAACAGAAATGAAGCAAGAGGGAGGGAAAGATACCCCAGGGGGCCACAACTGGATAAGGATAAAAGACCAGTAAGGGGAGGGACGGATGATGCTATCTCCACCAAAGGGTGTGGTTAGCCCTCAAGGCCTCAAGAAAAACAAATCTCCTGGCCGGATGGCATTCATCCGAGTACTATGGGAATTGGCGGACATACTGGCTGCACCCCTGGCGGAGCTTTTCAGCAGGTCACTTGAGACAGGGAGGTACCTAGGGATTGGCGAGAGGCACATGTGGTACCAATCCATAAGGGGGTTGAGGAAGTACCAGGTAATTATAGACCCATCAGTTTGACCTCGGTGGTGGAAAATTAATGGAGAGTATTCTAAAGGAACGATTGGGGTGTACTGGAGGAGGTGGGAGGTCTGGATAGTCGGCAACATGGGTTTGTGCCAGGTAGAGCATGTCAAACCAACCTTGTGGAGTTCTATGAATGGGTAACATCAGAACTGGACAGGGTAGCCTGTGGATGTATTATTCTTGGACTTCAGCAAGGTGTTTGACTCTGTCCCCACAATGGTCTGGTGGAGAAACTGATGGGGTTAGGAGTAGGCCCTTTGATGGTCAGATGGATTGAAAACTGGCTAGCTGGATGCACTCAGAGAGTAGTGGTCTGTGGGAGCCTCGAACCCTAGAGAGTTGGTAGTGGGGTACCACAGGGCTCGGTCCTGGGTCCTATCCTGTTTAATGCATATATCGGACATCAGGGAGGGTATAGGGTGTGAAATGAGTCTTTCGCGGATGACTCCAAGATGGGAGCAGTAGTTGAGGGAGAAGAGGGAGGGTGGCCCTGCAGGGACCTGGACACCCTGAAAGCTGGGCTCACACATGGAAATTAAATTTCAATATCACCAAGTGCAAGGTGTTGCATCTTGGTCGGGGAAACCTAAACACAGGTACACCCTGGGAGGGGAGGCACTGGAGGCCTCAATAGGGGAAAAAGACCTAGGGGTCATGGTGGATACATGTATGAATAACTCTGAGCAGTGCAGGAGAGCAGCTAGCAAGGCAAACAGGATGTCGGGATGCATCGTAAGGGGGATCACCTCTAGGAGCAGGGAAGTGATTCTGCCGCTGTACAATGGACTGGTTAGACCACACCTTGAGTACTGTGTACAGTACTGGAGACCACATTTGAAGAGGGACATACAGCTCCTGGAGAGGGTACAGAGGAGGCAACAAAGATGATACTGAGGGCTAGGGGATTTGACTTATGAGGACAGACTTGAGGAGCTCTGCCTGTTTCCATTGGAGGAGAGGAGAGACAGGGGGACATGATTGAGGTCTTCAAGTACCTCAAGGGAATAAATAGGGTAAACATGGAGGGGATCTTTAGACTAAAGCAGGGAGGTATCACCAGAGGGCATGGTTTGAAGTTGGAAGGTGGAAGGGTGAGGGGGGAAAAGAGGAGGAGGTTTTTCACTGAGAGGGTGGTGGACCCTTGGAATGCACTGCCTGGTGAGCTGGTTCAGAGGTCCACAGTGGAGGGCTTCAAGAGAGGGTGGGACAGACACAGAAAGTGGATGTATCAGATGATGGCCTGTCCCGGAGGGGTGGGGATGGATGATAGGGGTTTCTAGAGAACAAGGGATGGGAGGATCTCGGCACCCAACTAAGGATCTAGGTTCGAGCAGACTCGATAGACCGTAAGGCCTAATCTGCTGGCAAATAGTATGTTAGTATGTTAGTATAACCAATTCTTTCATTCAAAGATAATCTGCCAAAGGTTTACTGATGCTATCAATAATCTTAGAGCTATTTCTGGACACACAACTCTTAAATCATTGAACTAACTTGATGGGAGGGGAAGCCCTGCTTCTCCTAGCTCAGGTATAGATGGCCCTGTTTCTCCTGGCTCAGGCTAGCTGGGGGCGGGGGGAATGGGAATAGCCCTGTTTCTTCTTGCTCAGGACGGGATGTGCTGGATTCTTTTGGTTCACCCACATTCCCTGGCCTTAAATCAGGAGAAGTAGGGTCCTCTTCCCCTCGATCCCAGTAGGAAAGGAGGATAAGCAAAACCACCCCCAACAGGCCACAAAAATTGGGCCATCATCATCCCAGTTGGACCCATTCCAGAGCCACAAAAAGCAGGACCATCCCCCTCCCCCCAAGCCAGAAGAAGCAGAAGGACCATATCCACCACCCCTAAGGAGACAAAGCAGGGTCATTCTGATTCTTTTGGTTTAGCCACATTCCCCCAGTTAGGAAAAGCAGAGTCCTCCCCCACTCAAGCCAGTCAGGAGGAGAAGCAGGATCACCCCAAAAGGCCAGAAAAAGTTGGACCATCCACAGACCCCATCCCAGTTGAACCCATCCAGGAGCCACAAAAAGCAGGGCCATAGCCCCCCCCAAGCCAGAAGGAGCAGAAAGAACATACCCACTACCCCTGCCCTGAGCAAGACAAAGCAGCCCCCCCCCGAGACACCAGGCAAAGCATGGACATCCCTCTCCTCATCAGAAAAGAAATGTCATCTACGCCTATCCCTCTCCAGCAGATATTCACCCACCACCACCCCTGCCAATCATCACCACCTCCCAAAGAGTCACAGTATGGCCAGCTGGCCAGGTGGATGCTGTGTGTTCTAACATCTCTTTCTCTCCCTTCCTTGAGCCCCCTCCCCTCACCAGCCCCAGCACCCGCAGTACACTGACTCAGACAACTTGACAATAAGAAAACCCACTTACCTCAATATACTACAGCAACAGCATAAGCAGACTCAGTTGACTGACTGATGACTCTCACAAGGACCCTAATGGCTGTCCTCCCTGTCTGGCTGATGGCTCAGGTTCAAATATTGTGGGCAGAGAAGCAGCTTCTCTGTTCTTGGGCCTCTTCCACTTCTTGCTTCAGTTGGCACTTGGCCCCAGGGCTCAGGAAGGTCAGAAAGGGAGTCATCCCCGTCGGCAGCAGAGGCACTGTGTAGCAGGCTGGCAGCAGAATCAGATTAAAAAAGAGCATCCAGCTACCTGCCAGACTCCAGTAGACCCAGTGGCCTTGATTAATTAAGCACCCACAGGTGCACCCAGCGCTTGCCTTCAAGCAATCCCCCGATCTGGACCGACCTGACCAGCGGCGTTTTTGTGTCTGGAGTGTACTGTTACCAACTTGCAGCTGGCAACTTGGCGAGTGGTGAGTGTGAACAAGTAGTCCACTAACTTAGTCTGTGGCATGTGTATCCATCCCTGTCCCCCAGGGGGTCCTGACTCCTGTCCCGGGTCTGTTTGATCCACTACTCTAAGCAGTGACTCGAGCGTGCTTGCAGCAGGCAGGCAGTAGCAATGTATATATGGATGGTGAACTTGTGGGGAGGCAGCAAAAAAAAAAGTCTACTGGGTCTGTGAGCAGCACACTCTTGCTCCCTTTCTGTCAGCAGCGCAGCTGATTGGTACTGTGGTCCATCCATTCGTGATGCAAGCAACTGGCGCTCACAGCTCAGAAGTCCGACCCTCAACAACAATACAGAAATACAGGGCCACACAGGGTTGGAGGACTTCTGCTGAGCAGCCTGAGCGGAGAGGAGCAGGTCACTGAGGTCAGCTAGAGCGCGGCGGTGGTGTGGAGTCGGACAAAGTGGGAATCACTCAGGACTTGGAGCTGGGACAGGGAGGGACATCGGAGGCCACTCAGTAGGCAGCAGCACAACTGCCAGAGGTTAGGGCCGGGCTAGCAAAATGGAAAATTCAATCAAATAAATGTGGACCTGTTCGAGAGTCTCTGAGTACCGGGGCATGAACTGGGGCACAGCATTTTTTGACTGGGACACGTGCCCTGGTGTGTCCCGGTGTAGCGCAGCCACTAGAGGAGATGCACTTGATATGAAATTACCAGCCCTGGCAATTGAGGAACTTTCCTATCCCATATCTAAAATGTTCAATTTCTCCATGCCATACTCCCAGTTTCCTGAGAAGAGGACATCTGCACTGGTATCACTAGTATTTAAAGGTGGAGATTACTTTATCCATGCTAACCACTGGACAATCTCAATTCTCTCCCCTCTGTCTAAGGCCCTAGAGAGAACTGTGTCAGACCAACCTGTCTCTTACCTAGAAAAATATGAAATCCAGTGTGCCCAACAGGATAGTTTCAGAAAACACCATCACACCAATACAGCACTGATAGAATACACCAGCTACACTTAGGAGGCCCTTGGCAATGGTGACACTGTTGAGGAAATATAGATTGACCTGACAAAGGCCTTCAACCTGGTCAACCATAAGCTCTTGCTTAGCAAGCTCCACTGCCTTGGACTGTCTCTGGACTAGGTATCATGGCTCCAAAGCTCTCTCTCAAACCTCACATAGCATGTGAAGACTGAGGGTTCCTTGTCCAATGACAGGAGTGCACATGTTAGTGTGCCTCAGCATTCCAAACTGGGGTCCCTCTTATTTGGCCTGTTCATTAACCACCTGCCTGATGCCTGTCGGTCAGTCAGAAAATGTACTACTGTGCACTGATGAAGCCATTATTTATACCAAAAACTCTGACCTTGGTAATCTCACCCCTGACCTTCAATGCAACTTTAACTCCATAGAAAACTGTTTTGCTGACAATAAACTGGTCCTCAACTATAAAAAACTAAAACCATGCACTTTGCAAGCTCTCTGCTGAAAAGAAAGGTTCCCCCTCTTGACAACCTTAACATCAAGGGAAAAAAAACTTGAACAGGTGGAAATCTGTAAATACCTCTGGGTAATTCTAGACAATAAATTATTGTTTGCCCTGCATGTGGACAACCTGGTAACTACAGTTTACAAAAGATTTGGAGCACTGTACAGAAATTGAGTCAACCTTACAACAGATGCCAGACATCTTATAATGCCCAGCTCTGTCCTGTCACTCATTGGCTATGGCCTTCCCTTCTACACAGCTGCTAGTGACTCTGTGTTAAACAGGATTAAGGTGATCTGCAACAAGGCATGTCTATTCTGAAGACTCACTTATTTTCACTTGCCTTTTCTGATTATTAATTACTGGCATGTTTGCTGCTCAATTTGGTATTTTAGATAAGTATAGTTTTATAACTTTATATATCTAAGGTTTTAAATTCTGTAAAAGTGCTTTGATACTCATTGAATTGCACTTTACAAATAAAGATTATTATTATTCATGTTAGAGGCTGACTATCATACCCACAGCTACACTCTGTACACTAACCAACTGGCTATCCCTATATATCAAAATAAAGTATAAAACTTACATGCTAGCAAAAAGGTGTCACTGACTTAACCCCCAGCTCTATAGAACTGCTTCCACCCCATTGCCAACTAGTACAACAGAAGCATAGCGAGTCATGCCCTAGAATTGCCTTTCCAGAGAACTTAACTGGGCAGGTGTTTCTTTGCAGTCAGTGCTGCTGGCTGGCTAAACAAATTGCCTGAATCCCTGCTAATTCTCCATAATTTTGTCTAATTTCAAGAGATTTCTGTGGCCAGCTCTATCTGTTCATAGCAAATGTAACTGCTAACGGTACGGGGTGATAATGACACAAGACATTATGCTGCATGGCAAAATTGCGCTACCAATACAGTGCGATTTCTGCCATGCAGCATGTCTTTTTTCTGTGGAGGGCTCCAGCCACACACACCCTGTTATGGGGGCTGCACCCCCGAACCCCCCTCACTAAGGATTCTCAAATCCGGGGAGATTTACCGCAGGGAGCGCACAACATGCTCGGCAGAACCCATTCCCAGCAGAGGTCTTATCCTCTATTTGGGATTGTGTGAATAGTGCAATACCTCATACAACAGTATACGTGGTATTGCACCATTCACAGTCATGGACAGCGCTCTTTCGGGTTAGCTATGGCTATAATGTCATACGCTATTAAGCGTGCAACATTATGACCCGATATGACTGCAAACAATCGAATTGAATCTTGCCTGATGTTGACCCCGACTTGCTCTCTAATGGCAGTGTAGTTTGGTAATGTTTTATGACTGAATTCCTCAGAAATTTGCTTGATGTACCATTTATGCATTTTATTGTATTTGCCGTGACTACATGCTTCTGGAATTGCTTGAATATACTGTAAGTTGGCCTATTGTAACTCTGACACTGACATGGAAGCTTTGTAAAAGAACATCTGTGCTAAAAGGTACTCTCTGAATTACTAAATAAAATAATATAAAATAAAATAAAAAGTGTGCCCTAGTCACTCAAAATTAACCTAGACCACAGTGCCATATTTATTATTTTTAAGAATTTGTTTATGTTCTACTACTGCATGTATCAAGCCATCTGCCAGACTTTTGTTGTCATTTACTAACACTTTACTTGAATTGATACACAGACCTCTCTGTTTCCCACCTCTAATCCAGACCTCTTGAGATTAGTCACCTTGGAGATGCAAAATCCGTTCATGGAGTTTCATATTATCATAATTTATTGCTGTTTAGGTTTCAACCTGGGGCTTCGTCAGAATTGCAGTTGCAGTTGTAAACAAGCATTTGTCAATGCCGAATGTTTGCTTGCTGGCATTGGCATTGGTAATGTAGGAGTTAGAGAGCTGCATAATAGGAATGGCACTGATGTATTGAACTGAAGCCAACCCCACCACCACCCTGCAGAGAGTGACAGGCATTGGGGTATGCCTTTGGGTTGTCAGGCTTAATGGCCACGCCATTTCACCACACCCTACTCTGCAGACACCGAGAAGTGTCACGGTGTGCCTTGGGGTCTTTGGCCATTATGCTCACCCCATTCCA
Source organism: Neoceratodus forsteri (assembly GCA_016271365.2). NCBI lineage: Eukaryota > Metazoa > Chordata > Ceratodontiformes > Ceratodontidae > Neoceratodus > Neoceratodus forsteri. The sequence goes on from CM057449.1 coordinate 739,610,039, forward strand.
TCAGGAAATATGGTGAGATGGGTGCAGTATAGGAGAATGGGGTGAACTTTGGGGCTGAAGTGTCCAAGGCACACCTCCATGCCTCTCACTGGCTGCAGGGTGTGGATGGGGGTGGAACAGTATGAGCGTTACAGGCGACAATCTCAAGTCACACTCCTAATGCCTGTCAGTCTCTACAGGGTGGGGCATTATGGTTGCAAATCCTAGTGCCTCAGGCGTTAGTTGGTATTTTCACTCCAAATTTTCAACATGCCTTTTTTTGTGATCCCCATGTTATGAACAGTGGCAATATCAGTTTGTTAGCTGAAAGCTGATTTTGCAGAGCGACTACGGCATTTGGCACCACAGGTGTGAAAGCACATTCCGAACAGGATTTGAAAAATGACAGCTGTACTGTTCATGGGGAGGTGTAACAAATGGCAATGTTGAAAATCTGCAGTGAAAATAGTAAAAAAACCTGGTAAAGTCACGAGCTTGCATAGAAAGTGTGCAATGCACACCTGTAATGTAATTAGTTTGGGGATTTTTTACAGCAGATTGTCAACACAGGCATTTTGGGACCTCCGCTCATGAACAGTGTTACTGTGATTTTCTTAATCTGTCCCAAACAATGATTTCCCACAGCGACCACACATTTCTGTACTGAAAGTGTGAAAACACATTTCCACCATGTTGTGAAAAATGACAGTTGTACTGTTCATAAGGAAGTGTGGAAAAATGCCAGTGGTGAAAATCTGGACTGAAAGTATTACAATTTCATGAATTTGTGAGGGTGCATGGAAACTGCGCAATGCTCACTCGTAACAATCATTTTATGGACTTCTGTTACCAAATTGCCAACATAGCCATTTTAAGACCACTGCTCATGAACAGTGTCACTGTGATTTTCTTAATCCGTCCCAAACATTGATTTCACACACCAACTGTGCCATTGTGTGCTACATGCGTGGAAACACATTTTGGGCGAGATGTGAAAAATGACAGCTATACTGCTCATAAAGAGGTGTGGTAAAATGGCAATGTTGAAAATCTGGAGTGCAAATATTAAAAATTTGCAAACTTACGAGCGTGCGTAGGAACTGCGTAATGCACGCTTGTAAAACAGTCTTTTTTAGGAATTTTGTCACCAAATTTTCAACATAGCCATTTTAAGACCTCTGCTCATGAACAGTGTCACTGTAATTTTCTTAATCTGTCCCAAGTATTGATTTCGCACACCAACTGCGCCATATGCGTGGAGACACATTTTGGGCGAGATGTGAAAAATGACAGCTGTACTGCTCATAAGGAGGTGTGGTAAAATGGCAATGATGAAAATCTGGAGTGCAAATATTAAAAATTCGTGAACTTATGAGCGTGCATAGGGACTGCGCAACGCACGCTCGTAAAAGTTATTTTTAGGAATTTTTTCACCAGATTTTCAACACAGCCATTTTAAGACCTCTGCTCATGAACAGTGTCACTGTGATTTTCTTAATCTGTCCCAAACATTGATTTCGCACACCGACTGCGACATGGTGCGCTACATGCGCAGAAACATGTTTTGGGCGAAATGTGAAAAATGACAGCTGCACTGCTCATAAGGAGGTGTGGTAAAATGGCAATGTTGAAAATCTGGAGTGCAAATATTAAAAATTCACGAACTTACGAGCATGCATAGGAACTGTGCAATGCACGCTCATAAAACAGTCATTTTCAGGAATTTTTTCACCAAATTTGCAACATAGGCTTTTTGAGAGCCCACCTTATGAACACTGGCACTGTCGTTTCATTAATCAGTCCCAAAAGGTAATTTTGCACAGTGCCCATGAAATCAACCTTCGGGCCCGATTAACTCCGTGACAGTGACAGAATTCAGGAGGATGGGTCCCAGGAACCCCATGCTGAAAATTTGGTGCCAAAATTCCAAAAAATGCCTGAGATGTTGAAAAAACCCTATCTATTGCATTATACAGCTTACCTGCATTTCCTCAGTTCGTGGTTGGCTTTGAAGAGTGTAGACTTGTTCCCGATCCACCAAAGATCATCGCGACAGACTCCAGAAGTAAGTATAGGGTGATGGGGGTGTGAGGAGGAGGGTGGGTGCGGGTTGCAGGTGGGGGCCAGAGAGACCGCCGAGGGACCATTGTTTTGTTTACAGGTTTTTTTTTCTGGAAGATGATGCAGGACGTTTGCCATGCTGGGGTAGGCTCCCAGCATGGCAGCTAGAAGGCTGTTAGGGGGGCCGTGGAGCCGACGGGAGATTGGGAACCCCCGTCGGTAATAAGAATTTTTGCCACGCTGGAGTGGGCTCCCAGCATGGTAGCTGGAAGGCTGTTGGGGGGGCCGTGGAGAGACAGCTTCAGTTATCTGATCGTGCTCACTGAAGCGGCTCTCTCCCTTTCAGCTGTAGGACACTGCATTTTCAACTGCTGTCATAGACAGCTGCAGCATTCATTGGCAAACTGTGGCTGCGCCTGCAAACACAGTGAGGGAATTGGAAGACAGGGTGCCACACCTCCAGAAACTCTGATGATGGCACTATGCAAGCAAACATAAAAATTATTGCATCTGACAGCACAATCCATATAACCTTCATATCCTCACTCTTTTTTTAAAATGTGTTCCGTGATTTTCATATTTCTTACCACAAGACATTATATACATTCTTTATCTAAGGCTCCCTGGTATATATAGGCAAAGACAATATCATTTCATAAAAAAATTATTATCATGTTTACATTTAATGATATTATAGACCCCTATCCTTAGAGTTATTCTATTTTCTAGTTAGGCTCGAGGGAAGCCTTTTGGATATATAGATGCCAAAGAGACTGTTTGGTCTAAGACATTTTTGTCTACAGTTGCTCCACCGTTAAAGGATTCATGTGCGCCCACATTACTTTGATTCTCATTTGATCTTTAATTATTTTTTTCTTTTGCATCCATTTGGCCTTCCCAACCTAGTCCCAATATTACCTTGAGGACTATCTTTAAGTTCCTTCACCAAGATTTCCATGGCTCTTTGTTCCCACTGTGCAATTTTATTGGTGATTTCTGTCATTGAGACAATATTCTCTTGTCTTTTCTTTGTTATACCCTTCCTACTTAGTTTTCTGCTATTCACCCTACACTTGTCCAGTATTCCGTGAGAAGAGTGATCATTATTGAGCGCCTACAAAAAGGGCGACTCGATAATGGTGCCTGTTCTCAGGTCTAGTGGATGGGGGGGGGTGAATGCAGGTATAGCGACATCCTGTCGCTATCTGTATACATGCATGGGGGGAGTGAGCATGCTGTGCGATGGGCAGAAGGGGAGGGAGGGTTTGTGAGGTGTAGCACGGTGGTGGGTTGCCGAGCTAGCTGTGTGGTGTGGTGGGTTCATGGCAGGCTATGGTTGGGAGGGCACTGGGTTTGGTGCTGGGTGCATTGGGATTTTTGCGTCCGTCCTAGAAACCCTTTTTTTTTTATTTTTCACACCCCTCCAACATGCACCCCACCTGGAGTTGAGAATCTTTAGTAGGGATAAACAAATAAACTCAAGTTTCCAGCGCCCTTTTGCTGTGCTCTGGAATTGTACATCAGCTAAATGGATTTTCGTTGTTGTACATTCGCCCTAATGGCGATCGCCTTTCCGCGATCTCCGTTATCCCACAGACCCCACTTGTCCCTTAAGCTGCTACTGTAATTCCTTCATTTTCCCATAATCATGCTATTTATGATTATTAAAGTTTCTGGTTGTGCTTGATTCTGTTTTCCCTACATTTCAGCCATTGGAAACCTATAATTCTTTAATTGATCATTTCAACCAACCACAGAATCATCTTTTTTACTAATGCTGGTCACAGTAATTCGCCCAGAAGCCTTTTTTTACCAGCCTCACCAGCAGATCTTTTATAGCTATAAGGAAAATAATGCTATTTTATTTGAATCCTGATTTCCATCACCTCTTACTCTAACATATTCAGAGATGCTCCCATAGACGACTGTTTAGCTTTCCTTTCTACTCCCCAAGTTGTACTTTTCTAAGGGATAACCTGTTTCACTGATGCTTACCCACACTGGAACAAAAACAAATTTGATGAACGACAATATATAGGCAGAAATATACCACCAGCATTACTACTGCACAGTAATCCTGCTGCAGGTTCGGCATGCTGGCAACAAAATAGAAAACCACCATTATGTTCTGTTAAGGAGCTGTGTACACCCCGAGAAATGTAGATCATGAAGTGGATGAACTGTGTGGGGCTCTAACCCCCCCCCCGCACCCAGCCTAACTATATGTAACCAATTCCAGGTCACACACACACACTGGAGGATGGCAGCCTTGAGAAACACAGCAGCAAATAGTGGACCAGGAACTATTTGCTCAGCTGTAACATTTTACTGGGTATCATTCCACACAGTGCAAGAGACATCTCAAAAACATGAAGAAACAGACCCAGAAAACTCAAGTGCCAGACATTACAACAGCATTCACCTGGGCAGCAATTATGACACACCCAAGTCCCCATATTAGTCACCTCGATCAAAGGTGCATGTGCTCCAAAGCCAGAGCTGCTAAAAGACACTTAGCCCTCCTTCCTCCACCCTAATATCCTCACCCTATATACTCCACTCTATTGTTGGAATACTACAATGGATATAGTCAGATATTTCCAATTATTTCTGATATTTCTAAACAGATTCTCTCTGGTGGCTCTACGATGGCACTGCAGGCAGGCAGAAAATTTCTCTAGAAATATCATTGAAATTTCAGGAAATATCTGACCATCTTGATTGCTGCAATCGTATTTGACCACAAATGGGTAATATCCAAAGACTGTTCTGAAGCTTCCAGTACAACATTGTTCCTGTATTGTTTAATAAAAGCATCAATCTCTGCTAGGTTTTGACATTGCAAAGAATTTTTAGATTTTTTTTCTGCTGAATATAGCAGTTTGTGTCCTGTAACTCAATCCTATTATTCTCAGCTTCTTAGCTTCCTCTTCTTATAGGGTATTCTGACCCTTGCTTAATGGAGAGAAGGCACTCAAGTGGACTTTCTGATTCTGGTGCCACTGGCAGTAGGACTGGGCACAACCCATTTCCTCATTCCTATTTTAACTAAATTCATATTCATCCATTTGCTGGTTGTAGTGTGTAGCTATGTTTGGCAATGGCTCCCCCATCCAGCTCAAATTTTGTAATCTCCTTGATCAGTGGATCATCCTGAATTTGGGAGTATCCCCCAACAAGGGATGATAAACATGGGTATGGCTATACCTGCTAAGTGTACTCTTAAGTTTTCATTGCTCTATAGAAGATTCCGCTATCATATCCTCAATGGGGTCAAAATGTCCCTTAAGTAATAAGTTGTGTTCCAAAACCCTGCTGCATTATTATTATTGCCTTTGTTTGTTTTTCCTAGGTTTCTGTGACCTTTGCAATAGTATCATATTAGTTTATTTGTTTAATTTAGTTTTTAGATAGTTACATTAAACCAGACTGTTTTCTTTTTTGGGCTGTAGACTTTGCAGGAGTTTGTGTCAGACTGAGTGAGGAAAGACCCTTAGTGTAATCTTAGTCTCTTAAGGTTAATGTTTTCTACAGTACTTAGATAGTCCCAGTAAACAGACAAATACTACCTGGACAAAAGGGAGATTAAAATATCAAGCAATCAAAGAATTTGTACAAAACTGATATATTTAGTTCAATGTCCTACGCTGCCAGTATGATGTTATGCTTATGCAACTGTGTTACTTGGTTTGGCCATTCACACTTTCTATTCCAGAGGAATTACCACCCTGTAGGGGTACCAAAGGCAAGGAACCCTTGAAGAGGTTTCCACCCCTAGAGGTAATGCAGGATGGTTCCCTTGGCTAAAGGTACCTTAGAAAACATCCCAAGCAGAGACAGGTGATGCCACTGGAGAAGGAGGGGAGGATGGTGGGGCAGAAAAAAAGTGCTTGAGAGAGAGGCTCAGAGGAACTGCTTATGTAGCACAGGAAAGGGGAGTGGCTGGCTGCTTGTCCACTGAACTACTGACATAGCTTTCCAATTCAATGGCCTATGCAGCCAGTATGATGTTATGCTTGTGCAACTGTGTTACTTGGTTTGGCTGTTTGCGCTCTCTATTCCAGAGGAATTACCACCCTGAAGGGGTACCAAAGGCAAGGAACCCTTGAAGAGGGTTCCACCCCTAGAGGTGCTGTGGGATGATTCCCTTGGCTAAAGGTACCTTAGGAAGCATCCCCAAAAAGTATGAAAGTACATTAGCAATCAGTAGCTGTGAGGCATAGTAGTAGATTGGGCACCAGACAGCTTGATAATGTAATGAGATGCACAGGTTAGCAATGGCATGTGTATGATGGGTTGCACTGGAGATTGAGGGGGCCTTCTAAAGAGACAGGGAATGACAAGTAGGGGCACCATCCATGTCCATCCAACAGTGGAGCCTACCTAAAGGAATTAGGGAACAATAACTATGGCTAACTAATGTTTATGACCTGAGGCATGTAGGAGAGAAAAAAAAAACCTTGAGGAGGAAATCTCTGGGGATCCAAGGACTAGGTCACCTTCCCTCCAGGCTTGGAATGTTTTGTTTAATGACAGCTCTGCTGCTGCAATTTAGAAACCCAATTAAGGGGGGTGGAAAATATTCCAATTTGGAGGAAAGCTCTCACTCGACCCCTCTAACAGGAATACCATGGAAGGTTGCAAGAGTGCTCTGCAACATCAGAGGCAACCAAGGTGAGAGGAGGAGAGCGATGACTGCTGAGGCACTCACCTGGCCTACCCACTCTAAAAACAAACCAGGTGAACCAGAGGCAGTCGTAGGGTGAATGCAGTGAAGGCGCCTTGCTAGTAGAATACTGGAGCCAAAAGAAGATTGCTGTAACCACCCTTCATGGCTAGTCTTAAATTCTACACCAGGAGCTGCCATCAAGTCTCGAATGGCTAAAGCCAGGCCCAGAGCCAGGACATTCCCAGCTATGGGCCAGGTGAGAAGGACCCCGCCCCAAGTCAGGCATGCTCAAGGTGTGGACTTCATAGGTGCAGAGCAAGACTGTTGGCTGCACGGAGACCTGCAGCATGGAATGGTTATGGCTAGCATGCCCCAGAAAACAACTGAGGAGGAGCTGAATGAAGTGTTGAGTGCTGGAACCTTCATGTAGGTCAGACATGGTAGTAGCGAGCATTGAGCAAATGAATTGCATAAGCAAGCAGTGGACCTGCATGTAGGTCAGTAAGCAGAGTAAGCAAATGATCAGACCTGCATGGAGGTCAAAGGAGAAGCAAATATGAATAGCAGGGCAAGCCATCCAGGCCATCAAGGAAGCCAATGAAAGGTGACAAAATACTCAGAGGATTTTAGTAGTGAAGGCAGGATTCGAACATCAGTTAAGTACACCACACAGGGCCATGGATCTTCAACAACACTTCCAGTCCCCTGCCATAGGAAAAACAAGTAAGCGATAGGAAGGCGCCATGATCCACAGTAAATATTAAAACTAGTTTACAGCATCACCGTATAATAGCAGTGTACAAATATAAGAGAGCAGCATCTGTATTGAGTAACTATGAGGTATAGGGGTAGCAATTCGAATGAACATAGACTTGAGGGAGGCAAAGCTCTGAAAGCAGCAATTTGGCTAGGCAGTGCAGTGAAAACAGCAGCAATGAGGTACGTGGTATGAGTTCAGGAAGCAGGATTGAGCTGCATGGGTTAGGGTTCAGAAAGAGCCTGAACCAGGTGAAAACAATTAAGGTGCATAGCATGGAGAGCAGCAGCAGGGAAGCAGCTTGAGCTGAAATGCACAGATAATGATTGCAGTTGCATTGTGAGTAAATGGGAGCAAGTAGCATGAGCTCTGGATTAGCAAAATTCAAGGAGTTTAAAAACAGAAGCCCCCCAACAGAAATTAAAACAAAAGAAACTCAAACAGAAGAAGAGGGAACAAGCAACACAAAGAAGCACACAGCCAGAGGCAAACAATACGAACCAAATGTAATATAGTGCAATCCCGATTATCCGACCACCATTTATCCAGACTCCCTGTCTAACAGACGGTCAGGTTGTCCCCCAAACATGCTGTTTATCCCCATAATATGCAGTACACGTTAATTGTCACACACAATTAATGCACAATGCTTAACACCTGTCAGCCACAACAGCAAGCTCCCAATTGAAAAGCTTAGCCTCCTCACCTGCTTCCACCTGTTAAAACTTGACTCCACTTAACCCCCATTAAGCTGTTACTTAACTCCCCCACTGACATACATTCAGATTCAGTCTGATTCATGTTGATTTGAGATGGCGACTAAACGGAAGCGTGTTATTTTGAATGTGGCGCAGAAAATAAGAATAGTCGCGCGCCTTGAGAATGGAGAAAGGGCAGCTGTTCTCGCTGATTAGTATGGTGTAGGAAAATCTACAGTCAGTGATATCATGGCTGCCAAAACCTAACTGAGAGATTTTGCTGTCTCGATGGACACTGCTGCTGGAGCCGAGGAGCGAAAGAATATGTGCTCCTGTAAGGACGAGCAGCGGGACAATGTGCTATATCTTTGGTTTCGCCAGGAGCACGAGAAGAGGACACTTCTTTCAGGTCCAAATCTGAAAGAGAAGGCCCTAATATTCCACTCCCGGCTTGGCAGCACAGAGCCTCTTATTGCAAGCGAGGGATGACTGACGCAGTTTAAGAAAAGACGCAGAATCCACCAGCTCTGACTGTGCGGTGAAAAGCTCAGTGCAGCTGAGCTTGAGATTACACCTTTCATTAACAACTTCCTTGACATTGTCAAAAACACTGGTCTTGCCCCTGATCAAATCTGTAATGTGGATGAGACCGGGCTGTTCTGATGCTGCTTGCCAGACAAAACATTAGCCCATGGTGGTGAGACTGAAGCACCAGGTTTAAAAAAGGCTAAAGATCGGGTAACAATCCTTGCCTGTGTGAATGCCTCTGGGTCACACAAATTGAAGCTTGTCTTGCTAGGCAAATCATGACAGCCAAGGTGTTTCAAGCATGTCAACATGAGTGCCCTTCCTGCGCATTATGAAGCCCAACGTAATGCGTGGATGGACAGCACAATCTTTGCTCGATGGTTTAAAGATCAATTTGTCCCTCGGGTCAAGAGTCATCTGAGGGCTAAGGGACTTCCATCAAGAGCCATACTGCTGGTTGACAACTCCCATTCCCCACCTGAACTGGCTGATGTTGGAACCAGGTATGGGTACATATGCTGTATGTTGTTGCCAGTGAATACCACAAGCAAGCTTCAACCTTGTGATCAAGGCATCCTCAAGATTTTTAAGAGAGCATACAGAAAGAAGCTTTTCCAATTTCTTCTTGCAGACAGCAATCAGCAATCCCCATCAGTGACATTATTAAACAACTGTCATTGAAAGATGTTGTGTATATGAGTGCAGAGGCATGGGACTTGGTAAGACCAGAGTTGATCCGTAAGACGTGGATCAAGGAGGGGATTAGAACATACCGTGATGATCCACAACCATGCCCTAGTGAGCAAGCGCTGCTGAATGATGATGACAGCCACGAAATTCTGCAACTTGCTGCTCTGTTGCCAACCCCGGTCTCAAAACAAGACATAGAGGATTGGCAAAACTGTGATGCAGAAGAAGTCGGGCAAGAACTGTTTAGCGATGATGCCATCATCGCTATGGTACAGAAGGACAAGAACATCGAGGAGAATACAGACGATGAAGAAGAGGACCTGGAAGATGACATCGACCCCCCCCCGTTGTGCCCACACATTCTGAGGCAGTCGATATGTTTGAGAAATGCATCATGTACATGGGGAGTCAGTCCGACTCTGATTCTGCACAGGTTATGCTGCTTCAGTCGATGCGGCAAAGAGCTGCAAGAAAAGCACTGGATAAAAAGAAACATAGGTCGGTCACTGACTATTTTAAGTGAACATTAAACAGTGATCCATGGACTGAATTCATTAATTTATAAAGTCAATATTATTTCTAATGCCCTATATTTAAATAAAGGCTTTTTTAAAGTACAGGACTAACTGCTAAGTTAAGTTATGCCCTACCGCCAGTAGCCAAATTTGTTACATCTCTCATTTAACCATTTTTCTATTTATCCGACCACTTCAGATGTCTCTGAAAGTGGTCAGATAAACGGAGTTGCACTGTATTGTTATGGCAGATAAGCCAATAAACTTACTGGTGCCATAATAAACAAATAAGGATACCTAGAGTGGTCAGTAATAAACACAAATTTTACTTTACAGTAAGGGCCCCATTACTTTGGAATTCACTTCCACAATGTATGGTTGACATAAAAGCTTTAATGAATTCAGAAATAACCTGGATAATCTATTATTAGGGATAGAATAATATATGCCACACCAGTATGGGGAAGATGGTCATGATGGGCTTTATGTCTTCTTCCATCTTTAAGTCACCAAGTAATACCAAGAAAATGCAGGAGATACAACAACAGAAGTCCAGCAGAAACAAGCAGAGCCAAAACACAGCAACGTGGGGGTGGGGGGCAGGCCCCAGCAGTCTGCAAAAGACAGACCGACAGAGCCTCTGGCTGCAAAGAAAAAGTGCTTGAGAGAGAGGCTCAGAGGAACTGCTTATGTAGTACAGGAAGGATGAGTGGCTGGCTGCATGTCCATTGAACTACAGGCATAGCCTTCCAATTAATGTATAATAAACAGAGCACAAAAATGTATCTCCCAACTTCAAAATAAAAATGTAGGACCAGAGGTAGTAACACTATGATAAAAACACAGATATCTTATAAAAGGAAAGTAACATAGAGATGGAGCTCTCCACATAACTTAACTGACTATTCTTCTATTTTGTGTATCTTCCTCTTTGAAGAAAAAGACCTCCTCCAGTGAAGAAAGAAGTTTTCAGACAGTTTTTTAAAGAACTCCAAAAAATTAACAAAGTGTATGACTTCATACCTTTTATTGGATCAACAAAAGTTTTACAAAATACATGCTTTCAGAATACACAGAGCCCTTCTTCAGGTCATGGCAGTTTCTTACACACACACACACACACACACACACACACATAAATACATTGGGTAGAACTGATTAATAAAGTTGTACACATGGTGTGATGGTTCTTTTGATAAGGAAGGAAGTAACTGGATATGTGCAGTGACAAACAAAAAAGACAGTCTAAAATACTAGGAGGTTATAAATCAGATTTTAACATGGGCACCTACCTGTCAGGGATGTGATTGGTTGAGACACAGCAGGTGACCATTCATTAATTTCTCATATAGGATCAGTATGTGTTTGTGGAGCACAGGCTGCAGCGTAGAAAGCCAAACAGCCACACTTGTTATCTCAGGGGAATTTCATTCCTGAGCGGCAGCCATTAAATGGTCTTGCTAAGTGACGATCGCCAGTAGTTCGCCCTGTAAATACATAGTGAAAAAACACATGGCAGCAGGATTTGCTGGTTAGCTGCATATTGTCCTTCCCACCCACCCACCCAGTGGACACAGTAGTATCGGGCGGTCCCCGACTAACCACATTGTGCATAGAAAGGGTTCGCCCAGTACCAGAGAATCACAATTCAGTGGTGCTACCTGGTTAAGTGGATATTGTTCTTCCTATCCAGTACAGACAGTATTATCATGCGGGTCCCCCAGGCTGTAAGTTGATTGTGGTATGGATCCAACAGTTCTACCCATCACACAGAAAGACATCCCAGTGATGTGTCCCGGGAATTGTCCCTCAGAGCCAACAATGCGGCGGGCACATTACTTTCGGGCGGTAAGTGGAAGCGAACGTTGCAGGAAGTCCTAATTATTACATTCACACACAGTGTAGCAGCCTAATAGCGCAACAAGCAACATGTATCATGCTTGCGTAAGAGCAATCACAGTCCTAGATGTGCGGGATGTAAATCTGACATTTCCGTCCTGCAGCAGAATTTGTCAAGTGCCGTTCTCAATTCTTAAAAAGTAATGCAAGTGTGTCTTACTGATAGCGTTATGTGGGCTCACTATGCACTTGCAAAGGGTACTTGTACTAGAGGAGCTGCGGTGTATGATGTGCCCCATGGAAGTGGCAAAATGGCATCGGGCAGCATAATGCGTGAACTCGCGTAGTGAAATGCAGTAACATAGTGCCTGGCTGTGTGAATAATGCCATCATTTGTCCTCAATCGGCACTTTCACACCCTAGTATCATTGTTTGGGGGGAGGAATGTCTGAAATGACACAGTGCACTGTAACAGAAAAACAATATGTGCTGTGGTACCACAGAATAGGACTGTACAAAGCAATATAGAAAGACACCACCGTGCATACTTATTCACAGCACAATAACAAGTTCCAGGTGCTGCTTAATTCAATAATGTGTGCCTGTTCACCACAAACTTCTGTCTCCTGAACTATTTTTACTGTGACAGAAGACAGAAAACTGTGGCTCCATGGCCAAAAGTTGTGGAAGAGCACTAAGTAGTTCCCACGTGTTTTCGGACTCATACCAACAGCTTTTGTCTGTTTGCCCCCGAATTTGGCCCATGTTATAAGCACAATAACCCACTCCAGGGTGTGCATTTATTGGGGATTAATCAACACCCTGGGTGCTATGAGGACACTTAGCCTGCAGCCTCATGCCCCACAATGGAGTTTGCCCCCCCTTAAGGGGCAGACCAAGTTGTCCTGGTGGACCCCTTCCCTAAGGACAAGAGTGGTAGTGCTCAAAGAGGAGGGGAATTAGGGGGTGAAGCAATAAGGCAGGAAGGGGAGGAGCATGAAAGGAACAGGTGAATCATAGGAGAATCAAGGGGTTGGGAGGAGAACAATTTACAGGGTATATAACAAGGAGCACAAAGGCAATCTGCCTCTTTTGCTGGTTTTAAAAATTTCTTGTTAGTTACAGAGCCAGCACGTCAGATTGGCTTTTATTTTGAAGAACCAGATTGAATCAGAAGGAAAGGTGTGAAGCAGTGAAGCGAGGAATTTTGTGCAAGGTAATAAAGAAAAAAAAATGTATACAAAAAGGAGTGCGGTTTTGGTTAAATATGATGTGCCTTTGAGGCTTTTGCAGTTTGGTTTAGGAGATGTGGACATTTACATAATATTTTGGCAGAAGACACCAGGAGAAAGGACTGCTGTGTGACTGGACTTCTCTGCTGGGACTAAAGTAGAAGAACTTTTGTACTTGGACCTTTAATTTAGGGTAAAAAAAACTAACATATAAAACAAAAAAAAAGTGTGTGTCTGTCTGGGTTAACTGAACTGAATGGGTATCTGAACAGTTATAGGTGTAAATATCAGGTGATTGAAAGGACTTAACTGCTGTGAGGTTTAAATTACTGGTAGAAAGATCTAGTAAGTGGGGGGAGTGGCTTAGCTAGAAGGAAGCTACATTTAAAGACTGCCTTAGAAAGATTCTGCTACTATCTTGGCAGAAGACACCAGGAGAAAGGATTGCTGTGTGACTGGACTTCTCTGTTGGGACTAAAGTAGAAGAACTTTTGTACTTGGACCTTTAATTTAGGGTAAAAAAAAAACTAACTTACAAAACAAAAAAAAAGTGTGTGTGTGTCTGTCTGGGTTAACTTAACTGAATGGGTATCTGAACAGTTATAGGTGTAAATATCAGGTGATTGAAAGGACTTAACTGCTGTGAGGTTTAAATTACTGGTAGAAAGATCTAGTAAGTAGGGGGAGTAGCTTAGCTAGAAGGAAGCTACATTTAAAGACTGCCTTAGAAAGATTCTGCTAATATCTTGGCAGAAGACACCAGGAGAAAGGACTGCTGTGTGACTGGACTTCTCTGCTGGGACTATATTGGCCTCCTTCCTCCCTCACCCCCCACCCAAAGCTAGTTCTATTTTTATAGGCACAGGATTTGACTGACAACGGAACTTCCTGTTTGGGAGCAGGAAGTGAGTGATCACAGAACCACCAAGACCCACCATCCTAGAAGGGCAGGAGCAGCTCTCTGGCCCCCCTCCTAGCTGCTGGAGGTCTGCCTCTGAGTCAAGTAAGTGGTCCACTGAGAAATATAGGATATTCTTGTCTCAGAACAGGACAATCCAGGAGCTTAAAGGGCACACAGGCAGAAAGTAAGGAGAGAGAGAAAAAAAAAAACAGAGGAAAGAGTAAGGATTGAAAACAGTTAAGGGGCCAGAAATAAGACATGATTGGAGTGGTGCAGTGCACTGGCTGTGGCGCAGCAGTCTTCTGGGAGACGTTCTGGAGGATGCGGTGTTGTCCCATCTGCAGGCACCTCTCTGGGCTTAGGGAGGAGGTTGCTCATCCCAGGCTGAGTTGACCAGGATTTGTGGGACCTCTCTTCCATCCAGGGACCACCAGTACCACTGCCGCTGCCTCAGAGGCTGCCAAGAAAGAGGAGCGGTTGGACCACAGTGGGCCCAGGGAGGGTGAGGGTGGTGGAACACAGTGCATCCCTCCAGCTGTACCCTCCACTATCCCTATGCCATTCTGGCAAAGTGTGGTTCCTCCATGGAGACACCCGCAGTGGAGACCAAGGAGGATGTTGGGAACATCCACAAAGGAGACCCACAGGAGGGTGGCAGGGGACCCTGCAGGGAAGGAAACAACTCCTGGTGGGGGACTCCATTGTTAGGAAGGTAGAACTGGGGGAGGAAGGGGAGAGGGAGGTAAGGTGCCTGCCTGGTGCCATGGCTTGGAGGGACAGGGAGCGAATCCTCAGGATTGCCGGAGCAGCTGCACAGGGGAGGGAGCTGGATGTCATTGTCCACCTAGGGACAAATGACCTGGCTAAGAAAGGGATTAGAGAAGTGCAGAAAGAGTTTGTGGAATTAGGGAGGGGCCTTAGTCAAGTAGCATGCACGATAACCTTCTCGGAGGTGCTGCCCATCTATGGCATAGGAGAGGCTAGGTGTTCCACACCATGGGATTCAATCAGTGGTTGAAAAGCTGGTGTGGAGCCCAGGGATTGGCTTCATTGGGGACTGGGGTCCACCTGAGTGATGAAGCCTATACTGGCATGATGGGCTGCATCTGTCCGGGAGGGGAACCAGGATCCTAGGTGATAGGTTTAATGCTTCCATTGGCAAGCTTTTAAACCAGCCAAGGGGAGGCACTGAAAGGAGCAGGAAACCTAGCCTCCCCAAATAATCACTGTAGTAAGTGCGGCAAACACCAACATAGAGGTGTTGATAGGGAGAAGGGCAGGGGTAAATGGAGAAAGTGACAAAGGCAAGAAGGACAGGGATGGGGAAAAAGGGAGTAAGGCCATCAGGAAATGGAGAGTAATAAGTACCAATGCCCGTAGTCTGGGCAACAAGCTCCCTGAGCTGGTGGCCTTGATGAAAGAGGGATGCCTGGATATCGTAGCAGTCACAGAAACATGGTACACAGAGAACCATGACTGGGATGTTAACATACCAGGGTACATAACCTACAGGAGAGACAGACAGGGAGAAAGAGGGGAGGAGCAGCTCTCTATGTAAAGGAAGGGATAAAAGCAACTGAACAAAAGAGTAAACAGGGAGGAGAGGAGGCACTGTGGGTCACCTTGGAGACTGGAAAGGGCACCACAATCTGCACAGGGGTTGTGTACAGACCCCCATGTCAGGGGGAGGAAATGGACAAGGATATGATAGAAGGCATTCTTAGAATGGCAGAGAAAGGGGAGATACTATTGATGGGAGACCTGAATATGCCAGATGTTAACTGGAGCAATTGCTGCAGCCACATCCAAGAGCAGGGCCATTCTTGATGCCCTACAGGTGGCAGGCATTAGACAGCTAGTTTCAGAACCCACCGTGAGGAGACTCTTAGACCTTGTACTCTCAAATGGGGGCAGTGAGAGGATCTCAGATCTAGAAGTGGGTTGCCATCTGGGGACAAGTGACCATCAAACAGTGTGGTTCACGTTAAACTCAGCTACAGAGTCAAGCCATACCAAAAGTGAGGGTACTGGACTTTAGGAGGGCTGACTTTGGCAAGATGGGAGAGTGCCTCAGAAAAGCATTAGCAAACAGGCTAGAAGGAGGTGTGGAGCAACAATGGGGAATCATCAAAACTGCTATCACAGAGGAAACAAGCTTTTGTGTGAAGCAAATAAACAAATCAAAATGAATGAAAAAGCCACTATGGTTCTCAAAAGAGGTGGCTGTGAAAGTCAGGAAGAAAAAGATAGCATTCCGGAAGTATAAGGAAACAGAAGGAGCAGGACAGAGAGCTGTAACAGTTAAGGCAGAAGGAAGCAGGGAGGGAAGTCAGAATAGCAAGAAAGGCCCAAACTGAGTAAAGATAGCCAACCCAGTTAAGAGGGGATAAAACCTTTTATAGGTACATCAGCGAGTGTAGAAAGACAAAGGGAGGATAGTGAGGCTGAAATAGAATGAACGTGGGTGGGCAGAGGGGACAGTGAAAAAGCAGGGATACTGAACGAACATTCTGCTCAGTATCTCACAAAAGAGGGAGGGGGAAGTGCCTAACCAATTAACAGAAGCAACTCTTGATAGGGGTCGATCCCAGTCCTTTCACAGAAGAAAGGGTTCTGCAAGAATTCCTAAAACTGAAGGTGGACAAAGCAATGGGTCCTGATGGAATTCACCCCAGAATTCTAAAAGAATTAAGGGAGGAACTAGTGAAACCACTGGCTACTCTTTTTAATAAATCATGGGAGGATGGTGTGGTACCTGAGGAATGGAGGAAGGCGGATATGATTCCCCTTCACAAAAGTGGGACCAAGACAGAGGCAGAAAACTACAGACCTGTCAGTCTGACCTCTGTGGTAGGAAAAGTGATGGAGTCACTTCTGAAGGAAAGAATAGTTGAGTACCTAGAGGCCAGTGGAGCACAGGACCCAAGGCAGCATGGATTCCACAGGAAGGTCATGTCAGACTGAATCTAATAGATTTCTTTGACTGGGTGACCAAAGCAGTAGACCAGGGAGGGACTGTGGACATGGCCTACCCAGACTTTAGCAAGGCATTTGACACAGTCCCTCACAAAAGATTATAGTCAAATTAACCAGCCTGGGAGTGGGTCCCAGCGTGGTAGCCTGGGTAAAACATTGACTGCACAACAGGACACAGAAGGTAATTGTAAATGGAGTCCACTCTGGAAGAAAGAGGTTACTAGTGGGGCACCATGAGGGTTCAGTATTGGGTCCAGTCCTTTTAATGTCTTCATCAGTGACATTGCAGAGGGACTGGAAGGAAAAGTATGCCTTTTGCAGATGACACAAAGATCTGCAACAGGGTTGATACACAAGGAGGCGTGGAAAGGATGAAAGGGACTTGGCAAGGTTGGAGGAATGGTCAAGTATGGCAGCTAGGATTCAGTACAAGAAGTGAAAATAATGCACCTGGGAAACAAGAACCCAGGGAAGAATACACAATGGGTGGGGAGGTAGTAATAACAACAAAAAGGAAAGGGACCTGGGGGTAATCATATCAGATGACCTTAAGATTAGCAAGCAATGTGAGAAGGCAGTAGGGAGGGCTGGGGGCATACTGGGATGTATAGGGAGAGGCATCAGCAGCAGAAAACAGGAAGTTGTTATCCCTTTGTACAGATAGTTGGTGAGACCCCATCTGGAGTACTGTGTCCAGTTCTGGAGACCCCATCTCCGCAAGGACATAGACAGGATAGAGGCAGTCCAGAAGAGGGCAACTAAAATGGTGCAGGGTCTGCAAGAGAAGCCATATGAGGAGAAACTAAAGGAGCTTAATATGTATACCTTGAGGAAAGAAGGAGGGGGGACATGATAGAAACTTTAAGTACCTCAGTGGAATCAACAAAGTCCAAGAGGGTAGCATCTTTCAGAAAAGAGATGTGCAAGAACAAGGGACACAATTTAAAGATAGAAGGAGGGTGGTTCAGGGCAATGTGAGGAAGTATTATTTCACAGAGAGGGTAGTGGATGCATGGAGCAGCCTTCCTGAGGAGGATGAGGGTCTAAAACTGTGGGAGAATTCAAGAATGCATGGGACAGACATAAGGCAATTCTTGTGGGGGGTAGGAAGAAATAGGCTGTTGGTTAACTAGGATCTACAGCCTATCCTGTAGGTAGGGAAATGAGCAGACTAGATGGTCCAAGCGGTCCTTATCTGCTGTCAAAGTCTATGTTTCTATGTTTCTATGTTTCTACAGTAGTTTGTGCTGTTTGGTTTATGGAAGAAGCTTAGCAATTGTTATTGGTTTAAAAAAGATATGGACGTGATTTGATTTGTTTGAAAGGAATGGTACTGGTAAGCAGTTTGTCCTGATTGGTTTCTGAGGAGGGACATCTGGTAATATAGGCCAGAGTGAGGCCATAACAGAGGTTGGGGCTCTGGGTTACAGCAGTGAGGATCGTAGAGAGCACTTCCCCCATTTCTGTTCTTTGAGCAAAAGCTTTGAGAAGCATGGCAGCAAATGAGGGGGCTGAGGCGAGAAGACTGACTAAGGCTAGTTGAACAAGGCCTTGAGGAAGCGAGGGAAGCCATGCAGCTAGTGCTTGAAGTGGCATCTAATGTCACAATGGGGGGGGTGACAGATGGGGGATGTGTGGCCTACTGTTAATAAAAACAAAACAGAACTATTAAAGGAAGATGAGTTCAAATGGGGACAGGTGAAGAGAGCTTTTGTGGGAGTTTGAACAGTCTGTAATAAGAAGCATAGCAGGGTTAGGCCTTGATAAGAAACCGGGTGGCTGGTGGTTGGTCTTTGTTCCGGGAGTCTTGTTAGACCGCTTGGGGGGGGGGACTCTCCAGCGACTGGGGACATTCAAGAGCAAAAAAAAAAAGTCTGCACTGGGGGAATTACGATGCCAGGAGATGGGGGAAGTAGAACAAGGCCATGGGAGAGGCCACGGTGGTGGGACAGGAGGCATGTGACCTCGTACCTCGTGGCTGGGGGATGGGGTGGGGGTTGGGGTTGGGGTTTCCAGACAAGGCATTTTAAAGGAAGGAAGGAATGAAAGAAGGAAGGGGAATAGCCACAATGTCTGATATATGGGGCATATATACCTTTGTTTGTTTATAATGGCAAGGTAGACCTTGCTGGAAGTCGGGCATTTTTCCATTTTTCAATGTGGCAGGGCCCCATTAGACCATGGTGATGATGAAAAGAGGGGGGCACCTGGGGGGGACCTAGGCCCAGCGGAGAGAGGGGGATCATTTTCTCAGCACAAAAAGGAGAGAGCAGAGAAATGGCATAAAAAAAAAAAAAAAAAAATGGGGTTTTTGGTTTATAACAAAGGGATAATGAGCGACAATTTCTTTAGTTGTTTTTCAGCATTTCTTGAAGCATGCCAAGGAGACACATGGCACCAAAGAAGAGCAAGCCATCTAGGGAAGATGCATACAAGGCGATTGTAGAGTTGGCTGAGAAAGACAGCATGATGTGGCAACTGGTGGAAGGTGATGAGCCTGAGCGGTCTGTGGAGAAGCGGAAAGTGGAGAAGGGAAAAGGGGGTGGAGAAAAAGGCTGACAAGGGGGACAGTGAGTCCAAGAAGGACCCCAGTGGTGGCATCTCCCTGAGCGGTCAGCCCAGCACCCCTGCCCCCTGGGGCCCCAGAGCCGCTAGTACCCTCCCCAGAGCCACTGGTGATGCCCCCGGCGGTACCTAGGGTGGAGCCTCAGACTGCAGTTGTCCCATCATCACTGGTGCCACAGATAACAGTACAGTCACAGGAACCAGGACAGATGTAGATCACGGACAACAGGCCAGCAGGTAGTGTATCAGGTTCCATTGGTGAAAGTATAAAAGAATATGTAGGACAAATAATTGTGGCACTAGGGGTAGGGGGTTTAGAACAGATGGAGTCAGCATTGGCAGAGATTAGAACTGACAAAGAAGCCACAGGGGAAGAGAAAAAGGAACCAGTCAGTATGGGAAAGGGTAAATGGGAAATTGGTATGCCCAGTATGAGGATAGGGGAACATGTGCCTTTGGCTACAAAGGAAAAGATATGGAAAGGGGAATATGCGGACATATTTGCCCTGGCAAGTAGGGAGGCCGCGACCAAATATGAGGAAACTGAAAGTATAGGGAAAAAGTGAGATGGCAGCCACTGTAGTTTTATTGGGTAAGAAAGAAGAAGATACATTTACTAAAGGGAAAACTTGGGATGGATGGTTTGTCAGTTTCACCACATATTCTGCCATAGTGATGGAGAAGAAGCCAGAATTAGGGATCCCGCTGATCACATACTCATTGATCATACGGTGGGTGAAAGCAAAAGGGGGGTTGGGATGGATATACTACGATGAATTTTTTCGCCAGAGGATGGCCACATATGGGGATGTAAGATAGGACACAAAGCAGCTAGATTTATGGACGGATTATGTTACCTACCAGTCCACCCCAGAAGGGGATGGGAGTAGAAAAGGAGGTTTGCTTCAAAAATGTTGGGGATACAACAGGGCATTCTGCTCCTGGCCGCAGTGTTGGTTTAGGCATGCATGTTCAAAATGTGGGGGTACCCATCCAGCATCAAGATGTAGGACATCGTGGACCCAGGGGACACAGGCGGGTGGAGGGCATGGGACAGGACTCCAGCCCTTTTGGGAGGGGCAGGTTTATAAGGGTCAGGCCTGGAACAGAGGGACAAGGGCAGGGGCCAGAAGAATAGAGGAGCCCAGTCATATTGATTGGGCTGGTCGAGGACAAGGAAGAGAGGGGGGCCAAGCGGGGGACAGTAGAGACAGGGAGCAATTTCAGGCCGCCAGGACTCCTATCAAAAGTGGAGCCTGGGAAAGGTGGCTTACAAAGTACCTGGACAAAAAGGTGGCAAAAATGTTACAGGAAGGTTTTGAATTTGGTTTCTCCCTCCAGTTCAACATGCCAAGGCAAGCAAGGGAAGCAAAGAACCTGGGGTCAGTTAGGGGAAATGAAGACATTTTGAGACAGAAAATTGAAAAAGAGAAGACGGCAGGGAGGGTCGAAGGCCTGTATCCGTTTCCCCCGATAGACAGATTGAGGATCTCCCTCTGGGTTTGGTTCCTAAAAAACAAGAAGGGGAATACAGAGTGATACACCACCTGTTTTTTCCAGAGGGGGAGTCCATGAATGATTTTATAGGCAAAGAACACAGCAGGGTGACCTATGCTACGCTGGAAGAAGCAGTGCACATCATCAGGGCTACCCCTGATGCCTGGCTAGCAAAGACAGATATTGAATCAGCTTTCTGTTTACTGCCTGTTAGAAGAGAGGACTGGGACCTTTTGGGGTTTAAAGTGGGAGATCAATACCATTTTGATAAGGCAATGCCCATGGGATGTTCAATAGCTTGTGCTACATTTGAAACATTCAGCATCTGCCTGCAGAGGATCTTTCAAAAGAAAACTGGGCATAAGACTGCGATACACTATTTGGATGACTTCCTGCTGATAGGCAGTGGCTGCAGGGAGGTTGAGAATATGCTAGTGAGCTTTCAACTATTATGTGAGGAGCTCGGCATGCCCTTGGTACCGGAAAAAACTGAAGGACCTATCAGGGTGTTGGAGTTCCTAGGAATTGAGATAGATGCGATGAGGGAGGTATTTCAGTTACCTGAGAAAGAAGTACTGAGGTTAAAAGAATTGGAGCAACAACACACGTGCAAGAGGCGAGTTCAACTGAGGCAGGTGCAACAAGTGCTAGGCCACTTGAACTTTGCCTGCAGGGCAACTGGGCCAGGGAGGCCATTCACAAGGAGACTGATGAGGGCAACAGCAGGGGTGACAAGGCCACATCATTGGGTGGACTTGAACCAAGGGGTGAAAGGTGATTTCAGGGTATGGGAGGAATTCCTAAGCAGCTACAATGGCATATCATTTTGGCAAGAAGACTGGGTATACAACATCGATCTGGAACTATAAACGGATGCAGCAGGGGGAAGGGGATTCATAGGTTTCATAGGTTTTTCAAGCCAGAGAACAATGTCCATAATGCTTGCCTCATATTTGATTTATTAAATATATTTATCGTCATCTGTCATTACTAAATCCAAATTTGTCTTGAACACATCCATATCTGTACTTTCCACAATGATTGTAGGGAGATTATTCCATATTGAAATTGATCTTATGCTAAACCAATTTTTTCCCCTTAGTGAATACCATTTTCCAATCAGTAGCTGTTTATTATGTCTATGGTTGCTTTGTCTAAGTTCGGATTTAAATAAACCTGTTCCATTTAGAAGTATAGAGTCTTGTAGTAAACCATATATAAGGCATAAGTCTCCCCTAAGCCTTCTATATTTTAAGGAATACAATTTCAGATCCTTAAGCCTATTTTCATAATCCTTTCCTTTCATTCCTGTTATTGTCCTGCTAAATCGTCTCTGGACTCTTTCTATGTTATTAATTTCTTCCTTGGTTTATGGGGACCACACTTGGACACAATACTCAAGGTGGGATCGCACTAGAGCATTATACAATGGCAGCATAACCTCTCTAGTCCTGCTTGCCACATGTCTAAATATGCAATTTAGGTTCTGATTTGCCTTTTTGATTTGTTTGGAACAATGTAATTTGAATTTCATATCCAGGGTGATGATAAGCCCAAGATCCCTTTCTTCCATGGTCTGATGTAATATTTGGTTCGCCAGTTTATATGTAAAGTTAGGATTATGTTTACCCAAATGCATCACCTTGCATTTATCGTTGTTTAATACCAATTTCTTTTCTTGGGCCCAGTTAGTAACTTCATCTAAGAAGTTTTGCAGGGTATTGTTTTCCTTACTGTTGTTAACAAAAGAACCTATATGGCAATCGTCTGCAAATTTGAGTAGCCAAATCTCGTTTAAATTTGATTCTAGGGAGGAAATATAAATATTAAATAGACATGGCCCCAAGACTGATCCCTGGGGAACACCACTAGTTACACTAGCCCAATCTGACAACTCTCCATTTATAGTCACTCTCTGCTTCCTATTACTAAGCCACATCCTTATCCAATTTATTATATTTTGGTTTAATTTAACTTCTTTTAAAGCATTTATAGGTTCGAAGTGGGGGATTTTGTCAAATGCTTTAGCAAAATCTATAAACACTAGATCAACTGAGTTACCGTTATCCATTTCTTCCATAACTTTATTATAAAAGGTCAAGAGGTTAGTTAAACATGATCTTGATTTTGTAAACCCATGTTGATTTTTATCAGTAAGTTTATTATTATTATTAAGATGTTCCAAAATAATTTCCTTAACAAACTGTTCAAATATTTTACCAATCTATGATGTAAGATTTATAGGTCTAAAATTTTCTGGCTTGTTGGTAGGTCCTTTTCTGTGAATGGGTACAACTGTTGCTATTCTCTAATCATTTGGGACTTCACCACTGTCTAATGAATGTTGAAATATATTAGTTAAGGGCATATAGATTTCATAAGCGAGTCATTTTATTACCTTTGGATGAATATCATCCGGGCCCGGGGACTTACTAATATTTATTTTATTAAGTTTATCTAAAACTTCTTTGGGATTAATTGTAAATAAACCAGGTATGGAGCTATCTGATTCAATTAATTTATCATGTGACTTATTACTAAATACAGATGAAAAATATTGATTCTGTATATTAGCTATTTCATGTTTATTAGTTACACAACCAGATTGTGTGGTAAATGGGCCTATAATCATAGAATTGCTTCTGGTTTTGTTTATATAAGAGAAAAAAGATTTCTTGTTATATTTTACCCTTGATGCTAATTTAAGTTCAAATTGAGTTTTTTCTAATCTTATTTTAGTTTTTATTGTTTTTAATAATTACTTATATTTTGAATTAAGATGTAAAAAACCTTTTTGGATTTTTTTATAAAGTTTTTTTTTTATTAATTAGGGATTTAATTTTAGAGGACATCCATCCAGGAGTAGGCTTATCCTTTGATTCATATTTTCTTTTAGTTGGAATATTGTTTTTAATAAGGTCCTTCAATTTGTTAGCTAGTAATAGCCATTTACCCTCCACTGATAAATTTGTGAACAATGCTTGCCAATCCCAACAATTAATAATATGCTTCATATTTTGAAAATTAGCTTTGGTGAAATTTAAGATTTTGGTTGTACCTGTTACTAACGTAGGTTTACTATTTAATATTTTAAATTGTACAGTATTATGATCACTATTAGCTAAGGGTGCATTAACATCAATCCTGGTTATACAATGAGCAACATTAGTTAATATAAGGTCCAGTACTTTATTACCCCATGTATTTGTTTTGACTAGTTGTTCCAAACCTATTTCATTAAATATTTTCATATAACTTCTATCTATTTTGTCTATTGCAGTTACTTGTTCCCAATTAACACTGTTCAAATTAAAGTCTCCCATAATTATATAATTTTTTGATGTATCGAGGTGACTAAGAGTATATAATAAGTTTGTATCATTCTCGGGACTCATGGAGGGAGCTCTGTATACTAAAGCCAAAATAAATGATGGACCTATCAGCAGTTTTATTCTAATCCATAGTGTTTCAAGATCAGTATCATCCATAATTTCTTCACTATCAATTGATTGGTGTATGTATATAGCTACCCCTTCCCCTTTCCTATACTTCCTATTTTTGTAATATAATTTATATCCCTGTATATTTTTGTCCCAAGAATCATTATTACCCCTCCAAGTCTCAGTGATGAGGGCAATAAATATGTCATTCATCCCAAGATACAATTTAAACTCATCAAATGTATTAGTTAAGCTCCGTGCATTTAAAAGGATCCCATTCCAACCATAATCTTCAGTTGTGTCATAATTACGCGAATAATCTGCTATTAAAGGGGTAAAGTATTGGGCTTCATCCCCTTTACCCAGTTTAAATGAAATGCTACTACTCTGTTAATTTTTTTAGCCAATATCCTAATACCAATCTGGCTGAGGTGAATACCGTCATTTTTATAACATTTTGTGTTTTTAAAGGTCTGGGTATTATCCATAAATCCTATATTCTCCACCCTACAAAAGTATCTTAGCCAGAAATTTAGTTGTTTCACTTGTTCATTCTTATAGGTTTGGTTTCCTATAAGTGGAAGTATACCAGACAGTAAAATATCTCCCCCTTTTTCCTTGATCCTTGCAACTATTTTTCTATAGTCTTCCTGAATGTCTATCAGGGCCCTTTTAGTTAGGTCATTGACTCCCACATGTAAAATAACTAGTGGTATATATGTATTTTCAAGTAACCCTTCAAGAAGATTGATGATGTCATTAGTTTTTACCCCTGATAATGCACTCACAGTTGTGTGTTCCTTTCTCCCTTCACAGACAATGGTGTAGATTCCTTTCAATATTGAGTCTCCTATTACTACAACGTCTCTTTCTGTAATCTTACTTTCCCTGTTTCTCCTAAGTTTGAAGCACTATTAATTGTAGCACAGTCTCAGGATGGGAGGGTACTTGAGAGGAAAATGGTTTGCAGATCCCTGGCTGGAGGAATGGATAAGGGATGGTAGGGTAAAGGACATCACATTGTTAGAAATCATGCTGATTTGGACTTGTACCTTGGTGTGGGGGGAGGAGTTGCGTAATCAAAAGGTGACTTTCTGGTGCGACAATAAGGTGGTGGTGGACATCTTGAATAACAAGGGGGCCAGGTTGGAGCCCGTAATGTGGGTGTTGAGGAGATTAGTTTTGAGGGGCTGCAGTTGAATATGTCATTTAGGGCCAAGCACATAGACTAGGTGAGGAATATCCTAGCAGACAGCCTTTTCCGTCTGCAGCTGGACCATTTCCGGGCGCTGGTACAAATAGCAGAGGAACTGAAAATGCCCATCCCAAGGAACATCTGGGACGTTGGCAAGAGGGACCCGAGTTGCTGTTTTGGAGCTTGTGGAAGGAGAAGAACAGGAAAAGAAGAAAGCGGTCTCGATTATCACCGTTACCTATAAGAAGAGAGAAGAAGGCTCCCAGGTCTTCACCTGGGGAGGTGAGAAGAAGTGGAAGAAAAGAGAAATGAATGGATATTGATATGTAATGCAATAAAATAAAAGAGGTGTAATAAGACAATAGTCAAGATGATTATGGGAATGTAACAAAGAAATATGGTTTATAATAAATTCATTTTTCGATCTGAGCACAACAACATACTGGTGGTCTGTCTTTCTTGGGGAAAAAGGGGGGAATCTGGGACAATGCACCTGGGGTTTGATTAATCCCCAATAAATGCACACCCTGTCATGGGTTATTGCTTATTTAGAGATGTAGACTCCTCTCCATGGATGGAAGTAACAGCAGGAATTGTTAAATTCTTAAGTTCTAGGAGACATATGTGTGTGTATGTGTGTGTGTGTGTGTGTGTGTGTGTGTGTGTCTGTGTGAGTGTGTGACAGACAAATAATAAAAATACTTATGTATGTACCTCTGCTGCATAAACACATGTATCCACCATTACATAGCAGACAAACACTATGATCAAACATATAAATGCAGCCATGTTACTGTACAAGGCACACTAAAAATATATATTGAATGTAAGAGATAACATATATAAATACATGCACAGGGAATGCACATGTGCCTGAAGCAATAGAAAGGCAGTTGTCAGTTTAAATTTTGTAATGGGTCATGAAACTAAGGTCTACATTCAGTTCATTATTTTTAGCAGTTTATTAATTTTTTTAACCAGAAAATTAATAAACCTGAACTGATATAAGTAGACACTGAGGGAGGAGGATAGGGAGTGTATCAGGGGAAACAGGTGGAAGCAGGAAAAGCAGTAAGAAGCACAAAGGTGCACACCGAAGACAGAATAGCTTAGGAGGTAACAAAGGTGACTAGACACTTTTATGTTGCTTGCATGCATGTGCAAGAAACATAGTGCCATCATCCGAGTTTTCGGAGGTGTGGCAGCCCTCTTCCAATTCAGTCAGTGTGTTTGCAGGTGCAGCCGCAGTTCTCCAATGGCTGCTGGAGCTGTCTATGACAGCAGTCGAAAATGCAGTAGAGTACAGTTGAAAGGGGAGCTACGCTTCAGTGAGCAGCGATAAGACATCGCCTGCTCATGTCCCCTACAATTCTACACGCATGCATACTGCATGCTACGCCCCATGCGCACACACTGTATAGCCGGCGGGGTGCCCAATCCCCGTCGGCTGTGCGCACTCCCCAAACAGAGTTCCACATGCCACGCTGGGTGCCCACCCCAGCATGGCTACACATCGTATAGCTGATGGGGGTGCCCAATCCCCCGTCAGCTCCACTGTTCTCCCCCCCGAGAGTACAGGGTGCTACGCTGGGAGCCCACCCCAGCGTGGCATCAGATGCTATCGCTGACGGGGGTGCCCAATCACCCGTCGGCTCCATGCTACCCCCCCAAACAGCTGTCCTTGTGCCACGCTGGGAGCCCACCCCAGCGTGGCAAAATCGCCAGCGTCGTCGTCCTTTTAAAAAAAAAACTTGAAACACAAAAATGGTCCCTCGCTGTCTCTGCCCACGCCCACCACTTGCACCTGCCTCCGCACACCCCCCACCCCATACTTACCTCCGGACTCTGGCACGACGATCTTCGGTGGACCGGGAACACGTCTGCACTCTTTAAAGCCGACCGCGAACTGAGGAAATGCCGGTAAGCTGTATAATGTAATAAATAGGGTTTTTTCAACTTTGCTGCATATCTCAGGCATTTTTTGGAATTTTTGCACCAAATTTTCAACATGGGGTTTTTGGGACCCATTCTCATGAATGCTCTCACAGTCATGGTGTTAATTGGACCCGAAGGGTGATTTTGCAGTCACTGCGCAAAATCACCTTTTGGCACTGATTAATGAAACGACACTGCCAGTGTTCATAAGGTGGGCTCTCAAAAAGCCTATGTTGAAAATTTGGAGGAAAAATTCCTAAAAATGACTATTTTATGAGCATGCATTGCGCAGTTCCTACGCACGCTCGTAAGTTCACGAATTTTCAATATTTTCACTCCAGATTTTCAACATTGTCATTTACCACACCTCCTTATGAGCAGTACAGCTGTCATTTTGCATCTTGCCCAAAGCGTGTTTCCGCCCATATGAGCACCATGTACGCAGTCGATTGTCTTGAAATCACTGTATGGGACACATTAAGAAAATCACAGTGACACTGTTCATGAGCAGAGGTCTTAAAATGGCTATGTTGAAATTTGGTGACACACTTCCTAAAAATTACTGTTTTACGAGCATGCGTTGCACAGTTCCTACACACGCTTGTAAGTTTGCAAATTTTCAATATTTGTACTCCACTGACTTCCAAATACCTACACAGTACATACAAGCAAGCAACATTTGGCATTGACAAATGCTTGTTTTGTTAGGTATATACTGTAAGTGAAAAGAAGAAGACCAGGTGTGGGATTGCAAGGTTAACAAGTGATGGGGAAGGACTGTACAGAGGGGAATCAGAACAAGCATTTGTAAATGCCAAACATTGCTTGCTTGTATTTGTTGTTTAGGTGCTCATGATTGCATCGTATCACTTCACTGTAAAGGACCATTTAAAGAGCAGCTGACACCAATAGGACAACTTTAACAAAACATAATACATAGACGCAGTTAAGCTTGTATTTCACATTAGTTCTGTATTTCTCCTCCCTATTACCTATTACTGAGGCAATTTGCATGAAAATGGGATCTTTGCTTCTGAAGAGTTCATCTGTTCCTGGTGCTTTATCCCTACCTGAGGTCATAATGCTCTACTTGTGACATCACAATTACTCCCATAGCAACAGATTGTGATGTCACAACAGAGGACTATGACATGAAGTAGGGAGTAAGCTAAAGAGGCAGATGAACTCTAAATGATATAGAGCATGTGTCCATGCAAATTCCTGGTAATAAGTAATGGGGAGGAGAAATCTATCAGCTATATATGGAATGTAAGCTGAATTATACCTAAATATTATGTTTTTAAAAGTTTTCTTTGAGGCATCAGCAGCTCTTTAAGTTGAACATGTTTGAGTTTGAAAATATGCAGTTGGCTTTGCTACATAAAACCAGAACACATCTCTGCAATCATCTGGCTGTGGTGGGAGCCTAGGGTAGACTCTAGTTCTTGTAAGGAGTTATTAAATGTTTTGGTGCCAATCTGCTTTCTAAATCCTCTCTTGCCATGCTATGCCTCCAGCAAGCCCTTCACTTCCCCCACTCTGTGCTCCCCACCACATTTCTGTGTTTGTGCCCACTCCCAGTTTGCAGTTTGTGTCAGCTTGCTTTCACTTTAAACCATTGGGAAGAGTGAACACAATCAGCAAGAAATCAACGTGGAACCAAAAAATAAAAGTAAAAAAAAAATTGCATTTTGCCAAATCCAATAGAGCATATGTCCTCTGCAACAGAACACTTCCTCTGCTACAACACAACATTGGTCTTTACTCTGGTGCGCTTTTGGGTTCAAACTGACATCAAGATGAGTCATGCTGATTTGCCGATCACAGGATCAGACTGGCCAATCATCATGATAGGGTAGAATGCACTGGAAAGATGGGAAGGCATGGGGCAACCATGCCCATCACATACCCTGCTGCGGAATAAATGAATAAAAAAAAAAAAGGAAATGGTATCAGGAAAAAGGGGAGTTCATTCTGACCAGATGAACCCCAGCTGGCAATGGCCCTGATATTAAATTGTACATTTTTCTCTAGCCCTGTGTGTGTGTGTGTGTGTGTGTGTATGGGGGTGGCTCAGTGTGGCTGTGGGTGGGCTGGGTGCTAACTCCCTGCTGCCCTGCACCAGGCACCTCCTCATGCCAGCAAGCCACAGTGAGCCAAACTTCAGCAGCAGTTACTCCCTTACAGCGTTGCAGCCCTACCCTGTGAGTAAAATGTACTGCTTCCCTCATCGTTCCAATGAAGTATTCTTTTTACTCAGTCTGGCTCTATCACTTGTTGCGACTCCACATTCCACCAGGATTACAGACATGATTGACTGACAGCTCCACCAATGAAGGAACAGCAGGTAAAAAAAGAAGGAAAAAGCACAACCACAATTGCAGTAGTGGAGGGATAGGAGATTTCGTGATTGGGACACTGGGGGTTTGGGCACTCCCAGTGTAATTATTATGTTTAGAGGGGTGGTGGTTGTGGTGGATGCTGAGAAAGAGGATCGGACGGGGAAGGGTTATGTATGTCAGTGGTCAGGGACCGCAGAAAAAATAGAAAAAAGTGCAAGCGCGCAGACTGTTACGGAGGCGGAGGGGAGGGGGCGGCGTTATGCAAATGAATTGAATGAAGTGCTCTCTCATTGGAGTGCTTCATTTGTTTTAACTACACAAAGTTTCTGCACAGAAACTGTGAACCACTGTCATACTTAGCTTGCATGATCATTGGTCTGTCAGGGATGAGCCCAATGTAGATTGCTCTGCATTGGGCTAGTCAGTGACATACCTCTGAAATGCCATTCTCTGTAGCAAAACATTCCTTGTGCAAGTGCAAGCAATGTAAAAAGGAAGACATCCTGAACAAATACTTTTTTCAGTGTTCACAGAGGAAGGAGGGGCCACAAAAAAGTAACAGAAGCTTCAGGGGGAAGGGATCGACGCTAGTCCTTTTTTGGAGGCAAGAGTCCTGAAGGCATTTGCTAATCTGATGGTGACAAAGCAGTCAGGCCAGATGAGGTGTATCCAAGGGTATTGAGGGAGCTCAGGGAAATACTGGCTGCACAACTGACAGTTTTGTTTAACAGCTCACTGGAAGCTTGAGTGGCTCTGGAGGACTGGAGGAGGGCAGATATAGTCCCACTACACAAAAGTGGTTGCAAGGAGGAGGCCAGCATTTATAGGCCAGTCAGCCTGATGTTGGTGGTGGGAAAATTAATGGAATCACCACTGAAGAAAAGAATTGTGGAGTATCTTGAATCCAGGAATTACAAGACCTGATGAAGCATTTGTTTCACTGGGGGGAGGTCATGTCAAATGAATCTGATAGATTTCTTTGGCTAGGTGACAAAGGATTTAGATCAGGGTGGAGTGGTGGACTTGGCCTACCTAGACTTCAGTAAAGCTTTCAACACCATTCCACATAGAAGGCTAGTAAGTAAGCTGTGTAGCTTCGGAGTGGGTTCAAATGTGGTAAACGGGATAAGGAATTGGTTAGGGGATAGGCAACAGAAGGTGGTGGTAAACGAATTCACTCTAAAGAAGGGAGAGTGACCAGTTGGATGCCTTGCGGATCAGTGCTAGAACCAGTCCTCTTTTATGTCTTTGTAAGTGATGTTGCAGAGGAGCTGGAAGGGAAGGTCTGCCTCTTTGTGGATGATACTGAAATCTACAATAGGGAGTACAATATGGGGGTGGTGGAAAGGATGAGCAGAGACCTGAGAAAACTAGAGGTGTGGTCAAGAGTATGGCTGCTATGTTTCAATGCAAAAAAAGTACAAAATAAAAGAGAAAGAGAGGAAAGAGATTTGGGTGTAATAATATTAGATGACCTAAAGGTGGCCAGGCAGTGCAACAAGGCAGTAAGGAGGATTAGTGAGATTCTGGGGTGTATAGGGATGGATATCACCAACAGAAATAGTGATTTGGTGTTGCCTCTGCATAGATCACTGGTAAGACCCCACCTAGAGTACTGTGTCCAATTCTGGAAACCACATCTCTGGAAGGACATAGACAGAGTGGAAGTGGTCCAGAGGAGGACATCTAAAATGGTGAAGGGTCTGCATCAAAAGTCGTATGAGGAGAGAATAAAGGACCTCAACATGTACAGCCTGGAACAAAGGAGGGAGAGGGGGATATGATAGAGACCTTTAAATATCTCACAGGGGTAAGTACGGTACAGGAGGGAAATATTTTTAAGGAAAAAGGTGCTCAAGAAAAAGGGGACATCCTGTGAAGTTAGAGTGGGGTGGACTGAGGAGAGACGTGAGGAAGTACTTCTTCACAGAAAGAGTGGCGGTTTCCTGGAGCAGCCTTCCAGAGCAGGTGATGGGGCAAAAATAGTAATGTGGTTCAAGAATGCATGGGATAAGCACATGGGAATCATAGTGGAAAGGAAGAGAGGAGGGAGAAAAAGCTGTAGATTGGGCACGGTCTGTGGTAATAGCGTAGGTAGACAGAAATAGGCAGACTGGATGGGCCAGATGTCCTTATCTGCTGTCAAATTCTGTGTTTCTATAAGCCTACCATTCTTACGTATTTTGAAGTGTCTTCTGAGAAATGGAACAGAAAGGTCAGAGATAGAGTGATCAGATTGAGACAATTGTCACACTAGTATTTCAGTCTTTTTTCTTCTTTATGTCATGCCTGTGTGAATTCATTCAGGTTTGAAGGGACTGCCTGGTTTCCCCTACATAGCCTGTATGTGGACACTTCTTGCACTGGATGTAACAGACAACAATCTGGAATCCACATGTATAACTCCCCTGTATCATGAATTGTTTGTTTTGGGAAGTGTTGATAAAGTCTGAAGTGGAAATGTGCTCCCATGTTTTACATTTAGGAATATTGCAGGGTTTGGTGTCTCCTAGTGTTCCGTTGTTTTGATCAGGTATAATTTTGCTCCTGACAATCAAGTTGGATAAGTTAGGTGT
Organism: Neoceratodus forsteri; assembly: GCA_016271365.2. Classification (NCBI taxonomy): domain Eukaryota; kingdom Metazoa; phylum Chordata; order Ceratodontiformes; family Ceratodontidae; genus Neoceratodus; species Neoceratodus forsteri. Next base: position 739,642,434 of record CM057449.1, read on the forward strand.
TCGTCTGAAAGGCAATAAAGGTGGTTCCTGAAAAATACATTTCAAGGTGTCATCCTCACTGAATATTGGTTGTTGGCTCTTAATAATTTTTTGTAGGGGCTCCAGATCAGAGCTGTATGTAACAGCCAAGTGTGTCCAGTTGGTGGTGTTTTTTGCTTTATATTGTAATAGTTGTTATCTTGGCATAAGTGTGGCACGTTCCACAGCTCTGTCAATTTTTTTTTTTCATTCAATTTTTATTGAGTTTTACAATACAGAGAGTGAATCACCAGGAACAAATAATGTAATGAAATATGAATACCACACACATAGAGCTGATACACTCTCTCCGTCCCATCCCCCGTCCCTCCCCTCCCTATTCCGTTGCAGCAGTTTAACATACAGTTAGCTACATATACTTCACAAGGCAATGTTTCACACTTGTAGCGAATATAGGGCTTGTAGTGAACCCCATGTTTTATTAAATTTGTTAAGCTTGTTGGAAAGGCTTGCAATGGTTCTCTCAGTTCTGAGATTTGCAAGGAGCTCTTGGAGCCATTCAAGACAAGACAAGTTGTCAGAGTCTTTCCAATGCCTAAGGACCACCTTTTTGACAGACATGGAGATTAATGCCATATAAAATTTCCTACACCTTACTGTGATAGTAGAAAAGTCACCCAAGAGACAAATTTCAGGTGTGAATAATTCTGAGAGCCCTAAAGCGGTCAGCTTTTTATAGCAGCCAGGAAGCAACCTTGGGGCACTCCCAAAAGATATGGAGAGAGTCCCCGGGTAGCGGCCCACGTCTGGCACAAAGTGGAGTAGACACTGCTCCAATCTTGGCCAGTTTTAGTGGGGTATAATATATATTGTGCAAAATTTTAAATTGCATTAATCTGAGTCTGTCTTGGGATAAGAATTTATGACAGGTATTCCAAATAAGTGACCAATCAAACTCCTTATCTGGAAAAAGGGAAGACCAATAAGAAACAGGAGCAAAATTAACGGGATATGCCCAAGCGAATAAAGTACTATATATTTTTGAAACAGCATAGGGCATTCCAGGGAATTCGAGAAGAGAGGCATGAAAATTAGGCTGTGCCAGGAAAGGAGGGGTAGCCCAGATACCTTTAGCATGCAGTGCCGTAGTTGATATATCTTGAAGATACTTGTAACAGGAATCATAAACTTATGTAAGATTTCCGGAGAGGGGCTCCACTGTCCATCAGGTGTGGTGAAATCTTTTAACAAGGAGCAATTTATTGGAGGAAGCAAATTAGGGGATACAGGCTTATTATCCATCTTTAGATTGGGATTACCAACTACTGGCTGATGTATATCCTTGGTATTGTCATATTTTAAAAATGCACACAGCTGAGAATGGGACATAATCGAGACTGCAATAGGAGAGTTATGCAGGGATAACGGGAGGAGTCCTAATTTAGTATATAATAATGCAGCTGGAAGAAAACCATGCTTTTTAATACTATCCAACTGTATTCTAAGCCAGATCGGGGTATAGAGGGAGCGTGATAATCGCTGCTCTGCTGTCAACCATTGTAAATATTTGTTGGCCTGACTGGCCCAGTAGTACAACCCCATGTGTGGAAGCTTTATCTCTCCTTTATCTTTGGGGGCGGCCAATTTACGAAAAGCCATTCTTGATTTTTTATACCCCATATAAAGGAGAAAAACATGCTGTGGATTTTTTTAAACCAGGATAATGGGATATTGATGTTCAGCATGTTAAGAGGGTAGAAAAGGCGGGGAAAAACATTCATTTTAATTAAATTGATTCTACCCCATAAGGAAAGAGGGAGAAGTGTCCATCTATGAAGATCTTGGTCTATTTTCTGAACCAATGAGTCCAAATTTAGTTGTTTGAAGCGGGTATTACTTCAGGTTAAGGTGATTCCCAAGTATTTGATGGACTTAGGCTGCCAAGCAAGCCCGGTGTTGATAATTTCTTGTTTATACACCCTGTGATTTAAAGGATAAACTAGGGTTTTCCCAGTATTAAGCTTATAATTTGAGACCCTGCTGAATTCCTTTATTATATTAAGGATAGCAGGGATAGATGTGACAGGGTTGGCTATATGCAAGAGAAGATCATCTGCATATGCTGCAACCTTGACTACATGACCATCTAAGAGAATACCTGGGACATATTGGGCTCTTATTAGTCTCCGGATGAGAGGCTCCAGATATAAGTTGAAAAGCAGCGGGGACAATGGACACCCCTGCCCTGTTCCCACATGGAGTTTTATTGGGCTGGAAATCATTCCATTACAGGCAATTCTGGCGGAAGGGGATAAATACAGTGAGCGCACCCAACACAGAAATTCATTGGGAAAGCCAAATGCCTTCATTGTCGCAAACAGGTAGTTCCAACAGACCCTGTCGAAGGCCTTCTCGGCATCTAATGAAACCAAGGCCATTGGGGTGTTGGCATCCTTAGAGGCCAAGAAGACGTGAGCAAGAGTTCATAAATGATCAATGGATGATCTTCCCCTCATGAAACCCACCTGCTCCTCTCTGATTATCGATGGGAGAACCATGCTCATGCGGTCCGCCAGTATTTTAGCTAAAATTTTGATATCATGGTTAATTAAAGATATGGGTCTGTAGCTTGAGACTAGGTCCTGTGATTTATCTGGTTTAGGCAATAAAACAATAAGGGCCTCAAAAAGGGAAGGGTCGGACCCCTGGCCAGAGAGAAGGAATTGAAAAAGGGACAGCAAAATGGGAGATAGTTGCCTCAAAAATGCTTTATAAAAATTGGAAGAGAAGCCATCTGGACCAGGAATTTTATCAGCCAGGAGGGAGTTTAGTACTGCAATCTTTCCTCCTAGGTAATAGGAGATATGAGAGTGTTTTGTTGAGACTTGGAGAGGGAAGGTAGGTGGGAGTCTGTCGAATATCTTTGCACATCATCTTTAGAGGGAGAGTTAGTCATGGGACCGTAAAGATCCCAGAAATAGGTAGTGAATACATCTACTATCTTGGGGAGTGAAGTTTTAAGGGGGTTCCCTTCTGAGAGATGGATAGCTGGAATAAATTGAGCTGATTCGAATTGCTTAACCCGCATTGCTAACAGCCGCACGGCTTTTTCCCCCTGGTCCGTGTAAACAGAATTAGTTTTTAGAATGGCAAACTCAGCTTGCTCTCTTAACAGATCGAGGTAAGCATCTTTTAATTTAATTAGTTCTTGCTTAAAAGGTTTGGAGGCATCTGGGGAAAGGATAAGTTCCATGTTTCTAATTTGGGATAGGAGGGTAAAGACCTTGTTTTCCCGTTCCTTTTTTCTTTTCGAAGTTAGGCCTATTAGAATACCCCTGAGGAATGCTTTCAGAGCAACCCATTCCATATCAGGTCGTTGTATGGTATTGGCATTTAGAATCATAAACTGTTGGATTTGGGATGCTATATAGTCAACCTTAGCAGAATCTTTAAGAATTTGATTATTCAATTTCCATCTTCCCCCTTTTTCCAGAGATGAGAACAGAGATATTGTGCATACTACCGAGGAATGATCCGAGAGCGGGCCCCAGACAATTTTGGAATCTATAACCCCAGAAAGCAATGTTTGGGAAATGAGAATGTAATCAATCCGTGAGGACATGCCGTGTACTGGAGAGATGTATGTGTACTCCCTGACATTAGGATGAAGGATACGCCATACATCACAGAGCCCTGCAGAGTCAAAAAAGTCCCTAAGGGCTCTCTGGGTGGGAGAGAGGCCATGAGAAATTCATCTGGACCTGTCTACCAAAGGGTCAAATACAAGATTAAAGTCACCCCCTATAATCATAGGAATGCCCAGAAAAGGGTTGAGGACTTCCAGGATTTTCATGAAAAAGCCTGGGGTGTCTGCATTAGGCCCATATACACAACCCAGCAGAATATCCAAGCTGTGCAGCTTGCCCTTCACAAAAAGAAATCTCCCTGAGGGATCAGCGATGATTTGGGTGGAACTGAAGGGAAATGATCTATGCAAAAGTACCATGACTCCCCTGCTTTGAGTATTGCCCTGAGCAGCAAAGACCTGTCTCATTTGTTGCCTTCTCAGTTTATTGGCTTCATGATTGAGTAGGTGTGCTTCTTGTAAAAATATCACATGAACTTTGAGGTGATTAAGGTATTTTAACACTTTATATTGCTTGGTTTTATGCCTGGCTCCTTTGACATTCCATGTGCTAAACAAAATATTATTAATCATTACTATTTAGAACCCTAGGTATCAGCTTGAGGTCCAATCTGTGTTGATAGATATTTATTCTTAGTGCTCAAAGTAAAATATCTGCTGCACCAGCCCACCTCCCCTTGCCCCCTAAACCATCAAAAAGTGATACCCAGTTCCCAAAAAACACCCCAGAAACCCACTGTAAGACCCAACCCCTCCTCACCCACCCCTATAATCTCGTGGTACATGACAATCAGCTCACTTAGTCATCTCCCTATTACCCCAGCCCCCTGCCAAGTAACAATAAACAGATTACTATATAACAAGAAATATTTCACTAACATGCGCACTAGCCTACCAACCTATAGGTACAGATTAATTAAGATCCGTCATGCACAGTAAACATAGGTGCACAGACATTAGAATGCAATATGCCTCATCTTAATTAGACTGGATCATGAAAACTGAAGAGAAAATCCTTAGAGAAAGTACATTATAGTCACTTCCATTATGAAGGAATTGCAGATGCATAAAATAAAGGCGTAGGAAGTTTATTATGGTGACCCTGTGAGTACTTAGAACTGCACAGAAGAAGTATTCCAGTGGTAGAGCCATTTATGGAGACCAAGAAATATCGAGATTTGCAGCCACCAAAATCCTTCCTCCAAAGGGACGAAAATTAAAACAGAAAGACGAAAAACCTATGAAGGAAATAACGGTCTCTGGTGCAATCTAGTGGCAATGTGGCCAAAGCGCAGTTACCATCTGGATATGGAAGGTCACTAGATCCATGGAGGGAACAGGAATACGAGATGTCTTTTAAGTACCATCCCAAACCAGGTGTGTGTACAAAACTTAAATGCTGAAGAAACGGACAACCAGCATGTCCTTGCGCTAGACTGAGATAATAAAATTTTAAACAAAAAAAAAAACAAAACGGAGTGAGCACTAGGACGTGGTGCCTCTATAGTGGTATGAGAATCACAAAAAACTTTAAAAAGTAGAGCACACACACCTCTGGTAACAAGGGCACAGGTCTGTTAAAAAACTTTATTCAGAAGTATCACAAAAAAGCCATATCACCTGATGCGTTTCGGATGTCTGTTACATCCTTTCTCAAAGGTAAAGCCCCTCATGTGAATATTCCCTTAAATACTCCATCCAATTAACTAACACTGATATCACTAATTTAATCACCATCTTATTAAAACAATTACAAACTAATAAACACATATAAATACACATTGATTTTTATATTACAACTGTGTTATCAGAATATATAAATTCAAACTTATCCTAAAAACATAAGAAATGAACCAATGCTTGTAATGATCATACATCAAAAAGAAATAAGACAAAGAGGGAAAATTGGGGGGTGGGGAAGAAAGGAAAAGAATGGGGTGAATTAGGTTTTGCTAAAACAAAAAACAGGGAATTAATACAGGACCAACATATCTCATTCCAAAAAATGTTCTCTGTTTTAACCATTTTACAATAACCTACTATGTTCACTCTCTATTCATGGGCACCACAGAATATATTCATAAAGCGGTGCCGCCAAGATTCACTAATTTTGCTACTATTTCTAGCATGGAAAACAACACCTTATTAACTACAATCTAAAATTTTTTATTATATAAAGGAAGGGGGAAGGGAAGAACAGCTCGCGCATAGCGCTTAAAAATATTCTAATCATAACAAAATATATTGCTTAAATATAAAATATAAATCTAAATGGTCATACTTGCTACATATCTTAATTATCCACTATATAGCAGTACAGCGTATTCCAAGAGGACTGAGGTTGGTGAAAAACCCAGGCTGTGGAACTGAAAATGAAGAATTCATGAAGGCTTGGGAAGAAATTTTAACAGAAGCAAGTTTTAAATTGGTGACATTAATTATCAAATACAGTAAAGAAAGAGAAGATAAATTGAAAGAGGAAATAAAAAAGAAAGAGCTAGAGGTTTTACAACATAAGAATGATGCAAATTTTGAAGGCTTGAATAATAAATTGAAAGACGCTATCAATAAATTGGATAATGAACTGAAAATAGCTAAACAGATTAAATTCATTAGAGACAGAAATGATTATGCTAACGATAGAGTCTTCAATTGGAAAAATAATCCACGTGGTATTTTAAAAAACAAAAGACGTGTCCTTTGACTTCAATAGTGCAAGTGAATCTGAAATAGAAGAAGAAGTTAATCAGCACCATTTTCAACGAGAGAGGCAGGAGCCAGCACCTCTGTATGCACCGCGAAGAAGCCCGAAATTTCAAGCTGGAAGAGAAGAGAGTTATGGCAAGCAAACAGCAAGATACGGAGAATGCAAAGAGGAAGGAGGGCGAGGAGGACGCCGAGGACGGCAGTTCACACGGAGCAAGCACAACAGGAACAGGCGATGGTGAAGGAGACAGAAAGACAGGTAATTAACCTCTCAGATTACGTACTGACAGAGATAGAAAAGAGAGTTTTGAATAAAGGTTTGGGGTTTATACCCACAACATCTGCAAGTAAGTTCCATACGACGGTGGATTTAAATATTGCATGCAGGAATTTGAATTTAAAATCTTTCTTTTCTACCAAACATACATTAATGGAGAATGTGGCCATTAAGGACAGTAATGATATTTTTAGACCTATATCAATATTTAACCCACCACTTTGCCCAGCTGTTAAGGTGTTTAAACAATTGGTAGAAAACGATTTGGAACAACTGTTTAATGATCCCCCAGTATATGGCTATAACAACTTAAGTAAAGAAGAACCAGCAGCACTACAAACTTTACAGAATAATACCTTGCTAGAAATCAAGAGAGCTGATAAAGGTGGATGTGTGGTAATTTTGAACAAAAAGGACCATATACGAGAAGCTGAAAGACAACTTAAAGACAGTAATTTTTATAAGAAACTGAGTTATGATCCCACCTCTGAATTCAAAAGTAGTATTGATGAGTTCGTAAAAGAAGCTGCACATAAGGGGGAAATTACTCAGAAAGAGTTACATTTCTTAATAACTGAAATGCCTGTGAGGGCTACATTTTATTTATTACCTAAATTACATAAGACCTTGTTAAACCCACCAGGCAGACCAATTGTCAGCGGTATAGGCTCATTAACTGAAAGCCTATCACAGTTTGTGGATTTTCATTTAAACTCATTTGTTGTCTCCTTACCATCTACTTAAAAGACACTTCTGATGTGTTACGACTTGTTCAAGATTTGAACCTAAGTGATGAAGACTATTTAGTGACAATGTATGTTGAAGCGTTATATTCAAACATCCCACATGAAGGCGCCCTTGACGCAGCCGCTAGCTTCCTTAATCAGAGACATCAAACAGAAACGCCTAATACAGCCTTTATTTTGAAGTTGTTGGAATATGTGTTAAAGGACAATGTCTATTTATTTAATAAAGAGATGTTTTTACAAATAAAAGGGACTGCAATGGAGGCCACATGTACTCCCACAATAGCTAATTTATATATGGGGGCTTGGGAGAATGATATGGTGTTAAATCCAGTTAACAATAGATACAGGGATAAAATTAGCACATGGAAATGATACATTGATGATTTATTTTTTATTTGGAGGGATACTTTAGAAGAACTTGCACAGTTTGTTACCTTTTTGGAAAGTACAAATCCCAATTTGAGATTCACCTACACTGCCTCTCAAGAGAGTATTTGCTTTTTAGATTTGAGAATTTACAAAAAAGATGATTTGGGATTAAAAACTGAAATTTATAGGAAATTAACAGATGGCAACACTATATTATGGGCAGAAAGTTGCCATCCTAGACATACAGTAGATAACATTTCAAAAGGTCAGTTTTTGAGAACCTGTCGTAACTGTAGCAAAGTGGAGGGATTCGAAGAAGGAGCAGAAGAATTAACTAGACGGTTAAGAATAAGAGGCTATAGTGATAGGTGTATAAAAGCAGGTAGAGAATATGCTGAAAGGATAGATAGAGTAGAACTGTTAAAAGGAAATAAAGTAATATTACAGGAGAAACAAGAAGAATGGTTTAATTTGTGACTACTTTCTCGATACAAGCTAGAGAAATAGAGAAAATCATTCAAAGTCATTGGAATGTTTTATCTAGTGGTGCAGGTTTAAGGGAGACAGCTAATATGCCACCGAGAATAGCATATAGAAGAGCTAACACTTTAGGTGATAGACTTTTGCATAGCCACTTCGTTGATATGACTAAAGAGGTCGGTACGTGGTTAAATAAAGATGTAGTAGGTTGCTACCCTTGTAAAAATTGCAAAATCTGCCCGGTGATTGAAAAATGTAAAGAATTCACTTGTAGTAACACAGAATGGATTTTTAATATTAGACAGCTAATTACCTGCAATACAGAAGGCCTAATATATATGGCAGTATGTAGCTGTAACAGCTTTTACATTGGAAAAACAAAACGTAACTTTAAAGTTCGAGTTAAGGAACATTTAAAAGCCATTGAGAAAAAGACTTACCGTATGCTACAGCTGTCCATGTATTATAGCTAAGAAGGATGAAACACATGAGTTTCATTTTGTGGGTATAGATAAAGTATATCGCAAACCACGAGGGGGGGATTTTGATGACCTTTTATTAAAACGGGAAGCATTCTGGATTATTAATTTGAATGCTACTAAAAATAAAGGATTGAATACCGGATTTGAACTAAAACCCTTCCTTAAACAAAAAAGAATGAAGAAAAGACAAAGGTAAAGAAAATTTGTATTAAACGGGGAATTACTGACGACTGATTCGAAATGTTACTATGACCAGGTTTCAATAGCGATGTCTTTGCAACTTATGAAACTAAGTGGGGAATTATTGACGATTGATTTGAAGTGTGATCATAATCAGGTTGTAATACGATTGTCGCAGTGATGTTTAAGTAATTTATGAAATAAAATCGTAGGTTTTATGTTTAACATAGGGCTTTGAAATTAATTCAGAATGCTTGGTTGTAATTGAAAAACCTCATCCTCCCCCCCCCCCGGTTTTGAGTTTTTGTTATGGAACATCTTTAATTGCGATATTAATGATTAATGGAATTTGGATATACACTCATTATATATGTAGCTGTTATAATTATAGTGGATAATTAAGATATGTAGCAAGTATGACCATTTCGATTTATATTTTATATTTAAGCAATATATTTTGTTATGATTAGAATATTTTTAAGCACTATGCGCGAGCCGTTCTTCCCTTCCCCCTTCCTTTATACAATAAAAATGTTTAGATTGTAGTTAATAAGGTGTCGTTTTCCATGCTAGAAATAGTAGCAAAATTAATGAATCTTGGTGACACCGCTTTATGAATATATTCTGTGCTGCCCATGAATAGAGAGTGAACATAGTAGTTTATTGTAAAATGGTTAAAACAGAGAACATTTTTTGGAATGAGATATGTTGGTCCTGTATTAATTCCCTGTTTTTTATTTTAGCAAAACCTAATTCGCCCTATTCCCCCCCCCCCAATTTTCCCTCTTTGTCTTATTTCTTTTTGATGTATGATCATTACAAGCCTTGGTTCATTTCTTATGTTTTTAGGATAAGTTTGAATTTATATATTCTGATAACACAGTTGTAATATAAAAATCAATGTGTATTTATATGTGTTTATTAGTTTGTAATTGTTTTAATAAGATGGTGATTAAATTAGTGATGTCAGTGTTAGTTAATTGGATGGAGTATTTAAGGGAATATTCACATGAGGGCTTTACCTTTGAGAAAGGATGTAACAGACATCCAAAACACATCAGGTGATATGGCTTTTTTGTGATACTTCTGAATAAAGTTTTTTAACAGACCTGTGCCCTTGTTACCAGAGGTGTGTGTGCTCTACTTTTTAAAGTTTTTTATAATACAATTTTAATTGAGAGCTGTAGGTATGTACTGTAGCACGAAGAGTCAGATCCATGGTTTGGTAAACTTTGAAAAGTCAGCAGGTACACAAGCAGGTGCAAACATGCAATCCAAAAAGAAACTTGTAAAATGAGTCCTGATGCTTAAGATACAAGAAGAATAAGAAAGGAATGAGAGGAGGGAGCATATACGACAGCCAGGAGAGGCAGGGTGTACTTCCCTCCTTCGGAAGCCACTTTAGATATTCGGGGTCATATGTTTCACAGTAGAATTAGAGTTCTCACTTAAGGTAGAAGCTTCTTAAATTCAGATGGCATGGAATAAGTCAGGAAATGCTGTTTTGCAGCCGCAGAATCCGCATTCTCATAAGTGATCCAAGAGCCGGAGACCAAAACTTGAAACCTGGCCAGGTAGCCCACTTTAAACTTAATAACGGCCGCAATTAGTTTTGTAGCTAGAGGATGATATGCGTCTCATTTTTGACATACTGAGACAGGTAAGTCTTGTACTATCCTCAGCTTGGCCCCTTCCCAGGAAAGCTCCTTGGCTTCTCGGACTTTGGTCAAAAAGTGTTGCTTTTCTTGAAAGTTGAGAAAACGGAAAATGAATGACCTGGGGGCAGTGCCTTGAAGCGGGATAGGTCATAGTGCTCTATGGGCTCTTTCAATGGAGTAATCAGAGCTGAAGGGGGAAGAGCCAGCAATTTTTTTAATGAAGTGCATCATAAACTTGATAGGGTCTGTACCTTCCTCGCGTTCAGGTAAGCCTATTGTTAGCGCATTATTGCGGTGACTTCGGCCCTCAAGATCCTATATTTTGTTTTCTATTCTATTTAGTCGCTGCCTCAGGGCAACCAGGTCAGGATTGAGTTGCTCTTGTTTGCTTTCCAGGGAGTGAATTCGTGCTTCATTGTCCGAGGTTCTTTGGGAAAGGGATTCTAAAGCATTGGAAATGGTTTTGATTTCTCCGGCAATATTCTGTATTTCTCTTTTAAAAGGTTGAAATTCTTCTAGGAATTTAGCGAGAGTAAGAGGCTCTGTATCCATACTTCCAGTGCCCGTAGATTGTGTCTGGAGAGCCGTAGAGGCCTTAGGCCTTTTCGGGGCCTTCTCGGGAGTTGTTGGAGGAGTGTGTTTAGGAGGGTTTTTCCTCATCTCAATTTCCATCCAGTCAGCGTCGGGTAGGCACCGATTACTCAGGAAAGTTCCAGCAGTTAGAAAACAGGAAAACTGGTTCTCAAACCTTGCCAAAAATGATGTAAAAGCTGATGAGGGGCAGGAGCTCACACAGGAGAGTGCTACTCAATGGACTGCATCACGTGACTCCCCCAGCTCTGTCAATTTCTGTAGAAGAGTGCCCCTGTTCAGTAAATGTTTTTTTTTAATGAGACAAAGGGCTCAATTTTCAAAAGCAAAACTATTATGCAAGGTGCCTGCGCTAAACAGGGATGATGCAAGTGGCACTTTGCGTTATAATTTGTTGCGATCCCAGTTCTGAAATGCTGGTTGCAGCAACATTGGGATATCAGGCAGCAAAGCTCACCTTTTGCCACCCTTGCAGCAAAAGCGGCTGTACACCAGGTCACAAGGTGGCTTGCACCATGGTGGGGCTGCACTTTCCCCTTTTTATGTATTCTGTAAACCCCGCCATGGGTGCAGCAAGGGGCTCGACTTAGACAACCCATGTGGTGATCTACATGCCAAGTGACAATGTGATGAATTGGGGGAGCTCTGAAAGTGGGGTCTGGGGAAGAAGGGGCACAGGGGTACCATAGGGGATGTTGAGGAGATGGTGGGCATTCAAGGAAGTGATGTGACGCCCGGTAGCTGTACCGTTTATATAATCATAACGCTAATGGCATGGTACCACAGGATGGTTTCAGGGACAAACAGTACCATGGCCCCAGGTGAGCACAGCCCTGGCAGCAGTCCCAGCCTCAGGTGCAGTTTGTCCCTAGGCCTCCACATGATACAATCCATTAGCTTAATAGTTATATAACAGCACGCCTGCTGGGTGCCACATCACCTCCTTGCATGCCCATGTCTCCCCAGCTCCTGCAATGGCACCCCATGCCTCTTCTACCCCGGAACCCTCCAGGCAAAAATGTTTCACCCCCTACACCATCCCAGCTCCCCTAGTGTTGTGCCAGATGGGGGGGAGATGGATCCCTGGGGCAATATCCACAGGTGCACCAATTGTTTGGCATTAGCTTGCGGGTGTGGTGACTCCTGAGTTTTTGGCACAGGGACCCCTGTTTTTACAGAACTGAACACAGGGTCCCTGACACACCCAGACTTCACCACAGCCCTAGATCACAGAAAATTGTGGCAATCTAAGGGCTCTTTGAAAACTGAGCCCAATGTGTTTAGTCTGCTCCTCAAGCAATCAGATTTTGTGGTATCGAAATGCTTGGCTGTAAATTACAGATGTTTTAGTGTGTCTAGGGTGATTGCTGTTTTTGTGTAGGTGTCTGTCTGTTTACTGCAGATACAGGTCTGTAAGGTTCCATCTTTCACGGTAACTGTGGTGTCAAGGAAACTGATGCTGATGTCAGAGTACTCCAAGGGAAGTTTAATGGCTGGGTGGAGTATGTTAAGTTCCTTATGAAATTCTTTAAGTATATGAGTACCTTCTGTCCAAATTATAAATATATCAGTATATCAGAAGCATGTGAGTGTTTTGATTTTACCGGCCATGGAAACATTGCATATTGTGGATCCATCCTGGTGCACATTGCTGTTCCCATAGTTTGCCTAATTTGACTTCCTTTTTCATTCCATCGTAGACAGCTCAGGGGTAATGTGAGGAAATTTTTTTTTTCACAGAGAGAGTGGTGGACACATGGAACCACCTTCCTGGAGAGGCTGTGGGGTCTAAAACAGTGGGGGAATTCAAACATGCATGGGACAGACATAAGGCAATTATAGTGGGGGGTTGCAGGAAGTAGGCTGTTGGTTAACTAGAATCTGCAGCTTACCCAATAGGTAGGGAAATGGGCAGACTGGGTGGGCCAAGTGGTCCTTATCTGCTGTCAAAGTCTATGTTTCTATGTAACATAATGTTTACTGCTGAAGTTGAAGTTATTGTGAGTCAGTCAGAATAAACTTGATAAGTCTGGCAGGGTAGTGTATTTTGGGAGGATGTCATGTTGCTGTTCTTTCCCTTACAGGTATTTAAAACAGGCTAAAATTCCATCAGTATGTTGGATATTAGTGTAGAGAGTTCACATCCATCATGGCTTAGATGGTAGGTAGTGCTGGGTGAAAGTTGCAATTTCCGCTTCTGGGAATGTTTTGCGAAATTTCAAAAGTTTTGCTGAATTTTCTGCTCTTTTGCCTGTGGCGAAATTCTGAACTTCCGAAAATGTACTGCAAAGTTTCACCTCGTACTGCAGTACATATTCACTAACTGTAGAACTTTAACCACAAACTGCTGAATTAAAGTTTCTTGCCGTTTATGTCACCAGATCATTTATTAATCCATAGTTTTCAAAATAATTCTGCAAGGTTTTTTTTGCCAGCAATGTATTTCCATATATATTTTTCTACAGATGTTACTGTAAATTTTAAAAACACATAGTGACTCTACGCACCTGAACTGTAGAGCACCCAAACTGTGTTTTCAGTAATCAACCTTTTTTGGTGGTTTTCATTTTTTTCCACTGTTTCTGGTTTTATTTCGTGTTTCTTCTTTTAAATTCCCCAGAAACAAGGATTGCCTAATTTGCCTTCCTTTTTCATTCCATCGTAGAAGCAAAATTCCATGGTTTAGTATATTAATTCCACAGAAAGCTCAAATTACTCTGTTTTTAGCTGTAATCACATGAGTTGCAGCTCTACAGTCACATAGAGTGAAGTGGGAGGTATCAGGTGACAGCACACATTTCTCACTGTGTAACTACTCACTTCTGAAGGGATTTTTGAAGAGGAAAGAGCTCTGTCCTACTTCACAGAACGGGCCTTTTGACTGATAATCTGCAGTTTTCATGGTGTGTACAACATAAGGTGCTTCTATGTGTGCTTTCAGTACTGAGGCAAAGAAATGTCAGCAGTTTGTTGAATTTTTTGTGACTATTGTACAATAGTCTGATAGTTTCTTCTATATTGGTACTGTGTTTGGTTGGTTTTTGATTTTGAGATTTAGTGAGGAAAATACATCTTCACACCATGGTGGGCAAGGGAAAGCATGGAGAATGAGGAAAAGTCCCGTCCCGTTGTTAGTGGCTCTGTGAGAACGGTGTCACAAGGAGGTGCAGAGGGTACTGTGGAAGGTGCTAGTGGGTGCAGCCACAGTCAGTGGCACTCAGACGTCTCATGGCAGTGCAGTGCTCAATGCTGTGCTAGTGTCAGCTGGAGATGTCCTCAAAGCTTCCAGTTTCTTTTGGTTGTATTGTAGTAGTCCTTTTCCACAGCAGCTGATGCTCAGTGTGCAAAAGTGGGAAGAAAAACTGCCATGGATGTTGCTACACTACTGTGAGTTCCAAGAGTTTCATGAGGAGGAACAGTCTCAGGAGTTGACTCAGGAGCTACTAGGCACTAGGAGCAATGATGAGGGCATGCATCCTGTGGCAGCCAGTAGCATAAAGGATGACATTAAGTGGGGGGTCCTGGACCATTAACTGTCCTGGCAGAGGAAAAGGAACTGGAGCACAGTGTACTTGAGATGGAGGCTGAGGAGGAAGAACATCCTGAGTCCAAACATCCTGCTACTGCTAATGTTGAGGTGGAAGAAGGGTACTGTGGAAGAGGAGGTGGGGGATAGTCAGCCCTTACTGTCAGTTTCAGAACTGTCAAAAATCAGTAAGGATGATTATAGTGATGAGGGAGGCGATGATGACCCAGGACTAGACCCTATTTGGCAGCCACCCCAAGCAACACCCATTAAAAAAAGCATCACGTAGAAAGGGACAGCAAAACCTCTTATGCCACTCACTAAGGAACAATCTGATGTTTCTTTTATTACATCTAGTGGCCCTCTAGGTTGTCTACCGTACAGCATTTCAAATGGTGAAAAACCTGTTGATGCCTGTGGCACTTCTCTGTAAGCAAAAAGCAGGTAAGGTAAGTATTGGTCCCAGTCTTTCCCTTCCCCTTTTACCAACCTTTTTAACATGCATTTTAGGGTTTGATTAACATGCTCAACAAGACCATCTGTCTGAGGGTGATAAGGGGAGGTTCTTATGGTGGTGATACCTAATAGTTGGTACAGCTCCTTCAGTAATGCAGCACCAAAATTACTACCCTGATCAGTAATAATCTCTTTACGTATGCCCATCCTTTTGAAAATTTTGGCACGCTGTGCTGCCACTTTTGGGGCTGTGACAGTACACATTGAAACTGTCTCTGGGTATCAAGTAACATAGTCACATACTACCAAAATGAATCGATTACCCTGTTTACTTTTGTCTAAGTGGCCAACCACATCCATTGCAATTCTCTCAAAAGGCACATCTATCAAGGGTAGGGGCAACAGAGGCACTTTGTCTTTTTTAGTCACCAGGACTACTTTCTGACACTCAGTACAAGAACTGCAATAGGTAGCAACATCTTAATGAATTACAGGCCAGTAAAATCTGCACAGCAATCTGGCAAGGGTGCGATCCCTCCCTGAGTGACCAGCCATAGGACTATCATGTGCTATCTGTAACAACTCAGATCTATACTTTTGTGGTATAACCAGTTGTTCTTTCTGTTCCTGTGTCTGAGGTTTAATACAAACGCTGTATAGTAGCCCATTACATTTTTTAAACATAGGTTCATTCTGTTTTGGTTTCACCCCCACCTGCTTAAAATAACCCTTGAAAGAAACATTGGTAGCTTGTTCTGAAAGAAAATCATGATCAGTGATCAGTTTAGTTTCAGCATTTTCATATGTTAACCCCTTATGTCCATCAGTCTTTTGTTGCCACTGTTTCTTCAGGCATCGTCTTTCTTTCCTGGACTTCCAGATCTTGAAGCTGTGCTCAAACAAGTCCGAATCAAAATCAGTGAAAGGAAAAGAGTCCCCACAATCTGAGATTTTCCTTGCCTGAGCTCTTGTCACTACAGCTGCTGAAACATCAGGATTTACTCCCTCTTTGATTAACTCAGTAAATCATGGAAAGTCATTACCAATAATCACAGGTACATGTAACTTAAGGTACTACCCCCACTTTCATTTGGTGTGACACTCCACTAATAGTCACAGTCACTTGGCTGGTGGGATAGTATCTAGCGTCACCATGGATGCAGATGACACCAGTACCTGGTCCTTGTGGACATTGTTTTCCCAGCACTTCAATATGCACTAGGGCATGTCTGCTTCCTGAATCAATAAGTCCTTTCACAGTCTTATCTCCCACCTTGACATCTATTAAGTACTTGCCCCAATTTGCTAAGGACAAATCTGCTCCAGTGTCACTCTTCTTACTACAACAATTTCTTGCAATATGACATGGCTTATTACAGTTATAGCAAAGAAAGTCTTTGGGTGCAGATTTGTTACCCCCGCCAAATTTCTTATCAGACTTGGAGTTTAAATGGGAAAAAGAGTGTTTTATGATACGTGTCTGTTATCTCGCTGCTGTGGCATCTGTCTGGTCATTTCGTAGTCTTCAACCAAAGAAACAGCCTTTTCCCCACTTTCTGGTCTCTTAATGGTGTTGTGGGTTTGAATCTCACATCAAACACCATCTGTCTTTGAGACACAGATCAGGAAGCATAGGATAACAAGGAGCAGTTTCAAAATTCGCAAATAGTGTTTCATTTTTCTCAATAACAGCAAAATAAAATTTAAAATTATTCAGTATAACTATTTACAAAGGAAGTACAAACAGAGAAAACTAAGTCCTTCATCTTTCCTCTTAAGTCCAAGTTTCTGTCTCTCAGTCTCTCACTCTCCTTATCTTTCTAGCAAAAGCATTGTTGCTCTTGTCATGTCTTTGGGAACTTGTTAAAGTGATTCTGTTTCTCATAGAATGTTCTTGTAAGTTTACAGAATGTTCTTGTCACTTTCATTCCTTGCAGGTGCAGCGAAAAAGAACATAGTGACCTGGAACTGACCTCTTATTCACAGCTCCGCAAAAGGTTTAAAAACTGCATCTCAAGTTAATCGCTTGAGTTCCAAATAGCTTTACAATCATTTCAACAGTATAACTACATACAGCTTTAAACAAAGGGATCCCAATATCACATACAGTTTCACACAGTGATTTACATATGTTTTTATAACTGCAGATATGCAAGGGGGAAGAAAAGACAGAAATAGCAAGGAAAGGCAGAGAGATAGCGAGAGGTGGAGAATTGCGAAACCATTAGCGTGATCAGTTCCTAGGTCTCACAAGAAAATTTGGTTGCACGACCAGACAGAGAAGAGACAGAAAAGGAGTGGATAGAACAGACCCTTGCTTTTAAACTCTTTCTGCATAACAAATGGGGCAGGGCCTTATTCAGCCCTGTCACACTCACCAACAGGGTGTCCACTGGGTACTAGGCTACCCTCAACTGCCTAGCAGAGTTGGGACTGGTGCCAGATGAAGGTGTAGTGGGCATCGCCTGGATACTGTGCTAGGACTCGTGGCTGGTACCATTGGTTTGCAGCATTTCTTTTCCTTGGCATATGGAGAGGCCCAGGGTGGCCTTCTGCCCTGTCTTCCCACCCAATAACTGCAGTCATCAGGTGCACCATGATGCTGTTGTTGCATACAGCTCTGATGTCTGTAGCTGCTGTGTCCATGCCACCCCATCCTTGTTTTGCCCAGAGTTAAGACTTACCTTTTTCTGGGTGGTAACTTGCACCATGCTATGTGTTGCACAAACTCACTTTGTGCGGTGCTAACATGCTGAATATAGCATAGTGCCTGTATTCATGTACACGGCCCCTCTCTTTGTCCTGTGCATACATTATCATTTTGTGTGGCTCTATTCCAGTTTGGCAACAAATGAATATCCAACACAGCCAACCTCAGATGAAATAAAATAAATCTAATTAGGGAGTAGCCAGATCCCCATCAAGACAACATAACAGATTAGCTAACAGACTGGAAAAAAAGGCCCACTCACCCAGATTAATAAATGAACCAGTTTAATTGCAGGTTGAATACAAAACATTGTGCATAAAGTCAGAAAAAAAGGCTTCTGGCTTCCTATTCCTATGTTTTGGATGAATTTCTTTTTCAGGGAATGCACAGTTTAGATCTATAATAATACATTATATTTCAATATATTTCCTCACATATATTACTTAGGAACTTAATTCAAAAACAACTGAGCAAATTCCTGCTCACACTTGACTTTAGTTTATACTTCTATACCGCACTTTCAGTCAATACTTTTTTGTAATTCCCTCTTTTCTGTATAAATCTATAAAAATCATAATTCAAAATCACTGTATTTCCCAAATTAATAAAATTCATAAGTACAAAGCTTTAATTATGTTTAGTAACTAAATGTGCGTACATGCTAAATCCTGCACGTCTTATGAAGTGTTTCAATCAAATATGAGATCACATTTTTCTTTCTTTCCTAAAACAATATAAACACAAATTATATATATTTTCCTAATATGTTTTAATTATATATCTAATTATTTTAAACTACATGTACTACCTGAGCAAGTGCTCCTGAGTTTTAATATCTGTATGCTGCAAAAAGAAATGAGAACTGATGTCTTAGAATAACGTCACATAAAACCTCAATTAAAAATACATATGTGGTATTGTAAATAAAGTAATTATATATTATTTTATATTCTCTAGGAAATATAATTCCTATGTTATCCATATAACTTCAAGCCCACATTTATATTTTTTTGTTTTAATTAGGTAAAAAACACCTCATATGTAAATGTATATTCATTTGCTAACCATGTAACAAAGTTAACATTCTATTCTCCTGGTTACTATCAGTTCCATCCTGTCACATTTTAGCACAGTAAAACTATTCTTTTATGTTTTTCTCCGAGTAGTGTCTGCACGTAAAGTTAGTGGTAAGTACTTACTTTTTAAGTTTTCATGCTGTTTCACAGCAGAGTACTGCCTAAGTGTGTCTCTCTTCCTGAGGCGAAATGCTTTAAATGAGAATGGCCTTTGATACTGTAGCTATGTTGGGATATCAGATGTGCACGGACGCATATCACATGACTGCATTGCCACGTATTAAACGCTGTTGGTGCTGGGCGCCTGATCTGCTAATCAGCAGCTACTGGCAACAGAAAACATGCCAGGAGTTCCCTAATACATCATTTAAAGTGAAACCCTCTTACTTTTTCAGTAATGATAATAATGAAGCGCTTTTTGTTTAAAGGACAGTGCACTTGTTGCGTTCCAAGAAATTCATTATTCAAATGTGATACCTTGAGACTACTTCTTTATAATCCACATCTTGAAAAGCATGTATGTTTTATATGAAAACTGATGCTACAAATCAAAGGGGGATAGGGGGGACAAAGGATCCAAAAAAACAGTAGAATAAAAGATAATTTTCAGTGATTTTATATGACAGTAGGTAGAGGCTGTAGCTACGGGAATGTAACAGTAAGGTCACAGGTGGAATAACTTTATTCTATGTGTGTTTCCCTACATCAGATATGATCAAAAAATCACAAACTAATGTTTTATATTATGGGTTGCCAATCAATGCTGTCATTTAAACCATATCTTAGATTTGTAGCATTGACTTTATCTCTATAATATGCTTCACGAGATAAAAGTTTAGTTCAGTAGTCCCCACCTCTGGGGCTTGGTTCCACCTTTTCCAAACCAAAAAAATCTTAGATATGGTAGTTGGTGATTCTGTTCTAAAAAGTGATGTGCCACTGATGATGTCATATCTAGTCTTCTGACATCATTTTTATGCTCTCCCACTGTTTTTTAGCATTCTTTCAGTCATACCTATGTATGTCTTGTCACAAGGGCATTTCAATATCTAAATTACACCCATACTTTGACAATTTATGAACTCTCTTATTTCTATGTCTTCATCTCTAGCTGTGTTCCTAATCTTTTTTATTCTATACTTATTATTGCAGTGTGTGCAGTGTCCACATTGATAGCTGCCTCTGAATTCATGTCTATATATAAAATGTTGTGGTCTTTTGTCTGGTATCTGATGTTCAGTATTTGTGATGCTAGCCCCTATCTATTTCAGTTTGCCCATGCTAATTGGGTTTTTGATTACAGCACAAGCACACAAATGGCATGCAAAGCATGCACAATCTGTTTGTCCGCCAGACAACATTTTGAATAGTGGGCCCCAAGTTTCTTCTGTAGCCAACTACAGGAGGGCAAGAACAAAACCAAGTTGTCTGCATAGACCAGCACAGGGCACGTTATAAAGCCAATTTTGGGAGAATCTCTTTCAAAAACTTCTAGTGCTTTCAGTAATTTATTAATATACATTGAAAAAAGAATAGGAGCTGGTATACACCCCTGCCTAACACATTATTAGTTGGAATATTTCTGAAGTCTGACCCCTATTCTCAACTCTAACTTGGGCCCATGTACTGTATCTGTGTAGAGGTCCTTGATAATACTAATAAAAATGGGGCATATCCCCCAGAGAAAAGGACAGCATTCAGGAAATATATGGAAACACAGAAGAAGCAGGACAGAGAACTTGTATCAGTTAAAGCAGAAAAAGGCTGGGAAGGCAGTCAGAATAGCAAAGGCCCAAACCGAGGAAAGGATAACCAACTCTGTTAAGAAGGGGGATAAGACCTTTTATATGTACATTAGGGAGTGAAGAAAGTCTGAAGAAGGGATACTGAGGCTTAATAAAGGGGAGGGAATGTGGGTAGAAGGTGACAGTGAAAAAGCAGGGATACTGAACAAATAGTTCTGCTCAGTATTCACAAAGGAAGAGGAGGGGGAGGTACCTAAACCAAACAAGAGAAACAGTCTGAAGACGGGGGTCGATACCAGTCCATTTACAGAAGAAAGAGTTCTGAAAGAACTAATAAAATTGAAGGTGGACAAAGCAATGGGGCCTGATGGGATTCACCCAAGAATTCTAAAAGAACTAAGGGTAGAACTAGTGACACCGCTGACTACTCTCTTTAACAAATCATGGGAGGATGGGGTAGTACCAAAAGTGGGAGCAGGATAGAGGCAGAAAACTACAGACCAGTTAGTTTGACCTCAGTGGTAGGGAAAATGATGGAATCACTTCTGAAGGAAAGAACTGTTGAGTACCTAGAGGCCAGTGGAGCACAGAACCCAGGGCAGCATGGATTCACGATAGGAAGGTCATGTCAGGCAAATCTAATAGATTTCTTTGGCTGGGTGACCAAAGTAGTAGACCAGGGAGGGGCTGTGGACATGGCCTACCTAGATTTTAGCAAGGCATTTAATACAGTCCCACACAAAAGATTTATACACAAGTCAGCCAGCCTTAGAGTGGGTCCCAAGGTGGTAGCCTGGATAAAAAATTGGCTAGACAACAGGACACAAAGGGTAGTAGTAAATGGAGTCCACAGTGAAGAAAGGAGGGTTACTAGTGGGGTACCACAGGGTTCAGTACTAGGACCGGTCCTTTTTAATGTCTTTATAAGTGACATTGCAGAGGAACTGGAAGGAAAAGTATGTCTCTTTGCAGACGACACAAAGATCTGCAACAGGGTTGATACACAAGATGGAGTGGAAGGGATGAGAAGGGAATTGGCAAGGTTGGAGGAATGGTCAAAAGTATGGCAGCTTAGATTCAGTGGAAAGAAGTGCAAAGTAATGCACCTGGGGAAACAAAAACCCAGGGGAAGAGTACACAGTGGAGGGGGAGCTATTAACAACACAAATGGAAAGGGACCTGGGGGTAGTCATATCAGATGATCTGAAGGTAAGCGAGCAATGTGAGAAGGCAGTAAGGATTGCTGGGGGGATACTGGGATGCATAGGAAGAGGCATCAATAGTAGAAAATAGGAAGTTGTTATCCCTCTGTACAGACTGTTGGCAAGATCCCATCTGGAGTACTGTTTGCAGTTCTGGAGACCTTATCTCCGCAGAGGCATAGACAGAGTGGAGGCTGTCCAGAGGAGGACAACCAAAATGGAGCACGGTCTGCACCAGATGGTATATGAAGAAAGACTAAAGGAGCTTAATATGTATACCCTTGAGGGAAGAAGAGAGAGGGGACATGATAGAAACTTTCAAGTACCTCATGGGAATCAACAAAGTCCAAGAGGGTAGCATCTTTCAGAAAAAAAGATGTGCAGGAACAAGGGGGCACAATTTAAAGATAGAGGGGGGAAGGCTCAGAGGTAATGTGAGGAAGTATTTTTTCACAGAGAGGATTGTGGATGCATGGAACAGCCTCCCTGAGGAGGTCGTGGAGTCAAGAACAGTGGGGGAATTCAAGAATACATGGGACAGACATAAGGCAGTCCTGGAGGGGTAGGAGGAAGTAAGTTGTTCGTTAACTAGGATCTGCAGCTTATCTGTTAGGTAGGAAAATGGGCAGACTAGGTGGGCCAAGCAGTCCTTATCTGCCATCAAATTCTATGTTTCTATGTTTATATTCCATAATGTATTCCTGGCAATAGAATCAAATGCTGAGCAAAAATCAATGAAAGCTGCATAAAATTTCTCCCCTCTTAATCTAACATATTTTTCCAAAATATGCCTGAAGGATAAAATAATTATTTAAGGTTGAATATCCTTCGCTGAAACCAGCTTGCAAGGGGGAGATAATGCCCACACATTTAAGTTCTACTTTCAGTCTGTCTAGAAATGCTCAAGAATAGATTTTGGACATGATGCCAAGCAGGCTAATTGGTCTGTGATTGGATTGTATCAGTTCTCTTTTTTAAAACTGGGGGTAATTTCTGAACCTCTCCATGAAACATAAATATGCTTTTCTAAAATACATTTGTAGAAGAAAGTTATTAAACAATTAGACCATTGCTCTGCTAAGCAAAGATACACTTCTGCAGAGATTTTATCAGGACTAGGGATTTTTTAATCTAAGGGCAGTTACTGCTGAGAGGACTTCTTGATGATCGATCGGCATAAAAGCTAACATTGAGTCTACCAGATCATAAGATGCCTCAGCGATACAAATCAAGGGATCGTAAAACATATTCAAGAAGTATTGGACCCAGACATCTTTTGAGATGTAAGAGTCTAACTCTTCTTTGTAATCATTACAACCTCTTGCAATGAGGGACCAAAAAAGCTGTTGTTTTTTTTTTTCTTTATGGCTATCAACATATGAACCCACTGGTTCTGATAATATTCCTTTCTTTTAAGAGCCAAAAAAATCTTATATTGTTTCATTTCATATTTTAAGTCTTTAAATGTATTTTATTTGGATATTTTTTGCAGTTCTTATGTAAGTCATCAGTTTTTTTCTTTCTATATTCTTTCTACATTTACATTCTTGGTCAAGCCAGCCCCTCTGTCTTGTGACTTTCTTGTAGTGGCATCCTTCTGTGTGGTGGAGTTGTTAAATTTCTTCAAAAAATTCTCCAAGCCCCTGAACTATAACCATAAAATCTTCATTTGTCCAGAGAACAGAGGACCAACAGTCCAAAATATTTGAGTGTTATTCTCCATACCAGTCTCTACCTCGTCATTCCATTTAATCCTCTTAAGGTATTTAATCTCCAGTTGAGTGACTCTTACTTTCACTAATCAGGACTACAGGAAAATGATCACTTTCACTCCTCATCAAAATTAGCATACTGTGCAGGTGGATCATTAACCATTTCTCTGTTGTAGATGGTATGCCAACTGCACGTCGACACCACCACCGCAAAGATCATCACAGCGACAGATTTTGATGAAAGCACTGGGTCACTGTGATGGTCCCTGCAGACACTGGCAGTGCATCTCCCAGTGTTTCAACATTCCCCGAGACAACTCCAACTCAGCGTTGAATAATTAGAGACTGGGGGATGTGGGGGGGGTGGAGGTCTCCACATGGGGGGTTGGGGGGGTGCAGCCCCCCAAAGAAAACACACCGACATCCCCAACAGCACAATGCCGACACTCAACATTGTGTCTGTCGCTGTCGGGGATGTCAGTGTACTAGCTGTCGCAGCGCTGTAGGTAAACCGTTGTAGATGTAATTTTCTAATTGCCTTTTTGTTTCATTATTATATTCTTCATGGTTTAAGATCACAGCTACAGAGCCTTTGTTAACTTTCTTAATAACAATCTTATGGTTGGATTTCAGTGACTGTATTGCTCTCCTTTCAAATGGGGAGAGGTTATAACTTATTCATTTTTGCTTGTTAAGGATCTGGCAGCTGACTCTGACAAAAATGTTGAATAGAAGTGCCCAGTTTGGCTTTGCATCCACTGGGAGTGGTGAAATCATATGATTTCCTTTTCTTCTCTGATGGAGTGCTGATGTTTGGGGTTTCTTCTTTGTTGTTAAAACATTATTTAGTCACAGTCAACACAAGCATTCCTATAGTTCACCACAGAACTGTATTTTGTCAAGGTCTTTTGTCTGGCAGAATGAAAGCTCCTTAGAGAGTACAAATAATTCCACAATGGCCTGTATGTAGTTGGATAAATAAACAACAGAGAGATGTACAGCTGTATTATGCTGCTGTTTCATGTTGTTATTGTCTTCCTCTGTTTTACTGCTGTAATCTCTGGCTTTTTGGCTTCTTGTTCTTGTGGAATATAGCTCTCTATTTAATCTTTTCTGGTAGTTCACGTGGCTCTCTTTCTGGATTTCTGGTTTTGACTCAACTGTCATACTGTCCTACTGACATGCATCAAGGGACAACGGCATTGTATTATAGAAACCGCAAACTGTGGAACAGTTCACAAATTCACTAATAATTACTATGTTGTCTTTTGTGGGATGTTTATACTCCTTGCCAGGCATAACATTCTTATAACTAGAACAGTATCCATAGGCAAAAACAAACAGTTGGCTTGAGTGGCAGCCAAGTAGGTTGTCTGGTAATATTCTGTGTAAAATGGCTATGGCATAACAAATCCCCCCAATTTTTTGCTCTACTGTATGTAACCCATGGTGATGCTGAGAAAACACCAGGTGCATTGCAACTCTGCACCCTCCTCAATAGAGCCAACCCCAATTTCTATGTAAAATGTCTTTGATTTTAAGTGCAGTATGCTTATATTCCAATACAAATGTCAAGGGTTCCTCTTGGTTCTGGTGTCTTTTCTATGGTACCAATGAAGTATCCCTGTTTTGTGATCTTGCCCTAGTAAGTGCATTTTCGACTGCTGCATCATCATAACCTCTTTCTTTAAATCTCATAAACATTTCTTTAGCCTGCCTTTTAAAATCTGTCTCTGTCTCTGTAGAGCAGTTGCAACACAACCTAAAAAAATGCCCATATAGCATGGAATATACCAAAGGGGGGTGGGCACTGAATGCTTGTAATATTGTATTACCTGCACAATCTTTTCTATAATAACAGGTGTGGATATGGCCCTCATTGGTTGCTATAAGTTGTAGATCTAAAAGGTTCATCTTCTGGGAATCAATACAGTGGGTGAATCTGAGATTGTAGTTGTTGTTGTCCTCCTCTTGTTTTTCCTTCTTTGAAATCAGGGCATTTTGTTTACTGTGTCTGCCAGAGATTTTGTCACTTACATTGCTATTATAGATCATAAGGTGTTTGGAGACCTCCTTGTAATGAAGATGCAGTTTTTAGAATGTTGAACTTAAATTATATTTATATGCAACTATTCCAGGTATCATATTAATATGCCCTTTATTTCACAGATGTATATTTCAATTGTTTGTATAAATGGATCAGAGCACAACAGAAAGCCATATAATGGCATGTGTCACTTTAAGAGAGCCTACACTATAAATATGCATGAAACAACATTGTAACTCCGCTCCCTAATGAAGAGGCAGTGCATCCTCAAAGTGCCAGGGATTCATCTTTTCTGGAGTATGGCTCAATAGACTTGTTATTTTGTAAACATGTTTCATGCTGTGGTGAGCACTGTTCTTTTGACTGTAATTGCAGACTTCCTGTTTAATCACAGAAATCTGATGGCAGAAAAGGACCTCACCGCCCCATCGAGTCTGCCCCTTCCCCCTCCCCTACTCTTCTCCACTTTCATATGCCCTCCCCTTCCCCCCACTTCACAAACCCATATGTCTGTTCCATGCCTTCCACCATTTCAGCCCCCACTACCTCTTCTGGTAGTTTATTCCAGGCCTCCACCACCCTCTCCATGAAGAATTCCCCCCTCACATTGCCTCTACATTTTCCTCCTTCCAGTCTTAGCCTATGCCCTCTAATTTTAGCCCCTCCTTCCTTTTAAATAAGCTCCCCTCCTTCACCTTATTGATCCCCTTCATGTACTTAAAAGTTTCAGTTATGTCCCCGCTCCCTTCTAGTCTTCAATGGGTACAGATCCAATTCCCTCCACCTCTGTTCGTATGGTTTCCCCTGCATACCATGCTCCATCTTGGTTGCTCTTTTCTGAACCATCTCTATCCCATCTATGTCCTTGCATAGGTGCGGTCTCCAGAACTGGACTCCATACTCCAGGTGTGGCCTCACCATGGGCTTATAAAGAGGCAACAGCACCTCCCTCCTTCTGCTAGTTATGCGCCTCCCAATACATGTCAACATTCCATTGCATTGGCTGCCTACCTTAAGGTTGCTTGACATTATAGTCCCCAGATCCCTCTCCTGCTCTGTTTTCTTATCTCCTCCCCACCTAGAGTGTAAGCTGCTCACTGTTTTTTATGGCCCAAGTGCATCACAGCACACTTTTTGCCATTGAATTTCAGATGCTGAGTTTCTGACCAACCCTCCAGAATCTTCAGGTCCTGCATCATGGCCTCTACCACATGGCCTCTACCCCCCCAGGTGTCCACAATATTGCAAATTTTTGTATCATCTGCAAATATGCATACCATTCCCTCCAGATCTTCCACTATAACACTGATGTATATATTAAAAAGGAGGGGTCCCAGTACTGACCTATGGAGCATCCCACTAACCTTGGAATGCACCCCATTCACCATGGTATACTGTGAAAAGTGTGACTAAGATTGAGTGACTCAGATTTGAGTGACTAAGTCTCAGCGCCTGTAAGGTCAGTGACCTTGAAAGTGTAGGGATGAGGAAGGGCAGGGTGAAGGGAAGAGCAACAGGATACCAGAAGAGGATGGAAGATATTTGAGGGGTGGTGAGGGGGGAAGCCACTAAGCTGGCTGTTTGGTGCAGTGGTGATGGTGGCTGGCTCTATTGAAGAGGGTGCAGAGTTTGGGGCTGGGGAGGAGCACAATATTTTGTGCTTTATGTGCGGGTATTATTTTTTTTTTTTATTTTGCTGGTTCTCCCCCTCCCTGACATGCACCCCCCCCCCGGAATTTGTTATTTTTTAGTGAGAGTGGTGAGGGGCAAAGCCCTGCATAAATACTATGAGTGAGTTTCCTTGCTGCGAGTGCAATGTACACTCGTCTTAATGGTGATCGCAGTTATCACACAGAACCATTCACCACAACTTTCTGACTTCTGCCCACCAACCAGTTTTCTATCCACCTAGTTACTTTCTGTCCCACCCCTAAGCTTGCCTGCTTATTTACTAGACTTCTGTGGAGGACAGTGTCAAAGGCCTTATTGAAATCCAGATAGGCTATGTCCACCGCCCCTCCCAGGTCAACCACCTGTGTCACCCAATTGAATAAATCTATCAGGTTCATCTGGCACAATCTAACATTCCTAAAGCCATGCTGCCTTTTATCCTGCAGTCAGCAGTCCACCAGGTAGTTTATCACCCTTTCTTTTATTAGTGTCTCCATCACCTTGCCCACCATCGAGGTGAGGCTCACTAGGCGATAATTCTCTGCTGCATCCTTACTGCCCTCCTTGTGTAGTGGCATCACGACTGCCCTCCTCCAGTCCCTTGGCACACACCCTGTATCCAGGGACAAGTTAATTAGTCTCATCAATTGGGGTGCCTGCTCTTCCCTCAGTTCTTGGAGTACCCTCGGGTGCAAGCCATCCGGCCCCATTGCCTTGTCCACCTTTAACCTGCCCAGTTCCTCCCTTACCCTGTCTATGCTGAACATGCCAGGGTCCACCATTTTGCCTTCCCTACCCCTCCCACTCAGTTCAGGTCCCCACCCCCCATCCACGAAGACCGAGCAGAAAGAGCTATTCAGTACCTCTGCTTTCTCAAAGTCCCCCTCCAGTTGTATTCCCCTTCCCCCACAACCTTACTATCCCCTGGCTCGCCTTCTTTCTTTCCCCCACATACCTAAAATAAGCATTTGTCAATGCTGAAAGTTTGCTTGCTGGCATTGGCATTGGTAGTGTAGGAGTTACAGAGCTACATAACAGGAATGGCAATGAAGTACTGAACTGAAGCCAACACCACCACCACCCTGCAGATACTGACAGGCATTGGGGTGTGCCTTTGGGTCATCAGGCATAACGGCCACGCCATTTCACCACACCCTACCCTGCAGACACCGACAAGTGTCACAGTGTGCCTTTGGGTCTTTGGCCTTTATGTTCATCCTATTCCATCAGGAAATATGGTGAGATGGGTGCAGTATAGGAGAATGAGGTAAACTTTGGGGCCAAAGAGTCCAAGGCACACCTCGATGCCTCTCACTGGCGCAGAGTGTGGATGGGGGTGGAAAGGTATGAGCATTACAGGCGACAATCCCAAGTCAAAACCCATGATGCCTGTCAGTCTCTACGGGGTGGGGCGTTATGGTCGGAAACCTTAACACCTCAGGCATTCATTGGTATTTTCACTCCAAATTTTCAACATGGGTTTTTTGTGACCCCCACCTTATGAACAGTGGCAATATCAGTTCATTAGCCGGAAGCAGATTTTGCACAGTGACTATGCCATTTGGCACCACATGTGTGAAAACAGATTTCGAACAGGATGTGAAAAATGAAAGCTGTACTGTTCATGGGGAGGTGTAAAAAATGGCAATGTTGAAAATCTCCAGTGAAAATATTAAAAAAACTGGTAAAGACAAGAGTGTGCATAGAAACTGTGCAATGTACACCCATAATGTAATTAGTTTGGGTATTTTTTACAGCAGATTGAAATCTAAATTTAGTAGTTGCCGTATTGGTCCTTGCAAGAATAGATCCAGAAGCAAATGATTTGATACCTTTTAATGGACCAACATAGATGTAACAACAAGAACAAAGTTTGTTCTTGTTGTTGCATCTATGTTGGTCCATTAAAAGGTATCAAATCATTTGCTTCTGGATCTATTACAGCAGATTGTCAACACAGGTATTTTGGGACTTCCACTCATGAACAGCGTCACTGTGATTTTCTTAATCTGTCCCAAACAGTGATTTCCCATTTCTGCGCTGGAAGTACGAAAACACATTTTGACCATGGTGTGAAAAATGACAGCTGTGCTGTTCATAAGGAAGTGTGAAAAAATGCCAGTGGTGAAAATCTGGACTGAAAATATTACAAATTCATGAACTTATGAGGGTGTGTGGAAACTGCGCAATGCTCGCACGCAGCACAGTCATTTTATGGACTTTTGTCACCAAATTTTTAACATAGCCATTTTAAGACCTCTGCTCATGAACAGTGTCACTGTGATTTTCTTACTCTGTCAGGAACATTGATTTTGCACACCGACTGCGCCATTGTGCGCTACATGCGCGGAAACACATTTTGGGTGATGTGAAAAATGACATCTGTACTGCTCATAAGGAGGTGTAGTAAAATGGTAATGCTGAAAATCTGGAGTGAAAATATTAAAAATTCACAAACTTACGAGTGTGCGTAGGAACTGCACAACGAACGCTCATGAAACATTCTTTGGAATTTTTTTACCAAATTTTCAACTTAGGGTTTTTGGGGGCCTACCCCATGAACTGTGACACTGTCGTTTCATAAATCGGTCCCGAAAGGTGGCTCTGTGCAGTGACCGTGAAATCACCTTTTGGGACAGAATAACAAAAAGACAGTGCCAGAATTCATGAGGTGGGATCCCAAGAACCTCATGTTGAAAATTTGGTGAAAGAATTCCCAAAAATGCCTGAGATATGCATCAAAGTTGAAAAACCCTATTTATTCCATTATACAGCTTACCGGCATTTCCTCAGTTCGCGGTCGGCTTTGAAGAGTGCAAATGTGTTCCCGATCCACTGAAGATAATCACGCCAGCCTCCGAAGGTAAGTATGGGGTGAGGTAGAGTGTGGGGAGGCAGGTTGCATGAGGTTGGGCGCGGGTGGGGAGGTCAAGACAGTCAGCGAGGGACTGTTTTTTTCTTACAGGGCATTTTTTATTAAAGCGACTGCGTGACTTTTGCCCGCTGGGGTGGGCTCCCAGCGTGGCAGCTGGAAAACTGTTTGGGGTCCGTGGAGCCGATGGGGAATGGGCACCCCATCAGCCATACAGACTGTTGCCACGCTGGGGTGGGCTCCCAGCGTGGCACCTGGAAGTCTGTTGGGGGGGAGCAGAGCCGACAGGGGACTGGGCACTCCCATTGGCCATACAGTCTGTGTGGGGGGAGCGCATGAGAATGCTGGGGTGGGCTCCCAGTGTGCTACTTGTTATGGGGGATGGAGCTGTCTATGACAGCTGATTCAGTGCAATGCTGACGTGTAGGCACTTTGCATACTGCCGACGTGGAAGTATGCAAATTGCCTACACGTTACCACCACTGATTGCAGTGGTTTTTTTTGCCTTCAGCTGTATGCCACTGCATCTGAAGGGCTGTCATAGACAGCTCCAATCATTGGTGGGTGCGCCATGCCTCCTGCAAAGGTAGCAGGGCACTGGAAGTGGGGAGGCACACCTACAAATTCTCGTATGGTGGCACTATGTTTCTTGCACATGCATGCAAGCAAACATAAAATGTTTAATCCCCCTTTTAGCCTGCCTAGCTATTTTCTGCTCAGTGTCCGCTTTAGCCCTCCGTATCTTCTGCCCTGCAACCCTCCTCTTCTCCCTATAAGCCTCCTTATCCTCCTTCCTTTGTGTCATCTTATATTTTCTGAATGCCCTTTTCATTTCTGTGACTACCTCTGCCACCTCCCTTGTAAACCAGAGTGGTCTCCTACTTTTTTTGTTCTTCCTCACCTTCTTAATGTAAATTTTAGTGGCTTTTAATGCCCCCTTTGATATTTCCCCATAACTCCTCCACATCCCCTGTATTCCCCTTCCCTGCCATTTCTTCCCCAAATATCCTCCTCATTCTGTTAAAAGTCCATCTTCCTGAAGTCCATAACCCTCAGACTGGTCTGATTTGCCCTCCTCCTCATCTTTACCATGAACCTTACAGTCCTATGATCACTTGCACCTAGTTCGTTACCCACCGCCACCTCTTCCACACTTTCCCCATTTGTGAGTACCACACCCAGCAGGTTATCACCCATAGTGGGCTCCCTAACCAGCTGTTGCATGAATACCCTCTGCAGCACCTCTAGGATTCCCCTGCTCTTAGCTGATACCACAGCCAGGACCTCCCAGTCCACATCAGGGAGGTTTAGGTCCCCCACTAGCAGAAGCTTCCCCTTGAGAGCCATCTTTGTAACTCCCTGTATCAGCTGTTGATCCCCTTCCTCCTCCTGCTTAGGAGGTCTGTATGCCACCCCCATCCTCAATGACTCACCAGTCCGTTTGTCCAATTTGACCACATGAGCTCTGTCTCCCCTTCCTCCTCCTCCTGCCCTTCCATTGCCCCAATGTTGTCTTTGATGTACAATGCCACCCCAATTCTTTCCAGTCCTGTCCTTCCTAAACACTCTGTAGCCTGGTATGACTGTCTCCCTGTCATGATGCTCTGTCCACCATGTCTCACTTACTGCTACTATGTCCAGACCCTTGTCCACCATGATGGCCTCCAAGTCCACCATTTTGTTCCCCAAACCTCCTGGCATTGGCTGATAATCCCTTCCACCATGTGCCACCCCTTCACTGCCCTCCCCTTTTAACCTTGTCTTGTTCTTGCTTTTTTCCAGCATTTTATCTCCATCCTGGGGAAAGGCTGATAGCCTCCCACCTCTCCTGTCTCCCCTCCTTGAGTGATCTTTTACTTAACCACCCCCCAATTCAGTTTAAATTGTACTTTCTTTCAATAAAGTCCCCTAACTTACTCTTTAGTGCTGCTGAGCCCTCCTTGTTCAGGAGCAGTCTGGAGCAAATAGCCTCTCATCCTCCCATATTGATCCGCAGTCCCCCACTAACCCAAACTCCATCTGCTTGCACCAACTTGCCAGCCATTGATTAAATTCTTCAGTTCTCTGCTTCCTTGATGTACTTGCTCTTGGCACAGGCAGTACCTCCGAGAAAGCAATTGAAGGGAACCCTGCACTACTTCAGAACCTACCAAGCTCAGAACCTTGTCTGCACCTCCTTTAGACTATTCCCCTTCTGATCATTGCTGCCTAGGTGGAACATTAAGTGTGACCTCCCATCTTGCTGTTTGCCCCACGAGGGTATACTGTGCTTCACCTCTAGCACCATTATCCCCAGCACACATTTAACCCAAATTGCACTGCCCCTGACTCCCTTTCTCCCCCATCTGATTCCCTTTAGTACTGAGTCCCTTATGAGCATGAACCTGCTACTCCTTTAATTCTGCTTGTCTTTTTGATTTTCCAGCTTACACTCCTTTCCTGGCATCCCATTTACCTCCCTTTTCCCATTTTCCCCCTTGTCCATCTCCTTTCCCAAGTTCCACTCTCCCCCTGGACTATATCCCCCTTCCCCCCCTCTGGTGTCTCCACCAGTCCCACACATCCTTGCCTCATTTTTCGTGAGCTCTGTCCTCTCCCTTTGTGCTTGTCCTTCTTCGCTACTGCCGACTTCCTCTGTGATATGTGCCTCCCCTTCCCCCTCTGTTGATCTCTCCTCCCTATAAGCTATTGTGGCTCCCTCCCTGTCACTTCTGTGTGGTGTGTCCCCCTTAAGAGTGTTTTTAACCCCACCCCTTGCTCTTTTTGGCTACTTCCCTCTAGGTTCTCCTCACAGCTGCTCTCCTTTCTCTCATCCTCCTCATGTATCCTAAGGGGTGAAAATCTTTTTTTCTGCTCTGCACCCTTGTTTCACAGCCTGCTGTCAGATGCACCTCCTCCTAATTCCTGCCCCTTCCCTGTTTGTGCTTGCATTGCTCTTTCTGATCGTACTACCTGCCACTCCCCTGACCCCTCTTGTCCTCTTCTACTCCTGTTCCTAAGTCACCTGCAGCGCCCCCTTGTGTTCGCCCTTTCTCCTCTCACCCTGCTGCTGCATCCTCTGGACCTCCTCCAGTCCTCTCCCCTTCTTCTGCCTTTTTTTTCCACACCTGTTCCTAAAACTCCTGCAGCCCCACCTATGTTCTCGCTTCCTGTCATCTTGTCTACTATTCAAGACAAATATCATGTAAAATGCATTTGTAAATGAAAACACCAGGAAACAGCAGCAGATGAAGTAACAATCTGTGAATATTTATCTTAGCCCTAGACAAACCTTCATATATGAAGCAGGGGCTCCATGAACAATGAGAGGGATGTGATAAGGTGAGGTTTATTTATTTTTCTTGTTAAATGAATAGAAAAGTGTTCAGCTGATTAAAATAACCTGTAGCTTTCATTTATACTGTACATGCAGAAATAGGAGAAAGGAACCAAACAATTATTTCAAAGTCAGCGAAGCAGGTTGCAACCTGAAAGGCATGTTTATTTAAATTATATCCATGAGCTTGAAATGTAACATGTGCCAGACAAATGAGTCAGTCTACTATTACATGTATAAATGTTTTCTGAACAGTTTTCTTTCGCTTTCTTATGCTGAAATATTGAACCAATATGTGATGGGAATTGAAAAAGTGATGCATAAAAAATGGGTGAGTACTTCAGTGTATAATATGGGTTCCAGGCAATTGTTTATGATACCAATGAATGTGTTTATATGGAACATTGGTTCTCATTTATTTTTTAAATTAACAATGGGACTTCTGAAGTATAAGTCATGCAAGGAAGCTGCATGACTTTGTGACAATGCCTACTCAGTTGGAGTGCTTATTAAGGTAATGAGAACTAGTCCACTCATTTATTAACTTTAGAAAGATGCAATATACTATTATTAAAGGTATACAAGATTTGGTATTTATTAGAGGAACAAAAAAATAACTTTGTTGCCACTAGAATTTTTTCATAGCCCTTTAACCCTGATGAAGAGACTGGTGTATGAGTCTTGAAACATTGGTGATTTAATTATGGAATGGCAGAGACAGTATAAGAGCACATGATGAGATGCACATTTTTGGTCCAGCTTTGATTTGTTGATTTAAAAATAGAACCACAAATGAGATTTATAAAAAAGTAAACTGATTGAAGATTTATAGATAGAATCATGAAATAAAAATAGCAAGCACCTTGACAATGGACTTTAGCTAACCTATTTCAGGAAAATAATGTACAAAAATGGAAGGATGTACTAACCCAGAGACACAGTGAAATAAAAATAACTAAGTGTCAGCAGTACTGCAAGTAACAGTGCATTTACTAACACAAACACAGAGTAACTGTTAGACTCTTTACTCACTTTGTTAGAAAAGCACTAAACTGGAAAGTACCAGTCTGTCACAATATCAGATAATGATGTGGCAGCAATTTCATTTTTTTCATGAGGATCCAGCTTTGGGGGGGGGGGGGATCCTGTGGTGGTAAAAATAAACAGATTTGGACCTCTGTGTGAATCACTCACTTCAATCTCTCCAGTGTAGAGGCTGGAACCTATGGCCACCAAGGATACCAGGGCTGTCAAGAAGACATCCGAAGTGTGACTGGAACCCAGGAGAAAAGTTAGGACCTGGAAAGTGCTTTAGAGGACTCCACCGTATAGGGTACAGAAGAGGCACTAGGAAAGGGGAATGGGGGATCGAGTAGTAAGGTGCCTGCCAGGACTTTAATTGGGAGCAGTTCAGGTAGGGTGGAAAGGATATTTAGAGGGTGTAAAGGGAATGTGATCTCAATGCCATTGCCCACCTGGGGAACAATGACCTGCTTTACAAGGGGAGGATACATATAGCTGTAGAAAACTAGGAGGGAGATTCCAACAGACAGCAGCAGCAATGACCTCTTTTGAGATCCTGCCAATTTCAAGTTCACTTTTATTGTTCAACATCAAATCATTACAAAACAGTATAAAAAGAAAATACAAACATACTAAAAGTTCAGCAACACAATTAACAGTTATAGCCCACCTTTCTATCATAGACTCTGATACAAAGTTAGAATAGCAATAAAGGAATAATGCGCCAATGAATTTACATTATTATCCAGATCCTGCCAGTTGGGAACAGGGGAGAAGGAAGACATGTTTTGATCACTTGCTTCAATGCATGGCTATACAGTAGTGGTGCAGGGAAGAGAGATGGGGTACCTGGAGGGTGAGGTCACCCCATGAAGGACAGAAGGGTATTCAAGTGGGATGGCCATCATCCCTCTGAGGAGGACACCAGGATGTTAGGGTGCAGATTTAAAGAGCAGATTAAGGGCCCTTTACCTAGTGTGGGGGGGCAGATCTGAAGTAAAGAGGTGTACTTACTTAACTGAGATGGGTCTTGATGACCTTCGCCCACTACTAGGGAACTGGGGGAAAACAGAAAACAAGAAAAAGAGAAAAAGTGGAAGGCTGAGAAAAGCTACAGAAGAGAAGCAGAGGGATAACCACATAGACAGTGGCAGGAGGGAGACAGGAGCAAAGATGGATATAAGGTCATGGGCACAAGAGAATGGGTTGGGCCTAGTATGGGGAGAAAAAGGTGATTCAGAGCGCTATGTGCACAAATGCCAGAAGCTTGGAAAATAAAATCGGTGATCTGGAGGCAGTGGAGACTGAGGCCTGGTGGCAAACACTGAAACATGTATAACCCAATACCATGACCAGAAAATAAGCATGCCATGGTACAATATGAGTAGGAGGCATAGAAAGAAAACAGAGAGGGGGTGTGGCACTATATGTAATGGAAAGTATAAAAATGTCAGAGATGGAGGGTATGGGCAGAGGGAGCACAGAGAAACAATATGGGTGTAGGTAGTTATTGACTGAGAAAGAAATATCAGAATGGTGTGGTTTACAGTATAGCCCACCTGCTCAAAAGAAGGTCATGAATGGGGAATTAAGGGAGGAGATCAAAAGGGCAGCAGGATTTGTGGAGGTGTTGCTACAGTACTTTCGGACTTCAAAATGCCATATGAAGATAGTAGCAGCAAGTGCAGGAAGCCAACAGCTGGTAGAAGTCTTTCAGGATGCATTCCTAGTACAAAGACTGGAGGATCATACTAGGGAGTCATCCGTCCTAGACTTAGTGCTAACCAATATGGACAGTGTGGGGGAGGTGAAGGTGGTAGACCAACTGAGAATCAGCAACCATCAAGACAGTTTAATTCAGCATCAAACTGGAGGCAGAGAAAAATCAGTCCCAAACTAAAGTCCTGGACATAAGGAGGGCTGATTTTGGATGAATGAAACTCAGGGTACGTGCGCAGGGACTGAGGGAAGCACATGTGGTACCTTTCCATAAGAGTGGGCTCAAGGACGAACCAGGGAACTACAGACCAGTGAGCCTTACTGCAATTGTAGCAAAACTGATGGAAACAATCCTCAAGGAAAGGCTAGTACAATTTCTTGAGGACAACAACCTCAAGAACAGCAGGCAGCATGGGTTTGTCTCAGGCAGATCCTGCCAGATGAACTTGATTGATTTTTATGACTGGGTTACAAGGACACTGGACAAGGGACATGTGGTGGATGTCCTCTACCTGGATTTCATCAAGGCCTTTGACTCAGTGACACATGGTAGGCTGATCTGCAAGCTGAAGAGTCTGAAAGCAGGGAAGAAATTGGCCAGATTAGTCGAGAACTGGGTGCAGGGTAAACAGCAGAAGGTAGTAGTGAGGGGGGAGGCATCTGAACCCAGGGCAGTAACAATTGGTGTACCACAGGGCTCGGTGCTGGGACCAGTTCTGTGTAACATTTTTATAGCCGATATTGCAGTAGGGATTAAGACTAAGATCAGTTTCTTCGCAGATGACACAAAGATCTGTGCCGAGACAGATGGGGGGAGGGAGCAAAAGTACTTCAGGAGGATTTGGCAAGACTGGAGGAATTGTCTCACACTTGGTAGCTTGGTTTCAATGCCAAGAAAAGCAAAGTGTTGCATTTAGGAGGTAAGAACCCAGGACACAATTACTGGCTGAAGGGTGTCCCGGTAACAAAATCCAAGGAGGAGAATGATCTGGGAGTGCTGGTAACCAGGCAGATGTACCACTCTGCTCAGTGCAGGAAAGCAGCAGCAAAGGCAAACAAGATGCTAGGTTGCATAGCAAGGGGGGGGGTTACTTCCAGGAGTAGGGAGGTCATCTTGCCCCCGTACAGGACCCTGTTGAAACCGCACCTAGAGTACTGCATGCAATTCTGGCACTCCTACTTGAAAAGGGACATCAAATTACAAGAGGGGGTACAGTGCAGGGCAACAAAAATGATTCTGCGGTTGGGGGACAGACCATATGAGGAGACACTGAGAGAGCTCAATATGTATACCCTGGAGGAAAGAAGGGAGAGAGGAGATATGATTGAGACCTTAAAGTACCTGAAGGGTTTGAACAGAGTAGACACCAGGTGTATGTTCAGTCTGAAGGGCGGAAGGGAAACAAGGAGATACTCTATGAAGTTGGAAGGGGTCAGGTTCAAGAGGGAACGTAGGAGGCACTATTTTGTAGAAAGGGTGGTGGCAGGGTGGAATGCTCTGTTAGAGAAAGTCATGTTGCTGCAGAGTGTTGGGGGCTTTAAGGGGTGGGATAGATTCAAGGGGAAGGTACAAACTGGGAGGGGGAGCAAGATGGTGGGGCATATGAGGGAGTCAGCAGCTGCAGTCAAATGGACTGAAGTGCTCACACTAGAGCAGACTAGATAGACCGAATGGCCTGTATCTGCTGGCAGTTTCGTATGTTCGTAATGAAGGAACTGCTGTAGGAGGAAGTAGAGAAAGGTAAGAAAGAGAGGCAGTGGAAATGAAATGGGTAATGAATAAAAATGGGATAACAGAGGACACAGATTTCTGTGTAAGAGTAATAAGAAAGAAGAGTGGGGTAAAAAAACTGCATAGTTCACAAGAGAAGCAGGGGAGGCCATGAGGGTTTAAAAAGGGCATTTGACAAATATAGAACAAACCAAGCAGAGAGGGACTGGGTGGAGTTTTACAGAAAGGATGAAGGAGGCTCACAGGATTGTGAGTTAAGGCTAATGCTGACAGGCAACTGAGATTTGTGAAGGGTATAAAGAAGGGAGATAAGAACTTCTTTCCTCACATAAGGGAGAAGAGGAAAATGAGGGAAGAAATAGTCAGGATAAAGCAAGGAAAGGACTGGTAAGAGGAAATGAAAAGGTGAACATTCTGAACAGATATTTGTGCTCAGTGTTTACAGTGGAGGAACAGCAATGCCTGACTCTGCCATCTGGGCAAAGGGAGAGGGGAGGAGGTCAATGTGGATCCCAACCCAGAAAAAAGGGTACTAGAGGGCTTAAGGGTACTTATAGTGTATAAGACCATGGTCCCAGATGGGACACATCTATGCATGCTTACAGAGATGGGGTGGGTCCCATTTGTTCTATTTGCTGAGCTACTCAATAGTTCACTGGAGACAGGGATGGTACCCAGTGACTGGAGGATGGTGAATGTAGTTCCCTGAATGTAGTTCCCCTACACAACAGTGGAAGCAGGGATAATCTGGGAAACTAAAGACCTATCAGCCTAATGTCTATCACAGGTAAGCTACTAGACATCATAATAAGGAAAAGGACAGTAACTTTCCTGGATGTGAATGGACTGCAGGACAAGAGACAGCATGGATTAAAGGTTGGGGAGGGGTAGGTTAAGATAGCTATAACCTTCCTTAACTCATTGTACCCAACAGCTCTGTATAAAGTCTGAACCATCCATTGATTCTCCTGATACAAAAGGTTCGCCCAGGGTATAATGAGTTAATTGAATTTGCGCCACCAAATAATCCATAACCTGGCCCAATACACATTTGTAAACAACAATACATTTATGAAGTGTCTTCCTATTTCAACATTAGTTAACTAGGAATGAGTAGAAATGAAGGGCCAATCAGACTCTTTCTGCTGACAGATTATATATATTCAGTTCATCTAGGAAGTTGATGGGAATGAGTAAAAAGTGCTGTTTAACACCATACAACGCTATGCTGCCAGTTAAAGAAAGAGTTCCTGTAAATATCCACATTGACAATAGGACTTAAATTTCAATTTCTTAAATAACACCTTTTTTGGTCACAGATTAATAGAACATGTGAGAATGTAAGAGTGTAAGTTTAATACATTTTCAAAGGTTTTCAAAGACAGACAGAGAAACAAGGGGATATGGGTAATATTGCAAGGGAAACTTGCACCCTAAATGCTTCTGATCTGCTGCTGCTTTCTCCTTTTTCTATCTCCCTTTTCATCATGGCCCCATTATTCCACATTCAATCTGCCCTTGATCCTCCAACCCATCAATTACAGTAGGTCAGCTTAGGTCTTCATACAAAGATGGGGTTTAAAGACTTGTGAACCAATGTTTTGCCTTCTTAAAAACGGGTGCCTCTCTCTCTCCCCATATGCTAAAATTCTATCTAGCAAGCAGCATCAGAAGATCCTGGACTTGTCCATATTAGAAATTTGGTCTGGGATGAGACTGATGTCTTCCACAATTTCCAAAAAATTGGCAACAAATGTGATCTCTTACTCAGCAGCACTGAGCCATTCACCGCAGAGGCAGAGTTGCTTAATTCCATGACAGCGCTTAATGCATATTAGTCATCCCTCACTCTCACTGGCTGTGAGGGGTACAGTGTTTCCCAGCTGTGAGTGAAATATTAGGGCATTTTCTTTTAGAAGGGGACCAGAAAGTGTTGTCCCCTTCTCATGCTCTTGGCAAAAACACAGATACAGAGCAGAATCACACTGCTCATCCTTGCAGGAGCACATGTTCTTTCGCTCTGCAGCTCCTGCTGCTGTCTCCATTGTGAGTGCAGTCTCTGAGTTTCTCTTTGGCAGCCTTAATGTCACTAATTATGGATTTACCCACACCACATTCTCCAGCTAGAACAGCTGCCCTCTCTCCATTCTCCAGGCACTCCACAGTACAAAGTTTCTGTGACACATTCAGGACAACTCGCTTCCGTTTGGCAGCCATCTCTGCATACAAGACAAGGTGAGGATAACTGTTGGGAATTGTTAATTGTTGGGGCTAAGTTAGGGATGGGCGGACCTGAAAAGGTCCTGACCCTTATTTTCAGGATCAGGATCCAGGCTAAAGTCTTGATAAGTTCTGATTCGAATCAGAATCTTTTGTAAAATGAGATGAAAACTTCCAGTCTGCTATATAATTGCATACGACACTGAGATCTGTGAAACATATGTGGAATTGTAAACATCATTTCAGGAAATGAAATCTGTGAGTTTAATAGCACCGATGTGCTGTTCAATTGAATATGGCAGTCATGTAGTTGACCTCCGTCTATTCTCTGCCTCAGTACTAGTGCTGTAACTGTAAACTGACCTGTCTGACCTCAGAAGGAGAATCCCATTCCCATTTAGTGCTATGCAATGGACATATCACTTGGTCATTGTTGCACTACTTCTTTCTCTGCTCCACTGAGAGTCATGCAGTTATTTTCTATGGCATGGGGTCCCTCCACCCACCCTCCACCCAACTGATGACACATTTAGGGACTCTACCAAAAATAACTGCATTTCCTTGAGTCTAGAGACCTGCATTAAGACAATCCAAAAATTAGACAAGTCCATTAGTACATGCTGAAAAAATTGTGCTACCAAGTTCAGGCAATACAAAAATAGGACATGCTGAAAATATTGTGCCATCAGTCTCAACTTCAGGCGGTCCAAAAATTAGACAAGCCCATTAGGACATGCTACAAAAAATGTGCCATCAGGTTCAAGCAATCCAAAAATTAACCATGTATGTGAGGAGGACATACTGAAAACATTGTGCAATCAGTCTCAACTTCTGGCGCTCCAAAAATTTGACAAGTCCATTAGGATATGCTGAGAAAAGTGTACCATCAGATTCAGACAATCCAAAAATGACCATAGTCTGTTAGGACATGCTAAAAACATTGTGCTATCAGGTTTAAAAATTGTGTAAACCACAAATGGGTTTACTGGATTACTGATTTATTTTTCTGAAAAAACAATAATCTTTCTACTCTTCAAAGTATACATCTTTGAGGTCACTGCGAAATGTATTTGCTGTCTCTGGGTCATAGGTGTAACCAATCAATGGCCCCTATGCACTAATGGGTGGGAAGTATGCACTGGAGGTGCACATCCCACCAATAGAGTTCTGCACCTGTGGACAAGAGTGCACCTGGTGCCATTCACGACTGCTGGCCTCCTGTCCGCGACCCTGCCCCCCAGTGCACAGGTTCACATGGGGTAGACAGGGGTGGAGTAGAGGAGGTCCCACAGTGGATCTCCTGTGCAGCATGGCACAGGTCCAGGCCAGTGCATACAGACTGTCGGTACACAGTCCTGTGTGGCCATGCCCATTGTCCAGCAGTCCCCCTTCTGAAGGTGCTGGCCCTTGCGGGCACACCCATCCAGCCGCACAGATATCCCCCTCCTGCTACAACACTAACCCCTGCCCAGATGTGCCCCCTCACACCACAGCCCCGACCATCTAGCGATGCCCCCCATAGCCACATTGTGCTGCACCCTGACCAGGCCATCAGCAGATGCCCACCACATGACCCCGATCCCACAGGTGGCACAGTGTTGTACTGTGCCCCCCCACACCCAGCTGTGCCTACAATTCCACCCCTGTCCCAATGCACCATCATCTGGAAATGTCCCTGGCATGGCTCCCAGCATACAGGGGGGGCAGCCCTGCCATTACCCAGGTGGGGATGGGGGGTACATACCTGGGGGCAAGGCAAGTGGTGTTGGGGGGGAATCCTTCATGCTGCCAGGATGGGGGGGACTCTTGGTGTGTGTGGGGGGGAGGGTGTAGTACACATGCTGCCAGGACTGGGGGAAACCCTGTGAGTGGATGGCATTGGCCATGTTTCACTTTTATGGCAGGGTCCCCCTGGTGTATCCCACACACCTCTACACCCCCTGCGGAAGACACTACATGCCTTTGTGCATGGTGTATAGTGCCGGCATGTGCCTTGCCTGCTCCCAGTGCCTTGTTCTCTGTGTGGCTGGGGGATCAGGCATGTAGGTGCTGCATGCCTGGTTCAGGCATCCTGCATGGGGGCGCAAAGGGTGTGGAGTGGCTACCTCCGCACATTACTGCATAGGTCCCAATGGAAGGTTTATTTTTAAGAATGTTAACTTTTCAACATTTTCTGGCAGTAGCCTAGATTGTGTATCTGTTACCACATTTCCCACACAGGTAAAGAGTCACTCTGAAAATACACTGGTTGGGGAACAGACAACATTTATTTATTTATTTGCTTTTGATGACCGGGTAAGTACACTAGGCAAAGACCCTGCCTATTTTCAGGAATGACCCCGAGAGAGTAAAAATACAAACATTAACAGTCAGGTAATATTAAATCAAAGACATTACAGTAATAAGCAGTTTCCACATATGGAAAGCTTAGGAATATACAAATTAACAGAACATGCCTTGATAATTATAAATCTACACAACCCTTTCCTCAGGGATGAGGAG
Source organism: Neoceratodus forsteri (assembly GCA_016271365.2). Taxonomy (NCBI): domain Eukaryota; kingdom Metazoa; phylum Chordata; order Ceratodontiformes; family Ceratodontidae; genus Neoceratodus; species Neoceratodus forsteri. The sequence continues at coordinate 739,685,080 of CM057449.1, forward strand.
TTGATTGGTGGCAGCACGTGAAGAAACCTGAGTACTGAGAGAAAGAAGTGCAGTAAGAAAGAGCAGGAGAAGTGAATTAGGCAAGTATATTACAGTCAAAAATAGCAAGTGCTTGGAGGTGAGAAAAAAAGTGCAGTTTTAAAGGAGGCATGAGATGAGGAGCACTTAAGGTGAGGAGGCAGGGAATTCCAGTATTAAAGAGCAAAGTGAGAAAAAGCTTGTTCCCCCCATTTTGGTGGAACAGAAAGGGACAGAAAGTAGCTGAGCATCAGACGACCTCAGAGACCGGGGCAATGCACAGGGGAAAGCATGGACGCAAGAGAGTCAGGCCGGGGATACCTTGACAATGAGTCAATGAAACATCCTAGAGAGTATGAGTGATGGGCATTGGGCAACAGCCAATGCAAGGCAGAGTAGAGCAAGCAATGGTGCGTAAGACAAGGGGCCGAGAGGGCAAATCTGCACATGTTGCTATAAGTGATATCCCACTTATGGGGAACACCAACATTAGCCTGGGAGAGAAGAGGGAGAGCGTACAGCAGACTTGGGAGCATGACCCCTTTCGCTATAGATTTTCTGGCCTCAGGGGTTAAGGAGTGGTGAATGCGATGAGCAGTGCCAGTCTTGGTATTTACCAATTTGCATATGTCACTTATATGAAGGGATAATTCAAGAGAGGAGTCTAGCCTTACTCCCAGGTATTTAAAGGAGTTGGTAGTTGAGACTGAAGACCCATCATGGCAGAGCACACATAACCTGGGGGACTTGGTGGGGACTTTCCTAGAGGACCAAAAAAGCATAGCCTGTGTCTTAGGTAGATTGAGTTTGAAGAAGTTGGAGGTGAACCAGGATTAGAGTTGGATGAATGCAGATGTCAGATGATCATTAATGACTTCAATTGAGCTTGAGGCGGAGTAGAGGACCAGATCATCAGCATACAGTATGGACTGGCAGTAGGGGATATAGGTGGGAATATCATTGACAAATATGGAAAATAGTAAGGGCCCAAGAATAGACCCTTGTGGGACTCCACAGGAGATGGAAGCAGGAGACGATAGAACCTTGCCAAAGGAGACAGATTGTGACCTGTTGTCAAGATAGCTACGGAACCAGGAAAGTGTGGGTCCAGTGGCACCAAGGAACTCCAGTTTATGCAGGAGCCACGAGTGGTTCAGCAGATCAAAAGCTTTGGAGAGGTCGATAAATAATGCCCCTGTAAGAAGGCCTTTAGCCATATTGGATTTTACCTCACTAGTAAAAAAGGGTGAGAGCCATGGTGGTGCTGTGCCCAGCCCTGAAACCATGCTGAATGGGGGACTAGAGATTAAATTGGAGTAAGTGGGTCGAGATCTGGCAGTGGATTAGTTTCTCCAGGATCTTATTGAGTGTGGGGAGGAGTGAGATAGGTCGATAATTAGTTAGGATTTTAGGGTCACCTTTCTTGAAGACAGGGATTGTCTTAGCAGATTTCCAAGCTTGAGGCACTGTGGAAGTACAGATAGATAGGTTGAACAGCCGAGTAATTGGAGTTGACAGGATAGGGGCCGCGAATCTGAGGATCCTGGGTTCAATTCCGTCTGGGCCAGGACTGCCATGAGCAGGGATTGATTTCAACAGCTTTAGGACTTTGGAACATAGCACTGGGGAAAGCATAAGAGGAGGAGAAGCTTTACAAGGAGCAAGAGGAGAAGTGGAAGGTTGTGATGTGTAGGCTGGAAGGGAACATTAGAAACAGAGTAGAAGATGGCGTTAAAGGCATTGGCAATGGTGTTGGGATTGTTACAATGAATATCATTGATCAGCATGTCACAGGGAATCTGTGGCTTAGTGTTTTCCAGTACCACATTAATTTGATACCAGTAGTTTTTAGGGTTGGTGACAGAGGATTTAAGGAGTTCACAATAATATTTGCTCTTGGCAATACAAACCTCCAGCTTGCAAGTGTTATGCAGCAAACTATATGCATCAAATTCAGTTTGTAGTGTATAAAATTTCCATTTTGACCAGAATTTGTCAAGGCATTTAAGCAATGCCAGGAGAGGCCTTTTCAACCACTTGGTTGCTTTCTCTTTGACCCTACGAGTTGAAATTGGGATGTGTCTGCACTGTAGGGCCAGTAAGGTTGAGTTGAAGTAGTTTGTCACAAGTTAATATCAGTAGTGGAGAAAAGTGGAGACCAGTCCACACATCGCAGATCACTGCAGAACAAATTTGGAGAAGTCAGCAAAGGACAGAACTTTGAGTGGATTTACTGGAGGAGGGGACCCCCTCACACAGAAGACAGGACAGTGATCGCTCATGGAGTCAGGAAGAACACCAGCCAGGGAGTAATAGTCCTTGTGATTTGTGAGAATCCAGTCAATCAGAGTGTGCCACGTGGTGTTCTGCGATATCCCCGTGGGGGTCTCAATAAGTTGTAGAAGACTGGCCTTACTGATAGCTGAGGTAAGGTGAGAGGAGTCCGGACCTAGCCAATCAAGATTAGAATCACCCAAGCAAATAACCTCATTGGTTTTTGACACTGAGGGAATCAGGTCAATAATCTCCTCAAGTCCAAGCTTATTGTTTTTTAGGTAGATTGTATATGCAGAAGATGTGCAACTTCTTGGCTCCTCCCACGAGTAGGAGTGAGTGAAGAACTTCACAGTTATTGAGAGGCAGGGTGAGTATTACAGAGATATTGAGGTGATGTTTATAATAAAGTGCCAGCCCACCTCCCATTTTGGAGGAAGGTCGGTCGACCCTGAGCAGGTTATACCCAGGAGAGAGCAACTACGGTCCGAGACAGAGGGTTTCAACCAGGTTTCAGATAGGGGAAGGATGTCAGGTTTGTTGACACACACTCATGCCTCAAGCTCTGGGAGATTGTGCAGGAGACTCTGCATGTTAATGTGGGCCAGAGAGATACCCAGAGCCTTAGGTAGGAGATGAGCAAAGCAGGAATTTGATATTGAGGGAACTCAGGGCCACAGTTAAGTTCAATGTCCCCAGAGAGTGAGAGAGATAACAGTGTGATCCATAAAGTGGCAAGTGTAATGGTGCAGGAGGTTGCCCTAGGTGAGGTAATTTTCCTGCGTAAGGCATGTCTAAGGGCTAACCCACCAAGTTTGATGCTAAGGAGCACTGGAGAAATGGGCTGCATTGAAGACTTGGCTAGCATGTTGGAATAGTTAAAATTCAAGGAGTGAGCATCAGAGTGGAGTGTGGAAGTCCCGACAAAGAGGGTTAGAGAGTCAATGCCCAGTAGTGCAAGTAGTGCACATGGGAGGAGGCACATGGTCAGCCTACTCATCCTAAGCTTGTGCCGGATTATGCTGTTATGGGTCAGAGAGCACAGGAAATGATTGCAGAGAGGAAGATGCCAAGCAGACACAAAATATATAGGCAAGAAAAAACAAATTTTATCTGAGGCAGGGTATGCAGGAAGGAGGTAAGTTGTCAGGGACAGGAGGTGTGGACAGTCAGAGTTAACGGGTGACTGACCCAAGTAGAAAGAATTAGAAACAACACAGAGAATCAAGCAGTTAAGCTTGCAGAGGTCCAGTGAACACAGCTTAATGAAACAGCACCATCTAGTGGTGGAGAAAAATAAGCTGCAGATTGAATTCAAGAGAGATAGTTTTTTCTGCTTCACCTATAATGGTAACACGTGACACACGGACCCTATTTAAGTAAAGCCAGTTAAGAGTGGGAGGGAATTGGGGGGTGGGCGGGGAGCAGCTGCAAAGTGGCTGCGGGGATTAGAGCAACAGCCAAATCAGCACAACAGCCCCAAATACTATTCAAAGCAGCCCCGAAGTTTTACTATTCAAAGCAGTCCCAAGTTTTACTGTTCAAGGCAGCCCCAAGTTTTAATTCCCAAAGCAGTCCCAAGTTTTAATGTTCAAATCAGCCCTGAGGAGCAGCAAGACCCTACAGCAGCCCCAAGTTAATTTAAAATTACAAAGTAGCTCCAAGGAGCACATCTGTCCACTGTGTACACTACAATGCAGTGGAGCTGGAAGCAATTAAAAGCTGCCTAGCTGGATGCAATATAAAGCTGCTGCATTAGCTGGGTTAAGTTTAAAACTGCCCCAAGGGGCAGGTCCAGGACATTGTAGCCATTCGGGAGTCTGCATCTGCAGAGGAGGAGGGGCAGATCTCTCCAAAAGCTGCTCAATGCTACGAGTGAGCACAGGTACATTCCATCAACCTGCAACTTGCCTGCTTTAAACTGTTGTGTTTGTTCACTGCTTCCACTTATTTGTTTGCTGGACTGTTGTGCCTAAGCTCCCCCCTGCATATGTAAAGTCCATCATTTCTTCACGGAGATACACCTGTGGAACCAGCAGCCGGTGAGAGGGATGTGGACCGGGAGTCTGCGTCTGCAGAGGAGGAGGTGCAGATCTCTACAAAAGTCACTTGCTGCTACAGCGCAAGCACCACTCGGCATCAAAAAAGTTTGAATTTCAAATGAAAGGCTGTATTCATTTTGTTTTTCTGGCATTAATTTAAATAAGTTGGTAGAAATTCAGCATTCTGAGAGTTTGTTAACAATTTAAAGTTTATTTAAAACTTGCTTACTAAATTAGCAGTCATGCAGAAATATTTAATTTACTGTGTTGTGCTTGTAGTATACGCTAACCAACGAAAAAGATTGATCTTTGGGACAGTGAGACTACACCATTCCCAGCACAGCAATAGGAAAAAACTGCCATTACTGCGTCATGGCTTTTGTCAATTTCTTCTGGTCCAATGTTTATTCATAGGACCAGAAGAAATATGTTTTCTAATCAATGGAAGTTATTTAATCAAGTTAAAACACAAAAGTTTGTACTTAGAGAATCTCATTTTGTGTTTTCAAAACCAATTATTTTTAGTATGTCTGTGTTGCTGCAGGTGATGTGGAGATGAATCCTGGCCCCAAGGAAAAAAGTAACAAGGTTTAAAAATTACATTGGAAAACGCAAGGAATATAGCAAAAAAAAAAATGCATGAATTTTGAATATGGGCAAAAAGTTATGAACCAGATGTGATGGGTTTAACTGAATCATTGCTATCTCAAGCTATACAGAATACTGAAATATCCATGGATGGTTATAATCTTTTTAGATTAGATAGGGGAAAGGGGGGTTCTTTTATATACTACTGAGAGACTGGGATTGGGGGAAGTAGTTTTCCAAGGAATCTTGGAAGGAATTGAATGCCTGTGTGTTAAATTTGAAAGGTTACAACTTTTAATTAGTATAATATATTCTCCTCCTATGGTAAATAAATGATAAGTTTGAGGTACTGGCATCAAAACTAACATTCTCGTCAGATGGTAAAGATTTAATATTGATTGGTGACTTTAATGCTGCCTGGGGTAAACCCAAGGGATTGAAACTAGAACAAGGTCTAGAGATTTTAAATGTTAACCAAATAATAACTCAAAGTACTAGGAAGACAGGGGTAAATAGTCAGGGCAGTATGTTGGACTTGATATTTCTTTCCAAGGGTTTTTCAGTTGAAAAATGTCAAATCTTACCTCCTAATTTGGGTGACCATAATCCAGTACACTGTGTTATAACAGATATAAATCAAATAAGTGGGGGAGAAAAGATTATCCTAAAAGAAATTTTAAAAATGATCACTTAAACAATTTTGTTTTTGACTTACTTAGTATAAAGTGAGATAGATTAAATCTAATTCCAGATGTAAATTTGGGGGTTGAAGAATTTTCAAAAATCTTCCTGGAGGCTTGTAACAGGCATGCACCATTTAAAAAAATTAAAACAAAAAAAGCATCTTCCTTGGATAAATGAATTCTTGAAAAAGAAAATCCGCATAAAGGAGAGAGCCTGAAAAAAAGCAAATAAAACAAGAAGAGAGGAAGACTGAGTAAATGTTAAAACAAAGCAGAATGAATGTCAGAGATTAATTAGATTGGCAAGAAAGAAATTTTTATAATACCAAAATTGAGGCTACCCACGATCCAAAGCAATATTGGAAATTAATTAAAGAATTAGATAACCCCTTGAGAGCTAAACCACATATAAAAATGTATAATGATAGGGGAGAGCGTCTTGATTCAAAAGTATCAGCTCAGTTGTCAAATCACTATTCTTTAACACTGCCGGATATAGTCATTCCAGTTGGATCATCAACACAAACTGATTCAGTTAATAAATTAACTAACAATAAAAATTATCCCTTTTTTATTTTAGGAAAATAAAAATTGCAGAAGTTAGGAAATAGATTATAAAACTAAATCTAAATAAATATTGTGGTTTAGACAATTTAGAAGTCAAATTTATTAAAGATGCTGTAGATATTTTGTCACCAATATTGACTGATTTATTCAATCAAAGTCTGATGGAAAATATGTTTCTCTCATTCTGGAAAACAGCAAAAATAGTACCCATATTCAAGGGGGGGGGGGATCCTAATGATCCTTCTAATTACAGACTGATTGCGGTCCTCTCCATCCTTTCCAAGTTGATGGAACAAATGGTGTTCGGCCAATTGTATAGTTATTTAGAAAAATATTCAAAACTGACAAAATACCAACACGGCTTTAGGGTGGGTCATTCAACTGGCACTGCGCTCATGGACTTCGTGGACAAAGTGGCGGTGGCCCTAGATGGGAGGAGTCCAGTGTTTGTCGATCTGTCCAAAGCCTTTGATTTGGTCGATCACCATCTATTATGTGAGAGGATGGAGAGGACTGGAATAGCTCCTGGGCCTTTGCAATGGTTTAAATCCTACTTGACCCACAGAAATCAGCAAGTAGTAATAAATGGACATTTTTCGGAAGTAGATAGTACATCAACAGGTGTTCCCCAAGGCTCAATCTTGGGGCCATTATTGTTTTTGTTATACATTAATGAACTACCCACTAAAATAAATAATACACAAATTGGCTTTATGCTGATGACATTGTTCTTTTAGCATCAGCAGCATCTAAAAATGGAATGGTGGCAAAACAACAGACGGATTTTGACATTTTGCAGGACTGGTTTTTCAATTCAAAACTTGTGTTAAGTTACAAAAAAACTCAGGTTATGTATTTTAATAAAAAAAAAAAACTAAACTTCCCAATAATCAGGTTGTAGGTGGGGATATAATAATGAGGGATGGGAAAAAATTGGTAGTTACAAATCAATATAAATACTTGGGTGTAGAGATAGATTATACTTTATATTTTTCAGGACATATAAATAACACAATAAAAATGTTAACAATAAAATAGGAGGTCTGTGTAGTCATCAGGGATTTTAAATCAACAAACTCGGAAGTTAATAGCAAATCAATTAATAATGCCAGTACTGGAATACGGGAGCATGGTATACAATTTTGCGGGTCAAAAAAACTTCAATAAATTGGTTATATCATATAACCAATTAGCAAGATTTGTTTTAAATTGTAGTTTCAATACTCATCATTGTACTCTGTACAAAGATTTAAATTGGGATAGTTTACCAGTACGGTAAAAAAACAATACTCCATATTCATTTATAAAATAAAAAATGGGATGATAAATGGGAACTTAGATTTGTCCCTAGACTGTAAGAGTTATTCTCATGATTTAAGAGATGTAAAGTATAGGGGGTCATAGATTTCCAAAAATGAATACAATATACGGAATTATGACATTCAAGGCACAGGTGGCAACAACTTGGAATAAAATCTCCCCACAGTTACGCAAAGTAACAAATTTATCCCAGTTCAAAAAAGGTTTAAATGATGTATTCTTTACTGAATGTATTTGTTTTTAAATGATTGTGCGATGTTTGTCTATTGAAATTGATGTTTTTGTATGACGAAAGTATTGTATTCGTGTGATACCTTGAGTGAGCACTTTATATGTACAATTATGTAATTGTCTGATCATTTATTGTAAATTGTTTACTTTCATACAGGACAACTTTGAAAACAGGTCTTTTTGACCTAAAGTTTGTAAATTCTGGATAAAAAAATAAAAATGTTTCCTACATTCCAGAGCTACTCGAAGTCCGGTTCCACTAAATGCAGACACAAAGCTAAAAAGAGCCAAAAAGAGCAAGTGACCCCCAGTGTTACAGTGCACAATTAAATTTCGATAAGCACTCTATAATTCAAGTAGTAACACTCACTCTCAGAGGTCAGTGAGTGAGAAATTCAGGAATTTTAGGTGGCATTGGAAAAGGTGCCAAGTTTGAATTAGATGAGAGCAGGCGTTAGCACCAGGTCTGTACCTTGTAGCGGTGGGCGGTCTCCATGCGGCTCCGGGACAGGATGCCCTGAGGCAGAGGTTAGGAGCTGTAGAGAAATAAATAGGGAGAGGTGAGCAGGGTAACAAAGAACTGTGGGAGGTACCTAGGAAGGGAACGGGTTTAGTGGAATCAGGTAACAGTAACAGAGGCAGTCTGGGGGGGGTTGAGAGGAAGGTTCTAACAGCAGTGGAGAAAAAGGTTCAGTTGAAGGGTAAGGCAAGCAGGCTTACAGGGGTAGAGTGCAGGTAGGAAGAATGAGTTTGGGTTGAGAGAGAAAAAAGAGAGAGAATTAGGAAGTGGAGAGGTTCAAAGAGGCACAAGTAAAAGGAAAATGTTAAACCGCACAGTGCAGAGGTTAGCTATGTGGGTCCCAGACAAACTAAATTGCTACCAGTACAGTCACATAGACACAGTGAACTGCAATGATATACTTCACAGTGTTAACAGTGGATTAGAGCAACAGCCAATGCAGTACAGCAGCCCCAAGCACTATTCAAAGCAGCCCCAAATTTTAATATTCAAAGCAGCCCCGGGTTTTACTGTTCAAGGCAGCCCCGAGTTTTAATTTCCAAAGCAGTCCCACACAAAAGATTAATAAACAAATTAGCCAGCCTGGGAGTGGGTCCCAGGGTGGTTGCCTGGGTAAAGCATTGGCTGGACAACAGGACACAGTGGGTAAAGTAAATGGAGTCCACAGTGAAGAAAGAGGGGGGTTAATAGTGGGGTACCACAGGGTTCAGTACTGGGGCTAGTCCTTTTTAATGTCTTTATAAGTGACATTGCAGAGGGACTGGAAGGGAAAGTATGTCTCTTTGCAGATGACACAAAGATCTGCAACAGGGTTGATACACAAGGTGGGGTCGAAAGGATGAAAAGGGACTTGGCAAGGATGGAGGAATGGTCAAACGTATGGCAGCTTAGATTCAACGCAAAGAAGTGCAAAGTAATGCACTTGGGAAAGAAAAACCCAGGGGAAGAGTTCACAATGGGTGGTGAGATACTGACAACAACAAAAATGGAAAGGATCCTGGGGGTAGTCATATCAGATGACCTAAAGGTGGGTCAGCAATGTGAGGAGGAAGTAAGGAGGGCTGGGGGGATATTGGGATGCATAGGGAGAGGCATCACCAGTATAAAGCAGGAAGTTGTTGGCCCTCTGTACAGACAGTTGGTAAGACCACATCTGGAGTACTGTGTACAGTTCTGGAGACCCCATTTCCTCAAAGACATAGACAGGGTGGAGGCTGTCCAGAGGAGGGCAACCAAAATGGTGCAGGGTCTGCACCAGAAGACATATGAAGAAAGACTAAAGGAGCTTAAGATGTATAGCCTTGAGGAAATGAGGGAGGGGGAGACATAATAGAAACTTTCAAATACCTCAAGGGAATCAACAAAGTCCAAGAGGGTAGCATCTTTCAGAAAAAGAGATGTGCAAGAACAAGGGGACACAATTTGAAGATGGGGGTGGCGGCTCAGAGGTAATGTGAGGAAGTATTTCTTCACATAGACGGTTGTACATGCATGGAATGGCCTTCCTGAGGAGGTCGTAGAGTCAAAAACAGTGGGGGAATTCAAGAATGCATGGGACAGACATAAGGCAATTCTAGTGCGGGGTAGGAGGAAGTAGGCTGTTGGTTAACTAGGATCTTCAGCTTATCTGTTAGGTAGGGAAATGGGCAGACTAGGTGGGCCAAGCGGTCCTTATCTGCCGTCACATTCTATGTTTCTATGTTTCCAGAGTTTTAATGTTCAAAGCAGCCCCGAAGAGCAGCAAGACCTACAGCAGCTCCAAGTTAATTTAAAATTACAAAGCAGCCCCAAGGAGCACGTCCGTCCACAGTGTACACTACAACGCAGTGGAGTTGGAATCAATTAAAAGCTGCCTTAGCCGGATGCAATATAAAGCTGCTGCATGAGCTGGGTTCAGTTTAAAACTGCCCCGAGGGACAGGTCCAAGACATTACAGCCATTCCGGAGCTACTCACAGTCCGGTTCCACTAAATACAGATAAAAAGCTAAAAAGAGCAAATAAACCCCAGGGTTACAGAGCACAAATAAATTTTGATAAGCACTCTATAATTCAAGTAGTAATGCACATTCTCAGAGGTCAGTGAGTGAGAAGTTCAGGAATTTTAGGCAGCATTGGAAAAGGTGCCAAGTTTGAATTAGAAACACAGAAACATAGACTTTGATGGCAGATAAGGACCACTAGGCCCATCTAGTCTGCCCATTTCCCTACCTACAGGATAGGCTGCAGATCTTAGTTAACCAACAGCCTATTTCTTCCTACCCCCCACAAGAATTGCCTTATGTCTGTCCCATGCATTCTTGAATTCTCCCGCAGTTTTAGACCCCACAACCTCCTCAGGAAGGCTGTTCCATGCATCACTACCCTCTGTGAAATACTTCCTCACATTGCCCCTGAACCGCCCTCCTATCTAAATTGTGTCCCCTTGTTCTTGCATGTCTCTTTTTCTGAAAGATGCTACCCTCTTGGACTTTGTTGATTCCACTGAGGTACTTAAAAGTTTCTATCATGTCCCCCCTCTCCCTTCTTTCCTCAAGGGTATACATATTAAGCTCCTTTAGTCTCTCCTCATACGGCTTCTCTTGCAGACCCTGCACCATTTTAGTTGCCCTCCTCTGGACTGCCTCTATCCTGTCTATGTCCTTGAGGAGATGGGGTCTCCAGAACTGGACACAGTACTCCAGATGGGGTCTCACAAACTGTCTGCACAGAGGGATAACAACTTCTTGTTTTCTGCTGATGATGCCTCTCCCTATACATCCCAGTATGCCCCCAGCCCTCCCTACTGCCTTCTCACATTGCTTGCTAACCTTAAGGTCATCTGATATGATTACCCCCAGGTCCCTTTCCTTTTTGTGTTGTTACTACCTCCCACCCATTGTGTATTCTTCCCTGGGTTCTTGTTTCCCAGGTGCATTATTTTGCACTTGTTTGCATTGAATCCTAGCTGCCATACTTCTGACCATTCCTCCAACCTTGCAAGTCCTTTTCATCCTTCCACGCCTCATTGTGTATCAACCCTGTTGCAGATCTTTGTGTCATCTGCAAAAGGCCATACTTCCTTCCAGTCCCTCTGCAATGTCACTGATGAAGACATTAAAAGGACTGGACCCAATACTGAACCTGCGGGTACCCTATTAACCTCCCTTCTTCAGAGTGGACTCCATTTACAATTACCTACTGTGTCCTGTTGTCCAGCCAATGTTTTACCCAGGCTACTACCCTGGGTCCCACTCCCAGGCTGGTTAATTTGACTATTAATCTTTTGTGTGGGACTGTGTCAAATGCCTTGCTAAAGTCTAGGTAGGCCATGTTCACAGCCCCTCCCTGGTCTACTACTTTGGTCACCCAGTCAAAGAAATCTATTAGATTTGTCTGACATGACCTTCCCGCTGTGAACCCATGATGCCTTGGGTCCTGTGCTCCACTGGCCTCTAGGTACTCAACTATTCTTTCCTTCAGAAGTGACTCCATCACTTTCCGTACCACAGAGGTCAGACTGACAGGTCTGTAGTTTCCTGCCTCTGTCTTGGTCCCACTTTTGTGAAGGGGGAATCACATCCACCTTCCTCCAGTCCTCGGGTACCACCCCATCCTCCCATGATTTATTAAAAAGAGTAGCCAGTGGTTTCACTAGTTCCTCCTTAATTCTTTTAGAATTCTGGGGTGAATTCCATCAGGACCCACTGCTTTGTCCACCTTCAGTTTTAGGAGTTCTTGCAGAACCCTTTCTTCTGTGAAAGGACTGGGATCGACCCCCCTATCAAGAATGCTTCTGTTAATTGGATTAGGCACTTCCCCCTCCTCTTTTGTGAATACTGAGAAGAAATATTCATTCAGTATTCCTGCTTTTTCACTGTCCCCCTCTGCCCACCCACCGTTCATTCTATTCAGCCTCACTATCCCTCCCTTTGTCTTTCTACGCTCTCTGATGTACCAATAAAAGGTTTTATCCCCCTTCTTAACTGAGTTGGCTATCTTTTCCTCAGTTTGGGCATTTGCTATTCTGACTTCCCTCCCTGCTTCCTTCTGCCTTAACTGGTACAGCTCTCTGTCCTGCTCCTTCTGTGTTTCCTTATACTTCTGGAATGCTATCTTTTTCTTCCTGACTTTCACAGCCACCTCTTTTGAGAACCATAGTGGCTTTTTCTTTCATTTTGATTTGTTTATTTGCTTCACACAAAGGCTTGTTGCCTCTGTGATGGCAGTTTTGATAATTCCCCATTGTTGCTCCACACCTCCTTCTAGCCTGTTTGCTAGTGCCTTTCTGAGGCACTCTCCCATCTTGCCAAAGTCAGCCCTCCTAAAGTCCAGTACCCTCACTTTTGTATGGCTTGACTCTGTAGCTGAGTTTAACGTGAACCACACTGTTTGATGGTCACTTGTCCCCAGATGGCAACCCACTTCTAGATCTGAGATCCTCTCACTGCCCCCGTTTGAGAGTATGAGGTCTAAGATTGCTCCCTCACGAGTGGGTTCCGAAACTAGCTGTCTAATGCCTGCCACCCGTAGGGCATCAAGAATGGCCCTGCTCTTGGATGTGGCTGCAGCAAATGTGCTCCAGTTAACATCTGGCATATTCAGGTCTCCCATCAACAGTATCTCCCCTTTCTCTGCCATTCTAAGAATGCCTTCTATCATATCCTTGTCCATTTCTTCCCCCTGACATGGGGGTCTGTACACAACCCCTGTGCGGATTGTGGTGCCCTTTCCAGTCTCCAAGGTGACCCACAGTGCCTCCTCTCCTCCCTGTTTACTCTTTTGTTCATTTACTTTTATCCCTTCCTTTACATAGAGAGCTACTCCTCCCCCTCTTCTCCCCTGCCTGTCTCTCCTGTAGGTTATGTACCCTGGTATGTTAACATCCCAGTCATGGTTCTCTGTGTACCATGTTTCTGTGACTGCTACGATATCCAGGCATCCCTCTTCCATTAAGGCCACCAGCTCAGGGAGCTTGCTGCCAGACTATGGGCATCGGTACTCATTACCCTCCATTTCCTGATGGCCTTACTCCCTTTTGCCCCATCCCTGTCCTTCTTGCCTTTGTCACTTTCTCCATTTACCCCTGCCCTTCTCCCTATCGACACCTCTATGTTGGTGTTTGCTGTACTTACTACCGTGATTATTTGGGGGTTGCTAGGATTTTCCTGCTCCTTTCCAGTGCCTCCCCCCTTGGCTAGTTTAAAAGCTTGCCAATGAAGCATTTAAATCTATCACCTAGGATCCTGGTTCCCCTCCCGGACAGATGCAGCCCATCGTGCCAGTATAGGCTTGCATCACTCCAGGTGGACCCCCAGTCCCCAATGAAGCCAAATCCCTGAGCTCCACACCAGTTTTTCAACCACTGATTGAATCCCATGGTGCGGAACACCCTAGCCTCTCTCCATGCCATAGATGGGTAGCACCTCTGAGAAGGTTACCGTATGTGCATTTGACCAAGGCCCTCCCCAATTCCACAAACTCTTCCTGCACTTCTCTAATCCCTTTCTTAGCCAGGTCATTTGTCCCTAGGTGGACAATGACATCCAGCTCCCTCCTCTGTGCAGCTGCTCCAGCATCTGAGGATTTGCTCCCTGTCCCTCAAGCCATGGCTCCTGGCAGCACCTTACTCCCTCTCCCTTCCTACCCCAGTTCTACCTTCCTAACAATGGAGTCCCCACCAGGAGTTGTTTTCTTCCCTGCAGGGTCCCCTGCCACCCTCCTGTGGGTCTCCTTTGTGGAGGTTCCCAGCATCCTCCTTGGTCTCCACTGTGGGTGCCTCCATAGAGGAACCACACTTTGCCAGAATGGCATAGGAATTGTGGAGAGGTACAACTAGACGGATGCACCTCTGTTCCACCACCCTCACCCTCCCTGAGCCCACTGTGGTCCAACCGCTCCTCTTTCTTAGCAACCTCTGAGGCAACGGCAGTGGCACTGGTGGTCCCTGGATGGAAGAGGAGGTCCCACAAATCCTGGCCAACTTAGCCTGGAGATGAGCAACCTCCTCCCTCAGCCCAGAGAGGTACCTGCAGATGGGACAACACCGCATCCTCCAGAACATCTCCAGGAAGACTGCTGCTCCCACAGCCACTGCACCACTCCAATCATGTCTTATTTCTGGCCCCTTAACTGTTTGCAATCCTTACTCTTTCCTCTGTTTTTTTCTCTCTCTCTCCTTACTTTCTGCCTGTGTGCCTTTAAGCTCCTGATTGTCCTGTTCTGAGACAAGAATATCCTATATTTCTCAGTAGACCACTTACTTGCTCAGAGGCAGACCTCCAGCAACTAGAGGGCGGGAGAGCTACTCTTGCCCTTCTAGGATGGTGGGTCCTTGGTGGTTCTGTGATCACTCACTTCCTGCCCTAAACAGGAAGTTCCTGTTGTCAGTCAAATCCTGTGCCTATAAAAATAGAACTAGCTTTGGGTGGGGTGGTGGAGGGGAAGGAAGGAGGGCAATATAGTCCCAGCAGAGAAGTTCAGTCACACAGCAGTCCTTTCTCCTGGTGTCTTCTGCCAAGCTATTAGCTGAAACTTTCTAAGGCAGTCTTTAAATGTAGCTTCCTTCTAGCTAAGCCACTCCCCCTACTTGCAAGATCTTTCTACAAGTAATTTAAACCTCACAGCAGTTAAGTCATTTCAGTCACCTGAGATTTACACCTAGATAACTCTTTAGATACCCATTCAGTTCAGTTAACCCAAACACACACTTTTTTTTTGTATGTTAGTTTTTTTACCCTAAATTAAAGGTCCAAATACAAAAGTTCTTCTACTTTAGTCCCAGCAGAGAAGTTCAGTCACACAGCAGTCTTTTCTCCTGGTGTCTTCTGCCAAGCTAGAATGGCAGCATTAGATGGCAGCAGGCGTTAGCAGCAGGTCCATACATTGTAGCGGTGGGCGGTCTCCAAGTGGCTCTGGGGCAGGATGCCCTGAGGCAGAAGTTAGGAGCTTGTAGCAGTGGGCGGTCTCCACACGACTCTGGAGCAGGATGCCCTGAGGCAGAAGTTAGGAGCTTGTTGTGGCGAGTGGTCCCCACATGGCTCCGAGGCAGGAAGCCCTGAGGTAGACGTTAGGAGCTTGTGGAGGTGGGTGGTCTCCATGCAGCTCCGGGGCAGGATGCTCTGAGGCAGAAGTTAGGAGCTTGTAGCGGCGTGTGGTCTCCACGTGGCTCCAGGGCAGGATACTTCAAAACTACCTGTACAAGTGCATGCCATACAGACTCCTTGCTTTGCCAGTATTTTATGGGATCTTCATTCCATTTGATACCTTTTCGTGCTAAATAGCAGTCAGCCATGGCCTGGGCAGAAGCAGTGACATATGGGGAAGCGAGGACTGATTTTTCAAGGATGACAGCATCCAAGTGACCCCAAAGATGACTGCTGGGTGTAGAATGAATGGTGACAGCTGACTGTTTTGTAGCCTGACTGAGAAGAGAGGGCCGTGAAAGTGCAGGAGGAATGGATTAGGGGGCTGTATCTGTTTCATTGTTTTTTTCAAAACCAAATCTACTTCATGAATGATTTTCTCTCTGCAGTTTTAGAACACATTAGGGTCATGCTGTGAGAGGTGTTTCATCTTGTACCGTGGGTCTGGTACTGTTGATATAATATAATGTTCTGCTACCAGCATTTCACAGAGTTTCTCATCATCTCTGACTTTTTTAATCATTCTATGTACTATGTCTTTTTTTATTCTGGGTGGTAAGTCCCTTTCAGTTGCACTAGACTCTCCCATCTGAAACTGGCTTCTTGTACCTTCCAAGACATCCCTGATTGCATTCAGCTAAAATCAAAGAACCTTGATTAATGGGAAAATGTGGCTGTGTGGCACTGTTGGAACTCACTTCCCTAGTAATTTCCTCAAAGGGTTGCAGGATCTTGATGAGAAGTTCTGAAACGGCCCACTGCTGAGGATTAATGTACACATCAGCATCCTCTATGCTGTTCTCCAGTGTATACTGTCTTACAGCCTTTTTTTCTCCAGCAATCATTGGAACATGTAAAAGGTTGAGTTCCACCTCATTACAACATCCTTTGAGTGTATTAGGAGGCAGTCCGTGTTCTTCTTGTATGGCCCAAAAACGTTGGCATGCTTTGCAGGAGTGGTTGAAATGTGTACATATTCTTTTTGCCACATATCTGAGAGCCTTTATATCTCTGTCCTCTTCCATAAAGGCATGCACAATCAAATTTAGGCAGTGTGAAAAACATCGAATGTGGACAAAGCCCCTATCAAACAATGCTTCCTTTATGTTTAAACCACTGTCAGCCACAATAAAACCTACAGAAAGCCCTTGTGATGTAAGCCAGTACTGTATCTCTATTGAGCTCATCCAGGATGTTGGATACTGTGTGATCCTATGGGATATACTGGATGCGAAGGCCGGGAAGCCAGTTTCAGAGGAGAATTGTCTGTGTCACTACAGGGAGTAAACTATGCCCAATGTGCAGTCAGCAATATAAATGGTTCTGGCCAACAGTTAGTCCATATGTCAGTAGTCAGGTAGACAATCCCAGCAACTGCATCTTTTAAAGCATTTTTTAGTTTAGCACTACTAAATCATACATCTGTGGTATGGCAACAGTCGAGAAATATTTCTGGGATGAAATATTGTGTCATGGTGAGAGGTGATTCAAAAGCCTTTTGAGTCCTACATGCGCCACCATTTTGTAAGGCTGTAAGTCATAGATACATAGATACATAGACAGTGTCAGCAGATAAGGGCCTATGGCCCACCCAGTCTGCCCATTTGAGCTTGTAAGTTCAGTTTGTTTTCCTAGAAGTCTGTTGCCCCTTACCCCTGACCTCCAGAATTCCTTTATGTCTATCCCATGCATTCTTAAATCCCGTGATTGTTTCAGCCCTCACCACTTCCTCTGGCAGGGTGTTCCACTTGTCCACCACCCGTTCTGTGAAGAAATTCTTTCTCATGTTTCCTCTGAATTGTCCTCCTCCAACTTCATCCCATACCCTCTAGTCCTGGAACATCTTTTCACTTAAAAATAGTGTTTTCCTGCACCCTGTTCCTCCCTGTGAGATACTTGTATGTCTCTTTCATATCCCTCTCTCCTCCTCTCCTCCAGGGAGTACATGTTCAGTTCCTTCAACCTGTCTTCATAGGACTTGTGATGCAATCAATGCACCATCTTTGTTGCCTCCTCTCTGAACCTTCTCTACCCTGTCTATGTCCTTACGTGGTATGGTCTCCAGAACTGTACACTGTACTCCAGGTGGGGGCCTCACTAGTGTCTTGTATAGCGGAATTATGACCTCCCTTTTCCTGCTGGTGATGCCCCTGCCTATAAATCCCAGCATCCTATTTGCTTTACCTGCTGCCTTGTCACACTGTTTCCCTACCTTGAGGTCATCAGATGACAACCCCAAGATCCCTTTCCTGCTTGGTGCATGCTATATCCTCACCCCCCAACTGATATATTGTGCCAGGGTTTTTGTGCCCCATATGCATTATCTTGCACTTCTTTGCATTGAATTTCAACTGCCAAACCCTGACCATTCTTCAAGTTTCTGCAGGTCACTTCTCATTCTGTCTACACCTCTGGTGTGTCTCTCTTTACAGAGCTTTGTGTCATCAGCGAACAATGAAATTCTGTCTTCTAGGGTCCTGCGCAATGTCACTGATGAAGATGTTGAATAGGACCGGTCCCAGCACTGATCCCTGTGGTACC
Organism: Neoceratodus forsteri; assembly: GCA_016271365.2. Lineage (NCBI taxonomy): Eukaryota > Metazoa > Chordata > Ceratodontiformes > Ceratodontidae > Neoceratodus > Neoceratodus forsteri. Next base: position 739,702,986 of record CM057449.1, read on the forward strand.
CCACTGGTCACTCTTCCCTCTGTGGAGTGACAGCCATTTACCACCACCCTCTGTGTCCTGCCACCCAGCCAGTTACCTACCACACCACACTACTGTCCTGCCCACACCCATATTCCCCAGTTTGTGTAATAGTCTTCTATGTGGCACAGTGTCAAAGGCCTTGCTGAAGTCCAGATAGGCCATGTCCACTGCCCTCCTGATCCACCTCCCTAGTCACCCAGTCAAAAAATTCAACGAGGTTGGTCTGACATGACCTCCCCCTGGTGAAACCATGCTGCCTTGGGTCCTGTAGTCCATTGACAACTAGATGTTCCACCAATCTTTCCTTCAGTAGTGCTTCCATGATCTTCCCCACTACCGAGGTGAGGCTGACTGGTCTGTAGTTCCCTGCTTCCTCTTTGTTCCCACTTTTGTATAAGGGGACTACATCTGCTGTCCTCCAGTCTTTGGGTACCTCCCCTGTTTCCAGTGATCGGCTAAACAGGATAGCCAGAGGTTCAGCCACCAACTCTCTTAGTTCTTTAAGGACCCTGGGGTGCACCCCATCTGGCCCCATTGCTTTATCAACTCTTATTACTTCCAGTTCCTTCAGGACCCTTTCTCATGTAAAGGGACTTGTGTCCATTTCTGCACCATTCTCACCCCTTCTACTCCCTTCAGACCCATTACCCTCCTCTTCCTCAGTAAAGACTGAGCAGAAATACCTGTTCAATATGTCAGCTTTACTGTTGTCATCATCCACGCTGCCCCCATCCTCCCCTTCAGTCTCACTATCCCTCCCTTTGTCTTTCTTTTTTCACTTATGTACCTGTAAAAGGTTTTGTCCCCTCTACCCACTGATTTTGCAATGTGTTCTTCTGTCTGAGCTTTGGCTTCCTTACTGATCTCCTGCCTCCTTTGCTTCTCCTGGTACTTCTCCTATCCTCTTCTGCCTGTGTCTTTTGTATTGCCTGAATGCAATCTTTTGGCTTTCACTTTCTTTGCTACCTCTTTGGAAAACCATAATGGTCTCCTCTTCCTTTTCCTCTTGCTAACCTGCTTAATGCATAATTCTGTTGTTCTTGTAATCTGCATTTTAAATACTGCCCACTGTTCCTCAACCCTGATTCCTGTCCCATTCCCTTAATGCCTCTTTCAAGTATCTCCCATTTTCCCAAAGTCTGCCCCTAAAATCCAGGATCGTGTTTTGTGTGGTTTGGTTCTGCTCTTTCTGTGATTTCAAACGACAATGACTGGTGGTCACTGTTTCGCAGTGCCCCCACTGTTACCCCCATCACACTGTCCCTGTTTGTGAGCACAAGGTCCAGTATTGCCTTCTGCCGAGTTGGTTCCATGACCAGTTGCTTGAGGAGGCACCTGAAGGAGTCCAGGATAAATCTGCTCTAGTTGATGCTGCTGCTGGGATGCTCCAGTCACGTCTGGAATATTGAAGTCTCCAACCAGTACTACCTCACCCTTGTCTGTCATCCTTTGGATGGCTAGCATCAACTCCCTATCTGTTTCTTCCTCCTGGGCTGGTGGTCTATAGACCACACCTGTGCGGATGGCTGTCCCATTTCCTCTCCAGCTAACCCACAGTATCTCTCCCTCATTTGTTCCTCCTGGATCTCTGTGGCCCTTATGTCATTTTTCACATACAGTGCCACTCCTCCTCCCTTCCTGCCTGCTCTGTCTCTTCTGAATATGTTGTAGCCAGGTATGGCCATCTCCCAGTCATGGTTATCATTACACCAGGTTTCAGTGATGGCCACAATGTCCAGGTCTGACTGTACCATGACAGCCTCAGATCTTCCATCTTGTTGCTAAGGCTCTTGGCATTTGCACACATGGCTTTCCATGATTTGACCTCCTAGACTGTTTCACTGTTCTCTCCAGCCCCTTCCTTGGTTGTCATTTATCCCTGGTTCTCCTTGCTGTCTGTCCTTCTGCTGAATTTTGCCCCTTTTCTGCTTATCCACCTCTCGGGCACTAATCTCCATCTTTTGCACACTGCTTTGCAGAGATAGCCTCCTCTGGTTCACTGGTTCCACTGCTAGCTGTGGGGGTGAGCAAGTAGGTACCATCCTTGCTGGCCTGCCACCCCTTTGCTAGTTTAAATGCTTCAATGTAGCATTTAAACTTATCATTGAGTGCTTGATTCCCTCCAGGATGGATGCAGGCCGTCGAGGCAGACAAACCTCCATCCCTCCAGGTGGGTCCCCAGTCACCAATGAATCCAAACCCTTCCTCACAGCACCAGTTCTTCAACCATGAGTTAAAGTTCCTGGTGCATGCACTCCTATGCTCTCCCTTGCCTCTCACAGGTAGTACTTCTGAGAAAGTGACAGAAGTAGCTACTTGCTTGAGACCCCTTCCCAGTTTAGAAACATAGAAACATAGAAACATAGAAGTTGACGGCAGATAAGGACCGCAAGGCCCATCCAGTCTGCCCATTTCTTTTTCTACCTTATAAATGTGCCATCGGCCTTTGCTCTGTCAGTGACCTATCTATTCATAGTCATTTGTATTGCTCCCTTATGCCTATCCCATGCCTGTTTGAAGCCCTGCACTGTTTCCTAAACTCTTCCTGAACTTCCTTTGGCTCCCCATTTGCCAGGTCATTAGTACCTAGGTGGATAATGACATCCAGCTCACCCTCCCATCTTGCCTTCCCAGTGATCCCCAGGATCTTCCTTCCATCCCTCCATGCCGTGGCACCTGGTAGGCACCTCATCTCCTGTCCTCCCCTCCTGTGTTCCTAGCTGGATCCCTCTTATGATGGAGTCCCCACCAGGATTCGCTTCCTCCTCCTCTGGGGTCCACTGCTTTCCCGCTGAGGTCACTTCCTTGGCTAACCTCCACATCCTTTCCTTCCACTTCTCTGGGTACCTCTATTTGGTTGTCCTCATTTACCAGTGTGGCATATGAGTTCTTGAGTGGAATAGGATCTGGGATGTGCCTCTGCCTGACTGCTCTAACCCTCCCTGAGCCCACTGTCATCCAAGTGCTCCTCGTTCTCGGCATCCTTTGAGGCAGTTGCATTGGACTGGGTGGTCTCTGAATAGGGGTGATGGTACTCCTGACCCAGTTTACTTCCGCTCTGAGTCTGGCTACCTCATCCCGCAGTCCAGAGAGATGCATGCAGATAGGGCAGCACCTCAGTGTCCAGAAGGTCTGCCTGAATATGGCTTCCCACAGCCACTGCATTGCACCACTCCCACATTATACTGCAATTCCACTACTTGTCTGCTACTGAAGCTCTCCTAGTTCCTTTTATTAATTTACTGTACTAAAATCCTGCCACTGATCCTCAGATAATTTTTTTTTTTTTAAGAAAAGAAACCAATAAATAAATAAAAGAGTCAAAACACTTGTCGTGCTGAGGGTGGGCTTCTTCCCCCTTATGCCCCTCCTACTTCACACCCTTTACTATACCCTGTGTTTAGCTCCTGTCAATCAGATTTAACAGGGCATATAATTAAGAGTTGGGGGAAGGGGGGGAGGCCAAAATTTGCAGCAATTAAAGACAGCACAGAATTACACCACCATTATGTTTTAAATTTTCAACAGCCCAAAAACAATTATAAGTAAAGACAACAAAGAAAGTATAGTGTCACTAAAAGCCCACAATCTAAGTTTAAAAGAAAAATAGCAATTACCAGTTACTCTAAAGCACTGAATTGAATATGTTTCCTTCCTTCCCCTTCTGGCTTCTTCCAGTGCTGTCATCTCCGAAATTAGTTTTGTTATAGCAATTGCCTCAGGATGAGCGTGCTGGTATTTAGCTTTATGTTTAAATGTTTCTGAAACCATAAGCTGTCTTCTAGCAGTTGAAGTTTTCAGATGGCCAACATTAGGAGGGCTGGATGATGATACAGGCAAAAGGGGACTGTTTTTTAGTACTTATTCTAGTAGAAGACTGAGAAAGAGTTGACAGTACACCTGCAGCAGCAGGGCTGTTGCTACCACTTGATACAACAGGTGCAGGTGTTCTCTGACCTAACTCTGCCTGCATGTTGTCTTCTTTCTCTCTGACCAAAACATCATGCCTGAGACGTAATGGGTGACATCTCTCTAAATGTCTTTTTAATGCTGAGGTACCCAAAGCACCTATTTTGCTCCCTCTGCTGATGGTCTTTTTACATATAGAGCAAACTGCTCATAACTCATTATTGGCAGCCAGAGAAAAGTAAGCCCACACATAAGATGTCACCTTTTTGTTTTATTACCAGGCATACTATATTATCCTCCTTTGTCACTTCCACTATGTTCTTTCTCAACACTGGGATGCTTCACATCATGGTCTATCTTTGTTTCACCCTTATCATCATTCAACAGCTCCTCCAGGCCAATAACATAACCCAAATCAGAATGCACTGCCCCCTCATCTTGTTCCTCCTGCACCTGCACCACACTGTCTGTGCCCATCCCATCCAAGTCCAAATTATAACATTCATCCTGCATCTGTGCAACTGCCTACTCTTCCTCATTCAGGCTTTCTATTTGTTTCTGCTTTTCTCCCTCCTGGTCTACGTCCTCCATTTCATTACTCTAATCAGAGCCAGATTTCTCATCTGTTTCATTTGAACATGTACTGGTACTCCAGTACACATAGGTACCATATCTTTGCTTACCACTTCTTGTGGTGCTGACTACGCCTTTAGTTTTAATTAAGGTAGTTTTGGCCTTTCCTGTCTGTTTAGACAGCATTGAGGAAGAACCACTACTGCTACTGGACGAAGTCCCAGCAACTGGTCTTTTACCAGTCAGGCTGTGCAGTGTTGTTTGTGCCATATGTTTCCCCATGCCTTTCCCCATTTTGGCTTCCTCCTTGCCCTGTCTGGTGCACATTTTCAATTTTTTTTTTAATTACACACAAAATGTTTTTTCCTGTAAGTATTTTCTTTTTATTTAGTCCTCTCACTTGTTCTCAAGTTCCTCTGTCCTCTCAGGACAGGTTCAGCCTCACAGGCACACTCCCATCAACCACTGTATCTAGATTTGTTTTTTGGTTTTTACACACAAACGTGCTTTTTCCTATAAGTATTTTCTTTTTATTTAGTCCTCACACTTGCTGTCAAGTACCTTTGTCCTCTCAGGACAGACTCGGCCTCACAGACACACTTCCCTTTCCACTACTGTAGCTAGGTTTATTTATTTTTTTATGACACATAAGAATGCTTTTTCCTGTAGGTATTTTATTTCATTTCATTTTTATTTTTTTATATTTGATAACTTGATGAGCATGACTGCCCATTTTCACAAGTGGTAAGTAATATATGAAACGAATATAAACATTAAATCAATCAATATGATATACAGAATACAGGACAGTTATGTAAATAAGAACGCTCTTAAATGCTAATTCCTAGAAGTGCTGTTTAAACAAGAACAGGAGGCCAGGCTTTCCAACCATGTTTTTAGTCTTGCTTTGAACATGGTGAGTGAAAGACAAGCACTGATTGATGTGGGAATAGAATTAAAAAAGTAAATGGCTCTGAACAAAAATGATTTCTTGCCATCAGTTTTTTTTTTACCCTTGGGATCATAAACTGAAATTTGTCTTGGGACCTAGTTCATAAGGAGCTGATGGCTCTAGGGAACATATGGGATAAAAAAGTAGGAAGAAGACCTCTAGAGGCTTTGAAAAGCAAAATACCAAGTTTAATCTTTATTCTATTTTCCAGTGAGGGGAGATTAACCCTTTTTAGTAGGTCGCAACTGTGGTTCATAGAAGGAAGACTTGTAACAAATCTAAGAATATTATTATATGTAACTTTAAGTTCTGAAAGACATTTTTCATTGGTAGAAGAGTATATGAGGATGCCATAATCAAGAACCCCCAGATGAAAACCATGTGTGAGTTGTAACCTAGAGGATGGGGTGAGAAACTGTCTAATTCTATACAAATCCCCCAGTCTTTGATGAATAGTTTTTATTGTTGTATGAATATGCGTTTCAAAGGTTAATCTTGTATCAAGAATAACCCCAAGATATTTAAAATGATCAACTTTCTCTATGAAATCTCAATTCAAATCTGTCATCAAGGGGAAAACACATTTTTGTTTCTTAGAACCAGTAAAAACCATGTACTTGTTTTTTTAAACATTAAGTAACATTTGTTTAGAAACTAACCATTTGTGAAATAACCAAAAGTCATTCTGAACAACATTACATTTTTGTTTTGTCCTCTCAGTTGTTCCCCAGTTAATCTGCCCACTCAGTACAGGCTCGGCCTCACAACCACACTCCCCTTCCACCACTGCAGCTAAGTTTATTTTTTTTTTACACAAAAATATGCTTTTCCAGATGGCATTTTCATTTTATTTACTTATTTAGACCTCTCACTTGTTCTTAAGTACTTCTGTCCTCTCAGGAGAGGTTCAGCCTCACAACCACACTCCCCCTTCCACCACTGTAGTACAGCATTGATTGATCTTTCGCCAGGTGCTATGACTGTAAGGAGCCAGGTGTTAATCGTTGCTTGGTACTTAATCGGCGTGGTACTTAACACATTAAGCACACAGCTGCAGCAGTAGTAAAGAGTAGGGGACAAACTGACCATCCATTAGATAGGGAGGTTGGATAAATGGGGGTCGATAATTGGGGTTGGACTGTACAGAGGGTAAGGTTCGTAATCAGTGGTGATAGCCTCTGGAAGGTGATGGCCTCCCAGTGGAATTTTATGTGAAATTCTAGGTACAGCCTCATGGACCCACTGATTGCTGTACTGACAAAGGCATGCATGTCAGCTAAGCTGCCACCCTCAATGCACACAGCACAGCTATCCTCCATCCCCAAACCTGGGAAAGATCCCCAGCTGTGTGGGAGTTACAGGCCCATCTCTCTGATTACAGCAGATTGCAAACTCTAAGACAAAATGATTGCAACAAAGGTCAAACAGGTGATTATACAATTGGTAGCCACTGACCAGGTAGGATTTGTCCCTGGAAGGCTCAGCACAGACAACAACAAGTGACTGACAAACTTAATATGGTGTGTGTTTTTGGTGGGTTTCATGTGATATGGGTGACTCCAAAAGAGCGAGCCCTTATCAGTGAATGGAAAATGGTGACTGTGCTTTTTCTGCAGGGGGCATTCCCCCCCGCACCTCCCATTGCAGGGGACTTTACCCTCTGCACCCCCCTTATTAAATATCAAACTCTGAGGTTGTAGCACCTGGGGTAAGGGAATACCGATTTCACTGTTTGGGTACTCGCTGTTTTCCATTTGCCATAATGTGGCTCGCTCTTTTGCATTTGCCCACATTACATGATACCCCAATGGTGCTATGTCGATTGATGCTGAGAAAGCCTTTGACTAGGTGGAGTGGGGGTTCCTCTTCCACAGCCTGTGAGCCTTTGGCTTCAGGTCAAAGATCCTTAGTTGGATCATGGTGCTATATGAAGAGGCCACAGCAACAGTGATAACAAATGGGAACCTGTCCCCTAGTTTTCTGCTGAAGAGAGGTACCAGAAAAAGGAGTTCTCTCTCACCACTACTGTTCATCCTCTCACTAGAGCCCTTACTCCAGGCTATATGGTGCCACCCAACATCAAAGGAGTACAGATTAGAGAGGAGCACAATATCCTGGCCTGTGTGGATGACATCATGTTAATCCTGACACAGCCACAGTCCTTCATACCACATCTGCTGGAGGAGCTATTCACCACTGGTAAGCTGTTAAGATGCAAAATAAATGTGGCCAAATCCATTATAGTACCTTCACAAAACTCTGGGATTAACCAACCAAATTTACTGCGGGGCATGTCAACAGTTCAGGAACAAATTAAGTTCCCACATATAAACTTCTTTTGGAATTTAGCAAATAGGAGGGAACACAATCTGGAACCCCTGAGATCCAAACTGGAAAAAGAAATAACAAGATAGAAACACCTCAAATTTCTTGCTGGGGTGAGCCATGCATATAAGATGATGGTGTCCTCCAGGATACAGTACATCCTGGGGTTCACCCATGCTTGTTCAACTGTAACTTGGGCACTATAAATTAGAGTGCAAGAAAAATGTTGCCCATAATGATCACTGGTGAACATTACAGCACCATAAAGTTACAGCACCAAATGACTGTGCATTAACAGAATTACCTTTTGTGGGGAGCTTTGACCCCTGCACCCCCACAACTAAATATAATCACCTCCAGGTTGGGCATGCTGTGAAGGTCAGGAAAATGGTCCAGACACTGAAAATGGTCTGAGTACAGGATGCTATAAAATCCAGAATGCCCGTCACTCATGACCTTGTTTCAGCACCTGCGTGATGGTGTCCTAATGACAGCACCCTGCTAACAGTCTATTATGTCCTGGGCAAAGCCCCTATCTGAGTAAATCCAAAACGTATTGGCCAGCTACACATGGACATGATGGCCTTCTTCTGGTACCCTGGACTCAGGTGGCTGAGCCACAAAAAGCCACTGCAGGAATACAGTACAGGCAGAGTCTAGCTACCAAATTTTGAAATAAAAAACCAGGCACAAGCCATACAACATCTTGTCCTCACACACGACCATACTAGGACAGCTGAATCCAGGAAATGGGTGGTGCATGCAGAAAGCATATGTGGTTGTTCAATAATCTCAGCTATTTGCTTTGATAACCTATCAGGGGATCTCAGATCTCACCCAACCCTTGGCTACTCAACCCCTGTATGGAACAAGGTAGCCAAGATCACTAACTGGGCACTAACAAGTCCCTGGCCCTAACCCATGGGGAAATAGCAGAGTGTGTATAGGTGGTCAGCCAATCCTCTGGACAGACTGACAAAACAGGGGCATTAGTACTTTAGTACATCTAATGGATGAGACCAGTGGGGTTCTGAAGTAATTTCAGCACCTGAGCAACCAATACCTGCTACCTAAACAGCACCACTAGAGATATCTCCAGCTTAGGCGTGCTCTAGAACACAGACTAGGCCCATGATACCAGTCCACAAGAAAGGGATTCTTAGACTTCACCCTTTCCCCAACTTTGACACAGCAAGGCAAAGTGAGTCACATTTAAAGGCACCTCATCAAGCAAGGGTCAGATCCCTCAGATGGAGTCATAATGCAGTGGGTGAGGTAACTCCAAATAGAGCTGCCCCCTCAGGAATGGGACCACTGCCGGGGGCATCTGACCTCAGGATTCTTAGGGCAGATCTCGTCAGCAAAACATTCTGCATAGGTAGCACAGAGCTCCAGAGTAAATTTACAAATGGGACTCATAGATAATGAAAGGTGCTGGAGATGCAAGGGACATACAAGCACCATCACACACCTGATCTGGTCATGCTCCAGCTTGCAACAATACTGGGATAAAGTCTGGCACATCTACATAAGAGTCACATCACTGAATACAATATGCACATCCTCACAGATTATGCTAGGGGTGGGATTAGAGTGGGGAACCCCATGAGAAATGGCATGGGTCACATCAGGAATAGATGGCTACATAGGGACATAATAACAGCCAAGATAGTGATCCTTAAGGCATTGGAGGGAATGAGAAGTCCCAGAGGTAAAAGCATGGCTCCTGGAATTAGGCAAGACTGCCAGCTATGAAAGAATGCATTTCACATTAAGGGATAAAATGACAGAATTCACTCACATCTCCTAAAGGGGCACTTCATGCCTGCTTACCTCCTCACCAGGGTCGGAGGTCAACAGCAAGGATGATAGCAACTCACACACATCAGATAAAACACATGCTCACCTCTACCGTAACACAGAGAATCACTCAGATTCATAACCAGCACTGCAAGCAATGGCTCTAAATCTGTCATTTCAGACAAGGTGGACACGCTGTTCATAGTCTTTTACTTGATATGCAAACAATATAGAGCTTAAGGATTTTAGAGCTGTACATCCATGGGGCAGTGCCCCAGCTAGGACACTGTGCTCTGATTTTTTTACTGACCTTCATGTTTAGTATGCCTTGGAAATAAGTATAGTCATATAAGGCATGCATTGTCTGCATTCACATTGATCTGTACTTGGATGGTTAAATAATGTTGTAGATAAAAGCTTTTATTATAAAAGAAATATTGGTGAGAAGATGGAAAATATTTTTGAAATACACATACATCGATATACTGCTTACATCAATGCACAGTACTAATTGCAAAGTCAAAAGCCATACTCCAGTAGACATTTATGAAACTCCAGCTTTATTTAAGAAACAAGGAGAACAATTTTACCATTCTGTATTTTATGGAAAAGCATATTTTGTACAGCTACTAATTAAATAACAGATTAACTTTGGAAGTGCTGGCTAAGCATTGACTCAAATAATTTATAAGAGGATCACAAAAACACCAGCAGGTATAGAGGTTAAACTTTAGTAATACAGACATACAATATCAGTAAGTCTCTGTGTTTTCCCAAAAATACAGTTTCAAACAATAAAAATACAACAGACTCATTCACAAGAAATATGAAGATAAACGGCAGCATCAATATAATCTCATAGAGTTATTACTTAACATATTCAGGACAAAATAATATTATTAACCTACAGTAGTACTACTTGAACATGTTCTTCTACAGTTACTGCAAAAGGAGGCTTAATGTATTTTACTTAGTGGAATACAACATGAAGACTGCAGTATATTTTGAAATGCTTCTGTTATTTTGCTTGCTCTTACAAAATGAATATGAACTTTGATGAAGTGGACTCAGTTTCTTGCACTGCATGAAATGAAGTGAAAAACTTACCTTGCAGGTCTGTACTGTACATCATGAGATGCTTTAATGCAGCTATCTCTAGATAGAAACCTTAACAGTATACAGTATCTAAAATAATACAAAGGCCATGTTGAAATTATCTTTGAATATCATTAAGTACTAGTACTGTTCATGATTGTAAATAATAATGCTGTAGTTTTGGTCTTGTTGAAAATTAATCTTTCGTTTATAAATACATGGCCAAAGGTAAGATGGACAGAACAATTATAAATGAATAGAAACTCAATGAGACATCTGAGGGGGCAAATAAAAGATAACTATTATTTAATATCCTATTAAATAAATAACTTAGAAAGAAATAGCGAAGAATGAAGGCAGAGTACTGAGGCATACTATGATATTCATTTTGTAAGAGCAGTTTTACTCATTGTTTTTACATTTCTTAATCCTTGTTATTCTTCCACCATGCCATTCCAGATTCCATTATTCTCGCGTATGATCCAAGTGCTTCCAGTAAATATTTGCGTGTCTACCTGCTCACTGGATCATCAGGACAGAGTGAGCAATGAAAGTCTTTGATATCAGCTATTATTCCATAAATAATATTTCCCAGAGATCATATAATATGATCCAAACAGATAGCTCCATGTCCCTCAAGTTCAACCATAAAGCAATAAAATTTTTCACACTGCAAATGCCTTCTATTTCAGTTAATGCAGCTTGTGTTCTGATTAGAAGATATGGTGCCCAACTCATTATAAGCACTTCTTCTGCCAGCAATGACTACAAGATGGTTTTGAAGGCTCTTTCAGTCAAACAAGCAGATATATCCATTTCCTTTTTGTTCTCTGATAGTAACTTTCAAGAAGTTATAGTGCCTTAAATGCTCTATGCATGAAGAGCTTGTAGTGCCACAGCACCAATAATAGTGCCTACGGTACCACCATGGGAAGAAAGTGAGCTGTGATGTTAGTTCTGTTTGTAGTCTTCCCTGACTTAGGTTTGCCTTTTCTTGTTAATGCCACAAACATTTCTTTTCCATTGTGTTTCCATTTCAAAGAGGCATAAGTGTTATATCCATTTTCTTCTATTCTTTCTTCCAGCTTACAATCATCATTAAAAGTCTTCTGTAAGAAAAAAATAAATACAACATTTTAAATATAATAGATGTTATAAAATACATCCATGCATTAATCATATCATATGGACTCTAGTTTCAAAATGTCCACACACATACTGTATACAGGCTGTGCCTCTAGCATTGTACACTGAGCTAGGATCGTTGCCCCCTATTGCCAAAGGGCATTTTGACATGGACAATTTGACTGAAAACATATTAGAATAAAAATCAAACCACTAACATTATTTGATCATCCACAACATAAACATTACACATGTGACTTAAGATCCAATTGTAAATATTGGCTTGATGTGTAAAGGGTATTTGCAAATAAGGAAAAACATTATTTTCTTTCTATACACCCACATTCATGAATTTATTACCTATACATCTGTAAGAATACCGAAAACTATAAGTAGGTTAGAAAGTGTTAAAGTTTCATCTGCTAAGTATGCACAAATGTAATTGTTCAGTGCGAACCTCCTCACATTTGGTAAATATTGTTCTGATGTTCTTGTCTGTTTGTCTGGGTTATTACTGAAGATAGGCTATTAAGACTTCTGCACTTAGCCAGGGAACAAAAACATAAATAAAAACAGTAAACATCTTTTGAAAAATCACCTTAGAATACTTTTCTACCTTATTTATTTACATTTGTAAAAATTCAGATGCCCCACATGAAAAACTGGCCCCTATATTCAAAAGTGCTTGGCAGAATAGTGCAAGTGTTTGCGCTGTGCATCTGAGAGGCACCGGCACAAAATAATGAGATATTCAGAAGATGCATCATGAGATGCGGTAGCACATGCCTGGCTGAATATCCTGAGCATGCATGATCACGCAGTGGGAGATGTGTGTTGCAGCAGGTGACCAGAGCCCCGTGTGAAGCACAGGGTAATGTGCGATGGGAGGCCACATGCATGGTGTGCAAATTTGCAATATTCAGCCTGTATATGCAAATGACTTAATTGCAAATTCTGAGCTCATTCCCCATATGTGCAGCTCATTACTAGAATGTATTCTGACCATTTGTATACCTCAGGCAAGCTCAGTTCCAGCTCTGCAGGGCTGGCCCACCACCCCACAAAGTTGAACAGGGGGTATTGCAGCTGAGCATGCAGATTCTGTTGGAATGTGTGTGGGAGGGTGGACCGCATTTGGCCTGGGTACAGTGCTATAACCAATAGCCATGTATAGCGTCTGACTTGGGTTAAGGGGGCCCACCTGGACAGTGGTCACAGGGGCCCACCTGAACAGGCAACAGGGGAGGGCACAGGGTGACACAGTCTGATTGGTATGCCACATGCATCTGATACACCAGCTCCCTATGCAGTACACAGTCACCAGCAGTGCCCCACACACCCCTGTATGAGTAACATGGTGATAACTGCAAAGAATGGCAGTATGCAGAGGGTGACCAGGTACCCAAGCGGGTGGGTCCCACCTGTGTGCATCTATGGTGTACCACCATGGGTGTGTGCCACAGGTCAGGCCCTGGACCATGCCGGCAGCCACTCATATCACCAGGTGACCTGGGCACCACTGTCCCAGACATCACCCTGGGTGCATGCCACCACCGGGTGGTGCCCTGCAGACCACATGGGTGCAGGCCATGGCCCCTGGTACACATGCTGCAGTGTGGCTGTCTGCTCTTCTGGTGTGCTCAGGGGGTACCCAACAGCACTGGCATGTGGCTGCTGGGTGTCAACATCCAGGATCCGGTGTGGGGGGGTTGCTTTCTGGATGGTGCCGGTGGTGACACAGCACCTGTGGTTCTGGGCACATACCAGAATGCATGACTGATGTGAGTGAGTGCCTGGAGCATGTTCTGGTGCACCTCCAAGGGCAGTCTCTGGATGGCCTGCCTGCAGTTCTGCGGCCTGCCTGTGGGAGGCTGGCTAATTTAGGCCATCCTTTTGTTTGCCTAATTTTGGGCGGCTCATTTCTGAGTTGCACAGCAGATGTGCTGCACATTTTGACTGAATATAGCAATGTGTGGCATATTCACGGAACTGCCCCCCTTTATTTTTGCTGCATACATTATTTCTGCGCAATGGCACATTCTGAAATGCACAGTGCATCTCTCCCTTTTGAATATCGTGCTTCTGCACATTTTCTGAGATGCACCATGCATATCCTTTGAAAATCTGGGCCACTGTTAGTAGAGATGCAGCAAAATTTACTTTCGCCTGTGAAATTCCGGGAAATCACCAATTTCGCCTTGCAAAACATTTTGTGTAATTGTACCCTTATGGCAAAATTTTGCCTGTAAATTTAGGTGAAATTTCGCTGTCAATTTCACCTTTCAACTGCACATTTCGCCTCATTTAAGTGTCAGGCAAAACTAGGGAAAAAAAGCTTATCATATGACTTTCTCTCTAGCAGACTGCTGGTCACATGGGTGACTGCACTTAGGCAGGAAGCCAGACTAAATCTACTTCCTTTTGAGCTGTTTTAGCTAGGAAATAGGAGAGAAGAGAGACAAGGAGAGCTAACTTCAGGGAAAAATTAATGGATTGTTTATGCATGCACGTGTGTGTGTGTGTTTGCATTTGCAGCTTATTTAATTTCTGACCTCTGTTCCCCATTAGTTTAAAAGTCAATATTTTCAGTTAGTGGTTTTTCTTCATTTTTATAGTTATCTATCTTTTGTGGTGCGTGTGCGTGTGCGTGTGTGTGTGAGTGTGTGTGTCTGTGTGTGTGTGTGTGTGTGTGTGTGTGTGTGTAAAACTCTCTTTTCTCTTTTTCTTTTTGTTTGGGGAGGAGAAGGAGATAGAGAGAAAAATTATGAAGACTAGTGGGAATGGGAAGAAGGCAGCTGGACCACCCCGACCCAGTATCCGCATTAATAGGCAGGTCCTTATGTCTGTGCCCCGAACAGCAGCAGGAGCATTTGCCCTCCACCTCCCAGCAGGAGAATGTAGCCCCCACTCCCCAGAAGCAGCATGAGCCCCTTGTCCCATCCCAGCAGCAGCAGGATCCTCCTGTGGCCCTCACTCGCATGCAGCAACAGCAGCAGGCACCTCCAGATGCCATCCCCCCCAGCTGGAGCATGCGCCCCCACCTGCTGTGAGCAGGAGCATGATGTGCCCACTGGCCCTGGGACATCAGCTGTTGGCTCCCCCCCCCCCCACAGACAGAGTCATCTGCTGTGTTTTTTTTTTGTTGTTTTTTAAGAAAACCAAATGAACAGCTCCATCATGATCTGCACCTTGCGTGGCAGATCAGTGAGAAGGGGCAAGACTGGGGGTCATTTTGGGACTGGTGAGCAAAGGAGCCATCTGCAGCACCACCATGCTGCAGATTGGCTTGAAAAACAAAAAGAGGTTGCAGTATGTAGAGGGGCCCGGGGTGCTGCTGAGCTGGTAGTAGAAGGTGAAGGGGGCCAGCAGGAGGCAGGGGCCAGTGGTGGACATAGGCGTCACAGCAGAAGGCAGCAGCAGGAGGCAGGGGCCAGTGGTGGACATAGGCACCACAGCAGAAGGCAGCAGCAGCAGGAGGCAGGTGCAGAGCCCCCATCACCCCCACCCCAGAGACAGAGGCATTGCTGGGTTCATGTTGGGGACCCAGCACAGCCGGCATCCACCCCAGTACCAGCACCAGCAGCAGTGAGTGATGACCTGAGAGCACTGCGCAGAGAGGTGGGAGCTCTGCACAGTGAGTTCAATGATTTCCGAGAGGAGATCGGGGGGGACCTCAGGAAACTCCTTCAGGAGCAGACAAAATGTTTGAGCTTCTGAAGGAGCTGCATGGTGGTGGCATGTCAGAAAGTGTACCTGGCGCCGGTGCAATGTAATGGTCAGCCTCCAGACCAGTCAGCGCTCACTGGTAACAACCTTTATTTTTCTTTTCTTTCCCTTGCCCTTGCTTTGTTACTGTCACTCATCCTCATCTGCCCTCTAAATAACAACAAAAAATAAATATATATATTTTTTTTTCTGTCCTCTTCTTCTATATCCTATCCTTCATTTGTTTCTGTCTCTTTGTCTTCTGATCTATATCCTCTTGTTTATTTTATCTTTTCCAGTTGGTTTATGCTCCCTCCATTTCCCATCCCCTTTCATATATGAATGAGTAAGTTTGTCCTCCCCTGACCATGCAGGTCCCCGGTTCCTGCCTCCCTGTCCCCCTGTTGTGCTTGTAGTACCATGCCCATAAATCATGTACCTTCCTACTTTTATCTCACTCCATTTTCCTTTATATGTTTCCTCCTTGCTCCATCTATTCTATCCATAAATGTCAAGTATAAGCACTTTACTATGAACATATTTTCCAAAGCTATGTGAGAGTGAATCTTGGCTCTGCTCATGTAAAACAGGGCCCTCAGGTAATGAAATGCTTCCCCCAAAAATGTGACATCAAATTGAGACTGAAATGCACAATCAGTCCTGATGTTTTATGGTGCCCCAGCAGTAACCAGACATTAAAATACTGTTTTGGCCACCGTTTACAATTGTCTTTAGGCCTTATCTTGTTTCTGCCACTGCAGCACAGGCAGTAAACGTCCAGAAATGTTGCAGAAAAAATGGTACATTAAAATGGAAGTGGAATCTGGTCTCAGCCATTATGTTTTAGTGTGCGCCCCCACCACCCAGACATTAAGTAGCTGTTTTAGGGCCTGCTTACACAATATTTCTACCTGAAATTCATTGCTGCCAGCTCAAAACATGTCCAGAAATGTTGCCAAAAAAATTGCACAGTAAAGTGAGAGTGAAGTCAGGTCTGAGACACGCAGTTACAGGCTCACACCCACCCTGCTGACCCAAATGTGCTGTTTTCTGCACGTTTTAAATGCTTTTTGGGCCTAAGTGTGTGGCTGCATGTTTAATTCATGTCCCACATGTCCAGAAATGTTGCAAATAAAATTGCACAGTACATTGAGAGTGAAATCAGGTCTCAGCCATGATGTTTTATGGCGCCCCACCACCACCCGGACCAAACAATGGTATTTGGTCCACTTTTACAATTGTCTTTAGGCTCTATCTTGTTTCTGCCACTGCAGCACAGGCAGCAAATGTCCAGAAATGTTGCAGAAAAATGGTACATTGAATTGGATGTGGAATCTGGTCTCAGCCATTATGTTTTTGGGTGCCCCCCTCCACCACCCAGACATTAAGTAGCTGTTTTAGGGCCTGTTTACACAATATTTCTGCCTGACACTCACTGAAGCTGGTGCCAAACCAGTCCAGAAATGTTGCCAAAAAAGTTGCACAGTACATTGAGAGGGAAATCAGGTCTGAGACACGCAGTTACAGGCTCACACCCACCCTGCTGACCCAAATGTGCTGTTTTCTGCACGTTTTAAATGCTTTTTGTGCCTAAGAGTGTGGCTGCACGTTCAAATCATGACCCACATGTCCAGAAAAGTTGCCAAAAAAATTGCACAGTACATTGAGAGTGAAATCAGGTCTCAGCCATGATGTTTTATGGCGCCCCACCACCACCCAGACCAAACGATGGTCTTTGGTCCACTTTTACAATTGTTGTTAGGCCCTATCTTGTTTCTGCCACTGCAGCACTGGCAGTAAATGTCCAGAAATGTTGCAGAAAAAATGGTACATTAAATTGGAAGTGGAGTCCGGTCTCAGCCATTATGGTTTAGGGTGCCCCCCCAACCAGACATTAAGGAGCTGTTTTAGGGCCTGTTTACACAATATTTCTGCCTGAAACTCACTGCTACTGGTGCCAAACAGGGCCTACAAGTCCAGAAATTTTTACCCAAAAATGTGACATCAAATTGAGACTGAAATGTGCTGTCAGTCCTGATGTTTTATGGTGCCCCACCACCTCAGGGACCTGAAAAGGGGTGCCAACATTCAGAGAAAATGAATTCCTCCTGCAAAATGCTGCTGCTACTTTCAGTTATTTCCTGCTGCTGCTGCTGTGTTTCAATTGATTGACACAGAAATGCAGAAGTGTCATTTACCTATCCCTGTGCTGCTGTACTGATTGTCTAGTTGTGTTGACTGACTTTCTCTGTGGTAGTACCTTGCCTGGGGGTGGGGTGGGGTAGTGAATGAAATTTTGGGGCACTGTAGCTTGTTGCCTGCTGCTGTCTATGACTACTGCTTTCCAAGGTGCCACAAGTACTACTGTTCTGGATGGTTGATGCTTGGTGGATTATCCTTACACAGTCCACACTGCTGCAGATGAACACGTAAGTATCTGTCTTCATTGTTTTTCCTGTGCAAGGTAAGGGTGTTGGTGGGTTGGTATTATGGCATCTTGAGTTCTAATATGCTTGTACTGCTCTTATATTATTTTTCAGTGTACTGTGGATGACATCGTCATGCTGGGCCATGAGGAAGGGAGATGTCAGATGTATGGATCTTCCCAATTTCCCAATGCAGACGGTATGTATTGGAATTTTCATACAAGTGTGGTATGTCTGTTACTGCCATATGGTTGTCTGAGCTTGATAATAATTGTATTATTTTTTGCTTTTTTCAACATTAGGAATTCAGGCGAAGTTAAGTATTTTTCCATCCTGCTGCTGACTGCCGAACCAGGTCTGGGGGATTTATTTAATTGCACCCTTGCGTGATGGTTCCACTGTCACAGTCCTTGACGTAAGTATGTCTTCATTTTTTATGGTTCTCTGGGGCGGGGAAGGGGTGGATGGTCAGACTCATGGGTGGTGGTGGGGGGGGTATTTTTCAACAATCACCAAAATGTGTTCTTAATTTTTTTCTTATGTTAAGGTACACAGTGCTGATAGGGGAAGGGGAATGCCTGCTAGTGCTACTGTGGTTCGTCGGACCTTGTCTGGATTGGAATCATGTGCACCACACAGCATGTTCCTGTGAGGAATGTTCTCAGTTGAATGACATCACATCACGAGGTATGGTAAGTATGCATTTTTTTCTCTGCTTCTTCTTCCAACTTGTTAGGTAACAGCAGGTATGCAGACTGATTAGTATCCAACATTTTTTTCTTATCTTTGCTCTTGCTTAGGTCATTTTCCTCTGTTGAGGTTTCAGTATGTGTATCTTGATGACACATGATCACTCCAGGCCATGCAGGAGCAGGAGCTGTGTTGTGTCGTTGGAAGACAGGGGTGTTGCTTGAACTGTTATGTTGGCCACTGGGCTGGTGTCCATACCATTACCATTAATGAGTAATCACCACTGCCACCCACATACAGGGAGGAACTATATGCGAACACAGATGGTTGATATGGTGTTTAGTAAATAATTAGGTGGAGGGGGGGTAATGTCTTGTCTACTCAATGGGGTTTGCATAACTGCAGTAATCATGAGCATTTTGAATCCATTCAAAAGTGAGGACAGCAGGACACTCACCCTGCCCTGAGTTGACCCCCCCCCCCCAAGGAACCATTGCGATTTTGGTGTACCTTAACCTGGTACTGTAGAAGTAACCTTTTGGGGGGGATTTGATGTTGTAAGTTGTCAAGCCTCTTCATGATTACTTTGTAATTAATGACTCACATATTAAAGATGGCCACCATTCACCATTTTTTTAAATGTGTTCAGGTTGGTGTTAACTGTTGAATTAGCATGTTACATTCATATGCTACCTGTACACTTGTCTAGGAGCCAGGGTTCTTGTATGTGTCACCAAAACTAAGTGGCAGAAATTTTTTTTTCAGTCATATGGAGTGCATGGGTGTATCAGGTCAGATCAGGTGACGAGAGGGGGCAGTGGGGCAGTGTGAAATTTGCCATCCTGGGCACTTTTAAGGACAACAAGACAACATATCTTGCTGTAAGATGATGATGTGTTGATACTGTTAACATGAAAAGTAACGTATTTTTTTGAAGAAAAACATTAATCATGCAATTGCAAAATATTTACAGTTATGGTAATTACATTGCTGCTGCTTTATATAGGCTTGTGGCCTTGGGGGACTGGTTGAGGTGGTGAGGTGACCAATCAACGGGTTATGGCAAAGGGTGATGACATGAAACTTATACACACTGCAGGCTGCAGCACATAACAACATATTTCCATAACCAATCCAATGGTACATACTAGAAATAAGGTGTAACATACACACCCCAGCAACCATACTGAGTTGAAAGTTGTTTTTTTTTGGGGGGGGGGGCCCTTGGAGTAAACTCAGCCTTTTTCAACTTCCAATTCCACATCATCCAAGAAGCAGACTGGAGTTCTCATTAGGTGGGAATTCTCTTAACATTGCTGTCTCATCCACCTCACTGCTGGTGGCTGCCTTACTCAGGGGATTGTCATCATCCTCATCACTGAGACACAGTTCCTGTGGCAACACCACTGACATCACTGTGCTGTGTGGAATGTGCCTTTCATTCACTTTGATGAATGTTAGCATGGACACATTCTTGGGTGACAAATTGGTCCTATGATCACTCACAATTGCCCCAGCCGCACTAAACACTCGTTCCACAGTGACACTGGATGGTGGGCAGCTCAGGTATTTCACATCAACCGATGTTAGTGCTGGCCATTCAGTTATTTTACTGCTTTAGTACAGCAGTGGCTCGTCATTAATGGCAAGGTGCTTTGGGTCCCCCATGTAGGCCTCTACCATTCGTTCTGCTGCCCGGAGTCCAGCTGCCTCATCTGTCTCCTCCTCCTTTTCCTCAATATCTTCCACTCCCACCTGAAAGAGAACATCCCAAATGGGATTGCTTGCTGTTTTCTGCTCTGCCTTGCCCATTTTCTCTGATTGTGTTCCCTGTGAACCGTTGGTGGTGGTAGCAACACCCGTTTTTGATGCAGTGCATGCATTTTTCACTTGTGCAGCATGTACCAATCTAATGTGGTTCTCTGTCAACTGCTGTACTCGCTGATGACCTCCTTCAATTATAGAGGGCAGGCCATGTTTGCACCGTGGATTCAGCATGGTGGTGATTGCAAACTCAGCTGACTGTGAAATGCCACGTACATGGGTATTTGTGTCAAGCACATGCAGCATGTGATCCATTAGATCACAAGTGCCATGATCCCCACTTGCCTCTGTCTGGTGTCGCACATTCACTAGTGTCTGCCTCAGCACACGTATGAGAGGTATGGACTGACTTATGCAAGCAGTGCCCCCATTCACTGCCTGTGTAGCATGCTTGAATGGACGGAGAATGCATATTAGCCCATCAATTTGGTGCCACTGCTCTGTTGTTAGAGTGATGGACATTCCAGCACTGTCACGAGTGATGTGCAGCAGCAGGTACTGTATTCTGACACAGCCTTATACTGTTCATACAGCCAGTCAAGCATGTACAGTGTGGTTCCACATGGTGACAACATCAAGCTTCATCTGGTGCTGAGGCAGATGGTTATTGCGCTGTAGTTCACATAGATGGCCACGGGCCTTTGCAGAATGGGCAAAATGGACACAGATGTGACGGGCAACAGTAACCATTTCCTTAATGTCTGCATGGTTGAGAAACGGCTGAACAAGATTAAGGCAGTGTACCAGGCAGGACACTCTAAAAAAACACCATCGCTAATGCACTCACTATATTGGAGACACTATCACTTGCGATAAATCCTGCTATGAATGACTGTGTGTGTGTAGCCACCCATCAATCTCACCCAGCAGAACATGAAACTGTGACACTTGTCATAGTCAGGGTTGCATGCTGCCAAATACCAGGTGTGTTGCTACCACCACAATTTTGCTTCACGCATGTTTTACCAGGCCAAAAGTCAAGTACCAGACCAGGCAACTGTGCCAATGTGCTGTTATGCACAGATACAAGCTTGCTGCTGTTTGTCCACTGGGCCACATATCCATGCTAAGATGGATATAGTGTGATGCACTATGCATCAATGCATGTTTAATGTAATCAGCAACTCTACTGTTCAGCTCCGGCATGGCACGCTTACTAAAATAGGTTTGCGATGGAACTTGACATTTGGGACAGGCACAGGCCATCAACCTGCAGAAACCAGCATTCTCTATGAAAGAGAATGACAACAGATCGATGGCCAGCATTTCAGCAGTGGCAGCATTTAACTCTCATGCAGCAGCACGATTGGATGGGTACTTTGTCTGCCGCTCAAGGATGGTCTCTAGAGTGGGCTACATCATTGGGGCTGTCCGACCAGAACTCTGTACTTGTGTCAGCGATGATTTTCTTTTAGAAGTAAAAATTGACTCTTGGCCGGGCAGTGAAGACCGCATGAAATCAGTTATTTTAGTTGCTTGTGGGGGTTGGGGTGATGTACTTTTAAGACTCGTGGGACTGGGACTCGCACCACCACTGCTATGCTCACTACTAGATAGAGCAAAGGATTGCTCACTCGCCTCCTCCACCATTGACCCACTCTGCCCTCCCTCCTCATTTTCTTGCTCTACTACATGCACCTTGCTACCAACAGCTCTGGCATCCTTCTGGTGTTGATGCCATCTCAGCGGGTGCTTGTTGTTTAGGTGGGCATGTTGGCCACCAGTGCTTATGTGGCTTCCCTTTCCCCGACTAACACGGGCTTGACAAAGTTGGCATATTGCTGTGGTCTCATCAGCAGAATCTAGCACATAAAAGTCCCAAACTAGGGACTTTTGACCTCTGGACTTCAGATTCTTCTGTGACTGGGATGATTCAGAAACAGGTGTGGAAGTGTGTATTTTTTGAGCTGCTAACATGACTTCCATAACACTACTTTTGGGAAGTGTGGTTACTTGGCTGTTTGGAGGTGTGTTTATAGGCTTGGTAACAGACTGACCCACCACAGGCTGTACATGTAAATGGCCTACATCACCCTTGACCTTTTTTAACTCAGGCTCCCATTTGGGACCATCCCAGTCATCATCATCATCATCACCACCAATAGCGATGATGTCCTTGTCTTCCTCCCCCCCCCCATCACTGTCTTCTTGGAGGACGGCACCTTTTTCTTTCTCTACAACTATCTCAGGGGGCTGACTATCCTTATCTCCAGGAATATCAGACTCTTGTTGAACACTATCATCACCAACTCCTGCAGGAACTTGAACAGTCACACTGACAGACTTATTATCGCCCTCCTCTGAGTCCTGGACCACTGTTCCTGTGCTGGTGTCAGTGCCTCCCTTCTTCTCACTGTCAGCATCCCCCACTATCATGGCTACAACAGTTTGAGCTTTAAAAAAGTAAGACACAGGTATGCCTGACCCAGTTCGGCCACCAACTCCTTTGCTTGTTCCTGCCACACCACCAGGGCCCACATCAGAACTTGAAGACAGTGATGCAGACATACTTGTGCTTTCACTGCTATGGGGAACTGGAACTGAAATTGTACTTTTTTCAGCAGACTTCTTAGCTTCCTCATCCCATCTGCCAAGTTTCCCCCCTGTACTGGGTCACTTTTTACCAGGCACTTTTGCTGACTGCTGCTGCAAAGCTTTGCCTTTCTCTGGGAGTATTTGAAGAAAGGATGTATTACTACTACTAAATGTGTGAATGATACCTCACATGTGAATGATGACATCACACTGTCAAACACCTACAGTACTGGCTTCCTTAAAAGTCCAAAAACAATCAGGACAGGTACCAGCACTTACAGTAGAACTAATACCATATATGGTAGGCAGCCTAGTGTAGTAAAACACAAAAAGGTAACTTTCCCCCCAAACAGGAAGGAACTAAAGAAACATACACGGGGAAAAAGAGCACAAGTGGCACACTTTAAATACAGATCACCTGTGTCTCTCAGTCTCTGGACAAATCAAGTACTGTAATGTGTTATGTTACTCAGTACCACAATTTGTTTTTTATATGCAGGTAGAGACAACTATAAAAAAGCAATAAAGGAAATTAGTACCACACAATATGTTAGTGGTCGGATGGGAGGGATCAACAAGAAATGTCTTTAAAATGACTATTTTAATATATACTGTTTTCTAATGCACGCATCAGGTGAGACACAAACAATGCTATAAGAGAGAAAGGGTAATGTATGTAAGTTAACTAAAATAGGAACACCATGCAGTGTGCAGAGTCAAGCTCCTGCAATAACATACAGGGGAACAATTCAACAATGCAGTACGACTGTAATAGACAAGTTCAAGTGATCAAGCAGAAGTACTTTACAACTGTTGATTTTCACAGTTTTAGTAACACACAAGTTAACTCTCCAGCTAGCAGAACTAACCACAAAAAAATAAAAGAAAGGATCAGCTCTGTGTGTTTAAAACTTTAGGATTCAAAAGCAATTCACAACTAAAACCGGAAGAATGGTATATATAACACAGATAACAGTGGCAGGAACTCTCTCAAACAGGACAGAGAAACTTATCAGAGAAAATGAACTGCAAGATATAACAAAATTAATAAGAAATAACAGTAAATAGATAACTCACAATTGTGAGTAAATATACAAATCTGCTTGCCTAGAAATAGCCTGTACTGCTTTACACTCCTACCCTACCCCGCACAACTCTTTCAAAGACAGCTGAGAAAAGAAAACCTAATTCAAACTATGTATTATACAAAAATTCTCAAAATTAAAAAATGTTCCCCAGTACCAGGCACTAGCAGCACAGCAGCACTAGGAAAAAAACGTTATATTTTGCAGCAATTAGCTCTCAAAAACAAGTTTTAGTTATGTTTTCAAAGGCTTTATTGGCTCTGATGCACCACAGCACACTGCTCTCTGACTCAACATGCAGCAGAATGAGCTGGAAACAAGCTACACATGACTTTTGACGTATTTACCCATGATGTATTGCAAATTTCGCCTTTGCACCAAAATTTCGTCTGCGAAATCCTGCCACAGGGTGAAATTTGGATCATCAATTGACAAAATTGTCATGGTAAGCAAAATTTCGCCGTTACGTGAAATCAAGAAAATAGGTGAAATTTAGTTTCACATAGGCAAAAAATTTTGCGGAATTACAGAATTACGCAAAACATTTCGCCAGGCAAAATATTTCAATTTCACACAACACTAACTGTTAGCAAAGTTCTGCAGGTTGCTAACTTCTACTTCATCAAAAGATTCAAATATTAGTGAGTTTAGGTAATGTTTACTAACTGTACAGTAATTCTGTCAATGGAAAGCATTTTCAGAAAGTGTACTGTGGATTCTGCACTTCTAGCCTGAACATTGTGTCTTATTTGAATATGCTTAGGGAACGTTTTCTTTGAAGCTGGGCAAAAAAGTAATATGAGCAATACAGAAGGAAAATGTTTAAAATGCGCACTAGTGGACAATGTGTACTACATGATCTGATATACAGGTAAGTACAATATGCTTCTGTGCAGCAGGACTTAATCAGCACAATTGGAAGAGACAATCTTGTACTAGGGGACTGTGTGCAATAAATTGTAACTGTGTGTGTAAGTTATTTTTTTATGTGAACTACTGCCTAAATGACTGAAATGATTACATAAGTTGAGACCTGCTTCTTAAAAGGACTGTGCACTACAGTATATTTATGTGACAATTCAGATGTGAAGCTTTTACTTAGATGCTGAGATACTTGGGTAGAATAAGGGTAGAAATTCACCTGATGGCACTTCAAGTCTACCCCCCCCCCACCACCACTACTCAGTGGTATCAAATTCACCCTCCCATTGTTCATTTCCTTATCTAGCATTATCTTGAAACTTTCTGTATTTAGTGTATCCACTGCTTCTTGTGGCAGACCATTCCAGAAGCTCACCACTCTCTGGGTAAAGAATACCCCTCTTTTGGTGGTCCTATAGGGTCTACTCTGAATTTGTTTATTGCATCCCATATGATAATATATTATTTATTTCTCATGCTAAGATTAAACATTGAAATTAGGTCTCCTCTGACCATCATTCTTTCCAAGCTGTGTAGCCCAGATATTTCAGTCTTGCTTTGTAACTTTCCTCTCTCAATCCACGCACAATTTTAATACATTTTCTTTGAACTCTCTCCATTTGTCTTACTTGTTTTACTTTTTTGAATGAGCAAGCAAAGATGTAGGTAGGCATACTCTCTGTAAATATGTGAGTACAGTTTTTCTAGAATATGTCAAATCCCTATGCCTTTTTCAACCATTGTCATTCTTATCCTGAGTTTTGCGAACATACGGACTTTTGAACATACATAGCTGCCAGAAGAAACAGGCCTCATGGTCTATCAAGTCTGCTTGATTGTGCAGCTTCCACCCCTAATCTGCAGCTGTCCCCCCCTCCTCCCCCCTCACCTTGACCCCCCCATGCACCCTGTCGCATGCCATTTTAAAGCTGCCCACCATCCTACAGGATACCACCTCCTCTGAAAGAGTGTTCCATTTGACCATCACCCTCTGGTAGTCACTGAGTACAATCGATTCTGTGTATGTAAAAGCAATATTCGTTTAGGACATAGATATGTGTAGCACCTATGTAGAAGAAAGATGTATCATCTACCATTCATCTTATTTGCTTGTTCTTGGGAGGGCAGCAGTGGGAGCACCTGTGTACATTTCTGTTATATAGGGGCTGCGGTTGGATGGAGTGTGTACAAAATGGAAATGATTAGCTACACCACTGTAAGCAAGCTGATCGGACCACCACATAAATAAATTTCTTTTACACTAATTTGAAAAACATGTTGTAAGCCTTCATTATTACTGGTGTGCCTTCCTAGG
The DNA here is from genome assembly GCA_016271365.2 of Neoceratodus forsteri. Taxonomy (NCBI): domain Eukaryota; kingdom Metazoa; phylum Chordata; order Ceratodontiformes; family Ceratodontidae; genus Neoceratodus; species Neoceratodus forsteri. The sequence goes on from CM057449.1 coordinate 739,729,287, forward strand.
GTCATATCCGTGGCTTGCACTTTCTGTCACCATGACCCTCCCTGAACTGGCTGGGGTAATGACTAATAATCAAGGACTACCTGGGGTTATGACTAATACTCAAGGACCTCAGGCTACCTTGTCCTACTACAAGTCCCCCTCTACCTGGCTGTCTGCCAAAGGCCTAAAAATGGCACACCTTAACGTTCGCAGTATCCTGCACAACCTAGCAGAACTAGCGGCCTGGGTGGCCCACTACAGCCCAGATATCTTAGGGATCTCAGAAACATGGCTGAAGCCACACATCCCTGACTCACTGTGTGCCCTACCAGGCTACAGCCTCATCAGACAAGATAGGGCAGGGAAAACACGTGGGGGCATTGTGCTCCTCTACTTTAAGGTGCACCTAAATGTGTATGCTGTTGATCATACACCCCCTACTTCCCTAGTCTGTGAGTTCCTGCATGCCCTCCTCCTGCTAGGGAATGTAAAAAAGGTACACCTGGTCTGTGCCTACAATCCTCCAAAGGGAGGAGTACTAGGGCTCTCCTCGCTACTCGACTGCCTTAGTGACAAGGTAGGCTCAAATGAGGTACTAGTCCTGGGGAACCTTAACCTCGATTGGATGGGACCCAACACAAAGCACTATGAGCTCCTTCTCTCAGATCTTGCCCTCAGTCAGCTCATTACGGTACCCACAAGGCTCTCCTCCAGGGGAGATAAAGAATCCCTCATCGACTGGATACTGAGCAATAGATCACATAGAATAGTCTCTGCAGGAATTCTCCCCAACGTCATCTCAGATCACTCACCAACCTACTGCATATGGGGTATCTCCTCACTCAAAATCCCCAGTAAAGTGATCCAGATGAGGGACTACTCTAAATTTTAACTAAATGACCTACAACATGCTGACTGGTCCAGGGTCGCCACCACTAATGACCCTGCAGGAGCCTTTGACCATTTCCTTACAGTGTTTGTCCCCTTGCAAAACAAGCATGCACCCCTCACTGAAAGGAGGGTGGGGGTACTGTCATGAAATGGCTTCATGGTGGCCTATTTTCCCTCATGAAGCATAGGGACAAATGCTGGGAGAAGTACAAGATCTTCCGCAACCATAATGACCTTCTTGAATATCGGCAGCTCAGAAACTCTTGTAAAAGAGTAATCCACACTGCCAAGAGTGAACACTGTCAATCTGCCCTGCTTTCCTCAGCCAGAAATCCAAGGAGTTTCTGGCAAAACATCAATAACTTGGTTGGAGGGTCTGCTAGGGTTCAGGTCGTCGACATGGATATTAGTGGGGTCAGCTGCAACAACCCACGCACCATCGCCAATGCTTTCAACTCCATGTTCTCTGACCTGCCTGCCCCCCTCCTTCCCAGCCTCCTTCCCCTAAGTCTCTGAGTGGGCATACCCCTGACCACCCTTCTACCTAAAATGGGTCTCTGTCATGGAGACCCAGAAGCTCCTTGCTGGTCTCTCCCACCACACTGGGGCGGGGCATGACAGACTTGAACCCAAATTGCTCAGCCTGGGTGCTCCTCTCCTAGCCTGGCCTATCATTGACATCTTTAACACCTCTCTAATCTCAGAGATCATCCCTGATATGTGGAAAGTGGCCAAGGTCGTCCCTGTCTTCAAACAAGGTGACCCTAAAGAGATCAAGAATTACAGCCCCATCACTATCCTGTCTGCAGCCTGCAAACTTCTTGAAAAGGTTGTTGCCATGCAGCTCTCCCACTATCTACACAGCTATGGACTTCTCTCCCCTGCTCAACATGGCTTCAGAAATGGGCATAGTACTTCCACTGCACTTACTGTGGTCACCTCTGAGATCAGGACCACTACTGATCAAAGCAAGCTGACCAGATCCATCTTTGTGGACCTCTCTAAGGCCTTCGACTGTGTCAACCACTCCCTCCTATGCTCCACTCTTCACTCTCTTGGATTCTCACCCCCTGCCTACACCTGCTTTTCCAACTACCTCGCGGGAAGGCAGCAGTTTGCCACTTTTAACCGTGCCCTCTCTGACCCCTCCTCTCTCAACTGCGGGGTCTCCCAGGGATCCATCCTAGAACCCATTCTGTTTTCCCTATTTATTAATGAACTACGCACCATTGCTACCCAGGGGTGCACCACCCTCTACGTGGATGATCTCATAGTCCTGGCCAGCTCCCAGGACATCACTAGCATTAACTCCAGGCTAAATTCTGACTTCAAACTTATCCAGAACTGGCTAGAGAGCCATAAACTGACCATAAACCTGGAAAAGACCCAGGCCATGTTCTTTGGCTCCCTGGTCAAGACAAAAACCTGCCCATCTCCCTTAAAAATCTATGGATCTGATGGTACCCTCCTGCAAGCCATGGATTCAGTCAAATATCTGGGGGTAACCCTTGACCCACAACTGGACCTCACCCTGCACATTCGGAACATATGCAAGTCAACCAATCGCAAGCCCGGACTTGCCTACAGAGCAAAAAGTTGTCTCACTCCAGCCGCATGGGTTGTCCTAACCAGGGGGGGTCCTCCTGCCCACACTCTGCTATGGGCTCGTATCCTTTGCCCCAGTCCCAAAATCAGGTCTCACAAAATGGGACACTGCATACAATAATATATGGTGCTTTGCGCTTTCTGCACCTCACCTCACGCATCACTGTGATCTATACTTGTGGTTGGAGTGGCTCCCCCAGAAAAGTACCGCGTTTTTGTACACAGCAATTTAATCAACAACATTGTTAGAATGGCTACCCCTTCTGCACTTGCCCTTCCCCTCAAACATGGAACCCCTGCCTACCACTTAAGATCCAGTGCTGCGCTGGACCGCCAGGTTCCCAGGACCCGCACCCTTGCTGGGGATCGAGCCTTCTCCATCCATATGTCTAGGGTGTGGAACTCCCTTCCAGCATCAACTCGCTCCTCCCCCTCCCATCCCTGCTTCAAAGCCTCCCTATGGAGCTTCCTAAAATCCGCCTCTGCCTGTCTATGTGCCATATAGACCCCAGCTATGGCAAACTCTTTCCAAACTGACTGATAGGAGGGTCACACTCCTGTGCGCTTGGTCCCACAATATGCTAAAATTTGCCCTGGGCCCTTTTTCCCTGCCTACTTGTCCCTGAGTGGGGTCCCGTCCCCTGTGGCTTAACCTATATCATTAGCCTTGTGGACAGTGTCTGTATATTGTAGTTGCTCTACCTAGCTATATATTATGTATTTTGTTGCTATCTTCCAGTCAACCTGTTATGCCTGAAATCCCACATGCTGTTATCTACATATCTACTTGTTATGCCGGATGATCTTGTATGTTACCCTGTCTGTACCTTGTATCCTCCCGGGTCGCACCTGAAAATAGGCACTTGACTGTCTAGTGTGCTTACCTGGTTAACAAAAGCAAATAAATGAATAAATAATACTTTGGTGCATTTGGGACCCATGTCTTATTACACTATAGCTATTAGGGAGTTTTGTTTTTGGATTACCATTGTGTAGGTGGGTTCTTTTTTTTCTGCTGTGTAACTACGACATTCAATAAAACAATCCAGTAAACTGGCACATAAAGGACTTCAGGTTACCTGTGTTGGTAGGAAGTATGTTACAGTATAATGAAAACATAACTATATCACTCAGTAGATGATTGTCATATACACAGCTGCATTCTAATGGTAAGTCCAACAGTTAATTTTACTAAAAGAAATGTCCACCATGTGAACCAGAAAGAAATGCAAACAGATTTATTTTCTAGAAATGTACAACTCTGCAAGATTATTTTGTCAATATACTGTATGGTAGCAAACTGGCAGTCTATTACAACTACCATACTTCTTTGAAGCTATATTGCTGAAGGAAGATTATTCATGTGTAAAGGAGTGTAAGTCTTCTCAGGAACTAACAATGGCATTTCACAATGGCAAGAATCAGAACTTTATTCAGGCAGGGAAAAAATCCTAACACTTTTCTTCTATGTGCATCTAAGGTAAGAAATTGCCTTGAAACTAACATAAATAAGTCATATCATTTATACAGTCAATGATTCATAAACAAAGACTATATAAAAATACCTAATTATAAAAAGGGTCTGAGAAATGGAGCTTTCTGATTGGTTGTAAACATTCTATCAGCCCTATGCTAATCTTGATTAACATACATGTATAGCCTAATCACATGCTGAACAAGGTTTAACACTATTTAAAAAACATTTTTATTATAATAGCAATAAGGCACTGCTAGGGGTTATGTTAATGGTCAGTTAATCACCCTCTATGGGCATGTACTACTCGGCTATGCCTCGTGCCACATTACACCCCTAGAGGGTGATTAACAGACCATTAAAATAACCCCTGGTCATGCCTTATTGCTTAAATATTCTAGGTGAGGATTGCTTGCATTGGTGTTATTACTTTGCTGCTAAATAAGAAACATTACTAATGATTCTTTCTTTTTCCCCCCACATCCATGCTCCCCCAAGCTGCCCCACCCCAACTTCTGCCGATGATAGGGAGTATTCATTAATAGTGCCACCTTTCTAGGAACTGGGTGCACCATTTCAGTGACATGTCCTGCTTTCACTCTCTTGACCTGAAGACTGTGAATTTCTACTGTATCTGGATTTCCCACCTTTGGCAGCCAGCTGGGAGATCTTGATTGGGGAATGGAGTTAACTGTTAATCTAAGCCCAAGTCAGGTCTCAACCAGCAGCTGAGCTTCAGGGTTGACTCTGCCACTAATTTTTATTATAGTCACTTAGACATCAAACTTTCAGTATTAGATAATGAATATATATAGAATACATAATGAGTAAGGGTGGTTAACAAGGATGTATACCTATCAAGGGGCTAACTAGGGCTATAGGCCATGAGCCCAAAGTGCTGGCAGGAGTTTGGGGGATTTCTGGGTTTGGGAGAGTTTTGTGTGTATTTTTTCCATGTTCTTTTGCAGCTTGTTAATTGGTTTGACTAGCTTCCTAATGATGTGTTAACTGAGTCATCAGTATTGTCCCATTAATTATTTGATTAGTGTAGGTATATAGCTGTAATTAGTATAGATACAGTATATAGCTATAATTGTTCGATTAGTGCAGGTGTATAGCTGTAGTTATATTTATAGGTGTGTGTGTGTATATATATATATATATATATATATATATATATATATATATATATACCACCAGTCCCACCCTGAAGCAAATGAAGGTGGAGTCTTTCTTGGGGTTCTCAACTGTGACACTCACCCCATTGCAGTAACAGAAAAGCTAAGATGTGATGGAGACATGTGTGTATGTTTCATGAGTGCATACAATATGATGAGCATTAGGGCTGATGGTCCCAAGGAAGACTCCACCCCTCATTCATGTCAGGGTGGGGCAGGTGTTTTAGGATTGGGAAACCCTAACATCATATTTCCTACTTTGCACTCATACACTTGCTGAACTTATAGGGATTAGACTTATATACAGGAAGATACTAATTAAATTACAGGGACTGATACTAAAATTCAGAAAAAGTGTAACATTTTATTTTTTCTATTGTTTTTAAACCATCATAAATTTTTCTATGTAAATATTTTAAAAGTATGTTTATATGATATCCTTTGTTGTTATGGAAAAAGTATATCATCAAATTTTTTTTTATAAAAATAGCACTTCTGTTGTGGTACTGATATATATATCAATACAGTAAAAGAAATCTACCCATTTCTGTATCGACAACATAATTACTACTGTTATATGATAACAATATAATGACAACAACATTTCTGAATAGCTGGACTCCAAACTTTTAGTTGAAAAAAAAAGTTTCTAGCCCCAACAGTTGCACGTTAGACCTTTCAAAAGACATTTTTTTTAAATGTAATAACTTTGGAACTAATTGTTTTAAATGAAAGCTTGGAGTTAGCTAAGTACAGTAGACACAGTGATAATATATTACTACAGTGACCACATTTCGATTTAAAAACATAAAATGTGTTGTACCAATAAAAAAATGGTTCACTAAATTTTTAGTCTTATCATTTTTAACAACATATCATATCAACAGGTATAGACATGTAGCAACACAGGAGAACTGTATTGTTAGGGTGTACACATGTTGATCATACTCCAAGCTTTCATATTAAAGAAACATAAGTTTTTATGATTAACTGTTCATATGTTACAGCTTTCAAAGTATAGTTTCAAACAATATAAACTATCATACTAGATTATTTTTGAAAATGGTTTGAAGATACTAGTGTTTTTCTAAGAATAAACACATTCTTTTCTAGTTACAGAGTAGACTAGACTACTGTAATGCATTGACAAAGTGTCAGTTGACATGAAACATACATCTGCGTACGGGACAGGGATGCTTGCTGTTTTAACTCTGTAATAAAATAATTTTTTATCGTGACCTAGCTCACAGGTCTCTTTTGGATCACTTTTTCTGTGCAGCCAAACTTTGTTGCTGATGTACTGTAATGCACTCTAACCACGGCCTGCTTGCAAAGCAGATATGTCACCTTCAACTGGTGCAAATCTGAGCAACTTGGCTACTTACAGGTATGGTACTTCTACTAGTAGGTATACAAATATTACGCCTGTCTTTTATGTCATGCAGTGTCTTCCATTTAGCTGGTGGATCAATTTTAAGGTACTGCTGTAACTTATAGGGCCCTGGACAGTCTGGGACCCTGCTATCTCACAGATCTTTTGCCCACCTGCTCAGATATAAAGAAGGCATGGAATGTATGATCTGATGGGCCACAACTTATCTTGCTACCAAAATGAAAATTAAAATCTGCTGGGGAGCATTCATTTGCAGATTGTTTCCCCCAAGCTGTGCAATGCCCTTCCTCAGAACATCCAGATGGCCATTGTTCTCTCTCCTCCTCTGAAATCATATTAAAGACATGGGACCCAATAGTCAAAAAAACCCTAAATGGATCAAGGGACTTGTGCCTCAAGGAATGGCACAAAGTGTAACTAGAAGCAATTCACAAAAGCAACCTATGTCAAGCACAGGGTAGGTGTGCCAAAGAGGGCTTATGCCATCCTTGTGGCAGAAAATGGGCTGCAACAATGTGCTAGGAGGCTTGTGGTAGATGCAGGCTCCCATATTCCCTAATTCAGGATTCTCAAAACCCTCCCAGAGGGCAAATTTCTAAGCACCACTAGACCAGCTAGGATTGGTCTTAGGGCACTTATAAGTGTATCCTTTAGAAGTGTAAGAGACCACATGCCACTGCTGGAGCCCTTCCTGGACAGAAGGAAACATGTGCTGCAGTCCCCCCCAGCCCCAATCCCCCTTTTAATACAATTACTCATGTCCCTGGTGGTCTAGTGGAACCTCCTCCCAATCCCCAATCTCCCCCACACATTATTATATCTATTTCCCTGGTGATCTAGTTGACCCCACACCCTATCCCCGATCTCCCCAATAAATTATTTATCTTTCCCTGGTGGTCTAGCGGACCCTCCCTCCCTATCCCTGATCTCCCCCATAAATTATTATTTATTTATTATCATTATGATGATGATGATGATATCACAACTGGATTTTTTTTTCAGTGGAATGGATTATAAAAAGGAGGGAAAATGTCCATTGTGCTGGGCAGACTGTCAGCTCCTAGCATTCAGAAGCAGTTGTAATATTTTAGTCTTATTTTACTGTCAGGGGGTGTGGCTAGAACAGACTGAACTTCACTTTTATACAACCCCAAATATTAAATTATCAGGTGCAAACAATTATAGTGGATATTCAGGTTGAAAACTCTGAAGCCATTGGGGTTAAATGATGAATGGCACTTATTTTTTTTTAAAAAGAGGCAAAGCCACTGATTATATGAATGTAGCCTTATGTGGATGTTGATGTAAATAATAAGGGGACAATAAAATAGTTACCCATCTCATACAGTATTTTATATAATTCTTTTTGTGATACTAATTCTCCTTGACATTTTTTTCGGTCATTAGCTTTGATTTTATTCACGTCTTGTCTTTCTTCTGTCTTTCACAGGTCCCCCCTGTTAATCTACTGCAGCATGTGGATCCCCTCAAATGTTAATGGAATCTAGTCCAGAAATTTATTTCAAGGTGATCATAGCATCTAACTAATTCTCTAATTTTGCCTTACTGGTTAAAGCTTGTCACTGACTATTGGTTCTGATACTGAAAGATATAATGAAATAAGATTATCAAGTGTCAGTGGCTTCAGGATCATGTTACTACTGCCAGAACAATTAAATGTATTAGACTGTAAATGATTAACTGGATTAAGTGATTAACAGATGTTAACTGGAGCACCTTTGCTGCAGCCACATCCAAAAGCAGGGCCATTCTTGATGCACTTCAGGTGGCATGCCTCAGACAGATAGTTTTGAAACCTACTCATGAGGGAGCAATCTTAGACCTCTTACTCTCAAATGGGGACAGTGAGAGGATCTCAGATCTAGAAGTGGGTAGCCATTTGGGAACAAGTGACCACCAAACAGTGTGGTTCATGATAAACTCAGCTACAGAGCCAAGCCATACAAAAGTGAAGGTTTGGCAAGATGGGAGAGTGCCTTAGAAAAGCACTAGCAAACAGGCTAGAAGGAGGGGTGGAGCAACGATGGGAAAATATCAGAACTGCCATCACAGAGGCAACAAGCCTTTGTGTGAAGCAAATAAATCAAATGAAAGAAAAAGCCACTATGGTTCCTAAAAGAAGTAAGGAAGGTTAGGAGAAAAAAGATAGCATTTAGGAAGTATAAGAAAACACAGAAGGAGCAGGACAGATAACTGTACCAATTAAGGCAGAAGGAGCAGGAGGGTAGTCAGAATAGCAAAGGCACAAACTGAGGAAAGATAGCCAACTGGTTAAGAAGGGGATAAACCTTTATAGGTATATCAGGAGCCGAGAAAGACAAAGGAGGGATAGTGAGGCTGAATAGAATGGATGGTGGGTGGGCAGAGAGTGACAGTGAAAAAGCAGGGATACTGAATGAATACTTCTGTTCAGTATTCACAAAAGAGGAAGTGGGGGAGGTGCCTAATCCAATTAACAGAAGTATTCTGGAGAGGGGGGTTGATCCCAGTCCTTTCACAGAAGAAAGGGTTCTGAAAGAACTCCTAAAACTGAAGGTGGACAAAGCAATGGGGCCAGATGGAATTCACCCCAGAATTCTAAAAGAATTAAGCAGAGAACTAGTGACACCACTGACTACCCTTTATAACAAATCATGGGAGGATGGCATGGTACCTGAGGACTGGAAGAAGGCTGATGTGATTTCCCTTCACAAAAGTGGGAGCAAGACAGAGGCAGGAAACTACAGACCTGTCAGTTTGACCTCTGTGGTAGGGAAAGTGATGGAATCACTTCTGAAGGAAAGAACTGTTGAGTATCTAGTGGCCAGTGGGGCACAGGACCCAAGGCAGCATGGGTTCACAGCAGGAAGGTCATGTCAGACAAATCTAATTGATTTCTTTGACTGGGTGACCAAAGTAGTAGACCAGGAAGGGGCTGTGGGCATGGCCTACCTAGACTTTAGCAAGGCATTTGACACAGTCCCACACAAAAGATTAGTAGTCAAATTAACCAGCCTTGCAGTGGGTCCCAGGGTGGTAGCCTGGGTAAAACATTGGCTGAACAACAGGACACAGAAGGTAATTGTAAATGGAGTCCACTCTTGAAGAAAGAGGGGTTACTAGTAAGGTACACAGGGTTCAGTACTGGGTCCAGTCCTTTTAGTGTCTTTATAAGTGACATTGCAGAGGGACTGAAGGAAAAGTATGCCTCTTTGCAGATGACACAAAGATCTGCAACAGGGTTGATAACAAGGAGGTGTGGAAAGGATGAGAAGGACTTGGCAAGGTTGGAGGAATGGTAGAAGTATGGCAGCTTGGATTCAATGCAAAGAAATGCAAGTAATGCACCTGGGAAACAAAACCCAGGGAAGATTACACAATGGGGGTGAGGTAGTAACAACAACAAAAATGGAAAGGGACCTGGGGGTAATCATATCAGATGACCTTAAGGTTGGCAAGCAACGTGAGAAGGCGGTAGGGAGGGCTGGGGGGATACTGGGATGTATAGGGAGAGGAATTACCAGCAGAAAACAGGAAGTTGTTATCCCCTTGTACAGACAGTTGGTGAGACCCCGTCTGAAGTACATAGATACATAGATACATAGACAGTGTCGGCAGATAAGGGCCTATGGCCCACCCAGTCTGCCCATTTGAGCTTGTAAGTTCAGTTTATGTTTTCCTAGAAGTCTGTTGCCCCTTACCCCTGACCTCCAGAATTCCTTTATGTCTATCCCATGCAGTCTTAAATCCCGTGATTGTTTCAGCCCCCACCTCTTCCTCTGGCAGGGTGTTCCACTTGTCCACCACCCGTTCTGTGAAGAAATTCTTCCTCATGATTCCTCTGAATCATCCTCCCTCCAACTTCATCCCATGTCCTCTAGTCCTGGTACATCTTTTTCACTTAAAAATAGTGTATTCCTGCACCCTGTTCCTCCCTGTGAGATACTTGTATGTCTCTATCATATCCCCTCCTCCTCCTCTCCTCCAGGGAGCATGTTCAGTTCCTTCAACCTGTCTTCATATGACTTGTGATGCAATCCATGCACCATCTTTGTTGCCCTCCTCTGAACCTTCTCTACCCTGTCTATGTCCCTACGTAGGTATGGTCTCCAGAACTGTACACTGTACTCCAGCTGGGGCCTCACTAGTGTCTTGTATAGCGGAATTATGACCTCCCTTTTCCTGCTGGTGATGCCCCTGCCTATACATCCCAGCATCCTATTTGCTTTACCTGCTGCCTTGTCACACTGTTTCCCTACCTTGAGGTCATCAGAGATGATAACCCCAAGATCCCTTTCCTGTTTAGTGCATGCTATATCCTCACCCCCCCAACTGCATCCAGTTCTGGAGACTCCATGTCTGAAAGGACATAGACAGGATGGAGGCAGTTCAGAGGAGGGCAACTAAAATGGTGCAGGGTCTGCAAGAGAAGCCATATGAGGAGAGGCTAAAGGAGCTTAATATGTATACCCTTGAGGTCGGAAAGGAGGCAGAGGGGGGACATGATAGACACATTTAAGTACCTCAGTGGAATCAACAAAGTCCAAGAGGGTAGCATCTTTCAGAAAAAGAGATGTGCAAGAACAAGGGGACACAATTTGAAGATAGAGGGGGGACAGCTCAGGGGCAATGTGAGGAAGTATTTTTTCACAGAGAGGGTGGTGGACACATGGGACAGCCTTCCTGAGGAGGTTGTGGGGTCTAAAACTGTGGGAGAATTCAAGAATGTATGGGACAGACATAAGGCAATTTTTGTGAGGGGAAGGAAGAAATAGGCTGTTGGTTAAATAGGATCTGCAGCTTATTCTCTAAATAGGGAACTGGGCAGACTAGGTGGGCCAAGCGGTCCTTATCTGCCATCAAAGTCTATGTTTCTATGTTTCTATTAAATTCAATTTGATGTCAAGTATAATGAAAACAGTAGGACTGTAGGCATAGTAATTGTAAACATGGTCCGATGAAATGTTATTATTTACTACAGTACTTACTCACTTTTATGAGCTTTTTTGTAATTGTTTGCAACTGAGAATTTTGTATTTGGGGTTGTATAAAAGTGAAGTTCAATCTGTTCTGGCCACACCCCTTGATGAAGGCAATGTGCTGAAGCACTGGGGTTGTTTGGCTTCTGCTACAGCTCCAGCATAAGCCACTAATAAATGCATTTTTTATTATATTCTGTATCTGGCTTTTTACTTGCCTAGGAGTGCTGATCTTTGAAACTGTTTGCATTGGGCTCACTACCCTTTCTCAGCACCCATCCTGCACTGTTGTTTGTAATGATTTCTCATTGGAACACATCTTTTCTTCCAGCAGTTTCTGAGCAGACCAGATGGGCTTGCCAGCCCTTGCTCCTCACAGTTTTGTAAAGGTGGATTTTCTTTGCCATTGGAGGATGGTGAGAAGTATGTGTTTGGATGGAGGCTGGGAATCGAGTGTTTGATCAACAGTTGCTGAGGCCTGTATTTTCATCATGGCACTTCGGGATCTGCTCTGATGGCAGTAAGCATATGCAAACCTTTGACCCTATTTTGGCTATCATGATGAGAAAGTGGTAGACTCGATTGACAGTCTGGTTGTGGAGGGCTACAGCATTGTAGCTACAGTCTTATGGGGCTATTACTTTTTGGATAATCTTTCTGAGGATTGCTGCGACAAACTAAGGCTTGGGTCTGTTCACTGAGTGGGACACCATTGCCAGCCTTTAATTCATCTTTGGCTAATTTAGAGCCGCACTGACTTTATTTAAAGGGTCTAGTGGGAGTGGACTATAAGTTCACTCTTTCTTTGCCTTCTGTTTAAAGGCTTTTGCTTTGGTTCCATCTATCATGGAGACATAGAATTTGATGGCGGATAAGGTCTACTTGGCCCACGCAGTCTGTCAGTTATTCCTTACTTACAGTGTCACTGCAGACCCAAATTGATCTCCAGCCCTTTCTCCCCTCTCTTTCCTTTCCACTAAGATTACCTTATGCCTATCCCATGCACTCTTGAACTGCTCCACTGTTCCCCACCCCCTGCCTCTACTGGAGGACTGATCCAGGCATCCACCACTCTTTCTGTGAAGAAGTACTCCCTCACATCTCTTCTGAATGTATACCTCCTCCAGCTTCATTACATATCCTCTTGTTCTTGAGCATATTCTTTTCTGAAAAATACTTCCTTCTTGTACATCATGTACTCATGTGAGGTATTTAAAGGTGTCTAGCATATTCCCCCCCTTCCAGGGTGTACATACTGAGGTCCTCAGTCTCTCCTCACAGAGCTTCTGATGCAGACACTGCACCATTTTAGTTGCCTTCCTTTGGACAGCCTCCACTCTGTCTCTGTCCTTCCAAAAATGTGGTCTCCAGAACTGGACACAGTAGTCTAGATTTTATCTTCAGTGATCTATGCGGAAGCAACACCACCTCCCTCTTTCCACTGGTAGTACCCCTCCCTATGCACCCCTACATCCCACTTGCTCTCCAACTGCCTTGTCACACTCTTTGGCCAGCTTTAGGTCATCAGATATGATTAGCTCCTGGTCTCTTTCCTGTTTGGTAGTTGTCCCTATCTGTCCACCTATTTAATACTTCACCCCTTGGTTTCTGTGCACTAAGTGCATGATTTTCCACTTTTTTACATTAAAATTAAGCTACCATACCTTTGACCACTTCTCAAGTTTTCTCAGGTCTCTGCTCATTCCCCCCACCCGCACCGAAGTGTCCACCCTATTGCAGATTGTGGTGTGATCTGCAAAGATGAATACCTTCCCTTCTAGCTCCTCTGCAACATCACTTATAAAAACATCAAGGAGGGACCATCAAGGAGGACGGGTCTCAATACTGATCCCTGAGGCACACCCCTGGTCATCCTCCCTTCTCCAGAGTGAACTCCATTTGCCACCACCCTCTGTTACCTATCCCTTACCAATTTTTCACCCAGTTTACCAGCTTTAGACCCACCCCATAACTGCCCAACTTCCTTACAAGTCTCCTATGTGGAACGGTGTCAAAAGCCTTACTGAAATCTAGGTAGGCTACATCCACCACTCTATCCTGATCTAATTTCCTGACCACCCGGTCAAAGAAATCTATCAGATTAATTTGACATGCCTCCTCCCCAAAATCCATGCTGCCTCAGGACTTGTAATTCATTGGATTCAAGGTACTTCACAATCCTTTCCTTCAGCAGTGATTTCATTAACTTTCCCACCACCAATGTTAGGCTGTCTAGCTTATAGTTGCCAGCCTCCTCCCTGCTACCACATTTGTGAAGTAGGACTACATCTGCCCTCCTCCAGTCCTCCAGAACCACCCTGTAATTGTGCTCACAGTTGTACTGTAGCAAGCTGGCTAGTACTGTCAGAGCACAGCTTGGTGTTAATCACCTGCTTAATTGTTAACTGGTGTGGTTGAGGGGTAATGAAAGCAGGCGCACACTCCAGCAGACACACCGAAAACAATGATGGAGAAGCTGAGGTGAAATGTGCTCAATCTCAAGCAGAAGGTCCAGCTAATTGACAGAGCCCTGCAAATGGGAGTGTCCTGTAGAGAGCTTGCTGCAGAGTTTTCAATAGACATTTCATGTGGGGTCAGATACTAAAAATAGGAAGAGCATCCTGCAGGAGTGGAGTGCAGGTGCAAACAAAGACCAGAAGAGAAAATGGGATGGCAAGGATGTGAGGGTGGAAGTGTATACAGTACACATTCATAGATAGCTAAGTCGGTGGCCAGCAGTGGAGGTGGGTGGACGGCTGTGCTGGTTGCCAGCTCAGGGATGGGGGGTCAGTGTGGTGGGGCACTGCCAACTGGGGTGGGGGCCACTAGACTACTAGGCAGTTTTTTCATGTTTTTCTTTAGGATTGAGGATGGGGGTGGGGGTGGGAGACCATTAGAATAACAGGGAAATTTATTTAACAGTAACATGGTGATGGGGACTGGGGCTGGGGGGGACCATTAAAACTACTGGGGAAATTATTTCAAATATAACATGACCACTGGGATAGGGAGAGTGCTAGACAACCAGGTTAATTTATTCAATTACATATAGAGTGGGGATTGGGGCTGGGGGGACCACTAGCCCACCTGGTTAATTTATTCAATTACACGTGGATCGGGGAGTGGGGCTGTGGGGACCACTAGACTATCGGGGAAATTTATTGCATGTTACATGGTGATCGGGAATCAGGGCTGGGGGTGCCCTAGACTGCCAGGGACACTTGGGTTATGTACCATCAGGGATCAGGGCTGGGGCAGCGGCTGGGGCACACCAGCCTCCAGGCACCTGTTCATGGTGCTATTGCTGCACAGCCCACCCAGGGCTTGTAGCAAACCTTCCTGATGCACCCTCTGTTTTGTGCAGGGCCAAGTGTGCTGCAAGCTGTGGGACTTTGATGCCAGGACCCTACTCAATAGAGAATCGGTGCAGTGTTTGTACTGCGTTACAGTTTTTAGTAGAATTTATGTATGGAGGCCCTTTTTCACAGAAGCTCACATGTTCTGCTGTAGCTTCACCTCTCTGGATGGTGCCCTTCTGCCACATCTTCAGGGGTTGTTAGCCACTGCACAGGGCTAAGGATACTTTGGAGCTGAGGCAGTAACTGAAGATGAGATCAGAGTAGATGATGAAGGATAGGTTCAGAAGGATTAGGATATGGGGATGCCATTGAAGAAAACAGAACCTGTACAGGAATTCTCCCAGTTTGGTTCATTTACCCAGAGCTCCACTTAATATTAAAAAGCCTGTGGTAATCATGCTAGCCAACTCTGCTCCTCCTCGTCAGGCCATACTATGTAATGCAAGATCACTGAGGAACAAAAAATTGTTGTGATTTCTCTGCTGACCTTGTATGCATCATTGAGACCTGTCTGGGTGATGACTCTGGCCCTGTGCTAGAGACATCAATTTCAGCTGGTTACTCTGTGGTGCAATGCCCGAGGAAGGATTGGGGGGGGGGCATTTGCTTCAGATCTGCACTAGGATTCATGATGTACCCCATGTGACTTTTCAGGTTGTTTAAATGTGTGGCTATTAGAGGTGAATCAGGTGCAGGCTGTAGGATCATCCTCATGTACCTACCTCTTGGCTGTGGAGGTGATTTCTTGCATGGGTTAGCAGACTTCATGTTCAACCATGTGCTTGTGGCCCCCACAATTTTACTGATGGGGATTTCAATGCCTGGGTCAATGTTAAAGCCTTGCCTTTTGGCCAGACACTCTTCCAGCTGATGTCATCAATAGGCCTAACACAGGCAGTTGCCTCTGTCACCCACCTGCATGGTCACACCTTAAACGTGGTCTTCACTTTGGGTCCTGACATTTGTGCAGTCAAAGTTGAACTCAGTATTTTGTCAGATTATCATGTCATGTCCCTCCTTTGTGGAGCTCCTGTATTAATAACTGCACCCCCAACTAGAGATGGTTTGGTACCACCTGAAAAATAATTTGGAGCCTTGCAAATGCCAAGCAGTATTATACATCTCAAGCATTATGACAGCATGTGCACAGGGGGCTGAAAATGCTGTGAAGCACTACAACATAGCTCTTGTGGTCACCTTAGACTTCCTGGCATCCTACCATGTCCATCCCTTGACAACCCCACCATAGCTCATCAAGGTATTATGATGAGCTGAGGTAGCAGAAGACTAAAGTATGGAAGTTGGAGCATTCTTGGTGGAGGTCCTACTCTGTGGAGGACAAGTTGGCACTGAGGAATTACTATGGTGAGTACCAGCAGGCAATCACTTTGAAAAAGATAGAGTTTCTGTCAAGTGTGACTGCTACCAGAAGGAATCATCTGACTTAGCTCTTACAGACTGTGGACAGGCTGATTAATCCCATGACTACAATCTGATTAAGCATTTTCTGCAGAAAAGTATAGAGTTCAACCAATTCTTTCAGGACAAGGTATCCTCTATTCACACAGAGATCTCCTCAAGTGGTCTATCATGGGACAGCAGTATACAGTCAATGGGCAGATGCATAGATTACCTGCCAACCTAGGTGGAGCCTCACCCAGTTGTTGAAAAGCAGGTTCTCTAGGTGATTTAAGGATCGCACCCCACTTGCTGTGTGTTGGACCCCAGGTATACCTGGTTGCTGTTTGGCTGCCTGCAATCCATGGGGCAAATGTACTCCAATGTTGTCAGGTCTTCCCTGAAGGAGGGTGTTTTTCTGGCAGCACTGAACAGGGCTATGGTTAAGCCAGTGCAGAGAATGTAAGGCCAATATGATGTTTTACTTTGAGAACTTTCTGCCACCAACTGGGCCAGTAGCATATCTCCTTCAAGATATTATTGTGGACATTCAAGGCCCTACATGATTTGGGCCTTGATTACCTCAAAGATCTACATTTTGCCATGCTTTGCCTTTTGTTTAGAAGATTTAGCTAGATTAAACTGATGAAGGCAACAGCCAATACATTATGCAGTTGCAAGAGTTACTGCTCCTCTTATCATTTTTTTTTATTGAAGTAACTACAATACTTGTGTGTTTTGAGAATGTTTTTGTTCTATCTCCTTTCCCATGCACCAGACTCCTGGAAGGGAATTTTTTTTGTGTGTTGCTTGTATAGCGTTTACTTGAAGTGTTCATACTACTATGTTCAATCATATACTGTACAGTAGTGGAACTGAAGACTTTCCTAAGAAATTATACTGGTGTGCCACTGTATTTTCAGTTTTACAGCTTCATGGTTAGACATTCTACACCCACAGGAAGACAGAATTCATGAAAAAGTAAATTTTTCTCACACAATTAGTTCAATCCATGAACTGTAATCTGACATTTAATATGTTGTATAATTTGGTTTATCATCTTATTGGTAATTTCTTCAATTATCCCATTATAATTTGCAGATAACGAAGCTATTAATCAGGCAAAAGAAAGCAGGTTAACCTTAAACCATGTTCAAACAGAGGCCCGCTTAAAAAAGAAGAAAATAAATACTTACCGAGCCATATACATATCCTGTCTTGTTCATGGCTAAGTAGTGATTGCTGCGAACCCCTTTTATTGCCACAACTCCAACTTTAACAGATGCTATCTCCAGTACACCTGTAAATGATATACAGAAGCAAAAACTACTAAATATTTAGACTAATGAATTTTTCCATTCTGTTCTTTCATTATGAAGATCATGGCTAAACAGCACAGACAGTTTATAGTTCTATTTAACACAAAACAGATTAGCATACAGTCTACATAAGTTTTATCCCATATGTACCGTAAGTGCAAAAACACATGTGACCAGAAGGCCAGTGCTGTGAGCAAGTGCGCCAAGCAAGATAAAGCAAAAGCAGAAATGTCCACTTAAAAGTCTGCCCAGCAACTCTGAACATGATCCTTATATACCAGTTTCCAAAATAAAGCATATAGGAAGTACACATGCAAAGAGGAAAGCTTGGGCTGCTAGTCAGGGCCCATAACAAAACTGTTATAGAACAGTTCATAACACATTTCATAATCAGTCTGTAGAAAAAAGAACTGATCTTCTACCAAGACATACCACAACTAGGATAATAGATGGAAAACCACACATAGAGATGCTATAAATGCACTGTGGGTTCCAGAGGCATAATAAATCATGAGGTCAGAGGCTCAGTGGTTTATACTGAATAGCCACTAAAACCTCCAAAATGGAATTACAGACAGTCTAATGTGGTTTTCCATTTGTTATTATTTATGTTATATGGATCCAAGTTGGTTAAAATTGTAATCCCCCTCATCTACTGACAACCTTTCTGTCATAATCTAATATACAAACATGGCAACATAGGAAATGAAAGAGGAAAAATGACCAGACTTGCCCCAGGTTCATCTCCTGCCATATAGGCAGCTGAAGCTTTATTATCATGTGAAATACCTTAAACTATTGTTAAATGAGAAGTGCTGCCAATAATTATAATGATAACTAGCACTATGGGGAGTACAATTGCCAGTGGCAGAAATGTCTGGAATTCCATTATGATCCGCCATTTCCCAGACACACAGATTCATCTATAACATATTATTTGTGATATTGCCCTCCCGAATGAATAAAATTAATTTCATTCCCACTCAAAAGTCAAGCCTGGAAATGAACTTAGGTTCAGTCTGCCACTCCAACACGTTTTACAAAATTAAAAAAATAAATGCAGTTTGCAGCAGTGTTATTCTCCATGAGGGATTCATCCAGCTTGAGTTTAAAAGATCCCACAGTCCCCACTTGCACCACTTCCATTGTGAGCTTTTATCATAACTTTACCACTCTCTGACAGAAAATATGCTTCTAAACAATACTTGCAGTTCTTTCCTCCCTTATGTGTAAAGTATGCTGTCTAATTCTACTGCACTTGAGTTCTACTGACCTGAGTAATCTAAAGGGGTTTACCCAATCAACCCTATCCATCATTTTAACATTTGCACAACTGCAATCATATCTCCTCTTTGTCTTCTTTTTTCCAAAGGCAACCTCCTATGATCTGTTGACGTTCTGGATGGCTGTTTTGTTCTCCCCATCTACCTCAATCTGCTGACTCCTTACTCTATATTAAAAATAACTTACTGAAAAAAGTTACTAAAAAGACAATAAAATCTTCAGGCTGTCTCTACAGACCGATTATTAATTCTGCCTGGCACTGTGCTGCTGCACAATAGGTTCTGTCTTTGTAAAGCCACATTTTATGTACACATGCTCAATATAGCTAAAGACCAGAACTGTCAGGGGTACAGCAACACAGTGACAGACAGCATTTGTAATGGACCTGGAGAGACAGCCTGAAGTTTTTTTCTGTCACTTACTGAGATTTTTAAAATTGGTTCTTTTTAGTACAGTGTAAGGGAGGCGAGCCCAGTCCTCAAAGAGAGAATGGAAATATGCTTATGACACATATCTGGACCAAGGAGCTCTGCTGTTTCAGATGTACTATATGCATGTTGGCACTATCCACAGTCCCCAGTCCCTCCCTTTGCATGGAAATTAGCACAGAAGAACAAAGGGTTCAGTGCAAAATATATTGTCTCCAAATGCAACATAGTTATGGGTAGGGCATCTCCCCTATATAGGGGCCCTAGAATCTGGAATGTATTGCCCCTGGAGTAGAGAGATGTGGATTCTCCTGTAAATCCAAAGCTGATAAAAAATTGGTTTATGGATTTAATACAAAGGTCAAGAACTTGTCTTAAACAATAGCGGGGGGTTATATTTTTTATTCTATACGAGCAAATTGTATGTTGCTAATGAAAATCCAGCACATGCACATTATCTAACACATGGGTACTTTAAAGTAATTGGAGGACCTGATCATAGTGTTCCTTTATATTTTAAGTAGGAATGTGCATTGTTGTTAGGTGAACAAAAATTTTTATTATTATGTGTGTTATGTATAACGATTTGTAATCATGCTATTTATAAGCTTGTTGCCTATTTGTAAAATGTTTTTGTCTGTTTGATACTGTTGTTAGTTTCTGAGGTTAGAACATGAGTTGACACTCAATGGAGTTTATCCTGTTCCTGTTCATATTGATATGAATAAGAATAACATTTTACAAACAGACAAAGGGGAGTGTTGAGGAGGAGTGTGGATGAACAGTGGGCATCAACTAGAATTCATTCAACTATGGATGTCAGAATTCATCGACAACTAAGATCACTGTTTTTCTAAAGAACAATAGACGTTATATTGTTGGATTTTTATACAGCTCTTTGAGATGCCTGTATAGATGGGGTATTATGAAATAGATTGACTGATTGACTTTAAAACACACATTGTATATGACTTTGCCTGTAAATCTTCATCGACATCAACAAATACAAATGAGAAAGGAAGTCAAGTTTTAAAGAGAACATGAACCCTGTTGTTTACATTATTGATTATAATTGTTAATTTGGACAAGTGTGACATCTGTTTAAAAACCCCCAGTGTATTGTTTTTTCCAGCCCAACATAAATTTTTAAATACTTATGAATTCTAGAACCCCGGTAATATCAGTTGAGACTATGACCTGCATTAAAAGTTTCATTTTAGACTTCTTCTCCACTGATGTCACAGGTTTCTGAAACTCGTAAGCACTGTACTTAAAAAAAACATGAATACTATGAGGTGAAAGTGTAGCATTACCAAGGGACTTAAATAAAGGAAAAATATAGGATTACTTCAAAACAGAACATTGGAATTAATAGACTTCACAGATGCTCCTGTTTAACAATCATGTTAAAATATAGTGAAAAACAGGGTTTACAGTTATGTTTTCTTAAAAATGTTCTAAAATACCTAGTAGCAATTAAGAGACACATAGCAGTTACATGTAATCTCTGTAGTGTCATACGGTGCAGCAGAGTGTAGTGTCAGCTACATATACACTCGCTCAGCTTTACATCAGTGCTATTACAGTTTGGAAGCCACTCATTTGCTATGTGAAAGTAACCATTCTTAATATAAATGTTTAATGCAAACAGCTGTATGAAGAGCAGTCATTTTTTGATAATACATCTAGAGGTAGTATACCGAGTATTCAGCTACTTCATTTTTACTAAGTAACTCCTCACTATTATTGTAAGTAATTAGTCATTTTTAATAGTGGACAGACTCCCCGGTTTTCTGAGTACTAAGGGCTCGATTCACATATGGGCTGGCATAGGTATGATTCACAGGTTGCTGGCCTACACAGCTCTGTTCTCAGATTCTACTCAACAACCCTTGCTTGCAGCCAGCATCCACAGCCCCTGACTACCCTTTTTTGAAGCCTGAGCCAGCCAGCTAGTGGATGCCCCATTCCACATGAACACACAATTATAGCATATTGCACTCCACCTCAGAATGCAGCATCCCCTTAACAAGAAGCAAATAGATTTTGAGAAAACAAAAGCAAAAGAAATGTCCTGGCACTCTACGCAATGCTTTTTACAACTTAAAAGGGCTGGGGTGAGGTCCACTGTGGGTGCGGTCCCAATTAGGACATGAAACTTAGTTCCATGTCACAGCAGAGAGCTACACAGGATATACATTAAGGGTGGCATACCTGGTTTCAGACAAACTGTACCATGGGGAGCAGCCCCATGTCGTGCCCACTGCCTGACTGGAATTACCATGTAGGTCTGCAGGCAGCATGAGATACAGTAAGGACAGGCACCCTCTGGTATGGGGAGGGCTTCAAGATGTATGGCAGCCTCCACATATGCGGAGAGGAACTCCACACTTCTTGGGCTGCCCTATGGACTTATGAAGAGCACTGTCATTTGGGTCCTTATATCTTTTTCAAAAGACTGTATCAGACATGTACCTTCTATTCAGACATACTAGATCCAATAAGAACCACAAGAAATATTTGGCAATATGTTACAGTATGGAGCTGTTATAATACTTTACGCACCTAATTATTTCATTCACCAATTTTAAGAGGGGTCATGTTCTAATAAGTCATGGAAATTTCTTAGCCACACTACATATTAACTTTGGGTTGCCTTGAACCTGGGTATATTGTAATAAGATGAATAAAAGCACAGCACTCAAGCAAATAAATTAAAAAAACAAGTGCAATTTATTGTCGGCAAGGAGCCTGTGTAGAACCAAAAAGCCTCATAGCTCTTCAACCCTTCACTGGGCCTTCAAAGGGGGTGTATCTGAAATTCAAATATTTCAAGGAGCAATTTCTACAGAGTTTCTTAAAGTGAAACACACAACACAGTGTAACCCAGTGTCAACAGTGTAAGCATTTTTTTTATCAAATGCACATACAAACAGTCTTTTTGGTGCACTTCAAAAATGATCTTATATAATAAATTGAATATTAGCTATGATTCCAGGCTACATTTTAAAGTTATATCATTAAATGCCTGCTTTTGAGTGCATACCTTGGAAGAGGAAAATAAATATTAAAGGCATAATTTAAGTTATATAAGATAATGAAAATTTAATGTATTCTGTAACTTGACCTTTTTGACCTCCCACTAAAAATGCTTTCTTTTTGCCATTTACTGTATTCCATATCCCTTGGATAGGATGTAAAGAAGCTTAGTTTTGGTGTTACCCTAGAGTCTGTGAAACCTTCCCTTTGAAATTGTTCCTGAAATTTAGAATGCCACCTGTTGCTGGAGCATTTGATAAAAAATGTTTACACTGTTAACACTGTGTTGTGTGTTTCACTTTAAGAAACTCTGTATAAATGGCTCATTGAAATGTCTGAGTTTCAAATACGCCCCCGTTGAAGGCCCATTGAAGGGTTGAGGCACTAGGGGCTTTTTGAGAAAGAACACACTAAGGTCACAAGGAATATTAAAGACTATAATAGGAAAGAAGTTTTTGCTATGAAAGGAGAGAACGCTCCAACAGCAGGGGCCTTCTAAATCAAGAAAATGCTATTGTAATAAAAACCAACAAAATCAACAAAAACAGATTCCAAACACAAGTAAAAAGAATGTTACCTTCCAGAAAAGTACTGAGATACCACTTATAAATTTGAATTTACAAGATGCTACCTCAGAGCCCAGTACCTCAAATACTCCTGGAATTCCCAACATTTTCTTTGAACAACATCATGGGGTAGAGAAGAACAAGAATGCACAGGAATCCAAATGAGGAGGGAAACCAGAGCCAAATGGAAACATACCAACCAACCAATGTTCTCTCAGGAACAAGAAGGAAGGGAAATAATAAATCTTACTGGGATTACTCTAACTGCTGTGCAAACTTCGGTCTTATTAAAGGGACTGACATTTATAGCTACTCCATGCCCTAATCTGTTCAAAACCAGAGTAGACACTTTCAAACTTATCGGGAAACTAAAATTAAAGTATTTTTTTTGAGAGACAAAAGGAAAACATCAACATGGGCAGTAGTAGAGAGCAAGAAGCACATGAGATTGGGGCCATACAAGAATTGCCAACAATAGGTACAGCTTTATTGGACTTATCATTACAAAATATGGAACACAGGGATAGTACAAATTGGGACTCCACATGTATAGATAACATCAATGTCTCAGCTCTGTTATTGGATACAGAAACAGGATTTGAATCTCTGTAAATAGCTATTTACAAAGCAATACAGCCATGAAATTTAAATCAAAATCTGTTTTTTGCCCCCAGATAAACAACGCAGCATTTAATGTGTTTGAGAAATGTCTGATTAATGAAACTGTAAATATCTTCAGTGACAAACAAATAAGATACTCTAGAAATTTAAATGACATAGAATTTAAAGCTTTGAAAGGAATAAAAAACTTTAAAGGCATTGTTATAAAAAATCAGATAAGGGGGGCAATATTGTCCCTATGGAAGAAACATGGTACATTAATAAGTGCATGGAATTATTAAATGATTGTATAAACTATAAAAAACTTGCTAAGGATCCAATGACTCAAGCAAAACTTTGTGACTTCACCAAATGGGGACTGAGTTGTGGCTGGCTAACTAAAAATGAAGCAGAATATGTAAAAGTTGACTTTCCAATGGTACCTACATTTTATATTTTACCCAAAACTCACAAAAATGTAAGTAATCCACCGGGCAGACCAATTGTGCCCAGAATCTGTTCTCTTACTTATAATTTAGGTAGCTTCATTGATAGCCATCTACAACCAAAGGTTTTCATGCTTGACTCATACCTCAGAGACAGCATGGATCTCCTTAGGAAATTCAAGGGAAAGATTTGGGATTCTGATTATTGTTGGTGTACTATTGATGTGAATAGCTTATACACATCCATTAAACATAACCTGGGCATTGGAGCAGTGGATCTTTTTTTTAAAGGGGACAATGTCATCTCATCATATTTTTTGGGGTGGGCACTGAATTTTGGTTTGACATATAACTATTTCATATTTAAAAAACAATATGTGGGACAGCGATGGGGTCAGCTTTTGCCCCATCATATGCTGACTTGTTCATGGGCCTATTTGAGGAGAGATATATTAAAGATGAAGGATGTAACAAATTCCAAGATCACATAATTTTGTGATTTCATTTTATTGATGACATTATTGTTACATGGAAAAAAGAAGAAAACCTTATACCAGACTTCATTTCCTATATTAACAATAGTGACATGGGTTTAACCTTTACCTATCAAACTAATAAAACAAACATTACATTCTTGTATCTAGAATTAATAGGTACACATGGTGAAACCATTAAGTCAAATAGTCACAGGAAACCCACAGCAAGGAACACTGTTCTTCATGCAACCAGTGCCCACCCCCAAAAAAATTATATCTACCATTCCATATGGGGGATTTATAGATGGAACTGCTCCAGTGACTCTGAATTTATTAAACAAGCCACTGATCTTAAAGCAAGATTCATGGAGAGGGGTTATGACAAGGTCATTGTGGAAGAGGCCTGGACCAAGGTAAAAGACATGAACAGAGGGAATATTTTGATTCCTAAAAAAGAGAGACAAATATCTAATACTAATGTTGACACTGACTCTACATCAGAATTGAAGGATGTGATAACTCTTTTTACAGAATACAGCCCCTTAGCAGGGAGGGTGGGGGCCTAGTTCACAAATTCTGATCCCTCTTGCTAACAGATTCAACTTTACATAAATGTATCTCAGATAAACCAAGAGTAACCTTTTTGAAAGGGAAAAATATTAGTGACAAAGTCACCAAAAGTCATTTTATTTCCACATGGAACACTCTAACAAACAATCTTGGTTAGGCAATAAACCTGAGGGCCTACATAAATGTTGATATTGTAACATCTGTAAATATGTACAGATAGGCAATACTTTTACAAAGGATAACAAAACATACAGCATTGATTTTTTTGCAACCTGCACTACTCCCTTTGTTATCTATGTACTGTATGTTGGTGCAATTGCCCAAACTTTTACATTGGCATGACCACCCGCCCTACTAAACACATAATCCAGGAACACATCAGAGCTATAGTGAATGGTAACATTTACAATGCTTTGGGTTTTCATTTTTCTCAAATCCACAATTGTAAACCTGATTGTTTTAGATTTACTATATCAGATCATGTTGAAAGACTCCCTAGAGGTGGAAATGGAGCAAATATCTTAGCACAAAAAGAAACATGTATTTTGAATTTGAATACCATTGTGCCTATAGGTCTGAATAAAGATATTGATTTTGTACCTTACTTATAATATTTGTTCATTGGATTAACTGATTGTGTAAACTCATGTAATCTGTTTACTTTTCTTTTCTTTTTCCATTTAGGAATACTACCTAACCCACTTATCTGTAAATGCAAAGTGTGAGCAACTAAGGAGTATGCCCGCAGAGCACAGATTCTAGTTCAAACACTTATTTTGAACTTGGGTAAAGTTATTCCTTTTCATCTCTCTATCTTATTATCTTTGTTACCTAATTTAGCAGCCAATTACTAGCAACACAATGATTATATTAGGTACTATACTAAGAATGGTTCATTGAGTATAGTAAAAACAGTTCTTTGGCTACTAAAATGATATTAACTTCCTTGCACCCCTCCACTTTTCCCCCTTTTTCCATGTCCTGGTTTCCCAACCTTTGTTTCCCTTTCTTCCCCCAACCACCCTTATCCCTTTTCGCATCCTTAATTAAGACCCTAGTATAACTACTAGTCCACCTATGTTGATTTTGAAATCACCAGCAAAATTAAAGTTATACTGTATAAGACAATAAAAATTTAATGTATTCTGTAACTTTACCCTTTTGACCGCCCACTAAAAATGCTTTCTTTTTGCCATTTATTCCATATCCCTTGGATAAGAGGTAAAGAAGCTTAGTTTTGGTGTTACCCCAGAGTCTGTGAAACTTTCCCTTTGAAGTTTTTCCCGAAATTATGCCTTTAATATGTATTTTCCTCTCCCAAGGTATGCACTCAAATCAGGCATTTAATGATATAACTTTAAAATGGAGCCTGGAATCATATCTAATATTACATTTATTATATAGCATAGTTTTTGAATTGTAACCAAAAATACTCTTTGTATGTGAATTTGATAAAAAATAATTTACACTGTTAACACTGGGTTACACAGTGCTTTGTGTTTCACTTTAAGAAACTCTGTATAAATGGCTCCTTGAAATGTTTGAATTTCAGATACACCCCTGTTGAAGGCCCATTGAAGGGTTGACTTGCTAGGGGCTTTTTGGTTCTACACAGGCTCCTTGCTGACAATAAATTGCACTTGCTTTTTGAATTTATTTGCCTGAGTGCCATGCTTTTATTCATTTTGTAAATTCATAAGCTGGCAGCTTTGCACAGGCACCACTGCTTCCAGTGCGCATACCTTTTGTTTGTTATATTGTAATATGGCATTGCGCATTTTGTCAAAAGAGCCACACTCTCAGATAGCAAGGCTCATATAAGAACCATGAAGAATTTATACAGTAAATTCCCTTTATTCACTCTTCATGGAACATAGAAGATATTTTCAGAGAAATTAATGGTGCAAAGTCCAGAGTAGGACTTGTGTGAGACAAAAGTTATTATCAGCTTCAATGCCATTGCCTCTGTGCTAAACTAATCCATCTCTAAGTGTTACTCTGTTTGATCCTTACAAAATACCTTCTGTGGACTCAATACATGAAAACTAAGTTAAACTAGCTACTAGTTATTGGCTTGGCTTTCATTTCTCTGAGTGCATGAGACTAAGCTATCCTTTATAAAATATGGTGCCCAAATAGTTATTCGATTCTGATGTATCAACTTCAGCAAATACACTGGACTAAAATACCGGCATGTTATTCCATGAAGTTATGTTTGTGACACCATATGTTTAATAACTAAGGTCATTGCTATTATTTTTACAATTTTTTAATCAGGAAAGGTACTCTAAGCTGAAGCTTGTTTCTGGGAGTGACTCAGGGGAAAGGGATTTATAGTGGAAATCGCAACACAACAAAAATAATCAAAGGTACAAAATAAGGATAAAAGATTATGAATAAAAGGAATATCAGGTGGTAAAATGCAATGCAGGTACAATAAAACAAAGTCTGAGTACTATTATGGTTACCCGTTGGGTGATTAAATACAATGCAACAATGTAAAAAGAATAACTGGAAAAACATGCACTATATGCAGCAAGTTCTAGCACTGGTACTGTAGAATGGGTGTAGGTGGAGGCTAAGGGAAGAGTGAAAAGCAATAAGAGTGAAAAGCAATAAGAGTGAAGGGTTGCTGGTAAGTGTAAGTAGGGTCTTTGTGGAGGAGAGTTTTGAAGCTTCATACACATAATATGTCATATTCTGTTAAAATCAATGCTTTAGAGTTACTGTACCTATAATTTTTTCACTACTGAGTACTATTTATTTATTTATTAAAATTCAATGACTGGCAGGCCTGATGGCACCGAGGGTTGAGGCACTGGATGCCACACCTCACACCACGCCAGTGACCTGGGGTTGGGAGTGACCTCAGGTGCTGGGGGTTGGCTGGCAAGGAGAAGGATTGATTGAGCTCCCAAGGATGGCTCTCCCCCGCTGGAGAGGGTGGGAGGGGATGACTGTGGTAGTACTGCCTCCTGGTGGTGGCTCGGGGATGATGTAGGGCGCAGTCCGCATTGGCAATGAAGCAGGCTTATGCCGGATGTGCCAGGCATGGACACACACATGGATAGTTCTTGGCATCACTGCACGCCTGCATCATGGGATGGAAATGGAAAAATTGTACCAGTCCCTATGAGCATTAGGATGGCAAGATCTGATGCTGTGGCAATAAGACACACCCATGTAGCTCCTTTGGTGTGCTTGCCCCCAGTCTTCCATGATGAGTGGGGTACATATCCACCGCAATATGGTCAGGGAGGGGCAGGACATAGGGGTTTCAGAGCTCCTGCTGCGGCTGGAGCAGTGGTGAGGTGACAGCTGGATGGGGGGGCCATAGGTACAACCCCCCCAGTCAGAGCAACAGGTATATAAATAGTATATCAAAAATAAATTGACTGGGTAGGTCTCCTGAGACTAAATGTCCCTTTTCAGGAGTGACCCAGAATTCATTACAAACAGTAACAGAAAAGAATGCATACAGGACCAAAGTGCACAGAAAACAGTTATAAAATTACAATATTGCACAAGTGTGTACAGCATTATTGCAGGAATCATAATATACGTCCAGGGTTAATTGCACTTTAAGTTACATTGCACAACATGAGAACATGTATGAGGACCAGGGTTTCAGCATATGTGTCTGTGTGGCTGGCAGCTCTTGCACTCACCAACCTAAGTCACTTGTTACTATTTAGAGATTTCAGACAAGTATTAGGAGGTGTAGAATGAGTACAGTTACAGGCCACAACAAGAGACTTGAGAGTATTTTTGAAAATGGCTGCAGAAGGACAGTGTAACACCTTTAAACCCTTAGGCTGCCAACGCAATTAGAATGTATAGGAATGCTGGACTGATATGTCAGTCTGCAGCACAGCAAGGGTTAATGGAAGACTATTCCAAGGGATGGCACAGAAATAGCAAAATACCTATCAACTGTGCATGCCCTGGCCCTTGGGACCTCCAGCAGTCGGTAGGTTAAGGATCTAAGTGACCTCTTTTGGGTTTTGACCAGGAGGATACCATGGAGTTTGAGGGGACAGCAATTTTAGTCAACTTAAAGGCTAGGCAAAGGACTGGGTAGGCTAATCCTGTCTCCAGGGAGGGCCAGTATAGAGCTGAGAGTACATTACAGTGATAGTCCCTGGGCTGCGAACCTGTCAAAAAACATGTTACTTTGTGATATAGCACTTTCAGTTTGCATATCTCAGAATAATGAAGTGGTTGTATGAAAGGGGCACCATAAACTAAAACAGGTAGTAATGAGCTGGAGGTAATGGCTAGCTGAGCTTTGCTACTGAGGTACCCACAAAATCTGTACAGAAGTCCAATCTTCTAATGCAGGGACTTCATCACAGCCTCAGCACGAGGTTTTAGTGTGAGCTCCTAGTCTAGATGCACCCAAAGGTATTTAACAGAGACAATCACTTCCAGCTGAGTACCATCCAATGTGGATAGTTGGAAAAAGATTATGTCTCTCTTTACCCAGCTGCCTGTAAAAAAAGAACATGGCTTTTTTATTCTTGAGGTTTAGGATAAGCTTATTGTCTAATAGCAATCTCTCCAATTCCCTAAATTAGAGTTGAGGTCCAGATGTATCTGGTTAACATCTGCTGAACATCTATACAGTATGGCATTGTCCGTACACAATTGCAGCTTGGCCCCCCACTGTTGTCAGGCATATCATTCATAGACACTGAAAACAACAATGGGCCCAGAATGCATTACCTCTGTTGTTATTGGCTTTAGGTCAGACACAATTCCCCTCCATTTCATTAGTTGCTTTCTGTCCATTAGAATAACCTTTAATGTGTTCTAATTGTCTATGCTTCCTTTCCCCCTAATTTTTCTTTTATTTTGTGGGGAAATATTTTGATGCATTATCATTTAAAATAGCCATGTATATAGTTCATTGACAGTAATGTGTGTTCTAGATGCATATCAATCTATTTTACAATTACTGCGCTAACAAGAATAACAGGTCTGTGAGGGTCAGGAGTCACTCAATAAGTTAAACAATAAGATATTACTGGGTATAATAAAGAGTCAAACAACCTCAACACATAAGAACTGAGGCAACTATTACCAAGAAAGGGCATTGGAAATACAGCAAGGTTTTATAGAAATATACAAAATTACATATATTCCTGTAATGCAAAGCACTGTGGGACTGATGAGTCCTGTGTAGGACTAAACATGTGTTTGTGTCTTATGTTTTCTGCCTTTGAAGAGTATGTGATTGTCCCTTTGGCACCGTACACTCTACTTAAAGTGGAACCAGTCTAAACTCTTTCATACTGCTTTGCATATACTTCCACCAATGATTTGCATTATGAGGATATATATAATATTACATTACACGGTCTACATTATACAATGGCAAGAAAGAATCTTGGACTGTGATTGGTCAGTTTGGGGCTGGACCCATGGCATTGTCCCAGCAAGATGCCACAGGTCTACTCTCAGCACTGTTAACCAATGCAGATGAGACTATGGCAGATGAGACTATGGCAGATGAGACTATGGCAGATGAGCCTACGGCAGATGAGACTGTGGCAGAAGAGACTGTGGCAGATGAGACTGTGGCAGATGAGCTTTATTTCCTCTTAAGAAACAAAAATATTTTTCCACACTAATAAAAACATTCCTTAAAATTATTTTGTTATTTTATATATAACAAAAAGCCATTGTATAGTAGGAATAATACACTCCATGGTGTGTGTCATTTGGGATAACGCCATGCCTGGGGCATTGGACTGCGGCCTCGTGCCCACTCTCTCCAGGCATGGCATTATCCCAGCACGACACACACCTTGTTGTGCATTATTCCTTTATTATTATAGGATGATGGCCCACCTAATGCAGTGAGGTACAATGCAAAGTCAAGAGCATACAGTAACACACAAGAAATGCCATTATCCTTAAATTATAAAAATGGGTTGGCTATGCATTATTTCAGCACAATAGCACATATAAATATTTAACTTTATAAACCTCTTTACACAGTTTTAAAATTAAGGGAGACATTTTGTTATAGCAATAAGGCACTCCAAAATGCACATATTTGTGGAATATCAGAACTTCTTGGAAGTTATAAGGCACTCATCTTTGTCTGGTGCTTAACTTCCCAAAGCAAGCCATTATCCCACAGTAATGCGTACCTTGTCATGACATTTTGTTTAATTATGCACATCTTGGAGTCTCTTCTTATGATTTTAAAATTTTTTCCCTTATTTTACATTTTAAAATTCAGCAATGTTATTCAAAGCTAGGTATTTCTGACCCATCAGTTACAACTGTTCCATATTAATAATAATAATAACAATAATTTTATTTTTAAAGTGCCTTTCAAATTTTCAAAGCGCTGTACAAAACATATAGTAAAAAGAAACCCAAACATTATAATACAATGTAAAACATTCATAAAACCACAATTTCATCAACAATTCATATAAAATACTATAAAAAGGCAATTTGGTACAAATTAGTTTTTAAGCCACTCTTAAATTCTTAAATATTAAGATGGGAACACCTCATTTTACCATTCAGAAGTTCTCTGCCCACATGGAGAGAGTGAGATTTTAAAGTTGGAATTTAAATGAATACAAGGTCACGTTTATTGACTTTGCTTTCACAAGTCTCATAAAAACAAAAACATCTATACTTAGAAATTCTTACATACAGTAAACAAAACTGTAAAAATTACAATACCATATTTTAAAATGGGCTTACTGCTGATACATCAGTTCCACTGCAATATACTGCAAGACTGATAATATAAAACTAAAAAAAGCACATAGTTCCAATATACAGATTCCATAAGCTTGTCTTATCTAGCAAAACAGACATACACACGTTTCATAATGAGAGGATATATTTGAACTGGTTTACAGACAAAGATGGCGACTGCAACCATGATACAGTATATGTTAATTTTTGTTGAGATCAAATAAGTTACTATGAATACTGGGTCATAACAATTGATATAGAAGAGGCCCAAAATAAGCTCTTAATGGGGCGTGGCTAACGCTCAACCAAGATGGCCACCTAGCTCTACACCTCCGATAGCATAAGAGCCTAGAACCCTAAATTGACACTGTTTCGGGTGGTTTTCCAAAGAGAGAAATGAATCCTAAGTGATCCGAAGATTCACTCTAACAACTGGCCGACTCCGAGACAAAACAGTCCATAACTGAGCTAATTATGAGAATACGGAGCTGCAACTCCAGCAGCCAAGCAGACAGCATGGTGCATTTACTAAAAGAGAAAGAAGAACCTTCGATCAGGGAGATGTTTGTGACTATTATGGCTAGCATTGATACACTTACTCTAGCAGCAAACAATTCTGCTTTTTCCATACAACAGATAAACCTTAGAGTCGACGCAGTAGAACAAATGACTATGGAGCAAGAGGATACACTCCAGAATCAAGCTGCAATTATGAGGGAACAAGCAGCCTAAATTCGGTCTCTACAAGAAAAAGTAGATGACTTAGAAAATAGAAGTCGTCGTAACAGTTTACACCTTCTTGGATTTCCGGAGGGCTGTGAGGGTGGGAGGGTGCTACCCTTTTTACAGCAAGCGCTTCCAGAGATTCTGCAATTACCCCAGGGCACTAAGATCATGATGGAGCGCGCATCGTACGCTGCAACCCAGGTCAGCTCAAGGGGAAAGGCCTCACCCAGTCATAGTACGAATTTTTAACTTTGCCAAAAAAGAAGCTATCCAAACAAGGGCTAGGGAGCTGGGCCAACTCCGATGGAAGCAACATAAGATTATGATCTTCCAGGATTACTCAAGAGAGCTAGCAGTCCAACGTAAGGCCTTCTCTGAAGCACGATGGAAGCTACACGTGCTGAATATCCCCGTTACCCCCAGGTATCCAGCAACATTACAAATTTCTATAAATGGAATGGCCCATCAATTCTTGTCTCCAGAAGCGGCCTTGGCCTTTATTGTTACTATGCGGCCAGACGGCCTGAGCTCTTTGACTTCTGAGCAGACCGAGAACATCTCTCAACAGCAATAGCCACAAGGGGATTCTTCTGATACCTCCCTCCCCCCCCCGCTCCCCGGGCAGGACTGGAACCTAGAAATGCGAAAGTCAGGAAAAGGCCGCCAACCTCACCCCATTCCAAATGGGGCCACCCATGGGAGAGGAAACATGCCCCTGCAACACAGACCCAAACCTTTTCAGCCTCAGCTGAACCCGAAATAGAGTATGTCAGCCTGTACTTTGCCCATAATCGGTTTTCGATTTTGAGTGGTCTTCCTGATGTGGAGAAATGTGCTGAAATGAAAAACTGAGAATGGAGACCCAGACCGCGATAGCCCCGAAGATACACATGCCGTTTGGGCCCACAATGTAGAGTCAAAGTCGGTGTCAACTTCGCCTGATTTTCAAGCCTCAGGCTGTCCTCCAGACTGAATCTCCGATCGAGACCCCGGAGAGGCAAAACCACTAAACCCTCCATGAACTATGAGATTCCCTAATGCCTAACTGTTTAATTCTCAGAAAAGTATTTGGGGGCTGTTGGCTTAAAGACATTAGAAACCAGAGGTGGGATGTACTTGGGGGGAACTGAGGCCTATATGGCTAAACATAGGTCCATCCAGTTAGTTACTGTGGGCTGGCTTTAGCAACAGTTAGCACAGCATATATGATGTTAGCCCTGGTCGTGTGTCTGCTGGGGTCTGAAGGTTTTTTTTTACACACCGTAAAGGCTATAGATAAGGGCAAGCTGACCAGTCCACTAAAAGGTGGTCACCCAGGGACCTATCTCGGGGGGATAAAATTGTCAGATAACACCATTTTCCAGTCTGGAACTCAGTGGTACTCCCCCGACCCCCATTGCGCTTCAAGGTACACCACTCTCCATTAAGACGACTTGAAGGTTTTCCTTTTGGCCTTTTCCCCCATACTGTTCCATGAGTGAGCTTTGTTTAGTCTGTCTGTTAGAGGACCACTTGGAGCACAGTTTGTTATGGGTCCCAAGATTGTGGCGACTCCCCTCTTTGTCACTTTTTTTTGTTTTTTTTTTAATTTGGCATGCATTTACCCAGAATTTGCGCTGGGCAATTTCTTTTGGTGCTTGGGGTACTTATGCTATGTAATGTGGCAATAAGGGAGAAGTACTGTAATGGAGTATAGGCGTTGGAGATGATGCCGACCAAGTACGTGCAAAATGGTCCATATCCGATACTGTGCTCCCATATAGCAAGCAGAATTATCGCTCCTCTGTCAGCCACTCAGGGTAATACTAAACCACTTTATATATCAGATGCTTTTACCCAGTGCCGAATCTTAATGCTATGAAGGGCAGGGTTCACTTTTAAGCTGCCTGCCATACATTTGTGACAAAGTGGCTCTAATCCTGTAAGGGATAGATGTTGGTACTCAGTGGCTATTACAGCCATAGCAGCCTTTTTTTTTTTTTTGCTTTGCGGATTTCTGGGTCTTTTCTTCTTTCATCCTCTGACGTTTTTGTTACAGGATGTGGTGTTTCAGGAAAGACTCAGAGACCAGTTCGGCTGACACCCTATGCTAACTCAGCTTTGGCAGATTGTTGTTAATAGACCAATGACTATTAAGAAGGTTAGGTCTAAGGATATAACTGAGCTTGGGCCATTATTGTGTCAAACATATTGTATACCAGGTTAAGAGTTCCTCAAATGCTGTGTACCTCCCCACCTGAAGGGTTTGCAGGTATATCCGTATTTGGCTCTTGCAAGAGTTGGATAGCTGCTCTCTCTGAGTTTCAACTTAGTGCCAGATAAGTCAGTACAAGCAACTAAGTAATAAGCTGTTTTCTTCCCTTTTGAGAAGTTTTGTTCCCCTCCCCCAAGGGCATTAGGGCATACCATTGGCTAGGGCTCTAGCCGGTTTAGTCCTTCTGCAACCTCTTTAATATTTTGTAGGATAAGTAAGTTAGTTAGTTAGTTAAGACTTTTAGACAGTATATAGTCTCTAGACTGTTGTTAGATAAACACACGGCCACTGCTCAAGTTTCCTTCATAGGGACAGGTTAGTGACCCACAAATACTGAACAAATAGAGGTACCCCTACTGTTTTTGTCCTTGGCCTTGTCTCCCCTGTCTCTGTGTCTTTGCTTCTCTGGTATACCCCAGGGGCCCTTAATGAAATGTCTGATATTGTGATACACACTTGGAATGTAAGGGGGCTAAACTCCCCAATAAAACTAAAAAAGGTCCTGGCCCACCTGAAATGTAACCGTTCGCAAGTGGCATTCCTGCAGGAGACTAAGTTCTCTGGGGAGGATCATACTCGTATGAGGAAAGACTGGGTCAGTCAACAAGTTCACTCCAATGCCCAGACTAGGAAGCACGGGGTTCTCATCCTTGTCCATAAATCTCTAGCCTGGACACTGGAACAGACCCGTTCAGATCAAGACGGCAGATGGGTATTAGTTACTTATAGTACGCCCACAGGCCCACTCACCCTGTGTAATATATATGCCCCAAACAAAGACACCCCTCAGTTTTTTCATTACCTGGCAGAAATAATTCTGGAATTTAACCCCCCATACTGCCCCCTGTTAATTGGTGGGGACTGTAACCTCACATTGGTACCTCTCCTGGATAGGAACGATGGGAGGAAGGAAACACACCTTAGAAGTGGGAAGGCTCTCCAGCAAATGATCTCTGACCAAGGACTTACAGACTTGTGGCGGCTATTCCACCCCAGGGTAAGAGACTATACATTTCATTCGGCAGCAAATGCCTCATACAGCCATCTGGACTTTTGACTCGGCTCACCCAACTTGACAACTAAAACCCTTGATGTTTCAATTCTTCCCTGCTGTATTTCAGATCATGCCCTAGTCCAGCTTCTTATACATTGGAATACGGTGCCCCCCCCCGACTAAACAATGGAGATTGGACCCGCTTCTAGTGAAAGACCCTAACTTCGCTCCTTGGGTTAATAGGGAGGTTTCCCTTTTTCTTGCTGAGAACCCTATAAATGACACCTCTGCCGGTACTACGTGGGAAGCTCTTAAGGCCACGATACGAGGTAGCATTATGGGGTTCACTGCAACCAAACATAGGCAAAGGGAAGCACAGCTGGTCAATCTTGAACAGAGATTGGCTAAGGCTGAGAATATTTTTAAAGCTATACCCTCTCCATCTACTCAAGTTATCGATAGGTAAATCCATTTTCAGTATTCGGTTTGAAATTAAACAAATTCTAAATAGGAAAGCCGAAGCAGCTATCCTTCACCTTAAACACACCTTTTGGGAAGGCAGGGACAAAGGGGGTAAAGTACTTGCATATCAACTTCGTAAACAGCAAGCCAGCAGATATATTTTGGGGTTGAGGAACAAACAAGGGGAGTTGTGTACCTCCTCTAGAGATATTAATGATATTATGTCCTCCTTCTACAAAAACCTTTATTCCTCCACACATACTGGCCCTAATAAAGACACACAGGGTTTTTTGAATACTCTGGGATTGCCTAAATTAAAGAGGGAACAAGCACAACTTCTTGATCTCCCTATTTCCAGAGAGGAAGTGCTTGCAGCCATTCAAAACCTGAAAAAAGGGAAATCTCCAGGCAGTGACGGCTATATGGCTGATTTTTATCAGATTTTGGCCCCCACTATTTCACCCCTTCTAACCCAAGTGTTCCAGGATATAGAACTTAAAGGTGTCCTACCGCCCTCTATGCAGGAGGCAATCGTAGTGGTTATTCCCAAAACAGGAAAAGATCCCACTAACCTGGGAAACTATCGCCCAATCTCGCTTATAAATCTGGACAGTAAGCTGTGTGCCAAAATCCTAGCCTCCAGACTTAATCTCTTACTGAACCTTCTTGTACACCCTTCGCAGGTGGGATTTGTATCTGGGCGTCATAGTTCAGATCATTTAAGAACTCTGCTGAACTTGATCCCTCTTGCCAAGTCCCTACGTACACCTACAGCTGCCGTCACGGTTGACTTTGAAAAGGCATTTGATTCCGTGGAATGGGACTACCTATATATGACTCTGTCCCATTTTGGGTTAGAGGAAACATTTCTCTCTAGGATAAAAGCCATCTATGAAGGCCTTTAGCTAGGGTTAGCACAAATTCAATGCTTTCTGCCCCATTACCTTTGGGCAGAGGTACAAGGCAAGGATGCCCATTCTCCCCCCTGCTGTTTGTGTTGGCTGTCGAACCCCTGGCTGCAGCTATCAGAATTCAACTGGAGATAAAAGGTCTGTTAGTGGGGAATACGTGCTATACAACCTTTACTTTATGTACGCTGATGGCCTTCTTCTCCTGTTGGAAGATGCTCATAATGCTAGCCCTCCCCTTCCTACCCTCCTAGAAACCTTCTCATC
Source organism: Neoceratodus forsteri (assembly GCA_016271365.2). Lineage (NCBI taxonomy): Eukaryota > Metazoa > Chordata > Ceratodontiformes > Ceratodontidae > Neoceratodus > Neoceratodus forsteri. The sequence goes on from CM057449.1 coordinate 739,766,608, forward strand.
TTATTCAGGTCTACGAATGAACCAGTGTAAGACAGAAGTAATCCCTCTCAACACCCATTGTGTACAGCAAATGTTACCTGCAGACACTTTACTCTGGGCACCAGAAGGGATTACATACTTGGGGGTTTTCTTGACCCCATCTTTGGAGACAATATGGCAAGCTAGCGTACAGCCCCTCCTCACCTCCATTAAGACAGACTTCGATAGGTGGAGATTTCTTAAGCTTACTCTAGCAGGGAAAATTGCAGCAGTAAAAATGATCTCAGCTCCTAAACTTTTTTAGTTGCTGATGCATCTGCCTGTTCCCTTACCAAAACAATGGTTTCAGATATTTGATAAATTAATTGGGGATTTTCTATGGGAGGGATCTAAACCCAGATTTAGTGGATCTAAGCTGAGGTCACACTGGAAGAAGGGTGGATGGAGTCCTCCCTGGCCGGAGGGCTACTGTCGGCCTTCCTTATGGTTCAAACGGTCAAATGGGTGCATGCTCCTTCACCCTTCTCGCTGCAATGGATACAACTAGAAACAGACACTATGGGCCTGTCTCATCCCTCTTCCCTTTTTGTACAGAGGAGCAGCCCTAAAAGAGCCGGGGCCAGTAAAATAAGTGTAGACTGTACTTCGCCCATGGTAATTGCATCTAGAACCAATTGGTTCAGTTCTCACCGTAAGTTGAAGTTAGACCCCCTCCCACTTTCTCACATACCGATTTGGCAAAACCCAGATATCACTGTAGGAGGAGCTGAAGTCATATGGAAACATTGGGTGGAGTTGGGCATAACTAAAATGAGTGATCTGTTAACCCCTGAACATAAAGCCATGCAGACTTTTCATTCCTTACAACATCTATGGGGTATCCCGCACTCAGACTTTTGGAGATATCTCCAGCTCAGGGACACCACTCAACATCTTTTATCCCCCAACTTGAGTCATGACAAAGGTTCTCCCCTGGCCAAGTGGCTACTTTGTTCTAGGGCCTTGCAGGTCTTATATATGCCACTCTTAGAGATACTCTTCCATCTCAGTCAGATGAAGCAATACAGAGATGGGAAAAGATGCTGCAAACCCACATACCATTGGAGGCCTGGGATAAAGCGTGGGTGGATACACATACCTGGTATACAGATGCCAAATCCAGACTAATCCAAAATAAAATTGCACACTCCTGGTACAGAACCCCAGTCATTCTTCATAAAGCTAAAGTACTGGAACAGGATAATTGCTGGAGATGTCAGGAGCCATGGGGTGATCTAGTGCACATCCTGTGGTCTTGTCCAAAGCTCCAGCTCCTTTGGCAAGAAACACAAAAAACTGCCTCTAGGGTTTTACAACAATCAATTCCCCTTAGCCCTCTCTTCTTTCTTTTGGGATCTGTGTTGATATGCCAAGTTGCCCCATTGAGGTACAGATGGCTGGCTTTTGGCTCTACAAACAAAAGAGCTATTCTATGTAATTGGAGAACCCCCTAATTCACAATGTCAGAAGTTTTGGGGTCTCTGTCTGCCGTGGCCAAGTTAGATAAGATATCTTATCTATAGAAGACTAAACTTTCTACCTATGAAGCCTGCTGGGAACCCTATCTTAAATATCTGAATACGGCCCAATCTCCAACAGGGATAGGTTGATTATCATCACGGTCTTATAGTGGTAAAAAAGTAACACTGTAAGGGATCCTCATAAGGGGACCTAAAAGCATGAGAGTAACCTATGGTACTTCTCTGCTGGTCTGGAGATTATAGCTATGAGCCTTGTTCTATAATTTGCACATGGTCGTATATACAATGTTATACAGTGTTTAACTCACCTAGTACAGATTTAAGCTTGGGATACATTTTGTTTGTGTTCCAGGGTCAGATTGATCCCTTACAGAACATATGCACACTCTTATCCAACCTGCTTTAGAAGTCATGGAAAGAGATGGGTCTGGCCTCAGAGATACAGAGTTTTTGTTGGGGTGTCTATGTCCGGTAAGATAAATTTTTGAGATGACACCTTGTCTCGGTGGGTACCCTTATAGGTTACTGACTTGGCTTGGAGGAAGCTAGGGCAGAGTATTTTCTTTGCACCTAACACTTGCCTCTGGGTGTCAATCTATGGTAGGGGAATCTCCTTAGTAAGAGGTGAGTTAACCACCCTTTGAACACATAGAACTCATTGTTACATTTCTTATGTCTACAGTCAAATGTCTGAATAATGTTTTCCACGTTCTTGAAGTAGAGGGATACACTGCTAGGGGAATATACTAATGTGGATCTAACCAATAAACTGTCAAACATATGTACCCCTCATTTTCCCTCACTTACCCACTAAACCTTTCCTCCCATCTACTGTTCTAGTACTTTGGACTTTTGTAAAGATGTAAGGTGGCCGAATGTATCTATGTACAGAAAATGTGACTGTATACTGCATGATGTCTTCCGTCTTGTCTTTTATTTTATTTGAAAACAATAAAAATTATTATCAAAAAAATAAGCTCTTAATGGTCTATAGAAAGGGCATCAGCTAGAGGTGTTTAAAGAGGTTCTATAGCTTGATTTTTTATAAGGGACATATTGTAAATGGAGATACAATGGAACTTCCATATACCTCTCTTTAGTTACCATAGTAGGAAGTAAATCTGTATGGGGTACACCCTGAAGTTAGGAGGGTGTATACAATCTGGGCATCACCCTAGATGACAAGTTAACATTAAGCACTCAGATGTCTGACATTGCCCAGGGTGGCCATTACCATCTCAGAAATATCTATAGGTTGTGTGCCTATAGCACTTTGATCTAGGGAATTTGACAACCTTAGTACAGGCCTTGGTTACCTTCCAAATCAATGACTGTAATGTGCTCCCAGTGGCCTAATGACTGGTAATATCCACCATCTGAGCGTGCATAGAATGTGGCAGCACATCTCCTTACCTCCAACAGTGCTCCACCAGTGCTCCATACTGTAGCTTGCACTAGCTTCTTACCAGGTGGTGGAAAAACTTTAAGGTACTTTTACTAACCTATAAGGCCCTAAATGGACTGGGCCCTCAGTAACTCGGTGACCTTTCATGTCATCTGCATGTGTCCCAGGGAGTTGTGTTCCATGAAGACCAGTTGTTGTGTGCATGAAAATCTCAGTTGAAATATGCTGCAGATAGGGCATTTAGAACAACAACCCTGAGACTGTGGAATGCTCTCCCATAGGACATCTAATCTGGCCCTTCAGTAAACAGTTTTAAGAACATACTCTAAGCCTGCTGATGGCACCAGTTGTTTTAATTTGGGTTCAGTCATCTCTGGTGCACTTTTATTTGTATTTTACTGATTGTGCTATTTATTAACTTATGTTCATTTTTTTCTGGGGTGTGACTTTAATTATAATTTTTGTTATGTACCTTGAGCCTTTAAAAGCCATGTTTAAATACATTATTTATCTGTCTGTCTCTCTAGCTATTTTGAATCTGAGCTTTAGAAAAGCTATACAAATTTTCAGGTTCTACAAGAAGCTCGTATAATTTTCAGTGTTATGAAATGATATGACAAAGGAAGAGCATGGAGCAAGTTTTAGCAGATGATTGGAAACCAAGTCATTTTTTATCATCTATTAATTTATGACTGATTTGTAATAATGAATCTTTCTGCATAAAAGTTCCTGAGAGGGTAAGAAATGTTCACAGCCATGCATATACAGACTGCCTCAACTGTTTGAACCATAAATACTTTATTTTCATAGCAATGCTGAGTTCATGGCCTCAAATAAACATAATGTAGGAAGTCGATTATCGCTCATGGCAATGAGTTGAGTCCATTAACTAAAAATATGGGATGAACCTCAATTTTAAGTAAAAGGGTTCCTGTTATTGTTGTAACCATAGAGGATGGAGCTGAAGGAGGAACAGCATGTAGAGTATTTAAAGATGCATTTTTGATTATATCCAATTTTTCTATGTTTGACCAGGCCCAGATTTCAGAAACTTACAACATTTGACTGCTTATGTATGCATAATAAACTCAAAGAGCAGCTGCTGTGTTTTTATGCCATATTTCTAACTATACATTGCCTCTTAGTGTGCATGGAAATCCATACAAAGCATATTCTTGTTGTAGAACAATTAAAACCTAATGTCAAGGTTTTATAGTATCATTCTGGCATCAAAATCATACTATGACAGCTTTTGTGATCTCTGAACTGTCTGCATTGCTCACTAGTGCTTTGAAAGGCTGGGCAATGAAGTCAGTAGGAGTGAACTTCAAGAGAGATTGTTTTGGGGTGTACAAGGCTAGAATAATAGCACACCCCTCTGCTTCTGCCTGTACATGTCCTGGGGGTAGTTAGGATTTTTTGTACATCTCAGTGGAGCAGGTCAGTGGGCACCAGTCCACACTCACACCATTACTAACCCAGCAGGAAAGTCACACCATGGCTAACAGAAGAGAAGCACAACATTTAAAATAAAAAAGTGAAAATAAAAACAAATGATACCCAACACAACATAGTAAAATACAAAAATGAAAGTCTACCAGAATCAAGTGGGCAGAGTGGGGAGGTTAGGGAAAGAATGAATAACTCTTGTGTTTTTTTATTTCATTTTTGTATCTGTATTCTATATTCTTTGCAAAAATATTGTTAATTCACCAGTTAGGGTAACTTAACCCTTAGACTGCTAGAAGATTTAGAATGTATAGGTTTTTAGGACATGTGTACATGCCAGTGGCACAGCAAGGGTTATTGCCACAAAAGTAAGGAAATGTGGCTTTAGGTTTTCCAACCCTAACTTAGTACCCCTATCCCCCCAAGCAGCAAAAGGAAAAAAACATTAGGGCTTTGGGTCACCGGAGTCTTGGTGAATCAGTGGTGGGGTTTTCCTTGGAGTTTTCAACCCTAACGTTCACCACTCCTCACAGCCCATATCCTCCTCTCTGAAGCACAAAATTCAGCTCCAAGCCAGTGCTTTATAGTGATACACTCTTCAAACATAGAGAAGTATGGCTTGCCACATGTTGCCAACACAATTTGTTGTAGCTTTCTTCAAGCAGGGCCCATGTGACATTGTTTACTCAGGGAATGGGGGGGGGGCATTAGGGATGACAACCTCAAGGAAGACTCAGTTATGATTCACCAAGACTTCGAAGACCCAGAGCTCTAATGATTTTTTCCTTTTGCTGCTTGAGGGGTGAGTGTAGGGAGTTAGGGTTGGAACCCTAATGCCACATTTCCCTACTTTTGTGGCATTAAGTTACCCTAACTGGTGCATTAATGAAGTTTTTTGCAAAGAGGTTCCTTTCTTTTTGAGATAGTGAAATCATCCTCATTCACAAAGGTCCCAGATGCAGATGCAGATTCCCTATGCCAAGGAAAGACTCCATCCACCTACAAAAGGGCCCTGCACTTCTGTGAAGCAACAGATGCAAAGAATTCATGGTACTGTCTGGTGTTCTGTGGAAGTGCAAGGCCCTGTGGTCCCTGTGCTTCTTTTTTGGGGGGGAGGCCAGCTTCTTCCCCCCCTTGGGGGGTTCTGGTGCCCCTTTCTGCTCACCGCCCCTACATCCTCAGGCTTACCCACCTGGGTGGAGACGCCCTCCCAGGAAACATGGGACTCTAGCCCTGGCTTGCCCCCCAGGGTGGGGTCGCAGGAGCGAGACACCCCCAGTGGACCACTGTCTGAGTGGAAGTGGCAGTCGAGGTGGGGCCGTCATTAGCGGCCAGCATTTTTTTTGCTGATATTTTCCCTGGGGATGAGGACATGCAATGATGCCAGCATCTTCCCCGGCCCCTTAACGTGTGGTCCTGGCTGTGGCGGTACCCCCAGCCTCTGCCAGAGGTCTGCATTGTGCCGGACATTCTTCCCCCCTCCCCCTGTAGAAGGCGAGCAGTCCCTTGGATGCTCAATCCTTCTCCCCCTGGCCAGCCCTCTGACTCCTGAGTCCATCCCCAAACCCGGGATGTCTGCACCACAGATGGATGCCTTGCCATTGCACCGGTGGGCCGGCAGTCCCTGTGTGTCTATGTGGGTGCAGATACAGATGTACAGTGCAAACATTGCATCTATCAGCCAATGCACAGGGCCCTTTGCCACACGTGGGTGGAGAGATCAGGGTCCTATGCCAACAGGACAGTTGTCTTCACTATATGGCACTTTTTTGGCACTATATGGCACTTTTGCCTATCTTGCCCCGCAATACTGGAACTCCCTCCCACTAACCATTCGCCTGGCTCCGTCCCATGTTGCTTTCAAGAAGGCATTTAGAAACCATTTAATCCTGCCCAGCAAATGCTCCTGTTTCAAACCACCCTAGGCCTATTGACCCTAATCTACTCAATATCCCCCTCCTATATTCAATTTGTTCCCCCCACTATCTGTGCACCTCCTTCTATCAGTCTTTCTTGTTATGCCTGAACATTTCCTCACTTCTCTCTCTCTCTCTCTCTCTCTCTTCCCTCTCTCTTTAACCCTACTGTCTTACTAACCCTTTTATTCCACGGGTCGAATCCATGGCTGCTACACTTAATATAAATCTTGTTGCCATCATTTTGTACAATGCTTGCCATTATGTTTGTTGTTCCTACTTATTGTATCCTTGTATCTCTGATGTACTGTTTCCCTTATTTTTCATTTACTGTACCCATATTTGCTATTGTTCCACTGTTCTTTTCTTGTACTCTCCTGGATCGTGCCTGAAAATAGTCATTTCTTGGCCAGTGCACCTACCCGGTTAACAAAAACTAAATAAATAAAATATGGTACCTGAGTCCATGCAGACAACTGGCACCTTTCATTCCCTGGTTGGGAGATGTCGCATAATAGAGCCATCACCCCCACCTCATCCAGCTGGGTCACTGAGCTCACCTCTGAACTCAGCTCACCAGTACGGCATCACAAAGTGGCAATACACACAAAGTTTGTTAATAGATACACTGTGTGTGTGTGTGTGTGTGTGTGTATATATATATATATATATATTTTTTTAATTTTGACCCCAAATTATTAAGATACTCATTTTATGATTTACCTTACAAGTATGACATGTATCATTTATAGTATATTGGCCAAAATGTCATTTCACACCAGAAGTGCAAAAACACATCTTGTCCAGGATTTAAAAAATGGCACATATCACATTTATGAGGTGGTGTGAAAAAATTGCTATTTGGAAAGTCTGGCATAAAATATTGAAAATTAGTGAAGTTATGAGCGAACATTGAAATACACAGATACACAGAAATGTGACGGCAGAGAAAGGCACCACGGCCCATCTAGTCTGCCCAACACCCTACCTCCCACCTTCTGTTATGCTTCTACCCTTTTTCCCAACCCCTTAAATCTATCCCAAGCCCTCTTGAACCCCTCCACCATTTCAGCTGCCACTACCTCCTTCGGCAGCTTGTTCCAGGCCTCCTCCACCCTCTCTGTGAAAAACTGCCTCCTGACATTACCTCTGTATTGCCCACCTTCCAGTTTGAGGCTATGTCCCCTTGTGTTCACTCCCTTCTTCAATTTGAACAAACTGTTACCCTCTATCTTATTTATTCCCTTCAGATACTTAACGGTCTCAATCGTTTCCCCCCTCTCCCCCTAGTCTCCAGAGGGTACAAATTCAGCCCTCTCAATCTTCTCTCATAGGGTACATCCTGCATCCCTCGTATCATTTTGGTTGCCCTTCTCTGCACCCTCTCCATCAGCTCAACATCTCTTCGTAAGTGAGGCCTCCAGAACTGCACCTCATACTCCAGATGCGGCCTACCATGCTTCCGCATAATGGCATTAGCACCTCCCTCTTCCTGCTATTAAAACCCCTTACAATGTAGGCCAATATTCCATTTGCTTTTCCCACTGCCCTGCTACACTGGCTGCCACCCTTGAGGTCACGCGATACCATAATCCCCAGGTCCCTTTCTGTTTCCTTCTCCTTAATCACCAACCCCCCAAGGAAGTAAGTTTCTCTCCTATTCTTCCTTCCCAGGTGCATTAGCAAGCAATTTTGTGTATTAAACTTCAATTTCCAGGTGTCAGACCACCTCTCCAGGTCCTGCCTCATGGCTTGCACCTCACTAGGTCAATCCACCCTATTGCGGACCTTTGTATTGTCTGCAAACAGGCACACCCATCCCTTCAGACCCTCCGCTAGGTCACTAACATAGATGTTAAAGAGTATTGGTCCTAGCACTAACCCCTGTGACACCCCACTGGTCACCGCCCGTTCCCTGGAATGTGTCCCATTTACCACCACCGTCTGACTCCTTCTCTTCAACCCGTTTTCCACCCACCTGGTGATCCTGTTGTCCATCCCTTGTCTGTCCAGTTTATGTACCATTCCACCGTGCGGAACGGTGTCGAAGGCCTTATTGAAAGCCAGATAGGCCACGTCCACTGCTCCTCCCTGGTCCACTATCTGTGTCACCCCATCAAAAAACTCTATCAGGTTAGTCTGACAGGACCTTCCCTTGGTGAAGCCATGCTGCCTGTCATCCTGCATGCCATTCATCTCCAAGTATTCTATCAACCTGATCTTAAGTAGTGTTTCCATTACCTTCCCCACCACCGAGGTAAGACTAATAGGACAGTAGTTTTTGACCTTATCCTTCCGCCCCCCCCTTATGTAGTGCGACCACCTCTGCCCTCTTCCAGTCCATTGGCACCACCCCGTGACCAAGGACAAGTTAAACAGTCTCGCAAGATGCGGCGCCAGTTCATTATTCACCTCCTTGAGAACCCTTGGGTGTATTCCATCCATCAGGCCCCATTGCATTGTCTACCCTAAATCTACCCAGCTCTTCCCTTACTCCTTCAGCAGTGAATTCTGTCACAGCCACCTGCCTGTGGCTGTCACCCTCACCCCATCCTGATCCCCTACCCTCCCTTTCCTCTGTGAAGATTGAGGTGAAATAGCTGTATAATGCCTCTGCTTTTTCGAAGTCCCCTTCCAGTATTGTTCTACTTTCCCCTCTTATCATTCCAATCCCATGCTGAGCTCTCTTCCTTTCTCCAATGTACCTAAAGAAGGTTTTGTCCCCCCCTCCTTGCCTGCTTCGCTATCCTCTCCTCAGTGGCCTCCTTAGCCCTCTGTATCTTTTGCCCAACCTCCTTTCTTTTTTCCCTGTAGGTTTCCCTGGCCTCATCCTTTTGTGTCCTCCTGTACCTCTTGAATGCTCTAGTCTTCTCCTTGACCCCAAACGCCACCTCTCTAGTGAACCATAGAGGTATTTTCTGTCTTCTATTCTTTCTTACCCTTCTTATACTTGAGTCCATGACTTTAAATACCCCTCTCTTGTTGGCTGCCCATAATTCCTCCACCCCTTGCACATTCCCTATCCTCAACATTTCTTCCCCAACTACCTTCCTCATTCCATGAAAGTCAGCCTTTCTGAAGTCCATTACCTTGGTTCTTGTCCTAACCCTCTCCCTGCCCGCTCTCACCCTGAACCTGGTGGAGGCCTGTGGGTAGCACCAGCAATCCAGACAACAAGAAGGGTGGAGCCATGATCTCATAGGCATGTGTGCCTCAATGCACTGTTACACGAGGTCCCTGCACCCTAATTGATACCCTCAGGGGTACACCGTAGACGGCTGATATTTAGGCATAGGCTATACTAATATATATAGGGCTAAGAGCATCTACTGTACAAGAGTAGATGTTAGGATTTGTATACACATATTGTAACTCACTTTGCTTGCTAATGCAAACACATTATATTATGTACTTCTGTCTATTTCTTACTTGTCAGATGCCAAGACACCTGTCCTTGAAGTGGTTATGATGTGTAAGGCAATATTGCCATCTTTTGGTGTTGAACACCACTTCACCCTGTTATGTAAGACTTTGTATAAGAAGGTCTTTGTTCTAAAACTGATGACTTTACAACTTTATATAATGTTATCTTATACCGTGGAGCCACCTCTAATTTAGCCAATAGGGCTCATCTCTGTAACTAGAAATGTTTCTATCTTTCAGTAACCATAGTAATTATCATAGGTATATAATATTATGCACAGGCTCTACACCTCGGAGACCCGAGAGATCCCAAGAGAAAACAAAGAAACCTTGAGGTATAGGGAATGCTTAGCATTGGCTCCCGGTTTGTATTGGTAAGAACTGCTTAGGGCAACTGTGATTTATCCCTATTTTGTAGTAATAAACTTGTTTATTACTCGAATGCAACTTGTCTGTGATTACTTGCAACTCCAATATTGCCAAGAACCTGAAAGTGAGATTTAGATCTCTTACAGCACACACCTTACCTCAGCTAGGGGGTAAGAAAAAAAAAGAGAAAAAGGATTGGTGTTGGCTACATGAAGCCATGCATGCTTTCCTCTACCCTGCATTGTCGGCTGGTCATCTGCCCCATCTGAATGTGTGTCTCTAGGTGGGAGAGGATGGCCCTCCCCTTTCCAGGCACACCACAGGGAGAATTCATGGGGGATTTCAAGCATGGCGAACCCCTGCAGCTGGTGTCAGATGAGATGGGATGGGCAAAGGGCTAAGAGTCACCCACACCAACCATGGAGAGAAAACTTTCTATAGCAAAAAATAACATAGTCTAATAAAAAGTGTTCTTAGCATGCATGTGGACTTATTTTGTTTACAAAAATTATTTTATAAATGCTCATAGTTTTAAATGTTAAGGCATTTTCAGCAAAAAGTTAGGCATGGGTTTGTTACATCTCCTTTTCACAACCACATAAGTTGTCAATCATTAATCACCCCAAAATGTTCTTTCAGGAGTAACACCCCAAAACACATTTTGGGGTGAACTTACAACTGACCACTTATTTAGAAATGTTGTATTGAAACATCAAAGTCTCTTTTATATAAATTTTATCGTAAATGTTTTAATGCTTAGTTTTAGAATTACTTTTCTCTTTTTTCTGTTTTTTTTTTTATTATTTAAAGTTTATTGAAAGTTTAACAATATACAATGGACAGGGTCAAGACATCCAGAACATTTAAGCATATGATAAAATAGGTTAACTGACCCCGCCCCCCTTCCCCCGACACCCCGACACAAAACCCCCACCCACACAGTCCCAAGGCATGACAGTCCATGACATCTGGTAGTTTAAAAATTAAGTATTAAGTATTAAATGGTATATAGCGTATGTAGCGAGGCCCAAATCCGATCGTATTTGGACTTGTTGTTATTGATACTCGAAATGGTCTTCTCCACTCGAAGATTAAATAATAACTCGTTTAGCCATTCAGAATAGGAGATGACCTCAGAACTCTTTCAATACTTGAACATCAGTTTTTTAATTGACATTGAAATCAAGGCAATATGATACTTTCACTTATTAACAGAGATCTGTGAGTAATCCCCAAAAATACAAACCTTGGGGATGAACAAGTCCCTCAGCCCAAGGAGTGGATCAACCTTGGCCTTTATAGCCTTCCAAAGGGGTAATATCTTAGGACATTCCCAGAAAATGTGAAGTAGGGAGCCTTCTGGTTGAGCACACCTAGTACATACATTAGAGGAAGTTATTCCCCATTTGGCCAGTTTCTGAGGACAATGATAGAGGTTGTGGAGGATGTAAAACTGCATTAACCGTAGCCTATCTTGTGTTACAAAATGATGGCAGCTATTCCATATAGCCATCCAAACCTTATATCAGTGTGGGAAAAGAGCAGACCAAAACTCTGTAGGTCCAAACGGCTCAGGAAAACGCCAATCGTACAAAAAATTGTACAGTTTGGAAATACTCTGAGGGAAGTTAACTAGTGGACCCAGTTCAGATAGGAAAGCAAACTTATAAGATAAAGGGGTACCCTCCCCAAACTTTTTAATGAGGAGGTGTCTAAGCTGTAATACCCTAAAATAGTCACTTTCCTTAAGCCTGAATTTCCCCATGATGTCTTCAACTGATAACCAGGTACCATCCTCCTTAAGAAATGAGTAGACCCTACCATCCCCCAAACTGGGTAACCATCTAGGGGATAACACTTTTTTATCTATTTTAAAGGCAGGAGAGTTCCAAATCATTTGCTCCATATCTAACCAATATTTATATTTTAGGAATCTGCACAACTGTGAGTGGATCCTCATAGAGATTCCAATTGTGGTACCTTTTAATTCCTTGGGTATAGCGGCGATATTGAGGAATAATAATGTGGAGGGGGATATATTTGCCGAACGGAACATTTCCATCTCTGTTTTGAGCCATGCTGGCAAGTAAACAGAGGGATTAGGAACAATCCACCTTAAGTATTTGGCCGCACTACAGGCCCAATAATACATACACATGTAAGAAAGCCGTAAACCACCTTTAGACTTGGGCGCCACGAGCTTGTAAAAAGCTAGTCTTGGCTTCTTTTTAGAAGAGATGAAATCACCAATCAAACTCTGGGTTTTTTAAGCAAGCCGCTCGGCAAACAAATGTTGAGTAGCTGGAGGGGGTATAAGAGACGCGGGAGAACATTCATCTTAACCAGACTGATTCTTCCCCAGAAAGAGATAGGTAAAGCCGACCATCTGGTCAGATCTAAAGCCACCGTGGACAGTAATGCCTCCAAGTTGTATTTAAAGGTGCTCTGCAAATCCCTGGTTAACACAATGCCCAAATACCGCAATGAGTCTTTGGACCAAGCTAGACCCAGGGCGGTAATATCATTCTTAAAAACTTTGTGATTTAGGGGAAAACAATCAGCTTCCCTACATTTAATTTGTAATTCGATAATTTACTGAATTGCTCAATAATATCCAACATGGCAGGAATAGATGACTCTGGGTAAGAAAGGTGCAAAAGCAAATCATCCGCATATGCAGCAACTTTAAGCTCAGTGCCATGAATGGTAATCCCCTGGACCTTCGAGCATGAAATTTATTTATGGATTAACGGCTCCAGGTAGAGATTAGAGTAGAGGAGAAAGGGAACAGCCCTGCCTGGTTCCGGAATGTAGGGTGAAGGTCCTGGAGATTACCCCATTCCCAGAGATCTTTCTGTTTTTATTTTTGAGCTGCCTGCTTGACCTGTCCACTGACTTCTTTTTCGGTGTGCAGTGCAGCTTTAATGATGATGGGATATCACTCTGTGAGTTTTCAGGAGTTTTCAGAGGCTGGTGTGGGTTTTAAGCTCCAGAGGGTGCTTTGTTGGTATTTCTTGGCGTTCCTCACAGCATCTAGTTTTTAACTAATTCTGAGTTTCCAAAGTTTTGGCAGTTTTTTACACTAGCTCATTTCTCCTTTTATTTGTTTTGAACATGTTTTGTACTTAGTACTTTAGCATTAATTTAGCATATACTATTTATATTTCTGTTTGGAACATGCTTTGGAAGAGCTACGCCTTTAATCAAGGAGCTCAAACAAGAGCATGCCCGAACTGAATAACAGTGAGTTTTTTCCCAGTTGGTATATACTGGGGCATTCTGCTGTTTTCAGTATTCTCAACAACATAAGATTTCTGATTTCTATTCTGAGGAGTCTGACCACAATTCCAATTCTTTTGATTATCTTTATGTATTATTTTTAAGATTGACTAAAATTCCAAGTCTTTTGATCTGCTTTATGTATTATTTTTGAGATTGACTAAAATTCCAAGTCTTTTGATTTGCTTTATGTATTATAGTTAAGAGTATTGAGTTGGTACCTTTGAGGATATGTTTACTTTCACTTGCTGTACTGACTATATTTATTTTATAAATGTAATAATATACTATATATGCATAAATCCTAGCCATACTTATCTGCAGTTGAATTATTGAGTTCTTTGAGTGCTTCACAGAGTTCACCACATATGGTGAGGTGATATCATATTAAGAAGCATGTCCTCCTATACTACAAAAGCATACTGCCTTAGAGAGATCACTCAAAGATAAGACAGCAGTGTGACAGTATCTTATTTTACCTGAGAGTCTTGTTTTGTGGCAAAAACATTGGAAAAACCTGATATATGTGTGAACATGAGTCTTTTGTTCTGTTTGCCTTGTGTTAGCTGACAATGTCAGAGCTCCAGCAAGCAAACTTCAAGTTTTTTAGGCTTTTAGCAAAAAGAATGATTAAAGCTTGCCACTATTACTCACTGCTTTGAGTATAACTCTGCTGCAGTTGCTGGTACATTCAGCTCAGCATACACCTTCACTTCATATATTAACTTGTGGCCTTTGAGCAGCTCCTAATAGCAACAGAGCAAAAGCATGGAGGTATTTTTCTAGAAGTGTCCCGACAAGCAGCTAGTGTACAGGACAAATAGGTCGCACAGTGGCAACCAAGAATAGGTCAGCACCCACTGTATCTTGAATAAAGCAACAATTCTTATGTGCAAAAAAGCATTGAAATTGTTTATGTATTTTTTGGGGGTATAATGTTTTTTATTGAGGGGTAAAATACAGAAATAAATATTAATTTCAAAGCAATATAAATTAGGTACAATTGTTACAATCAAAAGGTATACAGCTCTTGATCCATAGCTATAACTACAAGACTGGGGGCTGTAATATTACCCAACTCACAGCACATATAGAAATTATAATTCAACAGTTAGAATATGGGGGAGTAAGTAAACATCACAAATCTAGATGTCACAAATAAAAGAAAGAGAAAAAAATGATAGATTCAACTTCAGCCTCCTGCAGCAGATCACACCCCATCTTATTACCAGGAATATTAAATATTATGTAAACGGTCCACACAGTCCCAGCAAAGAAAGAGAGAGTGAAAAGGAAATGTTTTTCTATCCTCTTTGCTTCCCTCTACCCTATCTCCATGCTCCCCCTCCCTCACTTCCATACTTTTCCTCCAGTTCTTCAAACACAGAGTGGATTCTATTTTTACAGTCCTTCTCCAGGAACAAAGTCTGCATCAGCTAAAGCAGAATAAAGTACCCATCACTGCCACTTAATATTAAACTGTGCCTGTATATCATGAACTATAGCGGTTATCTTTCCCATATAGTAGATTTCATTCATGCTACTGCACCACAGCTCTACAGAGCGTCTGGCTTCATCCAGTGCTTTGTAATTGCTTTTTTCACAGCCAACAGGCGTAATGAAATGGGGGAGTGAGACGAGAGTCTGAGGTCACTCGAAGGAATGGATAAGAGGACCAACCCTGGGGTCAGATTCAAAGGGCCACCAAGTAATTCTTCCATTTGTAGGATGACCTGTTCCCAGAAAGAAGTCAACACTGGGCAGTACCAAAAAATATGTCCATGGTTTGCTGGGTTGGTTCCACAATGCCTCCAACAAGATCCATAGGGTTCTGAAATGTATTTTACCAGGAGAGCTGGAGTTCAGAAGAATCTGTATTTGTACTTCCATACAAATTCTCACCACAGAGTGGAGGAGGTAATTGTAATGGCAGGTAAAGCATATTTAATCCAGCAAGAATAGTCCAGCATAGTATTAAACTCTTTGCTCCAGCTGTCTAGTACAGATTGAGTTGAGTCCCCCAAGGACTGCTGGAGGGTTTCATAGAAGTTAGCTATAGGATGACCCCAGAGAGACCCTCTCTGTACATCCAGAATCATGACCATGAGCTCAGGTAACTGCTGTGGTAATTTAGTATAAACTTGGTGTTTGTGAAGCAAATAGGTTCACTGTCAAAATTGCACATTCATAATAGCGCTACCACTTTAAGCACGGTTTAATTAGCAACTGTACCAAATAGCGTTAAGATGTTATGGCAATCAAATTTACCTTGTGATTGTGAACCCAAACTTACTTTTACATTCACAGGACAGCATACAAGAAACACATAAGGGAGCAAGTTAACAAGTTAACAAGCCTGTCACTTATCAGTTTATACAATGAACTACAGTGACCTTTACTTAATTATATCCAACCATAATTGCCTTGTTACAATCCAGTTTCCATCTTAATTGGTGCTTGCAAGCTACCAAACCACAGCATAGTTGCACCGTGTCAGATACCCTGAACAGCCAGATAACCTGTACAATGGCAGTACTCTTCATCAGGAGCCAGAAGGGTGGAGAATTAGTTGTGCTTGATAGCTTTCTATACCGACTGGAAAGAGTTACCACTTAGAAATCATATTATAAATGCCTGGAATATAACAAGGGGCATTGCTCTGCACACCTGCATCTCAAAGGGGAGTGTGTGTTGAAAATCATAGGCTCACATAATCATGTCCCAGACCTTGTGCAAGTTGCAGTGAAGGATGCAGTGGTGTCAGTGAAGGACCGTGCAGTGTACTGTGGAAACAATGCACCAGATTGTTGCCGACACAGTGTCTCAGCTGTCTCAGCCAGTATCATCGCAACTGCCTGCAATGTCACTGCTGAAAAGGACAGTGCGCAGGAACAGAAGGGCCACTGCACACCCTCTACTGGAGCCTGCCGCTGCACTAGTAATATCGCCTGACCTTGTGCAAACTGTAAAGAAAGAAAACTTCCTGGTTTATGATTCTGGTCCATGTCCTGACAGAATTTTGATATTTTCAACTACCCAGGACATACAACAACTGAAGAGTAGCAGCCACTGGTTTGCAGATGGGACATTTAAGTGCTGCCCAAGCATTTTTGCACAATTGTACACCATACATGCAGTAAGGTATGGTACTATAGTGCCACTGATTTATATCCTGATGGGGAACAGAAGAGCAGCAACTTATGGTAAAGTTTTTACTGCACTGCAAAATCTTTGTGGGCAGGTGCAGCCAGAAACAGTTCTAATAGACTTTGAGCTGGCACCCATCAAAGCATTTCAGCAGGCATTTCCTCAAGGAAAATTGAGAGGTTGTTTCTTTCACATGTACCAGGCAGTTTGGTGTAAAGTCCAGGAACTGCCTGATGTTTGTGGCTGATACACCACCGATCCTAATTTTGCCCTTCATATAAGGTTCTTACCTGCTCTGGCCTACGTGCCAGTTGCTGATGTGATTCCAAGCTTCAACAAATGAATGCAAATGGATTTCTTTCAAACTAATGGGGACCTTCTTACAAACCTCGCCAAATACTTTGAAGACATGTGGTTGGGATGACCCTGAGCCAGAGGTGGTCGGAGGTGTCCAATGTTCCCAGTGCCACAATGGAACTGCTTTGAAGCAGTAAGGGATGATTTGCCCAGAATCGTGAATGCGGTAGAGGTTTGGCACCGTAGATATAACCATTTTGTGGGAGCACACCATCCCTCAATCTGGAAATTTTTCAATTTTCTGAAAACAGAACAACACATGAACACAACAATTATGGAACAATTGGTTGCATGTTCTGCTGTCTCTGAGGTCTGAAAGAAATATAAGGATACTGCTAAGAGAATAGCAAAAATTGTTGCAGGATACCACACATGCCCAAGGTGTGAATATCTTAGGAGAATCGCATACAATTTTCAACTCCAGACATAAATAAGGAAAGTAAGAGTTTGGATAGATATTGGTAGTTTGCACTCATTCACTATATTTCTTTGGGCTCAATAAAGCAAGTAGCACACGTATTTTAAAAAGTTTAGTAATAAAGATTACCTTCCAATCAGTGCGCAGTGGAAGTCCAGTGGAATTCCAGTGTAATGTTTACATGTGGGAACTGTGGTGAGGCAGAAATGCGGGGAACATTGAGAGAGAGAGACACCGGGTTGGTGCACTGGTTTTACTTGTCTCCGCATAGAAAACAGAAGCAAGAACAAGCAAGAAGAAATGTTATTCCCACGTAGATGTATTCAAACAGTAAGACAGAAGTAATTTACAGTCTAGAGCGTCTTCACTGTGACATAAAGTACTGCGGCCAAATGAGAGGTCGCTTAAATTGCATGCGCTGATTTGTTTGTGCTATTTTTGACCACACGATTAGCACTGTGCAATTATGACCAGATCCCAAGCAAATATATCCTAACTTGTAAATAAAGGTAGTGTTCTCTACCTGTTAGCCATACTCTGTCTGCGGGGTTTCAAAAGGGAGAACTCCATGGGTATCAAAAAATCGATACATATGCATCAGGCCGAGCCACTGAATTTATTTTTAAAAGATAGGGTGTGGCTTAGTACATGCATTAGTTTTGTCCACTTGGGGGGTTCAGAGCTTTTCGGTAGTGTTTATGGAGACTTGCAGTTCAGGCAGGCATTACATAAAATTTAGGATTTGACAGCAGTCAGTAGGCCCTGTGTGATGCAAGAGATCATATATAACTTTGTTTGCTCAGGGCAGGATGTGGACACTAGTGTTGACAACCCTAAGGAACACCACACCACCAATTCGCTGAGACTTCTGAGACTCCAAACCCTAATGCTTTCATTTCCCTGCTTTGTACACTTTGACAGTTTGGGAACCCTAATCTATGCATTAACACAGTTTTTGCAATGAATTTCCCTTCTTTTTGTGATAGTGGACTTGTATGCAGAAGTAGCAGAAGTGCAGGGCCCTGTGAGCTGTGTGCTTCTGTGAGGCTACAGGTGCAAACACACAGGTCTCTCTGGGTCCTGCACCAAGGGAAGTGTCCTGTCGGTACTTCTGTAGGAAGATAGGAAGATTCCCATCTGCTTGCAAGGGTGCTGGACCCTCCAGGTCATGTGCTTCAGTGCTGCTATGGATGCATATGCACAGGGCCCAGAATGCCCTACACCAAGGGAAGAGTCTGACTGGCTGTGGAAGCACTGGGCCATCAGGGCCTGTGCTTCCATGCAGCTAAGATGCAGATGCACAGGACCCTCTGTGCCCTGTGTGAAGGGAAGAATCTTTCTGGCTGTAAAAGTGCAGGGCACTCCATGTCCTGCAGTTCCATCTGGCTATGAATGCAAAGAATTTGTGGGGATGTTTGGGGGGCTGTGGAAGGGCAGGTTTTTTGGGTGGCTAGAGATGCAGATGCACAGGGCCAGGAGTCCTTCTGGCTGTAGAAGTGTAAGACCCTTGGGGCCCTCAATTTCTATGCAGCTATGGCTTCAGAGGTGCAGAACTCTCTGGCTCCTATGCCAAGAGAAGTCTCCTCTTTACTATATGATTGCTTTTTGTTGTGCGGCCAACACTGCACCATCCCTCCCCCGGCTGGGGGGGGGTGCCACACAGCAGTGCCATCCTACCAGCCTGAGCCAACCCAGCTGGCTCACTGAGCTTGTTCCCAAACTCACCTTACAGGCACAGGATCACAGCGCACTACCCGCTGGGCCAAAGGCTGGCCCTGCACACAATGGTTCTTCATAACTTTCTGAAATACTGACCCTTGGTCACTAGAATGTGTTAAATCTCACTTGAAAAGTGGTTTCATAGAGCAAATATGAAATTGCCTTTCAGCCTGTATTTGAAAATTGTCACCATCCTTGTTCATGAGGCAGGGCCATATAAACAGTATATTCACAATTTGGGACTAAAATATTGTAAAACAAGTATGTTATGAGTAAAAGAAACTGAGACACGAAACATTTATTGTGCACACCAAAAATGGAATTCTTGGGTCACACATCTAAGTGCAAATGAAGATTTTTTTTTTTCACCAAAAATTGAATTCTTGGGTTGCACATCTAAGTGCAAACGAAGAATTTTTTTCCACCAAAACTGGAATTCTTGGGTTGCACATTTACGTGTGGCCCAAGAATTCCATTTCTGGTATTCAAGAACAATTCTTAGGTCACACTTAAATGTGCCACCCAAGAATTAGCTACTTGCAACACAAGAGTAGGCCATCTCGGTAAGCTCACAGCCAAAGAACTTAAAGTCTAAAAAATACTTCTGACCTGTTTTTTGAAAAACATACACAAGAATCAAACTTAATGGGTCCTATTTACCAGGATTGTGTTTTTTTTTTAAATAACTAATTTTTAAGTATTTTCAATTTTTTTTTGTCCAGATAAAAAACGAGATGACCTAAAAAACTTTCTCAAGACCCAATAACACAGTTAGTAATGACACAAAAATGCTTGTGAAAGAAGAATATTATGGTCTTATCAAAGGATCATCTCAAAAACTCTTCTGAGCATGCTCAGAAGCCAAATTTGAAAATCTTGTAACTCTGGAACCAATGAATAATATTCTCATGAAACCTTTCAAAGGCACAGCCTTGACACAAGCCCCTTCAGCCCTCAGTTCTTCAGAACTAAATTGCATACTACGTTGACTATAGGTGGGAGCAAAATAAAAAACATCCAAAAATGGTGCATTTTATGTATTTTTGACATTTCCGGATGTCAGAATTTGGTTAAGTGCCCATTACAAATCTTGCCACATCTGGAGAACATGCCTCCCAGACCCATGCATGCCAAATTTAGCACAATGTCATTGAATGTCACCATAGTTATGATGTTGTAATGATTTGGGTTTAACATTGAATGTTTGATCAACCCTCATATATATGCACTAACCGTGCATAATGTTTATGAATTGTATATCTATTATGAACTGCAAAAAACTATGTTAATGCATCTATTAGGCTTGAAGTACAAAGAAAAGACAGGAAATGAAAAATAAGGGTTAGACATCCCTGAAATCTTAACGGATCAAGTTTCAACAATCATGCAATATGGTGCTGGTATTATTTTAACATTAGCGCTCTCCCACAAGCACTGCTCTGTCATTTCCTTTGTCTGACAAGACAGTGCCACAGTTAGGGTTATGCCAACACTGCAGTGCATGAGCATTTAAACCTCAATATACACCACACCACTATTTTTTCAAGGTTCCTGGTCCAGGGACTTCTAAACCTAGTTTGTCAGTTCCTGACTTTTGACACATTATGCTTCAACTCTAATACTAATGTATTTATTTTTGCAATTCATGCTTTCTTGCAGTATTAAAGGTGTGAGATTTATGCATGTCAATGCCTGCAGCCTCTTGAAGAAGATTGCCTCCATTCAGGCCTGGGTATGCCACACTATGCCTGATGTCCTTGTGGTAACGGAGTCATGGCTCAGACCTGGCCCACCTAGTCTGCCCATTTCCCTACCTACAGGATAAGCCACAGATCCTAGTTAACCAACAGCCTATTTCTTCCTACCCCCCACAAGAATTGCCTTATATCTGTCCCATGTATTCTAGAATTCTCCCACAGTTTTAGACCCCATAACATCCTCAGGAAGGCTGTTCCATGCATCCACTACCCTCTCTGTGAAAAAATACTTCCTCACATTGCCCCTGAACCTCCCCCCCATTTTTAAATTGTGCCCCTTGTTCTTGCATGTCTCTTTTTCTGAAAGATGCTACCCTCTTGGACTTGTTGATTCCACTGAGGTACTTAAACATTTCTATCATGTCCCCCCCTGCCTCCTTTCCTCAAGGGTATACATATTAAGCTCTTTTAACATCTCCTCATATGGCTTCTCTTGCAGACCCTGCATCATTCTAGTTGCCCTCCTCTGGACTGCCTCTATCCTGTCTATGTCCTTGCGGAGATGGGGTCTCTAGAAGTGGACGCAGTACTCCAGATGGGTTCTCACTGACTGTTTGTACAGAGGGATAACAACTTCCTGTTTTCTGCTGGTGATGCCTCTCCCTATGCATCCCAGTATACCCCCAGCTCTCCCTACTGCCTTCTCACATTGCTTGCTAACCTTAAGGTCATCTGATATGATTACCCCCAGGTCTCTTTCCTTTTTTGTTTTTGTTACTACCCCCCCATTGTGTAATCTTCCCCTGGGTTTTTGTTTCCCAAGTGTATTATTTTGCACTCCTTTGCATTGAATCCTAGCTGCCATACTTCCGTCCATTCATCCAACCTTGCCAAGTCCCTTCTCATCCTTTCCACACCTCCTTGTGCATCAACCCTGTTGCAGATCTTTATGTCACCTGCAAAGAGGCATACTTTTCCTTCCAGTCCCTCTGCAATGTCACTTATAAAGACATTAAAAAGGACTAGACCCAGTACTGAACCATGCAGTACCCCATTAGTAACCCCTCTGTCTTCAGAGTGGACTCCATTTACAATTACCTTCTGTGTCCTGTTGTCTAGCCAATGTTCTACCCAGGCTACCACCCTGGGACCCACTCCCAGGCTGGTTAATTTGACTATTAATCTTTTGTGTGGGACTGTGTCAAATGCCTTGCTAAAGTCTAAGTAGACCATGTACACAGCCCCTCCCTGGTCTACTACTTCGGTCACCCAGTCAAAGAAATCAATTAGATTCATCTGACATGAACTTTCCGCTGTGAACCCATGCTGCCTTAGGTCCTGTGCCCCACTGGCCTCTAGGTACTCAACAATTATTTTCTTCAGAAGTGATTCCATCACTTTCCCTACCACAGAGGTCAAACTGACAGGTCTATAGTTTCCTGCCTCTGTCTTGCTCCCACTTTTGTGAAGGGGAATCACATCCGCTTTCCTCCAGTCCTCAGGTAACATACCATCCTCCCATGATTTGTTAAAAAGGGTAGTCAATGGTTTCACTAGTTCTCCCCTTTATTCTTTTAGAATTCTGGGGTGAATTCCATCAGTCCCCATTGCTTTGTCCACCTTCAGTTTTAGGAGTTCTTTCAGAACCCTTTCTTCTGTGAAAGGACTGAGATCGACCCCCCTAGCCAGAATGCTTCTGTTAATTGGATTAGGCACCTCCGCCTTCTCTTTTGTGAATACTGAGCAGAAATATTCATTCAGTATCCCTGCTTTTTCCCTATCCCCCTCTGCCCACCAACCGTTCATTCTATTCAGCCTCACTATCCCTCCTCCCTAACAAAATGTTTTAAATATTGTTGTTAATGACATGGAGTTTCTATTGATAATGCTTGAACCTTCATCCTTGCATTATCATAATATCACAACAGATTAAATTTCCTATGTGTTCCATGCTATATTAGACAAAATGTTTTAACTGCATGCATAATCAGATCATGTAACCAAAACCGCATACTACCTTAACTCATCTCACTGTGTTGAAAGTGCAGTTTGTATACTGCATTCTTACACCTCTTTGCTGTTGCAAACAAGTTTCACAATTCCAAAATTGTACCTTATGTATGTCTTTGCTGAAGGTTTCCTGAAAATGCCATAACCAAAGAAAATGCTTACAACTTTTGCTTTACATTATTTTATTTATCGAAAGAAACCATAGCATACAAATAACTTTTTAATCTAAACTCCTATTCCATATATATTTTGTCTTATGCCCACTTATTTTTATTGTGGCTTTTTGCCTACCAATCTGTTAAAATAAAGTTTACAGAGACCAGTGGCCAACTTCTAAAATGTGAATATACTGTAACATTTATAGGAGCTTAATGAGTAATTGAAGTTACTTTCTAGGAGGCATACTGCTTTGCTCACACATGGGTGTTTACTAGCACTCTAAGCATTCTGTGAGTATGGCTTTTATACTTGAGCTGCTGAGGGCGAGGCTAATGCACGCAGTGGGGCAGGTCATCATGAAGATGTGATGGCAGACATGTCAGGTATTCAGAGTGCTCATACCTGTGCTTGGTACGCTTGACTCACTATTCACCTCCTGACAGGTCCCATTTTTGCACATCTGATTAACATTTAGTGTAAGTGCACTGCAGGGATTGGCTGGTCAGTTTGTGAATGGTCAAAAGGTGATGGTTAAGAAGTCAACCAGATGGAGGCCTGACTTTGAAAAGACACCCGGTTTCTTTCTTTTGCATTACATTGTCAATTCTGTGTAATAAAAAAGTGTAAACTGATTAAGCTACCAAGTCCTTAACAATGAAATATAAACACAAATGGTTCCCATGTTATTACCAACCAAATGTCAAAAACGTGCACAAGGATGCATTTTTCCTTAGGAAGTTGTTTCCAGGGTGGTGAATGAGAAGAATGGAACATTGGGATGTTTTGGGATGGGGGGGTTCAGTGATATTGTATCACACATTCCTTAGTACATACAAATCGACACCAGATTTAGTCATGTTTCCACATTTTGAATTAAAACATCTGTTCATGTTTACAACATGGAGAACTAATCTATTCATGCCATTTTTTTCACATACGTATGAGTTATCAGCATGTCTGCCAGCTTTCCTCTTCATTCATCCCTATTTATACATATAAAGCCCCTTGAGATTATATCCAAAACATTTCTCTTTTTGACAACAGTTTATCCCAGTCTCTCCCTCTTCTTGGTTTGGGAACAACTACTATCCCCGGCACATTTGTGAGTGCCCTGGAAACCTAACTTGTCTGGAATCACGTTCCATTGCTTAGCAACAGATTGCTCTTAGGGCAGTGGCATAGGTGGATATCGTTACATCATCATGATGACCCATCCCTCTGCGTGCATTAGCACTGCCTTCAGCAGCCCAAGTATAACAGCTAGAATCACAGAATGCTCAAAGTGCCAGTAAACACTCATGTGTGAGTGAAGCATGCTGCTGCCCAGAAAGTAACTTCAGTTAACCTTTAACATAACCTGTAAACGTTGCAATATGTTCACATTTTAGAACTTGGCAACTGATTATTAAAATCTTATTTTTAACAGATTGGTAGGCAAAAAGCCATAATAAAATTGAGTATAAGACTAAAACTACATGGAATAGGTGTTTAGACTAATAAGTTATTTATACACTACGATTTCTTTCTATAAATAAGTAAAATAATGCAAAGCAAAAATTGTAAGCATTTGCTTTGGTTATAGCTGTGACGCTTGGCCAGCTGGTTATAATTGTTCTATGATATTTATAATACAGAATGTGGTATGTGAGTGTCTCACATTAGACATCTTGTGCTATGGTGCCCCCCCCCCCCAGGCCACTGAAGTGCCAAGTGACCTGAAACCAGGAGGTAATTAAAAGACTAGAGGGACTTAAATAAGGGTCTCCTGTTTTTCTTAGAACTGACCCAGCTGCCAGGATATAGGGCTCATAAACTTTTATGATGTCTTAGAAGAAAAACATGTTATCATACCATGGTGCTAAAGTTGCAAAAAATCCTTTGATGCCTTGGGAACAGGAACTGCTCAAGATCACAGGAAAGGCTTGATTAAAAACTGTCATAATTTGGGAAATTAGTTTTTGCTGAAGTCACAGTATTTAAAATATTTCCTGACAGGAAGATCATTGTTTGTATATTTTTTATATTCTAAAAGGAGGAGCTAGATGACATCATAGAAGGGGTGTGGAAACACAGAGTGTTAAACTG
Organism: Neoceratodus forsteri; assembly: GCA_016271365.2. Taxonomy (NCBI): domain Eukaryota; kingdom Metazoa; phylum Chordata; order Ceratodontiformes; family Ceratodontidae; genus Neoceratodus; species Neoceratodus forsteri. Next base: position 739,791,540 of record CM057449.1, read on the forward strand.
TATTCTGTGTTGGAACTGAGTGACATATCTGTTTGGGCTCTTAAGAAGCAAGATCTAACTGTAAGCACTATAGAGGCAATACATTAGATAGAAAAAGTCTAACTGTATGTTGGTAGTAGTTTGTAGTTTTCTTTGTTTTCTTTAAGTGATTGTATGCTTTTTGATATAGTGTTCTGTGTTTACATTTTACATATTTTTATCCATTTTAGTAAAAACATTATTTTGAAAAACTGCCTGCGTGTGTCTTCGAAGTACTTTTTGCATGTGACATATAGAGGGTTAAGACTGTCAAAAACTGTTCAAAGCTGGATGATGTTACCAAACTGGGAAAAGGTAAGAATATACCTAAGGTCTTTTATAGAGTTTTAAGGGTTCATTTTTGGATAATTGGTTAGGTGCCCTTAGGCATAAGATATCTGGCATGCCCCCGAAGGACAGATTATCTGAGCCTGTACATTAAGTACGCTAGCATAAGGTTCACAGTTTGAATCCCCCCAGAACTTGAGACCAAAGGTGGTTCAGACCCACAAGCAGACAGGAGGGTTACCCTGTCTGTTACCTGTTCACATTACTGCACTCGGAGGTTGGCACTGGGGGAGCAGAGGGCATGACCTGCTGAGTGCGTTTGTGACAATGCCATTTTTAGGAAACCTTCAGCAAAGAGATACACAAGGCATGATTTTGGAATTGTGAAACATATTTACAATAGGAAAGAAGATATATGAATGTAGTATACAAACTGCATTTTCAACATAGTGAGATGAGTTAAGGTAGTATGTGTTTTAAAACATGTTGCCTAAGATTGCATGGAACACATAGGACATTTAATCTGTTGTGATATGATAAAGCAAAAATGTGGGTTCAAGCACTATCAATAGACACCCCATGTAACTAATAACAGTATTTAAACAATTTTGTTTTATATACCTTTATAGATTTATGGATTTTTTTTGAATGTCTGAGAAATTTAATATGATATAAAGTAAGGAAAAGACTCATTGAGTAAGCCTCAAATATCTGTCCACATGGATTGTTTTCTGCTATACAGCACACAATGTTATGGATCATTTTAATGTTTTAAATACATTTTATTTGATATGTACTCCAGACAGACTGAGTGTAGACTGCATATCTGATATTAAACAAAGTGCATGTCTTTTGACAGAAAAGGAGGACTGTGTTCTCCCTGAAGAATCCCTTTAGAAAGGGCGAAACATCGTTTTTTGCAACAGACATTGTCACAGAATGAAGTGTTCAAATTTGTCCATTAGTCCATTTTTGCAAATACCTTTTTCCATTAAAAAACTAAGTCTCTGTTTTATGACTTAGGGTTTTTCCCCAGTATTTTGTCTTATCTGCAGGAAGAGAAATGCATTGGAGGACAGCTGAGGATCACATAATTAAACATTCAGGATTTACACTAAGGGACATAAGAGTGACAATGTACTGTGAGGGGAGGAGGGTTGCATAGGTACTTGATGGTGAGTGTGTTTTTTTTATTATATGGTATGTGTGGGGGAAAAGGATGGGGAAGGGAACATAGCCAGTGGGTGGGGGGAGGGTTTGATGGGATCCAGATGGATACTAGCAGAGGGGTTGGGCACTTGCTGCTGGCTGTTTAAAAGTTCAGGCAGATGGAGGGTACCAGCATTGGGCACTGGGCACCCACAGCTGGTTGTTCAAGAGTGGTGAAACTGTGAGCATGACCATTGGAAAAACATGGGGGGATGGTGTTGGCAGTGAAGATGGGTTCTCAACCACTGGCAATCTTTCAAGAAAGCAGGGGCCATTTTTGTGACAAAACATGAACTAAAAGGGCATATTCAAGTTATGAGAGTGCAGACTCCTTGGACTGTTGAACAATAGTCTATATATGTGCAAACTACTGATGTTATTTTCTTTTTTATTAAAAAATCTACAAACTTCTGAACAATGCCATTTAGCAAAGTTTCCTTCTTTGGCCAAACTCTAAAGAACCTGAAAGCTTCAGGTTTTGACTGACATCCATTTTTGTGCTATCAGCGAAAAAATCAAAGGTCTGACCACTACCAAATTAAAAGGCTCCAGTGATCGTGACACCAACTATGTGCATTCTAAATTGTAGGCTGTTCCATCCAAGGATAGCCATGTTATTCGGGTGCAAAAAAAATGATGTTTAAATTAAACTGCCTACCCAACCCAAGTAATAGGTACACTATTGTGCACTTATAATACTGGCACTGTAGCAGCAGTCTATTAGCACTGAATTAGTGTTTGTGTCAAAACCACTATTTTTAACAACGTATACAGTAACTTGGCTATCTTAGGACCTATAAGGTTTTTAAATATTAACAAAATGCACTTTCTCAGTAATAGAGGCTAAGTACATGGTCACTCTCAAAATAATCAGTCCAGTAGTTTTTAAGGTCCAGATTTTACAGATAGTGCAATATATCCCCTTTTTGAGACCCTATTTACTCTTTTATAATGAAAAAAATGCACCAATTTAAAACTTGAAGCTTTCAAGTTAATTATATATTGTTCCAGAATATGGGCTTTATTTATTTTGTAATGAAAACAGCCTAAACGTAAACATTACAACTGTTAAAAAATCACAGGAGCCCATACATGCACAAACTAAATAAACACTGAAAATAAATACTGTAAATGAAAAATGTGTTTTTTCTTCATTCATGACTGACTTCCAAGTCAATCACAAAAAGAAAAAAAATGGTCATGTTTTCCCTTGCCCATCACCAGGACCCCACTATAAACACAAAGACTTGTTTTCATTCATGATTGACTTTTAAGTCAATTACAAATGCAAACAAGAATTTGTCAATGCCGAATGTTGTCTTGCTGCCATTGGCATTGGTAGTACAGGAGTTAAAGAGATGCATAATAGGAATGGCACTGAAGTATGGAACTGACGCCAACCCCACCCCATGCCACCCCACCCTACAGAGACTGACAGGCATTGAGGTGTGCCTTTGGGTTATCGGCCATAATGTTCATGCCATTTCACCTCACCCTACCCTGCAGACTCCGACAAGTGTTGCATTGTGCCTTGGCATTGTCAGGCCTTGCACTTACCCCGTTCCATAAGGAAATACATTGAGATGGGTGTAATATAGGAGAATGGGGTGAACTTTGGGGCTGAAGAGTCCAAGGCACACCTTGATGCCTGTCACTGGCTGCAGGTTGGGCATGGGGGTGGAATGGTGTGAGCATTAGAGCCAATAATCCAAAGTCACACCCCTGATGCCTGTCAGTCTCTACAGGGTGGGACATTATGGTTAGAAACTCTAACACCCCAGGTGTTTGTATTTGCACTCCAAATTTTCAATATGTGCTTTTTGTGACCCCGCCTCATGAAAGCATTTGGGATCTCCACTCATGAACAGTGGCACTCTGATTTTGTTAATCTGTCCCAAATGTTGATTTCCCACAGTGACCGCACCATTCTGCACCAGATGTGTGAAAACACATTTTGGGCAGGATGTAAAAATGACAGCTGTACCATCCATAAGGAGGTGTGAAGAAATGGCAATGTTGAAAATCTGGACTGAAAATATTAAAAATTTTCGAAGTTACAAGCATGCGTAGAAACTGTGCAATGCATGCTCATAACACGGTCATTTTGTGGAATTTTTTCATCAAATTTTCAACATAGGCATTGTGGGACATCCACTCATGAACAGTGGCACTCTGATTTTGTTAATCTGTCCTGAACATTGATTTCCTGAAGCAACTGCACCATTCTGCGCCAGATGTGCGAAAATACATTTCAGGCAAGATGTAAAAAATGACAGCTATACCATTCATAAGGAGGTGTGAAGAAATCGCAATGTTGAAAATCTGGAGTGAAAATATTAAATATTCTCCAACTTACAAGCATGCATGGAAACTGCGCAATGCACACTCATAACACAGTCATTTTGTGGAATTTTTTCACCAAATTCTCAACATAGGCATTTTGGGACCTCCACCCATGAATGGTGTCACTGTGATTTTCTTAATCTGTCCCAAACATTGATTTCCAACAGCGACCATGCTATTGTGTGCCAGATGTGCAAAACACATTTCGGGCAGGATGTGAAAAATGACAGTTGTACTGTTCATAAGGAGGTGTGAAAAACTGGCAATGTTGAAAATCTGGAGTGAAAATATTAACAATTCTTGAACTTATGAGCCTGCATGGAAACTGTACAATGCACACTCATCACAGTAATTTTTTGGATTTTTTTCACCAAATTTGCAACATAGGCTTTCTGGCAGCCCACCTCATGAACAGTGACACTGTCATTTCTTTAATCAGTCCCAAAAGGTGATTCCATGCACTGACCCCGAAATCAACTTTCGGGATCCAATAACAAAATGACAGTGACTGAGTTCATGAGGTGGGGTCCCAAGAACCCCATGTTGAAAATTTGGAGCCAAAAGTTGCAAAAATGGCTGAGCTATCCACCTACATTTTGAACCCCCCCCCTCCATTGATGCCATTATACAGCTTACCATGATTTTCTTCAATTCACAGTCAGCTTTCAAGAGTGCAGACGTGTTCCCGCTCCACCAAAGATCATCGCCCCATGCTCTAGAGGTAAGTATGGTGTGAGGGGGGTGTGGGGAGGTAGGGTGCCCAGAAGGTGGATGCGGGTTGGAGGATCAGGGCCATCATGACCATTAGGGACCATTTTCTGTTTTACAGGGTAAAAAGAAAAAAGAACGTCGCGGGAAGGTTTTTTTCTTTCAGGGTGTGACAAGGACATTTTTACACACTGGGGTGGGCTCCCAGTGTATCACCTGTGTTTTTTGGGGACAGGTAACTGAAGCCAATGGGGATTGGGCCCCCCCATCAGCAAAGAAAGTGTGGCAATGTTTGGGGGAGCATGATGCCAAGGGGTATTGGGCACTCTCCTCAGCAGACAAAACAAGGGGGAACATTATGCAGATGGGGATTGGGCTCCCCCATCAGCAAATGAACTGGGGAGAGGGCATGCTGACAGGGGGATTGGATACCCCTAACATTGGCTTTCGTGGGACTGTGAGAGGTGGACGGCGGCAGCCACTGCCATGTTTATTAAAATATTTCAGCAGCAAGACATGCCCTGCAATGACGGGGTGCTCCCTCATTGCAGCAGCAAAATTCTTTCAAGTTGGTGGCATGCTTCTGAACTGCTGTCATAGACAGCATGCTCATTCATTGGTGCCACAGAGACAAGCCCAAAAAAGCAGTGGCACCATTGGCCACAACACAGGCACAGCTCCACAACCTGCTACTCCAGCAAGCTGTCACAAAATGTTGCTAGCGCTGCATGCCCAAGACAACATAAAAAGAACATATGTTTTGTTCAGTTTCCTACATTAGTAGCCCAATTCAGTGTCAGATACAACCCATCCCCTTCCCCGACACTGGATGTTCATCCCCAGTGTCAGGTGCCTTCAACTTTTGTAGCCAACTGCTTCCCAACCCCTGCGGCTCACTAACAGTCCCCCTTAAATTGCAAAGCAACCCCCCTGTACCTATGCCACCCTCCTCTACCCCACGCCAACCCTGGTACATAACTTTAATTATTGTTCCCACATTGGCGATTGGTACTGCCCTCTGTCTATCTCAGCTGGTTGTGTCTTGCCCTCCACCATCTGCAACTGATCACTAAACTTCAAACAAAAAATAAAAGAAAAAATAACCCCTACCCTCATCCAACCCATGCCACCCCACCCTCAAACAATGGGTTCCATAATGGGGAACCAGTACAGTCCTCCCTCTGTTTCTGATGGTCACCAGGTTGTGCTCTTTTCTTACCAACTACTAACCCCTAATAGTTACTACTCAGTGTGTCTTGAAAACAAGAAGGCATTAGCCCATCGAGAGTTTCTCCCACTCCAATTGGGTGTCTAGTTAATATGTGTCCCTTTCCAATTAAGATGTTTATCTAGCAGTTATTTTAAGTTACTGAAACTTGTGCAGTCCACTACTTATTGTGGTAATGCATTCCAAGCTCTAGCCACCCTCACTGTGAAGAAACTGTCTCTTTTTCTTGTGTTAATGATCTGTATGTATAGTTGCTTATTATGATTTCTTAGGTTGGCAGTTCTATTTTGATTGTAAAAACCACACTGCTTAGTGAGTTGTTTGTCTTTAAGTATTTTATACTGCAGTAACATGTCTCCCCAGCTCATCTGTCTTCGAGGGTGACTAGACCTGTCTGTTGTAGCCTAGATTCATATGAGTTATTTTTTAGGTTGGGTATTAGTTTGTTGCTCACCTTTGGACAGATTTGACACGTTTTATATCCCTTATGTAAGTGGGGTTCCAGAAGGGATATCCAAAGTCCATGAGGGGCCGTATGTACGTTTTGTAGAGCGGAATCAGAACTGACTGATTTTTATTAACAAAGGTAGGCTTTACCCTATTTAGTATTGAGTTGGCTATCTGTGCAGCTTTCCTACAATGAACTCTCTGTGTTAGTGTGTTATTCACAGTAACACCCAAGTCTTGTTCTTTAGAAGAATATTTTAGGGTTAAGTTATTAAGCTGATATGAGTATTGGGGATTTTTTTTTACCATAATGCAGTACTACACAATTGTCCATATTTAATATAATTTTATTTTCCATGCACCAGCATTCAATTTCCAGTAAATCATTGCAGATCGCTTGATACTTATTGTATGTGTCAACATTTCCCCCTAGTTTAGTATCATCTGCAAATGTTATTCCAGTATTTGTTACGTGGTTATTAATATCCATAATGAAAATATTGAACAATGTGGGTCCCAACATGGATCCTTGAGGGACACCACTAGACACTATCCCAGGCTGGGACAAGGTACCTCTAACCCTAACTCTCTGTGTTCTGTGGTCCATCAGTTGTCAATCCATTTCACTATATTGTTATTAACTCCCAGTGTAGATAGCTTTACCAATAGTTCTCTGTGAGGCACCTTGTCAAAAGCCTTTCCAAAGTCTGATAGTATGACATCCATCAGTTTGTTTTTGTCCAGATTAGTGTTAATTAAATTATAGAATGTAATGAGATTTGTTGTACATGACCTATATGGTGTAAACCTATGTTGCTGATTATCTGTAATTCCTAAATTAGTAAACTCAAGTTCTATTTTGTTTTTAATCAATCTTTCAAGTAACTCACAGCAAACAGCAGTAAAACTTATAGGTCTATAGTTTTTAGGTCCTTTTTCATGAATGGGGATCACTGTAGACTTTTTCCAGTCATTTGGTATTACTCCTGTCAGAAGTGATTTACGGAATAACAAAGTCAGTGGTATAGTTATCACTTGGGATGCCTGTGGCCAAAGTTTTCTTGCGAGCCTGGTTCACTGGGTGCCAACCAGGGGGAGGAAGATTGAGCATCCCAGAAGACAGTCTTCTCTTTTGGAGGAGGGAGGGTAGTCAGTTCCAGTGCAATACTGACACCTGGCTGACCACAGTTGGCACTGCACACAGAGTGGCAGAAAGAGTGAGGAGGCCCCGACAGTGACACACTCCACTGGCCTTCGAGTGTTGAGCATGCACAGGCTCTATTGTTGGTGTCCCACAGGGAGTACAGTGATAACTCCCCATCTGAAAGCAGAATGATGGTCAGACCTCATGCAACCCCTGCACTGGCAACATGTCCCTCCCCAACTTTGGCTCCATCTCTGCGGCAGCCCCACTGTCTCTATCATGGTGGGTGTTGTGCAGAAGCAGGGATAAGACCGTTAAGTCCACAGGATGCCAGGTGACAGGACTGGATAGGTTGGACCTGAAGGGGGCATGCTCAGTAGCTCAGGAGGTTATAGAGATTAATAAAACCTCACTCACCCTCTAGCACCCATTCCACCATCCTAACCCCACAGCTATCCCAGTATGTATATTAATGGGTCTCATGGTGGACAACTGGCACAGACTTTCTTCCACCTTGGCCAGTCACCATTTCTGCTCCACTATTTGATGCCAACCATGAACCTAAAAGAAAAAAACTGCCATAAACCCGTTAGTCTGAAGAAACCTTACTGCACATGGGCAAGGACTTTGGGATTTCTGACAAAAAAGGGCTAACTTTGGTGTACTTGAAAATGTATTTCAAGGTGAAAATCAAACCTTATACTTACGTGGTCATGAGGGAGGATGGTAAACACCCTGAACCTCAAATTTTGGGGAAAAAGCTTAAAAAATTCAAATTGTATGGGTGGTTGAAAAAAAAAAGCTTTGAGTCCAAAATGCATGAACTGTATTTGTTTTCTAACCATAACTTTAATATTTGAAGACCACTTTTTTGAGATGGGCTAATTACCACCCTCCCACACTCACACATGATCACCTAAGTGGCAAGCTTCAGTCCTACTGATTGGGGTTTCAGTTCAAGTAGGGCTTGTAGGGCCCTACACAAAGCATCCTACAGGTCCTGCACCAGCACCATACTTGGTTTGTCTGCTGCTTAACGTAGGGCCCACAGAGTCCTATACAAAGCAAGCTATATTTCAGTGACCACACTCAATGCATCTGCTGCTTCATGTAGGACCCACAGGGCCATGCACAAATCAAGTTAAAGGTCCAATGTCACACCAGACCAGTCTGCTGCTTTGTACAGGGCCCACAGATTCCTACGCAAAGCAAGATACAGATCTGGTGCTATACCCAATGGGTCTGCAGGGCTCTGCATAAAGAAAACTGAGGTGTCCATTATTATATACGGTACCTTTTTTCAAAAGGTAAGGAAATAAATTGCTAAAAACTGAGTTAATGTGTTCATTAGGGTTAAAGTCCACAAAGTAGGGAAATCAAAAGTTAGGGGAACCTGGTGCATTGGTGAACCTGTTGTGTGCTGTCCCACTGGGAATTGAATGATCTCACAACACAGTTTTAATGTTGTCCTACTGCAACGTTTGCACTGTCTTGTCACTCATTTGTGACACAATGAATTGCTTACATAGAGGGTGCTGAGGTTAGTGTGATGTCAATGCTGCATTGCTTGATCATTCAAACTCTGAGGAACAGCACACCACAGATTTAGAAACTTGTGCCCCTAACTTTTGATTTCTCTGCTTTGTGTGCTTTAATCTAATAGATTAATATATTTTTTTGCAATATTTGTTGCAAGACACAACATTAATGCATATGTTAGGGGTGAAGCACAAAAAATACAAAGAAGGAAAATTAAAAATTAGGGTAAAAAATCTCTAAAAATTTGATGAATCGTGGTGTGGTGTGCCTCAAGTTTGGATGATCACGTGACACAGTGTTGGTATTAACGATTGTTCATGTAATTCTTAATAACTGTTTATTGTATGGTCTGTTATGTATTTTGTTGAATTATGTGTTGTCTATTTAAGTTTTTTTTTTATACACTTGACACTTATGAAAAAGGGCACTTGTGCTCATCTCACTTTCAAGTATAAAAAATTAAAAATGAAATGAAAAATATTTCCCTAATATCAGCCTCTCTATGCAAGCATTGCTGCTTCAGTATATTACTTTGACAAGACAGCGCCAATATTAAGATAATGCCAACACTGTATTATATGATCGTTTAAATCCTATGGAATATCACACCACCAATTTAGGAAGTCCCAGTGACATTTTATCCTACCTTTTCATTTCCCTACTTTATACACTTTGTGCTTCAACCCTAATAGATGTATTAATGTTTTTATTTCAGTTTTCCCTTTATGTTTTGAAAAACCATCTGACACCTTCAGCTTTTGCCTTTCTTACACCCCACAATTAACACTGCATAGTGCCACTTACTACACCAGTCCTGTAGCTTCCTTCATCAGAGCCACTCATGAAGCAACCAATGAATTTATGCTCACTGTTGCAGACCTATACAGCAACTTGCTTTGCCAGTGGCCCTGTGGGACACTCATGAAACAACTGCATACTGACTTTCACAGTACCAGAGCTGTAGCTTGCTTTCTGCATGGCCTGTGGACCATTTGTGAAGCAGCTGAATAATGAGACTCATGGTGGCAGACCTACACAGGAGCTTGCCTAAAGCAGCTGTACAGAGAGATGCACTGTATGAGACCTGTAGCTTGCTTCATGGCAACTCATGAAGCAGGTACATTGTAATGCTTACTATGCCAGACCAATAGCTTGTATCACCAGTGGCCCATTTTTTGTGATGTGCTTCAGCCTAATGTCATCACTATTTTGAAAAGAGTTATTTAAAAAGAAACACACTTGAAGAATCAATCACACATCCTAAGCTGTTAACCACACAGCTTTCAAACTTAACTCATTTTCTTGTCTTTAATGTGCAAAGTCTTCTGTTTCTTTGTCAGTGAACAAAAAAAAAAGAGTAGGGAGTTCAGTTGTATTTTAGTTTGTGGTGCACAGATACCCAAGGCTTCAGACTATAAAAAATCACATTTGTTGCACAGCGGCAACAGCAATGGTCAGCACGCACATTTCTGTAGTTATAAAGCGAATATAATAAACTGGTCTCAGAGCATTTGTTTCTTGTTGATTTCTCCAAAACATTTATTTTAAATATTAGAACATCATACCACCACCAGCAAGTTTATAAGGTGTGTGAAACTGCAGATATATTCTTAAAGCAGAAGTACCAGTTATCCAGCAAGAAATGCCATCCTACCTTTTTTAGCAGTAATGTATTCCTTCTAATCTTAGATTCTTCATTGGGGTATTTTAAATTCAATCAGCTATTTTAAAGACTGTGTTTAATTACAACTTTTGTCATTTTTATGGCTCTATAATAAAGATGCAACTTTCAAAATTTTCTCTCCACAGAGCACACACTAACTGCACCCACTGTAGTTTATAATGCAAATATAGAGTATCAGGGTGTTGCCACCACGTTTCTGATGGCCAGCAGCACAACACCATCCTGATTTGTTTACATTCATGATTGTTGACATGGCAAAGGAACAAAAACCTTTTAAGAACTTCAAAATAGTTTATATTGCCTCATGAATGAAATAAAGCAAAAAGAAAATCACATATAATGATGTTTGGTTTGTCCTAACTGCCCACCAAGTTATTTACATTTTTGTTAACTTGTACTGCTGCTTTAATTGAAGGTATTACAAGTATAGCAGATCTCCAAAGAATCTCAGTCCACACAAAAGCCATCTCTTTTCATAAAATTTACCAAGCTTGGCTAAGCATTACTCCATGGCCAGAACTCCAAACCGACATACTACTTCAGACCATCCACTGACTATCATATGCCAGTAAACCACACCCCTAACATTTCAACATCATAACATGATCTCTTCTTCAGAATGGCTACCAAAGGAGCACAGAGGCATCTAGAAGATAAACTTAGAGAGCCAGCACACAGATTAAGAGCAGAAAGCTCAAAAGGTCCGAGTGCAGTGAGTGCAAGGACAGCAATAGTGTGCAGAAAATAGACTTCTTTGTGCAAAAACATGTCAATATGTACAATAATTAGGACATACAAAGGACATACAAATAAATAACGCATAGCAATTCCCACAAAGATCTGCAGATAAGGGGGAGTTGTGGTGGTGTGGGGGTGGAAAGTTACAGAAGCTAATCACCAGTTGAATGGCAGCACCTTTTATCTAAAATTTAACAGCGATCCAACAAATGAAATTGATGAAAAAACTAACTGTGTCATATACTCCGGGCTGATAAACAGCTGGATCACTGATAAGCACAATATCTTATGGTATCCAGTCCAAGGAGACCAGCCCTATATCTGCTTTCTCATTTCCACACAAATAAAATTCTGGTCCCAGGGAGACCAAGTGTGTCAATCTTAGGAGCAACAACTGAAACACTTTCCCATTTTGCAGATGGATATATAAAAGAACCAGTACCCACAATTAAATCCTGTATCAATGATACAATCCTTATGGTCAAAGTACTAGACAATATGATAATTGATAAAAAATTTACTTTGATATGTGTGGATATAGAGAGTATTTATATGACTATCACTCACAGGGTGGTGGGGGGTGAGATTTATTGCCAAAGCACTACAGAAGAGGATGGAAAATGTGGTCCCCCAATCCAATATATAATGGATCTGTACAGGTTTGTACTGGAATCTTATTATTTTATTTTTGAGCAGAGGTTTTATGCCCACGTTAAGGGAACATCAACGGGCACTACATTTGCCCCTAGCCTGGCCAAACTCTATGTGGAAGACTGGGAAGAAGAACACAGGTATGTAGCTGAAAGAACATTTTGTTGGACAGAATTGCAATATGGAAGAGGTGCCTGGATGATCTATTCATTGCATGGATTGAATCTGATAATGAGCTAGAGAAGTTCACAGACTTTGCCAGCTTTACAAGCCTGTATTTAAAATATGCATTTGAAATCAATAAAACTACATTGAATTATTTGAATTTGATTACTGTTAAAGAAGGAAATAAACTAAAAGCTAAGATCTACAGGAAACCAAGCTCTCAAAATACATTGTTACATGCTGACAGTTGCCATCCCCCTTCTTTAACCAAAAGTATACCAAAATGTAAATTCCTATGCCTTAAAAGAACATGCACTGACAAGACTGAATTTCAGGCAAGAAGTCATGAAATGGTGCACAAATCTCAGCAAAGAAAATACAAGAATCAACATATTAGAGCTGCATATGAACATGCAAAGAGCACAGATAGACAGACTATTGTACAAGGGAATCAAAATGGAAATTACTTATTGAACACCCTTATTTGTGACCCGATTCAATCCACAGGCACATAACATTGAGACAGTAATCAAGAAACATTTGCCCATATTGGAGGTGGATTCAGAATAAAAAGTCTTGTCAGAAAAACCGCTGTAAATAAACTTCAGAAGAACAAATATAAGGGATAGATTGGTACATGCAGTAATACTGAAAGACAGATCTACATGTTGGTTGCCCCCTCCCCCGGTAGCTATAATTGTGATCGTTGCTGCCACTTCTCCAACACATGCAATACTAACTGTTTTGCAAACCAAAGAAGTGGAAAAAGATTCCAAAGTAGGCAATTTATAAATTGCAGAATGTCTGGAGTCATTTACTGTAGAATTAATTTATTTTGCTGTAAAAATAATCTTGCTATGTTCGCAGGGTCTGTCCTCTAGCTAAATTAAAGAGACAATATTGTTTTTGCATCTTGACACTTTATTGAAATCAAATATTTAAAAAATTTGTAAAAAAGTGACACTTTTTTGAATACAAAAGACAAAGTACTACAAGAATCAGTAATAGTAACAGTGCAGTCAATTGAATTCATAGTTCGTGGTGATAGCATTCACGCCAGTAGAGGTCAGTTGTTGTCTGCTGTCTGCAATAAAAGAATAGACAGAATAGTTAGCACACATACTATTACCCTTACTTTAAGGGTAGTGATACATACAGTACTTTTTTGTTAATAACCTCATTCAGGCACTGCGAGTGTGCTTCAGTGATCCTGGCTTGTTCCAATCCATGCAAGCAGTCTTCCCTCTGCTCCTTTAATTTGCTGACTGCAGTTATAAGCCACTCAGCATGTTTTGCTTTGATCAATGTCATCCACAGTTCATCTTTTATTTCTGCAGATTGAGACCCAGCATTGATTTATTCAGCGATCATTCCTGCGTACCCTTCGGTAAAATGAATTTTCAGATGATCTTTAAACAGCTTGTTTACAGCGGCACAGGGTCATAATGTCTGAAGACATTATGCTATAGCAATATACCGTACTGCCAATACAGCGCGATATATTGCAAACAACATGATTCTTGTTTTTGTGGGAGGGCTCCACCCCCGCACCCCCTCTTATGGGGGCTGATCCACGAAACCCCACCTGACTAATATAACTAACTCCAGGTGGGGAGGGATTAACACTTAATATCACACAAAGTGTGAAAAAAGAAAAAAAAATTCCATGCATCTGTGACTGTGAATCGAAACCCAGTCCCAAATGCACTGCTTGCCTCCCTTGCTGCCAGTGGCTCATCCCATCAAGCCACGGTAGCTGCTCGGTGGACCCCTTTCCCAGCAGGATTCTTATCCTGCCCTGGGAAGAGTGAGAGGGTGCACTACTGGGCATACTTCCATTCGAGGTTTTGCACCCTCTTGCTCTTACCTACTGCACTTTTCCTACCTCGCAGTCATGTTGTGTGCTGTAGGTCATGTGACATTTTGACCCAGTAGGGTTTACAGCCACATTGATTGGCTGTAGGAGGTCTGTGCTGGAGGCTGGATCAAACACAGGTACAATAGCCACTTGCTCCAATTTCTCTAGGACCAAGGTATTGTGTGCATGTGGTAAAGATCCATTATCAGAATGGTATGCTGAAGGGAGATCATTTTTTTTGTACGCATTCTGTATGTACTGCTTCAGTACTATTTCAATAAATGCCAGCATGCTGTCCTGGTTAGCCCAGTGATTTTCTGTATGGATAATGCTCCAGTCAGGTAGGAAAGAAAGTTTGGGAGGCTAGCCACTGTTTTGCCCTGGTACATAGCCAGTGGGGTAGGTATTCTCAAGCAAGTGTGTAGCTCATAAGCAGCGATACCTGCCCTTCATCACAGAGACCAGTGACCATGATCTGCCTTGTTCCAGCTTTTCAGTAGTCCATTGACTGCATGATGTGAAGTTCAATCTGGTCTCATCGATATTTATATCAAGTTCTGGTGGTACCAGCTCCTGCTTTGCAACACAGCTGATGCATTCTAGGAAGCTAGCTTTAAGTTCATCAAAGTCCAGGGGGTCTTTTGCCCAGCTTTGGTGCCCTTTCTCTTAAACCCATTCGATTTAAGAGTTTCCATGCCCACTGTTGGGTGATTTTCAGGTGTACATCAAATTCATCCAAAAGTTTAGGATTGTTTTCTTTTACAACACCTATAGCAACTGCAGCAACCACCCTGGCATTTACAACATCACCTTCTGTGTGGAGTCATCTTATGATTTGTTTAATCTCTGACCACATCACCCATGAGCAAAGTTGGGTGACCGTGAGGCTTGGTGGGCAGGTGAGGGGTAAGCAAGGCAGGGTCATTAACAGATTTTATTTTATCATGATAATCTGCCTTAAACTTTCTGATTATACTTTTGTTTTTTGTTTTCCTGTATTTACTTTGGTAATATCTGACAGCATTCATAATGCCATTTGTTGCTGCATAATGTCCTAATTCAAAATGGATTTCTGCAGTGTAGTGGGAATACTCAGTACATCTCCATTTAAGGGGTTGGGACGCTGTATGCAGCTCCTGTATAATACTATTTGCAGTTTTGATCAAAATGCCAGCACTGTCACTGAGTGCTGTAGGAGTTCATTCTTCCATGACAGCAAGATCTCTTTTGACACCCTTGCCTCACTGTACCCATTTAACTAATGATGTAGTAGCAGCAGCACAGTTTAAAAGATCAAAAATCAAGTGGTGGTTTGTGAGAGAATACCAACAGCTCACAGGTACAAGTACAGCTGAGTACAGGTGATTACAGGGATTTAAGTTGATTAGCACGTAAAATAAGTCTGACTACAGTTTCATTACAATCTATCATTCATAATCATCTCAGCTGATTACAGTCACTTGAATGGTAGATAGTGGCACTACTATAGGTACAGAGGATTAAAGGGATTAGTGCTGAGTACAATCGGTCCATTAACACTGCAGTCTGTCAGTCACAAAATAGTGGTAATAAAAGGCTACTGATTGCTGATAGATGCCAAATGCCAACAGATACCAAAGACTGCTAAATTAATTGAAATGAATGCATGGAATGTACTGAAATGTACAGAAGCATAAGGTGCATGTCAGAGCACAAATTTAAAATGCTGTCAATACGCCGGTAAAGCTGAATCTGAGAAATTAAGCTTGCATGTTATTTAGCAGCTTTACAGAATATGCTGACCTGTCCTTGTGGATTCTTTTATGTTGGGCAAATAAAACATCAATGACCAGAATCTGTGAACATGCAACTGCAATACGAACGAGAAATGAGCAATAATCTATAGCAAAACATTTCATTGAAGCAGGACATGGCTCTGTTGCAAACTTAAAATTTGTGGAAATAGAGAAAGTTGAACATGAAACCAAAAGAAGTGACTAAGTCTGTAAATTATTACAGCGGGAGTCCTCCTGGATAACAACTTTAAATACCATGCAACCAGCAAGTTTGAATGACGCATTTCCCGCTACATTCATATCTATGACTGTTTGGACTGGACTCAGAATCTATTTGGGGACTGAAGGATTGTGACTGAAACTTATGAATTTATGTGTAATACGTTACTAATAAGCTTTTTTTTTTAGTTTTTTTGTGAAACATTATGCACAGATATGGCGTTAACAATGTTTTGTTTTTAGGATCATTGTGCTTCCTCATTATTCTGAACCTAAGGTTTGATTTATAAGTAACTTCCCAGTTCAAACTGAATAACAATTATTTGATGTAATTGTACATATGACTGATCATCTGATGGCAGATGTGAGTGCAGATATAAAAAAAGTTTTGTTGTGGTTAGTTTTATTGTGTGGCTTGTACTGTGGGTAGTGATATTTTAAAGTATGTTTATGGGTATTGATATGTCTTATTTATTTGTAGATCCTAATTATCTTATATATTGGCATGTTTTTGTGCAAAGAAGTCTATTTTCTGCACACTATCACTACTGTTGCACTCTCTGCACTTTAGATTCCTATTGGGCTGTTTGCTATTAATATGTGTGCTGTCTCAGTAAGCTTGTCTTTTAAATGTTTGTGTGTTCCTTTGGTAGCCATTCTGAAGAAGACATCATGCGATAATGTTGAGATGTTAGAGGTGTGACTTAGTGGTATGTGGTAGTCGGTGGGTGGTCCAAAGCAGTATGTTGTTTCACAGTTCTGGCCATGGAGCAAATCTTAGCTATGCTTGGTAAATTTTGTGAAAAGAGTTGACTTGTGTGGACTGAGATTCTTTGGAGAACTGTTATAACTGCAATTAAGAAAATATCTGCAGCTTCACATACCTTATGAAGTGGTGATATGATGTTCTAATATTTAAAAAAAAATGTTTTGGAGACATTAAAAAGAAACAAATGCACTCTGAGACCAGTTTATTATAGTCACTTTATAACTACAGAAATGTGGGTGCTGACCTTTGCTGTTGCCGCAGTGCAGCAAGTGTGATTTCTTATAGATTCATGCCCTGGGTATCTGTGCACCTCAAATCTAAAAATATAACTGAACTCCTTAACTCTTTTTTCTTCACTGATTAACTTGTTTAGTTCAGCAATTGAGCCTCTTGAGCTCTGTTAATATGGCTGCCACACAAGTACCAATTAACACAGACATATTGACTTTTACTGGTGAAACAAACAATACAATTGCTTTTAGTCTTGCACAAATAGAAGAATTATTTAGCAATATGTAAGTGCAAGGTAAACAGGATGATTTTCAACTATTTGAAAATCTTATGAAAAAATAAATTAATTTTCACCTACACACTACCTCACTTTCACAATACTGGCGTGAAAAACCGATACCTCCAGGACTTAAGAGTCCAACCCCCCCCCCACCCTCTTTGCTATTGATGACACTGAATTTGGGGTGATTGGGAAACATGCTGCTGGTTATAAAAAAAAAAAAGAATGTGAGGCAACAAAAGTTAGAATTGCTGAGAGTGAATCTAATTTGGGTATGACTTATACAGCAGAACAGCTTACATCCCTAAAAAAACAGATCTGCAAATAAATAGATTCACAATGGAACTTAAAAAATACAGAGCAAATAAGAACATGGCAATACTGATTATAAGGAGAGAACTATCTGTGCATGGCATGGCCCAAGGAGAAAATTCCAGCACAAAAGCAAAGTGAATTTTGACTTTGAGGAGGGAAATATATCATCAGGTCAGGAGAGAGGGCAAGTGACATATCTCACAGTGAAACAAACAATGGTAAATATTTTTAAAACATCCAGGAGAAGGTTCCAGCCAATCATATACAGTATGGGTGCAGAAAATCAAGGAGAAGCAAGGGGAGCAAGAGGAGGAGGAGGAGGCAACAGAGGAGGCAGAGAGAGGCGGGGAGGAGGTCATGGCCATGACATGAAATTTAGACCCAGGTGAGATGGTCATTGAGATAGAGAAACCGAAATTGGAGGTCAGAAACCTCAGTACCATCATCCTCACTAATGACCAATTACTGATTTTGAGAAAGGTCTCAGCTTTGTTCCTACTAATACCCACTTTCAATATAAAAGGTTGATTTATTTAAGTTCTTCTGGCAACTTCAGCTGAAGGAATTTTTCTCAGCTAGAAATCAGACTGATTGTGAAATTAATCAGCAGAACGTGGTGGCTGGAGATACAATTCAAAAACCCTCCAATTTATCCTTGCTGTTAAACTTTTGCCCTACCAAAGTGAACCCTGCTTTCACAACTTACTGTAAATCACTGAAAGGGTTGTTAATCAAATTTTGAAAAAGTTATGAATGGAATAAAAATAACATCTGTTTGAAAGAAAGACCATCACTAACTGAGCTACAGAATATGACATACATTGTCATATGACCTACAGATAAGGGGGAGGCTGTGGTGGTTCGGGGGGGAATAATATGTTACAGAAGCTAATCACCAGTTGAATGACAGCACCTTTTATTTAAAATTTAACAGAGACACAAGAAATGAAATTGCTGAAAAAGCTAACTGCCTTATAAACTCTGGGCTGATGAATGGTTGGATCACTGATAAGGAAGCATAAAATCCTACAGTAACCAGTCCATGGTGACAAGTCCTATATTTACTTCCTAAGTGCCACAAAAATTAAATTCTGGTCCTGGGGAGACCAATTGTGTCATCCTTAGGAGCTACAACTGAGACACTTTCCTGTTTTGTAGATGAATATATAAAAAATGGTACCCCTGATTTAATCCTATATCAAAGATACCATCCATATGATCCAAGTAACACACAATGTGATAACTGATAAACCATCAACTTTAGTATGTGTAGATATGGATAATCTTTACATGAATATCTTCCATGGGTGGGGGGGTGAGTAGTATTGCCAAAGCACTACAGAACAAAATAGAAAATGTGATCCTCACAAGCCAATATTTAATGAATCTGGTCAGATTTTTATTGAGATCTATTTATTTTATTTTTGAACAGAGGTTTTATTCCCAAATTAAGGGAATATCGATGCGCTATAATTTCCCCTAAGAATATACTGTATGTATATATGTATATATATATATATATATATATATATATATATATATATATATATATATATATCTATATATATATATATATGATATATATATATATATATATATATATATAGTCAAAGAAACATTTTTGGACATAATTGCAATATGGAAGATGTACTGGGATGACACATTCATTGTATGGACAGGATCTGATTATGAACTAGAGGAGTTCAAAAACTATGTTGACTCTACAAGGCCACATCTAAAATTCATGTTTGAAATTAATAAAACTACAATTAATTTTTTGGATTTAAATATTTTTAAAGAAGGAAATAAACTAAAAACTAAGATCTACAGGAAACCAAGCTCTCAGAATATTATGTATTGACAGTTGCTACCCCCTACTTTAATCAAAAATACACTAAAAGGTCAATTTCTGTGGTTTAAAACAATGTGCACTGAAGAGACTGACATTGAGGCAGAAAGTCATGAAATGGTGCACAGATTTTAGCAAAGAAAATGTTGAAATAAACACATTAGAACTGCACAGAAACATATAAAAAGCACAGACAAAGAGATTATTGTACAAGGGCATTGACACAGACAAATGGGAATTATTGATTGGACACCCACATTTCTGACCCAATACAATCCAGAGGCATATACCATTGAGGCAATAATTAAGAGATATTGGCACATACTGGAGATGGATTCAAAATTGAAAGACTTGTCAGAAAACAGCCAAGAATAACCTTCAGTATGGGAACAAATATAAAGGATAGATTGGTGCGTGCAGTAATATAGAAACACAGACATGCAAGTTAGTTATCCCCTCCTTAGAAACTAGCATTGCGGTCACTGCTGCCAATGCTCCAATATGTACAATTCTGACTCTATTGCACATTCAGGAAGTGGAAAAGGATTCCAAATTAGGCAGTGTATAAATTGCAAAATGTCTGGAGTCATTTATTGTCTGATCTGTCCCTGTGGATTCGTATATGTTGGACAAATGAATCATGAACTTGAGGCTAGAATCAGTGAATGTAAAACTATAATACAGATGAAAAATGTACAATACTCTATGCCAAAAACATTTCATGGAAGTGGGACATGGCACTGTTGTGAATTAAAAATTTGTGGGAATAGATAAAGTTGAACTTGGAACCAGAGGAGGTGACTTGGTCCATAAATTGTTATAGCGGGAGTCCTTCTGGAATACAACATTGAATACTATGCAGACAGCAGGTTTGAATGACGGTAACCCACTACACTCATATCTATGACTGTTTGGACTGGACTCAAAACCTATTAGTGGGGCTGTTGGACCATGGCTGAAATTGCTGAATTTATGTGCAATACAGTATGTTACTAATAAGTTTTCTTTTTAGGACTGCTATGAAACATTATGCACAATATGGTATTAGCATGGTTCTCTTTTTAGGATCATTGTGCTTCCTCATCGTTCTGAACTTTAGTTTTAATTTATGAGTAACTGCCTCGTTCAAACTGAATAGTAGCTCTTTGATACAACTGCGGAAGTAAGTGCTCATTGTGGATATTGAAACAGTATGCAGCATAAACTGGTGGGAGACATGAGTGCAAATGTAAAAAAGTAAGACAGTTTTGTGGCTAGTTTTATTGTGTCACTAGTACTGTGGTTGTGAAAATTTAAAATGTTTTTTGTGGGTATTACAATGTTGCATTTATCTATATGTCCAAATTACCATACATATTGGCATGTTTTTGCACAAAGAAATGTATTTTCTGCACACTATTGATATCTTTGTACTCTCTAAACCTTACATACCTATTGGGCTGTCTGCACTTCATCTATGTGCTGTCTCTTTAAGCTTGTCTTTTAAATGTCTGTGTGGTATCCACTGTGAAGAAGATGTCATGTCATGCTATGACATTGAAATGTTAGGAGCGTGGCTTAGTTGCATGTGGATGGTCCCCAGCAGTATGTCAGTTCACAGTTCTGACCATGGAGCAATGCTTAGCCAAGCCCAGTAAATTTTGTGAAAAAAGATGGCTTTTGTGTGGATTTAGATTCTTTGAAGATCAGTTATACCTGCAGTTAGGAATATATCTGCAGTGTCACATGCCTTATGAAGGTGCTGGTGGTGTTATAATGTTCTAAAAATACATGTTTTGGAGAAAAGAAAAAGAAACAAATGTTCTGAGACCTGTTTATTATAATTCATTTATAACTACAGAAATATGAGTGCTGACCTTTGCAGTTGTCACTGTGCAAACAAGTGTGAGTTCTCTTCTGTTCCTTTCCCTAGTTTCGAGACAACTAAGACTCATTAACATGGGATTGTGAGTCGAAACAGCAGGTTCATGACTCACAAAAGGCAGGGCCTGTTTTCATGAGATGCAACAATCTAATTTCATTACTATTTTTTAAAAACGGTTGTTTTTTACTAAAAAACACTTGACAAATCAGCCTTATGCCCTCCACAATTGATCACATACTATAAGTTATAGACTTCACTTCCAACACATTTTGTAGGTTTTTCATCCAGAAGGATTTCTTGGTTTTCCAACTTTTGTGACAACTAAAGCCCAGGAAGTTATTTTATCTCATGAAAGTGGGTTCTGACTCATGAAGGTAATATACATTAGTTTGGCAAAAATTCAGTTACGGAAAAATTATGAAAACAGGAACTGCTCATTCACAAAAATGGCAGTTTATTTTCTTAATAAACTCTGCCATTTGTGTGCTATAGGTGATCAAACAAAATGGCTTTAAAAATGTATTTTTATTAGTTTTGTGCGAAAATAAAATTCTGCTAGTGGAATTTCTGTGAAAGTCAGAATTTTGCATCCATGAAATTTCGGAAATAATTCTGACAACTTTTGTGAAATTACAACTTCGAACAGTGGAATTCTTCTCAGTATTGCAGATTTTAGTATTGAATTGTGGAACATAGTTCCACAGAACAGATCACTCAGTTTATCTGTTGAAATGTGGAATGACTGGATGTATTGCAGGTTAATGTAATAAACTGCATAACTGAATTCTGCAGTACTGTCATTCTGCAGTTCAAGGGTATCATCCTGCAATTCAGCCAGAACATTTCACAGAAAGGGTCAAAAATTCACAGAACACATTAGGATTTGCATTTTGCCAAAGAGTTGAAAATCTGGGGTCAATTCACAAAGCACTGGGAATGACACAAGGTACTTGCATCAAAGAAATATGATGCAAGGGGCTCACTGTGCAGCACCTTGTGCCATTCTCAATTCAGCAAAGCAGCCTCCAGCAATTGGAGGACTGTTTGTGCCAGCTGGTCTTGTGCTGTCCCTGTGCTGAGTGCAGGGCTGCGGTATGGTAGATGGGGGCATGCACTGGTGCATGGCTGCAACATCCCCTTAATTCTGATCCTCATTTGGCCAGCCTTCCCCTCCCACAGTTAGACCACCCCAGTGCTGGTCTAAGACCCTTGTATCATGTGCTGAGGCCATGGCTGGCATGGTGACACCTAGGTATACAGTCCAGGCTGCCCACTAATGTACCAAAAATCAATGTCTAAGTTCATCTACATGATAGATATCACAGCCTGGCATGAAAGGTGTGCATGGTACAAAATCGTTACTAGCAATGGGTGACAACACAGACATCCTTTGGACAGCACAATCAGGATCTATGCCCAACAGGTTGGCTGTTCCAATACAACCAATAAAGTGTCCATATAAAGTCCTCCAGCACAAGTACAGGCTCAGCTGATAGCCTACATAAGCACAGATAGCACTGGCACCCTGTACCACACAAACTTGGCAGAGTGCCAACAGTCCACCACACCCCACTGGTTAGGCTCCCATTTGGCATCCTGCCTAATCTGAGTGCTCTTACAGTCCTTCTGTGCCCAATGGCACAGGACTGGCATCCATGCAATACTGTGTGCCAGCCAGTCTGCTGTTGGTGCCTGGTCTATGCTGGCCTCCCATTTGGTCCCAGCCACAGGGCCGTCCTGCAACTTGTACCATTCCTCCTCCATGCACATTTATTTTGATGCAGGGGAGCACTTGCTGCAAACTGTGGGAGTTTGGCACCAGGTTCTCACCCATTCAAAAATTGGGTGGAGGCTCCCAGATGCACCAGTGATCGGTGCAAGCTGCTGTTTGCCCAGCTTACACCTATCTAAAAGGCACTTTGTGAATAATCTCTCTGATGTAAAAATTTCCAAAAACAGCATATTCATGAAGAAAAATTGTCTTCAGGGCCACTTGTTGGCCCAATAGGTAATGTATTGTGTTCATGTACCAGCAACTCAAGTCCTGAGATAAGCTCTGGGAGTCATCTGGGTTCAAAACATTATTATGTCTTGTGTGTGCCTGATACTCCTGCAATCCCAGTGAGCAATCACACACTGCTAATACTCACCCCTTTTAATAATGTATCTTATTGTAAATGTTGTGTAATATTGTATTATTGTACAATTACTGTGTAGTTATTCTATAATTGTATATTCAATTGTAATTTCTGTACTTATTCTCCTCCCCCTCCGCAGGATACATCTGGAAACCAGCTATTTTAAAGCTTAGTATGTCTTTCCTGGAGAAACTCTTTTAAATAAATAAATGTGTTTTGTTAACATCCACTACTATGCATTTTTTCAGTTTGTACTAGTTAGCCCTGCTCTGATTTTTTAATTGTGTTGTTCATGGTGGTTCCTAGTGCACACTCCTTAGCAACTTCTTTCGCTTGTTTGTTCAGCCATCTGGGTTGCCTGATGTTGGGGGCTGGGACAGCCAACAATACTGCTCACAGCCTGGGAATTGATGGCACTGTGTTCTGCCACAATGCCAACACCCTGTGGTGGGCAGGTGAGCATCCTCTCACATGGGTCGATGTTTGTGTCGAGGCCTGATGGGCTATGTACTGTGTTGGGGGGACATGGGAGGGCATGAAAAACAGGTAAACCAGCAGTTGGCAAAATGAAACTCTGTTGGCTGCAGACCCCACACCACCAAGAGACCCCCTTATACCTACTGGTGCTCAGCACCATCACTCCCACCATCGCAGTGAATTACCTCAGACCTTTGTCACCCCCACAGATTCCACCCATGGTGGGGTCAGGAGGTAGAGCTGGAGGATTCTCCTCACCCAAGAGTTTCCTACAGTTTGTTGGTACATCAGCTTGTCAGTGGTGCAGTGTGTGTGACAGCTGGCAGCTTAATCCTGCCCTGGCACCTTGTTTTTCCAACATTCTATTCCACACCCCAGGGCTAAGCTACACATGGTGTCAATGCATGTTTATGTGGAGAAATGCTGACATGCTCTGATATGGTAAACAACCCTTGTGAGCCTCCCATGCTGCACTGCCACCAGACCTCCACCTGGTGTCATGGAAGTCAATCAGCCTAGCAACATGGCCTCCTCTATCTACAGTAGAGGCGAGCAGTTTCAGGGACACTGAGTCCTCCCCCATCTCCCCACTGGCTCCTGATTGACCAATTCCATTTCCAAACCCAGGACACTGATGTGGTGGGCTGTAGCGCTACTGCTGTGCCACTGGGCTGACATTCTTGAACATTCAGTGGATTACTAGAGTGCTTGTTCTGCTTTTTGCACTTCCTATATCTTCCAGTATCTCTCTTCCCACAGAAACTCCTTAGCTTAAAAAAACAAACCCCCTCTGCAAGCCCCTCCTGCGCAACCAGACTGATCACTATTTTAGTCCTCATACCAAACACATTTCACCCTTTTTTGTACAGATATGACTGGACAGACATCGACCAAGCTGTGGCTGGACACACGGACCTACCTCTGGCAGGACTGAGCACTGATCATGAGTAACACATTAGTATTATTTTATGTTCTGAGTACCTTGTTTGTTCCATTTAGTTTGCTAAAGAACTGCAGATACTTTGTGAACACAGTGCTATTCTCATGTTATAAGTATGACTGGATGTTTCTTGGAGACCCCTCAATCTAAGGCTCTCCAACAGTCAGGTGAGTGATCTCTTATTTATTATCTATGCTCATGACAGTAAGATGCAACACTGCAATCCCAAGTATTAAGATACTGTTGGCTTTCACTCTCTGTTTTTCACTTGTTAGGTGGTTGGTGTGGCAAGGCTTGAAATATCGCCACTATTTTGTTCATTTACTGATGCCCACCCCTCCTTTGAGCAAACAAAGTTATACATGATCTCTTTCTTGCTTTATAAGGTATGACTGGTTCTCTTATACATAATTGGCAAGCCAATTACTTCTCTACCTCTAAACATTATATGCCCACGAGGGACAGGCTTGGGCCTAGCTGTACTTTGTGCTTTGGGCAGGAGGCTATGGGCTGGTGGTAAGATTGTGGGTATTAGGCAGCATTAAAGCATTTTGTTTACACATATATGCATATGTGTGTGTGTGTGTGTGTGTGTGTGTGTGTGTGCTGTTGTGTGTAGTATCAAATCCCAATGATACCTGACTTATTACAATGGTCATTTTTATTGTACGTATTGTATCTGTTTGTAACAAATCTGTAAAGTGCTTTTTACATATGTATTTTTATTAGTATTTGTAATATTAGATATTTTGTCTGTACTCCAACCGTGATTACCTCCCCAGGCGTGGCTGAAAATGGGTCATTGATCCAGTCCACTTTCCTGGTAAATCAAATAAATGAAATTACACATATATATATATATATATATATATATATACACACACACACACACACACACACACACATACTATATATAGGATGCAGATTAAAGTGACAAATGTAAGAAATGTGGCATTAGGGTTTCCAACCCTTACGCCCCAAAGTAGCAGTGAGGTCATTATGGTATTTGCTGTCCTGAGTCTTGGCAAATCAGGGGTGGGGTCTTCCTTGTGATTTTCAACCCTAACACTCACTCCACTGTGATATAGTCTTCAAACATACATAACTGTGTCTCCCTACATGTTGTCAAAAATCTGTAGGCCCTGGTAGCAGAAAACAGATTACATTTGACTTTGGTGATAAAATGGGGTGTACGTTAGGGTTGAGAACCCAAAGGAAGACCTCATCACTGATTTACCAAGGCTCAGGACTGCGAAAACCATAATGTTACTTTTGTTGCTTTAATCTGAACCTTGACTGGGATATTAACACTATCTTTTGCAATGAATTTCCTTCCTTTTTAAGACAGCTGAATTGTATTCTCATTCATGCAGGTCCCTGCACTTCTATGCCTCCACTGACGCACACGTGTATCTGGGTGTGGAAGGACAGGGCGTGGAGGGCCCTGTGCTTCTGTTCCTCCAGAAAAGTAATTTATCTGCTTCATTGTCATTTTTTATTGTTGTTGTTGGGGCTGCTTCAAAAAATATATATTAACTGTGGCTCTTAACTCCCAGTAGTTGATAGTATGTGGTCAAACATGTGTTTTGGGGTTTTTAGCCATAAGTTGTTACATTTTTGTCACTTTGGTGTCAAAGTTGCAATGTCTGTACCTTAGTTCAAAAGGAGTTGCACCCTTGGTGTATTTTCGATGATGATTAGAGTTTGGATTTTATGGTGAATTTTATTGGAGTTTCATAGTGGATTTGCACCATGGTGAAGCTGGTAGGACATTTTTGGGTGCTGTGCATTCCCCATAAAATTTTGGAGTGCTATTTTGCATTACTCTTGTACTACTGATTTAGACCTTTCTTTGTGATATATAGAGGGCCTGATTCCAAAATGACTTCTGCATGGTGCAAGGTGCTTTACGTCAGACCCTATGGCATAAGCTGCACCTTGCACCATGCGTTACACAAGTTGGAATTCCAATGCAGCAGGTGGGTTGTGCCACAGGTGGGCTATGCCACCCACTATGCCTGCAACCTGCTGCAGCATGGTGCAAGGATTGGTTACAGCAGCACCTGCACCCTATTCTGGAAGGGTAGCTGCCGCAACCCACTAACACAATTCCAAGTCGGGACATGGCACAATGGGGTTAGACCAGCATGGAGGTGGTCTAAGGGGCATCCGTCCTGGCAAAACAATGGATGCCCCTCCCACAGAGCCACAGTACACATATTCCCATGACCCATGCACAACCCCCAACACAGTGATGCCCCCAACCCCCGAGTCTGGGGTGCCACCCGTGTCCAGTGTGTGACATGCCCCCCTTGCAGCTGTGCCAACCAGCCAACCCCCATGGCCCCCTGAGGCTTGCAGTGGTTGTACGGGGTTGGGGGCTTGGGGCAGTTAATTTGCCAGCTGCAACTTGTGGCACCCAGGGTCACTGCACCATTCTCGTGGTGCACATCTGTGGCTGCTGCAAGTCGTGGGTCATAGGTGCTAGGGACCCTGCCTGTCTTGGAATAAGGTGCAGGGTCCCCGGCATAGTGCCACATGGTGCAACTCGCATGCACCCATGAGTTGTACCATGAATCTTGGAATCGGGCCCCGAGTGTCCCTTAACTCCAAAAACAGATGGCAGAGTTACAGCTTCTTAAAGTTGCAATGTTATCCTACGGCAATTTTCACTTTTTTTATTTTTATGTTGTGATATGGCTGTTGAATTTCTGAAGTGAATATTATGTGTTAGCATTGTCTTAGTCATTGAGACGTTTTTGTCTATATAGATTGTCCCTTAACACCAAATATTGATGGAGTTATGGCTTGTTAAATTAGCAATGTTATCCTATGGGAATTTTCATTTTTTAATTTTAATGTTTTTCATATGTCCATTTTCAGATGGCACTTCTCATGGGCTTCAACTTGTAGTACTCATTTAGACCTTTCTTTTGATATACAGATTGTTCCTTAATGCCAAATACTGACAGAGCTATGGCTTGTTCAAGTTACAATGTTTTTCTATGGGAATTTTAATTTTTTAAATGTTTATGTCTTTTATATGGCCCCTAAACTTATTGTGTAGGATATTATATGTTAGTGTTGTAATACTCATTGGGACCTTTATTTGACATATACATTGCCCCTTAACTCCAAATACTAATGGAGTTATGGCTTGTCAAAGACCAAATGTGAAAAAATAAAGTCCAAATTCCTCTTTTGTATAATCCAATCATCTTTCTTAAGATTTTGATGTTCTCATGAAAGAAGATTGGTTCATCCAAAAGAAGAATGTGAAAAAAACGAAGTCTAAATTCTTCTTTCGTATGATCCAATGCTCTTTTGTTAGATTGTGATGTTCTCGCGAAAGAGAATTGGTTCATATGAAAGAAGAATATAAAAATAAAATAAGTCCAAATTCTTCTTTTCTATGAACTTAATTTTCTTTTGTATGGCCCTATTCCTCTTTCATGAGGCCACACAAAAGAAGAAAATTGTCTTACAAAAGTAGATTTTCAAAATGTTTTAAAAACACATTTCTGGGTCCTTCTTTTAAAAAACTAACTACAAAATCCAGATAATGGGGTCCTGTTTAACAAAATATATGTTAATGTCTCTGCAGGATATGATTTTTATGGCTTTTCAAAATTTTTTTTTTTTTTTTTTTATTTACATTTTTTCCACCAACCTGGTTGCCGGCCACCCGATACTCTCAACCTGGTCACGGACCGACGGCTTCCACCCCCTAAATCGGCCTCTAGTCCTCCAATACCCTGTGGCTTACCCCCCACGGCGGGGCCATGGGACGGAGGAGGGAGCATCCCACAGAGACCGTAATCGGTCGGAGGACTTGGCCTGGGGGGCTAATCGAAGCCGCGGCGGGCTTCATGGAGGGTGGCCGGCAACCATCCCTTTTTCCGTTTTCTGGGGAAGGTGGGGACGTGCAATGACGCATGACGTCCTGCCCCGCCTCCAATGCTCTTTTGAGCGCGGCAGCATGGGTGTTCCTAGCCTCCGCTAGGAGTCCCCATCGCCCCGGATGCTGCCCGAACCCTCCCCTCAGAGAAGGAGAGCAGTCCAACGGACGCTCAATCCATCTCCCCCCGGCCAGCCCTCTGACGACTCGGGTCCGCTCTCGACCCGGTCGCGGGCGTCGAAGCGAAATCCAACGCTGCGCCGACGGGCTGGCTTCAAAAATGTTTTTTTAAACAACAGAAGCAAATTTATGTGATAACTGCTGATTCATGTGATATGATTTTACTGCACTTACTGATGAAATGATTGTATATTCTGCTCCTAGAAAAAACTCCAATAAACAGTACATTAAAAAAAGAAAACAACAGAAGCAAGATGGCTGCCATTCAAAAGAAGAAATTGTTCTTATAAAAGAGGATTACCCCCTCACAAAAGAGAATCCTCTTTCTTAAGACCAAATTCTTCTTTCGTATATAACAGCTATCCAAAAGATGGTACTGAGCATGTTCAGAACCAAAATTTCAAATCCTTAAAACTCTGGAATGGATTAATATTTTTTCACCAAACCAATGAAAGGTACCATTCTTGGGCAAGCCTTTTCTACCCTGAAAATGCAAAAACAAAATTCCAGACCATCTGGGCACTAGGTAATGACCAAAAAAACAGACAAACCCCCAAATATTTTCACTTTATTCACTATCCACATCTTGGAATCTGCACACTTGACCAGAATGAAACTTGATACATCAAGAGACTGTGCTCCCTAGACCAGACTGGCAAAACTGTGTGCAAATCCATTGAATGGAGGTGAAGCTATTAAGGGGAAGGGCAATTGTTTAACCAGGAAAGGCACACTAAGCTGAAGCTTGTTTCCAGGTGCAACCTGGGAGCACAGGGAAGTTAAGTGACTTGCTCAGAATCACACAGTATGCAGGTGGTGGCTGTGGAACTCAAACCTACATCTCCAGGTTTACAGCTCAGGGCCCTAAACCACTGTGCTATACTGCCTCCTAATAAAGTGCAAAGTTAAGGGTTTTATTTATTTATTTATTTCAGATTCAGATTAATACTTTTGAGCTGAGAGGCTCTTTCACAAAGGTTCCAAGTCGATTAAGCACATAATACAGTACAAGACATTTGGTACAAACACGATTTACAAGACAGATGCTGTGAAGTACACAAGTATACATAAAATAATCAGTTGCAGAAGTGCAAAGAGTTTACTACAGCATCAGGATATACAGATACACAATACTAATTGGGTTGAAAACTACACTGTATAATGCTCATAATACACTTGAGTTACTAAGTGCTAGTCATTAGGTGGGTAGCAACCTGAGTAGACTTTGTCAGGATGAAAAGAGAGGGGAGGTGGCAGCCAGAGAGGATTTTGTCAGAATGAAGTAAGTGGGGTAGGGGGATAGGAGAGGTTGGGAGGTAAAGATGTTAGGGCATGGGTAGTAGTGGTAGGTCTTGCATGGTGTAATACACAATTAAGATGGGCAATCACAGTGATTTGATTGGGCTAGGAAGAGACAGAGTCCTCTTTTAAAGGGTCCGATCTTTGCACATTCAATGAGGGAGGCAGGGAGGTCATTAATCCATTGTGGCCCACGGTAGGAAAGGGTATGCTGAGCAAATGTGGTGCATTTAAAAGATACATGGAGAACACCCTTCAACGATCTTCGAGTAGTTTTGGAGGTTTGTGCATGCTGGAAAATGTTTGCCATAGAATTGGGTGTCTGACCAAGTGGGGAATTTTTTTCCTACCAGGCAGGCCTAGTATCTGACCCTGAGGTGCAGTGGAAGCCACCCTGGCTCTGAATAAAGAGTACAGGTGTGTGTCAAGTGGTCTACCCCTAGAACAAGTCTGCAAGCCTTGATAAGGAGTAGATTAACCATTTTCAGTGCTGTGTCCATAGCAGCACTGTAGATAACAAGTCCATAGTTGATTGTAGACAGTATAGAGCTCCATGATACAAGGTTCATGGCCTCAGAGGTCATCAACTGCCTGTGGAGGTAGAGAATACCAAGTTTGGTGTTAGCTGTTTTAATAACATGGTTGATGTGGGAGGTGAAAGACAGGGTGTCATCAAGATATATGCCCAGATATTTGAAGGTGGTAACTTGTTCTAACGTCTCTCCTTTGAGGCTAAGGATAATCAAAGTGATGTTTTTTTTCTTATTGTGAGTCAATGAGAATTGCATAACTTTTGTTTTTTTTATAGTTTAGAAGAAGTCTATTTTGAGAGAACCAAGTCTTAAGTTTTCTGAAGCTATCCTGAAGGGCCGCTGTTATTTAGTTCCATGTGAAAATCACGATCGCTTAATCGCGATGTTAAAATAAGCAAGCCATCTTTAGCGAGTGTCACTTAAGCGATGCTAGACTGTAGCAAGCCTCAAAATAGTGAGCACTGCTTTTTAGCGATCAATGCTGTTCATAATTTCTTACCTGTTAGACAGTTTGTTTGCCCTTTGCCTGTTTGCCATTTTGCATTGTCTCACTTTTCTCCTACCTGTTGTCATGGGTACTTTGTTGTTACCTGGTAACCAGTTATTCTTCCCCCAGAATGCCTTGTCTCAATTCTGCCCCCAGAATGCCTTGCCTAAATGTTGTTGTTATGGATACTGTTTAAAATGGTGGTTACCGGTGCTTCGGTCTCTTCAGTAAGGTGTGTATACTGGATAAAGCAATAGAATTTGATCAAATTACCAGTCAAAAAGGTAGGCCCTTAGCCTTGTTCCATGGATATCTGTACAGAAAAGACAAGGAAACTGCCGATAAAATATATTGGCGGTGTGTGGATTCACATAAATTCAGCTGTTTAGCTCGAATCCACACAGTGGGTAATGAGGTAGTTAAAGAATGCAAGAATCACACTCATGTTGCTGATGCTGGGGATGTGAGTGCCAGGAGAGTTATGGCAAACATTAGAGAAAGAGCAAGAACTAGCACTGAAATGACTTCACAGGTGGTAGTGCAGTGTACTAGTTCAGCTCTTGATACCTTAGCTGGTCATTTATCTGCGGTCCCCCTAATCAAGTGTATCGTGCAGAGAATAAGACAGGTTGAGAGAGGTTTCCCTGCTACTCCTGCTACAGTACAAGATCTGTTAATAACAAGTGAGTTCACCATAACAATATGAGGTGAAAATGTTTTTATGCTATGATAGTGGGAGCAAGCAGGACAGATTCTTGATTTTTGCAACCGAGGCAAACAAACAGCTGCTGAGGGAGTCAAGTGACTGGATGCTTGACGGCACATTTACATCTTGCCCTGCTCTGTTTGAGCAACTTTACACAGTTCACTGCGTTAGGTCAAGCAAAGTTATTACTGCAGTTTATGTTCTCATGAGTTCACAGAAAAGCAATGCTTATGCAAGGGTGTTCAAAACACTGAATGAGCTGTGCACTGCATAGTCCTGGCACCGCAATAATGGGTTTTGAAAAATCAGCTTGGAAGGCATTCAGTGATGTGTTCCCCAAAACTAATGCCACAGGCTGTTTTTTCCACTATGCACAGGTGGTATGGAGAAGGATCCAGAAGTACCCAGATGTACAAGAAAGGTACTGTGCTGATGCTGATTTCTCACTATACCTGCAAATGTTGCTTTCACTATCATTCGTATCTGCTGATGATGTGGTATTTACCTTTGATGACATGACAGAGTGGGATTCTTTTGTGTCAAATGAGGAATTGCTGATGCCACTACTAGATTATTTTGAGACAACTTGGATTGGTAGACAGAGAGATCGTACTGGCAGAAGAATAGCGCACTTTCCACCCATGCAGTGGAACTGCTACGATGCAACTACCAGAGGCATAGCAAGAACAAATAACGCTGTTGAAGGATGGCATCTGAGGTTCAATAGCCATCTGGGATCCTGCCATCCCAACTTGTGGAAGCTAATCGACTGCCTACAAGAGGAACGGAGGCTGACAGAGCTCACCATTGAGCAATTGGTTTCATGGGCTACCAGTTCTGCGCCAAAAAGAAAGTACAAGGATTGAAACAGTCGCATCGAGACCATTGTCAGTCAATATGCAACTCGGAAGAGGTATGACTACCTCCGAGGGTTAGCATATAACTTCCAGCTCCAGCTGTGATAAGTGCCCATGAGGAGACAGATTTTAATCAATGAATAAATTAATGAAATAAAGAAATGTTGTCACAATCCTCATGATTGTGTTTTCTTTCGTAGCTTACTGTCACTATTTTGACCTTGGTATCAGCAAGGTGCACCGGTGTAGTTGCAGGACAAACCTACATCACAAAGTCTTAGCTTTTCTCTGTCCTCTTACATCAAAATCTGCACTCTCTGCTCGCAGCTGCTCTGCAGCTCATCTAGCAAATCTGAACAACTTCTCCTGAAAAGCAGAGCAGAGCTGAAAGCATTCCTATTTGCTGTCATAACTATACCCAAAAAAAGTCCTGAAGGGGGGGGTATTTCTTCTTACATCAAAATCTGCACTCTTTTCTCACTGTTTTTCTCTGCCTCCAGTTCGCGGATGTATCATGTGCAGTTTCTATAGTCGAGATTACACTATTTTTGACTCGCTATTACTGCCGCGCTAATATCAGGGGATACCCAGTTATTTCAGCTGTTTGGTACCCTGGTGTGGAGATAACAGCATCAACTGCGTGCATCAGCATGGCAGACAGGCATGCAGATGGTAGTGGGTTTATGAATAAACTGATGAGCAGCGGTCCGAGTATAGACCCTTGGAGGACACCTAGGGTGACATCCCTAGGGTTGGATGCTACTCCTTTTATTTTCATGCACTGTGTCCTGTGTGATGAGTAGCTGCCAAACCAGGTTACTGCATTGCAGGACAAGCCAAGGGCCAGGAGGTTGTTGAGTAGGATCTAGTGGTTCACAGTGTCAAACGCTTTAGTGAGGTCTAAAAAAATTGACCCCACCAACTTACCACTGTCAATGGTGTCATACAGCTGTGTAGCATAGTCTACAAGCACTGTTATGGTGCTATGGTTCTTTTGAAACCCATGTTGTTGTGTACAAAGTAGGTTGTACTTGTTTAGGTACTCTATTAATTGATCGGACATGATACTTTCAAGGGCTTTAGATAGAGGGAGTAGTATTGAAATGGGTCTAGTTCTGTCACCATTCTTAAACACAGGTGACATGCACTATCTTACACTTGTCTGAAAAAAACTCCCATACGTAAGGATAAATTGAAATTCTTTGTGAGGGACAGAGCTAGTTCATAGAGGGTGAGGACAATGAATTTGACGTCAATCATGTCACTTCCAGTCCTTGCTTTACCTAGTACCCTCTTAATTGCATTTTAACAATTATAACATGGCTCATGTTAAAAAACAACAAGGCAAAAGGTGAAAAACTACATTTTCAAAATACATTTTTTAGTTGCTTTTGAATGGACATGATGTTCTGGAATTGCATCACTGTTGAAGTGGCACTGACCAATCAGAGCCCAGGATTCTTTCTTGACATTTTATAAAATTCATCAAAGGCTGAGTAAGACAAATATAGTTTTTTTAGGACAAAAAGGGTTAGAAGAAGGGAAGGAGGGCTAGTCTGGTAAGGTGTTCGGCCTACAGGATTTTACATTATTCATAGCCTAGACAAAACTGAGCTGACTGGGGACTATGAGTCTTTTTCTTCTGATACTTTCTGTGTATCTTTTTTTTTTTCATTTTCCTTCCTGCAGCAGCCCCAATCTTCTCCTTAACTCTGAAACCTCAGCCCCACCCATGCCTTCTCAGCATTTTAATCTTTCCCTTCTTATTTTAGATCTCCCCTCCAGAGTAAGGCCATGGTGAGTTGGCCAGGCTCCCCAGCAAACACACAGTTCAAAGGGGATGTGGGCAGTCAGTGTGTCAAGGACTAAGAGTAATGGTAGACAGGTGGACAGTTGATGTGTCAAAGACCAAGAGCAACTGTGACACTGCTGGCTTTTTTCTCCTGTATTTTCTTCCAATACCCTCAGAGATGCTGGGTTGTTCTGTGGACAGAAATGCACATGCAGAAGCATAGAGATGAATTGATTCAGCCAATCATGATCTCCCTCATCTGGTTAGCACATCCTGCCTGCACCACTACTCGTGGTCACCGAGTCAGTGCATAGCAGCAGCAATGGCCTCCCTCCCCCAAGGAAGAGGAAAGTGTCCTGTGGGATGTGACATCTTCTTACCACTGCTGACAGCCCTCCAATTGCTCACGCTCTTTGCCAAACCTGGGTCACCATAATCACAAGCAGTGGCACTACCACTGTGCTAACAAGCCAGCTTAGCTACTTTGTATGTATCTATGTATTTACAAAATGGATGACAACATAACTCATTTTACTTAGGTAAATAGCACCTTTGCAAACAGCAGCAAGCTGAAGGATATTTGGAGGATATGGTTGCTATTACATTAGCCAATCATGTTCTATTATGGTGCCTACATCTCTAACCACTGCTGCCTTCAAGTCTCACTAATGGCTGCATATTACAATTCGTGGAATCATTTACCTTTTCCTGGACATTAAACCATGAACTGAGAAATTTGTACCAGAATGGCAATATGGCAGCTCTAACCCAAAACACCATTGGCTGGTGATATTACATGGGGACAGCAGTGTCACTTCAAAGGTGGATGGGATCTACTGTGAATATAGCTCTGAACCTTCCAGTACTGCCTAATAGAAGATCCACAGATTGCAAAATTGTTTATGAAATAATATTCCACCGAATGAGGTAAAGAGCTGT
The DNA here is from genome assembly GCA_016271365.2 of Neoceratodus forsteri. Lineage (NCBI taxonomy): Eukaryota > Metazoa > Chordata > Ceratodontiformes > Ceratodontidae > Neoceratodus > Neoceratodus forsteri. Next base: position 739,827,108 of record CM057449.1, read on the forward strand.
AGAATTTCTACATTGAACAGTGAAATGAATTTACCCAGAATTTCATTTCACAGTTCATACGTATTATTCCACAGTTCAACAACAAATTTCATGATACAAGCAAAACATCCATGGAATTCTTTCAGAAGATTCAGAATTCGGCAAAGTCAGAATTTCAGAAAATTTCACAAAACAATTAGAATTGTGTGAAGTTTTCATGAAATTGGAATTTTCTATTTCCACCCAGCATTAATTTTCATGTATATTCAGTCTTCTTGATCTTGGAAACCACTTAAATGACCATTTGCAAATTTACAGGATCTAGAAAGCCTTGTATCGAGCATGCACATGCCAAATAGCAGGCTATGCCATCCAGGGAATAGAAAGAGCAGAAAGCTGGGCACACACCAGATAACTGTGGGTGAAAAATCCATTTATTACAAATAAAACACCATGGCACAACACAGGGCTAACACCCCTACGTATCGGCCCAGCAAATGAGTCTTCCTCAGGGGGTAGAATTAACCAACATTTCAAATGTCCTTAAATATACCATTTTCCAACATAATCAATTACATATCAGGCAATAGAAACATCAGACAAAATGTGCAAAATGCAGCTTTTAAAGTGATCAAGTTACAATGTACTAGTGAAACAATTTAAAAACAAATGCCACTCATTAGCCCCAATGCTCACAATACCATATATACATATTGCAGATTTATTACTCTGAATTCATTCATACCATCTTTATATATTTCATTTTTGAATTATAAATAATATCTACAATTGCTCATAGATATCATATAGTTTAATGAGCTATAATTAAAAAGTGGCAATATTGAAAACATGATAGAAAAAGCAGTGTAAACAGTGCATCACCAATTTTAGTCCATACAAAATCCTTGTCAGGCAAACACACCACACAAATGGCAATCGAAAATCCATGCAAAAGTGCAGATTCAAAAATCGCTCTGTTACAGGTCCTTTAAGTATTAAAAAACATTGAAAATGTTGTACTAGATCGATCCCAACCACTATCACCAATACAGGTGAACATTTAAGTTCATTATTATCAGAAAATCTTTTTCTGAAAATGGAAGGGAACACAACCAAACAAAAAAACAGAGCAGAGCATTATTTACGGTTAAAGGGATTTTCAATAGTATTGTCTACATCCTGACCAATATTTAAGAGAAATCGGCAACATGGAGAACTGGCACAGGAATTAACCTGGCCTCAAAATAAATACCATGGGGGCCATACAGAGACTAATCTTGCAGGTATGGTTTAAAGTCCAAGTGGTTATTCAACCCTATGGGTATCAATGCATTCAATATTGAGATCCATCTAGTCTCCTGCTGTGAAAGTAAATTACCTATCACTTCCCCATGAGGGGGACATGATCCAGGGATCAAAATTGGAGACCTCTGGGATTGCTATTATGGGCTTGAAACGAATGCGCTCCCAGCGCACTTTCCATTTTACAATTAATGATAACTCTCACATGTCCCTGAATTCAACATTTCAAAGAATGAATGGTGCGACCTACATAAAGCATGCTGCATTCACACCAGGCTGCAAAGACCGTAAATGGAGTTTGACAGTCTCTGTAGTCTTTTAGGTAAAATCCTATCCCTGTTTTGGGAAGAACAAATTTCCCCCCGTCTCAGCAGAGCAGCAAGTGCTGCATCACCTGCAACAAAAGAAACCTTGATTCTCCAATATTTTCCACATTTTTTACAATCTAGACAGTGACTAGAAGTCAGCAAGTCCTTTACATTCATTCCCAGTCCCAAGTATTTGTCAGCTTGTAATACTGTTCACCTGTCCCTAATGATGTTTTTAATTTCATAAAATATGTTGTGGTAATCTGTTACAAAAAATATTCTCTGCCAATTGTCATCATTATGTTATTCTTCCCTATCAATATTTTTGGGTACTGGGTTTGCTGGGTTGATACATAGGGGCGTTAGTGCTGTGTTGTGCTGTGCTATTTTATTTGTAATAAATGTATTTTTCACCTGCAGTTATATGGTGTGTGATTAGCTTTCTGCTCTTTTTCTTGTCTGTTAATTTTTGGCTGGTACACCTTTTTTTTTGGGGGGGGGGGTTATGTTCTCTTTCTTCTTCTCTCTACTGTGCCATCCATGGAATGCTGTGCTATTAAGGTGCCAAAATCAGAATTTAACATACGGAAGTGCCTTTTCAACCATACTGATAGTGGTGCTACTGCACCAATATAATATGTACCTATACAGTATATATATTTATTTATAACAAAAAACTATGTCAATGCATTCATTAGGGTTACTGTACAGTGTCAAAAAAATAAGAAAATTAAACATTTGGGTTAAAAGTGCCTGGAACCTTGTTGAATCGGTGGTGTGGTGTTCCTCAGCATTTCACCAATCATGCAATGCAGTGTTGGTATTAAGGACTAATATCAGCATCCTCTATACAAACATTGCTTTGTGGTTTACTTTGAGTGACAAGACAGTGTCGTCAGTAGGATAACACCAACACTGTGTCACATGATTGTTCAAACCCAGAGGTGCACAACACCACAAGTTCAAAAGATTCCAGAGATTTTTAGCCCTAATGCTTCATTTCCCTACATTTTATGCTGTAGCCCTACTTAATATAGCTTTTCCATTAACTTTCTTACTTTTTGAAAAGTATACATAACAACTGACACCTTTAGCTTACAGCTTTCTTACAGCTTTCTTGATTAATACTGCATACTGCAGTGACATTAAAGCACCAGGGGCCAGATATTCAAAAGTGTGTGCAGGCACTATCTGGTGTTTGGCCACGCAAACCAGGTTTTGCACTGGAACCAAATATTCAAAAAGGCTCGTTGCACTAGCAAGCAGGGTTAGTGCTCATGCAAATCAAAAAGAAAGGGGTATGCAAATTTATTTATTTATTTAGTTTTTGTTAACCGTGTGAGTACACTAGCCAAACAATGACTCTTTTCAGGCATGACCTGGGAGAGTACAAAAAGAGTGGTAAGACAAGTACATTACATCAGTGCCAGAAAATCAGGTACAGTACAGTAGTTACAGGTATTGCTGAACAATAAAAGTAGGTAAAAAATGGTAAACACAGCATACAATCAGATAATGGTGGGGCAGGGACAGGAATATTGGCACAAGCTGATATTCAGCAGATTTGTGCCATGTGAAAGAGTTTAGCGTGGTCCTTTTGCACAGTGCAAATACCACAGAAGAAAAACACCTCTTACTCCATGCAACCTTAGTGGCTGCTAAAGATACTGCAGCTAAATAGCAGTCACTGGGGGAGCATACCTGCGCTCTGTGGTCCATGACACTCCCCCACTCCAATTGCCAGCTTGCATCTAAAACTAACTTTTCCTGATACTAGTGGTCCCCCTCTGATCACCAGCCCATTTTCAAAAATAAAATTCCCTGGTGCTAGTGGTCCCCCCCTCCCTCGATCACCAGCCCCTATTGTAAAATAGCTTTCCCTGGTGTTTGTGGTCCCCCTTCCCTCCCATCACCAGCCTGTATTACAAATAAATTGTTCCTGGTGCTAGTGGTTCCCACCCCCAATTGCCAGCCTGTATTGTAACGTATCTTTCCTTGGTGCTAGTGGTTCCCCTGGGATCACTACAGAAACCCACAACTCTTTCCTCTGACCCACTGTTGCCCCAGCCTGGAATCCCAAACCACAAAATCCTGACAGTGGGATTTAGCCACCCCCCACCGGAGTCTGTTATATTAATTCTGGGGGGTGCAGGGGGCGAATCCCCCCTGAAACACAAAAAACATGCAAAATCTCACTGTTAGGATTTTGTGTTTGGGATTCCTTGCTCGGGCAACAGTGGGTCAGGGAAATGTGTTTTGGGTTTTCATAGTAGACCTGGTTCCCCCCATCCCTTCAATCACCAGCCCATACCATAACATAACTTTCCCTAGTGGTCCACCATCCCTTCAATCACCAGACTGTATTGTAAAATAACTTTGCCTGGTGCTAGTGCCCCCCCCCCACTGACCACCAGCCTGCTGCACAACTTACAACCCTCTCTTATGTCCAGTGGTTCCCCTCTAGCATCGATCCACAGTACTGCCACTCATGATTTCTTAATCCCTAGTATCTAGCACCTCCACCACCACCACAGCACTGAGCAGCCCCCTGGGTGTATCCTCGGTGACTGGTGCTGCCCTCCTTACACTTCCTCAGCTGGTCACCATATGTCCAGGCAGGGAACACTCCTCTTATTTACAGAACAGGGTAACATGCCCTGTCCTATAAATAAGGGGCATGCTTTCTTCCTGGAATTGGGCTGTGATTATTTGCTGCTACTATTTTTTCTACTTCAGTACATTTAGGTTGATTTATGTTTGCACATTGCATTGCTGTATTATTTTTACTTTGGCACTTCCTTCTCCCCCTTCCCCCTGAAAGCATTTGGAATTGAGCTGTTACCAGCTCAGTATGACTTTCTTGGTAAAACTTTTGAAATAAAAAACAATGTAATTCCTGCACTGCTATAAACTTTTTCACATCTCTAACAAAAAAAGATAAAATAAAGCCATTATTTGACTAATCACATGCATTTTATAAAACAAACATTCAAAATGTGCTGTGTATCCATAAACTAATTCCATATATGGGGAATACAGAGTTCATAAGTTTGCTAAACTATACATGAAATAATTTACAGCAAAATGCATATAATGTACTGTACTCTGTTATAAAATGTCAGTTCCTGGGAAACAATAATTTTTCTGGCGTGAAGACACTCTAGTTCCATGATTTATTTTGATGTTCTCCTGGTGAACACTATAAAACAGTTACTCTGCCAATTCATGAGAAACAAGTGACATCAGAGACTTAAATGGTAGTATATTCCTGTCATTACCATAAAAAGTCTGGCACATACCACCTCCAAACAGTAAAAACTCCAAAACTTGAATACATGGCACTCAACTACATTTATTAAAATAAAATTAAGAAAGTTGTGCAGGCAAGTCATCCTGATGTGTTTCGGAATGAAAAGCCTTTGATAAAGGAATTGGAGGATTCCAAAACACGTCAGGCTGACTTGCCTGCACAACTTTTTAATTTTTTAATTATAAGAAATGTAGTTGAGTACAGTATATTCAAGTTCTGGAGTTTTAACTGTTTGGAGGTGGTATGTGCCAGACTTTTTGTGGTGATGATTATGCATTAATCTGTTAGCACTACCATCTAGTGCAACCCTTATTTGTGTTTTTAGGACTAGTCTACTACTGTATATTTAGCTTTTAGCATTGCATTTGCTTAACTACAAAAAAAAAAAAGAGATCGAGAGAGAGACGGTAGGACATAAAGTGTAGCGGAAGTCCTGGGAAAACACAGAAGATACTCAGGATTTGGGTTCATAGTCACCAAAATTGCTTTTACATCCCTAGGTTGTACTGTATGTCATTAAACTGAACATACTGCACAGCTCATTATGGTTTTATAACATATTCTATACTGTCATTTGACAGTTGTAACTCTGTTAAACACTACAATTAAAGTTAATCCCACTTGACCACATCCACTATAAACACATATTTTCTATAGATAAATTATTTCCTACTTATTATAATTAGAACCATTCCACATATTAACAAAGGATATCCCTGGTAAGCACACAAGAATTGACTGAAAACATCAACATGTTACACTAGGATGAACACACTAAACCAATTACAATGCTAGTTTAGTATTTTACTTACTATATTGAAAAATGTTGGGTATTGCAATTCTACAAGCTACCAAAGATGTTTAGCCTCTTTCTCTACTAATGAAAAGGCATATAAGGAGGTGTTTCCTTGGAAACAAAACATATTTGAGTTGTGAGGAAACTGAAAGGAACAAAAGAAAAAAAAATGGTGAGGCACTCGTCAAGCCTACCAGATTATTGGCACTTCAGTGCATTACTAGAACACCCAAGAGCTGCCATGATTTGAAACATTGTTCCATCCCCATTTCCGCAGTGATAACGAATCACTTTGTTTTGTAAAGGAGTTGTCCGCTACAGATTGTCTAAACATAGAAACACAGAAAGATACACACAGATGAAGACATAGAGTCCATCCAGTCTGTTCTGGGACTCTTACTTGAAACTGTTACCATTTTATCCCTTTTCTTGTTCCACTAAACCATCTGAATCCATCGCAACCAGCTGTGAACCTGACAATGGTGCTTGCACTTACTATTATGCTAGCAAGCTATTCTACTTTGCCACAACTCTTCATAAAGAAGAGCTTTCTCATGTCCCTTCTAATTTGGCCCTTACCAATTTGAAGGAGAACAGTCAACACACTTAAGTGTGAGTCTGGTTCCAACGTGCAAGTTGTGTGCAAACACATTTTGGTTTACTTACGGTTTACTGTAGTATAGTAGATTGTATCAGACTAATTGTGTTTACTTCTAGGCTGACATCTCCTGTTACTACACATCCCAGAATCCCTTGCAGCTGACATCGGAGCAGCAGGCAAAATTGGGAGATTCAAAAGCATGCAGTGCATGCAAGAGTTTATATACATACATACATACATACATACATACATATCTGTCAGCAGAAACAGGCCTTATGGTCTATCAAGTCTGCTCAAGTGTGCAGCTAGCACCACTAGGTTGCAGCTGCCACACCCTCCTCCCCCTTCCACTCCAGGAAATTCTCATTATTACTTACCCAGACATGTCCCTGTTCCCTGTCCCAAGCACTTTTCAAAGTGCCCACCATCCTACATGATACCACCTCCTCTGGTAGGGTATTCCATTTCCACATCACCCTTTCCATATAATAATGCCTCCTCATCTCTCTCCTAAATCTACCCCCTTCCAGTCTTAGCCCTGGTCTCCCTTCCCTTCCTCAGCCTAAATAACCCATCCCTGCTAGTTTTGTTGAATCCCTTCATATACTTGAATGCTTCAATCATATCCCCCCCCCGATCCCTCCTCTCCTCCAGGGTGTACAAACTCAGATGCCTCAGCCTGTCTTCATAGGTTTGCCTTCCATCCCCTGTATCATTTTTGTAGCCCTATGTTGCCCCCCCCACCGTAGCCTGATATCCTTCTTCAGATATGGCCACCAGAACTGCATGCAGTACTCTAAGTGCGGCCTGACTAATGATCTGTAGAGGAGTATGATCACATCTTTATGTCTGGATGAGATTCCCCTTGCAATACACCCCAGCATTTTGTTAGACTTGGCTGCAGCCTTTCTACACTGGGCAGAGTTGTTCAAGCTCTCTGTTATCATTACTCCCAGGTCCTTCTCTTCCTCGGTGACCCCCGGTCTCACCCCACTCAACCAGTATTCCCTCCTTGGGTTTTTTGCCTCAAAGTGCATAACTTTACATGTCTTCACATTAAAGCCAAGTTGTTACTTCACCGAACACTCCTCCAATTTCATTTGGTCCCCCTGTAGCTCTTTCAACCCTTCTACATCATCCACTACCACTCCCATCTTGGTGTCATCTGAGAACAGACTGATTCCACTCCTAATTTCATGTGATATGTCCGATACGAACAGCCCTAACAATACCAGACCCAGCACAGAGCCCTGAGGCATCCTGCTTGTCACAGGCCTAGGGGTTGAGAGTCCCCCCCCCGCTACCATCATCACCGTTTGCTGCCTTCCCTTCAACCAATTCTCGATCCAGTAAGTCATCTTCACCCCCACTCCCATGGATCTCAGTCCCCCCAAGCTGCCTGTGAGGCACTGAATCAAAAAGCTTTGCTGAAGTCCAAATACAGGACATCAACTGCATGGCCCCTATCCAGCTCTTTTGTTACTCAGTCATAGTACTCTGTTAGGTTGATCTGGCAAGATCTCCCCGATATGGGCCCATGCTGCTGCCCATCCTGGAGGTCATTTACCTCAAGAAATGTCACCAATCTCTCCTTCAAAATCACTTCCATAGGTTTACCGACTATAGAGGTGAGACTAACAGGTCTGTAGTTTCCTGGCTTGTCCTTAAGGTCACTTTTGTGGATAGACACCACATGAGCCATCATCCAGTCCTGTGGCACATATCCAGTGTCCAGAGAGGTGTTGAACAGGTCCACCAGCATTCTGGGTAACACCCCTGCCATTTTCCTCAGCACCCTGGGATGAATGCCATCAGGACCTGATGCCTTGTCCACCCTAACTGCCTTCAGACCCTCTAGCACTCTGTTCTCCATGATCTCCCTGTCCGTCACCCCTTTCCCCCTCTTCCCCACCCTTCCAGTCCATGGAGGTAATGGACCAACCTCCTCCTTGGAGAATACAGAACAGAAGTATTCATTCAATGCTTCCACCTGTTCTGCACCATTTTCTACCCGCCCCATCCCTCTTGATCCACACTATTTGATCCCTGCAGCTTCTTTTCTCTCTCATATACCTGAAAAAGTCCATCTCCCCTTGCTTGATGCCTTGAGACAACTTTACCTCTCTGGATGCCTTGGCCTCTGTTGCTGGTTTGGTTACCTCCTTGGTCCTTCTCGCATACTCCTCCCTGTCCTCCCCTCTATTGGTCCTCATGAATTTCCAAAATGCTGCTTTCTTTGCCCTTACACCCTCCAATACTTTCTTATTCAGCCAACATGGCTTCCTAGCTCTGCTCTTCTTACTCAGAGTCCTGGTACAAGCCTCCATAGCTCCCTTCAGTCCAAGTTTGATAATATCCCACTTCTGCTGTACATCCATCCCTGGTCTTATCCCCTCAAGGCACCCTATCAGGATTTCCCACATCTTTCCAAAGTCTGCTAGTCTGAAATCCACCACCTTTGTCACTGATCCTACAGACTCCCTGCTCAAGCAGAGCATGAACCAGACCGAATGGTGGTCACTCCCAGCTAGTGGGTCTTCCACCCTAAGTTCCCTCACTGCCTCTCTGTTAGACAATACCAGGTTGAGTACATTATCTAACCTAGTTGGCACAATAACCAATTGCGCCAGAAGACTATCTTGAAACACATCCACTAATATCTGCTCCCTGGCATTAGAGGTGGCTGGGGTATTCCAATCTATCCCAAGCAGACTGAAGTCCCCAACTTTAATGTAAAAGTCGAGATTGTGCAAGGTCTGACAGGACAGTACGAAGCTAAACTTGGAGCAAAAGCCAGTTCGATGGAGCCATTTCCTAAAGAGCAGCACAATTTTGCTAAATAAACTATTCTGCTTGTGACATATACCATAGTGCTTTACATAGTAACAGGAAGCAGGAACTTGGGAGGGGGCCTGAACTGTAGTCCAGCAGTTGCACAGATGAAATTCGTAGAGGCCAAATAGAGCCAAAGTAGAAGTGGTGCTGGTGCATTCTGTGGATAAATTGTAAATTGTATTGCACCCGCTTGGAAACCTAGGGCCTTAGACCTGATTTTTTTCTAAATCTGTACTGTGGTGCAGTGGGTGGAAGTGACACAACTTCCAGTCCACAGGGGTACTAAAGGAAGCTCTGAGCAAGTGATGTGAGCTCGGTGAGTGCACGTAGCAGCATGTGGAGATGCACACAGAGACATGCGCGTCGGGTATCTTGCATGTCCTGCCGGGGACCGAGGGGCAGAAGGCGGTGGTAATCCCATTGAAACTACACAAAGGGGTAAGTGAGAATAGTAACTTGACTGCATCTGAGGCGTTTGAGCTGCATAGATCCAAACAAAACAATAAACTATGGAGGAACAAACAAGTGTAGAGCAGGTGCTGAAAGATCTGTGTGACAAGGGAGAACTCTTAATATGTGGCCAGTGCAAAATGTATGCAAGAAACCCAGCTAATACCTACACACCTGGGTTTAGGTGTGCAAACTGTAAAGAAAATACTGCTTTAAAACTCGAATTGAGGGATTGGCAGCAGAAACACCCACAACACATACAATCCCAGGCTGAGGGGCAAGTAACTATAGAAAGGCCTGGAACATCTAGTGCAGGGCCCCCTACAAATACAATTGAGAGCTCTAGTGTTAGTAACTGGGCAACAGCAAGTGAAGGTATGGAGGCTGACAGCTGGGCAACAGTTTCAAAAGCACCTACAAAAAGAGGAGGAGGGCCATAGGAGGGAATGGAGTTGCAGTACAAAATAGATACTCCCCACTTAGCACTGATTCAGGAACTAGCACTGAAACACTAAAATTGGATGGGACTCAGGGTACAGAAACACTTGGGGCACTTCCAGAGATGGAAATATTTGTGATAGGAGACTCCATTATTAGAAATACTGATACTGTACAGTACGTACGGCAGGCTGCCAAAAGAATATGACCGTAAATTGTTTACCTGGGGCAAGAGTTGGGGACATCAAACAGCATTTGCCCAAATTACTATTAAATTCACCAAATCAAAATGTGGTTGTGCTCTATATAGGGAGCAATAATGTGGGTAGGGAGCACGAAAAAGATATAGTGGAGGAGCTCATGGAATGTACTAAAGTAATAAAGGCTGGTGGACACATACCAATTATCTCAGCGTTACTACCAAACTTCAGATGCAACTCTGAAAAAAACAACATCATTCAAAGAATTAATAGTAGGGTATCAAATAGGTGTGGAGCGAGGAATATCACTTTCATAGACACTTGGGGGAAGTTTATGAACAAAAAAAATCTTTACAGAAGGGACGGGTTACATCTAAACTCCCTGGGCACAAAAAGACTGGCAACTGAAATCAGAGGAATGCTGTGCATATATTTAAACTAGGTATGGGGGGGGGGGCAGTACCCTGAGGATGAAGCACAGCAAGGTGGACACTCCAAACCTGAGTTAAGGTCTATTCAGTCTGTTTATCAGTGTCTGCTCCTAAATGCACAGAGTTTGAATAATATAAAAGAGGAACTTGAAGCACTCATATGTGGGGGAAATGGGGTGATATGGCATTCATCACAGAGATGTGGTGAACTGGGGAGAGGGACTGGGGTAGAGAGATTTCAGGATTCACCCTCTTCCATAAGGATATGGAGGGAAAGAGAGGTGGGGGAATGGCAGCATATATATCAAATAAAATAAAAGCCACAGATATAACTGAAAAGGTCAGTTCAGGAGCTATAGGGTCTGAAACTATCTGGATTCAGATAATCACATATACTCAGAAACCCGTAATAATTGGGGTATGTTATAGACCACCGGAGCATCAAAGGAGTTGTCAGATCAGATTAATGTAGAACTCACTAGGGCATGTGAATTAGGCAAAGTAATAATGGTGGGGGACTTAAACTATAAGGCTATCGACCGGGTGGGCCAACAGACCACTACTCTTAGTAGTAAAGTTTTCCTGGAGCTTTGCCAGGAGTTGGACATAATACAATATGTGACTGCCCCAACTAGAGGACATAATACCCTAGATTTGGTCATGGCGGTGAAGGATATTAATATTATGGGATGCCAAACGACTGTGCTGCTGGGGGGGGTAGTGACCACAAGGGGGCGCGCTTCTCATATCAGCAATACATACCCTTAGAGAAAGGATGTAGAGAGGTTTTTAGTATAAAAACACCAGATAAGGAACAAATACTGAAGGAAATGGATACTATAAACTGGGAAAGCTTACTGGGGAATAAAACAGCTGAGGACATGTGGGTTACTTTTAAAAAGCAAATATTTACAATATGTAATGAAAACATAAATAGGGTAAAGGTGTACAACAGGAAAGGAAAAAAATCCAGGTGGCTTACAAAGATGGTAATTAAAATAATAAATAAAAAAAATATGGTTATATCAAATTTATGAACAAAATAGTAATACTGTCACCTGGGCAAAATAAAACAGGCACAGATCAAGTGTGAGAAACTGATAAAAAGAAAAAAACAAAAGATGGAAGTGAAGCTGGCTTCCTCAGCACATAAAGATAATATGCAAAGTTTCTATAGCTATGAGAACTCATTGAAGAAAACAAACAATAACCTATGCACCATAAAAGAAGGGGGGGGGGCAAATATCTTTTAACAGGTACTTCAGTACAGTTTTCGCAACTAAATATGTAGGAGTGGTAAATTTTAACCCTAATAAAGTATTAGACATAAAACTTTCTGCCAAAGTCATTTTAGATAAAATTAGGGCACCAATGAATACTAACGCGGCAGGGCCTGATAACATCTCAAACAACATTCTTAAATTACTCTCTCCAAATATTGCTACCCCTTTAAACATTATCTTCCAGCGGTCGCTGGGAGAGGGTGCAGTGCCAAGGGACTGGCTGACTGCGAATGTGATACCCATTCATAAGAAGGGAGATAGAGCAGACTGCACAAACTATAGGCCCATAAGTTTGACATCGGTGGCAGGCAAGCTGATAGAGTCAATATTAAAGGATGTTATAAATCTATATCTAACAGAGACTGGACAGGATGATAGGGAGTAGCATGGATTTGTGGCTGGTTGGTCGTGTCTGACAAACATGCTATGTTTTTATGAGAAAATTTGGGCTGCATTGGACAGGGGAGAGATGGTGGGTTGTATATATTTGGATTTTGCCAAGGCCTTTGATAAAGTGCCACATTTAGAAATATTAAACTGTTTGTTAGAAATTGATATGGACTATAGAGTATGCCAATGGATCCAGGCCTGGCTGACGGATAGGACACAGAGGGTGTGTATAAATGGGTATCTGTCTGATGAGATCCCTGTGACTGGGGGGGTCCCCCAAGGGTCGGTGCTGGGGTCAGTGCTGTTTAGAGTATTCATAGCAACAATGGAGAAGGGGGCATACAACTGGGTAAGTGAGTATGCAGATGACACTAAGCTGGCCGGCCTAGTAACACAGTCTGAGGGGGCAGAGACAATTCAGACAGACTTGGATGTAATTCACAAATGGGCAACCGAAAAGGGAATGAGTTTTAACATAGATAAATGCTGTGTAATTCATATGGGAAATAGAAATCTGGAACACAGCTATCAGATTAATGGGCAAACCCTAAGAAAGTCAGAAGTGGAATGGGACATGGGTATATTGGTGGACCAGAAACTGAAATACCAGGCTCAGTGTGACAAACAAATAATAAAGGCAAATAGAGTCTCATGGAATATAAAAAAGAAATTCAAAAGTAGAAAGGAGGCTGTGATAATGCCTTTGTACAGAGCCTATATTAGACCTGTTTTGGACTATGGTGCCCCAGTGTGGGGGCCCATAAATAAAGGGGCAGTGGCAGGGTTGCAAAGGGTGCAGAGGAGGTCTATGAAAATGGTGCATGGTATACAGGATCAGCCCTATCAACAGAGATTAGCAGATTTTTTTTTTTTATGCTCCTTCCCCGCACCTGGCCAGTCTCTCCTTCGGGCCCCCGCACAAACTCCCCAACGGGGCTACTCTCCGACTCCTATCGCCCCATATCACAGCCAATCCCAAGTAACCCCGGTGTATCCCTTCACCGGGCAGGTCTCTTACCTCCATAGGAGATCAGCCCTGGTGACCAACCAACGATCCTGGGGTGCTGCTGGGATGGCATATGGAGGTCCGGGAGCCCGGTGGTGAGGGTTCTAGAGGGCCATCACCCAATCGGCCTGGCGCCATTTTCCACTTTGCTTCCCTGGGAAGCGATGTGCCACTGACATCTAGGTATACGCAGACGTCCGTCACTCCCCTTCGTGTATTGTGGCCGACGTCCTGCCGCACTCCCAGTCTCCACCAGGAGTCAGCAGGCACCGATCCACGTATCCACCCTCCCCCCTGAGAAGGCGATCTATCGTCGGACGCTCATTTCCTTCTCCCCCAGCCGGCCCTCCAGCAACCCAAGTCCGTTCCCGAACCTGGGTCGCTGGTGTCGCAAGCAGAAATCCAACCACTGCGCCGGCGGGCCAGCTTGATTAGCAGATTTAATGCTGATGTCACTGGAGACTAAAAGAGTTAGAGGAGACTTGATGCTATGTTATATTATAATGCCAGATGACCATATGTTAAATGAACTGAATCTACAGTTTAAAAATAATAAATTGGGTACCAGAGGGCACCACCTTCAGCTAAGACATATAAAGTGTAACACAAGTAAGCGTATGGCCTTTGATACTAAAAGAGTAATAGCCCCGTGGAACAGGTTAAAAGAGAAAATTGTATATGCTACAAATAAGGCACAGTTTAAAAGGAACCTAGATGCCAATATCTTAGAAGACCACAATCCAACATACTATGGGTAAAGTGGAAAGGAGCGCTTTTATGGGTCAAATCTTGGACCCCCTAAGCTTCTCATTACTTAGTATGAAACAGTATCACCACAATCCTCTTCTTACATATCTATCAAATTTGTTCCACCAACTCCCTATCCAACTCCTCAGACTGAGCTGGTGGTCTATACACCACCCCAGCCTCAGTTTCCTACCTCTAGAGTCCAGGAACTGCATCCATAGCACCTCCATCCTCCCTTTCTCCCCCTCATCCCTAGTGCATCTAATCCCATCCCTTACATAAACTGCCACCCCCCCACCTCTCTGTCCTTCCTATAAATTTTGCACCCTGGATCACCAGATCCCAGTCATGATATTGAGTGGCCCAGGTTTCTGTTATGACCGCAATGTCCACCATCCCTACAGCTAAGAGAGCCTGAAGATCAGTCATTTTGTTACTAAGGCTCCTCACATTCAGGGATACCACCCTCCACCCAGATCCATCCATCTCTCCTCCCCCAGTCCCCTTAACTTGACCCCCCTGCAATCCATCCCCATAGCAAACACTGTTGTTGTGGGGGGTCAGATCATTCAGCTCCCCTTTCTAGTGACCCTGCAAACTAGGTGCACACTCGCGTTCCCCCTACCTAGTTTAAAACCCACTTTGATGCTACGTATTCCTTCAGCTTACACTTCAAAACTCCCTGCACCTCTCAACTTCAGTGTGACCTATCCTATGCATACAGAACATTGTTGTCCCATGTGGTCCCCCAATCTTCCACCAGCACATACCCATGTGAACAACACCACTCACCGAACCAGGAATTGAACTCCACTATTCTGTCCTTCCTTGCTCTGCTCATCTGGGAACCGGCAGCACTTCCAAGAAGGCCACTGAGCTTCCTATCTCCTTACATATCCTCCCCAGTTCTTCAAACCTCCCACTCACTGACTCCACTGTACATCACTCTAGGTTGTTAGTGCCTATATGCACCACCACATGCGGTTTCACTCTTCTCCTCCTAACACACTTTGATAAAGCCTTTCCCGCCCTACCCACTGTCAAGCCTGGTGTAGATTCCAGCCATATCTGACTGTGCCACTCACCCCTCCCTCCCTCTACATCTGATCCCCTTCAGGATAGAGTCCCCTATCACTACAACCCCCCACCTGCACCCCCAGATAACTGTATCATCCTGTTATCCTCATTCTCCCCATAGGCTTCAACTCCTTCCTGCTCACCAGTGCTTGGACCTGGCTCCCTTGCTTGTCCACCCTCCATATCTCTCCAGACTGATCTCCTTTTTGGCTGTCCCTTAGTAACCTGCCCACTGTCTGTGACAACCCTTTCCTCATTATATACCATGCCATCCCCCCATAAACAACATCCCCTCCCTGTTGCCCTTGCCCTTTCCCCTTTCCCCACTCCTACCTCTACCTTTTACACCTTTCCCTCCTAATATCCTGTACCCCTCCCCATTTTGACTGCAGACCCCTGCATACCCCTACTCTCATGCCCGCCTGCCTCATCCAGGTGAACCTCATCATCATCCCTCGTAACTGACGCCAGTGCCTCAAACCTGTTACTCAAGCACCCCCGCAGCCATCACCTCTAGTGCCATCCTGGCACAGTTCTTTGTTGCTGCTTGGGGACCTTGTCCTCTCCATAGATCTCACTGTCTCTGCACCCTTATGCATCCAGTGGGGTTCCCAGCATGCCCTCACACTTCCCCATCCATCTCTTATGCTCCTTAATTCCCCCTCCAGCCTACAGACCTCTCCCTCCAGGCCCCCAAATCTGCAGAAAATGGGACATTCCAATAGTCTCCATAATGTACCCATCCAGACTGCCACCCCACAGTTATTGCTGTTCACTATTCTGTCCCCCCTTGTCCCCCTTCTGCCCCCTGCCCCCAATCCCCTGGATCCAACCCCATCCCTTCCTCTCATAACACCAGCTCCTGTCCAGCCGCCCAACTCCCCCATGACCCACAACACTCCCAAGTGGCTGCATCTCTCTAATCCCCCCATGCATGTACCCTTCTTGCTGCACACAGTGTGGACGATCCCCCCCCCCCCAACAACTTGTGTCTAGGGGGACTGATGTGGTACCCAGTTGTATTCATTGTGGTAATTACCATCAGATACAAAACAATCCCCCCACCAAAGTCAGCCTTGTTTAGCCCAACAAAAAAACAAAAACTGCCCTTTATAACATTCAAAAATAATATAGGGATAACTATTAGCCACAGTATAAAAACATTCATTGATACACCAAATATCTATAGAGCATTATATGTGCAAACTAATACCAACCCCTTCCCTTCTTCCACTTGGTAGCTTCCCTATGGGTGGAGCTCCAAGCAGACTATTTAATAAAGGAGGTGGTGTGGGGAGGGTAGACACAGTCCCTTTGAGAGCCCCTTTACAGCTCAGTCCCTTCAGCTCTTAATAGAGCCAGCTCTCTCAGCGATGTTGTCACGGCCCCACAGATTGCAGCAGGTATATAAGCACTAATATACTGTAATATAATATATAAGCACTGATCTTTTGCTTGCTGGTTCCACTGTCCTCCCTGGGCTAACTACAGTCACAGAGGTCAGTGCTTGGACCCTGGAGAAAAACTGACCCATAAAGCATCTGATCAGAGATTATGAAAACTCTAAAATACACTGCAGGTTCTTGAAACGCCCACTGTTGTTTACTGCTCTGATGTCAGCTGCAGGGGATTCTCGACTCTGTTGTTACAGAAAATGTCAGCCTAAAAGTAAACTAAATCAGTCTGATACAATGTACTATACTACAGTACACAGTAAGTAAACCAAAATATTTTTGCACACAAAGTGCACATTAGGACCAGCACCACACTTGAGTGTGGGGCCCTTTGTGCTGACTGTTCCCCTTGAAGGTTATGGCCTCTGGTGACCCAATTCATATTCACTTGGATAAGTTTGGGGTGGTGTCCCACCCTGGCATATTACATCCTTGCAAACATTTGCAGGTCTCTATCATATCACCTCTCTACTTTCTTGCCTACACAGAGTACACAGTAAGGCTGTCCACAGTTTTTCCTAATATGATTTTTCTTTGTCTCCCTGAATCATTTCATTGGCCTTCCACTGGATCATCTTCAGTCAATCCTTGTCCTTTTTTAGATGCAGATTCCAGAACTGAACACAGTACTTGAGAAGAGGCCTGCCTGAGACCAATGTCTTTTCATACAGTACGGTATATTCACCTCATTTTGTCTCCAGGTGTTTCTACATTCAAGCCCACATCTTAATCCTGCAAGCAGTGACTATTTATTTAGAGTCCTGCTTCTACCCATTAAACAGCAGCGTGAGGACCAAGGAACAAAGAATAAAACTAAGATAATAAGGGGTCATGAAAAAATGTTAAAGGGTGAAAAGTATAAAAAGACAGCTAGAGATGGCTGGATAAATCAAAGAGTTGTGTCCTTATGAAATGGGCTACCAAGTACTGTGGTAAATAGCTCCAGCATAAGTCAGTTTAAGCTAGCACTAGATGAGACTGAGACATTTAACAACTAAGGTGAATAACTAGACTAGATGGGTTGGCACATAGGTCATATATGGCTAACACTAATTGACCTTGTCACATCCTACGAAAGCAACAAGGAGGTTAAGGGAGTGGCTAGTGTTCCAGTGGCCATGCTGCGCACTTAACTGGGCTCTCCTGGTTCACAGTCCTATCCACTGACAGGCCACAATGGCTGCTTAAATAACCAAATGAAACTCCTAGCAATCAATATATTTTTCCCTTCACTCATAAGGACCCACTACATAGTGTTCCTCTTACTTGGCATGTCAAAACCTAGATGCCATCTGTAGCACTACCATTTCTATTCATGCATGAGAAAGAGACTGGTACGATTACAACCCATCTGAACCTTTCTTTCTTTCTTTCCTTCTTTCCTTCTTTCTTTCTTTCTTTCTTTCTTTCTTTCTTTCTTTCTTTCTTTTCTTTCTCTCTCTCTCTCTCTCTTTGTCTCTCTTTCTTTCACTTTCTTCTCATGATGGGGTAATACTGGACCTGGCACTCGCCAACAGAGACAGTGTTGCAGATGTCAAGGTGGGGGGACCAGTGATCACTGTACAGTGTGGTTCAATATAAGGATGACAGTGGAATTGAACCACACAAAGGCAAGGGTCCTGAACTTCAGAAGGACAGATTAAAAAAAAAAGGGTTAATGCCTCAAGGCTGACTTGGTGGGGGGATGAAGAGGGTGGGGTGGAGGAACAGTGGGGGAAACTAAAAAGGGCCATAGTGAGGGCAAATACCTTGGGGGGGGGTAAACAAGATACAAGAGGGAAGTATTTTTCAGAAAAAAAGGTGCTCAAGGACAATGAGGCATGATAGAAACATACAGTAGAAACATGGAATTTGATGGCAGATAAGGACCACTTGGCCCACCTAGTCTGCCCATTTCCCTACCTAATGGATAAGCTGCAGATCCTAGTTAACCAACAGCCTACTTTCTCCCACCCCCACTAGAATTGCCTTATGTCTGGCCCATGCATTCTTGAATTCCCCCACTGTTTTTGACTCTACGACCTCCTCAGGAAGGCTGTTCCATGTATCCACCACCCTCTCTGTGAAGAAATACTTCCTCACATTACCTCTGAGCCATCCCCCCTCTATCTTCAAATTGTGCCCTTGTTTTGCACATCTTTTCTGAAAGATGCTACCCTCTTGGACTTTGTTGATTCCCTTGAGGTATTTGAAACTTTCTATCATGCCTCCTCCTCCTTTTCTCAAGGCTATACATCTTTAGTTCCTTTAGTCTTTCTTCATATGTCTTCTGATGCAGACCCTGCATCATTTTGGTTGCCCTCCTCTGGACAGCCTCCACCCTGTCTATGTCTTTGTGGAGATGGGGTCTCCAGAACTGTACACAGTACTCCAGATGTGGTCTTACCAACTGTCTGTACAGAGGGCCAACAACTTCCTGTTTTCTACTGGTGATGCTTCTCCCTATGCATCCCAGTATCCCCCAAGCTCTCCTTACTGTTTTCTCACATTGCTGGTCCACCTTTAGGTCATCTGATATGACTACCCCCAGGTCCCTTTCCATTTTTGTTGTTGTTATTAACTCACCCTCCATTGTGTACTCTTCCCCTGGGTTTTTGTTTCCCAGGTGCATTACTTTGCACTTCTTTACATTGAATATAAGCTGCCATACATTTTACCATTCCTCCAACCTTGCCAAGTCCCTTTTCATCCTTTCCACCCCACCTTGTGTATCAACCCTGTTGCAGATCCTTGTGTCATCTGCAAAGAGACATACTTTTCCTTCCAGTCCCTCTGAAATGTCACTTATAAAGACATTAAAGAGGACCAGTGCCAGTACTGAACCCTGAGGTACCCCACTGGAGGGCATAGAGTCAGGAGAGATGTGAGGAAGTACCTTTTCACAGAACGAGTGGTGGATTCCTGGAACAGGCTTCCAGCAGAAGTGGTGGAGTGAAAACAACAGTGGGGCTCAAGAATGAAAGAGATAGGCACAAGGGAATCTTAGGTAAAGGGAAGGAGTGGGTGAATGGGCCAGAGATCAAGTAGGATCTGCGGTGATACTATAGGCAGGAAAAATGGGCATCTAGGTGAGTCAAGTGGTCCTTATCTGCCAGCAAATTTCCTTCCTTCCTTCCTTCCTTCCTTCCTTCCTTCCTTCCTTCCTTCCTCTCCTATCCTCCCTTCTTCCTTTTTTTCTAAAATTGTATGCTTGTGTCTAGCTTTTAAAAAAATAGCAAAAGTCTACACACCTAATCCACAAACAATAGACAAAGGTCTAACATTTATGGGATAAACACCAAAATCATGGACACCGTAGACAACATGTATAGTAACTCAGACTGAAAGCAACTAGAATAACAAATTCAGTGAAAAATATACACTGAAGGCAAGGTCAGGCAAGGCAATTTTATTTGTACAACACCCAATCCCAAGCAACTAGAGTAAGTTGATTTAGTGAAATAATACACTGAATGCAAGATAAGGCAATGTTATCTGTACAGCACCCAGTTCCAAGTACTTGGGCACTTCACATAAATATATTAAGTTAAACCAGGATACAAACCATTCAACTCAGCAACATCATTAAAAGCATTTCTGAGGTACAGACAGAGCAAATCACACATCAGGCATCAGGTCCATATGTTAGGTCAAACAGATGACTTTTTAGGCCCTTATGAATGTCTCCACTGATGGAGAGACAAGGGGCTCAATTCTCAAAACTTGGCACAAGCTACACCAATGGCAGCTTGCGCTGACTGTCGGTGCATCAAGGACCATGCATCAGATTCTCTATTGGGTAGGGCCCCAGCGGCACAGTCACCCAACTTGCAGCAACTGTGGCCATGTGCCCAACAGACAGTGTATCTGGATGGGTTGCAGCAAGCTGTGGAGTGGCTGTGCACCACTCTAGGACATCCTAGTGCCCCCCCCCGCCTGATCACCTGTTATGAAAATTAAAGATGTCCCTGGTAGTCTAGCAGACTGCCCCAGCCAGATACCCCCATTATTAAAAGTAAAGATGTCCCTGTTGGTTTATTGGACCACCCCAGCCATGATGCCCCGTTATGAAATTAAAAGATGTCTCTGGTGGTCTACCAGACTGCCCCAGCCCCAGTCCCCTGTTATGAAATGTAATGATGTCCCTGGTGGTCTAGCAGACTGCCCCAGCCCTGATTTCCCATTATGAAAAGTAAAACATCCCTGGTGATCTAGTGGACTCCCCAAGCTCTGATCCCTCATTATGTAATATTAAAACTTCCCAGGTGGTCTAGTGGACCACCTTCCCCATGCCGGCAGGCAGTGCCCCATCGCTCTGCTCCACCCATCTTGAAATCAAGCCAGTGACTGACATAGCCCACCACTCACCACCATGGCTAGCTACCGAATGAGCGCTCAATGAGGGTGTACTGTACACAGTATGCTCTCAGTGACTGACAGCACACTGAGACCACCAGAAACATCTTTACTTTTCATAACAGGGGTTCAGGGCTTTGGGGGGGCTTGCCAGACCACCAATGATGTTTTAATTTTTCATAATGGGGAATCGGGGCTTGGGGGGATCCACTAGATCACCAGGGAATTATTTTAATAAAAGGGGGATCAGGGTTGAGGGGGTGGGGATCGTGGCACATTGACACAAATTGCTTAACTCTCCCAGATGGCAAATTCCTAAGTACCCTTAGACCAGCCCTGGTTGGTCTAATGGTACTTAGAAATGTGCTCTCTGGGAGAGTTTTGAGAATCCTGATTTAGGGGATTTGGCAGCCTGCATCTGCTGCAAGCCCCTAGCGCCATGCTGCAGAACATTTTGTGCTGCATAGATGGCACAAGCCCTGCTTGGTGCATGCAGCCTGTGGTTGATGCAGGCTGCATCTGAGAATCACTCCTGTCATATCTTTTACTGCAAGGGACACTTTGTGTCTTTTCTTGTGGTGCAAGCCCCTTGCACCATGCTGGGAACTTTGAGAATTGGGCCAAAGAGTTCCATATTGCTGGTGCCAACCCAGAGAAAAATCTCTTTTGCCAAATTGTTTTAAGTGGATTTTGGAATGGCCAGCAATAATTCCTCAGTGGTGCAGAAAGAGCGATTAGGATCATTCCTGGCCAAGAGATCTTTAATGTAGGCAGTGCCAGATTCATACATAGCTTTGCATGTTAACAAAGCAATCTTGAAGGTGTTGCTCCACTTAATCAAAAGCCAGTAGGTGTAATATCACACACATTCCACCAACTTGGCTGTCACATTCTGCACTAGTTGCTGGTGGCACATCAAACCTCCAAATAGCCCTAGGTATAGAGCTTTATAGTAGTCAAGTAGTTGTTGACCGGGGTTACAGTTACCAGCTTGGCTGAGTCCAGAATGATTTTTGTATGTGTCTGTCTCTATATTCGATTTTATAAAATGTAAAACATACAAAAATAAACCCTTCCCCTTGATTCCTATATTGAACCTGGGAAAAGCACAGGGACACCTGTTCAGCAAATGTTTAGACTGCATTTCTATGGGCAACGCAGCTTTACATACAACAAACTAAGCTGTTTTTATAATATACTGTACTTGCTGTTTTAGGATTATAAAGCCTTTATTTTAGTATTTTGGCTAGGGTGGTAGGAGCAAGCATCCAGAAGTGCAAAACACAAGCACTTCCAGTTTTAACTGTATAAATGCAGGCACTAGTAGTCGGCAAGACAGTAAGGCAGGAATCTCTGCAGGAGGATATTTGCAAAAGAAACAGCAAGGTACCACTGTTGTTTCTGATAAAATGTGTGATGAAGTTCAGCTTGTGGAAGGGAGGGTTGATACAGTATGTTATGTGCTGACTGCAAAATGTTCATGATTATAAATCCTACTGATAGCATACCTTTCAATGCAAGTACAGCATATGCAGAAATTGCAGATCACTTGGTGAATGAAATGCAAGAAGAACCTCATACATATAAGAGATAACTCGTATTCAAGAGATAAGAAATTTGAAATATTTCTTAACAACCTTATTAGAAAAATCGAACATGACAACATTCCTCAAATCATGAATGGTAATAGCAACAATACATACAACAGAAAGAGAGACAGGGAAGATGAAAATGATTTTAATCTCGATGATGACTGGACCCTCATTAGAAATAAGAAAGCACTCAAATGAGGTAGACAGGCTGATATTCAATCATCAAGTGATATCCTGCTTGTCAATGGATCCCCCATGTTGCATCATATAATGAAACAACAAATGCAACCAAACAGCCTCATATTCCTGAAAAAAAATATCATAAGGTCTTTGTTGGTGACTCAGTCATAAAATACATTGACAGAAAATTTAGTGACACTGGCAAAGAATTTACAATGTCTTCATCCTTCCTGGGCATAAGAATTAGGGATATTAATTCTAATTTAAGGGGCATATTAAAAAAAACATTGAGTCCAACCAATTTGTTGTAATCCATGTAAGAATAAACAATATAGGGAAAAAAAGAATTAAGTTGAAGATATAACAGGATTTTATTAAACTGGGTAATAAATAAAGTTTGCATGGATGAAGTATCCCTTTTTCTGAAATCCTACCAGTCCCTAGAGCTTCCTTTGGACATCAGCTGGCCATTACTAGGCTCAACAAGTGGTTAGACTCTTGGACATGTAATAATAACTATGGTTTTCAAAATAATTTGGATATCTTAGGGTGTGAAAAGTATCTCTTATTTTGAGATAAATAACATTTTAACAAACTTAGGTCTAATATGTTATCATGCAGGACTTCAGTACCCCCTCTAAAAGACATGAAAACCCTATAAACAAAATTATAGGGGTGTGGGGAGCACATCACTTAGTGACACTACTAATAGAAAAATACAGACTATTATCACACTAGTCAAGGGGGATCTAATTTTACTAGAAGATTTTAATTTACCTGATACAAGATTGAGTAAACAATGAAGCACATTGCTTTAATAGTAAATCTTTCCTGGACCTGGCTGATGAATGCAGCCTAAGACAATGCATCCGGACACAACTAGAAATGATAATACCGTACCCTGGATCTAGTACTTACCGACTCTGATGCTGATTTTAGTTACACTGATGAGCTTTTATTGTCTAGTGACCACAATTATATTACTGTCTGCTTTAAACTAGAACCCAGTACCATCACAGCAAGAGAAAAACTTAATTACAATAAAGGTGACTGCAATAATACTAGAGATCACTTAGCTAAACAATATTGGGCGGCAGCAAAAGTCAAGACAGTGCATAATGGAAATTAGAATAAAAACTTATACAGTGTGAGCAAAAATAAATAATGATACATTACAAGAAACAACAACACAAGTAAGAACAATCCTTTTTATAATTAATATAGGACAGGTGCTAATCTGCAAATGAGTGCAAAGGCAAGTATGGTAAGAGTAAAGATGAAACTATTAAACACAACTACAGAAACATAGAAACATAGAAACATAGACTTTGACGGCAGATAAGGACCACTTGGCCCACCCAGTCTGCCCATTTCTCTTCCTATTGGATAAGCTGCAGATTCTAGTTAACCAACAGCCTACTTCCTGCAACCCCCCACTACAATTGCCTTATGTCTGTCCCATGCATGTTTGAATTCCCCCACTGTTTTAGACCCAACAACCTCCCCAGGAAGGCGGTTCCATGCATCCACCACTCTTTCTGTGAAAAAAAATTTCCTCACATTACCCCTGAGCCGTCCCCCCTCTATCTTTAAATTGTGCCCCCTTGTTTTCACACATCTCTTTTTCTGAAAGATGCTACCCTCCTGGACTTTGTTGATTCCCTTGAGGTACTTAAAAGTTTCTATCATGTCCCCCCTGTCCTTCCTTTCATCAAGGTTACACATATTAAGCTCTCTCTCAGTCTCTCTTCATATGGTTTCTGATGCAGACCCTGCACCATTTTAGTTGCCTTCCTCTGGACTGCTTCCATCCTCTCTATGTCCTTGCATAGATGGGGTCTCCAAAACTGCACACAGTATTCCAGATGGGGTCTCACCAACTATTTGTACAGAGGGATAACCACTTCCCTTTTTCTACTTGTGATGCCCTGTCCTATGCATCCCAGTATCCCCCCTGGCTCTCCTTACTGACTTCTCGCATTGCTTTCCCACCTTTAGGTCATCTGATATGACTACCCCCAAGTCCCTTTCCATTTTTGTTGTTGTTAGTACCTCCCCTGCTATTGTGTGCTGGGTTTTTGTTTCCCAGGTGCACTACTTTGCTCTTCTTTGCATTGAATCTAAGTTGCCATATGTCTGACCATTCCTCCAACCTTGCCAAGTCCCTTCTCATCCTTTCTAACCCCCTTGTGTATCAACTCTGTTACAGATCTTTGTGTCATCTGCAAAGAGGCATACCTTTCCCCTCCAGACCCTCTGCAATGTCACCTATAAAGATGTTAAAGAGGACTGGACCCAGTACTGAGCCCTGAGGTACTCCACTAGTAACCCCCCTTTCTTCGGAATGTGTTCCATTCACTACAGGAAAGGGGAAGTGGGCCTTGTGGAGGGAATTGAAGATATGGGGGAGGCAGCATGATGGATGGGAGGAGGGAGGGCATTCCAAATTTTGTGGAAATGGTGAGAGAATGCAGTCTGAACATCCAAGGTACAGTAGTCCTTGGCGGGATGGTAAAAGTGCATTGGTCATGGTATCTGAGTGACCCCTGAGGAAGACTTGGTTGCTCAAGTGTTGGGGTTTGCATGGTGTAGCTCTGGCCAAAAATAAATTTACCTGCAGTAGAGAGTCCCACAGCAGTGAGTTTAGCAAGCAGAAGGCGCTGGGAGACTGTATCTAATGCCTTGGCTATATCGATAAAGATAGCAGAGGTGATGAGGCCCTGGTCCATCCCATTGAGTATGAAATCAGAGAGCTTCAGGAGGGAGGAGGTGGTGGAGTGGTGTTTGCAGAACCCAGACTAGTAAGGCATGAAAAAAGAGAGGAATCAAGGTAAGATGAGAGTTGGGATAGAACCAAACATTCCTGTAGCTTGGAAAGAATGGGGAGCAGAGAGACAGGCCAGTAGTTACCAGGGGAGGAGGGATCACCTCCTTTTGCAAGGGGAATAAAAGTGTCACGTTTCCAGAGAGATGGGACAGAAGCAAGAGTGAAAGATAGGTTAAGTAAAGAAGCAAGGGGAGTAGCAATAGCAGGAGCAGAGAGGTAAAGGATTCTGGAGTGGAGACTAGAGTGGCACTTACCCTTAGAGGGGTTAAGGGCAAAAATAGCAATTAAAATATCAGATGGGGATAAAGGATGGAAGAAGAAAAAGGAGGACAATGGGGAATCCACATGAGAGGGCTCAAGGTGGGAGTGAAGAGGGTGGGAGAGTAGAAAGAAGTGAGGAGGCACAAGGGGTAAACTCAATGACCACATGAAGGGGATCAGCTAGGAAGATGTCACCCACTTTTAGAACAGGAGGTGGGGAATGAGAAGAAGGGGAAAACAAAGAGTGAACCACCTTCCAGAATTTAGATGGGTGGTTGATGTTTGAATTGAACATAGCTGAGAAGTACTCAGCTTTGGCCAGTCTAATTGCCATAGTGCAAGCAGTTCTGTGAGTGCGGTGTTTTTGGAGGGCTAAAGAGGAGCCAGATTGATTGTGTAACATCCATGCCTGATCCCTGGCATGCATACAAGCTTACAGCTCAGACGAAACCCAAGGGAGATGGGCGCTGCACACACGGGTACGTCTTAGGGGGAGCACAGCAATCCCAGATGGCGAGTAACTTGGAACTAAAGCATTCCAGGGTAGAATCAATGGAGGAAGACTGGACGATGGGGGACCAATCAGTTTTAGAGAGGTCATTTAGAACAGGGGCCAGATCCAAGGATTTAAATGAGTGGACCAGTAATATTTTTGGAGGGGGGGTGGGCTTTTGGGCAACAGATTTTGTGAACAGTGTATACCAGATGGCAGTCACTTAAAGAAGCAGGTAGTGTACCAGCAGCAATAGTGCAGTGTGGGTGGTGAGAACCCAGTCAATTAAGGAGTGATTTAGGGATTTGGAGTTTAGATGGGTGGAATTCCTTATTAACTGGGTAAGGTTAAGCAATGGAATTTCATTTCCAATTTTATTTTGAGCAGGCAAGAGCCAGTTCATGTTAAAATCACCCAGAATATACAGATCACCTGAGGAGGAGTGAGACTGAAGAATAGACAGTAGAGTAATGATGGATGAAGGGGAATATTTGGGCAGCAGTAAATCCCTGCTACAAAAATGGGTAAGGAGCAGGGGAGTTAGACACTTATCAGAAGATGTTTGTAGGTCTTCAGGATGGATGTTGTGAGTATAGGGGTGAATTGGATGGAGGAGGCGGTACACATAGCAATGCCACCACCTCTAGTACTGCGGTTCTGGTGGAGGAGGGAGAAGCCTGGTATTGAGACACTTGCATCAGAAATATTGGATTTTAACCAAGACTCAGTAATGATTAGAATGTCAGGAAAGAGGTCTAAGTCTATGGTTGCAACAATGTAAGTTTAGGGAGCAGGCTCCTGATATTTAAATGGGCTAATTTCATCCTGCAAGGAATTTGTGAGTACAGGGAGGAAGTGCAAAGAAAAGGATCCAGCTGCCCAAATATACTGACATAAAATGAACTTTTAGGCTAAGTTCCATTATCAAAAAGTATTTAGTATATGGATATGCGAATTAGTACTACACAAAAGCATACAAAAAAATACCGGTAATAGCACCGGGCAGCAACTGGTAATACTACAGTTCTAAAGTGATAATACTATCGTTCACAGTTGAACGATAGCATTATCACAGCAACCACACAGTGCAAGCGCTTCAATATCGTCTGCTGTGCGGCGCGAGACACCCCAAACTGAAACTGCGCCACACTCAACAATTCAAAAGACCGCAACAGCTCTTTAAAACTAAAATCAGCATTTCTTCACTTCCCTCAATGAAAAATGGCACTATCCAAGCCAATAAACACATCCGAAGACAGGCTATGTTTTGTCCAAGAACAGCAGAATATCAATACTGTAAAAAAAAAAAATTTCGATCTCCGTCTCCTCAACACCTACCTCAACAGAACCGGTGAGTCCAGACAAATTGAAAATATACTGGTTTCTGAACCAGACCTTATTCTGGCAGACTTTGCATTTCAATTAAAAAAACAGGATGGCTCAGAGTATGAGCCAACAACATTACGAGCAGTACTTTCAAGTGCAGAGAGGCACTTAATGAAACATAACTATGGAGCATCAATATTCCAAGGTCCTGCAGCTAATTTTAAACAAACGCAAGAGATTCTACTAGCCAAGCAAAAGTATTTGAAAAAAATGGGACTCAGAAACCAACCCAGACAAGCACAACCCCTCTCAGAGGCTGACATAAACCTTCTTTACTACACAGGCACACTCGGCTCCCAATCCCCTAGTTCATTGCTGCACATGATGTTTTTCAACATTGGATTACACTTTGCTTTCAGAACCAACGAACAGTATCAGTTAAGATGGGGAGACATAATTCCAGGAACTGATTCTGAAGGAAAAGAATACTTAGAGTGTCACGAACATCAAACTAAAATGAGAGCTGGGATAAATATCAGGGATATACGGCCAGTAGCTCCACGAATGTATGCAAATCACCAAAACCCAAACAGAGACCCCATCACAGCATACAAAAAGTATGCCAGTCACAGACCACCTGAAATGCTACAAGCAGATTCCCCATTTTACCTAGCACCAAACACCAGACTAAAGCCAACCAGTTACTGGTATCAGTGCATGATAATAGGAGAAAACAAAATTAGATCCATAATGAAGCTCTTCCAAAAGTCAGTCGGAATACCAGTTGAAAACGAATCACGAACCACTCCACAAGGAAAACTGCCATACAAATGCTGGTAGACTCAAATATCCCCCCAACAGACGTTGCACAGCTCTCTGGGCACAAGAACATCCAAAGTATTAATGCATACAGCACCTTATCGGAGCAGAAGCAGAAACGAATGTGCTCCATCCTGTCTTGCAACCTCCAGCAGCCATCCACCTCTCGGGATCAACAGCAAACAGAGTCAGAAATGTACACTAAAATCCCGAAACTGCAGCTTCTACACACACCATTCTTCCCAAAGTTCAAGAAAATGCTATGACTTCTTCCGTGGAGCACCAGGAAACTGCATCACACAGCACATTCAAACCTACAACCTCCCAAATCTCTGCGACCTCTGGAAACATATTTGGAAGTCACTGCTCTTTTTTTGGCGACATCTCTATCAACATACGTCACTCTCCCCAGCCACCCAAGAAATGCCGCTATGTTATCTACTCAGACAATGACACAGAATAGATACCGCAGTACCAAAAAAAAACTTTCTGTTGCTGCAGTCATTGGCGCTCAGTCAGTTGCCACAAATCATTGGCTTTTAAAAGTAAAAATACTTTAGACAGTTTTATTCGTAGTGTTCACGATACTTGGAACATGGCATCTCCAGACCCACTGCAACCACTGGACGAACTATCAGTAACTAAAGGTAAGAAAGGCAAACCTGGATCCATATATTAAAAAAAACAATGGATAGTTTAGAAAGTATTACCGGTCACAATACCATCTCGAGGTTCAGGACATGTAAGGACCTCTCGAGCCTCGCTCTCGAGGTTCTTACATGTCCTGAACCTCTCGATGGTATTACGGACCAGTAATACATTCTAAACTATCCATTATTCTCTATTTATTGAATAAATACATTTAAAAAGTAGCAGCAAATTGCTCCCCTACTACCAACGTTTCACATCCTGTCTGATGCTTTATCAAGGTAAATACATTTAATAATTACCTTTGCTCTGTCTTTAGTAAAGGGAATAATACAATCAAATTAAATAAGTCTACTGAGTGTAATCTCTCCAATTAATACAATGAAATTCTAAAAGGTTTGTTAAACCTTTAAATTTCTAAATCAGCTGGTCCTGATGGTTTGCACCTAGATTGTACCTAGATTGTTAAATGAAGCTGCACATTTTATAGCCCCACCAATCGTTGAGATTTTCAAAAGATCCTTCATAAGTGGAGAAGTCCCTGACATCTGGTGAGCTGCAGATGTTGTTCCTTTATTTAAACAAGGGCTCAAACAAATATCCTCCAATTACAGACCAATTAGTATTTCTTCCATCACATGTAAATTAATGGAATTAGCATTGAAGGCTTTCTAGAACAAGAATGTAACAAAAAAAATGATTGACATCAAGCCACATTTTTTCAAAAAAGGGAGATCCTGTGTATCAAACCCTTATCCTTTTATGAACTGGTTAGCAATTTTCTGGACACTGGAAATTGTATAGAGGTCACATACATAAGCAATTAGACCTAACAGGGGTATTGGTGGACACCCACATGCCCAGGGCATGATAAGGCTTGACACCACAGGAAGAGGGCTTTACAGCCCCAGAAGTGTGGATATTCACCAGAAATATCCCACACCCTGAAGGGTCATATTCCACTTACAACTTGGGTTTAGCAAATTAAAAAAAAATCTCTAAAAAATAAAAAAGACACAAAAACAAAATAAAATATTGATTGGAAAATGTAAATAGTCCCTCTAAAGATGGTTTCTACCTGTCAATCATTTGTCTTTCTACACATGCAGTAAAAGTTTGCTTGTTTACCATGGAACATAAGGATATTCTGCATCATGGGTTTGAAAAACCAAGAATCCTGACTGGCTGAGGGCCATCATTACCTGTGCTGTTATCTCAGCCCAGCAGCACTGGATAAAGATCCAGCAGCGTCTTCACAATAAAATCATAGCCACACATCCCTGACTGTCGTCACAAACATGGATGCCAAGTTTACTCACTTAAAGCCTTCAACTAGGCCCTGAAAATCAAACTGCCTTAAATAAATAAAAAAATAATAGTTAAATGTAATTTGCCCTCATAATACTCTTCTTACACTCAAATGCATTTATTTAAAAACGAAGTACCACCATTCTTACAGTTTTAATTTGTGATGTTTTCTTGCTGGCCATGGAAAATCCTCCTCCTAACCTTACCCGCTTACCAGGGAAATCTTTGCAGTTTAACCTGCTATAGATACAACTGAAGTCCTGGTTTCATCTGAGCCTTCTGTTGTGTGAGTGAGGGAGTGAACATTCTGCCAGAAGAACTGAGAAGAGATTTGAATTTGTGTATTCCATCCATTGTAAACATTCCATCTCTTAAGTGTAGAAAAGATAGAAGAGAAACAAGGTGGAGAAAAGGAGAAAATGATATAAAGAAGAAGGAGGAAACATGAGGTGAGGGAACAGGTACATCATGTTAGTTTGGGAAAATAGAGGGTTTAACTCATTTGCTCCCGGTGGCCATTTTAGGTCAGATCCAGTAATGGATGGTTCCAAAGCCATATGGCGTCTGTGGGAACAAAGGAGTTTTAATAGTTAATTTGAAAAAATTATGTTTAGCTGTGCATTACATATGAAGCAGATGGCATGGCAAGTGTTGAGGCATGCTGGGACTATTTTGTTGGGTCGAATGAATGCTTAAAATAAATAATTAAAATGCTTAATATTATTTTATTTTTGTGTATTTTTTCACCCGCTCCCAAAAAATTGGACCCATTTTAAAATCACAATAAGACATTCCAGGATAGAAACATAGAAACATAGAAGTTGATGGCAGATAAGGACCGCAAGGCCCATCCAGTCCGCCCATTTCTTTTTCTACCTTATGAATGTGCCATAGGCCTTTGCTCTGTCAATGGCCTATCTATTCATACTCATCTGTATTGCTCCCTATGCCTATCCCATGCCTGTTTGAAGCCCTGCACTGTATTCATATCCACCACTTCCTGAGGTAGGCTGTTCCATGCATCCACCACCCTTTCTGTGAAAAAGAACTTCCTCACATTACCCCTTAATCGGCCTCCCTCTAATCTCATGCTGTGTCCTCTTGTCCAGCTATTTTGCTTATATTGAAACATGTTAGACTCTTTCACCTTGTTAATGCCCTTAAGGTGTTTGAATGTTTCAATCATAAGCAGTAGCAAGTGCTGCTGGCTGATTGCTGTATGAAACATATTTCCTGTATGCTTTTAATGAATGAAACTTGTATTATTTGTGCTTAAACTTGATCCTACCATGCTTATGTAGTGGAGCCCTGCTAAAATACTAGTGCAGGCAGAGGAGATGTGCTTTTTGCTCAGCAGAAGTACAAACTTGAGAAACCCAGTCCCGATATTTCTGCCTGTTAGCCTATGCTGCTTGCCAATTTCTTAGGCATTTAAGGTTCTGTTTAGGACCAATGCTGAAAAACGTCCTGTGACTTTTTATTTTCCTTTAATTAATTGAACTGCAGTTTCAGTTTATAGCTATCCCGTAACTTGCGGTTTCCATCCAGGTCCCATGAGCAGTACTTAAGCCAGTCCTGCGGTGAGCAGGGCGAGCATGGGCAGGGTGAGCGTGCGTCGTCGCGCACATAGAAGCACACAAAGACATGCGTGTGTTTGGCGTGTTCGGCGTGTTAAGGCAGTGAAGTGCTCCCAAGTAGTCATTTAATGAGGCTGTTCAACTAATCCTGGCACTATTTTGTGTAAGCCACTTTGTTCAGATTTATATATTAATTCCTGTGTCCTCTAAAGTTAATTTACTACAATGAGCACCTTAATAGACATCCCTACTCTGTCCTGTATAACTGCTTTGCCTCCCCCTGTCATTACCATCATGACATTAGATGGTGATGTGGGTATTAAATGTAATCTGTGCTCTATGTATCAGTTGGTTCAGTGCTTGCCCTGTGCAGATTCTGCTTATACCTGTGACAAATGCATTACTAATAAGGAACGTAACACAGAGATTGCCACATTTACTGCTAGGCTACTCCAATTAGAAAACAGCCAAAAGGATATGCTACTTAGGTTTACTAAGCTGGATAAAGCTCCCCAGCCAAACTCCCCATCATTTGAAGGTTTGCTTACTGGTTCCCAGCCAGGTACTTCCATCCAGACCCTAAATTGTAATACATCCTTTACTAGCTCTCATCCCTTACTTAATAATAATATCACCATTGATCAGGATGACACTCCATCAACAAATCAACATAGTAAACGGGGAAGGGATGTTGTTGACGACACTGAAGCAGACCCAGACTATGATACAAACTGGTCCCAGGTCCCAGCAACTACAGCATTCAAAAGGGGCCGTAAAGCTGAACATTTTTTCTTACCAACCCAGAATGCTTTATCCGTATTAGTAGAGTCAGCAGGTCTCTGCTTACCCATCATGGACCAGGGGGAGGTCCTCAAGGGAACTCAACGGTAATACATAACACCCCAGTTCCCTTGTTATCAGTCCCTATTAAGTCCCATACTTATCCTACCCCTCAATTGTGCAACAAAGTATTACCATCAAACAAGTTATCATTAAACATGTTAGGGATGGATATTAACACTCCCACAATTGTCCCACAACCTAACACCCCACCAGGTGTTGTGACCCACCAATGCAAAAAAATCCATCTTGTCAAGTTTTTGTTCTAGGTGACTCCATAATCAAACATTTGGATAGAGCTGTTTGCAATCCAGATAAAGCCAACCGCACATGTTCTAGTTTCCGGGGAGCTAACATTTCTAATATTACAAAAATGTTACCTGACATTATCTCCAATAATGGACCCAATCCACTTGTTATAATACACACAGGAATAAATGACATTAACAGTATGCACCCCTTACAAATAAAGAAAGATTATGTTGCCATTTATAATTTATTGGTTAACAAGGGATGTACAGTCAGTTTTTCTGAAATTCTCCCACCGCCAAGAGCTACTGATCTCGTTACTGTCAACATTAAATCTAAAAATGAATGGTTAAGAAAGTGGTGTCTTAAACAGAACATTGACTGTATCACACATTGGGAGAGCTTTTATGGAAGGGATTCACTTTTCTGCTGGGATGATCTACACCTCATCAGAGGAAGTACAATTTTGGGTAAATCTATAAGTTCCATTATAAACAAACATTTAAACTAACAAACTTGGGGGAGAATGGTCACTCTGCCTATTCTCTAACTGGGACTAACACATATTCTAGTAATAAGTGCTGCAATTTTTTTGTCATTTAATGCAAGATCTTTACAGTTGAAGGAGTCAGAACTTGAGCTCAAATGTATTCAACAGTAACTTTATATCATAGCAGTTACTGAGACTTGGTGGGACTCCTCCTCAGGCTGGACCAGGGAAATACCCAACTTTAAGCTCTATCATAAGGACAGAGAAAATTGGTTAGGGGGAGGAGTCTGTTCATATGTTAGAGAAGATATTCTATCATATGAAATTCCTTCTCTCACCTCCACATAATCATTATTGGTCACTATCCAACTAAAAGGTCATCCTAAGTTTATATTGGGTGTTTGCTACAGACCTCCATCTGCAAACATATCCTATACCTCCAACCTAATTAATGGTATCTCTGATATAGCTGGTAAGGGAGATACTTTGATCTTGAGTGACTTTAATTTTCCAGGTATTAACTGGTTATCCTCCCTTGGTATTACAGAACAAGAAGAGAGAGGGAGCGAGCAATTGTTAAGGGTCTTCAGAAAATAGTTTTGCACTGCTAGAGAGGAAGAAGGTGGAGGAGGGAAATGATGAAATTAGAGGAGTACTTGATAAATGCCTGGACCAAACTGGAGCAGGGGGAAATTCTGCTCAGAGAATTGCAACAGGTGTAAAAGGGGAAAATAATGTGCAGGAGGAAGAGGAGGAGCTGGAAATGAGAGAGGGAGATGAATGGAAGCAAGCAGGGAGTAAGACAGGTGGAATCTTAGTGCTGGGGGACTCAATACTAAGAGGAGTCAGGTGGGGTTCAAGGGGGAGAGGCATAGTCGCATTTGGGTAGAGGCCATGCCAGGAATGACAGCAGAAAGGGTGGGACAATCTGTTCTGAAATATGCTAGAAGGGGTAGGGACAAGCCTCATTTAATTATACCTCTTGGGACAAATGACATGGCTGACAAGACAATAGATATAGTCCAGAGGAGGTTTGAGGAACTAGCACAATTATGTGAGGGGGCAGGAAGATCAGTAACTTTTTCAGAGATACTTCCGGTGCCAAAGGCAAGCACAACAAGAAAGCTGAGAATAGAAGAATTTAACGGATGGCTAAGAACCTGGTGTTGTGCTAAAGGGTATGGGCTGTTGGAGGTGTGGGAGGGACCTGGGAGGACAGTTCTCTATGCCAAGGACAGACTACACTTGAGTGAGGAGGGAAAGAAAGTGTTGAAACAGAGGATGGAGGAGTACATAAGGAAGTTGGGAATTTAAACTAGGAGTGGGGTGGCAATTGGGGAAGAGATATGCAGAGACCACAGGTTGGGAAACCATATGAGCTTACACCCCATAACAGTGACAAAGGACAAATGACAAGTACTATTGGTGATGCTAGGAAAGGGGGGCAGGATGGGAGGGGGAGAAAGGGTGGAAGGTGGTTACCCTTAATGCTAGAAGCCTTGGTGGGAAAACTGCAGAGTTACAGGTTCTCATGGCAGAGGGAGAGGGAGACATTGCAGCCATCACAGAAACAAGAGCCACTTAATACAATGACTGGGACCTGTCTGTACCAGGGTACAGGTTATTTCGTAGGGACAGGGTGATTGGGAAAGGAGGGGGGTGGCACTATATGTGAAGGAAGGACTGAAGTGTGTAAGGGAGGAAGGGGAGGAGGGTAATACGGAGTCATGTTGGATGCAAATCCAGGATTCCAAGAATAGGATTCTTAGAATGGGAGTGGTGTACAGACCACCATCTCAGACGGAGGAGTTAGACAGGGAACTAGCAGGACAGATCAGCGGGACCTGCAAGAAGGGTAATGTGGTGATTGTGGGGGACTTCAACATGCCAGGAGTGGACTGGAGTACCCCAACAACCAGGAACAGAAGGGAGCAGGTACTGCTGGATGCCTTCCAGGACAGCTTCCTGCTGCAAATGGTCAGTGAACCAACCAGGTTAGGGAATACCCTTGACCTTGTGCTGGAAAATGGGGACTTTGTGAGAGAACTTACAGTGGAGGAACTGCTGTCAGGGAGTGACCACCACTCAGTATGGCTCACATTGGATATGGGCAAGGAAGAAGTGGAATCTGGCACAAGAGTGCTGGACTTCAGGAGGGCCAACTTTGGGAGGATGGGGGAAGTGGTAAAAGGGTACCTGGCCAGAATTCAATCTAGTATGGACACTAACCAGAGGTGGGAGCTCATAAAGCCGGGGATAGTGGAGGCAACCAAAACCTGCTGCAAAGCCCAGAGCAAGAAGGCTAGGGCTAAGAAAACGAGCTGGTTGAGCAAGGAGGTAATGGAAAAGGTAAGGAAGAAAAGAGCTGCCTTTGGAAGTACAAGAAAACAGGGAGGAGGACAGGAGAATTGCTGACAGGAGTCAAGGGTGACAAGGGCAGTAAGGGAGCCAAAGCATCTATGGAACTCAGGCTGGCACAAGGCATTAAGAAGGGGAGAAGGACTTCTTTAAGTACATCAGGGAGAAAAGGAGCTGTAAGGACCACATAGTAAGGATTAGGAAGGAGGGTTGGGTGGAAGCAGGGTGCGATAAGGCAGAAGCACTAAATGAGTACTTCTGCTCAGTATTTACTAAAGAGAAGAGGAGGTGACACCCAAGGGAGAAATCTCGCAGAAACGGGGGGGAAGGGGTGACAGATGGGGAAATCATGGAGGGCAGAGATCGAGAGGGTTTGAAGGCACTGAGGGTGGACAAGGCACCAGGCCCAGATGGCATCCACCCCAGGGTATTGAAGGAGCTGGCAGAGGTCCTTGCAGGAAGGGAATTAACAAAGTGAGGGGGAGGTAGCCTCTTAAGGCTGAGAAAAAACACAACCACCAGAGGTCACGTTTTCAAGCTAGATGGGGTAGATTTAGAGGGGGACATAATGCGGCATTATTTCTCAGAGAGGGTGGTAGGTCCATGGAACAGATTATGGTCGACAGGTTCAAAAGAACCTGGGATAGCTATATGGGTCTAAATGGAAGAGGACAGGTAGGACAGAGAAGAAAATGGTAGGAGGGTGGGAGGGAGCGGGCCATTTCTTGGGCAGACTAGATGGGCCAGTTGGTCCTTTTCTGCCAGCAGAATTCTATGGTTCTATGATAGGATCTTAAATGTTAGTTATTTTTACTTAAAATGATTGTTCTTCCTTGAAAGATGTGTCAGTTTCAAGTGGGGCAGACAGCAGCAAACATAGATTAACATGTGAAAGTGACAGAGGGGGGAGGTGGAACATGACAAGGAAAGGGGGACATAAACATGGAATTCAGGGCAGGAGCTGGAGGGCTCAGGAAATATCCATCTCAGGGGTATCAACATGCAATAAATATGCAATACTGGCAAAGGTGACCCAAGGGGACAAAGGCACACTGGAAACAGGGCTGCAGCAGGATACCAGATATGTAGTGGGAGAAGAAAGTCAGAAGGTAACTCGAGAGGGCCCGAAACTTGACATCTCGATGGAAAGGGATAGGGAAGACAAAAACTCAAAAGAGACAAGAAAGGAGGTAAGCATTATGGGGAAGAGGGAAAAGAGCAAAACGATGGCAGACACTATAGGAGACAGGTACCATGAGGGGAAAGGTCCAAACAGGAATCAGGCAGAAGAGAGAGATGAGGAGACAGGAAGAGAAACCATGGTCCAGAAAATAGGGCAACAATAGGTAATCATTACATGGGGGGGAAGAAGGGTAGGGAGAATGGTCACACTGGTAAAAATAAAATAATAGTCTATGGGGACTCAATAATAAAAGGAATACAATGAGGAAGAGGTGAGAACCCACACATGAGGCCAACAGAGGTGTGCATACCTTGGATGGAGGCAGGTAAAGCAACACAAAAGATAAGTGAGCTGATAAGGTTGGCAGAAGATTTGATACTGCACATTGGGACCAATAATTTAGCCAGGGAGGAGACTGGGGTAGTACAGCATAGATTTATGGACTTAGCTGCAGCATGTAGGCAGTCTGTGAAAACACTGACCTTCTCTAAAATAATTCCTGTACCAAGGGCAAGCACAGCTAGAAAAAAGAGGATAGAGGAATTTAATGGATGGCTAGGCCGGTGGTGCAAGGAGAAGGGATACAGTCTTATAGGCCGGTGGGAGACACATGGTTGGACAAGATACTCTACAGAAAGGACAGACTACACCTGATCTGGGAGGGAGAGAAAAATCAAATCTAAAATGGGAAATACATGACAAGGGAACTGGGTTTAACTGCTAAGGGGGGGGAGGCAACAAAGGGGAGTCTGGAGCACCTCCCCCCCCACATTAGTGGACACAAGAATAGGGGAGCAAGGATGGATATCGACACAGAAGTAAGGGGGAAAGTGAGCCAGATAAGACTAAGTCAGAAAAAGAACATGGGCAAGTGGAGGGTGGTGATGCTGAATGCGCATAGTCTTGGGAACAAGATGGCGGAACTGCAGGCACTCTTTGCAGAAAGCAGGGTAGACATTGCGGCCATTGCAGAGACCTGGGCAACAGCACACCACGACTGGGACCTATCAATTCCAGGTTATAGGCTATATAGAAAGGACATGGAGAGAGCCAAGGGGGGGTGGTGGCATACATACGGGAAGGTATGGTTTGCACAAGGGAGGAAGAGTTTGAAAAAGGGAGCACTGAGGCACTGTGGCTGCAGTTCCAGATGAACAAAGGAAGAAAGATATGGATGGGAGTAATTTACAGACCACCCAGTCAGGGTGAGGATAAAGACAGGGAGTTATGCACACAGTTAACTAATGCAGCTGAGATGGGGGAGACAGTAGTGATGGGTGACTTCAACCTGCCCAAAATGGACTGGGTCAGTTCCACCACCTCCTGCGCTAGAAGCCAGGTAATCTTGGACATGATCCACAGTGGATTCATGATGCAGTGTGTGACCAGTCCCATAAGGATGGAAGCAATTCTGGACCTGGTGCTCTCTAATGGAGAACACATGCAGGACATAGACATTGGGGATCCCTTGGGTGGAAGTAACCACAACACAGTGTGGTTCAACTTGGACATGGGTAGGGAAGACATCCCCACAAAGACAAAAGCACTAGACTTCAGAAGAGCAAACTTTCAGAGAATGAGGGAAATGATTAGAGAGGACTTAGGAAACCTAGAGGAAGGCTTGGGTGTTGAAGAAATTTGAGACACAATCAGAGGGGCCATACAGAATGCAACAAACAGCTGCATAAAATGAGGGGAAAGAAGGCAGGAACTAGACAGCCAAGCTGGTTTAATAGGGAGGTGGCTAAGGTAGTGAAAGATAAGAGGGCTGCATTCAGGAAATGTAGAAGGACAGGTATGGTAGAGGAAGAGGAGGAGTACCAAAGGCTGGCTAAACTAGCAAGAAGGGAGGTAATAAAGGCAAAAGCAGAGAAGGCACTCCAAATAGTGGACAGGATAAAAGAGGGGGATAAGGCCTTCTATCGCTACATTAAAGAAAAGAGGGACAAGAAAGATGGCATAGTCAGGCTAAACAAAGGGGAAAACATAGTGGTGGAAGATGGGACAAAAGCAGAGGTATTAAACAAATACTTCTGTTCTGTCTTTACCAGAGAAAAATGGAGTCGTCCAATACCACACAGTGGGAAGGGTAGGGAGGGAGCTGATGAGGACCCAGTAGGGGCCATAAAGACTGAATGGGTGAGGGAGGGGCTCATGGCATTGAAAGTGGAAAAATCCCCAGGGCCTGCTGGAATACATCCCAGGATACTAAAAGAGATGGCAGAAGATCTGACAGGCCCACAGACAATACTATTCAATAGATCTCTTGATAGCGGGTGGTACCAAGGGAATGGAGAACAGCACATGTTGTGCACTCCACAAGAGTGTCCCCAAGGAGGATCCTGGAAACTACAGGCCTGTCAGCCTTACTTCAATTGTGTATAAAGTAATGGAGACAATATTGAAGGAGGGTATGGTCTAGTTCTTAGAGGAAAATGACCTGCAGGACAGTAAACAGCACAGGTTTGTGGCAGGCAGATTGTGTCAAACAAACTTGATTGGGTTCTTTGACTGGGTCACTAGGACAGTAGACAAAGGCCAGGCAGTGGATATCATATATCTGGACTTCAGCAAGGCCTTTGACTCTGTGCCACACAAACAGTTGATAATAAAGCTGAAGGACTCAGGAGTGGGGGGAAAGGTTGGTTAGATGGGTTGATGATTGGCTGAGCAGCAGGACACAGAGGGTAGTTATGGGGGCGGGGGGGTTCTTCAGTACCAGGGAGGTTACCAGCAGGGTTCCACAGGGGTCAGTATTAGGACGTGTGTTGTTTAATGTCTTTATTAGCAAAATAGGGGAAGGCATTCGGGGACAAATGTGCATGTTCACAGATGACACCAAGCTCAGTGGGAGGGTGGACACCCAGGAGGGGATAAATGAGTTAAGGGAGGACCTAGACAGACTAGAGAGATGGTCATGGATATGGCAGCTCAGGTTCAATGCCAAAAAGTGCAAGGTGATACACATAGGGGAAAAGAACCTGAGAACAGAGTACTGCATTGGAAAGGTTCAGGTTATGCCACTGGAGGAAGAAAAGGATCTGGGGTTGATAATGTCTAGTGACCTGAAACACTCAACTCAATGCAAAAAGGCAATAGGGAAGGCAAATAGGATGATGGGATGTATCGCAAGGGGAGTTAGCAGTAGCAAGAGTGAGGTTATACTACCACTCTACAGATCATTGATGAGGCCACTTTTAGAATATGGAGTAAAATACTGGCATCCACACCTGAAGAAGGACATAGACATGCTGGGAAAGGTCCAGAAGAGAGCAACTAAAATGATAGAGGGGCAGCAGGATAGATCATATGTAGAAAGCTTGGGGGACCTGGGAATGTACACTCTGGAGGAGATGAGGCAGAGAGGTGACATGATTGAGACATTCAAGTACTTGAAAGGAATAAACAGAGTGGAATGTGCGGGCCTTTTCAATAAAAGTGACAACCCCACCACCAGAGGGCATAACCTAAAACTGATGGGGGGAAGGTTCAAGAGGGATGTAAGGAAACACTTCTTTACAGAAAGAGTGGTGATAGCATGGAATGAGTTGCCACAGGAGATGATGGAGACAAGCCTCCTTCTGCTGGTTATTTTTATTATGTTCTTATGTTCTTATGTGCTCACAGAGTATGGCCAGTGCTGTTGAGAAACAGATCCTAATTGCCATGTACAAAAAACTACACTGTACGATCGAAAATAAGTGAAAACAGTGTAAAAAAGTTATAAATGCATAGATATTTATTTAAAGCAAATCCAGGGAACACAGCAGGATGAAGATAGGGAGGCATACCAAACTGCCCTAAGGGAAGCAGGTAAGGCAGTAAGGCAGGCAAAGTCCCAAACTGAGGAAACACTAGCACGAACAGTAAAAGAAGGTGACAAGACTTTCTATAGATACATTAGTGAAAGGAGAAAGTCCAGAGGGGGTATTGCTAAGCTTAATGGAGAAAGGGGAGCATGTGAGGAGGAGGACCCTGTAAAGGCATCTATCCTAAATAGATACTTTTGCTCAGTATTTACTGAAGAAGGCAGGGCAGGGCCCACAGCTCAGCATCATGGACACAGGGGAGGAGGTGAGCACTACTCCCTTCACAAAAGAAAGGGTCCTACAAGAGCTTGCTAAGCTCAGGGTGGATAAGGCAATGGGACCTGATGGCATACATCCCAGGGTACTTAAGGAGCTAAAGAGGAACTAGCAGAGCCATTAGCAGAATTGTTTAGTGAGTCTCTGAGCACAGGAGAGGTCCCAGAAGACTGGAGAAGGGCTCATGTGATCCCGCTCCACAAGAGTGGTAGCAGGGAGGAGGCGGGGAACTACAGACCAGTCAGTCTTACCTCAGTAGTGGGCAAGATTATGGAGGCACTCCTTAAGGAAAGGATAGTGCAACACCTGGAATCCATAGGGCACAGGATCCAAGACAGCATGGGTTTACAAAGGAAGGTCCTGTCAAACTAATCTCATAGATTTCTTTGACTGGGTAACCAGAGTGGTGGACCAAGGGGAGCAGTTGATGTAGCCTACCTTGACTTCCAGCAAAGCTTTTGACACTGTTCCACATAGAAGATTGATAAATAAGTTAGGTAGGCTCGGGGTGGGTCAGAAGTTGGTCAACTGGGTGGCAAACTGGTTGACTGGCAGAAAACAGAGTGGTGGTAAATGGTATACAGTCAGAAGAGATGCAAGTCACAAGTGGGTACTTAGGGATCAGTCCTGGGGCCAGTCCTATTCAACATCTTCATTAGTGACCTCGCAGATGGACTAGAGGGTAGGCTTGTCTGTTTGCAGATGACACCAAGATCTGCAACAGAGTAGATGATCCAGATGGGGTGGGCAGAATGAGAAGAGATCTGGATAAACTAGCAAAATGGTCAGAAGAGTGGCAACTGGGATTAATGCAAAAGAAGTGCAAAATCATGCACATAGGAGAGAAATCCTGAAGCCACTTATAGGCTGGGAGGGGTTGCTAGCAGTCACAAAGGAAGAAAGAGACTTGGGCATCATCATCACTGATGACCTAAAATCACCAAGCAGACCTCTAAAGCAGTAGGTAAGGCTGGGGGGTGTTAGGGTGTATTAGTAGGGGTATCACAAGTCGTAGAGGAGAGTAATAATCCCTCTGTACAAGACATTGGTTAGGCCCCATCTGAGTACTGTGTGCAGTATTGGAGGCCACACCTTCACAAGGACATTAACCAAATTGAGGCAGTCCAGAGAAGGGCAACCAAAATGGTGCAGGGACTGCATCAGAAGACATATGAGGACAGATTAACGGACCTCAATATGTATACCCTTGAGCAAAGGAGGGAGAGAGTGATATGATCGAGACATTTAAACACCTTAAGGCATAAACAAGGTGAAAGAGTCTAACATGTTTAAATATAAGAAAAATAGCAGGACAAGAGGACACAGCATGAGATTAGAGGAGGCCGATTAAGGGGAATGTGAGGAAATTCTTTTTCTGAAAGGGTGGTAGATGCATGGAATAGCTTACCACAAGAAGTGGTGGCTATGAATACAGTGCAGGGCTTCAAACAGGCATGGGATAGGCATAAGGGAGCAATACAAATGACTATGAATAGATAGGTCACTGACAGAGCAAAGGCCGATGGCACATTTATAAGGTAGAAAAAGAAATGGGCAGACTGG
This sequence comes from Neoceratodus forsteri, assembly GCA_016271365.2. Classification (NCBI taxonomy): domain Eukaryota; kingdom Metazoa; phylum Chordata; order Ceratodontiformes; family Ceratodontidae; genus Neoceratodus; species Neoceratodus forsteri. The sequence goes on from CM057449.1 coordinate 739,869,849, forward strand.
ATGGGCCTTGCGGTCCTTATCTGCCATCAACTTCTATGTTTCTATGTTTCTATGTTTCCAGGAGAAGCACTGCCTCTTGATTTTCTTTTATTAAATATCTGTGCATTTTTTAAACTTTCAGCACTGCTACCAGTTATTTTCAGTGGGTGTGGATGACACCGTCATCTTCGCTTCCAGCACCCCACTGGCCCAGGTTGAACCCATTCTCCAATCTGATTTCTTGAACACCATAAGGTGGCTCAATGACAAATCACTAAAATGCAACACCAAGAAAACGGTCGCTATAGCTTTTGGCATAGCTCAAAAACTAGCTAAAATGCCATCTCCCCCCTCAATTCACACCCTCGATGAATCCAAAATCTCAGTAGTAGAATCATACAAATACCTGGGAGTTTGGCTTGACCCAAAACTGGACCTCTCCCTTCACCTGGACTCTATTCACAATGAGCTTTGTCCCAAACTTGGAATGCTTTACAGACACAAGGACTGTCTCTCCCCCCCCCCTTTGGAGGGAGATAATTATGAAACGTATCCTCCCCACTTTCGATTACGTGGACGTGGTCTATAGCTCAGCACCACAATCATCCTTAGCTAAGCTTGACCCCTTGTTTTATGCTTTCTGCAGATTTGCCTCTAACCTCCCATACCGCACCCATCACTGCCTCTTATACCACTCTGTCTACTTGCCTTCACTTGCTAATTGCTGTCTAGACCATTGTGCTACCTCTATCTCTAAGTTCTGGTTTAACACCCTCACCTCCTACGTTTCCTCCTTACTTGCCCCATCCCCAAGTACTGGTTACTCCCTGTGCTCCCGCGACCACCGCTCCTTCGCCCTGGCCACACCACGCTCTCTATCTGGGTCACTAGCCTTTGCCCATCAGCTTCCTGCACTCTGGAACACACTCCCCATCAATGTCCACAGCTTGCCTACTGTGCAGTCCATCAAAAAGCACTTCAAGCACTTCCCTACCCCTCCCTTGCCTATGTGTTTACCCCCCTTAGCTGCCAGGTCCTCCTGACTATGTCAGCCCTTAACCTTCTTCTACCGACCTATCCCAACTCTTGTTCTCCTTCAGCATTCCCTCCACTGCAGTGCTTCCTTAATCTACTACTGTGTATACATTGATGGCAGCTCAAGACTCGTGCCCTCCCTGCTGTATCAGTGTAGCTAGCCTTGTTATGTTATCTCAGGTAGCTTTAGCCCTCTAGTAACCCCTATGCAAGTTACATCCTCAGGCACAAGCTCTTCCCATTGCTTATTTATTGCAACATCCATGTATCTTATGGCTACATTGTATATTGTTGTATGTATGTATGAATGTATAAAGAATCTATAATTGTACCTTGTACCCTCACTCTCTGCCCCAGGACGCACCTGGAAACGAGACTCGGCTCAGTGTGCCTTTCCCAGTTATCAAATGTTTAAATAAATAAATAAATTAAAATAGTTTTGTGTGCCTATCAAGAAATAAAGAAGAAACCTTTAATGAAAAACCAGGGACAGTGGATATGGTAAAAGCAATTGTTAGGATGAACCAGTTTCTTTCTCTCCCTTTTTGCTGACTGAATCCGATAACTTGGTTTGATCTGTTACTGTCAACACATCCCAAGAACTGGAAGTGATTTAATTCAATGCATTTTAAAGGGAATTTCTTGGTACTATGAAAATTGGCAAACTGACTGCACTGGAGACTGAAGTCCTCCTTTTATCCATATATAAAGAACAGTATGGGGAGGCACAGCACACTAAAAGCTTCAGTACACTGCTTCACCAATGTTCCCCAACTCTGCCCAGAATTACCACCTCTGGTAGGAAAGATAGTAGTTCAGACTGTTTGCATTTTATCCTCGGCACCTCATGTCTTAGTACCAATGGGAATGGCAAGTGCAACTGGGATTTTTGTTGTAATGTCGATACAGTACTTGACGACCTGAAACTGGACCACGACTACTACAACTAAGTTCACCTACTGAAGGTTATAGAACTGTCAACAGATGATTATAGATTTCAGCCACTATCTACTATAGCATCTTGAGCCATATCCAAGCATGTGACATCATGGAAAATATGATGGCATCTAAGTATGTACTTTCTAGAAAAATGGCTGACTGTAGATAAGCAAGACACAGTCAAATGCAGTCATTGCATCTTAATGAGTCCTCCATAAAACAATAAGGAACAGGGGAGAAAAAAGTAGAAATGAGAGCATGAGAGGCAGAGAGAGAGAGAGAGAGAGAGAGAGAGAGAGAGAGAGAGAGAGATACTAGTGTTTCTTCTGGATAGCCAAGATCTGGAATACTTCCCAGCAGTTGTCTATGCCTTCTCTATTTTTCTTCACACTCAAAGGAACACTGAGAAAGAATAAATTATCCATTATTGAAAAGCATAAAACATTGTGGGGTGACTGGTTCACAGTTCAGTGGCACTTGTATTATGCATTAACAGTGTCATCTTTCCAATTACAGGAAGGCCTTGACAGATCCATAAATTTATTCAGCCTCAGAGTCTTTAGGATACAAAACATTCTTTTACATGTTGCATCCTTTTAAAACTAATCCCCCAATGTACAGTAGCCACTTCCTGCCCTTGTGTTTTTATAATACCTGAAATTGACTGAGATAGTACTTGTATCAGTACCTTAATGACTTTAGTGGCAACATTTTACACATTTATTCATGGATCTCTTCCCTAATTACCTTTTTTTTTAAGTCTAGCTGAAGTCTTCAGAAACTTTTAAAGCTCTTGTCTATTCAACCTCTTGACAAGGAGGTGTTTTACAGGGCCTTGTAAACCAAGTGTAGGGGGGAAGTGATAGCAGTGGCAGCTGCTTCCTCTTCTAACATGTGTCTTATGTTACTCTTCATACAAGACTTAGGTCTTCAACTTAGGCTTCTGTTGGGGTCAAGGCCTCTGGGTCTTATTTTCTAATTAAACCTGACTTCAAAATCGCCTGAGCTAGGCTAATACAGATAAGAAGTCAAGCTCTGTTAGCTGTTACACCTTTCACCTTACCACACATCTGGTAAATATTGAAGATCAAACTCCAACATTTTAGAATTAAGTACCCAAAGACATTAAGATATCACTGACAATTTGCTGTTTTCAAAAGGAAAATTAAAAGCATATTTGAAATGTAAATGCCAGCATGGCTATTGATATCATCAGGTAATTACAAAAGCCTGTCATTCCTATTAACAGAGAACAGAAATGGTTAGCTGCTTAGTTTGTGGTAGTGCAACCTTGCCTCTCAAAATGTTACACTGACAATTATAGACCGCCATTTTAGTGTTGTACAAAAAATAAAAAGACCTATTGTCAGTCCGTCACTGTTGTGTCTGCCACTGTTTTAAACATGAAATGTATCCAAACTGTTAGGGCATCTATTTGATAGACTAATAGTGCAAAAATTCTGCAGTCCCAAAAAAGATGTAATTGTGAGTGGGGGATGACACAAATCACATTTACATCCAGTGTTTATCACAGACTTTGTATCACAAACAGATGTATCTTTTTGAAAATTGCAGCAGAAATGTTTTGAGAGAATTGGATGGATGCAGACACAAACCAAGTATGTATTGGCATCTGCGTCCAAGCTGTTGAACCCCCTCCCACCACGTGCTTGCTATAAGGCAGCCAACAGGAGCACACTGTAACCAGGGCTGGCTTTAGGGTTTTGGGGGCCTCCAGCAGAATTAGTGAAGCCACAGGGCCTGTCTACTTGACCCACCTTTAGCCCATGTGTTTTACTGAAGCCCCTAAGTGCAAGATTTTATTTGTGGTGATATTATAGGCAGGGAAAAATGGGCAGACTAGGTGGGCCAAGCAATAGTTATCTGCTGGCAAATTTTATATTTCTTTGTTTCTATGTATAGCTTTAGTATAACTAGAAGTATTTTTACAACAATTTAGGAGGACACAGCAGTCAGTTCTTTTGGCTGTTCTTCCCATCCCATCCATTGCTGCCTATCCACCTCTTATTGACTGGATCATAGCTTGTTGAGGTATTTCATGACATAGCCAGAAGGATCTGCACAGTCCTTTACTGATGTTTTAAAAATATTTTAAGATAACAAAATGTTTAAAAATGAATAAGGTAAACTCCTCTGGTTGGGGGCTCCCATGAGCAGGGGCTCCCAGCAACCACAGGGTTCGCTGGTGCCTAAAACCAGCTATGACTGTAACATACTGTAAAGGCTAAACATAAAATGTAAAAGTTTGTAGATTAAGATTAAATCAAGGAAAAACTATTCAGTTCACATCAGCCATGCTAACTGAAGCATGTGAGCACCACATAGTCATATTCCTGAATTTTGTATTTTAGAATAGATAGATATTTGTTAGTGTTAACAAGGAATGGCAGTTTTAGCAAGGAACTGAATGTGTTTCTTGCAAGTAGCATAGTGTTGCCAAACATTGTTGGAGGTTGGTCTATGATCTGTAGTATGCTGTGTCTAATTTCCAGTGCTGTTGAAGCTTTTAAGAACAAATACAAATTTGGTTAGTATCTAACTTCTCTGGTAGAGTAGATTACTTACACTTCAAAGGAAGGTATTGTTGTTTCAGATGCAATGATGTGTTCTTTGTTGCTGAATAACCTTCACAATTGCATATTACAAGATGCATGCTTATTTATTCATCATTTGAAGGCCTTACACTAGGTTAGTAATGTATGAGATGAGAGAGTTCTTTCCGATGCACCAGTGTTTCCTACCATATCAGATTCCCCTACCTCATGAAATGTAAATCAATAGCTTTCCCACCCAAGCCTCAGGTTCAAGCATAAAAGCACAGAAGAGAAGGTGAAATAAGATTACTGGAAGATGGTGGGAAGCCTTTTAAATTCTTACTAAGCACAGAGAGCAAGAATCAAAAAGCAAAAAGATTGCATGAGAAATGTGAAGGGCTTGCCAGTTCTTTAAATCAAAAGATCAGGACCCATTTTTCTTATACTGAAGGAGAGAGATTTTTTTCTCTATGGTCCAAGTCTGGAAACCCAGATCCAATTTAGACTGTCTTAAGCATATGTCCCAGCTGTTCAGTTACTGTGGCTTTGATGTGGTAGTTCAATTATTGGCAAGGCCCCATCCCCAAAACCCCCCCCAAAAAGAAAAACCTTGTCTGACTTGGTAGAAGTTGAAAGGCACATCTATGGCAAACAATTGAACATGTAACAAAAGATATAGACAGATTTGACATGGAACACAAAACTCTGGTAATACTTTATTTATGGGAAATGCCCATAGATCTAAATCAAAGCAACCACATACATTTTCCTCACTGACCTGGTAATTAGATGTTTAATTCAAACAATTTGAGTTTTTTGTCACTGCAATTTTTTTTTTATTCAATTTATTTTATTAACACCATAAGAACGCATGAGTTATCCCACACTGTGCAAGTTAACACTTACAAGTTACATGTGCCATTAACGTGTAAACATATTTACCAACCAGTATCATTAGGATAAACAGGTCTGACATAACATATAACAATGTGATCAGCATAACTTTACCTTATACCCCCCCCCACCACCACCACCCGTCCCCTAGACAGCATCTACACATTACTTAGGATACCATTGTCATTGCAATTTACTTTGATACAAAAATTAGGCAGACCATAATAGCCAGTGTTCAGCAGACACCTGCTTAATTTCCCTTAGGAACAATACATACCCCAGAAGAAAAGTTATATCTAATTGTTACTTACTTTTATGAAGGAAGCACAGTACTCACCTCAAATTAATTTGGTATATCTTAACAACAGCCAGTGACTGGTAGTGTCAGCGTAAAAATCACAGCAACTCCCATGCCTACAGTACACAGAATTCTGCTGCTAAGTGATAAAGGTTTTCTATCTTGTATTTATTACATGCTTTTTCATGCATAAAGTACTTGCTTCCCAAAGGAAGCCTACACAGTGGTAGCCAGAGATAAGTCCTAGTACGTATATAGACATATAGCATCTAGATATATACAGTATCACAGAAAATCATATTGAAATTAACTAAGAATGGAAGAGCATTTTTATGTATAGAATACAGAAAGAATTTATTGGAAGTTTAGACTGATAACACAGACTCCTACAGGTTAGGCTTGACCAGATGTGCATTTAGTTTACCAGAAAAGTTCTGTGCTTCTAATCATTTTAAGCATTTCAGTCAAAAACTACCTGGTGTGAATCCAATGAAATGTGAAGGCCTGATTTTCCAAACATCAGGACTGACGCAAGGGGCTTGCAGCAAGAAGTAATGGCGCAAAGGCCTCCTTGCACCACACCTTGCACCCATCCTGATTTTTTAAGGCACACAGCATCACTGGGGGGACCATCTGTACCAACTGGGCTTGCATGGTCCTTGCGACAGCCACACCAGTGTGCCATGGAGGAAGGGGGCTTGTGCCAGGGCAGGGCTGTAGTATCCCCCTTGCAAAGGGCACAGGGGCCTCTGCATTTAGACCAACCTGGAACTTGTCTAACCTGCCATGCAATACTTCTGAAGCTGTCACTGGGTGGAGGGTGACCATACGTTGTCCTTGGGGAAGGCACCCTCACAGCCCCCGACACCTGCCAGATCATCACTGTAGCACCTGGTAGTCTGTGGCAGGTACAAGCCTACAAAGCTCCATCCCATGGAGGTACTGGTGCATCTGTCCCCCTCACATAGACCTGCAATGAGTGGTGGTGGCCAGGTACTGGCACTGTTGGGAGGACCTGCCACCCCTCCCTCATCCCAACTCATTCTACCCCCCCATGAGAAAGGGCATGTCCAAGATTACCCACTAGCTACCAGGGCCAGTGGCCAGTGAGTCACCATCATTGGTGCTGATGCTGCTGCAAGCCTGTCCCATGGCTTGTGGCATTACCCTCCCATGCACTGTTTCTTCGGCACAGAAGTCAGTCTGCAGCAAACTCGGCCACTTGGCACCGGGACCCCTCTTCTTGCAAACTCCAGTGCAGGATCCTGGTGTACCTAAGTTTGCTGCAGGCAATGATATGGCACACGGTGTGCCAATCTTAGGGTTGATTTTAAAATTGAGCCCTGAGTTTATAATGAAACTGTATGCAGGGTTTGTGTTTGACCAATAAATTGCAGTAAAGAGGAGTTAATTAATGTAAAATCAAATTCAATTTATTTTTATGTATTTATTATAAAAATTTTATTCAGGTGAGAATACACTGAGCTTTCAGCTGTTCATTTCAAGGTGTACTCTGCAGGATGGGTACATGGTATTAACAGAACAAACTGAAAAAGTATAGCAATTTAACAACAACCTCCACATTCAAAGTGTTAGTGTGATGGTAACCATGTTACTGCCATGCTAACCAAAAATAGCACATTTAGATAATGTTGGGGCTATATTCACAGACTCCCCATGCATGACACAAACTCAATCGCACTTTCACACAGAATATACCACTGCACCCATGCAAATAAGGGATCCCTCATAGGTTTTGAAAGTACTAAACAGCCTCCATTATAGCACTGTTTAACACTTTCAAAACCCTGCTCTTATCCTGCACACAGTGAGGAAATTACACGTATCCCACCCTTCCCTTGGCCAAGTCTTGAGCAGTGGAAAGATAGCAGGAGCTATTAGTTCCTGCCAGCATCCCCTTCCTTCATGTATTGCCTGGCATTCCATATAGGAAGTAGTCCTGAATGGTGTCCACCAGTTCCTGATTCTGTGCACTCCTTGCCAGGAGTACAGTATGTCATAGCCCACATCCGGCATGTTAAGGTCTCCCATCTGGACCAGATTTCCCAAAAACTAAGCTAGGAGGTAGACGACTCTGACCATTGGTGGAGCCAGAGGGGGGCTGGAGGAGCGGTTGCCCCTCCCGGCTGCCCCAGTGTGAGTAGTGGCACCCTGCCACCATCTTTATTTACTGTTTAGTGCTCATTGTGGAGCCTGTCATTGACTGAATGGCCCTTCCTGGCTCCCAAATGATCCCAAACCTGGCTCTGCTACTGACTCTGACAACCCTGCTCTCACTAACTTGTTGAGGAGGAGGAGATGGAAGCCCATGTCTAAGGTTTTAAGGAGATCAATGAACATGGTCAATGTGAACAGTCCCTGATCCATCCCAGAAAGGACTGAGTTAGTGAGTCTCAGGACAGAGGCACTAATGGAGAGGGAATAGACTTCATATCATATAGGTACTAGTGTGGCTGCACTGCTTGGTATGCATACTGTAAGGCATGTACATTCATGATGTGGACAGAGGATCAACTGTTTCATACTGGCAACAATATGAAAGGAAGCCTTGTATGCAGTGACAGAATTCCATCAGTGGTCAGCTGCTCTAGTGACAGCACTTCCTTGAGCTGGTGAGAAGGAGTCACCAAAGTGGAACAGCTGATCCTCTGTCTGGTTTACCTATAGCGCTTCGACAGTGCTAGCGCCGACATCCCCTACAGCGAGGGCTGCAATGCCGACTGTCAGCATTGTAGTCACGGGGATGTCGGTACACACAATCGGGGGCTGCACCCCTCGAACTACCCCTTGTGGGGGGCTCCACCCCACACACACCCCAGTCTCTATGATTATAACTCCGAGTGGGAGTTGGACTGGAAGGCAAACACCCAGTGAGGCAGTCCCAATCAGCATACAGACCACCACAGCGACGGGTGGGTTTTGCCCGATTCCTGTCACTGTGATGGTCTTCACTGTGCCAGAGTCGCTGTGGTAATGGTACACCCTTCTGTCCACATCATGAATGCACACACTTTAAATAAAGAATAAGCAGAAAATAAATACAGAAGATATTACAGTAGTGCCCAGTGTCAGGTTCTCAAAATTTGTGAGACGTTGTGACACTACTGTCACAAAGTCTTCTGTGATGACTATGAACATTAGATTTTTTGGTGCAGTATTTAGCCACCACTAAGCAATTTAGATTACAAATTGTAGTGAGAATGAAATAACATGACCCACTGGGAATAGAACCCAGACCCCCAGAATATTATTCTGGTGCTCTATCCATTGAGCTATGGGCTCACATGGTTGGCTTGACTGTTTCTGAACACACTTCCTTTCATAGATATTGCAAATCCTGCAACTATAGAAACAATTGTTTCTAGCTGCAGGATTTGCAATATCTGAGAAAGGAATTGTGAGTGAGAAGAGTCAACCCAGCCATGTGAGCACATAGCTCAATGGTTAGTGTAGTAGAATGGTATTCTGGGGGCCTGGGTTCACTCCCACTGGGTCACATTATTCCCTTCTCATTACAATTCAGTGATGACTAGTCATAGTTTTAGAAACATTAGGCAATTTTAGATGATTAAGCAGTGAACAAATGATTGCTCTATCTATTCTTGCCAGTTTTTCACTGACGAGCCAGACTGATATGACCAGACAAGAAGAATCCTGACACTGGGTACCACTGCATATTAGCATGGCACTGCCACTACAATTAAGGCTGAGTAGGCAGTTTAATGTTAAGTCACCCTATTCAGCATCTTATATCGCAGCCATTTCATAATAGATTTTGACAAAGTTTTCAGAGATGTGTATTTTGACCAGGGAGCTATGCAGAAAGTAAAACACTGTTGGTAGAATTCATGCAGAATTACCATTCTGATTCCATGAAATGTCATGGAATTTCCATGAAAAGTTCATAGAATCTTACCAAAATTTGAATACCAGTTTATTTGGTCTAATTTCAAAAGTAATCACCCAAATGTTACCATAGGTGTCAGGTGCACAAGATCATACAATATGTATAAGTGTACCAAGTGTCAGGCTCCCATCTTTAAAGGGGGCTGAGTTATAAGTTGCCAAACATTTAAGCAAAATGTAATTTCAATTATTTCCATCTAATTTTAAAATTTCTTATCCACATTTCTCCACAATTTCAAGATTTAAAGAACCATGCAATATGGGTATATAGTGTATGGTAGAACATTGCTAAGTATGATAAACCATGTTTAGAATAATCTTGTTATGCTGCAGCAGTCATGTCACAATGTTGTTGTGCTGCAGTACATTCATCACAACCACAGCACGACATGGAATGCTATCACACTGTCATCTAACTGAAGCTGCGGCTCCCTGCATGTCTGTCTGCTTTCAGCAGTGCCTTCCCATCAGTGATCACTAATGTTGTATCTGAGGTAAGCCTTTACCTCCCACCCCCACCAGTCACTCTGACCCCCTGCCACCCTATAGCCAATGATACATGAACATGACAAGCAGAGACACAAAAAAATATAGAGGCTGAGAGAGAGCTGAGAATAACAGTATATGAAAGTTGCAAATACTAAAGAATGGCCAAGTGTATCCTGTTACTGTCTCAGAGCACTAAATAAAAGTGATGTTTTATTTAAAACAATACAGTATCTCAGGCTTTTTGTTTCTAGATGAACTATACACTATAAAAGACAATGTAGGACCTCTGTACACAAGCTGGAGTAGACATCTAGGTGCTGTCACAGGCTTGTTGTGTATAGATGACCACACAATGTCTTCTATTTAGAAAATGGGTTCGGAAAATCCCAATCTCTGATTGGCTGTGCCCCTTGCCAAGGGTTACATTTATGTGCCAACAGAGACTGGGAAAAAACAAGTCCCACTGCAAGCTTGCCTCACTACCAAGTAGTACAGTAGAAGCCACTTAAATGGGATGCAGATAACCAGTATGTCCGCTTAATTGGAACGCCCCTCCGGGCACCGATTAAGTGGTTATGTTATCCTATGGAAGCTGTTACTGGTTAAATGGGATGCCCCTGCCATTTTATTGAGAGAGTTTTCATCCTGATCTACATGCCCTGACTTTTCCCCTCACGTTAATCCTTTGGTATGATCTTTGTGTTAATCCTTTTATCACCTTTTATCACACCTGAATAAGTGTAAATTACTGTTTTCTGGTCATTACATTCCCTCCCTGCTTGGCTGCCTTCTACACTTCTACACTCCTATGCTCTAATGGCATTTTTTTTAATGATTGAACTGCATCCAAGTCACAGACACTAGCTGACACTAATGAGAGAGAGAGTGAGAGCCCCAAGTCCCCCAATTCAAGTGTAAGAGCCCTGTTTGCTATCACTTTTTTGTTATACCAAAGGGACTATACCAGTTTACGTCTTCACGCCTTCCTCACTCTTCCCGACTCAAGCAGACACTAGCAGCAGCTGTTTGCCAGATTTGGACTTTGTCTTGCAGAGAAGAGAGAGAGAGAGAATGAGCTTCAGGCACTGTTCTGTCCTCTGTGTGTGTTTTTCACTTTTTGTTAACCACGCTGGAGTGTAACTACAAGCCTGCAAGGTACAGGGGAAGTGGGGGGAGGTGTGATTGAGAGAAGATCAGTTAGCACAGAATGCTGTAGTGTGTGCGAGACATAAGTCATCTTAATGACTTCTGATAAATGGACAGAGTGCTTAATCAGGACAAAAAGCCTGTCAAAGGGGTGTCCCAATTAAGTGGCTTCTACTGTATCACTCTGCCACAAATCAAAATTTCAAACTGTGAAAAGCAGCCATTTTTTCCACAGTTACCAAGAAAGTGGAGCCCCTCTCCAAAAAATTCCTGCAGTCTCAATGATTAAAAAGTCACAAACCATTTTTATGTTGGCTCACGCATGCGCAACCAACATATTGCAGTAGTAGCAGATTTGGAGGCGCAGTCACTGTTGGGCGAATGCAGGGCACACATCAGTAGATGCATCCCTCATTCCTCAATCAGCCTGCATGCGGTGCCACACCATGCATACCTAATGTGGTGATCACTTCAAAGAAAAGGTCCACTGCAATGAGAGTGACGCTCTCATGCAGCAGGACCACAACACGCCTCCCGACATCCACGCAACATGGCTGCAGTGACTGCCACTGCCTCCTGTGACAATGCCCACTCCCCATCGGCATAATGACCCCCCCATTTAAAATGTATGTTGAGGGGGTGCCCAATCCCCTCAGCATCATGCGCCCTCCCCAACGGTTTTTCAATGCCGACGGGGGGGGCCCAATCCCCATCGGCGTTTATCTCTGTCCCCGTTTATTTTGCCGACGGGGAGCCCACTCCCCGTCAGCATAATGTATCTCCCCACTTTTGTTGTGTGCGGGGGTGACCAATCCCTCGGCTCATGTCTCCACCCCTCAGTATGTGCTGCAAAGGGTGCCCAGTCCCCGTCGGCTACAGCATCCCCCAAAAAGACTTAGGTGGCATGCTGGGAGTCCACTCAGCGTGCCAAATCCCTGCAAAAAAAAAAGTCTCCCGATGTTTTTTTTTTAAACCTATAAAAAAGCGGTCCCTCATGGTCTCCTGCCCCTCCCACAACCCGCGCCAACCCACTGTGCACCCTGCCTCCCCATACCCCTCACCCCATACTTACCTCCGGAGTCTGGCACGACGATCTCTGGTGGACTGGGAACACGTCTGCACTCTTCAAAGACAACTGCGAACTGAGGAAATGCAGGTAAGCTGTATAATGGAATAAATAGGGTTTTTTCAACTTTGATGCATATCTCAGCCATTTTTTGGAATTTTGGCACCAAATTTTCAACATGGGGATTTTGGAACCCCTCCTCATGAATTCTGGCACTGTCATGGCGTTAATCTGACCTGAAAGGTGATTTTGCGGTCACTGCACCGAATCACCTTTCGGGACCGATTAATGAAACGACAGTGCCACTGTTCACGAGGGCGTATCTCCAAAAGCCTATGTTGCAAATTTGGTGGGAAAAATCAAAAAAATGGCTGTTTTACATACGTGCATTGCGCAGTTTCCACACACGTTCGTAACTTCGTTAATTTGTAATATTTTCACTACAGATTTTCAACATTGGCATTTTTCCACACCTCCTTATGAACAGTACAGCTGTCATTTTTCACATCCTGCCCAAAATGTGTTTCTGCACCTGGGGTGCACAATGGCGTGGTCGCTGTGGGAAATCAACTTTTGGGACAGATTAATAAAATCACAGCACCACTGTTCATGAGGGGAGGTCCCAAAATGCCTATGTTACAAATGTGGCTAACAAACTCCCAAAAATAATTGGGTTACGGATGTGTGTTGCGCAGTTTCTATGCATGCTCATGACTTCACCAATTTTTCATATTTTCACTCTAGATTTTCAACCTTGCCATTTTTTTATGCCTCCTCATGAACAATATAGTTGTCATTTTCCACATCCTGCCCAAAATGTGTTTTTGTCCCTGTGTCGCCAAATGGCATAGCTGCTGTACAAAACCACCTTTCAGCTAACAAACTGATAGTGCCGCTTTTCATGAAGTGGGCTCACAAACAGCCCATGTTGAAAATCTGGAGTGAAAATACCAACACATGCATATAGTGTTAGGATTTCCAACTGTAGCACCCCACCCTGTAGAGACTTACAGGCATCAGGGGTGTGACCTGGGATCATCGGCTGTAATGCTCACACCATTCCACCCCCAACCCCACCCCCACCCTGCAACCAGTGACAGGCATCATGGTGTGCCTTGCAGTGATCGGCCACAAAGTTCACCCCATTCTCCTATGCTGCACCCACCTCAGCGTATTTCCTTATGGAATGGGGTAAGTATAATGCCAAAAGACCCCAAAGCACACCACGACATTTATCAGTGTCTACAGAGTAGGGTGAGGAACAATGGCATGAACATCACAGCTGACAACCTAAAGGCATACCCCAATGCCTGTCGGTCTCTATAGGGTGGGGATGAGGTTGGCGTCACTTCAATACTTCACTGCCATTCCTATTATGTGTCTCTAACTCCAGCACTACCGATGTCAATGCCAGCGAGACAACATTCAGCATTGACAAATGCTTGTTTGTTTTAGAAATGGTTGTTAATGAAACATTTTAAGGCTATCTTCCACCACATGAGTCACATGCCCTTACTGTATAGCTGATTTCAAACTAACAGCATTCCCCAATTGCAACTCAACAAGCCTGACATAACCTTCAGTAATTCAGAAACCAAGTCATGGAGGTAAAATTACATCCTGCTTTCCATCATACCTTATTGCCAGCTCATGACTTCTGAATCGTCATTGTCTCACCAGAATTGCACTACTGCAACCACCATCAGTCTTCCCCAAACTGTGCTCCTGACATCATCTCCCAAGCATGATTCCCCCAGCAGCCATAAAGCAGAAACCAGTAAAAACAAGTAAAATGGGGCAGCTGTTCAATGGGAAGGGGAGGGGGTGGTGGGCAACAACACAACTAACCGCAGACTAACAGTAAATAAAAGTGTTACAACAGCAGTGTTCTGGTAAGTACAATATATCAGCAGAGGGACTACTTTACATACATTTTTTTTATTCATTTTAAATACTTTCTCAGGTGATTTTATTACATTCTTGTAATATTTTATAAAACATTTATATAACCTTACACTAATACTCATTTTCTAAGCTCTGTTGTAACCTCTAGGGTGGGTGGTATTGGGCTATACTGGATCTTCGGGATTATACAGCCCCATGCTTGTAGTGTGGGGCCTCGTTATGCCCCTAGGTGGTCCGATAGAGTCCAGTACTGCTCACTCTGTTGGGAATTATTTCTTGTGTGTACTATGTTTTAGGTCCCAAGCTTTAAAGTGGGATGTGTTTTAGGCAATTAATCATTTTGTCAAATTTAAAATTTCAATTATTTCAGTATAATTTTAAAACCACTTGTCTGAATGTTTCAAAGCTTGGCAGGCACACAGGTACATGTCACATGTATACTGTGTGTGGCAAAGTTCCAGATTCCTAACTTTAAATGAGACAAAGTTAAGTGCAGCCAAACCTTTTGCCAACATTGAAATTTCAGTTATTTCCATCTAATTAAAAAAACTCATCCAGATCTCACCAAGTTTGAAACATTTGAATTACTATGGTACATGGTTATGTATGCCATATTTCACATGTCTAACTTTATTGGGGACTGAACTATAACTAGCCAAACTTTCAGAAATTGTTAATTAACATATTTAATGTATGCAAACTGCAAATTTATAAATCCCTGCAACTTCAAAACTAGAAAATAAAATGGCGTGAAATATGGCCCATTCATAGACATTAAAATGAGACTGCATGCATCCATTCTATTAATCTGTTGTTTAAAGGCTGTCGTTAGAAACTGTCAAAAATTCCAGAATAACATCAACACTTAAAGTCAATGGAATTTCATGGTCATTTTGTGCAAGCCATATCCATAAATATTTCCAAGCATATACCTGACCTGCCATCCAGGAAAAAGGCAAAGTCTAGTTGAAGTAGTACTAAGGTTTACTAAGGTCAGATTCATGGGGGGGTCCATTGTAAAAGTCACAGGATGGCTGAAGGAGCATTGCAGGCACTTTATGCTAATGCAGGTAATGTGATTTGTCTGCCTGAAATCAGGTTAAACAAGCATTTGTCAATGCCGAATGTTTGCTTACTGGCATTGGCAGTGGTAGTGTAGAAGTTACAGAGCTGCGTAATAGGAATGGCAGTGAAGTATTGAACTGAAGCCAACCCCACCACCACCCTGCAGAGAGTGACAGGCATTGGGGTGTGCATTTGGGTCGTCAGGCATAACGGCCTCATACATTTCACCACACACACTCTGCAGAGACTGACAAATGTCACGTGCTCCTTGGGGTCTTTTGGCCCTTATCGCACCCATTTCATTAGGAAATATGGTGAGATGGGTGCGATATAGGAGAATGGGGTGAAGTTTGGGGCCAAGAGTCCAAGGCATACCTCGATGCCTCTCAGTGACTGCAGGGTGTGGAATGGTATGAGCATCACAGGCAAGAATCCAAGTCACACCCCTGATTCCTGTCATTCTCTATAGGGTTGGGCGATTTGGTTGAAAGCCTAATACCTCAGGCATTCGTTGGTATTTTAACGCCAAATTTTCAACATGTTTGTTTTGTGACCCCACCTCATGAACAGGGGGAATATCAGTTTGGTAGCCGAAAGCTGCTTATGCACAGTGACTACGGGATGTAGCACCACAGGTGCAAAAATATTCCGAACAGGATGTAAAAAATGACAGCTGTACTCTTTCATGGGGAGGTGTAAAAATGGCTATGCTGCAAATGTGTAGTAAAAATATTTAAAAAAATGGTGAAGTCACGAGCGTACATAGAAACTGTGCAACGCACACCCGTTATATAAGTAGGTTGGGGATATTTTATAGCAGATTGTCAACTCAGGCATTTTGGTGCCTCCGATCATGAACAGTGTCACTGTGATTTTCTTTATCTGTGCCGAACAATGATTTCCCACAGCGACCACGCATCTCTGCACTGAAAGTGTGAAAACACACTTCGGCCATGTTGTGAAAAATGGCAGCTGTACTGTTCATAAGGAAGTGTTGAAAAATGCCACTAGTGAAAATCTGGACTGAAAATATTACAAAGTCATGAACTAACGAGGATGCGTGGGAACTGTGCAACGCACACTCATAAAACAGTCATTTTTAGGAATTCTGTCACCAAATTTTCAACATTGACATTTTAAGATCTCTGCTCATGAACAGTGACACTGTGATTTTCTTAATTTGTCCTGTACATTGATTTCGCTCACCAACTGCGCCATTCTGCGCTACAAAGGCGGAAACACATTTTGGGTGAGATGTAAAAAATGACAGCTGTACTGCTCATAAGACGGTGTGGTGAAATGGCAATGTTGAAAATCTGGAGTGAAAATATTGAAATTTCGCGAACTTACGAGCCTGCGTAGGAACTGCTCAACGCATGCTCGTTAAACAGTCATTTTTGAATTTTGGCACAAATTTTCAACATGGGGGTTTGGGCCCCCTTCTCATGAATGATGTCACTGTCATGGCGGTATTCGGTCGAAGGGTGATTTCGCGAGTCACTCGCGAAATCACCCTGAAAGCTCAGTACGCCATGACAGTGACATCATTCATGAGAAGGGTCCCAAAACCCATGTTGAAATTGTGCACAAATTCCAAAAATGCCTGAGATATTCAATAAAGTTGAACCCTCCTATCTAGCCCATTATACAGCTTACCGGCATTTCCTCAGTTCGCGATCGGCTTTGAAGAGTGCAGGCGTGTTCCGGTCCACGAAGATCATCGCGCCAAGTCTGGAGTAGTATGGGGTGAGGGGAGGTGTGGGGAGGCTGGGTGTGCAGTGGGTGGGTGCGGATTGTGGGAGGGGTTCGGGAGGCGTGCAGGACCATTTTTGTTTTACAGGGTAAAATAAAAAAAAGACTTTAGTGGGACTGCTTGCCACGCTGGGGTGGGCTCCCAGCGTGGCTGCACAAGGACTTTGAGGCGTTCAGCGTGACGGGGATTGGGCACCCGTTGGCAAAAAAATATAAAAAAAAAAACCTCGTGGGGCGTTTGCCCGCTGGGGTGGGCTCACAGCGTGGCACGAGACTTTGAAGTGTTCAGCCGACAAGTTAGGCACCCCGTCAGCAAAATGACTGATTGCCACGCTGGGGTGGGCTCCCAGCGTGGCATCAACTCTGGGGGAGGAGATGATGCAGTTCAGCCCGGCGGGATTGGGCACCCGTCGGCTGTCGCTGCGTCACGGGGGCAGCGCCCTACGGCTGGGGGGCTGCGCGCGGGCAGCTTCTTATCGCTGCTCACTCAAGCGTGCTCCACTCAACTGTATGCCACTGCATTTTGGGCGTGTCGCAGACAGCTCCGAAATGCATTAACTCGGGGCCGAGCCTGCCAGCACAGTGCCTGAATTGGAGGAGGAGGTGACACACCTCCGAAATCTCCGATGATGGCACTATGTTTCTTGCACATGCGTGCAAGCAAACATAATAAGTGTGCCACACAGCTAAGCAATGCATATAGGGGGAGTAGCTGACTATTGTGCACATTGTGATAGGTAGTACAAGTCATTAGGACATGAAGATATCACTTACTCATGAAGATATCACTTACTGAGTGAAAGATATTCCTAAGCGAAAAGATGCTGTTGAAAGTGCAAGGGTCTTCTTTTTTCTGTCAAGTTAAAGGGCATTCTGGGAAAGGAATGCCTGCATTCTCATGATGTGCTGCAGTTGTACCACTGTGGTCATACAGATCTTGTCAATGGATATGACATCTGGCGGATGCAAATTAAATGATTGGGGCTGTTGATGCAGCTAGTGCAGGGGGTCAACAGTTGCAAGAGATAGATGCATGGTTTTACCAAGAAATACTGTAAACAGCTGAGCTGGGTAGCACAAGAATAGCAGATCCCCAGTTGGAGAAAGAAGCGATTCCATCTTGAATGCTGGTTATATAAGAATTACACCCAGTAATTTGACTGGAGAGAGTCTGCTGTACTTGCAAGTCTAGGACTTGGAGGTACTCAGAAAGATGTAGTGGGGGAAGAAAATGTCTTTGTCACCAAGGAGGAATTCTGACTTTTCCAACCAGGAAAGGTCTAATAAAAAGGAGTAAGTGACTTTTTTCTTAATGGGAACAGTTATCAATTTCCACAGGTGTGTGTTAGCCAGAGAAAGCAGAAATTAATCTAAATATACCTTTCACCACAAATACACTTCATAAAATGAAGTTTTATCGATTCTGAGTGCACCCTTCATTTTGAATCTTATATGATCCTACAGCCCATTCATTCATGCAGAAATAACACCAGTGATGGACCTTCCCCTTTGTATTGAATTACAGCTGTGAATGTAAACAGTGCATTCAGCCTTTCGTAGGGTACCCATGGGACCTGTACAGCAAGGTAAAATAAATATTTTTGAAACATCACCCATACATTGGCAGCATAAGTCATCAGCACATACTGAAAGTGAGATAACTGAAGTACAACAGTGTGATGTGCACTTTGAATGCAAGCAGTGGGAGCCATCTGAAAAGCTGTTTTCATCCATGAGTTGTAAAGCCCAACACAGTAATTCAAACAGCCCGGCAAAGGCTTAATGGATGCATCCTGCAATTCCACCAGACTCTCACAAGCTAATCAAAAGTAATAGCTGAAATCTTCCACAACACCTCCAACCCTGCACACCAATGTATTTCAAACAGGTGATATTGTTACTTCAATTTTAATAAAGTGTCTGGCTTTCAGCAGTTTCAGTAAATTGTGTGCAGTTTGTTGTTGTTGGCAAGGGTCTGTAAGGGTCAGGTTTTGTTGTTTCCCACCTGTTTTTGTGCTGATTGATGATCATCTCTGAGCAGGCAAGCCTGAGTGTGTTTTGTAAAAAGACAATCAAATGAGCTGGACTGTGCTGCGTTGCATAGCAGTTTCATTGTTTGCTCCAGGGCTGTTCATTTTTTGGGATTGTGTGCTAATAAAATTATGGAAGAAAAAGATACAGCACCAAATTCTTGGTGGGTAAGTGGAATAAGAAAGATGAAGGGGACGGAAGGTGAGAGAGACTGCAGCGGTGTCAGAGATTTCTGTCAGTACAATAGTGTGAGAGAGCTGGATAGAGTTGTGTGGCACAAACGTTGCTCAGCCCAAGTACAGTAAAAAAAGTACAGCACTTTCAATCAATTTTATTTTTAAAATATATAAAGCACCAAATGTCACATTGTTACTAAGTGAGGGGAGAGAGGGGAAGGGAAGGAAAGGGAAGGGAAAAGAGATCGTAGTGGTGTGGGAGAGCTGGATCGAGCTGCAAGAGGCTGTACAGTGTCTCAGGCTGGCAGCAAAAAATTTTTTACCATTAACCTTTGTTTTTATTAATACAGATAATAAGATGAGAACCTGTCTATCAGAATACTGTACTTAACTATCTTTCTGGATTCTGATTCCTGATAAAAACAATTGTATGGGAAACAACTGTTTGACTTGTAGGCTCCCATTGTAGGTGACAGCTTCTGCACTGAGAGTTCGTTGATTATGTCATGGCTAGCACGTGAGTTTTGAAATGGAGTTGCACCAGTTGTGGAGATAAGCAGATACATGGAGCTTCAATTATTATTATTTTTTTACATTGCACTTGCATTGCTTAATAGGAGCATTCATGTAGGGTTCAGGCTATATGAAAAGTAGGCTAGGACTTTGAAATTTGTAACTGTTCTCCTTTAAGGGAGTGTGTCACTGTAAAGAAGAAGGATATCAGGGGACCAGACATTCCAGTGAGTTTATCTGGTTCAACTAGGACAGAGAATAGGGATGGGGGACAAAACAGCCCCCCAAGGAGGAACCACAGAACAGCAAATAGCTCAGCTTATCAGATAAAGTAGTAATACATGATTTGTATGTAATAAATTCTACAAGAGAAATTCTGGACACATTACCTATCATGCTAACATAAATATTTGAAAAAATGTTGCCAATAATCATTTTTGTTGATTTCAAAGTAAATTTAAAACAGTTAAACAGATGTTTTCCAGTTTTGTTAGATGCCATGATACTGTACATTTACACTGGATATGCATGACAAATTTCATGTCTATATTTGCAAGAGCAAAGAAGATCCAAATTTCAGTTTTTTTAGAACTTATTTTTGCAGTTAAACTGTTTATTAAACATTTTCCATTTTACAAATATCAGATCACAGTTGTGGATAAGCTAACAATGCAAGGTTTTATACAAGAATGCATTTCACATAAGATAATATTCAGTGTTCATGCACTCACCAAAACAACTTCTGGTAAAACATGACTTATTCATACCAGTTAAATTCGGGCAATCATTCCCCTGCAATCAAAAAATAGCAGATCAAAGAACCAAATCTGCACACAAAGGAAAAGTAGCAAAAAAGAAAACAAAAAGAGAACTGTGTATATATAACTTTTTACAAGCAGTCTTCTATAAATTATAAGCAATTTACCGTCTAGAGTATACCCAGCCTGCAATCTCTTCTGTAGAGGTGAAGGGCAGTTAAAAAACTTGCTCAGCTGATCCCAACCCTGGGATGTATATAGCTGAGGAAGGGTTGCCAACATGCTTCGTAGTTTTAGAGGGTATTGGTGGCCAGGTGTGATAACCAGTCCAAGTTAGACATTTGGGTGATCACTGACATCAGCTCTGCCACTGTGGGGGTGACTGTGGTCCACCAGCAGCTAAAGATGAGATGTTTGGCTTGCATGACAAATAGTGCAAGCCACCTATGCTCTATTCCTGTCAGCTGGGGTGCAGCTTCCTTCAGTCCCAGTATCATCAGTGGTGCTGAGAGAGGATGTCCTTACCTAGGATTTTTTCATTGGTGGAGTGCTCTTGGATCCAAAAGGGTTGTAGTCTGAGACAAGACCATAGTATGTGTATGAGATCCCCAGTGGCTGCATTGCACCTCCAATATGTGTCCGTCTCCAGAAACCCCACTGAGTGTAGCACTGCTGAAGTTCTGTACCACATGTGTAATATCTTGTTCTGAATGAGTCTGCTTCTTTGATCCTTAAAAGCTATGTGCCTCCATCTACAGCAGGCACAACACTGAGTGTCAGTTACAGTGATCTGGAGGGCTTTTTCCCGTTTTCCTTTGAAGAACTCTGACTGATTGAGGATATTGTCCTCACTGGTGAAATATATCTGACTGGCTTGGCCCTTCTTTATAGTTAGTCATATGGGGGCTATTGTAGGGTTATCCACCTTCTGTCTTTCTTTCATGTAACTCTGCACTGCACTTCTGAGTTGTAAATATCTCCAGAGGTCCTGTGCAGGTAGGCCCCACTTGCCTCTGAGGATCTGAAATGAGTCCATTGCCTGGGCCCCTGGTATCGTTAGATCCACCAATGTAGTAATCCCTGAGGTGACCCACTTTGGCCATTCAACGGGATCTTTCCCTATTGTTATCTTTGGGTTTCCCCAGACCAGTGTCAACCTCAGGGGAGCAGGATGAGACTTTATTTTCTGATGTATTTTTACCTAGTACTTGATAGAAGGACCTATCAGGTACATGCATGCCTCTTTGGGGGGGGGAGTGGGAGTTATACAATAACATCAGGAGTGAGTGTGCCTTATTGAAATACCTTTCTATGTATACCCATTGTGGTGCTTCTGGTGTAGGAGGCCTAAGCCAGTGAATAGTCTGTGCTGTTTGGAATGCCCACTTGTAGCCTTCCATCCATGGCAGACACCATACTCCCTGTTTCCAGTGTGCCCTTAGTTTATTGCGGCTATATCTTTGTCTTTTCCTCTCCCACATAAGTTCCCTATAATTTTGACTAGGCATTGCCCCCAACTAGCAGGGAGTTTCAGAGGGATGTGCGATAACACATAAAAAAGTTTGGGGGCTGTCACCATTTTTACAGCTGCAATTTCACCCACCATGGTGAGCTGCAGCTTCTTCCAATGATCACATTCCATCACCACTTGTGTAACTAGTGGTTGGAAGTTCATCTCCCAGAGTTTGCTAGAGGAGGCCACTATCCTAATTCCCAAATATGTGATGCCATGCCTCCCCCAACCCATGCCAGACCCATCTCTTCCACTACCTGGGAGTTACTCCAGGGGTTCAAGGGGAGTATCTCTGTCTTAGCTTGGTTTATTCTAAGGCCTGAGATTACAGTGAATTCTTTTAGGAGGTGGACTAGAGGTTTGAGTGAGGTGTTCATATCAGATAGGGGGATCAAAAAGTAATCTGCATATAGCAAGGTAGTGTATTGTCTGGCTCCTACTTTAATGCCTTCAATGTCCTTATTTTGTCTTATGGTCACTACCAGTGGTTCAACTGCTAAAATGAACAATGGGGGGACAGGGGGCAGCCCTGTCTGGTGCCCCAGCCCAGAGAGAAGGGTGCTGACATTGTGGACTTTGTTAAAACACGGGCTGTTGGAGAGGTATAGAATGACTGAATTCTCTTTTGGAAGCTGGGCCCAAATCCCAGTTGAGACAGCACCATGAGAAGGTAGTCCCATTCTAGTGAATCAAATGCTTTTTTCAAAGTCAATTGTCACCATGCCAGCATGGGTCTGCAGAGTCTTTGCTACTTGGGTGAGACTGGCTAGTGTTCAGATGTGATCTGCACTGAAGCAATCCAGCACAAATCCCGCCTGCAAGGGGTCTATTAATTGTGTCAGCAATGGGCTTAATCTGTTGGCCATGGTCTTAATATATATTTTGCTATCCAATTATAGAGATGGGGTGGTAGCTATTCGCTAGGTTGGGGTCCTTCCCCTTTTTTGGGGAGCACAGTTATCACTTCCTCTCTTAACATGGGGGGAAATTTACCTATCTCTTCCACCCCCACATACACCTTTTGTAGTATGGGAATAAATATCAGGGATAGGGCCTGCCAAAATTTGGCTGGGTAGTCATCTCCTTCCAGGGCCTTCTCCGGATTCAGTGAGACTAGAGCCTTCTCAGTTTCTGCTGGTTGTAGGGGGGCATCTAACTGATCAGTTTGAGATGGGGAAATATTAGAGAGGTGTAGGGAGCTGAGAAATATCTGTGTCAATTTCTGGGCTGGGGGGACGGGTGGACACATACAGTTGAGAGTAGAATTGTTCCATAATCCTGTTTACCGCAGTTGGTTCAGTGGCCACTGTCCCCACTTTTCCCTTCAGTCCAGCAATGTGTCTTTCTACCTGCTGTTTTCTGAGTCTGTATGCTAGAATTTTTCTCCCGTCCTCTCCCCCCATCCCAATATTTATGTCTGATCCTTAAAATGGCTATCTCTGCTTTCCTGGACATGAGGGTATTGATTTCCAGTCTCAGTCCCAGGATTTCTCGTCCCAATGGGGAGTGAAAACTAGGGTGTGTCTGGGCCTTGAAGCTAGTTTCTGCTGTCTTAAGTACTGCTTCTAAGTCTTTTAGTCTCTTCTCTCTCTCCCTAAGTCTATGGGTGGCATAACCTATTATCTTCCTCCCTCATGTTGGCCTTAAATGCTTTCCAGGTATTCCCTGCGGTGGTGTTTTCTATTGGGTTTTCTTTAAAAAAGAGGGTGACTTCCTTTTGCACCCATGGAGTGAAATCAGGGTCCTTCATCAGGACTGGGTCTAATCTCCATGAAGGAGAGGTGGGTTTAGGTGGGCCCCACATGATTGTCAGCTGCACTGAGGCATGGTCCGATATGATCATTGGAAGAATGGACAAATCTATAATTGCATTAGTAATGGAGGATGATGTTAGCCACATGTCTTGCCTACTGTGGGAGTTGTGGACTGGTGAGTAGAAGGAATAGTCCTAATCTCAGGGGTGGAACATCCTACATATGTCAGTTAGGCCCTTATCCTGCATTAGCTGTAAGAAGGCTAGTCTCCCCTTGTAATGTGATTCAATCCCCCCGAACTCTGGTCCACCAGTGGGTCCAGCATGAGGTTGAAATCCCCTCCCATAATAATCGGTACTTCCTCGTCTGACATTTCTTCTATTGTCTGAGCCACTGTGTGAAAGAACTGAGGATCATCTATGTTAGGGGCATAGATGTTTCCCATCGTGATTTGCCCTGTGGGGGTGTCCATGAGGGCCAGCACCCACTTCCTTTGGGCATCTGCTTTGGTACAAACCAGTGTCCACTGCAGGGATTTATGGTATAGAATGGCTACCCCCCTTTTCCTGGTAAAGGCAGCAGCAGTGACCACCTGTCCCACCCAGTCATTAACCAGCATCCTACCATCCTTCTTTTTTAGTTTAGTCTCCTGTAGGAAAGTCATTTGGGTTCTTAGCTTTTTCAAATGAGTCAACACCTTTTCCTCTTCAATGGAGTGTTCAATCCCCTGACGTTCCAGGAGTGGCATATCAAGTCATCCATATTCTGTTTGGGGAAGAACAATGGAAGAAGGTGTGTTGCCATTCAACAGGAGAGTCCAGTTAGGTATTTAAGATCAAGCCCATATACCATAAACCACCTTGGTGGGCTTTCATCCCTCAATGTACTCTGTACCATTTCACTTTGTGCTGTAACCCTCAGGCTAGTGGGACTTGCTCCTCTACTCAGCCTCTTTACCATCAATGTGAGTGCATCAGTACCATCTGTAGGAAAGTCAACTCCTCACTGGCTGTTACCCTTTCCAAATCCCTCTGTATGCTTGCCCATCCTGTATGGGACCTCCAGCTGGTGGATCCCTGACCATACTGCTTATTCTGTCCCATAGCTACAGCTGCAGAAACTCTGCTCATTTGTGTACCATTACCTAACAACTTCACTATAAAACTATCTACAGCATAACCTTTCTGATCTGATGAGGGTTTCACCAGGTATGGGGCTAGTAGCCCTATAAGGCTGCCACAAGCCCCCATGTACAACCCTGGGGCCAGCTATGCCCCCACTGGGGGCCTAGAGTTACACTCTGCATTTGTTGACAGAGTAGGTTAACCTTAGTTTCTCCGGATTACTTCCTTAGCCCTCCAATCCATTATCCCCCAAGGCACAGGTTCTTCCCCTTAAGTGGGATTACTGGTAAACCATTCTCTGTCCGGATCAGTATCTGAGGGGAGGGGGGCTAATCCCCTGAGGTCGGGGGCACTGTCCATTCTGTCAGCTCATGCCTCCCTTAGTGGAGTAACATTTGTTGGGCAGTGCAGTTCGACATGGTAAAGGACTGCCAACTTTTTTATTAGTTACCCTTGTGGTCCTGTCCTATGTAACAGCCCACTGCTTGGGAGGGTGAACACATATTGAACAGGAGGAGAGAAGCGCCCTTTCTTCCCTCCATTGTGTCTCTTTTTTGGGGGTGTTGTTTTAATCACTAGTAGGTGGGCCCCTATTCTCTCACCTCCCTTACCTTCTATTTATTGGCCGTCCAACCCCTTAGTTGTTCAGGCATGCGGTCCCTCCTGTGGCCTGTCAAATACCACTTTATAGTAGTCAGACATGCTGCTTTGGCCATGGGGGCATCCCTTTACACCCCTGTATATGCCTTCTGGGGGGCCTTCACCTACCGGCCCTTTGGCCTACTATTCAAACCATTGACACATTTCTCCAGAATGAGCATAATGTCTTGATACCAAATACAGGCCCTAAAGACTGGCTTTTATGTTTTGTATACAGTCTATTAGCTCTAGTAGCCTTCAGTAGTGCTCCTTACATAGGAGAATAACACAGAAAGTCATTGTTGCCTCAGATAAGGTTTTGTTTCAGGCTGGTTAAGCGTGGGGCTGGAGAGAGGCAGTAACAGTGAAGGGGACTAACTCCCCTCCTGAGGGGGTGGAAGAAGGACTTCATTTGAGTGGGTTACCCTGCCAATATCTGTGAGCTGGTGGTCTTGTCATTGCATCCATCTAAGGGCTCTGCTGTATGCTCCCCTCCATCACCCACCTCACTCACCCCAACCCAAAAAGACAGAAAATTTAGCCCACTTATCTGAGGGTTCCCTCATCTGATTGATGCACTTCTTCTTCTGGAAGGCCTTCTTCCTCCTTCTCCATCTGTAGCTGCCCCTGGTCCAGCTCAGTGGTGATGTGCAGTTCCTGGTGTCTGTGTGGCTTCTCCATCTCCTCTAGCGCCACTGCTTTCCCACTTTTGGACCATGCCCCACCTCATGGACTGTTCAGGAGAGCTGGTGTGGTCTGGGCTGTGGCTGGTGGGGAAATGGCATCCTCCGCAGTGGTCTCCAGGGTCACTGGTCTCAAAGCCACATACCTGTTGTTGTTGAACAATGGGAACAAGTCTTCCATCTCAGCTCCATGATATGAGGTCTGACTGGTGCTGCGGGATCAGAAGTGCCTTCTGCTAGTTGGGTGGTCTGTCTCATGGTGGTTCACCTCTCTGTTACTCATCCTGTACCTGCGCAGCAGTCCCCAGGTATTTATTTCTTCTGCCAGCTGGGTTTCTATTGGCCGCACTCTCCGGTCTGGCTCTCTCTCCTCACAAGCCCGAGGATTGGGCCCCCACTGGCGGAGTGCATCCCGATCTCCATCCTTCATTTCGTTTGGCTAGTGTCTAATTAAGAAGTCTCTGAGAGCTTCAGGGGTGGAGAAAGAGACTTGACTACCTTTATGGATGATCTTCATTACTGCAAGGTAAAAGTACTAGACTTTAGGAGGGCTGACTTTGCCAAACTGGGTGAGTGCCTAAGGAATGCACTAGCAAATGGGAAGGAAGGAGGGGTGTAAGAACAATGGGGAATAATAAAAACTGCCATCACAGAGGTAACAAGCCTTTGTGTGAAGCAAATAAACAAAACAAAATGATGTAAGAAACCGCTATGGTTCTCAAAAGAAGTGGCAGTAAAGGTTCAAGAGAAAAAGAAAGCATTCAGGAAGTACAAGGAATCACAGAAGGAGCAGGACAGAGAACTGTATCATTTAAAGCAAAAGGAAGCTGGGAAGGCAGTCAGAACAGCAAAGGCCCAAACCGAGGAAAAGATAGCCAACTCAGTTAAGAAGGGGGATAAAACCTTTTATAGGTATATCAGGGAGCGAAGGAAGACCAAGGGAGGGATAGTGAGGCTTAATAAAGGGGACCGAGGGTGGGCAGAGGGAGACTGTGAAAAGGCAGAGATACTAAACAAATATTTTTGCTCAGTATTTACAAATGAAGAGGGGGAGGTACCTAAAACAAACAGTAGAAACACTCTGGATACAGAAGTTGATACCAGCCCATTTACAGAAGAAAGGGTTATGAAAGAACTCTTAAAACTGAAGGTGGACAAAGCAATGGGGCCTGATGGGATTCATCCCAGAATTCTAAAAGAACTAAGGGTAGAACTAGTGACACCACTGACAACCATCTTTAACAAATCATGGGAGGATGGGGTGGTGCCCGAGGACTGGAGGAGGGCAGATGTGATTCCCCTTCACAAAAGTGGGAGCAAGGCAGAAGCAGGAAACTACAGACCTGTTAGTTTAACCTCAGTGACAGAGAAAATGATGGAATCACTTCTGAAGGAAAGAATTCTCGAGTATCTAGAGGCCAGAGGGGCACAGAACCCAAGGCAGCATGGATTCACAGTGGGAAGGTCATGCCAGACGAATCTGATAGATTTATTTGACTGGGTAACCAAAGTAGTAGATCAGGGAGGGGCTGTGGACATGGTCTACCTAGACTTTAGCAAGGCATTTGACACAGTCCCACACAAAAGATTAATATACAAGTTAGCTAGCCTGGGAGTGGGTCCCAAGATGACAGCCTGGGTAAAGAATTGGCTGGAGAATAGGACACAGAGAGTAATAGGAAATGGAGTCCACTCTGAAGAAAGGGGGGTTACTAGTGGGGTACCGCAGGATTCAATATTAGGACAGGTCCTCTTCAATGTCTTTATAAGCGACATTGCAGAGGGACTGGAAGGAAAAGTATGTCTCTTTGCAGATGACACAAAGATCTGCAACAGAGTTGATGCACAAGGTGGGGTGGAAAGGATGAGAAGGGACTTGGCAAGGTTAGAGGAATGGTCAAATGTATGGCAGCTTAGATTCAATGCTAAGAAGTGCAAGATAATGCTCCTGGGAAACAAAAACCCATGAGAAGAGTACACAATGGGGGGGGGGGAGATATTAACAACAACAAAATTGGAAAGAGACCTGGAGATAGTCATATCAGATGACCTAAAGGTGGGCAAGCAATGTGAGAGGGCAGCAAGGAAGGCTGGGGGAATACTGGGATGCATAGGGAGAGGCATCACCAGTAGAAAACAAGAAGTTATTATCCCTCTGTACAGACAGCTGGTCAGACCCCATCTGGAGTACTGCGTGCAGTTCTGGAGATCCAATCTCTGCAAAGACATAGACAGGATGAAAGCTGTCTAGAGGAGGGCAACTAAAATGGTGCAGGGTCTGCACCGGAAGACATATGAAGAGAGACTTAAGGAGCTTAATATGTATAGCCTCGAGGAAAGGGGGGGGGGGCATGATAGAAACTTTCAAGTACCTCAAGGGAATCAACAAAGTCCAAGAGGGTAGCATCTTTCAAAAAAAGAGGTGTGCAAGAACAAGGGGGCACAATTTGAAGATAGAGGAAGGGTGGCTCAGAGGTAATTTAAGGAAGTATTTTTTCACAGAGAGGGTTGTGGATGCATGGAACAGCCTTCCGGAGGAGGCTGTAGAGTCAAAATCAGTGGTGGAATTCAAGCATGCATGGGACAGTCATAAGGCAATTCTAGGGGGTGGGGGTAGGAAGAAGCAGGCTGCTGGTTAACTAGGATCTGCAGCTTATCCAGTAGGTAGGGAAATGGGCAGACTGGGTGGGCCAAGCGGTCCTTATCTGCTGTCAAATTCTATGTTTCTATGAGGTTCTGTAGTGAGAATTGTAATCCAATGCGGTGCATAGCGTACCTCTCTGCTGTGTAGACGCTGTGTTTGTCAGACAGCTCTTTAGCGAATTGTGGATTCGGTGTTCCTGCCAATAGAATTGCCCCGGTTCTCTGAATCTGGCTAAAATGTCTTGGCATGTACTGTAACTGAGAAACCTGACAAGCAGTGGCTGTGGCCATTCTCTGCTTCTTGGCATTGGAGCTAATGTCCTGTGAGCTCTTTCAGTATTCAGCCTGACATCTCCCTGTAGCTTTAAAACTGAGGGGAGCGCATGTTGGAGGAACACAGCTGCATTTCAGATTTCCATTCCCTCTGGGAAACCGAGGATCTGCAGGTTGTTTTGCCTGCTGCGGTTCTCAAAATCTTCTGTTTTGTACATAAGCAGTCTGATCTGTTGGCAGGGCTGGCCTTAGCTAGGTGCAAACTGTGCCCCTGCACCTTGGGGGCCCCATACTTTTATCTTGAGGAAGCAAAAATAATTTAACACATTTAAAAACACCTACATTTTGTTATAAATGAAAATGTTTACCAGCAAATCAAAGTGGAAGACAACTCTGCTACTGCTACAAATGGTGGGATCAGCTTTGCTGCAGTGGAAAAGATTCGGTTAAGTTAGTGCTATTGGTGTTAATGGCCATACTTTACACCTCCCAGGTTGACTGCTTTCACAAACAAAAGGCTCTATTGACAAGAGAACTTGTTTGTAACCTGGACATGTAGCTGAAACAATGAATGATATGACAAAATCTGTTTCAAAAGTATGTGAGCACTCAAAATCAGGGATCTATCTTAACACTGTTTTACTAGCCCAAGCACTGGTGCAAATTGTCCAGGGCTAATGCAGCTCTCTACTTGTCCATCTTGACTAGTGTAGGTTTTCATGGATGTTAATGAAGTTAAAAAAAGCCTCTACTGTAGCAGGCTCTAGTCCTCATGCCAATCTCTCTCAATGTTCCAGATGGCCTAGTATGGTTAATAGGTCATTAAGAGCTGCAATTATCTGGCAGTGGAAGAGGGGGATCCAACAAAAGACTCAATGTGAGTCATTATCACTCCACTGTAACGACTTTCAGCTAGTGTCCATGGTGTGATCAAGGGCAGAGTGATGTTAAGTCACTAGCTTCCAGTTTTCTGAATGTCTCTGTCTAAAAAATTGTCCCATATTATTAAGACCAGTGATCCTCATTTCCCTACATTTTGAGTGTCTGTATCCAGTATTTCAGTGACAAAATGCAAGGAGGTATACTGGATCGGCCCTGCAGGTACTGAGTTTTCATACTGAGTTTTTGAAATAGGAGCTAAAGAGCCTAAAAGGCCCATAATTCACTCCTATGTATTCATAATAACTAATAATAGAACGTGAGGTGATCATTTTATCCAGATGTGCTTTATAGGTCTGTTTGGATTTACTAATAATCACCTCCAAGGGCAAAGCATTCCATAACATAACAACCCTTACGGAAAAAAAAGAATTTTCTGGGAAGAAAATTGAATTTCTTCAATTGTAAATGTAGGGGTGTCCTCTTAAATTATGAGACACATCCTTAAAGTGGAAACCCAAATTAACCATAAGATAAGGATCATTTACGATATTGTACATAAGAAGGAGATCACTCCTAATGCGTCTTAATGATAAAGGTATAAGGTGTAAGGAGGTCAATCTACTCTCATATGGTAAATATTTTAAATCTCTCACCATTTTAGTATACCTTCTCTGTACTCTCTCTAGCACCATGATATCCTGTATCTGATATGGACACCATAGTTAAGACAAGTAGTCCAAATGGGGAATGACATATGCTCTAAATAGTGCCATCAATACCCACTTATCCCTTGAAACAATGTTACATTTTAGGACCAAATTATATGTTTGGCTTTTAAAATCACCTCATTAATATGAGAGGTAGGAAGGAAATCTTCAGATATTAAGACACCCATATCTTTTTTAGAAGTAGTGCTTGTCATTAACCTATTATCCAAAGTGTAAATATATTTCTTATTATTCTTCCCAAAATGCATAACTTTACACTTTGAGAAATTAAGCTTCGTCCCCCATGTAGCAATCAATTTGGTCACTAAATCCAGGTCTTTTTGAATGGATAATATTTGTTCTGGACTTTCACTTAGAAACACAGAAACATAGAATTTGACGGCAGATAAGGACCGCTTGGCCCACCCAGTCTGCCCAATTCCCTGCCTACTGGATAAGCTGCAGATCCTAGTTAACCAGCAGCCTACTTCTTTCTACCCCCAACCCCTAGAATTACTTTATGACTGTCCCATGCATGCTTGAATTTCACCATTGTTTTTGACTCCACGACCTCCTCAGGAAGGCCATTCCATGCATCCACAACCCTCTCTGTGAAAAAATACTTCCTTAAATTACCTCTGAGCTGCCCCCCCTCTATCTTCAAATTGTGCCCCTTTGTTCTTGCACACCTCTTTTTTTGAAAGATGCTACCCTCTTGGACTTTGTTGATTCCCTTGAGGTACTTGAAAGTTTCTATCATGTCCCCCCTCTCCCTCCTTTCCTCGAGGCTATACATATTAAGCTCCTTAAGTCTCTCTTCATATGTCTTCTGGTGCAGACCCTGCACCATTTTAGTTGCCCTCCTCTGGACAACTTCCATCCTGTCTATGTCTTTGCGAGACTGGGTCTCCAGAACTGCACACAGTACTCAGATGGGGTCTGACCAGCTGTCTGTACAGAGGATAATAACTTCCTGTTTTCTACTGGTGATGCCTCTCCTATGCATCCCAGTATCCCCCAGCCCTCCTTGCTGCCCTCTCACATTGCTTGCCCACCTTTAGGTCATCTGATATGACTACCCCAGGTCCTTTCCATTTTTGTTGTTAGTATCTCACCCCCCATTGTGTACTCTTCCCCTGGGTTTTTGTTTCCCAGGTGCATTACCTTGCACTTCTTAGCATTGAATCTAAGCTGCCATACATTTGACCATTCCTCTAACCTTGCCAAGTCCCTTTTCATCCTTTCCACCCCACCTTGTGCATTAACTGTGTTGCAGATCTTTGTGTCATCTGCAAAGAGACATACTTTTCCTTCCAGTCCCTCTGCAATGTCGCTTATAAAGACATTGAAGAGGACCGGTCCTAATACTGAACCCTGTGGTACCCCACTAGTAACCCCCCTTTCTTCAGAGTGGACTCCATTTACTATTACTCTCTGTCCTATTCTCCAGCCAATTTTTTACCCAGGCTGTCATCTTGGGACCCACTCCCAGGCTAGCTAACTTGTATATTAATCTTTTGTGTGGGACTGTGTCAAATGCCTTGCTAAAGTCTAGGTAGACCATGTCCACAGCCCCTCCCTGATCTACTACTTTGGTCACCCAGTCAAAGAAATCTATCAGATTTGTCTGGCATGACCTTCTTGCTGTGAATCCATGCTGCCTTGGGTTGTGTGCCCCTCTGGCCTCTAGATACTCGAGAATTCTTTCCTTCAGAAGTGATTCCATCATTTTCCCTACCACTGAGGTTAAACTAACAGGTCTGTAGTTTCCTGCTTCTGCCTTGCTCCACTTTTGTGAAGGGAATCACATCTGCCTCCTCCAGTCCTCAGGTACCACCCCATCCTCCCATGATTTGTTAAACAGGGTAGTCAGTGGTGTCACTAATTCCACCTTAGTTCTTTTAGAATTCTGGGATGAATCCCATCAGGCCCCATTGCTTTGTCCACCTTCAGTTTTAAGAGTTCTTTCAGACCCCTTTCTTCTGTAAATGGGCTGGTTTCAACTTCTGTATCCAGAGTGTTTCTACTGTTTGTTTAGGTACCTCCCTCTTCCATTGTAAATACAGAGCAAAATATTTGTTTAGTATCTCTGCCTTTCACAGTCACCCTCTGCACCCCTCCCCTTTATTAAGCCTCACTATCCCTCCCTTGGTCTTTCTTCGCTCCCTGATGTACCTATAAAAGGTTTTATCCCCCTTCTTAACTGAGTTGGCTATCTTTTCCTCAGTTTGGGCCTTTGCTGTTCTGACTGCCTTCCCAGCTTCCTTTTGCTTTAACTGATACAGTTCTCTGTCCTGCTCCTTCTGTGATTCCTTGTACTTCCTGAAAGCTTTCTTTTTCTCTTGAACCTTCACTGCCACTTCCTTTGAGAACCATAGTGGTTTATTACATTGTTTAGTTTTGTTTATTTGCTTCACACAAAGGCTAGTTACCTCTGTGATGGCAGTTTTTATTATTCCCCATTGTTCTTCCACCCCTCCTTCCTGCCCATTTGCTAGTGCATTCCTTGGGCACTCACCCATTTTGGCAAAGTCAGCCCTCCTAAAGTCCAGTACCTTTGCCTTTGTATGGCTTGACTCTATTGCTGTGTTTATTGTGAACCATACTGTTCGATGGTCGCTAGTTCCCAGATGGCTACCCACTTCTACATCTGTGATCCTCTCTTCATCTCCATTTGAGAGAACCAGGTCTAATATTGCCCCCTCTCGAGTGGGCTCCAATACTAGTTGTCTAAGGCATGCCCCCTGTAGGACATCTAGAATAACCCCACTCTTCGAAGTGGCTGCTGCAACTGCACTCCAATTAACATCTGGCATATTCAGATCACCCATCAGCAATATCTCCCCTTTTTCTGCCTTACTAAGTATACTTTGTATCATTTCCTTGTCCATTTCCTCCCCCTGAGAAGGGGGTCTGTATACAACCCCTGTGCGGATTGTGGTGCCATTGCCGGTCTCCAAATTTACCCACAGTGCTTCTTCTCCTCCCTGTTTTCCCTTTTGTTCTGCTGCTTTGATTACTTCCCTTATGTAAAGAGCTACTCCTCCTCCTCTATTACCCTCTCTGTCCCTCCTGTAGATAGTGTATCCTCGTATGTTTACGTCCCAGTCATGGTTTTGTGTGAACCATGTTTCTGTGACTGCCACGATATCTAGATGTTCCTCCTCCATCAAGGCCACTAATTCAGGAAGCTTGTTACTCAGACTACGGGCATTGGTACTCATTGCTTTTCATTTTTTGATGGCTTTACCTTCAGTTGCAGCATCCCCCACTGACCTTTCTACCTTGGTCTTTTTCTCATTTAGTACCCTGTTTTGTAGGGAGAGGCTGGGATTTTCCTGCTGCTTATCAGTGCCTCCCCCCTTGGCTAGTTTAAAAGCTTGCCAATGAAGCATTTAAACCGATTGCTCAAAAAACTTGTTCCCTTCCTGGACAGATGCAGACCATCCTGCCAGTATAGGCTGGTGTCCCTCTAGGTGGACCCCAGTTGCCAATGAAGTCAAACCCCTGTGTTTCACACCATTTTTTCAACCATTCATTAAACTGCATGGTGCAAAGTACCATCGCCTCACTAATGCCATTGACAGGCAGCACCTCTGAGAAGGATACTGTGTGTGCTACTCATCTTAGGCCCCTCCCCAGTTCTACAAAGTCCTTCTGCACTGCTCTAATCTCATGTTGAGCCAAGTCATTTGTCCCTAGGTGGACAATGATGTCCAGCTCAGACTCCTGTGCAGCTGTTCTCGTGATCCTGAGGAAGACTTGGTCTTCCAATTTTTATATCATCTGCATATTTTACTGTGTTTAGACCATTTTCTTTAGTAATATCTGAAATAAAAAATTGAAAAAGGGTGGGGCCCAGCACCAATCCCTGCAGAACCCCACTGGTGACAAATCCCTTACCTGAAAAATGATCATTGATCATTAATTTTTGTGAACGGCCATCCAACCAACTTGCTATCCATGTTATTAAATTTGGGTTAATATGTAAGATGTGCAGTTTTTTTATTAATGCCCAGTGGGGAAGATAGTCAAAGGCTATGCTAAAATCAATAAAAACTACATCATATGAGGACCTATTATCCAAGTGTGAACTCAAATCGTCGTAGAAACTTAACAAGTTGGTTAAACAGCTTCTCCCTTTTCTAAACCCGTGTTGTTCCGTATCTATATTTGCAAAGGTAACTGTTAACAAATCCTTGATAATACTTTCTAAAATCTTATACACAGAGGATGTCAGACTTACAGGTCTATAATTTTCCTAATTATTTTTTTGACCTCTTTTATATACAGTATAGGTAGTGGGTTTTATCCCAGCCTCACCATAACTTCCCTCTCCCTTCCAAATCTTATAACGTTGTTCTTTCCCTGGACACCACTGCAGAACAGACTCTGAAATGACCATCCACAGATCCATAGCTGACATTACTGTCAAGTGTAGGGGGTCCCCGGCTCTTCTAAATGGACCATGCTAGCCATCAATATCCATACAATCCCACCCATATCCCACCCAGCATGTCCTTTCATCCTAAAACAAAACTTTGGATCATGTATGGTACAAAAATAAACTTTAATAATACACATCATTTGAAAGTTTTAAATAGGCATTCCTGGGGTACACAGATCATCCTATATAGAAACAGAGATAGTATAGCATTATGCCTGTGTACTATTTCCTCATGACTGGTGAAAGGACAATGTTCAAGAAAAATCTGTTATTGTTGGTGCAGAGCATATTAAAATCAATGCTTTTAAAAATAAAAATGTCATAGTTTTTTATTTCAAAATTTCAACTTCTCAGATTCTACCAATTGTATTACTGTCATGTATGTATTTGTTTCCCCAGACTGACGTGGAACCTTTGTAAGAGAGTCAAGGCTCAAAGGTACTTGTAATCCTAGAATAAAATAAATAAATAAAAAAAATATTTCCCAAGCCCCTTAGATTTGTGTAGCCCCCACCCCAAAGAAATCTTAGATGTGCTCCTGGCTCTCTTGAGACACTACAAAAACTTCCAGAAGTGCAGGTCTCTAGTTGACTATAGGATGGGGGCTGAAAGTGTCTTTCTCTGCCTGACTCTCTTTATTGCCCTGTGGGTGGTGGTGACAGTGTGGTGAGGTGCAGGTGATGTCAGCTATTGTGTATGTGCAGAGCTAGGACTGCTTGACTGAACATTTGCTGTTGTGATATCCACTGGTTTGGTGTGTGTGTGTGTGTGTGTGTGTGTGTGTGTGTGTGTGTGTGTGTGCAGAAAGAGAAGAGGAAGTGAGGAGGCCATAGTACAAAACAATGTGGGGGGGGGGCTTACTGTGTGTGATGGCATTGCAGTCTTTTTTTTGCACTGGGGAGCAGGATAAATGTGCAATCAGAGTATTTCTTGGCTGGCACTGTTTCCTGTATAAGTGATCAACATTTACCATTATAATTGAGGGCTAGTGCAACCATCTATGGACTAGTGCAATTTTGAATCAGCTTGCCCTGCTGGTTAGTGCAAACGTTTTTTTACAGTTGACCCCTGCTTACAATGGCTCAGAAATCTGACCAGTATAGAGCAAAATTGGATTTCCTGATGGGGACCCTTAAAACCTGATCACCAGGTAAAAAACCTGACAGGTGGCCGGCCACCTTATGAGGTGTCCCGTGATTTTTTTTTTTTTTACCAGGAGAGACAATAAGCTGAAAGCTTGTTTACAGGTGCAACCTGGGGGCACAAGGAAGTTAAGTGACTTGCTCAGGGTCACACAGTATGCAAGTGGGGGCTGTGGGATTCAAACCCAGGTCTCCATCACAGAGTCTTAAACCACTGTGCTATGCTGTCTGGTATGATAATCCTCTCTGTTCTCTCTCACACCTCCAGAAAAGTTATGTTTAACTTTTTTGCAAATCAGAGTAACTGAGGTGTGAGTATCCAGTGATGGTATCCCTGTCCTTACAGAAATTAATACGGCAGTAGTACCATACTTAAGTTGTGGCTCCATGCTCAGTCAGATTAATTTCCAGTGGTGAAGTCAAATAATTCAGTGCAGTCAATGGCACTAATTAAACAATGCTGGTTAAACTAGTAGACCTGCTACTGCTTTCTTAATACAGGACAGAAGGGTTAGTTAGGTGTAAATGTTGGATGTGTGGGGTGGGGCACAGGGAATGGAGTGGTAGGGCCCATCAGGGGGCTGTACAGGAGCCCAGAATGATTAAGGCTGGCCCTGTCTGTTGGCCCTACACCTGGACCGTAGCTGAGAACTCCTCTTTTACTTTTTCCTGCCTCACAACTCTAATTTCCGTCTGCTGCAACCTGCCATCAATTTTTTGTAGTGTCTGTGTATTAAGTTGTGTGGCATTGGCTACCTCGGACATTTGGATGTCGAGTCAGGAGAACATTTGTTCCACCGCAGAGGTGTCTCACATTTGCTTAGGCCCTGCAGCCATGATGGAAGCTGAAAATCCCTTCAGATTGTTTTCCCACCCAGAATGACCATTTGCTGCTGTTATTTTGTGATTGTTCAGAGGCCCAGGACTTACGATGTCAGCTAGTGTGCCACGGAAATTCTGCAGGCTGTGATGGGTTGGATAACTCTTAGATGTAAACTTCAAGGGATGTGCAGGTAAGAAGTTAGACTTCCATCTTGATTCTGGCAAAACCATGCCCCCCATTTTTAGAACTTGTCACAAAATTTCACAGTTACACAGTGAAATTATGAATCCCGGTAACTTAAAAATATCAAAATGAAATTTCTCCATATTTAGTCAGATGTGTAGCCTTACAAAAAGGTTATGCATGCCAGTTTTCACATTTCTTGCTACAAAGGTGCTGGAGTTATAAGCAGATAAATAATTAAAAAAATTCCCCCAAAGATAAAATGTCAGATTTTGAGCCACTATAATATTGAAATTATTTATCCTAATGCTATGATATTTGGCATGTCTGTGGGTCTCATTCTATTAAGTAATCATGCCAGTTGTCAGGTACCTAGCGCAACAGATGGTATGGCTACCTAAATACATTTTTAAAAGTCCACAACATTCTGATGATGTTTCTCAGACTTTTGCATAATTTTTAAGGAATTCTATGAGAATTTTAGGAATTTGGAATTTTCTAATTCCATACAGTTCTATTTGACAGATGATCTAATGATCCACCAGTTTTAGTGAAATTTGGTTCAGTGGTGACAACAGATGAGTAAAAAACAGGAAAAAGACCAATTTTTTCAAATATTAGATCAAGTTATATGCCACGTCCTTGGACATGCGAAGAGCAGTCAGGGGTTTATCACTGTCCCTTATCATGGCTCTGGAGCTAACTGTGAAGCCTCAATTGCTCTACTCACATGATTAGTTATCAGGAGCCCTTCCCCACTACCAGTATTGTTGCCTCTGCTGGCCTCTCTCATTCACCCCCCTAAAACTAGAAAATTCTACATTCACAGAATGTTCTGCTGTTTCAGTTTACAGTCACCAGCCATCAGGAGCCCATCCCTGCTACCACTTCTATTGTTACTAATGCCATATCTCCCACTCTCTGTCACTCCCACCCTACCCCCACTAAAAATTACCCCAAACCTCTTTACTGCTGTGAACTAAAGAAAAAGTACATATTTTAATTATAGAATTTGAAGAAAATGATGTTAGTGGCTGAGCTACTGCTTGAAAAACTGAATTAGTAAAGACTGTGGGATCGTTTTGTACATACTTTAAACAAAATAGTTATGGTACACAAGCTTTTAGGGGTCACACTGGTCTCTTTATCATGAAAGAAACAGTGAAATCCTTAAATACTAAGTCCGTGCACATGTATAATTCTGTGTTTTCTCCAACCTAATTTTTTTATAAAAAGATGCAAAAAAAAAAGAGTACAAAAAAGTACTTCTGCAGATAGACTTTGTTTTCCTCCTCAGTTATATTTTACTCATAACATTAACAATTTTTTTAAATATTTTTTCAGCACAATTTCACTGGTCTGCAATTTATCTCCCTACCTCATGACTAGGGCTAGGCAAAACTAGAAAATTCTACATTCACAGAATGTTCTTTGGGAATTTCACCAATTTCACAACATTTTCTAAAACATTGCAGAGTGTTTTATATGGCCATAACTCTGCTGTTCTTCTAGCTAGGGACATGGAAAGGGACATGCTGATATAATGCAAGGGATTCTAAAGGAATACATGTTTCAAGAAATATTGATAAGCAGTTTTGAACAATATAGGGTCTCAAAATATGACAATTTTTTGTGAGCTTTTCTAAACACAATTTTCAGTGGGTGAGGCCAGAGATCAATTAGGGTCTACAGTAGTACAGAAGGTAGGAACATTAGGGCAGACTGCGTGGAACAGGAGGTCCTTTTCTTTTTTTTTTACAATTTAAGCTTTATTAATACATTTCCATTATAAGGGGCAGTTACAGCGAATCGAGATGAGACATAGTTCTTGAAGAGTAAAACTGCTGACCCACCCCTCCCACCCATCCCCCTTACAGCAGCAACAAAATTGATCGCCTAATGTGCAGTGCATGGTTCAATGGTACGTATGGGTAAAACCAGAGTGTGATATAACTTCAGTGAGGTAACAAGAGTAAAGAATGAAGGGGGTCCCATATCCTGCTATATGTCTCTAGTCTGTTATGAAGGCTTGCAATTGCCTTCTCTTTTCGAAGGTTAGCAGCGATTTCATGTAACCATTCCTGGAAGGAAGGAGCTGATTTTTCCTTCCAATGACGTAGTATAAGTTTCTTAACTGAGAGCGCAACCATAGAGGTATGGTATTTCCTAATTCAAGCATTAACCAGGGACATGTCCCCTAGAAGACATACCTCCAGAGTGAAATATTCCTGTAGGCCCAGTAGGGGATCAAGAGACATCTTAATTGAATTCCATAAGGAAGAAACTTTGGGACAGGACCAGAACATGTGCAAGAGAGCACCCTCTTCTTGCAGGCACTTAGTACATGTACTAGAGCTCGAGAAGCCCCAATTTTTTAAATTGGTAGGGGTACAATACATGTTATGTAGAATGTGGTATTGCATGAGATGCAGCCTATCTTGGGAACCATACTTATGACAGGATCTCCATAGGGATTGCCAGTCCAACTGGTATTGAGGGAAGAGTGAATTCCAGAAACTAGTAGGTCCAAAGGTATCCCCCTACTTTTTATAGTACAGCACCTTGTATAGCTTGGATATTATGCCTGAAGATCTGGACAATTGGGAGAATTCAGGAATCAGAGCTGATATCTTCTGGGAGGGGGAAGAACTCCCCAGGGCTGCAATGAGAAGGTGTATTAACTGCATAACTTTAAAATGGGATGAGCCTGGAATATGAAACTTGTCAATAATTCCACGTGAGGACAACCAATGCCCTTCCCCATCTACCAGGGAAAGCAGTTTTCCATTGCCTAGTTGAGGCAGCCAGTTTGAAGGAATCCACTTTCCGCTAAGAGTGGAAGATGGGGAATTCCAAATGGACTGAGCTAAGTCAGTCTGAGGGGAATAATGAAGAAATAAACATAACTGTGTGTAAACTCTTAAAAAGGCATAATGACCTGTGAGAGAGAATCCAGATTATCTTTGACCCACCTCGGGGGGTTACGGGTACAGCCTTATGCCCAGATATTTAATTACTCTAGGAGTCCAACCTAAACCTAAGGGGCAAATATCATCCTTATATACCTTGTGGTTTAGTGGGAAAAATAAGGATTTACTTGCATTCAACTTGTAGTTGGATAACACACTGAACCTAGCTATTTCGTTCAATAGGGGTGGTATTGATGAAACCGGATGGGAGAGATATATCAGCAAATCATCTGCGTACGCAGTGAGTTTAATCTCATGACGCCCAACTCTGATACCTTGTATAGAGATGTTTTGGAGAATGTTTTGAACGAGGGGTTCCAGATATAGGTTAAACAAGAGAGGCGACAGGGGGCAACCCTGCCTAGTGCCTGAATGAAGTGAGAAGTAGTCTGAGAAGGCCCCGTTAGCTGAGATTCTTGCTATAGGGGATTTATATAGTGCAGCAACCCAAGAAATGAATACCAGAAGGAAGTTAAAGGCACTCAAAACCTTGAAGAGAAAACTCCAATTCACCCAGTCAAATGCCTTCTCGGCATCCAAAGAGACCAAGCCTGCAGGGAAGTCAGCATCTCTGGAGTCCGAGAAGACATGGGATAATGTACGCAGGTGATCCGCTGAAGAGCGTCCCTTCATGAAACCTACCTGATTCATACCTATTAACTCAGGGAGCACCACGGATAACCTGTTAGCTAAAATCTTTGAGAGGATCTTGATACCCTGATTAAGGAGGGATATAGGCCTATAGCTCTGGACGAGCTCAGAGTCTTTATCTGGCTTAGGGAGGAGCACTATCAAGGCTTCAAAGAGATGGTAATCAACTTCTGACCCAGATAAGATGTGCTGGAAATACAGGTTACTCACCTGTAGCAGGAGTTCTATGAATGGTATATGTTGTTCATCCACACTTATTGGCAGGTTTCTTGCCGCTTTAAATCTAGCCAGAAGGTCTTCAAGCTGGCTCCTCCCACCCACCGGGTGGTAAAATTCTCGGCTCCACCCATGACGCCAGATCTACCCGCTGAAGCCAGGTTGTGCGTCAAGCCGAGAAAATGTAGGGAGTCAGGATGAACAATATATACCATTCCAGAACTCCTGTTACAGGTGAGTAACCCGCATTCTAGGGACATGATATGTTGTTCATCCACACTTATTGGCAGACTCCTAGCAGTTCTCCGGGAGGAGGGAGGCAAGGCACACACCCCTGATACTTACTTGGGAAATAAAGACTGGAGAACCGAGGCCCCAAAACCAGCATCCCGGCGTGACCCAAGGTCGATGTGGTAGTGGGTAATTAAGGTATGTGCCGACTTCCAGGTAGCAGCCCTGCAGATATCCTAGATAGGGACATCCCTGGAAGCAGCCACTGATGCAGCGGTATGGTGGGTAAAATGAGCTCTTATCCCTCTGGGAGGCTCCATGCCCACCAGCCTATAGCAGAGATCTATGCAGGACGTGACTCACCCTCTCATCGTCCACTTGGCTGCAGGTGTGCCAGGTGCGGCATCAGTGTAGGTGACAAAAAGCTGGTGAACCTCTCCCCGAACTTCAGCCGTACGCTTCTTAAGAAAGCGAGCGCTCAACTAGGTTCCAATATGGAGCCTATATTCTGCCTCCGAGGTGTGATTGGGGTAGAACACCAGCAGAGTCAACACCTGGTTAAGGTGAAGCTCTGACACCACCTTCAAAAGGAACTTCAGGTGGGGCGCAGGACAATCTTGTCCCTGTGGAAGACCAGATAGGGAGTCTCAAAGGAAGCGCCTGGAACTCTCCCGTCCTTCTGGTTGACGTGATAGCCACCAAGAAGGCGGTCTTCCACAACAGGTGGGAGATATCACACCTGTGCATTGGTTCGAATGGCTTGCCCGTGAGCTTGGCCAATACCAGCAGTAGATCCTATGGAGGTGGATGTTCTCGCACCGGAGTGGAAATGTGATCAAGGCCATAGAAAAGCACCAGACCACCTTCTCCTGCGCCACCGACTGCTTTCTGGCCCACGCCTGGAGGGCAGAGATGGCTGCCAGGTGCACCTTAAGGGTCGTCGACCAAAGTCCTTGCTGAGAAAGGACCACAGGTAGTCCGGAATGCTTGCCAAGGAACAGGAGGAATGGTCCAGGCCCTTTTCCTAACACCAAATGGAAGATCTCTTCCATTTGAAGGCATAGCATTATCTGGTCGACTCCTTATGGGATGCCTCAACAACTTTGAGGACCTCGTCGGAAGACCCAGGGCCTGGAATCTAGCCGCTCAGGAACCAGGCCGTCAGGTGCAGGGATTGAAGGTCCGGATGGAATACCTTCCCCTGATGACAGAGATCAGGTCCGGGTGGGCTGGAAGCTGCCTCGGGAGCCTGGAGCTGAGACTGAGGAGATCTGGATACCAGAACTGGCAAGGCCAGTCTGGGGCTACCAGAATCACCTGCGCCTTGTCCCTCCTCACCTTGAGAAGCACCTTGTGGATCAAGGGAAATGGGGGAAAGGCATAGAAGAGGCCCGGGGTGCACGGCCTTGAGAAGACATCCCCCTGCAGCGAGCCCTGCTGAGGGGGGCGGGCATGCAACAGTCTCAGCTACACATTCTCCCTGGAGGCAAACAGGTCCACCTGAGGCATGCCCCAATGAGAGACGAGATCTTGTACTACCTCCGGCAGGAGAGACCACTTGTGGGAAGCAGCCCCTATCCGGCTTAGGGCATCGGCCAGGGTGTTGGAGGCTCCTGCCACATGAATGGCTAGGAGATCCACCTCCAGGCTGCGCACGAGGGACCATATGTGAAGAGCTTCCTTGCATAACAGCATGGAGTGCGTCCTGCCCTGGCAGTTTAGGTAGTACATGGTCATGGTATTGTCCGTCTGGACCTGAACCACTTGACCCCGTAGAAATGGAGCAAAGGCGGTGAGAGCTAGGTGGACCGCTCGGAGCTCCAGCAGGTTGATATGGCATCGGGACTCCCAAGGGGACCAGAGGCCATGTGCTCTGTGCTCCCCCCCAGATGGGCACCCCAACCCATCAGAGATGCATCGGTCGATAGAGAGACCGTCGGCTCGGGGCAGATGAACAGGATGCCCCCCTGCAGATGTGCCAGAACGGTCCACTACTGGATAGCGTTCCACATCTCCTGGGTCACTGTCATGGGCTGGTCCAACGGATCGCAGTGTTGTGACCACTGGCTGGCCAGTCCCCATTGAAGGGGACGTATGTACCATCGGGGCCAATGGTGCAGGCCGCCATGAGGCCCAGGAGGTGCAGAAAGTCCCGGGCAGGGTGCGATTGCCCAACCAGAAATGATTGGGCAAAGGAGGAAAGAACCTCGGCCCTGTCCGCCAGGAGCCAAGCTCTGGCTTAAAGACAGTCGAGCTCTGCCCCGATGAAGAGTATCACCTGCTTCGGGCACGAGTTCCGACTTGGCCTGTTTGATGAGGAGGCCAATCTGAGAGCAAACCTGGAGGGCTAGATCTCTGGACCACTCCACCTCTGCTCTGGAGGGGCTGCAATCAGCCAGTCATCCAGGTAGGGATACACCCAGACCCTTCAGCACCGCAGGAATGCTGTCACCACTGCCATGCATTTGGTGAAGA
Organism: Neoceratodus forsteri; assembly: GCA_016271365.2. NCBI lineage: Eukaryota > Metazoa > Chordata > Ceratodontiformes > Ceratodontidae > Neoceratodus > Neoceratodus forsteri. The sequence goes on from CM057449.1 coordinate 739,913,732, forward strand.
CCCTGGGAGCTAGAGAGAGGCCAAAGGGCATGGCCCAGAACTCATAAAGGGATCCCTCTGCTCTGAAGCAGAGGAATCTCTGATGAGACGGACTGATCAGGATGTGAAAGAATGTGTCCTGGAGGTCCAGGGAACAGACCACATGCCTCGTTCCAAGGTTGGTATTATCTGAGCCAGAGTTACCATCCTGAAGGTCCAAGACCTTAGGAACCTGTTCAGGTCATGGAGGTCGAGAATGGGGTGCCAGCCCCCCGTCCGTTTTGGGACCAGGAAGTACCTGGACACAAACCCCAGGTCTGGAGGAGGATCCGCCACCTTCCTGATCACCTCTTTATTGAGGAGCAGGGCAATATTGGCTCAGCGGGCCGACAGCGAGGCTGCGGACCCCGTGGCCCCCCGAGGGGCGACGGCTCAAAAGGGTGGGATCTGCCCGAACTCCAGAGGCAGGCCCTTTACTACCACCTCCAACACCCAGCAGTCCATGGTGATAGTGGACCAGGCAGAAAGGAAGTGGCAGAGCCATCCCCCCATGGGGGGAACCCAGTGGGGAGTGATGAGGCTGGGGGCAGCACCCCTCAACCCATCACTGGGCAGGCTTGGAAGAGGAACCGGCCGAGGGACTTCCTGGGCTTTTACCCCCTTGCTTCATATTGGAGGAAGCCACCGGCTTGGGTTTGGGACACCTAGCGCGAGCCTGCTAGCCCTTTTGCTGGTGCTGCTGGGCCAGTTGTGCTGCAGGGGCCGAAGGATGAAAGGACTTATGCTGTTGTTGACGGTGGCCTTTGTCCTTCTGGGCGGAGGTGACCGAGTCCAGAGTGGCATTGGACTTTTCGATCCGCTGGAGGTGTCCCTCCACTCCAGGGCCAAAGAGGTCAGTCCCCAAGAAGGGGACGTCCGCCAACTTGTGCTGGGTATCCACCGTGAAGGTGGATATCCTCAGCCACGCCCTGCTGTGCATGGCCACCGCGACCGCTACTGACCTGGCACAGGAATCACCTATGTCCAGAGCAGTCTGAAGCTGCTGCTTCGCCACCGCTGTACCCTGGTCCCACACCTGATGGACCGTGGTCTGCAGGTCAGCTGGGAGATGAGGGACAACCTCATCCAGGGAGCCCATGAGGGCGTGGGAGAAGTGTGCCATCAGCACGGCCGAGCTGGCCTGATGGAGGCCGAGGGAGGACGCAGTGTAGACCTTGCGCCCGGCAAAGTCCAGCTTTTTGGACTTTAAGTTGGGGGCTTATCCACATCCCGAGCATTTCCAGAGCGCCGGAAGACACTGTTGGTGACTAACCCCTCGGCAGTGAGGTGTTCCGAGAAACCAGGCAAAGAGCCGGTAGGGACGGCATACTTCCTGGCCATCCTGGCTGAGGGCACAGGACAGGAAGCAGGCCACTGCCACAGCTCCAAGGCTGGGCCGACAATGGCCTCAGCCATCGGAAAGGCTTCCATGGGAGAATCCCCTCGGTCCAGTATCTCCGTCAGGGGATACTTGGCCCGTTTGGACACAGGCTCGAGCTGCATCCTGGTGGACTCCGAGATGAGTCGAAGCAGACCCAAGAAGGACGATGGGCTATCGTCCAGTGACTGGACCCCGGAGGACTCCAGGTCGATCTGCCTGGAGAATGGGAAGGAGTCATCATCAGACTCCAAAGAGTCTGCGAAAAGCTGCCTCGGCCCTGAGCCACTCTCCACCTGCCAAGGACGGTTGGGAGTGAGGGTGACCGACAACCTGGGGCAGGCCGTGACCCGACCAAGAATCCTTGGTTGGTGCCGCAGACTTCGGTTGTGGAGGCGGAGGTTCCACCACAATCAGTGGAGCAGCTGGTTTTGGCCGAACAACCGGCCCAGGAATGGGCATCTCGACTTGGGCAAGTGGTTGCTTCAGCCGTTGGGGCGACAGCCACTTGATGGCCGGGGGCTGAATCGGAGTCAATTTGCTCCCAGGTAACAGCAACTGCTGCCACATAAAGTCCTTGTAACCTCGACGCCATCTGCGTCGAAGCCTCTCCTCATCTGAGGAGGAGGACGAGGAGGAACAGTGTCACCGCTTACTTCAGTACCGAGACCGCTGAAGTCGGCGAGAGTGGCTTGACCAAGAAGAAGACCGAGACCAAGATCCTCAGTGAAACCGAGGGCGGGTCTGGGAAGGAGCAGGGGACACCCGCTCTTCCCTCGGCTCGGACACTTTGACCGAGGACTGCCGCCCCAAAGGCGCAGGCAGAACCTCGGACTCCACTGGGGAAACCGGCGAAAGGTTTACGGCTCTTCCAGTCGACCACCCGGGTGACGGGTTGAGAGAAAACTCGACTGCGTCGATGGGAGTCTCAGCCGACTGGCCTGACGGGGACACCGTGAAGCCAGCGGCCTGAGCTGCAACCTCAACCAAAGTCGACGCTCGGCAGTCCAGGGAAGGAGACCTCTCCCGCTCCCACAAACGCCGACGATGGGACTTACCCTGTGACTCCCTCAACCTGGGCTGAGAGGCAAGTCCCGATGGCTCCTCTCCCTTCATGGAGAGGGACAGGCGAAGCTCCTTGAACTAAGCCGAATGAGAGGAACTTAGAGAGAGTGGGATAAATGCCGCAACCGAGGAGGAGGGAGATGTGGCCTTGGCCGCTGCCTCCTCCAGGGCGATAGAGTGCTCGAGCTGCTCAGCCGAGTCAGCCATTGTGGACACCGCCCGACAAGCCTCTATGGATTTTACCAGTGGGGAAAATTCCTCGGGGCGCCCAAGCCTCAATCGGGCCACACGATCCTCCAGGACGTTGGTCGAAAAGGCGCGGCACAACTCACAGACCTGCGGGTCGTGGTCCAAGTCGGGGCAGTATACGCACGTGGAGTGTGGATCAGTCCTGCAGATATTCCACCCGCCAGGGTGCCTCTGAGAGCCAGGAAATTAATTGTCCATCGCAGCCACGAGGGAAAAGAAGACTGAAGTTTAGAAATACTTCAAAACTAAATTTGGACGAACTGAAGAATCAGGAACCAGTCGAAAAACGCAGAGCACTAAGGAGAGAACCTGAGCTTCCAAGCGGTAAGGAAGCTCTGGCATCATGGGATGGAGCCAAGAGTTTTACCACCCGGGTGGGTGGGAGGAGCCAGCTTGAAGACCTTCCGGCAAGATTTAAAGCGGCAAGGAACCTGCCAATAAGTGTGGATGAACAACATATCCATGTCCCTAGAATAAACTATTAAGTATTAGCAATAGAAGATCTTGAAATGTTTTATAGAAAAGGGAGGAAAATCCATCAGGTCCAGGAGTTTTATCCGAGGATAAACCACTAATAACCTCAGAGATTTCCCCCTGAGTTATGGGAGAGACCAGAGAGGCTATGTAATGTACTGGGAGGGAGGGTAGATGTGAGTCCGTCAGGTACTTCTCCACACTTACTGGGCTGGGAGGGTACTCCATGTCCCCTTAAAGCAATTTATAGTATGCTGCGAACTCTTGAACTATCTCTGTGGGAGATGTTTTCAGGGATCCATCTACAGAAGCCTTGATTGAAGGGATAAATCTCACTGATTCTTGTTGTTTGATGCGAAGTGCCAAAAGGCGCCCGGCTTTCTCACCTTGGTCAGTATAGCTAGCTTTAGTATGTATGATAGCTAACTCCACCTTTTCTTGGAGTAGTTCTAAGTATTTATCTCTCAACCCTAGGAGCCTCACCTTGTCCTCCTCCGAGGAGTTAACCGAAACATTGGATTCCAGAGCTCGAATTTGGGATAACAAGGACAGTAATTCTCTCTCCCTAACTCTTTTCCTAGCCACCGAGAGGCTAATGAGAACTCCTCTCATGTAAGCCTTGAAGGCCCCCATATAATATCTGGTTTTGCACTATTTAAAGGGTTGGACAGAAAAAAGGCCTCAATGTGCTCCCTTGTGGTATTGCAATAGCTAGAATCTTTAAGCAGTTGGTCATTAAGCTTCCATCGTGTTTCTCTCTTTGACACATCTTGAATTGAGAGATCACACAGCACCTGAGAGTGATCGGAGACAGGGCCGGGCTGTATCGATGAGGACTTAACCCTGGGCAGAAGAGTCTGAGAAATGAATATGTAGTCAATACGGGACTGTGAACCATGTACCAAAGACCTGAATGTGAACTCCTTGGAATCAGGATTTAGGATACGCCAGACATCACAGAGCCCACATTTATCCAGTAATTCTCTAAAAGCCCTCTGACCTGGGGAGATCTCCCCTGATACGCCTCCCAACCTGTCAAGATTGGAATCTGCAACTTGAGTAAAGTCACCCCGCCAGGATAATTCTTATGGGAAGGAAAGGCAGGATTGAATTTGTAAGTCTCATGAAGTACGCGGGGTCATCAGCATTGGGACCATATATACTACCCAGTAGCAGAGGTATTGACCAGAGAGTACCTATAACTAAAACGAACCTACCCTCGGGGTCCCTGATAGTATGAGTTGGGATGAATAGAATGCTCCTGTTAATGATGATCATAACCCCACAGCTGTTTGAGGAGCCTTGCACCTCATACACCATCCCCACTTGTTGCCTCCTCACTTGTGAGGTTTCTGTTTCTAGTAAGTGCGATTCCTGTAGAAAAGTAACCTGAGTACATAAAAGACTTAAGTGTTTGAGAACCTGGTATTGTTTAGATTTTTTCCTGATCCCCTTGACGTTCCATGTTGCAAAAGTCACCTCCTTAGCCATCTACTTAAGGATTCTAAGGGTACTAGATTCAGCCTTGCACTCAGGGTGTGTAACACGAATAATCTAACCCCCCCATTGCTGCTGTAAGGCCCCCACTACCTTAGCTCCCCTTCGATGGAAGCCCCAATTCAAACCCTCTAGTACACCCCTACCTCCCCAACAAGAGCATGTAACCCTCCCTCCTCCCAGCCCCCCACACTGTCGCAAGCAATGCTTAGCATAGCACTGGATCTTATCCTCCGCCTCCCACTTCCGAATGTATCCCCTGCAGTGATCGCCTTTATAGTTCAAAATACAAGGCAGTCAATAAGCGGCATTACTGAGGGCATAGTGTCAACGAGTGGTCTCGGGCTTCCAGGGCCTACAAGCATCTGCTGTTGAATCCACTAATGAACGAGAGAGAGAAATACAACTAGATGCCATAAATGTGAATGTGAAAAAACATCACTCGAGTCTTGAGAGGAAGTTAAAAAAAGCTTGTTCCCTACAGGGAACTACATCTTGAAACAGAACCAGAGCGAAAATTAACATGCAGGGGTGAGCCCATCATCGAAATAAAAACCTGAAAAAACAGATCCAGATGAGAAGTGATGAGAAGTGAAACAAAATCCAGAGTTGGGAAACCCGTGGGAGTAACTACCTAGCGGTTGCATACCCCTATCTCCGAGAAGCCTCCCCCTACGAAACCAGCACGACTTAATAACTAAAAGCAGTCCCTCTCATGGCTGGATGACCGGAGTTACATTAAATGGGTGAACTGCGCCCTCTTGTGGACATAACCTGATCCAGCCCACCAGTCAAAGGTGCCCTGAAAGCCCGGAATCACTCAAAAATCCGAGTTCCCATCCTGCAAAGACTAAACAGGAGGCATAACCCAAGACTTAGCCCTGTGTGTTTCCCCTGGATACTGAGTAAGCGATGTTATATTGGATGCAGTCCAAAACAAACCCCGCAGGAGCCCCCCCAGGACTCTCCCTGTAACACTATTCCCACCAACAGGCCAGGGCCTGTTAAAAGTAAAGCTGAGCCTCTACTAGTAGACCAGTTCTATTAGAGAGCATAAGTCGAGTGAAATCCATCTCTAGAAAGAACACTGTCCACACAAAGATCCAAACAACAGTTCGTTCTGAAGTTGCAGTAAGCCCCGAAGATCAGGAGGCCTTCTCAGGTCATGCGAAACAGGTCTGGCAACGCCGACTTAAGGTTTAGTAACGCAGCATCAGGATCCTCAAAATTGAGCAATGAGCCATTTACAGAGACTTGTAATTTCGCTGGGTACCCCATCCTGAACTTTAATCCGGCCACTATAATCTTGGATACAATTGGGTGGAAGGCTTTCCGTTTCAATCAAACTGAACCAGGAATATCCTGCGCAATTCTCAGCTTCACCTTCTCCCATCTGACTTCTTTCAGGGCCTTGACTTTCTGTAGGAAATGCTGCCTTTCCAGATAGCTGAGAAAGTGGCAAATGATGGGGCGAGGAGGTGCATCGGGTGGGGGTTTTGGTCGCAAAGATCGGTGGGCCCATTCTAATATGTAGTTTGGGCCATAGGGAGATGGACCAGTGACTTTTTCTACCAACTTCTGAATAAAGACAACAGTATTCTGGCCTTCTTCCCCTTCGGGGAGCCCAAGGATTACCACATTATTTCTCCGACTATGGCCTTCCAGATCCTTGAGTTTTGCTTCTAATCTAGACAGCCTTTGTTTCATTAGTAGAAGCTCAGGATCCATACTTTCCAACTTTCTCTCAATCGAAAATATTCGGGCAGTGTTGTCCGATACTGTAGTGGAGACTTCCTCTATCTTTCTGGAGGGGGACTTCAGGTCGATTGCCATATCTTTCATCTCCTCCCGGAATGGTTTAAATTCCTCTAAGAATCTATTAAGTGTTAGGGGTTCCTAGTCCCCAGCTTGACACGCAGGTTCCGGTTTGTCTGGGCCACTCAAGGCTCTGGATTTCTTCGAGACCTTCTCGGGGGTGGCGGGGGGGTATGTTTCTGCGGGGCTTTCTTCATGTAAGCCTCCATTTACCACACAGGAACCCAATACAGGAGCACACACTGTTCAGAGACAAGAAAAACTCTTGAGCAGAGGAGTTAGATGAAATTTAATGATATTAAATGACGATTTTGTATTCGGAAGGCAGGAGCTTAGCAGAGGAGCTTCTATTCAGCACTCTGCATCACGTGATCTCCCAGGAGGTCCTTTTCTGTCATCAGCTTCTATGTTTCTGTGTATCTATGTTTCTGCCTACTACTCAACCACCTAAATACCTGAACATTTGCATCATAACCTTTTGGGAAGACACTCAGTTATGGCTTACTGTAGAGAGATTTGGTTAAGTAAATGCTTAGTTACAAGGGTTCACCATTTCACAATTTAATTATTTAAGTTTTGTGAAAACATTCCAAAAATGTGGATGATTATAGCTTCACTGCTATTGAAGGTATACACCATAACTTTTGCATGCATTCCCACTGTCAGCAAGTCCTAGAATCTAACAAAACTGGAGACATTTAGTTTAGTAGCTTACAATTTACTTTGGAATACCACAGTTTACTGATTGGCAACATTTGCTCAAAATTTCATGAAAACTTAATAGCTAATGCCACTACAATTCCACACATGGAATGTAACTTTTGCAAATCTCTTAACACAACTGAATCCATTTAGCTGTGCTGAGATGTTTGCATTCCATTTGTTCATTTCTGGGTGACTGATTTCCTCTTTGTTTTTCATAGACATCTTCACTTTAAAAAGAGTGCCACTTACTCCTTTTCCTGTCAGATCTATCCATTTGGAATAGCCAGAAATTTCTCCTTCTTGGTATTAGTTCACCAGGTCTCTGTAACTGCCTCTAATTCCTTGACTTGCAAGTGCATTGGGCTCCCAGACCATTCCGTTTTGATGGGTGTGAGACTTAAAGGACATGTTTTCAAGTGAGACTTGCCCCTCTATGCTTCTGCGCTCCAACTAGAGGGGGATACAGTACTACATTTATGCTACCCAGCTCTGCTGCCCTTGCTGTGGTAACCCACTCATATAATTCCTGACACTTGCGACTGCTACACCAGCGGCTTCCCCTCTTCTTTAGTTTAAATCTCTTGACTGCTGTTGTCACTTACATGACCATACCTCCATTGCAGGCAAAGAAAGCCTAGCAACCCATAAACTGGATAGGGTTTGAAGAAAGCACACTCTGGAGCAATGTCGGAAGTGGGAAGCATTGGCAATGTACACTGTTGGCTTGAAGATGGATGAAAAGTGAGTAAAACTCTTTTTCACATAAATATCCTGTTCCAGAGTGTGTTTTCTTTAAGCTCCATCCTGGTAATGGTAGGTAGGTAACATTTTTATTCTTAAAAACTGAATATGGATAACTCCACTGAGCCAAAGCTCATTTACAGCGAGGTCCAGAGAGGCCTAATCCAGTTACTCTTACATTAATTAAACAAAATACATTAAAGACAAAGACTTATGCAATAGGTGACAATGGCTTGCCAGTCTTTTTTTGCTTGCAATGGTGTTTACTGCTGTTGCACCATAAACTGTACTCTGAATGGCCTTACTTTTGTGGACTGATGACCATATTCCCCCCTTTGGCAGAGTTGCAGTCCTCTTGGCTTTACTGTGGATCACATTCATTTGACTTGTGCTGCAGGTAGGCAAATCACTGTACCTACTTTGCACCCCACATCTCAATTCATCATGACTAAAGATATCTGGATTCTTGTCACAGTGGTTTCATTTATAACTAATTGTTTTGCTTGGTGTCACTGTTTTCAAATGATAAAAATATATGCTGTCATCTGCAGGGTTGCTAAAGGGTCAGCAGGTGGCATTGTGCAGAACAACATCACATATGTGTGTGTGTGTGTGTCTCAAGAAGCCATTTAGTCTGTGAGCACTGGTGATTAGCTGGCAAACTGCAAGAAGACAGGCAAGAGAAAAGTGATGGCCTTGACTGTTTTTGATGATTTATCACTTAAGATACTAATTGACATGAGGGTACCATATAAATGATACCTTATTACCATTATACCCAACCATTTCCTTCTTCCACCATGGCAGGTCAACTTTATGGCTGAATAAAATTTATGGGGTTGGCTTCCACAAAATGATCATAATATTCCACAGTTTTCACAAAAGCTTATGAAAGCTGACTTAGTTAGTGATGTACTTTTACATATATCCCTTACAGAAATATGTGTGTTGTGTACATGCAGAATGCATGCCACATGTGTAATTGTGCAATGTTTGCATGTGATTCACATACACAAAGTGACCCTAAGTGAACCAGGTCTAAAGAGCAAATCAGGTTTGCATGCTGCAAGCTTGACATGTGCAGCAGGTAAGGTGGTACAAATATCTTCTTAAAATCACATCAGGTTCACGTGTTGCACGCTTGCCATGTGTGCAGCAACTAATCTGGTGCAAATCTCATCTAAAAAAAACCCAACAGTTTCTATTTCTCATACTACCACTAGCAATTAGAGCCATTAAATACATTTTTCATTGATTTCTCATTAAAATTAGATAAACTCATTAATTCTGATCCTTTTCCAAGTTGTTTAATGGCTTTTGATTTTTGTCATTAAATTGGCATTAATTTGTAAATTATTGTTTGCTTACTGCATTAAATACATAGGATATAGTCAGTCAACATCCCTGATTCCAGATGTGCTAAGAGGGGCCTCTGTGTTGTGAGGTCTGGCCTTTTTGTTTTGGGCCATGGAAATCCCCTTATGCATATTTAGTGCTACAAATGTGTTTCTCTATGACTGTTTCAGCTCACTTACTTTCCCTTTGTCATTCTGTATGGAGCATATACACTATGGCCATGCTCAGCACTTTTTGTGCTAAGTAGGATCTTGGAAGCATGTACCATACTTCACATTTTGTCACTGAAATGAGGGACATGGACACTCAAAATGAGGGACAATGAGGGACACTAACCCTCACGATGATCAGGACACATCCTGAAACATAGAGATACAGTACCTCAGAACACAGTGGAAACCATTGTATTTACTTGTATGGATATTAGCACCTGAGAATGAATTTCTACCATAAAACAGGGATGCCATTTAGGTAAGGCAGAGGGGGGCAGCTCCCCCCCCCCCCGTATTTGTGTCTAGGTTGTTCTTATGGTGTGGCAATAATGGCATTAAATTTGGATTTAATGTTTTGCACAATAAGTGCCCCTCTGGCCTGTGTGCACTCATGCTGCAGGTGCACTCCTGACTAGACTGTGTCTGTATTGTGTTGTTGACTTTCTCCACCTATTAGTGGTGGTGCCATCACATGTGATGTGGAGGAGCTCCAGCCAAGCAAGAGCACGTGAGTCACATGAATGTGACACTGTTTTTCCTGCCACAGAATAGACAGGCTGCACATTACAGCTTGAAGGAGTCAGTGAGCACTGAACTCTCAACAGCAGTGTTGTGGCAACATATTTTTGTTGGTCTACTCTTAGTGAGTCTCCATCTCCCCTGGTGGCTGAAAGGGCAAAGAGTGAGCTGTAAGCTAACTCAAGACTAGGCTACCTACTTACTCTACTAGACTAGCCTTGCAAAAAAAAAAAAAAAAAGGCACAGCCCCCCCGAGGCAGCAGCAAGCTACGCCTAGCAGTAGTGGTGACAGTGGTGTGTGCGGCCTTCATAGACCTTGATCAGTGCAGTGCAGCTGCAGCCATGGCAGCAGCCAAGCAAGAAGCAAGCAACACAGGTTAGGTGAGTTTGGTTAGTGAGGTGACTTGGCTGTGGACTATGCTGGGGACCTGGGATGGTTGGTTCTAGCATCCAACTTCTGGCAGAAGGACAGGGGAGGAGCACAATGAAAACTGGGCTGGTGGCACACTGGGCCAGGCCACAGGTTCTGGCCAGATGGCCAGGTAAGTAAAAGTTAATATATATATATATTTTTTTTATGTGGGGATTGGGGAAGGAGGAAAGACTGAAATATTGATGTTTTTCATGTTTCTGCGCCTTTGTGTGGCTTTATGACCCATATGGGATGGTATTGAATGGAATGGAGTTGGGGAGAGAAATATGGACAACGTTTTTTTTGGGGGGGGGAGAAGGGGGTTCAGAACTTCAGCCTGGAAAAAAAATTGGTTAGTAACTGAGTGGGTTTAAGCCCAGTCTGATGCACTGCTCCAGGGTACAGACAGATGAATCTTATACATTTGAATTTTTCCTGATTTGCATATCACTTTTCAGTCACCACACACAAGTTTTACCTTTTAGAGACATTCTAGACATTCTAGAGCTTGCCATCTAGGGGCTAACTAGCATCTGATCTCCACTGGTTGTTGGCTCCCCCCTGCTGAAATCTGAAATGGTGCCCCTGCCATAAAGTCTAAATTTACAGGACATCCTCTGTGTGAGCAGCATGTTTTCCATGAAGGAAGAATGAAGAGCAGAACAGTTTTCTGGTGTAAAATGAGGGCTATCCCTTGCATTCAGGGACAGTTGAGCGGTATGGTATGCACAGACTATCGGAGCCCCACTATAGTCAGGGTTATGCCCCCCCCACACTCAGTGAAGCTGACCTCCACATCCCTATGCTCAGGTACATTATGACATAGGGCAGGGGAGACTGCAGGGATGTGCACCACTAAAATGAATGGAGATCTTTTTTATTACTATTTTATACATTATTGATGGAGAGATGGAGATTAATGAAGGCCATCGCTCGACTAACAAGGGCCTTGTTAGTAGAACAGTGGCCTTCATTATTCTCCAACTTGCCATCATAATGTATAAAATAGCAATACAAAATCACTCCATTCATTTCAAGGGGGTATGCCTCAGCACTCTGACCCATCGGCATCATCTCTTAAAGACCCCTGCCTCTGGCTCCCTAGTACTCAGGTAATAGACTCTCGACTTATAGCTATACTTGGTGAGTTGTCTGTAGCAGCATGGTCACATCCACTACAGTGTGTGTGTGTGTGCATGGGGGTGGGGAGACTGACCACATGGGTTGTGTCGAGTTATTGCTACTTTTGTGTTTGCCCCTTAAAGTCTGTTTGCATGGAAGCATTCAAAATTATGGAGAGACAATAGTAGGTGTGCAGGACAGGCAGAAGTAATTAAGTAGTTTTGTGGGTTAGTGTGTATATTGGGTGTGGGAAGAAACACATGTGTTTCCGTGGGTATGTGTGCTACAGTTCAGCTGTGTAGCTGAGATGAGGAAGGACAAGAAAACTATAAAGTACTGTATAACAGTGGCTATAAGCATGCTGCATGCATGCAGATGCATGTAGATTTGTACTGAAGGACAAGCAAGCCATATGTGTGCAAGCAGTATAGCTTAGTGGTTAAAGACATTGCACTGTAAACCAGGAGACTTGGAGACCTGAAGACCTGGGTTTGAATCCCACCATCCCCCACCTGTATAGGGCATGATCCTGAGCAAGTCACTTAACATTTATGTGTGCAGTTATTAGTGACCACTTGCTTTTTGCATGCATGCCATATGTATGCAGTCTGTTCCAATTTAACATAAAAAGCATGCTTTCCACACTCGCTTGCTGTATGCATGCCACGTGCATACAATTGCTTCCAATTTAACATTTAAATCATGCTTGCAGCAAGCATATCACAAGGGTAGTTTTATGTGCAGCATGAAAACATTTCATATAACTATTTCTGTAAGGGATGGCACATTTGTGCTGCTTATAACTTGGTAACTTTATGCAAGAGAGCATAAGGTTGACACACAGAGCCTCCATTTTAGGGTCTATGATCCTTCCTAAACTGGTGGCATTGCAAACTCTAGTTTTAAAGTTATAGATGCTTAACATTGTGCAGTTTACATACCTGCAGAATGTCACTGTTCAACATTTCTGAATGTTCGACTACTTAAGAGGCCTCCTTTTTCAATACTACATACCATCTAAGCATAGAAACATAGCATTTGTCAGCAGACAGAGGCTGATGATCTACTGAGTCTGTCCATGTTATGTTACCTCACCCTCTGACATGCTGTAGTGTCCTGGGGGGTCCCCATTTCTACTTCTACCAAAAGCCCCCACTGTTCCCCCCAGTAGGTCTATGAGTCCACTTACCCTGTCCCACCTGTGTTTGAACCCATTTAGGGTACCTGCCTTCACCACTCCTTCAAGCAATCTGTTCCATATCTACATCACCCTCTCAGTGAAGTAAAACTTCCTTGTAGAACAATTAGATAAAAAGCACAACATAAAAGAGAACAAATACAATTTTAAATAATTAAAATAGTCTCAGTAATAAAAAAATGTAAAAGAAGTTAAACATAACGGTGATGGTAGAAATCTGAAGGGAATTTACAATATCATGTCAGTTTCATTCAAGAGAGCATATCAAAGGGAATATTGTGATACTCATATAGGCGACAGAACTAACTGAGGGCTCAAGCAAGCCTTAGAGAATAGGTGCCCTACATTCTAAATGGTCCATTCCATGGGGTTTCTGTTATACAATGACCTATAGATGTGCTTGTACCCCCCCCGACCATCACAGTAGATTTATTTATTTGTTTTTGTTATTTGTGGATATGCAATTTTTAACCAGGAGAAGGCACAGTCAGCTGCTGTAGCTCGTTCCCAGGAGCATTTACATGAGAGATTACATGGACCTCTTTATTGACATGGAGAATGTTGTCCAGGACACCATGCAAAATCCCCTACTCTTACGATCAGTGCCATGGAATCTTTAACTTCCTCTTGGACAACCACCAGAGATGGGCAGAATGGACCCTGGTTTAATCGCTCATCTAAAGGAAAGCATTTCAACAGTTTAACATTATCCTAATGTTGCACTACAGTGTCAGTATTGGGTACTAACCACATTTCTGGTGTGGAACTAGGGCCCCTTACTTTCTGATCTTTTAATGTTATGTAATTTTTATTTTTAGTGTCTCATTCTGGGGACTCAAGGCACTTTACACAAAAATATAAAAACAGGCAGTGGCCTAAACAATAAAATACTAAACACAAAGGGCCCAATTCTCAAAAAGCCCTTAGATCACCACAGGTTGCAGTGATCTAGGGCTGCGGCAGACCCAGGTGTGCTAGGGGCCCTGTGCCAGATGTTCGATCTGGTAGGGTCCCAGCGGCAAAGTCTCATGGCTTGCAGCAACCCTAGCAGTATGCCAAAAAGACGGCACACCTGAACAGGGTGCCGCGAGCTGTGAATGGCCATAAGGCAATGTCCACAGACATTCCTTGGTGGTCTAAAGGACCCCCCTCCTGGATGTTCCCATTAACTACTGTGTTTATTATACATCCCTGGTGGTCTAGTGTACCCTGCTTCCCCCTCTCCAATCTCTGATGTCCCCATGAACAGTTGTGTTAATTATATGTCCCTGGTGGTCTAGTGTACCCCCCTCCCTGATGCCTAATGTTGCCAAGATGTATTAATGTATTAAAATTCCCTGGTGATCTAGCGACCCCCCAAGCCCAGATCCCCCGCTATGCCATATTATGACAACATTAGTGGTATACTGGCCCCCCTCCCCAGCAGGCAGTGTCCCACCTCAACGATCCCCCATGCCAAAACCAAGCCAGTGACTGGCACAGCCCACCACTCACCACCATGGCCAGTCACTGACTGAGCTCTGAATGAGCATGTAATGTATACAGTACATGCTTAGTGATGGGTGTCAGTCATTGAGTGCATACTTTTATACAGTATGCACTCATTCAGAACTCAGTCAGCAGCTGGCTGTGGTGGTGAGCAGTGGGCAGTGCCAGTTGCTGGCTCTGTTTGGGGAAGGGGAGGAGGTGGTGGGACACTGCATGCCAGGGTGGGGGGCCATTATACCACCAATGTTGTCATAGTATGGCATAACATGGGACTGGGGCTTTGGAGGGGGCTGCTAGATCTCTAGGGTATTTGAATATATTAATACATCTTGGGTACATTGGGGATTGAAAAGGCAGTACACTAGACCACCAGGAACGTATAATAAATACTCAGTTCATGGGAACATTGTGGAGGGGGGTCCATTACTCCACCAGGGAGGAGTTTATTTTAATAATTAGTTATATTGGGGTAATCGGGGATTGGGGGTCCGAGGAATCCTTTTGTATTATAGTGGGAATCAGAGCTGGGGAGAGGGGACCATGGCACATTACCACAACTAGGGCACCTCTCCCGTGAGGACATTTCTAAGTACCATTAGACCAGCCCTGGCTGGTCTAATGGTACATTGAAATTTGCCCACTGGGACAGTTTTGTGAATCCAGATTCAGTGGATTTGGCAGCCTGCATCTGCCACAAGTCCCAGGCACCATGCCAAACCCAGTGTGCGACACAAGGGTGGCATAAGCCCCGTTTGTTACAGGCTCCCTGTGATAGATGCAGGCTTCTTTTGTGAATTGCTCCCAGAGCATTGTTTGGTGCAAGGGACACTTTGCACCAATCATTGGGACGCTAGCCCCTTGCACAGCTCCAGAAGCTTTGAGAATCAGTCCCAAAGTATTTCTGGCCCTAGAGGATGCATTCGGCCTACTAAACCACAGACTAGATGGCAATGTACTTGCCAGACAAGCTCCACAAAGGAAAGAACCATCAGAGGATATATGGTGTATTTTCAGTGTACAACAGACACTCCATTACGGACACAGCAGTCCATACACACCAAGAGATGATCCTGTTTGGCTATGCTGATGGGGGAGATGAAATGCTGCAGGCATTTTTTTCACATGTGGAGGGTCCTCGCCACCTGTAACATTATCATAATCGGGGTCTGGGGGAGGAGTGAGAAGGAGGATTTTTATTAAAAAGAAATAAACTCTGCAAAATCAGGATTGGGGCAGGGGACCAGAAGAAGAAGAAAGCAATAGCGAGTTTTTTTGTTTTGTTTTGTTTTTTATGTAATTTTGACTATTCAGTGGCCAAATGAAAGTGTGATGCATTTCTGTTCTGGAAATAAGGGTCTTCACTGGCTTTAAGAAAGGGGTCAGGTTCAAGCTGCATGAAGCCAGGTTCCTTGACACTCAGCTGGGCTGGACTTTTTTTTTAACAAACAAAAATTATGGTTTTGCTGACCATGTTTTTCTAGGAATCACTTGTTCTGCAATGTACATTTTCTTCATAAAAAATAATAATCCGTGTGGTCCAGCCTCATGTTGCCAGCAGTAGCGTGTTGCACCACCATGCACAGAACACAAGTTCATGCTGCAGGCCTAATCCCTTGCTCTGGGCTGGTGAAGTCACCAATGCTGTGCAGAGGTACCATGTTCAGTCAAGGTCTTAGTAAGCAGGTATACCCACTATATGAATGCCTTCTACAGTGGCTTAGTGCCATGGACTTGGTTGTATGAGTGACCTCATACATACTGCCAGCCAGGCCAGCCTACAGGAGGAATGCTTAGTGATGTCTCTGCAGCAGTGAAAGGAGACTGACAGGTGAGCCCAGGGAGACAAAAGGCAAGATTAGGCAGAAGAAGTAGGTGATGACACCACACCTACAAGGGGCCACTCTGGCCTGTTGCTTCACTGCTTGGACCACAGGAGCTCAGCTTGATTGGTTCAGACCCCTTGTGAAGTGAGAAGCAGAGTAGATCCTCGGAGAGCATTACTCATTATGAATCTCATTTGACATGTACCTTGCTGATCAGATGGGCAGGTACTATACAAGTAGAGGTTGAACCCTAACCAATAGAAGGAAGGAGGTGTAAGTCCACCCAGGCCTGGCGTCAGTGAGTAAGTCACCCAAATGAAATGGTTACATATGTCCAGCATGACTTGCAGACTATGGAAGATTGGCCTGGTCACAGCCAATGGGTACAAAATGGAGGGCACATTTGCACTGGGAAATGCTCACACACACTTTTCCCTGCATTATTAGGATCAATTTGACAGATACAGAAGCTTTTAAATGGATTTTCCTGACAGCACAGTGGTGTAGTAGGAACAACAGAATACAGTATGGTACTGGCTGACAAGGAGTGACTACATTTATAGGTTGTCCTGCACCATGGACCCATGGTAAGGCCCATTTGGGAAATCGGATTCCCTGGACTCTAGCTTCAAATTGTCTATCCCCATATATGGTTGCGGAGTGGCCCTTTTCGAATAGTGCAGAGGCCTCCATGCATGCAATGAACAGAAAGTGCCCCCTTTGGAAGTCGGCTACCTGATGTGCAGATCTGTGTGAGCACTGGGTTTGGGGTCCAGCGAGGATGCATGGCTACACTCCACAATAGTCCAAAGAGCAAGATGCATGCTGAAGATTGGGGTAGAAAGGCAAGTAGAGTGCACTAGGGGGATCCATGCCATAAGTCGTACAGAGGAAGCCACCAGGATGCAACACGATACTGCAGAATACTGCAGCAGAGTTAGAGCAAGAAACAAGACACTTTCGATGGAAGTTAGTTCCTTTTTTTCGTGCAGGAGTCTGTGACACAGCACCAAACCCTGGTGGGCTCCACTGTATGTGCCTGTCCACCCAGCTGGTACAATTGCTCCCAGTCCTGTGACAAGGCATGGTGAGCCAGGTGCAAGTCAAAGATTTTTTGTTTTTTAATAACAGAAATTTATATTATGATAATATAGCATTTTCTCAGATTTCTGATGTGAGATCAAGGACTTCATGTCTTTTACACTTTTGCAGCCAATACATTTTCACTGAAACAAATACATTTTCACTGGTACTGTTGAATGCACGCTAACTACAATTTTCAGTGGTGTCCTATTTTAACACATTGTTAGATTGTAATTATTCAGGATAGGGAAGCTGAGAGGCAATATCTATTTTTAGGTGGGCTCCCACATTTTGTCCCCAAATTTCCAACGGTCTTCTTATGACCTGACATTATGATCAAGAAAGGTGACATTTTTAAAATCTCATCTGAAAGGTGATTTTGCTGTGTGACTGTCGAAACAAGTTTCAGAGGGAATTTGAAAAATTACACCTGCCACATTCAGAAGGTGGGGGTGACGCAAGGGATGTGTTGAACATTAGGGGCCAACATCTGCAAAAACTAAAGTTATGAGTAAATGTTGGAACAATTTGTTTCCTCATAACTTAGTTAGTTTTTCACATTTTTACCCAAATTTTCAAAACAAAATCTTTATTTAACCACTCCTTCTGAGCAATGACAAGTGTCATTCATAAAACAATGAGTGAAATGTCATTTTGCACCACAAGTGTTAAAACACAGTTTGGGTCAATTTTGAGAAATGACAGCCGAGACGGTCATGAGGTGGTATGAAAAATGGCTACGTTGAAAAGCTGGAGTCAAAATATTGAAAATTACCACAGTTACAAGCATATTTGAAAAATTGCAATGTAGACTCATAACTTTGTTATTTTCTCATATTTTACCACACATTCATGAAGTCATGTGAAAAAATGGCTATGCTGAAAAGTTGGGGTCAAAATATTGAATATTACCACAGTTACGAGCAATTGTTGAAAAACTGCAATCTACACTCATAACTTTGTTGTCTTTTTATATTTTTACCCCAAATTTTCAACATAGCATTCTTGTGGCCCCACATAGCCTTCCTATAAGCCCACCCCATGAACAAGGGTGGAGAAAATGTTCAAACCCTGCTCAAAAGGTGATTTCACACCACTAGTGCACAAACACATTTTGGCCAGGATTTGAAAAATGACAGCTGTCACATTCATGAACTGCTGTGAAGAAATAGCTATGTTGAAAATTTGGGGTCATAATATTGAAAATTGTCAAACTTATGAGCCTGCATTTGTAAATTTCAATGTAGGCTCATAACTTTGTTTTTTAACTGCTGATTTTCGACATAGCCTTCTTATGACTCCACCTCATGAAAAAGGGTGGAGAAAATTTTCAACTCTTGCCCGGAAGGTGATTTTCACACGGCAACTGTGAAATCACCTTTTGAGACAGATTTGCCTAATTTCACTGCCGTTGTTCATGAGGTTTGGGTCCCAAAATAGGCATGTTGAAAACTTGAGGCAGAAATATTCAAAAATGACCAAGTTATGCCAGTAAGTTCAAAATTCCTTTGAAATACATTGAACCGCATACTTGATTTTCTCAGTTCGCTGTACGGCGTTGAAGAGTAAAGACGTTTCTGTGGCCCAGACAGGATTATTGCTTTGGACCCCTGGTGGGTAAGTAAGGGCTTGGGTGTGCATGGGGTGGTAGGTGCTGAGTGGGAGGGTCAGATGGTGGTGGCAGAAACAGAAATCGATTTGACGTTTTTCTTTTTTACAGGGTTTTTTAAAAAAAACTACGAGGGACACTTTTCTTTATTTTATGTCGTGACACTGGGGGATTAGACATCCCCAGTGCTGGTATTATGTTTGGCAGCACTGGAGGTGGGCTCCCTGGTGTTGCAGAAATAAAATGGGCAGTGGGGTTAACAGTCAAAACAGGGATTGAGCACACCTGTGCCAGAATAGTAACATGAGTTGGGCTGGGGTGGGGGGACAGTTACAGCGGTGGCAGCAAAATACATCAATGGATGGTTTTATTTTCACAGAGTTTATTAAAAAAAACTACGAGGGACTGTTTTCTTTATTTCAGGTGGCAACACTTGGGGATTGGACACCCCCAGTGTCAGTGTTATGTTTGGCAGCACTGGAGGTGGGCTCCCCAGTGTTGCAGAAGTAAAATGGGCAGGGTGGGGGTAGCAACCAGCACAGGGGATTGGGCACACCTGTGTCAGAATATTAACATGGGTTGTGCTTGGGGGGGAAGTTATGGTGGCTGTAGCAACAGACATTGATGGACAGTTGTCTTTTTAATAGGCTGTATTTAAAAAAAAATTTGAGGGTCAGTTTTCTTTATTTCAGTTAGTGACACTGGGGGATTGGGCTCCCCCAGTGTCTGTGTTATGTTTGGCAGCACCCATGGTGGGGGGCTCCTCAGTGCTGCAGAAGTAAAATGGGAAGAGTGGGAGATAGTAGCTGACACAGGAACTTGGGCACCCCGTGCCAGAATATTAACATTGGTTGGGCTTTGGGGGCCCCGATACAGTAGCAGCAGCAACATACATTGATGGATCGTTTTCTCTTTTACAGGTGTAATAAAAAAACTACGAGCGATGGTTTTGAGCAGGCTGATCATGACATCCACTGTACCATCTCCAGACTGTCCTGTCTTTTTTTTCAGGTGTGGCCTCCCGAACTGTACACAATATTCAAGATGTAGCTGCACCAGCAACATGTACAATGGCATAATCACCTCTTTATGGTGCTGCCCCTTCTTTTTCTACTACATTTGTGTGTGTGTATGCATGTCGTGTGCATGCGTGTATGTGTGCGCGTGCGTGTGTTTGATGGTATTATGCAATTTATTTTCACTGTATTGTTATTTTTACATTACTGCAGTGTATAAATTACAACCAATCATTGCAATAAAACATGTCAACTTAGTTTAACATTGTGGATCAGATACTCAGGTATTCAGGCATTGTCTGGTCCAACTATCCTCCAGATTGCCTGGGATAATCAAGGAAAAAAATGTCCTGTTATCCAGGCCTAGGCACCTGAAGTGATGTATGTACTTTGATCTGAGTCGGATAATGCACTATCTGAGAATCTCTCATCACAACCAACTGTTCAGTATATACTTCATGAGCATAAATGGTGAACAGCCCACTGTGCAAGTTACTCACAAAGCATATGTTAATCTCTATTCTGACTGTGATACATTGAGACCTTAGGAAGTGATCACTCCTGGATTTTGGGTAGGACTTTTTTTAACAGAACACCTTCCCAGTTACTTCACAGCTTTTTTTTCTGTAATAAGTACATTTTCTGTAATAAATACAGCAGGTTCCTCTTTGAGATGGCATTCTATGTCGATGCTCCAAATGCTTATAATGATATTGATGGACACCTTTGATTTGGTCTCTGCTTTTGCTTAAGGACTTCTGTGGTAATAGAAACAGAAGGGTGTCTTTCATGCCCTCTAGGGGCTACTCTCATTATAAAAATGTAACTCTTCCCAAATCTTAACAACAGGTTTAGTAACTTGCTGGTGCTGCTAATAAGTTATGATTAGAAGTACATTAATAATAAGCAGTAAACATGTATTTCATCTCCCAGCATGATCTGTCTACAAGATTTCATGGCTATGGATATGTACAGTACATAATGTCTGGTCCTTCAAGATGCCTTATGTTTTACTGTAAAAAGTTCTACTTTCACAACAGGCACACTGTCCAGATGTACTATATGTGTGCATGCAGCATTAGTCTGACAAATTCACATCTTACAGTGCCCAACTATTTATTTTTATTTTATTTATTTAGAATATCAGAATTATAAACCTTTGAGTCATAGACTCATTTCCAAAGGCTCCACGTCAGTTACAAAGACAAGATACATGAAAACAGTTACAGAGTGGATATATAAACAGAATATCAGTGGGTGATGTGGCCTATACAATATGTTAGCTTAGTGGGGTAGGGGAAAAACATAGTAACATATTTACAAATATATTAGCAGCCCAGAGGACTGTGGTCTATACAAGAGGTTAGCTAAGCATGGTCCCTGAGACAAAGGGACTAGTTGTAGACAACAGCAACAATGCAGTCAGTAGAGGAAAGATTTTGTCATAGCAGAGTATAGCTGTAGTACGGTTGGGTACATGCTCAGGCTATCAGATGGTAGGTAGTACGACTATGGGCAGGTGCAGGAGTGGGTAGTGAGTGTGTGGTTTCTGAGTGCCGCCTTGAAAGGACCCAGTTTGGTGAGGCTAGTGACTGATATATGGAGGACATTAAAGAAGGTGGGGGCCCTGACCGTAAATTACCTCTGTGCCAGGGTTGTCTTCACCCTGGGGATTAACAGGGAGGCAGTGCTAGTACTGCGAGTGTTTACTGGGTGCTCTTTAGTAGTCAGAGATGCTGCCAATCCCAGTGGTGTTAACCCAAGGAGTGATTTCTTGACTGTGAGGCAGGCCTGATACCTGAGCCTCTTGTCAAGGGTGAGGATCTGTGTACTGAAGTAGAAGGTACAAGTGTGCATGGTCATTGCCGTACCTGACAGGAGCCTGCAGGCTTTGTTGAGGACTACTTTGATTTTGTTGAGAGCCATTGTATCAGCCAGGCTATAGATCAGGAGTCTGTAGAATATCAGGGACATGACAGATGAGGATGGCTAGTTTTAATGTTTCAGGAGATAAGCAATCCTTGTGGCGGTAGAGGAGGCCAATACGGGTGTTCAAAGCAATGTGAGCATGTGAATGTGGGTATGAAAGATGAGAACAGGGTCAAAGGTAATCCCTAGGTATTTGTAGGAGTAGACCTCTTCTAGGGGGTGGAGTGAGCAAGAGGCGATGTGGAGGGGTGAGTTCTTTAGTTTGTTTTGATGGTACGCAAATAGTAGGGCCTTAGTTTTCTTCAGATTCATGACCAGCCTGCTTTTGCTGAACCACTGTTCAGCAAGGCTAAAGGAGTGCTGGAATGCGGCCTGCAGGTTGCTAGGGTTTGCATGGGTGGTGCATAGGACGGCATCATCTGCATAAAGTAGTATTTTTCCCCGGCAGAGGGAGGGCTTTGAGAAAGAGACTAAAGAGTAGTGGCCCCAGGATGGAGCCCTGGGAGACTCCAGAGCATATCGGGTGAAAGATGGATAGCATGGTATTAATCTTGACACACTACGTTCGTGATGTCAGGCAGCTGGAGAGCCAGTTGAGGAGACCTTGAGAGAAACCTAATTTGAGGAGGGTGTCCAGCAGGAGGGGGTGGTTTACTGTGTCGAAGACCTTGGAGAGGTCAATGAACACAGCGCCTGCTAGTTGTCTCTTATCAAGTGCAGCATGGATATAGGATAAGAATTCCAGGAGGGCTGTGGTTGTGCTGTGCCCAGCATGGAAACCATGTTGTTGGCTGCAGAGCAGGTTATGAGTGTCAAGGTAGGCTGTAGCTGATGGATATAGGGAGGGCATTAAAGAAGGTAGCTGATTTACTCCTTGTTTCTTATGACAGTAAAGGACTAACATGAGTTACAGATGCAGAATTTATGCATTAATATGTTTTATCATCTAATAAAAACCACCATATGAAATATGGTGAATACTGTATATGATTTTAAAAAATCATCTGCCAAAATTATCACATATTCTGTTTTATGTACTGTAGTTTATTTCCAGAATACTGTGGGGAACCTGGATAAGATCATGTACTGGATAATTTCAGCCTGATGATATGATTTGCAATTTAAAAATGTGTTCTCCATAAAAACGTCAGAAAGTGGCCAAAGACTGTATTATAAAATGCATTGGGTTCTTTTTGTTTCATGGCCAAAACTGGTTTTCCCAGAAAAAAAAGAAAACAAATGGGGGAACACACTGACATATCAAACATTGGTCTATGAATTGTTTCCATTGTTAGATTTAATCAACTTATAATTTGCTGGAATGTTTAATTTTATTGGTTCACCGACCAGTATGTTCATAAATTCATAGTATGCACTTGAAAGCTTTTCACCTCATTGTTTAAAATCTGGAGCCAATGTTGTGCAGTTTTAGTACTAATGGTATAACACAGCAAGTTTAGTTTCCTTCTCCTGGTGCTCTGATGGATGGCATTTTCCATTTTTAGTCATTTAATTTAGCTTTGACACTTCACACCCGTGTATAAAACTGGTTGCATTATAAACAGTACATGTGAAGATGTTTTCTTTAATTGTAATACTATTTTGTCTAGCTGTGTTAAACTTTATTTTAACGACTGTGAGTACAATTTGGGTATAAATGAGGCATGATGGAGACCTTCGCTGAAATGGGGCCAGCAAGTGAAAGTGCAATATAAATGAGCAATGACTTTGTCAGGTTTTCTTGAGCCCAGTGTAGGAATACTGTGAAAGGAAAACAGCAAATTAGCTCTCTTGGTCCACATTTACTGCTGGCACTTGTCTATGTACTTTGATTGCCCTTAAAGGAGAACCGTACTGAACCTGTAAGCCTTTTTTTCTGTAGATGCAGTTTTTAAGTATGAGTTTCAATTATTTTATTGTTCCATTTCTACAGGAATTGTATTAAACTCATTGGGTAGTTCTTATTCACAAAATGGTGGTAAGTACCCTTTCAGAACTCTTTGATGTAGTTTATGGCCATTTCGACTATGGAATTCTATAGCAAAGACAAAGAACTGTGCAGAGCTCTCAAATTCTGCTTCTGCTGGGATTCTGCAGAATTTGGGAAATTCCATTTAATTCTACAGAATTACAAAAGCAGGATTTAAACCATTGAGTAGTAATTCATGGTTTATAGAAATCATGGATTACTGTTCCACAGTTTACATAAACTGCAGATTAAGGTTTCCCAAACTGCAGAAAAGAAATCCACAGTTCACGTAAACCACAGAAAACTAGTCCACAGTTTATATTACAAGAATTTGGGAATTCTGCAGAAACTGGTGAAAAATCCAAAAACCCATTTGGAAGTGGAATTTCTATTCTGCCTAAATTCCACTGGCAACATTTTGTATTCCACATAACTCTACTGCCAACAATGTAAGGGTTAGCAAGGACAAATACAGTACAGCATCGCCCAACTCTAAAATGGCCTTTAGCATCAGAGTATAAGTCAGAACCACCTTCTGAATTTACTAAAAGTCCAGTATAGGTGCAATGGTAATAGACCAAGAAAAAGCATTTGATTTTACAGCTAGGGGAACCAAAGTATGGAAAGGTGGAATTTAAGCCTGTGGTCTCCTGGTTCACAATTGTGTCCCCTTATGTCTGGACCATGCTGCCTTCCAACTCATGGAAGAGCAATGAATAAAAACACATGCACTGGGCCCATCAAAAGATGTAGTACAGAATTTCATTTCAACTGTGCTGTACGTGACACAACATGGGTGTTTTGTATGTGTACTGTATTTATTTATTTATTTATTTTATCAGCATAATGCTACATTGAACAAGACTAATTTCAAAGACATTCTGGGGGACGAAAACAGTTACACAAGCATAACACAAGGATGATTAGACTATACAAGAACAGGAAACAATAGGAGCAATACAATACAATTTTGGAATAATTAATACAATGAAGGAAGGACTGCATTAAATAACAAAATTAAATTGCACTACAGTAAATAGAAGACCAAATTAGAAACTAACGCAATGTTGTACAATAGTGCAATGGTTGTTAATTAACAGTTTAAAGGAATCAAAAGATAGAGCCCTTACTATTTTCAACATGAGCTGTAATTTATTTCAGAGGGCAGGAGCAGCATGGCTTAAAGTATTTTTGCCAAGACGTTCTGTAACTAGGAACACAGAATTAACAAATTTACAGCTGAGGGAACCTTCTGAACATATTCAATAGGTAGCACTCCCTTTTTTCTTTATAAAGAAATGTGCTATATAGTTGAAAAGATCACTATTAAATAATGTTAAAGATCCATGGATAGAGGTACGTTATCCTCCTATTTGCAAATGAAGGGCTAGTTACCAATTCATAAAGTACCATGGTAAATTCTGGGTGACAGACCAGTAACAAGCCTTGTGGACCTCTGGTATAAAACATCAAGTCCCTCTAGCAGGGTTTAGGGGTTAATTGACATATTAGAAATCACCATAATCAAATTGAGGATGAACTGCTGCCTAAACCACTTTTTTTCTGCTATCAAAGGGGACACACTTTTAGTTCCTGTAAGAAGACATGCCTCATTCTTAGTTTCCTATACAGTTCTTCCTTATATCTGAAAATGATACTCTATAATCAGTCTAGATCCCCAGATACATAGGTAGTGATTGTCTGTATATAAGTTTTCCCCTGTCATGGTTGTGACAGAGAAATAGTGACTAATGTAGCTATAATAATTTTTAGTTTTCCTTATGTTGACCCTTGAATGTGACCCTGAAATAAACAAGCATTTGTCAATGCCAAATGTTGACTTGCTGGCATTGGCATTGGTATTTCAGAAGTTAGAGAGATACATAATAGGAATGGCAGTAAAGTATTGAACTGATGCCAACCCCACACCCATCCTGGAGAGACTGACAGGCATTGGAGTGTGCCTTTGGGTCATTGGCCATAACGTTCATGCCATTTCATCTCACCCTACCCTGCAGACACCAACAAGTTCCACCTCCTTGAGGTCTTAGGGCCTTATGCTCACACCATTCCATATGGAAATAGGCTGAGATGGGTGCAGTATAGGAGAATGTGGTGAACTTTGGGGCCGAAGAGTCCTGTCAGTGGCTGCAAGCTGGGGTGGGGGTGGAATGGTGTGAGCATTACCGCTGAAAATCCCAAGTGACACCCCTGATGCCTGTCAGTGTGTTTACAGGGTGGAGCATTACAGTTGGAAACCCTAACACCCCAGGTATTTGTTTGTATGTTCACTCCAAATTTTCAGCACAGGCTTTTTGTGACCCCACCTCATGAACAGTGTTCATCGATACATTAGTCGAAAGGTGATTTTGCACAGCAACTGAACAATTTGACACCACAAGTGTGAAAACACATTTCAGGCAGGATGTGAAAAATGACAGCTGTACTTGTTCATGAGGAGGTGTTAAAAATGGTAATGCTGAAATTCTGGAGTGAAAATATGAAAAATTGGTGAAGTCATGAGCGTGCATAGAAACTGTGCAACATACACCCGTAACACTATTATTTTGGGGATTTTTTTAACCAGATTTTCAACATAGGCATTTTGGGAGCTCCGCTCATGAACAGTGGCACTGTGATTTTGTTAATCTGTCTCAAACGTTGATTTCCAACAGCGACCATGCCATTCTGCGCCAGATGTGTGAAAACACTTTTCAGGCAGGATGTGAGAAATAACAGCTGTACCGTTCATAAGGAGGTATGAAGAAATGGCAATGTTGAAAATCTGGAGTGAAAATACTAAAAATTATCAAAGTTATGAGCGAGCATGGAAACTGCACAATACACGCTCATAACACAGTCATTTTTGGAATTTTTTCACCAAATTGGCAACATAGGCTTTTTGGGAGCCCACCACATGAACAGTGGCACTATCATTTTGTTAATTAGTCCTGAAAGGTGATTCCATGTAGTGACTGTGAAATCTCCTTTTGGGACAGAATAACAAAATGACAGTGACTGATTTCATGAGGAGGGGTCCCAAGAACCCCATGTTGAAAATTTGGTGCCAAAAGTCAAAAACATGGCTGAGATAGCTACCTAAGTTGAAACTTCCCCCACTGATGCCATTATACAGCTTACCGGCATTTCTTCAGTTCGAAGTTGGCTTTGAGGTGTGCAGACATGTTCCTGCTCTACTGAAGATCATGGCGCCAACCTCCAGAGGTAAGTAAGGGGTTTAGGGGGGTGTGGGGAGGTGGGATGCACAGAGGGTGAGTGCGGGTTGGGGAGGGGGTGCCGCCGACATCGAGGTACTGTTTTTTTTTGTTTGTTTCAGGTACTTTCACAAAAAAGGAACACTGTGGACGGTTTTCTTTCTTTACAGGTGTAAGAAAACAAATGTTACGCACACTGGGGTGAGCTCCCAGTGTGCCCCATGACTTTGGGGGGGGGTGATGTTTAAACACTTTAAACAGGTGCACCTTAAGAAAAGGACATTTATAGCCCTAATGGTGTTATCACTGTATAAATACAGGGTTTTAAATAATTGATTATCAGTTTTTTTTCTTGGGACAATACTAACTGTACAGAAAGTATTTATATAGGTTTTCTAGAAGTGTTATGTTTGTTAAACACAGTCAGGTAAGTGTTATGCATTTTCACAATGTTTTAGCACTTTTATGAGCAAAACACTAACCAATTTTTAGAGTTAAATAAAACCCTGAAATAAATTTTTTCTACTACTACATGTTGCCCACATTAGGAGTGGGGCCTGGGCAGGAACATGCCAACGCGGTCGGCTTCCAAACACCATGGAGGCGTACTGGGGTGGGCTCCCAGTGTGCAACACTATCTTGGGGGGTATTAAACATGCTGAAAGGGGCACCCCCAAAGTCAGCTTTCTAGGGATTGTGAGAGGCAGATGGTGAGATCCGCTGCCACGTTTGATGAAATGTTTCACTAGGCAAGGCACGTAGGGAGGCATGTCATATGTACTGCTGCATGACAAGCTTGTCTCTGATTGCAGTGGCAAATTTGTTTCAAGTTGGTGGCATTGCATAAAACTTGTATCACTGCTAGCATGCTCGCTAACTGGCGAATGAGGGATGCACCTTCTAAAGCATGCCCTGCATTTGCCAAAACTGACACACCTCTGCATTTCTCCTACTACCATTTCCTACTGTCACAAAATGTTGCTCTTGCACATGCAAGACAACATAAATAAATGAAGGTTGCTGCCCACGACTCAATATACCATACATGATAATGTGGGAAAAGCTGGAAATGTCATCCTGTACCTCTCTTGTTCATCAGATCCGTAACTGTTGGAGTTCAGCTATACAGAACAGAAGCGCACATCTAGCAATACAAATATGTGTAATAATGTGTACAAGAAGTTGGTTCTGTTCATATTAGCTCAGATCTACCTACTGAGGTTAAAAGACTGAGGTGCTAAATAGCAGGGACATAATACTAAGAGAACAACAGCCCTGACCCTATGCCCATGTTATACAGAGTCGATCAGCACTCTACAATAAAAGACTGAAGACAAATGTTTATCTTACTTGACCTTTACTGCTTTACTGCTATGATGTGGTGTGACTGTACGTCGTTGTCTTAAGCAAACAGTAAAGTTTGCTGCCAGAAATTGAATCGATGTAAATAAGCAAGTAATTCGAAGAAACCTTGGACTAGGTGACTGAGCCAAGAAAAAAAGACTAATGCTTTTGGACTGATAAAAAATGCATCTTATGTTGCACTAAGGTACACTGTATGTACAGTAAGTTTGTGAACACAGTAAAGAGGACTGGTTAAGATAAACTTGTCCTCCTGTCTTACTGCAGAGTGCTTATAGACTGCATATAACAATGACATAGGGTCAGGGTTAGCCATTTCTCCAAATATTTGTAATACAATGTAAATGAATTCATATGCACTATACAGCATAGTCACACATCCCAGCTCTGCGGTGTCATGTTCACAGCTGCATAATGCAAAAGGCACAGAGTGTTGAGAACAAATATAGCAAATAGACTTTAAAAGCAACTGATGTCTTAGGGAAAACTCTAATAAGTTGCTCAGCTTCTAGTGTTTGGCTTTGTAGTTGGAGTTCAGAGCTAGGAACCCAGAGATCAAAGTCTGAATCCGATGACTGCCACTTACTGTACTCACTGTGTTCCCCTAAGCAAGTCATATAACCTGCCTGTGCTTAAGCTTTGTTCTCTCCCTGTGCTGCTAAAATCCCCCTCCCCCTCCATGCACCTGAAATGGCAGAAATATTCTCTTCCCACAATCTCCTGGTCAGGATTGAAAGCATGGCCAAATGCAGTTTGTATGAAAGGCACTGAATGAGGTCAAATTCTTTTTATTTTATTTCAAATTTGGTAACTGGGTAGGCCCAACAAGCGGTCCCTTTTTCAGGGGAGGCGTGGAGTTAATTACGGGTAGTACAAAAATAGAAGCGTTACAGAAAAAAAGGGGTACACAAAATAACTTACTAAGGTACATTACTTACTTACACATGACACATTTTTGACAATTAATACACTTAATACCATTATGTGGCTCCAGCAGTACAGCAAACAAGATACGCCATGGTTCTTGCAGTCAAGCAGATGAGTTAGCTGCAGGGCAATGCCCTTGAGAAATCAGCAGTAGCAGATGTATTGATTTAGCTCCAGCAGGTAGGCCTTAAGTCCTCTTTTGAACTCTCCTAGGGAGTTACATTCCTGAAGAGTGGTTGGAAGGGTATTCCAGAGCGGAGGAATGAAAGCAGTGAAAGCCCGAGACCCTGTGAGGATCTTGCTTTAGGTACTGTTAGTAGCTGTCTGCTGGAGGACCTTAGTATCCTACAGTTCTCTTTTGTGGTTAGCATTTCAGCAAGACTGGGTGGGGGCGGGCACTGGCTTGTCTGAGCTTATAAGCTATGCAAAGAGCAGGGTATTGTAACCTCCCTTCCAGGGCGGGCCAGGAAAGGGCATTTAGGGTCCTACAATGATGTTCTCTGGAAGGGGTGCCAACTGCAAATCTGCAGGTTCTATGGTAAAGGGAGTTGAGCTTATGCATATCAGTGTGCTTAACAGAACATAGTACAGGGGCACCATATAAGACGGTAGGTAGAAGGGTACCTTGCATAATCTTACAATGGGAGTCCAGAGTCAGGTTGGGGCTGAGGCGGTACAGAAGTCTTTCCTTGATATCTCTTTCCCTCATTCTATACTATTAAGGACTTCTGCATAAAAACAGGCTACTTGTCCCTAGGAATTGATTTGCTCCTGCTACTTATTCCTTTCCAAATACCATAATTTACTGATTGTGATTCATGACTACAGCTGAACAGACACTAAGTCTTCAGTGTCTGGTCTGGGTAGTGGTTGTCATGTCCAGTACTAGGCTTCTGGCTGGGCCACATACTGTTCAGCAGAAATTGTGTCTCTGGGCCCCCATCCCTTCTTCCTTCTGCAAAACCAACCCCATGTGCCATCCCTCAGCACCCAACATCAAAAGTCAAATGACATCCATTGGAGATCACATCCAAGGTCAGTAGCCCTCCCCCCTCCTCCTCCCCCATGCAAACTGCCCATGCTGGAATTTGTGACTGGGGAGGAGGGGAGCTGTTGCTATTCATTTTTCTGCCCAAGGTTATGTCATACTCTGATAGTGCAGTCTCACCTTCCAAAGGTCAAAACTGGACAGCTGGTAGTTGGGGAAGGGGGTGACTACCATTGGTGGACACAGTCATTAAGGATTTAAATTTCTACTTGGCAGTGGTGGCTGCACCAGCCCAGTAGTGCAGTTGCAGTACATTGGGCACAACCAAGGAGACTGGGATTCATGTGCTAATCTAGAGATGCGCAGTGCAGCTGACTTGGGGGAGTGTATGAAACAGAGGTCTGGTGCCCAATTTCTGAGGAGGAAGGTGGGGTACATTTTACCTGGCTTTCACTCACCCCTGCCGGATGACCAGGTAATGGCATTGGCATTAGCTAAGAAGGCAGCTGCTAACCTGGCGTGAGGATGAGGCATGCTAAAGTGGCCTCAGACATATGTGTGGGGACAGGAGGAACCATGGGGGAAATATGAGGAACAAATAAAGTGGATGTTGCCCGAAAGAGGAAGGTGGGGATCTTGAGAGGCAATTTCTTATTTTTTAAAAAGTGGAACATCACACTCACTCAGACAGGATGCGTTGTTTTGTCTCAGTGGTTAGGTGGACAGACACTGACAAGTTGTCCAGTATTCTGCTCATTCCTACTTGTGACGCCATAATAAATTTCATTCCAACATAAGTAGCTCTTCTTAAACAGTAGCGCATGACCAGGGATTGAATTATTAGTCTTTTTATCACCTCCCTTGGTGTAATGTGATATGTGGCACAACAGAGTGCCACATGCCCCTAGAGGTTGATTGACTGTTAATATTAGTCTTGGAAGTGCTTTATTGCAATTTTAAATTTAAATGGTGTTAAACCTTGTTCAGCATGTGATTAGGCTCTACATACGTTAACCAGAAATTTAAATCAAGAAGAATAATCAGCATTTATATAGCGCTTTTCATAAACATTGCAACCCCAAGCAATTTACAAGAAATGTTAGACTGGTAGTGAAATGATTGAATATGTAGTGACAACTGTTTCATACATCAACACCCACACATAGCCTTGGACAACTGCATGAACCACTTTTGTGGAAAGAGGAATGCTGGCCAGGACACTGGGGAAATTCTCCTATTCTTTTCAGTAGGGTGAGCTGCTGTCTTCTGGCCAGTGGTTTCTGTGGAGACAGAAGGAGGGAATGGCGGCTATGGTGCAGGAGACTGCCTCCCTCCGCACCCGGATGACTCAGGAGGAATTTGCTTTGATGGTAAGCACTGAGATGAATGAAGGATGTAGCGATAAACCTATGGAGATATAGGCTAGTCCTCTGGTGGTGCTGGGAGTGGCATTAAGTAAATCGGACCCCGCACAGTATTTGGCTGGGGCAGCACTAGCTGAAGGAATCCAGGAGAAAGATTTCCCTAATCAAACAGCATACCTGCTTTATGTCCTAAATAGAGAAGAGAGAGGAAATGTTTTGAGCCAAGCTGGCAATCTCAATGAAACGGATGTGACCGCAACAGATAATGGAGTGCAAGATGTTGGAAAGGAGGCTTCCGAAAATTCGGAAGTTCTATGTGGTCTGCTAACAGGTACTGTTGAACAAAATACTAAAGGGGCAAAATCTGATGAAAAATTAAAACCAAAAGCACAGAACCCAGTACTGGGGGATGAAATGGGTACTAAAGAAATAAATAATACTAGCAATATTATTGAAGGGGACAAAGAAGTAACAAACATGGAAACAGAGGGTATATATGATGAAAATACTAATGTATGCAAAAAGACTGTATGGAGGAGAATATGGGAGCAACATCAGCCAATTCTTGGGCAACTGGCTCAACCTCTCCCCTACCAGACTATGACACTTATCTATCTGCATCAGGCATCTCTATTTTGGATGCTCTAAAAAATGCTGGGTGAGTCAGACCGGAGGCAAACAAACCATGGCAAAACCTTTTACACATAAACTTGGAGGGTGAAGAAGAAATAGAGGAGGGGCAAACTGACCCACTAGAGCTACCTTCAGATCTTTCTCTAACACAAAATCCCACATTGCAATTTCCAAACCAGGAGTAGCTACAAATAAGATGCAGCAAAAACCTGAGGAAGGACCTTCATTGTCAGCTAATCCTGGACACAGGCAGAAAGCCCCCGACAGTAAGGACAGTCTGCAACCCCTAATTCCACCCCAGGGCTGATACAAGTAATTCAGCTGGTGCCAATATAAAAAAATACCTTCCAGCAGAATACAAGACCCCAGGGTCGCACTTATGCAAGTCTTTTCTACACACCACAAGAGCAAGCCAAAAGGTATAACGCAGTAAGAATAAGCTACAGAGGGGGCCTAGAGGTCTCCCCCGACCATCTATATGTGGGGAAAAAAACTAATAAAAGAGAGTCTGGACTTTTCCACAACTGAGATTTATGCCTACATCCACACTTCAGGGGACTCAAATTTCAACCTAAGCTTTAAAACTGCCATGAGACTTGAATTGTTTGGCAAAGGTACCAGCAGGTTAAATATATACCTCTTTGGTCAGCATTTATAGCCATCCCTCTTACTAAACCTGCATTCAAAACCATAACTGTGTTGTTTAAAAATGAAGGAGTGGCTGTATCTGATATTATATGGTGGATAAAAACCAAATGTAAGGTTTTAAGGTCTCCAGAGCCAATAATTGATGTAGAGCAATTCTGGACAGGGGGTTGGAGAATTTGTGTTAGACTCCCCCAAATGAATGGGGTTATTCAGCATCTACCGAGCTGCTTTTATCTTGGCCGAGACAGAGGTTTTGTTTTTTACACAGGACAGCCAAAATCCTGCTTCAGCTATGGGGCCTATACACACCTAAACAGTGCCTGTGATAGACTCAAGTGCTCATTATGTGATAGGATAGGGCATCTAAGCATAAATTGCTCAAATCTACAGTACTGCATTGTGAGACGAGACAACCCACTCATATAAAAACTGTCCCTGGGCCTTCCACAACAACCCATCCCAGGATTAGGAGGACCAAGAGGAAGTGGTAACCAGAGTACAGCAACAGGAAGCTGCAAGGCCAACAGCAGCAAAACAGCTGACAGAAGTGCAACTTCTATACCAGCAAATTTGTTTCTTCCTCCTCCAGAAACTATTACTTCTCAGAAAAATTCAGAAACTGTAACTCCTGTACAACCTTCATCCCCAATGCCCCCAACATCTGTCAAGGAAGTTGTTGGGCCAGCTGAAGCTGTCCAAAATAATTTAACCCCTATGGGATCCACAGAGGAACCTACACAGCTAAATCAGACATCAAACTTCTCCCTTAGAACTGAACATATGCAAAATATGTCACCTTCAGAAGAGACCCCTTGGAAGCAAAGGGCCTCAAGAAGTCTCACATGGAGCCAGGCCAATAAAAACAACTCTGAGGTTAAAATTCACCCAGAAAAACCCTTGCAGACCAAGAATTGATATACGCCCCCCCCCCCGGAAAAATGCAAGCAGTGGCCTGATACAGAAGAGGACTGATGCCTCATGAGTTGCATCATCTCAACCAGATCCTATGACGGATACAGAAATAATGTCTGGTGACTCTAAGTCCTCAGATCCTGAAATAAAAAGAAGTTCAAAATAAAATCACCTGGAAAAGAGAAGAATATAGAATAACCCCCCCCCCCCATTTGATTGTTTCGGCCGCTTAACTCATGGCTGCTGATCTCACCTGTGGGTCATTAAATCTTAACAGCATAAAAAATAGGAAAATCAGAATGATAACCTTCTCTATCTTAAGAAATCTACATCTACAAATTTGCTTCCTGCAAGACACTAGGTTACATTCCTTTATGGAGATACAGCAAGCTGCTAAGGAATGGTTTAGCGGCCCTTCCTTCTGGTCTTCAGGTGAAGAGACATGTTCAGGTTTGGGAATTCTGTTTAATATAACGGACATAAAAGTCAACAGGCTTACAGATCTTGTTCAAGGCAGGGTTCTTCTCTTAGATAGCCTACATAAACAACAAGAATGGAGGTTAATAAACATTTACAATCCCCAAATTAAAACCAAAAGAGTGGAAATCTTAAAATTAATTCAGCCTTATTTACATACCACCAAATCAGTGGTATTTGGGGGGATTTTAATTGTATTCTGTCCCTTACAGATAAAACTGGGTCCACCCCCAAACTATACACTGACTCTAATTTTTTGGGTACTATGATATCTACTGCAAAACTGATAGATAAGTGCAACATATGGAGTTTCTCCTCCCAAACACACCTTTCAAAAGGGGTGCTTGACTACCCGTATTGACTTCTTTTTCCTATCAGAATGGGTCCCATGTAGTAACACATGGTCATACCTAGAGAAACCTCAGACCATAACCTGATCAAAATTCAATTAAGTCCCTCCCAAAATAAACCTGGGTTACATGAGCATTGGAAAATGAATACATCTATACTTGATGAGGAAAATACATGGGAGTAAATAAATAGAGTAATAGAAGACAAGGTTTCTGTATATGTATATGAACTATATGACAACCCCTAGCTGTGGTGGCAAGAAATGAAGACCGAGATTAAAACCACTATAAAAAGGTGGCTAAATTAATATCTCAATCTAAATATATACAATATTTAGAAAATAGAAGACAACTGCAGAAATTAATTTCCATAACAACAGAATTAGGTCATGATTACTGTGAACAAATAAAAAATATTAAGAGAGAAAAGGTGAAAGTACAGTATGACAGGGCAAGCTCTCTTTTTATGGAACAAAAATATAGCACACAAGGCAAGGCTCAAGTTGCAATCCCTATGATAATTGAAAACAAAGGATGGAAAAGAAATATATGCCACAGACTATTTCTGAAACAGGAAGATTGGTACAAAATAATCTTGATATAGTAAAGGTTGTTACTACACATACTGAAAAATTATTCGGTCAAGATGCACATCCTAACTGGATCTTAGATACTTTCTTAGAGGGAATTGATTTCCCTGCCCTAGACCAGGAAATAATAAACAATATGATAAAACCAATCACAAGAGAAGAGATTCTGTTTGTTGTGGCCCATTTGAAAAACAATACAGTACCTGGACCTGATGGCATTCCATGTGAATTCTATAAAAAAAACAATAGGAATACTTGTAAGATACCTAAAGAATATATTTAATGCAGTTGGGCTAAGCCAGTTCTTGCAGATAGTTTGCCAATATATTTACACAGAAAAGGCCCAAAAGAGGACATCAATAATTGGCGTACAATTAGTCTAATAAATTGTGACTGGAAAATCCTAAGCAAAATATTATATAATAGATTTACACAGGCAGCAGCTTATGTTATTTTCCCTACTCAGTCTTGTGCTATACCACAGAGATCAATGTTAGCCTAAGACTTATAA
The DNA here is from genome assembly GCA_016271365.2 of Neoceratodus forsteri. Taxonomy (NCBI): domain Eukaryota; kingdom Metazoa; phylum Chordata; order Ceratodontiformes; family Ceratodontidae; genus Neoceratodus; species Neoceratodus forsteri. The sequence continues at coordinate 739,949,387 of CM057449.1, forward strand.
GAGAGATATATGATGCTCCTACAGCAGGAGGGTATATCCTCAACCTTGACCAATCCAAGGCTTTCGACTTGGTCTCACATAGTTATCTTTTTACAGTATTACAATGTTATGGCATTCCTTCACAAGTCATTGAATGATTAAAAATGCATAGATCAGCCTCAATGAGTCCTTTAGTGAATGGTCTGATTGGTCCTCATGACCCCATCCAAAGGGGAGTTAGGCAGGGGTGTCCTTTGAGCACCCTCCTGTACGTATTTTCAATAGATCCTTTACTCAGGAAAATTAATGCAGACCCAGCAGACATGTTTTTCTCAAGTGTAATAGCATAAGCAGATGATCTCTGTGTTCTAGTGGCAGACCACAGGTATGGGATAAAGCATTAGAAATCATTCAGTCCTTCTCCAACTTAACAGGTTCTACTATCAATAAACAAAAAAGTAAAAGGGTGGTAACTGCAATACAGCCAGAACTCCAAGTATTCAAGATTGAAGGAATATAAATTCAGATGCACCCCTTACAGATTTTAAGAATTTCTTTTAGGGACCCAGACCCTGCCACAAAGAACTGGGCAGTCGCCTTGGATAAGGCACTGGAAAATGTATATAGATGGAAGGGGTACCCCATCACCAGGGCCAAAAGAATACACTTATTAAAAACATTTATAATACCAATCTTATTGAATACTAGCCATATATTTCCACTACCAGTAAAATTGGAAGCTAGGGTATACAATGTGTTCTTTCACCTACTGTGGGGTAGTAAGCTGAATCCGGTGAACAGAGCAGTAACTTACCGGCCTGTGAAAAAAGGTGGCCTAAATATGGTAAACTCAGTTCTATTTTTCTTCTTAATATTTCTGTACACAAATGTGGTTCCAATACTATTAGATCAGCAACATGAGTGGGTTCTAAGTTTTAAAACAAGATATTGCTATTTTTATCAGAAATGGGAATCCCCTATATGGGGTGCACTGAGGAATATCCCCCAGGGCACTCCAGAATATCTCACTGATTTTTTTTTTAATTAAATCATGGAAAGTATCTGAACAGGACTGCCTTCGGCAGTCTAAGAGAAAGATGTATGCCAAGTTATTGAATTTTTGTTTTCTAACATTTTCTTGTTTCTCTTGCCCCTAACATAGAAGACAAATGTTAAACTAACCAATTTGCAGAGTCTTGAGTCCCACAGAAAATGTGGAACACTTTATGGCTGTGCTGCCATGAAAAATTAAATGTGAGAGGAAACCACTTCCATAAAATTATGGAAGAAAGGACATGTTTAAGGGTAAACTGTGGGTTACAAATTGAATCAATGCAGCACTTATGCTTTGACTGTACTTATATTAAAGAAGTATGGGAAATGTAAGTGCAAGCTTGGGGCTGTCGTCAACTAGCCTTAATGACATACAATGTTTAAGTTTATGGGTCATATGATCCGAGTTGGAAAGTGTTTTACCCAGGTACTCTTAGAGTAGTGTGTGCTATAATAAAATGGGGTGTATGGCAAAGTAGACGCCATTTTGTAGTACAGCAGAAGGTTACCCCACCTAGTAGGACTGGTAGGGACTATTACAAAAGAAGTATCCATAGTTTTTCAGGGGAAAAAGTGCTGCCTCCACCAGTGGTGACTAACTGGTGGACAGCTTTACCAGTTATACTTTTTGAAGGTGTAACTTGAGGGATGGGTCAAGGCTTATGAAATAGAATAGTAAATATGAAATTCATAACCAAATAAAAGGCACTTTAGAAGACACTTACATAAAGAGTGGGGGTTTTAGATCCAGTTTAGTTTTTAGACAAGTGTGAAACAAAAAATGAATATGGTCTTGAAGGCTATATTCCTGGGTGAATGTGTCAAAAGTAAAACTGCTAATAAACTTTTTTCTGTAACAAACCTGTTTTTGCTCTCTATGATTTTATATATATATATATATATGTACATGTATGTGTGTGTCGATTTCTTTGTTAATTATTTGATAAAATAAAAAATTCCCCCTACTCTCTAGTAGGGGGACCACTGCTCACCAGGGGGCAAAATGGTAGCCCATTGAGATGGAAATGAAGAAGGTGGACTTGGAGCTCCATCGAGAGCTGTGATCGCTGCTACAGAATTGATTTGTTTTACACGTTCATTGGACTTACTTGATTCAGGATTGTTCCTGATGGACACCGCTCCTGGGGCTGAGGACATAAAGTCTGCTGCAGCCTCTGGCATGATGGAAGATGCTGATGTCTTAGCCAGTGTGGACCAAGTGCAGCTCGTCTCTGTGGCTAGTTATGAGGATTTCCTTACAAACCGGATGCAGAAAAGGTTGTTGCCAGTTCATAAATCAGCATGTTGTGCCTGGCTGCTGCTGATGATTGTGGAGGAGGATGCCACCTTAGGAACGGAGCCAACTGCAGATGCAGTTTTGTCTCCCCAGTCTGTGACTGTTTCTGCTCCTAGAAATGGAGCTGATTCTTTGCCCACTTTGCAGATTTGCCCCACTGCCTTCGATGAGCAGCAACATAATTGGAGCTCAGTTCCTGGGCATAAGGTGGACATGGAGGCCTCTTGGTCTACTGAAAGGGCCCTGCTGGACTCAGGATGGCAAAGATCAAAGGACAGGGTCACATGGGAGTCCCTTATACTGACAACTGCCTCAATTTTGCTTTTGTCGGGGAAGGATCTGACTAGAGTGCTCCCAGGGTTATACACACTCTAGTTTCTCCTTCTTCTATTACACTGGCTGCTGGCTTCCTGGAGGGCCCAAACACTGTTGTCACCATGGCAATGCCAGAATTAGACTGATGATCAACTACACCTGCTCTTTCAGACCTTTCAGGTAATGCTGTTTTGCCTGATGTACCTTGAATTATTTCTAATGAGGTTAGCACTGCTATTCAGGGGATTTTGCGTATGACAGTGGGGGATTTTCCCTTGGCTGATGTTTCTGCTGGTATGACCATGACACTGGAAACTGGACACATGAAATGGCACCCCTGCCCTGACACTGTTTTGCTCCCTTTGCAGGCCAATCTGTCTGCTCTACTGGGATTGGACTGTGCTCTTCTGCACCTTACCTGTGTTGAAACATCTGTTCTAATTCCCCTTTTGTCCCTTCACAAATGCCTCCTGTTTAATCCTCTATGGCAGCTCTGTCTTCTGCTATTTCAGAATCTGTTCTTTCATTTACCTCATGGGCACATATCATAGACACCCTGGACACCATAACTTCTCCCAACAGGCCCTTCACTGCTCCTGCCCTGAGGAACCTTGCTACTTCTCTCCCTGTTGCCACTCCCTCAAAAGCAATGCTGCCTGCCCCTCTACCTGGCCCCTCCGCTGTTGGAACTGCTACTCAGGGCTCCTTTGCTGATAAACAGGACTCTAATAAACCTGGCCATTTTAAAATGTCTGACTTGTGCTCCAGTCTGGACAAACCCGCAATCTGGAGGAATGCTGTTTATTTGAAGTGGTATCCAATGAACATGGCAACCATGATTAAGCACTTTCATAAAGGATGACTCAGTCATGGCACCTGTGTTCTGGGCTACCTGGCAGGGTAGTGAACAGATACAGGGTAGGTGAGTACAGCAACGGGATGCTGCTACCTATACACGTGGGCAGGGGGGAAGGGACCACATCGCGCAATGGGCAGAAGGGAGGGAGGGTATGTGGGGTGTAGTGCTGTGGTCAGCTGCCGAGCTGGCCATGTGGCATGGTGGGTAGGTGGGAGGCTGGGGTTGGGAGGGTGTCAGGTTCGGTTCTGGGTGTGATCATTTTTTTGCGTCGGTCTGGGTTTTAATTTTTTTTTTAAGTTTTACATCCCCCAACACCCCGGGTTGAGAATCACTAAGTAGGGAATTAAAGGTGCATCCTCATATAACATACAAACCAGTTGCTGTTTTATAGTCACTGTGAGTGTACATTGTCATAATTCATTTTCGGCGATGTACACTCATCCAAACGGCAATCACCCTTCCGCGATCACCGTTATGACATAGAACCTTCTGAAGTACAAGGAAGGCCTGGAGTTGCCCCTTGGCCTGGTGTATGTTGCCAGAAAACTGTTGAAAGAGTCCATGCAGTGTTTGACCACTGAGATTTGCCCTTTTCTATCTTTCAGGCCACATGCATGCTGATATTAGTTTTAATATCCCGCAGTTGCTTTAGAAATTTTGGAAACGTTATCAGTTATTGAAATTTCACCCTCTTTGGCACCTTTCATGGCTATTCCATTAAAAAAACCAATGGTAAAGAGTGTCACCATATTATTTTGCAACAAGTGTGTGCACAATTACTGATATTCTGTTTTGCATGAAACAAGGGGCGGACGTTCTGGATCGGCCTAAGTCTATTCTGGACACCGAAAATAACTTGACTAGGGGATGGAAACTGAAGAGGCTCCACTCTTCAGACCAGGGGACACTGCATCTGCCCAGCTGCTTTTACATTGGTCAAGACCAGAATTTTTTCCTTTATCCAAGACAACTAAAGACATGCCAATGGTGTGGGTCTTTCTCACATTTTAGTAGTGTGTGTGTGTGATATTGTCATTTACAATTTTTGTCTCCAGCTTGGGCATACCAGTGTGCGCTGCCCTAATCTTGTTAAGTGCAACCTATGTGATGAGACTGGCCATCTGTGTCTTCAATGTCCTTTGGAGGTCCATAACAAGGGTTCCTTTTATGATCCAGATGATATGGTCCATGAGGTTCAAGCCCAGCACGCCTCTGATGACCTCCCATGGGATCGCCTGCAGTCAGCCTAGCACCAGCCTTCAGGAACAGTGGCCGCTGTTCTGCTGAGCATTGCTCCCCAACCTGTCCTCATGGATCTAGTGCCTTGGCTCCTTCCTGACTCTCAATTGTTTTTGCCTCCTAACAATTCTGAGGGAGATCTTGGAACTGTTGATGTTCCGCCTCCTGCTGTTGCTTAACACATTGACATACCATCCCCAATTGAACAAGAACTCAGTTTAGCTACTTCTATGCCACTGCCCCAACCCACAGATTGAATTTCAGCAAGTCAGGGGGAAGAAACACCTTACCAAAGGCCCACCGAAATCAAAGCAGTCCAAAATGGATGGCATAGAAACAAGAAACAGATATTCTGCACTTCAAATTCAAACCGAGGATGAGGAAGGGGCCTCCTCTATTATACATCCTCACTTAAGGACTGTTCTGATGTGGATAGGGAACCACCTGAGCACTCAACAGTCAAGAAAAAGACTTGAAGGAAAAAAACTGTGACGTAATGATTGTTTTCCCCTTTTTGTTTTCTTTGCCTTATGGATCCAGGTTGTTTCAGTGACATCAAACAGCTGGATTCTAAATGTCAACAGTCTTTGCAACCATAAGAGAAGAAATATACTTTTCTCATCATTGCATCTTTCTGATGCACATGTTATTTTTTACAAGACATGAACCTGCAGATCTCTGATAATATGGCTAAGGCACTACTAATCTTGCTCTATAAAAAGGGGGCTAGGTTGGAAGTAGGTAATTAAAATTCTAGCTGGCATTCTGGGTCAGAGGTTGGGGGTCATTGCCAACACAGTTATCGACATCTCTCAGTCCTGTGCCATTCACGGAAGGTCACTGTGGGATAACCTTATACAGATGAGGAAGGTCATTGTCTGCATCCATTTTGATATGCTTCATTGCTTTGTGGTGTCCCTGGATCAAAAGAAAGCATTCAACAGGGTCCCACATGATTACCTGTTTCGTATTTTGTCCCATGATGATATACTGGGTGTTTTTATTGCTTGGCTTAGATTATTATATAGTAGGGCTCATTTCCACCGTCTGATAAATGGCATTGTTGGTATCTGGTTAAATATAGTCGGGGAGTGATGCAAGGCCGTCGTCTGAGCCTTATTTTATACGTGCTTTGCATTAATATCCTGCTTTGGAAATTGACCCAGTCCCCTCAGATCAGAGGCTTATGGCTGCACCCTGATACCCCACCACTGAATATGTCGATTTACACTGATGATGTTATTATTTTTTTGGATTGAACACCATCCTGCCAGGAGGTGATGGATTTTGATACAACTTTACTCCAAGGTGGCTGGGGCTCGGATTAATATTGGCAAATGTAAAACCATTTGTATTGGATGAACTATGAACTAGGGATATTGGGCTTTCACATTTATGTGCTTTTCTGCTGGTTTCAGAGCTCACTATTTGGGGTATTTTATTTGTGAATTTTGAGATGGAATAGGTTAACTGGGATATTAAGTTACAGGCTGGAGACAGGAGACTTGCTCTCTGGAAGTCTAAGTTAAAGGGAGTGTACTTAATTAAGACATTTCTTCTCCCTCTTTTTTTAAATTTGTGCATTCTCCCCCCTTCCCCTGTGGATATGGAGATGAGGATTTATAGTCTAATTTTTAGGGCCCACTGGGGGAGGAGACTTAACCCTATCTGCCGGCAGTTCATATACCTCCCTGTGGGTAAGGGGGGTTTAGGGATAGTGAATCCTGTGGTATTCTTTTTTGCTTTCTTTTGATCTGCCAATTTTTCATTGCAATTTATTAATACGGTGGTACCATGAGCTACCTGGCTTCAGATCTGGTTTGTGCCTACTTCACCCCTTTGGAAGCAAGGTAAATGGAATTTACACAGATGATTGAAAAATAAATTGATTCCAATGTATGTCTCTTCTGCCTTAGGCATCGTGAAGGCCTGGAAGGCCTGGAAGCTGACACAGGCACTATTCATTACTTTCTCCAAGAAAATGTTATATGCTCATGTACTTTTGTCTTCTTTCTCAGTACCTGTTATATTCCCGAAAGATTCACCTTTGACTTTGCAGGCTTCCATTAAACAGTTGACTGAGGCTAGGCTCCCAAAATACCTGTGGGATATTGTTTGACTCTCCTGTCACAGCAGACTTGATGTCAGGGATAATCACAAGCACAAGCCTGTCTCTGACCAGAACTGCTCCAGGGACACCAATATTTTAGTATTGGAAACTCAGGAGCATTTATTTATTACTTGCCCTTATATTATTGCTTTTTGGTCCTTTCTTGCCCAAGGAGTGGCCTGTCCAGAGTTTCACTCCATCACCTTTGAGGTCTTAGTCCTGGGGATTTACAATGGCTGATGGATAAAATACCACCCAGGCACTTTAGGAGTCTTATGTGGTACCCTTAAGTATTATATTTGGCAAATAAGATGCCAATTGCTTATGCAACAGCACAGCATGAGACAGAACGAACTGCTGACCTTGGTTAAAGCACAGAGTGTAGTATTTATTCTCAGGATTTTCAAAGGCTTCCCAGCCAGCAGGTACAGATTTTGTGGAAACACTGTCTAGGATGGGCTACGTAATGACTTATACATATTTTTGTTTTCTTTGTTTTTGTCTTTTGCTCCTTTCTTTTGTTTCTTGTTCTGTAGCTGCACTGATAGTTTATAGTTGTTTTGTGATTTATCTTTGATTTTTGACCACATTCTGTTGTACAGATGCTCCTATTGTCCCCATGTGATGTATGATTTTTTCATAATAAAAACTTCCCCTACTCTTGCGAAAAGTGCCTTTGGTTCTTTTACTTCCACCTGGACATCCATCAGGACAGCACCAGAGATGGGTAGAAGGGAATTTGGTTTAACATCTTATCCAAAGGATGGCACACCTTGAAAGTACAACACCCCCCTAGTACTACCCTCAAGTGCCAGCACTGACAGTATGAGCCTAATCCCAGTGTGAGACCAGAACACTCAGACCTCTGGCCCAGAGGTGGATGTACTGCACTGCCAGCTGAGCTACACTGACACCTGATAAGGCTGATAAAATTCTTATAGTTCATTAAAGAACTCTATTTTCAGACCTTTTTAATAATATGTAAAAATACCTATGACAGCAGATTGCAACCACAGCAAGTTTGGTGGTCCTGTCAAAAACGTTGTCAGAACACTAGAAAAAATATCTTGACAAGACAACCATTAATTCTGAAAAATAAGGTAATTAGCATTAAATCTGAAGGAACTGTGCTGCTGTTTGGCTTCTGATAAGATAGAACAATTGTTTACGCTCAGCACATTTCTGTGCCCTGAAACTTGTTGCATATCTGTTGGGGGAAAATGTGCATCCACGAGCATCTATATGCTGGTTTTCCTCATACTTTTGTTCATTATTCATTTTGATTGTGGCAATCCTGCACTTTTTTCATTTTAATCATGCTTCTCAGTTTATTAATCCCGATTTTTATTGATCGAAACCATAGTGAAACATGAAGAATGTAATTAGGATCTGAGGCCAAATAAAAGACAGAGTAAGGATGTTTCTTTTTTGAGGGCCTGTTTTTCTCATACAAGTCCTAGGTTTTAAGAACATCTCCTTCTGGGCATTGTAGATTTTCATAAATATAGGGCTGCTTTTGACAAAATGTCTGGTATTTTTTCCTGTGTGCATTTTCATGTGTCTCTCTGAATATTGAAAAACTTTTACTCTGTACTTGTCGGTGTGTAAGGAAATGTCACTCCAGGTGAGGCTGTACTGTTCTTAGGTGCAAAATGCAGTCCAATTTCAAAAAAAGAAAATCGAGCACTTGTGTTGGATTTTTTTATCCTAACTGTCTCGGAGAAGGACAAGAGTTCTATGTCATGTTCAGTGAGGGGTTTGGCTTTTTGAGGTTAGTTGCCCTTCCGCAATATCGTAAGATGTTTCTGCTTTGCAATCAGTGATTGTTTCTGAAAAGTCATTATCTAGTTCATTAAATAAATAAAAAAACACTTTGTGCGAATTCTTGGTGGCAAGGTATCTGTCAACATATTGGATTATTCCTCGTAATGTGCCAGGCTCACAGTCATTGCCATTTTTTTTTGCTGCATACTCATCATTGTGAGTTATATTTGAAATTGAACTGGTTTAATTTTGAAGAGTGATGCTCATACTGTATATTAGATCTCTTACTTTTTGAAAGTTTTCTAAAGGTCAGGTTTTATCTAGTTTTAAGAATGTGTTAATTCCTTATTCTTCAGGGTACTCTACTAGGTTGTCTGTAAGTGGTGATCTCGGACTCCCAAGATATCGAACTGCTACTGGCCAACATTGTTTCTCGTACAAGTCAAAAGTAGTTGGGAACCCTTACTTACAGAGTTTTATCACATTGCCTCCTACTCTAGGTTTCAGTTCATATTGCAAGGACACTTTCTGGTTATGTCAAAATGTATGTGTTTTGTTTGATTGTATTTGTATGTTGTGTTATTCGTATTCGTTGGTTCTATGTGATAATGGCAAAAGTCTAAAGGTGATTGCCGTTATCAAGAAGTCTAGAGTGCCAAAAACACTATCGGCATTCTGACACCATAGGAAAATGGCACCGGGGACTTACTTTTTAATGTTTTCTGTTGGGGGGGCTGAACCCCTCCCCACCATGGGGGCTTCCTCCCCACCACCCTACTAAAGGATTCTCAACTCCAGGGGTGCATGTCAGGAGGGTGAAAGATAAAAATAAAGGTTGAGCCGGGCACAATAAAATTGCACCAGCACCCGGACCAAACCTGGTACCACACCTCGATGCAGCCGCGACAACCCCCAACACCATGATGCAGCTCAGCAGCCCACTGCAGTGCCACCCCTACAGCTCTTCCGTCCCCTCCCAGCCCACGCCGCATGCTTGCTCCCACGCGCATATGTATAGCGACATCCTGTCGCTATTTTTGCCTATCCCCCCATCTGGCCACCCTACTCTCCCATCGCCATGAGGGATTCGCTGGGGAGCGGGTTGCTGTTATGGATGGTGCCCTTCCCCATGCACCCTCCTCATGGGATACCTTATTGGTTTTGCTTTAGAGTTGATTATTTATTGTACTTTGTACCTGGGTCTCCCTTGAAAATGGGCATTCGATGCTCTTGGGTTCTTATCTGGGTAACAAGTCTAAATAAATAACTAAATACATACAGTACATACATACGTACATACATACATACATTATTAAATAAATACATAAAGTTAGCAAGGTGTCTGTCTAAAATGGTGACAGGACTTTGCTAAGCAGCACAGTCCTTGCCTAAATAAGCAGACACTAATCTTAAGTCACAGTTAGTCTTTTAGTAGTATTTGCATGTGTTGTTTATTTATAAATCATTCTCTGTTCTCCAGTTTTGGGACAATGAAGCAGGAAGCCACTCTTGCAGTTAAAAAGCATGACTATTACAGGTGCGAGAGAAAATAGAAACAGAAATTATGAGTATAAGAAGTATGGGTGTGTGCAGGGGTTGGCCGACCCTGCCCACACCATTCAACATCTGAAATCCAGTGTTCTCCATTTACTAATATATGGTGGTGGGCTACAATGTTTGCTGCAGCATCAGTGACTTCAATTAGAAACTGACTGAGCATCTCACTTCCAGGCTATAGACAAGCATGGCATTGGCACCATTCTAACATACTAACATACTATCATACCAGCAGAGTAGGCCTAATGGTCTATTGTGTTTGCTCAGAAGTCAGTACCCTGAACAGGTAAAGTCTCCGTCTTCATCAAAGTTTAGCCCAGGACAAGCTTTCCCCCCACCTAAACCTGTCCAAGCCTCTCTTGAACCCTTCCACCTTAGATACCCCCACCAGCTCCTCAGGCAGTGCATTCCATGGTTCCACCACTCTTTCAGTGAAGTATCACCTCCTCCTTTCCCCCCGGAGTCTTCCCCCCTCCAGCCTCCAGCTGTGTCCTCTGGTGACTCCTCCCTCCTTCTTCTGAAGGAAACCACTTAGGCTTACCTTATTTATTCCTTTCAAGTATCTGAAGACCTCAATCATATCACCCCTGTCCCTCCTGTCCTCCAGCAAGAAAAGGTTGAGCTCCCGAAGTTGCTCTTTGTATGTCCTGTCCCCCATCCCCTGGATCATCCTAGTTGCCCTCCTCTGAACCCACTCCTGGAGCAAGATGTCCTTCCTTAGGTGCGGTCTCCAAAACTGCATGCAGTACTCCAAATGTGATCTAACCAGGCTTTTGTACAATGGCAGAATCAACTCCCTGCTTCTAGAGGTGATCCCCCTGCCGATGCAGCCCAGCATTCTATTTGCCCTAGCCACGGTCCTTCTGCATTGTTCAGAATTATTCATTTTGACATCCACCAGAAACCCCAAGTCTTTTTCCCCAGGCGAGGCCTGTAGAATGTCCCCCACAGAGTATATACATGTTCTGGGTTCCTACTCCCTAGGTGAAGCACCTTGCATTTACTGGAGTTAAATTTCAATTTCCAGGTGTGTGACCACCCCTCCAGGGTATCCAGGTCCCCCTGCAGGGCCATCCTGACCTCTTCTCCCTCTAATACCACCTCAAGCTTAGAGTCATCTGCAAAGAGGCTCATTTTGCACTTAATACCTCCCCAATATCAGAGATAAAGGCGTTAAAAAGGAACAGACCTAGGACTGACCCCTGTGGGACCCCACTCATGACCTGCCTAGCAGACGGGATCACCCCCCCAATACCACCCACTGGGTATGTCCAGACAACCAACTACCAATCAAATGCCTTGCTCGTCCAAGAAAAGGACATCCACTGGCCTACCCTGATCGAGTGCCGCCGTCACCCACTCGTAGAACTACAAAAGGTTAGTCTGACATGATCTACCCTAGATGAAGCCATACTGCTTATCATCTCGGAGTCCCTGTTCCCTCAAAAATGCTCCGAGCCTCTCCTTTAGGATGGCTTCCATCAACTTCCTCACCACCAATGTCAGGCTGACTGGTCTGTAATTCCCCTTCTCCTCCCTTGAGCTCCCTTTGTGGATGGGCACTATATGCGCCTGATTCCAATCCCTGTGCATCCTTCCTGTCTGCAGAGAAGCATTAAAAATGTCCATCTGTGGTACAGCCAGGAAATCTGCTAACTTCCATAGTACCCTGGGGTGGATGCCATCAGGACCCATGGTTTTGTCCTTTTTTAGGGACTTGAGGGCTTCCCACACCCTGCCCACAGATATTTCCACCTCTGTACCCTCCCCCCCATGGCAGACCCTGTGTGCCCCCTCCTGTTCTGGTGTCTCCCTCATCTCCCTGAGTGACAGTAGGTGCCCCCTCCAGCCAGACCTCCGCCCCTTCAACTCCCCATTTTCCCCTGCCCTAAAACCCCTCAACATCCTCCCTATTGAAGAGCGATGCAAAGTACTCATTCAGCACTTCCACCTGTTCACCAGCCTCCTCTTCCCACCATCTCTCTATCTTCAACCTACTGAACTTCCCCTTTACTCTCCTTCTCTCCCCAATATACCTAAAGAACCCTCCCCCCGATCCCCTGTACCAGCCTCTGCTCCTTTCTAGCCTTGGCCCATCTAACCACTCTGGTAACCTTCCTGGCTATCAGAATATACTCCTCCCTATTCAAGATCCCACGGGAAGTTTTGCACCTTTGGTATTCAGCCCTCTTCTCTCTAACTGCCTCCTGAACCTCCTTTGTTCACCAGCATGGCTTCCTAGACTTACCCCCTTTATAGCTCACTTTCACGCAATCCCTGGTAGCCTCCTGTATGCCTTTCTTGATAATTTCCCACCTAATTTCCACATCCATGCCCAGTGTTATCCCCTCCAAGTGACCCTCGAGCAGTTCCCCCATTTTCCTAAAATCTGCCCCTCTAAAATCAACTACCACATTCTTGAACAAGCCCTTTCCTCCCCCAGGTCCAATAGAAACCAGACCGTGTCATGGTCGCTTCCAACTAGGGGGTCCCCCATATCAATGTCCCTTACTAGGTCACTATCAGCCAGCACCACATCCAAGATACGGCCCTCTCTCATTGGGTCTATAACCTGCTGAGTTAGGAGAACATCCTGTCCAGCATCCTCTGTTCCCTAACCAAAGGGGACGCCATAGTTCCCCAGTCCGTAGTCAGTATATTTAGGTCACCCAATATCACCACCCCCTCCCCTTCCTGCCCACAATGATCCCTGATATCAGCCAGCAGGCAATCCTCCAGATCATCAGCCAGCATGGGGGGCCTATAGATCACCCCCATTTTGACTCTCTTCCCCCCTGGTTTGCAGGGTGACCCACAATGCCTCAACATTACCCTCTGCCTCCTCTACTTTCCTGATCCCTATGCTGTCCTTTATGAACAGTGTTACTCCTCCCCCTCTGGCCACCCCCCTGTCCTTTCTAACCACAATATATACACTCAAATTTAGGTCCCAGTCGTGTCCGGGGGTGGCCCCTGTTTCGGTGACAGCAGCCGCATCCACATCTCCCTCCACCAGCATGGCCTGGAACTCTGGCATCTTATTTCCCAAGCTCCTGGTGTTTCCAGAACCACCCTCCAGCCCTTTTTCCTCCCTCCCATCCTATTTTCTCCCTGAGAGGTTGCACACAGCCCTTTCCCTGTCCTTCCCCGGGATGCCTTCTGCTTCTCCCACTCGGGGTAGAAGATTGAGCCCTTCCATGCCAGTTTTGCTGTGTGCCGCCTCTCTGCCCCCCTTCACAAGTTTAAACCCCATCAAGCCTGGATAAATTCTGTCTGTTTCTGCTTAAGTACCTCCCTCCCCAGCAGGTTTAGGTGAAACCTATCCCTGGTATACAGCTCCTTGTCCTCCAAAGTTTCCCTCCAATCCCCCGCCACCCCCCGAACTTCACCCCACCCCTTGAGCCACTCATTAACTGCCATGATTTTCTGTTTGATCTCTACACTGGCCCTTGGTACCGGCCGAATTTTCCAGAAGGTTACCGAGCAATCATTGTCATGGCAAACTCTGGCCAGCTCCCGGAACCCGGCCTGAATTTCCACCACACTATTTCCTTCAATATTGTTTGTCTCAAGGTGTACTAAGAAGCCAGGTGAGCCCCCACAACTCTGTGCCAGTTCATATACCAGGAACTTTACCTTATGCACAGTCAGGCTTGACATACTGTACTCTTGACCTTAACAGGACTAAGTGTGCCTCCTCCCTTCTCTTCCCACTGGATACCCCTGATCATGGAGTCCCCCAACATGAGCACCTTAACCCCATTCGTACCCTTAGGCCCATCCCTATTGCAGGCTACCTCCCCCCTCCCTGGCAGTTTCCTAATTTCCGCTTTTCCCCTTAACCTACTGACTACTGGCCTCCCTATGTAAAAGCCACTTTCAGCCCCATCCCTCTTATCCCTACTTGCCTCCCCTACTGCCTTATTACCCCCAGTTCATCCTCTATCTCTCTCCCCTAGGTGAGCCAACTCCCCCCTTCGCTTCCAACCCAACAGCACTAGGCTCCCCCCCACCATGCCCCTCTTAAATGTGTCCTCCTCACATGCTGTAACATCTATCCCACTCTTCCTCCCTTGCATTCCTGCAGTTTATTTCGATCAGTTTGTAGTATCTCACAACCACAATATCTCTGTTTTAGAACAGAAAGTGATGCCAATTTTTCACCAGATCACATTCATGTGATCAAAGAGGCAGAACTGGCTAACATCTGAGCAGCAGTGGCACAAATGCAGAGCCAAATCCTGGACTGACATTTTGTAGCGCAGCATCATTATCCAACAGCATCTCTTCCAGCAGCGCTTGGTAAACTGTAGATGTTAGTCTACTGGCAGTAGGAAAGTGAAGCAGAGCTGAGCATACTAATGTGCTTCCTATTTGTAGTGATTTTTTGTTGTTTTTTGGTGTAAGTAGAATAGATGTTTTTTACTTAAAAAGAAAAATAAAAAAGCCAAAATTCATTAAGGGTTAAGAGTGAAGGGACTATATGTAAGCAATAATACCCTCCAAGGTGAGTGGTATTATACTATACTGGATGACCCCGGGGTGTAATGAGGCATAGGGCCTTATAGCCCCTAAGCGGTCTGGTATAGTACAATACCGCCCACCCAGGAGGGTACTACTACATTTAGAAAATGGGCAATAGGTTGAATAAATGAGACAGACAGAAAAAAATATGTTTCAGATTAAATAAATATTAATTTTTGAATAAATGAGACAGACGCAAAAAATATGTTTCAGGTTAAATAAATATTTATTTAGTGATGACTTAGTTAGATTTGATATTACAGGGAGAAAATAGTCCCTGTTTGGGACAGGGTGGGGAAAACAAAAAAAATGCTTTTTAGACCCTCATTGCAAAGTGAGTTGGGGATGGCTAAAACAAACTGTGGACCAGGATTTCTTGTAATCAATGAAATTCACAGGTGCAGTAAAGGTACAATTAATAAGATTATACGGTTACATTGTGGATCCACTAGGTGGCAGAAAAGAGCTGCAGCATGGAGTGTCTTCAGTTTTTCTCTCTTGTGCTTTCTTTTCCTGTTTAACTGTTTCTTATCAATAGACGATGCTTCCCAGTAGCTTGCAAAGGATTTGCTCTGATCTGTGGCATTTCACCATGGTATCCTGTAATACTGACGAACCAAATTGAGTGACTCAGATATAAGCGACTCAATTTGGGCACTTATAGGAGTAGCGACAGTGAGGATATAGCAAGGGTTGGGGAATAGCAATGGAGGAGAGTAAGAACAGTGACTGCTAATGACTTTTTTTTCTGGAAGCATTGGTGAAATACAGGAGTGCAGCCTGCTGCTGCCAAGCTGGACACTTGGCGAGGTGAGTAGGGACACCACCTATGGAGGTGATGGTCCTGGGTTTGGAACTGCCTACAGGTTTTTTACTTTTACCAGTATTGGGAGTTTTTTTTTTTTTTTTAACTGTTTGCTGTCATCTGGTTCTGGGGCCACAGTAGTCTTCTGTCCCCAGTGTCCAGGGTGCGCAGCCTCCCACATTAAGCACAAATTTTATTGCGCTGCCAATTTGGTGTTTGCTGTGGTGTGTTTTATGCCAATTAGGTATTCGGCAAGATGTACTCTCTCTTTTGTGAGTCGCGATAACATTTACACTGTTATGACATGGAACCTTTCACCATCATCATCTCTCTTTCTTGGAGTCCTGCATTTGAAAGAATCTGCACTGAGGTGGCTCAAATGCTCTGATTGGTGTATCTCATACTTAAATTGACCTCCTTGCTTAGTTTTGGCATCAGAGAGCCCAATAAATTATTGCTCATTGGCTCCTTGCTATACGACACACCTTCTGTGTCTAGAAATGAATAGAGAAGACATTGAGAATGCAGGTAAAATGATTCAGCATCTTCTGGTTTCTTTGACATGTATTTCATGAAACATTTAACAGGGCTGTTGGATTCTAAGGTTCCTCAAACATGTAGGCTCTGGTATTTTCTTTATTTACTTTGCTTGGATTGCTGTGGTTCTTTATATTGGCATTATCTGAAAGTGTGACATATTTGGAGTCGTTTTCATCTTTAACTTCAAAATGCTGTGTCAGGAGAGAGAGAGAGAGAGAGAGAGAGAGAGATGCTGATTCTCTTGGCATGTTTCTGTCAGTGTCAGTGATGTCAGGACGGTGGACAGCCTTGTCCTTGTTAGCTTTTCTAAAATATTTCAGAATACTCAGGAACACATCATTGGCTGGTCTGAAGGTGGGAACACTAATTATATTTAATGTGCAAGAGACCAACGGGCTGTTGATGTAGTGATTCAGCCCCACTTGAACAGTGCAATACCCAGACACAGAGAATTCAGCATCGACGGCAGTTCACACTTCAGCATAGAACTGCCTCAGTACAGAGTTGACGTCAGTGTTTTCAGTTTTAAAATCAGTGAAAATATATGTATTTTTTTTTTTAGTAGCTGAGTCTAGAAATACACCAACTGCCTAGGCAATGTTTCGCTTGGTGTTTTCTTCCTCCCTGTCACTCTCAATTTCATCTAATCCAGTGCTATTCATATTTATGTGCCTGTCAGAAAAGCTGCCAATGATGTGTTTCTTTTTTTTTTTTGATGGTGACATGGAAGGACTTGGCATTTCTTCTTCTCCAAGCAGCTGGCAAAGCTGGAGACTGTCCATCAACTGGAATGTCAGAGCTACATTATCTAACATTTCTTTCTGTCTTTGTGAGGTAAGCCACGGGAATAAAATGGCTACCAGTTTAAACTGTGAAATTGTGACAGGGGACTGGCGGAGGGGTGTTAGTAATGGGACACTTGGCACTGGCACATGTTTTATCCTGGTCTCTGTTGGCACATAAATGCATACTCTAATAAGGGTACTAGCCAATCAGAGACCAGGATTTTCTCTGCCTATTTTCTAATGTAAGATAAAATTGGAAAAATAAGCTTTTTTAAGAGGGGCTGGTAACATTGTTAGAGCTCTATGCTGCATGAAAATACACCATTTACAATCCTTTTTTAATTTTCCAGGGGGGGCATGCCCCAAGCCCGCCAGCACTGTAGACTTGATCTATTATATTATTGCCCCCCCCCCTTGTTTATGAACTTTGTGCACACCTCTAAAAACAAGCAGTTAGGCACTTGAAAAATGGAGCATGAGATTATCATGTTTAGAAAGTGCCTGCTGAACAATGGTTATTGGTCTTAGCCATATACAGTAATATATAGAAAATAAATGATGGGGAGGTGTGGTATACAAGAAAATATACCCATCAAGGTGTCTAATCAGGTAATAAGACCACAATCACGAAGGGCAACAGGCCCTTTTGTCTGAATATCCCTCCTCATTAGGTATATTTCAGAGTATGCCAAACTCACCCATCCTTTGTTTTATATAATACACTATGATGTTTGTTGTTTGTACTTTAGTTGTGTAACTGGCTTGGTTTCATGGCTGTCTGTGGTGGGGACCGATTTTGGTTTTGGCTGTGGTGTTTTGGTTCCACTGAGTTTCTGCACTGTCCTGGCATTTTGGTGTTGAGCACTCCTTTGGCTCTTGAGTGTTTCCATAGTGCAGGGTTCCCTTATATAAGGAATTGAATTTGTGGTTGGTTATCCCTTAGCTCATTGGTGTCATCATGGTGAGGGCTGCATTTGACAGTTTGGATCAGCTTCATAAAAACAACAGTGGTGGACTTTAGGAAAGCAGACTTCGATAGGATGGGGAGCATATTAGAGGAGCACCTGGTGAAGCTCAAACCAGAGATGGATGCAGACCAGAAATGGTCCGTCATTAAGATGGGGATAATCAAGGCCATCAACACTTGTACAAAGGTTCGTAAACAGAATACTGGAACCAAGAGACCTAGTTGGTATAACAGAAGGGTGACTGATAAGGTGAAAGAAAAGAGGATGGCCTTACTTAAGAACAAGTGTACTTAGAGGGAGGAGGACAGAGAGGTATACGTGGAGAAATCTCGAGAGGCAGGGAAAGAGGTCCAAGCAGCCAAGGCTGAGAAACAACTAAGACTGGTGCAGGGGATCAAGGATAGGGAGAAGGACTTTTTCCAGTACATTAAGGAGAGAAGAAGCAGAAGGGATGGGAGGGAGGGAGGTTGGGTAGAAAAGGGCGAGGAGCAAGTAGAGGCACTAAATGAGTAATTTTGCTCAGTCTTCACCAGGGAAGTGGATGGGCCTATGCCACAGGGGAAGACTGGGGAGAACCTGGGGGGGGAGTACAAGAGGGAGATTGGGGTAGACAGGGTCTTGAGAGGACTAAGGGAAACAAGGCACCTGGATCAGATGGGGTACACCCGAGGATCCTGAGGGAATTGTCAGGGGTACTAGTGGCCCCGTTGACTGACCTGTTCAACACCTCACCGGAGAAGGGGTGTACCACAGGACTGGAGGACAGTTCACGTGGTACCTCTCCACAAGAGTGGACCCAGGGATGAGCGGGGTAATTACAGGCCAGTGAGTCTGAACTTCATAGTGGGTACATTAATGGAGGCCATTCTAAAAGAAAGGCTGGTGTCCTTCCTTGAGGAGAATGGTCTCCAGGATGACAGGCAACACTGGTTTGTTAGGGGGAGATTTTGCCAATTCAACATGATAGACTTCTTTGAATGTGTTACAAAGTTATTGGATGGGGGCAGGCAGTGGACATCCTATACCTGAACTTCAGCAAGGCGTTCGATTCAGTGCCACACGGCAGCATAATCAGCAAGCTGAGGGACCTGGGAATAGGGGCCAGAATGCTGGGGGGGATCAAGAACTGATTAAGGGACTGGAGCCAGAGAATGGTAGAAAGGGGGGGATCTGTCCAAACTGAGGCCTGAAACCAGTGGGGTCCCACTGGGCTCAGTACTGTACTCAGACCTGTGCTGTTCAACATATTTATAAGTGACATAGCGAAGGGTGTCAACAGTGAAATCTGCCTTTTTGCAGATGATACTAAGCTCTGTGGAAGGGTGGACACACAGGAAGGGAGACAAGATTTAAGAGAGGATCTGTCTAAACTACAGAAATGGTCAGAAGTCTGGCAGTTTGGTTTCAATGCTTAGAAATGTAATGTAATGCACATAAGTGTCAGCAACCCAAGGGCCAGATACTGGCTTGGGGGAATACAGGTGACAGTGTCAGAGGAGGAAAAGGACCTTGGAGTAATGGTCAGGGGTGATATAAAACACACAGCACAGTGCCAAAAGGCAGCAGTAAAGCAAATAAAATGCTGGGCTGCATTGCCAGGGAAATTACCTCTAGGAGGGAGGAAATTATTATGCCACTATACAGGTCACTGGTGAGACCACACCTGGAATACTGTGCTCAGTTCTGGTGCCCGTACCTGAAGAAGGATATGAAACTACTGGAGGGGGTCCAGCGTAGGGCAACCAAAATGATCCGGGCATGGGGTGCACATCATATGAGGAGAGGCTGAGGAAACTGAACATGTACTCCCTGGAGGACAGAAGAGAGGGGGGATATGATTGAAACCTTCAAGTACCTTAAGGACATGCACAGAATTGATACTGAGGGAATCTTTAACTTTAGAAAAGATGGCACAACAATGAGGCATAGCCTAAAACTGGTGGGGGGTAGATTCAGGAAGGATATGAGGAGGTAGTTTTTCAAAGAAAGGGTGGTGAAGGGGTGGAATGAATTGCCAGAAGAGGTGGTGGCAGCTAAGATGGTGACCAGTTTCAAGGCAGGGTGGGACAGGGTGAAAACAAAACTAAGACAGAAGGAGGCACTACTGGGAGGTGGATGGGGTAGGGAATTGGGAGGGTGGGGGATGACACCAGGAGGAGAAGGGGGAGGGCAGCTCCATGTAACTAAGTGAGCTGCACACTCGAGCAGACTTGATAGACCATTATGGCCTGTTTCTGCTGGCAATTTCGTATGTTCATATGTTCATGGGTCAGTAAGGCAGTCTGCAGTTGGAAGTGAATAGTGGCATTAATTTTGTAAGTTCTGCCTGGTCAGGAGCATCATTCTGTGGTAAAGCTGGTGGATGTGAGGTCAAGATTAGTGCACAGTGTGTGAAGATGGTGGTGGTAGCAGACAGGAGGACATGGTGTCTGAGGATACAGCTGAGCATCGAGGGACCTGTCTGCCTGAGGATGCAGGGCTCTTTAGTTATAGAGAGGAGAGGAGAGGAGTGTCAAGGTACATGGCTGTTTGATGAGTAAAAGGTGTGGGGGGGGAGTTATTTATTGCATGTTCCCCTGACATTTTTTACAGCACTGGGGTAGAATGTCAAGGGACATATCTGTTGGGGTTGTAGAATGTACAGTATGTGGGGATGTGGCTTTTATGTGTTCCCTGACAGTTCTTTGTTTCAACATTTTGGTTGGGCAACAAGGGACATGGCTGTTGTAGTTGATGAATATGGGGTGGGGTTGTTTTTTGTATGGTCCTCTGACAGTTTATTGTATAGCAGTGCTTTTCTACTGACTTGTGTGTGTTCAATGTGGAAATTTTTGTTGCACACAAAAATAGAAATTGTCAACAGAAAAGGATAAATTCATTGGTGGTTCTTAATTATTTGGCAGTTGATTATTTAATTGGAGGTGTGTAATTTGAGTCTACATTTTTATTAGGTGTATTTTTCCCATGGTATACAAGTTAACCTGTGGAGCTACTGTATACAGGCTTACTTTGGGAGCTACTGTATTAAGTTTTAATTGGAAGATATACAGCTTTTATTGGAGGTATACAGCTTTAATTGGAAGGTGTACAAAAATCAGTTGATATGGAATACAGGGAAATACACAATAAGGGTTCTTATGGGGAAAAAGTCCCATCCATGTGCATTTATAAAATGGCAAAGAAAAATCCAGAAACTTTGTTGCCCAAGAGTGTTCGCCTAACACTGCATGAAAAAGTTAATGATGCATGGTCAGGTACTGGATAGAAACATAGAAACATAGAATTTGACGGCAGCTAAGGACCGTTTGGCCCACCTAGTCTGTCCATTTTCCTACCTAACAGATAAGCTGCAGATCCTAGTTAACGAACAGTTTGCTTCCTCCTACCCCCCCACTAGGACTGCCTTATGTCTGTCCCATGCATTCTTGAATTCCTCCCACTGTTCTTGACTCCATGACCTCCTCAGGGAGGCTGTTCCATGCATCCACAACCCTCTCCATGAAAAAATACTTCCTCACATTACCTCTGAGCTGTCCCCACTCTGTCTTCAAATTGTGCCTCCTTGTTCTTGCACATCTCTTTTTCTGAAAGATGCTACCCTCTTGGACTTTGTTGATTCCCTTGAGGTACTTGAAAGTTTCTATCATGTCCCCTCTCTCCCTTCTTTCCTCAAGAGTATACATATTAAGCTCCTTTGGTCTTTCATTGTATGTCGTCTGGTGCAGATCCTGCACCATTTTGGTTGCCCTCCTCTGGACAGCCTCCACTCTGTCTATGTCTTTGCGGATATGGGGTCTCCAGAACTGGACACAGTACTCCAGATGGGGTCTCACCAACTGTCTGTACATAGGGATAACAACTTCCTGTTTTCTACTATTAATGCCTTTCCTTATGTATCTCAGTATCCCCCCAGCCTTCCTTACTGCCTTCTCACATTGCTTGCACCCCTTTAGGACATCTGAGATACAGTAATTACCCCCAGGTCCCTTTCCAGTTTTACTGTTGTCAGTATCTCACCCCCATTGTGTACTCTTCCCCTGGGTTTTTGTTTCCCAGGTGCATACTTTGCACTTCTTTGCATTGAATCTGAGCTGCCATACATTTGACCATTCCTCCAACCAAGCCAAGTCCCTTCTCATCCTTTCCACTACATCATTGTATATCAACTCTGTTGCAGATCTTTGTGTCATCTGCAAAGAAACATACTTTTCCTTCCAGTTCCTCTGCAATGTCACTTATAAAGATATTAGAAAGGACCAGCCCAGTACTGAACCCTGCAGTACCCTGCTAATAACCCTCCTTTCTTTACTGTGGACTTCGTTTACTACTACCCTTTGCGTCCTGTTGTCTAACCAATTTTTTATCCAGGCTACCACCTTGGGACCCACTCCAAGGCAGGCTAACTTGTGTATTAATCTTTTGTTTGGGACTGTATCAAATGCCTTGCTAAAATCTAGGTAGGCTATGTCCACAGACCCTCCCTGGTCTACTACTTTGGTCACCCAGTCAAAGAAATCTATTAGATACATCTGACAAGACCTTCCCATCGTGAATCCATGTTGCTTTGGGTCCTGTGCCCCACTGGCCTCTAGGTACTCAACAATTCATCCTTCCAAAGTGATTCCATCATTTTCCCTACCACTGAGGTCAAACTAACTGATCTGTAGTTTCCTGCCTCTGTTCTGCTCCCACTTTTGTGAAGAGGAATCACATCTGCCCTCCTCCAGTATCTAAGGTACCGCCCCATCCTCCCATGATTTGTTAAAGAGAGTAGTCAGTGGTGTCACTAGTTCTACCCTTAGTTCTTTTAGAATTCTTGGGTGAATCCCATCAGGCCCCATTGCTTTGTCCACCTTCAATTTTATTAGTTCTTTCAGAACCCTTTCTTCTGTAAATGGACTGGTATCGACCCCCGTCTTCAGAGTATGTCTCTTGTTTGGTTTAGGATCTCATTACTGTGGCCACCTGGCACCTACAAGTCATAACACTAAATAACCACAAAACATTTTAAAAACTGCACAGCTACCATATTAAAAATCCTAGCCTTTACTACCCTGAATTTCAAAAAAGGCATTTCTCATTCACACACCTCTGTTCTCTCAAAAGCAATGTCTCCCACTACTTCTGTGACAATACCAAAACCATTATTACAGTTACTATAGTTACAATTAATAATCATCTCAGTTCATGTTTAGCAATATGCAGCTCCCTCCTCTCCCCCCCCCAACGGATGCAGGCCTATGACACATAGAGTGTGAGAGAGAGCCACAGCATTTAGTCAACTGCAACTGTGCGGCTCACCGGTGCTCCCATACTGAGCACAAACAGGCTGCTCACAAACAGCTGACATAAACCAAAGTCAGATATTCCTGCCCCTTCGTGATCACTTTTTACACTGGCACTTCCTGACAACATACCTTACATTTTATTTCCTGCACTGAATGGCAACAGAGCATCTAATTTGTTTGAAAAGCTAGGAGAGGGGGATGCCTTTTACAAACTGCAAATTGCTGAACCAACTTATCTCTGTTCTAAGTAGGTGTACCTGTGGCATCTAAAATAGGGGGGCAGATGGCGAGTGTATACACAAAAGATGCACTGGCATTGCTGCTAAACAGACTGATCTCCATTCAACATTAAAAATGGACAAAGCAGCGTCTACACACACAAAAGATGCAGAGTCATCACTTTTAACAATGCAAACCAGTGTCAGCTCATAGCACCACCTTCTGGCAAAACTCTACAATAGAAAACACAAAACGGAAGAAATTCAACCAATTGGAAACATTTTTAAGCAGTTTTTTAAACAGTTTGTTTAGTTGCTTAACAGAAATACAGTAGTTGTCAAATAATCAGATAGATAGATATATACAGTAGATAGATAGATAGATAGATAGATAGATAGATAGATAGATAGATAGATAGATAATTTATTTATTTTAATTTATTTGGTTCTAGGATTACAAATACCTTTGAGCCAAGGCTCTTTTACAAAGGCTCCACATCAGTTAAAGTACAATACAGGGGATACAACAGAAATAACAACATTGTGGGGAAACAGTACATTATACAGTTATTAATTAAGGGAAGAGGCAACACAATAGAGGAGAGGGGTAAAGAACAATGGAGGAGGAATGGGATGGCAAGATGGGAGGAGTAGCAGCCAAATGCATTGTCAGACATCACCGGGAGAAGTGCTGGAGAGAGGGGGAGGGGTCGTGGGAGCAGAGGTAAATTAGGAGATAAGTGCTATGAGGGAGGTGGTAAGACAAGGCTGTTGATGGTGGCAAGTATTTCTGATTAGGTGAGGCAATCACAGGAGCTGGAGGCAGTAAGATGGAGTTGGAGCCTGGTTTTAAACATGCCAAGTTTGAGAGCAGCAGAGATGATGATGGTGCTGAGTCCATTCAGCCACTAGGGAGCCCTATGGGTGAAAGATCATTGACCCTGGGTAGTGCGACAGCAGGGAAATTGCAAAAGCTGTGATTTGGATCTCCTGGAGCTTTGCAGATTAGTGCTAGGGCACAGTAGAGCATGGACACCAGGAGGGGCAAGGCCCAGGATAATTTTTTTCGCCATGGTGCAGGTCAGATACTTAATACAGTTGGAGAGTTGGAGCCATCCAGACTGAGCATAAAGATCACAGGTATGAGTGAGATGGTGGGCTCCAGTCATAAGCTGACAGGCCTTGTTGAGGGATGTTGATATGTGTCTGAGGGTAGTTGCCGTGGCTGAGCCATAAATGATTAGGCCGTAATCAATGATCAAGATCACGGAACTCTGGACAGTGATCTTCAAGGCTTCCCAGGGTGAGATGTTGCCTGTGCTTGAACAATAAGCCTAGTCACGCATTAGCAGCTTTTGCTACGCTGTCAATGTGGGCCCCGTAGGATTGGTTGAAGTCAAGCAGAATCCCTAGGTATTTGAAAGATTGGACCTGTTCAAGGGTATTCTCCTGGCTGGTAGAAATAGTCAGGGGGTGTAGCCTGTGCTGGTTGTGAGAGCTGCTAAAAAGCATAGATTTTGTATTTTTGTGATTAAGGACAAGTTTATGATTAGTAAACCAATTCTCAACAGAGGTGAAACTGTGTTGTAGATTGAGTTGTAGTGGTGTAGGGTCTTTGTGTGAAGAGACAACAACCACGTCGTCAGCATACAGGATGATTTGTTCTGAGCAGGACTATGGAAGGGGAATTTGAGAAAAGGCTAAAAAGAAGTGGACCCAGTATGGATCCCTGGGGGACACCAGAGTGAACTGGTCGAGTATCAGAGAGTACGTTGGCAAATTTTACTCTTTGCGAA
Organism: Neoceratodus forsteri; assembly: GCA_016271365.2. Taxonomy (NCBI): domain Eukaryota; kingdom Metazoa; phylum Chordata; order Ceratodontiformes; family Ceratodontidae; genus Neoceratodus; species Neoceratodus forsteri. The sequence continues at coordinate 739,974,484 of CM057449.1, forward strand.
TAATTTTCAAGGTAGCTTTTACACCACGCTGTAGAGTCATGAGAGAGACAAGCGTTCGGCAGTTGGTCTATTAGCAGCCGATGGAGGACAGTATCAAATGCCTTGGTCAAGTCAATAAAGACTGCCCCAGTTAGGTGGCCACTGTCCAGAGTGCTGTGCAGTGCTCCAGTGAACTCCAGGAGGGCAGAGGTGGTGCTGTGACCTTTTCTGAAACCTTGTTGCTGTGCACTCACAATATTATATTTGTCCTGGTAGTCAGTGAGCTGGTCCGCAACTATACGCTTGAGGGTTTTAGTGAGTGGGGGCAATATGGAGATCAGTTGATAGTTCATATGATTGGTCTTGTCACCAGTTTTGTGGACCGGGGTAACAGTGGCAGATTTCCATTTGTCAGGGAACTGACTGCAGCTAAGGGAGAGGTTAAGAATACTGGTTAACAGATGTAGTACCTCTTCAAGGGTGAGAGACAGCAGCTTAAGGTCCTAGGAGTCACCACTAGTTCTGGATTTGGAGATTGCTTTGGTAATGTAATTGCAGGCTTCATTCAATTTGACCACTTTGAAGTAGAAAGGAGGGTGTTTAGATGGGGTGGTGGGGTTTATGATTGAGGGAGAGTCATTTACTGCAAAAAAGTCAGGAGGAAGAATGGAACTGAGCTCAGTGAAGGCGGCATTAAAGGTATTGGCAATGACCGTAGGGTCTAGAGTAGTGGTCCCATCAATGTTTAGCATAGATGGGGAGGTTTTTGGTTGCTTCCCTGTAACTTCTTTAATATTGTCTATTTAATATTTAATATTGTAAAAAGATAGATAGATAATGTGACATGGGACTAGTAAAGATATGCCTGATGTTTTAAGAGTCACAATCCCAAGTAAAATATTAGGCATATTTTTATTAGACCAAAGTCATATTTGATTTATGCAATAATGCAGATCTGGGTGGTAAAGCAGTTGGATCTGCTGTTGTCTCAAGTAGGTTACAGATAAAGTTATATAGGCAAAACGTTCTGACTAAATCATGTCCTGGAATAAATTACGTCAAACTTCTATTCTGAAAGATCAACATGAGAATATTTGTTTTGACATCCACCTAGAGTACAAATATCATGATATTCTCACTGTAGGTCCATCACAAGCAAAACTATCAAGGTTATCTTATGTAGTTTTGTTTTTTTCTGGCATAGATAGATAGATAGACAGACAGACAGATATCCATCACAAAAAAATTTGTTACTGCACCAGTTAGGGTTCAACTCAAAGCCAAAAAAGTAGGGAAGTGTGGTGTGTTAGGGACTGCAACCCTAACTCCCCACCCCCAAACAGTAAAAGGGGAAAACCACACAAGCAACCACAGACAGCCATCATCAGGTAAGACAAATGACTTACAACTGTTTACAAATGACACAACTGCAGTAGCACTGATGTAGGACCTTCATAAAAAATATGTATACAGTATGCTGCATTAAAAAAAATACTCCAACAGTGCTGTTTAGAAACACAAGATTTTGACTGCAGGAGTGTGTGATTTGCAGTTTGCATGTGTATCTATGACTGCAGAAGTGCTGGACCCGAAGGAGCCTGTGCTTTTGCAAACAGAAGTAGTGTTGTAATTTGGGTACTGTGGATTTGTAACTGCAGCCAGAAGTGGATGTGTATGTCTTACACTGTGCATGTGTATCTGTGGATGCAGAAGTGCTGGCCCCATAGGGACCTATGCTTCATCATGTAAAAATAGTGTTGTGTGTTAAGTATTATGGATTTCTATCTGCATCCAGACGTGAGTATGTATGTCTTGCAGCATGCATCTGTATCCATGGCTGCAAAAGTGTTGCTTGTGTGGTCTTTTCCTTCTGCTGCTTGGTGGATGGGAGGTGGTTGAAACCCCTAGCACCATATTTCCCATATGTTTGTGGTGTTATGTTGAACCCTAACTGGTGCATGAACACAGTTCTGTTTTTTTTTTCTTTTTGCAATGAATTCTTTCTTTTTGACACAGTGGTATTGTATTCTCATTAGTGCAGAGACTTGTGTTTGGGACCTGCTTAAGCAGATGGAGTTGTGCAGGGCCTTGAGAACTGTATACCCAGGGTGGAGTCTATCTTCATGTGGAAATGCAGGGCCCTCCAGACGCTGCACTTCCATGCAGCTACAGAAGCAAACATTTGTAGAGCTGCCTGGGAGGCCCTGTGCTTCCATGTGGTTACAGAATGCACATGTGGATGGCCAAGAGTCCATCTGGATGCAAAAAGCACAGTGCCCTCTATGCTCTGCACTTCTATATGGCTATGGGTGCAGATGCACAGGGTCCTCTGAGCCCTATGCCAATACAAGACTTCTCTTCACTATATGTTTAGTTGTAGACCATGTGACCAACACTGCACAGTCCCTCTTCAGGTTGGGGGTGGTGCTGTACAGCAGCACCATCCCCCCCATCCTCAGCCCATCTATCTGGCACAACTGAGCTTGCCCCCAAACTCAGCTTCCCAGCACAGGACCACAATGCACTCCCTGCAAGACCAAAGGCCAGCCCTGCACACCCTGTTTCTTCATAATTATTTTTTTCACATTTTGACCTCACATCATGAACTTGGGCATTAGAATGTATTAAATTCTACCCAAAATGTGATTTCTCAGAGCAACTGACAAATCACATTTTGACCCTTATTTGAATATTCACACTATCCCTGTTTATGAGTAGGGTCATGTACACAGTATATTCAAAATCTGGGACTGAAATACTGTAAAACAGACAAGTTATGTGTAAAATTATATACAAGAAGTCCCATTTGTATGCCTCAAGCCAGAATTGCACTACTGTACCTACTGTGTGACCTATAAAGTCTTAGATCAGATATAAAAATCTTCAACGATTCAAAAAAAAACCCACTAGAATTTAAGTTTGCATTGAAAACATTTGGGACTGCACTTAATGGGCAACCAAAGAATTATCTGGCTGCATATCAAAATCTACGTCTGGCACAAAACTTTTTTTTTTTTTACTTTTACTTTGCACAAAAAATTCTTGGGTTGCACTTCAAAGTATTAATGCAGAAGAAAAACAAGCATTATTGATGTGCAAGAAGTTTTCAGTCACACTTAAATGTGCAAACTAAGAATTCATGGCTTGTGACACAAGAATCACTCTTCTTGCTATGCTGACAGCCAAAGAACTGAACAAAATACAAAAAAGGCATTTCTGGCTTCTTTTTTGAAATACAGATACCATAACTGAGCTTAATAGGTCCTGTTTAGCATAATTCATGGCTTGTAGTATTTAAATGACTCATTTGTATGTCTTTTCATGTTTTTTCCAGAAAAAAAACAAAATAGTGACCATCATAACCCAAATGTTTTTCTCACGACCATAAACACAATTAATTAAATTGTGACATAAATATGCTCATGAAAGAAGAATTTGGGGGTTGAATCAGAGAGTTATCTCAAAAACCCTAGTCAGCATTCTCAGAAGCCAAATTACAAAATCTTATAACTCTGTAACTTAAGTATTTTTTTCACAAAACCTTCAAAAGGCACAACCTTGGGACAAGCCCGGTCTGCCCTGAAAGTTTCAGAACAAAATCCCATACTTGCTTTGCTGTACGTAAGAGCAATAAAATGGCCAAAAAGTGGCATTTTTATGTATAGTATTTTGATGTTTCCAGATCTTGAAATCTGGTTAAGAAGCCATCACGAAACTTCACACTTGTTGAGAACTTGCCACCTGTACTGCACATGCCAAATGTTATGCAATTGTGTCAAATGTTACTGTCATTAAGGTGCAAAGATTGGAGTTTAAAATTAAATACTCTGCTCGACCGTAACTATACTTGCGCTACTGTACATGTATAATATAGATAAATAGGTAAATAGATGATTAATAGGTAGAGAGATTGATAGATAGATAGATAGACAGATAGATAGATAGACGGACATATGCATAAATCGAGATATAGCATGTCAGGAGATGCCCACTAATGTAAAACAAGTTTTTTTTTTTTTTTGCAACACAGTCAGAAGTCGCTTATACAATAGTATGAAACATTGCCCACATTATGTCAATCATTTTATGGAGCTTCTTTGAATACTATTCACCTTAAATATTTCCATGTTCAAAATTTTAATTATTTTAACTAAAAATCTGCCAACAGAATGATTTAGCTAACTTTAGGTGATGGTGCTGAAGCATAGTACCACTGATTGAAAAACAGGAGCCAAAAAGAAAGAGGTCTGATTCTTAGTTTCTAGATATATTTTGCTAAAATGCATTCCTTACCATTTTATTGTTCTTTAACATATTTCTAAATGACTATAAGGAGGGGGCCAGCAGCAGGTGGCTAAAGATTTCGGATGACAGCAAGCTGTCAAAAAGAATGAATGCAGCAGAGGAAGGAGATGTACTAAAGGGGAACAGCAAACATTAGGGTTATGGGCTGAAAAATTGGGGCATACAGTACATTTAATGTGCGGCAGTGCAAGGTACTGCACTTAGGGTCAAAAACTCTAGGTCACAAACCCTTCGTGGTCATGCAACAGTGGACAGCAAAGCCAAGGAAAAAGATCTAGGGGGTAATTGTGTATCATAAGCTGAAGCCAGACATGCAGTGTGCTGCTAAGACCAAGAAAACAAATGAAGTTCTAGAATAAATTAGAATGGGTAATAGCAAGTCAAGAAAGGAGATCTTCCTCCTGTGCAATGCCTTGGTTCAACCACACCTGTAATACCGTGTTTAGTTCAGGTCACAGAAGTACAGAAAATATACTGAAGAGATAGGGAAGATGCGTCACATTGCTAGTGAGCTGATTAATAGTTTAAGAGGCAAGAGGTACAATGAGAGAGTGAACATAGGCAAATAATTTATTTAGCCTAGAGAGGAGAGGGTTGAGAGTGGCATAATCACTATTTTTCAAATACTGAAGGGGACAGACAGGGTGGAGTATACAGATGTCTGAGCTGGTGAGTGCAAGCACATCACCGACCAACTTGCCTTTCATGTGCTCACTCCAGATGGAGTTCCATGAGGTCTGTCACACCTGCTTGAAGGGTTCTCTGACATCAGCACTCACAATCTGTGGGCATGCGCTGGGTTGATGGTGGTTGCAAACTGCAAGGAACCTGTTTTTTACTCATGGCCTTTTTTACAGTTACAGTGTAAATACTGTATTTGCAAATTGTGTGGAGGGCATATAGGACAGTGCTGAGTACTGTTTTATTCTGTCTAGAAAAGCTTGAAGAACAAAGTATGTGCACACATGGGCAGACTAGGTGGGCTGTAGGCCCTTATCTGCAGTCAACATGTATGTATTTTTTTTATTTAGTTTTTGTTGACCGCATAAGTGCAATAGACAGACTTTGCCTATTTTCAGGCACTACCCGGGGGAGGGGGATACAGATAAATGCCAACAGACCTTGAACCAGATGAATCTGTTGGTGGTACTTTTGGTGAATGTATCAACGTATCTATGTATGTGTGGGGTTTCAAATACTGGAAATGACTGTTTCTCCCTGTGTGTAGCAGTAGCTAGTGGGGGAATGTGAAGCCATGTTGGCTTTGGGGTAGTCCATCAGGTCTACAGTGCTGCGGGGCTTGGGGCATGTTCCCTCTGGAAAATATACATAAAGACACTCAGTTACTTGCCAGCCGGCTTTATGCAAATGAAAGTACTGAAGGGCTGTCTCATTGGAGTGCTTCAGTCCTTTCAAATACACAAAGTTTATGCCCAGGAAACTGTGACCACCATCATACTCTGCTTGCATGGTCATTGGTCTGTCAGGGATGAGCCCAATGTAGGTTACTCTGCATTGGGCTAGTCCATGACACACCTCTGAAAAGTCATTCTTGAAGCAAAATGTTTCTTGCACATGCACCAGGAAAAATTAAAAACTGATTAGAAAATGTTGTTCCACAGCAGAGTCAGTCATGATGCAAGACGGTAACCTACAGTAAGTGACATATCACAAAATATTGCATGATGAAAAGGCTTAATTGCCATTGCATTATGCTGTTCCCTACAGTATACTGCAGCATATTGTGTTATACTGCAGTATTACTGAATTGCACCCTGGCTGGCACAGTTCTATGTGTATGTGTATACAGTATTACATAGTACATATCCAGTTTTGAGTGGCACATTTGCAACTATGCATTAGACTGGGTTAGGTCAAGCCTTATGATATTGAAGGAGTCAAGAAAAATTCTATATAACATGATGCAGCATTGACAGATCTTACAAATGTGTTAGTACTGTAACTGTAAAAGCTACTGACTGATTAGACATATTACTGTTTACTAGTAGTGGGACAGAATTCATATCCTTCAGATGTCTATTTATCTTTGTGTATAACACCAATCTCGTACTCAGTGAAGTGTGGGACATGATGCTAACTATATCTCTGTCAGTTTTCTGTGTAAGGGATTAGTTTTATCCAGCACCTGTTGCTAGATCTTAGCAGTGCACATGAAGTAACCTTCTTTCATCATACATCTGTCATAGATAAGGTACTCAACTCTGACAAGATAGTGTTTGTTTGATAGTGGGCAGGTGGCTTTTGGTGATTTATGTTTCGCTGCAAGACTGCTACCCTGGTTCTAACACATGAGTGACTTTTTAATTGGGCATATAAGATAGATGGCAGAAAGAAACAAACACATTAATTGCAACACTCTCAAAAATTCTGGTTCAAACATTTCACATTCAAAGTCGATCCCTTCTTCAGGGTTAAAGAGCAATTCTGCACTTCAGCATGTGCTTTCATAAATAAAATGTTTCAGCTGTTTTAATTTAGTAGAGAATGCATTTTTTCATTTTTAATGTATCTTTTTAAGATTTGCAGCACATCTTGGTAGTCCATTTAAAAATAGAAAACATTTTAAAACATTCGCCTCTCCCGTTAACCTTACAGTGCCTTTGTTTATGACATCATAATGTTCACCATGACAACAGATTGCGATGTCACAAACAGCAATTTTGTGGTTAGCAAGGGAGAGTCAGATACATTTTGAAAGACTCAGTGAAATAATTGCTGCATTATTTACAATATTTAGTAGACCAACAGGGTTTTTATGTGATAACAGTGATCACAGAATAGTGATTGCCGTTTGTGCAAGTGTACATTGTCAAAAATGAATTACGGCGATGTACACTCTTGGCGAACTGTAAGGCAGCGATGGAATCTACATTTATGCAGGGGGCTGCACCACCAGCACCCCTCCACTTAAGATTCTGAACTCCGGGGGCATGTCGGGGGTGAAATTCTTAAAAAAAAAAAAGCCATCTCCTGGCACAAAAAAAAAATGCACTGCGCCGGACCGGAACCAACCATTCTCCCCATCATGCTAGCCGACCAGCTTGGCAGCTGCCCGCCACACCCCCTCCCACATAACTCCCCTTCCCTTCCTCTCTCCCCCTTCGTGTATGCTTCTCATTGCCATAACTCACTCACCCAGGTATCTGGTCGCTACCCTGCCAGGTAGCCCGGAACACAGGCACCATAATTGAGTCGCCCTTTTTGAAAGCACTCAATTGTGGTCACTGTGTTCACTGGATACCAACCAACAGCAGAGAAAAGTGAAAACAAATAAAAAATAACTGAAAAACAATAAAGTTCAAACATAAGAGCTGTATATCTAGTGTTTTTAATTTTATTTTATTATAATTGAGAATTGCTCTTCAACAACAGGTTTTGATTCAATATTTCTGATGTTTGAGCAAATTACATACTTCTTCAGAACAGTGAACCTTTTGACAGGAAAATGCTCAGGACACAAACTAATTTCTATCACTTGAAATTGCAAATAATATCATGAAAAACATGTTAGGAATGTTTGAGATGAGGCAGGCCCAGAGGCACAGCAGTAGCGCTACCACCTGCTTTACTGGTGACCCATGTTCAAGAATAAGCACAGATTATAATGTGCCAGCCAGGAGAGGAAGCATTGGCATTAGGGACCGCTCTCCTTCCTCATGGAGATGGGGAGTCTCCTGCTGCAGGACTGCTGCCCGGTAAAGAACAGATGGCAACACAGATGGGGGCATCTATAAGGGGAAGGGCTTCCACAAGATGTCTGGTGTGTGTGCATGCCATAGCATGCTTGTGCCACTGTACATGGTGCCCCTGGATTAAACAAAAAAGAAGAAAAAGCAGGGCTGATCCATGCTGGCACCTCCTGCAGACTCTCATGACTGAGGTGGCTGGCCACCCACCACATTTGGGTCCTGGGTGAGTGCAGGAGAACTGGTAAGTCTGCAAGTAGGTTCAGGATGGGACTGGGGCTGTTATCAGGCAGACTCAGAGGAAAGTGAAAAAAAGACTAATTAAAAAAAGAATGTTTCAAATGAAGCAATGGTCTGAACTTTTATGAACAGTCTACTTCTTTAATAATAATTGACGCTGATTGTTCATTATGACAATGGATTTTCTTCTGTTCCCTTTTTTATGTGTTTGACCAGAAGCCCTGTTCCCATTTCCCCTCCTCTGAATCAACTGATGCTGATGCCATGATTTGTCTAGAATGGGAAGTGAACATTCAAGGCAAAATGCAAATCCCACTGAAGGCTAGACCATGTTAACTTTAGACCTAGCTATAACAAAAATCTACAAGAAGCACTTCTGAAGCTCTGCAAGACTCATCTTGAAAAGTAGTTTTATCTGTCGTGGATGAAGAGAACCCCTATTTATTGGTACATGTCTGCACAGCATACATCTTCATCCCTGCTCATGTAGAGCAGAGGGGACATAATAGTTAAGCAATAAGGCATGACAGAGCATTGGTTTTACTAGGTTTACCCATGGTTAGGGGCATTGTAAGGCATGAGGTGAAGCCGAGTGTCTTCAGCCCCTGACCGTGGGGTAAACCTAGTACAACCAACATCCCTGAAGTGCCTTATTGCTTATATAAAATAGGCCCAGAGGCAACTTTTAAAAAACAAACACTGAATATTTTCAAACCCACAAAATGTATAACAGAATGTTGTTAAATAATGTAAAATAGTCCCTCCACAGATGTTTTTCACCTGTCAGTCATCTGTCTCTCTTCATATTCAATACACTGTGTAATTGTTTACCATGGAATAGAAGAATTCAAAGCTCTACCTTATTCCAGTAGTAGAATGACGACTCCCCCCCACACACACACATGGAATGGTAACATGGAATACATGAATTCAGAATTCTTCAGAGTTCCACTGGCATACACACACAGACACACACAGGCTTCAAGTGGAGCCAGAACCTCAATTTTATCTGTTGGCAAGTAAGAAGCAAGGAGTTCTCTAGCCAACTGGTGGGGATAGGAAGGGGATTTTTCATGGTCATTAAAGAAACGCCAGCAATGGAAACTTTGAATAGTACTTGATTCTCTAAACTTGCGTATGCGTGTAAGGTGGGGCTCTTGAGTGAAAATAACACTAAATTATTTACTTACTTTAGTTAATTTAACGGACTTTCATTTCTAGGGCCTAGTGGAAGGTTTCTATATATGAGTAAAGGTTGCAGCCACGCTTGTGATGGAAATTAGAAAGCAAGTGGCTTATGAATTCTGTGAGTTGCCCCAGTTGGCAGGGACTTGTTTTCAGCCAAGGAGCAGGGAGATCTCTGGTAAACTGGTGGGGATAGGAGGGAGGTTTTTCATGGACATCAAAGAAACACCAGTAATGGAAACTCTGAATAGTACTTGATTTTCTAAACTTGTGTGTGTGTGTAAGGAGGGGCTCTTGAGTGAAAATAACATTAAATCATTTACTTACTTTAGTTAATTTAATGGACTTTCATTTCTAGGGCCTAGTTGAAGGTTTTTGTATATATGTAGAGGTTGCAGCCATGTTTGTGATGGAGAGTAGGAGGCAAGTAGCTTATGAATTCTGTGTTGTCCCAGTTGGCAGGGACTTGTTTTCAGCCATTGGTAGTGCTCTCTTAAGGCAATGGCTAGAACCAAGTTTCAGCCAATCAGAACACAGGGATTTCCTTGCCCATTTTATATAGGCCTATAAATGCCTCACGGGGTGAATAAAGTACAGAAGTGAGTATTTCTTCAGAGGAGAAGGTACACAAGAACAAGGGGGCATGCAATTAAGCTGGAAGGGGGGACATTTAGGAGGGATGTGAGGAAAGACTTTTTCACTGAAAGAGTGGCAGGTTTGTGGAGCAGTCTTCCAGAGGAGGTGGTTGGGGCAAAAACAGTATTGAGCTTTAAGCATGCATAGGATAGGCACATAGGAATCTTGGTAGGAAAACAGGAGGGGGAGGCAGCTGAAGAGTAGATAGGGTCTGTGGCGAGCGTATTGACAGGGAAAAATGGGCAGACTGGGTGGGGGCAAGCAGTCTTATCTGATGGCAAATTCTATTTCTATTGTTGGGAGGGGAAGGGAGGACTATTGGACCTTGATTCTTTTCGTTCCTTAAACTGCTGAAACTATGTTATTACGTAAAACAATGATGGCTGTGATAATGTAAATTATGTGATGAGCAACAAATCTGCTTGTCTTTAGCATTTCTAAACTTACTCTACAACAGAGTAAGGAGAAAAAATAAGTTTTGTTTAGCTGACTCTCCCGTTAATATGGTAAAAGATAAAGCATTTACCAATGTATTGTCTAGACACCATCTTCTAAGGGGGTGCCATCAGTTGCTTTTTCCTAGTGGCTCTTGAAGAAGTGTTGGAACAAAAAAGTGAGGTGAGTTATTTTAAGAATTATGTAAAACCCTCTGTCAAAACACAAAAGCTACCATAATCCAGGTTTCTGCTGAATAAGGGTACATCAAATTCTCTTGGCATTCCTTGATTTGCTTTCATCTCCAGGAATCATTGATGCACAATTCAATCCAAACAATGACAATGCCAGTATGAAATCAATCATGCTTGAAATAGCTTATACACAGCAGGGAAGCAGAAATACAATGACTTAAAGGTATAGCAGCTATGTTCACATGACTAAAGGACCTCGTGGAGTGGAAATGAATGTATTCTGAACCTCTATCAAAACACATAAAAAAACAGTCTTTTTAAATAGGGACTGTCATGCCATGGCAATCATTAATAAACATCAGTATTTAAATAAAAATCCAGCTGTTTGTTTTTTTTTTCATCTTCCCTTACAACATACACACTCATTGCTTGGGCATGCAATCATATCATTCTAATCATGGAATAAGACACTGGGATGATCCTGTCTATGCTGACATTAGTTCCACTCTTGGGGCTGTATTAGTTTACAAATTATATTTCTCTACATTATCCCTATACTCTTTAAAACACTCTTGTGTAATTACCTAGTTCCTTTTTGAATGCTGTAATTGATCCAGCATCTATAGCAGTTTGTGACCAAGGGTTCCATATCCCAATGATCCTTTGTAACAAAACAAAGCTTTGAATTTCTGTTTTTTATAACTCTGTTCCTCATCTTGAGATTATGCCCCTTGTTTTTGACTCACCTGCAAATGGAAATATTCTACCTGTGTTGACTTTCATGAATCCTGTTGTCATTTTGCATAACTTTATCAAATCCCCTCTGTCTTCTCAGTTCAAGAGAATATAGCCCTGGTTTCTCCAGTCTTTTCTAGTGACTTAAGCCCCTCATGCCAGGTATCATCTTGGAAAAGTGGCATTGCATATTCTGTTGGGAATATAATATATTTACTATGATAAATTGCCCCAGACCTGATACACTTTTCCAAGAGGTGGCCTGATTAATAGTTTAAAGTCAAAATCCATGGTTTGTGGCATCACAATTATTTTCATGGCAACAGATCCTTGCAAGGCAAAAAAATATAGAAGGACAGGTGTTGAGAAGAGGAGGAGGAGGAGGAGGAAGAGGAAGCTCACATTCTTAAAACCATGTAGTTTAATAAATCAATAGATTAGACGGTAGAATATTAGAACAGTAAATAGGAGTTAGTTTATTTATTTATTTTATCTTTCCATCCCTGGGAAATGTGGGCTTGAACTTACATACTGTTTTAGTCATATTACATACTTTTGAAGTTTGTCCCAGTTTGAGAGCCCCTCTTAAAAACAAGGCCCAAGTTGCATTTGGCATGTCAGTAATATTAATTAAAGATTATGTGAGACATATACTGTAGAACTATAAATAACCGTGTAAAGTTTATATCAGGGTCTGCTGATGAAGTATGCTCTCACGCCAAACTTATATTGCATTCTGTCACCAGCTGTCTGTAATGATCAGCTGTTTTCGATGGTTGTCAAATACGGCTGGTTTACACTCAGTTGGTTTGCTTAGCTTACAGTACAGTACCTGTTAACACAGCACAATATCACTTGTTAGGTGGCTCAATACCCCAAGAATTCATTAAAAAGGGATATTACTGCTCTTCAGACAGCCAACATGGATGAGGAGATGTTAAGCATCACAGCTGGCATATCTTGTCTGATGGCAGAGAATGTCACCAAAGAACTTTCATCTACTGCAGCTTTGCCACCAGCCAAAAAAAGAACATAGAACAAGGTGTATGCACCCGAGGTCTGGTTTGAAATTGGACAAAATGCCTGTCAGCTGCTGGTCCGGTGGTGCTGATGGTTGAGGTGCTGGATACCACACTGGTGACCTGGCTTCAGGAACGGACTCGGATCATCGGTGGTCGGTAGGAAAGGGAGGGGACTGAGCATCCGGAGAACTGTTCTCCCCTCTCAGGGTGGGTTCCAGGTTAAACCTCACTCCATAGTGGCCCCTGGTGGAGACCGGGGACCAAAGGCTTGACACAATGTCGGGGACAGAGTGGCAGCAGACAACTGCATGTTAGGTGTGCTGCCATCATTGCATGTCCGTGCTCTAGAAGGAGTAACTTGAAGAAAAAAAAAGCCCTGGTGGCCTTGTGGAGGCGAATGTGGCCCCAGTGACCTGCCCACATCCCATCGCCAGACTTGCCTCCCTGGCTCTCCCACTCTCTGGACTCTTCGACTGTCCCTCTAATCTCAAAAAGGTCACCAAGGGTGGCCAGATCTTCCCCTAGGGGGTGGCTGGGAGGCTGGACAAAGCCGAGGAGCCATGAGGAGATCAGTAAGTAAAGTTTCAGGCAGGGAGTAGAGGCAGTAGTTGAGTGTGTTCCCCGGAAAGATGCCCTAGGTCCCCAGTGAAGAAAATACAATAAAAAAAAATGCCTGTCAGCAGGGTGTAATGAATGCCGTACGTTTATTTGAATCAAAGTACAAGCGCAAAATAAACAAGAGCCCTGTATGCACATTTAAAAGAGACTACCTTGCCAAACTTAAAGAAAACACAGAATCTTTGGAAAAATCCCTGCCCATCAAACAATGTGGCCATCCACCCCATTACTGGAGGATGTTGAAACTGAGCTGAAATCAGTTGTCAACTGAGAGCTGAGAGGCAGTTGTAAATGGCAGGGTTTTGTCAGCAATAGCAATGGGAGTTGTAAAACATCTCACCATGAAATGCTAACTGAAAATGGTGGCAGACTAACATTTTCATTACAGTGGTCTTGGTTGTTTCTCAGATGTATGAGCTTTAGTAAGTGTAAAGGAACTAAAGCAGCTCGCAAAACTCCAGAAGGTTTTGCATCACCGAAAGACACATTCCTGCAGCGTATAGCTACCGCTGATGCCCAAGAGCTAATCCTACCTGAGCCAGTCATCAGCATGGATGAAACAGGGGTTAACTTCATCCCCTGTTCTCAACGGACCATGGATACAGCTGGAAAAAAAACAGGTGGAGGTTTCAGGATTTTGTGATAAGCGCCAGGTCACTGTCCTTCTGGCATGCACCCTTTCAGGCCAGTTCCTCCCCCCTCAGATAATCTATCAGGGCAAAAGCAATCAGTGCCACCCCAGTTTCTGGTTTCCTGAGGGCTGGCATATCACCCATAGTGAGAATCACCGAGCGAACTCTGCCACCACCATTGAATACACTAATCTGGTAATAGTGCCATACATACACGCCATAAAACAAATACACAGCCTTCCAGACTGCCAAAGAACACTGCTCATTCTAGATTTGTTTTGGGGTGACACCGCACAAGATGTAATTGATAACTTCACTAATTTTTGTCTACTTTTTTTGTTTTCCCCTCACATTTCCTTACTTTCTAATAAATAAACTTGCACAGCAAGCAATTAAAAACTCTGTGTAGCCTTCTGTTTTTAACAAAACACAATGAGGACAGCACCACGGCACATGTTAAACATAGAGTGCTATAAAACAATGGTCACACCTTAAGGGGCTAGCACGATCATAGCGAAAGATATTTGTCAGCGAATAATTCTAGTTCTACAGTAATAAACATAAATTGATGCATTCCAGTGAATTCAGATTAGTATTTTCTATACTTTTACAGTTTGCTACTAAGGAGAAAGAGGAGGAAGCGGCCTATTTATTTTTATTATTCTGTTTTCGGTGGGTGGGTGGCTGCAAAGCAAGCCATCTCTGTACAAATTATACTAACTCAAAGTTGTCATGTGACTAAAGCCATTTCAAACAGGATTACTGAGTGCAGGGATATCAAAGCCAAGTTGATCATCTTGTCACAAAAAGGAGAGTCTTCCAATGCTTTCGTAAATGATGTGAAGTTGGTTGGGTGCTTTATGACTTGTATTCTGTGTGTACACATCCACCATGGGAGGTACATGCTAGAAAGCCTATTTGGTAGAATCTGTAGAGGGATGTGTTAACCATAGGCATTTAATGGTGAATTGTGTTGCTATACATGCAATTAATACTGGTTCCATTTCAGCTACTGTTCAATGTTACTGGTCTTTTAGTAAATTCAGTGAGAGCATCTGATTTACACATCGCTGGTAACAGCTATTTTAGAATGCTATGACTTACCTTATGTCTTTGTTCCATCGTCACAATGCATAAATGTGCTACTATACAATTCAATGGTTGGAAGGGACTTAAACTACTGTAATTCATTCAGTTCTAAAATAGTCTTTACCACCAGTATGTAAGTCATTAATACCCACAGAGTTTGCTAAAAGGCCGGTAAAGATGGAACAACAATGGAATTAGAGCCAACTTTTAAAAATAGCTTCTACATGGCCAATGATGTGCAGGTTCATCATACAGCTCCTTTGAATCTATCATGCCAAGGACTATTGTGCATTGAACAACATTTGCTTCTGGAGACACATGCAGAAAGCAAATAATTAAGATATTTGTTCTCTTTGTACATCAGTTTTAGAGACTGCATACTGCTTTTCTTCCAAACTCTCTCTCTCTCTCCAATGTGCTTCCTTCAAGTGCACTAAATGTTTTATTTCCTCTGGGTCTGATCTGGTTGTTGGCTGAAATAGTGACTGCATGAAACTGAGAAGTCCCAACAGAATGAAAATCATGTTTGGACTTGGTTTTTCTCAATTTGGGCTGGAACAGCTGTTTTAAAGGCAACTTTTGTTCTTGATAAGCCATATCACTCTGTCCCCACACACAGAGTTGCACAGCCATAGTGCCTTGCACTGGGTTTGAGGTTTTAGAGTGCATGTGTGAGTGGTATGCAAAGACATGCAGAAACAGAGACAAATTTTGGATATGTTCTCTCCAGGTATCCATGTCAGATCCTGTACTCCACTCTTCTCCCACTCGCCCTCTCCAGAAGGCTACCACCTTGCGTACTTAATGATGTATTAACTCATTACCTCCAATAGCTTCGTATGAAGTCCGAACTATCCACTGTTTACCTGATACAAAATGGCCGCCCAGATAATAATGACCCAGCAAAGCCTATGTGTCATGGCGCTTTCTCCAAAAGTGCTGGTGACATGTTACTATGTGTTGCGGTCACCAGGAATAGTTACACTTTACTGGTGAAGAACTATGCAAACCACTGAACAAACATACGGAACAAACAGAACACCTTTTTAAATATTCCAAATTCCTCCCATTCTCTGTGCATCACTCACCTCCTGAACACCTCCCATCAAATTATTAGATATCCCCCCTCAAGCCCCCACTAACATCCACATCCTGCCTTGACAGTCACAGCAAAATAGGTGTATTATAATGCAGCCACCATGTTGTACAAAACAGGGGTGTAGCCAGGAATTTTAAACTTGTACTCAAAACTGATACACTGTTGCCCCACTTATGTAAACATAAACCAAAATATGCACTGCCACGCCACACCAATAATAGCAACCCATTTGCCATGTCTGAGTTCAAGTAATCAGTTTTTTCCTGTAATCCTCCTTCCTTTATTTTTTTTTGCCTGCCTGGTAAACTGTTCTTGTTTGTGTATTTGGCTGGTAGCATCAGTACCCCATAGCAAACAACAAAGGCAAAAGGTCACAATGTCCTTGCTTCCCTCTTTTTGTTGCCCCTACCTAATTTGTTGCCCCTGCCTGATTTTTTTTACTGTACTCTGCTGAGTACAGTGCGTATGCCTGCTGACACCCCTGGTAAAAATCCCACCCCTACCCACTCCAAACAAGTATTTACCCCACCCTATACCCTGTCCCATCACACAACCTCCACAATTCAACCAACTACACCCCACTCTACACTGCAGTTACACCCACACTCTCTCCTCCCCACACCCCAGGCCCACAGAAAGTTAAAGGATACATGGTGGTGCAAGTGGACAAAAAGAAATGTGATCCCTCATAGGAAATTCAGCTAATCAGATATGTTACAACTCAGGAAGATTTTGTTACTTATTCATCTTTTGGCACTGACTCGCAAAGATGAGCGGGCAGCACCCATGATGGAGCACATTTCTTTATGACCACCAGTACCTCCATGTATGCTTTAACGTCTGGGGAACTTGGGTGGAATGAGGGAGGTCGGGACTATGGGAGTAAGGTGGGAGCTGGTTGGTCAAATTATAGAGGTAGGTGATGGGATGGTGCTGGAGGAGGGGGTGGTTACTTTGGAGGGCTCAGGGGGAGGGATGAGATTTCATACAGCATGTAGCTGCATTATAATATGCAAGCATATCCAGGACTGTGGGGAGGAGGCAGGAGGTGGGTGCTAGTGGGGGGGGGCATGGGAAGAATATGTCTGAATACTTTTTGGGTGATGTTCCCAGTGGGTGGTAGGGTGAATTTGGAAAATTAAAACTTTTTTTTTTTTTTTTACAAAACATATTGCCAGGTGAAGTTGGGGCAAAAGTCATGAACATCCCCAGCAAAATTTTAATTGGCTGCCTCTGTAGTGATTTTGTATTTCTGGACATGGTTGTGTGCATGCTGGATTTCTCTGTGCATGTGTGTATGACTGCATGCAAAGCTGTCCCCCCAGACCTTTGAAAATGATACTCAAAGGAAATGTTTGGGGCAGCCTTGACTATGTGACTGTGTGTATATCCCCCCAAGGATAAAACACACAATCAGTACAGCCCTTGCTAGCACTATCCAGCTCTTGTTCCTCTTTTATGGTTCCCCCAGATACCCCCAATACAACAATAGCAGCATCCATACTCCAGCTGGGAGACTGGATGAACAGCTATCTACACAGTCAGCTCCAGTGTTGCTCCTCGGCTGGCTGACAGGGATGCAAACCTGGAAGCCAGCACGCTCCCTCCCCAGGATCCAGCCATCTTACCTAGCCCCCAGTCAACATTTGCACAGGAGTACAGCGAATATTGATGACCTCAGTCTACTAGGTGGCAATGCACTGTTGCAAAGACATTGGTCTGCCCTTAAGAGGAAGTGTATCTGTCTGCAGGTCTGAAATATACAATATTAAAGAGTAGCGGATGCCTTTGGTAAAACTTTGAAAAACATAATAGTTGGACACAATTCATCTTGTATTTCATATGTATTTTATATATTTCTCTTCCATTATTTATGACTGATGAAATTCCCATAAAAACAAGGTCTTTATCACTCACATTTCATCTGCATTTACAGCTTGCTCCCTACTGGAAAACAAAATGCTCTTTTGTGACATCACAGCCTTTTGCCATGGGAATAACGGTGATGTCACAAGCACTGTATTATGACATCATGCTGGGAAGAAGCAATAGAAGCATCTTTCATGTTTTTATGCATATGACCCCAGTAATAAATAATGGGGATAATAAACACAGAGCTGATGAAAAATATAAGCTGCTTTGTCACCAAATATTATGTTTTTCAAAGTTCTTCTCAAGGCATCAGTGGCTCTTTAAGGAGAGTTCTGATGGCTAGCATTTATAATTCAGCATAACTGGTAGCAGCAGAGCTCAATAACATAATAACAAAAACAATGAAACTCAAATATAGTAATTCCATTCCTTATTACAGCACTAATTGCATGTGTATAAAATTAGGATGTTTGCCCCGTACAGTTTATTCACTACTGATAGTTATTTTACTTCCTAACTAAGAAATCTAATTTGTGGCACCATAATCTGATACAATTAAAATAATGTGATGTTATATACTGAGAACTGTGGTGACCTGTGTTAGGGAAGAATCAACATAAGCCTGTAAAGGGGAATAGAGATATTGTGGTATCTCAGTTCACATTTCCTTACCCCCTGCTCTCTTCCTATTCATCTTTGTTTTGAGTTTTCTGCCTACCTGCACTTTAAGCCAAGCTCTGTATGCAGCCTCCCTTTTGCACTATCGTACGAGCTCCAACCAGTGACATCATTGGTTGCAGTTCAGTCATTGGCTGCAGATCCTGATACCAATATTTGCATAAGCTGCTACTTCAATGCACATTGAGGAACTGCTCCATTTTTATGCTTGCTTGCAGGCATGTGCAAGAAACATAGTGCTATCATCCAAGTTTTCGGAGGTGTGGCAGCCATCTTCCAATTCAGTCAGTGTGTTTGCAGGTGCAGCCCCAGGTCTCCAATCACTGCTGCAGCTGTCTATGATGACAGTTGAAAATGCAGTGGCACACAGTTGAAAGGGAGAGCTCCGCTACCGTGAGCAGAGCTCCCCCCTCAACAAGCGTGCATTTTACGTGCTCACGCACTTCACGCCACATACCTGTAAGTGGCCGACGGGGTGCCTTAATTCCCATCGCCCACGCCCTGAAAAAAAGCTTCCAGGTGTCACGCTGGGAGCCCACCCCAGTGTGGCACACGCCAGATGGCCGACGGGTGCCCAATCCCGCCGGCTCCACCCACCCCTAAAACAGCTTTGACAGCTGCCATGCTGGGAGCCCACCCCAGCGTGGCACAAGTCCATATGGCCAATGGGGGGTGCCCAATCCCCCATCAACAACAGGTCCACCCCCCAAACAGTCTTCAAGCCACCATGCTGGGAGCCCACCCCAGTGTGGCAAACGTCCTGCATCGTCTTCTTTAAAAAAAACCTGTAAACAAGAAAACGTTCCCTCGGCACTCTCCCAGCCCACCCACGCCCATCCACTGCGACTCTGCCTCCCCACACCCCCACCCCATACTTACTTCCGGAGTCCGGCACTACAATCTTCCGTGGACTGGGAACACGTCTGCACTCTTTAAAGTCGACCGCGAACTGAGGAAATGCCAGTAAGCTGTATAATGTAATAAATAGGTTTTTTTTTTACTTTAATGCATATCTCAGGCATTTTTTTGAATTTTAGCACCAAATTTTCAACATGAGGTTTTTGGGACCCCTCCTCATGAATTCTTGAGCTGTCATGGTGTTAATCGGGCCCGAAGGGTGATTTCGCAGTCACTGTGTGAAATCACCTTTCGAACTGAGTAATGAAACGACACTGCCAGTGTTCATAAGGTGGGCTCTCAAAAACGACGCCTGTAAATTTGGTGAAAATTCTAAAATGACTGTTTTATTTAGTGTATTGCGAGTTCCTACACACACTCGTAAGTTCATGAATTTTGAATATTTGCACTCCAGATTTTCCACATTGCCATTTTGCCACAGCTCCTTATGAGCAGTACAGCTGTAATTTTTCACATCTCGCCCAAAATGTGTTTCCGCGCATGTAGCACACAATGGCGCAGTCAGTGTGCACAATCAATGTTTGGGACAGATTAAGAAAATCACAGTGACACTGTTCATGAGCAGAGGTTTTAAAATGACTATGTTGAAAATTTGGTGACAAAAGTCCATAAAGTGACTGTGTTACGAGTGAGCATTGCGCAGTTTCCACGCACCCTGGTAAGTTCATGACTTTGTAATATTTTCAGTCCAGATTTTAACCAGTGGCATTTTCCCACACTCTTATGAACAGTGCAGCTGTCATTTTCACAACATGGCTAAAATGTGTTTTCACACTTCAGCGCAAAAATGCGTGGTCGCTGTGGGAAATCATTGTTCGAGACAGATAAAGAAAATCACAGTGACACTGTTCATGTTCGGAGGTCCCAAAATGCCTGTGTTGACAATCTGCTGTAAAAAATCCCCAAACTAATTACATTACGGGTGTGCGTTGCACAGTTTCTATGCACGCTCGTGACTTCACCAGTTTTTTTAATATTTTCATAGCAGTTTTTCAACATTGACATTTTTTACACCTCCCCATGAACATTACAACTGTCATTTTTCACATCCTGTTTGGAATGTGTTTTTGCACCTCTGGTGCTAAATGCCGTAGTCACTGTGCAAAATCAGCTTTCGGCTAACAAACTGACATTGCCACTGTTCATGACTGGGGGGTCACAAAAAAACCATGTTGAAAATTTGGAGTGAAAATACCAATGAATGCCTGAGGCGTTAGGGTTTCCAACCATAACGCCCCACCCTGTAGAGAATGACAGGCATCAGGGGTATGACTTGGGATTCTCGCCTATAATGCTCATACCATTCCATACCCTGCAGCCAGTGAGAGGCATCGAGGTATGCCTTGGACTCTTTTGCCCCAAAGTTCACCCCATTCTCCTATACCGCACCCCTCTCACCATATTTCCGGATGGAATGGGGTGCGTATAAGGGCCAAAGACCCCAAGGCACACCGTGACACTTATCAGTGTCTGCAGGGTAGGGTGTGGTGAAATGGTGTGGCACACCCCAATGCCTGTCAGTCTCTACGGGGTGGTGGTGGGGTTGGCTTCAGTTGAATACATCACTGCCATTCCTATTATGCAGCTCTGTAACTCCTACACTACCAATGCCAATGCCAGCAAGCAAACATTCGGCATTGACAAATGCTTGTTATTCATGTAGTAAGTAGTACTGTACTAGCTTCGGAAGCCACTGACCAGTTGCAGTCAATGATGTCACTGGTTGGATCCCACTTAATGGCACAATATGGTGTCTACATACTGAGATCCTGTAAACGATGGGAGAGAAAGAGAGAGCAAATAAAAAAAGAGAGAAAAGAGCAAGAGGTAAGTAAATATGAATTAAGCAAGCTTCAGCACTGCCCTTCCCCTTTACTGGCCAATAATAATGCGTAATTCTGTTTTGCTGATGCTAACCACAGTGTTACATGCTGGTGGCTGGAGCTCCACTTTGATGTACATTCTGTGAGTTACTTTTCAGTTTCACAGATATAGTTGCTTTCTGTCTTCACAGGGGTTTCCACTTTATATTCAGGCTGTAGTGTTACATTTCTGTACCTGATTTTCGCAAGTGAATATTTTACATACATTTTTACTTTTTGAAATTGATTTCAAGAACAACATTCTCTTTCTAAAGTCTGGGGTGTTGGCAACAAAGCAGTATTCTTGGTCACGCT
This sequence comes from Neoceratodus forsteri, assembly GCA_016271365.2. Classification (NCBI taxonomy): domain Eukaryota; kingdom Metazoa; phylum Chordata; order Ceratodontiformes; family Ceratodontidae; genus Neoceratodus; species Neoceratodus forsteri. The sequence continues at coordinate 739,996,005 of CM057449.1, forward strand.
GTCTGCACTGCACTGATCATTGGCCACTTCTAATGCTGGTAGTACAGCTCGCATACCCTCCTTTGTCAACTGATCACAGTATAATTCTAGCCTGAACTTTGGAGAAGCAGTACGGGGCACTACATAACAAAATAAACAACTGCATTTTAATAAAATATATTCAAATGTTGCCAACACCCCAGACTTTAGAAACAGAATGCTGCTCTTGAAATTAATTTCAAAAAGTTAACAGGCATTTGTCAATGCCGAATGTTGATTGCGTTGGTCCGTTGAGCTCGCTCACTGCCCCTGTGTCAGTCACTCATTCTGTTTCTCCTGGTGTTGCAGGCTGCTCTTTTGTACTGGGCTCCTGCCTGCATTGGCATGTTTTTCTGCCCACAAAGAAATCTGCAGTTGTCCCGACAGAGCTCCATTGAGGTGGATCATTCCCCCTCTCTCACTCACTAATTCTGTTTCTGCTGGCGCTGCAGGCTGCCCTTTTGTACTGGACTCCTGCCTCTGTTGGTGGCTTTTTCTGCCCACAAAGAAATCTGCAGCAGTCCTGACATAGGTCCGTTGAGATTGCTCACTCCCCCTCTCTCACTCGCTCGTTCCGTTTCTACCAGCGCTGCAGGCTGGCCTTTTGTACTAGACTTCTGCCTGCGTTGCACCTTCTTCTGCCCACAAAGAAATCCGCAGCAGTCATGATAGAGCTCCGCTGAGCTCGCTCACTCCTCCTCTCTCACCCGCTCGTAGTGTTTCTCCCAGCGCTGCAGGCTGCCCTTTTGTACTGGGATTCTGCCTGCATTGGCACCTTTTTCTGCCCACAAAGAAATCCACAGCAGTCCCGACAGAGCTCTGTTGAGGTCACTCACTCCGCCTGTCTCACTTGCTCATTCTGTTTTTCCTGGCGCTGCAGGCTGCTGTTTTGTAGTGGGCTCCTGTCTCTGTTGGTGCCTTTTTCTGCCCACAAAGAAATCTGCAGCAGTCCCGACAGAGCTCCGTTGAGCTTGCTCACTCCCCCTCTTTCACTTGCTTATTCCGTTTCTGCCAGCGCTGCAGGCTGCCCTTTTGTACTGGGCTCCTGCCTGCATTCCTGCCTTTTTCAACCCACAAAGAAATCTGCAGCAGTCATGATAGAGCTCCATTGAGCTTGCTCACTCACACCTCCTCTGTTACTCATTCGTTCTGTTTCTCCCACTGCTGCAGGCTGTCCTTTTGTACTGGGCCCCTGAGTGCATTGCTGCTTTTTTCTGCCCACAGAGAAATCCACAGCAGTCCCAACAAAGCTCCATTGAGCTCACTCATGCCCCCGCCCTCACTCACTCATTCTGTGTCTCCGGCTGCTGCAGGCTGCCCTTTTGTACTTTGTTCCTGCCTGCATTGGCGGCTTTTTCTGCCCACAAAGACATCTGCAGCACTCCCAACACAGCTTTGTTGAGGTCGCTCACTCCCCCTCTCTCACTCACTCATTCTGTTTCTGCTGGTGCTGCAGGCTGGCCTTTTGTACTGGGCTCCTGCCTGCATTGGCACCTTTTCCTGCCCACAAAGAAATCCGCAGCTGTCCTGACAGAGCTCCGTTGAGGTCGCTCACTCCCCCTGTCTCACTTGCTCATTCTGTTTTTCCTGGCGCTGCAGGCTGCCCTTTTGTACTGGGCTCCTGCCTCAATTGGCATCTTTTTCTGCCCACAAAGAAATCTGCAGCAGTCCCAACAGAGCTCCATTGGCCTCACTCACTCCCCCATCTCACTCACTCATTCCGTTTCTGCTGGCGCTGCAGGCTGCCCTTCTGTACTGGGCTCCTGCTTGTGTTGCCGCCCTTTTCTGACCACAAAGAAATCCACAGCAGTCACGATAGAGCTCCATTGAGCTCGCTCACTCCCCCTCTCTCAGTTGTTCATTCTGTTAATCCCACTGCTGCAGACTGCCCTTTTGTACTGCGCATCTGCATGCATTGCTGCCTTTTCCTGCCCACAAAGAAGTCCACAGCAGTCCCAACAGAGCTCCGTTAAGCTCACTCACTCCCCCTCCCTCACTCACTCGTTCTGTGTCTCCTGGCACTGCAGGTTGTCCTTTTGTACTGGGCTCCTGCCTGCATTGGAGCCTTTTCCTGCCCACAAAGAAATCTGCAGCAGTCCCAACAGAGCTCCATTGGCCTCACTCACTCCCCCGTCTCACTCGCTCATTCCGTTTCTGCTGGCGCTGCAGGCTGCCCTTCTGTACTGGGCTCCTTCCTGCGTTGCTGCCCTTTTCTGCCCACAAAGAAATCCACAGCAGTCATGATAGAGCTCCGTTGAGCTCACTCACTCCCCCTCTCTCAGTTGCTTGTTCTGTTAATCCCACTGCTGCAGACTGCCCTTTTGTACTGCACATCTGCATGCATTGCTGCCTTTTCCTGCCCACAAAGAAATTCACAGCAGTCCCTACAGAGCTCCCTTAAGCTCACTCACTCACTCCCCCTCCCTCACTCACTCATTCTATGTCTCCCGGCACTGCAGGTTGCCCTCTTGTACTGGGCTCCTGCCTGCATTGGTGCCTCTTCCTGCCCACAAAGAAATCTGCAGCAGTCCCGACAGAGCTCAGTTGAGCTTGGTCACTCCCCCCCCCCCCAAAGTCGCTCAATCCTAATCTGTCCCAAACAAGATTTCTGATAGCAACTGCGGTATTCTGCGCCGGAAGCATGGAAACACATTTTGGCCAGGATGTGAAAAATGACAGCTGTACTGTTCATAAGGAGGTGTGAACAAATGCCAGTGTTGAAAATCTGGCGTGAAAATATTACTAATTGGCAAACTTACAAGGGTGCGTGGAAACTGCACAACACACACTCTTAACACAGTCATTTTATGGAGTTTCATCACAAAATTTTCAACATAGACATTTGAGGACCTCTGCTCATGAACAGTGTCAGTCTGAGTTTCTTAATGTGTCCTGGACACTGCTTTCTCATAGTGACCGTGCTATTGTGCGCCAGAAGAGCGAAAATGCATTTCGGCCAGGATATGAAAAATGACAGATGCACTGTTCATAAGGAGGTGTGGAAAAATGGCAATGTTGAAAATCTGGAGTGAAAATATTGCAGGTTGCGAAGGTACAAGCATGTGTGGAAACTTGCGCAATGCACATTTGTAACACACTCAATTTATGGACTTTCGTCACCAAATTTTCAACATAGGCATTTTAGGACCTCTACTAATGAACAGTGTCATTGTCATTTTCATAATGTGTCCCAAACATGGATTTCCCACAATGACTGTGCTATTATGTGCCAGAACTGCGAAAACACATTTCAGCCAGGATGTGAAACATTACAACTGTACTGTTCATAAAAAGGTGCAGAAGAATGGCAATGTTGAAAATCTGGAGTGAAAATATTATTAATTTGCAAAGTTATGAGTGTGCGTGCAAACTGCCTAACGCATGCTCGTAACACAGTCATTTTATGGAGTACTGTCACCAAAATTTTCAACATAGGCATTTCAGGACCTCTGCTTATGAACAGTGTCAGCGTGATTTTCTTAATCTCTCCCGAACACTGATTTCACACAGCAACTGCGCTATTGTGAACTGGAAGAGCGAAAACACATTTCGGCCAGGATGTGAAAAATGACAGCTGCACTGTTCATAAGGAGGTGTGTAAAAATGGCAGTGCTGAAAATCTGGAATGAAAATATTGCAAAGTTGCGAAGGTACGAGTGTGCATGGAAACTGCACAATGCACATATGTAACACACTCATTTTATGGACTTTCATCACCAAATTTTCAACATAAGCATTTTAGGACCTCTGCTAATGAACAGAGTCACTATCATTTTCATAATGTGTCCCAAACATGGATTTCCCACAGCGACTGTGCTATTCTGCGCCGGAACTGCGAAAACATATTTTGGCCAGGATGTGAAAAATTACAGCTATATGGTTCATAAGAAGGTGCAGAAGAATGGCAGCATTGAAAATCTGGAGTGAAAATATTATTAATTCACGAGGTTACGAGTGAGCGTGCAAACTGCCTAATGCATGCTCATAACACAGTCATTTTATGTAGTATCATCACCAAATTTTCAACATAGGTATTTTAGGACCTCTGCTCATGAACAGTGTCATGGTCATTTTCTTAATCTATCCCAAACACTGATTTCCTGCAGTGACTGCACTATTCTGCACCGGAAGTGCGAAAACACATTTCAGTAAGGATGTGAAAAATGACAGCTGTACTGCTCACAAGGAGGTGTGAAAAAATGCCAACATTGAAAATCTGGCATGAAAATATTAAAAATTCACAAAGTTACGAGCGTGCGTAGTAACTGCACAATGCATGCTCGTAAAACAGTCATTTTTTGGATTTTCCCACCAAATTTACAACATAGGCTTTTTGAGAGCCCACCTCATGAACACTGGTAGTGTCATTTCATTAATCAGTCCAAAAAGGGGATTCCATGCAGTGACTGTGAAATCACCTTTTGGGGCCAAATAACTCCATGATAGTGCCAGAATTAATGAGGAGGGGTCCCAAAAACCCCATGTTGAAAATTTGTTGCCAAAATTCCAAAACATGCCTGACATATGCATCAAAGTTGAAACAACCCTATTTATTCCATTATACAACTTACCAGCATTTCCTCAGTTCGTGGATGGCTTTGTGGGACCTTTTCTGTTTTTACAGGGGCATGTGGCATGCTGGGGTGGGCTCCCAGCATGCTAACAGAGTCTTTTTGGGGGGGGCAGCTGTATCCGATGGGGATTAGGCACCCCCATTGGCCACAACAAAAGGGAATTGCTATTACGGGGGATTGGGCACCCTTGCCGGCACACATCAAAAGTGGAGGGTGACATTATGCTGACGGGATAGGGCACCTCGTCAGCACATAACAAAAACACACACACAAAAAGGAGGGTTACATAATGCCAACAGGGAGTAGGCTCCCCATCAGCAAAATGGACTATGTTAGGGCACACAGAAGCCGATGGGGATTAGGCCCTAGTCGGCAAAACAAACACAGTGGGAGGGGCACATGCTGCCGAGGGGATTGGCACCCTCAGCATGGGGTTTCATTCAGTATTGTCCATGAACATGGTAAGCAGCCGCCATGTTCACAAACAATATCACAGTACTAAGGTTCCGCTTAGCAATGACGGGTCGCTCCCTCATTGCAGCGGATGGCTTACGCTGCAATGACGAGGTGGCCCCTGACTGCAGCAGCTGAAACCTTACAAGGTTGTGGCATGCTGGCTGAACTAGTGTCAGCAGCAACATGCTATGGCATTGAGGAAAGTGAGCCAAGCCTTTAAAGGCTGTGGGGACATTGGCCACAACAGTGCCACGCCTCCACAACCTGCTTCTGGAAAGCTGCAATAATATGTTTCTTGCGGATGCATGCAATCAACGTAAAAAGGTGTGTAAAATATTCACTTGTGAAAATCAGGTACAGAAATGTAACACTACAGCCAGGGTATAAAGTGGAAACCCCTGTAAAGAGAACTCCCAGAATGTACATCAAAGTGGAGCTCCAGCCACCAGCATATAATACTGTGGTTAGAATCAGCAGAACAGAATTACACTATTATTGAAACTTTTTGAATTTCCAGTTGTTTAAGCAAGCAATAATACTCAACAGTGTGGGCAGTATTGGGCAATACCAGACTGCCCAGCAGTGTAATGAGGCCACATCGGGCCTTGTAGCCCCTGGGGCTGGAAGGTCTGGTATTGCCCATACCACCCACCCTGGAGGGCATTATTGCGCTTAGAAAATGGGCTATTGGTGACATTTACTGTAAAATAATTTAAAATATCACAGATTTGCTGAAAAACATTGTATAAATTAATAGAAATTATTTTGTTGGAAAGTAAGTCCCTGTACTGGTAAAGCTGCCGGTAGGGGCACTTTTGTTTTCAATACACTTTTGTCCTGTGCTTTCGTGCCTGCTTGACAGCTTGTTTTCTTGTTATGCCTGCTTGACAGCTGGTTTCCTTGTGTTCCCCTTTGTTTTTTTACCTGGTTCTCTCTGTTTGAAGATATGGGGAAGGATAGCAAAACGGAGTTGTCGGCCTACATCTCAAGCTCACTTGAAGCTCTGTTCCTTTACCGTTGGATTTAATCGTTAGCAAGTTATGACTGGCCACCTTACTGCCACTCCATCAAGTTATAAAAGAAACAATCAGAAAAAGAGATCCATAGGAAAAAAAACAAATATTATTACATATAAATATACTTAAATAGAAAAAACGAGTGAGTGGCAGGGCGGAGGGGGTTGCTCATTAAGCAGCAGCAAACAGTGGGCTGACATTTGGGGGGGGGCACGAGAGCATGGTCAGGAGAGTGGTGCCATTAGAAATGAACATGACTGAGAGAAACACTCTGTTATTTCTCTCTTTCCCCAATCACAAATAAGAAGTGGAGTGTATTTCTATATTTTAAATGAACATATCACTTTTGCTGTACCAGTACAGGGACTTACTTTACAACAAAATAATTTATATTAATTTATACAATGATTTTCAGCAAATTTGTGACATTTTAAATTAATTTATATTGAATGTCACAAACAGTCCATTTTCTAAGCTCAATAATGCCCTCCAGGGTGGGTGGTATGGGCAATACCAGACCTTCCAGCCCCAGGGGCTACAAGGCCCGATGTGGCCTCATTACACTGCTGGGCAGTCTGGTATTGCCCAATACTGCCCACACTGTTGAGTATTATTGCTTGCTTAAACAACTGAAAATTCAAAAAGTTTCAATAATAGTGTAATTCTGTGCTGCTGATTCTAACCACAGTATTATATGCTGGTGGCTGGAGCTCCACTTTGATGTACATTCTGTGAGTTCCTTTTCAGTTCCACAGACATAGTTGCTTTTTATCTTCACAGGGGTTTCCACTTTATATCCAGGCTGCAGTGTTACATTTCTGTACCTGATTTTCCCAAGTGAATATTTTACACATTTTTTTAATTTTTGAAATTAATTGCAAGAACAGCATTCTGCTTCTAAAGTCTGCGGTGTTGGCAACATTTGAATATATTTTATTAAAATGCAGCTGTTTATTTTATGTAGTGCCCCCCCCCCTGCACTGCCTCTCCAAAGTTCAGGCTGGAATTGTAGTTTCTACTTAACAAGCAGAGTTCTTGGTTACATAGTCAACTCTTGCATGGCAATCTGCTGTACTGGAGAGTTATAAAACAGCTGGAGATTTAATACAGGAGCTGTGATGGATAAACTCCAGGGCTACCGGCTCAGCTACTGCCTGCCCTCAGTCACACCATCTCCCCTCAGTGACACATGTAACATATTAACAGTCCAATAATTAGTAAGCATTCCTGTCTGCTACTTAAAATTTCACTCCCAGATGCTGCTCTGGTCTGATGTTGTTTTTATTACCTCTGATGATTCACTGCTATGTTGTAATCTTGGCTCACCCATTTATGTTTACTGGACTCACCAGGTTAGGTGAGCAGTAACATTCAGTCAAGTTTTCAAGCAGGAATGTCCCTGCTCCAGTTGCATGTGACCTGTCAGCAAAGGCTCTGGTCCCTTCAAGTGTGGAAAGCAAGGGGTTCTACTGTAAAATAACCAATGTTAACAACTAAGCTCTAGGGTTGGGTCGATGATACATTTTGTCATGTTTTGGATACTTTGAATAGTGGCAATATTTGGGTAACAAAGACTGTGGATATTTCCGCATTCATCAGCCTAGTATAATTGTACCTCCAACCACATTTGATCATTATTATCTGATCCATTTGCCACTATCTGTTTAGTTGTAGACATCAATGGAATAGATTGACCCTTCCAAAGTGTTCCATGTGTTTCAAACATGCTTAATGTGTATCATGCGGATCTCAATCTACGTGAAGTCTCAGTAGGTAGTAGCTAGTAGTTAGGATGCTCTTTGGAGAGAAGAGTCTTAATAGAGTAGGATTAGCTTAATAAGTAAGTTTACATATATTGAGGGAGCAATATTTCTAAAGTTTTAAAATGGTGAATCTCCTGAATTACCATTAGAACATAATGTGTGCATCACAGTATACAGTAGTTGTAACTGCTGTTACTGTTTTGCTTATTGTGATTTTTTTTTTGAATGGCTCCTCAAACACACAGTATACCAAGTACACTGGTGTGTAGTACAGTTGTAGAAGATGTGCCCTTTCAGAAAAATTGATAATGTAAATCTTATTTAAGCGGGATTAAAAATAGCATACAACATTTTTAAAAGGTCTGAGTCAGACACAGGAGCATGACCTACTCATGACAGAATCAGATCACTTGTGCCCAAGCTGCCAACCCTTATTTCTGAAAGATATGAGCCTTTTGCAACACAAGCATAATTTTTATGTTTGCTTGCACGCATGCGCAAGAAACATTTCGTCACAGCTTAGGAGAGAAGTGGGGTTTTGGATGTACAGCACTGTGGGGGCCAATGCCCCAGTACCTTTTGAGGCTTGGCCCACTTTCCCCAATGCAGTGGTATGCTGTTGCTGTCACTAGTTTAGGCAGCATGCCGCCACCTTGAAATGAATTTACTGCTGCAATGAGGGAGCGACCTGTCATTGCAGGGCAGTACCTTGCCATCCCGACCCAGTTCATTTGCTAATGGGGGAGCCCACTCCCTGTCGGCATACGGTAACCCCTCCCCCATTTGTTGTGTGCCGAGGGGGTGCCCAATCCTCCTTGGCATCATGCACCCCGCCCAACAGTCTTTCTTTGCCGACAGGGGGCCCAGTCCCGGTTAGCTTCAGTCCCCTGCCTTTCCCAGTTCAATTTGCCAACGGGGTAGTCCACTCCCTATCAGAATAATGCCCCCCCAATTTGTTGTGTGCCGAGGGGGGTGCCCAATCCCCTCGGCTCTAGCCCCCCACTCTGTATGTGACTTCGGGAGTGCCCAATCCCCCATCAGCTACAGCCCCCAAAAAACACTCAGGTGGCATGCTGAGAGCCTACCCCAGCATGCCAAATGTCCCTTTAAAAAAAGAGTCCTACGATGTTTTTGTTTTTAAAACCTGTAAAACAGAAAATGGTCCCTCATTGAGTTCGGTGGCCCTCTCCCAACCCATGCCCACCCTGCCCCTCCCCACACACACCCTCACCTATACTTATCTCCGGAGCCCAGCGCACAATCTTGTGGACCAGGAACACGTCTGCACTCTTCAAAGTCGACCGCAAACTGAAGAAATGCCAGTAAGCTGTATAATGGCATAAATCATTTTTTTTTTCAACTTTGGTGCATATCTCAGGTATTTTTGGGACTTCTGGCACCAAATCTTCAATATGGAGTTATTGGGAACCCTCCTCATGAATTCAGCCACTGTCATGGTGTTATTCGGTCCCAAAAGGTGATTTCACAGTCACGGTCACTGCGCAGAATCACCTTTTGGGGCCGAGTAACGACAGTGCCAGAGTTCATGAGGTGGACTCTGAAAAAATCTATGTTGCAAATTTAGTGGAAAAAATCCAAACAAATGACTGTTTTATGAGCATGATCACTGCGGGAAATCAATGTTTGGGACACATTAAGAAAATCACAGTGACACTGTTCGTGAGCAGAGGTCCTAGAATGCCTATGTTGAAAATTTAGTGATGAAAGTCCATAAAATGACTGTGTTATGTGCATGCATTGCATAGTTTCCACATATGCTCATAACTTCAAGAATTTGTAATATTTTCCCTCCAGATTTTCAACATTGTCATTTTTCCACACCTCCTTATGAACAGTACAGCTGTCATTTTTCACATCCTGGCTGAAATGTGTTTTTGCACTTCCGGAAAAGCGTGGTGGCTGTGGAAAATCAGTGTTTAGGACATATTAAGAAAATCATAGAGACACTGTTCATGAGCAGAGGACCTAAAATGCCTATGTTGAAAATTTGGTGACAAAAGTCCATAAAATGACTGTGTTACAAGCATGTGTTGAGCAGTTTCCACATATGCTCAGAAGTGCGCTAATTTGTAATATTTTCACTCCAGATTTTCAACATTGGCATTTTGCCACACCTCCTTATGAACAGTACAGCTGTCATTTTTCATATCCTGCCCAAAATATGCATTTGAACATCTGGCGCACAATGGCATGGTCACTGTGGGAAATTAATGTTTGGGACAGATTAAGAAAATCATAGTGACATTGTTCATGAGCGGAGGTCACAAAATGCCTATGTTGAAAATTTGGTGAAATAATTCCACTAAATGACTTCGGTACTATCATCTGTTGCGCAGTTTCCACGTATGCTCGGAACTTCAAACATTTTTAATATTTTCACTACAGATTTTCAGCATTGCCATCTCTTCGCATCTCCCTATGGATGGTACAACTGTCACTCTTCACATCCTGCCTGATCTGTGTTTTCTCACATATGACGCAGAATGGCATGGTTGCTGTGGAAACTCGAAGTTCGGGACACATTAACAAAATCACACCGCCACTGTTCATGAGAAGAGGCCCCAAATGCTTTCATGAGGTGGGGGTCACAAAAAGGCCATGTTGAAAATCTGTAGTGTAAATACCAACACACGCCGGGGGCATTAGGGTTTCTAACCATAACGACACACACTGTACAGACTGGCAGGCATCAGAGGTATAACTCTGGATCACCAGCTGTAATGCTCATACCATCCCACCCCAAGCCTGAAGCCAGTGACATGCATCAAGGTGTGCTTTGCACTCTTAAACCCCAGACTGCACCCATTTCAGCGCATGTCCTCATGAAATGGGGTGACTGTGAAGCTGAACACCCCAAGGCACACCTCAACACTTGTCGGTGTCTATAGGATAGAGTGAGGTGAAATGCCATTAGCATTATGGGCAACAACCCACAGGCACACCCCAATGCCTGTCCATCTCTGCAGGGTGAAGGTGGGATTGGCATGAGTTCAGTACTTCACTGCCACTCCTATTCTGCATCTGTCTAACTCCTGCATGTCCAATGCTAATATCAGCAAGCAAACATTCAGCATTGACAAATGCTTGTTCATTAATGCAAGTGCCAATTCAACAAATGCAACTGTGTCTGAGCTGCAGATGCTGATAGATAGATAGATAGATAGATAGATAGATAGATAGATAGATAGATAGATAGATAGATAGATAGATAGATAAGCAGATTTTAAAATGGCTTTGCAGAGCACCAGGTGCTGTACAGTTAAAAAATGAATAACAATAAACAGATGAGAGATGCATACAATATAGACTGTATATGGGTGTGGTATTCTAGTGCTAAACAGCTAGTGTTAGTAAATGCTGTGCTGCATGTTGCTTTCTTTGGGGAATTAACTAAAGCATAGCATTAAAAGAAGGCAACACCATGTACATAAAATATATGGAGAATGTTATTTCATTCTTTGGTAACTAGGTAATGCCCACTGGACACAAAGCCCTTTTACAAGGGCAGCCCCAGAACACTGGGGAGGTTAACTGACTTTCTCAGAGTCACAAGGAATGCAAGAGGAGGTTGTGGGAATCAAAACCAGATCTGCTGGATGCACCAAGTTTATTCACAGCTCACTGCTCTAACTAGTAAGCTATAATACCAGCCCCTGTCAGCATAGTACTATAAAGAATGTCCTACAAAATATGCAAACAAAAAGATGGGCAGAATAAGTTGAAAGTCATATCTGAAGGAATGCATCAAAAGCAGACCATCCAATTTTTGCCATTCATATTGTCCAGTTTATCGATTCAAAAAAGTCCCATTTTAGGAGAAGTTTACCCAAGTCTCCTCCTTGTAAAGGTCTTTCAGCATGCTTTGGTCCCCCCAAAACCTAAGTGAGGGTATGTTGTATCCCTCCTGACAGAAAAGAGTAGCCACTAATGAGGTCAGGTTTTTATGTCAGATGGCATTTTTGTGCTTTGTTATTCTACAGTAGTTTTCAAAGCTCTGCTGGTCTTGGCAATGTATAGCTGGTTATAGAACTGCATATATAACCTGTATTATAAGATGGATAATATGTTGTTTAATCACACACTGTTCTCCTACGTATAGGTCTCTGAGGGCTGTGTTTCTGTTAAGCTGTCCCCACAAACAATAGCTGCCACAGGGGTGGTTTTCAGTTTTAAGTGGGCCCACGAGGAAGCCTGCCTGTGTTGTTTCTGATACCTTGTACATGGTATCCACTAGTCTGTCTTTTATGGTGGGAACCCTTTTTGAGGCAACAAACTGTGTTTGTTCAAAAATTTAACAGTCTCTTAGAATAATCTCTAGAAGGTGCCAGTTACATTGCTTTGTTTTCTTGATGTCATAGAAACACAGAAGATGTCAGCAGAAAAAAAGGACATTTGACCATCCAGTCTAACCTGTTTTACCGTACCCTATCCTGGGACCTAATGTCTAGTTAGGGTTATTGCCCCCCTCCCCCACCCACTGCCTTATTGCTTCCACTGTGTATTAAGCCTTTTATTCTGTCCCAGCTGTATTTGAAACCATTAATGGTTCTTGACCCCCTATCTGTGCTAGTAGGCTGTTCCACGGCTCAACCACTCTCTCTGTAAAATGAAATGTTTTATGACATAGCATTATTGTACAAGAGATTTCCAGCTACTTTTATCTATGCATTTCATCCACAATTACTTTTGAATTCATAGGTATTTGAGTTCAGGATAGGGTGCACAAAACAATGGAAAATGCCTTCTTTATTTCTTCATGTGACACATTGACTATTTAGTTGAGAATACTGTTCTATTGCTTGTCTCACTTTCTATATATGTTTTTCCTTGTAGAAGACTCTCTCAACCTACAGTAAGGTCTGTTTCTTTATTTGCAGCTTTCAAGAATGGTTATATTGTAAACTCTCTCCTGGAATCTACTGATTTGCTGGCTCACGTTTTCCTCTTGACCCTGTTGTTCACTGCATATGTGTTTGACTCTTAGTTGTTCTGAGAATGAAATATTGTCTTTGAAATGTGGGTCATGGAAACTTTGTATATGCAGGAAAGGGTTTTTGTCAGAGTTTATGTTGGAGGCTAATATTGTAAGTCTACCAATTGTTTTGATAATTTCCAGATCCAGGAAAGGGATAGAGGTATAATTTTGCTGGATGGTGGTCTGTCAAAACATTGAGATGTGTAAAAAAAGCACCACAACTAGAGCAGTGAGGTGTTCGTCCCATATCAACAATGTATTGTCAACATGTTATTTCCACAAATAAATATAGGGTATGTTTATGGAATGGGTCATAGAGAGGGTGGAGTACAAACTGGTCCCACACCTTGCCATTTAAATGCTGTGGTAGGTGGAAGTTAGCTTGCTGCATATGGTAGTTCCTTTGATTGGTTGATAGAATGTTTGTACAGATTTGGAGAAGTTTTGATATAGTACAGTCTGTGCCAGTTCTTAGCAAGATTGGTGGAGAATAATGATGGAGCTTGTAGAAGGTCACCAGTAAAGACAGGGTTATTAGTAATAAAGTGCCCAACAAGTGGACCAGTAAAATAAACTGTGTGATGTATTGTCTTTTTTAGATTCAAAAACAGCCACCAACATCACCGTGCACCACTCCGATGGCCCGGGGTCGGAAGTGACTTCAGGTATCAGAGGGTCAGCCAGGGGGACGAAGATTGAGCATCCCAGGGACTACTCTCCCCCTCCTCCGGGGAGGGTGGGGTGGGACAGCCATGACTGCGCTGGCTCCTGGTGGTGGCTGGGGGTCGGTGCATGTGGAAGTTCACTGTGGGGATGGCACGGACAACGTTGGATGTGCAGTGTATGGAAGCATGCATGGCAGCATCTTTGACACCATTGCACACCCATGTTGTGGGGGTGGGGAACCAGTACAATCCTCCAGCATGCTTGAAGTCCAACCTTGACAGCACCACCATAGATGCACCCAAATCAGCTCCCCCTAAGCCCAGTAGCCAAGTCTCCACAGTGGTGGGGTAAATATCCACTGCGAAGTGACCTATGAGGGCTAGAAGGAAGGGGGTTCAAGCTCTGGCTGTGGCCAGGGTGGGGGGACCATAAGGGCTGGCTGAAAGGGGGAACCAAAGGCAACCCCCCCAGCCAAGGAGGTAATAAATACCATAAAAAAATAGCCACCAATGCAGGAGTGAATAACAGTAACTTACAGCACAGCATACACAGAGCAGCAGAGATCAGACAAATGAACCATCCACCCTATCAGTAAAGACAGAGCATCTTAACCATCCACAAGCAGAATAGATGTGCAACATTTATTTATTTGCTTTTGTTTACCAGGTAAGCATACTAGACAACCAAGTGCCTATTTTCAGGTGCGATCCAGGAGATTACAAAGGTACATACAAGAACATCAGACAAAACAAGAACAAGGTACAATCACGAGCATCAAGGAAAGCAAGACAATACAAGTAAACTCTAAATTGGGCTTGTTATATAAACCTAAGGCTTATTTGACATTGGAATCTCATAGAACAATTGCAATTGGTACTTTGTCACCCCATATTGATTACATTTCTTCTTTATATTACGGTTTGGGTGTAAGGGAGAGGAGGGTTTTGAGTGTAACTTATAATAATATTTGTCGATTTGTTCTTGATGTTCTATGAATGACACATCATTGTGTATTATACTCTTCATTGGGTTGGCTATCTCCCAAACTAAAGTTTGCCTATGCATTTGGTAACTTGGTATATCATCTATTTATGCTAGGAATTCTTTCCCTTTGTCTGATCTGGTAATAAACAGAGATTCTCAGGTTAATTTACGTTCAAATCTTGGAATTGTTCTGAGGGCTACAGTTAAAAGGGGGAAATCTGGTTCTCAATCTTTCTCATCAGTAGCTGCTAGTTTATGGAATGATTTACCTTCTTTTCTTAGATGTATGTTTTCAGTTATGGGATTTAAGGTAAAATTTAAAAGTTATTTGTTATCCATCGATGTATGTAATTGTTAGTTTATTGTTTTTGCCTTTGTCTTTTGTTGTATGTTATTCTTGATCTGTCTTTCGGGTCGGACCTGAAAAAGGGCTTTGCCCAGTGTCCTTACCTGATTAACAAATTTAAAATAACATAAAAATAAAATAAACATACCGGGGCAACAATGCCATGAGGGATAGGGGAAGCAGGTAAAATGATTAGTACAATTTGGAATAGAAGAGTCCAAAGGCAAAAACACGACAAACATACAGATCTTTTATGTTCAGAAGCACAAGCAACAAACTGGGCTTGTTATGTGTGTTATTGAAATCAATCAAGGTGTTAATGACATTTGTGGTGACCTTAATGTAGGTGCCTAGCAAGGGGACAAGGTGTCGTATGGTATATCCAGCAAGGAAATATAAAGACAAGGTAAATACAGATAGCATGCTATCTGGAAATCTGAAATGATGGGGGAGTATCAGAATACCCTTCAGAAAAAAAGAGTAATCTCAAAGAAGTGGCAGCAGTAGTGAATGAGGGTGTCTCATCATAACATCTGGAGGGCCTGGCAGTATAGTCTAGAGGTTGGAGTAACAAGTTAGAGTAATGAACAGTGAATGAACTTGGTACATCCGGCAGACCTGGGTTTTATTCTCATAACCTCCACTTGCATACTGTGTGACTTTGTGCAAGTCACTTAACCTCCCCAGTGCTCCTAGGTCACCCCTGAAAACAAGCACTTGTGCTTAGTGGGCCTTACCCAGTTACCAAAGACTAAAATAAAAGCAGAACTAAAATAAGTAAAATAACATCTCACACTCCCAGGTATCCAAAACAGGAAGGTAACATCGGCAATTTGGCACTGCTTCTATAAGGACCCCCAAAACAACTGCCATGCTACATGCACATTATGCCCCTACAAAGAAGCAGAGGTACAACAGCATACATAGATACCTCTGCTTTATACAGCCACTAGAAGGAGGTAGTACTTGTGGTGCTAGCAGTGGTAAGGGACAATCTGAAGAACAGCAATCTTATATGGATGTCTCTGTTTTGCAGTCACTTAATTACTATAAATTCTTAGGCCCAGATGTTTATGGCTGTACTTTAATACCCTCTGCTAAGAGTAGTATTTTTAAAAGGAAATTCTAGGGATCCATCTACCACTATTTACTAAAATAGATATCCATGCAAACTGTTGGACCGTGTCAGGTAGTCTAACAGCATCTGAATTTCACATCTCAAAAATGATGCATTTGTATTAAAAATCACACAAGTCCTGTGAAAATCATTTGTGACTTTAAAGCATGACCTTTTGTTGCAAACAGGTGGACTGCTTGTAGACATCATCCAGGTCAGTCGGACACAATTAGGCAGATGCATACAAAGGCACAACATATTTTTTTGTCTGAATCTGACCATTTTGAAAATCCTGCCCTAAGAGTGCAAACCACACTGAGAAACTGGTCAAATCTAAAAGTCCCTTTCCACTTTTCTGTAGTGAGCAGCATCACCTCACAGTTATATGCCAACTAACCCCAGCTGAATCAGTGGCTAAGAAAATAAGGCTGGCCTGTAATCATCAACTGCAAAGACCTAACTTTGGGTCTTTGAAAATATTTCCACCTATTTACTCTTTCTTCTTTTATGCCCCAGGCATCCAGCTCCCACTGAAACACATTTGCTCCTCCACCCCTGGCCCCCACCTACCTGCCATCCATCTGCTTTATGGAACTTCATTTACCCATTGGGGGTATACCAGATGGAGGGATATAACCTAGTGTGTGCCAAGCATCAGGTGATTGAGGAGGTAGTGGGAGCTGGCCTGGATATAATGGAGTTCCTGGAAGCTAGTACTGGGGCCACATTTTCCTTGTTCTGTCCCACCCAGACCCCTGTAAGTCATCAGTGTGTGAAGGGGACCAGTACACTTGCACATGCATGCATTGTGTGCCCAGAATAGGTTCCCAGCAATTGTCTTTCCTTTCCCACCCAAGTGGCAGTATCTCAGCAAAGACAACAACTCCTTCCCTGGAGGAGGAAAGCATCATCTGGAATGACCTATCCTCCTTCCCTCTGCTGGCCCCCTTCATTCCCAAACCCCAGTCACTGGAATCATGAGCTGCAGCACTACCTCTGTGTCAATGGGCTGACTAATTCACTGTCTTTCAACATTGTTTCCCCGTATGGCTTTTATCAACTTAATTGAGACATTGGAGCCCTGGTACCAAGTACCATACCAGTCATTCTGCTGTTTGGCTATCTCAGAGCAATACAATGATGAGCATGAGGAAGTGAAAACCACTCTGGCATTTTCTGCACCAGATCATGCCCATATCACAACAGATATGTGGATAAGCTATCAAAGAATTGACTAGAAGACTATCACTGCTTTCGGTTAGCATTTAATACATCAGTTGTCCAATCTAAACTTCACAACAGTTCTACTTGTAACCCACAACAATGATGGATGCAAGAAGTACTGTCCATCATGTTCTTTGAAAAAAGTCAAACTGCAATAAACATCTTTGAACCATAATGGGATAATGGTTTAAGCAGTAGCTTGGCCTAAGTACTGTAACTCAAAGTTTAGACTTATAATATCTGTCTAGGGTTGCAATATTGTTTAAACATAGAAACATAACATAGAATTTGATGGCAGATAAGGACCTCTTGGCCTATCAAGTCTGCCCATTTCTCCCTACCTACACTAATACTGCAGACTTTGCTTGATCTACAGCTCTTTCTCCCTCCCCCTTCCTTTCCACTATGATTCCCTTGTGCTTATCCCATGCATTCTTGAACCCCACTACTGTTTTCACCCCCACCACCTCCACTGGAAGGCTTTTCAAGGAATCCACCAGTCTGCCTGTGAAGAAGTACTTCCTCTCATCTCTCATGAATCTACCCCCCCTTCAGCTTCATAGCATGTTCCCTTGTTCTTGAGCACCTTTTCATCTGACAAATATTCTCCTCTTGTATCTTATTTACCCCTGTGAGGTATTTAAAGGTCTCTATCATATCTCCCCTCTCCCTCCTCTGTTCCAAGGTGAACATGTTGATGTCCTTTTGTCTCTCCTCATAGGACTTTTAATGCAGATCCTGCACCATTTTATTTGCCCTACTCTGGACCACCTCTACTCTGTGTATGTCCTTCCAGGGATGGTCTCCAGAACTGGACACAATGCTCTAGATGGGATCTTACCAGTGATCTACAAAGGGGCAATGAGACCCCTCCCTATTCACCCCAGCATCCCACTCGCCCTACCTACTGCCTTGTTGCACTGCGTGACCACATTCAGGTCAACCTGGAGAAACATTAAAGACATTAGAGACAGAAAGTAAACACATTTTTGTTGCTCTGAGCACTGACAAAATCTTGTGCTGGACTTTCTGAAGTTAATCAACCAGTGGAGGAAATATTGGGCTTGGTACAAAAGATTTGTGATCACTGAAGTTACTTTCCCAAAGACCATAAAGAATTCCAGGTGACACAGCTGTCCAGTGACCTGCATAGGCTAAAGCAGAAGGTTGCTACATGTTGGAACTTGACCTATTACAAGTTACAGAAACTACTTAAACAGAGAAACACAATCAACAAGTATTAATGTCCAATAAATTGGACTGGACAATGTAGCCCTTACTGCATCCAATAGCCCTGCATTAGCCCTTAGAAGAGGCAATAAAGGAAGTGAATGCTGATGGTGCTTGTCCCAGACAAATGTTTCCACAGGTTCAGTTTACGCATCTTCCTCCTGAATAACTTTACAGTGTTTATGAATAAGCCTCATCAATTGTATATTAATACACTTGTACATTTGTTTGTCTGTATAGAGTGTTGTACACTTGTATATTGTTGTTTGTAAAAAAAGTCATCAACTGCATATTTTTATATACTTGTATATTTTTTTGTTTTCCACACCATCTCATGCTCAGGGTGTGTATTTTCTTGACTCTGTATGTACAGTTTGTCTGTTTTGTTTTCCTATTCCTGCCATCCTGTGGCCCAGGTAGTGCCTGAAAATGGTCCTTTGGATCAGTGCACCTACCCGGTTACCAAAGACATAAATAAATAAATCTGTCTTTGTTGGACATAGAATAGCAGATGGAAAAGAATCCTGAAAGCAATGCTGCAATTTTCTCTTGTTAGGGTTTGGCTAAGAAGAAACTGTATACTGACAGTATGAAAATTGGCTCGTTTGAGCTGGTACATTATATGTTCGGTTCATACTTCAGGACAAGCACAAACTGAACACTGGTGAGACATCATTGTTGACAAAGTGGTAGCACAGTAAGGAAAAGACAAAAAATAGGCAGCAGCTTTCTGGGGAATGTGTCAAAGAATTAGCTACATCCTTCAGTGGGACACGTTCATTAGTAAACGCAACAAGCAGTGAGTTACCATTGCTAGCTGAGCTGCAGAGATAGAGGCCATTTGATTGACATACCCAACTGAAAGATCTCGGGCTCTTGCTGCTAGTGCCCCTCCAGCATGCCTAAAGGAGATTCTGGCCAATACCACCATGGCAAGAATCACCGAAGAACAAGTGTCATTCTGGATGATACGGAACTCTGCAGCCTGGACAAGCAACATTTCCAATCTTTTACTTGTTATGCACACCAACTTATATGTTTTCTAAGTGTATTTCCAGCTCAGCAGAAAAATGTAGTGACACAATATCAATCACTCTTTCATTCTGCACATGAGGAGCAGCAAGTATTTCTAAATGTGAATATTGAGATTTTCCATCCTCCAAAATATGCCCCAACAGCAACAGTGGTATCTCCAGTATTAGTTGTTGCAGAGGAAGACATACACAGCAGCAGAACAGTTCACTAGAGACTGGCAAGGTTCTGGAGGACTGGAGAAGGATGGACATGGTTCCACTTCACAAAAGTGGCAGCAAGGAGGAGCGGGAAATTACAGGCCTGTCAACCTGACATCTGTAGTAGGGACATTGATGGAAACACCATCAAAGGAAAGAATCATGGAACACTTGGAATCCAGTGGACTGCAGGACTTGAGGCAACTTGACTGTACAGCGGGGAGGTCATGCCAAACAAATCTGACAGAGTTTCTTGACTGGGTAACCAGGATGTTGGATTTAGGGGGGACGGTGGACATGGCTTACCTAGACTTCAGCAAAACCTTTGACACTGTTTCAAATAGGAAGCTGGTAAACAAGTTAGGTAGCATGGGGGTGGGCAATAAGGTAGTAACTTTGGTAAGAAACTGGTTAGGGGATAAGAGGCAGAGGGTGGTTGTAAATGGAGTTCGCTCTGAGAAGGGGAGAGTGACCAGCGGGGTACCACAGGGGTCAGTACTGGGGCCAGTCCTCTTTAATGTCTTCATTAGTGACACAGCAGAGGAACTAGTAGGGAAGGCCTGCCTCTTTGTGGATGACACCAAGATCTGCAACAGTGTGGACACTCTGGATGGGGTGCAAAGGAAGGAAAGAGACTTGAAATGACTGCAGGAGTGTTCAAAAGTTTTGCAGCTAAGTTTTACTGCAACAAAAGTGTAAAATAATGCACTTGGGGGTACAGTACAAATTTGGGGGGAGAGATACTAGCAGTGACCAAGCAGAAAAGAGACCTGAAGGCAATCATATTGGATGACCTGAAGGTGGCCAGATAATGTGACAAAGCGATCGGGAGAGCTAGTGGGATGATGGGATGTGTAGGTAGGGGTATTACCTACAGGAAGAGGGAAGTGGTGTTGCCACTACATAGGTCTTTAGTAAGACCACCTTGGAGTACTGTGTCCAGTTTTGAAGGTCACAGCTCAAGAAGGACATTGACAGGATGGAGGCTGTCCAAAGGAGGGCTCCCAAGATGGTACTGGGTCTACATCAAATGTCCTATGAGGAGAGGCTAAAGGAAATAAACATGTACACCGTGGAGGAGAGGAGAGAGAGGGAAGATATTTTTAATTTTTTTTTAGTCTTTGGTAACCAGGTAAGGCCCACTAGGCACAAGTTCCTGTTTTCAGGGGGGACCTGGGAGCACTAAGCAGTTAAGTGACTTGCTCAGAGTCACACAGTATGCAAGTGGAGGTTGTGAGAATCAAATTCAGGTCTGGTCTGCTGGATGTACCAAGCTCATTCACACCTCGTTCCTCTAACCTTTAGGCTATACTCCCAGCCCAGATATGATTGAGACCTTTAAATACCTTACAAGGTGAATAAGGTACAAGTGGGAGGTATTGTTCAGAAGGAGGGTGCACAACAACAAGGATCCAGGATATGAAGCTGGAGAGGGATAGGTTTAGGAGAGATGTGAGGAAATACTTCTTCATAGAAAGGGTGGTGGATGCCTGGAATGGTCTTTGAGCAGAGGTTGTGTGGGCAAAAACAGTGGTGAGATTCAAAGAAGCCTGGGATAAGCACAAGGGAGTGATAAGGGATAGGTAAGGGGTGACAGAGAAAGTGCTGTAGACCTGGAGGGGTCTTACAGTGTAAACAATTCAACAACAAAGGGCAGACTGGATGGGCCATGCGGACGTATCTGCCATCAGCTTCTATTTTTCTATAACAGATGAAAATGAAAGTGTATTGCAGAACTAAAGAAATATTTGTTGTCAACTGAGGGCGGGAGGGGGGTGGTCCCAGACAGCCACTGAACATCTGCTGAATATGACAGGTTGTAAATGCATGTAGACCAAAATCCATCTTGTCAACAATGTATTGTTACTTATACAGGATGTTGGGGACAATATTCTTCTTTTCAGAATTCCTTCACTAATCAGTATATATTTAGTAAACCTGTGTTGCCCGTGCATTTCTTTTCATGCCATGATGTGCAGGATGCTTCCTCGTGTGTAAGTGTGGGCTCTGACTCACTCCAACTGTATTTGTGTTCTGTGGCTGTAGCATGCTGGGTTTCCTCTCTAAGTTTTCTTGGGCTGTACCAACCTTGTCTGCCTTGACATATAGTGGTGTGCTGGATGTCTAATAATTTGCCTTGGGCCCTGCCAACCTTCCCCTGTATTTCCATGCTGCATAGATTTGATGCCTTGCTGAAGTTGTTATACATTCCTGATTGTACTGCATTCTGCAGGTGGCGATGCTCCAGTACTGGCATGCAAACCATTAACTTGGTCTTCCCAGTCAGTGTATGTCAGGTTGGTATGTATAGTACAATAAAGTGGTGTGCAAGAGTATGTGGGTATGTATGATGGAGGGGATGTCCTTTGTAAAATGAATGCGATTTGACAGTGTAAGACTTACTGTTCTTAAGGTACTTCATTTCATGTTCTGAATTACTACCGATTAGTTCTTTAACTTCTTTCCAGTTTTTTCTTTTTTTTTAATTTATATTTTACTTTTATTCAAAGAGAAAAGGAAAACAAAATTTAAGATACAGAATCTACACAGTAACATTCTCGAAAATACACATCTAAGATTTATCTTCTTAAGCATAAAAAATATTTTTAGAGGGATCGGAAAAGAAAATGAAAGTGACTATGCTTAAGAGCACAAGATATTCAAATTCAAATTAAATATGATAATTTCTGTGCTTTACATGCCAAGCTTTAAACATCCCTGCAAGCATTATTTCAGATCATAAGGTTTATCCTTTTCAGGCAAAGCTAAATAGCAGAGCTATAGACTATTCACTCTGGTACCACCTTAATATCATAAAAATATTAAGTCAGTACGAGGAGAAAAGCATAAAAAGCAAGAAAAAGCTTTCATTCCAGTTTTCGACTACAGAATGCATGCCTTTCAACAAACACATGGCTGCTACACCCAGATAATGTGTGCCATGGACTGCTGCACACGTTGTTGTATCCCACTCTTGCTTGGTTTTGCTGTACAGTATGTGCTCCGATATGCCAGATGTCGCTGCCAAACTTACTTCACTGTATATATACAGTACTCACCACTACTGAGTAAAATTACTGACACTACCTGCAGTCCCTGTACTCATCTATGATGACACTGGCTGCACTCCCCTGCAGTGGTGTACTTAATCATCCCACCTGTACTGAACTGATCACAACACAGACTGACATTGCTGGACCTCTTTTAATCTCTGCCAACAATACCTTGATACTATGGTTTGAAGCGATGGACATCTCACTCTCAGAATATTCTGAGTTGCCTTGATCACTGCCAAATGTATTCAAACTTATCTGTGCTGATCACTACTAAATGCTGTTGGTAAAACTGCCTGCTATTCCCAGCACTCATTTCTGAGGACGCTGCCTGCACCAACCTGTAGTAGTGAACATGATGTCCTCTTCTGTGTATTAAGCTGATTATATCTCAGACCTGTATCACCTGATCTTCCCAATGCTTGTCTTTGCTGACATTGTCTGATCTTCAGTGGACTCACACTGCCTGTCTGTTTCATCTGTGGCTTACTTGATATCTCATGTACTAACCATTTTTATCAACATTTCTAGTCATCCTTTCCATGCTCTTCTCCTCATCTTATAACACTGACTGACCTTCCCTGTATTCTTCTCTGCCACCATTACACAGTATCAGGCATTCCAAGCCGCATACATCTCTAGCTAGACTGCCATGCTTTCTGATTCCCTGTAATGTGGCCCTGCCAGGTTGTATTGGCACATCATTAATAACACAAGCTGGCATTAGATGCCATTATCATTTCATTTTCCAACACTGTGCTCATAGACATGGATAGTAAAAGGATCCTTGTCAGATATTTAAGCAATAATGCATGACAGGGTGTTGGTTGTGCTGGGATAACCTCATGCCTGGGGTCACTGAGCATGAGACCGCCGGCCGAGTGTGTCCATTGCCCCAGAAGTGATGTCTTCCCAGCATGACCCACACCTTGGAGTGCATTATTGCTATTATACAATGGCTCATTTTATTAAAAAATAAATAAATAAAATAAAAAACATTTTAAAAACATTTGTTATAAATGATTTTGGACTGTGGAAGCATACTTGTTAAAAAAGAGTTCCTTGTTCATTTGTCCACTAGGTGGAGGTGTGTGGTAGTGCATGTCTTGTTAGTGTGTTCTCTAATGAGTTGTGTGTTGTTCCCCTCACCCCACCACCCCACCAATGCTGCATCTGTGGCCTGTTCTTAAATTCTCTTGGTCCTGCCCCCTGCCCTGGGACAGGAAATGTGTTGTGTGATGATGGCTTTAGTTTACAGGACAGAAATGAGGATCACGACCATACAATGAGCGTAGTGCTATTGTAATGCAGATTCGGTTTCACTGTTATGTTGCTGACTGAAGAGGGCTGAGAAGCTGGCTGAGAAAGTGAGGGTTTCATCTGAGCTGCATTTTACTGGGAACAAGAATTTTGGGGACCCCTGGCTATTAGAGAAAAGCATAATCGGGAAGTAAATGGAGCGGTATGTCATGCCAGCACTGTGAACATTTGTTTCATTATGGGAACTGGCAGCGATGGATTGAGAGTGACCAGCTGAAGCCATGACAGCTTTGGTTTTGAATTGAAGGGCATGACAGCTTTGGTTTTGTGAAAAATAGTTATTGGAGGGTGCAGGGCTGAAGGACTTACAGACAAAATAACTTAGAGTTTCATGGCAGTTTTTTTTCCCCTGTACTGAGTGGGGTCAATGAACTGTGCAGCCAGCAGTTATAGTCTTAGCAGTTCACTGAAGCCGCTGGATTCAGGGAAGAAAACAGCTGTGAAGACTGAAATTATTGTATAAGATTTCTTTTCTGTGGGAGAGCAGACTGTGACTTGGTGGGTGGGAGGTTTTAACTTTTATTTAACGCATGGGTGTAGGCAGGCATACTCCAAGCACTCCATGGTGTGCAATTTTTTTTAAGGGGGAGAGCAAATAGGCTCTAAACTGCTTCCTTTTTCCATGAACGTTAACAAAGAAAATACTGAACCTTTCTGTAATTTTATTCATAGGAGTCAAAACTAGAAGAACTGGTCACTAATACTCTCTTTGCATCCCAAGGACAATACAACTTTACAGGCTCTGGACTGGTATGTGGGTGTTTTAGGGAACAATGCATGGCATTTGTATTTACACATGCATGGCAACAACCAATGTCATGAGATACAAAAGTTGTATTTATTGTGCCAAATGAGACAACAAACATGGTCCTGGTGTACATCTGGCTACACCGGGGGTGGGGTAGCTCACCCTAACAAGGTGGGGGGGGGGGTAGCAGTGAGTCCACTTGGTGTGCATCTCTGAAATCCCTGGCTACACC
The DNA here is from genome assembly GCA_016271365.2 of Neoceratodus forsteri. Taxonomy (NCBI): domain Eukaryota; kingdom Metazoa; phylum Chordata; order Ceratodontiformes; family Ceratodontidae; genus Neoceratodus; species Neoceratodus forsteri. Next base: position 740,020,980 of record CM057449.1, read on the forward strand.
CCTGATTTAACATAGAGGAGTCAGGAACACTAAAGGCGGATTGCCAGCGGGGATCACTGAAGCGAGTTGCCGAATGGGGATCACTGAAGCGGGCTGCATGTGGAGGGGAGGCAGTAATTTCATGTTGATGTGCTGAAGTCATGTGTGTGCTGGACTTCATAAAGTGAGGTTACACTCAGATAACCTCACTGTCCCAGGCGCACACTGACCAATCAGAGTCCAGGAAATTTTCTTGCCATTGTATAATTGGGGGTTTTACCTAGGTAATCCAGTAGAGTGCATAATGGACCCAAATCTACTGAGCTCTCTAGTAAGATGAATTCAGTGAATTCCTGGATGAAAAAAGCATAACCCAGAAGGCTTATATAGTATACAAAATCACACATGCCTCCACAATGCAAAGCATCATGGGCTGCATATGCAAATCACCACAGAATGTTATGCTGGTCCAACTTTAAGCAGAATTGCATGGTGCCGAAAGGCCTCTCACAGTTTGCGAAGGGTGCTAACAGAAGACATAGACACGTGTTTCGTCCTACCAGGACTCATCAGTATACCTCGTCTGTTTGACACCCCAGTGGAATGGACCAGCTACCTAAGGCAGTGTGCCTGGGATATATTGGTGAACCCATTAAAAATAAAAACTATTTAAAAGATACAAAGAACCTCTGTGCGAAACACTGAGGCAAGGTAAGTTTTTATTTTAATGGGTTCACTACAATATATCCCAGGCACACTGCCTTGGGGTAGCTGGTCCATTCCACTGGGTGTCAAACAGACGAGGCATACTGATGAGTCCTGTAGGACGAAACACGTGTCTATGTCTTCTGTTAGCACCCTTTGCAAACTGTGTGAGAGGCCTTTCCGCACCATGCAATTCTGCTTAAAGTTGGACCAGCATAACATTCTGTGGTGATTTGACAATGCAGCCCATGATGCTTTGCATTGTGGAGGCATGTGTGATTTTGTATTTTCTTGAAACTTGGCTTCCCAGCCAAATGCCCTTTTGGGTAACCCTTGCCTCAGTGTTTACACACAGAGGTTCTTTGTCTTTTAAATAGTTTTTTATTTTAATGGGTTCACCACAATATATCCCAGGCACACTGCCTTAGGGGTAGCTGGTCCATTCCACTGGGGTGTCAAACAGACGAGGCATACTGATGAGTCCTGGTAGGACCCTTTGCAAACTGTGTGAGAGGCCTTTCGGCACCATGCAATTCTGCTTAAAGTTGGACCAGCATAACATTCTGTGGTGATTTGCATATGCAGCCCATGATGCTTTGCATTGTGGAGGCATGTGTGATTTTGTATTTTCTTGAAACTTGGCTTCCCAGCCAAATGCCCTTTGGGGTAACCCTTGCCTCTGTGTTTACGCACAGAGGTTCTTTGTCTTTTATATAGTATTCCACATATGTGCAGTTTACTTTGTAGTGATCCAGCACAACTTATCAAACAATCCATTATTTGTTGCCCCATTAAAAGGTATCAGGCAATTCAAGATATGATGATGCATGAAAAGGTATCAGACAAGTTAATATATTTGCCCCATTTAAAGATATTGGGCAAGTCAATATATGTTGAACCATTAATCCAATATATCTTGAGGCATTAAAAGGTATCAGGCAATCTACTAGAAGTTCATCAATTGAAAGTTATCAGACAATCCAGTATATGTTGACCCATTAAAGGTATTCAGTCCAATATATTTTGATCCATTAAAAGGCACCAGACAATTTAATAAATGTTGATCCATTAAAAGTTATGAAACAACCCAATTTATGTTGATACATTAAAGAGCTAGTGTACTGAGACATTACAGCCCAAGTACTGTAACCAGGGTATTGTGATTTGGGGATTTTACATGAAATGTTGACATCCAAAGGTTTTTAGTAAGCTGTTCATTTTGAATCAAAATTTGGGCATAAGCAATCCTTTTTCAGACACAGATTAGATTCAAGCAGCTCGTGCACACTTCTGTGGTGAAAGGAAGTGATGTTGTGGGAGAAGTAAGCTGTGCAGCTCTACATCAGCTGTGTAGTCAGACTGCAGCTGGGAATGTAAAAATGTATGTTAGACTCCTCTTTGTTGGGGTCTTTTCTAAACATTGTGAACTGCTTGTGATTATGTGTTATTAGCAGTTGTGTTGCCTGAGGATGTAATTCCAGTTTGTTTTTGCTACTGTCACAATTCATTTTTTGTGAGCTTGATTAAGAAATGGCCCCATCCTCTCACAGTCCTATCACTACCAGTTACCCCCTACTCCAGTTCCTCACCACTGCATGCCTGCCATTACCGCATGTCCACTACCCACTGTAGGCACCTCACCCCTGCATAGAAACTGGCACAGTCACTCTGTTCACCTCCATGGCTGGCAGCTATACGAATGATTGAGCATGGTTGCAATCCATCTGAATAATATGGTCGGATTGCGATTAGACCGAGTCATTCAAATGGCAGCCGCCAGCAGAGGTAAGCATGGGGACTGTGCCAGTCACTGTTAAGAGGTGGGCATATACAGTGGGTAGTGAATGGGGGGGTGATGACTGGCAGTAATGAGGACATGGAGTGGACATGATGGGGATGTTTTCCGGGAGGGGGTTACACTTGAAGATAGTAACTTTTTTAATATTTTTTTTTAATTCTATTTTTTCCTTCCCTCCTTGACCCCAGACTCATCTCCTCTCCCCCCCCCCCAGCACCAGGCATCCCCCGGGTCTACCCTCTGGGGAAGGGTCACCCCACCCAGGGTGCTCTTTCTTATAGGGTTGAGCACCGGGCCGGGGAGGAGGAAGAGAACCAAGGAGAGTGCCGCGCTTCACTTCCAGGAGTGTGGTCCTTGGGTGGGAGGCACCATTGCCTATCATTGTGAGGAGGGGGGGGTATTTACTTAGGTAGTTCTCCTGTGGAGCCCGGCTGTCAAGACAATGTACTGCCGCAGCTCCACCCAGTCTGCCCATTTTTCCGCATCTATATTCTTACTGCAGACCCTACTTGATCTACTGATCTTTCTCCTTCCCCTTTCCTTTTCATTACAATTCCCTTGTGCCTGTCCCCTGCATTTTTGAAATGCACAAATGTTTTTGCCCTACCATTTCAGCTGGAAGTCTGCTCCAGGAATCCACCACTCCTTCTATGCAGGGGTACTTCCTCACATCTCTCCTGAATCTTCCCCCTTTCAGTTTCAGATCATGCCCCAGTGTCCTTGAACACCTTTTTTGTGAAAAATACTTCCCTCCTGTACCTTATATGTGTCTGTGAGGTGCACTCTGTCATATCCCCTGTCTCCACCCTCTCTTCCAGGGTGTGCATGTTGAGGTCCTTTAGTCTCTCCTCATAGCGCTTTTGATGCAGCCCCAGCACCATTTTAGTTTCCCTACTCTAGACCACCTCCACTCTGTCTATGTCCTTCTGGAGATGCATTCTCCAGAACTGGACACTGTACTCCCCTTCCTTATCCCTCACCCTCTCCTTCACCACAGTGCTATTCCCTGCCCTTCCCATCTTCCTATCTAGACCAGGTGGGCCAAGCAGTCCTTATCTGCCATCAAATTCTATATTTCTATGTTTCTTTCTGAACATTTTAGACCTGGAAACTGCTAGGTCCCAGTCTTGGTTCTGTGTGCTCTAAGTCTCTGTGATAGCTGGAATGCCAACAATAACTGCAATTCTGCCATTTTGTTCCTTAGACTACTGGCATTTATAGACACCATCCTCCACCATGACTGTGGACCCCTCTTACTCCTGACCTTCCCTCTTCCACCCCCTTACTTGGTCCCTCGCTCCTGAATCCCCCCACAGTTGGACACCCCAACCACTCCATTCCATCCCTGCTGGCCTGCCCCCTACCTTTCCATTCTGTCCTTCCTCCTGCCTATCCCCTCATCATCCCATGCCCACTGCCCCCTTCCCTGCACCATCTACCCTGCCCCCCACACCTGAACTGTCATCCTCTCGTCCCTTCTCCCTACTTACCTTGACATGCTTGGCTGCTTCAGAACTCAGGAGGAGGAGGAAGAAGGAATGTCAGTATCTTGAGGGAATATAGAGAATTTTTATTTTATTTTTTCATGGGATGCCACCAGGGTGCCAACTACCAGGGGCCTGGCACGGCATGCTGCCTGCTGGAACATCTTTGCTGCCCTGCCTACTGCTCAGACCATGCTACCACAGCATAGCTCAGGATACACACACACAGGCTGCTTCAGGACTCCGGAGGAAGGATCCACTGCAACTTGGGAGAATTTGAAGACTAAGAATTTCAATTTGAAAACTGCCATATAAAGAAACATTTTTTTTTGGAATGCCACCAAGGTGCCAAATACCAAGGGCCAGCCACTGGCATGCTGCCAGTGGCACACACTTGCTACCTTTCCCACTGCCCAGATCATACTGCAACACCACAGTTTAGGACAACATGCACACAGGCTGCTTCAGGACACAGGAGGTGGGAACTGATGCAATTTGGGGGACTGTGAAGACTAAGAGTTTCAATTTGAAAACTGTCATAAAAAAATATTTTTTATGTAATGCCACCAAGGTTCCTGTTACCGAGGGCTAGGCACCAGCCTGCTGCCAGCTGGCACACAGTTGCTGCCCTGTCCACTGCATAGATCACATTGCAACAGCACAGCTCAGGATGACACACACACGCACACACACTGGCTGCTTTAGGACTCAGGAGGAAGAAACTGTTGCAACTTTTGCAAACATGACGACTTGGAGTTTCCACTTGATAACTGCCACAAAAAGAAAAACATTTTTTTTATGGGATGCCACCAAGGTATCAACTACCAAGGGCCAGGTACTGGCATGCTTCCAACTGGTACACACTTGCACGGCTGCTAGAACAACAGAAAGTTACCAAGTAGTATGCCGTAGAGCACGGTACTGGCAAGGGAGACAAACATGTCAGTTTAAATCATTGTGCCTGATGGAGACCCTCTGCACTGTGCTGAAGCCCTTTGAGGAGGCCATAAGGGTGGTAACTGCTGATGCAGCTGGTCTAAGCCAGGTAGTCCCCATCATTGCCCTCATTAAGCTGTGACATATTCATATGAAAACTCAGTATGAGGAAAATGAGGTTACCACGGCTCTCAGTCTAGTACAAAGGATAAGATCTCATTCTGGAATGACATACGCACTTCAAAAATGCATACCTATTCACCCTGGTCTCCTGTCTTCCCCCATCGTTAACCTAGAGTCCCTATTCTGTGTCCTCCTTTTCCCTTGTCTCCTCTCCCCACCTTGCTCTCCTTCCCACTCCAAACGTAAAACCCCCCACCTCATCCTTCTCCTCCTTCTCCTATTCCTCCTCCTGTCTGCTAACATAGAGCCCAATCCTTGACCTCCATCTGCCCTCCCTTCTCCCCAGATGCCACCTCCAAAGGCCTCAGAATCTTCCATCTAAATGATAGGAGCCTGCTACCGAAATTTGAGCTTCTTTCTGTTTGGCTGCAATTACACTCCTCTAATGTCCGATGTATCACTGAGTCTTGGCTCTCCTACAGGATTCCCGACCATAACCTGTCATTTTCTGATTACCATCTTTTTAGACAGGATAGCGGTAACTGTGGCAGAGGGGTCACCACTTACATTTGCGAGAGTCTGACATGCACTGTGGCATGCAAAGAGGCATTCCCTCCTCCCTCGAATATCTTTTAGTCAAACTTTCCTTTCTCTTCTCAGTATCCATTTTCATTGGAGTTCTTTATGCCTCTCCTAAGAATTCTCGCTCTTCCCTGGTAGATTGTCTTTTCACCATTGTTTCTCTTTCCTCCACAGGTGAAGTCATCCTCCTCGGAGACTTCAATATCAGTTGGATTTACCCATCCTCAAGACCTTACATTCACAAGACTGAGTCACTTAATTTGACACAGGTTATTTCAGAGCCCACCCTGCTCAATCCCCACCCTGCTAAACTTTCCCTATTGGACTGAGTTCTAACCTTCCGCCCCTCACTGCATTGTGGATGGTGGTATTTTGCCAGATGCCTTTAGCAACCACTGTATAACCTTCTGTGCCAGAATAATCTGATGACCACCACCCGCTACCTAAATATGTCTGGGCTAGGTCTCTTCAGTTGCTAAATATCAACGTTCTACAGAGCGATCTTACTGCTATTGACTGTTTTGACATCCTCAGTGCCTCAGATATCAATGTTGCCCTTGCTTTTTCATTCCAAATTTTCTGCTGTCTGGGACAGGCACACCCCCCAAGGAAACTCAGAGTAAAAACATCCCACCTTCCCTGGATTACCTCTGATATCATGGACTTGTGTAAGTCCCAGGATCGTAATGCAGCCCATTATATATGATCCTGCTCCTCCTCTGACCATTTCTTCTACAGGGCTCTGAGGAACAATTGTACTAAGGCTGTCCAGTCAGCCAAATCACAGTCTTTCAAGGCAAACATCGAGTCAAACCTAAATTTCCCATCTAAATTTTGGAAGGTTATGCACTCACATTTGACCCCCTGCCCAGTCAGATCCCCCCATTCTCATGGAAAATGGTTCACCTGCATCTGACCATGCCTCTGTTGCAGCTCTCTTTAACAAGTTCTTTACAACCTGTGCCTTTCCGTCCTCCTACACTGCTAAATCCCCTCTCCTCCTTCCCTCCCTCATACCCCTCCTGGTTACCACTTCCCCGTCACCGTCCATGAAACCCTACTTGCCCTTTCCTGCCTTAACCCATCAAAGTTCAGTCCTGATGGTCTCAACCCTAAGTTACGCCTCTTAGATCCTACTATTGCAACTCCCCTTACTTACCTGCTCAACCTTTCCTTCACTCTTTGCATTATTCAACAGTCTTAGAAGATGGCCAAAGTTATTCCTCTTCACAAAGGGGATGACCCATCTTCTCCTGGTAACTACCATCCCAATTCCCTCCTCCCCTTCCTCTCTAAACTGCAAGAGAAACTGGTCCATGCCAGACTCCTCAATTTCCTCTCATCTACTAACTTCCTATCACCTTTCCAGTCTGGCTTCCGGAAGCACCATTCCACCATCTCTTCCCTGCTGTGTGTCACTGATGCCATCTTCTCTGGGATTGACCAGCGGCTCATAACCACAGCAATTTTTGTTGATCTGGCCAAAGCCTTCGACACTGTGTCTGACCCGCTTCTCCTGGACATGCTGAGAAATGCTGGCTTCTCTTCACCTGCTGTTGCTTGGGTCAGCTCTTACCTAATTGGCCATGTACAATTGGTACAGGTTGGTGGTTCCTTGTCACCTCCCCTTCCTATACAATATGGGGTTCCACAGGGCTCCATCCTTGGACCCCTCCTTTTTTCAATCTTCCTCAATGACCTCCCCTCCGCCTGTGTCAACTCATATACACACGTATGCAAATGACATAGTCATCTTCACCTCTGGTCCTTACTCTGCAACTGTAGAAAACCTGCTCCAGTGGGATTTCAACAATGTCCCCACTTGTTCCATTCTAACCAACTTACAGTTAACACTAAAAAGACAGTCTCCGTGACCTTTGGTACCAGTCAGAAACCAGCCAGACTCACTGCTCCCACCCACCCCCCATCTTCACCACTCTGGATGGCACGCCACTTGAAGTGGTTCAGTTGTTAAAGTATCTGTGGGTGTGCCTTGACAATAAGCTTGACTTCTCAGCCCACAATGACGTCACCCACGCCAAGCTCCATTCCAAGCTTGGTGCCCTCTATCATTACAAAGACTGCCTATCTCTGTATGTCCAAAGGGAACTGATTAACAAAATGGTGTTCCCTGTTTCTGACTATGCAGATGTAGCCTATGGCTCTGTCCCCTCCACTTCCCTTGCCAGACTGGATATCCTCCTCTGCTCCTTCTACCATTTTGCATCTAACTCTCCTGCATGCACACATCATTGTTTGCTCTACTCCTCCCTTTCCATCCTCCCTCTGCCATCTCACCGACAGGCCCATTGCACTACATTTATCTCCAAATATTAGTTCAACACCCTTTCCTCCTACCTCTCCTCACTCCAATCCCAAATCCCACCTGCCTCCAACTCCCTCCACTCTAGGGACCATCCCACTTTTGCCATTCCTCACACACGCTCCTCTGCTGGACAATCTGCATTCTCCTGTAGGCTTCCCTCTTTAATTGGAACAAACTCCCCTCCTCCCTCTATCACTCCCTATCCTTTAACTCCTTCAAATGCCTGCTGAAACTTCAATCCCCTCCCCCACTTCCTCCTGCTGCCCTTCTTCTGGTTACCCTTGAAGTCTTGATTTTAACCCACATAAGTTTCCGGTTGTGATTCTAAACACTCCTAAATTTCACTGTATTTTGTTTAATTTTGGTACATGCAAATTCTCTTTATTATATTATTGTAACACACTACTTGCCTGTCTGTTCAGATATTGTTTTGCTATTGTCTACTGCTGTTTTGCCCCATCTCACCCTTCCCTGGGTTGCACCTAGAAATGAGCCTTGGCTCAGTGTGCCTTTTCTGGTTATCAAATTATTAAATAAATACAGATGACCAGTACATCCTGGCCACTCTCTTGGACCCTCAGTTCAAAGACACATTTGAGACATTCTTTGATGCACCCAAATGCAGTAAGGATTAGTAGTCCTATAAGGTCTTGCTTATACACCTAATTTCTGTACATATGGCACAAAACAAGAACAGGAACACAAACAGAGCAGAACAACACTCATCATCACACCTTGTTGCAATCACATGGGCAGGCCAAGTGGGGGAGAGGGAAGTAGGACGATCCCAATGTGATTCCACTGCTACTGAACGTCACAGGAGTCACTTATTTTTGTCTCCAAGTCAACCTGCTACTACTGCTGCTGCTATACCCCCCAGAAAGATAGCAACTGATGACAAACAACTATGGGACCAAATGTCTGACTGTGGCTTGATGAAAAAGCATGGCAAGTCACTTTCTGACATAGTGATGCCTGAGATGCCAGCAAATAAAAATTTGTAGGATTATCTGGATAAGAACATGCCACTAGCAGAAGTAGAGAAGCCTGGATTGTACTGGCACCAAAAAAGGCCATCTGGCCCTCTTTGACACAGGTAGCCATTGAACACTTCAGTTGGCACATACTCAGAGAAGATTTTCAGTGCTGCAGGCAATATTGTCACCAAGAGGAGAATATGCTTTTTGACACCAAATGTAGAGATGTTCACTTTAAAAAAAATGTAACTTGTCCTTTTTTCCAAAACCCCTTTTGCCACAGTTTATGGATAATAAATCTCCTCCACTTCCAGTTGGGCTAACAAAGGAGGATTATGATGTGGATGGGGAGTCGTTCTTTACACATTAGGTTTTTTTTTTTTTTTAACCAGTAGCCTAGACATACCCTGTGGGATGCTGCACTGTTGTCCTCACTCAGTCCTCTTCAGATTAATGTATGTTCAATTTTTGCCAGGCCTGCACAGGCTGAATTAATGATTTTTGGGTCAATGTTGCCCATGAAACCAGTATGTACAATACTTAGCCTTGGCATAACCAGAAGCCTTGTCCATGTGTGGCAATGTCCCAATGGGCACTCAATTTTTGGAAATAGTAGCCCATGTTGTGGGATTCTGTGCTGATATTTTAAGAACATACAGAGGCCTGACAAATTATTTATTTATTTATTTAGATTTTGTTAACCGTGTAAGCTCACTGAGACCGAAGGTCCCTTTTTCAGAAGTGACCCGGATTAGTTACAACCATAAAATACATGCATTGGTAGGAGTATACAGTAGGCTAAACATTGATTGGATAAGGCAGTAGAATACATTATGGAGCGCATTAGTTACATACACAAATTTACAGTAGCGTTACATCATACATGTGACAACTTGACACAAAGATGCTTAGAGGGAGAGGCAGTACCAGCAATAAGCAGGTTAAACAGGATAATATAGTCACACCAAAGGTTAAGACCATTTTATTTTTTGTTTGAGCATTATTATTTAGCTACATAATCTTTATTACTACTAGCATTGTCTGTGTTTAGCACTGACTGTAAGGGCAGTACAATGAGGAGAAGGTGGGTCATTTATGTATATGTTCACACTGGAGTACACAAGGGTACCATATCACGATGGCGGTAATTTGCCATTCTGAAAGGGAGTCATACAGTAAAATTATAGAACCCTTTTCAACTAATATGGGACAGTACAGAACAAGAGGGCCCAAACTAAGGTTGTAACAGTGCTGGATAAGGGGAACTGTCGGGAAACATGTTTTTCACTCAAAGGGGTGTGCCTATGAACAGGCTACCACAGAGTGCTGTAGAAGCAAGGTATATGGTAAAATAAGCTTCACAGATTCCCTATAAAAAGAATATCACAGAATATATGATTTAAACAATCAAGAGAAGCACAAATTATGAAAAAAGCATGGCTGCAACTGCCATGAGGACAGGGAGCAAACTGGATTGACCATCAATCTACTACTGTGTTCCTATGATTTTTGATTTAAAAAACTTTAATTTGCTAATCTCAAAGCTTTATCCATTCCACTAATTCAGCTGTCAAACTTAATATTTCATAAGGTTGCATTCTGTTGTACCATCTGTGCATTAATGCCCAGAATGGTAAACAGAACTATAACTGCTCTCATACTACTGTACATTTGTCACAGTTCCATTTGGTTCCCTGACGTTCAAGAAATCTTTATTATAACATCACATTTGTTTTCACTTCAGGAACAAAGAAAGAATTAAACAGACACTTTCAAAATGTTCTTGTTTGATTCATCTCTAATACAAAACATGCTGCATCTGTCATTCAGTTACGTTGCCAGTTCTAGCCATGTGTATTACCAAGACAGATACTGTACCTCCTGCACACAGTGGAGATGCAGTCAATTAGCCAAAAGTCTGCGTTAATAACTTTCAAGGTACTTTATGCTTATATAAGTTTCTTCATCTTAGTGCATCATGAACCATACTAACTAATGATTTAAATTTTTATTTTCAGGTTAATCCTTGGACATACCTGTTTTGTGAGGCTGTCCTGTAATGCAGTTAATACACAGCTACAGTGCAAAAGTTAAACAAATCAAACACAGTCAATTAATATATGTTGGTCTGCTTGTAATGCGTGTTAGCCCTGAGGGTATGTGGTCATTTCCTCTACCCATTGTTTCTTATGAGATTTTTTTGCCTCCTGAGTGAATCATGCAAGTGTGCAATTGGTGTAGGCGGTAGTAAATTGATCAAACTGACAGCCATCCTTCGACTATTACAGCATGTGCTTCTTTCTGAACTTTCCTTCTTCACGTCAATAAAACCACTAACATTTAGGAAAACAGTTTATGGAAATGAGTAATTGAATACATTTTCTGGGTTTATTTGCTGTACTGTTGCTGCACACAAGTGATTCATAATACTTCCAGCATTACTCAGGCACTTCCCGTTAACATGCTACTCTAAATTGGCAAAGCAAGTGAATGAGAAAATTGAATGGTGATTTTTAGTTTTATCTGAGGTGGTCATTTCCATCCAGCAAATGTTGGAGATGCTGTGTGGTGTAGTGGTTAGTGTACAGGCTTGGGAAAAAAGGGGCCCAGGTTCAAATCTAGCAAAGACATTTTCTCTCTGACTGGCCATGAACAAGTCATTTAACCATCCATTGCATCAGTCCTTATAGTTGTCAAATTGTATAAATGTAGGACCCCACTAAAAATGAAATGCTGCATCTCAATTGTGCCATTGTGGGTAATAAGGGGACATTGTCCATTCTGCTAGGCCTCTTAAAGTGCCTCTAGTTTAAAAAAAATACATTTAAAGATTGTTCACATTCTGTAGAGACCGATAGTGTAGCTGGCAGTTTGATTTTGATTTTTTTTTATTTTTAAAAGTGAAAAACAGATTGCTCACCATACTGGTGATACCAGACTAAAACATGTTCGCTTACAGTCCTTGATCAAGTCCAGCTGCATCTTTCCTGGACTTGAGAACACCCCAAACACAGTCTAGACACTCATGATACAGTGGTAGGAGAGGAGGCCATTGCATCATGAGTGGCTGCACTGTCTGGGGGTGTTCCCAATGTTCAGAAAGTAAGCAATAAGACTAGATTAAGGATTTGAAACGAAACAAGATTATACATTGTTACTATATAGATTAAAAAGCAGAATTACAGCATTTGTTGTAGAGGAGAAACCATTTTCAAAGACAAACAATATTTGCTTGAGGTACAAGTCAATGTCAAATAATCTATTTCCTGCAGTTCTCTGCATGCTGTTTATTACTAAGGATATTTACATGAAAACATTTCCTCAGGCCCTTGGAGTCCCTTTGCTTCAGCTTCATATCCCCCATCTGAGATAGTAATTCTCACTTGCATTTCAGCCATTTTCATGGCAACATACTGTGATATCCCAAGTAGAACATTTTGACTTCAGGGGGTAATAAGTGATAGGAGAAAATAAATGAAAGGTGCAAAGATCCTCTTTTCATTCAGATAAACCCATCTGTATATTACGGGTTTCAATGTTTTCCAGAACAAGTCTGAATAAGAGATTTGAAGGAGAACTGTGCTGAGTCTACATGAAGATAGAAACACACACAAAAAAAAAACAGAAATACAAAAAAGACCTGAACAGTCCCTCAAGCCTGTCCCAAGATTTCTTACTCAAAATCTTACTAACGTTATTTATTTCCCTCATACTCCTCTCTCCTTTCTACATGATCCCATCTTATAACTCCCTTAAACTCATCCCAGTTTCTCTTGAACCCTAATATTGTCTCTCCTCCACAACCTTATGTGGAAGTCTGTCCCATCCATCCACCAACCTTTCTGTGAAATATCACTTTCTAATGTCTTTGCACCTCCCCTTCTGGATAGGCACATGACTCCTACTGAATGCACTGTTACTCAGCTTTAATAAACTTGTTTTGTCCATTCTGTAGAATTCTTTTAACTTAAAATCTCTGTCATGTAGCCCTCTACCTTTTATACTCCAGTGAGTACATAGTAAGACTTTTCAATCTTTCTTTGCACGTTTTGCCTTGTTGGGCATGAGTCATCTTTGTTGCACTTCACTGCACTGTCTCTGATCTATCCTTATCCTTCCTTAGATACATAGATACATAGATACATAGACACTGACAGCAGAAAAAGGCTCTTGGCCCATTCAGTCTGCCCACCAACCATGGATACAGACCCAGAACTGTAATAATATACACAGGAGCAGTATTGCTTCACTGTATCTGTTAGTAATCCCTCTACCTAGTCACCCCAACATCTTATTAGCCCTCCTATTTGCCATATTACACTGAAAAGATGGTTGTAAGTTATTTCTTATCATTAATTCCAAGTCTCTCGCCTCCTATTTGCTCTCTTCTGGCATTCCATCAATACAATAAAATAAAACAAAGTCCTCACGATTGCTGCTGTCTATATCCCACCAAAAGATCTTGATTCCGGCCTACAGGCTGTCCTCAAGTTCGTAAGTACACAACCTTCTGACGTCGAACTCCTTCTCCTTGGGGACTTTAATATAAATTGGTTTGCTCCTGATGCAGGGTCAAACAAAGATGCCATCCTAGCAGCAAATTTAACACAAGTGGTAAACTCCCCTACCAGGAAAAACTACAAATCAGGGACCAGCACCCTCATTGACTGGATCTTTACCAGCCACCCTACCCGTATAACCAATGTAAGTGTTCTCCCTGACTCGCTCAGTGGTCACTCTCCAATAATATGTGCCTGGACAAATAAGTTTCGTAAGCCACCTCCAAAAACCATCTATAGCAGAGTCCTACCTTATGGCAACCTTACTCATCTCAAGACCTGTCTTAGGCAGATAGACTGGTCCTTGATTTACAAAACTCAAGATGTTGACCTAGCCCTTGATTACTTTTACTACTTTCAACACTGCCTGTGACACCTATGACCAGTAAAAAAGCGTAAAATCAAAGCACTCCACAAATCCCTGGCTCACGGCAAAGCTATTGGCACAACTCAAAAGTAGGATCACCCTGGGCCACTGCAAGAGCTACTGGCACTTGTTGGACATTCAAAAGTATAAAACAGGCTCGCAACCACTGTACTAAACAGATCCGCTTGATGAAGAGCTCCTACTTCAAGAATGCCCCTCCAACTCCTGGGGCGAAGGAAATCCTTCTGGGACAACATATAGAATATCATGGGTCAGCAGACCAAATCCTCTCCTACAATAATGAATGTGGATGGAACCACTACATGACCCAGAGATCATTGCAAACACCCTAAATGATACCTTCACGGACCTTAGTGGTGTCCTCTCATCTGATTTCTTTACTGATGCTGACCTCCAATTTCTACTTCTACTACTGCCTCTCAACCAAACCATCCTTCCATTTCAAACTAGTAAAGGCACATGAAGTCTATAAATATGTAAAGAAGGCCATTTCTAAGTCCCGAGCAAGCAGCGACACTATTGACCTTAAACTTCTGTCCCTCACTCTGGAGGAAGTACTGCCCCTCACAAAAATTTTCAATCTCTCCTCTGCTACAGCCAATTCCTAGGAAATGGAAGGCTGCAGTTGTCACTCGGTGCACAAAAGTGGTGATAAGTCACTGCCTGGTAACTATCACCCGATATCAATACTACCACCTCTCTCTAAGGCCCTGAACGCTTGGTGGCGGACCAACTTTCAGACTACCTGGAAAGCACAATATCCTATGCACTCAGCAGCATGGATTTAGGAAAGGCACAGCACATCGACTGCCCTACTTCAATTCTCAGGAGCAATCCACAATGCCATGGACAAAGGAAACCTAACTGGAGCAGTCTACATTGACTTAACCAAGGCATTTGATACAGTTCACCATGGCCTACTTATCAAACAACTTCTATCCCTAGGGCTCTCGTGAGGGTCCTGGTGACTGGGTAAAAATTACCTTGCTCAGCGCTCTCAATCTGTAAAAGTAGCTGGAGTTCTCTCAGACTCAAACCGGTTCGCTCAGGAGTTCCCAGGGATCCATCCTGGGCCCCTCCTTTTCAGCCTTTTCCTAAACTCCTCCCCAAATCCTGCCCTGAACAATTAATCTCTATGCTGATGATGCCGTGATTCTGCCACCATAAAGATCCGAACCTCTTACGCCTCAACCTTCAGCATGCTTTTTCCAAAGTTGAGATGTGGTTCCTTGAACATAAGCTGGTTCTAAACCACAAAAAAACTAAATCCATGCTCTTCTCTAACCCGCAAAACAAGAAACGGCAAGTCCCACTCACCATTAATACATACCTGAGAAATACCCTTGAACAAGTGCCAATTTTCAAATATCTTGGAATCAACTTTGATAAAGGCCTAACCTTTGCAACTCACATTGATAGTACAGAAAAAACTATTAATCAGCGAATTGGGATTCTGTATCGGAACCGACAGCTTCTTACCCATTCTGCACTGAGGATTGCCATCCAATCTTCTATCATCTCAGTCATTGACTATG
This sequence comes from Neoceratodus forsteri, assembly GCA_016271365.2. Lineage (NCBI taxonomy): Eukaryota > Metazoa > Chordata > Ceratodontiformes > Ceratodontidae > Neoceratodus > Neoceratodus forsteri. The sequence goes on from CM057449.1 coordinate 740,036,372, forward strand.
GCTTAGTTATATATGGATCTACCACTACTACAGCACTTAGTCGCATTACAACATCCCTAAATAAGGCCTGTCGGCTGCTCACTGGTGCACATCGACGTACGCACACATGTGAACTCTATGCTGACTCAGGTTGGTTGCAACTCTCAAACCGGATAAAGTACCTTACCTGCCTGATGGCGAAAAAATCCACTCTGGGCCTCACTCCACCCTGTATCGAAGACCTGTTATGCCCAAGCGCTAGCACCCGTTTTACTAGAAGATCAGAACACCAGCATCTCCAAGTCCCTCGATGCCGGACTTCTCAGGGACAAAGATCATTTGCCTATCGTGCCCCCAGCTGGCTAAATGCCCTCAGCACTCATATTACTGCCTCCACCTCTCTAGGTATTTTCAAATCAAGGCTTTTCTCTCACCTTGCCACCTCCAGCTCCTGTGACTGCCCTGATTAAACCTCCTATTTTCTCACTACCCACCCTGTTCCGTTATTTGACAAAGACATGTTTGGGAAACCTTTTCTCCTGCTATTGTCTGCTCCCACACCTTTCACTTAACCTCTGTTCTGGACTTTTTCCCATTTGTTTCTCCTAATCTGGCATGGCCTCTTTCTTGTAATAATAATGTGATTATTGATATCTCATGTCCTTTTGCACAAGTGATTTGATATGTATTTGTATATGTTTTCTTGCTCTTGACACAACACAAATTGTTGTGTTATCTATGTAACCTTTTGTACTGTACCTAATTGACGTGGAACCTTTGTAAAAGAGCCTCTGGCTCAAAGGTAGTAATTCCTAGAACAATAAACTAAACTAAACTAAACAATAAATCATTCCAGGATTCTTAATCTCTACTGTATATGTATCATTGTAGACTTTTCAGCATTTGATTTCAACTGCCAAATACTGGATTATTTCTGCAGTCTTCTCACATCCTGTCTCATGATGTTATTCATTTATTTATTGATTTCAAAAGTTTTACCAAGAAAGACATACAGTACTAACGGTAACAGCTACTTTCTCGGTGGTTCCTGAGGAGAAGGGGAGTATAGTTCAATGTTCACAATAAGATGCAATAAAATAAAATGAATAGGAAGTTACAGTTGCATGTTAATGCCTTCTTCACTGTCAGCCCTCCAACACAGCTTTGCATCATCTGCAAGTAGACTTGCCTTGCCCTGAATATCCTTGCATATGTCAAAGATATACATATTGAACATTAGTGGTCCCAGTACATAACTCTGTGGCACTATGCTAGTCACTGTCCTGTGTTAGGAAAATGCAGTTTAGGACCACCCTCTAATTTCTATTAGTCAACCAGTTTTTCTCATCCCTTGCACTAGCAGGCTCATTTTTCTAACTAGCCTCATTTGTGGTACTTTGTGAAGAAGAAGAAGGAAAAGGAGAAGAAGGAGGAGGAGGAGGAGAAGAAGAAGAAGAAGAATTCTTAATGTAGTGCTTTTCATATGCATTGTATCCCAAAGTGCTTTACAAGCAATGCTAGACTGGTAGTAAAGTGACCAAATGTGTAATGAAACCCATTTGGCACATCAACACTCACATACAGCCTTGGGCATTTCCATGAACTGGTTTTATGGGAAGGGTAATATTAGCCATAACAGCAGTTTGTGTAAAGTACCTTGGGTTCTTTTACTTCTGCCTGGACACCAAACTAAATCTTGGCTAAAATCTAGGTGTAGAACATCCATTGCCTGGTATCGTCTATGGTCTGATACCATTGGCACTAGGCTAATCCATGCTGGCTTCTATCAATTAAGTTGTTTTCTCCAAGAATGTAACAATCTCCTCCTTGATAAATGTCTTAGAAGTTTCCCCACTTTTAATATGAGGTTTACCATCCTATAGTTACCTGGATTTTCTGTATCTCTCCTTTTGTGTCATGTGACCAATCAGTCATCTGTCAAATGACAGGCACAACACCTGTTGCTATTGGTTCCACATAGAGGATTGATATTGGTTCCATAAGCACATGTCTTATTTCCTTTAGCACTTGAGGATGAATCCCATCTGGGCCTGGTGACTTACTGATTTTCAAGTCTCCCAGTCCCTTTTGTACCTGTTCCCTTGTAGTACTCCCATCTCAAATGTGTCCCATGTATCACCCATGAATTTCATCTTCCTGTCTGGGAGTGGGACTGCTTTCCCAACTGCAAACGCAGAACAAAAATATTAATTGCCCATTGTCTTCATTTTTTCTCACTAATGTAGCTATAAAAGCCATTGACATTTTGCTTTAGTATTTCTGAGCCCTGATTCTGCCTTCACCTTATCCTCCCTGATAACCTTTATGCTTATACACAGTTTTTTCTGACACCTCTCAATTCATATCACTCTGCACTTTAAAAATCCTGAATGCATATTTTCCCATAATAGCCTGAATTACTTGACTGTGAAACCATATTAGTTTCCTGTATTTCTTGGATTTTCTTGTGATCCTGACACATTCCTGGTTTGTCTTTGAAATAGCCTGCTTTAATGCCGCTGCTTTTCTATAAGTCACATTTTGTTTCTACAGAAAGTGATTCATTAATACTGGTTCCAATTCTGTTATTGTTCTATCTTTACTGCTCCCTTAGTAAAAGTTGTGGGTGTTTCCAATTTACACACTGGCAGTAAGTACCATTTTAGAATGATATGATGCAGTTTATGCCCCCTTTCAACCCCAGAATTCTATGGTGGAATACACATGCATCATGCCAACAATTTAAGAGCTTAACAAGGACATAAAGTACAGTACATAATATGGTTTTAAAATTATCTTAACAGTGTGAAACACCCACTGAGGTTACTCAAAGACCAGTAAAGATCCATAACAGAATGTGAACCAGTATTTAAAATAGGCTACTATAGAAAATACAGGTTTGCAGGTTAAATGCAGTTCTCCTTTAAGGCTTGTTGCTTTAGCATTTATAGTGATATTGTGGAATACATATTGGCATTTTTCTGTTGTTTTGTCCTTTTTAGCCAGTTCTCCCTCCATCCTGAGATTCAAGATTGCCAGTACTGCACCCTTTCTTCCAGCTGGGAGGGCAGATGAAACAATGCCAATACCAGCCAATGCAAATGCACTCCATAGTTAGCCAGCAGGGGATGCAGGATTGGTGGGTGGCCCACTTCCTCCCTCACTGGGTGCTGAGTGCCTCACTTCCTCAATGTGCCCAGCCCCTAGTGGCCACATTTCAAGATTCTAGGAATTACATAAGAACCTTTATCTTCTAGGTGGCAATGCAATTCACTTCTACTATGCAACTCAATCAGCCTGTTTTTACATAAAGAATAATGTATGGCCAACGGTATGTAATGAGTTTGTTTTACATGACAGGTGTGTGGTACCACCAAAACTATGAGACATATGAAAAATGAGTTTGAATGTTGCCCATACTGAATTTTATATAGTTACTGGTTTTGTGTTTCCTTGTGAAGTGAAGCACAAACGGCTTACTGCATGCCCCAAAACAGTTGAGGTGGAGCATGAGTTAATCTCTGTTACACATGTATATGTGTAATGGAGTGTAACAAAAATTTACACATACTGGTTTTAGGTTTTAATTATACCTAACCAGTAATTATTGTTTTATAATAACTGGTGATCTCCTACAATGACTGGATATCCAGTACTAATAAAATGCCGTAACAAACCACTGAATTCCATAATAACTCGATAGTAGATTATTACAGCATTTTTTCCTCATACTGTCACTTCACTGATGTACTAAAGAAAGCACACTATATTTGTGCAAGTACAGCAGCTGCTCAGGGACATGCTTGTTCACACCAATGCAGCTACAGTTTTTGCCTCTGTCTAGTTCTTGCACCAGTTATTATAAAAAATAGTGCCTGTGCAAGGTTTGTCTTATGAGGATTTTTCACACACTTCGGGTGTGTGAAAAATCCTCTTAACACACACCTGCCCAGGTATTATTCTTTATACAGTATAATGTACAGCACTTTAAACCCATGAAATGCACTCTACTAATAAAATTGTACTCCCTGATTTATGCAAAGAAATGTGTAAGCCGCCCTTTTTTCTAACTTAATGCATGAGTTCGGCATTTAAATATTTATTAAAGGCAGTTTTGCCCCAGGTATTTGAAGAACTTTGATTTCATTGTCTAGCCATCTGCAACTGTCAAAATGGATGTTCTGGGGTGTTCCCGTGGAAGTCATTCTTTTTTTTTGTTTGGCACATAACATTCATAGGGGATATATATAATGCATGTAATAAGACAAAGTAAGACCATCAAGCTCACGTCCCTTTTATCTTAATAGCAATAACCCAAGATACATTTTCCCTCCAGGTATCTACACAGCCTAGGGTTACACCTCAGCCAACCATCTAATTTGTTGACAAGTAGCCTGGGGATTGGATGAGGGCAGGGTTACACTAGACTTATAATGGTGTTTTTTTTAATAACACTAGGAAGAACTACTGCTCTGAAGGAGGCACTGGTTAGACCCCTTTTGAGAAAACCCTCGATGGACACAGAGTGCCTCAGCAACTACAGGCAGGTCTTGAACCTCCCATTTTTAAGGAAGGTTCTAGAAAAAGTGGTGACCTGTCAGCTTGAGATGCATCTTGCTTCTTCTGCCATTTTTGAGTGTTTCCAGTCTGGGTATAGATCTGGGCATAGTACTGAGTATTTATGGCAGTTATTTTGAAAAAGTTATTTTGATAAAGCTTCTGAAGAAGGAGCTGGTTGGTTCAAAAGCTAGAGCACTTTGTTCTTTTCTGTAACATCCATGTTGGTCCAATAAAAGGTATCAAATCATTTGTTTCTGGATCTGTTCTTAAAAGGACCAATATGGCACCTACAACATTTTTTTGCACCATTTCTGTATTGGCATTCACAGAACAATCCAAAATCCAACAGTTTTGACAGCAGAGACAGGTCCAAAGGAATTTGATTTCCTTTCAGTATTTCAGCACTTCCACATCATGACACAGCACTTTTTACAGGAAGCACATACTGAGCATGTCTAAATTATTGGCAAGCCACATGACCTGCAGAAGCTAATTAGATATGCTGGAGACTGAAAAGTACATGTACTGCACACATCTCAGTGCCTTTTTCAGCTCTCTCTCACCGGTGAAAGATCAGTGGCAGGAGGTACATTAGCTCCTGTGATGTGAAAAGGGTGCTGTTTGATCAAAAATCTTGGAAATCACAACAGAATCGTGCATTATACAAGAACGCTAATTTCCACTATATTTACATATTATTTTAGGCAAACAGGCTAGTGAAATTGTGTTTACAGGGAGAGAAGAGACTAGAGATGTTGCGAAATTAAATTTCACCACTGAATTTCCCGAAAATATGGCAATTTCACCATGTGAAACATTTCACAAAATTCCAGCATTCCATGAAAATTTTTCACCGGGTGCGAAGTTGCAAACATTTCTCCTGCAGAACACAGAATTGTGCCACAAAATGTACAATTTTGCCCCAAATGGCAAATTTTCACCCACTCATAGGTGAGATTTTGCCATTCCGAGGGTGAAATTTTGCATTTCATGAGCAAAATGTCACGTTCTGTGGGCAAAATTTCACATTTTGCACTTTCAAAATATTTAGTGAAATGAACGAATTTTGTTAAATATTTTGTGTAATGAAATTTCAGAATTTTGCACATCTCTAATAGAGACTGCACAGTGTGAGCCTGCGCTGGCAGCTGCAAACCAATATTGCAGCATGATCAGGGCACATTCTATTTGGTAAACTAAGAAAAGGTGCAATGGTGTTTTGAAAGATATATTTGGCAAAAAAAAGTATTTTACCGATTGTTGAGGTATACAGTGCATATCAATCCATACTTTTTTATTTTGTTCCCCCATGTAACATGAGAAGGGTAGATTGAGTTTAGCTGACTGGGAAAGGTGTAGGGGTGATTTTGGAGGATACTGGTAGTGCAGCAGAGCACAGACATCCATCTTTTTATTTGTTGCCTGTGTGTAGCAGCCAGTCAGCCAGTCAGTGATATAAAGTAATTTATAAAATGGGCATCCAAAATGCAGAATTCTCACTGGTTAAAATATATAATTTGACAATGCATGAACTCTGTTTCATGCACAGTCATCCTGGTCCTAAACCACATCACACAATGAGCAAATCAGTCTTCCTACAACCAGAACTATCTTCGATCAGTCCCCCTATAACCAACATGGATCTTCCATAACAAAAACGGCTGCTACCTTTATACTGTAAAAAACCTTCAACTGGGCCCAAAAAATAAAACTACCTTAAATAAAAAATAAAACATATTAATTAAATGTTGTTTCCACAATCATCACACTTTCCTTACACACATAAACAAATCAGAAACATTAAGTATTGTTTATAGTTTTCATTACAAGTGTTTCTTAGCTGACAATGAAAAATCCCCCTTCTATCTTTACCTGCTCATCAGGGGAATCTCTTCTGCTTGCCCTGACAGTGAGATAATTAAGACTCTGGCTGTAGAAGAGACGATTATAATGTATGGTAGAATGTTTTTATAGGTAGAAATCTACCTTTTTATAACAACATTTTACCAGTGATGTTACGTCACCATGCTGTTAACCCATCGATGGTATGTCACATCAATGGGTTAACAACTGGGAACAGTCTGTGCATGCCCGCTACAGAAATCTACTACCTTCCTGGAAATGGCTGCAGTGGTGAGCGTGACCCAAAATTAGCAGTGGTGACAGATCTAACAGCAGTTGTAAGGCTCCTGCTGTATTTTTTTTAATTAGTTATGTGAACCATACACTATAAAATATAATGTATGGTTCACTATCGGCAACCAGCTGGTTTAACTGTCTTGAGGTTGCCATGGCTACATAAACCTCTCGAGCTTTGCTCTCTCGAGGTTTATAAGGTCGCCATGGCAACCTCTTGGCAGTTAATGAGCTGGTTACCAATAGTGATCCATGCATTGTCCTCTATGATATGTGCATGTATACAGTATGTTAGGAGAGGAACGTTCTGCCAGCGGAACTGAGTAGAATTTTGAATCCATGTATTCTATGGTAAACATTCCATGATAAACATTCCATATCTTGAATCTTTATGCCAGCAAAGAACAAACTTTGTCCAGCAGTAATACAAAGACATCATCGATGACATCATTTGCAGTGGGCGGAAGGACTCTTTTATCATAAATGCACACAAGTAAATCTATTGTTGCTGCATATAAACATGCTTTTCCCAATAGTAAAAAGTTAAAAGAAAGATGAGCCCATTTTAAAAGTGTAATAAGACACTCCAGAGGTGTGCCTGGAATAGATTTAACTGCTCTTCCAGAGGCTGAAGACACTCAGCCTGTGGCCTCATGCCTTACTGTGCCCCTGGACATGCAGTAAAATCTCCATGAATACCCCTGGAGTGTATTATTGCATACATAGACTGCTGTGTGAGATGCAAGGTTTCCTTAGTGGGGTGTGGTCTGTCATTGGAGGGGTAGCCTGGTGTTTTCGCTGTTCCCTGTCACCTCATGAGTTGTATGGCACTGTGGCTTGTCATTATGTCAGACATAGGTGTCACCTGGACATCTCTGAATCATCCATAAATATTGTGAGTCATCATTGTTAGTGTCCAGTGGAGGCTGTGCCATGTCATCAACTGTTGTGTCTGTTGCATATGCATGTAGAAAACATAAAGAGAAGAATAGGAGAAGAAAGGGATACAAGGGAGAAAAAGAACAGAATAATGTTCCACCATGCTGGTTATGCCAAGTATAATTTCAACAAGTGGTAGAGCTGAAGACTGGAGCTGGTCATAGTGGAACAGGGATAGGGAGGCATAGTCATGGGGCTCTGAAGGCAAGGGCTGCTGGGCACATGACAGCATAGTCACAGTAACCATGGTTCATTATTCCCCAGAAATCCACTGGTTCAACTCCAGTGCAGTGCAAGCAGCTTTCCCTGCCTGTCATCCAGTGATCTGGTGACAAAACCATCTTGACCAATCCAGAAACACAAAACTTTCCTCCTCATCCTTCTTTAAGTGCTTCCAGTTACCCTACTATGGAGGATATAGGGGATCCATCAACAAATATAAATCCTTCCTCTCAAAAAAAATCACCTTGCATTCACTGCCAATATCTCAAAGTCCCCCACCCACAGCTCCTGAAAACAGTATAATGGAAGTGAGTCCAGCTGTGGAAAGGCCAGATCATGAGATCAAATTCATGACCTGTGTATTTTCTTGGTACATTAAGAAAAATAATAATTACAAAATAATATAAAATTATCATATACTACACTATATTATGTAATGTTATATCATGCTGTATCTTATTTTATTAGAGTATTTACTCAGAGATGATATTTAGCTCCATTATATCATATCATAATACATTAGCATATATAATATCAGATTATATTATCTTCTTATAAATTGTATCAGTGTATATATAGAATAAATGCTAGGCAACTGTGGTATACAACAATATATATTTATCTAGGGAGCTAATTGGGGCAATAAGCCACAAGCCCAAAGGGCAAGTGGCATTATTGCTCCAATTAGCCTCTGAGATAGGTATGTAGCAATGTATTCTATAGTTGCCTAGGATTTGTTTTATATAATAAATGGGGATTGTGCCTTCTTTTGTACCTGAGTCTGTGTTTTTGTCAGGAGGCTTATTAGGTAAGGCTGTGTTTTTGTCAGGGGGGCTTATCAGGTGGCTAACTGGCATAGACATTTCTTAACTGGTTCAGCTGGTGTGTTCATTGACATGTTTATTTATTTAATTGGTCATTAAGTTGTTTATATTGGTGTTCATAGTGTTGGTCTATGGATGTTTTTTCCCCACAGTATACAGAATTTGGTGAGAAGGTATTCAGCTTTAATTGGGAGGTATGCATCGTTAATTGTTTGGAATGTAGGTTTAATTGGTGAGGTACTGTGTACAGAGAAATACATGATAATGAGCTCCTAAGGGGAAAAGGTCCCATCCTTGTGCTATATAAGGGTATATCATCTGTTCATATAACATATGATTCATATCATATTATGTATATCAGACAGAAGAACAGTAGGATTTCAAAAAATGAAGACCTTTAGTATTTTTACATGATGCATAGAGAAGGTTTGTATTCATCTCCAGCTGAGTTAAGGTAGACTTTGGCCATTTATTCAAATGAAGGCCTATGCCTTCAGGCTAGAGCCTGACAACTCCCCTGTCAGATTATGTTATCTTATCTTCTCATATATCATTTAATATTTTATCATATTATATTATTTTCTCATATAGAGGTTGTTATACAAAAGTTGACCAGTATTGCAGTATAACGCAGATGCTGTAAAAACAAACAAACAAAATCAAAAATCACAGCAGTATAATGCAATTGCAGTACAAAATAGGCATTGAATAACATGCTTTATTTTTTTTACTGCAACTGTATTATACCCCAATACCGGTCAACTTTTGTATAACTACCACTGTATATCATGTAATTTTATTTCAGATAATACTATTTTATCATATATAATGTATATATTATTATACAAAAAATGTTTTAGTATTAATTGTGTATTATATCTTATATTTGTTATTGACAAGGGTGTGATGTTCATATATATGGAACACAGACAGCAGGGAGAAATAAATACTGTAAATGCTATAGCTGGGATTTGAACCCAAGACCACTCAAATTCTAGCTGTCTTCTATGATATTATATCAGATTATATTATCTTCTCCTATATCATATTGTATCACATTATATTTTTGTATATGATGTATTACATCTGATTATCATGTCATAATATACCTGATTATTTTGTCTTATCTCTTGTCTTACCCTATCCTATCCTATCCCATCCCATCCCATCCTATCCTATCCTGTTATCTGTTCATATATTATATCATATCACATTCTGGGCATAAAAATAAAGTCAAATTTAATAATAATGATAACTAATAATGTTATTACAAATAAAAAACATAGACATTGACTAGTTCAGGAAACAAAACCTATTTAGCATTCTCCTCATCCTTCCATAAACATTTATGTTTTCCTTGTCATCTGTCACGGTGGCATGTGGGTGAAACATAGAAACATAGGCTTTGATGGCAGATAAGGAGCACTTGGCCCACTCAGTCTGCCCATTTCCCTACATATTGGATAAACTGCAACCACATTCTTCCCTGCCTGCACGCTATGCACAGATGATACAGTAGGATTGGTATCCATTACTATAGAAAGTGGTACTGTGCACCATGGGCATGGTCAATTGTCTGTCTGCCTTAAGGCTCTATACATAGTGTTGCTTCTCATCATCTCCCTGACTTGTGACATGTTTATTGTGAACAATATGACAGCAACTGCTTGAGCCAGTGCCACTACAGCCATCTGCCCACCAAGGATGTGGACAATTGCTAGTCCATCTTGAGGCATTATACATTCTGTAATGTTATTTAGTATCATTTTTATGACTCATCAGGTGTTCATTCAGAAATCATGTTTTCTTGTCATTTAACTAAAAAATATATGTAAAGTATTTTAACATGTACATTATACTACTGTCATCTACTCCAAACGTATGTAAGGTATTTTAACATGTACATTATAATACTGTCATCTATTCTAAATATATGTAAGGTATGTTAACATGTACATTATTATACTGTCATCTACTCCAAATATATGTAAGGTATTTTAACATGTACATTATACTACCGCCATCTACTGCAATAAATTTATTGTCATGTCACTTATGTCACAGGTTCATGCTCTACTGCAATTCTCTGCGAGTACCAACAGAAGCACAAGAACCAGTATCCTGGCACTCATTTTACAACTCACTGAGGTGCGATGATGACTCTTGATCTTCAACCATCCTGCATTGTAGAAGAATTTTGCATGAACCTGGCCTAAACCCCTCGGTGTCCAGTTTAAATCCTTAAAAGGATTTGTCAAGAGCTGCTTCACTTCTGCTAATTTATTTCTAATAACATACACTTTAGAGAATTTAAAGATGGTATATGCAAATAAATTATTTGTATGTAGATTTATATAATACTATTGTATGTGAATATTATTTTTGTCTCGTGCTTTTATATCTTTTAAAGATTGTTAAAACTAAAGTCGAACAAACAATAGACAAGAATTCTTACATTAAGAGCTGAAGCAGAGATACAACATTCCATCATGCTTCACATTGTCTAGGTATGTCAGGCTCAGATGCTACACAGTACAATCAGAATTAAACTTTAAAGCAACTTTATTGCCATTAAGTTATTAATTCATTGTCTAAAGTTAATAGCAATTAGTTTGAAGCATGACGCTCAGTGATTTTTCCAGCCACATAAACAATGTATTATCAACTGTTTTATATTAAATCTGTTTCTGCTATGCTTTAAATATCTTAACATTTGTACAGTTCATTACATTAATAAACAAATTCAACCTTTAAAAAATTTAAAATTGTAATATAAAATAACCAAAAAGAAACTCATTAAACAATGAGTGTGCAGGACACTTCAATTACAGTTTAATACTGACTATGCTGTACATGACAGTGTGTGTGTTGCAAAAACTTTTTCTTCTTCTGCGACCATATGAACAAGCCTTCAAAGTGCACAATAAGCAACCCTTCTCAGGGTCCTTTCCATGCTGAGTCCACTTAAATGCTTCACACGCTGGTATGACCTTTTACAGCAACCCAGTGAAGCATACTATTATCATATCATACAACTTTTTTTTCTTGGTGAATAAACATTTTTTAATAAATAAATGATAATAAAATTACATTAAAATGAAAACCATAGAAGTGGACTAGCCCTTCTCAATACAAAATATACATTATCACAAATCATGTTGTCTTGTCATATAAAAAAATAAGTATTACTACAACTTGATAGAAACATGGAATTTGATGGCAGATAAGGACTGCTTGGTCCACCCAGTTTGCCCATTTTCCATACCTGCTGTAATACCATAGGCCTTACTTGATCTCTGGCTTAGCACTCCCTTCCCTAATGACTAAGGTTCCCTTTTGCCTATCCCATGCGTTCTTGAATCCCACCACAGCTTTTTCCCCCACCACCTCCGTGGGAAGGCTGTTCCAGACATCCACTGCTCTCTCTGTAAAGAAGTACTTCCTTACATTTCCCCTGAGTCTACCCCCCTCCAGTTTCATCGCATGTCCACTTATTCTTGAGTATTTTTCTTTCTGAAAAAAGCTTCCCTCTTGTACTTTATTATACCCGTGAGGTATCTGAACGTCTCTATCATATCCCCCTTTTCCCTTCTTTCCTCCAGGGTGTACATATTGAAGTCCTTTAGTCTATCCTCATATAGTGTCTGGTGCAGACCCTGCACCATTTTTATTGCCCTCCTCTGGACCGCCTCTACTCTGTGTATGTCATTCCAGAGATGTGGTCTCTGGAACTGGACACAGTACTCCAGGCGAGGTCTCACCAATGATTTATACAGTGGTATCACCATCTCCCTCTTTCTGCTGGCAATACCTCTCCCTATGCACCCTAGCATCCCACTGGCTGTCAGCACGGACTTATCACACTGTTTGGCCACTTTTAGGTTAGCAAATATGATTACCCCATGTATCCTTCCTGTTTGGAGGTCATCAGTACCACTTCCCCCATCTTGCACTCCGCAGAAACCTGGGGACAACATATCAACTGGGAGGAGAGGAATTAGCAGTCACAAAGCAGGAAAGGGACCTGGAGTAATCATTTTGGATGACCTGAAGGTAGCTAAACAATGTGACATGGCAGTGGGGAAGGCAAATAGGATGCTGGACTGCATAGGCAGGAGAATCACCAGCAGAAGGAGGGATGTAGTGATATGCCCTGTATAAGTCACTGGTAAGACCACACCTCGAGTACTGTGTCCAGTTCTGGAGGCATAATCTCCAAAAGCACACAGATAGGGTAAAGACAGTACAAAGGAGAGCAACCAAAATGGCTCAGGGCCTGCATCAAAGGTCCTATAAAGAAAGGTTTAAGGAGCTGAATTTGTACTAGAGGAAAGGAGGGAAGGGGGAGGATACGATAGAAACATTCAAATAACTTACAGGCAAAAACAGGGTACAAGAAGGCAGCATGTTTCAAAGAAAAAGGTGCTCGAGGACACAGGGTCACAAAATGAAGGGGGAAGCTCAGAAGTAATGTAAGAAAGTACTTCTTCATGGAGAGGGTGGTGGATGCATGGAACAGCCTCCCAGTGGAGGTAGTGGAGGCTAAAATGATTATTGGATTCAAGAATACATGGGATAGGTATAAACAAATTGTGAAAGTAAAGTGGGGGTCCGTAGACTGTGTAGGGTCTTTGTTGTAGTAGGTTGGGAAAAATAAGACAGATTGGATGGGCCAAAAGGTCTTTATCTGCCAATATCTTCAATTTTTCTATGTTTCTAAGTGAACGATTTTGCACTTCTTCACATTGAAACTTAGTTCCCACATTCTTGGCCACTCCTCAGGCTTTCCTAGATCCCTATTCATTCCCTCCCCTCCCCCATGGAGTGTCTACCTTACTGCAGATTTTAGTGTCATCAGCAAAAAGGCATAACTTCCCTTCTAGTTGCTCTGCAACATCACTAATAAATACATTAAAGAGGACCGGCCCCAGTACTGATCCTTGTGGCGCCCCCCTGGTCACACTCCCTTCCTCGAAGTAAACTCCATTTACCACCACCCTCTGATGCCTAGCCCCCAACCAATTCCTTACCCAGTTTACCACTTTTGGCCCCACTCCCAGGCTGCCCAGCTTGTTTACTAGTTTCCTATATGGAAATATGGAAGGCCTTACTGAAATCTAGGTAGGCCACATCAACTGCTGTACTCTGATCTACTTCCCTGGTCACCCAGTCAAAGAAATCTATCTCATTTGTTTGACATGACCTACCCCGGTGAATCCATGCTACCTCGGATCCTGTAAGTTGCTGGTATCCAGATATTCCATAATCCTTTTCTTCAGCACTGATTCCATTAACTTCCCAACCACTGAGCTCAGGCTGACTGGCCTATAATTTCCAGATTCCAACCTGCTATCCCTTTTGTGAAGTGGGACTACATCTGCTCTCCTACAGTCCTCCAGGACCACTCCTTTCTCCAGTGAGTGGTTGAACAGGACTGTCAGAGGTGCAGCCAGCACCTCTCTGTGCTCCTTCAGTATCCTTGTATGTATCCCATCTGGCCCCATTGCCTTGTCCACTTTCAGATTTGCAAGTTCCTTCAGGACTCTTGTCTCTGTAAATGGACTAGTGTCCACCCCCCCTTCCTTGGAGACTCCTGTCTTTTAACTGTTGTCCCTTACCTACCCCTTCCTCCATCAAAAATGAGCAAAAATATTTGTTCAGGATGCCTGTTTTTTTCCTGGTCGTCCTGCACACAATCTTCCCCTTCCTGCCTTAGCTTTAGCTTTAGCTTAGCCTCCTGTTTTTCTCCTTTTGCTTACATATCTGAAAAATGTCTTATCTCATCTTTACTGCCTGCTGTTTTCTCCTCTGTTTGCAGATTTACACTCTTGACTGCTTTCCCTGCCTCCCTCTGCATCTCATGATACACGTGCCTATCCTCTTCTCACTGTGTCTCCTTATAATTCCTGAATACAATTTTTTTGCCTTTACCTTCCCAGCCACCTCTTTTGAGAACCACAGCAGTCTCTTTTCCCTCTTGGTTTTGCTTACTTGCCTGATGCAGAGCTTTATTGCCTTCCCCATGGCCCCATTTAGTGTTGCCCACTGTTCCTCCACCCCACCCAGGTCCTCCCCCCACCAAGGCATTCCTGAGTCACTCCCCCATCTTTGTAAAGTCAGCCCTCCTGAAGTCCAAGACCTTCGCCTTAATATGGTTCAGTTCTGGCTCAGTAGTTATGTTGAACCACACCATATGGTGATCACTGGACCCCAGATTGCCACCCACCTCAATGTCTGCAGTGCTGTCCCCATTGTTGAGTACCAGGTTTAACACTGTTCCCTCATGAGTGGGCTCCCTTACTAGTTGCCTGAGCAATGCCCCCTGCAGGGAGTCCAGGATGTCCCTACTCCTAGATGAAGCTGCAGCTGGAATGCTCTAGTCCACATCCGGCAGTTGGAAGTCCCCCACCATCAGCACATCCCCCCATGTCACCATCTTTTGGATGGATTCCACCAGTACCTTATCCATCTCCCCCATGCTGGAGGTCTGTGAATTATGCCAGTGCGAATAGCGGTTCTGTTTCCTATCTCTAGGGTAACCCACAGTGCCTCTGCCCCTCCCTGTATTCCCTGTGTCTCTGTAGCTTTTATGCTATCCTTTACATAAAGAGCCACTCCTTCCCCTTTCTTACCCTCCCTGTCCTTCCTGAACAGAGTGTAGCCTGGCATGACTATATCCCAGTCATGGTTCTTATGCACCATGACTCGGTGATGGCAACAATGTCCAGGTCAGCCTCTGCCATAATAGCTACAAGGTCTGGGATTTTATTTCCCAGACTTCGAGCATTTGTGTACATGGTCTTCCAAATTATTCTATCACCCTTCTTGTCAGTTCCCCTTTTCCCTTTTGCCTACTCTCCTTATCTTTTCTTCCTATATTCCCACCCCTCCTCATTTGTACCATTCTGGTTGTTCTGCTATTAGAAACCCTTGTGGATTTCCCTTCCTTAGGATTTTCCCTATTGACTACTTCAACTTGTGGGGGTGGAGAGTTCATGTCTCCCTGATTCCTCCCATCACCACCCTCGGCTAGTTTAAATGCTTACCAATGAAGCATTTAAACCATTCACTGAAGACTGTGGCTCTCCTCCTGGATGGATGCAGGCCATACCCCATGTACAGGCCTTTATCCCTCCAGGTGGAACCCCAGTCCACAATGTAGCCAATATCCTCCTCTCTGTACCAATCCTTCAACCACTGGTTGAAGCTCTTGTTATGGAGTACCCTATCCTCCTCTCATTCAAAGACAGGCAACACCTCAGAAAATGCCACTGAGCATGCTACCTGCCTAAGACCCTTCCCCAATTCCCTGAACTCCTCCAGCACTCTCCTACCCTCATCCCTAGCCAAGTCATTGGTCCCTAGGTGGACAATGATATCCAGCTCTCCCTCCCAACCTACTGCCCTAGCAATCTCCAGGATCCATTTCCCATTCCTTTGAGCCATGGCACTGGGTAGGCACCTAACCTCCCTCTCCCTATCCCCCTAACAACTGATTCCCTGCCAGGAGTTGCTTTCTCCTCCACTGGAGTCCTCTATCACCCGCCTTGGTGCCTCCCATATGGAGGACCCCCCCAACATCCTCTCTGGCCGCTACTGTGGGTGCCTCCATGGGATAGTCCCACTCTGCCAGTGCAGTTTATGAGTTGCATAGCGGAACCATCAGGGCAATATACTGTACCTCTGACCCACCACCTTCACCCTTTCCGAGCCCACTGTAGCCCAGCTGCCCTTCCTCTCTGGCAACCTTTGGGGCAGGAATGGCAGAATTGGTGGTCCCTGGGTGGGGAAGCAGGCATCCTGAATCCTAACCAGCTTGGCCTGGAGATAAACAACCTCCGCTCTCAGCCCAGAGAGGTGCATGCAGCTAGGGCAGCAACACAGTCTCCGGAAAGCCTCCCTAGAAACTGCTGCCCCACATTCACTGCAATGCACCACTCCCAACATTGCTACTGTTTACCTTGCCTGTTTTTGTTTTGTTTACTCTAGTTCTTTTTTTTACCCATACCCTGGATGAGGTGTTTCACCTATTCCCACCTTTTTGATTACTTTAACCTTTTTTAACCTTACCGTAGGTTGGGAGTTTCACCTATTCCCACCTTTCTGCTTACCTTAACTCATTGCCTCCAGGAAATGCCTGTAGTTGGCAACCAAATCACCCCTTTTGTCTCCCACAATAACTTCAGCTGGCAGCTAAATACTTCCTGTATGCCCTGGACACTTCTCAGGTCATCAGCACTATCTCTCTAAATTACTTATGAATCTAATTGATTAGCATTGACTGCATAGCACTGTTAGAAAGGTAATTTTGTGTTGAACAACTTTGCCACTGATACTTTATGTGTATCACGTATACTTTAGGAGTTATTCACATTTGTTTATGGTATGGTGAGAATGGCTGATATTTGTCCCTCAGGCCTCACCTAAGCACCTTGAATAAAATGGGAAAAATACATATTTTATATTAGAAAAACTGATTTTTAGTACAAAATTACTTTTGTGCCTACATCTAATGTATGGATGTGTTACATATTTTCCTACCAAAAATGGCTTACGTTGCCTCTTTCATTGCAAAAAAAACACTTTTTGTGTTATTTTGACTAGTAAAGAAAAAAATAAATTGCTTATAATTAATTGCATAGCACTGTTGGAAAGAAAATGTTGTGCTGAACAACTTTGCTACTCGTACTTTGTGTGTAGCACTTATGGTACATGAGGTATTCGCATTTGTTTGTGGCATGCTGATTATGGCTTGATTTTGCTTAGAAAGGCCCAGGATGCAGTGTTAAGAGTATACAGGACACAAGTAGTCGAACTCTCAAAGAGCTCCTGTGGAGTGGATGAGTTAACCATTTTTTTACCCCCACTCTAGCTAGGTAGTATGGTGCACACCTATTCCCACCTGTCCTGTCCCCGCTTCCAAGCAATGGCTGTTACACAGTGGTGAATAGGTTCCATGCCTTAGTCTACCAATGAAGTCCTTCACTTCTTCTCTTCCTTCTGCTAATGCTTGCCAATGCCTACGATGCCATTTACCTGTTCCACTCCTTTGCTGTTCCACTCACTCACTGGGACAAAAAGACCCTGTCTACACTACACCACTAAAACCCTGTAATGGTTTCAAACCGTTACAGATGGTAAACGTTACAGTGTGTCCACACTGCCAGTGAACTGTCATGATAATGATTCGGAACCGTTACAGCTGATCCACACTGTGGGTGATGGGTGACCTATCCCACAATGCAGTTCATGCTGCACTGAGGGCAATGCTGGGGCTAGGCACTCACATGTCCACGCTACAGCTGGTAACATTACAGAGGCAGAACCATTTTCATAACCGTTGTTGAAATCACCTCATAAGTGGATTCAACAGCGGTTATGAAAACGCCTCCTGTAACGTTACAAGGGGAAACGCAAACCGTTGCAGTAATGATTGGACCCTCTGTAACGTTACAGAGGGCAGTTTTCAGTGTAGTGTGGACAGGGCCTAACATGCTGGACTTGTTAGAGTGAAAGTACTTTTACAGAGCTCTTGTAAAAGAGCACTAAGCCTTTGCCAGCTCCACCCCCCAGTTACATACCTGATTCACAGGGCTTCCTGAAGCTATTCACCCCAAAATTAAGTTCCAGAGCTAGTTTCTCACACCACCTGTTACAATTTAAAACCCAAGTTTCAAGGTACCCCAGTAACTGCTTCCCAAGTTTCAAAGTGCCCCAACCACTGCTTACAGACCTTTTCTCCCCACTTACCCTGCTATTTTCAAAAGGAAGAGAAATATAAATAAATATACCTTTAAGGTAAAGCTAGGTGCTTTCACTCCACTCTGTCAACCAACTCTGGTCTTCTACTTCAGAACACCAATTAACTTGACATTTTAAATCTTCCTTTTGTTAGAAGGCACTAAGCTCTGTCAGCTCCACCACCCAATTACACACCTGAGTCACAGGGATTCCATACTCTACTCACCCCAAGATTAAGTTCCTGAGCAAGTTTCCCCCACACCACCTGTTACAATTTAAAGCAGCAGTACTAGATAAAAAAATCGGATCTTTTGCAACAGGTTGTTTCCTGCGCTTTGTTGAGTACATACCTGGTAATCTTTCTAGTTTTCACTGTACTATCACCACATAATTTGCTCAGTTTTTCTTTGTTTTTGTTTACATTTCTCCCACCCTCCATGTTGAATTGGAACTCTCTGCTGCCAACAGCACATGCGCAAGACTCATAGCATTATGCAGGGACAGTGGGAACATGCAGCACAGGGTCCCATGGAACTAAACAAAAGATGTGATGCAACGTGAGGGGGGAGTTTGACTGCAGATTAGGTGGTGGCCATATTTGCTGTGGATACACAACAATGGAAATACATTTTAAATATCTAAAAATCTAAAGATTACTAGAAAAAAAAATTTACAGATGTGGCAACCAGAACTATGGCTGCTTGCTTCCAGCCAAAAAGGAATTTTGATAATCGTGTCCTGATTACCTAGTACTGCTGCTTTCCAAGTTTCAAGGTACCCCACTTACCACATACCAAGTTTCAAAGTGCCTCAACCACTACTTACAGATCTTTTCTCCCCACTTACCCTGCTACTTTCAAAAGGAAGAGATGTATAAATAAATAGTAAAGCTAGGTGCTTTCACTCCACTATGTCAGCAAACTGTAGTCTTGCAGATGGATCTTTCTGTTATATTACTATCATCATCATCACATCACTATTTATGCAATAGGTGTGAACATGAATTGAGTGCTCTAAATCCATTTATCTGAATAACTGTGTATATAAATGTAGAATCTTACATTTATGTATATAGCTACTATGTCACCATGTATTTATGTACACTTTCTATGTAATCCTCCTACGACCCCCACCCCACCAGCCAGTACTACATTCACCCACTTTCATTTTTCCCACTGCCTCACACACACTGTCACATACAGTAAACTGCTCTCTAGCTACCATTTTTCTACACATTATTTCCTATGATACACATTACACATTAACTGTCATTTACCACTCATTTTTTTTCAGAGTTTTAAAATGATCTGAGCTTTCATGCTCTCTTTCTTTCATTTGCCCAGATTCCATTGCCACAAGTGGCTGAGCCTGCTGCACTTGCAGACAAGTACTTCACACACCAGGAAAAAAATGTAAGGCAATTTTTTTTCTTTGTTTAAAACAAAACAAGAAAGAAGCAACTGCCACTCTGCAGTGACTACCTGTACAAGCAGTCATCCAACCCCACTGTTCTGCTCCACTCCACTGCCCACTCCTCTTTTCAGAACTTGCCTCTCTTCTCTGATGCCTTCTCCTCTCCTCACTACAGATGAAATATTTTTGCCATCTGGGGGTTAAATGGAGCCATTGCATACAACAACCCAGCTCAAGGTCAAGGCCACATCTCACAATACTGCATAGTCAGAACAGAGAGGACAACACTGTGCAAGTCAACACCGTGCCTGGTGAAAATGAGCATGGATCAGTGGTGAGTGTAGATTTGCAATTACAACATACCACCATGTACCACCACTCCAGTGAAATGTGTGCACTTAAATGTTATTTTGTTGTTGGGCTGTATTTCGTAGTGCAGTGTTGACTTGTGCAGTGTTGTCCTTGGTGTTTCCACCTGCGTGGTACTGTGAGATGTGGACTTGGAGTGCTATCCAATAACCCATTGTACCTCTCATTTTGTTGCAGGTCGCCTCTCTATCTCTCCACATCCTGCTTACTCACGCCTCTTATTTTCATTGAAGTCTCCTCTGTCTCTCCAGGTTCTGCATGTTCTAGTCAGTGTATTCTTGCTCTTGATCCTGTTCCTCTCTGTGTGCCTTAAAAGGCAGTTTTGGGGATGACTGCTTTCAGAGCACAAATCACCAGGCTGTTTTGAGGCTGGGGAGGTTTACCTGTGTCTGACTTGGATGTTTGGATTTTTCTCTGTTTGATTAGCAGGGTATTTTCTCTGTCAAATTGCGATGTAGGGCATCTTGCTGACAGGAAGTCACTCATCGCAGCGGTGGGTCAGAGCTTTTAGCTGATTGTTTCATGAGGGCACAGTTTAGGCCCAAACCCTACCCACCTCACCTCACCCACCCCTGGAAACAGTTCCTTTATACCTGGGGTTCTGACATCATTTCCTCAAGACGGCAAGGTGCATATCACTGTCATATCATTTCTACCACACTGCACTGACAATATAAGCATACACATTGTATACTATATATATTTCTATATAACAAACCAATCACACACACACACACACACAAAAAAAATTATAAACAAGAAGGTAGACAGACATGTGGGGAGTAGTGCAATGTAATGGCTGTGGGGCAGCAGTCTTCTGGGAGTCTTTCTGGAGGCTGAGATGCTGCCCTATTTGCAGACAACTCTCTGCCCTGAGGGAGGAAGTTGCCCGTCTTCAGGCCACACTGGACAGTAGTAAGGGAACCTCCCCCCAGGCCACACTGGACAGTAGTAAGGGAACCGCTCCCATCCGGGAAGCACCAGAGCTACCACCACTACATCAGAGGTTGCGAAGAAAGCACAGCAGTTGGACCACAGTGGGCTCAGGGAGGGTGACGGTAGTGGAACAGAGGCACACCCAGTCAGTTGTTCCACTCCATAATCCATACACCATTCTGGGGGACCATAGTTCCTCTATGGATGCACCCGCAGTGGGGACTAAGGAGGTTGCAGACAACTGTCACAAGGGAGGCCCACAGGAAGGAGGTAGAGGACACCACAGGGAAAGGAAGCAGCTCCTGGTGGGGGACTCAATTATTAGGGGGGATAGAACCTGGAAGAGCAGGGAAAACTGAAGTAAGGTGCCTGCCTGGTGTCATGGCTTGGAAGGACAGGAAGCGCATCCTCAGGATCACGAGAACAGCTGCACGGAAGTCTGAGCTGGATGTCATTGTCCACCTAGGGACAAATGACTTGGCTCATTATGAGATTAGAGCAGTGCAGGAGGACTTTGTAGAGTTGGGGAGGGGCCTAAGACAAGTAGCACACACAGTATCCTTCTCAGAGGTGCTACCTGTCTATGGCATGGG
This sequence comes from Neoceratodus forsteri, assembly GCA_016271365.2. Lineage (NCBI taxonomy): Eukaryota > Metazoa > Chordata > Ceratodontiformes > Ceratodontidae > Neoceratodus > Neoceratodus forsteri. The sequence goes on from CM057449.1 coordinate 740,058,084, forward strand.
TGAGGCGAGGGTACATTGTACCATGCAATTTAATGAATGGTTGAAGAAATGGTGTGGAGCACAAGGATTTGGCTTCATCAGGGACTGGGGTTCCACCTGGAGGGACACCAGCCTATACTGGCAGGATGGTCTGCATCTATCCAGGAAGGGAACAAATCTTTTGGGCAACCAGTTTAAATGCTTCATTGGCAAGCTTTTAAACTAGTCAAGGGGGGAGGCACTGATAAGCAGCAGGAAATTCCCAGCCTCCCCCTACAAAAGAGGGTACTAAATGAGAAAAAGACCAAGGTAGAAAGGACAGTGGGGGATGCTGCTACAAAAGGTAAAGCCATCAAGAAATGGAAAGCAATGAGTACCAATGCCCGTAGTCTGGGTAAAAAGCTTCCTGAATTAGTGGCCTTGATAGAGGAGGAACATTTGGATATCATGGCAGTCACAGAAACATGGTACACACAGAACCATGACTGGGACATGAACATACCAAGATACACTATCTACAGGAGGGACAGGGAGGGTAAAAGAGGAGGAGGAGTAGCTCTCTACATAAAGGAAGGAATCAAAGCAACAGAACAAAAGGGTAAACAGGTAGGAGAAGAAGCACTGTGGGTCAACTTGGAGACAGACAATGGCACCACAATCTGCACAGGGGTTGTATACAGACCCCTCTCAGGGGGAGGAAATGGACAAGGAAATGATAGAAAGTATACTTAGAATGGCAGAAAAAGGGGAGATATTGCTGATGGGTGATCTGAATATGCCAGATGTTAACTGGAGTGCAGTTGCAGCAGCCACTTCTAAGAGTGGAGTTATTCTAGATGCCCTACAGGGGGCATGCCTTAGACAACTAGTATTGGAACCCACTCGAGAGGGAGCAATCTTAGACCTGGTTCTCTCAAATGGAGATGAAGAGATGATCACAGATGTAGAAGTGGGTAGCCATCTGGGAACTAGCGACCATCGAACAGTATGGTTCACAATAAACACAGCTGTAGAGTCAAGCCATACAAAGGCAAAAGTACTGGACTTCAGGAAGGCTGACTTTGCCAAAATGGGTGAGTGCCTAAGGAATGCACTAGCAAATGGGCAGGAAGGAGGGGTGGAAGAATAATGGGGAATAATAAAAACTGCCATCACAGAGGTAACAAGCCTTTGTGTGAAGCAAATAAACAAAACAAAACGATGTAAGAAACCACTATGGTTCTCAAGGAGGTGGCAGTGAAGGTTCAAGAGAAAAGAAAGCATTCAGGAAGTACAAGGAATCACAGAAGGAGCAGGACAGAGAATTGTATCAGTTAAAGCAAAAGGAAGCTGGGAAGGCAGTCAAAACCAGAAAGGCCCAAACTGAGGAAAAGCTAGCCAACTCAGTTAAGAAGGGAGATAAAACCTTTTATAGGTACATCAGGGAGCGTAGCAAGACCAAGGGAGGGATAGTGAGGCTTAATAAAGGTGAGGGGGGTGGGCAGAGGGTGAAGGTAAAAAGGCAGAGATACTAAACAAATATTTTTGCTCAGTATTTACAAATAAAGAGGGGGAGGTACCTAAACCAAACAATAGAAACACTCTGGATACAGAAGTTGATGCCAGCCCATTTACAGAAGAAAGGGTTCTGAAAGAACTCTTAAAACTGAAGGTGGACAAAGTAATGGGGCCTGATGAGATTCATCCCAGAATTCTAAAAGAACTAAGGGTAGAACTAGTGACACCACTGACTACCCTCTTTAACAAATCATGGGAGGATGGGGTGGTACCGTGGGAGCAGGGCAAAAGTGGGTAACTACAGACCTGTTAGTTTAACCTCAGTGATAGGGAAAATGATGGAATCCCTTCTGAAGGAAAGAATTGTCGAGTACCTAGAGGCCAGAGGGGCACATGACCCAAGGCAGCATAGATTCACAACGGGAAGGTCATGCCAGATGAATCTAATAGATTTCTTTGACTGGGTGACCAAAGTAGTAGATCAGGGAGGGGCTGTGGACATGGCCTACCTAGACTTTAGCAAGGCATTTGACACAGTCCCACACAAAAGATTAATATACAAGTTAGCCAGCTGGGAGTGAGTCCCAAGATGATAGCCTGGGTAAAGAATTGGCTGGAGTATAGGACACAGAGAGTAATAGTAAACGGAGTCCACTCTGAGGAAAGGGGGGTTACTAGTGGGGTACCGCAGGGTTCAGTATTCGGACCGGTCCTCTTCAATGTCTTTGTAAGTGACATTGCAGAGGGACTGGAAGGAAAAGTATGTCTCTTTGCAGACAACACAAAGATCTGCAACAGAGTTGATGCACAAGGTGGAGTGGAAAGGATGAGAAGGGACTTGGCAAGGTTAGAGGAATGGTCAAATGTATGGCAACTTAGATTCAATGCTAAGAAATGCAAGGTAATGCACCTGGGAAACAAAAACCCAGGGGAAGAGTACACAATGGGGGGTGAGATACTAACAACAGCAAAAACGGAAAGGGACCTGGGGGTAGTCATATCAGATGACCTAAAGGTGGACAAGCAATGTGAGAGGGCAGTAAGGAGAGTTGGTATACTGGGATGCATAGGGAAAGGCATCACCAGTAGAAAACAGGAAGTTGTTATCCCTCTGTATAGACAGCTGGTGAGACCACATCTGGAGTACTGCGCAGTTCTGGAGACCCAACTCCGCAGAGACATAGACAGGATGGAAGCTGTCCAGAGGAGGGCAACTAAAATGGTTCAGGGTCTGCACCTGAAGACATATGAAGAGAGACTTAGGGAGCTTAATATGTATAGCCTCGAGGAAAGGGGGGACAAGATAGAAACTTTCAAGTACTTCAAGGAATCAACAAAGTCCAAGAGGGTAGCATCTTTCAGAAAAAGAGGTGTGCAAGAACAAGGGGCACAATTTGAAGATGGGGACGGCTCAGAGGTAATGTAAGGAAGTATTTTTTCACAGAGAGGGTTGTGGATGCATGGAACGGCCTTCCGGAGGAGGTTGTGGAGTCAAAAACAGTGGTGGAATTCAAGCATGCATGGGACAGTCATAAGGCAATTATAGGGGGTGGGGGTAGGAAAAAGTAGGCTGCTGGTTAACTAGGATCTGCAGCTTATCCATAAGGTAGGGAAATGGGCAGACTGGGTGGGCCAAGTGGTCCTCATCTGCCGTCAAATTCTATGTTTCTATGTTTCCTCTGCTCCCACTTGCTCTCAGCAACAGTGCCACCAACCATAAACACTTAAAAAAATTTATCAGCAAACTAAAACAGGGACAGAACTGACTGTAACTATTACAGTTCTAACTTCTAGATCATCCCTTGCTAAACACACCTGCCATATTTCTCTTTAAAAATCTGTTAAAGCTGCCATCAGCCAATCAGCTGCAATGTCCCATGGCGAACGTGCCATCATGACAGTGCATCCATAGAAACAGCCTTATCACACTAAAAGCACAGTCATATGCCAGATAAACAAATAAATAGACATATATGTATAAATCTTTTTTATTTTAAAAAAGTTCTCACTAAAACATAATTTCAGACAAGGTCCTTACCTATTGCATGAATGAAATATGCAGGGGGGCCTTGTGTGATGCATGATTTATCTACACTTGTGCTGTTTGCCCTTGGACATCTCACTCATGGCTCATACCACTCATGAGGTTACCAGAGGTAAAACAACACCTGTGTAGATAAGGCATGTATCACACAGGTCTCCCCCACCCTAGCATATCCCTTATTTATTACCTAAAATATAAAACATAACATAAAACTATAAAATAATGTGTTTATTCTTAGACAGAACAACCACTAATATCTTCTGACCATTTTAAAAAATAATCCTGTATGATATTTTTATAATGGTTGAAGCTACATTTTATGAGCTATACTATTTGAACAGTTAATTCAGTTCTCCTGTGTTGCTACATGCATATACATATCAGTAGGGATGTAAGTTTGTCATGGCAGTCATACACGTCATTCATTCCATGACATTTGATCTTTATTCAGGACTTCCAAGACTTTCACTAGTGTCATCAGAATGTAGCAATAATGACAGTGCCACAATATTTACTACTGTTTACTAATGATTTCATGAACAAACAATGAGTCATTAAAACCTCATCCATGACAAACTTACATCCCTACATATCAATATAATATGTTAAAAGATTACCGGACTTTAAAAATGCAGTGAACCATTTTATTGTGTTTCTGTATCAATATGAAACATTTCATAATTTTTATGTTGATACATGGTCACTGTAGTAATACATTAATGATGTATCTACTTAGCTGACTACAAGCTTTCATTAAAAAAAAAATCTCTAACCCTAATAGCTACAAAGGGATCAAATTTTAAAGAAAATATCTTTTGAAAGACCTAACACTGAAACTGTTGAGATTAGAAACTATTTTTTTAAATGAAAGCTTGGAGTCCAGCCATTAAGACGTGTTGTTATTATGAAACAATAGTCATTATAGTATTGATAGGCAAACAGGAAATTTTCTCTGGCTATATCCAGACATATATCTAGACATCACAACAGAAGTTTTTTTTTGTAAAATAAATATTACTGAGATACTCTTTATATAACAATCAAGTATATTATATAGTTTATTTTTAATACTGACATCGACAATTTCACAATGGTTTTAAAAAATAAAACTAAAGAAATAGTTGCACTTTTTCTGAATTTTGTTATTAGTTCCCATAAGTTAATTGATATCTATATACATTAAGTGTAGTACCCATAAATATTCATCTTATACCTTAAATCATGTTGGTAACATTTCAACCTCCTCCCCAGCAGTACGAATTATTCCTTGTTTAAGCAGGTTTTACCTGCGAAAGCATCAGAAGATGATAATAGAAGAGATACTATGAAATAATCATAATATAAAAATATAATTGTAATTTCTCTATGGTGCTACTGCATAACCCATTACTTTTATTAATATTTATATGCCATGTATTTACATGATACATTATGTTATATAGTGAAATGTTTAGCTTGTATATTATTGATTTGGTGTCACTTTGTATTACACCTTGGTTTAAGAAAGGCATAGTTATATGATCTATCTTGCTATTTATATATTTGTTTAATGGAGAATATAATAACTGGCATGAGGTAAAGTGGTGAGTTAGGGACTACTGGGAGTACACACTTTTGAGGTCAGCAATGAATAGTAACTGTTAATGTACTGCAGCTCACATGGCAGTCTTAGTGAGTTCTGCAGGATCTGTCACAACACCACAAACAGTAATCCATAGCAGATGCCTGCCAACAGCACTTGCCACAAGTAATCTACACTAATTATTATTCACTGCTGACCTCAAGATGTTTAAACCTTCCAATATGCAATCTGCTGTATCCCATGCCAATTACTGAATTGGGGAGATGAAGTGGTTGGCTGAATTTACAATCTCAAACTAAATTTGTGGGCCCTGATGTGAAGCCAAATCAAAGTAACCATTGACCCATTTCTCTCACCTTTACTTGTAATATTATTAGCCATCTCCTGCTCCATGGTGAGGAAGGTAAAGGATGTGAATTATGTGATGAGCTGCTCCAACAGGAGACCCCATAACAAAGAGTATACTATATAAACATGAAGAAACCCAACCACAACAGAGAGGAAATAGTGTTGCCTGTACAGCAACCTGGAAGAGGAAAACAAGGTGGATCCATTAATAGTTCTCCTAAATCTGGCTCAGGAAGAATCCTCTGTTGATGGCATCACTGCCTCACAGCAGCTGACACAAGCTCAAGAGCAGAGATGATTGGGATGCTGCCATCATTTGGAGAAATATCAATGTGGAATCCAGGGTACACCACACTAGCTGAGCACCCTACAGGTACATGAACCCAAACCTCACTGAGTCAGCCACTGTACAGGGCACCAGAGGGAGTGAAGCATGCTATAGCTGAGGCAGTTAATGAGATGCTGGTTCTTCTGGGTTGTTTTCAGGAGTCAAGTAGTCCCTGGGCCTCTCCTGTAGGACTTATACCCAAGAAGGATGGAGCCATGAGCTTCTGCATCAACTACCACAGGCTTAAAGGGGAATTACAGTCAAAATTTACAAACCAATATGTCCTGCAAAGTGTTTTAATTTGTGGGTGTAGTCCTACTGTGTCCTTCCTTTTGTTTGTTGGGATTTTTTTTTCTAAATTTGCCTACTAGTTTTATTTCTCCTGGACACCTCCATGTTGGACTTTTACAGTGCTTTTTTTTCCTAAAATGCCTCGTGTCTCATGTGATAACGCTGAGAAACCTTAAATTCAGCAAGTGTTGGTTTAGTGTCAGGTGTACAGTAAGTGCTTGTCCTTATCCAATGATCAATTATAAAGGCTGTATTTACAGTGTGACAAACACCTGCAGGCTAACTGAGTGGTCGATTCTGTAAGGAAGCAGCTAGAGTCTTCCTTATTTATGACCTAAGAAAATGTATGTGCTTTTTTATGGCTGTATGTAGTTTAATGAAATGAAATACTTTAAAAATAAAAGATTTACTCCTGCAGGTTAAACCTACAGTAGACACACACGTAGAAAACAAAAAGATTGGATTAGAAAGAGTTATTTAGCTGAGGCCATAAAATCAGGCTCCTAACAGGAGAGTGCTGCTGCAGCAGTTGTCACTCACTGAATCAGTGATCCTAGATGCATCACTGCCACTGGGACTGGACACATTATAGGAAAAAGAAAAAAAATAAAACATTCAAACATGGAGATCCCCAGGAGCCATAAAACTAATAGGCAAATTTAGCAAAAACAAAAAAAAAACCTCCTAACAGCAAACAAAGAAATGATGCACTAGAACTACAAATAAATCAAAACACTTTGCACATGTGTTTTTACAAATATTGACTGTAGTGCTCCTTTAAAAACTGTATGGATTTTGACAACTACACAGTGCCCAGGAAAGATAAGGTCCTACAGAAGTTAGAGAAGTGTGGTACCTGACTACCATAGATCTAGAAAATGGCTATTTGCAGGTACTGCTGACCACCAAAGGCAGAGAAAATCAGCCTTCATCACCCCATTTGACCTACTTAAATTTTGGATAATGCCATTCGGGATGTAGAATGAGCCATTTACCTTTTAACAGCTCATGAACTGCATTGTGCCTGGGACAGGTGATTTTGTACTGGTGTATATGAATGACACTGCCAAACACAGCAGCATGGAGGAAACATATCAACATATGAGCCAGGTGCCCCATGCACAGAAAGCAACTGGGCTGACAGTTAAGGCAAAACAAAAAATGTCAAATACATATGGCAGAGGTGTCATACCTTGCTCACAGAGTAGGAAGTAGTTACATCCGGCCTGAGCCAGCAAAAACTGGGGCCATTCTAGGATGAACCATGCTCACCACTAAGAAAAAGATGAGGGCATTTCTGGGTACTACAGGATTTTACTGCAGATTTCTGGCAACTTTAGCACAATAGCAAACACCCCTAACAGATCTCATGAAATCTGCATGAAAGCATTTAATGGATGGGATGTTGAGAAGAGGCATTCTAGCAGCTGAAAGAGGCATTATATCAGGCCCCCATGCTTGCTAGTCCTAACTATTATTTAACTGTTTGAGTGCTGAGTATGTCTAACTGTATGTAGATTCAGGAGGTATACGTATTCCCACAGTAGTATAAGGGTTAAAGTTCATTGTGCATGTGTATGCTTCTGATCATGGGTTTGGTGCTGTTTTGAGTCAGGTTACTCCCAGAAGGGAAGAACACCCTACTGTGGACCTCAGCCGGAAACTGCTACCCAGGGAGGAGGCCTATGCCAGCAATGAAAAGGAGTTTCAGGGGATAGTGTGAGCACTACAACCACTGCAGCCTTATCTCTGTAGGAGGGAGTTTATCCTAGTCATTGATCACAACTCCATAACATGTTACTTTAGAACTCAAAAGAAAGAGTTGTGCACATACCATTGCTGGGCTTATAATACATATATTTATTAATTTAGTGTAAAATGACTCCCCCTGATGAAACCTCATATTAAGGTGCTATCTAGAGGTGTTTTCCATATGGTAATGGCACATTTGCACCTAGAGACTGGAAATGGCACCACAATCTGCACAGGGGTGGTATATAGACCCCCATGTCAGGGACAGGGAATGGACAAGGATATGATAGAAGGCATCCTTAGGATGACAGAGAAAGGGGAGATACTGTTGATGGGGGACATATGCTAGATGTTAACTGGAGCACCTTTGCTGCAGCCACATCCAAGAGCAGGGCCATTCTCGATGCCCTACAGGTGGCACACCTCAGACAGCTAGTTATGGAACCCACTCGTGAGGGAGCAATCTTAGACCTCATACTCTCAAATGGGGACAGCGAGAGGATCTCAGATCTAGAAGTGGGTAGCCATCTGGGAACAAATGACCACCAAACAGTGTGGTTCATGATAAACTCAGCTACAGAGTCCAGCCATACAAAACTGTGGGTACCGGACTTCAGAAGGGCTGACTTTAGCAAGATGGGAGAGTGCCTTAGAAAAGCACTAGCAAACAGCCTAGAAGGAGGGGTGGAAGCAACAATGGGGAAACATCAAAACTGCCATCATAGAGGCAACAAGCCTTTGTGTGAAGCAAATAAAAAAATCAAAATAAAAAAAGACGCTATGGTTCTCAAAAGAGGTGGCGGGAAAGGTTAGGGAGAAAAAGATAGCATTTAGGAAGTGTAAGGAAACACAGAAGGAGCAGAACAGAGAACTGTACCAGTTAAGGCAGAAGGAAGAATATAGGGAAGTCAGAATAGCAAAGGCCCAAACTGAGAAAAAGATAGCCAACTCTGTTAAGAAGGAGGATAAACCTTTTATAGGTACATCAGGGAGCGTTGAAAGACAAAGGGAGGGATAGTGAGGCTGAATAGAAAGGACAGTGGGTAGGCAGAGAGGGTCATTGAAAAAGCAGGATACTGAACGAATACTTCTGCTCAGTATTCACAAAAGAGGAGTAGGGGGAGGTGCCTAATCCAATTAACAGAAGCTCCAATTCCAATTAACTGGAAAGAGGAGTCGATCCTGGTCCTTTTACAGAAGAAAGGGTTCTGAAAGAACTCCTAAAACTGAAGGTGGACAACGCAATGGGGCCTGATGGAATTCACCCCAGAATTCTAAAAAAATTAAGGGGAGAACTAGTGACACCACTGACTACCCTTTTTAACAAATCATGGGAGGATGGTGTGGTACCTGAGGACTGGAGGAAGGCAGATGTGATTCCCCTTCACAAAAGTGGGAGCAAGAGAGAGGCAGGCAACTGGAGACCTGTCAGTTTGACCTCTGTGGTAGGGAAAGTGATGGAATCACTTCTGAAGGAAAGAATTGTTGGGTTCCTAGAGGAAAGTGGGGCACAGGACCCAAGGCAGCATGGGTTCACAGCGGGAAGGTCATGTCAGACAAATCTAATTTTTTATTTTTTTTTATTTATTAAATTCTCGGATTACAAATACCTTTGAGCAGAAACTGCTCATTTACAAAGATTCCACGTCAAAGGATGAGGGTCAACATATATACAGAGGTAGTAAAAGAATGCACAATAAACAACCAAAACAACTAAAAGAAAAAATAAAGATACTCAGTTATAACATACTTTGAGATAATATTCATATAACGAGCAGCTTGAGTAGGCAGCTGGCTGCGGTAACAATAAGAGATAGAGGGCACCATAGGCAGTTAGTATTGCAGGCGTGCGACTGGGAGAGGAAGTTGGCAGGCTAATGGGCCACTGTCTGATGGTGGTGGAAAATGTGACCAAAGTAGTAGACCAGGGAGGGGCTGTGGACATGACCTACCTAGACTGTAGCAAGGCATTTGACACAGTCCCACACAAAAGATTAATAATCAAATTAACCAGCCTGGGAGTGGGTCCCAGGGTGGTAGCCTGGGTAAAACATTGGCTGGACAACAGGACACAGAAGGTAATTGTAAATGGAGTCCACTCTGAAGAAAGAGGGGTTACTAGTGGGGTACTGCAGGGTTCAGTACTGGGTCCAGTCCTTTTTAATGTCTTTATAAGTGACATTGCAGAGGGACTGGAAGGAAAACTATGCCTCTTTGCAGATGATACAAAGATCTGCAACAGGGTTGATACACAAGGAGACATGGAAATGATGAGAAGGGACCTGGCAAGGTTGGAGGAATGGTCAGAAGTATGGCAGCTTGGATTCAATGCAAAGAAGTGCAAAATAATGCTCCTGGGAAACAAGAACCCAGAGGAAGATTACACAATGGGGGGAGGTAGTAACAACAACAAAAATGGAAAGAGACCTGGTGGTAATCATATCAGATGACCTTAAGGTTAGCAAGCAATGTGAGAAGGCAGTAGGGAGGGCTGGGGGATACTAGGATGTATAGGGAGAGGGATCACCAGCAGAAAACAGGAAGTTGTTATCCCTCTGTACAGGCAGTTGGGGAGACCCCATCTGGAGTACTGCATCCAGTTCTGGAGACCCCATCTCCGCAAGAACATAGACAAGATGGAGGCAGTCCAGAGGAGGCAACTAAAATGGTGCAGGGTCTGCAAGAGAAGCCATATGAGGAGAGACTAAAGGAGCTTAATATGTATACCTTTGAGGAAAGAAGGGAGAGGGGGGACATGATAGAAACTTTTAAGTACCTCAGTGGAATCAACAAAGTCCAAGAGGGTAGCATCTTTCAGAAACAGAGATGTGCAAGAACAAGAGGACACAATTTGAAGATAGAGGGGATGGCTCAGGGGCAATGTGAGGAAGTATTTTTTCACAGAGAGGGTGGTGGATGCATGGAACAGCCTTCCTGAGGAGGTTGTGGGGTCTAAAACTGTGGGAGAATTCAAGAATACATGGGACAGACATAAGGCAATTCTTGTGGGGGGTAGGAAGAAATAGGCTGTTGATTAAATAGGATATGCAGCTTATCCTGTAGGTAGGGAAATGGGCAGACTAGGTGGGCCAAGCAATCCTTATCTGCTGTCAAAGTCTATGTTTCTATGTTTAATAAATATATTTGTTGTAAGTTCAGCATATTTGTGTGTACCACTCTTTCTTTTGAATTTAAGTGCCTTTTTGCTCCATGCGGCAGCACCTTCTGGAACCAATGATGTGCATAGTTCCGACTGGTTCTCATAACTCCATAGAATGACTGGGCAGAATACCAACTTGATACACTTGAGCCTGGTGCTACAGGCATATAATATTTCAATCCAACACTGATGTTGCTCCAGTAATGCCAATGTAGATGGGCTCTCCATGTAATATCCTGAAAAAACTACAAAGTGAGAGTAAGTCCTACTGAGTCTGAATAACCTTACATGAAATGTGTTCATTGGTGGACACAAGGGAGGCACTATTTGTCATATGTTTGAGGGGGATGAAAATATGTGTGTGACAAGTATTAAACAGACTGTACAAGACCATAGTAAATTTTTTGTCTTTTATGTATGCCTCATTGGACGTCACCTTGAGCAAGCAGGCATTTTGAATGTGAATGTAATGGAGTCAGGTCATCTGCAAAACGCCAGTTCACAATAGAAAACCCACTATGAATGGAGCAGGCTCTGACAGTGGTAAAAAGTCAAGGTCATATGGGCTTAATTAGAACTGAGGCCCCTAATCAACATGGCCAGTTGTGGGAGACAAACTGATCTGAGCCAGTTACTGGTCTTGTAAGAGCAAATGGGTGATTCTTTGAGAATTATGTACAGGTTTCTAGTAGGAGGGAGTCTGGACCTTCCATATGTTGTGGAAAGGTGGGTCAGCCCTGAAGGTGTGAAGCCAGACACAATACTAAATGACCACCATGTGGAATACTGGTCTTCGAAATCCTGAGACTGTGTAGCAAGGAGTCTGTCATTTCATAGAAGGACATCTTGGGGAAGAAAATGCAGACTTTAGTGACTGTAAGTGTTTTTATACAGTCTGTACTTCTGTCTGTTTCAAACCATTTATTTGCTTAAAATTCATAGTGCTGTTGTTTTCCCTTACTCTTCTGTATATCTTGCAAATGTTGTGTAAATATCCATTATTTATATTTAATAAGTAAAAAGGTATATAATTTTTATAAGGCACATCTGTGATCTGTTTTTTGGAGAGGACACTACCAAACTTAAGTAAAATGTGTGTCTAATACAAATCAGGGAGCAAACTAATAGGACTCCTATGTGCAAGAGGTCAAGTGCTTGACTATGTATTGCATGAGCAGTGACTTGTGGTGGGACTCAAACGGAACAGCCTGAGACTGCAACCAGATTGGTGGAAGCATGACAGAGTAAATGAGCTAGTTTCCTTATCCCACAGTCCAGGGCATCTTGGGAGCTACGATGTGTGTGTGTGTGTGTGTGTGTGTGTGTGAGACAATGCAATTGGCCCAAAACTTGAGATTAGTTGGTCTTCCTAAAGAAATCCCTGAATCAGACTGAAAAATGTATGCTGAGGGTTTTCTTTCTGCAGTTTTTGAACTCTGTACCCCACGGCTGGGATACTTGAAGGTGGTTAGTGATCACAATCTGGGTTAGTAACTCACTAACACCACTTTGCAGGCACAAAAGCAGTGAGGGACTGTAAAATGCCACATTGAATGGCATGGTTAGCGAGTCACTAGCATGTTTCTATCTGGCCAATGGCATGGTTAGCGAGTCACTAGCATGTTTCTATCTGGCCCTAAAATAGGCCAGTGCACCTATGCAAAGCAGCTGATAGCCCCTTGCATATAGGGGCACCTGCATATTGGTAGGTTGGGAGAGGTAGTGTACCATGGTCCATGCTATTTACTGCCTCCCCAAGCCAGGTCTTAAGGGCTGCTGCCCCTACGTACTCCAGTCCCAAACATCTCACCGGTAGTACCATCACATTTCCCTGATGTCCAGAGTTCCCACTGAACCCCTGGCTGTGCATATTAAATTGATACCATGGGGTCCAGTGCCCCCCAACCCAGAACCCATGGCCATGTATATTTGATCGATACACTGGTGTCATGTGGTCCCCCACCCCACTGAACCCCCAATCATGCATATTAAATCAATACCATGGTGTCCACTGGTCCCTCCTCGCAGGCTCAAACCCCCCATTCCTGGACACCCCGTCCTCAGTGCCCCCCAGATCTGGCACCCCTCAACAAGACTGCCTGACTCCTGCATCCCCCTTGGTGACTAGTACAGACTCTCTACTTACCTCCACAGCTGGCTGTCAACTGACAGTTTGCTATCGCACACCTACTGTAAACATCTGTTTACAGTAGGTGCACAACCACAATCTGTCAGTCATTGGCCATGGAGGTGAAGAGAGGGTTTGGGAACAGTTGCTAAGGGGGATGGTGTGCTGGGGTCGGGGCTTGTCGGGAGTGTCACACTTGTGGCACGGGACAGGGTGGGTGGGTCTGAGGTGTCAAACCTGAAAGGGTACACTAGACACCAGGGTATCAATCTAATATACACAACTGGTAGTTCCAGGGGTGGGGGCACCACTGTGCACCAGAGTTTCATTCTTATATGCATGGCTGGGGATTCAGGGGTTGGGGACCAGTGGACACCAGGGTTTCTTTCAAATATGCATGGCCAGGGGAACTACTGGACAGCAGGTTTTTTTTCAAATATGCACAACCAGTGATTTGGGGGTTGGGGAAGCACTAGACTGTACACGCAGCCCTGATAGGCTCTATGTGGGGTGGGTGTACACTCTGTTTGTTCCAGGCCTGTAATGAGGACATAATGAAAGCAAATGACCCCATAGTACCTTGCTATTGCTATGGGGTCATTTATGTCTTAAGGTACCAATATGGTCGATTGCTTCAGAGGAGCAATTGCCTTTAGTAGGCCCTAACAGTCCAATTGTGACTGCACTCCCCATAGCACCATCTTGGCCACGTCCCTCCTGTGGCCAGTACGGGGCTGGGGTTTGTGACTGCAATCATGATAGTGCCTGGCTGGTATACTGGAACATGCCTTAAGTACTCGCAAAGTACCCTAGCATGTTTCAAAAACCTTACGGTTTGCTTCAGGCACTGACTTGCTCCAGGAGCTACCATTTAGTGGGCATCAGTCCCCATATGTCTAAGTTCTGATTTTCTCCTCAAGAAGTTCATCTACTCAGCTCACTGAAAGTGTCTTTGCTAGCTTTTGTCCTGCTGTGATCCTTTTCTTTAAATCAGTTGCTGAACAAAAACTATATGAAACACCTGGCCTGAAATAAATAGAAAATATTTTTGAGGATGCAGGGATGAACGTCTTGCCTGGTAATTCCTGTTACCCAAAGCAAGAGAAAAGATGAATCTCAGTTATACCTGTGTTTCTTGCAGCTGACTGATGTACCTATAATGCAGCATTTCTCTGCAAGAATAAAGACCACTTTCCAAGAGAGAGTGCTGTTTTTTGATGATTCAGATGCTGCTAGGAAATGTTTTGATAAAATTGTCCAGCTGTCAATTGAGCTTGATGTGAATCTGTAGCTAGGGACACTCAAATGTTGCCATCTACCTGCTTACATGTACGTAAAATACATCCAGGGTCATCTGAAAGCTGATAGTATCCTTATATACTGTATATGTATGTGTCTTCTCTTTGAATGTGCTGTGATCTTGAATAATTAGATATAAATATTTTGCACAGTCCTTGTTAATCATTAATTACTTTTGTGCAAAAAGGGCTGAAAATAACTATTGTTATGATGTCACTGCAGTTTGACCCTCTGTAACTTTAAAGTTAAAAGGTGTATTTACATGTATTAATATTCATATGCTGGTGGAGGGGTAAGCAAAACTTGTCATTTGGAACAGCAAATTAAGTACTGGACTCTAATCTGCCTTGCTTAACTGTTAAATAAAAACTAGATAGCCCCATTATCAACTGGAATTTGGTTGATGTCAAACGCTGTAATAACTGGGTGTGATGTCACACCCAGTTATTACAGCGTTTCACCAGAAGATTGAAGTGGTATGCCAGAATGTTTGAGAACAGCTGGCATCTGGCAGTGTGAGCTGCAATCAATGTAGTCAGATGTGAGGTGCTCAGCGGGAATGTCTTAACCACGAGTCTCAGTCGGCACTCCTGTTACACTGAAAACACTACCACTTACTTCTAATAATGGCAGACTGTCTTCCTTGATCAGTTTGATGGGTTTAAAAAAAAAGCCGTCTTTTTAAATGGAGATGATAACGATGCAAATTATTGAACCTAATCTGGGACCAGTTATTATAAAAATAACACTGGAGCCATGTGTGTATTTATGTTTTTTTATACACACCTCAGTGTGTGATGAACTCGTAACATATTTATGCCTGAGCATTATTCTGCATGTATCTACTTGACTAGTTTGTGTTTAATCATATAAATTTCCCTGAGAGCTATTTGAACTTTGTCTATAAAGGTTATGTACTTTGTGTTTGATTTGTACTTTTTGTCTTTCTGAAAGAAAACCTACATTCTTGCAAACACTGTAAAGAGAATGAAATAATCTAACCCAGTTGGGTTGCATTACAATATTGTTCTCTTACTCAACACTGACTACTAGAGATTAAAGGATGATTGTATTGTAATGCCCCATGTTATAATGACTACTAGAGATTAAAGAATTTGGTTTTGTATAGAATGTATATTGTTAACCCAACCTGTTTTGTGCATACAGTATTTGAAGTAGTATCATTCTAAATTTGAACTGTCCCAATCAAAGTGATATTGTGAGTGAGCATGACACAAATATACAGTATAGTATAATTCATGCAGTACTGCCAGCATCACCAGTCAAAGGCTTTGGCAAATGTCTCTGCTAAGGTTATTTACTGTAAATGGAGGATGGAGGAAGTGTTTAGACACTTCCAAAGCTTTTAGTTCTGCATACAGTAATAATGTTTGGAGGTCAGTTGATGCACTGCCATCATTTTCCATTCATAGCTATAAGGATAATATTATGTACATTATCTGTTTGCATGAAAAAAACAAGTTTGTAGACATAAAAAGCTGTTCATTATCCTGGAATTAAATTATCTCACTAGTAGGATTCAAGGTAATTTATTAAACAGTGTTGTGAACCCATGTTGTCCTTTACAAATAATCAATGGTAAAACACCCTGACTCATTCCTCTGGTATGCATTAACAAAAAAAAAAACTAAGTGGTCTCAGTGACTGAGATTAATACCTTAATCAGCTAAACCACCTAGACTTTTTTTTATTACATAATGCATATAGTGCTGCAAACATCTGGCATTTCTGGCAATCAAACATACTAGTTTTGAAACCAAGCTGGACAGCATTATACAATATTTGGACAATCTAATCATACCTTTTTGTTCACAATAATTTTCCTAATTTGCTGTATAAACAAATGTCATGTTTACTGGCAGCAGTTTTTTTTTGTTTATTCAGTGTCATAATAAAAGTTATTGCAGCACACTTCAACGATCAAAAACAAAGTGCAGTTCTCTCACATGATCTAATTAGCGAAGTCCAATTTCACTGAAAAATATTAATTTCTAATTTACGATTGTTTTTTCCGAATGTGTTTAACCAATACATATTGTGTAAGTCTCAGAAAATGTTTTAGCAAACTGTACTACTGTACTTAATTAGGAGAGGCACAGAAAAGGAAAAGGCCTACATCCAGCCATTGGCTTTTGTCCTAGTCCATCGTTAGCACGTGATTAAACATCTAAGTAATTAGATATCATTCATTAGTAGAAAGAAGACCACAGACTCATGCTTTGAATTGAATCATTTTTTCCTCCACTAACTTTAGACAACCCCAGTAATTGTTAATCTTACTGTGAATGCAAGTGTATTTGAAGTGTCATTGTTACTGATACAAGTATAGCTTTTCTTAGGACAGCAAGCTGCAATGCCACGTTTGTAAGAAACACAGAAATATATTACTTACATTTTTGTTTTCATTATCTGAGATAAACCTGCCAGATAAGGTCACTAAATGCATTTCATAAGTAAATAGGCTATCTTCTCAGTGTCTTTCCTCAACAGACTAGCTCCACCTGATCTGGAGTTACTGCAACACTGATGTGAAAATGGTACTTCAGATCAGGGAACAATGTCTTATTGAGGTGCAAAAGCAGGAAATAACTTTTGGGATTACTCAAGTGGCCAAAACAGCAAGAGGATTATTCAAAAAGTAAAAAAAAAAATACAACAGGGTAAATATTGCACTCCCTTTTCAGCACGCCACCTCCTTACTACTTGGGTTGTTTATCTCTGTTAGGCTGGAAACACACAAGTTACTTTCAAACCTCAAGATACTATCCTGCCTTTTCTCTCCCCACTGACCATTAACTCCCCAGTTAGTCATGTGCACCTCTATGGGCTTGAAGCACATCTGCTCTTTTGCCTCACAGCTGAGCATTCAGGGAAGATAAAATAAAATCTAAATTCCTCCCACTCTCTGTTCTGATGCTCCTCTCTTCCATGAAGCTCAGCAAATGTGAATGGTACATTTTAAAAAAATCTACTTAAAAATACATCTTTGGGCCAAAGAGGAGTGAAAGTGTTACTCACTAACATTTTGCTATGGCTCCTTTAAACATCACCACACAGCAACAAGTTCACCTTCAAATTGAAAATCTGATATGTAATTCCATCCTGCTCAAGCTGTTACATCACACTATACAGGCAGCCAAGCTGGGTTTCTTTTATAGTACAGGAGCAGCTGGCTCTGTGGCGCTGAGCAGTGGGGCACTGCTTGGCATGCTGCTCACCTGGGTTTGAGTCCCAAGCACAGGACATCAGGAGCAGAGGCCAGCAGGAAGGGTGATAGATAGCCTCCATGCGGATGCTCTACTCCTGGAGGAGGGTGCTGCAGAGCACCACTCAGAGAGCAACATCTGGTGGTGTGCAGAGACTTGCCAGCAAGGGTGATCACATACTGACTGGCTTCACCTCCAGGGCATCACCCCAGTGCAGGCCACTGAAGTGTGGGGAGGGGGCCCAGAAAACAGAAACTAGTACCCATCTCAGTTGCTGGATGATGGCTACCTACATGTTTCCATGCCACAGTCCCCCAGCACACTGCTCCTGGGTGCCCAACCCTGTATATTACTGAGGACCCCAGGAATGCTACTCCCCTCCTCTCCCCCAAGGAGGGTGCCCCTCTTCCCACAGGGATAAGCTGGTCTCTCCAAAAATGTGGGGACACCCTGGGGAGCCAGGTGGCTTGAAAGGGTGAGCCTGGCAGGCTGACAGGGATGTTGAGCAGCCAGGAGTGAGAGGTCGGGAGTACAGGGGATGGTGCAAAAAAAAAAAAAAAAAAGGAAAGCATAATACAGGCATGACCTATTGTTAAGCTGGGCTGTACCAATTTCTGTAAGACTAGGAATACTGTGTGAATGCTTCCACTGTTTTCAATGCCATGTCTGTAGGAATAGAAGCTACCCATATATATGAACCTTACCTCACCCAAATGTGGGAAGATGGGCTATATTCATAAACATTACCTAGTGGTAACATCACTTTGCCTTAACTTACCCATTCCAGCAATCTTCTATTGCTCAATTGGGTTAGTAAAGGCAAAGTAAAGTGGTATTACTGCTAGATGTTATGTCCCTGAATACTGGCCAATGCCCCTCAAAATAAGGGCAAAAGAGTCAAAATGAGGAGCACGTCATCAAATCTTGCCACACACACACTATGGAATGTTGTTCTCTCATGATTACATAGCTTGCTGTCCATTAAGCAACAAATGCTACTAAGCTTTAAAGTGTTATAGTGGCACGTGGAACAACACCCCCTTAATGGGACCTATGCACTATGCAGTGCCAGGTACGTGTGAGAGTCATGCACCCAGTCCATGCATATCTGTACCTTCAGACAGGCACACGGTGGCTGCTATGCAGAAACATTGACCTCCAGGTGTCCCCAGTGTGCAGGATTACAGGGTGTGCGGATCAGGGGACACAAGCGAGCATCCAGTTGGATGGCTGTCCTGGTGCCATAGTGGATCCAATGCTCTGTATGGAGCAGGGAAGTGTGGTACAGTGCAAGAAACTTTTTTAAATGGTTGGAAGAGTGCCAGAATGGCTGCTCCCAGCCCTCCCTGCTGGACCGGAGGGCTGGGGCAGCATGGTGGGAGGGCCCAGGTTTTCCCACAGCCAGCAGGTGTAATCTGTGGGGGGAACACAACAAATATGGCACAGTGTCTGCTGCCTTACCTTGCACCCCCTCACCAAGCACTCTTTGTACCTTCATGAATGACACTGAGTGTGATCACACCTCCCTGAATGCCCCCAGACCGTCCGCTCACATAGCTGTGCAAATGACCAGGGGATCCAGTGGAGAAGGGATGTGTGTCCCTTCTGTGAATGCTACCAGGGGGTCTGCAGGACCCTCAGTGTGCAACATTCTATCTTAGGTTTGCCTACACACCGCACATCCACAGCGTGTAGGCAATCCGCACATCCATGCAGAGACCCCAAAGTGAGAAAGGCTGCTCCTGGGTGATAAAATACAGAATTGTCTTTTATATTGTTGAACTGCTGAGAGGTAGGTAGTTGGTGAGGTGCTTATGTTAAAGGGTACCCCCAATTCTTTATTTTTTATTTGTTTTCTTTGCAATTTCTTGACCAGAAATGGCATCTTGAGCTCTGAAAACTCATTTTCATGTGCATCCTGCGGCAGGGTTACATGGACCTGTTTTTTTGACAGGGGAATTTGGTCATGACACTGAGGCAATGCCCCTAATCTTGTTTGATAAGTGCCATGGGACATTAAACCTGGACAGTGACTAGAGATGGGCAGAAAGGACCTCAGTTTCATGACTCATCATGACTCATGAGAAGGATGGCACCATAACAGTGCAGCACCCCTTCAAACTGCACTACTGTGTCAGTTATGAGTAATACCCCAAGTACTTGATGCAGGCTAGAACCCATTACCATCCAATCTTCTGATCCAGGAGGCCAGTGTGCTGCCATCACCTTCCAATCTTCTGACCCAAGCGGCCAGTGTGCTACCTACTGACCTACAACATATTTACCCAGCATGGCCTAACAGATTCAACACGTAGTCCAGCATCTACAAAATGTTACAGCTGGTAGGACTAAAGCATGGGGGGAAGCAAGTACTGTAAGCTATTCAAAAAAATACAGCGAGCGAGAGAGTGAGAGAGTGCGAGAGAGAGTGAGTGAGTGAGTGTGTCACTGAGAAAGTGTGTATGTAAGGATTAACCCATAACAGAGTGTGCGTCTCTCAGATTAATGTATGGCTGGGGGGGGGGTCCAACCACCCAGCCATACATTAATCCCTGAGAGACCCACACTCTGGACTGGGTTAATCCTCTTGTAACATGGGGAAGAAAAAAGGTTCAGTGCTCTTTTTATATGTTTCTCTTTCTCATGTTGCATTTGCGTAAAAATAATTTTAAATGGCAAAATTACAAAGGTTCTAGGAAAATATTAAGGTTCCTACCACAGGGAAGAGAAAGGGTGTTGCACCTGTCTGGAGAAATTCATTCTTAACTTTTTTATATTGTGACTGCAATGGTGAAAGATTACTGATTACATGCAGATGTGATCAACATTTCAGAATATGTGTTCATTTTGACTGACTTAGTTTTGTAAATTGTGGAATCATCTCCGTTCTTCTGCTATGCTTGATGTGTGGGATTTGGCTGCTGTGCATTATGGGAAATGCATATATTTAAATGCAGAGGAGGTTTGAGATCTGCTAGTTGTTGCTGCAATCCCTTGACCGACCAACAGATGGTACTACACTGAGGCTTATATCTTTATCTGTGAATTTTACAGCCAGCATTACACATTAATAACTTTGCCCCCTTTCAACTGATTTACATAAAAATTAGAAAGCACTGCCTCTGTGTCAGGAACTCTTGATTCTGTAAATTCCATTTTGATCAGTTCAGGGGGAGGCAAAGTTGCAGAGGTGCAAAAAAATGCAAAAGTCTCAGTTTTTGAAAATGTTAAGCCTTTCATTGCCTCTTGATAAATAAAAAAATAGAAGACTTTGAAACCTGAAACTTTCTGGTTTGATAGACATTGTTCCAAAGTGTCTGCTTTTGTGGGTTTTAGGTTGTACTGTTGAAGTAGTTTTTTTTTATATTTAATAAAAGACATGGAGGCAATCTGGAAAATCAAAAAAATATTACATAGTCATACAGATGTTTTCAAACTACTTATGACAGAACTACCAGAAATTTCACTTAAGCATAGCTATTCTTATTTGACAGCCATCTGTGGATCGGCCATGAATTGCAGGCTAAGACAGTTTGGGGACAGGAAACTACCATGGGGAATAGAATGTGTGAGTGCACTTTACCATTGATTAATTCTCAGGCAACCGTGGATTATTTGAGAATTAATCAACGGTCACCTGATGCTGTTAGACCAATCCTACGCAACCCTTTCTCTTCCCCATGTTACAAAAGTGAATTTGTACATGGATCTCCTGGTTTGCAGTCCTGTGCTGTAACCACTACCTCTTGACCACAGTGCCTCAGAATGGCACTGCCAGCCAAAATATTGAGAAAGTGTATGTTATTTTAAAAAAATCAGACTTGACTGCCCATATAGAATGACTAAGGAATTTAGTCAGGGTGAGAATCAAATATTGAATGTCCAATTTGAAGGTATGGATGTCCTTTACATTCAAATATGGCTGCAGAAATTCTGGTTCTGCCACACAACATACTGTACGTAACCATTTGTAATCTGAAATCATTTTTTAAACAAACATTTATTATTTATTTGAAATAGCTAGCCAAGAAGGCAACCTGAGTATACCATCCACTTGTTAGCAGGTGCATTTAGTGGTGGGGGGTAGGAGAGTAGGGATACAATACAATAGTATAACATATGGGTAAACAACGTAACTAAGAATTGCAGTAACATACATAGGTACAACTTAATGAGTCCAACAGCAAATGTTACAAAATCAAGGATCATAACAGGACAGCAACTAGAATGATTACATTGGTAGGGATAAACATGGGTACATGGAGTTAGGCTAATAGTACCTATGAGATTGAGAATGAATATAGGTGGATGACCATAGCACTCAGTTGCTGGGGACCACTGAAGTAGATGGGGAAGGTACCAGGGGGTAGTGGAGTTGGTAGATACAGGGAAGAGGGAGTAAGAGGATGAAGAGGGTAGGGAGGATGAGAGGATGTAAACGAAAGGTGTCAGAAAGGAAAGCTATGGGTCTGAGCAGTACATTAGTTACAGGTGCAGACATGGGAGGTACAAAAAGATAAAACTGGCGATTACCTGAATTATTTAATTTTGCACACCAGTTTTTTACAGTGCATACCACTTTTGTCAGTAGAGTCTTTATGATTCCTATTTACGACACCATCATTATGTATTTTGACTTACAGACAGTCCAACTATGAATTAGCAAATGGCAGGTTTACAGCACATTATACAATGCCTTGTACATGCTAGTTTGCTGGCACAGCAGTAGGATTGCACTTGGATTTGAGGATGAGTATGAGTTACAGGAGGACAGGACTGGGAGGAGGGTTTGAGTATCCCACAGAATGCTCACCTCCTTGGGGAGAGAGTTTGTGTGCACACTCCACTGCTCTGGCACCACCTGGAGGCCTACAGGTGGCACAGGCAAAGCGGAGGTGGCAGTAAATGGGTAGACTCATTCTGCTCACTGACATGCATGCCAGTTGCATGCTTGTGTCACTAGTTAATGCCAGCCTCTCAGGGTGGGAGAAGGAAACAGTAAAAAAAGGATGTGGCAGGGTGATACCCTGCTCCTTGCAAGCCCTGCACTATTGACAAGGCACCAGTAACCTCTATACAGGATTCAGTCTCCACTGAAAGTGTTTTTTTCCTGTTTCCAGTGGTCCAACTTGGAGGAGGGGTGGGGGCCAAAAGGGCACATGGATATCCAAGGTAAGCCCTGGATATTTATTTATGTATATATGTATGTATGGTGTTATTTATTTATTTACTGTATTTAGTGTTTTTATTTCTGTATGTATGTTACTTATTTATGCATGTATGTATTGTATTTATGTAAAGAAATACTAAATCATACATGCCCCACAATGCAAAGCATCATGGGCTGCATATGCAAATAACCACAGAATATTATGATGGTTCAACTTTAAGCAGAAATGCATGGTGCCAAAAGGCCTCTCACACAGTTTGCAAAGGGTGCCAACAGAAGACATAGACACTTTGTCTTCTGTATTTATGTGCGTATGTTGTTATTTATTTATTATATATGTATATATATATATATATATATATATAGATTATATATATACTATATATATGTATGTATATCGGCTGGCAGTGTAGCCTAGAGGTTAGAGTAATGAGCTGTGAATGAGTTTGGTCATCCAGCAGACCTAGGTTTGATTCCCACAGCCTCCACTTGCATACTGTGTGACTCTGAGCAAGACACTTAACTGCCCAGTGCTCCCAGGTCACCCCTGAAAATAGGCACTTGTGCCTAGTGGGCCTTACCTGGTCATCAAAGACTAAAAAATGTAAATATGTGTTCAAAAATTACATCAATCAAATGCTGTCTTGGCCCCATTAGATATAATGTATCATTTTGTGGGAGTCCCTTGGTACAACAGAGTACAAAAGTGATCAGTTTATAATTCAGTTCTATTGGATACACACATGCTAGTTCCAAAAGAATGTAAACATACAAGTTACTTACAGTACAAACAGGCCAAGGCCATTAGTGGAGAATAATTACTCACAATCAAGGAGGGGATAATAGACTCTGATGTTGAAAGTTGGCCCTTACTACAAACAGGCACCAGTGGCATTTGAAAGGGAGGTGGTTAATAGTACTCTATTTAACTCTGTAAATATTTTGGGATGGATAAAATGGGGGTTAAGGTGGGACGGCATCTAAATGGATGTTTGAGCTGTTTAAGCAGCAGCCTTTTGAATATGGGAAGGTTATGGGTTTGCTGAATGGTGGGTGGTAGTCTGTGAAATTCCATAGGGCCTGAGAAGAACAAAATCATCTGCTGAAGTCTTTGTGATATTTGGGTACTATCCTTTCTGAAGAATGTAAGGTATATGGGGCCTGGGGACCACAGGCACTTTTGGAGGAGTCTGTACCAGTGGTAGACCTTATGGGCCATGGGGCTTGGCCAGTTAAGTTGGCTGTACAACATACAGTGAAGTGCCCTTGAGACTCTCTAAAAAGAAAACCTATCATCTGTGGTACAGGTCATTCCATCTGTACTGTCTGGCTTTAAGCACTGAACAATAAATCACATAACCATTGTCTGGCGGATGGAGTAGGAATTGTCTTGTTACCTGCATTATTATATGAGAAGTGAGGCAGTTCCTGGCCCTGTAGAGCACTTGCAGCCCAGGACCACTGAAACAGTGATGTAATCTGCATACTTCTAATAGGTGACTTCAAGATGCCAATAGATCCCAATGCACTTATATAATCCCACTGTGGGATCCTCCTGCCAGGCCTCCCTAACTTGACAATGTCTTCCAGACAGCCTATCCTCTCCCCCTCCCTCCCACCTCACCCCCCATCCCTACCTCCACCCTCTCCAGGTATTATCTAGGTATGTCCGGGGCTGTAACCCCAATGTAATCCTTGTGTACCTTGTATTTGACTGTAACCTATTATAAGTAACATTATTATGTAACCTATGTGTACTCTGTTTAATGTTCTGCACCTGTACTGTTCTCACTGTTGTAACCACACTATGTAACTCTGTCTACCCCCCCCGCGATGAGGTGCCTTTGTAAATGAGTCCATGACTCAAAGGTTGTAAACCTGACTTTTCTAATAAATAAATAAATAAGAAGATGCCTAGACATATCGCTGACAGATCTCTACAACGGCTGTTTGAAAACTGTGGAAGAATCCAGGGACAAGAGAACAACAGATGTGGTCCTCCTGCACAAACAGGGAACACAAATCAGAGAGCTACAGATTGACCAGTCTGATGCATATCATTGGGAAACTATTGGGGGCAATAACAGAGAAGAGATTGGTACTGTTTCTGGAGGCAAATGGTCTACAGGACACCCGGCAGCATGAGTTTACCAGTGCGAGGTCTCACCAAATGAATTAGATTGTATCCTTCAGTTGGGTGACAAGGGCTGTGGACAAAGTCAGACAGTGAATGGCCTGCGTCTGTGATTCAATGAAGCCTTTAACTCTGTATGACATGCACAGTAGGTCAAGAAACAGGATGACTTTTGGGTGGGGGGTCAAAATAATTGGATGGGTGAGAAACTGTCTGTGTTGAATGGGGAGCATTCAGAGTTGAGGGACATCACAAGCAGAGTACCCCAAAGATCAATTTTGGGACTGGTCCTCTTTAGCATGTTTCTGTGCCCCCCTTCAGAGCTTACACCCACCTGCTGGCTGTGTCACAGCCTCTCCAACTTTGATCAACTGGTGGCAGCTGTCGGTAACCAGGGCTAGGCAATAGGTGATGTCAGTGGAGGAAGGGTTGAAACCTTCTTCAAAAGAGGAGCCACACATTGGACTGAAACAGCACACTTCAGCTACCAGCAATCCACCATTCACAAGGAAGATATTTTTGTTGCCTGGACTTTATGACTGTACCTCTCAACCAGAGCTTAAACCCCCCTGTTGGCTGTCTCACCTGCCCCTCCAATCTGGACTGACTAGTGCAGATGTTGGTAACTGGGGCTAGTTGGTGGGTGACATCAACAAAGGTAGGGTGAATCCTGCTTCCAAGGAGGAGCTGGCAAGTGGCACTCTGCAGAACAGTACTCCATGTGAGTGGCTCCCAGTTGAGTAACAGGAGACACCAGCAGAAAACAGAGGTGGGAGGTTGAGGGGAGGCTGTTTTTTTTTATATATATATTTTATTCACTTTTATTTTTGTCTAATTTTTCTTATTTATTTTGTGTGTTTTACACAGTCATTTGCTACAGAATTTATTTATTTAGTGTGTAGTAACAAAATGGTAGCAATGCAAATGTGTTAAATTATTTCAGGCCTTCTTTGTTAATCTGCATCAGTGGTCTGATGTACTAAGAACATTATGATTTAGCTGGGAGATCTCACGGGAGGATTTTATTGGCTTAAGTTAGCACATTTTTTCAATCATAAATTCCCTTAAAAATAGATACAGTAATGTTCTTATGTTAAGTAAAAGTAGCAGGTTGGGTAACATATCTAATGGGTGCTTAACATTTAAAAGCATAATACATATTTGGAAGTTCTGTTACCTGTTGGGGACATTCAGGTTAATCTGAGATTAGTCAAAAGCAATAGCACCACAGTATACCATACAACTGTGCACTGTTTAACCCCCCAAACTGATTAATTAAGAATTGCATGACAAAAAGTGAACCACGGCATTTTAGGGATCTCAGAGACATGATTAGATATAAATGTGTTAGATTCAAATATTGCCATTCAGGATTCAACATTTTTCAAACAAACAGGAACAAAAGGGGCACTTGTATATGTAAGGAAAGGTTTAGCTCCAGTTAGCATAAGGAAGGATGCTCTGATTAGTGGGGTTGAGTGTAATCTGGTTGAGATATGAAATATGTTATGGCAGTTGGTACCATTTATTCTCCTCCAAATGTATGTCCTACAATTTATGTGCAATGTCCCTGTTTTTTTATATGATAATGGGAGAGTGGAGAACATAATTTTAATAGGGTATTTTAATGCACATTGAGAATGGACAAAAGGTTGAGAATTAAAGAAACTTTTGAATTATTAAATGTGAAACAGTTGTTAGAAACTCCAACTCATAGCTATAAAAATAGAGATACTAAGACTATAACTAATTTAATATTTATCTAATTAGACTATGCAAAAAATGTGGAGTAGACCCACCTTCTTAGGTGATCATTGTAAGATAATGTGTCTTATAGATTGGAAAGTTTTTGTTTTCCTTTTACCAGGAGAGACACACTAAGCTGAAAGCTTGTTTACAGGTGTGACCTGGGAGCACAAGGAAGTTAAGTGACTTGCTCAGGGTCACACAGTATGCAAGTGGGATTCAAACCCAGGTCTCCAGGTTTGCAGCTCAGAGCCTTAAAGCACTGCACTATACAGCTTCCTCATTATTTATTTAGTCTAGGATTACAAGTACCTTTGATCCAAGCCTCTTTTACAAAGGTTCCACGTCATTAACAAGGTTAGAGTCAGTATCTCCATTAATATTTAAGTGTAGGTCTTATAAAAATGTTAACAGTTCTGCCATTCTGACAGATGCACAGAACCAGAGTAACTAATATTGGATTTAGATGATGCTGTAACCATTTTCATGAGTGAATTTTTAAGAGTCTGCAGTATACACACCCCTATTTGTAGAATTTATTTATTTAGAAAATTGGAATTACAACTCTTTGAGTCATAGACTCGTTTCCAAAGGCTCCACATCAGAATAAAACATAGACATTCATACAGTACATACATAGAATAAATGTGGGTGAACAATCATACAGAGTATAAGTACAATGAGCACGGGTTAATGCCTATACATTTGGTAGCTAAAACAGGGCATAGCAATCAACATATTTACCTAATGAGTGGTTAAGACCTATACAATTGGTAGCTAAAGCAATGCATGATATGAGTTGGTAGTAAGTCACCTTAGGGAGGCCTTGTCTTATACATAATACAATGCATTCATAGTCCACTGCAACTATATGGTAACCAAGGGATGTGAGGAGCCTGTAGGCTAGAAATAGTGAGGGCTCACCACTCCCTGGCCAAGGGCAGAAGCGTGGCCTAGCAGCATGGTGCAGGATCCATAGGTTACCGGTTACAGTGGCATTGATGTGAGGAGAGGATATGGGCCCTTAAGGCAGCTTTAAAAGGACTTAGATTGGTGATTGATGTGACAGTTGGAGGGAGGGCATTGTACCAGGATGGAGCTCTAAGGGGGGGATCACTGGGCCAGGGTGGTCCTGACCCTAGGCACCTTCCAGATAGTTTTTGGGGCAGCCAATGTGGACGCTGACATGGTGGCTGCCTGAAGAGAAACCATGACACCTACTGGGGTTAAACCAAGGTGGATTTTTTGGGTGATGAGACAGGTCTAGTATAATAGTCTTTCCTCAAGGGAGAGGATATTAGTGAGTGTGTATAGGGTGCAGGTATGTGTATTTCTGTCAGTACCATTACAAATAAGCATTACAAATAAGCAAAATAGTTTATCATGGATAAATTAGAAATTCTTTATTGTTTAAAAGTAAGGCATAGGTTGTGGAAGGTCACTCAGAAAACAAACTTGAATGGGGCTGGGATGCATTTTAAACATTTAGACACAAATGAAAACAAATTACTAGGGATGCAAAGGTACTGTATTGCAAAAATAAATTTGAGCAAGCTAAAATTCCTCATGAATTTTAAAAAACATTTAAAGAATTAGAAAATCCTGTGGGAAGGAGTTTATTAAATTCTTGAAATGTAAATAGGTAAACAATAACAGACACAAAGGTAATAGCAGATGTTAACTCTTACTTTATAAATTTGTCACGATTTGGACTGAAAGGGAATTCTGATCAAAACACAAATCTGATGCCAAATTGCTTATAGAATTAGGTGGTAACAGGGTGTTCCTTAGATTTAACGTTATTAAATCAAAAGAAGTCTGGAAACATCTTAGAACTCTTAAGGCAGTAGTGCAACAAAATGTTTTCAAAAGCTACTGTACTTTCAGATACAGTTAATAAAAATATTAGCATACCAGTCAAATCTACTTTCCAAAGTACCTCAAATGCTGCACATCAAGAGTGTTTCTTGTGTCATAATCCACATGTGGTGGCCATCTTTTTTCTTAAGCAAAAAAAACTAAAATAAATAATGCATAAAAATACTCACATTTTGGAGGAATTAGAACATTTTACCACCAAATAAAACTGGAAGATGCACTGAATCTTAAGAAGAGAAAATGTAAGGTCAAATGTTTGACCTAATCGTGTTGCACTGCTGCTTTACAATATATAAGCCACAGGGTATGAATGGTCTAGAAACTACACTTCGTGGAAGGCTACTGATACCATTAATTCTGTTAACAACATTGTTGATTTGGAGCTTATGTAAAGGGATTTTCCATCTGTGTGGAAGGTGGTTAAATAACCCTTGTTTTAGAGGGGGTGATAGAGGTTTAATAAACATCTATAGGTCCACTGCACTACTTTTCTGATATAAAGCATCTGGAGATTGAGATTCATGAGCAGTAATTTCCATTATTTTCTTCTTATGATCTGCTTTCTCTATAGCAGTCTAACGTAAGATGGATCCACGACCCATCGTTGACAACATTTTTGTCGAATAACCATACAGTGAAACCATCATGTCAACCTCATTTGCAGTAGGCATACTGTTTCTCACTGAGAAACTTGTTTTCTTCAGTGGGCGAACCTCATACAGGGGGCTGTGCCCTCTGCACCCCCACTAAATGTAATCAACTCTGAAACAGAGCTGATTGGGGGGTGCAAGACACCCGAAATACACTGCTGGGGTCCAGCACCAACACTACAGTGACCTGGCACTGTAGTCACTGTAGTGATGGTCACTGCTGAAATGCCAATGTTGGCAATATATACCATGTAAAACCATCATCACACTCCACAAGTTCTGTCTTGATAGATTTCTCAAGCTCTGTCTCCTTAGCTTTGGAAAATATACAATATATGGGGGAAGTGTTCATGCTTTTGATATTGTGGATCATTGTCCATGATTACAAAAGATTAAGGGAATAGGAATCACTTTTGATGCACTGCCCTGTTTTCATTTATATTTATGTAATTGGTGCAGTTGGTTAATTTTGGTGAAGCATACTGTGCTGTGAGGTCAGTGAAATTGATTGTGGCATACCACAGGAGTTCAGTTTGGGGCCCCTGTTACTGGTCCCTTTTGTGGAAAGTTTCCCTTAGGTTATTGCCTCATTGACTTTCAAAATGTATGCCAATGATACGGCTTTGTTATATTGCGCTAGCAATTTAGGATAAGTGCATGCACATCTCCAACTGGATTTCAATAATATTCAAAACTGGCTTATTCAGATTAGACTAATAATAAATACTAAGAAAATACATTATTTGCTGTTTTTACCAACTACTAGGTCATCGATGGCTATAGTTAAAAAACTGAGTATTGTAGCAATTGATGGTGGAAATATTAAACAACTTAAAGTGTAGAAATATTTTGGCATATGCTTTGATTCAAAGCTGAAATTTTCTGAAAATATAGCCAAACTATATGCGAAGGTATCTCAAAAATTGGGTATGTTAAGAAAACATAAGTTTTATTTGACTAGGGAGACATGATCAAAAATTGCTTCAACTGTTGTTCTTCCCCAAATTGATTATGACTGCATCATCTATTGTTCAGCAAATTACACTGAATTGTTGAAATTAGATATAATATACTATAGATTGGCGTAGGGCTTTAGTAGTACCAATACACAAAAAGGGAAATAGAAATAAAACTAATAATTATTGCTCCATTAGCCTTACCTCAACAATCTGTAAAATTGTGGAAAAAAACACTAAAATAGAAAATTGATACAGAGATGAATCATAAATGATTAATTGACAATTCACAACATGGATTTCAAAAGAGCAGGTCATGCACCAACAATTTGGTTTCATTTTATGAAGGAGTCAGTAATAGCTTAGACAAGATCTGTCCAGTGGATATTATCTACTTGGATCTCCAAAAAGCATTTGACAAAGTATCACATAGCATATTAATTAAAAAAATGATGGAATTAAATGTGAACAGTTATACAGCTAAATGGGTAGAAAGATGGCAAAGCAATAGATCCCAAAGTGTAAAAATAGTTGATACCATTTCAAACAGCATAGAGATCACTAGTGGAGTTCCTCGGGGTTCTGTTTTGGGACCAACACTTTTTAGTACATTTATATACAATCTACATGAGGATATCAATAATTGAATTAGTAAATTTGCAGATGACACCAAAATCTCATCTGAAGTAGATACACAATACAAGATTAACAAATTCAAACAAGACCTATAGAAAATTGAAGACTGGGCTATTAACAACAAAATGACATTTAATATTGACAAATGTACAGTTATACACATGGGTTCTAAAACTCCGAACACCAATCACTTATTAAACGGCAAAATCATTAAAGTAGTAAAGTCTGAAAAAGATCTGAGGGTCATTGTTAATAATCAGCTATTCAATGGGAAGGTCATGTCAGATGAATCTAATTGATTTCTTTGACTGGGTGACCAAAGTAGTATACCAGGGAGGGGCCGTGGACATGGCCTACCTAGACTTTGGTAAGGCATTTGACACAGTCCCATGCAAAAGATTAATAATCAAATTAATTGACCTGGGAGTGGGTCCCAGGGTGGTAGCCTGGGTAAAACACTGGCTGGACAACAGGACACAGAAGGTAATTGTAAATGGAGTCCACTCTGAAGAAAGAGGGGTTACTAGTGGGGTACCACAGGGTTCAGTACTGGGTCCAGTCCTTTTTAATGTCTTTATAAGTGACATTGCAGAGGGACTGGAAGAAAAAGTATGCCTCTTTGCAGATGACACAAAGATCTGCAGCAGGGTTGATACACAAGGAGGCATGCAAAGGATGAGAAGGGACTTGGCAAGGTTGGAGGAATGGTCAGAAGTATGGCAGCTTGGATTCAATGCAAAGAAGTGCAAAATAATGCACCTGGGAAACAAAAACCCAGGGGAAGATTACACGATGGGGAGGTAGTAACAACAACAGAAATGGAAAGGGACCTGGGGGTAATCATATCAGATGACCTTAAGGTTAGCAAGCAATGTGAGAAGGCAGTAGGGAAGGCTGGGGGGATACTGGGATATATAGGGAGAGGCTTCACCAGCAGAAAACAGGAAGTTGTTATCCTTCTGTACAGACAGTTGGTGAGACCCCATCTGGAGTACTGCATCCAGTTCTGGAGATGCCATCTCTGCAAGGACATAGACAGGATGGAGGCAGTCCAGAGGGGAGCAACTAAAATGGTGCAGGGTCTGCAAGAGAAGCCATATGAGGAGACACTAAAGGAGCTTAATATGTATACCCTTGAGGACAGGAGGGAGGGGGGACATGATAGAAACTTCTAAGTACCTCAGCGGAATCAACAAAGTCCAAGAGGGTAGCATCTTTCAGTAAAAGAGATGTATAAGAAGAAGGGGACACAATTTGAAGATAGAGGGGGGACGGCTCAGGGGCAATGTGAGGAAGTATTTTTTCACAGAGAGGGTGGTGGATGCATGGAACAGCCTTCCTGAGGAGGTTGTGGGGTCTAAAACTGTGGAAGAATTCAAGAATGCATGGGACAGACATAAGACAATTCTTGTGGGGGTAGGAAGAAATAGGCTGTTGGTTAACTAGGATCTGCAGCTTATCCTGTAGGTAGGGAAATAGGCAGACTAGGTGGGCCAAGTGGTCCATATCTACTGTCAAAGTCTATGTTTCTATGTTTCTATGTAAGTTCACATCAAGCAACCAGTGTAGGAAAGTAGCACAGATCGGAAACCGCATCTTAGCATCCATAAGGAGATTGTTTATCACTAGAAACGAAAACTGTATTCTTCAACCTTACAAATCATTTATCTGACCACATACAGATTATGCTGTCTGCTTTTGGGCCCCATAGCCTAACAAAGACATTAAACTAATAGATGCAAAGAAGGATCACAAAATTATTACCAATGGTTAAGGAACTTTCATGCAAGGATAGACTAACCACTTTAGGTTTATATGACCTTCAGCTTAGAAGGAACCTAGGAGACTTGTTATTATTATTTAATATCTTAAAGGATACCAATTTAATGAATGACTGCAATATCCAATATGCTGACAAGCCTAAAAATCCCAGGTGTAACAACAGGCATATTTTCATCCCTAGGGCGTGTAAGAAAAAATGTGGCCACTACTTTACAATAAGAGCTGCTGGGCTATGAAATGCCATGCCCCAATATATCGTAGAAAGTGATACACCTCGGAAATTCAAAACTGAACTGGACTAGTTCCTTCTGGGGACAGAACATTGAATCCACCCCACAAGAGTGGGGAGGGTGGTCTTGATGGGCCTAGGCCTACTTCCGCTCTTAAAATAGAGAGTAATACTGAGTAATAGAGTTGCTAGATTTGTTTGAGGTAAAACTGCCCCGATGATGTTCACCATTGTTCCTTGTTCACTGATCTAAACTGGCTATCTTTAGAAATTATATGGGAAAGGATTTGGTTCCATTTTCTTTTTTAATGTATGAATGGGTTAGTGCCTAGGTATCTATTGGATGGGTTAACCCTATTGAAATTTCAATATGTTTTATGAGATATAGTTGGTAGAGGCTTAAAAGTTCCATGAGTTAATCAAAGTATGGTCAAATGACCTTTCAGTATATGGCAGCTATTTACTGGAATCACCTATCTTTTACATTACGTATCCTTCTCACTGGTGTTAGTTTTATGTTTGATGTCTTAAAATGGAGTAGTGTTGAATGAGTTTGTACTTGAAATTTGTTTTTGTACTGTCTGAATGCATGATTTTTTTATGCTGTTGTTTATATGTAACACTTGGCATACAGGACATCCCTAAAAACAGGCTATGCCTAGTGGCCCTATCTGGTTCCATGTCGGAATAGCAACTACAGAACCGTGACTTCTATCACAGTGAGTGTACATCTCTGAAACCCAAAAATGGCAATGTACACTACACCTACCACAAAATACACTGAAAACCCACACGCTGTATGCAGGACACCAATAGTTACTTCATTTTTATGTGGGGACTATGCCCCCCATGCCCCCATTTGCAGGGGGCGCTGCCCCATACCCCCCCCATTTTAATTAACCAACTCTGGGGGGGAGGACATCTCAGAGAGAGAGAGAGAAACTCCAGGGGGAGAACGTTGGGGGGGGAACTCAGGGGAATGGGACTGCTGAAACAAAAGAGAAAAATTAAACAACCCCCTCCATAAAACAAAAGCTGTGCAAACCCATGTGCAGTCCTGAACCCAGGTCCACAGCCATTACACACGAACACCATAGCCACTGTGCCAGATGAGCAGCTCAATGCTGCCTCACCCAAATCAGCCCCATAACTCACTCCCCCTATTGCTTCCTAATTCGCTGTCGCTATTCTATTCACTGTTCGCCCCCCCCTCGCTACGCTTTTACTGTCACTATCCCCACAGGTACTCAAATTGAGTTGCTCATTTTGAGACACTCAATTTGAGTTGCCCACATAACAGGATTCTGTCCTATCCTGTTAAAATATATAATTAAATTAAATTTCTATTCAACCTATTTAAATGTAACATAAAGGAGTGGGTCCAGGGAAAGCTATGCCTCTTCACAGATGAGGAAAGGATCTATGAAAGGATAGCCAGTAAAGAAGGGAAAAAGGGTCATAAGGGAGGACTGGGAAATGCTGGAGAGGTGTCAAGAGTGTGTTAGCTGAAATCTAATGCCAAAAAGTACAAAGTAATGCACATACAGTTGGAGCCCAAAACACAAGAACAGAATAGAGGATGGGAGTGAAAAAAACAAAGGAAGAAAGGGACCTGGAAGTGTGAATAATGGAGAACTTGAAAGCATCGGCACAGTGTACAAGGGCTGTCGGTCAAGCAAATGGGTTGCTAGGATGCATAGGGAGGGGTATCCATAGCAGGTTAAGGCAAGTGATACTGCCTTGTACAGATCTCTGATTTGACTGCTCTTGGAGTACTATATGCACTTTTGGAATCCACACCTGAAGAGGAACAGAGAGAGACTGGAGGTGGTGCAAAGTGGAAAACCAAAATGATACTGGGACAGCAAAGGAGGTCATATGTAGAAAAACCTCAATATGTACATGTTAGAAGACAGAAGAGAGGGGGCACATGAAAGGGATGTTCAAATTCCTCTAGAGGATAAACAAGTTGGACAACAGTGAGTTGTTCACAGTGAGTGGAAACAGGGGCACATGGGGATACTCCACAAAGCTGGCAAAGGGAGGCTCAGAATGTAAGTCAGGAAGTATTACTTCATGGGAAGAGCTGTAGACAAATAGAACAAGCTTCCAGAGGAGGTTGTATGCAATAAAACAGTTGCAAGGGTACAAAAGTGGATGGCACGGACATATAGAAATGGTGTGAGTAGGACTGCTGGGGGGGAAGGAAACTTACTGCTCTGCTACTGGAATTTTCCACTAACAGATATGTTTTTGACAGACAGACTGGGCTGTAAGGCATTTATCTGCTGACAATGTCTGCAGTATATTTCTATTATATCTGAAGAACAAGACTTACTCAAGGAACCCCCCCCCCCCAGTGAAGTCCCAGTGATGGAAAGTTCTGCTGGCGTACAGTGGGAGTCCTCATAAGGTCTGAGCTCTCCAAGTGCTTTGTTGTGTGAATTCACACTATTCGGCATAATAAAATAATGTAAAGTTATATAGCTGTGATAATCCTTTTAACATCTTTATAGGTGACATTGCAGAGGGTCTGGAAGGAAAGGTATGCCTCTTTGCAGATGACACAAAGATCTGTAACAAAGTTGATACATAAGGTGGGGTAGAAAGGATGAGAAGGGACTTGGCAAAGTTGGAGGAAGGGTCAGATGTATGGCAACTTAGATTCAATGCAAAGAAGTGCAAAGTAATGCACCTGGGAAACAAAAACCCAGGAGAAGAGTACACAATGGCAGGGGAGGTACTAACAACAACAATAATGGAAAGGGACCTGGGGGTAATCATATCAGGTGACCTAAAGGTGGGTAAGCAATGTGAAAAGTCAGTAAGGAGAGCTGGGGGGATACTGGGATGCATAGGGAGGGGCATCACAAGTAGAAAAAGGGAAGTGGTTATCCCTCTGTACAGACAGTTGGTGAGACCCCATCTGGAGTACTGCGTGCAGTTTTGGAGACCCCATCTACGCAAGGACATTGGCAGGATGGAAGCAGTCCAGAGGAGGGCAACTAAAATGGTGCAGGGTATGCATCAGAAACCATATGAAGAGAGACTGAGAGAGCTTAATATGTATACCCTTGATGAAAGGAGGGACAGGGGGACATGATAGAAACTTTCAAGTACCTCAAGGGAATCAACAAAGTCCAGGAGGGTAGCATCTTTCAGAAAAAGAGATGTGCAAGAACAAGGGGGCACAATTTAAAGATAGAGGGGGGGACGGCTAAGGGGTAATGTGAGGAAATTCTTTTTCACAGAGAGAGTGGTGGATGCATGGAACCGCCTTCCTGGGGAGGTTATGGGGTCTAAAACAGTGGGGGAGTTCAAACATGCATGGGACAGACATAAGGCAATTATAGTGGGGGGTTGCAGGAAGTAGGCTGTTGGTTAACTAGAACCTGCAGCTTATCCAATAGGTAGGGAAATGGGCAGACTGGGTGGGCCAAGTGGTCCTTATCTGCCGTCAAAGTCTATGTTTCTATGTTTGTTATTGCTCTGTAATGGCTGTGCTTTCGGTGATAGTGGAGGACACTGGACCCACTTACACTGTTTTGTTAACAAAGCTAGCTCTGCACCATGCTCTTATGCTCCCTCCATGTACTGTCAAGCCTGCTATGACCACTCTGCTCTGCTGATCTACTATGGGCCAGCTTACCCTACTCAGGGTTAGTTGGTATGACTGTGTATTTTTTTTTATCTGTTTCAGTTGGGGGGCTCCATCCCCACTTCACCCCCATGTTTTTCAGTTTAAGACGGGGGGGGGGGGGAGCAAAGCCCCTAGCTCAAACAGATTGAAAACAAAAAACAGCCATGGTCCATAGCAGATCTCAACTAATGCTGAGATCACAGCAGGGCGGCAAGAAGTGTAGCAGCAGTATACTGTAATGTATGCTGATTCCATGATGTACCACTAGGCTACTTGCACGGGTCTGGAGTCTTCCACTACACTGCCTTCTATCCTTGTCTATCCTGCTCAAGAACAAGGCTGTAATTAGTGTGGATGAAGAGGCATGGATTCAGTTTACAGCTTTGAGGATGGATGGATGTCAAGGGCCATTGTCTTGGTCTTTTTGGCTCACAGAGAGAGTAGTCGAACAGTGGAACAAATTATTTAAGGAGGTGGTGGAACTGGAGATAATAAATGCTTTCAAGAGTGGGAGGGACAGATTTGGGATAATTAATACATAAGGGAGGAGTAGGGGATCTTAATTAGAAATACTAAGAATACAGGCTCTAGGCCAGCATGAAATTATAGGTTTCATTATTAGAATTTAAAGCAGCAGTGGTTTGTTAGTCGGCAAAGAAATTCATCATACAGTTTTTACTGGCACTAGGCAAGTATAAAATTATAGGTTTCATTAGTATAATTAAAGGACATACTAGGTGGACTCCAGGGGCCCAATATTCAAAAATGCATAAAGCAGAGTGCAAATATTTGCACTGTGCCTTGTGCCTGCCTGGGTGCCCAAAGGTACTATGTTCAGTGGAATAGCGCAGCAGTGCTATTCAATTGAATATAGGGCCATTTCAGCCAGCACTAAGCCATTTAGCACTGGGCAGACATGGCTCCTGAAATAGGGTGCCACAATGGGTGGTGCCTGCGTAAAATTTTCGGTATTCAAATAGACCCATGCAAATGAGCCCATTGGGCATGCAAGACAATAAGGGGCCATTTTCATGCTCATTATGGTCTCATCTGCATGGGGAGCGAGGCTGCATTGTGCATCACTGCACCCCAATTGCCTGGTCCCACAGGTCCATCCCTGGTGCTAGTGGTCTCCCCCACTGATCACCATCTGGATGGGTATATATTAATTTTCCCTGGTGCTAGTTGCCCCCCTCAATCACCGACCTGCTGGCAAATATAAATCTTCCCTGGTGCTTGTGGTTCCCCATGGCCAATCGCCAGCCTGATGGTAAATATAAACTTTCCCTGGTTCCAGTGGTCCCACCACTGTTTGCTGGCCAAATGTTAAAAATAAATCATTCTCTGGTGTACAGTGTTCCCTCCCCCACCCAACGTTCACCCAATCATAAAAATAACTTTCCCTGGTGTCCAATGGTCTCTCCACCCACCTGATGTCCAACCAATTGTAAAAATAACTTTCCCTGGTGTCCAGTGGTCCCTCCACCCACCTGATGCCCACCTGATTGTAAAAATAACTTTCCATGGTGTCCAGTGGTCCCTCCCCTTCCTGATCCCTGTCCAACATGACAGCATAAGTGCATTAAGCAAGGAAGTTCCCCCCCACAACAAAGCCCCAGCCCTGGCTAGTGGCCCCCTCCTGTGGCACAAACAACCCACCCCCTGGTTCCCCATACCCACCTATCAGTGCCACAATCAGTGTATGGTGAGCGACATAGCCTTCCACACACCATTTCAGCCACCCACTGTCTGACAGGAGCAGGGAATATGCTGTTTATTGTAGGCCAAGTGCCCATAAATAAG
This sequence comes from Neoceratodus forsteri, assembly GCA_016271365.2. Taxonomy (NCBI): domain Eukaryota; kingdom Metazoa; phylum Chordata; order Ceratodontiformes; family Ceratodontidae; genus Neoceratodus; species Neoceratodus forsteri. The sequence goes on from CM057449.1 coordinate 740,096,343, forward strand.
CTGCACACTCCCTGCTCCTGTCAAACAGCAGGCGGCCAAGGTGGTGTGTGGAGGGCTGTGTCATTTACCATCCACTGACCACAGCACCAATAGGTGGGTACAGAGGACTGGTGGGGTAGGTTGTCTGTGCTATGGATGGGAAGGGGGCCACTAGTCACTAACCACCACTGAGACATGGGTTGTAAAGGGGCCCAGATCTCTGTTGGGGAACAGGGCCAGGATTTTGGTGATGGGGGGGTCTTCCTTGCTTAATGCACTGACACTGTCACATTGGAATGGAGCTCGGGACCACTAGACACCAGGAAAAGTTATTTTTATGACTGGGCAGACACTGGGTGGGAGGAAGGATCACTAGACACCAGGGAAAGTTATGTTTATGTTCAGGTGGATGTCAGGTGGGGGGAGGGACCACTGAACACCAGGGAAATTTATTTTTATGACTGGGCAGACATCGAGTGGGGGGAAGGACCACCGGACACCAGGGAAAGTTATTTTTATGATTGGGCAGACATCGGGTTGGGGGGGAGGACCACTGGACAGCAGGGAAAGTTATCTTTAGGATCAGGCAGACATCAGGTGAGGGAAGAGACCACTGGACACCAAGGACACTTTTTTTTTTTTAATCGGGACCGACATGAGGGAAGGGGGGCACCAAACTTCCTCTACCAGCTGCTAGGGCTGCATGAGAGTAAGTCACATTCTAGGTCGGCAGTATATGCGCCTTATGCAGTGCACATACTCTGAATATTGGACTACGCCAATATTCAGATCTCCAACTCTTCATTTGCATTGCACCCCCTCCCAATATTGCCCGGGTGCAAACCCTGTTTGCCCACACTTACCAGGCTTTTCAATATAGGACATCTGTGTAAAGCCTGGATTCTGTAGGCAAACTCGGATTTGCGCCAGGGAAAACTTCTGAATATCTGGCCCCAAGTCTTTTTTGGCCATCACCATCTATGTATCTATGTATATACCCATAATACATGGCTTTGAAGAGTTCCTGTACTAAAAACATATTCATCTGAGCTAACTGTGAATGTGAAAAGGGGGCAAAACAAGGGATTAGTGAAACAGAACAGCAACTGCTAAAGTAAACCAATTTACAGAAACAGTTTGTGGCTCATGATATTTAGGCAAGACAAATAGGTATAGACACAGAATAGAGGTATATAACCTAGCTGATAATGAATAACTTTGGTGACAATTTTATATACAGTAGGTCTTCTAACCAGTGTTAATAATATTCATTCCCACCTCTCAAGTGCTATAATATAGAGTACAAGCACATCACTATACAGTTTATATCACACTGTACTCTTGCTCCTTGAAGGTATGCAGATGTTACATATCACTGGACCTGCCTCTAGACATAAAGACAAAAATATTAATATAGCAGATTAAACTACTGTACCTCTGAGAACATGCATTGAAACTAAACATACGGCATCTGTGATTTTTTTAACCTTTTTGTTCTCTAACCTAAGAATGTGCTACACATTATGACCATTTGTTCCACATTTTGAAAGCTACTTATTTCAGTACTGACAGGCTGTGAAACAGAGTCAGTGAAATCCACCAAAAAAATACCATTTTATAAAGGTTTCTCATTTAATGAGAATTATAAATCACTTCCATGATTTCAGCCAATCAGCATCAAGAACAGCTGGACCTCTTAGCTTGTGTACAGATGGTGTCTCATATAGCTGTTTGAAAAGGAACATTCCATTTCAGCAGCATGGGGGATCGATGGAGCATTTTTTTTTTTTAATAAAAACAAATCACTTAACGCATATTATATGCTACTTTAAGAAATGTAGGTCATTTATAATATGTTTATAAGACCTGTGAAACGAAACTCTTATTCAGTAATAGACATGTCTCACAGGCACTGTAAACATATATTAAGATAGTGCATTTTGCATGACACTGTAATATTAATTATCCCACCTGGAATCATTTAAGTGCTGTTTACTGACATGCAATGAACCAATGAAAGTTCATTTTTATACTTTTTTTCTGTAGTCCAGACAGCATACAGCTGTTAAAGTACTGAGAACTCCACTCCATAAACATTTAATGGAAAACAGATTTATATATTTCTTAAACCATTCAAATAACTTTAAAATTACAAATAATTCATACTCACTAATGTCCAGAGAACAATTTAAAAAACTATTAATTTTGCAAATTTTGGCTACAAACCTGTTCAATGATACTGGTTTTCGAATTATTTTTACTTACGGAACTAAGGTGAAAAAAATTGCCAGTTAGTAAACTGTCTAAAACGAATGCCATTTTGCATTACTTTATATAGTTAAACTTGCAAAAAGCAAGACAATGTAAGATAGTGGCCAATTTGCTTTTGTGGTGATAGGAAGCAAAGCAAGTTCTGTATATTTTTGAGTTTAGGTCATAAACAAGTAACTCAAATGCCTAAAATTATAACATTTGTATCAAAATTGATTAATTATATGTTGAGACTCTTAGTATTGCTGTTCATATGGCTGTGGCTGTAGACATATTAAGGCATGGAATGCTTTAGGAATGATGATGAGGTGTAATACACAGATGGATAAATCAATCAATCCATGCTCAGAAAATAATTAATATGCTGTACACATTTTCCATACTCAATAAAATATTAAACTTTTTTATTATATGGATGCGGTAGAGCCCCTACAGTTAGGGTTGGGTAGGGTGTTCAATGTTAAGCCCCTTAGTCTGCACCTTAATAGCTTTGGCAGTGTTTGACAAAATCTGTTAAAAGTTTGCATGTGTTGTCTAGAAGGTAAAATCTAAATCTGTGGAAAGCTTCATGACAGCAGCTTTTGCAGTTTCTAAGATCTGCATATGTCACTTTTCTGTACATGTCTAATCTTTTTCCTATACTTAACATGGGATTTTTTTTTTCTGTCATTTACAACCTACACAGAATGGAATTTTGTTCTTCAAGCTTTTAGTGTACAGATGTAATGTCCTAAAATAGTGCCTTTAAAAGGTTTTGTGAAAAAGTATTAAATGGTTCCAGAGTTATAAAGCTTTAAAGCTTTGTGTTTTTCTGTTCCGAGCATGCTCCGTAGAGTTATTGGGATAACGTTCTGATATGACAGCAAACATTCTGTATCACAAGACCATTTTTGGTTTCTCAGCACTTGCTTCTCATAGTACAAAACATTTTTTGTGCCATGAAATTCAGCATCTTATTTCTTTCCCCCTCCAAATAAACACATGGACAACACATAAAATGGTGTAATTTTAAAATGCAAATACCTGAACCTAGCTAAACGGGACCTATTTAGCTAGAGCCTGGTGTTTGTTTTTTTAAAAATTTTGCCAGAAATACCTTTACTAGGTTCCCCAAAATTCAGGATGCCCAGCTTAGCGAGAGGAGTCATTTGCCTATGTTTTCTGTATGAGAACAGTGAGACTTTTGTTGAATTCTGCAGGCTCTGCTGGAGTCCTTCTGCAGGCTGCAGTGAGAGAAGTGAGCCACCGATCCCCTGTTCTGTCTGTCTCCATCTATCTATCTATCTATCTCTATATATCAGTCCAATTTATATATCTGTCCCCTCCAGGTGTCCTGCCTGTCCTTCCCAATCTTAATGTTTATTCTTTTTTTAATGAATATATGTAAGCGGACCAGGATGACCACTCCTGGTACTGCTTCTCTGGACCCCCTCCCTTCAAGGTCACCCAACCCCATTTCTGTACAGTGCTTCAACACTGGGATGCCCAATCCTAGCGTACAACTTCAACCGGAAATAAAGAAAACCATTCCTCTGTGACTTTTTTTTCTGGTTTTAACCTGCAAAAAAGAAAACAGTCCCTCACCATTCTTTTTTGTAATTAACATTCTTTATTGTCTTTACATACATCTCACTCAAAAGATCAGACAATGGAAAATTACACTGAAAGTGCAGAACAGAGCAATTAACTCAGCATAATACATATAAAGCACCTTCTGATGAAACGTATAAGATGTAAAACTCTACCCACCACCCCCCTCTTCCCCCCTCCCCCCAGGTTATGAGCTAAAGAGAGCACATTTAATCCTTAGGGAGTAAGAGTTTGGGGCCTTGGCTTCCAAGCCATAAGGAAGGTGTCTAGGGGGCCCCAAAGGGATGTATAAAACCTTTGCTTGTCCCGCATGTATGCGATGTGTTTCTCCAGCTGCAATGCTAAGATACATTCCTGATGCCACTCTAGCAAAGATGGAGGCTTGTCGGATGACCAATGCCTTAATATTATCAGTTTCATTACAGCCGAGACAAGTGAGACTTGAGCCTTCAAAGTCCTGGGGGTGGCTGGGAAAGAGACATAATAAACAAATCTCGGGGGTAAACATATGAATTGAGCCAAGGATAGGGTCCAAGAGTCTGTAGACAGCCATCCAGATGGCCCGTATCACCGGGCAAGACCATAGCATATGATACGAAGTGCCCTCTTCTTTTTTACATTTCCAACACAGAGATGTGTCACATGCCCCGCGCCTAAATAAATGAGAGGGTGTTAAATAAAGATGATGCATGATATTAAAGTGTACCATCCTAAGCCTATCTTGTTTGACGTATTTGTACATAGTGCACCAAAGTTTTTTCCAAAGGTCCGGGGTGTCCTGGATATTCAACTCTCTCACCCAGTAATAACAAATGCCTGAAGGAAGTCTATAATCCCATTCCTGAAGTAACTTATAAACTTTGAAACTGCATGTGGTTGAGTGTTACAGTTAATAAGGCAGTAATGTTATCCAAATATGACCGGCAGAGGGCGGCGAGGGAAAAGCCTGGGCTATGGCCTTACTAAGCTGTAACCACTTAAAAAGTCATGGTCATCAACCCCATAAAGCCTTTTTAGTTGGTCAAAGGGATGGGCTACTATGTTCCCAGAAACCAAATAGAAAGATGGCTTATCTAGTACAAAAGGTAGTGGTACCGAGCACCCCGACCTTGATTTATGGGTTTTCAAAAATGGGCTGGTTTTCTGAAAGCCACCATTTAACCCTAATATGACGTTGCAATTGGTAATATGCTTTTAAAGACCAACCCATGGGGTTGTTTATTAACCTCTTAGGGATGACGGACTGGGGAACAAATAGAAGGGCCCGTAGGGAACTCTTCGTTCTCCTCGCCAGGTCACGCTCAATGTGTAACCATAAGGGGAGATAGGCCGAGTGCCTACGCACATCATCCCACAAGCTCAGCTTGCAGATATGTTGGGTTGCATAATATAAGAAAACAGAGGGAGCCGCCAGTCCACCCTTAAATTTTGAAGCAGTCAAGTTAACATAAGACCTACGATTCTTCTCCTGCCATAAAAAGGAATTAAATATCCTCTGCAGGTTTGTAAACCATTTTCTCGGAGATAAGCCCCAAGCATCCCCAAGGGATACAATAATCTAGGGAGAATATTCATTTTTAGGAGATTCAGTCTGCCCCACAAAGAGAAGGAGAGCAATCGCCATCTATTTAGGTCTCCCGAAATAGTCTGAACCAGAGTACCCAAATTATTTTTAACCATCGAGGATAGACTTGTGTTGATATTAATGCCCAAATATGTTAAGGATTTAGTCTCCCAACCAAGTCCTAAAAACTGTAGATCCGCTTTAATAACTCTATGATTTAAGGGAAAGATTTTTGTCTTAGTACGATTTAACTTATAATAGGATACTCTGGAAAACTATCTATTTCCTCTAAGATGGCCGTATGGAGATCCCGGGTTCTCAATATGGAATAAAACATCATCTGCATAAACTGAGTGTGTATAATTGGATTCCCTACCTGAATACCCTTTATAAATGAATTCTCGCTATTCTATGTAAAAAGGTTCTAAGTACAAGTTAAAAAGCAATGGGGACAAGGGCAGCCTTGCCTAGTACCTCGCCTAACTTAATAACCAGTGACAATACCCCATTACATTTAACCCTCGCAGAAGGAAGGAATATAAAACTTTAACCCATCTTGAAAACACCTCAGGCAGACCAAAAGCCAAAAGGGTAGAGAATAAAAATCCCAGGACACCGGTCAAAGGCCTTTCGGCATCAAGAGAAAGGAGTACAGCTGGTATTTTAGATTCCTTAGCTCCTAATGAGATGTAACAGTTTTCGTAGGTGATCCTGGGGCAACCTCCCTCATAAACCCACTTGTTCCCACAGACCAACCTATCCATCACTTTGGACAATCTGTTAGCAAGAACTTTTGCCAATATTTTAATATCTGTGTTCAAAAGTGATATAGGGCGATAACTATCCATATTAGGGGTCCTTTCCAGGCTTCAAAATTAGCGAAATTGTGGCCTCAAGGAAATTTGGGTCGGAGATACCATACTCAAACCAATATTGGAAGACATCCAATAAAATCGGAGAATAGGGAGGAATTCCTTGTAGAAATTGCTGGGGAACCCATCGGGTCCAGGGATTTGCCAAGGGCATCTGCTGAATAGCTTGCTGAATCTCTAAGACCGTATATTGGGGTGCCTAGACCCTCCACCTCATCCTCAGATAGCTTTGGGAGAATAATTGAGTTCAAGTATGAGGTGATCTCTGTCAGTGAGGGCTTGGATTCAGGATTTTCAGCATATAAACTCTGAAAATACGCCCCAAAAGCCTTAGACATTTCCCCTGAATCCGTACAAACCTGATCCCCTTGACCAATGCGGATTCCCGCAATGTGTTGAACGGAGTCTAAGTGCCGTATTCCCGGCTCTCTCCCCTATGTCTAGGTATTGAAGTCTTGTCCGCAAAAGTGCCAACTCAGCTTGCTGCATTACTAAGCCCGAGTGCTGCGCTTGCAGTTGATGCAATCTGGCCCAATCCAAGTCGGGTGAGGACCGGGATAAACCACATTCTATCTGCTTAATTGCTGTTAATAGGGAATCTAATTTGTCCCTTTGAATACGTTTCTTTCTAGAGGCGATCTTAATTAGCATACCCCGTAAGGAGCACTTCATGGCAGCCCAGACCAAGTCTCTCTGGTCTACTGAGTCTTGGTTATCAGCTAAAAAATGGCCAATAAAATCCTTGAGAATCATCAAGGCGGACTCATCTTTTAAAATTTGGCAGTTTAAGCACTATTGTGGGGAACGTCTATTCTCTAAAGTTGGCCTGTATGTCACGCTAACAGGCGCATGGTCCGATACTACCCTGGCAGAAATATCTGCCTGGATTACATCGGGCACCGCCAAGAGCTGACCAAATATAATCAATTCGTGAATGGGAATTATGTACCCGTGAATAAAATGAGTATTGTCGTATCTTAGGGTTAAATACGCGCCAGACATCGACTAAGGCCGCCTTACTAATAAAGTCCTTCAGGGCCCTTTGTGCTGGGGATAAACCCCCGCCTCCCATTACCTGATCTGTCCAGATCATTCTGGAGTACTAAATTCCAATCTCCCCCAATGATCATAAGCTTATAGGTATCAGATATTACCAAGCGCAATAAGTTCATAAAAAAGGAAGGGGAATCACTGTTAGGGCCATATATAGAGCCTAATATAATCGGCTGCGATGCTAACTGAGTGTGCACAATTATATAACGGCCTTCGGGATCCCAGTACTCGTTCACTAAATTGAAGGGGATGTTCCTAGCAATGAGGATGGCCACCCCTCCTCTCTTCGTCGATGCCCCAGCCCCATAGACCTGTGCAACCCACGCCCTTCTGAAATAATGGACATCACTTCTTTTAAGGTGTGTCTCCTGGAGGAAGACAATTTGCGCCCCCAAATGGCGGAGGTGTGTTAGAACTACCTGCCTCTTGACCCTATCCTTGGCTCCTTTAACATTCCAACTAAAGAACTTATAAATATGACTCATTGTTGTCAACTAGGTTGTGAGAAAAGACTGAATGGAAAATGCCCTGGGACACTATACCTAGGACACTGATAATAGTATTACTAACTCCCTGATACCAAATAAATACCTGGATCTCAACTAGCTCGTAGCCCTGGTAACCCCCAACATCCCAGAATACCAACAATCCTACAAACCCCAATACTCCTCTACCAATAACATAACCATTCAAAACGTCCCCAACACCCAAACAGTACTCTATCCCCAGTCCCAAAAGACTGCTCTCCTAAACAAAACACGCCACATGATTAATTATTCCAAACAGCCCAGTACGTCCCATACTACCCGGAACTCACACCACTCACCCAAAAGAAAACAGTTAATCTTAAAGAAGGTCTGCGTTTTACCTAAAAATTACATAGTCCCAGCAGAGAATAAACCATCTGCTGCCTGAATAATGATTTAAATTAGAACAGACCTCACCGGTGGGCTTAAAACCCAATAAAAAACAAAACAAAAGAAATTAATTGATAACCATGTACACCCCTACTTCTGTGTTTATATATGATAGAGAAAGAAAAAAAAAAAGAAAAAAAAGGGGGGGAGGGGGGGGAGAGGGGAAGGAAAAAGGGTAAGGGAAAAATGGATCAATTGTAAGTCCTGTCATGGTATCCAAGTTGTCAATGTTGAGTCCTGCAAGGAGACAATGCAGCAGGTTCCAAACGTAGATTAGCAGTTCTCCTCCGATCGTCTACCATCCATGGTGACCCGAAAAATAATGAGTCCCGATATTTAAGCGAGCGCCAGCAACCAGTTTCATGCATTTAAACGCTGATTATAAAACAGAGTTGAACTTGCAAACTGAGTTGTGCACTAGAGATCCATCCCTAAGATCAGCCAGATCCTCTCAGGAATCAAACGAAGGGTGAGGTAGCCATATATTCAAGAAAGAGCTACCCAAGAGGGAAAAAAGAAAATAAAAAAAAAGGGGGGGGTTTTAACTATTATATACATGTAAAAGTTTCATCGCGCATGACCGCAGACCGTCACTAGTAGGCGCATATCCTTCAGTCGCTAGCAGTCCCCAGATGCTAAGTACAGAAATTCCATTCCAACCAACAAAAGAGAGGTTATATGTGCACCAACTAAGTACTTTTAGGTCTTCAAATTAATATCCTGCTATATCCAGAATGGGGTCATTAATGCGGAAGTGTGCACAGGGTGTCATCGCTTAAAAGGTCCGGAAAGACGCTGCAGTTCCTGCTGAGCCTGCAAGTGGAATCAAAAGATAGCCATGTCCCTTCATGTTTTACCATCAGAACAGGGGATATTTGACTTTGTATGGCTTAGCTGCCGAACTAGCTTAGCAACGATTGGATGTAATTCCTGCCTTCTCACCTCACCGAGAGGGGCAAGTCTTGAATAATTCAATCTTCTGACCCTCCCATAATGACTCCTTCAATTCTCTAGATTTAGCTAAGACATGCTGTTTATCCAGATAGTTTAAAAATCTCATGATCAAGGGTCTGGGTGGCTGGCCTTGAGCGGGCGGAGGGCGCAAGGCACGGTGAGCCCTCTCTATTATATATTCACCCCCACCTGGGGGAGACCCAGCGACTTTTCGACAGAGTTTCTGGAGGAAAACAATTGGTGCAGTCCCTTCTTCTTTTTCAGGGATCCCAATCACAACAAGGTTGTTTCTTCTACTGAGACCTTCTAAATCTTCTAATTTCTCCTCCAGTTTCTTTAGTCTCCGTTTAACAAGGACCAGCTCTGTCTCACTCCCGAGGTGCTTATTTTTCAGAGAAATCAATTTTACTTCCACATCGCCCACCCTCGTAGTCAAAACTTCCATCGATCTCTTGACCTCTTACATGTCTTCAGCAATAGACGCCACGGAGGTCTGGAGGGGCTGCATAATTTCAAGAAATCTAGATTCCGACAGCGGAGTATCCGTGGTTTGTAATTTAGATAAGCTAGCGGTCTGTTGCTTGGCCCGTTTTGCGGCCTTCTCCTTTTCTGGGGTGCGAGGAGGCGAATGCTTCGGCGGCGCCTTTTTCATGTAAACTTCCATAATACGGGTCTATTCACCAGATCCAGCGACAAGTGAGACCCTCAGCATTCAGTGCAAGCGGTTTAAATCGGCCAAGTATTTTGTAAGAGCCCAAAATTGATAGCGTGTAGCGGAGCTCCGGGAGTTTGCTGCCGACTCTCAGGCTGCCATCACGTGACCAGTCCCTCACCATTCTAACCTGGCCACCCCAACCTACCACTCAGCATCCAGCCCACCACCCCTCACCACCCCCACACACCCTCACCCACCTGAACATTTCCCACAGTGTAGATCCACTCTCCACTTGAAGACACTTCTTGCTGCTGGAACCGGTGACTGCAATATGAGAAAGTAAGGTAAGTGCAATCCAATGTATTTCAGTGGAGTTTTCAACTTTTTTTGCATATTTTGAGCCCATATTTTCAACATGGCCTTTTTGGGACCCACCTCATCACCAATTGTGGTGGAATTATGCAAATCAGGCCTGAAAGGCATTTTTGTCATTATTTAGTGAAAACACCTTTCAGGCATGATTTGAAAATTTTCACCACCATTGTTCATGGGGGGGGGGATAATAAGAAGGCTATTTTGAAAATTTGGAGTTGAAATATTAAAAAATGGCAAAGTTATGAGTGTACATTGAAACTTTGCAACACCTGCTCATAATTTTGGTACTTTTAAATATTTTGATAAAAATTTTCAACATAGCCATTTTTTCACATCACCTCATGAACATGACAACTGTCATTTTTCAAATTTGGCCAAAATGTGTTTCCACACCTGTGGTGCAGAATGACATTGTTGTTGTGTGAAATCACCTTTTGGGTGGGTTTTGAAACTTTTCTCCACCCCTGTTCATGAGTTGGGGTCATAAGGAGGCTATGTTGAAAATTTGGGTAAAAATATTACAAAACAGCAAAGTTATGAGCATATGTTGACATTTTGCAATGCATGCTCATAACTTTGGTGATTTTAAATATTTTGATCCCATGTTTTCAACACAGCCATTTTTTCACATCACCTCATGAACATGCCAGCTGTCATTTTTCAAAACCTGGCTAGAATGTGTTTTTGCACCTGTGCCACATAACGATGTTTCATACAAGATTTGAAAATTTTTACATACCAAGTTCTTGAGGTGGGTTTGAATCAAGGCTATGTTGAAAATTTGGTGTTAAAATATTTTAAAAACAACACATTTATGAAGGTACATTGACATTTTCCTATGCACACTCATAAACTTAGTAATTTTTGAAATCCAGTGCTGCATAGAAGGGTAGCATCAGCAAGGCCCTGCACATCCATAGGTGGATGGAGTCTTCCCTTGGCACATGCCCCAGATGGCATGTATGCATCTTCTTCTGTTCACACAGGTCCTGAAGGAACCTACATGAATGAGGATATGATTCCACTACCTCAAAAAGAAAGGAAATTCATTGCAAAAATCATTTTACTAACGCACAAGTTAGGGTAACATAATACTACAAAAGTAGGAAAATATTGCATTAGGGTTTCCTAACCCCCCCAACACTCTCCCCAAGTAGCAAAAGGAAAAAACAATAGGGTTTGGGGTCTCTGGAGTCCTGGTGAATCAGTGGTGGGGTCTTCCTTGGGGTTGTCAACCCTAATGTTCACCCCTCCCCATAGCCTCTAATGTGAAGCACAAGGTGCAGCTCCAAGCCACTGACTCATAGTAATACACTCTTCAAAGGTAGAGAAGTATGTCTCACCACATGTTTCCAACAAAGTTTGTTGTAGTTCTCTTCATGCAGGACCCGCAGGAGATCATGTGTTAAGTTGTTTGCTCACAGATTGGGGTGAGCATTTGGTTTGACAACCCCAGAGGAAGACCTCATGACTGACCTGCCATGGCTCTGAAGATCCCAAACCCTAATGTTTGTTTCCTTTTGCTGCTTGTGGGGTAAGGGTTGGGAGTTAGTGCTGGAAACGCTAATGCCACATTTCCTTACTTTAGTGGTGTAAAGTTACTCTAACTGGTGCATTAACTCATTCTATCTAATGCTGCCATTTTGGGTCAAGTTAAGGAATAGCTGGTTCTGACGCCACATGGTGCTAATGGGTACAATAACAAATTTTTTTTTAGAAAAAATATAATAATATGGCAGAAGAGGTTATGTAAGAGTGATCTCATGTGCATTCTTACAGTGTGAAATCTGCGAACAATATGCGAGCAGTTCTGACATCTAAGAATGTCAGTGAATGTAGTCTCCCCGGCCACAATAATATATAGTTGATCAAGGTTTATTTATTTATTTGTTCTAGGATTACAAATACCTTTGAGCCGAGGCTCTTTTACAAAGGTTCCACGTCACTGGTACAATTGAGACAATCATAAGCAAAGATTACAGTTTATAAAATTAAAAAAAAAAAGAGAAACACATAGTCTTGTAGATGAAAAAAGAACAATAAGGTGAAACTTTGGGGAAGGGAAAGGGAAATGAGGAGGGTGAAATCGGGGTGACTAAGTGGATGGGAGAAAAGGGGAGGTAGGTTAGGGGGACAGAGAGAGGAGAGGTGGAAGGTAGATAAGAATAGAGGTAGTGCAGCCGGGTGGCCTTTGTCATGGGCCAGCAGGGGAGGTGAAGATAGGAGGGGGGGTGCTGGCAAAGTGCAGGAGTAGATGTGGATCCAAAAGGGCATCTTCAGCTATGGAACCAAAAGACATGTTTAGCCACAACAGTCACAGAGGTTGGAGGCAGTGAGTGTTAGGCGGAGATGAGTTTTAAAAGTGCTGAGCGATAGTGAGGATGAGATGTCACTGGGAAGACCTTTGTACTAACTAGTGGCCCGGTAAGCAAAGGATCTTTGGCCTTGTGTTGTGCGGCAATGCAGGATTTGCAGAAGCTGAGGTTTCGATCCCCTGGTACGTCGGGTGTAGATTCTCTGGCCAGGCGAGGGCACAGACCTGGGAGGGACAAGGCCCAGCAAGATTTTCTTAGTAGTAATACAAGTTTGGTGTTTTATTCGATTGGCAAGATTCAACCATCCAGTTTGAGAATAGAGGTCACAGGTGTGAGTTAGGCATTGGGAGCCAGTGACGAGTCGACAGGCCTTGTTGAGGGCGGTGGATACACGTTTGAGTGCGGTGGTTGTAGCAGAGCCGTAAATAATAATGCCATAATCAATGATGGATATGATGGAGCTCTAGACAGCGACAGCGAGGGCTTCAGGTGTCAGGTGTTTCCTATGATGGAATAGCAGACCTAGCTGGGAGTTAGCGGCTTGGCTTATTACATGGTCGATGTGGGCCGCGTAGGAGAGGCGAGGGTCAAGGGTGATCCCGAGGTATTTAAAGTTTTTGACCTGTTCCAGTGCGGCACCTTGTCTGGTGATAACGGAGAGTTGGAAGTGCTTATGTTTATTATGGGAGCTGCTGAAGATCATGGCCTTTGTTTTTTTTTTTTTTGATTAAGGATCAGTTTGTGCTTTGTGAACCAATTCTCAACCAAGGAGAAGCAGAGTTGGAGATTTTCTTACAATTTCTTCGGGTCCTGGTGTGTGGCAAGGATTACTGCATCATCGGCATACAGGGTGATATGTTCAGTGCAGGAGTCCGGTAGGGTGTTAAGGAACAGGCTGAAGAGTAGGGGGCCCAGTATTGAACCCTGGGTGACTCCAGAGAGGACAGGTTTGGAATCAGAGTGCACATCTCCAATTTTTATATGCTGGGAGCGGTTTTCAAGATAGCTTTTGAACCAAGAGATTGAATCATTGGAGAGACCAGCATTTTTTAGTTGGCTCAGCAGGAGGGAGTGGTGGACAGTATCGAAGGCTTTGGTCAGGTTGATGAAAATAGCACTAGTTAGTTGTCCATTCTCGAAGGAGCTGTGAATGGAGCTGGTGAATTCAAGTAAGGCAGAGGATATACTATGACCTTTTCTAAAGCCATGTTGCTGTTTACAGAGAATATTATAATTGTCCAGATGCTCGGTAAGTTGGTCCACTACTATACGTTCCAGTGCCTTTGATAGGGGAGGCAGAATGGAGATAGGGCGGAAGTTCGCAAGGCTCATCATTAATAAATTAAAAAGTCTCACACAAATGTGCCCATTGTCTAGGGCAACTGTCAGTGACACATTCTTTATAAACTAAAAGTGTCTGATGTGAAGGGGAAAAGAGTGCTCTGATTGGCCAGAGCTGCTCCATCGATCTATGATTTGTAACATTCATTTATGCATTATATTACTTTATTTTTTTTTCAGCTTTGTGTATCACAAATATCTTGTTCTGCACTTTGATACTTAGGAGCAGTGACAGATAGATAGATAGATAGATAGATAGATAGATAGATAGATAGATAGATAGATAGACAGACAGAAAGACAGACAGATAGAATACAGACATGCAGTACAGACAGATAATATGACTTTGAATGAAACCTATGCTACCTTTCTGCTTTTCTGCCAATTATATGAATGAGGGCAAAAGGTTATGAATACATCTGGTCTACTCATGTAACACACAAGTTAAATGTCCAAGCACTGGGGACAAGAATACAATAACTTCTGCCTTTTCAGTTTCTGCCATGGAGCATAGGGCCTTCATTTTTCACATATGACCTTTGAAATGGTTCGTGCATTTGGTTGCACAAAAAATTCACTTGGTCCTTGGTTTCATTTTTAATTCCCATAAATAGAAAACTTGGAGGTGAGGAAAGAAGGCAGGGTTTCCAGGGTCAGCAGTCTCTTTGGGAGAATGCAAGCCAGATCAGGTCTGGCTTTCATTAAAGTTAAGTGAATTAGTCAGTTTCCTTTAAACAGAATATACTAACAAGCCACCATGAAGTCTGATTTGGGGATTCTGACACTTATAATGGTTTATGACATGCAAGTTGTGAGCACCTGTCAATCTTCGTAAGTAGGAAAAAAAAATACAATAACCAATTTTAGGAGCAGTGAGTGTAATGATGGCGAGCACTTTTGTTTTTAGTATTTTAAATGCGGGTCAAAGAAGTGTTTTAGGCAAATAGTCAGACTTCCAAATTCATCTTGTAAAGAAAAGTTCTGGTTGGCAGCAACAAGAAAAATCTTAGTTGGCGTCAGCAGCACTCAGTTTATATATATATATATATATATATATATATATATATATATATACACACACAAGAATTTTAAGCTGGAAAAAGCACACTGAATTTCCAGTTGCATCCCAGGAGCAAAGGGAGGTTAAGTGACTTACACAGGGCCACACAGTATGCATGTGGGGGTAGTGGGAATCAAACCCAGGTTTTCTGGATGTACCAAGACCATTCACAGCTTGTTGCTCTAACCTCTATGCTATACTGCCAGCCCATGTCCATCAGAAATGTGGACTTCAAGCCCTTCTGTTCCTATTACTCCTATGGCACTTATAACGGATGTTGAAACAAATGTTTGTTAAAGCTGTCCAAGAGTACAACTGTTCTGCCTCATAGGAACAGTGTCCTGCAACCAGGGTAGAGAACCATTACCAGTTTACAGTGGATTTCTTTATAGCAGTTATTCTGACAAAATGAAAAAGAATACCAATTCCTGTTTTGTGAGAACTTGCTCTACAACTTCTCTGTGAATATGCAGCAAAAATGAAGGGAGTTTGTATCAAAGTAGTATCTTTGTCCTGTATCATCCATCTATGCCTGATGATTATTTCGTAACAGAGCTCATACTCTACTGTTTGTGACATCACAAGCTGTGTGCAGCTGGCCCACTGGCACAGTGGTAGCATTGCCACTTGCGATGCTGGTGACCCGGGTTCATGAATGAACCTGGTACGCCAGAGGGCTGGCTGGGAGGAGGTTGTATAAGCATCTCAAGGACAGTGCTCCACCTTCGGGAGGAGGATTGGTGGCACCAGGTACTTGGGTGACATCCAGTGGAGACAGGGAGTACACCAAGCCAGGACCACACAGTAGAAGAAAGGCAGTGGTTTACGTCTGTGGGGCATGAGCAAAAGCATGCATGCCTGCATGCTGACATCATTGCACATCCACACCTTGGGGGACACGTTAAGGGAAAAACCCTGCATGCTGTGCAGTGTGAAGTCTTCCAACCCCATGTTGAACAATGCAACAGCCAACCCCAGGACTAATCTGGTTGATCTCAGTCTCCCCTTTGGTTATCCCACCACGGGGGACAGGCCACGGGCCCTGGTTCTGGGTGGCTGCTGGGAGGTACCAGGTCAATATAAAGTATATTGGTATATACCAATAAAGTATAAAGGTCAATGGTAAAGTAAAGAAACTTAATATTGGCTGTTTCTACCTTTCCCCTAATAAGGCTACTCTTGGTCTCCTATCCCTCCTAACCTGCCTTGCTAATCTTCCTCACCATGACCTTATACTCAGCAGGGAATTTAACATTGACTGGCTACACCAAGATGCTGACCAAGATGCGTGCATCTTTTGCTGACTCCAACCTGGTGCAACTCATTCAGGAACCAACTCGTCTCAACACCAAGTCTGGTAAACACACGCTACTGGACTGGATGGTTACCAATTGCCCTCTTAAGATTAAGACTGTGGTGGTCCTCCCGGATACCTTAAGTGACCATTCCCCCATCTCTGTGTTTGGATAAACAATAGTCCTAACCCTCTCCCAGGATCTCCCTGGTTTGGGATATGTCCAAATTTGATGTCAATAGCTTTCTTACATCTATCAGCAGCTTTGACTGGAGCCCTATCAGGTCACTACCTGATGTAAACCAAGCCTTGGACTTTCTAATCTCCTCCCTTACCAAAATTATTGATCTCCATGCTCTAATGAAAAAATGCAGGACCAAGGGTGTCAAAGCTCCATGGCTTACAAAAGAGCTTTGGTCGCTCATGTTGCTACGTGACAAGGCCTGGCAGACCTTTAAGAAAAGTGGGCTGCACAATGATCGGCAAGTATATAGACAGCTTAGAAATAAGTGCAAGCACTCGCTCCACAAGGCCAAATGCATTCACTTCAAATCACTACAAACTGAGCACCTATCTAACCCAAAGGAATTCTGGCATCAGATCAATTCTCTAGTAAAAGGGAAGATTATTGAAATTCCCAGTACTATCCTCTCCAATGGCTCTACTCTCACTGACCCCTCATCCTTTGCTTCCGGGTTTAATGACTTCTTTACAGACCTTCATAAATACACCTCGTCATTCAGCAAGATAACTACTCCCCACCTTGACCCATTCCCTTTGGACCACTCTGGGTCTCGCCCTGCATTTCACTTGAAAATGGCTTCCCTCAAAGAGGTTCAGAGGCTACTTGCCAATTTACAAGCAGAGAGCTCCCCAGGTCATGACTCCCTTGAACCATAATTTCTTAAACTAGGAGCTCCTGCCCTTGCTCGCCCAGTATGCAATCTTTTCAACTGTTTGTTTCTCACTGGTACTGTTCCAGACAAATGAAGAGTGGCTGTAGTTGTTCCTGTACACAAGGGTGGACCAAATTCCTTTGTTGATAACTTCCAACCCATTTCCCCCCTCTGCCCCTTGGCAAAAATACAAGAGTGAATTGTGTATAATCACCTCCAGGACTACCTGGAACTCTATGACCTGTTATCCGCTTATCAGCATGGTTTCAGGAGGAACCACAGTACCCTTACGGCACTGATAAGGGTGACCTCTGACATCTTCCAGGCGATGGACCATGGGTCTATCACAGGAGCCATCTTTGTTGACCTAACAAAAGCATTTGACCTGGTGAACCATGGTCTTCTGCTCCAGCAGCTTCAGGTCCTCGGCTTTGACTTTAGAGCCATATCCTGGATCAATAGTTACCTGTCCTGCCATTCCCAAAGTGCAAAATGGGCTGGCTCTGTCTCAAATCCGAAACCTATAATTCATGGTGTTCCTCAAGGCTCCATTCTGGGCCTTTTGCTATTCTCGTTATTCATTAATGATCTACCTAACTTCTGTGGAGGGGCAACGGTACACATATGCAGATGATGCAATCATCTATCGCTCTTCTCCAGATGCTGACTGGGTACCGTGCACTGGCTTCCAACTTCTCGGCCCTCAAAGATTGGTTCCAGGATAGACAACTTGTCCTGAATACGAAAAAGATAAAATGTATGATATTTTCCCACCTACTCTCCTCCCAGTGCACTCTCTCGCACCTCACTATCACCTCCCTCACTGGTGATATTCTTGAAAATGTCCACTCTCCTTTAAAAATCTGGTATTACTCTGGATTCATCTCTATCTGTTAAAATGCATGCCTCCGATGTCTCAAAATCTCTGAACCAGTGCCTAGGCCTGCTCTACATGATACGTCCTCTCCTATCCTCTGATTCCTGCCTCAAGATTGCCACATCGTCCCTTATACCTCTCCTAACCTATGGTGCACCCTTGCTGGTCTCTCTGCCTCCCTTGACCATGTCTATACTCTTCAAGGCCTATCATAGGGTGGGTAGGTGTGCTCTGGGGGTTAGCTCCCATCAGCACCACTGTACCGTCCTCTCCGCACTAGGATGGCTACCCTATGCATCTAAGTTAAAGTACCACTCCCTTAGCCTCCTGTTTAAACTGGTGCACAAATTTACCCCTCCCTGCCTCAGTGAGTTTGTATGTCTGAGGTAAGCTCCTGGTTCCCTCAGATCTTCCTCACTCCCCCTGCTAACTAAGCCCCATATGTGTCTTGTCACTGCATGTAAGTCTTTCTCCTTTGCTGTAATCTCCGATTGGAACTCCCTTCCACCCTCTGTTCTATCTTGCGCCTGTCTCCCAGAGTTCCAATCCTCCTTGTATGCTTCACTCACAGCCTTGATGACCTCTGCCTGTCTCACCTGATATCTCTTTTCCTACACCAGCCTCCTTTTCATTGGGTTGCAGCTTCAAGTGTGAGACTGTCCTGTATGGATACTATGTCTATCAGGCACAATTTGTATATATGTTAATACCAGCCTGTACTTAGAATAAAATGTGTTGTGTTCATAAAGCATAACCTTCCTGCTTGCTACCCTCAGCACGGTAATACTTTTACTCTGTATCATACTGCCTGTAAGGTTTTGCTGCTGTTGTATATAATTTTTATCAATCAATCAATCAATCAAGTCTTTATTTATCCAGGCGAACACAATTGAGCAAGCTCATTTACAAGGTGGACCTGTGTCACACAAGGTCAAAGAACAATAAATTTATGTACAGGCAATGAAATAGGTGTAGTTATACATAACACAGAAAAGGAAAGGTACATACAGTGCAACGGTACATATGATCAGGTAATGCATTACAATATTTGGAGAGAAATAGAAGTAACTAGAGGGGGCAACAGAAATATGACAGTCACACTATCAGAACATTTTAGCATGGCTCAGACATAGTAAAAGGGCTTAAAGGGGGTGGAAGTAGAAAGCTGACCTGGAATGGGTGAGGTACAGGGGGCAGCTACTCTAAGAAGAGTGCTAAGATACCGGGCTGGGGACACATATGGAAGAGGTCAGGAGTAAGAAGGGTGGGGAATAAAAGCAGTGCGATTGAGGAATTTTAGTAAAGACAGACGAGGGGCCGGGTTATGCGGTGATGCAGTGGGCAAGTAAACAGTAGACAACAAAACATACTAGGAGCGAAGGAAGCAGTTGCATAGCTCCTTAACAGTCTTGGCATGCAAGGTCTTGAAGATGGCAAGACTAACAGGGGTGCTCAGTTTCATTGATTTCTGTAATTTGTTCCAGAGTGAAGGCAGCACAAAGTCTATGGCCGCTCTCCCAAAACATGTGTTGGCCTTAGGCACTTTCAATGAAATCAGGGAGGAAATTCTCGAAGCATAGTTGCCTATCAAGCTTAAAGACAAACAGTCAGCGATGTATTGGGCAAGTTAGTTGGTAATAGCTCTGAATGTCCAGAGAGCTGCATTTCTTTCCATTTATACTGAAGAGAGGTCCACCCATGGCTGCATATAAGGAGCAGTGGTGGGTGGGGAGGTGTAGGCCAGTTATGAATCTCAGGGCTCTGTGATACAGTGTGTCCAGTTTACCATGACAGGATACAGTGCACTGACTATAAATGAAGTCAGAATAGTCAATTAGAGAGAGGAACGTGGATTGAACTAGTTGCATCATAGCATATTTGGTCAGGAGGCAGCTTATCCTAAAGAAGATACCAAGCCTCTGCCTCAGTTTTTTCAGTAGATCCTCAACATGGTCCAAAGAGGAGAGTCTGTGGTCCAGCCAGACCCCCAAGTACTTGAATTTTGTCACAAATTCCAATCTTTCTCCTAATAAAGTGGAGATGGGGGGTAAGGAACTGACAATAGTAGGGTACGTCGTATGATTAACAGGTGATAACAGCATTGCTTTTGTTTTCTTAGCATTGAGTAATAATTTTTTGCTTAGGAGCTGACTGCAGCAGATTGAAGTCTGTTTATAAGTTTCCACAGGCAGCTTCTGGTGATGGACGGCTTAAGTAAAGCACCGTATCATCTGCAAACAGGTGAATATTGGCCTCCTTAATGCAGACATCTATATTGTTTATATAAATAGCAAACAGTAAGGGCCCCAAGATGGATCCCTGTGGTACACCTCTTTTTAGTGGTTTGAGTGGGGAAAGCTCCCCTTCAGCCTTGATCTGCTGTTGCCTATCTGTGAGGTAATCATTAAACCAGCACAAGGAGGTCGAGTCCAGGCCTATCATTTTTAGTGTAGAAAGAAGCAGGCAGTGGTCGACGATGTCAAAGGCCTTGCTGAGGTCCAGGAACACAGCGCAGAAGAAGTATCTGTTCTCCAGATCTTGTTGCCAATCATTTGTAACTTTTGCCAGAGCCATAATAGTGCTATGTTTAGCTCTGAAACCAGACTGCATAGGGTTCAGAAGGTTCATGTTGTCTAAGTAGGTTCTCAACTGAGCAGTCACTATTTTTTCTAAGAGTTTTGACAGTATAGGGAGGAGTGATATCGGCCTACAATTATTTAGATCACAGGGGTCCCCTTATTTAAACAGGGGTTTATATTTGATATTGCCTTGCCTGTGCTTTGTATCATATGTTTCTGTACCTTGTTCTGCATATTTAACAGCAACCTTGCTTCTGTATCTTGTATAACTTATTTCTATTTCTTGTACTGCTTTCTTTTCTACCCCTCCTAGGTCAACCCTGAAAAAGGGACTGCAATTGTCTCAGTGGACTTACCCGGTCACCAAAATTCAAATAAAATAAATATCATGCATGTAAGAGCGCGGTATTGACCATACTGTACATGCAGCACATGAAAGCACAGCAACAGGGGTACAGGGGTAGAATAACGATACGGATTTACCGCTACCCCTGTCGCTGCACAGTCATGTAAGAGAAAGGGAAGTTGCCATGTGCTGGGTGCCTGGTCGAGCAGCTCCAGTGGTGGAGTGGCTATGGCACCAGCACACAGTGCAGTTGGGAAACCTGGGACTGTGGTTTGGTCCCCCCCCCCAGGTCTCCCCTATTGCAACTTTTGCCAGCATTTTTTTTTTATTATTAAACTTCTACCCTTCTGAGTTTCTCCCCCATCCCTGAAGTGTCTCCTCCCCAGAGTTTGTTATTGAAGTTCGAGGTGTGGGGGTGTAGCCCATGATGGGGGTGCAGGTGGCCCCTGCAAAAAAAAATATACACCCATTGATTTCAATAGGTGCGGTGCACAGAACAGGTCGGTGTGTTCCCCAACACTGTTTTTGTGTTGCGCTGTTTCGCTGTGGCATTTTCAGCTGCATGTTTTTTCCAACTGCAGTATGACCTCGTGCCCTGTTGGAGAATGCCAGTGTCAGGCACAGAGGCACTGAGACAGGGAATATCCCTGCCAGAAGTGCAAAGAAAAACAGAATCGAAGGGGGAAAAAAAGCTGTTGCTGTGTAAGTAGTTATGATTTCTCAAGTTGAGAGTTACTATAGAGTCTAGGTAATAATAATCAATGGCAGATGCACTCTTGAGAGAAAGACTCCTCTGTTCATGCAAATCCTTTAGAAACAAAGAAATGAATGGGCTGACAGTTCTAAAAAAAAACATGCTAACTATAGTATTATCCAAAGTGAACCACTAAATGTAAATCCTCTTAGCCCTAATCAAATAACTTAAAAATATCCAAGATCTGAGAGATGACTAGAGCACACAATATGCTGTACAGTAACTGAATTCAAGACTTCAGTTCTGTTAGAAAGGTGGAAAAATGTGCGAATGTTTTGCTTCACCGACTTTATCCCATGCAATGCATGTACAGTGCCGCCCACCAGGATGAAGAGCGGTATCACAGTTTCAGCCAGTGAGATGTTGCTAAATACTACATGAACCTATGTAATGCAATGGTAATTACTCCATTCTTGCCATGCAGGAAACTGTGACATCTACTGTAATTACAGAGTTATTTATCCCAGTGGGTGGTACTGTATGCTAAAGACTCAAATCACTGTAGGTCAAACATTGTATGTAAGCAAAAACACACAGCAGGGACTGTATTTATTGTAAGATATACAGTACTGTAGACACGACTCAGGAGTGTGCCGAGTCATGAGGATTCAGGCTGGGTGTTCCTAAGTACAACACCTAAGGAAAGCCTATATCTCAATGAACACAACACCCTGGGGTGTGCCACTCCACGTACAACATAGTCTTACAGTAAAATTACTCGCCTTTGAAAACAGCTCTGTAAATATGAAAAAGAGGAAAACTGAGCCTGTTTAAGATTATTATTTAACTATATTATGTTACTATGGTATGTGTAACAATGTAAAGGGTCTACTGGTCTCACTGGGGTGCTGTCTTGTCAATGCTGACTTCCCCTGCACCATCTGTCCTGTTGGCAGTGGGGTGGAGATTAAACACATTGAACCTGATGGCAAGGCTGACCACTGAGGGGAATTAGGGGCCACATTATGGGCAGATCAAAACTGCCAGTCACATTAGCGGTCCAGCTGGAAACACCAACTGGAAAGAAGAACAAAGGTTCTTGCTCTCCCCTCATGGTGGCCAGTAAAAGATCAAAACAGAATGAAAATGGCAGGGATCCCCTACTTTGCAGAAACTAGGCATCCAGATGTTAAGCAGTGAACCCTTCTGAGACAGAGGGGAGAGGAGATGGGAGGTCACAGAGCATAGCAGGATTTATGTCAGAGCTGGGAGGAGTAAGAGGGAGATGACAAGGAATGGTCAAACAGGAACAATAATTTTCAGGGGAACAATAGAAGAGAGCAAAGAGCAGAGAGCCCTATTTTCTCCAGGTTTGAAATTGAAACCCTCCTGCCTACTCTATCATATATGAAAATCAACTTAAGGATTGTAAGTCCAGAGGCCATGCTGCACCTTAGCCTTAAAGGTCAGACCAGTCAGGGGAGGCCAAAGGTCAAGAAAAGTATAATGTGCTGTCTGATCTGGGGATTTCAGAGGCATAGAAAAAATCCCATGATATGGGCGAATCAAACTTAGTGACTCAAAATTGAGTGCCTCAGTTTGCAGGCCTGAAAGAATAACTACTGTGAGGGGATAGCGAGGGGAGGGAATAGCAAGTGTAGAGAAACAGAATAGCGAGGGCGAATGATGGGGGAGGGTATCATCATGTGGGTTAAATAGAGGAATGAAGCCTGCTGCTGCCAAGCTGGTCACCTTAAGTGGTAGATACAGCCACCGGCTGGGATGGGCATGGTCCCGGGTTCGGGACTGCCTCTGGGTAAATGGTTTTTGAATCAGTTTTAGGTGTTAGAAATTTGTTTTTGCATTCTGTGTCCTCCAGTTCCCTCGACTGTGTTGCCCCCAGCTGCAGTATCCCCTGTATACTATAGCCCCCCTCCAATGTATTCCCCTGACCCCCAGTGTCCATCCCCCCCAGAACTGATTATATTAACAGGGGTGCGGGAGATAGCCCCTGCATTAAATTTTAGTATATTTCATCTGTTGTTTGCATTGTGTAGTCCTGTCAGTGTTTTGCAGGTTGCTGTGTTGTTTATGAGCCAATTTTGTTATCAATGAAATGGACTCACTGTGATGTGAGTCGCTTAACAATAATCACTGTTATGACATGGAACCGGCATAGAAGGACTGCATAATAAATTTCTGGAGTAGTGCAATCAGAAAAGGGAAAGGGAAAATTGTTTAACCAGGAAAGGCACACTAAGCCAAAGCTTGTTTCCAGGTGCGACCCGGGAGTACAAGAAAGTTAAGTGACTTGCCTAGGGTCACACAGTATCCAAGTGGGGGCTACGTGATTGAAACCCAGGTCTCCAGGTTTGCAGCGCAGTGCCCTAAACCACAGCGCCATACTACCTCTCGAGGGAAGTATGGATATGCTGACATGGCAGATGGTCCTGGGGTGGACAATGAGTAGATAAGGGGGAAGCTGGGTAGGAAATGATAGTGAAGATAAGAAGGAAGGGAGTGCTGACCCTGTGGCGCAGAGGGTTGAGGCACTGAATGCCATACCTTGCTTCACACCAGTGACCCGAGTTTGGGAACGAGCTCGAGCACCGGTGGTCAGCAGAGGAGGGAGAGGATCGAGCATCCAATGGACTGCTCTCTTCTCCCTTGGGAGGGATCCAGGGTCTCTCTGGTGCAGTGGAGACCGGGGGGTATCACTAGCACAGAGCAGCTAAGGGGGAGAAGCGCAGCGGACATCTATGGCATTGCTATGCTGAAGCCATTGCATGCCCGCACTCCTGGGGGAAAAGAAGGAAAAACCCTTGCTGTGCTAGCAGGAGATGGTGTGGATCAGTGGTCGGGCCCCATGCCCAATGTCAGGCCATCCATCCTGGTACTCCCGGTCTCCCACCGCATCTCTGGTTGTTCCCTTAGTTTGTAAGATAGAGCACAGGAGGTGTTGGCGGTCCCACCCTGGGGTGCTCAGAGCCAGGGGATTGACTGGCCAGTGAGATCAGAGGAGGGATGGGGATCGGTGAGCACCAGAGTCTGGGGGCTTCAGGCAGGCAGCAGAAGCTACCACTGAGAATCCACGAATCCACACTTGAGAGAGTCTGACAGGGTGAGTGATAAATAAAGTCAACAAAAAAAAAAAAAAGAAGGAAGGGTGTAACAGCTGGGGTAGGGGGAGTGGGTGAAGGATGGTCCAAGTATGGATGGCAGAGTTCATGAACAATGGCCAGGGCAAGGTGGCACGGCATGACCATAACCATGGAAATTAGCTCAATCTCACTGTGCCTTTCCTACCCAAAAGCTGAAAAATAAAAAAAATAAATAAAATAAACAGCCTGTATTTACAAATGTTACCACCAGTCTTAAGACACCTTTACCTATACTAACCTTATTCAGTAATCTCCCATGTTATTCAATGGCACATTGCTAAACCATGTTAGTAAAGGCAAAATAAAGTAGTGTTAATGGAGCCATCCCATTCATGCAGTGACAGGGCTTCTGCACTGGATGCAAGCGACCAAGATTCAGAAATGAGGTCACACCACTAGAGTGCTGGCAGGGGGAAGGAGGAGGAGGACTGAGTGTCCCAGAGAGCACTCTTCTGTTCTTGAGAGGGACGATCACTGCCTCCACTGTAACTGTCAATAAGCTATCAGACAACAAAAAAAAATGCTTCTTAAAGTAAAACACAATTTAATTAACTGTTTTTGAGAAGAAAAGTAGTCCTTCAAACTGGACTTTAATTAACTGATTTTTTTTTCATATAGCATTAATTAATTTATCAGCTGAAGTTAGTGAATTTGACTTTTTCCATGTAGCAGTCTGTTAGTGCAAATGAGTTGTTGGTCATTTCATTTGCGAACTGCTGCTGAATATTAACAGTGTGCTTGTCACTGTTTGCATCACAGTTTTCATCATGACTGCGTGGGGCAAATAGCTGGAGTCAGGCTGTTCTGCAGGGTGGCTGCTCAGAGTCTTGAGGTCATATGCAGGTACTTTAATTGCTTTTCTCGTCTGTGGCTGGTATTTTACTCCACTATTTGCTGTCTTCCACTGAAGCTGCCCAGTATGAGCAGAGACTCGATGCCAACCAGTGGCTGGTTACCACTACGATTTCTAGGGCCTCTAAATCCACTTCGGAGAGCAATTGAATGGCTGTGGCACATACACTAATTAGTGTAGCACTGCAAGAGTCTAACTTCAACATTTAATTTTGGCATGAGACCTGGCTGTTTACTTTGAGGGGCTCTGGAGTGCTAGATACTGGTTTTGTCAAATACTTCAGGCAGCAGTCACTAGGGGGGTGCAAGTTAAAAAATGTATGGGCTGGACAGGATCTGGTTTGCTCATGTATTTGTTTTAAATAAGAACACTGGATATATTTACACACACACACTGTATCCCCTGAATTGTTGTTTATTTGCCTCGTTGTCTTTGTGATTTTTACTTAATCCATTGAATGTTATAGTTATGTATTCAGCCTCTGTGTCATTCTTTTAATGGTGATGTTCTCCAGCTTAAGCTGTTTCAGTCCCTCTCTCATGCGGAGTGCCATGCACATCTGTACAGCAAGCCAGCTTTGTATAGCAGGCTGTGGAGGGAGCTCAGAGACAGCACCGTGGATTTGTTTCCAGAGTTCTAGGTCGGGAGCCATGGTAGCAGGATGATGGATGTTAGTGTCCTAGTTGTCACAGCAGTACCTTTTGCAAACTGCCACGTGGATGTTATTTGCTGGCTGCAGGTCAGGGCCATTTAGGATGTTAAGGCATCTGTTTAGAACCGGGCTGCTGAGATGCCATCTAATTCCCGCTCGTAGTGTCATGAGGGCTTGCCAGGCTATATTTTGACCCGTCAGGCTGCTGCACTTCAGTGTAGAAGCGCTTTAGTATTTGACACAGTTCAGAAAGGCTAAGACTTTTTAAACTGGCTTACATATCTCAATCGGCAGACAAAGTTATCAGTACATTTGCTGCCCAGATGGTTGTTTTCTGGGTGTTTAGCTCATCTTTTTCCTTTTCTAGCTTGGCAAGGTCTTCAGCTGAGTGTGTGGCACGTTTACTTACTTTTTCTGGGTTTTTTTGTTTGTTTTTTTGGCAGATGGCTCATCTTGTGGCTCTGTCAAGTCTTCAGTTCCAAGAAAATGTTCAATTATCTCCTCAAATTGGAGCTGGAATTGATTTTGAGGTATGTCAGGCATGTTGTTGCAGTGCGTTTTGAAATTGAAGATGTCTGCTTATGCCATGGGAACATTATGTTTTGGTACATGTCACAGGGATATTTTAAGTACACAGGCTATCTTGGCTGATTTAGTCTTGATTGACACATTATGGGCAGATATGGAGAAGGCAAAAACAGCCTCTTAGCCAATGAGATGGCTGGAAAGTTTCAACCCATTTCATAAGGTTATTTAATGCTACAATGCTGTCAAAGTCAGCAGTTCACAAGTAGAATAGGGAAGGAAATAGACAGTTTACCAAGATAAAGCTCCATTGAGCAATGTTCAATTACTAGGATATCCTGGAGAGCGCAGGATCTAAACATGCAGACAGGAGCCCAAAATATGACTGCAGGGGGAATGCAGGCCATGAAACATGGACAGCTATGTATGCAAATGCCCGAAGTCTGGGGAACAAAACCCAGACCTGACAGCCCTGATGGCAGAGGCGGACCTAGACATAGTGGCAATTACTGAAATACGGTACACTGGAAACCATGACTGGGAGGTTAATGTACCAGGGTACGCCTTACAAAGGAGTGATAGCAAGGGTAAAAAGGGGAATGGGTGGCCCTGTATGTGACAGAATGTATTAAGGCAACAGCAGTGCAAGGTAGACAGGCGGAGGCCGAGGCACTGTGGTCACACTCGAGCCAGGAAATGGAACAGCAATCCGTAGGGGTGATCTAAAGGCTTCCCACACAGAGAGAGAGGAGGTGGCTAGTGAAAAAGTAGATGAAATACACAGGATGGCAGCAAAGGGGGAAGTACTGCTGCTGGGTGATTTTAACATGCCAGACATAGACTGGACCATCCCGGCAGCTGCCACAGCCAGAAGCCAAGACATCATGAAATCCTTGTGGGGGCAGGCCTCAGGTAGTTGGTTCAGGAACCCACCAGGGACAAGTCAGTCTTAGACCTAGTGCTGACCAATGGACACAGGATCAAGGAAGTGAGGGTGGATGGACACCTAAGGTCAAGCAACCACCATATAGTGTGGTTCAGCATCAGTACAGGGTCACAGGAGAGCCACACAAAGACAAGGGTTCTGGATTTCAGGAGGGTGGAATTTTCTAGGATGGAGAGAGAGATCAAAGAAGCCCTGGCAGGGAGGGATCAAAGGGGAGGAGTTGAGGATTAGTGGGCACACCTGAAAGAAGCAATAGTGGAGGTGACAAATCAGTGCATTAGGCTGAGGAACAAGGGAAAAATAAAGAAAAAACACTATGGTTCACAAAGAAGGTGGCAGAGAACATGAAGGACAAAAAGAGAGCGTTCAGACAGTACAGGGGGACTCAGAAGGATGGGGATAGGGCAGTGCACCTAGAGAGCCAGAGGGATGTAGGGAAAGCATTTAGGAGCACAAAGGCACACATAGAGGAGAGATTAGAGCAGACGGTAAAAGGGGAGGGGGCAAGACATTTCTTAGATATATTAGCGATAGAAGGAAGGCTGGGGGATTGTAAGGCTGAAAAGGGGTGGGAGGGGTGTGTGTAGAGGGGGCCTAGAAAAGGCATAGATAGTAAATGAATGTTTCTCTTCAGTATTCATGATAGGGGGGAGGGACAGGAACCACAGCTAGGTGGCAGGAAAAGCAAGGGGGGAAGATAAACACCAGTCCCCCTACAGAAGAAAGAGTCCTGGAGGAACTCTCAAAACTGAGGGTGGACAGAGCTATGGGACCAGATGATATACACCCCAAGATAGTAAAGGAATTATGGACAGTGCTAACAACAGTCCTGGCAGCCCTATTTAGTGAGTGAGTTACTTGATACAGGGGTGGTTCCAGAGGACTGGAATGGGGCAAATGTAGTCCCTCTCCACAAGAGTGGTAGCAGGGAGGAGGCAGAAAACTACAGGCTGGTCAGTCTCACCTCAGTAGTGGTAAGATCATGGAGGCACTGCTTAAGGAGAGGATTGGTGGAACACTTGGAAACCATGGAAGCACAGTATCCAAGGCAGCATGGATTCACAACAGGAAGGTCATATCAAACAAATCTTATTGACTTTTTTGACTGGGTGACAAAGGAGATGAATTAGGGAGGAACAGTGGATATTGCCTACCTCTATTTCAGCAAGGCCTTCAACATCATACTCCACAGAAGACTGTTGAACAAGCTACAGTAGGTAGCTTGGGTGTGGGTCACAAAGTGGAAAACTGAGTTAGCAACTGGTTCAACTGGTTAAGAGACAGGAAGCAGAGGGTGGTAGTAAATGGGATCAAATCTGAGGAAAGGAGAGCGACCAGTGAGGTGCCTCAGAGATCGGTACTGGGGCCAGTCCTTTTTAATGTCTTCATCAGAGACATTGCTGAAGGACTAGAGGGGAAATTTTGCCTATTTGCAGATGATACCAAGATACGCAACAGAGCAGACACACCGGAGGGGGTCACAAGAATGAGGAGGGTTCTGTGAAGGCTGTAAGAGTGGTCAGCAGTGTAACAATTAAAGTTTAATGCAAAGAAGTGCAGGATCATGCACCTGGGGTGAGGAAACCCTGTGGAGAGCTACAAGGTAGTGGGGGGAAGGGGAATTGCTGACAGTCACCAGGGAAGATAGCAATTTAGGAATAATCATCTCAGATGACCTAAAGATGGCCAAACAGTGCAACAATGCTGAGGGGAGGGCCAGTGGGATGCTGGGGTGCATAGGAAGGGGTATCGCTAGCAGAAGAAGGGAGGTGATGATGTCATTGTACAAAACACTGGTGAGGCCTCATCTGGAATACAGTGTTCAGTTCTAGAGGCTGCATCTTTTCAAAAACATGGACAGGGTGGAGGCAGTCCAAAGAAGGGTGACCAAGATGGTGAGGGGCT
Organism: Neoceratodus forsteri; assembly: GCA_016271365.2. Classification (NCBI taxonomy): domain Eukaryota; kingdom Metazoa; phylum Chordata; order Ceratodontiformes; family Ceratodontidae; genus Neoceratodus; species Neoceratodus forsteri. The sequence continues at coordinate 740,126,017 of CM057449.1, forward strand.
TGCATCAGCTCAATATGTATACACTTGAGGAGAGGAGGGAACAGGTGGATATGATAGAGACCTTCAGGTATTTTAAATGCTTGAAAAAAGTGCAGGTGGGTGGCATCTTTCAGTACAAGACTTGTACAAGGACGAGGGGACACGATATGAGACTGGAGGGGGGCACGATAAGGGGAAATGTGAGGATGTTTTTCTTCACGGAGAGGGTGATGGAAGCTTGGAATAGTCTACCCCAGGAAGCGGTGGATGCTAACACAGTGGGGGGGTTCCAACATACAATGAATAGACATAACGGAACCCTAGATGGGGTGAAGAGAGGCAATAGCCAATGACCAAGTAGGGCCAGCAGCTGCTGATGCAGACAGGGAATACAGGCAGACTAGGTGCACTGAGCAGTCCTTATCTGCCATCAACTACTATGATTCTATGAAACTATGATGTATCACACTATGATACAATGGATCATTGGCAAGCTGTGATTTCATGCACTGTGGCACATACTGATAGCTGATGTTGGTGCGCATGTCCAGAATCTCAGGCAGATTTCCTAAAGCACTAAAACAAGACTTTCAATGCATTGGCTTGATGTCAGATTTAGATCCCCGATGTCCTTAGTTATGATTCTTTTGTAAATGCAATACTTGTGCATGTACGAGTTTAACACAAAATACAGACACAATCTTCTATGTGCCACATGCTCAAATCATGGCTTTCAGGAGCGGGGATTTCCACTGCTAGGTGCTTGGCCATCCACAGAGGTGATGTGCTTGGGCTGAGCTAAAGTTTACATTTTAATAAATGTTATGAAAATGCCATTGTCTGGCTTGTTGGACAACACGAAAAGGTAATATGGCAACAGATTTAGTTAAAAGTGGATGGCTCACAATGTCGCATGACCCAAGGACAAAGATCATTCGCCTATCGGGCATCCAACTGGCTCAACTCTCTTGGCAGCGACATAGCGACCGCTCCAACACTCAGCCTCTTCAAGTCCAAGCTGCACCTCTCGCTGCTTGTATCCTGCGATTGCCCATCTTAACATTTCCACCATTCCAGCTGCACATGCCCCAGCACCCAGCACTTACAATCAGTCTTTGCACCCCTAGCACCTTACCTGTCATATTCCCTCGACAAGGTCCCCTGGCTGCACTGTCTGCCGCCCTCGCCCACCTCCCCCCCCATATCTCCACTCCTGCCCCTGCCCCCAACCACCTCCCATACTCCCTCTTACCCTGCACCTCCTACCCCTCAATCTCCTACCTCACTTCTCCCACCGACCTCTCTTGCTCAAAGTTCAAATCTTGTACTGGTTATTGCATGTCTGTAAGTCAGTGACTATATGTTTGTAACTAAAAATGATGACTATTGCACACGCTGACATGGAACCTTTGTAAAAGAGCCTCGGCTCAAAGGTATTGTAATCCTAGATTGAAATAAATAAATAAAGTAAAATAAATAAAGGCACACGGGTCACATATGCCCAGAATTCACTGGTAAAAGTTGACAGTGCCCCTTTAAATGTCTTTGAATACTTTTGCTTGACTGTATCAAAAAAGTCTCACTATGTTCATGGCAGACTTGCAGACACTTTGAATATATAAATCATGTAACTATAGAACACTATATTATGATTATTATTACTCTTATTGCTAAGGGCAACTGCAGGAAAAGATAGGCCAAATGAATAACACAATAGCTCAATTTTTCATATGCGTTTGTGTGCATACTAGTCAAAGGAGTATTAAAAAATAATGATATACATGACTATTAAATGGACACTTCTAGAAAGGGAACCTGCAACTAATACATTTTGAAAAAATGGTGTTTAACTACTCTGCTTTACTACTGACCCTGCAAAGCCATCATGTGGTAATTGGATACATATGTCAGTAGCAGTAAAAAGGCAATGTCCAGTTGTCCACCTTATGTGGGAATCTACATTAAGTGCCTCCTCTGATTTACTGTTCCAATTAGAATGAAATGTTCAAAGAAAGGATACAAGTGAAATACTGAAAAGTCAACAGGCATTTGAGAGCATTAAATTAATTAGTGCCCAAGTTCACATTTTTTTAAAACCTCATTTTCCTTTTCATTCCCACCACACCCCATCATTTCCCACTCCTTAATGACTTCCTAGCACTGGTACACAGTGCTACCAACTAATGGCAGTAGACTGCAGTACCCCTCAAAATTCTCATAATGTGTGCACTCCTAAGGACCCCTGCTTAGACTGCTAGTTTGGTGCTTAGGGTCTTGCTAATTCTTTGCTTTCTGTGGGCTGGACATTCCATTCCAAAGAGAGTTGTCTGCAAGGTTAATATAAAATAAATTACACACTAAATATTTACCTTTTTTGCTTTGTACCCTGGTGATTGGCATTATTTCTTGTACCATCAAGGGACCTGGAAGGAACCGTACACTGCCATTTCCTTGTTGAGATGAAGTGTTCTCATTCATTCTCATCTTCTTATCCTTACGTTTAGCATATGACTTTTTTTCTGCACTTGCCTCTCATGCTTTACAGTGGCATTCTTTTCTACCCCCTCATCAAAACGACAGACCTCATCTCCACAAGATTCAGAACAACTAGAAGTGCCATCCTCATCATGTGGGACATAGCTCAGGCTATCCCATTCCCAGTCCCCATTATCACCATCATCTCTATCAGCATTTGCTGAACTTATATTTGAGGAAGATGCCTCCTTGCATGCTCTTTCAACAGCTGGAAGTATCCTGGCACATGTGGCAAAACATGACAGTGTAATACAGCCTAAATGGCTTTCACCATGCTGCAGAGACACACAGAGTAGCTATGTCACAGACAGGGCTCAGGGCATCTAACAGATAGTGTGTAATAGAGCCTGAATGACTTTCTCTATACTGCAGAGACACACAGTTTAGCTATATGCCACAGTAATAAACAACAATGCTCAAGGCACCTAACAAACAGTGTAATACAGCCTTAATGGATTTCACTATGCTGCAGAGACACCCAGTATAGCTATATGTCATAGTAATAAATGACAGGGCTTGGGGCATCTAACAAACAGTGTAATACAGTCTAAATGACTTTCATTATGCTGCAGAGGGACACGGTGTAGCAATATCACAGTAATAAATGGCAGGGCATGGGACATCTAACAAATAGTGTAATACCACCTAAATGGCTTTCACTACGCTGTAGAGGGACACACAGTGTAGCTAGCTGACTAATACAGTAATAGACAGGGCTGGGGCACCTATACTTTTAAAAACCAGTTGCCAATGCCTTGCCTTCTGCATTTTTTTGTCCTCTCCTTTGCTGCTTCTTTCCCCAGCATTGCACAATCCACTTCCTTAACTAAGGATGAAAACCCCCGGATTCTCCCATCCCTGAAATTGTTTTAGTCCCTAACATCAACCCCCACTCCCTTTGCTCCTTCATGCTTAATATGTATACCCCTGTTGAAAGGAGGGATGGGGGGACATGATAGAAACGTTCTAGTACCTCAAGGAAATCAACAAAGTCCAGGAGGGTAGCATCTTTCAGAAAAAGAGATGTGTAAGAACAAGGGGACACAATTTAAAGATAGAGGGGGGACGGCTCAGGGGTAATGTGAGGAAATCTTTTTTCACGGAGAGAGTGGTGGATGCATGGAACTGCCTTCCTGGGGAGGTTGTTGGGGCTAAAACAGTGGTGAAATTCAAACATGCATGGGACAGACACAAGGCAATTGTAGTGGGGGGTAGCAGGAAGTAGGCTGTTGGTTAACTAGAATCTACAGCTTATCCAGTAGGTAGGGAAATGGGCAGACTGAGTGGGACAAGTGGTCCTTATCTGCTGTCAAAGTCTATATTTCTATGTTTCTATGTAGGTTATGTGTGTTTTTTTTATTCCATTTTTGCATTTGCCATGATTCAGTTGCAGACTGCAGAGCGAGCACTCAATTTCTCCTTCCACTCCAGAGTCAGGCTGTTATCTACACTACAGGGCTCACAGCAGACACAGCACAGTCACCACTGACCAGTCAGGTTGTCAGCCTCATGTCATGTGCTAATTCTGCTATGAGCTTGTGAACAACCCCAACGGCTGCTCTTCAGTGCCTCTTTCCAGCCTGGGAAGTCCTGGCAAGAGTCCCTGGACCCCACAAGCTACCTGTAATGCCTGTTTAAAAATTACACATTACCTGTGTCAAAACTCCCCAACCCAAGAAGTACCCTGTTATGTTGGGTAAGGTAGTAAATTACCCAAACTAACCTACCTGGCCAAAAATTGCCGATACTGGACCTATTTGATCCAGCTACACAACAGGTAGCCCATGCCTACACCTGCTTATATTTTCCTATGCTGCCCATAGATCATTTTGGTGGCCCTCCTCAGGATAAACTCCAGGTAGTTTGTGGCCTTCTTTAGGTATATTTGAAATGTCAGCCAGTGTTGCTGCTAGAGCCCCTGCAACCTCCTTGAGCACCAAAAGTTACAACCCCTCATGGCATAATGACATATCCACTTTCAGACACCTGAGTACTTGAGCACCATATCTACTGTGACCAACACTACCTCCAGAACCCTCTCCCTTTTGCACATATCCCACATTCAGACAGCAGTTTTCCCTGATCTACTGTGAAGACTGAACAGAAGTGCTTATTTAGGGTATCTGCCTTCTTTCATCCTCCACTTCCTCCTCCTCCTCCCATTATGTTTCTGAGTTTGATTATTCCTTTCTTTGTCTTCCTCTTTCAGTTATGTACTGAAAAAGGCTTTGTCCCCTTTCTTGATTACTTCTTATATTCCGAGCTCTGCCTCAACCTTAGCTTTCTTCACCGCTCTGCTGATGTAGAGGACACCAGGAGGCAATGGTAGAGCAGAGCCCCTTCACCATCTCTTGGGATATCAAAATACTGCCTCTGCAGCCTGCCCAGACCCTACCAGTCCAGAACAGGTGAGTGGGTTTGCATAGCAAACCCAGGTCACCCACACGGAGGCATAAGTCATTCTACCAGCACCACTAGACTGGGCATTAAAATGCATTTTTACACATGTGTTATGTATGCTTAAAGACGTTATGACCAGCCATTCCTTTACTTCCACTAAGCTTTCCAAAATTGAAAACACAGCTGTTTTTGGTATTTTACCATAAACTAGAAATTACCCTAATAAATCAAGTGCTGTCTACCCTGCAACTGTTCAGGAAGGTTTTAGGAACAAAGATTATTAGGCCCAAAAGAAACATTTTTTCTAAAACTACAGAGTGCCAATAAGATAACAGTAAAGATCCTGAGGGTCAACTGATAGATCACAGAACAAAGAAGCAGTAAAATGAGGATGCTGTCCGGCTTCAAGCCCTGCATGTATCTAATATGATAAAACCAAAGACCTGCTCTGCTTTTTCTGTAATTGAAATGCTATTTGCTAGAGACTTCTTATGCTATTGATCTAACTGTAGTAGGCTAGGATATAATATAGGAAGTATATTTTATGTAGTGCTCCTACAAAACTCAGAGCACTGTAGTGGCAGCTAAAGATACAGCCCTGTAAATCTCAAAATATAGCCAGATATACTACAGGAAATAACATCAAAACGAGTTGGACTTTCCTGTGAAATGTTTCAGTCTATCTTTTTAACAGTCTATCTATCTATCTATCTATCTATCTATCTATCTATCTATCTATCTATCTATCTATCTATCTCTCTCTCTATCTATATCCAGATAGTTCAATGGGCTTATGCAACTTAGTGTAGTGTTATGCTTGTGCAACTGTTGATAACTTTGGCTGTTTGCACTCTCTGTTTCATGAGGAACTACCACCCTGTAGGGGTGCCGAAGGCAAGGAGCCCCCAAGGAGGGTTCCACTCCTAGAGGTGGCACGGGAAGGATTCCCTTGGCTAAAAGTACCTTATGAAGGAGACCCAAGGACAGCGGCATGCCACTGGAGGAGCAGGGGAGGATGGTGGGGCAAATAAAAAGTGCTTGTGATTGAGGCTGAAAGGAACTGTCTCATATAGCTCAGGCAAGGGGAGTGGCTAGTTGCTGCAGCCCATTAAACTTCAGACATAGCCTTTCAAAAAGATAGCTAGATAGATATTTTTGGCCACTGCTGAGTACAGATGGCAAAATACACATGAATGCAAATGACACCCCAATATTAAGAATAAATAACACACATCAGCATGAGACAGCTGGCAGAATAGCCAGAGGAGGACTGATTAAAAAATAGCACCATGCATTGATTAAAAACTATTGATGGTATGGCCTGTTGCAAGACAGATGGAAGTATTTCAACAAGACTGGAGCGCCCACCCCCCATCCTCTGCCAATTTCAAATGTGAGGGGGTACTCTAGGCATCCTTGAACCTTGTGAATGGATGGTCTCTAGGGGAGATAGGGGATCAGGAGCTCAAGGAAGTAATGAAGAGAGAAGGTACCTGAACTTCAGAAACAGAGGCAGTACGTGCAGGAAATGTTGTAGCTTACAGTCCATGCTCCAAGGATTTCATTAAATGAACTGAGTAAATATTAAAAAGCATATTTCAGTAAAATCACAGGGATAGGTAATAAAAGGTGAACTCTTCTAAACTATCCAGAAAGCTTAATGTTAAGCTATCAAGGTTTTGTTGCTTTATCTTTGTTGTTGATCTGTATAGTTATTTTCTTACGTGTGTTCAGTTCTGTTCAGTTTATTTTTGAAGGGATAACAGCCACTGAGCAAGCGCATTTGCAAGGTGGTCCCTTGTACATAAACCATAACATCAATAATTACAGAACAACATGTACATGGTTACAAGATTAGGGCACATAACACAGTTGTAGTATGTATATTTAATAACCAGCAACTAAACATTAGCAGAACAAATACCAGCCACGGCTGGGTACATACAAAAGTGCATAATGGATAAGTGTGATTTTACAATTATTTTATTTACTACCATAGAAAGCGGTAGAAAGCGGGGAAGAGAACATGAAATTAAAATATGGATAACAACAGAGCTAGGATAAGGACAGAGAGAGAGAGAGAGAGAGAGAGAGAGAGAGAAGGTTAATAACAAAGACAGATATTGGGAGTAATTTTATCAACATGTGCTTTAAAACTCCCTCAGGATGATCAAGTTTTTTTTAATTTCAGCGTGGATTGAAGTTTGTTACAGGCTGTGGAAAGAACATGGTTCATGACTGACTTACCAAAGTGAGTGCATATTTTGGGCACCTCCAGTGAGATGTACTGTATGCTCATTTCCTTAGCGCATAGGAGCTGTGGGAATGGTTAAGGAGAGAAGTGATACATGGGGGCAACTTGCTTATTAGTGCTTTGTAAACCCAGGTGTATGTATGAATAAGTCTTCTGGTTGCCAGGGAGGTCCAGCCTATCTCCTTATACAAGGTACAGTGGTGGGTTTGGCTGGAGCACTGGTAATGAACTGAATAACAAAGTGATAGAGGGTGTCCAGCTTTTGAAGATTAATTATTGAACAGTTAGCATATATAATATCTGCGTAGTCCAATAGGGGGATTAAGGTAGCCTGAACAAGTTTGATTCTAGAGTCTCGAGAGAGAATAGTGATTTGTTTCTGAAAAAGAACCCAAGTCTCTGCTCAGTTTTCTGGATGATGCCTTAATGTGGGACGTAAAGGATAAATGAGAGTCAAGCAAAAACCGTAAGTATTTGATGTTATCCAATGACCCAAGCTTATTGCCTAGGAGAGAGGTAATGGGATTGGTAGTGCTAAGGTTAGAAGAAGCAGTAGATGAATTGGGTGGGTGAAAGAACATTACCTTAGTTTCTTTTTAGCATTCAACAGTAGTTTCGACACTATTAGGTTCTGCTGAAGCTGGTTAAAGTCCATCTGGAGTGCTGAGCAGACTTGGGCGAGGGAGGGTTTTGAGGTATATAGAAGTGTCATCAGCAAATAAGTGGATGTTAGATCAGTGATGTTATTGTTTAAGGTGTTGACATACTGTAAATCAGAAAGAGCAGTGGGCCCAGAATGGTGCCCTGAGGGAACCCTCTTAGCAAGGGAAGTAAGGAAGACAGAGTACCATTGGCATTTATCTGTTGATATCTATCACCCAGATAACTGGCAAACCAGTTTAATACAGAATTATCAAAGCCCAGCCTGTCAAGGAGGAGATGATCCATCATATTAAGGGCCTTATTCGGATCAAGGAAAAAAGTCCCTGTGATTAATTTTTTGTCCATGGCCTCTAACCAGTCACTTGTAACATTGGATAATGCCGATATTATGCTATGTAGTGGTCTGAAACCAGACTGTATGGGGTTGATTAACTGGTGCTTGTCCAGGAATGTTCTGACTTGCATGCTGACTAGCTTTTCTAATAATTTTGAGAGGACTGGCAAGATAGAAATAGGCCTATAATTATTAAGGTTGCTAGGATCCCCAGATTTAAAAAGGGGTAGTAGGTGGGCTACCTTCCAGTCATGTGGTACAGTCCCCTCTGCTAATGATAGGTTAAACAAGTGGGCAATTGGGGCCGTAAGGTAGTGGCAGCCTAGTTTTAGGCAATAGTGATCGTTATTGTCTGCCCCAGCACCATTTTTAGTGTCAAGCTTAAGCAATTTATCTTCAACCTGTTTATAAGTAATGTTGGAGAAGGTGAAGTAAGCATGAGTGGAAGGACTGGGTGGTAAAATTGTATGGAGAATTGGAGAAAGCAAAGTAGTTGCCTGGGAGCAATCGAAAGCAAGGCCTGCCATTGCAAACTTTATGCTGATCTCAATTGGCCTTCTCCAGTCTCCCATCAGCTACTTGCCCTAGGATCCCTATTGGATGGGATCATTAGATCAAACAGTCCTCTCTCCCTTGCCTCCCTGTTCACCTCTCGGATCTCACTGTATGACCTACATTTTTCTACTTTATCTCTGCTACTAGTCCCTAGATGCAAAACTGTTAAAGGTACGTGTGCGTTTCCCCATGCTGCTCCCAAATACTGGAACTCCTTACTGCTTGAGGTACGTGAGGCGCTAAGCCACCACATCTTCTAAAAGGGGCATCACACCCTGCTTGCTGACCTTGACATATGCACTTGTTTTAACCCACCTTAGATTCCTGCCTTTAGAGCCCTGCGAATCTGCCTGGATTTTCAGCCCCTCTACTTCTCTATCTAGCACCCTCTCTCCATCTTGAGTTTCTCTCTAACTTCTTTCCTTTCCTTACTTTATTGCCCATCCAATTATTAGGAGGCCCTGCACAGCCTCCTTTTATTTACTTTCCCTGCCCTGTTCCCTGGTTCCCCTGCCCTTTTTTCTTTACTTTGACCCTCCCTCCTTGTTGCCCTCTCATACCCATGTACTGACCTTATCTCTGAACCCTGCACCCTCTTTACCTCAGCTGTTGCAGCTTTCCTACCCACTGCTTCTTATCCTTTTGCACTTATCAATTATCTAGCACATATTTCCTAGAATCTGTCTGTTGTGTCCTGCTGAATTATATCTGATGTATTTTACTTTCCTTATTCCTGCTTAAAGTTTCTAGTGCATTCTCCTAGTTGTTTTAACCTCACTGCTTTGCTCTTGCCTAACTGACTGTCCTGATGCTTTGATTTGAATATCATGTTGTTAAATGCTTTGACCTGAATTGTGTGTTGTTAATTACTGCACAGCCTATGTATAATTACCCTGTCTTGTATCCTCTTTTACCTGTAATGTTTCCTTGTAACCTCCTGGGTCGTGCCTGAAAATAGTCATCTCTATGGCTAGCACACCTACCTGATAAACAAAAACAAAATAAATAAAAATGCTCATTTAGTTTCTCAGGTATTGTGGCCTTGTCAGTTATGGAGGTGCCTTGGAAGTTTATTTTATTTGGCAAGGTTAGAGGTGCTTTACTACCTTCCACAAATGTGAATATATGCCAGATTTTAGCTAGGTTTCCTTCTGCTGATTCAAGTATGTTAATGTAGTACTACTCCTTGTATTTCTAACCATTTGGGTGCAGGCATTGCGGCATTCCTTAAAAGCTGTCCAGTCTGCAGGGGATTTGGTCCATCATGCACTTGCCCATAGCCAATCCCTATTTAATAAGGCTTTTTTGATATCTCCATTGAACCAGGGGCATGAAGCTTTTTAATTCTGTGGTTAGTCAGAGGGGCATGTTTATTTATAATATCACTGCGGGTGGGATTAAAAATGGACAGTGCATCAATGTGGAGCAGGTACTAGTAGAAATGTTGCCAGTTAATATTCTGCAGATCAGTCAAGTAACTGGCAGAGTTGAACTTCATGAAGGATCTCCCGGAGACAAACCTACTATTAAAAGCCGGTTTTACTAAATTCCTGACACAAATGACTATATTGTGTTCGCTGAGATCATTGTGAAAAAAGGCTTTATGAGGTATTTTGTGGAGTTTGTTGGTCATGACTACATCTAACAATGATCCTATAGTTTGATTTTTATGGTTTGGCCTTGTTGTATCAGTGATTTTCTGAGTCAGACCCATTTGACCACATAGGTTCTTTAGGGGGTTAGATTTGGTACTGAGCCAGTCCAGGTTTAAATCCCCTAAAATTATTGACTCATTAGAGGTGTTGCTAAGGAATTGTTGTAGATGTGGCAATAGATCCAATCCTCCAGATGGTGGGTTGTAGTATCCAATTATATTGATTGATTCAGCAGCTAAAATGGATATTTTTAATGCTAAACATTCAAAAGCCTTTGACTTTGAGATGGTGTACAGGGCAGTGGTGGATAATCTCTCATTGACATAGATGGCCACCCCACCCCACCCTGGTGGCAGCGTCTACCCGGTAGAGGGAATACAATGGTAGTGCTATGGCTTGGTCTGTAATGGTGCTTTTTAGCCATGTTTCTGTTAGAACTAAAATATCCGAGAGTTTGAGATACCCATGCCTGTACTTCAGTTAATTTCTTTTGAAGGCTACAAATGTTGATAAACATTATTTTTAGGCCATTAGCAGCAGCAAAGTCTGCAGGTGACACTAGTGGGGCTGTAGGGTCAGGATTAATCTCAACATTTCCTGAGCAAAGGAGCAGTAATAAAATTATTTGCCAAATGCAACTTCTCATAGAGATAATAGTTACCTTACGTTGTTGATCCCACCTGGTGCTTGAAGTCATAGACCATTTATTATTTGAAAGGAAATGAAGGTGAGAAGATGCACACAGAAGGGTTAAAGCTCTGTGCACCATACAGCAGCTATTTACGAGGGTGAGTGCGTACGTACTAGTGGTGTAATCCCACCAAGGGCAGGGATTAATATGGGTGGCGGGGTATGAAATAATGGTAAAATTATGTTTATGTGGCATGGTTTCAGCCTTCGTTGTGAGAGTAGGTGGGTAGAGTAGTAGCAGTATTATGGTAAGCATTTTGCCAATGAGAATATATTAGTAGAACCGTGTGAAAGATAGGTGGCATACTGGCCACTAGTGGTCTTTTATGATAGGATGCAAATGGGAAAAAAATGCAGAAAACTGGTTTTAGCTAAAGAGGCACTACTGTTACAAAATTAAAACTACAAGTCACAAAACATGGGCTCACTAATGAAACCGACTATGCAGCATGTAAAGAATTATATGTTCAATAATTTAAAAGGCTAAGCAGCATTTAAGAATTATATGCAGTATTTCATTAATTCTACAGGGTAGAGTCAGTTTGAGAAAAGGTGCCAAAGCAGCAAGTGGCTGGCCCCTCTTGCACTGAGCAGGTCTCTGAGTGGGTCTCCATACCGGATTCAAACTGCAGGATTGAGCCCGGGGGAGTTACTTCTTGCTGGGCTTGAGTCCCAAGGGAAGTAAGCTGACTCGAAATGTAGGACTGAACCCATAAGAGTTACTGGTTGCTGGGCTTGAGTCCCGAGTGGAGTGGGCTGATTCAAACTGCAGGACTGAGCCTGAGGGAGTTGCAGCTTGCTGGGCTTGAGTGCTGAGGGGAGTGGGCTGATTTAAACTGAAGGACTGAGCCCAGGAGAGTTGCTGCTTCCTGGGCTTGAGTCCCAAGGGGAGTGGGCTGATTCAAACTGCAGGATTGAGCCCGGAGGAGTCACTGCTTGCTGTGCTTGAGTCCTGAGGGGACTGGGCTTATTCAGACTGCAGGACTGAGCCCAGAATGTATAATATTTGTATTTCTAATTGCTATATCCTTGTAATCTTGACCATGGCTCTTCTGTAAGGTAAATTATATTGTGGGTAGTAAGATCAAATAATTATATAACCATAACTCTCAACTGTCCCACATTATGAATTATGTCTATGTATTACCTAGAGATCCTTTTTGAAGTCTGAGCATTCCATTGCTTAACCTTGATATAAAATGGCCACCCAGGAATAATTGAGATAATGCACCACAAAGTTGGCCTTTGCCCACTTCAAGAAGGTGCTGTCCCAAATTCTAAAATATCAACTATAACTTGTTTTTCCCTGCTTCCCACCACAGTTGTGCACATATAAACACTGAAACACAGACGTTGATGGCGGATGACTGCAAAGCCCATCCAGTCTGCCCATTTTTTTCTACCTTATGAATGTGCCATAGGCCTTTACTCTGTCAATGGCCTATTTATTCATACTCATCTGTATTGCTCCTTTATGCCTATCCCATGCCTCTTTGAAGCCCTGCACTGTATTCATATCTACCACTTCCTGAGGTAGGCCGTTCCACGCATCTACCACCCTTTCTGTGAAAAAGAACTTCCTCATATTACCCCTTAATTGGCATCCCTCTAATCTCATGCTGTGTCCTCTTGTCCTGCTATTTTTCTTATATTGAAACATGTTAGATTATTTCACCTTGTTAATGTCCTGAAGATATTTGAATGTTTTGATCGTATTACCTCTCTCCCTCCTTTGCTCTAGGATATACATGTTGAGCTCTGTTAATCTGTCCTCATATGTTTTCTGATGCAGTCCCTGCACCACTGTGGTTGCCCTTCTCTGGACTGCCTCTATTTTGTTAATGTCCTTGTGCAGGTGCAGCCTCCAGTACTGCACACAGTACTCCAGATGGGGCCAAACCAGCGTATTCTAAAGAGGGATTATTACCTCCCTCTTACGACTTGTGATACCCCTACTAATACATGTCAACATCCCTCTAGCCTTACCTACTGCTTTAACAGTCTGTTTGGATGATTTCAGGTCATCTGTGATGATGATGCCCAAGTCTCTTTCTTCCCTTGTGATTGCCAGCAACTCACCTCCCAACCTATAGGTAGCTTCAGGGTTTCTCTTCCCTATGTGCATGATCTTGCACTTCTTTGCGTTAAACCCCAGTTGCCACTCTTCAGACCATTTTACCGATTTTTCCAGATCTCTTATTCTTCCCACCCCATCTGGATCATTTACTCTGTTGCAGATATTGGTGTTGTCTGCAAACAGGCAAACCTTACCCTCCAGTTCATCTGCAATGTCACTGATGAAGATATTGAAGGGGACTGACCCCAGGAATGATCCCTGAGATACCCCACTTGTGACTTGCATCTCTTCTGACTGTGTACCATTGACCACCACTCTCTGTTTTCTGCCTGCCAACCAGTTTGCCACCCAGTTGACCAACTTCTGACCCACCCCAAGCCTACCTAGCTTATTAATCAATCATCTATGTGGAACAGTATCGAAAGCTTTGCTGAAGTCAAGGTAGGCAACATCAACGGCACCCCCTTGGTCCACCACTCTGTTTACCCAGTCAAAGAAATATATAAGATTAGTTTGACAGGACTTTCCTGTTGTAAACCCATGCTGTCTTGGATCCTGTGCACCTATGGATTCCAGGTGTTGCACTATGCTTTCCTTAAGGAGTGATTCCATAATCTTGCTCACTACTGAGGTAAGACTGACTGGTCTGTAGTTCCCTGCCTCCTTCCTGCTACCACTTTTGTGGAGCGGGATCACATGAACCCTTTTCCAGTTTTCTGGGACCTCTCCTGTGCTCAGAGACTCACTAAACAGTTCTGCTAATGGTCTGCTAGTTCCAAGTTTAGCTCCTTTAGTACCCTGGGATGTATGCCATCAGGTCCCATTGCCTTGTCCACCCTGAGCTTAGCAAGCTCTTGTGGGACCCTTTCTTTTGTGAAGGGACTTCTGCATACCTCCCTCCCCCTGTGTCCATGGTACTGAGCTGTGGGCCCTGCCCTACCTTCTCCTCAGTAAATACTGAGCAGACGTATCTATTTAGGATAGATGCTTTTCCTTGGCCCTCCTCCACACACTCCTCCTTATCCCCTTTGATCTTAGCAATTCCCCCCCTGGACTTTCTCCTTTCACTAATTTATTTATAGAAAGTCTTGTCACCTTCTTTTACTGTTCGTGCTAGTGTTTCCTCGGTTTGGGCCTTTGCTTGCCTTACTGCCTTCCCTGCCTCCCTTAGGGAAGTTTGGTATGCATCCCTATCTTCGTCCCTCTGCGTTCCTTTACATTTCCTGAAGGCCAACCTTCTGGCTCTGACCTTTTCTGCTACTGTGTTTGAGAACCAAAGTGGTTTTCTCCTTCTTTTGTTCTTGCTTTTCTCCCTAACACAATGGGATGTTGCTTCTAGTATTGCATCCTTAATGCTTGCCCACTTTGCCTATACCCCCTCACCTGTATTTCTTCTTGCCAGGGCTAGCTTAATTCTGGTGGCCATCTTATCAAAGTCAGCTCCTCTGAAGTCCCATATTTTTGCCTTGGAATATAACCCCCAATCCATAGCCCAATGACCTCAAATCCCCAACCTACCTCACCTCACCTCACCCCATCCCACCGTGTCCAATATCTCTAAGTCCCTTAGACATGCATACAACCCCCAAATATACACATGTAAGCCATGTAAATGGTGACCCACCCCTACAGCTGTGTAATAGCCATACCCTTGCAAACATCAGTGCAAGATTACCAGGGCCATCACACTGCATTCACTAAAGCCATCCAACATGACAACTGCTAAGGGTTTGCACTCACTAATTGGGGTGCAAATCCCCATTTAGCAGTCACAAACCTTTCATCTAAGGTGCCTAAATTTGCTAAAAAAAATTAAATGTTATAGGAATGTTCATGCAGATGTCATCTGAGGAATGTAATGCAGTTGAGATCTGCTTGTGCCAACTATTTTTTTTCTCTAGGAAAAAAAGCTTAGACCTACTAGATTTCCGACACTTACGTTTAATTTTAGTAGCTTTTTAGTTCTTTTACTCTCATTTGTTGTTGGTCTACTAAATATTTCAGATAACGCAGTACATATTTCACTGTGCCTTTCAAAAAGCATCTGACTGTTTCTGACTGACCTCATCATTGTTGTTTGTGACATCACAGGTTAGTTGCCAAGGTGAACATTATGACGTCAGAAAGAACAGCACTATGAGGGCAACAGGGGATTAGCCAATTGTTTTTATATAGAATTTTTGGACAGTCTGCCAAAATGTGTCACAATTACTGGAAAGGAACTCTAAACAGTAAAACAAAATGTATTGTCTAGTAATCTGTTATAGCTGAAACATCATGTTTTGAGAGTATGTGCAGATGTGCAGAGTTGCTCTGTAACATGCACTATTGCAACATTCAGGACACAAAAATCTGACAAGCATTTTCTGCTTGCAAAATCAGACACTCTAAGGGTGACTTATAAACTACTGACATTTTAAATAGAGATGCTCATGAAAAGTTTTGGCATGTCTTAATTAATACTAAGAAATGGCTTGCAGAAGTTGGATTGTTCATTCTTAAATCTTTTTTATTTGTACATAAAAAGGTAAAACCTCCTACAACTCTGTGGTAAATGTTTCCTGTCAGTACTGTTACAATAGCTGAACTCAAAGACCTTTTCCATGTTGAGATTTTCACTTTCTGATGTTTTTATTGTTTCTGTCACTCATTGTTTCACAGTCTGTGCTTGGCAAGTGGGGTATTAATCAAAATAATGAAGCAAATAAAACTTAAAACTGCCAAAGCAAAATGAATTTATAAGAAATCGCCAGTATGGAGGGTCTCTGGGACCATGTGAATGCAGCAGCTGTAATGCATGTAGACATTAAAATTCCCTGTTTACTCATAAATCCAGACAACTTGCATCTATGTGTGTCTGGCTATAAATTACGGAAGTATTTGGGAACATCCAAGGACTGATGTAAAAAGCTGCCAGAGACATAAAATATATAAATTATGTAACCAAACACACGTTTATCATTCTGTCATGAGGTGGATGACTTAGCGCCTTTAAAATTAAATGAACAGACTGGAGTGTGCCGAGTTAGCACACATAACAACCGTAAAAGAAACAAAAATGAACATGTTGTTAGGTATTGAAGCTATGAAACCTTCATTAGGCTAATTACACGTTTAAGATACAGGCTTCTGAAGACTCAGATTCTCTTCATCAGGAGAGTTTCACTTGCTTATATGATGTAATGTACCTGATGAAAAGGTACAGAGGTCTCAAAAGTTTGTCTATTGAACATTGAGATAACCTTATATAGGTATCAGACTTACCTAACAAACTATTATTCTCTGATTGTTCTTATGGATATATACAGGAATTAGCACTCTTAGAAGTCAACTATTTTGTGTGTTTAGAAATTGCTTAAAGCAGGTTATAATTCATCAGTGTCAGTGGCTCAGCAGGTTGCACATTCGCCTCTGAGGCAGGAAGATCAGAAGGCTATGGATTATATCCCTGCACCAGGCACTTGAGTTAAATCCCAATACTGACGGGCGGGGGGTGTGCTGCACTTCTGAGGGGCCGTCTTTTGATTGAGATGTTAAACTGAGGTCCCATCTGCCTGTTCACATGGATGTTAAAGATCCCATGGCACTTCTCGAACAGAGTCAGGGAATTTTTACTGTAAATCATCTCAAGACAAATCTAAAACAAATCATACCTTTTCTAAATGAACTAAAAGAAAACTAAACAGAAAACTTTATAAACAGAAATCTTATATATCTTTTTCTATTGTAAGGTTTATCTTGACATTTAATTGCTTACATCATGTTACTTACTACCTTTCATATTTTCAGGAATAGTTACTTATATTTAATAAACATACATAGCCCTTTCCACCATTTTCTCATTGTACTGGTGAGAAGAAGAGATTTATCCTTAATGTAGACTGAATGCATAGCCTGTTCTACCAAAATACTATGTGTCATATGACATTACTTTCTATTGCAAAACCCACTGACATCATCCTGCCAGAGGTAATATTTCAGGCAACAGAATAAAACCATCAGACTCCCAGAGTCGTTTTTACTCAGAAGGTGTGGAGAATTCCCTAGGAGCAAAATTTCACAGGTGTCCTGGCCAAATTTCCCCCATTCCCTAAAAATACCTTCCACGTCTCAGTCTGGTTCAGTGTCAGTTGGCATCCATCTGTAACCCCCTCACCCGGGATGACACTGAAAATGGGCAGGACTGTCTAGTGCTCCTTTCCCAGTCAACAAAAACTAAATTAAATAAGTTCAATGAACATTTATGATCATGTAACTGAAGTATTAGACTATATAAATACTTCAGTTTTCAAGTAAGTAGAGAAACTTTGGTGCACATTTGAATATGATTCTGTCAGATAGTAAGAACCCCAAAAAGACTGCATTGGCAAATTATCTAATGCCTAAACTCTAAAATGGAATTTTCAAATTATTTGTAATTTTGTGTTGTTTTACACCATTCAGTATACGTTTAATGTTGAGATATAGTTATGGAGGATAGTGGTTTATATCACACAATGTCACGGAAAAACCTTTAAAATTATCTATTTTATGCAACGTTTTAGAGGCCACTGTCAACTCTTTCGGCATCATAATATTTTTTTTGTTTAATAACTTTTATTAATTTTCCAAAGAAACAGTAAAATTTCATAACACTCAGTTTTCCAGAGTATGACTACATTCATGTATCTAGTTCATTTTAGCACTTAATATTGAAATAGTAAGCAGCATTTAAATGATAAACTCTTAGTGTACAGTTATCATCAGAAAAGAACAGGTGCTGGCCCAGTGGCACTGAGGGTTGAGGCACCAGGTGCCACACCTCGCGCCATGCCAGAGACCCATGTTCGGGAATGGGCATGGGCCGCCAGGGGTCAGCAGGGGTGGAGAAGGATCAAGCATCCCAAGGACTGCTCTTCTTGTCCAGGGAGGGGGGGTTTCCAGCAGTCGGCATGCATTTACCCCCTAGCAGAGGCTGGGTGGCAGATCACCGATGCTGATGTGGTGGGCGGGGGGGATGTAGCAGATGCCAGGAGGAGAATGTGCAGGAGCGTGCGCGCTCTCTCCATTGGCGTCCTTGCATGCTACACCCCCTAGGATGGAAAATTGAAAAAATGGAGTCCTCGACTACAGGATGATGATGGTCCCTCTCTGATGAGCCACACAGAAAGCCTGGAATTGGATTCAGTCTGGTGAGTTGAGGGTCTCCCCACCCCCTGCCATGAGGGGTAAGTCACTGTGCTGAAGGGGAGGAGGTCTCATACCCAGGTCAGCATGGGAGGGGGACATCAGATGGCATCAGCTGAGGACTCCAGTGGGGAGAAAAAATATCAACAAAAGAAAAGAACAGGAAGCAAATAACTGAATCATAAACAGCATTCCTTTGAAAACATCATAATATTTCTCAATGAAACCCTATATTTTATAATTCATTACCTTCTCTAAAATCCATTCATGCTGCTGGTTATTTTATTTGTTTTCTTTCTTAGTAGAACTGAAAAGCAAGCTAACCATGTAATTATTCCCAGCTTTGTTTCAATTCATATCCTTGATCTACTCTTGCTGCATACTTCCAGAACAACTGTATTACTCTCAAATTGTGCAGTCACTCATCTCTTGCCACTGCATCTTGAGTGTCTAAATGATGTTGGGATGTTTACAAGTCCAGGAAATATGCAGTGGGAGTTGATCAAGGACTGTGAACAAACATGTTTGGTGGGGAAACACCCATATGGTGGCCAGTCTGTTTTTCACTTTCTAAAAGAAAAAACAAACTTGAATCAAACTACCATACCAGCTGCATCAACAATCTCTACAGAATTTGATAAATCATAGCACGTGTTTTTTTTTTACTAAAAACACTTTGATGCCTAAGGTGGTTGACAGTGTCCTTTTAACTTTTTATTTTAACTTCACTACTCTGCTTAGAATGCTGCAGAGTTTCACTCTGATGTAATCAAGGCATCATTTCAGTTTTTCTTCTATTGGCCAACAATAGCCTTATGGCATATTAAACCTATGTTATCTTTATGACATATTCAGTATGTTATCTATTTTCATTTTCATTTTCATTGTTATACTGGAAAAGGCATGTGAGCAAAATTGCCCATTTTCACAATCGCCCAGTTTAAAAGAAAAAGAGAAAAAAATACAGGTTACTCACCTGTAACAGGAGTTCTAGGAATGGTATATGTTGTTCATCTACACTTATTGGCAGGTATCTTTGCCACTTTAAATCTTGCCGGAAGGTCTTCAAGCTGGCTCCTCCCACCCACCAGGGTGGTAAAACTCTCGGCTCCACCCCATGACACCAGATCTGGCCCGCTGGAAGCTCAGGTTGTGCTTTGAAGCCGGGGGAGGTTGGGTGGGTCGTGTGGATGAACAACATATACCATTCCTAGAACTCCTGTTACAGGTGAGTAACCTGTATTTCTAGGGACATGGATATGTTGTTCATCCACACTTATTGGCAGACTCCTAGCAGTTCTCCAGGAGGAGGGAGGTAAGGCGCACACCCCCTACTTAGGGAATAGAGACTGGAGAACCGAGGCCCCAAAACCAGCATCCCGGCGTGACTCAAGGTCGATGTGGTAGTGGGTGATGAAGGTGTGTGCTGACTTCAGGTAGCAGCCCTGCAGATTTCCTGGATAGGGCGTCCCTGGAAGCAGCCACCGATGCAGCGGTATGGTGGGTAGAATGAGCTCTTATCCTCTGGGAGGCTCCATGCCGCCAACCTATAGCAGAGATCTATGCAGGAGGTGACCCACCTGCTTATCGTCCACTTGGCTGCAGGTCTGCCAGGTGCGGCTTCAGCGTGGGTGACAAACAGCTGGTGAACCTCTCCCAAATTTCAGCCATGCTTCTTATAGTGGCGGCGCCTTCTAGGGTCCAGGTATGGAGCCTATATTAAGACCTCCGGGTGTGATTGGGGTAGAACACGGCAGAGTCAACACCTGGTTAGGTGAAACTCCGACACCACCTTCGGAAGGAATTTCAGGTGGGCGCAGGACAACCTTGTCCCTGTGGAAGACCAGGTAAGGAGACTCAATGGAAGCACCTGGAGCTCTCCCATCCTTCTGGCTGATGTAATAGCCACCAAGAAGGCGGTCTTCCATGACAGGTGAGAGATCACACCTGTGCATTGGATTCGAATAAACGCCCATGAGCTTTGCCAGTACCAACAGTAGATCACGGAGGTGGAGGTTCTCGCACCAGAGGGAAATGTGATCAAGGCCTTTGAAAAGCGCCAGACCACCTTCTCCTGCACCACAACTGCTTCCCGGCCCACGCCCGGTAAGCAGAGATGGCTGCCAGGTGCACCCTTAGGGTCATCGACCTAAGCCCTTGCTGAGAAAGGGACCATAAATAGTCCAAGATGCTTGCCAAGGAACAGGAGGAAGGATCCAGGCCCTTGCTCTGACACCAAATGGAAAACCTCTTCCATTTGAAGGCATAGCATTTTCTGGTCGACTCCTTATGGGATGCCTCAACTACATTGAGGACCTTGTTGGAAAGACCCAAGGCCTGGAACTCTAGCCGCTCAGGAACCAGGCCTTCAGGTGCAGGGATTGAAGGTCCGGATGGAACACCTTCTCCTGATTGACTGAAAGCAGGTCCAGGCAAGCTGGAAGCTGCCTCGGGGAGCCTGGAGCTGAGGCTGAGGAGATCAGGATACCAGCATTGGCGGGGCCAGTCTGGGGCTACCAGAATCACCTGCGCCTTGTCCCTCCTCACCTTGAGAAGCACCTTGTGGATCAAGGGAAATAGGGGAAAGGCGTAGAAGAGGCCTGGGGTCCATGGCCTCGAGAAGGCATCCCCCTGCAGCAAGCCCTGCTGAGGGGGGTGGGCATGAAACAGCCTCAGCTTCGCGTTCTCCCCTGGAGGCAAACAGATCCACCTGAGGTGTGCCCCAATGGGAGAACAGATCTTGTACTACCTCCGGCAGGAGAGACCACTCGTGGGACACAGCCCCTATCCGGCTTAGGGCATCGGCCAGGGTGTTGGAGGCTCCTGCCACATGAATGGCTAGGAGATCCGCCTCCAGGCTGTGCATGAGTGACCAAATGCGGAGAGCTTCCTTGCACAGAGGCATGGAGGGTGTCCTGCCCTGGCGGTTTAGGTAGTACATGGTCGTGGTATTGTCCGTCTGGACCTGAACCACTTGACCCCGTAGAAATGAAGCGAAGGCGGTGAGAGCTAGGCGGACTGCTTGGAGCTCCAGCAGGTTGATATGGCATCGGGACTCCCATGGGGACCAGA
Organism: Neoceratodus forsteri; assembly: GCA_016271365.2. Classification (NCBI taxonomy): domain Eukaryota; kingdom Metazoa; phylum Chordata; order Ceratodontiformes; family Ceratodontidae; genus Neoceratodus; species Neoceratodus forsteri. Next base: position 740,147,397 of record CM057449.1, read on the forward strand.
GACCGTGCACTCTGTGCTCCCCCAGATGGGCACCCCAACCCATCAGAGAGGCGTCGGTCGATAGAGAGACCATCGGCTCGGGGTGGACAAACGGGATGCCCTCCTGCAGATAAGCTGGAATGATCCACCACTGGAGAGTGTTCCACATCCCCTGGGTCACCGTCACTAGCTGGTCCAATGGATCGCAGCGTTGAGACCACTGGTTGGCCAACCCCCATTGAAGGGGGCGCATGTTCCAGCGGGCCCAATGGACCACGCTGGTGCAGGCCGCCATGAGACCCAGAAGGCACAGGAAGTCCCAGGCAGGGCACGATTGCCCAACCAGAATGATCAGGCAAAGGAGGAAAGAACCTCGGCCCTGTCCGACGGGAGCCGTGCTCTGGCTCAAAGAGAGTCGAGCTCTGCCCCGATGAAGAGAAACACCTGCTTCAGTTTGAGTTCCGACTTGGCCTCGTTGATGATGAGGCCGACCTGAGAGCAAACCTGGAGGGCCAGATCTCTGGACTGCTCCACCTCTTGTCTGGAGGGGGCTGCTATCAGCCAATCATCCAGGTAAGGGTACACCCAGACCCCTCGGTGCCGCAGAAATGCTGTCACCACTGCCATACATTTGGTGAAGACCCTGGGAGCAAGAGACATGCCGAAGGGCATGGCTCAGAACTCGAAAAGGGATCCTTCCGCTCGAAAGCAAAGGAATCTCTGGTGAGACGGACGGATAGGGACATGAAAAAACGCATCCTGCAGGTCCAGAGAGCAGAACCACATGCCGCGTTCCAAGGTTGGTATTATCTGAGCCAGAGTAACCATCCTGAAGGTCCGAGACCTTAGGAGCTTGTTTAGGTCATGCAGGTCGAGAATGGGGCGCCAGCCCCCCGTCCGTTTTGGGACCGGGAAGTACCTGGACACAAACCCTGGGTCTGAGGGAGGGTCCACCACCTCTCTGATCACCTCCTTCTCGAGGAGCAGAGTGATGTCGGCTCGGCGAGCTGACAGTGAGGCTGTGGACCCCGAGGCCCCTCGGGGTGCAACGGCTCTGAAGGGCGGGGCCTGCTCGAACTCCAGAGGCAGGCCCTTCCCCACCACTTCCAACACCAACCGGTCTGTGGTGATAGTGGACCAGGCGGAAAGAAAGTGGCGAAGCCATCCCCCCACGAGGGGAACCTGGGGTGAGGTGACGAGGTTGGGGCGGCACCCTCAACCCGTCACTGAGCAGGCTTGGAGGAGGGACCGGCCGAGGGACCACCTGGGCCTTACCCCTGCTTCCTGGAGGAGGAAGCCGTGGGCTTGGGTTTGGGATATAGCGTGAGCCTGCTGGCCCTGACGCTGCTGGGCTGGACGTGCCGAAAGCGCAGACGGACGAAAGGGCTTAGGTTGCGGTCTGCAGCCCTTGTCCCTCTGAGCAGATGAGACCGAGTCCAGAGTGGCATTGGACTTTTCGATCCTCTGGAGGTGACCTTCCACTCCAGGGCCGAAGAGGCCAGTTCCCAGGAAGGGGACATCTGCCAACTTGTGCTGGGTATCCGCTGTGAAGGTCGATATCCTCAGCCATGCCCAATGGCGCATAGCCACTGCAGCCATGACTGACCTGGCGCATGAGTCACCAATGTCCAAAGCAGTCTGAAGTTGCTGTTTGGCCACTGCCCTGCCCTGGTCCTGCACCTGCTTAACCGTGGTCTGCAGGTCAGCTGGGAGATGAGGGACTACCTTGTCCAGGATGCCCAACAGGGCATGAGAGAAATGTGCCATCAGCACGGCCGAGCTGGCCTGATGAAGGCCAAGGGAGGATGCAGCGTAGACTTTTCGCCTGGCGTAGTCCAACTTCTTGGACTCCTTGTCAGGAGGTTTGTCTACATCCCTGGTGTTTCTGGCACGCCAGAAGAAGCTGTCGGTAACCAACCCCTCGGCTGAGAGGTGTTCCAAGAAACCGGACAGGGAACCGGTAGGGACCGCATACTTCCTTGCCATCCTGGCCGAAGGCGCAGGGCAGGAAGCAGGATGCTGCCAGAGCTCCAAGGCCGGGCCTACAATGGCCTCGGCCACCGGAAAGGCCTCCGTAGGAGAATCCCCTTGGTCCAATATCTCCGTGAGGGGATACTTGGCCCACTTGGATACGGGCTTGAGCTGCATCCCGGTGGACTCCGAGACGAGCCTAAGCAAACCCATGAAGGACGAAGGGCTATCGTCCAGTGACTGACCTCCTGAGGACTCCAAGTCCACCCGCCTGGAGAACAGGGAGGAATCGTCGTTGGACTCAGAGGAGTCTGCAAAGGGCTGCCTTGGGCCTGAGCCACCCTCCACCTGCTGAGGGTGATCAGGAGTGAGGGTGACAGACAGCCTATGGGGCAGACCCTGGGCCGACCGAGAATTCTTGGTCAGAGCCCCAAACAATGGCAGTGGAGGCGGAGGTTCCACTGGAATCGGTGGGGCAGCCGGTTTCGGCTGAGCAACAGGCCTGGAAGCAGGCGCCTCGGCTAAGGTGAGGAGTTGCTTCGGCTGCTCCGGTGACAGCCACTTGATAGCTGGGGAAGGCGACGATGTCGGCTTGCTCCCAGACAGAAGAAGCTGTTGCCACATGAGGTCCTCGTATCGTCGACGCAACTTGCGTCGAGGCCTCCCCTCATCCGAGGAGGAGGAGGACGAGCAGCGACGCCGCTTGCCACGGTGCCGAGACCGAGACCACCTATGACGGCGGGATCGGCTAGACCGAGAAGAAGTCCGAGACCGAGCCCGCGAACCTCGGCTTTTCCAAGGAGGGTACAGAGGTAGGGAGGGGAAAACCCGCTCTCCCCTTGGCTCGGAGGGCTCAACCGTGGACTCCAGAACCAGAGGCATGGGCAAGTCCACGGACACCTCAACCACTGCCGGGGGAACTGGGGAGTGAGGGTTTTCGGCTTCACCAGTCGACAGCCCGTCCAACAGGTTGAGAAAAATCTCGACTGCATCGACAGGAGTCTCGGTCAACTGACCTGATGGGGACACCGTGAAGCCAGTGGCCGAACCCGAAGGATCGACCGAAGTCGATGGTCAACTACTCGGTGAGAGGGACCTCTCCCGCTCCCAAGAGCATCAATGGAGGGACTTACCTTTGTGGTCCTTCTTCTTGGACCGAAAGGAAGGCCCTGAAGATGTTGGTCCCTCTCCCTTAGTGGAGAGGGACAGACAGAGCTCCTTAAAAGAAGCTGAATAGGAGGATCCCAGGGAGAGCAGGATAAAGGCCACGGCCGAGGAAGACAAAGATGCGGCCTGCGCCACCTCCTCCTCGAGGGCGATCATCTGCTCAAGCTGTTCCGCCGAGCCCGCCGCTGCGGAAACCACCAACCAGGCCTCCTTCGACTTTACCGGAGGATAACGTTTTTCGGGTCACCCAAGTTGCAGACGGGCAGCATGGTCTTCCAGAACATAGGCCGAAAAAGAAGAGCACAGGTTGCGAGCCTGCGGGTAGTGCCCAAGGCCCAAGCAGTAGATGCACATGGAGTGCGGACCCATCCGAGACATCTTCTGCCCGCATGGGCACCTCTGGAAACCAGGAGCTGATTTGTCCATCGCAGCCGCGAGTGAAATATTTGACCGAAGTCTTGAAAACCTTAAACTTTATTTCGGGTAAACCGAAGAATTAGGAACCAGTCTTATACGCAGAGCGTTAAGGAGGGAACCTGAGCTTCCAAGCGGTAAGAAAGATCTGGCGTCATGGGGTGGAGCCGAGAGTTTTGCCACCCGGTGGGTGGGTGGGAGGAGCCAGCTGAAGACCTTCCGGCAAGATTTAAAGCGGCAAGGATACCTGCCAATAAGTGTGGATGAACAACATATCCATGTCCCTAGAATAATAATTACAGAAGATTCAAGGTACAATGCAATAACATTTTAACAAAAGAGATTTATACAATAGGTGTAGATAATTATACATTAGGTACAACTGATTGACAGAACAGTTAATGTGTAGGAGTTGGTAAGTGCACAGAAGAAAGTGCCAGACTGGGGGGACGTGCCAACAGGATTTTTTTTTATACCTGAGAAGGAAGAGGGGTAGGAGTATGAATGGATGGAGAGACATTTAAACCTGGTGACAGCTGCAGGGAAAGGTGAGGAACAGCTGCTTCCTTATGTTGAGCTTAAAGGAGGTGGTGAGGGGACACAGTTTAAGTTCAGGGGGGAGAGTTGAAGAGTTTGGGGCCCAAGTAGTAGTCTTTTGGCTGTAGGATGTGCGATGGAAGGGGACAGAGAAGGAGATAGAGGAGGACAGTCTCATGGCCCTGGAGGCAGCAACAGTTTGGAAAAGAGAACTGATGCTTTCAGGGAGTAGACCAAGGAAGAGTTTATGGAAGAAGGAGGCAATTTTGCTGTTGAGATGGTTTTCAAGGGAGGGCCAACCTACGATTCTGTAAATATCGCAGTGGTGTATGAGTTTGGGAAGGCCGGAGATGAAATGAATCTCATTGTGGTAGGCGCTACACAGCCTAGAGACATTTTTCATGGAGAAGTGGGGGAAGCAGATGAGAGCACCATAGTTGAACAGGGAGAGAAGGAAACTAACTGCTAGGAGGGACCTGGATTCTTTGTTGAGGAACTCCTTCATCCTGTGGAGATGGCCAAGTCTTTAGTGGGCCTTATTGATGGCGAGGCTGATGTGGGCATCAAAGTTGAGGTAGGAGTCAAGAAGAAGGCCAAGGTACTTGAATTTGTTGACTCTCTCAATAGGATTACCAAAATTGTTGTGTATAGAGAAGTCGAAATCAGACGGTTTCCAAGGGCTGGAGAAAACTATGACTTTAGTTTTTTTTTAGAGTTGAGGATGAGACCTTTGGATGTTAACCATGAGTGGAGGTGCAGGAAGTCAACCTGTAGCTTGTTGAGTAGAGAGGGGAGATCACTGCCTTTACACAATAGGGCTGCATCATCCGCATAAAGAATGAGCTCTGTGAATGTGTAGACATCAAGTAGTGTGTTTACAACAAGAGAGAGAAAAGAATGGGGTAGGAGTCACAGAGGACACTACAGATGGTGGTTTGATGCGACCTGAGTGTGAGGTAATTGCGGAACCAGTGGGTAACTTCTGGAGAGAAATGGAGGCTGGAAAGGGCTTGTAGAAGAACATCATAGTCAACCAGATCAAATGCTTTTGTGAGATCCACAGAAACAGAACCAGCATAGAGTCCTTCATCAATGGCTCTATGTATGAAGTGAGTGAATTTTATGAGGCAGACTCTGTGTTGTGGCCAGCCCTGAAACTGTGTTGCACTTTGATAAGAAGGTTATGTTGTGTAAGAATGTTCGTGGTTTGTTTGTGAATGATGTTTTCTAGGATTTTAGAGGTGGGGGGACAAGGAGGGAGATAGGTCAGTAGTCAGATACTGTGTCTTTGGGACTGGATTTATGAAGGGGTTTGATGACCTCACATTTCCATTTATGAGGATAGGACCTGGTGCAGAGAGAGTAGTTAAGAATATTGGTGAGGGGAATGGCAAGAGAGTCGCATATCAGTTTTAAGACCCTGTAGTCTATGTTGTCGAGCCCTGTAGACAGTCGAGGGTCATTGGTTTTGATGAGTTTGGGAAGCCAAAAAAAGAATCTGGGGTGGGTACCCAGGTGGGGGGGGGAGGTGAGGGGTTGCCAGTGATTGGGGAGGGGTAGGGTTTGTAACTGTCAAGGTCCCCGAAATATTGATTAAAAAGAGAGGCTATCTCGAGGAGTTCAGTGACTGCCACACCATTGGAGGAGAGACAGATACATTCCTCAGATTTACCCTTGCCGATAAGATTGTTCAGGAGAATCCAAGTCTGATTCAGGTTCCCTGAGGAAGAACACTGTTTCTCAAGAAGGAATGAGGTTTTTGCTGATCTAACTGCAGATTTGCATTTGTTCTGGAGAGGTTTGTAATTTTGAAGGAGGTGGGGAAATTTGTGTTTCCTATAAAAGGACCAGGCTCAATCTCTGTCCCTCATGAGCTTTCAAAGTTCAGGAGAGACCCTTCTTGACGTGTCCCTTTAATTCTGATTTTTTTTGAGAGGGATGAAAAGGTTACAAAGAGTGAGGAACTTGTTACTGAACGTATCAAGGGCATCGCTGATGTACTTGATGTGTCTTGGGCGAGTGCAGTAATGGAGAATTCAGTGGGACCGAATTTTTTAAATTGCCTGGTGAGAATGAATTTGTACGAGCGTTGAGGGGTTTTGGCAGACCAGCACCAGTAGACAGTGCAGTGATTGCTGATTGAATCAGGAAGGACCCCAGAGGATGTGACATGGGAAGGGTTGGTGACAAGGATCCAGTCAATGAGGGATTGGCTCCCAGTCCTATAGTTAGTTCTAGTGGGTGCTGAGATGAGCTGATGTAGACTGAGGCCAAGGATAGATTCCTTGGTAACATCATAATGGGAGGACTGCCAATTAATATTGAAGTCTTCAAGGGCTAACTGTTCTCTCCCCTGAGGAAGGGAGGTCCTGGTGTTGAGAAAGAAATCAAGTTCTTGAGGAGAAGAGTCGGGAGGGAGACAGACAATGCTGACAGCAATTACTTTTTTGTTGCTTAGGAGAAGGTTGACAGAGAGGGATTTGAGGTTAGGGGTACCTAGGGATGGGTTGAATTTGGTGACAGATAGGTAGTCAGCAACCCAGAGGAGGCAACCCCACCCACATTTCCCATGCCAGTCCTTTTTAAAGATGGTATACCCAGATAGGCTGATTTCACTGCAAGGGATCTTGTTAGTCAGCCAGGATTCAGTAATGGCAATAATGTCAAAGGTATTAGATGAAACCCAGGACTCGACTGAAGTTTTTTTCATTAGAAGACATTGGACATTAAGGTGGACATGTCTTAGCTGCTTGGAGTGTCCAGGGCAGGAAAGAGGTGGAATGGCCAATAGAGGGGGTGGTCCAGGGTTAGGATGGATGAAGCTGGATATAAGAAGCAGGAGAAGGAGGGACTTCCTGTGTCTGCAGGTAGTCAGAACAGACAACTAGGTGGTTTTTAGACTGGAATAATAATGGGTTAAGATGAGCAGGTTGTGGTGGGAGCATGAAAACTCGTATAACAGGCATATTCTGAGGCGGGGATTTATAGGGGTTTGATAAGAGGCAGTAAGTGTCTTGATTGGGGGGTGAGGAAAAGAGGGTGAGGGGAAAAGTGGGAGTGGAAGGGTAGAAAGTAGGAAGTGCAAGAAGGGGAGATGATGAGGGAGGGATGCAGGAGTGGGGGGTAGAGGGAGAGGATGGGAGTAGAGGGGTTTTGGAAATAAGGCCAAGGGGGGGCCTGAGGTGGAGATAAGGGATAGCAGAGTGGAAGCAAGGAATAATAGTTTGTGGGGCATCTTGCCAGATGGGGAGGGGAAGAAAGCCCAGCGAAGAAGGTGCAGGGAATGTGTGGAAGGGGAGTGCCAAGAGCTATGAGGTAGAAGAGACTGGGGAGTGGTATGAAAGAGTCAGAGGAGTACAGAGAGAAAGGGAAGGAAAGGGGAGCCAGAAAGAGAGAATAGTTAGGAGCAAGGCAGGAATGACGTGAGGGGGATGGTCAAGGGAAGGAAACGCTGAGGTGCAGCACTTTAAGAGTAAGGGGTGGAAAATGGAAAACCAATGGGGAGTAAGTGGGGAGAAGAGGTGGAGCAAAAGCATATTTAAAGTTGTGCTAGGGTGGGGGTGGGGGGCAGGAGAAAATTCAAGCAGAGTGAGAGCAAGCAGATAAAGGAGAAAACAGGCAGTCCAAGCACCGAGCTAAGATGGTTCCAAACGCCGAACAGTGGGAGCTCTTGTGAGTAGTTAAATGGCCAATCAGAGAGCAGACTAGGAGAGCCAGGAGTTCCAGGAGGCTGAGGTTGCAGTACCTGTAGTTTCTGTGGGCTGGGAGGGTTCCGGCGGCAGCTAGGAGTTTGCTGCACTACTGATGATTGGGAGCAGTGGGAGAAGAGTGCCTGGTCAGGGGGATATATTTTTGGATAGTAGGTACTGTATGACATCAGTAAAGATAACATGATTTGTCTGATAAAATGTATCTCCACTAGTGTGGTATAAATATAGGATATGCCATGGGATGACAAAAAATATCACATTTATTTTATCAACAGGGTCTGACTTCTATGAACTCATGAGTGGAAGTTATGAGTGAGGTCTGTGGAGGTCAAACCCTGCATGAAAATGAATGTGATATTTTTAGTCAGCCCCATGGCATATCATGTATACAATGACAGTGTCAATGTGGTAAGACCAACTCTTTCTTTTTTTTTATTTCTTTTATTATAGCAGTTTTTATACACATGTCAAGACACTGTACAATGTGTTGAGATAGAAAAGATAGTAGACAGCAGCATAGAACAGTCAGTAAAATCATTCTTCCTAGGGATATAAATATAATTGAGCAATTACCATTGGCTAAATTTAATTAGTACTAGAAAAAGTCCACCTCCATGATAGCATTCTTACTTTGGGGTTGAAACAGTCCATCTTTTAACCTTGTAGTTAAGCCAATATTTACCATAATATATAGGGCCCTTAAACATAAAATGCTAGTTTAGCTCCCTTTAGACATTAATTGTTACTCTGAGTTACTCTCTCTCCTCCCAACTCACTCGTCCCCTTATGTGAGTGAATAATCTGTTACCCCCCTGCCAATTCGATAAATTAAGGGCAAAAAGTATGGTCCACCGCTGAATGATAGAGTACCCACTTCTGCCATTTAGACATGTGAGATGGATGTTTATTTTGTATCTTTACATTAAGACATTCTAATTGGTATAAATCAGACATTATAGATCTCCATTCCTCCACTGTTGGTATCTGTGCCAACATCCATCGTTGGGTTATAGATTTCTTTGTAGCTAATAAACATGTTGGTAAAAGGGTATTAACCCATGGAGGAGTGTGGTCTGGAAAGATCCCCAGTAAAGTCTGTTCGGCTGTTAATTCAACTGACTGGCTAAATAAAGAAGTACGCTCCATCTGAATGGTAAGCCAAAAAGGCATCAAATTGGGGCAGAGCCAAAAAATATGACCCAGGGAAGCCCTAAGGCAATTGCAACCTCTCCAACAAACCCCATATTTATCTGGAAGGAATTTAAGGAGAACCGCTGGTGCTCGAAAGTAGCGGGAGCGGCATTTCCATGCAAATTCCCTCCATAAAGGAGATGAGGAGGTCTTCACCACCCTCAAGGCCGACCCCAGCCATGTCTCCATGGATATTTCCAGAGATAAGTCTCTATTCCACGCCTGTAGGAGAGAGGCAGTAGATTCATGCTGTTCGTTTCTCAATCCTTCGTAAATAGTTCCTATGATATGTGTTCCCAGGTTCCCTCGAGTAACATCTATAAATAATTTTAGTAAATCAGGAGTCAGGGAAGGCATAACAACCTGGATAATCCTATTTTGTAGTATATGGTTATGAACCTGGAAGTAATGAAATAGGTCTGAGCTACGGAGATTGCATTGGGATTGTAACTTTTCAAAGGGGAGAATCCCTTGAGGGGAGAGAAATTGGAAAACATGATAAAGTCCCAATCTCCTCTAAGTGGAAAAGATCTGATCCATAAAAATAGGAACAAATGTCTCATCCTCAGAGATTAGCTTACAGTATTCATAAAGGGTACAGGTTGGACCAGACTTTCTCATGCATTTCCAAAATTTATAAAGTTGGGGCTGTAATGATGATGAAGGCTCCGGATGGCACCGATCTCTCATCTAAAAAGAACAAAATCCTCTTAATATCAAAAAGGTCGTTCAAGTAGAACTCTAGGGTTTTCTAAGGAGACTCATAGGACTCTGCCAACCACAAAATTAGTATCCCGAGGAGCACTGACTTGGCGTATAAATAAAAGTCTGGGAGGTTGAAACCCCTCTGGGCCAAGGATAGTTTAAGGATCGATAACCTTATTCTGGGGTGGCTCCTGCCCCAAATGAAACCGGATATTAATCTATTCCAGGACTTAAAATAATATGTTATGGGGAAAAAAAGGAATATTCTGGATCAAATACAGTATCCTGGGAAGGATATTAGTCTGTATGATCTCTATTCATTGGTGAAAGGGAGAAAAAAAACAGTGGTCCACCTGTCGAGGTCCGACTGAATTAGTAATGTAAGAAGCTCATCATTTACAGTGTCCAGGACCTCTGGATCTAAGGGGACTTGAAGACCCAAGTATTTAATCTTGATGGACAACCATTTAAAGGGATAAGCCTTTTTAATCGTGAAGGAGGGTGATAATAAAAGGCCAAGATTTCCATTTTGGCCACGTTTAACCTAAATCCTGCTATTCTTTCAAACTGATTCAATATAGTCCACATTGCAGGAATAGATATAGTTGGAGACAATAAGGTTAACAAAATACAGTCCGCAAACATACAGGCCCGGATATTCAGACTGCGCCAGGCTGTGGCGCAAGCCTGGGTGCAGCGCAACTTGGCTGCGCATGGGGTATTGACAGGGCAATATTCAACAGAGCTGCACCATGGCACAGCAGTATTGAATATCACACCCTGGCCACCCGCAGTGCGCGCATGGCACAGTAGCACCGTGCCAGTGCAAGTGGCCAGAGTGGAGCAGTAGGATGCGCCAGCGCAAGTTCCATTGTGCTAGGCACAACAACCGCGATATTCAAAAGTGCACATGCAAATAGGGCCATAATGCATGCAAGGCACAAATGGGGCCGTTTGCATGTCATTATGGCCCCATTTGCATGCAGATGTGCCAATCCCCGGCGACTTGCGCCTGGTGCCCTGCCAGGTTGCAGCCATTGGGGACTGACGCCCCCTGCACAGCACGGCAATGTTCCCCACTGCCCGATCACAGGCATATGTTGAATTTTACATTTGTCCTATTTCCCTGGTGGTCCAGTGGACCACTTGCAGCCTGATCATGCGCATAAGTAAAAATAAAAGTATTCCTATATCCCTGGTGGTCCAGTGGACTGCTCGCAGCCTGATCGCAGGCATTGCACCCTGCTATATGGCAGCTCACCTATGGGTGGCCAGCCATTGTTCCTTTTTTTTTTTGGCTCACCTGTATGCAGCGCAAGTAGGGGTTGTGCACGCATGGGCTCAGCACATCCCGGGCTGAATATCGGGATGTGCACAGTATGCATGGGCACACACCCCCCCACCTGCGCTGCATACATTACTGATGTGCTCTGGCACATTGGAATTTGTGCCAGTCACAATCACTGTTTGAATATTGCACCAGGGTGCATCAGTGGGTTGCACATGGTGCAACTGTGTTGCGCCATGCACAACCCTTCTGAATATCTGAGCCACTAAGTTTATATTCCTGTTGACCTATTGATATACCTTCCACCATGGTCGTAGCCCTCAGCACAGATGCCAAAGGTTTGAGATAGAGAGCAAAGAGGTAAGGAGACAAGGGACACCTCGTCTCATTCCTCTGCCCAATTGGGGAGTGGGGCCTACAGGGTACCATTGACTCTGACATAAGCCTTTGGGGACCTGTAAAGATGAATTAAACAAGTTATGAACAAGGAGAGAAAAAGAAAGGCCCCAAGGGTGTCCCACAAAAATGACCACGAGACACGGTTGAAAGCCTTTTCAGCATCGAGGCTAATAAATACTGATGGGATTTTTTCTAGTACAGACATATTCCTATAAAACCAGGGTCCTGCGAATATTATCTGAAGTACTCCTATGTTTAATGAAGCCGGATTGATCAGGGTGGATAATCTTTGGGGTGATAAATTTTAATCTGGAAACCCAAATAGCCATGAAGATTTTATAATCTACATTTAAAATAGAGATAGGGCGAAGATCTGGGGTCTGTAGGATCCTTATGTGGTTTAGGTATGGGGCAATTGTTGCATAATCCCATGATGGAGGAGGCATACCACCCTGAGACATCTCATTAAATAAGGAGAATAGTTTGGGGCTTAGTTCCTTGATAAACATTTTGTACCACTCCGATATATAACCATCAATCAATCAATCAATCAATCAATCAAAATCTTTATTTATTCAGGCGGACATCATTGAGCGAAGCTCATTTACAAGATGGACCTGATAGGTCAAGATCAAAATAAGGTACAGTAGCATACATAAACAAATACAGAGAAAGAGACAAAGACTTAAATATAAATAAACAGGTACAGTAATAAAAAACGTATATACAAGCAAGGTAGCTAATGATTTTGGACCACAAAACAAAATAATTCAGACAGGATTGACCCAAATGACTGTAAGGTATTGGGATTGTGGAACTGGTCAGGTGTGTTGTAATTGGATAGATACTTAAGCAAGTAGATATGGGGGGATAAAAAAAGGGAATGGCAATGGATTTTAGGGTATATTGTAGCTAAGTTTAGAAAAAGTATATAAACTGTGATAGAAAGAAAAAAGGGGGTAAAGGGTAAGAAAGGACTAGGCTTAGTGAAAGCAGTTGCATATCTCAGGAAAGAGACTTATGAAGAGCTTTTTAAAGGATGCTATAGGGATGAAGGTGTTCAACTTTAGGGTCTTCTGCAGAGAATTCCAGGTAGATGCTAAGAAGTAGCTGATTGTAGATCTCCCATGCCGGGTACAGACTTTAGGTATCTTCAAGGTGATAAGGTTATTGCTTCTTACGGCATATGATCTAGGTGTAGCCAGGGTAAAGCAATCAGAAATATAAGATGGAAGTTTGTTTGACAGGCTTTGTAAATCCATAATGCAGCATTTTATTCCTCCTAAGGTGTAAGGATGTCCAGCCAACAGCATTATAGAGAGACAGTGATGAGTGTTGAAAGGAAGATCTGTGATGAATCTTAGAGCTCTGTGTACAAGGTATCAATTTACTTAAATAGGACATAGTACAGTGGCCATATAGGAAATCTGCATAATCGATGAGAGATAGAAATGATGCCTGTATTAGTCTCTGTTTAGACTCTTTGGTTAGATAATGTTTGATTCTGATGAATAGGCCGAGCATCTGTCTGAGTTTTTTCAGGAGCTCCTCAACATGTTGAGTGTAATCAAGTCTATTATCAATCCATACCCCATCAGGACCGGGGCAATGCCCAGAGTTAAGAGATGTTATTGTCTCTGTTATTTCCGACTGGAAGATGGGAGATTCAAGTGAGTGAATTTGAACTGGAGACAATTTTAGAAGGTTGGCTTGGTTTAGGAAGTGAGAGGGATCAGACGAGGTTGTAGACAAATTTGGGGAATATAACTTAGCAAAATAGTCTGAAAAAGCCTGTAAAATATTGCTATCAGTGTGGAGCGATTTCCCTGTAGGAGAGGTTTTTGATCTTAAGGATAGTAGAGGAGCATTTTCTGGAATGAAGCTTCTGCATTAGTTTCCTAACCCCCCTTGGACCACCCTCATGGACTCTTTGGCTAAGATAAATTAGGGATTGTTGTATTTCATTATCTATAATTTTTTGTAAAGCTGCCTTAGTGTCCTGAATTAAGTTTTGCAGGTCAGTATTGCCCACTCTGTATATCATTTGGTAATTTAGTAATTGCTCCGACAACATGCAATATTTAGCCTCTCTTTCTTTATTCCTTTTTGTGCTATATGCTATTATTTCCCCCCAAATTGTTGCCTTCATTGCATCCCATTGGATCGCTTCAGAAATGTCTGGGGAAGCATTCTCAGAAAACAATTGGGGGATTCTGGTTTTAATTTCCTCCTGGAATTCTTTGACAACTAAAGTTAATGGGTTCAGTCTCCATATGGTCTTTTTCTTCTCTCTACCCAAGTCTAGCTTCAAGATCAGGGGGTGGTGGTCAGATAATATTTTCAGGCCTATGGAGATATCCTGAACCATTGATAAATGTTCACAAGATACCATAAAATAGTCTAATCTAGAGCAAGATCAATTCTTTCAATGACAAGTTTACTCTTTCCGTTTGATTTCACTGCTCTGTTTTTAACTGCAGCAGATCCCATTGTGATGTCATCAGGCATTGTGCAAGCTGTTCTACCATTGGTTAAGAGCTCATTTGTGACCAGCTAAAGTGGAAATAAATGCTGATGACCCACCTAAGATTAAAATAAATGATTTATTTCCACTTCAGGCACGTCACACGTGAAAACAAATTATGCATTTATTTGCAAAACATTATTCTCACAGTCATTGTATAACTGGCTAGTAATGACACAAATTGATTAACCAGAACAAACAGGAGGTTGAACCATACTGCTTCTGTTGGATTTTATTCTTTTTTATCTATTTAAGCTTTTCCTTTTTCACTTCTGGTGAGCCATCTTTACTAAAAGCATGGGAGAAGCAGATAACATTCTACCATCCAGTGTAAGGATGAGTGCTTGACACCTCTCCTTGATCCCCAACTATTCAGTTCCACAGTGAGATCAGTAAGATTATGTCATTTTCCCTGGCATCTACTCCTAAGTCTCATCATTAGTAACTAGTCATCAGTGTTCTTCAGTCTAACTGCTTGCCATATTATAGTTGTGCAGCCATTCTTGCAATTGCTTTTCTTGCAATTTCCTGCTTGGTTGTGAAAGTGACAGCTTAAAGTGGCTCCATTTGTTAGTAACCACGTAGTTTTTTTTTCTGCAGTGATATTCACCTGGCAAAAATATCAAGATACACATTTGTATTTTTGTTTTCTTTCATTCCTGAATCAAGATACAGGATTTTGAAGTTTTGAAAACTTCTCACTACCATGCCATTCCCAACATGAAAGAATTAAATATCTTGGTACAGTGGTGTGCTGTTTCCCATCAGAAACATGTTGTAGCACCATACAAATACATCTACAGTAGGAATTTAGCATGTACATTCAACAGGTTAACTCAATGGAAGAGATTTTTAGAAAGTGTGAGTAACAGCCACCTTTAATGGCTTAAAGCATTAATTACAAACTTAGCTGTAAAAACAGTTTTAACAATATCTGAGAAAACCAAAAATATACCGAGTATGAATCATAGAACATCAGGAATACATTTTTGCTAAAAAACAAACAAACTATATGTCTTTAACAACAACCTGCTGGTAGAAATTTGCAAGTATGATACTGTGAAACTTAGTTGCGGTAGGGGATTTGTATGTCAGTCAATCAAACTTTATTTATAAAGTGCCCCTTCCCAGGGGCTCAGAGCACTGTACAATACATACTTAAAACATGATTAAAAATACATTACACAGCATAAACATACAACAGTTTCAGATCATAATAGTAATAAATAAAAATCAATGACTGTCACCAACTCTAATGTTTCATATTATACCAAGTTTAACGCTTGTTCAACTAAGAATGCCTTGAGCCCCCTCTTAAAGGCTTTCACTGAGGGGCCTCCCTAAGATAAGCCAGGAACAAATTCCACAGGACAGGCGCGACCATGGAGAAAGCCAGATCTCCCGAAAGCCACAGTCTCATCCTGGGAACCATCAGGAAGCCACCCTTGGAGGAACAAAGAGGGCAAATCAGGCAGTGGGGAACCAGGAGGTCTTCCAGATAATCAGGTCCCCAACAGTGTAGGGCTTTATAGGTCAGCAATCTGACCTTGAAGGCAATCCTGCACCTTATCGGCTGCCAGTGCAGCCCACGGAGAACCAGCATAATATGTTTAAATCTAGGTACGCCCATCAATAGCTTAGTTGCTGTGTTCTGCACCAGCAGCAAACAGCGGAGACTGCCTCCCAAAAGCCCCAGGCATAAGGCATTGCAGTAGTCTAACCCTGACGTGACAAAGGCATGTGTTAGGGTGGCAAGGTCATTGGGTGGTAGCAGGGAACAGATCCAGACAATGTTTCTTAGATGATAAAAAACACTTTGGATGACAGCCGATACCTGAGCATCAAGTGTCAGGCCAGCATCAAGTACCATGCCCAGATCCCTAACCTGTGTGGAGGGGATCAGGGATAAGCCACCCAGTCTAAGACCCAGGTAATTACCTAGTACCCTTCCACCTTGTCGATGACCCGGCTCCACCAACAATACCTTCATCTTGTCTGGATTGAGCTGTAACCAGTTTTGAGTCATCCAGTACTGGATCTCGGCCAGGCAGTGTCATCAAGGCACAGGTCAGGAAGCACAAGAAAAACCAGGAGCAGTTCTAGAATTCACAAAAAGTATTTTATTTGTACTAGCAGTAACAAAAAAATAAACTTGTTCTGTACAACTATTTTCAAAGGCAGAAAAAAATAGTGGAGATCCATGAGTTTTCCTTCAATCTCTGAGTGTCCATCTTGCAAGCAATTGCAGCTCTGTCTTCTAAGTCCTTCCAACCCCCCCATTCTTAGCAAGCATCTTCCAAAGTGTTCTTGTATGTTTCAGGCAGGTGCTGGCAGGAACACAGCGTGCCTGAGCTGAGGCCTCTTTTCCACAGCTCTTCTGCAAAAGGCTTAAAAAGTGTACTCAGGTAACCTCTTGATTTTCCAATAGCTTTCTGCAATCATCTCAAACTACAATTATATACATTTCAAAAATTAACACTATATAATTTCTAAACAAAGGGATCCCAATATCAGTTACATTTCCACATAATGATTTGCATATTTTTTTTTTTTTTTATCAGTAGATATGCAAGGGAGGAAAAGACAAAAAGCAAGGGAAGACTGAGAGATAGTGAGAGGCAAATAATTGCGAGACTGTCGGGGTGATCAAATCCTAGGTCTCACAGGAAAACTTGGTTGTGCAACCAAACAGCAAAGAGACAGGAAAAGACAGAACAGATCCCTGCATTCAGACTCTTTCCATTACAACTGGGACAGGGTCCTATTCAACCCTGTCACAGGTAGGCGCTAAACAAAGAGGATGCCATCTGGTTTCAAGGCATGCAGGACAGGTATAGCTGGATTTCATTGGCCTAGCAATGAAAACCCAAGCCATACCACCTGATAACATCTCCCAAGGGCAACATGTACACCATGAACAAAAGAGGTGAGAGGACAGAACTCTGCAGAACTCCAAAACACTGGGGCATTGGGCTGGATAAGGATAACCCCATCACCACCTTTTGCACTCTGTCCATGAGGTAGGACTTAAACCAGCTGATGACATTGTTGGTCAGTCCACACCAGTTCCACAGGCAGTCCAACAACACCTCATGATCCACAGTGTCAAACACTGCAGAGAGATCAAGGAGAACAAGAATAGATCATTTTCCTCTATCCCTCGCTCTAAGGAGATCATTACACACCTTTACCAGGATGGTTCCTGTGCTATGCCCAGGTCTAAATTCAGATTGGAACAACTTGAAAAATGGCAGAGGAAGTGAGATGAGCCTCAAGCTGACTGACCACCACTTTCTCCAAAACCTTCCCTAAAAATGGAAGGTCTGAGACCGGCCTGTAGTTGGTGAGACAGTCTGGGTCCAACAAGTGTGGGAAAAGGATGACGGAGGAGGGATGAAGCCACTAGACAGCAGGTGAGGAAGGGACTCAGATGGAAGAAGATGTCGTATGCCAAAAGGTACAAGCCAGCCAATAAAGCAGCTGTAGTTTTCAGGTTTATAATGTGCCTGATTTGTAGGTTGCTCCACAGTTCAACAGCCACTGCTAGAGAGGAGCAAAGGAGAGCAGGATCACAAAGCAGCGAAGTTCCCTTTTTTTCTTTAAAATTACACAATTGGTAGTAATTTGTGAGTGTAACACTGTGAAACTTAATTGCAGTGGAAGATCTGTGTGTGGGAAAGGAAGGGGGGAGGAAATTACTAGAGGACTGGTGAGGGAGGGACTTAGACAAAGGGGGACTCCTTATACTACAAGGTGCAAGCTAGCCAACAGGGTGGCTGTTGTTTTCAGGTTTGTATTGTGCCTGATTTGTAGGCTGTTCCACAGTTCAGCAGCCATCACTGAGCTAAGCAAAGGGGAGCAGGACTGCAAAGGGAGGGAAGTTTCTTTATTTTTTTTTCTTTGTTAAACCAAACTGCTGGAAGTCATTTGTAAGTGTACTGCTGTGAAATTTAATTGCGGTGGGGGATTTGAATGTGGGAGAGGGAAGAGGGTGGAAGCCACTAGAGACGGGTGAGGGACAGACTCAGATGGAGAATGACACCATATGCCACAAAGTACAAGCCAGCCAATTGGGAGGCTGTTGTGCCTATTTCTTTCCCAGAGGTCCAGGAGTCCTGAAGCATGAATGACCCCAAAGCATGAGTGCCACAAAGCAGGAGTGCGACATCTACAGTAACTAAGTGATATCTGGCGGCACTGGCAGGACATCTGCAGGGAAGACTGCAGGCAGCAGGCCATGCTGCTCAGAAGAGGGCAGGTAAGGCAGGGGAAGTTGGTGGGGGGAGTTCCATATCAACTGCAGCTGCTACCTAGCTGGAGTAGTACACAACACGGGTAGCACTCAGGTCAAGAACAAATGCTCACAAACTAAATATTGCAAAGGTGAGTTTATTTAACAGCTATACTCAAAGACACTGACAGTGACCCGGCACATCGACCATGTGAGTCTTCCTCAGGGGGTGTTTTAGAAGACAGACAAACTGACCCCAATTATAAAGCTCCAGTTTAAAAAGACAAGCACCACATATAATAAAGACCCCCAGTAAACAAATGCAAAAGTACAAAGCACTAAAAATGTACTTCCAATCTTATTGGTAATACCATGTCTAATACATATTTAAAGCATCTAATTCAAGATTCCTATATATTAACATAGAAAAAATAATAAAATATTCTAATCACAATAACTCTCTAATGTCACATGATAGAGTGGAGTGATGTTAAATAGTGCATAGTAGACGTGAACCAGATAAAGTGCAGTAATGAGCACTGCTCACAATTTACATTATGTAGCTTTAACTTCACTTTCAATCTTATCAATAAATTAATAAGTAAATAAATGTCAGAAAGTGTTGTGCAGATTAAACTACACACTTTATCAGTTATAAATATGGACTGTATTACAGTCTGTAATCAATATCCTCATTCAGTCAATGAGGAAAGGTGGTGTTAAGTGTAACTATTCACCTTGTTTCCTTTTGCAGAAGTATTTTCTTATGGTCCCCTCCCCCCTTAGTAGTGGGGGTACATGTTCAAGTTCACAAAACCATAGTCCCTGAGGGTTTGAGTTATGATAGCATTTAAAATGATGCCCTGGAGCATTTCTTTCATCCTGATGACTGATCGCTCTAACATGTTCTTGAATGTATTTTTTAGCAGACTCGCTGTACATCTCACATAATAAACATTACAACAGCACCAAGCTGTATACACTACAAATTGGGTATTACATATAATGAGTTCCCTGATTTCTACTTGTTTGTCTCCTATTTTAAGGTGTTTCTTATCCTGAGCATATTTTCAGATATTACAATTTACTATGTGTGTGATTTGGATTTTCTGGTCCTGGGTGAGCACTGGCACAGCTTTTCTGAGTACACTATTTTGAGTGAAACTACCTATCTGGGGTCTCTCCCAAAAGCTCCATAAGGGTAATGAGAATACCTAAGTGTATCATTATGGCATGCCTAGAATGTAAAATATGGAGAAGGGGAATGCAGTGGGGGAAGGGGAGGCAGGTAGAGTTGTAGGATGCAGACGGTGTTGGGCAGCAGTGTTGCTGGGAGCTCTCTGGGAGAGGGGAGGTATGTCTAGTTTGCAGGCATATTGGACAGCTGACAGTGAAGGTGTGCCATTTGAGGCAGGAGATTGGTGCACTGGAGAAAGGAGGGAATCTGTAGGGTACAGATGGAAGAAACAGAGGAACCACAAGGCCTGGAGGCAGGCATGGTGGAGAGATCAGCAAGGGAGCCAAAGCAGGAAGGGGGACATAGAGAGAGGAAAGGAAGGAGAAAGTAAGTAGACAAGTCCCCCGAGTCCATCTCCCCCAGTGGGAAAGAAGGCCAGGGTGGGGGGTGGATAATGGTAAGGAGAATAGGCAAGGCAGGGAGGGCAGGGTGTCCAGTGGGAGCACCACCAGAGGTGCTAGTGAAAAACAGTTTCCTCCCACTGGACAAAGTGGAAGAAGGGAAACATAGAGGGCTAGATAAGGACAGTGAGATTGGGAGAGAAGAAAGCAGTAAGTGGAAGTAAATCAGGGATGGTGGGGGATGGGGTAAGAAATTCAGGTGACAGGGAGTGGCGGGGGGGAGAGGTGGGGAAGGGTGAGCAAGGGGATGGGCTAAGGGTTGAGAAGCAGGGACAGGTTGGAGGAGTGCCGGGAGGAACTGAGGATCAAGTGGAAGGGGATGGAATGGGGTAGCTTGAATGAGGGATCGAGGAGGAGTGCAGGATGTGCAGGAGGGGAAGGACGAGGCAGGCAGAAGTGAGCAGAAGCATGGGTGGAGGGGCCAAGGATGATGAGGGGAAGGGTGGTGATCTTGGGGGATTCAGTAGTAAAGGGGGGAGATGGATTGTGAAGAGGTCAGGATGAAACTGTAGGAGGGTAGAATGTATGTCAGGGATGATGGGGAGAGTGGGATCTCTGACAGCCAGGCATTTGGTGCAGGAGGGAGGAAAACCTCACAAAATAGTACATCTGGGTACAAACAGCCTCGCAGAATGTGAGGTGGGGGTGGTGCAGGAGAGGTTCAGGGAGGTGGAGAAGTCTGCAGTGAGGTAGGGAGTACAGTAGCCTTCTTGGAGATGTTACCATTCCTAAGGGCCAGCACTGAGAGGAAAGTTAGAAATGAGGAATTCAATGTATGGCTCAGAGGGTGGTGTAAGGCAGATGGTTATGGCCTACTTGGTGACTTGAGAAGAGATCTGGGAGAATAAAGACATGTATGTACCAGACAGGCAACATCCAAGTGAAAAGGACATTAGAGTCCTGAGGAGTAAGCTGGAGAAATTCATGGGGAGAAACCTAAATTTAAACTGACAAGGGTGGGCCATCAGAGTGTAAAATACCCCCAGTCACCTGGCAGAGGAGGCCAACAGGCCTCCCCCCCCAAATCAGGACAGAATAGAGAGGAACTAGTGGGGAGGGAGGGGGGAGCAGGTTTGACAGGGGTAAAGGGGGACCTGAGGAACTAGTGGAGAGGGGAGAAGGAAATAGGGACTGGGGTAGGGGAAGGAGGGGTCAGGACAAGAATATAGGGTGGCCAGGGTCAAGGTGGAGCATAGTGTCTCTGAACACCAGAAGTCTCAGAAATAAAATGGTTGAATTGCAGGTGCTAATGGCCAAAGAAAAGGTGGATATGGTGGTCATCACAGAGACATGGGCTATATCCAACCATGACTGGGACCTTGCAGTCCCTGGGTACAAAATGCATAGGATGGTTAGGGAAAATGGTAGCATGGGGAGTGTCTCTATATTTAAAGGAGGGGATACCCTACACCAGAGAGGAAGGCGTGGGTGAAAAAACAGAAACATTATGAGTGCAGCTCCAAGCCAGCAAGGGGAGAAAGCTAAGGATGGGGGTAGTTTACAGACCACCTTCACAGGATGTGGATTTAGACAAGGTAATGGGTTCCCAAATCATGGAAATGGCAGGCAAGGGGGAGACAGTAATTGTGGGGGACTTCAACCTACATGGGGTTGATTGGAAAATCCTACCTGCCTCCAGCACCAGGGTGCAGGTACTGCTGGACACATTCTAGAAGGATTCCTGACACTGGGTATCATGTAGCCCACTAGGGAGAGGGTCATACTGGATCTGGCCCTGTTCAACTGTGGACATGCCCAGGATATAAAGGTGGAAGTGCCACTTGCAGGGAATGACTACCACATGGTGTGATTCCACCTGGACATAGGAAGAGGGACTAAGACAAGGTTTCTGGATTTCAGTAAGGCTGACTATAATAAGGTGGGAGGAATTCTGGAAGGGCACCTTGCTAGGATCAGTAAGGAGATGAAACTGGAACAGAAATGGCCATAATAAAGGAGAGACCAACCAATAGAGGCCACAAGTGAGTGTGCCAAAATTAAAACCAAGAAATCCGAGGACAAAATGCCTAGCTGGTTCAGATGGAAGTAGCAAATGCAATAAGGGAAAAGAAAGCAGCCTTCCAGAAGTACAGACATACTCAACATGAGGCGGATAGAGAGGTCTGTAATGATAAGTCTAGGGTAGCTTGCAGAGTGGTTAGACAGGCAAAGGCTGCGAAAGAAGTATGGCTAGCACAGAGAATAAAATCAGGTGAGAAGGCCTTCTTCAAATATATACAGGAGAAGAAGGATATTGAAGATTTCAGGTTAAAAATGGAGGGGGGGGTTGGGCAGAGGGAATTGAAGAAACAGGCAGAGGTACTAAACATGTATTTCTGCCCTGTTTCACTAGAGAGAGGGACAGATCAATGCCACAAGTGAGCAAGGGGGTAAGGGCAGGGGAAGGGATGTCAGTGATGGCATAATAGAGGTTGACAGGGTGCTAAAGGGCCTAAAGGCCCTGAAAGTGGACAAATCCCCAGGACCAGACAGAGTGCAGCTGAGGGTCATAAGGGAACTGGTGGAAGTGCTGGCAGGACTCCTGGCAGATGTGTTTAACACCTCTCTGGCATGCAGGAGTATGCCACAGCACTAGAGAACTGCACATGTGGTGCCTCTCCATGAAAGTGGTCTAAGAGATGAACCACGGAATGACAGGCCAGTCAGTCTGACCTCAATAGTGGGGAAAATGATGGAGACTATCCTGAAGGAGAGACTGGTGGACTTTTCAAAATGGGTTTGTGTCAGGCAGGTCCTACCAGACTAATGTTATAGACCTTTTCGACTGGGTGACCAAGATAGTAGGCAGGGTCAAGCAGCTGATATAGCTATACTTCTGTCATGATCAGCTTTGCTGATCATTAGGCTGTCGCTGACCAGTCCCCTACAGCCTGAGCTACACTGAACCTGACAGTTACAGTACACACCCGTTATTGTAAGAATAAGGTTACTTTGCACATGGCGTAAGCAAACATTTATTTATTTCAAAGGTTTCACCAGGAAAGACATACTGAGCTGAATAGCAGCACGTTTCCAGATAGAGCTTTTATTTAATAACATAAAATAGAGATAGAGAGAAAAGAAAGAGTGGAACAAAAAAGTGAAGGCCATCACTATCTGGAGACAAGTACTGCATGCCAGTTTATCATTACAGTGTAATCCCCTTCCCCACAAATTCTGGTTTACTATAATGTCTTCCTGGGCTTCTAAATACCCACTGTCCGGCTGGTGTCCTGTCTGCAGTAGTTCTATTTGTCTGCATGAGAGTCCCCTAGTGAGCCTTCACACCTGTCCCTTTAAGAAAATGGCTAATCTGTGTTTAGAAATGAGTCTGGGCTGGGTCTGAGTGATTTAAGACTTGTGACCGGCCAGATAGTGTGTTATTTCATTCCATTCTGCAGTCGCTACTTGCGCAGAGGGAACTTTCATAAGAACTGTGATTATTTACTGTTTAATTGCTGTTATAGTAAAGATAGATAAGTTTGTCTAACCTGTTTTTACTGCGGCTCGAACATTTGGATGGGAGCCACCATATTAGATTCTGGAGTTCCAGTATTTGGACCAATCGAACCACTGGGGACCTAAAATGGAGCTTGTCCCCAGGTGTCTTGTAGGAAGAAATTCTGTAGAGTTTGTAGTTTTAACTGTTGGTGCATAAACTGGCCTGGAGGGGGAGCCCATACTGTGACTGACAGTTCCCTCAGCCAACAGAACCTTTTGGATTACAGAAGAAATAACCAGAACTGCCTGACGTAGTGGATCAGTTAGATTTGGAGGTTAAAGAGTGAACAGCTCGAGCTTTCAAGCAGCTGCTCCCAGAAGGAGCATAGGGGACTCATCAGGAAGAGGCTTTGATGGCTTGCTTGCTACGTTCTCCTGCAGTGAACTGCCTTTTTCAGAAGTCAGATCTGGTTCAGATTTCCATGAGTGGAATCTGCAGCAAAAGAAAGAAGTTTGTTATTGTGACTTGTGATTTGGACCGAAGACTTGGTCCAGAAGCAATCGGCCTGTCTGATTATAGAATTAGCCTCGGATGGAAAGGTTTTTGCAGTGAATCTGTAATTTGCAACTGGACTGTATCCGAACTGTGGCTTAGAGAAATAAGTGATTTAAATGTGATGTGCTGACTGTCCCATGGGTTGCAATTTGGTTCCCCATGGCAGAATCTTTTACGCCAGCTGGAGGCTTCTCCAGCAGAAAACCATGAACTTTTGCAGAACCATTCATCTTGCCTTGGCCCTGTCACCTCAGGCTAGGCTGCTGCTCCTGTTTCAGAGATCATCTCAGTGAAAGACCAGCTTGGAGATTCAGTCTCCTGCTCAACATGATTGAACAGGTAGCGACCACCAGGAGGTGAGTCGTGTCGTCCCTGCTTCCCCTGGTAGTATGAGTACAATCCAGGGTAGCTCCCTGCAACAACAGCCAAAAATCATTGTGGTACCATCTAATTGTTTCTTTTTCTAGGTTAAAGCAACGGATTGAGCCATCCGGCTTGGATTACAAATAATTGGGTTGTGTGCATGTTTAACTCTTTTCTTTCTTAAGGGCCCCAACAACAGCTGCAACGTCAGCCACACTAGGCAACGCTTCAGGCTAGCCTGCATAACATACTGGGTACCCAAGGTTGTTGAACTGTTTAAAAGGAAGTTGCAGTGCATGCTGAACAAACCTGTTTTAGATCAGATTGCTAATCATTCTGCTAGATTCACAACCCTCCCTTGTTCACTGCCCCTAAATAAATCTGATTGTCTGTGTCATGTTTAACCTGGCTAGTGTGCATATTATTAGTTGGGTTACAGTGGTACTATTGAATTTTTGCATTACTGATCTTATTTTCCAGGGGGGTTCCAGGGCAGTTGCAGCCAATCCAGCCCTGGTGGTAAGTGAAAGGGGTGTGAGCATTGTATTACTGCTATGTATTTAATGTGAATGTACCATTGTGTTACTGTTTAGGCCACTATTTTTTAATTTTATTTTTATTTATTTTAAGAAGTAATCAGAATTACAACCCTTTGAGTCAGGGACTCGTTTACAAAGGCTCCACATCAGGAAGACAAATACATTAATAGCAAGCAACAGAAAACAAAGTAAATGAGCTCAGATAGAAGCAAACAGTCAAAATTAAGGGCTGATAACAAAGGCCCCACGTCAAGGTAAATTAGCAATAATAAACAGACATAAACAATAATGTGGTCTATAATGAGTCAAACGAAGGCTGGAGTCAAAAATAGATTGAGAGGAGTAAAGGAGGGGGAAACTCAGCCAGGGCAGTCACAGCGGCGGGAGGAGAGGAGGTGGCTCTTGAGAGCAGTTTTAAAAGGCCCCAATCTTGGTAGGGAGGTGATAGCAACAGGCAGGGAACTGTACCAGGATGGGGCACGGTAACGGAATGACCTCTGAGCGAGGGAGGTCCTAACTCTGGGGACTTGCAGAGGGAGTGGGCAGCGCTGCAGGTAGAGAGGGAGAGGGTATATAGGCCTATGATAGAAGACAGACTAGGGGGAGTCAGACCTGCAGTGATTTTTTCAGTCAAGAGGCAAGATTAATAGATAAGCCTTTCCTCCAGATTAAGGAAGTTAGAGAGGGAATACAGTGTGCAAGTATGGGTAATACATGGGGAACCTGTAAGCAGTCAGCAGGTCTTATTGAGGGATAGCATAATTTTGTGCATTGCAGTGTTGTCAGCGGCACCATAAATAAGAAGACCATAATCCACGAGGGACAGTACCGAGGATGAGATGGCCAGCCTTAGTGCTTCAGTGGGGAGACAGTCATGATGATGATACAGTAGGCCTATCCTAGAGTTGACGGCGGAGCAAAGGGAGCGGATGTGGTAGTGAAAGGATAGGGAGGGATCAAAGAGAACACCAAGATATTTGAAGGAGGAGGTTTTTTCAAGGGGGAAGAGGGTACTAGATAAAACCCAGAGTGGGTAATCTTTATGTTTACTCTGGTTATGCGCAAAATGCATGGTTTTAGTTTTCTTTAAGTTCAAAACCAGCCTGTGGTCAGAGAACCAGTGTTCAGCCTGGGAGAAGGAGTCCTGCAGGAAGTTTTGAAGGAGGAGAGGGTCAGCGTGCAAGTCAAACAGGACCACGTCATCTGCATAACGTAGAAGGTTTCCATTGCAAGTGGAGGGGAGAGAATTCAGATAGAGGCTGAAAAGCAAGGGCCCTAGGATGGAGCCCATGGGAACACTGGAACGAACCTTTCAGGGGAAGGAGACAGTAGAACCAATTTTGACACACTGGGTGAGGGAGGAAAGATAGCTGGAGAACCAATTCAACACACCCTGCGAGAGGCCGAGTGTTGAAGAGAAGAGATGAGAAGGGAATGGTGAACAGTGTCAAAAGCTTTCGACAAGTCAATGAAGACAGAGCCAGCAACATGACCTTTGTGAAGAGCAGCGTGAAGGAAATTGAAGAATTCAATAAGGGTGGTAGTGGTGCTGTGTGCATGATGAAAACTGTGTTGTTCACAGCAGAGGAGGTTATAGGTGGAGAGGAAATCAGAGAGCTGATTGGCCACAATTTTTTCCAGACCCTTGAAGAGAGGGGGGAGGATGGAGATTGGGCAATAGTTGCTGGCGGAGGTCCGGTCACCAGATTTATGAAGAGGGGTGATCACTGCTGTTTTCCAGGCAAGGGGGAATTGACTGAGGCAGAGGGAGCGGTTCAGCAATTTGGTAAGGTGGCTGAGAAAAGCATCTAGGACCCTTTTAAGCAGTTTGGTGTCAAGAGAGTCACTGCTAAGACCCTTGCCCTTAAGTGATCTGAGCAGGTAGGACCTTGCTTCATGAGTGGAGAGGGCCTTGAAGTAGAATGGGGGATGAGCAACTGGACCAGAGGAGGGGGGTGGGACTGGGTCAAAATAATGTTGAGGGAGGACAGCCGAGAGGTCAGAGAAGGAACTATTTATGCAGTCAGCAATAGCCAAAGGATCACTAGACAAGGCGCCATTAACAAAGAGATGGGCAGGAGGGGGGGGGTCACAGCCTTGTCATTAAGTTCCTTGATATTGTTCCAGAAATTATGAGATGTGCCTCAGGAGGAGGCAAGTGTGGACCTGTAGTGTTCAGCCTTGGCTTTACGGATAGCCCAGGTACATTTATTTCTAGTGGTATGGTAAGCTTGCCTGTCCGCAGTCCTACCGGATTCAACAGCCCTGTGCCAAAAGTTGTCTTTGTGGCACATGAGGCCAAACAGAGATGGAGTGACTGAAGGAGATTCACGATCCTTGGAGACAACTTTGGAAAGGGGAGCAAAGGTGTTACAGGCCTTGTTGAATACTTGGACAAAATAGAGAAGGCTGGAGTCAATGTCAGAGGCATGATCAATGGGGAACCAGTCACAACCAGCAAGGTACTCTTTTAGTTGGTCAAGTTTACCAGGGCATAAGAGACGATGAGTGGACAGTTTGGGTGGATGCTTAGGTATCATGCACAACCAGGAGAAAGTGATAGGGGAGTGATCACTGAGCACATCAGGGTGCAGAACGAGGCTGGAGATCGTGAAGGGGTTTGTTGGATAGAACAAGATCCAGTAAGGCAGAGGTACCAGTGACCAGGTTAAATCTGGTAGGCAGAGTAACAAGTTGAGTAAGGTCTAGGGTGGCAGTGGCATCCCTAGCCTGGGAGGCAGAGTCAGCAAGCCAGTTGATGTTTAGGTCACCAAGTAACATTTGCTCCATCTTGGGGGGCAAGGAGGTAAGATGATCAAGGAGGGATTGGAAGGCAAGGAGGGAATGTAGGATGCAGTAAGATATAAAGGGGCTCTGAAGGGGTCAGGAGTAAGTTTGAGGGAGATGGCTTGGGTGCCGTGACTGAACTGAGGGGTAGGGAGGGTGTGCCATTGGATTGAGTTGCGGAGGTATATGGCACAACCCCCACCATGCTTAGAGATCCGGTCCTCCCTAAAAAGAGAATACCCAGAGAGGGTAACAGAAGCATCAGGGGTGGCCTTGGTAAGCCAGGTTTCAGCAGTGGCCAAGATATCAGGCTGATGTAGAGCAGTCCAATCCTGTAAGTCAGGGAATTTCCTTAGCAAACTGCATATGTTCATGGATGCAAAGCGCAGTGAAAGGGGCATCAGAGTGTGAGGGGGTTAATAGAAGGGGGCCCATGATTAGGGTGGACATTTCCAGGGAGCATGAGGAGGAGAGCAAGGACCCATAGAGTGGTTAGGTACTGCACGCAGCAGGAAGGGGAGGTGCAAGAGGAGAGGGCTGCTGAAGTAGTGACAGGGATGGGAAGGGAATGAAGCACAGGGAAGGCAAAGAGGGTGAGCACA
Source organism: Neoceratodus forsteri (assembly GCA_016271365.2). NCBI lineage: Eukaryota > Metazoa > Chordata > Ceratodontiformes > Ceratodontidae > Neoceratodus > Neoceratodus forsteri. The sequence continues at coordinate 740,175,439 of CM057449.1, forward strand.
AGGGGGCAGTGACAGAGGTGGGGGTGAGGGGTGAGCGGTAGGGGGTGGGAGGCCAGGAGTGGAACAGAGTAGGTGAGAGATGGCGGAGAAGGGGGGAATGGGGAATTAGGTATAGAGAGGTGTTAGAGGGGGAGAGAAGAGTTAGGAGAGAGAGGGAAGGGGTTATGGTTAGAGAGATTGCTTGGAAGATGAAGGGGGGATTAATGAGTGGAGGAGTAGAGCAGGAAAGAGGTAGAGGGAGGCAGTGTGAGAGAGAGGAGCATAAGATACTATGATAGCTATGGGAGGAAGCCATACAAGGGGAACAAAAGAGATGAAACAGTAGGTCTGACCAGATGGCACAGTGGAAAGGTCACAGAATGCGGTGCAAATGGTCAACAGTTCAGATCCCGAAGGGAGAAAGTGACAGGGCAAAATAGAAGAGCAAGGAAGTAAGGGTGAGGGAGTGGGAAAGGGGGCAGAAAGCAGGAAAAAAGAGGTTGAAATAGTGACTCCTAGTGGTCAAAAAAGGAAGAGCACCATAGGTGAGAACAGAGAGTGGAAGTGGGAGTGGAAAGAGAGGACAGTAAGTAGGAAGGGAGGCAGAGAGAGAGAGAGAGAGAGAGAGAGAGAGAGAGGAAGACAAGACAGAGAGGAGTGACTGAGAAGACCAGGAACCAGCAACACCACCCTGAAATGGAGGAACGGTATAACCTGGAAATGGCAAAGTAGGGACTTACAAAAAAAAATAAAGGCAGGATATCACATGACCAGGGGATGTCCTTAAATTAAGGGACAACCCTGGGTGGCTGGGGTGGGCAGGAAGTCACATGACCAGAGGAGGTTCTTAAATTAAGGGACAAACCTGGGTGGGCGGGACAAAGGAGCTCATCCAGGAGGCTGCTGAATTACCTTTAGGGCTCCACAGTCCTGCTCTGCTCCCCAGGTGCTGTGTTGTGTGTGCTGGTGGAGTCGGGTCCCACAGCCTCTACTAGGGAGAGAGAACAAAGGGAATGTGGATTAGGAGTCTGGCTGGAGAGAGTAGGCCAGGCCCTAGTGAGCATGTGCAAACTGGCAGCCAGCAGGGGACGGGGAGGGGGAGAGAGAGAGAAAGGAGCTGACAAATTCCAATGGCGTCGAGTAAATGCTGGAGAAATTCAACCAAGAGGTGGGCCTGCAGCAGTACCAACCAGCCTCCACAGTGAGTACTATACAATAAAGCAATACAATATACTGTGCCTAGCAAGCAGTACATTAAATAACTACTTAAATATTCAAGTCATAGGACAGTCAGACAGACTATTGGTACACTGCGTAGAGCTGAAAACTTAGTTATAAGCCTCTAAACACATCCTAAGAGTCTGTAGGCCCTAATTTAGCAGACAATACCAAACAGTGAACTGAAAACTTAGCTATAAGGCTCTAAACACGTCTTAAGAGTCTGTAGGCCCTAATTTAGTAGACAATACCAAACAGTGAACTGAAAACTTAGTTATAAGGCTCTAAACACGTCCTAAGAGTCTGTAGGCCCTAATTCAGCAGACAATACCAAACAGTGAACTGAAAACTTAGTTATAAGGCTCTAAGTATATCCTAAGAGTCTGTAGGCCCTAATTCAGCTGACAATACCAAACAGTGAATTGAAAACTTACTTATAAGGCTCTAAATACATCCTAAGAGTCTGTAGGCCCTAATTCAGCAGACAATGCCAAACAGTGAGCTGAAAACTTAGTTAGAAGGCTCTAAACAAATCTTAAGATCCTGTAGGCACTAATTCAGCAGACAATACCAAACAGTGAGACAGAGTATAACTCATCAGGCTATAAGAGCGTTCAGCTATGCACAGCAATACTGAAAACACAGGGTGTCCAGAGAGTCTGTGTGTCTTAAAGCAGCAGAAGAAATGGTTGAGAATCCAGGCAGAGACAGTAAATCTTGAATGCCGGAAGAACAATCAGTCAGGATAGGAGGTCAGAAAATACACCCCTCACAAAGGAGCTCTTCCAGGAGGATGCTGAATTACCTAGAAGGGTTGGTGGGTGGTTATAGTCTCCCAGAGGGCTATACCAAAGCAGTTGAGCTACCCCAATACCATTCTTCCGGGTGGAGGCACCCGTTCACAAAACTCAGGCAAATCAACCTGTGTATTGCTATACAGGCAGGGATTGTAGCCCTTAGAATAGCGCCACCTAGGGGTTACAACAGTAATGACCCCCAATCACAGGTATTGCCATTGGTAGATGCCCTTTATATGTCTTACGTGCCTCCTGATAATCTGATAGCAAAGACCAAGGTTTAAGACATTACCGTATATGTTTATATGTACAATTACTATATTTTAGTCAGTATAACTCATGGGAGCACTATCAGGTAGCATCTTGCCAGGATCAAGTGCACCTAGAATAGTTTCAGCTGTGATATCTTGCAGGATACTGCATAAACTCAGTGTAATCAAATGGTAATTACTCCAGTTTAGCATGCAGGAAACCGAAATCTTGCACAGAGCTCTTGACACTGGTTGGTGGCATTGTAGGCGACAGTGCCACATTTTGGAAGAATTATAATAGAAATATTTATTGGTTTATTTATTTCAAATCTAAGGTATAGAGCTGCATCATAATAAAAGTTCCCCTTGCAAAGTCATGATGAAATGGCTCAATCTGCGCTACATGTAGGTATACACAGAATTTGGCTCCATGAAAAATTACTTTGCTGGCAATTTTTCATAAAACATTTTTTTAAATACATATGAACACATGAAAATGAGAGAAGAATGCATGTGGCCTATCATAACTTGCCCCAATTTTCTGTGATAATAACTTGATACATTTAATTCCTTTAAATTTATATCCAAACCTCACTTAAAACCCTTTAACTTCTCAGAATTTAATATAGTAATTGGTAGCAAGTTCCATACACCTACCACTCTCTACATGAAAAAATAGCTCTTCCAATCTTCTCCAAACTTTTCCTGTTGCACTTGCTTTTCATGATCCCTAGTCCCAGTACCTTCCTTAAAAATACATATATCAGACCTCCCTTCATTATTTGCTGCTCAAAGCTGAACACATACGGACTAACCAGTCTTCTTCATATGCCAAATTTTCACCACCCATCACCATACTTGTCACTCTTCTTTGCACTCTTTCCAGTGTTTTCATCTTTCCTATGAAACAGTATGGTGACCAGAACTGACAACAGTACTCCTTTTGGCACCTTACTTATGCCCCATAAAGTAGGGCTATAACTTTTCTAAAAAGCACTTACAAGACAGACCAGCCTCCACTCACCTTCATAGCAGCCTAGCCAACCCTCCTCCCCCAGCCAACCATTTAAAGCACAGCCTCCTTCCCCCACCCTCATGGCACCCACACCACCCTTCCCCCAGACCAAGAGACATTACTCAATTGGCACTTTTACATTATTACTTACCTGGAGCTTTGCCATCTGAATCAATTTCCTCTACTCCGTTCACACCGCCACCCTCTTCTTTTATGCGTTGTGGCTGTACAGTGGTCTTGGTGACCATCCCCTTTTTTTGGTGGCATTTCTGACAAAGGGGTCTGTGGATGGGAGTGGCACCAGTGCAGGTGAAGCAACATTTTTACATGCTTGCAAAACTCACCTGCATGGGTGCTCTCCTGTCCATCTTCCCAACAAAGCAAGGAATGCTCTGGGCTGCAATGCAGTGCAACAGAGTGTCTTGCAATGCTCTAGCAGCTCTTTACACTGCTGGATCTGCACTAGTGCAATTCATCTGCACTGCTGGCACTAGTGCAGATCTGGTAGTGTAAAAGCCCATAATGTGTGCTGCCCATTGCCATCCAATAAACCTTTCCCCCATTCCCCTTCCTAAACTCCTACCAGTTCAATAATTACTCCCATCCCCCACTATTTGAATGAATGAAGTGTATGTGAATACTAATCAGCTGTTTACTACTAGGTGTCAGCATGGCTTAGTCAGTAGTACATCTGCCTGTAGGCCAGAAGGTTGTGGGTTCTTGTCCCACATTGGGATTGAGCTCATACCTTAAATGTCGGGGTCCAAGTGTAGTACTTGGGGTGCTGTACTGTTGGGGTTTGCAGATCTTCAGATGAGAAATTAAACAAAGGTCCTTTCTAACCATCTCTGGTGCTGTCCTGGTGGGTGTCCAGGTGGAAATAAAAGATCTCAAGGCAATTTCCACAAGAGTAGGAGAAGGTTTTATTAAGAAATATCGCATATCACATAGGGACAAAAGATAAGGAAATAAGAGTAGCAGGAAAAAAACACTGCAATCTACTGGATAAGATACCAAAAATAAGAGCAAGAAAAGGCATAACAATGTTAAACTAAAGAAAATGTACAAATTTCTTATCCAGCCCATCCTAGACAGTGGTTCCATAAGAACTGCATCTGTTGACTGGGGCACTAATGAAATGTTGGCGAGTAAATGTATCACCCTTATGTTCTAACAAAGGTCAACAACTCATTCTGTCTCACATAGTGTTGCTGTAAGATTAACTGGTACCTAACTTGCCATTACGTAATACTTTATTATATCGCACAATACTCCCAAAGTGCTTGGGTGGTATCTTCACCTTCCTGTGTAGATTCCCAGGACTAGGACCTCATAGGATATTGAACTGAACTCAGAAAAAGTCACTTCTCAGGCAAGGGAGGTCCACAAGGCCATAATGTGAAGGCACATAATATAACCAAGTGCTCCTGTGTCTCTAAAACTAAATTACATGTGTCTCAAGGGCAGTAATGGTCTGAGATTGGCTTATGCTCATGATTATTCTGGACACCGATTCTGCCATGACAGGTAAGCCAAATGTCATCCCACATGTGTTTTGGGAGTCTAGACTCTGTCAATTGCCTAATGGTATCTCGTGTAGTCAAGGGTGAACCTTTGGGGAATACTAAGGGTTCTGCGAAAAAAAACTATACAATATGAGCACACAAGACTTTCCTGGAGGAATTTACAAAGTGCTCTGGTGTCAGTTTACATGCTTTTACCTTATTTAAAACTGAAAAGGTATATAGGGAAATCAACTCCTTTTTACTTTTGATGCATGTGCGTACCGAACACTTTGCTTTCAGTGAAAGGGTATTTCAGGGGATGTCACTGCCAAGCCATTACAGTTAAAAACAGCAGGGGCTTGGCAGTTTACAGCAATGACCAGGCAGTGTGGTTCTGACACCGCTTGATGATTGCTGGGCGGCAACGTTTTGTATTTCAAAGGACCGAAGCCACTCCAATTAGAGAGGGCTTCGTTCCTTTGATTTGTATGAAGCTGGTCATCAAGAGCAGCTGATTGACTTTCAATGTCAGGAGCCTTTCTTTGGTCTCATTTTCTTTTCAGACAGGTCTCCGCAGCCAGCCCTAATTAAACCCCACCTACTCCTCACTTCTTTGCATAGTTCTTTTATTTTTTAACGGCTAAGCCACTGCGTTGTTCCTAGGCTGTGCTTCCCTGCCTGTTTCCTCACCCTCTTTTCTTCTCAATTCCTGCCTCCATCTCACTCCCTGTGCTTGTGTTTTGCTGCTAACCAGCTCCCCCTCCCCCTTCCCCTCCTTTCTGTCTGTCCTGCCACTGGCCATCTGTGCCCTCCTGTTCTCCTGTCCTGCCACTTACCCCTGTCTTTACTCTCTTTGGTCCATGGCATCTCCATTTTCATCCTCATTCCCCTCTCCTTCCCCTGTACCTCCTGTCCCTTTTACTTTTGGGGTTTTCATTGGTTTATGTTGGTTGCTCTTCTCTGTAACCACTCACTCTCCTCTTTTTCAGGTTCATGTTAGTGATGTCGTCACCCAGTTTCCTGCTTCAACTTCCACCTTCACCTCTAAATGCAGTCTCCCTCAGTGTTGCAGCTTGGCTTGTAAATTATTGCCTTTGCTGCATTTGTTTTGTCCCGTAGCACTCCTGGCACTCAAGCTAATTTTCCTACCTTTCATATGTGTCTACACCTAAGTTCCATTATGGCTCAGTTAGTTTCTAGGCTTATGAAGACTGTAGGAAACCTGCTGCAATGATTAATTTCTCCTTTCAGCTCTACAACTGTTTCGCATCATTAGGAACCAGAACCTTTCATCAGGACATCATTAAAGTTCCTGCTCTCCCCTTTTTAATTCTGCTCACAGTCTTAAGTATTTTGTATCCAGCCAGAGTACATCTGAATAAATATATTCCAATGACATCTGAACTGGATTTAATCTAACTTGTGGGAAACGGATATTGGTTTACAGTCCACTGCATTCTCTTTTAGATGATATCACTAGTGTTTATTCTGAATCCTTGCACTGCTGCACTCCAGCTGCACCTGAGGTTTTTATTGACTTGGGTACAATTCAGCTCGAAACTGAAGTACCCTAGCAACGTACTCCATCTGACCTCCTATGTGCTTACTTGTAGTTTAACTTCATGAAATTATGGACCCTTGCCCCAGTCTTTACTTTCCTTGTCTTCCTCTCATCTTAACTTAACAGTCTAAGTAGTTCAGTTGGAACTTTAGATTCCGGTCAAAGCACGATGCGAATATCATGTTCTGAAGGTACCTGAGCATAACAGAATATGCTCATTTATAACTGCTGGTTATTTTAAGAAATTGGAATATCCCTTCTAAGTAGTGATCCATGACATGTATGCACAGCTTTACTTCACTTCCACTCTTCTACTTTGCTGGACATGAGACTGCAAATGTTCATGTTGCTAGCCCTAAATCTTGAACTAGGACTTTTACCTGACTGACAAATGTTAGGAACTGCTTTGACAAAGGAAACAGCATTTCCCAATTCTAACATATTCTATTTATAAGTTGCAAGACAATATTTTAATAAAGGATGCTCAAGCTTGTTATTCTGGACAAACCTGTAGCATGATTAATTCTTCCAAGGTTCCAAGAAGGGCAGAGTGTAGGATTTATAAAGGATTGAAAGAGAGAACAAACATCTAAAACCTCAAAACCATGACAAAGCATCATGGGCAGCAATGTGCAGCTTGCTTCCTTTTGAGGATCCTACAAACTACAAGTATTGCAATTGGCCTCTCCTGTAGGCAACCTCTGAGTGTACTAATGGTCTGTTTTCCTCTTGGGCAGACCTGGTATTTGGCTGAGACAGCAACTGCCCTACACTGAGGAGTCCCAACAAGACAAAATATGTGTCTACAGTTTGTTGTACTCAGCCTACACTGGAACATATGTAAATGGTTGTTACCAGACAACCTCCGTACTGGTGAGTAATGATGAAGAGTCATTCTGAACTGAAAGAACCAGGGTATTTTTTTCTCAGCTCCTGAATAAATTCGGTTGTATAGTTTACATTGCTGACATTTGTTTCATTACCTCAGTGAATGTGGTGCGTCCAGTGCATTTGAGTTGCTGACCACCACTGCCCCTGTCCAGGCCCCATTTAGATGCAAAACATAGGGGTGGTTGGTCTGGCCATTTTTAGCTCGCCTGCCTTCTGCTGCTATAAGATCTTTTTGCACTGTTATTTATACAATGGTGGCTGTCTCATGTTTACTGTATAAATAAATACTTTAAAAGCATGTAGTTTGACTCCAATCTTTCCTCTTAACCAGTTTTCCACACCACCTCATAAACGTGACATGTGACATGTTTAAAATCCTGGATGAGATGTGTTTTTGCACCTCTGGTGTGGAATGACATTTCGACCAATATACTATAAATTGTATATGTCAAGTCTATAAGGCGAATCCTAAAACAAGTATCTTCAAAAGCTGTAGTCAAAATAACAACACAAAAAAACACACAAACATATTGTTTAACAAGCATCAAACATCCAGCATTGACAAATGTTTGTTAATTTTTGTGTGGAAATTCCACTGTTTCCTCTCCCAAAGTGGTAGGATAGGTAATAACTAGTCCTTTATCCAAGTAGCCCAATGCACATCAGTATCAGTAAAAAAAGGTGAAAAACCGGCGGACCAAAATAATGTAAAAAAGACACCAATGAGTTTACCATATCTAACCCACCTTTATTTACTGGGAGATACATGAACTGCCTGCGTATAGGGTTAAGTCTACTCCACCAAAGGGCCTGAAAAAAAAAAGACTATAAATTCTCATCTCCAAATATAGTGGGAGGAACTAAACATAAATGTATAACAAATTGGAAGAATAAGGGTCCTAACCAAGTATAGTCTCTTCAGTTTTGAAATGTGCATGGGTTTTACACAGCAATTTTCCTCTCTAAGCTTATGTTCCCAATTTACTAGGCCCATCTCAAAATCCCAAAACAGTATACCTAAAACTGATATCTCCTAATTAATTGGGATATCACTTAAATGCGACATCCCCAGTTTCTTAGTTCAGCCGATGCAAATAGTTTCACATTTTCCAATATTAATCTGAGCACCAGCCACTGTGGAGTGTTGCTGTATCAAGTTCATCACCACCTGACAGGATTTTACACTATCTAGGAATAAACTAATATCATCAGCATAAACCGATAATTTTAATGGTGGCATATCAGGATGCAAAGATAGACCCTGGATTTGTGATGTCTGGTTCAGTTTTTGGATTAGAATATTTACATGAAAGACATATAAAATAGGGCTAAGAGGACAGCCCTGCCTCACTCCTCTGGCTATACTCAACCTATCACCCACTATACCCTTTATCAAGGGGTGAAAATGAGCCTTTTTGTACACTAATCTAATCCAATGAACAAAAATAGCAGAAACCGGTATACCATGAAAAGTTGATACATTAAATAAATAATTGTGTGGAACTCAGTTGAATGCCTTCTATTGATCTAAGGACACAACAAAGCCATGAAGCATATCTAAAAGCTCCTAACAAATACTCCTCTAGCCTGCGAAAGGTTATCCTTCATTGACCTTCCTGGTTTGGTGCAGGTTTGATTGGAGGCAATAACTTTGTTGGCAATTACACCTAACCTGTGATTCAAAATGTCTGCCAGAATCTTAAACTAAGAATTTAGCAGCAAAACAGGTCTCCAATTCCCTAGATCTAACCTATTCCCTATTTTATATAGTAAAATCAATATCAGATCAGCCAGCAGCCCTGCATCTGTAGAACACAGGGAGAATGATGAAACAATGTTAAAGAGATATTCTGAGATAGGGTGGTTGGCCAAAATGAAGAAGAGTATAAATTAGAAGTAATATTTTAAGCTGAAATCTGAACCAAATGAAGGGATTTTAAGACCAACATGATATGTAAAGATGTTGTGAAGTTTTAACTCACAGGCAAAGTTAAGGCAAAGTCACTAAATTTGCCTCCGTGGATAATTTTGCAAAGATTTTCTATTTAATAGGAAATCTGCCATTGGTAACTTTGTCTTGCAACTTCACCTGTAACTTCTCCTTAGGGTACTCTAAGGCAAAGGTGGGTCAAAATGAAGCTACTGATACCAAAAGGTCTCAAGGTCAGCAGTCCCCTGCCCACCATCACTCTGTAGCAGCCTAAAGACCCTGTGACACTTTCACCCCCTCTGGTACCACCACCACCACAGGCTGCATCCACTCATCAATCTCAGTAAGAGCAATTCAAACATTTCATGATCTGTGTCTGTGATAGTTACATTCTTCACTGCCAGTGTGATGTGCTAGCAAATAACCCAGAGTGTTGCTACCTCTGTAATTGGGCTTAGTACAATTGTTTCCCCCAATCAGAGTCAAATACTACTCCAGCTACCTGTGCCCACTGTGCTGTAATACACAGAGAGGCACCATCAGGTCCTTGGTTACTGATACATATATCCACATTGTAGACCTATTATCCAGATCAGGCTCAGTGCCACCACACCAGCAGCAGTGAATCAACCTCCTCTTTGACCGCTGTTCTTAAGCCCGAGATTTTGCTGCCTCTCAGACTGATTCTCTTGTTGCTGCTTCTCCCAGCACCCACCTGCATGGATGCCACAGATGTGACAAAAAAATAATTTGGCAGCACAATGCCACCACCCCTTCCACCAACTACTCCTTTTGTTTTTTTAGGCACAACTCAGTCATTTGTTGTTGAATTTGTCTGGAACTTCGTATAGTTGTAGTCCAAGAGGAGATGCACATTCAAAGCATTGTTGATGATTATTGGAATTAAACTGTGGACTTGGCACCATGGTGAAGTTGGGAAGTAATTTGGGGGTGCTGTGTATACCCCATGAATGTTTCTGGGGGTACTATGTCTTACTGTTGTAGTACGCATGGAGACTTTTGTTTGGATATAGACAGAGTCCCTTAGCTCAAAAAACTGATGGAATTACAGCTTATTAAAGTTGCAAAGTTATCCTATTGGACATTAGGGTTAGAATTAGGGTTAGGGTTAGTGTTGTGACTCGCAACTTAAGCAATAAACGTGTCCCCTGGGGCAAGCAGGGGACCCATATGGGTACTGGGGGCCAGAGGACCCATCTCATGTCAAATCACCAGGTTGAGTGGGAGGAAAATCAGAGGAAGTGTCAAGTGGTGGAGGTGGAGTTGGTGGTTTGTCCATGCTGGCAGTGGTTCATGGAGGGCCTAAGGGAAGCTACTGTGTTGAAGTTCAAGCTCCTCCTGAACCAGCAACACCCACACTGCCACCCGTTGTGTTCTATTTTTTTACACAAACAATACACAACAGGGATTTCAAGGACTAAAAGGACACATGCAAGATGCAACAACTCAGGTAATTATAACAATGTTACTGTGTACGTGAAACACTGCTAACTTCAATCAATAAACAATAATGGAATCGATATAGTGAAACTACAGTGACATAAATACTGTAGTAAAACACACCTAACTGTTCTACAGAACTAAAATTACAAACCATTGAAAACAGGACAAAAAAATTCACACAGTACACTGACTACAAACAGCACTAGTACTGCTAAGACAGAAAAGACTGCCAAACCTGCCTTCTTCTAGCTGGAAGTTGCTGCAGAGAAGCCCCCCCCCCTCCAGAACGCATCACTACACAATAGAGAAAAAGAAACTACAACTTTAAACTAACTAAATCACAAAAAATACCACAAATAATTAGTGATCTAGAGGTACAAGGCACAGTAGACATTTAATGGAGTGATTCGTTGGAAAAAACTGTGTTATTTAAATGCTTTCCAATCCTCAAACTGCACTAAATTTTGCCTATGCATGGGCAATACAGCTCACTGCAGCACCACGTGTCCTCCAATCCCATGGATCCTTGCAAACTTCATCTCAGAGCCAGAATTGGCAGGCGAAGTTCAGAATTTCACTGTTCATGAAGTTTTCCCTTAAGGTAAAGTAGAACATTGCCTTAAAGGAGATCTTCACGAATTCAGTAAAATTTGGAATTCTTCAACAGAGCAAAGTTTTCTAACTTTGCCCACCTCTAATGATTGAAGAGCTGCAAGGAGTGCCAGTGTTCGCATCAGGAATGGCATTCTGGATAAGCTGGAGGGGTGCGATGTCAGAGGCAGCAAGGACACTCAATAAATGATTACAATAGTCATGTCTGGAGACAATGAGACTATGTATGAGAATTTTGGTTGCGTCAGTTGAGAATTTTGGTTGCAAGTTGATGGGCTAGCTGTACAATTGAGCAGACTCAATAGACCGTGAGGCCTGTTTCTGCTGGCCTCTCATATGTTCATAGACAAACACACTGCCTTCAAGTACAAATAACGTTAGGTGAACCCAACAGACTTTAGAGGTAGCTGGATTTTGAGAAGAAAGGGATAAATTAGGGTATGTGCCTGAGAATTGCAATCAGGTATTTCAGAAGAACTGTAAAACCTTCAAGTATTAATTTTGTTTGTTCATATGTATACAGGTTTACAAGCAAAATCACAGTTAATGTTTTTTAAAGTATACATTATTCTTCTTTAGAAAAATATTAATGCCAGTTATCACTGGATGGCTACAATATGTAAACCTCTGACAAACATTGGTTTACACTGTATTTTGTTGACATTCACTGACAACTGCAATTGGTTGTTTATGCCCCACATCTCTGCCCCCCACACACTTACAAGACAATAACCAAACAATATACGATAATAACCACATCTAGAATGGGATAAAATTATCACAGCCATGCATTTACTATTACTAATCTAATGAAGCAAGACATTACAAATGACTGATGTACCAGGGTAGGAGTCCCTCTGGGACCTCCCCCCGAACAAATAACAAGGGCCACTGTCCACAGTCTGAGGCAAGGCTCTATTGTTGGGGCATGTTGGGGTGTAAAGCACTTTGTGTCATCCATAGCACAGAGCTAAACTCTTCCCCCAGCAATGGGGTATTGAGGGCCCCTGGTCATGAAATCCTACTCTGAGGTGTCACCCTCTAGCACCCTACTGGTCTGTGGGAATGGCGTGACCAGTGTAGGCACATACTGAACATGCTGAAGTGCCCATACCCATGCCGATTTGCCACCTAAAAGAGGGGTGCCCATCTGTGTAGAAACTGATGAAAACAAAAAAAGAGACAAGGACACACTCTGCTTGCACTGACATCATTTATTGAGAAATTTACACACCTGCAAGTACCACTACGTAGCAGCTACTCACTAGGCCTCCTCAGAAGACATTATTAAAAGTGCATAATTTGCATTTAAATAGCCCGTAGTTAATCAGTGCACATTAATATTCATTGTTTCTGTTAAAGCCACACATGATACAATGAGAAAACTCCATGCTACAATGTACAAGTGCCATGTTGTTATATTACAAAAGACACCATTTTAAAAACTGATTGTTACTTGGAAAGTTGGTTACTTTTAATTAGACTATAACCTGCACTACACACAACTTTATCAAGCTGGTTTAGAATTCAGTTGAAATAAAGAAGGACATGGCAGGGACCCAAGGGAAGGTTTGATGAGGCAACGGAAGGAAAAAAAAAAAGAGAGACACTCACTGAGGAACTTGTACAGTGGATTTCATTAAGTGATAACCACACACAAGCTAAACTACATCCCCATGAGCATTCCCCTCTGCCAAGGCTTCATCAGGGGAAGGAAACAGTGTTCCCCTTCCCTGTCTCATGGTCACCCAACTGAGGCTAAGTCCTAGAGAGACCAACTCACTTACAATGGATGTTATGAGAATACTTCACCCATTTTCACCTCCACAAGCCTGCTGGTCTTAGTAGAGGTGAAAAACCCAAGGGAAAAAGTAATGCTACTTGGAAAAATGGGAAAAGTCTTCCATAAGTCCCTTAGGTGGTCTACCCAGTAGATGGTGGACTGAGTTGACCATTCGCTTAAGGCATCAGGGAGGGTGGGAAGGTGACTGAGGAGCAGGAAAGTTGGGACAAAGCAGTGTATATATGCATGTACCTTTATCTTTTCACCTGCTTCTTACATATGTAGTTGGTTGAACTCCCAGTGGGTTATCCGGCAGCTCCATTTCTCCCCTGGTTAGTCTTCACTTCCCCCAGTGGCACAAAATTCATGAGGTAGAAGGACAAGGGGATGGGCCTCAACAACTGGACCCATGTACATGTAGAACTGCCACCAAAGATAATGTTACTACAGTTTGACAGCCCCCTGCCCTGATCTTTTTCTCATTCTATTACTTCCTACATAGAGCACCTGCAGCCCCATTCCATATCTAACATCATCAAAAGGCTAATTATCAGGGCCGGGCTGCAACACTTGATGGCCGCTCGGCTCATACACCAAAGGTACGAGCTGGGAATTGTAAGTTAAAATTTGAGTATTTATGCTAGTCAGAAAAATTGTAGCACTAGTTTATTTAGCTAATCGGGCAGGCAATTTCTGAATGAGTTGCCTGCCTGAATCATGTCACCAGCTCTTTAAGACAGTATGAGAATGATCTGAGGGTGCATGAAGATTAGCCAGTGTACTGTAGGTTCCCACTACTGCCAGGCTCAACAATTGGAGACTGGCAGCAATGTGCAATGGTGTGTCTTGTAATCACATTAAAGTACGAACGTTCAGAGTTTTATGCAAAGAAACTAGTTTTTCCATGACAGATTAATTAGCCATCTAGTAAATTAGGTCCTCATAGTCTAGTTCAGGGAAAAAGTACTGCTGAATTATCTGTTTCTAGCAGCACTGCTCCGACATTGCTTATGTCTGTACAGTGTTCTTAGTCTCAGATCAAGTGAGGAATGTGTGTGGTCTACATGTCTCTTGCAACTAAGGGAGGGATCAATCCCTATGCTAAGGCATTTAAGGCAGCCATCCTGTTCAAGAGCTGTATTGTTGAATGTGCAGATTGTTAGAGGTGACAATGCTTATTTAGTAAAAGTGGATGCCAAAAAAAAAGGTTTCTGGTTTGCCAGAGTTAAAAGCAGGATTGTTTTGCTGGAACCTAATTTCACCTAGGATGAAGTCAGATTTCAAGTTGCTTAGTACTAGGGCCATGGTGTATTTCATGTAATAGGGATGGTGCCATATTATCTAGGCAAGGCAAGGCAAGCTTTATTTGTATGGCGCCCATTCCAGGAGGCTCTGGGCGCCTCACAGAAAAATAAAATAAACATAAAATGCAGAAATATAAAAAAACATTAATACAATATAAAGTGACTAAAATATAAAACACTGAAAGCTAATAAAATATCATAAATAGGGACCAGACAATATGTTAAAATTCAGAATTCATTAAAAGCCAGGCCAAAAGTGTGCCTTCAACCTCCGCTTAAACACTTCTACCGAGGGAGCCTCCGGGACTACAGATGGTAATGCGTTCCACAGGGATGGCCCAGAAATGCTAAAAGCACGATCTCCAGAAGTCTTGAGCTGTACCCTGGGAAGAGCCAGGAGGCCCCTCGAAATAGCATGGAGGGAGAGGTCAGAGGTCAGCGGTGTGAGAAGCTCTAACAGGTAGCCAGGGCCCAGTCCATTTAGGGCCTTATAGGTGAGAAGCCCCACCCTGAAAAGGACCCTCCACCTGACCGGCAGCCAGTGCAGATCATGCAAACCAGGGGTCACATGACTAAACCTAGAAAGGACAGTCAGTAGCCATGTTGCAGCATTCTGCACTAGCTGCAGTCTGTGGAAGGTCCCTCCCATGACCCCGAAGTAAAGAGCATTGCAGTAGTAAAGTCTGGAGGAAACAAAAGCATGCACTAGTGTCGGCAGGTCCTTGAGTGGAATGAGAAGCTTAATCCGGGCAATGTTTCGTAGATGGTAAAAACCACTACTGACAACAGACGACACCTGATTTTCAAAGGTTAGCCTGCTGTCAAGGATCATGCCCAGATTTCGCACCCTCAGGGAAGCTGTCAATGGAGTAGAACCCAGAACGAGACCAGAATCAGCCCTGGACAGCAAACCAACATGCCCGCGACCAGGCTCGATCACCAGCACCTCTGTCTTGGTCGGGTTGAGTCTCAGCCAGCTGGAAGCCTTTCAATCACTGATTTTAGCCAGACAGATGCTTAGAACATCCACAGCTCCTGATGTTCTGGGAGCAAATGGCAAATACAGTTGTGTATCATCTGCATAACAGTGAAACTCCACACTGTATTGTTCAATGATCTCACCCAAGGGCAGCATGTACACTGCGAACAACATCAGTGACAGGATCGAGCCCTGTGGAACTCCACAAGACAGAGGCATTGGGGAGGAGGATAAATTCCCCAGCACCACCCGCTGCACCCTCTCTGAGAAATAGGACTCAAACCACCTGATGACAATACCGGCGAGTCCACAAAACTCACAGAGCCGATCCAATAACACAACGTGATCCACAGTGTCAAGAGCTGAGGAGAGATTGAGGAGTACAAGAACTGACCTGTCTCCTCTATTTCTAGCCCTGAGCAGATCATTATGCACCCTCACTAGAGCTGTTTCAGTGCTGTGTCTAGCCCTAAAACCCGAATGAAATGGCTTATAAATGTCCGAGGACACCAGGTGATCCTCAAGCTGCTGTGCCACTAGCTTCTCAACAACCTTGCTCAAAAAAGGCAGGCTGGAGATAGGACAGTAATTCGCCAGGACATCTGGGTCGAGAGAAGATTTCCTAAGGAGGGGCTTCACCAGCGCCTCTTTCAAAGCAGCTGGGAGAACCCCCTCCACCATTGAGCACCTGAAAATTCTGGTGAACACTGGGCCAACAGCGTTGACACATCCCATTACGAACCGTGTCAGGGTTGGGTCCAGTTCACAAAATGTGTGCTTCAGCTCTACAATCACCTTAGTCACATTGGACACCTTAACTGGCCTAAACTCTTCCCAGACAGGTGGACTGCCTCTATTCCCCCCAAGCCCGACCACTGCTAGGCAAAAGCCTAACTGGCAGAATCCCTGACCAGATGGCTGACACTCTGTCAGAGAAGAACAGAGCAAACTCTTTACATAAAGTGGATGAAAAAGCTTTTTTTCAGCTGCAGACAGGCAGGATGTAAAAGTCTGTCTACAGTTCAAAACAGTTGCGAAGATCTGTTCCTCCCCACAGCAATCTCCCTGGACAGGAATTCTGCCTTCTTATAGGATATTGCCCCTGATACTCACCATAGTGGGCACGCAGGGCAAGCTTGTCAGACTCCAGCTGGGTCTTCCTCCAGCAACACTCTAACTTCTGACCCCTGATCTACATCACTCTGAGATCCCCGTCAAACCACAGGGATATCACATGAGAAGACGTGGGTCATAAATGAACTGGTGCAATGACATCCAGAGCTTTGGAAACCACTCTTACTATAGGTGGCAACTGCCTCTCTGGTGCCAATCGCACATGCTGCTTCAACCCTAGATAGATCAGCTACCGCCAACAGTCCTGCTGGGTGCAAGCCCCTCAAAGGGCGATAGCTGACCATTTCTGCAGGGGAGGAACTTTCAGAGGGGGCCCCAAATGTGAACTCCATGGTGTAATGATCAGACCAAATGACCTGATCAATCTTGAGGTTATCAACCTCAAGATCCAGCTGGAACACCAGATCAAGTGTGTGGCCAAACTGGGTAGCAGAAGCAACTGCTTGTGACAGACCCAGAGACTGCATCAACTGGAGGCAGTCGTAACCAATACGTGAGGATTCATCATTGATCCAAGCATTGAAGTCCCCCAGAATTAAACATCTGGGGGACTCCAACACCTGGTTGATGATGAAGTCCCCTACCTCCTGCAGGAAATCTCACGCTGCCCCGGGGGGGGTAAATAAGGGGAATCCTGCAGCCTGCACCTGTACCCCCACGGATGGCGACACATTCAAAAGATCAGGTGCTGCCAACTGTGTGCACCAAGAAGCCCAGGCTGGATCGAAAAACAATGGCCACTACCCCACCCCTGTGATCCTTCCTCCTGCAGTGCACCACGTAGTACCTGGAGGGAATGGCAGCCGCAAGAACTAGGCCAGCATCGTCACCCAACCAGGTCTCCGTAATGCAGGCCAGATCAACAGAGGAAATCAAGTCCACAAAAATAGCGGTCTTGTTCCTCATCAACCAGGCATTGAACAGCACATACATATGGACTGAACAGCCAATACATCAGAGAACAAAATCATTAGTCATGGAGTGAAGCAGTGAGGGTTCAAGATTTAAGCCCTGGTGCAGCCCTCTTGCAACAGACAGTATCATAGAACAGGCATTGTTTGTGAAGACTGGCTGCATTCTATCCCTAAGGTAGCAACAAGCCAATTCACTACTTGGCCATATAGCCCAATAGCCTTTAGTTTCCTGAGATAGCTGATGATCCACCATGTAAATGTCTTTGACAGGTTGATCATGATAGCTCCTGTGTAATGATTCTGGTCCATGGCAGGGAGGACATCATTCATCATCTTAATGAGGGCATTTACACTGATGAGTCCTTAACAGGATGAAACATGCATGAAGTTTGCTGTATTTGGCCTTTGCTGATTGTTTGTGAGGACAAGTGTACCTTACAATCTTGACTAAAGCTAGCCCACCATAATGTCTTCTTGGTGGTTGCATATATTACCCATGAGGCCTTGCAAAAGGGAGAGATGTGTAATTCTGTGCTTTTCTCAAATTAAGAGGAAAATCATGAAAGTGGCAGGTGGGTTGCCTTCCGATAATAACATTCTTCTTGCATGACAGATGAATGCAGGTATATGAATGCTAAATTACAGACGTCACTAGTAAGTAGAGGTGTATGAATGCCTTCAAGCAAATATCTGTCAAATAACCATACTTAGATCCTCCACTATGTAGAAACTGTCTGTAAATTTTCAGAATTCAGTTGCATGTTGTTTTTAGGGGCAGTATAGTACAGTGGTTTAGGGCTCTGAGCTGCAAACCTGGAGACCTGGGTTTGAATCCCACAGCCTCCATTTGCATACTGTGTGACCCTGAGCAAGTCACTTAACTTCCTTGTGCTCCCAGGTTGTACCTGTAAACAAGCTTCTGCTTAGTGTGCCTTTCCTGGTTAAATAATTTCCACTTCCCCTTTAGCCAAATTGTTTGCAAAATACAGAATATAGCCCCTCGATAGT
This sequence comes from Neoceratodus forsteri, assembly GCA_016271365.2. Taxonomy (NCBI): domain Eukaryota; kingdom Metazoa; phylum Chordata; order Ceratodontiformes; family Ceratodontidae; genus Neoceratodus; species Neoceratodus forsteri. The sequence continues at coordinate 740,193,784 of CM057449.1, forward strand.
TGGGGCTAATTACACATCCATTGTCACCTATTAGACCTACAGAAAGTCATCATATCCCAACCTATCACAGTCCTATACTGTAAATGATGCAAACATCCTATTGATAGTTTTCACCTGCCCCCAACTCCAGTCTATGATGGGAGGGCACAGGTTGAATCCCAGTTGCTCAGTTAGAATACCGTCCTCCTTGCAGCAGCACTCTGACAGCCTCTGAGAAACAGGGATGGGGAAGCTGTCTTCCTAAAATCAAGCAATTATGACAGAATGGCATGCACTGTCTGCCCGCCCAGCACAAGGAGTCCCTGCCACTGAACTCAGAGTTTTCCAGCTGGGGTACGACACAAGGGAACCCTGCCACTGAATTCAGAGTTTTCCAGTTGGGGCCACTAAAGGCCCTGCTACGTACAGTAGGATACTTGTGAAGCAGGTAAGGGACCCAGTGGGGTGTGAAGAGTCAGGTGACAGGGCTGAATAGTAGGAGGGGTGCTTATGGGAGCTACAGCTTGCAGAGAAGAAAAAGAATAAATGAAAAAACAACATAGTATTGTCTTGTCCATCCCTCCTGCTGCACCAAGGTGACTATAGACAATCTGAACACTGACACACAACCATGCTTAACTCATGCTACCTTTACTCATGCTATTTAACCCTCTGTCCCAATCTGTAAGAAATCTGTCTAGTCCTGCTTTGAAATCCTAACAGTGCTAGTTTACACAACCTTACCAGGTAGGGTATTGCATAGGTTAGCAGAAAAACAAAAAAAGGTCTGATTTCAGCTCTGCCAGCATTAAGATCATATGCTGACCACATTGTAATAGTGCACTAAAATCATTTTTATTTACAGTATATAAGGCAGTACAAGTGATACACAGGGTAAATGGGAGGAAAAGACCCACAATTCATGCCTATACTGGGTGCTTAATTAAGGGAAATAATCCATGCTTTCTAATGTTTTCCCTTATGCTCCCCGCCTTCAGTTGGAGGGGATGACCTCTCATTCTACTTTCACTCACCAGCTCAAAGACTTGCATTCTCCATTCTGTCTATTCTTTTCAGTATTTTGTTGATCTCTTTTAATATTTAGATCACTGTGACAATGACCCTTCAGACTTCTTTAGTCTTAATTCTGTAATTCAAATATGTCTAATCTCTCTCCTCTGTTCTTGCCCCCGAAGCCACTATTTAGCTTGTTGGCCCTCTGCTGGACCCTCTTGATCTCATCAGTGCCTTTCTGTACTGTGTTTTTCAAACGTGGATGTGGTACTCCAGGTGTGGCCTGACCATGGTCTTGTACTAGGGAAAACATAATTTCCTTGCTCCTCACCCCTTCCTAATACATCCCAACACTGAATTTGCTCTCACCTGTAGCAGCACACAGCCCGCCTGGCTTAATCTTACTGTCAACAGTTACCCCTAGATTATTTTCCTCAGATGTGTTATCCACTGTTGCACAGCTGCACCACACACTTCCCATGTGTGTAATTACTTAAACCAGTTTTAACTGTTGATAATGTAGTATGCGTGTGTGGGGGGCATATCTAATTGCTGCATTTTTCTAATTGGCCTGCTATACACTACAGCATCATTTGATCACACTTCATTTGTAACTGGTCAGCACTATTCCATGCTCTAATTTTCCTGCATGTCTTAATCTTATATCTTTCTGGATAAGCCAGTCTGCAGTTTAATGTGTTTCTTAACATTGCTAGCTTCAAGATCAAAAGAAACAAATGGACATATTGCTAACAATTATTGCTTTGGAACATGTAACTGAAATTGTATTATGCAAACAATTTGTTGCTTGTTTAGAAAAAATAGGACTCGAAAACATGATGTTTTGCAGGGAGAACAGATACAAGTTCAGAGGTTAAAGACCGTAATAAGCTGCAATTTGGTGGGCCGGCTACCCTATGGGCATGGCAGACGTTTGTTCCCATGTAATTACATAGCATTAAGACAACATCTTAATGATACCATATACTCATACTGAGTCAATTCAGTTGGCAATTATGGCAATGTTCTGATTACACAGCCACATGTTACATTATGAGACACAGAACCTATACTTTTCACTCACAATGTTTTCACAGAGGTTTATAAAATATTAAATGGCACTGATTATCATAAAGTAGCATGATTACGCTACTGTTTATACAACATTTTTAAACTGGTGCTGGTGAGGCATTCTATTACTAACTGTAATTGAGTAAAACAGAATCATTTTATTTATAGTCCAGTGCTTAGAGCACTGAACTTTGAAACCGAAGATTTCAAGTGTGAAAACCCCCACAGCTGTTGCCTTACTGTGTGACCTTGAGTAAATCACTTGACCTCCCTGCCCTACAGGCCTCCTAATAGTAAAATTGAGCAGAAACAGGAACACACTGACAATGAGATACTGTATCTCAGCTAGGCCATCCTGTGCAATTAGTTTTAAAATAATTAAACCAAATAATGTCAGATAATTATACTGTATATACCTCATTGCATTTACTGTGCATATTTGCTGTTTATTGTGACTCTATATATTTGCCTCGATACGTTCTGCATACCATGTATTATCTTTGATACATTATCCCTGCTGCTCCCTATCTTTTTTCACTCCAGGTCACAACTAGAAATCATCCCATCCAGTATCTACTTGCTGGTCTTGGCAAACGTTTCAAATAACAATAAAAAAATAAATGAGATATAGAATAATTATATTAATATATGTGGGGGCCATCTATAACAAGGTATTATTTACATAGATGATGTTTGTCATGACCTAAATACCACAGGAGCAAGAGTTGAGTGATTTGCAAGGTCATTACCTACTGAGTTTATGTAAAAAAACAAGTTGACACTGCCACATATTTGATTTGATATAACTACTGGTTATTACTTAATGTGTAAAAATACTAAGCTAGTTATAAAAATGTAATTTAAACATCACAGTGTGTCAGGGACCCATAAGTGGGTGGGGAATTTGGTAGCCGCGCATTTAATGTTGAATCGTGTTGGAGAAGGGGGCAGGAGAGAGACAGAGAGATAAAGAGAAAAACAAAATACAGACACTTTTTCTAAGATTTCAAAAAACTTGTAACACATGGTTATGGCATCAGAAATGTGTATAACAGATTCTAACGGGTTAGAGACACATCAAGCCAGTTATTATATAAAATCAATGCACAGTGCTAACTTAAATGCATGATTTGATTTTAATAACACAATTTTATGGACATTAGATGTTTTATTTTTATTTTATTTATTTGAAAATTGATAACTAGGAAAAGCACAATGAGCCAAGGCTCTTTTCTAGGTGCTACCCAGAGGTAAGGGGAAGGGGAGTGCAACAAAGTAGCATAAACAACAACAATCATGTGGTACAAAGTAAGGTGCAGAATGCAATGGGTAACATGGCAAAAGTGCAACAACAAAATGAAAATGGAAAAAAAAGCGATGTTACACTTGGTAGCAGTGATATGCAAAATAAAGTGAACAGTGCATTTAACAAAACAGCAGTGTGGTAGCTTTTAGCAGAAGACAAAATTCAGGCAGAGGTAGACCCCAGGTGGAAGCCCACCATTTGAAAGGTATGGGTAGGTACAGGTATCATCTTGTCTAACAGTGGTCAGATAACTATGACATTAGAGCTATCATAGAATCTGCTGATAATCTGCCAACCCTAAGGAAAGGCGCACATTATACAATTTGAGCAGCAGTAGCAATAAATATCAATATTTGCAGAAAAAAACTGTCTGCTGCAAAATCTGTAGAATAACAAACTACAGTGTATGGGAGATGTTAATGATTGCCTCTTGCTGACTAGTACCTGGAAGAGATGTTCACATTTAACACCCCCACCCCCCAAAAAAAAACAACATAATTTTACAAAATTGGATCTCTTTTATCAGTATATTTCTGAACACATAAAAATGCTAAACACAGTTTGCAGCTTTATTAGTTGCAGTAGAAAAACCATGAAACCACTGATTGTTTAAGCTAACATCATGGAATATACTGTAAGGTATGTAGAGTTTACACTATTTTATAATGAGAAAGTATCTAGGATGCACAGAAAATGCTGCACAGCATAGCACAGGGGCCTAAAAATAAAATCTCTATCAAATTAAGTTTAGTAACATAACATGAAGATTTGTAATCAAGATCCAATGTTAAATGATTCATTGGTCATCTTATGCTAAAGCATAACACATAAGAATGACAAATAAGATATGTTTTATTGATAAAACAAAATTTCCCACCAACCAGCCATTTCATCACCATGTAATAAACAGAATGAGCGAATTATCGTACATGAGCGTATTTCAAATATTTATTTTTTATAGATCGTATTCATATTCAGAGGTACTGATTTATGGCAACTGAAACACCCACATTCTGGGAGTTTTACCACTGTTTGCTAATATTCAATCATAGTCAAAAAATCATATTTTCCAAGATTCTTTCTTTTTTCTTTTTTTTTTATGTTTACTAGGGAACACCAGTGAAAATTGCAAATAAATGTCACTAATTATATTTTAAGTTAATTATGGTGTATGCGATCAGTTTCCACATTTTTTTTATTTTTAATTTTACCAGCTTTTGATTACCAGATGTATAGAATTAATGTAGAAAATGTTGCCTAGATAAACATATGGGGCAGGATCATTAAAACTAGCTTGCTGAGGCGTAGCATGTTTTGCCACATCCAGGCAAACTGTGCCCAAAATGCAGACCACCTAAAAAAGTAATCTAACTTTTGGTTACAATTGTTGCGATCTGTGGCACTTCAGGTCCCTCTTGCATCAAAAAAGTAACATGCGCATCATGTTTGCGTCACAAGCTGTCACAAATTCAGGCTTACAAATCAATCAAAACATCTGAAAATAGTTCCAGGACATTTTGGTGCATCCATAAGTATGCAACCTCCCCAGCAAAATCAGAAGTTGTAACCAAGCTTTCCCGTTAAAGATCCCTGGCCATAATATCTGCGAACAATAATTGTTGTCAACTTAAAAAAAACTATCTTAGTTGACAGGTGGACAATTTTTAGCAAGTACTAAACACAAGCTTCTTACTGCTGCACTGAGGCTGAGGCCTAATCTTCTTTTGTCAGTTTCAATCTCTTCTTAATGAATTCATTATCCTTAATGCCTCAGTTGAGTTATACCTGAATTACCATGTGTCTTGCCAGCACATTTCCTTTGAATATGACAGTTCAGAAGTCTTACATGGTAGAATACTATAGTCTCTAGGGAAACATGGTTTGCTGATAGGAAGTCAATGCTGCCAAGAAAATGCAGTTGGCATGTAATTTCATTTAAAAATATAGATCTGGTCCCTTTCTTAAAGGAAACATACCTTTCAATCTACATGCCAGGGAAACACACCTTAAACCATTAAGTATCTGACAATTAATGTAAAGCAAGTAGTCAAACTGCAAAGCAAAATGCAGCAGAATGCTGACATTGTAAACATTCAGATTGGTTAGCTTGTAGTCCTGAGCTCATTCATAAAGAACTGCTATTGTAAACAGAAACTTGGCTGTCCACCTCTTTGTGTGTTTTAATTAAAGTAAACCTGATTTCAGTGGTATTTGAATACAAAATGGAGTTGTTAGACAGCCAAAAGGAATCTCTATTCGAGCTTATTATTGGTCATTATTAATAAGTAGACTAATCTTGTGCTACTAAGCCATCCAGGGAGTATTATATTGGACTGCAACATCAACTACTGTCACCCAAAAGTATGAAAGAAATTGTGCATATGAACTTTCTACAACTAACTTAGCAAATCTGCAGAAATATGTGGCTGCAAAAGGGTACCATGACATTGTTTAATCATTCTTTTTAGGTCAACAAAAACTAAATATTTGAACCATCAGCCTAATTTAGGTAAAAAAAAAGTGAAAGCAGTGCACATTTGTCATTGTTATGGTATGTTTTCCTGTTTTTTTTTATAATCCTGATTTTTTTTCTGTGCTTATATTTTGCTTGGTTTAATAATTTATTATGGTAGATTTACCTTCTATGACAGTTTGTAAATAATATGGAATTCTTACAAATGGACAGTTATTTGTTGTATACAGTATTTAGAGAGTAATGGTCTGCTGTTTTTTCTTCTAAAATTGACATTATAGCTGTGATTAAAAGGTGCAAATGTTATCTTTATGAGTACTGACAATAGCCATGATATTTCTGCAACTATGCCTACAGGGTCTGTGTAGAATGTTCAATACTGTGGGACTATATGCACTGAGTTTGGCAAGGTCTTACAGCACACAGAAAATGATTTTAATTTTTTTAAATCCCAGTTTTCTGTTTCTTTAGAAAAGAAGACAACGTCCGTTCAGATAAAATGCTGACTAATATCACAACTTTCAAAACTCTGAATTTTGTTTTACAACAAAAGCCATCAAACCAAATCAGATTGCATATCAAATAAGACCTCTGAAGGATTTAGGTTTAGTTTGTTTTTGTTTCATAGTACAGTATTGCAGTAGTTACACTGAACATCACATGTTGAATGAAGTCACAGATCTGTCCTGGGCTGGTGATGTGATTTAATTAACGTTCCATTGTATAGCATTTCCCCATGCATGTAAAGAAGTAGAGGTGACCAAGAACTAATTCTAAATGAGACCTGTGCTCAACATGCTTTCCAATAAATAAGTTGAATTGAAATGCTGTTTGTAACCCAATAATTCAAATCATAATTGAGATGATAGCCGAAGTTACTGGGCAAACTGTACTTAAGACAGCAAACGTACAGATTTTCTTCAGAAACGGGAGTGACAGTGAAACTTGCTTGAGTTTTTTGTGAATACAGCCCTAGCATGTTGCAGTACTATAGAACTATAACTGAGCATTAGGAGAGCTTTCAGCAGCATGGAGTATAGCAAGACACCACAAAGTATCCCATATGCTATTGACAATAAAGACATGAGTATCATGTTACCAGAGCTAAGGCAGGCAAAAGGGAAATAGCAGCAGTGCTGCCTTAAAACATAGCCTCATAGACTCTGATTGCTTAAGCCAGCATGCGAGACAAAAAAAAATCAAAACCAGAAAAGACCCTTTTCTCATTTGCAAAAATCAGTGTTTAAACTTTGTATGAAACCACTTTAATGACAGAGAGTAATTATTTTCAGATTTAGTAGCCATCCCAAAACCTTTCAAATATGTATATGGCTAGAAAAAAAAGCCATTTATTTGAAACATTTGTAAAGCAGATTTGGATGGAACACAACATTTTTTCAAAAGCACTTATAGATGCAAACAACAGAGAGCTAAGTTAAGAAAAACTGATATTTCAGTGTAGAAAGGATGTTATTTGTTTTTACTTTGCAAGGCTTTTATATGGACTACAAAAGTCAGCAGGCTTTGCAATATATACAAACTGGTGTCTTAAGTGTAAAAATATTCTACTTAATCATTTTGCAGGACTCTTGGACATAAATATTTAGTTTTAAACATCTGGACAAGATTTGAAGAAAATTTGTTACTTACTGAATGGGCAGTTCTCCTTTTTGGTCCCTTTGACTTTGCCTTTTTTATTAATCTTGAGAAAGTACTTGGTGAAGGAGAAAAGCTTCCTCCTCCGCAAATCTCCTTGAAGATGATTGTAGCTACGCACATGCCTCCCAATAGTGAAAGAAGAGTTGGTGACCTCCAAAGACAGCATGTCTCTGCCAGTGTCATTGCAGGTGACAGGCAAAGAGTAGACCAGAGAAAGCAGCAAGAGACAAGACAGGTGTGAAAAGGTTAAGGCACCATGTGTCAGTATCCATTTCCACATTGTACTGAAGCTCTCGGCACTAAAAAAAGTCTCATAAAAACAAACATACTGGAATAATAGGAACAATTAAGAGCTGAACGGAGAGTTTGTGGCTGGGTATCTTTTTGCAAACTCTTGTATCATCTGAATTTACTGCATCAACATCCATAACTCGGGTGACAAATCACCACTAAAGTGCAAACTTTTCGCTTCCCAAGTCCTCTTAAATCTTCATTTAAAAACTCTTTAATCTTCTTTCTTCCCCTCTAATGGGGGATTTGTAGGCATTTAATGTGCTTTCTTTTTACTGCTAGTTTCTTCAAAAGGCATTATTCAAAACTCCTGAGAACTAGACAACAGTATATTTCAGTAAAGGTTTGTGTATGAAGTATGTCTCTGTTCTCACCTTCTTTTCTCTGCAACACACAGGGCAGCTGCAAACTCTTCAGTTAATTGTCAGGATATGAAGACAAGTTGACTTTGAACAGGCAGGAGTAGTGTTTTTCCCTTGCTGCAAACAGGTTTGAGGCTCGTGAATAATGTCAGTGATTACAAACCAGAGGTGGGATGTGCCTACAGTGGTGGTCAACCCGTTCCAAGGATCAAGCAGTGGTGAACATCTGAAACCAGTGAGATATTCCTTCTGTAGCAGTTCAGGAGATCACTGGCTACTACATTTTTCTGCCATCTTCAGCCTTAAGTAATTGCTGCAACTTTTCACCTTTTCTTCTAAATACCAGCCACCAGCATGGGTTGTATACACATAATCTTGCTTTCTTCCGGGCTGAACCAATTCCCTCTAGGCCGCCCCTTTTGGACTAGCTTTACAGCGTAGGCTTTTCTGGCAGCGAAGTGCTTGAGAGCCACCTGGAGCTTGTTGCTTGCTGACTTTTTCCTCTGCATGCGAAGGGGAAACCCTGTAGACAAGTCCTGCAAAGTAGATTATATGCTGGTCAGGAAGAGTAACACAACATAATTAGTTTCCTTTTCTTAATCTTTGCCAGCTTTCAAGGAGGTCCTAATTTAATGAATCATTTTACGTTTTGTTTCCGCTGCAGAAATAATTACTTCACACATCATCCTGCTCTTTCTTTTAAGCATGTCAGATTTATCGTCACTCATAAAGCCCCCAGTCCTTGACAGAAATAAAGCAGGGACCTCAGTAACTATTGCTAAATGCTAACATGACTCATTTACTGAATCACTCTTTCACTTCAAAGCAAAGGACTGCATTAGCATTGCAAGGATTTCATCATAAAGTTGATGTCTGAATGACTGGTTTTTATTTTATTTTGTTTATTTATATTCAATTTCCTTTGCACATTGCTATCCATAAGCAAATGTACCATCTCCAAATTTCATTTCTTTTTTTTTAAACAATCATTTTTTTTTTCATTTTGGAAAAGCCAAGGTATTTATTTTTTTCACTGATGGCTTGTCAAAATGGCATACTACCTTCAATGATATTCATTCACTTGCCTTTCAGAGTGTTTAAGACAGTGTGAAGTGTTCAGAAATACCATATTGCAAGGATATTGGAAGGGACTTTATGAGTGTTAACAGGGTAGTGCCTTGCTAACAGTACTTAAAACCCCTAAAGCAGGGGACTCACTAAAATGCCATTACAAAAGGCACAGTTAGTGAGACAATAACTTGTTAGCAAGCAGCACTAAAGTATGCCAGTGCGCATATGCAAATCACATGGCTGTGACTTGCATACAGGTGCACTGACATACTCAAGGGTTTTTGAATGTGTTAAACAGCTGTTTATGCTGTGCTATTTAATGCCTGCACAAGTCTAGTTTTACTGACACTGTGTTGCACCCCCACCATCATTGTCTTAAGCGATGTGAATGTAATCCTTCATAGTCTAGGGACCCCCCCTACCCCCAATTGCTGTACCAACATCTGTAACCCCACACACTGGGCATACTTCATCAGCTCCTGACCCATTTAAGATGCTATTATGTTCAATAGGTCAGCAACTGGCACAGACTCACAGCACACCACCTCGACTGACCAACTGACTGATAGGGAGCAAGCGCACATGTACTGTAGAAACAGCTGTTTCTGTAGCATGCATGCACTCACTCCCTATCACTTAGTCTTTGACCAACTGAGATGGTGTGCAGAGGGTCTGTGTCAGCCACTGACCTATTAGACATGACAGCACGATGGCCTGATGGGTGATGGGAATGGTGGGTGCTAAGTGAGTGGGCAGGGATGGTGGGTGTGGGAGTACAGATATTAGACAGCAATGGGTGGGGAACTACTAGACTACCAGGGAAGGGATTTTAAAATAACCAGAACAGTGATCTGGGGTGGGGCCCACTAGATTACCCAGGAAAAGGATTTAACAATAACCAGAACTGTTATTGGGGGTTGGGAGCCACTAGACTATCATGAAAGTGATTTAACAAAGACTGGAACACCGACTGGCATTAAGGGGACCACTACACTACCACAGAAAGGATGATACAATGCTTGATATGCTGACTGGGCCTGGGGGAGGAGGAATTTAGCAAAAATCAAACTGGTGAGCGAGTGGTCAGGGCCAATAGACTACCAGGGAAGGGATATTACAATGCCCTGTATGGCACTAAGAGTATGGGGACCACTAAACTACCAGGGAAGGGTGTGCTGCAGATCAAGTAAGATCTGGAGTTTATACAGTAGGTAGGGAAATGGACAGACTAGATGGGCCACACAGTCCTTATCTGCTATCAAATTCTATGTTTCTACAGTATGTTTCTATCTAACATTAATAAGACTGGTGATCGGGAGCTGACTAACAGGTAGTGAGCATGGATGTACAGCTGTTTATACAGTACATACGCACTTACTCACTATCATTCAGTCTGTGGATGGCTGAGTTGGTGCGTAGAGGGTCTGTGCCAGTTGCTGACCTAGTGGACCTGACAGTGTGATGGGTGAGTCAGAGGCTGATGGTGGGTAAGAGTGGTGGGTGCTCAGTAGGTGGGTGGGCTGGGGGCTGTGGGAGCACAGATGTTAAGACAGTGATCAGAGAGTGTGCAGACTACTAGATTGCCAGGTAAGAAATATTGTAATTATTGCTATGGTGATTAGGGGTTTGGGGGATCACTTTACTACCAGAGAAGGATTTAACAATAACCAGAACAGCAATTGAGGGGGCACTAGACTACCAGGGAAGGGAAGGGATTTAACAATTACTGGAACAGCAATCAATGAGTGGGGGATCAATTTGACTGCCAGGGATGGGATTTAACAATAACTGGACTGGTGATCAAGATGGAGGGACTACTGGACTACCAGGAAACTGATATTACAATGCTTGGTATGACATTTTGGGGTAAGGGGGGCTGAACCACTTGACAACCAGGGAAGAGATATCACAGTAATCAGGCTGGTGACTGGAATGTGAGGGTCGCTAGACTACCAGGTAATATTGTAAAAAGAGCAGTATAGAGATAAGGTGGGGAGGTGGGCACAATTACTGGACAAGCTGTTTGCTGTTGGCCTGTACTGAAGGGAAGAGGAAACTGTTTAACCAGGAAAGACACACTAAGCTGAAGCTTGTTTCCAGATGTGACCTGGGAGTACAAAGAAGTTAAGTGACTTGCTCAGGGTCACACAGTATGCAAGTGGGGGATGTGGGGCTGTAATGAGGCCATAATGAAACGCAAATTACTCCTTAGCACCTTGCCTGTTCTATGGGGCCATTTGCATGGGGAAGGTCACATGTGACACATTGCTCCACAGGTGCAATTGCCATTTGTGAGCCCTAACAGCTCACTTGCTCCTGGCTTCCCTATAGCTCCCATTGGCCAAGTGACTCATTTTGCCAGAAGGGAACTGTGGTATGCCAGGAACAAAGAGGCTGACATCTGCCTGCTTCAGCTGTTATACTGAAAAAAACAGGTTACTCACCTGTAACAGTAGTTCTAGGAGTGGTATATGATGTTCATCCACAGTTCTGGCAGTGTCCTTTCCCTTTAAGAGCTTGCTGGAAAGTCTTCAAGCTGGCTTCTTCCACCCACCTGGATGGTAACTCCCTCGGCTCCATCCCCTGATGCCAGATCTTGCTCACAGGAAGCAGATGTGTGTGCCAAAGCCAGAGGAGTTCAGGTGGGTCTGTGTGGATGAACATCATATACCACTCCTAGAACTACTGTTACAGGTGAGTAACCTGTGTTTCTATGGAACATGGATATGATGCGCTTTCCAAACTTCTTTGTTTTTGTGTGTTCCGGAGCCCATCAATCCTCCATTTGTCGGTCAGATCTGCCCCACCAGTTGTCCTCCCATGCCCAGGCTTACCCCCCCGAGCGGGGCCACTGGGAGGGCTCCCCCTCCCAATGGACACTGTAGGAGAGCCCCGGCTCACCCCCTGAGTCAGGGCCACAGGAGAGGGACCCCCCGATGGATGTCAAAAGGCAGTGGAGACAGAAGCAGAGCAGGTCGTCATGCCGGGAGGGGCCAGTATTTTTCAATGCTTGCTGGATCCTGGGGGCGGGGGCATGCAGTGACATCCAGCATCTGCCCCACCCCCGTAAGGTGATGGCACTGGTCATTAATGGTACTCCCAGCCTCCAACAGGGGTCCTGAAAGCACTGGACACTCTTCCCCCTCCACCCAGAGAAGGAGAGCAGTCCACAGGACACTCGATCCTCCCCCCCCCCAGCAGGCCCTCCAACTCCCAGGTCCATTCTCAAACCTAGGTCGTTGGCATCGCAAGCAGAAATCCAACTGCTGCACCGGTGGGCCCACAGTCTATCCACTCTTCTGGCAGACTCCTAACAGTTTTCCAGGAGGAGATAGGCAAGGCACACACCCCCCTACTTATGTAACAGAGATTGGAGAACTGAGGCCCCAAAACCAGCATCCCAGCCTGACTCAAGGTCAGTGTGGTAATGGGAAATGAAGGTGTGTGCTGACCTCCAGGTAGCAGCCCTGCAGATTTCCTGGATAGGGATGTCCCTGGAAGCAGCCACCAATGCAGTGGTATGGCAGGTGGAATGAGCCCTTAGCCCTCCAGGAGGCTCACTATGTGCCAATCTATAGCAGAGATCAATGCAGGATACAATCCACCTGCCAATCTTCCGCTTGGCAGCAGGTCTGCCAGGTGCAACTTCAGTGTGGGTGACAAACAGTTGGTGAACCTCTCCCTGAATTCCAGCAATGCACTCTTTATAGTAAGTGAGTGCTCACCACAGCTCCAAAGTATAGAGCCTGTGCTAGGCCTCTGAGGTGTGATTAGTGAAGTACACCAGGAGATTAATCATCTGGTCAAAGTGAAACTCAGACACAACCTTCGGGAGAAACTTCGGGTTGAGGCACAAGACAACCTTGTCCCTGTGAAAGATCAAGTAAGGAGACTCCATCGAAAGTGCCTGAAGCTCACTGATCCTTCTGGCTGATGTAATAGCCACCAAGAAGGCGGTCTTCCATGAGAGGTGAGACATGTCTTACCTGTGCATCGGTTTGAATGGCTTGCCCATGAGCTTTGCCAAAACCAACAACAAGTCCCACAGTGGTGGTGGTGGTTCATGCACCAGAGGGGAAATGTGGTCAAGGCCCTTGAAGAAGCACCAGACCACCTTCTCCTGCGCCACTGACTGCTGACCGTCCCATGCCTGGTAAGCAGAGATGGCTGCCAGGTGCAATTTAAGGGTCGTCGACTGAAGACCCGACTAAAGAGATGGATCATAGGTAATCAAGGATGCTAGCCACTGGACAAGACAAAGGATCCACTCCCTTCCAAACAGAGAATCTCTTTCATTTGAAGGAATAGCACTTCCTGGTTAACTCCTTCCAAGATGCCTCCACAACCGTGAAGACATCTTCAGAGAGACCCAAAGCCTGGAACTCTAGCTGCTGAGGAACCAGGCTATCAGGTGCAGGGATTGAAGAACCGGATGGAGAACCTTCCCTTGATCGATGAAAAGCTGGTCTGGGCACAGAAGAAGATGCCTCAGGAGCCTGCTGCTGAGGCTGAGGAGATCGGGGTACCAGAACTGGTGTTGCCAGTCTGAAGCCACCAATGTCACCTGTGCTTTGTCCCTCTTAGCCTTCAGCAGTACCTTGTGGATCATGGGAATTGGAAGGAAGGCATAGAAGAGGCCTAGTGTCCAGGGCTTCAAGAAGGCATCCCCCCTGCAACGTTCCCTGCTGAGGGAGGTGGACACAATACAGCCTCAGCTTTGCATTCTCCCTGGAGGTGTACAGGTCCTCTTTAGAGGTACCCCACTGGGAGAACAGGCTGTGTACTACCTCTTGGTGGAAAGACTACTCATGAGATGCCTCACCCACCCAGCTGAGAGTGTCCTCCAGCTGATTGGAGGCCCCTGCCACATGGACAGCTAGGAGATCTGCCTCCAGGCTGTGCACAAGGGTCCACACATGGAGGGCTTCCTTGCATAGAGGCTGATAGTGCATCCTGCCCTGTTTGCTGAGGTGGTACATGGTCATGGTGTTGTCTGTCTGGACCTGGACCACCTGACCTGGGATGTGTAAAGCAAATGCAGACTGTGCCAACTGAACTGCTCGGAGGTCCAGCAGGTTGATGTGGCATCAGGACTCCTTGGGGGTCCAGACTCTGTGGACTCTATGTTCCCCCATATGGGCACCCCAGCTCATGAGAAAGACATCAGTCATCAGGATGACCATCAGCTCTGGGTGGACAAACAGGATCCCTTCCTGCAGACCCATTGGGACTAACAACTACTGGATAACATCCCACATCTGCTGGGTCACAGTGACCAGCTGGGTGAAGTGACCCTTGTGTCGAGACCACTGGCTGGCCAGCTCCCACTGCAGGGAGCGCATTCTCCAGCAGACCCAATGGACCATGCTGGTGCAGGCTACCATGTAGTCCAGAAGGCACAGGAAGTCCCGGGCAGGGCACAGTTGCACAACCCAAAATGATCGGGCAAAGGAAGAGAGAGTCTCCGCCCTGTCTGTCGGGAGCCGGGCCCTGGTTCTGCAAGAGTTGAGCTTCACCCCGATGAAGATGATCACTTGCAAAGGCATGAGTTCTAACTTGGCCTTGTTGACCAGGAGACCAAGGGAGATGCAGGTCTGGAGGGCCAGGTCCCTGACCTGCTTCACCTCCAGCCTGGAGGGACCCGTAATCAGCCAGTCCTCCAGGTAGGGGTAGACCCAGACCCTTGGCACCTCAGGTAAGTTGCCACCACTGCAATGCACTTGGTGAAGACCCTGGCGGCCAAGGAGAGGCTGAATGGCATGGCCTGGAACTCGTAGAGGGTTCCCTTGGTTCAGAAGTGGAGGAAGCTTCAATGAGACAGATGGATCGGGACGTGGAGGAACATGTCCTGAAGATCCAGGGAGAAAAAACACATATTTAACTCTAGATATGGTATGATCTGTGACAGAGTTACCATCCTGAAGGTGTGCGACCTGAGGGACTTGTTCAGGTCATGCAGATCTAGAGTGCTGCACCAGCCCCCCATCCACTTTGGCACCAGGAAGTACCTGGAGACAAACTCTGGGTGTTCTGGAGGATCCATGACAGGAACCATGACCTCCTTACTGAGGAGCTGGGCTTTGTCGGCTCTAAGAGCTGACAGCATATCTGCAGAAACCAATTCCTCCCATGGGGCACCACCTCTGAAAGGAGGGCACTGCTCAACTTCCAGAGGCAGACCCTGACCCACCATTTCAAGAACCAACTTGTCCATGGTGACAGCAGACTAGGCAGAAAGGAAGTGGTGGAGCTAAATCCCCATGGGAGGACCCAGGGGAGGTGTGACAGGCATGAGGGAGGTACCCCTCATCCCATCACTGGGAAGGCTTAGAGGAGAAGGACGGCCTATCTTAGGTGTCACCAGAGCCTCTCCCTCTAGGCTTGTGGATGACCAAGGCCACCGACCTGGGCCGAGGTCATCAGGCCTGAGCTTGTTGACCAGTCTGGGGCTGGGTTGGTTTGGCAGCAGGAGTGGAGGTGAACTGAAAGGGCTTCCTCTTCTGCTGCTGCTTGGTGCCCTTATGGTTCCTCTGGGCAGATGTCATGGAATCCAAGGTGGCACTGGACTTCTCGATACAGGTGCAATGGCCCTCGACCCCGGGCCCAAACAAGTCATTGCCCAGAAAAGGGACATCTGCCAGCTTGTGCTGAGTGTCCACCATGAAGATGGAGATCCACAGCCAAGCCCTGCAGTGAATGGTCACTGAGGCCACCATGGAGCAAGAACAGGAGTCCCCAATGTCCATGGAAGTCTGCAACTGTTGTTTGGCTACAGCCTGGCCCTGGTCCTGGACCTGCTTGACCATGGTCTGAAGGTCCACTGTCAGATGAGGAAGCACCTCATCCAGGGTGCCCTGCAGGGCATGAGAGAAGTGGGCCATGAGAAAGGCTGAGCTCACTTGGCAGACCAAGCAAGTAAGTAGGGTAGACTTTTTTAGCCACATGGTTCAACTTCTTGGACTCCTTGTCGGGTGGCTTGCTAACATCCCCAGTGTTGCTGGAGCACCGAAACACAGAATCTTCCACCAATTCCTCGGCAGAGCAGTGCTCTGTAAATCTCGAAGGGGAACTGGTAGGTACCACATACTTGTGAGGTCAGCCGGGCTGAAGGTACAGGGCAGGAAGCAGGGTGCTGCCAAAGCTCCAGGACAGGGCCAAGAATGGCCTCTGCCACCAGGAAAGCCTCTGTAGGAGTGTCTTCCCGGTCAAGATCTCGGTCAACAGGTAATGAGCCCACTTCTGGATGTGCTCCATTTCATACCTGTCAACTCAGATATCAGGAGGAGAAAGCCCATGAAGGAAGATAGGCCTTCATCCATCGAGAGATCCACCACAGATTCTACATCAATTGGGTGGAAGTTCAGGAAGGAACCCTTGGAGTCCAAGGAGTCGTTAGAGAGTGGTTGACTGCCCGAGTCCCCACTGACCCTCCATAGACAGTCAGGGGTGACATTAACCAACAGCCAATGGGGAAGCCCCTTACACAGGTGAGACTCCTTAGTCGGTGCACCGGTCAGCACCTGTTTAGGTGGCAGTTCCACCATGATCAGTGGAGGCACCAGGGTCAGATGAGCCGGGACTATTTTGCTCTGCTCCATCAATGGAGAATGTTTTGGCCTTTTGAGCGACAGCCAGATGATGGCTGGTGTAGGAGTCAGAGTTGACTTGATGCCAGTAAGCACCAGCTGTTGCCACATAAGATCCTCGTAGCATTTACACAATTTGCACTGAAGCCTCTCCTCACCCAAGGAGGACAAGGAAGAAGAGTAGTGGTGGCGCTACCTTCCATGGCTCAGACAGTGGGAGTGCCGATGTCGGCAGGAGCCGCTTGAACCACAGGAGGAATACTGAGGCCTTGACCTCAATTACCAGGGGGACTGGTGGCAGGTCTCTGAGGGAGTCAGTGAATGCTGAGATTCCTCCAGGTCAGGGTCAGGGACCGGGGGGGGTCAGTGGACTGATCCGTCCCTCCAACCGTCTGAGTCAGGACCGGAGTCCTGGACAAGGAATTGTTGGCCTCTTCATTTGACAACTGGTCGGTTGGCTCAAGAAAAATCTCAGCAAGGACCTCAACCAGCGTTTCAGCCAACTGGCCCAATGTAGTTACTGTAGAGTCGGCAGCCATGGCCGAGGACTCAACCGAAGTTGGTTCCGGAGAAGCAAGGGAATCAGAAACTCTCAACCAAGAGTACTCCCAATCCCATGAATGACAATGAGTCCTCTCTTTCCCTTTTTTGGACTCTTTCTTGGATTTGGACTTGTGCACAGAGGATCCCTGTCCAAGGGTCGGCTGAGACTGGCACAGTTCTTTGAAGGATCCCATAAAAGTTGAGCCCAGCTGAAGTGGCTCAAAGGCAGATGCTGAAAAGGAGAGGGACACGGCCTGGGCTGCCTCCTCTTCAAAGGCCACAAGCTGTTCAGCGGACCCCCGTGGCTGCAGAAACCACCCAATGGGCATCCTCAGATTTGACTAGCAAGTTCCGTTGTGCCAGACAGCCAAGTTTAAGTCAGGCAAGACGGTCCTCTAGAACAGTCGTGTGAAATGAGCAACAAAAGTCGTAGGCTGTGGCATGCTGACCGATTCGGGAAATCTTCTGCCCGCAAAGGCACCGGTGGAACCCAGGAGTGGACTTATCGTCCATGGTGGTCGTGATTGAAGATCGAGCTGAAGACAGAAACTCGAAAGAGTTTAAAGTTTAGGAAGTAAATCTGCTGATTTAAACACTAGGGCCTACTCAATGTGGGAGCGTAAGGAGGAAACCTGCTTCTTCCAGCAGAAAGGAAGATCTGGCATTAGGGGGCAGAGCCAAGGGAGTTACCACCTGGGTGGGTGGGAGGAGCCAGCTTGAAGACTTTCTGGAAAGCTCTTAAAGGGAAAGGACACTGGCAGAAGTGTGGATAGAACATCATATCCACATCTCTAGAACATGCTTTTATTAATTGCAGTGGGCTTCAAGCATGTTCTGATGCACCTGTCTGGTAGTTTGCTCCAGGCACTAATGCATTCATGGAGCAAACTTTCAGTGAGTACAAATCCAGTGCTTGGAATACCCCTGTCTCTGTTTGCAGAGTTTTGACTGATGTGACTCTATCTTAGAAGTGACGCTAATAATACTGACCAAATACACTAGATATCTGCAAAGCCACAAATTATGAAAACTACTGAAAAAGAAAAAAAGATGTATCAAATGCTGGACTTTTTGACAATCACTGGAATTGTATCCAGCTAGACTATTTATTTTAATGGGTTCAGAATACTTAATACCCATACAGATGTCATCAGTTGAGCCACACTGTGCAAGTACAGCATTATTTTACTAGTGCTATGTCCAGAAATATTGAGCACAAAAACATATACAGTACCGTCCTGTATTTAATAACAATAAGATTTCTATCTGTCATTGTTAGGCCATAAATAAAACAGAATGGTTACATTAAATGCATGCTGAAAATAGAAAATAACATTGGAATCACATTTCAGCTTTTTGGTCTTCTTCAGGAATGATCTATAAAGAAATAAAGTACAGTTATCTACAAAAGTAGAGTGTAAACAGGGATATATGTTGGGAAGGCAAAGGGGTGGTTCTCCCCATATAACAGTATGTTTAATGCTGTATACATAGGGACCAAATGAAAAATAATTTCAGTAGATGCTAACTTGACCTTGTAGATTACATGAGTTTATTTTCTATATTTGTGCATATGTATTTATATACTGTAACAGTAACATAGCATACTCACCCAGTGTTCGAGTACTTTTGTACTGTGGGTGACTAACTGGATTAACTTGAGAAAGCTTGTGAAAAAGATCACAGCAATGATGCACTATTTACCAGAATTTGATCTCTCTCTCCCAATAGATTCAAATCACTAACATAAATGTATGAATGTAGATTATATCTCTGTAATGAGACCTGAATCATTCTCAGTTACTTCAAAGCACTGAAATTCTACCTCCTCTTTTAGCAGCAATAATCAGACCATTAATAGACTCCTTTATTAATTGTTTCTCTATACCTAAAATGGATTGCATTCAGCAAAGGTTGATGCTAGAACCTTACCTTTAAAGAGGGGATATCGCCAAAAGCACTCAACTAGGATTTTATGAACAGAAGATCCCCAATAAGCATCACACCATAATACAGATTTCTCTGTAACTTTCTATACAAGTTACAAGCCTTTTCATGACCATGATTTCTTTGCCCATTAGAAAAAAACTGGTTTCAGTTAACAGCTGTTGATTATGTCATGTGATGTCAGCTAGAATGGTCCCACTCTAGTCCTCACAGCCAGTAACAATATATTATATGACCACTAGCTCGTACAGACTTTCCACCACCAATGATGAAATCTGCACGTTTCAGAACTCTTGAACTTTGTTCACTGTATCTCTGCAAAACAAACAAAAAAAAACACTCAAGACTGCACTGCTTCCAAATTCTGTATCCTCACTCCTCCCAAAATGTGTGCCTTGTGGTCCTGTCACATTCTGAACCCAACACACTTCCTAAATTTGGCACCTCACATTATTTTTTATTTATTTAAAATATATTTTATCAGGTAAGCACACACAGCTTAGGACTCATTTCCAGTTGTGATAGGGGAAGGAGGATAGGGAATGAGAAGGTACACATACATAAAACAAACAGTACAGTGCCAAACAATTTCTATAACAGAGACTAAATTATACATTTCAAGGTATTAAACATATTGTAAGGGATGAAGGTGCAATACAATGACTGCACAGTGACAGGGTTCAAATAGTTCCCATGACAGTAACTAATGAATCTCCTGACCCCCACAAGGAGAGGACTGGTGAGCTTTGGTGGGGGGGTCCCTATGCATGGAAAGTGGCCAAGCCTGACATTGAGAGTAGGTCAATAGAGATTTGAAGAAGGACTTGACCAAGGCCTTTTTAGATTTGAGGGAGGGAGAGGCAGTGACTTTGGAGGGTAGCTGTTCCAGATGTTGGAGAGCCTGAAGCTAATGGAGGCTTGGCCTAGGTTGCACTTGTAGAGGAGGATATGGAAATGACAGTTTGCCTCAGATCTGAGTGAACAAGCTGGGTTTGCATACAGAAAGGATAGGTCAGATGGGTAACTGTTTAGTTTGCCAATCCATTGGTTTGCTCCCATGACAGCAGCATGCATCTTCTGTCTTACCTGAGGAGGGATCCAGCCCAATCCATTGTATGTAGTACAGTGATGTGTATGGGGGGAGTAGCACAGTGTAAATCTGAAAAACGTGGTGAACAAAGTGGTAATTTTGTCAAGGGAGGTGGAGTTTGCTCCTAAGTAAACTATGTCTCTGTTGTCCAAGAGGGGAAGGATTGATTGATCCACTAATTGTTTCTGTACTTTTTGAAGACAGTGCTTTATGCGATAAAGAGTGCCAAGCTTAGTCAAGGACTTGGCCACTTCCTGGGAAATGTGCTTGGAGTAATCAAGGTGCTGATCCAAGGGGAGGCCCAGGTATAGTAGTTATAAGTGGCAGCCGAGTCCAGAGAGGTCCTGTCCAGGGACTGTAAGGTCAGAGAGGAGGAGGTAGGGTTGATCCATTGCTTGGAGCTGAACAGGATGTACAATGTGTTCTTTTGGTTCATGACAAGATGATTGTTAATGAACTATTTTTGGATTGCTATGAAGTTCTGTTGAGGGGCACCTCAGTTGAGGCAGAGGGACCTGATGCATAGACAAAATAGTATCCACTGCATACATGTGTATAATGTTGGCTGAAATGGTCAGGAGGAGGAGGTCTTTGATGAATGTGGTGAAGAGCAGGGCTCCAGGGTCAAATCTAGGGGGAGCCAAAGGGAGACAGGTAGGGAGGGTGAGGTATTCGGTCCTAACTTGACAGACTGAGTGCAATTGTCCAGGTAGGAGCAGAACCAAACTGAGGCTGTTGGTGAGACACCAGAGTCTGCTAGTTTGACTAAGAGATGAGGGTAGTCCATGACATCATGACATTTGTGAGGTCTATAAATATGGCCCCTGTGCTCAGTCCCTGTCTGAGGTATAATGTAATGGATCCAAAATTAACTCTATCTATCAAAATATCATTTATTTAAAAGGAGATAGCCATGGGACCAGAGGGACTAAAAATTGATTATTTTTTAAATCACAAGTTGTAGTTGGAGCAGTATCATTATACAAAAGAAGTACAATGTTTATCTGTTAATATTTAAATGTTTTATCATTAAAATTCATTGGTTTATTTTTAGAATTTATTTTGCAATTATCAATTAAATGTTATATCAATACATGAGAACCATATATACAGATTTGGTAGTGTCTGGAGTCAAGCTTTAATTTAAAAAAAACTAAATTCCTATACCTAACATTTCCAAAGTCAGCTTTTTCTAAAGATCATTCCTTTGAAAAGAGATGATTCTAGAACCAGGGGGCCTAGGAGCTTGATTTGTTTTCACATGAAAGCTTGTAGTTACAGCAATATCAATATATTGCATAGGCATAGTGCTCATCTTATGATAACATAAGCTTTTATCATTAACATTAATTGATTTAATTTTCATAATATTGTTTACAATTATTGATAACACCTGATGTTAATACACAAACACTGTATTATTATAACATAGCAATATTGCCCTAACTCCAGGTTTTCATAAAAAAATTACAGTAAGTTTCTGTCCCTAGCAATAACAAAGTAGGTTCTTTCTAAACCTGGTTTTGTTGCCAATGTCCTTTTGGGTATCCCTTGCCTCAGTGCTTTTGTGCTGAGGTCCTTTCTTTTTTTGGCTCTGCCATGACCCAAACCCGTAAGACCACATTAGGACTGTCTCATTTCCCCATGGTGGCAAACAGATGAGGCACACTAATGATTCCTATGTAGGACAAAACACATGGCTGTGTCTTCTGGTCTCACCCTTTGCAGATCATGTGAGAGGCCCTTTGGCACCAGGTATTGTAACTTAAAGCAGAACTAGCCTAAATGCTCATGGTGATTTGCATATCTATCTATATGTGTGTATATATATATATATATATATATATATATATACATCATGCTTTGCATTATGGGGGTATGTGGGGTACTGTATTTCTTTGAAACCTTGCCTTCTTGCCAGTTCCCTTTTTTGGTAACACTTGCCTCAGTGTTGTTGTGCTGAGGTTCTTTGTCTTTTCAGTTTGCTTTTGTTATTTTGGGCTCACCATGACTCAAACTCTTAAGACCACATTAAGGCTTGTTCAATGAAAGCTTGTAGTTAGAGCAATATTCACATGTTACATGGTATAGGGTTCATCTATCAATATCCTGAAGTTTTATCATTAATATGTATTGATATATTTTCATTCTATAGTTTACAATTCTTGATAAAAAATGTATATTGTTACATGAGCACCTTATTACTATCACATAGTGATATTGCCCTGACTTCAAGCTTTAATCAAAAAAGTCCCTAACTCTAAATGTTCCAAAATTAGATAATTTCTTTCCCAGGCAGTAACACTGAAATTGGAGTGGAAAGGAATTGTTTTAATATGAAAGCTTGTAGTTAGAGCAACACACCATATAGTATAGGTACAGTGTTCATCTATCAATATCTTAAGATCTATTGTTATTTTTTTGATAAACCTGTACAGAATTTTCAAATTCTGGTATCAGAAATAGAATTCTGAAATTCTGAAAGTGGTATTTAAACCACAGATTAGTAATTTGAAGTCTCCATAAACCACAGATTGGTGTTCCTTAGTTTACTTGAACCTCAGATCAGGTTTCTGCAAACTGCATAAAACTAATCTGCACTTTTGGTAGACCTTGGAAAATGATCTGCAGTTTACATTGAAAGGCTTTTGGAACTCAGCAGATTTTCATGAAACATTTCAAAAAAGCAATTCAGAAGTGGAATTACCATTCTGCCTAAACTCCACCAATGTAATTTCACATTTCACACAACCCAATTTATCTATTTTCACAATATAGTTTACAATTATTGACATATATGAGCACTGTATTAATATCACATATCAAAGTTTCTCTGACTCTAATCTTTCATTTAAAAACAATTAGAGACTTATCATAAGTTGTGCCAAAGTTAACACTTTCTACAGAGAATTTCTTTGAAAAAAAAGATAACTCTGGAACTGGAGAGGCTAAGATTGTAACTTATTTTTAAATAAAAACTTGTAGTTAGAGCAATATTGATATATATCGTCTATGTACAATGTTCCCCTATCAATATCTTGAAATATTATCATTAATGATTATCAATTTGTATTCATAAATTGATAACACTTTATTTTGATACACTATTATTACTCTGTATCAATATTGCCCTGACTCCAGGCATTCAATACAAAAATAAGTATCTAACCCAAACGGTTACAAAGTTAGCTCTGTCAAAATATAACTCTTTAAATTATATAACTCTGTAACCTAAGGGGCTAGGAGGCTATTTTTTTTTCTTAAATGAAAGCTTGTAGTTACAGTAGAGCAATATCAACATATTGCATCAGTAAAATGTTAATCTATCAATATCATGTTGTTTTATCCTTAACAGTCATTGATTTATTTTTATAATATATACACAATTATCAATAAAACTTTACATCAATGCGTGAGCACTGTATTACTATCACATATTGATATCGCCTGGAGCCAAGCTGTTACTTAAAATATTAAGCTCCTGGCCTGGCCCACTGCGGCGGATGGCTGAGGCACCGGATACCTTATCTCCTGCCTTGCTGGTGACCTAGGTTCAGGAATGCACCAGTGTCACTTGGGGGGGCAGTTGGGAGAAAGAGGACTTACCATCTCTAGGACAGCTCTCCTCCCTTGGGGGGGTCCTGACTCCTACCACTTGACTGCCACCTGGCAGATGATGGCCCACAGCCTCAGTGGGAGCAGTAGACATGCAGTGAATCTGGTGACACAGCACACAGGTGTGCCAATGCTCTTGTGCATGATCATATCACATGCTGACTCCCTGAGAAGAAAACCAGGAGGAAAATACCACAGCTCATTTGGAATGCCCCGCAGGCACCAAACAACCCTACATGGCAGGTCAACTATCAAACAGGTAGTTAACTCATAAGTCCCCAAAGCAGATTGATGACAAGGCTGGGGGATGTCACTGAGTCCAGGGCCATAAGGAGGAAAACAGGAATAACAAAACAAATAAACAAAAATTAAGTTTCTCTACTTAGCAGTTCTAAAGTCCACTCTATCTAAAGATAATGGTCTAAATTTTCAGAATGAAAACTATGATACAAGGTGGCTGTGCCAAATGGGTATGACACAAATGGCACCTCGCATCATAGTCTGCAGCTATCGTAATTTTCAGATGCTGGCTGCTTCAAAATTGGGATACTGTGCACCACACCCACCCTGCACCACCCTTGAAGAAGAAGTGCCCATGCACCAGGCTGCAAGGGTGGCTGCACCACAGTAGGATTGCACCATTCCCTTTTTTGCTCTTCCAGAAGCCCCACCATGCTTGTGGGAGGGGAAGGGAGGGGAAATTGTTTAACCAGGAAAGGCACACTAAGCTCCCAGGTGTGACCTGGGAGCACAAGAAAGTTAAGTGACTTGCTCAGGGTCACACAGTATGCAAGTGGAAGCTGTGGGATTCAAAACCAGGTCTGGTCTGCTGGATGTCACCAGATTTGCAGTTCAGAGCCTTAGACCACTGCACTATACGGCCCTATATTGTAACAGGGGGCTGACTTTAGACCACACAGAAGATGGTCTAAGGGCCATCTGCTACATCCAGACAGGGTGGCCAATGGAGGGGATTTGCAAGGAGGATAGTGGAGGAACAATGAGCATGGTGGGTGCCCTAGTTAGCAAGGTGGCACTGTGGGAAATGCAGGGTGCTGGAATGGCACCAGGAGAAAATGCCATGTCAATGTCCAGTGAGATGATTGGCAGTGGTAGAGGGGGGTTGGCAGGGATGAATTGTGACCTTGCTCCAGTTGCACATAGCCCTGGCACCTGCCCCATAGGATACCAGTCCCCAATATTGTCAATGGGCTGAAGTGACCAAAGGTTGCTGGGTGCAGGTGATGGAGGGGACCTTCCCTGGACACTGCAACAGTCCCCTGGTACTGCAGCCTCTTCGTGGAGGCAAGCTGCTGCTCACTGGTAGTGTTGTGGACTGGTGCACCTATGGGGCAGGTGCCAGGGCTGTAGGCAGCCAGAGCCCAGTCACAATCCATCCCTGCCAATCCCCCTCTACCCCACCCAATTGGCTCACTGGATGTCAGCATGGCACCCCTGCCAACTGCCTCCCCAGTGCCCTGCACTTGCCACCATGGCCCCTTACTGATTAGGGTACTCCCCACATTCTTTGTGTCCCTGCTTCCCTCCTTGCTGGCATATTCCCCACCCCACCCCACCTTCATGGACTCTCTTGGGTTGCCTGGGTGGAGGGGTGGTGGATCCCTCCATCAAACCCTGCAGGTGTGCCCAATATGTGACACAACCTTGCAGCTGCAGCAACTCCTGGGTCTTTGGTGCAGAGACCAATGTTTTTACAAAATATGACGCAGGGCCCCTGACACACCCAAAGTTTGCCGCAGCCCTAGATCACCGCAAATTTTGCAGTCAAAGGGCTTTTTGAAAATCTAGCCCAATATCTTTGAAAGGAGATCACCCTTGGAACAAGTGGGGCTACAAACTTAATTTGTTTTCCCATCATAGCTTGTAGTTCGAGCAATACTGATATATTGCATTGATGCAGCATTCATATATCAATATGTAAGTTGTAAAGATAATTGCAAAATACATTGAGAAATTCATGACATTTAAAAAACTCTTTGAAAAAGTTTTAAACTTCTTCTGATTTTGGGCAATATTACAGCATATTTAGTGATCATCTATAACATACAGTACTTCCACATCTTATGCTTTTAAACATGTTACACACATCACATTATTTCCTCATTCCTCATGACCCCTCATTTTCATGTGTTTTCATAGCTTCAGCAGCAAAAGCATCTGAAGATAATAAAACAAACACATACAGAAAATATATGAAAACCAGAAAAACCTCTGCAGTT
Source organism: Neoceratodus forsteri (assembly GCA_016271365.2). NCBI lineage: Eukaryota > Metazoa > Chordata > Ceratodontiformes > Ceratodontidae > Neoceratodus > Neoceratodus forsteri. Next base: position 740,220,031 of record CM057449.1, read on the forward strand.
CTGCTGAGTGAAAAACCACCTGAATGTTCCAAAACAGTACAGTCTCACACGTCATCCTTAAATGATAAGAAAGCATAGATGTTATAAAATGTTGCAAATCAAGTGTAAATTGTGTATGTTTTGAATTTCCTGATGTTTTATGTCTAAAAATGTAATTAAAAAATCAGAAAGGGGTTATGGTTCTCTTTGATGGCATACCACTATGCCCTATGAATTGCTGTCACTTTAAGATCACTTGTGTATAAAAGGAGCACCAGGAGGGGGCAACAGTATCCTCTTGACAAAACGTGTAAGTGTGAAACATTGAGGTTTGCTGGGCTAAATTTGTATTTAATTGCTGGAGAATTTTTATCACTTAAATAAAAGCTTTGTGCACTATATCCATTGTGACATGTAGCATCTGTTCAACTGGAGGTGATGAGTGTCTTGATTTTCTTCTGGCTGTGACATTATCTTATCATTGGTGTCTCCGAAGCTGAGAACAGCTTTTTCTTGCACTGATGCTTATCTACTTAAGCAATGCTTCTGCACCTCTCCATTTCGGTGAGTAACATACTGGTGTATTCTCCAGCATGTCAACCCAAGAATTAGTGCCAGCAGCAGTGAGGCTGGCAGCAACAGGGGTCCAAACTAACATGAGCCCAGGTGTAGATTTGTCTGCAACTATCTTTTTGAAACCAGGCTTTGATCCACCAGCAGCTCAACCTGTGACTATAATTTACAATACAACTGATCAGACACAGTCACAAGTGGTGCAAGAAGCATTCACACTGTATGAAAAATTGGCATTCAAAATACGAAGGCTAGTCTGGCACAAAGTAACACTGGGAAAGTATCTAGCCATTACTCACATCCCAAGAGGTCTGAGAATTCTCAAATTCCCCTCATCTGGTAAAGACCATAATGCCTTTTTTGGTACATGAATGGAAGAGGTCCACAATGCATCTACTCAGCTAATCAGATTCATAGTTAAAGACTATCAAAGTACAGGCACAACTGGGTGAGGAACTTAAAAGGAATGTGTTCTCAGCCAATTTTCTAGAGCACCTGAGTTTACCCAATTGAAAGAAAAATTCAATCAAGCATTATTACAAGTTAATAATAAACTAAGAGCTTACAAACAGAAAGAAATGATTCAGGATGAGCAAGATTACCTTAATGACCAAGTATTTAATTGGAAACAACAACCAAAATTAATTGAAAAAAATAATGGGACATCAAATTCTCAAGTGCCAACAACAGAAAGTGACTCTGATGTGGCTTCCAGTGTTTTTTTTAGATGACAGCTATGAGAACTCAAACGAGAACCAGGCCCCCCCACCTACGTCACAGCTCCAGGATCAGCTTCCGAAACCCCATTGTACAAGAAGAGGCAAGAGGAGTAACAGCAGAAAGGTACAACATTCAGGACAGAAGCTACAACAGGGGCAGGAACAGGGGCTGTGGTAGGGCCAATGCCAGTGGCTACAACAATTAACAGCATCAGTGGAGGAGACAACAATGGTAACAGTGGACAATGTCATTAATTATCGAACTATGCCTTATCTGATGCAGAAAAATATGTATTAAATAAAGGCCTTAACTTTTTTCCCTACAAGTAATTTCAATTGGTTCGACACCTATATATATTTCCATAAGTTTTCTAGAGCACTGAACTTGAAATATTTTTTTTGTCAGGTGGAAGGGGAAGGGAGGGTATAATGAGTAGTTACAACTCCTCTGCGGTAATTGATCCTCGTAATTCACAAATAGAATCGCTTAATTCTGACTCTGCTGGTGAGAATTTGATAACAACTGATAATGGTAGCATACAAAGGTTTAAACCAAAATCCAAGTTTATACCTGTCATGAATCAAGTGGTTAGTGTATTCTTGAAATCATGTGAATCTGAACTAACAGAACTAGTACAGAACTGCACAACTCCCTCTTTCGTCAATATGAAAAGCGATGAATTTAAGGTACTAGAAACCCTGAAAAATAACCGCAACATAACAATCAAGGCAGATGACAAGGGGGGTAGTGTTGTGGTTTTAAATACAGTGGACTATGAAAAGAACATTGTCAGTTAGGCAATCATTTGTTTTATAAACCACTGAGCAGTGATCCAACTCTAAGTTTTAAGAGAGCAATTGATAATTATTTTAAAAGTGCTTTTGGTGAGGGAATCATTACACATGAAGTTAAAACCTTTTTAATGGTTGAGCATTCAATTAGACCTACAATTTATTGTCTCCCAAAGGTACATAAAAGTTTAAGTGACCCCCAGGATGCCCCATCATTGCAGGCATTAATTCAATCACAGAACCCCTTTCCCAATACGTTGCCCATTTTTTTAAATCCTTTGTGGTCAATTTGTGGTCCAATATTAAGGACACAACATATATTTTACAAATTTTGGAAGATATTGTTGTAAGACCTAAGGAACTGCTAGTTATATTAGATGTTAAGGATCTTTACACGAACATGCTTCATGAAGGGAGTTTACAGTCCCTTAGATCTTCTTTAAATTCGAGACAGGATTCCATTTCACCACCCACTGATTTCCTTATTGATTTAGCCAGACTTGTGTTGGAAATGAATTGCTTTATGTTTTTGGGTGAATACCTTTTGCAAATCAAAGGCACCACTGTGGGTGTTACATTTGCCCCCGGCTTTGCTAATTTATATCTGGGCCAATGGGAAGAGACAGCTTTTTATAATCAGGAGTGTAACCCTTACTATAGCAAAATATGTCTTTATAAACATTACATTAATGATTGCTTTATGATTTGAAGGGGCACAGAACAAGAGCCATCTTCATTTTTCCAGTATCTGGAAAGTTCAAATTGTAATTTAAAATTTACTGTCACAAGTAATCAATCATGTATTTCTGTTCTGGATGTTTTAATATCAAAATGTGACGATCTGAGTATTCAAACTGATCTATATTGTAAAGCAACCAAAAGAAATACCATTTTGCTATCTAGTTCATGCCATCTCCAACATACAATACAGGGTATCCCTATGGGTCAGTTTATATGAGTTAAACATAACTGTAGTACTGAGGAGGCAGCTGCATGAAATTCAGATCTGCTACCTGCACATCAAAGATTCCCTGAAAGGGGCTACAGTCAGGACTCCATTCTTAGAGCTAGTCTTAGAATGGAGGGTACGGACAGGGAAACTTTATTGCAAAGGAATGTAGCACAGAATGTTTCCAATGACAGATTACTTTTTGTAACTACCTATAGTATTCAGGTGTCTGTGGTTTCTCAGAATGTAGGTAAAAACTGGCACATTTTGAAAGCAGAGCTGAAACTGAACAATTTTGCAAAAGGATTGCCCCCAATAGTTTACAAATGGCCCCAGAACTTAGCTGATTCCCTCACTCATAGTCTTCAACCATCACATTCCCAGGGAGATACATGGTTGCCTTCTTTTCCACCAGGCTGTCTGAAGTGTCACCACTGCATGTTTTTCCCAGCTTTGAAAGTACTGACACCTTTATGAATCCTTCAGATGATGAGATTTAGATCAATAGGTTTATCAATCGTGACAGTATCTATGTTATCTACCTAGGTACTTGCCTTTGTGGAGCTTATTAAGTGGGCAAAACCAAATGTAAATTAAAGGAATGTGTAGGTGAACATATATGAGTGATCACTAATAAAAACATGGAATACGCTATGGCTGCCCACATAGCCCACTCAAGCAATGCCACAGATCATGGCTGTGTCTTTAAAGTGATTGAAAAAGTAAGAGTAGGTCCCAGGGGAAGGGATCTGGAACTCAGATTGGGACAAAGAGAAGCATTTTGGATCCTTAAAGTGAATTATGGATGTTCCCCAAATGCCATTTTCACATAGTGTGGCATTGCCAGGCATGTTTCAGATGTTGAAGCTGCAGTTTGTTTTGTAAAAAAAATCAGACACAGTCATTTTTTAATGTTTTATCAGTAGTTTGCTTCTGGCTGCTCTCCAGTTTTCTCTGTGCAGCCAGACCCCCAGAATGCTGTCATGCAAAGGAGCTGTAAATGTTTTACATACAGCATCAAGGAATTCTGGGTAAATTATAAAGTTGACTTAAATGTTCCTTACTCAGAAGTTCAGGCTCTTATTTTTGTAGTGGTGACTGCAGTAAAGCACCTAATATGTAGCTGTGCATAGCAAGGCATTCTGTGTACAATACAAAGCTGTTTTTCAATGTCCTTACTGTGTGGTGCAGTCTCCTATTTCTGTGGTGGCTTCAACAATATAAGCTCTCATATGTTTATCTTCAAAACAAGGCAGTGTGTGTACAGTATCTAGCTAACAAGATTTCTTTACTGAGAGAAGTAGTCTCCTATTTCTGTAGTTGAAAACAGAAATATAATAGCCTATATACTAATTTACATAGTGAGGCGTTGTAAGTACAGTAAATAGCTGCTTTTTGTATCTCATTAATCAAAGTGTAATTGCCTATTTTGTAATGTTTACAGCAGTATAATCTGTAGAAAAGCTTCTGAAAAAATGTCTTTGTTATGCAGGTAGGCCAAAAAGATCATTTGTACATTCTGTGTAGATGTTGTTTCACTTTTACTGCCTGCTGGTGAAGTGATAGGTCTGAAGCGACAGCTCCTGTCAGAATGTGGGAGTGTGATTATACTTTTCTATGTTTATGTTATAGGGCTTGAATTGCTGTAACTAGTTCAGAAGTGTAAATATGGGTCTATGATTACATGGCTCTGAGCTGCTTTCAGCCAATCAAATCATTAGATTTTTCTACGCGTTATAATGCTAGATACAACTACTTGCTAAAAAATGACCGTGTCCCATTAAAAACTTTGTTTCCCTTGCATCATGTCACAGTTGGGGATTGCAGCACTGGGAAAGGGTTATGCAAATGAAGCAGAAGACAGAAATAAAATATTTTTTTTCATGGAAAACAGCACTGTTTAGCAGTTTGAATGGTAGGAGACTGATTCACAACTCTTACAGGTTACTATACCCATTTGCTATGGCAAACTTTCATGAATCACTTTAAGCTTAAAGTCAATATCAGATCAGGACTAAATGACAAAATTGAAGAAACATATTTTTACTAAAGTCCTTAAAAGGTTACATAGCACTGTTTTATGTTCAGTTTGTAATCTATTAAAAAATATAAAAAGACACTTAAAAGATAAATCCTAAAAAGACTGAACATTTGACTGTAAGGTAGAATTCCCCCTCAGATCAGCTATAGTATGTGTATTCATATCAAGACATCAGTTTTTTGTATGCATATGCTTGTAATGTTTTTATCTATTTGGGGTTTCTTCATCAATTCTGTATGTGCAATATGAAATGAAATGTTGTTTGTATTGTTTTTCATGCCTATTATTGTGTACGTGGTTGCCATTGTATTTTTAATTGTTATGTTCAAATTGAGAATTGATAAATTAATTACATGTGAGATCTAGTTGTCAGAAATTCTGCCTGTGCCAAGGTCTAGATTCAATAAGCAAAGGAGAATTAAATGGATGAACAATTGGCTTTGTAAATGGACATAGTCCAAAGGATTTACTTGTATATCACACTGGGAAGAGTTTGTTGGATATCATGGGCTATTCAGCCAGGACAGTCTTCATCTCAGTTGGAGAGGGGCAGATGTTTTAGGAAAGAAGCTGGAGAATATTATCTCTGATAGTTTAAACTGAGTGGGGGGGGCAGGGGAAAAACAATCAAAAAGATACTACTGATTCAAATTCATATGAAAAACATGTTAGCAATATCACTTTACTGAATGCAAGAAGTTTAAATATAATTAAAAAGGTCAAACTTGAGCACTTTCTTTGAGTAAAGGAAATTGATATCTCAATCATAACAGGTAGGTAGGTAAAAATTTATTTTTATACAGGTAATACTGTACATGTCATTTGGACACAATCCAGTTTACAAGACAGACCTGACAGACAGACAGAAACATGATGGAACGACACAAATGATTGGATGAACCAAATACAGGGTTATCAACTTTTCAATAAAAACAGAGAAAAAAGGAGAGGGAGCGGAGTATGCTGCTACATAAAAAATGATATTCTCTGCCACCAGACAGAAGTACAACAAGGGTCTAATATACAAATTGAACCAGTATGGCTGGAACTCAAATTCTTTAAAAGAAATGATACTGGGAACCTGCTAGTGGCCTCCATCAAACACTAAGGAATATAATACCAAACTATTGAAAGAGATTGAGCATGCATCCACATTAGGTGATGTATTGATCTGTGGAGATTTCAATACTCCAGGAATCAGTTGGATAGAAAGATAGGGATAATCTGAATTTGAAAGATATTTCATAGACATTATATACTCAAATGGCCTAGAACAACATGTAAATTGTCCCACGAGAGGTAGAAACACCTTGGACTTGATCATTACAAACTTAGAAAATTAAATATCTGATGTATGGACCCATAGTCCCCTTGTATCCAGTGACACTGTATAGTTACAGCTTCTGTTGCAGCCAGGAAACAAACCTGGAAAAACTATGATATATTTAAAGACTACAAATGGCCAAAGTGGAAATCAATGGAGGAAGCAATGAAAAACATAGACTGGAGAATGTTATTAAAATACCTTAGGGTTGAGAACATCTGGGAATCCATTAATAATCGTATACATGAATTAGAAGATAACTTTGTCCCAAACTTCAAAAAATGTAATAAGAAAGGAAGAATATCTCCATGGCTTACCAAAAATGTGAGACAAAAATAAAAATGGAGGAAAAGGCATACAACAGGTCTAAAAAAATCCATCAGGACAGAATAAATATAAAATTATCTCAAACATCTTAAAAAGACAGTTTGGTTAGAGAAAATATATCTTGAAAGAAAATTATCATTTACAAAAGATAACAACAAAGCCTTCTATTCATACATCAATAAAAATAAGGTTGCAACTACTATGATCGGTCCCATTCAAGATAATAATGAGACTTTTTCAGACCCTGGATAAATGGTAAATTTATTTAACAACTACTTTTGCTCAGTTTTTGGAAACAATAAGGGTATTAATAAGATTACAATAAATCCAGATCATACTCTACCACACTTAAAAACAAATGAGGGGAGAGATATATTGGCAAATTTAAAAAACTAACACGTCAACTGGGCCGGACAATATCCACTCTTTGTTTTTAAAATCTATGGCTGAATACTTAGCACAGCCTATGACTATATTGATTAATGCCTCATTGAGATCAGGAGAGGCCACACTAGATTGGAAGCAAGCAGTGGTGGTCACCATTCACAAAAGGGTTAAAAATGCAGGGTTGAGAACTACAGACCTATCAGCCTAACACTAATATGCTGTAAACTGATGGGGAGGCTTATAAAAAATAGAATTGAAATTGAGACCACCAGATTAGGACTAGAAGATGTATCTCAGCATGAGTACAAAAAGATCCTATCTAGTACTACAAACCTCATATGCTTCTATGAACACATTAGCAAAAGCATGAATAATGGGAACTCATATGATGTTATCATGTTGGATTTAAAACAGGCCTTAGGCACTGTGTCTCATGCCTTACTAGTAGACAAACTATATAATTCGGGTATAAATACATATGTCATTAGATGGATTGTAAACTGGCTCACTGACAGAACCCAAAAAATGAAAATATTAGGCAAATTCTCTAAAAATGCTAAGGTCGGTAGTGGAGTGCCCCAAGGATCGGAGCTGGGACCCATCCTATTTGGTTTATTTATCACTGACATGAGTAAAACATAACCTACCAAGTAACACAGTTTGTAGATGATACAAAACTAGGGGGCGGAATTGGCACTTTTGAGAAACATATCACCCTCACAAGAGATTTAGAATTAATTCAAAACTGGGCAATAACAAACCATATGGCCTTCAATCCAGATAAGTGCATACTCCTACACTGTGGAACAAATAATCTGAAGTACAGTTACTGTACAAATAATGTACAGTTGAAATCATCTAGTAAAGAGAAGGACCTTGGAATAACTATTAATAACAGATTAACTTCTTTTGATCACTGCACACAAATTGTAGGATGAGCAAACCATTTGATACACTCAGTTCAGCATTCATTTGTCTCAAGGGACTCACACTGTATAATGTAAATAAACAAAACATTTGTAATCCCTCATCTTGACTATGGATCCTCGTTTTGGAGCCCCCCTCACACTTAAAGAAGGATATGAACTTGATAGAGAGACCTCAGAGAAGGGTAACTAAAATGATCAGGGGAATGGGGTCTTATAACTATGAAACCAGACTAAGTAAACTTAGCTTGTTCAGCCTATAAGAAAGGAGAAGTAGAGAAGACATACTATTTCTACATGGCATATTGAATGACCTGGCTCTGATGAATAAACTTAGTCTTACATTTAATGACAGAACTGTCCACCTGAGGTCACACAACAAACAGCTCATAGTACCGAGAGCAAATACAAATAAAACATTTAACTTTTTTGGCATCAGAGTATCAAGGTTGTGGAATTCAATACCTGAGCACTTGGTGCATTCAGTCTTTCAATAGGTTTAAATGTGAACTTGACAAGTTCACAATACAACAAGGGCACAAATAACGTACCCTCTATATAGTGGGAGACAATCTTGATGGGCCGTGAGCCTCCTTTTGTCTTACCAACCAAGTTACGAAGTTACCAAGCTTGGTTCTTGTAGCTGAATATCCATTATTTTTAGTCTTTTATGACTATTTTATAAACATAATGTCACTTTCCAAGATGTCTGGTAAGGTTGAAATACAGTATACAGATTTCTTTAGTGGCTGAAGTAATAACACACCACACCAAAGGCATCCATATATTTCAGCACGACTTCATACTTCTTTGGGTGTTTTTACTTATTGGGCAAACCTCTCAAATGTACTTGATTTTCAAGGACAGACCAAATGTTGCCTCAAAGATTTCCTCTGTTCCTCCTATGTTTGATATTCATGTCACATAAAAGTAGGAATTTGAAACATAAAATAATGATAAACCTTATTTTTTTCAGTTTAGTAGTTCTTCTCAAAATGTTTTTCACATCAAGCTGTATAATGAAACAGCTTCCTGAACAGAGATTACCATTTTGAAACCTGTGTCCTTGATTTTAGTCATTTGTCCCAGATTTATTTAAGCCTTGTCCCTAATCTCTGAGGGAGAGGATTGAGAGGTATGCTTAGAGTACATTTATTACTGTGCTGATGTGTGTTTATATGATTGCTATATAAGGAAGGCTGGCTGCATTGTTTTTTTCCTTTAGTGTTAGTGAAGACTGCAACATGGATGGGAGCAGGTGGAATGTTTGGTAAGGGACTCAGGAGGACTTTGTGCACAGTTTGAAAATGGAGCACATCATGTAAAATGTTTGGAAAGTGATTCAGGAATCCTGTTTTAAACAGTTTGTAAAATGGAGCACAGCATGTAAAATGTTTGGAAAATGATTCAGGAGGCATTTATAATACAGTTTAACTTTGATTTCCATGTGTGGTTGTTAATTTGGCAAGTAATTTGGAGGCAGTAGCTACATTGGTTGGACTGATTTGGGGGTGTTGTTTCTTTTTTGCAGGGACTGTAGCTGGAGGGGCTGTTAGGACTGTAATGTCGGCGGTTAGTAGGTTGTTGCTAAATGTGTTATTCAGGCGGTTGTTACACATGTTAATAATTCTGTAATAACATATATATATTTTGTCCACTCTTGTAATGGAGTATTAATTACGATGTTATAGCATGTTGTAATTGCTTAATATTAGTTAATTATTTTTTTTTTATTTGGTTGTTTAACCAGGTATAGCACACTAAGCTGAAAGCTTTTTTACAGGAGCGACCTGGGAGCACAAGGAGGTTAAGTGACTTGATCAGGGTCACACAGTATGCAAGTGGAAGCTGTGGGATTCAAACTCAGGTCTGGTCTGCTGGATGTCACCAGATTTGCAGCTCAGAGGCTTAGACCACTGCGCTATACTGCCTCCTAAATTACCATCAGTTATGGATAGTGTTGGTGTCACATATGCTAACTGGCTATGATCATATATGGAGAACTAAATTATGTATTTTTCAATGGGGACAAGGACCCAACCATGTAATATATTTATATACAGGTGAAGTAGCACCTGTATGTTGAGATTGTATAAGCACTTCAATGTTAAATCCAGATTTTTGCACCTTAATAATTCTGCCCCCATTTAACCAATTTGCCTGACATTTGGTAGGCAAGGAGTCTGAGCAAAGGATCTCTGGATCGTGAAACTTTTGTGTCAATCAGTTTGGGGGGGGGGGCAAAGTTACAGAAGGGCAAAAACACTAAAATTCACCCGAATAAAGAAATTTCTTGCTGTTCTGTAGCTAAAAAAGTTATTTTTTAAAACCTGAAATTTACAAGTTTGACAGAGTGTGACTTAAGTTATATGCTTCCACAAGTTTGAAGTGTAAAAATTATAAAGTTTTAAAATATCACTTAAAAACCATCCCATTTTCTAAGTAGGCTCAATGCAAAAACTGAACATTGTAAGAATAGCTGGATTTTTGTGTTAGTGACAACCAAGGGGAAAAAAATCACTTTTGTCCCTCAAAAATCACTTTCAAATGTTTTCACTAATGAACAGTTTCACTAACATTAGAATCACTTTCATAATACGGTAATGAAACCTACAACAGTGCAAAACCTTATACTGAAAAATTTGAAAGCAAAAATAATGTTACTTAGAAACTATATAATTTTGAAACTTCAAACATGTGAAAGAATGTACCTGGGCCATGGGCCCTGTGATTTCATGAGACTATGCAGATGAGCAGGGACTCCAGGACCCAGCACCAAGGGAAGGCTCTGATTGGCTGCAGTGCAGCTCTGGGTGCAGACACAGAAGGCACCAAGACGAGAATCTGTGGGGCTGTCCATGAGGCTGCAGAAGTGCAGGGTCTTCTGGGCCCTGTGCCATAAGAAGAGAATCTTCATTATATGTTTACTTGTTTTTTTCCAGTAATGTACATTTCAGTAACATTATTTTCACTTTCAAATGTTCACTTTCAAATATTTTCATTAACAAACATTTTCACTTTCATGAGAATCACTTTCATGATAATCGCTTTCATGACATGATAGGGAAACACATGAAAGTGAAATATTCAGTAAAGAAAAATACAAAAGTGAAATTGCTACTACTGAAAAGTATGTTAATGGGAAAAAAACAAGTAACTGCCGTATTTCACCATTTTGAAGCCATCCTCGATTAGTAGCTGCCCCCGTTTTTAAGTCACAGGTAAAAAAAAAATTGTTAATAAAAGCCACCCCCATTTGTAAGCTGTGGCTACTAAACCATTGTGTAGTTGCAGTTACAATTCAAGAGAAATACCATCTGTCTGCAGTTTCAAAATGGCAAAACTCCAAAGTTACACCCCACGATAAAGATTCGGTACTTCTGATTAAAGTAGTATAGTCTTGTTTTTTACTCACTCTGGTAGCAGTACACATACAGGTAAACTTGGCTAAAACTAAAGTGACAGTGTAAAAGATCATGACATGCCATGAGGTATCCAGATAGCATGATAGCATAGCAACATTAAAACCCATAGAACCTGCCTAGCAACCACCTGGTTCTTTCTTATACCATGAACAGCTATAACTTATATATGAGGCTCCTGTGGCTGTACAACTGTGAAGTAAAAAAACACTATCTGTATAAAAAGATGTAGCAGCTAAGTGATGTGTTGGTTTCTTTGCACTTCTGCACTTGGGACTGAAAAGCTCGGTATCACACGACAAGACAGAGAGAGAACTGGGTACTGGAAAACTGAGAAATAAACATGGCAGACAGTGCAGTGCTTTATTCAGGATACAGCAGACAGTGCAGCGCTTTATTCAGGATACAGCAGATAGTGCAGCACTTTATTCAGGATATAAGGGACCAAATAGGCTAGAGTAAATCACGTTACTAATTAAAGCCACCCCTAATTTAAAGCTGCCTCCATTTAGAAACCCTAGCTGAAAACAGAAAAATGCAATAGAAATCAAGCCTTCGAAACACTGAAATACAGTATATATTGAAGAGGATTGTGCATCTGCATCAGATGGGCTCCTTCCTTGGCTCAGGGCCCAGATGGCCCTGCTTGTCAGAATCTGTAGTTGCATGGAAGTGCAGGGAACAAAGCGCTCTATGCTGCTGCAGCCCCATGGACAGCTCCACAGATTCTTGTCTTGGGTTTCTGCATGTCTTCATCCACAACTGCAGTGCAGCCAGATGGACTCCTCCATTGGCACAGGGCCATGCAGCACCACTCCTAGCCTGGGGAGGAATGGTGTAGTTTTGGCAACATGGGCAGCAAGTAACCATATAGTGAAGAGAACTCTTTTATTTGCATACTGCCCAGTAGACCCTACACCTCTGCATCTGTATCTGCACAAAAGTGCAGGACCCAGAGGTCCCCATGCTTCTGCAGCTAGATGGACTCTTGTCCCTGGCTGTATGCTTCAGTATCCACATGGAAGCACAGGGCCAAAAGGGCCCCGGATGTCTGTAGCCCCCCAGACTGCCTCATGGATTCTTTGCACTCATAGCCACATGGGAGAGCAGGACCCAGAGGACCCTGCACTTCCACAAACAGACAAACTCTTCTCTTAGTACAGTGTCCAGATGGTCCTGCAACTGGGCCCTGCAAGTCTGGACCTGTTCATGCAGGTCCCAAAGGGATCTGTGTGTATGAGGATATGATTCCACTATTACAAAAAGAAAGGAAACTCATTGTAAAAGAACTACTTTAATGCAGAGATTAGGATTAAATAACTAAAAGTGGACAAAAAAGGAAGCAAAAAACACTGGAGTCTCAGGATTCTTTCTGAATGGTGGTATAGCGTTCCTCGGAATTGTCAACCCTAATGCCTCCCCCCTTCCCTGAGTAAGAAAACATGATCTCTAGTTTCATGGGGCCCTGCACAAATAAAACTATGACTGATTCTGTTTGTCACATGTGGCGGGAACTGTACCTTATACTTCAGACAGGAGGTTATGGGCTGGGGGAACGAGGTGGGCTTTAGGGTTGACAACCCCAAGGAACACCACACCACCGATTTGTTGAGACTCCCGAGACTCCAAACTCTAATGTTTTCCATTTCCTTACTTTACTTGCTTTGCATTCTTCAACCCTAATGTCTGCATTAACATAGTTTTTTTTGTAATTAATATATACTGCATTACAGGGACATGGTAGTGCCCCAATAGTTCGGGCTGAGTAGGCTGTTTATTTTTTTTATTGCATTTTATCGAGTTTTCAGGCACATGTAAAATACACAACAAACATTACATGACATTGGACATGTAAAATCATAACATATACTATTACGGTCATCAACAGTTATTAATATTAACTGCATCTTTTTACTTTCTAAAAAAAGATTGTATTTTTGTATAGATTGTTCTATTACAAGTTAAGGTCTTTGGTCACTTATCTATAGTATTTCCTTTAAGAGTATCATCTAGGAGCCTGAGTAATTGCAGTAAGTTTACATGCCCAACTGACTATCACATACTGTATACAGTAACTACACCTATAAAACAAACCTAACAAAAATGCAAACATATGTAACATTCCTTTGTTTATGGTATCATGCAATTTTACTTATTTGTTTATTTATTCAATTTTGTTGACCGGGTAGGTCCACTGAGACAAGAAGTTCCTGTTCCAGGGGTGACGGGGGAGAGGGGATACAGGATACAGATGGTAACCAACTGAAATTTGACCAGATTAAGCTGTTGGTGGTATTTTTAGTGAATGGGGAAATCTGGCCAGGACACCAGGGAAATTCACCTACTCTGCCTACAGGGGTGCTGTCACTTCCTGTGGACAGGATGGAGGGTCCCAGTTTGGAGCCAGACAGAGGACGAGGAGGTTGTGCTATGCCTTAGCAGTCCATGGAAGATCCAGACACTGCTGCTTCAGTGGTGAAGCAAGTTGGAGAAATGGTCTCCCCTGCAGCGTTTGGTATGGAGGTTTCAAGTGATAGTGCTGTGGTTGAGGAGAACTCTGGAGGTGTTTTCAGACCAGAAGTTATGGAACTTGAGGTGTCTGAGAATAAAAGACAGTCCGATATGGAATGTTCAGTGAAAGAAACAAGATTGGAAGAAAGACATCTGGAATATAATATAAAAGAAAAGCGGCAACTGTTGTTTAAAGAGATGGCATAAGAGGAGAACATATATCGTCAAAAGCAACAGGACTTCACCAAGAAAGAGTTTAAATGGATGAAAATGGGCAAAAAACTAGAAGCAAAATCAAAATGGAAACCCCTTCGACCTGGGTCTGCTGGCTGTTCAAAATCAACTACTCCCAGAGAGAGAGAAAGAATCAAAGAGGCCTTCCATACTAGCACTCCAACAGATTTCCGAGCTGACTAATCCTCTGAGTCTGCACTTACGAACGCCGCATGAACACGCAGTGATCCTGGCATCTGGATACCTGATCCAGTGTTGGATTTTGTGAGCAGTACATCGCAGGCAGCAGGCACTCGGCACTCAACGCCCTGTGGCAGCTGCTGAAGGGACATCATCACACACATTAATGGAGGTTCTGCAAAACCGGCAGTAAGAGACACGTAAGATAAGTGTTAGTACTAATGATCCTGCAATTGTATTGGATTGTAATGTACCTGTTCCTCCTGATTCCCGAGGGCCTAACGGTCCCTTTGGTGTCTTGGGGGTAGAAGGAACTTTAGTGAATGTTTCTCCATAAAGAATATCAGCCAGTGAGACGGCCTGCACTGAGGCAACTCGGGGGCTCCGTTATCAAATCAGAAAGTGATACAGGGTACAATCAATGGACAGACAGCAGAGGGGTTGATCATGGGGACAGCTCAGGAAACCACACAGGACTTACCCATTAACCCCAACATTACACAAAATTCTGCACCTACTGACACACAGACAAACCCTAGTACTTCACGAAGGGAACCAGATGTTGACCAGCCTGGGGATTTGGAACAGTTTCACAGCTTGGCAAGCTCTAGTAAGGAGGACAGTCCTGAGGGGCAGAATGAACCCCAGCCCACAAGGCCCCCACAATTTTCTGATCTTTTAGATAGACCCCCCCCCAGAAATCATGAAGGAATGCTCTAAGACTTTGATACAGAGGTGGGATGGAGGTGATGCCTGACAGAGAATATGTTGGTCGAACTTTGATAAAGGACTCCCTGTATTTTACGCCTAGCAATGTTGATGCCCTCATATATATATCTGGGGAAGAGAATTTTGATATTAGTTTTAATTTCCTCCCAGGACCTAGAGCATTTTTGGTTTAAATATAACCAAATGAAATTCTCCCCACTCTGAGCACCCCTTATGGTAATTCCTTTGACAATTCCTTTGATTAAATGCATCACTGTGATGTTTCGGAATAAGAGCGTTTGTGTGGAGGACATCCACCACTGGTTTCAGAGTAAATGTGAGGTTTTGGACACACCTCAGCCCATTATTGATTCAGAACAATTTTGGATGGGGAGGTTGGGATTTCTGAGTGAAGCTGGGACAAAATGCATCAGGCATCATCCATATTCCCAACTGTATTTTCATCAGGAAAGATGGAGGGGTCTGCTTCTATGCAGGCCAGCTCAAGGCTTGCCATAAATGTGGTGATTGTACACATCTGGCCAGCTTATGTGACAAACTGAAGTACATTTTGTGTGGAGAATACAACCATATTAGCTCATCTTGCAAAAACATGGCTAAGTGCAACCTGTGTTAGGCCAGGCGGCACATCTTTCAGAAATGTTCTTGGGCAGCCCATAATCACACAGACGGAATTGACCAGGACTCTTTAATTGGAAACACCCAACAGAAAGCAGCACGTGGACATACAACCCCTGACAGTGGTCATCCTAGAGACCCCCCCCCAAATAATCAGGCAAGGGATGAGACCAGTACCAGCGAGCAAGATGCCCAGAATGATCACGATCAGCAAAGACAAATGCATCCAGACATTACTGTTGAATCCACCCCTGCCTCTGCTGATAAGCCTTCTGAGCCCTCCATGGAGTCCAATATTGTGGCGGATAGTGAACCTGTACTGGATGGAATGCCCCCCCGGTTGGTCCAAGCCTGTTTGCTGCAAAAGTGCAAGATTGCTGGCTGCCCAAGCATCACCCTTCTCAATGGAAAACAAATCTGAAGTACTCTCTAAGGTCAAAAACTGGGGGAACTCTGAGCTAGATAATATGGAGTCAGACACTTCTACACAGTCTCTTCCTTTACCTGAGGAACAGGATGGCAGGAAGAAAAAGAAACATACATCAGGAAATAAGGAACATTGATAATGAATTTTGATTCCTGAGTACCATTACTCCCACTTAACCTGCATGATGGACTCCCTCTGACTGGCTACTTTAAACATCTGAAGTATCAAGAACCCAGTGAACCAGCTGTGGTGTTCATTACTCTGGATAAAATGCAGCAGGATGTAGTATTTCTCCAAGAAACTTGGATGGCAGACACATACCATCTACAACAAACAAAAAATGCCTAGGTGTGGGGACCATCTTTTTGGTCATTTGACCAAGTGTGACAAAAGCGCCCCTTTATTTTGTTTTGGACTACTGCACAGGTGTGTCCACTAGTCTGTGTCCTGTTGCTTTCTATCTCTCCTTAACACTGTTGCACAACAGCACTCCTTTTTTTTTATTACTATTCTGTATCTGTTTCTTCTTCCATACTTGGTGGGTTGGTCACAAACTATGTATGCCTGCCTTATTATGGTGATACCTTCTACGCCTGGACTTTGTGTGCACCCTGTACAAACAGTCAAATTAAGAATAACAAATGTCCTGCTGTAAAGTTGTCCCCCGTAATGGTAATTAGCCCTGTGTTTAAAAGGGGAGCATGCATAAAGGGACTGCATCACAACGAGTGACAGTAAAGCCACGTATTCGACTTCTGGGTCATTTTGCAAACCCTGCAAATTTGGGCAGAACACCCACCGCGAGCCCCTTTTCCAAATGTGTGAGTGGTATTGCGATAAAAGCGCATACCTGAAATGCTCCTGTGCTTTGTTAAAATAGCTGTGTGGCTTTTTCTATGGTTTGTTGCTAATTCAGCAGTTTTGAATCCCGCCCTCATTTGCGAGCAAGACTCCCACCTCATAGTTTTAAAGCAGCTCTCAGAGAGCCACTGCCTCGGTGACAAATGTAAGGATACAAAGGTGTAAAGAGAAGACAGGCAGACCATTTCTTTTAATATTAGTATAGGCAGACCATTTCTTTTAATATTAGTGACTGCGGTAACATCTGCCTGTTATCCAATGCTAAAACTGAGAGGTTTATGAGAACAGCAAACCAGCAGTTGATTGGGAAACTTGCTGGTATGCTCAAATATAAGTTAAAAGAGATATTTCAGAGAAGGTATACCTGTATGAAACTTTTGGTTTAACATTTAGTATTGAATAAAGACAAGAAAACCTAGTCCATAGGAAAGAGTAATTAGGGATTTTTTTTTTCCCCTCTCTCAATAGCTTTACCTGCCAATCACATGCTTCCTCCTACCAGGGTGCTTTGGGTTCCTACAGTATAGGGAGACAGCGGCACCTAAGCTGCACTTTTTGTAGAGACCTAAGCTGTCTGTCACCCTTGTGAGGAGGAGCCAAGTCTCATTTAAATGCCCATTTTTCACATATTAAGATTTCTTGAGAAGAGTATTGGTTTTGGAAATAAAAACAAATATTGACAATTAATTATTTGTAAAAGGCTATCCAGTCTGCTACTGTAGCAGTTTGTGAACCAATAATCTAAAAAGTAATTTAGGTATTTAGATTATTGAGGGTGTTTCCAGCTTTCAAGGGAGGAGCAAGCTGGCTATATATGTTGGGTCTATGGACCTCTCAAGCAGATCCAATTAGGGATTGAACCTGATGAGGTCTCCCTTCAAATAGATCTCTGAGAGTGTGATCAGCACAGGCCTATGTTGGGGAGTTAGGTACTTTAACTCTCTGAGCTGTTCTTGTTGATTTTGATTTATTTTCTAGTTTTTGCAAGTAAATAAGTTTAACTACTGAACTTGCTGAATTGTTGAACCTGCCGAAACTTGCTGAACTGCTGAAACCTGACAGATAAAGTTATGTTATGCTTTATTTAAGTTTTTGTTACTTTTAAAAAACTAAACACACCTGTGGTGTGTTCAACCTTATATCTATTTTGTCTGTGTGATCACTTACTACCACACCCACAACATATTGGTACCAGGAGTGGCATAGTTTTGGTGGTCCAGAATCTATTGGGGGACTCCAAGCACAGGATATTGTTCTCAGTATCCAGGTCACTACAGACAGATAGTTGGTTGGTTCATGGCTCATAAATTAGAAGAAGCTGAGGCATTCCCAGGAGTTTCCACATGGCAGAAGGTGGCCATCACTGGGGAAACCCTACTACCTGGGTTAGATCCAGTTACTAGACCAAAGGTCAAATAAAACATCACCATTGAGGCTACCATGGATACTGAGAACACCAACATAAGTGAACCTTAGAGGAAGAAGAACCTGTGGATTTACTGCCAGAAGACATCTATTTATTTTTTATTTAGTTTTTGTTGACCAGGTAAGTGCACTAGACAAATCCTGCCTATTTTCAGGCACAACCCGGGGAAGGGGATACAGATGAATGCCAACCAGCCTTGAATCAGATTAAGCTGTTGGTGGTATTTTTAGTGAATGAGGGAAATTTGGCGAGGACACTGAGGAAATTCCTCTACTGTTTTCAAGAAGTGCCATGGGATCTTTAACATCCACCGGAACTACCACCAATCCAGGTAGATGGGACCTTGGTTTAACGTCTCATCTGAAAGATGGCATCTCAGAAGTACAGCACCCCTCTCATGCTGCACTACAGTGTCAGTACTGGGATATTAACCAAAGTGCTAGATGTGGGACCTGAACCCACAGTCCTGTGATCTCCTGGCCTCAGAGGCAAGTGTACTACCTACTTAGCCACTGACACTGACACCTTCATTGCTTAAATGGTTGGCAATGAAGCAGTTAGAGACTGACTGACAACGTACTATGGACTTAAAGGAAAGAGAGCAAGAATGAAGGTGCCAAGACCAAAGGTGGGCAGATACTATGAGGGCACTACAAATTATTTGGACTGGGCAGGCAGCTGCTACTAACACTCCTAAAGACATACCATTAACTAAAATAACTGCATCAGATAACATAGAGCCTTACTTGACAACTTTTGAATGGGTAACACAAGTATGTAATTGGCCCCAACCACAATGGGCAACTAGTTTAACCCCCTATCTGACTGGCAAAGTGCAGATGGCATATACCAGAATGGATAGCCAAACATCTCTTAATTACCCAGATGTTAAGAACGAGATTCTAAAATGTTACGATATAAACAGGCACGATTTTGGACATTAAAACAACAAACACATATACCCCCTATAGAGACATATACCTGGTTAAATGATTTATGTTACAAATGGTTGCAGTCTGATGGGAAAACTATTAAAGAGGTGCTCGAACATGTAGCCCTGGAACAATTCATTGCAGTGATGCCCTCTGATGTGCAGTTGTGGATTCGGGAGCATAATTCTGAAAATTCTGAAAATGCCATCACCCTAGCTGAGGACTTCCTCTCTTCCCATCAACCTCTGAGGAAGGGTTATCGAAGGACAGATAATACGGTGCCTTCAGAAACAACATCCCCTGCATCTTCTGCTTCATCAGGTACTCCAGTAAAATCTACACCTTCTATTTTTACTGGGGCTGGGACTATGAAGTCAAAAGGGGATGGGAGGAATTTTGGACAGAGAGAAATAGATTATAATGTTGTGTCATTACTGCCACGGGTTGGGACATATAGCTCGTTATTGTCCAAATAAGTGAAGAAATCCAGCGTACCTGGCCTCTATGAAATTGGGGAACTTGGTTACACAAGCTCAAGTGAATGGTCAATCAATGGAAGGACTGGTTGACTCTGGCAATTGGCAGAGCCTGATTCGGGGCTGACCTGGTTAAAACTGTGCCCACTTCAGACATGATCACTGGAATAATCTGTATCCATGGGGATATCCATCAGTATCGTACTGTTGATATAACTTTGGGTATAAACGGACATAACAATGTGCTGAATGTGGGTGTGGTCCTGACCTTACCTGTGCCTCTTATTATAGGGCAAGATCACCCTCTTTTTAACTCTTTAGTCCAGAACTGTGAATCCCATTTTGGGAGCTGTAACAACACGGGCACAGAAACAGAAAGAAGATGCTCAGAGTTGACAAAAAGAGATTGTGGGGAAACTTTTTCCATTTAGGGAAGATGTTTTGGGGACTATTGGGGGAAATAAGAAAACCAGGGCTGAGAAACACAGAGAGCAACAAGACTGGAAAAAAATACATAAACCAGATACTGATGTTATGCCATGTACTGTTCCTTTAACTAATATTGACAAAGAACAAAGGGATGATGCAACATTAACATTTTTGTTTTCACAGCTAGGCAAAATAGGAAACCCAGAGACCCCAGTCATTGTTCACAAAATTGAATTTTGTATAGGGTGTGTACCCATCCCCATACTCAAGAACAAGTGGGACAACTAATTGTACCATCTAAGTTTAGGCAGCAGCTGTTATTCCTGGCCCACGATATCCCTAGTTCAGGTCATTCAGGAAGAGAACATACAGTAGCTAGGCTACTACAATGCTTTCATTGGCCCAGAATCCATGAGGAGGTAACAGAGTATTGCCGTAGCTGTCCAGAATGCCAACAAGTTGGACAGATATCCACAAATGAGAGAGTGCCTCTTATGCCCCTCCCACTTGTATCCTATCCATTTGATAGGATAGCTATGGACATGTTGGCCCCCCTGGAGAAAAGCAAAAAGGGGAATATATTCATCTTAGTCCTCTGCGACTATGCCACTAAATATCCAGAGGCATTCCCCTTAAGGATGATCACAGCTCCTAAGATAGCAGAAAACTTGGTAGAATTCTTTAGCCACATGAGGATTCCAAAAGAATTATTAACAGATCGGGTTGCTAATTTTTCTGCTGAGGTATTAAGGGAAATCTATAGACTTCTGGGAGTAACATCTGTCTGAACCACACCTTACCATCCCCAGACTGACAGACTTGTAGAATGTTTTAACCAAATGAAAAAATGAATGATCTGGAAGTTTGTTGATGAAGAGGACAAGGAATGGGATCACTACCTGTCTCTTTTTCTGTTTGCTTACCGGGAGGTGCCCCAGGCCTCCACTGGGTTGTCACCATTTTCACTATTTATGGACGCAACCTCTGTGGTCCCTTGGATGTGATCAAAGAAGCCTGGGAGGGGGAAACTATGGAACGTCATGTTAATATTCTTGAGTATCTTACCCAATCTAGGCAATGGTTAAGCAAATATTCTCAACAAGGCCATCAGAATTCAGTTATAGCACAGGCAGAACAAAAGGTTTTGTATGATGTACATACTAAGGAGAAACAGTTCCAGCCTGGTGAGAAATTACTGCTGCTACTACCAACCTCTGAAAATAAATTGCTTATAAAATAACAGGGTCCTTCTTGTATCAAAGAACAAACTGGTACTGTGACATACCGTGTAGAGACCCCCAAGAAACATGCAACCAGTAAAATATACCATGTCAATTTATTGAAAAAATGATATGAGAAATCAGGAAAAAAAAACATGTTTGTTAATTTCCCTTGAATCATCTGAGACAGAATTGAAATCCACTTACCAGAGGTTGGAAAGTACTGCAGGACTTTCTGAAATAAAAATTAATCCTGAGTTATCAGATTATGAATTTTCTGAACTACAACAACTATTACAGTATTTTGAAGGTAGCTTTACTGGCATCTCAGGACAGGTAAAAGGTGTTTATCATGAAATCAAGGTTAATGCTGCTCCCATTAGACAGAAACCTTATAGGTTACCAGAGAGGGTACAAGCTGATGTGCATCAAGAGATAAATAAAGTACCACAGCTCAGGATTATTGAACCCTCTATAAGCCCCTGATCATCTCCAATAGTTCTGGTTCCAAAAAAGGAAGGTGGTGTACATTTATGTTTGGATTTTCACCAATTCAACCAAATCTCACAATTTGACAGCTATCCAATCCCCAGAATTCACGATATACTAGACCAAATTGGCCAAGCCAGATATATTTCCACCTAAGACTTAACAAAAGGATACTGGCAGATTCCTCTCAGTGAACCATCGAAAGAGAAAACTGCTTTCAGTACTCCTTATGGACTATATCAATTTATCTACATGCAATTTGGCCTGCATGGGGCTTCTGTTACCTTCCAATGATACATGGACCGACTTTTAGCACCTCATACAGGGTATTGCCTCACCTCGGTAGTGGGGAAGATCATGGAAGCACTACTGAAGGAGAGATTGGTGGAACATCTGGTTGTCAATGGACTATAGGACCCAAGGCAGCATGGTTTCACCAGGGGGAGGTCATGTCAGACCAACCTCGTTGAATTTTTTGACTGGCTGACTAAGGAAGTGGATCAGGGGAGGGCAGTGGACATGGCCTATCTGGACTTCAGCAAGGCCTTTGACACTGTGCCACATAGAAGACTATTACACAAACTGGGGAATATGGGTGTGGGCAGGACAGTAGTGTGGTGGGTAGGTAACTGGCTGGGCGGTAGGACACAGAGGGTGGTGGTAAGTGGCTGTCACTCCACAGAGGGAAAAGTGACCAGTGGGGTACCACAGGGATCAGTGCTGGGACCGGCCCTATTCAACATCTTCATCAGTGACATTGCACAGGACCTAGAAGGCAGAATTTCACTGTTCGCTGATGTCACAAAGCTCTGTAACAGAGTAGACACACAAGAGGGTGTAGACAGAATGAGAAGGGACCTGCAGAAACTTGAAGAACGGTCAGGGGTTTGGCAGTTGAAATTCAATGCAAAGAAGTGCAAGATAATGCATATGGGGCACAAAAACCCTGGCACACTGTATCAGTTGGGGGGTGAGGATATAGCATGCACCAAGCAGGAAAGGGATCTTGGGGTTATCATCTCTGATTACCTCAAGGTAGGGAAACAGTGTGACAAGGCAGCAGGTAAAGCAAACAGGATGCTGGGATGCATAGGCAGGGGCATCACCAGCAGGAAAAGGGAAGTCATAATTCCACTATACTAGACACTAGTGAGGCCCCACCTGGAGTACAGTGTACAGTTCTGGAGACCATACCTACGTAAGGACATAGACAGGGTAGAGAAGGTTCAGAGGAGGGCAACAAAGATGGTACATGGATTGCATCACAAGTCTTATGAAGACAGGTTGAAGGAACTGAATATGTACTCCCTGGAGGAGAGGAGGGAGAGAGGGGATATGATACAGACATACAAGTATCTTACAGAGAGGAACAGTGTGCAGGAATACACTATTTTTAAGCGAAAAAGATGTTCCAAAACTAGAGGGCATGGGATGAAGTTGGAGGTAGGACGATTCAGAGGAAACGTGAGGAAGAATTTCTTCACAGAACGGGTGGTGGACAAGTGGAACACCCTGCCAGAGGAAGTGGTGGGGGCTGAAACAATCACAGGATTTAAAAATGCATGGGATAGACATAAAGGAATTCTGGAGGTCAGGGGTAAGGGGCAACAGACTTCTAGGAAAACATAAACTGAACTTACAAGCTCAAATGGGCAGACTGGGTGGGCCATAGGCCCTTATATGCCGACACTGTCTATATATCTATGTATTGCTCTGCATACCTTGATGATGTGGTAGTGTACAGTACTGATCGGAAATCTCACCTTCAGCACCTTTAAAAAGTCATTCATACCATACATGTTGTGGGCCTGACAATAAATCCTATGAACTGTACCCTAACAATGAGAGAAACAAGATACTTAGGATTTATTTTAGGAAATGGAAAAGTACAACTAGAAATCGACACAGTATAAGCTGTAGCCAAAAGCCCTATACCCGAAACAAAAAAAAAACAAGAACGATCTTTTCTAGGTCTGGCAGGGTACTATCAAAGATTTATTCCAAACTTCACTACAATTGCTACTCCCTTGACAGACCTCACAAGAAAGAAAGTACCAAACAAAGTCCCATGGTCTCCGGACATAGCTTTTCAAACTATTAAGGCAGCATTATGTGCTTCCCCCGTATTACACTTCCCTTACTTCACGAAACCCTTCGAAGTCCATACTGATGCATCTGAGACTGAATTAGGGGCTGCATTAAGCCAGAGCATCAATGGGGAAGAACATCCCATTGTCTACATAAGCAGAAAATTATACCCTAGGGAATGTGAATATGCTATGACTGAGAAAGAATGTCTAGCAATTAAGTGGGCCATTGAAGTGCTAAAATGTTATTTGTGGGGGACTCCTTTCACATTAATAACTGACCGTAACCCCCTATGAACCAAATGAAAGATAAAAATGCCCACATTCTCAGATGGTATTTAGCTTTGCAACCTTACAAATTTAATATTCAGCACTGGCCTGGTAATAAACATAAGAATGCTGATTTTCTTTCTCGATATGGTGTCCATTAGGCACTCTGAAATATATGAGATCAGAAACCCCAGGGCAAATGATGATTGTTTAATGTGAAAACAAATTCATATTATTGTTGTTACATGAATTTATGTGTTATTTAGGGTGCCTTGGAGTGGAGTTTCTGTGAGGGTGGTGGAAGATCCAACCATTCCTTCACTGGAATGTGGTTTTCAAACCAGCAACTTAACACTGGTTTGTACTTAAGCAGGGGGGTACTGTATGTGACAAAAATACCCCTTTATTTTGTCTTGGACTACTGCACAGGTGAGTCCACTAGTCTGTGTCCTGTTGCTTTCTATCTATCTAGCTCTACTTAAGACTGTCGCGCAACAGCACTCCTTTTTTTTATTACTATTCTGTATCTGTTTCTTCTTCTGTACTTGGTGGGTTGGCCACCAACTATGTATTCCTGCCTTATTATGGTGATACCTTCTACACCTGGACTTTGTGTGCACCCTGTACAAACAGTCAAATAGAAGAATAACAAATGTCCTGCTGTAAAGATGTCTCCCATAATGGTAATTAGCCCTGTGTTTAAAAGTGGAGCATGCATAACGAGACTGCACCACAGTGGGTGACAGTAAAGCCACGTATTCAGCTTCTGGGTCATTTGGCAAACCCTGCAAATTCAGGAGCAACACACGCCGTGAGCCCCCTTTCCAAATGTGTGGCTGGTATTGCGGTAAAAGCGCATACCTGAAGTGCTCCTGTGCTTTGCTAAAATAGCTGAGAGGCTTTTTCTAAGGTTTGTTGCTAATTTGGTGGTTTTGAATCCCCCTTGCATTTGCGAGCAGGACTCCCACCTCATAGGTTTAAAGCAGCTCTCAGAGAGCCACTGCCTCGGTGACAAATATAAGGATCCAAAGATGTAAAGAGAAGACAGGCAGACCATTTCTTTTAATATTAGTATAGGCAGACCATTTATTTTAATATTAGTAACTGAGGTAACCTCTGCCTTTTGTCCAACACTAAAACTGAGAGGTTTATGAGAACAGCAAAATTGCAGTTGATTGGGAAACTTGCTGGTATGCTAAAACATAAGTTAAAAGAGATATTTCAGAGAAGGTATACCTGTTTGAAACTTTTGGTTTAACATTTAGTATTAAATAAAGACAAGAAAACCTAGTCCATAGAAAAGAGTAATTAAGGATTGTTTTTTTTCCTCCTAGCAGGGTACTTTGGGTTCCTATAGAGAGAAGCGTCACCTAAGCCGCACCTTTTGTAGAGACCTAAGCTCTCTCTCTCTCACCCTTGTGGGGAGGAGGCAAGCCTCATTTAAATGCCCATTTTTCACATATTAAGGTTTCTTGAGATGAGTATTGTTTTTAGAAATAAAAACAAATATTGAGACTTGATTATTTGTAAAAGGTTATCTGGCCTGCTATTCTAGCAGCTTGTGTACCAATAACCTAAAAAGTTATTTAGGTATTTAGATTATTGAGGGGGAGGTCCAGCTTTTGAGGGAGGAGCAAGCTGACTATATATGTTGGGTCTAGGGACCTCTCAAGCAGATTCAGTTAGGGACTGAACCTGGTGAGATCTCCCTTGAGACAGATCTCTGAGAGTGTGATCAGCACAGACCTATGTTGGGGAGTTAGGTACTTTAACTCTCTGAACTGTGCTTGTTGATTTCATTTCTTTTCTAGTTTTTGCAAGTAAATAAGTTTAACTACTGAACTTGCTGAATTGTTGAACCTGCCAAAACTTGCTGAACTACTGAAACCTGACAGATAAAGTTACGTTATGCTTTATTTCAGTTTTTGCTTCTTTTAATAAAACTAGACACACCTGTGGTGTGTTCAACCTGATATCTATTTTGTCTGTGTGATCACTTACTACCACACCCACAACACCAATATAAAGCTGACAACGTGGGGATTATTTTTAGGGGTACAGCATTGAAATTGCATAAATTAGTAGATCTGTGGCCTGGGAGAGTTTTGATTTTGGATGGCCTCTGGAAAAAATGGCCTTGTCGGTTCATTAATGTTTAAGCCCCGCAGGTAAAGGCTGAACAAGTGGACTTGTTTGAATAACTACAACCTTTTTAGCCACTGCTCAACTGGTGGTGCTTGGGGGGGATTTTAATTGTTCATTAGATGTTAATGAAAAATGTTTGGCTAGCAGAAAGTGTATTGTGATGCTAATGCACTTTTACATTGTATTTCCAAGGCAGGTCTGCAGGAGGCACACAGTATTAAGTGGGTGGTGCCCTGGAAGATGTACTACAGGGGGGCAATAGACACAAGAATTGATTTCTTTTTTTTACACCCCACAAGTCCAATCAATAGGTTGGGTACAGTTCCATGTGAATTCTCTGATCATTTACTCTTTCATATTGAAATATGGTTTTCACCATCTAGATTTAGCCAGACCAGTCGGTGGAGAGCAAATGTGTCTCTCTTTCCTGATGATAACATTTGGAAGGGAATAGCCTATGAACTGGAAGCTAGAAAATCTGTACTCTGCCTTTATGAGTCTGTAGGAGAATGGTGGGAGGACTCAAAAACTGCTTTACAATACTGGTTACAAGTGCAAGGGGCTAAAAGACAAAATGAGAAGTTCCTTAAATATTTGAGTCTTCGACAGCAGCCACAGTCTTTATTTTTCTGCAACAAACTGATCAAGTATTGATTATTCTGCACAGATCACTGCTATTAAGGAGCAAATGAAAATGTGCCAGAGCAATAGAGCTGCCACGCTGACTAAGGAGATCAGCTTTGGGACTCAGAAATCCCCAGGCTGTGATCCTTGTGCAGCATGCACATCAAAACAAGATTCTTCTGAACTTTTAGAATTGGAAGATGACTCAGGTAAATTATGTACTGCCCTGGGAGAGTTGGAAAGTATTATTCAGTGATATTTTCAAGATATACATGATACTTCCCTCCTAGGTAATCCAAATAGGGGTGACTATTTTTCACCACTTGGGGTTACCTTGACTAAGACAGAAAAGAGGGCCTTATCTGCTCCTATTTCTATAGAGGAAGTAGAGGTAGCAATAGGAGATATGAAAAAGAACATCTCCCCTTGGTGGTACGGCCTACCCATTGAATTCAATCAACATATGGTTAAAGAAATATTTCTCATGTTATTAGAGGTTTTTGATGAAATTTTTGTGGCAGGTGATTCACATCCAGATTTTTCAACGGGTGTTTTGAGATTTTTGTTTAAGGGAGGGAATAGGGTTAAACTGTCTAACTGGAGACCAGTTTGTTTGTTAAACACCGACTGGAAAATATTAACCAACATTTTTTTTACATAAATGGTTACAATCCACTTTACAGAGTCTTATTCACCCTTCACAAAGTTGTGCAATACCCGGTAAGAAAACCGGATAATTTATTTATTAAGAGATTGCTATGAATATTGTACCCAGAATTGTTAGACATGCCTGCTCTTGTCTATGGACCAGAGTAAAGCCTTCGACAGGGTTTCTTATGCCTCTCTGTTCCAGTTAATGGAAGCATATTGAATACCCGCACAATTTATTAGGTGGATATAAGCTTTATATAAAGGGGCGACTGTGGCCCCATTATTAAAAGGGTCAATAGAACATAAAATTCACCTACAGTGTGGTGTTAGGCAGAGTTGTCCCCTTAGTCCTGTACTATATGTCCTGCACTTGGATCTGTGCATTAGGCACATTTGGGGTAATGATAATGTTAGCAGGGTAGTTAGCCCCTTTTGGACAAACCCTTTAAAATCCCTAGCATATGCTGATGATCTTGCTTT
Source organism: Neoceratodus forsteri (assembly GCA_016271365.2). Classification (NCBI taxonomy): domain Eukaryota; kingdom Metazoa; phylum Chordata; order Ceratodontiformes; family Ceratodontidae; genus Neoceratodus; species Neoceratodus forsteri. The sequence continues at coordinate 740,248,259 of CM057449.1, forward strand.
ATTCTGTAAGAATAATGAAAGTGTCTATTAGGCTGTTTAGGAACTCTCCAGATTCTCCAAAGTATCAGGACCAAAATTAATATGGAAATAAGTCATGGTGTGGTTTTAGGCAGGCAGGGATCTGACATTATGGTTGCAGCAATCCCCATCTTTAAAGAGCCTATTAAAATATTGGAGGTCTATATAGGAGAGGGTGACATGGCATATAAAAATTGGAATGACTCTTTGATCAGATGCAAAGCTTTAGTTGCTAGATGGAAAGGGTAGCATCTGTCTAAATTTAAAAGAATGTTTGTTCTTAAACAGTTTATCATCCCCATTTTACAATATGTGGCCTGTATTTTCCCTTTACCATATGGGATGGAAACCTGACTTTACAGTTTATTTTTTCAAATGTTATGGGGAAGTCGCTTGAACCCCATAAAGAGAGACTATACCTACCTGGGGAGATGACGGGGGGTGGGGATGATTCATCCTGTTTTTTTTTCCATACATTATTTTGGGATGGGACTTTTAAAATCCTACTTCAAGAGGAGGAATCTCTTAGTAAACAACGGATTTTCAGTATCTTATACCCCTTTTATAGTAAATGGCAGGAAGAGGCACCTAAACTGGTTCCCTCCTTAAAGATTCCTGCTTATTTTAAACCCACCATTAAAAAGATGGGGACTTGACAGCTTAAGAAAACCCATATACAATCTATGCATAGGAAACTGCTATATAAACAAATCCTAGACTTTATAGGCCCTGCTGAGCCAGAATTTTCAGAATGCTCTCCAGCTAAAACCCAGGTGGCACTCTTACAGTTGAATAATGTTAGAATCCCTATCAGAATGTGGGATAATTTGTGGCTCTGTATGTATGGCAGAGTTAATATTAAGGGTACTTGGAAGCATAAGTCTATTGAAGATAGAAACTGTCCTTATATCGAGTGTTCGGCTCCAGTGGAATCATTGTCCCATTTTTTATTGGAATGTCTCTATACTGTGCATCTGTGGAATTATTTTAGCTAATAGATGGCTGTGATCATGGCTCTCTAACCTTACCTGCAATCAACTTGTATTGGGAGAGTTTACTGGGACACTGACTAAATACCATAGGAGTACCCTAGAAGTTTTCTTTATTGTACTGACATTTTATTTGTGGCAATCTCTGAGTAAATATATTCTGCAGCAGCAAAGGATGCTTTATCTGTGGGGAAATTATGTGAGGCTGCATCTACTGAAGTGTTTCGAAAAAATGCAGTGGCATTCTCTGATGGTACAGCTTAACAGATTTGGACTGGTCTACTGAGAGTTTTACACCCCTGAGAAATACTCAGTGTATATTTATTGAATCCTGCAGTGGCCTTCGACCTGTTTAGTGTTAGGTACTTCCTGGGTTGCAGTAGCCTATATGAGATTGGATAGTACGCTATGTATTAGACCATAATGCTATGTATTTACAACATGTTTGAAATGTTTTTTCCTTTTTTCTGTTTTTTTTTTTTGGTTCCACTGGAAGTTTTCTTGTGTTTGTTTGAATTTAGCTTGTTGTATTAGTGTGGTTTTCTTTCTTTTTCCTTTCTGTATGCAGTGTATTGACTATTTTTCAATAAACAAAAGCCTTACTCTTTTCGAGAAGTGCCATGCAATCTTTAACATCCACCTGAACAACCACCGGATCAGACAGATGGGAAGTCAGTTTAATATCTCATCCAAAAGATGTAATGTAATGGTGGTTCTATTTCATATTCAGTATAGAATGCTAATATCTGTATTTTACCAAACATACCTTGATATAACTCTCTGATGTTAGGTTCATGTATTAGTTATTGTATTTTATTTCCTGTAGTAAACACTAATCAAGGTATTCATCTTATCTATTATTTTAGGGGTATTTAGTTTTATGTTTAGATGAGTAAATACCATGTTTTCCTTGTTGACTCTGCTGTTGTTAATTTTCTTCGGGACATCTATTAGTGCTTTCAGTGCTCATTATTTTCTAAGATATGCACTGACGGTATTTCTTGAACCATGAGAAACTTTCTCAATTTTCAATGTTTCCAACATGTCTGGCAACCATTCTTTGTAGGGTGACCACATTCGCTATTAGACATATATTATGTCTTCAACCAAGCATGCATATCGCTGGTGTAAAAAGTTCTTGTAAACCACGAAAGTTGGTCAGTTTACTTTTGATTCATTCCAAAAAGTTCTTATCTCTGAGCAGTCCCATAATATGTGCGTGAGAGTGCCTTCTTTCTTTTTGTACTTGTATCATAAAGGTACAGGAATGCTCTTCATTCTAAATAATTTGTGAGGCATATAGTATATGTTATTTATTATCTTAAATTGCTGTATTTTTTAAGCCTTGTATTAACAAGACTTGTCAAGAGAAGTTCCATATGTCTTTCCAGTTCCATTGTGTTGTATCTTTGTTTAAGGCCTTGTTCCACCACTCGTGGTTTCCTCTGCCTTACTATGTGTTTTGTTTATTAGACTTATGTACCACTGTGATACCAAACTGTGTACTGATAGGTTGTTTATATATTCCTTCATCCATGGATATTTAGATCCATTTTGCCCTAGTGTTGATGAATCGCATGTTGTTTCTGCAATAGAAAGAAGTAGTTTCCTGGTCTCAGGTCATATCTGTCCTGTTGTGACCTAAATTATATACACCATGGGTGGGATATTCAAAAGAGATGTGCATGGCGCAACAGGGGTGCACCATGCATAACCCGCTGATGCGGCCCGGCGTGATATTCAAACGGGGAACGTGCCCGGCACAAATACTGATGCACCAGAGTTCATCAGTAATGTATGCGGCACAAGTGGGGGGGGCATGCCCATGCATACACCGCACATCCCGATATTCAGCCCAGGATGTGTACGAGCAAACGAGGCAATCCCTACGTGCACCGCACGCAGTTGTGCCAAAAAAAGGGAGCAACAGCTGGCCACCCACAGGTGAGCTGCTGTATTGCAGGGTGCAACACGGCAGCTGCCAGCTGTGGGTGGCCACCTGAGCTCCAGCAGCACCGTCCATCACGGTCGCCCCCCCAATGCCCGATCGTGGGCTTCCATTACGTTAACACCCCTGGTGGTCCAGTGGATTCTATGCCTCAGCCCGATCACAGGCTTTCATTGAATAATATCCCTGGTGGTCCAGTGGACCCGATCCGACAGCCCAATCATGGTCTTTCATTGAATAATATTCCTGGTGGTCCAGTGGACCCGATCCCACAGCCCAATCGCGGGCTTACAGTGAGTGAAATAACCCTGGTGGTCCAGTGGTACCCCCCTCCCAACCTGCCCACTCAGTCCCACCAGCTTGCTACCCCCCCAGTCAGTGGCAGGCGGCAGCACCCTGCCCGCAAGCTGCCAGGCTGTCCACCAACTGACAGCGTACGGTATTTCCGTATGCCCATTGATCCACAGTGTGTCCCAATGGGCATGCAGACTGTACTGTACTACACAGTCTCAGTATGTGAATGAATCCATTCATTCACATATTAGGACTATGTAGTACAGTATGGTCTGCATGCCCAATGTCCCACGCTGTGGACCAATGGGCGTACGGCCATACGCATATGCTGTCCAGTCGGTCAGGCGGCTGAGGCGGCTTCGCGGCGAGGGTGCTGCCGCCCCACTGCCCCGACTGGGGGGGTGAAGATGGTGGGACACGTGGGCAGGAGGAGACGTCGCCGCAGGTATTCACTCACCGTAATCAGGCTGTAGGACACCAGAACCACCAAGAACAATAGCCCATGAGGCTGAGATAGGTCATGACCTCAGGCCTAGTCATGAATGCACAATCAGGCACTGGGGTGTGTTGACCACAGGGGGCAGGGGGTGTCGGCCTCATGACAGCTGCAGCCTGGCAGGGCGCCAAGTGCAAGTTGCTGGGGATCGGTGCATCTGCATGCAAATGGGGCCATAATGACATGCAAATAGCCCCATTTGCACCTTGCATGCATTATGGCCCCATTTGCATATCCACCACTGAATATCGCGGTTACTGCGCCTAGCACAAAGGCACTTGAACTGGTGCATCCCCTGCTCCTCTCTGACCACTTGCGCTGGCGCAGTGCCACTGCGCCATGTGCAATGCGGGTGGCCACAGTGCCATATTCAGTGGTGCTGAGCCATGGCGCAGCACCATTGAATATCACCCTGGTGCATCCCAGTTGCGCTGTGCCCAGGCTTGTGCCACAGCCTGGCGCAGTCTGACTATCCCACCAACTGTGCCTTCTATTAGATTAGCTATTGTTGTTATTCAATTTTCTGTCAATCTTTTGTTACTTATGACTTTATTATTAATTTTGAAGTTGTTTTTGTTATGTATAGGTTGTTCTAAACAATGTTTACTTGTGCCTGCAGTTTCTTTCAATGTGTTAATTAGTGTTCCATGAGTGGCCACAAGTGGCCACATTTTTAGTGATGCTGGTATGGAACTGTATAAAACAGAAGACAGATTGATACCAGTCTTTTCTTCTCTTAACCTGTACCACTCATTAATGTGTCTCAACTGTGTGGACCAGTGATAAAGTTTAATATCAGGTTGTTTCAGACCATTGTTCTCTGTTGTTCTTGCTATTTTTTTTCTGGTTATATCTGTTTTTTTTCCCCATCCCATATGAATTTGCTAATGGATCTTTGAACTTGAATTATCTATTCAGATGGTATCTTATAATGTAGCATGCTGATTACAAACAGCACTGTTGGTAAGAAGTCCATTTTGATCAACTGGACATGTCCCATGGAGATTTGGAGCTTATTCTATCTTTCAGTACAGTCTTCAGTTGCTGTTAAATGGATTTTGTATTTATAGCCGCTGTATCTGTGCCTGTTGCATATACGTAAATTCCTAGGTATGAGACACTTTTAGATCTTCATTGCAGCCCCAGTTCTTCTAGAGATCTCTTTTGACACTGATGTGCAGTGGGTAGCACAGTCTTTCTGATTTTTCTATATTCGGTTTGAATCTGAAAAATTTCCCCAAATGTTCTATTACTTTCAGTAGATATGGTACTGATTTTTTGGAATGTGTAGCAAATACAATGATATAATCTGCACAAGCAGTTACTTTGTCTTGTGTATCTCTGCACTCTGTTCCAGTAACTGTATCATCCATCTGGATCTTCTGGAACAGGAATTCTAGAGCCAGGTTTAATGACACTGGGGAGAGAAGACATATATGACATGCCCCTTTCTCTAGGGAGAATACTGTGAATTTTAAGTAGTTTGTGTTTGTTGCCACCTCTGGCTCTTGGTGCAATGATTTTATCATTTGAATGAATTCTGGGGGCATGCCATACTTCTCTAGGATAGTACACAGGTATGGCCATTAAACCTGGTAAAATGCTTTTTCAGCATCTAATGTGATAAAAGTTGCAGGTACCTTCACATCTTTTGCTATCTCTGCTAAGTAAGTCATTTTACTTGCATTGTCTGATATGTCTCCCACTCATAAATCCTATTTGCATTGGATGGAGTAATGATAATAAAATCTGGTTAGTTCTAGTTGCCAGCACCTTTGCTAAGATTTTTGCATCAAGGTTGAGCAAGGTTATTGGCCTGTAGCATGTGCATTTCTCTTTATTTTTATCTGACTTTAGTATGAGTAACTCCCTTCATCATAGATGGTGGTATCTTGTTGGTCTCTAATGATTCAATGATTACTGCTTTCAGTTGTGGGGTTAGCTCTGTTGCAAATTCTTGGTAAAAAGTCTGGAGAGCAGACATCTTCCCTGGGAGCTTTTCATTTTGTCCAACTACTTAGGGCTCTTATTACATCTTCAGATGATATCTCTTTTATATCTTCAGATGGTATATCTTTTGAGAGGAAGCCAGCCTGATCTTCCATTAATATTGGTATAGTAAGACATTTTGCATATCTTTTATTGATTCTATGCCTCCTGTTCCAAATAGCTTCTTGTATAATTCCAGGAAGTTTTCATCAATTTTATATGGATCTGTTATTTCCGCTTTTCCTTGATCTTCTATTGATGTTATTTGTGTCTTTGACCTTTCTTCTCTCAGCCTTAAGGCTAATATTTTTGTTGCCTTAGGGCTATTTGACATGTAATTTGATTTGGCTTTGTCTGTATGCTACCTCTATGGCTTGCCTTAGGTTCTCATTATATTTTTTCTTTGCCTTTGCCCAACTATCCCATGCTTCATCTGTGTTGTTTTTAGATACAACTTTGGTTCTCTTGATTTACTCTAGAAGCCTGATTCTTTCTGCCTGTTGTTTTTGTTTCTGTGCTGAATATAATGCTATGCATTTTCCTCTGACATACTCAACATGTGTCATTTGGGGGGGTGTTGCCAATACATTCTTGTATGGTGCTTCTTATCTCTTTTGTGTACTCTTTTTTTTTTTGTGGAAGGAAGATGTTAAACTTCCGTGACGGAGTTCTTGGACCCTGGATTTCTACGTGGATCACCAGCTTAACTGGAAAGTGATCAGAGATAGTTCTTGGCAGTATTTCATCCCACTTGATGCCTTGCGCTAAGTCATTTTGGATAAACCAATGGTTGATCCTAGAAGCAGTCCTATGTCAGTGTATGATGTGCATTCTTTTGCATTGAGGTGTATTACTCTCCATATATATATAATAGGTAATTTTCTTCTAAAATATATTGTTTATTGTATAGAATCAGAATTACAATCCTTTGAGTCATAGACTCGCTTGCAAAGGCTCCACGTCAGTTAAAGAAATAACAATACAGTGTGTAAGAGAAAAGAATACAGAGTGAAACAAAATACAGAAATTAGACATATACAGGTAACATATGTTTACAAGAACTTGTCGTACTACATGGACCACATGTCCAGGTTATAGCTTATATAGTAAGCTACCTCATATGGGAGCATACAGAAGTTCCCTGGTCGGTGCCAATATAGGAAATAGTTTTGTATGGTCATGAAGGACCCAGAGTTGCACTGGCGGGACAGTGGGGGGGGGAGACATAAGAGGGCGGGGTGGCAACCTGCTATTCATTCGCTACAGGATAGTAAGCTGAGCCGGAGTAGTCAGCTTTGGCCCTTTGTATTAGTAGTAGTTGTAAAAACTTCTTTTTTTATACAGGAAAACATGTCATTTAGGTCTTATGACCCAGCTTACAAGACAGTCCTGTTACTTTTTACCATGTTACCTATACCTATATTTCTACAAGGGGAGGACACGCTTAACAATACAAAACATTAAATAACATAGATATCTATTTCTATTTCTATATTCTATTTTGTGTTAGTGATCTTCTGGGATTAATGCTGTCTATGCTGGGGTGTAATATTAGGTTCATATCCCCGCTGATTATCCATGTGTACTCAGTTATTTTAACTAATTGCTCTGAAATGCTGGGGGGAAAAAATGCGGTCATCTGTATTTGGACCATAGATATTTATGAGTGCTATTTTTACCCTTCCCAATGAGACAACCACCACTAATATCCTCCCTTCAGGATGCTGCCATAGGTATTCCTCTGTGAAATTCTGATTTTTATGTATTAGATTTTGTGTTCCTTCTCTTCTACTACTTTCACCTGCTATGTAAGCTTTCCCAGCCCATATCCTTTTCATAATCTGTGCATTTATAGTATATTCATAGTTCAAAGTTTTATTAAATGCTTTGATACATCATAAATTCATACATATTAATATGTTACAAGTTGAAATAATGTCAAGCAATCTTTTAAGCTATCTGCTGATGGGAGGGTGAGTGGGATGGGCTATTGTTTTTGTGATCTAGGAGGTCGTGGTCAAGAATGAATATGAACTGGGCAATGTTATGAGAATATATGTAACACGTGGCGCAAAAAAATAGAGAAATGGGATACTCATAAAAATGAAGGGAATAACCCAAACAGACAGATGGCAGGAAAATACCTGATACATCAAGACTGTGGATAATACTAGTCTCTCACGCATAATGTGGAATATAAAGGGGATGCAAGTTGGACAAATTGGCAAAGTACTGCAACACATACAGAGATATAGGATACAAATTATATCCTTACAGGAAGCATTAAAGTAAGGCTGAAACCAAAGAAGTAACATCTATAGCAAACAAGGATGTAGTTTTGTGAAAAAACCCCACCCTCAAAAAACACCATAATTTGAACTCACATGGTTGTCCAGAAATTAAATGATCTTGTTAAATGTGGAACCCTGTTAAAATAATATGCAGAAAACCTTAAATTATTAGAAATGGTTTCTTTCTAACAACTATTTTATTTTCAAATGATGCACAATTCATATCATGAAACAGCTGGATAACTGATCAAAATAAGCAACTAAAGATGATTGTTAGTGCTAAAGTATCCTATGCTCTTTGAAGGACTAAAGTTTAAAACATTTACAGTACATTTAATACTCCAAAGCAAATGCCTTGGGGAGTTAAATATTGATGGTGATTTAGAAGAACTTAGATCACTCGATTGTGGGTTATAGTGGAGTAATACACTTTTCCATACTATAACTCAGAGTGGCAAAACCAGAACTAATAAAGGCAGTCCACTCAGATAAATGTGTAACCCCTACAAACCATTATGTATTTTATTAATGCACTGTTATTAAAGCTTTGTTTTATTAATGTGTTACCATAAAACTGCCTTTCTTCATATTGGTCCAGAAGCAAATGATTTGATACCTTCGGGATCTGTTCTTACAAGGACCAATACGGCAACTACACTATTTGTGTTTCTTCATATTGTAAACTCTCTAACTCAGCCAGTGTTCTCTGTGGTCTAATTCTAGATTGTAAATGGAAACAGCGTGCACTCATCATTATAATTATTTGAAAAATAACATTATGGGCCTGATTCACAAAGCTCCCCTGAATGGCACAAGGGGCTTGAGCCACAAGGAATGGCATGAGGTGTAGCTTGCACCAAAAGATGTACTGGGAGTGATTCACAAAAGTAACCTGTTTCAAATGCAGGATGCCTGTGCCAAAGCAGGGGGTTGTGCCAGCCTTGTGCAACAAAATGGACTGTGGCATGGTGCTGGGGGCTTGCGGCAGACACAAGCTGCCATATCCCCTTAATTAGGATTCAGTAAACCCTCCCAGAGGGCAAAATTCTAAATACCATTAGACCTGCCAGAGCTGGCCTAAGGGCACTTAAAAGTGTGTCCTCTGGGAGAGTTAAAGACCTTGCACCAACTCATGCCCTCCTTGAGCAGGAGGGAACATGTGCCATTGACCCCCACTTCCTATCCCTGATCTGCTAATATTGAAATACATGTCACTTTCCATGGTGTTCTAGCAGACCCCCCCCCCATCCTTGACCTGCCTGTAGTTAAATAAATGTCACTGTTCCTGGTGGTATTGCAGACCCACCTCTCTATACTCAATCTGCCCATAGTTAAATAAATGTCACTGTCCCTGGTTGTCTAGGGAACCTCTTTACCATCCCCAGTCTGCCCGTATTTAAATAAATGACACTTTCCCTGGTGGTATAATGGACTCCCCTCCCTATCCCCACTCTGCCTGTAAATAAAGGCATGTCACTGTCTGTGGTGGTCTAGTGCCCCAACCCACCCAGGCAGACCATGCTCCACCACCCTGCTTCCCCCCACCCATCCCCATGCCGGCAGCTGGCACAGCTGTCTGCTCTCCACCATGGGCAGCTACCATCTGAACTGTCAATGAGTGCATCCTGTATACAGAATGCGTTCATTAACAGCTCAGTCAGCAGCTGGCTGTGGTAGATAGTGTCACCAGCTCAGGAATGGGATGGAGGAGTAGGGTGGTGGGGCATCGCATGTTGGAGCGGCCACTAGAAAACCATGGACAATGATATGTAATCAATTATGGGCAGATTGGGGATGGGGCGGGGGTTCTGCTAGACCATCGGGGACAGTGACATTTGTTTAACTAATGAGAAGATCAGGGATGGGGTGGTCCACTAGACTACCACGGACAGTGACATTTATTTACCCATGGGCAGATCAGGAATTGGGAAGGGGGTCCGCTAGACCACCAGGGAAGGGGTGTATTTTGTGTGTGGTGTACTGGTTGCTGTCTGTGGGTGCAGCAGTTGCCTTACTGCCCTGAAGCTTGTGGCATACCTTGCAGATATGCCATCTGTTTGGCACATGGCCAAAGCTGCTGCAAGCTGTGGGACTTTGCTGCCAGGATCCTACCCGATAGTGAATCAGGTGCAGAGTCCCTGGTGCACCGGCAATCAGCACACGCTGCCTTTAGTGCAGCTTGCACCAACCTTCGTGAATCAAGCCCTATGTATGTGTTGTCTTGTGTTTACATACACACGCAAAGCAGTGATGAATACATTTGAAATAAATGTTATTTTTAAAACTGTGGGATAACTATTTTTAATTAGAGCACATTCATTCCACTTGGAAGATGGGGAACAACTGGTGAGTTGACAATGGAAAGAAAGACAGTTAAAACAAGGCAAAACACTAATAAAAACATTGCAATTGCATTATATTGGTATATTTAAAATATATTATTCTTTGTAGTTGATACAGAGTATATATCCCCACACATGAAAAAAAAAATCTCCATACCTTGTGGATTTGACAGTTATGGATATTCACTGTTGGAGATTAATGTGTTGTTCTCCACTGCAAACCAATATATGTTTTATATATTGAGATTATACATTAGTAAAATGTGTAAGTCCTTTGTGGGTGATCTGTTCCCCATGCATCCAGTAATTGAGACAATTGCAAATTATGAGCAGCTTTATGAGCTTTCCTGAATTATTGTTAGGCTACCTCAAAAAACTTATAGTCTTCTGTTCGTAAGCATATAGGACAGATAGTACAGTCTTGTGCACCCATGAGTGCAAAGAATCCCTGAGGCAGTCTGGGAGGCTGTGGAAGTGCAGGTTTCTCTTGACCCTGCACTTCTACATGGCTACTGATGTACATACACAGGGCCAATAGTCCATCTGGCTGCAGAAGCATATGGCCGTTTGGGCCTTGCACTTCTGTGTAGCTATGGGTGTAGAGGTGCAGAGCCCACTGGGCAGTATGCAAAGAAAAAGAGTTATCTTAACTATATGGTTACTTGCTGCCAATGTTGCCAACATAACACCATCCCTCCCCAGGCTGGGAGTGGTGCCACATGGCTCTGTGCCAAGGGAAGACAAGAAATTTTATGAGTAAATGGTGTGATCAGGAACTCGTATCACTCTGCTGCTATACTTTTCTGAAGAAAAAATTTAGTTTGTTGTGGAAGGCAAGCTGACTACTAATACATATATAACACTCCAGCATGAATTTCATATTGATGTACTTGCATCCCTGTGTCACACTACAAGTGCACAGGCTACTGAGCCACTGATGGCCATCATCGTAGTCTACTGGGCTTTATTCTGGAGATGGTTTAAGCAGGCTGCTGCTGATTTGCAGTGTCAGTTCTTACCACATTGTCTGTTTAAGAAACACTGGCTAAGACCCTAGGATCCAGCGCTGACCACTTCAAACATCCCCAAACTAATTCTGATCAGCACAACTTCAATATGTAGACCATTTGAAATCTTGTATGAACATAAATGGGTATGAGGACGTGGAAACAGCTATCTTTAGGCAGAAGCCCTATAAATACACCCATTCTGCAGTTAGGAATCTTTGCAGTCTTAGACTATAAACCAAACCTAGTAAAGAATGAAATAAAATCAATTCATCATATCCCGAAATCATATAGATGCATATGACTTTTGTATTTATTTATTTATGTATTAATTATTAACTATGTTTTAGAATCAGTGTGTTTCATGAAACATAATACAATCACATAAGGAAAGAACAACAATGTATAAATATACAAAATCACACATGCCCCCACAATGCAAAGCATCATGGGCTGCATATGCAGATCACCACAGAATGTTATGCTGGTTCAACTTTAAGCAGAATTGCATGGTGCCGAAAGGTCTCTCACACAGTTTGCAAAGGGTGCTAACAGATGACATAGACACGTGTTTCGTCCTACCAGGACTCATCAGTATGCCTCATCTGTTTGACACCCCAGTGGAATGAACCAGCTACCCTAAGGCAGTGTGTCTTGGTTATGCTGTGGTGAACCCATTAAAATAAAAAAACTATTTAAAAGACAAAAAACCTCTGTGCACAAACACTGAGGCAAGGGTTACCCCAAAGAGCATTTGGCTGGGAAGCCAAGTTTCAAGAAAATACATAACCAAGACACACTGCCCTAGGGTAGCTGGTTCAGTCCTGGTAGGACGAAACATGTATCTATGTCATCTGTTAGCACCCTTTGCAAACTGTGTGAGAGGCCTTTCGGCACCATGCAATTCTGCTTAAAGTTGAACCAGCATAACATTCTGTGGTGATTTGCATATGCAGCCCATGATGCTTTGCATTGTGGGGGCATGTGTGATTTTGTATTTTCTTGAAATTTGGCTTCCCAGCCAAATGCCCTTTGGGGTAACCCTTGCCTCAGTGTTTGTGCACAGAGGTTCTTTGTCTTTTAAATATTTTTTATTTTTATTTTAATGGGTTCACCACAACATAACCAAGACACACTGCCTCTTTGTGCACAGAGGTTCATTGTCTTTAAAATGTATAAATATGTTTTAGCAGATATGGTTCAATAAGGGAAATTAAATGGACCTGCATTTTCAGGAAAGTTTCTGCTGGGAAATCATCAAATTGCTAACATTTACCTGTTGGAAGAAATACTTTAACAACAGTGCTCCTATACTGTAGCATTAAGAATCAATCCTATTGCTGACAGAAGAGACAGCATTATACTACACTGTAAGGAAATGGAAGATTTAAGGTGCTGAGCAACATCTGTAGGTTAACAATCTGACCCCATTTTACTACCAACCTCATTGTTCTTATGTATGTGGGACTTTACAAATGTGTACCAAAATGCAGTTTCACAAATGAAAAAGAAAACAGCACACACAGTGCAAATTAATTAAAACAGTAAACTAAAAAAGTCAGCACCAGCAACTGACATAAAGAAAATTTACTAGGTGACTTTAAAAGAAGTTATATTATCCCAGACAGAACACCCAAAGACAAGAAGGCCTACCAACTTGGGCCAACTTGACTGGTTTTGCTTCCAAGCTTTCTCAAGAGTCAGATTATTAAAACAATATATTTCATTACTGCCACTCCACCTGTGTTGTGGCCATGTGGGCCAACAAAGTCTAAAAGTCTGACAAGAGGTATACAAAAGTATGAATGCATGACTGCAGTATAAATGACTCTTTTTTCATTGAACTTCACTTAGCTTTATAAATGCTCTCTCAAAGGGAAGTAACTTGCTGATATGCATCTCTCTCTCTCTCTCTCTCTCTCTCTCTCTCTCTCTGTTAAGGTCCTTCTTTGTGGAGTAGGTATTAAGGAAATGGACTGAACATCTTCATTTCTTTGCAGAAACCTATACCTGATTAAACAACTAAATAAAAAAAAGTTATCTTTATAGAACTGCTGGCATATCTTGCTCATGGTGCCACTGTGTCAAACTCACTTTACAGATATCTGCACATATACAATATATGCAGACTCTGAATCAAGACAAATACAGAAAGAAATTAGAGAGCGAGAGAGGTACACACATTAATATTTACAGTACAAGAAACCTGCCTAAACTAGGACTAGCAGAGATGCACAACTAATCCCCTTGACATCTGATACAAAGCATCTGGGGGGTGGGTGTGTGTGTGTGTGTGTGTGTGTGTGTGTGTGTGTGTTGTGTTTCCAAACAGTAAAAGGCAATATCTCTGTTTTTATCATCAGACTTCTAATGTAGCTTTTTTGGAATACTGAAATATCAATTTACATGCACTGTATTATAGCTTTTTTTGTACTCTTTGTTTTTAATGACACCTTAAATGGTTTCTAATGAAGGAATAATCCATTCAAAGAACAGAAACAATGACACTCATCCCATGTAACTGAAAGGAGGATGTACAATAATAGAACCTATGGATGTTATGATATTTAACTGAAGAGTACTGATGGAGCCACTAGAAGGAGCTCTTCCACTTCTGTGGACACTAAATATAACTCTGCAGGTGTGGCTTGAAAGAACCTACAAGCCTAGATATGTGTACTGTATTTATACTCTTTCTTGTTTTATTCTGTTTCTGCCTTATAAACAGACATCTGATTAGCAAAGACTGTTGCCTTAGTTTGGCATGGTGTCAGAAGTAAAATGGTGTTTGGATTGTGCCAACTTGCAACCAGAAATATGCCTAAGTTTGATTCATCAGAAAGTTTTATTTCCAGCAAGTCATCAGAATGGCCAAAGTGGAATCAATACTTCACATGATACTGGACCGCCACTAACATGAAGGAAGACTGGGAAGTAGAAGATAATATATCATTTTTCCTTGGTTCGATGACTTAAGAGGATTACTTTGATGAACCATGGAGAGTGAATTTGGTGATCAAAGGTGGGCTGATGAACATTAAAACAGACATGAGATCAGCCACCACAGTTATGTAGGAGTCTACTTACAACAGTTAAGTGCTATTGCCCTTTGTAAAAACCTACCAGTATGATTCTGGGTAGTCCTCTGCAAAACATGACCATAAGAGGCAGTTTGTGGCCCAGATAATATACAGAGATCATACATCTAGGTTATAGTGCCGTTGACTGGAGGTTCACAGGTTAACAATCTGCTGAGTCATAATATTGCTCTAACAGTGGGACTGATGCAACGAGTAAGATACATTCACTCAGGAATTTTTGGTCATGCTGGTCTCAGCTGTGAGCAAGTTAAAAAAAACACTGATGGAAGGAGCAATGTATTATGTTGTTAATGTAGCTCACAGAACTCCAATCCCATTGCTGTCCAAAGTGAAGCAAGAACTAAATAGGATACTGAATAAGAAAATCACTGTAGGCATAACAACACCTACAGAATTGTATGCTGATGGTTCCTGTCATAAAGAAGAATGGGAGGATCTGGATACAGGATGTATAGATTTTAAGCAGCTTATTAAAGCAACAAAACAGGAGATATATGTTCTTCTACTAAGGCATAATTTCAAAGTTAACAGGTGCATGTATGTTCTCATTAGGGGATACTTCAATATGAAATTCAATGCTGTAGCAAAACATGTTTCCAGGAATTACCATTATATTTATTTATTTGAAAATGAATAACTGAGAGAGGCACACTGAGCAAGGCTCATTTTCAGGTGCAACCCGGGGACAGAAACATGGATACAATAAAAAGCAAACATGGTATGAATAAAAAATATAAAGTAAAGTACAAACAGTGTACAGTTATTTTTTTTTATTCAAATTGCTTCATTGATTATTAAAAGTACAAAAATAACAACATAGCAATTAAACTCAACCAATAACAATATAGGAACACAGTGATGACATAGTAACATACAGAAGAGCCCCTCTCCATCCTCCCACACTGCCAACCCACCACCCAACCCATTACCACCCCCCATGAAGAGTGCACAAATGACAAAGCAAGAAGAAGAACACAAACTTAAGAGTAAGGATTAAGAACAAGGTGAGGAGTCAGCAGATGAGCAATCTAAGTAAAGGGTAGAGAAATTACCCCAAATTTTATTAAATTAGGGCATTCGGTTTTTGAGGCTGGCGATCATTTTTTCTGTCCATAAGAAAAAGGGAAAGTTCCTGTAATCAGTCCTGTATGATATATTTCTGCCTGAAATAAAGAAAATGTTAATGGAAAAAAAAAAAAAAGGAAGGGTGACTTGATCTAGCCAGTGTCGGAGGACCAGTTTTATAACTGCCAAAGAGATTAAAGCCATAGGATACTTCTGTGCCTTAACCAATATAGAGCTATAATCTCACTAAATGCAAACTTCAGGAGTAAAAATACCTGATAAGCCTAATAACAGGGGAGCTCTATCCTGAATAGACTACCATAGAGGGGACACTTTGTTGCAGGACCAAAAAGGTGCAACAAAGTGCCATCTTCAAGGCTGCATGTAACACAGGTCTTTGATGATCTACATCCCATCTGAGCCAGTTTAATAGAAGTATAGTATAGGTGTGAAGAATATGAGACTGGGTAAGATGGAGTCTATCTTGGGATGCAGATCTATAAAGATTGATCCAGATACGGTTCCAACGAAGGGTGGAATCTGGGAGAAGTTCCAACCAAACTTTGGGATAGCCGGGGGATGTGGGGGTCAACTTGTCGAGAATGCACAAGCAGATTTTAGAGACCCTCTGGGGATTCTTCACAGGATCCTACAACAAGGTTAGGAAGGAGGCCCGGCTATCACTGGGGAAGGTCCAAAGTATTGAAGGAGAAGGTGATGCAGCTGAAAGATCTTAAAGATGTTTATATAATTTAAATTTAATTTTTGGAAGATATCTGAAGAGGAGAGCAATGAACTTTGAACAAAGAAATCCCCTAGAGTGGTTCTGGCCAGCTGGGGGATCCAAGAAGGAGAAAGGGCGTGTCCCCCAATTTTGAAATTGTTGTTAAAGAAAAGCAGCAAAGAGACAACACTTTGGAATGAGAGTTTAAAGTAATTACAAAATTGAGAAAGAACCTTTAAAGAGATTCCTATGATATAGTTCCGAAGGAGTTTAGGGAGAGATTTCAAGGAAGGAAAAATGAAGGAGGAACAAAACAAGCCAAACTTATGGATAAAAGTGTTTTCTACTTGGTTCCAGATATGGGTATAACCACAGTTAACAGAAAAGGGAAGAGAATGGATCCATTGAAAACACTTGCAAAGATGGCTTGCCCAATAGTAAAATAGGAAATTAGGAAGGTGGAGACCTCTGAAGTCCTTAGGCAGAGATAGTTTTGAATAAGCTCTCCTAGGAGATTTATCCAGCCAAATGAATCTGGTGATCAGGGAATGGATCTGATGGAAAAAAGAGAGGAGTAACCAAATATTTAGCATATTTAATGGATAAAAGAGACAGGATAACACATTCATCTTAACAATATTAATCCGACCGCAGAGGGATAGAGAGATCCTGCTGAAGAACACCAAGTAAATCCTCAAGATTGAGCTTCTTTGAAAGAGCCGGATCCTGAGTCAGGAAAATGCCAAGGTATTTAATTTGATGGGGGGACCATTTCATGCCAAAATGTAGAAAATCAGCTTTGTGAGTGTAATAATTTAGGGAGAGAATTTCAGTTTTTGCAAGATTAAGTTTATAATTAGAGAAAAGACCAGAGTTACTAATAATCTGTAATATAGCCGATAGAGAGCTAGTGGGTTGAGAGAGATGTAATAAGATGTCGTCCACATAAATGGACAGCTTATGAGAACCATCAGCTAGGGGAACCCAGATACATCTGGAGAAGATTTAATCAACCTAATTAAGGGCTCTAAATAAAGTTTAAAAAGGAAAGGTGACAAAGGACATCTCTGATGAGTCCCAGCATGCAAGGTGAATCTAGAGGAAAAAAAACACCATTACAATAAATTTTTGCAGCGGGGGTAGAATAGATAATATGAATCCAATATAAGAAGGAAAGAGGGAAGCCAAATCTTTGAAGGGTGTTGAAAAGAAAAGTCCAGTCCACTCTATTGAATGCTTTTACAGCATCGAGAGAGATCAGAGCCATAGGGGAGATTGTGTCTTTCACAAAAGAGAAAATGTGGTCACGTTTACGGAGGTGGTCCGCGGAGGTGCGGCTGGGGACAAAGCTGACTTGCTCTGGACTTAAAAGGAGGGACCAGACTTTTCAAAGTCTCAGGGTTAGAATTTTTGAAAGGATTTTGAGATTGCAATTTAAAAGAGAAATAGGATGATAACTAGAGACTGATGTTGGGGGGTTACCCCGGTTTAAGGAGAAGAACTATGAGGGCCTCTAGTAAGGAGGGGTCAATTAAGTCAGATGTGAACATATATTGGAAAAAATTAAGAAGGAGAGGTGCTAATTCCTTGGAAAAGACTTTATACAGGTTGGACAGGAAGTCATCTGGACCAGTAGCCTTTTCAGGTGCCATGCTATTGATGGCCTCCATAATTTCAGAGATAGAGATAGGAGAAGAAAGGAGGATGGAATGGTCAGCAGAGAGATGTGGCAGGGTAACTGAATCACGATAATCATCAAGATCCTGAGTTGACACAGGTGGGAAATGGGGTCCATAAAGGAAAGAGTAATATGCTTCAAACTCTTTAGCAATATCGTGAGGGGAAGATGTAAGTGCCATCTTGCCCAAAGATAGCAACAATCAGTCAAGAGGATTCACACTGTTTTAAATGCAGAGCTAACAGATGGCCTGCTTTTTCACTCTGATCAGTGTAGACAGCATGGGTTTTTAAGACAGCATATTCTGCCTTATCATGAAGTAGATCAGCATATTTATTGCTGAGGGAGAGAAGAGTATTGTGTACGTCTGGAGGAGATGAAGGCTGAATAACTTGTTCTAGGGAGTGAATCTGGGCAAGAAGTGTGGAGGATTCTTGGATTCAGAGCCATTTTCTTTTCAAAGCCAAACGAATAAATTCACCTCGCAACAGACAATTCAGGGTGCACCATTCGTGATCACCTCTGGGGACTGAATCTACTGTAAGTTAGTTTCCACAACTGGATCAGAGATCTAACTTTGTCCACAATAAACTTATCCTTAAGGATCTGAGTATTAAGCTTCCAGAAGGTATCTCTCTGGGAGGTTGAAGAGCGATCAAGAGAGATCCATGCTGATGCATGATCAGAGAGAACAATAGGGGTCAAACTGCAGTCTAGTACATCATGGAGTTCAGCTTGACTAAGGAGGATGTAATCAAGACGAGAGGAAGAGGGATGCACAGTAGAGTAAAATGTGAATTCACGAGAGTCTGGATGGAAAATTCTCCAGGGATCACACATCCCAAGAGAGTCAATAAAGTCGCAAATGGCTCTGTGGGAAGAAGTCGGGAGGGCAAAAACACAATGTGTACGGTCTAGGTCCAGTGTTAAGGTGATATTCCAATCTCCCCCAAGAAAGAGAGTGGCTGGCAAAAGGGAGGCCAGCTTATCAGCTAAATGCATATAAAAAGTTGGGTCTCCATTTACAGGTCCATAGACACTGCCTAGAATAATCTATGTTTGATACAGGAGTCCTTTCACTAAAATAAACTGCCCCTGTGGATCTATAATAGTATTGGAGGCTTGGAATGGTAAACTTTTATCAAGTAAGATCGCCACCCCTCTACTGGCAGAGGTATAGCCAGCAGTAAAAACTTGTCCTACAAATAATCTATGGAGACAGTTAGCCGCTTCTTGAAGGAGGTGGGTCTCCTGCAAAAAGATAGATTACTTTAGGTTGTAAAAGGGCAAGATGCTTGAGAACTTGGTATCTCTTAAGCTGATCCCTGACTCCTCGACCATTCCAAGTTAACATTTTAACCATACTTTGCATCATAAAACAAGTACCATAGTAACTCAGTAGAAGAGTAAATCCCAAAAATATGACCACTCTGTCCCACCACCCAACCACAACCCTCCTTGCAACAGAGAAGTCCAGAAAAGGTAACTATTAACTTGGCAGGAACATATTTGAACCAGTTAAACCACAGAACCAATTTTAAAAATGTCCAAAAACCCTCCCCCCTAGAATATGAGAAAAACCAGTAAAATGTAACACAGTTCCCTAGCATACCCAAGCTCCCACCCCACCATAAAACAGAGAAACCCCAAGACCCAGATGAATCCCAACTGCCCCTCCCCCAAAAGTTGAAAAGTCAAACAAATTACTTGAAAAACCCAATTCCCCATATCCCTAGGGTGCCTGTGGAAAAAAGGAATAGATTCCCAGAAGGAACGTCTCCCAGACCAAAAATACCCACAGGGAGAAAAGCGATGAAAGGAGGCTTGGGGGCAAAGCCCAGCAGTGTGTTCTGCCAATAATGAGCTCTTACTACAAGGAAGAACAACCAAAAGGAAGCTGAAATGGCCAAACAAAGGATGTCCCCATTACTGGAAAAGCAGGACGCCCCTTCCCCACAACCAAACTGTGATGCATTTCAGCTCTGTGGTTGCCAGGATACAGACTGTCTCCCCCCTCACCCAACTCTGAGCTCACTAGCACACAAAAAAATTGGGAGTTAAATTGCCTGCCTAACTACAGACCTATTCTACAGGAGAGAGGGAAAAATAAAAATCCTGAAGGGAAAAGCTAGCAAATATTTAGATTAACCAGTGGGCTACAATAAAATAGTGGTACACAGTAAATGACACCTAACAAGCAACTAGACATTAATTAAAAAAGTGTAATGCAAGGACTAAATATAAATAGCATCCAAAAAAGGAAAGAAAAAACTTAATGAAACAGTACATGCCTCAGCAGGAAAAGAAGAAAAATAAGTCATACTCAGGGATTAAGATAAAAATGAAATACAGTCCTGGGGAAAGTCCAGAAGGGAAGCACAGTAAGACTGTTTGTTGCTCAGAGGAGTAAAAGATGCAGTGTGCAGTCCAGTCCCACAGGAATACAGTCCCAGACACTAGGTGCATAAAGTTCCCATACAGACAAGTGGTCCCACAGCATGGCTCACAGGCCTAACTAGTCCTGAAGGAGAGAAGCAGGGAAGGGCCAGCAAGCAATGGAGCACACAGACAAGATCCACAATCCAAGCAGCAGGTACTCATTTAGAAAAGCTTCCGGATATTAAGAAAGCTGGATACCGAGGAGTCTATAGAGGTTTTTCATGTGTTCTTGATGAGATCAGGCAGATGTGAAGAGAGATCATGGCAGGTATGATCGGGAGTATCATAAGAATTCCACTGCCCAGAGATGTGGACTTGTAGTTTAGCTGGATATAACATGTAACATTTAATGCTGACTGCGATTAATTTGGAAACTGTAGAGTGAAAGGCAGCTCTTTTCTGCCTGTTTTCCCCAGGGAGATCCTGGGTAATTCGCAAGGGATGGCCCTCCCAAATAACACTTTGTAGCTCTCTATATTTCTAGAGAACATGTTGCCTTTCCAGGAAATTGAGAAATTTAAAAATGAAGGGGCATGGAGGGGAGCCTTCGGGAGGATGAGAGCGAAGAGAGTGATGCGCTCTTTCAATGAGGTAAACAGGGTTGTGGGGTGAAGGCCCTATGATTTTAGCTAACTTGTGTGAACAATACGGGAGAGGGGCCTTCAGCTGCTTCAGGAAGCCCAAAGATTAAGAGAGTATTCCTCCGGCTCCTTCCTTCCAAGTCTTACGTTTTATCTTGCAGCTTCTTAAGTTGTTGGAGGAGATGTACAATCTCCGAGTCTATTTGGTTTTGTCATCATTCCAGGGAGAGGGAGTGGACCTCTGTGTCACTGACCTTCTGACCCAGATCTCTGAGATCAGAGTGTAAGGATTTCAGCTCTGAAGTAACAGTTTGTAAGGCCTCTTTGAAGGGTTGCTGCTCCTGTACAAACCTGCCCTCTGTGAGAGATATCGCCAGAGAGGGAGAGGGAGGTTGAGGCTGTCGGCTCACTTGTTGGGCTTGCGCTTTTGCCTTTTTGCAGACTTTTCTGGGGTGGCGGGTGGAGTATGTCGTGGCTGGGCCTGCCGCATATCTGCTTCCATCTCTTCAGAATGCTGGCTCAGATGACCCAAATAAGGAGATAATCAGAAGTCGGATACTAAGTACAAGCGATATCTGCCGAAGTTTTGTAGAAGTAGAGCCTGGAATAGCTTAGAGAGCTCAGACAAGGTAGAGAGAGGAGGGAGACTGAACACCAAGCTACCATCCAAGCCGAGGCATCATGTGATCTCAAACAGTGTACAATTTAACATGGTGAGAGTGCAAACAAAAAATAAATGGAGCTAAGCAAAGGTACAATGACCTGATTGTGATGTGCAAAATAAAGACACCAGAGCAGGTTCAATACTGGTAGTGCAGTTGTAGTCTGGTAGGAGCCTGACAAAGGCTCAGGTAGAACCAAGGAGGAGGCCCAACATCAGGGGTGGTGGGAGCTCCTACAGGAGAAGATCAGGGAGTGTGCAAACAGGAGCAGATGAGAGCAGGGAAGACTTTTAACTGGTTCAAAAGAGAGACAGGGGAAGGGGAGAGATGGAGAGAGGAAGGGAGCAGGTTCAAGAGGGAGGAGGAGTGATATGAGAAGGCTGACTGCCCAGCAGAGAAGTGAGAGTGGGGATGGGAGAAGGTGTGAGGATCCCTGAAATGGATGAAGTAGGAAACAGAGGAAATGGGAGAGAGGGGTGAGGATAGGTAAGAAGGCAGGGACCAAAACCAGTATTTGAAGATGAAGGAGGCACAGTGGGACTGATGATGTGAGGGTAGAGTGACAATGGACAGGGAATAACAGAGGGAAGTGTGGTGAGTTTAATAGGGGAGTTGGCAGCAAAGTGACATGAGACATTACAGATAGTGTCCAGTATGGCAAGGGAAGAGGAGAAGATGGTGCCATAGACCAGATCTGCATAGTTGAAGACTGGGAGTAACATTTTGGTAGCAAGGACTCAATGGACCTGGAGAGACAAACAGCCTTTGCTGCAGTACAATGCACAAAATTTGGGGCAGAGCTTGGAATGGATGACATCACTGTGGGCAGAGAAGTCAAGCCTACTATCTAGCCACACTCTGAGATACTTGAAGGAAGAAACCTCTTTGAAGAGGCTGCCATCTAGGATGGAGAAGACAGAAAGTCGGGAGAACCTGGCCAATTTCTAACTAGTGCCAAAGGTTATGGACACTGTTTTCTTAGTGTTGACTTGGAGCTAGGTGGAGTGAAATCAGTTCAGGATGTTATGGCAGTCTTGCTGGAGCAAGTCTTTTGACAGCTGCAGTAAAGGGGCCAGAGGTGTAAATAACTGTGTCACTTGCATACATGTGAATATGCAAGTTGGCACAGTCAGAGAAGAGTTCATTTAGGAAAATGGAGAAGAGGATGAGACCCAGGATGGAGCCCTGTGGGTCTCCAGCCTAGATGGATGCCTTCTACCTCTACAACTGTTGTCAGCCCATGAAGTAGAAAGAGAACCATTCAACAGCAGGAGGTGAGAAGCTGGCAGACCTCAGCTTGTCCAGGAGGAGGAGCAGATGGGTTAATGAATCAAAGGATTTGGCCAAATTGATGAAAATGGCCACAGTAATGTGCCTCTGCTCCATCCCAGTGAGGATGGAGTCAGTGACATGCAGCAGAGAGGAGACAGTGGAGTGATTCTTCTGAAAACTAGAATGGAAAGGAGAGAGGGAAGTTGGAAGTGTAGAAGAAGTCAGTAATCCTGGAGTAGACAAGCATCTCTTGCAGCTTTGTGAGAGAAGGAAGGAGGGGGATAGGATGGAAATTGCAAGGGGAGGAAAGTCACCCATTTTGTGAAGCAGGAGAACTTCAGCAATCTTCCAAGACTGGGTAACAGTGCAGAGGGGGAAGGAGAGGTTGAGGAGGTGAGTAAGGGGGCAGGTGATGGCAGGAGTTGAAAGACAAAGAAACTTAGTATCTAGCCCATCAGAGCTAGATTTAAACAGGTTGAGGGAGGAACAGGTAAGCAAGATTTCCTGGGTAGTAACAGGGGGGAAATGAAATCCCAGGAAGAGGTGGGCACAGAGGAGGGTGAAATTGTGGGGAGAGGAGAGGAGACAGGAAGTGGGGGAGATGGCAGAGTGCAGGCAGTGAAGAACTTATTAAAGTGAGCAGGTATAGAGAAAGGGTCAGAGAGAGGTGAATCATGAACCATGAGGACTGGGGAAGTCGATTGAGCAGGAGGGGAGTCAAAGAGTAAGTGAGTCACCTTCCAGAATTTAGTTGGGGTGTTAAGGATGTTCTGGAGACTGGCCTTAAAGTAGTGGGATTTTGCAGCATGGACAGCCTTCATGCATGCATTTCTGAATGCTCTATAAGATAGAAGGTCAGGCAGGGGGTGGGATCATTATAGCAGATGTTTCATCAGGATACCCAGTTGCTGATGTAAGTTAAAATTATCTAGCTCTAACCCAAGAGGTAGAAATGTTTGTATAAACCATAGAGGCTTTTGACTTGTATCATGTGCAGAAATCACACAAACCATTTTAACATACTGTGATATAAAGTGAGTACAGTAGTATGGATGACTGAAATACATATATATTTTTTTTACTGTACTTTTTTCGGTCGTGGTCCCCCCGGTCAGCTCTCCCTCCACTCCTCCTCTGGCCACCCGTACTGACCTCAGGCCACCACCTTGTATTTCCCCAATGGCTTGCCCCCCATGGCAGGAAGGCGAGGGACCCCCTTATCCCCTGCTAGGCATGGATCTGGCATGGATCCAGAACAGGTGATGGACCCCAAGGAATGGCACGCTCTGGCAGATGGCCATCAAGCTGCATGACCTGGAGCCACTATTTTCACTTTTTTCACCCCTTGTGGGACCATGGTGTGCAATGACGCCAGTGACAGTGTTCGAGCAAGCTCCCGTGCATGCCCACATCAGGCGTCTGCCTCGTCCACCACCCCCCATTCATGCGGTGCTGTGCCACCAAGCCCCAGCCTCTGACAGGGGTCAGGTGTTCACCGGCCACTGCACTCCCCCTTCCCGGAGATGGAGAGCAGTCCATTGGATGCTCAATCCATCTCCTCCCTGCCAACCCATGGCAACCTATGCTCGTTCCCGAACATGGGTCACCAGTGCAGTGTGAGGTGTGGCGTCCAGTGCCTCCACCCTCAGCACCACTGGACTGGCCTGAAATACATTTATAATATGCCTGTAAATGTAAAGCCATACTATGGCTTGACTAACAGTGCCCAAAGGTATGCTATTTCATGGCAAGAGTATAGTAATCTCTTCAGCAACTCTTCAGCATTCAATGAAGAAACACTGAACATGGTACATGATGGCTACCAGGGCATGACATTGTGCTGAGGAAGGGCAGGAAGGACTGTCTGATGGCCAGAGATATGAAAAGATATCCAAAAGATTGTCAGATAAACAAGGCAGAATAAAGAAAAGAACCTCTGATTACTACACCCCTACCAGACAGATCTTGTAAAAAAGTGGGTGCAAAGTTGTGTGAATTGAAATGAGAGAAGTATCTTATTGTCATAGACTGTTACTTAAGATACTTAGAAACTGCACATGTGTTTGATACTATCAATAAGAGCATCATTGGAAAGCTTAAGACTACAATTCCTAATAGGGAGTCCCAGATGAATCTGTCATTGACAATGGAACTTAATTCATGGGACTGGATTTTAAAGTATTTTTCTCAGACATACAGTTTTTATCATATCACATCCAGCCCATATTATCCTCAAGCAAATGGAGAGGTTGAAAGAGCAGTGTAGGCAACTAAGAAAATCCTAACACAAGATCGTAATATTTTGGTCTTACCAAGTTTCAGAGGATCTCTAGTGCATCAGCCAAATTATGTCCAGCTCAGCGTTGTTTGGTCATGACACAAAAACTAAATTTTCTTCTTTAAAGAACAATTTGTATCCAAAATGGCCAAATAAGTTCAACTTGCTGACAAAAGATATAAGAAGCTATAGAAACATCATTATGGCAAGGAGCACCCTGTCAGAGCCCTCCCAGAACATAGACCTGTGGGGAAGATAAAAGGCAAGATGGACAGGGAGAAAGGATGGATAACTTCAGCAGTGGTGAAGGAGAGTAGAGGAGTCATTTTTCATAGAGGAGTCATTTTCCTTGATCTAGCTTAGTAGAAACTAATAAAGGGTCTTTATGAAGAAATCATACATACTTGCAGGTAATTTCCCAGGTGAACCCTGAGAGTTATTGCCAGTAGAGTAAAGAATCTGGAAAACATGTCAACATAGATGCTATAGTTGCACAAGTGTGTTCAGATATTCTGTAAATAGTTATGTCAAATTTGTATGACTCCAAAAAGTCGGGGGAGGGCATTTTCAAAGCCTATGTCAAGATGCAATTTTCTATTGTAGAGCTTTGGACTAAACCAAAATTGCCCGTGTCCAATTTTCAAAGCTAATACATACCTAAGTCCAATTTTCAAAACTCTGACTTAGTTAAGCTCAATTTGCAAAGTTCGTGGGCCAGATTTTCAAAACCCCCCAGGAATCGGTACAGGTATGGGAAAAACTGCCACAGATGGGGCAACACTTGAGGAGCCACAGTTTTCTCCACACACACACTGTATTATCAAAGTGGGAGCCAGTTTATGACTGGCTCACTAATTTATGGTAGCTTGTGGCCATTTTTTCAGCACAGTTGCACCACAATGTTATAGCTGGTGGGTCCAGGTGCAACATCCCTTCTCTCCCCCAAGCTGAGCTGGCTGACAATGCAAATCTCAGCAGGGGTGGAGATTTCATACTGCAGCAGTGGCTGCAGCATGTGACTCTGCCCCTGAACCTTTTGAAAAATCTAGCCCCGGGTCTTCACCTATGGGGCCACAGTTTTTTCTGCAAGCACCAGGTTTTCAACGATAGAGCCATTTCATGACTGGCTCCATGATTTATGGCTGCTTGTGGCCACTGTTTGGCACAACTGCAGGGCTGCAGCTGTGAATTTTGGGGCCCCGGGCAAGTCACTTGAAATGGGCCTCTGTTTCCCAAACCAGCGAATGCCAGGGATAATGCCAGCTCCTCAGGTGGGCCCCTTCTGAGTTTGGGGCCCCGGACAACTTCCCCACTTTTCCCCCCATTACTGCAGCCCTGCACAACTGTGCCAAAATGTTATGTCTGGTTGGACCAAGTGTTAACGTTCTCTGCAGCTGAGCCAACCACTCGTGTGGAGCATGGGCTACAGGTCAGAATGCCTGTAAGTGAGGAGATTTTTTTTTTTACCACACTGGTGCCTGAGAAGTAGGACTTGATCCAGGAATGGCTGAAAATCTGGACCCAGGTATAAACGTGCCTCAACAGAATTTTCAGACTGAGTGTAACCTGGTCTATCATTTATATCTATGTCTAGCATTTTCTATCCAAAAACTCACTGTAAAGTACTATAAAACAGCTGGTATTTTGCAGATAATTCCAACCTTTGAAAACAGACCCATGTTCTGACTTTTGGAAATCCCACCCGATGTAGCTAGAAGTTGCATCCATTTTATATCTTTTGAAAATCCCACCCGAAATAACTTGGGAGTTTTGTGCATTTTTTGACTTTGAAAGTCCCAACCTATAGCTGCAAGAGATCCTGCTGTGAAAACATCAAATAGGAGGATCATTAAAAGCCAGGTTACTACACAGATAATTGTTAACTAGAGAGTGAATAGCAAAACTTTGACTGGAGCAGAATAATCCCTAGGTTTGCTATTAAACCTTAGACTGCCAACAGGGTTAGAATGTACTGGCGTTCTAGATGGATGTTGCAGTCCATGGCCCAGAAAGCGTTAAAACACATGACAGTCTACGCTGTGTCTTCAATTGGTAGTTGTTATTGTTTATTGATTCATTTCTGAGTCAGGTTCGCATGTTTGTATTTCGAATCAGAGTGATACTCCATCATCACAATCAACGCCATATTTCATTTTGGTATTAAATGCTTTCATATTTTTTGCCTACAGTATTTTACATTGTAGAGTTTTATTTTAGAAAGATATGGCCTACTGTATAATGAGCAACAGGAGAGAGTTTCTTCATTAAGATTTACAAAACCTTTGCACAGTAGTGCAAAGGTATGTCACTTTTCATTCACTCACTAACTGCCTTACCCGCTTCTCACCCGAATTAAATAAACATCAATGCAAAATGAGCCACAAATGTGGCTCTTACTGCAGGTGTGAGAATGGTTATCAGCTTAAAATCTTGGAATAGCTCAAAGAATGGAAACAACTTATGTGACTGCTGAAAATAAGTCCATTAGGAATGAGAATAAGCACTACAGAAAACAAAGCAAACTCCAAATGTCAAAGCAGTAAATGCATGTGTCCTGTATCTATAAAGGTCCAGTGAGGTCTTTGTAGATATGCATTTGAATGTACTCACTAGGAACTTCAGATCGGGAGGCATTCTTCCCCTTAGTACTCTACAGGACTCATCATGGACTTAGGTTCTGCAGGGCAAGCAGGCACTCATCACATCACCAGGGTACATTTGGTGTTTTATTTCTTAGTTCTTGTAGGGCTTACCCCCCCCTTACCACCACTACCACCACCAGTCATGAAAAATAGGGAAGGGGATATATGCCTGGAAGAGAGAGTGTTCGTAATGTACATGCTCTGATCTTCTTGAGATCAAGTTCGCATCTGGAAGTCAGCTAAGTCATACAATAAAGAAAATAATATGTTGAAAATGTTCCAAGCTGAAATCAATTGTGTTGAAAGCTGTGGTCATGAAAAATTGGAGACATTTTGTTGCCCCAGCAGGATTTTCTTATTTGCCTTATTGTTATTCAGATTGGGGTCCTCCCATCCCCAAAGCACTATATAAATTTAGCAAACCTGACATAATGGAAAGATCAAACCCATCACCGACCAAGCAAATTTGGCTTTTGTGTGCAGTGCAGTAGGCATGTTGTTTGAACATCCTTCCCCCAAGAGTGCAATTTTATTAATTTAGGATTATAGCCATGTTTTGTATTTTCTTCTTTTAACTAATCATAGCAAGTTGTATTTTATTTTGTCATATTCCTGCATAATGAATACAGCATGTTTTTAATGACAGCCATGCTCTACTGCACACAAGAAGAAACCTTTCCATGCTCATCTTTAGTAGTAATAGCTGCTTGTTAAAGTTATTTTTTTTTTCTGCAGGATTTTGACAGCAATAAATTATCACTCAGATACACATACAGACTTTACCAGTAGGACACTGGATGGCATATTGTTAGTTTATGAGACTACAGACCATAGGTTATAATAAACTGTGTCTGCCTCTTATACAGTGTGCAAAGTTAAATGGAGATCCAGTGAAGTACCTACTCCCTAAGTTCTCAGGAACAGTTTCCTGGCCTAAACTGTTATGAGGAGTGGCACTCAATTTGAAATAACATCCAGTTGCAGGTGGTAGCCATGTGTAAGCATCCAGAGATACCAGTAATATATCCTTTCTTTTACATTACTTTATCCCTATCATAACAACTTATCTTGTTCCTGTATTTTTATACTTTATAGCTTTATTTACGTCCATGTTGTTCCATCTTTAGCAGAAACATGTTTACTGTTTGGAATACAGTTTGGTCCAGTGGTCAGAGCATGGAGCTGTAAACTTGGTGGACAATGCTTGAATCAAACATCTGCCACAAACTCACAAACCCTGAGCAAGCCACTTAACATTCCTGTGCATAATCTTTCTTGAATTTGTCATCCATGTGTGTGTTATTTGAATCTCTCTGTGGCCTAATACACAGACACATAGAAACATAGAATTTGATGGCAGATAACTACTGCTTGGCCCACCAAGTCTACCCATTTTTCTCTGCCTACATTTTTGCTGCAGATTGTACTCGATCTACAGCTCTCCCCTCCCCCCTTCCTTTCCACTGTGATTCCCGTGTGCCTATCAAATGTATTCTTGAACCCTACTACAGTTTCTGCTCCCACCAGCTCTGCTGGAAGGCTGTTCCAGGAATTAATCACTCTTTATATCAAGAAGTACTTCCTCACATCTCTCCAGAATCTAACCCCCCCCCCAGGTTCACAGCATGTCCCCTTGTTCTTGAGCACTTTTTTCTGAAAAAATACTTCCCTCCTGTATTTTATATACCACTGTGAGGTAGTTACAGGTCTCTAGCATATCCCACTCTTCCTCTTCTCCTCCAGGTTGTACATATTTAGGTCCTTTAATCTCTCTTTGTAGAGCTTTTGATGCAGACCCTGCTTAATTTTAGTTGCCCTCCTCTGGAATGCCTCCACTCTGTCTATGTCCTTCCTGGGATATGGTTTCCAGAACCGGACACAGTACTCTAGGTGAGTTCTTAATAGCGATCTATACAGAGGCAACACCACCTCCCCTTTCTACTGATGATACCCCTCCCTAGGCACTGTAGCATCCCATTCCCCTTTCAATTACCTTGTCACACTGCCTGGGCACCTTTAGATCACCAGACATGATTACCCCCAGGTCTCTTTCCTGCTTAGTTGTGGTCAATACCACTCCACCCATTTTGTACTCCACCCTTGGGTTTTTGTGTGCTAAGTGCATTATTTTGCACTTTTTTTTACCTTCCCTTCCAGCTCCTCTGCAATGTCACTTATAAAGACATTAAAGATGACCAGTCCCCGCACTGATCCCTGAGGCACACTGCTGGTTACCCTGCTTTCCTCAGAGTGAATTCCATTTACTACCACCTATCTCCTAACCAATTTCTTATTCATGTTACCACATTTGAAGATACACCTAAGCTACCCACCTTTCTTACTAGTCTCCTATATGGAATGGTGTCAAAAGCCTTACTGAAATCTAAATAGGTCAAGTCCACTGCTCCACCCTGATCTAATTCCTTTGTCATGCAGTCAAAGAAATCTGTCAGATTCTTTTGACATGACCTCCCCCTATGAACACATGCTGCCTCAAGTATTGCTGCCCACTGGATTCAAGATATTCCACAATCCTTTCCTTCAGTATTGATTCCATTAACTTTCCCCCACCGCTGTCAGGCTGACTGGCCTATAACTGTCAGCCTCCTCCCTGCTACCACTTTTGTGCAGTGGTACTACATCCTCCCTCCTCCAGTCCTCCGGAACCACTCCTGTTTCTAGTGAGCTGTTAAATAGGACTGTCAGAGGTGCAGCCAATAGCTCCCTTAGCTCCATCAATACCCTTGGATACACCCAATCTGGCCCCAATGCTTGGTTCACCTTGAGATTAGTGAGTCTCTAAAGAACTCTGTCCTCTGAAAATGGACTAGTGGCCATCTTCCTCCCTCCAAAGTCTGTATTACTTTTTATTGGTACCTCCCCTTTTCCTTCCTCTTGGAACAATGAACAAAATTATTTTTTTCTGGATGTCTACCTTTTCATGGTCCCTCTCTGCACAGTCCCCTTTTCCATTTCTAACCTAATACTACCCAGTCTTCCTCTTTACACTTACATACCAAAAAATGTCTTGTCCCCTTTCATTACCTCCTGGGCTAGTCTCTCTTCTTACTGTTTTCCCTGCTCCCCTCTGCTTCCTCTGATACACTTCCTTATCCTTCTTCCTCTGCATCTCCTTATACCTTCTGAATGCTACCCTTTACCTTTTCAGCCACCTGTTTTGAGAATCATGTCAGCCTCTTTTTCATCTTGTTTTTGCTCACTTGTTTGACCTAAAGGTATTTTGCCTTTATTATGTTCCTTTTTAGCTTTGCCCACTGTTCCTCCACCCCACCCAGCCACCCCCCAGGTCATTCCTGAGGCATTCACCCATCTTTATAAAATCTGCCCTCCTGAAGATCACGACCCTCGCCCTTGTGTGGTTTGATTCTGCAGCTGTCCTTAAATTTATTTATTCAGTTTTTGTTTACCAGGAAAGTGCGCTAGCAAAGAATTGCCTATTTTCAGGCATGACCCAGCAGAGTTACAGACAAAGGAAAAAGCATTTCATGGAGACAATACATTACATTGCATGAAACTGAGCAATAGAATAGCAAAAACTTGAATACTAAAACAGATATTTCAGCAGTGCAGGGGGGAGAAATTACAGGTAGAGGAAAACAGCTTATATAAACACCCAAACATTGCATGTATCAGTATATTTTATCTGTCATTTCGGCAGTGCAAGACCTCACCAACAATACATCAAACCAGGGAGATTATACAACCATAAAGAAAGAGCATGCCAGACGTGTATAGAAATGGTGCTTTAAGTTTAAGTAGAGACAGGCAAAACGTATGACCCAGGGGTTTGATCACATATGCAGTTGTCCAAGCCTGGGATGGAGGCACAGAGCTCATTTTTTTTATATAAAGATTTTTATGCCACCGAGTTTTTCCCATTTTCACCCCCCATGCCTCGATTGTGAGTGGGTGCATGTAGAGGCACGCGCACACCACACCACCGAGGAGCCTCCTGCTACTTGCTGCCCCTGCCCACCTACGCTGTCCATCAGACCTCCACCCAGTAGCAGCAGAATTATGGGGGGTGACGGAGATCCACCCTGGGAGAGGAGAACTGCGACTATGGCTGCTCAATCCTGCTGCCTCCCTCCACCCCCCCCAGCTGGCTCTCTGATGACCTTGGCTTATTCCTGAACCCAGTTCACTGGCATGGTTTGAGGTAAGGTGTCCAGCGCCTCAGCCCTCTGCACCACCGGGCTGGCCCCCGGAGCTCATTTTTAAATGTCTGGTGCAACCTGAATTGTCTGACAGGTAATGGTAGGGAATTCCAAAGCTTGGGGGCGGATGCAGCGAACGCTTATTCTCCCATTTTCGTGGTGCTTTTTGGTATTCCAAGGATAGACTTTTCTGCTGACCTTAGAGAGTAGGTCTATGGTGCATTGTTTAACATGTTGGCCAGGGCCTCTGGTGTACTAGTTCTGATGATGTTGTCTATCATACACCCTGCTGTGTACATATGGTAGGAGGTTGGAGAGAGCCAGCCCAGACTTGAGTAAAGTATACAGCGGTGGGTACATCTGGGTACAGACAGGGCAAAGCAGCAGGTGTTATTATAGCAAGTGTCCCATTTCTGCAATGCCCCTTTGGTGGCATCATGGTATGTCATTATACCATATGTCAGGCTAGGCCTAAGAACCCACTGCTCAATGGCCAGTTTAGCTGCTGCATTTAGAAAGGATCTAATTTTATAGGCCAGCCCCAGCTTTGAATTGACAGCTTTGCATATGCTAGCTATGCGCTGAGTAAACTCCAGCAAGTATGTCAGTAACCCATCGCCTGCAGTGGCCTGTGAAATTTTACAATCAGAATTCTCCCTCTTGCAACACCAATTACTTGAGAAAAAACTCCTCCTAAATGCAAAGAAGACAAAAGCTATGTTCTTCTCCACTAATAACCATACTAACACCTCCTCACCAAGCAATCTTCCCCATTTATCCACCATCCTTGGAGAAAGCCTGGACTATGTAGATAAATTCAAATACTTAGGGGTGTGGATTGATAGCAGGCTTGACTACACTCATCATATTGAAGAACTTCTGAAAAAACTTCGCCAGAGGCTCGGCCTATTCTTCAGAATTAAACATTTTCTAACCAGAGACTCAAGGCTGAGACTAATCCAGGCCTCATTTATCTCACTTATCGACTATGCAGACTTCCTTATGGTCACTGTCCTATTTCCTGCTTAAGCAAATTGGATACCTTGTATCACAGAAGCACTACGGTTTATTACAGATCTTCCATTCAACACTCATCATTGCTCTCTATGCTGCAGTTGGTTGGACATCCCTACACCTCAGAAGGAACAGAAATGCTGCACTATGGATATACAAAGCCTTGTCTAATAAACTTCCATCCTATATTTTAGACTGCTTTACACTGGCCACAGCTAGGTCCTATGCCCTAAGAAGCAACAACTTCATCACGCTTTAGTTACCCAAAGCCTACACCAGCATGGGAGGTCTGCAATCAGCTACTCTCTAGCATTGGCATGGAATTCTCTACAGAAGACCTAAAGTTGACCAACTTTATACCTCTAGCATCCTTTAAAAGCTCTACGTAAGTCTCTTCCCAGAGAAATGCAATTGCTATCACAAGGCCTAGTCCAGTCACATTCACAACCCTCCCCTTTCAGTCAGCAATTATTATTGACAGCTCTTCCATAAATCTTCCCTTAGTTTTTCCTCCCTCGTAGCCCCCTTTTTTGTATCTCAACCCCCTTTCATACCTTTTTACAGCTTAGCTTCACCTGACTAAGACCTCCACACCAATTCCTGGCACTTACTTCTACCCCAACCACTCCTCCATACCTCCTACTTCTAGTAGCCTTAGCCCCTCTCTGAATCTCCTACCAGCACCTCCATGTCATTCGTCAGAGGCTGCTTATCATCATTTTTGCAGTCATAAATCATTACATCTGTTTGTCTCGTTGGTTGCCCTGGAGCCTGTAACACCTGTTACCATGTAACGTGCTTGCTTTGGCTCCTCTATTGGATCTTGGACATTCTGGCTTCTTCTAGGGTACTTCTATTGTATCCTACCTTGTCCTGTTAGGTTGAATCATCCTTATCCTTCATTTGTATATGTGTTTATATTACTGTATCTATTTAAATATAAGTGTTCTGTATATGTCTGCTATTGTACCTTCAATTTGATCCTTGACCTATCAGGTCCATCTTGTAAATGAGCTTTGCTCAATGATGTCCGCCTGAATAAATAAAGATTTGATTGATTGATTGATTGATTAAACTCCAGCAAGGGGTCAAGCATTATACCCAGGTACTTGAAGGAGTCAACCACTTCCAGCAGTGTACCATCCGGGCCTAGAATTGACAGAGTGAATGTGTTGGCTTTGGTCCTGGGTGCTGAGCCAAATAGCATGGCAACTGTTTTCTTGGCATTCAGTAGCAGGTTGTTATGTGTTAGCCATGTATGTAGACACACACAAAATCCATCTCTAGCATAGAGTTTATTGTGGTTGTCCTTGGTACTGGTGTACAAACCCATATCATCTGCATATAGGAAAGTGGAGGTGGAACCAGACATCATCCTGTTTACAAACAGAGAGAAAAGCAGTGGGCTGAGAATGGATCCTTGTGGTCCTCCTACACTGGTGGAAGAGAGATCAGATTTGCATTTATCAGTTTGTACAAATTGCCTTCATCCAGTGAGGTAGTTGTCAAACCAGGAAGTAGAGCCTTGAGAGAAACTGAGTGTAGCCAGTTTTGATAGTAGCAAGGTGTGGTCCACCAGGTCAATCACCTTTGTTAAGTCAACAAAAACTGCCCCATGTATAATCCCTTGTCCATGGCCAGTTTTACATTGTTTGTGAGTTTGATGAGAGCCGTGATTGTGCTGTGACCCTTCTTAAATCCATGTTGTGCTGGGATTAGAAAGATGTTCTGTTGAATGTATTCTATAACCTGAGTGGCTACAATTTTTTCAAGTACTTATTTAGAGTAGATAATATGGCAATTAGTCTGTAGTTATTCATGTCCTTGGTGTCCCCTTTCTTATGTATGGGGACAACTCGTGCAATTTTCCAGAGCGATGGTATTGTCTTTGTGCTGAGTGATAGGTTGAAAATCCTGGTGACTGGTGCAGCTATGACTGGGGCTGCTATTTTAATTAACCTGGGTATTAGGACATTTGATCCGGCCAATCTGTATGCTGGGCCACTGCTTTACAATGCCATGTAATACCATACCACACAACACAACATAATACAATTTTACATAATGATTTTGCATAAAAATTGAACCACACCATACTGCTAGTAGCAGTAACATTCTTTCCCATACCTTTCTTGGATTGTAAAGCACTTTTGAATATAGTTTGCACGAAATAATCTACCATATTATTTCCATTCCTGGTCAGTTAGACAAAAACTTTTCTGGCCACTGCTTTACAACACAGTGCAATACCATACCATAGAATTACATAATGGTTTTTCATACAGAAGTATCCCAGACACTTCACACTGGTGAAAGATACAGTGCAGTAATATCAGAAACTATATAATGGCAATTAATAAAAGGAGAGACGAGAATGTAAAATCAGATTTATCAATACTATATGTGCTATAAATCATGATATTGTATAAGAAAATGAACAGATCAAAAGCATTTGTCAGCATTACTATCAGTGAATAATTTAAGGAACTACTGAATGGAAAAACTAAAGAACTGATTAGGAGATCACAACTAAGTTACATGCAGTATAACAGAGATTAATGTTGAGGCAGGATTTGATGAGTGAAGGGGGATCAGTAAGGAAGAGAGTGGGGGAGGGAGGGAGGCTACTCCAGGTAGTAGAATCAGAGATACATTATAACAGTATTTTAAGATCAAAAGGGATTCTCAGGTCATCATGTCACGTCCACCCAGCTTCACAATAACAATAAAATGAGGATGTTGTGCATGCACAGATAATGAAGTACCACAACTAATGGTTGAGAAAGAGATATGAGAGATAGACAAAAGTCTAGAGTTAGAAGAATGTAGAGTATTGTGAAGTGTGGCTCAGTAGGTAGCATGCTCGCCTGGAGAAGGAAGTTCAGAAGATCCTGGGTTCTAGCTCAAGCCTGGTACTTGGGGTAGCACCCATAACTGACACTTTAGCACAGTACAAGGGGGTACTGCACTAGTGATGTGCCATCCTTTGGATGAGACATTAAATCTAGGTCTCTTCTGCCCATCTCTGGTCACTGTCCAGATGAAAGTAAAATATCCTATGGCACTTATCAATGAAGAGTAGGGTAGTTTCCATGGTGTCAAGGCCAACATTCCCCCATGAATAAAACAGGTCCATGTAACACACCCCCAGGACGCACCTGGAAACAAGCTGTCACAGCTTGGTGTGCCTTTCTTGGTCAAAAACTGCAAATAAATAAATAATAGCTTAATAAATAAAGAGAGAAATAGGTAGAGGAAACAGACTATGCGAAACTGGGAAAATAGGACAACAATATAGCATGTGTGTTATTGGATAGGGGGCCAGTGAAGGTGCTAGAGAATTAGAGAGGTGTGGTCACATTTCCTAGCTGGGGTGAGCAGTCAAGCAGCTGCACTTTTAACAGTTTAAAGCTTACAGAGGCAAGACTGCAGTAGATGAAGGAACTGTAGTATTTAAGGTGAGAAGAGAGGAAGACATAAATAAAGGTTTCAGCAGAGGAGACGCCCAGGAAGTGAAGGATTCAGACACTGTTGTGGAGATGATCAGAAACATAGACAATGGCAGCAAAAGAAGAGCAATAGTCCATCCAGTCTGCCCACAACACCTTATCGTAGCTCAAGACCTTTTGTTGATATGGTATTTTTGTTAACACTGTCTAACCCCTTGCTCCCTGTCTTGCTACAACCCACCTGAGTAACTATTAAGCCCTTAGCTCCGCCCCAACCTGGTTTAATACCATTAATGGTTTTGGTGCACACCACCTCAGCTGGTAGACTGTTCCATAGCTCATTCACTCTTTCTGTGAAATAAAACCTTCTTAAATCCCTCCTGAACCTCCCCTACCCCCCACAAGCTTCTACTCATATCCTTGTGTTCTGGAGTCACTACTCATGTTGAAAAGCTCCTTGCAGTTCACTGCTTCATACTTTTCTGGAGCTTGACAGTCTCTATTATATCACCCCTCTCTCATCTGGCATCGAGCAAGTACATGTTCAGTGCCCTAAACTAATCCTCATAGGATATGCCTTGCTGGCCTTGAATCATTTTGGTTACCTTACACTACACTCTTTCCAGTCTGACCTAGACTTTTCTTTGGTGAGAACTCCAGAACTGGGCAAAGTATTCAAGGTGTGGCCTCACCACTGATCTATAGAGAGGCAGTAATATCTCTTTCCTTCTGCTTTCAAAACCCCTCCCAATACACCACGGTATTATAGCATAGTATGCAGACTTGCAGACCATTGAGATATGAGGAGCAATGGCCAGTTCTGGATCAGAGAACAACTAGGGTGTCAGGCAGAGAGCCACAGGGAGGACAGGGACAGAATTCAGAGTGAAAGATAAGTTATATTGTGGATGAGAATACTTTTGTGCCAGCAATGAGGATCTCAGTTTTAGCAGCACTAAGTTGAATGCCACTAAGCTGGAGCCAGGAGTTGTTTCAGTTGGATGATGTAATTAGGGAAGTATCAGAAATGGATCTGAAAGAAATGTGTAATTACTAACATATGAACATACAAAAATTGCCAGCAGAAAAAGGCCATCTGGTCTATCGAGTCTGCTCGAGTTTGCGCTAGCGCCCCTATTCTGCAGCTGCCCCTCCCCTTCCTCCCATAACCCTCCCTTTTGCCGTGTCCCATCTCCTTTTGAAGCATTACATATTACATGCCACCAACTCTGCTGGTAGCACATTTCATTCTGTCATCATCCTTTCTGTAAAGAAGTGCCTCCTCATCTCCCTTCTGAACCTTCCACCCTCCAACCTCATGTCATGGCCCCTAGTGTCTCTCCCCACCCTCCTTTTGAACAGTTCCTCTGTGTCTGACTTGATTATCCCTTTCATGTACTTGTAGGTCTCAATCATTGCCCCTTGTCCCTCCTCTCATCCAGTGAGTACATGTTTAACTCTTCCAGTCTGACTTCATATGGCAGCTCCCCCAGACTCTGAATCATTTGTGTTGCCCTACATTGCACCCCTTTGAGCAGCCTGATGTCTTTTTGTAGGTACAGGTGCCAGAACTGTATGCAGTACTCCAGGTGGGGTCTGACCAATGATCTGTGCAATGGCAGAATCACCTCCCTTCTCCTTGAGGTTATGCCCCTTGCAATGCAGCCCAGCATTTTCTTGGCCTTTGCCACTGCCTTCCTGCATTGTGCAGAGTTGTTCATTGCTCCCGTAATGAGTACACCCAGATCCTTCTCCTCCTCTTACTGCTAGCTGCACACCCCCCAGATGGTAGCTTCTCCTCAGATTCTTTGTTCTGAAGTGCAGCACCTTGCATTTTTTGGCATTGAACCCATGTTGTCAAGTGTCAGATCATGCCTGAAGCCTTGTCAGATCCTTCTGTAGCCCTGCCACCCCCTTCCCCGGTCATCTACCACTGCCCCATCTTGGTGTCATCTGCAAAGAGACTGATCTTGCTGCTGATGCCCTCTGAGATGTCTGCAATAAATATTTAAAAAAGCACCAACCCCTGTGGAACCCCACTCATCATCAGCTTAGAGGATGAGAGTTCCCCTCTCCCCACCACTCTCTGCTGCCTCCTCAGCAGCCAGTTCTCTACCCACCTCACCAGTTTTGCTCCCTTCCCTGTGCCCTGTAACTTACTTTCAAGTCTCCCATGTGGTACCGAATTAAAGGCCTTGCTGAAATCCAGGTACAGGACATCCACTGCATGGCCCGCATTAATTTGCCTAGACACCGAGTCATAGTATTCCACTAGGCTGGTCTGGCATGATTTGCCCTTGATGAAGCCATGCCACCCCTTGTCCTGCACCATGTTGACCTCCAGCAGTGCCACCAGCCTCTCCTTTAGGATAGTCTCCATTAGCTTCCCCACTATGGATGTTAGGATCACTGGCCTATAGTTTCCCGGTTCATCCTTGGGTCCACTCTTATGAAGGGGAACCACGTGAGCCAGTCTCCAATCCTGCAGTACACACCTTATGACTAGTGATGCATTAAATAAGTCTGCCAAGGGGTCTGACAGGACCTCCACCAGCTCCTTCAGTACCCTTGGGTGCACTCCATCTGGTCCCAGTACCTTGTCTACCCTCAATGCCCTTAACCCTCCCAGTACCCTCTCCACTGTGATTTCTCCATCCGTCACCCCCCCTCCATCTACTGTTATCTTTCCTCCCACTGTGGGTATCCCGCCCCCTTAGTAAAGACTCAACAGAAGTAGTCATTAAGTACCGCTGCCATTTCACCCCCCTCTGCCACCCATCCTCCCTCTTAATTCTTACAATTTGGTCCTTATAGCTTCTTTTATCCCTGGTGAACCTAAATAAGTCTTTTTCCCCTTTTTGTATGCCTTGCACCAGTCTGAGTTCCCTTGATGCATTGGCTGCCCTTATCTCCCTGGTCACCTCTTTTGCTTCTTTCCTACACACCTCCCTATCTTCCTCTCTCCCTGATTTTCTGTATCTCTTATATGCACCCCTTTTCCTCCTCACCCTGTCCATCACCCCTTTGCTTAACCAGCTGGGTTTCTTCACCCTAATCATTTTACTCTGAGCCTTGCTGCAGGTTTTTGTTGACACTACTAACCCTCGCGTTATCAGTTCCCTCCTTTGATTTGTGTACATATTTGGTTGAATTTTGTCCAGAATCCCTTGTACCACTTCCCCGATCTTCATAAAGTTGGCTTTCCTAAAATCCAGCACCCTTGTTCCAGATGCCACCTCTCCTTAGTCATCAGTAACTGGAACCATACTGTCCGGTGGTCACTCCCCGCCAGGGGTTCCTCAATCCTCACATCCCTTACTCATTCCCTGTTTGTCAGTATGAGGTCATGGGTGTTTCCTTCTCTAGTTGGTTTTCTGACCAACTGCACCAGAAAGTTCTCCTGGAAGGCATCCAGCATTATCTGCTCCTTTCTGCACTTGGTGGCAGGTGTTTCACATTCCATCCCTGGCAGGCTGAAGTCCCCTATTATCACCATTCCCCCCTTCCCACAGTTCCTCCTGATGTGTTCTGCCATTACCCTATCCTTCCCTTCCAATTGGGAGGGTGGCCCGTATGCCACCCCTAACATTAGTGACCTATTTTTGGGATCCTGGAATTGCATCCACAGAACCTCTTTATCTCCCTCCTCTTCCTATTCCTGTACACATTTTAGTCCTTTCTTTATGTAAAGCACCACCCCTCCCTTCCCCTTTCTCCTATCCTTTCGGTATAATCTGTACCCTGGAACTGTCATGTCCCATTCATGGTTTTGGGTGGCCCATGTCTCAGTAATAGCCACCAAGTCCACTCCCCCCTCTACGATGAGAGCCTGTAGTTCCGCACTCTTATTCCCCAGGATCCTAGCATTTAATGTTACCGCCTTCCAACCTTTTCTCTAACCTCCCCGCCCTTCTCCTCTTATGTAATTTCCATTAGTATTTGCTTCTCTCTTTACCTTACTATTATGGGGGTAAGCCCATTTGGTTTCTCATCTCTAAGCCTCTGAGTACCTCTATCCATCTTGTTACCCCCCCCACTTAAAATTTTTCTCAATGCGCTCACCTATGCTTTCCTTCAGTACATTTCTTCCTTCCTTATTTAAGTGCAATCTATCATTTGCATATATACTGCTGTTCTCCCAAGGCACCCCCACCCTTCTATTAGCCTGTACCCCTTCTCCTGACACCAGGTTCCCCACCATTTGTTAAACTCTTGAATTTTCACTTTTCTTGCTGTACTTGCCCTGGGGATGGGAAGTACCTCCGAGAAGGTAACTGATCTTCCCGCTCCCTCGCAAAGAGGTCCCAGTTCCTCAGACCTCCTCCTCATCTCCTCTATCATCCCATCAGCCAGGTTGTTCATCTCCAGGTGTAGTTTAAGGTGGGGCCTTTCCCTTCTCCTGTTGGCATACCTTAGCACAGATTGTCTGACACCTTTCGCCTTCATTCCTGGCATCTCTTGCACCCAAATTCTAGTAGTTATTAATTTAAAAGTGATACCCATCACCAGCCCACCAGTGCAGTAGTAGCAACAGCACTTGCGATGCCAACAACCCAGGTTTGGAAATGCATCTAGGTTATCGGTGGGCTGGCTGGGGGGAAGAGGATCAAGCATCCATAGGACTGCTCTTCTCTTCTGGGAGGAGGGTGGGCAGAGCCCGATGCTTGCCTGGCCCTTGACAGAAGCTGGGGGAAGGCAGTCAGGGCCAGAAGGTTGGGAGGTTTGGCAGACATCAGTGAACATCACTCAGGAGCATGTGGCATGTGTTATGATGTCCTTGCATACCACCCATCCCAGGGGACAGAACACAGAAAATGCCAGTGGCAGGGTGCCTCGCAGGCCCTGCACTCAACTAGCTGAGCTCACCAGCCTGAACTGGATCTGGACCTCAGCAGGGACTAGGGATCCTCTCCAACCCCACTGTGGGGGGCAAGCCCTGGGGAGAAGACAGCAGGCGGTAAGCCCCAGCAGAGGTCAAGGTGACGAGGCTGGGACACATGCCCAAAGGAGGGCTGTCTGGGAGAGAATTAAAGTGATACCTGAGGTGAAAGTTAGAACTGATTTGACCTAGGGGAGGAGGTAGATCAAGAAGAGAAGCAGCTCAAGAACAGAGCCTTGAGGGTCACCATAACCCAGAGGGCCAAAGAAGGTAGAAAAACTACCTCCAGGGATAAATAAGGCACAGTTTCACGTCAAACCAGGGAAGGAGATGGCCAAACACCTCAGCACAGTAATCAAGATGGTCAAGGAGGATGAAGTGGTCAGCCATGTCAAAGAGTGAGCTCAGCATTGTCTCAGATGTAGTCTACAGCATTGCCCCAAAGTGTACAAATACAAAACTGGACCCCATTTTCATTCCATCTATCACTTCATCCTTAGTACTCCATCTCTCACCCATCACTGTTCTCTCTGTGCAAATCTCTCTCCCTTCCCTTGAGATCCGGCGTCTCTCACACTGTTCCTACTTACTGGTCAAATTCTGTCTTGCAATGTTCTCATTTACCTGTCCTCTGTCCTTAACTCTGCCATCCTGTACTCCTACTCCCTCTGACCATCCAACACTTGTTCCTTTCTTATGTGTAACTGTAAATCTGTAGCAGGCCAGTCTTCTTTTTCTATCCACCTTCCAACACCACCTTTCAACACTGTGGAATGACCTACATCTCCCCATTTGTCTCTGATCCTCCCTGAATGCTGTAAAACTACCCTTATTAGCAGTTGGAAGGGGTACTGCACTAGTCTGCACTGAGGCATATACTGTAGGGCTCTGACCACAAACGAAGATCTGCATCTGTCGTCACAGCTGAAATTCATGCTCATACTGCTGATGCTGTTACTTGCACTACTGATGGCGACGCTACAGCTGCTTGACCACTTCCTGCAGGTAGGGCTGGGGGAAAATTTATTTTGCTTTCAAAGAATGTTTGTGAAATTCTATGAAATTTCACAAAATGTCATCAAATTTCATGGAATTTTGTGAATTTCTTTATTTGGTCATAACACAGACATTCTTGCTGCTAGAGACCTGGAAGCTGGCATGCTAAATTACATGACATACAGAAGAGAATTTGTTAACATACTGTATAAGGACTCAAAGTCTGCCAATTAGTTTTCATGTAAAATGTCCTGAAAATATTTCTTTTAAATTGAAAAGTGTGGGATGCAAATCTGAGCAGGTTGGCTTCATTCAGGAAGCCAACAGAACATCTGTATGACATCATTGAGGTCACATTGAGTGTGAGGTCATGAGCAGGTACAAGATGACATACTTCTCAGTCAGCGTTCCCCTTAAGTGAGACACTGGACTGCAGTGATGCAGGCAATGAGAATCGCTCAAGATTTGCTTGTGAACTGATTTGCAAGACACTGAAAAGATTCACTATGAAATTTAAAACAAACCTTTTTTTTCTCCCTAGAAACGAAAGCAGCTGATTGATACTGCACAGTAAACTTTAAGATGGCACATACTACTAGTTGCACTTGGTGACCGAATCATAAAAAAGGTATGCAGAGAGTTTATATGCAGCATTGTGCTTATTGGAATGCATTTAATAGTACTTTTGTACACTGTATATTTTTTAAGCTTTACATTTTTTGATGGTTAAATTATTTCTGAAATATAGTTTAGGTTCCTCATGATCCTTTTATACATTATTTAGAGTGACTTTGAAGAT
This sequence comes from Neoceratodus forsteri, assembly GCA_016271365.2. NCBI lineage: Eukaryota > Metazoa > Chordata > Ceratodontiformes > Ceratodontidae > Neoceratodus > Neoceratodus forsteri. Next base: position 740,291,390 of record CM057449.1, read on the forward strand.
TAACATTAAGGATTATGATACTTGCAAGAAACAACAGTATTAAGGTATTCCATTGACTTTTTAAGAAAAAAGTTTCTTTTAAAAGTTCTTGATCATTTAGCATTCTTAATTGATTTTTTGTTTGTTTTTAATTATTATTATGCAGAAAATCAAGCACTAAGATCCCCTTGAAAAAGCTTATTTAAAGGTGGAACATCGTGGCAAGATTCTTAAAAGAACAGAGTCTTCATACAAAGTGGTTTCATTGTGTGTATAGAAGACACAGATTTGAATCCCACACTTTCTATTTAAAAAGATTTTGACTTCCATTTGGATTCACCATCAGATATTTCAGTTAGCCGTTTCCTACAGGCCAAGGCTTTTTTGAAAATATTTCTTTGCCTGCAACTGAGCCACCTTTGGAGCTAGATACCCAATGGTTTGCATACGAAAGCTTCTTGGAAGGGTATGAGAAACTGTTAAATCAGAAGAGGTTTGGTAAAGAAAATTGTAAGTTACAGGGATTCATAATTTCATTATTTGTGAAATTTTATGAAACTCTTCTAAAATGTGGATGTTTGTAGTTAAATTGCGATCGCAAGCATACACATGGGGCTCGCTATTCAAAAGGGGCTTAGATCGGTGCAAGCTGTGGCAAACAGCAGCTTGCACTAAAGCCCAGTGCATTAGGGACCCTGCACCAGATTCTGGTACAGGAGGATCCCAGCACCTAAGTCCCCACACTTGCCGCAACCCCTCCCATGCAGCAAACACAAAGCATGGGAGGGGTTTGCCGCAGGCTCACTGCGGCAAAGGTTAAGGGTCCCCCTCCCAGATCACTGTTATAATAAAATAGCAATAGCCTCTATTCCCTGATAGTCTAGTGTGCCCTCCCTAATCCCAATTTCTGTTATAATAAAATATTAAAAGCGCCTTTTCCCTAGTAGTCTAGTGGCCACCCTCCCCCGATCTCCAATCTCTGTTTTACTAAAATATTAATAGCCTCTTTTCCCTGGTAGTCTAGTGGTACCCTCTCCCTGATCTCTGTTATAATAAAATATTAATAGCCCCTTTTCACTGGTAGTCTAGTGGTCCCCTCTCCCTGATCCCCAATGTCCCTGAAATTAATATACAGCAAAACACCTGGAGGTCCAGTGGACCTCCCACCCCACAGTGCCCTACCACCCCACTCCCCCCATCCTGTAACCAAGCCGATGACTGGCACAGCCCAGCGCTGCTCACCACCATGGCAGCCACCGACTAATCTCTGAATGAGTACATACTGTATAAAATATGCATTCAGTGACTGACAGCTTATCAATGACTGGGCACGTACTATATAGAGTACATGCTCACTCAGGTTTCAGTTGGTGGCTGGCCATGGTGGTGAGCTGTGGGCTGTGCCAGTCTCCGGCTCAATTATGGGATGGGGCAGTGGGGCGGTAGGGCATTGTGGGTTGGGAGGTCCACTAGACCACCAGGTATTTTGCCATACATTACTTTCAGGGAAATCAGGGTTCAGGGAGACAAGACCACTAGGCTACCATGGAAAAGGGCTATTGATATTTTATTATAACAGAGATCAGGGATGAGGGGGACCACTATAATAACAGGAAAAAGGGGCTACTGATATTTTATTATAACAGAGATTGGGGATCGGGGAGGAGGGCCACTATATAACCAAAGAAAAGGGCTACTGATATTTTACTATAACAGTGATTGGGGATCGGGGAAGGGAGCCACTAGACTACCAGGGAGATTTTAATTTTATAAGGGGAGATCGGGGCTTGGGGTGACCACCAGACCACCAGGGAGTGTTTTGTTTTTATATCGGGAGATGGGGCTAGGGCAAGGGACCACGACACATTGCCTCAATGTGCTCAACTCACCCAGAGGGTGGATTTCTAAGTACCTTTAGATCAGCCCTGATTGGTCTAAGGGTACTTAGTTGCTTTCTGGGTGTTTTGAGAATACTGTTTGGGGTGCTGAGGCATCCTGTGTCTGCTACAAGCCCCCAGTGCCTTTCCGCAGCCCATTTTGTGACCCACAGGTGGCACAAGCCCTGTTGGTGCAGGCAGCCTGTGGTGGATGCAGGCTGCCTTTGTGAATCACTCCCAGGGCATTGTTCAGCGCAAGGGTAATTTTGCACCAATCATTGGGACGCAAGTCCCTTGCACCACCTGAGAGCTTTGAAAATCAGGCCCTTGATGTTTTGCATGCATAGACTGTGTCAATGAGTCCTGGAATCTGGCTAAGCTGAAGAAATTTAGTTTAGCAATTTAAAATGTACAGTTAAATTACTGCAAATTACTGATTGGTAAAATTTGCTCAAATGTTTATTTATGGAAACATAATAGGTATGCTCTAAGAACTCCACTTGTGGAATTTGGCCTTCGCAAAGCACTTATCACCGTTGAATCCATTTAACTGCGCTGAGCAAGTTGCAGTTCTGGAACTTCTTTCTGTGTGACTATGTTGTATCCCCATCCTGTTTTGTTTGTTTGTTTGTTTTATGTTTTTTTTATGTTGGCTCGTGCTTGAGCAGCCATCATATTGCAGTAGTAGCAGAGTTGGAGGTGCGGTCACTGTGGGCAAATGCAGGGCACGCATCAGTAGGTGCATCCCTCATTCCCCAATAAGGCAGCTGCAGGCACCGACACCAGCAACACATAGCATGGTCACCAGATCAAACAAAAGGTCTGCTGTAATGACAGCAAAGCTCGTCACACAGCGGCACCTACCAACATGCCTTTCCTGGTGAAGCATTCAAGCAAACATGGTGGCAGTCACTGCTGCAATGCCTGCCACAATGCTGACTCAGGGAGGTGCCCAATCCCTCTCTTGGCATGCTCTGACCCAGTTCCTGTGCCTACAGGGGAGCCCACTCCCCATCGGCATAATGCCCCCCATTAGTTGCGTGCTGAGGGGGGTGCCCAGTCCCCCTTGGCTCTTGCCCCCCCTTCAGTATGTGCTGACAGGGGTGCCCAATTCCCCATCAGCTAGCCCCTCCCAAACACTCAGGGTGGCATGCTGGGAGCCCACCCCAGCATGCCAAATGCCTCTGTAAAAAAAAAAAGTCCTGCGATATTTTTGCTTTTTTGGTAACCTATAAAGAAGAAAACAGTCCCTCGCGGTCTGTCCTGCTCCCTCCTGCAACCCGTGCCCACCCTCTGCGCACCCTGCCTTCCCACACACACCCGTCACCCCATACTTACCTCCGGAGACCGACATGACTATCTTCGGTGGACCGTGAACATGTCTGCATTCTTCAAAGCCGACGGCGAACTGAAGAAATGTTGGTAAGCTTCATAATGGCATAAATATATTTTTTTCAACTTTGGTGCATATCTCAGCCACTTTTGGGGATTTTGCACCAAATTTTCAACATGGGGTTATCGGGGCCCCTCCTCATGAATTCAGTCACTGTCATGCTGTTATTCGGCCCCAAAAGGTGATTTTGCAGTCACTGCACTGAATCACCTTTCAGGAATCATTAATGAAATGGCAGTGACACTGTTCATGAGGGGTGCTCTCAAAATGCCTATGTTGCAAATTTGGTGACAAAAGTAAAAAAAATGGCTGTTTTATGAGCATGCGTTGCACAGTTTCCATGCACGCTTGTAGCTTCATGACTTTGTAATATTTTCACTCCAGATTTTCCACATTGCCATTTTCCCACATCTCCTTATGAACAGTACAGCTGTCATTTTACATATCCTGGCCAAAATGTGTTTTCGTACGTCTGGCGCAGAATAGTGTGGTCGCTGTATGAAATCAGTTTTTGGGACAGTTTGCCAAAATTACAGTGACACTGTTCATGAGCAGAGGTCCTAAAATGCCTATGTTGAAAATTTGGTGACGAAAGTCCATAAAATAACTGTGTTACAAGCATGCGTTGTGCAGTTTCCACGCAGCCTTGTAACTTCACAAATCTGCAATATTTTTATGCCAGATTTTCAACACTGGCATTTTTTCACACCTCCTTATGAACAGTACAGCTGTCATTTTTCATATCCTGCCCAAAACGTGTTTTTGCACCTGTGGTACAGAATGGCATGGTCGCTGTAGGAAATCAACTTTTGGGACAGATTAACAAAATCACAGTGCCACTGTTCATGAGGGGAGGTCCCAAAATGCCTATGTTGAAAATGTGTCTCTTCATTGTGGGGGTGAGGTTGGCATCAGTTCAGTACTTCACTGCCATTCCCATTATGCATCTCTAACTCCTGCACTACCAATGCCAATGCCAGCGAGACAACATTCGACATTGACAAATGCTTGTTTTTCTCTGAGTTTGACCAGATGGCCTCAGTGGAGTGGTCTGTCTCACTAATTTCCTCCTTGATTTTACAGGCACCCTTCCTTAAAAAAAGAACCACCCACTCAGTTCCATGTCAGAGCTTTCCCTTTTGAATAGATGGAATTTCTCTTTCTTGGTGTCCCAGTCAATGTTTCATCCACCAGGTCTCTATGAGTGCCTCTAAGTCCTAGGTTACCGAGTGCATTGGTGTCTCAGGCCAGTCAACTTTGTTGGATGTGGTTCTTATATAACCTGTTTTCAACTGAGATTGTACCTCCAGGATTTTTTGTTCAAACTGGTAAACTGCTGCCCTTCCCTTGAAAAGCCCATGCATCTGCCTCCTGCCACTGATGACCTCTGCACCAGCTGCCTACCCATTCTTTAATTTAAATCCTCCAAACTGCCCTTTCCATTGACATGACTATACCCCTTCTTCTTGGCAGAACTGCAGTCCATCTTGGCTTGGCAATGGATCTCATTTGAGTTGTACTGCAGGCAGGCAAATCCCTTTATCTGAACTAGCATAAAGGTCCTGTGATATTCCTCCAACACTCTTGCTCAGTGGTGTCCAGCCTCACATCCCATCATGACCCAAGGTACCTGGATACCTCTGTCACAATTGCCTCAGTCACAACAAGTTGTACTGCTTGGTGTCACTTAGTGTCACTGCTTTCAAATGCTAAAAAATATATATTATCATCTGCAGGGTTGTGACAGAGACAGCAGGTGGCACTGTACGAAACAATACCGGGCATGTGTGTTACTCCACAAACCATTTATTCTGTGAGCTTTAGAGGTTTGTTGGCAAATTGCAAAGCAATGTGATTTCATTTGTATAGCACCCTATCCCCGGGGCTCAGGCACTTAACAGAAATATCACAAAATGTTAAAATCATCAGTGCCATAGACATTAATATAATCAGAGGTACAAGCAAAAAAGACTTTTCAGGCACTGTTTAAATGGTTCCACTTTGTACATGCCTGTCGTATTGTTGCAGCAGACCACTTTGGTCTGCTTCAAGAAGACAGGCACATGCAAAGTGTTGATCTTGACTGTTGTTGATAGTTCTTCACTCCAGATACTGAATGAACCAAAGGTACTTTATGCTGGGCACCACTGTACTTTTACTGTGGCACCCCTTATGAATACCACCTTATGACCACTCTACCCAGTACTTTTTCAGCTTTTTCTACCTACTCTATGGCAACTCAATGGTATGGCTGAACAAAATGCATGAATCTGGTTACCACAAGATCATTGCAAAATTTCAACAGTTTCACAAAAGCTCATGAAAATTGGCTTTAATTACTGATGTTGTTTTGCAATGTATGGCTGCTTATAACTGGACCATGCTTTAAGTAAGAGATTAGAAAGGTGACATGCGTATCCCTCATTTTAAGATCTAGGGTAGCAAGGCGGTCTAAGGACTGGCAGGTGAAATTCAATGTCAAAATATGCAAGGTTATGCACCTAGGAAAAAAAACACAGAACAGAGTACTGGAAGGGAGGGGTTAAACTGAGCACTGCAGCAAAGGAAAGTGGCCTGGTAGTCATCATTAGTGACTCCCTCAGACAAGCAAGCCAGTGTAACAAGTTCTATAGTAAGGCTATTAGGATTCTGGGCTACATTAGAAGGGTAACTGACAGCAGGGTAGCAGTAGAAAAATTGTTCACTACTGAGGTAATGCTGGGGTATGTAAAGGCAGAATCTCATTAAGCCAGTGCAAACTGTAACTTGAGTGCCTTAGCATACCTCAGCTTCACTCAGTACTGAATAACTTTTGTACGACTACCACCATAGGTCACTGGTGAGGCCACACCTGGAATACTGTGCTCAGTTCTAGAGTCCTCACCTAAGAAAGGACAGGGATAGGGTAGAGATGGTGCAATGTAGGGTGACCAAGAAGATTCAGGGCCAACAGGCAGATCTTACAAAGATTGTCTCAAGGCACTGAACATGTACTCAGTGGAGATCAAATGAGGGAGGGGGTATATGATGGAAACCTTCAAGTTCCTGAAGGGAATAAATAAGGTTGAACAGCAGGGAACTATTTAGCAGAGTACAGAGTCAAGAACCTTAGATCAGGAATGGAAACTGGTGTGAGGAAGGTTTAAGATGGATGTGAGGAAGTTCTATTTTATGGGAAGAATGGTGAAGCCATGGAGCAGTCTGCCAGTGGAGGTGGTGGGTGCAGAGACTGTAAACAGTTTCAAGCAGAAGGGTTTGGTGGTTACCAAGGTCAGTAGCAGTAGGGAGGAAAGCAGGGGGGTGGATCAGAATGAATAAAATCCTCTATGGTAATAGATCCTGGGGAGACAGGGAACTCCCGGCAGACTAGACGGTCCTCTGCTCTTTTTCTGCCATCACTGTCTATGTTTCAATTCTAGCCTCATCAAGTAACATTGTCAACCAAATGGGAGGATGGGAGGGAATTGTGCTACTCAGAAAACTTTACCAGTAATGCACTCAATAATATATGCCTTGATTATTGTGCTGATGACCACCAAAAAATAATGCCACTGATATCTTTCAGGACATGCCTCATGATCATGTACTGTACATTGCAATTAATAAATCAAATACTAAGTGCTAGAGCAGTACAACTAACTCTATCACCGTCACCTAAGCTTGTTGATCCATAACAATGGGTGCTATACGATAAGTGATAACGCATAAGTGCGAAAGCCATAAGGGCGCAAGCACCAGGGTGAATGACAGATGGGTGACAGAGCAAAGGGTGAGCAGTGAAAAATGCGAGACAACTTGGGGGGGGACAAAAGCTCCGTGGCAGTCGCACACATGGGGGCTCTGTACCCTGCACCCCCATCACTGTATATAACCATCCTCAGGGCTGCAGCAACCCAGAGCACACAGGGCATCAGGGGGACACTGGCGCACACTTGAAATGGTGCTGTATTTGTCAGGTCACCCAAATTTCCGTTACAGCTTTGATTTTGCCTTTTTTTGCTGTCACACTTATGCATTCGCTGTTATCACCCGACACCATAGCAATAATCCCCATGAATGATGCATGAAGTGCAGTCAAGGGCTGCAGATGCCACTAGTAGCAGCTAGATTAGGGGCATGTTCTGAGTGGGTCATAAATGGTTCAAAGAAGGGTAATAGTGTCACTTAACTAAATTGTGCCATATTTTTGCCGAAAGTCATTTTCCTGTCTAAACACTGAATGCATAAGACTAGGGCCCCAATTCTAACAAACAATCAGAAATGAGTAATCGCACATCCTTCCTCTGCATACTGTATTTAGTTACATAATATAATATGTAAGAAATCAGAGTGTAATGTATGTATAGAGAGTTATTAAACAGAGCCACGACTTTAAAGTTCCTGTATGCACTGCTATGATAGGTGAGGATGGTGTTTTATACCAAAGTTCTAAATAACACAACAGGCTAGAAAAATCAACCCGCTTTCATGACCCTAACCTACCTGTTTCATGAAAAATAAACTTTTATGTTGATGTTCTGTTATAATTTCCTAAGGTATTGTTTTCTGAAACTGCCAAAGCTAAGAATGTTATATACCATGATGACATGTCACCTAGTAGCTTAACGAAAATATCAAAATATGGCTATTTATTTTGATTTTGAAAGTACACAAATTAAGGATCTAATGTTTCATTCTTATAGCAATGTCAGGGACAAATATGCTGTCTCTTTAAGAGTTTGAACTCCTGGTGCTGCATGGGAAACAAAGAAGCCATATTAGAAAAAAATCACTAAGCCAGATGTTGACAATTATATGTAGACCTTTTAAAATTCTCCTTTAGAGTAAAGCTTAGCATAGGTTCATAAACCCAGCAACCTGGAAAAAATGAATCCCTGAAAGTGGTTGCCTCCAGCAACCTCTTACTTCAAAATTCATACTTGAGACATCTTTATTGCAGCCTCACTTGAGGTCAGAATGAACTGCCATCACACAACATGAAACTTCAACTATTTTCCTCTAACCTACTCTCACCGAACGTAAACATCAAACAGAGGATAGTGACATATTTATTACTTTGATGGCGTTTTTGCAACAGAAGTACTTTACACCTACTTTGATTACTAAATATTATCTGTTGTTCACCAAAACGTACATCATGCTACCTATACTGCATAAATCTCTTACAATGATCTTTAGTCTCCATGAATTTTACACTTATTTTCTATGGTCACATGAGAAGTTTTGCATTAGGTGGCTAGATGGCACTGTTAGTTAGAGTTACTCCTTTTGACAGCTGAATTCCATAAAACCAGTGCTAAATGCTAAAAGAGGATATGTTGAACATTTTACAACTCTGGAACAATGTAGCTAAGCATGTAACACATTTTTGCATATTCTATTGTCTTTGTGTTAAAGATCACATTAAATAATAAATGCCTTTTTCTTAATTTGATGCCACAGAAAATCAGCAGAGAAAAAGCTGGAAGGTGGAATGCATATACTTGAATGAATGATTCAGAACTGCTAGTTATTTTGAGATGGAAAGAGAGAGAGAGAGTGAGTGAGAGAGAGCTACATGTGTAGATAATATGGTACTTAGCCATTTACTATATATGGTTTTGAAAGAAATCTGTACTGCATGTGCCTTGGGACTGTCAGCTGCAAGGCTATGCATAACCTCTGTCTCCCAGAGACGTGACTTCCTATTAGCTGTTACTATTAACTATATTTTGTGTAATGATTAAGGGGGCAGATAAAAATGCAACTGTTGTGAATCACTCTGATATCGCCTATGAGCATTAAAACTTTAACTGTAAACAGAACATTACTCTAGCACACAAACACAGCCTTAAAAGGACCAGGATTTTAGCTTCGCAGTATAAAGATTTGTGACTTCAAAAAGCTTCATACAATGTTACTGACTGTCCATTCACTCCCTTACCTTAGTATCAAATCCCTCTCTTTTGTTTATTGTACATCAAACCTACAAAGACACTGCAAATCCTCAGCCTTTTGTGCAGACAGTTGGAAACCATGTCTAAGTGTCTGGATCAGCCAAACGGAACCTGCATCACTCTGACCATTGGCTGGGTCACTGGCTGGGGCTTAGAGACTCACCTGAGTAACTTGAGAATTCTTCTCAATCTCCCCCTTTGATTTGGTTTCACAGGCCAGTACTTTTTATTTCTTCTCATCTGTATGCTATCATGTTAACAAGCAAGAGAGAATCTCAGCCGTGCATTGACAACATAATAAAATGGGACTTGGATTTCACTATCTGAAGAATGGCTTTCCTTTAGAAAGCAAAACTGTAGTCTGGCATGTCTGTGTGCTCCAGTGATCAAAACAGAAAAAAAAAATCTACAAATGGTCAGCCACAGGAAGACAGTGACTTGTACTCTTGGACTAAGAATAAACTAGTTATGTATTATAAACTTACAACTGTACAACTTGCAAATGAATACTGTTATATGTATATATAACCCATGACAGGGTGTGCATTTCCAGAGAATGAAAGCACACCCTTGGTGAATAAGAAGGCACCAAGGAAGTGTATTAATTTTCAAGAAATGTGCATCCTAAGACTGGCCAATGGTCCAGCATGTAGCCCTTGAGCTCCCATGCTGGCAACTGTAGTTCAGAAATGAGCCCCAGAAGCCAGACAGGCAGCCCAGAGGGCCTGGAGAGGGATGGGCTGCTGCATGCTAGCACTCCCAGCTGGGCAGGAAGGGCATCTGGTTCTGCTACTCTGGCAACCGTTGCAGAGGGCCAGGGTGCTTGTCTCTCCAGCAGAGGCATGTTACTAGCATGCGAGGCAATGTTGGGGCATGGTCAGACATCAGGGAGGTGGGCAGGGAGAAGGGAGAAAACAGAAAAAGTGGACCTCTGGGCATAATGAAGCCCCATCCACTTCCCACTACTCATATCTGGAATGTGTAGTATGGTATGGGCTGCACGCCCATTGGCTCACGCTGTGGACCAATGGGCATACAGCCCTACCAACAGTGTCAGCTGGCGGGTGGCGGGGCAGCAGACGAGTGGGGTGCTGCCGCCCGCCGGCTGACCGGGGGGAGCGGGGCGGTGGAGCTCAGTGGGCAGGTGGGGGACCGCTAGACCACCAGGGATATTGGACATATTTATTTTTTTGTATTACAAATGCCTGCGATCGGGTGGGCAGGTCCATTGGACCACCAGGGAGTTTGGGGATGTTATTTCTTTACTTAGCCCACGATCGGGCGGGCAGGTCCACTGGGCCACCAGGGATACTAGATGGATTTCTTTATTTTATTACAAATGCCCACGATCGGGCAGGGGTCCACTGGACCACCATGGAGTTAGGGGATATTATTTCTTTACTTGGCCCGCGATCGGGTGGGCAGGTCCACTGGACCACCAGGGATATCGGACATGTCTATTCTTTTTATTACAAATGCCCGTGATCGGGCAGACAGCGGTCCACTGGACCAGCAGGGATGATAAGGATTCTATTATTTACTCAGCCTGTGATTGGGTGGGCAGGTACACTGGACCACCAGGGATTTATGCTTTTACTGTTTTTTTACTGCAGCCCGCGATCGGGCTATGGAGCACATTGCCGGCTGCAGGGGGCATCGGTCCCCAACGGCTGCTGCCTAGCAGGGCGCCAGGTGCAAGTTGTTGGGGATTGGTGCACCTTCATGCAAATGGGGCCATAATGACATGCAAATGGACCCATTTGTGCCTTGCATACATTATGGCCCCATTTGCATGTCACGTTTTGAATATCGCGGTTGCTGTGCATAGCGCAATGGTACTTGTGCTAGCGCATCCCCATGCTCCACTCTGGCCACTTGCGCTTGCGCAGTGCCACTGCACCATGCACACTGTGGGTGGCCAGGGTGCGATATTCAATGATGCTGTGCCATGGCACAGCTCCATTGAATGTCGCACAGTCCACACCGCTGCACAGTGAAGTTGTGCTGCACCCAAGCTTGCGCCACAGCCTGGCACAGTTTGAATATCTGGGCCTCAGTATACATCATAACTAGAGAGAGGGACTAGAAAGAAAAAGGAGAATTAGGGTTTACGCATAAGATAGGTATAAAATGATGACCAACAAGCCTGGAATTTGTGCCATGTGTGATTGGACAGGCAACTGCACACTCAGCATTTAAAGTAGTTAAAAGTTCTTGAAGTCATTCAGAATATGAGGGTGTCCAGCTGCCCTTCCAGTGTTTCTTGATGAGCAATTTTGTAACTGACACAGTCAAAGCCATGTGAGATTTGTCCTTAAGTAAAGGAATAGATGTGTAAACCCCAAGAAGACAGATCTCCGCCGTGAAATAATTGGAATGACCAAAGAAGGAAGAAATTTCTTTCTGTATTAAGGCCCAAAGGCTTTTGTCTTGGGGCAAGTCCACGACATGTGATACAAGGTACCATCTTCCATACCACAGTGCTCACATAGCTAGATGTTAATTTGCCCATCCTAAATAATTTTGAGGTGGAATAGTCTAAATCATGTAAAATACTGAATTATAGAAGTCTAAGATGCTCCTGTTAAATAAAACAGTATATATCAGACCAAATAATACACCAATAAGAATCTGGGTACTTCATGCCGGGTGAGTTCTTCCACTAAAAAGTGGTTGACTTGTTAAACTCCAGGCTTGCAGGTTAATCTCCTGATAAAGATGAGAGATAGGTTTATTTCTAAGAGAGTGGGTAATTAATTTGCAAAAAATGGCACCTAGAGAGTTTGCCCATGGAAGGGGCCCCAGGAAGGACTGCAAGCAGTGGCGGATCTGTGCAAGTTTAAAAAAATATTTGGCGTTAATAGAGAATTTTTCATTAAAGCGGACAGGAATTGATTACTTATGTACAGCTGTTTGAAATGTCTCTGTTTTCATAAATTATATTCATACCTCTAAAGGATCCCTAGTTAACTGTGCCTGAATAAAAGCTGAAGCTGTCAGTTGTGTTTTGTATTGTTTTCTTTGTATGGACAACATTCTGTGCAGTTCTGTTCATGGAACCAAGAATGGGGAGTTTTGACTATGTCACTTCATGGTTTCAGAACTGTAAGCGCTGTACTGATAAGTTCATGCTCACATTGCCAGGTGAATGAGCTCTCCCCACCCCATGGCTTTTAAAGCACCCCATAAAATGTCATAGGCCTGAATCGTATCTTGGTTGTCCTGTATGGAATGAGTCAGGAAAAACCCTGAAGTGGTAGACCACAGAGGGGTCCTTCGATAATAAATTAGTTAGGGACCATGTATGAGGCCTAACCATAAAATGGGGGTCTCCATAGACAACGCCACAGGCGAATGGTCAGATAAAACCCAGGCCTGAATCTGGAAGTCTACTAAGAGGGGTAACAAATGTTTGTTAATCAGGAAATAATCTATCCTAGAGAGAACACTATGTGGAGCAGAAAAAATGTAAAGTCTACAGTAGTGGGTTATAGTATTCACCAGGGATCAGCAAGACAAACATGATCTGAAAATTCCTGAAGAGCCCATTGGGCCAGAGTCAGCCCTGCCCTCGTTCTGTACATCCTGTCACAGTTGTTTGAAAAAACCAAATTCCAACCCCCCTAATAATTATAGGTAGATGACTGTACGGGACCAGGGCTGAGGCTAAGAGTGGAAAAAAAGAGGGGGTGTCTAAACTGAGCCCATGAACCATTCCCAGAACTATCTTGAGATGGCACTGTCTGCAGTGCACAAACAAGAATCTTCCCTCCTGGTCCTTGACTTCATTGAGAAAAGCAAAGGGGAGTGATTTGGCAAATCAACACCGCCACACCCCTTTGCCGGGGACTGTTACCCGCCCCAAAGGCCTGTCCAACCCAGGATTTGCATAAATGAGGGGCCCAGTTCTCTAATAGGTGGGTTTCTTGAAGGAAAACAATATAGGGACAAAGTTTAGACAGATGTCAAAGAATAGCAATTTTTTTTGTGTTGTCCCTCCTCTCTCCCTTAATGTTCCATGTTACAATGTTAATAACATTAGCCATGAAAGGTTAGATAGGTACATGGCAACTTCCTGACCCAAAAACCCTTGGTGGTGCACGAGCTACTCTCCCTAGATTCCCCATCCAAAATGAAACCCCCTTAATATATCACTCCACATCCACAACAGCAAAAACTATAGAATAAAGTAAGCACTACTCAGGCCATCTGACCGTTCCCAACCATTATGGTCCATGAACAGAACTGAGGATACCCCCATCCAGACCATCTTGAAGAAAATGTCAACAGTAAATAATAATCCTCCCCCTCCACACACCCCCAACCAAGCCATAACCGAAGAAGTATTATCAATAGATTAACAAATAATCTGCTGCAAACAACCAGAATAAGGCTTCATATCTCCCAACCCCAACCCCATGTAAGCAATTAAAGGAAGATTTAACCCATATAACAAAAACATCCACTATACATTTAACATGAATCTATCTGGCTAGAGGGGTAGCCATCATAAAATGAAAAAAAAAACAGGGAATTCAAATCATCATTGATTATCCTATCATAATGGGCAGGGGTGGTATTGTAAAATGAAATTAATAGTGTGCAGGATAAAGGCTCACATATAAAGGCAATAACGCACTAAAAAACTAACCCTCATATTTAGATTAATTTTCCTACAAAATAGCTTCAATTCGATGGCTCCCATAGGGAAAGCTCTAAACATATCTCAGAAAATAAGGTACTCCTTAAAAAAAAAAGTTATTGTCATACAGTGCCATAAAGTTCAAACTAGAAACCCTGGGTTCAAAAAACCCTGCGTGATTGTTAGAAGTAAATATTTGTGTAGCCATTGGGTTGTGCATTTGAGAAAGAGCAATGTGCTCAGGGACATCCCAGGTTCCAGTTGTCTCAGTGGTGCAGCTGGTTAGTGCAATCGGAATGGTATTCTGGGCGGCCTGGGTTCAAGTCCCAGCTGAGGCATTTATTCTTTCTCACCCTTGTTTGTAAATGGAGTATAGTCTTGTATCCACAGCAACTTGTGAATTATGATCAACCCATCCATAGTTATCTAAGCAAACAGTATATGCAATAACATAGATGGAAGCATTATATCCATATGAATATATTGGATAAATAAATATAACATTCAACAACCAGGTGAAGTCCAACAATTGAGCAGTTGACCACCATATAGTCGGTCAGAGTTTCGGTGTCCTTTGGAAGAAAAGTCTGGAAAGTTCTAGAACAACAATACTCCTAGGAAGTCAAAAATGACTTAATGTCCAATTGGATATAAAATTAAATGGATAACCTTCAAAAGTGAATTATGCTAATGCCAGTAGCCTAAATGTGTCTCTAAATCATGAAGTAAAATCCAAGGATGATCTCATATACTGAATAGAGTCAATACATAGTTAGATCCAAGGTAATGCAAAACGTAGCACTTAAAAACAATTAAAACAATAAAAGTCAGCATTTTAAAGGATAGTACTGCTCCACTGCATCCAGCATTGCAGAATCAAAGACTATCGGGTCCAACAGGTTCAGAGTCACAGTCGTAGCCACAGTTCACATTCTCTGCCAGGTTTCTTTCCAAACAAGCCTGGGAAGAACTTCAGGAGCTATGCTGCTGCTTGATCCACCAAGTCAAAGCATTGGGGACCAGCCTTAGTATGAACCTCCAGCATCACCAGGTATACCATGCGGTGTCTAATCTGTGCTGCCCAGACCTTTGAATGTATGGGGTGGTATGCGACTCTTGCTTGCTGCACCTAAAAAGTCAGGTCCTGAAAGATCCACAATTTTGCCCCAGACCACTGAAGAGATGTTAATTTCCTCACTTCCCTGAGGATGTGGTCCAGGTCCAGATAGTTAAGAATTTTGAAAATTATCAGTCTAGGGGGGCTCACTGGGGGCAGGCTTAGCTCTAAGAGCACAGTGAGCCCTCTCAATGGTGTAGCAGGGACCATTTGGAGATGGTCTGACAATTCTCTGACACAACTTCTTCATGAACTCCACAGTATTTGGTCCTTCTTCTCCTTCTGGTAGACCAAGGAGGACCAGATAATTTCTTCTGCTGTGGCCCTTAGGTTCATCCACCTTATCTTCTAATTTTGTAATGGACCGCTACCTGGCAACTATTTCTGGGTCTAATCAATTATGCCGGTCTTTTAAAGAAGAAATGTGTACCTCTGTGTCCAAGACCCTCCTGGTCAGTTCCTTAAAGGTTGGTTTCAGGTCCTTGAGATCAGCTATCAGGGCAAAAACTGCTTCTTTGATTGTTGCCAGTTTCTGGTAGACTTGAGCTGGTGAGAGCTCCTTGGATGCAGGGACAGTCAGAGAGACAGGGGAGGATCTGTGGTGTGGTCGCTCGGCTTCTAGCTCAAGTGACTGCTCTTCATCACCATCTGACTGCAGGGATGTATTTTGCTCGCCCAAAGGAGGAATTTCGATCTCAGACTCTCCCATCATTTCTCTGGTGAACACAACAGCCACGAGATATGAAAATAATAAAACCTTAACCATAGTGGAGGGGCAGAAAACATAACAGCGAGGTCCAGACTGAGCTCCTAACTTCTGCTCCTACCTAAGTGTCGGCATCATGTGCCCCCCGTAATACATTTTTAATGTATCTAAGAGGGAGTTTACATACAGTTGACACTTGCTCTGTTACACCATACTACACTACAGTGTTTATATGCACTGTAGCTGATATGTATCACACAATTTCTACAGTACCAGGTGTAACAGATGTAACACTCAGGAAATTATTTTTCTTTTATCTCACTAGTTATGTTGCCTGTAAAATATTTTAGTTGTGGGATGCATGGAGAGAACTGAAAATTGCCTCATATTGGAGTCTTAGACCTCGGGGCACTCAGCTAGGAGGAGCCTATGTGTAAACAATCCTTTTCCTGTCATGTAAAAGGCTTTTGTTTTGGTTAAACGTCAAAGAGCTGAGTCCCTTTCATAAAAACATATATGTTTTGAATGTAAACAAGATCAAAGCAGAGTGAGATGGTTCCCTGCTGGTTTAGCCAGCCAGCATAACAAAAGGACCAGGCTTCAATCTACAAAACCCAGTGTGGCCCAATTCTGAAAAAGGGTGGTACCCAGAGATCAAAGGAATGCTCCAGACAGTGATGTCAGAGAGCCATGCATGGTGATGCAGTTGTAGTGAGACAGCCAGCCAAAAGTTTTCTGTGTATGTTTACAATGAGAAAGTGAGATTCTGAACTAGCAACATCATGGGTTTGAGTCTGTATAACTAACAAATTTTCAGTTGGGGGTATGCTTCTTCTACTCTACATAGAATTTAGATAGTTTTTGGTTAGATTTCTTCTGTGTGATCTCTAGCTGTTCAAATGTATTTATTTTTATCTCTGTAGAAATACTATATTCCCCATGGTCTTTGGTATGCTTTATCCAGTTACACATTTAAATATTGTGGAATATTAAATGTTATTTTTATATACTTCATGCTTTCTGTGACTGAATCATTTTAGGTACAGATAACCAGAGTAAATAGGCAAGTCTGTGATCTATTTCCACAGAGACAGGGTACGGCTACCATATCTAAGGCAACATGTTTTTAGCTGTGACAAAAGAGGTATGTCATTTGTCCTTTGGAAAGGTGCACTGTACTGAGTGAGCAGTGGCTCTAGTGGGATTCAGACCTAGAGATACCCTGAGTGGGTGTTCTGCTGAGTAATGGCAGCATACCAAGGCAACCCTTTCAGGCATCTGAAGTTTGAGAAAACTGCTGACAGTACAGACTGAGTTCAGGGACAGAGAACCAGTCTGTGATGTCAGAAAAGCTTTACAACTGGTTTCATTTCTCACTTGTGTTTATTCACATTGATAAAGGTCTCCAAGTAAAATCACATTCAATGTGTTAAGTGTACTTTATTGTTAGTTAGAAAAATAGTGTCAGACAAACCTTGTGGAGTTCTACGACTGGGCGATGAGGGTCCTTGACCAGGGTAGGCAGGTGGGCATCCTCTTTCTGGGCTTCAGCAAGGCATTTGATTTGGTACCCCATGGAGGCCTACTGGCAAAGCTGGGGGAAATGGGGGTGGGGATGCAGATGATCAGATGGATAGGGAATTGTCTCTCGGAACATACTTGGAGGGTGGTGGTTGGGGGGCTAGTCTCATCTCCAAGGAACGTCGTTAGTGGGGTTCCCCAGGGATCAGTGCTAGGGTCCTTCCTGTTAATGCTTATGTCTCTGACATAAGGAAGGGTATCAGGAGTGAAATGAGTCTCTTTGCGGATGACTCAAAGCTGGGAGCGGTGGTGGATGGGGAGGAAGGAGGAATGGCCCTGCAGGAGGACCTGGAGGCTCTGGAAAGGTGGTCAAGGATGTGGAAACTGATGTTCAATGCAGGTAAATGCAGGGTTCTGCACCTAAGGGCCAGAAATCCAGGCCAAGGGTACACCCTGTGGGGAGAGACACTGCAAGTCTCAAAGGGTGAAAGGGATCGGGGGTGGTGATAGACGTCAGAATGGATAACTCTGAGACTTGTAGGAGGGCAGTGGCAAAAGCAAATAGGATGCTAGGATGCATAACTGGGGGATAACCTCCAGAAGGGGGGAAGTGATCCTCCCTCTGTATAACTGCTTGGTTACACCGCACCTTGAGTACTGTGTTCAGTTTTGGAGACCGCACTTAAAAAAAGGTATTGCAGTCCTGGAGAGGGTGCAAAGGAGGGCAACCAAAATGATGTGGGGCTTGGGGGACAAGACATAGGGGGAGAGGCTCGAGGAGCTCAACATGTACACCCTGAAGGAGAGGAGGGACAGAGGGGACATGATTGAGGTCTTCAAGTACATAAAGGGGATAAATAAGAGAGGCTCAGTCAGCATGTTCCAAAGGAAGGAGAGGGGAGCAACCAGAGGACATGGGTGCAAGCTGGAGGGGGGGAGACTCAGGGGAGAAAGGAGGAGGTGTTACTTCACTGAGAGGGTGGTGGAACCATGGAATGCACTGCCCAAGGGACTGGTGGAAGTGGAGACTGTGGAGGGGTTTAAGAGGGGCTGGGGCAGGTATAGGGAGAGGGGGAGGATGATGAAGTCCAATACAAGGGGAACACCCTGGGCTGGGGACAGAGAAACTTAAGAAGGTGGGGGGGACAGCAAAGTTGGTGCCCAATATGGGGGCTAGCTATCGAGCAGACACGAAAGACCATTGGGCCTTGTCTGCTGGCTTTTTAGTATGTTAGTATGTTGCAGTCATCTCGGAATGTCAACAACATGTAATTCCCTGAAAAACTCCCATTTAAAGCAGCAGAGCAATAAAAAAAAGTTATTCTAAAAAGCTAATTTTCTGCTATGGTTATGAAAAATATTGGCAGAACTGTTGATTTGGGTTTTCTGGGTGCTTCCTAGGCTGTGTACTGTACATTTGCATTTTTGTTTGGATTCTTACCCTCCTCAGATCCTCAATATTATTTCTATGCAAAAATGAGGTGGCCATCTTTTTTTCTTGAGAAATAATTATTTTAAAACTTTTGTAAAATTCTTAAATGATAACAGAAACTGAAAATGTCACCACCAAAATAAACTGGAAGACATCTGGCATCAATTAGGAAGAAAAAAAGGTGGGGTCAAGTGTTAGCCCATTTTCATTGCACTGCTGCTTTAATAGAGAGAACTGTGACAAATGTGGAATTCTGCCAGTGGAATCCTTGTGGCATCACAATTCTGCCTGTGAAAGGCTTTGTGGAATTTTATGGTGAATTCTCCAAATTTTGACAAGTGATTGCAATTTTTTTAACACAAACTGCAGTTTTCTTTATTAAATTGCAGAAACAAGTTCTGCAGTGAAACTGTTGAAACTGCAGAATTTTGCTATCTTTTGTAGCACTTTGCATCAGTTGCTGAAATTCCACATTTTACATGAATATTCCCAGCAGAAAAAGCCTATTTCTTTTCAGACGGTATCCCAGCAGATGCAGAATTTCCCAGTTCCACACATTACTGCCATTGATATGTAGCTGACATGCACTGACAACTGCAATGAGTGTTTTATTCTGAAAAGTAAAGAAAACATACAAATAAATTGAACATGATTCCTTTTGAAAGCCTTTGTTAACATGAACATAACAAAGTGAGAAATGATGTTGGTTTAGACTACTACACTGACCTTAGGCCACAAATGGACAGCTAGGAAAGGCAGTTCCAGTGCCCCCCAATACCTGCATCCTCCACCAACTTTTACAGACTGGCTCTCATAGCAGTAATGGACATTACCAATTGCAGGAAATGACTGAGACCATCTGTAGTATAGATGAAAGCTAGCACACCACACACAAATACCATGGGACAGGCAGAACAGACGGGGGTCTGCAAATGGTGCATACAAGGTAGCCTCCTACATGGCTCTTCCAATCACTGTGCAGTGGCCGGCCATAGGAGTGGCACCATAGACACCACACATTCGGCAAGTTCGGGTCTCACCACAGACCACTGTGGATGGGTAAAGCACCATGTTTCCCCTTCCCACAGCATGTCAGGTACATGGCAATATGCTCCCCCATGTGCTGCCAGCACCATGTTTTATAAAGGCAACTGTGGGCAATTGTTGCCATTGCAATACATGGTCCACTTATGCCCTCCAGTGACGTGCTATGTAAATGGGCCAGCATTCTGCTCTCCAGCTCTGTCAAATTTTACAACATCCTCTGTTGCTAGCTGCCACCAGGATAAGAATTCCACCTCTCCATCAGCAGTGTTATTAGTACTGCTGTTGTGCTTCTATATTAATGGGAGTTCACGGTCACTGGCCGTCAAGCCTATGTAGACAGTCCAATTGATATAGTAAACATGCAGTTCCAGTACATAGACATACTTTTAGTGTATCAATGGGATCTAATCATGTCTACCTAACTCCAGGTTTTCATTTTTAAATAAATTATGTTTTTTTCCCTAGTGGTTTCAAACTTAGACCTTATTAAAGATAACAGGTTGAATTTTCAAACGTGAATCTTTTTATTTATTTATTGAAGTGTTGCATCAGGAAAAGTACACTGAACAACAAGTTGCTCATCTCATGGAACATTCTGGGGTGAGGGGGTTCAGATAAGTAATATAAACATGTAAGCATACAATCAGTGAAATTTACAGAAGTGAAACTTAAACAGACAATTACAGGTATCCAAAGGCTATTACAGGGGAACATAGTACAGTACAGCATAGCAAACATTGACAATTACAGCAATGAAACTAGGACAGCCATTTATAGGTATACATAGGTTATTTAGAGCAAGTGCGATTTAACAGTACAAGTGCAGGTTGGATGCAAGTAGTCTATGTTACATGTATCACAGTAACATAAGAGCCTAAATAATTGAAGGATGAAATCACAACTGAGTCAAGAAAAGAAGATAGGGCAGAAGGAGGGGTGAGGCAGCTAGAGAGACGGTATTCAGGGTGGCACTAGCAAGAGCAGTTGATAGATAGGTAGTTGTGTACGGCGGCAGTTTGGGATGACGTGGAGGATGAGTGACGAATCTGGGGGGGGCCAGTGAGTTCCACAGCTTAGGGAGGTGGTGGGAGAAGCCATTTTGTCCTGCTTTAGTATTACAGTGAGGGATTGCAAGGGACCTTGTGTCACCTGATCTGAGAGAGTAGGGGGAGGGGGAGAAATAGAGTGGTAGCTAGGCAGCGAGGGAGAGAACCAAGCCACAATTTAGAGGTGAATTTTGCTCAGTGGAGGGTACGCCTGTTAGTAAGTGAGGGAAAAGACAAGGCATGATAGAGGTCACAGCAGTGAGTGAGAGGGGGAGAGTCAAGAGGGAAGCAACAGAAAGAGTTAAAGAGGGTGTCCAGTCTGGTTAGGACGGACAATGGAGTAGCACTTTAGACTATGTCACTGTAGTCAAAAATAGGGAGGATCAGCTTCTGTATAATCCAACGCCTTGCTGTTAGTGGGATGCACTTACAGTATCTAAGATATGTGAAACAATTGTTGACAGTTACACAGACTGCAACAAAATCTTAGACCACATTCTAACCTGTGTCTCAATTGCCACAATGTGCACACAAACACTGATGCAACATCAAAAAAAATGACGTGTGCGTCATTTTTATGATGCAAGTTGTCATAAAATGAGGAAAAGTAATGCAACTGCATCACAACATTTGAAAATATCATTTAAACAGTTTACAGTATTTATGTTGCTGCAGGTACAACTCAAAATTAGAGCTGGACCTGCATCTACACATTTGAAAATCTAGCCCAGTCTCTTTACAAAAGGTCTAACCTGCCAGTGCCCTGAGGACCGTGGCAGAAAGATGAAACATCCCAATCAGGCAATGTCAACATTGGCCCCCTACAGGCCCCACACTGCTGACCCAGAAATTTCCTCCAACTGGATCCTGCTCTGCAGCAGGCTGAGGGGTCCATCACCACACTGGCTGTGGGGGGAGGGGGTAAACTATGAAAGAACAGAGCTAAGAATAAGCCCAGTAGAAGCCGGGTGACATGGCTGAGGAACCTCGCACAAAGTGGGCTTGATTGGAGAAGGGATCATAAAAGAGGTAAGCAAATAACAGTTCTAGACTATTTCCAGGCAGGGTAGAGTTAACAATGGTGCACACAGGGGCAGTTGACTGGTGCACCTGGTTTAAGGGGGTCCTCTATCAGATTATCAGATGAACACCCAGTAATAGTTCTTTCCCACTGTATATCAACTACATAGAGGGTAAAGAGGTGCTTCTCCCCTGCTAGTTCTGTGTAAAATTAAAATTAAATTTGACTAGCAGAGTTTTGGCAGAATTCCATTCCATTTCCATAAATTTTATGAAACTTCTTTTGAAAATGTTCACAAACTATCAATGCATAAGCAATCTGTGGGGTTTTCCCAACAACATTAAAACTACCAACTGAATTTCTCCACATTAAATATGTTTTAAGACCCTTCTACAAAGGGTATGCATGACACATTTCAGATCTGTAGCAGTAAAGTCAGTTAAGTTATATGCAACCAAATGTTTTAGAAATGTTCACAGAATTTCACCAATAGGTTAGTAATCTGTATATTTAACACAGTCCAAGGCCCTTCCACAAAGGGATTGCATGCTAATGGCCATCTCTCTGGCTTTAGGGGCACCAAGTTATAAGCACCCAAATATAGAATTTAAGACAGTTTCATAAAATGTTATGAACTTTAAGATTTTGAAACCCTGTATCTTTAAAACTATTTAACAAAATGTCTTTATATTTGACAGATTTGAATACCTTGCAACACATGGTGCATAGTTCACTTTTTAGGATGCTTGCTTAAACAGTAGCTGAGTTATGAGCTGCCAGATGTAATTTTAAAGAAGTACATAAAGAAGAATTTGGCACATTTTTGCAAAAATGTTGGCATTCAGCCTTAAATTTCCTGGAAGTGGTATCAGTGAATGTTGTCAAGTCCTACAGCTTTGCTTGTGAGACAAGGGGCCTTAACTCAGAGGACGTCCCATCCCTGCTCACACTGTGCATGACATGGACCCATAATCTCTTGTCTTCTTATCAGTGATCATTAAAGGAATAATGCACGACAGGGTGGGAGCTATGCTGGGATAACAACCCACCTCGGGAGGTTAGGCACGAGGCTGCTGGCCGAATGCATCCAACACCCGAGAAGGGATGTCATCCCAGCAGAACACCCACCCCGGAGTGCATTATTCCTATATTACAATGGCTCCTGTGTATAAAAATAAAAAGAAAGATAAAAAAGTACATTTGAAAGTATGTTTTTTCTTGTTTTTGTCAATGGGCAAGTATACTTTAGAAACAAATAGTGCTGCCTGACTGCTTGCTGATTGATAGGCCAGTAGGTGGAGCTGCTGTTTCTATTGCTCTGCAGTGTAAGCCCTCTCTCTCTTATATCTGCCATTGATTCATGGTGCTGTCTTGTGGAAGTGACACATTGTGGTTCCCCCCCCCCCAGTGGCCTGCACTGAATTACAAAAAGAGGATTTTGACTACCCCCCCTTCCCAGTTCAGTATCAGCTCAAATTATTCAGTGACAAACTGTGGATGAAGTAGGAAACTTGAAGCGTGATCTTACTCATGCGCTCAGTTTGTATGGGAGCCACAGTGTGAGGAGACTGGGGCTCAGGAGGGAGGAGGTGTTACATTTGGCAGCGTGGAATGCATGGAGAGTAGGAGGCACGGGAGGTGTTTGCTTGCAAAGCTGATGTGACGGCTTTGACTATGTTTGTTTTTCTGATAAAAAAAGAAACAGCTGTGTTTTGGCGGTCATGGAGCGGAGACTGGTAGAGAAGAGGACTGTAGTAGTGCCTATTGCAAAGAGAGCAGTCTGCTGATTTGTGTTTTTTTTGTAAGAAAATGAAACTTCATGGGAGAATGTGTCAGGGTTCTGGACTGCTGGGCATCATTTTTGGTGGTTTGTGTGTTGTGGAAGGGAAAGATTTAAACTTAGATGATTTCTGTGAAGTGAATACTGTATGTTAAGCCCAGCCTGGCAAGAATCGGGTGGCTGATCTCGCTGGTGTAAAGCTGATCCAAAATGGGGCTTTTACTTCAGTTGAGGATTGGACGTGCAGTGATTTTTTTCCCCTGTGATTGGGTTATGTGTGTGCTGGGACTAGAGCTGGGATGTAATGCTGAGATAACATCCCGGGTCCAGCCCAGTCAGACGAATCAGAGCCAGCATTCTTTCTTGCCATTGTATAATAATCAGTTGTTGCATCATTTAGTACAGGAGTGAAAAAGCAGCCCGCCACCACTGCATTAACCATGATCTGTCCACTTTACACCTATTTGTGGTAGCCACATAGTGGCACCACACTATTGGCCTCATCAGAATGTCTCCCCAGACCCCAAATGAAAGTCAGCTAGCCTGCAGGGCTTTTCCAAGTCAGCATTCTCTTCCAAAGACCTGCCAACATGCCACAGCCCAAACAGCAGCAATTGAAATCTTACATATAACAATGCATTTGTCTTAATTTGTAATGATTCTGCCATTTCATGCTTAAATGGAGAGGAGACAATAAATCCAGATTCAGAGGCATAATTGATATTTATACCCTTATAGACTGAATGAGGCAGCCCTTGACAACATTTTTATCATACCTCATTTTACTTTATGAGGTAATCCTGGTGACTGTTCCACTTTTACACAGTGATGTTTGTTATGGTGCCCTGAACCTTTGGGGGAAAGGTACCAGGTCAAATACAAACTATTACAACTAACTGTTTTTAGATTACAACTGCAAGTATAAGGAAACTGTTTAATATAGGACATTCCTCTTAATGTAAGACAGTTGAGATTTATTTATTTAGTTTTTATTGTCCAGGTAAGCACAGGAGACAGATAAAGTGCATGCCTATTTTCAGGTATGACCCAGGAGATGACAAAGCAGAGAAAGTAAGGTTACCATCACACACACTGCAAGCATACCAAACAAGCATTTGTCAATGCCAAATGTTTGCTTGCTGGCATTGGCATTGGTAGTGTAGAAGTTACAGAGCTGCATAATAGAAATGGCAGTGAAGTATTGAACTGAAGCCAACCCCACCACCACCCTGCAGAGACTGACAGGCATTGGGGTGTGCCTTTGGGTCGTCAGGCATAACGGCCATGCCATTTCACCACACCCTACCCCGCAGACACTGACATGTGTCACGGTGTGCCTTGGGGTCTTTGGCCCTTATGCGCGCACCCCATTCCATCAGAAAATATGGTGAGATGGGTGTGGTACAGGAGAATGGGGTGAACTTTGGGGCCGAAGAGTCCAAGGCATACCTCAATGCCTCTCACTGGCTGCAGGATGTGGAATGGTATGAGCATAACAGGCAAGAATCCCAAGTCACACCCCTGATGCCTGTCATTCTCTACAGGGTGGGGCGTTATGGTTGGAAACCCTAACACCTCAGGCATCCATTGGTATTTTCACTCCAAATTTTCAAAACATTTTTTTGTGACCCCCACCTCATGAACAGCAGCAATATCAGTTTGTTAGCCGGAAGCTGCTTATGCACAGCGACTACGGCATTTAGCACCACAGGTGCAAAAACACATTCCGAACAGAATGTGAAAAATGGCAGCTGTACTGTTCATGAGGAGGTGTAAAAAATGGCAATGTTGCAAATCTGCAGTAAAAATATTAAAAAAACTGGTGAAGTCACGAGCGTGCATAGAAACTGTGCAATGCACACCCCTAATGTAATTAGGTTGGGAATTTTTTACAGCAGATTGTCAACACAGGCATTTTGGGACCTCCGATCATGAACAGTGTCACTGTGATTTTCTTTATCCATCCTGAACGATGATTTCCCACAGCGACCCACGCATCTGCGCTGAAAGGTGAAAACACATTTCGGCCATGTTGTGAAAAATGACAGCTGTACTGTTCATAAGGAATTGTGGAAAAATGCCACTGGTGAAAATCTGGACTGGAAATATTACAAAGTCATGAACTTACGAGAGTGCGTGGAAACTGCACAATGCTCACTCGTAACACAGTCATTTTATGGACTTTTGTCACCAAATTTTCAACATAGCCATTTTAAGACCTCTGCTCATGAACAGTGTAACTGAGATTTTCTTAATCTGTCCCAAACATTGCTTTGACACACTGACTGCACCATTGTGCGCTACATGTGTGGAAACACATTTGGGGAGACGTGAAAAATGGCAGCTGTACTGTTCATAAGGAAGTGTAATAAAATGGCAATGTGGAAAATCTGGAGTGAAAATATAGAAAATTCGCAAACTTACGAGCGGCGAGGAACTGCGCACCCACCGTAGAAACAGTCATTTTAGGAATTTTTCACCAAATTTCAACATAGCCATTTTAAGACCTCTGCTCATGAACAGTGCAACTGTGATTTTCTTAATGTGTCCCATACATTGATTTCAAGACACTGACTGCGCATTAGCGCTACATGCATGAAACAGGTTTTGGGCAAGATGTGAAAATGACAGCTGTACTGCTCATAAGGAAGTGTAATAAAATGGCAATGCTGAAAATCTAGAGTGAAAATATTGAAAATAAGAAACTTCACGAAAGGCAGAGGAACTGCGAAATTCCACGCTTCTTTAAAACAGTCATTTTAGGTTTTTCTTCACCAAATTTTCAATATAGCCATTTTAAGACCTCTGCTCATTAACAGTGTCACTATGATTTTCTTAATGTGTCCCATACATTGATTTCTCACACCGAGTGCGCCATTGTGTACTACATGGGCGGAAACACGTTTTGGGCAAGATGTGAAAAATGACAGCTGTACTGCTCATAAGGAGGTGTGGTAAAACGGCAATGTTGAAAATCTGGAGTGAAAATATTGAAAATTCGTGAACTTACGAGCGTGCGTAGGAACTGCGCAATGCATGCTCGTAAAACAGTCATTTTTAGGAATTTTTCCACCACATTTTCAACATAGGCTTTTGAGAGCCCACCTTATGAACAGTGGCAATGTCATTTTGTTACTTCGGTCCTGAAAGGTGATTTCGGCAGTGACTGCAAATCATCCTTCGGCCATTAACGCCATGACAGTGAGAGCATTCATGAGAAGGGGTCCCAAAACCCATGTTGAAAATTGGTGCAAAAATTCCAAAAATGGCTGAGATATGCAGCAAAGTTAAAAACCCTATCTATCACATTATACAGCTTACCAGCATTTCCTCAGTTCAGCGTCAGCTTTGAAGAGTGCAGACGTGTTCCCAGTCCACCGAAGATCGTCCGCGCAGAATCCGGAGGTAAGTATGGGGTGAGGGGTGTGGGGAGGCGGGTGTGCAGTGGGTGGGAGCAGGTGGGGCAGAGACAACGAGGGACCGTTTTAAGTTTCAGGGTTTTTTAAATGACGATGGGGCGTTTGCCCACGCTAGGTGGGCTCCCAGCGTGGCCTAGGAGCAACTGGTGGGGGCGTAGAGCCGATGGGGGATTGGGCACCCCGTCGGCAATAGCATCTGTTGCCATGCTGGGGTGGGCTCCCAGTGTGGCACACTGTACTCGGGGGACAGTGGAGCCGACGGGGGATTGGGCACCCCCATCGGCTATACGATGTGCAGCCACGCTGGGGTGGGCACCCAGCATGGCATATGTAACTCTGCTTTGGGGGGGTGCAGCACAGCCGATGGGGGATTGGGCACCCCCGGCGGCTACACAGTGTGTGCGTGGGGGGCGAGCATGCAGTATGCGTGCGTGTGTGTGTGTATGTAGGGGGAGCGCGCATGAGCAGGCAATATCTTATCGCTGCTCGCTGAAGCATAGCTCCCCCTTTCAACTGTACACCACTGCATTTTGGAGCTGTCATAGACAGCTCCAGCAGGCATTGGAGAACTGCGGCCACGCCTGCAAACACGCTGACTGAATTGGAAGAGGGCTGCCACACCTCCGAAAACTCGGATGATGGCACTATGTTTCTTGCACATGCGTGCAAGCAAACATAATAAATGGGTAAACAAAATTACAGAGGAACTGTAGGGTGAAATGAACATCAACCAAGTGAATAACAGATAACAAAGAGTAGCAAGATGCCAGTAAGCTGCTTATAGCATTC
Source organism: Neoceratodus forsteri (assembly GCA_016271365.2). Lineage (NCBI taxonomy): Eukaryota > Metazoa > Chordata > Ceratodontiformes > Ceratodontidae > Neoceratodus > Neoceratodus forsteri. The sequence continues at coordinate 740,319,095 of CM057449.1, forward strand.
TTATTGGTAAACTAAAGAAGAAGTGCCAAAAACGTTGCTTTGTGGCAACTACATAATGCTTAGATGCTTCATAAAAGTGCTTCATGTCATTTTTGTGAAGGGAAGTAGGCGTTTCTCTCTGCTGGGTACTGTGACCGGGTGGGATCCTGCCACTATTTTGTTTATAGTAAAAGGCTGGGGGAAGACAGTTTAAGTAGTAACCCCCCTACACTAGATAAAGAAATGAGTGGGTGCGATTGAATTTGAAAGTGGCTACTGAGACACCTTGTACTTTTTCTATTCTTTGCTGCAGCAGTCTGTTCTTTCTTGCCACATTTCTACCTCTTCCTGGGCTGGCCACCAAAAGAATGTGTTTTAACCCTCTGGGTTCTCTGTATCTTCCCCTGAAGTTAAGCATGGAGGGGTTTGTTGCATTTACGTGTTTTGGTATGGGGAGAGCTCAAGTGGATTATGTTACGCAAACATTTATCTCACATGATAAAAGTACAGGGTTTGCTCTGGCCTGACAGAGTAAAGAGAACTTGTATACTTGAAGGGAGTTGTCTTTTATAGTACAGTTTAAAAGGTGTTCATTTTGCTCACCCTAGTAGCTGAAAGTTGTTCATTCCGAGAGGCGTGAAGTTGCTCCTCCTGGGGACTGTGGCAACTATGTTGCTTTGTATTCCCTTAGGAAAAAGCTTGCCCTGAACCTGTTGCCTCTGTAGGATTGCTACCCTGAAAATGTTGAGAAGAAACATAGAAAGTTGCCCTCAGGAGAATACCTTGTGGTCTAGCCATTCTGCCTGATGAGGTGATACATACCCTATGGAAGATCTTGACTCTGATCACGATCATAAGGAAGAAGAAAAAGACTTCCTGTTTCAGAATTTTGTTTACATTTCGATTGTTTCTGGTTTTGTAAGAATGAGACAGGAGAACAGAATTGCATAAATGTTTCCCCTTGAAGTTATGCCTTTTTAAATAAAATATTTCTGTTATATTATATGTATTTATGGGATATACAAGTTTGTGATTGACAGGTCACCTGACCAACTGTACACTGAGTATAAACAGAGTTGCTTGAGTTAGGTAATCCAGTCCACTCTGGGCTGAGGGGCAAGAAGGAGTACAACTGTGACAGGTGCAGTTTTGGAGAGAGGGACTTCCTGTTTTATTGTTTTGTTAAATTTTTCATCATTTGGGTTTTGTAAGAATGAGACAGGGATGTAGAACTGTATAAATGTTTTTCCTTGAAGTTCTGTTTTTTAACATGCAATGTTTCTGTTATTTTATTTTATTTATTTTATTAATGGGATATGCATGTCTGTGATTGATAGGGTGCATGACCTACATGGAGTGTAAACAGACCTGCTTGCACTAGGCAGTTCAGTTCATGCTGACTGAGGAGCAGGAAGGAGCACACCTCTGATAGGTGCAATCTTGGAATCTGATAGTAGGCAGTAGGAGGGTAAGGTTCAAGCCAGATCTGAGTTCTACATTTCTGGGAGGGCCTAAGGTGAGAGCAATGCAGGCTGTGTGAAAGGCACAGGTTAAAAACCCTGTAAAGCCTGAAAGGAGAGGAGGGCCAACAGTGGCACTAAATTGGGACCATGACTTCTAAAGGCCAGATTTGGTGTATCTGAGTGTGTTTAAGGCTGCCACCTAGATATTCATGATCCATGGCACTCAAACTGGTTAATAAACTGAAGGGGCCAGCTATGAGGGCACCTAGGTGGCAAGGGAATCTAAAGAACCCCAGTGGTACTGGCAGTATTCATGTGCCTGTGAGGGCAGACATTCAAGCCTTCAAAGCTGCAAGAAATGCCTGCACCCGAGCGATTCGAAATGAAAAGGTCAACTACTACAAAAGAGTTCTAACAAACTCTTGGAAAAATGGAAATAAGTTTTGGGCCAACCTAACGGAAATAACAGGGAAAAAAAAGTCCCACCCGCTATGGTCCACCTAAATGGCCACATCATCACAGATCAAGTCACTGTGGCAAATGCCTTTAATGCATCATTTACCAACCTTAGCCATGTTTTACTGCCAACTTTCTTTGATCCCCCTCAAGATACCATTAACTCGGTCAAAGTCAGAAATTTGGAGGGAAATCCACCATTCTACTTCAAAGCTGTCTCCAAGGACATCAAAAAAAGTACTTCCTTTGAGTAGTCAGAAAGTCTAGATCAAGCAGCAACTTCCTCGACCTGAAACTCCTCACTCTTACCCTCGATGAAGTCCTGACCCCCCCACCAAAATCCTTAACAAATCTCTCATGCTCTCACAGTTCCCCCAAAAATGTAACTCAGCGACGGTGACACCAATCCACAAAAGTGGCGATAAATATGTTACAAGCAACTATAGACCAATCTCCATTCCCCCTTCCAAAAGCGCTGGAGAGAATAGCTGCTGACCAACTGATAGAATACCTTACTAAGTATAACCTGCTGTGTCAAGAACAACATGGATTTTGCAAGGGCCACATTATGACCATGGCACTCCTAGAGCTTACCTCCTACATCCACAATGCCCTGGACCAAGGGGATCTCGGTGGCGCCACCTTCATCGACCTAACTAAGACGTTTGACACTGTCAACCATTCACTACTGCTTCAACAGCTATCTCTAATGGGCCTATCTCTGGACACAACTCTTCGGTTTCAAAGCTACCTCAATGACTAAACACAGCAGGTAAAAACTGGCGAATCCCTCTCAACACCACTCTTGGTCCGATCAGGAGTCTCACAAGGATCCATCCCAGGTCCTATGCTTTTCAGCATTTTCCTAAACAGCCTCCCTTCATCTTGCTCAGAAAAAATCCTACTCTATGCCAATGATGCTGTCATCTTCACCTCCCACTCTGACCCCTCCTTTCTTCAATTGCTACTACAAGAAAGCTTCACTGATGTAGAGGCATGGTTTAAATCCCACAAGCTTATTCTTAACTACAGCAAAACCAGATCAATGCTGTTCCATGGTACCCACAGCGAACATAAAAACAGAGACATCTGTATCTCAAACAGCAAAGGGGCCACCCTTGAACAAGTACATCTATTTAAATATCTTGGGGTGATTCTTGACCCAACACTTGGATACTCTGAACATATCAACTATGTGGCAAAAACTGTGAATACCCGCATAGACCTGCTCTATAGACATAAGAACTGCCTCACAGATGAAGCTCTAAGCACTGCCATTCACAGTTCAGTAATCGCTACAGTATAATAGACTATGGGCTTGTGATCTATGGGTCTGCCACTGACACAGCTCTCCGATGCATCACCACAGCACTAAACAAGGCATGTCATCTCCAAACATCTGCAAACCACCTTACACACACCTGCAAGATCTACAAACACGCAAACTGGCTCCAACTATCTGGCAGAATTTAATATCAAACCTGCATCCTAGCAAAAAAGCTAACATTGGGCCTACTACCCCCCTGGATCACAGGCACTGCTCAGACCATATAGCGGTCCACGACAAACCAGGAATTCAAACAACCTCTCCTTCACTGTTCCCCTTTGCAGGACTACCCAAGGCCAATGATCCTTCTTTTTCAGAGCCTCCTCCTGGTTCAACACCCTGCCAGCAGAATCTACCAGCAAAGCAACCCTGGGTGCCTTTAAGCTCAATCTGCATCAATACCTCATTTTCTGTGCCTCCTGCAACTGCTACACCTAAATGGTTTATCCCCCCACCCCATCCTTCCCTCCCTACTCCTTCCCTCCTCCTCTACTCCCTCCACACACCACCTCGCTGACCCTGCCCATGCCCCACCCCCACTCCCTCTCTTTCTCCCTCTTTACACCAGCCTCTGGCCTCGCCTCCCTCTGTCAGATGGCTACCTATATGAATCTATATTGTTTAAATTGTTATAGAAGTGATTTGCACAATTGTGATGTTTTGGTAATTGACAAAGCCCTCCAGCAGCTATGGTTATTTCTCTTTTGCACAATACCACTGCCGGTCCTAATATTTCAAGTAACCTGACATGGAACCTTTGTAAAAGAGCCCTTGGCTTAAAGGTGTATCTAATTCCCTTAAATAAATAAATAAACTGTGAGAGGGCCTGCCATACCTGGAAAAGGATTGGCTCTCAGTCTCTTAGCTCATATAGTATAACTGGCTCCAAAGGTCCAGTTGCAGGGGTGGAATATGGTCTACTGAAACACTCAAAGCCATAATATTCAGCTATTTTGCATCCTGACAGATATCTGGCATATAACTTGTAAACAAAACGACACACAATGGGGTACCTTGCACCAAGATTCCAAACCCCTCTCCCACAGATACTACTTAGAGTGCCACTTCATTTTGCAAAGTAAGAGTGAAGTCGACATTTTTGCACAGGGAAACTATGAGAAGTGCCACTTCTTTTGTGAAGTGTCACTTTGCGTAGTTTTCATGCTTTACAAAAACATAGTACACCCTTTCCCCACCCTCACAACCACATCCCATCCTTCACTACAGCCTCAATAGATTCGTAGTCCCTTCCCTCAGCCACATGGCATGCCATCATACCATCCTTCCCCCCAGCCACAGTAGAAAATAAAAAAAATCTAAGTTCGACGACCAGGGTGGGTAAGTAAGTAAAAGTTTATTTAACTAAGTGCCCCATTCCAGAGGCTCTGAGCACTGTACAAGGTAGGAAAACACAACTATAAATAATCATAAACCAAAAATAAGATAAAACAGTTAAACATCCAGTTTAAAAGGGTATTGCAGCTGGTTGCGGTCTTCAGAGGACTTAAGACTGGTCCTGGGAACCATTAAGAGGTCCTCAGTAGAGCAGCAAAGTGAGCACATAGGACGAGCAGGAGTCAGGAGGTTATTTAAGTAGCCAGGGTCCATTCCCCCACTCCAGAATGTGTGGTGTCGACTGGTGGGGTGGGGTTCTGGCAAATATTTGGATACCTTCTGCCTCAGGAAGGAAGGGCACCTCCTTTCACTGCATGGCTATCCCTAGTGACCCGGGGGAGGGCATGTCATGCAAGAAGGAACATACAGTCCCTCTGGAGTGACTTTACAGCAACATTAACCTGCTCACTTGGCGGGTGACATGAGGGTGTCATACGCTGAGAGTGGGGCATGGAGGGGTGTTCCAGAGATAGGGAGGGGCTCAATCGCCCTTCTGACAGCCCTGATAGGCCCTCTATTATTTCACTTCTCAGGACCATGCACTGGGGAGTGATAAGAGGGGCTTAATGGGGGGGATTCTGCAGCAGCACCTGGCAAATGAAACCATACCACCCCCCGAGCCACAATAGTTTTTTTGTGACTACTTCCGTGCCTCACTGGCTCCTCCTTCCAAGATTTGGCCATCAAGTGAAGTATTCTCCTCCTGGCTTGGGGAACTGGGGGATCCCACCATTACAGCTGGGGTGTCTAGAGAGGATATAGAGCAGAAGCTGCTGGTGGGGCTAGAATATTGAAGAACTTCTACAGTAGGCTGAGGGGCTTAGGCCAGTGGAAGGAGGACTTGGCAGCTGGTCAGGAGAAATGGGGGCAAAAAAAGCTACAAGAAAATCTAAGTTCACTCCCTTTCTCCAACCCATGTGGTGACCCATCCCACCTTCCCACAGCCACAGCAGACTAGTACCCCCCTTTCCCCTCAGCCAGTGTTTCACTCTGTCTCCCATGGTGCCCACTTTATTCTAAAACTACAGAAACTGGCCACAAGCAACAACTCTACAGACACCACCTCCACCACCACCATCTGAATGACTGAGAAGGAGCATAAATATTATATTTCAGCCTTTCTCCCTCTTATTCATTCAGATGGTGACTGAGTAGATTGGTGTGTGGGGGGTTGCTGCTTGTCCCCGTCTATGTTGATATTTATTTTAGATTAAATTCCATGCTGTGGGTGCAGGGGGGTGAAATGGGGTGCTACAGAGGCTGTGGTAAAGTGCAGTACTAATCTATTGTGGCTGGCAGGGAGCAGTTTGTGTGGGATACAATGTGGGTTGGGGAAGGGAGTGGACTTAGTTTTTTAATATTTTTTATTGTGGTTGGGGTAAAGGGCGGTATGGGGTGGTATGTGGACTGGGAAGGGGGTACTAATCCACTGTGGGCCAAGAAAGGAGAGTGGGATGGTTCTACGAGGGTGGGGGAGGAGTATACTATGTTTAAAAAATAAAGAAATAATTCTAGCACAATGAGCGACTTGTGGTCAGACATGTCAAACATTGCAAAGATTCCCCTAGCATGAAGCTTGGTACTTCACCAGCAATTCACCAGTGAAATAAAACTTTACACCTTCCTAAAGTGGAAAACTAAAGATACATGTAAGCAGAGTAATTCTGAGGGATGAACGGTGAGACCTCCCTCCTAATGTAGGACACTTGAGAATCAGCACATGGGTCATAAAATGTCGGATGTGCGCCTTAATCTGAAACAATTGAGAGGTACTGTATGGCAATCAGTTTTGAGTGGTAAAATGAGGACCGTTCTTGTTAATGTGGACTTGGGACCATTGAAAAGTATATAGAGAGGTTTGGAGGGTTAACATGAAGACATCCATCTTAATGTAAGACAGTTGAGAGGTACAAAAAGGGGAATTAAGAGATGAAGACAGGGACATCCTTACTAATAAGGAACAAATGAGAGGCAATCCAAGAGTTTGATAAAGGTAAAATGAGCAGTGTCCATGCTTCATTGGGTATGTAGAGCCTAACTACTTCACACATTCGAGCAATTATTCACCACCGTCACAAATGGCATATGAAATCTTCCACTGCCATTTTAATACAATGAAATCCCTCCAGCTCACAGAAGATTATGTGGCCTCGATACCAACAGCCTACTTATGAAGTCCTATAGGGCTCCTTGATTTAAGACTGCCATGGCCCCAAAAGTTCTTAATACGACACTGTTTCCAGGTCATAGAAAAACATCAAAAAAGCTATTTTGCTTCATGCATTCACAAGCATTACAATGTTAAAAGATTTTTTCAACATTTGTCTTTTCCCTGAAATCAATATTTTTGGCTTTCTACACCATACCTTTTTTTTTACTTTACATAAAGAAGGCAATTTGCAATAAGGCATGACCAGAGGTTACGTTAATGATCTGTTAATCACTCTGTAGGGGTATAATGTGGCACGAGGCATAGCCGAGTGCCACATGCCCCTAGAGGGTGATTAACTGATCATTAACATAACCCCTGGGAGTACCTTATTGCCATTTTAATAAAAATGTTATTTTTAAACAGTGTCAAACCTTGTTCAGTGTATGGTTAAGCTCTACTTGTATGTTAATAAAAGATTAACATAAGGCTGTTAGAATGTTTACAGTCAATTAGAAAGTTCCATTTCTCAGACCCTTTTTATAATTAAGGTTAACTAATCTATTTCTTCATGGCAGTCAGGTGCTAAAGGGCAAATAGATGATTTCTTCTTCAGACCAATGAGAACTGGCAACTGATGAAGACTCTCTTTGGGGTTTATCAAAAATGTCTATCTTGGCCAGAATGATTCCTTCATGTCCCCTCAGGAGTTGTCTAATCCATCACTTTGGACTTGCATTAAAGCCACTCTGATCCAAGCTTTGAATCTACAGACTGGAAATGTCAGAGGCATGTGTGCTAACCATAATGAAAGTTGGTTAGTAAGCTAAATCAAAAGAGTCAGATTGTTGCAATCCATAATCTGTTTGGTTATGACACAGATGTCTTCAGTTTTCTGAAAGTACTGTAGATTTAATAATCCTAAGTGATCACTACATCTCAGTGTCTGCTCTTGTTCTGCATTATTTAAGCACCATTGACCACAGGGGTGTGCATTATTAATGAATAAGGTACATGTGGATTCATTTGCATGTGTGGGAAAGCCGAGCAAATAAACTTATCCTAATGTGTGCTATATATTATTCAGCAGGGCAACTGTATAATGCTTGGCACATCTTACACCAATGTACTTGGTATGTCAGTATTAAAGGTTATGAAAAAAGTGACAATGAAATGACAGTTTATTTAGGTGCAGAATGTAATTATTGCTAAAGACTGTGATGCAGGTTATAACAATTACAGCTTTTGAAGCATTTATGGTAATAGCTTGCTTTACAATACGCATTAAACTGTATGGATTTTTTGTGACTATGTATTTGATGTGGAACCTTTGTAAATAAGCATTTGTGCTCAAAGATAATCTCCAAAGTTTTCAATAAATAAATAAAAAAACTGTCACACAAATGAGTTTTGGCTTTGTACTCCTTTTTTTAAGTTGGCAAAATGCATTAGCAACACACACTGTGGTACTTTTCAATACTTAACTAGCTTAAGAAAAACTTTGATAAAATACTTTTGAAACTATCAGGTGGAAGCTAAAGATAACTGATGGCCACCAAACAGGGAAGGAATCTGAGGGTAATCATATCAGATGACCTAAAAGTGGCCAAACAATGTGCCAAGGCAGTGGGGGAAGGCTGTGGGATAGTGGGGTGCACAGGGAGAGGTATCCCAGCAGGAGGAAGGAGGTAGTGATGCCACTGTACAAATCATTGGTGAGACCCCATCTGGAGTACTGTGTCCAGTTCTGGAGGCCACATCTCTGTACGGACATAGGATAGAGGCAATTCAGAGAAGGGCAACACAAATGGTGCAGGGTGTGCACCAAAAATCATGTGAAGAGAGACTGGAGGACTTCAGTATGTATACCCTGGAGGAGAGAAGAAAGAAAGGGGATATGATAGAGACCGTCAAATATTTCAAGGGCATAAATAAGGTATAGGAGGCTAGCATCTTTCAGAAAAAGAGATGTTCTAGAACAAGGGGACAAGACATGAGGCTGGAAGGGGTAGACTAAGGGGTAACTTGAGGAAGTATTTCTTCACAGAAAGGGTGGTGGATGCATGGAACAGCCTCCCAGCAGAGGTGGTGGGGGCCAACTCAGTAGGGGAATTTAAAAATGCATCAAATAGGCATAAGGGGACCCTAGCAATAGGAAAGAGAATAAAGTTAGAGAGCAAGTAGGGCCTGTGGTTTTTGCAGCAGGTAGGGAAACGGGCAGACTGGGTGGGCCTAGCAGTCCTTATCTGCCATCAGTTTCTATGTTTCTATGAATGCAATTGCATTTGTGTCACAATGCAATACAAAACTGAGTTGCAACACTTAGGCAATAGATTTTGCAAGGTGTTTTGCTGGATCTAGTAACACTTATGCAACTCATAGAGAAATACTAAAGCAAGTCAGCATACCATATTTATTATGAACTATTACAATATCACCAATTTTTTACACCCCACTCCACAAAGTGGAATAAGAACATTACCAGAACTTTTGTTGGGGCAATTTTAACCACATTTATTTAGTGCTTCCAGGAGTCCATTTACAATTTTCAGGAGTTCCAGTCCAACAAAATGACCTACATTTCTAAATTTATAGTATTTAATATGATACAAAGATCTGCAACATGGTGGATACACAGGAGGGCACCATGGAAATTGTGTCTGACCTCAAAAAATTGGAAGAGTGGTCTAGGAACTGGCAGTTGAAATTCAACGCCAAAAAATGAAAAGTAATGCACCTCAGAAACAATAACCGAAGGTGGTATACACCCGTGGTGGGGAACAGATTACAAAGACCAAGATGCAACAAGACCTCGTGGTTATAATATCAGATGCCTTAAGTGTAGGATAACAGTGTGAAAAAGCAGCTCATAAAGCCAGCAGAATCCTCAGATGTATAGGCAGGAGCATTACAAGTTGAAAACGCAAAGTAATAATCCCACTATACTGGTCCCTGGTGAGGCCACATCTGGAGTACTGCATACAGTTTTGGAGACCTTACTTAAAAAAAGACATTAACTGCCTAGAAACAGTACAAAGGAGGGCTACAAAGATGGTGCAGGATCTACATCATGAGCCGTATGAAAACAGACTAAAACAACTGCAGTTAACAGTATACTCACGGGAACAAAGGAAGGACAGAGGAGATATGATAGAATCCTTTAAATATATAAAGGGAATAAACTCAGTGCAGAAGGAAGACATCTTCCACATAAACAATACAGCATGCACCAGACGGCACTGCATGCGGCTTAAAGGAGGTAGATTCACAAGGAAGGTCTTCTTCATGGAATGAGTGGTGGACCCCTGGAATAGTCTGCAGCAAAAAGTAGTAGAGTCTAAGACAGTCAGGGAGTTCAAGTCAGCATGAGACATGAGATAGGTGTTGTAGAATCCTGACAATAAAAAATTAGCGGGGGGGGTAGCAAGAAAAAGGGCAGACTAGATGGATTAAAAGGTCCCCTTCTGCCGTAACTTTTCTTATGTTAATATAATCATAACTGCAGTTCACAAGGTTAATTAGTTTATGCAGTAACACCGATTCAGTAAGATACACACTCATTTCTGGTGACAGAAGATCAGAAGGTCATGGATTCTAGCCATACTAGAAACTTGGACTAATATCCTACACTGACAATGTAGTGCTGCACTTGTGGTGGTAGTGGTGGTGGGGGGGGTTACATTGTTGAGGTTCCATCCCTCGAAAAATACATTAAACTGAGGTCCCTACTGACCATCACTGATGGCTACCCAGGTGGAAGTTAGGGATCCCATGGCACTCATCATAACAGATGGGAATTTTCCTTGGTGTCCTAGCCAGTGTTCCACCAGTCAATAAACCAGGTCCATGAAACCCCACCCTGCTGCAACTGCCAAAGAGCTAATGCAGCTCAGTGTGTTTTTCCTTATCACAGATTACAAACAAACAAATAAATAAACTTGAAAGACCACTGAATATTCTGGTCAATGGCATAAATGATAAGTATCCAAAGACCCATTGGAAAGAGGAATGGAATGCAGTTCTCTGTAATGCAGTGTCCACTGTATTCCAAAGCATTATAGAAGCAACAAGCAGTTGCAGCAACCATTAGACATCCACAGGTAGGAAAAGAGAGAGGTTAAACAACTCACAAGGGAGAGAGAGAGAGAGAGAGAGAGAGAGAGAGAGAGAAAGGAAAGAGGCTAAGCACAGCAGGGTTAAAGGGACATTATCAACCTGTTTAGGCCTCAAATGGTCCCTAGGTTGAACAACAGCATTTTATGGTTGTTCACCTTCTGTAAAATGTGTTTATGTATCAAGCTGAATTTCATCTGCCTCCTTTTTAAATAAAAGTGTAAAACTGACTGGCCCCGATATTGATGTTACTGTACAACAAACAGTTTGTTTACAGTCCTTGATCAACTACTACTGCATCCTACCTGAAACTGGAACAACCCCCTAACACAATCTAGCCAGTCATGATGCTCTGAAAGGAGACAATGGAGTAATGAAGGGTTGGACTGTGCGTGGATAGTTTCTTAAATTCAGGAAGTACACAGTAAGAGGAAATGTGAAACAAAACATGTTTTGGCAAGATTAAACCAACTACATATTTTTCTATTTTAATTCACGAAGAATCCAGACAAAAACAACGTATTCTGCTGAAGGAAAGCAACCATAAAATTATTTCTTTTAATGAGAAAAATGATAATGCCACAAGGGTTGACAGTGTCTCTTTTTGTGAATTGCTTCCAATGACACAATGAGACGCTGGTTATGAAGGGGGGATTCAAACCTGGATTTTCAGGTTCATATCTTGGCACTATGACCAGTAGGCTACAATGCCTCCCTGACTTGTCAACTAAGTGACTGAAATCTCTGATTAACATTTAATATTGTCAGACTGCTACAGAAGCTGTTCAAAAACATTTTATTCTGTCAAAAATATAAAACTATAATAAAGTTGCTTGCATAAACAAAGGAAATCAAAAGGAGCACATAGCTACCTCCAACATCTGTTCCAGTACAGTGGGGGTTGGCATGCTGCTGAGCAGAGTACAGAGAAGCCTACAGAACCTGCTGGGCAATAATAATATTATGGCCCAACATCACCAAGAAGTTATAAAATAAAGCACCAAACTCACCAAACAGAAGAATGTCAGTTCTTTACTGGGAAAACTGATGCTGGAGGGAATGGAATTTCTACTTACTAGTTTTGATTCCTTGAGGAAGTGAAAGAACTGGCATACTACAATTTGGCAAGTTTGCTGCTTTAGATATATTCAGCTCCTTGGCAGTGTGGCTGCATACAGCCTGGCAGGGTCACTCCTGAGTTCATAATGCAGTTGGTACTGCAGATGTTTAATGCTGTTGCAAATATTGTACATGTCTTAATTGATACCAACATAAGACTTATTCTGGGCAATTCTAAGGCAAACACCCATTTTTGTCAGTGTATTTACTCAGAATAGCCCAGCTGAGATACAACATCTTATTTCCCAGTGGGGTTCTGCTTCTACCCATTCCTGTAGCTGGATGGACCAGAGCCTGACAAGTCAAGGTCCCACAGTCAGTATATGCTCTAGCAGGATTTGAACCTGTGATCTCCTGGTGCCCGTGCCAGTGGTCTAACCACTAGACCACACTGCCTTGAAATATTTATTCATATTAGTCTTTATAATGCTGTCAATGCTCAATATCTTGAAAATGAAAAAAAAAAAATATATATATATATAATGCTCTGTATGTCAAGGCAATTGTTTCAGTTGTTCAAACCATTCAAATTGTTGAGTCAACTGGATAGATATACACTTCTGATAATTAAACCTGGTGGGGCAATTCCCTGGGGTTGACATGTTTTTGATTAATTGAATATGTTAATAAAAACCATAAATACAAGCATGCTCAGAAGGTAGCTCCTCCTGATGTTACACATAAAACTGCAGAAGTCTGGCAATGTTTTGCACTGCTTTCCTAGGGCAGACCTGAAAGAAATTGTGATTCACTAAGCATGGCTTTTTCCAATGCCATCTTTGTTTCATGGACTCAAGTTAGGGTTTAGGCTTTTTATGAATAAAGAAGATACAAAGTTAATGAGGAAAGAAATCAAATTATCATAATGCATTTGCTTCAAAAATTTAATATGCAGGACATTAGATGTAAGATGTAAGCTTTGTTAATTGCCAAGATAGTGCTGATTGGAAAGAGGGGAAGGTGTTGGTGGTTGCTTTAGTCTTAGACTAAATTTTGAATATTTCTGACTGACTAAATACTCATAATACAGAACTTGTATTGGCACAAAGGCTGTTAGGACTTTAAAATAAAAAAACAGTCAAGTGTTAGAGGTTAGAAAAACCTGACTTAATATCAGAGTGTCATCTGCAGTTGCCAGATACTGTATGTCAAGAACACTTAGGTTGCTCATTTTCCATGTGGTAGCTAAACCATTTCCAGACAATCTCCTGGAATTGTAGAAAAATTGAGATTTCAATAGAGAAGCTGAAAACAGGAATGTATGTTATGATTGTCAAACCCCATGATTTCAAGCCTAGGGATCTTTATTTGATTTGTACTGGCATAAAACACTATGAAATTACTGCCTTCATTTACTGTCTTTTGGTCTTGAAGACATCTAACTCTCATTCGCACAACTCCTTGAACTAAATGTTTTAAAACCAAAGTATAAAACTATTATCTACCATATTTTTCAGTCGAAAAATATTAGGAAAAAGGCGGATCCAATTTTCAAATGGTTAGAAAACTGCACAGATGTGGCAGAACAGTTGCACAAAGAGGGGTCCTGTTGTTCTCCAACAAATCCTGACACGTGCATGATTTTTCATGATCCTTTTCCCTTTTTATGGCAGTCTGGGCCATTGTTCTGTGCGCATGCTACACCTGGCATAACCAGGCATAACATATGTGCAAAAAAGGAAAAAGTGACTCCCCTGTTGGAATGCTGCTGAAAACATCTGTTTCTCTGCACGTCGCTGGTGTGGAGTTTTTATTCCTGCAATGGCAAGTTGTGAACCTGACACACACTTAGTTGCTGGCCCATTCCCAGGCCATTTAGAATTCAGCCCATGTTGTCCACATGAATTATTAGCTACCCACAGAGCTACAGGTATAGCATTACAGTTGAAAGGACTTCAGTGGTCCTGTGGGTAAATTATGAGTTAGTGCTCACATGGATAAATGTGGCATGGCAGCTAATGGCAGCCACATGCAGAGTGCACACTAGAGACTGGGGGTCCACCAATGGAGTATAACTATCTTCCCTGCCACTCTGCTCACCAATAACATTAATTGTGTTGAAATTGTGAAAATGGCAATGGCTTACAGTATCAAGCAATCAGAAAAATGTTTCATTACTACTAAAAAGATGACTATTACCGCAAGATTTCAATCCACTGCATTCTGTGGGCTGCTCACTAATATTATAAACAACTAATCTATATTTAAGGCAACGGAAGATTTAGTATAAAATTAAACATACACAAAATATTTCAAACTGAAAAACATACAGAACATAGTCCAAGTGGCTCATGTTTGTCCATTCAAATCCCACCAGCCACTGACTTACTCTCTGGCCCTAAGCAATTCAGTGATATTTTTCCTGACTGCAGCTTGACCGTGTGACATCCTGAGTGGGTGAGCCACGAGTGATGTCAAAGATCAAGCTGAACGAGGGGAAACTATTATTGGGATTCCACAGTGGGGCAATGTCAGATTTCTTTCATGCAATGTTTCTTAATGTTGTGCTCCATTTTCTTTCATTTTATGTTTGTGTTTTTAAAAGTTTTGTCCGATGACCAAGCAGTAAGTAAGCAGTTTTTGTCATGCACTGATGTCCGTCAGTGCTGATGCTCATGTGGTGCATCACCATGACAGCATGCCTGTGATTTTTGGTTAGCTGGGAGCAATTTTCTAAGAACGTGGGGGTTTTTGGAGAGCTGTGCTTGGTGTGGCACTGGTCCGGGGAAGGCTATATGTTTGTAGTGTCAGTTAGAGGGAAGCACCAGCTGCAGGTAAGGAGTCGGACAGCTGAGTTTGTAGAGGGAAGGAGATATTAGAAAAGTATTCAGGGAAAAGTTTTATGAAGAATGAAGTCATTTTGAAAATCATTTGTAATGTACATTTCTAAAGATAATTTATTTAGGTTAAAATGTAAGAGAAATGTACAGTGAGAATGCTGGTTTCATAGTGAATGGGCAGGATTCTGAGCCAGGGCATGAGTAAGCTGGGACTTGAGAAACTGAAAGTGTGTTGCGAGCTCTACCAGCGCCAAGCAAATCAAAACCTACAGTGTGCCTAAAATTCTAATATAGGGGACCTAGAGTGTGGATAAATGCAATATTCTTACTCTAGATCTGGCCACCCATTAAACACAGAAAATATTTGCCAGAAATTATCCTCACAAGCATTGCATAATATATAGATATAGAGATATAGATGCAGAGACAGAGACAGGTACAGATATAGATATAGATAAGATATAGATACACACACGCACAATAAATGATAAATGATGGGTAAGTAAGATACACATGGAAATAAACCCATCAAGAGGGCTAACTAGGTCATAAAGCCACGAGCCCATAGGGTGAATGACTTTATTATCTGATTAGTCCCCTCAATGGGTTTCTTTCTGAGTAAAGCGAATTTGCCCATCTTTTATTTGATGTAATACCTTTGAATAGTTACTGTTAGTTCTGAACACAATTGCAGACACATGGAAAGGGTATACATGGAATGGAAATAACTGCTACCCACTTTTATAGGGAAAATGTCCCATTCATGTATTATATATTTGCAATTCTAGTGGCTAAGTAGGTAGCAAACTCACAGGTGGGGCTGGAAGATTAAATGGTCATGGGTTCAAGCCCCACATCAGACACTTGGGATAATACCCATAACTGACACTATACAGCAGTATGAGGGGGATGCTGCATTGATAAGGTGCCATCGTCTGGATGAAATTGACCATCTTTTGTCACTGTCAAGGTGAATGTAAAAGATCCCACGGCACTTACCAAAGAACAGCAGGAGAGTTTTGGCGGTGTCATGATCAATATTTCCATGTTCATAAAAAAGGACCATGCCCCCCCCCAAAAAAAAAAAGGACACACCTGGAAACACACTATCATAGCTTAGTGTGGCTTTCCTGGTCACAAATCACAACTATATTTTTTTTTTCAAAGAGTTGCAATGGTCATAACAGCAAGTTGCATTACTTTTGTATTGCAAGTCGCAGTTGCAGTAAGGTTGTACTACCATCAGAAGATGGTTTCACCATTATCTGCTTTGCCTGTGCTTATGTCCAGATTAATGATGCAGAAGTGATACAGCCATGGTGCAGCCTACATTTGCACTACAAATATGCTATAATTATCACACAGGTGTATCTCGTGCCGTGATATGTTGGTTTTGATGCTGCTATGAAAATACACTGCAATTATCTGTCACATATGTGGTATGCAAATTTGCATGTTTTGATGCAACTGTGTCATATTTGAGCACTTTTGAAAATACCACCCACTGTATATAATTATCCCATGTCCTCATACTGTCTATAACAATTTCTGGGGCTCTATGAAGCTATCATGTAGCCTCCTAAATTGTTTCAGTTTTAGACTCAGCTTTATATAATGTTAGAAAGGCGTAAATATAAATTCATTAGTTAAATCAATTTCCCATGGAATACATCAAACAGAGTCTAACACCTGTTTACGTGCAGGTATTTAGTGCCTGACTACCTTTTATGTAGGCAAAGACAAGGCACGCATGAAACAGCTGAAGAAACTCTCAGAAACAAAAATTATAGGAAAGAAGGAACCTCCCCAGCTGTAAATTTAGATAAACTACTGCCATTTTAAGAAGAGACATGGCCTTAATTATTAAAGTCTAACATCTGAAACCACTAAGCTATCTGTTCTTTTATTGTGCCCTACTACAAAGGTGCTAAATTACAGGGATCATATTAACCTTCCATACACTTTGACCACTTTGTCTAAAGCTGCCACTGCAAACATTATCAAAGTAAAAAGCTTTTCTTTGAGAAGTCCTTGAAGATTAAAACAAAAAATTGTAAAAAAAAATTAGCTTTCACTCTTTTACCAAGATTGCAGTTTGCCTAACTGGTAATCACATCAACTGGCGGGAAATTAGGCAAGGTTTTTCTTTCTGTGATGGATGACTCATACCTGTCATCTGACAAAAACAAGTAACTGCTCAAATACTATGCCTGCTGCATACTTTACATGACTATGAGACAGTTGAATAAATTATTTTAATAATATTATTTGTAGTGGTTGTTCTGAATAACAAAGTCAGTAGGACCTTTAAATGTTATGCATGATAATTCAGATGGGGTTGGGGGGGCAATTTAGGTTAACAGTCCTTGTTGCTTCTCAGTTTCAGAAATCCTTTATCAAGTTGTACATAGGTGCATTATATATGTGTCCTTGCATTCCACAGACAAAACATTTCATGCAAGCTGCATTTTAAATGTAACACCATTATGAAAGTCATTTGGCAATTTGTCTCAAAGCAATATCACCTGGGCACATTTGATTACTGCATCCCATATTGTGGACATGCTGCATGTTTTGCTTATTCCTATCTGTATTTTATCTACAGCACGGTGAGCCCCTGGGATATAGTGCAATATGAAATAAAAATGATTGATGACTGATTGATAAATTGCTTTATTGATAATGATTTTCAAATCAATAAATACAGCAGCATTCTACAAGAAATTCTGCAACATAGTGGTTTTCATCTACTGGATAACTGGGTTTGCTACGCTGTGAACATCAAAGGGGCACCTCTACTAGTGTTTTCCTCTGCTATTTGACACCTGAGGAGTCAACAAACTTGCACATACAGAATCATTAAAAGACTGACTTTTAAAAATGAAGCGATGCGTATCATGTGACTTTGTGGGACCTTTTTTTTTTAGAAATAAAATTAAATATAGCTGCAAGTTTTTGAAGTATTGTTTCCTGATTTCACTCTTTGCCATTTAAGAAAATGTTGAACCAGAAGCATTTTTATCTGTTTATACTAGGCTACCTATTAAATAGTGGAATAACCACAGGAGTTGCAGAAAGCAGCTGTTTTCAATTAGTTTTTCCTTTTTTTCTGACACTACTACTTTCTATTAAAATAGCAGAAAGCCACAATTTTGTGAATCTACCCTTTTTGTGACCTACTGCATACTCATTGTACCCTGACTTTTACAGACTATTCACCTTTACACCTGCATTTCCTATTGTCTTTCTTATTTCTCTGTTTTTTTTTCTTAACTACAGAACCAGATTTCGAATTAAAAAGAAACCTTGAAAACTCAGTGGACAGTCTTCTATTCAGGTTCTTCACCTGTTTAAGCAAAGTTTAAAAAGGTTTAGTGAGATGAAAGGTAAGCTTGTGACAATAATACACAAATTCAAAGGGTTATATTGCTTCTGATGTGGTTTGTATGTCTTTGGAGTCAAACCAAGAACAAATGCACTGAGGGATAATGTCTGCAGTCTGCAAGGATCTTCTTGCAATTTTTGATGTCAGGTGCATAGACTTCTGTAAGTAAGCAATAGTGACAACTTAGTTGCTAGCAACCTCCAGAAGGTTTGCTCCTAATAGTAACTGTTTATTTTTTCAGGAACAAAACCTGAAGTCCACTGGCATCAGTTTGTGTGTATAAAGAACATTTAAGCCTGCTAAAAGTGTTTCATACGTGGGAACGCGTAATAAGACATTACAATTTTAAATACAGGGAATACACAGTATTAGCTGCAGTTGTGGTGCAGTTTGCTACACAAAAGTCAATATTTGTCATCAGACTGTTTGCTCAGTATTGTTGCATAGTGAGGACTAAGGCTATATAATCTGCATTTAGATCAAGAATATTTTACGTAAAGCATCATAATGCAAGCAAATTTATCAGAAAATGTAAATAAGATAGTTTTATAGTTCTGAATCTGCCAACTCTAAGATAACCAAAAATAATTTGATATTTGTTTTATTTACCCAAGTATAGCCCAGCTGAGATACAGTATCTCATTTTCTGCAGTCCTATTTTTAACCATTTTTTTAGAGCTGGGTGCACTAAAGCACTGAAAGGTTAAGTGACTTGCTCAAGGTCATAGAGTGAGTAAATAGCTGTGATGGGATTTAAACCTACTCTACTCCCTAAACCATACTGCCTTTAATTCCATAAAAAACAAGTAGTGCTTATGGGGTGAACTTCTCTGTGATCTCAAGCTAAGATGGCAACATGTTCCATGTTTAGTATTCCTACATTATCTGAGATTTTATGAAGATATTGTTAGAAATATCAGAACTTTAGTCTGCTTCTCTTAATTACAGGATAACTCTTAGATGACAGAGAACTGTATTCCAGAACTATTTGTCTCAAGTTCATGTCTGTATGTTTCATGTTTAATAGTTTCTAATGTATGTCTGGTATCCTGTTTACTATTTGATTAGTTGCCTGCGAACATACCTTGTGAGGGAAATTAATAATATATTTTGTATTTAGAGTAGCCAGGATTCCTTTAAGAGTTGTATGACATGATATAATAGAAAGTAACATATTTTGTAAAGCAGACTATTAGTATACACTGTATTTTTGGGTTGTAAGTTTTTATGTTCAGCTTTCAGAATTTGCATTTTACAGAAGAAATAAAAAGCAACCCCCTGCACAATAATCTTTATTTAAATCTGTATCTATGCAACAAGCCACAGTTTCTTTAGGTATATAGTAATTAGGGCAGCTCTGGTACAGCACATATACTATGAGTTACATTTCTGCAGGACAGTTTTACAAATTTGTCATGATACTGGAGGATTAGAGAAACAATTTCTGACTATGTTTACAATGTTAATTGTTTTCCTGCCCTTGCTCCAGGGTGTTACAAGTGGGATGAAAAACTTTAACATACTCACCCTGCAGGGCAGTGGATAAGGAAGATCACAGTAGTCTAGCCTTGAGATCTGGATCTCATTAGTGTCACTGAACAGCGGAACCTCTTTGATAGTTCTTCCTGTACTTTAACAGCCCTCCAATGAACTGAAGCTCTCCAAAGTTGCTGAAGCTAAAAAATTCACTGTATCGCAGACATTTTGCACTAGAGCACAACAGTAAAACAAATGGAGTGATGCTGGGACAGCGACTCTATCCAACTGTTTGAAGTCTGGAAATTGACTCTTGTGTTACAGTATATCATTTGGGGGTGCCCCTCCTCCCAGTCTCAGCCCGCCCTCTTAAATGGAGCATAAAAAGTGTCAGCCTGCATGCAGTTCTGTGATGAGACACTGCTGCAGTTTAACTCTTTGTCTTTTAATCCTTCTTGCTATCTGAACCATATCAGTCTGCCTTGGCTTCCTAGC
Source organism: Neoceratodus forsteri (assembly GCA_016271365.2). Lineage (NCBI taxonomy): Eukaryota > Metazoa > Chordata > Ceratodontiformes > Ceratodontidae > Neoceratodus > Neoceratodus forsteri. Next base: position 740,339,232 of record CM057449.1, read on the forward strand.
CCTATACCCATTACCTTACCAATGAAAAGAGCAGAGGGATAGGGAGACAGAAAGACAGAATTTAAGATGAATGTTAAATACTATAGCTTAAGGGTACAAAAAAAACAGCCTTTTGAACTGTTTCTCTAATGTTACATCGCAGGTATTATCAATGAAAAAAAAGCGTCTTCTGTGAAATATGTTCATAGTAAATTTGATACCTTTTGTTAATCTACTGTTGCAAATATCATAGCGCTTAAGAAGACACAAAACCTTAGGGAGTCTGTTCAACAAGTATTATATTTCCATGACTGGAGTCCAATACAGTGGCTATAAATATGACTTAAAGAAAACAATATATATTCTTCATGTTTTCCTCAGTTATAATGCTTGTAATGTCTCAATCAGTTGTTACATTTGGAAATATCATGATTTCTGCTTTCATTAAAATACTGTCACTGTTCTTTGATTCTGCTGGGGTTCCCTACTTGTTCACCAGAGTGGTTTCCTCCATATGATAGCCTTAAGGTTTTGAAAGCCCAAGGTGACATGAGCCCCGATGAGCATGCTCAAATTCAAAACGCTGATGAGTGCACTAGAACATTGTACACTAGTGTAAAATGTCAGCTCTTTCTTAACTTAGTCTGAATAACCTTAATTATGAGATCACCCAACTCCCTTAGAAGCTAATAGGAGGAAGCATGCTGAACAACTTAGAGAGCATTTGTTACATGTATGTGCTTATTCCCTTCTTCATAGTTTTAGTCACAGAACCCAAAAGGAATAGTGACTGGAGGTATAAGGGATATTCCTGTCAGGGCAGCTGATGTTTTTTTTTTTTATTTACAGTTAATCTTTTTATTGAGTATCAGAGATATACAATAAAAAACACAGATTCTTAATAACAGAGTTGTACATCAGTATTGTAACATGAATTGCATCAAATATATTCTTGTAAGTTATTAACTGTGAATCCAACTTGTGCGCTGACACAGATGAACCATCCAGTATTGCTATATCTTGATGTTAAGTATTTGCTTGATTTAAGAAAATTACACAGAGAAAAAAACTTGCTAAATACCACTTGGGCAGTCAGATAGAACACATAGGCAGTTTGGGGAACTTATATTGTGAATACCTTCTAAGTTGGATTTTGTGGGTGGTGGTGGGTGGTCATAGGTGATCTTGGGGGGGGGGACCTTGCCAGGGTGACATTTAGGTGGGCCACTGCTCGAAGTCCTGATTCTGACTCCTAATTAGGAGTCAACTCATGGAGGTTTCAACAGGTCTTTGCTTTGGGGGGCTGTGGTGCCTTGGGCTCTGGTGTTGATGCAGTGGATCAAAGGGGACCATCTCTCTAGGTATTTATTGCTATTTCCTGAGGCGAAGTGAGTCATTCTGGTAAAGGTTGCTAGTTTTGCCATGGCTGACAGCCATTCATTAAACATGGGAACTTCTGTTGTGCACCATTTACTTAAAATGAGTCTCTTAACCTCCGCTGTGGCTTGTATTAGCCATAACCTTTGCTGTGTCTTCAGCGGTAGGTCATCTAATGCCAGACCTAGGATTATGAGCACGGGAGAGAATGGCAGCTGGCATCTAACCACTTCTAAACAGCATTGCAATACTCTGCTCCATAGAGTGGATGGGGGGGGGGCAGTGCCACAGCAGTAAGTTTTCTCCTGCTGCACCACATCTCAAGCACTCATCTTTCTCGAGTAGACCCATACATTGTAATTGTGTAGGTGTACAGTACCATAAGTGGAACATTTTATGCTGTATTAAGTGACTCCTTGGGTCTCCATAGACTTTGTGTGCCTGCGTCCAGCATGTTGTCCACTGTGCCTCATCTATGGGTCTGCCTATTAATTTCTGCCAACGCAGTCTGGGAGGATGGGATGGGTCTGCTGTTACATCTCGTAAGTGTCTGTATATTGTTCCTGCCAGCCCTTTTCCCTTGCCAGTCCAGACCTCGAGGGGGAGAGTGCTGTGGGCCTTGCGCTTTTTGGGCAAGCAGACTGTACACTGGCATTCCTTTTTGGCCCATTCTTGAACTAAGTGCCGAATCTAGAAGTATTTCCAGAAATCCTTTTTGAGTAGGGCAAATCTGACTTGCAGGGAGGAAAAGGAGTCTATTGTAGAGCCTCCTGGCAGCATGATGTCCTTGACTGCCCTGATCCCCTTTTCTTTCCAGTCTTTCCATAAAATGGTGCAGTTTTCTATTAGCCAGTGGTGGTTAGACCAGAAAGTCGTGAGGTCTCCAAGGCCTAGGCATGTCCCTGTGCTATATCTCACCTTGTGCCAAGCTGTATGTGTTGCCCTCAATGTCAACCACTTTCTGTAGAGGAATCGTGGCCCAGTATAGTTTCCATACCTTCCCCTTGTAGGAGGGCCATTTCTAGGCCAATCCACAAGGGTTCATCGGGGCCTAGGTTTTTAAATATTTTACATGTGGTTGCCACTGAAAGGGCAAAAGCATACTGTTGGAAGTGGGGAAGGCCCCGTCCACCTCTGGTCCAATGGGCTCTGAGCTTGGCTCTATTATATCTGGAAATTGACATCTCCCACAGGAAATTACCCAGCATAGCATCCAGTTTGTGGAACCAGCTTCTTGGGATTTCAACTGGAATATGTGCCAGCAGATAAAATACACTTGGGGCTATCATCTGTTAGATTGCTGCAATCTTGCCGGGGATGGAGAGGCACAGATGCTTACATCGGTCAATGTCTGCCTGCAGTTTAGCAACCAATGGGGCAAAGTTTTTTGTCAGCAAATGATTCCACATTATGGGCAATGTTAATTCCCAGATATTTAATTCCTTTGGGTGCCCAACTCAGGCCTATCTTGGAGGCCATTCCGGAGGTTACAAGGCCATTAAGAGGGAGAACCTCTGTTTTCCCTTTGTTTATGCGGAGGCCTGATATAGCTGCGAAGGAGGTGAGGAGCTGCAGAATGTGTGGAGCACTGTATGCAACATCCCTCGTCAAAATCAGGCAGTCATCCACATAAAGCAAGGCATGGTAATGTTTGGCCCCTAATTCCATGCCCTGAATTCCTGGGAGTTCCCGTAGTGAACATGCTAGGGCTTCTGTTGCCAATACAAACAGCATTGGGGAAAGGGGGCAGCCTTGCCTAGTGCCCCTGTGCAAGGTGAAAGGCTCAGATATGGTATTATTTGTGAGGATTCAAGTTGTGGGGTTAGAGCATAAGGTGTGTATCCAACCCCTAAAAGTTTCCTCAAAATTGCAATGGTGGAGTATGGCATGCAAGAAGTGCCACTCAAGCAATTTGAATACCTTATCAAAATCTACCAAGATGGCAGCTGCAGGGGTAGTCAGGGTAGAGGCCTGTTGTATTAGGGTGACCAAAGCTCTTACATGGTCAGTGCTTGCCCGCCCTTTGACAAAATCCACCTGGGAGGGGTGAATCAGGGAGGGGAGGACCTTTTCCAATTGGGTGGCTAAGGCTTTAGCTAACATTTTTGTGTCTGCATTTATAAGGAAAATGGGCCTATAATTAGATGGCAATGAGTGGTCTTTACCCTCTTTCAGAAGTACCCTGATGATGGCTTCTCTCATAGTCCCCAGCAATTCTTTTTTTCTTTTCCAGAGCACTGGACAACATAGTTAACATTGGTTTTGTCACTGAGCTTTGAACCAGCTTGTAAAAGTCGGCTGAGAAGCCATCACCACCTGGTGCTTTGGGGGGTGCTATAGTTTTTATAGCAGCTTCTAGCTCCCTAGAATCTAGAGGTGCATCTAAGTTCATTTTTTTTGAGTCTGTAAGGCTGCGCATCTTTAGCCCCTCCAGAAAAGCTGAAAATCTGAGTAGATCCCAATTCACATGTGCGCTGTAGAGGGTATTATAGAAATCCACCATTGTGTTACTAATTCCCTTGGGTGAGGTTTAAATTTCCCCCTTAATATTTTTAAGTAGCAGGATGTGCCTCTTGGCGTGTTGTCTTTTTAGCTGGTAGGCCAATAATTTCACAGATTTTTCGCCATGGGCCCAATATTTATGCTGTGTACACTGGATCTGCAGTTCAGCTTTTCTGGTGGCCAGTACATTTAGCTGGATACGTAAAGAGACCAGTTCATACAGCAAATATTTGTTTTTTAGTAAAGTTGGGTCTTTTTTGTACAACTGTTCCTTGGTCTCCAGATGTTTTTTTAAGTTGGCAGCCTCTTGTTTCCTCTGCCACCTACGCTGAGTAGCATAGCTAATTATTTGCCCTCGCATTGTAGCCTTAAAGGCTTCCCATATGGCCTCAGGGGATGCTGAGCCTTCAGAGCTATTAATAAAGTATTGCTCTGCTTCCTTGGTCACCCAATTTTGACAGGCTGCATCTTGTGTCAATAGAGGATCTAGCCTCCACTTTGTGGATCTGGGAGTGGGGGGACCATTGGTAAAGGACATTGTTAAAGGGGCATGATCTGAGAGGTATAATGGGACTGTTGAGACATCTGCCACCTCTTGCATTAGATTATAGGAGGTAAACCAGTAATCAATTCTGCTAGCTATACTCTTCACTTCCAAGCAATAAGTATAGACCCTCTTAGTCAGATGCCGAAGGCGCCATACATCTTGTAGAGAGTGCAGGGCAAGTAGTTCCTTTAGGACCTAGGTTGATCTCCTGTGGGGTTCTGGCCTAGCATTCGATCTGTCCATGAGGTAATCCATGGCTAGGTTACAGTCCCCTCCCATCATTATGTCCATATCCACCTCTGCCATTTCCATTAAGGCTTGGGAAATTTGGTTATAGAACTCTAGAGAGCCCTCATTAGGGGCATAGAGGTTCATTAACAGCATTGGCCCCATTGGCATTAACACTTCAGCTAGTACCCATTGTCCCTCTGAGTCTTTCTTGTGGTCCTGTAAATACCACTTTAGATGTTGGTGGCATAAAATGGACACTCCTGTCTTGGTAGTTTGTGCTGAACTGTGCACCTCCCAACCCACCCATGCCCTGACAAGTTTTTTTGCTTCTGGGACTGCAAGTTTGATCTCTTGTAAAAAAGCAATTTTGGTTTGCAGGTTCTTTAATCTGGTCAGAATCTTCTTCCTCTTAATGGTCGAGTTTAAGCCCCTCACATTCCAGGAGGTGGCTCTGATAATATTGAACTTATCCATAATCAGCACAGAGGTAAGAGTCTGACTAATGATAGTAAACAGCGCCTGAATTCAGGATAAACAATTACCAGTGCTTCCCTCCTCAGTAATTCCCCTCTACCCCATACCCACCCCCACTATCCACACCTAGTAGTCCGCTGGCCTACATGTCAGTGTAACTCCTTAGTGTCTGTTCTACTCCTCTTTTTTTTTTGATCTATCCAGGGGTCTGCCTTCAGCCCTTGGTATTTGTCGATCATGTGTGCCATCTGGATCCCAATTTGGGCTGCATTTCTGACATTAAAGCACATTGTGGGGACTAGTTCCCCAAACAGAAAGGCATGCACTCTTAACATTGTACACAGTAAAATAACATAACAAAAAAAACCTTTGACCTGTGTTGGGGGCTCAGCCCAAATCGGTCTGGCCTGTTTCAACAGTGCAGACCAGGGTTGCCCTCCGGGGGTCAGAGTTTATTTTCTTTGCCATTCTGCCAAAAGGAAAATCCTACACTCCTTAGTTGCGGCATGACACTGCTCAGGTGAGAGCGATTTGCCCTGAGGTCCTTCTTCCTTGGACTAACAAAACTAAAAACTGGTCAGGCTATCCAATTATTTAGGGATATGAGGCACCAGTGACTTACAGTGGCTCCTCCCCACTCCCTCTCTCTTGTGCCATGCAGAGCTGTCCCATAGCATTGGCAATACATATGCTGGCAATGCTGGGGTATTAAATACAGGTACAGGTGTGGTGCCATCCCTCCCTCCCCCCTTTTCCCCATCCCGATGCTGGAGGCAAAACATATCGATAAAATGGAGTGACTAGGGTGAAGCTGGGCAAGTGCAGTATTATACTACTACACTCCAGGTCTACCTGGAAGCTCATCGGCTACTTGGCCCCTCCCAACATGGATTTGGAACAAACCATGGTACTGACACTGCCCTCATTAACTTCACGGATGAAGTTCTCAGGGCAATGGACAAAGGGATACCCCCTGGTGCAGTCTTTATAGACTTATCCAAGGCATTCGACCTTGTCGACTACAACTTGCTGCTACAGAAGCTGCAAAATATAGGCCTAGACAATCATGCCCTGAAGTGGTTTGGGAGCTACTTATCAGGCAGGACACAGAGGGTCTCATGGAAAGGGACCATGTCTGACCCACTACCCCTAAACCAGGGTGTACCTCAGGGCTCAATTCTATGCCCCCTCCTGTTTTCCTTGTTTACCAATGACCTGCATATCCACTGCGTCGAGACCTCGGTTGTGCAGTACGCTGATGATGCTGTCATCTTCTGACCCCTGCGTGACTTGGTTGACCTAGGCCCTCTACTCCAAAAGGATCTCACTTCACTAGAGACTTGGCTATGTAAGAACAGAATGGTACTAAAAGCCGACAAGACCAAGGCAATGCTATTCGGGCCAAGATCCCTGGGATTTGACAGGTCCTCATCCCTCTCCTTAACCTCACTCTCTAGTAAAACCATTAACGTAGTCCCCTCCCTTAAATACTTAGGCCTCACGTTGGATCAGAATATCACATACAAGGAACACGTGGACCAGGTCACCAGGACCCTACATCGGAAACTTGGCAACCTGTACCGACTCAGGGACCAACTCATCCCTGAAGCCAGGCTCTCCATAGCTACCAGCGTCCTTCTACCCAACCTGACCTTTGTGGCCCCTATTATACAGGGTCTTGGCTAAACAAGAGAGTACCAGGATGCAAACCCTATATAATAAAATAGCTCGTTTCGCAACCTTTGACCACCCGAGACGTCACCACTGTGACACTTTGGCCAATCTTCGTTGGTCCACATTGGTCACCCACCTCCAACACCCCTTGCTTGTCCAGGCCTACAAGCTTCTCAAACCCCGTGCTCCACTAAGCATTGCTGGGACCATAACCCTCAAACACAACCCAAGGAACCTAAGGACCTCAGATAGAACACTATTAGAAGTCCCTAGGGTAAGGACAAATGCTGGCGGAAGATCCTTTTCCTCCCAAGCAGCCTGCCAATGGAACAAGCTCCCTCCCCAGGTCCAGGTCTCCTCCTCACTCATGAACTTCCGCACCAGGCTTAAGTCCCATCTGCTGACCTCAAGCGCATGCCACTGTCATGGCTCTTAAAGCTCCTAAGGTACTCCCCTCCTCTCCAACTCCCATATCCTAGCTTAACCTTCCTACTACCTGCCTTATACAGACTGCTCACCAGAGGCCACATGTAACCCCTGAATAAACTACAAAGTACTACCAATTGCTTACATGTCATGATGATAACCATGCCTGTAACCATGCCTGCATCCACTGCTTTTCTTTTACCGTGCCTGTAAGCCATGCCTGTATCCACTGCTTTTCTTTTACCATGCCTGTAACCATACCTGTATCCACTATTGTTCTTTACTGTAACCACCTCATGATGCAGCTCACAATGCCTCAAATGTTCCTTATGTCCTTGTTCATTCTTATAACTTGTATTGTTTTCCTGGGTCGCCCCTGAAAAAGGGACCTTCGGGGCTCGGTGGGCCTACCCAGTCACCAAAATTTTATAAAAAAATAAATACTCGTGGGGGGGCAGAAAAAACAGGGCCCCCTGTAAAGTTAGCCTCATTTACTTATACCTAGCTGCACACCATGAGGTCGCCGACATGGCAGCGTGGGTCTTGCCCCCTCTGCGCCATGGAAAATTTTTGGTGGAGTTTCCAGCAGCTCATTATGCCCTCTGCCCCAGTTGTTAAAAACAATAAGATCACTTTATTAACAGGAGTTACCACCAGGTATCCTAAGCAAGGTTGCCACAGCCTTTAATTAGCTGATGCTGCATCTTGCTCGCTTCTGCCCGTGTCAATGGAATTTCCTTGCCATATATCAGAATGAAGCGGGTGGCACTTCAGGTACAAAAAACAGAAAACCCAGAGACATGTCACCCAAAATGCAGGGGGCTGTCACACTTCTCTCCTTAACTTAAAGGAATGGGCTTTACAAGCCTGGGGCAGTTTCAGTACAGTGTATGCCCAGTTTCCATATTTACAGATGGGTTAAAGTGCCGCACAGAGTTTGTGGTGCAGCAGCCTCATGTCGTGGCACAGCAATGAGAAAGCCACAAAGGAAAAATCCAGGTGGGTTGCAAAACGAGTGGAAAACTCTTGAAGTATAACTGAAGGGCAGATAGGCAGGAGAGAGAATGCAAGTTTGAGTTTGAGAGGAGAGCAAGGGGGGGTATACTCCAGCCTCAGCGGGAGCAGTCAGCAGTCGCCTATGGCTGCTATCAAAAAGTCAGACGAGAGGCAGTTCGGCAGTTCAATGTCCCTTCTTCAGAGCTTCTGCCTTAAATCCTTCAGGTTGTTCCTCTTCCAGCATTGATTCTTCTATACATTCAGCCCATTCCTGGCACAAAGGTGTCCAGTCAGTTAGAGATTCATGATTTGGGGTAGAATCCTCCTCCAAGGGTTGTTTATGGTCTGAGAGGTCCAATGCTGTAGGTGTCAGCTTCCCCAGGGCAGCATATCGGTTTGAGGTTTTAATAGGAGTATCTCCTGGGGAGCTGGCACTAGCATACAATAAATTCAGTCTCCTCTGTCGACTACGAGACCTGTTTCTCCTCAGAGGTGAGCATTTCTGGGCAGCCTGTTTGTTTATCTTTTTTGACCTCCCTCATTGGACTTTCTGCAAGGGCTCACCAGTCTCTGGGTTCCATGAGGTGCTGGATTCAGATGGGCATTCTCTCTCCATCATCACCTCCATGGGCTGCCATGCTGTGCCTCGTGGGCACTGTGGCAGCTGCCATGACACTTGGGATGTGGATAGAATGCTGTGCAAAAACTGCTACACTTCTGCCGGATTATTGAAGGTGGTCATTTTGCCATCGTACTGTATTCTGGGCATAGCTTGTATCTAAGGGACATGGGTATATTTAGTTGGTACAGTTTCTACTTAACCCCTGTGTATGCCCACCATCTTCTAGATAGATTCTGAGAGAAGTCTTGATATATTTGCACAGGGTGCCCTTGCCACAATAACTGTTTTTTTGTCCCTGGCTGCTTTAAGATATAGTTCTTTTACAGGGTAATTCAGAAATTTGCATAGTATGGGGCATGGGCGCACACTCTAACATACATAGAAACATAAAATTTGATTGCAGATAAGGACCGCTTGGCCCACCCAGTCTTCCCATTTCCCTATCTGATGGATAAGCTGCAGATTCTAGTTAATCAACAGCTTATTTCCTCCTACCCCCCACTAGAATTGCCTTGTCTGTCCCATGCATTCTTGAATTCTCCCACTGTTCCTGACTCCACAACCTCCTCAGGAAGGCTGTTCCATGCATCCACAAGTCTCTGTGTGAAAAAATACTTTGTAACATTACCTCTGAGTCGTCCCCCCTCTATCTTCAAATCGTGCCCCCTTGTTCTTGCACATCTCTTCTTCTGAAAGATACTACCCTCTTGTACTTTGTTGATTCCCTTGAGATACTTGAAAGTTTCTATCATTCCCCCTCCTTTCCTCAAGGGTATACATATTAAGCTGCCTTAGTCTCTCCTCATATGTCTTCTGGTGCAGACCCTGCACCATTTTGGTTGCTCTCCTCTGAACAGCCTCCACTCTGTCTATGTCTTTGAGGAGATGGGGTCTCCAGAATTACATGCAGTACTCTAGATGGGGTCTCACCAACTGTCCGTACAGAGGGATAACAACTTCCTGCTTTCTACTGTTGATGCCTCTCCCTATGCATCCCAGTATCTCCCCAGCCCTCCTTACTGCCTTCTCACATTGCTTGCCCACCTTTAGGTCACGTGATATAATTACACCTAGGTCTTTTTCGATTTTAGTTGTTGTTATTTTCTCACCCCCCATTGTGTACTCTTCCCCTGGGTTTTTGTTTCCCAGATGCATTACCATGCACTTCTTTGCATTGAATCTAAGCCGCCATATATTTGACCATTCCTCCAACCTTGCTAAGTCCCTTTTCATCCTTTCCACCCCACCTTGTGTATCGACCCTGTTGCAGATCTTTGTGTCATCTGCAAAGAGACATACTTTTCCTTACAGGTGCTCTCACTAACATCAGCTGCGCTGCTGTGGTTTTGGGACCAGTGAGCGATGGGCTCTTTCCAATTCAGGTGGCGGCTCATTATTTAAAAGTAACATGTTCGGCACCACATGCCTCAGGAAAGCCAGCATGTCTCTGCCTTCGGTGCCCTATGGGATGCCGATAATACAAATGTTTTTCCTCCTGGCTCAGTTCTCCATATCGTCAACCTTGGCCAGGAGGTATTGAATCTGATCATGATGTTCTCTTAAGTGCCCTTCATGTTGTTGCAACTGCAAGAAGTGTTGCTTTGCAATGCCCTCTGTGCCCGCTACCCTCTCTGCCAAACCCCCCAAGTCCACATTGGTTTTAGCGATAGTTATTTTTAGTAGAGCAGTATCATGGAACACTTGTTCCAACATCAATGTTATTTGTTGGTACTCTGTGAGTTGTTCCAGGATCGCTGTGGCTTCAGCCATGGTGAGTTTACCACCTCGCAGCAGAAGTGCCCCTGGGCAGTCAGGGGCTGTTAGAGCTTTTCAGTGGGTTCTTGAGTGAAAGTGGCTGGTGCTGTCACAGGCTTTCAAGTGGGCACCACGTTGTTGAAGTGACTATTTGTAAGTTGGCACAACTCGAGAATGCAGCGGTCAATGTAGCTTAGGATAGTTTCAAATTATAGCCCTCGCTTTCCGATTGCTTTTTATGTGCTTTTCATTAGTCCACCAATGGTGCAAAACACGAAATGGGATTCTTAGGATATACCCCAGGCATCTCTCACAAAATCATATGTCCACCATCTGGAATGTGAGGCTCCACCCCAGGGCAGCTGATGTTATTGAATACCCTATCGAAAAAGGTGATCAATAATCTTTTGAAATGACAAAGCGTAAATTGTAGCATGTTTTCTAATCAATAGTTTACCTTTAATGCAGTCCAGCAAATTGCTCTAAGCATTGGACAGATGGGTTCAATTGATAACACAGACTAATCAGAAATAGCCCTATAATTTAAAGTGATGTTAATGTTACCATCATGACCAGATATATCTTAGGATATAAATGAGTAGTGTGTAATGGAATTTTTACATACACGGGGTGTGTAATGTCTCTTATACCATGAAAGTGAAGCTTGAGTAGTTTAGCGAGGCATCATACACTGAAGGTGTATAACACAAGGCAAGTTGCCCTACTTCCCATAATGTAATTTTTAAAGTTACTGGGTTTTTTTTTTTTTTTTTTTTACAAATAAGAGATTTGTTAGGATTTGATGCTGATCTGCTGACATCTGCAGGGAAAGATAGTGATGGATACAATATAAAATAATTTCACTAGCTGTGGGTGGCCTCAATTCTCTTGAAATATTTGTTTTACGAAAAACAACAGTTTGAGAAGACTCATTCAGCAGGTGATGTCCAGTGAAAAATTCTTGATCATGACCATGGAGAAAGTGGAAATGTTTATCTGCCAGTTGAGAGATTGCTGTTTGTTGTGCTGCATGACGTCCATTGTACATGATGCATGTGACATCACGCTTGTGTATAATGGAGGATTACAACATGGCTTTCAGGCTGTGAACCAGATATTCTAGGACAATTATAGTCAGAGATGTACTATAATACAAGGCACTAGTCAGACTCCATCTGGAGTACTGTGTGCAGTTCTGGGTAACACATTACAAAGATGACAACAGAATTAGAAGTAATGTGCAGAGCTGCAAAGATGATGAGGGGACCAGACTGCTGCTACCACAGGACATAAGGCACTGGGGACTTTCAAATACAGGTCGCAGAGTATTTGGTTAGGTGATAGCTGGCCCCTACTTAAACTTGTGGCCACAGTTCCAGAATAAATAATAGAAACAAGACAGTTTATATTAGTTATCTCAAGTGCTGGACTTTATTAACTGCAAATTCAGTGCTGCATGTGCAAGCAACTTCATAGCAGTATGGTACAACAGATAACATTCAAGTTGGTAGACACCAAGTGCTATCGTACCACACTTCCTGGACCCTCTTGCTCACCTCACAATGATGTCACCACCTGACACATTTAGCACATGTGCACTTTGTCAAAATTTAGGTAGGCCTTGGGCCTGATTTTCAAAACTGTTTGTTTGACATAAGGTGCCTACGCCAATGGTGTATGATGCAGTTGGCACCTTACATCAAACTTCATGGCAAATCGGGATGCCTTTTGCCCAAGCCACCATGTGCTACCCTTACAACAGCAGCGCCCATGCACCAGGTTGCAATGGGGCTTGCGTCATCGTGGGGCTGCACCATCCTCATTTTTCATAGTTTGGAACCCCTGCTGTGGATGCATCAAGGTACTCAACCTAGACCAGCCATGAGGTGGTCTAAGTAACTTGCACCAGTGCCACACAATGTGGAAAATTGTGGGTATCTGAAAGTGGGGTCTGCAGACAGAAGGGGCATGGGGGTGCCCTAAGGATGTTAGGGAGATGGCAAGCGTGATGGGGAGTTGTTATCTATGGACCTGCACCCCTGATTGTACCCTCATTTCGCAGACAGCAACACATACATAGGTATGTGCACTAATCTTAGGGCATAGACACTTATCATATAAGCGTAAGTGTCAGGATCTGATTTCTACTGTACGTTTGCAATGCATATTATGCTTCACTGTATTCTCACAATATATTGTACCACTGGGAGATGTTTTCCATTATATTTTTATTGTATAATTATTAGTTCCACAACAGTGCCATCTCTAGAGCTTGTGCAAACTATAACTGCAAGTGTCCTTCTAAGAATACAGACCCCACTGTTCATCTTATCTTCTGCCAAGCTAAGCAACTTTCTCATGCTAGTTAGGACTGGTAGTCTAGCCACCTGTTTTTGGCCAATTACAGTATATGTATTTTATGTATCTTCTTTAGCTGTAGTCGTACTACTTATCAGAGTATAAGACACTTTGCAGCACATATTTTCTCTGAGAAGAGATGAGACTAGACTGCAACCTAATTAGGTAAGGAAACTGGATGCATTCTCCCGGTGATAATAACACTGTTGGTTGTAATCCTGCATTATTCTTATTTGCTGATAATAAATAACATTTATTATCTGGACATCACTTGTCTGTTGTCTCTTCCTTTGTGCAGTTCCAACAAGAACCTGAGAAAGGTAATTTTATTACCTTGTTACATCTGTCAACTGTGTGTAGGTTGGAATGTACAAAGTGAGGATTCCATTCAATTAACTTTGAATATCGAGTAGTGTAGTGCATTTTTCGCCTACTTGGACCCACTCGTGCTTACAGTGGTTGTTCTTGATTGACACACTCCGTCTTGATCTCGGAAGTGGCATGTCCACACCAGACCCTGATAGACTGTCTCTGCAAGTGGCAGCGAATCACCTTGGCACCACTGTTTGCCCAAGGGGGACTGGAAAGCTGTTGGGTGATGGCACCTAGGATTTTATCCAGTTTTTAAACTGCTTCTTTGTTTGTTTGTTTACCCCTTGTGTGTCATGCCTGAACTTTGCACTGAACAAAGACTGGACGTCTCAAACGACCTCACCTCCCATGGAGGATGGACAGATTTCATGCTGGACATGAAGTCTGCTGAAAACCCATTGCTGTTACTTTCAGAGCACTACCTTGAGTCCAAACTAAAAGCCAAAAAATACAACCTTAAAGGTCTCTTGGTTGCTGCTCTACATACCGCTGTTGAGAGTCTCACAGCAAAGTGAGCCTCCCTTGAACTGCAAAATGCATCTCTAAAGAATGAGATGGGCTTGCAGGCATCGGAGTTACAGAAAAGCCAACAGAAACTAGCGGAGGAGACACAGTCACTCCGTGATGGAAATAACAGACTGTTGCATTGTACTGCTCAAGACTCTGAGAGAGAAGTTTGTATGTTGAGAGATGATTGTGAAAGGCTGAAATGTGATAAGAAACAGTTATCATATTTGAACGACATTTTGAGTGATACGAAAGAAGGTCTGCAAGAGGATAATGCTGAGTTGAAAGAGAAGAATGAGAGAGTGAATTGTGAGCTAGATAAGGAACTTACGGAGAACGTCAAATTGGGCGCTGCGTACAGAGTATTGCAGCATGAGGTTCAGAAGGGTATTGAGCAGGGCACTGCAAGAGTTTGTCACAAAAGGTGTAGAGTAAAGATGGCAAAAAATGCGCCATCAACGCAAAGTTCTCGTTGGCCATGTTAAAGCTACATAGAAACATAGAAACATAGAAGCTGATGGCAGATAAGGACCGCAAGGCCCATCCAGTCTGCCCATTTATTTTTCTACATTATGAATGTGCAATAGGCCTTTGCTCTGTCAATGGCCTATCTAGTCATACTCATCTGTATTGCTCCCTTATGCCTATCCCATGTCTGTTTGAAGCCCTGCACTGTATTCATATCTACCACTTCCTGGTGTAGGCCGTTCCATGCATCCACCACCCTTTCTGTGAAAAACAACTTCCTCACATTACCCCTTAATCAGTCTTCCCTCTAATCTCATGCTGTGTCCTCTTGTCCTGCTATTTTTCTTATATTGAAACATGTTAGACTCTTTCACCTTGTTAATGCCCTTAAGGTGTTTGAATGTTTCGATCATATCACCTCTCTCCCTCCTTTGCTCTAGGGTATACATATTGAGCTCCGTTAATCTGTCCTCATATGTTTTCTGATGCAGTCTCTGCACCATTTTGGTTGCCCTTCTCTGGACTGCCTCAATTTGGTTAATGTCCTTGTGAAGGTGTGGCCTCCAGTACTGCATGCAGTACTCCAGATGGAGCTTAACCATTTTCTTGTAAAGAGGGATTATTACCTCCCTCTTCTGACTTGTGATACCCGTACTAATACATCCCAACATCCCTCTAGCCTTACCTACTGCTTTAGTGGTCTGCTTGGATGATTTCAGGTCATCTGTGATGATGATGCCCAAGTCTCTTTCTTCCCTTGTTTTTTTTTTTCAGAATGAGTATGCTTTATTTTTCAGGAAGGTTTACACAATCGTTACATATATAAAAAAAAGGAAAAAAGGAGAAAAAGAAGAAAAACATTATACTTTTCAATACATTTTCTTTGACAATATAATCTTGTAGTTAACAGATAGTGTTGGCATTATTGTATATAATTCTATCTGTAATGTCGCAGAAAAAGAGAAAGCAAAAATACGGTCAACTTCCTTCCTCCCCCCCCACCAGCCCCTATCCCACTACCCAAACCCATCCCTTCCCCCCCCAGGTACGCGTTGGATGGGACACTAAGGCTTACTGTTCCTAAATATGATTACTGGGGAGAGTACAAAAAGTAGCTTTTATCTGTGCTGTTTGAGTGTCTAATGTCAAATGCGGTCAACAATCTATTTCTTAGATAGTTAATAATGTGTATAAAGGTGCCCACACTTTTTGATAATACTGTGGATTTTATGCCTTGTGGGCAATGGTATTTTTGGCCTGGAGAGCGAAAAGTATCTCTTTTAGCCAGTCTGTGTAGGTGGGGATATTTTGGTCTATCCAATGTCACAAAATTACTTTCTTAGTGCATAGTGATATCAGTGCCATATATATGCATTGGTTGCCTACTAGAAATTCCCCATAGTCCCCTATTATAAAGATTGTGGGATTAAAGGCATCTGAGAGGCCTAATAGTGGATCAAGTTTAGATTTAGCGGTGGTCCATAAAGGTGAGGTTTTACTGCAGTCCCAGAGAATGTGCAGTAAGGTGCCTGGATGTCCTTTGCACCTGGAGCAAAGATTGGAGGGAAGTCTCCCCATTCTGTGGAGCTTAACCGGGGTATAGAACATATCATGAACGTAGAACTGCAATATGCAATATCAGACCCATTTCACATCCTTGTAGAGTAATGTCCAAATCTTGGACCATGAACAAGTTGTTGAGAGATCTGGGGGAAGCACCTGGTCCCATAGGTAGTATGGTGTTCCTCGCAATTCTTCAATGCCATCTCTCAGAAGACAGTAGAGGGATGAGATAAGATGAGATGGAAGTAGATCCAATACTGCAGGGAGAAATGGGCCTGCTAGGTTCTGTTCCCATAACCCATGACCAAATGCTGTACTAACATATGTTGTAGTTGGAGATATTTAAAGCAGTAAGTTGCAGAGAGGTTAAATTGCATATGTGCTGTTTGAATAGGCATCAGTCTATGACTTTGAAGCAGGTCCATTACCCTGAGTTGGGTATTTCCTGGCCAGAAATAATATGGAAGAGGAGAGCCCCCAATCTTAAAATTAGGATTACAAAGAATGGGTTGGGATACATCTTTTGTTATAGATAATTTGAAGGTGGCGCAAAATTGAGTGTTGATTTGGAAAGTTGTCCCAATAGGCTAGTCACAGAGATTTTTAGGTAGATACTTAAACCACGTATAGATAAGAGTATTCAGGGCTATCTCCTGCAGTGTGCCAAGGGAACTTTCTATTTGAAGCCATAATGGGTAATATTTCCCCTGGTTGACAATTGACCTAGCCGACCACCAATGTGTGAGGATTGCACAGTTGATAGAAAAATAATAGAGAAGAAAGTCCGGTACTTGTAGACATCCTGTCACTTTACTCCGCTGTAGTTTAAAGAGAGCCCTCCTAGGTATTTTACCAAGCCATATAAAGTTGGATATGAGACTGTGGACCTGAGTGAACCAAGTTTTTGGGAGAAATAAATTTGTCATTTGTATGGGGTAGAGGATCCGGGGAAGAACATTCATTTTCACAATATTTATGCGACCCCATAGAGAGAGTGGGAGTAAGGCCCAGCAAGCGAGATCTGTTTTGAGTTGAGTAATGATATTATCTAGATTGTATTGTTTCATCTTAGTAGAGGAGCAGGAAAGGATTATTCCCAGATATTTTAATTTGTCTTTGACCCAACGAAGTCCTGAGGAAGAGACGTCTACAGAGAACGTATAGGAGTTCATGGGCATTAACTCTGTCTTGGAAATATTGAGCTTGTAGTTAGAGAACTTGCTGAATTCTGATATAAGCTTAAGTGTAGCAGTGATCAATGCATGAGGATGGGAAACATGCAGCAGTATATCATCAGCATACACCGAGAGTTTGTATTGATGGGGGCCAATAGATATACCTGAAATCATGGGGGAGATATTGATGCTTCTGATTAGTGGTTCTAAATAGAGGTTGAACAGAAAAGGGGAAAGTGGACACCCTTGTCTGGTGCCTTGCTGTAGAGTAAAAGATTGTATGAGCAGTCCATTACAGAGTGCTCGTGCAGAGGGCTGAGTGTATAGGATCTTTATCCACTTAATATACTGTGTTGGTATGTTAAAGCTGGGAAGTAGGTGGAATAGATATTCCCAGGAGACTCTGTCGAAAGCTTTCTCTGTGTCCAGAGACACTGCACAGATGGAATATGGGACTCCCTGGACGCAGACATTAAATGAGCCAGCTTGCGCATGTTATCGGAGGACACCCTACCTGCCACAAAGCCAACTTGCTCCCTGCTGATAAGACTCTGCCAAACCTTAGTCAGTCTGGAAGCTAGGATCTTGGTGAGAATTTTCATGTCAACGTTAATTAAAGAAATGGGACGGTAATTAGTTACGAGAAGGGGGTCTTTATCTGGTTTGGAAATAACTACAATTGTGGCCTCTGTTAAGGAGTAGTCCGAAATACCATGCCTATACATATAGTTGTAAGTATTTAGTAAAACAGGTACCAGTTGAGCTTTGAAGATTTTATAGATTTCTGTGGTGTAGACGTCCGGCCCAGGGGCCTTGACGGGAGGAAGGGAATCAATAGCTGATATGATTTCCCCAGTTGAGATTGGAGATTTAAGTGAAGCTACTTGGCAGGAATTTAGCTGAGGAAGTTGGATCATTTGCAAAAAGTCATCAACTGCTGATGGGTTAAAAGATGTAAGTGAATGAGAATATAAGGTGTTGTAGTACTCTTGGAAGCATTGGACTATTTCCCTAGGGGAGGAGACCATTTGCCCTCCGGAGGTTTGAATACAGGGAATTATTTTGTCTGAAGCTTGCGCCTTGAGCCGTAGAGCCAGAAGTTTCCCTGCCTTGTCTCCCTGGTCGAAATACTGAATTTTAGAACGTGGAAGGAGATGTTCAGCTTTTTCTGTAAGAATTGAATTATATCTAGCACTAAGAATCTCTAAGGCATTGAGTTCTTCTTGATTAGGATTGGCGGGAAGTAATAGTTCTGATCTCCTGATATCTTGAAGAAGAGCAGAGGTTTCCTGAGAGGTGATCTTTTTCTTGATTGTGGCTAAGCGAATAATTTCCCCCACAGTGAGCATTTGAGAGCCCCCCATAAAATATCTAATCTGGGCATTGTAAGGGTATTAGTTGAAGAAAATTAGTGATGTAATCAACAATTTGGGACACCAGGTGGTCTGATTTGAATAATTGGCTGTTAAATCTCCATACTTTATCTTTTGTAAGAGATGGCCCAGGACGCCAACATAGTAAAATAAGGTGATGTTCTGAAATCACCTTGGGAAGATAGTTACATGAAGACAGTGATGAGATGAGTCCAATATCTATAAGAAAATAATTGATTCGGGAAGATGAGTTGTGGGGGGTAGAATGGAAGAAAAAATTACTCACCTTAGTAATGTTGTTTCTTCTAATGGAGTCTTGCTATATTATGACAATTGCAGTTTGTCCCACCATTAGAACTGCTCCGGAGGTGAGAGTTAACTCCATTCCATGAATGGAACTTAGAGCATGAGCTCTAAAGAGAAGCTCTGTCTGTGTAGTTTCAAACCTAAACTGTCAGATCTTTACGAGCAAAAACTCACTAAGGTCTGTGTGGAAGCTGTAACCTACACTAGCCAACTGGCTACCTAAATATTAACACCCATTGCTGGTCCCAACACAAAAGACTCAAGTCAGGGGACCAGAACTAATAGTATAATTTAACAATATGAGAGAAATATAAGGAAAAAATGAAAAACACCACACCCCCAAACCCCCAAGAAGGGGTGAAAACACAAAAAGGGGGCATAAAATAGTGCCCACACTAGGCTGCCCACCCCATACCCAAGTAGAAGTTCTGAGAGGGGCAGGCTGGGGGGGAGGTCATAATATAGCAAGACTCCATTAGAAGAAACAACATTACTAAGGTGAGTAATTTTTTCTTCAAACAACATGAAGTCTTGCTATATTATGACAATTGCAGACTACACAGCAGTACCTCCAAAGAGGAGGGACAGAACCTACTTAGGGAATAGGCTCTGAAGCACAGCTGTGCCAAACCGAGCATATCTCCTAGCCTGGACATCCAGGGAGTAATGCTTGGTGAAAGTGTGTACCGTTTTCCAAGTAGCAGCTTGACATATCTCCAATATAGGGATGTCTCTGGCAGCAGCTAGAGACGCGGCTGTACCTCTGGTAGAATGAGCCCTCAAGCCAGAGGGGGGCTCTCTGCCCAGTTTCTGATAACAAAATTGGATACAAGAGACAATCCACCTGGCAATTGATCTCTTAGTGGCAGGTTTCCCTTTCCCAACCTCACCATAAGTGAGAAAAAGTTGGAGGGATTCGAACCTGTGACCCTTGGTACGTTCTATATAGTAACTAAGGGCCCTCTTAACGTCCAAACTGTGCAATCTCCTCTCACCAGAAGAGGAATGTTCAGTGAAAAACACTGGAAGGGAGATAGATTGGTTAAGATGGAAATCTGAAACCACCTTAGGCAAAAACTTCCTGTTAGTCCTGAGGACTACCTTATACCTGTGGAAAGAAATAAAGTCAGTTTCTACTGACAAGGCTTGCAACTCACTTATGCGCCTAGCAGAAGTGATAGCCACTAGGAAAACAGTTTTCCAAGTTGGATACTTAAGCTCTGCAGAAAACAGAGGTTCAAAAGGGGGTTGCATTAACTGGGCAATGCAAACATTAAGGTCCCAGGCAGGGGCCGGATCCCGAAAAGGTGGATTAGTATGAAGTAATCCCTTAAAAAACTTGGAAAATACAGGGTGAGCGGAAAGAGAGGATGGCTTTCCTGCTGAAACAAAAGCAGAGACAGCTGCCAAATGAACTCTCAGGGTAGCTGGTCTCAGGCCCAAAGAATTAAGATGGACCATGTAATCTAACACAATGGGCAAATCAGCAGATTCTGGGGAAATATGTTTCCCAGAACACCAAATGGAGAACCTTTTCCACTTAGAATTATAAGTAGCCCTAGTGGAAGGCTTTCTAGAAGCCTTTAGGATTTCAAGAACACCCTGAAGGAGGTGTAGGTCAGCAAATTTTAACTCCTCAAGAGCCAGGCCTTGAGGTTGAGGGATTTGAGGTTCGGATACCAAACTCTCCCCTGGGCACAGGTTAATAGGTTGTGATTCCTGGGGAGACACAGGGGGAGATGGACTGACAGGGACAGAAGGAGTGGGTACCAGGGCTGCCTGGCCCAATCTGGGGCAATCAGAATCACCCTGCAAGGCTGGGATCTGATTTTTACTAACACCTTGAATAGGAGAGGGAAGGGGGGAAAAGCATAAAGAAACTTCCCTTCCCAATCCAGGAGAAGGGCGTCCAGGGGGACTGAGCCCAACACTGGGGGTCTGCAACAGAACAGTGGAAGTTGGTGATTGTCTGGGGCTGCAAAAAGATCTATCTGAGGGGTGCCCCATCTGGCAAAGACTATCCCCAGTACTTGAGGATCCAGAGACCATTCGTGATGGCCCTGAGAAATCCTGCTGAGAGCATCTGCTGGACATTGTCCTTTCCTGGAAGGTGAACTGCTATGAGTGAAGTGTTCAGGGAATAGGCCAGAGACCACAACTTCATTGCCTCGGTGCACAAGGCCGAAGACCGAGTGCCCCCCTGCTTGTTGATGTACCACATTGTTGTGGTATTGTCTGTTCTGACTTGTACCACTTTGTTCTGGACAGAAGCAGAAAATGCTTGAAGTGCTAAAAAGACAGCTCTGAGTTCCAGCAAATTGATGTGGAGCAGAGATTCCTGGGGGGACCACACTCCCTGAGTGAGGTCGCCCATGTGGGCTCCCCACCCCAGAAGAGAAGCATCCGTAGTGAGGGTCAAAGTGTGAGAAAGGGGAATGAAGGGGACCCCCAGTCTTAAATTGCTCTGATCCTGCCATCACTGGAGGGCCTGGATCAAGGTTCGGGTCACTGGGACCAACTTGGAAAGGGGGTCTCTTCTCTGAGACCAATAGGCTCTCAAGTGAAACTGAATGTCTCTCATCTGAAATCTTGCTCCCTGCACTACAGCTGTGGACGCAGCCATGTGCCCCAGGAGCTGCAAAAAGTGTCTTGCTGGTCGAGAGACCTGCAGAGTGAAGGAGGAGGCCAGAGCCACCAAGTTCCTTACCCTTTCTAAGGGAAGAAAAGCTCTGTCCAGATCTGTGTCCAATTCTGCACCTATGAAGGTGAGTATGTGAACTGGTTCCAGAACCGACTTTGGTAGATTTAGCAGGAAGCCCAGGGAGGTGAGAAGCTGCTGGGTGACTTGCAGGTGAGATTTTACCTGTTCTGGGGACTGGCCTACAATGAGCCAGGCATCCCAGATAGGGAAAAACAGCAATCCTTTGCCTCCTTAAGTGAGCCACTGCTACTGCCAGACATTTTGTGAATACCCTTGCGGCAGAGGTAAAGCAAGGGCATTGCTCTGAACTGGTAGTGACCTGAGGGCAGTTCGAATCTGAGGTACTTTCGTGGGAGCTTCTGATTAGGACATGAAAATAGGCATCCTTGAGGTCCAGGGAAGCTAGCCAGTCCCCTGGCCTTAGAGAGGGTAAAATCATTGCCAGAGTTACCATTCTGAACTTTGGTTTCAAAAGATGCTTGTTCAGATATCTGAGGTCTAAAATGGGCCGCCATTCTCCTGTCTTTTTTGGGGTAAGGAAGTATCTGGAGTACAGACCCTTGCCCTGGTGTAGGGAGGAACCCTTTCACCGCTCTGAGCTAACAGGGTTGAGACCTCTGCTTCTAGAGTAAAGGTCTCTAAAGAGCTTGCAGGTGAAAAGACCCGATTCTCATCTTGGGAACTTTTGAAGCTGAGAACCAGACCCTGGCTTACTACTTCCAGAACCCACTTGTCTGAAGTTAAAGACACCCAGTTCTGACTGAAGTAAGCCAACCTGCCCCCTACTGGTAAAGGAGAATCGGCCCTGGGCACCCCATCAGGGTGCCTGCTTGGCAGGTGCTTTAGGCTGAGGGGTGGGGGCAGGCCTGCCCGCGCCGTCTGCCTCTGCCTCTGAAGAACCCCCTCTGAGCATAAGCAGAGGAGGCCTGGGTTTGGTAAAAAGGCCTGTGGAAAGGCCTACCCCTACCCCTGGGGGTGTGCCTCTGAGGAGTGGCTTGCCGCTCCTTGGCTTGGGCACTTTTATAGGTGTCCTATATTCATCCATTTTCTTCATATAATTCTTTGTCTGCTCCCCAAACAGAGAATTTCCCACCACAGGAAAATCCATAGCCTTAGTCTGGGTATCCTGTAACAAGCTAGTACACCTGAGCCAGGCCAACCTACGAAAAGCTACAGATGTGGCCATGACTCTAGAGGAAACATCATTAAAATCCACAGCAGCATGAAACTGCACCTTAGAAGCCTCAATGCCATCGGCAGCCACCTGCTCCAGCTCACTAGCAAGCTGGCCAGGGGCTTGTTTGGCTAATTCCATAACAGTATCCCATCTAGATTTCTGATACCTTACATAAGCCATATAATTTGCTTGCCTGAGTCCCAAGGACGCTGCCATGTACTGTTTTTTTGCCATGGCATCAATCTTCCTGGAATCCTTGTCAGGATGTGAAGCCAGGGAATATTAGCTTTATCACAGGCTGCAGCCTGAACTTCCCAACATGACTGCATTGCTGAGAAAAGAATTCTGTATCAGGACCTGACAGTGTGTACCTTCTGTCCATCTTTTTATCTACAGGAGGCACAGAATTAGGAGTTTTTAAGATTTTTATTGTTTGTTTCCTAAATGACTTATGCAAAGGAATAGACAATCTCCTAGACTCTGGTATATCCATAATTTCTACAAAATCAGGCTCCTCTTGCTCATCCACAGCTTCCTCCAAAGGAAGCTGGAGGGTTTCAGCAACTTTTTTGTAAAATATAAAATGAGAGGGGGACTCAGAAAGCATAGGGGGAGATTCTAAAGGTCTGTCTGGGGAGATGTCCGGTTCCACCCAGACCCTCCAAGTCACATTCATACTGTTCATAATCATCCTCCCCCTCCTCTGGTTCATAAAACTCCTCAACATCATAATCCTGAACCGATGGAACCGACCGAACCGACCTTTTACCAGATAGTGGCGGTTCGGATGGAACCGGAGAAAGTGACTGGACAATCTGAATAGCTCTTGCTATCTCTGCAGCAGTTGGAGTAAGAATTTTGGGCTCCAAACCTGCTGACATTCTTGTTCTCTTTACTGGAACTGGTTCATCCGAGCCAGCTTTTCGTTTGCCCGAGGAAGTCTCGCCCTGGTCAGAGGGCACTCCCTCCGGTTCGGTTGGCACCGAACCGGGCTGGCCATCTGGGTCAGTGGACTTTTTGGCCTCTCGTTCCCTGAGCCTGCCCAATCTCTTTTCCAGGGTGGCTGCATGGAAATTCTTACAAATCTGGCAGTCTGACTGGAGGTGGTCAAACCCCAGACAATAAACACATGTGGTGTGTGGGTCAGCCATGGCAAAGACTTCCCCACAGACATCACAGTGTTGAAACCCAGTGGGCCCGGTTTTTCTTTTGGGTTTCTCAGACATAATGCCAGCCTAACCAGAAAAACTTGCCCTTTAAACGGCAGTGCCAGGCAAGACACCCTTATTGGTTCCTAACCGTGTCACGGGTATTGGAAAAAACCGTAATGAAATCTGTTTTGTTTAGAACCGATAAGAACCGGGAACCGCACTCTAAAATCTCAAGTTTTAAAACTTTAAGTTTTAACCCAAGCTGATCGGTTCAAAACCGAAACGATAAAACTTACAAGCTCCACACAGAATTAAAATATGAATTACTTACGATACCACAGACAGAGCTTGAACCGATCAGTTTTGCAGTTAAAATAAAACTATTCTCGGTTGAATCTAACCGAGAAAACACTGTTTAAACCGAGAAATGAACCGAGCAGTAGGAGAAATCTCTGGAGCGACCGTTCAGTGACGCGGAGTAAAGAATCTGACAGTTTAGGTTTGAAACTACACAGACAGAGCTTCTCTTTAGAGCTCGTGCTCTAAGTTCCATTCATGGAATGGAGTTAACCCTTTTACCTCCAGAGCAGTTCTAATGGTGGGACAAACTGCAATTGTCATAATATAGCAAGACTTCATGTTGTTTGAAAGAATATTCTCTCTGGAGGGGAAAAAGGGCTCTCCAGGGGTCTATTAATCCCAGTGAATCCATCATTTCTCTGATGGCCATTTGTGCAGGAGAGAGGGACGTGGAGTAACATCTGGAGTGATCCAGTAAGTTACAAAATACCATATTCCAATCACTCCATAATACGACAGGAAGGGAGGACCATGGGATTAATTTGTTCATGAGGGAAGTAAAAAATTGAGGTTCATTTATGTTTGGGCCATATATGGAGCCGAGTACCACGTCAGAGTGTCCCAATAATGCCCTGATCAAGATGTACCTGTTCTGAGAATCTGTTATAGTATCCAAAAGATGAAAGAGCACTCGTCGTGCTATGAGAATTGCCGCACCCCTTTGCGAGTATCAGGCCCCACCCCCAATACTTGGCCTACCCAAAATCTTCTAAACTGGGGGACCTGAGAAGGAGGCACATGGGTTTCCTGGAGAAAAGCTGTGTCTAGTTTGCTGAAGTGTAGCAAGATCTTAACATGTTTGGTCAAGGATTGAGCACCTTTTACATTCCAGGAGCACATTTTATAGTTTACCATCATATTGACAGTATTTGACAGTATGTGCATTATAACTCAACAATGCACAATGAACAGCTATAGTGTTTTTCCCAGAGTATAGAAGCAACCCATATATGCTACATACCAGACCCTTATCCGCCTTCACCCTCCCTTTAATGCTTCCCAGTACCTCCCATCCCTCCTATTTATCCCCCAAATTCCTATAGTCAGAACAATTCCAACCATTTCAGTTAAAGGATATTCTATTGCAGGGTTCGCTGAGCTGCGGACCACATAACAGAAAATCAGGCACAGAAACTGGCCTAAGAAGTATACAACAGAGTGCTGTGAGTTTCCCCCTCCCCTTACTCTAGTACGCGGCATTCTGTTAAGGTTACAGTAAATGGATTCCCCCCCAACTCCCACAACAACCTCAATATTGAAGCATTGTAGTAATTCGAACTGCAACGGGCAGAAAAAACCTATATACACTATAGTAACTTGAAGTGACAAGAGAATTTTACGAGATCTCTAGGAACTTAAAACTGAGAAGTTTCCTTTAATCACTTCTGAAAAGAGATTTCAAATTTAATAAAACAGTGACTAATAATTCCAAACTGGAATCTTAGTGCCAGCATCAGTACCTAGTCCCAGCATGACATAGCAGCTATTCTGGTAGTAATGAAGAGAAAAAATTAAAAAAAAACTGAGGAGCTTCCCTCAATCACTTGTGAAAAGAAATGTCAACATTAATAAAACAGTAATTAAATAGCAGCTCTGAACTGGAGTGTTAATGTCAGTGCCAATACTTAGTCCCAGCAGGACATAGCAGCTACTCTGGTGTCATGAGTAGTAATGAAGAAATAAAATAAAAAGGGAAAAAAAAACTGAAGAGCTTCCTTCAATCACTTGTGAAAAGAAATGTCAGATTTAGGAAGACAATGATTAAATAGCAGCTCTAAACTGGAGTCTTAATGTTAATGCCAGGAAGGAAATATGTTGATCAATGGAGCCAGAGATAAGCGACAGCGCTCAATCGCGATGCTTCACCGCCCTCTTGTGGAAATCCAACCGAGTGAGCGAGTCATGTTAAACTGACAGTCAACACATTTCGTCATACAATCATGCTGATCATTGAGATCTTTTACGAGATCTCTAGAAGCTTAAAACTGGGGAGCTTCCTTTAATCACTTCTAGTCCCAGCATGACATAGCAGCTACTCTGGTACCTCGAGTAGCAATGAAAGAAAAAAAAAAATACATAAAAAAGGAGAAAAAAACTGAGGAGCTTCCTTCAGCCACTTGTGAAAAGAAATGTCAAATTTAGTAAGACAGTGATTACATATCTGCTCTGAACTGGAGTCTTAATGTCAGTGCCAATACTTAGTCCCAGCAGGACATAGCAGCTACTCTGGTGCATCGAGTAGTAATAAAAAAAAATAAGAAGAAGTGGAAGGAAATGTGTTGATCTTTGAAGCCAGCGAAAAGCGAAAGCACTCAATCGCAATGCTTTTTTTTTTTTAACAATTATTTTACCAGGTGAGACACACTAAGCTGAAAGCTTGTTTGCAGGTGCAACCTGGGAGCACGTGGAAGTTAAGTGGCTTGCTCACGGTCACACAGTATGCAAGTGGGGGCTGTGGGATTCAAACCCAGGTCTCCAGATTTGCAGCTCAGAGCCTTAAACCACTGCGCCATACTGCCACCCTCTTGTGGAAATCAAAAGAAGTGAGACAGTCATGTTGAACTGACAGTCGACAAATTTCGTCGCACAATCATGCTGATTATTGAGATACCAAAAACCAAGTCTAAATCTCAGTGGGCACTAAAGAGATTGGGGATCAGAGCTTGTAAAGCTGGAAGGGCTTGTTCGGCAGTGTTGAAGCTGTGCCAGGAACATTTGTATAGTACGGAGAGTCTCGAAGAGTATTGCACTCTGTATTTAATACAAGCTGCAATCAGTTTAGTGGCTAGTGGATGGTATGCCGCTCTCCACTGTTGGGTAATTGCAGGGAGATCCTGAGCAAACCGCAATTGCTGACCTTCCCATGAGATGTTCTGTAATTCTCTAACTTTCCCCAATACAAAGACTTTATCTAAGTAGTTAAGGAGCTTGAGTATGAGTGGTTTTGGTGGTTGTCCAGTAACAGGTTTAGGTCTAAGCCACCGATGGGCCCTCTCTATAACATATGTTGTGTTGTTAGGAGAGGGTCCAGTAATTTTAGTAAGCATTTTCTGTAAAAATGTGATCGGTGTAGCACCTTCGGACTCCTCTAGAAGGCCGAAGATCAGTATGCTATTGTGGCGGCTTCGGCCTTCCAGGTCTTCCAGCTTGGCTTCCATATGGTTCAACTTTTGTCTAAGTGCCGGGAATTCAGGTTCAATTGTGGCTTTCCAGCCCTCCAACGAGGTTGTCCAAACCGCCACATCTTTAATGGCATGGGTGGCATTGGTGAGCTCTACACGCATAGATTTGAGCTCCACGGTGAGATCCTGGAGAGCTGTGCGGAATGGCTGTAGTTCTTCCATGAACCTTTTTTCAGTGAGGGGAGCCAGCATTTGTAGAGTTGTGGAGGATGCTGGTGTTTTTAGAATGGCGCTGGGCTGGCCTCTGGAGCATTATGGCAGTTTTTCAGGCATCTGCGGTGGAGTATGTGGGGGTGGTGCTTGGCGCATTTCCACCTCCATATCGTCAGCTAGGCCTCAGAAAATTACCAGACCTTTTCACTGTGGAGTTACTTCAATTCGGATCCAACTTCACCTCCGGTGTAATAGCGGGCTATTAGAAGTTGATTGACAGAGCCACAGATGGTCGATGAAGGTAAGATTTTTTTGATTAAAGTCGTAAAGTGAGAGTTGAGGTGGGAGCCGATCTTCCGAGCTGCTACCCTTTAAATGCCATCACGTGATCCTCTTTCTTCCCTTGTGACTGCCAGCAACTCCCCTCCCAGCCTATAGGTGGCTTCAGGGTTTCTCTTCCCTATGTGCATGATCTTGCACTTCTTTGCATTAAACCCCAGTTGCCACTCTTTCAACCATTTTGCCAGTTTATCCAGATCTCTTCTCATTCTGCCCACCCCATCTGGATCATCTACTCTGTTGTAGATCTTGGTGTCATCTGCAAAGAGACAAACCTTACCCTCCAGTCTATCTGCAATGTCACTGATGAAGATATTGAAGAGGACTGGCCCCAGGACTGATCCCTGAGGTACCCTGCTTGTGACCTGCATCTCTTCTGACTGTATACCGTTTACCACCACTCTCTGTTTTCTGCCCATCAACCAGTTTGCCACCCAGTTGACCAACTTATGACCCACCCTGAGTCTACCCAGCTTATTAAGCAATCTTCTATGTGGAACAGTATCGAAAGCTTTGCTGAAGTCAAGGTAGGTGGCATCAACTGCTCCCCCTTGGTTCACCACTCTGGTTACCCAGTCAAAGAAATCTATGAGATTAGTTTGACAGGACCTTCCTTTTGTAAACTCATGCTGTCTTGGATCCTGTGCTCCTATGGATTCCAGGTGTTGCACTATCCTTTCATTAAGGGGTGCCTCCATAATCTTGCCCACTACTGAGGTAAGACTGACTGGTCTGTAGTTCCCTGCCTCCTCCTGCTACCACTCTTGTGGGCGGGATCACATGAAACCTTTCTCCAGTCTTCTGGGACCTCTCCCTGTGCTCAGAGACTCACTAAACAGTTCTGATAATGGCTCTGCTAGTTCCACTCTTAGCTCCTTTAGTACCCTGGGATGTATGCCATCAGGTCCCATTGCCTTGTCCACCCTGACCTTATCGAGCTCTTGTAGGACCCTTTCTTTTGTGAAGAGACTAGTGCACACCTCCCTCCCCCCTGTGTCCATGGTGCTGAGCTGTGGGCCCTGCTCTACCTTCTCTTCAGTAAATACTGAGCAGAAGTATCTATTTAGGATAGATGCTTTTACATGGTCCTCCACCTCACACACCCTCTTATCCCCTTTGATCTTAGCAATACCCCCTTTGGACTTTCTCCTTTCATTAATGTACCTATAGAAAGTCTTGTCACCTTCTTTAACTATTTGTGCTAGTGTTTCCTCGGTTTGGGCCTTTACCTGCCTTACTGCCTTCCCTGCTTCCCTTAGGTAAGTTTGGTATGCCTCCCTATCTTCATCCTGCTGTGTTCCCTTATATTTCCTGAAGGCCACCTTTTGGCTCTGACCTTTTCTGCTACTGTTTTTGAGAACCAAAGTGGTTTCCTTCTTCTTTTGCGCTTCCTTTTCTCTCTAACACAATGGGATGTTGCTTCAAGTATTGCATCCTAGATGCTTGCCCACTTTGCCTGTACCCCCTCACCTGTATTTCTTTTTGCCAGGGCTAGCTTAACTCTGTTGGCCATCTTATCAAAGTCAGCTCCTCTGAAGTCCTATATTTTTGTCTTGGAATGGAATGATTTAGTTGTAGTGGCCAAATTGAACCATACCATGTGATGGTCACTGGCCCCCAGGTGACCTTCTACCTGGAGATCTGTGGTCCCTTCCTTGTTAGTCAGTACTAGATCTAGGATAGCCCTGTCTCTTGTGGGTTGTTGTACCAGTTGTTTGAGGCCCTCCCCCTGCAGGGAATTCACCATGTGTCTAGTTCTGGCAGATGCTCCTGCTGGTATTGACCAATCTGTATCTGGCATGTTGAAGTCTCCCACTATCAGAACCTCCCCTTTAGCTGTCATGTTTTGTACATCTTCTGACAGTAATGTGTCTATGTCCTCTCCCTGGTCTGGAGGCCTGTTGACAACCCCAGTTTGTATGGCTGTCCTATTTCCTGTTTTCAGGGTGGCCCACAGTTCTTCTGGCTCCTTACGTGTATTCTGAATTTCTGTAGCTTTGATATTTTCATTGACATACAGGGCCACTCCACCCCACCTCCCTTTTTGCAACTCGGTCTCTTCTGAA
Organism: Neoceratodus forsteri; assembly: GCA_016271365.2. Taxonomy (NCBI): domain Eukaryota; kingdom Metazoa; phylum Chordata; order Ceratodontiformes; family Ceratodontidae; genus Neoceratodus; species Neoceratodus forsteri. The sequence goes on from CM057449.1 coordinate 740,369,066, forward strand.
CAGTACATAGCCAGGTACTGAAGTCTCCCAAGTGTGGTTACTGGTAAACCACATCTCGCTAATTGCTACTATGTCCAGTTTAGCCTCTGTCATTAGTCATTATTGCCTGCAGGTCTGGGATCTTGTTTCCCAGACTATGAGCATTTGTGTATGTAACCCGTGGGCGGCGCCACCCCCCAGTGTTACACCCCTGCCTACTACCCTGGACTTAGGCTAAGGGGTTTGGGTTCGCCAGCTAATAACATTTTTTAAAACCTTTGCACAGTGCCTCCACTCAGGGTGCTTTACGTGGGTGAGATGGTGCTGGGTGTAGCCCCCTGAGCTGCTACACCACCCACGGTAACCAGTTACCTTCCCCAGTCATTCCCCAAGATACAGCTCCCCAAATTTCAACATTTTGAATTAAAGGCTCTCTCTAATAATATGCTCACACAGGATTTCAAACAACAACAAGATATTTATTTCGGAGGGAAATAAAGGAGTTAGGAAAGGGAAACAGGAGGAGTAGAGGATATCTTACCGTATGTACACATGTACAGAGATCATTTTAGATTTTGCTGGTGAACCCTCCAGCTGGCTGGCTACATATTAACAGGCAGACATAAATCACATTTTACATTTGACTTAAGACATCCAGAGCCCTGGCTATCTAGCTGCTGATAAATCAGATGTTGAACATAATTATTAATAATACCCACACTGGTACCAGTCCCAGATACAGCAGAAACCCTGCAGTCTTATACCATACTGGTTAAACAGATACCATAGTCCAAGATGTTGCAGGCCTGATGGAGTTGCAGCTGGTCGAGGTGGCTGGCTATTAATTTGAGGGTGTGGGAAACTTGGAACCAGATTTTTGTAAAGCAGCAAATTACTATTTACAACCACAGCAGGGATTGCCCTGCATTTTAGCAGACAAAGTAGGGATTGCTCCACTCTGCAGAGACAAATCAGGGATTGCCTGCACTCGCAGACTTCTGAACATTCCAGAACAAACTATGTCGATCTTACATCCAGAACGTTCAGCACAATATTTGAAAGTCCCATCCAATGCAATGAGAGTGATGCTTCTGTCAAGCATCTTAAACACAGTTTAAACATGGTCACATCCAGCACTTTATATACCAAAAGCATCCATTCAGAGTAAGTTGGCAATGACACTTTTATCAAGCATCCCATACTTTAGTCACAGGCAGTCACTTCCAGTACATTCTATATACCAAGAACATTATCCACAAGCGGAGTCCTATCCAGCATGTCTAACCATTTAACATTTATACCAAGCACTCTTAGATGAAATTCTGTGCAGACACAGGTACATTCTCTTTAAAGGAAAACTACACCCAAACTTGAAAAAATATATGTTGTGCAGAGTGTTTTAATTTGTATGTGAAGTTTTTGTGTTTCCTTCCCTCTGACTGGTATTAGGAGTTTTTCCTAAATTAGCCTGCTAGCTTTAGGGTAGTTTTATGACCCCTGGAGATCACCATATCAAATAGTTTTATTGCATTTCTTTGTCCTACAGTGCACCTTGTTTCATGTAATGGTGATGTAGCAGAGCCCATAAATCCAGCAGAAAGCATTGCATTACAATCAGTTCACAACAACAGAGATGGTTATATTTTAAAATCTGTAGAATTCAGACTTGGTGACCACCCTCATCCTAAAGGTTTTACTGTTCTGAAAAACTTTGCTGCTGGTAATTTTTGTGTAGCTTGTAAAGCTTCCAAGATATTTCGTTTGTTTGGCATGCGTGTACTGAATGTTGGGTCTCTCTTACATCACAGTCACATGAGACAAAATGCACTGTGGGAACCAGAAATACAATTACACTATCAGGTATGAAGATCCCAGGGGTCGTAAAACTAGCATAAAGCTAGCAGGTTAATTTGAGAAAAACTCCTAATACCAGTCAGAGGGAAGGAAACACTAGAACTTCACATACAAATTAAAACACTCTGCACAACATATATTTTTCCAGGTTTTGGGTGTAGTTTTCCTTTAAGGTATCTTAGAGATTAGTATGCTCTAGGGCCTCCTGTCTTATGAAGTGGCAAGCACATCTTAGCAGACTGCTCCACGATGGCAGGACTCTAACCCACAGCTATACATTTATATGATTCACTAAGCCCAGCATCTTGCTGCACCTGCAACTTAGCCATTTGGGCCACATACAAAATGCATCCATTACTTGAACTACGCAGTCTCTTATGGGGTTAGTAGCCCAGACTGATGACTTCAATACTTCACACTTAACAGCACGCATTTCTTAATGGGGCATGGAGCCCCCAAGATTACTTGCTTGGTTTTCTCCTACTTTTGGAGATGCGGTACTCACTCAGGTCCTCCACGGGTCTCGCTTAATCGAAGGCATCCTGAAGACTTCTTCAGCTCTCTCACCGCTGAGGTACTTGGTCAGCGCTCTCACCACTGCATGATGTCATCTGGTCTGGTCAGTGCTCTCACCACTGCTGGACATCTGATTCTTCGGTCCACATCTTTCTCCGACGTGGGAGGGAAGGCCAGCCTCTGGAGGACAATACTGGCAACCTCCAGACTACCTGTTGCAGAAAGCACAATTACTGTAACTAGTTAACTGTTAACTAAAGAAAATAACAAATGCCCTCTGAAGACTGAAAAGGACTGAATTAAGTGGACCAGGCCTGATGACTTGGGTGCTTACCCATAAGATGCAGAGAATGTCCCACAAGTCCTGGCTTTCTATTGTTGCAATTCTAATTGGCTGTACTGCTGGCAATGGCTGCTTAACCCACTGTCCCTTATAGCAGATTAGATACAGTCCTGAATAATGTCCTGGTGCAGCCAGAAAGAAGTAATTATTTGCCTCAAATGCCCCACAGTTCTATAGCTTAAAGACTGTACTTGCAGTCACTGCACAGATGAAAAACATGGCTCTTTTACTTTTCCTGTTGCTACTGCACTCATGCAAGCTCCCCTTGCAGCAGCTGACAGGCTGACACACAGAGTCCCAAATACTGGAATTGCCAGGGAAATAGTACTCATTTTAACTTTAAACACTTTTCCCCACATGCACAGTATATTCCCAACAAGCAGCAACAGTTCCATTATGTAAAACATTTTAATTCTTTACTTTTCGGCTGGAGCTGAACATAGCTACCCTGGAGGCAGCCAGATACACTGTTATGCATTATTCAGATGACCGGGGCCCTGCACAGGCATACTCAAATGAGCCCCGGTCAGAACTCCTTTAATTCCCATCTGAGCAGTCCCCCAGCAGGCTGTCCATGGTAACCGGGTCCCAAATAGGTGGAAGGGATCCCAGGACTCACAGCACAGTCCCCGAGGTGACTGCAAAACAAGCGGCTCCATATCAAAGGTGCTTTGCACACCAATGCAACTCTCGCTGCCCTGGAAGCAGCGCTTTTGCAGTGGGAGCCCGCAGTCAGCAGTTTAAACCCGAGGGTCTGGATTTTCATTTGACTGCAAGCTGGGGCACACACGAGGGCAAACAGGACCTGGGAAGCCAGAAAAATTAGAGGCCAAGTCAGGAGAAGCCCGAGAGACAGCGGGAGAAGGACAGAACAAAATGGGCTAAGGTAAACCCAGACTGGCATTTCTAGGAACCCCCATTTGCATGGGGGTTACACGTACATGATTTTCCATTGGCCAGATTTCAGTGTATCAGCTGTTGGTCAAGGTCTGGCATTTCCCCTATGCATCTTATGGGGAGCCAGACCTTTTTCCTTACCTGGTGATGCTAATGAACTACAAACATGTTTGACCACTAGCTGAGGGGGGAGGGGTGTTCTTCTCATTCGACGTATGGGGTGCTGCACCCCTCTCCCCATTTGCTAGTTTAAATATTCTGCAAAGATATCAAACTTCTGCCCCAATGCACTGACTCCATCTTTAGTCAGATGTCGTCCATCAAATTTAAAGAACTTTCACTCCCAAAACTGTTGCCAGTTCCCTACAAATTTGTGTCCTTTTTCCTGGCACCAGCTCTTGAGCCTCATGTTTAGCTCCCCTATCTCCCCTTCTTTGACCTTGAATCCATCTGCCCCCCTCTCCCAGACTGACAGGATCTCAAAGAAGGAGATGCCGGATAAAATGGATGATAGTTTTGTCACCCAGCCTGGTCGGGTGTTCCTTGGTTTCCACAAGTGTCCGGCTGGCAAGATTGTCAGTCCCTATGTGTACCAGGACATCAATGTTTTCTCCTGCTTCCTGAACAATTTTAGCAATGCTATCAGTGTCACTCCACGCTGATGTACTTGGGAGATATCTGACCATTATCCCTGGCTGTAGATAGGTATCAACTCCCCGAATCATAGAGTCTCCTATGATCAGAAGTTTTTGGGATTTCCTTTATGCTTTTTTTGTTTTGGTTCCTGTTTTGGGTGAGTTTTGTTGTGCTTGCTCCTGTGCTGCAGTGTCTTGTTCTGCAGTGTTCTCTGCCCCTTTGTTTGATTTTGGAGATAGAGGCAGATACCTGTTTGTAGTTTTTATATGCTTTGTGGAGGTAATATGTTGGAAAGCACTGAGTGATGGGGCACCCGATTAGCCCCTCCTAACCACCTACCAACCTCCCAGACCAACTAGCCTCTGTGGTCGAGGTGCTTCTGCTGGATGTTGGGGAAATGGGGGGCGGCTCTCATAATATATTTCCTTTTGAATATGCAATTTGAGGTGCACAATCTCTGCCCATGCTGCCTGGAGCTGAGCCTTTAGATCTCCAATGGCCCAGCACGTAGGATAGTGTCCTAAATCCTGTAAAACTGCCCTTCTGAAAAGTGTTCCACAGTACCTGCAGTTAATTATATCCTTTCCAGATAAGTTGCTGGGTTTATAACCTGGTCAGAGTAATTAGAAGGAAGAAAATGAAAGCAAATGTTTCATTTTGTGTTTTGTTTGTTTTTGTATAACTTGTTATAACAAGTTAAATTATTAATGCCCCTGTAAATGAGGTAACTGTGTGGATACCCCTCTGATCCACCCCTTCCTGCTTTGCCACAGGAAATGTCATGACTGTGCTACCCTATAAAAGGAGTGTAGTGTGGGGTGGTTGGGGGATGGGGGTGGGTGGCTGGGCCCTTCCACTGCTGAAAAAGAAGAACCACGGACAAAAGAAACAAGGAGGTAAGACCAGAAACAATCAGCCAGCAACAAATGCAGTAGGCCTGAAAGCTTATCTTAGTGATAGATAAAACTGTAAAACCTGTAAAGCACCACCTGTAGTCATTTTACAGAAGATACACACTGTAAGAAGCACTTTGCTACAGAGAAAAATAAAGCAGTAACTGAAGATATACCTTGCAAAAGACAATTTGAATCAGAAGATTACAGCAGTAATCTGTTAGCACAGACCTGTAGGCACACCCTGTAATAATGCATCAGAAGGTATACCCAGCAACACACAATCTGAATCAGAGAAAAATAAAGCAATAAAATGTTAGCAACAAACAGTAACAATCCCTGTGAGTGCAAAATAAAAATAACAACACACAGTAAATCTGCCTAGCCAAAAGAAGCCTTAATCCTTTCCCTTACTCTCATAAGGTTCTTTGCTCTGTCCTTTTAAGCAATCTAGAAGAAAAGAGCTCAGGTGAAGCTAGGTGCCTTGGACAGCAAACCTAGTCTTCCATGAATGGGTTTCAGTTTACGCCCATTGACGTTGCATCAGTTTACGCCCACTGACATTGCGTTGTTCAGCAATGATGACTCTGACTTTGATGACGAGGCTTGCCACATTATTGCCAAGTCCACACCGCATAGGGTTGTTGCATTTTCCAGCCATCCACAAGATGACACCTATGTGTGTACGCCCTCTACGTTGCCACATCTTCACAAACATGGTGGAAGCAATGTCATTCACCAATATGGCAGCCCCCGTTATACGGGAGGTCGGTCTATACTTTGTGGTGCACCACCACTTGCGCCCCTCACCCTGAAGGACAATGCGGAAGTGCTTGGCTTAATCCATGAGGTCCTCACAGTATGATTGCACCGGATGAGCGAAGAAGAACCATCCAGGAGCAAATTGACAGAATGTTTGAGGACACTGTCAGTCAGGACCATGCATTTAAAGCAGTCGCTGATGCAGCGGCAGAAGCTGCCCTCCGTGGTGCTATGCAACGTACCGATGTGAACGTACTGTCTCATGCGTCCAACCCCTTGCAAGTCACTCATTCTGTCCAGCAAATTGCTCAAAGCATTGGACAGATGGGTCAAACTGACAACCTCAGTTGCCATTTGGAGAAGGTGCATTCCCTCTGAGAGAAGCTTTCTCTCCAACCCGAGTACCAGGTTCAAGTCTTGAGACAGACGATCGAGCCTACCCTCTGGGCCAAACTTCCAGAAGTTGTCCACAACTGCGAGACACTTGCCTACAATGATATCACTCAAGCACTCCTTGCTGCCAATGCCCCAGGTATCATTGGAGCCTGCTTGGCCTACAAGGTTAAGCAAAATGCGAAGGAAAGCCCTGTGGCTTACCATCAACAGTTCTGACTCGCCTATGAGGCTGGCAAAGGTGAGATCAAACACAAAGACCAAATTGAGTACAAGGATTTGTACATTTGGAACATGACTCCGGGCCTTCAGAAAAGAGTTGAACTCAACATTTACGCAGAGACCGACACCTTTGCAGAAATCCTTACAAAAGACGGCGTGTGCCTTTCAGGTATACCTCCATAACCTCACTTCCAGTAAAAACAACAATGCTGCTGCCATTCAAACCCCAGCAGCCCAGGTGCCTGTAGCCCAAGTCACTGCAGTGCAGCCTACCTCTAACCTGCCTACCCACTATACTGTGGAAGGTAACAACCAGAAGTCAGACACCCCTTCTGATGACAAGCAGTCGCACGGTGGGGGGACTGAAACTACAAGAATAATAGAAACAGAGATCGGAGCAATTGGAAAAACCCCAATACCCAATCCGATAGCAAGTACCATAACAGTCTCAGCTATCAAAGCCTCCAAGACGAGAACAAGACCCTCCGCAAACTGCTGGAGGAGGTCCGTGCTGAAAAGGAGGCTAAGTCTATGCGTACCATTGCAGCCCTTGCTCCGACTGCTAGACATGGAAATTCGTTACTGTCTTTGGCTACTGAGCAACTGAACAGCTGAGGAAAGAATCCTTTCATAGCATTGACTACTGGCCAGGCCGATGCGATGACCAAGGAAGAAGCAACTGAACAGGCTGCAGTCACGCCTGTGACATCACAGGTACAACATCTGTATCCTGTGCAAGATATACAGAAGGCCCAGAAAGATCCTGCAGGCCTCAGATTTCAGGAACAGGATGATAACAATGATTCTGAAAATGCAGCTTGACAATTATAGGCCCCAGTCGGGATTGTGAGTGACCTGTGTGTTGACACAAATGGGCGGCCTTGTGTAAAGGCCATGGTCGGGGGCTGCCAACTGAACATGCTTCTGGATACAGGAGCAGCAAAGTCTGTTCTCCATGATGAGAACCCAGCCACATCAGACTGGTCTACTGACTGGAATACCAGTGCACAGGGTGTAGATGGTACTCAGCTACACACCTACCAATCTGTATCCTTGCCTATGGTGGTAGACCACCTCAGCACTGATTTTGCCTTTGACCTCATGGCATTACATCATCACCCCAGCATACTGGGAACTGATTTCCTTGCACTGCACGGCTGTGTAGTGGACCTATACAACCAGCTACTCCTGCAGATCAAAGGACAATGTCATGCTGTCACCATCTCAGACTCACATGTGGTGGCCGCCATCTCCCACAACAACAAGGAGTATGACATCATGGCTTTGTTCAAAAGTCATGACTTGTTTTCTGAATGTGTACCTTTGCTGCAAAAACACCTTGATGTGTTTGCTACCAACAAGCATGATTGTGGTAGGATGCACACCACCACTGAGATTCCAGGATCTAACCCTGTGAGGCAGAAGCAGTAGCCATGCCCTGCTGAAGCCTTGCCATCACTGAGGGAGACCATCCAATAGCTGCTACAACAAGGAGTGAATAGGACTTATGTCTCCACTGTCAATTCGCTTATTTGACCAGTGAAAACGGCAAATGGAGCTTGGAGAGTTACAATTAATTGATTACAGGAAACTTACTCAAGTTACCCCCAGTTGTGCCCCACCAGTAGCATCAGCCCCTGATGTGCTCAAGTTGCTGACCCCTGACAAAAAATGGTTCTCAGCTCTTGACATCTCTAATGGGTTTTGGTCACTCCCATTAGCACAGGTAAGTCAATACAAATTTGCCTTCACCTTTGATGGGCATCAGTACACCTGGACCTGTCTTCCCCAGGACTTCCATAATAGCCCTTCCCATTTCCATCTCCAAATGAAGGATGCCCTGCAGGGGTTCTCCACACCTCAGTGTCTCCTGCTGTATGTGGATGACTTGCTTCTGGTAACCACCACAAAAGAACATTTGGCCTTCTTAGATGAATTATTGTGTCTCCTCAATATAGCAGGCCTCAAGTGCAACCCCTCTAAAGCACAACTGTGTGAAATAGAGGTAATTTTCCTTGGCCTACACATCACAGACCAAGGCAGAAGCCCAGCTGTCAAGAAGATTCAGGGCTTGTAAGATGTGTCACTTCCTACTAGCATGGCAACACTCAAGATGTTTTTTAAGAATGGTAAACTACTCTAGGGACTTTATCCCTGACTTTGCCTTGAAGGCTGCTCCCTTGTATGAACTTCTGAAAAAGGACGTCCATGGAAATGGGGCCCCACTCCCACTGAAGCTGTTACACAGTTCAAGCAGGCCTTAGCCTCAGCCCCAGCACTGATCAATCCTAACCCAAACCTTCCCTTCCATTTGGAAACTGCCACCTCTGATGTGACCATGTCTGCAGTGCTGGCACAAAAGTACAGTGGGTACCACAGGCCCATTGCCTATGCATCTCAGATGCTATCCCCAGTAGAGAGAAAATACAATCTCTATGAAAGGACACTCTTGGCAACCTTTTGGGCTGTCAAGCACTTTCTATACATTAGTGGGTATGCTCCTATTGTCTTGCATACCTGCCACACCCCAACTATTTTTTTGCTTTCAGACAAAATAAAAGATGGTTCAGTCTCTAATACCAGACTAACCCACTGGTCTTTGCTTTTGCAGGACAGGGACATTAAAGTACTGCCTGCCAAAATGCCATCAATCTTGGCCCATGGCCTACTCTACACAGGTAAGCCCCATGACTGTGCCCTCCAACCTCCTGACTTACCTGAACTGGGACCATTCTTACTGGCTACACCAGATGTTCTGGAAGATACCAGCGTGTATTGTATCTTTACAGATGGCTCCACCTCCTATGTGGATAGAGAGCAGGTGGTAGGATTTGGAGTGATCATACAAGTTCAAGAAGGCAATTTCAGATGCATTTCTAGAAAACACACTATCTCCTCACAGTATGCCAAACTGGCAGCTGTAGCCTGTGCACTGGTGGTCATGCCCCATGGTGACAAGGATGCCATTATTTTTGCAGACTCTAATTCGGTTTGCTCATCCTTTACTTGCGTTTCTACCCTTCTGGCAGAGGAATAACTTTAAATCCTCTGATGGCACACCTGTCAAATATAGGGATCTGTTTGGGTATATACACACCCTGCCACAGCAGTTTACTCACAAACTGTACATCCACAAGGTAAAGGCTCACTGCAAATCTGACCCTTACCATGAATTCAATGATTGAGTGGACTCACTTGCCAAAGCAGGTACTCAAGGAGGGGGAGACATGGACAATGACTCACGTAGTGGCTGCTAATACTAGACAGAAACCAGTTCCAGAACCTCCACTGGACCATTCTGCTGCACAGAAATCAGACCCAGAATTAAAAGATGTGTTCAAATTCATAGACAAAGGAAATGAACAACCACTACCTGTTGGTAGTCCATGCAAGAGACACTCGGACAACATACACTTGTCCAGTGATCAGAAGCTTATCTGGTATCGAAAACAGGACACAGGTGACAAATTGTGGGTTGCACCACAGTCCCTACAAAACTGAATTCATCCATAGGGTTCATGACATTCCCACTGGTGGACACCAGGGGGCAGCAAATACTCTCCAGAGACTTAAAACTGTCATCTGGTGGCCTGGCATGGCCAAAGATGTAGAGCACTATGTGGACAACTGCATAGTGTGAGCCCAGAACAATCCAATTTCAGTGAAAAGAAATGCCAAATTGTTGCCCCAAAGGTAAACTGGACCATGGAATTCAATACAAATCAATTTCATTGGCCCCCTTACCAACTCCAGCAAAAACAACAAGTATGCACTTATTGTCACAGATTTGTTCTCCAAGTGGGTGGAAGCATTTCCCACTAAGAGTAACATGGCAAAGACAACTGCCAAAATCCTGGTGGATCAATTGTTTTCCAGGTGGGGTCTGCCTTTAAAGGTAGACTCAGACCAGGGAACCAGTTTTACAGCTGAGCTGATGAAGCAGACACTCCAGCTACTTGGAGTATATCAGAGATTCCACATCCCTTCCCATTCTCAATCCTCAGGCCAGGTAGAAAAAGCCAATAGAAGAATCAAACAGATGTTATGTAAGTTCATCAATGATAATCCCAAGGATAGTGATTCCCTCTTGCCACTACTCCTGATGGCAATTAGGGGCACCACTGCAGCCACTACTCAGTGCACACCTTATGAGGTTATGACTGGTAGAGCCATGAGATTACTTGAGCACCTGTTGATTGATCTCCACACTCCTACTGCAGATCGAGTATCTGTAGACAAGAATGTTGAAATGCTTCATGATGATATCATGAAGACACACCTGTTCACTGCCAATCAAATAGGTAAGGCTCAACAACAAGCTAAAGCTTATTTTGATAAACATGTCAAAGAAGTCGATGGGCAAGTTGGAGACCAATTTATGCTTCTATAATACAGACAACCAACTCATTCTTTTGCCAGCAAATGGGAAGGCCCATACCCCATTGTCAACAAACTCAGTCCTGCTGTCTATCAGGTCGGAGTTCACCAGCAAAAGAAGACCACCGACAAGTGGTCCATGCTAATCAGCTCAAGTTGTACAAAGGTGACTAAACTTACTTTCCTAACCCACTTAGGGTGGAATAGTACCCCACATTTAACAATCCTTTTCTGTTTTCTTACAGATACACTGGCAAGATAGCTATCTTGCACCTCCTTATCTTGGTGGGACTACTACTACTACGACTTCTCCTGACAAAATCCCAGAAAAAAGCCCTGTCAACACACAGACAACACGTCCAACATTTGCTTAGCAAACTTGAACATACAGCCCTAATAGGAGTTCATATTAATCTACCCAACAAAATGATTACTGTTAAAGAAGGCTCAGATGCCTACCTTGATGCTATGGTAGTTGCTCCAGACAGATCCACCCTTTCCATTCAATGGGAAACTGATATTAATGGCTACACACTCCCTGTAGCTTGCCTATCCAAAGATACTTTCCACGGATGGCCTAACACTGGCATATCTAGAAGTGGTACTCTTTCTATTCGACAAATTTCCCCCAGACATTCCAGTCGTTATAACCTCACTGCTCTCATAGATCCTGCTTGGTGTGACCATCTCACCTCTGAGGAGGAATGTGCTTTCTGTCTTCACAACTATGTAGCTACTGAAGCTCTTTTTCTTTCTGTAGTCCCACCCACCAAAGAAGAAATGACTGACTGCCCTCCTCAGGAGAAAGCTCCTCCTAGTGGTTTGACCACCACTTCCCTTCCAGAAGCTTTGATTAATAATGTACAGTTTATGTATGTACCAGTTATTTTAAATCTTACACATTGGAATATAGCTGAGATTGGTCTCTGTCACACAATCAATACTTCTAAATTTTACAGTATGATGCTTACAGATATTGTATCTGCTTATCAAATACGCACTAATGATCCTATCAGTGGCACCCATACCACTGATCATGTAGGGGTCTTTTGACCTGCACCTAATGCTAAAGCTAGACCATGCACTAGGTGTGATACTGCAGATGTTACAAGATGCAGCAGGCACTGTTTCTGACCTTTTTGGCGCAGGCATGTCTATCTGGAATAGAGAAGACATAGCTGCTATTAAAGCACAAACTCTTAATTTTCAGCAAGCTGTTAAGAATGACATCCTACCCACACTGTTACATGGTGTAGATGGTTTAAGTAAGGAAGAACGCTTCACAGTGTATAATATGCAGGAAATTGCCAAAGGGTTCAATGATAATAAAGATAAGATTAATGAACTGATTTTTCAAAACAGTAAGGAGGCAGACAAGCAATATATTACCCATGAACTTTTATGCTCCGCTTATGGCTCTTATGTAATTTCCACTGTTAACAATCTCTTCAGGGACTTGGAAACAGGACAAATCCCCAGATCTCATCCATGACGGACAAATGGATAACTTATATTGTCCTCATTGCAAATCCAATGGTTGCATCACTGTTTGTTTAGCAAAAAATGTTAACATTTCTATGTCTACAGCTAGAAACCTTGGGTATGTCTCCAGATATCCCAACCAAGCCCCTTGCTACTTTACTAAGTCATGCTCCATCCATGACAACATGTCTGTTACTTTTACTGTATCCTTACCCTGCTTTGACCCTGTCACATCTGTCTTTGATAAACCTGCAGCCATCAACTCCATCGGACACCTTGATAATGACATTTATTGTGAAAGAGCTGAACTACCTTCATTACTTTATATCATTCTGTGCTACAAGCCTGGGTGGCACCCCACACAAACTGTTGTGCCAAGAAAGGATATTGCTACCTGTGCTGCTGTGACATATTTGATATCGTAAAACCATTGTGCGGCTACTCTCCAGAACATCTCGACTGGGCCTTTATACTGGGTGATGAATTGCCTTTGAACCTTACTGATGTTGACGAGGGTGACAAATCTGAACCTGTATGAGCTGTATTTTCTGTGCCTGATGCCGAAACAGCTAAATCCCAAAGCTACCTGCAAGAAGTATATCATTTCACTTCATGGCTCACCAACCAGTCCTTCTTCTGTCCAATACATCTATAGCGATGGAGGGTGCCAACTGTAAGAGTCACTTATAACTCTGATGGGCAGTATTATGTAGTGACTAACCACAAAAATTTTGCTTATGGTCAAAAATCTTGTGTTATTGAAATGCCTAACTTCTGTTGTACTCCACAGCAGAAAACAGTCATAGATCACACTGTCATTACTCCTGTTCCTCTCCTTGAAACAGATGTTATTGATACCGATCCGCAATACTTGCTTGCCCTGTCTCAATATTTGCCCATGTTTAACGTGCACATTGACCCTTTGACAGTTTCTTTGAAATCACTTTTAGCTAGAAAGAATTCACATTTGATTTATATCAGTAATAATATTCCTCAAGCTGTGATGCCCTTAATGCTCTTGTTCATGATGGTGATTCAAGTACTGCTCTATCCAATACCTGGTTAGAACTCACTTTTAAAGCTTTTGTTATAATTCAAGCATTTTTGATTGTTTTTCTGATATTAACCCTTTGCTGTCTGCAACGTACTCTACGACAACAACTCGAATTCCTTTACGAGGCTCATGCATCGGGCTTGTAAACTACTTTTTTTTTTATCTCCATCTAACTACTTACCTGGGATTGTTGCCCCTTTTGAAGCGACAAGGGGGGGAATGTTATCCATGGACCAGCACCCCTGATTGTACCCCCACCTCATGGACAGCAACACATATGTAGGTATATGTACTAATCTTAGGGCATAGACACTTACTGTATAAGCATAAGTATCAGGATCTGAGTTCTACTGTAATTTTGCAAACCATATTATGCTTCACTACATTGTTACAATATATTGTACCACTGGGAGATGTTTTCCATTATATTTTTATTGTATAATTATTAGTTAGGCAACTGTGCCATCTTTAGAGCTTGAGCAAGCTGTAACCGCAAGTGTCCTTGTAAGAATATAGACCCCATTGTTCATCATATCTTCTGTCAAGCTAAGTAACTTTCTCATGCTAGTTAGGACTGTTAGTCTGGCCACCTGTTTTTGGCCAATTATATGTATTTTATGTATCTTCTTTAGCTGTAACCATAGTAATTATCACAGTATAAGACACTTTGCAGCACGCATTTTCCCTGAGAAGAGATGAGACTAGACTGCAACCTAATTAGGTAAGGAAACTGGATGCATTCTCCCAGTGATAATAACACTGTTGGTTGTAAGCCTGCATTATTCCTATTTGCCAGTAATAAATCACATTTATTATCTGGACACCACTTGTCTGTTGTCTTTTCCTTTGTGCAGTTCCAACAAGAACCTGAGAAAGGTAATTTTTTTACCCTGTTACAGAGTGCTGTGGCACCTGATGGGGGTGCCCTTTGCAGAGCTCTACAACTGCACAGATGGGACCACTTCTAAGGGGGTTGCCAGGGCTGAACAGTGACATGGCCACAGGTGGGCACAGCCCTGGCAGCTGCCCCATAGGTGAACAAATGCAGAACCCTCTAAGTGGGAAGCTGAAGCCACAGGTAGAGGGCTGCCAGTGGTGGTGATGGTAGGGACCATTCTCCCAGCACCACCAGTTTCCTAGTGCCCACCTTCCCACAATATACCTTCCCACAATATGGCAGGCTGCCTCCCACTTACAGGGTTCTGCATTTATTCATCCTATGGGGCAGCTGCCAGGGCTCTGCCCACCTGGGGACATGTCCCTATTCAGCCCTACCAACCCCCTTAGAAACGGTCACATCTGAGCAGTTATAGGGGTCTGCAAAGGGCACCCCCCGCTGGGTGCTACATCACTCCCTGTTATGCCCGCTCTCTCCAAAATGTTTCCTAGGGTACCCCATGCTCCTTCTGCCCCAGACCCCTCCTAACATGCAGACCCCCCCAAACCCTCATGGTCCCTTATAGTGTTGCACCAAGGTGGGGGGGGGATCCCTGTGGCAATTCCCATAGGTGTGCCAAATGTTTGGTGCTAGCCTGCAGCTGCGGTAACTCCTGAGTTTCTGATGCAGGGCTACCCCTCTCCTTTTATAAAATTGGGTGCAGGGTCCCTAATGCACCTGCAGTTCACCACAGTCCTAGAACGATGCAACTTCAGTTGCTGTAAGGGCTCTGAAAATTGAGTCCCTTCTGTGCCCTACATTTTATTAATAGTCCAAGAAAGTACATTTTAAGCAACAGGGGCTAGTATTCCCTTAACAAAAACTTAAGTACAGAGCCATACAGTTTGGTAAAGTAAATATATATAAATATAGCAGTATGCATTTCGGCAATTTTTACAATAAAAGCAGCAGTAAGCACCTGCTTATCCACCAGATTTTTTTCAGTCTCTTAAATCCATAATTTGATCTGTATCAGTTTTAGGAAAATAGTTCCTTCTATAGGTGAGAGTAAACCATATACATTTCCCACATAAAACTAAAATGTTAAAAATAAATAACACCTTGTAACTTACAAAGGATAAAGACTCTTTGGAGGAAGTTGAAACAAGAGGATAACCATAGGCACAATGGAGTTCAAATTCAAGGGGCTAGCACACAAGGCAACCTAATGTTTTTGAAGACCCCCAGCAAGTTTAGTCATGGAGTCCCTGACTCCTTTACTGTGGTAGGCATATTCACATCACTGTGATGCCATTTTGAAAACTTCAGCCAATTCACAGACCCCCTTGTCTGCTGTTTCCACACAGCAAAGTAAGACATCCAAAAAATTGAATCAAAACATTTAAATATTGAAGACTGATACCTTGCACTGGGTCAGACTGAGAACCCTTTGAGCTGGGGTCCATAGCAACTGCTGGAACTGAGGGTGTCTGTCAGGTCCAGGGCCAAATTAAGATTATCATGGGCCCTAGTCCCAGGAAAGGTCTGAGGCCCCCACACACAGGTTCATGCCCCTACATGCAAAATTTACAATAAGATCCCAGCACTTCCACACATGCCGAGGGCCATGAAAAGCTGCGGAGTGCCCCTTCACACAAGATGCGCACCTGTGTGGCACTTCATGGCATCCATGTAACTGGTTGTGTGCCCTGTCTGCACTTGATCCTGAGCCATGTGTGAGGCTACATGAGTGGGTGGGACAGGCAAGACCAGCTGGGCCCCATTCACAGACAAGATCTGCTGTGCATAGGGCCAGTGGAGGGGGGTGGAGGTAATGCTGCCCTAAGAGCAGCATCAGTGATTATGCACCCCCTTCTGCATTGCCACTGTAGCATCCTTGGGGCCCAATCAGCTCCCCTTCACACACACAGTAAGACATCTAAATAATTCAAACAAAACATTTAACTCTTGAAGACATGCCTTACAGTGGGTCAGAATAAGGACCCATTGAGTTGGGGGCCCCAGCAGCTGCAGGAATTGAGGGTGCCTAATGCCAGCTTCAGGGCCAGATTTAGGGTATCAGGGGCCCTAGGCCCAAGAAAAATCTGGGACTCCAGACTCAAGGCTATGCCAATTAGCTCAAAATTCCCAAAAGGATCCTAGTACTTCCACACATGCAGAAGACCATGAAAAGCTGCGGAGTGCCCCCTTCACACATGATGCACACCTCTGTGGCACTCCATGGCATCCATGCAACTGGCTGTGTGCCCTGTTTGCACTTGATTCCTAGCCACGTGCAAGGCTACATGTTTGGTTGGGACAGAGTAGACCAGGGGTCAGTATAGGCCCCATTCACAGACATGATCTGCAATGCATAAAGCCAATGGAGAGGGTGGAGACTATGCTGCCCTATAAGCAGAATTAGTGACTATGCACGCCCTTCTGTACAACCATTGTTGCATCCTTCAGGCCTGTTGTCCCCTTTACCAGCCCCTAGAGCAGCATTTCACAAATGAGACCACTGTGTTCTTATCATCACCATCCCACAGCCCTGCTCACATCCTAGGTTAAAGATTTGGAGCAAACAGGCCAACAACCCACACTGTTTTTAAACTTAAAGCATGGCAAAGAGTTAAGCAATTTTCCAAGTCAGTCCTTCCAAATACAACTCACCTTGTGGTAAGCCCCTCCCCCCAGTCCTTTATCCTAGTCAGTCTATTCCTGCCCTGACTTGTTCCTTCTACAACAGGGTTGTTTTTATCACAGGAAAAGGGGTATAGCGGCTTTCAAATTCAGGTGGGCCTTGATTGGCCTGCATTTTATTAATAGTCCAATAAATAAATTGTAAGCAACAGGGGCTAGTATTCCCTAAACAAAAACTTAAGTACAAAGCCATACAGTATAGTAAATATAAACAGTATATGCACTTCAGCTATTTTCACAACAAAAGCAGCAACAGGCACCTGCTTACCCACCCCATTTTTTTTCATTCTCTCAAATCCATGATTTGATCCATATCAGGTTTAGAAAGCTATTTCCCACGATAGGTGATGGTAAGCCATGCATATTCCCCACATAAACCTAATAACACCTTGTAACTTATCAAAGGATAAGGAATCCTTACAGGAACAACAGGATAACCACAAGCTCTGTGAAGTACAAATTCAAGTGGATTGACACAAAGGCGGCCTTATATTTTTGATGCCCCATCAAGACTAGTGATGGGGCCCTTGCCCTTCCACCGTGATAAGCATCTTCATGTCAATGTGATGCCATTTTGAAAGCTTCTGCCAGCTCTCTGACCCCCTGGAGTGCTGTTTTGACAGAACACAGTAGACACTCAAATAATTAAATAAAAACTTTTTTTATTTATTTATTTCTGTTTATTTCATCTTTCAGAAATAACCTTTGTGCAAAATGTTCTTTTTCCAAGGTTGAGTGACACCTTGCACTGGGTCAGATTGAGGACCCTTTGAGGTGGGGGCCCCAGCAGCTGCTGGATCTGAGGATGCCTAGTGCTGGCTACTGTGTTATTGAGGTATCCAACCTGTATGTCCAGTCATTTAAATGTGGCAGTACATAGTGGTACATATTCAATTAGGAAAAATCTCCAGTCCATGCATAGCAGTCAAACATGTTATACTAAAGTAAAAATTGGAAGTATCAGAACTTGAGGGTTCTGAAATTGCATAGAAATTTCTGCTTCCAAAATGATGATACTTAGAATTTCTAGCAGCAAATATTGTAGTTTAATTACTTAACTTGAACTTTAGATACTTTCTAGCAGGGCTGGATAAAGTACTTCTGGGCTATGGGGAATATGAAATCCTGGTGCCCCCTGGGACTTTACTAATAGGCTGTGGGTTTAGGAGTTGCCTAGGCTCCTGAAAGCTAAAAGGTTTTTGATGCCTTAAAATGTAATTTTAGGGGTTTCAAATTACTCTGAATGCCATTTCTTGGAGTGAGGAATGAAGGCTGGAATGTGAGAAGTTGTAGGGCTGGAGTTCCTTCACATTATGGATGTCAGTACAGCCAACCAAAACATAGGGTAAATATTTTTTAAGAACCAAACAATCATGCTGTATTCCTGTAGCAGGGCCATTTTATATTTATATTTACATTCTAAAGCTCCCAGAGGTGCTGTTCTGCAGAAAAGGATGACATAGGTTTGTCCCTGGGTCCTGACTCCCAGTGATTTTAATGGGACCCAGGCTGACCCTACATCATCCTGTCCTGCAGCACAGCCCCCTGGGAGCTGCACAATGTACATATAAAAGAAGACACAGTGAACTACTATGGGAATATGGAGCCTGCTTTTGGGCTCAGTTTATAAAGACTGGAAAAATGTCTTCGTCATCTTGGCAACTAGGTCCCTGGTGGTGCCAGCCAAATGAGCACAGCATGAGAGTGGCTAAAAAAAGTGCCACTTTCAAACAACCTGCTTTGTTTCTTTTATTTTGCTCTTTCATCCAGCCACAGTACTCTTTCACTGAACGTGGGGCTCTGAGGTCAGTATTTTTGCCATCTGTCCCACCTCCCTTCTCGGAACACCAGCTCCTGCTCTCGTCAGTTCCCGGTCCCAGAGACCAGCACTGGACCCCCTGGTGGTGCCAGCTAATTGGGCGTAACGTGGGAGAGACTTTCCTGCCTCTTATCTCTGACCCTCTCAGCTAAGCAGGCCAGAGTTCTAAGGGCCATTAGAATAGAGGCAACGAGCAGTCTGCTTGGAGTAAGCCATGAAACAGCTGTTCAGCAGGCCACATTGCTCATCAGTTTTGTACCATCCCAACTCCACTGGTACCCTCCTACACTTCAAACTGTTGAGAAGCACATAAACCTATATACATGCCTGTTGTCAGGGTAGAGCCTGTGATAGAGGACGAGGATGGATGTACCCCAGTGGGATGTCATAGGTGGGCAGGGAGGGTATCCCAATAAACCAAAGTACACTGGTATCACAGGACAACAACGGACACAGGACACAAGAGCATAAGGAATAAATAAATAGCTTAATAAAGCAGAAAGTCACAAAACCAACAACAACAACAAAGTGAAAAAGGATCAAGAACAAAGAGGAGGTGGCAACGGCCTTAAACAAGGGTGGAAATGGGAAGGTGGGCATGGGATAGACAAACTGAGGCTACAGAGACAGCTGTGGTGCAGTTAGGGGTGGTGGCTGGGTGTTGTGGGCAACTTCTTGTACGACTTCCACCAGGTGTCCCACAAACACTATGTCTGCCAGACTCCATAGCATTAGGTGCTGCTGGCAGACAAATCTCCACAGTAGGTCATTCCAACCCTCAAGGGCCTTCAACTGATGGGCTTCCAACACAGTCTGATGGTCATCTATGGGGTAAAAGAATATGTCTTAAGTAAGTCGTGCAGATACTGTGGACCATGTAGGTTCTGCTAGCACACATAGCAATGCCCTCCCCCAGCACTGTCACTAGCATGGTACATGTCAGACATGGGCAGTAGAGGTGCCCCATTGACTGCAGACATACTACGCCACCTGGACATCAGGACACATGCAGTTGCCACACATGCACTAGAATGCAGCAAAGAGAGCATGAGGCAGTCTGGTGGGTGCAATGATGGGACAAAGGCCAAGGACACCACGTACAGGGAGTGGACTGGGCAGCTGTGACTGATTTGAATGTGGCCACAATGTGTGGCAAAGGATGAGCATAGTGGCACCCCAGGACAGCACAGTGCTGTGGGGCTAGAAGGCATAGCCAGGACTGACTGATTCCCCACCATGTCCACCATGTAGCATTGCACAAGTAGCACACTGAGACTGGCCCAGTGGCAGCATGCAATGATGGGGCACATAGGCACAGAGCTCAACATGTGGTGGTATGGCCACCCAGGTCAGCCATGTATGCACGGCAGCAGTGGGATGGTACAGAAACATATGTGGGACACACAGATGCAATGGTAAAAACATGCTAGCTGCCAGAAGGGGGGGTGCAGATCAGTCGGGTGGCATGCTGCATGGAGAGTCTGTGGCTGTGGAGGGGAGTGCAATCCGCAAAGCACCTGTAGTCCACTAGCCAGGCCAGCCAAGGGCACCATGATGCAGTGTGGCAGGTTACACAGGCACACACAGGGCAACACAGCAGTGGGTGACAGGCTGGAGAGTGGCCAGCAGCAAGCCATGGCGGAGTATGGTGCATGCCACTATGGGGAGTGTGCATGCCACAGCAGGCAGTGTGGTATGCCGCTCCTGTGCTGCCACTGTATCTATCAACTATCCCACATGACCGCAAGCAGTGTCGTCAGCACCCGAGAAAAGCCCACCATTTCACAAGACCATATGACAGTCACACAGGGTACACTACAAGTGAAAGGCAACAGTTCATGAAATGGAATGACATATACATGAATGCAAGTAACAGACAACCTTCATAACATGAAACACACTTGTACACATGGGCCAGAGCCTGTAGCTGTGTGAGCTGTAGAGATGTCCAACAAGCTGTGCAGCTTAATCTCACTGTAACATACAATGTTACACATTTGAGGGCAGAAAGGTGGAGAGGTGTAGCAGCCACAGCACACGGGAGGGCCAGGAGCCAGGGGTGCGTGGCCATTAGCAGACCTGTCAGTGGCCTGGGAGGACCCAAAGGTGATGTGGCCAGCAACAGTGCAACCAGGCTACACAGGCCATGGTGCAGGTGAAGCCTCCTGCCAAGGATAGAGGCCCAGCACAGAGGTGACAGTGCAGGCAAACAGGCAACATTATGGCTGCAGGTTGCCAGCCTTGGGAAACATGCAGGAGGGCTGGCCCCAGGGCATGGGTTGAAGCCCCCCAGAGCACTACCTGGCATGGCTAGGTGCCCTGTGTGTGACAGAGAACATGCCAGGGCCTCGCAGTCCATGGGGAGCATGGCCCCCAGTTGGATGTCCATATGGCTGTCGGATGGTGGACACACTGGAGGTGTGCTGGCCAAGGCTTGGTGCTGCCGGACAGAGTGCAATGGGACCATGCGGGAGTGCCTAGGAATCCCATGCCACACCCTGGCCTTGACTGGGGTGCTTAGGGGCAGTGTAGATGCATGCCAGATGACCATCAGTCGTGCCCCATGGCCTGGTTCCACCATCACTGTTGCCATGGGGCACAGCAGCGGGACTGGGCAGGCAAAGAGGTGACCTATGGCAGCATATGTGACGTTGGCAGGGGATATCCCCCCATGCTGTGTTCACTGCCCTGTGCAACATAGTGGGTGGTACTGTGCATCATGGGGGCATGTGGTGTGGACAAGGTGGGCCAAGGCAATAGTGGTGTGGTACATGCCTACAATGTGGCTAGGAGATGCTCCAACAACACTATATCCATGGGATCTGTGCCTCCCAGCAGACCCAGAGTGGAACTCTCACAGTCTGGGAATTGTTCTGCTGTCCTGAGCTGTGTTCCCTTACTGCGGTCTGTCCTTCTAGATCCCCAGTCTGAAGGCTGTGAAAAACAGGTGTTGTCATACTTGTACTATACAGCCTTGAGCCCTAGGCCTTATCCCCCCATGCTGTGCCAACATGATGATGACACACCACCATCCATGCTGGGCATGGACAGCCTGCCTGGGTGTGGCCCTCACAAGCACAGGCACCTCAGGTATCCCATGGGGGATACCACACCCAGAATGTGTTGGAGCCCCCCCCAACAGGTCACAGAGTCCCTGGTATGGCACAGCAGTCAGTGCCCATGGAGGCCATGGGCCACTGCCATGCAGTGTGTGATGGTGGCAATAGGGCACATCCAACAACACCCATCACTGGCGGCATGCCCCTGGATTGGGTTGTTCCCCATACAATGGGCCCCAACAGATGTCACATAGTGAGAGGGACCCCCATGGCCACAGACAAGGCTGTGGCATTGGTGGGTTTCATCTTGCAGGTGGCTGTTGTGCATGGACACATGCAACACTACAGGAATACGTGGGTGGAGTCATGACACAGCTCACATACAGGATAACAGCAGTGTGCATGTGGGGTCACATCACTGTTATCCCAGGGCAGTGTGAGACCATAAGACATATCAGAAACCTCAGCTGGTGAACCATGAAGGTAGTATGCCTGGGGAACTGACCAAAACCTCGCATATCCCATGCACAAGCACTTACACACACACACACACATATGCCACACACCACACATTACCTACATGGCTGTGGGACAGTGTCATCTGCCACTATCCTCTTGTAGTGCTGCAGGCGTTCCTTGCCTGTGCACCAGGTCTTTATAAATATGCCAACATTGGTTACCGGTACAGGTCACCCCATTCCTAGAAGTGAGACACCGCCCACTAAGTCCCACACCTTGCACTGTGGCCTTTCAACCCAGACTGGTCCCCAAGAAACTGGTCCTCTGTCACCAGCACAAGTTCTACAAGATTGGCCAGTTCTGTACCTGACCACCTCTGGTCCCTCTGCATGATTGCCCTCCTGTGTGATGATGCCATGGTGGTGGTTCTGTCCAAGTGCAAATGGAGTGGAGCACATTGTTTCTGTATGTGGAAGGACGTGCTATTTGTACTGTGTTATACATTCGCTGTGCAGTGCAACATCCAATTGCACTGTACTGGAAGCATAGCCCGGCATGAATGTGGTAACATTGTGCATGTGTGGCTTTGCATGACCTGTGCAATGGCATGCACAGTGGCAGTGCAGACCCAATCATACACCATGCATGCAGTTGACATCATCTGTGAGAGTCATGGCCGCTCCATAGCTGTGTTATGGCATTGCACTAATCAACCAACTTCACAAGCACTAGCACACTTAACGTGACATGCAATAGCCCTACATTCAAACATGCTAAGAAAAAAGAATCATCGGGCAAGCAGCGGGCAACTGAGCCACTTTGCATGTCATTAGGAATCCTTCTGCATACATTACCATGTCTGATTGCACCTGGGCTATTTAAGGGGATAAGTGCACCCGTACACTGCACAGTGGAACTGTAACCCACAAAGCTGGAATTACATACCACACAAGCAAGGCAGCAATAAATCCCCACAGCCACATAAAAGATCTCCACAGCCACAGGTAGGTGTACTGGATGCCACATTCACACGGACACTTTGGCTACCTCATGACAGGCCCTGTTGCAAGGACAATGTGGAAAACAGTGAGGGAGCACCCAAACTGCAGCTATGGTAGGAAAGTAGCATAGGATGTGGTGTCCAGCTTAGCATAGGTTGGTACCTGGCAGATAAGTCAGTACATTGTACAGCCACTGCACTCTGATCCCTCACAACAGCACAGGTTGCTGGGGGACAGGGGATGGCCTGGATAAAGTCCCAGGGCCTGTCTAGACATGCAGGTCCCTGAATGTGGCCATGCATGGGGTAGGGAAACCACTCCAGAATGCAGGTTGTCATTGCATTACCTGTTCATATTTTTCATGGAATCCTAATGTCAGGGAGTCTCCCATATTGTGGCATGCTGTCGTGCCTCTCCTTGCTTGTCATGGGACAAGTCCCTTACCCTAATATACTCAATGTTACAGCACAGCATGTTCCTGCTGTCTGTACAATACCCTAGGACTGCATGTGTAGATCCTTCTACTCCATAAGACCAATATATTAGGGCTCTATCCAACACTCCATGATTTTAGGGGACATAATCAGGATATGTCCCACAGTTGCAGAGTGCCAACTTGGCAGCTCTACCTGTCACAGTCTTACTACCGTGTTTCCTCATGACACCACACTGCATGCCCAGACACAGCAGTACAAGGGGCCAGGATCTCTGTCCATACCTGTGGCATTCTACTCAGGACGAGGTCTAAGAGCCACATTCTTGACATACCGACATACATACACATCAAGGTGGTTCAGTGCCAGGTGTCCCCCGGGGAGGGGGTTGGGGGGCCAGCATTAGGCCACCAGATGGTGTGTGCTCCGTGGGTGACACATGCCTCTTCCTGTATGGGTCAACATGGTGCACTGCACCCATACTGCCAGGTGCATCAGTATGTTCCACAGAGTGCCTCTGTGTTCCACAGCATGTGACACTATGCAGTGCACCAAGCCAAGTGATAGAGAATAGTATCTACACATGCACCACTCTCTCAGCCCCCCTCACACCAGGTACAGCCCCCCTCCCAGACCATGGACTGCCACAGGTCATCCACACAGCAGGTCTGTCACCCACACTTGTCGACTCCCAATGTGCATGGCATTAGCAGCTGTACACCAGAGCCATACCATCCCAGATGCTGCAGGCAGCCAGTCTAGGGAGCTGTATCACCAACACACTTACTATGGCAGGTGGATGCACATCAGCAGTGTGTATTCCCAGGGGGGGGCCATGATGTGCCAGCATCATGCACTGGCTCGCCACCCACCACTGGTACCCTATACAGGTCATCGGTCCCCACCTGGACACAGTGGGGCCAAGTACAGTACATCCACATGCGTATCACTCTCACACACCTCTGACTGCTGTCATACCACTTACTCCAGTATGTCCCATGGGAGACAGAGAGAGACTGTACACCATTGCTTCACAGAGGATGGGCTGTACACCCTAGCACAGTCCTACAAAGTGAGGGAGCAGGGCATGTCCTGCAGTTGCAGCATGGATGCCACTGTACAGAAGGCTTGGGAGGAGATCACAGGGTAGGTAAATGTTGTTGGTGGCTGGGTCCAGACAACAGAGGCTGTCTAGAAATGATTCTGGGACCTGTGCCACTGTGCCAAGGACAACCTAGCTGCCCAGCACCAGGAGCAATGTGCCACGGGTAGTGTGTACCATTGCCACAGTGACAGAAAAACAGCAAAGACCATCACAGTGACAGAATCATCTGTTCGCTGTGATGGTGTGTGGGTTTTCTGACATTGCTGTCTCCAGGGAGTTCGCCCCCTTCCCGAAACAACTCTGACTCAGAGTTGGTAATCTATAGTGGCTTGGTGGAATCCATGGGTAGTGCCCCACAGTCATCAGCAGTGGCCAGGTCCCTGGAACCAGCAAAGGAGGTGGTGGCATCCATGCTGCAGTCTGTGAATTTGATAGGGGGTACCAAGAGGTGTATTTGAGACCCAGGTGACAGCCAGCCAGCCATGTAAGTACACTCCTGGATCCACCCCTTGTGTGCCATAGGTACACATGCAAGTCCCACCACTGTTGGGGGAACACTACAGACATGGTCATGGTGCATACAGTGTGGTCTGTCAGCACCCTGACCATCCATAGCACATTAGTGCGCAGTGACCCTGCCCTGTGGTGTCTGCTGCAGCATGTCGGCCAGACACCCCAATGGATCATGAACATGCACCCAGATCCACTGGAGTGTGCCCACACACATAGGATGAGTGTGCACTATTGTTCCATTTGTTTTCATGGGTGATGGGGCATACCGTCACTTGAGTTCTGTGTCTAGGTCTTGGTGCTGGGTTTTGGCCTGTACTGTGTGTGTTGACTTGCATGCGTGTGGTGTGTTTGTGCACCATGGTCAGGGAGCACTGTCATGTTTTCAAAATCCACCCTCCACAGGTAGCTGTCTGACCAGTGTGGGTCTGGGTTAAGGTGACCTGCTGATGCAAGTTGCATGCTGACATTGTGTTGACATGAGGCAACATCTGCTGGGGCATGCATGCACCATCAGCACCATGCATGGCATACTGTGTAGTTTGTACAACATTGACAGTCCACTCCTCGCTCAACAGCACAGGCCACGGTATTAGAGTTGGAGGAGGAGGACATTGGTAGCCTATCTAGCCATGTGCAGCAGTCACCAGCCAGTCTTACCACCCATCGGACTACAGTGCAGAGGCCCTGGAGTACAGCAACAAAGAGACATACATGGACACTTAGGAGCTAGTGGTACTGGTTGTTTGGCTGTAGAGACAGTCCCCCACAGCCAGCCCCCCAATCAGTGTCCATCCAAAGATGCACAGAGGCCCACCTGGTACACGTTCACCCCACACCCATGACTCTGGCACCACCCTTGCCTGTGTCACCACTGCCCGTACCCCTCACCACCTCCACCACTGCAGCCACCTCCACCACTACTACCCATGCCTCCTGCATGCCTTCCTGAGAGGGGTTGGTGGCCTGGTAGCATCCCCATCATCCCACACCTGTCCTGCACAGCCAACCATAGCAACTGCAGCCCCACCAACTCATCATCCACCCCAGTCGTGGTGTGCCTGCAGGCCACTTAGTGCCCACAGGTGCTACCAGAACCTGTTCCCAAAGACATTGTTCTCTAGCAGCAGGATGTGTTACAGTCTGGGTAGCTGCTGCAGTCTGCTATGGAGTCCTATGCTGCCACACAGTGGGAACTCAAATGTTTCAGGCAGGTCATTTACGATGTCCTGACCAACCTCCGCCACCTCCTGCCTGAAGACCTGTAGAGGGCTGAGCAGTGTGTGGAGGCCTGTGAGGCACACTACCTCAATGCCCTACAGCACATGTTTAGGGACCTCACAGGGGTAGTATGGGATGTTGCATCAGCAGTGAGTGATGCTGTGCAGCCCAGTCAGAGCCCCAGCATCTCCACTGATCGCAGCCCCAGAGCCCAGGGAACACCACGGCATACACCAATGCCATGAAGACTGGCAGCACAACCATGACCCCTTCTGCCAAAGGGCACTCCATGCACACTGGGGCACAACCAGACCCTCCTTGCATCTAGCACCCTGCTTAGCCGCACCCAATCCAGCGTGACATCATCATCAAGGTCATCCCCCTTACCACAGTCATAGGCCACAACCCTCACACAAAGGGGTCAATGACAGCAAATGGTCTGCATACACGGCAAGCACAGATGAACATAGGAGGGACAGCTCCCCACACCACTCCAGCATATCCCACACTTCTCTAGCACACCACAGTCATTACAGGGGGCACATCTGTCATGCATGGGCTCCTGGCACTAGGGCCTGCCTAGCAGACCATGCTTCTTGTGGCCTGCTTGGGGGGTCTGTCCCAGGTGACCAGACAGAGCACACACCACCTTATGGCACAGCACAGGTGACCCCGTGTGCCATTCCCCTATCACTGTTCTGTTGTACCCACAGCACTGCTTAAGGAAAGGATTGTGAAGCACTTGGAATTCAGCAGAGCACAGGATCTGAGGCAGCATTGATTTACAGCAGGAAGGTCATGTCAAACAAACCTGATAAACTTTTTAGACTGGGTGACAAAGGAAGTCAATCAGGGGAGAGTGTGTTCATTGCCTACCTCGATTTCAGTAAGACCTTCAACGCCATTCCACACAGAAGGCTAGTAAACAAGTTGGGTAGTCTGGGGATGGGACACAAAGTGAAGAACTGGATAAGAAATTTGTTGAGGAACAGGAAGCAAAGGGTGGTAGTAAACAGGATTCCATCCGAAGAGAGGGGGGTGTCCAGAGGGGTGCCTCAAGTACCAGTCCTGGGGCCAGTCCTTTTCAATGTCATCATTAGTGACATTTCAGAAGAACTGGAGGGGAAGATTTGTCCATTTGCAGATGATACCAAGATTGCAACAGGGTAGACACTCTAAAGAGGGTCAAAAGAATGAAGAGAGACCTAGGTAAGTTAGAAAGATGGTCCTGTGACAGGGTTGAATACGGCCCTGTCCCAGTTGTAATGGAGAAGGAGTTTAAATGCAAGGATCTGTTCTATTCTCTCCTTTTCTGTCTATTCTCTGGTTGTGCAACCAAATTTTCTTGTGAGATCTAGCAGTTGATCACCCCGACGGTCTTGCAATTCTCTGTCTCTCACGGTCTTTCTACCCTCACTTGCTGTTCTATCTTTTCTCCCCCTTGCATATCTGCTGGTATAAAAATATATGTGAATCATTTTGTGGACATGTAATTGATACTGGGATCCCTTTGTTTAAAACTGTCTGGAATTCAAGGGATTAACCTGAGATGCCGGTTTGAAAAATATTTCCAGAGCTGTCAAGAAGAGGTCAGTTCTGGGTCACAATGTTCTTTTTGTTGCACCTGCTGAAACTGACAAGAACACTGTGTGAGAAGCATGCTGTTTTCTTAACGAGCTCCTGCAAAGACTTATAAAAAAGAACTGCAATGTTTTGCAAAAGACAGAGACAGACTGAGATTTGAAACTGAGAAGAAAAAGGACTCTGCTTTCTATATTTGTACTGCCAGTGTAAATAGTTATTCTGAACTTTTTTTTTATTTCTATTTTACTGTAATTAATAATAAAACACTTTTACAGCTGCTCCTGGTTTCCCTATGCTTCCTGACCTGTGTCTTGACAACAGGTCCAAAATGTGACAATTGAAATTCAATGCAAAAAAGGGCAAAATCATGCACCTGTGGTGCAGAAACCCTGCCGAGAGTTACAGGATGGGGGGGGGGTACTGACGTTTACCAGGGAAGAAAGGGAATTGGGGATTGTCATCTCAGATTACCTAAAGGTAGATAAACAGTGTACCAAGGCTGTAGGGAGGGCCAGTGGCATGTTGGAGTGCATAGGGATGGGTATCACTAGCAGAAGAAAGGAGGTGGTGAAGCCACTGTAAAAAATGCTGGTGAGGCCTCATCTGGAGTATGGGGTACAGTTCTGGAGACTGCATCTTCGAAAGGATATAGACAGGGTGGAGATGGTCCAGAGAAAGGAAACTAAGATGGTACAGGGCTTGCACCTGAAAACATATGAGGAGAGACTGAGAGACCTCAATATGTATACACTTGAGAAGAAGCGAGAGAGAGGAGAAATGGTTGAAACCTTTAAGTATCTTAAGGGTTTGAACAAAGTGCAGGTGGGTGACATATTTCAGTATAGGAGCTGTACAAGGACCAGGAGGCATGATATGAGATTGGGGGGGCAGGATTAAGGGGAATGTGAGGAAGTTTTTCTTCAATGAAAGGGTGGTGGATGAATGGCATAACCTACCCCAGGAGGTAGTGGGAGATAGCACTGTGTGGGGATTCAAACATGCATGGGCCAGGCATTAGGGAACCCTAGTGGTGGGAAAGAGAGGTGAAAGCCAATGACCAAGCAGGGTCAGTGGCAGCTGATACAGGCAAGGAATACAGGCAGACTAGGTGGGCCTAGCGGTCCTTATCTGCTATCAATTACTATGTTACTATGTTGTACCTTCCCATCTCCAATGCTGTGTGCATCTCTGCAGCCCAAGCCCCCCCACCTTCTGTACCCCCCCATCATTCACGACTATCCCCACCTCCCTCGGGTCCTGTGGTGTGGGCACTTGTGGTAGGCACCCGTGTTTCTCCATGTCGAGGCCCATGCCACACCACATGCATCGTGTCCACCTCTACTGCACCCTCTGCTGTATATTCACTCCATACCACTGTATGTGCTCTACCACCATGTGATCTGTGTCTTCACAATACAGTTTTCAAACATGCAGCAGTGTCCTGTGTGGTTGATACTCATGTGCTCCTACTTAAGTTTCTTTTGATGTGAGCTCTGTATTCCTGGTCCCTCCTGGCCATGCAGGGGTGGATGCCTGTCAGCTGCTCCACTATCCCCAGCTCTTCTGGCTCCATGTCACTTGCACTGTGTTCTCTTGGACCAGGAGACATGTTCCATGAGACAGTACCATGTTGTGTGGCATACAGCAGGCTAGGAACATGGCACAGGACTTCTGGGGTATACTGTAGGCACCACCTGAATGGTCCAGGAACTGAAACCAAAGACATGTACAATGATGTTGCATGTGGCAGTGTGTTCTGCATTTTACCTGTCCTCTGCCACAGATGAGGGACAGAAGACAGGTGTTAGGAGAAAGGGGCACAAGAAATAGGCTCTGTCCCCTGTAAAGAAACACACACCTGTTCTCAGTCTAGCATCCTGTATCACATAGAAACATAGAAACATAGAATTTGACGGCAGATAAGGACCGCTTGGCCCACCCAGTCTGCCCATTTCCCTGCCTACTGGATAAGCTGCAGATCCTAGTTAACCAGCAGCCTACTTTTTCCTACCCCATCCCCTAGAATTGCCTTATGACTGTCCCATGCATGCTTGAATTCCACCACTGTTTTTGACTCCACAACCTCCTCTGGAAGGCCGCTCCATGCATCCACAACTCTCTCTGTGAAAAATACTTCCTTAAATTACCTCTGAGCTGCCCCCATCTTCAAATTGTGCCCCTTGTTCTTGCACACCTCTTTTTGAAAGATGCTACCCTCTTGGACTTTGTTGATTCCTTGAGGTACTTGAAAGTTTCTATCATGTCCCCCCTCTCCTCCTTTCCTCGAGGCTATACATATTAAGCTTCTTTAGTCTCTCTTCATATGTCTCCGGTGCAGACCCTGCACCTTTTAGTTGCCCTCCTCTGGACAGCTTCCATCCTGTCTATGTCTTTGCGAAGACTGGGTCTCCAGAACTGCACGCAGTACTCAGATGGGGTCTGACCAGCTGTCTGTACAGAGGGATAATAACTTCCTGTTTTCTACTGGTGATGCCTCTCCCTATGCATCCCAATATCCCCCAGCCCTCATTGCTGCCCTCTCACATTGCTTGCCCACCTTTAGGTCATCTGATATGACTACCCCAGGTCCTTTCCATTTTGTTGTTGTTAGTATCTCACCCCATTGTGTACTCTTCCCTGGGTTTTTGTTTCCCAGGTGCATTACCGCACTTAGCATTGAATCAAAGCTGCCATACATTTGACCATTCTTCTAACCTTGCCAAGTCCCTTTTCATCCTTTCCACCCCACCTTGTGCATCAACTCTGTTGCAGATCTTTGTGTCATCTGCAAAGAGACATACTTTTCCTTCAGTCCCTCTGCATTGTCGCTTATAAAACACTGAAGAGATCGGGTCCTAATACTGAACTCTGGGTACCCCACTAGTAACCTCCTTTCATCAGAGTGGACTTCATTTACATTATTACTTCCTGTGTCCTATTTTCCAGCCAATTTTTACCCAGGCTGTCATCTTGGGACCCACTCCCAGGCTAGCTAACTTGTATATTAATCTTTTGTGTGGGACTGTGTCAAATGCCTTGCGCTAAAGTCTGGTAGGCTATGTCCACAGCCCTCCTGATCTACTACTTTGGTCACCAGTCAAAGAAATCTATCAGATTTGTCTGGCATGACCTTCCTGCTGTGAATCCATGCTGCCTTGGGTCCTGTGCCCCTCTGGCCTCTAGATACTTGACAATTCTTTCCTTCAGAAGTGATTCCATCATTTTCCCCTACCACTGAGGTTAAACTAACAGGTCTGTAGTTTCCTGCTTCTGCCTTGCTCCCACTTTTGTGAAGGGGAATCACATCTGCCCTCCTCCAGTCCTCGGGTACCACCCCATCCTCCCATGATTTGTTAAACAGGGTAGTCAGTGGTGTCACTAATTCTACCTTAGTTCTTTTAGAATTCTGGGATGAACTTCCATCGGGCCCCATTGCTTTGTCCACCTTCAGTTTTAAGAGTTCTTTCAGAACCCTTTCTTCTGTAAATGGGCTGGTATCAACTTCTGTATCCAGTGTGTTTCTACTGTTTGTTCTAGGTACCCCCTCTTCCTTTTGTAAATACTGAGCAAAAATATTTGTTTAGTATCTCTGCCTTTTCACAGTCTCCTCTGCCCACCCTCCCACCCTTTATTAAGCCTCACTATCCTCCCTTGGTCTTCTTCATTCTCCCTGATGTACCTATAAAAGGTTTTATCCCTTCTAACTGAGTTGGCTATCTTTTCCTCGGTTTGGGCCTTTGCTGTTCTGACTGCCTTCCCAGCTTCCTTTTGCTTTAACTGATACAGTTCCTTGTCCTGCTCCTTCTGCGATTCCTTGTACTTCCTGAAAGCTTTCTTTTTCTCTTGAACCTTCACTGCCACTTCCTTTGAGAACCATAGTGGTTTCTTACATCGTTTAGTTTTGTTTATTTGCTTCACACAAAGGCTTGTTGCCTCTGTGATGGCAGTTTTATTATTCCCCATTGTTCTTCCACCTCCTTCCTGCCCATGTGCTAGTGCATTCCTTAGGCACTTATCCATTTTGGCAAAGTCAGCCCTCCTAAAGTCCAGTACCTTTGCCTTTGTATGGCTTGACTCTATTGCTGTGTTTATTGTGAACCATACTGTTCGATGGTCGCTAGTTCCCAGATGGCTACCCACTTCTACATCTGTGATCCTCTCTTCATCTCCATTTGAGAGAACCAGGACTTCTGGGGTATACTGTAGGCATACTGTAGGCACCACCTGAATGGTCCAGGAACTGAAACCAACAAGCCTTGAGCTGTGGCGCATCCTGTGCACCTGTCCACACTCCCCTTCCCTCTGCGAAGCATGCGTGTGCTTTTTTACACCTGTACACCCCTATGGGGGGTTGTGGGGGACATGCACTGTGTACTCACCAACAAGGTGTCCACTGGGTATGTCTCCACCTTCAAATATCTGGCACATGATCAAGTTATGCCATATGAAGGCATTGTGGGCATTGCAAGGGTATCATGCCAGAACATTGGCGATGCACCCTGTTGCATCGCACACCACCTGGCAATTGATGGAGTGGTACCCTCTTCTACTGAAGTAGACATCTTCCCCATCACCACTGGGTGCCCAGATAGCAACATGGGTGTAGTCAATGGTACCAACTACTGCTTGCAGGTGCGCAACTCGACAGAATTGCTGAATTATTACTGTACACTCTGCTGTTGTGCTGGAGAATATGATGAAGTCACCAGCATGTGGCAGCAGGGCATCTAGAAACTGGGCCAGCAGGCATGAGGTAGCAGATAGCGAGACACCAGTGGTATCCTCTATGGGTGTCTGCAATGACCTTGAGATGAGAAAGCACATGCTAGCTGTCACCTTCTGCTCAACTGACATGGCATGGCTGCACTGAACTGCATAGCACAACTGCTGATGCAGGAGCTCACACACTTGCCTGAGTATGGCCCTGTTGGGGCACTACTGGCCAACAAGATGCACATCTGTGAGACTCTTAAAGGTGAATTATGGCTGGTACTGTCTGTGTGCAGCATAGCACCTCCACAACCTACAGATGGGCTTAGGGTGGGCAACTGCCTCTCCTCTTCCTGCAGGGCCTCCTGCAGCATGAACAGCAAATGAGATCCTCTGGCTGCCATCTTGTTTCCTGGCTACAGTGTCTCCGCCCACCTCTAGGGTTTACCCAGAGTAAGTCAGCCTTTTTAATGTTAATGAGGTCACATACTTTAGTGACGTCCTACATAAACTTCTGGACAAACATTTCCCAATCACCACCAGAAGGGTCAGAGGTGGCAGCACCCGCTGGCTATCCAAGGAACTACTGGTCCAGATGAAAATTATGGACAAAACTTGGAAAGCCTATAAGTCATCTCCCTCCCCCCCGCTCTGGAACGCATACAGACAACTGTGCAATTACTGCAAACAGGCTGTTAAGTTGCTGAACTGCAAATACTATACCAACTTGCAAAAAGACACACTCGGTAACCCACGCT
The DNA here is from genome assembly GCA_016271365.2 of Neoceratodus forsteri. Taxonomy (NCBI): domain Eukaryota; kingdom Metazoa; phylum Chordata; order Ceratodontiformes; family Ceratodontidae; genus Neoceratodus; species Neoceratodus forsteri. Next base: position 740,402,714 of record CM057449.1, read on the forward strand.
GTTTCTGGGCCTCAATAGGGTCCCTCCTAAATCCTAAGTCTAACAAGCAGACAACACAGCTAAACTCACCCTCAGGTCCCATCACTGAACCTGGTGCAACTGTGGACACTTTCAACAGAATGTTTATGGACCTCTCTCCCTATCTTAAAAAGCTCCCTACTCAATCTCCCTCTGACCTACATGGCAAACCTCAATGCTCCCAGCCCTCCCCTAGTACTGCACGTGCTCCTCCATTTTACTTCAGGGTCATTGGCGTAAAAACCACTGCCAAACTCTTAAAGACACTTCCTACCCAAGCTAGCCCAGGTAGTGATGGGATATATCTTACCTTCCTGAAACTGCTCTCCCCAGTTATTGTAAAGCCCCTAACCTAAATTTACAACCTCACCCTGTCATCTGCAACAGTTCCTGGCTCTTGGAAGCACGGTCATGTCATACCCATATTTAAGGCTGCGGATCCCCTTGCTCCTGAAAATTATAGGCCTATCCCCCTCCTTCCTCACCTGAGTAAATTACTTGAGAAAATCATTCACTGCCAACTATCCAATCATCTAGAAAAATACCATCTCCTATTTCCTCTCCAGCATGGCTTCCGAAAACACCATAATACCTCCTCTACCTTGGCACTTTTTTCTAATCATATCCTTAGAAATATGAACAAGGGCAGGGCCACAGGCACAGTGTTTGTGGATCTGTCGAAGGCCTTCGACCTCATAGATCACCATCTCCTCCACTCCGCCCTGTTAAACTTTGGCTGCTCACCAGATACGGTCACATGGTTCCGTAGTCACTTCTCAGGCAGGTCCCAGTCCATCTTGATTGGTAAAAATTGTCTGCTCAGCTACCTTCCCACACCGGTGTACCTCAGGGCTCAATACTGGGGCCTCTACTTTTTTCTATGTTTATTAATGACCTCCCTGCTGAAAGCATCAATTACAGGACCCTCATCTATGTGGATGACCTAGTCATATACCACAGCAATAATTCCATAGAGTCCTTGTCCACCACCCTCACAGCAAACGTTGGGGCCACACAGAGCTGGTTTCTCTCCAGAAAACTTCTTGTTAATGAGAAAAAGACAAAGGCCATGCTCTTTGACTCTACGCCATTCCTAGTAAAGGTAGCCAGGGAAAAAAAAACACTCTTGATCGCTACCTTTGAAGGCCCTCCACTCGAAACTGTCCCTGTCTTTAAATATCTAGGTGTCACCTTAGACCCCTCCATTACTTTCATCGAACACATCAGCAACACTGTGATGAAAATCCACCAAAAATTAGGCACTGTCTACCTCCAAAATCAATTTCTGTCCCCTTAAGCGCCCCTAGCCATTGCTCAAGGAAACCTCCTGCCCCTTCTTGACTACTGCTTCCCCATATACTCTACTACATCCTCCTCCTTATGGACCCTCTTATATACCACAATACAAGTCCATCAGCCGCATTGTCCTTCAAGTCCCATTTACCACCCACCAATGCTCGCTATACCAGTCCCTAGAGTGGCTATCTCTGCAGGGTCATTTTGACTTTGTTATGGGCAGCCTCATTGACAGTGCAATCAGGAACCATCAGCTTCCCCCCAAAGCCTCCCTACTCTTAGACCTGGTATTCTCAAATGGGGACAGAGAGAGTATCTCAGATCTAGAAGTGGGCAGCCATTTGGCAACAAGTGACCACCAAACAGCGTGGTTCACGATAAACTCAGCTGTAGAGTCAAGCCATACAAAAGTGAAGGCACTGGACTTCAGGAGGACTGATTTTGTCAAAATGGAAGAGTGCCTCGAAAAGCAGTAGCAAACAGGCTAGAAGGAGGGGTGAAGCAACAATGGGGAAACATCAAAACTGCCATCACAGAGGCAACAAGCCTTTGTGTGAAGCAAATAAACAAATCAAAATGAAAGAAAAAAACATTATGGTTCTCAAAAGAGGTGGCAGGGAAGGTTAGGGAGAAAAAGATAGCATTCAGGAAGTATAAGAAAACACAGAAGAAGCAGGACAGAGAACTGTACCAGTTAAAGCAGAAAGAAGCAGGGAAGGCAGTCAGAACAGTAAAGGCCCACACCAAGGAAAGAACAGCCAACTCAGTTAAGAAGGAGGATAAAACCTTTTATAGGTACATTAGAGAGCAAAGAGAGACAAAGGGAGGGATACTGAAGCTAAATAAAGAGGAGGGTGGGTGGGCAGAGAGGGGGACAGTGAAAAAGCAGGGATACTGAATGAATACTTCTGCTCAGTATTCACAAAGGAAGAGGAGGGGGAGGTACCTCATCCAGTCAATAGAAGCACTCTGGATAGGGGGATCAATATCAGTCCTTTCACAGAAGAAAGAGTTCTGAAAGATCCCCTAAAACTGAAGGTGGACAAAGCAATGGGGCCTGATGGGATTCACCCCAGAATTCTAAAAGAACTAAGGAGAGAACAAATAACACCACTGACTACTCTTTTTAACAAATCATGGGAGGATGGAGTGGTATCTGAGGACTGGAGGAAGGCAGATGTGATTCCCTTTCACAAAAGTGGGACCAAGACAGAGGCAGGAACCTACAGACCTGTCAGTTTGACCTCAGTGGTAGAGAAAATGATGGAATCACTTCTGAAGGAAAGAATTGCTGAGTACCAAGAATCCAGTGGGGCACAGGACCCAAGGCAGCATGGATTCACAGTGGGACGGTCATGTCAGATGAGTCTAATCAATTTCTTTGACTGGGTGACCAAAGTAGCAGACCAGGGAGGGGCTATGGACATGGCCTACTTAGACTTTAGCAAGGCATTTGACATGGTCCCACACAAAAGATTAATAAACAAATTAGCCAGCCTGGGGGGTGGGTCCCATGGTGGTAGCCTGGGTAAAACATTGGCTAGACAACAGGATGCAGAGGGTAATAGTAAACAGAGTCTACAGGGAAGAAGGGGGGTTACTAGTGGGGTACCACAGGGTTCAGTACTGGGTCCAGTCCTTTTTAATGTCTTTGTAAATGACATTGTAGAGGGACTGGAAGGAAAAGTATGTCTTTTTGCAGATGACACAAAGATCTGCAACAGGCTGATACATGAGGTGGAGTGGAAAGGATGAGAAAGGACTTGGTAAGGTTGGAGGAATGGTCAAATGTATGGCAGCTTAGATTCAATGCAAAGAAGTGCAAAGTAATGCACATGGGAAACAAAAACCCAGGGGAAGAGTACACAATGGGTGCTGAGAAACTAACAACAACAAAAATGGAAAGGGACCTGGGGGTAGTTACATCAGATGACCTAAAGGTGGGCAAGCATTGTGAGAAGGCAGTAAGAAGGGCTGGGGGGATACTGGGATGCATAGGGAGAGGCATCAACATTAGAAAATAGGAAGTTGTTATCTCTCTGTACAGACAGTTGGTGAGATCCCATCTGGAGTACTGCGTGCAGTTCTGGAGACCCCATCTCCGCAAAGAGACAGACAGGATGGAGACAGTCCAGAGGAGGGCAACCAAAATGGTGCAGGGTCTGCACCAGAAGACATACGAAGAGAGACTAAAGCAGCTTAATATGTATACCCTCAAGGAAAGGACGGAGAGGGGGGACATGATAGAAACTTTCAAGTACCTCAAGGGAATCAACAAAGTCCAAGAGGGTAGCATCTTTCAGAAAAAGAGATGTGCAAGAATAAGGGGGCACAATTTTAAGGTAGAGGGGGGACGGCTCAGTGGTAATGTGAGGAAGTGTTTTTTCATGGAGAGGATTGTGGATGCATTAAATAGCCTTCCTGAGGAGGTTCAACGCCTACGTCTCTGACATATGGAAGGGTATCAGGAGTGAGATGAGTCTCTTTGCGGATGGTGGTGAATGGGAAGGAGGGGAGGGTGGCCCTACAGAGGGACCTGGAGACTCTGGAAAGGTGGTCTAGAAAGTGAAAACCGAGGTTCAATGCAGGGAAATGCAAGGTACTGCACCTGGGAGCCAGAAACCTGGGCTAAGTGTACCCACGGAGGGGGATGCTACAAGTATCAATGGCTGAGAGGGACCTGGGGGTGGTGGTGGATGTCAAGATGAACAACTCTGAGACTTGTAGGAGGGCAGTGGTCAAGGCCAACAGGATGCTGGGATGCATCACTAGGGAGATCACCTCCAGAAGGAGGGAAGTGATACTCCCTCTGTATAACTACTTGGTGAGGCTGCACCACAAGCACTACATGTGCAGTTTGAGGCCACACTTAAGAGGGACATCGAACTCCTGGAGAGGGTCCAGAGGAGGCAACCAAAATGATCTGGGGCTTGGGGACAGGTCCTAAGGAGAAGTTCAAAGAGCTAAATATGTCACATTGGAGAGAGAGGGACGGAGGGACATGATAGAGGTCTTCAGGTACATGAAGGGGTAGATAGGGGAGGAGCAGTCAGGGTGCTCTGAAGGAAGGAGGGGGGCAACTAGAGGGCATGGGAGGAAGCTGGAGGGGGGGAGATTCAGGGGAGAAAGGAGGAGGTGCTACTTCACTGAGAGGGTGGTGGAGCCATGGCATGCGCTGCCCAGAGGGCTAGTGGAGGGGTTCAAGAGGGGGTAGGACAGGTACAGGGGAAAGTTCTGGAAGCAAAGTCCTGTGCAGTGAAAATATCCGGGACTGGGAAGGGAGAAACCAGAGAGGGCGAGGGGGGCAGCAAGGTCAGCTCCCTGTGTGGGAAGGCTGACCAAACAAGCAGACACGAAAGACCTTTTAGGCCTATTCTGTTGGCATTTTAGTATGTTAGGTTGTGGAGTCAAAAACAGTGGGGGAATTCAAGAGTGCATGGGACAGACATAAGTCAATTCTAGTGGGGGGTAGGAGAAAGTAGGCTGTTTGTTAACTAGGATCTGCAGCTTATCCATTAGTGTCAGTGACTCAGTAGGTAGCACACTCGCCTCTGAGGCCAGGAGATCAGAGGGCTGTGGGTTCAGTTCCCACATCTGGCAGTTAATATCCCAGTATTGACACTGTAGTGCAGCATGAGAGGGGTGCTGCACTTCTGAGGTGCCGTCTTTCGGATGAGACGTTAAACCGAGGTCCCATCTGCCTGGACTGGTGGTAGTTCAGGTGGATGTTAAAGATCCCATGGCACTTATCGAAAAGAGTAGGGGAATTTTCCCGGTGTCCTGGCCAAATTTCCCTCATTCACTAAAAATATCACCAACAGCTTAATCTGGTTCAAGGTCAGTTGGCAGTCATCTGTATCCCCCTTCCCCGGGTCGTGCCTGAAAATGGGCAGGATTTGTCTAGTGCACTTACCCAGTCAACAAAAACTAATAAAATAATAAAATAAAATGGGCAGACTAGGTGGGCCAAGCGGTCCTTATCTGCCATCAAATTCTATGTTTCTATGTTACTCACTGACAGAGTGGTCTCTCGTAGTCTGTGGGCCTCCTCTGTTCCCCCACTTAAAGTCCCTTGCACTACTACTACCATGGGTAGCAAAGCCTTCTCTGTCTCTGCTCCTTCCCTCTAGAATAGACTTCCTTTGTCCATCCGATCATCCCCCTTCCGTCAGTCTATCAAGGCAAACTTAAGGGTGTGGCTCCTGACTGAGGCCGCTTATACGTGCAGCTGTTCCCCAGGCCATACCAGGGCCCGTATCCTGGCATAGCACCTTTTCATGCCCTCACCCTACCTCCACTGCCCCTACCCCCTACCCTATTGCACTGTTCTGCTCCTCTGTTCGATCTGGATATGACTACCTGTTTTATTCTGAACTGTTAGCAGGTTCTGCAGCTTAACTTGAGTTGCATTTCTGCCTATGACTTGTGCCTATTCCACTCCTGGTGATAGATTGAACCTTCATTTTAACTGTATTTATTTACTTGGGTCCCCGGTGACTGTATGTACATTGCATGTAATACTTTACCATAATCCTCATGTTAATCCTTTTATATATACTGCATAGCCACTTAATGTGTGTCACTACACCAGTATGCAGTGCACCCCTTCGGGTCGACACCCCAACAGCGAAACACGAAAAAAGACCATTACAGGGACAATCGCTGTAATGGTCCTTTTTTCGTGCTTCGCTTTCTGCCAGTGTTCTGCCCCCTCCCCAGACCAACTCCGACCTGGAGTTGATAATCCTGAAGTCCGGGGGTGCGGGGACAGAGCCCCCTGCATGGGGGGTGCGGAGGGGGAGCACCCCTCCACAGAAAACACTCAATGAATGGGCGGCACAATAACTGCATCAGTATTATGCCGTCACTGTGTGGGAGGTTGGTATTTTCACTGTCGACCTCCCTTGGTGCTTCCCGCCAGTATGTACTGATTTCTCTGAAATATTTTACTATGTAATGTGACCTTATAACAAGTGTTTCCAGCAGTCCTGTTTTGTCTTAATTGTATCTCTGTATTGTACTGATGTTTGTTGTGTTTGCCATGCTGGTGGCCCCGGGTTGCAACTGAAAACTGTCCTCTGGATCAGTTTGCTAACTCAGTTATCAAAGACATAAATAAATATATTTTTACAGGCAGTATTTGCACTGCGCAAAGTGGCTTGTGCTAAACTGTTGCACAGCACAGATGTGCTGAATATAGCACTGTGCCTGTACTCATGTCCTCACCCCTCCCTTTGCCCACTGAATACATTATCTTTAGCATGCGCACTATCCATGTTAGCATGTGTACCTTCCCTCTCTGATTACTGTGCTTGAGGGCAAACTCCACGCAAACGGCATGCAGTCACTTTGCCCATGGGGAAAACATTTTAATATCTGGCCCCAGATGTATAAGCAAGGCTTTATAGGATGGCTGATCCTTATCATATCCTTGTGCATCAACAAATGTCTCAAATGTGTCTTTGAACTGAGGGTCAAGAGAGTGGCCTGAATGTAGTGGTCACCTGTACACATCTGCAAAATGTGTATGTCATTTCAGAAATATGATTGTACCCTTTCTACTACACAGAAAGCTATGGTGTCCATTGTGGTTTTGAGTTGTCATACGAGGAAGTCGCAAGTTAATATGGGGAATGAGGGGAAGTACCTGACTTAGACAGCTGCATCAGCATTTACCACCCTTGTTTCCTCCTCAAAGGGCTTCAGCATTGTGCAAAGGGTCTCCATCAGGTACCACTGATTTGGACTGATGTTATGTCTCCTTTACCAATACCATGCTCTACAGTATACTGGTGGATAGCCTTCTGTTGTGCTAGCAGCCATTCCATCATGTACTAGGTGGAATTCCATGTTGTCATGGCATCCTGTTTCAGGTGGTGGTGGGGAAGGTTGTTCTGCTGCTGAATGTTTCATAATAGCTCCTGTGCCTTTACAGAATGGCTAAAATGACCACAAACCTTTTTGGCCAGACCTACACGTCTGCACAGTGGTGCCTTCCTCATCTAGGAATCTCTGAGCTGCCAAATGCATACAGTGAGCAAAACATGGAACATGTGTATAATACCTATCAACAACTGCCTTTACAATATCCTTTGCTTTATATGAAATTATGAAACCTGGAGTTAATGAGTTAGTCACTCATCAACCTTCTGTTGAAGGAAGCGTAACAAATGTTTTTCCACAATGGTCATTTGTTTTAACCATGCATTGATTGTAATTTGTATATGTTGTATATTATATGTGTAACATGTTTGCTATGTGTAACATGTTTGTTTTTATAGGCCCATGGGACCCCATTGTAAATGAGTCTAGGCTCAACTGAGTTATCCTTTTCTGAATATCAGAGTAATATTTTTACTACTACTATTACTACTACATTGTCAAAGCCAGCAATGTGGAGATTGGGGGCACTGGTGACTTGTGGTTATTGCTGCTGTGCTTGCTGGCACTTAACCCGGAGGAGGAAGAGGAGGAACAAGAGGAGGGGAATGAAGAGGGGAAACTGACCCAATGGGTAGTCACTGCCATATAAGCAGTAGTCTGATCACTGGTCCATGTCAGTGGTGATGTGAATGGCTGGAATAAATGATGCCTTCAGGGCACATGACACAGTCATGTAGACAGCGTGATACAAATCAGGAAGAGTCACTGTGGAAAAGTAGGTAGGCTGGACACTTGATACCATGGCACTGCAGCTTCATTAGTGACAGAAAACAGCATTGCTCACAAAGGAGAATGGCAGCAAGTTGGTGGCTAGCATTTCCACAGTTGCTCTTGTTAAATTTTTTGCCTCAGGACTGTTTGCTTCATATTTCTGGCCTATTTCAAGCTACTGAACTAGTGACAGTTGAATGTCTTTTTCCCTGAATGTGATAGTTGGCTATTATTTTTGCCACCCTGGTGGTGAAAGTGGCTGAGGATTTGCAGCCCCTTGGATGTGGGATCCATGACACGACGGCGATAACTTTTTTCCAATACAACACTACAGCAACGGATTTATGTCACCCACAAGTTGCGGTCGGTATAAATCCATTGGAAAACTGTCTGTGTTTTTCAGGGGGCTTCACCCCCCCTGTACCTCCTATGCAGGGGCGTCTGCCCCTCTGCACCCCCTCGTAACTAAGGATTATCAACTCCAGGTCAGAGTTGATTCGGGGGGGGGGCAAACCCAGGAGAAAGCAGTGTCGGGGTCCCACAGGTACATTACAGTGGCAACAGCGACTTGACACTGTAATGTACTTCACTTTCAAAATGTCACTGCGATGTTGGCATATGTTGGATGCGTGGAGTCAACAGGTTAAGGAAATGATGAAGAAAGATGTTGGAGTGGTGCATCAGCTACCACTTGAAAGACTTTCTTCCCCTTCCTCTCCATCTAGTGTCCTAATGTTCTCCTCCCCTGATCATCATCATTAGCAGCAGCAGCAGCAGCAGTTTCACTTGCCTCGTGGTGCTGTTGCTGACACTGTGCATTGGCGTTTTGTAATTCGGAGAATTACTCCTAGTCTTTAGTATTGATTTAAGTCGATATTCCTGTTGTTGTTTGTATCTATTACAATTTTTGCCAGGCCTCTGTTTTTTCCAGTCCCACACCCTATCATGTAGGTAATCCTTGTGATCCCGTTCCCATTTAGTAAGCTTGATTTTCTTTATTTTGTCCTCTTCCTTCCTAATAGTGTCCTTTAATATCTTTTCTAGGGTTACAAACTCCGAATGTTCCTTGAACTGGGCCACAGTTTTTTCTTTAGTCAAAATGTCAGAGGTCACATCTGTTTGCTGAGCCTTATAATCTTTAATAACAGTTTTTATTAGTTCATCCATACCAATTTGTAATGAATTTTTCCAATCAGACATGAACATCTGTCTCTCCCATCCATATCCAAGCTTATCTGTGACCCGTAAACTCCTGGGTGAATGGCCCACTCGTAAGTAAGCTTCCAAAGTCAGTTTTCCCCAGTGGTGTCTGCGACCCCTAAGAATTGCCCTCTCCTACTCCAGAAAAGCCCTTTTAATGTCCGGTGCCTCCAGTTCAACATCAAAAATTTCTGGAGATCTATTAGCTCCCGCTTCCTGGGTTTCAGCTAAATCTCGAAACAGATCTTCTTCACCAGCTGCAGTAAATACAAAAGAGGCAAATGAGCTGGCCATGGCTCCAATCTGAATGGAATTGAAATCTAATGTTGACATTCCACATGGCTGTCACTACACCATTCCGGCCAACAAAATAACAGACTGTCCCAAAATGTCTCAGCACAAATAGTTTCAAATGAGGGCTATCATAAGTGTACTCACAGAACTTCTGTTGTTGAATCCATAGGAAAAGGTAACGATCACAGCCCCAAAAAGGTAATGGCTGCTATGTAAAAAAACACCAACTAACAGCCCATGATGAGCATGTAAGAACAGTTAAACATAGCACAAGCAGCAATACGGCTCAAACCATGCACGGAGGGTGCGGGAAGTAACTAAAGAGTTCAATCAGACAACCAAACTAACGCACACCTCAGCTGTAGTTTCCAAGGCTTTATTTCAAAAACTTAAAAACATGCCACCAACATTTACAAAGGCTGGTTCACCTCACAGAAACCCCCACCAGTTTCATATGCAGTACGTCATCAGGGGTGGTTTCACATGAATGGTCTTAGGTATTTATATTAGAAACCATTTAAAGTGACAGTGCAATATTCAGAGTGCCAATCATTATTATAAAGTGCATAGTAAACACTATGGCCCAGATATTCAAAAGGGCTGCGCATGGCACAACAGTGTTGCACCATGCACAACCCACTGATGCGTCCCGGGGTGATATTCCAAAGGGAAAAGTGTGCCGCACAAATCCCGATGTGCCGGAGCGCATCAGTAATGTATGCAGGCACAGGTAGGTGGGGCGTGCCCATGCATAACCTGCACAGCCCTATATTCAGCCCAGGATGTGTAGAGTCATGCATGTGCAACCCTTACCTGTGCCTGCACAAAGTTAAGCCAAAAAAAGAGGAACAAGTGATGGCCACCAACAGGTGAGCTGCCGCAGTGCAGGGCGCAACACGGCAGCTGCCACCTGTGGGTGGCCACCCGAGTTCCTGCCTGCACCTGGCGGCGCCCCCATGCCCCATCATGGGCATTTGTAAACAATAACCCCCCAACATCCCTGGTGGTCCAGTGGACCGCTATGTGCCCGATCGCTGGTATCAGTATTATAACACCCCACGTCCAATATCCCTGGTGGTCAGTGGACTGATCGCTGCCTGATTGTGGGCATCTGTACAGCATAAAATATTCCTATTACCCTGGTGGTCTAGTGTACCCCCTTCCCACCCCTACTGAGACCCACTGCCCACTCCCCGGTCAGCCAGTGGGCGGCAGCACCTCCGCCTGCCACCGCCCGTACCGACTGACAGCTCGGTAGGGCTGCACACCTATTGGTTCACAGCATTAGCCAATGGGCGTAGCAATACCATACTACTCAGTCCAGATATGTGAATGAATTCATTCACGTATCTGGACTGAGTAGTGGCATGACCTCGATGCCCATTGGCTCATGCTGTGAACCAATGGGAGTGCAGCCCTACTGAGCTGTCAGTTGGCGGGCGGCAGCAGTCGGTGGGTGCTGCCACCACCGCTGACCGGGTGGAGCAGGGTGGTGGGCCTCAGTGGGCGGGTGGGAGGGGGGTACACTAGACCACCAGGGTAATAGGAATATTTTATGCTGTACAGATGCCCGCGATCGACACATAGCGGTCCACTGGACCACCAGGGATATTGGACAGGGAGGGGGTTTCTTTTAGATGAATGCCCGCGATAGGGCTGCAGGGAGCATCAGTCCCCGATGGCTGCTGCCTGGCAGGGCGCCAGGCGCAAGTCGTCGGGGATCAGCGCACCTGCATGCTAATGGCATGCAAATGGGGCCATAATGAGATGCAAATGGCCCCATGTGCACCTTGCATAAATTATGGCCCCATTTGCATGTCCCCTTTTGAATATTGCAGGTGCTGTGCATGGCGCAATGGCACTTGCGCTATCGCATCTCCATGCTCCACTCTGGCCACTTGCGCTGGCGCAGTACCACTGCGCCATGCACAGTGGGGGTTGCCAGGGTGTGATATTCAAAGCTGCTGCGCCATAGAGCAGCTTTGTTGAATATCGCCCAGGCCACACCCCTGCGCAACAAAGTTGAGCTGCGCCCAGGCTTGCGCCACAGTCTGGCGCAGTTTGAATATCCGGGCCTATATCTATTATATAATCCGGCCACCTCCTATCACACTATAATAACCTACATATAATATAATATAATATAATATAATATAATATAATATAATATTAGTAACTAAAACCAAATTGAGTTGTATACTGCAGAGTTACAAAAAACATCAGTAGTAATTATTACATATGCTGAACAATTTCATAGCACACTTCTTTCAAAAGGAGAAGAAAAGTTATTTTCTGTAAAGAAAATTTCAACTGCATTCTTAATTTCTCAAACTGTCACATGTTCAATTACTGAAGGCAGACCAAACAATTCCTAACAGCTCTGAAACGAAAAAGAGAAATGCAGTTTGTGAGGTCTACAAAAATCGAGCCAGTGTAGATACCTTCATCAATAGCTCTATCAATGAAGCTGGTGAATTTAATCAGGGCTGTCTCAGTGTTGTGCCCAGGTCTAAAACCATGTTGTGCCTCAGTCTGCAGGTTGTGTTTCTTGAGGAATTCTATTGTTTGCTTATGGATGATTTTTTCAATGATTTTGGAGAGGGGGGCCAGGAGAGATGTAGGCCTGTAGTTGGAAATCTCATCTTTGGGTCCGGATTTATGTAGGGGTTTGATAGTGGCACTTTTCCATTTCAAAGGAACAGAGCCAGTGCAGATTGAGTAGTTAAGAATTTTGGTGAAAGGAATGGCCATGGATTTGCAAACCAGTTTGAGGATCCTGTAGTCAATGTTATCTAGTCCAAGGTAAGGCCTGGGATCATTTGTTTTAATGAGTTTAACCACTTCCGGGGGGGGGGGGTAAAGAAAATACAAGGAGGGGGGGGGTTAGGAAGGTTTGGGGGAGGGAGGTCTGGGGACAGGAGGATGGTCTGGCTTGTATTTGTCCAAATCGCCAAAGAAGGAATTAAAAAGTGTGGCAACCTTCTGGGGATCAGTGATTGCCTGTCCCCCAGAGGAGAGGCTGATTTGCTAATCATTATGTTCTCTTCCGATGATGTCATTTAGGATGTTCCAGGTATGCTTTCTTAGGGTTGCCACTAGAGCTGCGCTGTTTTTCAGTGAGAAAGTTGATTTTAGCTGACCGGACTGCTGATTTACAGCTGTTCCAAAGAGTTTTGAAATGTCGAAGAAAGTGTGGAAGTTTAAGTCTTCTGTATTTTGACCACACCTGGTCCCTTTTCCTCATAAGTTTAAGGAGATCTGAGGTCATCCGTTTGTGACTGTGACCCTTAACTCTAGTTTTTTTTACAGGGATGAGGGAGTCACATAGAGAGAGGAAATTAATACTGAACTTTTCAAGGGCTGAATCAATGTCGGTTATGGATTCTGTGAAGGACCAGTCAGAGACTAGGGCAGTCTTGAAGAATTCCACTGGGTCTCGTTTTTTGAGCTTTGAGCTGTCTGATGTGGATGAATAAGGGTTTTTGGTTAGGGAGTCTTAGCTGACCAGCAGCTGTACACGCAGTGGTCGCTAATAGAACCGGGTAAGACCCTGGAGGAGGTTACGTGGGAAGGGTTAGAAACTAGAATCCAATCCAGTGTGGATTCATACCCAGTCCTATAGTTGGTGCGAGTGGTGGAGGTAATGAGCTGGTGGAGACTGTGGTTCATAACAGATTCCTTGGCGGCGCTGGACTGAGGGGACTACCAGTTAAAATTAAAATCATCAAGGATTATCCATTCCCTTTCCTGGGGAAGTTAGTTTTTTAAGTCAAGAATGAGATCAAGTTCATTCACAGGGGTACCGGGGGGAGATAGGTGATGTTGTTGGTGATTATTTTGTTATTGCAAAGAGAAAGTTAACTGATAAGGATTCAAGGTGGGGGTTTGTTCAAGGTGTTACAAGTTCAGTGGCTGAAAGGTGGTTTGCTACTCAAAGGAGGCAACCACTCCCTCTTCCCATGTCTGTCCTTCCTGAAGAGGGAGTAACCCTCAAGGCAAATTTCATTTGAGGGGATCTTGGGGGTTAGCCAATTTTCGCTGAGGGCAATAATGTCAAAGGTACTGGCTGTGAGCCAAGATTCCAGTTCTGGGTTTTTTGTCTAAAAGACTTTAGATGTTAAGGTGTATGATTTTAAGCTGACCATTCTACTTAGGGGGGAAAGAGGAGATGTCGAGGGCTGCTTTTGGGGCTCCAGGGTTAGGGTGAACTGACCTGGAAATGAGGAGGAGGAGGAGAAGGAACCTCCTGTGTCTCCCGTTAGCAAGCATTGTGAGCTTAGGGGATCAGAGTCTAGTAATGTATCAATGAATAACTAGCAAATGTGGTGAAGATAGCCTATGATTTCTGGGAGAGGCTTTGGAGTATGCTGCCCTTCTTATTCAGCCTTGGCCTAAATACTGAGACTGTGTGATGAAGTTTGTAAAAGAGCTGTGAACACTTAACTCTGACTTTGATTTTTATTTATCTGTGTTAATCCTTGTGGAGGGAAGGATTGTTTTTACTATGCTAACTTTATCCTTGGTGAAAGAGGTTTGGTGGTGAGCTGACTACCTTTATAATCTGGATAGCGAGGGTGTGCGTGTTGCACAATAGATATTGGAGATTGATTTAACTACTTTTATGAACTGTTTAGTGGGAAGGGCGTGTTGCTTATTTAAATATTTTGAGCTAAAGCCTAATATAAATGTGATAATTTATTTGTGAAATTTAACAGTTCACTAGAAAGAAGTAAAACAAATTGAAGAGAGGTAATGAATAACTATTGTTGCAGCAGAGAGAAGAAAGTGTGCATATAAGTTAGTAAAATGGGGTCCCCTTTAGGGAGGCTGGCTGGGATGGTGGTGTTATTTCTTTGGAGTGTGATGTGTATTGCGGACACTAACAATGGAATGGACATACACATACAGCCAAACCTTAAACTATGTGGAGACACAGCACACACAAGATCATTCCCTCCCCCATATAATGATTGGGGAATAACATCAGGAATGTTGTCACAAACAATAACTACAAGTTTAGTGAAGGCAATAGTTAGTGCCGCCAGACTCATAAATCATTTGTCTCCTAAAGGGAGGTATTTTGTGATAAAGCTGAGAACAAGAGCAAATATAAAGAAAGTTATAACAGCTAAGGGACTAATTATGCTAAGCTTAATTTTGGCTGGAGATGTGCAATTAAATCCAGGTTCATCCACAGAAACAAGAGAAGGAGAGGATATTTTAAATGGCACAGGGGACACCTTTATACATTTTAATGTACGAAGTCTAGTTCCTAAAATGAATGAAGTTAAACACTGGGGCCCAGATATTCAAACTGCGCCCAAAAAGTGCGCAATAGCAGAAGCAAGTGCAAGTCTATTGCGCCCATGCGCAAGAGACACGATATTCAAAAACGGAGCAGGCCAAATTACGCCTACAGCCAATGACTGAATATCGCACCACCTGTGCCATAGCGCAACTAGGGAGGGGAAGCTGAGCAGATCTGATATGTCATAGCGCAACAAGGGATGTTCAGCTGAGCAGTCCAGAGGCACCATAGCGCAACTAGGGACGCCCCCCAGCAGCAGAGCAATGTAACTGAACAACCAGGGAGGTAGGGGCCCACCACCCATCCCACAGATGGGCACAGGAACACACAGCAGAGCAGACATCGTCCCCCCACACCCCAAGCACTGCACAACTGGGGGAGGGCTGGAATAACCACTGGCCCATGGAGACGAGCAAACAACCCACAGCCGGGCCATGGTGCCCCATCACACCTACCGGCAAGCTGTGACTGGCACACAAGGAGGGAAGACCACCCCGTGCCACACCATCCCCCCCAGTGCAGAGCACACACTGCACCGTGACCCCCAGACACCCCCCCCATGAGCAGTGACCACCACTGCAGGAAACCCCATGCATGCCACCACCCCCACTGTGACACTGAAACCCTGTGCACCACAGAACCATGCAAACCAGCCCCACCATGAGCACACATCAGCAGGTGGCAGCACACAGCAATGCAACAACAGCAGACACAGTGCCACCATGCACAGTCCCCCCAAGGTACTGCTGAGAGACCAACCATGCATCGGCACAAGAGGTACCCCACACGGGACAGGTCGTGCCCTTGACACCACCACTAGTGGTACAGCACCCTGCACAGTAGTCCAGTGACACACCCCGACCCACCACTGGCCACAACAGCCAGCACAGCCACCCACAGTGGTGCATGGAAGCAAGCACCACACCGGATGCCACACAGTGTATGGACAGACACCCACCCATACCCAAGGGCACAACAACACAGGGATGCAGTGGTGGGGAAACCAAGCCCCCATTGTGGGCCCATGTAAGCTGTGTACACACAACCCACAGTCCTCCATGGCACTGGAGTGCCAGCCACCCTGTGCAGGCACTGTGGACCCATACACCACCAGCAGTTGTCCGGAGCACAAGTCACAGACAGTGGGGCACATCCCCTGCAACACACACAAGGCACAGCATGGAGGTGGGACAACGACTGTGGTGCCCACAGTGCCACCCGAGCCAGGCATGCACCACACCAGTGACAGGAGGCAACCCAGCAAAGTGACGGGTACAGTGGCCGCCCTGCAGGGACTGCCACCACTGACATGCCAGCGGACCGTGCAGGTCACAGACAGGCATGTGTGTCAGCAGCACAGGCCATGGACGGGCCGATGGGTGCGCCATGGACACAGAGCATGTGCCATGGACCACTGCACACAGTCATCCAGTGCACAGGGCACAACACGCACACCACAGACACTGACTGATAGCTACCCCCACACCATAGTCACCTCCACACGGACACACACACATACCCATGACTGCACCACCCCTGACGCCATGCACACCACTGCAGCTGAGCACCTATAGCCTGCTGCAAATCAGAGACCACCACAGTATTTATATCAAAATTAAATGTATTGAACTAATATAAAATTCAACTATTTACAATATCACAAAACTATATACAAGGTTGGGGGCCACAAACAAGGTGGGGTGGGTAGGGGCAAGGTGGACAAATGGAACAGGAAAGGAGGGGTGAGGGTGGGTCGGGGGTAGAGGAATACAGGGACTGATAGATCCCTAGCGACAGTGCCGTTACCCGCTCTGACTCCTGTGGCCTCTGTGCCTTCTCAGGACCCCGGTGTTATCTATCCACCTGAGGATGTCCAGCGATGCCCTGGCCACCAGTAGTGTTTCCCTCAGTGCCTCCCTGATTTCCCGTAGATGCAGGGTACCTAGGACAAGGGAGCACAGTCAATAGGTGTGAATGCACAACCCCATACAGCCCGCCCACTGTGCATGGCATACGGCCATGGGACATACCACTGTGATGGTGTGTGACCACCCGCAGTGATCACGTCCACAGGACCTGCCCACCCAGGCGCATACAGCAATGCAGAACACTGCACACTCTCACTGGCCAAGTCATGTACAGCACCACCGTGGCCGTTTAGTGACATGGCTATGTGGTGCAAAGACAGTGGCACAACCGTGCACCTGGTGCACACATGGACCACCATTGACGCACTCCCAGACATGTATTGCCACTGAACAGTGTTGACTGTAACAAGTTGCGTGCATGGCAGTGGTGTCGATGTATGGTGGCCATGCCCCGCTGCCCACCCTGTGACACAGCATGCAATAGTAATCATGGATGTATGGCACTCACCCTCATCAGGCCGGTCAGGTGGGCGGTGATGGCCCTCGCCCCGCCTGGCTGCACTGTCCTCCTCCCTCCGCCACTCCTCTCTCAAACGGCAATGTTCTTCCGGGCCTGTGGGAAAACAAGAGAGAAGAACATCAGTGCAATCCCAAGCAAAGTCCCCTGCCCCAAGGTGTGCCTCCCACCCAGCCAGACCCACCCACCCCACATCCTGTGAACACCACCACAGCCAACCCCAGACGGTCCTTCCCTTTGTGCCAGACACATACAACACTGTTACCCATATGGATGATAAAGTGTGTTGACGGAACCTCACTCACCGTGGCACATAGCTCCCTCCTGGCACGTGCCCGCAGTCGTGCCAGTAGATTTGGTTCCCTCCTCCACAGGTCCCTGTAGCGGTGCCTGCACTGCTCCACACTCCTACCCCATCCAGTGGCCTCCTCCAGGGCAGTGGCCACCTCCTGCCACACCTGGGTCCTGGCCCTGTCCAGGGGCGCCTCCCCGAAGAGAGGCCCATGGTGTGGCTCCACAATTGCCACCAGATGGGCCAACTCAATCGCAGACCACTGCGCTGCCCGTCTGCGTGCCATTCTTCCAGTAATAGTAGGCAACATGGCACTCTGCAACACGGCTCCCCATGTGCAGATGCTGCGCGGTACAGCGCTGCCATTCCCTATCATGCTGTTACCGAACAGCGCGATAGAGGTGCACCCATGCCTGACGCATGGCGCCTAGGGGGCAAAGGTCGGGCACAGGGTCAAGGGTCTCTGGCGCATGGCCACGCACAGTGCCATTGGAAGAAAATGCATGTAGCACGATTGGCTGACTGTGTGCCAGCGCCATAGCGGCCTACCGCGCAGTTGACCCATTAGGCCTATGATGGCCCAGTGCCACAGCGCCATGTAGAGACCATCGCTATAGCGCCACTGGCACAATGGTGGCCATGCTCTGCATTGCCTACCGTGCACAGCACGTCATCAGCACGACAGACGCCTGTGTCAGCAACCCGGGCATGCGCGGTGAGGTGTGTACTACGCATGTCACAGAACTGCGCCATTGGCTCAGCATGGTCATCACAATTGCGCAAAGTGCAACAGCGCGATATTCAGCCTTCATATGCAAATCATCTAATCACCTAAACCATTCAATGGTGCAGCACTGCAATTTGCATCTACTTAAAGTTGCTCCTTGCCTCATTTGCATGGGTTGCGCTATAAAAGTGCGACATTGTGCTGCAGTGGCCATAGTCGGTTACTGCAGTCTATTGGTGAGTTGCATGCTGTTTGGGAGTGTGGACTGTGGATTCAGGGATATGCATGGGACCGCACAGTGACAGGTAACAACTGCCATCCTTACAGGCTACATAATGACCAAGCAGGTTGTTGGAGAGGAGGAACACAGTGGTGGGAGGAGGAGGAGGCCTAACTTTACAAAGGCCGAAACTGAGGCCCTGTTCGAGGCCTACCTGGATCAGGAGCCACTTCTCAGTGGACGGCGGGGAACACCTCAAGCCCGTGCTGCTGCATGGGAGGAGGTGGCATGTGCTGTGAACCTGCATGGCAGCCACCAGTGCTCCATGCAGGAGTGTAAGAAAAAGATGGGCATGGACAGGAGGAGGATAAAGGAGAAGGTGGCTGCCATCAGGGCAGCATGTGCTGCAACAGGTGGGGGACAGCGGAGGTGGTACAGCTGACCCCACAGGAGGAGAGGCTTGCTGGAAGCATGCAGCGCAGTGCCATTGAGGGTGTTCCGGGTGGTGGCTTCCAGAAGGGTGGTGGCCCATCACTGCATGGTAAGGCATGGTCTGTCTATGGGGGGGGCAGGGTAGGTCACACGCACCAACGTGACTTTGCTTTCCCTTACAGATCCTGAGTGTCTGCATGGGTCAGCAGTGGTGGGCCTGTCCACTGAGGACAGTCAGCTGGAGTTGGAGGAGGGACCATCCACCTCCACAGGTATACGTGGATCATTGCGACAGTGGGGCTGCCTGGCTGTCCACACTGATGTCGTTGTAACAGGTGTGGAGGAAGCCCTGCCTGTGTCCCAGCATGCTGGCGTCCATGGATGCCAGCATGCTGTGACTGTGGCCGGTGCAGAGTCTGTTACCAGTGATGATGACACGACCGTCATGGGCAGTGACACGTGTGTGCCACGAGATGGCCACACAGCAGGGCAGTTCGTGCCCATGGCTGTGGGTGGTGCCGCTGTGGAGGCCTGCGTGTCAGCACAGTCCCAGGCTGTGCCTGTCAGCACCAGTGGGGCAGCACTGGTATCTGTTCAGGACAGTGGGACTGTTGCGGCCACTGCGGCTGCATCACTGAGCCCTGGGGAGTGGCAGCCGGAGGGGCAGCATCGGCAGTCGCCCAATGGGCTTGGGGGTACAGGGTTCAGCGGCGGCGTCTGCACCACCTGTGGACATGCCCAGACCTGGTCCTGATGCACAGCACCCACCCTCAAGGGGTGCTGATCATCGGGGCCGTGCACACCCTGAGGGACAGGATGCCGAGGAGGCTGATGACCTCTTGGACGAGCATACCCGCCTACTGCAAGCATCAGTCCAGCAGCAGATGCAGCTTGCGACATCCATGGATGCACTGCATGTGGCTCTGGAGCGGGCAGAGGAGCATCGCAGCAGGGACACCGCACTGATCCTGGCAAGGATGGACCATTTGCGGAAGGATGTGACCGCTGCCATTGACAGGCATGCACAGGCATTCATTGCTGTCATGGCCACAATGGGCACACAGTCAGGTGCCCATGCATCACGGACACCGCGCAGTGCATTATCCACCCCCTGTTCCCGGCATCATGTGACTCCCACCCTGTCGATGCCAGGTTCAGCTGTGGGCATCCCGAGCACTCCTGGTGCAGGCATGTTCGGTGTGCTGCAGACCCCTGTGCGAGCACGGTCGCGTTCACGCAGTGGAACCCCTGGGGGACCATCGGTGCCATCCCATGAGGCCAGTGGTCAGCCTGTCAGTGCTGGCGGGTCTCAGCAGGGCCGCCCATGCATCCGTGGTGGCGGGGCACTGTGTCGCGCGACTGACCTGTCTCCAGCGTGGCTACTGTCTGGTGCTGCCCTGTGCATTGTGTGTTTCAGTGGGCAGTGCACGGGTGGGTACTCGGCCGTGCCGCGGACACGATCCACCTGCACACCCTCCCGGCTGCTGTCCGCAGTTGCGTGTGCATGATGATGCCTGCATTGTGCTGTACACCAATGTGCAATGGTGCTCAGCATCTGACACACGCACATGGACAGACAGTAGGCGTGGTGGCCTGTGGAGATGTGTGTTGCTAGGGTTTGCGTTCTGGGTCAGTGTGCCTTCTGCCCTCTGTGCACGTTTGTTGCATTGTGTCTGTGCGTGTGTGCATGTCCGTCCGCATGGCATGTTAATACTCACCCATCCCTGGTTGTGTGTGTGCTTCTGTGCCCTGCCACTTCCCTTAATGGCATGCACCCCTGGTGTGTGTCCATTCATGTTTGTGGGTTGTGCCTTAGCCACTGGTGGTTGCGCATGGCCTCATGACTTACCTGGGTTGGCTGAAGTGCTCCTCCGTGATGGTGTCCCGGTGCAGCTGTGCCAACCGAAGCAGTTGGGGGTCCCGTTGGCCAAGGGGGGGCTGCCCATCACCATCATCATCGGCGTCCCCATCGTTCCCATCGCTGTCCCCCTCTTTGACCTGTACGGCTATCCCACATTCATTGGCCATGTTGTGCAGGATGCAACAGGCCAGGAATAGCCCGCAGGCCTCTGAGGGGCTGTACTGTAGGGCACAGCCAGAGGTGTCCAGGCAATGGAAACGTGCCTTCAGCATCCCAAACACCCGCTCGATGACATTACGTGTGGTGGCGTGTGCCTCATTGTAGCGTTGCTGCGATGGGGTCGCGGGTCGCAGGTAGGGTGTGAGCAGCCAGGGACGGAGTGGGTATCCACTGTCACCTGTATGTAGAGGGTGGAGGTTAGTTTGGTGATCAGCATCACCCTGCCCCAGGCCATGTAGGCCATTACTCATGCCACCTCTGGCCATGCCCCCCCAGGCCCTGTGATTGTCCATGTGGTTTGCATACTCACCCAGTAGGTGTCCAGTGGGGATGTCCCCACTCTCGAATCTGTGGCACAGTGCCGACTGGTGCCAGATGAAAGAATCATGTGATCCCCAGGGTGCGTGGCATAGACATTGATTATGCGCCCCTTAGCATCGCACACCACCTGGCAGTTGATGCTGGCATAGACCATGTGATTTATTTATGCAGCCCCCTTGGGGCCAGGTGGTGTGCGTATGGCCACATGGGTGCAGTCTATTGCCCCTAGCATGCCAGGCATACGTGCTACCCTGTGGAACTCCTGTATGTTTGCTGTTCGCTCCACCGCTGTGCTGGGGAAATGGATGTACTCCGCAGCATGTGGCAGCAGTGCACTGAGGAACTGGGTGAGGTGGCGTGACGTGGCTGACTGGGTTATGCCTGTGGTGTCCCCAGTAGGTCTCTGGAAGGCCCCCATGGTGAGCAAGCACATGCAGGCTGTTACCTTAGTCTCCACTGATAGGGCATGGCTCCGTCGCGTGGGTGCCTGCATCACATCACTGCACAGCTCACAGAGCCACCTCAGAATTGCCCTATTCAGGCGGTACCGGCCCACAATCTCAGTATCGGTGTACAGCTCAAAGCTGGTGTGGGTTCAGTACTGCCTGTTGGGGGCATACCGCCAATGGGCCCTTCCACGGCCACATCCCCCTGCCACCCACCTTCTCACCCCCCTCATAATGGCCTCCATTTGGAAGGTGGCACTGGCTATGTCCCTGGCTTGTGTTCACCCCCCCCGGCAGCTGTTGCTGTATTCCCCCCGCTGTCCTGGCTGCTACTTCCCCTGTACCGGGTACACCTGCCTGTGCTGGCCTCTGTCCTGTGTGGCTCCCCACACCTTCCTGTGCCTGGCTGTTCAGAGTGCCCTTTCCTGGCCTGCCCTGTTTGT
Organism: Neoceratodus forsteri; assembly: GCA_016271365.2. Lineage (NCBI taxonomy): Eukaryota > Metazoa > Chordata > Ceratodontiformes > Ceratodontidae > Neoceratodus > Neoceratodus forsteri. The sequence goes on from CM057449.1 coordinate 740,424,830, forward strand.
GCCTCCTGCCCTGTCTGTCTGGCTAGAGTTCTGCCTCATGTAGCTTCCCTGTAGCGTTCTTGTGCCTCTCCTTGCTCCTTTTTATTTGGCTTATTTCCGCTGTAGAGCGCCAGCTTCAGCTTGCTCCCCTATTAGCATGGCGCAAGTCGTTGAATATCGCATTGCGCCATTTATGCATGGTTCCTCACCCTTCGGTTGCGCATGCCTTCATTATCATTGCACTGTTGCTCAGCATGATTTCGGGGGCGCAACTGCCTCCTGCTGAATATCGCAGAATAGCGCAATTTTGGATTTGCAGGCGCAACTCTATTGCGCATGGCTCAACTCTTTTGAATATCTGGGCCTGGATGTTTGAGAACACCCCAAAAGTGGTAATTATCACTGAAACATGGTTAAATAATAGAATAGAGGACTCAGAAATTTAAGTACAGGGATAGCAAAGTTGGAGACAGGACCGGTGTAAGACAGGAGGGGGTGTGTTGATATATCGGCAAACGTCACTCGACCTATCCTTCATAGAGCTAAATGGTGTTTCCACTCCAGGGATGGAAAAAATTGCTTTAGAATTAAGGTTAACTGGAAATAAACCTGTCCTGATCTTAGGGTGTTACTCTCCCCCTAAGGGGAGAGAGGAGAACTTTGATATGATTCAGGATTTTTGTACCCATATAGAGATAGTCATGAAATATTGATTATGGGAGATGTACATGTTGACTAGTCTAGTCCCCCCTTGAAAGGTAGGTTGTTGGAATTGACCTTGGGAGTAGGGTTGACTCAGTTGATAAGGGTCCCAACTAGAATAAACCCTAAGAGTGAAGACCAGTCATTAATTTTGGATTTAATTTTAATGACTGATCCTGATAAATATATTCAGTATGGTGTACTACCGGAGGGATTTAGTGACCATCAGGTCATGTACTGCATCCGGAAGCAAAACTTAAAAACAGAAAGACACGATGTTAGAGAATTACGACAGATGAAGCGTTTTGACTATCTAGCATTTATGATTGATCTAGAGGGTAGGAATTAGGACTGTTTATTTCTTATTCCTGATGTAGAGAGTGCTTGGGACTATTTCCATTCAGAATTTATTGCGGTTTGTGATTTTCATGCTCCAGTTTTAAAAAGAAGAGTGAAACAAAAAAGTGCAGAATGGTACAATGGGGCTTTGGGCATAATAAGGAAAAACAGGGACAAACTGTGGAGAGAAGCCAAAAAGACAAAAACTAAAATTGCATGGGACAAATACCATCAACTGAGAAACCACTATTCAAAAGAGGTTAAGAAAGCCACAAATTGCTATTTTAGCAACTTGTTTGAAGAAAAGAATGTTAAGGATCCTTGTAACTTCTGGAAACCGTATTCTAAATTAAAAGGTGAAAAACCAAAAGATGTTCCTGGCTCCTTTAACATTAATGGGGAGAATATTCCAACATCTGATCAGGTGGCAGACACCATGAATAGATTTTTTATGGATTTGGGAAGTTTAGTGGAGGATGTTGGGAGAGGTAAGACAGGGGAAGACCTGGAACAAGAAACAACAAGGGAGAAAAGTGGACAGAAAGTTAAAAACAAACAGGAAGTATTGAATAAAGTAGACTTCACTTTTGGTTTGATCTGTAGTACTAAAGAAGTTACAGATGAATTGCTAAAATAGATGTAAAAAAAGCTCCAAGTTTAGACGGCATCTCTATGTCTCTGCTAAAATTTGCAGCCCTGGTAGTAGCACAATATATTTCCTACATTTACAACTTGTCCCTGATTACTGGAACATTTCCAAGTGCCTGGTAGAAGGCAAAAGTAATTCCGATATATAAATCTGATAAAATAAATGAAATTCAAAATTATAGACCAATATCCTTACTCCCAAAAATATCTAAGCATTTTGAAAAACTTGTAGGGAAGCAATTACAGACATACTTGGAGGATAATAAAATACATAATCAGTACCAGTCAGGTTTTCGTTCTAGTCACAGTACAACGTTAGCTTTAATAAAGGTGACATCTGACATTCAGTCCGCGTTGGATAGGGGCCTCCTGGTTGGGGCCATATTTATATTTGTCCAAAGCATTTGATATGCTTAGTCACACAGTTTTGTTAGACACATTAAAGGACACTGGCCTCAAGCAGGTGCACCTGAATTGGTTCAAGGACTATTAAACTGATAGGACTCAGCAGGTTATTTTGGGAAGGTTTACATCTCAGCCCGCATTTGTTAAATCTGGAGTCCCTCAGGGATCGGTGTTGGGCCCACTTTTGTTTAATCTGTATACGAATGGTACTGGTACTCTAATAAAACAAGTGCAGCACCACTCCTATGCAGATGATGTAATTTTGTACATCGAAGGTGCTTCTTCTCATGAAATTCAGGAAGTGCTTCAATGTGATTTTGACATTTTAAAAAAATGCTATAAATCACGAAATTTGATATTAAATAGTGAACAATCTCAAGTTATGTTCTTTGAAAATAAGCAGGTGACTGAAACAAGCTTACTTCACATTAAAAACATTGACTAATCACACACTAACACAGGTGAACTCATATAGATATTTGGGAATATGGTTAGATACAAAATTAAAATGGGATATACACATAGAAAATTTGATTAAAAGATTACATGGTAGATTAGGAGCTTTGGATAGATTAAAAAGTTGTATACCTAATAAAGTCAGGGCTCATCTAATCAATTCCACAATAATCCCGCTATTTGATTACGGGGATGTGGTGTATGCCAGTACATCAAAAACCGTACTGGAGAGGTTAGACATAGCCGTCAATAGATTTGCAAGGTTTGCTCTAGATGCACCTCGTTTGGCTCACCGGCACACTATGTATAGTGCCTTAAACTGGATTAGTCTTACTGGGCACAGAAACTTGAACATATTGCATTTAATTCACCAATAATTGAACTGAAAGACTCCTTCTTATCTGGATAATTTGTTCCAGATATACATACCTAGAACAGATTTGAAATCAGCACAAAATTTGGAACTAGTAATTCCGAAAACTAGAATGGCAAGGGCAAACTCTGCATTAACAGTGAGTGGGCCTAAACTCTGGAACAGATTACCAGACTATTTAAAAAAAAAGACAATTGTCCCTTGGTATAAGATCAAGAAATGGTTAAATTCAGAAGTATATTAAATTAGCTGATAGTGTTCCCAGTAAAAAGGTAATGCACTTTTTTGTTTCACGCTCCTCATTAATTATCACTCATAACTATTACTGAATGTTAATGAATTATCATTTTTGACCACATGGCTACTGCTATGTTATTACTAAAAGCAGGATGTATAGGTTTAGAATTTGTACTTTTATAGTTGTTATAGATGTTGATATTTAAGGTTAAAACAGAGTATGGGGGCAACAGAGCATATGTCTGTAATATGTATTTTTAATGCACTTTGTACTACTGTTTATTTTATGTAACTGAAATTTTCTTTTTATGGTTTGAATTTGGACCCCGTTGAAAATGAGTCTAACCACTCAAAGGGTTATCCTTTTCCTAGACTTGTAAGGAATACATTTTTACAAACAAACAAATGAACAAGAGTGGTGGGAGGGGAGCACTCATGTAGTAGGCAGAGTTTCATGAGGTGGTAATCCTGAGAAGGGAAGGGGTTCATTCGGGAAGAGTGTATTGTTGGGGGGGTTCCAGGTGTCGGACATTAAGTGAAAGGGCACAGAGCTGGAGTAAGAAGTGTGGGCAGGGAGGGCAGTGTAGTGGTGAAGAGGTGTAGGAGGGATGGCTTGACAGAGGGGTACAGGAGTCACAAATAAAGTTGGACACAGAGGTAGTGAAGAAGGGTAGCAATGATTACCAGGGAGGCCAGATGGGGCAATAAAAGTAGGGTTATCACCTGTCCTGATTTTCACAGGACAGTCCTGATTTGGGCAGCTGTGTCCTGCAAAAAACCATGAAAATTACTAAATGTCCTGATTTTATAGTAGAAAAAATATTTTCTAAATTTCCACTAAATGTTGCAGAAAACTACAATACCTTAACTAAAGCACCTTAAAATGATAAGAAACAATGGAAGCAGCTAGGAAACTACTGCACTTAGCCTTAATTCTGATTATATAGAGAAAACAAGTCTGTTGCATCAGTCGAGGTTACGTACTGTCCTGCAACAAATCATGTTTCAGTAAGAAATGTCCCACTTTGGGCTTCTTAAAAGGTGGTAAACCTAAATAAAAGTAAGTATAGAGGCAGTGAGGAGTGCAAACCTGCTAGACTTCATGGTACCAGAAGGGTGAGTTTACAAGATAGGCGGGCGAGCAGTTCCTGTAACAGTTAAGGGACAGGAGAGAAGAATAATTAGGGGAGTAGAGAATGGTGATAAGGAATTGGTGAAGATTTCCATGGGAAAGAAGAGGTAGAATAAAAAAAAAATCAGTGAAAGTGGTCCTGCAGAGTGAAAAAACTAAAGCTGAGGTTGTGGTGCCTCTTGTGGTCTAAAGTTATAGAGCTAATGGGAAACATGACACTTAACCAATAGACAATGAGGGTAGTGTCAAGCAGCTATAAAACAAAGTGTCCATATAGGGTGGGTGGGGGCGTGGGGAGCCAGTAACCAATAGGCAATGAGGGAAGTGTCAAGCAGCTATAAAAAAAGTGTCCAAATAGGGCAGGTGGGGGGGGTGGGGAGCAGGTGCTCAGCACTGGTGGGTTAGCTACAGTAAAATTGGAAGAGGCTGTAAGTAGAAATGGAGCAGTAAGCAGGAGGCTTCAGAGCAGCTGGGTGAGGGAAAAGCCATCAGTTACACAATTACAACCAGGTTCCTAATGGTATTTTCAAACCCAGTACCTTGGGCGGTTGACTCTCGGATCCGCCAGAAGCGGTCCGTTGTGGCAGGTGGGAACCCAGTCAAGGGCTTTGGAAAAGCCTGCAAGGAAGGAAAAGGAACAGGGATTAAGCTGGGGGCACAAAAGAAAAATTAAGTATGGGAGCTACTTTACTAAGAAGAAGAAGAATCAGCATTTATATAGTGCTTTTCATACACAGTGTATCCCAAAGCACTTTACAAGCAATGCTAGACTGGTAGTGAAATGACTGAATGTGTACAGGCAGCCATATCGCACATCAACACCCACACACAGCCTGGACAATTGCATGAACCGGTTTTATGGGAAGGGGAATGTTGGCCAGGACACCAGGAATGTCCCCTACTCTTTGCGAAGAGTGCCCTAGGTTCTTTTACTTCCATCTGGGCACCCACCAGGACAACACCAGCATGGGTAGAAGGGACCTCGGTTTAACATCTCATCCGAAGGACAGCACACCCCAGCAGTACAGCACCCCCCTAATACTGCACTCAGATACCAGTGTTTTAGGTGCAAGTTCAATCCTGGTGTGGGACGAGAACCCATGACCTTCTGGTCCAGAGGTGGATGTGCTACCAACTGAGCCACGCTGATACCTAAATTGGGGGGGGGGGTCAGTAGGAGGAAGGGCATAGAGAGACAAAGCAGGAAGGGGATTCAGGACATGTTTTGCAGCAGTTAATTACACAATTGTAAAAAACTGTTTGTGAGTGGCTCCAGACTAAACAGGGATGAGATAGTGATTAAAAGAGCAAGAAATCAGCAGCAACTAGATTTCAAAGCTGTACATTCAAATTAAACATTAAATCACACATCTTTTGTGTATCACTAGTAAAGCAATCAGATGCACTTAATTAGAGCTACAGTAAAATCAGAAGAGGCTGAAAGTAGAAACGGAGCAGTCAGCGAGAGGCTTCAGAGCAGCTGGGTGAGGGAAAAGGCTCCAGAGTTACACAATTATGACCAGGCTCCTAATGGTATTTTTGAACCCAGTACCTTGGGCTGCTGGCTCTTGGAACCACCAGGAGCTGTCCATTGCAGCAGGTGGGAGCCCGGTCAAGGGCTTTGAAAAAGCCTTGGGTGGCTGGCTCTTGGGACTGCGAGGAGCGGTCTGTTGCAGCAGTCAGGAGCCCAATCGAGGGCTTGGAAAAGCCTTGGGTGGCTGGCTCTCAGGACTCCCAGGAGCGATCCACTATGTGGCAGGTGGGAGCCCGGTCAAGGGCTTTGGAAAAGCCCTGGGCAGCTGGCTCTCGGAACCACTACGAGCAGTCCATTGTGGCAGGTGGGAGCCCAGTCAAGAATTTTGGTAAAGCCTTGGGCAGTTGGCTCTTGAAAACGCTAGGAGCGGTCCATTGCAGCAGGCGGGAGCCTCATCAAGGACTTTGGAAAAGCCTTGAGCAGCTGGCTCTCAGAACTGACTGGAGTGGTCCGCTGCATCAGGTAGGAGCCCAGTCAAAGCCTCTGGAAAAGCCTTGGGCAGCTGGATCTCGGAACCACCAGGAGCAGTCCATAGTGGCAGGCGGGAGCCCAGTCAAAGGCTTTGGAAAAGCCCTGGGTGGCTAGCTCTTGGAACCACCAGGAGTGGTCCACTGCGGCAGATGGGAGCCCAGTCAAGGACTTTGGAAAAGCATTGGGTGGCTGTCTCTTGGAACTGCCAGGAGCAGACCATTGTGGCAGGTGGCAGCCCGGTCAAGGACTTTGGAAAAGCCTTTGGCAGCTGGCTCTCGGAACCGCCAGGAGCGGTCCATTGTAGCAGGTGCAAGCCCAGTCAAGGGCTTTGGAAAAGCCTGCAAGGAAAGAAAAGGGACTGGGATTAAGTTAAACATCTGGTTTAAAAAATGATTTATTATAATCTCTCTTTCTCTCCTGTTGTTCTCTCTACAGTGTTATATTGCCAGAGTTAAAGGAAAGATCCCATTTCTAACTTGGGAACCAATTTTATCAAGTACTAACCTCAAACTGCTTGTTTATTTGTTTGAAAGTTGGCAACTGAGGCCAGCTGGGTTTTGAACTCAAGCTGAGCTGGAGGCTGGACTGGGAGTTGGGGGTCACAGATATTCACACATTTGCAGGTCTCGGCCCACCTACATAGCAAGACTTGATGGGACCCAGAGTTTGCCAAGATTAGTGTGCTGGAGAGGGAGATTTTGAGGGCAAGGGTAGACCTGAAGGGCTCCATGGCAAGTATCTATTCATGTTTAGAAAATGGGCCAAGAAAGTTCTGGGCTCTGATTGGCTGATAGACCTGGCAAGGTGGGCGTCCATCAGACAACAGAGCCTGGGTATTAAAAGTGCCAGTCCCCACCAACCTCATCACCCATATTAAGATGCTCAAACACAGTAGCAGAAAAGGTCAGAGCCAAAAGGCTGACCATCAGGAAATATAAGGGAACGCAACAGGATGAAGATTGGGAGGCATACCAAACTTCCCTAAGGGAAGCAGGGAAGGCAGCAAAGCAGGCAAAGGCCCAAACCAAGGAAACACTAGCACAAACAGTAAAAGAAGGTGACAAGACTTTCTATAGCTACATCAGTGAAATAAGAAAGTCCAGAGGGGTATTGCTAAGATCAAAGGGGATAAGGGGTCATGTAGGAGAAGGAGGACCATGTAAAAGCATCTATCCTAAATAGATACTTCTGCTCAATATTTACTGAAGAGAAGGTAGGGTAGGGACCACAGCTCTGCACCATGGACACAGAGGGGAGGGAGGTGTGCACTAGTCCCTTCACAAAAGAAAGGGTCCTACAAGAGCTCAATAAGCTCAGGGTGGACAAGGCAATGGGACCTGATGGCATACATCCCAGGGTACTAAAGGAGCTAAGGGTGGAACTAGCAGACCCATTATTAGAACTGTTTAGTGAGTCTCTGAGCACAGGAGAGGTCCCAGAAGACTGGAGAAGGGCTCATGTGATCCCACTCCACAAGAGTGGTAGCAGGGAGGAGGCAGGGAACTACAGACCAGTCAGTCTTACCTCAGTAGTGGGCAAGATTATGGAGACACTCCTTAAGGAAAGGATAGCGCAACACCTGGAATCCATAGGAACACAGGATCTAAGACAGCATGAGTTTACAAAAGGAAGGTCCTGTCAAACTAATCTCATAGATTTCTTTGACTGGGTAACCAGAGTGGTGGACCAAGGGGAGCAGTTGATGTTGTCTACATTGACTTCAGCAAAGCTTTCAATACTGTTCCACATAGAAGATTGATTAATAAGCTGGGTAGGCTCGGGGTGGGTCAGGCATTGGTCAACTGGGTGGCAAACTGGTTGGCGGTCAGAAAACAGAGAGTGGTGGTAAACGGTATACAGTCAGAATAGATGAAAGTCACAAGTGGGGTACCTCAGGGATCAGTTCTGGGGCCAGTCCTCTTCAATATCTTCATCAGTGACATTACAGATGGACTAGAGGGTAAGGTTTGTCTGTTTGCAGATGACACCAAGATCTGCAACAGAGTAGATGATCCAGATGGGGTGGGCAGAATGAGAAGAGATCTGGATAAATTAGCAAAATGGTCAGAAGAGTGGCAACTGGGGCTTAATGCAATGAAGTGCAAGATCATGCACATAGGGAAGAGAAACCCTGAAGCCACTTATAGGCTGGGAGGGGAGTTGCTGGCAGTCACAAGGGAAGAAAGAGACTTGGGCGTCATCATCACCGATGACCTGAAATCATCCAAGCAGACCTCTAAAACAGTAGGTAAGGCTAGAGGGATGTTGGGGTGTATTAGTAGGGGTATCACAAGTTGGAGAGGAATAATACCCTCTTTACAAGACACTGATTAGGCCCCATCTGGAGTACTATGTGCAGTACTGGAGGCCACACCTTCACAAGGACATTAACCAAATTGAGGCAGTCCAGAAGGGCAAACAAAATGGTGCAGGGACTGCATCAGAAAACATATGAGGACAGATTAACTGAGCTCAATATGTATACCCTAGAGCAAAGGAGGGAGAGAGGTGATATGATTGAAGAGGGGGAGGTACCTAAACCGAACAATAGAAACACTCTGGATACAGAAGTTGATACCAGCCCATTTACAGAAGAAAGGGTTCTGAAAGAACTCTTAAAACTGAAGGTGGACAAAGCAATGGGGCCTGATGGGATTCATCCCAGAATTCTAAAAGAACTAAGGGTAGAAAAAGTGACACCACTGACTTCCCTCTTTAACAAATCATGGGAGGATGGGGTGGTACCTGAGGACTGGAGGAGGGCAGATGTGATTCCACTTCACAAAAGTGGGAGCAGGGCAGAAGTAGGAAACTACAGACCTGTTAGTTTAACCTCAGTGATAGGGAAAGTGATGGAATCACTTCTGAAGGAAAGAATTGTCGAGTACCTAGAGGCCAGAGGGGCACAGGACCCAAGGCAGCATGGATTCATAGCGGGAAGGTCATGCCAGACGAATCTAATAGATTTCTTTGACTGGGTGACCAAAGTAGTAGATCAGGGAGGGGCTGTGGACGTGGCCTACCTAGACTTTAGCAAGGCATTTGACACAATCCACACAAAAGATTAATATACAAGTTAGCCAGCCTGGGAGTGGGTCCGAGATGATAGCCTGGGTAAAAGTGGCTGAAGAATAGGACACAGAGGGTAATAGTAAATGGAGTCCACTCTGAAGAAAGGAGGGTTACTAGTGGGGTACCACAGGGTTCAGTATTAGAACTGGTCCTCTTCAATGTCTTTATAAGTGACATTGCAGAGGGACTGGGAGGAAAAGTATGTCTCTTTGCAGATTACACTAAAATCTGCAACAGAGTTGATGCACAAGGTGGGGTGGAAAGGATGAGAAGGGACTTGGCAAGGTTAGAGGAATGGTCAAATGTATGGCAGCTTAGATTCAATGCTAAGAAGTGCAAGGTAATGCACCTGGGAAACAAAACCCAGGAAGAGAGTACACAATGGGGGTGAGATACTAACAACAACAAAATGGAAAGGGACCTGGGATAGTCATATCAGATGACCTAAAGGTGGGCAAGCAATGTGAGAGGGCAGTAAGGAGGACTGGGGGGATACTGGGATGCATAGGAAAAGGCATCAACAGTAGAAAACAGGAAGTTGTTATCCCTCTGTACAGACAGCTGGTGAGACCCCATCTGGAGTACTTTGTGCAGTTCTGGAGACCCAGTCTCCGCAAAGACATAGACAGGATGGAAGCTGTCCAGAGAAGGGCAACTAAAATGGTGCAGGGTCTGAACCAGAAGACATATGAAGACAGACTTAAGGAGCTTAATATGTATAGCCTCGAGGAAAGGAGGGAGGGGACACATGATAGAAACTTTCAAGTACCTCAAGGCAATCAACAAAGTCCAAGAGGGTAGCATCTTTCAGAAAAGAGGTGTGCAAGAACAAGGGGCACAATTTGAAGATGGGCGGCTCAGAGGTAATGTAAGGAAGTATTTTTCACAGAGGGGTTGTGGATGCATGGAACAGCCTTCCAGAGGAGGTTGTGGAGTCAAAAACAGTGGTGGAATTCAAGCATGCATGGGACAGTCATAAGGCAATCCTAGGGGTGGGGGTGGGAAAAGTAGGCTGCTGGTTAACTAGGATCTGCAGCTTTATCCATTAGGTAGGGAAATGGGCAGACTGGGTGGGCCAAGTGGTCCTTATCTGCCGTCAAATTCTATGTTTCTATGTTTTTATGATTGAAACATTCAAACACCTTAAGGCATTAACAAGGTGAAAGAGTATAACATGTTTCAATATAAGAAAAATAGCCGGACAAGAGGACACAGCATGAGATTAGAGGGAGGCCGATTAAAGAGTAATGTGAGGAAGTTCTTTTTCACAGAAAGGGTGGTGGATGCATGGAACGGCCTACATCAGGAAGTGGTGGATATGAATAAAGTGCAGGGCTTCAAACAGCATGGAACAGGCATAAGGGAGCAATACAGATGAGTATGAATAGATAGGCCATTGACAGAGTAAAGGTCTATGGCACATTCATAAGTTAGAAAAAGAAATAGGCAGACTGGATGGGCCTTGAGGTCCTTATCTGCCATCAACTTCTATGTTTCTATGCAGTTAGAATTTTCAATTTAAAATGCCCACCATTTTTTTTTCCCTCTTAGGAGGAGCTGGGACTGATCAGAGTCCTAACTGACTCTTCCTTTTGAATTATGTAGCCTAGAAGTTCAGTTTGAAAACGCCACACACTATCAATGTTTTGCCAAGTTCAATTCTCCTGCTCACGTGTCCATTAAATGACAATGTCCTACTGAAAAAATACAACAAAACTGCACTGAAACACAAATGTACCTGCCACAGTAGACCTCATTTGGTATACGGTTCCTGTCCTCAGCATCTTGGGTGCCCAGCTGTAAATGGGCCATCAAAACGGGAAACCACAGAAATGTGTCAAAGACTCGAATGGTTAACTACTTCCCCCTGACAGTGCGGGACTCGGTCATGCAGCACTTTAAATGGAAATGTCGCCCTCGCTGTCACGCTTTAAAGAAACTGTCTGCTTCGGTAGTCGGCTTAACAAAACTGTTTCCCTTACACACTCCCGTGAGAGAGAGAGATGCCTACACAGAGTCAGCAGCAGTTGTAAGACCATTCCCAGTTCCATATATTTTATTAAATCACAAGCTTCTGTTCATCCGACGTAACACCCTACTCAGTAGACGTTAATATAAAAAACATTACAGCACTAGCCTGCCACATCCTTTTCCTTGCTCTGCACTTCCTGGTTTTCCGAGGCAGGGTGATCACGCATGCAACAACTGCAAGTTCCGAGTGCAAAGAAAAAGAAACACTCCAAGTAGGTCAGAAAACTATTTTTTTCTTTATTTTTTGTCTTGCAGACTGCAGGGGAGAAAAACGTAAAAAGTCAATCTACTGTTACAGAGCTGGGGTGTGTGTGGGCGTGGGGCAGAATAAGTACAACTGAATGCCTATCTAGGGGTGGCAACAGAACATAGAATAGCACAGAAAAGACAGGACTATTTTACAAGCAAATGACTTTAAATTAATTCATACTATACTTTTTAAATAATTTCTTTCTTTTTTTTTTAATCCACATAAAACTGGCACAAATATCCCATTTACTAAGCGCAATAATTCCCTCCAGGGTGGGCAGTATTGGGCAATACTGGACCTTCCAGGGGCTATAAGGCCCTCCGCCTGTGGGGTAGAGCCTCATTATGCCCCTAGGCAGTCTGGTATTGCCCAATACCGCCCACCCTGTTGGGTATAATTGCTTACTTATGGGAGGTGGTCCTAGAAAAGTCGAGTATGCCTTTAGGAACGGGATTTGGGATTGGACATTACAAATGATAATTGGGCCCTGATATGTGTGTCTCGTATGAGGCTCTTGTGGATTAATGAAAAAAAAAAAAAGAAGGCCCAACTTAAATTTACCCATTGACTCTATCTCCCACCTGATGTAGTGAGCAAATATATCCCCTTGGATATCCCTTCTGTGTGGGAGGGATGGGAAGGGGTGGGGCACCTACCTGCACTGCTTCTGGAGCTGTTCAGTGCTCAGGCAGTTCTGGACAGAAGTTTGGGAGCAGTTGGCATAGAGACTGGGAAGACATATAGCAGACAACCCTCTGTCTGCCCTTTTTGGGGTGGATGCCTCAGAAGGTGATGCATGGGATCTTCAGCTGAGGATCATTAAGTTTCTGTTGGCTGTGCCTAGGAAGTGTATAGAGAATACATAGGTATCATGTCAGCTTCGGTGGGAATGTGGTTAGAAATGGTTGTCAAGACACTTCCTCTGGAACGGACCACATATGACTTGAAAGACAGAGGGGAATTATTTAAGAGGATGTGAGGCACCTTTATTGACTCATTCCCCCCCCACAGAGGCTACCATGCTGCAGTTAAAGTCAACTTTATGACTGTGGCAATAAAACAATATAAGAGACACAGTGAGATAACGTTCTTTATAAAATGGGTAGGCTAAACCACCCAATCAGAGATCAAGCTCACCGTGCATGAAATATGTTCCATTTCCATGCATAGTTAAAAAAAAGGATGGAAGTAAAAAGGCTAAAATCAGTAAGCCTTAGAACGTTGGCATTTAAAAATGCCACCATTGTTGTTTCTTCGCTAAAAGCAGTCTACTCTACATGAAAAGCAAATGAACGTGGCAGCCTTGAATGGAGTGCTCCAAAACAATATTTCCTTGCTAAGATCGATTCACCCTCAGTGCAGACAGAGTGCAGGCACCCAATAAACTGCATTGTGAGATCTGGAATCAGTGCCTTCGTAATCCCAACCACATCCCCTCCAGAATTTGTCACTGCTGTGAAACACTTCAGCCTGCTTACAATTGGAGTAAACTTCTCCACGCTTTGGCGGCAGGCCTCCAACATAACATATTATTCTTCACATCTCTATGGCCTTGCGTTTCTCTGGGATTAGCAGGTGCCCCAGCGCGCCCGCAGCTGACCCTGTCGATGCTGCTTCAGCTCACCACGGCCCCATGCAAGCCTCCACCCTCTCTGCCTCCTATGATACAGACCTCAATTCTCCCTCCAACTATGTAAAATACTGAGAGAGAGAGAGAGACAGAAAAAGAAAGCATGAGATGGGGACACTTACGCTCTCAGCTGAACAATAATTTTCACCGTCATTGCACTACTCCTTACAAAAATGTTTTAATAATGCTTTGCAAAACCTTCGAAAAAATGCTAAGTCTGCTGCCAAACATATTTAGTCCGCTGTATGTGTCAAATCCCTTAGACCAGCACCGCTTCTATTGCACTAAACTGTCATATGCAAATGAGCTCATAAATATTAATATGTCCACGGAAGGACTATTTTATCATAGATTAGCATCATTAAACCTTTTTTTCTACATCCAAGCAAGATTTTTCTAACTGTAAAAATTAAAATAAAGATAGGAGACCATTTTATAAGCGCAATAAGACATGCCAGGGTGTGCATGGAACAGATTTTACCTCACACCAGGGGCTAAAGGCAGTCAGCCAAGGCCTCATGCCTTATTATGCCCCTGGCCGTGCGGTAAAATCTGTTCCATGCACACCCTGTCGTGTCATTGCTTACTTCAAAAACAAAACTTAGATGGGGTTGAGGCACTAGGTAGATATGACAGAAACATGTAGTATGAGTATAGCACTGATTTTTATTTGTTATCTGTTAGTTTTTAGTTCTGTTCACGTGTTACATCAATTTGTTTTATCCTTCTGTCCCCTGGTCTTAAGTCCCCTTTCACTGTAATAGACAACAACTACTCCACCCGGGGAGCTGAATAACAATCCCTTCTGCTCCCAAGAAGGAAACCCACTCTAGGACAATCCTGTTTCCCTTTTGACCCCCTAAACAGTGGAATGTCCTACCTGTCTGCCTAAAAACCTGCTCATCAACTGATTTTTTTTAGGACTAAGCTACTCTCTATACTCCCCTGCTGAATCTTGTAATTGTTTTAAATGATAAGATTTTCCCCCACCTAAAGCCTTTCATTTGTATCAGCGCCTTATTGTAAACTGAGTAGTTGCAGCACCTTATTGTAAATAGTGTAGTCAAATGATTATATGTATTGATGCGGTACCAACCCAGTATTGGGCTAAGGCATGCTCAGGCTACTGTTTATTTGCCATTCTGGAATCTTTAATAACTAAATTTATGTTATAACTGTTATGTACAATGTCTCTGATTCTATTTGTGTCTGTATTCCTCGACACTAAAGAGTTTTAAAAAAAAAACTCCACCTAAATTGTTTCATGTAAAATAAAAATTAAAATGAATTTCCAAGATTGTGGGACTGTTCTGAAGGAAAAGGAGAGGTTGAAAGGCTGAGTCAGACGAAAAGCAATAGCAGGGACAGAAATATGCAGGAGTCTAGGATCAAGTCCATCTGAACTGGACTTGTTCAAATTCAGGGGTAAAGGGTAGTCAGGGTCTCCTGGATGGTAACAGAGAAGTGAAATGCCTGGGAGGGGCTGGAATAGGGAATGTGGTATGAAAAAGTTGTGGCAGGTGGGGGAGAGTATAGGAGAGCACAAGTGTTGAAAAACTTATTAACGTGCAGAATGTGCAAATGGGTAGACTAGGTGGGCCAAGCGGTCCTTATCTGCCATCAAATTCTACGTTTCTGTTAACGTGTGAAGCTACAGAAGAGGGGCCAGATATGCGTGAACCATCAATCAGAAGAGCCGAGGGGCCAGACTGGGGTCAAAAAGGGAGTAAGTTACCTTGCAGAACTTGAAAGATTTGTTGACGTTATACTGGAGGTTAGCCTTGACATATTGTGATTTTGCGGTCCTGATAGTCTTGGTACAGGAATTCCTGCTAGACCAGTACCTGAGGAGATCATGAAAAGCATGAGAAGATACATAGAAAGCCCAAGTGAGAGCATGTGACTCTCACAGATCAATAATTTCTAGAGTAATCCAAGGGTGATGACAGGATTTTTACCCTGGATTTTCTGAGCTGGGCATGGTTGTCCCAGATTGAAAACAATTTATGCTGAAACAAGGAGAGGGCAACATCAATGTCAGATGTGGTGTAAAAGGCTATCCAAGCTGATGCAGCAGATCATTCAAGAGGGCCAGAGTGTTGAGTGACCTGAGGGACCTGCACCAGATGCATTTTGGGGATGGCATCTGATCTGCCTGACACAGAGTTTCATGCAGTGGCCATCGAAGATGTCAGGCAATATACCAGCTGCAACAATACGGTAGGGATTGGAGGTGAGAATCCAATCCAAAAGTGTGTGATTTTGTGTTTGTGGGTTGAGCTGAGTAGGATCTGAGATAATCTGTGTGAGATTAAGGGACTCAGTCTTCTGGACAACTGATCTGGAGACTAGGGTGAGTCAATTGACATTGAAATCCTGTAGAAGAATGAGTTCACCAGTAGAGGAATGGGGGATGATAGTAGTAATAGATTCAACTAGTGAGGATGGTGAGAGTTTGAGAGAGGCATAGAGAATGCTCACAAAAATGAGCACAGAGGAGGGGAACCAAAGCCTAATGAGGAGAAGCTCATGTCAAGAGGATACAGTCTATCTGAAAGCCATGTAGCTGATGTGTATAAATATTAACCCCCCACACACACATTTACCCCTGTCCTGTCTGAAAAGCTGATAGTTAGGGAGAGCCAGGTTAGAATCTGGGATCCTGGCACAGAGCCAGGATTCAGAGATGCATAGGATATCAGGAGAGTTTTGCAGAACCCATGTGTTCAGTAGGCCTAGCATTGGAAGAAGGCCCTGAGCATTACAGTGGAAAATGCTCAGGCCCTTGGCAGTTGACAATGAAGAGAAGGATGGAGAGGTAGGGCCTGGGTTGAGCTCCACATTGCCAGAAAGGAGAAGGAGCTGGAAGAGGAGCAGAAGGGTGGAATTGGATTTCTGCCCCTTAGAGCTGGGGAGGGGGAGCAGGGAGGTGTGGAAGGGAGAGGAGGATACAGTAGAAAAAATCAAGTTTAAGGGAAGAGAAGATAGGAGACCAGGGTGGATAGAAGGGGAAGGGAGAAGTAGGAAGACTTGGGAAGGGGTGAGCATAGAAGGGGGAAGGGAAGTGGCTGGTGGGATGGGAGGAGGGGGAGATGGTGGTGACGTTAATTGGGGGAGAGAATGAGGAAAGCAAGGGCAATGGACAATATAAGCATTTTAAGCATGAATAGAGGTATAACTGCCAACAGTGATGCAGTACTGTGGAAGTGATGAGGTGGTTTGCAGTGAAACGCTTAGATCCTCCACCTATTAATGGGACTAAGCAGTGAATGGAAAAACAATAACAATATGTAGATAAGTGACTGAAACAGTGTGGTTTAACAACTATAGAGGTATTTTGCAGGAAAGACCCACGGTATTTAGCAGGGCTAAAGCAAGTGCAAATAAGCAGTACAGGAATAACAAATGGCATGAAATGCATACAATGAGGAAAACTGTGCAAAAAAATTAAAGATTAATTGCAAAGCAACAATGTAGGTGCACCAAACTGGGGATTAAATTGAGAAACAACAGGAAAATGCCTCAGTATAACAACAATAGTGGTACAGGACTGCAAAAAGGTAGAAGACTTGTAGAGTTACATGAATAAATATGCAGACTGGCAATGAAGCTCAACTAAGCAGACAGAATGATTGCAAGTGAAAATAAGTAACACAGGCTAGATAGGGCGGGTGTCTGTGATGGCGCTGCAGCCTATGCAAGGTTCCATATCTGCCATTCTGTGCACAGTCACATGCTCTACTTCAGGGTTCCCTGTACCCTTGGACACTGGGCTACTGTGTTGATCTGCACTACCCATATGCTATATTCAGTGTTGGGCAATATTTGTGCTGCACTCTGGGCTATGCCTTACACACTTGCACTTGTGCCCTACATTTAATGGTGTATGCACCAGTGCTATGCTTTGAATATCGCATGCTATAGGCTTTATGCAAGCAAAATCTGCCAGGCAGCAAAAATGTGCACATGGGCAAACTTTTGAATGTTGGGCCCCTGGACTCTGCATGTATGGCACAAAACAAGAAGAGAAATACAAATAGAACAGAAAAAACAACACTCACCATCATCATCATCATCATCATCATCATCTCTTGTTGCAATCACACTGACAGGCCAGGTGGAAGAGAGTAAAGAAGGAAGATCCCAGTGTGTTTCCACTGCTACTGAACATCACAGGAGTCATTCATGCTGTCACTGTCTCCAAGTCAACCTGCTACTAGTGTTGCTGCTTCTGCACTCCCCAGAAAGACAGCAAATGATGACAAACCACTATGGGAACAACTGTCTATGGCCTGATGAAAGGCAAGGCAATTCCATTTATATGGCACCCAATCCAGAATGCTCTGGGCACCTCACAGAAGCAAGCAAGTTAATAAAATTATGCAATTAAAACAATAAGTAATGATGTCAAATAATAAATAAGCACTGCAGCTATTAGATAAATAACAGCCTCATGCCCTAAAACACATAGTAAACAAATATGTCTTGAGCTTGGATTTAAAAATGGTCATGGAAGGGGCACCTCTTACCTCCAAGGGAAGGGCATTCCAAAGAAGTGGGGATGCCACTCCCAACTCCCTATCCACCCAAGGATTCTAAACAAGATCTTGGAACAGAAAGAAGTTCCGCATCCACTGACTGAAGGGAGTGGCCAGTAGTATGTGGGGTCAGGACGTCTTTTAGGTAGCTAGCATCCAAACCATGCAGGACCTCGTAAGTTAACAAGCATAATTTGAATCTGATGTACCACTGCACTAGCAGCTAATCCAGAACTCAGAGAACCAGTGTGATATGCTCGAATCAGGAAGAACCAGCAACCAATCAGGCTGCTGCATTCTGGTCTAGATGCAAGCAATGCAACTTTGCAGATAACTCCAGGTACAGAGCATTAGAGTAATCCACTCTTGATGAAACAAGTGTGTGAACCAGTGTTGCTAAGTCAGATGGCTCATAAAAGGCCTTGATCAAGGAGATGCTCCTAAGATGATAAAAGCCACTGTGGACCATAGTCGACACTGGAAAAGCATGGCAAGTCACTTTCTGACACAGTGATGCCTGAGATGCCAGTAAACAAAAAGGTGTAGGATTATCTGGATGAGAATATGCCACTAGCAGAACGAGATGAGCCTCTATTGTACTGGTATATAAAAAAAAAAAGACCATTTGACCCTCTTTGACACAGGTAGCTGTTGAACACCTCAACTGCCCACCTGCAAGTATGTACTCTAAGGATTTTCAGTGCTGCAGGCAATATTGTCATCAACAGGAGAACATGCTTTTTGACCCAAAATGTAGAGATGCTCGCTTTAAAAAAAAATTAACCTGCCCATTTTTCCAAAGCCCTTTTTGCCACAGTTTATGGATGAGGAATCTCCTACACTTCCAGCTGGGCTAACTGAAAAGGATGATGAGGTGGATGGGGAGGGCTTCTGTGTCCATTAGTGTTTTTTATTTATTTATTTATTTTTTTAGCCAGCAGCCAAGACATACACTGTGGGATGCTGCACTGTTGTTTTCACTTAGTCTTCTTCGGATTAAGTTTAGTCATTTTTTTGCCAGGCCTACACAGGCCAAATTAGTAATTTTGGGGGCAACATTGCCCATGAAACCAGTGTGTGCAACACTTATCCACAGCATAGCTGGAAGCCTTGTCCATGTGTGGCACTGTCCTGGTGGGCACACAATTTTTGGAACCAGTAGCCCACACTGTGGGATGCTGCACTGTTGTCTTCACGCAGTCTTCTTCAGATTAAACTTTTCAATATTTTTGCCAGGCCTCCACAGGCTGAATAAATTATTTTTGGGGCAACCCTACCTATGAATCCAGTGTGTACAACACTTAGCCATGGCATAACTGGAAGCCTTGTCCATCTGTGTCACTGTCCCAATGGCAAACAATTTTTGGAACCAGTAGCTCACACTGTGGGATACTGCACTGATATTTTTTAACTGCATAAATAGACCTTACAATTTACAGTCATTTTATTTTTTAGTATTATTATTACTTAGCCACATATACAGTTTATTACTAACTAAGAATTGTCCATGTTTGGCACTGACTGAACAAACACAATTTTTGGAACCAGTACCCCTCAGTGTGGCCCACTGCATCATCCTGTTGTTTTGGGTGTTTTGTCAGCCCAGTGCATTAAGTTATTTATTTTATCCCATTTCCTAATGCCTTTAATGGATGAACCAGTGACAACAAGTTGGCTGTTAAGAGAACTTGGTGAACTTTGCATGGTTCGAGAGGCAAGGTTTGCACAGTTGAATATCGGGAAGGTCACACAGCCCTAATGCAGACACCACTGGACTAGATTTCTAGCACTGGTAGTGGTAGGTGCTTACTTATCTCCAACTAGTATGGATGTCAATGAATATGACACTCACACGTAGCCACCTACCTGCTTATTCCACCCATATCTTTCACGTCATACTTATGGATTGCACTTGGCCTGTATGTATAGTGTTATGTCTCCTCTTGTGCCACTGTGCAGAGTGTGGACAGACAGTGCTAACTGCTATTAAGCAATTCCCCATAACCATTTTATTTGTAAAACCTAACCTACAGTACCAACGTAGTGACTTGGACCTCAGCTAGACATTACTGAAAGAGGCAGCAGTGCTGCTCCACTGTTCCATCACTAATGTGGCTCTTGCAATTTGATTCTGAGTTAGCCCAGATTCCTGTGGTGCCTCTTGACCATAACCAGATGGCAAGCAGTGACTTACAGCCAGCATAAAGTGAAGTCAGTCAGGAAAAGTGGTACAACCAGCTGCTGCACTCTGGAGTGGTATAGAGCATCACCATCATGACACAGGCATAACTCCCCTGCTACAGTGCTAGACAGTGACTAGTTTGTTCTGTATGTGCTGTAGCCATCTAGTCTATCCTGTATTGACTGCAGCCATGTTGTCTGATCTGTATGGACTTACTGCCTGGGCATCACATCTGCATTTGCCACCATTCACAGGAAGCCTGAACCAAGCCCTTCCCGTGACTCAACAACCAGTCAGTTTGGGCCACAGTTACATGATTAAATGGTGTTACCAATACTGAACACAGCTGCGGGAACAAAACAAATATTATTCACTTTGGGGAATCTCCTGACAGTCAGGACCCTGAGCAACTGCCCAGGTGTGCTGTATTGTTAATCCAGTCCTGTTTTAAATGTACTTTATTTAATTTGCTCTTTTTTCCAGCAAGCCATTTTTAACTATAGCACTATGCACACTTTTGTACTATGTAGAGGGATAGAACAGGGGCGGTTAGTACCATAAAGAAACAATAGGTTCCAGGGATTATGAAGCATATGGGCAGATTGGATGGACCTCTGTTTTTTTCTGCCATAATGGTCTTTGTTTCTATGTTTCTATGCACTTCACCCTGTAGTTTGGTATAAACAGTTTGACTGCCATGCTTTAGTAGAGATAACTTTGAAATTAATATAATATCACTATGTACTGTCACTTTAAATGATGGGGTATAAAAGGTGGATCCCTTCTCCACATAGTATCCCCTGTTGAAACCTTAGGGTGTGGCAAAACATTGGGGTATGGCGTTTCCTGGGTGTTTGTAGTCCGTACATGAAACTGAATTGTTGTCACTGCTGCACTTTTGAAAGACTTTTAAGAACAGCATAGCTGCAGATACTTCTTTGTATGCAAGAAGTTTTGTTTCCTTTTTTGAACTTCACATAGACCCTGCACTATGATTTTCCATGTCACTGATGGACTTCAGGACACCCCTTCAATCCTTTGCATTGCTTAGTGTTCAGAGTCTCAAGACTAGGCTGGATGGCTACCTAAAGGGGAGAGACATGTCAGGTTATTGGTGTTACAATAAGAGGAGGGTGTTCTTGATTGTCCACATGGTCACTGACTTGGGAATTGGAAGGCTGGGCCTGTGGTTCAATGGACAAGCAGCCAGCCACTCCCACTTCCTGACCTATATAAGCAGTTCCTCTCAGCCTCCTTCTGAAGCATTTTTTCTTTGCAGCCAGAGGCTCTGTCAGTCTGTCTTCTGCTGCTGGCTGGAGCCTACCCCCACCTTGCTTATTTGGCTGCTGCTTGTTTCTATTGGACTTTTTTTGTCTGTTCTCCTGCATTTGGTTTGTATTTTGCCTCCGGCTGTGTGCTTCTTTGTGTTGTTTGTTTCTTGTTCCTCTGCATTTGTCTGTCTTTCGTTTTGCCTATTTGGGGGGCTTCTGTTTCTAAAACACTTTGTATATTGCTAATCCAGAGCTCATGCTACTTGCTCTCATGTACTCGCAATGCAGCTGCAATCATTATCTGTGTGTTTCAACTCAAACCACATTGTTGCTCTCCATTTTCTGCACCTTAATTATTTTCACTTGGTTCAGGCTCACACTGAACCCTAGCTATGTAGCTTAATCCTGCTTCCTCAACTCCTACCACATACCTCATTGCTGCAGTTTCACTTCACTGCCTGATGCTAGCTGATTTCAGCATTGCCTTTCTTCAATCTATGTTCATCGAATCCTACAACTCTGTGTTTGTCCATTGCTATTATACTCTTGAGGTCAGCTAAGCTACCGCTAATGCTGTAAACTAGTTTTATATCTGCATGTGGGTCTTGGCCCCTTCCATCACTTTCTTGTTTTCCTTACAGCGGTGGACTTGGAGGTGTTGTGGGAGTCGTGGCCCCATGTGGCATACTTACTTTATGTTCTAGTCCTGACTCCACTGCCTAAAATCCTCAGAGTATTTGTCACTTTCATTGGCTTCCTTGAATGCCTGGCTGGCTGGCTTGCCCCACTATTCATATTTGCTGCTCCTCTGACCTCCATGCAGGTCCAACTATTGCTACTCTGCTTAATGACCTACGTGCAGGTCCAGTCATCGCTCACACAATTATTCCTCAATGCTCACTACTACCATCTGACATCTGTGAGGTCTCAGCAATCACTACTCATTCCACTCCTCTTCAGTTTTCTGGGGCATGCTAGCCATACCATTCCTGGCACAGGGCCTCCCTGCAACTGATGGTCTTGCTTTGCACTCAGGGTCCACAACTTGAGCATGTGAAGCTTGGGGTAGGGTCCTTCTTACCTGGCCCATAGCTGGGAATGTCCTCGCGGGACCTTCAGTCATCAACCATACAAATGGCACCTCAAGTTGTAGAATTTATGACTCAGTGGCGAAAGGATGGGGCTCTTACTGGGCCCCTTTAGCAGCCTGAGCAGGTTTGGAGGCACCCTTCAAAGCTATTCTCCCCATGACTGTGGTTCATCTGGTTTATTTTTAGGATGAGTAGGTCAGGTGAGTGCCTCAGCAGTCATTGCTCTCCTCCTCCTCCTGCCTTGGTTGCCCCCGATGTTGCAGAGCACTCTCGCAACCTTCCACGGCATTCCCGTTAGAGGAATCGAGTGAGAGATTTTGTCTAAATTGGAATATTTTCCACCTCCCTTTTTTACTGGGTTTCTAAATTGCAGCAGCAGAGCCATCACAAAATAAACATCCCAAGCCTGGAGAGAAGGCAACCTTGGCCTTGGATACCCAGAGATTTCCTCCTCAAAGTTTTTTTTTCTCTTCTTCGTGCCTCAGGTCATAACCATTAGTTAGCCACAGTTAGTGTTCCCTAGTTTTTTAGGTAGGTTCCGCTGTTGGATGGAGGTGGATGGTGTCCCTACTTGCCATTCCCTCTCTCCTTAGGAGGTCCCCTCAGTCTCTAGCGCAACCCATCAAACTCATGCTATTGCTAACCTGTGAATCTCATTACGTTATCATACTGCCTGATGCCTTATCTACTACTGTGTCTCACAGCTACTGACTGCTAACATGCTTCGTACTACTACAATTCTTTTTGGGGTTCCTTCCCAAGGTACAGTACCTTTAGCCAAGGGAATCGTCCTATAGCACCTCTAGGGGTGGAACCCTCTTCGAGGGTTCCTTGCTTTTGGTACCTCTACAGAGCGATAATTCCTCTGGAATAGAGAGTGTGAATGGCCAAAATCAAAGTAACACAGTTACACAAGCATAACCCTATACTGGCTGCATAGGCCATTGAATTGGAAGGCTGGGCCTGTGGTTCAATGGACAAGCAGCCAGCCACTCCCACTTCCTGACCTATATAAGTAGTTCCTCTCAGCCTCCTTCTGAAGCATTTCTTCTTTGCTCCACCATCCTCCCCTCCTACTCCAGCGGCAGTGCCTCTCTCCTCGGGTTCCTTCCCAAGGTACCTTTAGCCAAGAGAATCATCCCACGGCACTGCTAGGGGTGGAACCCTCTTTGAGGGTTCATTGCCTTTGGTACCCCTATAGGGTGGCAATTCCTCTGGAATAGAGAGTGCGAATGGCCAAAACCAAAGTAACACAGTTGCACAAGCATAACACTATACTGGCTGCACAAGCCATTGAACTGAGAGATTACAGGTTTAAATCTCATCACAGCAAATACTCACTGTGTGACCTTAAGCAAGTAATCTAGTACATCTCTTGCTGAGGGAATGGGTAGAAGCAAAACTCACTGAAAATGAGATATTGCATCTCATTTGGGCTCTCCTTGATAATCTAAATCAATTAAATTGTCTTACTTCATCTCAGTACACCTACTGTATCTACATATGAAAGGCCCACACTAGTGCTGTGCTGAACTGGGAAATTCGGTCACTGTTGCAATTCCATAGAATTCAGAACAGGACTTTTCCGCTACAAAAAAATGAATCATGGAAAATTTAGAATTTCACCAATTGATCTGGGAAAATGGCAAAATTCTGCCATAGCCACAGTTTTTCCATACAGTATGTTTCTGCAGTTAAAACATGTGAACTCACCTTCCAATCCCATAGTTTACTTAAAAAAAAGCAGAATTCACCATGAAATTCTGCCATGCTTAACAGAGGCAGACTTGCCATTCTGCCAGCAGAATACCACATTCTTCTCAGCATTAGCCCATGCAATACTGATATCTCTCTTTTTTTGTAACATAAAGCATTTAATTGAAAGTTTTAAAAATCATACAACAAACAGGAACATTATAGCCACTTCATGGACATAGAAGTATAAAGATAGTACAATACATGTTGTGTCTGTTAGGTAAAAATTATATGATATAAACACTGAATAAAGGAGAGGCATAATCTTGACTAAATGCTAGCTATACCAGTCAAGCAGTGGATCTGAAAGAACATCTGGAGTGTACATTGACTTTGAAAGTTAACACAGCTCTGCTACGAGTAAACTCAAGGAACCTGGGCCCAGTAATGGAAGGAACAGTACGAGGTAGCTGAGTTAACATAATGTGTATGATAATATCATCCAGCGTACACACATCCCTTGTTTCCCACCCCCAAGTAGAGACTGTCATGGGTCAAAGAATATGAATGTTCATGCACCCAGTGGAGGATTATTCAGTGATGGAACAGCTACTGAGCACAGGTGGGATGTCAGAAAGGGGTCCCATTTCTTAATAAAATTCCCCATCTTCCCCCTGGCAGGAAGAGGAGCTGCTCAAAAGGAACTCAGGAGGACCAAGAGAGGCACAACTAGGGGGCCGCCAAAGCAGCCAGCGAACCAGCACACAGTGGAGGTACAGGGTCACAAAGAAAGTGGCAGACAGGAGGGGAACCAAAGAAAGGAAGGAGCGAGGGAGGGTTTGAGAGTGGGAAGCCATGGCATGAGTGGCAGAATGATGGAGGAGCGGTGAAAGCAAACAGCCACATGGGTAAAATGGCCAGAAGGCAGGACAGATGCCAGGGACACATGGCAGGTCAGAGAAGGGGAGATAGGGGAGCTAAACACGTGGCTCAAGGACTGGTGCCAGGAAAAAGGACACAGATTTGTAGGGAACTGGCAACAGTTCTGGGAGCGAAAGTTCTTTAAATTTGATGGACTGCATCTGACTAAAGAGGGAGTCAGTGCATTGGGGCAGAAGTTTGACGTCTTTGCAGAATATTTAAACTAGCAAATGGGAGAGGGGTGCAGCACCCATACGTCGAATGGGAAGAACACCCTCCCCTCAGCTAGTGTGGTCAAACAGGAATTCAGTGTGTTTGCCGTCATTTGCATCACCAGGTAAGAAAAAGGTTCGCCTCCCCATACGATGGCCAGGGTAATGCCAAACTTCACCCAACAACTAACACACCAAAATCTGGCCAATGGAAAATCATGTACACAATGCTCACAGCCTGGGAAATAAGATCCCAGACCTGCAGGCAATAATGTCAGAGGCTAAACTGGACATAGTAGCAATTAGTGAGGCGTGGTTTACCAGTAACCACACTTAGGAGACTTCAGTACCTGGCTATGTATTGTTCAGAAGAGACCGAGGTGCAAAAAGGGGAGGGGTGGCCCTGTATGTTAATGAAAATATCAAAGCTACAGAAATTCAGAATACACATAAGGAGCCAGAAGAACTGTGGTCACCCTGGAAACAGGAAATGGGACAGCCATAAGAACTGGGGTTATCTACAGGCCCCAGACCAGAGGGAGGACATAGACACATTACTGTTAGAAGATATAAAAACATGACAGCTAAAGGGAGGTTCTGATAATGGGAGACTTCAACATGCCAGATACAGATTGGTCAATACCAGCAGGAACATCTGCCAGAACTAGACTCATAGTGGATTCCCTGCAGGGAGGGCCTCAAACAACTGGTACAGCAACCCACAAGAGACAGGGCTATCCTAGATCTAGTACTGACTAACAAAGAAGGGATCACAGATCTCCAGGTAGAAGGTCACCTGGGGGCCAGTGACCATCACATGGTATGGTTCAATTGGCTACTACATCTAAATCATCCCATTCCAAAGCAAAAATATGGGACTTCAGAGGAGCTGACTTTGATAAGATGGCCAACAGAGTTAAGCTAGCCCTGGCAAAAGAAACACAGGTGAGGAGGTACAGGCAAAGTGGGCAAGCATTAAGGATACAATACTTGAAGCAACATCCCATTGTGTTAGACAGAAAGGAAGTGCAAAAGAAGAAGGAAACCACTTTGGTTCTCAAATACAGTAGCAGAAAAGGTCAGAGCCAAAAGGCTGGCCTTCAGAAAATATAAGGGAACACAGCGGGATGAAGATAGGAGGCATACCAAACTGCCCTAAGGGAAGCAGGTAAGGCAGTAAGGCAGGCAAAGTCCCAAACTGAGGAAACACTAGCACAAACAGTAAAAGAAGGTGACAAGACTTTCTATAGATACATTAGTGAAAGGAGAAAGTCCAGAGGGGTATTGCTAAGCTTAATGGAGAAAGGGAGCATGTGAGGAGGAGGACCCTGTAAAGGCATCTATCCTAAATAGATACTTTGCTCAGTATTTACTGAAGAGAAGGTAGGGCAGGGCCCACAGCTCAGCATCATGGACACAGGGGAGGGAGGTGAGCTACTCTCCTTCACAAAGAAAGGGTCCTACAAGAGCTTGCTAAGCTCAGGGTGGATAAGGCAATGGGACCTGATGGCATACATCCCAGGGTACTTAAGGAGCTAAAGGAGGAACTAGCAGAGCCGTTAGCAGAATTGTTTAGTGAGTCTCTGAGCACAGGAGAGGTCCCAGAAGACTGGAGAAGGGCTCATGTGATCCCACTCCACAAGAGTGGTAGCAGGGAGGAGGCGGGAACTACAGACCGGTCAGTCTTACCTCAGTAGTGGGAAGATTATGGAGGCACTCCTTAAGGAAAGGATAGTGCAACACCTGGAATCCATAGGGGCACAGGATCCAAGACAGCATGGGTTTACAAAGGAAGGTCCTGTCAAACTAATCTCATAGATTTCTTTGACTGGGTAACCAGAGTGGTGGACCAAGGGGAGCAGTTGATGTCGCCTACCTTGACTTCAGCAAAGCTTTTGACACTGTTCCACATAGAAGATTGATAAATAAGCTAGGTAGGCTCGGGGTGGGTCAGAAGTTGGTCAACTGGGTGGCAAACTGGTTGACTGGCAGAAAACAGAGAGTGGTGGTAAATGGTATACAGTCAGAAGAGATGCAAGTCACAAGTGGGGTACCTCAGGATCAGTCCTGGGGCCAGTCCTATTCAACATCTTCATTAGTGACCTTGCAGATGGACTAGAGGGTAAGCTTGTCTGTTTGCAGATGACACCAAGATCTGCAACAGAGTAGATGATCCAGATGGGGTGGGCAGAATGAGAAGAGATCTGGATAAACTAGCAGAATGGTCAGAAGAGTGGCAACTGGGATTTAATGCAAAGAAGTGCAAAATCATGCACATAGGGAAGAGAAACCCTGAAGCCACTTATAGGCTGGGAGGAGTTGCTAGCAGTCACAAAGGAAGAAAGAGACTTGGGCATCATCATCACTGATGACCTAAAATCATCAAAGCAGACCTCTAAAGCAGTAGAGTAAGGCTAGGGGTGTTAGAGTTGTATTAGTAGGGTATCACAAGTCGTAAGAGGAAGTATAATCCCTCTGTACAAGACATTGGTTAGGCCCCATCTGGAGTACCAAGGCAGTATTGGAGGCCACACCTTCACAAGGACATTAACCAAATTGAGGCAGTCCAGAGAAGGGCAACCAAAATGGTGCAGGGACTGCATCAGAAGACATATGAGGACAGATTAACGGCCTCAATATGTATACCCTTGAGCAAAGGAGGAGAGAGGTGATATGATCGAGACATTTAAACACCTTAAGGGCATAAACAAGGTGAAAGAGTCTAACATGTTTAAATATAAGAAAAATAGCAGGACAAGAGGACACAGCATGAGATTAGAGGGAGGCCGATTAAGGGGAATGTGGAAATTCTTTTCACAGAAAGGGTGGTAGATGCATGGAATGGCTTACCACAAGAAGTGGTGGCTATGAATACAGTGCAGGGCTTCAAACAGGCATGGGATAGGCATAAGGGAGCAATACAAATGACTATGAATAGATAGGTCACTGACAGAGCAAAGGCCGATGGCACATTTATAAGGTAGAAAAAGAAATGGGCAGACTGGATGGGCCTTGAGGTCCTTATCTGCCGTCAACTTCTATGTTTCTATGTTTCAGGTAATGCCACAAAATGAGCATGGGACAGAGCAAGCCAACGGCTGGAGGCAACTGCAGGAACGTGGGCAGACACGGGCAGAAGCAGAGAGCGAGGAAGAGCAGTGCCTCTGGCCCCAACGAAAAATGATCTTGGACTGACCAGGAAGAGCAGCCTTTTAAGGCCTGATTGGGTAAGGTTTGTTGCTTCGCCCATTGAACTACAGGCATAGCCTTGCAAATATCTTCCTTTAATTACTAGGTGTTAATTATATGGGTATGATGGTGCCGACAGCAATGTAGAACACCCTAGAAAAGAGGGATGCTGCACAAGATTTGTGCAAGACTTGGGGGGGATGTTGTTGGAGGAGGAGGGGGGAAGGAACTGTTCTGGTTCAGGGGGAAATTTGGAAATGTATTCGATGCAGAAGGAAGCTGTTGTTTTGGCCTCTTTAGTTAGGCAGAGGTCACAGTTAATATTAATACTTAATGTTTTTGTTTCTGTTAATAAACTAAGGCTGCTATATAGTATAAATGTGTACTTACTTACAGGCTTGCAGTAGTACAAGTTGATCGCATCTACAGGTGATATGTGCAATGGATAATAATGTAAATATTTGTACCTGGAACATCAATGGTTTAAAAACTAACTCTAATAGGTGGACGGTACTATGGAAACTTAAAGCTACACATGCAGATATTGTATGTTTACAAGAGATTCATATGACAGGCAAGGAGGGGAGCCATTTGGCTAAAAATGGATTACCTATGACTTCCTGAAACTGGCTTGCCAGACACAAAGATTTGTCCTTGCCAAATATTTTTTTTATGTTTCGGGTGGCTTTTCCCCCACACTACCCCTACTTATAGATACCAACTCCACCGTGGGCAAAATCCCAATTTCAGGCAACCAGTTTCGGGCACCCAAGGTTCAGATTCTGAGCATTGGGCAAACCAGTTTCAGTATCTTAAATGAATACCCTAAAAACTGGGAGTGGGGGGAGTGTAATGGCTTTTTCTTTACCTCAGAAGCTAGGAGGCAGCAATTTGGTTAAGACCTATATTTCCAGTGGTGGTAACCCAAATTACTATAGATAGTAGGGGAGGGTATGTATTGTTATCAATGCAATTAAACACAGGTCAAACCATAGCAGTAGAGTCAATCTATGCACCCAATGTAGATAATACAGAATTCTTTACACACTAATCCTTAGAGATGGCTGGTTTTGTGAGTCCATGGCTGATGGATGGTGACTATAATTGCTAGCTGTAACCGAGGAGGAGAAATATCTGGGGGTGCTCATTACGGGAGCAATGAACACGTTGGCACAGTGTAGGAAAGCAGCAGCAGTGGCCAACAAGATGCTGGGTTGTATTGCAAGGGGTATAACCTCTATGAGAAGGGAGGTGATTCTGCCGTTATACAGATTGCTGGTCAGACCCCACTAGGAGTACTGTGTTCAGTTTTGGCGCCCTTACCTATAGAGGGACATTAGATTCCTGGAAGGGGTGCAACGCAGAGCAACAAGGATGATCCAGGGTCTGGAAGAGTTACTCAGTCTAACCATATGAGATTAGACTGAGGGAGTTGAACATGTACTCTCTGGAGGAGAGGCGGGACACGGGGGATATGATTGAGACCTTTAAGCGCATGAGAGGAATAAACAGGACAGGCACCAAGGGACTGTTCAAGGGGAATGTGGGGGAAGAGACTCGGGGTCATGACATGAGATTAGAGGGTGGAAGGTTTAAAACGGAAATGAGGAGGTATTTCTTTATGGAAAGGGAGGTAGCAGAGTGGAACACACTACCGGCAAAGGTGGTGGCCTGTAAAGCTGGGATGCTTCAAGAGGGGCTGGGATAGGGCAAAAGGGAGGGTCATGGGGGGTAGGATGGGAGGGACAGCTGCAGAGTAGGGGTGCTAGCAACTGCAAAATCAAGCAGACTAGATAGACCAAATGGCAGTTTTCTGCTGGCAGTTTCGTATGTTCGTATGTTATGGATAATTTGCTGGCTAGTTCTTTTAAACTAGGGAGACAGCCAACAAAAAGTACTATGGCACTCAGAGCTCTGATGTTGGATTACAGGCTGGTTGATTCTCAGAGATATTTACACCCAAAAGGGAGGTACTATACCTTTTATTCATTTGGCTAAAGCCTATTCCCAGCTAGACATGATACTCACTTCTCAAGAACATTTGGGTATTATCAGCACAGTCTTGCATGACCCTATACTGACCTTGGACCACTCACTGGTAATAGCATCCCTGGCCAGAATTGGCACCCCACCCACTAATAAAGTTTGGAATTAGACCTCACATTGTTAAAACAAGAAGAATTCCACCTATATATAAAAAAGCAACTAGAGGACTATCTCCTGAGTAACCCTCCAGAAGACACCTCTGCAATGGTAAGGTGGAAGGCACTGAAAGTAGTTCTTAGAGGAAAGATAATTTCATACTCAGCTCATAAAAAGAAGGTGGATAACCAGTATATACAAGACCTAGAAAAAAGACAGCAATGGCAGAAAGCAATCACAAAAGTAACCAGACTGCTGAGTCTTATAGCACCCTGCAGGTGCTTAAGTGGGAGTATAACGTGGCCCATAATGTCAAAATTGAAAGAGACATGCTGCTAAATCAAGCAGGGCATTATTTTGAGGGGTATGCACAGGGAAAGTGACTGGCTTTGCATCTTAGAAATAGAAAAGCGTGTGAGAATATTGCACAAATAAAAGATAGATGTAATAATATGCAAACCGGTGATCAGGAAATTAGTGGATGCTTTAGTGCATACAATGGGTCATTGTGTGCCTCTTAGCTTTCACCATCCTGGGAACAACTTGATGAGTTCTTTGCCAGGGCTAACCTGCTGTCAATTAGGGAACAGGATAGAATCTGGATGGATGAATCTATTAGGTTGGAGGATATTGAAAGTGCAGTTAAACATTTACAAAGGGGCAATGCTCTGGGACCAGATGTATTCCCAATAGATTTCTTCAAAATGTTTCTATCTGATATATAAACTCCTTTGTTTGATACGATATCTGAATCCCTCCAAAGGGGTGAGCTGTCACCCTTGATGGGGCTGCCACCATCACTGTCCTTCCAAAGGATATCCCGTTGAAGGAGAGACAGAATGAGGGTGACAGAAAAAGGGCAACACAACCAGTTCACCTGTCACAGTGGCAAACTGGATGTTGGTGTGTTCTGCAGTGAGAGCAGTGCACATGTGTTGTGCCCCCTCCCCAGTACACGTATGCCATGAAGATGATTATTATAACTTTCCGGGGCTGCAGGGGACAAAGACCACTGACGTGCCCCACTGCGTTTTGTGCACTCGGGGTCAGGAGGCATAATGCCTGGTGCTGCGATTGCCGTCGGCATTGTGCTGTCACCCTAATGACAGTTGCCCTGTGGCTGTCACACTAAAGTGGGTAAACCCTTTCAAAGCAGGGGAAGAAACCTAAGCTTTGTGCCTCATATAGGCTTATCTCCAGCTTGATGGCCAACTATTACATTGCGACCAGAATCCGTGCGTACAAATTAGAAAAAACATTCCCTGAATAATTCGTGAGGAACAAACTGAGTTCATTAAAGACAGACAAGGAAAACTGAATGTCAGGCATACACTTAATATTGTACGCAGGTGGTTAGGAAAGAAAAATAGGGGGAGTCCCAGTATCTTAGCCCTAAATGCTGAGAAGGCAAATGATAGGGTGGATTGGATGTACTTATTTGAGACGTTGCAAAGGTTTGGTATGGGGGAAGCAATGCCAAAGTGGATGGGCGCACTGTACAACAGACTAACTGCACACTTATTGGTAAATGATATCTTAACCGGATTCTTCAATTTGACCCATGGCACGAGACAGGGATGCCCACTATCCCCCTCTTGTATGTGATGTCCCTGGAGCCCCTGGCTGCTGTTGTCTGGCAGGACAAATGGATCAAGCGTATGTCAGCTGGAGGACAACATCATAAGCTGGCATTGTTTGCAGATGGTATGCTGCTGTATCCCCAGGATCCACAGCAGGGTATCCCAGTTTTGTACTAAATATTATAAGACTACATATGCTGGCCGGGCATAAAATCAACAGGTCTAAGGGTGAAATTCCAATTCTAGGCAAGGGGCACTCTTCTTATCTTTCAGATTCCCCTTGAATTTGGCTAAGGTGCAATCTATAAAATGCTTGGGTATTAAGATAACTAATAAGGCATCACACTTATATAAGGAGAATTATGTAATGTATGGCAGCTCAGATTCAATGCAAAGAAGTGCAAGGTAATGCACCTGGTAAACAAAAACCCAGGGGAAGAGTACACAATGGGGCGTGAGATACTAACAACAACAAAAATCGAAAGGGACCTTGAAGTAATTATATCAGATGACCTTAAGGTGGCCAAGCAATGTGAGAAGGCAGTAAGGAGGGCTGGGGGGATACTGGGATGCATAGGGAGAGGCATCAACAGTAGAAAACAGGAAGTTGTTATCCCTCTGTACAGACAGTTGGTGAGACCCCATCTGGAGTACTGTGTGCAGTTCTGGAGACCCCATCTCCACAAAGACATAGACACAGTGGAGGCTGTTCAGAGGAGGGCAACCAAAACGGTGCAGGGTATGCACCAGAAGACATATGAAGAGAGACTTAAACAGCTTAATATGTATACCCTCGAGGAAAGGAGGGAGAGGGGGGACATGATAGAAACTTTCAAGTACCTCAAGGGAATTAACAAAGTCCAAGAGGGTAGCATCTTTCAGAAAAAGAGATGTGGAAGAACAAGGGGGCACAATTTGAAGATAGAGCGGGGACGGCTCAGAGGTAATATTAGAAAGTATTTTTTTCACAGAGAGGGTTGTAGATGCATGGAAAACAGCCTTCCTGAGGAGGTTGTGGAGTAAAGAACAGTAGGAAAATTCAAGAATGCATGGGACAGACATAAAGCAATTCTAGTGGAGGGTAGGAGGAAGTAAACTGTTGGTTAACTAGAATCTGCAGCTTATCCATCAGGTAGGGAAATGGGCAGACTAGGTGGGACAAGCGGTCCTTATCTGCCGTCAAATTCTATGTTTCTGTTTCTATGTTATTAAGTGACATCCATACGGATTGTCAACAATGGGAGGGATTGCCACTCAATTTGATAGACCAGGTTAACTCCATCAAAATGAACTTGTTATCCAAGTGTTTGCATTTGTTCCAAAATCTCCCCACCAGGGTACCCAAGTATTTTGTTACACAACTCAACAGTATAATCAATACATTCCTATGGAGTGGTAAACCAGTCAGAATAAAAAGAACTATATTACAGCTATCACTTAATAAAGGGGGACTGGTCCTCCCAAATTTTATTTATTGTTTGGCTGCCCAATTGGCATTTCTGGAAAACCCTGTGACCATCTTAGTACCAGCATGGAGAAGGATGGAGGATGAATGCATGATAGGGTTTCACTGCAGGGAGTTCTGTCATCTCTGCTATGCCACCCTCCCTCCCAGAGATACAACAACCTGTACACTCAAACCCTGGCTAGACTGTGGATTGGGGTGCACAACCACATAGGACATAAAAAAGGTCTCTCACCCAACACAGCTATCCATTCCAGTTTTATAGACAAAAGGAGCTATAGCGTCTTTCTCCACCAGGCCTTATTACGGTGGCAGAGGTTAATTTTAGAAACTGGGGGTGCTTTGTTCTATGAGGGGGGTGACTGAAAACCTTTATGGAATTAAGGCAACAGTATGGGATTCATCCAGGTGATTTTTTTTTACCTGTGTAAGGATTAGGGGCTTTTTTCCAGAGGCCAGCCCGTTAATGACCCCACTACAGGAAGCCATATATTGCCCACACAGCCACTCCACTTATAACTACCTGTATAAATTATTTCTAAAAGTAGCACCAGCCCCAACAATCAAAGCTAAGAACCAGTGGGAGCATGAGACTTTGATATTAATATAGATGCTGAGTGTTTGCAACTTGCTATAAACCGTATCCGTAGGTGTTCGGTATCTAATAGACTTCGGAGGGTGAAATTAAATTTTCTCTATCAAACATACTTGACACCACAGAAGTTGCATAAATATACCCTCACAATAAAGCAGTCATGACCTACATGTATGCAGCCTACTTGTGATTTCTTGCACATGGCCATTTCTTGCTTTAAGGTAGCTCCTTTTTGGCTGGAAACCCAGAAGGTCATGCAAAAAGTCTTGACGGTTGTGCTCCATGAGATCACACTGCAATTTATGCTGAATGTTCATTGGTGGGCAGGAGAAGGCATAGATTATGGGAGATTGCACTGGTCACTGCTAGGAAAACCATAGCACAACATTGGGTGAGTGAAACAGCTTCCACCATTGCCAATTGACTCAACAACCTAATGCTCTGTATGTGCCTTGAGAGGTGCCAACTGGCAGCCAATGGGCAGAATTCAGTGTTCCAGCAGATGTGGAGTCCCCTCATCAAAACTGTGGAGACTGGCATGGTTAATGCCTAGACGAGACAGTGCATGGTCATGGGCAAAGAGATCTATGATAGTTCATGCACAACTGGAGTTGTACCACTGACAAGAGATAAGATAACCTGGGTTAGTATCACAGAGAATCATATCCCCACAGATCTAGAACTGAACCATTCCAAAAGTTGTACATGTATGTAGATCATACTGTGTAAAATATATGTTAGTAAATAAAATATGATTTACAAAAACTGCCTGATCTGTATCTCATGTACATGATGTAACCCTTACAATAAAATATGTTGACAAAAAAAGCTGGGTACTGTAGCAACAGAGCTCATCTCAGGCCTGGTTGAGTGGTAAGAGGGTGGTCTTTTTCATATATCCTGTGAGGCCAGAGATGTC
Source organism: Neoceratodus forsteri (assembly GCA_016271365.2). Classification (NCBI taxonomy): domain Eukaryota; kingdom Metazoa; phylum Chordata; order Ceratodontiformes; family Ceratodontidae; genus Neoceratodus; species Neoceratodus forsteri. The sequence continues at coordinate 740,459,889 of CM057449.1, forward strand.
AGTGAAGGCTGAAAGTGGAACCAGGGTTGGGGGAAGAAAGACCAAGGGGTGTGACAGAGAGTGCATGAGGTCATCTACATAGAGGCTGACCAGATATGACCTGCTCTTCATTTTGATCCTTTGGAGTAAAGCAACTTCCTGGTGAGGGGGTCCAGGGTCAGGAAGAGGAAGCTAGGGAGGGGACAGTCTTGATGAGTACCTCACTATAGGCAAAAGGGGGTAGAGGTACAATAGTTTTATCAGTTAAGTTACAGCCATAGGGTCACGCACATGGTTTGGATCCAATTTCTGAATGAGGGTTTGAAAAGCTGTAAAGCTCAAGCACTCCGTGAAGGTGGCCCTACACTACAGAGTCAAAGGCCTTGAAGAAGTCTAATGTCACAGAGGCCACAGATGGGGAAGATACCTGTAGCTACACTTGAAGTAACGGTGTCTTAGTCAGCTGAAGCAGTGCATCCTGAAGAAAATTCAATTGCAGGCTCAAATCAAATCAGAATGGCCACAGGGAGTATTTTTTATGCAGGTCAAAACTAAAAAATATTACAGAAGAATCAAATCTAAATTTTTCTTCTTCACTACTAAAGCACTCAAAACTTTAGAATGCCTCAAGAGGAATTTTATCAGTAGGAACAAAAATGCAATTATCTCACTTTTTACATCCTTTGTGTCCCTTGTATGGATTATTTTTCTCAGTTTTGGTCACCTTATTTTAAAAAGGATATCAATGTCCTTGAAAGGGTACAGAGAAGGGTAACTAAATCTGTAACTGAACTCCAGAAACTAGACAATAGCTCTCAAATCAAAAGCTTTGGGCAAGGATTGACAAAAATTTGTGAAGTGCCACGCAAAAGTGTGCGTGGCAACTTGTGATTGTCCAGGTCCCAAAATTCGCAATACACAGACAGATAGCGAGTGGTGCTGTCAAACTGTGAATAGAGCTGGAAAGAGACAGCTGCAACACCGATACCACTACCTCTAACCCCACCAACACAGCCCCAATCTCCAGCTGAGTGAATACATTTGCAAGCATAGCGCCAGTGTGCTAAGTCAGTATTCACTAAGTCAGCCATGCAAATGAGTCCATTGGGCATGCATGGCGCTACCTGGCAATTTACAAGCCCATCATGGGCTTATTTGCATGGCCTGCAACAGGAGGTTAGCGAACCCCCCCCCAATGCTGATCGTTGTCGAGATAGTGAAGACACATGCCTGATGGTATACTGGTCTCCTCCCCTCCTGATCCTGATCCCCATAGAAAAATAAAATATTTTCCATAATGTAGTTGTCCCTCCCCTCCCTGATCCCCAATCCCTGTAGAAATATAAAACAGTTTCCATAATACAGTGTTCCCTCTCTCCCTGATTCCCAATCCCCGTTGAAAAATAAAACATTTTCCATAGTGTAGTGGTCCCTCCCCTCTCTCTGATCATCGATCACCATCCCTAAATGAATCAATACCCAGTCCCTGATAGTCTAGTGTCCCTTCCCGGTCACCAATCACCACCCCTCTATCACACACATATATTACCTTGTGGTCTAATGCCCCCCCTCAGGTAATCACTCACCATCCCTCTCCCTCCCCAGCATGACTGTCAGTCAGTGAATGGCTGCCAGCAAACTGAACTGTCAATGACAGTGTACAGCATACACTACAAGACCACTGGTTGACACCAATGGGCTTGTAGCTTATACTGTACACTGTCATTGACAGTTCAGTTGGCAGGTAGCTGTTGATGTGTGGGGAGAGCTGTGCTTCTCAATGACTGGCAGTCGTGTTGAGTTGGGGGACAGGAGAGGTGGGTGATAATCTGAGAGGGTGGGGAGGCCACTAGACAACCAGGTACTATATGTGTGTGATAGCAGGATGGCAATTGGTGACCAGGGAGAGGAGAGGGGAGGGACACTAGACTACCAGGGACAGGGTATTGGTTCATATGGGGACAGTGATTGGGGAGGGGGGAAGGACTACTACACTTTGGAAAATATTTCATTTTTCTACAGGGATCATGGATTGAGGAGGGAGGAGGGATCACTACACTATGGAAACTTGATTTTTAACAGTCGGGTGGGAGAGTGGGCACCAGGATAGGACACTACACTATGGAAAAGGTAGTTTTTTTCACATCAGGTGGGAGATACGGCACCTGGGAGGGGAGTGAGGGGACCACAGTACCTCTGCCAACCACTACAGTTGCATGGATTACTGTCAGATTTTTTTTGGCAGTACTTTGCTCCATGCAAGGACCTTCGCAAAGGCCCTTGCTTGGAGCAAAACCTTTGTGAATGGGAATTTCAGGGATATGCAGGTCCCCTCTCCTTCATTTGCATTGTGGCCCCCTTCACTACTTTGCCCAGACAAAAACCCAGTTTGCCTTGGGTAAACTGGGTTTGCATCAGGAATACTGGGTTTGCACCCGGACAAAGTTTTTTGAATCGGGCCCTTGGTCTACACAGTTTGAAAAGAAGACAAATTGGTGATTCAATTTTATGGGCAAAATTATAAATAACAAGATGTTATATCCAGAAATAGGACTAGAACTAAAGAAACACAGACATTATACTACAGGACATGATAAATACATAAAAGGCAAAAATTACAAAACCAAAACTAGAGGATCACAGTGGTCAGATGGAATAGGCTGCCACAAACTACTGTGGATATCACCATTGTAAATGTTTTCAAAACACAATTGGATGCATTTATGAATTTAGAGGAAATAACAGAATCAACCACTGTGTAGTGGGAGGGTAGGCTAGTAGGACCAAATTGGTCTGTTACTACCCTTGCTTATCAGTGTAACCACTTCATGCAATATCAATCTAAATTTTAGTCTGCTCTGTGGGAAACCATTTTCTTGTGTTTGAAGTGCTCCAAGTGTTGGCTGCTGTATTTAACTTATGGGACTTTGCAATATTATACTTCAATACAATTTGGTCCCCTTTAAATTCTGCACCTAATTTTTGCGGGTAAGAAACCTTGTACTGTATAGATACTGTACATATATTGCATAACAATGAAGATAATAAGTAAGTAATATGACACAATAGGGTGGTGATTGTCATGGGTGAATACATGCCCCAGGGGTGTTGTGAGGCACTAGATACTTGGGCCGAGTGCCTCCTGCTCCTCGCCATGCATTTACCCACGACAGCCACCACCCTGGATTGTCTTATTACACTTATAAAATGGATTTCATGCTACAGAATATGATTCCCTCCCCAAAAATAAAAGAAAAAACCAAAAAAATGTCATTTATAGTTTTTAAATTAAAACAAACTCTGGCCAGAACCAACAGCATGGGAGCAGTTTGGGGTAAAAATATTGAAAGTTACCAACGTTATGAGCCTGCATTAACAAAATGTAATGTAAGCTCATAAATTTGTTGTCTTGTAATATTAGTACACAAATGTTCAACATAGCCTTGTTAGGACCCTACCTCATGAGGAAGGGCAGAGAAAGTGTTCAACTTCTGGCCTAAAGGTGATTTCACGCAGGGACTGCAAAATCAACTTTTGGGACACAAAAACAAATGTGGGCAGGATCTGAAAAATGACAGCTGTCACATTCATGAAGCATTGTAAAGAAATGATTATGTTGAAAATTTTGAGTAAAGATATTGAATATTACCAAACTAATGAGCCTGCATTGGCAAAATTCAACATAGCCTCATAACTTTGTTTTTTTTTTTTTTATATTTTTACACCAAATGTAGAACATAGCCTTCTTATGACCCCGCCTCATGAACAAGGACAGAGAAAATTTTCAACTCCAGTCCAAAATTCACCATGATTTCATGCAGGGACAGCAAAATCACCTTTTGGGATATAGAGAAACATTTTCGCCAGGATTTAAAAAATGACAGCTATCACATTTATGAGATGCTGTAAAGATATGGCTATGTTGTAAATTTGAGGTACAAATATTGAAACTTACCAAAATTATGAGTCTGCATTTTCAAAAGTCAATGTAGGCTCATAACTTGGTTGATTTTAAACATTTTTGCACCAAGTTTTCGACATAGTGTTCTTATGACCCCACCTCATGAAAAAGGGCAGAGAACATTTTTAACTCCTGCCTGAAAGGTAATTTCATGCAGGGACTGCAAAATACCCTTCCGGGATGTAAAAAAACATTTCTGCCAAGATTTGAAAAATGACAGCTGTCACACTCATGAGGGGATGTAAAGATATGACTGTGAATTTAGGGGAAAAATATTGAAAATTACCAAAGTTAAAAGCCTGCATTCGCACAATTCAACACAGGCTCATAACTTTGTTGTTTTTTAATATTTTTATACCAAATTTTTAACATAGCCTTCTTATGGCCCCACCTCAAGAACATAGGCAAAGAAATATTTTAACTCCTGCCCTACAGGTGATTTTGCACAGAGACTGCAAAATCACTTTTTGGGACAGATCTGTCTAAAGACAGTGCCTTTGTTCATGAGGTGGGGTCCCAAAGAAGGCATGTTGAAAATGTGTGGCAAAAATATGCAAAAATAGCCAAGTTATGGCACTAAGTTCAAAACCCTATTGAAATACATTGAGCTGCATACCTGTTTTTTCAGTTTACGGTCTGGCTTTGAAGAGTGAAGACATGTCTGTGGTCCATAGAGGATTACAGCGTTGGACCACCGATCGGTAAGTAAGGGCTTGGGGGTGTGTGGGGTGGTGGGTGCTGAGTGGGATGGTCAGGTGGGGGGCAGTGTAGCAGCACAAAAGAAATTATGGGCTTTTTTTTTTAACAGGTTAAACAAAAAAGAGATGAGAATTTCTGCACTGGGGGATTGGGCATTCTTCTGTGCCACTGTTATGTTTCTGGGCGGAAGTGGGGTAGTGGGTGATAAGAGAGAGGGTTAGGTCTGGGTAGAAACTAAAATATTACTCTACTACCCCTCCCACTCCCAAAGGAACTTCTTTAGGCTCAGGACCACCTACTACAATGTCATCTGGTTTGCCACTGGCCTTCCTAAATTGACCCACCACTGTGACCTTTACAAATTCTCCAATTGGCCTTTGTTAGAGGACAAGGTGGACAACAAAATCCTGGCTTTTTTCTACAAAATTGTCAGGGAACTCTTACCAAACAGCATAGTCTCCATTTTCCCAAGGTCAGCCTCCACAAGGCCTACCAGATGGTCCGCCTCCCACCACTTTGCTCTCCCATCTTGTCAGACTACCCAAGGTCAACACACCCTCTCCTACAAGGGGGTGAAACTATTCCATAGCCTGCCCCTTTCCCTAGTTTAATGTACCTTGTTGGCCTCTTTCAAGTACAACCTGAAGGTTTACAAGGCTAGTTCTTAAATCTGTATATGCACCCATCCCTGATTACCTTAGGCGTCTTTCAGCTTATACCAACCTACGACTGCCTACTATGTTTTGTCACTGTACATATATTTATTTGATCACACTTTGTATACCCTTGAGTTTATTATATTGACCCAGTCTGTATTGTGCAATCTTGTTTAACCTTTATGCTTTTGTTGTCTGCGTACAACCAGATGTTTATGAAAATGGGCAATTTTGCTGTCATGCCTTTCCAGTTTAAAAATTAAACTGAGACTGAAACTCCACAAAGTACTGCACTGCATCTTGGCTGACTATGCTGTACTTTGGGAGTGCCCATCTCTCTTTAGATTTTCTTGGCAGAATTGTTAGATATTTCAGTGTAGTTCTAGGCTCCTTGACCCTGAAAGACCATAGGTAATTCCTTCAAGGGGACTTTTCAATGATAGGACATGTGCCCAAGATGTGCCAGAGCTAGTGGCGCTGTGGCTGCAGCCAGAGAAGAAAACCAGCTCATCCTGCTTTACTGGCAGTGGCTGTGGCCCCTCTCCATTCAGAAAAAGAACACTGCCCTTACCCATTTAGCTAGCTTTGACAGACTGAGCCATCAAGTGCTCTCTAAGGATGAGAAATACAGGAAGATATGGAGACAGTATTTATCCTCCCATCTTTGCTAGATTTCCCCATTTGGTGTAGCTAGTGCGTATGTACACAAGTGTTGAATGTATGGAATGTTCTTCCGTGTCTTTTTTCTGTGCAGATGGCAATAAATGTGTATGTGACTACTAAGATTATACACAATTTGTAGGCTGTTGTTTTACAGGCATAGGTTCAATCTGTATGGAATGTTTAAAAATATTAATAAATATTGTTAAAAATACAGATTGTCAGCATTAACATGTGTAAATGTATGACACTGTCCACCAGTAGCTCATATAAAAAGCAAAGGTCTAAGTACTTGAACTTTCATGGTCAGGAGGTGTTTAAACACCCATAGTAATGACTTGTGAGGTTGTTAGATTATCCTTAAATCATCTGGTGCTGGAAACAATTAATCAGACAGCCTCCAGACACAACCATTACAGAGCTATCCTATCAGCCAGTAAGGGCTGCATACTGTCTCCATATGCTTGTGTGGTTGTGCCTTTGTGGACATTTCATGTTATTTGCACACATGTAAAATGTGCTTTTAGGACTCCTTAACATTATCTATCCTAGGGTGCACTTGGAAAGTGCTAATTAATTTTACAGATATTGCATCATTAGCAGTTCATATGAAACCAGTCTACTTAAAGAAAATAAATATTAAACAAATATAATAACTGGCCATCAGTTTTCTTCAATTGAGATGGGCAGTTATTATGTGCCATAATCACTGGCTGGTTATTACAGCATTCATGTGTTCACCAAACAGCAGCTACTGTCTCGAGACTCTCTTAGCTGCTGCATTCAGTGAGTGAACATTTTGTCACAGAAAAGGCTGTTGGTTTAAATGCAGTACATTCAGTGGCTATTTTCAGTAGCAAATCATTTAAAAAGCTTACTTTACAGGTTGAAACAGTTCTGCTTCATCAAAGTTGCTGCAGACCTTGAAAGCAGCTCCAGTAAAAAATGGACCTCGTGGCTCTCCCAACAATATCATAGCAACCCAATTACAAGTTACAAACATGTACTTAAAATGGCACATTTTTTTAACTCCACTGTTACTAATTTACTTATCAGAGTTGAATTGTGATCAGTTATTGCACACTAATTGGGGGCTGGCTGTTGGGGGAGAGGCAAACAACAAAGACAAAGTGAAGAAAAAATTGTTTGCCGGAAATGACATAAAATAAAACATGGGATGATGTGGATACTTAAACATATTTTTGTTGTGCTGCCCTCAGCCAGGCTGTTGTGCTGAGATAACAGCCTGACTAAAATGACATCTTGGCCAATCAGGAGCCAGCATTCTTTCTACACATTTCATAATCAAATTATGTAGCATCACATACCTTCGGTGTGTATTAAGTTCTTGAAATTCACACCACACCATTATTATTCCATATGTACTGAAATTTTAAAACATTAGTGACTAGAAAAGGCACATTAAGTCAAAGCTCATTTCCAGGTGCAATATGGAACACATAGCCCAGAGCTATTAAAGAGTTAGTGTACTGCCTAAAACAAAAAATATCTTTTAAATGCAGTCAACTATTACCTTTTATGTCAGAGTTACTTATTTTCCCTTTGGTTAATTAGAAGATGTTTTAGCTGATGTTAGTAGCTGTGATGTGTGGAACAGTACCCTGCCTAGTAGCTGATATATCTGACTGTTCCTCCAATTATATCAGCAGCATTGTGATGGCACTGACTGGGAGATCAAAGCTGCTCAGGAGGAGCCACTCAGTAGCTGCCAGGTCAGTTAGCTGTGATGTCACTGTCAGTGATGCCATAGGGCTGATAAAGTAGTGTGGGGAATAGAACTATTTGTCAGCTGCTAGGCAGAGTACTATTCCACACCTCCAGCCTCATACTTTCACATAGAAAACTTTCTAATGATCAAAAGAAAAAAAAAGATAAATACTCCAGAAATAAACAGTTTATTTATTTATTTAGTTTTTGTTAACCGGATAGGTTTACTAGTCATGAAATGACTATTTTCAGGTACGACCCAAGAGAGTACAACAATCAAAGACAGGTACATAGCATGAGTACAATGAAATTACAATAGCATAGGTCAAAACAGTTAGTAGTAATGAATACATGCAGCCAGGACAATTACAATCAATGCAATTCGCATAGAATTTTTAGGCAGAGAAAAACCTACACAGTCTAGGAAGAGATACCACAACACAGCAACAAAGAATTATTGTTCAAATTAGTCACAACAATGAAGATTCAAATAGGCAGCGAAACAAGGCAAGGGCAAATTCCTGACAGGGCAGGATGCATTATCACGGCCTCTGAAATAAGACTCAGGTGTGGGGGGAGGGAGTTGGGGTAGATTAGCTCTCAAAGAGATAGTAAGGGTAAGAAGTGCTATGAGGTAGGGAGGTTAAAGTTAGGCCAAACAGCATCTGGCGGGTGAGCGGATTAGGGAGGATTAAAACAAGTTCAGAGATCAGCAAGGGATATATGTAAGCACAGCTCCTTTTTGAAACTGTCATGGGATCCAGATATTCAAAGTGCTTGGGGGAGAGAGTTCCAAAGCTTAGGAGCAGAGTGATTGAGGGGAACATACCTCTCAACTGTCCCTGATTTTCAGGAATGTCCCTGATTTTGCCTCAAAATTTTACTCTGTCCCTCCTAAAAATTGTGTTTCTGTGAACAAACAGCAGGGGTTATAAGCACAAACTAATGCCAAACATTAAAGTTACAGACTTGTTCTTCCTTAGAAAATGCATTTTAAAGCAGCAGTGCAATGAAAAAAGTTATTCCAAAAAGCCAATTTTCTGCTATGGTTATAAAAATATTGGCAGAACTGTTGATTTGGGTTTTCTGAATGCTTCCTATGCAGTGTACTGTACATCTGCATTTTTGTTTTGACTCTTATCCTCCTCGGGTCCTCAGTATTATTTCTATGGGAAAATTAGGCGGCCATCTTTTTTTCTTGAGAAATAATTTCTTTAAAACTTTCATAAAATTCTTAAATGACAATGAAAACTGAAAATTTCACCACCAAAATAAACTAGAAGACATCTGGCATCAATTAGGAAGAAAAAAAGGTGGGGTCAAATTTTAACCCATTTTCGTTGCACTGCTGCTTTAAACTAAGCCCTTCATTCCACCAGCTTTCTGAGTGGATATCTCCAATTTTGAAGAAGTGTCCCTGATTTTGGTCCATTGTCCCTGATTGTTTTAAGTCTTGTCCCTGATTTATGAGGCAGGAGGTTGAGAGGTATGGAGGAGAAACAGAGCCTTTTGATGTTTTACATCTAGGTACATTCAGCAGGGATTTATCTACCAATTGCAGTCTATAGGAGGAGGTTTGAGGTACTAGCAATATTGCAAGTGCTGAAGAGGTCTGGTTTCTGACTATAGAGTCAATCAGGGAGCCAAGAAAGTATTGACGGCAAGCTGAGGGGGATAACCAGCCCAGGTCCCTGTACAGTTGGCAATGGTGCTTAAGCCGTGGTGATGAGGAGGCATATCAACAGATATTATTATAAGTGACATCCCACTGATGAAGGATGGTTTTGTGTGTGGCAGCCAAGGTCGGCATGCCATAGGTGAGGGCAGGGAGTAATATGCCTCTGGCAATAGCAAGTTTAGCAGAGGGAGTCAACACGAAACTGGACTTGTAAGCAACCCCCAATTTGGCATTCACTGCCTTGCAGGCAGATTGTATATGCAGGCTGAAGTCCAGGGATTGGTCCAGAAGAATTCCCAGGTACTTAAAAGATGTAACACATTCTATTTGTGTGCCACTGTGGTCTTGCACCAATAGGGGATTTTGACATGTCCTAAGTTTAGGGGCAGATCCAAGTAACATTGCTTGGGTTTTCTTAGCATTAAGTACAAGCTTATATGCAGAAAGCCAATTTTGGACATTTGTGAAATCTGAAGAAAGGGATGCATTTATGTTGGCAACCTTATCAGAGCTTGAATAGAGTACAAGATCATCTGCATAGAGAATAGATGAGCATGAAATAAAAACCTCATCTATGTTATTGATAAAAAGTGAGAAAAGAAGAGGTCCCAGAATAGAGTCCTGGGGAACCCCAATATTGATGGTAGCACCATCAGATAAAGAGGAGTTGAATTTCACAATTTGAGTTCTATTTGATAGATAGCTTCCATACCAGGTGACAACTGGGGGTGAAAAGCTCAGATTGCAAAACGTGGAGAGGAGCAGGGGTGACCAACAAGAAACAAGATCAAAGGCCTTTGTAAGGTCTATAAAAACTGCCCCTGTCAGCTGGCCAGCGTCCATACTGGTAAGCACATCAGTAGTGAATTTGAGAAGCGCTGTAGAGGTACTGTGACCTTTATGGAAGCCATGTTGTGTGTCAGAGAGAAGGCTGTACTTTGTGAGGTAGTCAATGGTTTGATTTACAACATGTTTTTTCCAGAATTTTACTTAGGACCGATAGGATGGCTATAGGCCTGTAGTTAATAATCTCCTTGGTATCACCTTTTTTAAGGACCGGTATTACATGAGCAATCTTCCAGAGGTCAGGAACCTGGCTATTAGAGAGAGACAAGGTGAAAATTCTAGCCAGATGGGAGGCTATGTATGGTGCTGCTAGTTTCAAGAGCCAAGGCTGAAGTGTATCTGATCCAGAGCTAGTGTTGTCAGAGACAGGCCATAATAGTTTTAAGACCTCAGCCCTTGAGATTGCCTTGAAGTAGAACGGGGGATTTTTAGACATTTGTTGGGAAGGATAGCTGGGGGTAGTGGACTGTGCTGATGTTGCAAGCAGAGAGGCTGCCTGAGGAGATGGGAAGGCAGAGGTATACTGAGACAGGTCCGAGAACATTTGATTGAAGAAATTAGCAATGGTGTTGGAGTCATTGCAATGTACTCCATTTAATACCATGTCACTGGTGCTAGTTGACTGGGATGCACCGAGAAAGGTCTTGACATGGGCCCAGAATTTCCTAGGGTCCCCAGCAGAGCCTAGCAGCAATTCTTTACAATAGGCACTCTTAGCTGTTATGACCTGTTTTTCACAGAAGTTACGTAGGGTTCTGTAAGTAGCATAGTCAGATTGTAGCCCCAAGGCTTTGTACTTTTTCCAGCATTTGTCCCTAGAGCGTAGATTTTTCAGCAAGCCTTTGTGAAGTTACTACTGATTACTTATTAAAATTTGTAACATGTTCATGTCTGCTATTTTTGGTTCTGCTAGCTCTTTCAATAAATTATTTGTTTTTATGCAGAACCCTTCCATAACTACTGAGTGCTTTACAACTTATGTCAAACACCCATTTATAGAAACACAACAAAAACAAGAGATGACAGAAGCCACCAAGCACTGCTATAATGCTTTGGTATGTGACTGAGTTTACTATTATAGATCAAGGGAGTGCTCCTTTCTTCTGCACAAGTGACACTCTTATTCCGTGAAGTGTGTTTCACACACAGATGCCCTGAAAACGGGCACATTCTGGGACATTTAAAAAAAAATGTATTATTGATCCAGCCTGATCAATAGTATATTGATATGTGCCCCACAGCCACTCGTTGCTGTAGAAGAGTGGTTTCATTTGCATTCGGCTTGAGTCAGAACAGCTCAGCTTCACTTTGCTGTTCTCGCTGTAGCCAAATGCGCATGAAACCACTCTTCTACAGAAACAGGTTGCTCTAGGGAACATATTAACATATAACAGATGGACTGCTTTAACAGCACTTATGGTACCACAAAAAAAAACACTAAATATGCTGACATTAGGTAGCTTCACAGTTGTCCAATGCACTGAGTAATTGACCAACCCCCAATAGTTCCCCCGTATCTGTAGTAAGCAGAGATACAGTAGCAATAAGGAATGGATAGTTAGATCACTCTGGTGGTACAAAAAATATCCACATATTCAGAGTCCTAACTGATGGAAGAATTAGAGTACAACACTTACAGAATTGCTGTAGTATGGATACAGTACATCAGCAACACAACTGAGCATTGCTTGATCACTGATGTATCTCCCTTGCTGGGGGTGTTGCAGTGCAAGTGAGAAACAAGCATTTGTCAATGCCGAATGTTGCTTGCTTCTATGTGCTGTTTAGGTATTTGGAAGTCATCGGAGTGCAAATATTGAAAATTTGCGGACTTACGAGCGTGCCTAGGAGCTGTGCAACGCACGCTCGTAAAACAGTCATTTTTAGGAATTTTTTCTCCAAATTTTCAACATAGCCATTTTAAGACCTCTGCTCATGAACAGTGTCACTGTGATTTTGTTAATGTGTCCCATACATTGAGTTTGCACACCGACTGCGCCATTGTGCGCTACATGGGTGGAAACACGTTTTGGGCAGGATGTCAAAAATGACAGCTGTACTGCTCATAAGGAGGTGTGGTAAAATGGCAGTGTTGAAAATCTGGAGTGAAAATATTGAAAATTTGTGAACTTACGAGCCTGCGTAGGAACTGCGCAACGCACGCTCGTACAACAGTCATTTTTAGGAATTTTTTCACCAAATTTTCAACATAGCCATTTTAAGACCTCTGTTCATGAACAGTGTCACTGTGTTTTCTTAATTTGTCCCGTACATTGATTTCGCACATCGACTGCGCCATTCTGCGCTCCATGGGTGGAAACACATTTTGGGTGAGATGTGAAAAATGACAGCTGTACTACTCATAAGCAGGTGTGGTAAAATGGCAATGTTGAAAATCTGGAGTGAAAATATTGAAATTTCGCGAACTTACGAGCCTGCGTAGGAACTGCAAAGCACGCGCTCGTAAAACAGTCATTTTTGGAATTCATGCACAAATTTTCAACATGGGGTTTTGGGACCCTTCTCTTGAATGATGTCACTGTCATGGCAGTATTCAGGCCGGAAGGTGATTTCGCAGTGACCGCGCAGTCACTGCAACGAAATCACCCTTCGAGGCCGAATAACGCCATGACAGTGACATCATTCATGAGAAGGGGTCCCAAAAACCCCATGTTGAAAATTTGGTGCAAAAATTCCCAAAAATGCCTGAGATATGCAACAAAGTTGAAACCCCTATCTAGCCCATTATACAGCTTACCGGCATTTCCTCAGTTCGCGGTCGGCTTTGAAGAGTGCAGACGTGTTCCCGGTCCACCGAAGATCGTCGCGCCGGAGTCCGGAGGTAAGTATGGGGTGAGGGCGTGAGAAGCTGGGTGCACAGTGGGTGGCGCGGGTAGTGGAGGAGGGGTCGGGAGGCTCCAGCAGAGACAGTTTTGGTATTCAGGTGAAAAAAAAAGACAAGTGGGAATGTTTGCCGCGCTGGGGTGAGCTTCCAGCATGGCACAAGCACTTTGGAGGCGTTTAGCGGCCGAGATTGGGCACCCCGTCGGCTACATAAGTGATTGCCACACTGGGGTGGGCTCCCAGCGTGGCACCAGCTGGGGGACAACAGCAGCTTAGCCGGCGAGATTGGGCACCCGTCGGCTGCCACATGTCATCGCGGGGAGCCGCCTCGCCGAGGCTGCGCGTGAGCAGCGTCTTATCGCTGCTCACTCAAGCGTAGCTCCCCTTTCAACTATGCCACTGCATTTTGGAGGCGTGTCATAGACAGCTCCAAAAATGCATTAACTTACAGGGGCAGCACCTGCCAGCCCAGTGCCTGAATTGGAGGAGGAGGTGACACACCTCCGAAATCTCCGTTCATGGCACTATGTTTCTTGCACATGCGTGCAAGCAACATAAAAATGGACTGACTGCAGGAACCTCATGGCTGCAAAAAGAACATAACTCCTTTTATAAAATGAGTTGGGAAAATACTCTAACCTGATCGGTTGTTACTTGTGCATTAGATTTGTCTAATTCACAGGTAAAAAATGTGCTCCAAAGCAGGACACATAACAGAAGAAATCTGTGTGCCACACTGAATATTGAGTTTAAAGCAACACCCATTTTTCCATTCACAGTTGAGAAAAAGTAAATTACTAGCACAAATGCACACAAATACACACCATACTGCAAGAAACAACCATGTCACAGCTAAAAATACTGAAAAGCACTTGAAAAAGTTGTCAGATCATCTGATATGTAAGCAATAACCCACGACAGAGTATGGGGTTATTCGGGATTAATCAACACCCCGAGAGCATTGTGAGGCACAAGACCACAGGCCTAGTGTCCTCACAGCACACAGGTGTTGATTAATCCCCAATAACCCTCATACCCTGGAGTGGGTTACTCCACTTATAATGTGGGATATGTTTAAAACAAAAAATGACTGTATCCTGCCACCTGCAAAAATAGTTCCCAACAAATAATCCATATGTGAGTGCTTTTATGCACATACAAATATCAGGAATACAGCACTGACATGATTTCTGACATTTATTGTGCATAATATACTGTGTTTCACAGTGTTCTCTCTCTTTACAGTGGGGGACATTCAGTGTGTGTGTCTATCTCCCTTTCTCTCATTCTTGCTGTGTCTCTGGGTGTGCCTCTCTCACTCTCTCTCAACTGTCTGACAGTATATCACTCTCTGTGTGTAACCAGCACCACACAGAAAAGACTGTTTCTCTCTCTCACTCTCTCTGTCTCTCCCCAATTAAGAACTGCTGGGAACTGGGCTACTGCTGTTTTCTCTCCCCCCCCCCCCACCAGTGGTGGAGGCATAGCCGGTGCAGTCGCACAGCGGCCCAACGCACTTAGGGGCCCAATAAGTTTATTCAGTATTTTAACATTTTTTGGCAAAAGATTCAACATTTAGTCACCCTCCCAGTCCCAGACAGCTGACTGAACTGTCAGTGTGCTGCATCCGACCTGTGCTGCCCGACGACGTACTGCAGATGGCAGCAGAGAGTCTCGCGACATAATAGGGATGACTACTTCTAGTTCTAAAGCTGTTGCTTGCACTGATGGTAACTTTACTTTTACAGTACAACACAGTCACTCACTGCATTGTGCTGAGGTAGAGCAGTAGATAGACAGAGAGTGAGAAAGAGCCTAGAGAGCACCTGCACGCTGCAGGACAGTGATGACGGTCCCAGTCGCTTGCTCGCTCGCTCAATCATTGCTGCAAGCCTACCCTGCACAGAGTCACAGAGCATCCCCCACATCTGGCCCCGAGGAGTCCGACCCCCAACCCCCCATATACTTACTCTGCTCACAACAGTCAGTCTTCTCACACTGTCTTCTGTGCTTCTCTTGTCTCTCACTCACTCTGCACCTCGACTTGTTGTTGTTGTGAGGGTGGTGGCTGGCAGAAGGAGGTGAGGATGATGAGGTGTTGAACTTGCGAGTGGCTGGCTCGAGGAGGGTTTGTTGTTATTTGTAGCACTGAGGGGGCCCATGGCCATCTGGCCACTGCCGCTTGCTCAGTCTAGAGTCGTAAGTGGTGGACTGTGGAGTGCTCACAGCTTGCTCTGTCGTTGCTGCTGCATGTTGCTGTACTGTGTGGGATTAGGGAAGGGAGGTGGAGGCCTACTAGGGTCAGGCAGGCAGGCACACAAAGGGCAGCACGGGTTCTAGCTAGCTCGAGCTCTGCACCACATGACTGGCTGCTGGCTGACACTTCCCATTGGACAGGGACACTGTCAATCGGTCAGTGGTAGGCAGGGCTGAGCTGGGCTATATATGGCACTGCAGCACGAGAGATGGGTTACATTGTGTGTAGATCGAGGAGAGTGAGCTAAACACGCAGTGTCTGTGTGTGGAGTAGTGGGTACACACAATCACAATCTTTCTTTTTGTTGAAGTAACACTAATGTGAATGTATATGTAGGCAGGGGCTAAGGACAAGGAAGTAGTAGCACACATTGATTGGACTGACTGGATTCTAGTATCTGGCTATAAAGAAAGAAAACAAAACACATTTGGGCTTGGGCCTTGCTTGCTGCCTGGGCAGTGTGGGCGCATCCCTGCTGGGCTCAGCTGCTAGCAGCACTAGCCTAGGCTAGTAGCAGCACTGGACTGAGTGCAGCTGTTTTTTTTTTTCCTTTGCAAACAAGGAAATTAATTAATAATTATCATAAAAAAAAATTATTGGGCAGCAGGCACAGGCAACACAGTTCAATCCTTCCTGTTGGTCTGAGCACAGCAGTAGGAGCAGGAGGAGCCACCTCAGTCCCCAGCTGGGTAGTAGGGACAGGGTTTTTGCTTGTGTAAACAAGGATATTATAAAAAAGACAACAACTTATTGGGCAGCACTGCAGCAGCACAGTGCTGTTGAAGCTGTTGCTGACTTGTTTGTCTGAGCCTGGGACTCGGGAATGATTAGGGACGCTATATATAACAGCATTTAGCATAATAGCAACAGACCTGCTGCCTAGGTAGGGTTTTTGCCTTTGCAAACAAGGAAATTATCATTATAAACAAAAACCTACTGGGCGGCACAGCGCTGTTGGAGCTGTTCCTGCTTATCTGAGCTTGGGAGTGAGTAGGACTCTGCTATATATAGCAGCATTTAGCATAGCAGCAGCCACCTTAACCCCCAGCAAACAAGGAAATTTTATCATTATAAAAAAAAAATGTATTGGGCGGCACAGCGCTGTTGGAGCTGTTCCACTTTGTCTGAGCCAGGGAGTGAGTCAGTCGGGACTGTGTGGGGTGAGGTTACTCAAGAGAGTGCAGACAAAGAATAAATAATACAAATAATACTGTGATACAGATAATACTGTATTACTTGTTGCTTGCCAGTCGGCCAGTCCACCCAGTGCAGTCTCTCTCAGTCAGTGACTGTCATCTTTTTTAATCTACAGTTACAGCAGTACTGGTATGTATTCACAATGAGACTGAGTCTGTAGTGTCGCTGTGTTTGCCTTGCAGTGGCAGCAGTGTGTGAGATCCCTCCTGAAAGGAGGCCTGCTGCCTGACTGTCACATTTTTCTGTGTGTCTCCAGCCTGCCAGGCCAGTGTCTTGCCTGCCTTGCATGCTCTGCAGTCTTGCATGCCCCGACTGAGCCTGTATTGCTCTGCTCTTTTCAGCAGCTGGCTAGCTTACTGAGCAATAGCTGCACTGCAAAATTTAACACCTCTCCTCATTTCTGTGAATGTGAATCTGTGACTGACTGACTCTCTGATTGAACTGATGACCTGACCACTTGTGTTTGTCTCGTCTTTGCCTCCGTGACTCGTCTTGTCCAACAAACCTCCCTCCTTATTTGTGACTTGCTGGCTAACCTGAGTCAAAATCTCAGTCCTCCTCATTATCCCTTTCTGATCTGTAGTTGTTGACATGACTTCTTGTTATTAGTCACAAAGTTACTCAGACTAGAGAGGAAGCCTGCTATAGTGTTATACTGTATACTAACTACACTAACTGACTCTGTTGAGATTGAGAAAAGTGGAGTGCTGTCTCTGCTGCTGCAGTTGCCAGCTGCATGATGAATGTGTATAATTGTGGTAAATAAGAAAAAAAAAAAAAGTATAAAGTTAACCGTTCAGACCAGGGCCTGCCCTGCCCCCGTCCCACTCAAAAAATATAAAACACAGTATAGTGGCAGTGCAGCATTGAGCACATAACATAAATACAATAAGGGTGTTTGGGTGGAGGGGCACAAAAATTTGGCAGATTAATATGTAAAGGGATTCCAAAGTAAATATAATTATAATAAAGGAGCACCTCCCTGTGTGCGAATTGCCATTTAAAAACAGTAAACTACCTACATAAACAGTCCCATGCAAAGGCAGTGGTGGTAGGCAGGGACTCGTCTGGTCACTGGGGGCACTGGGCTGGGGGGGACTGACTATTGAGCTGCAGGGTTACCACTAAAGGAGGACCTCCTCCAGAGGTACACCTCACCCTGTTTGCCAATTGCAATTACTCTAGACTGAAGCAAACAAATTAACTATTTCAGTAAATACATAAAGTCTTTTCTTGCTATGGTAGTGGTGTGTGAGTTCCAAGCAACAGCTTATGGAAGGCAACTGGTGGGGCACTGGGGATCCTGTGCTTGTGTGTAGTGTGTTGGTTGTCGTACTGTACCTTAGTTCAGTTGTGCTGCAGTGGAAAAGAGTCTGAGGTAAACATTCAGCTGGACAGCGCAAGGCTGCAGTTCAGTGAGTGGAGGATAATTTTAGGATTTACAGCACTGTATGTTGTAAATACATTACTGTAGATAAGATTATAAATACAGTTTATTGTTGACTGTAAAAGATACCTCCAAAATACAAAAGTGGAGCACAAAAGCGTAAGCAGAAGAAGGAAGAATTGATGTTGGCTGCAAAGCTTCCTAAAATCCGCATTTTTTTTCCAAACTACAACCGAGTCTGACACACCTGATAAGACTGAAGTTTGTGAAAATGACACAGACACAGAGAAAGACAGTGGACCAAGTGCTTTGGCTGAGGTGGCCTGTGCTGCACATGCTAATCCTGAAACTAACTTTGCTAAACAATCTGAACAAGAACCGGTCATTGAAAGTATATTGGAGAAAGAACTCGACGAAACAGGTGCTGCTTTAAACAGTGAAGAAGAAGAAGAAGGAGAAGAACCTGCTTTTCCAAGTTTTCCTTCTGTCGATGACAAAAACCCCACAGACAGAGGTAATTTTCCTTTAGATATTAAGGATAGCCCAATAAAAAGATGCATCATATCACAAGGTTCATGTAAACCCGATGGACCATTTCCACAAGACAAAAATCAAGATGGGCGCTGTTTTTCCAGAAGCTATTACAATATTACGACAAAGGCAGGCGTTACATTACCACATACTTGGCTTTGTTACTCACCTAAATTAGACTGTGCATATTGCGAGCCATGTTGGCTGTTTGCTGATCATAGTGCGACTGCATATAATGTTGCATGGGTTAAAAGAGTCTTAGACTGGCGTTGCCTAAGCAGCAAAATCGAATATCATGAAACATCAGCAATTCATCTAGAATCTTGCTTAGTGTATGAGCGGTGGCGATTACATGGCACAATCAATGAAGATTTTGAAACTCAAATACAAAAGGAGAAAAACTTCTGGAAACAAGTTTTGGAGCATCTGCTCAATGTGACTGTTACATTAGCTATGTGCAATTTACCTTTCAGGGGACACAGAGCAGTTTTAGGGCAAGTAAATAGTGGGGATCTTCTTTCAGCTGTGGAACTGTTGGCTAAGTATGATCCTGTGTTAAAGCAACTCATTTCCATGCCCAGTGGATCAATTCGCTATCTTAGTCATACTATACAGGATGAACTCATTGAAGTTTTGTCAAAGTGTATTGAGCAAGATATTACTGATGAAATAAAAGCTGCACCTTTTTTCTCTGTAATAATGGATACCACCCAAGACATTGCAAAGACTGACCAATTGAATCAAATTTTTCGGTATGTCACAACAGAAAGGGATGAAAGGGACATGGCAACAGAGGTGAAAATCAATGAATCTTTCCATGGTTTTCAGGAAATTAGTGATCAGTCTGCTAGTGGACTTGAGAAGATGATAATCGGTTGCATTGAACAGAAAGCTTTAGATTTATCTAAATGTCGCGGTCAGGGGTATGATGGGGCCTCTAATATGAGTGGTGTGTACTCTGGTGTGCAAGCAAGAATATCCGAGAAGGAATGAAATGCTGCATACGTTCACTGTGCCGCTCATAACTTAAACCTCACACTGAATGATTCCGTTAAAGGAATACCAGACCTGAAGAATTTTTATGATGTGATCGAAAGACTATACACTTTTTTGGGCCATAGCAAAAACGCTAGGCCATGTTATCTTCATTCGCTTCCACTTCAAAGCTTTCCAGCAACATTACTTTGAAAAGGCTTTGCCCTACCCGCTGGTCATCCTGGTATGAATCACTCCTTACTCTGAGGTTTCGGTATTTAGATATTATGAAGGCACTCACAGAAATAGTTCTTCAGAGCAAAAATGCAGATCAGTGCAATGAGGCTTAGGCATTAAAGAAATTATTGGAAAATCTTAGTTTTGTTTTTCTTGTCTTGCTCCAAACAACGACTCTGGAAATGGTCAATGCTGTGTCAAAACTGCAACAATCTAAAGGCACAGACCTTTGCAAAGCAGCAAACTTACTTCACAAAGCCAATGAAGACCTACTTGCATTTAAAAATGAGTTTGATGAAGCTGAAAACTCAGCAATGACATTATCAGAAAAATGGGGTGTACAAGCAAAGTATGAAGAAAAGTGCATGAGGAAGGTCAAACGCCATTTTGATGAGCTATGTGAAGATGAAAGACTTGCCAACTCGGAACATTTTTTCAAAGTGAATGTGTTTTACAGGTGCCTTAATATAATAACTGCACAGCATTCAAATCGATTTCAAAGCTTGCAGGCAATTGCTGATAGATTCAGCATAATCCAGCCAAGTAGGCTTATTTCTGCAAATGATGATGATCTGTATAAAGGAGCTGAAAAATTGGCCCATCATTTCAACAAAGACGTTTCACCTGCTTTTCCTGGACAGTTGCTTTCATTCAGATCTTGTTTGAAATCTGAAATCTCAAAACAATCATCCTTGAAAGATTTGGCAAAACTGTTCATTGCTGACAAGAGTGCATTAGCATCCAGTTTTCCAGAAGTCTGTACTGTACTTATGCTGTTTCTCCCCATCCCAGTTACAGTAGCCAGTGCTGAACGCTCATTTTCAAAACTTAAACTTATTAAGAAATACTTAAGGAGTAGTATGGGACAAGAGAGACTTTGTAGGTTGGGAATCTTATCTATTGAAAACAAACGAGCCAGAAAAATTAACCTACAGCAGATCATTGATGAGTTTGCAGAATGAAAGGCACGCAAAAGGCGATTCAGATAGATGAGTAGAAAATATTACACTATGTGTTGCCGTACACTGTTTCATGGTGCCACATGCCACCATTTTGATAATTAATAGTTACGAAGTATTGAACACTTGAATTGGCAATGGCATGTTTAATGTGGAATGGATAAATAAGTATGTTATATTCCTTGATATGTGAGGAGCCGAGGTGTGTGAAGGGTGTGTAAACAGGCACTAAACAAAACTCATGGGGGCCGGGCCAGGGGTTGCAGCGCGGGATGGGGTGGGGGTGGCAGAATGAGGGCCCACAATTACAACCTGCCCTGGGGCCCATCTTTCTCTTCCTCCGACACTTCCCCCCACGACACAGCTGCTACAAACCGGGGGCTCACAGGTCTCTGTCTCTCTTGCTGTGCCACCACACTGAATGCTTCTCTTTTATATGACTCACCTTCACTGACCATGCACTTACTGTGCACCTGGTATGACAGGACATTGTCATAAACATAGGTGGAAATCTGCCACTACATATTACATCGGGGGACACTCACTTTCGCTAGTTGTCTGTCACATTTCCACTTGCTGTGTGTGTCTCTCTCCCACTACATCATCAGCGATCTCTGGATGTTGGGGGACAATGTGTGCCATCTGAGGGTTGGGGCATGGGGAATCTAGGTGGGGGACAGCCACCTTATGACATAAAATCATCGGCCACTTGCTTTGCTCTCCCTGCAGCTCACATACGGCGTTAACAGCATACCTGTCACAGCCTACACACAGAGAGCACCAGAATGCGCTGCTGAGATACACAGTGGGAGGGAGAGCGCTCACTAAGGTACACTTGTGGTGTTCTCTCTCTCTCTCAATACATTTTCCCACTATTTCTTAAACACAGGACAAATTCTTCCCTCACACTAGCTGTGTCCTGAGTTGTCATGGCAGTTTTCCCTGCAAATAACGAGACCCAGTGGCGGATTGCCTGAGTCACTCCATTGAACCATAGATTAAATAGGGTATTTAATCCATGGCTACACAGTGCTCTTACACCAGTCAGGTTGTGCATTTCTGCCAACCCATGTTACATAGAAACATAGCCTTTGACGGCAGATATGGACCGCTTGGCCCACCTAGACTGCCCATTTCCCTACCTACAGGATAGGCCGCAGATCCTAGCTAACCAACAGCCTATTTCTTCCTACCCCCCACAAGAATTGCCTTATGTCTGTCCCATGCATTCTTGAATTCTTCCACAGTTTTAGACCCTACAACCTCCTCAGGAAGGCTGTTCCATGCATCTACTACCCTCTCTGTGAAGAACTGCCCTATGTCTGTCCCATGCATTCTTGAATTCTCCCACAGTTTTGGACCCCACAACCTCCTCAGGAAGGCTGTTCCATGTATCTACTACCCTCTCTGTGAAAAAAATACTTCCTCATGTTGCTCCGGAACCGCCCCCACCCCCTATCTTTAAATTGTGTCCCCTTGTTCTTGCACGTCTCTTTTTCTGAAAGATGCTACCTTCTTGGACTTTGTTGATTCCACTGAGGTACTTAAAAGTTTCTATCATGTCCCCCCTCTCCCTTCTTTCATCAAGGGTATACATATTAAGCTCCTTTAGTCTCTCCTCATACGGCTTCTCTTGCAGACCCTGCATCATTTTAGTTGGCCTCCTCTGGACTGCCTCTATCCTGTCTATGTCCTTGCGGAGATGGGGTCTCCAGAACTGGATGCAGTACTCCAGATGGGGTCTCACCAACTGTCTGTACAGAGGGATAACAACTTCCTGTTTTATGCTGATGATGCCTCTCCCTATGCATCCCAGTATACCCCCAGCCCTCCCTACTGCCTTCTCACATTGCTTGCTAACCTTAAGGTCATCTGATATGATTACCCCCAGGTCCCTTTCCTTTTTTGTTGTTGTTACTACCTCCCCCCCCCATTGTGTAATCTTCCCCTGGGTTCTTGTTTCCCAGGTGCATTTTTTTGCACTTCTTTGCATTGAATCCTAGCTGCCATACTTCTGACCATTCCTTCAACCTTGCCAAGTCCTTTCTCATCCTTTCCATGCCTCCTTGTGTATCAATCCTGTTGCAGATCTTTGTGTCATCTGCAAAGAGGCATACTTTTCCTTCCAGTCCCTCTGCAATGTCACTTATAAAGAGATTAAAAAGGACTGGACCCAGTACTGAACCCCAGGTACCCCACTAGTAACCCCTCTTTCTTCAGAGTGGACTCCATTTACAATTACATTCTGTGTCCTGTTGTCCAGCCAATGTTTTACCCAGGCTGCTACCCTGGGACCCACTCCAAGGCTGGTTAATTTGACTATTAATCTTTTGTGTGGGATTGTGTCAAATGCCTTGCTAAAGTCTAGGTAGGCCGTGTCTACAGCCCCTCCCTGGTCTACTACTTTGGTCACCCAGTCAAAGAAATCTATTAGGATTCGTCTGACATGACCTTCCTGCTGTGAACCCATGCTGCCTTGGGTCCTGTGCCCCACTGACCTCTAGGTACTCAACAATTCTTTCCTTCAGAAGTGACTCCATCACTTTCCCTACCACAGAGGTCAAACTGACAGGTCTGTAGTTTCCTGCCTCTGTCTTGGTCCCACTTTTGTGAAGGAGAATAACATCCGCCTTCTTCCAGTCCTCGGGTACCACACCATCCTCCCATGATTTATTAAAAAGAGTAGTCAGTGGTTTCACTAGTTCCCCCCTTAATTCTTTTAGAATTCTGGGGTGAATTCCATCAGGCCCCACTGCTTTGTCCACCTTCAGTTTTAGGAGTTCTTGCAGAACCCTGTCTTCTGTGAAAGGGCTGGGATCGACTCCCCTATCAAGAGTGCTTCTGTTAATTGGATTAGGCACTTCCCCCTCCTCTTTTGTGAATACTGAGCAGAAATATTCGTTCAGTATCCCTGCTTTTTCACTGTCCCCCTCTGCCCAACCACCATTCATTCTATTCAGCCTCACTATCCCTCCCTTTGTCTTTCTACGCTCTCTGATGTACCTATAAAAGGTTTTATTTATTTATTTATTTATTGTAATATTCAGAAAGACCTTTGTGTCAGGGACTCATTTACAAAGGTTCCACGTCATACATACAGGCACATGGAGTGAACTTGATGATACAGGTTACAGAAAACATTACTACATATTAAACAGTTACTGGTAGTTAAATAGATTGGCTAACAGTAGTTTCGCATTGCATTCCTATAGCACAGCCAGAAAGATACAGAGGGCTCTGTAGAGGCTGATAGTCATAGAGATTCATAAGGGTTAGTTGGTAAGGGGGGAAAATAGGAGAGTTTTTTTTTTGTTTTTTTTTAGTGAAGGAGGAATAGGACATTCTGGTGTTAAGGGCAGTAACATTGGTTAGTGGCCTGAAGGTGTGTCCTCAGCTTGGATTTATAGGGTCCAAGCCTTAATTCATTTGTTATATGACTAGGGAGGGCATTAGACCAGGTGGGAGCTCTGTAGCTGAAAGTACGCTGGAATTGGGAGGTCCGGGCATGGGGGACCCATAGCAGCTGTTTGTCCGAGCTACGAGTTGTTTTGCCTGGAGGTATTGGGTGGATAATTTGGTTAAGGGTAGGAGGGGTGAGACCAAGTAAGGCCTTTTTGGTCATAAGGCAGGTGTGGTACCTAATTTGGTTGTCAAGGTTTAGCCAGTTTGTGCTGCTATATAGGGAGCAGAAGTGAGTAAGACGATCACATCCAAGGAAGAGGCGACAGGCTTTGTTAAGCACAAGACGGAGTCTGTTTAGGGTTGTGGATGGTGCAGCACTATAGATTAGGATACCATAGTCTAGTAGGGAGAGGATTGAGGAGTTTATGGTAAGTTTTAAGGCTTCAGGGGTGAGACAGTGTTTGAAACGGTATAGTACACCCAGCCTGGAGCTAAGGGCTGTAGAGAGGTGTAGGATATGTTGATGAAAGCTTAGGGCAGGGTCTAATGTGATTCCTAGGTATTTAAACTGGCTAACTAGTTCTAGTGGGGTCTGGTTGGCAGTGAGAAATTGGGGGCAGAGGTTCTTGAGTGGGTTCTGGGGGTGGGAAAATAACATGACTTTTGTCTTACTGTAGTTAATAGTAAGACGCTGGGTGGTGAGCCAGTCTTCAATCTCACGAAAGAGTGTTGGAGGGTTTGGTGAAGTTTGAGGGGGGTCTGGTCAGAGGCAAACAGGACCGCATCATCTGCGTATAGGAGCATATTTCTGGTGCATGACGATGGGAGGGAATTGAGGTACAGGCCGAAGAGGAGGGGGCCGAGTATGGAGCCCTGGGGGACACTGGAGCAGATAGGGAGGTGGGGGGACAGGACAGGTCCTACCTTGACTAACTGCATTCTATCAGAGAGATAGCTGGTGAACAAGTTTAGGGCATCATTGGAGAGCCCCGTGTAGGCTAGGGTGTTCAGTAGGAGGGCATGGTTAACGGTATCGAAGGCCTTAGCTAGGTCCACGAAGATGGCACCAGTGAGGTGGCTGTGGTCCAGGGCTGTGTGGACATGGGAGGTAAATTCGAGGAGGTCGGTGGTGGTGCTGTGGCCCTTATGGAAACAGTGTTACTGCCTGGATAGAAGGTGGTATTTGTTAAGGTGGTCAGTGAGTTGGTCGGTGACTATGTGTTCTGGGGCCTTAAGCGGGGGTAATATAGAGATGGGGCGGTAGTTGTTAGTGGAAGAGCGGTCACCACTTTTATGTATGGGAGTGATGTAAGCCGATTTCCAGAGGGAGGGGAACTTCCCTTGGCAGAGGGAGTGGTTTAGAATGTGAGTGAGTGGTGCTAGGACTTCCTGGAGGGTGAGGCGGAGAAGTCTGAGGTCCAGGGAATTGTGACTGTAGTGCTTTTGGCCAATAGCTTTGGTGAGGTAGGGTTTGGCAGACTCAGGGGTAAGGACTAGCAGGCGGAAAGGCGGGGCAAGGGGAGGGGAGTGGGGTGGTATGGGCAGGTGGGGGATCGAAGAAATTAGGGGGCAGCACATGGGAGAGATCAGTGAAAGCGGTATTTAGGGCCGTGGCTATACTGACAGGGTCGGAGGAGAGTTTACCATTTATTAGAATTTGGTCTGGTGGCGTATTTGGTGTATTTGGGGCCTTGCCACAGAGTTCCTTAATGTTTTATCCCCCTTCTTAACTGAGTTGGCTATCTTTTCCTCAGTTTGGGCATTTGCTATTCTGACTTCCCTCCCTGCTTCCTTCTGCCTTAACTGGTACAGCTCTCTGTCCTGCTCCTTCTGTGTTTCCTTATACTTCCTGAATGCTATCTTTTTCTCCCTGACTTTCCCAGCCACCTCTTTTGAGAACCATAGTGGCTTTTTCTTTCATTTTGATTTGTTTATTTGCTTCACACAAAGGCTTGTTGCCTCTGTGATGGCAGTTTTGATGATTCCCCATTGTTGCTCCACCCTTCCTTCTAGCCTGTTTGCTAGTGCTTTTCTGAGGCACTCTCCCATCTTGCCAGAGTCAGCCCTCCTGAAGTCCAGTACCCTCACTTTTGCATGGCTTGACTCTGTAGCTGAGTTTAACATGAACCACACTGTTTGATGGTCACTTGTTTCCAGATGGCAACCCACTTCTAGATCTGAGATCCTCTCACTGCCCCCATTTGAGAGTATGAGGTCTAAGATTGCTCCCTCACAAGTGGGTTCCAAAACTAGCTGTCTGAGGCCTGCCACCTGTAGGGCATCGAGAATGGCCCTGCTCTTGGATGTGGCTGCAGCCACTTTTTAAACTATATAAAAACTGCTCACATGATCGCAGTCTCTGTAGTCTCTCCTATGCTCAGCCGAGCACTCTGTTATTGCTCTCACTTTACATTATAATTTTTTTTTCAGTCTCCCATCTGAAGACTGTTCTACTTCCCACTTTTTTTCTGCAGCTCTGTTCATGCTGGAGAAATTAGGTGGGATGCTAGTAAATGATTTTATTTGCCATCTCTCTCTCTCTCTCTCTCTCTTTTTTCTTCAGCTGAGATCTTTTCCAGCTTGCGTTTGACCTCCTGTCCATTTACCACTTCCCCTGCAGTCCTCACATGCTGCCACTCATCCTACCATTTAGTAGCCAGTAAACATTACAAAAAAAAAATAAAACAGCTTGCCAGCAATCTTAATTTTTTTCGGTTACAATTGCAACACTTACGCTCACACTGGCACTCCGAGTTCTCCCAAATGGCCCAGAAGTCATGAAGTGTCCGTGATATCCCTGCCATTCAGTAACAAAATAAATGCATTTTCTAAGCTGTCTTGTTTAGTATTGCTGGACAGCACACTAACTAAAAAGCCGTCTGTTCTGTTTGTGTGTCTGTATGTGGGGGGGATTACACATACAGTAAGCTGTAATACAAAAAAAGGAGCTCATGAAAACTATAACTAGGGAAGCCATCGTAGGACAAATGTCCTGAAAAAAATGCATCCTGTAGGTGGAGGAACTATTTTATTTCAAATTTAGATAAAGAATTTACTTTTTTATTATTAAAAACATATCAGTTAAATGTTAACATACACATTAATTACAGAGTCCCATTTTATAAGTACAATAAGATTCTCTGGGGGTGTGCATTAGACAGTTCTAACACACGGCTAGGAGCTGAAGGCACTCGGCCAGGAGCATCATGCTTTACTATGCCCCTGGCCATGTGGTGGAACTGTCTAATGCACACTCCATCATGTCTTATTGCTTACATAATGCTGTATAGAAGAAGAAGAAGAATCAACATTTATATAGTGCTTTTCATACACAGTGTATCCCAAAGCGCTTTACAAGCAATGCTAGACTGATAGTAAAGTGATTGAATGTGTAGTGGTGGCCATATCACACATCAGCACCGACACACAGCCTGGACAATTGCATGAACCGATTTGTGGGAAGGGAAATGTTGGCCAGGAAACTGGGAATGTACCCCTACTCTTTGCAAAGAGTGCCCTGGGTTCTTTTACTTCCACCTGGACACCCACAAGGACAGCACCAGGATGGGTGGAAGGAACCTCAGTTTAATGTCTCATCAGAAGGATGAAACACCCCTCTAATACTGCACTCGGATGCTAGCATTTTAGGTGCAAGTCCAGTCCCGGTGTGGGACAAGAACCCATAACCTTCTGGTCCAGAGGTGGATGTGCTACCAACTGAGCTATGCTGACAAAAGAAAAAGGCCTTGAAATTGATGAATTTGTTCTATTTACCTACTTGTTCCCATTATTTACTGTATCTGTTTCAGTACTGCATGCAGTGAGGATAGTCGCTAAATCTACCATGCCATCTGCACAAAATGGTGGATTCAGGTATGGTGGGGCCACAGCAAACAACATCAGGCAAGAGCAAGTCTGGGCACGCACACACCACCACTATGATTAAGTGTTTGTGAGCATGAAATGCTGTTTGATTTGTGTTTTCTGCAGTTACTACTATATTTGTAAGTACCTCCTTTAAACTTGACAGTTATTTGCAAATAAAGTAAGTTATACAGCTGCAAGTTATAGGTGTTTTAGTTGTCCTTGGTGGTGTGCGGTGTGCAAATAAACATACTGTACATGTCACATACTGTGATTTCAGCATGCACAGGATTTTAGTCACACTACCAGCTCCCTTTTAGTGAGGAACAGAGTTTTTTTTCTGGTATTAGTCAACCACCAGGTGTTACAGAAAAAGTTTTCTTTATTGCTTAGAAATAATGACTGCACAGGGACTTAAAGCCAGACCGCTTGAACGCCATCCAACTGCTGTAGCCAAACAAGCTACAACAATGCAATTAGTTTCAGGAGTATTTTATAATATGTAGTATCATGCTAGCATTCTATTTGCATTTTAATGACATGACTTGACAAAAGTAACTAAGTGTTGAAGCCCACCAGAATCAGAGGGTCAGAGATTTACAGAACTCAGTTTTTGATTGAAATACTTTTTTTTTTAGTTTATATGTATAATTAAGGATGGGCAAAGTTGCGGGGATTTGGATTTGGTTTGGGATTTAAAAAATCCAAGACGAGTTTGGATCTAGTTTTGCAAAAGAAAAGGAATAAGATTTGCCTGGTCTGGGCCAGTACTTATAAGTCATGGAAAAAATACATTATCAGAAGAAAAATGCCTCACAATGTAAAGGGGAGGTGGCATAACAGAGTATACTATGAACACTGCGTCCTGCTATTTAAAAATTATTTGTTTTTAACAGATCTGCAAATCGAAAAGCCAAACAGTAATCTGTGGAATGAAACATGACTTATGGGCCCATCCACACTTACGAGGCAAGCTTAAATTTTGGGCAAACTGAAAAATGTAGCAACACAAGAAAATAAAGTAATTTGCAAGTCGCATTTAGAACCAGCTAATTTCTTCATTAAAGCTGGCTAGTGTTTACTAATGGGGCGTGTTTGCCTCCCTGGAAAACAAGAGGAGCCATTCACATGTGTTCACTATGAGCAATAACTTACATAAGCACAATGTTGGTTACAACATTAGAGAGTTTAACTAAGGAGGCATTATATTTTTTTCTTTCACTATTGACTGCATCCTGATGCACTACATACATATGCATACCATAGAATTCGCACAAAGCCTTTGCTGTGAAAAAACTAACATATACAGCAAACCCAAAAGAAACTCATGGGCACTAGACACTGCTCTGCTTTATCTTCCACATTTTTATGTTTGCTTGCACGCATGTGCAAGAAATATAGTGCCATCATCCGAGTTTTCGGAGGTGTGGCAGCCCTCTTCCAATTCAGGCAGTGTGTTTGCAGGCACGGCCGCAGTTCTCCAATGCTTGCTCGAGCTGTCTATGACAACTCCAAAATGCAGTGGAGTACAGTTGAAAGGGGGAGCTACGCTTCAGAGAGCAGCGATAAGATATCGCCGCGCTCATCGCGCTCCCCTCCGCACACACACACACACACACACACGCATACTGCCTGCTGCCCCCACGCACACACCTGTATAGCGGGCCGGGTGCCCAATCCTCGTCGGCTGTGCCGTCCCCAAAAGCCTTCCACATGCCATGCTGGGTGCTACGTATGTATAGCCTGACGGGGTGCCCAATCCCCATCGGCTCCACTGTCTCTCCCCAGAGTACAGGGTGCCACGCTGGAAGCCCACCCCAGTGTGGCAACAGATGCTGTCGCCAACAGGGGTGCCCAATCCCCATCGGCTCACTGTCTCTCCCCCAAGCATCCAGGTGCCACACTGGGAGCCCACCCAGCGTGGCAAAATGTGTTATAGCTGACGGGGTGCCCAATCCCCCATCGGCTCCAGTCCCCCCAAACAGCCTTTTAGCTGCCACGCTGCGAGCCCACCCCAGCGTGGCAAACGTCCCTCGTCGTCTCAGTAAATACACCTGCAAATAAAAAACTATCCCTCAGCGCTTCTCTACCCCTCCCACAACCTGCACCCACCCACTGCGCACCCTGCCTCCCCACACACCCCTCTCACCCCATACTTACCTCCGGACCTCGGCGCAACGATCTTCGGTGGACCGGGAACACGTCTCCACTCTTCAAAGCCGACCGTGAACTGAGGAAATGCCAGTAAACTGTATAATGGGATAGATAGGGTTTTTTCAATTCTGCTGCATATCTCAGGCATTTTTTGGAATTTTTGCACCAAATTTTCAACATGGGGATTTTGGGACCCCTTCTCATGAATGCTGTCACTGTCATGGCATTATTCGGGCCCGAAGGGTGATTTCGAAGTCACTGTGCGAAATCACCTTTCGGGACAGTGATGAAATGACACTGCCAGTGTTCATAAGGTGGGCTCAAGAAGCCTATTTTGAAAATTGGTGGAAAATCCAGAACATGACTGTTTGACGAACGCAGCGCTATGCAGTTCCTACGCATCAGAAGTTCGCGAATTTTCAATATTTTCACTCCAGATTTTCAACATTGCCATTTTACCACACCTCCTTATGAGCAGTACAGCTGTCATTTTTCACATCTTGCCCAAAATGTGTTTCCGTCCATGTATCGCACAATGGCGCAGTTGGTGTGCGAAATCAATGTATGGGACACATTAAGAAAATCACAGTGACACTGTTCATGAGCAGAGGTCTTAAAATGGCTATGTTGAAAATTTGGTGAAAAAATTCCTAAAAATAACTGTTTAATGAGCGTTGAGCAGTTCCCACGACGCTTGTAAGTTTGGCGACCAATATTTTCACTACAGATTTTCAACATTGCCATTTTATTACACTTCCTTATGAACAGTACAGCTGCCATTTGTCACATCTTGCCCAAAACATGTTTCCATCCATGTAGCGCACAATGGCGCAGTCGGTGTATGAAATCAATGTATGAGACACATTAAGAAAATCACAGTGACACTGTTCATGAGCAGAGGTCTTAAAATGGCTATGTTGAAAATTTGGTGAAAAAATTCCTAAAAATTACTGTTTTATGAGCGTGCGTTGAGCAGTTCCTACGCACGCTTGTAAGTTTGCGAATTTTCAATATTTTCACTACAGATTTTCAACATTGCCATTTTATTACACTTCCTTATGAACAGTACAGCTGCCATTTGTCACATCTTGCCCAAAACATGTTTCCATCCATGTAGCGCACAATGGCGCAGTCGGTGTATGAAATCAATGTATGAGACACATTAAGAAAATCACAGTGACACTGTTCATGAGCAGAGGTCTTAAAATGGCTATGTTGAAAATTTGGTGAAAAAATTCCTAAAAATTACTGTTTTATGAGCGTGCGTTGAGCAGTTCCTACGCAGGCTTGTAAGTTTGCGAATTTTCAATATTTTCACTACAGATTTTCAACATTGCCATTTTATTACACTTCCTTATGAACAGTACAGCTGCCATTTTTCACATGTTGCCCAAAATGTGTTTTCGCTGCTTGGCGCACAATGGTGCAGTTGGTGTCTTGAAAGCAATGTTTAGGACAGATTAAGAAAATCACAGTTACACTGTTCATGAGCAGAGGTCTTAAAATGGCTATGTTGAAAATTTGGTGACAAAAGTCCATAAAATGACTGTGTTACAAGTGAGCATTGCGCAGTTTCCACGCACTGTAAGTTCATGACTTTGTAATATTTTCAGTCAGATTTTCACCAGTGGCATTTTTCCACACTTCCTTATGAACAGTACAGCTGTCATTTTCACAACATGGCAGAAATGTGTTTTCACACTTTCAGGCGGAGATGCGTGGTCGCTGTGAAATCATTGTTCGGACAGATAAAGAAAATCACAGTTCATGATCGGAGGTCCCAAAATGCCTGTGTTGACAATCTGCTGTAAAAATCCCCAAACTAATTACATTGGTGTGCGCTGCACAGTTTCTATGCTGCGCTCGGCCAGCTTCACCAGTTGTTTTAATATTTTTCTGCGGATTGCAACACTGCCATTTTTACACCTCCCCATGAACAGTACAGCTGTCATTTTTTATATCCTGTCCGGAATGTTTTTGCACCTGTGGTGCTAAATGCCGTAGTCGCTGTGCATAAGCAGCTTTCAGCTAACAAACTGATATTGCCACTGTTCATGAGGTGGGGTCACAAGAAAACATGTTGAAAATTTGGAGTGAAAATACCAACGAATGCCTGAGGTATTAGGGTTTCCAACCATGACGCCCCACCCTGTAGAGAATGACAGGCATCAGGGGTGTGACTTGGGATTCTTGCCTGTAATGCTCATATCATTCCACACCCTGCAGCCAGTGAGAGGCATCGAGGTATGTCTGGGACTCTTCGGCCCCAAAGTTCACCCCATTCTCCTATACCGCACCCATCTCACCATATTTCCTGATGGAATGGGGTACGCATAAGGGCCAAAGACCCCAAGGCACACCGTGACACTTGTCAGTGTCTGCAGGGTGGGGTGTGGTGAAATGGCATGGCCGTTATGCCTGACGACCCAAAGGCACACCCCAATGCCTGTCACTCTCTGCAGGGTGGTAGTGGGGTTGGCTTCAGTTCAATACTTCACTGCCATTCCTATTACGCAGCTCTGTAACTTCTACACTACCAATGCCAATGCCAGCAAGCAAACATTCGGCATTGACAAATGCTTGTTCTATTAGACCTAATTTTTAGCTGAGCTGAGACTGGCTTCGGTGGTTCTTTCTGACAGCATTGCAATCCCCCATATTTCATTCCATACTATACTTGCAAGATAGAGTCCAACCTCCATTTTTTATTTATTCTTTTCTTTTATTTTTTTTTCAGAAGTTGATAACAGCTTTTTTGTCCTTAGTCAGTCACCCTTTAAAGAGAACTAATCCTGGAATATTTTTTTCTATTGAATAGGTTTTCTCATCAACGGCCACATGTAAATAGCTTTTATCAGATGTAAAAGTGCATTTCAAACTGTTAAACTGCATACTTTACAAGTTTGGTATGCTCAGATGTCTTTTGTGTGCTGCAGCTGAAACTTGCACTGAACCACGATCAGCATACTCATCCTACGGCACTGCAAGTCTTCATTCAGGCAAGTTTTGTGCATTGCCACTCTGTGCTGCACTGACAGGCGTAATTAGTGCGTCTTTTCATTTTGCCTCAGATTTAGTTATTTCAACCCTCTGGCGCAGTCAGTATGTATTTAACAGACAGCACGTTTTTATACTGAAAATACAGTAGCTGCCACATTTTCAGTAGCTACTGAATTGGAGCTTGCAAACCTGTATCACTGCAGTCAATGACATGGATTCAGTGGAGAGACTTAAGGACCTCAATATTTACACCCTGGAAGAGAGAAGGGAGAGGGGGGATATGACAGAGACTTTTAAATACCTCACAGGGATAAATAAGGTGCAGGAGGGAAGTATTTTTCAGCAAAAAGTGGTCAAGGACAAGGGGGCACAATAAGAAGCTGGAGGGGTAGATTCAATAACGATGTGAAGAAGTACTTCTTCACAGAAAGAGTGGTGGATTCTTGAACAGTCTTACAGCAGAGGAGGTGGTGGTGAAAACAGTGGTGGTGTTCAAGAATGCATGGGATAGGCTAATGGAACCTTAGGGAAAGGTAAGAGGGTGGGTGAATGGGCCAGATTTCAAGTAGGATCTGTGGTTATACTACAGGCAAGGGAAAATGGGCAGACTAGGTGGGCCAAAAGGTCCTTATCTGCTGGCAAATTCTATGTTTCTGTGTTCTAAGCCTGTATGTATCGAAATACAGTAATTGCATATATAACAAGGTGTATTTAAAAACAAATCTGGTGGTGACATTCAATTGTATTATATGGTATTATATGATGTTGTAGTGTACAGAAAGTGGTTGTTCAGCATGGATTTCTATACCAGGTGAAATGCTGTTGTACCACAATTCAAACATCATGGAACATCATTACACCCTTCTGTTGTACAGCAGTGTTCCCGCGGTTGGGAAACTCAACAAGGCGCTTTTAAAATTAGATGTGAAAATCACCACGTGCACATCAAAGGCTAACCGAAGTGAAATGCAGAGATGGCTGTGGTGGGTTTTTTCAACAATGTCTTTATATTTTTTCACATTTTTTTTCTCTGTACACTATAAAAAATATTGGTTTGGCAACCAAATCTCCAACCAGCCTGTGCTGCCACCTCAGAGTTCTGATTACATCAGACCTCTCGAGCTTTTCTCTCAACGTCTGATGTAATCAAGACCCCTCCATGACAGCACAGGCTGGTTGTCCATAGTTGCTCAACCAGTATATTCTCTATACTCATCCTTATTTATGTGTACAGTGTTTTCTTACTTATTACTTCCAGGCTACATGTATGTTACCTGTCATTCTATCGGTTGCTGTATGACTTTTTTGCAAAAGCGTACTGTGTGATTTTTTTTTGAGGGAGTTGTGGGGTCAATAGTTGTCCTTTGATTTTTCAGTTCTCAATTTCATTTCAATTCAATTTTATTGGAAAGCAAATAGAGGGTAAACTCTCTTTTACAATTGTATCCAAAATGATGAAAAAAACAAATATTTTACACAAATTTAGGTAATACACAGACAGACAAATAGTTTAACAAACATTCATTTAAAAACAGTTACACTTGTGATATGTACTTTCAATAAGGTAATTCTTAAATTGTGAAATTGATATTAAAGCCGTCATCTTTAATTTCTTTTGGATAGAAATCCATGTGCAAGGTACTGACACTGCCATTGAGTTGTTACCATGTTTGGTCCTGGACATAGGTATAGAAAACTGTGGGAGACCACTTGACCTTAATGCATATCTATTAGGTTGTTTAAACTGCATTATACAATGGCAAGAAAAAATCCCGGACTCTGACTGGTCAGTCTTGGGCTGGACCAGTGATGTTATCCCAGTACAATATCACGGGTCTAGTCTCAGCCTCACTGTGAACCAATATTGATGAGCTCCACAAGCTTGATGATCTCTTTTTTTGCATCTCCTCTTAAGAAACTAAAATATTTTTCCACACTAATAAAAACATTATTTAAAATTATTTTTTTATTTTATATATAACAACGAGCCATTGTATAATAGCAATAATGCCTTCCGGGGTGTGTGTCGTTTGGGATAACGTCATGCCTCAGTTGTTGGACGCACTCGGCCTGCGGCCTCGTGCCCAACCACTTGAGGCGTGACGTTATCCCAGCACGATATACACCCTGTTGGGCATTATTGCTTAATTCTCCTCATTGTAGTTTGCCACTGATGGTCAGCTAGGTATTTGATACATTTTTTGTTTTGCTTTGATGTTATTTTTTTCACTTTTGCGCTCCAAATGATGATTTACTGACACACTATTTTTGCATTTTGAACTGATAACTATAACTACAACTGGTATTTTGGTGTGTTGCTGCATTTTTTATTTATTTAGTTTTTGTTAATCAGGTAAGGTGCACTAGCCATAGCAATGACTATTTTTAGGCACTACCCGGGAGTTTACAGAAACAAAACATTTTGAAACAAGAACAGTACAATCAAAAATAAACAGTAGGTGCTTAGGAAATAGTAATACAGCGCAGGCAGTAGAAATGCAATTGATTCAGCAGAACTATATAACAGAGAACTATGGGACAGCAACAGTAAAAAATACTTAGGCAACATTTAGGTAGCAGTCTTGTGATCTTACAGCAAAGCAGAGTGCCAACGTAATAGTCAAGGAAGGGGGAATATGATGTAAGCAGGAGTATTGAGGGGGAAGGAGGTAGTATAAGGAGGTGGGATAGGATAGGATAGGAAAAATAGAGGTAAAGGATGATGGTTAGATGTAATTAAAGTTAAATTATGGCAAGATAGGAGACAGGAGGTCAGTGCAGAAATATTTTGTTGATAAAAGAGCACAGAAAGGCTGTTGGGGTAGAAGACATTATGTAGATTTACTGGGCTAAGGGGGTTTGAAGCAAGAGCAGGAGCATGAGACAGCAAGATGGTCACGCAGCAGTATTTTGAAAGAGGCATGGGATGATGCCAGATTAATAGTTAGAGGGAGGGAGTTCCATTTTTTCGGGGCATGGCAGGAGAAGGCACTAGCCCCTTTGGGGGAGTGATGTCTATGGATGATAACATGGGCATTGGCAGCCAAGCATAGTTCAAAGCTAGATGTCTGGTTTACAGATAGTTCCGCCAGTGGCTTAGGTGTTTGATTTCAGATGATATTATCTATGATTGAGCAGAGTGCATAATCTTGGGAGGCTGCCGGAGAAAGCCATCCTAGTTCAGCGTAGGGGAGGCAGTGTTGTTTCAGCTGATGTGAGGAGGACTCATATCTACAGATGTTGCTGTATGCAACATCCCACTTCTGAAAACTAGTCTTACCTGATGAGGCATATGCTGCCACCCCATAATGAGTGACAGAAGGAGTAGGCCATAAGCTATGGCAAGCCTAGCTGAGGGAGTGAGTAAGTAGCTAGAGCGGTAGGCCATGCCAAGTCATGTTGGCCATTTGGCAAGTCTGCTGGATATGGAGATCAAAAGTAAGAGCTGGATCGAGTGTGATACCTAGATATTTAAAGGAGGGTACCACCATAACAGACGAGCCATTTATAGTAGAGACATTAAAAGTGGGTTGGGCAAGTTTATGTTTTACATTGGAACCAAACAGCATGGCCTGAGTCTTAGACACATTTAGGACCAGCTTATTGCTAAACAACCACTGTTCAATTTGTTGAAAGTCTTGGGAAAGTCATTGGTTGATTTCAGTGACTTTTTTGCACTGGCATACAGGACAATGTCATTGGTGTATAGCAGTAATACCTATAAAAATGGTGTCAGTCTGTTTTACTTTCCTACAGTTGAACAATTGCATAAAAAGTGGACAGAGCAAGTGAAACACAATGGAGCCAAGTGGAATGGTCCATTAAAACATTTTTTTTTTGCAGCGGTATCACCTCACTACAGATTGCTTTGAAACACAATGCTTATTAATGTCTGACTTGACATACCAGCTCCTAAATGTTTGAAAGCAGATGTTACTCCCTCCATATTTCGACCTCCATCTGACAGCTTGAAAACTCAATGTTGTCTCATGTTTTTGAGACATGAAGAAGAACATTAAATGTGGTGATTACAAGAAATGACAACACAATTGGGTATATACTTATGTTATTATTTATTTACATTTGAATTTTACGCTGTTTAAATTTTATTTAAGTGCTGGCCATCTTTTCTGTGCTGCTACTGCCAGGGTGGATTACTGTTGGCCATCACTGTTGGGAAAGGAGTGTGATTAGGTAAAAAACAGACGTGTGGACCAGGACTGTAGCAAATGGTTAAATGCCGTACTATGCCAGCCAGACAAGGTACAAGTTGTTCTTAGTTTTCCATTCCTGCTGGACCTTGTGGTCAGGCATTTGTCAATATATTCTGGTCTTTTTCTGGAGGTCGTATTTTAATCCATGCCCTGACTGATGTAAAAGTTAGCCGCCAGAACCATACTGGATTAGATCATTAAAAGCCGTACTGGCCCATCAGACTATGCTGCCCTGACTCTCAACTTTAGCACAAGTTGAAATCATTGTGGCTGTCTCATTGGATTGACCAGTCTGACATTTTCCTTTCTGTTATGGTCCATGTCTGACAGTACAGTTTTTACTTATAGTTATTAGGACTTACCATTATATAGTAAGCTGTGGTTCCACCATGCCGCAGCGATACAGAATTTGTCGACCATCAGCACAGCGATGGCACAATACCACCAACTGGTGTTGTGCCGTCGCTGGCAGAGCAAATGTTTTCTGTAAGGGGCTTTGCCCCTCACACCCCCATGTGGAGGGCTCTGACTCTTGCACTTAAATTAGCCAACTCTGAGTCAGAGTTGGGTTGGGGAGGAGGTGAACATCTGAGAGGCAACAGTGACGGAAACCCAGCAGATCATCACAGTGAACTGCTGAAAATGTCGCTGTGATGGTCTTCACTGTATTCCCATCGCTGGTGTGCTGTGATACTATAAGGAGTTATCCTGTTGCCTGAGGGATAGTTGTCTGCTGCCAGTCAGTGTGCCTCATCCTGTGATGGTCGATAGTGCTGCAGTGATACCAATGCCTGGGGAATGTAGCCTGGTGTGATCACAGGGGACATGCTCTCTGCATGCAAGTCCTGCATTGGCCATGCTTACATTGGTAGAATGATCAAAACTTAGGAGGTGACAGCAGAGGTAGACAGAAGATTCATCTACTTTGCCCATACTGTATTACCTCAGCCCATGGACCTACCATACTGGTGGTATGTTACCCTCCACCCCCATTCCATCATCACTCAAACCTATGTTGCACTCCCAAAGGGACTATGAGTCCTCCTTCCCTGTCTGACCTACCCAAACCATGGTTTAACCCTTGAAGGATAGCTGCCCCAACCACTTCAGCTGGCATTCTGTCATTTTTCACCACCATCTGAATGAAGTCGAACTTTCTCCAGCCATGCTCCCTAGTGACTACATTCTGAGGACTCACAAATACCAGTATGTCATCACTATTCACCTTTTTCATACCCCTGAGAAAATCATACGTTGCCAGTGTTTCCCTGCTCCCACCTGGCCTACTGTGACTACATATCTGTGGCCTTGAGCCAAAACTCATACATTCTTCACTGCTGGGACTGGACCACCTTCATAACTGTTTGGTGTACTAACGCTAGTCTGTCAGCTCTCCCCCTTCCAGCTTCATTGCATGTTCTTATATTCTCATGCATCTTTTCCTCTGATAAATACTCCCCTCCTGTACCTTGTTCAACACCATGAGGTATTTATAGGTCTGTGTCATGTTCCCCCCACCCTCATCATTTCCAGGGTGTACATATTGAGATTCCTCTGTCTCACCTCGTAGGTCTTCTGAGGCAGCCCCTGCTCCATTTTAATTGCCTGCCTCTGGACTGCTTCTACCCTGTTTAGATCCTTCCTGAGATGTGGTCTCCTGAAATGGGAACAGTACTTCAGGTGAGGTCTCACCAATAACCTATACAGTGGCAACACCACCTCCCTCCTTCTACTGTCAATACCCTTCCCTATGCACCCCAGCATCTCACTGGCCCTTCCTTCTGCCTTGTCACACTGTCTCGCCACCTTGAGGTCATCAGACATGATTACTCCAAGGTCCTTTTCCTGTTTGGTGATAATAATACCTCTTCTCCCATTTTGTACCCCGACTCTGGGCTTCTGTGTCCTAGATGCATGATTTTGCACTTTTTCACACTGAAACACAGCTGCATGCCCTTGACTGCTCCTCAGATTTTTTCAGGCACCTATATGTTCTCTACACTTCCTCTGGCATGCACACCCTGTTGCAGATTTTGGTGCCCTCTGCAAACAGCCATACCATACCTTCCAGCCCATCTGCAATGTCACTTATAAAGACCTTAAAGACAACTGGCACCAGTATTGAGCCCTGAGGTACCCCACTGGTCACCCTTCCTTCTCTCGCGTAAAGTCAATCTACCACCGCCCTCTGTTGCCTATCCAGTTTACCACTTTAGGACCCACACCCAGTTTCCATATGTCTCATATGTAGTGCAGTGTCGAAGGCCTTACTAAAGTCTAAGTAGGCCATGTCCACCAGCCCATGTTGATCTATTTCCATAGTTACACAGTAAAAGAAATCTATCAAACTTGTCTGACATGACCTCACCCCTCATGAAACCATGCTGCCTCAGGTCTTGTAACCTCTGTATTCAAGATACCTTGCAGTCCTTTTGATTAGCAGTGACTCCAATAACTTCCCCACCACTGATGTCAGACTGACTGACCTATACTGTAGTTGCCAGTCTCCTCCCTGCTATCACTTTTATGAAACAGGACTACATCTGCCCTATTCCAGTCCTTGGAATCTCTCCTGTTTCCACTGATTTGTTGAACAGGGCAGTCCGAGGTGCAGTCAGTACATCACTGAGCTCCCTCACAACCCTTGGGAGTACCCCATCCAGTTCCATAGCTTTGTCCACTTTCAGATTTACCAGTCCTTTCAGAACTATCTCCTCTAAAATGGGCTTCAGTCTACATTCTTCCCCACAGTGCTTCTGCTGCTTTATGTGGTCTATCCCCTTCCCCTTCCTCTGTGAAACCTGAAAAAGTATTTTGTCAGGATATCTGTTGTTTCCTGATCCTCCTCTGAGCAGTCTCGCCCTGCCAGTCTTAACCTCTCAATCCTTTCTCTTTTCACTTAAGTACGTAAAAAAGGTCTTGCTCATTTTAATTACTCCTTTGGCTATTCTTTCCTCAGTTTGTGCCTTTGCACTCCTTACCACTTTCCCTACTTCCCTCTGTTTCTCCTGGTACTCCTTCCTATCCTCATCCCTCTGAATCTCTTTCCACCTCTTCAATTCTACCCTTTAAACCTTTACCTTTTCAGAAACTTCACTCGAGAACCATAGTGGTCTCTTTTTTCTCCTGTTTTTGCTCTCTCTCTCTCTCTCTCTCTGTGCAAAGGTTTGCTGCCTTCTTTGTGCCATTCCTTAACTTGGCCCCTGTTCTTTCACTCCTCCCATGTCATCCATCCCCTAGATCATCGCTGAGGCATTCACCCATTTTTCAAAAATGTGCCCTCCTGAACTAGACGTCCCTCATCCTTGTGTGGTTTGCTTCTGATTATATGTTGAACCACACTGTACA
Source organism: Neoceratodus forsteri (assembly GCA_016271365.2). Lineage (NCBI taxonomy): Eukaryota > Metazoa > Chordata > Ceratodontiformes > Ceratodontidae > Neoceratodus > Neoceratodus forsteri. Next base: position 740,500,465 of record CM057449.1, read on the forward strand.
GTGATCACTGATCCCCAGGTAGCCTCCCACCTTGACATCTGCGATAGTGTCCCTGTTTGTGAGCACCAGGTCCAATATTGCCCCCACACAAGTGGCTTCTTGACTAGTTGCCTGAGTCACTTCTAGAGGGACTCAGTTCGAGTCAAAGCAGCAGGGTGAGTGACCAGAAGCTCTATTAGTTCTTCATTATGAACTTGGTGGATTTTACACAGTGTGTCAATAAAACTAGATTTTGTGGATAATAACAGTGTGAAGGACTTTTATTCTGGATTTCCATGAGAGTGATGCTACTTGGTGACTTGGTCATCTTGCTTTGTGGGTTTGGCATCCCCACTTCACCCGCACCAGTCCAGCATGACTGGAATAATGGTTTCACAGCTGTCTGTCCTGCTAATGGCTTCTACCAGTGCCTTATCCAGTTTCTCTCCTGTGTTGGAGGTCTGTAGATCATGCCAGTGTTCACAGTGGCTCTAGTTCTTGTCTGCAGGATGAGCCACATTACCTCCAAACCCTCCATTCCCCCCTGGATTCCCTGTATCTCCATCACTTTTGATACACTCCCTTACGTACAGCAGTGCCCCCGTTTCCAATGCTGTCTTTCCTGAACTGAGTATAGCCTGGTATGGTCATGTCCCTGTCATAGTTTACTGTGTATCTAGAGTCAGTAATGGCCTTGATATCTAAGATTGCCTCTGCCACATTGGCCTTTAGGTCTGGGATTTTATTTCCAAGACTTTCTGTGTTTGCACTCATGGCCTTCCACACTATGTTCTAACTCTATGTGCTTCCCCTATTGTTTCCCTTTTGACCTTACTCCTTTTCCACCCTCTTTTTGCAACTTTTGTTCCCCTCACCATGTTTTCTTCCACACTGCTTTTTTCTTCATTTTGCTTCATGAGGGACTCTTCTCCCCTCAGCTTTTCCCTTCTCTCTGCTTCACTTTGTGAAGAGGTAGATAATTCCTACCTTTTTTCTTCTGCCATCCCACTCAGCTAGTTTAAATGCTCATAAATGTAACATTTAAACTGTCCACTGAGGACTGCAGTTCCCCTCACAGACAGAGGCAGGCCATCACCTCTGCATAGACCCATATCCTTCCAGGTTGGTTCCCAGTACACAGTCTAGTCAAACCCCTCTTCTCTACACCATTCCTTCAACCATAAATGAAGCTGCTGATGTGGAAAACCCTATCCTCCCCCCATCATAGAAAGGAAACACCTCAGTGAATGCCACCGCCTGTGCTACCTGCCTAAGACCACTCCCCAGCCCCCTGAAATCACCCTGCACAATCCCAACCCTATTCCTAGCCAGGTCATTAGTACCCAAGTGGACAATTACATTCGGTTCCCTCTCCAGTCCCCCTGCCCTTGTGACACCAGTCTCACCACTCTCTTTTTGTAACACTTGTTAGCTAGCTCTAATAAATAAACTCTGGCCATCTCTTCCTTCAGTCTAATCCAAAATCCACACATGTGTAGGTTTTGGCTATGATCTCATTTTGCTTGCTATTCTCAGTCACTAGTCCTACTGTCCTATATTCAGCATATCACTTAATTATCCATTCTTGCTTTGTACATGATGTCTGTAAGAACTCACCTGTGTATACTAAACTTATGCAATTAATGTTTATAACTTTTTTATGTATTATTGTTGTATTTATATTTCTGTTTGTTAACTACCCAGCTCCACCTCGACCAGGTCGCATCTGGAATCGAGCGGTAGTCCACTCAGTATGTTCTCCTGGTGAAACTTTTAAATAAATGAATAAGATCCTTAGGATCCCTTTCCATCCCTCTGAACTATGGCCTCATGTAGACACCTTACCTCCCTCTTTCCCTCCCTTTGTGTTCCCAAATCTACCCCCCCAAAGATCGAGTCCCCCACCAGAACTTGCTTCCTCCTCTGCTGGCGTCCCCTACCTCCCTGGGGGAGCTGGTTCAGACATGAGGTGTGAGGAGCTTGCTCAGTTTTTTTGCCGACAAATTGTCCTCCATCAGAACGTAGATCTCTTCCAGTGTCACTCAAAGGGCTTTGAGTGAAAAGAAGAAAGAGCACCCAGGAAAGCTGCTTAGGGTGCTGGAGAAAGGTTGCCAACCATAGAGTAAGTGAAAAAATATCCAGCACTCCAGGAGTTCCAATAACGTAGGATTTATTGAATGAAGGGAGGTGTTAGCAAGGAGAACAAGCTAACAACCGCAGCAGCTAGTGCCTTGACCAAAGAGTTTTCCTTAGGGTAAGTGTCTGCAAAGGTAACAGATCTCACTACTTAAACTACTTCTCTTAAAGACATAGCACATAATTAAAATATTATTACTGAATTCAAACATTCAGAAAAATAAATGTGCATACCAAAACAATGAAAGCTGTGAAAATAAAGGTATTTCAAACTGCAGTATTAAAATTAATTAGCAAAAAGCAAAAACTTGTCTTTTTTAGCTAAAAACAGCCTATTGCATTTCCATTCAAAAGACAATGCATAAACAAACCAATATATAACTGCTAAAAAATGCCTCAAAAGGAAAATAAACTACCAACCCAAAAACAATAAATTAAATATTTTATATGTTCATAAATTATACATATGGCTAAGGTGTTATAAGCTCATGGTAAGTTTAGAGGGGCAAATTATGATGGATTCTGAAATAACACTCAACCTCAAATTCTGACTATTATTTAATTTATCTGAGGAGCATAATGTTTCTAATTGATTCAAAAAATTACATAAAGGATAATAAATCCATAAGTGAATAAAGCCTCATATAAATCTCCCTACAAAAGAAGAAAAACATGCAAGAGCAGATGCAGGGAATCACAAGAGTGAAGAAAATATATGTTATAAATTTGATTTGACACTGTGTACACTGTAAATAAAAAAAATTCAATAGCTATATATACCCACAAACAGGCACTAGGAATAAAATAATATGATAATGGACAAACAGATCTAATGAATGGGGAATACATTTAACAGATGACAAAAATAGAAGGAATCAGAGCAAATGAAGAAAGATAGCACAATGTAAGAATGCAAAGAGTTAGTAGTTATTTACTATTTGTTTTGTATTTTTTTATTTTTAATTCATCAAATAGTTATTTAAATATAAGAACTCAGTGTTAACAATCCAATATTAGATTTACATAATTAATTAAAAATAAAAATTAAAGTTGAAGTTAAGCCACAGAGGGAGAGACAGGCATCGAAATGAAGGAAGCAAAGATATGATTTAGGTTCAACAGGGGACTAATACAGATAGGGAGTGAAATCCAATTCTTCATTTATGCCTTGTGGTGACAATGCCTGAAGATAGTGACTCCATTTACTTTCTTTTGTAACAACAAATTAAGTCTGTTGGCTCCCCTTGGCAGTGGTGGTACCCTCTCAAGGGCTGTGAATTTCAGACCACGGGAATTATGAGCCACTGCAAAATGTGCTGCAATGTAATTTTCTAAATTTCTATTATAAATTGCACTCACATGTTCCTGTAATTTTGTCTTAAGGAACCTTTTAGTTCTCCCCACTTATTGTAGGCTGCAAGGGCACCAAACCAGGTAAACCACTTATGTGCTTCTGTACATCAGAAACTGATCAATTTCCACAGTTAAATCTCTTCTTTTTTTTTTTTAGTCTTTGGTAACCGGGTTAGGCCCACTAGGCACAAGTGCCTTTTGAATGTGTGAATATACAAATTACCATCACAAACATATGTACAAATGTTCCAAAAGCCACATTTATGAAAACATTTTGGCTGAGGGAGAAGCCAGGTGGTGTGTATCTTAGGTTTCAAAAAATGTCTTGAAGTCAAAATATCACCAATGGATTTACCCTTATGAAAGGTCACCCTAGGTTTTGTACCCATGCAGTCACGTAACTCTGTATCAGACTGTAAAATCAGCCAATATTTGCAAACAATACTACCCACTTGTTCTGAGAGAGGTGTATAAGACCAAAGTGTTGGTTTCAAAATCCTGATTTTCTTTCATTTTAGGGACAAGGAGGGTATTTTCATCCATTAATCTAACTTTATTAAGGGCAGTGTTAAGGATGTTAATTTAGCCCCTCAGAAGTAGTCTGTCAGTTAGTTCTTTTGCCTGTATTTCAAATGTGTCATCATTTGAACAGTTTCTATGGATTCTAATGTCTTGTGAGTAGGGTATGGAATCCTTACATTTCTTAGTAGTGCACTATTGTAATGTAATATAGTGTTTGTTACTATTGCTTTCTATAGCCACAGGTAGAAACAAATTGGCCAGGGACACCCTGTGAGTTGATGTCAAGAAAGTTAACTGAATTCTTATCATTGACTGAAGTAAATTTAAGGTTGAAATCATTGTTATTAAGATACACCAAACATTTTGTTATCTGTTCAGATGTTCCTTCCCATATACAGAGTATATAATCTATAAAGCACATCCAACCCATACATTATCTTTACAGGTGTTGGATGTGTCATTATAGATGTACATCTCCTCCCAAAAACCAGTGTACAAATTTGCACATGAGGGGGCAAAAGATGCCCCCATTGCTGTACCTCGTCTTTGTAGGTAAAATTGACTGTTAAATATTAAGTAGTTTCTATTTAAGGCAAATTCTAGCCCTTCCAAAATGAATTGCTTGGCTGCTTGATTCTTCATCTCCCTGGATTCACCAAATATCATCATCCATCCTACAGATTCCAGACTTCCTACCTTCACCAACATCTGAGATCTTACTATATGTACATCACAGAACAGCTCTGGTACAGTATTTTTATTGCCTCATAATTACTGAACGAGTTATCTACAGCTTTTCAATTTCTCTATTAAGGCCTACAATAATGGCAGACCAATCTCCACATAACAGTTCTCTTAATAGAGTGGAGGCAATGTTTCAGCAACTAATAAGTGAAATCAATGTATTAAAAATTGCATCTCAACAAAATATCAATAATATGCAGGCACTTGATCAAAAAATCAGCGCTACTGATGTTAAAGCATCTCAAAATGAAGATTCCATTAACACATTACAGGCTACCATCAGGGAGCAGGACAGAGTTATTAGGAACCTTCAGGACAAAATAGATGATATTGAAAATAGAAACAGACGTAACAACCTTAGATTTCTCGGATTTCCTGAAGGTGTTGAACTAGGAGACACCAGTGCTCTTCTAACTCATGTACTTCCTTCTTTGCTTAAATTACCAGCCGGCCAAGACCTAATCATCAAGAGATCTCACCGCACCTTAAATCCGAGGCCTGGACCTGACCAGAAACCCAGGCCCATCATTGCCAGATTTCTAAACCATGCACATACTGAACTGATTCTTCAAAAAGTGAGGCAATTAGGTGCACTTACTTGGCAAGAAAAAAGAATCCTAATTTTCAGAGACTATTCTAAAGAATTATCTAACAAACGAAAAGCTTACAACCCCATTAAAACAATCCTTCATCAGCGTGGAATTAAGTTTGCACTGTGTTACCCTGCAACAATGCGCCTTTTTTTGAATGATTCTACCAGAGATTTCAGTACCCCAGAATCTCTCTCTGAATTTCTGAATTGGACACAACCCACACTTACATTGCCTTGTGATGCTAATGCAGCTCATTCCTGCTCCAGCACAAGCACTTCGCAATTACAATGTCTTGCCCTTCCTGCTGAAACTGTCCTTCAGGTCCCTGAGAAATCTGCAGCCATCATATCTGCCACTGTAGCTCCTGCCAGAAGCTCTGCACGCATACAAGAAAAAAAAGCATCTGGTTCTTCTCTAAATAATAATATCTGCTGTTTAAATAATATTTTCACCTCTCCAGCTTCCCATGTGGAACGTCACATCAGTTTTTCTACTCCTCTTACCTTGTCTAACAAATTCTCCCCACTTCAAGAAGATCTGCTCCAAGAAGATCTGCACTCATCTATGGAGGATCTGAGACAGACTGTATCCAACCCCTTTACTCAAGACCAGAAGAAGTTCTCAATGGGTAATGACTCTCCCGATTCTTCCTGGGCTGATTTTGTGTCCAGCTCTCCCTTTAAATCATCTGAACCACCCAAAAAGAAAAGGAGAAGAAAATCGAAGAGCAAGGCTACCTGAGGCTTTTCCCACTAAAAAAAAAAAAAAAAAAATTTGTAATAAATACTATGGCCCATAATTAGATGTGATATAGCAGTTTCTCACCAGAATCCCTCCTCTTCACACCACCTCACTCGATTCCATCAGTACATTTACCGCAAAGTGCAGTCTCTATCGCACCCAACAGATTTGGAGCACTTAAATGCAGTAAATCACTATCGCTGCTGAGAAGCCTGTATCTGTCTGTGGGAGGTGAGCCAATTGACACTGGATGTATTTAATCCATGTGGGAGTTTCTCTCAATGTATTCAATGGAAAAAAAAATAAATGAGAGAAAGAATAAATATTACAATGTTTGTAAGATCTCTTCTAATTAATCCTTGTGTGGTGCCAGACATTAGTATATATAATTGCTATTTACACTCTAATTTTTCATAAGCTTTGGCGCCACCATGTGGTCAGGCGCATACATACATATATAGAGTTCTGTATTTCATATCAGTGTGCCCTTAACCCCTACTATTATAGCATTTTTCCACATAAATCCTATCATTTGGAATGTGGAGGATGATTAGACAAATACTCTAAAATCATTTACTTATTTAATATTTATTTTGCATCACTTCTGGTATGTAGTGCATCAGGTGCATTCCCATTATATCTCACAGATTTTGCACCAAAGTATGCTTCCAATTGTATTTCTATACATTGAGTTTTTCCGCCTTTCACATTATTCTTCATCCCATTTTCTTCCAAATCATTGGAACTTATAAAAATGATTCCACAATACACTGATGTACTATGAACCTATAGTAGATACTGCATTCCCTAACCTAGCTTATGTGGATTAATACACATCAGGCATCCTTTTATCTGGCTCACACTGTTTCAGCATTATCTGCCATCATGTTGGTATACTTTATTTAATATTGGACTTATTGCTAGGTCCAAGCTAATTCATTATGTTTGGAATTTAACACTATTACATAATTATCCTTTTTTATTTGGTAGAATGATGTTTTGTTTTTTTCCAGGGTAATGCTTTAATTACCTCAGCACAAATCTCAATTACACTTCATTAATATACTGTTATATAAAGTTTAGTATCTTAAGATTATAGGGTAAACTGTATCTTGAGATTCATTAATTACTCTACACGCCTAGTAGTGTAGAGTGAGAGTCCTGGTATATTTACCGACTCTTATTGCTCTGCATTTCATAAAAGTTTCAAATTAATATTCTTGTTACTGAGTTTATACTAACGTTTGTTGGTTCTAATGTTTAATTACTTGATATTCTTATCTCTATACTCTCCCTCTGCGAGACAAAATGAATACAAATACTCAATCATCTCGAACCCATACAAGTTAAGGGCCCTGCATACATTTGTTTATTATATATATTTACCTTTTGAATCTGTGACATCCTCCAAATTAATGGTATTGAGTCCCTCATTCCTATTTGTAACTAATTACCTTATATCCTAGTACCATGAGTGATCTAATCTTACATTCATGGAATGTCAAGGGACTCAACTCACCTTGTAAACGTAAGCAAGTACTTACCTATCTTAAAAAGCATAAAACACATATTGCTTTCTTACAAGAAACTAAACTTTTATCAGAGGATGTCGACAGACTTAAAAGGGACTGGGTCGGTCAAGTATATGCGTCATCTTCTCCATCCAAAAAACATGGGGTTGCTATCTTAATACATAAATCTCTTAATTGGCCCCCATAAAAATCATTAGAGACCTGGATGGTAGGTGGATTATAACCCTATTAAACACCACAGCAGGTCCGCTTATGTTTGTGAATGTATATGCACCCAACTTTGATTCACCCATTTTCTTCCATAATCTATCCCAACAAATTATGATTGATAATAAAAATAATTCACCTATTCTTATTGGTGGTGACTTTAACTTAGCACTACAAGCATATTTAGACAGAAGTAACTCATCACATGATGCCCACCCCCGTAGTATTAATGCTCTATCAAGGCTTATGAAGGATTTAGGTCTCTCTGACATTTGGAGACTACATCATCCCAGACAACAAGATTACACCTTTTATTCCTCTTTACATAAATCATATAGTAGGATTGATTATTGGTCTCTTCTCCCTCATTACTGAAAAATTATTGATACATCGATTCTCCTATTGTTATATCTGATCATTCCCTGTCAGTTTGCATTTACTCTGGGGTCCACCTTCTTCTAAATCCCCATCTTGGCGTGCGACCCACTTTCACTCATAGACCCTGAATTCACTCCTTGGATTAAAACCCAGATTCAAGATTTTCTTTCTATTAACGATACTCCAGATATGTCTCAAGGTACTATCTGGGAAGCATTAAAAGCCACTATTAGAGGTAAATTATTAGTTATGCAGCTTATAGAAAGAAATTAAGAGAACAACAATTAGCTAATTTAGAAAAATCCCTTAAAGAAAAAGAAACCCAATACTATAAATTAAATAAACCCAATCATAATTCACAGCTTCATCTGGAAATTCTACAATTAAGAATTAAAATTAATGAGTTGATATCCAGGAAAGCTGAACTTGCCCTTTTTAGGATTAAACACGGTTATTGGGAACAAGGGGATAAATGCGGAAAGTTGCTCTCTTACCAGCTAAAACTCAACAGATGCAGAGACATATAGCAGGTCTAAAAGATCCATCAGGTCAGACACACACAGACAACCTTTCAATCAGTCGTATTATGCAATCCTTTACCATCAACTATACTGCAACCTAATACTACAAATCCCAACCTAATACAACATTTTCTGGAAAATTGAATCTACCCCACCTATCCCCTCAGGACAAAGCTGTGCTTGATAAACCAATCACTTTACAGGAAATCCAAACTGCTTTATCATCATTAAAAAACGGTAAAGCACCTGGCAGTGATGGGTTCCCTATTGATTTTTATAAAACCCTATCTGACACTCTTTGTCCTGTATTAGTCAATGTATTCCAAGAAGCAACCTTAATAAAGAAACTCCCATGCACAATGACCGAAGCCATCATAACAGTCTTACCAAAAAAAGACAAAGACCCTTTACTTCCTTCAAACTATAGACCGATCTCACTTCTTAATACTGATGGAAAATCTTTGCCAAATTATTAACTCTCCGCTTAGAATCTTTAATGACTAAACTCATCCATACTTCTCAATCAGGATTTATCAAAAATAGAAACAGTTCCAATCATCTTCGCCATTACTCAATTTAATTCACAAAGCAAAAACTCTTAAAACCCCTGCAGCTGCAATAGCCATTGACTTTGAGAAAGCATTTGACTCTCTCAATTGGGAATATCTATATCAGGTGCTATCTCATTTTGGCTTTACAAATAATTTTTGTGCTTGGATTCAATTATTGTATACCTCCCCTTCAGCTCGAGTTCTCACAAACTCTATTTTGTCCCCCTCCTTTTACTTAGCAAGAGGCACCAGACAAGGATGCCCCTTATCGCCTTCATTGTTTATATTTTCGCATGGAACCTCTTTCATGCCCCTACATCAATCCGCACAATTAAAGGCATTACTATTGGTAACTCTCACTATACTTCACTCTCATATGCAGATGATCTCCTTATTTTACTTGAAAACCTCAAAAGTTCTGGGCAACCTTTAGTTAAACTACTGAATGACTTCACCTCCCACTCCAGACTAGCTCTAAACCTTAACAAATCCAAAACGCTACCACTGAATACCCTTTGTAGTCCCCTCATGAACAACTCATTAGGCTTTCGTTGGGCATTCGGATCACCCCGACACTGAATAAATTATGGGATGCTAATCTTTCCCCTCTGTTAACCAGTATCCAAACAACACTTGATAGATGGAAGCTACTTAAACTTTCTTTTAATGGTAAAATTTCCGCCATTAAAATGTCAATAACTCCTAAAATATTATACCTATTTTCCAATATCCCTTTGATACTTCCCTCTAGTTTTCTTACCAAAATAGACAAAATTATCGGCAGCTTCATTTGGGAAGGCAAAATACCTAGATTTAGTCGTAATAAACTTAGATCCCATTGGTCAAAAGGTGGCTTTGGCCTTCCTTGGTTCCAAGCCTACTTATGGGCTTTCCGTACATCTCAAACAATTAAATGGTTTAACAAACCCAACATCCAGTCTCCTTTTATGGGTCAATAAGGAAACATCCTTATGTCCTGGTAATGTGGTGACTTCTTTCCTTTATAACACCCTTTACCTCTTCTTTAAAGTCTCACCCTACCATAGCTGCCTCTATATTCTATTGGAAAATCATTCACAAGCATATTAAATCTAACCCCAAACCCTTAGCTTACACCCCATCGGGTAACCACCATATATCTCTTGATAATCACCCCATTTTTTGTCGCATCTGGAAAAATAAGGTATTCTTTTTGCAGGATATACTTGAACCCAAGTCATTAAAGTTAAAATCTTACACCGACCTTCCACGAGGCATATGGAATCTTTCCCATCAGGATTTTTGAAATATCTACAGCTTCGCATCGCATGCAACTCTTACCTCACACCCTTCTCTATCAATTCTCTGTATGATAAGCACATCTCTAAATGGATAAAAACAACAACCAATTTAAATAGCACTGTTTACAAAGATATTTGTGATATCCTTCCTGACTACTCTGTCAATGCTAAAAACAGATGGAGTACTTTGCTACAATATAATATCACCAATATACAATGGTCCAAATGTTGGCTCTCCTGTCACAAATCTTTTAATGATAAACGCAGTTCCCTCATTCAAACCAAGATCCTTCATTTGTGGTACAGAACTCCTGTTGTATTACAAAAAATGGGTTTATTGAACAATAACAATTGCTGGCGCTGCAGTTCCCCCAATGGGGATTTATTGCATATCTTATGGCACTGTCCCCTCATACAAAAGATTTGGCACTGTACTCACAAATTTGCAATGAAAGTGGTAGATCAACCTTTTACACTAGACCCTAAACATTGCATTCTTGGTATTTTTAATCACCGTTCTTATAAAATTTCATATTCACAGAGCAGATGGTTAAATATACTCTTCCTTCAAGTTAAACGCACAATCCTCATGCATTGGAGATCCAACATAATCCCTACCCTTCCCGGTATCATTAACCAACTATTGCAATATGCCTCTCTGGACCGTATGACATATATCTTGTCTGACCGACTCACGTTATATAACAATTGTTGGCAGGGCTTTTTTAATTTTTTGGAATCAACTAAATCTTCCAACACCAATGTATGGACTTAATATATATGGATTTTCCCCTTTTACTGATACATCATTGTAGTCTCGCTTTTTTCCCTTTTTTTTATAGTTTCCCTCTCTCTCTTCTTAACTTTCTTATATATCTTTTCTTTCCTATACTCTATTCTCAATCATTCTTTATTACTCCACAATCATTTTACGAATGTACTTTTTTCCCTTTTGCAGCATCATATTTAATTATGTAACATTTTAATTTAAACCGTATCTAATCATACTATCCGCTTTAAGTTCACTACAAATGTCAAGTATATGCTAATTACATGACCTGTATTGTTTACTATATTTTAAACCAAAAGCTCCTTGTATTATTGTAGCAATGTTCTTATTATATGCTGCCTCAATTTCTTTAAAAAAAAAAATCCTCACATTGTACTGTACTGTAAGAGGTTTGTCTGTATATCTTATGAAAAATTAATAAAAAAGTTTAACTGCAAAATGAATTGCACAGGTATTGGGGGTGAATCAGTGGAACTGATAAGAAAATGTTTTACAACCTCAAGACTCTTAGCGTGAAAAATACTAGTATAAAGGCTATTAATGTCAATAGTGAGCCAAGAATATTTGACATCCCACATAAAGCCATGTCATTTTTGCTAAACATTCATTGTGTCCTGTATATGGGATTTGAGATTAACTACCAGAGGCTATGAATAAAAATTCAGGTAAATATCTAAATTCTGGTTGATAGAACCAATACCAAAAATGATGGGTCTCCCTTGGGGATTTGCTGGCTTCTTATGGGTCTTGGGTAAAACATAAAAGGTTGGAACTACAGGGTATTTGGTTTCTAATAATCCTGCCTCTGTATAAGTGACCCACCCATAATCCAATGCTCTATTAATCAAATATTCTAGCTCCCCCTTGAAAGCCTCTGTTAGATTTGTACCCAGTTTGACATAATTATCAGTTACATTTAGCAATTCCAAGACATTAGCAACATAAAAATCAGTGTTCATGGGAACTATGTTGCCCCCCCCCCACCTTGTCGGAGGGTTTAATGGTAATTTCTGTTAAGTCTCTCAGTTCATTAAGAGCCTCTCTCTCTTGTTTGGTAATGCTTATAGTAAAGTGCTTGTTTCTTTACTCTACCAAAAGTTTGATCTCCCATTCTATAACCCTCTCAAACTGTAATAAAGCTATGCAAGTGACTACATTTGGATAGAAGACTGATTTGGGTCTAAAAAGCATTAATTTATAGTTCACTGGCTCCAGTAATGGCTCTTCCAAAAGTTCCGGTAAATGCACAGCATCAATTATATTTTGTCCCCAAAATTCCATTTCTAATTCTGGCAATGTACTTTCATCCGAGATGGAAGTTCGTGGTTCCTGTGCTGTGTTTGTGTCTCAGAAAGTTCAAATACTTCAGTGTGCTCAGGTGAAAACTGAGAAGTTTCTGGATCAGTAATTTCTTGATTTGTTGTTAAAATATGATCAGAAAAGTTTACTGTATGATTGTTATCTCCTTAGCGGATATGTCATTTTTTTCTGATTGTCCTTGCCTCCGCCTCCCCTGTTTCGTTTTTTTCTGCCACCTTGACCATTTTTCCACTGTTTGTGGTTAAGAGGCACTTTATTTTTAGCCGACTTACATGATTTGTCAGCTTGTTTTTGAGCTTTAGGTCTCACTCCTAATGCTTCTTGGTTTAGGAATGGGGATGAGGTGTCTTCTGGAATGTCTGACTCTTCATCTGAAGTGGAAGTGCCAGAGGATGCAGGTTAAAAATGCACTTGGTGATCTATAGCTTGTTTGTTCTTAGACTATGTTTTTGTTGTTGTTGTTGTAACTTGTTGTGGGGTTCTATCTCTGGAACGTGGGCAGCCCCTACGTTGAGACCTCTGTCTCCTTTCCCAAGTAAAAGCATCACACAGTTCATAATTTGCAGTATCCCTGGCAATCTTACTTTTTTTTTGGTTTGATTTTTTTTGGAAATAGTTCCTTTTCATGTTTTGAAGTTTTGCTTGTATATTCTTTATTTAAATCTTCAAAATGTGGGTCACTAGTGTGATTTGTGATTAGTTCCTGCACTGACTCAGTTTCATTGTTTAGCTTATCTTGATGTTTCTTGTCTCTTTCTATAATGATTTGCATTAACGTATCCGTGCATAAAGTCAGAGCCACTTCCCACTTTTCTTTAATTTCAGGCTCATCATCTGAGAAACCAAATGAGGGATATTTGTCAATGTGTAACTCTCATGGGGAAATGTTCTCATCCAGATATTTTTCTAAAGTTATACCATTATGAAAATGGTTTATCTCAGACAGTCTCAGTTTAGTTGGTTTAAAAAATAAATCATGAATCTCTTCACTCCACTATACAAGACACTAGTGAGGCCCCACCTGGAGTACAGTGTACAGTTCTGGAGACCTTACCTATGAAAGGACATAGACAGGGTAGAGAAGGTTCAGAGGAGGGCAACAAAGATGGTGCATGGATTGCATCACAAGTCCTTTGAGGACAGGTTGAAGGAACTGAACATGTACTCCCAGAAGGAGAGGAGGGAGGGAGGGGATATGATAGAGACACAGAAGTATCTTATGGGGAGGAACAGGGTGCAGGAATACACTATTTTTAAGCAAAAAAGATGTTCCAGGACTAGAGGGCATGGGAAGAAGTTGGAGGGAGGACGATTCAGAGGAAACGTGAGGAACAATTTCTTCACAGAACGGGTTGTGGACAAGTGGAACACCCTGCCAGAGGAAGTGGTGGGGGCTGAAACAATCACAGGATTTAAGAATGCATGGGATAGACATAAAGGAATTCTGGAGGTCAGGGGTAAGGGGCAACAGACTTCTAGGAAAACATAAACTGAACTTACAAGCTCAAATGGGCAGACTGGGTGGGCCATAGGCCCTTATCTTCCGACACTGTCTATGTATCTATGTAATATTTGATTCTGCTTGCGTACCTGTAGTGAATAAGGCTTGTCTTGTCTGTTCTATCCTAATACATATTGTAGCTGTGTTCTCTAGCGAGTGGTGATTTCCTGTTCCTGCTCTGCTCTCTGCTGTGCTTCCTGCTGCACTCTGGTCTACATTATGGCTCATAGTCAGGTAAAGTGAAATGTTCAATTTTAGAAATCAAGCAGCAGGAAATGACAGGCTCTGTCTCACCATACTTCCCAAATGACTGGCAAATGGTTCTTGCCTAATGTTTGTTCAATGTAATGTAACGTTTCTCTTTGCACCTTAAATGTATTACTGTTCATATTCTAGCACCTCAAATGTATTATGCACCTAAAATGTATTACTGTCAAACTCAATGCACCCCTCCCCCCCCAGGTCACACCGGCAGATGAGCAACTTGTTGTTCAGTGTGCTTTCCTTGTAAAACATTTCAATAAACAAAATAAATAAATGCTTTAATAAACTCTAACAAAATAACACACTGTTTGGTGTTCTGGCACCAGCTACAAAGGCTTGAATTCACTGAGTGAAAAGAAGAAACTGTGCCCAGGAAAGCTGCTTAGGGTGCTGGAGAAAGGTTGCCAACCATAGAGTAAGTGAAAAAATATCTAGCACTCCAGGAGTTCCTATAACATAGGATTTATTGAATGAAGGGAGATGTCAGCAAGGAGAACAAGCTAACAGCTGCAGCCTCTAGTGCCTTGACCAAAGGGTCTTCCTTAGGGGAAGTGTCTGCGAAGGTAATAGATCTCACTATTTAAACTACTTCTCTTAAAGACACAGCACATAATTAAAATATTATTAATGAATTCATACATTCAGAAAAATAAATCTGCATATAAAAACAATTAAATCTGTGAAAACAAAGGCATTTCAAACTGCAGTATTAACTAAAATTAATTAGTAAAAAGCAAAAACTTGTCTTTTTTAGCTACACACAGCCTATTGCATGTCCTCTCAAAAGACAATGCATAAACAAACCAATATATACAGTTAAACCTGGTTAATCCAGAGGTACTTGTAAACCTAGTAATATAGCTGGAGTAATAACATACGGACAAACCAAACAATACTGTGGTGTGCTGTCTGCAGTTTAAAAAAAATGTATTCGTACAAATTCATAACATGCTAATGATAAGACAAAACACGCTACATTAATTCCAAGAGTTAGTGTTAAGTAAGCATGGCAACATTAAATTAAATTAAAAGATTTACAACAGCATTGCACTTATTGCACTTATACATTGGCTTATACAGTAGTGTCTATTTGTGCCGTAGAAGGTGCATAACAGTCTTTGAGAGGCAAACTCACAAGATCACGTGATGGCTCTGTAGCGGAGGCAGCACTGCGGATCAGCTCCCGCCCTGAACGCCAAATTTCCTTCAAAAACCAGAGGTAATCGATTAAATAAAATCTAAGACAGATCATACAGGCGTTCCATAGCCTCTTCTCTAACTCAGAGGGGAAATTTTCTGAAAAACAGCTATATTTTTACTGGTCCACGCGGAGCGGAATCAGGGGCCTACCGGCAGAATGGAGGCCGAAATGCGTCAGGCTCCTCCAGCCCACACTCCACCGCAAATGCTGGAGAAAGGGCCGAAAAGATCAAAAGGCCAATCTGGAGCTCCAGCCAAGCCCTCAGCTGTAATAATTACATCGCAAACAAATATTCCTCTGTCTGAAAAGAAATTTATGGAGGAACTTCAGCCGTTTAAAATTGCCCTGCAGGAATTGATCTCCGAGCTTAAATCCCTTCGTTGGGATCTTGCTGAAACCAATAGAGCCATTTCCGACACTTCTGCAAGGGTCACATCACTAGAAGGCTGGAAACAAACTACAGATGCTGAAATGACAACTCTAAGGCACAGGCTGCACAAGACAGAATCTAAATTGGAAGACTTGGAAGGCCATAGCAGAAGAAATAATATACTAATATTTGGCCTTCCTGAAGAAGCCAAGGGTGCGATGCCAATTACCTTTCTGTAAAAACTACTCACCAAAATAGAGGGGCCATCTCCCAATAACACCACCTATATTATTGAAAGAGCCCATCACTCATTACGACCAAAGCCTGGAGCTGGGAAACCACCTCGCCCTCTCATTTTGAAATTCCTGAATTACCTGGATAAATCCCATGTGCTGGGTCAAGTAAGAGATAAGCACCAAGTCCTATGGGAGGGCCAACAACTCCGGTTTACCCAGGATCTTCCTGCTACCATCAAGCAGCGGCGTGCCGAATATCACCCTATGGTGACAAAATTGATTGCTGCTGGGATAAAATACAGGGTCCAGCATCCCTCACGCTTCGCAGGTCTTGTCGCTGGATCCTGGCACAATTTTGAGTCAGCTCAACAAGCGCTCCCAGTTCTGCAATCCTTACACCCCGATCTATTTGTAGCTCGCTAAAGGCTCCCTCCTGCTAAGATGGTTCGGTCGATTCTTCCCTGAAAGTGCTCCACGAACGTGCGCAAGATGGTTTGTTGTGCATTGGCTATTACACTGAAGGGATACAAGAGGGCAGCAAAGCTCTAAGAATATATGCTTCTTTTAGCTGATTTATTTTAGCCTACAGGCTTGTTGTTCGTGCTCTCTGATGGTCAGATTAATAAATTAACCGCTGGACTCCCAGGTTATGAGGACTTGAAATGATAAGTTGTTTTTGATATATTTTAAGTATAATGAGAGCTACTCCATGCGGTCTTAGGACGCGATCAGCTGAGTTAGTTGAGAAAGGATTCAATTCTCCCTCGGAGAATTCTTTCTATCTTTTGCCACTTCTTAATATATATTTCTTTAATATAAAAGAGTTGATTGTTCAGGGAGGGGGGAAATTAGCAGTAAAGGGCGTTGTGTGACATAGAAGAAGATGGGGGGCAACCACAGCTGCGCATAGTTGCTATGTTCTGATAGTATTAATATTAAAGGATGCTGTCATATGTTGGCTCTATGTATTTCAAATATTCAAGTTGTTCCTTTCTAGTAGCGCTGTGGTTGATGGGGTAAGAGATTTATTTCGGGACAAGGCAAGGACTGAGTTGGGACAATGCTTCATTTACAACTCTACTTTAAAGGGTATAAAGTTTTTGATAGGGATATTTCGAACAAGGTTAGGGTATTATGTTCATGTGGAATTAGTGGGTAAATGGGGAGGGGGGGTATGGGATTGTGATAATAGGGATGTCTGCCACCAAGAAAACTAGGGGGTAAATTTTATTTGTGTAGTTGTTATTGGTTGCCTATCTATAAAGTTTATGTCTTTCTCTGACATTGCATCAGTACATATGACGGGGATTAAATACTGTTCCTGGAATATAAAAGGGGTGCAAACCCCGGCCAAACGGACTAAAGTTCTACTTCATCTCAAAACTCTACAAATTGATGTCGCCTTTTTGCAAGAGACACATCTTAAGTCTGCATGTATTCACTATTTCCGTAGAAACTGGGTGGGTCAGGTATATGGGACCGGTAAAGATACCAAGAGAAGAGGAGTAGCTATTCTAATCGCTCGTAGAGTTCCCTTCCAGCTTCTACAAGAAGTTGCTGATCCTGAAGGCAGATTCATTATTGTGAGGGGCCTGTTGGTGCACTCAGAAGTTATATGGGGCTCAGTTTACGGACCCAACTCAGATGATCCCGAATTCTTTGCTTCTCTAATGGTTACACTTGCGCCCTAGTCCAAGCTCCCAATACTTCTAGGTGGAGACTGGAACCTGGTTCTTTCAAACACATTGGATAGGTCTGGTTGAACTAGGCAAAAGCTTTCTCCTGGCCAAAAAGCTATCCATGAGTTAATACTTTTCCTGGGTCTTGTTGACCCTTGGAGGCTTATGTATCCTGAGGACAAGGAATACTCGTTTCATTCCCTTCCACACAATACCTTTTCGCGTAAAGATTTTTTTCTTTTGACAGTAGACCACATTCCAGGGGTCTCCCTAGCATATTATTCATCTAAGGCTATCTCGGACCACTGGGTTGCTAATCTCCAATTAAATCTTCTACCAAATGTATACAGAGATAGAATCTGGAAACTTAATAATCGGCTTTTAAAGATAGACGAGTATGTTCATACAATTCAAAATTTCACTAACACCTACATGGAGCTTAACGCCCCATCCATGCCTAAAAAGGATTTTCTATGGGGATCCCTGAAGTGTGCATTAAGGGGAGAACTAATCCGCTTGGCAACTAAACGTAATAAACAAAAGACCGCTGCTTTCTCCTCAAAATTGGGCCAGATAACAGATTTAGAGAAGTCCCTCCCCCCCTCCTCTTCAGTAGAGGACTGGACCAAACTTGAATCTCTCCGTGCCCAATACAATAAGTTATTAGCAGAAAAAGCAGAGTTTATGCTGCTTCGTTAAAAAATTTCCTACTTTGATCAGGGTGAGAGGGCCGGGAAACTGTTAGCTTTGCAATTGCGCACTCAATTGGCTGATAGAATAATTCCCTCTATTTATTCATCCTCAGGTGAGCTTCTCACCTCCCCCCCAGACATTGTGAATGCCTTTCGTGAGTATTATCAGCAACTATATTCAGCCCCGACAGTCGCACATCTCTCCCAACAATTAGAGCTGTTTCTCCAAGATATAAATCTTCTAGTGTTGACTGACCCTCAAATTGACAAATTAAAAAGTCCTATTACTTTATCAGAAATTTGTGAAGCTATAGAATCCCTCCCCGTAGATAAGTCCCCTGGGCCTGATGGATTTACAACCAACTTTCATAAGGTGCTAAAAGAAACTATAGCTCCTATACTATTGGATACATTCCACTGTATATTTGAGAAGGGGCTATCAGGTACCTCCTTGTCCCTCGCCACCATTTTGGTATTCTCGAAACCTAACAAAGACCCTCTACAGATAGGTAACTATAGACCTATTTCCCTCATCAATGTAGATCTTAAAATCCTTGCTAAAATTCTCTCCTCTAGACTTAGTCAGGTATGGGAACATCATATTAGTAGAGAACAAGTCGGGTTTATCAAAAACAGACTTTTCTCAGATCATCTCAGGAAATTAGCCTATCTTTTTTCTGCATCCAGGGACTCAGATACACCCGGCAGCTCTCGTATCCCTGGATGCAGAAAAAAGCTTTTGATAGGGTGTTGTGGGAATATATTTTCCTGCTGCTTTCCAAATACTACATACCTCAGGAATTCATACAATGGATCAAAATACTTTGCACAACACAGACTGCCCAAATCCAATGTAACAGCATTTTTTCTACCCCTTTTACCCTGTCACAAGGTACTCGTCAGGGATGCCCTCTCTCTCCTTATCTTTTTAATCTTTACTTAGAACCTCTTATTAGGAAAAAATAACTCCTCCTCGCTCAGAATGGCATAAAATAGGTATCAGGAATATAAAATATCAGCATATGCAGATGACTTACTGCTACATATTTCTAATCCTGCTCAATCCTCCCCTGCGGTATTTCAAATTATAGCACAATTTGAGTCTTTCTCAAATTATAAATTGAACCTGACGAAAACAGAACTTCTTCCCCTTAATAAATATACCGTGAAGGCTGATGTGGCTCATATGGGTTTACAATGGAACCCCGCTAAATTGAAATATCTCAGGATTCACCTCCAGCCCTCTTCAAAAGTCATGAAACAACTTAATTTAGATGATCTCATTAATACCTTAACAGAAGATTTTAAGCTTTGATCAAAATTACCATTAACCTTGTGGGGGCGTATGAGCATTATTAAAATGAACGTGCTACCACGCCTACTGTACCCTTTATAAATACTCAATCAGGCTCTTCCTTACTCATGGTTCTCTCAGGTTCATGGCATTCTTAGTAAATTCATATGACAGGGCAAAAAAGTCAGAAGAAGCTATCTTAAACTTACCAGACGAAAATGAGATGGTGGTCTCCAAGCCCCAAACTTCTATATATACTATTTAGCAATTCACCTGGTTAGAATTCACCACTGGTTATTGCCTGTACAATGTGCTGGTTATCTACCTTTTTGGGTCAGGATTGAGCAGGATCTCTGTGAAGCACACGGCTTGGACCCAAAGGTTATACCCTTTATCCCCCCCCCACAAAACTTCCAAAACCCCTGCAGACCACTCCCCTAAATTCTTTAATCCAGGTGCAACAGCAGTTAAGTGCTCTTCTCAAGATGGACATGTATAGGGATATAGCACAGCCCCTGTTCTGTAATCCTAATTTGTTAATTTCGGGTAAACCAATCAATGTTCAGTCCTTCTGGCCACAAATAGGTATAGAGAGGGTGGAACAATTAGTACGAGAACAAAAAATGATTTCTTTTAAGGAAGGTTGTGCCATTTTTAAATGGGAAAATATCTCCATTTTCAAATATCTCCAGTTATCTCACATGCTGATGCACTATTTTGGAATAGGGACTTGGTCCAGTTCTTTGATAAGTATATTACTCCCATATCTGAAGGCCATCCCATCCTCCCATTTAATATCCTACTCCAATGATTTTATTCTAATGACAGTAACCACTTCAGATAATCTGAGATTTTGCCAATGGGATAATGCCACTCAGGTACCCTCTAGTTCCAGAGACTGGTCCTCAATTTGGGCTCATCTATATAAATATATTAAATGGGACAGATATAGATGTATGCAGTTTTGCATTATTCATAATCTATATTATACTCCCTCCAAACTACATCAAATAGGTATCCTATCTACAAGACAATGTTCTAAATGTCACCAGGCTCCTGCAGATCTAACCCATATGCTATGGTCCTGTGAAAAGATTGCTAGCTTTTGGCGTAGCATCGCAGACAGGTTGGACCCATTATTAGCTCTATCAAGTAGTTTTAACATGGAAACCTGTCTTATAGGTGACTATACATCAATACCAGGGGGCAATCAGAGAGCCCATATGGCTTTAATTTCAGCATGTGCTAAAAAAGTTATACTAAGACATTCATTAGATTCAACCACCCCAAACTATCTGGAATGGTTCAAAGAAATGATGTTTGCTCTACAGGCTGAGTCTGCTATAGCTAGAATGTCAAATTGTATCGGTAAATACTAAAAAAGATGGGAACCTCTTTACACCCTTCTTTCAATTAATTAGTTTTTGATTCTTCAAACCTAATCCCCCTCCCTTTTTTTTTTTTTTTTTTTTTTTTAGGTCTGTCTTAAGGAGAACCCTAGGACATTGGCTCCCTAGAAATTTTAACTTCAGTTGTTTTCTTACTCTGCAGTTCCCATATTCATATCTCCATCTGGCCTTTTATTTCTAAGTTTCTGAGGCAACTGTAACTATATTAAATGGTCACTGGTGGCAGACTAAGACGGGTGGGTGGGAGGGTGGGGAGGGGAATAGTGCAAGCAAACAATCAAATAGCTATTTTTTTTTTCTAACTCTTCGTCTTGTTAAAGTTGACTTATGTATTGAAGCATTGAAATTTGCTTCTTCATTTAATGGTAAAAATCTATACCTTGTATTTAATTGAAATTCAACATTTATGTTTTGCTTTGATCTTTGTCAAAAAGTTTGCTTGCCAAAATACAATAAAGCATATTAAATAAAAAAAAAGAGAGAGGCAAACTCACCAACTTTGGGTTTGAGTTTGAAGAGTCCGAAGAGAGATGGCAGTCACCAGAGGGTGAATGTGGGCAGTAGGAACATCTCTTAATTTGGGGGGAGGGGCAGGTAGTCAAGGGCAGTCATCGGAGTCGAACTCCTCTAGTTCGGTGCGGGCGGGCAAGCACAGGATGTGAACTCTCCTTGTTCAGGGTGGGTGGGCAGTCACGGCATGTAAACTCTCCTTGTTTGGAGTGGGCGGGCAGTTACGGGCAGTCCTTCAGTGCAAATCCAGTAAGAACTTCTCTGAGCTGCAAACATCCACAGCACACTGCAGTTTGGTCTGCACTGCCAGACTCGTCATGATAGACCTTGCTGCTCAGTCAATGACTCAGTTTAAAACCAGGAATCCACCCCCTCGAGTATCCAAAATCAGTCACTCCCATTTGCCCCCTTAAAAACTTGGCTTTCTCAATAACCATTGTGTCTGAGACAGCGGCACCTCAACTGTTCATTTCTGTGATCCAAAGACTCAGAGCAGTCTCAACCTCATTATGTTGGCCAAGGCGAACATGGGTGAGAGACTTAGAATTGCTTGAGGCAGACAACCATTTCTCCTTAGACTTCCAAATATCGCTACATGTTCTGGCACCAATTTTTATGGCAAAGGCATCAGCAGCATAATCCACCATTTCTCTATTAGTGGAAGCTGGATTTGCTTGCTTCCAAAGGCATAGAAACATAGAAACATAGACATTGATGGCAGATAAGGACCGCTTGGCCCACCTAGTCTGCCTATTTCCCTACCTACAGGATAAGCTGCAGATCCTAGTTAACCAACAGTCTATTTCTTCCTACCCCCCACAAGATGCATAAGTCCCACTTCTGTGCTATTGTGATTTCGCTCCTGCCATGCTTCTGTTTAGTCCTCAATGCAGCCATTCTCTGAGTTACAGGTTACAGCAGATAAGAGACAGCATACTCCGTGGTGCTTAAACAATAGCTCAGGGTATGCTCATTAGCAGCTAATTGCCTCATCCGATAGGGCTTTCAGTGAAATGCAATTGGAGCACAACTGAACAATTACTTGTTCACACAGTGCCTGGGACCTCTGGAAACTCAGGCGCTAATCAGTACTGGATTAACGTGGTGCTAATTACAGTACTTAATAGCCATTTGACTACTGCTGCAGCATTCAGGAAACGGACAGTGACGGAAATGGATTAAACGTGTACTTATAATGTTTTTTTTTTTTTTGTAAACAGACTATCTGCAATGGATTGTGAAAACCACAGATTAAAGGAGCACAGTTTAACCAGGTCTGAATGTAACTGCTAAAAAAATGCCTCGAAAGGAAAATATACCACAAAGCCAGAATCGATAAATTAAATATTTTATATGTTCATAAATTATACATATGCTAAGGTGATATAAACTCAAGGTAAGTTTAGAGGGGCAAATTATAATGGATTCTGCAATACTATTCAACCTCAAATTAATTGATTCCAAAAATTATATAAAGTATAAAAAATCCATAAGTGAATAAAGCCCCATATAAACCTCCCTATAAAAGGAGAAAAACATGCAAGAGTAGAAGCACAGAATCACAAGAGTGAAGAAAGTATATGTTATGAATTTGATTTGACACTGTGCACACTGTAAATAAGAACATTTCAATAGTTATTATATACCCACAAACAGGCACTAGGAATAAAATAATATGATAATGGACAGACATCTGAATGTATGAATTCAGTAATAATGTTTTAATTATGTGCTATGTCTTTAAGAGAAGTAGTTTAAATAGTGAGATCTGTTAGCTCCGCAGACAGTCCCCCTAAGGAAGACCCTTTGGTCGACCCACTAGGGGCTTCGGATGTTAGCTTGTTCTCCTTGCTAACACCTCCATTCATTCAATAAATCCTACGTTATTGGAACTCCTGGAGTGCTGGATAATTTTTCACTCACTCCAAGGGCTTGTGGAGTTCAGCCTGAGTCATGCCAGGGTGCCCTTCTTACGTGGGCTGAGTTTGATCCAGTTGGAGTGAATGAGGTGACTGGGATAGTCTTGAGGCTGCGACCAGCATAATGCGACCTTGATCCTGGTCCAACCCAACTTTTGGTTAGATATGTGGACCTGATAGGATCTGTGGTTGCCGAGATCATCCAAAGTTCTTTGGGGAGTGGGGTCTTTCCAATTGCACTGTAAGAGGCCTTGGTTAGACCCCTATTGAAGAAACCCTCAATGGACCCGGAGTGTTTTACAGAAAGTCTTGGTCATCCAGCTTGAGACACATCTTGCCTCCTCTGCCACTTATGAGTTTTTCCAGTCTGGATTTGGAGCCAGACATAGCATAGAGATTGCCCTGATGAAGGTGCTAAATGATCTCCTAATGGTGAGAGACAGGAGAGAATGTATCACCTTGTTTTTCCTTGATCTCTTGGTGGCGTTTGACACCATGGACCATGAGGTGCTGCTGGACCATCTATGGTACTGGTGTGGTGTAACTGGTAATGTCATCAACTGGTTTAGGTCCTACCTCACAGGCAGAGTGCAAAGGGTGACAGTGGGGTTATCCTCATGTAACCCTATGCTTCTGTGCTTTGGAGTTTCCACAGGGGTCGGTCCTGTTGCCCTTGTTGTTCATCGTGTACGTGCTGCCATTGGGAGACATTATTAGGTGGTATGGGCTGGGTTTTCATTGCTATGGTGATGATACCCAGCTATACCTGTCCTGTGCACCTGGAAACCAGATGGTGGCTTCTGTATTTAACACCTACCTGGAGGAGATCCAGAACTGGATGACTTGCAATTGGCTATGACTCAACCCAGACAAGATGGAGATACTGGTTGTGGATGTGATGGGGGGGCTTGGAGATCCCCCTGGTTTAATACTGGGGGTCTTCCCTTGGCCCCTCCATTCAGGTTAAGGATCTGGGCATGATCCTCAATGACAGTTTGACACTGGACGTGCAGGTGTCAGCCATCGTCAAAAGTGTTTTTTACCATCTGAGGAATATTGCTCGGATCAGGGCCCTTGTACTAATTGAGGACTTGACCACCCTGGTACATGCTGGTGTGTTTTTGCCAACACCTGGTGTGGGCAAATCCCACCATAACCCATACCCTATTATGGCTCAATTAACCATATATATTGGTCTGGCAGTTGCACCACTGATGAGAATCCAAGTCTGATAACTGAGAAGTGGATGGCCACATGCAACAACATCATGAATCAACATGAGGGCCATGGTCAGCTTTTTCCAACACACACACACACACACACACACACACACACACACACACACACAGCAATGTCTTCAGCTATGGTATCCACAATCTACACACGTTGTAGCATGGCCATGCATAACAGTCAGCATGTGGACTACAGCTATAGTATGATGAAAATAAGCAACTACTATAACAATACAAGTAATACTAATATTGTAAACAAATTAAATTTTTTACTGTATTTTATCAGCTATGTCCTGGAGCTAATGGAGAATGTGAAAAAGATGATCCTTGTGGGACCGTTTGCTTCAACTGGTCTATGCAAGGATTCCATACCACCAACTTTGTGTGCAAAACTTCATAGGCCAGCTAAGGAATGGCTATCCAGCAGTGCTTTTTTTCCCGTTTCATCAAACATCATAGGTAAGGGACAGTGAAAGGGGAAACTGTTTAACCAGGAAAGGAACACTAAGCCAGAGCTGGTTTCCAGGTGCGACCAGGGAGTGCAAGGAAGTTAGGTGACTTGCTCATAGTCACACAGCATGCAAGTGGTGGCTGCTGGGATTCAAACCCAGGTCCCCAGTTTTGTAGCTCAGTGCCCTTAACCACTACTGTACACTCTACTGTCTCCACTTTGAAGTTTGTCAATATAGAAATTATTTTATTTTTTGGTAAACAAATGATCAAATAAAGAAACTCTGAAAATAGATTTTTGTACATAAAGTAGATTTTTTCTTTGCAATATCTATCATTACATTGTACATCAACAGAAATATTTCATTATTGCTATTAACAAAAAAGTAACAACAGATTACTCTGACGTCAATGCAGCAGTAATACATTGTAATATCGGCAGCTTTGTTGGGACCAGATTGACTGTCTGCTGACTGGATATAGCAGTTGATATTATCTATGTCCTTCAGTGTGTATGTATTGTTATATTTTTCAGTTATCAAATAGTTATTCTCGGCACAACCGGAACAGTCACCGATGTCTGTGCACATATCAGACTGCAAGCGAAAACGTGCTCACAGACTGTAGCCCACAAACCACCAGTAAACTGGTGCATAAATGAGTTATGCATGAGTTATGTCTTTTTCCAACTCTTTGAGACAGTTGCCTATTGGAAATGATTCATCATGCTGTTATCTGTGAGGTAAGTTTTATTGTGAAATTAACATTGATGATGCGCATACCCTAATTCATGGCTTCAGTTTTTTCAAACCACGTTTTATGTGTTGCTAATCTTATTTCACAATAAAAATTTGTTTGCAGATAATGTAATTACTACTTTCAGAATATATAGCTATCTCAATTTGTTTGAAAAATACACAAGTCATGCATGCATGAGTACTTGTGGTTGTAGGTCCATGTTGAGCCGACACATGTCCTGCTGTAATCTGTGATGTGCACAAGCATCAGCGACAGTTGTTGTGGTGTCCAGACCAACTACCTCAATATGATGAGCCATGTTCTTCCTTGGGGGCTTGAAAAAGCCATTACAGTGTTATTTATATTGTATTTACAAGTCCAGTCATCAATTAAAAGTGTTTAAGAAATAATACTTCAACAAATTAAACTCTATCTAGCAGTCCGCTTTATTGGACTATGGGATTTCTGGTCAAGTAACTGAAATGGGATACATATGATTCTTTCTTAAAATCACATTTTTAATTAGTACCCCATTAGTGATAACTTTAACAACAATAGAAAGCAATTGCTTTTGGTTTAATCTTTTGCCAGCACTATGGGGGACTGGACATTAGCAACATATGGTATAAGTCAATTACCAAATTGGCTATTGAAATGGAAAACAAAATCCAATAATGTATCTTTAGCTTTGTTTAGGCTTTTTATACTCATTTTTGTATATTAAAGGTTTATATGGACTGGGGTAATTGGGGATCACTTTTGTAACCTTATTAGTAGCACTTGTGAAATGTATCCTTATGTACATTTAAGGGGGTCACTGGGTCACCCTCCTGTGTCTAGGGGTATAGATGATATCTCGTCCAGGACAGCACCCATGCCCACTCACACCATGAATACCAGTTCTGCACCACCAACAATGGCATTACCAACCCAGGTTGGGATGATGGGTATCAGGAGCACTTTAAACCATACCCTGGGACACCAATAACATGAGGCCCACACAAATTGGAATGTCCATACTGGAGCTGGGCTCGAGCACAGACTGTATTTATTATTTAGCTGCCAGATGTTACATAGCTCTGCGAGGAATTCCCTGGTGATAACTCTTCATGATGGTACTTGCTCACATTACCTAATCAGAGTTCCCTGGGCCATGCCCTATACGACTGTACTTTCCAACCCCTGGGGTTCTTACATAAGTCCCCTACCTCCAGTGTGGCAAAGTTTACTACTACACTGGTGTGATGGTACCTAGCTCTTGTGGGGCCTACTTCCCACTCCAAGACTATACTATTTTCCAGGTTACCACCTGAACCAAAGGGGCACAATTACATATTTCATTATGTACACAGGTCTTTTTCAACCCTACAACTCCCTAACCTCTCTTGCCAGGTCCCCGGAGCCTTGGTGCTCCGAAGACCATTTGTGAGGTGCCACTCTACCTGGGCAGGACAAACACTTACCTTAGGGGCAAGCTATTCTGGCACGTGTCTTAATGTGCCCAAAAGTACAATAGATGTGGAAAATATATGCAGACTGAGAAGCCAGCTGAAGTCCACACTCAGAGCAAAGAGCAAAGGGATGACCTGGTCATGGAAGAAATCTTGGCTACCTGATATAACAGAGAGAGAGAGAGAGAGAGAGAGAGAGAATGGTTAAGGGCAGCTTTGTTTAGCATATCATCTCGTGACTAGCACTAAGACATGGGACCTTGAAAAAGCATCAGTAAGACATGAAATGTTGATGTCTGGATGAGGGTGCTACTCATGGATGGCAGGATAAATAGAACTGTTTTTAAATGTTCCAAGGTTTTGGGTCTGTCTAGCAGTTATATCGGGTAGCCGAGGCTTTTTCCATGACCAGATGTGGAAAGTGTGTCACCATAGGATATCACTACTAAGTATCTAACTCTCAGATGGTCTGGCCACGTGTGCCTTCCTGTGACACTCCACTGACAGCCCTAGTGGCCCAAAAACAGACTCCCATGTCAGGCCCCTAACAGGGCGACCTATTGATCCCCAGCATGCCAAGCCCCCTTCAATCTGATGCCAATTAATTTGGCTATCTACCATGGGTTTCAATACAAACTACCAAGGACTTTACACGATGAGCATTTCCATAAGAAAGGAAAACATACAGTTTTACTGGGAGTGAATCCACAGGAGTTCTGGCAACCTTCCTTAAGGGGTGTCCCACCATTCTTCCAAATGTGCCTTTCAGAGGTGATGGTCTCTACTTGTCTCGAGGCAAGTACCCTGGGGTCTAAATCCCTCCAGCTGCTCTTGGTGTTCTTCTCTGGAGACCAGGCCAGAGAGGACTAGTGCCACCCAATCACAGGGGCCCTGCCACTATCCCTGGAATGATAGGCCCCTTCAAGCCAGTCACAAACACAGAGGATGGACTGCTCCTCTGTCTCTCTCTCTCTTTATCTCCCCCCCCCCAGAAAAACACCATGACTCTGGCACAAATTGCTCGGATGCCTTCCCCTTATATACAGTGGCACCAGCCAGGATGCAGTGCAGTAATGCTGCAGTATATCACATAGTGCTGCAGTACACTGCATGAAACAGTGTAATTCAAGGGCTATTAAGTCCTTTTTTACTGCAGTATTTTGTGACATGTCATATAGCTAAGCAGGCAGCTAGGAGGGCCATTTTGTGGTGTCCTCCCACATCACTCCTACACCCGCCAACCAAACAGCAGCCAAGCCTGCCAGCAGCTACGCAGGCAGCTAGGAGGGCCATTTTGCAGTGTCTTCCCCCATTACTCCTACTCCCACTGACCGGACAGTAGCCAAGCCTGGCAGAAGCTAAGGCAGCTAGAAGGGCCATTTCATGGACGTTCTCCCCCATCGCTCTTACACCCTCTGACCGAACAGCAGCTGAGCCTACCAGTAGCTAAGGCAGCTAGTAGGGTCATTTTGCAGTGTCCTCCCCAATCGTTCCTACACCCGCCAACTGAACAGCAGCCGAGCCAGAGAGCAGCTAAGCAGGCAGCTAGGAGGGTCATTTTGTGGTGTCCTCCCCCATCGCTCCTATACCCGCCAACCAAACAGTAGCTGAGCTTGCCAGCAGTTAAGCAAGCAGCTAAGAGGTCCACTTTGTGGTGTCCTCCCCATCGCTCCTACACCCAACAACTGAACAGCAGCAGAGCCTGCCAGCAGATAAGCAGGCAGCTAGGATGGCCATTTTGCAGTGTCTACCCCCTTCGCTCCTATACCTGCTGACCAAACAGCAGCCGAGCCTGCCAGCAGCTAAGCAGGCAGCTAGGAGGGCCAATTTGTGGCATCCTCCCCCATCACTCCTACACCTGCCGACTGAACAGCAGGCAAGTCTGCCAGCAGCTAAGCAGGCAGCTAGGAGGGCCATTTTGCGGCATCCTCCCCATCACTCCTACACCCGCCAACCAAACAGCAACTGAGCCCGCCAGCAGCTAAGGCAGCTTGGAGGTCCATTTTGTGGTGCCCACCCCCATCACTCCTGTCACAAACCCACTCAGCAGGTCAGCTCTCTACTCCCAAAGTGCCAACCTCCGAGTGCAGTCTTGTGAACAGTTAACAGAACAAGGTAACCCTCTTGTCTGTTTTTGTGGGTTCAAATCAACTTTTGGTCTCAAGTCTTGGAGGGATTCAAACTGTGACCCTCTTGCTAGCATACCCAATGCACAGGCTCAGATAATTCTGTCTTCGGGGAGCCAGATATCTTTGCCTACGGGCACCTAACCAGGTGTACAGAAATGAACCCTTAAAAACTGTAATAAAAGACCTCAGATTTAAAACGCTTACCTTTTTCCAGTTTGGTATCACCATTCAAGCTTATGCACAGTGTCTGCTTTAACCATATATACTCTACTTGTAAAGGAAAAAATCAAAGACAGAACAAGTAAGCTCTAAAAATAGAGTTTTACTAAAAAAGATAAAAAAATATGTAACACATAAAGTACAGAACTATTATATCACAAGATATACAAATCTCTTAAACAAAACATGTTTTAACAGTGCAATTCCTACTACAGTACTTAGATTTGTCTCTCTCTAAATACCTGCTTAAAGTGCTCACAGATGTTTCTTTGTCAGAGTCTAGATAGAAGTGTCTCTGAAGAAAAACAGAATAATGTTTAAAAGCTGGTTTTCCCCACCTATTTGCATGAGGTCACCTAGCTCATCCCTGTCAGAATATATAAAAAAATATATCTATATAAAAACAGGATGTCTTTTCCAAGTATTAAATTCTGCAACCTCAGCATAACTCATGTTCTTCAAATGACTCTCTTTGATCTTGTGATAAGCTTCCTCCTTCCAGGACATGAAAGCATCTTTTATGACTTCGCACTAAAATGTCACAACCTGCTCTTCTTCCTCTAAGCATTATCAAAGTTTATGATTTTCCCTCTTAGCAACTACAGCTATAATTAACTTAAAGTCTGTAATTAGCTTCTGGCCTTCCAGGTAACACCTTGTATCTAAAACCTCTGTGTGTGTGTGTGTGTGTGTGTGTGTGTGTGTGTGTGTGTGTGTGTCTCTACTCACATGCTGTTTCAGCATTTCTCAAGAAAGACAGTCCATAACCCATTTTTATATTACAAAAAATGACACAGTGATCAGAACCAGCTGTCCAAGCATCACAGCTCCTACACCCGCCAACAAAACAGCAGCTGAGCCTGCCAGCAGCTAAGCAGGGAGCTAGGGGGGCAATTTTGTGGCATCCTCCCTAATCACTCCTACACACACGGCCGAAGAGCTGCTGAGCCTGCCAGAAGCTAAGGCAGCTTGGAGGTCCATTTTATGGTGTCCTCCGCTATTGTTCCTTCACCCGACGACCGAACAGCAGCCGAGCCTGCCAGCAGCTATTGCCGTTAGCACTCTCCTTGCAAATGCACTGTTTGCTTCTACCCACCCAACCATACCCAACCACCATCCCACCCAGGGGTGGTCCTACTTTTAATATTATGGCCAGAACCAATCAACCCACTTTTGCACCCCATCTGGCCAGTGATTGTAGACCCTTCCACTCTACCCTCCCCTGTCCTTAGTAACTCACTCCTGTAACTGGTCTTGGATCCTTGCACTCACCCCCACACCTCTCTTTAGTTACACTGCATACCTAAATGTATACTTCTTCCACCCCCAAGGAGAAATGTTCAAACCCAAGTCACATGATTAAGCTGGTGACTTTGGGTATCAAACCTCAGTTTCTGTTGACTGACTCCCTCTCAGCCTGGTGCTCTGTCCATTAAGCCTCACTGCCAACAAGTTTCATACAGGGTTTTGCTATACTTATAGCCATCCACCCTATCTTGCTGTAGGCTACACTGCCACCTGGGCTCCTGCCTGGACACTGACCAGTCCCCTCTACAGCATCCCCCCCACTCTATCTTCTCTTGCACTAGGCTACTCTGCCACATAACCCACAATATGCTTTTTGCCAGCCTTCTCCCATCTGTCCTATTACTATTTTTCTGCCTGCTTCCCTCCTCCTCCCTCCCACCTGCCACCCTCCCAGCCTACCCCTACTCTTCTCATCTTTCCATCTCCCCCTCTCCTTTCTCCCCATCCCCAATCCTCCTCTCTTCCTGTTCCCTCCTCTTCCCAACTCCACCGGTGTCCAGGCACCTCCCTTCTCCCATCTGTCTCCTCATGGCTCCATTTTATGCACTTCCATCTGTCCTTTCATCCCACCCCACCAACCTCCTCCTCTCTTCCTCCTTGTCACCTTTGACACCCCTATTTCTCTGTCAAACTACTAATCCCCCTCCTACACCTTATGGCCATTGATATTGAACCTAACCCTGGCCCTGTCCACGCCCTTCCCTCTGACCTTTCCAAAGGTCTCCAGGTGGCCCATATCAACATTCGCTGCCTCCTTCCCAAGATTGATCTCCTTCAACCTCTTGTCATCTCTCTCCAAACTGATGTCCTAATTGTCTCCGAATCCTGACTCTCCCCTAAAATCCCTGACTCTGCCATCACTATCCCAGGATTTACACTCTCTCATCAAGAGTGTCCCAGTAAAGGTGGTGGTATAGCCATTTATCTCTCCTCTTCTATTCAGTTTTCCACAGCACTACCTATCTCCTTTCCTGCTGCATACAAACACCTTGTCCTCAAACTCTCTCTCCTTTTCTCCCTCCCTATGTGGGAGGTGTTCACTGCTGCCTTGGCCTATCAGCCACTCTGGTCTCTGAGCGCCTGACTTCTGTATCATCTCTCGCCCTTTCTGGTGATCTTTTCATCCTGGACAATTTTAACATTTAATATTTATTTACAAACAATTTCACTGCTGTGGCTGCAATTTGTTGTTTATGGACTACATATCCTAGTTCCTGTTTTACTGCAGTCCTACCTTGTTTTATCCATTTCTTTGTCTCTCGTAAGCCTGTTACCCCTTTGTATTTACTTTTGCTAATTACACTACAATGTATGACCACGAACCTTGCAAATGTATACTACCTGCATTTACTGACAATGTCACTGCTGTGAATGCAACTTGTTGTTCTTACACCGCATACCCTGTCTCCTGTTATTCGGTAATCCTGTATTTGTACTTTCCATTTTTTGTCATATACACCTGTTACCCTACTGTATTTACCATTACTGTTTACACTGCAATGTTTGACGCAGAACCATTGTAAATGAACTTCTAGTTCAAAGGTGCTTGTAATCCAAGAACTCAGTAAATAAATATTAACTGGCTTTCCTCCTCCAAGTCTAAATTTTGTCAAAATGTAAAATCCCTGCAACTTACCCAACTCATTTCTACTCCTACCCATCTTAACTCTCAAACACAGAACCATTCTCTCCTGGACTGGGTCCTCACCAACCACCCTCACCGCATCACTGATGCTGGCACTTTACCTGATGCTCTCAGCGATAACCACTTGGTATACTGTGTGGGTGTAACCCTCCTGCAAATGGGGGTTCCCAAAAGTCTTCCAGGAGCTTGCTTGAATGCTCCAAGCCTGGATGGTGTTCAGCGTCTAAGCCGTTTATCTGTGAGTGCTTTTAGAGCCTCTGGTGCTGTCTCTTTAAGAGCTGTCTGCCTGCAGACATAATTAATTTGGATGGGGGTCTGTGTGATTCCCTGCTTGAGTCCCACTCGAGCTGCTGCCAAATCACTCCATTTCTGCCATCACTAAGTGGGCAGAGTGAGCACTTTTCAAAGATATAACTGTTTGCCAGAAATCATTTAGAGTAATAACGAAAATACAGTTTGTCTAACCTGCTTT
Organism: Neoceratodus forsteri; assembly: GCA_016271365.2. Taxonomy (NCBI): domain Eukaryota; kingdom Metazoa; phylum Chordata; order Ceratodontiformes; family Ceratodontidae; genus Neoceratodus; species Neoceratodus forsteri. The sequence goes on from CM057449.1 coordinate 740,533,831, forward strand.
TCTTTGCAGTCAGAACTGTGTTTGCCTAGTCCCTCATCCTGGTTTTGAACTGCTGAACTGGACCAATCAGTGTGGGGGGACCTTTGAAATAGAGCCTGCTGCTGGTAAATCAGAACCTGGACTCTCATTGAGGAGCCAGCCACCTATGTACTGTATGGCCAATGCTTCTGGGAATTGTAGTTTGGACTTCAGTGCCTTTTTTCCACCAACAGGGGGCGTTTACTGTGAGTGACAGCCAAACCAGCCAACTGAACTGGAAGGAACTCAAAGGAAATGCCCAGCTCTGTCTACTAGAAAGATCAGATGAGGTGAGACAGTGAAGAGAAAAAGACCTATGTCCTTCTGCTGTGTATAATTTTAGCACAGTAAGCGTGTGTAAGGCCCTTAGTTTCAGTCTGCAGCTTGTGCAAGCGCCTGTTTGGACTGAATCCGACCTGTGAAGAAAATCAAGGAGATCTGAAGAGTAGAAACCAGGCTCACCCTGTAGAAGACTGGAGAAATTGCTGAATCGTGCTCGGTCTGTCAGGAACTGAATCTGCTGTGTGTTCTCCCAGGTATTGTGCAGTAATTGCGATCGGGATCAAGAAGCAGCCTTCCTGGTATAGTATTTTCCTTTTACATATAAATGTGTGTAGTGCTTGTGGGGAATCATGTTTCAAATCCCCTGTACAGTGAACTGAGTGCATGAAGCTGGAAGTAAACCCCAGCTTAATCCAGACTACATCCATTTGCTCTAAACTGCAGTGGGGTCCAGTCATAAGGACCTTTTCCACATGTTCTGCTCCTCCTGGCAAACCAGGAAAATCTGCTTTCCATCCAGTTCCCAGCACTGAGTCTGTGAGTACAAAGCAAGGTAGCTCCCTGCCATCTGTTTATCAAATTGCAAGTGTGTCATCTATTTGTTGCTGTTTCATTTCTTCATGAACTGAGCCATCCGGCCCCGGATTACAATTGGGTATTGTGCAAGTGTTTTTCCATCACAGGGCCCCATCCAGCTGCACCGATCCTGGCTAGCCTCCCCCCCCATCCTGGGTACCCAGGGAAAGTGACAATTTTGGACTCTGAACATGCGCACAGTACTGTGATTATTAAGGTATCTAAACTAATTAACCTGATTTTCCCCTGTCCTTGTTATATTCCCCTAAATAAATCAGATCTGTTTGTTTCAGCAAAGTTACACTGTCTGAGGTATTCATTTATGTTAAAGTGTTGCACTGTGGCTTTTGCATTGTATCATCTTGTATTACGGGGGGTCCCCAGAGTCAAGCTGATCGAGCCAGTCCTGGGGGTAAGTGTATTCTGTGAAGGTACTTCTGATATATTGTGTGGGCCACTAGTGGGAAGAAAGGGGGGTTGCAGTGACCCAGAGGGCTGTGACCAAGTCATACCAGACTGTCTTAACCCCGACCTCTGGGTGGAGGCACCCGCCATTGGACCTAGGCCCCTTAACCTGTTAGCAGTTACGTAGGCAGGGGTAGTAGCCCTTGGGATAGCGCCACCTGGGGTTACATCTTGAAGGCACTGCTGGGATTAGCATCCTCTAGTGGCCACATTTATGAATTACTGTTAAAAAATAAATGGGTAACCCAACAGAAGTGGCTGTACACCAGTTGGTAAAGTGGTGTACTGGGGAGGAGATCGACCCCCAAAAGGCTATACTTATCCTGGATATCCTGCTGGGTACCAGTACGGACACTGTAGAGGGAGTACTTGCCAAGGTCGAATGTTTACGAGACCCTGTGGTAGAGAGGCGACAGGCTAATCTGCTCGACCAAACTTTCATGGCCCTAATAGAGTGTAAGGACCCTGTAGACAGTTCTAAAGTGCCACAGACTGTTACCCCAGGGGAAACCCTCACTGTCTGGAGAGTGATAATCAGGGACAGTAAAGACCCCAGGGAGAATGAGCCTCCCCCATTATCTGAAACTTTTAAGGAGAAATTTGCTAACTTGTTGTTGGTGGAAGGGAAAACTGTGGAGGATTTAAAGATACTATTATTGCCACCTGAGAATGCTCCTCCACCAACACCCTCTTCCCCTCCAACACCCATTATTGCCCCATGTCTGTACCTGCCAATAGTCACGACTCTTAAGGCAGGTTGAAAATTTTCTCCGGCACCCTTCCCACCCCACAAGGGGAGGATGACTGGGAGATCTGGATAGACCATGTTGCCCCTCAATTGCTAGAATGGCAATGCTCAGAAGCAGAAAAGCAAAAGAGGGTAAGTGAGAGCCTCCGAGGTCCTGCTCTGGCTACCATCCATGCCAAACGGGCCAGTAACCCTGAAGCGGCTGCTCAGGACTATCTTGAGGCCTTGGAGAATGTGTATGGGAGCCCAGATTCCGATGAGGACCTGTGGTGGAGAGTAACAAATGCACAACAGTATCAGGGGGAGTTGTTGTCTGTGTATGTATCTTGGCTGGAAAAATTGTTGCAAGAATGCCTCAGAAAGGGTAGTTTGCCAGTGACTGAATTGGACCGAACCAGGCTGGACAGGATCCGTAAGTCTGTCCCCTTCTCAGAACTGCTGTTGCTTCAGTTACGCCTGGCCAATTGACTGGAATCCCCACCCTCCTATGATGAGCTAATGAGAGAAATTCGAGGAGTTGAGAAAAGGTGACCCCAGGAGGGACTTGCACCAATAGCTGCTGCTTCGACCCAAATGACTGAAGGTGACCCGTCAAGTGAAGTTCTGGGGCAAGGGTTCGCAGTTAAAGAGTGTTCTGAGAAGGAAAAGGGTGTGCCACCATGGGGTGAACTGCTGAGGGAGATTAGGAAAACAACAGACAGTCTCATCATGAAGGCCACTCCTACGAGTACGGGCACTGACACTTGCCCGACTGCTTCTGCTATGGGGATGGGGGTGCCCACCCAGGCAAATCATGTTGATAACAGTTTGAAACTTGATGCCTTGACCACGGAAGTGAGGGAACTGAAGGGATGTCTCCAAATGTCCACCCCACCGCCAGCTGAGGTGGCACCAAGGTTTTCTATTGACAGTACCAATGCCGCAGCCCCCAATGTGATGCTTTGGTCAGCCCAAACTTCAGCTGACATATTTTGCCATAATTGTGGGAAGGATGGGCACATGAAGAGGGAATGCCGGTCTCGAAAAGACTTGGAGAGAGTGGTGAGCCGGCTACAAGGAGAGCTTTGGAGCACAAAACAGTGGTTAAGAGGTGCACGAAATGACCACAGTGAAGGTCCCAAAAATGTTAACTCACGTCCCTTTGTGGCAAGGTCATTTGCCCAGGCCCCTGCTACTGCCTTTCCAGACTGGTCCAGGATAGTGGGTCCCTCCATGGAGACCACTGTAAAGGTGAATGGAGTGTCTATAAGAGCTGTATTAGACAGTGGCTCCCAAGTGACAATTATGTTCCAAGACTGGTATCAGAAGCATTTGTCTGATGTACCCTTACAACCATTGGAGGGGCTGTATGTCTGGGGGTAAAGTGAGAAGGCCTAGCCCTACTTGGGATATATCCAAATTTGGCTGTCTTTTCCCACCTCCGTGGCCGGGGTGGCAGAACAAGTAGAGACTCTGGCCTTAGTGTGTCCCCCTACTGGACTGTATGATGGGGTTCCTTTACTAACTGGGACTAATGCACATATGTTTGAATGGCTGGCACAGTTGTGTTATGAAAAACAGGGGTCAAGGAGTAGTAGAGCTTTAAGAATTCCGGCCTTGATCAAGAAGGCCTATGAGGCACAGAGAAATGCTGACAAAGTGGAACCAGAAGAACTGGTTGGAGTTGTCTGGAAAAAGGATCCTGAGTCTCTGATCCTGGCGCCAAATGCCCAGTGTACCTTGCAGGGAGAGGTCCATATCAGAAAGGACGTCAAAAATAAAATATTAATGTCGGATGCACCAGGCAATGGAAAATTGCTGGAGGGACTGCTGGTCAAGCCTAGTATTTTGCCTGCTAGAGCCCATGCTTATGCCAGAAGGGTAATGGTTCAAGTTCATAATGTGTCTGACAGAGAATTCGAGTAAATAGAGGTTGCACCCTGGCTAATGTACATTGTGCGGATACTGCAGTGCTACCCAGTAGCAAGAGTTCGGGGAAGAGTGGCAGAGTAACGCCTGACTTGTTTGATTTTAGTGACTCCCCATTGCCAGCTGAATGGAAAGTGAGGATCAGTGAGAAGCTTGCCCAGAGAGACCAGGTGTTTTCTTTAAAAGAATGGGATGTAGGATGTGTGCAAGGCGCTGAACACCACATCTGGCTGCATGATGAAAGGCCATTTCTTGAGAGGTCTCAACGCCTGGCCCCTGCTGACATGGATGATGTGAGACGGCATCTGCAAGAGATGCTAGCTGCTGGTGTAATACAAGAATCTAGAAGCCCCTATGCTTCCCCCATCGTGGTAGTGAGAAAAAAGAATGGGACAGTAAGAATGTGTGTGGATTATTGCACCTTGAACCGGCGGACTATCCCTGATCAGTATACAATGCCCCGCATCCAGGATGCTTTGGACTGACAGAATGGTAGCAAGTGGTTCTCTGAGCTGGATCTTCACAGTGGGTATTACCAGATCCCGATGGTCCCAGAGGACCGTGAGAAGACAGCCTTTATCTGTCCGCTTGGCTTCTATGAATTCATGAGGATGCTTCAAGAGATTTCAGGTGCCCCAGCCACTTTTCAATGATTGATGGAGCGTGCAGTGGGGAACATGAACTTACTAGAGTGCCTGATATACCTAGATTATGTTATTGTGTTTGGCAGCTCACTAGAGGAACATGAGATCAGATTATTCAAGGTATTGGACCGACTGGAGGACTTTGGCCTTAAACTGTCCATTGATAAGTGTCAATTCTTTCAAACATCAGTAAAGTATGTGGGACACATAGTATCCACCGAGGAAATAGAGACCGACCCAAATAAACTTGAGGCCTTGACCACCTGGCCACAGCCCAAAAATCTAAAAGAAATGCAAAGATTCCTGGGATTCTGTGGTTATTATCGGCGTTTCATCAAGGACTATTCAAGAGTGATCCGCCCTTTACTTAACCTTACTCAAGAGTATCCCCCAACCCACAAAAAATACAAAAAGTCAGCATCCCTCGAGACTGAAAGAGTGTATTTTCATCCAAGTGAAGTATTTAGGGTCCGCTGGACTCCTGATTGTGAGACGCTTTTCATGAGATCATATATCAACTTACCCACACTCCAGTGTTGGCCTATGCTGATCCAACAAAACCCTATGTCCTGCACACTGATGCTAGCTTGCAAGGGTTGGGAGCTGCGTTGTATCAGGAGTACGAGAATGGCCTGAGACCAGTGGCCTTGACCAGCAGAAGCCTGACTTCTTCCGAAAAGAACTATCCTGTACACAAGTTAGAGTTTCTAGCTTTGAAGTGGGCCATTGTTGATCAATTCCATGAGTACTTGTATGGGGCTAAGATACTGGTAAAAACTGACAATAATCCTTTGACCTATGTGCAGACTTCAGCTAAGTTGGATGCCACTGGCCATAGGTGGCTCTCTGCGTTATCTACCTACGACTATACAGTTGAATACAGAGCAGGCCTGAACCACATAGATGCTGAAGCTCTCTCCCGGAGGCCTTTCCCCAGAATGACTGGGTCAGATTGTCAGAACCTGATATTCGAGCACTCTGCCAGAAGTTTGACAGGGAAGAACAAATTTCCACAGACACAGTGGACTGTATGGTGGATTGTTTCAGACCCTCTGAGAATTGCATACCTGCTGCTTATTGCCACTTTTCTGCAATAGACATTGGTGCACTGCCTCAGCTGGAAAATGACAGTATTCGGTAGGCTCAATCCTGAGATCCCAAGACCAAATCAGCTTTAGAAGCCCTATATGCAGGGAAAGATGTGTCCAAATTACGTTCCACTGATTTGAGAACTGCATTGTTATACAGAGACGGTCCTAAGTTGAAACTGATCAATAGACTGTTATACAGAGAAACAGTAGACAGAGGGGTACAAGTAGACAGACAACAACTAGTGCTGCCCACTGCTTTTCGAGACTCAGTGCTGAGGTCCTTACACAACCACATGGGGCACCTTGGTATAGACAGAACACTTGACTTGGTGAGATCCAGATTCTACTGGCCTAAGATGGGGGCTGATGTGGAGCAACACATTCAAACTTGTAGTTGCTGCTTACAGAGGAAAGCTTTTCCCCAGAGGGCTGCTCCCTTGTTAACATCACCACCAGTGCACCCATGGAGCTGGTCTGTATTGATTTTCTGAGTTTGGAGTCAGATCAAAGAAATATTAGTAATGTGCTGGTGGTCACTGACCATTTTACGAGATACGCCCAAGCTTTCCCTACCAAGGATCAGAAGGCATCCACTGTGGCAAAGGTACTTGTAGAAAACTTTTTTTGTTCACTATGGGGCTCCACAAAGAATCCATTCTGATCAAGGGAGAGACTTTGAGAGTTGTCTGATCAAAGAGATGCTTTCTCTGTGGGGAGTGCGAAAATCCAGAACCACCCCTTACCACCCCCAGGGGGACCCACAGCCTGAACGTTTCAACCGCACCTTGCTAGATATGCTAGGCACCCTCCACCCAAAGGACAAGCCTAGATGAAGCCAACAAATTAGCACCCTGGTACATGCCTACAACTGCACCAAAAGTGATGCCACTGGGTTCTCCCCCTACCGCCTGATGTTTGGAACAGAAGCTCGATTGCCAGTAGATGTATGTTTTGGGATCTCTCCTGATGGGGTTCGAGCTGACAACTATTTACAGTATGTGCAAAAGTTAAAGGCCCAGCTAAATCATGCGTACCAACTGGCTCAAACCATGACTGCCAAAAGAAATCTGGCCAACAAAGAAAGGTATGATGAAAAGGTGAAAGCACAGGAACTCCAGGAGGGAGATCGGATATTGCTAAGAAATCTGGGACTGCATGGCAAACACAAGATTGCTGACAGATGGCACCATCTCCCTCACATTGTAGTGGGCAAACTAGATGATCTGCCAGTGTACAAAGTAAGGCCTGAGAATAATTCAAAAGATGTTAAAACAATGCATAGAAATCATTTAGTGCCCATTGGACAAATCTTGATTGAATCTGAGCCCCCAGAAAATGCCCCCTCTGGACCAGTGACTAGAGCTGCTGCTAAGAAAAAATCAAGAAAGTCTGCACCTACAGAGGCTGAGTTAAAGTGTTCCCCTCCACAAGTCCCAGTTGAACATGACCGTCAGTCCATGTCAAAGGAAAGTGAGTGTGGTTTTGAATACTACCCTTCTTACGAACTGAGTCAATTGTTTTGGGGCAATCCCCTAGTCAATCCTGGAGATGAAGCTGGGCCTTCTGGATGGTCTAAGCCCCCAGCTTTGTCCCTGGAGCCAATGCTCCCAGAAAGTGAAGTGCAAAGCATTAAGTCAGATGATATGGAATCATTGTGTATGGTTGAGCTGTTTGAGCTTTCAGAGGAGGAAAATGATGGACTGGAACAGACTGGTGACTTACCAGAACAAGAAGAGTGTGTTGAGTGCCCTGATAATTCACTGTCAGTGTCAGAAAGCTCTCCATGTGAGCCAAGTATTGTGGACTCAGAGATTGTAACTCCTGGAGCTGAAAGTGCCCCAAGTTCTAGCCTCTCTACCCCAATGGAGACTCCCCTGACAAGTGAGGACAATGCTAAAAATGAGGCTCCAAGTGCAGAGACTGTAACAGTTCCCCTAGAAAGACAGGTCAAGCTGTAAAGCCTGTGGTACACCTCAGTTATGATTCCCCTGGCAGGCCTGTGGACTTGCCTCTCAATGTTGTCCATAAAGGAGTGTATGTGTCCCTGAGCTCATTGCCCAAACTGAACATCAGTGCTAACTCCAAGTTACTTGTGTTGCCCTCTAGGTATGGTGCCCTTGCCCCATCCAGCCCCAAGGTAGCTGATAGGGAAGGGCCCCCTCTCTTCAGGTTCCATGTACAAGAGGTAATAACCTGAGTTACTGTACAATGTGTGTGTAATACTGTGTAAAGAGTGACGTACTGCAAAGTTTCAGAAATGTGTTACTGTTAAAGTGATATATTAATAAAATATATGAAGGGAAAAAGGAAAGGGGAAGGGTAAGGGAAAATGTCCACAGGAAATGAACAGTTTTCTGAAGAATTTTAATTCTTTTCCCAAGCAGTCTATACCAATGTATCTGAAGATAATGAAGCTTTCTCTGTCTCAGAGCAAAAGGTGTGGTAAGGCGCTGTAGATATCTGAATGCAGACACAGTTGTCCCGTTTTCATAACTTCTTTCTTTATTACATAAAAATGGCAATAAACTCAACGTTTCACCTACTGTGTAGGCCTTCTCAAGAGTTGCCTTTCTAGAAAATACATAAATAACAATAATTTAAGAATACTGTCCGAATCCAGTTTCATAAATAAATCAACAAAAATCACTAACAGAATTAAATATCATAACTCCCAATGGTGCTACTTACAAAGAATAATTCAAATAGTATCTTTCATCAATAGCAAAGTCCTCTAGGGAGAAATTTTTCAGAATATCCTGAAAAAATATATAAGATACAAGTTCATATCTCATTTCAGACTATTTGATTAATAATTTGCACTTACAATGAGCTCAAATACTATTTAATATGTACATCAAATTATAAAGATAGTCAATTACCCACACATATCCTCTGTCTCAGTGGTATAAACTTGTATCAATTTCATGACAGTCCTCCAAACTGTTAATTGATTTCAAAAACTTTGTTATCCCTTAGGTTCCTTATTAAAACATAAAAATAAATAAATAAATAAATGAGTTCTTATTTCTGATATTACAATTTACTATTGTTACAAAAAAAATGTACTTATTCACACATATATTTTAACATTTTGTTTAAATAATTCATTTATAACCACTGACATCCTATACTTTTCTAAAATGGTCACACATATCTCTTATATTTAGACCAGACTAGTCCATAGCATTGTCTCACAGTTTTTTATAAGACATCTTAATTAGAGAATCAGTTACAAAAACAGCTCCTTCTCATGCTTCCTCAAATAATAGTAATCATATTCCAAGACATGTACAAAATGTTAATTCATTAATATGTTGTTCTAGGAAACAGATTCAAAGTGATTAATTCAAATAATTCTCACTTCATATGTCTTTTTCTTTTAAGTTTGAAATTAAACTAAGCCAGCTACAAAGTGTGGCAGTCACATGCTTTCTGATGAATTTTCAGCATTCAGACTATATTGAACTCAATCAGATTTATGACTAAATCAGCATCTATTATTTTAAACTCAATCATGTCCTATACACAATAGTGACATCATCGTTTCTGATAAATTTTTTAAATTCAAAGTTCAGAGTGCCAATAAATTTCAGCTTTAGTCGTGTTTTATGGCGAAAACGGCATCCATTCATTCTAAACTTTATCATATTTATAAGTCCTTCAGTGGTTCTGTTCATATAAACCAGATAACATCCATACAGTCATTATTAATGCAACACCACGATCTTTACCGCTCAAAGATTGATACCTTTGAAGTATTTATTCACATCTAGTATTCATTTACATCAATTTGAATAGTTATCTTGCTTAAAAACAGTAATTATATTGAAGTTATTTCAAATTGGTTTATAAGCATTTCTTTTCCTTAATGCTTAAAAAAAAAACAACACTTTGCTCACCGTGCTTTTTGATGTTCTTGATACGTGAGAGTTGTGGTCACATTTTAAATTTAGTGACGCTCTACAGATTACATCACAGATTCTTTACCTTAAAGCTACAAATGCTTTCATTCTAGTAAGGTAAAGAATCTATGACGCAATCTGTAGAGTGTCACTAAATTTAAAATGTGACCACAACTTGTATGCACAAACGAGGAGATTCAGTCGGCGTCTCACGTAGAACCACTGAAGGAATTATAAATATGATAAAGTTTAGAATGAATGGATGCCATTTTTGCCATAAAACGTGACTAAAGCTCTAACTTATTGGCACTCTGAACTTTGAATTTTAAAAAAATTCATCAGAAACGATGATGTCAGTATTGTGTATAGGACATGATTGAGTTTAAAATAATAGATGCTGATTTAGTCATAAATCTGACCGAGTTCAATATAATCTGAATGCTGAAAATTCATCAGAAAGCATGTGACTGCCACACTTTGTAGCTGACTTAGTTTAATTTTAAACTTAAAAGAAAAAGACATATGAAGTGAGAATTATTTGAATTAATCACTTTGAATCTGTTTCTTAGAACAACATATTAATGAATTAACATTTTGTACATGTCTTGGAATATGATTAATATTATTTGACGAAGCATGAGAAGGAGCTGTTTTTGTAACTGATTCTCTAATTAAGATGTCTTATAAAAAACTGTGAGACAATGCTATGGACTAGTCTGGTCTAAATTTAAGAGATACATGTGACCATTTTAGAAAAGTATAGGATGTCAGTGGTTATAAATGAATTATTTAAACAAAATGTTACAATATATGTGTGAATAAGTAAATTTTTCTGTAACAATAGTAAATTGTAATATCAGAAATAAGAACTAATTTATTTATTTTTATGTTTTAATAAGGAACCTAAGGGGCAACAACATTTTTCAAATCAATTAACAGTTTGGAGGACTGTCATGAAATTGATACAAGTTTATACCACTGAGACAGAGGATATGTGTGGGTAATTGACTATCTTTATAATTTGATGTACATATTAAAATGAGTATTTGAGCTCATTGTAAGTGCAAATTATTAATCAAATAGTCTGAAATGAGATATGAACTTGTATCTTATATATTTTTTCAGGATATTCTGAAAAATTTCTCCCTAGAGGACTTTGCTATTGATGAAAGATACTATTTGAATTATTCTTTGTAAGTAGCACCATTGGGAGTTATGATATTTAATTCTGTTAGTGATTTTTGTTGATTTATTTATGAAACTGGATGCGGACAGTATTCTTAAATTATTGTTATTTATGTATTTTCTAGAAAGGCAACTCTTGAGAAAGCCTACACAGTAGGTGAAATGTTGAGTTTATTGCCATTTTTATATAATAAAGAAAGAAGTTATGAAAACGGGACAACTGTGTCTGCATTCAGATATCTACAGCGCCTTACCACACCTTTTGCTCTGAGACAGGGAAATCTTCATTAAAGTGATATATTGACTGATGATTACATGTATAAGCCTAATGTGATACTGATGAAAATGTATATGGTTGTATTGAAACTTATGGGGTACTTGCTTGATGTGGACGCCAAGCTTTCCCAGGCCGGGAAGGGTGCAACCCCCCTGCAAATGGGGGTTCCCAAAAGTCTTCCAGGAGCTTGCTTGAATGCTCCAAGCCTGGATGGTGTTCGGCATCTAAGCTGTTTATCTGTGAGTGCTTTTAGAGCCTCTGGTACTGTCCCTTTAAGAGCTATCTGCCTGCAGACATAATTAATTTGGATGGCGGTCTGTGTGTTTCCCTGCTTGAGTCCCACTTGAGATGCTGCCAAATCGCTCTGTTTCTGCCGTCACTAAGTGGGCAGAGTAAGCACTTTTCAAAGATGTAACTGTTTGCCAGAAATCATTTAGAGTAATAACGAAAATACAGTTTGTCTAACCTGCTTTTCTTTGCAGTCAGAACTGTGTTTACCTAGTCTCCCATTCTGGTTTTGAACTGCTGAACTGGACCAATCAGTGTGGGGGGATCTTTGAAATGGAGTCTGCTGCTGGCAAATCAGAACTTGGACTCTCATTGTGGAGCCAGCCACCTATGTACTGTATGGCCAATGCTTCTGGGAACTGTAGTTTGGACTTCGGCGCCTTTTTTCCACCAGCAGGGGGAGTTTACTGTGAGTGACAGCCAAACCAGCCAACTGAACTGGAAGGAACTCAAAGAAAATGCCCGGCTCTGTCTACTGGAAAGATCAGATGAGGTGAGACAGTGAAGAGAAAAGGAGCTATGTGCTTCTGCTGTGTATAGTTTTAGCACGGTAAGCGTGTGTAAGGCCCTAAGTTTAGGTCTGCAGCTTGTACAAGCGCCTGTTCAGACTGAATCTGACCTGTGAAGAGAATCAAGGAGATCTGAAGAGTAGAAACCAGGCTCACCCTGTAGAAGACTGGAGAAATTGCTGAATCACGCTCAGCCTGTCAGGAACCGAATCTGCTGTGTGTTCTCCCGGGTATTGTGCAGTAATTGCGATCAGGATCGAGAAGCAGCCTGCCTGGTACAGTACTTTCCTTTTACATATAAATGTGTATGGTGCTTGTGGGGAATCGCGTTTCAAATCCGCTGTACAGTGACTTGAGTGCATGAAGCTGGAAGTAAACCCCAGCTTAATCCAGACTACATCCATTTGCTCTAAACTGCAGTGGGGTCCAGTCACAAGGACCTTTTCCACATGTTCTTCTCCTCCTGGCATACCAGGACAATCTGCTTTCCATCCAGTTCCCAGCATTGAGTCTGTGAGTACAAAGCAGGGTAGCTCCCTGCCATCTGTTTATCAAATTGCAAGTGTGTCACCTACTTGTTGCTGTTTCATTTCTTCACGAACTGAGCCTTCCAGCTCCGGATTACAATTGGGTATTGTGCAAGTGTTTTTCCATCACAGGGCCCCATCCAGCTGCACCGATCCTGGCTAGCCTTCCCCCCCATCCTGGGTACCTAGTGAAAGTAACAATTTGGGACTCTGAACATGTGCACAGTACTGTGATTATTGAGGTGTCTAAACTAATTAACCTGATTTTCCCCTGTCCTTGTTATATTCCCCTAAATAAATCAGATCTGTTTGTTTCAGCAAAGTTACACTGTCTGAGGTATTCATTTATGCTAAAGTGTTGCACTGCGGCTTTTGCATTGTATCATCTTGTTTTACAGGGGGTCCCCAGAGTCAAGCTGATCGAACCAGTCCTGGGGTTAAGTGTATACTGTGAAGGTACTTCTGATATATTGTGTGGGCCACTAGTGGGAAGAAAGGGGGGTTGCAGTGACCCAGAGGGCTGTGACCAAGTCATACCAGACTGTCTTAACCCCGACCTCTGGGTGGAGGCACCCGACATCGGACCTAGGCCCCATAACCTGTTAGCAGTTACGCAGGCAGGGGTAGCAGCCCTTGGGATAGCGCCACCTGGGGGTTACATGTGCAAAATTCCCCACCCTAAAGTACCCCCTAAAACTTTCCACATCCGCTCCTTCCGTTCATTAGACCTGCCCTCTCTTCATGCTGATCTGCTGTCTACCGACTGATTCCCTATCTCCAGAGCCACTGATATTAACATTGCCCTAGAATACTTCCACACCAAATTGTTACAGATTTGGGATCAGCATGCTCCTCTTCACAAAACCAGGGTCTGAGGCTCCCACATCCCCCAAATCTCAGCAGAACTTCTGGCTTGCCGTCATGTATGTGATCTGGCCTAGAAATCCTACAAGTCCTCCGGCTCCCCTGCTGACCTCCTCAGGTACTGTACCCTACAGGAATTCTTGCACCAGAGCCACCAGGATATGCAAAGTTGAGTTTTTCTCCTCTTCTTTCCAGAGAAATTTAAGTCATCCATCCAAGTTCTGGAAAATTTTTCATGCCCTTTTCTCTCCTCAACCCAGTCCCCCACACTATACATTTTGGTGCCTTCTAAGCCTCTGACCCACCCTCTGTGGCTTCTGCTCTCAACACTTACTTCACCACATGTGCTTCTGCTCTCCCTCCTCCCTCCCCCACCCCCCCTAACATTCCCCTACCCCTTTGTCTTCTCTCTGGTCTCCTCCCTCCTCCCAAAGCTCTTCTAGCCCTTAACCCCTTACAAAGCAGTAGCCCTGATGAGCTTGACCTCTAAGTTCCTGCACCTCAGCCCATGCCATTGCCTCCCTATCACCTCCTTCCTCAATCTTTCCTTCTCTCTCGCTTCTGACCCTGTGTCTTGGAATCATGCTACTGTCATTCCCTTGCATAAAGGTGGTGATTCCTCCTCCTCCCCTTGGAATTTATGTCCTATATCCCTCCTCCCCACCCTATCCAAACTCCAAGAGCACATAGTTATTTCCCAACTCTCCCCCTTCCTTGATCCTCTTCTTTCTTCACCCCTTTCCAGTCTAGTTTCTGCAAACTCCATGCCACCATTTCTTCCCGTCTCTGACTCACAGATTCCATCCACACTGCAGGTACCAGGATCTTCTCACTGCCTCCATCTTCGTCAATCTAATGAAAGCTTTCAGTACTGTCTCCCATCCCCTCCTACTGCACAAACTTAGGTCAGTGAGTCTCTCAGTTCCTGCCACTAATTGGTTCAACTCATACTTCACTGGCAGATCTCAATCCGTGAAACTTGGTGATGCCATTTCCCTGTTTCTCCTCATAACCACTGGCATCTCTCAAGGCTCCGTGCTTGGTCCCATCCTATTCTTCATCTTTCTAAATGACCTTCCATCTGCCTGCTCCTCTGTGTCCATCCCCCGAAGGTAGGACCAGCAGCTGCATAAGTGAATACCTGAGAAATGTAATAAAAAAGATAAACTGATTTACTCTAGCAAACACTGCTAGGTTCAAGGGGAGCCAAAGATTTGATATTTGTCTCATGTCCTGCCAAGGGCTTGAAGCTTAGAAAATAGGCAAAGTCAAACAAGAATATTTAAGGACTGATTAAAATTATAACCGAACACCCTGATGAAAGGAACATTTCCTGAAACATTGGTTATTATGGTGTGGATGATACTAACTTTTTGAAAATAAAAAAAAAAATGAATATTTAAAACATTTTATATTTGGTGAGTGGGTCAATTCATTCCAATCTGTTTCTAACTAGTGATAAGCATTGATTTGATGTTGGCTTCTTCCTGTTTACATTTTTTTTTTCTGCTTTTCTGAGGTACGGCTGTACCGGAAGTCTGATTCTCTTCCCTCCTATTCTCCATCTTTCTAAATGACCTTCCATCTGCCTGTTCCTCTGTGTCCATCCACATGTACACATATGACACAGCCCTATTTGTACTGGGTCCTCTCCAGCCGAGTTGAGATCCAATCTCCTACCTGATTTCGACTCAGTCCAGAAGTGTTGTAGGTCAAATCAGCTATCACTAAATGCTAGAAAGATGGTTACCGTGTGCTTTGGCAATAAACTTAGGCTCGCTAAATTCCAGTCCCTCCCTTCCTTCCTCACCCTAGATGGAGTACCACTTGATGTACCTCGGTGTCTGGCTTGACTGGCACCTCCATTTCTCCCAGCACATAGATGCCATACACAAAAAGCTCCACCCTAAACTTGGTGCACTCTATAGGCATAAAAGTTGCAACCCCTTACCTGCCCACCAAGACATCCTAACCAAGATGATTCTCCCCATTTTTGACTATAGCGACATAGTCTATGGAGCTGCCCCTAGGTCCAACCTGGCCAGACTGGATCCCCTCTTCCCCTCCTTCTGCCACCTTGCTCTTAACTGCGCTCCCCACACCCACCACTGTACTCTTTACTTTGCTCTCTCTCTCCCTCCCTTCCCTTGAGAATCACCATCTAGCCCATTGTGCCTCTATCACTTCCAATTTCTGGTTCTCCTCCCTTCCCCCATATCTTGCCTGCCTCCTCTCACCGTCTACCCCTTGATTGTACTCCCTTTGAAACTCTGGGTCTCGCTCCCTCCAGACCTCTTCTTGCAAATCCCTTGTGGGTCAAGCTGCCTTCTCTTTCTGCTTTCCTAAACATTTACGTTCCTTCCCTCTTCCCCTTCACTCTGCATCCTCCAAATCCCCTCTCATCTCTCTACTCCACTCCCATACCTCTCCCTCCTGTCACTGCCCATAATCCTGTTGGCCCTCAATCCTTTCTCCTCCTCTCCTCCCCTCTTTCTAGCTCTACAGCTTATTCCCTTTACTGCCTAGCTTGCAGCCCCCCTCTAGGCTCTTATATTCCATTCCCCCCTCCTGCCAGCCATGACAACCTGTTTGTAAATATCGTTTTATACCTGCTCTACCTCCCAGATCTCAATGTTCTCATTTGTTGTACATAAGTATTATATTGCATCTATCTCTTATTGTATATCTGTATATACATTACATCTAGTGCTATATTTATTGTTACTATATATCTAATCTTTGTAAAAATGTATAATTTTTATCTGCTCTGTTAGCTGTTCCCTCTCCCCTTCCCCTCAGGACACATCTGGAAATTAGTTATTTTTAGCTCAGTATATCTTTCCTGGTGAAACACTTTAATAAATGAATAAATAAATATGCTGCATTACATCATGGCTGGCTCTGCTATAGGTTTGGGTGAAAGGTCAGAACCATGCAGAACCATGCATATCCATGCTATAGTTTCCTGCTTCTAGCTAAGTCAGGCACTTGAAAGGGTTACCTTGGTATGCTGCCACCATATAGCCGCAACCTTACTTGGGGTGTCTCTAGGTCTGAATCCCACTAGAGTCGCTGTTCACATAGTACAGTGCTCCTTACCAAAAAGCAGATGACCCACCCCTTTTGTTGTAGCTAGGAACACTTAGATATGATAACTGTAGCCTGCCTCTTGTGAAACAGATCACAGGCTTGTCAATTTACCCATGGTTATTTATACTGAAATGACTAAGTCACAGAAAGCATGAAGTATATAAAAACAATATTTAACACTCCACGATATTTGCTTATGAACAGGATAATACACAATGAAGACTATGGAAAATACAGTATTTCTACAGAGATAAAAATAAACACATTTAAAAAGATAGAGGACACACAGAAAGACCTAATGCAAAGCTATCTAAATTCTAAGTAGAGTAGAAGAGGCTTGCCCCCAGTTGGGAACCTTGTGAGTTATGACTGACTCAGACCTGTGATGTTGCCAGTTCAAAATCCCAAAACATAACTAAACTCTAAAACATACAAATATCTATGCTGGCTGGCCCTCTACAACCGCATCATCATACATACCTCTTTGTAATCACATACTGGACCATTTCTTTGATCTCTGGAAAGTACTGTTTTCCAGAACAGCTCCAAACAGGTTTTGTGGATTGAAGCCTGGTCATTTGGTTATCCCTGTTGACTAAATCAGTACAGTGATGTCTCACTTTGCCTTGGCCCTGTTTACATTCAAAACATGTGTTTTTGTTATGAAAGGGATTCAGCCCTTTGAAGTTTAAACAAAACAAAAGCCTTTTACAGGGCAGAGCTAGATTGCTTACACCCGGATCCCTCCTAGCTGTGTACCCCCAGGCATACGCAACAGCAGAATGTAATTTTACATTTCCACCAAACCTCCCACCTCAGCTGAAATACTTTATAGAGGCATAGATACTAACAAAAATCAAAACACACACACATACACAACAGAAAAAAAACACATGCAAGTTGTCATAGTATGTACAACTTTAAAACACACACATAAATACCAAAGGAATGCAAAAGGCACCAACACCTGATGAAGCCATATGACGATGTGTATAAGTGCCATTTTTAAACATAATGACAGTGTATTTACTTGATCATTAATTAGGTAAAATAAATGACTTGTCTTGGACCTCAGAAGTTGGTGTTTACACCTGTGTTTTTTCATTTTTCTTTAATGTTTGACTCATGGTTTTGAATGACCAGCAGCACCTTAAGTAGTACTTATGTGCACGGTTATTCTTTCTTCTACACATTGTGAGCAGCTGCACTGTTTCTGGACTTACACAGGCCTTATACAAACATTTAATTTTTTGACAAAGCTGGCCAAGTACTCTGGGTGTACAGCACTTATCTTTGGCATAACAGGAAGCCACATCCACATTTGGCAGTGTCTGAACTCTGGACAGACATAATGTTAGAACCAGGAACCAGTGGCATTCATTGTGGATCACTGAACCACTCAGCTGTTTTGTATGCATGAATGGCTGGTAAAAAAACAAAACTATTACACCAGTACACTCTTTACCACTAAACAATACTTTTCTACAATTGAACCAGGGTGAACTGTTTCGAAACTAAGTGGACTACTGCAGGCTTTACCTGGTTTGATGGACTATGCTAGTAAGTTCGAACATTGGGGGGGGGCACTGACAGCCCTAGTACAAATCTAATACAGCATTAAATGTCACCGCTATTCTCTAACCCAGCAAGTTTTACTTCTACCAAGCACATAAGAAATTCTGATGTTCTTATGTAAAAGTAAGTTCCATAAAACTCCATGAACTCCTACTGGATCATAGCCATTTCGATGTGGTTGGGAAGGAAATAAAAGTGTTGGGCCAGGGCAGAATAGCTCCCTATAATTATCTAGCTCATTTGTGTTTTTATTGCAATATTTGTACAAAGAATTGTGTTTAAACTAAAGAAGAAAACTCAGCAGCAAAGCTTACTCAGACAGACCCCAGGTCTAACATTGTTTATTTATCCATAAGTCCAGCTCAAACAACAATTAAAGTGCAGCTGTCAAGCTCCAAGCCAAGATTTCACCTACTGTATCTACCTCTTACAAAAGAAATTGGAAAAGCTTTGCAATCTGAAAAAAAAATACACAAATGGAAATAGTTGTAAATGGGTAGATAAATATGTAAGAAAAATATAGACCAAGTAAACCCTGAGCAATAATGACTGCTCACAGAGAAACATAGACTTTGGTGGCAGATAAGGACCGCTTGGCCCATCCAGTCTGCTCATTATTGGATAAGCTGCTAATCCTAGTTAACCAACAGCCTACATCCTACTAACCACCACCAGAATTGCCTTATGTCTGTCCCATGCATTCTTGAATTCACCCACTGTTTTTGACCCCACAACCTCCTCGGGAAGGCCGTTCCATGCTTCCACCACCCTCTCTGTGAAAAAATACTTCCTCACGTTGCCCCAGAGACTCTGCATTCTGTAGTTTCATTTTTCCAAAGACAAACGGCTGAACTGTACCAAAAGGTAAAGATTCATGATATTGTAGCGTATCTTTACTGTTGGTCAACTGGAGCAAAAAGGTAAAGTAAACAAGAGATGACAAGGGAAATGCCCAAGTCCCTGTTGAAAATCTTATGATTTCCATCATGATTCCCTTTACTTTTAAAATTATAGGCATCTGATCAGAACCCCACCCAATGTGTCTCTATTGGACCAAAACAAACATTTCCATCTTTAGTCCCCACATCCTTTATGGTCATAGTGACAATATATCACTAATACACTGGATTACTATGATCGTGACCAGCTGATTATAATTTGAAGTATGCTTGGTGAGTTCCATGTTATTATGTTCAGTCAAGATATTTCCCTTCCACGCCCCTTTTAATTTAAAGCAGTAAAGCAATATGGCATCACTAGGGCTTAGATTAATAGTCTGTTAATCACCTCTTAGGGGTGTAATGTGACACAATAGTGCTTATTGTGCAATAGTGCTCCTGATAGTGCTTATTGTT
The DNA here is from genome assembly GCA_016271365.2 of Neoceratodus forsteri. NCBI lineage: Eukaryota > Metazoa > Chordata > Ceratodontiformes > Ceratodontidae > Neoceratodus > Neoceratodus forsteri. The sequence continues at coordinate 740,553,135 of CM057449.1, forward strand.
CTAAGTTTTGCTTGCTACTGCTTGCCTAAAATGTTAATCAATGTTGCTGTGTTTAATGTTGCCTGTTACTTGAAATAGTAGATCTGATTGCAGTTTATCATCTCATAGCGCCTTTGTGTCTATCCCCTTTCTCTGCCTATTTCTCTCCCCTGCTCTAGTCTCTGTGCAATCCACGGCTCTTGTATTCTCCTGCCTTCTACCTTCTTTCCCTTAGCTCTCTCTACTGTCCCAGTAGCAATAACTCTATCTCTGCCCTCTGTGTCTGTAACTCTACCCACGTCTCGGCTACTCGTTTTTTGTCTCGTGGTTTCCATCCTCCCTCTGGCCATCTGTCTCTGCCTTTCTCCTTCTCTCTCTCTCTCAATCTCCCTGCCACAAACACCTCCCCTATTTTACATAACTGCTGTAGCCTCGCTGTAAGTCAATCGTTAGCGCTTTAGCCTTTGTTTTTAATTTCTTGCACCCACCATTTGCTGACGGTCTGCCGCCAGCTACCTGCCCTTTTGTCTGAGCTTCCAATAAACTGTGTCTCCTCTTCCTCCTCCCCAGGGTCCGCACCTGAAGCTGTGCTAGGCGGGTGAATGGCGGATCACTGGCCGTTCCTCGGCCACCGCCCAACTCCACTTGCGACTCTTGGCCGCCCTCGTGGTCCTCCTGAGCGGATCCCTACCCCAGGTATTACCACCTACTCAATTTTCGAGCTCAAGGCACGCATTGGAGCGGCACTGTGCATAGGCAGGTCCTGAATGGCCGGACTGCTCCTCTAGCCCCTGCCGATTGGAGCACCTTTTTGGCTTGTAAAACCTGGCTTCTTTTAGGCTTGTGAAATCTTTACCAGTTGTAATTTTTTTCCCCGCCACCCACCCTCTCCCAGGCCTCCTTTAAATATGCCTTTGCTCTGCCATCCCTCTCTCAATTGGCCCCCTTTGCCCCCTCACTCTGTGAACTCCAGTCTAGCTTCTCTTTTTTTCTTCTTCTTCTTCTTTTTCATTGTACTTTCTCCTCACTACCTTCTCTCTCTTTCACTACCCTCACTCTTCTCCCGAACTCAACTGCTGGTTTCTTTTGTTGGCTTATGGCCCAGTCTTAGTCGTTACCACTCCATCTCTCTAACTGCTGCACACCCCATCCTTGCTGTTCCTACCCACTCTCAGCTCTCTTTCACTACCTCTCCCATCTTTCCTGCTCCACTATGGACATGTGCCCCCTTCCCTACCTAGTCCTTCCCCTCCTCTCCCTCCTTGCCCTCCCTCCCCTTTTTTCTCTTCCGGCCCCATGCCACCTCCGCCCCTTACCCACAATCTACCATGTCACTACCAGCTGCACCCTGGGTACACTTCACCATTTGCACAATCCTACACATGCACCACCACTTGACAATACCTGGCTACTTCATAACAGCACCTTGGTTGGTCTCTATGCCAACGTATCCCTACTGTACCACACTGCATACCATCGGGGCTGCCATATGGAATCCACTTGCTGCCCATACAATAAAAAGAAACACAAGTCTATATTACTGGACTTGCTCATTGAAGCTTCTCCTGCTTCTCCTACTGATATCAGGAAATGTCCCGAACCCTGGCCCTAGCTGTCCCAGCCACTTGAAAAAGGCAGGAACTCTTACCATCGCAACCCTTAACATCTGCAGCCTGCTGGCAAAGATTGATGCACTACAAGCCTTCACCAGCCAACATAATCTGGACATCCTTGCAGTTGTCAAAACATGGCTGTCACCTAAAGTCCCGTATCCGGCAATCACCCTGCAGGGCTTCAATATTTTCAGACTGGACCGTATCTCCAAAAGGGGAGGTGGCTGCGCTATCTACATTAAGGATACTCTCTTGGGACGCCCTCTGTCAACTCCTGTGACTGGCTCCTCTGCGCAGCTCCTACCCATACAAATCCTACTTGGTCCCAATCAAAAAGCTCTCACCATCGTTGCTGTTTATATTCCACCTTGGGAACAAGATCCTGGCATCAAAGAAGTCCTTAACTTCATCAGCTCACAACCCCCTGGCTCTGAACTCATTCTTCTTGGTGACTTTAATATTAACTGGCTCACATCTGATGTCTGCACTCATAAGGACACCATTGCAGCTGTCAACCTCTCACAACTGGTTACTTTGTCAACAAGGAATAATTACAAAACTGGCACCAGCACCCTGCTGGACTGGGTTCTCACCAATCACCCTTCCAGGATCTCCAGTCCCTCCGTTCTCCTGGACTCTCTCGGTGACCACTCCCCAATTTTATGTGAATGGTCCAATAAATTTCAAAAACCACCCCCCTTAATTATAACCAGTAGAGTCCTCCCACGTGGGAAACTTACCCATCTCAAACAGCACCTATCCCTTCAAGACTGGTTACCTATTTACACCGCGTCGGATGTTAACATAGCCCTCGATTACTTCATTACCACCTTCAACAAGGCCTGTGACCTCTTTGCTCCTGCTAAAAAACAGAAAACAAAAGCAATCTGTAACCCTTGGGTAACTGCGGAGCTCCTCTCACAGCTGAAATCCAGGGACCATCTATGGGCGGTGGCTAAAGCCACAGGCAAACAATCTGACATCCAAAAATACAAACATGCCCAGAATGCCTGCACCAAATCCATTCATCTCACGAAAAGTTTATATTATAAGGATGTCCTCACCAACACCTGGGGAAAAGGCTGTGCTTTCTGGGACAATATCAAGGACATCACTGGGAAACAATCAAAGTCCCCTCCGACAATGCTAATTGTAGATGGGTCCTCTACCCTTGATCTTGTGGTCATTGCTAACACCTTCAACACGGCTTTTACTGACCTTAGTTCTGTTCTTCCACCTGATTTCTTTCTGGTTAATGACACCCCCTCAAGCACTCCCTGCACTTCATCCAACCAACCATGCTTCTACTTCAGGGAGATTAAGATGAGCGAAGCTCACTGCCACATCGCCTCGGCCATCTCTAAATCTAGAACCAGCAGTGACACCCTAGACCTTAAGCTGCTATCACTTTCACTTGATGAGGGCCTTTGTCCCCTCACTAAAATTCTTAACCTCTCTCTCAACAGTAGTACATTCCCAGAAATCTGGAAAACTGCCACAGTGACCCCTGTCCACAAAAATGGGGACAAGACCAGACACACAAACTATCGCCCGATCTCCGTATTGCCACCACTCTCCGAGGCCCTCGAGCGTATCATTGCAGATCAGCTCACTGACTACTTGGACAAATACAACATACTGTGCCCTCAGCAGCATGGTTTTAGAAAAGGGCATAGTACCACCACTGCTCTACTTGAATTTACTGGCAAAGTGCACTGCTCTCTTGATAAAGGACTTCTCACTGGGGCTGTCTTCATCGACCTATTGAAGGCATTCAACACGGTCCATCATCAGCTACTGTTTGACCAGCTACTCATTACTGGCTTTGCACCTGACTCAGTCCTCTGGTTCAGAAGCTACCTTGAAAACCGCTCTCAAAGAGTAAAAGTTGCCAATGCTCTGTCACATATCTTGCCTGTATGCTCTGGAGTCCCCCAGGGGTCCATACTGGGCCCACTCCTTTTCAGCCTGTTTTTAAACTCCCTACCTCAATCCAGCTCGGAATAAATCATCCTGTATGCGGATGATGCTGTTGTTTTCTCCACGCATCAGGACCTTGTTCCACTCCAACTCAACCTACAGCTTGGACTCAATGCCATTGAAACTTGGTTCTCCAATCATAAACTGGTCCTAAATCACAAGAAAACCAAGTCCTTGCTATTCTGTAGTTCTCATAGCCGTCACAGGCATCACCCCTTTGCCATCTCCACCAAACAGGGATCTGTCCTCGAACAAGTATCCTCCTTCAAATATCTAGGTATTTTGCTCTACCCCAAGCTCTCCTACTCTGCTCACATCAACAGCATGTCCAAAGCTGCCAATACATGCCTTGGACTGCTCTTCAAGCACAGGCAACATCTCAATCCAGAGGCCCTGAAGATTGCCGTTCAGAGCTCGGTGGTGTCAATCATTGAGTATGGCCTCATTATCTATGGCTCTGCCTCGACATCCACCCTCCATCGTATAACAATTGCCCTAAACAAAGCATGCCGACTCACAACTGGTGCCCACCGCCTCACCCGCACCTGTTCCCTCTATGCACAAACTGGTTGGCTCCAACTTTCCAACAGGATAAAGTATGTCACCTGTGCCATGGTGAAAAAAATCAACCCTGGCCTTACTCCTCCTGGTGTTTCTGCCTTATTACAAAAAAACACTAACCAGCAGAACACCAGGAGTTCAATAACTCAGAATCTACAAGTCCCTCACTGTCACACTACTCAGGGCCAACGCTCCTTCACCTACAGGGCTCTACTATACCTGAATGATCTCAGTGACACCATTGCCTCAGCCACCACTTCAGGTCTGTTTAAATCCAGGCTCCGGGCTCATCTCGCTGCCTCTAGCTCCTGTGACTGCCTCACCTAGCTCATGACCTACACAGCTCTAGCCTACTGCTAAGCCCTCTGGCTCCCTACCAGTCTCCTTCCCCCAGACTCCTGAGGTGACAACATAAAAACCCAGGCCTTGCTACTGCCTTTTTAGTCTCTCCATTCCCCTATTGCTGCACTTATTCCTCCCCCTCACCCTTCCCTCTCTTCTCCTCCATTTGTCCTTCCAACTTTTCTCGACAAATGCCTCTGGCTGCATCTCCCTGCTCTCCCTCTCTCCTCTATTCAGACAGACAATAGCACTGCAGTTCACGAATTGCTTTACTGTTAACTCAATGTTGTTTCCTTGTTGTTTGTTTATCCCTGATGTGGAACCTTTGTAAAAAAGCCTTGGCTCAAAGGTACTTGTAATCCTAGATTAAATAAATAAAAATAAATAAAATATTGCTCATTGGGGTGATTAACTAACTGTTATTGTATGTCCTGGGAGTGCCTTATTGCTATCATAGAAACAAAAAACCAAAAACTGATTTCAAAAGAAACGTATTAGAAGTGTAACTTTCACATGTCTTCCTCATTGAGAGGGAAATCTTTATTAATATAGTTTATCCACCAACTGCTTAAGAATGCTGGTTCAGAATGAGAATGCATTATTCCAGTCATTCAGCAGTGCTTGAGAATGAAATGCTGACGAGAATCTATGTGACATAATCAGTCTGTACGTGACAGTGTGACAAAGATTAATGTAAGGCTGTCTGAATGCTGGCAGCCAACCAGAATGGAACACTTCTGGGAGCCTTTTATAATAAGCATTTATAGAATGGCTTGGGAAATTAAAGCAATCTGATTGGTCAACAGGTTTCCAAAGACATGTCATTTTTTTACTGCATTTACAATGTTGGCCAATATATTGAAAGGTTGCTAGTGAATTCTAACAGCATTAGTGCCTTAGTAATAGTGCCACATTGAAAGGTACAGTTAGAGAGGCATAAATCTCTTAATGAGCAGCATTAATTTATGCCAGGGCACCAATGTAAATTGCTTGACTGTAACCTGCATTCAGGCACTCTGGCATACTTAAAGGCTTGTGGAGACATTATGCAGCCATTAGTGCCAAGCTAATTAATGCCTCCACAAACCTGTTGCTACCTGCAGCAATGCATCCCCCCCAGTGTTGTTACAACCGACACTAGTAAACAGCCCAAACCCCTAGTTCCCCACCCCTCATCACAACTGTGACAGTGTTATGGAGCAGCACCAGTAATCCAGTGACCATCACCCCGATCATCGTCTCATTCCCACCCTGATCACAGTCCTGATCTGTGATAAATCAAGCATTGGTAGTCCAGTGGCCCCATGCCCCTGATCACAGTGATTTCCAGTAGTCTAGTAGACTCCCCACCACCCTGGTCCCCAAGCTATTGTCTATCACTGTGGGGCACCAAGACAGCAGTTGGCATACACCCACCAATCATCTCTACCTGCCATATGCTGCACACAGCTACTGTTATTCAGACAAAATCTCACTGCAGTGAATGCAGATTTGGACATACAGTATCACTAATAGAATGACAACAGAGTCAAATATTTGGCACCATACTGCAGCATAGCACCAAATCAGTATCAGGAGCCTACTCCCCAAAATTGATCTAGTAAGAACTTGGGTTCGTCAAAATAAACTAGACATCCTCATTCTGTTTGAAACTTCACTCTCCCCTTGAGTTAACTACACCACCATCTCAATCCCAAATTACTCTATCATCAGGCAAGATCACTCCAAACATGGATCTGGTATCCTCTTTTATTCAGCCAACCACCTAAAATTCTCTATCTCACATCAGGAATCCTTCCCAAGTCCCACACGTAGGTGACTGGGCAACTCTCTCTTTCCCATGCTCAAGCCCTGTTTTTATCTCTGGCATCCTTTGCATACCTAGGAAATTCCCTGCTTTAGCTACCAATACTCTGCAAGAAGTTCTGGATTCTTCTACTGGCACTGAGCAGATTTTACTAAGGGATTTTAATGGAGCAGCAAAGAAAATGGAGCATCCTCTACAGACTTTTTGAAAAATAAATATGTACTAGGTGTATTTAGCTCTATAATATAAAGCACACTCCTAACAACTCATGTATAAAGATGTATTTACATATTTATTGTTGTACATACAAACATGGTGAATAAAGTGCATCAGAAGAATGGCAAGGCCTCCTTACAGCAATAAATCAAAACAAGGTGGACAGCAGTTCCAAACACAGCAGCATCGCTGCTGCTTTTAGAACTGCTCTCTATCTTGTTTTGATTTATTGATGTAAGGAGGTCTTGCCATTCTTCTGATGCACTTTATTCATCATGTTTGTATATACAACACTAAATATGTAGGTGCGTCTTTATACATGAGTTGTGAGGAGTGTGTTTTACAGTATATTATAGAGCTAAACACACAGTGCATATTTATTTTTCAAAAAGTCTGTAGCAGGTGCTTCACTTTCTTTGCTGCTCTATTTGCCATTTTGTATGTGAGCACTGCTAATTAACAGACAATCAGTGGAGCGCCTAGTTCTTTGTTTTCTAAGAGATTTTAATGTAACCTAAGCTGAGGGTAATAAAGCCTCTCTATCACTACTCAAACTAAGCTTAAAACTCTAAACCTCTTCCAACTGATAATAACCCCAACTTGCCTCAACACTAGGTTACAGAATCACAGCACAATCAACTGGGTTCTTATTTCACATCCTCATAGAATAATGGTAGCTGATACCCTCTCCGATATTTTCAGTGACCATAGTATGATCTATTGCATTAGAAAGATAAAGACTTCTAGAGCCCCAAAAAAAAGAATTAATATGGCCAGGTCTTTCAGGTTGTTCCTCCCTGACACTTTTGTGTAAGATCTCCACTGGTGCCACACCTTCACCTTTCCCAACCTGGATGGAGCACTAAATAATTTTATTGCTATATTTAACTCCATCTGCAATTAACATGCCTCCTTTTGGCACTCTAGATTTCATTGTTCCCACCTTCCCTGGGTCACATCTGTTCTTATTGACCTCTTTCATTTAAAAAAATGCTGCTTGGGCCTTGCACAAAGCTTCTTGAAAGCCTTCTGATAGACAAGTTTTCACTAGACTCTGAAACTACTGTACTAAAGTCAACCAGCAGGCTAAGGCCACCTATTTCCAAAATAAATTCTTGTTCAGCGGCTCAGCCCCATCTGAATTTTAGAAAACAGCTCACTGTCTCCTCAACACCTCTCCATATGCATCAGGCTCACAGAATGATATAGGTCACCCCTTATCTACTGATGCACTAAACCAGTTCTTCGTAGACAGCCCCAGGGCCCTCATATCTCCTTCAGCAGCCACTAGCTTGCCATAACCTCCTTTTACTTATAGGATATTTGATCACTCCCCTATCCAGGAATCGAATGTCCTCAGAGAACTCCTCTCCCTGAATGTTCTCTCTTCTGGGGGATCTGATGGCCTCTCACTCAGACTGCTAACCTACGGAGCTCCATCCCTGGTCTCCCCTATCACTCACATTTTTAATCTACTGTATCACTGGCCACTGGCACCGTTCCTTCTTATTGGAAACATGCCCTAGTCATCCCATTCCATAAAGGAGGCACTACTGATGCCCTGATAAACTACCATTCCATATTTTTAATGCCCACTCCAAAATACTCAAGAGGTTGGTCAGTAAACAACTCTTTAATCATTTTAACAAATCAGACTTCATCCCTCTTTTTCAATTGGGTTTCCATCCAGGCCATTCCACTTCTGCCTCCATGAATTACTGACCACATCCATTTGCACATGCATACCAGCCAAGGGACCATTGCAATTGTCATAGACTTGGCTAAAGTATTTGACAGAGGTAAATAACATGCTGCTCTTCTGTTCTCTCTGCCTCCTCTGTATGCTGATTCACCTCCTACCTCTCTGATAGGACACAACCAGACACATTTGGGTCCTTAATTTTCTCTTGGTTCCTAGCTTCTTTAAGGGATCCCCAGTGATTAGTTGTTTGCTCCTTCTGTTCTCTGTCTTCATTATTGATCTCCCTAACTGCTTCAAAACATGCAAATCCCACATGTACGTGGATGACACTATCAGTTTTCCTCTGGTCTCTCCCTCTCTGACACTGGGCTTTCTCATCAGTCTGACATCATTAATGTGTAAAACTGGTTCCTCGCCAGTCAGCTAGCTGTGACTCATAAGAAAACAGTTCAATGGGCATACACAATTTAGTGTTGTTTTATGCTTGTGCACTTGTTGATAAACCTTTGTGGCCATTTGCCTGTCTATTCCATGGAGAATACCACCCTGTAGGGGTATCAAAGTCAAGGAGTCCTTGAGGAGGGGCTGTGAGCACACTCTGTAGCAACGGGGACCTCCTACATGGGAGGACTGTCCCCCAAGATGGGAGGAGAGCAACAATCATTGGAGGTGCACAGCTGGCTTTCATGAGTCTAAGAGCAGACCAGGTGAATGGCAGTTGTAGGGAGATTAGCTTATGTGGATGCCACTGATCCCACTCAGCATAGCCAAAAGAGCCCCCTTCAGCTTAAGCGCCCTATTAATCGCAGCTGAAATCTTAAATTCTACCTCAAGAGGTGCCACCAATATGTCTGCATGGCTAAAGCTCTGCCTGGAGTGAGGACATTCCCACTGGGTCCAGGATAAGAAGGACCCTGCCACAAGATTCACGTGCTCGAGATGCAGACTTCTTGGGTGCAGAATGAGACTGTCAGCTGCAGGACAAACCATGAGCCATAGTCATTCATGGTCATGGTAGGCATGCATCCAGTTTTTGATTTTGATCCAGTTTTTGAAGCAGGCAACAGGTGGGTTAACAACCACCAGTGCCAAACAGGTGAGAAGAGAGGTATAGCATATTTAAGACCCTCACGTAGGTCATAGAGCATATATAAGACCCACATGTAGGTTACACAGCTATATGTAGGACTCACACTTGCTGTAGGTCAGTAACATGTAAAAGGACCTCCACTTAGGTATGAACAACATGAATACTGCAAGCATGATACTTGAGGAGTGCATGCTAAATGAGGAATGTGTGCCAATCAGATCTATTAGGGAGGCTAAATTATTGTGAAACAAAGATCTGTCATCACTTGGTTAAAGGAGACTGCATGCCAACCAGTACCACAAGGGAAGCTAGATTATTATGGTGAAATAAACATTTGTTGTTACTGTTCGAAGTCATAAGCTTTACACATGAATGCTTAAATGCTGTCCCAGAACTGGGGAGGTTTTTCTTTTTGCAGTTGCTGCTTTTATCAAATGTCAATATTGCACTTTTACTGCAAGCTCCTTAAAGCAGTATAGTGCATTATGTGCATGCAGGCTTACAGCCCGACTGAAAGGAATAACAGTGTAGACTGGAAGCAGCACTCCAGAAAACACTGCTCTAACACTTGAAACAGAGCTGTGAAATCAGAGTCTGTTACTCATAAATCAGCTTGAAAGTTGATACTTACACATAGATATGGCACAAGCACAGCTGACGGAGGAATGGCATAAAAGATTTAAACTGCTAAGGAAGCCGGAGTGAATGGCATTAAAGCAACAAAAACTGCAAGAAGGACAAGCACATGGGAATTGAAAAGTTGGGACTTGTAACTGCTGAGTGGAGTCAGGTGTAAACAATTAAGGAAGAATGTGCACAGGTAGACTGCTACAGGCAAGAAAAACAGCATGTGAATAGCTGAATAGTACAAATAACAATTGCACGTAAACTTAGGGATTGCTAAAAGTATAAAGTAAATGGGTGCCTGATTAGCACAATGTCTGCATAGCACAATGCAAACAAAAGGGAGCAGCATGATACTAGGAGAACTACCCCCCCCAAAAAAAAAGTAAAACTGAAGAAACACAAGCACACGAGAACAGGAGAGCAGGCACAGACAACAGAGAGAAGCACAAGCAGCAGCTGGAGGCAAAAGCAAAATACTGACCTAGAAAGTCAGGAGAAACACAAACCAGCAGAAAGTCCAGCACAAACCAAGCAGAAAATCCAACAGACCTAGAGGAGGGAGACAAATGCTGAAAAGGGAGGGAGGCAAACTGAGCCTCAGGTTGCAAAGAAAAAAATGCTTCTGAGTGAAGCTGGAAGGACTGCCTTATACAGCTCAGGCAGGGGGAGTGGCTGGTTGCTGCACCCCATTGAACCACAGGAAAAGCCTTTCAATTACTATGCTTTTTGGCACTACCTGTTAGTTACATTCATCCCTCTCCACTCTTAAGGTAAGCTCCTTATCTGGGGATTCAATCTATTCTTCACTTTCCTATATGTACCTCAGAGTGATCCTAGGTCAACAGACTATTCACTTCACATAAACTACATAATGGGAAAATGTTTTGCCAGACTAGGGGTTCTCTACAGGATTAAAAATTGTCTCCTTTTAGAAGAAGAATCCGCATTTACATAGCGCTTTTCATTCACAGTATCCCAAAGTGCTTTACAAGCAATGCTAGCCTGGTAGTGAGTGACTGAATGTGTAGTGGCGGCCTTATCGCACGTCATCACCCACACACAGCCTGGATAATTGCATGAACCAGTTTATGGGAAGGGGAATGTTGGCCAGGACACCGGGAATGTTCCCTGCTCTTTGAGAAGAGTGCCCTGGGTTCTTTTACTTCCACCTGGACACCCACCAGGACAACACCAGGATGGGCAGAAGGGACCTCGGTTTAACGTCTCATCCGAAGGACAGCACACCCCAGCAGTACAGCACCCCTCAATACTGCACTCAGATGCCAGTGATTTTTAGGTGCAAGTTAAATCCCAGTGTGGGACGAGAACCCACAACCTTCTGGTCCAGAGGCAGATGTGCTACCAACTGAGCAACACTGACACCTTTAAATCCAGAAAATCTGTAGCTCAGTGCTTGATCTTCCCATTTCATCATTATGGGGATGTAGTTATCTCTGGAGCCTCCTCCTCCTCTGCCTCAGCTAAGCTCACCACCCTCTTCAACTCACTTTAGATTTCTGTTGGCCTGCCTCTCCATACCCATCATTACGTAGTGTATAAGGACCTAGACTGGGCCTCTCTATCTATGATGCAATCCCTCCATATTGTTTTGCTGGGCACCAGATACTGCTTCATGACATATTTAGCCCTCCTTTCAATCCTTCACATTCCTTAAGGTTGGAAAATAGAATAAGACTACAAATTCCTAGGTGAAGACTCTTTGCACGACAAGCCTCTATCAGGTGCAGACCTTCTCATACATGGAACAATCTTCTTACACCCTTTTAATTTATAGCTCCTGATGGACCTTTTGGGGAGCCTTTTCAAGCCTACTAGTCCCCCCATATGGGTCCAAAGTGAACGGCTAAAGTGTTGGAGTCGAACCAAAGACAGGGCATTTGACTGAAACTGAAACAAATGTATCAATGGCCCACTCCTTTCACCATTAGGCAGAACACTATCAGGGAATGTGCAGCCAAAGACCACAAAGTAGAAGCACATATAAATCATTAAAAAAATGTGGAATACATAATCTTGAAAGGGTCATGAAGTTTATTGGTGGTCACCGACTTGCTCAGACTCATAATCTGCACAGTGAAGAAATAAATGTATACATCTATCAGTTCCAGAGCAGCAGCATACCGGTGCTGTAGCCAGTTAACGGTGTATGCTTAAAAGTCTCTATATTCCCAATAGTAATAATAGTATCTGTACTCCTTATGATAAACATTCAAAAATCAAATTCAGACATGCCAGCAATAACACAACAGGATGTGCATTTGTTGGTATATATAGGTACTCCTCAGGTATGTACTGATGCATGAGAATGCAGGCCATGTACTAATTAGCTGACACCTGATTGCCTCTACAGTATCTCCCAGGGAACATGTACCATTGAGTGTGTTATTGTACCTATAAAATAGCCCATAATTAAACATTTTGCTTAGAAAATGCAGCACCCTATGTTTGTTTGTATGTATAGGTACGATAACAGTTGACCAGGTTCATCCAATGTGAGAATAGTATCTGCTGTGGCTATCTTAATCCATATTATAAAATAAATCAAAGCAACTCTGAGTTAAAAAAGCAGCAGTTGTCCAATTTGTATGCATGTACTGGCATAAAATCTGCAGGCTTTCTAAGGCATCCACAATAGCGGCAACTGTAATCAGGGTTGCCACCTTTGGGCGTGGTGAAAATCAAATACTTTAACCACACCTTAAACTCTGCCCTTAGCGCCATTCCTTTTTATGACTGAGTACATCACTCCTTCTTCAAAGCCTTTTCTAATGTCAAAGAAGATGTTAAAAGTGAAGGAAACTAATTTTTATACAGTACAGTTAAATACCCTCATGATTTCCTTTTCATGACAGTCATGTATTCTGATATGTTTAGAACAATTTCTGATAAAAAAATTTATAGGTTTGTGATTCCCTCAGATCTACATTGTGTTCCCTTCACCTCAACAGCTACTGCTCTCTCTCTCTCTCTCTCTCTCTCTGCTCTGTATGTTTATATTTACAGTTACTCTGTCTCTTATGGTTATAAGAGTTCATTCTCGAGTTCTTTTGGTGAGAGAACTGTGAACATGATCTGTCTAATCAGAGTAAATACTAGTTAGAAACTGCAACTGGAGCTATAAATTAAAACACCAAACATTAGATAAAATGAATTACTGTATGTGCTGCAGACAAGTGATTCTCACAGTGTGATCCTTTAGAAAGAATCACATAATTCAACAAGCATTTGTCAATGCCGAATATTTGCTTGCTGGTACTGTATTAGCATTGGAAGTGCAGGAGTTAGACAGATGCAGAACAGGAATGGCTGTGAAGTATTGAAGTGATGCCAACCCCACTTCCACCCTGCAGAGATGGACAGGCATTGGGGTGTGCCTTTGGGTTGCTGCCCATAACACTGATGCCATTTCACCTCACCCTACCCTGCAGACGCCGACAAGTGTTGAGGTGTGCCTTGGGTGTTCAACTTTACAGTCACCCCATTCTATAATGAAATATGCTGAAATGGGTGCAGCATAGGTGAATGGGGTGAGCTTTGGGGCCAAAGAGTCCAAGGCACACCTCGATGCCTGTCACTGGCTGCAGGGTGGGGGTGGAATGGCATGAGCATTACTGTCGACAGTCCCAAGTCACACCCCTGATGCCTGTCAGTCCCAACAGGGTAGGGCGTTATGGTCGGAAACCCTAACGCCCTGGGCATTTCTTGGTATTTTCACTCCAAGTTTTCAGCATGGGCTTTTTGTGACCCCATGGCATGAACAGTGACACTATCTATTCATTAGCCAAAAGGTGATTTTGCATAGCGACTGTGCCATTTGGCGCCACATGTGCGAAAACACATTCTGAACAGCATGTGAACAATGATAGCTGTACTGTTCATGAGGAGGTGTAAGAAAATGGTAATGTTGAAACTCTGGAGTGAAAATATAAAAAAATTGGTGAAGTCATGAGCGTGCATATAAATTGCACAACACACACCCATAATGCAATTATTTTGGGGATTTTTTACACCAGATTTTCAACATATGCATTTTGGGATCTCTGCTCATGAACAGTGGCATTGTGATTTTCTTAAACTGTCCTGAACGTTGATTTCACACAGCGACAGTGCCCATTGTGTGCCAGATGTGCAAAACCACATCTTGGGCAGGATGTGAAAAACTACAGCTGAACTGTTCATATGGAGGGGTGCAAAAATGGCAATGTTGAAAATCTGGAATGAAAATATAAAAAATTCTGGAAGTTACGAGTGTGTGTGGAAACTGTGCAATGCAGGCTTATAACATCCACATTTTGTGGAATTTTGTCACTAGATTTTTAACACAGGCATTTTGGAATCTCCGCTCATGAACAGTGTCACTTTGATTTTCTTAATCTGTCCCAAACATTGATTTCCCACAGCGACTGCCCCATTGTGTGCTAGATGTGCAAAAACACATTTCAGGCAAGATGTGAAAAATGACAGCTGTACTGTTCATAAGGAGGTGTGAAAAAATGGCAATGTTGAAAATCTGAATTGAAAATATTAAAAATTCGAGTCTAGCGTGCATTGGAACTGCACAACTGACGTCGCATTAACACAGTCATTTTGGAATTTTTGCACCAAGTTTGCAACATAGGCTTTTTGGGAGCCCGCCTCATGAACAGTGACACTGTCGTTTGGTTAATCAGTCCCAAGAGGTGATTCCACACAGTGACTGCGAAAACACCTATCGGGATTGAATAATGACATGACAGTGACTGAATTCATGAGGTGGAGTCCCAAGAACCCCATATTGAAAATTTTTTGCTAAAAGTTGTAAAAATGGTTAAGATAGACACCTAAGTTGGAAAAAAAAAAACATTTATGCCATTATACAGCTTACCGGTATTTCTTCAGTTCGCGGTCAGCTTTGAAGAGTTCAGACATGTTCCCGGTCCACCGAAGATCATCCCACCAGGCTCCTGAGGTAAGTATGGGGTGGGAGGGGTGTTGGGAGGTCGGGTGAACAGAGGGTGGGTGTAGGTTGGGGGAGCGGGTGCCAGACAGTGAGGAACCATTTTTTCTTTCACATGTAAACAAAAAAAAATTACAAAAACTTTGCGGGAAGGTTTTCTTTTTTATAGGGACATTTGGCATGCTGGGGTGGGCTCCCAGCATGTCACCTAGGTGTTTCTTTCTTTTTTGGAGGGGGGGGAATGGAGCTGATGGGGATTGGGCACCCTGTCAGCAAAAAAAGAAACGGGGTCTGTGTTGAGGGGGGCACGATGCCGAGGGGGAATTGGGCACCCACTCTGCACATAAATTCTTATAGAAGATATTAAGCCAACAGGGATTGGACTCCCCCATCGGCAAATTAACTGGGCAGGGGGCATGCTGACAGGGGGGATTGGGCACCCCCTCACATCGGCTTTCTGGGGACTAGAGGCAGATGGCAACAGCCGCCGTCATATTTAATGAAATGTAACACCAGGTAAGGCACACCCTGCAATGATGGGGTGCTCCCTCATCGCAGCAGTGAAAATGTTTCAAGTTGGTGGCACGTTTTTGCACTGCTGTCATAGACAGCATGCTCATTTATTGGTGTCACAGAGGCAAGCCCCACAAAGCAGTAGGGGCACTGGCCATAACACGACCGCACCTCCACAACCTGCTACTCTAGCAAGCTGTCACAACATGTTTCTTGTGCATACGCACAAGCAAACATAAAAATGATATGAGAATTTGAAGGCTTCCAAAAGAACACTGAGAAATATTTAAATATTCATTACTGTGGTAGCTGTTATATGTTCTATGAGCAAATGAAGACCCTACACACATAAACTAAACTACCTCATAAAATCTAATGGTCTACATAACTACAACTCCAGATGGAAAACGCAATTCTCTACAAAAAGATCCAGAAAGGTCAAGATTTCACATGATTTACATCCCTTGGTCCAGCAGAACCCTTTCTAACCTACCCTACCCACCATCCCCTTTCAATGCTCTCCACTGGCCAGGCTGATACTTACCACCTAACTACCCCCAGTGAAGTACAGGTTGTAAACAACCCAGCCCAACAGTTCTTATCATGGTCCCCTGCCACCACAGCCCTATGCTTAATTTGGCCAAATTCCTGTAATCCATGAATATTTGACCAGTGTATGATTGTTTGTTTGATTGTGTAGACTTTAAAGAACTACTGATACACCTTGCAACTATGTAAAAAATTATTTTCACCCCATGCCTGTAAAATGCCCGTCCCTCCTTGAGCATTTGAAAAATAAACCAGCTTTTCGATTACAGCACTCTGATTAATATGTTCAATCCAAAGTGCAATATGGCAGAGTAGGAATAAGAAGAATCAGCATTTATATATTGCTTTCATACACATTGTACAAGATGGTATCTAGTGAACAAGGTGTCCGAAATTGGGTGCCTACGAAAACGGCAACTCAATTATGGCGCCTTTGTTCACAGCTACCTAGCAGAGAAGCGACCAGATACGGGGGTGGGCAAAATACAATGACGAGAAGTATGCATGTACCCACATGGGGGAGGGAGGATGGCATGTGGTGCGAGTGTGACAGGCAACTGCCGAGCTGGCCCGCTAGCATGTTGGGGAGGGTGGTCACGTGGGAGGCACAGGGTGCAGGGTTTGGGTCCAGCGGGTGTGTTTTTTGGCAGAAGGCAGCTTTAAATTTATTTAGCTTTTCACCCTCCCCAACATACCCCCAGAGCTGAGAATCCATAAGTGGGGGTGGGGTGGGGGGTGCAGACCTCTGCATTAAAAATAAGACTTGTAGGTCTCGGGTGCCCTTTTTGTCTGCGCTGTCAGTGCACATCGCCAAAATTCATTTTTGGCGATGTACACTCACCATGACAGCAACTGCTATTCCGCGATCACCATTATGACATGGAACCATAGAAGACAATGCCTGATTGAGCTGCTGCTTTGTTACTCAGCAGCCACTCTGTGCATACATGTATACATTGTGCACATATTGTGTATTTAGTTGGCTTTGAAATGTTTTCATATTTCTTTTAGTAAAGTTCTTTTTTTTACCTCAGTGTTTGTTTTAGCCATAATACTTTGGGCAGGATTTTCAAAATATGGCGAAGGCTTGCATCCATCCCTGCATCACAATGTTTAGGTTCTGGCAGTGCACCAAACCCATTGCCACAAATGGGTTTGCCAATTAAAGGCAATCTGAATTGTCAAGCGGCAGCCAAGGAAATGCTGAACAGAGGGTGGGTGGGGGTAGGGTTAGCCTGACAGAAGGGGAGGGAGTAGCAGGCAAGGTAATGGGAGGGGCTTAGTGATGTAAGGAGAGATGTCACTGGGGGGGGGAAGGTGCAGGTGCCCCAGGTAGAACAGGATTGGTAGAGGGGAGGAGACTAAGTGGGGTCCTTCTTTGGGTCCTTAAGGAGTACTTAAGGCTCTCCCTCTTTCTGCTAGGAATTTCCAATCCACCCTCCCTAGTTCAGTTCATGGATGAAAGGTGGGGGTTATTGACCTGGGTGCAGGGGAGGAGGTGGACCTTTGATGGACTGGTGTGTGGACTGGTGTCCGGGGCAAGTGGACAGTACCTGCAGTTTTTGTATGTTTGGGCTGCTGAAACAGCAGCAGGTGGAGGAGTAAAGAAAGGGGGAAAAGAGAAGAAATGGGGAGGGCTTAGTGGGGAAAAGGGAGGCATGATGGGGGCAGGTGGGTAGGCAACACGGGCCAGGATCAGTGGCATCCAGACATGAGTAAAAGGGGGGTGGGGGAGTGTGAATTTAGGAGTACTAGGGGTTGTGGTATTGCCTCCAGACCTAGGAACTTGAGAATGCCCAAGGAAAGTGGTGATGGTGTGGGGGGGGCTGGATTTGGCATCCGGACCCCTGAAAACAAGTAGAAAAGGAAAAAGAGCTTGTGACTACAGAATGGATTTAAGGAATGTGGAAATATGGACATTTTGGATGTGATCAGCTATAAATAACTGAATGTTTTGGAAGGTATTGCTATGTTTGAATTCAGTGTAATAAACCTTGTCATATGAGCATCAATAAGAAAGTGTGGACATTGATTCATTTCTGATGGGTTGGTCAGTTGACAACTACACACGATTTTACTATCTTGGGTGCAGTTACGACAGTTTCTACGATTTACGGCCAGCTTGTGCCAAATATCTGGTGAAAGTGCCATAAAAAAGGCCCCCAGGATTACCTCAAGTTAGACCAGAAAAAGTTGGTCTAACTTGCAGCAATTGCCGCACAAGATAGTATATTCTGTTAGAGCCCCGCAAGTCCCATGCACCTTATTGTCGCTGCACCAGGGCTTGCAGTAAACTAAGAATTTTGAAAATCCTGCTCTTTGTTTTTAACAAACTTACAGCCAATCTTATCAGTCCTTTCTCCCTTCTGTCTACCACATGCTCATTTCATGCCCCCTTCTGCTGTTTCTGTGGTACACTGCTGTTTCTGACTGTTCCGTTATTAAACGCCTGCACCGTGGACTCACAGTGCCATCTGTCTACCATGCACCGTTCATCCAGTCTTGCTGCTGGCTGGATTCACCTGTTAGTAGGCCATCTCCCTCAATCCTTGACCAATCTAACTGGATCCATTTGCCTCTCTCCTGGTTTTGTTTTGGCTATTTGACTATTGTGACACCTGCATCAGTGACCGTTTTCTAGCCTTGGTGATGTTCTGATGGCTGCTGCCCATTCCCTCTGCTTACGGCCTGCTGTATTTGCGGCGGGGGGGAGCAGTGGCTTTATTTGGGTGACTCTCCTGCACTGGTGGGCATACTGTGCAGGTGAGTTACTAGCTGCTGCTTATTTTGCTTATACTTTTGCATTACTGCCTGTTATACCAGCTTGGGGGCACTGCTTTCAATTTATGCAGAAACAGCTCCTTTACAACCCCTCAGCCAGACTCAACAGTTATTGTTCAAAGTAAAACAGTATAATCTCTAATATGGTAACTCCATACATTTTACAGATTGGCTATTCTTATCCACTATTAATTTTATCTGTGGAAATATGATCTCCCTTGTGGCTGACTTTAACAACAGTTATTTTCTATTTAACCAACTGGCTGTCAGCTCTTGCTAATGCTTGGTATTTTAACCTGGGAATTCCATCTTCTTTTGTGGCTGCTATTTCATCTAGGGGGAGTTGTTCTCACCTGTGGCTGTCTTTTGCTTTTAACATCTAACTAGGATTGTTGACACCCCTGCAGCTGCAAATTCAATGAGGGAGCACTGTTCTCCCCTCTGGCAGTGTCTTGTTTTTAACCCTAACTGGGAGCCTTGTTTCCCCTGTAACTGTTTCCCACTCTAACATCTAGCTGAGAGCATCATCTCCCCTGGGGCTACAAACTCAGTTCTGCAGTATTGTTCTCTGTGGCTGTTTCCTCCTCTCACCTCCAGCTAGGAGTGTCATCTCCTCTGAGGCTACTAACTCAGCTCAGGGGTTTTGTTCTCCCCTGCGACTGTTTCCTCCCCTCACCCCTAGTTGGGAGTTCTGTCTCTCCTGTGGCTGTCACCAATCATGACATCTAGCTGGAAGAATTGCCTGCCTTGTGGCTGCATTTTTTTCTGATTGCACTGGAAAAGTAGTAATACTGTTCCATTACAGCTTATCTTTTTTTTTTTTAGGCAGGAGAGACAAACTAAGCTGAAGCTTGTTTCCAGGTGTGACCTGAGAGCACAAGGAAGTTAAGTGACTTGCTCTGGGTCACACAGTATGCAAGTGGGGGCTGTGAGATTCAAACCCAGATCTCCCGGTTTGTAGCTCAGAGCCTTAAACCACCACACTATTCTGCTTCCTCTTTGCTTCATACTATCCGACCTGTCAGATCCACCGAAAAGCTCACCCCCTGGCACTTATCAACTATGCAAAGAACTGGGAATCCTTAGGCAAGCCTCTCATAGTGCTTGTTGGTGAGTTTTTTCAAACTGTTTTTATCTAAACTGTCCTCTTATTAGTCTTTGACCTGCTAGATCCACCTATAAGCTATCTCCTTGCACTTATCAACTATGCACAAAACTAGAAATCCTTTGGCAAGCCTCTCGTGGTGCTTGTTGATGAGTTCATTCAAATTCTCCTTTTTGTATTTGCCTCTTATCATTCCAGCAGAACAGACAACTCGCTCTAGCATCTAAGATCCATCATTTGTCATAGACCCTGGTCAAATCTACAAAACTCTCATTGGCAAGGTATAAATAACTCTAACCTAAGTTTTATAAATCCTCAGCCTACAGCTGTTGCTATCACTTCTAAAATTATTTTTTTTAAACTGCAGATCTGCTACAAATAGGCTCTTAGTATAAATGAATACGGCACTGGGTTATGTCGCAGCAAACAAAAACCACGCTGCATTAAATGCCGCAAAGAAAACAGCGGTCTCACAAACAACATCAGGTACAAAAGTGACCCAACAACAAGAGTGCAGCCCCATTGAAAATAATGGGGCTTCATTTTTTTGTGGGTGGCTACACCCCCCCCCATACCCCCGACAACCAACCGGACTTAAAATAATGAACTCTGGGGAGTCATGGACTTTGGGGATGGGGAGAAATTCAGGAGGGGTGAAATTACTTTTTTTTATAAAAAATTTGCAGCAGAAGGAGACCTGGTGGGAACAGAACCACTGTCCCAGGTCTCCTGCTTCACCAGATGCTGGTGCCTTAGCCTCTTCACCAGGGAAGTGGCTCAACCAGGCACCCCAGCACACGGCAACTTGATCCCTCTACAGGAAATCCCGAGAACAACAGGGGTAATGGTAATTCTTTACCGCTGTTATACCCCTGTCGCTCTAAATCCTTTCACGCTTTCACACAGCGCAGTTCTTGCAGTGCTCTTCCTGGTGCACTGTTTTGACCCAGTACCAACGACTACCTACAAGACTTACACCTTGACATTTTCTGCTTAAAAGAAACCTGGCTGCAGAACAACAAATTTGTCATTTTTAACAGTTTGGTACCAAATTTATTTTATCTCAATATTCTTCCCTGTGCTTTCTGCAATGACGGGGACTCGGCTTGATCTGGAGAAATCATTCAACACTGACTGATCTTACCAGTCCCTCTTCTGATGCATTCAGATATCTGGCCATGCTCTTTTCAAAACCTTTCTCATGCACTGTGGTATTACTGTATCATTCTTAAAATGGCTGGACATTTAATCTGAGGATTTTTCAAAACTGTTATCCACAGGAACCCATCTTCTAATTCTAGATGACTTCAATTGTCATCTTTTTTTTGTAACTCTTTTTCCTCTTTTTCTCTCTGGTCACCAACTTCTGGGGACTCCCTCAGTTGAATCCCAGCTGTTCCTGCCCTGCCATGACCTCCCTACCTGGGGACCCCAACCTCTGACCCACCTGCTACCCCCCAGCTTGCAACCCCCGAGGTGAGGCAGCCTTCTGCTCCTTGATGCTTCCAAATCTGATGGCCTGCAGATGGAGGTGAAGATTGGAAGTGGCCGGGACCCAGGAGGGCAGGATCTGGTGGTTGGCATGGGGCTGCAGAGTGATGCCATCCCCCAGATGTAAGGGCTTTTCCTTGTTCTGGTGCTTTGTTCTCCACTGATGGTGAGCACAGATATGCAATGAATTCCAGGGGGCATGCACACTCCTGTGTGCACCACACTGAAATCCTCTGCATCCCTTCACCTGCATATGCTAAGCGCTGTTGTTGCAATACCCCCTGGTCACTGCCATGAGGTATACTGTTGCTGGAGCCCTCAATCCGCCCTCCCTGGAGAAGGTGAGCTGTCGTCGGATGCTAAAATCTCCCCCTGGCAGACCACCAGTGCTTCAGGCTCACTTCCGAACCCAGATCACTGGCATGATGCAAGGTGTGGCATCCAGCACCTCAATCCTCAGCACAACCAGACTAGCATCAATTTTCATCTTGATTAACTTGATGATTGTTACACCAAGTGTTTTATTGATCTATTTGAACTTTTCAGTCTTTTGCAATATGTGAATGCTCCTATGCATAACAATGGTCACTGACTTAGCTTGGTGATCTCCCAAGGATTACATGATTGGGCTCTTTCTGACCATTTTCTGCTTCATTTTGTTGTTCTCTCCTCACCCATTTCAACTGCTAATTCTAACTTGGTTATCCCTCGACTTACTGTAAACATACTTGCAGAGAAATAAACCAACAAGAATCCAGTAATGGACTAATTAATCTTCCCAATCAATCACAAGCTACTGACTGTCCTGAGGCATTGATGATGTACAGTATATAGCAACATGTTAACCACAGTCTTGGATAAACTTGCTCCTCTTAGACCACATAAGATCTCCACTTGTCCTCTGAATCTTTGGTTTTCACCTAGCTTATTACAACAAAAAGCAAAACATCAAGAACATGAGAAAAAGGTAGGAAACATGGGCTAACTGTCCACTATGAAATATACCAAGATCAGTCCAAAATTTACAATGATCTCTTAAGGGATTCTAAAAGGATATATTATGATGATCTGATTCTCAGAAAGCACACTGTAGGAAACTTTTTGAGTCCATAAACTCTTGCATTATACCACTAAATGCATCACCAGTTTCATCCCAGAGGGTCATTTATTTTAGTTTAATCAACTTCGAAAGACTTTACTGCTCACCTGTTCAGTAATCCTTCGTGTCTGAACTTAATGATTCTTTGAACTGTTGTCGTACTATAGTAGCTCTTGTGCTGAAATGATCTCCTCTTTTTAGACAATCTTCTGAGTAGAGGTCTTTTTTGTTTCATGCAGTTAAACCATGGAATGCTCTCCCTGTGTCATTATTGGCTCAGGTCTCTAAATGTATTTAAGAAACATTTAAAAATGCATTTTCTAGTTAATTCTCAATGTTTTTGCATCAGTATTTAATATTATATGAATTGTACTTTTTTAGGTTTTGTAATTCTTGGCTTCTCTTTGGAAATGGCCATTCAATACTCTTAGGGTTTACCTCGTCAACAAATTAAAAAAAATCCCTTACTGCCCAGGACTTACCAGCTTTTTTGATGACAAACTGAAAGCAGTCCACTCCCTCAGCTTGTCCCTCCCCTTACTACTGACCCTGTCAAATCAGGGAATGTCTGCTTATTGGCATTTTTATCCTTAAAGCTTATTTCAGAAGCTGACTTTCTGATCGTATTGAAACAGTATGGATCAAAGACATCTCCTTTAGATCCTGTGCCTACCTGGCTAATCAAATACACCTTTCATGTCATAATTCCACTAATTATGAGACTTATTATCTCTTCTCTTCTCTTTCCAGGGGTAGCTTCCCCACCTCCATCATGTGTGCTAGTTTCTCCAATTCAGAGCCGACTGTTTCCGAATGCATCTCTCTCTAGTTCTAAAGAAACCTACACTAAACCCAGATATTCTCACTCAATATTGACTAATTGCACAGTTATCCTTCCTTTCAATGGTGCTAGAAAAAGCTGTCACTCAACAACTAACTAGGAGGAGGAGAACCTCAAAAGGGTCTGACGTTCTAAAAGGTCCTGATAAGCAACAAAATGTTCAGATAGCCAACTTTTAGAACCTTTATGTGTTAGACAACTAACTGTGTATTAAAAAATCATTTTAAACAGCTTTTAATCCACACATCTGCAGAAAAAAGCAAATACCCCACTGTTTAGTGTTAATAAGCAGCATGACCACTGAAATGAGGTAAGAAAGAGTGACTGATTAGACAGTAGATATGCCTAATAGAACTGCCAGTGCTCTAATATGTTCTGAAACTCCCACCCAGGCACCCACCCCCAGGATAATGATTTGGTCTGATGGCAAAAAAGTCCCAGATCTCTGACCAGCCCTCATAGCTTAGTAGTAACAACACCAGTGTGAACCCAAATAATATATAGGAGACCTGTGTGTCAATTAAACTCCGACAGCTACCCACCATTTCTTTTTCTTTTTTTGTAACCTTGTATTTATACTCCTAATCTGCCTTCTCCCTCCACTCTCTCCAACGTCCTCCATGGAACCCCCCCAGACCTCATCGTGTTCTGGCCCTAGAGCACCTCGTCCACACGCACTCCCCTGAAGACCCCCAGTATAACCCCCGGGTAGGGGTGGAGAGAGTACCCCCCCCGGCGCTTACCTCTCTCCAAACCAGCACTCTGTATGTGTGCATAGACCCGGCACAGCGGAGTCTGTCCGATGAGCCCCGGAGATGTCCAATTGAGGGATCTCCACCTAGGAGGAAGTGAGGTATTTTTCCTGATTCCTTCCCCCCTGACATTGGCATACAATGAGGGGCTATGAGCTAGGAGGCATGCTGAGACGTACCTCCTGCTCCGCCCCTCTGCCGACCGTCACCCAATCTACTTGCTGCTTCTTCACCTACAGTACCATCGCGGGCTTTGAGTGGCGGCATTGCAGTGGAGCCTGCAGTTACACCCCAGAAGGAGAGCTGCCGTCAGGTGCTCAATCCTTCTCTGCCCCGAAGCGATTCTCGACCCACCCGGGGTGCTCGGCCTCCCCCAACCCGGTCGCCGCATGGTGTGTTGTGTGCATCCAGCGCCTAAACCCTCAGCACCACCGGGCCGCCAGCCCACCATTTCTATACTATCTGTGTGATTTTGTCAAAAGGTGTGCAAATCCCAGAACTCTAAGTACTCTTCTGGTTCTGATTTTTCTAGAAGGTAGTACTGTGTATAGTTAATTAGTTACTTCTTTTTCTCAACAGGCACCAGTGTGTTTAGAAATGTCTCTCAGTTATGAATGAAGAAGGAACACATCACCTTTAGGAAGAATTAAAATGTAAGAAACAGCGCAGTCAAACAGACGGTCAGTTAGCCACCACTTCACTACTTCTACTACCACTAAAATAAGGGGGAAAACAGAGATACTGTAGCAGCACTGAGCTCAAGCTGGTTACAGTACTCTTACCAAAAAGATCTGCTGAAAGAGAAATGAAACTGATGATTGAGAACAGAGCCTTGTCTGTGACAGTTGCTGTCAGTACAGTGTCATGTACTGGCTAAAACTCCCACCCATCCCCAGGACAATGATTAGGCACAAAGGCAGGCAAGTCCCAAATCTCCCTCTGAATCACTCTCCTGAGTCTGATTTTGTTTAGTGGGGAATACTGTGTTTGTGTAGCTAGTTAGATTTCTCGACAATCAGAGGCACCACTTGATTTAGCAATGCCTCTCACTTATAAGGAAGACACACATCACCGTTAGGAAGAAACAGAATGAAAGAAGAGCACCAGCTAGTCTGAAAATCACTTCACTGCTGCTACTACCACTACTCTCAGGGAACAAAATGGAACTACTAGCATTCAGATAAATACAGTTAAGATACATTTACCAAAAAGATCTCCTGAACATGAGAAAGAGACTGGTGCTTGAGAACAGGGACTTGACTGCTACAGTTGCTGTCAGTACAGTGTGATGTACTGGCTGCACCTCTCACCCACCACAGGACAATGATTTGGTCCAAAGGCAGGCAAGTTCCATCTCTCTTTGTAACCACTGTCATGAGTATGATTTTTTTAGAAGAGAATATTGTGCATTTCTAGCTTATTATATTTCTCAACAGTCACAGGCCCCACATTGTTTAGCAATTGCTCTCACTTATGAAGAAGGAACACACCACCACTAGGAAGAAACAGAATGTAAGAAAAAGAATCAGCAGCCAGTTGCCACATAACTACACAAAGAGGTTTGCACAGAAGGGGCACACCCTATTGTCAGCAGGCCCCGATTAATAGGGTGTCTCCAAAGCCAGTAGGAATAGAGTGCAGCCAGTGACATCACTAGGGGGAGAGGGGGCGAAGCATCATGAGGTCAGTATGAGGTTGAGGATCAGCACTGAAAAGAGGAAGAGAGAGAGAGAGAGGGGTGAGCACAGAGGGGTTTATATGGGTCTGCAGTAGGCTGGAGACCTCATAATCTTGCTGCAGAGAAGTTTCAAATTGTTCAGGTTGCCCCACAATAAAGTAAACAAGCTCAAATCCCTGGTGGGGGCGGTGAAGTCTTGAAAAAGAGTTCAGTTGCAGCAGGTGCAACAATTGATGGGGCACTTGAATTACACCTGTAGAGCAGTGGCGCTAAGCCATACATTTACATGACAGCTGGCCAGAGCAACCAGGGGTGCTACAAGGCCTCATCATTGGGTGGATATATCGAAGGGAATCAGATAGGATTTAGAGATCTGGGAGACATTTCTAAGAGAATACAATGGGACAACCTGTTGGCAAGAGGACTAGGTGTTTAATATGGACTTACAGTTATACACGGATGTAGCGGAGGGGTTTAGGAATGGAAGCCTATTTTAAAAGTAGGAAGTTTTCAGAGGCATGGCCGAATAGGTGGATACAGTTGGATATAACTAGAGATATCACATTTTTGGAGATCTTCCCAATTTGGGTGGCCACTAGTGATGGGTGAAGTGACCCTAATTCACTCTGGAAGTGATTCCAGAGTGAAAGCGAATATGAGTGCTCGCAACACGAGAGCAGAGTACTTTATGCTATAATAGGTAATGCAAGTCCATTGTAAACAATGCCTTTGCGTTACTCCGCCTTCCACTTCACCTCATTTTGCCTTGTTTTTAAGCTTCAAAGGCGAATTTTGCAGTGATTCATAGGATTTCAGGTCACATGGGCTCCAGATTGTTCTACACAGCCTTAGTTTGGGGACGTGTGTGTAGGAAGCTGTAGTAGACAATCTGCTCTGAGAGCTCTCTGCAATTCAAACCTTCAAAAAGCTGTTAAAAAAGCCTTTTTGAGTCATTTTCTTTGCTGAAACTTTAGTTCATCGATTATAGGCAATCCTCCTGTGCTCATATCATCGAGCGTTTATTGTTTGTGTATGGATTTTGTATGTTAATGTACAACATTCAGTCTGTGTACTGAGAGACAGTGGACGTGTGCTTTGGGGGAAGGGTATATCTGTGGTGCAGGTAGATTAACTTGGAGAAAAAGACTTCTTTCTGTTTTGGTGATACTTTGCTTATAACTGTGTTAATGTACACACAGTAATATTTTCAATAATTCTTGTAATTTTTTTGATTGCTGTGGTGCATCAGTGCATAATTTTAGTTTGTTTAAAATATGTGGTTATATTACTGAAGTTTTCAACTCGCTACGCATTACTTGGTGTGTGTGTGTATGTTTGTGACACGTGTCATCAAATGAGAGACCTTTTATTGTGCCACATAGTAATTTCAGCAATGTGAAGCTGCTATCCACTGCAGCTGTGTGATTTTTGTACTTCTTTGTGGTATCTTTACTGGTACTAGTACTAGTGATTGTTACTGCAGCAGTACAGTACACTGCCCCCACCCGCCCCGCCCCAACCGCAAAGGTATTCTTTTCCAGATTTGAATTTCTGATGGTGAGCACTGGTTAGATGTTGTGCCTTTGTTGTCTGCATCTCTTCATTGCACAGCACAATCTTAATCTGTCTGTGCATTTGCATCTCTTTATGTCCCAATCTCCATCTGTAACTTAAGTCACAGTTGTTTCTTTGTCTTCCCTTCAGAGTACTGGACAGGTGTGGTGCTTAATTCTGCATAAACATTGTATTCATTAATATGCGTTTTTAAGTCAGGACCATCATCACGAGTCACTCATGATACAAATCACATTCTTCATCATCACGGTCACAAATGCAGTCACAAATCACGATTCACGATCACTCACGTTATGAATCACAACATTATTTTTTTTTCTAGTTACTTGGATGTATTGTAAGCCTGTTTTGTAGTATCTCTCTAGGCTTCACCACCCCACCATTGTACTCATGATACGTGTTTTTAAGTCTGGGAGTTTTAAGCTACAGCTCATCGGGGCCTGGGGAAGTACAGCTGTAGGCATTCATGTTTCTTCATCATCACGGTCACAAATGCAGTCACAAATCACGATTTACAATCATGTCACAAATCACAACATTAATTTTTTTAATAGTTACTTGGATGTATCGTAAGCCTGCTGGTCACGGTGCTGAACATGGATGGGATCCACACCTGTGCCCAGGGGAACAGGCACATCCTGCTCCAGAGGACCTGGTGCTGGACTTGGTGGTGGTGGTGGTGGTGGTTCAACTACCTCAGAGTCAGGACGGGGGGACACTCACAAGTTTTGAGCGGTCCAACAGGAATGGGTGCCCATGCCCTCCACACATGCACATGGTACGACGCTTACCACTACCACGCTGTTGCAGAGCTGTCCCATCCCAGACATTCCCTCACCCTGGTCCATCTCTCCTACTGAGCTCCCTCAGTCTGAGTAATCACTACTCACACTGTCACACAACACACACACACACAGTCACACAGACACAGACAAACAACTAACTACTTATAAAGGTAAGAAAAATAAAATTTACAGAAAGAACAAATTAAGTAAAAAAGAGTACAGAAAAGACAAAAAAATGTAGCTTTTAAAAAAGCTGTTGGGTCTAAATCAAAGTTTAAATCTCCTCGCTCTGATCTAAAAGTATCAGCAGTCACAAAACACACTATTCTCTCTGCGTCTGCACAGGAGAAAGTAAAAGTGTCTGCTTGTATGACTCACTTTCTTCCTGCCTAGCTAAAGAGCATGTGACTTACAGTACTGTAAGCCATGTGATGTGTGGGGGGGCTGCCAAATCTGAAACACCAAGTGGATCACTTAGAATCATAATGAGGAACACGAAGTTCAATAAAACAATGAATTCACCTTACTTAGCATTGCCATTCGTTTGTAACATGAAGCCCAGTGGCCAGCAAAATTGGAGTGAGCACTTGCATTGCCCTCTGCATAGCAGAGTGGCAACGCGAAGTCCCCACTTCGCGTTCACTTTGCTGGCAGAATTTAAATTTGCTGCATCTCTAGTGACCACACTGGTATGGGGACAGGACTTATGAAACTGGAAGGTCACAGTTTGATGTGTCAACAAAGCCATGGTAGAATTGTTGAATAAGAGGTGGGCCATGTCAGAGATGGTAATCAGGGTTTTGAGGCAGCTGGTGTTACAGAGCTTAAGACTGAACATGTCATTTAGGGCAGACACATTGAAGGGGTGCACAACATACTAGCTGACTGCCTCTCCGATTGCAGCTGGACAGGTTTTGTGACATCACACCCAAAGAAGAGTGCAAGCAGACGCCAATACCGGAATATACATGGGAGATTGGATAGAGGGAGCTGAACTATTGTTTCACAACTCCTGGTCCATCAGGACCCTAAAAGCCTATGAGGGCTCTTAGGGGGTGTTCAGTCATTCAGGGAATTACATGGTTGCAAGGAAGCTGGCAAGTGCCGAAGGACCAAGTGGCAAAATCTGTGGTTTGGGGTTGGAAAAGGAAGGTAGCACATGCAACCATGTGAATGCATCTAGCAGCGATAAGCCCAGTGTAAAACTTAAAAAGGTGGGGGGATAGAGCAAAGGGCAATCTACAGCATATGATGCAGGAATGGCTGCGGGTGTTTGAAAAGTCAATAGATGGCAGGAAGCCAATCATGGAGGTGCTGTTGCAGAGGTTAATAGGTGCCTTGAACTTAATATGCGAGTCTAGCAGTGAAGCAGCAGTGTTCAGGGCTGTTTACGCCACCATGTACATGGGGCCTTTAGGATTAGCGAAATACTAGGGCATGAAAGGGGAGATGAGTTAGGGGGCCTCAGATGGTAGAATGTTAGTTTGGCACTCAGGAAAGTAAGTTTGCCCCAAGACAATCAAAGACTGATCAAGTGGTGGGGGGTGTACAGGCAAATTAAAGTGACAGGGGGACAGTGCAATTTGCCCAGTGGAAGTACTGTTAGCGTACACTTTGGTGCGACCAAAAGGCAGGGTCCCTTTGTTTATACATGGAGATGGGCCAAGGGTGACCAGCATGCAGGCCATTGCTGTGTTGAAGAAAGGGATGCAGTTTTTAGGCAAAGATCCCAAAGGATACTCATCCCATTCCTTCAGATTTGGAGCTACTTCAAAGACTGCAGCACGAGGGGGGACAAGTGAGGAGATAAAGTAAAAGGAGTGGTGGGCCTCAGAATGCTTCAAAAGATACATTCGGAATATAAAAAATGATGATACTAACTCTGTTCTTTTTCACTCCCCAAGCAGGTAAAGAAGAGCCACTATTAAAACAAAAAAATAATTAAAAAGGGTAAGGGGGGAATGGGAGGTGAGGTCATGTCACAATTCATGCTTGTTATTTATTTACTCAATAGGTTTATTTATTTATTTTATTTAGTTTTTGTTGACCGGGTAAGTGCACAAGGTAAATCCTGCCTATTTTCAGGCATGACCCAGGGGAGGGGGATACAGATGAACACCAACTGACCTTGAACCAGATTAAGCTGTTGGTGGTATTTTTAGTGAATGAGGGAAATTTGGCCAGGACACAGGGGAAATTACCCTACTCTGTGGTTGCAGAGGGCACTGTCGCACTGCGACAGGGATGGAGGACTCCAGTCCAGGTCTGGATGAGGAACAGGATGGTTGTGTTGCAGCAGCTCCAGGTCCTGAGTGTGGACCTAGCACTAGTCAAATCCCAGATACAGAAATACAGCCTGTGTTGATGGATTTAATGGGACTCTGTCTAATATTAATAACTAGGAAAATAGACATATGTGGAGTGACTGAGACTTGGTTTACTCAAGAACTTTGGGGGCAAAATATCCCAGGATACACTTTATTTGCTAAACATCGTGGACACACTAGAGGGGGTGGAGTTGCAGTATATATTAGAGAAGGAATAAATTGTTATGAAACATACAACGATATTTTGAACCCTGATTGTATAGAATGTGTGTGGGTTAAATTATTATTGGAACAAGAAACTATAGCCTTGGGAATCTGCTATCGCCCGCCCTCTTTAGATAAGGAATGTAATAATTCATTTTTGGACTATATTCAGAAAATCAGTCATCTCGATAATATAATATTAATGTGTGACTTTAATTATCCAGGAATCAACTGGGATACACTATTGGGCTCTTGTCATCAGGAAGCTAAATTTCTTGAATTAGTTATATCCATGGGCCTGGAACAACTTGTGCATAACCCAACTAGAAAAGCTAACATTTTGGACCTAAAACTTACTAACATATATGAACAGACAGAATCTCCAACAATTGTTGCCCCACTAGGAGATAGCGACCATTGTATGGTATTGTGGGCAATTAATTATTATGTGATGAATGTTAAAGGTAAAATCGAAATGAGAAACTATTCTAAAGCTAATTATAAGGAAATAGAAACATATCTTATGGAATGGAATTGGGAACAGGAACTGAATGAGTTACAAGTAAAACAAATATGGCACAGAATTAAGGAAAAACTGAGTTACTGTGTCAACAAATGGGTACCTGTACGTAGAAAATATTTCAGTCATAAAAGACTTCCTATATGGTTTTCATCCAAAATTAAAAAACTCATAAGATCTAAAAAAAGAGCCTTTAACAAATACAAAAAGCACAAAACTGTAATTAATTGGAACAGGTTCAAAATAAAAGCAAATAAAACTAAACTAGCAATTAGAAAAGCAAAAAAAGAAATGGAGCTCAGATTAGCTACTACTAATAAAGACAATAAAAAACAGTTTTTTAATTATATTGGCTCTGTGAGAAAGAATTCTTCGAAAGTCGGTCCATTATTGATAAATAATAAGTTAATATCTGATGAACTGAGCGTGGCTAATGAATTCAACAGATACTTTACTAGTATTTATAAAGCTAACGAAACAATTAATGCTAAAATTCCCAAAATTAAAGAAAGACTAGAAGAAATTACAGTTCCTGAAGTATATTCTGCTATAAACTCCTTTACATCTTCTTTATCTGAAGGTACTGATAGTTTTTCTTTCCTATTTTTAAAATAAATTTCATATGAAGTAGCTGGCGCCCTAACTTTATTGTTCAATAAATCAGTCTACACTGGTGTAGTAATAGATGACTGGAAAGAAGCCTGGGTCATACCTATTCATAAGAGAGGAACAAAACAGAGGGTAGAACAGTACAGACCTATTAGCTTAACGTCCTGCATAGGAAAAATTTTGAAAAAACTTATAATGTATAGAATTAATATGCACATCACAAGGAATGGGCTAGAGGACATTACACAGTATGGTTTTGTTGCTGGTAGATCTTGTCAGAGCAACCTGATTAATTTCTTTGAAATTTTTAGTGCCGCCCTGGATGCAGGGTTCCCTGTGGATGTTTTTTTTCTCGACTATGAAAAGGCATTTGACTCTGTTTCTCATAAGATCTTAACTGAAAGCCTAGCCAATATTGGTTTGCATAAAAACATTGTCGGTTGGATCTCTGCATGGTTGACTGATAGAAGACAACAGGTAAATATTAGGGGTTACACTTCGACCTGGAGTAAAGTGACTAGTGGTGTGCCTCAGGGGTCAGTCCTTGGCCCTACTTTGTTCAATATTCTCATCTCTGAGTATGAAAACCACTGAATGGGGTTTGGGTTAATAAATACGCTGATGACACTAAACTGGGGTGTATAGTTAATGACTGCACATCGATTTCTATGCTACAAGAAAACCTAAATGATTTATTTAATTGGCTAAGAACATAAATTTAATTTTAATATTGCCAAATGTAAAGTTATGCATTTTGGGTATAATAACAGATCTGCTAATTATTTTTGAACAACTTTTTATTGAACAAAGTAACTACTGAAAAAGACCTGGGCATTTTTATCACTAATAACTTAAAATTTTCTGAACACATTCAAAAAACCTCCCAAAAATGTCACAGATTAATAACATGCCTACTAAAAAATATTAAATCTAGAGAACCGGAAGTCTTACTTCCAATTTATTGTAGTGTAGTAAGAGCAAATTTAGATTATTGTGACTCTTTTTCCGCCCCAACCTTGGTTAAGGACAAGGTATTAGTTGAAAAAATACAGAGAAGATTTATGAGACAAGTGGATAATTGTAAAACTTTATCATATAGTAGTAGATTACAAAAATTGAAACTATACTCCTTGGAATATCATTCTCTAAGGGGGGACCTATGTCTAATCTATAAGGCTTCTAGGGATAATTTTCTGGTTGAAACATTATGCTTAGAATGGTATAAGAAAATGAATAACATCAGATCCCATAGACTACAATTAAAATTAGTCACCAATAGGTCTACTAGTCGATATCATTATTTTACCCAGAGAATAGTGCAGATTTGGAATTCGCTGCCACTTGAAGCAGTACATAGTAGTACCATACAGTTATTTAAAAAATATCTTGACCTTTTTATGGGTAATAAAAAATATGAATTCCATCCAGGTTAAGGATGGCAAGTTCATTATGGGCTAGTCCCCCGAACTCGAATACACCTATGAAAATGAAGTCTTAATAGAACGACCAGAGATGGATGACGAATTAATTCTACAAAAACAACTTAGTGAAAAGAAAAAACATTTAACTGAAATGCTTTTAGCAGCAGAAAGTGACTTTCGGATGAAAAAAATACAATTAATGGAAGAAAGGTCTAAATGGAAAAGATCTGCGTTGAGTCCCATTCAAGAAGGAAATACACATTTGCCTATTTCTTTAGCTGTGAAAGAAAGCCCTGGACCATCAAATAAATATGAAAACCCTTTGGTCCTAAGGCAGAAACATGTGGATAACAGTTCTTCTGAGAAATGGACCCCAGGCAGGGCCCTTCAGGATGCAGGATGGACTTTACAAAATGATATATGGATTCCGGATACAGCAATTACGATAACGGGGATGGAGGAGCACGCAAATGAAGCTGAAGGAGATCGGCAGTAATGTGTTTCTAGTGATCAAACTACAAGCAGTGGTGTTTTGACTAAGTCCAGTTTCCCTTACTGCTTTGGCGCAGGACAAAGATGAGGCTATAACTACGCCAGACGCTGCGGATACCTCGACTGATAGTTTGTTTCCTACAGCCATTGCACAAAAACAGGCATTAAATAAAACTGGTATCTTATCCAAGAACTTAGTTTCATCAGGAGGCTTGATAGAAGGAAGTGGCAGTACCCAGAAGAAACAGACACCACAAGCAGAGGGCTCGGAGAAACAGTCTATGCAGAGGGCTTTTCAGGAAACCAGCTGAGGCAGCAAAAAGGAGGTATTTAGTGCGCTTACAGTATAAAGGTCTTGCACCAATACCTCCAGACAGACTTTGGGTTGGTAAAACCCTTGTTATTGACTCCTGGGGGTTTTCCCCAGCTGAAATATATGCGTTTATACATGCTCCAGGGGATAGAACATACGACATTAGTTTTTGTACTATGCCTGCTTTAGATAAGTTTTGGAGACTGTACTATGATTTAAAAGATACAGACTTTTGGAAAGACTTTACGGCTATCCCTATAACGAAGTCCACTATTAAAACAGTCACTCTCTTGTTCAGGAATGAAGGGGTTAATATTAGTAATATTTTGTTCTGGTTAGAGAAATGATGCACAGTATTTGATAAACCTAAATCGATAATGGACGATAATGGTTTTTGGACAGGAGGTTGGACAGTCAGAGTACAACTTTTACAGACTGAGATGGGAATACAGCATTTGCCAAGTTCCCTTTATTTAGGAAGGGATAGAGGGATTTTATTTTATGCAGGTCAACCTAAAAGTTGTTTTAAGTGTGGCTCATTACAACATCTAAGTTACGATTGTGACCAGATAAAGTGTTTTCACTGTGGGATGTTGGGACATTCAGCAAACAGGTGTCAGGCCGCTCCAAGCTATGTGGGGATATTGACCATTCCTTTTCAGAATGTCCATGGGCAGAGCATGATATGGACGATAACTCCAATCAGGAATTTTTTTTTAGCTCAGACTCGAAGACCTTTCTTTCCTTCAGAAATTTCTAAACCTGGAAGACAGAGGGGTAGAGGTAGAGGGGGAGGGATGGGAAATAGTGGAGAGAGAAGAGGTCAGGCCCCTCCACTACCGAGACAAGGAATTACTATAGAGTCTTTAGGGACATCTAGAGGGAAAACGTTTTCAGAAGGGAATAGAGGGGACGAGGAGACTCCCTTTACTACTCCCCAAAGTTCTCTGCCGTGAAGAAGTTTCATTTCAACAGTATCAGAAGGGCAGAAGGGGGAGAAGTTTAAGAACCCCCAAGAGGGAGTTTTTCACAAACCACAGGCTGAGGAGAGGACAACAGATTTAATACAGGAAGACAGTCCATCTATTCTCCCTCCAGAAGCCCCTTTATCCCCACTTCCCCTAAGTAATAGGTATGAAATTCTTACTACTTGGGGTGACCAGGTAGACATGGCCCAACCCATGGATACTGGCATTATTGGAATGGAGGTTTCAATAAATGAGACAGATTTAAATGAAATCCCAAGTCGTTCAGAGGCCCTACCATGTAGGAAACCACAGAAGTGGGTGACACGCTCAAGTGGGAAATCTTTGAAATTTCCTCCCGAAACCCACCAATCTGAAGGTAGCTAGTCTAAATGTGATTAGTATAAAATCTAACTCAAAACGACTAGCTACGTACGGTGTTTTACAACACTTGAATTTTGATGTATATTTTCTACAAGATACCAGATTACATTCTCGAAGGGAAATAGCGCAGGCTTCAGTAGATTGGAAATGGGGCTTTCCCAATGGTCAATAGGGACAGAAACATGTTGCAGGGTGGGATTTTGTTTTCTGACACCTGAAATTCAAATTCTAAGATTGGTGGATTTAGAGCCAGGGCGAGTACTTATTTTGGATGTTATCTTGAACTCAGTATCATATAGACTAATAAACATTTATGGACCCCAAACTAAAGCTTTAAGGGGTTCTCTGCTGAAAAAAATACAGCCTTATTTACATACGAGCAGGCAAGTCATTTGGGGTGGGGAATTTAATATAAATTTAAAAGAGAAGGGCACTCCTGGGAAACAGTATTGTGATAAAGCGATGCTTAAATCAATTGTGAAAATAGCAGGATTGCAGGATGTATGTGTAGGTTCTAGAGGGGAAACTTGTTCAACCTTTCATAAGGGTCACCTATCTTCTTGTATTGATTTTTTCTTTATTAAACAATATATTCCATTAGCAAAGGTAGAAACAATTCCGATAGAAACTTTGGACCATTGTTTAATAGGTTTTCAGGTATCTATACCCTTACATAGGGAAGCAGGGCGTGGTGTTTGGAGACTAAATATCTCCATTTTCCAAGATGTGGTAGTAATTCAACAGATTAAGATGACTATTACAGATAAACTAACGACATTGGTATTGTATGATAGTGTGGGTTCTTGGTGGGAGGACATGAAAGACTGTTTGATAGGCTTTTTTAAAATTTTAGGTACCACACAAGTACAGTCATCCTATAAAAAATACGTAAGGTTAAGGGTAGTTTTTGAAGATTTACTTACTCGTCAGTGTGAACATAAAGAAAATCTATCATCCGAATTAGAGACTGTGAGGGAGCAGATGTGTCAATTTCAGTATAATAGACTGATTTCTCTACAAAAGGAACAATCCTTTGGGACTCAGGGTACAGCCACCCAGGTGAACCCATATCTTGCAAATCAGGAGCAGAAGGAAAAAAAGATTATTCCTTTTTTGTTAACGAAGGAAGGTTTTGAGGTAAGAAGTAACGAGGGAATTGTGGCATACTTAGAAAATTATATTGGAACAACCTTTGCTTTAGTTAATGGGAATAAGGAGAAAGCGAGGTTAATTTTAGATTCAGCAACACCCCCTCGCTTAGGTATAAAACAAACAGAGAATTTGTTAAAACCTTTTTCAACTTTAGAAGTAGAGAAAGTAATAATGGGTTTAAAAATAAAAACTTCTCTGGGGTCGGATGGTTTACCAGGGGAATTTTACAAGTTGGTATGGTCAATTATGCCTTCGGTATTAGTGCAGTTATTTAATTCCTTTTTATTGGACCATACACTACCTACACAGATGTATGAAGGTTTGTTGATTTTTTTATTTAAATCTGGGTCACGTAGTGATATTAATAATTGGCGTCCGATCATGTTATTGAATGTAGATTTTAAGTTATTCGTAAAATTATTAGGGAACTGACTAGCTTCTGTTATGACAGAGTTGTTACTCCCTACTCAATTCTGCTCTGTACCGGGCCGAAGTCTGACTGATGCTTTAATTTTCTTAAAATATCTGGTAGAGAAAGGTATGGGGCAACACAAGATTCCAAATTTAGAGGGTTATATAGCTAGTCTAGATCAATCAAAGGCATTTGATAAAGTCTCACATATATATCTGTGGGAATGTCTGAGATGTTATGGAATCCCTGAGGAGTTTGTACAATGGATCCAATTGTGTTATAGTTTGGCATATGTTAGACCTTTTGAAAATGGTAGATTAGGGAAAAAGATTGGGATTTACCGGGGAGTAAGTCAGGGTTGCCCCCTGAGTCCCTTGTTAAATGGGTTTGCGATAGACCCATTATTATGGATTCTTCAGAAGTCTCCGAATATTTGTGGCATTTCAGTAATTGACTCACCTGTATGTAAAATAATAGCTTACACAGATGATTTATGCTTAATTATAAAAAATGGGAATTCTTTAATCAAAGCATGTAATTTAATTCAGGAACTGGGGGAAGAAACGGGCATGTTTGAATTTGGGGAAAACAAAATGGCTGGGTTTCTGTCAGGCCCTGAAATTATTGGAGGTTTTTTGGTAGCTAAAACACCTTGTAAAATTTTGGGGATTTATTTTGGGGGTACTGATATGGCTAAGTATAATTTGGAGAAAGCATTACAAATAGGTTCTGCTAAAGTGCTTCAATGGAATCAATGGAAAGTGTCAAAAAAGAAAAGAATGTATTACATTAAAACATTTTTGATTCCGATTTTTTTATTCATTAGTAGGATTTTTCCTCTCCCTTTGGATTTGGAAGCCAAAATATTGGTTTTTTTTTTTAGCTGCTTTTGGGGTAGTAGGTTAAATCCAATTAAAAGGAATGTATTGTACAGGGAAATTAAAGAAGGAGGTACAGGGATGCCTAATCCAGTCTTGTTTTTCTTTTCAATTTTTTTATACTAATGTTTTGCCCTTATGAAAGGTTGTTCTACAACTTTGGGGAGACTGGGGATTACAGGAATTGAAAGGGGTTTTGAATGAATGGAAACAAAACAAGTTTATGCATAAAAATAAACGTTGCCCTAGGTTAGGGAAACAATGGGAGGGAGTTTTTGATAAAATTAAACACTGGGGAATTAGTTATGATTTAGTATTAAAACTTCCAAGGAAAATCTTTTATCAGGAGGTTTTATGATCATGTTTTGGAGTAACGATTTTTGAAGGGTTTTCATAATTTGCTAAAAACCAGATTATTAAATATGTCCTAGATGATAGAATACCTGTTCAGATGTGGGATCAGGTGTGGTTAAGTATTCATGAACAGATAAATGTGAAAGAAAATCATAAACATAAATCCTTGTTAGAAAGGAACTGCTCAAGGATAACCTGCATGAATATAGTGGAGTCTATGGACCATTTATATTTTCACTGTGTAACACAGTTTTGGGATGTAGTAAAGAATCGATGGAAAGGAGTGCCTTTTATTCTGCCTAAATCAGGTCTTTTGTTTTATGGAATAATTCCATCAGAAATGCAGTTTTTTTCACATAGTACATTAAGGTTGATTATGGCTCACTTTTTATATTGGATTTGGATCAGTAGATGCAGATTTACATTACAACAACAAGTTACTTCAGTTTTAGAATAATTTATTTTGATAGATTCAGGTCTCAAATCTATAAAGCAGAAAGAAGCAAGTACTTTGGAGGCTGGCATCTGGAATTCGAGATGGAAGCAATTTTCTTTTATTTAAAAAAAAGAAAACTTGTTTAGGAATATTTGTTTTAGGAAAATAGGATATTGTGGAATAGGGGTTTAAGGGTTTAGATGATTGGGGGTTTGAGTGTGGAAATATATGTGGTCACAGGATGAAAATAGATGTATATATATAAAATGTCTTTCAGTCTCTTATTTCTAGGGGAGGGGTTTTGTTAAGTATTAAGGGAGGGTTATTTCTAATCATCTGACAAAGTATGACTTAAATATTCTTTTAGTAGTTTATATAAGTTTTATAAGAGTTTTTGTGTTATGTTTGATTTTGGTGAACTTTATGAATAAAAATGTGTTAAAATGTAGGGAAGGGGAAGGGGTGGGTTTAAAGTAGGCTTTTTTTATGTTTAGAAACTTTATATGAATTAATAATTAGTTCTGTTTTTTTTCTTCTTGGATTTTCAGGAGTGTCAAGAGAAGATTTGGATTTAGTATAATTGTATTATGACTTGATTAGTTTGAAGAAAAAAATAATAAAAATGTCCCCTACTGTTATAGTGGGGGGGGGGCTTACTTTATTTATATCGCTCAAAATGTTTTTCTTAAGTTTAGGGTCTTTGTATGTATAAATCCCTTCTGTTGTGATTTTGTATGATATAATATTGATCTGTACATATTTTGTTATGATTTAATAAAAAATTCCCCTACTCTTTTCAATAAGTGCCTTGGGATCTTTAACATCCACCTGAACTACCACCAATCCAGGCAGATGGGACTTCAGTTTAACATCTCATCTGAAAGACGGCACCTCAGAAGTGCAGCACCCCTCTCATGCTGCACTACAGTGTCAGTACTGGGATATTAACCCAAATGCCAGATGTGGGAACTGAACCCACAGCCCTCTGATCTCCCGGCCTCAGAGGCAAGTGTGTTCCTACTGAGCCACTGACACTGACAGGTTGGAGTGAGAGGCTAGAGGTGTAGATATGCAAGCAATCCTTTATTTATTGGACAGAAAAATGGGTATCCTGGCAGCCTGTGGGTGCCAACTATACATGGATCTGAACCTGATTAAGCTGATCTGGAGAGGAGTTCGGAGAATGAGATGGGGAAGTTGTTACCACTCTTACGAGAAATGAAAGGGGAGAACAGGAGGCCAGACATGCTTATAATACATTTAGAAGGTAATGATCTTGGAACGAGGACATGGTTGGCCATTTTTTATCAAATAAAGGAGGACATTGCAGTAATAAAGAAATAGTGGCCAGCAGTTATGCTGGTGTGGTTTGAAATGGTCCCAAGAAGGGTATGGTGACATGTGCACAGCCATAAGGCTATAGAGAAGGCCCGGAAGCACATGAACATGAGAGTCAGTAAGCTGTTCACAGAAAATGGGGGTAGGGCCATAAAAAGGGGGATTGAGGAACAGCAAGATGAGTTTTATAGGGGATATGGGGTACACCTTTCATGTCTAGGCTTGGCTCTTTTTACTTCAGAAATAGGGGAATTAGTGGAAGCGTGGCTAAAAGAAAGAGTAGCATAAAAAAAAGAAAAGAAGGGAGAGGAAAAGAAAGGGGATAGTCGGGGAAACCCACCGTCTGGCACAAGCTGGAGGTGGGCTACTGGAAAATAAGGGTGGGGAGGATGGGGGGCAAGACACAGATGGCTGCAGGACACTGAAGGACAGAAGAGGGGTATGGGTGTACACTTGTACCCAGCCAGAGGAATAAGAGAAGAGCGGCCCCCAGATGTACATCTGGAAGGAGAAGATAAAAATGAATATGTATTTTAAAATTGTACATAATAAAGAAAATTGTAACTATGTTTTGAATAATTGTGGATGAGAATTTGTGGATTGTTTGGAAAGAAAATGGAGTAAAATAATTGCCATCTGAGCACCCACACAATGGTTGTCTGTGTATTATTGGGGGGGGTCTGGGCACAAAGAGGTTTGCACAAAAGGGGCATACCCTATTGTCAACAGACCCCAACCAACAGGGTGTCTCTAAGGCCAGGGAGAATAGAATGCAGACAGTGACATCACTGGGGGGGGAGGGGGTGGAGCATCATGAGGTCAGTATGAGGTAGGGGATCAGGATTGGACAGAGAGAGAGAGAGAGAGAGGGGTGAGCACAGAGGGGTTTATAAGGGTCTGCAGGAAGCTGGAGACCTCATAATTTTGCTGCAGAGAAGTTTTCCCACCCGCCCAACCAAAGGAAGTACGTACTGGGTAAGAGAGGTTGGAGGTTTTTCACTGCTGTCAGTGGACAGCAGGGATACAGGATGGACTGCTGGTGGTGGATGGCAGGGAAAAAAGGAATATGGAAAATAGGGTTGGGGGAGGCTTGGTGGTCGGGAACAGGACACAGATGGCTGCAGGACAATGCAGGACAGAAGAGGGGTATGGGTGTACACTCGTACCCAGCCAGAGGAATAAGAAGAAAGTGGCCCCTGGGGAAGAAGAGAAGAATGAATATGTATTTTAAAATTGTTCATAATAATGGAATAATGGAAAATTGTAAATATATTTTGAATACTTGTGGTTGTGAATTTGTGGATTGAAAAGAAAATGGAGTAAAATAATTGCCAACTGAGCACTCACACAATGGTTGTCTGTATATTATTGGGGGGGCTCTGGGGACAATAAAGTAATTTGTGATGGTAGACTCTGCATTCTTAGTTTCTGGGGTGACAAGAAAGAATAATTTTTTTAATTTATTTATTTGCCATCTTTGACCCCAAAAGGTCCACTAAGGTAATAAAGTTTGTTTCCAGGTGCATCAAGGGGTGTGTGTGTGAGTTGTATGAACCTGTTTTATTGACCCCGATATAATTCCTCAAGACTGGAGACAATAAAGCAACTACATGGCAATAAATCCTGTCTCTGGGGCCAGAAGAAATGATACCCCAAGAATGGAGGCAATAAAGTAACTACAATACAGTAAACCCTACCACTGGGGCCAGAAGAAGTGACACCCCAAGTCTGGAGGCAGTAAAGCAACTGCATGAAAGTAAGCCTTGCCTCTAGGGACAGAATCAATGATACTTCAAGACTGGAAGCAATAAAGCAATTACCTGACAGTAAAAACTGCCTCTGTGGACAGAAGAATTGATACCCTGAGGCTGGGGACAAAATAGCAACTACATGATAGTGAGCCCTGACTCTGAGGCCCAAAGAAATGATAGTCTGAGACTGGAGACTATATAGCAACTACGTAACAGTGAACCCTGTGTTTCTTAGTTTCTGGGGCCAGAAATTCCCTGAGATTATAGGCAATGACATATCCTGCCTTTATGATTTTTCTGGGGCTAGTACTACTACCAGCAATAACAGGGGAAGGAACTCAATTCTGAAACAATCGGAGAAGGTAGTTACATTCCAAAAATTAAAAAGAGTTATAATATTATATAATAAGTCTTTCTTCTCTTTTCTCAAAAGATGTGAGATGTTATTCTGACATTCGAAGTGTTATGCATTGCAAATGCTACCATCCACAATCAGCAGTAGAAAAAAATATGGCCAGTAAAGAAATTTTTTCTGAGTGGCTCAGAAGATGAGATTAGAAGTACTGAGAATTTTGCCTGCTATAGTGTGCACCCCATAATCAGTTGTTAACATAACTATATATTTAATTTTAAAGTGCCAGTTGCATTATTCACCCAGGCAAATCCCACAGCTTTAAAAAGCCTCTTTAGAGAAACTTCAAAGCTGATGTTATTGTCACTTATTCCACAGATGCATCGTAGGTACTGCTATGAGTTTTGTTTTCTTCTTTTTCATAATTAACATCATCTACTGTACGTGGCTAAAGTTTGGCAAGTTAACCTTCATGGACATTAGTTTTTCTACATTGTCTGATGTAAATCTAGTTTGTGTATTAGAGGGCATGAGTCCAATGAGTGGCCTGTCTCTACAAAGGTGTCATGCATCCTGAAATTTTGGAGGGACACAAAATCCAAACCTTTCTAGGGGGGGTCCAGGGGAATGCTCCCCAAGAAAATATTTGAAAAACTGAAGTCAAATGGTGCATTTTGGTGACTTTTAGCAGGCCAGGAAGCTGTTCCCCAACATGCTAAATGCCATCATAATAACAGAACAAAGATAATTTTTTTTTTCAATAAAAAATACATTTTTATTACGAAATTACAAACAACCCAAAAAACTGTGATCAGGCACAACAGAGACCACGGTGAGCAAACCAAGACAGAAAATTAAGGGGGTGGGAATAATTACATCAGTACCACATCCCCACCAACAGGCCCTCCAAAATACGGCACACAGAGCAAACAAGATTGCAATACAGTCTTGCCAACAAAACTAAAACTGGTCAGGCGGGGGGCACACACAGTCATTCAATGACCCATTTAGTGACACCCCACCTCCCACAGGCTCTCTAAACAGATCAAGTCCAATAACAGACCATACTAAATATTCATCATAATGCTCCAACTGCTCGGGGGGGGGGTAACCCACTCCAGTCAAAGTTAATAAAAAACACTCCATTCAAGAGCACCCCACCTCCCACAGGCTCTTCAAACAGATCAAGTCCAATAAAAGACCATACTAAATATTAATCATAATACTCCAACTGTGGGGGAGGTAACCCACTCCAGTCAAAGTTAATAAAAAACACTCCATTCAAGAGCACACCACTTCCTGCAGGCTCTCCAAACACAGCACGCATAATAAAAAAACATACTAATGAAGAATACTAGCAAAAATCCTACTACCTTTGAGGACAACCCACTCCAAGTCAAAAAAACTTACACTCCATTTAAGAGCACACAACATCATGCTGGCTGTCAAAACAGAGCAAACCTAATAAAAATAAATTAATACCATTACTAACAACAGTCACCACTGACAAATGACTGAGGGGGTAACTCCAAACCCAGATGACTGACCTCCTCTTGCAATGCCTACAGAGACAGATGAAAAACAATAAATATCACTGACTGACAACACAGGGGTTGGGGTTAGAGGACATATCCTACCCCAGAAAGTCAATAACCACCCCTTAACCTCTGAATAAAAGCAAACCTTTCTTTTGTTTGAGGAGGACTTATCTGTACAAACCAGCAGGAGTCATTTTTCACTTGAACCAAAGTGAAAGCTGGCTCGGGAGTGGGGTGTTGTGCTGCCCCTCTAAGTTGACTCCAATACACACCCGACCTCCTGCAAAAGAGCAACCACCGCTGTTCCAAGTTTCAGCGCCAGCACCCAATGCTTTCTGGTAGGATCGCACACAAGGTGGAGTCATTGCCTTTCCTCAGCTAACCAAGCACAGAACTCCACCACTGTGGGTTGATGCTATCTAGTCAAGTCAGCGGACACACTTCAACCCTGAATGACACTTACTTTAAACACATGATGTGGCCCAGGGAAAATAACGTTTGGAGAATTTCAGTTAGTTTGTCCCTGAAAGCCCAGTGCTCGGCTTTCAGGGCCCAGCTCTCAAGAAAAGCATGGCTTCTAGCTTAGGAGCTCACAGCAAGAAGCTAGATGGTAAGCAGCAAACCCATTGTGGAAAGGGTTTTGCTTATGTGTACCAATATTAGAGTACCAGAGCGAGGTCTAGGCACAAGAAATTACTAGTTATTTCATAAATTCATTCAACCTCCTACCTTGTCTCTCTGTAGGACTGCTTGCCTGGCTGCTGATCCATGATCCCATCGCTCTTTTGCTGCGATGTCTGGGCCTGTGGTTTTGAGATTTTTTGGTGGCAATGGCGCACTTTCAGACCGAGACCTCCATCTTCCTCAGCCAGATACACAGCAACACACCCTTAAAACTTCAACTGCCCTCCTCTGTGTTTTTCTAAAGAGGATGTTTTTACTTCCCTCATGGAGGGGCAGGAGCCCAGGTTTAAAACGCATTTGTTCTGCCTATATCTCTGAGAGGTAGACTCTCCCTCAGTCTCTCTCTCTGTCTCTCTCTTTCTCTCTCTCTCTGTCTTTCTCGGCAGCCATCTAAAAAATATTAACTTTTTTTATGAGTAAATAACTG
Organism: Neoceratodus forsteri; assembly: GCA_016271365.2. Lineage (NCBI taxonomy): Eukaryota > Metazoa > Chordata > Ceratodontiformes > Ceratodontidae > Neoceratodus > Neoceratodus forsteri. The sequence goes on from CM057449.1 coordinate 740,597,735, forward strand.
ACGGACGATGTGTTGTTCCTCAGTCTGTCTGACTCTGTCTTCCTCATGCGCACAGTGGAGCTGGTGCCAGAAAATGCACAATTTGCCGCACAGCATGTTGTCCTTCTTGTATCACTGTGCAATTGGCTACTGAGCTGATGAGTTCCTTGACAGACTGACGGTGCAAACAGGAGAAGTGATTGGTAGAAACTATTTAGAATGTCAGCACAGACTACCAATCATTTCTTACACCTAAGCTAGTTAACATACATGCTATTTTTTAAAGTCGTACTTGTAGATGAGTAAGCAGATGGGACCCTAGCTGTCCACCCCCACCACCAACAACTTTTAAAAAAGCATACATTGTTTCATGCATTGTAATTGTGGAAAATAAATTTAAAAAAAAAGAAAAAAAAACATACTTTTTTCTGGGTCTGGTACCTTTGTCACACTATCAAAAGACAGAGGCTCAGTTGCCTGATTCCAATTTCCCGACAGGTACGTCTGCCCAACTATCAAAATAGTGAAACTCAACTGCCTGACTGCAAATTCCTGACTGTGCTTTCAAATGACTCTTGATCAAGTCAGGGCTAAATAAGCAGGAGAAACAACCAAAAAGGCTGTTGTCACCTGCTGTGGTCTGGTTAAGGAGAACTCAATTTTAAGAGCATGTTTGGAGCAGCTTGAGGATTTTTATTGAACAGCTAATCGGAGACTAAAATGTTTAACTATCCAGCAGATAGAAACCTTACATTGACTACTGGAGTGACCCACATTATGTTGCCTGATTGCTCTAAATTATTCATGTTCATGTTTTAGCTGTCAGAACCAGAGCGGTACGTGTTGAAGCTCTTTACCTAGTGCTGCAAAATGGGCTTTGATGAATGTGGCACATAATACAATGTGAAGTGTTTTACTTGTATAGTTAAGTACAACATACATTTGGCTATATTTTATTCTATTTCTGCTGGTATTTCAGCATTTTGCATTAGTTGTGTTAGGTGTTAAATTTCAGCTCAGTATGTAGGACTTAATTGTACAAGTAAAACACTTGTCGTCTGCTGGAATTTCGACATTTCACTTGTTGCTCATGTTTCATCTGTCATAACCAGAGTTGTACCAGAGTACCATGCTGAACCTCTTTACCCAGTGCTAAGTAATGTTGGATCTCATCTTTATACACTCATCGGGTTATAAGGTGAAACAATATCCAACCTGAGCTTTGAACTGCTACTGTCGGGATTTCAGCAGTTGGTCAAACGTGCTGCGGAATTCTAAATGTGTCGGGATTTTGAAGTCAGGTAATGGAATGTCGGGCTTTTGAGAGTCGGGCAAATGTATGGATCCCCTTTTTTCCTGTTTGATCAATTATATTGGGGGGCACATGCCCCCTAGGGCCCTATGGGCATGGTGCCACTGTGTCTCTAGTGGTGTGCCCCAGGTCTCTGTGTTGGGTCCTCTACTTTTTAACATACTAGTTTCCAGTATGCAAACATAAGATGGGGATTGAATAAATAAATATGCTGAAGACTGTAAACTAGGGTGCGTAGTAAACAATGCCCAGTCTATTGCCCTTCTGCAAGATAATTTAAATAAACTGAGTGACTGGGCAGTAGATAACAAAATGAAGTTCAATGTTACAAAATGTAAGATCATGCACATGGGAAAGAATAATATTCAGTCCACCTACCCAATGAATAACATAAAGCTAACAGTTACAACAGAAGAGAGGGATCTGGGTGTTACAATATTGGATAATCTAAAATTTGACATACACGCAAATAAAAAAGTCAAAAAGTACTATGGTATATTGGGAAGTATTTTGAAGCACATTAAAAGTAGAAATCCTGTGGTCATTCTGCCACTATACACTGGCCTTGTACGTCCACACCTGGACTATTGTGCACCCTTTTGTGTTCCTACTTCAATAGGCTGACAAATCATGATGGAGAAAGTTCACTGTAAGGTCACTAAAAGGATTAATAACATGGTTAACAATGACTACATGTGCAGACTCAAATCACTCAAGTTATTTTCATTGGAATACAGAGCTCTAAGGGGTGATCTGATTTACACTTTTAAGGCCCTTCAAAATGAATCTATATTAGATATAATCTGCCTGGAAAGACAACTAATTAATAATAATACAAGATCCTATAATCTTAAGTTAAAAACTGCTATAAGTAAAACTACGAAGCGTAAAATATTTTTTACCCACAGGGTGCCCCCCACATGGAACTCACTCCCCATAAACACTGTTACTAGCGAAAATGTGGAACAATTTAAAAAAAGATTAGACCTTTATATGGCTGATAGGAAGTATACCTGCCACCGCAAAACATGCTAGTGGCGAGTTCTCTATGGGCTAACGCCTTTTGAACTTGTATCCATCCATGAATCTATGTATCAGTTACAACATCCCCAGCAGAGTTAAATAAATGTTCAGAACAGACACTGGAGGGTGGGCATCCAATATACTTACAAGCCAGGGTAGCCAGCTTTGGACAGCATGATTGTTGTTTCTTTCCAGTAACCTAAAAGGTCATTCTTAATATTAATGTTGGGTTCAGACAGGTATGCATATACCATGCTTACTACAGAGCATGCTTCTTCTTCTTCTTTTGGAATTTCAATGTCCTGCAGCCAGCCCCAAGTGTCATTCTCTTCATTGTCTGCTTCTGTACTGTTTCTTGGTGCAGACTTCAGAGCTTGAGATGGTGTCACTGTAATACGACTGCTATCTAATGAAACCTCATCTACTGGATCAGTCAAACGTTGCCTGTATTTCAACTCCTCCATCAGACCCCAACTGAAAGTATCTGTCAAAGTTTGGGCAATTTCAAAAGTTGAATCCTTAAAAAACCTAATCTCTATATTATCAAGTCCATTTGCTTTATTTATTTTTAGTTTGTTTATTACTTTAATCACTTCCTTCTTATGTATCATTTTAAACCTAAACTTTGTCAATGTCGTATGTCCTCCTGCACTGTACTTCAATGATGCTTTATACCACTTGTCCCTTTGTGTAGCCCATATATCTCTTTTACATTAGGATCTTTTAAATCAGAAAGCTCAGGAAAATATTTATTCATAAGGTCTGCTGCTCTATCTGGCTGTAAAAGTTCTCCATCTTTCAGGAACATAATCTCAGTTGTACTTTTCTTTGAGTTTGTTAATGCCTTGACCAGGGAACAATACTGTTTAGAATCAGTAGTTTTATTTATTTTTTTGTTCGTAAAAATACCCTTTTGATTGCCTTACTTCCTGGGTGACTTTGTTTCTTATTCTCTTGAATTGGTCTCAAGCTTCCTGGCTCAAAGATTTATTTGCTTTCCTCCAGAAATATTTTTTTGTTCTGATTAACTTTTTGATTTTATCATTTTTCCAGGGCTGGTGGCTTGACTTTTTCTTTTTTATTATTTTAAAGGAGCAAGCTTATTACAAGCCTCCAAAAAAACATTTTGGTAACTTTTTCAACTGCTAAATCCAAATCAAGTATCAGTAACATCATATACCGTTTCATTTTTGATATTTGGTTTTGGAAAACTAGTTTACTATAATTTTTGAAACACCTCCTGAAGCTGGGTAACTTTTTAGGTTGTACTGTTGTTTTCATGTTAATACTAATGATACAACCAGTGACATTATGGCCCCCCCATGTTAGGCAGTTTAACACTTTTGTCTAGTACTAGCAATTCTGGGGACACTAAAATTAGGTCTAAGATGTTACCTAGGTTGTTTCATTTTCCTTTTCTAGTTGGAGTATTTATAATTTGCACCAAATTCAGGCTGTGTAAGGAGTTTCCCAATTTTTGGCCTAGTTGGCATCCCCAGGCCACATTAAAAGCTCCAATTAATATGATATTCCTATTTGTTGCATGTTCTAACACTGTTTGGGCAATTATTTTGAAAACATATTGTTCTGATTTTGAGTAGTGAATAAACTACACCAATTATCAAATCTAACAGTTGTTGGATAACTAACAGACATTTTATACCTTCCAATTTACCTTAATAAAGAATGTTTGAATATCCTAGTGAATATTTTATGTACATTAATACTCCCCCACTCATGAACCAATGTCCAACCTATAGCTGTAAAAATCCCTCAGTTCAACCTCATCAGAGCTGATTTTCTTGCATAACCAAGTCTCTGTCAGTGTAATTATATCAGGAGATTCTTTCTCCACCCACGTCCAGAACAGGTCCATTTTGTTCACAAGGCTCCTAGCATTATCATGCATAATCTTAATGGACCTGTTCTCTGGACCTGAGTTTAGTTCAATATCCCCACTGAGAGCCAATGATATCCATGGCACATGACTCACTGATTTATTAAACAATATTACAGTGGACAGACATTAGTAATACCTATACAGGTACAGGTGGATACAATGAAGTTGTACAAACAGATGATTGGTGACTCTAACACCACTACCAGATCAGTAACCCCTAATTCACCTACAGGTGTCTAATTACATTCCATCAAACAGGACCTCGACAGTCTTCTCTCTACCTATTACTGAATCATTCAAAAGTTTGACTTTGCATTTCACTACTCCAATTTTGATAAGTCTCGTAACACACACTCATGCTTTAATAATATTGGATTATGCTTAGGTCTTAGGGACCAACACAAGTATAGCATTAATTCAGAAGTATATATTGCAGAGTTTCCCCTGGAACCAGTGATCTGGGTTAACCAGACCATCTTTAGCAATGATCTGGGTTAAGCAGACCATCTTTAACCATCACCAGTTTTATTCTGGCTTGTCCTGACCCCTTGTACTACTTCTGGAATCCCATTAGGAACTCATACCAAAATTTTCAGTCTGCTCCTCATACAGAAAATATTACTGTTAATACAATCCATATGAAGTATTGTCCCTATAGTTATTGTACCACATTAGAGAATACCAAAACATTAGGCAACAGTCATTTAATTCATGTTGGTTTACTGTGCTATGACAACCAGAGGAAAGCATGGAATGTGACATTGTCACGGCCCCAGGCCAGAAGTTATGTCAGGAAATATTAACTCCAGACTGTACCCTGACACAAACCCTCCTCCTCCTGCCACCATTAAATACACTAATCCTACCTGAGGCTGCTAGGTCAGCACGGCCTTCTGAGATTATTTGTGCATGAGAACCACAACATTCATTATGTATTTTTCAGGATTTTTCACTTCAACAATATAACCGTACTAGTAAAACACTGTATCAAAGACAACTGGGAAAGCAAAAGAATTATGACAGCATTTCAGAACTGTAAAGTTAAACAGCTAAGGGAAGCTTTGTGGTGCAACACAGTATTACATGATGGTCATGGATAATTTCTGGGCTGAGAGAAAATAATGGAGTAAAAGGTTTATAGAATTCTAGCAGCAGCGCTGGGGTTCTATAACACCTACAAGGTATACCGGCAAGGGAAGGCTTCCATCACACAGGTCTTCAATAAAACAGATAAAAACCTCAGAAAGTTGACAGAAGGAACTGAAGTATTGTTCAGTATTATCCAGAAAAATATTCTGGAGGCCCAACATGACAATGTTATCCAGTCTACCATACACTCTTTAATATAAATTTCACTCTCAGTTTTACAAAATGGGTTGATACCAATTGAGCGTCTAGGATCTCAATTTTTGGAAACATTGTTTTGTAACTTTTGCATTGATTCTCTTTCTGATGTGGAGATTGATACCATGGCCTATGCAGCCACAACTAACTCATACCACTTCTTATCTGTAGCTGAATACCCACACCTAGAGTTTGATATTCAAGTACCAATTATTTACAGAACCCACTATGGTACGGGTTTCTTGGTCCATAATATGGGATTCTATTCCCCAGGCTATGGCATGTATGCAAAACTGAAAATTATCTATGACTTTGTTACTTATTATGACTCCACTTGGAACAGGTTCTCCAGGGGACAATGTACTTTTTGGCATAATAAGGTTCATATATGTTCTGGAAAGCCTTATCTATTGTGTGACCTATCTAGGAACTGTTCTGTAATTGTTCTGCATGATATTAATTTTCAGTTTAGTGCCATATTTCATATAGCAAATTATTCATATAGCATTCTTGATCCTAAATGTACTCTGACACAGAAATCTTCCATCATCAGTGTCTTCACATTGTCAGCCTGCTTATTGCCTGTAATTTTTCCCAGCTTACTCTAAGGCATACATCATGCACCCATCAGTCTCATCAATACATTTCATTAAGACTCCTTATGGTCTCAAATATTTTTTGATGCTCAAAGAAATACTGGAACTTGAACCTGTATCAGTAGAATTTAATAAGGCTTCTACATGGCTTCAGTCAGGTCAATCCCATATAAAATCACACTTGTTCAAGCCTGAAACACTATGGACTGCCATCTCTAAAATACCATTCTATATAGATAACCTTATAGCTGGGTTAAGTAGTATCTAGACATGGCTTTGGGTCATATTGATTGTTACTGCATTCTTATTATTACTTGAAATTTGCTGTTCCCAACAAGGAATATATCAAATAAAACCAGTTGCCCAGACATCACAGACTGCAAACATCCAGGCCCCCTCCTTATTTTACACTACCAACAACATCTTTAGGATTCAAGAAAGTCTTCCTTCTAACCACAGTCAATGAAGAGCCAAAAAGACCTCTCAACACTTTTTAAACATAAACTGTGAGACTGACATTTTTGCAGTGAGGTGGGGACTTGGAGACCGCATTGGCAGTCTGCAGAGGGGTCCCAAGACTTTTGAAGAGCTGCATCACAGCAGGAGATACGGGGCACATTATGGAGAAAGGGGATGGTTGCATCATCAGCCAGGAGGGAGAAGGAAGTCCCAGAGAAATTCCACCAGTATTGGCGGTGAGGGGAGACGGTCACATCGGTGACCAAAATAGGAGGAGCACTGGGGTGTCTGAGCCTATCGTGAGGCTAGGCACCAAAATTTAAACTCTCACTGCTGGGCATATAAAGGACAGGCCCAGCTGCTTATTTGCCAGACTGACATTTTTGCAGTGAGGTGGGGACTTGGAGACAGCATCAGCAGGTCGGCAGCGGAGGTCCCGAGACTTTTGAACAGCCACATCGGTGGTGGGAGACACGGGGAACATTAAGAAGAAAGGGTATGATTGCATTGGCAGCCAGGATGGAGAAGGAGGTCCCAGACAAATTCCACCAGCATCAGCGGTGAGGGGAGATGGTCACATCAGTGACCAAAATAGGAGGAGGAGCACCAGAGTGCCTGGGCCTATCGTGAGGCCAGGTGCCAAAACTTAAACTCTTGACTCTTAGGACTCTCGAGACAAGGTTAGCAGGGAGTTAATTTGTTCCGCCCAACTTCCCTGGCCATGACCTCTATTAAATGGGCAGAGGAGGTGTGTCCTGGTGGTAGGTAGTGCACAAATCTACTGGGGGTAATATAAAGGGATGGCCAGTGACCTTGGGTGGAAATTTACTGTCCTAAGCATTACAAAAAATGGGGAAGGGCCGGGACTCTTTTCTTTCCCTTAGATAGAATTACTCTGCTAGCCCTGTTATAGTGATTTACCTAGTGAGGGAACAGGTTATAGGGAGGTGTTAAAACTGTTCAAACAGTTGACTGCTAAATTGTTTCTACCCAGATTAGGATCTGGTTCTAGGAAGGTGCTTAAACTGTTTGAACTGTTAGCTGCTAAATTGTTTTCCTATTTTAAACTGCTGGAACTGTTAGATGCTACATGGTTCATCTAGATAGGGAGGTGCTTAAACTGTTAGAACTGTTAGCTGCTCAATTGATTACCTATTTTAAACTGTTAGAACTGTTAGCTGCTCTATTGTCTACCTAGATTAGGAGGTGATTTCTAGGGCTGTGTTTTTATCTGTTAGAATTATAAGGGGCTGTAAGACTAGTTCTTATACCATCCCAGTGTGGCCATTTGGAGAAGGGTGAGGGGTAGTATTCCAGGGGGAAGAGACTGGGCAAGGGGGGGAACGTCCCAATATGAGTAGAGAAGGGCAAATTGGGTGGCCTCCAGCCACCATGGCATGCATCTTTGGAAGAGTTGTAGGTTGCATGGGCTGTGGGGTGGCAATAATATTAAATTGGGCCTGTAGGGAGGGAGGCTGCCCACTCTGCAGGCAATTTTTGCAGATCAAGGGGGAGGTAGACTGACTAAGGAGGCAACTGAAGGAGTTGGGGGGTGATGAAAGGAAGGGGAGAGGCTATGGGTGGCAGGTGGGAAGGGTTGAGGTTAGACTGGGGCATGTCACATCCAACAGGGGGAGAGATTATGGAGTGTGGTCTTTTAGTCAGGGAAGAAAGCAGTAGGGTAAATGGTCCTAACTATGAGAGTGGGGAGGGTGACAGGTTAGGAGGGTCTGGCAAGGGGCAGCCTACAGGGGCAGACGGGGGAAATTAGGGCAAAAGAAGGAGGCTGACATGGAGTGTTACAATAAATTTGAGCCATTATGCAACTTTGAAGGAAAGAAAAGGGCATGTGCAAATGAGGGGGATAAAAATGAGATGGGAGGGAGGGAGTTGGGAAACCAGAGGGGGATAGGGACTGGGAAAGAAATTGCAAGCAATCGATCTAGTGGTGGGATGAGGGATTTCAGATGTCAAACAGAGGAGGAGGGACATCGGATAGCAGGCGCGGGGGTTGAGGGCATGATCAGGGAGAAATGAGAAGAAGCAGAGGTGGAGAGGGGAGCCCCTTGAAGAGGAAGTACTGTACCACAGGAGGGCCTCTAGGTAGTGGGGACCTGCAGGGGAGCACGGGAGGTGGAAATATTAATATGATTGCAGAGGAGGATGGTGCGAGGGATGGGGATATGATCACAGTCAGGGAGATAGGCACAGATGGGGGAAGGATTAAGGAGATACCAAACCAGGGGGAACTGAAGAAAGGGAGCATAAAAAGGGTGCAGGAAGGGGAGAGCGACAAGGGGTTCCTCTCACAAGCAGGCAGGAAGACACCCTGGGGAAGAAGAAAATGGATAAAAGGGGGGTTGAGTTGGAAGCACTAAATGAAGGTAAGCAAAAGGCTGAAGGCATCACTAAGGTACTCCTGCTGGGGGATTCAATGATTAGGGGTATTCACTGGGAGGGGCGGGGGGGGAATTCCAGCCAAGTTAAGGTAGTGGGTATCTCTGGTTTGATGGTGCACAGGGCAATGTTCCTGGTGTATGAGCTGACATAGGAATGTGGAGGGACACCAGACTTCCTGGTGCATCTAGGGACAAATGACATACAGTAGAGGGAAATAGTGTAGAGTGTGCCAGGATAATGGATGCATGGTTACCTTCTCAGAAATATTGCCAGTACTAAGGGCCTCCGTGGAGAACAAAATGAAGATCACTGAGGTAAATGGTTGGCTTAGGAAGGGAGGGAAGAAAGGGGATCGGGGGCACTGGGGAATGGGGGTTGAGAGGATGAGGGTCTGTATGCCAGGATAGAGTTTCACCTAAATACGATAGGGAAGGAAGTCCTAAAACAGGGATAGCAGACTACATTCAAGCTAAGTGGGTTTAAACTTGTAAGGGAGGATTATTGGGGGGGTGGGCGGGACCTTGCAGCTCACGGAGGGCCTGGCCTTTGGACCCTGGGGGACGGCCCTAGGGAGGATGGTACTATAGGCGAGGAAGGAGGCCGAATGTATATAGGATCCGGGTGGCGGGGTAAAGGGGGTAGAGACAGGGATGGAGGTGGTGTTGTAAATGCCAGGAGCCTGGGTAACATGATGCCAGAATTCCAGGCCATGCTAATTGAGGAGTGGTAGATGTGGTGGCGGTCACGGAAACCTGGGCCAACCCTAGCCATGGTTGGGAACTTAATGTGTGTGGGTACACAGTGTTGAGGAAGGATAGGAAGGAGGATGGGGGAGGAGTGGCTATGTTCATTAGAGACAAAATGGAGATTATTAGGGTGGAAAAAGCAGAGGAAAATGTGGAGGCCTTATGGGTCACCTTGTGAACCCCTGCAGGAGGAAAGATCAAGATGAGAGGGAGTGGTATACAGGTCCTCAGGGATGCGAGAGGTTCTGGAGGATAGTCTGCTGGATAGCATTAAGAGCCAGTGTTGACCAAAAGGGGAAGGAGTGGGCTGATGGGGGGATCTAAATATGCCAGCTACTGACTGGGATACCATGACTTCCACAGTGGCCAAGGAGCAGCGGCTACTGGATGGCTTTCAGGACATGTTCCTCACCCAGCAGGTGTTGGGAGCCCATGAGGGAGGGTCATGTCCTGGACATGGTTCTTGCAGATGGGAATCTGGTACAGGATCTGGTGGTGGAGGATCTCTTGGCAGGGAGCAACCATGACACTGTCTGGTTTTGGCTAAATTTGGGGGGGTGAGGGGGATAGTTCCAGGACAATGGCTGTTGATTTTGGGGGTAGACTTTAGGGGCATACGAGAGATTCTCAAGGAGCATTTGAAGGGGATTATACCAAGGACGGATGTAGAAGGGCGATGGGAGGTCATAAAGAGGGGACTTCAGGAGGCCATCAGGACCTGTGCGAAGGTGAAGCACAAGGGGGCGAGGTCACGTAAACTGTGCTGGAGGTCCAAGGAGGTTCAAGAGGGAGTAAGGGATAACAGGGCTTTCTACAGCAGATACAAACAAATGAGACGGGAGAGGGATAAGGAAAATCATGGTCTTGCATCCAGATAAGTCACCCAGATGGTGAGGGGGCAAAGTCCAGAAAAGAGCAGAGGCTTGCACAGAGGATATGGGGTGGGGAAAAGGGGTTCTATAGGTATATTGGGGAGTGGAGAAAAACCAAGGACCAGATCGGCAGATTGGGAACAAATGGGGGGTGGGTGGAGGAGGCTGAGGAGCAGATGGAGGTATTGAATGAGTACTATGCCTCCATGTACACTAGGGAGGAGGCTACGAACATATGAAATTTGCCAGCAGATAAAGGCCTAGAGGTCTATCAAGTCTGCTCGAATGTGCAGCTAGCACCCCTTATTCTGCAGCTACCCCTCCCTTCCAACCTTCCCCTTGTCCTGTCCCATCCCCTTTTGAAGCAGTCAACTGTTCTACTGGATACCGCTTCGGCAGGTAACGCATTCCACCCAGCCACCACCTTCTCCGTAAAAAAGTGTCTCCTCATCTCCCTCCTGAACCTTCCTCCCTCCAGTCTCATATCATGGCCCCTGGTGGCCCTCCCCTCCCTTACTTTGAACAGCCCCTCTGTACCCGTCTTGTTTATTCCTTTCATGTATTTAAAGGTTTCAATCATGTCACCCCCGTCCCTCCTCTCCTCCAGTGAGTACATGTTCAACTCCTTCAACCTCCTCTCGTATGATAAGTCCCCCAGCCCCTTGATCATCTTGGTCGCCCTGCACTGCACCCCCTTCAGTAACTCAATGTCCCTCTTCAGATACGAGCGCCAGTACTGCACGCAGTACTCCAGGTGTGGTCTAACGAGGCTGGGAAACTTACTAAGCGGGAGCTGATGGAGTTAGAAGAGGCAGCGGGTAGGATTGCTGGAGCAACAGACAAAGAATAGGTAGTGGGGAGTGATACCTCAGAGGCAGCACATCAGGAAGGATCCGGTAAAAGGAGGGGAGGACCAATGATGTTATCCCCGTCGGCTGGCTGTGGGAAGCCCTTAAAAAGGAAAGATCTCCAGGGCCGGATGGCATACATCCCAGAGATCTATGGGAGCTGGCGGATGTACTGGGCTCCTCTGGCAGATCTCTTCAACTTATCACTCAAGACGAGGGGGACCTGGGGATTGGAGGTTGGCACATGTGGTGCCCATCCATAAAGGGGGATTGAGGGAGATGCCGGGGAACTATAGACCTATCAATTTGAAGTTGGTGGTTGGTAAGATGATGGAGAGTATACTTAAGGAAACGTTTGGGTGGGTTCTTGGAGAATATAGGATTCTTGGAGAGTCATCAGCATGGGTTTGTGGCAGGTAGATCATGTCAAACTAGTCTTGTAGATTCTATGAATGGGTAACATCGGAACTCGATAAGGGGAGGCCTGTGGATGTACTATTCTTGGACTTCAGTAAGGCGTTTGGCTTGGTCCCCCACAATTGCTTGCTAGAGAAACTCAGGGGGGTGGGGGCAGGCCCATTGCTGGTCAAATGGATTGGAAACTGGCTGGCTGGGTGATCTCAGAGAGTAGTGGTTAGTGGGGAGGTCTCGTCTCCTTGGGGAGTCATTAGTGGGGTACCACAGGGCTCGGTCCTGGGCCGCTACTGTTTAATGCCTACATCTCCGATATCAGGGAGGGTATTGGGTGTGAGACGAGTCTCTTTGTGGATGATTCCAAGCTGGGTGCAGTGGTTGAGGGGGAGGAGGGGAGACTGGCCCTGCAAAGTGACCTGGAGACCCTGGAAAGGTGGGCCTGCACCTGGAAATTAAATTTTAACTCCTCCAGTACAAGGTATTACATCTTGGGAGGGGTAACCCCAATCATGAGTACATCCAGGGATGGGATGAACTGAAGGCCAGAGCAGGGAAAAAAGACCTCGGGGTCCTGGTGGATGTCAACATGAATAATTCTGAACAGTGGAGAAGGGCCGGGCTGCATCACAAGGGGGATTACCTCAAGGAGCAGGGAGGTGATTCTCCCATTGTACAATGGTCTGGTTAGACCACACCTTGAGTACTGTGTGCAGTACTGGAGGCCGCACTTGAGAAGGAACATCCAGCTTCTGGAAAGGGTCCAGAGGAGAGCTACCAAAATGATCCTGGGTCTAGAGGAGTTGACATATGAGGAGAAACTAGAGGACCTTGGCCTGTTCTCACTGGAGGAGAGGAGGGACCGGGGGGGGCATGACTGAGGTCTTCAAGTACCTCAAGAGAATCAACAAGGTAAATCGGGAGGGGATATTTAGGTGAAAGGAGGGTGGAATCACCAGAGGATACAGTTGGAAGCTTGAAGGTAGAAGGTTGAGGGGGGAAGGAGGAGGAGGTATTTCACTGAGAGAGTGGTGGAACCATGGAATGCTCTGCCTGGTGAACTAGTACTGGTTCCTATGGTGGAGGGTTTCAAGAGAGGGGGTGAGACAGGTACAGAAAGGGGATGAAGCAGATGTTGGCTTGCCCCAGAGGAGCTGGGATGGAGGTCAGGGGAAACAGGGATATGAGAGGGGGGATGGCTTTGGTACCCACACAGGGTTCTGAGGCACGAGCAGACCCGATAGACCATAAGGCCTAATCTACAGGCAACTAGTTTGTTAGTATGTTAGTATAAAATGGACAATAGCTTTTGGGACAGTTTTGATATTATTACATTCATTATATGGTTTTAGCTGGACTACCGTGAACCACATACTTGTATATCTCTTACATCACCAACATGGTAATACTTTACCCCTTTTTATGGTCACACACTTCACAGTTCTCCTTATTTACATTGTCGCTTATGCTTAAAGTGAATTAGATTAAATAGATATGCTACTTCTGACCTCAGTTGTCATTTACAAAGAGTTCATCATATCTGGGACCTTGGTCAGGAATATTAATCTCTCTGTGTGCATATGTCTCTTCTGGCCCTTGTCTCTATAAAGCCAGAAGGTCACATGAGGGAGGAAATGATACTGGGAAAGCCACTTCTCAAAGATCCGGATCAATCCAGGTAAAGTCAGCGAGTAAGTGACCTTGATAGCCTAATAAGGCCCAAAAGCATTTTCTGAATTTTACTTTTGAATAATACAAGCAAAAAAGCAAGCTGAAGCAAGCTAGTTGACATCATGCAAATATACTTCTTAGAAATATTATACAAGTCTTTCAACTTAGCAGTTTTTCACACAAGCATAAAGTTGCTAACACAATGAATAACATCTTTGCCCACATACGTTGAATAGGGTAACACACTTTTAACCACAAAATCACAAGGCCTCATAGTATACCATAACATTATGGAAAAGTTCATTTTACAAGAGTGTCATAAATAGCATTCAGAATGAAAAGTAAGATTTGTTGTAAAATAACATTCACAATGAACAGTAAGATTTGTTGTAAAATAGCATTCACAGTGAACAGTAAGATTTGTTGTAAAATAGCATTCACAATGAACAGTAAGATTTGTTGTAATAACAACAATTTTTTTATTATTAGCATTTCAACTATGATACGTAAGGCAGCTATGATACATGGCTGGAGTTTTCCTGAAACAGTCTCCCTGGTTAGATTATAAAATCACAGATCTTTCATAACTCAAGAGGACACTTCTAACATGTTCCTGGGAAGAAGCTGTTGAGTGTCTCAGCAAGCATACTGTAAGCTAGACCCATTGACAGAGCTCCACATACTGGTACTGTAAGACACTTGTCAAGCTCTCTTGCCTTTAACATAAATAGCTTCAGATGTAAATTACTGGTGGTCATAGGCTATATAAGACCAGAAAAAATATTACTTTTTGCAACAAATATGTAGAAGCTTTGAACTAGGTTAGTTGAGATATAGTTCTGAATAATTGTTTGCAATGTGAACAATCACAAAAGTATTTCTCAGGGCAACTAGCTTTACATTTTAGATTAGAAGTGTTTTGCTATATGCAAAGAAACTGCTGCGTTTAGAAAAGGGAAGTTGCATATCATTTAACTGGGAAAACAGAAAGAATGATTTTGCCTAGACATTTCTAAAGAGATACCTTTACTAAGAAATTGTAAACATGTTTTACATACAATCCATGCTTATGTAGTTATGTAGATTAGTATCATGATAATATTCTTGTAATAAAACCACGTGGGTTATGTTAACATGTCCTAGATCTAGTTTATAATATACATGTAAATTAAGTACTCATATTGTTGTATCATTTGAGCCCTGGCATCAGCATCTGGTTCTGGTACCTGGGTCTGGTACTGGTTCTGGGTGACAAGGTGTTTCATCATAAAGAAGGTTGAATTCCACCTTGTTTGTATGTCCTGAACAAGTGGGCGGTGAGGGAGACCTTTGTACTTCTAGATAGCAGCATGGATATCACCAGCTTTTACAGAGTAGTTGAAGTGGCCACAAACTTCACAAATTATGCCTATGGTGGTTGATACTTGGTGGTAATTATCTAACAAGCTTCAAACTATTAGGTTAAAACAATGGGCCCTATGCACTATGGGGCAGAGTGGCTACGCACGTGTATCTGGGGTGATCAATCACTCCACACCCTATGTGACCCCTATGCAGGATGCATTAAGGAGGGGCATGCAGTACATATGCACCCAATCCCCTGGCCGCACGAAGAGCAACATGCCAGGAGAGAGTGAGGGGGCATGCCAGCTGTAAATGCCATTCATCATGGTAAGTAGGGCTCCGCACTGGAGTGCATAGGGGGCAGGCAGATATGCCCTGCTGTAAGTGCCCTTACGTGCACAACCCTCATGCACACCGGACTGGAGAAGGGGCCTACGAGTGGGAATGAAGCTCCTCACAGCTGTGGCCACCCCAACCCTGAACCCCCTTGCAGACACTCCTGTACTCTATGGGGTGATCAATGCCGCTATCCCCCCGCTACCCCCCTGCACCCATGCAGCCCAGCACCCAGTAGTGCCAACATAGCCATCAGCAGAGCACAGCCACACACCCCCACCGGCACTGGCATCAACTTACCGGTACCTGCAGGTGGGGTACTGGGTGCCCAGTGGCCAGCGGCACAGCCCTCAACTTATCCCACAGTCGCCCGTCATCGGCTTATGCAGGGAGGCGCAGCCAATACATGCCAAAAGGAGGTCAGATGGCGTTGCTGTGGAGGGTGTCTGAGGCGCTGTGCCACTGGTCAGCAGGCAGCGGTGACCCAACCTGTGAGGTATGGTAGGAGTGTTGTGGGGGGCACCATGAACATGTATTGGGTCAGGGGTACAGGATCAGGGGTCACCTGCGTGTAGCAGCAGGTGCACTGGTGTGTGGTGTGTGCATTGGGGGAGCACCTTGCTCCATGGGGGCTGGGGTAACCTGGGCTGGTGACCATTGCTTGGCTGGACCCCGTGCACCAGGGACAGCGACAGTGGCACTGCACCCAATCGGGCAGTCCCACACGGGTCTGGGTGTCTGCGGGCTCAGTTCATGCACCCAGACCTGTACCCAACTGTGCAGGTGATCCACCATGGACCCAGGGCGGGCATCCAATTAGATGCATGGCTGGGTCCACATTGCCTTCCCCAGTCCCCCTGCATGGACCTGAACACCGGGGGGCTGCAGACAGGTGGCAGCCAGCATTGAATTCTGGCTGGTGTGCACCTGTCTGCAGGTGCAGAACTATGCAGGTGGGTTACAGGCCTCTCGTGTGTATAACCCTTCCATTTGTGCATAGGGGCAAATGTGAGAAACAACTTACATGTGCAAAATTGCCATTTTGAAGTATTTTTTTTATTTGTACTATTGTCTGCAACAAAAAGCAAACTTTCAAACTCTGGGAGGTGACCCAGGAACTAACTAGTCTTTCACATTCTTACTGAATGTGCTGTGGTATATGTGTGTGTGTGTGTGTGTCTCTTTAAAGTGAGGTACATGGAGTACTGCCATTTTCTGAAACAATAACATTTTTTTTGTAAGAGATAGTAGTGGTATTAGGAGTTGGAGTGGTAGCAGGCAGAGTGGTGTGTGAAGACGATGAGTTATCCTCAAAACTGACCCTTACTGTGCAGTAAGGGAAAGGAAATGGTTTGGGCTCTGGTTCACATGTCAGTAGTAGAGTGAGCTACCTTGTTGTCTGCCTCTCAAAGAGCATGCTTCATTTGAAGAACTAGACTGTCATATATCCAGGACACAGCAGTGACTGAAAAGTATCTTCTTCTTGGCATTAAACATTATAGGCCTAAGTATCCTAAAAGCCTCTGGAAACCCACATCTTCCATAATAGAGTATGGCTGCATGTCAAGTACAATCATTTATGCTATTTTACAACTGGTTGTCACTGTTATTGTTTGGTTTTGTGAATATTAAGACTTTCTTTCTAAAAGTTCTTGTAACTTTAATTGCCTCTTGTCAGGGATAAAGTTAGTCTTGGTGGGGGTGTACTACATGACCTAACTAGTAAAGCAAATGACTTCACAGAATTTTCTCATTACAAAAGTAGGCTTTTGGACCTTGGTTGGTGATTACCACCTCCCACTGTTTCAGCAGAATGTTCCTGTTCACAAAGAGACCTGCTAGATTTCCATGCACCAATGTTAGAATGCTTGTTTGAAATATACATAATGATAGGGTGACTTTGCATACATTTTTGCAACATTGTTGTGGTTCCAATATTACCTTAAGTTTTCCCCCAACCCACATGAGTGTTGCAGTGCACACATATTGTTTGGCAAACCTCATTGGGGTTTATGTAAAAATGATTGCAAACAGCACAATTGGACTGAATATTTCTAGTAAAAAGCTCAGTAGAGGCTGAATGGTTGAGTTGAACTGGAGAAGAAATATCGGTGGAGGATGCAGGCTCATCAAGGGAAACAATTATTGAATCTTCTGCATCAGCACCAGCGCCCTCATCACTACTGTCAGACTCTGTTTCACTTTGTTTGGCTTGTGCCTTGGAAATTTTCCTTTTCCCTTTTGATGGTATAGCATTAGTCTCCTCCGTCTTATCCTCACTTGCACGGTCACTGTCAGAAATATGTAAAATCAGACTCACAATGTCCATGCCATCATTATCACCATGACCAAGGTCATCATCATCACACTATTCACTAGAACTACAACTGTTACTTGGAGACTGATTTATTCAAAATGCATGTGTTGCAAATTGCGCAACTCCACTGGGAGTTGTACCTGTATGTGTTTTAACTGTATGTAATACACAGTAGGAATACTCATTGTTTTCACATTTTTCTCAGATGTCGTGCCATTAGAAACCTTGGAGGATAAGGATTCTTTCAAAACTTTGTTTGCTTCTGCACTACTGAGCCCTTCTACCATAGACAATTCTACCACAGCTGTCAAGGTCTCACAATTTTGAGAGTCTGGTGGCAATATGTGGATAATAGTAACACTAATTAGATCAGTACCTGCAACACACTGTGGTGCTGGAGTTTTAGCTGTTGATGGGATACTCATTTCTGGACTACTGAACAATTTTTTAGACTTATTAGTACTTTGTTTGCCACTGGCTTTGTTTTACAATGTTTTTGAGTACTCACATTGCCAGTCTTTATTGAATGACTTCTTCAGGGTCACAGTCACACAGACAGTATTCAAGTGGTGGGTGGCTGTCAGATCTGAATTCACAAACAGGTCTGCTATATATTATTCTGGCTCACTCTGGTGCTCCAACCACAAAGCTATAAGGGCTTATGCCACCCATTGCCAACGCTAGAGTTCACATTTTTTTTACATCAGGTCACCATGTTGACCAAACTGGCCTTGCTGAGTCCTTCCAAAGCCAGAATATGTTTTTTAATCATCCACAACATGCCCACTGAGTGAACGCTTGTTGGTGGGCCAAAGGAGCACAGAGATGTAGTTTAGGGACTTGCTTATGATCACATAGACAGTATGCAAGTGGTGGGTCGCTGCTGGATCTGAATTCACACACATCTGCTATATATTATTCTAGTTCACACTGATGTGCTAACCATTTAACTATAAGGACTGGTGCCATACTGCAAATGCTAGAGTTCAAATTTTCAAAAGGTTGACCAAGTTGATCAAACCAGCCACTATTACTCCTTCCAAAGTAAGAATACTTTTTTGAATCATCCACAACAGGCCCACTAAGACAAAGACTGTTGGTGTGCCACAGCAGCACAGTTAAGTACTAAAGGGACTAGTTCAGTGTCACAGAGACAGTATCCAATAGTGGATGGCTGTTGGAGTTTAATTCACACACAGGTATGCACCTATACATTATTCTGGTTCACACTGGTGCTCTTATCACTAAGCTATATGGGCTGGTGCCACCCACTCCCAGTGCTACCATTCAAATTAAAATCCGGAGTCACCAAGTTGGCCTAACTTTCTACGAGTTCTTCCAAAGCAAGAATTATTCTTTTTAGTCATCCATGAAAGGCCCATTGATCCAGAACTTCTACGTGTGCCAAAGGAGTACAGTGAGGTACCTGAAGTACTTGATCAGGGTTACATAGGCAGTATGCAAGACTGGGTGGTGCTTGGATTTTCAAACACAGGTCTGCTACGTATTATTCTGTTTCACACTGGTGCTCTTTCCACTAGTCTGCTTAGCCAATGCTAGAATGCAAATTTAAATCAGAAGAGTCAGCAAATTCACCGTAACTCTCTAAGAGTCCCTCCAAAGCAAGGATTTTTTTTTTGATTGGACATGAAAGGCCACTGAGCCGAAGCTTCTAAAGTGCCCTTGGAGCACAGGCAGAATAAGTGACTTGTTCAAACCAGGGTCACAAAAGGCATGTTTACACTGCCACCTTTGCAGTGCATCAGCCCGTTTGGATGGTCAGATGCACTGCAATATTGGCAGTGTGAACACTTACCACACTATGCTAGGAGCACTTTGGAGCCT
The DNA here is from genome assembly GCA_016271365.2 of Neoceratodus forsteri. Classification (NCBI taxonomy): domain Eukaryota; kingdom Metazoa; phylum Chordata; order Ceratodontiformes; family Ceratodontidae; genus Neoceratodus; species Neoceratodus forsteri. The sequence continues at coordinate 740,617,138 of CM057449.1, forward strand.
CTATTTGTTCTGGTGCAGGAATCAGTACATTTATTGGAGCATGTGTATTATGTGGCAGTGTAAATGCACTGCCATGCTTGCTCTGATAAAAGCAGCTGCTCCCAGATTCCTTCACTGCTCCCAAACCAGTCCCCCAGCCCCTTTCCAGTGCAACCTGCATCAGCAAGAGGGTGGGCTGCGTAAAGAGTTAATTGATCCTGCTGGAGCGATCAGTGCAGGAAAGGAGCAGTGCAAATCTCAGAGTACTGCAGCCATGTAAATACTATTAGAGACAGTATACAAGACTGGGTGGGTGTGGGATTTTATTTCAAACACAGGTCTGCTATATTATATATTATTGAGGATCACATTCACAGTGGTGCACTAACCACTAAGCTATAAGGGCTGCTGCAATAGACTGCAAATGGTAGAGTTCAAATTTTAATCAGGGGAGGCCAAGTTGGCCTATCTGGCCTCTACGAGTCCTTCTAAAGTAAGATTTTTTTTTAATCATCCACAAGGCCCACTGACCCGAAGATCATTAGTGTGCCACAGGAGCACAGCAATGTACTTAAGGGACTTGTTTAGTGTCACACAACATTAGGCAAGTGGGGGGGTGTCTGTGGAAGTTTAATTCACACATAGGTCTTTTACATAATGCATTATTCTGGTTTACAGTGGTGCCCTAACCACTAAGCTGTAAGGGCTGGTGATACCCACTGCCAATGCTAGAGTTCAAATTTAAATCATGTGGGTCAGAGTTGGCTCTAACCCTATCTGAGTCTTTTAAATGCAAGAACTATTTTAATTGGCCATGAAAGGCTCACTGAACTAAAGTTTATAGGTGGACCCAATGAGCACAGGAAGAATAAGTGACTTGATCTAGGTTCACACAGACAGTATGTAAGAATGGGTGGCTGTCAAATTTTACACTGGAGGGAGGTAATAATACCCCTATACAGATCACTGGTTAGGCCGCAACTCGAGTACTGTGTACAGTTCTGGATACCCCACCGCCGTAAAGATGTACAGAGGGTGGAGGCAGTACAATGGATGGGCAACCAATATGGTGCATGGCCTGCATCAAAATGGGGTAAAGCTCATGGAACTTAACATGTACTCCCTGGAGGAAAGGAGGAAAAGGGTGGATATGATAGAGGCATTCAAATACTGTACCTCACAAGCAAAAGCAAGGTACAGGAGGGAAGCATTTTTCACAGAAAAAGATGCTCAAGGAAAAGTGGTCAAGCTTTGAAGTTAGAAGGGGGAGGCTCAGAGGAAATGTGAGGAAGTACTTCTTCACTGAGAGAGGGGTGGATGCATGGAACAGATTGCCAGCAGAGGTGGAGGGGCGAAAATGGTTACAGGGTTCAAGAATGCATGGGATAGATACAGAGGGATCTATGCGATGCCGGGTGGGGAGGAGACCGGAGACTGAGGAGGGTCTGCGGTGACACTACGGGTAGGGAAAATAGGGCAGACTAGGTGGGCCATCATCCTTATCTGCTGACAGATTCTATGTTTCTGTGTAAACACAGGTCTGCTATATATTATTCTGGTTCACACTGGTGTTCTTTCCACTTGGCTATTTAGCTAATGCTAGAGTTCAAATTTAATCAGGAGAGTCAGCAAGTTTACTGTAGCTCTCTACCGCAAACAAGCATAAGGCTTATGGGCAGACTGGATGGGCCTGGCGGTACTTATCTGCCAACAATTTTCTATGTTTCTATGAGTCCCTCCAATTTACTGGACACAAATGGCCACTGAGCTGAAGCTTGTATTGTGCCTCAGGAGCACAGGGAGGATAAGGGACTTGTTCAGACCAGGGTCACACACACAGTATGCAGGACTGGATTAGTGTAGGATTTTATTTCAAACATTGTTCTGCTATACAGCGGTGCCAACCACAATGCAATGCAATAAGCTGCAGTAAATGACGTCACAAAATACTGCAACAAAAAAGGGCTTAGTTACCACTGAATTGCACAGTTCCCTGCAGCATACTGCAGCATTTTGTGATATATTGCAGCAGTAATGCATTGCATCTTGGCAGGTGCCACTGTATATTATTCTGATTCACACTGATGCTCTGAACACAAGGCTCTTAAGCCAATACTAGAGTCCAAATGTAATGCAGGGGAGTCAGCAAGCTCATAACTTTGGTAATATGTTATATTTTTACCCCAAATTTAACACCATAGCCATATCTTTACAGCACCTCATGAATGTGACAGCTATCATTTTTCAGATCCTGGCCCAAATATTTTTTTCACATCCCGAAAGATGATTTTGTGGTCCCTGCATGAAATCAACTTTCAGAAAGGAGTTGAAACTTTTCTCTGCCCTTATTAATGATGTGGGGTCATAAGAAGGCTATGTTAAAAATATTGGTGTAAAAATATTTAAAAACAACGAAGTTATGAGCCTACACTGAATTTTGAGAAAAAAGGCTCATAAAGTAATTTTCAATATTTTTATCCCAAATGTACAAAATAGCTATATCTTTACAGCACCTCATGAATGTGACAGCTGCCAGTTTTCAAATCCTGGCCAAAATGTTTTTTCACATCCCAAAAGGTGATTTTGCGGTCCCTGCAAGAAATCACCTTTTGGACAGTAGTTGAACATTTCTCTACCCTTAATCATGAAGTGGGGCCATAAGAAGGCTGAGTTCTAAATTTGGTATAAAAATATTTTAAAAAAAAGTTACAAGACTATGTTGAATTTTGCAAACACAGGCTCGTAAGTTTGGTAATATTCAATATTTTTTGCCCAAATTTTCAACATAGCCATTTCTTTACAGCACCTCATGAGTGTAACAGATGACATTTTTCAACTCCAGCTCAAAATGTGTGTTTGGGTCTTGAAAGTTGACTTTGCAGTCCCTGCGCAGAATCACCTTTAGACCAAGAGCTCAACATTTCCTCTGCCCTTCTTTAGGAGGCATTATCATAAAAAGGCTATGATGACAATTTGATGTACAAATATTACAAAACAACAAATTTATGAGCCTATGTTACATATTGAAAACACAGGCTTGTAACTTTGGTAATTTTCAATATTTGTACCCCAAATTCCGCAGCTGCAGCCCTATTAGCTCTGACCAGAGTTTGCTTTATTCAGCCATGTATTTGTGGTCTAAGTCTAAGTGTAAGGATGTTGTTTCCAAGTATAAGTGCTCCATGCACTATAATACATTGCTAAAATTATGTCCAGTCATGTTTCATTTTCTTGCTGGCTCAGATTATTAAAATGAAAAAAAAATCTCAAACACATACACATTTCAAATTCAGTCTGCAGTTCTTCTGCTAGTATATACCAATTGGTACTCATTGTGTGATCATTGGGTGCCTGTAATAATTAATTCATTATCTACTAGTCTTTATTCTTTCATCATATATTCTAAAGAGGATAAATAAATGGGGGTGAATAATACAATCGGTCCATTCACTGACCTTTGGTAGATCTCATCAATGAAATTATGCTGCAGGCTCCTTTTGCCACATAGTTTCATTTTCTTTATTTTTTAAAGTCCTGAAACAAAAACCAAAAATTCATCAATGTCTTTTGTAGCCTTCCAAAACCCCGACCCCCCCAACTCCACCCAACCCTTCCACTCAGCAACCAGCACCCCACAATTTCACTCCCCTATAAAATGTCCAGTGCTGTAATCCACTCTCTGTAAAGAAATATGCCCTCCTCCTGGAACCATGATTGCAAACTGAGGAAAAAAGGTAAGTGCATTCAATGTATTTTCAATGTGTTTAGAACTTTTACTCATAACATTGCCATTTAAAAAAAAATATTAGTTCACCAAATTTTCAACAAGGCATTTTTTTTTACCCCAACTCATGAACCTGGTAGGTGAGTTTTTTCAACTTTGGCCCAAACGGTGATTTCTCAATCACTTCTCAACATTGCTTTTTGGGCAGGTTGAAAAATTGCACCTACCGGGTTCATGATGTAGGATTATAAGACTTTGTTAAAAATTTGGTGGAAAAATATGTTAAAATGACCAAGTTATGTGTAAGCATTTAAATGTTTCAATGTTCACTCATAACTTTGGTAATTTACAATATTGTGACCCCAAATTTTTAACATACCCATTGTTTATACCACCTTATGAATCTGACAGGTGTTCTTTTTCCAGGGGTTAAATTGGGCAGGAGACCACAGGAACTCAGTTCCATCACCTTTAGAAAAATTGTATGACAGTTCCACCACCTCTGTTGTCTTTCTTCTCTAACTATCTAACTACTATAGGAGAATTCCACCTCCTAAATATGACAGTTCTGTCACCTAGAAATCTAGATGTGAGAGTTCCCCCACCTAAACATTTCTAATTTATTCACTGTATTTTTCAAATCCTGACCAAGCAATCACTTTGCACTTGTTGCATGAAATGACATTTCATACATTATTTCATAAATGCCACCTGTCATCTTTAAAAGGTGGGGGGGGGGTCATAAAATGACTATGTTGAAAATTTTGGGTTGAAATGTCAAAAAAAGTTAAGAAAAAACATTGTGTGAAGGGATGGCCTTTGACCCAGGGGATACTACATTGTGATCCCATACCAACGAGTTGAGTTTAAGGGTAAACTCTTTGATCCAGCTGGATTGGCTGAGGTTGGGGGAACAGCACTGCCATGTGACACCACCCATGCCTGGAAAGGGACAGTGCAGAGTTGGCTGCATGGGCAACAAGTAGCCATATAGTGAAGAGAAGTCTTCTCCTGGCATACTGCCCAAAGGCTCTGCACCCCTGCATTAGTAGCTACATGGAAGTGGAGGCACAGAGGGCTATGTACTTCTGCAACCAGATGGACTCTTGACCCCATGCATATGCATCTGTAGCCACATGGAAGCACAGGACTCAGAGGTGCATGTGCTTCCACAGCCCCCAGATAGTCCCAGGCAGATGGACTCTACCCTTAACTCTTGGATTTGTATCTACAGCTGAAGAAGCACAGGCCCACATGGGCAAGCACTTTCATGCATGTCTCACAACGTGCACTTGTATGTGTGGCTGCAGAAGTGCAGGTCCTGCGGTGGCATGCACTTCTATAGGCAGAAGTAGTGTTGTAATTTCAGTAGCATGAATTTGTATCTGTGAATTATCTGGCCTGTGCTTCTGCAGACAAAAGTGTTGTGATATGAGTATAGTGAATGTCTATCTGCAGCCACTTAGCAGTGACCCAATGATCCCCTGCTCTCTCTCTCTCTCTCTCTCTGTGTCTCTATCCATCTGCCTGTCTATCTATTTAGCAGATCGGTGTGCCCATACCTGGTACTGCTTCCTTTTCCCCTTCCCTTCCAGGTCACTGGCTCCCTCCTTTCCCATGTGCACATTATTATTTTAATAAGTGAATTTGGGTGCCCACCCATGGTACCACTGCACCCCCTCCCCTCCAGGTCACCCACTCTGTTCCCATTTATATTCGTGGCAGCACCAGGCGGTCCATCCCTGGTGCCTCCAAACACTAGCCCAACACTGAGGTGCCCAATCCCCAGTATCAGAATGTCCACTTCCAATAAATAAAACTGTTTCTCATTGGTTTTTTTTGTAACCTGTACAAAAAGAAAATGGTCCCTCGCCAGTCTGACTCCCCATGCCACCCCAACCTCCCACTGAGCACCCACCACCTCACATGCCCTCACACCCCTCACACACCCCCACTCACCTGAACATGTCCCATGATGTGTTTCTGCCCAGCTTATCAAGAGCTGCTATTCACCAGTGTTCTCAGTATGAGAACAGTGGGACTTTCTTGAATTCTGAAGCTGCAGCTAGAGTCGTACTGCTGGCTTCATTTGAAGTACTGACCATATGATCTCCTGCTCTCTCTGTCTCTGTGCCCATTTCTGTCTGTCTGTCTATTTATCAGTTGATCTAGCTACATCTGTCTATCCATCTATTGATCTACGTATCTATTTATCTGTCTGTCTGTATATCTGTCTATCTATTAGACTGTGGTGCTCATCCCTGGTATTGTTTCCTTCTCCCCCTTCCTCTCTAGCCCACTGTCCCTCCTTTCCCATGTGTACTTAATTATTTGTAAAAGTTGACTGGGCTGCTTATGCCTGGTACTGCTTCACTTCACACCCTCTCCTCCAGGTTGCCTGTCCCATTCCCTTTACATGGATGGCAGCACTGGGGTGCCCATGCAAACAGCTGCTGAACACTAGCCCAACATGGGGATGCCCAATTTCCAGTGTTGAAATGTTCCCCTGCAATAAAGAAAATTGTCCCTCATTTTTCTGTTTGTTGGTTTTAACCTGGAAAGAAGAAAACAGTCCCTCATGATCCGAACTGCCTCACACCCTCACCCACCCCACATGAGCTCCCACTCAGCTCCTGAACCCCACACTCCCATACCCCCAACACAGCCATACTCATTTGAACTAGTCCCATAGTGTAGATCCACACTCTGGTTGAACACACATCTTGCTGCTCAGACCATGAACTGTGATATGAGAAAATCAGGTAATTACAGTTTAATGTATTTCAAGGTTGTTTGAACTTTAATTCATAATTTTCCCATTGTCACACATTGTGACCCCACATTTTCAACATGGCCTTTCTAGGAGCCCATCTAATGACTAGTGGTGGTGAAATTATGCAAATCCGGTCCAAATGGTGATTTTTATGTTCATTTTGCAAAATCACCTTTCAGGCAGGATTTGAAAATGTTCACTGTCTTTGTTCATGAGATGGGGTCACAAGAAGACTTTGATAAAAATGTGGGCTCAAAATATGTAAAAATGGTGGGGGGGCATGGCTAGCTCCCATCTTGACTGGTCATGTTTCCCTTGAGCTTTGATGGGGACTTTTTTTATTTGTTTAATCTTCTTCAGTGATATTTCTACATTCATTCTGCTACAGTGACAATCTACTATAGCTACAACATCAGTTGTATAATTTTGATGAGTTTAGTCAATATGGGGAACCCAAAAAGGAACACCAAAGTTGGCAGCAAGACAGGCATCATTGCTGGGCCTTGTGGAGGACAGGTTGCAGTGGCAGCATCTTCCAGCATGGGATCACCTGAGCCAACTATGTTGGATATTTTAATTGCAATCCAAGTTCTTGATAAAAGGGTGCTCACCCTATATCACAGACTTCAAGATTTCAACACCAGGATTGTGCCCTGCAAAACACAGTCTAAGGCAGCACTGTCCAAGGCTAAAGATGTTGCAGATGTTAAAGGTGGCTACACACATATCCACAACTATAAAGGAGAACAAACCTCTCAAATTCCATCTAGAAGCCCTACAAAAACCAAATGACAGTATCTAGTTTGAGACTGCTTGGATTCCCAGAAGAAACAGAGGGTGAGGATCCAGCACCACTTCTTGTTATGTGGTTTGGCACACATTTAAACATGGAGCCGCCCCCAACAATTCATCATTCATATCAGATCACCCCTTGGACATGAATGGAGTCAAGTACCCCAAAAAATATTCTCATCCAATTTGTGGGATCACATGAAATCGACAGGAGTTTGACAGCAGCAAGGAAGAGTGGACCACTGAAAAAGTGATAGGAAAGAAGCAGTCCATTTTTCTAGATCTCAGTTTTGCTACTAGAGACTGTCATATGTCTTTTGATGCCATCCACACGCATCTGCATTTCCTATGGGTTTCACACACTCTCTTGTATCCCACCCATCTCTGCATCATCTATTCAGGCAAACATCTTTTTTCTGAACCAAAAGACGTTGGGAATATTATCCAGAAAACCAGTGTTGACTTTGGCTCTCGTAGGGTCACTGATAAAGCAGAAGATGAGAGCTGAGAACTTTGTATTTTAAATGTTTGCCATGCACAAAGTTTAGTGAATCAAGGGGACTAGTTGTGTCACTCCGACTCTTCCTTATTCCAGATGTTAATACTAACATCTTTTATATTATGGTTAAACTTATTTGATGCACTTTTATATTGCCTTTGTGGTGGTTCCTGCTAAAATGGCAGCAATTACGAACATACGAAAATGCCAGCAGAAACAGGTATCACAGTCTACGGGTCTGATTGAGTGCACAGCTAGCACCTTATAATGCTGCTGCCCTCCCTCCCCTATTACCCCTTTACCTATCCCAACCCCTCTTGAAGCTGTCTACTGTCTTGCAGGCCGCTACCTCACCGGCAAAGAGTTCCACTTGTCCAACACTGTTTCTGTGCAAAAATATCTCCTCATCTCTCTCCTGAATCTACCCCCCTTGAATCTCAGTTGCTGTACTCTCATGTCCCTCCCCTTTTTCCTCTGGAAAATTCTCTGTGTATTAGTTTTGCTTATTCCCTTCAGGTACTTAAAGGTCTCAATCATATATCCCCTGTCCCTCCTCTCTTCCAGAAAGTACATATTCAACTCTACCAGCCTTTCCTCGTATGGCTTGCCCTCCAATCCCTGGAACATCTTTGTAGCACAGATCCCTGTGCACCCTACTCATCACCGCTCTCTGTAATGAGAGTTCCCCCCTTCCCACCACCCTTTGCTGTCTCCCCCTCAGCCAGTTCCTGATCCAGGTCACCATTTTTGGTCCTGCCCCCACATACTCCAGTTTCCTCCCCCCAATCTCCCATGTAGCACTGAATCAAAGGCCTTACTGAAGTCCAAGTACAGGATGTCCACAGCATGGCCCTTGTCCAGTTCCCGTGTCACCCAGTCATAGAACTCTACCAGGTTTGTCTGGCATGATCTGCCTACAACAAACCCGTGCTGGTGGTCGTCCTAGATATCATTTGCCTTCAAGAAGCTCACAAGCCTCTCCTTTAGGATGGCCTCCATGAGTTTGCCCACAATCGAGGTGAGGATCACTGGCCTGTAGCTCCCTGGTTCATCCTTTGGCCCACTTTTATGGATGGGCACCACATGGGTCATCCTCCAGTCCTGTGGCACACATCCTGTGTCCAGGGAGGTATTGAACAGGTCTGCCAGTGGCCCCACTAGGACCTCTGCCAGCTCCCTCAGTACTCTAGGGTGAATGTCATCCAGCCAGATGCTTTGTCCACTCTTAGTGCCCTTAACCCCTCCAGCATCCTGCCCTCTGTAATCCCCACATCTGTTGTCCTCTCCCCCCTTACCCACCCCCTCACTTGCCTGAGGTATTTGCCCCAACATTTCCTGCATGAACACAGAGCACAAGTACTCGTTCAGTGCCTCTGCCTGCTCTGCCCCCTTCTCCACCCACCCCACATCTTTCTTGATCCTCATAAGCTGGTCTTTGCTTCTCCTTTCCTTGCCTATGTAACAGAAGCAGTCTTTTTCTCCTCTTTTGATCCCCTGCGCTAATCTAAGCTCTCTAGACACTTTGGCACCCCTGACCAGTCTGGTGACCTCCCTAGACTTTTCCCTGTATACATCTTTATCTTCTTCCCTTCCTGTTTTTGTATACTTCTGAAATGCCACCCTCATGGTTCTCACCCCTTCCCTGACCTCCGGTGACAGCCAACTGGGTTTCTTTGTCCTGCACTTGTTTTTTTTCCTAGAACAGGTCTTTGTTCCTGTGTCAGCCCTCCCCTTATTATATTCCACATCTGATCTGCATCCATGTGTTGTTGGATGTCTGCCAGGTGCTTGCTCAGAATTTCCCTCATCATCCTAAAGTCCACCCCCTAAACTCAACCACCCTTGTACCCATGCCCCCATGTCCCTATCCATGTGTAGCATGAACCACACCGAGTAGTGGTCACTCCCAGCAAGCGGTTCCCCCACTTCTAGGTTCCTTACAGCTTCCCCATTATCCAGTACTAGATAAAAAGTCCTTTCCAGCCATATCATCCCCTGTACCAGCTGTTTCAAGAAGCTGTCCTGAAAAGCTTCCAACAGGACCCCTCTCTTGCACTCATGGTGGCAGGTGTGCTCAAATCCACCCCTGGTAGGTTGAAATCCCCCCCCACCACCACCACCGTGCTTCCCTTCCTGCTTACCCTTTGAATTTGATCTCCCAGTTCCCAGTCCAGGTCACAACCCTGTGATGGTGGCCTGTACACTACCCCCATCCACAGTGTCCTATTCCTTGCATACTGGAAAAGCATCCACAGAGCTTCTGTCCTCCCTTCCTCCCTTAATCCTCTCCCTCACATAGATCACCACCCCTCCTCCATTCCCCTATCCTTTCTGAATAGCCTGTACCCTGGGACCATCATATCCCAATCCTGGTACTGGGTGGCCCATGTTTCTGTAATGGCCACTATGCCCACCAATTCCACCTCCAAGAGTGCCTGTAACTCCGCAGTTCTGCACCTTGGGCTTCTTGTGTTCAGTAAGACCACCTTCCAGCCTGTTGCCTCCCCAACCTTACCATTCCTGTTCCCCCACTTTGGTCCTCTCCGTGCCCCTCCTCACTGCTTTCACCTCTAACTAGGGGGTGAGCACTCTATGCTCCCCTTTCTGGACATTGTTTCTAACAACGGGCCCCTCACCACCCCCCTTCCTAGTTTAAATCCACCCTTGTTGAAATATACCTCTCCAATCCCTGTTTGAGTATACTCTTCCACTCTCTGCTCAAATGTAACCTGTCCCCTGCATATAGGTCGCTGTTGTCCCAGGTCCTGCCCCAGTCTGACAGCAGTCCATATTTCCTGGTTTGGCACCAGTCCCTCAGCCACCTATTGAACTCCTCTATCCTTTTTTTTCTCTCCCTGTACTTGCACATGGTACCGGTAGCACCTCAGAGAATGCCACCGATACTCCCACCTCCTCACACTGCCTACCCAGTTCCTCAAACCGCTACTTTACCACCTCCACTGTTTCCCCAGCAAAGTCATTTGTTCCCACATGCACCACCACGTGTGGTTTCATCCTCCCTCTGCTTTTGCACTTGAGAAGTGCCTGCCCTGCTCTGTCTGCGGTCAACCCCAGAATTGCCTTGACCCAGATATGACTGTGCCTCCTCCCTTCCTCCCCATCTGATCCCCTTAAGTATGGATTCCCCCAGCACCAACACCCCCAATCATTCTGATCCTGACCCCACCTTCCACTGTGATCCCTGTCCACTCCCTCAGAACCCCGCTGCCTCCCTCCCTCCCTCCTTATATCCCTTATCTACGCCTTTTGTGCTCTTTACATCATCCCCCCGCTGCCTCACCTCCTGTTACTGCCTCTACCCTACCCTTCCTCTCCCATTTGTTTCTCATTGCAAATCCTGCCTCTTGGACCTTTCCTACCATTCCCCCTCCTCTCTCGCAGCTCTGATACCTCCCCTTCCTCTGCCAACACTGCAAACATATTACCTGATAACCCCACAATGGTGCCCATTGCCTCCTTCCTCCTTCCTTGATCCCTCTCTCCTCCTACTGCACCTCTGCACCTCTGCTCACCTCCCCCCATCCTCCTTATATCCTCATCTTTAGCTCTGCAGTTCCCTGTCTACATCTCCCCACTCCTCCTTAGCGGGGTCACTCCTGCCTCAGTTCCCCCCCACTCTCCTTAGTTCCCTCCATAACCCCATTACTTCATCCTCCAATTTTCTTAGCCTGTAGCAAATTGGACAGCCTCGCAGTTTCCATAATAAATTCATCCAAACAGCTGCCCCACACCCACTGCAACTCATTATCTTCCCTGTGCCTGCTGCCCTCCCTCCACAGCATCATTCCACACTCTATTCTGCAGCCTCCACCCACCCTTATCCATATCTGTCTGCTTTCACCACACCTCATCTGTCCACTTCCACCACCCCTCATTGCAAGATTGCATGTCTGTACAGCACCTCGTGGAGCTTCCTAACCCGAGCAGTGTTTTCACTGTACTTAATTGTGTTAGATGAACCATACCCATATTAGATCATGTTGGATTTAGGACTGACTAATGTTTATTAAATCTGATGTCTGGGCAGAAGATGCTGTTATGTGTCACTTCCATGGGCTCTGGTTCTATATCTTGATGATCCGGCACTATGATCCCCGGGATATATGATGAATCTAGATTACCTGTTGTTTAAACATTTACATTTTCATGCTGAATACTCCTAGCATGTTATGTGGTAGTTTGCATGTGCTGTGAAGCTCGCCTTTACATGTTTGAAATTATGCTTGGAGCCTGTTATAGGCTTGTCAGTGCTGTTTCTCTGACCTTATCTTATTACATGTTAAAAATTTCAAGGTAGTGGAAGGGGTTACATTTTTGTCTTTCTTCCCTGTGGAAGTGAAAGGGTAAACACAGTATTTATTTTATGTTGGTATACCTGATCAATACATGGGGCTACAAGTAATAAGCCTTATGAATTAATGTTGCTGAGCATATTTCAGCTTGGTCCATCACAGGTGTGGCATTTGCTGGCCTACAACTGTTATGTATGGCAAATTCTATGTCTGCCTGCATCTGTAAATGGTATTGTTTTCCCTCATAATGTGCAGGTACCCTGGGCATCTCATTAAGCCATCCTATGACAAGTACAGTGTGCTGCTTATTGTTGTTTTGCTGTGGTATGTTTGTGAGTTTGATCTCATCAAATAATAAAGAGATTTTGCAAAAATATGTAAAAATGACAAATTTATGAGTGTACACTGAATTTTTTTCTACATTCCCTCATAACTTTGATAATTTAAAATATTTTGACCCCACATTTTCCACATTGCCAGTTTTTTACACCACCTCATGAACGTGACAGCTGTCCTTTTTCAAATCTTGGCCAAAATGTGTTTTTGCACCTGTGGTGTGGAATGACCTTTTGAGCAGAATTTGAAGATTTTCAACAACTGAGTTCATGAGGTGGGGCAATAAGAGGGCTATACTGATGATCTGATGTATAAAAATGGTAAAATGCCCAGGTTACGAGTTAACATTGCAATATTTCAACATTCACTCACAACTTTACTAATTTTCAATATTTGCCTCCAAACTTTCAACACAGTATTTTTCCACACCGCCTCAGAAACATGACAGGTGTAATTTTTTAACTCCAGCAAAAGATGTGTTTTCACACTTCTGGCATTAAATGACAGTTCAGCTAATACACCTGTACTATAACTGCTACATGTTATGATTATAACAGCACAGGATGCATTTCTTGCCCAGCTGGTGACTGGCCTGACAAGAGAGAGGCACGTCCTGGATGTGGTCCTGTCAGACGGAGAGCTCATCAGGGACCTAGTTGTCGGGGACCTACTGGAGGGAAGTGATCATGGCACAGTCTGGTTCTCCCATGACCTGGGGGGGGTAGATCACAAAAAAATGTCAGTTGTTGATTTCAGAGGTGTGGACTTCAGGGGGATGGAACGGATCCATAGGGGCTACACAGAGGAGATCAGGCCAGGTATGGGCACTGAGGCCCAGTAGGAAATTATTATAAAGGGGCTCCTGGAGGCTACCAAGGCTTGCACAAGGGAGAGACGCAAGTAGGGCAAAGCTAAGAAGTCAAGGTGGTGGGCAAGGGAGGTCCAGGATGCGGTGAGGGAAACATAGGCTGCTTATAGCTGTTATAAATGTTCTCAGGGGGCGATATCCAAGGTGGAGTATGATATGATAGCCAGGAGGGTCACCAGGGTGGTGATGTTGGCCAAGGTGGGGGCAGAGCTGAGACTGGAACAGGGGATTAGAAGGGGGAAGGGGGTTTTCAGGTATATCAGAGAAAGAAGAAAAGGGAAGGGGCAGATTAGTAAGTTAAGGACAGGGAATGGGTGGGTGGAGGAGGTGGGGGAGCAGGTGGAGGTACCAAATGTCTTTTTTGCCTCAGTCTTCACCAAGGAGAATGGGGGGGCAACATGGCAGGGGAGGTGGGGGACCGGAAGATGAAGGGAGGACAATGGATGTTGAAATCCCTATTGAGAGGGTGTGGGAAGCCCTCAAGGCCCTAAGAGCAGAAAAAGCACCAGGACCAGATGGGATCCATCCCAGGGTGCTTCATGAACTGGCTGATACCCTGGCCACACCACTGGCAGACCTTTTTAATGCCTCCCTTCAGACAGAGTGGGTGCCTCATGACTGGAGGATGGCCCTTATCATGCCAATACACAATGGTGGCTCGCGAGAGGAACCAGAAAACTATAGTCCAGTTAGCCTGACGTCAGTAGTGGGCAAGGTGATGGAGGTCATTTTGAAAGAGAAGCTGGAGGGGGTTCTGAAGACATGGGGCCACCTAGATGACTGCCAACATGGCTTTGTTAAGGGCAGATCATGTCAGACCAACCTGGTTCTATGAGGGTGTGACGAGAGCACTGGATCAGGGCAGGCCAGTGGATGTCCCCTTTCTAGACTTCAGCAGGGTGTTTGACTCGGTGCCACATCCTAGGCTGCTGGAGAAGCTGGGGGATATGGGGGTTGGGGGACAGAAGGTCAGGCAGATAGGAAACTGGCTAGCAGGGTATGTACAGAGGGTGATGGCTGGAGGGATGTGTCATCCCCCAGGAGAGTCATTAGCAGGGTCCCACAGGGATTGATACTGGGTCCACTCCTGTTTAATGTCTATATCTCAAACATCAGAAGTGGTATCAGGAGTGGGATGAGCCTCTTTGCAGATCACTCAAAACTGTGGGCAGTGGTGGATGGGGAGGAGGGAAAATTTGCTTTCCAGGAGGATCTGGAGGCTCTGGGGAGGTGGTCATGTGCCTGGAAACTAAAGTTTAACACTGGGAAATGTAGGGTGCTGCACCTGGGGACCAAAAACCCAGATCATGTATACACCTTGAGAGGGGAGGCATTGCAGGCTTCTAGGGGGGAGAAGGACCTCGGGGTGGTGGTGCATACCAAAATGAATAACTCAGAACAGTGTAGAAGGGCTGCAGCCCAAGCAAACAAAATGCTGGGATGCATAGCCAGGGGGGGGATAACCTCAAGGAGCAGAGAGGTGCTCCTTCCACTGTATAATTGCCTGGTTAGACCTCACCTTGAATACTGTGTGCAGTTTTGGAGTCCTTACTTAAAGAGGGATATTGTTCTTCTGGAGAGGGTCAATAGGAGGGTGACCAGGATGACATTTTGTTTAGGGGAAAAGCCCTATGGGAAGAGACTGGAGGAGCTCAACCTGTACTCATTGGAAGAGAGGAGAAACAGAAAGGATATGATCGAGGTCTTCAGATATCTCAAGGGAATGAACAGGGTAAACCTGGAGGGGGTACCTCAGCTGAGGAGGGAGGGGACCACAAGGGGACATTCATTGAGACTGGTTGGGGGGAGGTTAAGGGGGGAAACAAGAAGATGCTACTTCACTGAGAGGGTGGTGGAACCCAGGAATGCATTGCCCAAGGAACTGGTGGCTCTTACAACTGTGGAGGGGTTCAGGAAGCGCTGGGATAATTATGGGGGAGAGTTCATCCCAGAGCCCTGTTGGGGGATGGGGGTAGGGGATCTTGTAGGGAGGATGGGAGAGAGGGGCTATAACTGTGCCTTTAGTAAGCACTGATCCCAGAGCAGACTTGATAGACCATAGGGCCTAATCTGCTGGCTATTAAGTATGTTAGTAAAAGGGGATTCATAAAACAACTATCCTGAAAATCTGAGGTTAAAATTTAAATATACAGTCAGCTCCACTTATACTGACCACGGTTGTAGCGGGCAGTTGTTTAATGCGGGCAAACTGCCCAAACCATTTTTCTCTTACACACATTTGCATACATTTCTGTACCTTAATATGATCTCTACCGGCCATCTATTGTGGGCAATTTCGGGCACCGCTTACAGCCGCTCTTCTCTGCTCACACTGTCCAGCTCGCTCACTCTTACAAGTAATGCAGCAGCGCCTGTTATCTGCTGCTGCTGGTTCTACAGTACAGTATCTAGTCATGTCTAAGCGCAAGGCTCTGAGTTTAACTGAAAAAGTAGACTTATTGAAACGAATAGATACAATGGCAAAACTGAGTCAGCGAGAGTTGGCTGCTCAATTAAACATGCCGAAATCAACTATTGCCGACCTACAGCGACAGCGCAAGCAACTTTTCTCAGAGTGGCATGCCAACTCCAATCCCCAGTGCAAACAAAAGCGCGAGGGTAAAGATGTTGATGTGGAGGATGCCCTGTATCACTGCTTGAGAATGCTCATGGTCGCAATGCCCAAATCAGCAGCCCCTTGCTTTTTGAAAAAGCAAAAAAAAATCGCTGATATCCTAGGACACTCTGCATTCAACACATCTGAAGGATGGTTGCAGAAATGGAAGAAGAGGCATAACATTGGGTTTCGGCGACTGCATGGTGAGAAGGGCAATGCCGACATGGCCAGGGCTGATCAGTGGCTTACACAAGTGCATCTCAATCTGTTGGACGGCTACCCACCCCATAACATATTTAACTGTAATGAGGTTGGTTTCTTCTTTTGATGTGTGGGGTATGGAACTTTGGCAGTTAAAACAGAAGCATAAAAAGCAAAAGAGAGGGTATCCATCCTGGCGTGTTACAACATGGACGGGTCGGAAAAAAAGGAGCTTCTGGTTGTGGGCAAGTCTGTCACTACACAGTGCTTCCATGGAGTAAATAATCTGCCTGTGCAATATGCGGCTAACAGATCTGCTTGGATGACGGGGGATATTTTTTCTGCCTGGGAAAAGGCATGGGACCACACTCTCCATGGTCGTAAGATAGCACTGCTCCTAGACAACTTTTCTGGACATCCCCTGATCCCTGGGTTGTGAAACATCAAAATGATCTTTTTGCCTCCAACACTACTTGCTTCATCCAACCCCTGGATCAGGGGATAATTTATGCCATGAAGCAGCACTATGTCCGAGCCATGCGGCAGCGAATCATTGATGAAGTTGACTCTGACTCTTCTCTGACTGCAACAGCCTGCTGTAAAAAAATAAATCTACCGGATGCGATCAGACTTATGAAGCAAGCCTGGGATTCTGTGACACCAAACACAATCTGTAAATGCTTCCAAAAAGCAGGCTTTGAGCTCCCTAGCCCCCCCAGTGCCCTCGATGACCTTGGTGAAGGATGTTCAGCAGCCTCCAACTTACTGAATTCACCACCATTATTTGATGAAGATTCTGATGTTGTTGAAGAAAATGTTGACATTCCATCAGGACTGACAGAGAAGCAGCTTGATACACTCTGTCACCTTGGTGACGATGATGAAGCCGAGCCACAATTGGATGATGTAGAGCAAGTGGTACAGCAGCTACATAGCAAGGAAGTGACCAGGAAAAGGAAGAAGAGGATGACCATGGAGTAGCCGACAGGGAAGGTGAGCGAATTTCTGCTTCTGATGTATAAGCAGCTCTGCTTACTCTGCGGCGAGCCATGGAGCAACTCCTGATTGTACCGGCAGACTGGGACGCACTAAGGGCAACTGAGAAGGTGTGGGAGCCATACACAGACAGCAAGTTGTCCAGGCTAAAATCACGCACTACATTAAGTAATGTACCATACTTTAATTATTCTATTTACCGATTCATTGTACTGTATTTGTCACTGCTTTCAATACAAGTTACACTGCATAATTACACAGATCTACGTGGGTTTTTTTTTCAAAACATTATAACGATCATCGCTTATATTGGGCTACATACTGAATGACAAATGTGCCCGTTATAAGCGGTGTGGATTGTATATATGTATATATATATATTTTTTTTTTAATTAAGTCAACTTTATTAAGTTTCCGGCAGTACACATACAAACATAAGTCCAATCACAGAAACTAGAACACAGACCACCTTTTCAACCCCGAACCCCCCACCCCATCTCCCTACCAACCCCAGCATCAGTATGGGTCTTAACCAAACGTGTGTTGTTCTTGTTTATACAATGGCAATCGAATTAGAGACTACTGAATAAAGAGCATGCAATTTGCCCCAGATTTTCTCATACTTGTTTATACAATGGTGAGGACTTTCTATTAACCTTTCAGTCCTGAGATTGAAGAGTAGTTCCTGCACCCAATCATTACACGAAATAGACTCAGAGTCTAGCCAATGGCGTAGTACCAGTTTTTTGACTGTGAGAGCAATTAAAGCAAAGTAGAATCTGTATTCCCAGACTGCTACCCCGGTGTAGTCACCCACCAAACATACTTCAGGTAGGAAAAGACTATCTATACCCAGCAATGGGTCTGCATTCTGCTTGATGAGTGACCACAGGGGTTCAACTTTTGAACACTCCCAGAATATGTGCAGGAAGGAACCTTCAGCTTGTTGACATCTCACGCATTGGGGAGAAACTGTCCTACCCATCTTAAAGAGTCTAGTTGAGGTGAGGTATATGTTATGAAGAAATTGGAATTGCATGATCCTCAACTGGTCCTGTGAGATATAAGTGTAGGAATCTCTCCAAATTTTACCCCAGTCCATTTCACACTGCTGAAACTGAGTAGCCCAATAATTGGAGGCCCCATCAACGGTGGGAAAGGCTCTGTCATAAGCAAGCAATAAGGCACTCCGAGGTGTGGTTTATCACCTGATAAGAGCACGCCCAGGGGTGTATTAAGACACAAGGCACTGGCACCGAGTGCCGTATGCCACTAGGCGTGCTTTTATCAGGCAATAAACCACACCTCGGAGTGTCTTATTGTGCTTATAAAATGGGTTCTTGAAGTAAAATTTAAGAAAAAAAGAAGAAAAAGAGAGAAAGCATTTTAATAATTTTAGTTTATATTACCTGAAGTAGTAAAACTGTCCCTCTATTGAGGTACTTTCTGTACTGTATGATGTCCAGTACATGCACACCTCCCAACAGAGACACACACTCACTCACACACATACACACACACACACACTAGCTCCACACAAGTACATTCCAAACTGGCTTTGTTTTCAAATTTAGATTTTTTTCCAGTGTGTGAGCCAGTTTTGATGGGAGCAAGCGAATCTCTTAGTGGCCATAGTCAGCGCTTTTCTACGAGTGTTTTTTGTGTTACCAGAAAGCCATCAGATGGTGGTTGTGTCTTTCTATACTCCCGCAACACAGTTTTGAAAAGATTTTGACTTTTCTTTAAGTGAAATTCTGTCAGGTGAGAGCAACGGGACCGGTTTCAGTATTTTACTGTAACTGGGGAGCAAGCGTGTTCTTTACGGGTCCCTGTAGCTATTTGTTTAGTTTACAGCAGGAGTATATGGTTTTCTGCAAGAGGCAGCAGTCGCGCTTATCCCGAAGTGAGTTTACCAGTTGTGATGATTGCAGTACTTTTAAATTACTTTAGTTTATGACAGGAAGACTGGTGGAGGCATGGGTCTCGGCTTTGATTTGAAAGCCGTTTCTCGGTAGCACGCGGGAACACTCGGTATATCGCAGGCAGCTGATTGAAAAGAATAGATGGCTGAGAGCAGTGGATCAGCGATCAGCTACAAACTTTTCAAAAAGTCAGTTTTTTGTTTTTATGTGTTTCTCAAGGAGGGAGGATTCAGTAAATCAGCAAACAGAGTGGACCGTGGGGGACTGACTGGCTAGCTGTAAATATCGCCGGGACAGCAGTAACAAAATTTTGCTAAAGGTTTCTGGCATGCATGGATTTCCACAGGTGCTGCATCCCAACTGGCTGAAAAGGTGCCGGTTGGCACAATATGCACTGATAAGGACACAGCCCCTGGTGCCTGTCAGCCAATCAGGACACAGAATACTATTGACCCATTTTATAAAGGCCAGCATATAATTTGGACACTGCATGAAATGATGTAGAGTGTGTGTGTATATATATATATATATATATATATATATATATATATATATATATATATATATGTGTGTGTGTAAAATTATAAAGAAACTTTGTCTGTAGTGCCAGTCTTGGCCCCAGCGAGTATGCTTTGGTATCCCATGCCAGTGAGTTGAGTGGGGGTGAGCTCATTGGCCCAGGTGGATGGGGTGAGAGTGGGGGAATGGTGCTGTCATGAATCCCCCCCAAGCCAGGGAATGAAAGCTGCAGTGTTGCCCACATGGACCCAGGTACCATATAGTAAAGACAACACTTCTCTTGGCATAGACCCCTGCATGTCTGCACCCACAGGTAGCAGAGGATCCTGTGCATTGGCTGACCAGGGGACTCTTTGTCCTGTGTACCTGTATCTGCAGTTACATGGAAGTGCAAGGACTAGAGGACTTGTACTTCCACAGCCCACCACACAGCCCCACGAATTCTTGATGTCCGTCATATCACAGAAGTGCAGGGCCTGCAACAGCCTTGCACTTCTGTAGGTGGACGGAGGTTTCCCTTTGGGCCCTGCACATCTGTATCTGTTCACACAGGTTTCTACATGGCCTGTGTGAATGAGGATACGATTCCACTATCTGAACAAACATTTGTCAATGCCGAATGTTGTCTTGCTGGTATAGGCACTGGTAGTTCAGGCATTAGAGAGATGCATAATAGGAATGGCAGTGAAGTATAGAACTGACATCAACCCCATCCCACCCTGTAGAGAGTGACAGGCAGTGGGGTGTGCCTTTGGGTAGTAGGCCATAACACTCATGCCATTTCACCTAACCCTACCCTGCAGACTCTGACAAGTGTTGCGCCTATGTTGGGGGTCATAGGGCCTTATGCTCACCCCATTTCATTAGAAAGTATGTTGAGATGGGTGCAGCATAGGAGAATGGGGTGAACTTTGGGACTGAAGACTCCAAGGCACATCTGGATGGCTGTCAGTAGTTGCAGGGTGGGGGTTGGGGTACAATGGCATGAGCATTACAGCCGACAATTCAAAGGCACACTCTGACTGCTGCTGAGACAGAGAAAGATAGAAAGAAGCCAGAGCTTCCTTAAATCAAGGAGGTTATTTTCTAGACTACACTGAATTGAATTATTACTTTTTGCAGCTGTGTAAGTAACTAGTATTGATTCTGTTTTTGGGGTTGACTTTTCTTAGTTTAACTTTAATTTGTCAGGGAGGAACTATAGCTGGGAGATATTTGCAGTCATTTGTGACTAGACCTATTACTTAACCTCTGTCAAATAGGTGTCTGAAAGAAAGGAAGGAAGGCACTCCCCGGGGTGGAGGGTCAGAGTTATAGTTGATTGTTTCTGGAGGGCATGGGTTTACTCCCACCCACCCTCCCTCACCCCACCCTCCCTAGCACATAACTTCCTTAATAGCAGGGGTTCTGACATCACTTCTCCAAAACTACTAACAACATACACCTGTTCCTATCCTTAAAGGCACAGCACACTGAATAGGAGGTAGAGACACTCACAAGCTTGCACACACTAAAGAACAAAAAAAAAAAGGAAAGCATCTGTAACAGGAAGGGATGCAGACATGTGGGGAGTGGTGCAATGCACTGGCTGTGGAGCAGCAGTCTTCCGGGAGACAGTCTGGAGACTGCGTTGCTGCCCTATTTGCAGGCACCTCTCTGGTCTGACAGAGGAGGTTATTTGTCTGCGTGCTGACCTGGCAAGGATTCAGGAAACCTTCTCCCCCACCCAGGCCACCTCCACTACCTCAGAGGTTGCCAAGAAAGAGGAGTGGTTGGACCACAGTGGGCTCAGGGAGCAAGAGGGTGGTGGAACAGAGGTGCATCCCTCCAGTTGTGCATCTCCACAATTAATTTGCCACTCTGGCAGAGCATGGTTCCTCTACAGAGGCACCCGCAGTGGAGACCAAGGAGGATGCTGGGAACCTCCAAAATGGAGACCCATAGGAGGGTGGCACAGGACCCCATGGGTAAGTAAACAACTCCTGGTGGGGGACTCAGTTGTTAGAGGAGGTAGAACTGGGGCAGGGAGGGGAGGGGAAAGGGAGGTAAGGTGCCTGCCCGGCGCTATGGCTTGGAGGGATAGGAAACAAATCCTCAGGACAGTGGGAGCAGCTGCAAGGGGGAGTGAGCTGGATGTCATTATCCACCTAGGGACAAATGACCTGGCTGAGATTGGGATCAGAGCAGTGCAACAGGAGTTTCTGGAGTTGGGGAGGGGCCTTAGACAAGTAGCACACATGGTAACTTTCTCAAAAGTCCTACCTGTCTATGGCATGGATGAGGCTAGGATACTCTGCACCATGGGATTCAATGACTGGTTGAAAAACTGGTGCAGAGTTCAGGGATTTGGCTTCACTGGGGACTGAGGTTCCACCTGAAGGGATTCAGGCCTATACAGGTGTGATGGTCTTCATCTATCCAAGAGGGGAACCAGGATCCTAGGTGATAGGTTTAAATGCTTCATTGGCAAGCATTTAAACTAGCCAAGGGGGGAGGCATTGAAAAGGAGAAGGGAAATCCTAGCCCCTCCAAAAAAATCATGGTAGTTAGTGAGGTAAACACTGACGTAGAGCAGTCATTAGGGAGAAGGGCCGGTGTAAATGGAGAAAAAAAACAAAGGCAATAGGGACAGGGATGGGGCAAAAAGAAATAAAGCCATAAAAAAATGGAGGGTAATGAGTACCAATGCCCGTAATCTAGGTAAAAAGCTCCCCGAAATGGTGGCCTTGATGGAAGAGGGATGCCTGGATATTGTGGCAGTCACAGAAACATGGTACACAAGGAGCAATGACTGGGATGTCAACATACCAGGATAAACAATCTACAGGAGGGACAGGGAGTGAAGAAGAGAAGGAGGAGTAGCTCTCTATGTAAGGGAAGGGATCAAAGCAACAGAACTAAAGGGTAAACAGGGAGGAGAGGAGGCACTGTGGGTCATAAAAACATAGAAGTTGATGGCAGATAAGGACCGCAAGGCCCATCCAGTCTGCCCATTTCTTTTTCTACCTTATAAATGTGCCATCGGCCTTTGCTCTGTCAGTGGCCTATCTATTCATAGTTATTTGTATTGCTCCCTTATGCCTATCCCATGCCTGTTTGAAGCCCTGCACTGTATTCATAGCCACCACTTCTTGTGGTAAGCCATTCCATGCATCCACCACCCTTTCTGTGAAAAATATCTCTCACATTCCCCTTAATTGGCCCCTCTAATCTCATGCTGTGTCCTCTTGTCCTGCTATTTTTCTTATATTTAAACATGTTAGACTCTTTCACCTTGTTAATGCCCTTAAGGTGTTTGAATGCCTCAATCATATCACCTCTCTCCTCCTTTGCTCAAGGGTATACATATTGAGCTCTGTTAATCTGTCCTCATATGTCTTCTGATGCAGTCCCTGCACCATTTTGGCTGCCCTTCTGGACTGCCTCAATTTGTTAATGTCCTTGTGAAGGTGTGCCTCCAATACTACATGCAGTACTCCAGACGGGCCTAACTAGTGTCTTGTAAAGAGGGATTATTACCTCCCTCTTATGACTTGTGATACCCTACTAATACCCCTAACACCCCCTAGCCTTACCTACTGCTTTAGAGGTCTGCTTGATGATTTCAGGTCATCAGTGATGATGATGCCCAAGTCTCTTTCTTCCTTTGTGACTGCTAGCAACTCCTCCAGCCTATAGGTGGCTTCAGGGTTCTTCCCTATGTGCTTGATTTTGCACTTTGCATTAAATCCCAGTTGCCACTCGTCTGACCATTTTGCTAGTTTATCCAGATCTCTTCTCATTCTGCCCACCCCATCTGGATCATCTACTCTGTTGCAGATCTTGGTGTCATCTGCAAACAGACAAGCCTTACCCTCTAGTCCATCTGCAAGGTCACTAATGAAGATGTTGAAGAGGACTGGCCCCAGGACTGATCCCTGAGGTGCCCCACTTGTGACTTGCATCTCTTCTGACTGTATACCATTTACCACCACTCTCTGTTTTCTGCCCATCAACCAGTTTGCCACCCAGTTGACCAACTTCTGACCCACCCCGAGCCTACCCAGCTTATTTATCAATCTTCTATGTGGAACAGTGTCAAAAGCTTTGCTGAAGTCAAGGTAGGCGACATCAACTGCTCCCCTTGGTCCACCACCTGGTTACCCAGTCAAAGAAATCTATGAGATTAGTTTGACAGGCCCTTCCTTTGTAAACCCATGTCTTGGATCCTGTGCCCCTATGGATTCCAGGTGTTGCACTATCCTTTCCTTAAGGAGTACCTCCATAATCTTGCCCACTACTGAGGTAAGACTGACTGGTCTGTAGTTCCCCGCCTCCTCCCTGCTACCACTCTTGTGGAGCGGGATCACATGAGCCCTTCTCCAGTCTTCTGGGACCTCTCCTGTGCTCAGAGACTCACTAAACAGTTCTGCTAATGGCTGTGCTAGTTCCACCTTTAGCTCCTTAAGTACCCTGGGATGTATGCCATCAGGTCCCATTGCCTTATCCACCCTGAGCTTAGCAAGCTCTTGTAGGACCTTTTCTTTTGTGAAGAGAGTAGTGCTCACCTCCCTCCCCTGTGTCCATGATGCTTGAGCTGTGGGCCTGCCCTACCTTCTCTTTAGTAAATACTGAGCAAAGTATCTATTTAGGATAAATGCCTTTACAGGGTCCTCCTCCTCCTCACATGCTCCTTTTCTCCATTAAGCTTAGCAATACCCCCTCTGGACTTTCTCCTTTCACTAATGTATCTATAGAAAGTCTTGTCACCTTCTTTACTGTTGTGCTAGTGTTTCCTCAGTTTGGGACTTTGCCTGCCTTACTGCCTTCCCTGCTTCCCTTAAGGCAGTTTGGTATGCTCCCTATCTTCATCCGCTGTGTTCCCTTATATTTCCTGAAGGCCAGCCTTTTGGCTCTGACCTTTCCGCTACTGTATTTGAGAACCAAAGTGGTTTCCTTCTTCTTTGCACTTCCTTTCTGTCTAACACAATGGGATGTTGCTTCAAGTATTGCATCCTTAATGCTTGCCCACTTTGCCTGTACCCTCACCTGTGTTTCTTTTTGCCAGCACTAGCTTAACTCTGTTGGCCATCTTATCAAAGTCAGCTCCTCTGAAGTCCCATATTTTTGCCTTGGAATGGGATGATTTGGATGTAGTAGCCAAATTGAACCATACCGTGTGATGGTCACTGGCCCCCAGGTGACCTTCTACCTGGAGATCTGTGATCCCTTCCCTGTTAGCCAGTACTAGATCTAGGATAGCCCTGTCTCTTGTGGGTTGCTGTACCAGTTGTTTGAGGCCCTCCCCCTGCAGGGAATCCACTATGTGTCTAGTTCTGGCAGATGTTCCTTCTAGTATTCACCAATCTGTATCCAGCATGTTGAAGTCTCCCATTATCAGAACCTCCCCTTTAGCTGTCATGTTTTGTATATCTTCTAACAGTAATGTGTCTATGTCCGCCCCCTGGTCTGGGGGCCTGTAGACAACCCTAGTTCTTATGGTTTTTCCATTTCCTGTTTCCAGGGTGACCCACAGTTCTTCTGGCTCCTTATGTGTATTCTGAATTTCTGTAGCTTTGATATTTTCATTGACATACAGGCCTCCTCCCCCCTTTCTGCATCGGACTCTTCTGAACAATACATAGCCAGGTACTGAAGTCTCCCAAGTGTGGTTACTGGTAAACCACGTCTCACTAATTGCTACTATGTCCAGTTTAGCCTCTGACATTATTGCCTGCAGGTCTGGGATCTTATTTCCCAGGCTGTGAGCATTTGTGTACATGATTTTCCATCGGCCAGATTTTGGTGTGTTAGTTGTTGGGTGAGGTTTGGCATTACCCCCTGTGCATCGTATGGGGAGACAAACCTTTTTTCTTACCTGGTGATGCAAATGAACTGCAAACATGCTGAATCCCTGTTTGACCACTAGCTGAGGGGGGAGGGGTGTTCTTCCCATTCAACGTATGGGGTGCTGCACCCCTCTCCCCATTTGCTAGTTTAAATATTCTGCAAAGACGTCAAACTTCTGCCCCAATGCACTGACTCCCACCCTGGAGACTGGAAACTGCTCCACAATCCGCACAGGGGTTGTATACAGACCCCTGCCTCAGGGGGAGGAAATGGACAAGAAAATGATAGAAGGCATCCTTGGGATGGTAGAGAAAGGGGAGTTATTGCTGATGGGGGGACCTGAATATGCCAGATGTTAACTGGAGCACCTTTGCTGCAGCCACATCCAAGAGCAGGACCATTCTTGATGCCCTACAGGGGGCATGCCTCGGACAGCTAGTTTTGGAACCCACTCGGGAGGGAGCAATCTTAGACCTGGTACTCTCAAATGGGGACGTAGAGAGGATCTCTGATATTGAAGTGGGTAGCCATCTGGGAACAAGTGACCACCAAACAGTGTGGTTCACGATATACTTAGCTGTAGAGTCAAGCCATACAAAAGTGAAGGTATTGCACTTCAGGAGGGCTGATTTTGTCAAAATGGGACAGTGCCTCAGAAAAGCTCTAACAAACAGACAAAAAGGTGGGGTGGAGCAACAATGGGGAAACAGCAAAACCGCCATCACAGAGGTAACAAGCCTTTGTGTGAAGCAAATAAACAAATCAAAATGAAAGAAAAAAACACTATGGTTCTCAAATGAAGTAGTGGGAAAGGTAAGGGAGAAAACGATAGCATTCAGGAAGTATAAGGAAACACAGAAGGCACAGAAGGAACAGGACAGAGAACTGTACCAGTTAAAGCAGAAGGAAGCGGGGAAGGCAGTCAGAATAGCAAAGGCCCAAACTGAGGAAAAGAAAGCCAACTCAGTTAAGAAGGGGGATAAAACCTTTTATAGGTACATTAGGGAGCAAAGAAAGACTAAGGCAGGTATACTGAGGCTGACTAAAGAGGAAGGTGGTTGGGCAGAGAGTGACAGTGAAAAAGCAGGGATACTGAACAAATACTTCTGCTCAGTATTCACAATGGAAAAGCAGGGGGAGATACCTAATCCAGTCAATAGAAGCACTCTGGATAGGGGGTTGATATTAGTCCTTTCACAGAAGAAAGGATTCTGAAAGAACTCTTAAAACTGAAGGTGGATAAAGAAATGGGGCCTGATGGGATTCACCCAATAATTCTAAAAGAACTAAGGGAAGAACTAGTAACACCACTGACTACCCTTTTTAATAAATCATGGAAGGATGGTGTGTTACCTGAGGACTGGAGGAGGGCAGATGTGATTCCCCTTCACAAAAGTGGGAGCAAGACAGAGGCAGGAAACTACAGACCTGTTAGTTTGACCTCAGTGGTAGGGAAAATGATGGAATCACTTCTGAAGGAAAGAACTGTTGAGTACCTAAAGGCCTGTGGGGAACAGGACCCAAGGCAGCATGGTTTCACAGCAGGAAGGTCATGTCAGACAAATCTAATTGATTCCTTTGACTGGGTGACAAAAGTAGTAGACCAGGGAGGGGCTGTGGACATGGCCTACCTAGACTTTAGCAAGGCATTTGACACAGTCCCACACAAATGATTAATAAACAAATTAGCCAGCCTGGGAGTGGGTCTCAGGGTGGTAGTCTGGGTAAAACACTGCCTGGACAACAGGACACAGCGGGTAATAGTAAATGGAGTTCACAGTGAAGAAAGGGGGGTTACTAGTGGGGTACCGCAGGGTTCAGTACTGGGGCGGGTCCTTTTTAATGTCTTTGTAAGTGACATTGCAGAGGGACTGGAAGAGAAAGTATGTCTCTTTGCAGATGACACAAAGATCTGCAACAAGGTTGATATGCAAGGTGGGGTGGAAAGGATGAAAAGGGACTTGGCAAGGTTGGAGGAAAGGTCAAATGTATGGCAGCTTAGATTCAATGCGAAGAAGTGCAAAGTAATGCGCCTGGAAAACAAAAATCCAAGGGAAGAGTACACAATGGGGGGATGGGATACTGACAACAACAAAAATGGAAAGGGACCTGGGGTAGTCATATCAGATGACCTAAAGGTGGGCCAGCAATGTGAGAAGGCAGTAAGGAGGGCTGAAGGGATACTGGGATGCATAGGGAGAGGCATCAACAGTAGAAAACAGGAAGTTGTTGGCCCTCTGTACAGACAGTTGGTAAGACCACATCTAGAGTACTGTGTACAGTTTTGGAGACCCCCATCTCTGCAAAGACATAGACAGGGTGGAGGCTGTCCAGAGGAGGACAACCAAAATGGTGCAGAGTCTGCACCAGAATACATATGAAGAAAGACTAAAGAAGCTTAAGATGTATAGCCTCGAGGAAAGGAGGGAGAGGGGGGACATAACAGAAACTTTCAAATACCTCAAGGAGTCAACAAATTCCAAGAGGATAGCATCTTTCAGAAAAAGAGATGTGCAAGAACAAGGGGTACAATTTGAAAAGAGGGGGACAGCTCAGAGGTAATGTGAGGAAGTATTTCTTCACAGAGGGTTGAAGATGCATGGAACAGCCTTCCTGAGGAGGTCATAGAGTCAAACACAGTGGGAGAATTCAGTAATGCATGGGACAGACATAAGGCAATTCTAGTGGGGGGTAGGAGGAAGTAGGCTGTTGGTTACCTAGGATCTGCAGCTTATCCATTAGGTAGGGAAATGGGCAGACTAGGCGGGCCAAGCGGTCCTTATCTGCCATCACATTCTATGTTTCTATGATGCCTGCTAGTCTCTACAGGGTGTTATGGTTAGGTATTCGCACTACAAATTTTCAACATGGCCTTTTTGTAATCCCACTTCATGAAAGCATGTGGGACCTCTGCTCATGAACAGTGTCACTGTGATTTTGTTAATGAGTCCCGAACGTTGATTTCCCACAGTGACCATGCCATTCTGCACCACATAAAAATGTCAGCTGCACCATTCATAAGGAGCTGTGAAAAGATGGCAATGCTGAAAATCTGGAGTGAAAATATAAAAAAATTCTCTAAGTTACGAGCGTGCATGAAAACTGTGCAACACATGCTCGTAACAGTCTTTTCTTGGAATTTTTAACGTAGTCATTTTGGGACCTCTGCTCATGAACAGTGGCAGTATACTTTTCTTACTCTGTCCCAAACGTTGATTTCCCACAGCAACTGCTCCATTGTGCGACAGATGTGTGAAACCACATTTTGGGCAGGATGTGAAAAATGACAGCTGTACTGTTCATAAGAAGGTGTGCAGAAATGGCAATGTTGAACATCTGGAGTGCAAATATTAAAAATTCTTGAACTTATGACTGTACATGGACACTGCACAAGACACGCTTTAACATAGTCATTTTGTGAAATGTTTTCACCAGCTGTTTAACATAGGCATTTTGGGACCTCTGCTTATGAACAGTGTTACTGTGATTTTCTTACTCTGTCTAGAACATTGTTTTCCTACAACGACTGCATCACTGTTCGACAGATGTACTAAAACACATTTTGGGCAGGATGTGGAAAATGAAAGCTGTGCTGTTCATAAGGAGGTATGACAAAATGACAATGTTGAAAATCTGGAGTAAAAATATAAAAAATTCTCGAAGTTACACGCGTGCATGGAAACTGCGCAACGCACGCTTGTAACACAGTCATTTTTTTGAATTTTTTCACCAAATTTTCAAGATAGGGATTTTCGGTCCTCTGCTCATGAACAGCATTACTGTGATTTTCTTATTCTGTCCCGAACATTGTTTTCCTACAGTGACTGCGCCACTGTGTGCCAGATGTGTGAAAACACATTTCGGGCAGGATGTGGAAAATGACAGCTCAACTGTTCATAAGGAGGTGTGATAAAATGGCAATGTTGAAAATCTAGAGTAAAAATATTAAAAATTCTGGAAGTTACAAGCGTGCGTGGAAACGATGCAACACACACTCGTGAAACAGTAATTTTTTGGGAATTTCTTCACCAAATTTGCAACATAGGCTTTTTGGAAGCCCACCTCATGAACAGTCACACTGTCATTTCGTTACTCAGTCCCAAAAGGCAATTCCACACAGTGACTGCGAAATTACCTTTCAGGACAGAATAACAAGATGACAGGGACTGAATTCATGATGTGGGGTCCCAAGAACCCCATGTTGAAAATTTGGTGTCAAAATTCACAAAAAAGGAAGAGATATGCACCAAAGTTGAAAAAAAAACAATAATGCCATTATACAGGTCACCGGCATTTTTTCAGGTCGCGGTTGGCTTTAAAGAGTGCAGACGTGTTTCCGGTCCACTAAAGATCATTGCGCCAGGCTCTGTAGGTAAGTATGGGGTAAGGGGGTGTGGGGAGGTGGGGTGTGCAGAGGGTGGCTGCATGCTGGGGGAAGGGACAGGATGGCAAGAGACCGTTTCGTTTCAGGTAACAAAAATAAAAAAATTCACCGTGGAACATTTTCTTTTTTTTTTACAGGTTTGGCCGCACTGGGGTGGGCTCCCAGTGTTGCACACAATCGGGTGGAACAGTGACAGGAAAATGGGGAGGGGGTTAACATGCCGACGGGGATTGGGCACCCCCAACGGTAAGCATATCTGTGTTAGAAAGCATGGTGCCAAGGGGGATTGAGCACCCCCTTGGCAGACCACATCAGTAAAGGGGTCACATATGCCAACAGGGGGGGTTGCGCACCCCCCACATCAGCTTCCTAGGGACTATGAGTGGCAGGTGGCTGGCACTTGCGCCCACCATGTTTCTTGAAATGTTACACCAGGCAAGGCACGCCCTGCAATGAGGGGTCGCTCCCTCATTGCAGCGGCTAAAATATTTCAAGTTGGTGGCACGTTTTGCAACTGCTGTTATAGACAGCATGCAATCTAATTCATGCCACAGAACCCAGCTCTAAAAAGCAGTAGCACCACTGGCCACAACACAACTGTGCCTCCAAAACCTGCTCTTCCACCTCAAGCAACCCCAATATGTTGTCTGTGCTGCCTGCAAGACAACATAAAAAGAAAGGACATTCTTTGCAAAAAACTGTGTTAATGCACCACTTAGGGTTCCAGTTAATGCCACAAAAGTATGGAAATGTGGAGTTTGCAACCCTAATTCCCCAACCCTCCTCCACAAGCAGCAAAAGGAAAAAACACTAGGGTTTTGGGTCTCTGGAGTCTTGGTGAATCAGTGATGGGGTCTTTCTTGGAGTTGTCAGTCCTAACACCCACACTGTTCCCTCAGCAAAGAAGGTGAGACATGATCTCCTTTCTTCACACAGGCCACACAGGACCCTGTATGAAGAAAGCTACAGCACACTGTATTGGCAACATGTACTGAGGCATACTTCTCTGCCTTTGAAGAGTATATCAATATGTTACACTGGCTTGGAGCTGTACCTTGTACTTTGGACAGAAGGCTACAGGCTGGGGGAAGGGGGGAGCATTAGGGTTGACAACCTCAAAGAAGACCCCACCACTGATTTGCTAAGACTCCAGAGATTCAAAGCCCTAGTGTTTTTTACTTTTGCTGTTTGGAAGGTGGTGAAAGTGAGTTAGGATTGGAAACCCCTAACATCACATTTCCATACTTTTGTAGCTTTAACTGGAACCCTAACTGGTACATCAACAGTTTTTTTTTCTTTTTTTGCAAATAATACAGATAGATAGATAGATATGTAACCTGGGTGGCCACAACTACCAGGGGTCAGGTTGGTGGTATTTTATGTGTTATTAGCGCTGTGCGGTGCCTCCATTATGTAACCCCCTGCCTGGGACCTGGGCTCGGGGAGAAAAATGTCACTCAGCATGTTGGCTAGGTTTGGCTACTCTGCACAGGGGCACCCAAGTATTCCGGACACAGGAAGTAATAACTGAATGTCCATACAAGGAGTTGGGATTCTAAAGTGTGGCTTTTATGTGCAACAAAAAGGAACAATGAAGCATAGACGGACCCCCACAGGGCTACACTCCTGGTAATGCAGATTTTCCTCCACAGACACACATCTTCTTGAATCTTAAACCCTCTGGTTTACCAACACTCAGGGCACACTGCCCTACTTTTACTCTTCTATGGTTTCCCTGGCTTGGCTCCCTTGCCAGCCCTTGGACTACCTTCTTTCCTTGGCTCGGCTCCCTTGACAGCCTCTGGACTACTTATCCGTTTATCATGGAGATTTACTGGAGATTTACTGGTGGCTCCCTATACCACCCGTAAGCACTTCTGGCTCCATCAGGGAATCTTCTTCAACAATCCCATGTCTGGGTACTTTCCTCAGGCACTGGACAAGTACCCAAGGGAAAGCAACAGGTGTCCTAAAGCAAACCCGTAGAGGTAACTCTGGTCACGCCAGATGGGGGGTCTCCCACCTCTTGCTCCCATAAATCATACCCGGCCATTCCTCTGGACTTAACACCTCATCTCTGAAAACACTTTACTTTGTAGATTCTCTTTAAATGTATGTCACATTTAATCTACTGTTTCTTCCATCCCACATGTGCTGAACTTGAAACATACTTAATGAGTGGTTATGTCCATTTCTCTAGACCCCCAAAGAGTTAAGCAGTCCAATTCTCATTTTTAAAACTGTACTTGGCTGTCTTTTCCTGACCTCACAGTAGCAGTCACTTAGATTCATCTTGTCCCAGGTAAAAACACATTGGCCCTTTAGCAGAGCAAACTCACCCCATGGTTGCAGGTGCCCCGGAGGCTTTTTCTCTTCTGAAACATAATGAAACATACAGGTTCCTCAGCACAAATCCTCACAGGCAGCTTCTTTTTCCACTAGCCAGGCCAGGGAAATTGCCCCTGGAAGCAGGCTGATTACTTCCCCCCCATCCCTGTAGGGATGGGGCCCTGAAACTTTTTAAGGCGGTCTCTACCACTTCAAACAGGCACTGTTGTGTTCCTCTTGAGGTGAGAACACACACCTAAACTAAAAAATATAGCTCTCTGGCAGAGCTAAGGGCTCTGAGGGCCTGCAGCTGCAGCACACCTCTTCTCCCTACTGAGCCCACATACAGACTACTACTGACTCACTTCAAATCCTTGCAACATTCTATCCTAACTTCCCAAGCTGCAATATTCCAAAGTGACTTAAGCAACTGCAACAGTTCTAAAATTATGTCATACCTCAGTCTCAGCTGAGATGGAGAACAGAGTGAGACAGTGTGAAATCCATTTAACTGGAATTTCACAAGCTGCCTTTCCTGCCTGCCACTAGGTCTAACTGGGATTCTTGTAACCCCAGGTTACAGGGGGGTTACAGACAGATTAGATAAATAGATAGATAGATAGACAGACAGACAGATAGATTATAGGGGTGTGTCACACCTATAGTAAGGGTTGGTACAGCACTTCAATGTTAAATTCAAAATATTGCACCTTAATAACTTTGGTGTACTTCAATGAAATAGCCCAAAATTTGGCATGCGTGGTCATTCTGCCAGAGTCTCAATATGTGAAAACTTTGTGACAGTATCTTGTATGGTTTTATAGATACAAATTGGTAAAAAAATAACTTTTTCCCATTGGTTAACATGGGATTTTTTGCTATCATCTACAGACCAGAGGGAATGAAAATTTTCTCTGAAATTTTCAGGAATGATGGGATCTGTGCCAAGGTGTACTTTTGGATGGTTTGGGGAAAAAATATTTTACCATTTTTGAATTATAATGATTTTTGTGATAGCTGCATAACAGGCAGGTAAATGAAAACAGTTTGAACTGTAAATTTAGTGTTCAAACTGTAAATGTACTGGTCCTGCTCAGAGAAATTAATGTTTGTGATGTCAGGTATCTTGTTTTTCTGACAATCTGAAAAATAGTGTTGCACACAACTACTTCCTGATAAGGACAGCACAACACCTGTATTTAAGTTTCAGTGATTTGCTTAGTTCAACTTTTGTCTTAAAATTGGTGGGCCGGGGTCCAAGACTCATGCCGTAACTCACAGGCGTATACTAGGTGCGACATGCGTCGCTATACCAGGGACCCTGCGATCTCTTCCAGAACAAGCAGAGTCACTGGCACTTACGCCCTGCGAGTTGGGGCAGCCACAGGGCTGCATCACGGGAAGGGCGCACCCAACACGAGTGCCACAAGCAGCAGACCGCAGGGCACAATCAGTGCAAGACATGGCCCCCCCAGAGCCCCATACCCCAACACCATGGCACTGCCCCACAGGGCTGGAGAGGGGCTGCAGGGGCCACAGGACTCCGCTAGGGCACCTATCATGCAGGGGATGGGAACTGCCCCATGGGGGCACTGCATGGGGTTGGGGCAAGGGGGTGCCAACAGCCCACAGTGGACAGCCCTGTCATGGGGGTTTGATGGGCACCCATGGGGGAGGTTGGCTAGAGGGGCAGCAGACTCAGTGGTGCATTCCTGGTGGACATAGGTATAGTTAGACCAGCTAGTAGCTGGTCTAACCATACTTGAACCATTGTCCACTGGGTCTCACTTGGAATCACTATTTGTGATTCTGCCAGCCGCCCTCTTGGAATATCGGTGTAGCTGTTTCTGGAATCCCCCCTGCGCCATGTCGCAGGAGGTTGTGGATGTAGTGGGTGGTGTAACCCACATTTGGCATAGGCCGCCTCCTGGAATTACGTCTGATGTAATGCATGTCGTAAGATGTGATTTGAGCCATAGGGTTTGGCGCAAGTTACCTTGTGACATGCGTAACCCCTTTTGGAATCGGGCATAGTTTTTCTATGGGGCAAATATGTGTTATTTTATTGACAATCATGTTCCCCCCCCGTCACTCGTTAAGTAATTACTCTTTGATATGCTAACTGTTCGAACTTTACTATTTGAAAAGTAACTAACCATATGCGCTTATTAATAGTTTAAACTTTACTATTCGAACAGAAAATGATGTTGGTAGCCCAGTGGTCCCTACCTTCTCCCCATTCTCTGATTGCAGTCCGGTGTATTATTTTTTATTCCTTGGTAGTCTAATGGTTTCTCCCCCCTTCCCCATTATCAAATCACTGTCCCTTATATTTTGTTTTTACTCCCTGGTAATCTAGTGATCCCTCCCCCCCTTTCCCCATTCTCTGATCATCATCCCTTGCATTTTTTTTATTTCCTGGTAGTCTAGTGGTCCCTCCCTGTTCTCCAATCATCGTCCCTAATATTTTTTTTAAATTCCCTGTAGTCTAGTGGTCTCTCCCTCACCCACCCTTCTCTGTTCACTGTCCCTTGTATTTTTTTTATTCCCTGGTAGTTTAATGGTCCCTACCCATTCTATGATCACCATCTCCCTACTGCCAGTACATGTCCCTGGTGTCTAGTGGAATGCCTCATCCCCCCTCCCATCCATGTTGGTCCCTGAAATAAAGAAAACCATCCCATGATGTTTTTTTTCTTTGTTCCTGCCAAAAAAAAATCCCTAGCCAATAAGCCCCCCACCCCCACCTCCCACTCATCATCCACCACACCACACACCCCAGTACACCCCCACACACCCTCACTCACCTGAACAGGTCCCAGCCTTGAGAGCCACTCTCTGATCAAAGACACGTCTTTCTGCTGGAACTGGTGACGCAATATGAGAAACTAAGGTAAATGTGTTTTTTTTATTATTTATTTTATTTAGTTTTTGTTTACCGGGTAAGTACACTAGCCAACACAATGACTATTTTCAGGTACGACCTGGGACAGTACAACATAAATAAAACAGGTACAAGAACATTTTCATTTTTAACATGGGGAGAAAGCAAACAGAATTTTGAGCAAAAGGTATACAGTGCAAAAACCTTCAAAGAAAGAACTTATTCAACACAACAGAGGTAGTAGGCAGCATTACAGGTTTTCACATGGTGAGAAGCAGATTAACATGGCACAAATAGGAGAGAAACAGAAAGTACAACTGTAGGCCACGATGGGCAAGGCAAGTAGCAATTGTTGAGGGGGGTAAACGAGGATAGGTCAAGCAAATACACTTTGCAGAGATTTCGTGTATAAGGTCTAACTCTAAAAAATAAAGTCTTTAGGAATTAGAGTAGAGGAGGAGGGCAGAAGGGGAAATAGGGTAATATAATGAGAAGAGGCTTAGGGAAGGAAGACAGAGTAGCCAGGGTAAGGGAGAGAAGGTGGATAATCAGGCAAGAGAGAGACAGGACAGAGGAATCATAGGAGGGAGCAGGGGTAGGGAGGGACATGTATTAGAGGGAGGTGAGGAAGTAGAGGACAGGCAAGAACGTGACAGGGCAGAGCGATCATAGCATGAAGAATCTTAGAGCGGGGATACAGGAGGAGGGAGATAGAGATTTGAGAGATTGGAGAACAACATCGGAAGGCAAGTCTATAGGACTAAGGGAAAAAATAAGGTTCAGACATAAACAGAGAGGAAACAGAAAGGAAAGAGAGAGCATTAGGGGCACGTAACATAATCAAGACCATCAGGTGGGATCAAAGCAGGTGCAGGGGTCAGTACACGACAGACAGCTGTGAAGTTCTTTTTTAAAGCTCTGATAAGTTCCAGCCAATTTGAGTTCAGGGGGAAGTGTATTCCAGAACTGAGGAGCCGCACACTTGAAAGCCCCAGTGCCTCCTGTGGTAGAGCATCTTGGAACTTGGAGTAGAGAGTTTTCAGCAGACCTCAGACCGTAAGGGATTGAGTGGGGAATTAAAAGTTCTGCCAGAGATTTTGGGGATTTGAGCCTTACAACAGAGTTACTAAGGGAACCAAGATAATATTTTCTTGTTGCCATGGGGGAGAGCCATCCTAAGTCATCGTAAAGCTGACAGCAGTGCTTTTGTGTAGAGGAGGATGCATATCTACATACGTTATTGTAGGTGACATCCCATTTCTGAAGGGCAGTTTTGTGAGCACTAGAGAGGATGGGGGCACTGTAGGTTATGGAAGGTAGCAGTACACCCCTGGCAATGGCTGTTTTAGCAGATGGCTTTAGCAAGTAACCCGATTTGTAAGCAGCACCGAGTTTGCAATTTACAGCCTTGTAGATGGTTCGATGTATTTCAATTGGATTTTCAACTTTTATGCATAAATCAGCTATTTCTTTTTGACATTTTGACCCCCGATTTTCAACGTGGCTTTCTCATGAACAATAGGACTGTCATTATGCAACACCCACCCAAAAAGTGATTTCGGGGTTGCTTGGTGAATTCACCTTTTGGGTACGATTTGACAATTTTTCCTGACCTTGTTCATGAAGTGAGGTCAGAAGAAGGTTATGTTGGAAATTTGGGATAAACATGGCAGAGTTATGACCACTTGTAACTTCATAAATGTTAAATATTTTAACCCATGCCCGACGGCAAGCTTCTCCTGCTGGGACCTCAGGCCTTGACCGGGTGCACCACCTCCACCTACGGCCAGGGCTGGTACCTCTAGCCGGCTACTACAACTTGCACAGCCCGACAGCAAGCTTCTCCTGCTGGGACCTCAGCCCTTGACTGGATGCTCTGCTTCCACCTATGGCCAGGGCTGGTACCTCCAGCTGGCCGCTGCAACTTGCGTGGCCCGACTGCAAGCCTCTCCTGCTGGGTAAGACTCCAGGGATCCTCCAGGACCACAGCTCAGCCATCTTCTCTCTGATTGGCCAAAGCCCTTACAGCTCTCACTGCAATTAGCAGACGCTATTTTTCAGACTGTCTCTGGCTTCTCGCTTTTGGCTTTTTGTCATACTCGTATAATAAGGAGGATTTTTCCTTGAAATGTTGGGATTGGGGGAAGAATTCCCATGAATATTTTGTGCATGCAGTATTGCAGATTGCCTGTTTTTTTTATTGTTAACGGACTGTTGAAACCTAAATTGATTACCCCTCGCTGCCTGTTAAACCTCACTTTCTCTTTTGTCTACCTGTCCCTGCACTGAATCTCTCCTTGCCCTCGCCCTCTCCTGCTCTAGCTCACATCACTAATTTCTTTTACTACCTGCCAGCACTTATCATTTCCCAGCAGCCCACTGAACCAGCACTTTCTATTCTTTGTTCACCTTTCCTCTGCTACCCCCCAACCAAGGCTTCTAATTTGCTCTGTGGCACCAGGGTTAACTGCCCTCCATTCTTTCAGTCTGGCTGAGTGTACCTCCCTCTCTCCTATTTTACTTTGTTCCCTCTAAGTCCATTGTCCTTCCCCATGCACCCCCCCATATAGCCCTCCACTATCTTGGCCCTACTTAATCTAACCCCCAGCTTTCTCTTCCCCTCAGGACCTCAGCCATTGACCAGGCACGCCGCCTCCACCTATGGCTAGGGCTGGTACCTCCAGCTGGCTGCTACAATTTGCACAGTACAACGGCAAGCTTCTCCTGCTGGGTAAGACTCTAAGGACCCTCCAGGACCACAGCTTGGCTTCCAATTGGGCATTGCTCGGCCATCTTCTCTCTGATTGGCCAAAGCCCTTATGTCTCTCATTGTAATTAGCTGAAGCTATTTTTTGGACTGTCTCTGGCTTCTGGTATTCAGCTCTTTGCTGCACTCATATAATTTGTCAAGGAGGAGTTTTTGGCCTGCCCCTTCCCCTACCCCTGACCTTAATTAAATACTCTCTAGCCCCTCTTCCTAGCACCTTTGATACTGCCCTATTGGCTGCCTTTAGGATCTCACTGTGCCTTAAAGCAACAGACAGCTAATTTCCTTCCTTTGACCCCTTACTCTAAGGGGCCTAAGAGTAAGCTTATTTCACTGTCTTACCCTCCAGCAAATATGCTGCATAACAATACATCAACAATGCCTCCTGCTTCCTCTATGTCCATGCATTACCTCCTGGTACTCACCCTTGTCACCACATTAGGACCTTGTAATGGGCCCATCAAATCATGTCAGGCTACCCTTGATGGGGAGGCACTAAATGTGTATGGCATAGTAACCTCACCCTACCGTGATGTAAATGACAACACCCAATAACAGCCCATCAGGAGCATTAATCTGGTCTACATAAGTAATGATTCCTCCATGATACCACTCCTCAAAAGTGTTGTAACCTATATTGGTAACACAAAATCACGAATGCCCAGGAAAAGACAACTTATACTGGAACAACTACTTCATCTGCTCCTACTCCTGCTCTTGTCAGGTAATATGCACCCCAATCCCGGTCCACCACAGTGTTTGCCAATGAAAATCCTCAGGACTTGTGCGCGCCTCCATCAACATTTTCAGCCTCCTTCCCTAGATGGGCAACCTAAAGGTCTGGGTCTCTCATCATAACCCTGATGTGTTATCAGTCGTAGAAACCTGGTTATCCCAAAGATGCAAGACACTGCCATTGCATTGCCAGGTTGTGCCTGGTTCAGACAGGATTGCCTCTCAAAAAGAGATGGCTGCATCATCTACACTAAAGACCCTCTCCAGGGGCATGTCTTACCCCCCCCCCATGCAGCAGTGACCACCTCCAAGCATTAGCTAAAAAAATTGCTCCCGGGGCACACAACAGAGTGCTTACTCTGATCTCAGGATATATTCCACTTAAAATGACCATGGCCAGCACCAGCAACCTGTTCAATTACATCAGTTCTCTGAGCCTTAACACTGAAATCATATTACTAGAAGACTTTAATATCAATTGGCTCTCGTCAGCCTCCACCACTACCAAGAATACCCTATCTGCAATCCACTTCTCCCAATTGGTGAAGTCACTGACTTGAATGAACTGTAAGACTGGCACCAGCACCCTGCTAGACTGGGTGCTCATCAACTGTCCTTCACATATGGCCAATCTCACTGTTCTCTCTGGCTCCATGAGTGACCATTCCCCTGTCAAATGCAACCAGAATAGCAATTACTGCGAGCCCCCCACCAGAACCATAAAGAACCACATGTTCCTAAAAGGCACTTCTCACACCTAAAGTCAGACCTAAAACCTCAAGACTGGATGGACCTGTACGATGCCAATGAGGTGGATACGGCCTTGGACACCTTTGTGTCAAAATTCAATGCCTTCTGAGAGAAAC
Organism: Neoceratodus forsteri; assembly: GCA_016271365.2. NCBI lineage: Eukaryota > Metazoa > Chordata > Ceratodontiformes > Ceratodontidae > Neoceratodus > Neoceratodus forsteri. Next base: position 740,656,470 of record CM057449.1, read on the forward strand.
ACGCACCAGTTTCTACAAGAAAAGTCAAAATGGCCTTTTAACCCCTGGATTACACCGTAACTTTTGGAGCAACTTGCCTCAAGAGATCATCTTGGGCAAAAAGCTCAAGCTCGGGGCACTGCAGCAAACATTCAGCAATACAAGAAGGCCCGCAATGTCTGTACGTAAGCTAACCGCCATGCAAAAAGCACTTATTACAAAGAAGCCCTCACAAACTCATGGAACAGCAGCAAGTCATTCTGGGCCAACCTTAGTGATATCTCAGGGAAAGATCCTAAAACTCCCCCTTTCATGATCATGATTGATGGTGCACCAACATTGGATCCCCTGCTTATTGCCAACTCCCTGAGCCATGCGTTCACTGACTTAAGTAGTGTGCTCCCGATGGACTTTTTCAGTTCCCCTCACCCAAGGGCCACTCAGTGGAGCCTACACCACCCCCAAACCAGCCAATATTCCACTTTAAAGAGTTATCTGAAACAAATGCTAGGAAATACCTAGAAAAGGTACTCGGAAAATCCCGGTTCAGCGGAGACTCCTTGCACCTTAAATTTGTTCGCCTGGCACTAAATGAACTCCTGAGACCACTCACCAAAATAATTAATCTTTCCCTCTGCCACTCCAGATTCCCCCAACAATGGAAATCCATGACAGTAACCCCAGTACACAAAAGTGAGGACCGGACCTTACATAGCAACTTCAGACCTAGTTCCATACTACCACCACTCTCCAAGGCTCTTGAACAGATTCCGGCTGACCAAATCGTTGAACACTCTAACCAACATCAACTCCTATGCCCACAGCAACATGGATTTTGGGGCGGCCATAGTACCAATACAGCCTTACTTGAATTTACAGGTTTCATCTATGATGCCTTACACCATGGTCACCTGGTAGGGTCAGCCTTCATTGACCTATTAAAGGCATTTGATATGGTGCATCATGCGCTCCTCCGTGAACAGCTATCTGGCATGGATCTTGCTCCAGAAACTATGAGCTGGTTCAACAGCTACTTGAGCCACCGATCCCAGCAAGTGAGGCTTGGGGTAGTCTTCTCTGACAGCTGGCCTGTCAGATCTGAAGTACCACAAGGGTCAGTTCTGGGGTCTATGCTGTTTAGTGTTTTCCTAAACAATCTCCCTACCTCCTGTCACTGTTGTTTGCTCCTATATGCCGATAACGCAGTTATTTTTACCAGCAACCTGCGCCTGGAATTTCTTGAGGCAGATCTGCAAAGAGGTTTCGCTTCCACAGAAATGTGATTTAAGGAACAAAGGCTGGTGACGAACTGTAAGAAGACTAAGAACATGCTTTACTCCACAGCTCAAAACAAGCTTAGAAACTACCCCCTGGCAATAAGGAATGACAGTGGCACCATACTGGAGCTAGTTCCTCATTTTAAATACCTGGGTGTAACAACAGTCTCCTCCCTGTCCTTCTCGCAGCATACTGATATCACAGCCAGGGTTATTAGTACAAGAATCAGGATACTCTACTGGCATCGACACTGTCTAACTCACAAAGCACTGAATCTGGTAATCAACAGCTCTGTCATCTCCCTCATAGATTATGGACTGGCTGTCTATGGATCTGCAAGTGACTCAGCCCTACAATGCATTGCAGTCACTCTAAACAAAGCCTGCCACTTACTCACAGGTGCACCAAGACTCATGTACACCTGTGACCTTTATACTCAGGCTAGCTGGCTTCAACTGAATAATGGAATCCGGTACCAAATCTGCCTACTGGCCCAAAAAAATTCATTAAAACTGCTTCCATCAGGGGTGCAGAACCTGCTATCTCTGCCTTTGAGGACCAGACATACCAGACGCTCCACCACTCAAGTTTTCCATGTACCCAGATGCCGCACTGCCATGGCGCAATGTGTATTCTCACATCATGCAGCCCTCTGGGTAAATGTGTTTCCTCCAGACATCTCTGGTGCACTGAATGGATCCTTTTAACACAGACTGCGCCAGCACCTCTCTTACTCAAGAAACTGTACATACCCCCGCTAATGCCACTGCACGCAGCAGTAAACCACCACCAGCACTTAATCCCCACCTTGGGCTGTCCTGGATTGCCCAACCACAGCACTTCTACTATCACCCTACCTCCTCCTGGGTACTGCCCCCCCTTGCCGCAATGCCCTATTCCTTTTCCACTTCACAACCTCTCCTATATGCACTGCCCCTGCATTCCTCCCTCTCCCTACTCTATCTGTTTTTCATCCTGACACAGGCATACATTGTACAATGCCTCAGTATACCTTTCCCATTGCTTTGTGTCTGGAATTTTGTACCTACTATGTATATCATCCTCAGTCTTTGTACCTTGCTCCCCTATGTAACTGATGTGGGACTTATTAGCAGGCATCCGCTCACAGGTGTTATCCAAGATCACAATAAATAAACAAATAAATAAAATTACTTTATCTCAAAAACTATACATGGTTGGGAGTGCAGGGCCTGTAGGCTCCTGCACTCCCACAGAAAAATAAGGCTAAGATTACACTATCGCAAAAAGTAAGAAAATTAATTGCAAAAAACTACATCAATGCATCAGTTAGAGTTGAAGATGAAGTGACAAACTTAGGGAAATATGACCTTAGGGTTTCCAACCTAAAACACCTGCCCCACCTCTGAAGTGAATGAGAGGTGGAGTCTTCCTTGGGATTGTCAACCCTATCGCTCACCCCATTGTATACACTCATGAAACATGCACACCTGTCTCCAACACATCTTGGCTTTTCTGTTACTGCAATGGGGTGTGCGTTATGGTTGTTTCAACCCAAGAAGGAACTGCCCTCATTCCTTCAGGGGATGGAACAGGTGTTAGGAGTTAAATCTAACGTCATATTCTACATTTATCACTTTTTTTTCAAAGGGTAAAAGTGACAAAAGTTGAGAAATGTGGCATTAGAGTTTACAACCCTAACACCCTTCCCCTGCAGGCAGCACATCAGCTGTGGGATGTGCCTTGGGGTACTCAAGCCTAATGTTCACCCCATTCTGCAATATATATATATATAGTCAATAGGCAGTACAGCCTAGAGGTTAGAGTAACAAGCTGTGAATGAGCTTGGTGCATCCAGCAGACCTGGGTTTAATTCCCACAACCTCCACTTGCATACTGTGTGACTGAGCAAGTCACTTAACCATCCCAGTGTTCCCAGGATGCCCCTGAAAACGGGCACTTGTGCCTCGTGGGCCTTACCCAGTTACCAAAAAGAATAATATATATATACTGTATATATATACATATATATATATATGAAAGGGCAAAGGGAACATTGTTTAACAGGAGTAGCATGCTAAGCCGAAGCCTGTTTCCAGATGTGATCTGGGAGCACAAGGAAGTTAAGTGACTTGCTCAGGATCACACAGTATGCACCTAGGTGGCTGTGGGATTCAGACCCAGGTCTCCAGATCTGCAGCTCAGAGCCTTAACCCACTGCACTATACTACCTCCAATATATACACACACATATATATATATAAATATATATATTAACAAAAAATGGTGTTAATGCTCTAGTTATGGTCAAAGTCACAAAAGTAGGGAAATGTGGCATTAGGGTTTCCAACCATAACACCCCACCCTCTTCCTGCAAACATCAACATGCTTCAGGGGTGTGACTTGGGGTCATCGGCCCTAACACTCACCCATTCAATTAAAAAATAAGCTGAGATGGGTACAGTACAGCAGAATGGGGTGAGCGTTAGGGCTCATGACCCCAAGGCACCCCCCGAAACCTGTCGGTGTGTGAAAGGTGGTAGTGGGGGTGGGGTGTTAGGGTTGGAAACCCTTATGCCACATTTCCCTACTTTTCTGGCTTTGGCCCTAACTAAAGTATTTATGCAGTTTTTTGCAATTTATTTCCTTACTTTTGAGACAGTATAATAGTATCTTTATTTTACTATGGGAGCACAGGGTCCTTTGGACTCTGCACTCCCATTCCCTCTGTAGATGCATATATGTATGTAGCTGTGGAAGCACAGGTCCTTTCAGGCCCTGCACTTTCATTTCCCCACCTCAACTACCCCTTACAAACATTTTTGAATCTCCACCAAAACATAATTCTGTGCAACTGCAATGTTGATCCATGTCACAGGTGTGAAAACACATTTTGGCCAGGATTTGTAAAATTTATATTACCCTTAAAAACAAGAAATCAAAAAGGCAAGTTACCTGTGTGGTTGACCCAAAAGATTCTCAAACAGATCAGAAAGAAAAAAAAAAGGCTTTTAGGAAATTAAAGACTAAGAACACTGCAGAGAACCTTTTTCTATATAAATCAGAATTAAAGAAAACTAAAATCCTGATAAAAAATGAAAGAAGGACAATTGAATTTAAGTTAGCAGTCTTGAATGGAAATACAAAGGCATTTTATGCCTGTATAAATTCTAATAAAAATAAAGATAATTCTATAGCTACTATAGACCACAATGGAACTAAAATAGGGTCTAGAAAAGATATTGCAAATGCTTTTAACTCCTATTTTAGGTCAGTTTTTTCCAAAAAGACCAGAACATACATTCTGACTCTAACATCCATAGGGAAGTCCCCTACCATGAAACTGAATGTGAGGAAATACAAAAAGCTATATTAACACTAAAAACTAATACTGTTCCAGGATCGGATGAGATAAACATAGCTTTGATCAACCATTCATTACAATACATAATCACCCCATTGGTTCAAAAAATCCTACAGAAATGGACAAGTACCAGAGGATTGGCGTAAGGCCATAGTGGTACTCATACATAAAAAGGGCAATACAGAACTTACAGTGAGCTACTGTCCATAAGCTTAACCTCCACTGTATGTAAAATCATAGAGAAGGTTCTAAAAATAGGACTGAGACTGAAATTCAGGCAAACGGACTAAAAGACAACACCCAACATGGCTTCTAAAAGGGACAATCATGTGCCACAAACCTTGAAACATTTTATGAGGGTGTCAGTGCTAGCACTGACAGAAATATATCTGTGGACATTATTTTGACTTCCAGAAAGCTTTTGATTTGGTTAACCATTACTTACTAGTGTATAAAATGACCACCCTTGGCTTCAACCAGTATACAGTAAACTATATTACATCATGGCCTAAAGAAGGCATGCAGAGAGTTAGAATAACTGAGGCCACTTCTGGTGACATTAGTGTAACTAGTGGGGTCCCACAGGGGTTCGTCTTAGGCCCCATACGTTTTGGTATCTATATAAGTGACTTACAAGAGGGAGTATTCAATAGAGTTAGTAAATTCACTGATGACACTAAAATTTTCTCTGAAGTGGATACTGATGAAAAAATGTATATGGTAAAACAGGATCTATCGCATATTGAAGCATGGGCAATTAATAATAAAAATACATTTAACATAAATAAATGTTCAGTAAGTCATCTGGGATCAAAAAATTCTTCTACTCAATATATGGAAATAATCTAAAAATAGTAAAAACAGAAAAAGATCAAGGGATTATAGTCACTAACCAGCTAACAAATGGAGACCAGTGCAGAAAGGTGGCATAAATGGGTAATAACATTGTATCATCAATCAAAAGATCATTTATAACTAGAAATAAAAATTGCATTATCCCCTTTTTGACGTGGAACCTTTGCAAATGAGCCTTGGATCAAAAGTGCTTTCTGAAATATTAATAAATAAATCAAAATAAATCAGATAGGATTACTCCCAAGTCCCATTCCTGTTTGGTGACCATCAATACCTATTCTCCCATGTTGTACTCTACCTCTGGATTTCTGTGCCCTAACTGCATAATATTTCACTTTTTCACATTAAAACCAAGCTGCTATGCACTTGACCAGGTTTATCCAAAACTGAGAAATAGGAAACCTGTCAAGGATAACTACCATGCAGTCAACCTAGTGACACGAAACACAACAGCACGTCAATATGGCACCACATATAGTGACTGCATATCCCACCCCATCCTACCCCTCATGCCATAGTCAGACAAGTACAAAAACAAATAGCACAAAATACACAAAGCTTTGCAAAAGAAATATACCAATCTTTATTTCACAAAACCAGTAACCTCTTCTTAGTATATAACACAGCACAACCCACATATCAAACAGGAAATAAGATAAGATAAGATAAGATAAACAGAAACAACACAAGCAGTACAACTATAAAGAACCATGCACAGTTTCTGACTCAGCAGCAATATGCAGACTGACTTTACATGGGGAGCTTTGCCTCAAGCACCCCATTAATATATATAAACATCACTGACAACGCACAGACCACCACAACAGTGAAAACAGTGTTCGACATAGCTAAGTTTGGACTGTCACATAAGTGCAGGTCTTTTCATTCCAGGTCTGCCCATCCTCTGTATTTAATGTGACCCATAAAGGTATTTTCATTAGCCATGTTACATGTGACCTAGAAACTGCACTTAAGACACTAACCACACAGTTACACAGTGGCACCAACACCTATAACAGCACCAGACACACCTGTGACAGCACCACCACAAACACCTAATACAAACAGCATGCAATACCTGTGCCCGCAGCACAAACAGCACTTCTAAGGAGCACCACACTGTAAACTCCAATACACTACTCAGCTTCACACACTCATTCTGGTGACAACTTCACCAAACTATATTACCTGCGCTGATTTGATGGTATACACCTTGACCACTCCTCCAGTTTTCTCAGGTCTCTGCACATTCTTTTCACTCCCTCTGGTGTGTCCACCATATTGCAGATGTTGGCATCATCAGCAGAGAGGCAGATCTTCACTTCCAGCTCATCTGCAATATGACTTATAAAGACATTAAAGAGGATTTGTCCCAGTACTGAGCCCTGTGACAACCCACTGGTCAAGTTCCCATCCCTGGAGTGAACTCTGTTTGCCACCACCCTTTTCCTTCACCTATTCCTTAACCATTTTGTTACCCAGTTTACCACCTTTGGACCCACTCCTAAGCTGCCCAATTTTCTTTAGAGCATCCAATGTGTAACAGCATTGAAAGCCTTACTGAAATCTAAGTAGATCACATCTGCCGCCCTACCCTGATCTACTTTCCTGGTCACCCAGTCAAAAAAACCTATCAGATTTGTCCAACATGACCTGGGGAAATGGGAGAAGTCTGCTAGAGACCGTTTCTCAGTCTGCCGTCAGCACTGGAGTTGTTGAAATGCTCAAAACTATGCTGAAGTGAAAAACCTTGTCTCATGTTGGTTTTACTTTCTTTTACTTGTGTAAATTCTGTGAGGAGAAATGAATAAGCTTTATTTATGTTTCATCTCGATTGGACCCTGGAAGCCAGACTGAAAAAGAAAGAACAAAAAACCTTCTCTCAATTCGGAATTATGACTTCAGCAAAAAAGAACATATAAAGCCAGAGCACAAAAAGGTTGGTTCAAAAAATGGTAAAAATGAACAGCCTTGTAACCAAAACATTGGATAACTTTTTACCACAAAACACAAATGTGCTTCAAGATGCATTTGCACATCCCGGAACGAGTGAAATGCTTCTACCTGATAAAACTGATATAGAACAGCAACAACAATGGGACTCAAATCAGGTAATGTAAAAAACTGTTATAAAGGTTTTGAATGAACAGAACAACAAGGATGAGAATAATTTCAAATATATTATGACAAAAGAGGAGAAAATTGTATCTTTTTTCAAAAAAAAGAATGAACAAAAAATCCGCAGAAAGACTTAGTGGCTCCCCTGCTCTATGCAGGACACCTGGGGAACCCAATTAAAGGAATCAATGAGCAGTGAAACTCCTCAGTTAATTAAACAACTTCAGCACAACTCCCATGCTCCTTGATTGCCTCTGAGTTTATACAAGATAAAAGATTGATCCTCCAGAGTTCCAGGTTGGGACAACATTTGAATGAAACTCATGAGGGAGAAAGCAGCTCTGCACTGCAGCAGCAGAGAGAAAAATATTCCAGAGGCTATTGCAGTGTTAGTCGAGCCACAGATTCCTACCAGACCGAGGATGCAGCATCTATCTTCAATACAAATCAAGGATCTTTAATTACCTCAACAGAGCAAAATATTATAACTTCAAACTATCAGGAAGAAATGAAAGGCTGTAACTTGACAGACTCAAGAACTGACAAACATGGTATTAGCCCTGACTACTATAAAGATGAATTACTCGATTCAACCTGATGAGCTAGCAAATCCACTAATGAAAACTACAAAGAAATGTCTTGAAGATAATATGCCCCTATACAATATAAGAAGTTTAAAAGGAATCAGTTGTTTTCATCAGCTGGTACAAAGATATGCGCAGGTGTTTCGATATTATTTAGGAATCAGTTCAATATAAAATTTGGAGAAAGCTGAGCTGATGACAAAGGGAGAATTCTTTTATTGAATATTATTTTTGGTAATTTACCCATTACCATAGGATCAATCTATGCCCCTTTTCAAGATAACCACATTTTCTTAGCTCAAATAACAGAGGGATTGGTTACATTAAAAGCTGAGACTATAATTCTAATGGGTGATTTTAATGTGTTAACACATCCAAAGTTAGATAAGACCTCTTCTCCTATCACTATTAATAAAAGAAATCTAATCTACTTATCCATTTTCTTGAACAACACAAGTTATTTGATGTATGGAGATTTAAAAGGCCATCTAAGAAAGAATGCACTCATTTTGATAAAAAAAATGAAGTTTTCTCCCGAATCGACTATATATTTATGTCCAAAACACTAACTTCACATTATGAGGGTAGTGTCATTAGATCTATAATAATATTTGATCACACAGTAGTCAAACTTCTATTAAACCCAGAGACATACATGCAACAAAGGCAAAGACAATAGATTTTTGATAATGCTTTACTTTGGGAAGAAGATTTTAGAGAGGAAATTAGACAAGCAATAAGAGAGTTGTTTTACTATAACTATTCCAGTCAGTGTTCTAGTTCTTCTTTATGTGACCCCTGAAAGCTGTATTAAAGGGTGTATGCATTTCATACCAAGCATGGAGGAATAACACTAAAAAACTAAAGAGAATAAACTTAATTCCAGATAAAAGATATTAGATATATTAATTTTAAAAGACCCAGAAAATACTATCAAGAATGGAGAATGACCAGGAATTCCATACAACAAATAATCTATCTTGAGAGAGAAAAATACATAAGACAGGTCAAATGTGCTAGGTATTTTCAAGGTGATAAATTGGGCAAATTATTAGCAAAGACAACTAAATATTATTGGAAACCTCAAAAATAATCAGGGATTAATAACAACTGACCTAGAAGGACTGAAGTCTATTGTTTATGAATTGTTTAAGAATATATATCAATCAACAGTTAGGTTTGAGTTAGTAGTTATCAAATGATTTCTGCATAAGATTAAAATCCCCAAAATACAAATAGGAACCCCAAATATTACATTATCTGAACTTAAAGAAATTATATTGTCTTTACCTAAGAATAAGAGCCCGAATGTCGAAGGATTTATGAATGAACACTTTCTGTTTTTTGTGATGATTTGAGCCTTGGTTATTATTTATGATACAAGATGTTCAGGATATTAAAATAAACACTCCCTGACTCAATGAATGAAGAAAGAGACATACCAATCCATAAGAAAGGAAAATCTAAAGACACCCCGGATGGCTATAGGCCAATAGCACTTCTTAATGTCGACTACAAAATTATTAGTAAACTAATCGCTAATAAATTAGTGGAAGGGATCCCATATATTATCCATTCAGACCAATATGGGTTTATTCCAGACAGAACAATAGCTAGTGTTCTAAAGATGATGCAACTCTTATTTGAATACATTCAGGGTTTATCAGATACATATTTTGCACTTTCGTTGGATGCAAGTAAAGCATTCAATTTGGTGAACAGAGAATATATGTTCAAAATATTATAAGTATAGGGAATACCCATTGATTATATCTATATTATTAAACAATTGTATCATAATCCAGTATCAAAATTCCATATTAATGGAGCTTTAACATTAAAACTTCAAATGTTAAGCTGTGTTAGACAGGACTGCCCCCTTTCCCCATTTTTGTTTATATTATGAATAGAACCATTATTAGAAACAAAAAGAACTAACCCATTTATAAGAGGGGTACCATTTGAAAATGAAGAGATTAAGTGTTTTTGCTGATGACACTCAATATTATTTAAAGATTTACTGTAAATACTTCTGTATCAGCTATATTGGAAGAGGTGGAGAGATCTGACAGATTTGCAGGATATTAATTGAATGAGGACAAATCTATTCTATTTCAAATAACTCGGGGGGGGGGGGACCCAAACTGCTTAACTATCACAAACTTTGCTAAAGCAGATCAATTTAAATATTTTTGTTTAATTTTGACAAAAAAAACTGAAACTAATGTCAATATCATTTTATAAAAAGCTAAAGAGAAAATATATAATAAACTACAGATGTGGCAAAATCTCTCTCTTTCACTTTACGGGAGAATCAAAGTTATTAAAATGATGGTATTACCACATCTCATATACAGTATGTGTTACAAGCTATGATTGGACCTCCAAAAACTAAATGGTTCTTAGTGATTAAACAGCAGTTGGATTTTTTTTTTTAATGGCGAGGGGGCAATCCGAGGATTTCTTGGGACTATATAGTTACATCTAGGAATCAGGGAGGGTTTGGAGGTATATATATATACATATACATATATAATTTAAGTAATATTATGGTTGCTTTATGGAAATGGACTTTCTTTCTATCCCAAGAACATAAAATATTACAGAATATAACAGGTTAAATAAACAAACAGATTTAAGAGACCTTTTGCTTAGAATAAAATATAAAGGACTAAAAAAATTACAATATTAAGCTCTTGGCCTTCCTACTTTGCATATGCTAAAACTAAACTTGGTTGGATAAGTATTCCTTGGTAACATGGAAGGATGTATCTCCAGGAGAATGATCTTAATACTGTCAACTCAGCTGTAAGATTTTTGAGCCAGCATGGTTTTGAATACTGGATGGATCTTATTGATGAAGGATATCTTATAAGTTACCATATATTTAGGGAGAAATTAAATCAAAGCCCTAAAGGGAATGATCTATGATATGTAGCATTACTTCAAAACTTTAGTAAATTAAAAACTGTTATTGGAGGAATTGTTTGAATTTTAATGAAAATTTAAAACACAAAAATATATAATAGGTTCTACTCCCAGGAAACTGCTATCTAAAATGTTTTTAAAAATGACCAACAAAGTAAACAATATTTGTTATATAATAAATACAGAGTGGAAATAAAATGGAGCAACAATTATCTTTAACTAGATGGAGAAATATATGAATTAACACAAATAAATGCATCTTTTTAGCAAAAAAATAAATCAATGCAACAGAAAATTAATAACAGGGCCTATATAACCCCTAAAGTTACAAAAGTGATCCAAGTTATGGTGCTATATGCTGGCACAAATGTGAAATGACTGCAGATGTATTCCATTGTTTTTGGGGATTGCCCCCAAATTCAATAATTATGGAGACAAACTGCTAACTTAATTTCAAGCTTTCAGGAGGTAGATATCCCATGTGACCCTTTAATTCTTCTATTTAAGAAAACTAAAAAATGTGATTTAACTAAAAATCAGAAGAAGGTCCTTTTTTGGGCAACCATAGCAACCAAATGAATTATATTGGAACATTGGAACAACCAGACCCTTCCTGAAAAGGTCCAAAATAGATTGTGGTGCATTATAAAGGGAACTATAACATTTGAAAAACTGTGGTACAGTTGTGAAAATATAAATGACTTAACAGGAACCTCATGGAAAGAACTGAGACTCTTACTACCGCCACTAATACAATGTAAATAATTTGAGAGGAGTTTTTTTGGGTAAATTAAGAATATGTTCATTTGTCCAATAACTTGATCTTTTTAGTTGCATTCCTTTATTTTTTTCCTTTTAAGTACACATCTATGTACAATAACACTGTCAGTTAAAAAAAAGATTTGTCCAACATGACCTCTCTCATGAATCCATGTTGTTTCAGGTCTTGTAAGCCACTGGATCCATGATATTCCACAATCCTTTCCTTTAGAAGTTACTCCATTAGCTTCTCTCCACTGATATCAGGCTGACTGTTCTATAGTTACCAGCATCCTCCCTGCTTCCACTTTTGTGAAGCAGGACTACATCTGCCCTCCTCCAGTCCTCTCAAAGCACTCCTGTTTTGAGTGAGTTGTTAAAAAGGACTATCAGAGGTGCAGCCAGTACCTCTGTGAGCTCCCTCAGTATTCTTGGGTGTACCCTCTCTGCCCCAGAGCTTTGTCCACTTTCAGATATGTGAGCCCCTTCAGGAATCTTTCTACTGTAAAGGGATTTATGTCTACCTCCCCGCTCCAGTGCCCCAGTTGTTTTTTATATGGCCCATCCCATTCCCCTTCCTGTGTGAAGACTGAACAAAAGTATTTATTTAGGATATCTTCTTTTTCCTGATCCTCCTCAGCACAGTCCCAATCTGCCCTTCTTAACCTCACAATCCATCCCCTAGTCTTCAACTTTTCACTTATGTACCCCAAAAATGTCTTGCTCACTTTTGTTTTCCCTTGGTCTATACTTTTCTCAGTTTAAATCTTTGTACTCCTCATCACATTCCCTGCCTCCCTCTGCTCCCTGTCCTCTTCCTTCTACATCACTTTGTACCTCATAAAAACTACCCTTTGGGACTTTACCTTTTCAGCTTCTTCCTTTGAGAATCATAGTGGTGTCTTTTTCCTCTTTATTTGCTCACTTCCTTTGCACAGAGGATTGTTGCTTTCACTGTTCCTTCCCTTATCTTATCCCACTGTTCCTTCACTCCCCAGGTCATCCCACAGGTCATCTTTGAGGCATTCCCCCTTTTTCAAAAAATCTGTTCTCCTAAAGTCCAGGATGATCATCCTTGTGTGATTCACTTTCACTGTTGTCCTTATGTTAAACCACACTATACAGTGATCACTTGTCCCCAGATGACCTCCTACTTTAACATCTCCAACACTGGCCCTGTTAGTAAGCACCAGGTCCAGTATTGCCCCATCACAAGTGGGCTCCCTGATTAGTTGCCTGAGAAATTCCAACAACAAGGACTCCACAATGTCCCTGCTTCTAGCTGAAGCTGTGACTGGGAGGTTCCAATCTACATCCGGCAGATTGATGTCCCCCCATGAGCAGCAGCTCCCCTTTTTCTAGTGCCAATGACTTCCACCAGTGCATTATATAAATTCTCTGGAGATCTGGAGATCCCGCCAAGGTGAATAGTGCTCTGTTTCCCATCTCCAGCATGACCCACAGTACCTCCAACCCCTCCACCCCCGATTCTCTGTGTCGCCACCACTTTGATTTTCTCTCACATGCAGCAACAACCCCTCTCTTCCTTCCCTGAACTAACTATAATTTGGTATGGCCATGTCCCATTTGTGGTTTCCTGTGCACCAGAACTCAGTAATTGCCATAATATTCAGGTCTATCTCTGCATGATGGCCTCTAGATACTGAAGTTTATTTCCTAGACTTCTTGCATTTTACATATAGCCTTCCACATTTTGTTACCATTCTGCCTGCTACTCACCTTGTTTTATTTTTTCTCTGCCTCCTTTTCCCCTCTCTTTTTACACCTCATGTTCCTGTCCCCTTTCATTTCAACCACACTGATTTTTTCTTTATTTTGCACCATAGGGGATTTACCTCCCCTCAAGTTCTCATTTCTATCTGCTTCAGTTTGTGGGGCAGCAGTTTATGCCTCCCTGATTTCATCCACCACCACCCTCAGCTAGTCTAAATGTTCATCAAAGAAACATTTAAACCATTCACTAAGTGCAGTAGTTCCCTTCCAAGATGCATGCAGGCCATCACCCCTGTATAGGCCCTTATCCATCCAGGTTGATCTCCAATCCCAATGTAGCCACACTCCTCCTGTCCACACCATTTCTTCAACCATGAGGTGAAGCTCCAGGTGTGGAAGTCCTTATCCTCCCTCCTCCCTCTGTAGACAGGCAGCACCTCATCGAAAGCCACTGAGTGTACCATCTGCCCAAGACCCCTCCCTAGTTACTTAAAATCCCCCTGCACAATCCCAACCCTGTCTCTAGTCAGGTTATTTGTTCCTAAGTGGACAATGACATCCAGTCCCCCCTCCTGCCCTGCTACCCTAGTAATCCTTAGAATCTGCTTTCCATGCCTCCAAGCCAAGGTACCAGGTAGGCACCACACCACCCTCTATCTTTCCCTTCCTGTTCCCAAATCTACCTACTGATGACCGAGTTCCCCACCAGAAGTTGCTTCCTCCTCTGCTGGGGTCCTCTTCTCCCACCATGTGGCCTCCTCTAGAGAGGACCCCACATCTTCCCTGGTCACTACCATGGATGCCTCCTCCTGGCAGCCCCTTCCTGCTGGAGCACTGAATGGATTTTGAAGTTGCACTGACTGAGGAATGTGCCCTTGACCCACCACCCTCACCCTTCTGGAGTCCACTACAGTTCAGCCGTCCCTCTTCCTTGGCATCCTCTGGGGCAAGAGTGGTAGATTTGGTGGTCACTGGGTGGAGCAAGAGGTCCTCTGAATCCTAGCCAACTGAGCCAGGAGTCTAGCAACCTCTTCCCTCAGCCCAGAAAAGTGTGTGCATATGGGGCAGCAGCTGAGTCTCCAGGTCTTTCTGAAAACTGCCACTCCACAGCCACTGCACTACACTACATGACTCCCAACAGTCTCATTCCTACACTCACTATGTTAACTGAAAGAGCTTGTACCCTTACCCTAGACAGAGTGTTTCTAATTTATGCCTTTTTTGCTTTACTTAACCCCTAGTTATTTGACCCTAGATAGGGTGTTTTAAGTTTTCCCTTTTTGCTTATTTTATCTGCTTTTTACTCATACCCAAGACAGGCTGTTAACTCTATTCCCAAACTTTAGGTGCTTTCATTTTCCCCCTTTTAACTTGCCTTACCCCTTTGTATGCCTACCCTAAATAGGGTGTTTCTTCCCTTCCCACACAGTATCTGTTTGTATGAACTGGTTTTCCTCTGCTGTTATCCCATTAATTTCTTCCAGAATTCCCTTACACAGGCAGTATCAAACAAACAGGCACTTTACCTTACCTAAGTGATCCAGCAGAGTTCTCTGCATGCCTGCTATAGCCTGTGGATGGCTGCTGATGCCTAAGACACCAATCCTGTTCCACTCCTGCTCTATTCCAGGCATGCTCTGAGACACGAATTTGAATGGAACATGTTAGAAGTGGTTTCTTTTATGGGTCCCCTGTCACTTCCTGCTAGCTGGCTATTGGTCTGTGTATATCATGTCACCCTCTCCTGCCGCTGACTGCACTGCAACCCTGACCTCCATCTAGAAGCTAAAGAACTTGGAGAGAGCTGAAAAACTACACCAAGAAAGCAGGTTAGATTTTACACTGCTGTATTCCATCCAACAAACAGCTAAATCTGATGTGGTCCTTTTATGTAGGACTCCATACTTTTTTTTTTTGCATTATTTATTTATCACCCCCACCCCCCCCACGTCTGATCGGCCCTCTCCTTCAGGCCTTCTGCCAGGATTACCCCCATATCTCCATTCTGAACCCTCCCGATGCCGGCTTTCCACCTGATCCCAGATCGCAGCCGACCAGGGTAGCCCAGCGTAACCCTTCATCAGACGGTCCCCTCCCGCAGAGAATTGCCTTTCCCTTATGCTGCTGGGATCAGGTATTTCTCTGGCTCTTCGGGGTTCCATGGAAGTGAAGGGGATACAGGTAACCCGTCATCCGATCGCTTCGGACACCATTTTCCATTTTGGAGTTCCATTGTCGTGCCGCTTCTTGTAGTGCCCCCGGTCTCCACCAGGGGCAACTACAGAGTGAGACATGGCCCTAACCCACCCCCAGGGAGGACAGCAGTCCTTAGGACGCTCAATCCTCTCCCGTCCCCTGCCGACCCCCAGCGACGACTCCATACTTTTTAATAGAGTGGGATTCAGAAATATGACTCAGTCTCACCTCCAATTATTAACTAGAAGAGGCCTCAGGCCAGACAATTATCATCCCTCGACCAACTACAGGGCAAGACAGGTCCATTTAATATGTAAACTACATAGCTTATTTGAAGCTCCTTATTTACCACCTATTTCCCGTATTTGTATATATACTGTGTTCTGTTGTTGTTTTGTTATGAACTGTACCCAGGTCTATCTTGTAAATAAGTTTTCCTCAGTGATGTTCCACCTGTTAAAATAAAGATTGATTGATTGAATATGGCCCCTAAGTGTGAGCAAATATGAGTGGTATCAGATCTGCCCTTCAGTCCGTAATAAATACACCAATTCAGACAAGTTTCAAATCAACCTACCCCCACCTACATTGACTTAAAACCCCCAAACCATTACTTCAGTCTTGTAACAACTTCAAAATGACTCTGCTTAGGGCAGTACCTGCAGGAGTGGGTCTTACATAACAAGCCACAACCAACCTGCAATCAGAAATGTGACTCAGTCCCACCTCCAATTATCAACTAGCTGAGGCCCTAGGTCAGACAATTATCACCCCTCCCCAAAGTACAAGGCAAGACACAGTTCTCTTAATATGGCCCCTAAATGTGGGCTATTGCAAGCTGGTCTCAAATCTACCCTTCAGTCAGTAATAAATATACCAATTCAAACAGGTTTCACCAAAATTTACCCCACCTACTGTATGTTGACTCAAAAAACCCAAAGCCTTATTTCAGTCTTGTGACAAATGCATACAGATTCTGCCATAGGCACTTTGATTTTCATTGTAGCCATTCAATAAGTGCAACAACAAATAATAGGAAGGCTTCTCTACTACGATACTGTATATGCATCCAAAACATCTGTATACAGCAGCATGCCCTACCACCATGTTTTGTATTACTGTTTACTGTACATACAATAGCTATCAAACAGATTCTCATACAAATCAACAAAGTGAAGAAATAACTTAATCATTTCAAGTTCAAATGTTTGGTTTTCATGGCAGTACAGACAACCGAATACAAAGCCAAGGCTATGAATATTTACATTTCCAATGAGAAAGTGATCTCTTCTTTATGTTGCTAGACTGCACGTCTGTTAAAGACTCTTGCCAGTTATTTTTAGAACAAGCAGACTACTGTTTCATTTCAAAATGATTGACTCTGACAATTTTTATTAGTTGCATTTTTCAGAAAACATTATTTATTTCAATTTGAAACACACTTTTCTCCCTCCCAGGGAGACCAGGATCCCCCATATATTATCATGTGCTTTCTTTTTGCTTACATTTTAAAGACTGTTCGACGTGAACTGCTTAAACTCTTCATATTGGAGACCTTTGGATGTATACATTATGGGGGAAGCTTCACTGCATTACACATTTTGTAGCAATTCTAACAAAGGCAGGTTGAAAACATTGGTTGAATATCCCATATTTCAGTAACAAAACAAAAAAAATAGCCACCAAAAACTAGAGCTATACTTGATGGAAAAAATGATGCAGTATGCACAGTTTTAAAATGCAGCTCTAAATGTTACAACAATACATTGCAATATCAGGAAAATAAAATGCATACTCCAAAATCATCTTTGGTGCCCTCCCAATTGTATACATAGGCATAACTGTTGCCCTGCCCACTTAAATGCCCCATGTTTTACCTTAGAATGTACATACAGTAGTAAGAGCAAACAAACAGGAACAGGCTGGTATTATAGCCTAAAGGTTAGAGCACTGAGCTGTTAACATGTAGAACCTATGCCACATCCCACAACTACTACTTGCATATTATGTAACCCTGAGCAAGGGACATGAGGAGGCATTACTTCACAGAGAGATTGGTGGCAGGTTGGAACACACTGCCGGAGGAGTTAATCACTCAAAGGACAGTAGCTTTAAGCGGGGTTGGGATAGAGTCAAGGGCAGGGTTAGCACAGACAAAAACACAAAGGGGGGGAAGGACCAGGAAAGAGGAGGAATAGAGGGGTTTGGGTGGGGGTTGGGCAGCTGTAGTGATATGAAACTAAGAGCTGCAAAATCGGGCAGACTTGATAGACCTGTGGGCCTTTTTCTGCTGGCAATTTCATATGTTCGTATGTATGTTCATATGAACAAGTCACTTACAGAACTAGTGTACTACCTGAAATTAATATTACCTTTCAAAGCAGCAGTGACTGTTCTAGTTAATATTTTGACCTATAATTGTTGTTCTCTTTTAGATTTCCCCTTAACTCCTGTCTTGTATGATACTCCTTTTCAGGGGTTTGCCCATTTTGAGCCCACTTTAACACCTTTGTTAACATCTGAGGCCTTGCCCTGTGGATCTGCTGCTACAAGCTACAGGTCTGGGTTCGTTTGTGAAGGAAGTTATAACTAATTTTCTACTTCAATCACACGCAAACAAAAATGATCCTCCACCACACCTCTCAACCCCCTGCCTTGCAAATCAAGCACAATGCTTAAATAAATCAGGGACAAATTACCAACATCAGGGACACTTCTTACAAAATGATAAATCAGGGACAAATTACCAACATCAGGGACAATTCTTACAAAATGATAATATATCCTTAAGAAGCCTGCTACTGCATTTGTGTGGCTTAATGTTAAAAGCATTTTCTGAAAGATAACTAGACTGCACCATTAATGTCTGAAATTATGTTATGTTTCAAATCTGTTCTCTTCAGTGACAGAAATGCCAAATTTAGGGGAGAGTTAATACATTTTTGTGGCAAAATCAGGGATATCCCCAGGTTGCTCACCTATAAAGCCATACACGGACAGGGACTGCGGTATCTGCAACATCTTCTTCATCCCTACTGCCTCCTTTGCTCTCTTCGTTCAACCGATAAGGGACTGCTAGAGATTTCCAGGGTCAATTTGGCAACCTCGGGAGCTAGATCTTTTGCTTTTGCAGCTCTGACCCTGTGGAATTCTGTACCTCATTAGATTAGGGAGTGCCCAACCATTGAGGCCTTTAAAGCTGCCCTAAAATCTCATTTATTTGATTCAGCTTTTCATCTTTTCTTAATATGTAAATTCCTGCTGTTTTATTATGTGTTTTTATTGATATGGTCTGACTGATGATTGTTTTTATAATACCTGTACAATGCTATGATCTGTTGGAATAGTGTTTTATAAATAAATTTGTTGCTTGCTTGCAAATCAGAGACTGTTGAGAGGTATGACCTCTGCCCTTTTGATCAGTATTACTGTATAAAAAGCTGCTTTATTGAAAGACAATAAATTGCCGGACAGAAACACACTGTCATGAGTCCCACAAACTACCCAATGTTTCAAGAAACAAGAGAATACAAGTATAAAACCTGGAATGAGCCATATTGAAAGGGTTACTGGAGATGAATCAGCAAGGAATTATCATACTCCCACTCGAGCAGTAACAGGTTGCTAAAAATGGAGTGAATACATTAGTTTTTCAGTAACTGGGAAAATTATTAGATCATCTTGATTTTTGAGCTTGACTGATGATATATTCAGCTACTTGAAAATGGTTACTGTTGGTATTTCATCTTAATGGATTTGGGCACTTATTTTAGGTGAGATATACTAAAATAACAGATATAAACGAACTATACATTATGCTTATCACTCCCCCAAACTTAATATCACATACTACCTAATGTGCTTATTTGTTTGTTAAAGTTAGGAAAATGTATGGTTAATACAAACAGAAAATGTTATGGATAACACTTTTCTTTTTCCTCTTGGATCCTCTCACATTCTGGACAGGACTTCATCTTATTTTTTTCATGCATAAAATCTAACATACTAACATACTAGGAAGTCAGTAGAGTAGGCCTTATGTTTTTCGAGTCTGCTCGGGAATCAGCGCCTTTGGCAGGCACCATTACAGTATCCCCACCCTCCCACATGGTCTTCCACCCTCGTCCTCTGATGGAGTCCTGAGATGCACACTCCCCGTATACCTGTCCCAGCCTTGCTTGAACCCTGCTTGATGCTATGGGCTTGATTTTCAAACAGCCCTTACAGCAACACAGGGTGCATTGCTCTAGGGCTGCAGGGAACTCCAGGTGCATCAGGGTCTCTGTGCCCAATTTTATAAAAGGAGGGTCCCTGTGACAAAAACCCAGGAGTCGCTGCAGCCACAGACTAGCGCCAAACATATGGTGCACCTGTGGGAACTGCCACAGAGATCTGGCCCTGCTTCCCAGCACAATACTAGAAGGGCTGGTGAATGTGCTGGACAGGAGGGGCCCAGGGGCAAAAGGGGCATGAGGGTGCCATAGGGGGAGTCAGGGAAACAGCTGGGCATGAGAGGAGTGACGAGGCAGCTGGCGGGAATATGGTTTTCATATCCATACAGCTGATGGGATAGGACTACTTGAGGGGTTACAGGGACAGAATGTGACATGGCACCAGGGGTGGGGAAGCTGCCAGGGCTGTGCCCAACTCATGCCATACCACTTTCTGTTCCTGGAACCCCCTCCAGATGGTCCCATCACATCGACTGTATGGACATGCAAACAGCACCCCTGCTGGATGCCACTTCATTCCCTCTCATGCCCAGCTGTCTCCCCAACTCCCCTTATGGCACCTTGTTTCCCTTCTCCCCTGGCAACCCACTTTCAGACCATGGCCACCTTTGCCACAGTATGTGGCACTGGTGAACACCCCTTAGACCACCTCCTGGCTGGTCTAAGTAGAACCCTTCACTGTGTCCATGGCGGGGATTGCAAAATTGCAGAAAAGGGGATGTTGCAGCCCTGCTGTGGTGCAAGCCCCCTTGTGACCTGATGCACCCTGATTTGGGTTGCATGGCTGGCGCAGTGCCACTTTGGTGCAATGGCTCCCCTTTTCAACTCAGACCATGTTCAAAAGTAGGAATTGCTGCATTTTTTGATGCGAGTTGCCACTTGCATCAATTATGTTTGATGCAGGCACCTTGCGTTATCTTCAAGGCTTTTAAAATCAAGCCCTATAAGTTATTACTTTAAGCTATAAGTTCAATGTTTTTATGTTTTGAGAATATTGTTTCTTTGATCTAAAGTAAAAAGCTAATAAATTAAAAGTTTAAAAAGAATTGAGAAGCTAACCCAATCTATCAGATAATATATTGGTGGAACTATAAGGTTTTATTAGATTTTTACCAATAAATGTTCATCTAATAATTACATATTTAGGACAGGCAAAAATAATATGTGGATGATCTTCAATATTTCTAGTATTACAGCTACACCATGATACTTCTAGGTTATTAGTTGATCTGTTTCTGCTCCTCTCTCACCAGCGGCCCACATTCTGATGGGCACCCCAGCCTCATCCCCCGGCATCCACCGGCACTCGCTCAGCCTTCTGCCCCCAGGGCATGCCCCCCTCCCCATGGCAGGGTCAGTGGGGTAAGCACTCATCCCCACCGCACACAGGATCTGGTTTGGGCTAAGTCTGACTGGCTGTGGGTGGGGCCTGTCAGTGCCCACTATCATCCAACCGCTGGCACTGTTTTTCACTCTTTTTCTCCCTAGAGAGGGGGGCATGCAGGGACACCAATGGTGGTGCCATGCATGCTCCCATACATGGCGTGCCAAGTGTCTGCCCCACCTCTGCCCTCCTTCTTACAGCATCGGTGTGCCAGCCCCTAGCGAGAACTGTCCTGAGGGTGCTCGATCCTCCTCCTCCTCCTCCCCAGTCGACCCCCAGTGACCTGCTTGCACCGTGAACATGGGTCACTGGCAAGGCAGGAGGTAAAGCATAGATGCCTCAGCCCTCCACACCATTGGGCTGGCAAATGCTTCTAGACTATTATTATTTTTATTATACTGTATGCCACTGTTAAACATTTAGAATGTGATGTAGTAAATTAAAAGCTTTTCATAGCTTTTCTTTTCACCAATTAGGATTAATTAAAATATCAAGACAAATCCCATAGTTACTGTATGGTATGTCTTTAAGCAAGGGAGACACATATTGAATCTAGGTTTACTAATCAGGTCTATGTCCTTTTTTAAAGATTTACCAATCTCTCTTTGATAAAGTTACAACAAGACTTATGTACAGTAAACTACTTGAGTGAGCTATGTCCCAAAGATGCCCACACTTACTTGCTTTACAGTATCATAAATCATGGCTCCCAAGGTTTGCCATCATCATCTTGATTTATTTTTTCTCAATTAGATTTTATTGAAATATTTAAAGATCAGCATAATTTAGATTAGTACATTTATGTTGTTCCTTATAGGCCAGATTAAGTATTTGCAAATGATCCATATTTCCTCATTTAAATCAACAGACACTTAGCAGCAGCAGTAGCAGTAATAGCTGTGAAAGAAGTTTGCCCCAGTTCAGCTTTCAGAGCAGTAGTGGGAAAACCTTGTGAGAGGGAGAGTAAAAATCTATATAATATATTTATCATCCTATATAAAATTTATTTATAATCCTATTTTTGAGACAAACACTATCTCACCCCCAACATACTGGTACTACACATACATATATAGTCATTGTAAAAAAAACTCAGTTAATGTATCAGTTAGGGTTGATATTACTGTACAATGACAAAAGTCTGGAAATTCAGTGTTAGGGTTCCCAACCATACCACCCCAACCCTCACCCTCCACACACCAACAGCTGTCGGGGTGTGCCTTGGGGTCATCAGCCCTTACTCTCACCCCATTCCATGTGTAAGGAACCTGAGATGGTACAGTATAGGAGAATGATGTAAGAGTTAGGCCCGATGACCCCAAGGCATACTCCCGACACCTGTTGGTTTGTGGAGAGTGGGGGTGGTAGGGTTGGGAACCCTAACACCAAATTTTCAGACTTTTGTCACTGTAATATCAACCTTAACTGATGCATTAACACAGTTTTTTTGCAATGAAAGTCCATACTTTTTGAGACAGTGTAATCTTAACCTTATTTAATTGTGGGAGTGCAGGGCCATTCAGGTCATGCACTCCATCAGTCCATAGTGTGTTATGGGAGCACAAGGCCTGGAGCTGTGCTCCCATGCATGCATATTGTAATTGTCCCTGATTTTCATGTGGATCTGCAGGGCCTTCTGGGCCCTGCTCTGCTATCTAGCCATAAGTGTAGAGCTGCCCTTCCGTCTATCCATAAGTGTAGAGACATTGTAATTAACCCTCGTCTCCCTGTGGGAGCGCAGGGCCCAGAGGGCCCTGCACTGCCATTACTACATAATGGTGGACCCTGCACTCCCATTACTGCATAATGATATCCATCTCATCTACCCATAAGTGTAGAGACAGAGCGCAGGCCTAGACACACTCCAAGTAACCCTTGTGCTGCAAATGGCACAATATCATAGTAATCATAGGAACATTGGAAAAACTTCTACCACAGTTCTAATCGTGCCCTGGCATTCTGCATAGCTGCTTAGTACACCTAAATGTGCACTAAGCTGCATTTTGCAAAATATTTATATATCGAAGCGTTTTTGAGATATAGTCGCTGAAAGGTACCACAACCTCCACAATGTTATCCTATGGGAAATTTCTAGACTTCAGAATGTTATAATTATGGAACCAATGTAAATTTTACCACCAAACCAGCAAAAGATACATCTGTGGGGCAAGCCCTTTCTACCTTGCAAATTTAAGCCCAAAAGTCATAACCGTTTATTTGCAGTGAAGTGGCTAAGAATCAGCAATTTTTCAAAAGTAGTGTCACAGATTTGCAAAAGTTTTGCAAAACATTCACAAATTTTGTGACACAACTTTTGTGAAAGTGTCACAAATTTGTGACATTTTCACAAAAGTAGTGTCGCATATTTGCAAAAGTATCAACAGCCAAATAAAATAGACATATTTCCGGACAACAAGCAGTATTTTTTGAACTACAATGTTTTTTCCCTGTCACTAACTGAAAACAAGATGGCAGCAGCACGACACTACTAAACCCATTTTCAACAGTAAAAAGTGTTTTTGCAAAAGTAAAAAGAACTTTCGAGGCATACATATATTTTTTGGCTATAGTTCCAGGGTTTGCAAGCCTTTTGTACTGATACATATATTTTTTCCCATAGGCTATAATGGGAAATTTAAACTTTAATAACTTTTGAACACATAATATTATTTCACCAAACTTTCAAAAGGCACATCAGTGACCCTGACCCCATATACACTAACAATTTCAGACCAGACCCACAAACCATTTCAGGCTTATGGCTGAGCAAAAAGTTTGCACCTAAATGGTAATTTTCAAATTTTTTAACACTCTGCAGCTCCGCAACTGCACATCCGATCAGAACAAAACTTCCTACAAAAAGAGATCTATGGTACCTAATGGTGCATGCAAACATTCAGGTGAATCAGCTGAACAGTTGAAAAGTTATTAAAATGCAAAAGTTTGAGTTTTACATAGAAGAGACTGTGCAACCCTAACTATAGTGGCACTACCCTGGCACTATAATATATACATATAGAAACTGATAATCTGCATATTACTGTTATTTATTTCCATCTCACTCACCTCTGTTGCCCCCTGTATACTCGCCTGTTGTTGAATGGTCTCCGATATCCACAAAATCCTCTGTCCATTGGGACCTTCATCTCCTCCCTCTCCTCATCCTCTTCCTCCATGGTACATGTTGTTTCTCTGTTGATTGGTTAGCCTTGGGCTCCAACGGGGTTGTGGTGGTATTGGTAACGGGAGTTCGGCTCCTTCCAATTGTTTAACCGAGAGAGACACACTAAGCTGAAAGCTTGTTTACAGGTGTGATCTGGGAGCACAGGGGAGTTAAGTGACTTACTCAGGGTCACACAGTATGCAAGTGGGGGCTGTGGGATTTAAACTCAAGTTTCCAGATTTGCAGCTCAGAGCCTTAAACCACTGAGCTATACTGCCTCCTGCTTTTTCTCTGTACAAAAAAGTATCCCAGTTAACTTTCTTCAGCTCAGATTCGCTGCCTTCTGTACTAAAGTTGAATGAGACATGTCTTTTGTGCTTCAGTATACCTCTCACATTCTCTTTCTTAGAAGAATAAACTTTCATTCTCATAATCCCCCTTGCCCCTTGTAAATTTCATTTGTTTCACTGATTTTAACTCTTTGTCCAGTTTAATTAATGAATCCTGCAATCTTTTGTTAAACAAATCAAAGTCACTATGACTTTTAAATTTCAGTACCTCCTTTTCTTGTGTTTTTAGTTCTTCCTGAAGCTGAACTTCACATTATTTGCTAAATTTGATGATTAACTGCATCAGCTTGGTGCTTGCTTCATTGAGTATTTTTTCCCATTCTCTCATGAATATTTCATTTTCCAGCAATGAATCTGAGATGGAAGAAGTTAGCAGGGATACTTTTTTGTATAGAGAACAAGCAGAAATCGAACCACTGTTACTAATACCATCACAGCCCTATCAGAGTGAGCCACAGGCTAACCAATCAAAAGACAGACAAAAGGTACTACCTAGGAAGAGGACAAGGAGAGAAGGAGATGAAGGTCCCGATGGACAGAAAGTATTTCATGGATGCCGGAGACCATACAACAACAAACGAGCACACAGTGGGTGACGGAGATGAGTGAGACAGAAATAAATAACAGTAATATGCAGATAATTAATCTCTCCAAACATGATTTGACTGAGCCAGAGATAAGTTTAATTCAAAAGGGACTCAGTTTCTCCCACACTATGCCCTTGAATAAAATACAGACAGTGATTGATCTGGATTTAGCATGTAGAAAATTGAACTTAAAATTATTTTTTCCTAAAAGACAAACAGACAACACTAGCAACTCTAGTGAAACACAGAATCAGACTTTTCATCCTAACTCTACTTTTAATCCCAGTTTGTGTTCCGCTGTCAGTGTGTTTAGAGAACTGGTCGAAAAAGATCTGGAACACCTGTTCAGTGATCTCCCCCAACTTAAATTTCAACAATATGAACACGAATGAATGAGAGGCTATGAGCAGATTGCAACAGGACCATGACAGAGACATAGAAACACAGACTTTGACGGCAGATAAGGACCGCTTGGCCCATGTAGTCTGCCCATTTCTCTACCTATTGGATAAGCTGCAGATCATAAATTAACCAACAGCCTACTTCCTCCAAACCCCCCACTAGAATTGCCTTATGTCTGTCCCATGCATTCGTGAATTCCCCCACTGTTTTTGACTCCACGACCTCCTCAGGAAGGCCGTTCCATGCTTCCACCACCCTCTCCATGAAAAAATACTCCCTCACATTGACCCTGAGCTGTCCCCCCACTTATCTTCCAATTGTGCCCCCATGTTCTTGCACATCTCTTTTTCTGAAAGATGCTACCCCCTTGGACTTCGTTGATTCCCTTGATGTACTTAAAAGTTTCTATCATGTCCCCCCCTCTTCCTCCTTTCCTCAAGGGTATACATATTAAGCTCCTTTAGTCTCTCTTTGTATGGCTTCTGGTGCAGACCCTGTACCATTTTAGTTGCCCTGTTCTGGACTGCGTCCATCCTGTCTATGTCCTTGCAGAGATGGGGTCTCACCAACTGTCTGTACGGAGGGATAACAACTTCCTGTTTTCTACTGGTGATGACTCTCCCTATGCATCCCAGTATCCCCCAGCCCTCCTTACTGCCTTCTTACATTACTTGCCTATCTTAAGGTCATCTGATATGACTACCCCCAGGTCCCTTTCTATTTTTGTTGTTGTTAATACCCCCTCTCACTGTGTACTCTTCCCCTGGGTTTTTGTTTCCCAGGTGCATTACTTTGCACTTCTTTGCATTGAATCTAAGCTGCCATACTTTTGACCATTCCTCCAACCTTGCCAAGTCCTTCTCATCCTTTTCCACCCCCGTGTATCAACCCTGTTGCAGATCTTTGTGTTGTCTGCAAGAAGCATACTTTCCTTCCAGACCCTCCACAATGTCACCTATAAAGACATTAAAGAGGACCGGTCCCAGTACTGAACCCTGCGGTACCCCTCTAGTAACCCCTCTTTCTTCAGAGTGAGCTCCATTTACTATTACCCTCTGTGTTCTGTTGTCCAGCTAATTTGTTACCCAGGCTACCACCCTGGGACCCACTCCCAGGCTGGCTAGCTTGTTTATTAATCTTTTGTGTGATACTGTGTAAAATGCATTGCTAAAGTCTAGGTAGGCCATATCCACAGCCCCTCCCTGGTCTACTATTTTGGTCACCCAGTCAAAGAAATCTATTAGATTCATCTGACATGACCTTCCCACTGTGCATCCATGCTGCCTTTGGTCCTGTGCCCTGCTGGTCTCTAGGTTCTCAACAATTCTTCTTTCAGAAGTGATTCCATCATTTTCCCAACCACTGAGGTCAAACTAACAGGTCTGTAGTTTCCTGCCTCTGCCTTGCTCCCACTTTTGTGAAGGGGAATCACATCTGCCCCCCACCAGTCCTCATGTAACACACCATCCTCCCATGATTTATTAAAAAGGGTAGTCAGTGGTGTCACTAGGTCTCCCCTTAGTTCTTTCAGAATTCTGGGGTGAATCCCATCAGGTCCCATTGCTTTGTTCACCTTGCATTTTAGGAGTTCTTTCAGAACACTTTCTTCAGTGAATGGACTGGTATCAACCCCCATCCCCACACCCCCATTCAGAGTGCTTCTATTGTTTGGTTTGGGATCCATACTACTGCCCGACATGGATCTTCCCACCAGCCAATTTCCTGTCATCAACTTCCTGTCTGTACACACTTACTGACTACTAAATTACTGACAAACAGAATCTCACTCAGACTTTTGCCCGACAGTGAATGCGCACTTACCTGGCGAACAGTAATTTCAGAAACCACTGCAGCACAAATCAGTGTAGCTAAAAGGTAGGGAGGGAGGTAGTGATGCTTTTTTGAGCTCCTCAGACAATTGTGAGAACTGTGACTGAGTGAGATGTGTTGGGATTTCACTATGTGCTAAAGTGCATGATTTCAAAGAGGCCACAGCCACAGCACTAGGAGCATCAGTAGCTTCAGGAGAATGGTTATGCTCCCTGGTTTTCCTTAAGTGATACTGACCCCCCACTAGCACTGTTGATGCTCTGCCAAGACACTGTAAAGTCTTCCTGCTCTGGCAGCACCAATAGTATAAGTCACCACAATTGCGCTCCTTGACATACAGTACAGATATCCCCCATAAGAAATCTTTTCATGTCCTCTCTGTAGAGGTACTACCTGGCAAAGAACAGCTTCAGCTATGTTGTTACTGCAGCATATCAGAACCCTGGACTGGCAAATCACTGTAAAGGTCAATCCTGAGCTATTTAATAGATACACCCACACCTTAATTAATGCCAGTAACAACCAGTACTGTGTGTTGCCTCAGTACTTCCCTGTTATTGGGATTCACAGTGGGATCATATGCTAGCTATGATTAGGCTCCATACTCCATACCAATTTTGTACAGACTGCCTCATAGCTATTATGCTGGTTTCTGCACAACATGCGGGTCAGGCAAATGACAGATGGTCAAATGGTGTAGTCAAGCAGGTTGTTGTGTCGGAAAGAAACATTTCAGGAAATAAGTATCAGGAGCTTCCGTGTCGGGCATACGTATGTTACAAAGATGTGCCTAACCCTTTGGTTTAGGTACCTCCCCTCCTCTTCTTTTGTGAATACAGAGCAAAAATAGTCATTCAGTATCTCTGCTGTTTCACTGTCACCCTCTGCTCACCTCCCTTCCCCTTTATTAAGCCTCACTATCCCTCCCTTGGTCTTTCTTCACTCCCTAATGTACCTATAAAATGTTTTATCAACCTTCTTAACTGAGTTGGCTATCTTTTCCTCGATTTGGGCCTTCTCTAATCTGACTGCCTTCCCCACTTCCTCTGCTTTAACTGACACATTTCTCTATTCTGCTCCTTCTATGATTCCTTATACTTCCTGAATGCTATCTTTTTCTCCCTAACCTTCCCCGCTACCTCTTTTGAGAACCATAGTGTTTTTTTACTTCATTTTGTTTTGTTTATTTGCTTCACACAAAGGCTTTTTGCCTCTGTGATGGCAGTTTTGAGTTCCCCCATTGTTCTTTCACCCCTCCTTCCTGCCCATCTGCTAGTGCATTCCTTAGGCACTAACCTATTTTGCCAAAGTCAGCCCTCCTACAGTTCAGTACCCTTGCTTTTGTACAGTATGGCTTGACTCTATGGTTGTGCTTATCATGAACCACACTGTTTGGTGGTCACTTGTTCCCAGATGGCTACCCACTTCTAAATCTGTGATCCTCTCTCCATCCATATTTGAGAGTACCAGGTCTAAGATGGTTCCCTCCTGAGTGGGTTCCAACACTAGCTGTCTGAGGCATCCCCCTGTAGAGCATCGAGAATGACCCTGCTCTTGGATGTGGCTGCTGCAAATGTGCTCCAGTTAACATCTGCCATATTCAGGTCCCCCATCAACAATATGTCCCCTTTTTCTGTAATTCTAAGGATGTCTTCTATCATTTTCTTGTCCATTTCTTTCCCAAGATGGGGAGCTGTATACAACTCACATGTGGATTGTGGTGCCATTTCCTGTCTCCAAGGTGACCCACAGTGCCTCCTCTCCTCCCCATTTATCTTTTAGTTCTGTTGCTTTGATCCCTTCCCTTACATAGAGAGCTACTCCTCCTCCTCCTCCTCTTTTACCCTCCCTGTCCCTCCTGTATCTTGTCATTAAACAGGTGGACAAAGGGGGATGTATTGTGTTAATGAATAAATGGGATTACCAAGAAGAAGTAGAGAGACAGCTACTGAATCATGAGTTTTATAGAAAACTAAATGCAGATCCCACTCATGATTTTAAATTTGCAGTACATGAGACTGTCAAGATGGCTTTCACTTCAGGGGTTATCAATGAATAAACAAAACATTTCTTACTGGCTGAATGCCCCGTTAAAGCAACCTTTTACTGTATGTGATGCCAAAGGTACATAAAAACCAGGACAAACCCCCGGGATGAACGATAGTAAGTGGTCTTGGCTTGCTAACAAAGCCCCTTTCAAAATATGTGGACTCCTTCCTCACATCGTTTGTACAGGAAATACCATCTTATGTGAAAGATACAAAAGATGTTTTGCATTTACTTGATGCATTGGTAGTGGATGATGATTGTTTGCTTGTGACACTGGATATTGAGGCACTTTACACAAAATGTGCCACACGAGGGGGCACTTGATCCAGTTGCCTTTTATTTAAATCAAAAAAATCACGATGCTTGTCCCCCTACTGATTTTTTATTGAAGCTTTTAGAACATGTTTTAACTAAAAATGTTTTCACTTTCAATGGGGAATTGTTTTTACAAATAAAGGGCACTGCAATGGGGGCTACATGCGCCCCGTCAGTTGTTAACTTGTACTTTGGCCAATGGGAGCATGACGTCATCTTGAAGCAACATATTAATCCTGTTTACAACAATATGGTTCTGTGGAAGTGCTACATAGGTGACGTCATACTAGTATGGCGAGGGGGGCATGAAATTTTGAATAATTTTACTGAGTTTCTACATAGCACGCAACGCTACCTGAAATTCACCCACACAGCAGACAAGAAGGAGATCAACTACTTAGATCTCACTTTGAGGAGGGAGGAAACAGGAAGTGTTAGTACGGGGGTATTCAGAAAGGACGTGGATGACATCACTCTTTTATTTGCCTTGAATTGCCATCCACGCAATACTACTAAGAATATCCTGAAGGGACAATTCTTTTAGGTTAAGAGAAACTACAACACACCAGAAAATTTTGAGAGGGGGGCTCACGAACTGAGCAACAGACTCCATGAAAGAGTGTATGCTCAAAATATGATTGAAGGAGCTCTCACAGATGTAAATAATCAGGACAGAACCCTATTTTTGCAATCAGTACCCCAAGAGAGAAGAAATGCATCCAGGTTTCATTACATTATTACCTATTCAGTGCATGCAGGTCTGGCTGACAAGATTATCAGGAAGCACTGGCAGGTTTTGTCCAGTGATTAGTGACTTGACAATATATATTGATACTCCCCAAATGTTGTCCTCTAAAAGAGCCTTCACACTGAGAAATAATGTAGTACAGAGCCATTTTGTAAACAAAAAGAGCACAACATGGCTAAACAACACAAAAGGGTGTTACCTGCATAAATTTTTTTTTCAGTAAATATGTGGCCACTGGAAAAGATTTTTCAACTGCACACTTTGCATGTAATTTTGAGATAAGACAGCTCATCACATGTAATACACCAGGTGTTATATACCTAGCAGAGTGCAGCTGTAAGACATTCTATGTGGGCAAGACAGTGAGACAATTCAAAACATGGGAGGGGAAACATGTAAGGGCCATCGAGAGACAGGACTCTGCTTATGCCACAGCTTTGCATATCATGGAGGCTAGTGACGATTTTGAACACGTGTTTACTTTTAGAGGAATAGAGAAGGTCTTCCCTAACCTGTGGGGAGGGGGGATAATTTTAATAATGAAGTGCTGAAAAAAAGAAACAGAATGGGTTTTAAAACTGCATGCCACTGAAAAAACGGGTTTGAACATGAGGTTGAATTGTGACCTTACTTAGAAGATAGATGATTAACTTTGGTAATATCAGCATGGGTTTTTGATATTATATTGATTTGGTGTTTTTAGTATTTCATGTGTAATGTGCATGTCTCTGTATTTTTAACATTTTAAATTTTAAAAGTAATTGTGATGTGAACCAATCAATTTGAATTACCAATTATGAAATCCGAGTGACATCATACGTGTCAGTCAGTTATAAGGAGAGTTTGGATGTACAGGCTTCAGCCTTTGATAAAGGACTAGTGTCCAAAACACGTCAGGCTAGGAGTGTTTTTTTTATGTTTGGTCATCTGTATAGTGTAATACACACTTCAATAACCTTACTGAGCTTCATGGCTTTTATACATGGGTTGTGAGTGCCTGGGTTTTTCAGGTTTGTTCTGTAGCATGCTTACTCATGGAACACTTCTCCCTGTGTGCACTTTTGCTGTGAATGTGATATTTTTTGATGTGCAGCTTGTGGCTTTGCAGTAAAATATTAGACCACCTTTTTGAAGTCTAACAGTTTTTGTGCATGTATTGTAGCACAGCTGTGGCAAACAAGTGCCGCAGTTCTTTGAAAATCCAGCCCAATGTCTTTAAAAATGACTAACATTTGAATCATAAGGATTCATCTATCCATTCAATAGATGTAAATCTGCTTTGCCTCTTCACTTATAGTATGCCTGTCATTAATCCCCTGTTTGTGACTTCACAATCTGTTGTTGTAGAAACTATTATGAGAAGGATAGTGATCTCCGGTGTAGACAAGCATCCACAGTAGAGTAAACCAGGGGGAGGGATAATCTTTTTGGTATGCTAATGTGCAAGAAATAGGGATATTAAATGCAGAAACAATATGCAATAACAGTATTAGTAGAACTGGGTGAACAAATTGCAACAGCAGGAGCTCCTTAGTAACTCTGCTCACTATCCTTACTCTTACTTGTTTTGGGAAAGCATCAACACGTAACACTAGGGATAATTGTGCTGATTTAACAGATGTCCCGACACAAAGGGACACTGGCACAGAAAATTCTGTGGGGCTTCACTTGGTCTTTATTATGAATCTGTTAAGTTATAAAGGGCCCGATATTTATAAAATGGGAGTTTTAGTGCAGCACAGACATTTGTGCTGCACATGCCCCTGCACAATCCCCCCAGCCGCTGTGGTACTCAGACGGATCATGATCATAATTGGTCAATATTGGTGCAGTGCTAAGTGAATCTGTGCTGCCCTGACATGGACATGGGCTGCATATGGCCCACAGGGAATAGCTCAGCCTGAAACAGCATAGTATAGCCCTGTGGCCCCCTGTGGACCATATTCAGGCCAAACATACAAATGAGCCTGTGGGCATGCAAGGTGCTAAGGGGCCCTTTAATTACCCCTTATGGGTTCATTTGTATGAGGCACAGCAACTCCATAGCACCCCTTTCACAGTACAAATGTGAGGCCTGGTGGTCCATTTTCCATATATTTATTCCCTGATGGTCCAGTGGGTGCCCCTCCCCACAATTGCCCATCACCTATAATGTTGCTGTTCCCTGATGTTCCAGTGGTTCCCCTAGCTCTCCTTCACCCTTTCTCTATAATGTCATAATTCTCTGGTGGCCCAGTGGCACTGGTACCCCCCAGCCATACCTGGATCCCCACCAACCAGTCAAGAACCCAACCTTGCACCCCCCAACCCAAGGAGTCAGTGTCATGAATATTAATACTGGCAAAGTCCTCATCACACCTCCTTGGCCAACTAACAGTCATACAGTGTAATCACATACCTGTCAAGTACCAAATTCCAGGCACCCTCTACTGGTGCAGAAATAAAAAAAATGAAACTGTACTGTTTCAGAATGGGTACTATGTTGTCATAAAAGTACCCCCAAAAAACTTTTTTAAATCTTATAATCTTTTTTGAAGTGTGTTGATCTTTTTCATTTTTCAGATTCTTTGATTGCAACCCCATTTTATAAGTGCAATAAGACACTCTGAGGATGAGGGTTGTTGAGTGATAAACTCACTTCCCAGGTGTTGAAGGCACATGGTTCAAGTGCCTCCTGTCTTACTATGCATCTGGGTTGTACATTTATCACAAAACAACCCACACCCATAGTGTCTTTCTGCTTAGTAAGACATTTCAGGGTGTGGGTTATTGTTTCTGAACTGCACTTTCAGGTGGCAGAAGGTACTCGTCGCTAACTTAAAGACTCTACACCATAGTTCAAATATGGCAAAAATGTTACAGTTCCCCCACCAATGTGACTGGCTATGGAATACCAGATTCTTTTCTGTTTCATATTAAAAACATTTTCACAATAAGAAGAAATGGTTGTTCCACTACTAAAATTTAGCTATCTGACATTTTATTTCCATGTTTTCACATTACTGAGATGCTCTATGGATTTTTCTAGAGAGAATAAAAATGCATATATTAAATAGCAGTAGTACACGGCTTGGACTTCAGAGGAAATGGAGGATTCCCACATGACAATTCTCAAGAAGGCGAACGTACTATAATTACCAAAACTGGTGATATAGTTCCTATTTTAGACTATAATACTTGTGATGCATTGCAAACTCTATTATAGACAAATGATATATTCTTTCTTAACACACTTCAGACTCTGACATCTTTAGTTTGGATTGAGCATATACAACCATAAAGAAGGCAATTAGACACCCCCCAAACTAAAAACATGTTTCCCTTCCACAGAATGCAAATGCAGTCATCTTTTCTTGCTACACAAGGTCAGTATATACTCCTCTATCACAAAATTAATGGGTTCAACTATAACCTATGGTATATGATTAGGTGTGAGAAAAAAAAGCAACATTTTATCACTCTCCGTTATTACAGCATGGAAGAGCTATTTATGAAAATGCTAATTTAACAATGTTTCACAGACTAGACACTCTGTATCACAAATGTGTGTGGTTTGTACTAAGATGCCCTACGAAAGAACATCAATGCAATCTGTGCTTTAAACTAAACTGGGATTCTCTAAAAGTCAGAAGAAAACAAGATTTAGGTCTATTATGCTATTAAAATAAAAATGGCACACTCTTGAGTGTTATTAAGTGAACAACATAAAATGAGGACTGCAAATTCCACTAACAAGGAATACATTTGACTCCATTACATTTAAATTTAAAGCGGCACAGCTATGGGACAGGGTACTAACAGAAACAGACACAAAGAAACTTTAAATGAATTTTGAATGGTACTAATGGCTGAATTTCAAACAATGTGTCAATGTATTTTATAAACATTTCTGCCTTTGTAATTTATCTGAACACCAAATGTTACTTGTATGCTCTGCGGTACATAATTAATGCCAGGTTACTCCAGAAAAAGGGACACTCTGTCTCAGTGAGTCCACCCTGTTATCAAAATCAAATAAATATTTGATACTATTTTGTAATTATTGTTAAAATTACTTATTTGTATTATTGCCTCCATTCTTGTTACCCCTGTTTTATATTATTTATACTGATATATTTATTGCCAGTATGATCATGAAAATAGATTTTGTAATTCATATGATCCATTCTTAATCAAACATTAAAGATTTTAGATAAAGATGATTTTAGCTACCTACCACTGTATATGAAAATCAGCCACCTCAAAAAACATGTAGTATATGGTCAAGGCTTATTGTGTATGGAAAACAAAGGTTTTCCAAATCTTATTGTAGGACAGTTCAAAAGGACAAAAAAGTTGTTGTACTATTGTCCTGACATCAAATCGATAGTACATCTTTTTAGCCTTCATCTGCCACTTGATTGCTAGGAACAGGTCAGTTAAAAAAAAAAAATTAAAATGGCGGTGCCAGTTAGCGAGCGGATGGCCAAGCAGTCACATTAGATAGTTTGTACATGGACTGAATGAGCTCTGTGTGTCCAAACTGCCACTTTGCCTTTTATTTTAAATCACTGACATCTGTAAATAATAATGGGAAGGAGTCGAGCAGTATGGCAGCGAGGACTGGATTTGGGAGTAGAGTGGGACTGCACCAAGGAGCGATAGCATGAATACAAGGTATGAAGGAGCAGCTACAATTAAACCTTGTGAAATTATAAATTAGGTATATTTTGTGGGACCATAAACTATATAAAACAGTGTATGGTTGTCCATACACAACATGGCTGTTGCCATCTCAGGGATATGATGCCGTTATATGGACCTCTTGAGCTTTGCTCTCGAGGTCTGTATGATGTCATCATATCCCCTTGATGGCAACATAGTCTTGTTGTGAATGGACAACCATACACTATTCTATATGTTGCGTATGACTCAGAAGCGGTTGTGTACTGGGGTCAAAGCCTGAAAAGCTGTTTTGTATGGTTGCAGCATCACAACCAAACACCATAGCTTTTTGTTGTGCATGGTTGTGGCATTACACCAGTGCACAACAACATTTGCAAATTATTAATTCCTCATGCCTTTCCTGCACTCAGTCCTGTAAACTTGTGTTCCAGAAACAGAAGACGTAAGATGGAGTTGTGGGCAAGACAGAAATCAGTGAGAGGTGGTATCAGTCTGTTCACAGAGAAAAGTTTGTGCGAATACTGGCAAGCTGCAGCAGGACACAAAGTAAGAAAATTGCAGATTTTTACTGTTAAACCGTATACTATGAAAAGTAAAATATGGGTGACCACATATATCTCAGCGTGTGTTTCCACGTCAGGGTTGAGATGACATCATGGACCTTTCGAACTTCGCTCTCAAGGTCATATCATGTCATTTCAACCCCTCGGTGGAAACACTGTCTTGTTGTATATGGTCACCCATACATTTTTCTATGTCACTAATGTAACTAACTGATAAGGCAATTAGCCCAAAATAGCTCCCGCAGGTCAAGGGCAGTATTTTAATTTACCACCGTTTGTTATGTATTCATCCAATCTTTTTTAAAGATTTCCTTTGTCTCACTTATAATAGTCTTCAGGCAAGCTATTCTGGAGATGTATGTCCCTTTCTGTATAAAAGTATTTTTTGTTTGTTCTGAATCTTCTAGTCATAGCTTGTAGTGCATGCCCTCTTGTTCTTTGAGTTAATGCCTTTGAAATTAGCATTTAACTCTTTCATGAGGTAGGGGTCGTGTGTTATGTCATAAAAAAGTAATAGGTCACCTCTTTTTCTGCATTCCTCTAGTGTAAACAGTTTCAGTTTATTTGATCATTTTTTGTACACATTATTCGCAGTTTCCAATGATATTTGAGTTGTCCTATGTTGTACCCTTTCCACTTTACTCACATCTGATCTTCTGTATGGGCACCATAATTGTCTACAATAGTCTAGACATGGTCTGACATATGATCTGTACAGTGGCATTATAACTTCTGCATTGCAATTTTTTATGTTCCTTTTAATGGCTCCTAGTACCCAATTTGCCCTTGACACAGCACTGGCATATTGTTTATAGAATTCCAGGTTGTTGTATTATAAATATTCCTAAATCTTTTTCTTTCTCCATAGATTTTAAGATCATGTCGCTTAATACATAGTGGTGCTGGATGTTGTTTCTTCCTAAATGAAGAACACGTTTGTCCAAATTGAATGACATACCTCATTTCTAAGCCCAGGAACTTATAACATTGAAATCTGTTTGGATTCCTTGAATTTGCTCTAGCGTACTACTTGGTCTGCCAAGTTTTAAGTCATCTGCATACTTAGTAATGCAGTTCTGTATATTGTTATTTAAGTCAGATATGAATAGCTGAAATAAGACAGGGCCCAATAATTGTCACTGGGGTACCCCACTCATCACTCTTCAGGTGAGGGGGTGCAGGCAAAGTGGGCAAGCATTAAGGATGCAATACTTGAAGCAACATCCCATTGTGTTAGGGAGAAAAGCAAGAGCAAAAGAAGGAGGAAACCACTTTGGTTCTCAAAAACATTAGCCGAAAAGGTTACAGCCAAAAGGTTGGCCTTCAGGAAATATAAGGGAACACAGTGGGACAAAGATAGGGAGACATAACAAACTTTCCTAAGGGAAGCAGGGAAGGCAGTAAGGCAGGCAAAGGCCCAAACCGAGGAAGCTCTAGCACGAACAGTAAAAGAAGGGGACAAGACTTTCTATAGATACATTGGTGAAAGGAGAAAGTCCAGAGGGGGTATCGCTAAAATCAAAAGGGATAAGGGGGAGTGTGTGGAGGAGCACCAAGGATATGTACCTATCCTAAATAGATACATCTGCACAGTATTTACTAAGGAGAAGGTAGGGCAGGGCCCACAGCTCAGCACCATGGACACAGGGGGGAAGGAGATGTGCACAAGTCCCTTCACAAAAGAAAGGGTCCTACAAGAGCTCGCTAAGCTCAGGGTGGACAAGGCAATGGGACCTGATGGCATATATCCCAGGGTACAAAAGGAGCTAAGGGTGGAACTAGCAAAGCCATTAGCAGAACTGTTTAGTGAGTCTTTGAGTACAGGAGAGGACCCAGAAGACTGGAGAAGGGCTCATGTAATCCCGCTCCACAAGAGTGGTAGCAGGGAGGAGGCAGGGAACCACAGACCAGTCAGTCTTACCTCAGTAGTGGGCAAGATTATGGAGGCACTCCTTAAGGGAAGGATAGTGCAACACCTGGAATCCATAGGTGCACAGGATCCAAGACAGCATGGGTTTACAACAGAAAGGTCCTGTCAAACTAATCTCATAGATTTTTTTGACTGGGTAACCAGAGTGGTGGACCAAGGGGGTGCAGTTGATGTCACCTACATTGACTTCAGCAAAGCTTTTGATACTGTTCCACATAGAAGATTGATTAATAAGCTGGGTAGGCTAGGGGTGGGTCAGAGGTTGGTCAACTGGGTGGCAAACTGGTTGGCGGGCAGAAAACAGAGAGTGGTGGTAAATGGTATACAGTCAGAAGAGATGCAAGTCACAAATGGGGTACCTCAGGGATCAGCCCTGGGGTCAGTCCTCTTCAATATCTTCATCAGTGACATTGCAAATGGACTGGAGGGTAAGGTTTGTCTGTTTGCAGATGACACCAAGCTCTGCAACAAAGTAGATGATCCAGATGGGATGGGCAGAATGAGAAGAGATCTGGAAAAACTGACATAATGATCTGAAGAGTGGCAGCTGGAGTTTAATGCAAAGAAGTACAAGATCATGCACATAGGGAAGAGAAACCTTGAAAATACCTATAGGTTGGGAGGGGAGTTGCTGGCAATCACAGGGAAGAAAGAGACTTGGGCATGATCATCACAGATAACCTGAAATCATCCAAGCAGACCACTAATGCTGTAGGTAAGAGGGAATATACACTGTTAGAACAGTGATAGACTTGTTATGGGCTCCAAGGAGCATCTTGATGGCCAAGGTCTGAATGTCCTGACCTATGCAGGGTAGTGATAACACAAGGGCCTGCAGAGTTTCCCTATGGTAGAATGCACACCCACCACCATGTTTGGACAGCCTGTCCTGCCTGAAGATTTTGTACCCAGGAATGTATATAGAAGCATCAGGGATTTTTGGGGGAAAGCTGCATTTCCACAATTGACAGCACGTCCGGGTTGTGTTGGGTAACCCATGCCTGGAGGTTGTCAAACTTGGCAATTAAGCTACAGACATTGATGGAGGCAAAGGTTAACCCATTCATTTTCCTGGGGGAAGGCTTCTGTATTATGTTGTGGACCTGGGTTGGGGTGGGCATTGCCTGAGAGGAGCAGCAGAAGCATGGCCGGCCTGTACAGGAAATTCTTGAAATATTTGTTGCTTAATTTATGCAGCTTATTGGTTGATCCTCTTACTTTGCGCTTGGTTTCTGGGTCACAAATAAGAGAAGTGGGCATAAATAGGGCAGACGGATAGGGTAACATAGCGGAAGTGACCTTGGAGGTGGTACTGACTCATCCTGCTTAAATGGGCCATGGTTATTTGGGCCCTTAGACAGGGTGATGGTGCTGTAGGAGTAGAGGGTGTTGTCGCAGCAGGCATGTTGGGATGATACCCAAGGATCCTTGTCCTCAAAACCTTTGTGGATCAACAGAGTGATAAGCAGAGATCCAAACAGCTCGGTGAAAGTCCGTGAGGGCATATTCATGAGAGGTTCAGGTGAGGGCGGACGGCTGTGTGGTAACTGACAATGCAGAGTGAAGACAGTACAAACGGGGCGGGAGGAGTCAAATGAGAAAGAAAAGTAGGCTTAGTCAACAGGAGTCCTGTAATTCAGGCCCAATCAGAGAAAGGGGCGGCCAAGGGTGCAGCCTGCAGGAGGGAAGAAGGTGTATTTAATAGAGGCCGGGGTTGGGTGGGTGGGCAGTAGAAAATATAGATTGCAGAGTACAATCGCTGAGAGATTCAGTGTTGAGGAAAAGTTTGCAGGCAGGCAGAGGTCATGGACCAATGGTCCGGCTTCCTGAGGCCCAAAACCACCCAATAGCATGTAGTCAGAAGTAGAGGGAGACAATTGGGAGGTGGCGCTCAAGCCACAGCTTCCAGGGCTGAGACAGCATACCTGGCTTAGAGATCTTCCCAGGCGGAAGATGCAGGCGGCTGGCTTTTGTCCTGGCCGTGGACCACTAGCCCTATTGGGCAGCGTAAGAGATGAGTGCAGCTGCAAGAGATGGGGAGAGGAGAGGATTAGCACAGGGATATAGACTAGGAGTTGACGCCACACTGAAATCAGGAGTGGGAGCAGGAAAGAGAGAAACAAAGGATGGGGAAGTAAGTGTGAACAGTGGGTGTGGGGGTGTATGGAGCAAGCAATCAGGTGTGGGAGAATGGGGGTTGGGATAGGTGCTAGGAGCAAGTTGAGAGAGACAAAGAAGTTGGAAAAATAAATTGTAGCCAGACAGCAGAGATTAAGTGAGGGTTTCAAGCTGGTTTGAGTAGCTTTTAGTGAAGGTGGTGGAGGAGAGTATAAGAGAGGCAGAGAATGAGGCAACAGATGTACAGGCAACTAGATGCAGCAATAATGAATTAGTCTAAACTTTAACTGGTGAAAAACAGTATGCTACACAGTAACTACAGTGGAGTAAAATCCAATCACAGTTTAACTTGGCTAGATCAGCAGGCTATCAGTCTACAGTTCAAGCTAGTGT
Organism: Neoceratodus forsteri; assembly: GCA_016271365.2. Classification (NCBI taxonomy): domain Eukaryota; kingdom Metazoa; phylum Chordata; order Ceratodontiformes; family Ceratodontidae; genus Neoceratodus; species Neoceratodus forsteri. The sequence goes on from CM057449.1 coordinate 740,696,973, forward strand.
AGGTACATTAACATTTAACTTGTAGCACAATAAAGATAAAAGCACAAATTTTAAATATGGAGTGCAGAGTACAATTACTGAGAGTTTCAGCGCTGAGGAAAAGTTTCAAAAAGGCAGGCAGAGGTCGAGGACCAATGGCCGGCTTCCTGAGGTCCAAAACCACCCAATAGCATGTAGTCAGAAGTAGAGAGAGCCAATTGGGAGGCGGAACTCAAGACGCGGCTTCCAGAGCTGAGACAGCATACCTGGCTTAGAGATCGTCCCAGGCGGCAGGTGCAGGCAGCCGGCTTGTGTCCTGGCTGTGGACCGCTGGCCCTATTGGGCAGCATAGGAGATGAGTGCAGCTGGCTTAGAGATCTTCCCAGGTGGCAGATGCAGTTGGCCGGCTTGTGTTCTGGCCGTGGACCACTGGCCCTATTGGGCAGCGTAGGAGACGAGTGCAGCTGGCTTAGAGATCTTCCCAGGTGGCAGATGCAGGCGGCCGGCTTGTGTCCTGGCCGTGGACCGTTGGCCCTATTGGGCAGCATAGGAAATGAATGCAACTGCAAGAGAGGACTTCAGGAGACCGACTTTATACAGATGGGGGAATGCCTCAGGGATGTCCAGGCAAGGTTCACCCATGCCGGTGTGACAACATGTTGCCAATGCCGATTATGGCACGGACAACATGCCACCCAGCATTCCAGTGTCAGGCATTATGTCTCCTGGGAGTTATAGCACCAAAATGTCCTCCGGGGAAACAGTCAGCTTTTGTTGGGGGCAAAGCACCCTGCACCCCCCAATATGGGGGGCTTTGCCAAGTGCACCCTCAAACTAAATATTATTGCCTCTGGGGGGGCATGCCATGGAGGGGGCAGAAATTGTGTGGGCACAAAGGACAGCATCAGTGAGGGGTGATCTAAAATCAAGATCGCCTCTGTCACTGTTGCCCTTATAGTAGTGACCTAAATGTGGCACCAAAATTCAGTCGCAGCACTAACAGTATACTCCCTGGCAGTGGGCAAGGACATGGGTGGAGTGGAAGGATAGTGGGTGATACCAAAAGGGGTCATAGGGAAGGCAACAAAACCTCTGCATCAGGCAAGTAAGCAAAACCAAGAGGAAAAAAAAGACTGCTATGGTTCTCAAATAAGGTGGCTGGGAAGGTAAGAGCAAAAAAAGTTAGCATTTAGAAGCTATAAGAAGGCACGCAATAAGGAGAGTTGAGAGGTATACAATGAGAAGCAGAGGAAGACAGGGAAAGTAGTCAGGAGCACAGAGGCACAAACAGAGGAGAAAATAGCAATAGTACAGGCAGGTACAGCCACACCATCCATCAGTGTACCCCACTCACGCTGTGATGGCTCCACCTTGCACTACACATATAGTAGGCCCATGTACCCAGTGGCATTTTGTAGATGTGGGTTGTATCTCTGTCTGATGTTTTTCATTTGCATGCTTCAGTTGACCCCACTTCTGTCTGTTACTGCTTCTGCCTCTACTGCCTGTTGAGCTGCTTGTTTATAATTCTTGCCGGAAATGGAAATCCAAGGGCAGTGCTGCCCCTGAGGCAACCTTTCGGACACGCCCTTCTCTTCACTACTGCTCGTGTTCTATTGCCTGCCTCCTGACTGTTCTGATTGGACAATAAAAAGCACCCTTGAGGTAGCTCATGTTGCCACACCTTCTCTCTGTTCTCATTGGCTACTTATGCTGCAGCTCTCATTGGTCTGTTTGGCACTACAGTCTGTCCCAGCAAATTTGATTTTGCAGCGGTGGACTGGAGTGAATTTCCTGGCAATTTTGAGACCTTTTGAAGCAGATTTTGAAAGCTCTTGCCTTCTTGCAGCATGGAATGTATTTTTTGTATTACTAGTCAAACTTTTTTTTTTTTCATAAACAAGTACTGCAAGTTATCAGCTTTGAAGGCAATACAAGCACTTTGGGGAACAGCAACTTGTCATAACTTTTTTTTCATAAAGCAATCAAAACGTGCACAATAATTTATCGGGGCTGGTCTGAAGGCATTAAAATTACTTGGGGGCATAGTAATTTATAAGATTTGAAGTCAATAAAAGCATTTTGGGGAACAGCAATTTATCATAAGGTTGTTTTTTTTTCCCCATAAATGAGCAATCGAAATGGGCACAGCAAGTTATCAGCTCTGAAGGCATTAAAATTACTTTGGGGCACACTTTTAATTTATCATGTCTGAAGGCAATAAACGCACTTTGGGAAACAGCAATTTATCATCTCTGAAAGCATTAAAAGCACTTTGTGGTGCAGCAATTTATCAGGTCTGAAGGCAATAAAAGCACTTTGGGGCACATCAATTTATAAGCTGTGAAGGCAATAAAAGCACTTTGGGGATCATCAATTTAGTAGCCCTGAAGGCAATAAAAGCACTTTGAGGTACAGCAATTAATCAGCTCTGGAGGCATTAAAAGCATTTTGGGGCAAAGCAATTCATCAGCTCTAAAGGCAATGGGGCTCTATGCATGAAAGATGTGGAGTGGTTACGCACCATGCAGTAGCCACGCATAGCCACCCCACCACCTTCGCACCCCTGCGTGGGGATGCACCAAGGGGGTACGCAAGAGAAGTACATGCCCGATCCCCCAGTTATGTGTTGGCAATGCGCTGGGGACAGGCAGGAGGCGTGCCAGCACTAAATACTGGCATGAAGGCCCTTGAGTGCTGCCTTGAGGCATAGGCTACAGCAGGGTACCCCACCGTAAGTGCCCTATGCACCAAGCCCTGCAGATGGAGATCCCCCTCCCTGACCCGTAGAAGCTGTACCCCCAAAACATGCCTCAGCGCCACCGCACATTCACATAGGTGACCCCCACATACACACAACAGTGTTCCTGCCTGACTGCTGAGGTGGCACCCACCCCCGGCACATCGGTGCCCCCACCCTGGCCCATCAGTGGGTGCCCAGCCCTGATCTCGTGCTGTGGCGGCGGTGGTTCATGGACCCCCTCCCTTGCATCATCACTGGCACACCTGTCCCTGTACCTTCCTCACTGTGCCCCCTGTGGGATGGTCAGCAGCACATCCCTCCACAAACCACCACAGTTGACAGTCATCCAAGGGGGCACTGGGCGCGCGCTGCCCAGAAATAGTGGCATGCTCCCAGCATCCCTTGCATGGCCGGTGGCTGTGGTGGTGTGTGTAGGGATGTGCTGCAGACCGTCCCACAGGGGGCACAGTTAGGCAGGTATGGGGGACAGGGGGGTTGTGCTGGTGGTGCCGGAGTGAGGGGGGCCCTACCCAATGCCACAGGGCACGGGTGCTGTGGACAGCGCAGGGGTATGGTTGGGCACAGGGGCCCTGTGCAATGCCCTTATGGGGTGGGCAGTGGTTGGGGGAAGAGTACAATGGGGGTTGGTGGCTCCATGTGTCCTCCAGGGGATGGGTGGCATGGGTCCAGGGCCAAGGGTGCTATGCACAAACCCGTCTGCATATGGGATCCACTCTGTGTCCCAGGTCAGCCATCATATTGGATCCCCACCTGTTTCTGCAACTCCACCCTTGTCAGCTCTACATGTCACTGTGCACTGGAGGGAGCAGGGCTGTGGATAGGTGGTGGCCACTAGTGCATAACAGTCAGCGTGCATCTGTCCATGGGTGAGGATCTGCTCAAGCGGGGTACGTGTTTTGGCACATACCTGACACCCTTTCGTGCATAGGGCCCATTAAAAACACTTTAAGTTACAGCAATTTATCAGCTCTGGAGGCACTAAAAGCTCTTTGGGGCAGAGCAATTTATCAGCTCTGAAGGAAATAAAAGCACTTTAGGGTACAGCAATTTATCAGCTCTGGAGGTATTAAAAGCACTTTGGTGCGCAGCAATTTATCAGTTCTGGAGGCATAAAAAGCATTTTGGGGCACAGCAATTTATCAGCTCTAAAGACATAAAAAGCACTTTGGAGTACAGCAATTTATCAGCTCTGCAGTCAATAAAAGCACTTCATGCAGCACTAAAGGTATATAGTGTATTTTGACCCCTTGTTCTGCATAGAAATCAATCACAGGCAAAATGTTGTTGCACCACAGTTCAAAGTTCATGGAACACGTTAATAACATACTGTGGTACAACAATATCTTGGTTGTTTTTGAGAGCGCACGAGCCTGCAGTTTAGCTGAAGGAAAAACCGCTGCCCACACATCTCAGAATTCAAACAGGTAAATTTTCTGACAGGATGGCGGCGCCATTTTTTCAAAAGTGACAGAGGAGCACATTAAATTCAAAGTAATCTCAAGGGGTCTAGTATATGCCAACAGGAATGTAAATCTGGGGAGTCACGGATACCAACTAAAGCTAACATATCCTAAAAAGAACCTGAGGAGATATTTCTTTACACAAAGAATTGTACCCTTATGAAATGGTCTGGTCAAGGTAGTAGAGGCAAATAGATTTTTGTTCTTCAAGAAAAGACTGGAGAAGTACCTCTTGAATTTTAACAGTTTTCAGATGCCCTGCTAAGGCAAGAGACAGACACTGTGGCCCTAGTGCATCTTGCGTGTCTATTTTACCAAGCATAGTGCCAAAAAAGGAAAAAAAAAGCATTTTATTATTATTATTATTTGATTGTTTTTGTTGCGGGATCAGTATACAATATAAAAAATACTGGCTGAGCAACTGTGCCCAACCAGCCTGAGCTACCACCTCGGGGTTCTGATTCTGTATGACCTCTCGAGCTTCACTCTTGAAGAGTAACAGAATCAGAACCCCTTGATGGCAGCATAGGCTGGTAGCCCACAGTTGCCCAGCCAGTATTCTCTATATATTTTTATCACTATTGAAACCTACAAGTCTGCAGTTCACAGGCAAAAATTATAAACAAGCAATTAAAAGAGGGGCATAGCAGTCTTGCAGCTCTGAAGTTATGAAAAGCACTATTTTTTACAACTAAAGGTACATGTTTATTCAGTGGTTTGGCGTGACATGGAGGACTGGATGCAGTGCTCCGACCTCCCACCACCCCACCGGTGAAACTCCACCAGTGCCGGAATGGAAGGAGGGAGGTTGATTACCAGGAGGGAGAGAAGGGGCAACATGGACAGGGAGTGACAGAGGATGTGTTGTGTGGGACAGATGTACCTGTTGAAATAGGAATGGGCACCCAGTGGGGTGATCTACAGCATACTACAGCATGTAAATGCCCCTATATACACATACTGTACTGTATGGTACAGTACAGTACAGTATGTGGATATAGTGGCATGTAAATGCCATAATGTGCTGTAGATGCACCTTATTGGGTGCTGTTCCCACTTCAACTGGCACATCTGTCTCCCACAACATATCCTCTCCCTTCCTGGCCGAAATGCCCCTGGCATCCCCATCCTGCCTGGTCTAAGATGTGCACTGTCCTGTGGCCTTGGTGGGGCTTTTAAAATCCCCATTAAGTGGGCGTGGCAGCCCCAGCCTGGCACATACCCCCTTGTGACCCTGCCCAGCCAGATGTAGGCCGCAAGGGAGGCACGCATCAAGTTTATGGCAAGCAGCCTGCTTTTGAGAATGGGTCTGAGCACAGTTGTTGGCGCCAGGTGTTACGTGCATCATTCTGGTTCTACGCAGGCATCTTGCACCATGCATATCTTTTTGAGAATTGTCCCCCAAGTTCCTTAAAGGTGCCGCACTGAGAAAACTGACTGAAACAACAAACATAATTTGCACATACAAGTCATGCCTGAGGTGTATAAGCATTTATTGCCATGAAATCAAGGACGTACAGCTAAGTCCCCTAAATGCTTATACATCTCAGGCACGAATTGTGTGCGCTACTTCTTGAATTTTGTTGTTTGGGAATTCCAGCACTTGTTTATATTCCTGAAGTCATGGGTAATATGTCGTTTTGAGTGTTACCTGTGTGTGTGTGTGTGTGTGTGTGTGTGTGTGTGTGTGTGTGTGTGTGTGTGCGTGTTTCCACATATTGTCATTACTATTAAAGTGAGGAAAGTTTTAACGTGTTCTTATCTTTACTGCTGAGATGTGTCTGTGTAGTGGGTTTTTTGTGTGTGTGCGTGCGTGTGTTACATGCTCAGAACTTGTTTATCATTTGAACTGTATCCTCAGGTAGCGGTTCCCCAAGTTAGCCTTTTGGACATGGCTCTTTTAATTTATTTATTTAAAAATTTCACCAGGAAAGGCACACTGAGCAAATTTTGTTAATTACCAGGTGCATCCTGGGGGGAGGTGGAATGGGGATAACATCAAATTACATCAATAATATAACACAGAGATACAATGGAATTAGGGAATGATGCAGAGAATTAAAGAAAAGGAAACTGCAATCTTTGACTGAGAAAAAATTTACAATGTATGCAAAAATTCAATGAAAGTGCAATATGTAGGAACTGCCATAAAAGTGAGTGGAGGGAGGAAGTTATAGGCATTTACAAGTAGTGGAGAGAAAGTTTTTTTTTTAATTTAAAGAACTTTATAAATTTTTCATATGAGAGGAACATGCACTACCAGCAACAGTACAATGAATCAAACAGCAATCAAGAAAAAACAAATTCAATTAAAAGAAAACCAAACCAACAACCCCCCCGCCTTACCCCCCACATTGGAGTAGGGAGAGAAAGTTGGGTGGGAAGGAGGAGAGGGTTAGAGGGGAGCAGACATGGTGGATTGCCAGTGGGAGGGAGTTCCACAGTTTAGGGAAATGATGAGAGAATACAGACTGGCCGGCGGAGGTGGATTTAGGAAGGACAGCCACGGTGTAAGAATTGTAGCTCCGGAGGGAGTGGGAGGGAGGGGGTTGGGGTGATAAGGAAGAAGAAAGGTAGGAAGGGAGAGGACCAAACCAGAATTTAGAGATTAAGTTACTTCTCACTTCCAATTGGCCGCCTCCCGATATTTGTCATTGGTCTGAGAACTGCAACCTGGGGGTAGCGCTACCTTTAAGGTTTGAGCTACCACCAGGGCAGCACCTATCAACTGTGGTGTGTGTGCTACCTCCAGGTAAGCGCCTATCAACAATGGCACGTGGACTACCTCCAGGGCACCACCTATTGGCATTGTGGTATGTGCCACCTCAAGGGTACCGCCTATTCATAATGGGGTCTGTGTTACCACCAGGGCACCACCTGTTGGCATTGTGGTATGTGCCACCTCCAGGGTAGCACCTATTACTAATGGGGTATCTGCCACCTACAGGGCAGTACCTATTGACAGTGTGGTTTGTGCTACCTCCAAGGCAGCAACTATTCTGAGTGGGGTATGTGCTACTTCCAGGACACCACCTATTGCCATTGGGGTATGGGCTATCTCTGGGGAAGCACCTATTGTAATGTGGTTTATGCTACCTCCAGGACAGCACCTATTCCCAGTGGAGTATACACTACCTCCAGGGCAGCACCTAGTGACATTGTGGTCTCTGCTACCTCCAGGGCAGCACCAATTGCCATTGTGGTATGTGTCATCTCCAGGGCAGCACCTATTGCCATTGTGGTATGGTCAACCTCCAGGGTAGCGCCTATTGGTAATGGGGTATCTGATCCCTCAAGGGCAGTACCTATTGGCAATGGCAATTGTGCTACCTCCAGAGAAGCAACTATTGCCAGTGTGGTATGCACTACCTCCGGGGCACCATCTGTTGCCATTGTTATATGGGCTACATCCAAGGTAGTGCCCATTGTTAATGGGGTAATCACTCTCTCCAGGGCAGCACCTATCGACAATGGCATATGTGATACCTTCAGGGCAGCGCCTATTGACAATGATATTTGTGCTTGCCAGTGGAGTATGTGCTTGCCAGTGGAGTATGTGCTACCTGTGGGGCAGCGTCTATCGTGAATGGGGTTTGTTCTATCTCCAGGGCAGCACCTAGTGTCAATGGGGTACATGCCACTTCCAGGGCAGCAACTATAGACAATGGCATATGTGCTGTATCCAGGGCATCACCTATTGCCAATGGGGTCTATGCTACCTCCAGGGCAGCACCTATTAGTAATTGGGTATCCACCACCTCCAGGGAAGCACCTATCAACAGTGGTGTATATGCTATTTCCAGAGCAGTACCTATTGCTAGTGGAGTTTGTGCTACCTCCAGGGCAGCCTCTATCACCATAGTGATATGTCCTACCTCCAGGGCAGCACCCACTGGTAAAGTGGTATGGGCTACCTCCAGGGCAGTAGCTACTGCCATTGTGGAGTGTGCTACCTCCAGGGCAGCACCTGTTGCCAATGTGCTGTGTGCTTACCAATGGGGTATGTGCTACCTCTATGGCAGCATCTATCGCAAATGGGGTTTGTTCTGTCTCCAGGGCAGCACATTGTGTAGATGGGGAATGTGCCACTTCCAAGGCAGCACCTATTGTCAATAGCATGTGTGCTACCTCCAGAGCAGCACCTGTTGATATTGTGATATGTGCTAACTCCAGGGTTGCGCTTTTTGGTAATGGGCTATCTGTTACCTCCAGGGCAGTTCCTACTGCCAATGTGGTTCGTGCTACCTCCAAGGCAGCAACTATTCCCAGTGGGGTATGTACTACCTCCAGGGCACCACTTATTGCCACTGGAGTATGGGCTATCCCTGGGGAAGCACCTATTGCAATGTGGTTTGTGCTACCTCCAGGACAGCACCTATTCCCAATGCAGTATACACTACCTCCAGGGCAGCACCTAATGTCATTGTAGTCTCTGCTACCTCTAGGGCAGCACCAATTGCCATTGTGGTATGAGCTACCTCCAGGGCAGCACCTATTGCCATTGTGGTATGTGCTACCTCCAGGGTAGAAACTATTGGTAATGGGGTATCTGCTCCCTCCAGGGTGGCACCTATAGACAATGATGTGTGTTTTACATCCAGGGCAGCACCTGTTGACAATGGCATGTGTTCTACTTCCAGGCAAGAACCTATCAACAATGGCATATGTGCTACCTACAAGGCAGCACCTACAGTATTCCCAGTGGAGTATACGCTACCACCAGGGAAACACCTAATGCCACTGTGGTCTCTGCTACCTCTAAGGCAGCACCAATTGCCATTGTGGTATGTGCTACCTCCAGAGCAGCGCCTATTGCCATTGTGGTATGGTCTACCTTTAGGGTAATGCCTATTGTAACGGGGTATCAGCTACATCCAGGGAAGCACCTACTAACCATGGTGTATGTGCTACCTCCAGGGCAGCACCTATCAGCAATGATGTGTGTGCTACCTCCAGGGCACCATCTATTGGCACTTTGGTATGGATCACCTCCAGGGTAGTGCCTATTGCTAATGCGGTATCCGCTACTTCCAGAGCAGCACCTACCAACTGTGGGGTGTGTGCTACCTCCAGGGCAGCACCTATCAACAATGGTGTGTGTGATATTTGGCCAGCTAGTTATGATTATTGTATGATATTTGTAAAATAAAAATATAGTATGTGTTTGTCTCACATAAGACAGCCTGTGCTTCCATGGGTGACCCCCCCCCCCCGGTTTCAGTGAAGCTACAGGATATGTAAACTGATCAGAAGATCTCTGTAATATAATTAACCTCCTTGAGAAATTGCATTTCATGGCCTTTTTATGACCTCATGCTTTTGAAGTTGGAAACTAAATATACATTTTATGACATCAGGACAGGACATCATTTAGCTGATTCCTGTTGGCTATATCACACCTGGGTGATGGACTGCAGGGTTATAAACCTCAAAGAAACTGGTTGATCAAAGACTCATAATCATTAAAAGGGTTTTTGCTGATGGTCATATTATTAACATATCTCCTGGTAGGAAATAATCTTTTGTAATTTTATATTCTAAAAGGAGGAGCTAGATGACTCACAGAAGGGGTGTGGAGACACAGAGTTTAAACTGATACTTGTGTCTGAAATGAATGTCATATTATTTTGGAACTCTGAGAGAAACAGTTCTCTGATCTAACTTATGCACTTCCAGATGTAATACCTTAGACAACAAAGGTCTAAATGTATCGTGGTGGGGTTTTTTGTTTTGTACTTTTCCCTTGTTCTTTTATGTGATTGTGAGCTCTTTGATATATTGTTCTGTGTTTACATTTTTCATATTTTTATCATCTTTTAGTAAAGTACCTTTTCTTTGAAAGACTGCCTGGGTGTCTGCCAGTTTTTTTTTGCATGTGACGTATAGATGGTTAAGTCTGACAATTGTTCAACAGCTTGAAGGTGTTACTGAGCTTGAGTAAAAAGGTAAGAATATACCTAAGGTCTCTTATAGAGTTAAAAGGGTTCATTTTAGAAGCCTGGCTGGGTGCCCCTGGTGAAAGATTGTACCACAATCCCAGAAGAGGGTATGTATTTGAGCCTGTTCATTGGGTATGCTAGCATAAGGTTCACAGTTTGAATCCCCCAGAACTTGAGACTAAAGGTGATTCAGACCCAAAAGCAGACAGAAGGGTTACCCTGTCTGTTACCTGTTCACACTATTGTGCTCTGAGGTTGGCACTGTGGGAACAGACTGCCTGACCTGCTAAGTGAGTTTGTGACAGCGTGTGTGATATCTCCAGGGCACCAATTGGTATTGTGGTATGTGCTACCTCCAGGGCAGCACCTATCAACAACGGCGTGTGTGATACCTCCAGGGCATCAATTGGCATTGTGGTATGTGCCACCTCCAGGGTAGCACCTATTGCTATTCGTGTCTCTGCTACCTCTAGGGCACCACCTATTGCCACTGTGGTATGGTCCACCTCCAGGGTAGTGCCTATTGCTAATGGTGTATCTGCTACCTCCATGGCAGCACCTATCAACAATGGCATGTGTGCAACATCCAGGGCACCATCTAATGCCACTGTGGTATGGGCCACTCCAGGGTAGTACCTATTGGTAATGGGGTATCCGTTATATCCAGGGCAGCACCTATCAACTGTGCATGTGTGCTACCTCCAGGGCAGCACCTATCAACAATGGTGTGTGTACTACCTCCAGGGCACCACCTATTCAGACTGTGGTATGGGCCACCTCCAGGGCAGTGCCTATTGGTAATGGGGTATCCGCTACCTCCAGGGCAGCACCTACCAACCGTGGTGTGTGGACAACCTCCAGGGCAGCATCTATTAACAATGGCATGTGTGCTACCTCCAGGGCACTGTGGTATGTGCCATCTCCAGGGTACCAACTATTGCAAATGGGGTCTGCGCTACCTCCAGGGCACCACCTATTGGCATTGTGGTATGGGCCACCTCCAGGGTAATGCCTATTGCTAATGGGGAATCCGCTATCTCCAGAGGAGCACCTGCCAACGGTAGTGTGTGTGCTATCTACAGGGCAGCACCTGGCAGCAATGGCATGTGTGCTACCTTAAGGGCACTGTGGTATGTGCCATCTTCAGCGTACCAGCTATTGCTAATGGGGTCTGTGCTACCTCCAGGGCACCACCTATTGGCATTGTGGTATGGGTCACCTCCAGGGTGATGCCTATTGCTAATGGGGTATCCGCTACCTCCAGGGCAACACCTACCAACTGTGGTGTGTGTGCTACCTCCAGTGCACCACCTAAGCACACTGTGATATGGGCCACCTCCAGGGTAGTGCCTATTGCTAATAGGGTATCCGCTACCTCCAGGGCAGCACCTACCAAGTGTGTGGTATGTGCTACCTCCAAGGAAGCACCTATCAACAATGGCATGTGTTCTACCTCCAGGGCACCACCTACTGGCATTGTGGTATGGGCCACCTCCAAGGTAGTGCCTTTTGATAATGGTGTCTGTGCTACCTCCAGGGCACCACCTATTGCCATTGTGGTATGGGCCACCTCCTGGGTAGTACCTATTGTTAATAGGATATTCACTACCTACAGGGCATCATCTACTGACATTGTGGTATGTGCTACCTGTAGCACAGCACCCATTGCTAGTGGTGCCTGTGCTACATCCAGGGCAGCACCTACTGCCATTGTGGTTTGTATTATATCCAGGGCAGCACCTATTGCCAGTGCGGTATGTGCTATCACCAGGGCAGCATCTGTTGTCATAGTGCTCTGTGCTGGGTTACGTTCTGTCTACTAGGCTGCAGGTATTATCATAGAAACATACAAAGCGATAAAAGATAAAGTACACTTGGCCCACTCTGTCTGTCCATTTTCTTTACCTATGTTGTCGCCTCAGACCTAGAGTTGATCCACAGCTGTTTCCCACCCCCCCTTCATTTTCACTATGATTTCCTTGTGCCTGTAGCATGCATTCTTGAACACCACAAGTGATAATGGTTTGCCTAGGGACTGGAATCTCCAGCACTGCGGTGTACTATAGTAATAGGGAACGTCCAGGGTAGTGCCTACTGCTAATGGTGTATCCATAAATGGGGAACAGTAGTAGGAGAATTTCCCCAGTGTACTGGCAAAATTTCCCCCATTCACCAAAAAAAAAAAATATCACCAACAGCTTAATCTGGTTCAATTTCAGTTGCTTACCATCTGTATCCTCCCCCGGGTCTCACCTAAAAGGGACTTCTAGTCTCAGTGTTTCTGTCAACAAAATTCAAAAAACAAATAGAGTGCTGTGTCCATTTTTGAAGACGTCACTGTAGAGGAGACATACAGTAGACAGTGTGTGGGACATCCAGGGGATGGTAAATAAGCTAATACTGGGTTTGCAGGAGAACTTGGTAAAGAGAGATAGAGTGATCTAAACGTGTACACCCTGGAACAGATGAGGGGGGGGTCAGAGCCAAAAAGATTGGCCTTCAGGAAGTATAGGGGAACACAGCAGAATGAAGATAGGGAGGCATACCAAACTTCCCTAAGAGAAGCAGGCAAGGCAGTAAGGCAGGCAAAGGCCCAAACCGAGGAAACACTAGCACAAACAGCAAAAGAAGGTGACAAGACTTTCTATAGATACATTAGTGAAAGGAGAAGGTCCAGAGGGGGTATTGCTAAGATCAAAGGGGATAAGGGGGCGTGTGAGGAGGAGGACCATGTAAAAGCATCTATTCATGCCAGCCCAGTGGCACAGAGGGCTGAGGCGCTGGCACTTTACCTCACACCACGCTGGCGACCCGGGTTTGGGAACGGACTCGGGGTGCCAGAGGCTGGCAGGGGAAGGACAGGATTGAGCATCCGGAGGACTGCTCTCCTCTCCTGGGGTGGGTTGGGTAGGAAGCCCTGCTCTGTAGTGTCCCCCAGTGGAGACCAGAGGTATTACAAGCGGCTTTACAAGAGGGGACAAAAGAGTGTGAAAAATGCGCGCCAGGCCGCCCAGATGACAGCAGCCCCACCTCCCACGTCTCAGCCGAGATACCTCCAGGCTGCATCTTGCCCCAATGAAGGTAAGTGAGTGCTACATGCACTCCGCCTCCCAATGGCCCAGCCGGGATATGGGAGAGCCCCCGGTGAAGGGATATGACCGGGACAATCGGGCATTACAGCTGGATGGTGGACCGGTTAGAGGAGACAATGGCAGGACTTGGCCGCCCGAAGGAGAGGACAAATAAGAGGTGGTACAAATAATGCAAAAAAAAAAAGCATCTATCCTAAATAGATACTTCTGCTCAGTATTTACTGAGGAGAAGGTAGGGCAGGGCCCACAGCTCAGCACCATGAACACAGGGGGGGAGGGAGGTGTGCACTAGTCCCTTCACAAAAGAAAGGGTCCTACAAGAGCTTGATAAGCTCAGGGTGGACAAGGCAATGGGACCTGATGGCATACATCCCAGGGTACTAAGGGAGCTAAGGGTGGAACTAGCAGAGCCATTATCAGAACTGTTTAGTGAGTCTCTGAGCACAGGAGAGGTCTCAGAAGACTGGAGAAGGGCTCATGTGACCTCCACTCCACAACAGTGGTAGCAGGGAGGCGGCAGGGAACTACAGACCAGTCAATCTTACCTCAGTAGTGGGCAAGATTATGGAGGCACTCCTTAAGGAAAGGATAGTGCAATGCCTGGAATTCATAAGAGCACAGGATCCAAGATAGCATGGGTTTACAAAAGGAAAGTCCTGTCAAACTAATCTCATAGATTTCTTTGACTGGGTAACCAGAGTGGTGGACCAAGTGGGAGGGGAGTTGCTGGCAGTCACAAGGGAAGAAAGAGACTTGGGCATCATCATCATCACAGATGACATAAAATCATCCAAGCACACCACTAAAGCAGTAGGTAAGGCTAGGGGGATGTTGGGGTGTATTAGTAGGGGTATCACAAGTCGTAAGAGGGAGGTAATAATCCCTCTTTACAAGACACTGGTTAGGCCCCATCTGAATTACTGGGTGCAGTACTGGAGGCCACACCTTCACAAGGACATTACCCAAATTGAGGCAGTCCAGAGAAGGGCAACAAAAATGATGCAGGGACTGCATCAGAAAACATATGAGGACAGATTAACGGAACTCAATATGTATACCCTGGAGCAAAGGAGGGAGAGAGGTGATATGATTGAAACATTCAAACACCTTAAGGACATTAACAAGGTGAAAGAGTCTAACATGTTTCAATATAAGAAAAATAGCAGGATAAGAGGACACAGCATGAGATTAGAGGGAGGTCGATTAAGGGGTAATGTGAGGAAGTTCTTTTTCATAGAAACAGTGGTGGATACTTGGAATGGCCTACCTCAGGAAGTGGTGGGTATGAATACAGTGCAGGGCTTCTAACAGGCATGGGACAGGCATAAGGGAGCAATACAGATAAGTAGGAATAGATAGGCCATTGACAAAGTACCGATAGCACATTCATAAGGTAGAAAAAAAATTGGCAGACTGGATGGGCATTGCGGTCTTTATCTGCCGTCAACTTCTATGTTTCTATGTACTAACAAACACTTCACAGGGTTGAATTGATTGCCAGGGGTATCATACAAGAACTAGTAGCAGCCTGTAGGTGTTAGACCATTCGTTCTCCTACACATTAAAAAAATGAATGTTCTCTCCATTAAAAAAGTTTTTCTTAATCTTGTTTTTAAACTGTTTTTGTTTCTGTCATGCTGATGTCCGTTGTTACCGTGTTCCAAAGGTAATGATTATTTGAGTAGAAAAGTATTTGTATTGCACTAAATGTTGGCTCTGTTAAATAAGGGGGTGTCTTTTCAATTCTAATGAGCAGTATGATGGTGGGCATGGCATCAAGTTGGACGTAGTAATGTCAGCATTGATGGCTGGTAATACTTCTTCAATCACACTGCTGGGCAAAAAGGAATGGTGTTTCAAGAATGCACTTCATAGACGTACGTGCATATTACAAAAGGTAAGGAGATGAGAAGATAACCATACACCAGATAGTCTCTGAAGACAGTATCCAGTGAACAAGGTGACTGAAATTGGGCACCTACAAAAACGGCGACTCAATTACATCACCTTTGTTCATGGCTACCAGGCAAGGGGGTGACCGGATACTGGGGTGGGCGAAATACCGCAACAGGAAGTAGCGGGTATATGTGCATGTGCACGCGCGTGGGGAGAGGCAGGGGAGGGATGGTATGTGGGAGGGGTGTGGCGGACAGCTGCTGAGCTGGTCCGCTAGCATGGTGGGGAGGGTGGTTGGCTTGGAGGCATAGGGTATAGGGTTTAGGTCCAGCAGGGTGCGAGTTTTGTTTTTGCCGGCAGTCAGCTTTATATTTTTTTAAAGTTTTTCACCCCCCCCGACATGCACCCCGTGGAGTTGAGAATCCATAAGTAGTGGGGTGCGGGGGGCATTAACAATGAGACCCATAGGTCTCGGGCACCATTTTTGTCTGCACTGCGAGTGTGCATTGCCAAAATTCATTTTTGGCAATGTACACTCGCCGTAATGGTGATCGCTATTCCGCTATTGCCGTTATGACAAGGAACCTTTGAAGGCAGATTAGGCACACAATATATGTAAATCTTTTGATGGGCCCAATGTTTTCTTTCATATGTCCAATTCCATGTTTCAGAGACTTTCAAGTGGTGTGTAGTCTTGCAACCTCATTACTCATAAGTGTTATTTATCCCTTTACAGATGGCACCCAAGAGAAAAGTTACACGGTCAATGAAGTGCACTAAAAAGGCTAAACATTCTGATCAGGTACCAACAGTATTATCAATTTTATATTATTTTGATTTTTTTAACATGACTATGTTATTATTTCATGTCACATTGCCTAATATGGGTTTTAGGTCACAGGGCTGTATCATTATAGCTTGCTATGTATTCACCCACATATCACTGGCTCACAGAAACATACAAACAGACAATGGTGGAAGAAAAAGACTAGAGGTCCGTCCAGTCTGCCCAAGTTCCCTATAATCCCTGGAACATACTGTTCCTCCAGGGTACTAACCCTTCCCATCTTCCCTATATTCTCCCCCTTGGTCCTGTGGCCCGCAGTAACCACCATTCCCTTCATTATGTCCCAGCCCTGCTTGAATCCTGTGCATGTTTTTGCACCCACCAGTTCAGACAACGAACTGTTCCAAACTTCCATCACACTTTCAGTAAAGTGATACTTCCTTACATCACTCCTGAATCTACCACCTATTAATTTCCATTTGTATCCACGTGACCGCAAATTGGTATTTAGGCTAAATAGTTCCCCACAGTTCACTTTGTTAATTCCTGTAAGGAATTTGAAAGGTATCTATCACATCTCCCCTCTTCCTTCTGGTCTCCAGTGAGTACATATTTAGTGCCTTGAGGCACTCCTCATAGGATCTGGCCTGCTAGGCCTGAATCTTGTCTGTGCAATGTGTGCATGATGACTACATTCATATACAGATGTAACCTACTGTTATGAATTTTATTGTGTGCTTTAATGCATTCACCAGCTTTCCACGTGGGCTTTCTGCTGCATGTGCACACCTGACACTATGCCTGTCTTACATAGATACATACATAGATACATAGACAGTGTCGGCAGATAAGGGCCTATGGCCCACCCAGTCTGCCCATTTAAGTTTGTAAGTTCAGTTTATGTTTTCCAGGAAGTCTGTTGCCCCTTACTCCTGACCTCCAGAATTGCTTTATGTCTATCACATGCATTCTTAAAACCCGTGATTGTTTCAGCCCCCACCACTTCCTCTGGCAGGGTGTTCCACTTGTCCACCACCCATTCTGTGAAGAAATTCTTCCTCACGTTTCCTCTGAATCATCCTCCCTCCAACTTCATCCCATGCCCTCTAGTCCTGGAACATCTTTTTCGCTAAAATAGTGCATTCCTGCACCCTGTTCCTCCCTGTAAGATACTTGTATGTCTCTATCATATCCCTCTCCTCCTCTCCTCCAGGGAGTACATGTTCAGTGCCTTCAACCTGTCCTCATAGGACTTGTGATGCAATCCATGCACCATCTTTGTTGCCTTCCTCTGAACCTTCTCTACCCTGTCTATGTCCTTACGTAGGTAAGGTCTCCAGAACTGCACAGTGTACTCCAGGTGCGGCCTCACTAGTGTCTTGTATAGTGGAATTATGACCTCCTTTCCTGCTGGTGATGCCCCTACCTATGCATCCCAGCATCCTATTTGCTTTACCTGCTGCCTTGTCACACTGTTTCCTGCCTTGAGGTCATCAGAGATGATAACTCCAAGATCCCTTTCCTGCTTGGTGCATGCTATATCCTCACCCCCCAACTGATATATTGTGCCAGGGTTTTTGTGCCCCATATGCATTATCTTGCACTTCCTTGCATTGAATTTCAGCTGCCAAACCTCTGACCATTCTTCAAGTTTCTGCAGGTCCCTTCTCATTCTGTCTACACCCTCTGGTACAGGTGTATATAAATGTTCCTGAAATCTTTTCCTTGGTGTTATGCAGTAACACTGTTTCCAATGGACAGATTTACCGTAAGTAAACTGACACAATGCAATTTTCAATTAAAATTTCAGTTTCTTAGAGAAGGCGCCTGCTGCCCGCTCTCCTCCTTGGCTCACAAGGCTGATCAGAGCCCACTGGGCTGGTACCACGGATGCGGTCCCCTCAACAAGCAACTCACCTGCTCAGGACAGGGTGAGAAGGCACCTGCTGCCTGCTCTCCTCCTTGGATTGCAAGGCTGATCGGAGCCCACCAGGCTGGTACCGCAGACACGGTCCCCTCCACAAACAACCCGCCCACTCAGGACAGGGCAAGAAGGTGCCTGCTGTCCACTCTCCCCCTTGGCTCACAAGGCTGATCGGAGCCCACTAGGCTGGTACCATGGACGCGGTTCCCTCCACAAGCAACCCACCCACCCAGGACAGGGCAAGAAGGTGCCTGCTGCCCTCTCTCCTCTTTGGCTTGCAAGGCTGATCAGAGCCCACAGGGCTGGTGCCACGGATGCGGTTCCCTCCACAAGCAACCTGCCCACCCAGGAGAGGGTGAGAAGGCGCCAGCTGTCCGCTCCTCTCTTTGGCTCACAAGGCTGATCGGAGCCCATCGAGCTGGTACCATGGACGCAGTCCCCTCCACAAGCAACCTGCCCACCCAGGACAGGGCGAGAAGGTGCCTGCTGCCTGCTCTCCTCCTTGGCTAGCAAGGCAATGGCTGGTCCCTGACCCAGGACAAGACAAAGGGGATTTTGGAGCTTTCCTCCCTTTTCTAATTGAATACCTGGCACCCATCGCTGTGGGACCTGAATGGTTCCAGACTGCCCCGGAGCGCTGACATTGGTTTCCTGCCCAACGCAGCAGCCAGTGCTGAAATCATTGGACTAGGGCATAAGACTGCAGAGAAACACTGACTTTACTTTTTTTCTTTTAGCAGCTGCGTAGTAAAGCCCTGATCATTTTGCTTCACAGTTCATTCAGTTGCACAGTTCTGTGAGCGCACAGTGCAGATCTGCTACTTGCTTGTTTTTCTTGTTAGCTGCTCAGTCCTCAGGGCTGCACAACCTGACTTGTTGCTGAACTGATCAATCCTTCACTGCACTGTTTTTCAGCATTTGCCTAACCTGAATTGGTTTCTTAGTGATCTTTCAGCCCAACCCTCCTCCCCCACTTCCTTCCTTTATTAAATACACTACCAGAGCTGAGAGACCCGCCCACCTCCTACTTGGTTACACTTCACTTTCCCTCTTAAAGGGGAAGCACCTAAGAGCTACAGCAAAACACTTAAAGGGGTAATACCTAGATCCAAAATACCAGGATTTCTTTACCTCTCCATTAGAATAAACTCCACTAGTAGCCCCTCCCTTCAGGCACAGTGACTACAGTTATTGTTACAGTGCTGTTTCTGTTGTGTTAAATTCTTGAATTAATCCCTGTAAATTGTTGAAACTGAGTCACAGTGCTGCACAAACTGCACTCTGCTCACAGCGCCATCATTATCTTGTTTTGGCCACTTCCCTGTCTGTTTCTATCCAATTCCCCTTACGTTCCCCAAACTAACTGCATACAACATTTCTAATGATGATGCACTCACTCTGCTCATTAACTCGGCAACTTCTTCTCCTATCAGTACTTCTAAGTCTTGGGTTCATTTGTACCGCACGCCTTCCACATACCCAGCAATGTAAAATTGTTCAGAACCTACACTATGACGTTGAAACATCTCTGGGAATTTCTTCCATATGACAAAAGGTACATGGTTGCCACTGTGGCTTCCATTGCGATGATTTGAATGGGCTGGCACTGCAGGTCACTCCATCCAAGCCAGCTCTGCTACCCTAACTGGATACCCTCTTCTGATTATTGATAAAAGGGTGAGAGGGGCAAAAAAGTGCTCTTTAAAACTGCTTAATAAATTCAAGCAGACACCTACTCTGGCTCATCCTATTACTACTACTTCTTTCTGGCAATGTCCACCCTAACCCTGGCCCCTCCAGAAATGAACATACTGTCACCCTGAGAAAGCAGGGGACTATCTCTACGGCGTCAGTAAATATATACAGCCTTCTCCCAAAAATGGACAGCCTGCTGGCCTGGATAACTCAGCATAAACCTGACTTACTGTCTGTCAAAGACTCCTGGCTATCCCCGTCAGTTCCTGACTTGGCCGTAACCCTGCCGGGCTACAACATCTTCAGGCTGGACAGGCAATCTAAGTGTGGCAGTGGGAGCATTATATACCTGAAGGACACACTCTTGGGGCATGCTCTTCCTGTGCCAAACCTTGATTGCCTATCCCAGGCCCTTGCTGTTAAAATACTTCTCGGGGACCATAACAAAGCGCTGACAGTGTATTCAATATATGTGACACAAAAAGATCCTGAAGCTGGCCTACACAGCCTCCTGGAGTATATCCGTAGTAACCCACTCACCTCTGAGACCATATTTCTGGGTGACTTTAATCTAGACTGACTTTCGCCCACCAACGGCTCAGCCAAAAACTCTCTATCTACTCTACAATTATCACAACTTGTTAACTCTCATACTAGGTGCAGCTATAGATTGGGGACTTGCACCCTTCTTGACTGGATCTTCACCAATTGTCCTGATCACATTTCAAATGTTGTTGTACACCCTGACTCTCCAAGTGAGCACTCCCTCGTCTCTTGTTCCTGGACAAATAAATTAATTAAACCGCCCCCTCAAACAGTTTACAACCAAGTTCTCAAACGTGGGCACCTTGGACCTCTAAAGCTATACCTGAGCAACACAGACTGGTCTAAACTTGACCCCATCACTGATGTTAACACAGCGCTCAAGCTTTTCATCTCTCGCTTCAATGCCGCATGTGACATCCATGCTCCATCAAAGGTAAGGAAAGTTTGTGGTACAGTTAACTCCTAGATCACATCCGAACTATTAACCAAGATGAAACTAAGGGACAACCTCTGGCACTGGGCAAAAACCACTGGGAAACCTGCCGATATCCAATCTTACAAAGCTGCTAGGAATTTGTGCACTCGGATCATCTGGCAGGAGAAAAGCAACTACCACAGATAAATGCTTGCCAACTCCTAGGGCAACAGTAGAAATATTTGGTCAAATATTAAGGATATCACAGACAAGGTCCCACAGGTGGCACCATCAATGCTTAACATTAATTGAGTACCAACTATGGACCCTCTCAATATTGCAAATATCTTCAATAATGCTTTTTCTGATCCGAGTAGTGTCCTTCCCCCCAGACTTCCTTGATGAATCACACTCTTCTACATCCACAATGCAGCAAGAAGACTCACTTCATGTGCCTCCCAGTAGTTGCAACACTACCCTCCCTTCTACTTTAAGAAAGTATCAGTTTCCTTGGTTAAAAGGTACCTATGCAAGGTCCTGGGTAAGTCACGGCACAGTAGCGAATCCCTTGACCTAAAGCTAAATGCACTTACCCTTGATGAAGTATTAGCTCCTATCACTAAGATTTTCAACCTATCACTAAGCCAATCTCATTTCCCTCTTAGATGGGAAACTGCTCTAATAACTCCAGTACACAAATCTGGGGACCATACCCTACACACCAATTACAGACCGATCTCAATCCTTCCCACTGTGTCGAAAGTCCTGGAGCATACAGGTGCAGACAAATTAATTGACCACCTTGAAAAATACTCCATCCATTGCCCACAGCAGCATGGCCTCAGGAAAGGGCACAGCACGACAACTGCCCTCCTGGAATTCACTGGGTTCATTCATCAATTGCTCGACCAAGGGAGTTTTGTTGGTGCAGCCTTCATAGAATTAACGAAGACATTTGATATGGTGAACCATGAATTGCTGCTTAAACAATTAACCTCAGCAGGGCTCTCAATTGACTCTATGCACTGGTTTAAAAGCTACCTGGAGGATCGCTATCAAATGGTAAAAATCTCCGATGTGATCTCCGACAGGTGAAATGTACACTCAGGCGTGCCTCAAGGATCCATCCTTGGCCTTTTCCTCTTCAGTATTTTCATAAATAACTTGCCGCACTGTTGCCATCAATGAATAATTTTGTATGTGGATGATGCTGTCATATACACAAGCCAACCTAACCCCGCTCTTCTCGACTATCTCCTTCAACTCGTTTTTGAGGAAATCGAAAAATGGTTCTGTGACCAGAAACTGGTATTAAACTACAAAAAAATGAAGGTTATGATGTTCAGCACCTCATGCAGTAAGTTTAAAGCACACACCCTCAATATTAAAAACCAACTTGGTGTTCCACTTGATCTGGTGGAGCATTTCAAATATTTGGGGGTTACCTTGGATAGCCACCTCACCTTTACCCAGCACATCGAGAATGTAGCTAAGATTGTAAATATAAAAATTGGGCTCCTCTATCGGCATAAGCATAATCTAACTCCTGAAGCCCTCAAACTGGCTATCCATAGCTCCATTCTCTCTATGACAGACTATGGCCTCATTATTTATGGCTCTGTGCCCTCCCCCTCATTTTGAAGGATAATTTGTCGTACTTAATAAGGCATGCAGGCTTCTTACAGGCTCTGACCACCTGACGCATATCTGTGAACTTTACGCACAGACTGGTTGACTACAGCTTAGTAGAAAGATTAAATATCAAACCTGCTTACTTGCCAAAAAAGTGCTCCTTGGCCTATTTCCTCCTGGGTCTGCAGCACTACTGACACCTTTGTGCAGTTCTAAGCACACTCGTCCATCTGTCAACCAACTACTCCATGTCCCCAGATATCGGACTACCCAAGGTCAGCAATCCTTCTCCGACAGAGCTCCTCATTGGCTCAATTCCTTGCATTTTAATGGATCTTCTTCGCCTAAACTTGGTCAGTTCAAGTGCCTGCTAAAACAGTACCTGCTATCTAACAGTTCCTGTGACTGCTTCCTCCAGTGACTCCCCTTATCATGCATATGTCACTTCCTTTGTTGTCAAAATCTTACACTTTGCCAAATGTTTCCCCTAGACTCACACCTTCCTCCCTTCTTCTCTGTTTTCTCTCCTGCCTCAACCTCTCTTCCTCTTCCTCTGGTTCCTCTTCCTCCGCCTCCACCCTCCCCCCCCTTCCCTTCCCAACTTTTTCTGTGCCCATTTCAGCTCCCCTTTGATCTACCTTTTCCTCCCCTCGTTTTGCCTACTGCTTAGCTTGATAAGGCCCAGGGCTGCTACTCTTACCCCCATAACTGCTCTTTACCGCACCTCTCTTTAATTGCTGGTATAATTACTGTGTTTACCTATTATTTTCCTTGATTTGAGTTGTTATTGTGTCATTTAGACTACCACTGTTAGTTCTCCTGGATTTTAACTGTTCATTTGTCATATTAGATTACCTCTGTTTAGTATTCCTTTGTCTGTTTGTTACCCTCACCTACTGACGTGGAACCTTTGTAAAAGAGTGCCTTGCGCTCAAAGGTATTATAATCCTAGATGGAAATAAAATAAAATAAAATAAATAAAATAACTCTTAAAACTGGGTGTCATATGCACTGGCGACCTTGTGCTCTCCAGTGTCAGCTCTTTCAGGTGCAGATTTGTATATCTCTGGTGGCCCCCACATTGGTGTTTTCTCATTGACTCTGTCTTGGGCCGATTAAAACGCCATGTGGCACTAGTAGGGCAGACACTTTGGTGTCTGTAAAGTAGTGAGCCTGTGTTGAGTTCTGCTCCCCAGCACTGTATTACATCCATTGCTCTTACTACATTCCTACAGGTTGAGTCAAACATGGTTGCACAAAACATGTCAGGAAGTTCTTCTGGAAACGTGTGTGCCCTTGACATCATACTTGCTGCTGCAGCCGATGCTGAAATATTAGAAGGTCTGCAAAAACTGTTTTATTGTACCTTGCTACTGCTTAGAAGAAACAACTCACATATCTGCATACAGAACACTTTTATTATGTGTATAGTAGACTCTGGGCCTCCATTAATGCATTGCTTTCCCCCCCCCCACAACAAGCATTCACCTTCCCCATACACAAAACAGGAGCTTAATAACAGACCTATTGACATTGCAAATGCAGTTAATGCACATTATCAAACCTTAGCAACTACCTACTATAGCTCCCCACTCTACCCCCTGCCTCACTCCTCCACCTTCCCCTTCTACTAGCCCCTTTTATTTTAGAACCATTTCTCTTCCTGGGACACTTAAGCTCCTCATCAGCCTACCATCTCAACAGAGTGGTGGTAGTGATGGTTTGTCCCCCCTTTCTTAAAACTACTGGCCCAGGACATTGTCCAACCACTCACCTTCATCTTTAACCTCTCCCTTACTACAGCCTCTGTCTTCTCTGTCTGGAAGCAGGCCAAACGTGCCCCCATTCATAAATCAGGCGACCCTGCTCTTATGGACAACTACCATCCCATCTCCATTCTGCCCCATCTTGGTAACCTCATAGAAAAGGCTGTAAACTACCACATTACACAGAATATATTTCCAAATACAGTCTCCCATGCCCTCAGCAACACAGTTTCTGGAAGGGGCCCACAGCACTACCACAGCCCTTGCCCTATTCACCGATGATGTGCTGAGGAATATGGATGAAGGGAAGCTAACTGGTGCAGTGTTTATAGCTCTATCCAAGGCATTTGACCTTGTAAACCACAACATCCTGATAGCAAAACTCAATGCCCTTGGTTTCTCCCCTGCTTCCACTGCCTGGCTCACTAACTAACTCTCTAGTAGAACACAGACGGTCTTGGTGGTGCCACCTCTCCACTCTTGCATGTCTATGTTGGTGTTCCCCAAGGATCTGTCCTTGGCCCCTCCTCTTTTTCCTCTTCATTAACTCTCTTCCATCGGGGGTCCATCCAGTAAATCACTCCACTACGCCGATGACTTAATACTATACCAAACTGCCCCCCATTATTCACCACTCTTACAGATGATTTCTGCAAGGCACATTGTTGGTTGTCCACAAACCAACTGTTGGTCAATACTGCCAAAGCAAAGGCCATGCTTTTTGGTTGCAAACAGAAACTCTCCGCCCTTGCCCACAACAGCAGCCTTCTCACTGTCAAGTCCCCAGATGGGTCTCCCCTTGACACTGTTCCCACCTTCAAGTATCTGAGGGTAATCCTGGACCAGTCCATAACCTACACTGACCACATTGCCTCACTGATCAGATGCATCAACCAGAGAATAGGGCTCTGCTATCGCCTGATTGACCACCTCTCGCTGGAAACCTGCCTTGCTCTTGCCCGTGGCAACCTCCCCCTCCTGGTCTATGGCTGCCCGGTGTACTCCCTCATCTCCATTACCAACCTGAACTGCCTGGATGCTAACTACAATAATTTATGCCACCTTTCCCTCAGTGTCCTTCTCCTCACTCATCTCTGCTCCCTTTACCAGTCCCTTAACTGGCTACCGCCACAAGCATGGTGCTCCTACCTGCCGGCCTAGACCATTTCTGATACCGTGCACTATCTCTTCTACTCTCCACTATCCCTTCTTATCCAGCCCATGACCTATTGTCCCACCTCCAACTAGAACATATTAACATAAGTACGAATATGGCCCTAAGAGGATTCTCTGCAGTCAGACCCTTATTATGGAATGACCTCCCCTCCTCCCTACATTCCTCTGACCCCCCTCTAAATCTAAATTCCATATTAAGGTTGCACTTCCTGTCCTCTATGACCTGCATCTGCCCATATGCTGCTAGCACAGCTGCACCTCCCTTGCAGCCCACCCTTACCCCCTCTCCTCTCCAGTGCTCCACTCTCCTCTCCCACTGTGAATACTGGCACACAGATCATTCTTTCTATCCTGTAAGATGGCTATGTTTTTATGCCTAAGTAGTGATCTATGTGTACCTCAAGGTAGTTTACTGGCTCTGTTGATGTTTAACATTCCTTTATTGAATGATGGAGCAACATTATCCTGTTTACCTCAATATCATATACCTTGGTATGCTGAATTGTTAATGTATCTGGTATTGTTTACCTTATATTTTCTCTGATTAGCTTGATCTACACTGCATTGATCCATTCTGTTCTCTCATTGTATTTTATGCTGTTTGTGCCAGTTTCTGGCATGGGCCATGCCTCAAAAGGATATTCAGATTAGTGCACAAACCTGGTTACCAAATAAATAAATAAGTACACACAGTGTATAAATGTATGTACGTGTGACACACTATGTGTCTCATTTGTTGGCTACCACGACAACATTTAAGCCATGGATAATTTTCGTTATCTAGCCTTGTATTTCCTCCACACCACTAATGTCATCATATCCTGTCAGTAAGTTGATTTTAATGGTCAAGTCTGCCTTATATGTGATTCATTAGCACTTGATCAATACCATCTTTCTCATTAACTGAACTGTAATTCTTTTACAGATCAAACACATGGGATCAACATTGATACTACAAATGGGTCACATGGTTGATGACGTTCATGAAGGTACGTGCAATGTTTTAATTACAGTCACCTTAACTTTGTCATGGCCGACAGTCATAGCTCTATATTGCTCGTAACTGTTTGACAAATTATTACAGTCTGTACTGATGCTGAACATGTCTATTGGCATAATCAGTGCACCCACAGACTGCATAGTAATTTTGTTTTACAGTTCAACAAATCAGTGGTATCATATGTATTTCATGAAATATTTCACTTATGGCAATGATGACGTTTCATAGTCAGTATTCTACCCCTACCACTATGTTGTCTTGCACACACCCAGTGTGTAGTAAATTAATTGGAAAATCACAGGTTATCAGCACTGTTATTATTGTACACTGTACTACATAAAGTAATATCTTTTCCTTTATAAGACTTGCATCTTTTCATTCAGCAGCCATTGCAGACTTTGCCAGGGACGAGTGCACACTGTCCTGAACCCTCCCCATGCTCCTTTCAATAGCTGTGCAAAGCGTTCAGCTCACATTTCAGCAGCCATTGCTGACTGCATCATGGTTGAGAAAACACCCTCTTGAGCCCTTCCCATGCTCTTCTTAAGGAGGCAGTGTAGTGCAGTGGTTTAAGGGTCTGAGCTGCAAACCTGGAGACCAGGGTTTGAATCCCACAGCCCTCACTTGCATACTGTGTGGCTCTGAGCAAGTCACTTAACTTCCATGTGCTCCCATGTTGCACCTGTAAACCAGCTTCGGCTTAGTGTGCCTTTCCTGGTTAAATGATTTCCTCTTTCTCTTGCTGTGCACAGCATTCAGCTTGCATTTCAGCAGCCACAGCAGACTGTGACAGGGTTGAGAGGACACTATCCTGAGCACTCCGCCACACTCCTCTCAGGATCTATGCACAGCATTCTTCTCGCATTTCAGCAGCCATGCCAGACTGTGGCAGGGTCAAGAGGGCACTGTCCTGAGCCCTCCCCATGCCTCTCTCTCAACATCTGTGCACCAGTACTACTAAGCTTCAGTGGACCATGAGGGAATGCCACCATCTCGGTGTCAACGTACTTCTCTGAATTTAAACCTGCATGGTATTTTATGTTACCTTCCTGCCTGCCTGCTCATTTGTTCACTGCACCTTAATTGCATTCATTGTTTAGCTGTACTACTGCCTTCAGTCTGTTTTTATGTTGGTGGTTAGTTATTTCACCTGTTTTAAGATTTCTGCCTGATTTTCATTGTAATATCATTGCTGTTTCCTGCCTTAGTGAGCCACAATTTTAGCTGTAGGTGGTTAGTTATTTCAGTTATTTGTAGAACTACTTAAATTGTATTTCATTCTTAATTCATCTTGTATCCAGCCTTGGTTAGTTGCAATTTAGAGCTACCCAGCCACTCTATCCACTATTGTATAGCTTACTGCTCCTGCTTGCTGTTGTTCACTGTTTTCTGCAGTTGTGCTTCACCCTTCCGTGCTTTCTACCACTCTTCCCTTGATGTTTCTGTCTGGCTCTTGCTCAGGTTTCGCTTTCAGTTCTCCCTCCTTCCACTGGCAGCCTCTGCCTCTGTACACCCTACCATCCACCCTCCCCCCCCCACCTTTGTTTTGTACACTCTCCCCCGTGCCTTAGGTTACAATTCATCTTTTATTTCTCTGTCCGCCACAGCATTCAGCTTGCATTTCAGCAGCTATTGCAAACTGCAGCAGGGTCATGAGGGTACTATCCGGAGCCCTTCCCCACGCTCCTCTCAACAATTGTGCGCAGGTACTACAAAGCTAGAATGGCACTGCCGCCAAGCACTTCTGACCTACCCACCCCTCCTCACACCCAGCTGAGGTTCTGCTGATTTAATAGTGGCTGATAGTCCCGTGGTTAGTTTCAGGCAAGTTTCTTCCCCCTCACTGCCTCTTCACTTACTTCTGCCCTCTACACCCCCCTTGCCATCAATTCACACAACTGTCCCTTAGTTTAGTCCATTAACACCCCCCCCCCCTTTCAATCTAGTTCATAAGCTCACTACTCTGGCTACACTTATTCCATTTCCAATACACACACTCCACCTAGGCTCCTTCTGTGCTTCCCATACTGCCTGTTTCTCACCACCCCTTTACACTTTAGTCCTCATCTGGTTCCCTCGTCTAGCTACTCCAGATATCTATTCACATCCCCCCTTCTGTCCTCCTCCCTTCTCTACCATGCTCCTGCTTACCCTTGGACTACTCCCATTCCCTACTCCTACACATTCCTCACACCCTCCTCCCTTCCCTCTTTCTCCCCTGCTGCATTCCATCCTCTCCTAATTCTCTCAATTTTCTCTACTGCATACCTCTCAACCTTTTGTCACTGAAATGAGGGACATTGGCATTTTTGGGCACTCAAAATGAGGGACAATGAGGGACACAGACCTTCAGAATGAGGGACACATCCTCAAACATGAAGATAGAAGCTCAGAACACTGTGAAAATCATAGTGTTTACTTGTACAAAGTTTAATTTTCATTTAATAGTTTAGAATATTAAGAATTTCTGCTTTAAAGCCTGAATTTACAGCACATTCTCTGCATGGGCAGCACCTTTTCCATAAGGGATGGATGAGGGACAGAGCAATTTTAAGGGGTGAAATCAGGGATGTCCCTCATAATGAGGAACAGTTGAGAGGTATGCTCTACTGCATCCCCCCTTCTCTCTTTTTTTCACAATGCCCATTGACCCCTGGGGCTTGAATACTACCCTCCTACTGCTTCCTTGCCACTCTTCTCAGCCCTTCCTCCCAGCCTTACCTCTTTGTGCTGCCATCCCACACACACTCAATCTCAGTTAAAGAATAAACTAAATACTTTCACCTTTTGCCTGATCTCCCTGATGCTATTGCTAGCTGGGGACATAGAATCTAACCCTGGCCCTACCGTTCCCTTAGTCTCCCCCATGAATTAAAGGTCGCTTACCTAAACATCAGAATCCATCTCCCTAAATTCAGCCAAATCCAATTACCCGGGACAACATTTTCAACTGGACATTTTACTGTAATTCTGACTGAAACCTGTCTTACCCCTAAAATAACCTGACAAAAACATCTCTATCCCTGGCTACTCCCGTATCCACCAAGACCGACCAGTAGGGCAGCGGTGTGCCAATGTACCTCTCCTCTGCCATCCATCTCAGTACAATTATTCCATCCTTCACCCCTTCTGCTTGTGAGCTCCTGCTTCTAAAGCTCATCCTCCCTCCCTCCCTATCTTCATCGCTGGCATCTGCTGTTTCTCAGGCTCCTCTCCCTCATGCATTATTTATATCCATACCTCATTACTCTGTCATAGCTCCACTGGTGAAACCCTTATTTTATGCAACTTCAGTCTGAATTGGCTCTCCCCCTCCCACTGTAAAAGCTGCTGCAAGACCACATTCTTGCATTTGACCCAACTAATAAACGAGCCAAGTCACCTAAACCTGAAAACTCTCAAGCACTCCCTCATTGACTGACCACTCACCCCTCATTCTCACTGCATCATTAAGACTGGCATACTACCCAAGGCATGAAGTGACCAACACCTTTCCTTCTGTGTCCTTAAGGTTCATTTACTTAAAGCCCTCTAAAATTCTGCTTATACGCTCATTCAAATGTCTTGACCTCACTCTGCTGCAAACCGAACTAAGTGGCACTGACTTTTCTCCTATCTTCTCAGTCACCTCCATTGACATTACTCTAAGTTACTTTAAAACGAAATTCTTCACAATATGGAACAATCATGTCCCCCTACTCTGTACCAGAGGGTATCCTGTGATAAGGGCATCTGCTATTGAGCACTTACAAAGAGGGTGACTCAATAGAGGCGCCTGTTCACAGGGCTACTTGACAGTGGGGCGACTACGGATAAAGCCACATCCTGTCGCTATATGTACACGCACGTGCGTGGGGAGTGAGCATGCCGCGCACGGGCAGAAGGGAGGGAGGGTTTGGGAAGTGTAGTGCAGCAGTGGGCTGCTGTTGGCCATGTGGCATGGTGGGTTCATGGCAGGCTAGGGTTGGGAGGGTGCCAGGCTTGATGCTGAGCACATTGGTATTTTGCACCGGTCTGGGATTTTTTTGTTTTCACCCGATGTACCCCTCTGGAGCTGAGATCCTTAGTGGGGCACAGCCCGCCATCAAGACAGACAAAACCCTATGTTTTTGCACCCTTTTGGTCTGATGCCACAAGTGTACATCGCCAAAATTGATTTTCACCAATGTACACTTGCCCTTATGGCGATTGCCTTTCCACAATTGCCGTTATCCCATAGAACCATACCAGAGCAAGAAGATCTCATTTCCCTCTTGAATTACAGCTGAACTCTTAGCCTGCTTACATGCATGCAACACTGCCTGGTCAGAATACAAATGCAGCCTATCCACCACAGACTTCCACTGGTGCTGCCACCTCTGTCATTTCTGTATTAGAGCTTTAAGGCTCGCTATAGCTGAGTACTTCACACACACTTTTTCGAATCCAGCATTGGTCACCCATCAAAATTCTGGAAGATTGTACACAATCTCTTCAACCCCCAAACTCAGCCTCCTCTACCTGTCCTCAATGTGGGCGACTCCTTATCTGATCTACCATCTGCTGCCTCTGAGTTTAATTTCATCTTCACCTCCTGCGCTTCCTCTCTTTTCTCCTCCCTACCACCCTCCACCCTTGCAATATCCCCCTGCCAGTCCTCACATTACCCATCCTCTCCTATCCTCCCACTCTCTGCTCCTGTGTCCCCCTCTACCATTCTTGCCAGCCTGCTCACCCTCAGCACTTCTAAAGGTAAGAGTCCAGATGGTCTGGATAGCATACTCCTCTTCTATCTTCCCCAGTTATCTCCTGTCCTCTGGCTGACCTCTTTAACCTGTCCATTAGTTCCTCTGTTCCTACTGACTGGACGCTTGTTACTGTTATCCCTCTCCTGAAAGGTGGAGACCCATCTGTTATTGGCAATTATCACTCCATCTCCCTCATCCCCATCCTGTCAAACTTACAGGAACATATAGTGTTATACCAACTCTCTCTCTTACTAAATTCATCTTTCTTCTTCACTCCTTACCAGTCTGGCTTCTGGAAGTACTACTCTACAACTACCTCCCTCCTCAGGCTGACTGACTCCATTCTGACAGGAATGGACCAGGGCTTCATCACCTACGCCATCTCCATTGATGTAGCCAGAGCATTCCATAATGTATCCCATCACTACGCCTGTCAATACCCTTAGCTTCCTGCCTCCCTGCAGCGACTGTCAGCTTGTTCAGTTCCTACCTCACAGGCAAATCACAATCTGTCAAAATTGGCAATGCTCTCTCCCTTCCCTATTACCACTGGGGTCCCACAAGGTTCTGTACTGGGACCACCGCTATTTTACATCTTCCTAAATGAACTCCTCTTGATCTGTTCATCCACTGCCATCCACATGTGTGTGGATGACACGCTTCTTTATACATCACACCCCTCCACTTCTGATGTAGTACACAGATACTAGCTCAACTTTGACCAAGTACAGCTCTGGCTACACTCAAACCAGCTATTCCTAAATGCCAAGAAAACAGTCTCCATGTCCTTTGTCATGAGGCAGACACTCTCCAGGTTTCCCTTAATGCCCTACCCATACACCCTTGATGGCTCCCCTTTTGAGGATGTCACCACCTTTAGGTACTTAGGGATTGTGCTTGACCAACACCTAAACTTCTCTGGCTATGAAAAAGTTATTGTCCAAAAACGGTGTCGCAAGCTTGGTGCCTTGCATAGAAACCATGACTTCATCCCGCTGACATTCTGCCATGTTATTATTCAGAGAATTATCCTCCACATCTTTGACTACAGTGATGCAGTGTACAGTACCATCCCTGGTACCTCCCTCATCATACTGGACAGCCTCTTCCTTTTTTTGTTGCCACTTTGCACTCTACTGTCCCCCTTGCACTCACCACTGCTCTATGTGCCAGTCCCTTTGCTTTCCCTCTCTTGACAACAGGCACCGCACCCACTGTGTTAACTCTGTGAGCAAGTTCTGTTTTGGTTCCCTCCAACCTACCTCTTTGCCTCACTGTCTTGTCCCACTTCTGTCTACCATGCCCGGAGAAACTCCATTGGGTGTACCCTTGCAATCCCTTCCTCCTCCATGACTATTGACAAAGCTGACTTCAGCAACTCTCTCTCTCTGAAGTATGAAATTCCCTCCCTATTGCCATCTGGAATGCCCACTCTCATTGAGCCCTCTCTCACCTACTCCATAGCCTTACTTTTTCCTTCTGCAACTGCTCCTAACCCTCTCCCCTACTCCTGCTCCCTGCCCTTCCCTCTCCAGCACCCCTGTCCACCCTTGTCATTCTCATTCTGACCTCAAACCCCTTGGTCTATGTGATTTCAAGTTGCTCTCACTTTTATGTATGCATCTGAGCTCTGTATGCAGTTAATGTACTTGCCAAATTGTATTTTGTATTTGCAAATTGCATCTGTTTATACTGTCTTGTTAACCACTACGTCATTCCTATATTGTTACCACCTCCCCCTTCCCCCCATGATGCATTTGGCAAAGAGCTGCCTGCTCAGTATGCCTTTTCTGATGAAACCTTTAAATAAATAACAAAATAAAGAACCTGCATTTGTAATCAACACTGAAGGTGGGATAGAAATGATGGTCAATAGGTGTGTGCAGCATTCACAAGGGCGTTCTAGCCTTTTCTCTACCCACACCACCAATACCATTACCTTCTGTCACACACCGTATGCATGACTGTAATATTACTGTTCCAGCCTGTTTTACATGTCACTATTCTCCACATTGACATATCATTACCATCTGTTATGCAAGGTCCCCACACTCTAATTGGTCTCCCACTGTACGTCTTAGGCAAACCTTATGTTACATATATACTGTTACAAATTTTTACTAATTTATAGGGCGCTGGCACTTACCATACAAGTATAAGTGTCAGGGAAACATTATGAGTATGATTTTATTCTATTGTACTCTGCTTAGAAATAGCACGTACTAGGCCAAGACACCTGTGTCTTTGTTATCTTTTGAGATGATATTATTCAGACTGCACTGCCATAATTTGGATTTATCTGTTACTACATCACATTCTGTATTTTCTATGCACTCTTTGTTTTACAATTAATCTGACTTTACATTTTTTTATAAGGATAGATAACACTGTGGAGCCACCTAACTTTTAGCCAATAGGGCTTATTTTATGTATTTAGTCCTGCACCTAACTAATGGTTACCATAGCAATTATCTAAGTATATAAGTAACTGCATTACGAATTCCCCTCAAGGCCGTCTTCACTCCTTGGGGTATTTGGGAAACCTTCAGCTCCCAGTGTCTATGGTAAGAACTGCTTAGGGCAGCTGTTTACCTTTTGTGTAAAAAACAAGCTTTATTGCCTGATATACCACTAGTCCGTGTCTCTTTTGCAATTCTACGACTGCCAAGAATCTGATCAGGGCTAGCCACCCTAACATATTGGCGACCATGTACAGGCAGTCTGCGTTTGCAAAGTTTCATGACTTGTTGTCTCACCCCGTCCCAGCAGGTAGTAAGTAGCTGTACACACCCATACCACCTCGCCCGTACTTTTCACTCCATAACATCTTGTAAAGTCTGGCTGCTTAATGAGCTTGGTCGATGCCGACTCACCTTGCTCAATAGCCGTTTTGAATTGCAGGATTGCGAGAGTACAGTAGCCCAACTGTCTATTGGTTTGCCTGCTGTGATACACAGCACGGTGCCCATTGACAGGTTAACATTTTGTGTTTCCCAAAACTTTACTGGTACCACTATGTCTTCTTCTAATATCTATGCAGACTAGCGGCTCGACATCTCTAACTTCCTTACATCCCATGGAGGCTGGAACGATTTCGCACTGGATGCAAATCACTCCGGAAACCCTGTACTGGAGATTTCAACTCAGTACTCCAAGGCAAGGCAAACAGCCAAGAAATGTGATGCTAAAGGGCTGTTAGTAGCAGCTCTCTATGCTGATCTAGAAGCCATCGAATTGAGGTTTCATTCCCTTGAACTGCAACTCTCATCTCTTAAGAAAGAAATGGAACTGCAGGCATCTGAAAGTTTGAAAACAGAGCAGAGTAGAGGCTTGAAGCAGAACTTCAGTGACTGCGTAATAAGAATGAGACTCTTTTGCACTGTTCTACACAGGGTTCTGAGCGAGATATAAGTATGTTAAAAGACGTATACAAACATACGAACATAAGAAGTAGCCAGCAGAAGAAGGTCATTTGGTCTATCAAGTTGGCTCGTATTGCAGGGTCCACAGTTTGAGCTAAAGTCCCTGCCCTCCCTCCCCACTCCTCCCATCCTCCCATCCTCCCTACCCATGCTCTTCACCTTCCCCCATGCCTATTCCAGCCACTCTTAAAGATGCTCACTGGCTTTAATGAGATGACCTCTTCCGGCAGTGCATTCCAAGTGTCTACCACCCTCTCCATGAAGAAGTGCTTCCTGACCTCCATCCTAAACCTCCCACCCTCCAGCTTAAGACTGTGCCCCCTTGTGTTATTGTTGCCACTCAGCTTAAAGAGACTCTCATTAATCTCATTTATTCCTTTTAAGGACTTGAAGGTCCCAATCATGTCCCCTCTCTCTCTCTCTCTCTCTTTCCTGTCTTCCAGGGAGTACATGTTCAGTACCCTCAACCTCTCCTCATATGCCTTACCCTTTGACCGGCTATCATCTTAGTAGCCCTCCTCTGGACCTTCTCCAGCAGGTTAATATCCTTTATGAGGTGTAGACACCAGTACTGAATTCCATACTCTAAATGTAGTCTGACCAGTGACCTGTACAAGGGCAGTATAACCTCCTTTCTCCTACTACTGATCCCCCTAGATATGCATCCTAGCATCTTGTTTGCCTTTGCTGCTGCTTTCTTGCACTGTGCGGAGTGCTTCAGGTCACCAGTGATCATAATTCCCAGGTTCTTCTCCTCCTCTGATGCAGGTACTCGGACTCCACCCAGGTAGTTCTCTGTCCTGGGATTCTTGGCTCCAATATGCATAACTTTGCATTTCTTGGCATTGAAGCCAAGCTGCCAGATTCTGTGAATTTCGGAATTTGTGAATGTGAGAGTTTGAGACAGGATAAGAGACAGGTGTTACAGATGAATGACTTGTTGAATGATACAAATGACAGTTTGTGTGAGGAGCTGGGTGAGATTAGAGATGACCTGAAACAGGTAAGTGAAGAATTGGCTAGGGAACTTAGGGACAACTGTGAGTTAAATGCCACATACAGAGTGTTGCAGAAAGAAGTTGTGAAAGGTGTAGAGCAGAACATTGGAAAAGTTAGTGACAATGGTTGTAGAGCAAAGATGACGAAACTGCACCATCAACGAGAAGTGCTGGCTGGTCACTTCAAGGCAGTGGGTGGGTTTCATTACACACCCATCGACCTTACGTCATCTGGTGATGATGATTCTGGTGATGACACCTGCCAAGATGGTGCCCAATGACACCCTCACTGTGGTCCAGTGTTCCCCCGCCACCCACAAGATGGTAGATCCCCACACTATGACAGCACTCTCCTATGTCATCAGCGGAATGACTATCACGTGCAATGGCAAGATGGCAACCCCCACGATGGGGGGGAAGCCGAGGCCTAGGTTGAGTCCTTCTGATTGCCACTTTGACAAAAGGTGACAAAGCAGAGATCAATCAAATGATCAAGATCGCTCTCTCTCAGATGGAGATGTCTGAGGAAAACAAGCAGGTCTTCAAACAGCATTTAGATGCGATGATGAAGGAGGCTGCTGCTCAGCCATCTGTTGTCTACTCTGTGGCTGACGCCGCAGCGGAGGCTGCACTTCACAGAGCACAAAACCAGAATCCCTTCCCTGGGCACCCAACAGCTCACAATAATCCTCTTCAGTTGGTCCATTCTGTGCAGCAGATTGCTGACAGCATAGGCTCCATGACCCCCAGTGACAATCTCAGTTGCCATTTGGAGAAAGTATGTTCCAAATATGAGATGCTCAGGCTGCTGGCAGACTATCAGGTACAGGTCATCCAGCAAACCACAAACCCCGGCCTCTGGGCAAAACTCCCAAAGGTGGACTGCCAAGACATGACAGTGACTTTAGATGAGATCACAGTGGAACTAATTTCCACACACAACTCAGGTGTGGCTTTGGCGTGATGTTGGCCTACCTGGTAAAACAAACTGCCAAAGAAAGCGCAGCGGCATACCACCAAAGGTTATGGATGGCTTATTGTACTGGCAAACATCTTGCGAGTGAAACTGCAGCCATTGATCTAATTGAGTACAAGAACTTGTACCTCCAGAACATGATTCCGGCTGGCCATTAAAAAGCTGAGTCCACAATTTTACCCAGAACGGACAAATCTGATGACATCCTTCAGAAGACCGAATGGGTTTACCAGCTCTACCTCTGAGATCTGAATTCTGGTTTGAAGAAGGTGGCTGAGGTGCAATCCACTGGCAAGTCTACAATCCACTACGCAGTGGAGGGCAAGGCCCAAGACAAAAAGGCCTTACCCTCGGACAATAAGCAGCACTCCCAGTCTGGAGGCAGAAACCAGAACCATAATAGGAATAACAAATGGAAGTGGAAAAGCAATAATTCCAATCGAGGCAATCGAAGTTATCGACCAGGCCCCTCTTACCATGAAATCATGGAGGAGAACAACAACATCCGCAACCTCCTTGGGCATGTCTGGTCAGTGATGGACTCAGTCCCGGCATGCTCCACTGCAGCGTTAGCTCTGGCACCACAGGCCTTACTAGGCCAAGGAGATACAGGAGCCTCCTTGGATCAGACCACATCAGACCTGAACCCAGAGGCGACACTCTTTATTGCAGCTATGGAGGACCTGGAAGTGGCCCGGCAGAAACAGGCCCACCTACTCTTCCAAAAAACTCACAGGTAATGGCAGTTCAGTTTGACAGTTACAGGCCCTAGTCCATATTGTGAACAAGCTCACCCTTGACGCAAATGTAAGGCCTTGCACAGAAGCCAAGGTCAGAGGCCGCCAACTGACTATTTTATTAGATACAGGCGCGGCTGTTGTCTGAACTACATGATGAAGATCCAGCAAACTCTTCCTCATCCACCGGATGGAGGACTAGTACCTCAGGTGTGGATGGCTCAAGGCTATGCACCTACTGCTCCATTGTACTTCCAGTGGTAATAGGCAATCTCAAGATGACCCATACCTTTGACCTCATGGTATTACATGATCATCTCAACATTCTGGGTATTGATTTTCTTGCAATGCATGGCTGTGTGGTGGACCTGACCAACATGCTCCTGATCCAGACCAGGCGGCAATACCATATGGTCAGAACTTCTGATTCATGTGTGGTTGCAGCTATTACCACCAATGACAAGGAATGTGACATCATAGCTCTATTCCAGACACAGGAGTTCTTCAAGCAACTCCTACCCATATTGCAGTAGCATTTGGATGATTTTGCTGCACACAAGTATGATTGTGGGAGAATAGAAACATAGACTTTGATGGCAAATAGGACCGCTTGGCCCACCCAGTCTGCTCATTTCCCTATCTATTGGATAAGCTGCAGATCCTAGTTAACCAACAGCCTACTTCTTCCTACCCCCCCACCAGAATTGCCTTATGTCTATCCCATGCATTCTTGAATTCCCCCACTGTTTTTGACCCCACAATCTCCTCAGGAAGGCCGTTCCATGTGTCCACCATCCTCTCCGTGAAAAAATATTTCCTCATGTTGCCCTTGAGCTGTCCTCGGGCAGGTCCGGTTAGTGATGGACACAGTCCCGGCAGACCATCATCAACATTTCAGGCCCAGCACATGACAGGCAAAGGCAAGACCCCTTTCCTGCTGAGGCCTTACCATCACTCAGACAAACCATTAAGTCACTCCCTGAACAAGATGTGAGCAGGCCTTGCATCTCAACCACCAACTCACCCATTTGGCCAGTGAAAAAGCCCACAGGATCTTGGAGACTCACAATCGATTACAGAAGACTTAATCAAGTTACTCCTAGCTGTTCACCTACAACAGCGTCAGCACCTGATGTACTCAAATTGCTAACCCCAGATCATGGATGGTTTAGCACCCTCGACATCCCCAGTGACTTTTGGTCCCTGCCCCTAGGTCTTGAAAGTCAATATAAGTTTGCCTTTACCTTTGAGGGTCGATAGTACACATGAACCTGCCTACCTCAGAGGTTCCACAATAGCCCCTCCATCTTCCATCTGCACATGATGGACACCCTGGAGGGTTTCTCTGCCCCACAATGTCTTCTACAGTATGTGGATGATATATTGTTGGCAACAATCCTTGATGAATTACCGACCCTCTTACAGAGGGCAGGCCTCAAATGAAATCCTGCAAAAGCACAACTTTGCCAGAAAGAAGTCATCTTTCTTGGCCTGTGCATAACAGAAAAGGGCAGAAGCCCAGCTTAGAAGAAAATCCAAGACCTACAGGATTTGCCATTACCAACCAGTGTGGCAACACTCAGACGTTTCCTGGGAATGGTCAACTATTCCAGAGACTTTATTTGTGATTTTGCACATAAGGTGGCCCCTCTGTATGAGCTCCTGAAAAAGGACGTTCCCTGGACTTGGGGTCCCATCCACACTCAGGCTGTGACACTTCTAAAACAGGCCCTGGCCTCTGCTCCAGCCTTCGTGAGCCCCAATCCAGCTTTACCTTTCCATTTGGAATCAGCCACTTCATACATTGCTATGTCTGCTGTCCTTGCTCAGAAAGTGAATGGTACCTTGAAACCTATTGCTTATGTATCCCAAATGCTGTCACCAGTGGAACAAAAGTACAGCCTTTGTAAAGGGACCTTCTATCTACCTACTGGGCTGTCAAGCATTTCCTGTATATAATTGGGCACTCACCTATCATTCTGAACACAAACCACACACTGACAACTTTATTGCTATCAGACAGAGTAAAGGATGGATCAGTATCCAACACCAGACTGACTCACTGGTCTCTTCTTCTTCAGGTCCACCCTGCCAAAATGCCCTCAATTTTAGCCCATGGTCTTTTGTACCAAGGAGCCCCACATGACTGTATACTCCAGCCTCCTGATTTGCCTGAACGAAACCCTTTTCTTCATGTTACTCCGAAACCTCTTGCTGACACTTCCCTGTATCATGTCTTTACTGATGGCTCTGCCTCATACTATCAAGGATAACAGGTAGCCAGATTTGGAGTGCTTATCATGAATCCTAATGGTAACACTGTTCATGCTTCCAAACGCTGCAGTGTGGTATCATCCCAGGATGCAGAACTGGCAGCTGTGGCCTGTGCCCTCGAACTGATACAACATGGCATCGAGGACACCATCATTTTTACAGACTCTAATTGGGTCTGTTGCTCTCTGACTGAATTTTTACCTTTCTGGCAGAAGAACTCCTTTGCATCTTCTGATGGCACCCTAGTGAAGTACAAAGTACTCTTTGTTTGCATTCACAAGCTGACCCAGCACTTTAAACACAAATTGTTTGTTCACAAAGTAAAAGCCCATTCAAAGTCTGATCCATATAATTCTTTCAATGATCAAGCAGACACTCTTGTAAAGAGGGTGCTCGAGGAGGGGGAGACATGGGAAATGGCTCACCCCAATGCCCTATCAGCTGTACAAATAGCTGCTATAAAGAAGAAACCTGAATCTTTTGTGCCACTGGACTTGTCCACAGCACAAAAGTCTGACCGTCAATTGAGAGAAGTGTTCAGATTCCTGGACAAAGGGACTGAACAAGAGCTGCCTACTCACAGCCCCTACAAAAGACATGCAAATCAACTGCATCTATCCCAGGACAGTAAACTGATCTGGTACAAGTCTAACAACTCAAACTACAAACTCTGGGTAGTCCCTGAATCACTGAGACCTGAATTTATTCACCAGGTTCATGACACCCCAACTGGTGGACACCAGAGAGTGGAAAACACACTCCAGAGACTGAAAACTGTTGGTGGTGGTCAGGCCTCACCAAAGATGTCAAACACTACATAGAAAATTGCCTAATTTGTGCCCAGAACAATCTGGCCCCAACCAAATGAAATGCCAAACTATCCCCGCAGAGACAATCTGGCCCTTGGCATGCGATCCAAATTGACTTTATTGGTCCCTTGACCAATACCTGCAGGAACAACAAGTATGCACTTGTTGTCACATACCTCTTTTCTAAGTGGGTTGAAGCTCTCCACTAAGAACCTTTACAGCCAAAGCAACTGCAAGAGTCCTGGTGGAACAATTTTTCTCCAGTTGGGGCCTACCTCTTAAAGTAGACTCTGACAAAGGAATCAGTTTTACAGGTGAGTTGATGCAAGAAACTCTTGAACGTCTAGGGGTTCACCAGAAGTTCCACATACCCTACCACCCACAATCATCAGGACAGGTAGAAAGAGCCAACAGACCGATTAAGCAAATGATTTCCAAATTCATCAAGGACAATCCCAAGGATTGGGATTCCCTTTTGCCTTTACTCCTTATGGCACTCAGAGGTACTCCTTCAGCCACCACACAGTTGACACCCTTTGAGGTGATGACTGGTAGAACCATGAGACTACGTGAACTCCTGTTGTTTGATCTGAACACACCCACTACAGACAGAGTGTCTGTAGACAAATATGTTGTGAAACTCAGAGCTGACATTGTTAAAACTCACTTTTATGCTGTACACCGCATGGGCAAGGCCCAGCAACAGTCCAAACTCCAGTTTGATAAGCATGCACAAGAAGTGGATTGGCAAGTCGGAGATCAGGTAATGGTATACAGATTTGCTCACCCTACACACTCCATCTCAAATAAGTGGGAAGGACCCTACTCCATTGTCAACAAACTCAGTCCCACAGTCTACCAGGTTAGACTCCTTCAGAACAAGAAACTTACTGAGAAATGGTTGCATGCTAACCAGCTGAAGTTATATAAAGGAGCATAATTACATTTCCTAACCCCATTGGGTAGAATTGTATCTACTGACATTTTCTTTTTCCTTACAGGTATTTCTGCAAGATGGCTATCTTGCACCTGGCCCTCCTTCTCCTAGGAGTGTTCCCCTTTGTCCATGGCAAGGATATGAAAACTATATCTGAAAACAACCTCTGTCTAAGGCAACTCCTTCCACTACTTGATCATCCTCAGGGAAGATACATGACCCCAGCAGACAAACCCACCACCTTCCCTGAAGGAGTTAGCATAAATGTTCCCAACAAACTGATTACTGTCCAGGAAGGCAAGGTCATCTTCCTCACTGCTGCAGTAGTAGCCCCAGACAAATCTTCCCTAAAAATTGAATGGCAAACTAACAACAATGGAAAGACACTCCCAGTTGTCCACCTTGCAAAAGGTACTTTCCAAAGTTGTCCCAGTACCAGTATTGATCTAAATGGTACCCTGTCTATTCGTCAAGCCAGCTCTAGACATTCTGATTTATGTAATCTAACTGCTCTCACTGACCCTGATTTTTGCAAGAGGTTCCCACAAGACTCAATGAAAGCCTTTTGTAACCATCATTACAAAGCTACAGCACTATTGTTTTGACTGTTGTACCCCCTACTAAAGCTGAATTAACTGACTGTCCTCCACAGGAACCTGGCCCAACCAGTGGTCTAACCACCATTTTTCTTTGAGGTACCCTTGTTAATAACATGCAGTATATGCATGTTCCAGTTATCTTTAACCTTACTTATTGGAATATGGCTCAATATGGCATGTGCCATAATACTAACACATCTAAGTTTTTCAGTACTATGTTATTAGACAGTCTTGCAGCATACCAGATGCGTACACAAATCCCAGTAGCTGGTACACATACTATTGAACACTTAGGCTTATTCAGGCCTAGGCCTGCCCCTAATGACAATATAAAGTCCAAATCTTCCTCTCCTCATAGGAGACGTGACATTGCAGATGTCATTGGTGCCACAGGCACTATATCCGGTCTCTTCGGAACCGAGATGTGCATCTGGAACCAAGCAGATATTGCCTCTATCACTAGTCAAATGTTCAAATTCCAAGATGGCATGAAGAATTACATAATACCACCCTTATTGTACAGTGTAGATGGGCTTAGTCAGAAAGAGTGATTTACCTTGTACAACATGCATAACATTGCCAAGAGTTTTACAGATACTAAGGATAAAATTAATGAACTTGTTCAACAGAATAACAAGGAGGCAGACAAGCAATTTATCACCAGGGAACTTTCCTGCTCTGCTTATGGCTCTTATATCATAACCACTGTTAATAATCTCTTCCATGATTTGGAATCTGGACATATTTCAGATATTATTCATGATAGAAGACTTGCTAAATGGTATTGTCCCCATTGTAAATCTACTGCTTGCATCACAATGTGCACTTCTAGGTCAGTGTCTGTCCCATGTCAACTGCACGTAACTTAGGTTATGTCACCCATCATCCAAATAGGGGACCCTGCTATACTTCAAACAGATGCACTATCAGAGATACAATGTTTGTCACTTTCACTGTATCTTCAGCACAATTTGATCCCACTACAGCTCTTTTTGATCAATTAGCCTCCATTCACTCCATTGGGCACCTTGATGAGGATATCTACAGAGAACGCATCGAACTTCCACCTCTTTTGGTTTTTCATCCCACCCTTGTAGCATGGGTAGCACTGTTGTGCAAAGAAAGGATTCCATTATCTGTGTCGTTGTGACATTTTTGACATCATCAAACCGGTATGTGGATATTCACCAGACAGTATTGACTGGCCATTCGCTATGTACTTGGACATTAAATCTAACAATACTGATAATCCTCATGCATCACTAGTCAAATGTCTATATTCCAGGATGGCATGAAGAATGACATAATATCACCCTTATTGCATGGTGTAGATGGGCTTAGTCTGGAAGAGTGATTTACTGTGTACAACACGCATGACATTGCCAAGAGTTTTACAGATACTAAGAATCCTCCTGTACCATCAACAGCATCACCAGTGCACAATACTGGATGCCTTTACCAGAATTATGTCAAAGAGGTTCATTGCCTGACTACAAGACTAAGTAATCAATCTTTCCCCTGCCCCATACTACTGAAGAAATGGAGGGAGAATATATACTTGCTC
The DNA here is from genome assembly GCA_016271365.2 of Neoceratodus forsteri. Taxonomy (NCBI): domain Eukaryota; kingdom Metazoa; phylum Chordata; order Ceratodontiformes; family Ceratodontidae; genus Neoceratodus; species Neoceratodus forsteri. The sequence continues at coordinate 740,740,087 of CM057449.1, forward strand.
TCTCTCAGTATTTACCCATTTTTTAAAGTCCATATTGACATTAACCTTGAAATCCCTTTTAGATAGAAAAGATACACATCTCATCTACATCAGCAATAACATCCCCAAAGTTGGAGATGCCCTAAACACTCTTATTCATTGTGGTGATTTAGATACTGCACTCTCAAATACTTGGTTAGAGATTATCTTTAAAGGTTTTGTTGTTATTCAAGCATTTTTAATTGCATTTTTGATACTAACACTTTACTGCCTAAGATGCACACTCAAACAACATTGTGAACAACTCAAGTTTCTTTACTAGGCTTGTGCGTCGGGTCTGTAAACGATTGAGATTGTTCCCACTACTTTCCCATAGTGTTGTTGCCTTTTCAGTAAGGCAGCAAGTGGGGGGGATGTTATGTGAGGTCCCCACACTCTAATTGTCCTCCCACTTCACATCTTAAACAAACCTTATGTTACATATATACTGTTACAAATTATTACTAATTTATAGGGCATTGCCACTTACCATACAAGTGTGACAGGGAAACATTATGAGTATGATTTTATCCTATTTTACTCTGCTTAGAAACAACATATAGTAGGCCAAGACACCTGTGTCTTTGTTACCTTCTGAGACGATATTATTCAGACTGCACTGCCATCTTTTGGATTTATGTATTACTACATCACTTCCTGTATTTTCTATGCACCATTTTTTTTACAATTTAGCTGACTTTACATTTTTGTATAAGGATAGATAACACTGTGGAGCCACCTAACTTATAGCCAGTAGGGCTTATTTTATGTATCTAGTCCAGCTTCTAACTAATGGTTACCATAGCGATTATCTAAATATGTAAGTAATTGCATTATGAATTCCCCTCGAGACTGTCTTCATTCCTTGGGGTATTTGCTAAACCTGCTGTTCCCAGCATCTATAATAAGAACTGCTTACCTTTTGTGTAATAAACAAGTTTTATTACCTGATATACCACTAGTCCATCTCTCTTTTGCAATTCTATGACTGCCAAGAAACTGACCAGGGCTAACCACCCTACCACATCCCTGTTACTTACTCAAGTGTCATCCTTCCACAGATGAACCACAGGGAAGCAGCACTGTCAATGAACATGTGACTCACGATGCTGATGATGCTCATGGGGGTATGTCCACTGTGACAATGAAAAGCATCACAAAACATTTTCATGTCTGATATACTTAACTCCGCCTTGCTGGTAACAGTTTGCAGTAGGGTTGAAATGGCTTCCAATATGGGGCTTACAACTGTGCAGATGCTCAACTTTCCTGTCTGTGAAAAACAGCATACTGCCAACATACTGGATATCTGTTTTTCACAGTATATCACATTGGCTGTATGCACGCCGTTTACCTCAGAAACCAGTTGTGGCAATCATGACCTTGGATAATCCATCTGATGCCTCTCTAACTCCATTCTCTTCCACGCCCAATGTTGTATTTCCATCATTGTAACTGAATAGCGTGTCACAGATGTGATATTTTTCAAATGTAACATCTTAAATAACATCTTTTGCATTATGGAAACTTCTATCTATTCATAGTATGAGTGCAAACAGTCTGCAGTGATACTGAACTTGTTGATGAATGACAATAATGGGCACCTAGGCCCCCCGGCAACTATCTCTCCCTTGGTCACCATCCATTGCCACCACTACTGCCAGTTATCCCCAGGTGACCCGATGTATCCCTTCATTATATAGGCACATCCCATTAGTCCGGGGGCTGGTGGGGTGGTCAGCATGGGGCTATTCTGGGCTATCATGGCACCGGAGACTGGTGGTCATCATCCAGTTGGTCAGGGTGCTTTTTCTGGTTTTCTGGCCAAGCCCACCCACCATAGGTCCACCACAGCATGTGTCCAGAGTTGGGACATCTAGCAGTGAATGGTCACCCACTCTGCCTGTGATGCCACCCCAGAACCATCAGGAGCCACTAGACAAGTGGCAAAGCATCTTCGATCTCCCAGGAGGGAGGCTTTCATAGGACACCTTGAATCCCCTTCCTGCCGGCACCTGCCCCTGACATCCCGGGCTTGGGTCACAAAATCGGGTCACCAGAGTGCAGAGCAAACACCCTTCGTTCAGTGACACAGGTCCAGCCTAACAATTTTTTAACCTTTTACGAAACAGCGATAATTGTGGATATTTTACTGCTTCAGCAGACCAAGCTGTCTTTGTCACACTGCGCTGGTGTTCAGCTTTCCACTGTTCATACCCACAGACAGATTGAACTCTGACAAACACTTAGCTGTCATTTCATCTTTTTTCATTCTCGCGCTTATGTCATTTTTTTACAATGGAGGCTGTTTCATCGGAAGAACATAAAGGAATGGATTTCTGTAAATGTATTTATTTATTTAGTTTTTGTTTACTGGGTAGGCACACTAGACATGAGAGTGACTATTTTCAGGCATGACCCAGGAGGTTACAACAATTAATCAGGCATACATACACTAAAGAAATATACAATAAAATTGATTAGGCATTCATACAATAAAGAAAATACAATAGCAATGATCACCAAGCCCATCAGAAATTCAGCAAACATGAAAATTATAGCACATCACTTCACAAATGAACCATCAAGAGCAGTTTGCACACAGAAGTGTGAGCAACTACAAAATGGATACAAGAGATACAGCAAGTCAGTAGCATATTCCATTTTTATGTTTGCTTGCACGCATGTGCAAGAAACATAGTGCCATCATCTGAGTTTTCGGAGGTGTGTCAGCCCTCTTCCAATTCAGTCAGTGTGTTTGCAGGCGCGGCCGCAGTTCTCCAATGCCTGCTGGAGCTGTCTATGACAGCTCCAAAATGCAGTGGCGTACAGTTGAAAGGGGGAGCTACGCTTCAGTGAGCAGCAATCAGATATCACCTGCTCATGCGTGCTCCCCCTACACACACACATACACACACATATGCTGCGTACTGCCCCCCCAACGCACAGACTGTATAGCCGATGGGGGTGCCCAATCCCCTGTTGGCTGTGCTGCGCCCCCCGAAACACAGTTTCATATGCCATGCTGGGTGTCCATCCCAGCGTGGCTACATGTCTTGCAACAGGGTTGCCCATCCCCATTGGCTCCACTGTGCCCCAGTACAGGCTGCCACGCTGGAGCCCACCCCAAGCGTGGCAACAGATCATGCAGACGGGGTGCCCAATCCCCATCGGCTCCACACCCCCAAGCCGCTCCTTCTGCCACACTGGGAGCCCACCCCAGCGTGGCAAACGTCCCACATCATCGTAATAAAAACAAAACTGAAAATCGAAATGGTCCCTCGCTGTGTCTGCCCCACCCGCACCCACCCACTGCACACCCTGCCTCACCACACCCCTCACCCCATACTTACCTCCAGAGCTCGGAGCGACGATCTTCGGCGGACCGGGAGCACATCTGCACTCTTCAAAGCCGACCGCGAACTGAGGAAATGCCGGTAAGCTGCATAATGGGATAGATAGGGTTTTTTCAACTTTATTGCATATCTCAGGCATTTTTTGGAATTTTTGCACCAAACTTTCAACATGGGGTTTTTGGGACCCCTTCTCATGAATGCTGTCACTGTCATGGTGTTACTCAGGCCCGGAGGGTGATTTCGTAGCCACTGCGTGAAATCACCTTTCCAGAATGATTAACAAAATGACACTGCCAGTGTTCATAAGGCAGGCTCTCAAAAAGCCTATTTTGAAAATTTGGTGAAAAAATTCCAAAAAATGACTGTTTTATGAGTGTGCGTTGCGCAGTTCCTATGCACGCTCATAAGTTCGCAAATTTTCAATATTTTCACTCCAGATTTTCAACATTGCCATTTTACCACACCTTCTAATGAGCAGTACAGCTGTCATTTTCATCTCACCAAGCGTGTTTCCGCCATGTAGTGCACAATGGCGCGAGTCGGTGCTGTAAATCAATGTATGGGACATGTTAAGAAAATCACAGTGACACTGGTCATGAGCAGAGGTCTTAAAATGGCTATGTTGAAAATTTGGTGAAAAATTTCAAAATGACTGTTTTAGGAGTTTATCGCTGTGCAGTCTTATGCACGCTGGAGCAAGTTTGCAAATTGTAATATTTGCACACCAGATTTTCAACAGTGCCATTTTACCGCACTTTCTTATGAGTAGTACAGCTACCATTTTTCACATCTCGCCCAAAACGTGTTTCCGTACATGTAGCGCACAATGGTACAGTCGGTGTGCAAAAACAATGTTTGGGACAGATTAAGAAAATCACAGTGACACTGGTCATGAGCAGAGGTCTTAAAATGGCTATGTTGAAAATTTGGTGACAAAACTCCATAAAATGACTGTGTTACAAGTGAGCATTGCGCAGATTCCACGCACCATCATAAGTTCATGAATTTGTAATATTTTCTGTCCAGATTTTCACCAGTGGCATTTTTCCACACCTCCTTATGAACAGTACAGCTGTCATTTTCCACAACATGGCCGAAATGTGTTTTCACACTTTCAGCACAGAAATGCGTGGTCACTGTGGGAAATCATTGTTCGGGACAGATAAAGAAAAACACACTGACACTGTTCATGATTGGAGGTCCTAAAATGCCTGTGTTAACAATCTGCTGTAAAAAAATCCCCAAACTAGTTACATTATGGTGTGATGCATAGTTTCTACCATGCTCATGACTTCACCAGTTTTTAAGATTACTAGCAGATTTTCAACATTGCTATTTTTACACTCTCCCATGAACAGTACCGCTGTCATTTTTCACATCCTGTTCGAATGTGTTTTTGCACCTGTGGTGCCAAATGCCATAGTCACTGTGCAAAAGCTGTTTCGGCTAACAAACTGATATTGCCACTGTTCATGGGTGGGGGTCACAAAAAAACATGTTGAAAATTTGAGGTGAAAATACCAACAAATGCCTGGCGGTAGGGTTTCCGACCGTAGCGCCCCACCCTGTAGAGAATGACAGGCATCAGGGGTGTGACTTGGGATTCTTGCCTGTCATACCATTCTCCACCCACCCACACCCTGCAGCCAGTGAGAGGCATCAAGTGTGCCTCGGACTCTTCGGCCCAAACTTCACCCCATTCTTCCCATACCGCACCCATCTCACCGTATTTCCATGGAATGGGGTGCGCATAAGTGCCAAAGACCCACACATCATGACACTTGTCAGTGTCTGCAGGGTAGGGTGTGGTGAAAATGGCGTGGTCGTTATGCCTGATGACCCAAAGGCACACCCCAATGCCTGTCATTCTCTGCAGGGTGGTGGTGGGGTTGGCTTCAGTTCAATACTTTGCTGCCATTCCTATTATGCAGCTCTGTAACTTCTACACTACCAATGCCAATGCCAGCAAGCAAACATTCGGCATTGACAAATGCTTGTATAGTAAGTGCTATTGTAACAAGTAATAGTACTATTTAACCACAAACACAGCTGCAGCATACAGGGAGAGCAAGGTAGATTAGGGTACAGAGCTGCAGAAGTAATGTAGCCTAAGGAGGATTGAAGCAATTGCACTGGGCATTTTCGACAAGTAGGTTGTAGTGCAACTTTTTGAAGACATCGTGACTAGGTGCCAGACGAACATTTAGGGGTAACGAGTTCCAATATTTTGGGACCAAAAGAGAGAAGGCTGAGGCACCTTTTAATGTTCTTTGACAGCTCAGGCTTTATGTAACTTAAAATCAAGATCAGCATGTCAACTGGTGGTGTAGCAGGCAGTAATAAATGGTCATGTGACAATCTGTGACCAGTCCACGTATTAGATTGTATGCTTGTATTAATTTCCATTTTATAAGTGCTTATTAATGTATGCCTGACCTGCCATGCTGACACAGATATCAATGTTCATCATGTTAATCTGTGTTATCTGTATCTTTCCACAGGCAAACTTCAAGGACTGCATACTCAGATGCCCATGGGGAGAGGCAGGGAGAATGAGCACCATGGTATGTCATGCTGTCTTTACATCAAGTAAAGTATTTGTGCAATGCAACAGTAAACGCAAAATACCATCAATCAAAATGTCACAATATATTTATTCATGTATTGCTGTCATTTTCTTAACAAACAGCAGGTGTTACTCATTCAGTTGAAGATGAAACTTTTTTGGTGGAATCCCTGTTAAAGGCATCCAGTTTCCATCAGACACGGCGGTATGTTATTATATTAGTACTGTATACTTGATTGACCATTTGGCACGAGTAACAATACTTGGTCTGAAGATCTGGGATGTGGAATATACCTGTTACTATTGAACTTGAAGCAGATGGATGAATGCTCTGCCCATACTCATATCCATTTATGACAATTTACAGGAATACAACCTTAAGTTACCATATATATATATATATATATATATATATATATATGTTTGCATTCCTTTAATATGTGTTTTTTTGGTCATCCAGATACCTGCTCCCTCCATCCCTCAGTTCACCTACAATGACCGCAGGACTATTGCCCATACAGTGACCCTCTGCAGTGTTGCTTGGAGGACTAGGTCCATCTGCACCCTTCATCTCTTCCCCTACCCACCCCCAGTAGACATAGTCATGAGTCAGTGTTGTGGTGATTTTCCTTGTGGAGCACTGCCAGCATGGTTTATTGAAGCCTGGCCCTCCCTCTGGAGACATCTACATACAGTACCATAGATCCGACCCATACCTGTGAGTCACTTGAAACTTTCATTACCTCTGTACCTCCATGGTACTCCAACTCCAAGATGGCTGGCAAAACCTCCATTGTACAGGAAAGCTCTCCTTAGGATCCTTGTGTCTAACCTCCACTTTACCGTTACTCACTCCACTTTTGTTCTCAAAACATGGTCATCAGTATGGCAGTACTGCATGATGTGCAAGAATCTTATTCCTCCTCTCCGCTGTGTCAGCCTTATATAAATCAAGCCTTACAGTCTTTCCCGACTGCAGAACCTGGGTACCATGGCAATTCATCTGACTCAATGACACAAGTGTTGTGCATTGCAATCTCCCCTGTGTCATGACTCTTCTTAACAAAGTTTTCAATAGTAGGGTGTTTTCACTTTCCTTAACATGTAGCTTTCTCACACAAATTACATTGTTTTCATGTTCAAAATGTTGGTTATGAGATTTTTGAGTACTGCTTGTTGTTCAATATTCATTCTCAATTGTTAATGTACTTTCCTTTCTTTACAGATACTCTGTTGGGATTGATGAAATTAAGCATCGTTCGCCACCAGAAAATACGGCCTTAAATGGGCTCATATCATATTTGCGACACAGAAAAAACTGAAAAGAATGACTTAAAGGATAAATTATGGAGTCGTGGGGTCAAGCCGTCACCAGTCACTTTGGTGTCATCATTATGTTCCAAGTTAACAGAAGGTATATATGCACTTAACAATAGAACAAAACATGTCACGTTACATACAACAAAAATCAAGATTTTACTTCGAGGGAACCTCTTTGGGCAGGCCACACCTATGGAACAAGACCTGCCAGGCATCGCTATACACACAGTGACATGTTTAGGGTTAGGGTTAGGCTGTTTTGTTTTTGTATTCCTTTGTGCTCTGGTACTTCATGTTGTCAAGTTTAAGGAACACACGGGGGCACATTATATTTCTATTTTATTTGCTAGCTCATATACATATTTACATGATCTCAGTACCTATCAAATTATGTACTGTATAGTAATCTTACAGAACTGTGATGTGTTTGCATATCACCATGATTTGAGCCATGATAGGGGATCTGTATAGTGTGTACTATGCAGCCCTTTAAACACTATTTTCTAGTCTGATGTACGGGATTAGTCCAAGAGCCAGGTGCATTTATCTATGTGTCTAAGTCCGAAAGGTTTGATGACTGTTTCTTATGAAAAAAAGTGTGTAGAATCCAGATTTTCAACTCTTATTTGCTCAGAGTTGAACGTTTTTTTGGAAAATGTACTTCTTCAATAAAAAAATTAACTGTCAGTGAAAATTGTGTATATTTTAATTAATGGTTCCTTCTTTAATTTCAATTCTATAAGCTTTTATTGAAATACTACAGACATTGTAACAAACAGCAACACATGTATCAAAGGCTTAATATTAACATAATTATTTTATTCTATATTTAACTTGAAACAATCAACTCTTTATGACGTTTTATGAACCTAAGTACAACAATCAGTATTCTTGTTCACTGTCATTATCTGACATGTTAAGCAAATCTGTCTCAGCTCTTGGCTGGCTTCTTCATGGCTGACAAGACCAACTTTTTCCATAAGACTTCCAACAATTTTGCTTCAAGCTGACCACAGAATATTCCACCTCCTCCTTGCATTGATGTTCTGTGTCAAAGAAGAAATCCTGGTTAGTCTTGATGCAGCATCGGCATTAACTGTCTGTTTCAAGGTCAAGTCTACATCATTTCTGCTAAACCCTCTCTTTGATCTTTCAATGGTTAATGCTCCATTCTAAAATATTTTCCTTAGCCCAGGGTGTGTCTCATCCATGTTTAACAAATTCATAAGGTACAGGGTCGTCTACTTGGCATAGTTGTGGTGCCCAGTTGCGAAGTAAAGAGGTATAATCTTCTCCAAGCTATATACAAAGAGAGGCAAGTCATTTGTCCTGATGGAATGGCAGAAGTGTTGGCATAACTCTACCAAACTGCAGTACTGCAGCCAAAATTGGGCAGTTGCGCCATGCTCACCATGGTGTGTGGAAACAGAACATTTCATATGCTCCCATGAATGTCTTGAGCTCAGCTCTAGTCTCTAGGTCCACTATTGAGGAAGGCGATGAGTTATTGAGTAGCTGCTGCAGATGCTTTGAAATTGGAAAGTCTGACACCCTTTTATATTGTATAAAGGAATGCAAATGTTTAATTCTGAATACTGCTGATAGCATCGGGTGAACCCTCTTTGCCCAACTGATAAATTTTACTTTAAGAAGTTCATTCAGGGATCCCAATGCCAGTACACCACTTTCAACAAGAATGTGGTCTTCACCAGAACCATTCAGGAGATATCCGAGAACTTTGAAATATACTCATTTTATATGGAATGGTTCAAAACATATGAAAAGTCTGTCATATTCCGGGGAGTTTGTGGACTGAATTTGTAGCACAGGTTTTGCTATGGCCAAGTCATAAGTAATAGGCATATAGTCCTCCTGGCATTCATCCATAAACTTGATAGCAGTATTCATGGTGTCTTGCACTACATCAAGTCTTGTAGGAGGCTTTCCTATAGGGTCCATGTATGATATGATATGATCTTCTGTGGCAGGTCATCTACAGAAACAAGGGCATTTCATCCATGCCACATTGGAGTAGCATCTACATGTGCACAAGGTATCATCCAGGCAACGTTATCTTCTCTTAGCTTGCCTGAGGTTTTTTGGTTCAGAGCTTTCTGCTATTTTATATTGATATTGTCTTATTTTTGGTTTTCCAGATGTATATGGTCAAATGTCTTTCTCGTAGATATCTAGAGCTCTTTTCCTCTGTGATGTTTGAATGTGTCTGTGTACAGTGTCTTGTTCCTGTCGTGCCATTGGCTGCAATATCTGCTTCTTTACACTTGGCAAGTAGTCTTCATCAACATCTTCAACCTTTATCTTTGATGTTCTGTGTCATTTGCTCTTTGATGTTAAAAATGGCCCTGCCTGGTCGTGGGCATCAACTTGTAATCTTTGCTCATCTGTATTTGCTTTATTGTGTGTTTCATTTCTTGCTGGCACTTGGTCATCCGTGTGTCTTCTTGTCCTAGCTTCTTCAGACCTTTCTTTGGGTACAGCTGTCTCCTCCATACTGGATGGCATGTTTTGGTATGCTATACCCACAGTGTCATGCAAAGTGTCATGACCGTCACATGTCTCTGTCATCTCATCATAATTGTCAAAAGCCAAAGCAGTGGCTAAACCTGGCTGTATGAGCAATCCATCTGGTGTAGCCATATTCTTCTCCGTTATATTGGTTGCGACTGCAGTTTTGAGTTCCTCCACAACATGGTAGCTGACACAGTGACCAAACCTGTTCAAAATAGTTACAATTTTCTTACTGCCTGTCATGGATTTAATACCTATAGCCAACAAGAGGTGTTTTTGTGGTTTGATTATTCCCCTTTACACTGCAAACACTCTGTCATCTGCAATAGATTGAACTACCCTCTCCTGTCATTCACTGCCCACTTCTGATGAACCCATGAGTACAGTACATAGGAATGTCTGAAGAACAGGTGGCAGTTTTACATTTTCTTCTATTAAATCTTCAACTTTAACTTTGGTTTTATTATGAGGCTGTACCTTTAGGAGTTTCAACAACAGTTCTCTTATGTGTTGAGCTAATTGTGTTGCTTGTGCTTCCCTCCAGTCAACCTGTTTCTTAGCAGACCTTATGACTATGTCCGCTTTTCTACTTTTGGTATCAAATATGATACCATTTTTGAAGTGATCCGCTAGTTCTGACTGCAAGCTCTGTGAGTCATAATTTGTTTCACGCCCACTACACTCCATAAGAATGTCCATGTACCTTTTGTGTAGACATAGCAATGATTCTTCTTGCATTCCATTAACAATGATGCACAGCATATACTTAACAAGTCTGGAAAAGGCAACCTGGTGACGGTCCCTCAACTGACTATATTCACATTTTATGAACATATGAACATACGAAATTTGCCAGCAGATAAAGGCCTAGAGGTCTATCAAGTCTGCTCGAATGTGCAGCTAGCACCCCTTATTCTGCAGCTGCCCCTCCCTTCCACCCTTCCCTTTCATTAACCCTCCCCCTTGTGCTGTCCCATCCTCATTTGAAGCAGTCCACTGTTCTACTGCATACCACTTCTGCAGGTAACGCATTCCACCCAGCCACCACCCTCTCTGTAAAAAAGTGTCTCCTCATCTCCCTCCTGAACCTTCCTCGCTCCAGTCTCATATCATGGCCCCTGGTGGCCCTCCCCTCCCTTACTTTGAACAGCCCCTCTGTACCTGTCTTGTTTATTCCTTTCATGTATTTAAAGGTTTCAATCATGTCCCCCCTGTCTCTCCTCTCCTCCAGTGAGTACATGTTCGACTCCTTCAACCTCCTCTCGTATGATAAGTCCCCCAGACCCTTGATCATCTTTGTTGCCCTGCACTGCACTCCCTCCAGTAATTTAATGTCCCTCTTCAGATACGGACACCAGTACTGCACGCAGTACTCCAGGTGTGGTCTAACTAATGACCTATACAGTGGCAGAATCACCTCCTCCCTCCTCGAGGATATACCCCTTGCAATACAACCCAGCATTTTGTTGGCCTTTGCAGCTGCCTTCCTACACTGTGCCGAGTTGTTCATTGACCCTGTGATGAGCACACCCAGATCCTTCTCCTCCTCTGTCTGGGCTAGCTGCACTCCCCCTAGCTGGTAAGTCCTCCTTGGGTTCTTCATCCCAAAATGCATCACCTTGCACTTTTTGGCATTAAAGCCCAGTTGCCAGGTGTCTGACCAGGTTTCAAGCTTTGCCAGATCATCCTGCAACCCCTGCCATCCCCTAGGTCATCCACCACCGCCAACCTTGGTATCATCAGCAAACAGACTGATCTTGCTCTTGATGTCCCATGATATGTCTGCAATGAATATCCCAAACAACACTGGTCCCAACACCGAGCCTGTGGGACACCGCTGTCACTGCCCTTGGGTGTGGAGAGCTCCCACCCACCACCACCCTCTGTTGCCTTCCTGCAGCCAGTTTCCTACCCATCTCACCAGCATTGAACCTGCCCCTGTGCCTACTAACTTCCTTCCCAGCCTTCCATGTGGCACTGAGTCGAATGCCTTACTGAAGTCCAGATACAGGACATCCACTGCATGTCTCCTGTCCAGTTGCCTAGTTACCCAGTCATAGAACTCGACCAGGTTGGTTTGGCAGGATCGGCCACGTATGAAGCCATGCTGTCTGCTGTCCTGTAGTCCTTTGGCCTCTAGGAGGGCCACCAGCCTCTCCTTCAGGATAGTCTCCATTAGCTTACCCACGATGGATGTGAGGCTCAGTGGTCTGTAGTTCCCTGGTTCATCCTTGGGGCCACTCTTGTGGAGGGGCACCACATGAGCCATCCTCCAGTCCTGAGGTACACACCCGAATGGTGAGGCATTAAATAGGTCTGCCAAGGTCCTGCAAGGACCTCTCCAGCTTCTTCAGTACCCTGGGTGGATGCCATCTGGGCCTGGCGCTTGTCCACCCTCAGTGCCTTCAAACCCTCTCGAACTCTGCCCTCCATGATTTCCCCATCTGTCACCACTTCCCCCCTCGTCTGCCATTTCTCCCATCTTGGGTGTCACCCCCCTCTTCTCTTTAGTAAATACTGAGCAGAAGTACTCATTTAGTGCTTCCGCCTTATCGTACCCTGCTTCCACCCAACCCCCCTCCTTCCTAATCCTTACTATGTGGTCCTTACAGCTCCTTTTCTCCCTGATGTACTTAAAGAAGTCCTTCTCCCCCTTCTTAATGCCTTGTGCCAGCCTGAGTTCCGTAGATGCTTTGGCTCCCCTTACTGCCCTTGTCACCTCCTTCGATTCTGTCAAGTACTCCTCTCTGTCCTCCCCCCTCCCTGTTTTCTTGTACTTCCTAAAGGCAGCTCTTTTCCTCCTTACCTTTCCATGACCTCCTTGCTCAACCAGCTCGGTTTCTTAGCCCTAGCCTTCTTGCTCTGGGCTTTGCAGCAGGTTTGGTTGCCTCCACTATCCCCAGCTTTATGAGCTCCCATCTCTGGTTAGTATCCATACTAGATTGAATTCTGGCTAGGTACCCTTTTACCACTTCCCCCATCCTCCCAAAGTCGGCCCTCCTGAAGTCCAGCACTCTTGTGCCAGATTCCACTCCTTCCTTGCCCATATCCAATGTGAGCCATACTGAGTGGTGGTCACTCCCTGACAGCGGTTCCTCCACTGTAAGTTCTCTCACAAAGTCCCCATTTGCCAGCACAAGGTCAAGGGTATTCCTTTGTACCTGTGCCCTTTATTCATTCTGCCATTTTTACATACTTGTTCTTACAGCTGTTGTGGTACATCACTTCTTTGGCTATGAGATCAATACTGCCTACCATCATATCCATTTGTCGATCATCCATTTTTTGCTGTGTTTTTTATGCTGTCTACTGCCCCATAAGTTACACATGTTGTAGGATATCCAAAAGTCTCCTTTGACCCTTTAGGATTCCTTTTTATGTTTGCTTGCACACATGTGCAAGAAACATTATGCTACAGATTAGGAGATATGCAGGTTGTGGAGGTGCGGCACTGAGGCAGCCAACAGCAGCACTGCATTTGGGGGCTTGGCACTGGTGGACCAATGCAGGCACACTGTGCTGATGACGTTGGTTTCCAAAAGTGCCACCAAGTTTAAATGATTTCGCCGCTGCAGTGAAGGGCCACCTCGTCATTGGAGCATCAGCCATTCCCCTGCAATGAGGGAGCGACCCATCATTGCAGGGTGGTACCTTGCCTAGTGTAACATTTTTTTGTAAACATGGCGGCGGCCTGCCACTGCCTCACAGCCCCATGAAAGCCTATGGGGGTGGCCAATCCCCCTATTGGCATGCACCTGACCCAGTTCATTTGCTGATGGGGAAGCCCATGCCCCTTCAACATAATGAAACCCTCTCCTGCATTTGTTGTGTGCAGAGGGGTTGCCCAATCCCCCTCAGCATCATGCCACCCCCAAACAGTCATTCTTGGCCAATGGGGGGCCCAATCCCCATTAGCTTAAGTCCCCCACCCCAAAAAAGGCTAGTGGCACACTGGGGCCCACCCCAGTGTGCTGAAACCTGAAAAAAAAACCTTCCATAATGTTTTTTTCCTGAAAGAAAGAACGGTCCCATGCCAGTCCCTGTCCCTCCCCAATCCGCACCCACCCTCTGCACACCCTACCTCCTCACACCCCCCTTACCCCATACTTACCTCCGGAGCCTGGAGCAATGATCTTCGGAGGACCGGGAACACGTCTGCACTCTTCAAAGCCGACCACAAACAGAAGAAATGCTGGTAAGCTGTATAATGGCATAAATAGGGTTTTTCAACTTTGGTGCATATTTCAGGCATTTTGGGGAATTTTGGCACTAAAATTTCAACATGGGGTTATTGGGACCCCTCCTCATGAATTCAGCCACTGTCATGGCGTTATTCAGTCCCAAAAGGTGATTTTGAAGCCACTGCGTGGAATCACTTTTCAGGACTGATTAATGAAACAACAGCACCAGTGTTCATGAGGTGGGCTTTCAAAAAGCTTATGTTGCAAATTTGGTGAAAAAAATCCAAAAAATGACTGTTTTACGAGCAAGCGTTGCGCAGTTTCCACGCACGCCCATAACATCACGAATATTTAATATTTTTACTCCAGATTTTCAACATTGCCATTTTTCCACACCTCCTTATGAGCAGTACAGCTGTCATTTTTCACATCCTGACCAAAATGTGTTTTCGCACTTCCGGCACAGAATAGCACGCTCGCTGTGGGAAATCAGTGTTCGGGACAGATTAAAAAAAGTCACAGTGACACTGTTCATGAACAGAGGTGCTAAAATGCCTATGTTGAAAATTTAGTGACAAAAGTCCATGAAATGACTGTGTTACGAGCATACATTGCGCTGTTTCCATGCAACCTCGTAATTTCATGCAATTGTAATATTTTCACTCCAGATTTTCAACATTGCCATTTTTTCACATCTCCTTATGAACAGTACAGCTATCACTTTTCATATCCTGCCTGAAATATGCATTTACACATCTGGCGCAGAATAGCATGGTCGCTGTGGGAAATCAATGTTCGGGACAGATTAGGAAAATCATAGTGACACTGTTCATGAGCAGAGGTCACAAAATGCCTATGTTGAAAATTTGGTGAAAAAATTCCACTAAATGACTGTGTTACGCGCATGCATTGCGCAGTTTCCACGTAAGCCTGGAAGTTCGAGTATTTTTATTATTTTCACTACAGATTTTCAACATTGTCATCTCTTCACACCTCCCTGTGAATGGTACAACTGTCATTCTTCACATCCTGCCCGATCTGTGTTTCTGTACATCTGGTGCAGAATGGCACGGTCGCTGTGGAAACTCAAAGTTCAGGACACATTAACAAAATCACAGTGCCACTGTTCATGAGAAGAGGTCCCAAATGCTTTCATGAGGTGGGGGTCACAAAAAGGCCATGTTGAAAATTTGTAGTGCAAATACCAACAAACCCCCGGGGCATTGGGGTTTCTAACCATAACGTTCCACCCTGTACAGACTGACAGGCATCAGGAGTGTGCCTCTGGATTGCCGACTGTAATGCTCATGCCATTCCACCCCCACCCCACCACCCTGCAGCCAGTGACAGGCATCAAGGTGTGCATTGGACTCTTCGGCCCCAGAGTTCACCCCCATTCTCCTATACTGCACCCCTTTCATCATATGTTCTTATGGAATGGGGTGACTGTAAAGCCGAATCCCCCAAGGAACACCTCAACACATGTTGGTGTCTGCAGGATAGGGTGAAGTGAAATGACATGAATGTTATGGGCGACGACCCAAATGCATACCCCAGTGCCTGTCCGTCTTTGCAGGGTGGAGGTGGGGTTGGCGTGAAGTTCAATACTTCACTGCCATTCCTATTCTGCATCTCTCTAACTCCTGCATTTCCAATGCTAATACCAGCAAGCAAAAATTCGGCATTGACAAATGCTTGTCTTGTATGATTTCCAAAATATACATTCATTTGGGAATATGCCTGCTGTTGCTGCAGATTCAGACAGAGCACTATGAACTTGGGAGCGAAGCAATTTTGCTGGATAACTCTTTACAATGTCTTTATTTAAAGTTTCATCAGCTGCAAGTTTACCAGAACTCTTATATGCAGTGAAGTTCTTGTAGCAGATATAATGATACCCATGACTGCTGCAGTAATGTTCGACAATTCAAGACACACCATGTTGTACTTTGACAGTGTTTGACTAGAATGCCTTTCCTTTGCATCAGCTACTTTCTCCCAGTAAGCATCATCAAAAGGTAGCGGGTCTCCATGGTCTGTGCTAACTCCTGGGTCAGTGTGTAGGATGCATTGCCTCTGCGGTTTGTGAGAAGTCTCGCTAGCCATATCTAAAACATTAAATAAATTACATTAATAACTAAGTAAACTGAGTCTATTTAGATAAATTAAATAAATAAGCAAACCTAGTTTATTACATAAATGTAAAACTTTTAGTTACTCTTAAGAAAGTGGATTTTCCAAGAAACGTACAACTGTGGACGAATAAGAGTTGTAAATCTGAATTCTACACACTTTTTTACATGAGAAACAGTCATCAAACCTTTCAGACCCAGACACATAGATAAATGCACCTGGCTCCTGCTCTAGATGTTGAAATCAACATTTTCCACACATTTGTGCTTTCTTCCTCCAAGTTTTGAAGCTAGAGGGCAAATACATTGACATGTTACATTTGTCATACCGATTAATAGATTGGGTCATAATAACATGAAAACGTAACCATCCTTTTTGATAACATGTTGGTAACAAATATTATAACTCGGTCCATCAAATTACTGGCTAGCTATCTGACTTATAAAATATATATATATATATATATATATATATATATATATATATATATATATATGTATGTTGAAATTATGTATCTGCATATTGCTGTATACAATATGTTGCATTCACTTCCAAATGTGATTGAGCCCTAGGAATGTCATTAATATCATCCTATGATTTATGTTGCTTATTCTATCCTGAATAATGTACGTGCTACAGAATGTTTTATGAGTTGTAACTTACGAAAGAATACAGAGATTTCCCCCACAAAAAAAATTCCTGCAAATGACAGTGGTCCTGTATGCCATAAAGGCATTCCAGACCCAGCTGTCCAGAGGTCACCTGGTGATCCAGACCGACAACATGTGCGTGGTTTACTACATCAACAAACAGGTGGCATGCACTCTTAATGCTTGTCAGGTAGCCATGTGGGTCTGGTACAGGTCACAGGATCAGGGCCTTGAACTGTCGGCAGTTCATGTTACAGGAGAGCAAAACACCCTGTCGGACATCTTAAACAGGTCCATATCTCAGACCTACAACTGGGAGCTTCTGACTTCGGTGGTCGAAGACCTTTTTCAATGTGGTGCTGTCCATAGTTGGACCTTTCTGTATTCCCAAATAATGCAAAACTGCTGCTTTTCTGCTCACTAGATCAAGGGCCTGCTGTTTTCTGGCAAGATGCATTGTCACGGTCTGGTAAAGGGAGGTTCATGTACACCTTACCTCCCTTCTCACTTCTTCAGAGGGTACTTATCAAGCTCCAAATGGCGGGGTCCACCATGATCCTGACAGCACCCCTGCTGCCTCTTCAGATTTGGTTCCTGCTCTTGTGTCCTCTTCACATTCTCTTCCCATTTCAACAGCAGCTGGTCATGGAGTCTCCAGTCCCTCTTCTGTTGTGTATATTCTTTCATTCACAGGAGCAGGGGACTCTGGTCCATCCATGTCGCAAGTCCCTGCACTACAGTCTGGTTCCTCAGGACATGGTCGTAGGCAGATCTGTGGTCATCTCCCCAGGTAGCAAAGGTTGTGGTCATGGCCAGGAAACCATCCACATGGCCCACTTATTACATGAAGTGTAAATGCTCTGCCATCTGTGCCACTTCCAGGAACCATGATCCTTTTATGTGCCCCATGAACCTGATTCTGGCATACCTTTTGTCCCTCTTAGATTCGGGGTTGAACTATTTTTCTGTTACGGTGCACCTATCAGCCATATCTGGTTACTGTGTGCCCGTTTAAGGCAAATTGGTCATTTATCTTATCTAACTGTAGATAACAGACAGGAATGTACTGATTACTTTCCTGGCAAACATTCACTGCATACAGCTCCACATTAAAGTATGTAACTGGTCCCACATAGTGTCAGACAAAATTTGCTCATTTCCATGGTGAACTGTTTTGTATGTAAAAAAACATGGAATCCCCATGCAGCTTACTTTACAGCAGCATTTCAGTGGTGGTACAGTCAATACCCTTTGGTTCATTGTACAGCTATTCTAAGTTGTGATCATATCTTTTATTGTCTGCCAGTTCTCTTGCGGTTAAGTATATTCCTCTGTGACTGTGGCCAGAATTTGAGTACATCCAGTAGGTCTGATACGATGCATTGTATTACAGTAAACAATAAAACAGCTTCAGCACACAACCTGTAAAGTGGGACCGGTGACACACACTGGTGAGGATCTCTTACTGCTGACCTTTTACCTTGCATGATGTGCTTGCATGTGCAATGTATCCTGACTTAGACAGTTGCCATGCATAATTGCCTAAATATTTATTCGTAGGTGAGATGGAAGATTTCTCCAAAGAAACTGGAAGTTTGGCAAGCCGCTGTATCAGTTTTTCAGAACGTGCACACGGCCCTCTTAAAAACTCAAATCCAGAGGAAGAATTACTGAAGGCGAAAACCTTTCAGTCAGTAAAGAGGCAGAACTCAACGTTCAAGTGCAATGTTTGGTTACATGGTCATTAGTAACTGTTTCATTGTCACGAAGTACTGTCTACTATCATCATGCCAGCTGTCATGTTCCTTTGCCAATACATTGCAATTTGTCAGTGTGGATAAACTCCCACTGTAAGGCTGTTGGATGTACAGTATGTCCAAGTGGCACAATGGCATACTGTCACACACATGTGGCAGTGTGGTCTGCAGCACTTTAGAGAGAATGAGAATGACAGCATGTGTTGTGCATTGCATTGTAGCGTGCATGCTCATGTGTGCCCCTGCTAACTGCATTCATGTAGTCCTGACCCAACAAAGTACAGTAACACTATTGTCTCTACACTGGTAACACAGACAGAAGTTATGAGTTTATTGGTTTGAGGGTGGCTAGCTTCAGCACTGCCACACACCACTGCGGTCCTTGACCCACACAGTAAATGTGGTGAAGCTATGTCCTGATAACGCAATGTGACATTGATGTTGAGTCGGGCATGATGTTTTCTATTCCATACGGGTACCAATGCAGAACAATTACACAACAAAGTGGTCTGTAATATCTTCATGATGTTGTGGGAACAAATGTGTACTGCAAACTTTAAATGGACAGTCAACATTTTTTAAATCACATTATTTTTAAGTGTAAGCCAACTTTTCATGATTGCTTACTTCCTCTAAAATGCATTGCTGTTGCTGGTTGTTCTATCTGCCTCCTTGCTTATGTAACAACCCAGTCCCCTGGGGTTACTAGAATCCCATCAGTGTCAGCCACAGGAAGGTAGCAGGTAGGCAGTAGAGGCTTATAAGGAGCCCCTGCAATATTGACATCATTGTTTTCTCAGCTAGACTGGAGAGATAATGCATTACAAACATAAGAATCTGCCAGCAGAAACAGGCGTAGTGGCATATCAAGTCTGCTGGAATGTGCAGCTAGCCCCCTACATTGCAGCTGCCCTACCCTAACCTCCCCCCTTCACGTTTACCCCCCCAAACTGTCCCATCCCCTCTTAAAACTGCCCACCATCTTACAGGACATTGGCTCCTCAGGCACAGTGCTCCATTTAGCCACCACCCTCTCTGTGAAAAAACATCTACTCATCTCTCTCCTAAGTCTTCCCCCTCCAATCTGAGACCATGCCCTCTTGTGTCCCGCCCTCTCCTTAACTTAAATACCCCTTCAGTACCTGTCTTATTTATCCCCGTCATGTATTTAAAGGTCTCAATCATATCCCTTCGATCCATTCTCTACACCAGTGAGTACATATTCAGCTCGCTCAGCCTGTTCTTGTAGGGTCTGTCCTCCAAAACCCTGGATCATTTTTGTTGCCCTGCCCTGCACCCCCTTCCGTAATCAGACATGCTTCTTCCAAAAGGGGCACCAGAACTGCACAGAGTACTCCAGATGTGATCTGACCAGTGAGCTGTACAGAGGCAGGATCTCCTCCCTTCTTTCTGGAGCAGATTCCACTCGCAAGCTGCCACCTTCCTGCACTGAGCTGAGTTGCTCATATTCCCCATTATAACCACCCCTAGATCCTTTTCTTCCCCAGTAGTACCTAACTGAACCCATTCCAACTGGTGGCTCCTCCCAGGGTTCCTTGCACTGAAGTGCAGTACCTTGCACTTCTTAGCAATGAACCCCAACTGCCATGTTTCTGACCACTCCTCCAGTTTAATTAGGTCATCCTGTAGCCCTTGCCACCCTACTATGTCATCCACCACCGCCCCCATCTTAGTATCATCAGTGAACAGACTGATCTCACTCCTGATGCCATGTGAGATATCCAATATGAAAATTCTAAATAGCTCCAGGCCCAGTACCAAGCTCTATGGAACCCTGTTCATCACAGCCCTTGGGGATGAGAGTTTCCCCCCACCACCAACACCCTTTGCTGCCTCCCCTTCAGCCAGTTCACAATCCAGTTCCCCATCTTTGTCCCCGCCCCCACATACTCCAGCTTTCCCCCCAACTGCCCATGAGGCACCGAATCAAAGGCCTTGTTGAGGTCCAAATACAGGACATCCATTGCATGGCCCTTCTCCACTTCCCTCATCGCCCAATCAGAATACTCACCTAGATTGGTCTGGCAGGATCTCCCTGAGACGAACCCATGTTGCTGACTATCCTGGAGTCCACTGTCTTCCAAAAAGGTCACCAGCCTCTCTTTCAGGATTGTCTCCATTAGTTTCTCTACAATGGATATGAAGCTTACTGGTCTGTAATTGCCTGGTTCATCCTTTGGGACACTTTTGTGGAGGGGCACCATATGAGCCATCCTCCAGTCCTGTGGTTTGCATCCTGTGTCCAGGGAGGTATTGAACAGTGTCTGCCAGCGGCCCTTTCAGCACCCTAGGGTGCATGCTATCCAGTCCTGGTGCCTTATCCACCATCAGAGCCTTCAGATCCTCCAGCACCCTGCTTTTTGTAATTACCTCATCTGCAATCACCTTCCCCTCTTGCCCACCTTCCCCATCCCCTGAGGTACAGTGAAGCCCACCAGAATGACGCACAGTGTTGCAGGTTTCCTTCACGACAAAAGGGATTAACTCCCATTGAAACTGCATTCTTTGCTGCAGTAAATCTACTGCAGAATTCTGCAGAGTTGAGCTTCATCCTAGTGGGCTTCACTGTAGCTGCTCACCCTTCCCTTTTGTGAATACAGAACAGAAGTACTCATTTAGTGCTTCTGCCTGCTTCACCCACTTTCTCCACCCACTCCCCGTCCTTCCTAATTCTCACTATCTGGTCCTTGCAGCTTCTTCTCTCCCTTATGTACCTGAAGCAGTAATTTTCCCAATCCTTGATGCCCTTTGCCAGCCTCAGCTCTCTGAAAGCCTTGGCCATCCTGACTAGTCTGGTTACCTCTTTGGACTTCTCCACATACACTTCCCTGTCCTCCCCTTTCCCAGATTTCCTGAACCTCCTAAATGCTGCTTTTTGTTGCCATCACCCCTTCCAAGATCTCCCAATTCAACCTATTTGGTTTCTTGGCCCTACCCTTCTTTCTCTGGGTCTTGGTACATGATCCAGTAGCCTCCACCAGCCCTAGCTTGTTGATTTCCAGTTTTTGGCATGCATCCAATTGTGTATGAATTCCTGCCAGGTGCCTCTCCAAAATGTCCCCATCTTAACAAAGTCAGCCTTTCTGAAGTCACCCACCCTGGTTCCTGTACCTACAGCATCCTTGACCATGTTGAGCGTGAACCACACCGGGTTATGATCACTCCCAGCCATTGGGTATTCCACCCCCAGCTCCCTCACAGCCTCCCTGTTAGACAGTACTAGGTCTAGAGTTTTTCCCAGCCGAGTTGGCTCATTAACCATATGTGCCAGGAAGCTGTCCTGGAATGCATCCAGCAGGACCTGTTCCCTTGCACTCAAGGTGGCTAGGGTGTTCCAATCCACTCCTGGTAGACTGAAGTCCCCCTTAATCATTGTGTTCCACTTCCCACAGGTCCTTCTGATCTGCTCCGTTAATTCCCTGTCCAAGTCCTCAGCCTGAGCTGGTGGTCTGTGCACCACTCCCATCCTAAGTGTCCTACTTTTTGAATCCTGGAACTGCATTCATAATGCCTCAGTCCTACCCTCCTCCCCCTCTTACCTTACATACCTTATCCCCTCCCTTATGTAAATTGCCACTGCACCCCCTTTCCCCTTGCCCCAATCCTTTCTGTACATCCTATACTCTTGGATCATTAGATCCCAATCCTGGTATTGGGTGACCCATGTCTCTGTGATGGCCACAATGTCCACTACCCCCACTGCCAAGAGAGCCTATAACTCAGCTGCTTTGTTCCCCAGGCTTCTTGCATTCAGAGAGACAACCCTCCAACGTATTCCCTTCCCTTCCTTAACCCGTTTCTCTCCATTTTTAAACACCCCCCAACCCACGATCCCTCTCTGGTACCATCCTTGTTAGCCTGGGAGGTAAGCTCACTTGGCTCCCCTCCCCTCCCCTCTCTGGTGGCCCTGCATTCCTACTGAATACTCACCTCCCTCCACACCTAGTTTAAATCCACCTTAATTGTTATGTGTTCCCCAGCCTCTGATTTAATACCCCCCCTCCCCACCTTACTCAACTGTAACCTGTCCTCTGTGAACAGGTCACTGTTGTCCCAGACGTTACCCTAGCCTCCCACTAGCCCATACCCTTTGGTTCGACACCACTCTCCCAGCCAAGTGTTGAACTCTTCTATCCTTACTTTCCTCTCTGTGCTTGCCCTAGGTACTGGGAGCACTTACGAGAAGGCAACAGATCTCCCTGCCTCCTCACACAACTTTCCCAGTTCCTTGAACCTCTCCCTTACCAACCCGACCGTGCTACCCACCAAGTCATTTGTACCCAAGTGCACCACTACATGCAGTTTCTCACTTCCAAGCCGTGAACACTTGAAAAAAGACTGTCCCGCCCTATCTGCAGTCAGCCCAGGTACTGATTCCACCCATATTCGACTATGCCACTCCCTTTTGCTTCCCCATCTGATTCCTTTCAGGATTGAGTCACCCAGCACTAAGACCCTACCCCTCCTCACCTTTCTGCCCCCACACCATCCTACCTTCCTTGCACCTGCTTTCAGAACCAATCCCATCCTGCATATTCATGGCTTGATTTACCCACTCTGCTATGCCCCCCCCCCCCACTATTACAGTTATGCATATCGGAGCCAAGAATTCCAGGACACAGTATTACCTGGGTGGTCTGAATATCTGCATCAGAGGAGGAGAAGGATGTGGGAGTGATAATCACTAGTGACCTGAAGCACTCCACACAGTGTAAGAAAGCAGCAGCAAAAGCAAACAAGATGCTGGGATGCATATCTAGGGGGATCAGTAGTAGGAGAGAGGAGGTTATGCTGCCCATGTACAGGTTCCCTGGTAAGGCCTCATCTAGTGTATGGGGTTTAGTACTGGTGCCGAAACCTCAAAAAGGACATTAACATGCTGAAGAAGGTCCAGAGGAGGGCTACAAAGGTGATAGCCAGTCACCAGGGTAAGGCATATGAGGAGAGGCTGAGGGCACTGAACATGTACTCCCTGGAAGACAGGAGAGAGAGAGAGGAGACATGATTGGGACCTTTAAGTAGTTGAAAGAGATAAATAAGGTGGATAAGGAGAGTCTCTTTAAGCTGAGTGGCAACCATGACAAGAGGGGGCACAGTCTTAAGCTGGAGGGTAGGAGGTTTAGGATGGATGTCAGGAAGCACTTCTTCACAAAGAGGGTGGTGAACACTTGGAATATGCTGCCGGAAGAGGTGATCTCATTGAAGACAGTTAGCAGCTTTAAGAGAGGATGGGATAAGCATAGGGGGAAGGTAAAGATCATGGGTACAGAGGATGGGAGGTGTGGGGAAGGAGGGCAGGGACAGTCGCTAAAGCTGTGTAACCTGCAACATGAGCACACTAGAGAGAGACCAAATTGCCTTCTTCTGCTGGCTTCTTTGTATGTTCATATTTATGTTTGTATTACCGGCTGATTTGTCCCCTTTGTTTTGCCTCCATCCTCTACCCTAGTCCTGCCCCCTCCCCTATTGCTCCCCTCCTCTGACTTGCCCCCCAACCCCAATGCCCTCCCTGCATCATTCTCCTTCCCTACCTCACCAGGTCCCATTTCCCCTTCCTCCTTCTCCCTTCTCTGCCTTATCCCTCTTGCTTTCCCTTTTACTCTTATCCCTTTTCCCCCTGCTCCTCCTGTCCTTGTCCCCATTGTCTGTCTGAGTGTTGCCCCCTGGGCTTACATAGATACACAGATACATAGACAGTGTCGGCAGATAAGGGCCTATGGCCCACCCAGTCTGCCCATTTGAGCTTTTAAGTTCAGTTTATGTTTTCCTAGAAGTCTGTTGCCCCTTAGCCCTGACCTCCAGAATTCCTTTATGTCTATCCCATGCATTCTTAAATCCCGTGATTGTTTCAGCCCCCACCACTTCCTCTGGTAGGGTGTTCCACTTGTCCACCACCAGTTCTGTGAAGAAATTCTTCCTCATGTTTCCTCTGAATCCTCCTCCCTCCAACTTCATCCCATGCCCTCTAGTCCTGGAACATCTTTTTCACTTAAAAATAGTGTATTCCTGCACTACCCCCCACCCTTCTCCTGCTCCTGCTCAGAAAGCCCTGACCTCATCATCCACCACTGAGGCCAGCAAAGTGAACCTTTGCCAAAATGGAGTTATTTCGCTACCATCTGTGCCAGCCTGACAACTGAAAAATGCTATATACCAAGACAACTTTGCACATTACTTAGAAAAACAGTGAAGTTACCTCAGGACATCCCAGTGTCTTGTTGCCCTGGAGGAGCATCTTGTGGCACAACCAGACTGGTATTCCTGTTGATGTTTGATTGCGTCACATGTAAGGCACTGATTTCTTTAGATTTTCTGTGCTTATGACTTCAGTAAGATATGTACATCCTACTCTTTTACAGTGTCTGTAGTATTCAGTACAATACCTTACATTTAGAACAGTACTACTTTACTTAAAAAACACGTGTTCATAATGCTGCAGACAGTCGCAGATGGTGTAAACAGCAGTGGCATGATTACCATTAAATGTTATTGTTTTCTAGACTCTACTTGGATGACATTTGAAAATCAGTTGCCCCGTGTATGGGGAACTTTGACCTAGTGACACATGGGCTCAGCTCAAAAATACTGGATGTGTCAAGTAACATTCTACTAAGATATATGAAGCACCGGGAGGAGGAGGTGTTGACTGCAGAACTATGCAGGGAAACTCAACAAACATAACTAATCATCTCATTATTCCACAGTTGCTGAGTTTATTTTTGTAGACACCATGGTGTCAGCCTTTTACGCCTATTTGATGCTCATCGTTCTATCAGAATTGTGCTTCTCTGTCTTCGCTGTACAGTTCTAATCAGTAGAATGTTCATCAAATAATACCATGTATGTTTACTGTCGTACAGTGTTCATATTGGCCTCTTCACCCAGATTGTACCTGTCAACAACCTTAGGTTGACTATGCCTTTTCAGGAGAAGAATTTGCAAATGAAAATAGTACTGCAGACAGTAACCAAAGGTTTTGATGTTATGCAATAAGCCACTTTAAAAACTTTTAAATGCAGTCATGCTGATATACACAAAACAGGATATGTTCATGTGCATTGCTTAGGCGGCAGTACAGAAACAACTTTAACAGTGGTCAACTCTCTGCTCCAGGTTTTGTTCCTGCTGTTCCCTGGTGGTCTGCCTTCTAATTCCATTTGCATCATAGATCAAAAGTACAGGTTCAGGATGTTGGATTTATGTTGGGTACATTCTGTGTAAGCTCTCCCCCAACACCCCCAGTAGTTCTTTTTGTTCACAATATTTCCTGAATTGTTTCTTTTCTCACTTGTGTACTTGAAAAAAGTATTATCCATGTACCCCACTGCTATACTTCCCTTTCTGTTGCCTTTCTCAACATTCTGACTGTCATATTTTCTTCTGTCTTTATCATTACAGTGCCCTGTTTTACACCCTCTTCTGGTACTTCTACCTAGGCTATGTCCCTTCAGGTCCCTTTCTGCTTCCATTTCTTACCGACAAGAAGAGACCCCTAGGGTTTTCCACTGAAGTGGCTGCAAAGGTAAAACATAACTGTAGCATTCAGAAGAAAATACAAGGGGACACGGATGGAACAGGATAGTGAGGATTATCAGGAAATGCTGAAGAAATGACATGATGCAGTTAATCCAAAGAACAGATTGTTAGGGTGAGTTGTTGGTAGATGGTGACTGCAATCTTCTAGACATGGATTGGAGTCTCCAAGCTGCAGCAACGTCCAGCAGCAGGGGCATAACACAGTCACTGCAGGGGGTGTTCCTCAGGCAAGTTGAAGTGGAATTCCCTTATAGTGTGGCAACAGTGAACCTGGTACTGTCAAACGAGAAGAGTGTCAATGACGTCGCAGTTGCGGACCTCCTGAGGACCAGTGCCCATTGCACGGTGATGTTTACTATAGGGGCAGGGTTTGAACTGAAAGACATGATGGTGAGGGTGATGGACTTCATGAAGGCCAATTTCAAAACAAATAGGATAGTGCCTCAGTGTCACACTGGCAATGACTGGTAATTTAGGAGAAGCATAGCAACAATGGGCTAGAGTAAGAGAGGGAATTGAAAAGACTACCAAAGTATGTGTCAAGCAGGTCAGGAAGGGCAGGAGAAGGAAGAGGCCACTAGAGTTCAACAGAGAGGTAGCTGAAAACGTAATAGCAGAGGAAATAGCATTCAGAACATACAAAAGAACAGTGAAGAAAGAGGATAGGGAGACTTACCAGGAGAAGTAAAGGGAGTCAAGGAAGGCAGATGGACAGCAAGGCCATATCTGAGGAAAATGTAGCTGGGTCAATAAAGAATGGGTAGATAATTTTTGATACATTATGGAACAAAAGAAGACAAAGGGAGGAATACTAATACTGAAAGGGGGGTCTTTGGAGGAAGAGGACCACTGAAAAGTGGACAATTTGAGCAAATACTTATGTTAAATATTCACAGTGGAGGAGGTAAGTAACATCCCTAGGTTAGATGACAAGGGCCTAAAGGGTGAAGGGTGCATAGGTGGAAACTAGACCGTTCACAGTGGAAGGAGTCCTGAGGGGGCTGTTAAGGTTAAAAATGTACAAGGCAATGGGCCCATATGAGGTGTGCCATAGGCAGCTGAAAGAGCTTAAAGAGGAGTTGGGTGCAACTCTGACAGCCCTGTTCAACCTGACACTATAAAAGGTATATGTACGGGGGGACTGGAAGAGGGCAGACATAGTCTCAATTCACAAAGTGGGGAATAAGGAGGAGACGGGAACTTTAAGCACAGTCAGCCAAATTTCTGCATTGAACAACATAATTGAATCACCACTGAAGGAAAGAATTGGGTAATACCTTGCTAGCAGCAGTCAGCAGAACACGAGTCAACATGTATTCCGGGGGGGGGGGTATGGTACACAGACTTGATTGAATTACTCGACTGGTTGAATAAGATATGGGACCAAAGATTTCAGAAAGGTCCTACACATAATACTGCCTAGAATGCTGATAACCAGACTGAATAGCCAAGTGGTAGGACATCAGCTAGTAAACTGGGTGGAGAACTGGCTTTGTGGTAGAAGGCATAGGGTGGTGGTGGTCGTAACTGGGGCACATAACCTGTGGATAGCAAGGTGACTAGTGTGGTGCTGCAAGTGTCACTGCTAGGTCCAGTCCTCTTCAATGTCAATGTCTTCAAATCCCAGCTACCTTGTGCCAGGGAGCAGATCCTCCTGGAAGCCTTCCAGGATGGTTTCCTGACACAGAAGGTAGCAGAACCAACTAGGGAAGGGAACATCCTGGACCTGGTGCTGGTGGATGGCGAGCAAGTTGGGAAGGTTGGATTACAGGAATCTCTGGTGGGAAGCGACAACAGCACAGTATAGTTCTCAATCAATCTAGGTAAGGAGGTAACCACTACAAGGACTACGGTCCTGGATTTCAAAAGGTCAGACTTAGGCAGGATGGGTAGTATACTGGAAGGGCACATAGCTAGTATCTGTCTGAACATGAACTTCAAACAAAAATGGGCAATCATCAAGAGGAGTCTGGCTGAGGCCACTAGCACATGTGTCAAGATCCAGAGAAAGAATTCCAGGACCAAGAAGCCAAGCTGGATGAACAAGGAGGTAGGGAAGAGGGTGAGGGAAAGAGAGCTGCCTTTAGAACCTACAAAAGATCAAATAGGGAAGAGAACAGGGAGGAATACGTGAGGAAGTACAGGGACGTAAGTAGAACAGTAAGGGCATCCAAGGCATCGAAAGAAATTAGGCTGGCCCAGGGGATCAAAGAGGGTGAAAAGGATTTCTTCAAGTATATAAGACAGAAGAGAAAGAGTAAAAATCTGATTGTTAGGATCAAGAATGGCAGTGGGTGGGCATAAAAGGGGGCAATGAGTACTTCTGTTCGTTATTCACCAAGAAGAGGGAAGGGCCCATTCCTAAGGGGAAGAGTGGGGTAGCGATAGGGGGGGGAGGAGATCACAGATGGGGTAATCACAGAGGGAAAGGTGTTGGAGGGCCTTAAGTCCATGAGAGTTGATAAGGTACCTTGGCCTGATGGAGTTCATCCTAGAGTCCTGAGGGAGTTGGCAGAAGTCCTGGCGGGCCACTGGCAGACCTGTTCAACACCTCTCTGGACATGGGGTGCATGCCCAGGGATTGGAGGGTGGAGGCATGTGATGCCCCTCCATAACAGTGGACCCAAGGAAAAAAAAGGGAACTATAGACCAGTAAGCCTAACCTCAATTGTGGGAAAGCTAATAGAGACTATCCTTAAGGAAAGGCTGGTCAGATTTCTGGAGGATAATGATCTCCATGATGGCAGACAGCATTGGTTTGTTTCCAGCAGATCCTGCCAGATGAACCTAGTGGACTTTTTTGATTGGGTGACACAGGCACTGGACAAGGGTCATGCAGTGGATGTCCTATATTGGACTTCAGCAAGGCCTTTGATTCAGTGCCTCACGGTATGCTGATCATCAAACTGAGTAACCTGGTAGCGGGGACAAAACTCGTTAGATGGGTCATGAGCTGGTTGCAGGGTAGACAGTAGAAGGTAGTAGTGGGTGAGGTATCTAAGCCCAGCGCGCTAACAAGTGGGGTCCCACAGGGCTCGGTGCTGGGAGCAGTGCTATTTAATGTTTTCATTGCCGACATCACAGAAGGGATGAACAGTAAGATCTGTCTCTTCGCCAATGACACCAAGATCTGTGTTGCGGTTGATGGAGGGGAAGGTGGTACAGTACTCCAGGAGGATTTGGCAAAACTGGAGGAATGGTCTAACACACGACATCTTATGTTCAATGCCAAGAAGTGCAAAGTAATGTACTTGGGATCCAGGAACCCCAGAAATACTTACTGGTTGGGGGGAGTTCAGCTATCCAAGTCAAAGGAGGACAACGATTTGGGTGTACTAGTGACAGAGGAAATGAACCACTCATCACAGTACGGGAAGACAGCAGCATAGGCCAACAGAATGCTGTGGTGAATCACAAGGGGAATTACCCCTACTAGAGGGAAAGTCATCCTGCCCCGTACAGGTCCCTAGCGAGGCTGCACTTGGAGTGCTGCATGCAGTACTGGCACCCATACTTGAAAAAGGACACCAAGCTATTGGAGGGGGTACAGCGACAGGCAACGATAATGATCCTGGGATTGGGAGATAAACCTTATGAGGAGAGACTGAGAGCTCAATATGTACTCACTGGAGGATAGAAGGGGAGAGGGAGAAATGACTGAGACCTTCAAGTACCTAATGGATATGAACAGAGTACTGTAAGCACAGGAAGTATTTTCAAATTAAAAGGCGGAAGGGAAGGCAGGGGGCACAGACAGAAGTTAGAAGGAGTCTGAATCAGGAGGGAAATGAAGAGGCAATATTTACTGAAAGGGTAGTGGCAGGGTGGAAGGTGGTGCTGGAGGAGGTGATATCACTGCGGAGAGTGGGCAGCTTCAAATAGGGGTGGGACATGTTCAGAGGGAGGGTTCAAGCCATGTCGGGGCAGGGGGGTGTTAGTGAGGGATAGATGGGCAAAATCAATGTGGGGGTGAGGTAAGGGGAGGGGGGCAGCCTCAGTCTGAAAGATTGAAGTGTTGCACACTCGAGCAGACTAGATAGACTGATAAGCCTGTATATGCTGGCAATTTTGTATGTTCATATATCTTTATAGGCAACATTGTAGAAAGAGTGGCGGGGAAGATATGCCTATTTGCAGATGGTACAAAAGTATACAAAAGGGCAGACACACCAGGGGGAGTAGAAAGAATGAGAGAGGACCTAATAAAAAGTTGGAGGAATGGTCCCATGTTTGGCAACTGATATTTAATGCAAAAAAGTGTCAAATCATGAACTTAGGGCAGAGAAACCTTGGTACAACATATAAACTTGTGTGGGGGGTAGGATTAGCAGTCACAAAACAGGAAAGAGACCTGAGATTATCATTTCAGATGACATGAAGATAGCCAGGAAGTGTGCCAAGGCAGCGTGGAGGGCCAGCAAAATGCTCAAATGTATAGGGCAGAGTATCACCAGCGTTAACAGTAGTAATAACCCTCTGTACATCAACGGTGACACCCCACCACGGGTATTGTGTCCAGTTCTGCAGGCTACATCTCCGTAAAGACACAGATCTGGTGGAGGCAGTACAGAGAAGGGTGATCAAAGGCTGCATGGCCTGCATCGGAAGCCCTAAAAGGAAAGACTAAAGGAATTAAATATGAAGTCCTAGTAGGAAAGGGGAGACATGATAGAAACATTCAAATACCTTAAAGGTATAAATAAGGTGCAGGAGGGGAATATCTTGCACAGACTATGCCATTCCCCACATTGTTACCTACATGTCACAACAGGATATATGCATTTATTTTTCTCAGTGTGCTTACAAGGTCATTAACAGTGACATAAACACAGTACCACTATGGACACTGTGTCATTAAAGACCCTGAAATAGTCATGTGGTAGCACTGCAGCTGCACACTACAACACAACACAAACTCAAATTTCAGGAGCAGAAGATGTATCACTCCTACCTAGCCATCTTATCTAGCTTCTGTGTCACATAGGCAGCAACGCTTTTGGTTAGAAGCACAGAAACAAATTCGCACTGTGTGGGTGCTGCATGTGATGTAGCAACTTCACGCAGTTTGGTAGGTGCTACCTCCTTGACACCACCTCATAATAGTTGCATAACTGCCACTTTAAGTGAAGCACCCATTGCCAGTATGTGTTGTCTTTTTCAAGTGCACCAGTCAATACCCTCTGGCTATATGCCACTGTTAGCCTTCGAGGCGACATGTGCTGATACACAAAGCACAAAAAAAGGAAGACCTATGGAAATTCATTGGCCTTGTTAAGGACACAGAAAGAAGTAATAGATTTCACCAGTACCAACTACAGGGGAACATTACAGGAAAAACTTAAAAGGGCACTGGTTTAATCAAATAGTGGTCACTGCAAGGAACAGGCTTCCGAGAAGTGTAGCGTGTAGCCCTACAATCATCAGCTTTAAGGCATCCTTGGATAAATATATGGGAAATAAAAAAAATATGCCTCTACAGGGTAAGAAAATTTTGTTGAGTCCAAATGGCCCTTGGCTTCTGACCTGAACACTTCTGTGATTCTGTGATATCCTAACCAACTGCAACTGTATTACAGAGTAAGTGACAAAATACCTTTTAGAAGTACCTGCCTCAACATTTGTAATAACTAGTTTACAGAATAACTGACAAATAACCTCTCAGAACTTCCTGGCCCAACAATTGTAGTGAAAAAATTTACAACTTGGAGAATGACATCTTAGTAGTCACTGATATTGGTACCTTGTAAGATACAGAAACTACTTCAATCACAGTTACTGTAGATAAATGGCATTCATTTGACCATGGTTATAACCACCATGGTTTGTATACATTGCCTTTGTACACAAAAGTTGTTTCCTCAAGGCTCACCAAGTGTAACACTTGCTGTACTGTACTCACATGCAGTAAAAAGAAATGCAAGTCCAGCATTGGCTGCACATTAATTATCATTATGTTACAGGAAACAGTTTAATATATCACCAGAGCAATACATACTTCACTTATCCGGTAATATCTCCCCCATGGGTTTAGCCCTGCTGCCAGTTATTCTATGCTTATGGCCAGACACTCTGAATTTGGAATCTGGACGCTGTGTGTAAATTCTTTTTTCACCCGGTTCTGCAAGGTGGTAGCAATGCATGCCAACAATACGTCTCTTTGACTGCTCAATTGCTTTCTAGTAATGATATAGCCTTTCAATTTTTCTGTTTCTGTTGATTGCACTGTATTGTCCAAAAGCAAGCTGTTGTGCATGTTTAATAGTTGCAAACATTTCCAGAAATGGCTCATAATCACTGCTCTCGCACCACTGTTTCAAATCAGCAATCATCTTCTTCACCCACCACTTGGGTGTAGTGCGCTGTGTAGGTTTTTCTGGCACCTCATTTGGTTGTGTCATATTGTCATTAACGTAAACAGTATTTGTGTCAGAACTGACAGCATGCATAACTTGAAGACATACACATATTTCTCCTAGGCTATTGGCAAGACAAGTGCAGTGTGCTGTTTTCATATTTACAGTGCCTAGGTGACCACTGTTATGCACAATTAAACTTGTGTCATACAAGACGTACCCTTGGACAGCATGTATTAAAACTGCTTTTTCATGACAAATCACATTAATATCTATGCTACACTCAGCCGCCTTTAGCTTTGCTAGCTCTATATGTTTGCACAAATTGCCTCTTGCAGCAAAATCACAGTCACAGGTCATGTATACTAAATCAACATTATAAACTTGATCAGTTTCATTTGGAACAGTAAATTGGCCATCAGATTTGTAAACCACATTTTGATCAAGTCCTTTTGAATTCATCCTTTCCGCTGCTTTGGTGACATCCTGAAACTTGTTGTATGTGATTCATCCTGCTTTCTGAAGGTCTTCCAAATGCCTGTAACACAATAACATTGTAGGGTTATCAAAAACATGTAGCTGCCAGACACAACTTCGCAAATGATGCCGATTACTAATGTCTGTCATTTCACAATGGTAAAAGAAGAACCAGAGAGGATGGAGAGTGATGTGGGATGTTCATTTCTTTTTTTTTGGGGGGGCTAGCTTCCATATAGTCATTTATACTGCGGCATGTATTGTATAATGGCATACCATCCATGGTCAGGTTAACGTTATATGTGAGGTTTGTCTTCTTTTTGATGCCCCAGGCATCAGGACATCCTGAGAGACTCACAGAATCTGACAGCAAAGCCATAAATGCATCAATCAACTCATAAAGCACGTGTTAATGAGGGCTGCATGACACAATGACTAATATTAGGAATCAACAAACATGGTACACGGAATGGTGGACAGCAATAGAAATAGGTGGCATTCAAGAACAACGTAATCCAAACCTCATGCTTTCATCACGGGTGTCTGTGGTGCCATCAATATTATATTATCACACACAGTTCCCAATAAATTACAATACTCAAAGCAGTACTAAGCTGCAATACTGTAGCACTTTGCTGTTAAGGGTAAGAAGAAGAAGATCATCCAGTCTTTTATTTGAAAACATACGTAGGAAGTTGCACTTTAGACCAAAGAAAAATCTAAGAAAAAGCACAGTACCATGCAGCAGTAAAACCATATGGCCCAGACAAGATGGCAGCCGTGCTGGGCTAGCCATCAGCAGCTGGAGCAGCGGTAGTATTTGTGTTTTATTTTTACTTATTTTGCCATTTTTTGTTGTCTTTATTTGATTTTATTCAGTTTTAGGTTAGTTTAGTGTTAGTTCAGTTAGGGTATCTGAGTTAGAAAGTAAGTGTATTGGTGTTTTCAGGGTTAATTTAGTGGGAGCATTATTGGTTTATATTGAGATAGTTCTACATCGAGACAGAGTTTGCAATCATTTGTTTACATCAATCTGTTTTTATTTGTTAGTCGACCAATAGTGGGTTGGTAAAGCTACCCGCTAACATATCTTTGCTACAAGCAGGTTATTCCTGCCTTCTGGTCTCATTTGCCAGTTTTCTCAAGGCCTTTGCTGCACCATTCCACCTAGCTCTCTCCTCCATTTCTCCTCCGTGTCAAATAGAGCGTGTTGCAGGTACAGCTGTCTGCTGTGCCGTGTATATGTTGGGGCTGGATTTTTGGTGTGGCCTGTGGAGAATTGTTGGTGTGGACTGCATTACTGGATCTTTGAGTCATCGGAGAGGCATAGCTGTACTGGACCACCTATGGGTTTTATCGAGTGAGCAGGATTGCACACAGGCTGTCTCCTCCTCTTGCATGATTTTTTGAGACTAGCTTGACACAGGGGGATTAGGGGCTCTGCTGTTGGTTTTGGGGGTTTTACTGGCTCAGTCCCTAAATGGGAGACTCTGGCTCTGGGACCTCTGGAGAGCTGATCCTTCTGCCAGTGTCTTTGGTTTTTGGGGGTGTCTGTCAGAGGTCGGATGCCATCCTGAGCCTTCTGTGGGGATTATTCGAGCTAGCTGCTCCCGCCGGACTGACATTTACTGGGGCTTCCCCTCCGGGGTTATAGTGCATCTTTTGGTGTTTTCCTTTCAACTGCAGTCTAAGAATAGCTCCTAAGGCAGCTGCAGTGTCAGCTGCCAGGGGAGAGGCTGTGGCAAACGGTGAAGGGGGGAGCGACTCAAAGTAGTGTGGTCCCTCACAAAGAGATAGCACTACAATTTTTGCAGATGATTCGTGGGATATCCATCCTTGGTCTGGCAGTGGATCCTTGAACTTTTCTTCTCACTGGAACTGGTAGAGACATTATTGATACATTTTTTGCATTGGCCGAAGGCAGTGAGAGTGCCTTTTAAACTGTGACTGCAAATTATAATTCTGCAACTCACTGTGAGTCCAAGTGGGAGTTGGATTTATCTTTGAGAACTTCTCCATGAATCTGTCCCCTGAAGTGAGAGTTAATGTGGAAATATAAGTGACTGGTTTTAATTTTAATATTTAAGGACTCTAACTCTGCTATACACTTTGGTCTGTTGTCAGAAGTTCAATTGGGAATCGAGGGGTTGTTTTTTTGGTATTGGGTTGTTTTTGTTGTGGTTAATCTTGGGGGAAGGTTTATTTATTTGTTGTAAGTCTGTTGTTTTATTTTGTTGTTATTTTGCTTTATCATTTACTGGATACTGCTGCTGGCTTGGTTGTTGTTGAGAAAGTAAGTGTATTGGTGTTTTCGGGGTTAATTTAGTGGGGGCATTATTGGTTTGTATTGCGATAGTTCTACATTGAGACAGAGTTTGCAATCATGTGTTTACATCAATCTGTTTTTATTTGTTAGTCGACCAATAGTGGGTTGGTAAAGCTACTCGCTAACATATCTTTGCTACAAGCAGGTTATTGCTGCCTTCTGGCCTCATTTGCCAGTTTCCTCAAGGCCTTTGCTGCACCGTTCCACCTAGCTCTCTCCTCCATTTCTCCTCCATCTCAAACAGAGTGTTGCAGGTACAGCTGTCTGCTGTGCCGTGTATATGTTGGGGCTAGATTTTTGGTGTGGCCTGTGGAGAATTCTTGGTGTGGACTGCATTACTGGATCTTTGTGTCATCGGAGAGGCATAGCTGTATTGGACCACCTGTGGGTTTTATCGAGTGAGCAGGATTGCACACAGGTTGTCTCCTCCTCTTGCATGATTTTTTGAGACTAGCTTGACACAGGGGGATTAAGGGCCCTGCTGTTGGTTTTGGGGGTTTTACTGGCTCAGTCCCTAAACAGGAGACTCTGGCTCTGGGACCTCTGGAGAGTTGATCCTTCTGCCAGTGTCTTTGGTTTTTGGGGGTGTCTGTCAGAGGTCGGATGCCATCCTGAGCCTTCTGTGGGGATTATTCAAGCTAGCTGCTCCCGCCGGACTGGCATTTACTGGGGCTTCCCCTCCGGGGTTATAGTGCATCTCTTGGTGTTTTCCTTTCAACTGCAGTCTAAGAATAGCTCCTAAGGCAGATGTGGTGTCAGCTGCCAGGGGAGAGGCTGTGGCAAACGGTGAAGGGGGGAGCAACTCAAAATAGCGTGGTCCCTCACAAAGAGATAGCACTACAATTTTTGCAGACGATTCGTGGGATATCCATCCTTGGCCTGGCAGTGGATCCTTGAACTTTCTTCTCACTGGAACTGGTAGAGACATTATTGATACAATTTTTTGCATTGGCCGAAGGCAGTGAGAGTGCCTTTTAAACTGTGATTGCAAATTATAATTCTGCAACTCACTGTGAGTCCAAGTGGGAGTTGGATTTATCTTTGAGAACTTCTCCATGAATCTGTCCCCTGTAGTGAGAGTTAATGTGGACATATAAGTGACTGGTTTTAATTTTAATATTTAAGGACTCTGACTCTGCTATACACTTTGATCTGTTGTCAGAAGTTCAATTGGGAATTGAGGGGTTGTTTTTTGGGTATTGGGTTGTTTTTGTTGTGGTTAATCTTGGGGGGAAGGTTTATTTATTTGTTGTAAGTCTGTTGTTTTATTTTGTTGTTATTTTGCTTTATCATTTACTGGATACTGCTGCTGGCTTGGTTGTTGTTATATGTTGGCAGTCTTCTATGGTGGACAGGCACTACTCCCCCTCCAGGATCAGGGACCTGCACCCCTTCTGCTGCCCTCCTCTTCCCTTTGAGGTCTATAGGCGGTGCCAGACCTTGGGGATAGTTCGGAGGGGGCGGGTGGTGCGGGCCCAGGGACCTAGTGGGGGGGTGGAGTGGGGTGGGCAGATTGGGCTGGTGGCTACCAGGAGGCACCCTGGCGTGAAATAGATCCAGGAAAAGGGTCCTCCCTGCCCGGTTCCCATACACAAGGGCTCCACATTGAGTGGGCAAATGATGCGCTCTCTCATGTCCACTCATCCGACCCGGGCAGTCTTGTGCAATGCCAGGTCAATTGGGAACAAGACAGCAATTATTGCTGATCTTGTTGGGACATCTGACCTGGCATGCATCACTGAGATCTGGCTGGATGATAATGCTGGTCCCGTTCTGAAGGCAGCAGTGTGTAATCTGTGACACACTGCCCGAGATTGGATCGGGGGTGTAGCCATCTGTTTTAAGATGGAACTGAGCCTTGTAGATGTGCCAGTGGGGACTACCAGATCTTTTGAGTGTATCTTGGGTGCAGGTGTGGGCTGTAGGATACTTCTCATCTACCGTCCACCCAGGGATGAGAAAGTATTCCTCCAGGAAATTGCGGACTTCATTGTCGACATGGTGTTGGAGTCGCCCAGATGGTTGGTCCTGGGTGACTTCAATGCCTGGGTCGACAATGAACTATCACATTTTGGACAAGACTTCCTCCAACTGATGATTTTGTTGGGCTTCACACAGGTGGTTACCACTGCTACCCATAATTGTGGTCACTCTTTTGACCTGGTATTCCTCCTGGGAATGGAGATCTCTGATTTGGTGATGGAACCAGTCAGTTGGTCTGACCATCACACTATTGGGTTCAGTTTCGTGGCCCCCCCCAAATAGATCTGCCCCTGTGGAGATGGTCCAGTACCACCCTTTAAGGGGTGTTTCCCCTACTGGTCTAATGGCGGTGCTGGACCTATCAAGTAGGCCATTGGGATGCAAGGAGCCAGGCGACCTACTGCAGCATTATAATAATGCTGCTTTGGGGGCCCTGCAATCCATTGCTCCTGTCTGAGTTCACCCACTCACTCTTCGGCCTTGGCCCCCTTGGTTTGATGGGACCTTGAAGGAGTTGAGATGAGTAGGGCAAAGGCTGGAGCGTTACTGGTGGAAATCTGGTCTAGAGGATGACAGACTTAGATTGATGTCCCATTACAGGGACTATCAATCGGCCGTCTCCCATAAGAAGGCAGAGTTCATGTCCAGGGAGACTGCTGCTGCAAGAAATTGACCAGCTCAGCTCTTCCAAACTGTCGATAGGCTGTGCAATCCAGCCTGTCTTTAGAATCGGAGAGCTTTTTCACAAGTTAAGTGTGAGGAGTTTGCTCAATTCTTTGCAGATAAGGTTGCTTCCATCAGGTCAGAGATTCACTCAGCACACTGCAATGAGCTGATTAGTGGTTGGTGGGAGGTCACTAGCGCCTGGTTTGTCTGGTCTGACTTCGACCGTCTGGTGATCACTGATATCGTAAAGATTGTCCAGGGTATGTGACCAACTCGCTGTAGTTTAGATCCTGGTCCAACCTGCCTCCTGGTGGAGTGTGCAGAGGTCATCAGACCAGTACTAGCTGAGATAGTCTGGAGTTCATTAGAAAAGGGGGTGTTTCCTGACCCCTTGAAAGAGGCGGTCGTGACTCCCATTTTGAAGAAACATTCCCTACCCAGACTGTCTCGCTAACTACGGATCTGTCTTAACCTGCCCTTCATGGGTATGGTTATCGAGAAGGTAGTCGTGTTGCAACTTGAAGACCATCTTACCACCCACGATGTCTATGATCCTCTCCAGTCTGGGCTTAGGAAGAGGCATAGTACAGAGACGGCCCTTGTTCGGATGCTAAATGATCTCCTGGTGGTGAGAGATCGGAAGAGCTGTTCAATCTTGGTTCTTCTTGACCTCTCTGCGGCTTTCAACACCATGGACCATGGGATTTTGCTGGAGCGCTTGCGGCTGATCTGTGGACAATCCTCAGATGGTTCCATTCTTTTCTCACAGGTAGGCTGCAGAGAGTGGTGTTGAGGATTTTTTCCTCGGTACCTTTTCCCCTGACCTGTGGGGTTCCGCAAGGCTCTGTGCTATCTCCCATGTTGTTCGTGGTGTATATGCTGCCACTAGGAGACATTGTAAGGTGGTATGGGCTGAGTTTTCACTGCTGTGCAGATGATACTCAGCTCTACATGTCCTTTGTACCCGATCAGGAGGATACTGTCTCTGTTTTCAATAACTGCCTTGAAAAGATCCAAGACTGGATGAGTGCCAGCTGGTTAAGGCTGAATCCAGATAAGACTGAGGTATTGGTTGTGGACCTAGGTCATGGTGTAGAGAGGTCTTCAGATGTTCCACCTTCTGGACTTGTGCTGGGGGGCACTCAGCTGAGGTCTTCTGAACAGGTGTGGAACCTGGGCGTTATTTTTGATAAGGAGCTGACACTTAAATCACAGGTGTCAGCCATTGTCAAGTCCTCATTTTATCATCTGAGGAATATTGCCGGGTAAAACACCTTGTTCTGCCTAACGACCTTCCGATGTTGGTCCATGCCTTTGTGACCTCCCGCCTTGATTAATGCAATGCTCTATACCTAGGGCTTCTGGGGGTGGACCTCCGCCACCTGCAGCTGGTGCAAAATGCAGCAGCAAGGTTGTTGACAGGCTTATTGTGATCTAGCCATGTCACACCTTTGCTCTGCAGGCAGCACTGGCTGCCAGTGCAGTGGAGTATCACCTTCAAGGCCGGTTTACTGACCTATAAGGCCCTACAGGGACAGGGACCGCACTATTTGCAAGACGTCCTGTGTCCCTACCTCCCCCTCCGTCCACTCCGTTCCACTGATGAGGGATTGCTAGAGGTTCCCAGGGTCCATATGAAGACTTCAGGGGTGAGATCCTTTGCTTTTATGGACCCGAGCCTCTGGAACCCTCTGCCTCATCAGGTTAGAGAGTGCCTGTCCACTGAGACATTTAAAGCTGCATTGAAAATGTATTTATTTAATTTAACATTTCTAAATGCTTAGGAATTAGCAAAACTGTAAATTTTTAATCTTATAACTTAACGTTTTAATTTTTACTGTTTGTTTAATGTTGTACAGGTACTTTGATAATTTGAAAAGTGCCTTTTATAAATAAATTTGACTTGACTTGACTTAAATAATATAGCAGTTATAAATGATCATGAACAGCAGATACTTTTATTGGTGAGATTGACAGTAAGAAAATAACATTTTAGTTACGCAAAAAAAGATCAGAATCCATGATCATGTGGTAATTGCATTAGCAAGTATGCATATGCATAGCTATTTATTCCTCTGTAGAATAGATACATACAAACAACACTTTTTGAATATCATACTACACTTGTTTGTTTTATCATTTTATATGACAATGGTAATCTAGCTAGACAGATACCCCAACCTGATGAGGGAAATATACAGGTTACTAACCTGTAACAGTAGTTCTGGGAGTGGTATATGATGTTCACCCACACTTGTTGGCAGTTGCCTTTCCCTTTAAGGATCACTGGAATGTCTTCAAGCTGGCTCCTCCCACCCACCCGGGTGGTAACTTCCATGGCTGTGCCCCGTGATGCCATATTTTGCCCGCTGGTAGCAGAATTTGTGGTCTGAAGCAGGGGAGGTCGAGTGGGTCCATGTGGATGAACATCATATACCACTCCTAGAACTACTGTTACAGGTGAGTAGCCTGTATTTCTAGAGACGTGGATATGATGTTTTATCCACACGTTTTGGCAGACTCCTAGCAGTTCTCTGGGAGGAGAGAGGCAAGGCACACACCCCCTACTTAGGGAACAGAGATTGAAGAACTGAGGCCCCAAAATCAGCATCCCGGCATGACTCTAGGTCAATGTGGTAATGGGAAATGAAGGTGTGTGCTGACTTCCAGGTAGCAGCCCTGCAGATTTCCTGGATAGGGACGTTCCTAGAAGCAGGCACTGACACAGTGGTATGGCAGGTGGAGTGAGCCCTAAGCCCACCAGGAGGCTCCCTACCCACCAACCTATAGCAGAGATCAATGCAGGAGGTGATCCACCTGCCAATCATCCACTTGGCTGCAGGTCTGCCAGGTGCGGCTTCAGTGTAGGTAACAAACAGCTGGCAAACCTCTCCCCTAACTCCAGCCATGCGCTCCTTATAATTAGCAAGCGCTTGCCTCAGGTCCAGAGTATGGAGCCTGTGCTTGGCCTCCGAGGTGTGATTCGAAAAGAACACTGGCAGAGTTATCACCTGGTTCAGGTGAAACTCCAACACAACCTTTGGGAGGAACTTTGGGCTGGGGCACAGGACAACCTTGTCCCTGTGGAAGACCATGTAAGGAGACTCCACCGAGAGCACCTGGAGCTCACTGATCCTTCTGGCTGACATGATAGCCACGAGGAAGGTGGTCTTCCATGACAGGTGAGACATGTCACACCTGTGCATCGGTTCAAATGGCTTGCCCATGAGCTTTGCCAAAACCAGCAACAAGTCCCATGGTGGTGGTTCATGTACCAAAGAAGAAATGTGGTCAAGGCCTTTGAAAAAGCACTAGACCACCTTCTCCTGTGCCACCAACTGCTGACCAGCTCATGCCCAGTAAGCAGAGATGGCTGCCAGATGCACTTTAAGGGTCATTGACTGAAGTCCCCTTGGGAGAGAGACCACAGATAGTCCAAAATGCTAGCCACAGGACAAGTTGAGGGGTCCAACCCCTTGCCCTGACACCAAATGGAGAATCGCTTCCATTTGAAAGCAGTGCATTTTCTGATCAATTCCTTTCTAGATGCCTCCATGACGGTGAGGACAACTTTGGAAAGAACCAAAGCCTGGAAATCTAGCCACTCAGAAATCAGGCTGTCAGGTGCAGGGATTGAAGGTCCAGGTGGAGTACCTTCCCCTCATTGATGGAAACCAGGTCCAGGCATGCTGGAAGACACCTCGGGAGCCTGTTGCTTAGGTTGAGGAGATCGGGATACCAAAACTGGTGGGGCCAGTATGGAGCCACCAGAGCCACCTGTGCCTTGTCCCTACTGACCTTGAGGAGCACTTCGTGAATCAAGGGAAGTGGAGGGAATGCATAGAAGAGGCCTGGGGTCCACGGCTTCGAGAAGGCATCCCCCTGCAGCAAGCTCTGCTGAGGGGGGCGAGCACAAAACAGCCTCAGCTTTGTGTTCTCCCTGGAGGTGAACAGGTCCACCTGAGGGGTGCCCCACTGGGAGAACAGACTGTGAACAAACTCTGGGTGGAGGGACTACTCGTGAGATGCCCCACTCACCCAGCTGAGGACATCCGCCAACTGATTGGAGGCTACTGCAAGATGGATGGCCAGGAGATCTGGCTCCAGGCTGCGCACGAGGGTCCAAATGCCGAGAGCTTCCTTGCACAGAGGCAAGGAGTGTGTCCCACCCTGCTTGTTGAGGCAGTACCTGGTTGTGGTGTTGTCTGTCTGAACCTGGACCACTTGACTCCGGGCAAATGGAGTGAATGCAGTCAGGGCTAGCCAAACTGCTCGGAGCTCCAGCAGGTTGATATGGCATCAGAATTCCTGGGGGCGTTCAGAGCCTGTGGACTCTGTGTTCCCCCAGGTGGGCACCCCAGCTCATGAGAGAGGAGTCGGTCGTCAGGATGACAGTTGCTGTGGGGCAGACAAATGGGATCCCTTCCTGCATATGCTCTGGAACAAGCCACCAATGGAGGGTGTCCCTCATCCTCTGGGTCACAGTGACCAGCTGGTCAAAGTGACCTTTGTGCTGAGACCACTGGCTGGCCAGCTCACATTGCAGGGAGCGCATATGCCAATGGGCCAATTGGAACATTCTGGTGCAGGCCGCCATGTAACCCAGAAGATGCAGGAAGCCCTGGGCAAAGCACAAGTACCCAACCAGAAATGATTGGGTAAAGGAGGAGAGAACCTCCGCCCTATCCACCGGGAGCTGAGCTCTGGCCCAGCATGAGTCGAGCTCTGCCCCGATGAAGCTGATCACCTGTGAAGGCACGAGTTCCAACTTGGCTTTGTTGACCAGGAGGCCAAGGTCAATGCAGGTCTGGAGGGACAGGTCCCTGGACTGCACCAACTCCTGCCTGGAGGGATCTGCTATCAGCCAATCATCCAGGTAGGGGTACATCCAGACTGCTTGGTGCCTCAGATAAGCTGCCACCACTGCTATGCATTTGGTGAAGACCCTGGGGGCCAAGGAGAGGCCGAAAGGCATGTCTTGGAACTCGTAAAGGGCTCCCTCTGTTCAGAAGTGGAGGAACCTTCAGTGGGACGGACGGATCGTGACATGAAAG
Source organism: Neoceratodus forsteri (assembly GCA_016271365.2). NCBI lineage: Eukaryota > Metazoa > Chordata > Ceratodontiformes > Ceratodontidae > Neoceratodus > Neoceratodus forsteri. The sequence goes on from CM057449.1 coordinate 740,783,013, forward strand.
AACTCATCCTGAAGATCCAGAGAGCAAAACCACATGTTTTGCTCCAGAGATGGTATGATCTGGGACAGAGGTATCATCCTGAAGGTGCGAGACCTGAGGAATTTGTTCAGGTCATGCAGATCTAGAATGGGGCACCAGCCCCCTGATTGCTTTGACACCAGGAAGTACCTGGAGACAAACCCTGGGTGCTCCAGAGGATCTGCAACTCTGACCATGACCTCCTTGCGGAGGAGCTAGGCTATGTTGTCTTGAAGAGCTGACCAAGTGTCTGCGGATACCAAGTCTTCCTGTAGGGCATGGGCTTGGCTTGGAGGGTACTGCTCAAATTCCAGAGGCAGATCCTGACCGACCACTTCCAGAGCCCACCTGTCTGTGGTAACAGTGGACCAGGCCAAAAGGAAGTGGCAGAGCTGGCCCCCCACAGGAGGACACAGGGGAGGCGTGAAGGGCATGAGGGTGGCAACCCCCATCCCGTCACTGAGCAGGCTTGAAGGAGGAGGATCCAGCTGAGGAGCCACCAGGTCCCTTTCCTGCGGGCTTTCAGACCACTGAGGCCACAGACTTGGCCCAAGGTCACCAGTATTGAGCCTGCTGGCCAGACTGATGCTGGGTTGCTTTTGCTGCAAGGTTGGAGGACTGAAAGGGCTTGCGCTTCTACTGCTTGGAGCCCTTGTTGTCCTTCTGGGGGGATTTTATGGAGTCCAGGGTAGCACTGGACTTCTCAATGCACTGGAGGTGACCCCCCCCACACCAGGCCCAAAAAGGTCAGTGCCCAAAAAGGGGACATCTGCCAGCTTGTGCTGGACATCTGCCATAAAGGTTGAGATCTGCAGACAAGCCCTATGGTGCATGGCAACCATGGCCGCCACCAAGCAGGCACAAGAATCACCAATATCCAGAGCCATCTGGAGTTTCTGTTTCACCACTGCCCTACCCTGGTCTCAGACCTGTTTGACCGTGGTCTGAAGATTTGCAAGAAAGTGAGGAATCACCTCATCCAGGAAGCCTAAAATGGCATGAGAGAAGTGTGCCATCAAGATGGCCGAGCTTGCCTAGCAGAGGCCTAGCGAGGAGACAGCATAGACCTTTCTGACCGAATGGTCCAATTTCTTGGACTCTTTGTCCGGAAGTCTACTGATATCCCCAGTATTTCCCAAGCACTGAAACACGGAGTCAGCCACCAACCCCTCAGCCGAGGGATGCTCCATGAACCCTGAAAGGGTACCAGTGGGCACCGCATATTTGCGGGACATCTGGGCTGGGGGCACAGGGCAAGAGGCAAAGCTCCGGGGCAGGGACAACAATGGCCTCTGCCCCTGGGAAAGCCTCTGTTGGAGAATCCCATTTGTCCAGAATTTCTGTAAGGGGATATCGAGCCTTCTTTTGGACGGGCTCCCTGTAGACTTGGAGATGAGGTGGAGAATGCCCATGAATAAAGTAGGGCCTTCGTCCATGGAGAAATCCCCGATCGACTCCATGTCCAGTGGACAGGAATGCAAGGTGGAATCCTCAGACTCCAAGGATCTGCACAAAGCGGGCGATCACCCATGACACCCTTGACCCGCCACGGACAGTCAGGCATAAGGATGACCGACAGCCAATGGGGAAGCCCCTTGGCTGGCCGAAACTCCTTGGTTGGAGCCCCAGTCATCGGCTGCTTAGGTGGTACCTCCACCACAATTGGCAGAGAAGCCTGCTTCAGCCGAGCCGACATGGCCTGAACCAGCTCTGCCGGGGGGAAGAACGGTGTCGACCAGCCCCGCCAGGGGAGTTGGCATCAGCCTTTCTAGAGACAGCCAGGTAATGGCCAGAGTGGTAGCCGGTGTTGGCTTTGGCCTGGACAGAATTAACTGCTGCCACATGAGATCTTTGTAGCATCGATGCAATTTGCACTGAAGTCTCTCCTCACCCGAGGAGGATGAAGATGAGTAGAGGCAGTGCCGCTTTACTATGGTGCCGAGAGTGAGACCACAGATGTCGGTGGGACCTGCTCGACCCTGAAGTTGAAGATGACTGAGATCTTGACCTCGGCCATTGGTGGTGCCAAAGGGGGGCCTCAGAGGAGCTGGGGAGGTCCGCGGCTCCTCCTGGTCTGGGTTGATGAGCAGCGGGTCCAGCTCAGCAGGCTCTGCCGACCAGTCAGTGGTCACCAGCAGGACCGAAGTCATGAAAAGAGAGTTGTCAGCCTCTTCGGATGACAACCAGTTGACAGGATCGAGAAAAATCTTGGCCCGTATCATTGGACAGTGTCTCAGCCAACTTGTCTGACAGGATTACCATGAAGCCAGCAGCCAGGGCCGCGGTTTTGACCGTACTCAAAACCAAAGACTCCTGAGAGCAGGAATGTTCTCGGTCCCAGGAGCATTGACAATGAGTCTTCTATTTATCCTTCTTGGACTCCTTCTTGCGTGAGCGGGAACTGTGTGACTTGGAAGGGCCCTCTCCTTTGGTCGAGAGGGACTGGTACAGCTCCTTGAAGGAGGCCAAATAGGTGGAGCCCAACTGGAGTGGAACAAAGGCTGAGGCAGAAGAGGATTGAGCAGTGGCCTGGGCCGCCTCCTCCTCAAAGGCCTTAAGTTATTCTAAGTGCTCGGTGGACCCACAGTCACAGAGACCACCTAAAGGGCATTCTTTGATTTGACTGGCAGATAACGTTTCTCCGGGTGGCCCAACTTTAGGCGGGCAGAGTGGTCCTCCAGGACCATTGGGTGAAATGACCGACACACGTCGCAGGTCTGCGGATCGTGGTCATGGCCCAGACAGTAGATGCACATGGCATGTGAGATGGTACACAACATCTTTTGCCCACATGGGCACCGGTGAAATTCGGACAAGGATCTGTCCTCCATTGCGGTCGCGATCAAAGATCGAGCCGAAGACAAAACTCAAATGAGTTTCAGTTTTGGCAGTAAATTGGTAGATTTAAGCACCAGGGTCTACTCAATGAGAAAGCGGTAAGGAGGGAACCTGCTTCTTCCAGCAGAAAGGAAGATCTGGTGTCATGGGGTGGAGCCATGGGAGTTACCACCTGGGTGGGTGGGAGGAGCCAGCTTGAAGACGTTCTGGTGATCCTTAAAGGGAAGGCAACTGCCAACAAGTGTGGCTAGAACATCATATCTACATCCCTAGATAGGTGACTTTTGATCCACATAAAGTCCATACCACCTGCAACTGGTACCAATGCATAATACTGTTGGTTTTACAGATCTTTTCCAGACTTTTTGATGTACACGTTGAAATCAACATATGCATTCATGTGAGTGTAGTGTGCTGACATGGTCATTATAATGTATACAACAGGAAATGTCAGTGTGTCATGGTCCTGTACATAGTCTCACATCTCCACAATGTTGTTGGTCTCACTTTGTTCGTGAAAAGCTTAGCGCCCAAAATTAGACCACATCACTGCATTGGTAAACCTCTGTTCTTGCAGCTATTGAGACACATGTGTACTTTCTGTTTCTTGATTAATAGCAGCAATGAAGTCCACAGACATTTGTTGAAATTCCATTTCCTATACAAAGTTATATCAGGTTAAACAATACTGCCATAGGTTTACAAACATTTTCCCATTAAAACCACAATTTATCATTTGGTGCATTGAATTATGAATCAGGGAAGAGCACCTGATCTGTGTAGACACATGTTTTACTTTGTCTACCGCTACCTAGATGAAATGTGTTTTTTCATCAGCCACCGCACATTGTGCAAAGGCATGTACTTTATATTATAATAAGGGTCTGAGAAGGGAGTATTTCAAAATCCCGACAGTCAGAATCCCAAGTGTCAGGAGCCTGAGACTAACTTTCCAACACTCTGACTCCCGACACTCGGAATTTGCCCGTAGCAGAGTTGGAAATCATTAATAATGGGGGTGCAGCAGGCGAAGCCACCCGCAGGGGAGTGGGGGGCAAAGATCCCCGAAAATACTTGTTGAGGGCAAATTCTGAGTGTCGGGAGTCTGAGTGTCTGGAATTTAGTCTCGGGCTCCAGACTCTCAGGATTCTATGTGTTGGGATTCTGTATTGAATCCTCTCAGAAATAGAGCTTTAGATAGATAGATAGATGCTAGATAGATAAAAAGCTTTATTTTTTGACAGGAGAATAACTTTTAGGACCATAGGCCCTGTTTATCAAAGTTGCCCTGTTTAAGATTACAGTTTCACAGTAAAGTGTACCATCATGTAATACAATATTACAGTAACATTCTTAATACAATTTGTTATGTATTCAAAATGGTCATGCATTTTGTTACTACCGCCACTTGAGGGCAGCAGTCCAATATGTCTAAGTAATAGTAGAGACGACTGAGTATCGTTGTCATTATTAAGGAAGTTACTCAGTAAATGGAAGATGTTCGACTCGCACTGCTGTGTAAGTGTGTCGTACTATATCTGTTATAAATGTTAGTACATAACATAATTGGCGACGAGGTGTTTATTTACTCTTCTTTACCTTACAAGAACAAATTACAGCTGTGAGGTTTTCGGAGACGTAACCTTAATACCCACGAGTGAACCTGGGAACAGACACATAAAGATGGCCGCTACCATAGGACATATTGATGCCTTCGATGAAAATGTGGAACAATGGACAACTTATATCGAGAGATTTGGACATTTTGTCACAGCAAATAATATAAGTGATGAAAAACAAGTGGCTGTGTTACTGAGTGTTATGGGCAGCACAACGTACAGTTTGTTAAGAAGCCTCATAGCGCCAGTAAAGCCCGGGGAGAAAACGTTTGCCAGTATTGTAGAGGTCTTACAGAGGCATTTCTCTCCCAAGCCTCTTGTAGTCGCTGAAAGATTCACAAGCGAAATCAAGAAGCAGAGGGGTGAGTCCGTTGCGCCAGTACGTGGCTGTTTTAAAGAAATTATCTGAGCATTGCAGTTCGGACACATTTGGACGATAATCCGAGACAGATTCGTAGCGGCTTGAAAAGTGGTTAATTGCCGTTTTAACGGAGGCGGACTGACATACAAGAGCGGTGGAGATCGCTGTATCCATGGAAACAGCTGCACGGGAGGCTCAGCACCTCAGTGGTTTCCTGAAGGTAAACGCTTTATCTTTCTCTTCCACCAAGAAGCCTAATAAATGTGGACGTTGTGGGAAAGCTAATCACAGTGATAATGAATGCTGGTTTAAAGAACAGACTTGTCACAATTGCGGGAAGAAAGGCCACATAGGGCGCGTGTGCAGAGGGAAAAAGAAAGAAGGGGAAATCAACGGAAGCAAAGGGAAGCAATTTGCGAAATGTAGAAAGAGAGAAGTACATCACGTGGAAACACAGGGAACGGGTAGTGATGACACTGACACTGAATTAGCATTACACATTCTGACTCTTAAAGGGGAAATGGCAACCATCTGTGTAACACCTGAAATTGAAGGGAAACCACTGAAAATGGAATTAGACACAGGGGCTGCAGTTTCATTGATTTCAACAGACAAGTATGAAGCAATGTTGAGACATTTACCCTTGCAAACAACTGACATTGTACTGAGGACATACACTGGCGAGGCAATTTCACCGGAAGGTGTCATCAAAGTGCAGGTGAAAATAAATGAACAAACGGCACTACTGCCTTTGTATGTGGTTAAAGGTAACTATCCTTCACTCTTAGGTAGGGAATGGCTGAAGAAAATACGCTTCAACTGGCAGGAGATAAGGACTGTTAATACAAGTGACCACAACACCCTAGAAGCAATGTTGCAAAAACATGCTCCTATATTCAAAGGGGAGCTAGGCACAATGAAGGGCATTGAGGCAAAAGTGTCTCTGAAGTCATAGCACAAACCAATGGTCTAGCGGAGCGTTTTGTGCAGACCATGAAGCATGCTCTGAAATTGGCAAGGGGGCCTTTGACCTTACAACACAAGTTGGATAACTTCCTGCTGACATACCGAAACACCCCCCATGCTACAACAAAGGAATCTCCAGCAATGTTGTTTCTTCGCCATAAGCTTCACTCCCGTCTTGATTTGCTTAAGCCAGATGTGGCATCTGAGGTTTTGAAGAACCAAGAATCTCAAATACTACATAGACAAGCTCGATCAAAGGATAGGCAGTTCATTGTCGGTCAAGAGGTGCTTGTTCGAGATTACCGGAAGGGGGAGAATTGGACCTCTGGTGTGGTGACATCTCAGACGGGCCCAGTTTCATATACAGTTGATGTCGGAACTGGAGAGAAATGGAAACGTCATGCTGAACAGCAACTAGATCATCAGCAGTGCACAGATGTGGACCTCTCCAGGGAAGAAAACCCACTGGAGATGTGGATTCCATCTGCCGCAGCTCAGAGAAGCACCACTATGGAAATCCCAACACCTTCTGAAGAAGAAGAGGAGGAGGTGGAAAGGAGCATTGATGAGGCTGTACAACCACCGACCGAGGATCGGAGGGATGTACCAGACAGTGCAGCTAGGCCAAGTGTTGCTCACGAGAAACGCTATCCATCCCGACTTCAAACCTCCAGATCGTTTGAACTTGTAAGACATTTAAAAAAAAAAAAAAAAGGGAAACAAACATTCTGTTTAGTTAAAGAGCCGGATAAACCAACAGGGCAGAATAACCCTGACTGGTTCGAGGCCTGGGGCAGTCTACCCCCTACCTCTAGCATAGTTATGAACAGTAGTAGTAATAATAGTGAATAATACTAATAAATAAAAAAAAAAGTTAACAATTGTTCATTTGTTAACAATATAATTTAGTTGGGAGGAAATGTTATGTATTCAAAATGGTCATGCATTTTGTTACTACCGCCACTTGGGAGCAGAGTCCAATATGTTTAAGTAATAGTAGAGACGACTGAGTATCATTGTAATTATTAAGGAAGTTACACAATAAATGGAAGATGTTCGACTTGCACTACTGTGTAAGTGTGTCATACTATATCTGTTATAAATGTTAGTACATAACAAATTAACACAGAGTAGGCACATATAATACGTACAAGTAAATAACACACATACACCTAAAAATCAACGTAAAAAACTCAATATATATCAAAAACAAAAAAAAAAACATTGTCCATATAGTAGACAAGGAAAATATATGGGGGCAATAATATATTCAATACATTAACATTCAGAATAGGGGGAAAGAGCATCAAAAACCCAGGAGCATTTAACACAATATAGACTCTAAAAGGGGACAGTCACTACAGTGTCTAAATCCATGTTAATTCATCTACCCATTTCAACCACTGTACTCCAGCCCAGGAAAGGGGATCCAAATCTAAAACATACAATCCCAGGGAAAAAACAGGGACAATATCACTCAGAGGCACCATAACAGATACATTTGTCTTTCCAGACTAGGTCTAGAGAGTGTTTAAATTGTACTAAATTTTCCATATTCCTGATTTCTGGATCTATTTCGTTGCATATTGTTGGTAGATAGAAATGTCTTTGCATTCTGCTATAAATATTTACTTCCAGAGGGACTTTCAAGCATCTATGTTTCAGGTCCCTCAAATTATACTTACAAGCAGCAGTGGCATCAATAGGATTTATTTTGTGCCTGCTTTTACCTCCGTACTCCATATAGGCTCTATACCCTGCTTGTTTCTTTTCACGATTTGCAAGGGAATCCCAATCTAATTTTTTAAGCATGGTACAATGATGAGTAGAGAAAGGACATTTCATCACATATCTTGCCATTTTATAATATGTTTTGTCCAGCCTATTCAATAGTGTTTTAGAAGCAAATTGATATATTATGCTGCCGTATTCTAATGTTTGTAGAAGTAGCTGCACAGCTATTCTGTTTCTGGTTTCTCTAGGGAGAATCAAGGTTTTCCTTCTAAGCACACCCAATCTGGTGTTGACCTTTCTAACTACACTAATTATGTGTTAAGAGAAAGTAAGAGTACTATCTATATGTACCCCTAGATACTTATAAACCAAAACTTGCTCCAACACTTGTCTGCCTATTGTGTATATTTATGTCTGACTATAGGGTTTTTTACCTTTAGAATTAAACAGCATTACCTGAGTTTTCTTTACACTAAGAACCATTTTAGATTGCAGTAGCCAATGTTGTAAAATATCGAAGTCCAATTGAAGAGTTTTTTGTAAACTGTCTATGTTTGTTCCTTTATCTATTAAAGCCATATCGTATGCGTACAAATACATCTCACTATTTTTAGTGTGTGATGAAAGTGGGTTTATATATATCAAAAACAACAGGGGGCCTAAGATTTAACCTTGAGGGAAATCCCTGAAGGTACCTTCCCTATCTGATAATGTTCCATTTATGCAAACCTGTTGTGTGCGCTCAGTCAAATAGGAAACCATCCGAGTCTGGACAGGTTCAGCTATATCTATTTGGGCCAATCTCCCTAACAGTATATTGAAATCAACCAAATCAAAGGCTTTCAAAAGGTCGACGAACACCGCACTGACAGACTCCCCTGCCTCAATCCTACTTGCCACCATATCAGTAAAGTCTGTCAAGGCGGTGTCCATCGACCTCCCAGACCTAAAGCCTGCCTGACACATTGTCAGTTCTTTGTACTTTTCCAGGTATTTATACAACTGGACACAGACCAGACGCTCAAAGTGCCTCTTTCCAGGGACTTGGAGTGCTGTACATTAGATCACAAACAAATATTAAAACCACACTCTGACAATGATATTTTAACTGGGAGTCAGCAATAGTTAAAAATTATCTATCTATTCCATATGAACTAATTAAAATCAATTTAATCATTAAAAGCTTGCTGGAACAGATAGGTCTTAAGGCCCTTTTTAAATGCTTCTACCAAGGGAGCCTCCCTAAAATAGTTAGGCAGTAAGTTCCACTGGGTAGGCCCAAGTGCTGCAACCTAACGCTGGGAACTCCAAGGAGGCAACCCTTAGCAGAACAGTGCAACCAGGACAGGCGGTAGGGGACAAGGAGATCTTGCAGATAGACTTTCCCTCTTTCATGCACTGTCTTGTAGGTCAGGAGCCCTACCTTGAAGACAATCCTCAACCAAACTAGCAGCCAGTGCAGTTGGCGGAGGACCGGAGTGATATAATCACTCCTTCTCGCACCAGTCAACAGTCTTGCCACCACATTCTGCACCAGCTGTAGCCAGCAGAGGTTGCTTCCAGATAACCCCAGGTACAGGGCATCACAGTAGCCCAATCTGGATGTCATGAAAGCATATACCAGTGTGGTCAGGTCCTCAAGTGGGATCAGGGCTTGGATCTGGGCAGTATTCCTAAGATGATAAAATCCACTCTTCACAATGGCTGAAACCTGAGCCTCAAGTGTCAGACCATCATCCAGGATCACACCCAGATCCTTCACCCATCTAGATGGGGCAAGGGGGGCTCACCCCAGCACTAAGCCGTGGGTCCCCCTGCCCCCCCACCACGATGACCCGGATCTACTACTGGTACCTCAGTCTTGTCTGGGTTGAGTCTAAGCCAGTTATGAGTCATCCAAGTCTGAATTTCCTCTAGGCAGTGTTTAAATACAGAGTGTACAATCTGGGTTTCAGGTGCACAGGACAGGTACAGTTGGGTATCATCTGCGTAACAGTGAAAACCCAGCCTGTACCACTTGATAATGTCACCCATTGGCAGCATGTACACTGTGAACAACAAAGGCAACAAGACCGAACCTTGTGGAACCCCACAGCACAGAGGCTTTGGGTTAGGTGATGCAAAGCCCATCATCACCCTCTGCACTCTGCCTATCAGGTATGACCTGAACCAGTTGATGACATTGCCAGACAGGCTACATGAAAACCGCAAACGGTTGAGTAGCACCTCATGATCCACAGTGTCAAATGCTGCTGAGGACTAAAATGGTTCACTCATTTCTGTCCCTTGCCATCAGGAGATCACTAAGCACCCTCACCAGGGCAGTCTCCATACTATGACCAGATCGGAACCAAGACTGAAAAGACTCATAGGTGGAGGGGGAAGCAAGTTGCTCCTCAAGCTGGATGGCAACTAGTTTTTCTATAACCTTCCCTAAAAATGGGAGGTTACAGAATGGCCTGTAGTTACCAACACACTCCGTGTTTAATGAGGGTTTCTTCAAGAGGGGTCTAACTAAGGCCTCTTGCAGCGCGAATAGAAAGACCCACTCCTCAAAGAACTCTGGACAATCTTGGCAATCACAGGTCCAATCAGGTCCAAACTACCAACCAAACGACAGGTCAGACCTAGGTCAAGATCACACTGTGTTGGTTGCAGCCTTGAGACTATTTTCACCACCTCCTCCACTCCATAAGCAGCCACTCCCTCCTCTGTCCCAATCGCACACGCAGCTCCCACATTCAACAGGTCCAGTACCGTCTGCAGTAGAGCCTAATCATATGCTGACCAAAGTTTAACACTGTTTAAAAAATGTTTTTATTATATTCGTAATAAGGCACTTATAGGGGTTATGTTAATGGTCTGTTAACCACCCTCTAGGGGCATGTGGCACTCGGCTATGCCTCGTGCAACATTATACCACTAGAGGGCGATTAACATACCAGTAACATAACCCTTGGTCATGCCTTATTGCTTAAATATACTGTGTGCATTTCTTAAATAGAAAGTGGCAGTAAACTCAAGTTACTTTTCTGGTTGTCATGTTTTCAAGCAGTTAAACAAGGAAACCATTTCTAGTGCTGTATTACATAATTACAGAAATGGTCATTTGGCATCACTCATCCAACAAAAGCAAACAAGACAGACTATACAATCAGAAGATAGTACTGGGTAACCTGACTTACAGTGTTACATTGTTTCAAGGGAATCATGCCTCTGATGATAGCATTCTTTGCTGAATGGCTCAGATGATCTGCATCATGATGTGCAAGCCATCAGTTTACAGCCTATAGATATAAGAATTCATAAATTTATGGAATTCCAACTTTCAATTTAATATTGATAGAGGTTACTCTCCAAAACAATTTGCCAGTCTCCATAATTAACATATTTTCTGTTACATTACACATGCACGTATTGATTTGTGAATTGTTCAACAGCGGGAATGGCATCTTAGACTGTAAGCATAACTAAAAGGGAAAGTACTACAAAATTAGAAGGTACTAAACATGTATTAACCCTTGGACTGACAGAACATTTGGAAAGTATCAGAATGTAAATTGTGTTTCACACTACCGTACAGAAAGGGTTAGACATGATAATGTACACACCAACACATTTATCCTGTGGAATGAAAAAGTACAATGATTTAAGCTTTATCCACAAATGCAGCATGTAATTATGAAGACAGATGTTTCAGGACTTGTCTGCTAACCTCCTAATCTTGCAATGATCTGACACATACCATCAGCAAGATAGAAACGTAAGATCACTTTGCATTGTTATGATGATGAGCTTTAATTAAACTGTGGGTACTGTGTGGAATACTGTTCACTGGACCACAGATCATGACAGATGTCAAAAACATGACCCACGTTTTATATCCAACAGATCACTATGACATATAACAGAGGGATAACACTTTTTTTTTCTTTTCATATTGTTTTTTGCTCCCCCGTTACCTTACCACCTGCACCTTACTTGGCAAAAGGGGAGACATGGATTTTCTGAGTTTTCTCCCCATTACCCTGGGACCCCAGGCATGATCACGCGTATGCGTGGAGGTGCACGTAATGCTCCCATGAGCTCCAGTAATGGCCCTTCCCACCACGTGGCCCAATGCCAGGGTTCCCTTGTGGCTTGATGCTACCACCTAGCCTCCACTGGGTGGCACCCAAGAGCAGGGGAACCCTCAGTTCCCTTCCTGAACAGGAAGCTGCCTTGTGGGCATCTCAATCCTGCTCCACCCCCCACCCACTCCATGCAGCCCGAGCTCAGGTCGCCATTGTGGCACAAGGTGTGGCGTCCAGTGACTCAACCCTCAGTACCACTGGGCCAGCTGAGGCAAAACACTTTTAAGGGAATGTACTGTAACCTATTTCTTTTTTTTTTTAATTTAGTATGCTTTGTCCATTGTGGCCACCGAGGGCTCAGCCCCCGCTTCTCCCCAGACCCCCCTCCTTGCCCTGTGAGTTACCACTGGGTGATATCCACTGGCTTGCACCCTCAGGGCAGGGCCAGCTGGTATGCATGGACACTCATGATGCAGGTATAAGGATGCTGGCAGGCAGCACCTACAGGCGTTGCCTCCCTGGCTTGCCCTCACAGGGCAGGGTGAGATACCAAGCCACATGGGCAGATGATGGGTGCTAGGTCACCAGAGAGTACCATGGCAGCAATCGGGGCCAGAGAAGTGGGGCATCAAACATGGCAGCTTCGAGGATTTTTATGAAGACACCACAAGAGGCATGATGTGTAATGACCTGGGGCGTCACAACATGGATATCCAGCATGCCTCCACAGCATCTTGCCAGGATCCCCATCCTCTACTAGTGGTCAAATGAGCACAGAGCACACAACCACCCTCACTCCCAAGAGGAAGACAGCTGTCCTAGGGACACTCAGTCCTTCTCCTCCTGGCCTGCCTCTGACTCCTGGGTCTGTTTTCGAACCCAAGATGTTGGCATGGCAAACAGATGCTGAACCGGTGCTCCAGCGTGCCGGCAAATGTATTGTAGCCTGCATATAAGGAATATTGCATACAACTACATACACTTACTTGAAGCATGTGAAACCAGCATAGCAGTACTTTTGCATGTGGAAATACTGCCTTGATCGCGCTGATCTCCTTTATATCTCTGTCTACCATGACACATCTAAAACATGAAAGTGAGGCATATTAAAATAATGACAATATGGATATAATGTGACATGCCACAGAAACAAAACATTGCCAGTGTTGATTATGCAAGCAATAAGACCCTACAAGGTGGGCAGAACTGGGCAATAATGAACCACCCAGTGCTGTAATGCAGCCCAATGCCAGAGGTGGAGGGCCTTATAGCTGCTGGAAGGTCCGGTATTAACCATTCTGCCCACCCTGGAAGATACTATTGCAGTTAGAAAATGGGCTTTCATTAATTTTGTTTTAATCAATAATAATCTCACTACCAAAAAAAGGAACAAATTAAGCAGTATAGCACAGTGGTTTACGGCTCTGAGCTGCAAACCCGGAGACCTGGGTTTGAATCCCACAGCCCCCACTTGCATACTGTGTGACCCTAAGCAAGTCACTTAACTTCCCTGTGCACCCAGGTCACACTTGTAAACAAGCTTCCAGCTTAGTGTGTCTCTCCTGGTTAAAAAAAAAAATGAATGCACACTGCATGTTGTGTACAATAGGCCTTTAATTTATTTATTTATTTATTTATTGAAGATAATCGGAATTACAATCCTTTGAGTCATAGACTCCTTTGCAAAGGCTCCACATCAGAAAGAGAATAAAGTAAACAAACATAACAGTAACAGTACAATACATAGGTCATACAGCACACGAATATTTACATTGTTAGGTACAGAGTCAAGACCTTAACTTAGATACTGTGTCAAACATGGTTACATAAATTTGGTATGTTACAGTATCGGAGGGTCAAAAGGAACCCTGAGTCAGGTGTTATACAGCGAACTTGAGGAATTGTAGCAAAAACATGAGATACAATCCAACACATATGTCCCTTTCTAGAGGGTTTCCATGCTGCACTAGGTCAACCAAAGTAATACAGGCCTCATATCAGATGCAGGGAGGAAGGTGAATGAAATTAGTTGCAGTCACAGGTTGCGGCCTCTAGGAGACGGTCATGAGGCCGGCTTTAAACTGGCCAAGACTGGGGACCAGGGAGACGGAGGTTGGTAGGTTGTTTAGCCTGAGGGGTGCTCGGTAGCAGAAGGACCTTCTAATTAATATTACTAATACCTTTTAATTGGTGAAATGCTATTAGAAAGTACCAGTAGAGGATGTTGTTGCTTATGAGACACATTTAAATTGCAGAGTCACTGTTTAATGACTATTAGGTATTATAAATATTCAGTCACACACTCCCCTCCCCACCTTGTCAGGCCAGAAAGTAAAGTTTTTTTGTGTGGCAGTAAATATTGAATGTAAAGCAAACCAAAGTAATTTTTTTGCCATGGCGGGGAGGAAGCAGCTTACCGGTGTAGCAAGAAAGGTGCAGCGTACGTTAGAAGTTTCAATCGATGATGGAACACTGAAGTCAACAAACAAACTCGGAAGTCTGGTAGGGGGAACAAAGCCAACACAGGTACTTTGATCTGCTCAAAAAAAAAAAAGACAATGGTCTCTCAAATGGAGATGAAGAGAGGATCACAGATGTAGAAGTGGGTAGCCATCTGGGAACTAGCGACCATCGAACAGTATGGTTCACAATAAACACAGCAATAGAGTCAAGCCATACAAAGGCAAAAGTACTGGACTTTAGGAGGGCTGACTTTGCCAAAATGGGTGAGTGCCTAAGGAATGCACTAGCAAATGGGCAGGAAGGAGGGGTGGAAGAACAATGGGGAATAATAAAAACTGCCATCACAGAGGTAACAAGCCTTTGTGTGAAGCAAATTAACCAAATGAAACGATGTAAGAAACCACTATGGTTCTCAAAGGAAGTGGCAGTGAAGGTTCAAGAGAAAAAGAAAGCATTCAGGAAGTACAAGGAATCACAGAAGGAGCAGGACAGAGGAACTGTATCAGTTAAAACAAAAGGAAGCCGGAAGGCAGTCAGAACAACAAAGGCCCAAACCGAGGGAAAAGATAGCCAACTCAGTTAAGAAGGGGGATAAAACCTTTATAGGTACATCAGGAGCCAAGGAAGACCAAGGGAGGCTAGTGAGGCTTAATAAAGAGGAGGGAGGGTGGGCAGTGGGTGACTGTGAGAAAGGCAGAGATACTAAACAAATATTTTGCTCAGTATTTACAAAGGAAGTGGGGAGGTACTTAAAACAAACAGTAGAAACACTCTGGATACAGAAGTTGATACCAGCCCATTTACAGAAGAAAGGGTTCTGAAAGAACTCTTAAAACTGAAGGTGGACAAAGCAATGGGGCCTGATGGGATTCATCCCAGAATTCTAAAACTAAGGGTAGAACTAGTGACACCACTGACTACCCTCTTTAACAAATCATGGGAGGATGGGGTGGTACCCGAGGACTGGAGAAGGGCAGATGTGATTCCCTTCACAAAAGTGGGAGCAAGGCAGAAGCAGAAAACTACAGACCTGTTAGTTTAACCTCAGTGGTAGGGAAAATGATGGAATCACTTCTGAAGGAAAGAATTGTTGAGTATCTAGAGGCCAGAGGGGCTCAGGATCCAAGGCAGCATGGATTCACAGCGGGAAGGTCATGCCAGACAAATCTGATAGATTTCTTTGACTGGGTGACCAAAGTAGTAGATCAGGGAGGGGCTGTGGACATGGCCTACCTAGACTTTAGCAAGGCATTTGACACAGTCCCACAAAAAGATTAATATACAAGTTAGCCAGCCTGGGAGTGGGTCCCAAGATGACAGCCTGGGTAAGAATTGGTTGGAGAATAGGACACAGAGTAATAGTAAATGGAGTCCACTCTGAAGAAGGGGGTTACTAGGGTAACTCAGGGTTCAGTATTAGGACCGGTCCTCTTTAATGTCTTTATGTATGACATTGCAGAGGGACTGGAAGGAAAAGTATGTCTCTTTGCAGATGACACAAAGATCTGCAATAGAGTTGATGCACAAGATGGGGTGGAAAGGATGAGAAGGACTTGGCAAGGTTAGAGGAATGGTCAAATGTATGGCAGCTTAGATTCAATGCTAAGAAGTGCAAGGTAATGCACCTGGGAAACAAAAACCCAGGGGAAGAGTACACAATGGGGTGAGATACTAACAACAACAAAAATGGAAAGGGACCTGGGGGTAGTCATATCAGATGACCTAAAGGTGGGCAAGCAATGTGAGAGGGCAGCAAGGAGAGCTGGGGGATACTGGGATGCATAGGGAGGCATCACCAGTAGAAAACAAGAAGTTATTATCCCTCTGTACAGACAGTTGGTGAGACCCCATCTGGAGTACTGCATGCAGTTCTGGAGACCCATTCTCTGCAAGGACATAGACAGGATGGAGGCTGTCCAGAGCAGGGCAACTAAAATGGTGCAGGGTCTGCACCGGAAGACATATGAAGAGAGACTTAAGGAGCTGAATATGTATAGCCTCGAGGAAAGGAGGGAATGGGGGGACATGATAGAAACTTTCAAGTATCTCAAGGGAATCAACAAAGTCCAAGAGGGTAGCATCTTTCAAAAAAAGGGGGATGTGCAAGAACAAGGTGGCACAATTTGAAGCTAGAAGGGGGCAGCTCAGAGGTAATTTAAAAGTATTTTTCACAGAGAGGGTTGTGGATGCATGGAAAGGCCTTCCGGAGGAGGTGTGGAGTCAAAAACAGTGGTGGAATTCAAGCATGCATGGGACAGTCATAAAGGCAATTCTAGGGGTGGGGGTAGGAAGAAGTAGGCTGCTGGTTAACTAGGATCTGCAGCTTATTCAATAGGTAGAGAAATGGGCAGACTGGGTGGGCCAAGCGGTCCTTATCTACCGTCAAAATCTATGTTTCTATGTTTCTATGTAATGACGTTGTTGGTAATCTGTGTATGGCCAACATGATGTACTGAAGCAGTACTGTGGAACAGAGTAGAGCGGAGTGAGGGGGTGCCATTTCAGAGAAAATGTATGACGCACTGTCTGCAGTGTAGGGTAGTTAAACAAAGGGTCTGTAGATCTGAAACATGTTTAACAGATAGCGCAAAAAGTTATGATTACTTCTGAGCTGTGTGAACAGAATGGGGGAAGAGATCTCTTTGTAGAGTGGGATTGGGGGGTGGAATGTATTGTCTATCATAAGCAAGAGGAAAAAAAATGGCAGCTTCTGTGTTTGAAAATGTGCAGTGGCATCAGGACACCAGTGATGGGGATGGCTTGCCGGGTACTTGTTTTTTGCAAGGTTACAACTGCAAGTTAATCTACCCACCCCATGCCTGGCAGCCAATCGGGGCTAGATTCACAAAGAAATCACAAAGGCAACCCAAGATTCATGCATTGCGCATGGCATTTGACCAGGAGTCCAAAATTGCTATTCACAGTTCGATAACGCACCACAATATACAAGTGTGAATAGGGCTATGTCCTGGCAACAGTAATTCCATTACTGACAGTGACATACCACTAGTGCCCATGACATGCAGCCAAGATTATGTTCTGACAATTGGTAGCACAGGTGCGCAATTACAAATTAACATAGGCGGCTATGTAAATGAGGACATCGGGCATGCAAGGAGCTAGGTCGCCGTCTGCATGGCCAGTATGGGCCCATTTCCATAGGCTATATGGATCTTAGTGCTTCTCACCTAGCCACTGCCCAAAATGCAGCTGCAGTCCCTGTGGGTACAGTAGTGGTCACCACTTGCCTTGATCGCAGGCCCATTATGATTGTATTAATTTCCTAGGTGGTCTAGTGTTCCTTCTCCCCCGATCACCTGGCCATAAACAGTCTGCCTGGTGGTCTCATGGTCCCTCCCCTCCACATGATCATCATCCTGATATAAAAAAAAAATAATTTATATAGCATAGTATATATAGTACTGCTATATACTATATAGCATATAGCGGTACTGAAGCAGAAGACAGAGGAGCACACAGAAACAAAGATGGATTTAAATTAGAAAGGGGGGTGGCAAGTGGTCAGCTGGTAGACAGGGGTCCCGGAGTGGGGGGGCCTGGCGAGTTTCACCCTAGTTAATGGGAAGGCAAGGGTAGGGATCTTGGGGGGGAAGGAGAGAGGGGTGGGAGGGAAGGGAATGGGTTGGAGAGTGGTCTCCCTGAATGCGAGGAGCCTCAGAAACAAGTCAGCTGAGTTTTGGGCCCTGTTGGCAGAGGGGAAGGTGGATATTGCAGCCATCATGGAAACGTGGGCCACCCAGTACCAGGACTAGTAGTTGATGGTCCCGGGGTACAGGATATACAGAAAAGATAGGACCGGGGGGGGGTTATATATGTATAGGAGGGAATAACATGTGCAAGGGAAGAGGGCAGGACAGAGGTCCTATGGATGCATTTTCAGGACTCAAAAGGCAGGATACTGAGGATGGGGGTTGTTTATAGACCACCAGCTCAACTGGAGGACCTTGACAAAGAGTAAGCTGAGCAAATCTGAAGGGTCTGCAGGAAGGGTAACACGGTGGTGGTGGGGGACTTCAACCTACCTGGGATGGATTGGAGTACCCCAACCACCACAAGTGCAAGGGAGCAAGTCCTGTTAGAGGCATTTCAGGACAGTTTCTTGATGCAGTTGGTCCATGGGCCTACTCAGATAGGAAATACTCTGGACCTTGTACTGTCCAATGGGGAGATGGTAAGGGATCTGGGGGTGGAGGATCCACTGGCAGGGAACAGTCACTACTCGGTGTGTTCACACTCAACATGGGGAGGGAAGCTGTGGGTACAGGCACCAAGGTGACTGACTTTAGGTGGGCGGACTTTAAAAACATGGGGGAAATTCTGGTGGAGTACCGTGAGAGGATTCAGCCAGGCTGGGATACAAATCAGAACTAAGATGTCATAAAAAAAGGGCTAGTGGAGGCTACATGGGGCACGTACTAGATAACAGAGAAAGAAAGGGAGGGCAAAGAAGCCCAGTTGGATGACTCAGGAGGTCAGGGAAGGGGTGAGGTCGAAAAAAGAGGCATTCCAGAGCTTCAAAAAGTCAGGGAGGGGCGAAGACAAGGAGATGTACACAAAGAAATCCAGAGATGCCACCAAACTAGTCAGAGCAGCCAAGGCTTTCAGGGAGCTGAGGCTGGCACAGGGCATTAAAAATGGAGAAAAAGATTTCTTCAGATACATAAGGGAAAGAAGGAACAACAAGGACCAAATAGTGAGGATAAAAAAGGATGGGGGTGGGTGGAGAGAGTGGAGGATCAGGCAGAGGCATTAAATGAATACTGTACTTCTGTTCTATATTCACACAAGAGAAAGTGGGGCAGGTATCACAGGGGAAGGGTGGGGTAGGCATGGGTGGAGAGGGGGTGGCAGATGCAAGGATTACTGAGGACAGGGTATTGGAAGGACTGAGGGCACTGAGGGTGGACAAGGCACCTGGGTCAGATGGCATTCACCCAAAGGTACTCAAGGAGCTGACTGAGGTTCTGACAGGGCCACTGACAGACCTATTCAATACCTCCCTGGACACAGGATGCATACAAGAGGACTGGAGGATGGCCCACATGGTGCCCATCCACAAAGGTGGCCAGAAGGATGAACCAGGAAACTACCGGCCAGTGAGTCTCACACCAGTTTTGGGGAAGCTCATGGAGACAATCCTGAAAGAGAGGCTGGTGACCTTTTTGGAGGACAATGGACTCCAGGATGGGCATCAGCATGGGTTTGTCTTGGGCAGATCCTGCCAGATCAACCTCATTGAGTACTACGACTGGGTAACAAGGGAACTAGACAAGGGCCATGCAGGAGATGTCCTGTATTTGGATTTCAGCAAGGCCTTTGACTCTGTGCTGCATGGGATGTGGGGGGGGGAGATGAAAGCTGTGGGGGTGGGAGCAAAGACGGTGAAATGGATAAAGAATTGGCTAAGTGGTAGGCAGCAGAGGGTGGTAGTGGGAGGGGAACTCTCAGCACCAAGGGCAGTGATGAGTGGGGTGCCACAGGGATCGGTACTGCTGTTGGTGTTGTTTGGGTTATTCATAGCTGATATCTCACATGATTTGCAGATGACACCAAAATGGGGGCGGTGGTTGATGACATTGAGGGATGGAAGGGGCTACAGGACAACCTAACTAAACTGCAGGAATGGTCAGAAACATGGCAGGCGCAGCTGGGATTCAATGCTAAGAAGTGCAAAGTAATGCACTTTGGAGCAAAGAACTAGGGGAGGGACTATCAATTGGGAGGGGTACAGCTGAGTAGCACCATGGAGGAAAAGGGACAATGAGTACTTATAACGGGGAGCATGAACAACTCTGCTTAGTGTAGGAAGGCGGCAGCGAAGGCCAACAAGATGCTGGGGTGCATAGCAAGGGGAATCTCCTTCAGAAGTAGGGAGGTAGTCCTCTCCCTGTACAGGTCACTGGTCAGGCCTCACCTGGAGTACTGTGTGCAGTTCTGGCACCCGTACCTGAGGAAGCATGTCAGATTGTTGGAGGCGGTGCAGCGTAGAGCAACAAAGATGATCCAGGGATTTGGGGCCAAGCCCTACCAGGAAAAGCTGAGTGAGCTAGATATGTATTCATTGGAGAGGAGGGACAGGGGCACATGATTGAGACCTTTAAGTACTTGAAAGGGATCAACAAGACTTGAACAGAGGGGATCTTCCAATTAAGAAGAGAAAGGGACACGAGAGGGCACAGTCTCAGACTGGAGGGGGGAAGATTCAGGAGGGAGGTAAAGAGACAGTTCTTCACGGAAATGGTGGTGGGCAAGTGGAACACTCTACCACAGGAGGTGGTGGCCTGTAAGATGGGCAGTTTCAAGAGGGGATGGGACAGGGTGAGGGTAAATCTAAGGAGGAGAGGAGTGGGAGGTACAGCTGCAAGATGAAGGGCTAGGTGCACTATGGAGCAGACTCAAAAGACCGTAAGGCCTATTTCTGCTGGCATTTTTGTATGTTCGTATACATATATATATGTAAGCAATAAGACACAACAGGGTGTGCGTTAGACACTTTAACACATGGCTAGAAGGCATAGTGAGGCACGAGGCCACAGGCTGAGTGCGTCCAGCCTCCTAGCCATGTGTTAAAGTGTCTAA
Organism: Neoceratodus forsteri; assembly: GCA_016271365.2. NCBI lineage: Eukaryota > Metazoa > Chordata > Ceratodontiformes > Ceratodontidae > Neoceratodus > Neoceratodus forsteri. Next base: position 740,803,685 of record CM057449.1, read on the forward strand.
CGCACATCCTGGAGAGTTTTAATGTGCTTATGAAATGGTTATCTAAAATACAGATGTATGTAATAACTAAAATGCACAGTATTTAACAGTGAAAAACTTAAATATTTGTCTTAATTTTTAATAAAATAGTTTCTCTGCCTGTTTGTTTTGTTCAGTTGAGGACTTTTGAGCTGCTAAGGCATCCTTACTTGTATTTTTTTTCCTGTCATGTAGTTGTCATGGCACCCCCCCCCAACTAGCAGCACTCCTACTTAATTTAGTTTAGAAAGTTTGCAACAAGAAATAATGCTGTCTTTTTTTTTTAATTTGTGTACCTTATGGCACCAGGCAGCGCTAGGGAGAACATGCTGTTTTTAAAAGCCGTTACGCTGATGCGGAAGCAAAGTAATGAAAGTGTTGCGTAAGGCTGTTGTTCTCAGCACAGGTTATATTGCTTTTTCAGAATTACATTCCAAATACTGTTAAAATATTAATAATGTGAACAATGTGATGCTAAAGGAGTGAAATATGGTGTGCTCACCTGCTCGGTGTTTCAAGGAGAGCGAGACCGCGAGTAGGCGGGTTGGGAGACAGCTGTACAGTGAACGGACAGTGAATGGGCAGGCTGGTGAGAGCTTGTATTTTTTTTTTAAAATCATGCAATGGGAATCAAAACTTCAGAGAGGCTGCCATCAATTTAGTTTATGAAATGGGCATCAACATATAAACAAGATCGCTGCTTTAGCTTTTCTGAACATTCTGAGTGGGCAGCTTTACCAATATCAGTGCCCACTGGGCATGGCTGGACCTTTTTCCTGTGGGTAAGACAAATTATCACACAAGCATTGCCCAGTCAGATTGCTTATACTATATTGTGATGCCCATTTCATAAACATATATATATATAGAGAGAGAGGGAGGGATATATAGAGATATGGATAGTTAGATATATCTCCCTCCTCTCTCTCTCTCTCTCTCTCTCTCTCTCTCTATATATATATATATATATATATCAGTGGCTCAGTAGGTAGCACACTCGCCTCTGAGGCCAGGAGATCAGAGGGCTGTGGGTTCAGTTCCCACATCTGGCATTTGGGTTAATATCCCAGTACTGACACTGTAGTGCAGCTTGAGAGGGATGCTGCACTTCTGAGGTGCCATCTTTCGGATGAGACGTTAAACTGAGGTCCCATCTGCCTGGATTGGTGGTAGTTCAGGTGGATGTTAAAGATCCCATGGCACTAATCGAAAAGAGTAGGGGAGTATTTATTATAATAAGAAACATAAATCACAACACAGTAATACAGAGTATCATAAACATGTCATACTTTGTAAAGGAAAAGAGAACCTCTTACATGCCAATCCTTCAATTTATCCATAGAACAAATTACTTAAATTTAATGAAATGCGTAAAACCTTTCCACCATTTCATAACTTCGAGCGAGGTGCACACTTGAGCTTCTTTAACATAGATTCTAGAAAGTTCATTTGACACTAAACAAGCAAGACAATCGTAAGCCATCCTCTTCTGATAAAGCACCCATTTACATCTTGCCTGCCATAAAAAAAAACGTAAACAACCGAAAAATAAATGCAAGGTGCTAGGATGATAAGAATTATAACTAGGGGGTAGATCCCTAAAACTAATATATCATAGGTAATCCAGGACAGTCATTTTAATCTCCACAAATTTGCTAAATAAACCCACAATCCCTTTGCATAAGAACACTGTAAGAAAAAATTAACCATAGTTTCTTCAATATTAATACAATCTGGATAAGGGCAATTTCTTTCCTCTTTAACTTTGTATTTTGCATTCCACCTCAGATTAAGCCGACCATACATGATAAGCGATTGAGTTTCCCATTGATGTAAAGGTAATCTGGAATTATTGAGTTGGGCCAACACCTTAGGATTCCTTACCAGGGGACAATTCGTAAAACAAGGAGTTTGTGGGTGAATGGATGACATTAATAATTTATACATAGACTGCATATTATTAGTCTGAATCATGTCTTTAGAGATTTGCCATTGGAATAATTTTTGTGCTGCTGGTCTAAAATATTCCAGTATATGCAAATGAGAATTTAATTTCGGAGCTAAACTATGCCAGGCTTTGAAATAAGAGCTCAAAGCCCTGACTCCCCAAATCTTTTGAACACTCTCTTCCTGATCCAAAATACATTTAATAGAATTTATAAAAAAAAAAGAGAAAACATAAACACAATTGGATCTATCATTCCTAACCCTCCCACACTTTCCCCCAAATAAGTATAATGCCTTTTTATTGGTTTCAGGCGATTTCCCCACACCATTTGAAAAAATATACTATAAAGCTTAGTCTCCAGCTGTGATGGTGCAGGGAAAATCATAGCCGTATACAGTAAGCAGGGTATAATATATTGTTTTAGGATATGTATCCATTTTAGTTTAGAAAATTTCCACTGTTTCCATCTGTTCACTTTCTCCTCTGCTGTTCTTAAAGCTAATTCCCAATTTTCTATTGGTAGATTTTGAGGACCAAAGAGAATACCTAAAATTTTCAGAGGGATTCTAGAAATATTAATATTCTCCTGAATTACCTCAACAGGACTGAGTGCCCCAATGAATAACCCTCTGGTTTTCTGCAAATTTAACTTCGCATTTGAAACCACTGAAAAAAACTGAAATGCCTTAAAAAACTCCTGAATTTGTGTCTGGTTTGAAAAATAAAGATTTTGATCGTCAGCATAAGCTTGTAGATGAAGCTGAGAAGAAAAACACTCTCCCCCTATTCCTACCCATCTGGGGGGTTTAACCAAAAACTGCAGCAGGGGGTCTGAAGAAAAAATATACAAAAGGGGACTCAGGGGGCATCCTTGCCGGACTCCAGTTTTTATGTGCATGCTCGGAGCAGCACCCCCTTGCAAAATTGGGTGAACTTTAGTGTGCTGATAGAGTAATTTAATGAACGGAATCAATTTTCGTGGATCCCATAAACATGCAGGACACAGAAAAGATAAGGGAGATGAACCCTATCGAAAGCCTTCTCAAAATCTGCTGCAAGGATACATCCAGATTTACCAACCAGAGATAGATGCTCAATGACATCTCGTATTAACATCAAAGCTGATTGAATCCTCCGATCAGGAACACCACCAAACTGATACGGAGAAATAACCAGCCTCGCGTAATGTTTGAGTCGATTATTTAAAATGTTAGCAAATATTTTATAGTCAGAGTTTAGGAAAGTAATAGGTCTCCAATTCTTAATATCATGTCTATTCCCAGTTTTGAATAGGTGTATCAGTAATCCTGTTGTAAAAGATGGAAACATAGAATTAGTATCCCAAAAATACTGAAATAAAATCACTAGACATTCACAAAATTCACACAAAAAACATTTATATAGCCGATTGGGAAGGCCATCAATCCCAGGTGATACATTAGGCTTCATTTTCTGAATAACCTCCCATATTTCCATACAGGTAATAGGTTCTAATACACTAAAACCCTCCGTTGGTACCGAGAGAAAACTGCAGGAACTTAAGAAATTTGAAATTGTTTCCTCTGAAATTGGTGCCTTAGGTTCCAATAGCAGATAATGTTGACTAATAACATTCCTAATTTGTTCTTTTGTGATTGCTTTAGTGCCATCTGAAGTAAGTAAATAATCAATAGTGGAAGATTCTTTCAGCCGTTTGCAAGCCTTAAAGGAGTCGCCAATAGGAGATTTCCTTGTGCCATTAGAAAAAATGGCTTGCAACGTTTTTGCCCTATCATACTGGTATGTTTTCATATCATTTTTCAGCACAGAAATTTGTTGTGAGCAATTCAGTTTTGTAATATATATAAGTGACATTAATCTCTGAAGTTGTTGATGCAGAGATAAATATTTAAAAAAATTCTGATTTTTGGCCACCACTCCTTGTTTTTTAAACCAACTCCTAAGAGCTAATTTAATATCAGACCACCATGCCCCCTTGTCTATATACAAAAAGGCCATGGAGAGACGGGCCTGAAGAAGCAATTTGACCCTTGATATTATTAGAAGGTTATCCAAAATTGAAGTATTCAATTTCCACTGTACTTGTGGTTTTGGAATCAGGTGTTCAGGTTGAAGAAAACAGATTAACAATAGATGGTCAGAAAACTCAATAGGACGTATATGAAAATCTTTTACCAACACAGAAGTAGAAACTAACAAATAATCAATAAGAGAATGCAAGTTCCCCTTTAGAAATGAAAATCTAGGACCCTGGGAAAGAAAAGACATACAATTCAGTAAACCAGCAGTCTGAATTATGGAAGCTAAAGCATTTGAATCACAATATATTTTTTTATCTTTCTGGGGTGTAATCAGGCTACAGTTAAAATCCCCAACCCATAGTATGTGAACAGAAGTGACCAAATATGGCTGCACTGCCTTCATGCAGGCCACTCTTTCTGATTTTGATTGGGGGTTATAAATGTTAATAAATCTATAACATATATTGTGCCATTTCCCATCTAAAATGAGAACTCTACCTATAATGAGATCAATGAGGTTATGAAGTGTAAATTCAAAAGAATTAAATAATATACCTAACCCATCTGCACTATCTGTACCAAAGGACCAGTAGGAGGGACCCCAGGGCCAATCTCTCTTAAAAGTGGATAATTGCTCAATGGAATACATCCAAGTTTCTTGGACAAAACTGACTGAAAGGTTGCAATCATGAATATATTGAAATATAGCCTGCCATTTGATAACATTCAATAAATTATGAGTATTCAAGGACCCCCAAGTTAACAGCATAGCAGAGGCAACCGAAGACCCCTAGCTATTATTTTTCCCGTTTTTTCTTTTTTTTCTCTTTATAATTACCCACAGAATGGGAAATGGTGGATAAAGTAGATTTTTGGGAATCAGAATCCCCTACATCCATTTCAGTCTCCCCCCATGGGGTGAACAAGGCCGCATAGGAGTTACTAGTTTCTACAGAGACAGAAGGAGGAGGAGATTTTGGTTGCAGGTTCCTGGAGGATCTCCTTCTGTGTAAAGGGGATGGAGGGCCCGCTACCCGAAAAGGTTTCTCAGACTCCACCGGATCTGTATAGCACACCGGGACCATTTCTGGATTTACCTGGGAGTCATTACAGGCCTCTTCTTTCTTAAGATGAGGCAGAGCTACAGTAGGCACCTTCACTAAAGGTGGTGAGGTAGAAAGCCCAATAGAAGAGGTAGTCTGATTATTTTGTTTAACAATCTCCGGGAGGGGGGGAGGGGGGATAGTGCAAGCAGCATCTTGTGCCTGTTGAATCAAAAGCTCAGGACTGATGCAAGAAGCCTTGTTCTTTGCAGCCCAAGGACAATCCTGAAAAATATGTCCATATTCCTCACAAAGGTCACACCTGGTAAGGTTTGTGCATTGCATAGTGCCATGCCCAATTTCACCACAATTGTCACAGAGGGGTTGGTCACAGACACTGGACAGGTGAGTCCTTGAGCCGCACTTATAACATGCCCTTGGCTGCCCTCCATAAAAACATACCCCTCTATCCCTACCCAGCAAAAAAGAGTTAAGGATATGCTCAATACCAGAATCTGTTTGTTTAAGCTTGATTTTATACTTCCAACCCCCCGTCCAAAATTGCTCTGAATCCAAAATGGGTTCTGGAGAACTTAAAACATCACATTTTTGGGATAACCAAAAAGTAATATCTTCCACAAGGACCCCCTCATTCTGGAACATCACAGTTACAAACTTGATTAAAGGTTTGGTAAGGGGAATGACTAGAAAAGGGGCCCATGTGGGAGAAAACTTAACCTGGCCATACCGTTCCCAAAAGAGATCTAAAGCATAAGTAGTCCTAAAGCTAACATCAAAATTATCCTCGCTAGATATATTAATGAAAGCGAAGACATCTTTTGGGGAAAAGTGAAGGGAGTCTTTAAGTAGAGTTTTTCCAACATAATATCTGTCTGGTCTAATTTCCAGCCCTCCTTTATAATGAATCCGAACAGCATTTCTGTGAGGGGCGGCCTCCCTTTTTACAGTAGAGAAAAGTTCTGACATTAAGGGTTTACGTGGAGGGGGATCAGAGGCCTCTGGATGAGATGAAACAGCTGTAGTCTGCAGTGTACAGTCATTGTGAGGAACTCTGGATTGCAAAGGAATAGCTTTGGGTAGTATAGGAGAGACATGAGGTAACAGTTCCTTGGATGTAATCTCTTGCAACCCCACTGCTGGGCCACTTTTAATTTTTAATCCAGGCTCCCAGGAAGGAGAATCTTGAGAAAAGTTCGGGCTGGATCCCCACTCTGAGTCTCGTAACCAAATACCAGTCGAGGATTGCTTCCAGCCTGCACCCATTAGGGCTTTCCCTGGCTTTCAGGGACACCCTAATGAATTAGGAGGGAGTGAATCAGTTTTTATTTGGAGTTTAGGAGGATTCCCTAGAATAGGTGCAGCGTTTTTCACCGCTGGCTGTTTAGAGCGAATGTCAGTAAAAAGAAATTCAGGAACCCCCATTTGAGACTCCGCTTTGGACTGGTAAATGATTGCTGAAGGGACTGCAAGGTTATCCCCTCCTGGATTCTTAAACACAAAGCCAGTCTTTTTATTAAGTGGGGTTGTTAAATTATGTCCAAATCAGAGGAGCAAGCGACTGAAACGCCAGTTGGTTTAGTAAAACTCACAGAATGCTCCACATCGCGGTCCTGCAAAAGAGAATCTTCAGGCTTTTCAACAACAATTTCACTGCCAGCCTTGAAAGAAACTCTGTCCAAATCAGCAGATTTAGCATTGTCAGGGAGTATAAGAGGTAACTCACCGCACTCAGCAGAGTTTGTAGCAAGCTGTTCCTCAGCTGGAATCCTGACAGCTTGCGCTTTGCTAATGACAGGGAGTGCTGCAGCACACTGCAGCTGCTTTCTCATCAGCATACCTCCAGAATGAAGTGGACCTTGCTCCTCGAGCAAACCACGAACTCCAACACCCAAATTCTTGTGTTGCAACAAAACAGAAGTAAATACTGAATCCATAGGTATCTCTAGGCGCTCTACAGAGATAGCAACTTTGTGAAATTCATCTTCTGATTCCGAATCCACAATACTTTCCAGAATAGCCTCAGGCTCAATAACAGAGGGAGCCGAGGCAAACGCTCCCCCTGTATAGACGTCCTCTGCCTCCACAGTCTTGCTGCAAGTGGCCATCTTGCCAACAGCCTGTCCCCCTACTGGCCAAACAGTAGGGGAATTTCCCCGGTGTCCTGGCCAAATTTCCCTCATTCACTAAAAATACCAGCAACTGCTTAAATCTGGCTCAAGGTCAGTTGGCATTCATCTGTATCCCCTCCCCAGGGTCGTGCCTGAAAATAGGCAGGATTTGTCTAGTGCACTTACCCGGTCAACAAAAACTAAATAAAATTAAATTAAAAAAATACATATATATATTTTATATATATATATATATATATACACGAACATACAAAAACTGCCAGTACATACAGGCCGTATGTTCAATCACGTCTGCTTGAGTATGCAGCTAGCAGACCATTGTACTGCAGCTGCCCCTCCCTCCCCCAGCCTCTCTTTTGAGGTCATGCCCCTGTTTGCTGACCACACCCCATGCTTTGCTCTCTTTCTGAACATCCTCTTAACCCTGTCCCACCCCCTCTTTAAACCTCCCACTGATGTTAAGGACACCACCTCACCTGGCAGGATGTTCCACCCTGTCACCACTCTTTCTGTAAAGTAATGCCTTCTCATTTCCCTCCTGAACCTACCTCCCTCCAGCTTCAGACTATGCACTCTAGTGTCCCTCCCCACCCTGCGCTTAAGAATGCTACCCATGTCAACCTTATTTATGCCCCTCATATATTTGAAGGTTTTTATTATGTCCCCCCATCCCTCCGATCCTCCAGGAAATACATTCTAAGTACACTCAGTCTCTCCTTGTATGGCTTGTCCTCCAGCCCTCAGATCGTCTTGGTTGCTCTGCATTGAACCCCTTCCAGCAATTTGATATCTTTCTTCAAGTAGGGGCACCAGTACTGCACGCAGTACTCCAGGTGCGCCCTCACCATCAATCTGTACAGTGGCAGGATGACCTCTCCTTGCCTGGAGGTGATTCTTCTTGCGATACACCCCGGCATCTTGTTAGCTTTGGCTGCTGCTTTTCTACACTGTGCTGAGTGGTTAAATTTCCCTGTTATCAGCATCCCCATATCTTTTTCCTCCTCTGTAGTGGACAATTGTACCCCACTCAATCAATAACCACTTCTCGAGTTTCTTACTCCCAAGTACATGACTTTGCACTTTTTAGCATTAAACCCCAGCTGCTATGTTTCTGACCGCTGCTCAAGTTCAGCCAGATCCCCCTGCAGTCCTTGCCACCCTTCTGCATCATCCACCACTGCTCTGATCTTTGTGACATCTTCAAAAAGGCTGACCTTGTTCTTAATGCCATGCAAGATGTCTGCTATAAACATGTTGAACAACACTGGACCCAAGACCGAGCCCTGTGGCATTCCACTGGTTACATATATTGAAGAAGAGATTTCCCCCTCCCACCAACACTCTCTGCTGCCTGTCCTGGAGCCAGTTTTTTACCTAGTCCACTGATTTCTCCCCTACTCCCTTGTAACTCAATTTGCTAAACAGCCTCCCATGTGGTACAGAATCAAAGGCCTTGCTAAAATCCAGGTACAGAACATCCACTGCTTGGCCCCTGTCTAGTGCCCTAGTCACCCAGTCGTAAAAGTCAACCAGGTTTGTCAGGCAGGATCCGCCCAAGACAAACCCCTGCTGGCTGTTGTCCTGGAGTCTGTTCACCTCCAGGAAGGTTACTAACTTTTCTTTCAGTATTGTCTCCATCAGCTTCTCCAAAATGGATGTAAGACTGACCGGTCTATAGTTGCCTTGTTCATCCTTGGGTCCACTTTTGTGAAGGGGCACCACATGCACCATCTTCCAGTCCTGTGGCACACATCAAGTCCCCAGAGAAGAGTTGAACAGGTCTACAAGTGGCTCTGCAGGACGTCCGCCAACTCCTTCAGAACCCTGGTGTGTATGCCGTCTGGTTCGGGTGCCTTATCAACCCGCAGAGCTCTTAGTCCCTCCAAAACCTTGCTGACCAGGATCCCCCCTTCTGTTAAATCTGTCCCCCCGTGCCCCCCCCCCGCACACTTCCTGTCGTATTGATTCTTTCTTCTCTTTGGTAAACACAGAGCAGAAATATTCATTGAGTGCTTCTGCCTGCTCGTCCCCCTTTACTGTCCACCCTTCACCCTTCTTTATTCTTACTATTTGGCCTCTTCAGTTCCTTCTCTCCCTTATATACTTAAAGAACTCCTTATCCCCCTACCTAATACCCATGCAAGCCTTAGCTCCCTTGAGGCCTTGGCTGCCCTGACTGCTTTGCTCAATTCACTAGATCTCTTCTGATATTCCTCCTTATCCTTCCCCCTTTTGGAATGTCACCATTTTCTGAAGGCTGCCCTTTTTCCCCTCACTTTTACCAACACCTCCCTGTTGATCCAGCTCAGCTTCCTGGCCCTGGCCTTTTTGTTTTGGATCCTTGCGCACAAGCTAGCCTCTGCTTGCTCTCTTCTAGCCCTGCCAACCGCTGCTAAAGTTCAGCCAGATCCCCCTGCAGTCCTTGCCACCCTTCCGCATCATCCACCACTAATCTGATCTTCATGTCATCTGCACTGCTAGCCCTTGCTTGATTACTTCCCACCTCTGGTTAGCATCCATGTGCAGGCCAATACTGGCTAGGTGCTCCAACAGTATGCCCCTCACCCTGCTAAAGTCAGCCCACCTGAAGTCTAACACCTTTGTTCTGATCTTGACTGCCTCTTTCCCCATACTAAGGGAGAACCACACTGTGTGGTGGTTACTCCCTGCCAACGGGTCCTCAACCCACAGCTCCCTAACAAGATCCTCATTGGTTAATACAAGGTCCAGAATGTTCTCTTCTCTAGTTGGCTCCCTGACCAACTGGACTAGGAAGCTACCCTGGACTGCATCCAGGATGACCTGCTCCCTGGTGCTCGATGTGACAGGGGTGCTCCATTTTACCCTTGAAGTCCCTCATAATCACAGTGTCTTCCTTCCCACTGACCCTCCTTATCTGCTGTGCTAGCTCCCTGTCTATGTTCTCTGTCTGAGAGGGTGGCCTATACACCACCCCCAATCTAACCCCTCTCCCTTTTGAGCCCTGTACCATCACCTATAATGCTTCTGCTCTTCCTTCCTCCCTCCCTCCCCCATACTACACAACATCCCTTCCCTAACATATATGGCTACCCCCCCTTTCCCTTTTTCCCTGTCCTTCCTGTATAGCCTGTATCCTGGGACTATCAAGTCCCAGTCTTGGTATTGGGTGGCCCATGTTTCGGTGATGGCAGCTATGTCCACCTCACCATCTGCCAACAAAGTCTGCAATTTGGCCGCTTTGTTCCCCAAGCTGCTTGCATTCAAGGACACCACCCTCCAGTATGAGCCCTGCCCTATAGTTCCTGATAGCTCACCCTTAGAGCAAACCCTATCTGGATATTTCCCTGACTCTTCCCTGCTGCTTTCCCTACTTGCACTATGGCCCATTCCTCTTTGATTGCGCTTAGTGCCCATCCCGAATGGCACTTCCTCTGAACCTTTATTGCTACTTTGGGGGGTAGATCCAATGGTCTCTTTGGCTTTGATACCTTGTTTGGTGTCCACCCTCTGTCCCCTCCCACACTCAGTTTAAAGTCACCCTAGATGTTGTGTACTCTCCCAGCCTCTGCTTTAATACACCTTATTCCTCCCTACTCAAGTGTAGTCTGTCTGGGGCATACAGGGACCTGTTTTGCCATGTTCTGTCCCACCCCCCACTAACCCGTATCCTCTGGTCTAACACCATGCTCCCAGCCATGTGTTAAACTCTGAGATCTTCTGCTTCCTGACCGTACTTGCTCCAGGTACAGGGAGTACCTCTGAGAAAGCAACTGAGGACCCCGCCTCATTACACAGCTTGCCCAACCCCTCGAAACTCTTCAGAACCTCCTCAACTGTGTTTCACCCCCAAGCTGTTTGTGCCCAGGTGCACTATAATGTGAGGCTTCTCCCTTTCACTTCCTGCCCACCTCTGAATATATGGCTCCACCTTCCTGCTGTCATGCCTGGCATACATTCGACCCATATGAGGCTGTGCTTCCCTCTCCATTTCACCCCTATAAGTATGGAGTCCCCCAGGACTAAGACCCTGCCTCCATTGTCCTGCTCCATCACCAGCTTTCCCCCAGATCTCTGCCAACTGTTCTGCCTAGCCCCTACGTCCTGTATGTGTATGATACCCTCTGCCTCTTCAGTGCCCTGCATTGCCCCCTCCTCTATCCTGTCCCCCACCCCTCTACTCCTAATAAAAGATCTCTCCTTTATTGTATACCCCTGCTCCTCCTCCCCCACTATACTTTCTGACAACTTGTCAGGCATTTCAGCCCTCTCTCATGCCCTGCAGTCCACTGTCTTTCTGTTCCCCTTACTTGCTTCACTAGTAACCCTTGCGTCACTACCACATCCCCTTCCTCCTGCCCCCCCTACAAGGCCCCCTTCTGCCTGATCACCCAAGGTGGCCAGCACCGAGAACCTATTAGTCGAGACTTCATCCACATGCCAATGTTTCCCAGGGTTCCTACAATAAGACTCTCTTCCCCTCCCTGTGTGTGGTGTAGAACCCACCTACTCCTGGTCTTTATCCAGTCCCCAGCCTTGGTACCCCCAGGTTCTTGTGTAGGTGATGATTACGTTACCTTATGTACCCTATGACTGTTCACCATGCTCCCTGTAGTGTATTTACTACTGCTCAAAGGTTCCAGATTGCCTCTGCCATGTGCTCCATCCCCTCCATACAGTTCCCTCTTAAGGCAACTAATCTCTCCCCTTAGCTGCTCCAGTTGTCTGCACAGCAAGCACCCCCCAGCCCTCCATGTGATTCCCTAGAATATAGCTGCCCCACAGACACTACAGCCTACTACCCTACCTCCATTAGCTGCTGCATATTTAGTGTGCAGCCAGCCCCTGGTCTCCCCCCCCCGAATGGTGTCTGTCCCATTCCCAGGAACCTCCCCTCCTTCTAGGTATCTGCATTGTCACTCTGCCTTCGATGGCCTCCTTTTCCAGTATCCGCCCCTCATAACCCCAAGTACAGGTACAATGAATAAGATAGCCCTGCAACCCCCATTACCGTCCTATAGGTAGCACCTCTAATTAGTACAAGAATCACATCCCGGCACCCCCTATAAAGAAGGAGTAGCCCAAGGTGGGTGGAGTGGGGAAGGGATGGAGGGAAACTACCTTGGTGTCCCAATGTAAACTATCAGCCCCACTCCCAGAGTCTTGTTCCTTTCCCCCAGCCAATGCTCGCACAGCCCTTAGAACATAAAAACAAGAATACGAGCAATAAGAACACAAAAAAAAAACTTTTCTTGGGTACTTTCCTGTTCTGCAGATGTTCTTGTTCCCCTAGTGCTCCAGTGCATCCTGTGCCCCGCAAGTCCCGTTCACTGCCGCTCCCTAATGCCGAACGCTGAATGGACAGTATATACAGTATACACAGTACCCACGTACACATAGTAACACAGTACACAGTATATCCATATATACAGTATACACTATTGGAATGACAGCTCACTTTGATATGTCAGTCAAGGGCTGTGCTGGTCACTGACTTGGGTTTGGGATGGTGATGGAGTGGGGTGGTGGTGGGGGTCTACTAGACACCATACAAATCTATAACTTTTCTTATACAGGCAGATCAGGGATAGGCAGGGTGGTTCAGTACACCACCAGGGAGACAATCATGTTATGGCAGGGGGATTGAAAGTGGGGGGGATAGCAAGACCACCATGGCATATCTATATTTTATATCAGGTCAGTGATCATCAATCATGGGGGAAGGGACCACAAGACCACCAGGGAGACTGTTTGTGCATGGGTCCGTGATCAAGGGAGGGTGGTGACAGTAGATCATCTGGGAAAGTAATACTGTCATAACATGCAGGCAATCGGCCATGGAGGGGTGGCGCTGTGGTCCCTCCACCAACCACTATGGTTGCGTAGGATTAAAGCAAGGTATCAGTCGGTGATATTTACTCCATGCAAGGAGAACCGCAAAAGGTCAGTGAAAGGAGCAAATGCTTTGTGATGGGCACAGTGCCAATATGGAGGTCTCCTCTCCCTCATTTGCATTGTGTCACCCTGCACACCCCTGGTGCAAACCCGGTTTGTGTGTGCAAAATGGGCTTCTGTGAGTACCAGTCTGGCACAAAACCAGGTTTGCACGGCACAAACAAGCTTAGCACCGGGGACAAAGGTTTGTGAATCTGGTACCAGATTCCCTACATAAATAAACACATTTTCAAACTTGCAATAGAATAGGTTAGAGTACATTGAATTATATTCGATTCATGTTTACCAGAGTGTAAAATATCAGTTCCACTATGCCGCAGCGACAAGAAATTTGTCGACTGTCAGCACAGCAACAGCACAACACCACCAACTGGTGTCATGCCGTCGCTTGGGGAACAAGTGTTTTCTGTGGGGGGCTGTGCCCCCCGCACCCCCCACACTTTAGATTACTAACTCCAGTCAGAGTTAGTTCAGGAAGGGGGGCAAACACCCCACCAGCAACAGTGTCGGGAACGTGGAGACCATCACAGCGAACTGCTGAAAATTTCGCTGTGATGGTCTTCGTGGTATTCCCGTCACTGTGTGGTCGGTATACCTAAAATATCCAGCAGCCTCATGAAACTTCCGCAAACAGGTTTTGAGAATCTCCGTGGATTCTGTGCTGACAACAAAAAATGGTATTGGTATCCCTCTCCCTTGAGTGCTCCTGAAGTGCACAGCATAAAAAGCAAAGTCATACTGTGTGATTCCTTTGTACGTGGCATTTTCATTGTGGTTAAGAAGATTGTGACCACTGTTCTCGGGCATTAACCTCACAATGCAACCACGCACATTGTTCTCAGTTACAAATTGAAATGACACATATGCTGGGCAAGAGTTTGCTCGAGTCACTTGTGGATTGCCCATAGAATTGGCAGTAGCTTTATTCAATCATTCACATCTCCACTGAAACATATTTGGTGACCTGTTTCTGCATGCAGAAAAGCGGCCATTGCCTTGATGTTCCAGTGACATCAGATGCTTGGTCATGAACAGATCCATGGGCACTTCTTTCAGTATATGAATACTATGAAGGACACAGAGTCTCATTCTTTGTGCAATGACTACTCAATTGAAAAGATCCAGAAATCATCCTTTGTCATCTGTGATAACACAAAAGTCATGTTATTTGAGTACTACACATCAGTAAGTGATGCAATATATACAAAGGCAATTTCTAGATTGAACATAATATCAATGGGTACTGCCATGGGTAACAACTACCTAAGTGACAACAGGTTCTGCCACGTAGGGAACAAATATAAAATTGCTACTGCCTGGATGCAGCACATGCACCACTAGAAATAGGCGCTGCCCTAGGGTAGAACATATTACCGATTTGGTAGGGTAAGCTTGCAGGAACTTTCATACAGCAAATAAGGTATTCAGTTGGCACCAAAGTGGAAGGGGACATAGGGTCATCCTATCTGATCACCTTAAGGAATCAAAGCAGTGTGCAAAGGCTGCAGGGATGGCCAGTGGCATACTGGGGTGCATAGGCAGAGGTGTTACTAGCAGGAGATGGGAGGTGGTGATGCCATTGTATAAAATATTCGTAATGCCTCATCTGGAGTACTGCGTGCAGTACTGGAGACCACACATGCATAAAAACATAGACAAGGTGGAGGCTATCCAGAGAAGGGCGACAAAGATGGTGCATGGCTTGCATCACAAAACATATGAGGAGAGACTAAGAGATTTTAATATGTACCCACTGGAAGAGAAAAGAGAAAGGGGGGACTTGATAGAAACGTTCAAGTATGTCAAGTGCATAAACAAGGTGAAGGTGGGGGATCTTTTCCAATATAGAAAAATTACCAGAGCGAGGGGACAATATGAAATTGAAGGGGGGGTAAATTAAGAGGTAATGTGAGGAAGTTTTTCTACACAGAAAGGGTGGTGGATGCTTGGAACAGTCTTCCACAAGAGGTGGTGGGGGGGCAAGCACAGTGGAGGGGTTTAAACATGCCTAGGACAGGCATAAGGGAACCTTGGTGGGGATGCAGTGATGAAAAGCCGTTGATCACTTAGGGTCAGTGGACATATACTGTACATGTATAGGGCATACGGCTGACTGGAAGGGCCTAGTGGTCCTTATCTGCTGACAATTTCTGTGTATGTAGTTAGGAACTAGAGAAAAGTTACTTAGACTGGACAAATGTGGTGCCGTGGAGGTACCATCTACAAAACTGACAGTAGGTGCTGAACGGGAGGCAGCACATGACACACTGGCAACAGGGGATACCCTGCAAGTAACACATACCCCATTGGCAATAAATCCTGCCTTGCACATTGCTCAGACACATAGAAACATAGAAACTGCTGGCTGTAAAGGACCTCTTGGCCTACCTAGTCTGCCCTAAATTCCCTACCTAGTACGGTACCGTAGACCGTGTTTAATCTCTGGCCTTACCCCCCTTCCCGCCCTGTTACTAAGGTCGCGGTGTGCCTACCTCATGCATGTTTGAACCCTGGTACTGTTTTTGTACCCACCACCTCTGCTGGGAGGCTGTTCCAGGTGTCCACCACCCTTTCCATGAAGAAGTACTTCCTTATATTCCCTGTAACTCTCCACCCTTCCAGCTTCATATTATGCCCCTTGTCCTTCAGCATTTCTTTCTGTGCATGATGCCACCCCTCCTGTACCTTTTCAATATATTTAATGTATTTGAACATTTCTATCATGTCTCCCCTTTCACTGCTTTCCTCCAGGGAGTACATATTTAATTCCTTCAGTATTTCATCACAGGACTTCTGATGTAGGCCATGCACCATTTTGGTCACACTTATATGCACCACTAAATGATACGTTGCCCTGGATTTCTGTGTCCCATGTGCATAATTTTGCAGTTTTTAGAATTGAAGCCTAGTTGCCAGACACTTGACCATTCTTCCAGCTTTTTCAGAACTTTTCTCATTTTTTCCACTCCCCTGGTGTGTACAATCTGTTGCAGAGTTTTGTGTCATCCGTGAACAGGCAAACTTTCCCTTCCAGCCCCTCTCCGAGGTCACTAATAAAGACATTGAAGAGGATAGGTCCCATTAGTGACCCCTGAGGCACCCCACTAGTCACCATGCCTTCTTCCGAGTGAACCCCATTTACCACCACTCTCTGAGTCCTGTTACTCAGCCAAGTACATACCCATTTCACTATCTTTGGACCCACTCCCATGTTGCCCAGCTTGTTTACCAGTCTTCCATGCAGGACAGTGTTGAAGGCATTACTTGAAATCCAGGTATGCGACATCCACCGTTCCACCCTGCTCCACCTCTCTAGAAACCCAGTTGATGAACTCGATCAGGTTTCTTTGGCAATATCTCCCCCTTGTGAACCCATGCTGCCTCAGATCCTATAATCTGCTGGCTATAAGGTATTACCCAATCTTTCCTTTTACTATTGTTTTCATAACTTTGTTCATCACCAAAATCAGGTTACACTCTGCCTTATTTCCACTCTTGTTGAGAGGGATCACATCCACACTCCTCCAGTCCCCAGGGCCTTACCTCATATCCAGAGATAGATTGAACAGGTCCTTCAGAGGCACAGTCAGCACCTCCTTTAGTTCTTTCAGTATCCTGGTAAGAGCCCAGTCTGGACCCATTGCCTTATCCATGTTTAGTTTCGCTAGTTCCCTGAGGACTCACTCCTCCGTAAAAGGGCTAGTGTCCATCTCCCTTCCCTTTATGCCCTTTTCCCCTATTTTTGGTCCTTCTACACCTACCTTTGTGAGAATTGAACAAAAGTACTTATTTATTATGTATGCTTTCTTCTTATCTTCTTCCACAGTTCCCCCCTTCCCTTTTAGTCTTACAATCCCTGCCTTCTTTTTTTACTTATGTACATGAATTTTTTAACCCCATTTTTTACTGACTTGGCAATGCTGTCCTCTGTTTGTGCCCTTGTTCTCCTAGTTGCTTTCCCTGCCTCCCTTTGGTTCTCCTGATAACTCTCCCTATCCTCTTCCTTCTGAGTCTACCTGTATCTCTTGAACTCCTGCTTCTTCCTCCTTACCTTCTCTGCCACTTCCTTGGAGAACCATAGCAGACTGTTTTTTTCTGTTACTTTTTCACCTGTCTTGACAATGACAGGGTGTAGAAGCTCCAGAGAAGGGCACCTAAGATGGTACATGGCTTGCACTACAAACCATATGGGGAGAGATTGAAGGACCTCAATATGTACTCGTTGGAGGAGAGGATGGACATGATACAAACTTTCACGTACCTAAAGGACATTAACAAGCTGCAGGGAGTAGACACCTTCCAATACAGGAGGAGTACAATAGCGAGGGGGCATGACACGAAATTAGAAGGGGGCACATTAAGAGGGAATGTGAGGAAGTTTTTATTCACATAGAGGGTGGTGGACACATGGAATATTCTATCACAGGAGGTAGTGGGAGTGAGCACAGTGGGGTGATTTAAACATGCCTGGGACAGGCATAGGAGAACCTTAGAGGTAGGGTGAAGGAAGGGGAAGCCACTGACAAGATAGGGTCAAGTATACGGCTAATGGGAAGACTAGATGGGCCTTGCGGTCCTTATCTGCCAACAATTTCTATGTTTCTGTGTTTCTTACATGGAGGTTCATTACCTTCTCAATGGCTTCCCTAACTCCTGCCCATTTTTCTTGTACTCTATCCATTTTCCCTATCCATGCTAGGACTTTCCATAGGCACTCTCCCATTTTCTAGAAATTGGCACATCTGAAGTCTAGGACCCACATCTTAATGTGGTGTGTTTCTGGCCCAGTCCTTATACTGAACCACACAATGAATATGATGAATATGAACATCAGGAGTGTGTTGTAAGAAAGTATAATGTTGACCACGTTACTGCATTGCAGTAATTTTATATAGGCTGAATTTATTTTGTTTTTAAGTTAGAAGAGATGATGTTATTAATGTATTATTGATAATTTTTATTTGTCTTTCATTTGTAATTGTAATTGTCTATTGCTGCGGAAGCTCATTGTAAATGAGTCTCAGCTCAATCTAGTAAATACCTGTTCATAAATGTAATGAATAAAACATTTAATAAGAACAACGGGATCACAGGTCCACAGGTGGATTCCCACTGTGATGGCAGCAACACTGTCACCATTTGATAGGAACAGGTCCAATATCGCCCCTGACGAGTGGGTTCCTTAACTAGTTACCTGAGGAGCACCCCCTTTAGGGAGTCTAGGATTTCACCACTTTTATTGTTGCTGCAGCAGGGATGCTCCAATCCACATCTGGTACATTGCAGTCCCCCACTAGCAATACCTCCCCTTTTGTGCCATCCCTTGGATTTCTTCTATCATAATCTTATCCCCCTCCTCCCCCTGTGCTAGAGGTCTATATATCAACCATGTTTGAATACCTGCCCCCTTCAGTCTCCAGGGTGACCCACAGCACCTCCGCGTCTCCTTGTTCCCACTGTATTTACATGGCCTTAATGCTTCCCCACATGTAAAGAGCCACCCCTCCTCCCTTTTTTCATATCCTGTCCCTCCTAAGTACAGCATGCCCTGGTATGGCTACATCCCAGTCTTGGTTTACATTACAGCAGGTCTCAGTAACTGCGACTATGTCCAGAACTTCTGGTGCCATGGCGGCCTCTATGTCTGCCATCTAGTTGCCCAGAGTTCGAGCATTTGCATACATTGCTCTCCAATTTTGTACTACAAACGTATGAAAATTACAGCAGATTCATGCCACATGCAGATCACAGTCTAATCTACTGTAGATGCCCCCCAACCCATCCATCTGATTTACCACCCCAGTCTGCCATCTACCCCACCTCTATTTTGAGCTTACCTTTGACTCTGTCCCATCCCATCTTAAAACTGCCCAAAGTTTTCAGCAGAATCAGCTCCTCTGGCAGCTCGTTCCACCTTGATACCACCCTTTCTGTGAAATAGTGCCTTCTCATGTCCCTCTTGCATCTACCCTCCTCCAATTTCAGAATGTGTCCCCTCATGTTCCTCCCACCCTTTAGCCTAAAAATGCCACCAGTACAAACTCTATTCATGCCCTTTAAGTACTTGAAAGTCTCAATGATATCCCCATCTCCCTTCTATCCTCCATGGGAATGCATGTTGAGCTCGATCAGTCTTTCCTCATATGGTTTGTCCACCAGTCTTAGGAACATCTTTGTCACAGCACACTGCACCCCCTCCTGTAGTTTGATGTCCTTCTTTAAATAGGAGCACCAGGGGTCACGTGATGCAGTGCACCTAGAAGCAGCACTACTTTGAGGCTCCCGCCGATCAACCCCTTAATTAACTTTATTTCCCCCTAGCAATATCAAAAGCGAGCTCCGGATTCTAGTTCTATATCGCGTTAGCCTTCAGAGTCTCAGCAATTGTTGTTGTGACCGTCTACTACATCATTTTTTGGCTTTATAGCCGAGATGGAGGCCGAGATGAAACAGGCCGGAATCAGACACACGCCACCAGCTACCCCAGAAAAATCTGCTAAGAAAACCAAGCATCAAAGCTCTGGGAGCATCTCCAAATCTGGTACCTCCGGCTCCTCGGCGATTCCCCTGACAGAGGATCGTTTCCTTCAGGAATTGCTGCCCTTTAGAGAGACCCTGGAAGATATCTCTACAGAAGTGAAATCACTTCGAGGGGATCTAAGTGCTCTATCGCTAAGAATGGGAGACTCTAAAGCTAGAACCACCTCTTTGGAACGGTGGAAAGAGAAAACGGAGCCTGAAATCGTTCACCTTCGGCAGCAACTAGCTAGGCTTCAACTGAAAACAGAGGATTTGGAGAGGAGAAGCCAAAGGAACAATGTCCTGATACTTGTCTTGCGAGAGGCAGAGGAAGGCGCGGATGTTATCGGCTTTCTCCAGAAGTTTCTCACCAAGATCGTCGGCCCGTCACCCCTAAACCCACAGTATCACATAGAGTGGGCCCATCGATCTCTCAGGCCAAAACCTCCACCTGGAGCATCACCTAGGCACATAATCGTGAGATTTCTAAGCTATTTGGAGAAACAACACGTAATATCAAAATCTAAAGAACTTCAAGCCATTTTATGGGGCAGCGCCAAACTGAGGATAACTCAAGACCTTCCCTATGAAACTCGTCAAAAGTGGTCTGCATTCCACCCTATGGTCAGCAAATTAATCGCTGCGGGAATACGCTTTAAGATGACCTACCCAGCTAAACTACAGGTGGCAATGGACGGTGCCTGGCTTTCGTATGAATCCCCGGAGCAAGCAGCTTCAGACCTCGCAGTCAAGCTACCTAATCTCTTTAAGACTGGCTGAATGGAAATTTCACGGACCAGAAGCTATTAGTTTTCAATTGTGTTGAAGCAATTTGAGTACCTGCTCAGGGGTCTTTTTTTCTGTTCTCTTCTCATATCATCTTTTTTTCTCTCGCCTTTTCAGGTTGGCTGCAGAGGGCCGGTGGGATGTCCTGAGGCCTAATAGGCCTGACTCAGCGGTAGAGTGCCTGGGTCCCTCTGAGAGAGGGGGGTAGGAACTTTAGTTTGGAGAGCATTTCCCTACGCCCATAATAGGGCTGGTTCTTTTGGGTCCCACAGAACCTTAGGTCCCCTAGTCACTTCCTCATCCTTCCGATTGTTGAGATGTCCCGTGAATAGCAGTAATGCTGGGAGGTACGGGGATATTGGTGATTTTAACACCATGATGTTTAATTAATAGGGGTACAATGGCTTCAAATAGCTTCCCATGGAGCAGTACCCGCGAATACAAGTAGCTCAAATAAATTAGGCTTACGATTAGCTTCTTTCCATTTCTCTTGGGTCTAAATTCAGGAGCTAGCGAGTAATTTCGCAGAATTTGTTTTAATGGTTAGGGCGCACATTGGCAGTTCACTCAAGAGGGTTGGAGGGTGGGGAGCCTCGGGTTGGAGCAGGCTTAGGGAAGAACTGCATTTTGTACCAGGGAAGGGGGAAAGGCATATTCCCGGGGATGCAATTAATTACGACATACTTCCTCGAGGTATCTTTTATTTATTTATTTGCTTTTGTTAACCGGGTAAGCACACTAGACAGCCATGTGCCTATTTTCAGGTGTGACCCGGGAGAGTTACAGGTATGACTTCATACAGGAATAATTGAGGAAGCATTAGGAATACATAGGAAGGTAGTTACATATAAATACTTCGTACATAAACAATTGAGGGAGCATCAGGAATACATAGAAAGATAACAGGCAATTCAGTGCAGGCTCTAGAGCAAGGTAGGCATACATTGAGCGATTGAAGAACAGAGAAGAGCATATAAGAAATATACAGGCAGTTACAGGGCTAGCTCTAGGGCAAAGTTGGCACAAAGTTCCTACATGTACGATTGAGGAGACAAGAAACAAAACTAAAATAACAGGCAGTTCAAGGCTTGGTATCAATGCTCAGAATTGGCATTCATATTTAACCTTCATTTCTTATGGGAATGACGCCTATAGGGTTTGGTCCTTTGCATTTATCATTGATAGGTTAAATTTTACTTTCAAATGGGGACCTTTTATACATAGTTCGAGGGGTTGGGGGGTTCAGGGGGTTTTATGGTTCAGTTGCCTCTTCCGCTAATGGCAATGCTGAGAGTTAAAATTGCACTGTTATTTCAAGACATGTTCCCAGTATCCCAGACATACATGGTAGTTTGCTGGGAGGGGATATCTTATGTTAACACTATTTATGTTCAAGGGGTGATGAAGGTCGGGGGGGAGGCTGGAGTGTGCCTTTTGGGGTTCTCTTCTCATTTGTTGATTCATGTTTATTTTTATTTTTTTAACAAGACTGTTAATGACTTTAGCACCGGTTAAGATTGCCACATGGAACGTTAGAGGAGTCAGGGACATGACTAAAAGATATCAAGTTCTCAAAAAGTGTGCCCTCTTAAATATAGATATTCTTTTGATGCAGGAAACCCATCTTTTAACTACTGAAACAAATGATTTACGCAGACAGGGATTTTCCCAAGTCTTCACTGCCTGTGGGTCCTCATCGAGTAGGGGGGTGGCAATTCTGGTCAAGAGGAATATTCCATTTGCTGTTGAAGAAAGCTCATCAGATCCAGAAGGCAGATTCTTAATAGTCAAGGGTAAGCTCGGCAACACCATGGTGGTATTGGGTGCAATTTACGGCCCAGTTGGTGGCGATGCTGAGTTCCTTATGCGCCTAGCAGATAAGTTAAGCAGATTCCTGCCCTCCGTGTTAATCCTAGGGGGGGACTGGAATATACCTCCAACACAGGATCTAGACAGGACCTATAGACCATTAAAGCTTTTATCCCTTTCACAACAAGCCCTGAGGGACTTCATGGGGCTACTGGGATTGTGCGACCCATGGCGCTTACTTAATCCCTCCAGTCAGCTTTTCTCTTTCTACTCTCAGGCTCACCAGTCGTGGTCCAGATTAGACTACATTCTAACTAGTACCTCGTTTTTAACCAGCCTTCATCATACAGGAATCGAACCAATTGTTATATCGGATCATTCAATGGCATGGTTAGTGATTTCCCCTAACCCGAGTACCCAAAGGGATACTACCTGGAAATTAAACACACAACTTTTAAAAGAGGAACGTATAGTCTCTCACATTAGGGACCTAATTTCTTCTTATATGGGTATTAATAAGGGCTCCATTAAACGGGATGATCAAATATGGTGCTCCCTCAAATGCCACATCAGGGGGGAATTTATGAAGTTGGCTTCCAAAAGGAAAAAGCAAAGGGAGGCTAGAGCTATCTCTTTGCTAAATCAAATTAGGGTGGCCAAAAATACTTTATCTACATCCTCTCCTGTTGGTTCATTGGAGACCCTATTGAAGCTTAGAAACGAATATGCAGACTTGTTAAAAGAAAAGGCGGAATATGCCATCTTAAAAACTAAGGCCCACTACTTCGACCAAGGTGAGAAACCAGGTAGATTACTAGCCCTCCGACTACGGGAATTAGAGAGCTTGAGGCTGATTCCCTCCTTACAAGCGCCGGATGGCTCTATTAAAACCTCCCCCCATGATATTTCCCAAGTTTTCGAGAACTTTTATAAAGACCTATACAGTAAGGGTCCTTCGCAGGTCTCGCCCTCACGTATTGAGCAGTATTTGGAAGGCCTCGACCTCCCGTGTCTCCTGGCAGATCACTGTCAGACTTTGTCCTCTCCAATTTCTTTGGAGGAGCTAGAGGAGGCAATCAAGGGGCTCCCATCAGATAAATCGCCAGGTCCTGATGGCTTTCCCTCCAACTTTTATAAAACCTTTAGTAAGAAATTAGTCCCTGTCCTCTTAAATTTGTTTGAATACATGTTTACTTCGGATATCCTAGACCCCACTTTGTTAGAAGCTACAATAGTTCTTATCCTGAAATCTGATAAACCTCAAAATGACCCCGCCAGTTACCGTCCAATTTCACTACTAAATTATGACATCAACATTTTAACAAAAGTCTTGTCTCTCAGAATTAAAAGAGTTTGGTCCTATCTGTTGAGTCCTGAGCAGGTGGGATTTGTGCAGGGCCGATCTTCAGCCGATCATTTACGAACCCTTTCACACATTTTTCAGGTTGCCCCAAGCTCTCAGATCCCCATGGCCTTAATCTCGTTAGATGCAGAAAAAGCTTTCGACAGAGTAAACTGGGAGTTTCTCTGGGCAACTCTTAAGAAAATGGGTTTCCCAGCGGTTTTTATTAGATGGATACAGGCAGTATACCGAGCCCCCTCTGCAAAAACTTACTGTAACGGAGTATTTTCTTCATGGTTCCCTCTATATACTGGTACCAGGCAAGGCTGTCCCCTATCTCCCTTTTTATTTAATTTGTACCTGGAACCCCTTTTACTTAGTATTAAGCGCTCACCCCAGGTCAGGGGCATTTTAGTGTACCAACAGCCCCTAACCCTTTCGGTGTATGTGGATGATATCCTCCTACATTTGGCATACCCCGAGGTATCGTTAACACACGCTTTACAAATTATCAGGGAATTTTGATGTGTAGCTAATTATAAATTAAACTTATCAAAAACTACGATATTTCCTTTAAATGCCCTCACCCATCAAGTTAACTTTGCTCATTTGGGCATGAAATGGTCCCCTCAGTCAATTAAATATTTAGGTATACATCTTTCTAATGACCCAGAAACTTTAAGGAAACTTAATTTAGATGATCTATTAATGAATATTTAGCAGGACTTCCAAAGATGGGTAAGCCTCCCTTTTTCGATATGGGGTCGTATCAACATCATTAATATGAACATATTGCCTCTTTTTTTTTACCCGCTAAACCTAATGAATATCTGGCTCCCAATGTCTTATTTCAGACAATTTCACTCCTCACTTTCCAAATTTATCTGGCAGGGTAAACATCCCAGGCGTTCTTTCTTAAAACTTAATCTTCCCAAAGAACTGGGTGGACTCAGTCTCCCCAGTTTTATCTTTTACTATTGGGTGAGTCACTTGTCTAAAGTGGGCAGATGGTATTCAGACACAGCCGATGGATACCTTCCTATCTGGCTAAAACTAGAGAAGAAACTTCTTGGCATTCCCAAACCCAATCCCTCTTGGTTTTTTTCTCCACCAACTCTGCACTACCAAACTCAATACATGAGTCGGTGGTGGGAGTCTCTATTAAAGTTTTAGCCCAGTGCTGGAACTTCTTTAATATCTCATCCAAAAGGGATATGGCTCAACTTCTTATTCGGAACCCGAATATTAAAATAGGGGGGTTGTTGCTCTCCCCTGCTTGGATTCTGCAACTACAGGGGGCCTGAGTGGAGGATCTGTTTTCTCAGACTGTTCTCCTCTCTTTCCCGAATATTATGGCTAAATTTAATATTCCTCAGAAATACATATTCAAAGTTTTCCAGCTGAGACATCTTATGGCGTCTAATTTTGGAACCACATTTAAGCAGTCCCAGGTTAGGCCTTTCATGGAACAGATACAGGAATATGCTAACAAACCCCATGGAGTATCAGCGATTTACTCCTTCCTCTTGGGAATCAAATTCCCTAATGTCCTCCCGGGTTCTAACATTTGGCCCTCCCTCCTGTCGGACACCACCCCTAAGTGGAGTCAGATATGGAAGGATTTACACAGATACCTTACCCAAGACAGGCATAGACTTATACAGTATCATATTCTAAACAACATGTACTATACGCCTGTTAAACTAGCCAGATTGGGAAGGCTTCTTGCGGCTATCTACACTAGATGTGGGTCATCTGAAGGGAATGTGATCTATATTTTCTGGCATTGCAACAAAGTGGCACCACTCTGGAATACAATTCAATCCAATCTGGATCCTCTACTAGGGCTAGGGGAATTGTTTACTATAGAGATATGTATTCTTGGAATGTTTTCAATAATTAAGATAAAGGAACGTAGATTTCACATGGCCTTAATTTCTATAGTAGTTAAGAGACTGGTTCTTAAACATTGGGTTGATCAATTGGTTACAACATATGCTGAATGATTGAAGGAAATGTCACTTTGTTTCAATACTGAGAGATTGATGGCCAGCTCCCGGAATTGTATGGACTCATTCAATCATAAATGGGGTAAATTATATGCCCTATACTTGAATTAAGATATTGAAGATGCATGTCTCTGCTTAATGCTAATTACTAATTTCCTTTGGTATTGGTTAATTGCTGGTTAATATTGTCTTGATCTCGTCTGATGGGTCGGTTTATCAGGCACACCCAGTGGGGGGTTGGGAGGGAGTGGGGGAGGGTTCCACGGGGTACTGGCACTGTTACTTTGATGTTACTTGATCCAGAAGCAGTCTGGTGTTATGTTGTCCCTTGTCACATTGGTTATCCTTATGTTTGGCTGAGTTTTGTTTTTAGTTGTACTGTAGTTTGGTGTTTTGGTGAAAACAATAAAGATGTTGAATTTCAAAATAAATAGGGGCACCAGAACTGAACATAGTACTACAAGTGCAGTCTCACCAGCGATCTGTACAGTGGCGGGATGACTTCCTCTCACGTAGAGGTGATTCTTCTGGCAATGCACCCCAGCATTTTTGAGTCTGTGGTGACAGCATTGGTAAAGAAAAAGGGGCAGACAGGGTGGGCCAAGCTTACTTTATCTTTCGTCCCAATGTATGTTTCTATGACAATACCTGCAGCCGTGTTTTTTTTTATTTTTTATTTATTTAGATCTTGGATTACAAATACCTTTGAGCTTAGAGCTCTTTTACAAAGGTTCCACGTCAGCAGCATAATACAACAGGTTAACAGAACAAAAAGTATGGCAAAACAGTATATACAGAGAAAGGAGATCAACAGGTTTACATACTAAACAGGGTATGGTAAAATAATTGTAAATAGGAAAAGAAAACAATAGTTGACATTCACAGTAAATTAAAGAATAGAAACATGTAGATAGAACATAACCCACTCTCAAAATGTGAGTGCTGTTGATGGCAGAAATCATAGACGAGATGTCCAGGAGACCCTTACTGGAAATAACCACGCCCTGGAGGTAGAACAAACCCCATTCATGATATGTGCTGCCCCACAGGTAGCACATACACCATTTACTCTGTTTACATGCAGGCTCGCAATCGGATACACAGCAATTTAATACTTTATAGTCAGTTTCGAGTCTGCATGTAACTTACAGCACCAAGGATTGAAGGACTGATCTGGGAACCGTAGCACATATGCCACTGTCGATGGGTACTGCCCTGGAGGTAGCGGATACCCCATTACCAATAGGTGCTAGCCTGGAGGTAGACTATACCACAATGGCAATAGGTGGTGCCCTGGAGGTAGCACATACCCCACTGTGAATAGCTGCTGCCCTGGATGTAGCACAAACCATACTGGCAATAGGTGCTGCCCTGGAGGATGCAGATACCCCATTACTAATAAGCGCTACCCTGGAGGTGGCCACTACCACACAGACAGGTGGTGCCCAGGAGGTAGCACAGACCCCACTGGCAATAGTGGCTGCCCTGGAAAGTAGCACATATGCCATTGTTGACACGTGCTGCCATGGAGGTACCAGATATCCCATTATCAAAAGGCTCTACCCTGGAGGTAGCCCATACTGCAACGGCAATAGGTTGTGCCCTGGAGGTAGAACATACCCCAATGGCAATAGCTGCTGCCCTGGAGGTAGCAGATATACCACTGTCATTAGGTGCTGCCCTGGAGGTAGCAGACACCCCATTACCAATAGGACCTACCCTGGAGGTAGCCCATACCCCAATGGCAATAAGTGATGCCCTGTAGGTAGCACAAACCCCAATGGCAATAGTTGCTGCCCTGGAGGTAGCACATATATGCCACTGTCAATGGGTTCTTCCCTGGAGGTAGAACACATGCCATTGCTGATAGGTGCTGCCCTGGAGGGAGCGGATACCCCATTACCAATAGGCACTATTCTGGAGGTAGACGCTACTGTCACAGATTCATTCAGCAGGTCAGGCCCTCTACTCCCGAAGTGCCAACCTCTGAACACAGTCTTGTGAACAGTGTAACAGACAAGGTAACCCTCTTGCCTGTTTTTGTGAGTTCGAATCAACCTTTGGTCTCAAGTTCTGGAGAGATTCAAACTGTTAACCTCTTGCTAGCATACCCAATGCACAGGCTCAGATATATCTGTCTTCGGGGGGCCAGCTATCTTTGCCTATGGGCACCTAACCAGGTATTCAGAGATGAACCCTTAAAACTTTATTAAAGACCTCAGATTTAAAACGCTTCTCTTTCCAGTTTGGTACCACCATACAAGCTTATGTCTGCTGTCTGCTATAACCATAAATATTTCTTAGCAAAAGAAAGCAATTCAAAGACAGACCAGGTATGCTCTAAAATTAGAGTTTTTACTAAAATATATAATAATATGTCAAACATACAATACAGAACTCTTATATCACAAGACATACATATCGTTAAACAAAACAAGGTTTAAAACAGTGCAATTCCTACAACAATATTTAGATTTGTCTAGCTTTCTAAATACCTGTTTTCAGTGCTCAGATGTTTTCTTGGATCAGTGTCAAATAAAAATGTGTCTGTACTGAAGCAGAATAATCTTTAAAGGTTGGTTTTCCCACCTCTTTTGCATGAGGTCATCTAGCTCCTCCCTGTCAAAATATCTAAAAAATATATATTTCTATACAACCACAGGATGTAATTTCAAAGTATTAATTCTGCAACCTTAGCATGACTCAATTTCGATGTCACCTCTTTTTTTTTTTTTTAAATTTTCCTTTTTCTTCTACTGCCGAGCTGCCAGCCACCTGATGTGGCCCCGGCGGTCCGCGAACCTACAAACTCCACTCCCGAATAAGCCATTCAGTCCCCGATGCCCGGTGGCTTTCCCACGGCGGGGCTGCGGCACTCTCCCCTACATGCCGCAGACGCCGGTTAGATCGGGGACAGGCCCGGGAGTTAATTGAAGCCGCAAGTAGCTTCATTAGCGCGGCGCAGCTCCATTTTTCCATTTTCCTTCTAAGAAGGAGGGTGCGTGCAATGATGCCCACGCCTGCCCGCCTCCCTGAGTGTGTGGCGCTGGTAGCAATGCAACTCCTAGCTTCCGCCGAGATTGCGCCAATGCTCGGGCGCACTTCCCACCTTCCCCCAGAGAAGGAGAGCAGTCCCTAGGACGCCCATCCTTCTCTCCCCAGGTGCCTCCTCCAGCGACCCTGGTCCGTTCCCGAACCCGGGTCGCCGGCGTCACAAGCGGAAATCCAACCGCTGCGCCGACGGGCCGGCGATGACACCTCTTTTGATTCATGCTGCATCCTCCTCACACAGGCTTCATACGAGCATTTACAACCTCTCACCTCAGTGTAATAACCTGTGTTTTCTCTTCAATGTCATAAACCTATTTTATGATTTCCCTCTTAACAAAGTTAACTTAAACAACTCTGTAATTAACTCAGAGAAACAGGATCCTTGATTAAAGTCTTCCATGTAACACATTGTCTCTAAAAACTGAGTGTGTGTGATACATGCTGTCAGCATTTCTCTTGGCCTGCATCTGTCAGCTGAAATCTGGGGGGTGAGTGAGGTCATTCCTAGAGCATTTGATTTTTCAGCACAGATAGTCATTAATACATTTTATATAAAGAAAATTTGATACAGCACTTTAGAACTAGCTGTCAACGTCACACATACCACAATGGCAATAGGCGCTGCCCTGGAGGTAACACATACCACAATGGCAACTGGTGCAGCCCTGGAGGTAGCAGAGACCACAATGACAATTGGTGCAGCCCTGGAGGTAGCAGAGACTACAAGGTCTGACCTATGTGCTGACCTAGAGGTGGCGTATACCCCACTGGGAATAGGTGCTGCCCTGGAGGTAGCATAAACCAAATTGCAGTACTTGCTTCACCAGAGATAGCACATACCCCAATGGCAATAGTTGATGCCCTGGAGGTAGCAGATACCCCATTACCAATAGGCACAACCATGGAGGTAGCACATACCACAGTGACACTAGGTGGTACCCTGGAGGTAGAACAGACCCCACTGGCAACATTTGCTGCCCAGGAAGTAGCACATATGCCACTGTCGATAGGTGCTGCCCCAGAGGAAGCACATACCCTATTATCAATAAGCGCTACCCTGGAGGTAGCCCATACCACATAGGCAACAGGTGGCGCCCGGGAGATAGCACAAACCCCACTGGCAATAGTTGCTGCCCTGGAGGTAGCACATATGCCACTGTCAATAGGTGCTGACCTGGAAGTACCTGATACCCCATTACCAACAGCTGCTACCTTGCAGGTAGCTCATATGACAATGGCAATAGGTGGTGCTCTGGTGGTAGAACAGACCCCACTGGCAATAGTTGCTGCCCTGGAGGTAGCAGATATGCCACTGTCAATAGCTGCTACCCTGGAGATAGCGGATACCCCATTACTAATAGGCCCTACCCTGAAGGTAAGCCATACAACAATGGCAATAGGTGGTGCACTGGAGGTAGTACATATGCTACTATCAATAGGTGCTGCCCTTGAGGTAGTCAACACCCATTTACCAATAGGCCCTGCCCTGGAGGTAGACCATACCCCAATGGCAATAAGTGATGCCCTGGAGGTAGCACATACCCCACTGGCAATATCTGCTGCTCTGGAGGTAGCACATATGCCATTGTTGATAGGTTCTTCCCTGGAAGTAGAACACACGTCATTGTTGATAGGTGGTGCCCTGGAAGTAGAACACGTGCCATTGTCGATAGGTGCTGCCCTGGAGGGAGCAGATACCTCATTACCAATAGGCCCTTCCCTGAAAGTAGACCATACCACAATGGCAATAGGTGCTGCCGTGGAGGTAGCACATACCACAATGGCAATTGGTGCTGCCCTAGAGGTAGCAGAGACCACAATGGCACTAGGTGCTGACCTGGAGGTAGCATATACCACACTGGAAATAGGTGCTGCCCTGTAGGTAGCACAAACCACATTGCAATAGGTGCTTCCCCAGAGATAGCCCATACCCCAATGGCAATAGGTGGTGCCCTGGAGGTAGCACATACCCCACTCGGAATAGTCACTGCCTTGGAGACAGCACAAACCACATTGGCAATAGGTACTGCCCTGGAGGTAGCAGATACCCCATTAGTAATAGGTGCTGCCCTGGAGGTAGCACATACCACAATGTCAACAGGTGCTGTCCTGGAGGTAGCACATATGCTATTGATGATAGGTGCTGCCCTGGAGGTGGGGCACCAATGAGCTGGGGGGCAGGTGCCACCTCAGCGGTCAGGCAGGGGCACTGATATGTGTGTGTGGGGGGGTCACCTATGAGAACATGCCAGGGCACTGACGCGTATCTGTGGGGGTACAGCTTCTACAGATCTGGGAGGGGGATCTCTGTCTACAGGGCCCTGCACATAGGGCAACTACGGCAGGGTACCCCCTGCCATAGCCTGCGCCCCCTGCATTCAGCACTAAGGGCCTCCATGCATAGTGCTTAGTGCTGGCATGCCTCCCCTGCCCACCCACAGTGCGTTGCTGACACGCTACTGGGGGATCAGGTGTATACTTGTCTTGCACACCCCCTTAGTGCATCCCGCACAGGGGGTGCAAAGGTGGTGGAGTGGCTATGCGCGGCTACTGCTTGGTGCATAACCACTCCACACCTTTTGTGCATAGGGCCCCATTGCCTGTAGAGCTGATAAACTGCTGTGCCCCAAAATGCTTTTAATGCCTCCAGAGCTGATAAATTGCTGTACCCCAAAGTGCTTTTATTGCCTTCAGGGCTAATAAACTGATGTGCCCCAAAGTGCTTTTACTGTCTTCGGACCTGATAAACTGTTGTACCACCAAGTGCTTTTAATACCTTCAGACCTGATAAATTGTTGTGCACCAAAGTGCTTTTATTGCCTTTAGAACTGATAAAAGTAATTTTAATGCCTTCAGAGCTGATAACTTATGGCACCCATTTTGATTGCTTGTTTATGAGGAAAAAAAAACAACCTTAGGATAAATTACTGTACCCCAAAGTAATTTTAATGCCTTCAGACTAGACCCGATAAATTCCTGTGACCGTTTTTGATTGCTTTATGAAAAAAAAAAGTTATTATAAATTGTTGTTCCCAAAGTGCTTTTATTGCCTTCAGACATGATAAATTAAAAGTGTGCCCCAAAGTAATTTTAATGCCTTCAGAGCTGATAACTTGCTGTGCTCATTTCGATTGCTCATTTATGGGGGGAGGGGGGGACAACCTTATGAGAAATTGCTGTTCCCCAAAATGCTTTTATTGCCTTCAAACTTTGTAAATTACTGTACCCCAAAGTAATTTTATGATATACTTACATGATCCTGAAGCTCACTATCCCAATATCCACTACCACAGTCAGCATTGCCCGATTGCAGATATATCACGATGGTAGTAAACCTGACAGTATTCCTCCTGATGGGGTAAGGTAACGGATGTGATGGAATGCTACCTTACCCCTTCTGCAGTACGACAAAGGACGGCTGGATGGGGCTGCTGGCTGAGCTGCCCCGGTGGTATGGAGGGGTAAACCACTGGTAGGTCAGCCAGTGTGCTGTGTGCAACATGGGTTCTGGTCTGGGTCATGTTATTTTACTCACTGCACCCCGGTAACAACTTAACATTTTACTCCAGGGTCCACTCCCCCTCGGAGTTGGATATTTTAGTTATGGGGGGTGTAGGGGGTGGAGCCCTTCACATTGTAACTCACAGCATATGTTGCCCGACGTTACGTTGGGCAAGTGGTGCAGTCTGGTTTGTAGATTTCTGTCATCTGGACTTGGTGTCCTGAGTGTCAGGATACCAAGTTTCCAGATAACATAATATATCCAATTTTAATGCCTTCAGACCAGCCCCAATAAATTATTGTGCTCATTTTGATTGCTTTATGAAAAAAAATTATGACAAACTGCTGTTCCCCAAAGTACTTTTATTGCCTTTAAAGCTGATAACTTGCAGTACTCGTTTATGAAAAAAACACATTTGACTAGAAATACATAAAATACCTTCAATGCTGCAAGAAGGAAAGACTGCTTTCAAAATCCACTACAAAAGGTCTCAAAATTGCCAGGAAATTCACTCCAGTCCGCTGATGCAAAATTGAAATTAGCCAGGATAGACTGCTGTGCCAAACAGACCAATGAGAGCTGCAGCATAAGCAGCCAATGAGAACAGAGAGGAGGCATGAAGATATGAGCTACCTCAGGGGTGGTGCTACCCAGAGGGTGCTTTTCATTGGCTAATCAGAACAGTCAGGAGGTGGCCAACAGGACATGAGCAGTAGTGAAGAGAAGGGCGTGTCCGAAAGGCTACCCTGGGGGCAGCGTAACCCTCGGTGTTCCACTTGCAGCAAGAATTATAAACGGGCTGTGGAGTTCCTAGATGGGCTGCAGTGGATCATGTGGCTGTGGTCTGTTGGACTGCAATAGTATTGTAAGCTATTAGTGGTCTGACATCGGACACTGCTATAAGGCCGCATTTCTGCCTTTGTAATTTATCTGAACACCAAATGTTACTTGTATGCTCTACGGTACATAATTAACGCCAGGTCACTCCAGAAAAAGGGACAATCTGTCTCAGTGAGCCCACCCTGTTATCAAAATCAAATAAATAAATATCTGATATTGTTTTGTAATTATTGTCAAAATTACTTGTTTGTGTTATCTCCTCCATTCTTGTTACCCCTGTTTTATATTATTTGTACTGATATATTTATTACCTGTATGATCATGAAAATAGATTTTCCCTCTGCCTCTTACTCTGTCTGCTCCGGGGATCCTTGTACCTTCTCCCTTCCCCACCTGCACTCCTCTGCTAGACAGCCTGCCTTCTCTTATTGCCTTGCCTCCCTCCCTCTGGAACCTGCTCCCCTCCTCTCTCCATCTCCCCCCTCTCTCCTCTCCCTTAGGCACCAGCTAAAACTTCTACCTGCCCCTCCTGCTTCTGCCAGCCCTCTACCTAACCCTCCCCTGTAAAGACCTTACCATCTCTGTTTTGGGCCCTGTCCTGGGTTCTGCCTCTGCCTAAATTAGTCTTCTCCCAACAATTACTGCACTGCTGTTTTTCTACCTTCAGTGATCACTATGTTTGTATATCAATGCTGCTCAATGACAAATCGCTTGGATCCTTTAACTGTTATTGTACTTTTAGAATGTTTTCTTGTTCACATTTTGCACATTACTTTGTACTGTTTCACTGATGCTGTGTGTGCTGTATTACTGTTCTCTCCTATATCCCCTGGGTTGCACCTGGAAACAAGACTTGGCTCAGTGTGCCTTTCCCAGTTACTAATTTTCAAATAAATAAATAACATAATATGCGCCCCAACATCCTTCTTGTCTTCCCCATGCCTTCTTATGGTGACATCCTATGGCACGCAATGTAAAAATATACTGATTAGGATAAATAATGCATTGCTTACTTTCATGTTCGAACAGTTTTGCTTTCTTTTTTTTGCAATTAAAATGTTGGGGCCTATGTACTATGTCTACACGTCGCAGAAACCGGGTGCGTAGGCATAGATACACATGAATGCCATGCAGAGGGGTCCCGCAGACCCCTGGCAGCATTCAGACCAGGACACAAGTCAGCTATGCACTCGATCCCCAGGTTGCACAGACAGCAACGCGCCAGGGGTGGGGGGGGCAAGCTGTGCACCAGGGAGCATAGGAGGGTGCTAATTACGCTGGGGGAACCCTGTCATAACTACAATATGCACCCAGCCCCATGCACATGGCTGCCCCATCACTAACTGGCTGAAGTCACCCTCCCACCCAACACATAGCGACCCCATCCTGGTGTCCCACATGGCACCACAGTGCCAAAGGTCCCAGTTAAATAATTTTCTGGCTGGAGCCACCATGCTACATCATAGTTCTGGTTAGAAATCTCCTTCACTAGTGTGAGGGACAATGGCCCAGGATCCACCACAGCCAGCTACAGTGACCTGGGGGTGCTGTGAGGCAGGTGTACCCTTACCCCTAAGGTATCAAGAAGGATGCCCACGCCCCTAGTAAGGTTGAGATTGGACATTACCTTGATTCGGTGAACTTGCCGTCGGTTACACCGGCGGAGGCAGCCCTCCTGAGTGAGCCGATTTCGTTCCTGGAAATTCAGCAGACTATTCGTCTGCTACCAGTTGATAAGTCCCCGGGTCCGGATGGACTCCCAAATAATTTATATAAGATGTATTTACCGATCTTAAGTCCAATTTTAAGGGATGTATTTCTTTATTGGTACGATAACGGCATATCAGACTCTAGCTTTCAGGAAGCGGTGATTTCATTGATCTTGAAGCCCAGGAAAGACCCATTTAATTGTAGCAGCTACCGGCCTATTTCACTCTTAAACTCCGATGTTAAAATTTTAGCGAAGCTCTTAGCTATTAGACTCTCAAGAGTAATGGGTAAACTCATAGGCCCCCGAACAGGTGGGATTCATGGCTGGAAGGTCGTCTGGAGACCACATGAGGAAATTGTTACATCTTATGGTCGCTGCTAGGGATGCCAATTTACCTATGGTACTAGTAGCTTTGGATGCGGAAAAAGCATTCGATAGGGTATCCTGGGATTTCCTCTATGCTACTTTAACTCGATTCGGCTTGCCGGATGAATTTCTAAGATGGATAAAATTACTTTATACTGCCCCATCCGCTAAAGTTAAATGTAATGGTGTCGTATCCCCAGTTTTTCAGTTGTACAGGGGAACAAGACAAGGGTGCCCGCTATCTCCTTTACTTTTTTAATTTATATTTAGAACCATTCTGCCGTAGATTATTGAATAATCCTAGTATTAGAGGAATCCAGTTGGGAACCTCGAGATACGCTTTGTCAGCCTATGCAGATGATATTCTGTTGCATGTTGAGGAGCCCGATATATCCATCCCTGCTTTATTGGTTGAGGTAGAAGAATTCACAAAGGTGTCCTGTTACAAATTGAATCGAGATAAATCCAGGATTTTCCCGTTAAATAATAGAGTGAACCGTGCGGAGTTGGCGCCGTACGGGTTTTCCTGGGAAGCTAGGTCTCTGACATATCTGGGTATTAAAGTCTTTAGAGACATGGGTACCATGATCAAAGAGAATTTTGGTACTGTAATAAAGGCGATTACTGGAGATATGGAGAGATGGGGCCTGCTCCCCCTTTCTCTGTGGAGGAGATTAAATGTGGTAAAAATGAATATTTTACCGAGAATCCTGTATCCAATGGGAATGCTAGGGGGATATTTACTGAGGACTTGGCTCTTCAAATTTCAGAGTTTAGTGAATAAGTTTCTGTGGGGGAGAGTACTCGGAGGTCCTATTCCAAATTGACAGCTCCTAAGTCTAAGGGAGGGCTAGCTGCCTCTTCCTTTTCTATATATATATCGCTTCCATTTGAGTAAACTGGCTTATTGGTATAAAGAATTGGACCCCTTGGACTATACTCCTGTTTGGCTTAGTATAGAACAGTTCTTGGCGAGTAGAGCCAAATGCTCTTTAGGGGCTTTGATTTATACTTCACCAGCCCATTTGCCCAGGTCCTTAAGGAATAACCCTATGGGATGGTCGCTCAAGGCCTTGTTGCAAATGCAAAAATATCTAGGAATAAGATGGTGTCAATCAGTCGACCAACCCATTGTTGGTAACCCTCAAGTTAGGATTGGGGGGACACCGATTCCCCTTTCCTTTTGGCCTCAATTGAATGGCTCTAAGGTTTCGGATATCTGGGTTAATGGGAGACCACTGCTATTTGCCCATTTTTAGAGTATCACTGGGACGTCTGAGAGAAATGCTTTCAAGTTTGCTCAGGTTAGTAAAGCCCTTAGCACTTTGAATCGCCTCTTTCCGCTGGTAGATTGGTCGGAATGGGAAGCGGCTGTACTGTTACAGACAGCATCTCAGTCCCACCCTGTTTCCAGGTGCTACAAAACTTTACAAACATTAGACTTCAGATTACAATCTGGAGTTTGTTATTACTGGGTTAACGAATTGAATATCCCTGAAGATCTGATCCTTTGGGGTAGGCTATGGCAGATTCTATATAGATATGTTAAGCAGGATAGACTACGGTTTATCCACTTTAAAATTATGCACAATATCTATTGGACGCCAGTGAAACGGTTCAGAATAGGAAGGTCGACCTCGCCACTTTGAGGCAAATGTAGGGAGGGTTTGGGTTCCCTTTGCCATATGTTATGGAAATTGTCAGAAAATACAAAAATTTTGGCACTCGATCAGACAAACACTGGATCCCATTTTGGGATTGGAGTCTTTGTTTACCCCGGAGGTATGTTTGCTAAACTATCTCCCTAGAGATACTCCTAGAGTCAGGAAAGCTTATATATTACTAATTGCGGCAGTGGCTAAGCTGGTTATTCTTAGACATTGGCTAGACGGCCACCCTCCTATGACTTTAGAATGGTATAGGGAGATCATGCTTGCCCTCCAGTTGGAAAGACACATCGCCTCTATGCAGAATAGATTAGCTTCTTACTTAGAATTGTGGGGAAATTTAGAGGCTCTTCTCTCATCCTGGAAAGAGGGATAGGGGAGATGAACCCTAAGCTCTAATTGCATAAGCATGCAGTGTGGTCTGGGGGGGGGAGTTTTTGACACCTGGTATTGTTATGTTACTGAATGCTGATGGTTTTGCTGTGGTGTTCTGAAACTTAATAAAGTATATTAAATTAAAAAAAAAAGAAGGATGCCCACCCTACTGAGGCTCCAGATACATTATATTGGGTATTACCATTGATGTTTTATTCACCCCAGTATACATCACTCCTTAGGTTTTGCAATACCAACCTAGGAATTCTGGACTTGTTGCTCCTTTCCCATCTTTATTGTACTGGTTCATCAGCATGAGCAAGAGCACTATGTATCTGTGCTGACAAGGGAGATGGAGAGGGAGGGGAAGGGAAATAAAGGATTACTAAGGCTATGTTAATGGGTGACAATAGAAACACTGCAAACGGAGGAACAGGCAATCCAGCTAAGTAAGGCTGTCTTCCACACTGACCATCAGGTATGGGGTCAGGGGGGTGGGTTGTCAGTGCCACGGGTGGGTGGGGTGTCCACTGAACAACACTGCTGCCAGCAAAGCACCAGGCTGGGGATCGGGGTTGTGTGCCCTGGGGCACCAATGTGTGTGGGGGAGGCTGTTCTGTAGGCCACTGGGTCTGGGCTGCCTTGTGTTGGGGTGGGGGGGTGCTTATTGACTCATGGGGCCGGGCTGCAATGTGTTGGGGGGGAGTACAGAGATTCAGATGGGGCGGTTGTGTGATGGGTGGCAGTTTGACTGTGTGGCGGGGGCCGCGTTGCCAGTAGGGCTCGGACAGGGGACTGTGGCCAACAGGGCATGTGTGCGCGGGTCTGGGTGCTTACTGATGCTATTCATGCACCTGGACCTGCACCCTGAAGCAAATGTGATCCACTCAGGGACCCAGAATGGGCATCCAATTGGATGCCTAGCTGGGTTTGCTACCCCACCACCGGCCACCCTACGGATTCCTGTGCACCGGGGGATGGAGCCACGGATACATGGTGGCTGTTTGTCAATACCAGCCTGTGCACTCCTGTCCACAAGTGCAGAGCTATGTGGGCAGGGTACGTGCTTTTGGCATGTACTTCATTCATTTTCGTTTAATTTTTATTGGTTATACTGGAAAGGCATGTGAGCATTGCTGCCCATTTACACAAGCATCCAGTTACATACAATAATCATGAGACATGACATAGGCTAAAACATTTAACTTACAGTGAGGGTTAATACAATGGTACATAAAATCAGGATAATATAGACTAATGAGTAAACCATGAACTAGCCTTGGTGAATTAACAAATACAAAATGACATTAAGCATTCAGTGAGGGTTTAACAATGATATAATATAACAGTAGGAAGCAAAACATTTAAGTGCAATCTAAAAACTAGCCTTGGAGGATTAACAATACTATAAGTGCTAGAAAGAGAGGGTAAGTGCCAGAGGTGGATAACCAGAGTGTGAGGGGAAAATAGTGCAGAAGGGGAGTCAGATTAGGGCTGCGAGCAGGTGCAGGTGAGGGAGAAATGTCTCCTGATATTGTGTTTGAAGGCATTTGTGGAGGGACAGAGTTTTAGTTCCAGAGGGATTGAGTTAAAGAGCTTGGGCCCCATAAAGGATAGTGTTTTCTGGCCTTGAGTGGTCCGGCAGAAAGGAACAGTGAAAGAGAGAGTGGAGGACAGTCTAGTGGTCCTGGTGGTGGCAGCTGTCTGGAAGAGAGAGGCAAGACAATTAGGGAGTAGTCCACGGGAGAGTTTGAAGAAGAAGGTGGCCATCTTGCAGTTGAGGCGGGCCTCAAGGGAGGGCCAACTGGTGAGCTTATAAAGGTGACAGTTGTGCGTGAGTTTAGGGACACCAGAGGCAAAGTGGATAGCATTGTGGTAGGAGCTTCCAAGTCTGGAGAAATTTTTGATGGAGAGTCGAAGACAGAAAGGAGGAAGCTGGAGACTAAGAGGGATTTGGATTCTCTACTGAGGTAATGCTTGGTTCTGTGGAGGATACCGAGGCATTGGTGGGCTTTTTTGATTGTGAGGCTAGTGTGAGCATCAAAATTGAGGTGGCTGTCCAGGAGTAAGCCAAGGTACTTGAATTCACTGACTCTTTCAATGGAGTTACCAAGGTTGTCATAGAGGGAGAGGTCAAAGCCAAGGGGTTTTCAGGGGCTGGAGTAAACCATGAACTTAGTTTTTTTGGAGTTGAGTACAAGACCTGTGGACATGAACCAGGTATGAAGTCTGCTGAAATTAAACTGGAGTTTGTTAATGAGAGCATTGGGGTCTTTGTCCTGGCAGAAAACGGCTGCATCATCAGCATAGAGAATGAGTTCAGAGGAGGTGCAGATGTCAGTCAGGGAGTTAAAGACCAAACAGAAGAGAAGAGGGCCCAGGATGGACCCTTTGGGGATGCCGTATTTGATGTGACAGGATTCAGAGAGGACACCACCAATAATGGTGTGATGCGATCTGCCCATTAGGTAATCCTTGAACCAGAGGCAAACCTCAGATGAGAAATGGAGGACAGCCAGGGTATGGAGGAGGACTTCATGATCAACGAGGTTGAAGGCTTTGGAGAGGTCGACGAACGCAGCAATGGTGTAGAGGCCTTCATTGTTAGCTTTGTCTATGGAGTGGGTGAACTTGATGAGGGCAGTTTCAGTATTGTGTCAAGCACAGAACCCATGCTGGGCCTCTTTATTTATTTATTGCAATTGTTTCACCAGGAAAGGCACACTGAGCAACAAGATGCTCATCTACTGGTGCGACCTGGGGGGCTACACATGGATATGATAACACGCAGGTTATCAAGTGAACAGTTAACAGAAACAAATAAACAGCAGCATAAAGATACACAATTGCATGAATATACAAGCAGCGCCCATTGAATGCTTAGGATATTACAGTATCAAATAACAATTTTTGTGACAAGAAGCAGCTGACAAGGTAAATTAGCACAGTAGTAACAGCTGTAACAACAGAGGACATATATCACAGTTATACAGTTATACACAGTACATAGGGCAAAATAGGCCCAGGACATAGGTGCAAGGTTGGAGTTATATGCCAGCTTCCGTAGCAAGGCTAAGGCCACTGCTCAGGCATTGGGGAGGGGATAGTGGGGCATGACAGGTTCAGGGACAGAAGCAATTTGTAGTAAGGAAGTTTGCTAGGGCAGCAGACAGAGAGTAGGAAGAGGAGGAGTGCCGAATTTGCGGTGGGAGGGCGTTCCAGAGCTTGCGTAGCCGGTGTGAGAAGGCAGCTTGACCGGCAGAGGTCTTCTGCCTAGGGACTGAAAGTTGGCGGGAGTCACTGGATCTAAGATGATGGGAGGGGGTGGGGCATCTGTGAGCACAGTGGCAAGGTAGGAGGGGATAGACCCGAGCCATAGGTTGGAGACAAATTTAGCACAATGAGAGATGTAGCAGTTTTTGAGGGATGGTAGTGCCAAGGCTCGGTAGAGGTTGCAGTGGTGGGTGAGGGGAGAGGCATCGAGAGCAAAGCGGCAGAAGACATTATAAAGTGTGTCCAGTTTAGATAGGGTGGACTTAGGGGCTGCACTATATACAATGTCGCAGTAGCCGATGGAGGGCAGTATCATCTTCAGGACCAGTTCACGTCGGACTTGGGGAGGGAGGCTGCTGCAGTTTCTATATAGTGCACTGAGCATGGGGCAGTTTTTTTGAGATACTGTAGCATCGATGTGGTCAGAGTAGGAGAGATGGCTGTCGAGCCAGACCCCCAAGTAACGGAACGAGGAGACATCTTCAAGTTTTTGGCCATCCAGGGTGGCAAAATAGGGAAGGGAGGGGAGTCTGGCCAGGTGTTGTCGTGTGCCGAAGGTCATAGTGACAGTTTTTTTTGCATTTAGGGAGAGCTGGTGCGAGCTAAACCATTGCTGTACCTTGTCGAAGTCAGCTTGGAGGTTTGATTGTATCACATCAGTGGCGGAGCCCAAGTAGTAGAGTACAGTATCATCTGCATACATGTGGATTGAGAAAGTAAAGCAGATGAGTGGCAGGTCATTTAGGAATATAGAGAACAGAATGGGACCAAGAACTGACCCCCTGTGGGACACCAGTAGTTAAGGGAAGGGGGGTTGAGATCACATTTGAGACTCTAACAGACTGAGTTCTATCAGAGAGGTATGATCTGAACCAGTTTGTGGCTGCAACAGAGAGGCCTGATTCAGCGAGACTTGAGCGCAATATGGGATGGGAGACGGTGTCGAAGGCTTTTGCAAGGTCGACAAAAATGGCTGAGGTGATCAGTCCACTGTCCATGCCTGTCAGGATAGTGTCTGTAAACCTTATAAGGGAGGAGGTGGTGGAGTGTCCCTTCCTGAAGCCAGACTGGAATGGCGTGAAGAATTTGGAGTCAGTGAGGAAGCAGGTAAGTTGGGTGAGCACAAGGTGCTCTTGTAGTTTTGCTAGGGCTCAGAGGAGGGAGATAGGGTGGTAGTTAGAGGGGGAGGTAGGGGCACCTCCTTTTGGCAGAGGGATGACAATGGCGTGCTTCCATGCATGGGGGACAGCAGCGGCAACAAAGGATTGGTTTAGGAGTTTGGCGAGCGGAGTTGCTATAGCGGGGACGGAGAGGTATAGAAGTTTGGGGTCTAATCCATCCGGGGATTTGCCTTTTGAAGGGTTGAGAGAAAGTAATGCATCTAGAGCCTCAGTTGCAGAGATGTCTTTGAAGGAAAAGGAGCGGGGCCTAGTCTGAGTCTTTATGTCTGTAGGCGGTGCAAGAGGTGTAGTGTTGGGCAGGGAAGAGAGGAGGGTGGCCGCACAAGTGGAGAAGTACACATTGAACTCTTTGAGCAGGTTGTATTTGGAGAGGAATTCCATGGTTTACCTGTGGACTACTTTCTCTAAAATTTTGGAGAGGGGGCAAGGAGGGAGATGGGACAGTAGTTGGATACTAGATCCTTAGAACCAGATTTGTGAAGAGGTTTAATAATGGCCCACTTTCATGCTTTCAGGAAGGACCCTGTGCAGAGGGAGTGGTTGAGAATGTTAGTGAGAGAGATGGCCAGGGAGTCACAGACAAAATCGAGAACTCTGAAGTCAATGTTGTTGGCACTGTTGGATGGTCTTGGGTAGTTTGTTCTGATTAACTTGACCGCTTCACTAGGGGTTAGGTACCTGAAATGCAACTTAGGGTGGGAGACTGGGAGGGATGCAGGGGGAAACAGGGAAGGAGTGGAGCTGGGCTTGTACTGGTCAAGGTCACCGATGTTTTTATTGAAAATGGAGGCTATTTCACTTGGCCTGGTGGTGGTTGTTCCTTTGGAGGTGAGACAAATATGTTCTTCAGAAATTCCCCTACCAATAAGGTTGTTAGAATGTTCCAGGTCCTTCTAGGGTTCCCCTGGGCAGCACATTGTTTTTCCAGGATGAAGGAAGATTTAGCAGAGCTTGTTGAAGATTTGCACCTGTTCCTGAGGGTTTTAAAGTCTTGGAGGAGTTCGGGGGTCTTGTGGTTTCTGTACAACTTCCAGGCTTGGTCCCAATCCCTCACTAGTTTGCGAAGCTCAGGGGTGACCCATTCTTGGTTAGAACCCTTAACCTGGATTTTCTAAGCGGGATAAAATAGTTGCAGAGGGCAAGGAACTTATTGTTAAAGGCTTCAAGAGCTTTGCAGATGTTAGAAATGTTTTCAGTGAAGGACCAGTCTTGGGATAGGGCGGCTTTGGAAAACTCGGAGGCGTCCAGGTTCTTCAAATGCCTGGTTTCGATGAATTTTTGTGGGCAGGGGGGTGTTTGTGGACCATCGGCAGAAAACAGCACAGTGGTCATTGACTGAGTCGGGAAGAACTCTGGAGGTGGTGACACGGGAGGGGTGTGAGACCAGAACCTAATCAATGAGGGACTAAGATCCAGTTTTGTAGTTGGTTCTGGTAGGTTCAGTGATGAGCTGGTGTAGGCCAAGTACGGATTCCTTGGTAGAGTCACAGTCAGGGGACAGCCAGTTTAGGTTGAAAACCCCTAGGATGATCCAGTCTCTCCCTTGA
Organism: Neoceratodus forsteri; assembly: GCA_016271365.2. Taxonomy (NCBI): domain Eukaryota; kingdom Metazoa; phylum Chordata; order Ceratodontiformes; family Ceratodontidae; genus Neoceratodus; species Neoceratodus forsteri. The sequence goes on from CM057449.1 coordinate 740,846,777, forward strand.
GGGAGGGAGATCTTGATATTGAGGAAGAGGTCGAGATCACAGGGTGAGGAAGAGGGTGGCAGGCACATTACGCTTGATTTGATCTAGAATTTGAATCAGATTTAGTTTCAGAAATTTGTACAGGAGCCTTGGCTTTTGAAAAGTGCCTTTACATAAATAAAGTTTGACTTGACTTGCCTTAATGCTGACTGTGACTATTTTATCTGCTCCACGGAGAAGGTTAATCGAGATGGTCTTGAGGGAGGAGGTGGAAAGTGGGGGGGGGTCAAATTCGTTGCAAGGAGGTGATCATCAACCCAGATGAGACAGCCACCCCCACACTTCCTCACCCTGTCTTTTCTAAAGACTCAGTAACCTTCAAGGAGGATTTCACTGGGGGAGATGTCCTCCTTCAGCCAGGTTTTGGTGAGGGCAGAGACGTCAAAAGCATTAGCTGTCACCAAGGACTCGATTGAGTTTTTTTTTTGCCAAAATGGTTTGCACATTAAGGTGAGCAAAAGTGAGCTGTTTAGTGGATTTGAGGGAGAAGTGAGGGGTGAAATCGGTAGAAGGTGTGGGGCCGGGGTTGAGGTGAACAGAGTCTGAGATAAGGAGTAGGAGGAGGAGGAGGAGAATCCTTAAGTGTCTACAGTTCACAAGCGAAGACAGCTTGATGGAGTATAGCATGGTGTAGTGGTGGGTGAAAAAGATATGGCTGTGCAGAAAGGAGAGATCTCATGGAACAGGCAAAGGCTGATGAAGGGGCTCGCGTGAGAAGGGGCAGGGACAGATTTGGACACTCAAGTGGGGTGGGGAAGGGGGTGAGGAGGTGTGGGATGAGGGAGAGTGAAAGAAATGAGGAGGGTGTGATATAGATTGGGGGCAAACCTGGTGGGAGGGGATGGAGGAAGGGGGAGGGGCAAGGTGAGGGGAGTTGAGCAGATACTTTCCGCACCTTAGTGCATAGCCTCTGTTATTATTAACTTTACAGACACAAATAACAGACAAAACAGTCAGGATCAACAGTAAAATAAATATACAAACTGCTGCAGTGGAAAGCAGATCATAGCAATATACTATAAACTAGACAGTGAGTCAGAGCTAGTTAGTGATGAATATGACTAGAAATGCAGTGCTAGGGGCCCTGGCAAGTTTTAAAGGTAAAAGTATAACCATCCCATGCTTAGCATTAATACATTGCAATGAGTTGTACTTAAAGCTAAAATAAAGCTTATCATGGTACAAACTCAACATCAGTTTCTAATTAGTACACAGCCCATTTTCTCCAAATCTCCTCAAACACAGAGAGAAGGTTTGAAAAATAGTAGGTCCATTTTTCCGGCAATACAAGGAATCTATAATCGTAGTCCTTTGAGCTATCATGGGTGGGTGAGGCTTGAGCCAGAGCCTAATGACTGCATTCTTCTCACCAGTAAGTAAAATAAAAAGCAACTTTAGCTGTCTCCCTCTGATATGCAGTGTAGGTGGGACTATAGACAGTAACAGAAGGGTATACAGGCCCAGGCAACTAAACATTCTCTCCAAGACTGGGTGACTGCTCCGCAATAAGACGATAAAACTAGCCAGCTCCAAAACATGTGTGCCTGGTTGGCCCGGGATTCGACACACAGCCACCAGCACCTACCAGCCTGTTCTCCCATATACTTCATGTGAACTGCTGGGATCTTAAAAAAGTTGGCCTGATGCTTATACTGGGTCTTATACTGGGTGATAGAATGGAAGAAGGCACCATGGCCCATAATACCATTCCCCGCAAAGCGGGCACAATTCAATTCCTAAAACAAATTAACTTATCTATTTCTCTTTTAAATTGTTCCAAGTTTTTACTATTTATAATATTATCAGGCAGTGCATTACACACTCTAACTGTTCCCTGTACAAAGGAATAATATCTAGAATTCCTTTTAACTATCTCTATTTTTATTTGATACTTACGATTTCTTAATCCTTCTGGTTTATCCACTATTTCAATTCCTAAATCTTCCATTAATTCTGGGTCTTTCATAATTTTAAATAATTGTAATAAGTCCCCCCTTTTTCTTCTGTCTTCCAATGTAAACATCTTTAACCTATCTAGTCTTTCCTTATATCCTCTACCTTTTTCTGTTGATATCATCCTAGTATATGTTCTTTGGATTTTTTCCAATCTATTTTTTTCACCTTTCATATATGGACTCCATACTGGTGATCCATAATCCAAATAAGGCCTTACATATGCCCTGTGCAACGGTACAAGACATTGTTTAGTTCTATTTATAAAACTTTTTCTTATATTTTTTTAATCATATAATTTGTTCTCCTAATAACTTCTGACCTTTGTGCCTTAAATGTCATTCCATTATCAACTATTATTCCACAGACATTTTCTTTGTTTGTCACTTCCATTTTATTTCCATTTAAATAATACACGTTTTTGATTATTTCTCCCCACATGCATAACTCTACACTTTTCCATACTTAAAGTCATTCCATTGTCTCTCATCCATTTCTCTGTTTACTTTAGATCCTTCTCCATTTATTTAATTTCTTCCATTGAGCCCACCTGTCCACCCAGTTTTACATCATCTGCAAATTTCACCATTAGGTTCTGGATACCATACTGTATATCTCCTATATATAATGAAAATAATATAGGACCTAACACCGACCCTTATGGAACTCCACTGGTAACCTGCTCTAGACCTGACATAACGCCTCTTATTCTTACTGCTTGTTTTCTATCTCTCAGTCAGTTCTGTACCCATCTAATTAACCTACTGTCCACACCCATTTGTACCATTTTTGTAATAAGTTGGTTATGTGGTACTTTATCGAAGGCTTTCTGGAAATCAAGGAAGAAGATATCCACCAGCTTATTTTTAGATGTTGTATTATTGATATATTCATAGAATATAAATTGATTTGATAAACATGACCTATTTTTTTTGAACCTGTGTTGCTTCTCATCATTCACTTTTAACTCCTTTAGATCTTCCTCTAGTTTGTCTCTCAAAATGCCTTCTGTTACTTTGCACAGAACAGCTGTTAGGCTTATTGGTCTATAATTTGTCATAGAGGTATTTGTTCCCTTTTTTTTATAGATCGGTATCACAGTAGCTGTTCTCCAATCAGCAGGTATCTCTCCGGTATTAAATGACCTATTTATTATATTTGCTACAGGTGGTGCTATCTGTATAGCAATTTCTTTTAACAACCTTGGATGCAATAAATCTGGACCTGCTGATTTGAATGGTTTTAAGTCTCTCAAAATTGTTTGAATTTCATCTGTTATTACTTCCATCCTTAGCTCTTTATTTATATTTGTATTAACTTTTTTTTTTTTAATTCAAGTTTATTAAGGATTTTCTCCCAGAACAGAGCAAGATGCAGCAGTACAGGGTAATCCAAGCATCAATACCAACTTATAACAACACAAACATTTCCAGGTACAGTGTCAGAGGCATCTTACCCTCCCTCCCCCCACTCCCTCCTTCCCTCCCCACCCCAAGCAGACAGAACTCAATAGTAATGCACTACATCATAATACAAGCTTGACCCAGTATAAGTAATCATGGGGAATAAGCACCTGTTTGGAGTAGATAGAGCTCGTGTAACTTTTCCCAAACTTTACAGTATCTTGACATACAGTTCCTTCGGTTCGCACTGAATTTTTCCATATTCAAATTAAAAAGCAACTCCTGTAACCACTCTGTGTAAGAAATTACAGCTCCGTCCATCCAATGTTTCAATACTACCTTCTTGAGCGACGCTGATATAATGGCCATATAATACCTTTTAGCTTTAACCTTTATACCGGAATAATCCCCCAGTAAGCAAACCTTGGGGCTAAAAAGGTGGTCAAGTCCCAGCAGGGGGTCTGCTCACTCTCTAATTCTGTCCCACAGGGATTTGACCCTAGGACAGTCCCAGAAGATGTGGAGCAGTGTCCTTCTCCTGCTGGCAGCAAAATCTGCATTTTGGATTGGAAATACGACCAATCTTATGCAATTTTAGTGGGGTCCAGAACATATTATTTAAAAATTGAAACTGCATGAGTCTCAGCCTATCCTGAGATATATACCTATAAGTGTGTAACCAAATTGCGTCCCAGTCCCTCCCCGGGTCCCCGAGTACCGTGTTCCAGTAATGGGGAATGCCGTCAAGCTGTTGAAATGCTTGATCGAATAAACATTTATAGAATCTCGAAACTACATGCGGTTCCCAAACAGTCCTGGTGGGGGTTTCAAAAACCCCTTCAGGAGGCAGAGACCCGACATGTTTCCTAAGAGATTGTACCGGCAAATGTCAGAGCTGAAAAACTCTAAAAGTGTGCCCTGGGGGGAAACCAAATCTATTAATTAAAGCCTCAACAGAGAGACACTCCCCCTCTTGAAAAAGGTCGGAAATCCTCACATCCTTTATCTCGGGAATCCAAGACCCCTGAATCATTTGCACCCCAATTTTTAGATTCGAGTTTCGGCATAGGGGTTGATAGCTATCCTTACAGGGGGAATATTTTAAGAATGAACATAACTGTGCATGGATTCTTAAAGAAGTTTTAATAGGGGTGGGAAATAAATCCCCAGGTAGGGATTTCAAAGAAGTGTAGAGGAGTGCAGTCAGATCGAACCCCGCTTCCTTTGTTAACTCCACCTCTAACTTGACCCATGAAGGGACATAGAGAGATGGAGAATGCTCCATAGGAACTGGCAACCACTTTAAGTACTTGCTTGCACTACTTGCCCAATAATATAATCCCAAGTGAGGTAGCTTTAACCCAGCTTTCTCCTTAGGCGCAGACATCCTATGATAAGCCCTTCGTGGAGTCTTCCCCTGCCAAATGAATGTTGAGATTATTGCATGCAAATTCTTAAACCAGCTTAATGGCAACCATGTGTTCAACATGGATAATGGGTATAGTGTCCTGGGTAATATATTCATTTTCGTCAGGCTAACCCTGCCCCATATAGATAACGGGAGTTTGGCCCACCTAGCAAGGTCTTATTGAATGGTGTTCCTTATCGAGTCTAAATTCAACTGGACCATCTTGGATTCACTACGGGCCAAAGTGACCCCTAAATAGTTTAGCTTGAACGGGCTCCATTGTAAGCCCAGCGCAGTAATCGCCGACTTAAGCACTCTAGAATTCAGCGGAAATACTAAGGTTTTTTCTCTATTCATTTTATAATTAGAAAACCTGCTAAACTCCTCTATCAGCCCCATAACCACTGGTATAGTGGTATTAGGATGGGTTAAATGAAAAAGGACGTCGTCTGCATATGCAGAAAGTTTAAACTCCTGGGAACCTATTTTGACTCCTTTGATTCTGCGGTCCATTCTTATTTTTACCAGAAGAGGTTCAAGGTAAAGGTTAAATAGGAGAGGTGATAGAGGGCATCCCTGCCGAGTTCCAGCACACAATGGGAATATTGAAGAAAAGAACCCATTGCAGTAAATCTGTGCGCCCGGTTGGCTATACAGGGAAAAAACGCTCTTAACAAAAGAGAGGGGAAGTCCAAATTTTATCATGGTTAAAAATTAAAATTGCCAGTCCACCCTGTCAAATGCTTTTTCTGCGTCTATCGACACCAACCCAGAAGGGGAGGAATGGTCTCTAGACGCAGAAAAAATGTTAGCCAATTTATGTAGGTGGTCTGCGGCCGACCTACCTGCCATAAAACCGACCTGGTCACTGTGTATGAGTAGCGGCATTACTTTAGCTAAGTGATTGGCCAAGATTTTTGCCAAAATCTCAACATCGTAATTTAAAAGCGAGATGGGCCTATAGCTGGACACCTTATCTGGGTCCTTGCCTCCTTTAGGAATGACGATAATAAGGGCTAGAAATAGATGCTTGTCCACTGTCTCCGAAGTCAAGATACAGTGAAATAATCTTTTTAAACTTGGAACTAGCTGCGCGGCAAAACATTTATAAAAATTCAGGGAGAATCCATCCGGACCTGGGGCCTTATCATGCGTAAGTGAGTTTATTGTTGCCAGGATCTCACCTTCTGAAATGGGTTGGGTCAGCACCCCAGCCATCTCCAGGGGCAGCGAGGGAAGTGGGCATGAGGAAAGATAACTATCCACCTCTTCCTTCGAGGGCCTGGATTTCATCTGACTATATAGATCCCTGTAATAACTTTCAAACTCCTGGACAATATCCTTAGGGTGAGTTTTAACCTCACCGTCCAACAGAGCGGTGATACTCTTAATGATCCTAGCTGATTCCTCTCCTTTTAATCTCATGGCCAGTAAATGTCAGGCCTTCTCTCCCTGATCAAGATACCAAGTCTTAGTCTTCAACAGGGCATATTCCGTTTTCTCCCGCAAAAGGTCACTATATCGATTTCTTAAACCAACCAGCTTTTCTTTGATATCTACAGGGGTAGTCCCAGAGAGGGTATGTTCTAGATCCCTGATCTGACAAAGTAGAGTCATGGCTTTGTTATCTCTCTTTTTCTTTCTGTCTGCCGCTATTCTAATAAGTTTGCCCCTCAAAACACATTTAAGCGCACTCCACTCCATATCCCATTTACCTGTAGACTCCATATTCTCCCTTTCATATTGCTCTATAATGTGAATAATGGATTCTCTAATTACCGGGGAGCGTAACAACTGTTTGTTCAACTTCCAAGTCGTTCGTCTACTAAGGTTGGGGGAGAAATTTATTGAACAGCGGACCAAAGAGTGGTCCGAGATTATTCCCGGCAGTATCGAACAATGTGATAGACTGGGGAGGGCCGATTTACTGATCAGGAAGTAGTCAATCCTGGATCTGGAACCATGCGCAGCCGTGGTAAATGTATATTCTCTAAGTGAGGGATATAGGACCCTCCACGGATCACATAGACAAACACTGTCAACCAGCTCTCTAAGGGCTCTCTGCATATTAGTATTAACTTTAATCTCTTCCATTACTTTGTTATCATCTACTGAACAAAAATATTGGTTTAGATGTTCTACCATTTTTTATACTTCAGTAACTTCACTCCCATCTATATGCAAAGATCCTATTTGCCCTAACATTTTCTTATTATTATTTATATAAGAATACAATCCCTTTCCATTATCCTTCCTATATACTAAGTTTATTTCTAATCTTTTCCTTTCTTCTTTTATTTTAGATTTTAACTTTTTCAGTATTTCTTTATATTCTTTAATAGCATCTCCTGTCCCTAATTGTTTCATGTTGTCATAAGCCTTTTTTTGTCTTTACATAACTTTATTATTGCCTTTGTACTCCACATAGTCCCCCCCCCCCTTTTTAATGTATAATTTCTTTTTTGGTATATATTTATCTTCTAACTTTTGTATTTTGCTTTTTAATATCTCCCACCTTTCTTCCACTGTTCTATTCTTAAATGAACTCTTCTAGTCCCATTTTTCCAACTCTGTTTTTATCATCTGGAATTTAGCTTTTTTATAATTTCTTATTATTGTACTACCTTTTATGGTCAATTTTTTATAACTCGTTATGTAAAATTGAACCACCCCATGGTCATTATTACTTAAATTTTCTACAATATTTATTTTAGTTATTAATTCTTCACAATTTGTTATAATCCAATCTAAAATACTACCTCCTCTTATTGGCTTATAAACCAATTGACTTAATCGTACTTCCTCCATCATTTCTAAATATCTTCTGTGTACAGCATTTTTTGCAGTTTTATTATCCCAATTTATAGCCGGTAAATTGAAGTCCCCTAAAATGATTACATCTTCCTGCATTGCTATCTGCCTAATCTCTTTATTTATATAATCATCATGTATTCTACTAGAATTAGGTGGTCTATAAAATAAACCTAATAATAATTTCTTTTGTGCTTGTTCTTGTTGTATTGCTACCCATAATGATTCTATTTCATTTTGTTGATCATATTTGATGTACAAAGTACTTATAATTCCCCGCCTCACATAAATAGCAATACCTCCTCCTTTCTTATTTCCTCTTTCCTTTGAATACAATTCATATCCTTCTATTTCATGGTTCCACTTTGAATCTTTCTCCCACCATGTTTCTGTTATACTACATACTGTATGTCTATTAACTCCATCTTGAGTCTTATTTCCAATTCTGCTTTTTTTATTAAATTTAAACTTCTCACTTTCAAAGACCATACCTTAGGGCCATTGTATATCGTACTATTTATCTTTCTATTTTCTACATCTTTCTGTTGATCGTTGTTTTTTTTTGGATGTATCCACTTTTACAGTCCTCAATTTTCTTCCCCCTCTCCCCAGTAATATTAGTTTAAATGAGTATCCAAAACCTTTTTTAATTCCAATCCTAATTTTCTACTTCCTTTTTTGATAAATGCAACCCATCCCTACAGAAATAACTTGGTTCATTTATAAATTGTTCCCAATGAGTCACATAACCTATCCCTTCCTTCAGTCTCCACAATCTCATCCAATTATTTACTTCTCTTATCTCACTCTGAACATCCTGATTTTCTCTTGCTACTGGTAGTATCTCTGAAAAATACACCTTACATCCCAATCTATTTCCTTCCTCTCTTATTTTCATAAATTCTTGCTTAATACTATTTATGTTTTGATGTTTAATGTTATTTACTCCCAAATGTAGAATTAATAAATTCTCTCCTGTTTCATTTTTTACAATATTGGGTAACATTTCTTGCACAACTCTAATTTTTGCTCCCGAGAGGTAGCTAGTTGTAATATATTCTTTGTTCCCCCATGATGTATACCTATGTGTGTATTTGACTATTGAGTCACCTAAAATATAAGCATTAAGTAATTTATTTGGATCTATCATCATTTCTTCTTCCCCTTGTAATTCTGACTCTAATATTTCTACTACTTGAGATTCCTCTTCTCCTCTCTGCTTTACATTTTCCTGTATTACTTTTTGTTTGTATATTAGCTGAATACTTTCTGTATTTTGCCAATTATCGTCTAAAGCCCTATTACTTCCAGTTTTCCTTATTCTACTATCATCATTATCTTCGGTCCTGTCTTTTTCTACTCCTTCACTTGTTCTTTCATCATTATTTTGCTGCTCATCAATATTCCTTTTTTCATATCTGTGTGCTTGTATCTTTTTATCTTTTAATTTTTTCCATTGCAACCTAATTCAGATTCTATATGTGTTTCATCAATTTCCTCTTGTAATTGACCATCGTCCAAATTAATCAATTGCTCATATTTATTATTTGTCTCCAATGTAAATCTCATAGCTCTTCTTCCTTTCTTATATTTTCTGTTTTCCATTGCCCACCCTTCTCCATCAGTATCTCTCACTCTTTTCATGTTACCTTTTTTGGGGGTTCATTATTTTCTGCCCCATTATCCTGCTCATAACACTGTTCTTGTAAGTGTTGTATTATACTCTGCTGTTGTAATGAAACTAATTTCATTTCCAAGTCCAGAATAAGTTGCCTTAGTTCTTTAATTAATATACACTCCTGACAAGTGTACACTAACACTTTATTTACCACTTCTGTTGATATTTTCTTACATAGTAAACATCTTAACCCTAATTCTCCCCCTTACAATCTAACCATATTGGTATCCATGATTAATTAACTCTTATTTAAATATTCAGCTTTTACTTATTTAAGTTATTACCACCTGCACCTCTACTTTTTTGTTACTTAATATTTTTAGATATTGTATTAGGTCAAGACTGCTTTTTAACACTGCCTAATTCTTGTTCTGATGTACCCCAAGGATCCTTCAACTCCTCTGCCTTATATGTACATACAAACACCTATCCTCTACCTGCCTCGTTGTCTCCTTTGTTCAATATTTCTCTTCCTTTCTCTCCTTTCACTTCTGACACACCTGACACATGCCAAAAACTGCTCTTGCTCGCGCCGCTCGCTATAGCCCACTAATTTAACTTCAGCCTTAACCCGGAAGTACAGGTCACTCGTGATCTGCCTACTATTTTTTTTCACTCGTTAATTTATGAAAGTACTTGCTTCTAACTGTAGCAGAATATTCTTTTAGGAAGAAACTAAGCCCTTTAGGAGCTGTAACAAAAAAGTCTTTGTATCGCTCGTACTTAGAGTTCAAAGCTCAAGCACCTAGGGACTACAATTTAAGTCAGCACTTCCTTGGCACTGCTACACCTCCCCTAGCAGCAATAGCCCTTGTGCTTACTCTACGGATATTTCAACAACTTTGGCAGACTGCACTGAGTTTCAGCCTCCTGTCACACCGTAGTTGGTGGTCGCACAGGTACATCTCAATTCTATTGCAGCCACTCTCTCTAGCCCCCAAATTTAACTTTAGCCATGACCCGGAATTACAGTTCACTGTTAATTGCTATTCCAGTAAATCACTAATACTATCTAACTGTACCCCAATATAGCATTTTGACTTTGCACAGTTTATTCTCCCTATAAGTCAGCAGACTATTTGCATTTAATGGCACTTTACATAGTAGCATAAATTAAAAGAACAAAAATAAACTAAATCAAATACAGATTGCTAACCCCTTACCCCTGTTCCCTGTCTGACGCCATCAGATGCCGCTGGCCTCTGTCCATGCTTGGCTGCACTTGCTAGAGCCCAGCAGTTTATAGTGCACTAATGACTGATGTCACCTGTTTCCTAGGTGACTCTCGCCCACTGATTACCTCCCTGAGTTGTTAGGGCAATGTATATAGACTGCCTTTAAAAAGGCAGTCTCGTCAACACAAGATGGGCTAAAATGCCCTGTTCTAAGCATCGCAGTGCCTGCCCTCAATCCTACTCCCTCAAAAATGGTGGTTTAGTTCAACACACTCAGGTACCTCTACCTTGTATTTTTAATCCTACATACACCAGCGTGCGTTGCTTCCAAGTTAAAAAATTATCTGCTTCCAGGAAAACTCTTTGAGGTGCTGCCAGAGAGACAAGAGATATTCGGAGGAAAAGGAAAGTTCAAAGGAGCCGGGGAGTTCAAATAAAAGAGAGGGCCGGAGGGTTCAAATGGAAGAGGAGCTGGAGAGTTCACCTAAAAGAGGAAAAAAAAAAAAAAAATTCTAGCACACAACAGGGGGAGAAGCCAGAGATTTAAAATACAGAAAAGCTCTAGACCATAAAGGGATTTTGAATTTGGTGCCGAGAGCCTCCAGCCTATTGGAAGGCAGCAACAAGGTAAAACCTTGTGGTTTTTTTACTTGTGGCATTGGTTCAGAGGCTCATATTGGAGCAGTGTCATTGAGGGGGCAAGAAGGAGGTTGAGAGGGCAGTTGAGGTTGATTCAAGCCTCCCCCCAATGGATGCTGGAGCCCCATCACTGTCAGTGAGCCAGAAGATGTTTTGGTTCTAGCACCCTTCCCTCACCCACTCAATAACTGAAATAGCCTCAAGTGGCTAGCGTCTGCAGAGGGAGCTCAGGGTGATGCAGGCGAAGTGTGAGCAGTGTATGGAAGGCAGAGATCAACCAGATAAGTGTTGATTTTGCTGTTCTACTGGGCATTGAGGGTTTTAGCTGGGTTATCTTTCAGGGCACTTATACTGTGTTCTGTTTCAGGGATAAATGCTGGGAGGCAGGGATCAAACACACAAGTGTCGCTTTTTGGGCTAGAGGCTGGGTGGAATCAGATAGGTGTCTTTTTGGGCTAAACACGGGGAGGCAGAGATCAACTGGATACAGGATGATTTTAGATGGGCTATTGTGCTGGGTTCTCTTACAAAGATAGAGGTGTTCTTTTATCAACCTGATAAATTCTTTTACAAGGCTAATGTTCTTTTTGTCTGGGCTAAACTATTAAACTATAGGGATTAGACAATTGTGTTGTGGACACTGGGCTTACATTTTGGTTATATTGATGTAGATTATATACTGATTGGGTGGATTTGGTGAATATGTACTGTGTTATTTGTTGATTATATACCGACTGGAATGATTTTGGGCTTATATACGGTGTAAACTTTTTTCTTTCCAGTCTAATGTGCAGTGTTCTTTTTTTGATTATATACAGATTGGGGCTGATTTGGGTCTTATGTACTTTGTTATTTGTTTGATTATAGACTGACTGACTGGGCTGATTTGGGGCTTAAGTTTTATTTATTTATTTTATTTATTTATTAAGATCTCGGATTAACCTTTGAGTACAGGCTCATTACATAGGTTCCACATCACGGTCATTACAGTAACAAACAAAACTACAGCTTAAGGGAGGCCGTAAGAGGAAAACAACAATTAAGACAAATTATGTAAAAGGTTACATGTGTGACTGAAATAAGCAAACACTATATACAATGGTACTTGCCAACACAAAAGGAAAAAAAAGGAGGGCAAGTGAACAAGGGGAGGGGCTGGCTCAGGAAGAGAGGGGTAACAGTGAGAAGACAAACTGGAGAGAGAGAACATATACTGAAAATCAGCCCAGAAGGTGGGCCTCCTCACTGGTGAGGGAGGTTTGTACTAAGCATACTGGCAGTGCCAGTAGCGGGAAGTGTTAACAGAGGGTGTCAGGTGAGGGGACAGTGCAGGATCAGAGCAGGACGTCAGTATAAGAAGGGGAAGAGGGCATGGGAGCAGAAGGGGAGTGTTGGAGAGGGAATGAGGGGAGGTAGGGTAGATGCTGTGGGGAGGAGGTTGGGTCAGTTAGGGAAGGAAATAGTAGGGGCTAGAGAGGCACCCGGTGGTGCGGGGGTAGAAGCAAAGGGGAGGAGGGTGGCACAGTTTAGGGAGGGAAGAAATGGGGGTGTATAGACGGCACCAGGAGATACTTAGGCAGATGAATTGCCAGGGGCTGAAGGCCTTAGTGGAAACAGTCGCAACTTCCTTTGGTAACCAGATATGATCATAGCCCACATTTGAAAGGGCCTAGCATTGGAATAGTGACAGGTTATTAGTCCATTTAGGTGCCTGGTGGGCAAAGGTCATTTGTCCTAGAGTGGTGCGACATCTTTGGAACCTTGAAGACCATGCTCCCAGATCTTCTTGTGGTGCGGTTGCATTCAAAGCGGGTGAGGAACTTCTGGACACCTATGAGTAGCATGCCTAGATTTGCTTTTTTGGTCAGCAGGCAGGTCTGGTACTGAGGTCTGCTACTGAACTGGAGCCAGTTGGCACGGGTATAAAGGTCACAGGTATGTACTGTGTTATTTGATTATAGACTGAATGGGCTGATTTGGGGCTTATATACGGTGTTTTCTTTCAAATATAAAGAGAAGTGCTCTTTTTTTGATCATATACTGATTGGGGCTGATTTTGGACTCAGCACACTAGAGTCAGGGGCTTGGAAAGAACCAGATTCAGAGAGGTAGTGAGAGCCAGGCAGGGGGCACAGTTATAGGGGCAGAAAGGAGGGGTGGGGTAGAGGGGATCAGGAGAGAAAATACAGGGGGCAGGAGGGAAGGGGAAGAGTAGTAAACTGTGATGGATATGGGGTGGCAGTATTCCTTGGCATATGTGGGAAGCAGGGGGCTGTCAGATATGCAAGTACCTGGGGCAGTTAAGAGCAGAGATCACCTGGATAACAAGGGACATAGAGAGAAGGGCAGGGGGATGGGAGAGGGGAAAAATTGGGAAAAGAAGAGGGAAGAAATAGTGCAGGCCAAATGGGCAGCAAAAGCAAGAGAGATACACTGGGAGATGAAAGGGGGCATGTGTGCACAATCCCCATATAGACAAACTGACACTAGGTCAGTGGAGTGGCAGGAGGTAAGGAGAAGTGGAAGGGGAGGAGGGAAAGCTGAGCAAGTAAGTGGTACCGCAGTGAAGGATGGTGGCACAGGGGGGTGTAAAGCTGCTGAAGGGCTGGTATCAAATAGATATGCAGTTCTGGATGGGAGCAAGGACCAGGGGGCATGGGGGGATAGAGGCTCAAGGCAGCACAGGTGAAGAGGACAAAAGTAGGGGTGATGGGAGGTCACAGGGGGTACAGAGTGGGACTGGGGCTCTCAAAAGCATAGGACAGGAAGGCAGAGTTGGGGTCGGGGAGAAAGAAGGGGCACACAGGCTGAAAGGAACAGAAACTAGGAAGCACGGAAGCACAAAGAAGGTTCAAGAGGGAGGACTGCTGAAGTGGATGACAAAGGGTAGCAGGAGGGAAGTGGGCTGGAGGAGGCAAAGAAAAAATGGTGGAGAGAAGTAGGAGTGCAGACAGGAGGGCAAGCAAGATGGATGCAGGGAGAAAAATAGGGGAAGGAAGCTGGATCACCAGGGGCAGGCAGGGGGATGCTAGCCAAAGAGGAGGAGGCAGAAAAGATGATGGTAGTGGGGGACTTCATCATCAAAGGTATTCGCTGGGGTAGTAAGTGGGATCCACACAGAAGAAGGATGGTTATCTGTATGCCAAGAATGGAAGCGGGGAGGGTGGTGCCTAAAATCAGGGAAGAGATGAGAGGAGTGGGTGGCAAACCTCAGTAATCACTTACCTGGGGATGAAAGACCTAGCAGTAAATGAGGTCAGGGTAGTGCAGCAGAGGCTTAAGGATCTAGCTGGGTGCTGCAGGGGCTCAGTGAGCTCACTGACGTTCTCTGAGGTATTGCCAGTGCACAGAACCAGTACGGTGAGGAAGGGGAGGATAATGGAACTGAACAACTAGGTGAGGGAGTGGTGCAACATGGAGGGGTTTAAATGTATTGGGGAATGGGGTGACACATGGGTGGATGAAGGACTGTATGCGAAGGACAGGATATACCTAAATGAAGAGGGTTCTAGGGTGCTCAGGGGGAGACTACGGAGATACATGGAGGAGTTCCCTCACTTGAACTGTAGAGGGGGAGGATGAGGCTAGGGAGTCAAGGAGGATAGCAAGGAAGGCAGGAACCTAGCTGACGCTCTCCCGTAAATGGTGGCAGGGATTAAGCAAGATGAAAAAAGAAAGGAAAAGGGGTGCAGGTGGAGGATCATGTGTGTGAACGCTCATAGTCTGAGCAAAAAGATTACTGACCTGGAAGCCACCATGGTGGGGGAGGACATAGCAGCCATAATGGAGACTTGGTGGATGGGAAACCAGGGATGGGATATGGTCATTCTAGGTTTTAACCTGTTCAGACAGCATAGAGTAGGAAGGAAGGGGGAAGGGTAGTGCTTTATGTACAGGACCACATAAAGGCTATTGAGATTCAAGGGGAACAGGGGAGAGCAGAGGTACTGTGGGTAACCCTTCAGAAAAGGAAAGGGGCCATTATTTGAGCAGGGGTACTATACAGACCTCCAGCGCAGGGGGGAGAAAGTCGATAGGGAGTTGATGCAAGTGATCCAAAGGATGGCTCAGAAGGGGGAGCTGTTACTGATCGGTGACTTCAATCTCCCAGACATGGATAGCAGTGTCCCAGCTGCAACATCAACTAGGAGCAGGGGCATCCTGGGCTCCCTGAAGGAGATACTACTCAAACAAATGGTAAGGGAACCCACTCAGGAAGGGGGTGAATGTGGACCTAGTTTGGACAAACGGGGACAGTGTGACCAAAGTCACTGTGGGGGACCACCTGGAGGCCAGTGACCATTGGGCAGTGCAGTTTAGTATACAGACTGGGGTAGAGTCAAGCCACACAAGAATGAAGGTTTTGGACTTCAGGAGGGCTGACTTTGGAAGAATGGCAGTATGCCTCAGGGAAGCCCTAGTAGGGTTACATGAACTAGGAGGCATAGAAGAACAATGGACAGGAATGGGGGGGGGTAATTGAAAAGGTTACAACACTTTGTGCCAGACAAGTCAGCAAAGGAAGGAGAAAGAGGAGACCACTTTGGTTCACTCGGGAGGTGGTGGAAAGGGTTAGAGCAAAGAAAATAGCCTTTAAACAGTACAAAAAAACACAAAAGGAGGAGGATAGGAGAACTTACCTGGAGAGGCAAAGGGAGGTGGGGAAGGAAGTAAGAAGGGCAAAAGCAACAACAGAGGGAAGGATAGCAAAATCAGTCAGGAGGGGGGATAAAACATTTTTCAGATACATTGGGGAAAGGATAAAGGCCAGAGGAGGGGTAGTCAGGCTACTGGGAGAAGGAGGGGCCTCAGTGGAGTATGATGCCCAAAAGGCCGATATATTGAACAAACACTTCCTTTCTGTCTTCATGGAGGAGGGGGTAGGAAATGAGCCTGAACTGCACAACAAGGGAAAGAAAGGTAGGGAAGTAGACACCAGCCCCTTCACTGCAGACAGGGTACAAAGGGAATTCTCCAAGTTAAGAGTGGACAAAGCTACAGGCCCTGATGCAGTGCACCCCAGGCTGCAGAGGGAGCTCAGAGAGGTACTGGCTGAGCCCTGTTCAAACAGTCTCTGGAAACAGGAGAGGTGCCAGGGGACTGACGGAGGGCCGACATTGTGCAGCTCCGCAAAGGGGGTAGTAGGAAGGAGCCAAGAAATTACAGACTGGTCAGTCTGACATCCATAGTTGGCAAAGTAATGAAATCACTCCTAAGGGAAGGAACTGGAGAATACCTCGAGACCACCAGTCTGCGGGACAAGAGTCTGCATGGGTTCACCGTGGGGAGGTCCTATCAGACCAACCTGATAGAGTTCTTCTGATGAGGAGACCAGGGTAGTAGACCAGGGCAGGGCGGTGTATGTGGTTTATCTGGATTTCAGAAAGGCCTTTGGTATCCAGTGATAATAGTGACTGCAAATGGGTGACTCTCAAAAGAGTGACTCATCTGCAGCGCTGCACATGTGGGCTACCGTGTAAGGGTAGCAACGGAATGGGACAACGAGGGTAGGGATGAGCAAGGGAGGGTTACGACTGTGACTGGAAAGGGAGGGGTAGGGAAGAGGGTTTGTGTGGGGTAGTGTTGCCTGCTGCCACCGAGCTAGCCATGTGGTGTGGTGGTGAGGGTGGCTAGCTTCAGTGCAGCAGGCACTGGGTTCAGGGCTGGGGACTCAGAAACACTTTACAGCTGCTGTTGTAATTTTTTTTTTTTATGGACTGTCTCACCCTCCCCGATATGCATCCCCCTGCAGTTAGCAATCTAAAACCTGGAGGTGCAGGGAGGCAAAGCGCCCCCATGAGGGAGGGTGCGATGGGCTGCATCCCCCGCATAAAACATATTTCTATTTGCCGGTTCTGGTGTTGTCGATGAGTGTACATCACCATTGTGGTTTTCAGCAATGTACTACCACTGTAATGGTGATTGCGGTTTTGTGATCAACGTTATCACAGAGGACCAACGCCTTCGACACCATCCCACATAAAAGGCTGACAATGAAACTGAGCAGCCTGAGTGTGGGGCCTAAAGTAGTAAATTGGGTGGAAAACTGGCTTAGTGATAGGAGACAGAGTGGAGGAAAATGGGGTACACTCTGTGGAGGGGAGGGTGACTAGCAGAGTACCACTGGGGTCCATGTTGGGCCCGGTTCTATTCAATATCTGTGTTAGCGGCATGACAGAGGGACTGGGAGGAAGAGCATGCATGTTTGCAGATGACACAAAGATCTGCAACAGGGTGGACACACAGTGAGAGGTGAAAAGGATGGCGGAGGATGTAGAAAAGTTAGAAGAGTGGTCAAAAAGTTGGCAGCTGTGATTCAATGCAAAGAAGTGCAAGGTTATGCACTTGTGTCACAGGAACCTAGGTGCAGACTGCACTCAGGGGGAAGAGGTAATAGAGGGCACAAGGCAAGAGAGAGGCCTGGGATTTATCATCACTGATGACCAGAAGGTGGCTAAGCAGTGTGGGAAGGCAGTGGGAGGCCCCATCTTTGAACAGACAGGGACAGGGTGGAGACGGTGCGGAGGAAGGCAACCAAAAAAGTGCAGGGCGTGCATTGGAAGGCCTATGAAGAGAGGCTTAATGAATTAAATTTGTACTCTCTGGAGGACAGGAAGAGATGGGGGGGATATAACTGAGACATTCAAATATCTCAAGAGAATAAACAGGGTGCAGGAGGAGAGTATTTTCAAGAAAAAAAGATGTTTTAGGACTAGGGGTCACAATATGAAGTTGGAGGAGGGGTAGGTTCAGGGACAACGTGAGGAAGTTCTTCACTGAAAGGGTGGTGGATGACTGGAACAGCCTTCCAGCAGAGGTGGAGGGGGAAAATACAGTCACAAGTTTTAAGTGTGCATGGGATAAACACATCAATATTGCAAACCATGGAGGGGAGAGGAGAGGACGACAGCCCCCTAGTAGTGGCTTGGATAGCACTATTAAGAGGGATTTCACAGACAGACTAAGTGGGCCAAGAGGTCCTTATCTGCTGACAAAATCTATGAATCTATGATAAAATGTAGGGAGCCATGGACAGTCTATAGGGGGCGGCAGCGCATACTTAAGACACAGCCTCTCTTTGCAAGTCACTTGTAAATCTGCCATCTAGTAAGTGGCTTGTTGGTCTAGGGGTATGATTCTCGCCTTGGATGAGAGAGGTCCCGGGTTCAAATCCTGGATGAGCCCTTGAAATAAATAAAAAGTCTATGCAAAAGAAGTATTTTTAAAGCAGAAGGAAGTGGGGAAGGCAGTCAGAATAGCAAAGGCCCAAACTGAGGAAAAGATAGCCAACTCAGTTAAGAAGGGGGATAAAACCTGTTATAGGTACATTAGGGAGCAAAGAAAGACTAAGGCATGGATACTGAGGCTGAACAAAGAGGAAGGTGGTTGGGCAGAGAGCGACAGTGAAAAAGCAGGGATACTGAACAAATACTTCTGTTCAGTATTCACAATGGAAAAGCAGGGGGAAATACCTAATCCGGTCAATAGAAGCACTCTGGATGGGGGGTTGATATTAGTCCTTTCACAGAAGAAAGGGTTCTGAAAGAACTCTTAAAACTGAAGGTGGATAAAGCAATGTGGCCTGATGGGATTCACCCCAGAATTCTAAAAGAACTATGGGAAGAACTAGTAACACCACTCGCTACCCTTTTTAATAAATCATGGGAGGCTGGTGTGGTACTGTACCTGAGGACTGGAGGAGGGTGGGTGCGATTCCCCTTCACAAAAGTGGGAGCAAAACAGAGGCAGAAAACTATAGACCTGTCAGTTTGACCTCAGTGGTAGGGAAAATGATGGAATCACTTCTGAAGGAAAGAATTGTTGAGTACCTAGAGGCCAGTGGGGCACAGGACCCAAGGCAACACGGATTCACAGCAGGAAGGTCATGTCAGACAAATCTAATTGATTTCTTTGACTGGTGACCAAAGTAGTAGACCAGGGAGGGGCTGTGGACATGGCCTACCTAGACTTTAGCAAGGCATTTGACACAGTCCCACACAAAAGATTAATAAACAAATTAGCCAGCCTGGGAGTGGGTCCCAGGGTGGTAGCCTGGGTAAAACACTGGCTGGACAACAGGACACAGCAGGTAATAGTAAATGGAGTCCACAGTGAAGAAAGAGGGGGTTACTAGTGGGGTACCGCAGGGTTCAGTACTGGGGTTGGTCTTTTTTAATGTCTTTATAAGTGACATTGCAGACGGACTGAAAGGGGAAATATATCTCTTTGCAGATGACACAAAGATCTGCAACAGGGTTGGTACGCAAGGTGGGGTGGAAAGGATGAAAAGGGACTTGGCAAGGTTGGAGGAATGGTCAAATGTATGGCAGCTTAGATTCAACGCAAAGAAGTGCAAAGTAATGCACCTGGGAAACAAAAACCCAGGGGAAAAGTACACAATGGGGGGTGAGATACTGACAACAACAAAAATGGAAAGGGGCCTGGGGGTAGTTATTTCAGATGACCTAAAGGTAGGCCAGAAATGTGAGAAGGCAGTAAGGAGGGCTGGGGGGATACTGGGATGCATATGGAGAGGCACCATCAGTAGAAAACAGGAAGTTGTTGGCCCTCTGTATAGACAGTTGGTAAGAACACATCTGGAGTACTGTGTACAGTTCTGGAGACCCCATCTTCATAAAGACATAGACATGGTGGATGCTGTCCAGAGGAGGGCAACCAAAATGGTGCAGGGTCTGCACCAGAACACATATGAAGAAAGACTAAAGGAGCTTAAGATGTATAGCCTTGAGGAAAGGAGGGAGAGGGGGGACATGATAGAAACTTTCAAATACCTCAAGGGAATCAACAAAGTCCAAGAGGATAGCATCTTTCAGAAAAAAAGATGTGCAAGAACAGGGGGGCATAATTTGAAGATAGAGGGACGGCTCAGAGGTAATGTGAGGAAGTATTTCTTCACAGAGAGGGTTGTAGGTGCATGAAACAGCCTTCCTGAGGAGGTTGTAGAGTCAAAAACAGTGGGGGAAGTCAAGAATGTGTGGGACAGACATAAGGCAACTCTTGTGGGGGGTAGGAGGAAGTAGGCTGTTGGTTAACTAGGATCTGCAGCTTATCCGTTAGGTAGAGAAATGGGCAGACTAGGTGGGCCAAGCGGTCCTTATCTGCCATCAAATTCTATGTTTCTATGTTTCATTTGTGAAGGATTGATACTGTGGAGTCCTTACACTGCTCCCTCAGTGTGACATAAAAGTCAACCCACTTTGTGCCCCCCACTGGTGAAATTTGAGATAGGTAAAAACCTCTCTGGGCAGATCTGGAAGCTCACAGCAGCTAGAGGGCTGCTGGCTATGGCGTCAGTGCTCGGAGGTCCTTAAAGCAACAGCTCAATGTACAGGACTCAGCAGTTAGCACATAAAAATAAATGTCCATATGCTCTAGCTTCTCAGTGCATTCAGAATCCATTTATTTTATGGCAAAACATTTTAACAGGAACAGTACATCACAGCTGGTGTTACAAGGGAGGCAACCCACAAAAAGCCGTACATTTCACACCCACTTCACAGGTGCTTTGTCAAAGTGATTTGGTCCCCCTTATGGACATCTATTGATACCCAAGTTAATTAAGTGAAGCAAAAGGAAAGAACATGCCAACGTATACAGATCAATCTGGTTAAAAAGAAATCCACCTTTATTCACAAGAAACATAGCATAAATTTCTAACTGCTTTAACTGCAGGCACTAATGCCACTAATTGTCGACCATAAATGGAACACCTTATATGAACAAGGAGAAAATTTATCACCTTGTCACTTCTTAATAAAGTATTGTATGCTAAAGAGTGTCAGCAAGGTTGACATATTATTAGTAGGAATTTAAAAGCCAGAACAAAATATTGTTTGAAATCTGGTAATTCATTTAGTCTGAGGAAGTGTCACAAACACTTCAGCCATTCCAAAGCAACTGCATTATATGTTAGTAATAAGTTATGCTATGTTATAAATAGCCAGACCAACAAAAAACTATATAAACACAGCAATAAACTTGTATAACTGCATTGAAGACTTACTATTACTTATCGTAGAGCTAGGAATATTAAAGATTTATTGGTGCATAGTTTACAACCTAGGAACAAAAAAGTAATTGTTTTCCTCTACCAAAAATTGGCCATAAATGTTGTCACCACTGTAAATGTTGCAACACTGTAGCTAATAACAATAATTTTCTCAGTCCGAGAGATGGTAAAAGCTATAAAATACAAAGTCTGATCACGTAATACTGCGAATGTGGGTTATATTGCAATATGTAAATGGGGTACGTTTTATGTGGGGAGGACAAAGAGAAGATTTAAGGGTTGGGTAACATACAGTATGAGAGTTACTGTTAATAAAAATGAGATGTACGCCCTAGCACAACATATTAATGGGGCAGGAGTGGAGATGCAGAGTCACACATTTATTGGGATAGAAATCCAAGGGGTGGAGATATAGAAAAAGTATTGGCTAAAAGGGAAGCATTTTTGGATTTACTGATTGGGGGTGCTTCATTGGCCTAGAATCAATGATCAGACTGAGCCTGCTAAACTTTTATAACTTTATTATGGTGTCATGGACCTTGGCAGCTAGCCCTTAGTTATAGTAGCTAGCTGACTGTTTTGTGAGATTTGACAAGACACCATTAAGTCTTAAATACAGTTTGACAGATTTATTGCTGTGTTGGTCTGGCTGTTTACAACATAGCATAAATTATTACTAACATATAATGCAGTTGCTTTGGAATGGCTGAAGTTTTTAGTGGCACTTTATAAGATTAAATTAATCATCAGATTTAAAAAAAAATGTTTTTTTGTGCTCGCTTTGAATTTGCCACTAATAATATATCAGCATTGCAGTCACTCTCGAGCACCCAGTACTTAATTGAGAAGTGACAAAGTAATAGATGTTCTCCTTGTTCATATAGGGTGTTCCATTTATGGCTGTCAATTAGTGACATTAGTGCCCCCTGCAGTTATAGCAATTAGAAATGTATGCTAAGTGTAAGCCCCCCTTCCCTGTAGTCTAGGGGTACCAGGTGAACAATTGGGGATGGGGACCCCAGACCACAAGTGCCATCCTGAACATTACTACAAAGCTGGGTTGTAACCCTCCTTAATAGCTAGCATGAGGACACCCTACCTTTAGATGTCTTCTTTACACTGCAGGATGCCTTAGATGTCTTCTTTACACTGCAGGATGCCTCTGACCCCCCCCCCCCATGCCAGCTTTTACCCCCAGCAGGATCACCAGATACTGGAGCTGCTACTGACACCTTCTCACTGCTCCAGGAACTCAGGACCAAGGTGGAATTTACTCTAGAGTCCATCCCTATGGCTATGGAGAAATTGATTAGCTTTCAATAAATAACAAGCATTTGTCGATGCCGAATGTTTGCTTGCTGGCATTAGCAGTGGAAGTGCAGGAGTTAGATGCAGTATAGGAGTGGCATTGAAGTATTGAACTGACGCTAACTCCACCCTCACTCTGCAGAGATGGACAGGCATTGGGGTGTGCCTTTGGGTCATCGCCCATGACGGTCATGACATTTCACCTCACCCAACCCTTCAGAGACTGACAAGTGTTGTGGTGTGCCTTGGGGTGTTTGGGCTTTACATTCACCTCATTCCATAAGGAAATATGCTGAAATGGGTGCAGTGTAGGAGAACGGGGTGAACTCTGGGGGCAAAGGGTCCAAGGTGCACCTCAATGCCTGTCACTGGCTGATGGGTGCGGGTGGAATGGCATGAGCATTACTGTCAACAATCCCAGGTCACACCCCCGATGCCTGTCAGTCCCTACAGGGTAGGGCATTATGGTTGAAAACCCTAACGCACTGGGCGCTTCTTGGTATTTTTACTCCAAATTTTCCACATGGGCTTTTTGTGACCCCACCGCATGAACAGTGACACTATCAGTTGATTAGGTGAAGGTAATTTTGCTGGCGACTCGCCATTTGGCATACAGGTCGCAAAACACATTTTGAACAGGATGTGAAAGTGCCATGGAGTGAAAGTGAAATGAGGAGGTGTAAAAATGGCATTGTTGAAAACCTGGAGTGAAAATATACAAAAACTGGTGAAGTCACGAGCGTGCGTAGAAACTGCGCAACATACACCCGTAATGTAATTAGTTTGAGGATTTTTTACAGCAGATTTTCAACACAGGCATTGTGGGACCTCCGCTCATGAACAGTGTCACTGTGATTTTCGTACTCTGTCCAGAACACTAATTTCCCACAGCGACCGCGCTATGCTGTGCTGGAAGTGCGAAAACACATTTTGGCCAGGGTGTGAAAAATGACAGCTGTACTGTTCATAAGGAGGTGTGGAAAAATGCCAGTGTTGAAAATCTGGACTGAAAATATTACAAATTTGTGAACTTACGGGTGTGGAATCAGTACAATGCACGTCAGAATACAGTCAATTTATGGATTGTCACCAAATTTTTCAACATAGCCATTTTAAGACTCAGCTCATGAACAGTGTCACTGTGATTGTCTTAATCTGTCCTGAACATTGATTTTGCACACCAAATGCGCCATTGTGTGTTACACACACAAAAACACATTTTGGGCAAGATGTGAAAAATGTCATCTGTACTGCTTATAAGGAGGTGTGGTAAAATGGCAACGTTGAAAATCTGGAGTGAAAATATTAAAAATTTGCCAAGTTACAAGCGTGCGTAGGAACTGCGCAATGCTCGCTCATAAAACAGTCATTTTTAAGAATTTGTTCACCAAATTTTCAACATAGGGTTTTGTGGGGCATACCTCATGAACTGTTACACTGTTGTTTCGTTACTCAGTCCCGAAAGATGGTTCTGTGCAGTGACCGTAAAATCACCTTTTGGGACCGAATAGCAAAATGACAGTGACTGAGTTCATGAGGTGGGGCTCCAAGAACCCCATGTTGAAAAATTTGGTGAAAAATTCCCCGAAATGTCTGGATATGCACCAAAGTTGAAAAAAAACACATTTATGCCATTATACAGCTTACCGGCATTCCTTCAGTTTGTGGTCAGATTTGAAGAGTGCAGACGTGTTCCCGGTCCACCAAAGATCATTGCACTGGACCCTGGAGGTAAGTATGGGGTCACAGGGGGTGTGGAGAGGTGGGTGCGCAGAGGGTGCGTGGGTTGGGGAGGGGTAAGACAGTCAACGAGGGACCTTTTTACAGGTGTTTTTTCTTTTTCAGGAAGGCAGCGGGACTTTTGCCCTGCTGGTGGGCTTCCAGCGTGGCAGCTGGAAGTTTTTGGGGGCAGTGGAGCCGACGGAGTTGGGCACCCCGTCGACCATCTGACTTTTGCCATGCTGGGGTGGACTCCCAGCATGGGTTCTAAAGTCTCTGTTTTGAGTACAGTGGAGCAGATGGGGATTGCAACCTCGTCGCCATACGTGTGTGTGGGAGCACATGAGCACACTGGGGTGGGCTCCCAGCATGCTACTTGGGTGTTTGTTGGTGGGAGTAGAAAAAAATGGAGCTGTCTATGACAGCTGTTCACATGCAGTGCTGAGTGTAGGCACTTTGCATACTGCCAACAGCAGTATGTAAATTGCCTGCCGACGGCAGTATGCAAATTGCCTACACATTACCACCGCTGATTGTAGCAGTCTTTGGCTTTCAACTGTACACCACTGAATGTGAACTGCTGTCATAGACAACTCAGACATTTACTGGTGCAGTGAGGCCGCACCTGCAAGAAGAAGCAGGGCAGCATACTTACGAAAATTCATATGGTGGCACTATGTTTCTTGCACATGGGTGCAAGCAAACATAAAAATGAAAGCACAGATAATTTATGTCAGTTTCTGATGCAATCAAATGAAAGGACATCAGATTTACCATAATCAAGAAAATGAATTTCCTGGGGCACCGTAATTATAGGGCCCAGGAGCTCAACTCCTCAAACCTTAGAAACATAGCTCCATGGGGCTAACAAATATCGATATTCAGAGAGAGGTTCCAAAATCCAAGGATCCAAGGGAAATTCAGTCTCTGTTAATAGGTCTTCATTGTGGAGCTGGTTGTGTGGTACGATTCTTAGAATCCAAAAAGTGTTCAACCGCTCATGGTCAACACCAAAACACACACCAATTGTATATTTCTCATATATCTCTTATTTCTTTTAATAGATGCCCCAACATTTCACCAAACAATGGCTTCTTCTGGGGGAATGTAAGAAGATAATACATCAATATCAGAATTATTCTACTCAAATCAAAGTATTCATTATAATTATAACCATTTTAAAAATCTCCAAACCATTATCTCTACATAAGTATGTGAATTTATAAATGTCTATTGCCCAATATTATAGAAAAATGATAAAAACAAAAATAAAAACAAGACAATAATACGAGTCATCTTTCCAGGAATATGTGTGGCCCCTGCGATTCCCTAGTGCCCTTAGGCTACCTACTCATTACTGATGCTCAAAAGTGCTTATGCCATCACAGTACAATTGTTTCCAACAATGCTTAACAAAAAAATCATATCATTTTTTTTAACCTGTATTATTGCACCAGATCATACTTTATCTGCTTGTATCTTTTCTTTGCATATTTAAATACGGAATATATCTTTAATGGCACTCGAGGTTAAATGTTGCCAGTTTCTCCAATTCTCATAATACAAAATCGATCCTGAAAACAATATTCGACCATCAATCAACATACAATCCATATTAACCCTTACAGGTCGAGCTGTATTCTCACTTCATACATTTTCAAATTCAAATGTGACCTGCATGCTTCTGACTGCCATAAAAGTAAGCACTTTACAATATTTATACTCTACTGGTTTAACATAGCCCCCTTAAAAATGGCATGTATCCTTGCACTAAATGTGTTGCATGTGGCAACACATCTAAGCGTGAAAGCTTTAGACATCCATACACAGGTAGAGAATATCCCATTAAGCAGCACATCAATTGTAACTCCACAGGGGTTATTTATACATTACAATGCCCATGTGATCATCTTTACATTGGACAGACATCCAGAGAGTTGAAAAACGAATATCTGAACATAAAAGTAACATTTGTTTAAAAGATGAGACTTCATCTGTGGCCAGGCATTTTAATGCCAGGGGCCATACAGTTATGCAATTGAGATTTTGGGGCACTGAGCTAGTCCCAGAGCCAGAAAGACGTAATTACTTTGATCTCCTTGAAGCAAAAGAAACTAAGTGGATATATGAACTTGGAACGTATCATAACAGCTGGGGTCTTAACGAAGAAATCAACTGGCGAGTATGTTGGTGATATCTGGCAGTCCTCTACTCAGTAACTTATCCAGTGATTCAGTCCCTTTGCAATATGTATTTCCCCCTCCCATTACTATGTCATTCTTTCCCCCTTTTATTTTCCATCACTATACATTTCATATAGTTTAAGTGGCACAATACCTAAGTTTTATAACAGAAATGATCTGAAAGAAAGTGTTTATATAGGACTCTCATCCCCCCAACGTCCCCCCTTTTTTTTTTTCTCTGAGGTATTTTTCTCTTTAACTTTGTACATGATTTCTTATTCCATTCTCATATGTTTAATGTTGAAAAACAAAATCAGCCTCCCTAGTAGAGTGAAAGGCAGTGTAGAAGTTCCTCTCCAGATCCACACTACATGTACTAAGCAAAAATCAGTTATTTTAAAGAGGAAATCCTAGATAGTCTGGCCTCAATATACCCGCGTGTAGGAGCGGTTTCCTAGCACTGGTTGCTTGGAAATGATGAATGTCATCATTGTCCACTGATGGTGACATCAGCATGCTCAGATGCGGGTATAAGAGGGCTAGGGTTGCAATCAGGCTCTTGCTGCCACAGTAATAACAGGAAGCTGCAGGAGTCTACTCTGGTAAGAGAATTCTTTCAAAATTCATCAAAAAACAGTGACATTTTAATACCAGAATATGGAGATTTGCATTATAGAAACATAGAAACATAGAACATAGACTTTGACAGCAGATAAGGACCGCTAGGCCCATCTAGTCTGCCCATTTCCCTACCTACAGGATAGGCCGCAGATCCTAGTTAACCAACAGCCTACATCTTCCTGCCCCCCACAAGAATTGCCTTATGTCTGTCCCATGCATTCTTGAATTCTCCCACAGTTTTAGACCCCACAACTTCCTCAGGAAGGCTGTTCCATGCATCCACTACCCTCTCTGTGAAATAATACTTCTCACATTGCCCCTGAACCACCCTCCTTCTATCTTTAAATTGTGTCCCTTGTTCTTGCAAGTCTCTTTTCTGAAAGATGCTACCCTCTTGGACTTTGTTGATTCCCTTGAGGTACTTGAAAGTTTCTATCATGCCCCCCTCTCCCTTCTTTCCTCAAGGGTATACATATTAAGCTCCTTTAGTCTCTCCTCATACGGCTTCTCTTGCAGACCCTGCGCTATTTTAGTTGCCCCCTCTGGACTGCCTCTATCCTGTCTATGTCCTTGGGAGATGGGGTCTCAGAACTGGAAACAGTATTCAGATGGGGTCTCACCAACTGTCTGTACAGAGGATAACAACTTCCTGTTTTCTGCTGCTGATGCCTCTCCCTATACATCCCAGTATACCCCGGCCTCCCTACTGCCTTCTCACATTGCTTGCTAACCTTAAGG
Source organism: Neoceratodus forsteri (assembly GCA_016271365.2). Taxonomy (NCBI): domain Eukaryota; kingdom Metazoa; phylum Chordata; order Ceratodontiformes; family Ceratodontidae; genus Neoceratodus; species Neoceratodus forsteri. The sequence continues at coordinate 740,874,482 of CM057449.1, forward strand.
TCATCTGAATGATTACCCCAGGTCCCTTTCCTGTTTTGTTGTTGTTACTACCTCCCACCCATTGTGTATTCTTCCCTGGGTTCTTGTTTCCCAGGTGCATTATTTGCACTTTTGCATTGAATCCTAGCTGCCATACGTCTGACCATTCCTCCAACCTTGCCAAGTCCCTTTTCATCCTTTCCACACCTCCTTGTGTATCAACCCTGTTGCAGATCTTTGTGTCATCTGCAAAAGGCATACTTTCCTTCCAGTCCCTCTGCAATGTTACTGATGAAGACATTAAAAGGACTGGACCCAATACTGAACCCTGCGTTACCCCACTAGTAACCGCCTTTCTTCAGAGTGGACTCCATTTACAATTACCTTTTTGTGTCCTGTTGTCCAGCCAATGTTTTACCAGGCTACCACCCTGGGACCCACTCCCAGGCTGGTTAATTTGACTAATAATCTTTGTGTGGGACTGTGTCAAATGCCTTGCTAAAGTCTAGGTAGGCCATGTCCACAGCCCCTCCCTGGTCTACTACTTTGGTCACCCAGTCAAAGAAATCTATTAGATCTGCCTGACATGACCTTCCCACTGTGAACCCATGCTGCTTGGATCCTGTGCTCCACTGACCTCTAGGTACTCAACTATTCTTTCCTTCAGAAGTGACTCACTTTCCCTACCACAGAGGTCAGACTGACAGGTCTGTAGTTTCCTGCCTCTGTCTTGGTCCCACTTTTATGAAGGGGAATCACATCCGCCTTCCTCCAGTCCTCAGGTACCACACCATCCTCCCATGATTTATTAAAAAGAGTAGCCAGTGGTTTTACTAGTTCCTCCCTTAATTCTTTTAGAATTCTGGGTGAATTCCATCAGACCCATTGCTTTGTCCACCTTCAGTTTTAGGAGTTCTTGCAGAACCCTTTCTTCTGTGAAAGGACTGGGATAGACCCCCCTATCAAGAGTGCTTCTGTTAATTGGATTAGGCACTTCCCCCTCCTCTTTTGTGAATACTGAGCAGAAATATTCATTCAGTATTCCTGCTTTTTCACTATCCCCCTCTGCCCACCCACCGTTCATTCTATTCAGCCTCACTATCCCTCCCTTTGTCTTTCTACGCTCGCTGATGTACCTATAAAAGGTTTTATCCCCCTTCTTAACTGAGTTGGCTATCTTTTCCTCAGTTCTGCCTTTGCTATTCTGACTTCCTCCCTGCTTCTTTCTGCCTTAACTGTACAGCTCTCTGTCCTGCTCCTTCTGTGTTTCCTTATACTTCGAATGCTATCTTTTCTTCCTGACTTTCACAGCCACCTCTCTTGAGAACCATAGTGGCTTTTCTTTCATTTTGATTTGTTTATTTGCTTCACACAAAGGCTTGTTGCCTCTGTGATGGCAGTTTTGATAATTCCCCATTGTTGCTCCACCTCCTTCTAGCCTGTTTGCTAGTGCTTTTCTGAGGCACTCTCCCATCTTGCCAAGTCAGCCCTCCTAAAGTCCAGTACCCTCACTTTTGTATGGCTTGACTCTGTAGCTGAGTTTAACGTGAACCACACTGTTTGATGGTCACTTGTCCCCAGATGGCAACCACTTCTAGATCTGAGATCCTCTCACTGCCCCCGCTTGAGAGTACGAGGTCTAAGATTGCTCCCTCACCAGTGGGTTCCGAAACTAGCTGTCTAATGCCTGCCACCTGTAGGGCATCAAGAATGGCCCTGCTCTTGGATGTGGCTGCAGCAAATGTGCTCCAGTTAACATCTGGCATATTCAGGTCTCCCATCAACAGTATCTCCCCTTTCTCTGCCATTCTAAGAATGCCTTCCATCATGCATTAAACCTGAGCTATAACAGCATTATATTTTAAAAGGAGAGAATCTCACACACACCTTTTTATTTTAGCGTCTTGCGCTGGGAAGTGAGTTTGCAATATAGGCGATTCATAGGAGACGCGCTGAAACAGGTACACGCATTAAAACTGGCTCTCAGCTTGTTGTCATCCTTATTTACATGTGTTTATATCATCATAGGATATCAGAAAGATTAAGTTGACGTTCATTATATGATTTACAAGTTTAAGATATATACAAGACAACAACTTTGTCTTGTTACATTGCCCGATTTTGAACACTACAGTGTTTAATGCCTGAAGGCAAGTCTACTATAGCGACACATAAACAAGACGCGGCATAATAGGTATGAGTGTTATTTTTTCATTTCACTCTGTAGATTTACATACTCACTAAGGACAATATAAACATGGCACTCATAGGTGGGCTATGTTAAACCAGTAGAGTATAAATATTGTAAAGTGCTTACTTTTATGGCAGTCAGAAGCATGCAGGTCACATTTGAATTTGAAAATGTATGAAGTGAGAATGCAACTCAACCTGTAAGGGTTAATATGGATTGTATGTTGATTGATGGTCGAATATTGTTTTCAGGATCGATTTTGTATTTTGAGAATTGGAGAAACTGGCAACATTTAACCTCGAGTGCCATGAAAGGTATATTCCGTATTTAAATATGTCAAGAAAAGATACAAGCAGATAAAGTATGATCTGGTGCAATAATATAGGTTAAAAAAAATATGATATTTTGTTAAGCATTGTTGAAAACAATTATACTGTGATGGCATAAGCACTTTTGAGCATCAGTAATGAGTAGGTAGCCTAAGGGCACAAGGGAAATGCAGGGGTCAAACATATTCCTGGAAAGATGACTCATATTATTGTCTTGTTTTTATTTTTTATCATTTTTCTATAATATTGGACAATAGACATTTATAAATTCACATACTTATGTACAGATAACGGTTTGGAGATATTTAAAATGGTTATAATGATAATGAATACTTTGATTAGAGTAGAATAATTCTGATATTTATTTATTTTCTTACAGTTCCCTAGAAGAAGCCATTGTTTGGTAAAACGTTGGGCATCTAAAAAGAAATAAAAGATATATAAGAAATATACATATTGGTGTGTGTTTTGGCATTGACCATGAGTGGTTGAATACTTTCTGATATTCAGAGAGATTTCATTGGCAGCACTTAGGCATAAATATCCCACAATCTCCTTAGCATCCCTACACCTCACTCAATTTGTCAGCTCACCCACCAGAATAAACTATAAAACAGGTACTAGCACCACCATTGACTGGATCATATCAAGTCACCCTGATCGCATCTCTAATGTGAGAGTTCACCCTGACTCCATCAGTGACCACTCCCCTACCACATGTTGCTGGTCAAAAAAATTCCGCTCCCCCCCACCCCAAACCATCTACAACCGAATGTTAAAGCGTGAGCATCTAGATTTACTAAAGCGCCAACTCCAGTCCCACGACTGGTCCCTCCTGGACTCTGTCAATGACATCAATGTTGCTCTTGATCATTTCATCAAGGTATTTAATATGGCCTGTGACACCCATGCACCATTTAGAATGATGAAGGTCTGAGGTTCTATTAACTCCTGGATCTCACCAGAACTCATTACCAAAATGAAACAACATGACCATCTCTGGCTTATTGCCAAGTCTACAGGGAGACAGCATGATTCTCAGGCATATAAAACAGCCAGAAATGCCTGTACAAGGGTTATTTGTCATGCAAAACAAAACCACCACAAATAACTTCTGTCAAATTCCTGGGATGACAGCAGGAAATTCTGGGCAAACATAAAAGATATCATGGGCAAAGAACAGAAGATCCCTCTGACTACATTAAATCTTGAAGGCAATCCCATTACCGACCCTTTCTCAATCGCAAATACTTTTAATGCTGCCTTCACTAATCTATCAGAAGTCCTCCTCCTCCCAAAAGACTTCTTTAAAGATGCTCCCCGATCGGCTGCCCCGTACTCTGACGCAGAGATGCCTGATCACCCTCCGTTCTACTTTAAGCCAGTCTCTGCTGCCCAGGTCAGGAAACTGCTATCCAAAGTATTGGGAAAAACCAGACATAGTGGGGACTCACTAGACCTCAAACTCATCACTCTTACCTTAGAAGAGGTTCTCCTGCCTATAACTAAAATACTCAACCTATCCCTCACTCTGTCCAAGTTCCCCAAAGTCTGGAAATCTGCACTGATCACGCCAGTGCACAAATCAGGTGATCGCACAGAACCTAGCAACTACAGACCAATATCCATCCTCCTTCCACTGTCAAAGGTTCTGGAATGCATAGTAACCAACCAGCTTGTGGACTGTCTTGATAAGTACTCTCTGTAATGCACACAGGAAAACGGCTTTAGGAAAAAGAATAGCATGACTACAGCTCTGCTAGAATTCACTTGCTTCATCCAACAGTCCATCGATAATAGCAGTCTGGTAGGAGCGGTGTTCATAGACCTTGCTAAGGCCTTTGACACTGTGAATCACAAACTCCTCCTTGACCAAACTTGCAAAGACTGGTCTCTCAAATTGTGCACTAAAATGGTTTGGTAGCTACCTTGCCAACAGGTCACAGAGGGTGAAGATTTCAAATACCATCTCGGAACTGTGCTCTATCAGATCAGGCATTCCCCAAGGGTCCATCCTGGGACCCCTTTTGTTTAGTATCTTCCTAAACAACCTACCAAAGGCCTGTCAATTAAGGACCCTCCTTTACACAGATGATGCTGTCATCTTTGCAAGTCGCCCTGATCCCACTGTGCTTGAAGACAACCTACAGCATGGGTTCCTTGAAGTTGAAAAATGGCTACAATCCCATAAGCTAGTTTTAAACTACAAAAAACAAAACTTTTGCTGTTCTCATCCTCCCGCCATAAACACAAGTCACGTGCCCTCACAGTTAAAAATAACCAAGGAGCCCCCATTGAACAAACCTAGCACTTCAAATACCTTAGAGTAACTCTGGACTGCCACCTTACCTACGAGCCCCACATTGATATTGTTGCCAAGAACGTAAATGCTAAACTAGGACTGCTCTACAGATACAGAAGAAGTCTGACCCCTGAAGCACTTAAACTTGCAATCCACAGCTCGGTACTATCCACTATTGACAATGGCTTGGTTATATATGGAGCTGCCACAGCCACATCTCTCAGAAGACTAAATACTGCACTAAACAAAGCTGGTAGACTTATCATTGGTGCCGGCCACCTCACCCATACTTGTGATCTATTCGCCATAACTGGGTGGCTCAAACTACATGACCGCATCACGTACCACTCATGTTTACTTGCCAAGCAAGTGTTGCTTGGTGCCCTGCCAATGTCTTCTATCCAAGCCTCAAAAGTCGCGTCACACCAGGTCCTCTGTCTCTGAACTCTTTCATGTTCCGAGGGTTTGGACCACCTAATGCCAGAGATCCTTCCCCTACAGAGCTCCTAGCTGGATGAATGGCCTGAGCTGTAAACTGACCAGCATACCTCAACTTACCCAGTTCAAGCATCTCCTGCATCTTCACATCTCCAAGGAAAGTGAGTGTACCTGCTTTAATTAGTCATATGACTTGCACCACCTCGGGCAACCTGCATTCCCCAGCCTCCTCAACAAGGCCCCTGGCTGTATCCTTCCTCCCCTGCTCAATCACCTCTCTCACCTTCACCCCTACCTGTCATGTCCTGACTTTCCTTCTCTGTCCCACAAACTTGCCCATACCCCTGACTGACTCCTTTCCACACCTTTTTTCCTCACCCTCTCCCTCTTACCTCCCTCCCTCCTGTCACCTGTACCTGCCCCTGCCCCCACCCATCACCCCTTCCTGCCTCTCTGAACATACTTGACAATGTCGCCCGGCTGCATCCCCCCGTCCTCTGTCTTCTGCTACTCTTCATCTCCTGACTCACCCTTCCCTTGCTATCTCCAAATGGGATCACTCGCTGTGTTTTTGAATATAAGTCCTAGAATGCCTACTATTTATCTAATTTGCATTTTACCTATGTTTACTATGTATTGTGTTGTTACTACTGTTCACTGTATTTGATATTAACTGTACATGATTGTGTACTTTATACTCTGTCTGTTTTGTAACCCCCCTTCCCATTATTGACGTGGAACCTTCGATAATGAGCTGATCTGTGCTCAAAGGTATTTAATAATCCTAGACTGAAATAAATAAAATAAAATAAATAAAACAATAAATGATCGGCAGATTACTACAGCATTTTCAGGAACTAGTTGATGGAGCCTGCACTTTATGTAAGTACCCAGCTTCTTCCACAGAAACCCATTTGCTTGCACTGCACCAATACCAAATTCATTTCTTTCTGTATTTCCTCAGCAGAGGAGTGATTTACTCCGCTAGTGCCACCAAGGAGAACAGTCCCTGGGGCGATGACCATTCTAGCCTCCACAGCTGCTCCCAATGAAGTGACCATTCCTCTCATTCCTTCTTGTAGCTGTACCCAGTACTTACAGATAACCTATTTCCACCTTGAGTGTCCGACTGTAGCCGAGCAGCTCAAATCAGTGTGGTGGCTCCCACCTTTGCTTGTACAGTTTCCTAAGGGACCATGACCCTTACCAGCCTAAAGACCCCCCCCAGACATGGTCATGGTGGGTCCCAGGGCCTGATCCAGACACAGGCATGGCGGGCCCCATTGCATCACAGGCCGTGTTGATGGTCGACCTGCCTGAGACTGGGGGGGCCCTCCTCCCGGACTGCCCCACTTTTTTTTTTTTTTTTTGTTATTAAACATCTTTATTAATTTCCACAAAAAACACCTCAATACAGATACATAAATGAGAGTGCGAACTGGAACGATATAAAACAACCTGACACTAGCTCACCCTTTCATCAGAAAAACAAGGTCCAACCCCCCCCAAGGCTACACACATAAGCACACCCTAACTTGCCAGCCCTGAGGTGTTCCGAGGGCCAGGCCTCCAGGTCATAAGGAGCATTTCAAAAGAACTCCAAAGCGCTGTGTATGCTTTCAATCTATTCTGCATACGAGCAATATGTTTTTCTAATTGTACTGCCAAAGTACATTCTCGGTACCACTCCAACAAGGAGGGGGCTTTATCACTGGTCCAATGCCTTAAGATTACCAATTTAGCCACAGCGGATAAAAGCGACATTTGGGCCTTTTTAACCTTGGAAGTGCCAACTGGAAAAAGGCTCATCAGACATACCTCAGGAGTAAACAAGTTTGTTAAGCCAAGGATAGGGTCTAAGAGATTGTTGATAGCCCGCCAAAGGACCTGAATTGAAGGGCATGACCATACCATGTGATATAAAGTACCATCTTCCTTCCTACACCTCGCGCAGAGAGATGTATCCTTTGCCCCATATTTACACAATCGTGATGGGGATAAGTATAAGTGGTGCATTAAGTTAAAATGTACCATCCTCAACCGGTCTTGTTTTACATATTTGTACATTGTGAGCCACAACTTCCTCCAGAGATCGGGTGCCTCAGATATTCCTAATTCCCTTGTCCAATAGAAGCAGACCCCTGGAGGAAGTCTGTGGTCCCATTCCTGAAGTGTTTTATATACCTTAGAGACTGAGTTTGGTTGAGAGGCTATGGTGAAAAGTATGTCGGCGTCACAGTCCCCATAATCCACTAGAGCCCTCTGAGAAAAAATGGATGTTAAGACCTTACTAATTTGCAGCCACTTAAAGAAGTCCTGATCCACAACCCTGAAAACATTCACCAACTGGTCAAAAGACCGAGGACCCCCCATTCACCCAAAAATCCGAGATTCTTAGGTGACTTACCTGGGGCCAAAAAGTGACGGACAGGGTCTCACCCCCAACCCTAATGTGAAGATTCTCAAAAATGGGTTGGTTGATGGATAGATGCCATTTAACTGCGAGGTAATTTTGCAACTGCTGAAAGGCCTTTAACAGCCATCTCATTGGGTTGTTTTTCAATGATTTGGGTATGTCCAACGGAGAAGCGTATAACAGGGCCCATAGAGAGCAGCTCATCCTCTTCGCCAACCCCCGCTCAATGTCAACCCATAAAGGCAAGTAAGCCGACTGGACGTCCTTGCACTCCAATAGACCAACTTTCCTACATGCTGCGCGACATAATATAGAAAAAGAGAGGGTGCAGCTAGTCCTCCCTTTAGTTTCGGGGTGGTTAATTTAATATAGGACCTGCGTGCCATTTTCCCCTTCCAAATAAATAGATTAAATGCCCTCTGTAAATTGGTAAACCACGTCTTCGGGAGGTATATGCCGAGCATACCCAAGGGATACAATAATCTGGGCAGAATGTTCATTTTTTATGACATTCAGCCTACCCAAAAGTGACAAAGAGAGCAGTCTCCACCTGTCCATATCCCCAGAAATGGTTTTAACCAGACTACTTAGGTTATTTTTAATCATATAATTCAGTCCGGTGCTAATGTTTATCCCGAGATACGTAAGCTACTTCACCTCCCAACATAAGCCGAACGATGATAAATCAGCCTTCCTGACATTGGTATTTAAGGGAGAATCTTCGTTGTATATTTAATCTCTGTAGTATGATATTTTGGAAAAGGCATCTATTTCCTCCAAAATAGCTGGAACCGAGGTCTCCGGTCTTCAATATGTAATAGTATATCATCAGCATATACCGAGTACATATATCTGGCACCCCCCACCTGTATACCCTTAATCAAACAGTTTCTAGCCAACCTATGTAATAATGGCTCTAAGTATAGGTTGAATAGTAACGGGGATAAGGGACAACCTTGCCTCGTGCCTCGCTCCAGCCTTACGACCGGCGACATAAACCCATTACATTTTACTCTGGCAGAAGGGGAGGAATATAGGATTTGAACCCATCTCAGGAACACATCGGGTAAACCAAAGGCAGAAAGGGTAGCAAACAAATAATCCCAGCATACCCTATCAAATGACTTTTCGGCATCTAATGAAATAAGTATTGCTGGGATCTCGGCGTCCTTAACAGCAGTAATCAGGTGCAATAACTTCCTCATATGATCTTGGGGCGATCTCCCCCTCATAAAACCCACTTGTTCCCTACTAACCAACTTGTCCATAACATTGGACAACCTATTAGCTAAGATTTTTGCTAGAATTTTGATGTCCGTATTTAGAAGGGAGATAGGCCGATAACTATCCATACTGAGAGGGTCCTTCCCCTATTTTAAAATTAAAGAAATCGTCGACTCCAGGAAACCAGGTTCTGATAATTCATTATCAAACCAGTACTGAAAGATCTCCTTTAGAATTGGGAATATCAGCGAACCACAAGCTTTGTAAAAGTTGCTAGGGAACCCATCCGGGCCAGGGGACTTGTCTAGAGGCATCTGTTGGATGGCCTGCTGGATATCTAATACCGTTATAGGAGCACTCAAAAAGGCTGTATCGGCCTCCGTTATTTTTGGCAACTCCATGGACCTGAGAAATGGCCTAATGTCCTCCGCCGACGGTTTGCACTCTGGGTCAACCGTATATAACTCCTGAAAATACAAGCCAAAGGCATTCGCCATTTCCCCTGGATCCGTGCAAACCTGCTCCCCTAGTCCCTTACGTATTCCCATTATAAAGTGGGAAGAACCTAATTGACGGATGCGCATAGCGATACCTCCCCGCCTCCTCATATCAAGATAATGAAGCCTAGTCCTCAAAAGGGCTCCGCTTCTGAGACATTAGCTCGTGTATTGGGCCTGCAACTGATGAAGCCTAGCCCAATCTGCCGTGCAGTCGAGGCATGGGACAAGTTACTTTCTTCCACCCTAATCGAACCTAGCAGGGAATCCAACTCGCGCCTGTTGCCTACGCTTCTTATTAGAGGCCAATTTAATCAGCCTCCTCAGGGAGCACTTTAAAGCAGCCCAAATTAGATCCTTACGATCCACTGAGCCTTGATTACTTTTCAGGAAGTCCTTGATGAAGTCCAGAATGTGCATCAGAAAGGATTCCTCCTTCAACATCTGGCAATTTAACCTCCATTGTGGAGACCGCCTAGGCCCATGGTTAACCTGTATTCCAGACTGACTGGTGCATGATCTGATATTACTCTAGTAGTTATCTCAGCTCGAGTTACCCCAGGTATTGCAAGCGAGCTAACTAAAATATAGTCTATTCGAGAATATGACTTGTGTACGGCGGAGAAAAAGGTATATTGACGTGACATAGGATTAATTACCCGCCAAACATCAACCAGGGCGGCCTTACTGATGAGCTCCTTCAGCGCCCTCTGTGCAGGCGTTAAACCTCGCCCTCTCTTTACATGATCTGTCCATATCATTCTGAAGCATTGAGATTCCAATCCTCCTAAAACCGTAAGCTTCTCGGGTTAGATACTACCATATTGAGTAATCTCATGAAAAGGCTGGGGAGTCACAATCAGGCGTATACTGAGCCCAATAATATCGGGTAAGACTCTAACAAACCATGGGTAATAATATATCGACCGGGTCCCAAAATTCTTCCACCAATTTGAAAGGAATATTCCTAGCTATAAGAATAACAACCCCACCCTATTCGTGGATACCTCAGCCAAAAACTTGTCCTACCCATGCCCTTCTAAAGTAATGGATATCACCCTCTTCAGGTGTGTTCTTGCAGAAAAGCAATTTTGCTCTAATTGACGAAGGTGCCTTAATATGATTTGTCTTTGACCCTATCCTTGGCTCCTTTAACATTCCAACTAATGAATTTGTATGAGTTACTCATAATGCCCGACCCTCAAGCTCAATAATTGGTGCAGAAAAATTACAATCAATCGTGCTACAGCACTATTTAGATATATACAGACCCCTGGGTTAGAAAGACCATAATAAGTCCAGACGTGTGTAACCTTGAACCCCACCCTCCCACACTGGAGTCTAAACGATTCATAGTAAACTACGACCCAAACACCCCAAATACCCACACTAATATCCCCATCTAACGCCCCCACCCCCTAAACACACACATGCCCCAGTTCCAAAAGAAACTGCCTCCTAAATGTTCAGCCCACGTGATTCACTACTACAGCCCAAACTACCCAACCCCACTCGGAGCCCGCCCCCCACCCATGATCATTGCAAAACTACCCTCTAACATCAATCGAATTTTAACAATAGAACATAAACATGACTATATAAATGTAAATACCCGCCCAATATACCCGAGCTAACCCTAATCGCAAAACAACATAGGTCATTAACTATACTCGTCTCAGCCACATTGATAATTCCAGGCCCAAATTAATAACCACTCAAATAAAGCACTGGTTCCTGGAAGAGAGAGAAAAAAAAAAAAGGTGGGGAAGTCCTGCAGGTTTGGCCCTGCTAATAAGTCAAATGTATATTAGGTAACTCAATAACAGGACCCAAGGCAGCATGGTTTCACCAGGGGGAGGTCATGTCAGACCAACCTCATTGAATTTTTTGACTGGGTGACTAGGGAGGTGGATCAGGGGAGGGCAGTGGACATGGCCTATCTGGACTTCAGCAAGGCCTTTGACACTGTGCCACATAGAAGACTATTACACAAACTGGGGAATATGGGTGTGGGTAGGACAGTAGTGTGGTGGGTAGGTAACTGGCTGGGTGGCAGGACACGAGGAGGGTGGTGAAATGGCTGTCACTCCACAGAGGGAAGAGTGACCAGTGGGGTACCACAGGGATCAGTGCTGGGACCGGTCCTATTCAACATCTTCATCAGTGACATTGCACAGGATCTAGAAGGCAGAATTTCACTGTTCTGATGACACAAAGCTCTGTAACAGAGTAGACACACCAGAGGGTGTAGACAGAATGAGAAGGGACCTGCAGAAACTTGAAGAATGGTCAAGGGTTTGGCAGTTGAAATTCAATGCAAAAGAAGTGCAAGATAATGCATATGGGGCACAAAACCCTGGCACAATATATCAGTTGGGGGTGAGGATATAGCATGCACCAAGCAGGAAAGGGATCTTGGGGTTGTCATCTCTGATGACCTCAAGGTAGGGAAACAGTGTGACAAGGCATCAGGTAAAGCAAATAGAATGCTGGGATGTATAGGCAGGGCATCACCAGCAGGAAAAGGGAGGTCATAATTCCGCTATACAAGACACTAGTGAGGCCCCACCTGGAGTACAGTGTACAGTTCTGGAGACCATACCTACGTAAGGACACAGGACAGGGTAGAGAAGGTTCAGAGAGGGCAACAAAGATTGTGCATGGGTTGCATCACAAGTCCTATGAAGACAGGTCGAAGGAACTGAACATGTACTCCTGGAGGAGAGGAGGGAGAGGGATATGATAGAGACATACAAGTATCTTACAGGAGGAACAGGGTGCAGGAAAACACTATTTTTAAGCGAAAAGATGTTTCAGGACTAGAGGGCATGGGATGAAGTTGGAGGGAGGACGATTCAGAGGAAACATGAGAAAGAATTTCTTCACAGAACGGGTGGTGGACAAGTGGAACACCCTGCCAGAGGAAGTGGTGGGAGCTGAAACAATCACGGGATTTAAGAATGCATGGGATAGACATAAAGGAATTCTAGCGGTCAGGGGTAAGGGGAGATAGACTTCTAGGAAAACAAACTGAACTTACAAGCTCAAATGGGCAGACTAGGTGGGCCATAGGCCCTTATCTGCCGACACTGTCTATGTATCTATGTATGTATCTATGTAACTCAGTGTTCAAATGGCACCATCTGAAAGCAACGGAGAGTCCATCAGGCCTCCCTACAGTCTCCACGGTGTCGATTAAACCACATTACAAGGCCACCATTCTTTCCATTGTCAATGTCCGAACATCCAAAGCGTGACCTCCTTCCGGAAACAATAGCACTGACATATGCTGCATCATGCAAAATAAATCCATCTACCAAAGATGAGAAAGGACCGAAAAGCAGAGCGAATCCAAACAAATCCCTCGACGTTGATTCCAGTAACCCAAAAAGAGGGGGTTTACATACATCAGGAGCAGCAGGGGTCGATCAGGGCCATGACCATATGAATAGTGAATAACCCGGGTCAACTCCATCCATTTCTAGAGTTTCCATCCTAAGTAACTCCGTGCTATCTTGTACAGACTAAGACGACCACCAATAGTCAGTAGCCACTGGCTAGAAATCGCCACCGAATTTCTGAGATAGCATTCCCCAGTAGATTCTCACAGATGTCGCAGCCCACATGTCCAAAATTGCCCTCTGGACCCCCGAGACAGCCAACTATATCTACATTCACAACCCCTCAGCCGAGAAAACTTCCAACCCAGAATCATTTGTATAGGTCTGGGAAGATAGCCTTCAACTCCTGTGTGGCCTGCACTGGGGAGTCGAATGACAACCATTTGTCCTCATGCTTTACCATCAATAAGGCAGGGTACTTAACCCTGAATGGCTTGGAAGCCACCACCAATTTAGAAATGACCGGGTGCAATTCTTGTCTACGAGCTCTCACCGAGTATGGCAGGTCCTACGTAATGCTAATCTTCTTACCTTCCCATGACAACTCCTTTGCCTCCTTTGCTTTAGAGAAAACATGCTGCCTGTCCAGAAAGTTCAAAATTTCAAAATTATTGGCCTTAGTGGCTGACCCTGGGTCGGGGCGAGTGCTCGGTGGGTTTTCTCGATGATGTACTCCTCCAGGAGGGGAACCAGCTATTTTGCAGCAGAGTTTCTGCAAGAAAGTGATTATAACATTTCCTTCTTCCTTTTCTGGCAAACCAATAATAACCAGATTATTCCTTCTACTATGGCCTTCCAAGTCCTCCAGTTTCTCTTCGAGCTTTTTCATTCTATGCCTCATATTAATGAACTCAGACTCGCTCCTTTCCTGCTTCCTCTCCATTGAAATAATCTTAACTTCCGAATCCCCTACCCTCCTGGACAATGCCTCCACAGCGCCTTTAATATCATGTAGATCCTCGGAGATTGACTCGATGGCCGTCTGGAGGGGTTGCATAATTTCCAAAAACCTGGCTTCAGATAGGGCAACTTCTGGTGTGGGCATCTTCAGAACGCTAGCTGCCTGCTGCTTGGCCCGCTTTGCGGCCTTCTCTTTCTCGGGCGTCCGGGGAGGATGCCTCAGGGTGCTTTTTTACAAAAGCATCCATTAAATCGGCGGTCGCTAATGCAAAGGGGAGAATTGCCACGTACTGCGCACAGTTGGGACAGGTTAATAGGCTGAAATGCCGCAAATTCCGAACGAAAATGGGAAAGTGAACACGGAGCTCTGGGAGGCAAATGTCTCCATCCAGGCTGCCATCACGTGACCTCCGGACTGCCCCACTTCTAACCACTGACCCTGCCTCTCACTCCTTCGAACACACTTGCCTCCCCTTATATACTCCCAAGGTGCTGCCCCCTAAAGACAGAGCACCGAAAATTTCTGAAATTCACCAAAGCTCCATACCAATGCCAAGGCGGGGGGGTCACCAATGCCAACAAGTCCCACCCCATGAGGGGGGTTTACACTCTTCCCTCATTTAAAAACCCATTTCCTCCTGGAAATTGGGAGCAGAGACCCCAGAGTGGACTCCAAAGCTAGACCAGGTAATGCGCACTCTCCAGCCCCACCTGGATGCGCACCCCGGCAGGCTCACACAACCCACCCCTACTCATCCCTTACACCAACCCATCAAACACATTAAATGGAAGAAGAAAACATTTTTTATATGTGCCAGGCTGCTTAATAATTAAAATTATTACAAAAAAAATTCTAAACATATTACAGTTTTAGAAACACACAAATCATTAAGAGCTTTAGAAATTGAAGAACCGTTCACCCCACTTACTCATTCTCTCACACATACCAGAGCTAGACATGCACCTGGCTCTAAAAATATTTAATAAACTTTCTTCTTTCCAGTCAATTTAAAAGTCTTATTATGTCCTTTAGTGCAGAAACTAAATCACTGCTGACTGCAGAGTCTTTCTGAAAAGAAAGAACGTCTCTTTTTTTTTTCAACCTTCTCAGGGGTATCTGGCCATACATCTTCTACAGCCTTGATACTAGCACAGTCCCCGGGCACAAATACTTTCAAGGAACTGGAACTTCCTCCAACTTAAAACAGTCTTGAGAAATAACCATACACTGTAACAGAGGGTTACTTGCAATCCTGGCACAGTCCATAGCTTTAAATGGAGAGCTCTAGAGGGCAGGACCTCCACCTGGAAGGAAGTAGTAATCGGTATCAGGCTTGGTGGTCAAGTCTCCAAAATAGCTCTTGGACATAACATAGAATTTTACTCGGCAACCAACCACATCTTGAACCAGGGCAAAGAGTCTGAACACAGTGAGGCCTGCCCATAGAAACACAGAAGTTGATGGCAAATAAGGACCGCAAGGCCCATCCAGTCTGCCCATTTCTTTTTCTACCATATGAATGTGCCATCGGCCTTTGCTCTGTCAATGACCTATCTATTCATACTCATCCTTATGCCTATCCCATGCCTGTTTGAAGCCCTGCACTGTATTCATATCCACCACTTTCTGAGGTAGGCCCGTTCCATGCATCCACCACCTTTTCTGTGAAAAAGAAGTTCCTCACATCACCCCTTAATCGGCCTCCCTCTAATCTCATGCTGTGTCCTCTTGTCTTGCTATTTTTCTTATATTTTTCTTATATTGAAACGTTAGACTCTTTCACCTTGTTAATGCCCTTAAGGTGTTTGAATGTTTCGACCATATCACCTCTCTCCCTCCTTTGCTCTAGGCCCAAGGCCCAGTGTGACACACAGAATATGCCTTTTAGATGAGCTGTTGCAAGGGGTGACCAGAGCCTCCAGGCCGGGACTGCAGCTTAGTTAGTTGTTCCCTGAATACCCAATCATTCTGCATTTCCTCAATAACATCCCACATTCTCTCTGACACGTAAGGGCATTCCAGCTGGGGATATTCGGCACCCATTCATCTCCTTACCTAGCATTCCACCTGCAACCACTTGGGCAAGTCCCTGACACTGGTACGCCTTGCCATGCTTGGCTCCAACCCCACCCCAGCTCTGCAAATGGCATTCACATGATCGTTACCTAACAGTCCATCCATTCGTGCCCTTAAAGCCTTTGACTGCACTGACAGGCGTGAGGTCTTGTCTGGTAACATGATGGCAGGGTGGTGATAGGGCATAGGAATGGCATGATGGATTTCATGATCAAAGAATTGGTACCATTTGGGAGGTGCCTCAATCACATCTGGCTCAGGGTCATCTTTAATTTCTTCATGCTCTTTTGTTACTCCAGCAGCTCCAACCCAGATCACAGGGTAGGTACGTGCATGTGGTGGGGCGTCTGCTATAGCTGGAGTAGAAGGTGCACTTTTGCAGTGCAGGGACCCTGTTAGAGACTCCTGGGCCCTGGGGGATCCCCAGATGTCTTTTGCAGGCCCATGCCCCTCCCTCTGCCATGGGGATAGCTAACAATTGGAGAGGAGGAGCTGGGCAGATGGCTGTGCTCCCCCTCACTACCCTCTGTTACCTCCTCCACTGCCTCCACTTTAATGTCTGGGGACCCCTCACTCTCCTCCTCCACAGCCTCCACACTTTTCTGCAGCACTAACTTGGTGTCAGTACCAACCTCCACACTGCTTTGTGATAGCAACGACATAGTGCCAGCAGACACACTGACAAGGTACTCCTAAGAGAAAGTAAGCGGTGGGCCTCCAAAAATTCTTCCAAGGGCAGCACTGGAGCAAACTGGGCACAATGGCAATCTGACAATGCCTTCCTCATGGGTATCCAATGATAATAGTGACTACAAATGAGCGACTCTCAAAAGAGCAACTCATTTGCAATGCTGCACGTGTGAGCTACCCTGTAAGGTTGCAACAGAATGGGACAGTGAGGGTAGCTATGAGCAAGGGAGGGTTATGATGGCGACCGGAAGGGAAGGGATAGGGAAGGGGGTTTGTGTGGGGTACTGTGGCATGCTGCCGCCGAGCTAGCCATGTGGTGTGGTGGTAAGGGTGGCTAGCTTCGGGGTAGCAGATTCTGGGTTCGGGGCTGGGGACTGGAATAGATTGTATTGCTCCAGCCCCAATTATTTTTTTTTTTGTGGATTGTCTCCCCCTTCCTGACATACATTCCCCTGGAGTTAGTAATCTAAAATAAGGGGAGTGCGAGGGGAGGCACAGCCCCCCTGCATAAATCCTTTTTTCATTTGCCTGATGTGGTTTTGTAGGCAAGTGTACATTGCTGTTGTGCTTTTCAGCAATGTACACTCACCGTGATAATGATCGCTGTTTTGCAATCACTATTATGACATGGAACGGCCCCCATGATATCCACATTTAACACAGCAATCTTCCACCTGCTCCCTCTCTGCTGAATTCCAGTCACGTAAGCAGGGAGGCAGGAACCGTCACCTGAGGATCCTCTTTTGCTGAAAATCCCTCTGCCATCTCCCTTTCTATACACAGACCACATCTTTACCTAAAAGTCACTTTGATTTACAGCATTTTTGAACCACTGTCCAGCTAGTATTGCCTCCAAATATCTCTTTTGCTGCTCTCTCTCTCTCTCTCTTTCTCTTGCTCTCAGGACTCCCACAACATGGTGACTCCACTCTAGCTCTCCTCCAGTATATCTGATATTTGACCAGTCAGAATCATTCTGGCCAGGCACATGATCATACCTCCACTACTGAGGCACCAGAGAGAGAGAGAGAGAGAGCAAGCAGGCCCAGGCACTACCAGCAGGCCTCACCACCAACAAAACTGCACCATATTTTTTCAGGCCTGGGCCAGCTGATCCTGCCGACCCTCCTGCGACCAAATTTGTGAGGGATACCACCCTGCTGGGGCACAGAAACATCCCAAATAAGCCCCACATCTGTAAGCCCCCTGCAGTTATAGCAATTAGAAATTTATGCTATGTGTAAGCCCCCCTTCCCCACTGTCTAGGGGTACAAGGTGGAGAATTGGGGAAGAGGAACCCAGACCACAAGTGCCATCCTGAACATTACTACAAAGCTGGGCTGCAACCCTCCTTAATAGGTAGCATGAGGACACCCAATCTTTAGATGTTTTCTTTACACTTCAGGATGCCTCTGAACCCCCCGATGCCAGCCTTTACCTCCAGCAGGAGCACCAGATACAGGAGCTGCTATTGACACCTTCTCACTGTTCCAGGAACTCAGGACCAAGGTGGAATTTACTCTAGAGCCCATCCCTATGGTTATTGAGAAACTGATTAGCTTTCAATAAATAAAAATAAAAGCACAGATAATTCATTTCAGTTTCTGATGCAATGAAACAAATGGATACCAGATTTGCCATAACGAAGAAAATGTATTTCCTGGAGCACTGTAATGATTATAGGACCCAGGTGCTCAACTCCCCAAACGTTAGAAACACAGCTCCATTGGGCTAACAAATTTCAGGGGGAGAGAGAGAGAGAGAGAGAGAGGAGAGAGAGAGAGGGAGGAGAGAGAGAGAGAGAGAGAGAGAGAGGAGAGAGAGAGAGAGAGAGAGAGAGAATGAATAATGGCAGCACTTAAAATATCCCACAGTCAGTGATCAGAGGATTACTACAGCATTTTCAGGAACTAGCTGATAGAGCCTGCACTTTATGTAAGTACCCAGCTTTTTCCACAGAAACCCATTTGCTTGCATTGCACCAATACCAAATTCATTTCTTTCCATATTTCCTCAGCAGGGGAGTGATTTACTCCTCTAGTGCCACTAGAAGAAGAGTCACTGGGGCGTTGAGCAACCTAGACTCCATGGCTGCTCCCAATGAAGTGACCATTCCTCTCATTCCTTACTGTAGCTGTTCCCGGTGCCCACAGATAACCTTGAGTGTCCCACCAGAACCAAGTGGCTCAAATCAAACAGTGCAGTGGCTCCCATCTTTGCTTGTACAGTTTCCCAAGTGTCCATGACCCTTACTGGCCTAAAGACCCACCTCAGACATGGGCATGGTGGGTCCCAGGGCCTGACCCAGTCATGGCCATGGCAGGCCCCATCGACTCCCCGGCCACATTCCTCCCTTCCAGCCTCCCACCCAGGCCAATGTTCCACCCAGGTAATGAGCACACTGGTGCTGCCACCAACCGATGGCCCCACCACCGCAACAGCCCCACTGGTCCACTGCACTATATCTTAACAGAGTCCACTGCCCCAAGTTCCTGCTGGCCTTTTCTGCTGATTAAAGCTTCCCTTGGTCTTCTCCTTGTCCTGCCTCCTATCGGGGAGGGGGGAACGATACTGCCTGAACTTGCTCCCTCCCACAGAGCCCAAAGATGGACCTGCGCACTGCCACTGAAGGCTGACCTGCCTGAGACTGGGGGGGGGCACTCAAGGAGTGCCCTGCTTCTCTCCCCTTCAAACACACTTGCCTTACCTTATATACCCCCAATGTGCTGCTCCCAATGGCAGAGCACTGAAAATTTCTCAAAGGCACCAAAGCTCCCAGCCAGTGCCAAGTGGGGGTCATCAAGAGCTAGCAAGCTCCCCCCCCCCGCAATGGGGGGCTTACATATGTTTCTTGTGAATAGGGTGGATTTTATTTTAATCAGATTTATCTATACACATTGGCACATTTTTCTCTTTGCTTAATGCATTAGTTCTCAGGCTTTGGTACAGTGAGCCTCCCCAAAGCCATGGAAAAGATCTTGAGCCTCCCCCAAATATTGAAATAATCTTGGGCATCCCCATGGAAAAGTACCATGCTTTGTACATTACATCAGGAATAAAGGGAAACTCCTTTGAGTTGTTGGCTCTCATCTTATTCAGCTTATTGTAAACCCCCTCAGGCCAGCCTATGTGTTCTGCTATTTTGACTTTCAGACCATTGTAACTCCTTGTTACAATACCTTCATGGGTCAGACTGTATTCTCGGTTTTCCTTCTGGAACAGCCTTCCTACCCCCTCTACCTCTTCCCTTCTTCCCCTGCTCCTAAGCAACATCTCAATGATCATTCTGCTCCCTCCTGATCTTGCTCCTTGTACAGTGCATCTCTCCTTAACCCTTGTATTTGGGCTGTTTTGCCACCAGTGTAATTTGTCAGTTTTTACAGCTCATTAGTCATTGTTCCTATTTGTTTGCAGTATTGTTTGTTTTGCATTGCTTGACTGTTTTGCAGTTACCCTTTAAATTGTATTTACTCCCTACTCTTCCCTGGTTACTCCTGAAATGAGTCTTGGCTCATAGTACCTTTCCTGGTCACCAATTTGAAAATAAATACATCAATTCACATGCCTTCATCCTTTTTCTGTTTGCATCATCCCTTCACACAAAATATCTAAAATTCAAAACTTAAATACAGTACTTTTTCAATCTTGCTTGAGCCTCCCTTGCAACAGGTTGGGGCCTCCCTAGGGAGGCTGGCCTCACCATTTGAGAAACCCTGGCTTAATGTAATTAACTTGGGTATAAACAGATATCCACAAGGGGGAGCAAATCACTTTGAGAAAACACCTGTGAGGTGGGTGTGAAACATGGGGCTTTTTGTGGGTTACCTCCCTTGTAATACTAATTGTGATGTACTGTTCCTGTTAAAATGTTTTGCCATAAAATAAATGGATTCTGAATGCACTGAGAAGCTAGAGCATATAGAGATTTATGTTGTGTGCTGAGTGCTGAGTCCTGTACATTGAGCTGGATCTGAAGCTGCTTACACTGTGAGTAATGACTGGTTATGGCTGACTGGATTTGCAAGGAGTGAAAATGACCTGTGAGTGAAAGGGAGTATTTGTCCCACAACTCTTTGAATAGAGGTACCCCTCTGGCATCCAATAGTTGATGTAAATAAATAGTCCCCTCCTTGCCCAGTGCCATAGGAATGGGTCAGTTTTGGTCAGGGGGTTTGAGTGATCATGTACAATAATACCCAGAAAGGGGCCATGGTCCCCTAGCAAAGCGAGGTACCCCATCATCCCCCATACCTAGCATGGTGTGTAGTGGCAGTATGAGGGAATAATTTGGAGAGAGTGAGGTAGCCTGGGGGATGAGGTATATAGGATGGTCCCTATGTCATAAAGGTCATTCAGCACAAATTCAATATTTTTCCAGTGAGCCCGGTATGTTTCTGATGTCCAGAGGTAGATTAGTCTCAGTGAGCAGGCTAAAGCATAAAGTCATAGGTTTGGGAAGTTCATCCCTCCTTTGGCTGTAGAAAGTTGTGAGAGACAAAGCTGAATTTTTGGCTGACCTCCACACTACAGAAATTGCGAGAGGAGTTCATTCCAATTCTGGAAATGGCTCCATGCAGGCTTCATAAAAAGCTTAGCAAAATATTTTGTCTGATAGCTCCTACTTTGTTTAAGGGAGAACTGCACTGAATCTATAAGCCATTTTCCCTAGTAGCAGCTGTTTTTAAGTACTGGTTCCAGTTATGTTATTGTTCTCTCTCTACAAGTCTTTCAATAAACACATTGGGTATTTCTGATTTACACTCTGATGTTAAGTGCCATTTTGGAACTTCATGATGCACTCTATGTCTCATTCAGCCACACAATTGTATAAAAGAACATGGATGCATTGTACAAACAATGGAAGAGCTTAGCAAGGGACATAAACTACATCATACAGTTCAAAAATGGCACATACTACCTGTGTGTAAATCAGAAATGCCAACTAGGATAATTGGAAAGCCTTTGGAGATGGAAAAACTGAACCCAGTATTTAAAAATCAGCTTTTCCAAAGGAAAATGACATATACTGTAGGTCCAGTGCAGTTCTCCTTTAAAGAGAATAGATGTAGAGTGGACCACCTGTCCAAATCTTTTGCTACATTATCTGTAAGGGATTCATAGTTAAGCATGTCTAGGTTGTCTGAGTGTCTGGTAATTTGGACCCTAACATATTTTAGGCACTCCTATTCCATTGAATGTTAACCATGGCCCTAAGAGGCTGAGCAGGGGAAAAATAAAAAGTTAACTTAAGTTTTATTGGTACTGAGGTGAAACCTTACCAAAGATTCAAAAGTATCAAGGAGGTCCCGAACCGCCACGGGAGAGAGAGAGAGAGGATCTGTTATGTTAGCAAGAGATTGTCTACAAAGAGGGCAATTTTATATTCTCTGCCCCCTAATGGTATGCTGTGTATGTGACGGGACAGCTGGATGTTGGCAGCAAGCAGCTCTATATATTAGTCAAATAAAACTGGGGAGTGGGGACAACCCTGTTGAGCGCCCCTCCCCAGGGCAAAAGGCTGTGAGAGAGCCAGTTATCCTTACATATGCCGGTGGGTGATGACACAGGGCCTGCAACATTGCAGTGAAGTCCAGAGGGAACCCAAAACTATCAAGGGTGCATCAGAGACATGGCCAAGAAACTCTTTCAAAGGGATCTCCTACTGAATTGCTGACCTGTGAGACGACTTTGTCATGAGACAGGTTAAAAGCAATTTAAACTCTTTTATATACTTCTAAAAATACTTTGTCTGTGCATATTGAACTGTTGTACAAATGAAGCACCTGGTGCAGCAGGTGACAGGAAGGGGACAGGAAGGAGAGGATTCTGCAGTTTCATGGGGAATAACTCATGAACCACAGCAGAGTACAACAGAACCAGAATTGTCTGGAAGGGACACAGTAATTCACTGACCACTGTATCAGAGTCCTAGAACAGGATGAAACACCATATTTTTAATTTTCAAATGTTTACTTTGTGCAGCTGAAGGCAGTGATGCCAGGATGGCTTTTCGGTCACTAATAGGTTAGGTACTCTCCCCCCAGAGAGTGGGGTGAGCTTGGGTTGGGTGCGCGCCTTGTCACATGGAGAAGCATGCTGAGACATGTTCCATGCATGTGTCAGGCATGTCCAGTGGGACCAGAGGGACAGGAGGAAGGCTCATACTGCAGGCAGTAAGTATAAACATGCACGCTAGAAAGTATAGTATAGAGCCTTTATGTGTGGTACCTGCTTATTGTGCCAGTTAATTGTTTGAAAGAATGGAGGTTTCCACCCCTGTTGTGTACTGTGGGAATACCATTACTAACTGAATCACTGACATCAAATAATTACAAAATGCTTGATTTGCTGGGGACACATTAACCATATAAGAGAAACATGGATGTATAGAATCCCTCTAAAGATTTTCTGTCTATATTGTGCACAGAGGGAACTACCATTAAATGTTCCAGCTGCTTGATGTGCACTACAAACATGCATGGTAAAATTACTAATGGTTATATATGCCCAAAATGTATGGAAATGGGGCTACTGACTAATGAACGCAACAGTTTAAAGGAAAAAGTTAAGGGGGCGATGAGCATCAAAAAGTTGCAACTAATAAACTCCACTCCAAAAGACAAAAGGAAAAGACATCTAACCGGTAACCAAGAAATGCAAAGACCTGTATGTATTCCAGTCCCTAGTACTAGTGAACACAATGCAGAGGAGGAAGAATGGTGTAGGGTCCCCTGCAACCCAAATAAAAATGTAATCATCAGTGACTCCCTTTCTGCTACAGAACACTGTAAAAAGGTGACACAGATGGCTAACATAATCTTAAATTGCATTAAACAATCCCTTACTAATAAAAATGCATAGTGTATAATACCCCTGTACTATATTTATATTAGACCCCATCTTAATTTCTGTTCCCCTTTTTGGAATCCATACTTAAAACAAGATATCAGATTAATTTAACAGGTCTAATATAGGGTTACTAAAATAATACCACATTAAAAAAATCAAATCTATAACTACAGGCTACACAAAATAGGATTAGTTACACTTAAGAGACAGAAGACATAGGGGGGATCTGTTACAATTATTTTAAATCCTTGAGGACCTGTGGTAGCACAATTGTGGTTTATATTTTTCAAATTGTAATGTTAACCTTATATGCCACAGCAGACAATTAGTAATTCCCAAATCAAATGCTTACAAACAAGATAACTTCTCAATCAGAGCAGCTAAGGCCTGGAATTTACTGCCACAAAATATTGTTGACTCTACTAATCTTGAAACATTTGAAACACTTTTAGATAAACATCTGAAATGGGACACTAACCCAAACTAATATACCCACACAATAGTGGGAGACATTCTAGATGGGCCTTGGCCTCCTTATGTCTACCTTACCTGGTAACCTAGGTAGAAGGGCACAAAGTAACTCACAACTACTCCTGTCAAACAGGTTTGACCTTCTAGCTAATAAAAATGAAACAGAACAGATGTCTACTGATCAACAGGAAACAGAAGAGTCAAAGTCAAAGTCAACTTTATTTATAAAAGGCGCTTTTCAAAACCAAAGCACCTGTACAAAAGGTTACTAAAAACTGATTCAGATTAAAATCCCAGATCATATCGTACTTTCCATTATAACCAATAATAAAATTCAAGACATATCAGGGTATGCCAACTCAAATAAATATGTCTTCAATGAAGACTTAAAAGACTTGATGGACAAGCACTCTCTCACCCGACGAGGTAGAGAATTCCACAGGGTTGGGGCCACGAACGCAAATGCTCTGGCCCCAGAGGTCTTCAAATGGACCCTGGGAACCTCCAGCAAGCCCTCATCAGAGGAATGGAGTGGGCGGTGGGGGCGGAAGGGACAGACAAGATCTTGCAAATAGCGCAGTCCCTGTTCGTGTAGGGCCTTATAGGTCAGCAATGCGACCTTGAAGGTGATTCTCCACCACACTGGCAGTCAGTACAGTTCACGGAGCACAGGCATACTATCACTGGTTTTTGACGAGCCAGTCAACAGCCTGGCAACCACATTCTGCACCAGTTGCAGCGGTGGATCTCCACCCCCGAAAGCCCTAGGTATAGAGCATTGCAATAGTCAAGGTGGGAGAACACAAAGGTGTGGACTAGTGTGGGAAGGTCCTCAGGCAGAACAAGGTGTTTCACCTGGGTGAGGTTCTTCAGGTGGTAAAATGAGGTCTTGACAATGTCCAACACCTGAGCTTTAAGTGTCAGTTCGGAGTCAAGCACAATGCCCAGATTATGCACCCATTCACAGGTCCTCAACTGGTTGCCCCCTAGTATAATACCAGATAGACAACCAGGAAGTAACCCCTCTACCTTATGACCTAGGGCCACAACCAACACCTCAGTCATCTCGGTTTAATCTCAACCAGCTGGCACTCATCTGGTCCTGAATCTCTGTGATGCAGTTGTTAAAGACCGAGATAGTATCACCTTGCTCAGATACAAAGTACATGTACAGCTGAGTATCATCTGCATAGAAGTGAAAACTCAGCCTGTACTTCCTTATAATATCTCCCAGTAGTAGCATGTATACCACGAACACCATGGGAGACAAAGCAGAGCCCTGTGGTACCCCACATGACAGGGGAAGAGGGGCCGAGGAAAAAATCCCTGACACCACTCTTTGAGACCTGCCTGTGAGGAAAGAGTGGAACCATCTGAGGACTGTTCCCGAAAGTCCATAAATCAGCTGCAGGTGCTCCAATTTATTTATTTATTTATTTGCTTTTGCTAACCAGGTAAGCACGCTAGACAACCAAGTGCCTATTTTCAGGTGCAACCTGGGAGAGTTACAGAGCATACAGGTAACAAAATACAAGTCAAGGAAATAGAATACAAAGTAAATGATTACAATAGTACTTCATGGTCCACAGTGTCAGATGCCGCTGAGAGATCAAGAAGAACCAAGATCGAACGGCTCTTCCAATCTCTCGCCATCAGGAGATCATTTAGTACCTGAACAAGGGCACTCAACTTGGAGGCGGGTTGGACCCGGATCCAAACTACAGCAAGTTGGCTGCAAACCCCGGTTGATCTCACAATATCAGTGATGGTCATCTGGTCAAAATCAGCCCAGACAGACTGGGTGACTGTGCTCTCCCACCAACATTCACAACACTCAACAGAAGGTGCTGGTTGGATCTTTGACCTAATGGCGGCAACCTTATTTGCAAAGAATCAAGCAAACTCCTCACACTTCAGCTATGAAAAGGCTCTCTGATTCTGCAGACAGGCTGGATTGCACAGCCTGTTCACAGTAGAGAAGAGCTGAGCCAGTTGATTCCTTGCTGCAGAAATCTCTCTGGACAGGAACTCTGCCTTCTTACGAGAGATTTCTGACAGATAGTCTGGGTAATGGACCATCAGTCTAAGCTTGTGCTCCTCAAGGCTGGATTTCCACCAGCACTATTCTAACCTTTGACCCATTTGCCTCAACTCCCTCAGGTCCTCATCAAACCACAGGGACCGAGGATGAAGAGTGAGTGAGCGAAGACAAATAGGAGCTATGGAATGCAGGGCCCCCAATACTGCACTATTATAGTACTGTACCAGTTCCCCTGGATCCATGCATTCCCTCAGCCTACTCGATAGGTCCAGCATTGCCATCAGACCATCAGGGGTCATACCCCTTAAAGGGCGGTACTGGACCATCTCCAGAGGGTCAGGCCAATTGGGGGGAGCCATGAAACTGAACCTTATGATGTGATAGTCAGACCAACTGACCGGTTCCACCACCAGGTCAGAGACCTCCATTCCCAGAAGGAACACCAGATCCAAGGAGTGACCCTGGTTATGGATAGCAGCGGTAACAACCTGTATGAAGCCCAATGAAATCATCAGTTGGAGGAAGTCCTGTTCAAACTGTGAGAGTTCATTGCTGAACCAGGCATTAAAGTCCCCCAGGACCAACCACCTGGGGGACTCCAACAAGATGTCGACCATGAAGTCTGCGACTTCCTGCAGGAATACTTTCCCATCCCCTGGTGGATGGTGGATGAAAAGTATCCGGCAACCAACACCTGCACCCATGATACACTCAAAGGATCTGGTGTCCCCCACTGGTATCTCCATAAGGTCCAGTTCCATCTTGAAACAGATGGCTACACCCCTGCCCCTCCGATCCAGTCTTGGGTGATGTATCATTGAGTACCCCACTGGAATTGCTGATTCCAAGACTGGGCCAGCATTTTCATCCAGCCAGGACTCTGTGATGCAAGCCAGGTCTGATGTTCCAACAAAATCAGCAATTATTGTTGTCTTGTTCTTTATTGACCTGGCATTGCACAACCTCGCCCGAGTTGGATGAGTGGCAGAGGGAGAACATGCTATGTGCCCACCATTTGTGGAGCCTTTGGGTATGGGAACCAGGTAGGGAGGAACCCCTTCCTGACACCATTTCAGCCCAGGGTGCCTCCTCATACCCACCACCCCAATACGTCCACCCCACTCCTTTCCCCCACCTGGACAGGGAGCCGCACCTCTCTGATCCCTCTGAGCTATCCCCAAGGTCCAACAACAACTGTAGACCTCAGTGGGTAGAGAAGGACAGTTGAAGGGGTGCAGGCCCCTAAGCTTAGAGGGGGAATAGCACCTGTTCTCCAAAGACAACTGCCAACACATGGCTACTCCCTAAAACTAGCAGTAGTGCCCCAGTAATAACAAAACCCACACAAAAGAGAATAAATAACAGACAGTATAAATCCTCTCCCTTATCCTACATAACCCCCCCAAATATTTATCATAAATTACCCCCCAAAACTCCCTACCAATAAAACAATACACAGAAATCTTTAAACTGCAGCAGAGATAAAAAAAAACAACTCAGAAATTAATGAGTGAGATAAAGCCACTACGAAAGAGTTGCTGACACTCTCCAGGTAGAAAGTTCTGGTAAATGTCCTTTAGACCTCTCAGGTTAAAGGACAATAAATGCCATAAATTCCATTTAAGTCTCACTCCCACCAGGACTTGCATGGATCAACAGAAACTTATAAGTATTGAGTTGTTTCTAAGGCACTCTCACTGCCTTGATCCTGAATAATACCAAAATTGGTGTCCTACCGGTATACTGAAGATAGGAGGATTCAAAGTCTATGCGAAAGAGCAGTACATAGTCCAGCAATCTTGTAGCCACAATCCACAGAAGATTCCTAGGTAGTAGTCCACAGGTTAAAACTTTACTCTGGCTTGGTCAGCCCCTCCCAGACAGGCCTCTCCTACCTGGCAGCGGCTGCCACTGCTGTCTAGGAGTTATTCTTCAGCCAGCCAGGGTGGGAATTTAAAGGTGTGCCACAACCCCCCCTTGGGGCCCCCAAAGATGCCAAAGAGGGCCTGTTTGCCCAAATAATCCCCAAGTTCTCAGGAGCAATGCTCACCCACAGGTGACCACCCCCGAGAGACCTCATACCACCACCCAAAGGACCAGCCCTTCAGCCTGCCCTTAAACTGGGCCACCCTATAGACAAGGCAGCAGGTCCCCCACCATTCGCAATGGAGCCCCGATTGCCATAGGTTGAGCTCATGCCAAAATATTTGATAGTCTGGATTGGCCAGCTAGAACGCAGACCCAAATTGTCCCATGGAGTAAAGCATCCCAAGATGTCCCGGTACGGATCTGACCTGGTGAGCCTTCTGATGCTGTTCTGGGCCAAAAACCTTATTGTGGCACAGTTCCTCATAAGTCAGGCTGTGCCACTGCAAGTTTTGCAGTAATAGACTCCTGGATCCTCGGCCATCAAGACCTCAATACATGATCCACCACCTCCCATTTGACTCCCGTTTGCCTCCAGAACAACCGGTCTCTTCCAAATTGGTAGCTGAAAATATCGATTAAAACTGTTTATCCTTACAAGTTTTTAATGGCAGTGCAGCAGCCCGGATCCACAACAGGAGTCTGACAGAAATTCTGTTGAACGCTCTGTCAGCGACACCAGCAGGTCGACCGCATTCTGCAGTCGGTTGCCAGTTCGCTACTGCATTGTTTTCTTCGGGGGGCTTCACCCCAACCCCCCCACGTGGGCCAGTACCCACCCCCACTGAAGAATTCTCTACTCCAGTTGGAGCTGATTGGGGGGGTGCAGGACCCCCGACAGATAGCGCCAGGTTCCAACGGGTCTCCCACTGTGGCTAGGCACTGTAGTCGCTGTGGGGGACCTCACTGTCAAAATGACGCTGCGAGGGGGGTAAACACAGCAGCCCAAGTGGCGCAGCCACAGTATTGAACTAATCTATACTAATTTACTCCCACAAGATGACTTTTTTTGTAACTAACTCACTCACAGCCCTAACTACACTTCCACTACTCTAAACTATCTTTCACTTAAATACAACAAATAAAATTATGTACTAAAATGAAATAAACTTAAAAAAGCTCAAAATAAACATAAAAACTGCTCTGGTTTCTCCTGCTGCTAATGGCTAACTCATTCCAGTCACCATTTTGTCCTCACATCAGGCCGAAGGAACACCAATCCTACTAATTTACTTGTAATCCTACTAACTTACTTGTAATTGGCGACTCTATACTTAGGCGATGTGATACCATAATTTGTGGAAAAGGCAAGACTAATAGAGAGGTTATTGTAATTGCCTACCAGGTACAAAAGTTAGCAACATCAGAGCAATACTGCCAAACGTCATGAGTACAAGTGGGGATGGTCAAGTAGTGACAATACATGTAGGAATTAACAAGGAAATAAATATAGGAAAAGAACACAAAAAAGAAATTGCAGAGGAAATTGTAGTAACTGCAAATGCTATTAAAAGTAAAGGAAAAAGGGCAGTGGTCTCCTGTATTCTTCCTATAATGAAAGGACATCCAGAAAAGAATCATACCATTGAACGTATAAATATCAGGGTGCAAAATAGATGTACTAAGGAGGGCATTGAGAGCATTAATGCATGGGATAGTTCTATAAACAAACCAAACTTTATGCTAAGGATGGACTCCACTTAAGCCCTAAAGGGACAAAAATGCTGGCTAGCATTATTAATAATAAGATCAATGGTTGTACTTTAAACTTTCAAGGAAGGGGGGAAGGATTTTTCCACCAAGACAAGCTGCTAAAGACAATTAAAGGAAACCACAGTACAAAAATAAATCATCCAACAACTAGGCCACAAACTGTCAGGGACCACCAATTAGCTGTTTATCTCTAAATGCATGAAGTATGAACGATAAAATGGATGAACTCAGGGCAATTATTAGTAATACTCCCTTCAATATTCTTGCAATCGCAGAAACTTGGAGAGATGATACGAACATATGGGGTAATAAGCTTGAAGGTTATTCATTACTGTATATAAATGTAACAAAACAAGTAAGAAAGGTGGAGGGATGGCCATATACATAACAAACAAACTTATGTCTACTAACATTTCTAACAGGAGAGGAGAAGCACAGCACCCGCTGCCCTGAACAAAGAACGCAAGGACTAATATAATGTTTAATAGTCCTTTATATAAAATAGACAAATAATCATCATACAAAAGCGGCGGCTAGAAAACACTGACGTTTCACTTAGACAGATTGCCAAGCTTCCTCAGAGTGATAAGGAAGTTCTAGCAAAAGTGCTCCTTAAATATCATTGTCCGTGCATCCCGTGTCCATCTGACCAATGGCAAACAAGCATTTCATTTCAAAATAGTATGAACATAAAATTGTTCTTAACATTGCCATTAGAATGAATATGACACACACAACATATACAATATATGAACTATACAAATCATGGGCCAAAAATAATGTATATTAAATCTCAGAGGTATTTTATACACACTAAGTATAAATTGCCCAGGCACAAATGTGACATAAACTTCCTGCATCAAATTGCTGCACATATTTCAATCCCTGCATATATGGTTGTCCAACCCCAAGGCATACAAAATTTATACAAGTATTCAGAATAACAATCTTGCTTGTAACCCATTTGTGTGCACACTATTAAAGTTGTCTGGTATGTCTCAATGGGACCCATAAAATGAGTGTCACCAAGACAACCAAAAAAATATTTTCTAAAGTGTGACATCACAATACCACCTGATATATCACAGGTTAGTGTGTAAAAATATGATCAAAAGCGTTCTATGCCTATATTAATTGATTAAAAGAACAAAATAAGGTGGGTTCACTTACACATAACAATGAGATTACTGATGACAATTTGCACATGGCAGAGCATTTTAACAAATACTTCTGTGAAGTTTTCCAGAAAGGGGAAAACCTACTCTGACACAAACAAACTTTTCCAACTCTAAAATAGACATCACAGAACAGGAAATCCACGAGAAAATAAAAAACCTAAAGTCAAACTCTTCACTAGGCCCTGATAATATCCCCGCAAAACTTTTGCAAAATGTCTCTGATCTCTTGGCCTCACCTCTGAAAATCCTTTTTGAGGCATCCATTAACACAGGAGTAGTACCCAAGGACAGGAGATTGGCACATGTAGTGCCTATATTTAAAAAAGGTGGAAAAGGGAATGTCCAGAACTACAGACTAATATGCCTCACATGTGTTATAGGCAAATTACTGGAGAGTTTAATAAAAGACAGACTAAACCTGTCACTGCACACCCCTGATGGTGAACAACATGGCTTTAAAAAAGGGAGATGTTGCACAACTAACCTTCTCTGCCTCTACGAGAAAATTAGCCAGGCATTGGATAATAATACCCACTGTGACACTGTGTACTTAGCCTTCGCTAAAACATTTGATCTTACTCCACACTAGGCTATAATACATAAACCAGAACAAGTAAACATTAATCCAACTATTGATAGATGGATTATGGAGTGGCTAAGTGAAAGACATCAGAGGGTAGCAGTAAATGGGTACCTTTCTGGTGAGGGTGCGGTCATGAGTGGTGTTCCCCAGGGCTCAGTCCTGGGACTGGTCCTTTTCCAGATATTCATTGCTGATCTCACGTCCAGGTTGAATTGTTGGGTAATCAAGTATTTGTAGTATATCTAGTAATGTTACAAAAACTGATGGACCTTGTAAGACCGTATAAGATTCCGAACTAATACAGCAAGACCTAAATAAAATAACTAATTGGGTAAGTACATGGCATATGAAACTAAACATGAACAAATGTAAAGTTTTGTACATGGGAAGGGGTAACTGGAGGTGTAACTATACACTAATTGGTACACCGCTTGAAAAACTCTAAACGAAAATGACCTAAGAATTCATATATTAGGTGATCTAAGCTTCACTAAGCAAACTTCTTAAGAATCATTAAAAGCAAATAAAATAATATGGACAATAAAGAAGAACATTACACCCAGAAAAAGTGAGGTCTTGGTACCCTTAAAAAGGGCTAATGTAAGACCTCATCTTGAATATGCCTCACAAGTGCAGAATCCATATAAACAAGCATTTGTCAATGCTGAATGTTGGCTTGCTGGCATTGGCATTGGTAGTGCAGGAGTTAGAGAGATGCATAATAGGAATGGCAGTGCAGTACTGAACTAACGCTAATCCCCTCCCCCCCAACAGAGACTGAAAGGCATTGGGGGTGTGCCTTTGGGTCATCGGCCATAATGCTGAAGCCATTCCACCTCACCCCACCCTGCAGACAGCAACAGGTGTCGCGGAGTGCCTTGGGGTCTTCGGCCCTTACGCTCACCCCATTCCATAAGGACATTTAATTTCATTTCATTTTTATTTTATACCGAAACGTCTGTGGACTAAACACCCATATTCACAGACATCCAGTCAACACATAACAGATACATAACAAAGTGACAATATGATCAGACACATTAGACTAACAATGGAATTGAACATTTAAGAGAAACATTTACAGACAGAATTAATAGCATATTGTTTCTAAGGGCTATCTTAAATGGAACTAACTTTTTGTGACTAGTAATACTACTTGGTAGTTCATTGTATAACTTAGCAGCAGAAAAATTAATAGAGTTTTGAGCAACCACAGTGTGGAAATATGGAATCTGAAAACAATTCTTACTCTGCAATTGTGTGTAGCCTAGTTTACTAATCCTAGGAAACAAAGAAAGAATACTTGAGAAAAAGACCAAGGTAGAAAGGACAGTGGGGGATGCTGCTACAAAAGGTAAAGCCATCAAAAAATGAAGGGCAATGAGTACCAATGCCCGTAGTCTGGGTAACAAGCTTCCTGAATTAGTGGCCTTGATGGAGGAGGAACATTTGGATATCGTGGCAGTCACAGAAACATGGTACACACAGAACCATGACTGGGACATAAACATACCAGGATATACTATCTACAGGAGGGACAGGGTGGGTAAAAGAGGAGGAGGAGTAGCTCTCTACATGAGGGAAGGAATCAAAGCAACAGAACAAAAGGGTAAACAGGGAGGAGAAGAAGCACTGTGGGTCAACTTAGAGACAGGCAATGGCACCACAATCCGCAAAGGGGTTGTATACAGACCCCCCTCTCAGGGGGAAGAAATGGACAAGGAAATTATAGAAAGTATACTTAGAATGGCAGAAAAGGGGAGATATTGCTGATGGGTGATCTGAATATGCCAGATGTTAACTGGAGTGCAGTTGCTGCAGCCACTTCTAAGAGTGGGGTTATTCTAGATGCCCTACAGGGGGCATGCCTTAGACAACTAGTATTGGAACCCGCTCGAGAGGGAGCACTCTTAGACCTGGTTCTCTCAAATGGAGAAGGAGAGAGGATCACAGATGTAGAAGTGGGTAGCCATCTGGGAACTACTGACCATCGACCATCGAACAGTATGGTTCACAATAAACACAGCTGTAGAGTCAAGCCATACAAAGGCAAAAGTACTGGACTTTAGGAGGGCTGACTTTGCCAAAATGGGTGAGTGCCTAAGGAATGCACTAGCAAATGGGCAGGAAGGAGGGGTGGAAGATTAATGGGGAATAATAAAAACTGCCATCACAGAGGTAACAAGCCTTTGTGTGAAACAAATAAACAAAACAAAACGATGTAAGAAACCACTATGGTTCTCAAAGGAGGTGGCAGTGAAGGCTCAAGAGAAAAAGAAAGCATTCAAGAAGTACAAGGAATCACAGAAGGAGCAGGACAGAGAATTGTATCAGTTAAAGCAAAAGGAAGCTGGGAAGGCAGTCAGAACAGCAAAAGCGCAAACCGAGGAAAGATAGCCAACTCAGTTAAGAAGGGGATAAAACCTTTTATAGGTACATCAGGGAGCGAAGAAAAACCAAGAGAGATAGTGAGGCTTAATAAAGGGAGGGGGTGGGCAGAAGGTGACGGTGAAAAGGCAGAGATACTAAACAAATATTTTGCTCAGTATTTACAAATGAAGAGGGGGAGGTACCTAAACCAAACAATAGAAACACTCTGGATATAGAAGTTGATACCAACCCATTTACAGAAGAAAGGGCTCTGAAAGAACTCTTAAAACTGAAGGTGGACAAAGCAATGGGGCCTGATGGGATTCATCCCAAAATTCTAAAAGAACTAAGGGTAGAACTAGTGACACCACTGACTACCCTATTTTACAAATCATGGGAGGATGGGGTGGTACCTGAGGACTGGAGGAGGGCAGATGTGATTCCACTTCACAAAAGTGGGAGCAGGGCAGACGCGGGAAACTACAGACCTGTTAGTTTAACCTCAGTGATAGGGAAAATGACGGAATCACTTCTGAAGGAAAGAATTCTCCAGTACCTAGAGGCCAGAGGGGCACAGAACCCAAGACAGCATGGATTCACAGCGGGAAGATCATGCCAGACTAATCTAATAGATTTCTTTGACTGGGTGACCAAAGTAGTAGATCAGGGAGGGGCTGTGGATATGGCCTACCTAGACTTTAGCAAGGCATCTGACACAGTCCAACACAAAAGATTAATATACAAGTTAGCCAGCCTGGGAGTGGGTCCCAAGATGATAGCCTGGGTAAAGAATTGGCTGGAGAATAGGACACAGAGGGTAATAGTAAATGGAGTCCACTCTGAAGAAAGGGGGGTTACTAGTGGGGTACCGTAGGGTTCAGTATTAGGACCGGTCTTCTTCAATGTCTTTATAAGCGACACTGCAGAGGGACTGGCAGGAAAAGTATGCCTCTTTGCAGATGACACTAAGATCTGCAACAGAATTGATGCACAAAGTGGGGTGGAAAGGATGAGAAGGGAATTGGCAAGGTTAGAAGAATGATCAAATTGTATGGCAGCTTAGATTCAATGCTAAGAAGTGCAAGGTAATGCACCTGGGAAACAAAAACCCAGGAGAAGAGTACACAATGGGGGGTGAGATACTAACAACAACAACAAGCATTTGTCAATGCCAAATGTTGCTTACTTGTATGTGCTGTTTAGGTATTTGGAAGTGACAGTTTCATGCCTTCCTCCCAAGACATCCACTGTGTCTTTCCGTTCAGTATTAGGTGTGGCGAAATGGCAATGTTGAAAATCTGGAGTGAAAATATTGAAAATTCGCGAACTTACGAGCGTGCGTAGGAACTGTACAATGCACGCTCGTAAAACAGTCATTTTTTGGAATTTTTTCACCAAATTTTCAACATAGCCATTTTAACACCTGAGCTCATGAACAGTGTCACTGTGATTTTCTTAATTTGTCCCGTACATTGATCTCGCACACCGACTGCGCCATTGTGTGCTACATGGGCAGAAACACGTTTTGGGTGACATGTGAAAAATGGCAGCTGTACTACTCATAAGAAGGTGTGATAAAATGGCAATGTTGAAATCTGGAGTGAAAATATTGAAATTTTGAAACTTACGAGCCTGCGTGAAGAACATAACGCACCCTCGTAGAAACAGTCATTTTTGGAATTTTGGCACCAAATTTTCAACATGGGGTTTTGGGACCACTTCTCATGAATGATGTCACTGTCATGGTGGTATTCGGGCCGAAGGGTAGATTTGCAGTCACTCGTGAAATCATCCCTTCGGCCAGAATAACACCATGACAGTGACATATCTGATGGAAGGGGTCTCAAAACCCCATGTTGAAAATTTGTGCAAAATTCCCAAAAATGCCCGAGATATGCAAAGTTGAAACCCCCATGTAACCCATTATACAGCTTACCAGCATTTCCTCAGTTAAGGGTCGGCTTTTGAAGAGTGCAGACGTTCCCCGTCCACCAAGATCGCCATGCTGGAGTCCGGAGGTAAGTATGGGGTGAGGGGGTGGGGAGGCAGGGTGCGAGTGGGTGGGGGCGGGTTGTGGGAGGGGTTGGAGACGGCATGGGACAGTTTTATTTTACAGGTTTAAAAAAAGATGTTGTGGGACGTTTGCCATGCTGGGGTGGGCTCCCAGCGTGGCACAAGGACCTGGGGCGCTCAGCCAACGGGGATTGGGCACCCCGCAAAGGACTGAGAGTGCTTGCCACGCTGGGTGGGCCCTCAGCGTGGCACCTACAACTGGGGTGGGGAACGAGCTCAACAACTGGGGACTAGCTCAGCCGACGGGATTCGCACCCCGCCGGCTATACAGCACGGGCGCAAGACGCCTGTCTGTGTGGGGGAGCTGCGCCGCGAGCAGCCGATATCTTATTGGTGCTCACTCAGCGTAGCTCCCTTTCAATCAGAGGTTACTGCATTTTGGAGCATGTCATAGACAGCTCCAAAATGCATTGGCTTACAGGCCGCGCCTGCCAGCCCACTGACTGAATTGGAGGAGGAGGTGACACACCCAAATCTCCGATGAAGGCACTATGTTTCTGCACATGCATGCAAGCAACATAAAAATGGAAAGGGACCTGGGGGTAGTCATATCAGATTACTTAAAGGTGGGCAAGCAATGTGAGAGGGCAGTAAGGAGGGCTGGGGGGATACTGGGATGCATAGGGAGAGGCATCACCAATAGAAAACAGGAAGTTGTTATCCCTCTGTACAGACACCTGGTGAGACCCCATCTGGAGTACTGTGTGCAGTTCTGGAAACCCAATCACTGCAAAGACATAGACAGGATGGAAGCTATCCAGAGGAGGGCAACTAAAATGGTGCAGGGTCTGCACCGGAAGACATATGCAGAGATACTTAAGGAGCTTAATATGTATAGCCTCGAGGAAAGGGGGGACATGATAGAAACTTTCAAGTGCCTCAAGGGAATCAACAAAGTCCAAGAGGGTAGAATCTTTCAGAAAATAGGTGTGCAAGAACAAGGGGGCATAATTTAAAGATGGGGGGGCGGCTCAGAGGTAATGGGAGGAAGTATCTTTTCACTGAGAGGGTTGTGGATGCATGGAATGGCCTTCCGGAGGAGGTCGTGGAGTTTAAAACAGTGGTGAAATTCAAGCATGCATGGGACCGTCATAAGGCAATTCTAGGGGGTGGGTGTAGGAAAAAGTAGGCTGCTGGTTAACTAGGATCTACAGCTTATCCATTAGGTAGGGAAATGGGCAGACTGTGTGGGCCAAGCGGTCCTTATCTGCTGTCATATTCTATGTTTCTATGTTTACCTTTTGGAAGTAAACCTAGTTGGATCTTGTGAAGAAATATCAAAGACCTAAAATTAAAACAAGTTGCCAGAGTTCCAGGCCATGCTGTTCGAGGTGGGGGTGGATGTGGTGGTGGTCACGGAGACGTGGGCCAACAAAAACCATGACTGGGTCCTAAATGTGCAGGGGTACACTACGCTTAGGAAAGATAGAAAGGAGGGCAGAGGGGGTGGAGTGGCTATGTTCATTAGAGATGACATAGAAATTGCTAGGGTAGAAGAGGCAGAGGGAAATGTGGAGGCCTTATGGGTCACCTCACGATCCCCAGCAGGAGATAACATCAAGCTGGGTGTAGTATATAAGCCCCCCAGGATGGGTGATGTTCTGGAGGATGGTTTGCTGGACAACATCATTGCCCAGTGTGGACCAAAAGGGGAAGGAGTGGTGTTGATGGGGGACCTTAATATGCCAGGTACAACTGGGAACCATGTCCTCTAAGGTGGCCAAGGAGCAGAGGCTGCTGGATGGCTTCCAGGATGTGTTCTTAACACAGCATGTGATGGAGCCCACAAGGAGGGGCATGTCCTGGATGTGGTTCTGGCAGATGGGGATCTGTAAGGGACCTGGTTGTAGAGGATCCCTGACTGGGAATGACCACAATACTGTCTGGTTTCAAATAAGCATGGGGGGAGGAGGGGGATCTAGGACACTGGCAGTGGACTTCAGGGGGGCAGACTTTGTGGGCATGGGAAATATTCTCATGGATCACTTGAAGGGGATTACATCAATGACAAATGTGGAAAGGAGATGGGAGGTCATAAAATGGGGACTTCATGATGCAGTCAGGACCTGCGCTAAGGTGAAACGTAAGGGAGCAAGGTCACATAAACCATGCTGATGGTCCAGTGAGGTTCAGGTAGCGGTCAGAGAAAAGAAGGCAGCCTACAAAAAATATAAAACAACAAGAGGGGATAGGGATAAGGAAATGTACCATCTTGCATCTAGAAAAGTCACATGGATGGTGAGGGGGGCAAAGTCCAGTAAAGAGCAATGGCTGGCATAGGGGATACATGGAGGGGAAAAGGGGTTCTTCCGGTACAATGGGGAGCAGAGAAAAACTAAGGGCCATCTCAGCAGATTGAGATCAGAAGGAGGGTGGGTAGAAGAGGCAAGGGACCAGGCAGAGGTATTTAACAAGTACTTTGCCTCTGTGTTCACTAGGGAAGGGGATGGGATATCTACAAAGCAAGGCACAAGGGGATAGAAGCGGCAGTGAGTGGGATCAGGGGAGCAACAGAAATGGAGCAAGAGGGAGGGAGAGGTACACCAGGGGTGTCACATCTGGATAAGGATAAAAAGGCCAGTAAGGTGGAGGGGACGGATGATGCTATCTTCACCAAAAGGGTGTGGTTAGCCCTCAAGACCCTAAAGAAAGACAAATCTCCTGGGCCGGATGGCATTCATCCGAGAGTACTATGGGAATTGGTGGACATACTGGCTGCACCCCTGGCAGAGCTCTTCAACAGGTCACTTGAGACAGGGAGGGTACCTAGGGATTGGCGAGAGGCACATGTGGTGCCAATCCATAAAGGGGGGTCGAGGGAAGTACCAGGTAACTATAGACCCATCAGTTTGACCTCGGTGGTGGGAAAATTTATGGAGAGTATACTAAAGGAACGATTGGGGGTGTACGTGGAGGAGGTGGGAGGTCTTGATAGTCGGCAACATAGGTTTGTGCCAGGTAGATCATGTCAAACCAATCTTGTGGAGTTCTACGAATGGGTAACATCAGAACTGGACAGGGGAAAGCCTGTGGATGTATTATTCTTGGACTTCAGCAAGGCATTTGACTCTGTCCCCCACAATGGTCTAGTGGAGAAACTGATGGGGTTGGGAGTGGGCCCTTTGATGGTCAGATGGATTGAAAACTGGTTAGCTGGATGCACCCAGAGAGTAGTGGTCTATGGGGAGTTCTCAAACCCTAGAGAGGTTGGTAGTGGGGTACCGCAGGGCTCTGTCCTGGGTCCGATCCTGTTTAATGCATACATATCGGACATCAGGGAGGGTATAGGGTGTGAAATGAGTCTCTTCGCTGATGACTCGAAGATGGGAGCAGTAGTTGAGGGAGAAGAGGGGAGGTTGGCCCTTCAAGGGGACCTGGATACCCTGAAAAGCTGGGCTCACACATGAAAATTAAATTTCAATATCACCAAGTGCAAGGCGTTACATCTTGGGCGGGGAAACCCTAAACACAGGTACACCCTGGGAAGGGAGGTGCTGGAGGCCTCAATAGGAGAAAAAGACCTAGGGGTCATGGTGGATGCATGTATGAATAACTCTGAGCAGTGCAGGACAGCAGCTAGCAAGGCAAACAGGATGTTGGGATGCATCATCTCTAGGAGCAAGGAAGTGATTCTGCCGCTGTACAATGGACTGGTTAGACCACACATTGAGTACTGTGTACAGTACTGGAGACCACACTTGAAGAGGGACATACAGCTCCTGGAGAGGGTACAGAGAAGGGCAACTAAGATGATACGAGGGCTAGGGGATTTGACGTATGAGGACAGACTTGAGGAGCTCTGCCTGTTTTCATTGGAGGAGAGGAGAGATGTGGGGACATGATTGAGGTCTTCAAGTACCTCAAGGGAATAAATAGGGTAAACATGGAGGGGATCTTTAGACTAAAGCAGGGAGGTATCACCAGAGGGCATGGTTTGAAGTTGGAAGGTGGAAGGGTGAGGGGGGGAAGAGGAGGAGGTTTTTCACTGAGGGGGTGGTGGACCCTTGGAATGCACTGCTTGGCAAGCTGGTCCAGAGATCCACAGTGGAGGGCTTCAAGAGAGGGTGGGACAGACACAGAAAGTGGATGTATCAGATGATGGCCTGTCCCAGGGGGGTGGGGATGGATGATAGGGGTTTCTGGAACACAAAGGGGGCCGGAGGGCCTCAGCACCCAACTAGGGATCTGAGGTTCGAGCAGACTCGATAGACCATATGGCCTAATCTGCTGGCAAATAGTATGTTAGTATGTTAAAACACCCTACCAAAGAAAGACAAATAAAATATTTATAAAGGGAACAATGATTTGCTAATCTGGATTTTCCAGTCACAAAACATTACCGAATGATAGGTCACCTGCAGTTTTGATAGTATCCTGTCAGTGGTGTATGAGTAAACTGTTGATCCATAATCAATAATACAGAATAATAGACTATGTGTTAATAAGTACCTGGCATCAACTGTAAGATTACTTCTTATATGATATAAGAATCCTAGTCTTTTATGCAATCTGCTAATCAGCTCCATAACATGGGATTCATATGTAAGATGAGAATCTAATAATAGCCCAAAATATTTGAACACACTGACTTGCTCTATGAAATTACTTGAGTTGTCTGAAATAGTGATCTCAGATGTGATTAATCTCCTGGGATGAGAGAAAACCATAGACTTAGTTTTAGCAGAATTTAACACTAGTTTATGTTTGTCAAACCAATGATGAAATACATTAAAATCAGTTTGTAATATTTTTTGCAAATAGATTAAGATAGTACCCGAACAAAAAAGGGCTGCATCATCTGCGTACAGTATTAATTCAGTCTGTGTAAAATAAACAGATAAAAAATTAACAAAAAGAAAAAACCAATAAAGGCCCAAGTATGGAGCCCTGTGGGACTCCACACCTTAACATAGCCTGTCCAGAGAATATTCCATTAATTACCATTTTCTGACTCCTATTGGACAAATACAGTAATTACCAAGACAGGAGATCACCTCATCAGATAAATGTACACCAGGCAAAAGTTCCAGGAGCTCAGCATGGTCCACCAGGGTGAATGCCCTGGTGAGGTCCACAAAAGCTGCAGCAATATAATTTCTATCATCCACTGCTTTGATAACTTGGCTAGTGAACCTCATCAAGGCAGTCTCAGTGTTATGGTTAGACCTAAAACCATGCTGAGACTCTGACCACAAATTATACTTTTCAAGGTGTTCAGTCAACTGATCCGAAACAATGTTTTCTTATATTTTTGACAGAGGAGCTAATAAAGAAATAGGATGAAAACTATTGGGATTGGATCTAGAACCGGATTTAAAAATAGGCTTTACAATTTAACTTTTCCATACATTCCGGTAGACTCCATAACAAAGGGAATTAAACAGCTTGGTTAATGGTAAGGCAATTGAATGTATGACCTTTTTCAGTACCCTAAAGTCTATGCTATCCATTCTGATGGTAAGCCTGAGATTTATTTTAGAAACATTATTAATTATATCATTAGGTTGTAAGTAACGAAAATAGAAACTAGGGATATTATTGTCATCTGTTCTGTTATTCATAGATTTCTGCTGAGATGAATCTAAGTTATCCTTTACTTCATCTAAACTCCGTGAAGCAACACTATACTTCCCCAGATTTGAAAAATGTAAGTTAAATGCTTCTGCAACTATTTTGGGGTCAGCCATTATAGAAACATCAGTTTCAGTTACATAGTTTTCTGTCCCTTTTGTATTACCCATTAAAGAGTTTAGTGTTTTCCATGTAGTCTGAGTCTAACCTAGCTTCAGTAAAATTCAGTCAAATCAATTTTAGCTGCACATATGGCTGATCGACATTTATTCCTAAGTTCCTTATAAAATAATTGATGGTCCAATTGTTCTGTCTTTCTATAGATTTTCCAAGCCCTAGATGTCTTGTTCTGAATAATTGCAGTAAATTAGGGGTAATCCAAATGTTATGATCCCATTTAACCCTTGCTGTCTTTAGTGGAATTACTTTGTCACATATGTTAATAAAATAGTCACAACATTTTTGATATGCTATATCTACAGTATGCCAATAATATTATCTAAAAATGATCAATTTAATAGTTGTATTTCATCCATAAATTTCTGTTAATCCAAATCTTTGAGCTTTCGGTATATTATAGTCTTATGTTTTTTTTTTGACACTTTGGCTGACCAGTTGAAGTACACTGGGCTGAGATCACTGATTCCATCAGGGGAAACCCCAGAGGTGATAATATGCAAAGGGTTGTTGGTAATAACCCAATCTAAGATGGACTCATACGCTGTATTATAATTAACCCTGGTGGGGGTCAGTGATCAGTTGATGGAATCCCAGGTCAGTTGTAATATTCCTAACATCAGAAGCAGTGGATGAAACCCAGCTCAAATTAAAATCATCAACTAAAATAAGTTCCCTACTGGTGGGTAAAATAGGAAACCTTCTGAAAAAGGCAGGAACACCCTCCTTTAATTTATCAGGGGGAACATACACGTTGCTAACAGGTAAAGTTTTATTGCAGCCTAAAGTAATAGAGATAGTAAGTGACTCATACATACAACTTTCAGGGATAA
This sequence comes from Neoceratodus forsteri, assembly GCA_016271365.2. Classification (NCBI taxonomy): domain Eukaryota; kingdom Metazoa; phylum Chordata; order Ceratodontiformes; family Ceratodontidae; genus Neoceratodus; species Neoceratodus forsteri. The sequence goes on from CM057449.1 coordinate 740,916,711, forward strand.
TAGAATGTTCCTTTGCTGATAAATAATCAGTAGAGATGGGCAAAGAGGCATCTGTCAATCACTGATGATCCCTTTTTATACTGGAGTGGAAAGGTCATTGAATGGCCAGAGCTGACCACTGTGGCAGTGAAGTACCTGACATGCCCACCCTCCAGTGTGAGTGTCGAGAGGGTATTCAGCTCAGCAGGTGCAGTAGCTCAGGATCATCATACAAACCTCTCTCCTGCAAATGTCAGTTTGCTGACATTCATAAAAATGAATGATAGGCACATATCAGCTCAGACTGCAACCTTAGTATTCGTACCACAGCATACTCATGGTTTTGCTGATGTTGAAGAAAGGGACTATCCTGGTGGCAGTGACAGCAGGAAGCAGCCTACCACTGTCATAGATGATAACACAATGGAGAAAGAATTTCCCCGTGGTTCGAATTTAGACATAGAAGACTATGAGGGCAGCTTTCTTCCTGAAGATGTTGATGAATGATGATGAGGTTAATGTTGGCAGGTTTTAACTTACGTGGTTAAAAGGCTGTCACATGTATTGTGTGATACATGTTCTCTTTTTCATAAAGTTAAATCACTGTCCCCCTCATACTGACTCAAATTCCATATGTCACGTCATCACATTTCTAACACAGAGCACAGTATATCCTGGCCCCCGAACTACCATCACTATAAGACTGCTGTTCTCCACTGACACCATAAGGAATGTGACCATGTGTCCCCCCGGACTACCACCACAAGACCGTTGTTCTCCACTGCCACCACCACCAGATGCAGGAAGATGTGAGACGGAATGTCATCATGTGCCGCAGCTATGACCACCACCACTCACCAACAGTGTCACTGTGACAATGTTTTTCCATTACACTGACCATGCCAAGGCTGAGGGAGTCGAAGAGGAGACCACATCCATCAGCCACAGGCACAAGGCTTCTTACCATTAAAACAAAACGTGAGTATGTGTACTAATGTTTTTATACTATTCAATTTCCTTTCGCCGTGTGTTTTATTTTCTGTTGCTTTTCTGAGCTACAATGATCAAACACATACAATCAACTTATTTTGCTTTTTTACAGGTTAACAGCAAATGAGTCTCCTTCACTGAAGGTCTGTATTAATGGTACAGCAGCAGTACTGTCTACAGGAACCTATGGGATACCATTTCAAATCCACACAGGTAAGTATATCAATTTTATTTCATCTGTTCCTTTTTTTTCATAAGAGTGCAACAAATCTGACAGAGGATTCATAAACTAGGTGACATGTATGTCACAAAAAATACTTCTGCAACATATCATGCATTGTATTCCAAATTTGCAGCTGTGCAGCCACGACAGTGTTGAAAAAATTGGACCCAGGTTGTGTTACTTGACATGTAACTTGAGTTGAGATGTAGGGACACTGACACAGTATATTTGTTACACAGCTTGGTACTAAATTAAGTTGTGATCTGATTACTGCAGATTGACAGCTTGCTATCTGTATTAATCCAGATACCCATTGAACAGCCACGGCTTAAACATAATGTCTTGCTGCTGCAATCAAGTTGTAATAAGTCCTTCATTTCTTTTCTTAGGAAACTCCAGGATGCTTTGTTGTGTCATAGTTGCCTTATCCAAAGAACTTTTTCAACATCAGCCCCGGGCTGGGAAGACATGCAACACTCAGAAGTCATTTCAATCAATGAACTAGGGGAACTAGTGAAACCACTGACTACCCATTTTAAAAATCGTGAGAGGATGGTGTGGTACCTGAGGACTGGAGGAAGGTGGATGTGATTCTCCTTCACAAAAGTGGGAGCAGGACAGATATAGGAAACTACAGACCTGTCAGTCTGACCTCTGTGTTAGGGAAAAAAAAATGTTGAGTACCTAGAGGCCAGCGGGGCACAGGATCCAAGGCAGCATGGGTTCACATCAGGAAGGTCATGTCAGATGAATCTAACTGACTTATTTGACTGGGTGACAAAAGTAGTAGACCGAGGGGGCTGTGGACATGGCCTACCTAGACTTTAGCAAGGCATTTGACACAGTCCCACACAAAATATTAATAGTCAAATTAACCAGCCTGGTATTGGTACCCAGGGTTGTAACTTGGGTAAAACATTGGCTGGACAACAGGACACAGAAGGTAATTGTAAATGGAGTCCACTCTGAAGAAAGAGGGGTTACTAGTGGGGTACCGTAGGGTTCAGCACTGGGTCCAGTCCTTTTTAATGTCTTTATAAGTGACATTGCAGAGGGACTGGAAGGAAAAGTATGCCTCTTTGCAGATGACACAAAGAACTGCAACAGGGTTGATACACAAGGAGGTGTGGAAAGGATGAGAAAGGACTTGGCAAGGTTGGAGGAATGGTCAGCTTGGATTCAATGCAAAGAAGTGCAAATTAATACACCTGGGAAACAAAAACCCAGGGGAAGATTACACAATGGGGGGGAGGTAGTAACAACAGTAAAAATGGAAAGGGACAATGGGGGTAATCATATCAGACGACCTTAAGGTTAGCAAGTAACATGAAGGGAGGGCTGGGGGATACTGGGATGTATAGGGAGAGGCATCACCAGCAGAAAACAGCAAGTTGTTATCCCTCTGCACAGACGTTGGTGAGACCCCATCTGGAGTACTGCATTCAGTTCTGGAGACCATATCTCCACAAGGACATAGACAGGATGGAGGCAGTCCAGAGTAGGACAACTAAAAATGGCAGGGTCTGCAAGAGAAGCTTTCATATGAGGAGAGACTAAAGGAGCTTATTATGTATGTACCCTTGAGGAAAGGAGGGAGAGGGGGACATGATAGAAACTTTTAAGTACCCTCAGTGGAATCAACAAAGTCCAAGAGAGTAGCATCTTTCAGAAAAGAGATGTGCAAGAACAAGGGGACACAATTTGAAGATGGGGGGGCAGTTCAGGGGCAATGTGAGGAAGTATTTTTTCACAGAGAGGTTGGTGGACGCATGGAACAGCCTTTCTGGGGAGGCTGTGGGGTCTAAAACTGTGGGAGAATTCAAGAATGTATGGGACAGACATAAGGCAATTCTTGTGGGAGGTAGGAAGAAATAGGCTGTTGGTTAACTAGGATCTGCAGCTTATCTTGTAGGTAGGGAAATGGGCAGACTAGGTGGGCCAAGCGGTCATTACCTGCCATCAAAGTCTATGTTTCTATGATGACCATGACCATCACTACCAGACTGGAAAAGGATGCAGATGAAATCTGTGAAGAAGTAACCAAATAATAAACCATTAATGAGAGCTAATTGCAAATATGCTTCCCCGCACCAAACAAAAAAAATGGATTACCTTCATTGGCTTGAGAGTATTCAATTTCCAACTTCAACGCCAAAATTTCTCAAGCACTGGATTGTGCACACCAACAGCAACAGTATGTGACCTGTGATACAAAACAATACAATGAGTACATGTCTATATATTGTATGTCAGCCCCCCACCTAGAAAATACATCTATATATTTATATATATATCAATTCACCAAGGCTACTATTAGTGTACACACAAAGGGCACCCTTCAATCCGGTTGAGGTGGTTGCATCGCATTTGCGGGAATCACAGCACACTTTGGACCAGCAACAGTTCTCTCATACTCATCATTTCTGATGGAACACTGAATGGATTCATGTCATGTTATCCCTCCTTCACATGGTTTGGCAAGACACTGTGCATCATGACATCATCATCAAAGAGTATGCAAACTTTCTGGACACAAGACAGATGCAGTTTGGGGATGCAGAAAAATTCTGGGGACTCTGGTGACAACTGCATGCATGAGTGACTGCGCAATACAATCTGGGGGACTTTGCATGTGGTGTAATGCTCCCATTTCACTCCCTCAGCACGTGGGAATTTTCTGAACACAAGACAGATTCATTTTGGGGATGCAGAAAAATTCTGGGGACTCTATGTGATCACTGCGCGCATGAGTGACTGTGCAATACATTCTGGGAGACTTTGCATGTGGTGCAACGCTACCATTTCACTTCCTCAGCACTTGGGAATTTTCTGGACACAAGACATTTGCATTTTGCATTGTGATTGTGAGCACATAATGTCATACTTAAATTATAAATTAAAGCAGCAGTGCAACAATGTGGTGAAAATTCTGACCTATACTTTTTTATGCTAGTTTACATTGCCAGCCACTAGTTACCTCCTAACTTATATGATACCCTTCTTTTCACAACTTGTGTCTACTTTACTACTTTTTCTCATGTCTGAAGAAAAAGGAGCACCCCTTTTAATATGGCTCTGACCAGGTTTTCATCACTATTTGCAGCTGTTTTTGAATAAATATTGTTTTGTGAGGTCATAAAACACTGCCTGCTGCATAATTGTTAATTTTACAACAGAAGTAATATATTATAACTGATGGAGAAAAACAACAGAAAATAGTTGCAAAGACCTGGTCCGCACCGTATTAAAAGGAGTGCTCCTTTTATTATTTCAGACATGAAAAAAGGTACTAAAGCAGACTCAAATACTGGAAAGAATGGTATCATACAAGTTAGGAGGTAAGTAACATGGCAATGTAAAACAGCATAAAATAGTATAGGTCAAAATTTTTACCAGATTGTTGCATTACTGCTTTAATGTCTATTTCAAAAAATAAATATTTCCGGAGCCTCAGTAATGTTTACTTTGTGTCGAGACCCGTGATTTGAAGAGTTTCGCAAAAAGCATGACTGAGCAGTGAAAGTTAGTTGTGCTAAACTACATGTGTACCGTCAGTGTTCATTCCTGTGTGTGCAGACATTGTCCAGCTCCGTGCTAACATATATATGGTGTGACTTATTGCAGTGTGTCAAGAAAAAAGATAAGAAAGAATATATGAAATATATATTTTATTTGCACCATCAGCACCAGAGAAGTAAGTGATATGATATTTTTTCAGAGGTATTAGGTCACTGTGCACCTCAGTCACTCACAGTGCACACGACTTTGCGGAGATCATAGCACAAAAAACACATGCTCGCCTAAAAGTCATGTGTGCAGTATGTGACTATGGTGCACTCTGGCCAGACACCTCTGAAAAAATATTGTATCACTTAGTCCGCTGATGATGATGGTGACAATAAAATACACATTATTGCTATCGCTATTCTTTATACCATAAACACTGCAACAAGACAGCAATATATGTTTGCAAGAAGCTGCACAATGTCTGATGTCACACACACACACACACACACACACACACACACACACACACCCCACACACACAGGAAACAACACTGACTGCACACAAGCAATTTAGCACATCATACTTGCACTGCTCCCACCAGCTTTTCCACAACCACTCCACAACAGAAAGTAAACATTACTGAGGCACTGGATTATAATAACGGCAATAAGGAGCATGTATGACTGTATGCGTATGTATATATTTAAAGGGAAGCAGTCAGCAACAGGAGGTCCCGCCCCCTGCACGGCTTACCCTCCGGTTAAGCCTTTTAAGTATGTTGCGGCATTTTTCTCATGCCGCAAAATACTTTATTTTAATAAAGGAAAGGTAGTGACCCAGAAGTATGGCGGACACTATGGGGACTCTATTATGTGTAAAGGAAAGGTGCGGCAGAGACGCACCATGTGCTTCAATACTTTAGTATGGAAGTGCATGGTGTGTCACCGTTGCACCTTTACACATAATGGAGCTCCCACAGCATCCGCCATACTTCCGGGTTGCTGGCTTTTCTTTAAAATAAAGTATGTTGCAGCGTGAGAAAAACACCACAACATACTTAAAAGGCTTAACTGGAGGGTAAGCCTTGCAGGGTGCTGACTGCTTCCCCTTTAAACTAATACTGTGGCCTTTCCTCTGTCTGTTATTAAACATAAAACAAAACACAAAACACTACAGCAATGGGGAAGGAGGTGTGCTGAAAAAAAAGCTAATGGGGGATCCCCTGATGTTCCAGCAGCAGATGGAGCATCGACACAATCTGCAGCTGGTGTTGCTTGATCTGCTCCACCTGCTGCTGGATAGCACCCACCCACCCTTATGTCATTTTCCTCCACCACAGCCCACAAAAGTGCTATGTCTGCCTGAGTTGCAGGCATCGTGAAGTCCACTGGTACAGGGGGGGGGACCAGGTAGTGCTGCTGGTGAGGGTGGTGTTGGTGGCAGTGGTGGGGGTAGTGGTGGAGCAGCTGCTGCTATGGCCCTCCTCCTGCTGCAGTGATGCACAACAGCAGCACCCTTTGCCACTACCACAGAAGGGCCAGCAGGTGGAGGCCTGGCCCGTTCGGTGGCAGCCTGCCACTCCACCTTGTGGTGGTTAAGCATATATGTGCACTGGCCCCCGTCCCCAGATGTGTCCCCCAGAGGCCACAGCACACCTGCACACCACAAAGCAGACACACCACAAGGTTGCTGTCCCCACAGTTGAAAAACCGCCAAACTGGGGAGCTGCAGGGGGGACCAGGCACAGAAGGGGCAGATGTAGTGCCAGCAGCACTGTCACGCACCTGGGCCTCCACCTGCTGCTGTGGAGGTGGAGCTTCTGGAGCCCCTGCAGCTGTTACTGGAGGTGGTGGTGGTGGTGGACTTGGCGGATGTGACAGTGGCACTTGTGGTGCTGCTGCTTCCGGAGGGGGGAGGCAGGACCAAAGAGTCTGGAGTGGTCCAACACCACCACCCGGCTACGACTCCCACTCATGGTCACTCCCTTCCAGCCACAGGCCACATACTGTCCCTGGCTATTGCACAAAAAAAACACTCCTTCCCGCTCTGATGTGACAAGTGACTTCACACACACTCACATTCAGGCATACACACAGTCACACACACACAAAATAAAACTTATAAAAAAAGAAATTGGTCACCAAAAAGAACTGACAAAACAGTACAAAAAAAAAACAAAAACTAAAGAACCAGCTTTTAAAAATGCTTTTGGGTTTTTGCAATTTTCTCAAGAAAGAAACTAATAACGAACTCTCCTCTCCTCTCCTACACAAAATGGTTCCTCTTTCTACCTCTGCAAAGGAGAAAGTGAAAGTATCTGCTTGTATGACTTCCTTCATGCCTGGCTAAAGCATGTGACTTACTGTACTGTAAGCCATGTGATGTGTGGGGGGCTGCCTAAAGTGCCTATATTGTTGTCATTACACCTTACTTCGTGTTAAGGCGGAATAACAACACAAAGTCATAATTACAAAGCAAAATGAACACTTTTCAATAGCCACTTCGCATAGCATTATGATAACGTGAAGTGGCCACTTCGCGTTTACTTCACATACGTAATTTAATTTCACTGTATCTCTATTCACAAGGTTGGGTCCCAAGAACCCCATGTTGAAAATTTGGGGCCAAAATTCCTAAAAATGGCTGAGATATCAACCTAAGTTGAAACCCCTCACTGAGTCCCATTATACAGCACTTACCCGAGTCCTCCATTCGTAGTATGAAGAGTGCAGATGCATCTCGGTCTACAGAAGATCGCTGCTCCCAACCTCCGGAGGGTAAGTATGGGTGAGGGTGGTGTGGAGAGGTGGGTGCACAGAGGGAGGGTTGGGGTGCGGGAAGGAGGACTGGGAAGATGACGCTGGACAGTTTTCTATTTTACAGTTTAACAAACAAACAAAAAAGACTCTGGGGATCATTTTCTTTATTTATACTGTAGGTTAAAAAAAAAAACTTTGGGTACACTGGGGTGGGCTCCCAGTGTGCCACATAAGTTTGGGGGGGACATGATGCCAACGGAGATTGGGCACCCCATCAGCAATCTTGGGAGGGAGAGGGAACATGATGCTGATGGGGATTTGGTGCCCCCGTCAGCAAAGAAATTGAGCTTGGGGGGCATCTGACACTGGGAGAGGGCATCCCGGTGTCAGGAGAATAAAAAAAAATGTCTGGACACACTGAGGTGCACCAAATGATACACCAAATGATAAAAGGATATACAAACATAGAATATGAAGAGCATTTAACGTCACTAAATCTAATGACCCTGGAAACTAGGCATACTACGGGGGACATTCTCTTCATGTATAATGTATTACAAGATCTATCATTAATGATAGAAATAGATATTGATTTCAAACCAGGGAATATGGAAACTCGAGGGCATCCACTCCAGATTAGGGAAAAACAATTCAGATCAGTAAAAAGAAAATTTTTCTATACTTCAAGAGTGGTAAACGCATGGAATTCACTTCCAACTGAAATTGTCATCAGTAAATCCAAGCTAGAGTTTAAAAGAAAAGTTGGATATTTTCAGGTGGTACAGTGAAGTAATTCTGATGAAATCAGTAGTGGAGCAACTATGGGCTAATGCCTTTACGCACCTGATTTTTCCTAGTATGGCCTTCTCTGCATCCAGGCTGGCTAGGACTAGACAGGTAGTTCACTGATGAATTTAGTCCAAAGAAGTAATGTTCTCCGAACATTATTGTGGGCCTGGTATTTCTGCATAATGTCCGTCTGATCCATGTCCAGCAAGGATGGGAGAAGGCCCTCTAACCTAATGGCCCAAATGGACATAAATAATTTACAATCATAATTTAGGATGGTAATAGATGATAAGTTGAAGGTGATAAAGTGTCCTTCCCTGGCTTGAGGAGGGCTGAGATGCTGGCAAATAGCTAACAAGGTGGGAGGGTCCTCTACATCTTGGAGGGCCAAAAAAAGCCTTAGTAAGCAGGGGGGTCAATAGGTCACATGAAGGGGGGCCTCATAATATTCAGAAGGAAATCCATCTTGGCCTGGGCACTTCCTGTTTTAGAAGTAGATTTCCCCAGGTCAATTTCTTTGATAGTAATGGGGCAGGTTAGAGCCTTATTTTGAGTTTCCGATAATCTGGAGAGGGTTGCCTGATGTAAAAAGGCTGTAATATGATCTCTGTGTGGTGAAGAACCTGTGGGGGTATACAGCCTTGAAAAACAGGATTTAAGGCTATGCTGAATGTCAGTGTCCCGGTGTGTCTGGAGTCCAGTGCAGGGATCCCATACTTTTGGGACATAAGCCTGCACCCTGGCAAACCTAAAGGCAGCAGACAAGTTGTGTGCACCCTTTGCCCCCCCCCCACTTTGTAGTAACTGTGCCTCAGATAAAACAGGGAGTGTTGTACTTTTTCGTCCAGCAAATACTGGAGTTGTGATTCAGCATCCAAGAGTTGGTGCTACATTGAGGTGTCCCTGTGCATATGAAAAAGTTGCAATCAATTCCTTCATTTTACACTCCTGACTTCTGTGTAGTGCAGTAGCATGAGCAATGAGTTCACCACGCAGCACTGCCTTTAAGGCATCCCAGAAAATGCTAGGGATGACATCTGAGGTATAGTATCATGTTTCCACAAATATTGTGGCATACACTCTCTTACTTTATGCAAGAGAATCTCATCCCAGAGTAGTCCAAGATGAAGTTGCCAATGAGTCATTTTGCGGGGTTTCCCTAGGGAGAAAATGGTAGTGACAGGGGCATGGTCAGAAAGATGAAAAAGTCCATGGAAGACATCATGAAGCGTACTGACATGTTCAATTGTTGTGACGACATAGTCCAGTCTGACATAGGTGCCATGGCGGGGTGAATGGTGCATGCCTTCTATTTTAGAGCAGTTAAGATGGCAGCAGGTATTCAGGAAACCCAAGTGGTTTAAAGTTTTGTACACATATTTTTGCACTTGGGATAGCCAGTGCAGTTTGGGAGCACAGTGTCCTACTCAGGGTTGAGAGTGAGGGTCAGATGACCTTCCCCATATTAGCTGCCCTTGCAACACCATAAGTAATTTATTGAAAAAAGTTTTAGATGATACCTTTATCCATCCCCAGAGGAAAGTAGCCATTTGCCAATGTAAGGGCCTGTCCGTAAAAAGAACTGGCAGCAATAACATTGTCTTCTTGCATTTGTATTTCAAAAGGGACACCCCCAATTGATTAAAGTGAAACACCCCCTTCTATGGTATGAGTGATGAGGAAAAAAAAAAAGAAAAATTGATCATAACCCAGCTTGAGAATTTTTTTTAATGTTCCTCCAAGGAGAGATGATGCTGTTGTAGGAGGACAAACATAGAAATGGATGGCAGAAGGGGGCCATCCGGCCCATCTAGTCTGCCTGTAATCTTACCCCTTCTCATAACTGCTTTTCAGTGTTATGGTGCCCTTGTATCTATCCCATGCCTTCTTGAAAGTTTCCAGCGTTTGTCTGCCTGTTCCCACAGGAAATACTGAAGGAGGTAGGAGTGCTTAATTGGGTTATGCATCCCATTAACACTGAAGGAAGTTATCTTAGTAAACTACACCATACTGAAAGACCACTGAGAAAAGCAGACTGTCCCCCCAATCCTATGTACCAGAACCCCAGGTAACCCCCTGTTGAGTAGCCCACTAGCACAGTAGACTGTCTCCACACCGTGTTGCTATTTCCTGTTAGCTTGCACTGATAAAATACATGACAAAAGCAGGAACAGCAAGAACACACAGTTAAAGAACATTGTGTCAACAGGACAATTCAGTAGATCAATGGATAAACTGGAAAATTCACTCAGAAATACAGTCCAATGTCTACTTCCAAGGCAGGGAGTTACTGTAGGATATAGTCTCAACTCCTCGGTAACACATGAAGGAGGCATAGCATTACAGGGGAGGTCTTCAGGTGAAACTTGGGTCCCCTAGGCACAGCAATGTTCCATTTCTGACAAAGTGAAGTGCCCATCTGAATACAGTTCCATGTTGCTGGGCCAGGGTGAGAGTTCAGTATAGAATGAGGGGGCAACATCAAAACAGTTTGGAGCACCTCCTAGGCAGATCTTCAAATCAAAAGGATAATGTCCAGAGTCCTGCTATGGCAACTGTTAGTAAAGCAGGGGGAGGCAGACCCCCCAGGGTGACGAGGTCATGGTAGACACACAGCCCACCTCACCCACATCCCCTACCCAGGCCACTGTCCTTTACCCCAAGAGCAGCCAGTCTGAGATAAAAATGTGATTAGTTGGCACGTGAGAGGCCATCCAGTCACAATAAAGGCAATCTGTAGAGAAGAGTCATGTCATGAGCTAGCCCAGGATAGGCAAAGGCCAATGGAGGCAGGAGCAAGCTTCCCCACCATTGGCACAGCCCCCCACTTGTCTTAACATGAAAGAGAGCAGGGACAAGAATCCCATGAGATCTGTCCCCATGGGGCCTCCCCACAGACAGCACCATCCCCTCAACAGTCTTAAGAGTATTCAGCACTAGGCACAGGCATGTTCTCCCTGAGACTCAGGACTCTGAGCCCTAGCCTCACCATCATTAACTAAATTGGTGAGGAAGCTGTAATTTTAGAGAAGTCCTGCCATCACCTGGTGCTAAGTCTTGCTAGTGCGATTCACTGTGGGTGATATAGAAAGGGAAAGTAAGAGAGCAGGCTTCCTCCCCTGTTTCAGTGAGAGTTAAAGACCCCAAGCCTGGCAGTGAGGCACTGGTGAGCCTCGGGACTGACCAGGACTATCCATACTAAAAAAACAGGAATAGAGGTCACATACAGAGTGCAAGCTCCTGTGTGCCCCAGTATGGCTGCCTACCCCCCCCACCACCCCTTGTCTGGCAAAAATTATAGAGCACTCAGTGCTTTCAGGAATTCAGAAACTTTGTAGGCCAAGGGAAGTAATGCAAAATGTCTTTTACAGCCTAGAGGTCTTGTGACTGTGAGGTTTTCATAGCTTCCATGGCACTGAGCAACAATGAGGGCTGTGGCAATTGTGCAGAGTCTCTGGGTTGATCTGTAGGTTGGGGTGCAGAATGGTGAGTCTGTGCTCCAGGTGGTCTTTGAGGGAGAGAAACTGGTATACCCCTTCTCAGCAGGTCTGCCTTTGGTTCATCTGCCACATAACATAACACAGTACCATCTGAAAAATGGGCCCTGAGCTTGGCAGAGAAAGGCATCTGGAACTATACTCCAGCTTGCTGAAGTGCCCAGAGATAAGGAGACTATGCTTGCCTTTTTTGCCGTACTGGGGAAGGGGCCTAATTGTGATCAATGTAAAGCTTGTACTGTTCCTACATGAGGATTCCTTTCTTCCAAACTGCAGCCAACACCTTTTCTTTAATTCAGAAACTTAAAAACTGCAGATCCATTGACCTAGGCCTTAGACCCAGGTCTGGTTTGGTGCCCAGAACCCTGTGAATTATTTTGATCTTTAGTGGGAATTCTGCTGGAAGATCAAGTAGTCTGTGCAGAAGTCTGTCTACAAAGTTCAGGATATCAGTCCACTCTGCCCCCTCGGGCAACCCACGGATGCACATATTCTTCCATCTCAGGTGATAATCCAGGTTGGAGTACTTTTCCTCTAGCTATAGGATTGTCTGATAGAGCAGTTCTGCCATACGATTGTTGTTTTTTTTCAGTTATTGCAGTTAATGCCTGTTGTTGATCTGGTTGTTTGGCTTGTAATTTCGACAGGTCATACTTAACTGTAGACAGCTGGGATCTAATTTATTTTTAAAATATCCCCCAGCTCTGCTGTACAGGATCAATACCATGCATGTAAGACAGTGCAGTATTAACCGTGCTATACACGCAGCGCTTGAAATCACAGTGACAGGGGTATAACAGTGCTTGGGATTTACCGCTATCACTGCCGCTGCACAGTGATGTAAGGTGAGGAGAAGGAGCTGTTTACTGGTTGCCTGATCAAGCCATGCCCCTGGTGGAATGGCTAGGGTACCAGCACATGGCATAGTTGGGAGACCTGGGACCATAAGTCGGTCTCCCCTCCCAAGTCTCCATGGCATGTTATTTTTTTTTAATTCAAACTTCCCCCCCTACCAAGTTTCTCCCCAATCCCCTAAGTCTGCCCTCTTCCAGGAGTTTGTTATTTAAGTTCTAGGGGGTGTGGGAAGGTGAAGCCGCCCATGCGGGTGGCCCCGCAAAAAAACATTAAGACCCATTTTTGTCAATGGTCGCGGTGTGTGGAACAGGTCAGTGTTTTGCCTGACTGCTTTTGAGTGGTGCTGTTTTGCAGCAGCATTTTCAGCCATGCGGCTTTGACATACAATGCTATGACTCCATGCCCAGCTCTGCTAGGATGACAGTGCTTAAGGGGCCCAAAGCATCTGACTGCATGGTCAACTATGGAGACTCTGAAATGGTTGTAGCATTGCTTACCAAGCTACCCTGGGAATCTGGTGGAGAATCCTGTGCCTGGGACCCTTAGAGGGCAGCTCTACATTTGGTTCCACTCTCACCCTTTGAAATTACCTGTGACAGGGTTGGGTAAGACTCTGCCCCATTTGTGATGCAAAGAGAGTTAAAAGCAAGGATCTATTTTGTTCTCTTCTATTGCACCACTTGTCTATCACTTGTCTGTCTGATTGCACAACCAGATTTTCTTGTGGTGCCTAGGAATTGGCCACTCCAATGGGCCCACAATTTTCCCCTGTTATCTCCCTTCCTGTACTTGCTGTTTCTATTTCTTTCTTTCTCCCCTTGCTTTTCTGTGGTTAAAAATGTATTTGAATCTTTATGTGAAACCGGGAACCCATGGTTTGCAAATGTATATAGTTACAATGTTTTGAAATGACTGCAGAAAATTACTTGGGTTTCTTAAAAAAGGTGACAATCTAGAACACAGAGGGTTAACTGTGAGATATATTTTGACCTCTGCAAGCTTGTTAAGAGATGTGTCAACAAGAAACCATCTCTTGGACAGAATATTCTATTTTGTTGTACCTATTGAGACAAGAGGCTGGATTCTCAAAGAGAGGAGAAAAGTGTGCACATGCAGAAAAAAAGGCCGGCAGACTGCAGAGATGCACAAGTGGGATATTTTCAGTTGAAAACTCTGCACATCTGGAACATCACAAAAACAGGTGAGTTACGCAATGACCCATGTGCAGATTTTGCAGAAGTGCAGAAATAATATAAAGGTTCAGCAGAAAGAGCATCAGATGAGCCACGTCAACTGAAGCAGAAGCCACTGTGAAGGTCTGGCAAAACATGCAGCAGACCAGGACACTCAAGGAGGCCAGCAGCCAGTCCCACCACTGGGACTGCAGCAGCAGCACCACCTGTTTGAGCAGGAGCATGCATCACAGAAGCAGCATGACCTGGCTGATCTTGCACAATAGCAGCAGATACAACAATATGCCGTGGTGGGCAAGTACAGTGAGGCAAGACCAGCACACAAGTGGCAGCAATAGTACAGGCAGGTAGAACCACACCATCCATCAGTGTACTCCAGATACACTGTGATGACTGCGCCTTGCAATCCACATATAGTAGGACCATGCACCCAGTGGCATTTTGTAGGTGTGGGTTGTGTCTCTGGTGTTTTTTGTTTGCATGTTTTTGTTGCTCCAACTTCTGTCTATTACTGCCTCTGCCCCTACTGCTTGTGGAGCTCCTGTATGGGATGCAGTGGGTCATGTGGGTGTAGTCTGTGGATTTCAATAGTATTGTGTGCTATTAGTGGTCTGACATCTGACACTGCTATAAGGCCACTGGTTGGTGTTGCAAGGTGTGTCAGCCTCCACTATAATTAGTTCTCAGTTGACAGTACACTGCACTTTGCTTAGGTTGTGTGTTATGCTCATTCTTTTTGGTACAGCATGTGTGCAACATTTTTTCTTGAGCTAAGATGTAACAATGGCTAAGAATAACTATTAAGGGCGTTTTTCTTTGCAAGTAATTACACAGCTGTGTTTTTTCCACAATCTGCAGAATATTTTCCCACAACTGCAGATTCTTTGAGAATATCCCACAATGCAACTGACCTTTTGTTCTGCTCCTGCACCATTTTTGGAGACCTGCACCTTTTTCTCACCTTCAAAGTCTTTTGAGAATCTAGCTCTGGATGTACTCTTCAGGGTAGTAACATGAAATAAATTGACAAAGTTCTGAGACTTTTTGTGAGAAACAGGAGATTAATTTACATCAACAGGATGCAAAGTGTAAACTGCCAGGAAAAGGTATTTTATAAAAAGAGAGCAATGTTTTGTTGAGAGAGAGAGACAGAGCGACAGAGACAGAGAGAGAGATTGAGATTTCAAAGAGACAGTCTCAGAGGAAATATTTTTTGGTTTATCTGTACTGCCTCTATGAAGAGCTATCCTGTACAAGTTATTTTTTTTTATTTTGTTGTTATTGATAATAATAAAACACTACTTGCGAATTTTATAACTTCTCCTGGTCTGTCTATGTTTGCTGAACAATGCTTCTATGACATTACCAAACTGTCTGGGCTAGTTGTTTTGCAGGTTTGGGAAGTTTTAAATTCCTTTTTCAGCTGTTTTTAGTGGTTGTTGAGCAGAGCTCCATAGTGCTGCTAGTATGCCATGTAGAGCAGAACCAGAATCCCAGTTTTGCTCTTTCTGTTCATAATGTCCAGCAGGGGACAGATCATATCACAGTGAATAACAATGTCTCTTTTCCCTTCTCTAAATCTCCAGGTGTGTCCTGCTCAGCATATCTAGCCCTGGCCTATACATATTCTGTACTCTGAATTTGGAATACTGATCTGGAAGCAGGGTTCTCCAGCAGGCTGCTTATGTTCATGGGGGCAGAAACTGACTAGGGTTGTGGGCTCCTATGAGGATGGGGACAAATTTCAGGTGGATCTGAACAAGCTTGGTGAATGGTCAGACACCTGGTATTAGATTCAATGTAGCTAAATTCAAGTTTCTTCACTTTGAGAAAACAATCAGACATGACCAACGCACTGTGTGAGGCTCTTCATGCTGCAGTCAATGAGAAAATGGACCGAAAGGTGATAATAGACAAAGGGTTAACAGCATTACAAACTGTTTTCAGCCACTGTCAAGAAGGCTGGAAGAATGCTGGGATTTTACCAACAAAGCAAAGGCAGTAAACCTGAGACTTGACAAGGCTCTGGTCAGGCTCCAACTGGAATGCTGTCCACAATCTGGGGCTCCCTGATACAAAAGGGCACTACAGAAATCAAGAAGGTGCAATGCAGGGCCACCAAAATGAAGAGTATGCAGGATCAAAGCTATGAGGAGAGGTTGGAGGCAATTAGCAAGTTCATCCTGGAGAAAAAGAGGATAAGGGGGACATGATCACAGACTTCGATTAGAATGTTCACCAAGGAGAAAAAGAGGATAAGGGGGACATGATCACTGTCTTCAATTAGCATGTTCACCATAGAAAAAAAGAGGATAAGGGGGGAATGATCACAGTCTTCGATTAGCATGTTCACCATGGAGAAAAAAGTGGATGAGGGGGACATGATCACAGTGTTCAATTAGCGTCTTCACCCTGGAGAAAAAGAGGATAAGGGGAGACAAGATCGCAGTCTTTGATTAGCATCTTCACCGTGGAGAAAAAGAGGATAAGGGGAGACATGATCGCAGTCTTCGATTAGCATCTTCACCATGGAGAAAAAGAGGATAAGGGGGACATGATCGCAGTCTTCGATTAGCATCTTCACTATGGAGAAAAAGAGGATAAGGGGGACATGATCGCAGTCTTCGATTAGCATCTTCACCATGGAGAAAAAGAGGATAAGGGGGACATGATCGCAGTCTTCGGTTAGCATTTTCACCACAGAGAAAGAAAGGATAAGGGGAACATGATTGCTGTCTTTGATTAGCATGTTCACCATAGAGAAAAAGAAGACAAGGGGGACATGATCGCAGTTCTCCTCACACTAAAGGGTATAAAAAAAGGAAGAGGAGGCAGAGCATTTAATCTGGTATGTTGCAGCACTGAGTGGGGACACATCTTGAAATTCAGAGGTGGTAAGTTCAGGGGTAACATTAAGATGCACTTCTTCTGCCAGGGGCTGGGGAATCTATGGAACAGCCTACCAACACAGACAGTGGATATTAGTTCAGTGCAGGCCTTCAAGATACACCTGGACAAATTTCTACTTGCCAAGAGAATCACTGGGTACCATGGGTGGTAGGGTGGTTAGAAATTCACATAAACTAGTGAATATTTGTTCAACATACTTATTTGTCCATCCTTAAGTGTCAGAGTAGGACCTGATGGACTTAGAGTCCCATCCTGTCTTTAAATGTCTATGTTACTATGTTACTCTCTTAGATATTTTTATTATTATTCCCTTCCACAGCAAAATAAAAATTAGACAAAATAGCAGGGTGCAACCCTTTGCTATTAATCTCTGCATCATCCATTTCCTCAGAAGAAATAGAAAAACTGGGAGTGGATAGTAGTAAGATCCTTGAAACAGTCCAGAACAAAACATGTAGAATTGTATGTGGTGTGGCATCATACTGTATGAACAAGTGGTTGCACTGTTTTGGGGATTAGAACCTCTTAAGTGAAAGAAAGGATAAGCATGTAGAATTTCCTTTTATTATTATTATTGTTGTTGTATAACTGAACCAGAACACAAACTGAATATGTTTGCCCAATATACCAAATTTGTACCATACAAGAGATTGTACACTATAAACAACTAATACTGGAAAGACAAAAGTGATTCTTGTCATGTTAATAGATGCATACATGTTTCTTACCATTCATACATTTTTTTCCATGTGAATTCTTTTTTTTGTTTTGTTTATCATGTCACTTTTTTCTGCACCTTCTGCGGCACACACTGGCGGGGGCATCCAGCCGCCGGCCCCAACAGCCTGGAGAGCAGCAGGCTCACTCGCATGATGGAGGTCCAGTGCAGCCACCCCAACTCACCAGAGGGCCCCCCATGCCTCTCTGAGCTGAACTGGACCAGACCTCCCAGCGTGATTTCACAACAGTCCTCCGGGTCAGCAGCAGCACAGCCATTAAGCTGCCTCAGTCACGCTCAGCCATTTTCCTCCAATTTTTCCCAAGGAGCTGACAGTGCAATGATGTTCACACGTAAGCTGAATGTCTTGCCGTGCTCCCTCCCGTTCTGTGCACTGCCCTAGGGCAAGCCCTGTGCTACATCCAGTTGTCACCAGGCATCACTACAGAGTGACATGCACCCATCTACCCACCCCAGAGGGAGGAGAGCAGTTCTACAATGCTCAATCCACCCTCTCCCCTGCTGACCCCCAACAACCCAAGTCCATTCTGGAACCTAGGTCACCGGCGTGGCGTCCAGCACCTCATCCCTCAGCGCCACCAGGCTAGCTATCCATGTGAATTCTTAAATCACATATTAAACAAACATCAATAATTATTTCATTGGTTTGGAATAAAGTTTTTGTCTGTTTGTTTGTTTGATTAATTATTTATTTATTTTGATGACTGGGTAAGTGCACTGGTGCCAAAGTACCTTTTTCTGAGACAATCCGGGAACAGAACAGTATACAACGAAACTGTGTAACAGGTACAAGTGCATAAGTATTGTAATACAAAATGAAGTGCCATAGTGCAAAGGTAAGGCATTCAGATGGCACATTAAGTCAACAGTGTTTTGTTAGTCATTCAAAGCAGGTACAGACTTTATACTCTTGGAGAAGTACTTTTAGCTTGGCAGCAAATTGTCTTAAAGGTGTACAATAATAACAGCAAGATGTGATTAAAGGGAAGGTCCCCTCAGCATTTTATTCTGTTTAGCTGTGTAGTTTGTGAGCATGAGTAAAGATTGCCTTTATTGTACCCTCCTAATTTCATCAGGATTTAAATGTAAATGAATGTACTTGAGTCTACTGTGAAATCCTGCTTAACTCCATTGCAAAGATCATGACCTGACTCATGTAAGGCAGATTGGAATTTTATGATGTTTTAATGCTAAAGCCTGCAGTAGTTACACTGTATTAGTCAGTGTTGTTGTTGCCCTCTGCAGTTCCCATGTTCTTATCTTAAGCCAGCCATGAAACTTTTCAAGGCATAGTAAGTGCCCTGCTATTTTTGCATTAAAAAACAAAGCTTTTAGAGGACATAGGGACTTCACAAGGCATGTACCAGAGCTGAATGAACTTCTGCTAGCTTGTGCAGGTATGCATCATCAGCTCCCATGATGCCCTGCAAGAGTGATGTCATGACCTTTGCAATGCACAGATTTCCACACCAGGGCAAAACAGAGTGAAGTAACCTCATTTATATTTAAATTAGGATGAAATCAGGGGGATGCAAGAGAGGGAATAATTGTTCATGAATAGAAAACTACACAGGTATATAGAAAATAGGTTGAGGGGACTTTCCCTTTAAGACCTGATCTAGACAGGGACAGAGTTACCTGCAAGAGCTCCTTCATCCCTACAGCTTCCTCCAACCACTCTGCTCCGCTGATGAGGGATTGCTGGAGTTTCCCAGGGTTCGCTTAAAGACCTCTGGAGCCCTAGCATTTGCATTTGTGGCTCCTGCCCTGTGGAATTCTCTATCTCATCAGATAAGTGGGGTGCCAGACCATGGAGAGCTTCAAAGCCACACTGAAAAATTCCTGCTTTTGTTTGCCAATCCTGAACATTAGTTGTGGGAGCTCTGCCACTATGGTGGTTTTACATTTGGAATTTTTACGTTTTTTAAGATTTCATTGTAAAAGCGCTTTGGTATTTGAATTGCGCTTACGACAAATAAAGTTTATTATTATTTTTAGATAGAAATGCAGAAAAGTCATACTATGTGTGTAAGGGTGCCACCATGCTCTGCTCCATACTAACAAAACCAGATGAAGAAAATGCACCAAGCGTAGTTTGGATCGAGGGCTGGTGACAGGTGCTATTTTTATAGACCTGTCTAAAGCCTTCGACACACGTAACCATTCTATTCTTCTATCTAGATTGTTGGAGCTACACCTCTCCCCAAAAGTAGTGGAGTGGTTTAGCTCGTATATACTAGGTAGGCAACAGTATGTCTCCTTGGGCACTTCAGTTTCCTCTTCGAGATATGTACACTCTGGAGTGCCCCAGGGGTCTATACTGGGGCCTTTACTTTTCAATATTTATATAAATGAACTTAAAATTTGTGGTGAGGATGTTGATTTTCATCTTTACACCGACGACACAGTGATTTATGCTAGTGGGAAGTCGATTAAGTGTTTTTAAGGTTACAGGTAGCTTTTACACATATACAGAAGTTTTTTGAACCACAGTGTATGAAACTAAATGTGAAAAAAACACAAACAATCCTGTTTAGTAGGGCAAATAAACATAAGAACTATGAGTTAAAAATTAAAACCAAAACAGGAGATGAAGTAAAATCTCCACCACTGTATAAATATCTGGGTATGTGGTTAGATGGCCCTCTAAAATGGGATGTACATATTAAATCAGTAGTTGGGAATATTAACAAAAGAACTGGAGCTTTGTATAAAGTGAAAAGCTATCTCGATACCAAATCTAGACTTAAGTTAGTTAATAGTACAATCATCCCAATTACAGATTATGGAGATTTCTTATATGCAGGGACAACTAAAACAATATTGGGTTCCATTGATTTGGTTTATAATAGACTAGCCCGCTATATTTTACATGCACACTTCAAGACACACCACTGTTTGATGTATCAAAAATTAAACTGGCTAAGACTGAGTGAAACAAGGGATTTAAATATATCTCTTTTTATGGTAACGTTTTGGAAAGAAAAGTTCCTCACTACATTACTGAGCTTTTCTTACTTAGGCATATACCATCAAGCCTGAGGACAGCTGTTGGATTAGAATTTAAATTTCCCAAAACCAGATTAGATATAGGGAGATCCTCAGTTAGATAAGTGTGGGGGGGGGGTAGTTTGGAATCTACTCCCTATTAAGATAAGGGAAATGACCATATTAAATAAAAAGAAACATATTAAGGATTGGTTCAAGCTTCAAAGTCAGCTGCCAGCTCTGTGTTGTCCTTAAACAACTGTTTAGAAGTTTCTCTGAAAACTACTTTGATTGCTTCTAAATTTTCCTTACATGCAATGTATTTATTTGTATTTTATAAATGTATTTTTGTATATACTGCCTACGTATGATGTAAGTGAGAAAGGAAACTGTGAATGTATATATGGACCACCCTGAAAATGAGTTCGCTCAATGGTGTTTTATCCATTTCATGGCATATTTTTGAATAAAATATATTACTACTTCTCTTTATCTGATTGAATCCTCCATGAATAACAATTTTGGACTTTTACACTATTTACTTCTGCCTGCCTACTCACTGCATCTGTCTGGAAGATTTTCCTATCGCTATCGGCAAGAATTGGTGCGATGGAAGCCGACTTGTGGCAGGCCCCACCACACTACACAACACCTACCTCGCCCTTGAAAGCTCCCAAAAAAGCTAAAGCTCAAGGTGCCCAGATCTCAAGATCTGCTACTCAACCACCCTCCTCAGGACCTCTTACTGAAGATCATTTTCTTCAGGAATTGCTTCCCTTTTGGGAAGCCCTTGCAGACATCTCTTCTAAACTTAAGTTCCTGAGATCTGATATGGGAGATCTGGGTCATATGCTGGGGGATTTGGAAGCTAGAATGAAGTTGATGGAGTCCTGGAAAAAGGGACTGGACCCAGAGATCATTAAACTGCGACAACAACTCACTAAACTGCAAGTGAAGACCGAGGATCTTGAAGGATGGAGCCGAAGAAATAATATCTTGATCTTTGGGCTGCCGGAGACAGAAGAGGGCCCCAATGTCATTACCTTCATCCAGAAGTTGCTAGCCAAAGTAGTGGGGCCCTCTCCCTTTAACACCAGCTACCAGACTGAACATGCACATCGGTTGCTCAGACCTCAACCCCCTGATGGTGTTCCTCCACAACCCATTATACTAAAATTTTTAAGCTACCTTGAGAAACAACATGTGCTCACCAAGGCCCGGGAGCTGCTGACTATACTTTGGGATGGTAAACTGCTGTATGTGACCCAAGATCTACCCCTCAAAACAAGGCAGAAGCAGTCGGCTTTTCACCCGATCGTTTCCAAACTGATAGCAGCAGACATAAAAATTCAAAATGTCCTATCCTGCTCGCCTACAGATCCTCCTAAACGACACTTGGATTTCCTATGAATATCCAGACTCTGCCAAGAAAGACCTGTGCCAGCGCATGCCCAATCTGTTCGCAGACACCTGAGCTGCTTTATATACCAATTAGAGCTGTGTCATTGTATAATCAAATAGTGTACCTGTAACAGCTGTTGTTTCCTTTTGTTGATGGTCTGATTTTTCCTATAGTTCCTGGGCTTATGGGGTTAAAAGAGGGGGGCGTACTCGATTTTAGGTTAGGTTGCAACTTGGACCTCCAGCTCTCAGCATTCCTATCACCCCGGACGCTGGGTGGGATCTGTGGGGCAGGACAGGCACTCTCCGACTGCCTCACTTGTGTGTGCCATACCATGGTACTTCAGGTGGGGTTGTTGTTTCCGGGGACCAGTATTTACATGCACTGGTCCAGGACAGATTTGGTTCCCCTCCTCTGAGCCCTACCACTCCGGCAGTCAGAATAGTACAGGAGGGTCACTCCTCACCTGCCTCTCCATGCTTCCTATCTCTACCTGAGGGCTAAAGTTCTATTAGAGACCTGGCTGGCTCCCCACGTCCATGAGTTGTAGCTCCGCTCCAGTCCCCTGGTAGTCCTGATTGCCATTTGTTTCTATGAGGGCCTGGACCTTTCTCACCCCTTAGCAGTGTCATGTAGTGGTCTGTCCCACTTCAGCAACAAACCGACGGGATGGGATAATGGCATCCCACATTGGAAAGGGGCACAGTCAACTTATCCTCACTGGAGATCCAACAACCGGGCTAACGTCAGATGACAGGCAAGTCGGTTAAAAGCTTTCCTTGCTGTAAACTGATAATTGACTCAAATAATTCCATGAGTCACTTTAATCGGAGGGAAAAAGGCTCCGGGGGCTCGCTTGCTGGCTAATCTGTTCAGCATTGCGTTCTGGTACATGGGGGGTTGGGTTTGTTTCTACTCATTCGGGTCGACAATCAGAACTATTTCTTATATCTACACTCCGCTAAAATGAGTGGAACCAGGCTCAAAGGGTTTCCCCCTCTTCTCATAGTAAACTGTCATCTCCAACTTTGGTTTTGTTCCTTGGGGGGCTTGTAAATAGTTTATCTGTTGGGACAGGGACAGTAGTTAATGGGCGGGTGGCCTTGCATAGTTGTTGGCTGGTTTTAAAAATGCAGAGGGTGGGTTTGGGGAGGGGGGACTATGTTGAGGTCCTTCGCTTGTCAATCCAGACATGGGTTTCATGTGGTTACAGAATACAAACTTGAATAACTGGTTTGTTGCCTTTGTTCCATCCACTCAGCTTACATTGGTATTAGTCTGGATGGTTGGGTGGCAGGATGGGGGGGGCAGGGGGTGATGGAATGGGGGGAGAGGGGAGGTTTGGAGTGAGCCCCATGGGTTATACCTGGTTAATGGATACAAGAGTTTTCTTGGATATGCTGTCTGTTAATCATGATGAGTCAAACCATTAAATTCCTCACGTGGAACATTAGAGGAGTTTGGGACCCCACCAAGAGGTACCAAGTCCTGAAACACTGTACTTTACTTAATGCTGGTATCATTTTTCTACAAGAGGCACATTTGTTAGTGAAAGAGGCTATCTGGTTGCATAGGCAGGGGATCTCTAAGATTTTTGCCTCTGGAAACTCTTCCTCGAGTAGAGGAGTGGCCATTCTAGTTATGGGCAATAGTCCTTTTCAGGCTGAATCTACCATTTCTGATCCTGAGGGTAGATTTATGCTGATTAAAGGTTCCTTTCTTCGCACTGAGATTGTCCTAGGATGCTTATATGGTTCGGTTGGGGGCGACCCCCCCCATTCCTAATGGACCTAGCCAATAGGCTAGCATTTCTTTTACCCACACCCCTAATCTTGGGAGGGGACTGGAATATCCCTCCCACACAGGATCTAGATAGGTCCTATCTTCTGCTGAAACCCCCCTCTCCATCCCAATGAGTGTTGAGAGATTTTACGACCTACTCGGCCTGTGCGATCCAGGGCACATCAACAATTCCTCCCACCGTCTCTATTCCTACTACTCCAATATTCATCAGTCCCGGTCCAGGCTTGATTATATTCTAGTTAGCCTTCCCCTTTTGAATGGCCTATGCCAGGCAGAGATAGAACCAATTGTTTTATCTGACCACTCAGTGGCCTGGGTTGTCCTCTCCAGACCCCACATTGCAAAGAGATAAAGCTTGGAAGCTGAATACTCAGCTCTTAAAAGATAAATCCATCATTGCCAAAATCCAATCTCTTATACAATCTTTCGCTGACTTGAACAGAGGTTTGGTAAGCAGGGAGGATCTGGTTTGGTGTGCACTTAAATGTTATCTCTGAGGGGAGTTTATCAAACTTGCCTCTAGAAGGAAGAGACGGAAAGAAGCAGAGGCCTTATCCCTCCTAACACAAATCAGGTCAGCTGAACTCACTCTCTCCTCATCTACTTCTCCTGATTCACTGGCAAAGCTGCTTTCACTAAGAAATAAATATCCTGACCTACTGAGAGAGAAGGCAGAATATGCCATCCTTAAAACACGGGTCATATATGTGGAGCAAGGTGAGAATCCAGTAGGCTCCTTGCTCTGCATTTGCATAAGCTGGAAAGCTCCAGGTTGATTCCTTCCATTCTAGCTTTGGATGGCTCTACCAAGACCTCATCTTGGGACATAGCCCTAGTATTCGAAGGCTTTTATAGCAATCTATACAGGAAGAACCCTTCTCCCCCAACTCCCCATGAAATAGAAGATTACTTAGATTCGGTGGATCTCCCTTGTCTTCTCACTCACCAGCAGGCTTTCCTTTCTACTCTCATCTCCTTGATAGAGGTGGAGGAAGCAATTAACACTCTAACTCTGGATAAGGCTCCAGGACCAGATGGCTTTCCCTCTAATTTCTATAAATCTTTCTCCAAGGAACTCTCTCCCTTGCTACTTAGGTTGTATTCATACATGTTTACTGTCAACTCCCTTGACCCCTCATTACTAGAAGCCACTAGTGTCCTTCTCCTCAAACCACATATCAGCCAAGCAAGTTATCATCCTATTTCTCTCCTTAACTATGATATCAAGATCCTTACCAATATTCTCTTTCTGCACATTAGGAAGGTATGGATGCACCTCCAGAGGCCAGCACAAGTTGGGATTGTTCCAGGACATTCCTCTGCAGATCATCTAAGGAAGTTGAAACATATATTCCAAGCCACTCAGTCCTCCTCTTTTCCCATGGCATTTGATCTCATTAGATGCAGAGAAGGCTTTTGACAGGGTGGACTCGGAGTTTCTCTGGTCAACTCTGCGGAAGATGGGGTTTCCACAGACTTTCCTTCAATGGATCAGAACCATATATTCTTCCCCCTCCGCTAAGATATTTTGCAACAGAGTTTTCTCTTCTCACTTTTCTGTCTTTACTGGTACCAGACAGGGCTGCCCCCTGTCTCCTTTCCTTTTTAATTTGCACCTGGAGCCTATCTTGAGACATATCAAAATGTCTCCCCAGATACAGGGCCAGGGTTCGACCTTAACATACATTTACTACCCAGGGCATAGTGCAGATTGCCTCGGGCTAGTGCAGATACATCCCTACCTGTCTGTGTTGGCTAGTGCAGTCTGTGGAGTTGGCAGTATTTCCGACTACCCTTAGCGCTGGAAGCAGCAAAAGCACACCAAGCCCATTGAACCCCGGAGCGGCTGCAAACAGTCCTTTGAGTCGGCAGTACTTTCATTCATCCTACCTTAGCGCTTACTATCATTGGCCAGCTCAAGTCGGCAGGGAGGAGGGAGTGGCAGGGGGGTGGAAACAGCCAGGGAGCACCGACGTCACCGGCAATAGAACAATAGTAGTTAAGCCGGTAGTCGTCATTGACTCTCTGGGATTGGCTCAAAGCCCATAGCTGGGCATATAAGGAAGCAGACTTGCAGCCACGATTGGCAGTATGCGCTGAGGGGCGGGGTTTCATGGCGCTGAAGGGAATATTTAAACCCTTTGTTTTTCCTTGAAAAGGCACGGTGGATTTGAATTTCTGGATGCTGAGCTGAGCTGAGCTGAGCATCTGTGTTCCTGAGTTGTTTGGCGTATGAGGGCTGATCGGAGGTTTCAGCGGTTTCGGGGTTTGGCAGCATCGGCAGTTTCAGCGGTCCCCAAGATTCAGCGGTGCTGCGTTGGACTGCATTGATAGTTGGAGAGCAGGCTGGAGCTGGATCCCCAAAGGCAAAAGAAAACACCAGCTCAGGTAAAGCAAATGATTTTTTGAATGGCAAAAAAAAAAAATACTGACTGTTCTGCTGCAAGTCTGAAGCACTTCTTATTGAAGTTATGTGGGGGCCCGGGGGAAAACTGAAAAAAATGAATGTTTGTGTCACAGGGTGCCTCTCCTATGGACCAACAGACACTCCTTTGTGTGCACAGTGCAGAACTTATGTTTTGTCAGTGACTCAGAGTGCTATTGAGCTGTTCTGTAAGTAAAAAATGCACAGGGGGTTAAGCCCCCCCCAATGGTGGTGTTTAGGGCAGTGACTATGAAGCAGTGTCCCTGAGGAAAATCTAGTGTTTAAATTGCCTTACTAAACTGGTTTTAGATGTAAAAGCAAATTACTTTTCATTTTGGCTTCTGTCACTGTCTTTTTCTGTCACTCAGCTCTGCCTGGGGGTGGAGGATGGATGTTTGGGGCTTGTCTGTGTGTGCCTTGTTGTGGGGCTGGACATATTTGTCCTTTATATTGAGCAGGCAATAAGCATACTGTGACCTTTCACTTGCTCAGCTCTGCTCATACTGTGTTTTGCTGCCTGGGGGAGGGATGTCTGTGGCTTGTGGTGGGACTGTGGCTTTTTCTTTTTGGTTGCAGTTTGTCTGTGAACAAAAGTACAAACACTTCAAGGTACGCTGATAAGTCAATCGAGTTGTGCCACTTGGTTTGTTACTGTTCTGAGGTTGTGTGGGGCCTGGGGCTATGGAGCGGGGACAAACAAAATGTGCCCTGTTTGTATCTTGCTGAACAATTCTGCCTTATATTCTGTAATGTTCTTTCCCTCATTTTATGTTTTGTTGCCTACATGGTGGGCGGGGGCGGGGTCATTCTGTGGCTTGTTTTGGGGCTGGTGATGTTTGGGGGTACAGACATAGAAGAAAGATTGCTGAATAGCTGTACTTTTCACTTGCCTTACTTATAAAATTATGATGATTCACTAATGTTTTGAAAACAATTATGTGTTTGTGTCCAATTTCATTATAGAAATGTAAATAAATAGTTTAACTGCACTGCTGTTGTCCTTATTCATTGTCTGGCAAATGCCTGTGGTGACCAGAATGCGGACTAGTGCAAACCACTGCGGGCTAGTGCAATTTTAGACTGACTTGTCCTGCTGGCTAGTGCAAAAAAAAAGTTAAGGTCAACCCCTGTACAGGGCATTCCTGTGCATGGTTCCCCCTTAACACTTTTGGCACATGCAGATGACACTCTCCTTCACCTACAGCACCCATCTGTTTCCCTCGACCTCACACTAAAAGTGATATCCCGGTTCAGTAGTCTCTCCAATTATAAACTGAACGTTTACAAAACCAGAATTTTCCCCCTCAACTACTACACTCACAAGGCTGCTTTTCACCAGTTTGGCATGATATGGTCTCTGAAGTTAATCAGGTATCTGGGGATACTTCTATCTACTGATTCTTCCCTCACCAAGAAATTAAACCTAACTGATCTGGTGACTCACTTCCAAGATCTCCAGAGATGGAAATGCCTCCTGATATCTTTGTTGGGCAGAATTAACATCATAAAGATGAATGTCCTCCCCAGGCTTTTTTATCCCTTGAATTTATTGAATCTATGGCTTCCTCTTTCCTTTTTCCAACAGATACATTCTCTTATTTCCAATTTCATTTGGCTGCATAAGCACCCCTGACGTTCCTACAGTAAGCTGAGCCTCCCCAAAGATATGGGGGTTTGCAACTCCCCAACTTCCTACAATACTACTGGGCTAGTCATTTTTCTAAACGTGGCAGATGGCTCTCAAGCGTTGAAGGGGATTATACTCTTGCTTGGTTACAAATTGAGGACCAGATTCTGCAGTCTCATAATCTCCCCATCCCAACCATCTTCTGCCTTCCATGGAAATCCCTGCCAGTTACACTCCATCAATCGGTGATTGTCACCTCACTCAGAGTATTTTCCCAGTTTTGCTCCTTTCAAAAAATTCTTCCCCGAAAAGACTCTTCAATCTATCATTTTAAACCCTAAGCATTAAGATAGGGGTCTCTTGCATTGTTCCTAATTGGATACCACAATTAAGAGAAGCCACGGTAGCTGACATGTACTCTCAGGAATCTCTCCTCTCATCTCCAGACATTCTCCTGAAATATGACATAAACCAAGTGTACATCTTCAAGATCTTCCAGCTCAGACACCTGTTAAGCCAATTATTTGGCACTACTCCTAAACCCTCTGTGCTGAGCCCTATCTTGGAACAGCTGAAGGTTTTAGCTCCCAAGCCACATGCCATATCCAGCTAATACTCCTGTCTCCTAGTTGTCGGTCATCCTGAGCCCCTATCGGGTTCCAAGGTCTGGAGCTCCCTGCTCCCAGATATTACCTTGGTTTTGCCACAGATTTGGAAGGACCTATACCTTTACAATACCCAAGATAGGCTCAGACTCACCCAGTTCCATATCTTGAACAACATGTATTATACTCCGGTTCAATTGGCCAAAATAGGCCATCTTCCCTCTCCTCTTTGCTCAAGGTGTGGCAATGCAGAAGGGAATATCCTACACATCTTCTGGCATTGTGAAAAGGTCTCTCCCTTATGGCAACTAATTCAGGAAAACATAAACCCCCTGCTTGGTCTGGATGGTCTAATTACAGCAGAAATGTGTATCCTAGGTTGCTATTCCAGTATCAAGGTTAAAGAGAGAAGATAAGCTATGGCTTTAATTTCAATGGTGGTCAAGAAGCTGGTACTCAAGCACTGGATGGACCAACTCGTAATTTCTTACAGTGAACGGCTGAATGATCTTTCAGTGTGCTTCAGGACTGAATACTTGATTGCCAGCTCCCGTAATAGACTCAAACTTTTTGACAAAAGATGGGGCAAGCTGCATGCTCTTTACTTGGACGAATTGTACCAGATTTCCCCAGCTCCTTTTATGTCCTATCCTTTTGTGTCTTCTTTGAGAAGAATGCTGTATCTGTATTTATCTCCTAAGGGCACACTCCAGGGGTGGGTTGGGTGGGGGCAGGGGAGGAGTGGGGGTTAGATAGTATTTTGTGTTAACTGTTATACTTCACAATCTATGCTCCTATGTATGTTGGACTTATTATAAAAACAATAAAGAAGTTGAATTTCAAAAAAAAGAAAATGCACCAAGCAGACCTACAGTATATGTATGGTGCTAGACCCAGATAGAGCCACTGGCTTGAAATAACACAAAAACTACGTGAGAAGTTGCACTTTGGGAGAATGTGTGCAGCCTCTTGCATGGTTTTAAGTTTTGCTTCATGCCCGGAAAATACTCATATCTATAATCTATTTTTGTGAGCTTTACACAAGGCCTGCTTAACATAAGCATTGCATATGGTGGCTGCCCCCACATGATTTTCTTACTTTTTCACCCTGCCATGCATGGAAAAATCCAGCAAAGCTGTGCCCTTCCACCCTTTAAAAGTCGCTGAAAAAAGGCATTTATGCACACCCTCCCCATTGCTATAGGCCACTAATCAGATCAATGTATGGAACATGTCAGCACCAGAGCAGAGGCATGCAAGGGACTTTCAGCACAATGACAGCAGAGACAGCCAGCTGGTAAGGTATGCAGGAGTGGGCAGTAGTTGAATTATACTGGCATGGAGATTGAGGTTCTCGTGCAGGGTATTTCATACCAAATAATGTATGGGTGGCTGATATGAGTTTTTATTTTACACACCCGAGGTGTGTTGTGCCACATAAACCACAAGACCAAAGGTTGAGTGGTTTATAGAGGCAAAACACAGTTAGCCATATTTTATTTTTTATAATATCTGGTTGGGTCTGATAGCATCCAAAACCCAAAAAATAGCAGTTTGAACAATGCGCTGTGGCTGATAGACGCTGTCACAGACTGTTTAGTCATTCTTTGACAGCATAATGGTCTTCAGCATGGCTAATCCTCAGCTGTCAATTTGTCCATTGTTTTTACTTTGGATGCAAGCCTGTGGAAGTCACAGGAGTCCTGCTCTATGAGCAGGCAATGGGCATGGAGAGAGAGGCATCATGCTGCCAGTGAGTGGGTTGAGGGATAGAGAGTGAACACATGAGAGAAGCCAAAAAACATTTCTATCCACAGTGGTGCCAGCGACTGATTCAGCACCTCACACTTGCTCCGTATCAACCCAGTGTGATGTTGCACTGGCTTAATACAGAAAAATGTAGGTCTGATTTTTGGTTGACATCAGACCCTACTAGTTATAATAAACCACTACCACACCTTAGCCTATACTCAGGAACATCACCTCTATTTTTAACACCACTTAATTTGCTTTTACTAACTCAATTTGGCAATGTGCCATTGGGCAACTTGGGAGATGGCTGAATCAGGTTAGTTAAGGCAAAGTAAACTGGTTTTCCCACTAGAGGTAATGTTCCTAAATATAGGCCCTTGTTTGGTACTGGTGCATTCAAAGGCCTGGCACAGGAAAGATGAAACTCATGAAGAAAGTTAGTCTTCAGTCCTAGCTGTGAGGAACTGTGCTTGTGAGAACAGAGAGCTGAAGTACAAGTGAGTACACAGACCCAAAGGAAGGCACCTCTTCAAAGACTGTAGGACGCAGGACATGTGATGTTTTGGAGCTCACACCGGTTCACCCATGCTGCAGAAACAATGAAGTTACTGGCATAAAATAAAGCGCCAGCATTTCGCCGACACCAGGCACTGTGTTCCAACTATCTGCCATCTGGCAGTAGAAGTGACCTGAATTGCCCCACACACCCCCCACTCATTTAAACAACAAACTCCAGATCGCACCCTGGTAGCAAGAAGGGCAACCTCTAGATCGGCAACATTGCCCGATGGCACAAAACCAAAGTCACACAAGCAGCATGCAACATTATTCTGCTGACAATATCACAATGGCAATAATCATTCAGCACATTGATGGGATACCGCTCACACCAGTGGAAGAGACTGATGGAGGTGCTCTGTCACAAGTGACCTTGAATGATGACGATGATTGAGTTGACATCCTTTTTTTTAAACTCAAGTTTATTGACAACAAATGGGTACATAGACATTTATACTCATCAGACCCAATAATCTGCCAGTTCAGTTTGCAGCCAGTACACAATTTAGTAATTAATTATTCCTCATGAGTATATTGCTTCTTAGGTTTACACAGTACAATTTTATCAAACTGTCCAATTTGTAGAAATTTCATTACAGTAAATAATCTTATCACTTCAAGTTTTAATGATTCAGTTTCAGATAGTTGTTCTCCCGGCCCACTTCCCCTCTCCCCAGCCAGCCCTCTCCTTCTCTCCCCTTCGACTCAGAGGGATGTTTCTAGGTGTGCGTCCCTCCAAAGATACCACCTTGTCCATCTTCTTGTATATATATGTGTTTTGTGATTGAGTTTGAAGGTAAATTCCTCTATCTCTGAGATCTCAAGTATTGTCTTGTGCCAAATCTGTAGTGAGGGTGGATCTGGTATGTGCCAGGAACGAGTTATGGCTTTATGTGCTGCTACTAGCAGTATTGCCCAGAGATAGAGGGCATCAGGTCCACCAAGACTGGGGGGGGGGTATACCCAAAATCAAGTTTGTACACCCTAAAGGTTGGTCTATTGAAAAAATGTCTGTTAGGGCGGTTCGTATCCCCTCCTAGAAGGTCCCCAATTTCAGGCAGTTCCAGAAAACATGTAGGTAAGTTGCCCCCTGTTCATTACATTGTCTCCAACATTCTGAAGTCTGCATGGAGTCTCTTTTGTTCAAAGCTGCCAGGGTGAGGAAAAAACGTACCTTCACCCTCCATTTGAACTTCTGCCAGTAAGGGGAACTTGTGGTTTTAGTGGTGACATGGAAAGCCCTATCCCAGTCCCTCTCCTCCAGGCCAAATCCACTCTCTTCCACCCACCTAGCCTTGATTCTATGTAAGGAGTCCTTTTTAAGTCATGATATTATTTTATAGATGATTGAGATAAGCCCTTTTTGGGTCTGACCTGATAAAATTGCTTGAAAGCAGTCTAGGAGGGGGGGCTGCTCTAGGTGAGGTGTGGTCCAGGCTCTGGCACTGATTTATATATGCTCTTACTTGTAAGAATCTGAAGTGGTCCGCCTCCCTGAGCGTATAA
This sequence comes from Neoceratodus forsteri, assembly GCA_016271365.2. Taxonomy (NCBI): domain Eukaryota; kingdom Metazoa; phylum Chordata; order Ceratodontiformes; family Ceratodontidae; genus Neoceratodus; species Neoceratodus forsteri. The sequence goes on from CM057449.1 coordinate 740,948,819, forward strand.
GTGTCTCTAAGTGTGGCAAAGTTGGAAACTTGTACTCCCTGGATAAACTGTTCTAAGTAGGTTAAGGCCAGTCTCTCCCAGGTCCTAAAGTTGTGGTCTAACTTTGCTGGGAGGAAGTCGGGGGCCCATGCTATTCTAAACAGAGGCCAGAGAGAGCCTATCAATTTATATTTTTGCCAGATCCTATGTGTGGCAGTTATAGTGTTTCTAACAGCCATGTGGGTGTAAAGGTATTCCTAGCTGACTTCTGAGCGTCAGGACTCTCACGTCCAAGGAAACCTCCCCCTCCATCTCTCCGAGTTCAATTGTCTTCCAGTTTGAGAAGTATGATGGGATGGACCAGCACAGGGCCATCTTTATTGGACCGCAAGATAGTAGTCCTCTAAATCTGGCAGTGATCTACCCCCTTCACCCCAATGCATTTGAAGCACTTGAAAGCTGATCCTAGGCGTCTTGCTATTCCAAATAAATTTAGATATTAGTTTATGCCATATAGAGAATTGGGATTTGCTTATATGTAATGGCAAGCATTGAAACAGATAGAGGAACCTAGGAAGAACATTCATTGTTATTATCTGGATTCTAGAGTACATTGGTAAGTTGATTAGAGACCATTTCTCAAAGTCTTTTTTAATCTGGTCTATTAGGGGAATATAGTTAGCTTTGAAGAGTTGGGAGGGGTGTTTAGTTATTAACGTACCTAGGTATTTCATCTTCTTCGCCTCCCATTTCAAGGATAGGGCTTGTAAAATTGTTTGGGATGGGGTGTAGTAAAAGAAGAGCACCTCCGTCTTGGATTTATTAAGTGAGTATCCTGCGTGCCTCCCAAACTCCTCCAACGCTGACCACACCTCAGGAATAGACAGTTCTGGATTTGCAAGGGAAAGGAGCACGTCATCCATGTATAAAGAAATTCTCCTCTCCATTCCCACAACTTCAATTCCACGAATAGTTTCTGACTGGTGAATGGCCTCAGCCAGTGGCTCAATATAAAGTGCAAATAGCAGTGGGGAAAGGTGGCAGCCCTGCCTGGTTCCTCTACTCAGTCTGAACCTCTCTGACAGGCTCCCATTTACCTGTATATATGCCTGTGGGCCAGTGTATAGTGATTTTATACTGTCTATGAACGGGCACGGGAAAGCCATAGTCTCCAGCACTAAGAATAGAAAACTCCAGGAGACCTTATCGAAGGCCTTCTCCGTGTCCAAACTCATAAGGCAAGCTGGGGTTCGGGCTCGATGAATGGAGTCAATGGTGTTCAGAGTGGTCCGGACACTATCCGAGGCCTGACGTCCAGAAACAAATCCCGTCTGGTCCATGTTGAGCAGGTTCGGTAAAAGTAAGTTTAGTCGGGAGGCTATAATCGAGGTGAGAATTTTGTAATCTGAATTAAGTAGTGAGATGGGCCTGTAGGATTCGCATCGGGTTGGATCTTTATGATCCTTATGAATCAATGAAATAGTAGCATATTGCCAGGAGGGTGGGACAGAGGACCCATCTCCCCAGATGGCCAAGTAAACCTCTGAGAGGAGGGGAACCACCTCCTTTTTAAAAGTTTTATAAAACTCAGCACTGAAACCATCCGGTCCAGGACATTTGGCTGTTTTTAGGTGTTTAACTGTGTTTAAAATTTCTGATTGCAAGATTGGTCTGGTTAAGGATTGGCCCGCCTCTTGGGAAAGAGCAGGGAGTGAGAGGGATGTCAAAAACGTCTCCATCTCAGCAGGGGATGTCTCCTCAGGGGCTTGGTACAGGTTGGAAAAACATGAGACGAAGGCCTTAGAAATATCAGCTGGCCTAGTGCCCATTTTACCGGTAGTTGGGGAAATTATTTTAGTGATAGCGGTGCTCGCCTGCTGTCGCCTTAGCCTGAAAGTCAATAATTTGGATGCCCTAGGCCCTCCTTCGTAAAACTTCTGTTTCAGAAAGAATAAGTTCTTCTCCACCTCCGCTCTTTGGAGTTCCCCCAATTCCCTCTGCTTTGTGTTGAGTTCTTGGTTCCTGTTCTTATCCCATTTGAGCTTTTGTGCATCTTCTAATTGTTTAATATACAACAAAAGTTCCTGCTGTCTTTGTTTACCCTCCCTTTTTTTTGCAGAGGCAATGGCTATGAGTTTCCCCCTAACCATGACCTCAACAGTGTCCCAAACCATCTGTGGAGTAGCGCCCCCTTTATCATTTTCCTCTAGGGTTCTGGCAATATGTTGTTTAATTTCTTGGACTGTGTCCTTGTCTTGGAGGAGTGAGCAATTTAATCTACAGTGTGTCTTTTTTTTTGGGAGATTAAAGTCTATTTCTAGGAATATTGGGTTATGATCCGAAATTGTGCAGGTTCCCACCCACATAGCAGAGAACTCGGTCAGGCTCTGTGAAAAGGTAAAGAAAGTATCTAACCTGGAAAAAATCTTAAACCTAGGGGAATAACAGGCTTACTCCCTAGTCCTAGGATACTTCTCTTTCCATATATCTTTTAACCCCACTTGCTCCAATATTTTTTTGACAGAGCGGGCTTTTCTAATATCTGCAGTTGGAATCTGAGAAGTGGTGTCGAGGGCCCTGCTAAAGATTAGGTTCCCGTCTCCTCCCATAACCAAAATACCCTTTTCTTTTTCTGCTATCAGTTGTATAAGGGAGAAGTAGAAAGAGATTGGTGAGCCTGGAGGGGCGTAGACATTGGCAAGTGTGATCGTGGTATCCTGAATCCTACCAATAACTATAATGTATCTAGCGCCCTGGTCCTCCACCACCTCTTGCACTTCAAATGGAAGTGAAGCCGCAAGTAAAATTGCAACTCCTCTCTTCCTACCATTCTGAAGGAAGGAGTGAAACACCTGGGGAAATCTGTTAGATTTCAGCTTGAATGTTTCTGAAGGAGATAGGTGTGTTTCTTGAAGAAAATTGACTTCGCAATCTTGAAGTGACAAGTATCTCAGCAACTTCTTTCTCTTTATCGGACTAGTACAACCATTCATATTGAATAAGATGATTTTTGAAGTCATGTACTATATTTATATTATGCCATTTTGCTTTGCTGTGCTTACCACATTTTTCTGACTGAAGTCTGGTGTTGTTTTGAACAATAGTACAACTATTACCCAAATAACTAACAACTAAAGTGAAAACTAACTTTTAAACCTTGTAACCAAGTTATTATAACCTATTCCACTATCATAACTCCCATGTAGGTAGTAGAACTGTAACGTTTTGTGAGTAGTCGGGTACTATGGCCCCGGTCTATCTTCACAGCATTCAAGTTCCGCTGACTTCCTAGGTTAAGCTGTAAGGAATCCAGCTTGTGGGCGTTAGCCTCTAGTGCTGAAAATAGGGGACTCAAGTAAACTAAGAGACACCCTATTAGTCCCAGGGAAAAAAACCTTTCAGGACGCAGCCCCATGATGCCAGCAACTGAACGGGCCAGCAGAGCCCACTTTCTCCCCCCCGCGACATTCTGAGTAAAGAGTTAAATGCTAGGTAATAATGCAAAGCCATTTTTTAGAAGCAGAAAGTATACCTTTCCCTTTCTCTGGAGACCTGTACACATAGAAACATAGACTTTGACAGCAGATAAGGACCACTTGGCCCACCCAGTCTGCCCATTTCCCTACCTACTGAATAAGCTGCAGATTCTAGTTAACCAACAGCCTATTTCCACAACATGAGAGCGAGCATTGAAAGGATCTGAGGTGCATGGTGTTGTCCTGACTGAGCTCAGTGTTTTCCCTTAGGGAGATAGGACACAGCCCCCCATCCAGCCCAGCCAAGGCCTTTGGCACAGCAATGGGCCTGTTAATCAGGGATACACCAATCAGGGAAGCCTCAAGATCTCAGTGCCAGAGCGGAGGGGGTAACCCTCCCTGTCCCGACAGCAGGCCTCCATCCCGCCCCATAACACCCAGCAAACCCCGATTCTACCTCCCTCCAGATTATTCGCACCTCTTCACCCTCCTCAAGTGAGAGGGTTTCCCTTTTCCAGCTCCTTCCCTTCCTGAGGTCCCCCCCCCCGCATTAGGTCAGGCCACAAGACCTATCTTACATAGTTAAGATTGCAAAAGTCCTTCGTGACGAAATCAGTCAGTCCGGTCCCAAGAACAGCTGCTTCCCTCGATAGATTCATCAGTCAAGCATCGATCCTATGATACAGGTGGAGGGACACACAGTGAGGAAACGAGGTGAAGATTGGCATTCAGTTATCTGGGGGGGTTACAATGAGGAGGATCCAATTGGCCCAAAAACGTGAAAAGTCCAAAGCAGACAAGCATCTACCTGATCGATCGTTTAGATCAGGTGTACACTGCTTCCTGTTGGCTGAGGCTCGGGTCTGTTTTCAGGTGCTGCACTTGTTTATCCACTCTGGAGGGGTCACCATATCTTTGAAGCAGCGATGAGATGTCCGAGTGTAGATCTGATGAAGGGACTTTCTTTGTGGAGTCTGGAAGGGTCGCGCCTTTTTGTGCCACCAACCACGCAGATGCAAGTAGATCTTTTTCCAACTTTTCTTTGTACATTGTGGGAATAGGTATTGAGAGCAACTCTAGGTATTGGGATACAGCGAGTAGATCGGGGTAGATTTTCACCCCCTTATCCATCGTCACTTTCAATAGCACAGGGAAGAGTACCTGAGCCTTGATAGATTTGGCCTTTAGAAGCTTCACTATAGGCCAGAGAGCTCTTCATGCTTCTTGTACTGAAGTGGTATGATCGTTATCCAGGGTGATTCTTTGGCCTCGGAAGGTCAGGGGGCTCTGTTGCCAGGCATGTCTCAGCACCTCCTCCTTCAACTTGTAGTGGGTAAAGCGTGCAATCAACGGCCATGGCCTAGCATTAGGATCGCGGGGTCTGGGTGCCAAGGATCGGTGGGCTTGGTCCATTGAGATATTGAGGCCCTCCAGGAGGGGCAAGAGTTCCCATAGTAGTTCCTTCAGGAAAGCCTCGGTGTCCTTATGCTTGTCCTCTGCGCCCTCCGGGATCCCATAAAATCTCACATTCTGCCACCTGGGCCTATCCTCTTAGTTTGTCGATTCTCTGGGTCATCGCTCTGTCTCTGGCTAAAAGGTACAGCAGTAGACGATTGTGCCTGTCTGACTGTTCCGATGTTTGAGTTAGGCTGAGTTCTAGTTGCTCTGTCTCGTGATCAATGTTATTTAGGTCCACACGGAGGTCCGAGAGTTTTTGATCTATATTTTGGACCGTTTACACCATTTGCATGATTGTCTTAATAAGTTCCGTCGATAGGCCGGTTTCATGCTGTGCTGGTGTTTGAGGGCCATCCGCCCCCACTCGGGCCTCTGCCATATCTTCCTGTTCTGCTTGCAGCAATTCCCTGAGTTTTTGCATCGGGGTGTGCGAGGATCTGCTAGCCTTCATTCTGGTGGTTTTGGCTGGGGAAGGCATCAGTTTTCTTGATGATGGCTTTGGATTTTGTCACGTCGGGGTGGGAGTCATAGAGCTAGGCTGCCATTAGCTCGATGAAGTCACTGGAAGTCAGAGCTGACATCCTTGAAGATAACATGGGAACATGTCTGCCATGGCCCTGTACTGGCTACAAGTTCAACAGGCAACTTCAGCATTACTCAAATTTTAATAAATTTATTTATTTATTCATTCATTCATTCATTCATTCAATCAGTCTTTCATTCATAGGTATAATGTTTAATGATTTTCATATTTTACAAACCATTTTATAAGAAATATGAAAAAATGTAAACACTTCATTATGAAATCATCACACAGCATTTCAATATACTGTAAACTATAAACACTATATAATCATAATAAAAATGTATTTAGTTTCTTTTTGAATAAAGCAAGCAGCTAAGAAGGTGGTGACAATGATATCCAGAGTAGTGGAACCAGATGCGCTAAGGCCCTTTTTCTACCCTTGATGTAGCTTGTGAATGTAACACCAAGAGAAATTACCTACAGCAGAACTCAGTGCTCTAAAGAAAATGTATAAGGGCACCAAGTTCTCAAACACACATAAAGCCCAGAGTCAAAAATTAGGCTACTATGAATGCCCTTTGGGAACAGCCTGCTGGCACAAGTGGTAGCACTACCACTTGCAACACCAATGACCTGAGTTTGGGAACAAGCCCAGAGCACGAGAGGGTCAATTGGGGGCAGAGAAAGCATCTGATGGCCAGCTATCCTCCTCCAGCTTGGGTGGGCTGTGGTGCTCAGCAATAGCCCAACCCCTAGTGTCGTCTGGGGGGTCAGTGAGCTACAGACTGCAAGAGAAAGGGATTGGAAAGCAAGCAGATGTTGGTGCATTCAGCCTGGGAGTACGTTTGACATCACCAGGATGTCATTGCATGTCCTCTCCTCCAGGGGAAACACGAAGATGAAAAAACCCTCAGGACAGTCACAACATGAAGCTCCTGGACACCATCCAAATGGCGGCCTAGTTGTATGCCTCAGCTGGGTCCTCAGGTAGATACTGGTCTCTCCCTTCGGGAAGCTCTACTGCAGGGAGCAAACTGTGGGCCTCCCAGACTGGGCGGTTTGGAGGGGGGGATGCTGGGTGAGTGATCCAGGAAGTTGACACCAGGGTACATACCTGCCTTAACTGAGAGGTAAATTAAAAAAAAAAAAAAAGGAAAAGAATGCCCCTTGGGCCAGTAAGAATGTTCCAGGAGGAGAGCAAGCTGGGAGCTAGAGAAAAAGCTTGATGGAGAAAACATCATAGATTAAAGAAAGAATACACAGTAAATGCATTTATCAACTGTAATACGTCAAGGGCCATATTAATTTATTTTATTTGTTTCTAATTTACTTGCTACTTTGTTGCTGTGATACACCTTACGTGGTTCAAACCAAGAGACTGCTAAATGTTAAAACAGGAGAGCACAGGACAGCTAGAAGGATAGTTAACATGTGATCTGCAATGTCAAAACCCTACCCATATGTGGCGGCCCAGTAATGTGGAGGGCTGACACACTGAGTATCTCACCTCCTGCCACGCTGGTGACTCGAGTTTGGAAGTGGAGACGGGTGGCTCTGGGGCCACCCAAGGATGGAGGATTCAGCATCCCAAGGACAACTTTCCTTCCTCAGGAAAGGGTGTCCATGCATCCTGCTGAGTGTCTGCAACTTAGAGGGTCTAGGTGACAGGGCAGCAGGACACCAGGGAAGGTGTCCCACCTCTTTGACACTGGGGACATCTCAGCAGAGACAGAGCTTGCACATGCATCATTGCATGCAACGTGGGCCCGGGGACAAAAAAAAACTGTCTGGCAGGATGAAAGGGACGGTCTTATCAGGCCCCAAACTGGTAGCTAGGTTCCCTGGTCCTCTGGCAGAGGATGACTCAACAATAGGTAAGTTCCACAGAAGCTGAGTGATGGGGCTATAGGGACCAGTCTGGAATTAGGCAGGCTGGGCAGATAGGAGATAAACTACTAATAAAGAAAAAAAACCTACAATGAGGCTAATAATGGATCTGAAGCAAGCCTTTGTTTTGGGGAATTGAACAGAATAAACTTTTTGTATGAGGAGGAGACATCTCAAAGAAGTATTTCCAATATGAATCCTTTTGTAGGCAAGAACTTGAGACTATGATGCCAAAAATACTTAACGATGACTGAGATCTCTATTGTTTTCTGACTTAAAGTTCTACTACTTAAAGAATACTGTGGCATAAGACCTAAGTTGGCATTTTTGCTTCTTTTTTGAGATGTAACATCAACAGCCTGTGATTCTTCAAAACAGCATTGTTCCAACACCTACAAAACACTTGCGACTGTTAATGCATATCCCTCCTCATCCTCTCCAGGCTGACACCCCCCCCCCGTCACTCTATCCTCAACTAGCTTGTCCCATTTTTCCTATCCACTGCTTCATAATACTGCTTCTGATTATTCTGAGAATTAAACATATAACTATCAAGAATGTTCTTATGTTGAGGGGTTCATGCGCGAGCCACTGAGGTAATGGCAGCCTGAAACCGAAGCGCTCAAGTCGCAGTGAAACAATCCATCAAATAACACCATCTTAAGTGTACCAGGTGTGTATGATTTAAAAAATCTAACAGAGATTGATAACTCCTTCACAGGTGCACTTTTCTTACCTTCCTCGCCCATTTGGATCATTTAAAGCAGCAGTGCAAAAAAGTTATCCCAAAAAACTAATTTTCTGCAATGGTTATGAAAAATATTGGCAGAACTGTTGATTTTCGTTTTCTGGCTGCTTCCTATGCTGCGTACCGTACATTTGCACTTTTGTCTGGATTCTTACCCTCCTCAGGTCATCAATATTATTTCTATGCAAAAATGAAGCAGTCATCTTTTTTTATTGAGAAATAATTATTTTAAAACGTCATAAAATTCTTAAATGATAACAGAAATTGAAAATGTTACCCCCAAAATAAAACTGGAAGACATCTGGCATTGATTAGGAAGAAAAAAGTTGGGGTCAAATGTTAGCCCATTTTCGTTGCACTGCTGCTTTAAAACTGTTGAGAGTTCTTCCTCAGCCATTCCCTTACAGCACAGCAAATGGCAGCAGTGGCCTTACCAGCTCCGGCAGATGCACACCACCAAAATGACACAGAGGAAATTAAAGCCATGCTGAGGACACTTCTTCAAGACATACTGCACTTGACAGAATTGGTATCTGACTTGGGACAGGGAGTGGAGGCAGTGGAATATAAAGTGGCAGATGCTGAGTTGGCCACCATTATCATGGATACCCAAGTGTCTATCCTGACAGACAAAATGTCTCAATTGGAACAGCAGAATAATTTCCTATGGACTAAAGTGGATGACCTCAAGATCCAAGGTAGTGATAATAATATTAGAATAGTGGGTCTCCCGGAGGGCACCAAAGACAAAGACATGTGCCTTTTTTTTTTTTTTACAAACAATGCTGCTGAAAGTTGTTAGACTTCTATTGGCACAGTCCATTAAAGACTGCGAGAGACCACTGCATGCTTGGTCCAGCACCTCCTAGACCTATACTGGCATATTTTTTATGATGCAGTGTGAAAGAACAGATCCTCCAGTTAGCAAGAGAAAAGGGCATCTTGAAGTGGAATGGCCACCAGATTTTTCTCTTTCAAGATTTTTCCAAGGACTTATCAGACAGACGGAAAGTGCATGGCCTGCAGAAAAAAGAAATGGCCAAAAAGAAATATCTCCTATTCCATATGCTATCCTGCCACCTTGTAAGTCCAGTGGAAAGGTAAATGGCTGACTTTCAATAACCCAAGGGAGGCTGAACAGTTCCTAAAGGGCACACAAAAGAAGATCCTACATTGGGCAAATGATTCAACCCACCCACCTCCACAGCTGACCACCTTTTTAATGTAAAGTGCTCTTTGCACTTAAAAAATATAACGTAAGTTCACCCCCCAAACTGCACAGCACCTGACCCTTGTCTCCCACCCACCATCACTCAATTCTCAAATCTAAATTGAGAAGGTGACCGGCTCAACCTTCCCTCCTTCGCGGCTGGCTGCCATCATGAATTATAGTGCTTGCGCACTTGCTTTAGTAAAAACAGCTGATCACATGATCAGCTGGTTTTACTATAGTTAGTGCGCGAGTGCTTTCATTCATGAGAAGGGCTGTCTGAAGAGGAGGGAAGGTTGAGAAGGTCACCTTCTCAATTTAGATTTGAGAACTGGGTGATGGTGGGTTGGAGACACGGGTTGGGTGCTCTGTGGGGGGGGCACTTAAATTATATGTTTTTAAGTGTAAAGAGCACTTTACATTAAGAAGGTTGCCAGCTGTGGAGGCAGGCAGGTTGAGCCAGTCGCCCAACATGGGACCTACATAAAAGCTTAAAAAAAAACAACTTGTGGGTGCTTGAGTGGAAGGAGGGTGGTATTGTACTTTTAATAGAGGGTTGGGGATGGGGGTTAGATCATTTTACCTGCCTTTGGCATGGGAGAGGGGGCCGATTCTTTTTCTTTTTTTTTAAGGGCTGAATATTCAAGTATTTGGATGCTGAATACTGAATATTTGCAAAAAGGTATTCGCACAGTCCTACTTCTTTACTTTCAAGTACCCATCTTGTTCTATTCCGTATTTTAGAGGTAACGGTATGTAAAGTGGTTTTCTTTTCTACTCCAAATGCTGTTGCTGTTGTTATGTATTACCTGTCATCGCAAGGTACGGGACTCGGAGATTCACACTGTGCACTAGTTATTTTGGATTTTAAATCCTGGCACCTTTTTCAGGCACAGCTTTGCATAAATCAGGGAGCTCCTTGTTTAAGCTCCTGCCTGCTTGATTTTTTGATGAGCAAAATAGATTTAATTTACTGACCCTGTATTGTGGCTTTTTAAGTGAATTGTCTGTTCTTTATATACATTTATGGGGTTTCTCCTTTGATTTGTTAATGGTGCTATAGTGCAGCAGCTTCAGCTCTGCGTGTCTCTCGCCCCCCCCCCCCTTTGGCACCGCTCCTACTTTCTCTAATCCCTCCCCCTGCATTTGCTCTGCTTTTGACTTACTCTGTTTCCCTTATTTAATGCTTTCACTATTGTTCGCTTTCCTTTCTAGGGTCTGAGGGCTTGATCTGGATAGCCCTCCCCAGCCCCTTACTGCAAGCCACCAAAATCTATCATCGCAAGGTACGGGAGGCGGAGATTCACACTGCACACTAGTTAATTCGGATTTTAAATCCTGGTACCTTTTTCAGGCACAGCTTTGCATAAATCAGGGAGTTCCTTGTTTAAGCTCATGCCTGCTTGACTTTTTGCTGAGAAACTAGATTTAATTTACTGACCCTGTATTTTGGCTTTCTAAGTGAATTGTCTGTTCTTTATATACATATAGGGGGTTTCTCCTTTGATTTGTTAATGGTGCTGTAGTGCAGCAGCTTCAGCTCTGCTTGTCTCTCTCTCTCTCTCTCCCCCTTCGGCACCGCTCCTACTTTCTGTAACCCCTCCCCCTGCATTTTCTCTGCTTCTAACTTGCTCTGTTTCCCTTATTTAATGCTTTCCCTGTTCTTCGTTTCCTTTCTAGGGTCTGAGGGCTTGATTTGGATAGCCCACCCCAGCCCCTAGCTGCAAGCCACCAAAATCTATCATCGCAAGGTACGGGACTCGGAGATTCACACTGCGCACTAGTTATTTCAGATTTTAAATCCTGACACCTTTTTCAGGCACAGCTTTACATAAATCAGGGAGCTCCTTGTTTAAGCTCCTGCCTGCTTGATTTTTTGCTGAGCAAAATAGATTTAATTTATTGACCCTGTATTGTGGCTTTTTAAGTGAATTGTCTGTTCTTTATATACATATATGGGGTTTCTCCTTTCATTTGTTAACGGTGCTGTAGTGCAGCAGCTTCATTTCTGCTTGACTCTCTCTCCCCCCTTCAGCACCGATCCTACTGTCTCTAACCCCTTCCCCTGCATTTTCTCTGCTTCTAACTTACTATGTTTCCCTTATTTACTGTTTTCCCTGTTGTTTGCTTTCCTTTCTAGGATCTGACGCTTGATCTGGATAGCCCTCCCCAGTCCCTCGCTGCAAGCCACCAAAATCTATGATCGCAAGGTACGGGACTCGGAGATTCACATTGCGCACTAGTTGTTTCAGATTTTAAATCCTGGTACCTTTTTCAGTCACAGCTTTGCATAAATCAGGGAGCTCCTTGTTTAAGCTCCTGCCTGCTTGATTTTTTGATGAGCAAAATAGATTTAATTTACTGACCCTGTATTGTGGCTTTTTAAGTGAATTGTCTGTTCTTTATATACATATATGGGGTTTCTCCTTTGATTTGCTAATGCTGCCGTAGTGCAGCAGCTACATTCTGCTGTGTCTCTCTCCCCCCCTTGGCTAGCACCTACTTTCTTTAACCCCTCCCCTTGCATTTTCTCTGCTTCTGACTTACTCTGTTTCCTTCTTTAATGCTTACCCTCTTGTTCGCTTTCCTTTCTAGGGCCTGAGGGCTTGATCTGGATAGCCTTCCCCAGCCCTCGCTACAAGCCACCAAGATCTATCATCGCAAGGTACGAGACTCGGAGATTCACACTGCACACTAGTTATTTCGGATTTTAAATCCTGGCACCTTTTTCAGGCACAGCTTTGCATAAATCAGGGAGCTCCTTCTTTAAGCTCCTGCCTGCTTGATTTTTTGCTGGGCAAAAAAGATTTAATTTACTGACCCTGTATTGTGGCTTTTTAAGTGAATTGTCTGTTCTTTATATACATATGTAACCCCTAGGTGGCGCTATCTCAAGAGCTACTACCCCTGCCTACTTAACTACTAACAGGGTGAGGGGCCTAGGTCCAATGGCAAGTGCCTCCACGCAGAGGTCAGGGTTTGCAGTAATCAAACTAGCTTGGTCACAGCCCTCTGGGACACTGTAACCCCCCTTTCTTCCCACTAGTGGCCCACACAATGCATCAGGAATATCTTCACAATGTACACTTACCCCCAGGACTGGCTCTGTTGACTGGACTCTGGGGACCCCCTGTAAAACAAGATGACACAGTGCAAAAACCACAGTACAATACTTTAACATAAACGAATACCTCAGTCAGTGTAACTTTGCTGAAACAAACCGGTCTGATTTATTTAAGGAGCTGTAACAAGGACAGGGGGAAATCAGGTTACTTAGGTTGAACACATTAATAATCACAGTACTGTGCGCATATTCAGAGTCCCAAATTGTCACTTTCACTGGGTACCCAGGATGGGGGGTGCTAGCCTGGATTGGTGCAGCTGGTTGGGGCCCTGTGATGGAAAAACACTGGCACGAACGGGCCCGGGTCGCCAGAGGGCCAGCAGGGAGGGGAAGCATTGAGCGTCCCTTGGACAGCTCTCCTTTCCTGGGGGGAGGGCAGGGGGCGGTCACTCGGCGTCTGATGGCACCTAAGCGGGCTGGGTGGCTGTCATCGGCGCGCAACAATCACACCGTCAGGATGGGACAGACGCTGGTCATCATTGCACGCCCCATCCTGTTAAAGGGAGGGGAGAACATCCGAGCCTCGCGCTTAATGGCGCTCGCCCTGGTAGCCCTGATCAGCCTCCGAGCTGATCCCCAACTAGTCACAGTTCCGCGTCCGACATCGGGGTCGGAGCCATGCCCCGCCTCTGGGGGGTAAGCCAGGATGACCGTGGGGATGGTGATATCCGGAGGTGGGGGCAACAGGGGTCTGTGACTAGAGCTGATAGCCGACGGGAGCAGTAGGAGGCAAAAATAGATAATAGAAAAAAAAAGGAAAAACACTGGCACAATACCCAAATTGTAATCCGGAGCCAGTTGGCTCAGTTCATGAACAAATGAAAAAAACAAACAACAATTAGATGACACACTTGCAATTCGATAAACAGATGGCAGGGAGCTACCCTGCTTTGTACTCACAAACTCAATGCTGGGAACTGGATGGAAGGCAGATTGTCCTGGATTGCCAGGAGGAGCAGACCATGTGGACAAGGTCCTTGTGACTGGACCCCACTGCAGTTTAGAGCAAATGGATGTAGTCTGGATTAAGCTGGGGTTTAGTTCCAGCTTCATGCACTCAATTCACTGTAGAGGGGATTTGAAACGCAATTCCCCACAAGCACTACATACATTTATATGTAAAAGGAAAGTACTATACCAGGCAGGCTGCTTCTCTATCCCAATCGCAATTACTGCACAATACCCGGGAGAACACACAGCAGATTCAGTTCCTGACAGACCAAGCGCGATTCAGCAACTTCTCCAGTCTTCTACATGGTGTGCCTGGTTTCTACTCTTCAGATCTCCTTGATTCTCTTCACAGGTCTGATTCAGTCCGAACAGGTGCTTACACAAGCTGCAGACCGAAACTCAGGGCCTTACACTTGCTTCCTGCACAAAACTAAACACCGCAGAAGCACAGAGTTCCTTGTCTTTTCACTGCCAAAACTCATCTGATCTTTCCAGTAGACAGAGCCGGGCATTTCCTTTGAGTTCCTCCCAGTTCAGTTGGCTTGTCTGGCTGTCACTCACAATAAACTCCCCCTGTTGATGCAAAAAGGCGCCGAAGTCCAAACTACAATTCCCAGAGGCATCTGCCATACAGTCCCATTGTGGCTGGCTCAACTTAAGAGTCTAAGTTCTGATTTGCCAGCAGCAGGCTCCATTTTAAAGGTTCCCCACGCTGATTGGTCCAGTTCAGCAGTTCAATTCCAACATAGAGGGGAAACACACACAGAGTCCCAACTGCAATAAAACAGGTTAGATAAACTGCAATCTCACAAATGCTGCTAAATGATTACAGGCAAACAGTTACAGCTTTCAGATGGGCTCCCTTTGCACTCTTAGCGACTGCAAAAACGGAGTGAATTGGCAGCAGACCAGGCGGGATTCGGGCATTAGAACACACAGTCCCCCCTCCTCAATTAATTATGGTCACAAGAAGGCAGCTCTTAAAGAGACAGTACCAGAGGCTCTAAAAGCACTCACACTCAAGCAGCTTAAACGCTGAACAGCTCCAGACTTGGAGCATTCAAGCAAGCTCCTGGAAGACTTCTGGGAACCCCCATTTACAGGGGGGGTTACACCCTTCCTGGCCTGGGAAAGCTTGGCGTCCGCGTCAAGCAAATACCCCCATAAGTTTCAATACAACCATATACATTTTCATCAGTATCACATTATGCTCATACATGTAACCATCAGTTAATATATCACTTTACCAGAAACACATTTCTGAAACTTTGCAGTACGTCACTCTTTACACAGTATTATACACACATTGTACTATAACTCAGGTTATTACCTCTTGTACATGAAACCTGAAGAGAGGGGGCCCTTCCCTATCAGCTACCTTGGGTCTGGACGGGGAAGGGGCACCATAACTAGAGGGCAACACAAGTAACTTGGAGTTAGCACTAATGTTCAGTTTGGGCAATGAGCTCAGGGACACATACAATCCATTATGGACAACACTGAGAGGCAAGTCCACAGGCCTCCCAGAGGAATCATAACTGAGGTGCACCACAGGCTTTACAGCTTGACTACTCTTTCTAGGGGGAACTGTTACAGTCTCTGCACGCTAAGCCTCATTTTCAGCATTGTCTTCACTTGTCAGGGGAGTCTCCATTGGGGTAGAGAGGCTAGAACTTGGGGCACTTTCAGCTCCAGGAGTTACAATCTCTGAGTCCACAACACTTGGCTCATATGGAGAGCTTTCTTACACTGACAGTGAATTATCAGGGCACTCAACACACTCTTCTTGTTCTGGTATGTCACCAGTCTGTTCCAGTCCATCATTTTTCTCCTCTGAAAGCTCAAACAGTTCAACCATACATAATGATTCCATATCATCTGACTTAATGCTTTGCACTTCACTTTTTGGGAACATTGGCTCCAGGGACAAAGCTGGGGGCTTAAACAGTCCAGAAGGCCCAGCTTCATCTCCAGTATTGACTAGGGGATTGCCCCGAAACAATTGACTCAGTTCGTAAGAAGGGTAGTATTCAAAACCACACTCACTTTCCTCTGACATGGACTGACAGTCATGTTCAACCAGGACTGGTGGAGGGGGACACTTTAACTCAGCTTCTGTAGGTGCAGTCTTTCTTGATTTCTTCTTAGCAGCAACTCTAGTCACTGGTCCAGAGGGAGCATTTTCTGGGGGCTCAGACTCAATCAAAATTTGTCCAATGGGCAGTAAATGATTTCTATGCATTGTTTTAACATCTTTTGAATTATTCTCAGGCCTTACTTTGTACACAGGCACATCATCTAGTTTGCCCAATACAATGTGAGGGAGATGGTGCCATCTGTCAGCAATCTTATGTTTGCCATGCAGTCCCAGATTTCTTAGCAATACCTGGTCTCCCTCTTGGAGTTCCTGTGCTTTCACCTTTTTGTCATACCTTTCTTTGTTGGCCAGATTTCTTTTGGCAGCCATGGTTTGAGCCAGTTGGTACGCATGATTTAGCTGGGCCTTTAACTTTTGCACATACTGTAAATAGTTGTCAGCTTGAACCCTATCAGGAGAGACCCCAAAACACAGATCTACCAGCAGTCGAGCTTCTCTTCCAAACATCAGGCTATAGGGGGAGAACCCAGTGGCATCACTTTTGGTGCAGTTATAGGCATGTACCAGGGTGCTAATTTGTTGGCTCCATCTAGGCTTGTCCTTTGGGTGGAGGGTGCCTAGCATATCTAGCAAGGTGCGGTTGAAATGTTCAGGCTGTTGGTCCCCCTGGGGGAGGTAAGGGGTGGTTCTGGACTTTCGCACTCCCAACAGAGAAAGCATCTCTTTGATCAGACGACTCTCAAAGTCTCTCCCTTGATCAGAATGGATTCTTTCTGGAGCCCCATAGTGAACAAAAAAGTTTTCTACAAGTACTTTTGCCACAGTGGATGCCTTCTGGTCCTTGGTGGAGAAAGCTTGGGCATATCTGATAAAATGGTCAGTGACCACCAGCACATTACTAATATTTCTTTGATCTGACTCCAAACTCAGAAAATCAATACAGACCAGCTCCATGGGTGCACTGGTGGTGATGTTAACAAGGGGGGCAGCCCTCTGGGACAAAGCTTTCCTCTGTAAGCAGCGACTACAAGTTCGAAAGTGTTTCTCCACATCAGCCCCAATCTTAGGCCAACAGAATCTGGATCTCACCAAGTCAAGTGTTCTGTCTATACCAAGGTGCCCCATGTGGTTGTGTAAGGACCTCAGTACTGAGTCTTGAAAGGCAGTGGGCAGCACTAGTTGTTGTTTGTCTACTTGTCCCCCTCTGTCTACTGTTTCTTTGTATAACAGTCTATTGATCAGTTTCAACTTAGGACCTTCTTTGTATAACAATGCAGTTCTTAGATCAGTGGAACGTAGTTTGGACACATCTTTCCCTGCATAGAGGGCTTCTAAAGCTGATTTGATCATGGGATCACGGGATTGAGCCCGCCGAATACTGTCATTGTCCAGCTGAGGCAGTGCACCAATGTCTATTGCAGAAAAGTGGCAATAAGCAGCAGGTATGCAATTCTCAGAGGGTCCCAAACAATCCACCATACAGTCCACTGTGTCCGTGGACATTTGTTCCTCCCTGTCAAACTTCTGGCAGAGTACTCGAATATCAGGTTCTGACAGTCTGACCCAGTCATTCTGGGGAACAGGCCTCCAGGAGAGAGCATCAGCATCTGTGTGGTTCAGGCCTGCTCTGTATTCAACAGCAAAGTCATATGTAGATAATGCAGAAAGCCACCTATGGCCAGTGGCATCCAACTTAGCTGAAGTCTGCACATAGGTCAAAGGATTATTGTCAGTCTTTACTAGTATCTTAGCCCCATACAAGTACTCATGGAATTGGTCAGCAATAGCCCACTTCAAAGCTAGGAACTCTAACTTATGTACAGGATAGTTCTTTTCGGATGGGGTCAGGCTTCTACTGGCAAAGACCACTGGTCTCAGGCCATTCTCGTGCTCTTGGTACAACACAGCCCCCAACCCTTGCAAGCTAGCATCAGTGTGCAGGACATAAGGTTTTGTTGGATTAGCACAGGCCAACACTGGAACGTGGGTAAGTTGATATATGATCTCACGAAAAGCAGTCTCACAATCAGGAGTCCAGCGGGTCCCAAATATTTCACTTGGATGAAAATATGCTCTTTCAGTCTCGAGGAACGCTGACTTTTTGTATCTTTTGTGGGTTGGGGGATACCCTTGAGTAAGGTTAAGTAAAGGGGGGATCACTCTTGAATAGTCCTTAATGAAGCACGATAATAACCACAGAATCCCAGGAATCTCTGCAGTTCTTTTAGATTTTTGGGCTGTGGCCAGGTGGTCAAGGCCTCAACTTTACTTGGTGTCTCTATTCCTCGGTGGATACTATGTGTCCACATACTTTACTGATGTTTCAAAGAATTGACACTTATCAATGGACAGTTTAAGGCCAAAGTCTTCCAGTCGGTCCAACACCTTGAATAATCTGCTCATGTTCCTCCAGTGAGCTGCCAAACACAATAACATCATCTAGGTATACCAGGCACTCTAGTAAGTTCATGTCCCCACTGCACGCTCCATCAATCGTTGAAAAGTGGCTGGGGTGCCTGAAATCCCTTGCGGCATCCTCATGAATTCATAGAAGCCAAGCGGACAGATAAAGGCTGTCTTCTCACGGTCCTCTGGGGCCATTGGGATCTGGTAGTACCCACTGCGGAGATCCAGCACAGAGAACCACTTGCTCCCGTTTAGGCAGTCCAAGGCATCCTGAATGCGGGACATTGTGTACTGATCAGGGATAGTCCGCCGGTTTAAAGTGCGATAATCCACGCACATCCTTAATGTCCCATTCTTTTTTCTCACTACCACAATGGGGGAAGCATAGGGGCTTCTGGATTCTTGTATTACACCAGCAGCTAGCATCTCTTGCAGGTGCCGTCTCACATTATCTATGTCAGCAGGTGCCAGGCGTTGAGACCTTTCACGAAATGGCCTTTCATCATGCAGCCAGATATGGTGCTCAGCTCCTTGTATGCATCCTACGTCCCATTCCTTTAAAGAAAACACCTGGTCTCTCTGGGCAAGCTTCTCACTGATCCTCACTTTCCATTTAGCTGGCAACGGGGAGTCACCGAAATCAAAGAAGTCAGGCGTTACTCTGTCATTCTTCCTCGAACTCTTGCTACTGGGTAGCACTGCAGTGTCTGCACAATGCACATTAGCCAGGGTGCAACCTCTATTTACTCGAATCTCTCTGTCAGACACATTATGAAGTTGAACCATTACCCTTCTGGCATAATCATGGGCTCTAGCAGGCAAAATACTAGGCTTGACCAGCAGTCCCTCCGGCAATTTTCCATTGCCTGGTGCATCCAACATTAATATTTTATTCTTGACATCCTTTCTGATACGGACCTCTCCCTGTAAGGTACACTGGGCATTTGGCACCAGGATCAGAGACTCAGGATCCTTTTTCCAGACAACTCCAACCAGTTCCTCTGGTTCCACTTTGTCAGCATCTCTCTGTGCCTCATAGGCCTTCTTGATCAAGGCCGGAATTCTTAAAGCTCTACTAGTCCTTGACCCCTGTTTTTCATAACACAACTGTGCCAGCCATCCAAACATATGTGCATTAGTCCCAATTAGTAAAGGAACCCCATCGTCCAGTCCAGTAGCGGAACACACTAAGGCCAGGGTCTCTACTTGCTCTGCCACCCCAGCCACGGAGGTGGGAACAGACAGCCAAATTCGGATATATCCCGAGTAGGGTTAGGCCTTCTCACTTATGCCCCAGACATGCAGCCCCTCCAATGGTTGTAAGGGTACATCAGACAAATGTTTCTGATACCAGTCTTGGAACATAATTGTCACTTGGGAGCCACTGCCTAATACAGCTCTTGTAGACACTCTATTCACCTTTACAGTGGTCTCCATGGAGGGACCCACTATCCTGGACCAGTCTGGAGAGGTGGTAGCGGGGGCTGGGCAACTGACCTTGCCACAAAAGGACGTGAGTTAACATTTTTGGGACCTTCACTGTGGTCATATCATGCACCTCTTAACCACTGTTTTGTGCTCCAAAGCTCTCCTTATAGCCGGCTCACCACTCTCTCTAAGCCTTTCCGAGACCGGCATTCCCTCTTCATGTGCCCAGCCTTCCCACAATTATGGCAAAATATGTCAGCTGAAGTTTGGGGTGACCGAAGCATCACATTGGGGGCTGCGGCATTGGTACTATCAATAGAAAACCATGGTGCCGCCTCAACTGGCGGTGGGGAGGATGTTTGGAGACATCTCTTCATTTCCTTCACTTCCATGGTCAAGGCATCAAGTTTTGAACTGTTGTCAACATGAGGTGCCTGGGTGGGCACCCCCAACCCCATAGCAGAAGCAGTCAGGCAAGTGTCAGTGTCCATACTTGTAGGAGTGGCCTTCATGATGAGAGTGTCTGTTGCTTTCCTAATCTCTCGCAGCAGTTCACCCCATGGTAGCACACCCTTTTCCTTCTCAGAGCACTCATTAACTGCCAACCCTTGCCCCTGAACTTCACTTGACGGGTCACCCTCAGTCACTCGGGTCATAGCAGCAGCTATTGGTGCAAGTCCCTCCCGGGGCCGCCTTTTCTCAACTCCTCGAATTTCTCTCATTAGCTCATCATAGGAGGGTGGGGATTCCAGTCGATTGGCCAGGCGTAACTGAAGCAACAGCCGTTCTGAGAAGGGGCAGACTTAAGGATCCTGTCCAGCCTGTTTCGGTCCAATTCAATCGCTGGTAAACTACCCTTTCTGAGGCATTCTGGTGTAACCCCCCTGCAAATGGGGGTTCCTAAAAAGTGTTCCAGGAGCTTGCTTGAGTGCTCCAAGCCTGAATGGTGTTTGGCATTTAAGCTGTTTATCTGTGAGTGTTTTTAGAGCCTCTGGTACTGTCTCTTTAAGAGCTGTCTGCTTGCAGACATAATTAGTTTCTATGAGGGGACTGTGTGTTTCCCTGCTTGAGTCCCACTAGAGCTGCTGCTAAATCGCTCCATTTCTGCCATCGCTAAGTGGGCAGAGTGAGCACTTTTCAGAGATGTAACTGTTTGCCAGAAATCATTTAGAGTAATAATGAAAATACAGTTTGTCTAACCTGCTTTTCTTTCCAGTCAGAACAGTGTTTGCCTAGCCCTCCATTCTGGTTTTGAACTGCTGAACTGGACCAATCAGTGTGGGGGGACCTTTAAAATGGAGCCTGCTGCTGGCAAATTAGAACTTGGACTCTTAAGTTGAGCCAGCCACAATGGGACTGTATGGCAGATGTCTCTGGGAATTGTAGTTTGGACTTCGGCGCCTTTTTGCACCAACAGGGGGAGTTTATTGTGAGTGACAGCCAGACCAGCCAACTGAACTGGGAGGAACTCAAAGGAAATGCCTGGCTCTGTCTACTGGAAAGATCAGATGAGTTTTGGCAGTGAAGAGACAAGGAGCTCTGTGCTTCTGCGGTGTATAGTTTCGTGCGGGAAGCATGTGTAAGGCCTTGAGTTTCAGTCTGCAGCCTGTGCAAGCGCCCGTTCGGATTGAATACGACCTGTGAGGAGAATCAAGGAGATCTGAAGAGTAGAAACCAGGCTCACCCTGTAGAAGACTACAGAAATTGTTGAATCGTGCTGGGTCTGTCAGAAACTGAAGCTGCTGTGTATTCTCCCAGGCATCGTGCAGTAATTGTGGTCGGGATCGGAAAGCAGCCTGCCTAGTATAGTACTTTCCTTTTACATATAAATGTGTGTAGTGTTTGTGGGTAATCGCATTTCAAATCCCCTGTACAGTGAATTGAGTGCATGAAGCTGGAAGTAAACCCCAGCTTAATCCGGACTACATCCATTTGCTCTAAACTGCAGTGAGGTCCAGTCACAAGGACCTTGTCCACATGGTCTGCTCCTCCTGGCAATCCAGGACAATGTGCCTTCCATCTAGTTTTCAGTATTGAGTTTGTGAGTACAAGCAGGGTAGCTCCCTACCATCTGTTTATCAGATTACAAATGTGTTATCTAATTGTTGCTGTTTTATTTTTTCACAAACTGAGCCATCCGGCTCCAGATTACAATTGGGTATTGTGCAAGTGTTTTTTCAATCAGAGTGCCCCAACCAGCTGCACCGATCCTGGTTAGCCCCCGCCCCCCCCATCCTGGGTACCCAGTGAAAGTGACATTTTGGGACTCTGAATACGCACACAGTACTGTGATTATTAATGTGTTTAACCTAATTAACCTGATTTCCCCCTTCCTTGTTACAGCTCCTTAAATAAATCAGATCTGTTTGTTTCAGCAAAATTACACTGACTGAGGTATTCATTTATGTTAAAGTATTATACTGTGGCTTTTGCACTGTGTCATCTTGTTTTACAGGGGGTCCCTAGAGTCCAGTCATCAGAGCTAGCCCTGGGGGTAAGTGTACATTGTGAAGATATTCCTGATGCATTGTGTGGGCCACTAATGGGAAGAAAGGGAAGTTACAGTGTCCCAGAGGGCTATGACCAGGTTAGTTTAACTACTGCAAACCCTGACCTCTGGGTGGAGGCACCCGCCATTGGACCTAGGCCCCTCAACCTGTTAGTAGTTAAGCAGACAGGGGTAGTAGCCCTTGGGATAGCGCCACCTAGGGGTTACATCTTGGAGGCTCACCACTGGGATTGTGTGTCCTCTAGTGGCCACATTTACAAACCACTGTAAAAAAAATAAATAAATAAATGGGTACCCCAACAGAAGTGGCTGTGCACAGGTTGGTGGATTGGTGTACTGGGGAGGAGATCGACCCCCGAAATGCTATGCTTATCCTGGACATCCCCCTGGGTATCAATACGGACACTGTACAGGGAGTACTTTCCAAGGTGGAAGGTTTATAAAACCCTGTGGTGGTGGGTCGACATGCTAATCTGCTCACCCACATATTCATGGCCCTAGTAGAGTATAAGGATCCTAAAGATAGCTCCAAAGTGCCACAGACTATTACCACAGAGGGAGCCCTCACTGCCTAGAGAGTGATAACTAAGGACAGTAAAGACTCGGGAGGGAATAAGCCCCCCCTCCCCACCATCTGAAACATTTGAGGGGAAACTTGCTAAATGGTTGCTGGAGGAAGGGAAAACTGTGGAGGACTTGAAGAAACTATTCTTGCCACCTGGGGGTGTTCCTCCCCCAACACCCTCTCCCACTCCAGTACCCATTATGGTGGCTGAACCAATGCAGGCTCTATTCCTGCACCTGTCATTAGTCACGACTCTTACGAGGTTGAGGATCTTCTCGGCACCTCCCCACCCCAAAGGGAGGATGACTGGGAGACCTGGATAGACTATGTTGCCCTCAAGTGCTAGAATGGCAATGCTCAGAGCGAAAGTGAAAGAGGTTGATGAGGAGCCTCCGAGGTCCTGCTGTGCTACCATCCATGCTAAACGGGCCAGTAACCCTGGAGCGACTGCACAGGACTATCTTGAGGCCTTGGAGAATGTGTATGGGAGCCCAGATTCTGATGAGGACCTGTGGTGGAGAGTAAGAAATGCACAACAGTACCAAGGGGAGTTGTTGTCTGTGTATGTATCTTGGCTGGAAACATTGTTGCAAGAATGCCTCAGAAAGGGTAGTTTGCCAGCGATTGAATTGGACCGAACCAGGCTGGACAGGATCCTTAAGTCTGCCCCCTTCTCAGAACTGCTGTTGCTTCAGTTACGCCTGGCCAATTGACTGGAATCCCCACCCTCCTATGATGAGCTAATGAGAGAAATTCGAGGAGTTGAGAAAAGGCGACCACGGGAGGGACTTGCACCAATAGCTGCTGCTACAACCCGAGTGACTGAGGGTGACCCATCAAGTGAAGTTCAGGGGCAGAGGTTGGCAGTTAATGAGTGCTCTGAGAAGGAAAAAGATATGCCACAATGGGGCAAACTGCTTAGAGAGATTAGGAAAGTAACAGACAGTCCCATCATGAAGGCCGCTCCTACCAATGCGGGCACTGACACTTGCCCGACCGCTTCTGCAATGGGGGTGGAGGTGCCTATCCAGGCACCTCATGTTGACATTAGTTTGAAACTTGATGTCTTGACCATGGAAGTGGAGAAATTGATGAGATGCCTCCAAATGCTTATCATGCCGCAGAAGGAGATGGCACTAAGGTTTCCAGTTAGTAGTACCCCCGCCCTGGCTCCCAGTGTGACGCCTTGGCCAGCTCAAACTCCAAAAAGTATGTTTTGCTATAATTGTGGGAAGGATGGGCACATGAAGAGAGAATGCCAGTCCCCAAAAGACACAGACAAAGTTGCATATAGGCTACAAGGAGAGCTTCAGAGAACAAATCAGTGGTTAAGAGGTGCACGAAATGATCCAAGTGAGGGTCCAAAAAATGCTATCTCACGTCCCTTTGTGTCAAGGTCAGTTGCCCAGGCCCCCGCTACCGCCTCTCCAGCCTGGTCCAGAATAGTGGGTCCCTCCATGGAGACCACTGTAAAGGTGAATGGAGTGTCCACATGAGCTGTATTAGACAGTGGCTCCCAAGTGACAATTATGTTCCAAGATTGGTATCAGAAGCATTTGTCAGACGTACCCGTATAGCCATTAGAAGGACTGCATGTATGGGGGTTAAGTGAGAAGGCCTACCCCTATTCCGGGTATATCCAAATTTGGCTGTCTTTCCCCACCTCCATGGCTGGAGTGGCCGAACAAGTAGAGACCCTAGCCTTAGTGTGTCCCCCCAATGGACTACACGATGGGGTCCCTTTGTTGATTGGAACAAATGCTCATATGTTTGGATGGCTGGCACAGTTGTGTTATGAAAAACAGGGGTCAAGAACTAGTAGAGCTTTAAGAATTCCGGCCTTGATCAAGAAGGCCTATGAGGCACAGAGAGATGCTGAAAAATTAGAACCAAGGAACCGTTTGGAATTTTCTGGAAGAAGGATCCTAAGTCTCTGATCCTGGCACCAAATGCCCAGTGTACCTTACAGGGAGAGGTCCGTATCAGAAAGGATGTCAAGAATAAAATATTAATGTTGGATGCACCAGGCGATGGAAAATTGCCGGAGGGACTGCTGGTCAAGCCTAGTATTTTGCCTGCTAGAGCCCATTCTTATGCCAGAAGGTAATGGTTCAACTTCATAATGTATCTGACAGAGAGAGATTCGAGTAAATAGAGGTTGCACCCTGGATAATGTGCATTGTGCAGACACTGCAGTGCTACCCAGTAGCAAGAGTTCGGGGAAGAATGACAGAGTAATGCCTGACTTGTTTGATTTCGGTGACTCCCCACTGCCAGCTGAATGGAAAGTGAGGATCAGTGAGAAGCATGCCCAGAGAGACCAGGTGTTTTCTTTAAAGGAATGGGACATAGGATGCGTGCAAGGAGATGAGCACTATATCCGGCTGCATGATGAAAGGCCATTTCGTGAGAGGTCTCGACGCCTGGCACCTGCTGATATAGATGATGTGAGACGGCATCTGCAAGAGATGCTAGCTGCTGGTGTAATACAAGAATCCAGAAGCCCTTATGCTTCCCCCATTGTGGTAGTGAAAAAAAAAAAAAGGGACAGTAAGGATGTGCGTGGATTATCGCACTTTAAACCAGTGGACTATCCCTGATCAGTACACAATGCCCCGCATTCAGGATGCCTTGGACTGCCTAAATGGGAGCAAGTGGTTCTCTGTGCTGGATTTCCGCAGTGGTACTACCAGATCCCGATGGCCCCAGAGGACCGTGGAGAAGACAGCCTTTATCTGTCCGGTTGGCTTCTATGAATTCATGAGGATGCCGCAATGGATTTCAGGCACCCCAGCCACTTTTCAACGATTGATGGAGCGTGCAGTGGGGGACATGAACTTACTAGAGTGCCTGGTATACCTAGATGATGTTATTGTGTTTGGCAGCTCACTGGAGGAACATGAGAGCAGATTATTCAAGGTGTTGGACCAACTGGAAGACTTTGGCTTTAAACTGTCCGTTGATAAGTGTCAATTCTTTCCAACATCAGTAAAGTATGTGGGACACATAGTATCCACCAAGGGAATAGAGACCGACCCAAGTAAGTCGAGGCCTTGACCACCTGGCCACAGCCTAAAAATCTAAAAGAACTGCAAAGATTCCTGGGATTCTGTGGTTATTATCGGTGTTTCATCAAGGACTATTCAAGAATGATCCGCCCTTTACTTAACCTTACTCGAGGGTATCCCCCAACCCACAAAAAATACAAAAAGTCAGCGTCCCTTGAAACTGAAAGAGTGTATTTTCATCCAAGTGAAGTATTTGGGGCCCGCTGGACTCCTGATTGTGAGACTGCTTTTCATGAGATCATATATCAACTTACCCATGCTCCAGTGTTGGCCTATGCTGATCCAACAAACCCTTATGTACTGCACACTGATGCTAGCTTGCAAGGGTTGGGGGCTGTGTTGTACCAAGAGCACAAGAATGGCCTGAGACCAGTGGACTTTGCCAGTAGAAGCCTGACCCCATCCGAAAAGAACTATCCTGTACATAAGTTAGAGTTCCTAGCTTTGAAGTGGGCTATTGTTGACCAATTCCATGAGTACTTGTATGGGGCTAAGATACTAGTAAAAACTGATAATAATCCTTTGACCTATGTGCAGACTTCAGCTAAGTTGGATGCCACTGGCCAAAGGTGGCTTTCTGCATTATCTACATACGACTATGGTGTTGAATACAGAGCAGGCCTGAACGACATAGATGCTGATGCTCTCTTCCAGAGGCCTGTTCCACAGAATGACTGGGTCAGACTGTCAGAACCTGTTATTCGAGCACTCTGCCAGAAGTTTGACAGGGAGGAACAAATGTCCACGGACGCAGTGGACTGTATGGTGGATTGTTTGGGACCCTCTGAAAATTGAATACTTGCTGCTTATTGTCACTTTTCTGCAATAGACATTGGTGCACTGCCTCAGCTGGACAATGACAGTATTCGGAGGGCTCAATCCCGTGATCCCATGATCAAATCAGCTTTAGAAGCCCTCTACGCAGGGAAAGATGTGTCCAAATTATGTTCCACTGATTTGAGACCTGCACTGTTATACAAAGAAGGTCCTAAGTTGAAACTGATCAACAGACTGTTATACAGAGAAACAGTAGACAGAGGGGGACAAGTAGACAAACAACAACTAGTGCTGCCCACTGCCTTTTGAGATTCAGTACTGAGGTCCTTACACAACCACATGGGGCACCTTGGTATAGACACAACACTTGACTTGGTGAGATCCAGATTCTATTGGCCTAAGATGGAGGCTGATGTGCAGCAACACATTCAAACTTGTAGTCACTGCTTACAGAGGAAAGCTTTGCCCCAGAGGGCTGCCCCCCTTGTTAATATCACCACCAGTGCACCCATGGAGCTGGTCTGTATTGATTTTCTGAGTTTGGAGTCAGATCAAAGAAATATTAGTAATGTGCTGGTGGTCACTGACCATTTTACAAGATATGCCCAAGCTTTCCCCACCAAGGACCAGAAGGCATCCACTGTGGCAAAAGTACTTGTAGAAAACTTTTTTGTTCACCATGGTGCTCCACAAAGAATCCATTCTGATCAAGGGAGAGACTTTGAGAGTTGTCTGATCAAAAGAGATGCTTTCTCTGTGCGGAGTGCGAAAGTCCAGAACCACCCCTTACCATCCCCAGGGGGACCCACAGCCTGAACGTTTCAACTGCACCTTGCTAGATATGCTAGGCACCCTCCACCCAAAGGACAAGCCTAGATGGAGCCAACAAATTAGCACCCTGGTACATGCCTACAACTGCACCAAAAGTGATGCCACTGGGTTCTTCCCCTACCACCTGAAGTTTGGAAGAGAAGCCTGATTGCCGGTAGATGTGTATTTTGGGGTCTCTCCTGATGGGGTTCGAGCTGACAACTATTTACAGTATGTGCAAAAGTTAAAGGCCCAGCTAAATCATGTGTACCAACTGGCTCAAACCATGGCTGCCAAAAGAAATCTGGCCAACAAAGAAAGGTATGATAAAAAGGTGAAAGCACAGGAACTCCAGGAGGGAGATCGGGTATTGCTAAGAAATCTGGGACTGCATGGCAAACATAAGATTGCTGACCAGTGGCACCATCTCCCTCACATTGTAGAGGGCAAACTAGATGATCTGCCTGTGTATAAAGTAAGGCCTGAGAATAATTCAAAAGATGTTAAAACAATGCATAGAAATCATTTACTGTCCATTGGACAAATCTTGATTGAGTCTGAGCCCCCAGAAAATGCCCCCTCTGGACCAGTGACTAGAGCTGCTGCTAAGGAAAAATCAAGAAAGTCTGCACCTACAGAAGCTGAGTTAAAGTGTTCCCCTCCACAAGTCCCAGTTGAGCATGACTGTCGGTTCATATCAGAGGAAAGTGAGTGTGACTTTGAATACTACCCTTCTTACGAACTGAGTCAGTTGTTTCGGGGCAATCCCCTAGTCAATACTGGAGATGAAGCTGGGCCTTCTGGACTGTCTAAGCCCCCAGCTTTGTCCCTGAAGCCAATGCTCCCAGAAAGTGAAGTGCAAACCATTAAGTCAGAAGATAAGAAATCATTGTGTATGGTTGAACTGTTTGAGCTTTCAGAGGAGGAAATGATGGACTGGAACAGACTGGTGACATACCAGAACAAGAAGAGTGTGTTGAGTGCCCTGATAATTCACTGTCAAGTGTCAGAAAGCTCTCCATGTGAGCCAAGTGTTGTGGGCTCAGAGATTGTAACTCCTGGAGCTGAAAGTGCCCCAGGTTCTAGCCTCTCTACCCCAATGGAGACTTCCCTGACAAGTGAGGACAATGCTGAAAATGAGGCTCAGAGTGCAGAGACTGTAACAGTTCCCCCTAGAAAGACTGGTTGAGCTGTAAAGCCTGTGGTGCACCTCAGTTATGATTCCCCTGAGAGGCCCGTGGACTTGCCTCTCAATGTTGTCCATAAATGAGTGTATGTGTCCCCAAGCTCATTGCCCAAACTGAACATCAGTGCTAACTCCAAGTTACTTGTGTTGCCCTCTAGGTATGGTGCCCCTGCCCCATCCAGCCCCAAGGTAGCTGATAGGGAAGGGCCACCTCTCTTCAGGTTTCATGTACAAGAGGTAATAACCTGAGTTATGGTACAATGTGTGTATAATAGTGTGTAAAGCGTGACGTACTGCAAAGTTTGAGAAATGTGTTCCTGGTAAAGTGATATATTGACTGATGATTACATGTATAAGCCTAATGTGATACTGATGAAAATGTATATGGTTGTATTGAAACTTATGGGGGTACTTGCTTGACGCAGACGCCAAGCTTTGCCAGGCCGGGAAGGGTGTAACCCCCCTGCAAATGGGGGTTCCCAAAAAGTCTTCCAGGAGCTTGCTTGAATGCTCCAAGCCTGAATGGTGTTTGGCATTTAAGCCGTTTATCTGTGAGTGCTTTTAGAGCCTCTGGTACTGTCTCTTTAAGAGCTGTCTGCTTGCAGCATTAGTTTCTATTAGGGGGACTGTGGGTTTCCCTGCTTGAGTCCCACTCGAGCTGCTGCCAAATCGCTCCGTTTCTGCCATCGCTAAGTGGGCAGAGTGAGCACTTTTCAAAGATGTAACTGTTTGCCAGAAATCATTTAGAGTAATAACGAAAATACAGTTTGTCTAACCTGCTTTTCTTTACAGTCAGAACTGTGTTTGCTTAGCCCTCCATTCTGATTTTGAACTGCTGAACTGGACCAATCAGTGTGGGGGGACCTTTAAAATGGAGTCTGCTGGCAAAGCAGAACTTGGACTCTTAAGTTGAGCCAGCCACAATGGGACTGTACGGCAGATGCCTCTGGGAATTGTAGTTTGGACTTCCGCATCTTTTTGCACCAACAGGGGGAGTTTTTTGTGAGTGACAGCCAGACCAGCCAACTGAACTGGGAGGAACTCAAAGGAAATGCCTGGCTCTTTCTACTGGAAAGATCAGGTGAGTTTTGACAGTGAAGAGACAAGGAGCTCTGTGCTTCTGCGGTGTATAGTTTTGTGCGGGAAGCACACGTAAGGCCCTGAGTTTCGGTCTGCAGCCTGTGCAAGCGCCAGTTTGGACTGAATCCGACCTGTGAGGAGAACCAAAGAGATCTGCAGAGTAGAAAGCAGGCTCACCCTGTAGAAGACTACAGAAATTGCTGAATTGCACTCGGTCTGTCAGGAACTGAAGCTGCTGTGTGTTCTCCCGGGCATCGTGCAGTAATTGCGGTCGGGATCGAAAAGCAGCCTGCCTGGTATAGTACTTTCCTTTTACATATAAATGTGTGTAGTGCTTGTGGGGAATCGCATTTCAAATCCCCTGTGCAGTGAATTGAGTGCATGAAGCTGGAAGTAAACCCCAGCTTAATCCAGACTACATCCATTTGCTCTAAACTGCAGTGGGTCCAGTCACAAGGACCTTGTCCACATGGTGTGCTCCTCCTGGCCATCCAGGACAATCTACCTTCCATCTAGTTTTCAGTATTGAGTTTGTGAGTACAAGCAGGGTAGCTTCCTGTCATCTGTTTATCAAATTGCAAGTGTGTTATCTAATTGTTGCTGTTTTATTTCTTCACGAACCGAGCCATCCGGCTCCAGATTACAATTGGGTATTGTGCAAGTGTTTTTTCCATAACAGGGCCCCAACCAGCTGCACCGATCCTGGTTAGCCCCCCCCCCCATCCTGGGTATCCAGTGAAAGTGACATTTTGGGACTCTCAATATGCGCACAGTACTGTGATTATTAATGTGTTTAACCTAATTAACCTGATTTCCCCCTTCCTTGTTACAGCTCCTTAAATAAATCAGATCTGTTTGTTTCAGCAAAATTACACTGACTGAGGTATTCGTTTATGTTAAAGTATTATACTGTGGCTTTTGCACTGTGTCATCTTGTTTTACAGTGGGTCCCCAGAGTCCAGTCATCAGAGCTAGCCCTGGGGGTAAGTGTACATTGTGAAGATATTCCTGATGCATTGTGTGGGCCACTAGTGGGAAGAAAGGGGGGGTTACAGTGTCCCAGAGGGCTGTGACCAAGTTAGTTTAACTACTGCAAACCCTGACCTCTGGGTGGAGGCACCTGCCATTGGACCTAGGCCCCTCAACCTGTTAGTAGTTAAGCAGGCAGGGGTAGTAGCCTTGGGATAGCGCCACCTGGGGTTACATCTTGCAACAATTTTTCCAGCCGAGATACATACACAGACAACAACTCCCCTTGGTACTGTTGTGCATTTCTTACTCTCCACCACAGGTCCTCATCGGAATCTGGGCTCCCATACACATTCTCCAAGGCCTCAAGATAGTCCTGTGCAGTCGCTTGAGGGTTACTGGCCCATTTGGCACAGATGGTAGCCAGGGCAGGACCTCAGAGTCTCTCACTTACCCTCTTTTGCTTTTCTGCTTCCGAGCATTGCCATTCTAGCACTTGAGGGGCAACACAGTCTATCTAGGTCTCCAGTCATCCTCCTTGTGGGGTGGGAGGGTGCCGGAAAATGTTCAACCCAGTGTAAGAGTCGTGGACTATTGGCAGGTAGAGACATAGGGCTTGCACTGACACAGAAAGAGGGGCACAACGGATGCTGGAGGGGAGAGGGAGTTGGTGGAGGAACGTTCTCAGGTGGCAATAATAGTTTCTTTAAATCCTCCACAGTTTTCCCTTCCTCCAGCAACAATTTAGCAAATTTCTCCTCAAAAGTTTCAGATAGTGGGGGGGGGGACGTTCTGCCCGGGGTCTTTACTGTCTTTAGTTATCACTTTCCAGGCAGTGAGGGCTTCTTCTGGAGTAATGGTCTGTGGCACTTTAAAACTGTCTATAGGGTCCTTACACTCTATTAGTGCCATGAAAGTTTGGGCGAGCAGATCAGCCAGCCGCCCCACCACCACAGGGTTTCGTAAACATTTGACCTTGGAAAGTATCCCCTGTACAGTGTCCGTACTGGTACCCAGCAGAATATCCAAGACAAGTATAGCATTTGGGGGGTCGATCTCCTGCCCAGTACACTACTTCATCAACTGGTGTACAGCCGCTTCTGTTGGGGTATCCATTTATTTTTAACAGTAATTCGTAAATGTGGCCACTAGGGGACGCTAATCCCAGCGGCACCTCCAAGATGTAACCCCTAGGTGGCGTTATCCCAAGGGCTACTACCCCTGCCTGCTTAACTACTAACAGGGTGAGGGGCCTAGGTCCAATGGCGGGTGCCTCCACCCAGAGGTCAGGGTTTGCAGTAGTTAAACTAGCTTGGCCACAGCCCTCTGGGACACTGTAACCCCCCTTTCTTCCCACTAGTGGCCCACACAGTGCATCAGGAATATCTTCACAATGTACACTTACCCCCAGGACAGGCTCTGTCGACTGGACTCTGGGGACCCCCTGTAAAACAAGATGACACAGTGCAAAAACCACAGTACAATACTTTAAAATAAACAAATACGTCAGTCAGTGTAACTTTGCTGAAACAAACAGATCTGATTTATTTAAGGAGCTGTAACAAGGACAGGGGGAAATCAGGTTAATTACGTTAAACACATTAATAATCACAGTACTGTGCGCATATTCTGAGTCCCAAATTGTCACTTTCACTGGATACCCAGGATGGGGGGGGCTAGCCAGGTTCGGTGCAGCTGGTTGGGGCCCTGTGATGGAAAAACACTGGCACAATACCCAAATTGTAATCCGGAGCCGGTTGGCTCAGTTCGTGAAGAAATGAAAAAAACAAACAACAATTAGATGACTCACTTGCAATTCGATAAACAGATGGCAGGGAGCTACCCTGCTTTGTACTCACAAACTCAATGCTGGGAACTGGATGGAAGGCAGATTGTCCTGGATTGCCAGGAGGTGCAGACCATGTGGACAAGGTCCTTGTGACTGGACCCACTGCAGTTTAGAGAAAATGGATGTACTCTGGATTAAGCTGGGGTTTACTTCCAGCTTCATGCACTCAATTCACTGTACAGGGGATTTGAAACGCGATTCCCCACAAGCGCTACACACATTTATATGTAAAAGGAAAGTACTATACCAGGCAGGCTGCTTCTCTATCCCAACTGCAATTACTGCACAATACCTGGGAGAACACACAGCAGATTCAGTGCCTGACAGACCAAGCGCGATTCAGCAATTTCTCCAGTCTTCTACAGGGTGAGCCTGGTTTCTACTCTTCAGATCTCCTTGATTCTCTTCACAGGTCTGATTCAGTCCAAACAGGTGCTTGCACAAGCTGCAGACTGAAACTCAGGGCCTTACACGTGCTTCCCGAACGAAACTATACACCGCAGAAGCACAGAGCTCCTTGTCTCTTCACTGCCAAAACTCATCTGATCTTTCCAGTAGACAGAGCCGGGCATTTTCTTGAGTTCCTCCCAGTTCAGTTGGCTGGTCTGGCTGTCACTCACAATAAACTCCCCCTGTTGGTGCAAAAAGGTGCCAAAGTCCAAACTACAATTCCCAGAGGCATCTGCCATACAGTCCCATTGTGGCTGGCTCAACTTAAGAGTCCAAGTTCTGATTTTCCAGCATCAGGCTCCATTTTAAAGGTCTCCCATGCTGATTGGTCCAGTTCAGCAGTTCAATTCCAACATAGAGGGGAAACACACACAGAGTCCCAGCTGCAATAAAACAGGTTAGATAAACTGCAATCTCACAAATGCTGCTAAATGATTACAGGCAAAAAGTTACAGGTTTCAGATGGGCTCCCTTTGCACTCTTAGCTACTGCAAAAACGGAGCGAATTAGCAGCAGCCTGGGCGGGATTCAGGCATTAGAACACGCAGTCCCCCCTCCTTAATTAATTATGGTCACAAGCAGGCAGCTCTTAAAGAGACAGTACCAGAGGCTCTAAAAGCACTCACACTCAAGCAGCTTAAACGCCGAACACCTCCAGACTTGGAGCATTCAAGCAAGCTCCTGGAAGACTTCTGGGAACCCCCATTTGCAGGGGGGTTACATAAGCATCAAGGAGGCCAATATTCACCTTTTCGCTGATGATATGGTGTTGTACCTAAGCCGCCCAACTCCGGAAGCCGCCTGTGGAGATTTACAAACAGAATTCAACTTGTTGCAGAATCAGCTCCTGAATAAAAAACTCTTACTCAATGCCAAAAAACAAAAGCTATGCTGTTCTCTCCGGCTACTCATTCAGCGAACCCTGCTGTCTCTGGCACCTTACCTCCCATGTACACTTTACTAGGAGAGAGATTGGATTTGTTACGAAATTCAAGTACCTAGGGGTCTGGCTAGACCACAGACTCTCCTTCATGGAGCATGTCGAGGATCTGCTGAAAAAGTTGAGGCAGAGGCTTGGTCTCTTCTTTAGAATGAACCGCCTCCTGACCAAAGATGCCAAGATGCAGTTAGTTCAATCCACGTTTCTAGCCCTAATTGATTATGCCGATTTCATTTATAGTCAGTGTAATGCCTCCTGTCTTACTAAACTGGACACCTTATACCACAGAGCCTTGAGATTCATAACTGGCCTACCTATCACCACCCACCACTGCTCCTTATACGCAGCTGTGGGGTAGACCTCCCTTCAGTACAGAAGGAACAGAAATGCAGCTCTCTGGACTTACAGAGCTATTACCAACAAATTACCCCAATACATTTCTGACTGTTTGCCGTTATACATGGTAGGCAACTACGCACTTAGAAGCTATTCTCTGCTTCTACTGAAGGTACCTAGGGCCAATACACGCTTTGGGAGAGCGGCCATAGACTTTGTGTTGCCCTCAGTCTGGAACAAACTACAGAAATCTATGAAACTGAGTCTCCCTGTTAGTCTTACCACCTTCAAGACCTTGTATGCCAAGGCTATTAAGGAGCTATATAGCTGTTTCCAGCATGCTTAGCGTGCTAGGATGCCTACTGCTTACCTGCCCACTACATCTCCACCTAACCTGGCCCCTTGATTGTCTCCACCTATACCCCCCTTTTTTTCTGCTAATCCACTACCTTTCTTACCCTCAGACTCCTAAAATATATGACCCCAGCCCATCCACCATAGCACCCCTCCTAGAACAGCTGCAGTCCTGTACCCCTTCCCTCCATATCTGCCTCTTAAGTTTGTATATATCCTGACCAATGATATGCCATGCTGTTTGAAAATGTTTTAATATACTGGCTGTTTCAGAATGTTTTAATGCTCCTTCTCATACCATTCTCCCTAACCTTGTTAACCCTATACCTGAAATACTTGTTATTGCTCTGTGTATTTTTTTTTCTATTTCTGTATAATTATGTCTATTTATTATCTGTACATTAAAGTGTTATTCTTGACCTTGTGTAACGCAGGTCCACCTTGTAAATGAGTCTGCTCAATGGTGTTCGCCTGGATAAATAAAGACTTGACTGGTTGATTGGTTTAAGGAATTTGCCTCTTCCTCGGGGGAGGGGGTCGAAGGTACAGTGCCTTTAAGACATGCCAATTCTTGTTAAAAAAGCAGACTTGGTTTGCTTTAGTAAGAAACTGTGTTTTTGTTTTTGTAGCAGCTCCCTCCTTGCAGAGTCACAGACTTTGTACAAAACACCTGTTGTAATTGGCTAAACAACATGACAGTACAATATATTTGTAGTCGCCAAGTTTAAGCTAACTAGAAATGCTCTCCATTTCTCTTCACTGTCCAGCCACTGGGGCCTATCCTGAATACTGCCGGACATGCTGCTGTGTGCTGGTTCCCACCTCGACAGCTTCTGCATCCTTGAGTCATCAGAGTGCTGGTGATGCAGGCTGGGGTCTTTTTTGTTTCCCTTTTTTGGGTTACAGCAATCTCCATTTGGATTACAAAGTTGATTTTTGAGAACTTTCCCCTTTGGGATCTCAAGATTCTTTAATTGTGCTAGCCCACCATGGCCTTTTGGGAGAGGGTGTAAAATGCAGTCTTGCTAATTGTCAAAAAGTGCACCACCAGACTTACGGTGACGTTAGGGTTACCACCTTTTAAGAAGCCCAAAGTGGGACATTTGTTACAGAAACATGATTTTTTGCAGGACAGTACGTACCCTCAACCAGTGCAACAGACTTGTTTTCTCTATATAATCAGAATTAAGGCTAAGTATTGCAGTTTCTTAGTTGCTTCTATTGTTTCTTATCATTTTAAGGTATTTTAGTTAAGGTATTGTAGTTTTCTGCGACATTTAGTGGAAAGTTAGAAAATATTTTTTCTACTATAAAATCAGGACATTTAGTATTTTTCATGTTTTTTTTGCAGGACACAGCTGCCCAAATCAGGACTGTCCTGTGAAAATCGGGACAGGTGGTAGCCATAGGTGACATCAAGGATGAGATGGCTGCCTGAGCTCGGGACTCTGGATCGGCACTAATAAAAATTTAAAAATACCGACCTCTCAACATCATGCAGTCACCCACAAAAGTGACTAGATCGAAAACCAACAACTCAAAGCCACCAGAAAACGCTGACCCATAAACTATGGGAGCTAATACTAAAAGAAAAATCATCCAAGAATCCAGCCGAGGAGGCCGCTATAGAAAACATGAACGCAGAGCAGCTCCTCGAAACAGAGGACTCAGATTTGGTCGCAACAATTCTGCAGACGGCCCGAACGGTCACCAAGATCGATCAAACCTTGACAGACCTGCGATCAGACATTAACCAGATTGAACACAGAGCAGACCAAATTGAATTAGGGCTGTCGGTGGTGGTGGAACAAACTGACCGCCATGGCTGCCTCATGCTGTACCTAGTAGCTCGGGAGAGGGAACTCCAACACAAGCTGGACAATCTGGAAGGGCGAAGTCGGTGCCAGAATCTCCGGACTCTATGGCATTTCAGAGGGAGCAGAAAGCAAGGTGACCAGTGTAATCATCTTTATCTAAACAGTATTGAAAGAAGCCCTCAGCTTACCCAAGGAGCTTGATATAAGCATTGACCGAGCCCACAGATCCCTCTCACCTAGACTAACAAATGCGGGGGCCGGGCCCCACTCCTTCATTATCAGATTCACCTATAACTCCACAAAGCAGGAGGTTCTCAATAGGGCCTGGAAGATGAAAGAAATTTAATTTCAGCAATATCGCATATCCCTTGATAATGACCACACCTCCTGGGTTCAAGAGCAAAGGAAGGCCCTCTGGTCAATATTGAAGCAGTTATGAGGTAAAAATCTGAAGGCTCAGATCCTGCACCCAGCGTGCCTCAAGGTGGAAACAGAGCGAGGCCCCCGGATTTTCCCTGATCTTCTGGCTGCAAAATCCTTCTTGGATGACCTGGAAATCGTCATGCCTGCCCTCCTAAAAGAGCAAATGGCGAAAGATCTCCTGAAGTCAGCCTGGACCACTGCCCAGAAAGGTTATAAATGAAAAGGCACCCTGCAAGCCGTCCCCAACTCCAACCTCCACGCCGACATCCTGGCCATGCTTAAACCTTACAACACTGCTGCCCCAATCCTGGGATCAGTGGAAGGCTCCAATCAAGATGACCGGTGGCCTCAAGCATGGATGAGACTGGCGTTGAATCATCAGGAACCTTGCCTGAAATAAGGTACCGTGTACTTTTACTGTGGAGGTTGGCCCTGATCCTCAGATTCTCCTGAAGTGCCTCGTTCTCCCCTCACGCTGAAGTCTGGATGGCATAACTACCCCGGCTCCCTGCTGAAAGACCCTTGAACATAATAACTTGAAACTCTTTTTTATTTTAGGGCTGGTAAGTGAGTTTGTGCCAATTAGACACTGACTCTCACTTGAATGTTGGATCTGGTGTGGGGGGCCCAAGACTCAATTAAAGAAGTCTCTTGGGGGGGATCAGGGAAGGATCACAATCACAAAGTTTAATGCTTCAATGGCTAATTGATGTAGGGGGAGCATCAAAGTTTTGAAGCTCCATGGGTTTTGGCATAAAGGTTCCTATGCTGTACACATTTTGGCCGACTGAGAATTGGTTACCCACCTTGACTGGGGCACCAAGGCCTGCCAATTAACCTCACAAGCCCTCAGAAACAACCTCTATAGAGCTCATAATACTGGTCTCCCACAGGGGCTGCAAGGGGAGGGACCGCCCATGGCTGGTGATAGGTGCGGGGCACGCCCGAGACCTTAAATCGCAGATCCCAGAGATCACTTTTAGGGGGGTCACGGCTGCTCGAAGGCCCGAGCTACATGTTAAAACAGTGGGCTTATCCTTTACTGATTTCCCTTTTTCTCTCCCCCCATAGATTTAAAAGCGGATTTTCAGGATTGAGAGGTCAATCCACTGGATAATGGTTTTAGACCATTTTTGACATAATAAAGCCATTCCGGTGACTGAACCAGGAGCCGATATAAACCTACACTCACCTGACGTTGGTGATACCTCTAAAGAGAAGTGTTTTACTACTTCTAAGAGGTAACATACCCTTCCAACACCACCATAGGGTAATAGGCACCTGAGATAGGCCCTACCCAGGCAACACACTGAAATATGGCCAATGGAAAATCATGTACACAAATGCTCACAGCCTGGGAAATAAGATCCCAGACCTGCAGGCAATAATGTCAGAGGCTAAACTGGACATAGTAGCAATTAGTGAGATGTGGCTTACCAGTAACCACACTTGGGAGACTTCAGTACCTGGCTATGTACTGTTCAGAAGAGACCGAGGTGCAAAAAGGGGGGGGTGGAGTGGCCCTGTTTGTCAATGAAAATATCAAAGCTACAGATATTCAGAATACACATAAGAAGCCCGAAGAACTGTGGGTCTCCCTTGAAACAGGAAATGGGACAGCCATAAGAACTGGGGTTGTCTACAGGCCCCCAGACCAGGGGGAGGACATAGACACATTACTGTTAGAAGATATATAAAACATGACAGCTAAAGGGGAGATTCTGATAATGGGAGACTTCAACATGCCGGATACAGATTGGTCAATACCAGCAGGAACATCTGCCAGAACTAGACACATGGTGGATTCCCTGCAGGGGGAGAGCCTCAAACAACTGGTATAACAACCCAAAAGAGACAGGGCTAACCTAGATCTAGTACTGACTAACAGGGATGGGATCACAGATCTCCAGGTAGAAGGTCACCTGGGGGCCAGTGACCATCACATAGTATGGTTCAATTTGGCCACTACATCTAAATCATCCCATTCCAAGGCAAAAATATGGGACTTCAGAGGAGCTGACTTTGATAGGATGGCCAACAGAGTTAAACTAGCCCTGGCAAAAAAGAAACAAAGGTGAGGGGTACAGGCAAAGGGGCAAGCATTATGATGTAATACTTGAAACAACATCCCATTGTGTTAGACAGAAAGGAAGTGCAAAGAAGAAGAAAACCACTTTGGTTCTCAAATACAGTAGCAGAAAAGATCAGAGCCAAAAGGCTGGCCTTCAGGAAATATAAGGGAACACAGCGGGATGAAGATAGGGAGGCATATCAAACTGCCATAAGGGAAGCAGGGAAGGCAGTAAGGCAGGCAAAGTCCCAAACTGAGGAAACACTAGCACGAACAGTAAAAGAAGGTGACAAGACTTTCTATAGATGCATTAGTGAAAGGAGAAAGTCCAGAGGGGGTATTGCTAAGCTCAAAGGTGAAAAGGGGGCATGTGAGGAGGAGGATCCTGTAAAAGCATCTATCCTAAATAGATACTTTTACTCAGTATTTACTGAAGAGAAGGTAGGGCAGGGCCCACAGCTCAGCACCATGGACACAGGAGGGAGGGAGGTGAGCACTACTCCCTTCACAAAAGAAAGGGTCCTACAAGAGCTCGCTAAGCTCAGGGTGGACAAGGCAATGGGACCTGATGACATACATCCCAGGGTACTTAAGGAGCTAAGGGTGGAACCAGCAGAGCCATTAGCAGAACTGTTTAGTGAGTCTCTGAGCACAGGAGAGGTCCCAGAAGACTGGAGAAGGGCTCATTGATCCCGCTCCACAAGAGTGGTAGCAGGGAGCAGGCAGGGAACTACAGATCAGTCAGTCTTACCTCAGTAGTGGGCAAGATTATGAAGGCATTCCTTAAGGAAATGATAGTGCAACACCTGGAATCCATAGGGGCACAGGATCCAAGACAGCATGGGTTTACAAAAGGAAGGTCCTGTCAAACTAATTTCATAGATTTCTTTGACTGGGTAACCAGAGTGGTGGACCAAGGGCAAGCAGTTGATGTCACCTACCGTGACTTCAGCAAAGCTTTCGACACTGTTCCACATAGAAGATTGATAAATAAGCTGGGTAGGCTCGGGGTGGGTCAGAAATTGGTCAACTGGGTGGCAAACTGGTTGACGGACAGAAAACAGAGAGTGGTGGTAAATAGTATACAGTCAGAAGAGATGCAAGTCACAAGTGGGGTACCTCAGGGATCAGTCCTGGGGCCAGTCCTCTTCAATATCTTCATTAGTGACATTGCAGATGGACTAGAGGGTAAGGCTTGTCTGTTTGCAGATGACACCAAGATCTGCAACAAAGTAGATGATCCAGATGGGGTGGGCAGAATGAGAAGAGATCTGGATAAACTAGCAAAATGGTCAGAAGAGTGGCAATTGGGATTTAATGCAAAGAAGTGCAAGATCATACACATAGGGAAGAGAGACCCTGAGGCCACCTATAGGATGGGAAGGGAGTTGCTGGCAGTCACAAAGGAAGAAAGAGACTTGGGCATCATCATCACCAATGACCTGAAATCATCCAAGCAGACCTCTAAAGCAGTAGGTAAGGCTAGGGGGATGTTAGTAGGGTATCACAAGTCATAAGAGGGAGGTAATAATCCCTCTTTACAAGACACTGGTTAGGCCCCATCTGGAGTACTGCGTGCAGTACTGGAGGCCACACCTTCACAAGGACATTAACCAAATTGAGGCAGTCCAGAGAAGGGCCACCAAAATGGTGCAGGGACTGCATTATAAGACATATGAGGACAGATTAACGGAGCTCAATATGTATACCCTTGAGCAAGAGAGGGAGAGAGGTGATATGATCGAGACATTCAAACATCTTAAGGGCATAAACAAGGTGAAAGAGTCTAACATGTTTAAATATAAGAAAAATAGCAGGACAAGAGGACACAGCATGAGATTAGAGGGAGGTTGATTAAGGGGGAATGTGAGGAAATTATTTTGCACAGAAAGGGTGGTGGATGCATGGAACGGCCTACCTCAGGAAGTGGTGGCTATGAATACAGTGCAGGGCTTCAAACAGGCATGGGATAGGCAGAAGGGAGCAGTACAGATGAGTATGAATAGATAGGCCACTGACAGATCAAAGGCCGATGGCACATTTATAAGGTAGAAAAAGAAATGGGCAGACTGGATGGGCCTTGCGGTCTTTATCTGCCATCAACTTCTATGTTTCTATGTTTCACCTATGGGTTGCCTGACCTGGGAAGCTCCGTGCAGTTAGTATCAGAGCTAGCACACACTGCAGACATTTTGCCACCCGAAACGGGAATGGATGTTACTTACTCATAGGGAGTTCTTATTCCTCCCAAAGGTTATAATCGGGGGGGGGGGGGATTTTGGAAAGTCTTTTACTTAAGTAGTAGTAGTGACTGTTACTACGAACTGTTTAATACTGAATATTAGTTTAACTGAGTTTGCATACACAGGAAACCTAATCCTTCCTTCAGAAAATACAGGATCAGGAGTTTTAGGGGAGCACACTATCCATTAGAGGCTATTGCCTACATACGGTTAATTTTACCATGGCTTGTTTTGACACAAAGGTGTTATCATACAATATCAATGGGTTTAACAATCCAATTAAGAGGAAACAAATTCAGAAATTCATTAAGGATCAGAAATGTCAGCTTGTCTTTTTGCAGGAGACGCATCTCACACCCTTAGAGGCAGCATAACTTAAGAGCAGGGCGTACCCATTGGTGTACCATGCCTCTTTGGAAAAAGGGAAGAAGAGGTGGGTTGCGATTCTGGTCTCAGCTTCCATGCCTTTTGAAGAGGAACAGGTGGTGGTGGACCTGGGAGGGAGGTTCGTTCTGGTGGTGGGGATAGTGCAGGACACCCAGATATCCCTCCTGAATGTTTACGCCCCTCCTGGTTCAACTATAGACTTCTATTCAGAT
This sequence comes from Neoceratodus forsteri, assembly GCA_016271365.2. Lineage (NCBI taxonomy): Eukaryota > Metazoa > Chordata > Ceratodontiformes > Ceratodontidae > Neoceratodus > Neoceratodus forsteri. Next base: position 740,990,156 of record CM057449.1, read on the forward strand.
CTGACTAAGATGGTCTCTGAACAGGTGAGGGGGGTGTTTTTAATGGGGGGGACAATGTAACCTCACCCTAAACAGGAGGTTGGACACAACATCACAGATACCGACTACAGGAACCAGAACCACTAAACTTTTCAACAAACTTCTCGGGGAAATGGGACTGTTGGATATCTGGAGGGAAAGATACCCTAATGCCAGGTATTATACTTGTTATTCCCCCAGATATAAGATGTACTCCCGTATTGATATGTACATGACCCATGCCAGGGATATATCCAGATTCGGGCATACTTGGGTGGGAACAGCGGTACATTCAGATCACCAACCGCTGTTTGTGGAACTTGACTTTTCCCTACCAAAAAGGAGAACACTGTGGCATCTGAACACTTACCTCTTGAGGGATAAAGAAACTAAACAGACTACGGGGGGGTCATCACGCAGACAGTGACCCTGAACTCCAACCCGGGTATCACTCCACAAATAATCTGGGATACGATAAAAAACATGCTAAGGGGCAAACTTATCTCAATAGGCACTCACAAGCAGAGAGAGAGGAGAACCCAGTTAGAACAACTTACCACACAACTAAGATAACTAGAATCAGCACAGAAACAAAAATGGACTAAACAAACTGAGAGGGAGATTAAAAAGACCAGAGCCCGGAACCAGAAAATCTAGCAGATAGAGATGGAAAGGTCCCTCAGTTACTTAAAACAATCATACTATGAGGGAGGGCCAAGAGCCACTAAAATACTAGCATACAGACTGAGACAGTGGCAGGCCAAAGCCATTATCACAAAAATTAAACACCCTAAATCAGGCACCCTATCCTATAAAAGTGATCAAATTACCGAAGCCTTTTTCAGCTACTATAAGAACCTGTACCATCCTCAGACTGAATCTTCTCCCACAGAAAAAAATAGCTTCTTGGACAAACTAAACATTCCCACCCTGATGCAAGAAGAGTAGCAAGCCCCAACAGCTCCGGTCCGGCAAATACAAATTATTAAAGCCATTCAGCATCTTAAGTCAGGCAAGTGTCCGGGTCCGGATGGGTTCAGTGGGGAGATCTACAAATCACTAACCAAGAAGCGAGCTCCCCATCTCCTCCAGGCCTTTAATGAGGTTTGGGAGGAGGGGGGGCAGCACCCCCTTCCTGGAGTTATGCCACCATTACAGTCCTACACAAACAGGGCAAAGACCCTGTAGAATGCGGGTCTTATCGACCAATCTCACTACTCAATGTGGACTATAAAGTATTTACTTCTATAATAGCCAACAGATTAAATGATCTCCTTCCAAAAATAATCTCCCAGGATCAAACCGGGTTCCTCACTGGTAGACAGGCCCTAGACAGTGTCAGGCATTCAATAAATATTATAAACAAAATCTCACATGACAAGACCCCATCTTGTGTCATGAGTCTTGATGCCAAAAAGGCATTTGACAAGGTATCTTGGCCCTTTCTGTTTAAAGTCCTGGATAGATTTGGCTTCCCACAGGCAAGGATCCAAGCTGTTGAGACCCTGTACACATCACCACAGGCATACATTAGACTGAACGGGGGCATTTCCGAAAGATTCCTGCTGGGTAGGGGTACCCCTCACGGATGCCCTTTGTCACCCCTACTATTCGCATTTTACATAGAACCCCCAGTCTGTGCAGTTCAAGAAAACCTTCACATCACAGGGGTTAAAGTTGGGAACGTCGAACATAAAACATCCCTGTATGTGGACAATGTCCTTCTCTGTATCACTAACCCAAACCAATCTATTCCCCAGATTTGGAACACTCTGGAGGAATTTGGCTCTCATGCAGGTTATTCCCTAAATAAAGACAAAACAGAATTTCTAAGGTTCTGTTACCAGCCACCCCAACATATAACAAACCTACTCCCTCTGAACTGGAATAAACAGAAAATTAAATATCTAGGAGTTCAGCTCACAAAAGTACCCAATAAACTTTTCTCCTCAAATTTTGGGCCCTTATTGACACAGCTCCAGCAAGACATTGCTAAATGGGGTGTCCTGAACCTACCGATGTACTCCAAGATCCAAACAGTAACCATGAACATCCTCCCCAGATTTATATGCTTCTTACAGTCCCTCCCGGTAACCATCCCGAAGAAACAATTTAAGGAATGGCAAAAAGTCATATCCAGATTCATTTGGTCCCCTGGGAGACCGAGAATAAAAATGCAAATTATGCAATCAGATAAATCGGTTGGAGGTAGAGCGGTCCCTAACCTTGAGGACTATTGTTTAGCCGCCCACTTAAGGAATGCCTTGTTATGGAGCTCCGCATCATACCAGGCACATTGAAAGAATATTGACATGCCCTCAGTGAAGGCCCATCACTGGAGGCCAGGGTTGGGAATCACCTTTTGATGAAAGAAGGGGGCTTTACTCTTTTGTCTGTGGTAAAAACACTAAGGATGACCCATAGGCTTTGGACCAAATGCAAATTAGAGAAGGCAATATGGCCCTTCCAGTGGTTCGTGTGGTCAGGTAAATTTCCCCCTGCCAAGATGGATCTGGCATTTAGACACTGGGCCAGACTCGGTTTATGCCAGCTGGGCCAGATGACCTCAGAGGATACACTGCTGGGCATTCAAACCATTAAACAGACATTCCACCTGAGAAACCAGGACCACTACAGATTATTCCAACTTAGGTCCTACACCCAAATGGTTAAAAAAAGAGGCGGGCAATCTTACCCAAACTGACCACCTACTCGAGGTGATCCACTCCATAATGTCGGGAGGGCTCCAAAAGGGACACATTTCGGCTCTGTACAGAGCCATTTGACAACAATATGTGGGCTACACACAGCAAATAAAAACTAGCTGGAGGGAATAGGCAGGCTTAAACCTAACCGACAAAGAATGGGCCACTATATTCCACTCCCCAAACAGAACTACCCTTTCGCCCAACTGGAGGGAATTCGCCTGGAAGGTCAGGGTAAGATACTTTTATACACCCGCTATCCAGCATAAATGGGGTGGAGAACTCTCCGCACGGTGCAGGAGGAATTGCAGCACACAAGTTGTACACCACACGCACATATTCTGGGAGTGTGAGGTTGTGCAACCATTCTGGAGGCAGGTCACATGGGTCCTGACTGATCTATTCACATGTCCCCCTCAGCTAACAATGGAGAACTTGGTCCTGGGCTTGCCTCCCACAGAAGTAAGAGGGACAGATGGACTCTACCTATGGAACATTCTTCTGGCGGCTGCCCATAAGGCGATCACCAAGCAATGGCTCTCCCCGACCCCGCCCAACATATCTCAATGGTACTCAATAATTAAGGGAATTCAGGACATGGAGGAACTAACTCATAAACTAAACAACAAAACACAAATGTTCGTCTGTAGATGGACCAAGTGGACCACATCACTCTGCCTGACCTCAGAGGTAGCAGGAGAGAGAGACCTAGGTTTGGAGACTCTGGCACTGGGAAATAACCCCAGAAGAGAGGGACATTTGGTCCTGGCGATGGATGGCCAGGAGCTGGGGGAGGGTGGACCCAGAGCCGGGTGGCTGAGGAAGGTTTTTGAAGGGGATAGCTTGCCCAGCCTATTGACTACCATTGGGGTGAGATGCCCTCCTGCATATTAAGGTACATCGGATCAATTCTTAAATACAGATTAATTTTACAATAAAATGCATTTTTGTACTAATGAGGAATAAGGACACTCCTGACAGAAAGTGCATCCCTAATGCATGTATTTTCTATGATGGATTAATGTTTTTTATGGAATAGAATTTATGTAAACTCAAGCCCTTCAATAAACTTGAATTTAAAAAAAAAAGTGCACCACCAAAAGAACCAAGGTAATGTAGCTACCTGGCCTGCACTGGAACTTAGTGTAGCTCTTGGGTACCTAGAGTCATTTATTGCCATTTCAGACATGCAAGTATAGTTCTAGTACTGGACACAGCAAAAAAGGTATACTGCTACCAGTGTAGTGTAAGTTATCTTATCATGACCCCTTGACAGGGCAGGTGCCTGCAGTTATTGTGCGGGACTGAGAGGCTGGTAGAGACCCACAGTACAGTGGCTCCCAGACTGTCGCAGTATTGGATGTGTTACAGTGACTTCAATTGCCTAACCCCATCTTTCATTCCAGCTTTCAAACTGGTGTCGCACAATAAAGACATTCAAAATTTGTTGAACTTTAATTTTGTGTGTGTGTGCTAATTTTGTGTAACTGTTTACATTGTTTATTGGTTAAGGTAACAACTGTCTGACTGGGCATCAGGGGGTGACAAACTCCAGTGTAGGGAGATGGATAGGTACTGCATCCCAGGAGTTGGTACTGCATGCAACATCTGACCCACTTATTCTCTCTGGGTGGAGGCACCCTGATATTTCCTCAGCTTTTCTGGGATTAACACCCTTAGTGCAAGAGAGAGAATGAACTCAGCTCCTAAACCAGGTGGGCCCTGTACAGTCACCAGGCAAGGGTGTGAATCCTGACACAGTTCCCTGGGGGTCACATTAAGAAATATAGAGATTGTCTGGACACAGTTCAGTGGAGGGCCACCAAAATGAATCAATGGTATGCAGGGAAGGCCCTACGAGGAAATGTTAGGCAATGCAGATGATGTGTAACCCCATCTATCAATGGGGGTTCCTGAGGGGTCATCCACAAGCTTGCCAAATTGCTCGCTGCTTGGCTGGTGCTCAGCGCCATAGTCGTTTAAATGTATGGCCCGTGAGTGACTGTGTGGCCTCCGTGTACTGTCACTTTAAGGGCTGCCTGTGTGCAGTAATAATTAATCTGGGAGGGGGAATGAGTGTTTCCATGCTCGGGTCCCGCCCGGGCTGCCTGCTAATTGCTCCATTTCTGCCATTGCTAATTGTGCAGAGGGAGCTCTGTTGAAAGATGTAACTAATTGCTGGTAATCATTTAGAGTAGTAATGATAATGAAATTTGTTCTCACCTGCCTTCTTTGCAGCAAGGACTATTCTGCTTGGTTCCACCATTTTGGTCCCAAACTGCCGAACTGGACCAATCAGTAATAAGGAACTCTAAAATGGAGCCTGCTCAAAGGGACTGTTTGAACCCAAAACTGTGGGAATTGTAGTTTTGGACTGTTGGCACCTTTTGCTACTGAAAGGGGAGCCCTTGTGTGATTGACAGTTGTGTGGACCAATCAAAGCATTTGGATCTGGGGGAAATACCATGATCTGTCTGCTGGCAAGCCAGATCTAGGCCGGGAGTCGAGAGAGAAACAGCTCATGATAGCCGAGCAAGCAGTGCATAGTTTCAAGTGGGAGAACTGTGTGAAGGCCCAAACAGTGGCCTGCATGTCAGGTCATTAAGAGAGATGAGAGGGAGAGTATTTTCGGACTAATTCCGATTTTGTGAGGAGCTAATAAGCCACCGAGGTGTAACCAGGCTCAACCTGTAGAAGACTGAAGATTTTGCTAAATGCAATTGGCCTGTCAGGAACTTCAGCTACTTCTGAGCTCCCGGTTTGAGCAGTGATTTTGCAATCATGATCGGGGAGCAGTTTGCCTGGTACAGTGATTCTTCCTTACATATAAATGTGCTGTGTACTGAATGGGGGTCGCGATTTAGTTCCCCTTTTGTGTAAACTGTGTGCAGATTGCTGGAAGTATGTCCAGCACCAACAGACTGATTCCATTAATTGCTCCATGTGGTTGGACCTTGCCATGAGGGCCACGCCATCCCACCCTGATGCACAAAGAAGAGCCATCGATGAGTGGCCTGTCCGGGATCAGCCCCTTGTTCCACGCCTGAACGGAAATGATGCCTTGGCGAATCGTGTGGGCCCTGATCCTCCTGGCCATCCAGAGACTTCATCTGCTGTCTGTATCCTCGTCCAGCCTGTGTTTCAGTCCTGGATATAGTGAGTAGTCACCAGGGTAGCTCCCTGTAACATATAGCTAAATCAAAAGTGTGTCACTGGATTGTTTTGTTCTTTTTCTTTCACAAACTGAGCCCTCCAGCTCCGGATTACAATTAGAGTGTGGTGCATGTTTGTTTCTTTCCTCACAGGGCCCCAACCAGCTGCAATGCCGGCCTACCCCGGGCAATGGTCCTGGCTAGCCCATCTTCCCTCCACCTGGGTACCCAGAGAATGTGACTGTAATCAGGACTCTAAATGCATGCACAGTAGTGAGAACTATAGAGAAAGTAAGCTAATTAACCTGATTGTCCCCCTTCCTTGTTCAAACCCCCCTGAATAAATCAGATCTACATTTTCTGCATTTCAAACAGTCTGTGGATCTTGCTTATGTTTGAAGTATTGTGTTGCTGCCATTTGATCTGTCTAACCTTGTTTTACAGGGGGTCCCCAGGGTCGAATTGGAGAAACCAGTCCTGGTGGTAAGTGCCAAACATTCGGATACGGGTAAAGCATATTTGGGGGTACTGTGAAGGCAATTGTTGCATTCTATGTGGGCCACTTGCAGGAATCGAGGGGGGTTACACTGTCCCAGAGGGCTGTGCCCAGGCTAGTTTGACCATTAATAACCCTGACCTCTGGGTTTTAGAACTCAGGCCCCTTAACCTACTGGTTGCCCAGCAGGCAAGGGTAGTAGCCTTGGAGGTAGCGCCACCTATGGGTTACATCTTGGAGGCACCGCTGGGATTTGTGTCCTCTAGTGGCCAAAGAAGAGAATTACCCCGATATGTTCAGCTTTGGAGAGAAAATGGAGGATCTTGCTACGCCCAAGCTCAAAATCACCTCCCACAAGCTCTTGGTGCACTGAATGATGTGGTGGAGTGAGGTAGAGGGGTTAGATCCCCGGCAGACCCTCCTGTTACTGGATGTCCCCCTAGGGACTACTAATGGCGATATTATAGAAGCTGTGGAACAGCTTAAAGGTTTGGGCAAAGTTGAAGTGAAGGGGAAGGATTCAGACCTGTTTGAGCAGACTATGATAGTTTTACTGTCTTGCAGTTTTCCCATAAATCCAGAGAAGGTACCCCATGTTATCCTGCCTGAAGGGGCCCAGAAGGGCTGGAGGGTCATTCATCTGCATAGTGATCTGGTTACCCTGGGCAGGTCCCCTAGTATAGAGGAGTTTAAGGACAAGTTGCTCAAGTTATTAGCGTCAGAAGGACGAACCGCTCAAGAGCTAGTAAAGGTGCTAGACCTTTCCGAGGAACACACGCCACTGCAGTCCAAGGCCACATCTCCTGCTTCCCCTAAGAGCTCCCCTGTAGTTCCCTCCCCTGTAATAATTCCATCTGTACAGTTGGACTCATACCGTAAACTCAGACTCTTCTCCAGCACAGTCCCTGTGCCTGCAGGGGAGGATGACTTGGAAACATGGATGGACTATGCTACCCCCTTAGTACAGGAATGGCAGTGCTCTGAGGGGGAAGAGAGAAAGAGGCCTATGGAGAGCTTAAGAGGCCCAGCACTGGAGGCTATCCATTTTTTGCGAGTCACTAGCCCAGAGGCTACTGCGGCTGAATACCTCTCTGCACTGGAAGTAGTGTCTGGAAGCACTGAGTCGGGGGATGATTTACTGTGGAAATTCAAGTGTGCTAAGCAATGAAAAAATGAGAAGTTGTCTGCATTTGTTACTAGAATCTAGAGGGCTCTGCAGAGGGCCCACAGGAAAGGAGGGGTGCTGGCTAAGGAACTGAACCGGATCAGAATGGGCCATATTTTAAGGTCAGCCAGATATTCCAGTGTGATGATGTTGAAACTTAAGTTACAAGATAAGAAGGCTAATCCTCCCGAGTACTGTCACCTTATGAAAGAGATTCACAAGGCAGAGACTGATGAAGAGGGCTGGGAGCTGTATGCTGGGGTTGCGGGTACCTGCCAGACCCCGGAGAGAAATGACTCAGATGAGGTGCAGCAGTTGAGAGAGCTGATTAAAGAATTGACAGAGGCGGCCAGAGAACCTGACCTGTATCAGGCGCCCCCTCAGACTAAGAGTGGAGTGGGGGTGCATGTTGTTTCTTCAGAACCCCAGACTGAGGGTAACATATTGGAAGAAGTACGAGAGTTGAGAGCCCTAGTGGGGGACTTGCTATGAACCACACAAACCCCCAAATCTAGTGGAAGTCCAGAAGATCCAGAACCCAAAGCACGAGTCCAAGCTGAATTGCCAAATGCCCCTGGTCTGCTCAAACCAGGGAATGGCCTACAAACTCCCAGAGACCACAGAGAACCTACATTTTGCTATCATTGTGGGGAGGATGGACACACCTGCTTCTTCTACCACTCACCAGAGAATTTGAGGAGGGTCACTACCAGATTATTAGCTGTAATTTGCTGAAATAACAACTGGCCACTGGGGGGGCTGCCCGGAAAAGTTACTCTTCAAAGGCCACAGCCAAATCGATACCTAAGTCTGCGCCATATGAGTGGTCCAAGGTGGTGGGTCCATCTATGGAGACAACGATAAAGGTGAATGGAGTGTCCACCCGGGCTGTGCTTGACCGTGGCTCTCAAGTGACTATAATGTTTCAAGATTGGTATTGGAAGCACTTGCCTGATGTACCCTTATAACCCTTGGAAGGTTTGCATGTCTGGGGGTTGAGTGAAAAGTCGTATCCATACTCTGGGTATATCCGGATCTGGCTGTCTTTCCTTACTTCGGTGGCTGGAGTGGCAGAACAAGTAGAGACCTTGGCCTTGGTGTGTCCCCTACTGGACTGTATGATGGGGTCCTCCTACTAATTGGGACCAATGCTCATATGTTCAGAAGATTGGCAAAATTATGCTATGAGTAGCAGGGGCACCAGACTGACAGGGCCCTGAGAATTCCCGTGTTGATTAAGAAGGCCTATGAGTGGCGGCAGAGTGCTGAGGAGGCGGATCTAAATGAGCCAGTCAGGGTTGTATGGAGGAAGGATCCTGAGTCACTGGTGCTAGCCCCCAATGCCCAGTGTACTCTACAAGGGGAAGTCCGCTTATGGAAAGATGTCAAGAATAGGATACTGATGCTGGATGTGCCAGATGATGGAAAATTGCCAGAAGGATTGTTGGTCAGGCTGAGCATCTTGCCTGCTCGTGCACATGCCTATGCACAATGAGTGATGGTCCAGGTTCACAATGTGTCAGATTGGGAGATTCGGGTGAACAGAGGCTGCACCCTAGCTATTGTACACTGTGCAGACACTGCAGTGTTGCCCAGTAATAAGCACTCTGGAGCGACTGATCATTGCCAGCTGAATGGAAGGCTAGAATCAGCAAGAGACTTGCCCAGAAAGACCAAGTGTTTTCATTAAAGGAGTGGGACGTGGGATGTGTCCAGGGAGCAGAACATCACATACAGCTGCAAGATGAATGCCCATTTCGCGAGAGATCTCGGCTCCTAGCTCCCACAGATATAGATGATGTGAGAAGACACCTGCAGGAGTTGCTTGTGGCTAGTGTGATACAAGAATCCAGAAGCCCCTATGCCTCGCCTACTGTGGTGGTGGGTACAAAAGAATGGGACCATAAGAATGTGCATGGATTATCGAACCCTTAACCGGTGGACCATCCCAGATCAATATAGCATGCCCCGTATACAAGATGCTTTGGACTGTCTGAATGGGAGCAATTGGTTCTCGGTGTTGGACCTTCGCAGTGGGTACTACCAGATCCCTATGGCCCCGGAAGACCATGTGAAAACAGCCTTCATCTGCCCACTAGGGTTCTATGAGTTTATGAGGATGCCCCAGAGGATATCGGGTGCTCCGGACACTTTTCAGCGATTGATGTAATGTGCAGTGTGGGATATGAATTTGTTGGAGTGCCTGGTGTACTTGGACAATGTCATTGTGTTCCGGAGTTCATTGGAGGAGCACGAGAGCCAACTATTTAAAGTGTTAGACCGACTGGAGGATTTCGGCCTTCAGCTGTCCATCGACAAATGCCAGCTTTTTCAGACATCTGTAAAGTATGTGGGGCATATAGTATCCACAGAGGGGATACAGACTGATCCTAGTAAAGTTGAGGCTGTGACCACCTGGCCCCAGTCCCAAAATCTGAAAGAATTACAGCGCTTCCTAGGATTCTATGGCTACTACCGGCGGTTCATAAAGGACCACTCCAGGGTGATTCACCCACTCCTGAATCTTACCCAGGGTTACCCTCCTACGAACTGTAAATACAATAAAGGGGCCTTCTCCAGAACACAAAGAGTATACTTCCACCTAGGTGAACTTTTTGGGTCCCTCTGGACACCCGACTGTGAGGCTGCTTTCCATGAAATAATATATCAGCTCACCCATGCTCCCATCCTAACTTATGCTGAGCCTACTAGACCATATGTGTTGCATACTGATGTTAGCTTACAATGTTTGGGGGCTGTGCTGTATCAAGGACATGAGAATGGTTTGAGACCGGTGGCCTTTGCTAGCATAAGTCTGACCCATCTGAGAAAAACTATCCTGTGCATTAACTGGAGTTCCTGGCATTAAAGCGGGCCATCGTTGACCAGTTCCATGAATATTTGTATTGGGCAAAGATACCGGTAAAGACTGACAATAATCCCTTGACCTATGTGCAGACTTCAGCTAAGTTAGACGCCACTAGCCGTCTGTGGCTTTCTGTGTTGTCTACCTATAATTATGCTGTTGAATACAGATCCAGCTTCAATCACATAGATGCTGATGCCCTATCCCAGAGGCCCACGTTCAATGGTGATTGGGTTAGGTTGTCCGAACCTGACATTCGAGCACTGTGTCAAAAGTTTGATAAAGATGAACAGATATCTATGGACACAGTGGACTGCTTAGTAGACTGCTTGGACCCCTCTGATATCTGCATACCAGCTGCATACTGTCACTTCTCCACTCTAGATATTAGTGCACTACCTCAACATGATAATGACAGCATTCAGTGGACACAGTCCCAAGATCCTATGATTCGGTCAGCCCTTGCAGCCCTCAGTGTAGGGAAAGATGTGTCCAAATTGCGCTCCTCTGATTTGCGAACTGTTTTACTATTTAAAGAAGGCCCTAAATTGAAACTGATTAATCAGTTGCTGTATAGAGAGACAGTAGATAGGGGAGGCCAAGTAGACAAGCAACAATTGGTCTTGCCCACAGCTTTCAGAGACTTGGTGCTGAGGTCCCTCCACAATCACATGGGCCACCTCGGTATTGACCGAACCCTTGACTTAGTGCGATCTCGATTCTACTGACCTAAGATGGGGGCCGATGTTGAGCATCATGTAAGGACTTGTAGTTGCTGCCTGCAGAGAAAGGCCCTGCCCCAGAGGGCTGCCCCCCTTTTCAACATTACCGCCTGCATGCCAATTGAACTAGTTTGCATAGACTTTTTGAGTTTGGAGCTCGATCAGTGAAACATTGGTAATGTGTTGGTGGTTACGGACCATTTTACAAGGTATGCCCAAGCTTTGCCAACCAAAGCTCAGAAGGCATCCACAGTGGACAAGGTGCTAGTGCAGAATTTCTTCATCCACTACGGGGCCCCCCAGAGAATTCATTCTGATCAAGGTAGAGACTTTTTGAGAGTCACTTAATCAAAGAAATGCTCTCCCTATGGGGAGTGTGGAAGTCCAGAACCACCCCTTATCACCCACAGGGGGACCCATAACCAGAACGCTTTAATTGCACCCTGCTGGGCTCTCTTCACCCAAAAGACAAGCCTAAATGGAGCCAGCAGATTAGCACCTTGGTGCACACCTATAATTGTACAAGAAATGATGCTACCGGGTTCTCTCCATACTGCCTCATGCTTGGGAGAGAGGCTCGGCTGCTCGTTGATGTTTGTTTTGGAGTCTCTCCCAATGGGGTTTGAGCTGAAAATTATCTACAATATGTACAAAAACTGAAGGCCCAATTGAATCATGCATATCAACTAGCCCAGACGATGGCTGCAAAGAGAAACTTAGCCAATAAAGAAAGATATGATAAAAAAGTAAAGGTCTAATAGCTTCGAACTGGAGACCATGTATTGTTGTGAAATTTGGGACTGCATGGTAAACATTAAATTGCTGAACGATGGCACCATCTTCCTCATATAGTAGTAGGCAAATTGGATGACTTACCCATGTACAAAATGCGGCCTGAAAATGATTCGAAAGCTGTCAAGACCATGCACCGTAACCATTTACTGCCTATTGGTCAAGCCATGATTGAGACTGAACCCCCTGAGATTGTTCCTTCTGGACCGGTGACTCGGGCTGCTGCCAAACAAAGACAGAGTCAACCTACCCAAGTGGTCATGGCCTGCAGGTTTCCTCCACAGTGAGCCCAGAACAATAATGACTGTTAGTCCACTTCTGATGAGAGTGAGTGCGACTATGCTTATTATCCCTCTTATGAACTGAGTCAGCTGTTCCGCGGTAACCCCATGATCAATTGTGGGGATGAAGCTGGGTCTTCTGGATTGCCTAACCCACTCAGCTTTGTCCCTGGAGCCAATGCTCCCTGAGAGTGAAGCGCGCAGTGTCATGTCTGATGATATTGAGTCACTCTGTATAGTGGAACTGTGTGATTTACCCAAGGAAGAGGCAGATGATCTGAGTCGGAGTGGTGATATGCCAGAACCTGAAGAATACTTTGAGTGTGATGATAATTCCCTTCCAGTGCCAGAGTGCCTTCCAAGTGAGCAAAGTGTTGGTGAAACAGAATCTACAGAGCCAGGGGCTGACAGTGCTCTGAGTTCGAACTTTTCTACCCAGGCAGAGGCCCCCCTCATCAGTAATGAATGCACAGAAACTGAAGCTAAAAGTGCAGAGACTGTGGTTGTTCCCCCCAGGAAGACAGGCTGAGCCATTAAACCAATAATATGCTTCAGTTATGATTCCCCTGGGAGGCCAGCAGATTTGCCCTTCAATGTGGTCCACAAGGGGGTTTATGTGTCTCAGAGTTCACTGCCCAAACTGAGCTTAGGTGAAAATTCCAGGTTGATTATTCTGCCCTTTTGGTATAGTGCCCCTGCCTTGTCTAGCCCTCAGTTAGCTGATAGGGAAGGGCCCCCTCTCTCATTGTTCGATGTGCAGGAATTAATTACCTGATTCCGTACAGCAGTGTGTGTAAAATTACCTGTGTGACATGTGCATGATGTAATTCAAGATAGATGATGTACTGTGAAATGCAGAGAATGTGTATAGTAAATGTTGAATATGTTGACTGATGTCCTAGAAGTTACAGGCCTAGCCTGCTAATGATATAGATATATGGTATAAATTGCAATTTCAATTACTGTGATGGTACCCACTTGCATGGACGCCAAGTTTTTCCAGGCAAGGAAGGGTGTAACCCCCCTATCAATGGGGGTTCCTGAGGGGTCTTCCACGAGCTTGCCAAACTGCTCGCTGCCTGGCTGGTGCTCGGTGCCATAGTCATTTAAATGTATGGCCCATGAGTGCCTGTGTGTCCTCCATGTACTGTCGCTTTAAGGGCTGCCCGTGTGCAGTAATAATTAATCTGGGAGGGGGACTGAGTGTTTCCATGCTCGGGTCCCGCCCGGGTTGCCTGCTAATTGCTCCATTGCTGCCATCGCTAATTGTGCAGAGGGAGCCCTGTTGAAAGATGTAACTAATTGCTGATAATCACTAAAATACTAGCATACAGATTGAGACTGTGGCAGGCCAAAGCCATTATCACAAAAATTAAACACCCTAAATCAAGCACCCTATCCTATAAAAGCGACCAAATTACAGAAGCCTTTTTCAGCTACTATAAGAACCTGTACCATCCCCAGACTGAATCTTCTTCCACAGAAAAAAATAGTTTCTTGGACAAACTAAACATTCCCACCCTGACGCAAGAACAGTAGCTCCGGTCCGGAAAATGCAAATTATTAAAGCCATTCAGCACCTTAAGTCAGGCAAGTGTCCGGGTCCGGATGGGTTCAGCAGGGAGATCTACAAATCACTAACCAAGGAGCGAGCTGCCCATCTCCTCCAGGCCTTTAATGAGGTTTGGGGGGGTGGCGCCCCCTTCCTGGAGTTATGCCACCATTACAGTCCTACACAAACAGGGTAAAGACCCTGCAGAATGCAGGTCTTGTCGACCAATCTCACTACTCAACGTGGACTATAAAGTATTTACTTCTATAATAGCCAACAGACTAAATGATCTCCTTCCAAAAATAATCTCCCAGGATCAAACCGGGTTCATCACTGGTAGACAGGCTCTAGACAGCATCAGGCATTCAATAAATATTATAAACAAAATCTCACATGACAAGACCCCAGCTTGTGTCATGAGCCTTGATGCCGAAAAGGCATTTGACAAGGTGTCTTGGCCCGTTTTGTTTAAAGTCCTGGATAGATTCGGCTTCCCACAAGCAATGATCCGAGCTGTTAAGACCCTGTACACATCACCACAGGCATACATTAAACTGAACAGGGGCATTTCCAAAAGATTCTCGCTGGGTAGGGGTACCTGTCAGGGATGCCCTTTGTCACCCCTACTATTCGCACTTTACATAGAACCCCTGGCCTGTGTAATTCGAGAAAACCCCCATGTCACAGGGGTTAAAGTTGGAGACGTCGAACACAAAATCTCCTTGTATACGGATAATGTCCTTCTCTGTATCACTAACCCAAACCAATCCATTCCCCAGATTTGGAACACTCTGGAGGAATTTGGCTTTCATGCAGGTTATTCCCTAAATAAAGACAAAACAGAAATTCTAAGGTTCTTTTACCAGCCACCCCAACATATAACAAACCTACTCCCTCTGAACTGGAATAAACAAAAAATTAAATATCTAGGAGTTCAGCTCACAAAACCACTCAATAAACTTTTCTCCTCAAATTTTGGACCCTTTTTGACAGCTCCAGCAAGACATCGCCAAATGAGGTCTCCTGAACCTACTGATGTACTCCAAGATCCAAACAGTAACCATGAACATTCTCCCCAGATTTATATACTTCTTCCAGTCCCTCCCAGTAACCATCCCTAGTAAACAATTTAATGAATGGAAAAAATCATATCCAGATTCATTTGGTCCCCTGGGAGACCGAGAATGAAAATGCAAATTATGCAATCAGATAAATCAGTTGGGGGTAGAGCAGTCCTTAACCTTGAGGACTACTGTTTAGCCGCCCACTTAAGGAATGCCTTGTTATGGAGCTCTGCATCATACCAGGCACATTAGAAGAATACTGAGATGTCCCTCAGTGAAGACCCACCACTGGAGGCTAGGGTGGGGATCGCCTTTTGACGAAAGAAGGGGGCTTTACTCTTTTGTCATTAGTAAACACCGAAGACCGAAGATTTTGCTAAATGCGATCAGCCTGTCAGGAACTTCAGCTACTTCTGAGCTCCCGGTTTAAGCAGTGACTTTGCGATCGTGATCGGGGAGCAGTTTGCCTGGTGCAGTGATTCTTCCTTACATATAAATGTGCTGTGTACTGAATGGGGGTCGCGATTTAGTTCCCCTTTTGTGTGAACTGTGTGCTGATTGCTGGAAGTGTGTCCAGCACCAATGGACTGATTCTGTCAATAGCTCCATGTAGTTGGGCCTTGCCACGAAGGCCAGCCCATCCCACCCTGATGCACAGAGAAGAGCCATTGATGAGAGGCCTGCCTGGGGATCAGCCCCCTGCTCCACGCCTGAATGAAAATGACGTCTCAGCGAATCATGTGAGCCCTGATCCTCCTGGCCATCCAGAGACTTCATCTGCTGTCTGCATCCTCGTCCAGCCTGTGTTTCAGTCCTGGGTATTGTGAGTAGTCACCAGGGTAGCGCCCTGTAACATATAGCTAAATCAAAAGTGTGTCACCTGATTGTTTTGTTCTTTTTCTTTCACAAACTGAGCCCTCCGGCTCCGGATTACAGTTAGAGTGTGGTACATGTTTGTTTTCTTTCTCACAGGCCCTCGGACTCACTGCAACTGCTCATTCCCGAGCAACAGTCCTGGCTAGCCCACCTTCCCTCCACCTGGGTACCCAGAGAGTGTGACTGTAATCAGGACTCTAAATGTATGCACAGTAGTGGGAACTATAGACAAAGTAAGCTAATTAACCTGATTGCCCTCCCTTCCTTGTTCAAATCCCCCTGAATAAATCAGATCTACTTTTTCTGCATTTCAAACAGTCTGTGGACCCTACTTATGTTTGAAGTATTGTGTTGCTGCCATTTGCTCTGTCTAACCTTGTTTTAAAGGGGTCCTCAGGATCAAACTGGAGAAACCAGTCCTGGTGGTAAGTGCCAAACATTCAGATACGGGTAAAGCACATTGGGGGTACTGTGAAGGCAATTGTTGCATTCTGTGTGGGCCACTTGCAGGAATTGAGGGGGGTTACAGTGTCCCAGAGGGCTGTGCCCAAGCTAGATTGACCATTAATAACCCTGACCTCTGGGTGGAGGCACCCGTTTTAGAACTCAGGCCCCTTAACCTACTGGTTGCCCAGCAGACAGGGGTAGTAGCCCTGGATGTAGCTCCACCTGGGGGTTACAGATGTATTTCATTGAGACAAGAAAAGATAGGGGAGATCTGATAGAAACATTTAGGTATTTCAGGGGAATCAGCATGATAGACTGCCAAAACTGCAAAGGGACTTGCACAGGGGGCATGAATACAAGATCCCCAGGAGTGAATTCAGGAGTGATGTTAGGAAGTACTTCTTCATGGAGAGGGTAGTGGACAAGTGGATTTACTTGGCAAGAGAAGTACATTAGTTGAGGTAAATAGATTCAAGGTGGGGAGGGACAGATATAACGGATTTATAGTAGGGGGAGCAAGGGAGGTGCAAGTAAGTAAAACTGCTAACGTACTGACCTGCTAATTGGGGGCTAAGGTTAAACCCACCCAATGATAGGCTGGATGGAATTAGGTAGGCCCGGAGCAGACTGAATGGACCTTTGTACTTTTTCTGCCTATAATCGTTTCTATGTTTCTAAGAGGATTTGAAAGTCAATGAAAATATTATAAAAGGAATAAATTACTCCTAAGTATTCATACTGTAGTAAGGCAGTAATGGCACCGACCAGTTCTGGAGACATTTAGGTTTCTCACCAGAACCCCAGGATGCTCTTACAGCCTTATATGAACACTTTCTATGTTTCTGATTTGTTATATATTTATAAATTACCAGTCCACCTTTACTTGCTCTGGTGTTGCTGACAGTCTGTTTTGTTTTACTTTTTCTTTTGGTGTTGGTTGGTATGTGCTGAAGTAGTGACATACTATAGGAACTTAAAATCTCTTAATCTGTGAGTTCATCCAATATATCATAACCAGTCTATTACATGCACTAGGAACTCACCAGTTACATAAACCACTGTATTTTATAAGGAACTTAAAGTGATTTTTCTGATTTCCAGACAAACGAAATCACCGTTGGCATTAGCAAAACTCAGTTACTCAAGACTCCAAACAATCTGAATTCCCAGACATTCATTTTTTAAATGTATTTATTATTTTTATCATCGTGAAGGTATTTTGCATGAAAAAAAAGCCTCTTAGCGCTTTAGGCTTTCTTAGTTCCAATTGTTTTTTCTGCCTTGAAGTCAAAATCATCTACTGGTCTTATGACATCAGAATGTCTTTCATGGTAAGGTTGTGATGTCACTGCAGAGGATCCTGACTTTAAAGCAGAAACATTGATAGGAACGGATGCATGCCAAGGCACAAACAGCCTGATATCATGCATATGTCTTAAGCAACAAAGAATGGAATGTCCTGAAATGTAAACTTGTTGAGAATACTATGGGATGTGAGCTCTGCTGATGCCAACTGTGTTTTACAGAAAACTGACCAATCACTTTAATGTACAAACATTACAGTTCCACGATATTGGCTTTTCCAGGAAAAACCGAATTGGAAGGGACTTTGGCTGAGGGAGCCTTTTTTCCCTTAAGAGGTGCCAGAAGCCCCCCACCACCACATTCCTGAGTGATGAACAGATATCCGAGCCCTCAGCGACTGATGTGGGGAGGATAGGCTCTGGCTCTAGCTGGCACAGGATAGGAGTGACAGGGCAGGGGGAATTTATGGAGTAGGAGGCTAATTAAGAACAGATCAGGGACAGTGGAGTAGGGAAGGGGTGGGTGAAATTGAGGGTAAACAAACTCTAGTTTCCTGGGAGCCCAACCTTTTATGTCTGGGACACCAGGGAGATAGGGTACACTCACCCTGGAAGGGTAAAGTGTAAAGGGTGGCAGACAGGAAGGAAGGGCAAAGAGCAGTTGGGGGAGGTAGGGAAGACCCCCTTGGACACAGCTCTGCTTGTGGAGGATCACTGGAAGGGTCATGAAGGCATTTTTTTCACTTTCTCCCCAATTTTTTTTTTATATGTTTTGCCCTTATTGTGACTGGGCGCAGGGTGCTCAGGTTACAGGTGAGGTAGATTGGAACCTGTCGTAGCCATTGTAAGCAGACACGGAGTCTGAGTCAGCGGGGTGTCACGCAGTGAGCATGACAGCTCAAGTTGGCACTGGAAGGGGAGTGGGCTTTGCCTGGCATGGTATGTACCTGACCCATAGCAGAGGAGGGAGGGCTTTGTGGGCTATGACTTCTCCCTTCTCCCAAAGGTCTACAGGGCAGCTCATGGCTCATCCTGTGCTACTGGTAGGTAGGGGGAGGAGAAAATGGCAGACTCCTGTTCTGTGAGGTCCCCTTTGCGTTGCTCCACTTCATCTATGATTGGAGTTTCTTGAGCAGACTCCCCATTGCACATGATGCATGCAACATGTACTGCTCTAGAAATCTTCAATAAACATGGCTATGGCCATTTAACCCAAAAGCTGGTCTGGTTATTGCTGGGGGGGGGGGATTTATGGGTTCTTAAGCAGCTAAATGGTCTTGTTATACTGCATACAAAATAGCCTTGTTATACTGCATACAATTCTGGGACCTAAATTATAAATAGTGTATAAAAGATCTATAAAAGCTAAAGTACAAGACTTCAAAAGTGAATAAGAAGGTTGGAAGACTTCGGTAATGAACACAAACTGAGGCATCTAGGGCTATTTACAGTTAAGAGATGGGGATAAGAAGGGGATATAATGGAAACCAGACTCTAAAAGGACATCCAAAGCAGTGCAGGGCAAAGGCACACTGTATTTAAAGTGGTGCAGGACAGTTTAACAAGAGGGTTCAGGATTAAGGTTAGATGCATAAGGAAGTACTTCTCAATACACAAAGTGACCCATTTATGGAGCAAAAAGTCAGCGTATGCAGTAAGGGCTCAGAATGAGAAGAGTTTCAAATACAAATTAGATGAATACAGTACTTGGTAGAAAGGAATATTGCTGTATAGAACTGCTAACAGTGCATGGGATGCGTACAATACATAGACATGAGCCTTTCTCTGTCTCAGAATGCCTATGTTCCTTATTCAAAACAATTTAAACATGAATTGCTAAAGGTATTATCAATTCTTAAAATATGTCCATGTACTAGTGTTTATGCATAACTAAAAACTTTTCTGAAAATATGGTATTTTTCAGTCTGCCTGCCTATGCAATCTATCTACCTATTTGTGTATGTGAGTTATCTGTCTATAATTTACTGCATGAAATGTGAAACATCAACTGCAATATTAATACTTTTACTGGTGTTCACTGAAGTACAAATAATCATGACTTCCCATCAGGACATTTTATTGAATCCGCATGGTTAGGTTGTTTGCACAGCATGCAAGTTTCCCTTACAGAATCTAACATCTCCAGGAGGGACACTTAGCCAATGAGGGCACTGAAATATTTATTCATAGTTTGGTAATTTCCAGGTCTGATTACCACAGCACCTTGTTGGCTGACATTCCTTTCTCTTCTCATATGCCCCTGAGTCTGATAGTTTTTCTGATCATCATTAGTTCATAAAGCTCCTTTGTTGTAACAACTAAATTAGCTGCTGCACAAACTCTATATTATGTTCTAAAAAACGATTCTCACTTGTAATGTTCTGTTTTTAATTCAGACCTGTTTTGATAACTTATCTTCTTGACCTAGTATCCTTTTACTGTATATGCTCCCAAGTCAGGCTCTACATTTGCAAAGTTATTCTGAGTGGCATGGACTCTTTGACAAAAATGTCTTTACTGAATACATACACAGATTACAAATTATATATACATCTCTTAACATTAACGGTACAAAACAAATTATGAAGCATAATATACAACATCACTTGTATGTGAAAAAACAGTAATTCCCCTAAACCCATGGTGGAAGCATTAATCAAGTTTAAGTATATATAAAAAAATTAACCAATAGCGTGTCATCCCCTTCTCCATCCAATAGTTCTTATCACATCCTTTAAATGTCCATCTATCTCACCCATATAAGGACCCTGTCTCACAGTCCAAGTTTTGAATATTTTTAAATCCCTGAGACCCTTGGTACAACTTCTATAAACCCTTGTGATAAGTTGGACCAGAACCCCAGAAATATAGGGCATGTTCACCCATTTTTGTAAAGTGTCTCTCCCATGCCCTGCCCACCCCTGCACCCTAGCCCAGCATTATTTTGGGACAAAGGGGTCAGGCTGACATAATATATGACCACTGAAATTAATTCAAAGGCACCCCCCCATAGCACCTTCCCCATTTTGAGCAGGTGAGCCCCCAGAGGCCCTGGTGGAAGGGTTATCCATCTCTCTGTTGATATAGCAGTACAAAGGAGATAAAACAGCAAGGAATTTTTCTTCCTTCAATCTTAAAGAGACTAGTGAATTTTTCCACATGCTCTATCTTAACTTTTGCTCTCCACTGTGCCACTGAAGGTGGACCAGGGGAGAGCCACTAAATGGTTACACATTTCAAGGCTGCAAACCAGAGGATGTGAGTCAGTTTAGAACTCCATCTACTGCCTCTCATTAAGGTTCATTTTGTATGCCTGGTTAGGTGCCCATAGTTAGGGAAGAAGATGGCTTCCAACTACAGCAGGCACATTGTAAACTACTTAAAGCAGTTGTGCAGGGACAGAGGAGTCCAGTTCGAGATGAAAGCCACCAAAAAGAACCTCGTGGATGCCCTGATGGTAGCAAATACCCAGAGCATCGAGTCACAGACAGTGACTGAAAAGGACCAAACCTTGAGAGTGGCAGGGCTATCGGCCAGTGCAGTATCCAGATCCGATGAGAAGGGCAACAGGGCCACTGTCAGCAAAGGGCCACAGCAGCAGGGGAAGGTCACCAGTATCCTGGATCCAGAAGTACTCAGGCTGCAAACTGAGTTGAGCAGAATGGAGCTGGACTTCCAGAGGGAGAGGGACCGTGAACAGCAGGAGGTGGACCGTGAGGCAGAGCGAGAATGCCGAGAGGCAGAGTGAGAACGCTGAGATGCTGACTGTGAGGAACGTGAGCGCCAGAGGCAACATGAACTGGAGAAGCTACGACTCCAACCAGCGGCACCAGAGCAGGTAAGTGGCTTGGGTTTAACTGGAACTACAGGACTGGGTCACAAATTGAATTCCAAATTGATAGCCGGATTTAAAGAGGGGAGGATATGGATGTCTTTTTAAATTCTTTTGAAAAAGTTTATATTCAGGCTAAAATTCCTAGGGAGTCCTGGAGATTATAGCTATCCCCGCTACTTACCGTGAAAGCTTGGAATGCATTGGGTCAAATATACAATGAGGACAGTGATGATTACAGCAAACTTAAATCTGCACTGTTAAAGAAATTTGAATTAACTGCTGAATCATACAGAGTTATATTCCATAAGCTCAGGAGAAGCCCTGACATGAGCTACAAGGAGCTAGCCATGAAACAATGTCAGTTTTTAAAATGTTGGTGGGAAGGAATTGAAGCAAACTCTGTTGATAAAATTGAAAATGTGATTTTGTTAGAAAAGTTTTTCTGGGCATGCCCAGCAGAGCTGAAAACCTGGCTGGAGGACCGAGATCCCAAAACAGTGCAAGAGGCTGCTGAACTCTCGGACCACTATGCCAAGAGCAGACCTGCTCTGAGAGTGAATGGGGTTGGCGTGGCAGCGCAGAAAGGGAAAAGCACACCTTCAGGAAGCTAAAACCCTCACTGCCTCCACCAAAACCAGTTAGCCCCAGGTTTCAGAGAAAAGATTTCTCTGAGAAAAGAAATGAATGTTGGTTGTGTAAAGAAACTGATATTGCCAGACAGTGTCCCAAAAAGGAGAGCAATACACAATAGGGGGCTAGGAAGGAAGTGGGTTGTTTGTGTGTCCCTGGAAGCATGCCAGTGAACATGAGGGAACACATGCACCCAGTCATGGTGAATGGTGTACAGACGCAAGGTTTAAGGGACAGAGGGGCATCCTTTGACCTTGGTAAAGGGGGATCTGGTACAGCCCGGTCAGCTTATACCCAATAAATATGTTACTGTACAAGACTTTACTGGTGGGGAGAAAACATTGCCCCTTGCTAGTGTTCTTACAGCAGTAAGAGAACCTTCCCCCAGGCCAGACTTGATGGTAGGAAGGGACCCCCCCCCATCCAGGGAGCACCAGAGCCTCCACCACTACCTCAGAGGTTGCAAAGAAAGCACAGCAGTTGGACCACAGTGGGCTCAGGGAGGGTGAGGAGGGTGGAACAGAGGCACACCCAGTCAGTTGTTCCACTCCACAATCCATACACCATTCTGGGGGAGCACAGCTCCCCTATGGATGCACCCATGGAGGAGATTAAGGAGGCTGAGGACACCTGTCACAAGAGAGGCCCACAGGAGGGAGGCAAAGGATGCCACAAGGAAAGGAAGCAGCTCCTGGTGGGGACCCAATTATTAGGGACAGAACTGGGGAGCAGGAAAACTGAAGTAAAGTGCCTGCCTGGTGCCATGGCTTGTAGGACAGGAAGCGATCCTCAGGATCACGAGAACAGCTGCACGGAGTTCGAGCTGGATGTCATTGTCCACCTAGGGACAAATGACTTGGCTCAACATGAGATTAGAGCAGTGCAGAAGGACTTTTAGAACTGGGAGGGGCCTAGACAAATAGCACACACAGTAACCTTCTCAGAGGTGCTGCCTGTAAATGGCATGAGTGAGGCAAGGGTACTTTGCACCATGCAGTTTAATGAGTGGTTGAAAAATGGTGTGGAGCACAGGGGTTTGGCTTCATTGGGGACTGGGGTTCCACCTGGAGGGACACCAGCCTATACTGGCAGGATGGTCTGCATCTGTCCAGGAAGGGACAAGTCTTTTGAGCAATCGGTTTAAATGCTTCATTGGCAAGCTTTTAAACTAGTCAAGGGGGGAGGCACTGATAAGCAGCAGGAAAATCCCAGCCTCCCTACAAAACAGGGTACTAAATGAGAAAAAGACCGAGGTAGAAAGGTCAGTGGGGGATGCTGCAACAGAAAGTAAAGCCATCAAAAAATGGAGAGCAATGAGTACCAATGCACGTAGTCTGAGTAACAAGCTTCCTGAATTAGTGGCCTTGATGGAGGAGGAACATCTGGATATCGTGAAGTCACAGAAACATGGTTCACACAAACCATGACTGGGACATAAACATACCAGGATACACTATCTACAGGAGGGACAGGGAGGGTAAAGAGGAGGAGGAGTTGCTCTTACATAAGGGAAGGAATCAAAGTAACAGAACAAAAAGAAAACAGGGAGGAGAAGAAGCACTGTGGGTAAATTTGGAGACCGGCAATGGCACCACAATCCGCACAGGGGTTGTATACAGACCCCCTTCTCAGGGGGAGGAAATGGACAAGGAAATGATAGAAAGTATACTTAGTATGGCAAAAAAAGGGGAGATATTGCTGATGGGTGATCTGAATATGCCAGATGTTAACTGGAGTGCAGTTGCCACAGCCACTTCGAAGAGTGGGGTTATTCTAGATGCCCTACAGGGGCATGCCTTAGACAACTAGTATTGGAGCCCGCCGAGAGGAGCAATCTAGACCTGGTTCTCTCAAATGGAGATGAAGAGAGGATCACAGATGTAGAAGTGGGTAGCCATCTGGGAACTAGCACCATCGAACAGTATGGTTCACATAAACACAGCAATAGAGTCAAGCCACAAAGGCAAAGGTACTGGACTTTAGGAGGGCTGACTTTGCCAAAATGGGTAAGTGCCTAAGGAATGCACTAGCACATGGGCAGGAAGGAGGGTGGAAGAACAATGGGGAATAATAAAACTGCCATCACAGAGGCAACAAGCCTTGTGTGAAGCCAATAAACAAAACTAAACGATGTAAGAAACCACTATGGTTCTCAAAGGAAGTGGCAGTGAAGGTTCAAGAGAAAAGAAAGCTTTCAGGAAGTACAAGGAATCGGAGAAGGAGCAGGACAGAGAACTGTATCAGTTAAAGCAAAGGAAGCTGGGAAGGCAGTCAGAACAGCAAAGGCCCAAACCGAGGAAATGATAGCCAACTCAGTTAAGAAGGGGATAAAACCTTTATAGATACATCAGGAGCGAAGGAGAGACCAAGGGAGGATAGTGAGGCTTAATAAAGGGGGAGGGTGGGCAGAGGGAGACTGTGAAAGGCAGAGATACTAAACAAATATTTTGCTCAGTATTTACAAAGGAAGAGGGGTGTACCTAGAACAAACAGTAGAAACACACTGGATACAGAAGTTGATACCAGCCCATTTACAGACGAAAGGGTTCTGAAAGAACCTTAAAACTGAAGGTGGACAAAGCAATGGGGCCTGATGGGATTCATCCCAGAATTTAAAAGAACTAAGGGTAGAATTAGTGACACCACTGACTACCCTGTTTAACAAATCATGGGAGGATGGGTGGTACCGAGGACTGGAGGAGGGCAGATGTGATTCCCCTTCACGAAAGTGGGAGCAAGGCAGAAGCAGGAAACTACAGACCTGTTAGTTTAACCTCAGTGGTAGGGAAAATTATGGAATCACTTCTGAAGGAAAGAATTGTCAAGTATCTAGAGGCCAGAGGGGCACAGGACCCAAGGCAGCATGGATTCACAGCAGGAACGTCATGCCAGACAAATCTGATAGATTTCTTTGACTAGGTGACCAAAGTAGTAGATCAGGGAGGGGCCGTGGACATGGCCTACCTAGACTTTAGCAAGGCATTTGACACAGTCCCACACAAAAGATTAATATACAAGTTAGCTAGCCTGGGAGTGGGTCCCAAGATGACAGCCTGGGTAAAAAATTGGCTGGAAAATAGGACACAGAGAGTAATAGTAAATGGAGTCCACTCTGATGAAAGGAGTTACTAGTGGTACCGCAGGGTTCAGATAGACTAGTCCTCTTCAATGTCTTTATAAGCTTACATTGCAGAGGGACTGAAGGAAAAGTATGTCTCTTTGCAGATGACACAAAGATCTGCAACAGAGTTGATGCACAAGGTGGGGTGTAAAGGATGAAAAGGGACTTGGCAAGGTTAGAAGAATGGTCAAATGTATGGCAGCTTAGATTCAATGCTAAGAAGTGCAAGGTAATGCACCTGGGAAACAAAAACCCAGGGGAAGAGTACACAATGGGGGGTGAGATACTAACAACAACAAAAATGGAAAGGGACCTGGGAGTAGTCATATCAGATGACCTAAAGGTGGGCAAGCAATGTGAGAGGGCAGCAATGAGGGCTGGGGGGATATTGGGATGCATAGAGAGGCATCACCAGTAGAAAACAGGAAGTTATTATCCTCTGTACAGACAGCTGGTCAGACCCCATCTGGAGTACTGCGTGCAGTTCTGGAGACCCAGTCTTCGCAAAGACATAGACAGGATGGAAGCTGTCCAGAGGAGGGCAACTAAAATGGTGCAGGGTCTGCACCAGAAGACATATGAAGAGAGACTAAAGAAGCTTAATATGTATAGCCTCGAGGAAAGGAGGGAGAGGGGGACATGATAGAAACTTTCAAGTACCTCAAGGGAATCAACAAAGTCCAAGAGGGTAGCATCTTTCAAAAAAAGAGGTATGCAAGAACAAGGGGGCACAATTTGAAGATAGAGGGGGCGGCTCAGAGGTAATTTAAGGAAGTATTTTTCACAGAGAGGGTTGTGGATGCATGGAACGCCTTCCGGAGGAGGTCGGAGTCAAAAACAGTGGTGGAATTCAAGCATGCATGGGACAGTCATAAGGCAATTCTAGGGATGGGGGTAGGAAAAGTAGGCTGCTGGTTAACTAGGATCTGCAGCTTATCCAGTAGGCAGGAAAATGGGCAGACTGGGTGGGCCAAGCAGTCCTTATCTGCCGTCAAATTCTATGTTTCTATGTTTCTATGTTTCTCCTAGACTTGGGTGAAACAAGGGGGACTGTGCAACAGGTGGCTGTAGCCAAAGCCTTAGCAGTGGATGTGATCCTGGGCAACAATCTAAAACAGGGTATGGGGTGTGCAGTTACCCGTAACCAAGCAACAAGGGAAAATTGTAGTTCCCTGAACCCCACAGAAGCCATTGTGGAAACCACTGGAAGGCTGGTTCCCCAGCCTGTGTCTCCTGATATGGAGTTTAAGAAAAAGGGGGTAGAAATTTCCCCAGTAGCAAGTAACCACCCAGCTACAGAGGGTTACTCTGAAGAGGGAGGGGTTACCCATTGTCAAAGGGTTGGGACTGACAGTGATCCTCAGTGCCCTGACGCTAGTGCTAGGGACCCTAGTTTAGCAACTGGAGGGGACCTGTCCCATGCCTTGGGAATGTGTGAGGGGTTTGCAGGAGCTCAGAGAAGTGACTCTAGTCTTGAGAAGCAGAGGGCTTTGGCAGACTCTGATGGGGCACAGGGAGGTGATGGCAAACATAAAGTTTACTGGGAAAATGGACTGATGTATACTCAGGCTGTGCAGACAGAGGGAGGGGTGCTAGGCAGGCAGCTTGTCATTCACCAGGGGTATCAGGAGCAGTTGCTCAAGACTGCACATGAAATTCGCTTGTCTGGTCATCTAGGAATTGCATGCACTACGCAGTGGTAGGCGCAGAATTTCTATTGGCCAAACTTCACCCAGCAGGTGAAGGAGTATTGCAGGTCTGTCACTGGTGCCAAGAAATAGGGAAGGCGGGCAAGAAAATCCAAGCCTCTCTGATCCCATTGCCCATAGTGGAGGAGCCATTCCAGAGGGTGGGAATGGATATTGTGGGGCCTTTAAATACCCCCAGCTCCTCAGGGAAGAGATTCATCCTGACTGTGGTGGATTATGCCACCCGGTACCCAGAGGCAGTCGCCCTATCCTCACTGAGGACAAACAAAGTGGCAGATGCCTTACTTGGGATTTTCTCCTGTGTTGGGTTTCCGCAGGAGGTTATCACCGATCAAGGGGGTTCCTTCATGTCGGACCTGATGAAATGTTTGTGGGAGAAGTTTGGGGTTGTGCAGAGATGCCAATGGGCTTGTGGAAAAATTCAATGGTACCCTGAAGTCAATGCTCCAGGTGTTTGATGAACAGCATGGGAGGGACTGGGAGAAATACCTCCCCCACCTGTTGTTTGCATACAGGGAGGTGCCCCAAGAGTCGACAGGATTTTCCCCCTTCGAACTCTTATATGGACACCGGGTATGTGGGCCCCTAGACTTGATCCAGGAGGACTGGGAAGGCAAGCATGCCACCCAGGGAACTCCCATAGTGGATTACATCCTTAAGTTTAGGGAAAGGCTGAAGGAGCTTATGGGGACAGCCCAGAGCAACCTGGCAGCTGCTCAACAGAAACAAAAAGTGTGGTACGACTGCAGAGCCAGAGCTTGCTCATACATGGTGGGTCAGGAAGTCATGGTCCATATTCCGGTCCGGAAAGATAAGCTGCAGGCTGAGTGGGCAGGACCGTACAAAGTGGTTAGGAAGGTAAATGACGTGAACTATATTACAGAGTTACCTGACCGAAGACAGACAAAAAGGATGTACCATGTCAACATGATGAAGCCATATGCAAATAGGGCTGACATGGTGTTTGCAGTGTGTAGTCCTAGGGAAGGGACGGACGAAGGAGACCCCCTTCTGGACTTGCTGGAAGAAAGTAAGCGTCAGTCCTCCGTGGAGACAGTTAAATTGTCTCCCCAACTGACCCCGGACAAGATCCAGAAAGTAAGGGAGGTTTTAGCAGACTTTGCCCCATTGTTTAGCGCCAAGCCTGTACAAACCCCCTTAGCAACTCACGATGTGGAGACAGGGACACAGACGCCCATACGGCGGACAGCATATCGGGTGTCAGAGGCTGTCCAAAAGGACATTAGGAAGGAAGTGGAGGAGATGCTGGATTTAGGAGTAATCCAGAGATCTCACAGCCCCTGGGCCTCACCCATAGTCCTTGTGCCCAAGCCAGATGGCTCTACTCATTTCTGTGTGGACTGTCATGGACTGAATGCAGTCACGAAGTCAGACGCCCATCCGATGCCCCGGACGGACAAACTCCTAGACAAGTTGGGAGGGGTGACCTACCTTACGACCACTGACCTGACCAAGGGATATTGACAGGTAGAGTTGACGGACAGCGCTAGGGAGAGGTCGGCCTTCATCACTCCAATAGGCTTATTTGAATTTAAAGTAATGCCTTTCAGAATAAAGAACACACTGGCCACTTTCCAAAGGTTGGTGAACCAGGTGTTAAATGGTGCTGAGGAGTATGTCATGGCATACCTGGATGACATTGCCATCTTTAGTAACAGCTGGGAGGAACACCTATCCCACCTTAGGGAAGTGCTGGGCAGGATACAGAGGGCCGGTCTCACTGTTAAAGCCAGGAAGTGCCAGGTGGCCATGGGAGAAGTGGCATACCTCGGACATGTGGTAGGCCGGGGACAGCTCTGTCCTAACCAAATAAAAATAGAGGTAATCCAGGAGTGGCCCAGGCCAGAAATGCAGAAGCAGGTCAGGAGTTTTCTTGGGACAGCAGGGTACTATAGAAAATTTTTACCCAATTATAGTGGCCAGGCTGCTCCCCTATCTGAGCTGGTAAAGAAAAGGATGCCAAAGAAAATTACCTGGGGACCAGCCTGTGAAGAAGCCTTTATCAGATTGAATGAGGCACTGTGCAGTGCTCCTGTTTTGACAAGTTCTGACTATAGCAGACCCTTTATAATTCAGATTGACACCTCAGACATGAGTATTGGGGCAGTACTGAGTCAGACAAGGGAAAGATCATCCTGTAGCTTATCTGAGTAAGAAGTTACTTCCCAGGGAGCAGGCATACTCCACGGTGGCAAAGACGTGTCTTGCCATAGTGTGGGCCCTAAAGAAGTTTTTGTGGTACAGACTGATCACAACCCCCTGGTTTGGCTGATGCAGATGGAAAAAAACAATGGTAGATTGCTAAGATGGAGTCTTGCTTTGCAAGGGTATGATATGACAGTATTACATAGGGCTGGAGCCAAAAATCATAACTCCGATGGGTTGTCTCATGTCTATTAGGAGTGAACTGATTTGGGAAGCTCATCCCATGCAGGGGATAGAGCCCCCAAATTCAGTCTAGGTGGACAGGATTGTGACACTTGGACAGCTGGTTCTGATCGCTCTATGATTTTTGTAATATAAAAATGTGTTATGGAGTGTCTCTCATGAGACATGCTGTTTCAACTAAAAGATAACAGCCAGGAGATAATTACAGGCTAGAAAAGACTAAATTAAGGATCCCTTGTTTATCTAACTTAATTGTAGCTTGTCAGCTGCTAAGATGGGAAATCATAAACTTTTATAACGTTTAGAGGAAGACAGCAGATTATGAGTTTTGCTGAAACATCACTTAACTAATTTACATCCTGATTGATAAGACATCCTGGGTATATAATTTGTTATATTCTGACAGGGAGGAGCTAGGTGACCTCATGCAAAGAGGCTGGCAAAGTCAATTTTAAAACAGTATTCTGTTTTCCACTAACACACATGTTTGGACTCTTTTGACAACAACATCTGTCTATCACCACTGTTAGAAGAAATACCTTAGATAGACAAATCTAAGTGTATGTTTTGGTAGGAAATTGCACCTTCAAACTGTATTATTTTAAGTGATTGTATGGTTTTGTGATATACGGTTCTGTATTTACATGTTAAATTTTTATCTATTTTTAAGTAAACATCTCATTTTTAGAGACTACTTGGTTTGAAATTATTTTCGACAAGTGAAGCATATATGGTTAACGCTGACACTGTACAAAGCTTACTGGTTTTATCAAACTGGGAAAAGGTAAGAGTTTATCCTGAGGTCTTAAATAGAGTTTTAAGGTTCATTTTGTATGCCTGGTTAGGTGCCCATAGGCAAAAGATATCTGCCCCCCCCCGAAGAGCAGAATTATCTGAGCCTGTACATTGGATACACTAGCAAGAGGTTCACAGTTTGAATCCCTCCAAAACTTGAGACCAAAGTTTGATTTGAACCCACAAATCAGACAGGAGGGTTACCCTGTTTCTGTTTCCTGTTCACAAGACTGCGCTCAGAGGTTGGCACTGACCTGCTGAGTGGGTTTGTGACAGACTCCACTTCTGTTTTGCCCATGTGCAAATAAATGCCCGCTGGTCTGCTACATAATATAGAAGCAGGTTTGGGAAACCAAGTCTGCCCCCTCCCTCTGCCTTCACAATACTCCTTCCATTATTCCAGACTGCCCCCACCCAAATAAATGTACACAGTGTTTTCTGCAAAACATTCCAGCAGTGCCCAGTTATAGGAATATGGAGAGTTTGAAATAGGAACAAGCATTTGCCAATGCCGGATGTTTACCACTGGTATAGAAGGCATGGGGTATGAGATGCTTTGTGGTGCACCTTGTGCTTATGTTGAACCTAAATAACATCTCTGAGCAGTCCTGGTAGAGGATATGCCTGCGTTCCAGTTCCCACTCATTCCCAGAATATTAATCTTTAACAATGGCTTACAAATAATGACCCACCAAGCCTAAAAAATATTGTCATAAAAGATGTTTATAATGTATGTTGCACCTGCAACCCTGTCTCAGTACTTGCACCTGTACATACACACTGAACCTTTGACTTGCAAATATTACTGGGTCTTGCTTGTCAAGATTTTTACTTTATATTTACCCAGGATACAACAGATGAGTTGCAATATCTCATTTTCAGTGGTGTCCTGCTTTGACACATTGTTAGATTGTAATTACCTAGCATAGGGCAGCTGAGAAGCAATATCTACTTTTAAGTAGATTTCCACATTTTGACCCCAAATATCCAACAATATTTTTATGACCTGACATTATGATCAAGACAGGTAGAATTTATAAAATCCCATCCAAAAGGTGATTTTGCTGTATAATCTGGCAACAAGTTTCAGAGGTGATTTGAAAAAATGACACCTGCCATGTTCAGGAGGTGGGGTTAAACAAGGGGTATGTTGAACATTAGGGGCCAAAATGTGCAAAAAAAATAAAGTTATGAGTTAATGTTGGAACAATTTGTTTCCTCATAACTTAGTTGCTTTTTCACATTTATATCCCAAATTTTCAACATAATCTTTTTATGACCACTCCTTCTGAGCATACCAGGTGTCATTTATAAAACAATAGCTGAAACATCATTTTGCACCACAAGTGTTAAAACACATTTTGGGTAGGATCTGAGAAATGACAGCTGTCACATTCACGAGGTGGTGTCAACAAATGGCTATGTGTAAAAGTTGGGGTCAAAATATTGAAACATAGAAACACAGAAACATAGAAGTTGTCAGCAGAAAAGGACCTCTTGGCCCATTTAGTTTGCCCTAAAGTTCCCTACCCACTGTGTTACACAGACCCTACTCGATTTGTGGCCTTACCCCCCCCCACCCACACCACCACCAGCCCTGTTTCTAAAGTCCCCTTGTGTCTATCCCATGCATGCTTGAATCCAGCCACCATTTTGGTACTCACCGCCTCCACTGGAAGTCTGTTCCAGGCATCTACCACTCTTTCCGTGAAGGAATACTTCCTCACATCCCCTCTGAGCCTCGCCTCTTCTAGCTTCATATCATGCCCCCTTGTTCTTGAGCATCTCTATGTACAATGCTACACTCCTGTACCTTATTAATATCTTTGAGGTATTTGAATGTTTCTATCATGTCTCCCCTTTCCCTTCTATCCTCCAGAGAGTACATATTTATATCCTTCAGTCTTTCCTCATAGGGCTTTTGATGCAGGCCATGCACCATTTTTGGTTGCCCTCCTCTGTACCACCTCCACACGATCTATGTCCTTCCTGAGATGGGGCTTACAGAACTGGTCACAGTACTCCAGGTGGGGCCTCACCATCAATTTAAACAGGGTACCACTACCTCCCTCCTTCTACTGGTGACACCCCTTCCTATGCACCCCAGCATTCTGCTAGCCTTTCCCACAGCCTTATCACACTGCCTTGCCATCTTCAAGTCTGCTGACCCACAGGTCCCTTTCTTGTTTTGTTGTTGTTATCACCTCCACCCAATTGGTACATTGCCCTTGGATTCCTGTGCCCCATGTGCATAATTTTGCACTTTTCAGCATTAAAGCCTAGTTGCCATACCCTTGACCATTTTCCAGCTTTTTCAGGTCTCCCCTCATTTTTTCTACCCCAAGGTGTGTCCACTCTGTTTTGTGCTGTCTGCGAACAGGCATGCTTTCCCTTCCAGTCTTTCTGCAATATCGCTAATGAAGACATTGAAGAGGACCGGTCCTAGAACTGTACCTTGTGGCACCCTACTAGTTACCGTGCCTTCTTCTGAGTGAACCCCATTTACCACCACCAGTTACTCAGCCAGCTTTGTACCCGTTTTACTACCTTCAGACCCTCAGGTTGCCCAGTTTGTTTACCAGTCTTCTGTGAGGAACGGTGTTGAAAGCTTTATTAAAATCCAGGTAGGCCACGTCCACCGCCATTTCCTGATCCACTTTCTTGGTCACCCAGTCGAAGAAGTTAATCAGGTTTGTCTGGCAAGATCTCCCCCCTTGTGGACCCATGCTGTCTCAGATCCTGCAGTCCATTTGTCACAAGTTATTCCACAATAATTTCTTTTAGTAGTATTTCCATAACTTTTTGGAAAAAACAAAACAAGGTGCTGCGTCAGCATGTGGTCTAAAAGCAAAACAAAATGGTTATATTAAATGCACGCTGAAAATAGAGTTAAAAATCTATGTTTCGACCTTAGGTCTTCTTCGGAAATATCTAAAAGAGAAAAAAAAACAAGTTGGTGTAGAGAACAGGTAAAATGAGAGAGATATACATGCGGAGAAAGAAGAAAGGGGAGGCTCAGGGAGAAGAAGTGATAAATGGTAAGATTAAGAGAGAATCTGTGAAACAAAAAGGTGATGCTGGGAAAGATGAAACATAATGGGAGTGAAAGAGCTGGGGAAGTTCCCAGGTGGGGACTAATTAACAAGGCCTAGTAAGAAGGCTGAAAGGTGACAAATGTGTGGGAAGGAGACAGAAATGGAGACTTATGGTGAAAATGAAAAATAAATTAAATGGATACAAAAACAAATAGGGCTGGATATTCAAACTGTGCCATTCTGTGACGCAAGCCCTTGCGCTGCTCAAAAAAGTTGCGCAGGGGTGTGGCCGGGGCGATATTCAACGGAGTTGCGCTATTGAGCAACTCCTTTGAATATCGCCCCCCGGCCACAGCCACTGTGCATGGCGCAGTGGAACTTGTGCCACCGCAAGTGGTCAGAGTGGAGCATTCAGATGCGGTGGCGCAAGTTCCATTACGCCATGCACAAATTTCATTATATTCAGTGTATATGCAAATGGGGCCATAGGTTATGCAAGGCGGCGGGGCCATTTGCATCTACTTACAGCCCCATTTGCATGCCATTAGCATGCAGGTGCGCCGATCCCTGACAACCTTGCACCTGGTGCCCCCGCCAGGCAGCAGCCGTGGGGACTCGATGTTCTGCAGCCCGACCACGGGCATGAAGTACTTTTCGGACTGGTTTTATCGCTGGCATAACAGTATGAATCCCTCTGTTGGCTCGGATCACGGCATAACAGTATGAACCCTCGATTCGGCCCGATCGTGGCATAAGATCAAATAGACCCCCGATTGGCCCGATCGCGAGCATAAGATCACCCCGAAGATAATATCCCTGGTGGTCAGTGGGACCATGTCCGATCACGGGCATAAGGTCAAACCCTTCCAATCCATTAGCCTGGTGATCTAGTGGCCCCTCATCTCTTCACCAGCATTCCCACCACCCCGCCTCCCTCTCCGCCAGTCAGCAAGATCTGGCAATCAGAGGTAGTATATCAGTCCAGAGAGGCAGTTCAGATTTGTGAATGAATTCATTCATCTACATATCTGACTGCTCTTGTCAGAGTGAGCGCACGCCTACTGGCTCTTGCTCTGAAACTAATGGGCGGCAGCTTATCGAGCTGTCAGTCAGCGGGCGGATAGAGCGCCGCCCGCCAGCTGACGGGGAAGCGGGTGGTGGGCTCTGTGGTGGGGTGGAGGGCCACTGAGATCACCAGGGAAATTGGACTTTGGGGGCTTGACCTTATGCCCGCGATTGGGCTTCACGGTCCACTGGACCACCAGGGATATTGGTCTTTGGGGTTTGATCTTATGCCCGCGATCGGGCCAATCGGGGGTTCATTACGTTATGCCCGCGATCGGCCAGTTGGGAGGGTTCATTACTGTTATGCCCGCGATTAGCCAGTCGGGGGTTCATTACTGTTATGCCCGTGATCGGGCCAGTCGGGGAGTTAATACCGTTATGCTCGCGATCGGGCCAGTCGGGGTAATTACTGTTATGCCCACGATCGGGCCATTCGGGGTTTAATACTGTTATGCCCGTGATTGGGCCAGTCGGGGTGCATTACTCTTATGCCCACGACGGGCCAGTCGGGGAGATAGATCTGCCAGCGATTGGGCTGCAGGGGAGGCACAGGGAACAAGTGGAGGGCCACCCACAGGTGGCAGCTGCTGTGTTGCACCCTGCAATACGGTAGCTCACCTGTGGATGGCCCTTGACATAATCCTTTTTTGGGGGGTTCAAAGTCGTGCAGGCGCAGGTAGCGGGTTGCGCCTGCACAACTCTGCACAGCCAGGCTGAATATCGGGCTGTGCAGTTTATGCATGGTTCCTCCCCCTCCGGCTGAGCATGCCTTCATTAGCACTGCGCTGTTGCTCAGCATGACTTGGGGGTGCAACTGCCTCCTGCTGAATATCACAGAATGGCGCAATTTCGGACTTGCGCATGGCGCAACCCTTTTGAATATCCAGCCCATTGACTTTAGGGGAAAAAAAGGGATGGCTGAAAGATGTTAGTGGAAAATAAGTCTATCATTTAAACCAAAGGGCTGCTGGGAGCCAAGATGGATGATCAGCTTGGCTTCCATGTTTTTTTTATGGTCAGGATCCCAGGAGCCCTACTGAAGGACACAAACAGAAAGGTCATTGACACTGTGGTCCCTGGAGATAAAGTGGGATACAATGGATTTAGCAGTTTCCCCATTCCTGACTGCTCTGTAATGTTCCCTGAAATGGTCAGTAAGACGCCTACCAGTTTCTCCGATGTAAATAGCTGTACACTTCCTGCAAAGAATACAATACACCACATTAGTGGAGGTGCATGAGAACTCCTTGGTGATGTGAAAAACACCTGTAGGCCCCGAATCTCAGTCACACTGGAAATAAATTTGCAGGTGTAGCAGCGAGTCCTGTTGCAAGGTTTGGTACCTGGGATGGAGGAACTGTTAGGAGTAGATAGGCTGCTTTTAACCAGGAGATTCCACAGGTCAGGTGGCCGGCGGTAGGAGGCAATAGGTGGTTCTGTAAAGGAAGCACCAATGTTAGGGTCAGTTTGCAAAATGGGAAAGTTACTAGTGATGATCCTGTGAAGAGAAGGTGTGCTCTGATGGAAAGGAAGAACTAGTGGAATTCATTGTTGTTCTTGTGTGACAGTATCCTTCCTGCGGGGGTCAAGGTTACAGGGCATGTTACTGACCCAGGAGAGTGCTCTGTCCACTGTGCTTTTAGGGTATCCCCTGTTGATAAAAAAAACTATGCATTATTTGGGTCTGCTCAGCAAAATCATCCTCTTCACTGCATATCCTGCGAAGTCTAAGAAACTGTGAGGCAGGCCATTCTTGACATGTTTAGGATGGAAGGAGCTGTGGAGGAGGAAACTGTGAGAGTCAGTGGGTTTATAACAGACTGATGTTTTCAGACCAATGTTCTGGACTGACAGCTGAATATCCAAGAAAGGCAGTGTAGAGGAGGATACTTCAACAGTGTATTGAAGGGAAGGATGGACCATGGTAAACTTGTCAAGGAAGACTTGGAGGGTCTCCCCTGGAGCAGGAGGTGGCCCCCACAAAGTCATCAATGTAACGTTTGTAGAGTTCAGGCACAGTCCCTGTGAATGAGAGAAAAAAACGTTCCTCCACCCAACCCACAAACAGATTAGCAAAGCTGGGACCCATCTTGGTACCCATGGCAACTTCACCGTCCTGCTGAAAAAAACTGTTATTAAAGGAAAAAGCATTGAGTGTAAGAACTAGTTCTGCCAGATGAGTTAGTGTGTGTGTGGGTGGCTGCTGGACTTCCCGCTTATACATGAAATGCTGCAAAGCTGTCAGATGGGGGGATCACTGTGTAAAGAGATTTGATGCCCATGGTGAAGATGAGCTAATGAGAGTCACTGAATCTGAACCTGTCAAATAACTGGAGAGCATGGTTAGTGTCTTTAACATAAGGAGGACAGGGACTCAACAAGGGGTCTCCATAACTTTGCATATGGAGTTTTCCATAACTTTGTCCACCACTGAAATCAGGCTTACAGGTCTATAGTTTCCTGCTTCCTCCCTTTTCCCACTTTTGTTAAGTGGGACCACATCCGCCCTCCTCCAGTCCACTGGAACTTCCCCCCATAGTCAGTGATCAGTTGAACAGGGCTAACAGAGGTGCAGTGAGCACCTTCCTAAATTCCTTCAGTATCATAGAGTAAAACCCATCCAGCCCCATCACCTTATCTACCTTTAGTTGCTCTAGTTCCTTGAGGACTCTCTCCTTTGTAAAGGGGCTAGTGTCCATCTTCCTTCCCTTAATGCCCTTTTCTTCTGTCTATGACTGGTCACCTATCCCATCCTTCATAAATACTGAACAAAAGGCTTTGTTCAATATGTCTGCTTTCTTTTGGTCTTCTTTTACACATTCGCCTCCTTCCCCCTTTAGTCTTTCTATCCCTGTCTTGTTCTTCCTCTTTTCGCTTATATATCTAAACAATGTATTATCCCCTTTTTTTACTGACTTGCCAGTGTTCTCCTCCATTTGTGCCTTGGCGCTCCTAACTACTTTCGCTGCCTCCCTTTGTTTCTCCTGATAACTCTCCATGTGCTCTTCTTTCTGTGTTGGCTTGCACCTTTTGAATGGTAGCTTCTTTGCCTTTACTTTGTAGCTTCTTTGCCTTTACTTTCTCTACTACTTCATTGGAGAACTATAGAGGTCTCTTCTTTCCCTTGCTCTTTGTAATCTGCCTGACACAGAGATTTGTTGCCTTCTCAATGGCCTTCTTTATTTCTGCCCACTTTTCCTCTACCCCCTCCATTTTCCCTATCCCTGCTAGTGCTTCCCCGAGGCACACTCCCATTGCCTAGAAATCAGCCCTCCTGAAGTCCAGGACCCTCATATTAGAGTGATTTGTTTCTGGCCCAGTTCTTATATCAAACCACACTGTAAGATGATTGCTTATCCCTAGGTGGCTCCCACTGTGACATCAGTGACACTGTCCCCCATTCGACAGTACCAGATCCACTATTGCCCCCTCCAAGAGGGTTTTCTAACTAGTTGCCTGAGAAACACCCCCTGCAGTGAGCCTAGGATTTTTCTACTTCGACCTGTTACTGCAGATGGGAGGCTCCAATCCACATCTGGCATATTGAAGTCCCCTACTAGCAATAACTCCCCCTTGTCAGCCATCCTTTGGATTTCCTCCATCATATCCTTATCTATCTCCTTCCACTGTGCTGGAGGTCTGTAGATCACCCCTGTTTGAATAGCGGCCTCCTTCCTTGTCTCCAGGGTAACCCACACTCTCTGCTTCTCCCTAATCCTCTTGTATTTCTGGGGCTTTTATGTTCTTCCCCACATAAAGAGCTACCCTTCTTCCCTTTTTTCCTATCCTGTCCCTCTTGAATACAGCATACTCTGGTATGGCTGCATCCCAGTCCTAGCTATCATTGTACCAGGTCTCTGTAATTGCAACTATGTCCAGGTCCACTACCGCCATGGTGGCCTCTAGGTCTGTAACCTTGTTGCCCAGACTTTGAGCATTTGCACACATGGCTTTCCAGATTTTACTGCCACCTCTCCTCATCCTGTCAACTTGCCCTCCCCTATTTCCTCCTATATTTTCTTTCCATGCTCTCCTTCCCACTCCTTCCTGTTTTTTTACAAGTCTTTGTTCTTGTTGGGATTTCTCACCCTTGGGATTCCTGCTGCTGACCTTGTTAGGATGTGGGGGTGGACAGTCAATGCCTTTACACTTTTGTGTGCCCCCCTTCCTTGGCTAGTTTAAATGCTTACCAATGCAGCATTTAAACCATTAACTGAGGATCTCAGTTCCCTCCTTAATGGACACAGGCCATCTCCTGGGTACAAGCCTCTATCCCTCCAGGTGAAGCCCCAGTCCTCAATGAATCTGAATCACTCTTCTTCACACCATTTCTTCAAAGATGCATTGATGTTCCTGGTGCAGAAACACCTGTCATCCCCCTGGTCTTAGACAGGTAGCACCTCCGAGAAGGTAATGGAGTGTGCTAGTTGCCCAAGACCCCTCTCCAATCTCTCGATCTCCTCCTGAACTGAAAATGACCACAGTTACAAGCATGTGTTGAAAAACTGCAGTGTAGGATCATAACTTTGTTTTCTCATATTTTTACACCAGATTTTCAACATAGCCTTCTTACGACCCCACATAGCCTTCTTATGAGCCAACCTCATGAACAAGGGTGAAGAACATTTTCATATTCTGCCCAAAAGATGATTTTGCACCACAAGTGCGAAAACACATTTTGGCCAAGATTTGAAAAGACAGCTGTCTATTCATGAGGTGCTGGAAGAAATGGCTATGTTGAAAATTTGGGGGCAAACTATTGAAAATTACCAAAGTTACAAGACAGCATTCATATATTTCAACGTAAGTTCATAACTTTGTTGTTTTTTAATATTTTTGTCCAAAATTTCCAACATGACCTTCTTATGACCCCATCTCATGAACAAGTGCAGAGAAATTTTTAACTCCTGCCTGAAAGATTATTTCGTACAGGGACTGCGAAATCACCTTTCAGGATACAAAAACACATTTTGGCCAGGATTTGAAAAATGACAGCTGTCACATTCATGAGGTGCTGTGAAGAAAGGGCTATGTTAAAAGTTTTAGTTAAAAATATTGAAAATGATCAAAGTTACAAGCCTGCATTCATAAATTTCAATGCAGGCTCATAACATTGTTGTTTTTTAATATTTTTGCCCCAAATTTTCAACATAGCCTTCTTATGATCCCACCTCATGAAGAAGTGCAGAGAAAATTTCACCTCCAGCCTGAAAGGTGATTTCATGCAGGAACTGCAAAATCACTTTTCAGATCGTAAAAACACATTTTGGCCAGGATTTGAAAACTGACAGTTGTCACATTCATGAGGTGCTGTGAAGAAATTGCTATGCTGAAAATTAGGGGTCAAAATATTAAAAATTAGCAAAGTTATGAAGCTGTCCTCGCAAATTTCAATGTAGGCTAATAACTTTGTTGTTTTTTAAATATTTTTATGCCAAATTTTCAACATGGCCTTCTCATGAACAAGGGCAGAGAAAATGTTCAACTCCTGCCTGAAAGGCTATTTTGTGCAGTGACTGCAAAATCAGCTTTTGGGACAGATTTGCCTAATTTCAATGGAATTGTTCATGAGGTAGGGTTCATGAGGTGGGGTCCCAAAAAAGGCATTTTGAAAATGTGGGGCAAAAATATTCATAACTGGCCAAGTTATACTAGTTTACCACCTATATGGAAGACAGCACATGTCATACCACCGTTCAAATCAGGTGACCGCGGCGATCTCAATAACTACAGGCCAATTTCCCTCCTTCCGGTCCTGTCCAAGCTCCTAGAAAATTGTAAATGCACAACTGAGGACTCACCTTGAGTCTAGGGAACTGCTAAATCCTATGCAGTCTGGATTCAGAGCTAAACATAGCACTATCTCAGCCCTCGCCAAAGTTACTAACGACTGGCAGCGTAATCTTGAGAGCAAAAACTTTATTTGTGCTGTTTTCCTTGATCTAAGCAAGGCTTTTGACACCGTCGACCACAGTCTGCTCCTCTCCGCCCTTCAAACCATAGGTGTGGACCCCTCCTCTCTGCGTTGGTTCACTGACCATCTTACAGGGTTCCTTCAACAAGTTAAAGCCGAAGGAGGCCTGTCCCCCTTAAAAACTCTGAAAAGAGGTGTACCTCAAGGTTCTATATTAGGGCCCTTACTTTTTGCAATCTACATTAATAACATCGACTACTGTATAAAAGAAGCCAACATCCATTTGTTTGCAGATGATACAGTTCTCTACATGAGTCGCCCAACACCTGAAGCTGCCTGCAATGACCTACAGTCAGAAGTCAACCTTTGCAAAGCCAACTCCTCCAAAAAAGCTACTCCTTAATGCCAAAAAACTAAAGCGATGGTCCTCTCCTTTTATCCGTACAGCTAACCCTGTGTCCAGTGGGACAGTTCCCCAAATTACCACAGTTCTAGGTGAAAAACTAGAATTTGTTACAAAATTCAAGTATCTGGGAGTTTGGATAGACCAAAGACTCTCCTTCATTGAACATATCAAGGACATGCTAAAACGACTTCAGCAAAGGCTTGGACTGTTTTTTAGAATCAGCCAATTTCTCACCAGAGATGCCAAGAAACAACTGGTCCAATCCATTTTCCTATCATTGGTTGATTACGCTGACTTCCTCTACAGCTAATGCCCCAACTCTTACATGGCTAAACTGGACACACTCTACCATCGAGCACTGAGGTTTATAACGGGACTCCCTTCGACACACATCACTGCACCCTATATGCGGCAGTGGGATGGACATCACTAAAGTTCAGGCGCCACAAAACGCTGCTCTCTGGACCTATAGAGCTATCTCTAATAAGCTGCCTTATTATATCTCCTGCTGTCTTCCCTGAGTATAATTGGAAATCTCGGCGTTAAAGTTACTCAGCTATTACACATAAAGTACCCAAAGCAAAATCCTGCTTGGCAGGGCAGCCATAAGCTCCGTGCTACCTACCTTATGGAACGATCTAAAAAAAACCTCAAATTATGCACTCTAATCAGTATAAATGCTTTCAAGATGCTTTATTTCCATACATTCAGAGAAGTATGTAACTGCTTCACCCACTCAGACCCAGTACTGGTATATAGCCATGCCTAGACCCAATTTTAAGTACTGACCCCCCCAGCTTGCTCCTCACCAGCCTAATTGTTCTCTCTCTCTTATCCCCCTGTCTTATCAACACTAGGCCCATCCATCCCCTTATTCTTCCTTTCCCAACCTTGGATAGGAGCTCACTACCCTGGGTTGTGACATCCTACCATGCCCCGTACTTTATAGCATTCAGTCCCGGGGCTCACACATACTCCTTTTCTCCATCCACCTTCTCTACATCCAGCTTTACCAACTCCTTTCTGTGCACCGTGCCTCCTAGCCTTTCTCCCCTACTTCCTCCTCTTCCCCCTACCTTCACCTCTACCTGGTGTATATTTTTATTTTATTTTTTCTTCCGTTACTTCCTCCTGCAACCTTAGATAACATGCTTTATCTTCCTATATACACTTCTATGTATGTAAATACCATGTAATCTGTACAATATCTGTATAATTCTATGTACATATGAGCTTCTTTTTCTTCCTCTCTGTAAAGAGTATTATCTGTATTGCCTTGTAAATACCTGTGTTGACCTGTATATACAATTGTTCATGCTTCACCCAGGTCCATCTTGCAAATGAGCTTCTGCTCAACGATGAACGCCTGGTTAAATAAAGACTTGATTGATTGATTGAGTTTGTTTGTTTGTTTGTTTTATTTGTTAACTGGGTAGGAACACTGGACCAAAGGTCCTTTTTCAAGTTCGACCTGCACATAGAAACAGACAATACAATTCACAATGAACATACACAGATTACAAATAGCATGTACAAATATTCAATGACTTTAGATAAACTTTAAAATTTGATTTAAATACGCTTAATGACATGCTTTTGCAAAGCCAGCAAGGTTAACTGTTCCACAAAAGTGGGGCTGCAATGGAAAAGGAATGACTACCTGATTTAGTTTTATGCAATGGAAGGTTTAACAAGACACCAGAAGCTGACCTCAGATTTTCCAAATGAGATCTGATGACAATCATATCAGATAAAAGAAAATAAGATTTTGCATGGACTGCCTGAAATATCTGGCAGCCAAGAAAGTAAGTGAATTTGTAATCTATTGAAAACCAATCCAAATTCGAATAAAGTAGAAACTGATGTGTATGTAATGATGAACCCAAAATAAAACAAAATATGATATATGTTATTGTAGGTAACAGTCAAAATATGGCTTTCCTTAGTTCCAAGGCCATAATACAAATTACAATTATACTCTAAGTGGGGCAACAATGACCCATTAGCAAGGACCTACGAGTTGCTACAGAAAGAAAATTCCTAAACAGAATACCTAACTTTTGATTAGCATTACTACTGACTGCTTTAACTTGAAGATGAAAAGACAAGCTAGGATCAAGAAGTACCCCCAAATACTTAAACACGGTGACCTCTTTGATTGCAGTCCCACCAATATCACAAATCAATAAATCCGCAGCATCTTTTAACATATATGGAGTGCCAAAAAGCATAGTTTTAGTCTTACTAACATTCATAATCAGAAAATTACCTTTAAACCACTCACAAACTCTAGAAAATTCTGATCGTAGGCAAACAGACGATTGCGGACTCAAATGAGCTCATTGAAAAAGTATGAGATCCTCTGCAGATAATAAAACATCAGAAGAATTACACACTGAAGGAAGTTGGTTAATAGAAAAAGAGAACATCAAGGGGCCGAATATGGACCCCTGTGGAACACCACACTTCAAAACACGTATATCAGACTGAGAAGATTCAACATAAACAACCTGTGAATGATCAGCTAAATAATTTCTAAACCATTCCACAATCTGTAATGAAAAAACAATCCATCTCAACTTCACACATAAAAGAGGATGATTAATAAGATTGAAAGCCCTGGTTAGATCCACGAACACCATACCAGTCAGGGAACCTTTATGAAATCCCCTAAGTATGGAGTTCATAAACCTGATGAGAGCAGTTACAGTCCCATGTTTCTTCTGAAACCCATGCTGTTCCTGACACAATAGATTATAACTATCCTAATAAAGAGTTACCTGATTTGAGACCAGCTTCTCTAAAACCTTACTCAAAGAGTTGAGGACTGAAACTGGTCTGAAATCTTCAGGAAAAACAGCTCTGGGCTTCAATGGTATAAGGATAACCCTTGCACTTTTCCTGGGAGTTGGTTACTGCACAGTCAGGATCTGGAATCAGATATAGAAATGACCAATCAATTTGCAATAACTCCATTTTTAAGAGTTCTAAGTTAACTTGTTTAAAGTTACATGACTGAATTAATCTAGTAGGAAGCTTTTGTCTTCTGAAGTTTAGGATACAAAAGGTCGCCAAATGATCGCTAACTGATTCACTTAGAACACCAGAGGAAGAAAAAATATGGGGACTATTAGTAACAATCCAGTCAATATTGGAATGGTTTTCTGACACAGACTTAAGATGAGTTGGTTCATGTAGTAATTGATAAAGATCATAGGACTGTAGACAAACATCCAAGCCCAAAACATCGTAATTAGCCCAATTTAAATTCATATCACCAACAAGTGCAAAATCCCTTTTCTGTATTACATTCATTGAAGAATCCAAAAAATTCCTTCATCTGTGACAACCCACAATGCGGAGAATTGTACAAACATCCTATGTTTACATTTTTACAACCACCCAACTTTAGTTTGCAAAATCAACCAATCATAAAGTGTATCCTTATGGGTACTAGAACTCAAAATGGCTAAATCAAGATGC
Organism: Neoceratodus forsteri; assembly: GCA_016271365.2. Classification (NCBI taxonomy): domain Eukaryota; kingdom Metazoa; phylum Chordata; order Ceratodontiformes; family Ceratodontidae; genus Neoceratodus; species Neoceratodus forsteri. The sequence goes on from CM057449.1 coordinate 741,033,998, forward strand.
TCCAGATAAAAAAACAGCAACACCCCCACCCTTCTTTTTCTCAGGTTGGTCAGCTCAAAGAATGTTGTACCCTCTATGTAGTAACGTCAAAACCCCATTGAAATACATTGAACCGCATACCTGATTTCACACACATGCACACACCACACACACACACACACACACACACACTCTCTTTCTCTCTCTGGTCCTCAGCTTTGGAAATCTTTTGATATACATCAGCACATCAGACACCGCTGGTTTGTGGAGGTGCCTCAGTCCACACTCTACTTGGCTGGCAAGCAGCATAATTTACTACCATTTAGACACTTCGCAAAACTGTGTTAAGTATTACAGTTGTAGCTCTGTACTGTGGAAATCACAGATCAGAGGATAGCTGGAGAGAGGAGGGGAAAATGTGATAATGAGCTTCTCTGGAAGTTTCAGGTAGTGGAAGATTAAGGCTCTGGATGTTTAACATTCCTCAGTAGACAGAGTGGTTTGCTGGGCAGCAAAGATCAAAGGGAAGAGCTGACTCATGATTGGATCGGCTTTTCCTTTTGAAGTACATGACTGTTTCTGGCCAGCAAGCCAAAATTCTGTCATTATCAGCCTTGCTGATGATTGGTGTGGCACTGACTAGCCCCTGCCAGACCACTCTGCATTGGACTGACAGTGTCACACCCTTCAAAAGACACTGTCATATCAAGATGTTTGCTTGCGCATACATGCAGGGCGAACATAATAAACAATGGAGTAGGATATTCATTTTTATGGTTTGTATTCTACCATATAGGGTCAATGGTAGGAGGGACCATCATGCCAAATCCGCTTATAAATTTTGATAAAGTTAGTTGTAATTATTTTTAAATAATAATGAAATGTCTACAGATATTTGGATCCCCAAATATTTGACGGTATGCTTGGCCCAAGTAAAGGTGAATATAGTCTGTAAAGACAAGGGTGGACATCCACTCAAGATCATGGCCTCAGATTTCATGGGGTTAATTTTATATCCCACAGTTTTACCAAATTCAGCTAGCTTTTAGAAAAAGTGAGGGAGTGAGGATATGGATCACCCATGAAAGAAAGGAAGTCATCCACATAGAGTGCTAGTTTCTGTTCTATCCCCCTCTGCCATAATCCTCTTAATATGTGCATCTGCCTGGACAGCTATGGCTAAAGGCTCTAAGCTTAGGGTGAAAGTGGGGGAAAGGGGCACCCCTGCCATGTGCACCTACCCAAGGCACATCTGTCAGAGCAATGGCCATTAACCTGTACATGTGCTTCAGAATTTTTTATACAGCGATGTTATAGCCGCTATGAAGAAAGGACCTAGTGCAAACTTCTTCAGAGTGGCTGTCAGAAAAGGTCTGATTGCGATCTGGAATGTCTTCTAGTTCTTTTGGACTAAAATAATATTCAGAAATCTGTGAATCTTGTCTTGTGGACGCCTACAAGTAATAGAGTCAGATTGATTATAATGGATGACAGAGGCCTCATGGTTTCACAGCCTATGAGCCAAAATGCCTGTGAAGATTTTGAAGTCAACTGGAAGGAGTGAAATGGTTCAATAACACCCACAGCACTCTAGGTCTTTATCAGGTTCAACAAAACCAATAACTTCCTTGGTTCCAGGATGGAGGAATCTCGTCCCATTCCTGAAGCACCTCATCATAAAGGCCTCCACCAACACAGCAAAAATTTAAGCAGTGTTAAATTTATAAAATTTGACAGGAAACCCACCTCTCCTGGGAGATTTTCCATTTTTTAGAGATTTAGAGATTTGATTTGCACTAATACCTCGGGTGTGGATATTGGACATCTAGAGCACCTCTATCCTCTTGAGATGGGGGGCGGGACATATGAATTGAATCTCAGAAATTTATTGTCTGGGTATGGTCAGGAGGGCACTCAGCTTTATGTAAGTCTGAATAAAATTACAGAAAGTCCTGTTGTATATGTTGGGTGTGTGCGTTAGCAAAACCAAGCTGTGGAGGTCAAATTTTCTGTAAAAAATGTGAAGTGATCTGGCACCTCATTTTTTATTTATTTATTTATTTATTTATTAAATTTTGTTAGCCAGGTAGGCCCGCTGGGCTCTGAAGATCCCTTTTTCAGGGGCGACCCGGGGAATTGGTACATAAGGATTGAACATACAGACAGGTATCACAGAGTCATACGGATCATACAGAGTTGGTAAGACAGTATACAATATCCCAGATTTGTGCAAGAGGGCAATGAGGTACATTGTGTTAGTTGATACAGTCGTAATACATTGCAGTGTAATTGTTACAAGATATAGCAATTCAGGGCAGTACATGAACGGTCCGCTGATGCGCAGAGAGTAGTACAAATAATACAGGGTTATGAATACACCATATAGTTTCTGTGGGCATATAATAGGGGTTATGAATACACCGTACAGTTTCTGTGGACGTGGGCAACAAATACATTGTAGTATGGAATACAGCAGTGACGTCAGGTGGGGAGGTGAATAAGTGCTTCTGTGTCTACAGGAAGTTCTGTACAGGGTAGTGGGCCAGCTCAAACCAACATTAGTTGTTGCCCTTATAGGGAAGCAGTGTCTAGTTGGTATGGACTGATATTAGGTGTGAGTATTTAGAGCATACACATTGAGGAATATGCAAGGTTGGCCCCTGTAGTCACCCCACACTCTTATATATCTACCGTCTAGATTAGGAAAAATCTTAGAAACTGGAAAAGAAGTATTTTGCCTGATTAAAATTGCAATCCCATGTCTGTGGGATTGGGATTCAAAATGGGAGACGTATACTTCACCCACCTAGATCCTCCTGAGTTTAAGGTGCTACTGGAGGGAACAGGTGAGTTTCTTGCAAAAGGCCACAGTAGTCTGGTGCCTGTGTAATTCTTGAAGAATCCAGTCCCTTTTAATGGGAATGTGGATCCCATGAATATTATATGATGTAATCGTCAGGTCTGCCATATTTCCATATAACAGGAGATCAAGGATTTGGCTCTAAGGGAGAAAAGGGGACACACCATATCAACAGACCAACCAGTGGGTCTCTCCAGCACTAACCAAGAGATAATGTAGAAACCAACTTATCAACAAAAACTGTGTGTAACTTCAAAGGTGAGTTACCCAGTCCACATCCACTAAAAATGGTATCTTGGAATGTGGTAAGGGGTTGACTTACAGAGGCCCCTCTGCCTGGCTGTTAGAACCCTACAAGGGCACAGTTAAGTGGGTAAGAGCTCCACCAATGTCTAGGAGCTATTAGTTGTGGTTGTAGCAGATAATACCCTGAGCGGTAAGCTAATAAAGGTACAGTGACCCTCCCACACAGCAAGTATTGGTCCATATTATGATGAACCAACTCATAATTAAACATATGAGAGGGATCCCTAGGGGCAGATCCTTCATCTAATGTTCAGTCCCCAGAGGGAGCTAATCCCCCCCCCCTTACAGAAAGTAGAAGAGAGAAAATCAGAGCTCCATGTAATGGCTGGAGTAAGGCACCCAGAAAGAGAGGCGGGGACCCCAGAGACAAGTGTACTGTATATAAAACAAACAACCAAAAAAGAAAGGAAAAGCAACCATGGCTAGGGAAAGTTGTAGCCCGATCTATGGTCCCCCCTATTAGCCAGCTAGGATTATGGGGGGAAGGGTTAACTATAGGTGCCATTGTCAGCAGGTCAGGTACTGTACATATATATCTAGCAAGGTTTTTAAAAGATAATCAGGGACTACCTTCTGCTCCAGCTGAGGGTCACTTCTAACCCCCACCTGAACCTCACAGGCTGTCCCATCCTTCATTGCGACCTAGTAAACTGCAGTGTGGTAAGCTGGTAATTATGCTTGACTGTGTCAACATTGCAGGCTGCAGCTTTATAGTTATAGTGTGGCTATCAGGCTGCTCAAAGCTTTCTAATGTCATGCCACCATGGCTTGCTCTTAATAAATGGCCCTAAGCACTAGGGCATTTTCTGGTGTTCAGCTTGCTCCGCCGTCTCCCAGCTCCAGTCACCTAGCAAGCATGTCCATCCATGAGAGGAAGCCCAGGCTTGGACAAGGACCCTCCCCCCAGTCTCACAAATCTCAGAGATCCCCCTTAGTTCAGCACTGCTGCCCCCCACCAAAGGAGCCCCCACCATACATGCTGCATCCAGCTTTCGATAATAACAGCATAACTATCACACAGACAGTAAAAATACAAAGAAGCAAAATGCACCATCTTTCAGTCACAGTCAGGCATTTCTGACAGTTTTCAAATAAGATTCACAGTCTCCTGTTGAGCTGGTAGATGGCCACAGATGGGTCAGTTCCCAATCTGAAATGGAGATGAGGCTGCTCTGGGATCTGGACTACAGCCCAAGCCAGATGGAGGGGTACGAGCAGCAATCATGGTCCAGATCTTCCTGGCTCACTTGCCACTGAGATGCTGGTCTGGTCGGGGATCTATGTTTTGTTTCTGTGCTCTTTTGGCCACAGATTATATCAACAGAGTCTGGAAATTGTCCAGCAGAATGCCCACCAATTCATGGAAATCCTTTGTGTCAGCAAGTTCCATGTTGTCCAGCTGAATGCCCACCAACTCATTAAAAAGTCCTTTGCATCAGAAAGTTCCATAAACCTTCTGGGGCCATTAGTGGTAAGTACCTTTCATCGAGCCAGGTACTCCAAGAAGGATTGATATCCTTGTTGTCTCAAGAACTGTTGCACTGCTAATATTTTTTTATGTTTTTGGACAGTAAGGAATGTATAATCGTGCTCCACGAAAATCTGAGTGTCCCCAAATAGGACTTCTTTCCATGCCCATGCTTTTTTAAGAATATCTTCCTTGATTTTAAAGTCTAAAAAGGCCATAATGTTGGATCTGGGTCTATCATTATTATATTTCAGGGGGTGTGAATGATACCTAGCGCCAGGTCTCTCAGTAGATCCAGAAGTTCCCGTAGGAAACATTCCATAAATGTCACCATGTCACTTTGCTTGGTCCCTTCTGGAACCCCGGGAACACAGATATTATTCTGTCTGTTCTGATTTTCCAGGTCCTCCATTTGTTGCTCTAGAAGTGTCTCCTATTTGTGCAGCTCAAGAAGGGCCATGTTGTGGACATCCATAGTGGTAGTAAATTCAGCCTTGCAGGCTCCCAGGGCTCCTGTCCACTTTCTAGCAAATTTATGTCCCTGCGCTCTTCAGAGACTTTGCTCTCAAGGCGTTGTAAGGTAGCTGTCATTTGTTGCAGGGCATGATACAGTTTCTTGGACTTCAAGGTACAATCTGGCTGTTCTGTGTCACTGTTTGGTGGGGAAGTTGCTGGAGTGGAGACCGGGGATTGGGCCGCAGCCTTTAACAGAGCACTGTTCTTGTGCATTGGGCCCTTCTGGGCAGAAATACCCCAAGTTTCCTTCTTCCTGTTCCTAGTAGTCATCAGGAATTCTGTTATTTTTTGTGATCAGGTCAACTATCTATAGTATTATGCAGTCTCAAACTCCAAAAACCTTAGCTGATCTACTTGTTCCTCAGCTGTCCAGCTATGGCATATGTTCGGCTGGAAAAATCCCTTCTATGTGTCCCAAAAAGTAACACCACCAAAGGCACCAGTGCTTTCGCCCACCATGCTCCTAAGCTATGGAACTCCCTCCCTTTAGCGATCCACCAAGCACCTTCACATAACGCCTTTAAAAAGGAGCTCTGTAGCTACCTCATCTCCTCTAATCGATGCCTTTGCTTCAACACCCCCCTCAACACCTCTCCTACTTTCACCACTGCGCACTTGATCTGCTCTCTACCTAATGCCTTGCACATAATCTTCCCCCTGCCTGTCTGCTTGTCTCCCCTCCCAACTTGATGCACTTCTCCTCTTTGGCTTGTTATCTCAAACCCTTTGCCTGTCATACTATAACTAATTCTCTACTCCTTAGACCTTTGTAATCATTGCCAAAAAGCTCCTTCTTGCAATACTCTGTGCCCTATCTCCCAAACCATGTGAATATGTTTCCTCCCCTAAGGATCTGCCTACTGTATGTTATTTTGTAATTTTCCCAGCTCATTATACCTGATAGTTTCTTGCAAGTATGTGGTTGTTTTCAATGAACCTCTCACTGAACTTTGCAACATGATAATTCCTTACAAATATGTGATCTATGTCCTGCACCTACCAACAAATTGCCTCATCGCATGTTTTGTCACGAATCACACTGTTTTGTACCTTGCTCTTATCACCTTGCTTGTATTTTTACTGTAAAACCTTGTTTTGTTTCTGTGTTTTATGTAATTCCACTTTGTAACCTCCAGGGTTGTGCCTGAAAATAGTCATTTCTAAGGCTAGCGCACCTACCTGGTAAACAAAAACGCAAAATAAATAAATAATTGAAGGACAGGATGGCAAATTTTAAGGCTGGATATTACTGTACCTTTAGATTCCAGGCTGTGTCAGGAGCTACGGCTCTATGCTGCATTACCACCGATGACATCACTGGAAGTCAGCATGAGCTCTTTTGGAATGACCTTTCAAACAAAATTTTCTCATAAAAAATATTTTTAAAATCATATTATACATGTTGTATGAATTGGATTATAGTATGGTCCACTTAATAGGCACACATTTAAAGAGGATTGCTGGTTGATTGGGTAACATGGCGGACATCTAATTTTGCTCAATGCATTTCAGTGAGCCTTCAGTAATGGTTAGCTGAGATGTTTGTTATACTCCATTTTGGTTGCAGGGGGTGCACCTTGGCTGTGTCTGCTATTAAGTAAAGCACAAATATGTCTAAATAAGTTCCTTATGCAGTCACTCCTTGGTCTATTTATGGCAAAACACACTGATCTTACAATCTTTTCCTCTCTTTAAGAAAATTAAAGTGTTAGCAGCTTTGAAGGTGGTCACTTACCTAGTGGCATGTCAGTTTGCGATCTCAAAGACTCAGTAGGGTACATCTGCAAGAAGTGTGATGTGATGCTGACTGAATGGCTGATAAATGTCAATCCAGAATGCAAACAGAAAGGAGAGGGACAGCAGTGAAAGGTTCTCTGCTCATGGATATCTATGCATATGTTACAGCAAAGCTTCAGGATCACATGGGATACTGGGTTTTCTTGCTGACAGATGGATAGTTACTGTTGTGGTAGAGTTTGTTTTATCTATTCCACTCAAACACTTCCTACCCAAAACAATTTCAGCACATGCACAACAGTCCTATTCTCCTGTGGATGCTCAGATTGAAAGCATGCACCCCATGAACAGCTGTTTACAGCTAGTAAGGGGGCAAAGGATCATATCAGTATGTTGTGCTGTACTAATCAAGCAGGAACAGAAACATCTGCTTTTTAATGGTAAACATAAATCTCTAGACGGACACTACCAGGAATGGACACAAATTTATCAATTGCATAAATATCAGAACTAATGTTTTAAGATTGTATTCTGTCTGTAGAACAGGAACTCAAGCAACTGCAGGGCTTACCCTCATAAACTGACAGGCCATCCCAGTGATGTAGAGGGCTGAGGTGCTGTGTGCCTTACCTCTCCCATGCTGGCAACCCAAGTTCAGGAATGAGCTCAGGTTGCTGGGGGTTGGCCAGGGTGGGGGGATGTCCGGGAGAAGGATCGAGCGACCGGCAGGCAGCTCTCCTCTCCCGTGTAGGGGAGATTGGTCTTCCTGGCACTTGGCTGCCACCAAGGGACACAGATTGGGGACCAGGCACTAGGCCAGAGGTGGGTGGAGTGGGGCTACCAGTTCTGACACACACACACCTCCACGTGAATGCGCAACCAGGTTGCTGCAGCCCTAGGAAACAAAGGGAGAAAACTGGAGGAAAAAGGACAGGCACAGCAAGGGCCATATGACACCCGCTAGCCACACCTCCATCTGCCACATCACCAGGGTAGCCTGGAGTGGGGAACTGGATTATGAGCATGGGAGGGGGAGGTCAGACCTCCCTCTCTTGACACCGCCATGGGGAGCAAACTGTCAGAGTGCCCTCACTACCAGTACCCCTCGGAAGGCATAAGACAGTGGAAGGGGGTGGAAACAGGTGGCAGAAGGGAGTCTCCCTTGCTGTGGCCCCAAGGAAAATAAACAGAATAAAATAAATAAATAAATAAAAAACCTGACAAAAAAGCTTAAAGGGGAACAGTCAGCACTAAAAGCCCCACACAAAAGTGCAGGTCTGGTCCTAGTGTGCATTTTGTGTGCAAAAACATTTTGGGTTATTTGCAATATAGTCAATTGTATCATACTAATTTTATTTACTTCTAGGCTGACACCTTCTGTTACTTCAAATCCCAGAATCCCCTGCAGCTGACATCAGAGCAGTAGGCAGCAATGGGAGATTCAATAGCCTGCCATGCATGCTAGAGTTTCTATAAGCTCTGATCTTTTGTTTGCCGATCCCACTGTCCTCCCTGGGCTTAGTACAGTCACAGAGGACTGTACATAGCCCCTAGACAAAAGCAAAACTGGAAAACATCTGATCAGAGATTATACAATCTCCAATATGCACACTGCAGGCTATTGAATCTCCCACTGCTGCCTACTGCTCTGATGTCAGCTGCAGGGGACTCTGGTAATGGAAGATGTCAGCCTAGAAGTAAACAAAATTAGTCTGATACAATCTACTATACTACAATAAACAGTAAACAAAAGGTTTTGTAAACAAAGTGTGCATTGGGATCAACCCCACACTTGAGTGGGGACTCGTTTGTGCTGACTGTTCCCCTTTGAAACCATTAAAGGGTGTTTCATTCCCGCTAACACCCTGAACATCATCACTTCAGTAGACATGAACATTATTGTGAACCTGAAAGCCCATTACTGGCGCTTGTTGCTGGCAAAATCACAGAGAGCACAGTCCATTGGCAGTCAGCACATATTTCAGGTACTGTAGGAAAGGTAACTTTGTTAAACATGTTCACTCCAGGTGGTAAGATGAGAACCAAGATGGGTGCCAGAATGGGTCATGCAAACTGACTTGACTTTGTAGTGCAGCTTTTTTTTTCATTGTTTTAACTAACTGACACACCCTAAACTAAACCTAAAGTTTAGCAGAAAAGACAAAAAGAAATCTTTGCCATCAACAAAACTGGATACACTTCTGAAAAGAGAGTTGATTGATAAATTCATAAGCTCAAAGCTGCTTGGCCTGGAGGAAGTGTCAGCCAAGGGACAATGATAATAGCTAGATGTGGGATCTCCTGTAGACTCGGGGTTCCATACTTGTAATGCAAACACTGAGCTGATTATTTCAGGGGCTAGGCATTGATGGTAGTGTGAACATTCTGCAAACAAAGAATATAAAACAATGGCATATGAATTTTGGAAAAAGAGTTAAAACAATGTTTGTTTTTAGTTTCTACAAACCGCTGATAAAAAAATGTACTTGATTATTAAGATGACAGTAAGAGTGGAAAGAAAAGAAATGGGGTGACAGCTGAAATACACAATTTTGAACAAACATCTGCTATAACACAAGACAAGATTTCTGAGGTATATAAAAAAGTACTTACAAGTGATGCTTTGGCCACTACTCACACCCAAAAAGTAATTGTCATATAAAATTTATTGACTTAAAATCTGGAGACCAGGATAGGCACACTGAGCCAAGGCTTGTTTCCAGGGGAAGGGATACAACAGGGTGTGAAATAGCAACAAAATGACAACAGTAGGTGCAAGAACATGTATAAAAATCACAGTACATGTAATGAACTTCAGAAATAAAATAGAACAATTATACATAGGTAAGAAAATGTCCTGCTCTCTGATTGGTCAGTGCCCACCTCCATCAGTGAAGTTATCTCAGCATAACATCACTGTATGAAGGTCCAGCACCAAGACAGCCCTAGCAACCAAAAAAAAGCACTACACCTGTCCTCTCAAAGCTGTCATGGGCTTCGCAACTCACACCACCCCATTGTCCAGTAAACATGTAATGTAAATGCACCATAGCAGTAAATGGCTATGAAAAGAAGCCAAAGAAAACAACTTTTATGGTTTAACCTGGCAGTAATGGAGCACCATGACCGCTCAGTTGCAGAACAATGTTTCACTACAAGCCACTGCCATGTCCCGCTGTCACTTGCGATAAGTGACCTCTCCTCACCCATTTTCCCAGTCCAAACACAAACTTCAATTAAACAAAAAAACTGTCAGTGCAATCACTTTCATATATTGGCATCTAGTCAATAAAAACATATGTAAAAGATGTCAATTTCCCCCATTATCCTTTCCCCAGTCACTGCATGGCAACCCACCCAAACATGCCACACATGCTTCACTTACCAACCAGTGCAGCTCTGTTTCCACTGATGATCATTTTCCCAGCCATGTAGTAAGAAATGAAATGGGGTCGGGGGGGGGAGTAAATAGAGAAACACCCCAACTTGTCTATGAGGGGAAGAAGAGTAAACACAGAAAGGTCCCAACTTTGGTGGGGGCACGCAAGCAACACAGCAGTGAGCTTTAGTAGGGGAGTGGTGGACAGATTCACAGGCACTATCTAACAGCACCACCTACTGGACAAAGACAAAATAGGACATTTTTTTCTTTTATCCTTCTATGCAGAAAAAATGAACCAAAAAAAATATTTTAAAAATGTATTTTTTATTTATTTATTTTTCCTGTATAAAATAAGCCACTGTATAATAGCAATAATGCACTCCAGGGTGTGGGCCATGATTGGATGTCACTTTTCAGGTGTTGGACACACTCAGCCTTCAGCCTCATGCCCAATCACTCAAGGCATGACATACACCCTGTTGTACATTACTGCTTAATTAGAAAAATGTGAAGTACAAAAACATTAATGTGGTTGGACTTTTGAATGCACCAGATTCAGAGTATGAATTGTTATGCAAAATCCTCAAATTGCGTTTTGTATATGCTTTAATGCTTCTTGGGGGAATTTTTCATTTTATATCTAAAGTGTACCAGCTAGAAAAAATAGTTGCTGCACTGTACAAACATAGAATAGCACTGCTTATCTAGTCAATAGGAGGAGAAAATGATGGTACACCCACAACCCTGTATCTATTTGTTATCCTCATCATCAGAGAATGCCCCGCCTAGCAGGGAGAAATGTCACTGGGAGGCACCATAGTCTGGGAGGCCTGTGTTCATCTCTATGGTCTGTTTTGTTTCAGCCTGAAATGTCCTGCCTATATTGTTTCTAATACTCCTGGTATGGCATGCCTCAGATTTCTGGGCAATATGTGTGTTTTTTATTCACTTTTGTATATGGAAAATAAAAAAAGGAATGTATTTGCATGAAGTGTAGTGAGTGACTTAGCCCTTATGTTACCAGTCTAAATGTATGGTTACTGATGATAAATAGATGCAGGGTAATGGGTGCAACATCTTTTTTCTCCTTCTATATCAAAAGTGTCTAGAATCACATTTAAACAAAATCTATCTGCCCCAGCTGTTTGCAGAAACCCTATTATTTGGTGCAAAAAGCAAGATTTAAAGCAAAATGGGGCTAATTTCCCAAACAAGAAAAAATTGCCTAGTTGGTCCACATGTCACTATAAAGAGAATAATAGATAGGTGCCAGTGCATTACTGGCGAGTAATACCATTGAGAGGTTCTGGACATGAAGGAACCTCGAGAGCGAAGCTCAAGAGGTTCCCGTGTCCAGAACCTCAAGATAGTACCACTCGCTGGTAATGTACCAGCATGTATTCATTATTTTTTTAATATGTGGATTTAAAAATGTTTTATCTTTTTGCAAGTGGCAGTCAGCCATTTCAGCGAATGAGGCTGTGTCCTGGCCAACTGCCGCATTGTCTTGCCCCAGCCTGCTGTGCTGCACCTCGCCCGCCTCTGCTCCTTGCCTTGCTCTACAACAACTGGCAGGTAGTCCTACCTTTTTCCTTTTTGGGATGCGGTCTGGTTTCTGCTGTTTGAGAGGAGGTTATAACAAACAAAAAAAAAAGAAATGTTGAGAGCAGGCAGTATGGTCTCGCTAAGCGACAAAGCGAGCCACCATGTTTTTTAAAATGCTCTGCCCACCCACACAGGAAAAGCGGCCAATAAGGAGGCACGCTTAGGATGTGGGGGGCAGAAGGTATCTTTTTGGGCACTTGCAACGATAGTATTATCACCACCAAACTATACTATTAAAAGTGATTGACAGTACTATTACCACAGAAGGTTTGATGGTATTATCAATTTTTTTTTGTATGCTTTTGCAACATATTAAATTCAAAATCCATATATTAAAATCTGATAATTGACACAGGCAGAGATATTATAATACAAAATGCCAGATGCAAAGGGACACTTTATTTTAAGTGGTCCATGTATATCCTAATGTTTCACAAGCTACTCAGGAACAGAGAAAAAGGTTTTTAACCTTTGGAAAAACATGCTATACTCAGAAGCTTCCTTTTTAAGACCTTTACAGCTAACCATCTTGTGAATCTGGAGGGTAAACAATTTATTTTTGATCCAAATCAACATAAATATGTTATTTCCTTCAGAAAACAAGTCATTGAGCACAAATAAAAGCAAGAAAAAGTCAAGGAAGACCAACAAATGGAGGAAGTTCTTTTGAGTATACAGCTACTAGAATAGTAATCAAAATCTACTCTTGTTGAATGAGTTTCTTTTCTTCTGTTTCTATTCGTTTTTAATTCCATAAAATAAACTGTCTATTGGAATCTTTATTAAATAATGCTGTCACTCTCAGTACATTTTTGTTTGAATTCAAGTTTTTTAATAACATGCTTTAACTTTTTGATAGGGGATATGTATACTAAGGATGTTTAAATATCTGATTACATGTTTTGTTTTTTTAATTTTATTTAAAATGTGTTGACTGGGACAGGTACACAGAGCTGGAGCCGATTTCCTGGTGTGACCGGGGATGGGGTTACAACGTGGTGAGAAACACAACAAACAAAAGCGACAAATGCAAAGTACAATACAGGGTTAAGTAAGAAGAACAATGTGTAATACAGAATACCAGATGGGGCAAGGTACATTTACAAACGTGCATGAATTTCCAATGGCAAAAAAATGACATGTGTAACATAGTAACCTAGTAATCTAGTAATGGTTCCAAGCAACGGTAGGTCTCAGCCCTCTTTAATTGCCTGCCTGTTCACACTAGGTTGGTTACGGGAATTTTTCTGTGTACATAAATTTATCTAAATTTATTTTAAAACTAGATACTGCATGGAATTCAACCACTGTTCCCGGTATCCTATTCCATTACAAAAAAAAAATATTAAGTATACCAATGTTTCCAGTGCTCAGTTCTGAATAATTCACCATTAAGTTTATATTGGTGTTCTCTAATCCCAGATATGTTGACCTTGGGCTGGATATTCAAACTGCGCCATTCTGAGGCGCAAGCCCTTGCGCTGCGCAAAATAGTTGCGCAGGGGTGTGGCCGGGGTGATATTCAAAGGAGTTGCGCTATTGAGCAACTCCTTTGAATATCACCCCCCAGCCACAGCCACTGTGCATGGCGCAGTGGAACTTGCACCACCACAAGTTGTCAGAGTGGAGCATTCAACTTGCGGTGGTGCAAGTACCATTGCGCCATGCGCAAAATCACAATATTCAAAAGGTGACATGCAAATGGGACCATAATTCATGCAAGGCGCAGGGGGCCATTTGCATCTGATTATGGCCCCATTTGCAAGCCATTAGCATGTAGGTGCACCGATCCCCGAGGACTTGCGCCTGGCGCCCTGCCAGGCAGCAGCCATCGGGGACCGATGCACCCTGCAGCCCGATTGCGGGCAGCAATGTGGCTCCCCCACCTGCTCCTGTACATATCCCTGGTGGTCCAGTGGACCGAAATGCCCGATCGCGGGCGGTATGTTTAAACCCCTCCCGCTCACATCCCTGGTGGTCCAGTGGACGAATGCCCGATCGCGGGCGGTATGTTTGAAACTTCTCCCCTGGCCTGCTATCCCTGGTGGTCAGCGATTGAATGCCCGATCGCTGGCAGAAAGTAACGACCCCTCGAACATTATCGCTCGGCAGTAAGCTGAGGCCTTTGTCAACAGCTTCGATCGCAGTCAGTAGCAATTGAACCCCCCAAAACATCTCCCCCTGGTGGTTAGTGTTCTCACCCCACCCACTCATTTAGCTCCACTACCCTCGCTTCCCTCACAGCCGGGTAGCATCCCCCTCCACTGCCGCCTACTGTTGAGCCGATTGCTCCGTAGTTGTACAGTTTGCGTAGAGCAAGAGCCACGCGGCTCCGTTATCAGACATGACAGTCTGTGGGGATTTGTGAATGATTCATTCACAAATCTGACTGTCATGTATTTGTGTAGCTGCACACCCATTGGCTCTTGCTCTGCACCACCGGGCGGCAGTTCTACCGGCAGTCAGTCGGGCGGGTGGCGGGCGGCAGGCGGGTGGATGCTGCCGCCCGCCGCGGGGGAGGAGCGGGTGGTGGGGCTCATGGTGGTGGGTGGGGTGGGGGACACTAGCCACCAGGGAGATGTTTTGGGGGTTCAATTTACTTACTGCCTGCGATCGGGCATTTCGGTCCACTGGACCACCAGGGAGATGTTCGGGGGAGGGGGTTTCATGTACTTACTGCCCGCGATCGGGCACAAGGGGGATGTCTGGGGTTTATGACTTACTGCCCGCGATCGGGCACAAGGGAATGTTCGGGGAGGGGTTTCAATGTACTTACTGCCCGCGATCGGGCATAAGGGGGATGTTCGGGGCTTTAATGTATGCATTGCCCGCAATCGGCACAAGGGGGATGTTCGGGGGTTTCACTGTACTTACTGCCCGCGATCGGGCACAATGAGATGTTCGGGTGGTTTCATCGTACTACTGCCCGCGATCGGGCACAAGGGATGTTCGGGGTTTCAATACTTACTGCCCACAATCGGGCGCAAAGGGGATGTTCGGGGTATCGCTTACTTTCTGCCCGTGATCGGCATTTCGGTCCACTGGACCACCAGGGATGTGAACGGGAGGGGGTTTAAACGCATCACCCGCGATCGGGCATTTCGGTCCACTGGACCACCAGGGATGTGAACGGGAGGGGTTTAAACATACCGCCTGCGATCGGGCATTTCGTCCACTGGACCACCAGGGATGTGAATGGGAGGGGTTTAAACATACCGCCCTGCGATCGGGCATTTCGGTCCACTGGACCACCAGGGATGTGAAAGGGAGGGGGAGCATTATTAATGCCCGCGATCGGGCTGGTGGGGTACACCATGCCCGCTGATCGGGCTGCGGGGGGGCAGGGATTGAGTTAGGCCAGCCACAGTGGCAGCTGCTGTGTTGCACCCTGCAATACAGCAGCTCACCTGTGGGTGGCCTCGACTTAAGCCTTTTTGGCTTCAAAGTCCTGCAGGCGCAGGTTGGGGTTGCGCCAGACAACTCTGCACACCCCGGCTGAATATCGGGCTGTGCAGTTTATGCATGGTTCCTCCCCCTCCAGTTGAGCATGCATTCATTTGCATTGCGCTGTTGCTCAGCCTGTTTTCAGTGGCGCAACTGCCTCCTGCTGAATATCGCAGAATGGTGCAATTTAGGACTTGAGCATGCGCAACCCTGTTGCGCATGGCGCAACCCTTTTGAATATCTGGTCCCTTATGTTTAAGTTATAGTATTATTTATGTATGTGTGTATGAATTTATTTATGTACTGATTTATTTATTTATTTTATACTTTGATAACTGGGTAGGTGCAATGGTACCAGGTGCCTTTTTCAGGCATGACCCAGATACTACAAATACACTGCGTGAAACAGCACAGTGGTAATAACAGCTGAAGCTGTAGCTGTACCCCGATTCCCCCTCTACAGTCGATACTGCTCAAAAGAAAACCTTTCAATAGGGTGCAAGACTCTCTTCATAACAAGAGTATACTTTATGCCTTGCTCTCCTTGGCAAAACTTTGCATTCACCTTCAGACTGGAACAAGATTTTTTGCTTTAGACACAATGGCTGAACAAGCCTTAAACATATATATGGCATCACCTCTAACATTTCAGATATTCCAAAAACTTCCCAGGTGGCAGCCCCCTCTGCTATGCAAGAAGAAACCAGTTCCTTTGCATCTATGGCAGGTGTAGAACCCATTACCATACAGCCCCACTCCTCATTAACAGTTATTGCTGCAGGTCCTCAGTAGCAGCTACTGTATATTATACAATGGCAAGAAAAATTAGAGTAACTTGATTGGCTGCTGACTCCTAGACTTCGCTCTCGAGGTCAGAGGGAATCAGAACCCCTCTGTGGCAGAACACACTGGTTGTGCATAAAGTTGCTCATCCTGTATTTTTTATAGTGTATAGTAGTATTATGTGAAATGTGTGCATTGTGTTTTTCTTTTCTCTTTTTCATAATGAAACTGACTTGTGAAGTCTCTAGAGATTCTAGAATACTGTCACCACAGAATTAAATAGAGGAAAGTAACAATGTGCCAGCATTCCCAGTAGTTCTGCTGCAGTAGTGACATCACTACTGCAGCAGAACAAGCATATTCCAGGCATGGAATTTCATGCATGACAGCATTCCACTATACACTATAACATCACTGTATCTAAGGCAAGTACAGAGATGACTGCAGAACTGTCAATGAAATCCCTCCCTCCCCAGTTAAGCCCCCGCTAAGCTAATACAGATTCACAACAACTCAGTGTCTCTCCCCTCCCACATACACACACACACACACACACACACACACACACACACACACAAAATCTTTTTTCCCCCATATTCAGTAACTGTTATACTCTGTATGACACACCACTGCATGTTGTTGCAGATTTTTATTTTTCAGAAACGAGCACCTTTGCTGACGTGCAGCGAACTATACGGAATGTAACTGTCGGTCACGTGACCACAGAAAGCGAGTAACATTTGCCACCCCAGAATGCTTCCACACATTATTCTGCTCCTCACAATCATACCCACATAGCTAAAATAAAAACAAAAAGCCTGGCATACAGCACAAGACATCGCTCCAAATGGCTTTTTCATTCCCCGTTCCACTTCGCGACTGACAGCGTGTGCACACTGTAACACTGTCCTGTACAGTCGCTTAGCCACAAACCTTGCTCCAATTCCCATTACCAATGCTCACCTTTTCCTGCAATCCAGTCTTAGTATTCAAACTGCAGTGTCGCTCACAAGTCTTCAGGTCCTCACTTTGAGGGGGACAAAATCCTGTCTCTATGCAACAGCAAAGGAAAACAGAACAACAGGGCCCAGGGGCTCAGAGACAAACAAACCCAGGTGAATACAGGGCAATCACGTAGGGCAGCGCCACCTGCTGGACCAAAGTATGGACTTTTTTTCAATATGTATACCTGCCCTAACAAAAATGTTTTTTAAAAAGTATTTCAAACACAGTTTTCACATTTTCTTCTCTTTTTAAAAATAAGAGCCATCGTATAATAGCAATAAGGCACTCCAGGGTGTGTGTTATTGTGTAATAATTACTGGCCAGCAATTTTTTCTATGGGCTGAACCAGTTGCTATTTGCCGTAATAACCGGCTGGTTATTACGACATTCATGCACCCAGTCACTCAGTCAATGATGCTCGCTCATTGGATTATATTCGGCGAAGGGGTGGGCTAAACTCTCTTACAAACATGGTGGCTCCATCTCTCGCATCCCATGGAGCCTCCGAAACAAGACGCATCCATCCTTTTTTTTTATTTGTTTCATGTATCTGGTTGATTCAGCCTTTTCTCCAGCAAAATATCTGGTTGATCCTGCCGTTTGTCCGTTTCGGGACAAAATGACAAGAGCTACAAGGGAGCGTGCCAGGGAAGCGTGGTAGACACGATCAGGTCAGAGACCAGCTGTAAAGTATAAACAAAACCGAAACAAAAAAGAATTATGTTAAGGAAGGGAGGCAGAGGGCAGAAGACAGATGAAGTCAGAGATTGTGTGTGTGTGTGTGTCTGTGTTTGTAAGAGAGAGAGAGAGAGTGTGTGTGTGTGTGTGTGTGTGTGAGAGTGTGTGTGTGTGTGTGTGTGTGTGTGTGAACACTGAACTCAAGCAGGAGAAAAATTGCTGACCTTTTATTATAAAAAATAAAAGATGGTAAAGTGTGTCGTATTCGAATTTAATGCTCACCCTCAGTGTGGGATGCTTTGATAAACCCCTCGGGCTTCGCCCTCGGGTTTATGTAGCATCCGCACCTTGAGTGATTAAATTCCTACACACACTTCCCATCCTTTATTCTCTATATAGACTCACTCCTGGGTGGGGAAGCACTGGCTACTACTGCTTCAACCCACCCCAGGAGTGACGTTATTACACAATAACACACATCCTGTCGTGCCTTATTGCTTAATTAATACTTCCAACAGCAGCTGCTATTAGCAATGGAACAATAGCAGGAGCTTAGGCTGGTACTTCCAAGTGATCATACACACTGAAAGCAGCAGGGCAATGATACTGGGCAAAAATATGACTCTAGGCATCTTCCAGTTTTATTAGTGATAATTTTTTTAGTTGCCTTAAAATGTGAGTCTTTTATAAATGTTTTAATTTAGTTTTTTTTTCCCTCAAGAAAAAAAATGGCCACCACATTTGTCTTAGAAATAGTATTGTAGACCTGGAAATGGTTAAGACTGGTAAAAACAATGTGGACAGCATGGGAGCTACCTAGGAAAGTAGATCTGACAGGTGTGCTAATATTTTTGTTAATAGTAGCAGAAAGCAGCTTTCTGGAAAAACATTTTTCATTGCACTGATGCTTTAATATTTGTTTTCACTGATGCTTTAATATTTGAACGATGGCTGAAAAGAAAACAAAAATAAGCCTTATAGTCATTATGGGGGTTAGACTGTGTTACATCTATGCCACCTGAGTGAGGAATGTAACTCCATTGGAGAATGGCGAAAAGTATTTATCATCACAGTCTAATTGCAAACTGTTATTAATTAACTCATCCCCTGTACATATTTTTTGCTGCAGAAGCTGAGAGAGGGAGAGCAGCTACCATACAGCAAGGAGGTGATTTGCTGAGTACATTGAATTGAATTTTTAATTCAGGGGCCTGTAATAGTAAGTAGAAGTCAGTGTTTTGGTTCTCTGTTTTTGGGTTGTATTTACTTGGTGTAACTTTTATTTGCCAGGGAGGTAATCAAGCTGGGAGAACATCTGCAGTCATTTGTGACTAGAGCTGTTACCGAAACTCTGTGAAAGAGGTGTCTGATAAGAGGAGGAGCTGAAGAAGGCTTGAGGGACTGTGGATTACAAACAGGAGTTGACTGTGGACTCTGTTTGCTACAGAAGCTGAGAGAGGGAGAATAGCTACCAGCTACCTTAAGCAAGAGCTTTGTTTTGCCCTGTAGGTTACAGAAGAAAGTCTTATTTTATCAGATTGTTGATTGTTTTATATAGACACGGAGTACCAAAGGAACAGCCCCCCCCCCAAACACACACACATTCCCCAACCACCCCCGGGTGCTCTACTTTAATAGTGGAACGCCAGGCCACACCTACTTAAAGACACAGGAACAGTTAGGAAGCACCGCACTTGCAATAGCCTAGTTGGTACATAGGCAGAATAATAAAGGGTGTAGCTAGAAACTAGGTCCACAAAGACACCTACAAGAGGAGGAGAGAGAAACTGTAAGTCACTACAGAAGGAGACAAAGACAGGGAGAGAAGGAAAAGGGAAAAAAAGGGTTAGCTGCTGGAGGTGTGTCTCTGAGCAAGTAAGAAGGAACCAACTGAGGAATACAGGAGCTTCCTGTCCCAAAACAGAAAGGGCAGGAGCTGTAATGACATAAAGAAAGTAGGAAAGTAGGGTGAAAAAACAAACAAAAAAAGAAAACAGAGAGAGGAAAGAATAAGCATACAAAAAAACAGACTAGGGGCCACAAGTAAGACATGATAGGAGTGATGCAGTGCAGTGGCTGTGGAGCGTCAGTCTTGCTGAGGACATTCTGGAGGATGCAGTGTTGTCCTATCTGCAGGCACCTCTCTGGGCTGAAGGAGGAGGTTGCTTGTCTCCAAGCTGAGTTGACCAGGATTCGGGGGACCTCCTCTCCCACCCAGGGACCACCAGGGCTGCTGCGGCTGCCTCAGAGGTTGCCAAGAAAGGAGCAAATGGACCACGGTGGGCTCAGGGAAGGTGAGGGTGGTAGAACAAAGGTGCATCCCTGTAGTTGTACCTCTCCACAATTCATTCGCCATTCTTGCAGAGCATGGTTCCTCTATGGAGGCACCCACAATGGAGACTAAGGAGGATGCTGGGAATCTCCATAAAGGAGACCCACAGGAGGGTGGCACAGGACCCCACAGGGGAAGGAAACAACTCCTGGTGGGGGACTCAATTGTTAGGGGGGTAGAACTGGGGGAGGGAGGGAAGAGGGAGGTAAGTTGCCTGCCCGGAGCCATGACTTGGAAGGACAGGGAGCAAATCCTCAGGATTGTGGGAGCAGCTGCATGAGGAAGGGAGCTGGACATCACTATTCACCAAGGAACAAATGATCTGGCTTGGAATGGGATCAGGGCAGTGCAGGGAGAGTTTGTGGGGTCAGGGAGGTGCCTTAGACAAGTAGCATGCACGGTAACCTTCTTGGAGGTGCAGTCTGTCTATGGCATGTGTAAGGCTAGGGTACTCTGCACCATGGGATTCAATGAATGGTTGAAAAATTGGTGCAGAGCTCAGGGTTTTGGCTTCATTGGGGACTGGGGGTCCACCTGGAGGGACACAGGCCTATACTGGTGCGATGGTCTGCATCTGTCCATGAGGGGAAACAGGATCCTAGGTGATAGATTTAAATGCTTAATTGGCAAGCATTTAACCTAGCCAAGGGGGGAGACACTGAAAAGGAGCAGGAAATTCCCAGCCCCCCCAACAAAACAGGGTAGTTAGTGAGGTAAACACCAAAATACAATAGTCAATAGGGAGAAGGGAAGGGGTAAATTGAGAAAAAGGCAAAGGCAGTAAAGACAGGGATGGGGATAATAGGGGTAAGGTCATCAAAAAATGGAGGGCAATGAGTACCAACACCAGTAGTCTGGGTAACAAGCTCCCTGAACTAGTGGCCTTGATGGAAGAGGGAAGCCTTGATATAGTGGCAGTCACAGAAACAAGGTACGCAGAGAACCATGACTGGGATGTCAACATATCAGGGTACACAATCTACAGGAGTAGCAGGGAGGCTAGAAGAGGAGGAGGAGGAGTAGCTCTCTATGTAAGGGAAGGGATCAAAGCAACAAAACTAAAGGGTAAACAGAGAGGAGAGGAGAGGAGGCACTGTGGGTCACCCTGGAGACAGGAAATGGCACCACAATCCACACAGGGGTTGTATACAGACTCCTGTCTCAGGGGGAAGAAATGGACAAGGAAATTATAGATGGCATCCTTAGAATGGCAGAAAAAGGGAAAATATTGTTGATGGGGGACCTGAATATGACAGATGTTAACTGGAGTGCATTTGCTGCAGCCACATCCAAGAGTAGGGTCATTCTTGATGCCCTACAGGGGGTATGACTCAAACAGCTAGTATTGGAACACACTCCGGAGGGAGCAATCTTAGACTTGGTACTCTCAAATGGCTACAGAGAGAGGATCTCAGATTTAGAAGTGGGTAGCCATCTGGGAACAAGTGACCACCAAACAGCGTGGTTCACGATAAACACAGTTGTAGAGTCAAGCCATACAAATGTGAGGATACTGGACTTTAGGAGGGCTGACTCTAGCAAAATGGAAGAGAGGCTCAGAAGCACTAGCAAATGGGCAAGAAGAAGGGGTGGATGAACAATGGGGAAACATCAAAACTGCCATCACAGAGGCAATAAGCCTTTGTGTGAAGCAAATAAACAAATCAAAATGAAGGAAAAAAACACTATGGTTCTCAAAAGAGGTGGTGGGGAAGGTTAGGGAGAAAACGATAGCATTCAGGAAGTATAAGGAGACACAGAAGGAGCAGGACAGAGAACTGTACCAGGTAAAGCAGAAGGAAGCAGGGAAGGCAGTCAGAATAGCAAAGGCCCAAACCAAGGAAAAGATAGTCAACTCGGTTAAGAAGGGGGATAAAGACTTTTATATTTTTTATTTATTTATTTATTAAATTGTCGGATTACAAATACCTTTGTGCAGAAACTGCTAGTTTACAAAGGTTCCACGTCAAAGGATGAGGGTCAACATACATACAGAGGTAGTAAAAGAATGCACAATAAACAACCAAAACAACTAAAAGAAAATAATAAAGATACTCAGTTATAACATACTTTGAGATAATATTCATATAACGAGCAGCTTGAGTAGGCAGCTGGCTGCGGTAACAATAAGAGATAGAGGGCACCATAGGCAGTTAGTATTGCAGGCGTGTGACCAGGAGAGGAAGTTGGCAGGCTAATGGGCCACTGTCCAATGGTGGTGAAAAATGTCTTGTACCAGTGGAGATGCGAAGCAGGAAAGGAGACACAAGGAAGGCCCTGTGCCAGAGGGAATGAGACTGGGAAAGGGCGGGCTGTGAGACATGAGTGAGCTGGGAAGTGTTTAGAGAGATCTCTGTTCAGAGAAGCAGTCACATTCAGTGGTAGAGGTGAGGTAAAGTTTGAGACTGCTTTTGAAGGGTCCAAGTGTAGTAGAGGAAAGTGCTTCTTTATTGAGGGAATTGAACCATTGAACTGCTCTATAGATAAAGGACCGTTGATCCATGGAGGTACAACATCTGGGAACCTGAAAAGTTAGAGATTGGGCACCACGTGTTTGCTGAGTGCCACTATAGTTAGTAAGGAGTGCGCTAACACCAGGTGGCATGACATCGAGGAGAATCTTTTTGGGAAGTAAGCAGGTCTGGTATTGTATTCTGCTGTGTACGGGTAGCCAGCTGGCCTGTACATAGAGGTCACAGGTGTGAGTTTGTTGGGCCACACCCGGTAGTAGTCTACAGGCTTTGTTGAGAGAAACTGAGATCCTGCAGAAGGCACTTGTTGAGGCAGAGCCATAGATGGCAAGGCCGTAGTCAATGACAGAGGTGACAGAGCTGTAGATGGTTAGTTTAAGGGCATCCGCAGGCATACAGTGCTTGTGTTTGTGTAGTAGTCCAATCCGTATATTGGCGGTCTTGGCAACAGTGTCAATATGCCGAGTGTAGGAGAGGGTACTATGCAGGGTAATACCAAGGTACTTGAACTCCTTGAAATGTTCGAGTGGGTTACCAGCGTGGTTCTTGATGGTGAGGGACAGAGAGTTGTGCCTGCTCCGTCGGTTACAGAAGGACATGGCTTTAGTCTTGCTGTGGTTCAGGACAAGTTTATGAGAATTGAACCAGTCTTCTATGCGCTTGAAGTCGAGCTGCAGCTGGGATTCAAGGACTGTAATATCATGGTGGCTGGAAAACAGGACTGCATCATCCGCATATAGTAATATTTTTTGGTGGCAGGCACTGGGGAGGTTGTTGATGAAGAGGGAGAAGAGTAGAGGGCCCAGAATAGACCCCTGCGGGACTCCGGAGTGGACCGGTTTCTCATCCGAAGAGATCCCTGCAATCCTTACACATTGGATCCGATTATCAAGGTAGCTGGTGAACCATGGAAGGGCATCGCTGGAGATCCCAATGGAGGACAGTTGCTTGAGCAGTAGAGGGTGGTTAACTGTGTCGAGCGCCTTGGTAAGATCTATAAATACTGCCCCTCCACAATTCCCTTTGTCAAGCATGGCATGCATGAAGGTTGTAAATTCCAGTAGTGGAGTGGTGGTGCTGTGCCCTTTTCTGAAGCCATGCTGCTCTGGGCACTGTACATTGTACTTATCCAGGAATTCAACTAGTTGGTCCGACACTATTCACTCCAGCGCTTTAGATAGTGGGGGAAGGAGTGAGATAGGTCTGTAATTGGTGTGCAGCGTCCTGTCTCCACTTTTGTGAACCGGTATGACAGTGGTTTTCTTCCAGAGAGAGGGGAAATGGGCCAATCTAAGTGAGAGATTGAAGATCTTTGTAAGTAGTTCTAAGATTTCATCGAGGACTTGTGCCAGCAGTTTCAGGTCAAGGGAGTCACCACTGTACCCTTGTTTGCCGATGGCCTTTTGAATGTATTTTTTAGCTACTTGTGGTGGGACCTTATTAAAAAAAAACTCTGGGGTTGTACGTTCTAGTTGGGGGGTAACTTGGGAGGAGCTGGAGGGGAGGTCGTCGAAAAGATTTGGTGGAAGGATACTGTCCAGGTTTGTAAATGCATTATTAAAAGTGCTGGTGATGGTACCTAGGTCGAGTGTAGGAGTGCCATGAAGGTTAAGCATAGTGGGTGGTGCTTTAGAATCCTTGCCTGTGAGTTCTTTCCAGAATTTGTTTCCCTGGCCCCAAGATGTGGTCAGAGCCTCTTTGTAATAGCTGCGTTTAGCATTCCGTATTTTTCGAGTGCAATCATTTCTGGCTGCTTTGTATAATTGTATGTTTACTTGCATCGGAGTTGCACGAGCACAATGCCAGAGGTGGTCTCTGTGCTTGAGCAGAGTTAAAAGGTCAGTAGTAACCCAGGGGTTGGTCTGTCCTTTGACCTTCATCTTTTTCACTGGTGCATATATGTCACAGGCTTCGTTGAAACGTTTGATAAATAGGTCCAAAGCTTTGTTGGTTATAGGTACATTGGGAAGTGAAGAAAGACCAAGGGAGGGATAGTGAGGCTAAATAAAGGGGAGGGTGCATAGGCAGAGGGTGACAGTGAAAAAGCAGGGATACTGAATGAAAACTTCTGCTCAATATTCACAAAAGAAGAGGAGGGGGAGGTACCTAGTCCTATCAATAGAAGCACTTTGGCTAGGAGGGTCAATACCAGTCCATTCACAGAAGAAAGGATTCTGAAAGAACTCCAGAAACTGAAGGTGGACAAAGCAATGGGATCTGACGGGATTCACCCCAGAATTCTAAAAGAACTAAGGGGAGAACTAGTGACACCGCTGACTACCCTTTTTAACAAATCATGGGAGGACGGTGTGGTACCTGAGGACTGGAGGAGGGCGGAAGTGATTGCCCTTCACAAAAGTGGGAGCAAAGCAGAGGCAGAAAACTACAGACCTCTTAGTTTGACCTTTGTGGTATGGAAAATGATGGAATCACTTCTGAAAGAAAGAACTGTTGAGTACCTAGAGGCCAGCAAGGCACAGGACCCAAGGCAGCATGGAGTCACAGTGGGAAGGTCATGTCAGATGAATCTATTAGATTTTTATTTTCTGGGTAACCAAAGTAGTAAACCAGGGAGGGGCTATGGATATGGCCTACCTGGACTTCAGCAAGGCATTTGACACAGTCCCATACAAAAGATTAATAAACAAGTTAGCCAGCCTGGAGGTGGGTCCCAGGGTGGTAGTTTGGGTAAAAAAATTGTCTGGACAACAGGACACAGAGGGTAAAAGTAAATGGAGTCCACTCCAAAGAAATAGGGGGTTACTAGTGAGGTACCTCAGGGTTCAGTACTGAGATTGATCCTTTTTAATGTCTTTATGAGTGACATTGCAGAGGGACTGGAAGGAAAAGTATGCCTCTTTGCAGACAACACAAAGATCTGCAACAGGGTTGATACACAAGCCGGGGGTGGAAAGGATGAGAAGGGACTTGGCAAGGTTGGAGGAATGTTCAAAAGTATTTCAGTTTAAATTCAATGCAAAGAAGTGCAAAGCAATGCATCTGGAAAACAAAAACCCAGGGGAAGAGTACACAATGGGGGGAGGTACAAACAACAACAAAAATGGAAAGGAACCTGGGGATAGTCATAGCCGATGACCTAAAGGTAAGCAAGCAATGTGAGAAGTCAGTAAGCAGGGCTAGGGGGATACTGGATTGTACAGAGAGAGGTATCACCAGTAGAAAACAGGAAGCTGTTATCCCTCTCCACAGACAGTTGGTGAGACCCCATCTGGAGTTCTGCGTGCAGTTCTGGAGATCCCATCTCTGCAAGGACATAGACAAGATGGAGGCAGTCCAGAGGAAGGCAGCTAAAATGGTGCTAGGTCTGCACCAGAAGCCATACAAAGACAGACTAAAGGAGCTTAATATGTATACCCTCGAGGAAAGGAGGGAAGGGGGTACATGATAGAAACTTTCAAGTAGCTCAAGGGAACTAACAAAGTTCAAGAGGGTAGCATCTTTCAGAAAAAGAGATTTTCAAGAACAGGGGGGCATAATTTGAAGATAGAGGAGGGAACGGCTCAGAGGCAATGTGAGAAAGTATTTTTTCACAGAGAGGGTGGTGGACACATGGAATGGCCTTCATGAGGAGGTTGTGGGGTCAGAAACAATGGGAAAATTCAAGAATACATGGGACAGACATAAGGCAATTCTGGTGGGGGTTAGGAAGAAGTAGTCTAT
The DNA here is from genome assembly GCA_016271365.2 of Neoceratodus forsteri. Taxonomy (NCBI): domain Eukaryota; kingdom Metazoa; phylum Chordata; order Ceratodontiformes; family Ceratodontidae; genus Neoceratodus; species Neoceratodus forsteri. The sequence goes on from CM057449.1 coordinate 741,060,245, forward strand.
TGGTTAACTAGGATCTGCAGATTATCCAATAGGTAGAAAATGGGCAGACTGGGTGGGCCAAGCGGTCCTTATCTACCATCAAAGTCAATGTTTCTATGTTTCTATTTATCTGTTTCCACTGTTGATGCTCACTGGGCACTTACGAAAAAGGGTCCCTGCCCATTAAGGTCTTCCCAGTATAATAAATAAAAATTAAATGAAATGAATAAATGAGTATGAAGTTCTGCCTTGAAAGAAAGGAGAGGGTAATACCCATGCTGGGTGAGTACACCCACCTCAAATAGGATTGTCAGTGTATACCAGGTTCGAAGGGTTGAGTGAATTTGTAAGATGCCACATGATAAAACATGGGAGAATGGAACTAGGTCTAAATAATGTAGATATTGATATTAATTTGCATACAGATTTAAAATGATAAAAACAGACATAGTTATAGATATACTTTTACTACTGACATAGACACACATATAGGAATGGTGACATGCTAGTGGGGATATGGGGAGTTGCACTCTCAGGGTAATAGTGAAACATAGTAGGTTAGATCTGTGGGTGTGCATTCTGCCTTAACAGAGAAACCAATCTTTGCAGTCATTGCTTGGGGGAGGGGCGGGGGGGGATTCAGACCTGGGCTGCACTCTCAGACTCCCTCTGCTGGGTAGGTTCTTGGGAGACAAAACAATTAAGGGGTGGAGGAACAGGATGTATGGAAGGGATCAGTGAAAGTTGATTCATTTAGTTTTTGGGGGCACAGAAGCACTATACGATAATAAATTATACAGAACATTATACAGAACAGCAAAGGCCCAAACCGAGGAAAAGATAGCCAACTCAGTTAAGAAGGGGATAAAACCTTTTATAGGTACATCAGGGAACGAAGGAAGACCAAGGGAGGGATAGTGAGGCTTAATAAAGCGAGGGAGGGTGGGCAGAGGGTGATTGTGAAAAGGCAGAGATACTAAACAAATATAATATTTTTGCTCAGTATTTACAAAGGAAGAGGGGGAGGTACCTAAAACAAACAGTAGAAACACTCTGGATACAGAAGTTGATACCAGCCCATTTACAGAAGAAAGGGTTCTGAAAGAACTCTTAAAACTGAAGGTGGACAAAGCAATGGGGCCTGATGGGATTCATCCCAGAATTCTAAAAGAACTAAGGGTAGAACTACTGACACCACTGACTACCCTCTTTAACAAATCATGGGAGGCTGGGGTGGTACCCGAGGACTGGAGGAGGGCAGATGTGATTCCCCCTTCACAAAAGTGGGAGCAAGGCAGAAGCAGGAAACTACAGACCTGTTAGTTTAACCTTAGTGGTAGGGAAAATGATGGAATCACTTCTGAAGGAAATAATTGTCGAGTTTCTAGAGGCCAGAGGGGCACAGGCCCAAGGCAGCATGGATTCACAGCAGGAACGTCATGCCAGACAAATCTGATAGATTTCTTTGACTGGGTGACCAAAGTAGTAGATCAGGGAGGGGGCTGTGGACATGGCCTACCTAGACTTTAGCAAGGCATTTGATACAGTCCCACACAAGAGATTAACATACAAGTTAGCTAGCCTGGGAGTGGGTGCCAAGATGACAGCCTGGGTAAAGAATTGGCTGGAGAATAGGACACAGAGAGTAATAGTAAATGGAGTCCACTCTGAAGAAAGGGGAGTTACTAGTGGGGTACTGCAGGGTTCAGTATTAGGACCGGTCCTCTTCAATGTCTGTATAAGTGACATTGCAGAGGGACTGGAAGTAAAAGTATGTCTCTTTACAGATGACACAAAGATCTGCAACAGAGTTGATGCACAAGGTGAGGTGGAAAGGATGAGAAGGACTTGGCAAGGTTAGAGGAATGGTCAAATGTATGGCAGCTTAGATTCAATGCTAAGAAGTGCAAGGTAATGCACCTGGAAACAAAAGCCCAGGGAAGGGTACACAATGGGGGTGAGATACTAACAACAACAAAATGGAAAGGGACCTGGGGGTAGTCATATCAGATGACCTAAAGGTGGGCAAGCAATGTGAGAGGGCAGCAAGGAGGGCCGGGGATACTGGGATGCATAGGGAGAGGCATCACCAGTAGAAAACAGGAAGTTATTATCCCTCTGTACAGACAACTGGTGAGACTCCATCTGGAGTTCTGCATGCAGTTCTGGAGACCCAATCTCCGCAAAGACATAGACAGGATGGAAGCTGTCCAGAGGAGGGCAACTAAAATGGTGCAGGATCTGCACCGGAAGACATATGAAGAGAGACTTAAGGAGCTTAATATGTATAGCCTCGAGGAAAGGAGGGAGAGGGGGGACATGATAGAAACTTTCAAGTACCTCAAGGGAATCAACAAAGTCCAAGAGGGTAGCATCTTTCAAAAAAAGAGGTATGCAAGAACAAGGGGGCACAATTTGAAGATAGAGGGGGCAGTTCAGAGGTAATTTAAGGAAGTATTTTTTCACAGAGAGGGTTGTGGATGCATGGAATGGCCTTCCGGAGGAGGTTGTGGAGTCAAAAACAGTGGTGGAATTCAAGCATGCATGGGACAGTCATAAGGCAATTCTAGGGGGTTGGGGTATTTATTTATTTTATTTATTAAGCATCAGTTTACAATCTTTGAGCCAGAGGCTCGTTTACAAAGGTACCTCATCACAGAGAGGACAATACAGTGATAATAACTTGGTACAGAGACACAGTGTACAGTTTTTTTGAGGATACAGGAGGACAAATGAGATCAACAATTTACAACATACAGGATTGGTGAAGTTAACATTGTTCAGGGAAATAACATCAGAAAAACATAGGATATCAATACAGTGTGTTTTAGCGGAGTCAACAGGGAGGTAACAGGAACCAAGGGTAGAGAAGGTAGAGGATTTGAGCAGCCAACAGGGGGCTTTGTCAGACAGTGAGCAAGATAGCTTAGAAACAGCAACAGCTGCGAGTAGTGAGAAGGTGGTTCCGGAGGGTAGTTTTAAAGCAAGAGATTGTGAGGGTGTCTGAGATACTGGCAGGGAAGGAAATGTACCAAGAAGGGGCACGGTAGAGGAAAGCCCGTTGTCCATGAAAGGTCCTTGCCCTAGGTACCTTCAACTTGGTTTTACAGGAGGACCGTGTTGAAGCTAGTGAGTTTACATGGTGGATAACGGCAGTCAAACCAGGAGGAGAGAGCCCAAGGAGAGTTTTTTTTGTAAGGATGCAGGTTTGATACCTAAGACATTCGTCAAGACTGAGCAGATTTGCCTGGGAATAAAGATGGCAGGTATGTGTAAGTCTGGGAGCACCTAAGATTAGTCAACAGGCCTTATTTAAGGTGAGGCGGATTTTGCTTAGCAAGGTCTGGTCAGCAGCCCCGTAGACTGGTAAGCCATAGTCAACAAGTGACAGAATGGAGGACATAACTGCGAGTCGGAGGGCATCGGGGGCAGACAGTGTTTGTGGCGATAAAGGATTCCCAACCTAATATTGGTGGTGGAGGCTAAGGCGGAGATATGGGAATGGAACGTGAGGGCAGGGTCAAAGGTTATCTCAAGGTATTTGTATGTGTAAACTTGTTCAGTGGGAACATAGAGCTGGCGAAGACTTGAAGTTGGAAATTACTAGCTTTGTTTTGGGGTGGAGAAGATCATAGATTTGGTCTTTTAAGATTGATAACCAGTCTATGTTCTTTAAACCAGGCTTCCACGTTTTTATAGGATAATTGCAGGGAATCTTGGAGGGTGGTGGGGTTACGGTCAGAAGCAAAGATAACAGCATCATCAGCATAAAGGAGGAGTTTACCAGTACAGGCACCTGGCAGGGTGTTGAGATAAAGGAAAAAGAGCAGGGGCCCAAGAATAGAGCCCTGGGGAACCCCAGATCAGACAGGCAGAGGTCAGAGAGGGTGCCATTGATTTTTACACACTGGGACCAGGCAGACACATAGCTGGAGCACCATGAGACAGGTCCTGCAGCAAAGCCAGTGTGGCTGACTGCATCCAGCAGGAGAGGATGGGATATGGTGTCAAAGGCTTTTGACAGATCGATGAACACTGCACCAGCAAGAGAGCCCGAGTCCAGGGAGGAATGGAGGAAGTTAGAAAACTCGATGAGGATGGTATTGGTGCTGTGCCCAGCACGGAAGTCATGTTGTTCAGGGTAGAGGATACTGCATTTGGTAAGAAACTCAGATATTTGGGAGGATACTACTTTCTCTAAGGCTTTTGAGAGTGGTGAGAGGATTGAGATGGGATGATAATTACCGGAAAGGGCCCTATCTCCACCCTTATGTATAGGAGTGACAGTGGCAATTTTCCAGGCAGATGAAAATTGCCCTAGACAGAGTGATTTGTTGAAGAGGCTAGTGATTGGGGCAATGACCTGGTCCAATGCCAGGCTGAGGAGTCTGGGGTCCAAGGAGTCACTGCCAGTAGTGTTGCTTCTTAGGGCCTTGGTCAGATATGGTCAGACTTCATTGACAGTAACGCAGTGGAAGTGGAAAGATGCATGTGAGGGAGCAGGGTCAGGAGAGTGGGGGGAGGGTCAAAAAAGTTGCTAGGGAGTACAGAGCTAAGGTCAGTAAAGGATTTATTGAGATGGTTAGCAATGAGGGTAAGATCAGTAGAGATAATACCCTCGATATTGATTTTGGAAGGCGGAGGAGAGCGTGAACCCCCATTTAGTTGTTTGATGTTATCGCAGAAGGTTCTAGCATTCCCACAGGACGAGGTGAGTGAGGCCCGATAATGATCGGCCTTTGCTTTGAGTATGGCCCAGGTACATTTATTTCGGGCAGCAGCATATGCCCGCCTGTCGGCAGGGCTGCTGCTCGGGTTAGGTGCCACAGGTTACCCCCTCAGCTCTAAGGAGTTGGAGTAGGGAAGGAGTGACCCAGGGAGTGTGCCATACCTTGGAACGAAGTTTGGTTAGGGGTGCGAAGATATCACAAGATTTGTTAAACATTAAGGTGAAGAAGGCCAGAGCCGAATCAAGGTTGGGGGTGGTCTCAATGGGAGACCAGTCAACTTGGGCTAGAAGTTGCTTCAGGCCTCTCAGCCCACCTGGGTAGGAAGAAGTAGGCTGCTGGTTAACTAGGATCTGCAGCTTATCCATTAGGTAGGGAAATGGGCAGACTGGGTGGGCCAAGCGGTCCTTATCTGCCATCAAATTCTATGTTTCTGTGTTTCTATGTACTATATACTGTATGTGGGGTCTGAAAAAAGAAAAGAAAGCAATCTCTTTTAAATGCCATACTTTCACATATTCGATTTTGTTGTGCATTACTAATATTGAAAATGGTAGGGTTGTATCCTTCATAAGCAAAAATAATTTTGTACCAGAACCAAATTAAGCATGGGAATTCTTTCAATGTTATCCTTTTTCAGACCTCTAAATGAGTACAGTCAGAAGCATGAGCTGAAACACTAAATGTTCAGAAAATGGAGTTAAAATCTGGAAAAGAATGTATTTACTGGTTGACTGATTGATTGGAAATTACTCCAACCAGAATAAACCCAAGAGATGTTGAATCTTGTTTCTGGGGAGTCTGGGAAGGACAGCGGCAGCTAACCAGTTAACATAGTCCAGCAGGAATAGTTATACACAGGCTTAAATATACAAGGTACAAAAAAAAACTGTACTGGGAAGTACATCAAACAGTAATCAAAGCAAGATAAACAAAGTGGGATTTAAAAAAAAATACAGTGAATCAGAATAAAACAAAGTGCCTCCTTTTACAAGAAGCACACTTTTCTGCAAGACATTTTAACAATGTTTGAGCCTTTTTTAGACAATTGGGGTTCCTGCTCTATCCACAGCTACTTCCACAGGCGTAGCAATCATTTTAAAAAAGAATGCTCAAATTATCAAGGAAGATTCAGTACTAAACCATAATGGAAGGCTCATTGTAATAAAGGTAAAATGTCCAATATATATTTATACTTTGCTAATATATATGTGCCAAATGAAGATGACCTAGCTTTTTTCTCAACTTTTTTTTTTCTTATGCCATTCCCAGAACCATATTTAATAGCAGGGGTTTTTAACTTGACATAAGGCCCCTTAATAGAACTACAGGCTCTGTAGAACATAAAGGAATGGCAATCAGAGCCATGAAAGACTTTATGAATGATTTAAGAGTTACAGATTTATTTAGATTTAAGTATCCTCTATTAATAAAAACACAGGTTACTCACCTGTAGCAGTGGTTCTAGGAGTGGTATATGATGTTCATCCACACTGTCTAGCAGATGCCTTTCCCCATTAATTCCTGCTGGAACATCTTCAAGCTGGCTCCTCCCATTCAGGTGGTAAAACCCTCAGCTCCACCCCTAGACACCAGATCTTAGCCCTCTGAAAGCAAGGTTTTGCACCTGAGCCTGGTGAGGTCGGGTCACGGATGGGTTTGTGTGGATGAACATCATATACCACTCCTAGAACTACTGTTACAGGTGAGTAACCTGTGTTTCTAGGAATGTGGATATGATGTTCTATCCACACTGTTTGGCAGACTCCTAGCAGTTCTCTGGGAGGAGGGAGGCAAGGTGCACACCCCCTACTTGGGAAAAAGAGATTGGAGAACTGAGGCCCCAAAACCAGCATCCCAGCATGACTCGAAGTCAATGTGGTAATGGAAAATGAAGGTGTTTGCTAACTTCCAGGTAGTAGCCCTGCAGATTTCTTGGATTGGGGCATCCCAAGAAGCAGCCACCAACGCAGCAGTATGGCAGGCGGAATGAGCCCTTAGCCTAAGGGAAGGCTCCCTACCCACCAGCCTATAGCAGGGATTAATGCAGGAAGTGATCCAGCTGCCAGTTGTCCATTTGGCCACATGTCTGCCAGGTGCGGCTTCAGCATAGGTGACAAACAGCTGGTGAACCTCTTCCCGTACTTCAGCCACACGCTCTTTATAGTAGGCAATTGTTTGTCTCACGTCCAATGTATGGAGCCTGTACTCGGCCTCCAAGTTGTAATTTGGGTAGTACACTGGCAGAGTCAACACTTGGTTAAGGTGAAACTCCAACACCACCTTCGGAAGGAATTTCAGGTGTGGGCACAGGACAACCTTATCCCTGTGGAATATCAGGTAAGGAGACTCCACTGAGAGTGCCTGCAGCTCCCCAATTCTTCTGGCTGACCTGATAGCCTCCAAGAAGGCCGTCTTCCATGACAGGTGGGAGATGTCACACCTGTGCATTGGTTTGAATGGCTTGCCCATGAGCTTTGCCAAAAGCAGCAGTTGATCCCATGGAGGTGGTGGTTCACACACCAGAAGAGATGTGTAATCTAGGCCCTTGAAAAAGCAGCAGACCATCTTCTCCTGTGCCACTGACTGCTGACCAGCCCACACCCGGTAAACAGAGATGGCTGCAAGGGTAGTCAACTGAAGTCCCCTTTGGGAGAGGGACCAAAGGTAGTCCCGAATGCTAGCCACTGGACAGGTTGAAGAGTCCAACCCATTATCCTGACACCAAATGGAGAATTTCTTCCATTTGAAGGCATAGCATTTTCTGGTCGATTCCTTATGGCGTGCCTCAACAACCGTGAGAACCTCATCAGAGAGACACAAAGCCTGGAACTCTAGCTGCTCAGGAACCAGGCTGTCAGGTGCAGAGATTGAAGGTCCAGATGGAGTACCTTCCCTTGGCTGATGGAGAGCAGGTCTAGGCAGCGGGCTTGCTGGAAGACGCCTCAGGAGCTTTTTACTGAAGCTGAGGAGATCAGGGTACCAAAACTGGTGAAGCCAGTCTGGAGCCACCAGGATCACCTGTGCCTTGCCCTCTTGACCTTGAGAAGCACCTTGTGAATCAAGGGAAGTGGAGGGAAGGCACGAAAGAGGCCTGGGGTCCATGGCGTTGAGAAAGCATCCCCCTGCAGTGAGCCCTGTGGAGGGGATGGGCACAAAATTGCCTCAGCTTTGTGTTCTCCCTGGAGGTGAACAGATCCACCTGAGGGGTGCCCCATTGGGATAACAGATTGTGTACTACCTCCGAATGGCGAGACGACTCATGAGATGCCTCGCCCACTCAGCTGAGGGCATCCACCAGCTGATTCGAGGCTTCTGCCACATGGATGGCAAGTAGATCTGCCTCTAGGCTGTGCATGAGGGTCCAGATGTGGAGAGCTTCCTTACATACAAGCAAGGAGTGCATCCCACCCTATTTGTTGAGATAGTACATGGTCGTGGTATTGTCCGTCTGGACCTTGACCACTTGACCATGAATGAATGAAGGAAAGGGATCTTGGAGTTATCATCTCTGATGACCTCAAGGCAGGGAAACAGTGTGACAAGGCAGCAGGTAAAGCAAATAGGATGCTGGGATGCATAGGCAGGGGCATCACCAGCAGGAAAAGGGAGGTCATAATTCCACTATACAAGACACTAGTGAGGCCGCACCTGGAGTACACTGTGCAGTTCTGGAGACCTTACCTACGTAAGGACATAGACAGGGTAGAGAAGGTTCAGAAGAGGGCAACAAAGATGGTGCATGGATTGCATCACAAGTCCTATGAGGACAGGTTGAAGGTACTGAACATGTACTCCCTGGAGGAGAGGAGGAAGAGGGGATATGATAGAGACATACAAGTATCTTACAGGGAGGAACAGGGTGCAGGAATGCACTATTTTTAAGCGAAAAAGATGTTCCAGGACTAGAGGCATGGGATGAAGTTGGAGGAGAACGATTCAGAGGAAGCGTGAGGAAGAATTTCTTCACAGAACGGGTGGTGGACAAGTGGAACACCCTGCCAGAGGAAGTGGTGGGGGCTGAAACAATCACGGGATTTAAGAATGCATGGGATAGACATAAAGGAATTCTGGAGGTCAGGGGTAAGGGGCAACAGACTTCCTGGAAAACATAAACTGAACTTACAAACTTAAATGGGCAGACTGGGTGGGCCATAGGCCCTTATCTGCCGACACGGTCTATGTATCTATGAATGGATCAAATGCAGTCAGGGCTAGCCAAACTGCTCGGAACTCCAGCAGGTTGATGTGACATTGGGACTTCTGAGGAGACCAAAGCCTGTGGACTCTGTGCTCCCCTAGGTGGGCACCCCAGCCCATCAGAGAGGCATCAGTCATCATGATGACCATTGGCTTGGGGCAGACAAACAGGATCCCTTCCTGCAGATGTGCTGGGATGAATCACCACCGGAGGGCATCCCACATCCTCTGGGTCATGGTGACCAGCTGGTCGAAGTGACCTTTGTGCTGAGACCACTGGCTGGCCAGCTCCCATTGGAGAGAGCCCATATGCCGGGGCGCCATCAGTCCATGCTGGTGCAGGCCACCATGTAACCCAAAAGGTGCATGAAGTCCCAGGCAGGGCACAATTACCCAATCAGAAATGACTGGGCAAAGAGGAGAGGACCTCTGCCCTGTCTGCTGGGAGCCAGGCTCTGGCTCAGCAAGAGTCGAGCTCTGCCCCTTATAAAATGGATCTCATGGGAGGGCATGATTTCCAACTTGGCCTCGTTGACAAGGAGGCCAAGCTCAAAGCAAGTCTGGAGGGCCAGGTCTCTGGAATGCTCCACCTCCTGCCTGAAGGGACCTGCTATAAGCCAGTCATCCAGGTAGGGGTACACCTGGGCCTCTCAGTACCTCAGGTAAGCTGCCACCACAGCAACGCATTTGGTGAAGACCGTGGGAGCCGAGAAGAGGCCGAAGGGCATGGCTCAGAACTCATAAAGGATTCCCTCTGTCCGAAAATGGGGGAACCTTCAATGGGGTGGACAGATTAGACATGAAAGAATGCATCCTGAAGATCCAATGAGCAAAATCACATGCCTTGCTCTAGAGGTGGTGTGATCTGTGCCAGAGTTACCATCCTGAAGGTGCAAGACCTGAGAAATTTGTTCAGGTGGTGCAGATCTAGAATGGGGCACCAGCCCCTCGTCTGTTTTGGCACCAGAAAATACCCAGAGACAAACCCTGGGTGTTCTGGAGGATCCGCAACTCTGACCACGACTTCCTGGCAGAGTTGCTGGGCTTTGTCATCTCGAAGAGCCGACTGAGTGACTGTGGAAACCAAGTCCTCCTGTGGGGCTTGGCTTGGCTTGGAAGGTCCTGCTTGAATTCCAGAGGCAGACCCTGGCCAACCACTTCCAGAACCCACCTGTTTGTGCTGATAATGGATCAGGTGGAAAAGAAGTGATGGAGCCGGCCCCCAAGGGAGGCGTGACAGGTATGAGGGTGGCAACCCCCATCCTGTCATTGAGCAGGCTTGGAGGAGGAGGAGCCAGCCAAGGGGCCACCAGGTCCCTTCCCTCTGGGCTTTCTGACTGACAAGGCCACTGACTTGGCTCTAGATCACCAGGATTGAACCTGTTGGCCATGCTGGTGCTGGACTGGTTTTGCCGCAGGAGTGGAGGACCGAAAGGGGTTGCGCTTCTGGTTCTTTGGGCTCTTGTCCTTCTGGAGGGATGTCACAGAGTCCAGGGTGGCACTGGACTTTTCAATGCCCTGAAGGTTACCCTCCACACTGGGCCCGAACAGGTTGGTGCCCAAAAAAGGGACATCCGCCAGCTTGTGTTGGGTATCTGCCAGAAAGGTCAAGATCCGCAACGAAGCCCTACAGCGCATGGCTACTGCAGCCATGACTGAGCGGCCACAAGTGTCACCAATATCCAGAGCTGTCTGGAGTTGCTGCTTCGCCACTGCCCTTCCCTGGTCTCAGACCTGCTTGACCGTAGTCTGTAGGTCTGACAGGAGGTGAGGAATCACCTCATCCAGGGAGCCCAACAGGGTGTGAGAGAAGTGTGCCATCAGTATGGCCAAACTAGCCTTATGAAGGCTGAACAAAGAGGCAGCATATACTTTTTTAGCTAAATGGTCCAGCTTCTTGGACTCTATGTCCGGCGGTCTATCGACGTCCCCTGTATTGCCCAAGCACCAGAAGATGGAGCTAGCCACCAATCCCTTGGATGAGAGATGATCCAAACACCCTGAAAGGGAGTCAGTTGGTACCACATACTTGCGGGCCATCTGGGCCGAAGGAGTCAGTTAAGAGGCGGAACACTGCCAAAGCTCCAGGGCCAGACCGACAATGGCCTCGGCCACCAGGAAGGCCTCCGTGGGAGAATCTCCTTTGCCCAGAATCTCTGTGAGGGGATACCAAGCCTGTTTCTGGACAGGCTGGAGCTCCATCCCCATGGACTCGGAGATAAGCCGAAGAATGCCCATGAACGAGGAAGGACTTTCGTCCATGCAGATGCCCCCCAATGACTCAGTGTCAATGGGACTTGAGTGCAGGGAGGAATCCTCAGACTCCAAGGAGTCCGCATAAAGCAGGTGGCCACCAGCATCACCCTCGACCCACCTAGGATGGTCTGGAGTGAGGGTGACTGACAGCCAATGGGGAAGCCCCTTGGCAGGCCAAGCCTCCTTATTCAGAGCCCAAGTCATTGGCTGTTTTGGTGGCGGCTCTACCATGATGGGCAGAGAGGACTGCTTTAGTGAGCCAACATGGTCTGCACCAGCTCCACTGCGGGTGGGACGGTGGTGACCAACCCGGTTGGGAGAGCCAACATCGGCCATTCAGGCAACAGCCATTTAATAGCCAGGGTAGAAACTGGTGTCAGTTTTGGTCCGGTCGAGACCACCTATTGCCACATCAAATCTTCATAGCATCGACGCAATTTGCACTAAAGCTTCTCTTCATCCGAAGAGGTTGAAAAAGAGTAGCAGTGGCGCTGCTCTCCATGATGCTGGGAGAGAGCTCGACAATGACGACGAGACCTGCCCAACTCAGAAGAGGAAGACCGAGACCTCAGCTTCTACCATCGGTGGTGCCAATGGGGAGCTTCAGAGGGAGCTGGGGAACCCTGCAGCTCCTCCTGGCCAGGGTCCGGGACCAGCGGGTTTGACTCAGCAGGCTGGGCCAAACCATCAGAGGTCACTGGAAGGACCGAAGTCCTAAAAAGAGAATTATCGGCCTTTTCAGAAGACAACTGGTCAACTGGGTTGAGAAAAATCATGGCTGTGCCATTGACCGGCATCTCAGTCAACTGGTCTAACGAGGTCACCGTGAAACCAGCGCCCATGGCCATGGTTTTAAGTCAAAACTGAAGTCTCCCGAGAATGGGGAACATTCCCAATCCCAGGAACGTCGACGAGTCTTCTCCTTGTCTTTCTTCGACTCCTTCTTATGAGAGCGCAAACCGTGCAAGCCTGAAGGACTCTCTCCTTTAGTTGAGATAGACTGGCACAGTTCCTTGAAGGAAGCCGAGTAAGTGGAGCCCAACTGGAGTGGAACAAAGGCCGAAGCCAAAGAGGATTTTGTGGTGGCCTGGGCCGTCTCCTCCTCAAAGGCCTTTAACTGTTCAAGATGCGCAGCGGACCCTGCAGCCACGGAGACCACCCAACGGGCATCCTTGGTTTTTACCGGTGGGTAACGCTTCTGATGTTGCTCCAGCTGGAGTCAGGCAGCATGGTCATCGGACACATTCTTGTGGAAGGACCGACAGAAATCATAGGCCTGTGGATCATGATCGTGGCCCAAGCAGTACACACATGTGGCGTGAGGGTCGGTCCGCAACATCTTCTGCCTGCAGGGGCACCGGCCAAACCCGGGAGCAGTCTTGTCTTCCATCATGGGAGTGATCAAAGAAAAAGTTGAAGTCGGAACTCGTACAAGTTTTAAGGTAAGTTTAGGAAGCAAATCTGAAGATCCGAGCACAAGGGCCTTCTACATGTGGGAGGGTAAGGAGGGAACCTGAACCGTCCAAGCAGAAAGGAAGATCTGGTGTCTAGGGGCACAGCTGAGGGATTTACATCCAGGTGGGTGGAAGGAGCCAGCTCAAAGATGTTCTGGCAGGAATTAAAGAAGAAAGGCATCTGCCAGATAGTGTAGATAGAACATCATATCCACATCCCTAGAATATTCTTTCTTTTCTCTAATCACAAATATTACTCTTGCTCTGATTTATTTTTAATTTCCGAAAACATTTCATGTAAAGTTAAAGAATGCATGAAGGTATAAAAGTCACAGATCATGCCCCTATAACTCTTGAAATTAACCCGCAGGAAAACAAAAAGGATTATACTTGGAAACTGGATCCACTCTTAAAAAAATTATACCTGTATCAGAAGCATTCAATGTGAAATTCAGCAATTTTTAGAAGTCAACATACAAACAGATCTTTCACCAATTACCATTAACATCTGGAAATCATATATTTGGGGTGTTGTAATTTTTTATGCAGTATTTAAACAAAAGAAAAATAAAAGGCCCTTACAACAGTTAGAGGATCACCTACAAAGTATATGCAGCTGAAGCTAGACATGCAGCCTCTGCCAGCGATTATAATTTTATCACCCTTTCAAGAGCCATAGACAAATGTACAGTACATTAATCAAGAAGTACACAATCAAGTGGAAAGAACCAAGCTTACATTAAGTCTCACTCAGAATAGTACTTCTTATCAGATAAGCCAAATAGATTACTAGTTTACCAGATTAAGCAGAGAAAAACTGCAATATAATCACTTAGCTAAACTATAAAATTATATCTAAACTTTATACCCGTTAGAAGTCAACAACGCTTTCCTAACATTCTGAACAGACTTTATACCTGAGAACAGAATATGTATGGATCAAACACAAATTATAGACTTTTATCAAATGTGAAATTAAAGTACTTCGATGACCAACAGAGAGAAGATCTCAATAAAGACATAAGAACTGAGAAAATTCAAGAGGTGATCTCCTACATATCTATGTTTTTGGCAACTGAAACAGGGCAGACCTATCCTCTAGTCTCACAATCTCAACCAATACAGGTGTTTTTACTGAGCAAGTGCTAACTTTGAAATATCTCGGAATGATTCTGGACTGTGCCATGGCATTCTCTAACCATGTAGACCATTTAGTAAGGCAGTCAATGCAAGAATCAGATTCCTATATAGACACAGGAGTAACCTCCAACCTGATGTAAAGAAACTCCTTGTTCAAAGCATTATCATTAGTGTTATCCCCTATGGTGCTGTGGTCTATGGGTCTGCTAATGATGGGGTACTAAACTGGGTATGGGGACTTACTATTTAATAGGGCCTGTCGCTTTGCACTTGACATTTGACTTAATACTTATACATGCAACCTGTATTCCAGACTAAACCTAATAAACCTCAGCCTCTACTACACCCCACCCTTGTCATAGACTACAAAGCACTAAATGGCCTACTCTCCCCTGGCTTACAGTCTCTGTTCACTTTTCTATTCTTTTGATAACCAGGTAAGGCCCTGTAGGCACAAGTGCCTGTTTTCAGGGGTGACCCGAGAGCACTGGGGTGGGTAAGTGACTTGTTCAGAGTCACACCCTGTACAAGTGGAGGTTGTGGAAATCAAAACCAGGTCTGTTCGATGTAGCAAGCTCATTCACGGCTTGTTACTTTAACCTCTAGGCTATACTGCCAGCCACTTTCACAGACAACAGGTATGATACAAGAAGTATGGTGGGCCAAACGTTGCTGCTTCCCAGGAGGAGAACTGCACTGGGTCAGAACTCCTTCTCATACTGGTTTGCCAAGCACTGGAATGACCTTGCTAGAGCTATTAGAGATGTTGACTCTGTTTCACTATTCAGATATATGCTGCATACCTCTCTCTCTCTGAAATTGTTATTTGTAAAAGTTTCAATGGATGTACTATGTAACCAGACAATATAAACTTTGTTTACTGCTCCCTTCATTATGGATTGCTCTGTTATAATGTAACTTTGTAATTTTGTTTGTGTTGCTTGAACTGTATGTCCATTTGCTGTACTGTATATTGATTATGTAATGTATATTTCAATCAATCAATCAAATGTTTATTTATCCAGGTGAGCACCATTGAGAAGAACTCATTTTCACGATGGACCTGGGCATCATACAAAACATCAACATAGGGAACGGAGTACACACAAAGTAAATATATGACAGAATATAATAAAACAGTAGTTAAAGCAATATAAGATAAATAATGAGCAACATATATTAAAATGGCAAGTGCAAAAAGACAATAAACTAGGATTAACCGTACAAAAAATACATTAGTAGCACTGGTTATAATGGCATAAAGGGCCAAGGAGGACACATAGGGAAGGGTTTGTAGACCAGATGAGCTTGGAGCACCAGTAAGAAGATTAGGAAAAAGATTACTAAAGTGGATAGCTGAAAGTTGCCAAAAATGAGAACCCTCTGTACTATCAGGACTCAAGGCAACAAACAGGGAACAAATGCACGAGCCAAAGACATCAAAGGGAGATCCTCTGCTCAATGAGAACAATAGATAACAGTTAGGAAAAGCAGTTTGAGGCCATCCTGACAAGACTCCAGAGGGCATAAAAAATGTACAAGAGGCACAAGGGGAGCTGTAGGGGTGATTGAAGATGCCTGTATGCACCATCCAGGAATCACCGTATACTGGACACCTGGGAAAACAAATTAGGGGAAGCAGTTACAGGATGTATGTATATTTGCTATGTTATATATTAATATAGTTTATAACTCTGAACCCTTTGGAAATAGGCATGTGACTAAAGGATTCTCTGCAAAATAAATAAATAAAGATTAATAAAGGAAAGTCTCCTTGCTGTCACTGATTTATTTAAGAATTTTACAAAACTTTTGTATCTATTCTAGTACCTCTGCTACTCTTGGTTTTTAAGAAGTTGAAAAATTAGAAATGTTGGCTCCTTCCTTTAATGAAGCCATAATATCAAAAATTATAAAACGGGGTAAATCTCCAACAGAATGCTGATCTTACAGATTTATTTCTGTGTTAAATAATGACTATATAATCTTAGTGATAATCATAGTAACCAGATTAGGAAAGATAATACATGCAGTTATACATAAAAATAACTGGATTCATTGGGAGAAGGAGATAGGCTAATAATATTATGAGAATTACTATATAAACATTATGGGTGAAGCATATATGAACCACACTATATCTCAAGCTTATCTTGCAAAGTCTCTGGTTTATATAACCTAAGAGCATGCAACTGTATTTTGCTTGAAACTCCCAGAATTGCATGCATATATATGGCAAAATACTATAGCTTTTAGCTGGCTCACTCTGACATATTGGAATAAACTTCAGGCCTCCATCAAACTGAACTCAATCATGAGCATTCACAACTTCAAAATATTGATTGATACCTAAGGGTGTGCTGAGACTCTTTGTTCTTAGGTATCCAGTGTAGTCTCTTTGGCACCCCAATCCTGGTGCACACCCTTTAGAGTTACGTATTGATTGATATCTGTTGCACTGACTGTTGTACCTGCTCCTAGGCCCTCTATTGCTATTCATTACAAATGCAAAATGATTGCTGTGCTAAAGCTGTCTCAACTGTAACAAACTTGCTATTTTAATATATTATTTTAATATATTTATTTACTTTTATTGGTGTATATCTTTAATTGATTTAGCAGACTGTGCTCAATTTGTAAATTTTGTTCTGTTATTTATCTTGCATCCTTATAAGCGTGATTTTTCTGTACTGCACTGTACTGTCCTAACCAGGACCTTCTTGCAAATGAGCTTTCCTCAATGGAGCTTTTCCTGGTAAAAGAAATGAAATTAAATAATAATAATATGGCCCTACTGGCTATTAATCCAGAAAAGGCTTTTGGTAGGGTCTGCTAGCCTTTTCTGTAACTTCTCTTGAACAACATTGGGACAGATATGGGACGCCAACTACCCAAATCAAAACCAACTCAGAATTATCAGAAAAAAGTAAAGCCCTCTCTCTCCACATATTTTTGAAATATTCTTTGAAACATAAGCAGCTGCAATACATACCAACAGGAATATAAAAGGTGTTAAGATTAACAGCACAGAGCATATGATTCCTTATATACAGATAATATATTGTTTAAGCAATAAGGTACAACAGAGTGTTAGTTGTATTAGGTTTACCCCACGGTCAGGGGTATTATTTCAGCCCTCGACCGTGGGATATACCTAGTACAACCAATGTCCCTGAAGTGCCTTATTGTTTCTATAAAATGGGCCCAGAGGCAACTTTTAAAAAATTAACAGTTTTCAAAGCCACAAAAAAATAATAAAATTATGATAATTTATGTAAAATAGTCCCTTCACTGATGTTTTTCACCTGGCAGTCATCTGTCTTTTTTTTACATTCAATACATTATGTGATTGTTTACCATGAAATAGAAGAATTCAAAGCTCTGCATTATTCCTGTAGTAGAATGCCCCCCCCACACACACACACACATATACAAGGAATGGTAACACTGAATACATGAATTCAAAATTCTTCAGAGTTCCACTGCCATACACACAGACACACACAGAAGCCTCACATGGAACCAGAACCTCAGTATTATTTGTTGCCAGGTAAGGAGCAGGGAGTTCTCTGGCAAACTAGATAGGAGGGGGACTTTTCATAGTCATCAAAGAAACACCAGCGATGGAAACTCTGAATGGTACTTGATTTTTAAAATTTGTATATATGTGTAAGGAAGGGGTCTTGAGTGAAAATAACATTACATTATTTACTTACTTTATGTAATTTAATGGACTTTTATTGTTAGGGCCTAGTTGAAGGTTTTTATATATGAGCAAAGGTTGCAGTCATGTTTGTGATGAAAATCAGGAAGAAAGTGGCGTACAAATTCTGTATGGTACTTGTGAGTTGCTCTGGTTGGCAAGGACTTGTTTTTAGCTATTGATAGTGCTCTCTGAAGGCAATGGCTAGAACCAAGTCTCAGCCAATTAGAACACAGGGATTTCCTTGCCCATTTTATGTTACTGTATATTTCAAGAACATTTTTAGTCCCTCTCCTCTGTATTTACCATGTTCTCTCTTTTTTTTTTTTATTTAGTATGCTTTTTGGGTTACCTGGTCTCTGTAAGGTCAGCCCCCAACTCCCTCAACCTCCATCCCCCCCCCCAAGAGTTACCTGAAGCACAGATTCACCCAGGCTTACCCACTGTGGGCAGGGCCATCAGGTGGGCTTCAGCCCAGATGGAAGACTGAACAAGGATCCCGGTGGGAACATCACCGGGAGGGCCTCCATGGCTTACCTCCACAGGATGGGTTCACGGGATGAGACAACATCAATGGAAACTGTTGCTCAGTCACTGGCCAAGTGTCCTGGGTGCAGCGCAGAACTGAAGGGGTAGGGTGCCATGGATGGAGCCGGCAAAACATTTTCGATAGTGGTGAGCTCCCTGGGAATTTGTGGTGTGCAATGACAATTCTGCTTGCGACATCTGGCACGCATCCCTGACAGCTAAGCTATGGTAGCCGTATTCCCCCCTGGTCTCCGGCAGGAGTCAATTACATACTGGTCACTCCCCCAGAGGAGGAGAGCAGTCCCTAGGATGCACAATCCTCCCCCCCCCCCGGCCTGGCCCTTTGACGCTCAAATCCATATCTGAACCCAGGGTTTCAGCGTTGCAGACAGAAATCCAACCTCTATGCTGGTGGGCCAGCTAAACTATTTATCTTGTTCTCTAAATTTAGTGGCATCTCTAAATAAAAAGTGAACTGCAGTAAATCAGACATCATTTAATTGGACAAAAGTATTGACACTATTACTCCTTTATGACCATGTTTAGCACCTCGTATAGATTACAGTAAATACTTAGGAACTCAGTCCCTAAGGATACATCATTAGTTTCTGATAACAAACAACTTAATTCCATTAATAGTAAAAAATCACAGATGATTGGGATTGTTTGGAAAATGTACCACTAACATTAATAGGCAGCTTCAACATCATTAAAAGTAACGTCCTTTCCAAACTACTTTTCCTTTTTTGACCATCCCAATACTTATCAATAATTTCTGACATACATCATAAGAAAAGTAGGAAACTGTATTTAATTAAGTTTTTGTTTACTAAGTAGCTGCACTACCATCTCAATAGTTGACCATCTTACTACCCCACTCCCCACTCCTTCCTGTAGCTCTCCCTCCTTTCCAGCTCCCTTCCCATGTCTCTTAAGCACTTATGCACTGCTATTTGCTGCTCCCCTTCTCTTATGTACCCTGCTGTATAATGCCACATCCAGCCTCATGTCTATGCCATGACCTGTTTATTGGCTGACTATTGTGTTGTATGTATTTTAGGCAACATTTGTACACTACTTCATCAAGCCTGTCTATTGTTTTTTCTTTCTTGTTTACCTGCTACTGTTTTTTTTTTAAAGTACATCTAAAACTTGTGATTGTACCACCTTTTGTGTACTAGGATCTCATTGTGAATGAGCTTGCTCAATGGAGCTTTCCTACCATAAACTTGAACTTGAACTAGACAAACCATTCGTCTATTTTCAGGCATGACCCAGGAGATTATTATATAGGAGGTCATCACAAAAGTATATAAATAAGAAAACAGGATGGAAATACATATAGCCAAGCAGTAGCACAGGGAAATAATACACAAGATACAATATATAGTATAAATGGTACTGTGTAAGATACAGTATACATACTTCTTACATAAAGGTAGAAAGTCAAGAGCTCCCGTAGGTTCTGCCAGTGGAGAAAGCTGATTTAGGGTTACCAAACTTTTGATGGGGTACTATACGGCAGCCCTGTAGGAGCAAGCCTTTACCTGGTTTCATCCACATGGTGACATTCTGTGTTGGGTGTCCACTGAGGCATCTTTCATTTTCTCTAGGAACTGTATAGGGGAACTTTTGGCTCCCCTTGTGTAGTGCTGCAGGACCTAAAGGTCCTGATTAGGCAAACAACACAAAAATGAGATTTTTTTTAACACACTTCCTTGTAATCATAGATTTTATCTGGTCAGTCCTGCAACTGCTCACCAACAATGCCAGTCAACTACTACTCTCCGTGCCCCCATGGCCAGCCCTCTGAAGTCATGAATGATGGGCTAAGTCATAGGCCGAAGCAGACACCTGTAAGCACTATAGCACATTTTAACATTAGCAGTGGAATACCTTGCATCTAATCCTACCCCCACCTCCACTTTTCATAATAAAAAAAAAATCCTCCCTTCCTTTCACTGATAGAATGTTTCAAATTTGGAAAATTAGAGGTCTTTCCCAACTACAAGACTTATTTTCAAAAGGCACACCCCAGTCTTTTGCAGCACTTAAACAGCTGCTGATGCCTTCAGGAGAATGTTGACAAAACGTAACATTTTGACACAGTTTGGCTTGTATTTCACATTAGTTCTGTATTCCTCCTCACCATTATTTATTACTGATGTAATTTGCATGAAAACAGGATCTTTGCCCCTGAAGAGTTCATCTATTCCTGTTGCTTTCTCCCTTCCTGAAGTCATAATGCACTGCTTATGACATCACATTTACTCCCATGGCAACAGACTGTGATGTCAAAACAGAGGATTATAACTTGAAGTATGGAGTAAGCTATAGAAGCAGATTAACTTTAAGGTATAAAGATCATGTATTCATGCAGATGTCCTTAGTAATAAATAATGTTGACAAGAAATCTATAGAATATATATAGAATGCAAGCTGAATTGTACCTAAATATTATGTTTTCCTAAGTTTTCTTTGAGGTGTCAGCAGCTCTTTAAAGACAAATTTGATCTCCCTCAGGGAAGTAGATTTCAATACATGCAAGTAAGATATTTCCTATTAAAAATCAAGAAATTTAAAACAAACTTCTCCCACACACCCTAGTGCAGCTCCTCAGAGTTTTGGATAACAACTTTACATTAACTTCTGAACTGTATAAAGCAATCCAGTTGGCTTGTCAGTTTGATTTAGTGCAATTAATGGAATGTTGTCAGAAGGATCTTAACCTCAGATTTACTCAACAATGGCTCTCCCTTCTCCCTTAATTCAAATGAATAGCAAAAATACTAAACTACAGCAAATCCAGGTTAATATTTTCCATCAGTTATATTATACCCAGCTAGACTACACAAATATAATCAAGCTATCACAGATAAATATCCCAGATGCATAAATGCAAAGGGTTCTGCTATACATATATTTGCTGTGTGTCCCAGACTAAAAATGTTTTTGGAAATAATTTGGGTTCCATGGGGGCATGTTTTAGGAACTGATTCCCATTCAAGTTTTGGTATTTCGCTATTGTGGGTTGTACCCTAGGATGATATGGATGACAAAGCTATTCATTTTTTAAACTTGATGTTATTAAATGCGAGAAAAACTATTCCTTCAACATTGGAAAGACTAAGCCCCACTGACCTACTTACACAGACTGAATGGTTGAGTGGTTGAAAGTACCAAGTTGGGAAGAGTTTTCTTTACAGATATATATATATATATATATATATATATACAGTATATATATAAATTCACATGGGGAAGGAAAAATTATTTGGGATATTTGGGACCCATTTCGGAGATAATCTAGAAAGCATTGCTAATTGAGCCCTTTTTGACAGCCAAACACTCCATAGCTCCTTTCATTCTTGTCTAGGTTTTTAACTCTTGGGGTAGTGATGAAGCAGAAAATCAGAAGTCTGAATATCTTCAACATAGAATTTGTTGGCAGAAAAGAACCGCTTGACCCACCCAGTCTGCCCAGATGATCCCCACCTAGTCTGCCTCCACAGACCCTAACTGGTCTCCGGCGACCCTCCCTCTTCCCTGCCAATTCACTAATGTTCCCATATGTCTATCCAATATGTTTGAAGCCCCCTACTGTTTTCACCTCCACCACTTTTGCTAGGAGTTTATTCCAGGTGTCTTCCACTCTTACAGTGAAGCAGTACTTCCTCACATCCCTCTTAAAACTCCCTATCCAGTTTCACCGCATACCCTCTTGTCCTGGTAGTTCTCCTCCTTTGAAAGAGACTCCCCTCCTGTAGAGATGGGCAAATAAAAAAATTCCACCAGTGGAATTTGTGCAAAAGTCAGCCTATCACTTCTACGAGAGATCAGAAATTATTTTGTCAACTTTTGCAGAAATTCCGCCTTAAAACAGTGGAATAAATGTACGGAATGTGGGTTAATAAATTAATCTTCAGGAAAAGAATCCACAGAACTGATCACTGTCAGTGGTCAGTTCTGTGGCTTTTTCCACATTTTAATACATTAGTCCACTCCTCCTTGCTGCTGATCATGCCTGCTGCAGGTTAAAATTACCTGGTGTCTAATGGTCACTGGCTTGATATGGAATTAGACCCTCCCCACCGATTGCAGCCCGATGTAAAATATAGTTCCCTCCCTGGTGTCTAGTGCCCCCCCACTAATCACAGGCATCCTGTAGAATAACATTCCCTGTTGTCTAGTGGTCCTCTCCCAACCACCAATCACAGCCATAGTGTGAAAAAAGAATCCCTGGTGTCTAGTGCCCTCCCCCCCACACACAAACACACGCTGATCGCAGGCCTGATGTAAAAAAAATAATAATAATTCCCTGATGTCTAGCTAATCCCCCTTCCTATCCCTGATTCTCTGAATAAAAAAAAGCAGCCCTTTCTTTATTTCCTGGTGTCTAGCAGACCCCACTCCCTATCCCTGCTCCCCTTGTTAAAACAAAAAGACAGTCCTTTATTCCTTGGTGTCTAGTAGACTCCCCTCCCTATCCTCAATCCCTTTAATAAAAAAATAAAAAAGGTAGACCTTTCTTTATTCTCTGGTGTCTGGCAGACCCCCTCATATCCCTGATCCTCTTAATAAAAAAAAAAAAAAGACAGTCTCTTATTCCCCAGTGTCTAGCAGACCCCACTTCCTATCCTCAATCCCCTTAATAAAAAAAAATCAGTCCTTTCTTTATTCCCTGGTGTCTAGCTTACCCCCTCCCTATCCCTGATCCCCTGTAAAAAAACCAAAAGGCAGTCCTTTATTCCATTCTGTCTAGAGGATCCCCCACCACCCTCCACCCTGGCAGGTTGTCCACCACCACCCCGTCCCCGAGTGGGTGACTGGCACAGCGCCCCTCTCTCCACTGTGGCTGGCCACCCACTGAGATGTCAATGAATGAGTGGGTGCTTGTACAAGTATACCCTCATTCACTGACAGCTCAGTGGGGGTGGGTGGCCATGGTGGAATGAGTAGGGCTGTGCCAGTCTCCCGCTCAGGGTCAGGGTTGGGAAGGAGTAGGGTGGTGGGGGACCTCCTGCTGGGGGGGGGTGCTAGACACTAGGGAATAAAGGACTGCCGTTTTGTTTTGTTTTTTTACAGGGGATCAGGGATAGGGAGGGGGGGTCCACTAGACACCAGGGAATAAAGAAAGGGCTGTTTTTTTTTTGTTTTGTTAAAGGGATCTGGTATAGGGAGGGGTGTCTGATAGACATCAAAAAATAAAGAAAGGACTGTCTTTTTTTAATTAGGGGATCAGGGATAAGGAGGGGGTCTACTAGATACCAGTTAATAAAGAAAGGACTACCTTTTTTATTAAGGGGATCAGGGATAAGGAGATGGGTCTGCTAGACACTAGGAAATGTTATTCTACATGGAGGCCATGATCTGTGGAGGGGGGACCACTAGACACCAGGAAGGGAACTCAATTTTACATCAGACTTCACCCAACTATAGCAACTGACCTTATCAAAAAACTAACATCCTATGCCCCCGCTGATGAATTATACATTTTGAGTGATTTAAACATCAACTGGCTGGCCCCATCTCTGACCAAAGTTTGCTCCAGTGTAGAATCCCTAAACCTCTCCCAACTCATCCGGGAACCAACACGATTAAATAACAAACACAAAACCATACCCTCCTAGACCCGGCTCTCACATCCCACCCCCACAGGATAGTGGACTCAGGTCTCCTACTCGATCTTATAAGCGACCAGCATATGATATGTATGGTAAGTGAGATACATAGGCCAAAGATCCCTCATAAAATTCTCCTAACTCGATCTTACTCTTTACTTGATCTTCTCCCTCTGCACCAGGATCTCATTCACTCATTCTGGTCCTCTTTCTCCTCTGCCTCCTCGGTAGATGATGCCTTAAATTCATTCAGTGACAAATTCCTGCACATATGGAACCGTCATGCCCCTCTACATAAGACAAGAGTCTGAGGTAACCACCTACCATGGGTGACCCCTGAGCTTCTGGCTTGCCAAAGAGCTCATGATCTAGCGTGGCATCACTACAAAGCATCCCTCTGCTGTAGCAACTACCAACATTACAGGGAGCTCCAAAATGCATGCACTAAAGCAATCTGACTAGCCAAAGCCAAACACTTTCACTCGAACTTCCTAAACAACATTAACAACCCGTCCAAATTTTGGAAGTAGTACAATCTCTTTTCTCCCCTGCTACTAAACCTACCACTGCTATACTCAAGCAAAGCCACTCCTCAATTTCTGAACCCAAGGCTATCACAGAATGCTTTAATACTCACTTTACGACCTATACCTCTTCACTCCTGTCAGCTCCATCCCCACTCTTGACCTTTCCCACTACTCCACCCCAACCTTCTTCTTTTACCTCTGCCACCCCCTCTTCTTTATTCTCCCCCACCCCAGTCTCCTCACCCTCTGCCCCCTTCCTTCTCCTTCACACCAGTTGTGACAACCCACCTCCCCCTCTGGGCTGAAACAGCTTTTAGAGAGGTGTCTGTCCTTGGGTATTCGCTGCCACCAGACGGACTTTCCTTCCGGCACCTCTTTCAAGTGTACAAACTTGAATAATCAAATGTGCAATTGCGCAAGTTGAAGTCTGGTAGTGTGTCTCTCTCGAGTGTGGGATGCTACACAGAGTTTACCTCAGCCAGTGGAAACCAAATATTACCTTAGAAAAATGACATCACAGTCACAACTGTTGAGCAAATAAATAGCTTTTACTTAACAGAAAGTGCACTGAGCATTTACAGGATATATATCTACAACACACGAGAATAACACTCATACAGGAAAAGTAAACAAGTGTTTTTAAATAACAGATGGCAAAATAAGAAGGCTATTACTGAAATATGCTATCACTAAACTTACCCTTCCCTGTCCTTACAAGAGACACTGGACCCTGTTCTAACTGCCAGCTCCCACGGACATAACTACAAGGTAGGCTCCAAACTTATGTTTCCACTCCCAGCTTCCAAAACACGAGAGAGCCTTTTCTGTCTTTCAGAAGGTTATATACTCTGTGGAGAATAGGTCATTCTTATTCTCCCTTTAAATGCACCAACTAACTAACATGTATGTATTTAATTGTCCCAATCAGAGTGAACACCTATCAGTGACCAATTATATTCCCTTTTCACCTTAAGTTTATATTTGAATGATCCAATCCATTTAAACTGCCCTGTGTCCATGTCTGCAGGTCTGTGTGTGTCTGGAGATGTCCACTCGAGATTTATGACCCAGCTCTTATCTAGCAGCTAGGAATTCCACAAGCTGGATGCTGCTGGACAGAGGATTTCAGGAGTGTATTTTTTTTCCAAACTGCTAAAAAATAAGGCACCTACAGAATCCAAACCATTAACTCTTTCCTGCCCATTTCTGTCACATCTTCCCCCCAGATAATGAACATTAACTCTTTCCTGCCCATTTTTGTCACATCTCCCCCCCCCCCAGATAATGAAGGTGTGTCCGTTGGGCCACCCCAAGTGACACAGCCATTCATGCAATAACTGGGAAGTGCCCAAAAGTATCCAGCCAGGCCATTAGCCCTGCCTAGATAGCCCATCCACATTTGCATTTTGTTTGCCACTGCGATGCTGGATGGTCATGTTGTATGCCTGCAGTACCAAACTCCAACGTAGTAGTTTACCATTTTGCCCACTGGACCTATGAAGCCAAATCAGGGAATTATGATCTGTGACCACAGTAAATTCTCTCCCATATAGGTAAGGCTGCAGCTTCTGAAGGGCCCACACTATTCCCAAGCATTCCTTCTCAATTGAGGTGTATGCCTCCTCTCTGGGCAAAAGGCTCCAGCTGAGGTACACAACCGGGTGCTCCTCCCCCTGCTGGATAACTTGGCTCAGCAAAGCCCCCAGCCCATGATCTGATGCATCCACATGGACCATAAACTTTAAACTATAATTAGGGCTAGCCAATATAGCTGGGCTGCTTAAGGCCTTTTTTAGCTCATGAAAAGCAACCTCACAACCTTCTGACCACTTCACTGTATCTGGCTTTCCCTTTCTTGGTTAAGTCTGTTAGGGGCTTAGCCAGATCACTATAGCAGGGAACAAACCTTCAGTAGTACCCTGTTGTCTCTAGAAATGCACTGACATGTTTCTTTGTGGTAGGAGTAGGCCAGACCAGGATGGCATCAACCTTGGCAGGCTCCAGACGGATGTGTCCACTACCCACCCGGTGCCCAAGGTAGGATACTTCTGCCATACCTATCTGGCACTTCTCTGCCTTGACTGTCAGACCTGCCTTCTTTAACCTGTGGAACACATCCCACACGTTCTTGATGTGCTCATCCCAGGTCTGGCTGTATATGGCTATATCATCCATATAAGCCAATGCAAACTCACCTACCCCAGACAGAATGCAATCTACAAGCCGTTGAAAGGTTGCAGGTGCATTCTTCATTCCAAATGACATTACCTTAAATTCGTATAAACCAAATGGAGTAACAAAAGCTGATCTTTCCCTGGCCGCAGGGGTCAGAGGTACCTGCCAATAGCCTTTTGTTAGGTCTATTGTGATCAAATACTTGGCTTCCCCAGTCGCCCAGGGTCTCATCTGTCCTGGCATGGATAGCGCCAGACTGTGCAGCTATTAAGCTCTGATAGTCATGCAGAATCGTGGTGCCATCCCTTGGGGATCAGTACCATGGGTGATGCCCAGGGGCTACTAGATTCCTGGATCACCCCCAGTTCCAGCATCTCTTTGAGCTCCTCTTTCACAGTATGCTTAACATGCTCAGGTACCCTGTAGGGGGACTGTTTCAGGGGAACCTGGGTCCCTGTATCCACATGGTGCTCTGCCATCGTGGTGTACCCTGGTTTCCCTGTAAACATGTCCTCAAATTCTCTCGGCACACCCCTAATTTCTTGCACCTGGGCTGGTGTCAGCTGCTCTGAGAGGGTAAGGTTGTCCACAGAGGATGCAGCCCTGGCCTCCCAAGTAGGTCCACCAGTGGATCTACCTCAGTTTCCTCCTCTGGGGCACTGCATACAGCAAGGACCATTTCCTCCCTGTCATGGTAGGGCTTCAGCATGTTAACATGATACACCTTTCATTTGCATCTCCTGTCCGGTAGCTCTATCATGTAATTGACATCACTAACTTTTTGGACAATGGAGAATGGCCCCTCCCATGCTGCCTGTAATTTATTCTGTCAGACAGGGATGAGTGCCATCACTCGCTGTCCCACCTCATATTCTCTGGCTAGGGCCCCACGGTCATACCAGACTTTCTGCTGCTGTTGTGCAGTGGCCAGGTGCTCCTGAACAAACCTCATGAGCTCCCTAAGGTGGGTCCTGAAGTTCACGACATACTCCACAATTGACTCCCCTTGGGAGGCACAGTCACCCTCCCATTCATCCCAAATCAAATCTAGGGGCCCCCGCACCCTATGACCAAACAGAAGCTCAAAATGTGAGAACCCTGTTGACTCCTGTGGAACTTCCATTTATGCAAATAGGAGATGAGGCAAATATTTGTCCCAGTCTCTCTTATGCTGGTCAGCAAAAGTCCTTAGCATGGTCTTAAGGGTTGAATTAAACCGCTCCACTAGACCATTAGCTTGGGGATGGTATGGGGATGTTTTGAGCTGCTTCTCCCCACACTTCTCTCACAAACTACTCATTAACCCTGACATAAAATTGGCACCCCGGTCTGACAGTATCTCCTGGGGAAACCCACCCGGCTAAATATTCCCAACAGTGCATCTGCCACTGGTTCTGCCTTGGAGGATGTTAGGGCCACTGCCTCTTGGTATCTAGTGGCATAGTCTACAACTACCAGGATATACCGCTTGCCAGTGTGACTTGGGGTGCTCAATGGCCCCACTATGTCCACTGCTACCCTCTTGAAGGGTTCATCAATAATGGGCAGGGGCACCAAAGCTGCCTTGGCCTTGTCCCCCATTTTCCCCACCCGCTGGCACTGTGGACAAGTCCTGCAATAATTTGCCACATCTTAGCCAATACCAGGCCAGAAGAAATTGTTGGTTAGATGCTTTTTCGTGCACCTCACCCCCAAGTGCCCTGAAAAAAGGATATCATGGGCAAGGGCAAAAGCTGCTGACGGTGAACCTTAGGGACTACCAGCTGCAGGAGTACCTCACCATCTAGCCCTTCCTCTGTTGTACATTCTCTGTACAACAGCCCATTGTCCCAGTAAATGGGCTGTTTACTCCCCTGAGAACACTAAGCCCTATGAGCTGTTTCTCTCAGTTTTTCCAGGGTAGGGTCAGTTTGCTGTGCAGCACTCATGAGCCCTCGTCTGACCCTTCCCAGTGCCCCTTCTGAAGGAAGTCCTGTGGGCTCCTCTATTTGTGACTGGGGTTCTGGACTGCTGCTTCTAGCCAGCCCCTCCCCTGTGCTAAACACTTCCTCAGCTGCTGAGGGTGTGGCTGGACCACCCAGAGTCAACCCCTCTTCACCCTCAGAAGCTTTCCCTTGTGCCTGACTACGAGTTACAACACACACCTGTTTTTTACTGGGGTCCAAATCCTTCCCCACAATCATACTTACAGGTAGGTCTTCTACAACTCCCACCTCCTTTTCTCCATGGCCCTCTTCCCAGCTCAGGAAGACTCTAGCCATTGGTAATGGGACTGGTGGCTCTGTGAATGCCCGGACCTTGGAGTATTTCCCAGGCACCATCTGCTCTGCCTGAATGAGATCCTGCCTTACCAGGGAGATGTTAGCGCCTGTGTCCCACAGTCCCTGTGTTACTATTCCATTAACTGTAATGGGACGTAGATTCTCATCAGAGGAGAGTGGTTCTTCAGACTGGACACACCCTACAAACACACCAGTGCTCTTTTGATCACCCTGCCCCCATATCTCCGCCCCTTAACCAGTTTCTGAGGGCAGTTATGTCTCAAGTGTCTCACTTGATTGCAAATATGACATTTCTTGGGACCTATTTCTTGAGTTCCCTTAGAACCAGAGGGCTCTACTTTGGGCTCAGGTGCAGGCTGGTTTCCTTTGGGCTGTCCCCATGGGATCCCTTATAACCATGTGCTGCCCCCACCATAAGACTTACGTTGTGTGTATGGCCGGCTAGACAGATACTCGTCAGCACTTCCTGCCACCTCTGTGGAAGAGGCGCATGCCCTGTCTATGAGCCATACACGCATGTCCTCAGGTACAATTTTAAGGAATTATTCTGTCTCACCAATACATCTTTAATCAGCTCCACAGTAGTTGCTTTAGCCCCCTCCATCCACCTATCAATGTAAGTACACAGTTTAACCTGCAGTTCTGCATAACTGTCTTCTGGGCTTTTCTTTAACTCCCTAAGTTTCCTTCTATAAGCCTCATGAGTTAATTCAAAATGTTTCAATAACACTGTTTTCACTTTATCACAATCAGCATAGTCTTCATTATTCATTTTAGCAAATGCATGCAACGCTCTCCCCATTAGTAAGGGTGTGAGATAAGTTGACCAGGAAGCCTTAGTCAATTTTAATTGGTCGCATACTCTCTCAAATGACCTTAAAAATAAATCACGGTCATCTCCTTCTTTAAACTAAGGGAACAATTTAGAATTCATTTTGGCTTCATGAGGTAAACTCACTCCACCGTTACTCACGGTTTGCTGGCTGCGCAGGGTAATCATCTCCTTCTCGTGCTGTCGTTTTTTTTCTCTTTCTTCGTTCGCGTTCTTTCTCCTTTTCCTGATGTTCTTTCTTTTTTTCCTGATGTTCTTTCTCTCTGTCTGCCAGTCTCTTTTCTTCAAGTTCTTTCTCTGCTTCCAACCTTCTTGCTTCTGCTTCAGCATCCAGTCTTTTCGCCTCCAATGCCCTTTCTAGCAGCATCAGCTGCAGTCGCAGTGCCTCAAGTTGGTTTGGGGGGTCTGCTGCCTCAGTTCCTGACTCACCCCCAACGACTGTCTGCTTCAGATCATGCGCCAAGAGAGTAGCTATGAGGTCTCCCTTTTTCTTCTGTTTTAGACCTTCAGGCTTAATCCCCTTTTCCTAGCACCTTTCAAAAAGCTGTGGTACAGAAAGTGAGTCATACTCCGTGCAGCTCATTCTCTACTGCTACACTT
Organism: Neoceratodus forsteri; assembly: GCA_016271365.2. NCBI lineage: Eukaryota > Metazoa > Chordata > Ceratodontiformes > Ceratodontidae > Neoceratodus > Neoceratodus forsteri. The sequence goes on from CM057449.1 coordinate 741,090,269, forward strand.
TACTGTGCTAACTAGAAACAAATAAAACTGTTGTACAAATGTATCCTCTTATATATCCTGTTTTGCAATGCTAAGGTAACTGTTCCACTGGTAAACTCTGTATCTCAGTGTGCTACACAGCCCGCTATCATCACCCCACCACTGCCAACCAATATGTGACAACCCACCTCTCCCTCTGGGCTGAAACAGCTTTTAGAGAGGTGCCTGTCCTCGGGTATTCGCTGCCACCAGACAGACTTTCCTTCTGGCACCTCTTTCAAGTGTACAAACTTGAATAATCAAATGTGCAATTGTGCAAGTTAAAGTCCGGTAGTGTGTCTCTCTTGGGTGGCAAATGCTACACAGAGTTTACCTCAGCCAGTGGAAACCAAATATTACCTTAGAAAAATGACATCACAGTCACAACTGTTGAGCAAATAAATAGCTTTTACTTAACAAAAAGTGCACTGAGCATTTACAAGATATATATTTACAACACAAGACAGTAACTCTCATACAGGAAAAGTAAACAAATGTTTTTAAATAACAGATGGCAAAATAAGAAAGCTATTACTGAAATATGCTATCACTAAACTTTTCCTTCCCTGTCCTTACAAGAAACACTGGACCCTGTTCTAACTGCCAGCTTCCACAGACATAGCTACAAGGTAGGCTCCAAACTTATGTTTCCCCTCCCAGCTTCCAAAGCACAAGAGAGCCTTCTCTGTCTTTCAAAAGGTTATATACTCTGTGGAGAATAGGTCATTCCTATTCTCCCTTTAAATGCACCAACTAACTAACATGTATGTATTTAATTGTCCCAATCAGAGTGAACACCTATCAGTGACCAATTATATTCCCTTTTCACCTTAAGTTTATATTTGAATGATCCAATCCATTCAAACTGCCCTGTGTCTGTGTCTGCAGGTCTGTGTGTGTCTGAAGATGTCCACTCGAGATTTATGACCCAGCTCTTATCTTGCAGCTCGGAATTCCACAAGCTGGATGCTGCTGGACAGAGGATTTCAGGAGTGTATTTTTTTCCAAACTGCTAAAAAATAAGGCACCTACAGAATCCAAACCATTAACTCTTTTCTGCCCATTTCTGTCACATCAATCACTCCTGAAGACACCTTGCAGGTGCTCCTGACTATTAATCCCTCCAAAAGTTCCTCTTCTGATGGCCTGGACCCAAAGCTTTTCTCACTTTCTGCACCAGCTATCGCCTACCCTCTGTCTCTCATACTAAATGTATCTGCTTCCCCTGGCAACATGACATCCCCTGGCAAGTATCAACATATTTCTGTCCTCCCTACCTTAGCTAAACTTCAAGAACATCTAGTCCTTGAACAACTCTCTGCCTTCCTCTATGACTCCACTTTCTTCACTCCTTTTCAGTCTGGTTTTAGAAAAAATCACTCCACTGCCACCTCCCTACTAAAGCTGACTGACACCATCTCCTCTGGAATGGATTATGGCATTTACCTCAGCCATCTTTGTTGACTTAGCCAAAGCCTTCGACTTTTTATTTATTTATTTATTTAGCTTTTGTTGACCGGGTAAGTGCACTAGACAAATCCTGCCTATTTTCAGGCACGACCCGGGGGAAGGGGATACAGATGAATGCCAACTGACCTTGAACCAGGTTAAGCTGTTGGTGGTATTTTTAGTGAATGAGGGAAATTTGGTCAGGACACTGGGGAAATTCCCCTACTCTTTTCGATAAGTGCCATGGGATCTTTAACATCCACCTGAACTACCACCAATCCAGGCAGATGGGACCTCGGTTTAACGTCTCATCCGAAAGATGGATGGTCTAGACTTGGTCTCACACTCCATTCTGTTAAGCAGTCTCGCCTCTGCTGGCCTTGCCCCTACTGCCACAAGCTGGTTCAATGCCTACCTGGCTGGCAGGTCACAATCGGTCCGAATTGCTGATGCGACCTCATCTCCCCTGCCCTTAAGCACTGGTGTCCCACAGGATTCGGAGCTTGGCCAACTTCTTTTCTCCATTTTTCTAAATGACCTCCCATGGGTTTGTACGTTATCTTGCATAAATATGTATGCAGATGACACAGTTATATACAGTATACAACTGGGAAATCCTTCACCTATGTTACTACCTTGCCTCAGTTTGACTTCACTAATGTCCAACTCTGGCTTAGATCTCATCAACTTTTCCTAAATACCAAGAAGACAGTCCTCATGGCATTTGGCACAAGGCAAAGACTCACTAGGCTAACCAACTTGCCTGCTTTCCACACCCTTGATGGGACTGTATTAGATGACACCTCCTCTTTCAGGTACCTTGGTGTCTGGTTCGACCAGTACCTCAACTTCTCTGTTCATACTGATGCCATTCTGATAAAGCTGCAGCCCAAACTTGGTGCTTTATACAGAAACTGTAGTGGCATCCTGCTTACGGCCAGGCATGAGTTACTGTAGTACAGAAGATGATCCTACCTATATTTCACTATTCAACATAGTCTACAGTGCTGCCCCACAGTCCTCCCTAGCTAGACTGGATGCGGTCTTCAACTCTTTCTACCACTTTGCTCTTGATGCCCCTACCCTGACCCACCACTGTGATCTCTACTGCTCTCTGAATTTTCTTACTCTTACTAACAGACTTGCACTCCATGGCACCAAATTCATCGCTAAATTTTGGCTTGGCTCTCTTCCTTCTTATATCTCCTCCTCTTTATCCTCCTGTCCTCCTTCCCAATACTGTTTAAGATCTTGTGACTCGAGGACCCTGGCAATCCCATGATGCACCACTACATCTGGACAAAATGCTTTCTCCTATCACCTGCCAAAATTATGGAAAGCACTCCCCAAACAAATTTGACACTCCTCTACTATTGAATCACTCACATGTGCCTTACAAAACTACCTAATCACCAGCTGTACTTGCAACTGACTCCCCCCGGACACTAGCTATCCTCCTTCTAGACCATTTGGTAGCAGTGAACGCCCAATCATCATTACTGCCTGCACCTCCTAAACAACTACCTGCACTTTCTTGCCCCCTTGCACTTGTGGCCCCAAAATTCCACCTAGCCCAATTGGGTGTATGCTTGTATGTGATAATTCCAAAACGTCTAGGATTCTTTATGCGTTCCTGTAATTTGTACAAGTTCTGTACACTGCATGACTGTATGCTGTTATCCAAAACTCTATATGCCTAATTATGTTTATATTATGGCTAATGTACTACAGTGTGACTCTGTATGTTTTTGTATATTGTTGATTCTGCATTATCCCAACTACCCCTTCCCCCAGGACGTTATGTGAGATGAGCAACTTGTTGCTCAGTGTACCTTTCCTGGTGAAACATTTCAATAAATAAATAAAAGGCTGCGATCTGTGGGGGGTCTAATTTTACATCAGGCTGGTGATTGGCATGGGGAAACACTAGACAGCAAGGAATTTTATTCCATAGGGGGCCAGCAATCTGGGGGGGTTGTATTACAAAATTATACGTTAAACTGCAGATGGAATAAATTCCTCAGTTTATATGTATTATTCCACAGTTCAGCCCAAAAAGTCTGTGGAACAGGGTGAAAATCCGCAAAACATATTTGGAAGATTCTGATCTCATCAATGGTGGAAGTAGAAGTTCGAAAAATTTCACAAAAGTTCCACAAAAGCGGACTTCACAGCTTTCACCCACTTCTACCCTCCTGTGACCTGTTCACCCCATGATGTAATTCTAGGTCTCTATTATGTCCCTTCTCTAGCTCCTTTCTTCCAGGGTGTACATGCTGAGATCCCTCAGTCTCTCCTCTTAGAGCATTGGTGCAATTCCTGCATCACTTTAAGTGCCCTCCTCTGGAATGCCACCACCCTGTCTATGTCCTTTCTGAGGTGTGGCCTCCAGAACGTGACACAATGCTCCAGTTGGGGTTTCACAAGTAAATGTCACAGTGGTAACACCACCTCTCTCCTTCTGCTGGAGATGTCTCTCCCAATCCATCCCAGCATTGCAATGGCCCTACCCACTGCTTTGTCACACTGTCCTGCCACTTTGAGCTCATCAGGTATGATAACCCAATGTCCCTTTCCTGATTAATGACTGTCAGTACCTCCTCCTTCCTATACTCAGATACTGTATTCCTATGCCCTAGGTGCAACATTTTGCACATTTTGGTGCTGAACTCCAACTGCCATGTTTTTCACCACTCCTTGAGTTTTCCAAGGCCCTACCTATTCCTTCCACCCTTTTCTGACTGTCCACCCTAATACAGATTTTAGTATCATCTACAAAAAGACATACCTTCCCTTCTAGTTCCTCTACAATGTCACTTACTAAGACACTGAAGAGTACTGGTCTTAGTACTGAACCCTGTGGCACCCAAATGGTTTCTCCTCCATCCTTAGAGTGAGTACAGTCAACCACCACCCTCTGTTTCATATCTGTTAACCAATTTCTAACCCAATTTTCCACTTTAGATCCCAGCCCTAGGCTGCTCAGTTTCTTTAATTTGTAGCACAGCATCAAAGGCCTTGCTAAAGTCCAGATAGGCCATGTCCACCACCCTCCTCTGATCTATTTCTCTGGTCACACAGTCAAAGTTATCAATCAGGTTCATCTGGCATCACCTTCCCCCATGAATCCATGCTGTCTATGGTCTTGCAGGCCATTTGATTCAAGACACTCTACCAGCCTTTCCTTTAACAGTCTTTCTCTTAATTCCCTACCACTAATGTGAGGCTTCCTGCCCATAGTTGATAGCCTCTTCCCTTCTGCCACTTTTATGTAGCGGGACCAGGTCTGCTCTGCTCCAGTCCTCTGAAACCATGCTCAGTTCCAATGAGCTGTTGAATAAGGCCATCAGTGGGGCAGCCAGCACCTCCCTGAGTTCTTTGAGTACCATTGGATGCATCCCATCCAGTCCCATAGCCCTGTCCAGTGTCAGACATGCTAGCCCCTTCAGTACTCTTTGAGTCACCTCCACCTCCCCCTTGTTCCTGCTGCTCCCTGGTGGTCTGTCTCCCCCTCCAACATCTATAAAGACTGAGCAGAAGTACATGTCTTGGATGTCTGCTTTTTCTTGTTCCCTTTCTGTGCAGAATCCCTCTGCTGTCTTCCTTATCCTCAGTATCCCTCCCATTGCTTTCTTCTTCTCACCTATGTACCCAAGGAAAGTCTTATCCCCATCTGCTACCCTTTTGGCTATCCTTACCTCTGCCTGTGCTTTTGGCCTCCTCACTGCATTACATGCTTCCGTCTGTTTGACCTAGTACCCCTCCCTGTCTTCTTCCCTCAGCATTTCCTTATACCTTCTGAATTCCACCCTTTTTTTCTTCACCACCATGGCCACTTCCCTTGAGTACCATAACAGTCTCTTTTTCCTTTTGCTTTTACTCACTTCTTTCATGCAGAGGCTGTTTGCTGTAGTTATGTCATCCTGTATTTTTTCCCCACGATGCCTCTACCCATCCCTGGCAATCCTCTCTACCATGCAGTTTCTGAGGCAGTTACCCATTTCTTTAAAATCCATCCTCCTAAAGTCCAGGACCCTTGTCCTCATGTGTTTTCACCTCTGTTCCTATTTTAATGTTAAACCACACTGTACTATGATCGCTGGTATCCAGAAGCTTGCAACACTATGACATCTGCAATGCCATCCCTGTTTGTAAGCAAAAGGTCCAGCACTTCCCAATCCCTACAGGGTTTATTGACTAGCTGCCTGAGAAAAGCCCCTTGTAGGGAGTCAATGATGGCCCAGCTCCTTGCTAAACCTGCAGTCTGAAGGCTCCAATACACATCTTATTTATTTATTTATTTATTGAAAATGTTTCACCAGGAAAGGCACACTGAACAAAAAGATGCTCGTCTCACGGAGCGACCTGGGGGAAGAGGTTACAATAGAGGCAGGTATACATACAAAAGTTGAATTTAGAAATAGCGCAATACAGATAATGTACATAGTTGGGTGGGATTACGTTAGCACTTTTTACAATAGGAGAACAGTACAGAACAAGAACATCAAGGACAGGGTATACATATCATGGGAACACATCGAGAGTAATACATGGTTACTTAAGTGCCAATAACAAGACTTGAGTGCCAGTAACAGGACTTGAGCTGAAGCGAGATGCACCAAGTTGACAGTAGGAGTGGAAGGAGAAGATGGGGGGTGGTACAGGTGGGGTGGGAGGGATGGAGAGGGGAGCAGTAGCAGTGCATAAGGCTGGACAGCATGGGTTATTTAGGAAGGAGGGGGACGGGAAGGGAAAGATTAGGAGGGAATAAGAGTGAGTGGGAGTGAGAGTGTAGGTGCGTAGGGCAGTGTATAAGCCAGACAATTAAGCAAAGGCCGAGCCGCTGGTCAGGCATTAAGGGGGGATGGGGAAGAGAAGCTATCGGGGGGGTCAGGGGCAGTTGCAATTTGGTGCAAGGAAGTTAGTGAGGGCAGAGGATTGGGAGTGTTTGGATGATGAATGGCGGATCTGAGCTGGCAGGCCGTTCCAGAGTTTAGGGAAGAGGTAAGAGAAGGCTCATTGGCCGGCGGTGGTCCTATGGTGAGGGATGACTAATAGCCTAGCATCAGAAGACCCGAGGGCGTGGGTGGGGGTAGGAGGAGAAGATAGGGAGGATACAAGGTAGGGTGGGAAGGAGCCAAGTCAGAAGTTGGAAGCAAATTTAGCACTATGAATTAGGCACCGGTTGTTCAGGGATGGTAGGGCCAGTGAACGGTACAGCTCGCATGTGAGCGTGGGGAGCATCGAGGGCAAAGTGGCAGAAAGCATTAAAGAGGGGATCAAGTCTGGTTAGGGTGGTCTTGGTGGCGGAGCAGTAAACTACATCACAGTAGTCAAAGAAGGGTAGAATCATTTTCTGGACTAATTCACGTCTGACAGGTAGCGGGAGACTAGTGTGGATTCAATAGAGGGCACCAAGTTTTGGGTGCAGTTTTGAAATGATGGCATCCACGTGTGTGGAAAAGGAGAGGTGGCAATCAAGCCAAACCCCTAGATACCTGAAGGAGGGCACTTCATCAAGGATGGTGTTATTTAGGTTATAGAAGATCAGGGTGGAGGTGAGTTTGGATAGACGCTGTCTAGTGCCGAAAGACATAGGGACAGTTTTCTTGGCATTTAAGGAAAGCTGGTTGGTATTGAACCAGTGTTGGATTTTGTTGAAATCGGTTTGAAGTTTGGAGGAGACTTCTTCGTGGGTCCGGCCAGAGGTAAAGAGGACCGTGTCGTCTGCGTACATGTGTATTGTGGTAGTGGAGCAAGAGTTAGGCAGATCATTTAGAAGGATGGAGAAGAGGACGGGGCCAAGAACTGAGCTTTGGGGAACGCCAGTGGTGATGGGGGGGGTGTGGTCAGCTATTTTAGTGGATTGGGTTTTATTTAGAAGGTAGGCACTGAACCAGTTTGTGGCAGACACTGCTAACCCAACCCCTGATAGGCAGGATAGTAGGAGAGGATCGGATACTGTGTCGAAGGCTTTTGCAAGGTCAATGAAGATAGTGGCAGTGATTAGTCCTTTATCCATCCCAGTGAGGATGGAGTCCGTGAGTCTTAGCAGGAAGGAGGTGGTAGAGTGGTGTTTTCGGAAACCGGACTGAAATGGGGTGAAGAAGTTAGTTTCAGAGAGAAAGTGGGAGAGTTGGGATAGCACTAGGTATTCCTGGAGTTTGGCGAGGGCGGGGAGGAGGGAGATGGGACGATAGTTGTGGAGGTAGGATCACCACCTTTTGGGAGGGGTATGACAGTGGCATGCTTCCATTCGGAGGGGAGTGACTCGGTGGTGAAAGAGATTTAGTAGGGCCTCGAGGGAAGTAGCAATGGCGGGGGCAGATAGGAAGAGGAGTTTGTTATCAAGACCATCGTGGGATTTGCCTTTTATTTATTTATTTACTTTATTTAACTTTTGTTTACCGGGTAAGTGCACTAAACAAATCCTGCCTATTTTCAGGCACGACCCGAGGGAAGGGGACACAGATGACTGCCAACTGACCTTGAACCAGATAAAGCTGTGGTATTTTTTTAGTGATTGAGGGAAATTTGGCCAGGACACTGGGGAAATTCCCCTACTCATCAGAGGGGGAACCCCTGCCCAAGATGGCGGACGTCCTTGTGGTTGAGGTGGAGGAAGCTATGGAGGTGAGAGGTTTGGTCTCAGCCCCCACCTTGGCTCTTAATGAGACCGACAATGCTGTTCGTTTATTGGGATCTTTGCCTTCTGCTGTTGTTGTGCCTTTACTACAGACAGAGTCTGTTCCTCTGTTAGTCGATGAAGTTTTGGAACCTTGCCTATTGTCTACAAACGCTGTCCCGGAGGATAATTCGGTACTTGTCTCGCCTGTACCTTGCTCGCTTAAAAAGGAGTTGTGTGACCACCTGGCTGAAGCAGAGCATAGTTTTCTGCTTACTAAAAAATGGATTTATGATGAATTGAGTTTTCTACAGGATTTCTCTTCTGATGCTACACCTCATCGAGCTACTTCTCCCCCCACTGACTTGCCTGTACAATTAGTTGGAACGACTTCGGAAACTCACCAACTGGCTTCTGAGGTTTTGGATTCTGGGCCCATGGACTCTTTCTTGCTGGAGGCTGCCCCAGTAGATTCCTGTTTGTCGGCGGTGGAAGGCGGCTGTATACTGGAGCCTGCTGCATTGTCTCCCCTGCTGCCATTGCCCCAAGTCTCACAATCCCCTGAGAAGCATCCCCGATCTGTAGACACTGCTCTTCGTGGGGCTGGCTGGGTACAGGAACTGCAAACTGGCCGTTGGATTTCCGGTCCATCCCGGATACAGTCCCCCGGTCGTGCAGCTCTTCCTGAATCGCACAGTTCCATTGCTGCTCCTATGGATTCTTCAGATCCCTTGAGTTTGCCAGACAAATTGGCTTTGACGCAACACCCGACTCTGATGCATGTTGTGGGCACTGACTGCCAGGCTTCCTCCCTTGCTCATTCTCCTGGAGCTGCAGGTATTGTACAGAATAATTCTTCCTCTCCTGCTCCTACTTCTGGTTTGGCTGAACCTGCCCGCTCGTTCTCCTCTTTATTTAAGTTCCCGATTCAGGCTGCCAAGAGGCATAATGCTGTCCGTCTGCTGTACAAGGGGGGATTACCTGAACTCCCTGACCGTATCTATATGGCCCAGACTCTTCTAAAAGACTCCTTGAAATTTTTCTCTCATGAAATATATGCAATGATTCACATTTCTGGGGAGTCTTCCTTTGATATCAGTTTCCAGACAGTCCGGGGTTTAGAACATTTTTGGTCGAGATATTCTGCCTTAAAGAACACTGCTCTTTGGACTCTGTTCCAAGTCATCCCTCTTTCAAAACCAGCCTTTAAGACCATGACTGTTTTGTTAAGGAATGAGGGAGTGGAAATTAATGATGTCCTTTACTGGTTGAGGCAACGATGTACTGTGCAGGGCCATGCTGAGGCAATCCTGGACTCGGAAAATATCTGGACTGGGGGCTGGAAGATTAGGATCTTATTGCATACAAATGAGTCGGGTCCAGTCCATCTCCCCAATTCTTTTTTTATAGGTCGGGATAGAGGGGTTTTATTTTACCCGGGTCAATCTAAAGCGCGTTACCGGTGTGGTGATCCTACTCATCTCAGTAATGTGTGTGACAAAATGAAGTGTAATGTATGTGGTGAACTGGGTCATGTGGGTGCACACTGTGTTAATGAGTGCAAGTGTAACCTATGTGACTAATTGGGACATACATTCCAGAATTGTCACTAGGCTGCCCATAATCAGGTATCTCATGATGGGGGGGTTGACCAGCATTTTATTATCACACAGGCACAGAAGGCTCGCTTACGTGCTACTCCGGTGTCTCCGCCCTTGGCGGTTTTTCAGTCCTCTGCACTGGTCCCTGAGTCTGTCTCAGCTCCACGGGTTGAGGAGTTGAAAGTGGTCACCCTTTCAGTCAGTGCTCGGGAGCAGCCCTCAGCTATGCTGGCCCAGCCTATTATACCATTTTCTGACCCTACCCCTGGTCCAAGTACTATGCCCCCTCCCCCCCTCAGGTATTGGTCACGTCTAGTTGTCGCAGGTCTTTGAGAAATGTGTCCCGTACTGTGCCTTCCCTCCCGGTAGGTTCAGATTCCTCTCCAATCCCTATATCAAATCCTTTTGAGTTATTCCAGTCTGTTTCTGATGATGCTGGGGGTGAATCAGACTCTTCCTCAGTAGCTTCATCCCTCCCTGATGGTCCTACTGATATGGAACTTAATCTAGGTTCTGGCCTTTCTCAAAAATGAAAAGCAAGAGTGAAACTTAAGGGGCAAAAGGTAGCTGGTAGAAGGAAATTGTGATGTGTCCTTTTACCTTAATCGATCTCTATGTCCTGTTTTACTTGTTATACTCTCAATGTGAACAGTATGATGCGACTGTCGAAGAGACGCCTGATTTTTTCTTGGGTACGTCTGTTGCCGCTGGGGATTTCTTTTACAAGATACCCGTTTTCACACTACCCAGGAAATCCGACATGCACAGCAAGACTGGTTGCAGGGACCTTCATACTGGTCCATCGGGCAGGATTCTTGCTCCGGTCTGGGGATTCTTATCTCTGTCCCGAGGTTTCGCTTATTGAAATTATATGACGTGGCTCCAGGTAGAGCACTCATTTTGGACTTTGTGCTTGGTCCTTGTTCATATAGGGGGATTAATCTTTCTGCCCCTTAGACAAAATCGGCACGTATAGAATTATTTTCCTTGATCCGTCCTTTTTTGCATACTTCTTTACAAATTATTTTTTCTGGTGACTTTAATTGTAGTTTAAGTCTGCATGATAAAAGCTCTTTTGCTACTACCCGTAAGTTATTTTGTGATTCACATGCATTGGGGAAACTGGTTCGTATAGCCCGATTGAATGATGCTTATTTAACATTTACTAACTAACACACCCCCACATTTCAGAAGGGTAGATTGGCGACGAGGATTGACTTTGTGTTTTTGTCCCAATCTTTGCATGTTGCATCAGCTGAGTTGCAAGTGGTTGCATTTTCGGATCATAAGTTGTTGTCGACTGGTTTGGGACCCGTTACCCCTTTTTATAAAGGCCCTGGATTTTGGAAGTTCAATACGTCCTTGTTGCAAATCCCAGTATTCATGCAATCCTTGTTATCATTTATCCAGGCATGTAAATCTGTTTTTTGTTGTTATGAGGACCCTATTAGGTGGTGGTTTGATACTAAACGTGACTTGCATATTTTTTTGAAAACTTATAGTCGTAGGAAATGTAGACGAAAATATTTGGATTATTTACAACAGAGGGTTCACTTACAATCCTTATTAACTACTGCACATCTGATGGGGCAAGATCTTTCTCACCAAATTAAATTAGTCCAGGATACGATGTTACGTTTTCAAACCCAAAAATCACAGCAACTTTATTTCCAACAAAAATTTGGTACGGTTGGTGCTCATGCTGTTGTTTGCCTTTTTGAAGTCAATTCCCGTCAAATCTCCCAGAAAAACATGACAGGTTTAGTTGACTCCGATGGTAGCTTATGTACTTCTCAATCAGATATTTGTTGTATTGTAATGGCCCATACGTTGGCTTTGTTTACTTCCCCCCAAAAACCACGGTTGATTCTGATAGTTTATATGCTGGCCTTGACACCCCTTTCCCTTCCCAGTCTTTATTGGACCAGGTTAGTTTGCCTATTTCTGCGTTGGATGTGACCTCAGTCATCTCTTCTCTGCCTCTACAGAGGACCCCTGGTCCGGATGGTCTCTCCGCTGCCCTATATAAAGTGCTGGGTGCCCACTTGAGTTCAGAATTGGTTGTAGTGTTTAACTCTTTGGTTAAGTGTGAATTTCTCCCTTTGGAGTTCACGAAAGGCATTTTGATTTATATATATAAACACAAAGGGGATATACATTCCCTAGACAATTGGCGTCCTTTAAGTATGTTGAATACTGATTTTAAGATACTGACGAAAATTATTGCTAAACGTCTTGTGAGGATAGCAGAAGTAGTTTTGCATCCTGCACAGTCCTGTTCGGTGCCTTCCAGGAGGATCTCGGATCACCTGATTCTTCTTCAGGAATTATTCTCCCATGGTTTTGTTGATGAAGTCTCAGGGTTCGTGATTTCTGTGGACCAGAAAGCGGCATTTGACTCAGTCAACCATGCCTTCTTATGGGACGCACTCCGGTTACTACGTGTGCCGGCGGTGTTGGTTAAGTGGATTCGTTGTCTCTACCGGGCTGCCACTGTGGTACCAGTAGTGAATGGTTGGCTAGGTCCTATGATTCCTATTACAAGAGGGGCTCGCCAGGGATGCCCTTTGAGCCCGGTTTTGTATATTTTTTTTCTAGATGTTTTGCTTCGTCGGCTGAATACCCATCCTCGGATTACGGCTATTTCTAACTCTGTTCTGTGCTCACCTTATAAAGCCATTGCTTATGCTGATAATGTTTGTTTTCTGGTAGCTGATGCCCCCTCCGTGATGGTCTCTCTTCGGGTCTGTTCTTCCTTAGGGGTGTATTCAGTTACTGTTTTGAATTATGATAAAAGTGTGGGAATAAGGGTGGGTTCTGCTGTGTCACAGCTGGATCATATTGGCCCTTTACGTTTGGTGGATGGCCCTGTTCATATTTTACGGGTTTATTTTGGTTCGAGAGATTCTGATTTTTATAATTGGGATATAAAATTGCAGCAGGGCAAACTTAAGGTAGCCCATTGGAATAGGGGACACCTTGGGAAAAAGAAGCGTGTTTTTTTGATCAAATCTTATTTGATACTGATTTTTCTTTTTTTGAGTTACATTTTCCCTATTCCCCAGCAACTGGAAACGACTGTTCTTAGTTTGTTTTTTCAGGCTTTTTGGGGGAGCAGGCTGAATCCGATTAAAAGGAATGTTACGTATTTACCTATTTCGGAGGGCGGTCTCCTTATGATTAATCCCCTGTTATTTTTTTTCTCTATTTTCCTTACGGCCAACCTAAGACCTTTATTGATTAACACCCAAAAGGGTTGGGAACCCTGGTTTTCTGATTCTTGTTGCATTTGGTTTCGCCAATGGGAAATTAATTCCCTGTCTGTTTTGCGTCATACTGTTGGAAGACCTGTGTATGTCAAGAATGTTTTTTTACGTCTGAAGCAATGGCAGATAATGCCCCAGATGTTGTTACCTCCTTCCCATAAGGTTTTATATAAGTCTTTACTTTCCACTGTCTGTGCTGTCCCCGTACCTTTTGAAAAGTGTCCTCGACTACATACAGTATCCCTTCTCTTTTGTCTTTATTACGTTGCACAAGAGTACCAGCCCATATGTGGAACTTTCACTGGTTATCCTGCCATGAAAGGATTAATGTGAAGGCGAACCATAAACATAAGCAATTTCAAGACAGAATGTGTTCGAGATTGTTATGTGTTACTCAACCTGAGACCATTTCTCACTTATATTTTGACTGTTCTTTCATTAAGTCTTGGTGGATTTTTTTGGCATATACTTGGCATCTTCCCTTGCTTCAGACGGTTACATATCTTGATATTGTTTATGGAGTTTTTTCCCCTCAATGGTCCTTATGGCACATTGATACTTTGAATCTGGTGTTTATTGTTATTAAGTGGAATATATGGATGGCTCGATGTTTATTTACTTTGCAACAGAAAGAATGTACGTATATTGCATTGGAAAAAAGATTGTGCAGGATTTGAGGATTATTTATTTACAGGAACGTACTTCCTTATCTGAGGCTCGGCTTTTGGAACTTTGGAAGGTCCTTCCTTGGGTGACAGACTCTGACACTGCTGTGAGATGAATGTATTTCTTTTGGTTTCAAAGTGTTTTTCTCCTTTTTTTTCCCTTTGATTACTCTATTTGTTTTTTTATGTGATTTGTTTTTGTATGCTTCTGTACGATTTCTGTTACAATAAAACTTTCCCCTACTCTTTTCGATAAGTGCCATGGGATCTTTAATATCCAGCTGAACTACCACCAATCCAAGCAGATGAGACTTCAGTTTAACGTCTCATCCGAAAGACGGCACCTCAGAAGTGCAGCACCCCTCTCATGCTGCACTACAGTGTCAGTACTGGGATATTAACCCAAGTGCCAGATGTGGGAACTGAACCCACAGCTCTCTGATCTCCCAGCCTCAGAGGCAAGTGTGCTACCTACTGAGCCACTGACACTGCTTTGGAGGGGTTCAGGGAGTGAAGAGCATCTAGGGTTTCAGTGGGGGAGTTATGTCTGAAGGAAAAGGGGCTCCTACCAGACGGAAGGGGGATAGATGTCTGGGGAGTGGGTGTGGTTGCAGGAGGAAGGGAATCTAGGAGGGCCTGGGTGCAGGTAGTAAAATAGGAATTAAACTCGGAGGACATCTGGCAGTCCCCAACTATCAGTACCACCCCCTTGTTTGCCATCCTGATGATGTCGTCTCCACATGTTTTATCCAGCTCCTCTCCCTGTGCTGAAGGTCTGTATACAACCCCTGTATGGATAGTGGCTCCAGCTCCAGTCTCCTGGATGACCCACTGCACCTCCAACCATTCCTTTTCCTTTGGGTACCCCAGTATTTCCATAGCTTTGATTCCCTCTATCACATACAGTACAACCCTCCTACCCTCCTCCCTTCCCTGTCTTTTCTGAACAGAGAGTAGCCTGGAATGGCCATATGTCACTCATGACTGTCAGTGCACCATGACTACATTATGGTCAACAAATCCATGCCAGCCTCCTCCATGATGACTTCCAGGTCCATCATTTTATTTCCCAGAATCCTAGCACTGGCACTCATGGCTCTCCATACCTTATTCCCTCCCTGCCTGCCTCCTCTCCTACATGTGCTTTATTAAGCTCCCTGCACTTCTGAGCCCTTAAACAAAAATGTTTATTAATGAGGTTAGTGGAGAAGTAGTTTAATTTAGCCTCCCTGGTGGTTTTAGTGCTGGCATTTAAGAGTTGTTTGTATCACAGCAAGCCCTTGGGAAAGCCCAAAGCCTTATGAGACACCATGTGAGTCTTGAATTTTGAATAAGCCAGTTAGCTCTGTAGAGATCCAGGGGAGGTAGGACCCTCAGACATGAGACCTTCTGAAAGGGGCATGTTTGTCCCATTTGCAATGAATTTAGTTTGGAAACAGAACAGTCTATCATCTATATCAGTGTATATAAAAAGAAGGGACAGGTAAGTCAGTGTCACAAAGGTTGTCAAGCAGGGAGGAGAGGTTGAGGGACCTGAATGACCTAGCCTTGATGAACTTGAGAGGATGGGACCAAAGTAATGAAGGAGTGGTTAGAGAAGTGGGGGCTGATCTGGGAGGATTCGGTGATAAGCTGAATTAGGATTAAGGATTCGATTATGCTGTTGGTATTTTTAGCTGAAGGCGAGATCCAATATACATTGAGTCACCAAAGATCAGGAGCTCATGAAACACAGAGAGAGGAGAGGGAAGAGACAATATTGGGAAAGGAGTTAGTCTTGATTTGTGGGGAACAGTGGATGCCACTAATGAAAATAGGAAGGGAAGATGGAAAGGGGAGTCTACACAGCAGAAACTCTTGATAAGAGTTAGTAACCTGGGATATAATATTGCAGCTGTGGCTGACAGGACTACACTGTAAAACAGAACACCACAGCCATGCTTCCCATGGTGCTGTCTATATACCACATAACCAAAGATGTCACCTTCTCTATTACCAACCCAGGTAGATAGTGAGGATTCAGTTATGACCAGGATATTTGGTAGGTAATGCAGGACCCACAATTTAAACTTGTTAAAGAGCTGGTGACAGGTTCAGGTGAACTTTAACAAAACATAATATTTAGACATAGTCTAGCTTGTATTTCCCATTAGTTCTGTATTTCTCCTCCCCATTATTTATTTCTGAGGTCATTTGTATGAAAACTGGATTTCTGCTCCTGAAGAGTTCCTCTATTCCTACTGCTTTCTCCCTACCTGACATCATAATGCAGTGCTTGTGACCTCACAGTTACTCCCATGGCAACGTATGGTGATTTCATAACAGATGATTATGACTTGGAGTAGGGAGTAAGCTATAGAGGCAGATGAACTAAAAAACTCTACAGGACAACGATCATATATTCATACACATTTCCTTAGTAAGAAATTATGGGGAGGAGAAATATATAAAATATAAATGGAATGCAAGGAGAATTGTACCTGATTATTATGTTTTTTGAAGTTTTCTTTGAGGCGTCAGTAGCTCTTTAAGTTTAGGTATTAGGCTGCTGACATTTAAGTGGAAAATGCTAAGCCTTTTGGGGAGGAGAGAGGAAGGGAATGAAGGCAGGGACTTGGGTTTAGCTCAGCATCCCCCAACTGCAGAAGTAGAATGGCAATAAGGAGCAGTATGGTGTGAGATCTACATTGGCAGGGGAGCTTAAAGGAGCAGTAGGGTAAAGGAGGAGTGAGAGGGATAGCATGGAGAAGAGCTTCAACAATAAGAGAAGAAGAGGAAGCTTGGGTGAATAATGAAGGGAGAACGAGGGAGGGGAGAAAAGGGGTGGTGGAAACAGGGTAGGGTGTGGGGGATAAGATGGTCATGGTACTGGACAAGGACAGAATGCCTAACAGGGGCAGAGAAAGCATAGTAGGCCGAGAGAAGGAGGAGCAAAGCATACTGAACATTGCAAGAATATACAAAACTAGTTTCTTACACCTAATTGGACAGGTACATATAATAAAAGATTAAAGTACAACGAGGAAGCTAAAATAACAGGGGTGACACAGCAGACAAAGGACACTCTAATTCAAACCAGGGTGAAACTTCAGTGGGGGGGGGTAGCTACAGCAATGAATGAACCCATGCAGTCAATCTAGGTTGACAACAGAAAATACAATATCACACATCTTACTAAAATAGCAGCAAAAGAAACAGCACACACTATGATCAGTAACATCACTTAAAACTGAGTTTATGCCGGCTCTGTGGTGCCGGGCGAAGGGGTTTGCTCAGCACGCTGGTGACCCGGTTTTGCGCCCCAAGCCTAGGTATCAGGAGCAGAAACCAGTAGGGAGGGGATCCAGGGCACCATTGGACACTTCCCTCCCAGTGGGGTGGGCAGGGCCTTGGCACCTGCTGGTGGATTGGAGATGAGCTATGGGGATGTGTGGCCCCGACACCCCCCCGCACTTCCCCACCACAGGTCACCGCTCCCACAAGACCCCATCAGGGTAGAGTGGGCGGGCCGAGAAAAGCGGAACATGCCCCCTGGCCTGACTGGATAATGACCACCAGTCCCCAGCATGCCACAAAGCCCGGGATAGCACCATGCTGGCCACCCCACCGCCGATCCCAGAGCTAATATAGATGTGCCTCTGGGCCCTTCTCCCCCGGAGGGGGGACCCACCTGACGAAAGGTTATATCAGGTCACCCGGAGGATCAATTGGTGGTTGCAGGGAGCAGCAGGATGGTGGCCGGTGGAGGAGGGTGGCCGTGGGGCCCAGGTGGCCCCAAGGAGTGGCCAGCCTGAGGGAGTGGGAGGAGCACAAAAAAAAACCTTGTGTTTAGTGAGTAGGCAACATTTGACTAATGTAAACATCTGAGATGGTAATACTCAAGGCCTCAATTTTTCCATGATTCCGCGGCAGCAGAGTTTGCCGTGGAATTTAATGTAAACAGTGAAAAATCTACAGAATATTATTCCACGGTTTACATGAACTGTGGAATATTATTCTGTGGTTTACATGAACTGTGGAATATTATTCTGTGGTTTACATGAACTGCAGAACATTATTCCACAGTTTACATGAACTGTGGAAAATTATTTTGCAGTTTACGTTAACTGCAGAATATTATTCTGCGGTTTACATGAAAATTAGAATATTACTATGTAGTTTAAACTGAAGAGTCAGTATTTAGCTGGCTCGCTGGCACAGCAGTATTGCTTGCGACGCTGATGACCCAAGTTTAGGAATAAGCCTGGAAAGTTGGCGTGCTGGCCAGGGGGAGGAGGATCGAGCCTGCTATGGACTGGTCTCCTACTCTGGGGTGGGGCGCCGGTGTTCAGGTAACTCCTTGTGGCAGCCTTGGGTGTGGCAGTCGGGATTGACAACATTTGGGAGGCATGTCAGACATTTGGTGTGCCGCCCCAATATCATTGCACAACATGTCTCCCAGGGAGAAAATGGGAAAATGGAGGTTCCACCACCGCACCATGACATCCGCCCTCACTTTGCAGACCCTGCGCCACTGAACAGTCCCTTACTCCCATTCTACCGTTCAATCTCCAGTCTCTTCAGTGGGGGGGGGGATAGGTGAGGAGTGTTCAGGAGTCAGTTAAGTCCTGGGGTGTGTGGCGGGACTGAGCATGTGTAAATTGGACTGATAGGGGCTGGCAGATGAGGTGATAAAGCATAATAAAAAAAAATGAAGAGTCAGTATAAACTGTGAGTAAAACAAATCTGCAGTTTACATTGACTCTGACAAAGGAAAATTATTCCAGGGATTATATAAACTGTGGCTATTCCATGGATCATTTAAACCCCAGAAAACTGTTCCGTGGTTTATACTAAATTCCACAGAATGCTTTTTGGAATTCTGTGGAATTTAAAAACCAAAATCTGAAAAGCATTTTGGAATAGCCCCTGACCAATAATTTGTCTACTAGGGCTTTACCATAAAATAAAAACAGGTAAATCCCCCATCAGCTCAGCCCCACCACCCTCCCTACCCCACCCTGACAACCTCCTTGAGTCCTTTTATTTGAAGTAGAAATATTTTTATCAGGTCCCATACTGTGCAGCAATCCTTGTCATTCTAATTTCACCACCGGGCCTGAATTCCGGTTTCATGTCCCAGAAGTGCTTTGAGCACAGGTGCACAAAGCACTACTGGAAAGAAAAAATGGCATTCTGTTCTGGTGAGAAAACTAGAAGGATGAGGATTACTGTGTAGAGTGGCAGCTGCTAAAAATATTATTCATTCAAATTTGGTGGCCCTGGGGACTCTCGGGTTTGAGGGGGTGGGGCTGAGATGGATGGGGTGAATTTTTTACTTTCTAATACTAAGAACTCAGGAGTTACTTGACAACCATCTCTGATTTGTAGGCCCCAGCCAAAAAAATAACATTCCCCCCACCTGGGTGCTTGGGGGGGGGGGGTTGCTGACTGTTACAGAAACCCCCAACTGCCACTGCAGAATTTCCACAGAAATAGAAAATTAATGCCGCAGAAATTCTGTGCTGCAGGGGGACTTGCTGCAGAATTTAGACCACATTGCCGCAGAAAAATTGGGCCCTTGGTAATACCCCCAGGCCCTGGAGGGTGAGCAGTTAGTTGAGCAGAGTTTCAAGCCAACCAGGTGTCTCTATTTGATGAAACTTTGGTGCTAGTGGCATAGGGAAGGGTCATCGGGCCCTGGTGGCAGTAGCTCAGAATACTGCTGGAGAAGGTTCAGGGGTTACTGCCATGGAGAGGAGATGAAAGGCGTGTTTACATAGCCGTCGCGTTCTTCATTCTCTGCTGCTCTTTTCCCGGTGTACTGTGTGCTTCCATTAATTGATTCTGTTTACACAGCTTGCTCTTGCTGCAGTGCAGGTCTCAGTGTGGGGGGGGGCTGGACATTCTGGGGGTGGGTTTGGTCGGCAGGGGGATGGCTTCACATCGGATGGAGCACAGAAGAGAGTTTACAGTGCAGCTTAATGTGCTCAATCCAATAGGTGTTCCCACTTCTGACTCGGAGCATAAAATGGATCTGAAGTGCTCTTAACCCGCTCCGGTAAGTGTCTACACCACCATGTTTGCAGAGCATTAACCAGTACACACTAGTTTATGCGCTGCAAACAGGATGGTGTAAACAAGGCTGAAGACTAGCCATGCTGGGAAGATGAACAGTGGACCGGTACCAGCCCCAAGCAGCCCACAGGGTGTCTGAACCAATTTTTATTTAGGGCAGAGGAGGAATTATGTTATCCCAATCCAATCAGGAGAAGAGGAAGCACCTTGTTCTCTCTATACAGCCTAACCCCCACCCCAATGAAGACCCCAGGCTCAGACAGGTGGGACAAGGTGCTACTGAATTGGAGCTGTGGATCTGAAAGTGACTACTGTAGTTTAGTTCCAACTTGTTAAAGGAATTCCAGGTTGGGGCCTGGGGGTGGGGGTGGTCAGAGTAGAATCTGGATTTGTTTCAGAATAGCAGAGTGGCAGGAGAAAAACCAGCACAAGGCAGCAGATGTGGTACAGAGTCAAGTCTACAACTGTAATGTTTTGTTTTAAGTTCTAACAGCAGCATCTGGGAAGGAGCTAATGCAGCCAGTTTGGGCACTGGACAAATATACAGCTGGGATCAGGAAAGGCTGCTTTTATTAAAAGAGCTGCATAGGTAGCTGAGTAGGTAAATTAGAGCGCAAGTCAGAAGAGAAAATCCTTGTAAAGCTTTTGCTGTGTACATATCCTTATAGAGCAAAGGTAAAAGGACACAGGAGCATCCAGGAAGGGTAGTCAGTACCTCAACCAGCAACACTGGGACACTGCAGAAGGTGTTGAACACAGCACCAAAGAACTTTGTGCTGAGCCTTTGATCTATTACCCTTTAGATCTTATAGTATTGCAAGTTCCTTTTGAATTCCCTCAGGGGATCATTCAGTGCCATGTCAGACTTGTTTGTTTATTCCAAGGTTTGTAGCTGCAGAAAACAAAAACAGGATTAATTTCACAGAGAAATTTCCAAGCTGCTTTCAAAATAGATTTAGGGAAAAAAGCAGCTATCTGATGAAACCATTTTGTGGCAGTTCTGTTCAGGAATCATTCCCAGATGATAAAATTGATTTATTTCAAACGTTTTACAAGGAAAGACATATTGAGCTGGTAACAGCTCAATTCCAGATGTGTCTTGAGGGGATGGGGGAGGGAGGAACAGAGGTACACTAAGAACAATAAATACAAATAGAATTAAAGACAACTAATATAAATACGGCAGGAAGTAAGAACCGTAAATTAAAACTGTGCAAGGACACAGATGCTGTGTAAATAAAATTCACTACAATGCAATAATGGGCTAAAGGATAACATTTGCAATGTGCAGAATGTAATACTGAGTTTAGGGAGGAGACCAATGGCTGTGGGAACGGGAGTATGGACAAGGGGACTGCATTAGTGTAGGTGCAGGGTGAAAGGGGGAGCAAAGACAGGAGCAGGGGGAGGAGGGTGGAGGGCAGCAGCCCTTTATCCAGTATCGGGGAAACTGCAGGAATGAGTAATGAAATCACGGAGGAGAGAGGTGAATAAGTGGTGGGAAGGGGCAGAGGAGATGGCAAGAGGGAGAGAACCCCAAAGTTTGGAGAAGCGGAAGAAGAAAGTAGCTTTATCAGCAGTGGATTTCCTTGAGGAGAGTGTGAGATAACAAGTGTCAGAGTTGCAAAGGGGGTAGGAAGTACTGGGGAGAGATGAGGAAGTGAGGAAGGAAGCAAGGTAGGATGGGAGGAGCCAAGCTAGAATTTAGAGACAAAGGAAGCACAATGGTTATGGAGCCTCACCTTAACAGTAGAGAAAATGATGGAATCACTACTTAAAGAAAGGATTGTGGAACACCTTGAATCCAGCAAAGCACAGGATCTGAGACAGCATGGATTCACAGCGGGAAGGTCATGTCAAACAAATCTAACTGGTTTCTTTGACTGTTGACTAGGGAAGTGCATGGGGGGGGGCAGTGGATGTGGCCTACCTGGATTTCAGTAAGGCCTTTGATACCGTTCCACATAGAAGACTTGTGAACAAGCTGTGCAGCCTGGGAGTGGGTCACAAGGTGGTAAACTGGGTTAGGAACTGGCTGAGTGATAGGACACAGAGGGTTGTGGTAAATGGAGTTCAATCTGAGGAAAGTAGAGGGTGACCAGCAGGGTGCCTCAGGGATCAGTTCTGGTACCATTCATGTTTAATGTCTTCATAAGTGACATTGCAGAGGGGCTGGAAGGAAAGGTGTGCCTCTTTCCACATAACACTAAGATCTACAACCGTGTGGACACCCCAGGAGGGGTGGAAAAAATGAGGAGGGACCTAGGTAAACTGGAGGAATGGTCTAGAGTGTGGCAGCTGAGATTCAATGCAAAAAAGGGCAAAATCATGCATTTGAGGTGCAAGAACCCAGGTTAGGATTACATGATGGGGGGGGGAGATACTGATGGTCACCAAACAGAAAAGGTATTTAGAGGTAATCATATCTGATTACCTAAAGGAGGCCAAACAATGTGCCAAGGCTGTGGGGACAGCCAGAGGGATGCTGGCGTGCATAGGGAGAGGTATCACCAGCAGAAGAAAACAGGTGGCAATGCCACTGTACAGATCAATGGTGAGGCCTCATTTGGAGTACGGTGTCCAGTTCTAGATGCTGCATCTCTCTATGGACATGGACAGGGTGGAGGCAGTTCAAAGAAGGGCAACAAAGACAGTTCAGGGCCTGCACCAAAAGTTATATGAGGAGAGACTGGAAGACCTCAATATGTATACCCTGGAGGAGAGGAGAGACAGGGAAAATATGATAGAAACCTACAGATATCTAAAGGGCATAAATAGGGTACTGGAGGGTAGCATCTTTCAGAAAAAGAGATGTTCAGGGATGAGGGGCCATGACATGACATTGGAAGGGGGTAGACTAAGGGGTAACATGAGGAAGTATTTTCTTCACCGAAAGGGTGATGGATGCATGGAATAGACTCCCAGCTGAGGTGGTGGGGGCAAACACAGTGGGGAAATTCAAAAATGCATTGGATAAGCATAATTCCACTATACAAGACACTAGTGAGGCCCCACCTGGAGTACAGTGTACAGTTCTGGAGACCATACCTATGTAAGGATATAGACAGGGTAGAGAAGGTTCAGAGGAGGGCAACAAAGATGGTGCTTGGATTGCATCACAAGTCCTATGAGGACAGGTTGAAGGAACTGAACACGTAGTCCCTGGAGGAGAGGAGGAAGAGAGGGGATATGATAGAGACATACAAGTATCTTAGAGGGAGGAACAGGGTGCAGGAATACACTATTTTTAAGCGAAAAAGATGTTCCAGGACTAGAGGGCATGGGATGAAGTTGGAGGGAGGACGATTCAGAGGAAACGTGAGGAAGAATTTCTTCACAGAACGGGTGGTGGACAAGTGGAACACCCTGCCAGAGGAAGTGGTGGGCTGAAACAATCACGGGATTTAAGAATGCATGGGATAGACAAAAAGGAATTCTGGAGGTCAGGGGTAAGGGGCAAGAGACTTCTTGGAAAACATAAACTGAACTTACAAGCTCAAATGGGCAGACTGGGTGGGCCATAGGCTCTTATCTGCCGACACTGTCTATGTATCTATAAGCATAGGGGAACTCTAGCAATAGGATCATGAAAGTAAAGCAAGAGATCAAGTAGGGTCTGTGGCTTTTACAGTAGGTAGGGAAAATGGGCAGACTGGATGGGCCTAGTGGTCCTTTGCTGTCAGTTTCTATGTCTCTAATGGGCAAGGCATCTGAACCTCAAGTAAGAGCAAGGAAAGGGTGGAATACAGAGAGCAGAGGGGGAGGGCAGTCCAGGACAGAGCAGCAAAAGAAGTGAAAGAGGGGACCCAGTCCAGCCAGAGTAGACGTGGGAGCAGCCCTATATACTAAGACACCACAGTCGAAGATGGGGAGTTTCACCATCGAGATGATCTCTCTACAGCCAGGAAGTGGGATACATCCTTTATTTCTGTAAAGTGTACCAAGTTGAACTCTATGTAAAGCTGGTGCCAGTATTCCAAGTGGGGAAAAATTACAGCAGCACAAAAACTAACTCAACAGACAGGACAGGCACAAACTTACAAACTATGCTGGCGGTCATCTTGTTACAGATCACTGATTATATGGCCGGGTTGTTCTCCTATATCACAATTCTACAACATCAGACCACTGACTGTGTTTTTTGTGGAAAGAAATAAAGATCTAAAACAAGCATAAATTACTGAGGCTTGTGACATCTATTATTGACATTTTATGGTGCCAAATAGTATCAATTTTTAATGTAATTATTTGTTTTTATCTAGAGGACATTGCCTTTATTCAATAGCAATAATTTAACCCATAAATAATTATAATATTGTGTTACTTCTTCCTTGATGATAAAATCATTATGTTTATACAAGACTGCATACTGTACATTACAAGAAGAATCTCTATTTTCAAGTGAAAGTCTCTTTACATGCAAAAATATTTAATACAAAGAAGCTATTTTTTTGTATTTGTATGTGAATATACTGCAACGTGATGATAAATAAAAATTACCTAAACTAAGTGAAAATTATCTAAGCTAAAAAATAAAAAAAAGATAAAAAGTGTACATACCATTAAACTGTGTTTCTTTCTCCCTAACACCATGAGCATGATCACTCCACTAGACATGGGCATTATCTTGAACCTGAATGCCACTACAGGGCACTTGTTGCTGTCAAAATCATGGACAGTACAGTCCTTGAGCAGTCACCACATGTTGCAGAGGCTGCACGGAAGGAAATTTTGTTAGACGACAGACATGCACATCCTATGCCTGGGATTTAGTTTAAGGGCATGGGAAGCACTGCGGTATCCCCAATTCATATCTCGACTGGCATCTTGATTTTTCTGTGCATATTGATGCAATTCACCATAAGCTTGGTGCTTTGTACAGGGACAAAGCGTGTATACTGCTCCCTGACCGCTGAGAAATTGTACTAAAAAATTATCCTTCCAATCTTTGACTACGGTGACCTAGTCTACTGTAGTGCCCCTAAAACCTCCCTTGCAAGATGGGACCCCTTTTTCATTCTTTCTGCACTTTGCTTTAGATTGCCCCCTCATACTCTTCACAGCTCTCTTTACTCAGCCCTTTCTTTCCATTCTGTCCATCTTAGGCACCTTTCCCATTGTGTCTCTTTTTTTTGTCCAAATTCTGATTTGGCACCCTTCTCTCTTATCTCAAATCCCTACTTTCCCCTCCTCCTTCTTCTCCTACCCTCTTCGAAACAATACTTTCCATTCTCTTGACATCCCTCCTAGAAAACCTATCATTGACAAATCTGCTTTTCCTTACCACTTTCCTAAACTTTGGTCCCCCCTTTCTATTCCTTCTGCCACTTCTACTGCCTCCCTAAAGTCTCTTCTTCTGACTTTTGTCATCCTGTTTGCAACTGCCTTTGACCCTTCCTGTCTTTCTTTATTCTCTAGTCTTACCCTCGTCTTGCTGTTCCTGTTATTGTTTTTTTGTATATATTTGAGAGTGGTTTTTTTTCTGCTTGCCTTCATTTATATCTTGCCTCTTATATTCATGAAACTGCTTCTATTATTATTTAATATATTGTACCTTGTTATTATATTTTTAGCTATCACCTACTCCCCTCTCCCCCAAGACTCATCTGGAAATGAGCTGTTGTCAGCTCAGTATGTATTTCTTGGGGAAAATTTTAAATAAATAAGTAAAATATCTACTTATCTCCAGTTCTCTTTCTGTGTAAGACCCACATTTGTTTTTTGTCTCCCTAGTGTTTAAAGGAAAACTCTAATTTTCCTAACCCTCCCCCCCAAGCCGTACCTGCTGATTATGGTTTTCACAACTACAGACATTTTTTTTAATCCGTACAACTTAATTTAGTTTAATTATCTAAAGACCATAATTAAGGA
Source organism: Neoceratodus forsteri (assembly GCA_016271365.2). Lineage (NCBI taxonomy): Eukaryota > Metazoa > Chordata > Ceratodontiformes > Ceratodontidae > Neoceratodus > Neoceratodus forsteri. Next base: position 741,115,821 of record CM057449.1, read on the forward strand.
ACACAGGATGTGCTGCATAGTGTCATCTTCAGTTATAGTGCGGCTCTGCATCACTTGCCTGTATTGAAAAGCATACAAACAAGTTGTGCGGAACTACACCGTAACCTGCACATGCGCCATGTTCCCTGATCATACTCTTTAGAAAATTAAAGTACAGTAAGCTGTACAGATTAAAGAAAATTGTCTGTAGTTGCAAAAATTTGGGGGTGTAGTTCTTTGCGGGTGGGGAGTAGGGGAAATGAGACTTTCCTTTAAAACCATGTCTGTGTATGTAGCTCTCTCCCTATTGTGCTATTATTGATGCTCCAGCCATTGCAATCATTGTCTTCAATCAGTCAGTGACTCTTGATGCTGACCACACTAGTTGCATAGGCTTCAACACTGATGAAAACGGAGCAGCTCATCAGCGTGCTTAATTTTTATCGAAGCAGCAACCTAAGCAAATGACAGCCTCAGCCTCAGAATGTACTGACCGATTTCAACCAATGTCACTGGTTTATGCACCTATACTGATGTGATTGCGTGGTTTACACATAGAGCTGTTTTTTGTGTTTTTGTTTTTTTTACTTTCTGTTTCTGCTCCTGAACTGCAGTCGGGTCCTCAGCAAGACCCCCTGTTACAAGGCCACCACTCAGTCCACTCCCACTCCTGCCTGCTGCGGCTACTTTCATCTATCCATTTGTTCCCAGGATGGGATGAAGAGCAGGGCAACCTCAATTTTCAGAGACAGGAGGTCGCACAGGAGAAGAGCGGGGCCTGAGTGTGTCACAGAGGCCGTCATTGTGCTTCTATGCTGGGTATTTACCTCCAAGTTTCTCACCCACAGTACACCTCAGCAGCAATGTCAAGGCAGACATGGGCTCACCAAATGTGCTGTCTCACTGACATTAAGAGATGTCCTCCCTCCACTGAGTATCCAGACTGCACTCCCACCTGTGGTCATCCTCACATCCTGGAAGTGAAGAGCATCTGTTGGTACGCTCAATCCCCTTCCCTTCCCCTCCAATCCCCAATGAGCCAAGCTTGTTCCTGAACTCAGAGCACGGTGTTTTCAGAGGTAACCCTACCACTGTATCAACGGAATAACCTTAGAGCTGTTAATAAAGACCAGGGAGACGGAAGACAGAAAAAGAGAGAAACAGAAAGAGAACAGGGGTAGGCAAATCTGAATTGTGAATGACATAATGCTGTTCTTCCACTTTAAGGCCGAAACAGTTCCAAACTGCTTCACACAGATGTTTCGATTCACCTCTGTTAGATGTGCCTCAACCTACATTTATATCCAAAGAGAAGTACAGCTAGACCTTTCATTAATGATTGTATATTTTTAAAATATGTTTCTAACTTAGTAATACACTTGTCTAAATTCTGGCAACATATAGGAGATATGTGCTGGCTTAATAGGGGATATCAGAAATATCTTCATGAGTTGTGCTTGACCTTTGACTTCATGAGTGGTGAAGCCATGAGTAAGGCATTAGAGGTCAAGTACAACAAATGAAGACAGCTGTAATATTTTCTATTAAGCCAGTTCATACTAGATGTATGCAACACTGTGTTGTACTGCATGTGCAGCTCAAACCCAAGTAGCATTTCAATATGTAAGCACCCTTTGGGCACTTAGTTAAATTTTGGTTGCTAGGTGTAGCTAGGGAGTTAGAGAGAGAGAGAGCTTGGTGCGTTGGGTCTGGGATGTTCTCAGGGGTATATATATATATATAGAGAGAGGGATTTTTGGCACGGGGTGGAGAGACCCGGAGAAAGAATAGTCCGGGGGTCAGCCCAGAGATCGACTGGAGGTCTGCGGTGGGTAGGGTGGCCCACTTGCCTCCCTGGCCCTCCTCCCTCGAAGACCTACATTATGAGAAGGTGGTGGTTCGGGCCATGAAAGTGCAGGGGAAGAAGGTTGGAGCTGAAGTTTGGAGCTGAATGTCTTGGGCCTTTCAGTGCACATGGGAGCCGATGCCCGGGGAGATGAAGAAATTAAGGAGGCCCGCCAAGTGAACTTCAGCACCTTGGAAGGATAAGCACCAATGGGGCCCTGGTAATTAAAGTAGTCTTGCCTGTGGGTGAGTGCAGAGCACAGAATCAGAGTGTGTCCAGTGGGCGGGCCCGCTATGGCAAATTGGATCTTGGGTGCAGTCAAGAGGTGGCTGCTGGACTGTTGTGAGCATAGTGGTAGCAGCACTACCCCTTTCCCTTGGCTGGTGGCCATTACAGAGTTGGGATTCCTGTGCTGAGCAGCCTGTGGAGAGCAGCCTGTGGAGGCAGGGAAAGGTTCATGTGGGGAATGGTTGGCTGGGACCCCGTCGGGGTGGCAGACTGTCCCAGATGCTCCGTGTGGCACGGCAATTAATCCCCTTGGTGAAGGCAGTCCTGAGATTGGAATCGCTGCATGAGCGGAGGTGTTGTTGGTTTCTGGGCCAGGATAGACTCTGGGGAAGCCATTCTAGGCACATGGCATCAGCAATTGGGTGTCTGGAAGGTCTTCAATGGTTCTGTTCTTGCTAAAGAACACCAGTTTTCACTAATTTAAGACCTTGAAGTGAAGTGAAAGAAAGTGCTCCATAAAGTGGCAGGTACCCTCCCCCCTCCACTGGTGGAGAAAGTGTATGGGAAAACCAGGTTTGAGAGAGGGATTGGGACAGTAGAAACATCTCATGTTGTCATAGTCCCTAGTGAAAGTCTTGAGTTTTGAGAATGATGGGATGGAAAGTGAGCCAAAGAGGCCTGTGTAAGGATTAGGAAGGATATGGAAGGACAAGAAGGGAATTGCAATAGAAGTGCTGCTAAGTACAAGCTACCTCAGGGTGTGGCCTGTTTCGGCCATCATATTGCTGCTGCCTGGAATGTAGCCATGTCAGCTCGAAGGATTACTGCATGAAATAATTCAGCCTGTCAGCACATTCTGGTATCCGCCCATGGATGCCTTCACCGAATGTATTACCCTCACGCTCCATGGAGTGGTTCATTAACTTTTCCTTTTCATTAAACCTGTCTGTTGCATTATGATTCTGGAGTGGACAGTGGATTTAATCAATCTGAACTGGCATTTGGTGCCTACTAACTACCCTTGCCCCTGAAGCTCACCAATTATATCTATGAAGCGCTACTGTTTCACCGAAGTGGGGTCCACCCGCTGCCATCAGAAGAACCAGGTAATGAGCACATTTCTACTGTCTTTGGACTACATTGTTTGGGTTGTATTGTACCCCTCCCAAAAGCTTTACCATCGAGACACCCCTAGATGGGGAGGGGAGGGGCTTACAAATATTTTTGGCATTTCAGCATTTTGGGCAATATGCAATGCCATTGAAAATGATCAGTGCAACTAGTTAATGAGTATGAGTATGACATCTTTAGTTACATGGTGATATCATCTGAGTGTGACATCATTAATGAAATAGTGATATCATCTGAGTGTCACATGACTAATGACATCTTATGAGTGTGACATTATTAGTGACATCTTTTGATTGTGACATCAAGTGATGTATGGATATATTTAAGCAATAAGGCATGACCAGGGGTTATATTAACAGTCTGTTAATCACCCCCTAGGGGTGTAATGTGGCACGAGGTGCAGTCGAGTGCCATATTGCCCCTAGGTGATGACTAACTGTTAATCTAACTCCTGGGAGTGCCTTATTACTATTATAAAAAATAATTCCAAAAGAAAAGTGTTAAAAGTATACTTTTTGAATGTTTTCTTCATTTAGAGGGAGATTTTTAATAAAATAGTTCTTCCATCAACAGTTTAAGACTGCTGGTTCAAAATCAGAATGCAGCATTCCAGTCATTCAGCAGTGTTAGAGGATGGAATGCTGAAAAGAAGAATCCACGTTCCATGGTGATCAGGCTGTAGATGACAGTATAACATGGATTAATGTAAGGCTGTTAGAATCCTAACAGCCAATCAGATTGCAGCATTTCTGAGACCTTTTTTTTCATAATTTATGCTAAGTAAAAGATATCACTTGTTATCTGTGTTTTTTTTTATCTCCACTAGTGTATACTTTTTTTTTATAAAACATGGGTATGCAATTTCCCAGATACTGGGACACCCTCTGGGATAAAAATGATGCTTTTATTTTTATGAACAGTGTTTCTGAAGCTTTTCCAGTCACTAACTGGAATTCTAGTAAAATTTCATAATTTAGCTTGATTCAAGATAAACCTAAGCAAATCAGAGGTGATGTTGTATACAAACAAAGAAACATAGACTTTGCGGCAGATAAGGACCACTTGGCCCACCTGGTCTGCCCATTTCCCTACCTACTGGATAAGCTGCAGATCCTAATTAACCAACAGCCTATTTCTTCCTACCCCCAACAAGAATTGCCTTATGTCTGTCCCATGCATTCTTGAATTCTCCCACAGTTTTTGACCCCACAACCTCCTCAGGATGGTGATTCCATGCGTCCACCACCCTCTCTGTGAAAAAATACTTCCTCACATTGCCTCTGAGCCATCCCCCCACTATCTTCAAATTGTGTCCACTTGTTCTTCAACATCACTTTTTCTGAAAGATGCTACTCTCTCTTGGAATTGTTGATTCCACTGAGGTAGTTAAAAGTTTCAATCATGTCCCCTCTCTCCCTCCTTTCCTCAAGGGTATACATATTAAGCTCCTTTAGCCTCTCCTCATATGGCTTCTCTTGCAGACTCTGCACCATTTCAGTTGCCCTCCTCTGGACTGCCTCCATCCTGTCTATGTCCTTGTGGAGATGGGGTCTCCAGAACTGGAAGCAGTACTCCAGATGGGGTCTCACCAATGGTACAGAGGGATAATAACTTCCTGTTTTCTGCTGGTGATGCCTCTCCCTATACATCCCAGTATACTATCTTTAGGCTCGATCGTAAATCCAAAAGAGGAGGAGGCTGTGCCCTATACCTAAAAGACAACCTGATGGGGTACACTGTCCACACTAACCCACCAACACCAAATGCCCAACTACTGCACATCAAAATACCACTTGGAGCTCAGAATAAAGCCCTCTCGGTCATCACCATATATATCCCTCCTAAAGAACATGGGCCGGGCCTCCACACGGTACTGGAGTACATCAAAACACTCCCACCCGACTCCGAAATCATCATACTTGGTGATTTCAACATCAACTGGTTGGGACCGGAGGCAGGTGATGCCAGGGACATGGTCACATCGGCTAACCTCACCCAGATACTGGACTCCACAACCAGAAGGAACTATAAAACTGGCACCAGCACCCTACTGGACTGGATCCTGACTACTCACCCCTTCCGGATCTCTAGCTATGCTGTATTACTTGACTCTCTCAGTGATCACTCCCCCGTCAGCTGCACCTGGTCAAATAAATTCTGGAAATCGCCACCTAAGGTCATCCTCAGCAGAGTCCTACCCCATGGGCAGCTAACCCACCTAAAATCCCACCTACTTAATCAAGACTGGTCCCCCATCGACTGGGCAACAGACACGAACACAGCCCTTGACCAATTCATACACATCTTCAATGAAGCATGTAACATTTTGCCCCACTAAAAAAGTGCAAAATTAAAGGCCTCTGCAACCCTTGGCTCACGGGCTCCCTCTTAAAGAAGTTAAAACACAGGGACCACCTCTGGGAACTGGCCAGAGCAACTGGAAACCAGGCAGACACCCAAAATTACAAAAGAGCAAGGAATGATTGCACCAAATCCATACGCCAACAGAAATCTGAATACTGCAAGAAAGCACTCACCGACTCATGGGGAAATGCAAGAGCTTTCTGGAATAACATAAAAAATGTCACCGGGAAGGAGTCCAAATCACCCCTGACTGCTCTCAGAATTGATGGGAATACTACACTGGACCTAAAAGTCATAGCCAACACTTTCAATGATGCCTTCACTGACCTCAGCAGCGTCCTCTCCCCCGACTTTTTCAATGACAGTGACACTCCTCTTCCCACCCATCAGACTACACCCAAAAACTGCCCCCCCTTTCTACTTCAGAGCAGTAAACAAAAATACTGTCAGGAAATACATCTCCAAAGCCATCAACAACACCAGAGCAAGTGCTGATACACTGGACCTCAAACTTCTGTCCCTCACTCTTGAGGAAGTACTGGGGCCTCTCACCAGGATATTTAATCTCTCCCTCTCTTTCAGCTAGTTCCCAGATAAATGGAAGTCAGCAACAGTCACACCAGTCCATAAAAGCGGTGACCGGACCACCCATGGGAATTACCGCCCTATCTCTATCCTTCTACCCCCTCTCTAAGGCCCTGGAACGGATAGTAGCGGACCAGCTCACTGACCATCTGGGCAAATACAACATCCTTTGCCAGCAGCAACATGGTTTTAGAAAAGGACACAGCACTGCCACGGGCCTTCTTGAGTTCACGGGAGCCATACACAACTCCCTTGACCATGGTCTCCTAACCGGAGCTATATTCATAGACCTGTCAAAGGCTTTTGACACTGTCCACCATCGCCTCCTGATCTGTCAGCTACTGAACACTGGCCTCTCTATGGCATCGGTGGCATGGTTCAGTAGCTATCTTGACAACAGGACCCAATGTGTAAAAATAGCGGACGTGCTCTCCGACACTAAAGAGGTACGCTCTGGTGTCCCCCAAGGCTCCATCCTGGGCCCACTGCTTTTCAGCCTGTTCCTCAACTCTCTCCCCAACTCCAGTCCTCAGCAAATTATACTCTATGCAGATGATGCTGTGATTCTTGCCTCCCATCATGACCCAAGCTACCTGCAACAAAACCCTTCAACATGGTTTCACCTCAGTCGAAAACTGGTTCAAAGAACATAAGTTAATCCTTAACCAGAAAAAAACCAAGACCATAATTTTCACCAGCCACCAAAACAGGCACAAACATCTCCAACTCTCCTTATCTACCTGCCTAGGCAGCTCCCTGGAGCAGGTTGACTCCTTCAAATATTTAGGAATCACCTTAGACCCTCACCTGTCCTTCGCAACCCACATAACCAATGTCGCAAAAACAGTGAACGCCAGACTGGGTCTACTCTACCGCCTACGGTGGCACCTCACAAAATAGGCCCTCGCTGCCGCTGTTCAAAACTCCATCATCTCCTAGATTGATTATGGCCTTGTCATCTATGGCACTGCCACTATCTCGACACTCAGAAGGATACCCACCACCCCTAAACAAGGCCTGTTGACTCATCACTGGGGCTAAACGTCTCGCACACACCTGTGACCTCTACTCACAAGCAAACTGGCTGCAACTTGAAAATAGAATCCAGTACCAAACCTGTGTGGTTGCAAAGAAAATCCAGTTGGGAATTGTCGCTCCAGGAGTCTGTTCACTTCTTCAAACAAAAACCAGCTCCAGAATCACCAGGGGATCAAAGCCACAACTGTTTCGCATCCCCCGCTGCCGCACAAACCTTGGCCAACAATCTTTCATCTACAGGGCCCCCATCTGATTTAACGGACTTGCCTATGATACTATCACTACCACTGGTCTAGGTGCCTTCAAATCCAGGCTCCGTAACACCCTTGTCACTTCCAGCACCTGCAACTGCCATGGATAAATATTCAACATCACTCATCCGCTGCGCTCCTCTACTGGGCCCCATGCCCATCGCACTTGCCCTTGTAGGCCTCCACCCCCCTCCCACACTTCTGCAACTGACAATGCTACCTGGCTGGCTGCCTCTCACCCACCCTTTGCCCCCCCCTTTCCAAATTCCTTCCCTACCCTCTCCTCTCCTCCCTCCTCCTCCTTGACCTCCTGTTACTGCCCCTCTTATCCTCCTACCCCCCCTTTCCGATCTTCACCCTGTCTCTTCCATGCAACATGTATTATTGTAACTTATTATGTGAAACCAATGTTTTGACATGGAACCTTTGTAAAAGAGCACTGGGCTCAAAGATAACTTGTAATCCTGGAACGAATAAATACAAAAAAGAAATAAAAAAGTATCCCCCCAGCCCTCCTTACTGCCTTCTCACATTGCTTGCTAACCTTAAGGTCATCTGATATGATTACCCCCAGGTCTCTTTCCTTTTTATTGTTGTTACTACCCCCTCCTCCCCCATTGTGTACACTTCCCCTGGGTTTTTGTTTCCCAGGTACATTATTTTGCACTTCTTTGCATTGAATCCAAGCTGCCATACTTCTGACCATTCCTCCAACCTTGCCAAGTCCCTTCTCATCCTTTCCACCCCCCCCTTGTATCAACCCTGTTGCATATCTTTGTGTCATCTGCAAAGAGGCATACTTTTCTTCCCAGTCCCTCTGCAATGTCATTTATAAAGACATTAAAAAGGACTGGACCCAGTACTGAACCCTGTGCTACCCCACTAGTAACCCCTCTTTCTTCAGGGTGGACTCTGTTTACTATTACCTTCTGTGTCCTGTTGTCCAGACAATGTTTTACCCAGGCTACCACCCCAGGAACCACTCCCAGGCTGGCTGATTTGTTTATAATTTTTGTGTGGGATTGTGTCAAATTCCTTGCTAAAGTCTAGGTAGGCCGGATCCACAGCCCCTTCCTGGTCTACTACTTTGGTCACCCAGTCAAAGAAATCTATTAGATTCATCTGTCATGACCTTCCCGCTGTGAATCCATGCTGCCTTGGGTCCTGTGCCTCACTGGCCACTAGGTACTCAACAATTCTATCCTTCAGAAGTGATCCCATCATTTTCCCTACCACAGAGTTCAAACTGACAGGTCTGTAATTTTCTGCCTCTGTCTTGTTCCCACTTTTGTGAAGGGGAATCACATCCACCCTCCTCCAGTCCTTAGGTACCACACCATCCTCCCATGATTTGTTAAAAAGGGTAGTCAGTGGTGTCCATTAGTTCTCCCCTTAATTCTTTTAGAATTCTGGGGTGAATCCTGTCAGGCCCCATTGCTTTGTCCACCTTCAGTTTTAGGAGTTCTTTCAGAACCCTTTCTTCTGTGAAAGGACTGGGATCAACCCCCCTATCCACAGTGCTTCTGTTAATTGAATTAGGTGCCTCCCCCCCTCCTCTTTTGTGAATACTGAGCAGAAGTATTCATTCAGTATCTCTGCTTTTTCACTGTCCCTCTCTGCCCACCCACCGTCCATTCTTTTCAGCCTCACTATCCCTCCCTTTGTCTTTCTATGCTCCCCAATGTACCTATAAAAGGTTTTATCCCCCTTCTTAACCGAGTTGGCTATCTTTTCCTCAGTTTGGGCCTTTGCTATTCTGACTGCCTTCCCTGCTTCCTTCTGCCTTAACTGGTACAGTTCTCTGTTCTGCTCCTTCTGTGTTTCCTTATACTTCCTAAATGCTATCTTTCTCTCCCTAACCTTCCCTGTTTATTTGATTCACACAAAGGCTTGTTGCCTCTGTGATGGCAGTTTTGATGTTTCCCCATTGTTGCTCTATCCCTCCTTCTTGCCTGTTTGCTAGTGCTTTTCTAAGGCATGCTCCCATTTTGACAAAGACGGCCGTCCTGAAGTCCAGTACTCTCACTTTTGTATAGCTTGACTCTGCAGCCGAGTTTATTGTGAACCACACTGTTTGGTGGTCACTTGTTCCAAGATGGCTACCCACTTCTAGATCTGAGATCCTCTCACTGTCCCCAATTGAGAGTATAAGATCTAAGATTGCTCCCTCCCAAGTGGGTTCCAACACTAGCTGTCTGAGGCATGCCCCTGTAGGGCATCAAGAATGGCCCTGCTCTTGGATGTGGCTGCATCAAAGGTGCTCCAGTTAACATCTGGCATATTCAGGTCTCCCATCAACATTATCTCCCTTTCTCTGCCATCCTAAGGATGCCTTCTATCATATCCTTGTCCATTTCCTCTCCCTGAGATGGGGTCTGTATACAACCCCTGTGCAGATTGTGGTGCCATTTCCAGTCTCTAGGGTGACTCACAGTGCCTCCTCTCCTCCCTGTTTACCCTTTTGTTCTGTTGCTTTTATCCCTTCCCTGACATGGAGAGCTACTCATCCCCCTCTTCTACCCTCCCTGTCTCACCTGTAGGATGTGTACTCTGGTATGTTAACATCCCAGTCATGTTTCTCTATGTACCATGTTTTTGTGACTGCCACGATATCCAGACATCCCTCTTCTATCAAGGCCACCAGTTCAGGGAGCTTGTTGCCCAGACTATGGGCAATGGTACTCATTACCCTCCATTTCTTGATGGCCTTACCCCTTTCTGCCCCATCCCTGTCCTTACTGCCTTTGTCATTTTCTCTGTTTACCCCTGCCCTTCTCCCTATTGATGTCTCTATCTTGGTGTTTACCTCACTAACTACCCTGATATTTTGGGGGGCTAAGATTTCCCTGCTCCTTTCCAGTGCCTCCCCCCTTGGCTAGTTTAAATGCTTGCCAATGAAACATTTAAACCTATCACCTAAGGATCCTGGTTCCCCTCCTGGACAGATGCAGACCATTGCACTAGTATACGCCTGCATCACTCCAAGTGGACCCCCAGTCCCCAGTGAGGCCAAACCCCTGAACTCTGCACCAGTTTTTCAACCACTGATTGAATCCCATGGTGTGGAGCACCCTAGCCTCACCCATGCCATAGACAGGCAGCATGTCCAAGAAGGTTACCATGCATGCTTCTTGTCTAAGTCCCCTTCCCAACTGCACAAACTTCTCCTGCATTGTTCTGATCCCTTTCCCAGCCAGGTCATTTGTCCCTAAGTGGACAATGACATCCAGCTCCCTCCCCTGTACAGCTTCTTCCGCGATGCTGAGGATTCGCTCCTTGTCCCTCCAAGCCATGGCACCTGGCAGGCACCTTACCTCCCTCTCCCCTCCCTTCCCCAGATCTACCCTCCTAACAATGGAATCCTTCACCAGGAGTTGTTTCCTTCCCCTGTGGGGTCCCATGCCACCCTCCTGTGGGTTTTCTTTGTGGAGGTTCCCAACATCCTCCTTGGTCTCCATTGTGGGTGCCTCTATAGAGGACCTATACTCTGTATTTAGGCGCCCCACATTAGGGTGTGCTAATGAAACCACACTCACATGTAATAACTCAAAACAGGCCAGCACTACCCACCACTGAAAAAAGGCAGAGACAAAAAATCAGTTCCTGAATTGACTACTGCGAAACCAGTAGAAGTCAGTTAGGCCCTGCCCTTGTTCTTCCAGCCTGTGCTAACAGCATGTTTAAGGTCTGTGGATTTTTCACCTTTTGTGTTTGAGGCTGTATTATTAAACTGCATATGTTTGGACAATTGATTTTTTGTCTCTGCCTTTTTCTCAGTGGTGGGTAGTGCTAGCCTGTTTTGAGTTCTTGCCTCTATAGAGGAACCACACTCTGCCAGAGTGGCATACGAATTGTGGAGAGGTACAACTGGAGAGATATACCTCTGTTACCCCACCCTCACCCTCCCTGAGCTGACTGTGGCTCAACCGCTCCTGTTTCTTGGCATCCTCTGAGGCAGCAGCGGTGGCCCTGGTGGTCCCTGGGTGGGAGAGGAGGTTCCCCAAATCCTGGCCAACTCAGCCTGGAGATGAGCAATCTCTTCCCTCAGCCCAGAGAGGTGCCTATAGATGGGACAACACCACATCCTCCAGAATGTCTCCTGAAAGACTGCTGCTCCACAGCCACTGCACTGCACCACTCCCATCATGTCTTATTTCTGACCCCTTAACTGTTGTTTTGAATACATACTACTAAACTCTTTCCTCTGTTTATTTATTTTATATGTATGTGTGTGTGTATATACATATATATATATATATATATATATATATCCCCCTACTACTGCCTCTGTGCCCTTAAAGCTCCTGATCTTCCTCTTCTGAGACAGGAAGTTCCTATATTTCTCAGTAGTCTCCTTACTTGCTCAGAGACAGACCTCCAGCAGCAAGGGGGGGACGGAGAGCTACTATTTTCCTTCTAGGATGGTGAGTCTTTTGTGGCTCAGTGATCACTCCCTTCCTGCTCCCAAACAGGAAGTTTCTGTTGTCAGTCAAATCCTGTGCCTATAAAAGTAGAACTGGCTAAGTGTGGGGGGTGGAGGAGAGGGAAGAAGGGCAATATTGTCCCAATAGAGAAGTATAGTTCTAGCAGCACCTCCTTCCTCTTGCTGTTCTCTGCCTGTTCTCTGCCATAAGCTACCTCGGGCAGTTTTTAAATCCTAAACACCTGGCTTCCTTCTGGTTAAGCCACTCCCCCTAATTTATAGATCCTTCTACACCTAGATAACTGCACAGATAACAATTCACGTCAGCCAACTCAGACAAACACCTTGATCCTAAATCCTAAACACCTGGCTTCCATCTGGTTAAGCCACTCCCCCTAATTTACAGCTCCTTCTACACCTAGATAACTGCACAGATAACAAATCACTTCAGCCAACTCATCACCTTGATAACTGCTCAGATAACAATTCACTTCAGCCAACTTAGACAAACACACTAACTCTGTTTGTTTGTTTTTACCTTAAATTGAAGGTCCCAGTAGTAGAATTCTAGTTCTTTAGTCCCAGTAGAGACTAAAGTAGAGAAGTGTAGTTCTAGCAGCACCTCCTTCCTCTTGCTGTTCTCTGCCTGTTCTCTGCCAGAAGCTATCTAGGGCATTTTTTAAATCCTAAATACCTGGCTTCCTTCTGGTTAAGACAACCCCTCCAATTTACATCGCCTTCTATGCCTAGATAACTGCACAGAAAACAATTCACTTCAGCCAACTCAGACAAACACCTTGATAACTGCTCAGATAACAATTCACTTCAGCCAACTCAGCCAACTCAGACAAACACACTCTTTTTTTGTTTGTTTGTGTTTATCCTAAATTGAAGGTCCCAGTAGTAGAGTTCTAGTTCTTTGGTCCCAGTAGAGACGAAAGTAGAGAAATACAGGTTACTCACCTGTAACAGGAGTTCTAGGAATGGTATATGTTGTTCATCCACACTGTCTGTCAGGTTCCTTGCCGCTTTAAATCTTGCCGGAAGGTCTTCAAGCTGGCTCCTCCCACCCACCCGGGTGGTAAAACTCTCGTCTCTCCCCCATGACACCAGATCTAGCCTGCTGGAAGTCAGGTTGTGCGTCGAAGCCAGGGAGGCCGGGTGGGTCGTGTGGATGAACAACATATACCATTCCTAGAACTCCGGTTACAGGTGAGTAACCTATATTTCTAAGGATATGGATATGTTGTTCATCCACACTGTCTGGCAGACTCCTAGCAGTTCTCCGGAAGGAGGGAGGCAAAGCGCACACTCCCTGCTTAGGAAATAAAGACTGGAGAACTGAGGCCCCAAAACCAGCATCCCGGCGTGACTCAAGGTCGATGTGGTAGTGGGTGATGATGGTGTGTGCTGACTTCCAGGTAGCAGCCCTGCAGATTTCCTGGATAGGGACGTCCCTGGAAGCAGCCACTGATGCAGTGGTATGGCGGGTAGAATGAGCTCTTTTCTCTCTGGGAGGCTCCATGCCCGCCAACCTATAGCAGAGATCTATGCAGAAGGTGACCCACCTGCCTATCATCCACTTGGCTGCAGGTCTGCCAGGTGCGGCTTCAGCGTAGGTGACAAACAGCTGGCGAACCTCTCCCCGAACTTCAGCCGTTCGCTCCTTGTAGTAAGCGAGCGCTCTTCTAGGGTCCAAATTATGGAGCCTATATTCGGCCTCCGAGGTGTGATTGGGGTAGAACACCACAGAGTCAACACCTGGTTAAGGTGAAACTCCGACATCACCTTCGGAAGGAATTTCAGGTGGGGGCGCAGGACAACCTTGTCCCTGTGGAAGACCAGATAAGGAGACTCGATGGAAAGCACCTGGAGCTCTCCCATCCTTCTGGCTGACATGATAGCCACCAAGAAGGCAGTCTTCCACGACAGGTGAGAGATGTCACACCTGTGCATTGGTTCGAATGGCTTGCCCATGAGCTTAGCCAATACCAGCAGTAGATCCCATGGAGGTGGAGGTTCTCACACCAGAGGGGATATGTGATCAAGGCCTTTGGAAAAGCACCAGACCACCTTCTCCTGTGCCACCGACTGCTTCCCAGCCCACGCCCGGTAAGCAGAGATGGCTGCCAGGTGCACCTTAAGGGTCGCCGACAGAAGCCCTTGCTGAGAAAGGACCACCGTAGTCCAGAATGCTTGCAAGGAACAGGAGGAAGGGTCCAGGTCCTTGCCCTGACACCAAATGGAGAATCTCTTCCATTTGAAGGCATAGCATTTTCTGGTTGACTCCTTACGGGATGCCTCAATGATGTTGAGGACCTCGTCGGAAATACCCAAGGCCTGGAACTCTAGCCGCTCAGGAACCAGGCCATCAGGTGCAGGGACTGAAGGTCCAGATGGAATACCTTCCCCTGATTGACTGAGATCAGGTCCGGGTGGGCTGGAGGCCACCTCGGGAGCCTGGAGCTGAGACTGAGGAGATCTGGATACCAGAACTGGCAGGGCCAGTCTGGGGCTACCAGAATCACCTGCGCCTTATCCCTCCTCACCTTGAGAAGCACCTTGTGGATCAAGGGAAATGGGGAAAGGCGTAGAAGAGGCCTGGGGTCCACGGCCTCGAGAAGGCATCCCCCTGCAGCGAGCCCTGCTGAGGGGGGTGGGCATGAAACAGTCTCAGCTTTGCATTCTCCCTGGAGGCAAACAGGTCCACCTGAGGCATGCCCCAGTGGGAGAAAAGATCTTGTACTACCTCCGGCAGGAGAGACCACTTGTGGGATGCAGCCCCTATCTGGCTTAGGGCATCAGCCAGAATGTTGGAGGCTCCTGCCATATGGATGGCAAGGAGATCCGCCTCCAGGCTGTGCATGAGTGACCAAATGCAGAGAGCTTCCTTGCACAGAGGCATGGAGCGCGTCCCGCCCTGGCGGCTTAGATAGTACATAGTCGTGGTATTGTCCATCTGGACCTGGACCACTTGACCCCGTAGAAAGGGAGCGAAGGCGGTGAAGGCTAGATGAACCACTCGAGGCTCCAGCAGGTTGATGTGACATCGGGACTCCCGAGTGGACGAGAGGCCATGCGCTCTGTGCTCCCCCAGATGGGCACCCCAACCCATCAGAGAGGCATCGGTCGATAGAGAGACCGTTGGCTCGGGGCAGACAAAAGAGATGCCCTCCTGCAGATGTGCTGGAATGGTCCACCACTGGAGAGTGTTCCACATCTCCTGGATCACTGTCACTAGCTGATCCAAGGGATCAGAGTGCTGTGACCATTGGCTGGCCAGCCCCCATTGAAGGGGACGCATGTACTAACGGGCCCAATGGACCATGCTGGTGCAGGCTGCCATAAGGTCCAGGAGGCACAGGAAGTCCCAGGCAGAACACAATTGCCCAACCTGAAGTGATTGGGCAAAGGAGGAAAGAACCTCGGCCCTGTCCACGGGGAGCCGTGCTCTGGATCATAGAGAGTCGAGCTCTGCCCTGATGAATTGTATCACCTGCTTTGGCACAAGTTCTGACTTGGCCTCGATGATGAGGAGGACAACCTGAGAGCAAACCTGGAGGGCCAGATCTCTGGACCGCTCCACCTCCGTTCTGGAGGGGGCTGCAATCAGTCAGTCATCCAGGTAGGGGGTACACCTGGACCCTTCAGCGCCGCAGAAATGCTGTCACCACTGCCATGCATTTGGTGAAGACCCTGGGAGCTAGGGAAAGGCTAAAGGGCATGGCCCGGAACTCATAGAGGGATCCCTCTGCCCTGAAGCGGAGGAATCCCTGATGGGACGGACGGATTGGAACGTGAAAGAACGTGTCCTGGAGGTCCAGAGAACAGAACAACAAGCCTCGTTCCAAGGATGGGATTATCTGAGCCAGAGTGACCATCCTGAAGGTCCGAGACCTTAGGAACCTGTTCAGGTCATGCAGGTCGAGAATGGGGGCGTCAGCCCCCCCGTCCGTTTTGGGACCAGGAAGTACCTGGACACAAACCCCGGGTCTGGTGGAGGATCCGCCACCTTCCTGATCACCTCTTTTTTGAGGAGCAGGGCGATATCGGCTCGGCGAGCTGACAGCGAGGCTGCGGACCCCGTAGCCCCCCGAGGGGCAACAGCTTGGAAGGGCGGGGCCTGCTTGAACTCCAGGGGCAGGCCCTTTCCTACCACTTCCAACACCAAGCGGTCCATGGTGATAGTGGACCAGGTGGAAAGGAAGTGGCAGAGCCGTCCCCCCACAGGGGGAACCCAGGGGGGAGTGACGAGGCTGGGGGCGACACCCCTCAACCCGTCACTGGGCAGGCTTGGAGGAGGGACCAGCCGAGGGACCTCCTGGGCCTTTTCCTCCCTGCTTCCTATTACAGGAAGCCGTAGGCTTGGCTTTGGAGTGCCAAGTGCGAGCCTGCTGACCCTGATGCTGGTGCTGTTGGGTCGGACATGCCACAGGTGCAGAAGGGCGAAAGGACTTATGTTTTGTCGACGGCCCTTGTCCTTCTGGGCAGAGGTGGCAAAGCCCAGAGTGGCATTGGACTTTTCGATCCGCTGGAGGTGACCTTCCACTCCAGGGCTGAAGAGGCCAGTCCCCAGGAAGGAGACATCCACCAGTTTATGCTGGGTATCTGCCGTGAAGGTGGATATCCTCAGCCATGCTCTGTGGCGCATGGCCACTGCGGCCACAACTGATCTGGTACAGGAGTCTCCAATTTCCAGAGCCATTTGGAGCTGCTGTTTTGCCACTGCCCTTCCCTGGTACCACACCTGCTTGACCATGGTCTGCAGGTCAGCCGGGAGATGAGGGATCACCTCATCCAGGGAGCCCATGAGGGCGTGGGAGAAGTGTGCCATCAGAACAGCTGAGCTAACCTGGCGGAGGCCAAGGGAGGACGCAGTGTACTCCTTGCACCCAGCACAGTCCAGCTTTTTGGACTCCTTGTCGGGGGGCTTATCCACATCCCTAGGGTTCCCAGAACACCGGAAAATGCTATCGGTGACCAACCCCTCGGTGGAGGGGTGTTCCGAAAAACTGGACAAAGAGCCGGTAGGGACCACATACTTCCTAGCCATCCTGGCCAAAGGCGCAGGACAGGAAGCTGGCCGGTGCCAAAGCTCCAAGGCTGGGCCAACAATGGCCTCAGCTACCAGAAAGGCCTCCATGGGCGAATCCCCTTGGTCCAGTATCTCCTTTAGGGGATACTTTGCCTGATTGGATACGGGTTCGAGCTGCATCCTGGTGGACTCCGAGATGAGCCGAAGCAGACCCATAAAGGACGATGGGCTCTCGTCCATTGACTGGCCCCCAGAGGACTCCAGGTCAATGGGCCTGGAGAACAGGGAGGAGTCGTTGTCAGACTCCGAGGAGTCTGCGAAGAGCTGCCTGGGGCCTGAGCCACACTCCACCTGCTGAGGATGGTCAGGAGTGAGGGTGACCGACAACCTGTGGGGCAGACCCTGACCCGACCAAGAGTCCTTGGTCGGCGCACCTGATTTCGGTTGTGGAGGCGGAGGCTCCACCACAATCGGTGGGGCAGCTGGTTTTGGCCGAACAACTGGCCCAGGCTTGGGCACCTCGACTACAGCGAGGGGTTGTTTCGGCCGATCGGGTGACAGCCACTTGATGGCCAGGGAAGGCGACGGTGTCAGCTTGTTCCCAGACAGAAGTAACTGCTGCCACATTAGGTCCTCGTAGCACTGACGCAATTTGCGCCAAAGCCTCTCCTCTTACTTCGGTGCCAAGATTGAGACCAAGACTGCCGATGTCGGCAGGATCGGCTGGACCAAGATGATATCCGAGACTGAGACCGAGATCCTCGGTGTTTCCGAGGACGGGTCTGGGAAGGGGCCGGGGACACCCATTCTTCCCTCGGCTCGGAAGCCTTGACCGGGGACTCCGGCACAGGAGGTGCAGGTAAGTCCTCGGTCTTCACCGGGGTAACCGGTGAAGAGGGGTTGTCGGCTTCACCAATCGACAGCCCGTCCGATGGGTCGAGAAAAATCTCAACCGCGTTGACGGGTGTCTCAGCCGGCTGACCTGACGGGGACACCGTGAAGCCAGTGGCCTTAGCCGCAACCTCGACCGAAGTCGAGTGTCGACTGTCCGGGGAAGGGGACCTCTCCCCTCCCACGAATGCTGACGGTGGGACTTACCTTTCGAGTCCTTCTTTTTGGACCAAGAAGAATGCCCCGATGGCCCCTCTCCCTTCGTGGAAAGGGATTGGCAAAGCTCCTTAAAAGAAGCTATGTAGGAGGATCCCAAAGAGAGCGGGATAAATGCTGCGACCGAGAAAGAGGATGACGTGGCTTGTGCCACCTCCTCCTCGAGGGTGATCATCTGTTCAAGTTGCTCAACCAAGCCAGCTGCCGTGGACACCGCCCAATGGGCCTCCTTTGACTTCACCGGCGGGTAGGGCTTCTCGGGGTGCCCATTATGTAACCGGGCAGCGCATTCTTCCAGGACATTGGCCAAAAACGAACGGCACAACTCGCAGGCCTGCGGGTCATGGTCTAGGCCGAGGCAGTAGATGCACATGGAGTGCGGATCCATCCTGGACATTTTCTGCCCACATGGGCACCGCCGAAAACTGGGAGTCGATTTGTCCATTGCAGCCGCGAGGGAGTAATTTGACGGAAGTCTTGAAAATTTAAGAATGAGTTTCGGGTGAACCGAAGAATTAGGATCCAGTCTATACACAGAGCGTTAAGGAGGGAACCTGAGCTTCCAAGCGGTAAGGAAGATCTGGCATCATGGGGCGGAGCCGAGAGTTTTACCACCCGGGTGGGTGGGAGGAGCCAGCTTGAAGACCTTCCAGCAAGATTTAAAGCGGCAAGGAACCTGCCAGACAGTGTGGATGAACAACATATCCATGTACCTAGAAGTATAGTTCTAGCAGCACCTCCTTCCTCTTGCCATTCTCTGCCTGTTTTAGAAAAGTTTCCTGTCTTACTCCCCCCAACCCCACAATTCCTTAAGTTAGGGGAAATATACAAGGATTATTGGATACTTAAGCAATAAGACGTGACAGGGTGTTGGTTGTGGTGGGATAATGGCACATCTCAGGTGTGTTGTGAGGCATGAGATATCGTCGAGTACCTTTAACCACCTAAGAAGTGCCACTGTTATCCCACCACAAAGCACACCCTGGAATATCTTATTACGATTATAAAATAGGTCCAACATTTTTTCAGGGGGTAGGTGAATAAAAACACAAAAATAAAACAATGTTCAGCATTTTAATTCTTTTTTTAAATGTTCACCCACCCCAATAAAATAATTCCAGTACATCACAGCATTTGACATGCTACTTCAGTTTCAAATACAATGCCCAACTAAACACATGTTTTCAAAATGGCCTCTAAACCCCTCTATTGTCACAAACTGACCTCATTTAGCAGTTTCCTCACTTTTCTTCCTTCTTCTTCTTTATATTATTTCCTCCCTCTTCCTCACCTTCTTTCTGTTCTATCTTTCCTATAATCATCAGAAGGAATGTTTACTATGAATGGAATACAAGAATTTATAAAATGGGCAATGAATTCCTCAAACTCTGATTGGCTAGAACCAGTCACCTGACTGTGCATCATTGCAGTACTACCCGCAGTCATCCTGGTATTTAGCCTAATCAAGAACTTGACCACTATTTTTATTGCTCACTAACTCTTTTCTCCAGCCCCAACCTAGCTCTCTCTCATCAGGTCCTCTGTCATGTTCAGTCTCTGGTGCAAGCAAAACTGTAACCCTCCCCACACGCACAGAAATAAAAATTACTGTAGTTCATGCAAGTAGACATGCAGATCCTGTATACAAATTATTTGCTGACCTCTTTCTAGATTGTACATACTGTAAGTTTTAAATGCATTTGATACATATGGTTGCAAACCTGTTGTATTACAGTCCTTGTAATAAACAAATAAAAAAAAAAGCACTACAAGGTCTGTTTATGATTTTGTTTCCCCCACATGCAGTCAACAGCCTTTTTTAAAGTAGAATTTACTTGCTATTTGGGCACGTCTCTGGCCACAGCACTGACTCATCCTGTGCCACTCTCACCTTCATCCATCACCCAGAACTCTCAAAACAAACAAAAATATTTACATAAAAAAACAAAAATGATCTGTTTCCAACCCAATGCAAATGATCCAGCAGGTGAGAGTGTGCCAGTGTGTGTATGGACAGGGTTTCGAATGGGGCGGGGGAGGGCAACGGTAGTCTGATGTATAGGTTGAGCGATAGTCCGTTCCATGTTTTCCATGCATTGTGATAATTACTCGGGTTGGGGGGGCACAACGGTAGAAAATGGCACCACATAATACTAGAAAATTTAACAAGTTTGAGAGTTGCCAAAGCTGTTACAACTGTTATCGCTGATCACTGACATCTCTCTTTGTCATGGTCTTGCAGCACTGATTAAACACCCGATGATGCTCTGACAGCACAGCTCAGTACTGCTTCCAGTAAAAAACAAAACAGCCAAAATACAGCTTAATCTCACATACTTTTTTTTATTGTTTGTATATTACTCGGTATAACTAGGGAGCGTAGAGGTTGGCAGCAGGGGCGCTGTGGATACATTGGAGGTGAACAGAATCATGGATGATTAGGAGCAGGATATGCTCTGAGGTTAGAAGAAGCCAGGAGAGAGGCCCAATGTACTTGGTGTCCATCCCCAGGATTCCCACCGGACCAAGTGGGCAGGTAGCCAGTGGGCCTGCAGTCTCCACTAGTCCACTTTGGACAGTACTGTGCAATGCCAGAATGATGAGGAACAAGACCGCTCTCATGGAGGCAGTATAGCGCAGCGGTTAAAGGCACAGAGCTGCAAACCTGGAGACCTGGGTTTGAATCTCACCAGCCCCCAAATGCATACTGTGTGACCCTGAGCAAGTTATTTAACTTCCATGTGATCCCAGGTCACACCTGGAAACAAGCTATGGCTTGGTGTGCCTTTCCTGGTTAAACAACTCCCCCCCCCATTATGGCAACCTTGATTTTGTCTGTTGATCTGGCTTGCACTACAGAGACCAGGCTAGGGGACAATGATGGGCCAGTTTTGGAGGCAGCCTTCCGTGCCGGTTACTCTGTGATGCACTGCCTGAGGAGGGAATGCAGGGGTGAGGGTGTGGCTATTTGTTTTAGATCTAGCCTGAACTTTGCCATGCACCCAGTGGGATCTACCTCGTTCAAAAAAGACAAAAAAAAAAAAACTATTTAAACAGGAAGGGTGACAGACATGTGGGGAATGGTGCAATGCACTGGCTGTGGGGCAGCAGTCTTCTGAGAGACATTCTGGAGGCAGCGATGCTACCCTATTTGCAGGCACCTCTCTGCTCTGAGGGACGAGGCTGCCCATCTCCAGGCCAAACTGGCAAGGAGTAAGGAAACCTCCTCCCACCACACAGGGACCAACAAGGCTGCCGCCGCTGCCTTAGAGGCTGCCAAGAAAGAGGAGTGGTTGGACCACAGTGGGCTTGGGAAGGGTGACGGTGGTGGAACAGAGGTGCATTCCTCCAGTTGTACCTCTACAATTCATACACCGTTCTGGTGGAGCGTGGTTCCTCTATGGAGGCACCCACAGTGGAGACCAAGAAGGATGCTGGGAATCTCCACAAGGGACACCCAAAGGAGGGTGGCATGGGACCCCACAGGGGAAGAAAACAGCTCCTGGTGGGGGACACAGGTGTTAGGGGGGTAGAACTAGGGGAGGGATGGAAGAGGGAGGTTAGGTGCCCACCACGCCATGGCTTGAGGGGACAGGAGCTTAACCAGGATCGCTTAGCAGCAGGCATGGGAGAGGGAGCTGGATGTCATTGTCCACCTAGGGACAAATGCCTAGCTGGGAATGGAATCAGAGCAGTGCAGGAGGAGTTTGTGGAGTTGGGGAGGGGCCTGAGACAAGTAGCATGCATGGTAACCTTCTCGGAGGTGCTGCCTGTTTATGGCATGAGTAAGGCTAGGGTACTCTGCACCATAGGATTCAATGAATGGTTGAAAAACTGGTGCAGAGCAACAGGGTTTTGGCTTCATTGGGGACTGGGGGTCCACCTGGAGGGATACAGGCCTATACTGGCACGATGGTCTGCCTCTCTCCAGGAGGGGAACTAGGGTCTTATGTGATAGGTTTAAATGCTTCATGGGAAAGCTTTTAAACTAGCCAAGGGGGGAGGTACTGAAAAGGAGCAGTGAATTCCCAGCCTCCACCTACAAAACAGGGTAGTTAGCGAAATAAACACCAAGTTAGAGAAGTTGATAGGAAGCAGGACAGGGGTCAATGGAGAAAAAGGTAAGGACAGGGATGGGGCTAAAAGAAGTAAGGCCATCAAAAAATGGAGGGCAATGAGTACCGATGCCCATAGTCTGGGTAGCAAGCTTCCTGAACTAGTGGCCTTGATGGAAGAGGGATGCCTGAATATTGTGGCAGTCACAGAAACATGGTACACAGAGAAACATGACTAGGATGTCAGCATACCAGGGTACACAATCTACAGGACGGACAGGGAGGGTAAAAGAGGAGGAGGAGTAGCTCTCTACATAAGGGAAGGGATCAAAGCAATGGAACTTAAGGGTAAACATGGAGGAGAGGAGGCACTGTGGATCACCTTGGAGACAAGAAATAGCACCACAATCTGCACAGGGGTTGTTTACAGACCACCATCTCAGGGGGAGGAAAGGGACAAGGAAATGATAGAAGGCATCCTTAGAATGGCAGAAAAAGGGTCGATATTATTGATGGGGGACCTCAGTATTCCAGATGTTAACTGGAGCACATTTGCTGCAGCTACATTCATGAGCAGGGTCCTGCCCCATGCCCTACAGAGCACATGCCTCAGAAAACTAGGGTTGGAACCCACTCAGAAGGGAGAAATCATAGACCTGGCACTCTCAAAAGGGGACAAAGAGAGGATCTCAGATTTAGAACTGGGTAGCCATCTGGGAACAAGTGACCACCAAACAGTGTAGTTCATGATAAACACAGCTGTAGAGTCAAGCCATACAAAATCAAGGGTACTGGATTTTAGGAGGGCTGACTTTGCCAAAATGGGAGCATGCATACGGAATGTACTAGCAAATGGGCAGGAAGGATGGGTGGAGGAACAATGGGGAAAAATCAAAACTGCCATCACAAAGGCAACAAGCCTTTGTGTGAAACAAATAAACAAAACAAACCAAAGGAAAAAAACACTGTGATTCTCAAAAGAGCTGGCGAGGAAGGTTAGGGAGAAAAAGATAGCATTCAGGAACTATAAGGAATCAGAGAAGGAGCAGGACAGGGAACTGTATCAGTTAAAGCAGAAGGAAGCAGGGAAGGCAGTCAGAATAGCAAGGGCCCAAACAGAGCAAAAGATAGCCAGCTTGGTTAAGAAGGGGGATAAAACCTTTTATTGGTACATTAGGGAGCAAAGAAAGACCAACAGAGGGATAGTGAGGCTTAATAAAGGGGAGGGAAGGTGGTCATAGGGTGACAGAGAAGAGGCATAGATACTGAATGAATACTTTTGCTCAGTATTCACAAAAGAAGAGGAGGGGGAGGTACCTAAACCAAACAATAGAAGCACTCTGGATAGGGGGTCGATACCAGTCCATTTACAGAAGAAAGGGTCCTGAAAGAACTCCTAAAACTGAAGGTGGACAAAGCAATGGGGCCTGACGGGATTCACCCCAGAATTCTAACAGAACTAAGGGGAGAACTAGTAACACCACTGACTACCCTTTTTAACAAATCATGGGAGGATGGTGTGATACCTGAGGACTGGAGGAAGGTGGATGTTATTCCCCTCCACAAAAGTGGGAGCAAGGTAGAGGCAGGAAACTACAGACCTATTAGTTTGACCTCAGTGGTAGGGAAAATGATGGAATCACTTCTGAAAGGAAGAATTGTTCAGTAACTAGAGGTCAGCGGGGCACAGGACCCAAGGCAGCATGGATTCACAGCTGGAAGGTCATGTCAGACAAATCTAATAGAGTTCTTTGACTGGGTGACCAAAGTAGTAGACCAGGAAGGGGCTGTGGATGTGGCCTACCTAGACTTTAGCAAGGCATCTGACACAGTCCTACAAAAAAGATTAATAAGCAAGTTAGCCAGCCTGGGAGTGGGTCCCAGGGTGGTAGCCTGGGTAAAAAATTGGCTGGACAACAGGACGCAGAGAGTAATAGTAAATGGAGTCCACTCCGAGGAAAGGCAGGTTGCTACCGGGGTACCGCAGGGTTCAGTACTGGGACCGGTCCTCTTTAATGTCTTTATAGGTGACATTGCAGAGGGGCTGGAAGGAAAAGTATGCCTCTTTGCAGACAACATAAAGATCTGCAACAGGGTTGACACACAAGGGGGTGGAAATAATGAGAAGGGACTTGGCAAGGTTGGAGGAATGGTCAAAAGTATGGCAGCTTAGATTCTGTGCAAAGAAGTGCAAAGTAATGCACCTGGGGAAACAAAAACCCAGAGGAAAAGTACACAATGGGGGCAGTTACTAATGACAACGAAAATGGAATGGGACCTGGGGTAGTCATATCAGATGACCTAAAAGTGTGCAAGCAATGAGAGAAGGCAGTGAGGAGGGCTGGGGGGATACTGGGAAGCATACGGAGAGGCATCACCAGCAGAAAACAGGAAGTTGTTATCCCTCCATGCAGATAGTTGGTGAGACGCCATCTGGAGTACCGGATGCAGTTCTGGAGACCCTATCTCCGCAAGGACATAAACAAGATGGAGGCAGTCCAGAGGAGGGCAACTAAAATGGTACAGGGTCTCCACCAGAAGCCATGTGAAGAGAGACTAAAGGAGATTAATATGTATACCCTATGGGAAAGGGGGGGCATGATAGAAACATTCAGGTACCTCAAGGGAATCAACAAAGTCCAAGAGGGTAGCATCTTTCAGAAAAAGAGATGTGCAAGAACAAGGGGGCACAATTTGAAGATAGAGGGGGGATGGTTCAGGGGCAACATGAGGAAGTAGTTTTTTCACAGAGAGGGTGGTGGATGCATGGAACAGCCTTCCAGAGGAGGTTGTGGGTCAAAAACGGTGGGGGAATTCAAGAATGCATGGGACAGACATAAGGCCATTCTAGTGGGGGGTAGGAGGAAGTAGGCTGTTGGTTACTAGGATCTGCAGTTTATCCAAAAGGTAGGGAAATGGGCAGACTGGGTGGGCCAAGTGGTCTTTATCTGCCATCAAAGTCTATGTTTCTATGTTCCTGTGAGTGGGCAGTGCATGGGGGTCCAGGTGCAGGTTGCAGGATTCTCCTAGTTTTCCACCCTCTGGGGTGCGGAGGAGATTTCCTGCAGGAGGATGCGGATTTCATCATCGGCAGAATGTTGGAGTCCCCAAGATGGTTAATTCTGGGGGCTTCAATGCCTGGGTGGACAATGAATCTTCACATTTTGGACGTGACCTCCTCCAGTTGATGTCATCACTGGGCCTGTCACAAGCATTTGCTCCTGCGACCGATCACCACAACCATACTTTGGACTTGGTGTTCTCACTGGGCTTGAGGTCACGACCTCAAGACTGATCGGGTTGCTCAGTCCAATCATTCACGGTAGAGTTCCCATTTGGGGTCCCCCCTGACAGTCCATCCCATTGAGATGGTCAGCTTTTGCCCTTTGAGGGGATTGGAACAATAGGGATTTCTGGCAGTAGTTGATCTATCTGGTGTGAATACTGCATGTGTGATTGGCATGGGTGAGGTGGTGGCTGCCTAAAATAGGGCTGTCTCTGGGGCACTCGATGCCATCACACCTCTCCGTATATGACCCAGATCTTCTCACTTGAAACCCACATGGTTTGATGGAGTTTTAAAGGAGATGAAGATCAAGGGTCAGAAGTTGAAGTGTTGCTGGCAGAGGACCCACTCCGAGGAAAACAGACTGGCCCTGTGAGCTCACTATCATGAGTACCATGGGGCAATCAACCGTAAGAAGCAGAATTCCTGTCTAGGGAGATTGCTGCTGGGAGGAATAGATCAGCTCAGCTTTTTTGGACTGTAGACAGACTACTTCATCCAGTCTATCTGCAGCCGGAAAAAGCATTTTCAATGTGATAAGTTTGCTCAATTTTTCTCTAACAGGGTGTACTCTATCAGGGCCGGGATCTCCCCAGTGGGACAAGAATTGCCCCTCAGTTGTCAGCCTGGTGGTGGCATAGGTCTGGGGGGAGTTTAGGCCAGTGGAGATGACTGAAGTTCTGGAGATGATCTCAAAGCTGTGGCTTACTTTTTGTGAACTGGACCCAGCCCCAACCCATCTCCTAGTGGGATGTGCCGAGAGCGTTGAACAAGTGTTCACCAGGATATTCTGGTGTTTGCTTTTGGAGGGGATTTTCCCTGATACCTTGAAGGAGGCATTGGTGAGACCCCTCCTAAAGACATCATCTTTCGACCCTGATGTCCTGGTAAATTATCAACCTACAGTACCTCCAACCTCCTATTTTTGGGGAAGGTTGTTAAGAAAATATGGCACTAGAGCTCGAGACGCACCTCACAGCCTATAACATCTATGAGCCAGTCCAGTCTGGGTTTCAGGGCTAGGCATAGCACCAAAACAGCATTGGTCAGGGTGCAAAATGACCTCCTTAGGGCCAGAGATAGAGGAGAATGGTCAATTCTCATTCTCCTCAATCTCTCGTCAGCATTTGACACCATGAACCACATTGTGCTTCTGGATCACCTTAGAGAATACTGTGGATTTTCCGGTACTGTCATCAACTGGTTTGAGTCCTATCTCTCGGGCAGGAAGCAACGGGTGGTAATGGGGAATTTCTCCTCCTCCCCGAAGACCATGCCATGTGGTGTGCCTCAAGGGTTGATCCTGTCACCAGTGCTGTTCGTGGTGTACATGCTACCCCTAAGAGAGCTTATTAGATGGTACGGATTGGGTTTTCACTGTTATGCAGATGATACCCGGCTGTACATGTCTTTTGTAATTAAGTAAGTAAGTAAAGCTTTATTTATCCAGCGCCCAGTCCCGGAGGCTCTGGGCACTTTACATCAAAAACAGCATTAAAACAACATATATCAAACTTGTAATTAGAGTAATAATAATTTAAGTCAGTGATAATCATATATAATAAATAATAACTAAAACTATAAAACTCCTATTAAACTACAATTAAAGGTGGAAAGCCTGCTTGAACAGGTGTGCTTTTAGTCCGTGTTTGAAGCTCTCCACAGAGGGTTCTTCCTGTATTGGTTGTGGCAATGAGTTCCAACAAGACTAGCCCAGAGACCTTGAAAGCGTAGTCACCAGATGTCTTGAGCCATGTCCTGGAAACAGTAAGGAAGCACTCCATGGAAGAGCGAAGTGAGCGTACGAGGTGGGCAGGTGCCAGAAGGTCTGACAGATAACCAGGACCCAATCTGTAGAGGGCCTTATAGGTGAGCAAGCCCACCTTGAAGGCAATCCTTCACCTAACCGGCAGGCAGTGCAGCTCACGCAACACTGGAGTTACATGGGGATCACGTGATGCAATCTGCGGTATAGCTGCTCGAACTGTGCGCTCCCGCTCCCCCCCTCGAATATCAGGTTGAAACTCAATTTTTTTTCAACTTAAGCTGCTGATTGTATCTATAAATCTTGCCGTAAGCTACTCCGGGGGCTTTTTGATCCATTCTCTGGGTTGAATTGCTGAAATGGAAGCAGAGATGAGGGTGGCTCCTCCTCGCCACACGCCGCCAACTATGCCTGAAAAGGACAGTAAAAGAATGTGGGCCCAGTTGGGGCTGGCTGCACGTCAGGCTATTACCATCCCAGAGCAAGCCCCACTGACACTGAAATGCTTCCTAGAGGAATTCCGCCCATTCAGGTAGGACTTACATTCCCTAACTACAGAAGTAAAAGCACTCTCAGGTGCTCTAGAAGACCTGTCCCAGAGGACAGGAGACAACGAGGCTTGTATTTGCTCCCTGGAACGGAAAGTGGATTAATTCGACCCCGCAATGGCTTCATCCCACCAAAGAATTTCCAAACTGGAAGCCAAAGTCGAGGACTGGGGGGGAGAAGTCCGCGAAATAATGCAGTCCTGATTGGGCTACCGGAGCGAGAAGAAGGCACGGATCCAGTCCTGTTTGCTCAAAAGTTTGTGGCGAGGCTGGCAGGGCCCTCACCTTTCGAACCCACCTATACTACAGAGTGTGCTCATCGAGCACTGAGGCCCAGCCCTCCACCGGGCACCCCCCCACTGAGAACCTTTATTTTTAAGTTCCTGAACTACCAAGAAAAACAACATTTTATGGCTCAACTTTGGGAAATCAATGGGATAGCAGCACTATCTGAGTGGAACAGGATTTACCCCTTTCAGTCCACCAGAGACGGGCCTTATTTCATGGCATAGTAATGAAGCTGATCGCTGCTAACATTAAATTCTGTCTGGGGTACCCGGCCAAGTTTCAGGTGCTCATCGAAGGAAACTGGGCAACTTTTGAGGATCCTAAGGCTGCTGAATAGTCACTGAACGTAGCAGTACCAGATCTATTTCATAATCGCTGAATGTGTGACTTGCTTTCTCTGGGCTTCAGGAACATCTTTAAGTAAGTAAAATGTCCAGCTTGAAAAATGATAGCAGAGTCTAAACGACAGTGGCTTTGCTCTGGTGAGAGGCCCTAGTATGAAGAGCACCAGTGCTGACTTGAACTCTTACTTTGGGCTATGTTAATAGTACCCCCTCGAGTTTTGGTTATTTATGAAGGGACTACCTCGGCGTGCTCCAGCGCCCATGGGAATTCGGTCATTAAGTCTGGTCTCCAGCTACACATGAGCCTTCTAAGTTTACTTTTCTGCGGGACTGCAGCTTACTACTGCCTATTTTTTTCTGGAGGGTTTGAGTTGACTTTTACTGGTCCTCGTGCGTTAAGCTCTGAAGACAGCTACTATACTTATTTAGGGATGTGACATTTCTGGGCCTCCAAGAAACATCCCTGTGCATGTTAACTGCTTATCTCTGAAAATGACTGTGGAGCCTAAATGGCAGAGGCTTTGCTTTAGTGAGAGGCCCTTGATATAAGAGTACCAGCACGGACTTGGGACTTTGTTTTGTGTTCTTTTACTTATCTGGTGTTACTGCCCCCCAAGAAGTGTGGGACACCTCCAGCCTTGGTTACTGATGCCTAGCATGCCTTGCCGGGCTTGGAAGCCCATGGGAACCAGGACATTAAGTTTGGATTCTGGTTATGTATTAACATTACCTAATTCCCCCCCAAGGGAATGCACCTTATTATTTTCCGTGTTATTTTCTCTGGAGTTTATGCTTTGTTCCAAAAGGGACTCTACATCTTTTATTTTAGCACAGGAGCATGTCTTTTATACAGGGTAACTTGGGGGGGGGAGCAGCTGCGCAGAGACGGTACATCACGTACTGTGAAGCTATTTTTTGGGGAAAGAAAAGTATGGGAATACTTTTTTGGGGGAAAGTGTTGATATATGAAGGGAGTGAGAGGGTTCTGATAGGCTTTTGGTGGGGATATATGGGGGGCAAAGGGGGAGAGGGAAGTCTGGCTTGGCTCCATGGGTTTGGTATTTCTGGAGGGACATACTTTTTTTATCGATGTTATGCTTTCTGATGGGCATGAGATCAGCAGTCTCCCATGGCAGCGTGTAAGAGAATCCTCTCATGAAACGTGCGAGGGGCTTGGAGCAAACTCAAACATTACCAAATTCTTAGACATATCTCCCACCTTAAAGGAGACATTGCCATGCTCCAGGAAACCCACCGCTTGCATAAAGAGGGGGGATTGTTGCGCAGGCAATATATAGGCAGTACCAGAGTTGTGGAGTGGCGGTACTGATAGCGGGGAGCTTCCCTTTTGTAGAAGAACAAGTAGTAAGGGACCCATTGGGTAGATACGTCCTTCTCAGGGGCCAATTGGACAGGATCAAGGTAGTGCTGGGCAGCATTTACGGGCCCAATGTGGATTCCCTAAACTTTTTCGCAGGCCTTTTAACAATCCTGGCTCCCTTCACGGGCCTCCCTTTAATATTAGGTGGGGACTAGAGTCTCCCCTTTTCCCCAAAACTAGACGAGTCCGAAAGAAGGCGTAAGAGCCTGACCTCAGTGCAACGAGCCATCAGAGAGTTAGTGGACCACCTAGGGTTATGTGACCCCTGGCGGATTCTCTATCCAAGACTGAAGGAATTTACTTTTTGATCCGAAGTACACAGATCCAAATCCAGGATTGATTACTTTTTCATTAGTCACACATTGCTTCCCGGGGTGATAGGATGTAGCATTAACCCAGGGGTCATCTCTGATCATGCAGTGGTTGCCTGTTTTTTAACATTGACACCTAACCCCTCCAAACAAACGATCTGGAAACTGAGCAATCAGCTGCTGAAAGAGCCACAAATGGTAGAGGCTATTAATCAAGAGATATCCCAGTATACATCTCTTAATTTAAACTACATAGGTAAAACAGATCTGGAGTGGGAAGCCTTGAAGTGTGTGTTAAGAGGATGCTTTATTAAAATGGCCTCTCGGAGGAAAAAGGCACGAGATAGGAAGGCTCTCTCTCTTTTGGAGGATATCCGGAAGTTGGAGGCCTCACTGTCCCCTTCCACCACAGAGGCTCACCAGAATAAGCTAGTGGGACTTCAAGATCAGTATGCTCGCCTTCTCCGAGAGAGGGCAGAGTATGCGATCCTGAAAACAGGAACCAAATACATTGATCAGAGAGAGAAGGACGGACGGCTTCTGGCTCTCCAGCTTAAAAAAGCAGAGGCTGCTAGGTGTATAAAAGCTATCCGCTCCTTATCTGATGACTCATTACGTGTTACTCCCCAGGAGATCACCTTAGAATTCGCTGAGTACTATTCATCATTATATGGCCCTATGCCCCCGATAGTAGTCAGGTATCGGAATATTTGGCCAATACCACCTACCCTCGCTGGATAGAACCCAGTAGGAAAGTCTTACGAGACCAATTACAGTGACTGAAATACAGAGAGCTATTGCAACCCTGGAGTCTGACAAAGCCCCGGGTCCAGATGGGTTCTTCCCCAATTTTTAGAAGGTATTTAAGAAAAAGATATCCCCATGGTTGGATAGGGTATATAATTGGATCCTACAACCAAACCCCGTAGATACAACATTGTTTGAAACACTCATTATCATACTACAAAAAACTGATAAGGACCCGGAGCGAGTAGCCAGCTATAGACCTATTTCACTCCTTAATTGTGATATCAAAATCTTGGCAAAAATCCTAGCTGAAAGACTCAGTGCAGTGCTGCTCCCTCTTATTCACCCGGACCAGGTGGGATTTATGAAGGGGAGGGTCTCCTTGGACCACTTACGTAAACTTTTGCATGTCCTCTCTGCTTCCAGGGATTCAGGGAAACCGGCAGGTTTGCTTTCTCTGGACACGGAGAAGGCACTCAACAGAGTGAACTGGCAGTTTTTGTTTGGGATGATGCAACTTATGGATATCCCTACTGAGTTAATTGTCTGGGTCTCCTCCATGTATAGGAACCCCACTGCATGAATTTATTGCAATGGAGTGTTCTTGGCCCCCTTCTCCTTGAACTCGAGTACTTGACAGGGATGCCCATTGTTGCCCCTCCTATTCAACATATATCTTGTACCTTTACTGGCCAGGCTGCGAGACAATGTGGAAATTCAGGGAATCCCGGTGGGTACTGAGGTGTTCAAACTCTCGGCCTATGCCGATGACATCCTTATGCATCTCCTTTACCCTAGACAATCGTTCCCTGCAGTTCTGTCTACTATTGCTGAATTCAGTGCCCTTTCCGATTATAAAATCAGTACCGGGAAAACCCTAGTATTTCCCCTTAACCACTGCCTAGCTAAGTCAGATGTTGAACATCTGGGACTTCAGTGGAGCCCAAAAACCCTAAAATATCTGGGCTTATACCTAGCCAAAAGTGAGGCTATGATGAATCAATTGAATTTAGAACAACTTCCAGGTGTAATTAAGCAGGACCTTGTTAGGTGGCAATCGCTCCCAATTTCAATCTGGGGACGCATCAGCCTGGTGAAGATGAATGTCTTGCCCAGGCTCTTTTCCCCCCTCAGTATGCTTAACATCCGACTTCCTCTAAGCTGCTTTAAGAAGGTACATTCTATTATTTCCAAATTCCTGTGGTTGGGAAAACCACCCAGAAGAGCCTATCAAAAACTGGCGGCCACCCGGGAGTATGGGGGACTAAGGCTTCTGCATTTTGCTTCATATTTTTGGGTGAGCCACACCTGTAAGTATGGCTCCTGTCTCAGGAAGAGCTTAACTCCCTCCCTTCCCTATGTACCTTCCTGGTTAAAGGTTGAGAGGGGAATTACTCTCTAGTAGTGGTATCTCTCCACATGCGATGTTACATATTTCCCCAAAGGCCTTGCCAAGTAGGGCTGTGCACACCCCAAATATTATTTCCCCAATACCACGAATAGTGGCATTCCGAATATTGTACTATTAGGTATTAGGGAAAGGTATTGGGGAAACAAGATTTCCTAGTCTCACAGAGCTTCCTTGGCTAATCAGAGGCTTCTCAGCTCTGCAGATCATGTGATCTCCTCACTGTGAGACAGCATTCTCAGAGGAGAGATCGTGCTTCAGTCTCAGAGCTTCTCAAACTACAGAATCTTGTTGTTGAACTAGTTTTTTTTTTTTGCTGGAGTGTGATCCTTAAGTTTTAGAGACTTTTTTGTAACTGATTTCTTGTGTTTTTGCTAAGTTACACAGGGAGTAGCAGCCTAGCCTAGGAGAGAGGAAAGACTGTTTGGGGTCTGCATCCCCCTTCCCCACTGCATTCATCCATTCCACACTGCTTTAGTGTGTGATTTGGTTTGGTTTAGATATTGTTTATTTTGTGGCAGCAGAGGCTTTTGTTGTTGCTCTCAGTAAAGGTCAGGCTTTAGTTTTCTGTCTAGTGTGACAGAATTATATAGCATTATACAATAATTTAGGGTAACTGACTGTTTCTGGGCTCGGTAAACAGTAATTCAGAGAGGGTTTTATTACAGTAATTGCTGCCACAGCCAGTGCATATTGTGCATAGTCTCTCCCCTCCCTTCATTTTAACTTTAAAGTTCCAGTCCACACCAAATCTAGGTGAAATCTCAGTACAGTTAATACAGTATTATAAAATATATATAATTTTGGGGAAGTGTTTCTGGGCTGTGTAACAGTTGTTCACAGAGGGTTGTTTGCTAAGCAGCATCGCCGCTTCAGCGTTTAGTGGCTCCCAGCCCACACCCCAGTGTTAAAGTTCGAACCACACAAAAAAAATAGTAGTGTGAGTGTGACAGGCTGCTGCCTGTGATGCAACAGAAAATTCATGACAATCTGATTTTGTTTAGAAAAATAAATTAGTCTGACACCCAGTCTCCCCCACCCCACTGTGTCTGTGTGCTGCAAGCGCTGAGCAAGTCACACATCTGTCTGCTCTTACAGTGTGTGAATTTTTTCATTCAAAGATTTATTTTGCGTCAGAAAATAGCCCTTTTTTGCTCAGTAAAGTCGGGCTTAAGTTTTCTGTCTAGTGTGACAGAATCAGAGTATTTAGAAAAGATATATATAATTTGGGGAACTGTTTCTGGGCTCAGTAACAGTCGTTTACAGAGGGTTGTTTCGTTTGGTAAGCATCACCGCTTAGTGGTTCCCCCAACCCTAGTGGTTAACATTCCAATCCACACAAAATATAGTAGTGAGTGTGACAGGCTACTGCCTGTGATGTAACTGAAAATTAATGACAATCTGATTTTGTTTAGAAAAAGAAAGTATTTTCACACCTAGTCTCCCCTTCCCACTGTGTCTGAGTGTAAGTGCAGATTGAGTCACACATCTCGTCATCAGTTTCTTTCCGGGGTATTTCAGTGTGTCAGGTGTGGCACAGTGAATAGTGTGTGTGTTGGGCCTGTTGGGTACGGTTCTGTTGTGGGCTTATTTGCAAGTTGCATATACAGTATTACACCCACAGTTACACATTGTTGCATGCCATAACATAAATAAAAATATTTGCCTGTGTTGTTAATCATAGCACTTCTACTGATTGTAACATTAACCAGCAGCAGTATGATTTATCATGTCTGGTGATAAGCAAACTCATAAAAGGACTTGGTCTAGCCCCAGCAAGTCCACAGCCCTGCCTGTACCAAGCACGGCAAGCAGCAGTGATGCTGAATCAGAAGGTACTGTACGTTCATCTGGACGCATTCGGCGTCCCAAAATATTTTTTTCATCTAGCAAGGTGGTAAGTTCACATAGTACGTTGGGTGCTGAAAGAAGCTCTAGTAGTAGTAACCTAATGATAGCACTGTAACCACCACCAGTAGCAGTCACCCATTTTCTGCCCCGGCCTTCTATGGCAGTAGTAGGAGAGCATTACAGCTTAGCAGAGCTCCAAGTGAGGAAGTAGCAGCCACATCCAGTGTCTTGAGTTACCCTGTAGCTTCTGCCACTCTTGCTGATGTTTCACCCCTTCCCACTACTAGCATACTGCCAGTTCCTATGACCACCTGTAGCACAAGCACATCAGCCGGTGCCACCAGTGCCATCAGTAACACTTTTGCTGTCCCTGACACTGTAACCCTGTCCCACACTATAGCCACCAGCACCACTGCTTCAGCAAGTGCCTCCAGTGACAATGTCGAACCCATGGCTACTAGTACTGTAACCACTACCAGTGCAGTCACTGTAAATGTGGCTACTGCCATGACCCTGGATACTGCACCAACAGATATTTCCACAGTGCCTGTGACAATAAGTACCCCTACCCCTAGGACGCAATCCAAATGCAGCAGTCATGCTGCTCAGGTTGTTGATGATGTATTACATGAGAAGGATTCAGAGTTTGCAGAGCAGTCTTCTTGCTCCGAATATATTCCGGACCCTAGTGAGCTACCATCATCATCAGCATCTGGCAATGACACAGACACCCACATGAGTGACTTTGAGGATGAGTCAGAATATGCCTCATATCTGACTAGTAAAAACCTAAGAGCTGCAGAGTCTGCAGACAAACTGAGGAAAGGTGCTAGGAGTACTGAGCAAAGTGAGCATAGGCATGGTCAGCAGAGCAAGCAAGGCTTTAAACCTCCATCTGTCAAAAAAATGAAGCAGTCCACACTAAGCTTCAGCAGGGTTGTGTCACCTCGATCCACACAAGATAGGGAATGTTCTGATCAAGAAAGTCAGACAGCTGTTGTGGAGGAAGATCAAGGTGCTGTTGCAGCACACAGTTCAGCTGGTGATAAAAGTGGTAAAAAAAGGAGTAGCCATGGCCGACCTATTGGTGCGAAAAGTGTTGGCTCAAGTAAGGCTGTAAGAAGTGCTGTGTAGCTTTTTTTTAGCTTATCCAAAAATGATAAGGCAGTGTGTGGGCTGTGTCACACCGTAATTAGCAGGGAAAAAAAATGTCTCTAACCTAACTACCACGGCAATGAATAATCATTTGAAGCTGAAGCATGCCAGTGCACTGCAGGGATCCAGTGTGTTGCCCCACATACCTCTCAACTGTACCACATTACGAGGAACGTTCCTCATTTTACTTCAGAAAATGTCCCTGTTCCACATTGTGAGGACTTGTTCCACATTCAAAGTCAACAGTTTAAAGCAAAAATCTATAGTAAATGATGGAAAAAATAACTTAATCAATTAATAACAGACATTCTGAACATAAATGCAACATTTTAACAGTGTTTTGAGCTTCTTAGGTAAAGATTTGATTAAGTGTTCCACATTTTGCCCGTTTGTTCCACATTTTGACAGGGAATGTTCCACATTTGGAGGACAAAAGGTTGAGAGGTATGTTGCCCCACAGTATGCCAACAACACCCTCTTGTGGTACTGATGGGGGTCCAGATCACGTTGATGATTCCCAGTCACAAAGTTTCTTCATGCCCATCCACACCAGTGACATTTCATCACAAAACTGTGTCAGGACAAACTGTGGCTGTCTCTTTGCCTCCTGATGATTCATCTGCTGCACAGTCCACAACATCTCCCATTGAAAGGCATCAGACCCTATTACAGTCCCAGACTTCTTTGGCACCCATTATGCGGTCCTTTCATGCAAGGACTAAATATCACCTGTCACACCCATGTGCACAACAGATCACCCAGTTAATTGGGGAAATGATTGCACTTGATCTTCAGCCATTTTCAATGGTAGAAAACATTGGTTTTAGGCGGCTGATGAAACATTTGCACCCAAGGTATCAGATACCATCATGCACAACATTCTCCAGTACTGTTGTGCCCAACATTTATGAGGATGTGCACAAGGCAGTTTTGCAGTGACTATTAAATGCAATCGGGGGATGTGTTCCATTGCACAACAGACATATGGAGTAGCACAAACTCCAACCATGCATACATGTCGCTGACTGCACATTGGTAGGCAGCAGACTCAGCTGGTACAGGCAATGAAGGTGCAGGTCTACATACTTCCTGTCATTCCCCCTGGTGTAGGTTCCACAATGTCTCATAGCAGGTCTGCACTTCTGAATGTATCTGTTATGCCTGTGGATCACCGGTCCGCTAACATTTTGGCCTTCTTGCAAGACATGCTGTGTGTGTGGACTGAAGACACATTGCTGCGTGTTGATTTAATTGTGACTGACAATGCAGCAAATATGATAAAGGCCTTGTCTGATGGGCACTTTAAAGGCATCCGTTGTTATGCACACACTTTGAATCTGGTGGTGACAAAGTCCATTTGCAAGACACCAGAGGTTGATCAAACACTTCAAGACAGCAAGAAAAATTTGTGCCCATTTCCATCACTCAGTTAAAGCCACAAACTAACTGCGGCAGGTGCAAGAGCGCATTCAGATAGCACAGCACAGGCTGATACAGGATCTGTCATCACGGTGGAATTCGACATTCTACAAAGGCAAAGGCAACCGGAGCAGAAGTGAGTTCTCCATGAAATGAGTGTGGAGACAGATATTGGGGGAATTCTCAGCCACCAGGATTGGTCTGTTATTGAAGGAACAGTAAAGGTATTTGGTCCTTTTGAAAGAAGCACACGTGACATTAGTGCAGAAACAGCACTACTGAATCAGGTCATCCCTGCAGTCCAGATACTGAAGAAGTCGCTGCAGAGATTTTCAACCCATGCTGATCATGCTGATCTTGCACCTGCAGTGATGGCCCTTGTACACAATCTAACAATTGAATTGGGGAACAGGTTCACGGATATTTGTGCCACTAAGCCATATGTTTTTCCAACGATACTGGACCCGAGGTTTAAGTGTGAGATACTGCACCTTGAAATGCCTGCCCACTGTGTCAATGAGTTTTATCAGCAGATGTGCTCAGAGCTCACCTTTACAATGTGTGCCAAGGATGTGATGCCTACTGAAGTAGCTCTGGGAGAACAAGAACAGCAGGTGGAGGATGCCCAAGAAATGGAGGAAGAAGACTGCTGGGCACAACTCAGTTCATCCCTACAGGCGGAGCAAAGAAATCGAAATGAGCAGCACCCACTCTCGGCCAGCAATGTTTTGAATTATTCTTGACAGAAGCTCTTGAACCCATCTCAGTTGACCCAATGGAGTACTGGACCAAAAAGTTGAAATCATCACCTCACGTAGCACAGCTGGCCATGAAATACCTGAGCTGCCCCCCGACCAGTGTGCCATCAGAGAGGTTGTTTAGCACAGCGGGGGATGTGGTGGAGCCTCGCAGATCCTCATTAGACCCTGAACATGTTGAGCAACTTGTGTTCATCAAGCTCAATTTACCACATCTCGATTACAAATACAAGTCTTGAATAACTGAATTTTGTAGCACTTTAATAACAATGCTATTTTTATGTGACACATGCCCCCTGTACTTATGGTGCTGGCCTGGGCCAACTTGTGGACTATTTGCACTGACACCCCATCTGGTATTATGTTAATGACACTCAATATTGCTTTTTTTCCAAAAAACCCATGACTGGTGATGCTGTCCTTTGTTGCAAAATTATGCTGAGCATCCACCACCTCACATTTCACGGACACCATAAGTGGTTTACAAATTCATGTGATTATTAAAAAGGCACAATGCCTGACGCATTTCAGATCCTAAAAGATCTGTTTCAAAGGCAATTACAACAAGACTGAGCACTATTATATATACATAAGTGTTGTGGCATCACAGTGACATCATAATACAAACAAACTTCAAATTCATAGGATGTAATACACCCTGACCACATGATGTGCCCATGTGAAACATCCATTACCCACCCTTAAGTGCTACATATTGTTAAACAGACAATTCCAAAGGTAATATAACACAGTGTTACTAAACTGCATTGCATAACCATTGAAAGTGCAGATGTTGAAAACATATAATATTGTATATATGCAACAGCAAAGCCAAATAATCGTCTTCTATATCATAATGTACAGAAAAGCAGTGGAAGGGAAAAAGGGGAATAAAAGAGGTAAGAAGGGGGAAAAAAGAGCAAAACAAAAATTAAAAATGGAGAAAATAAAGGGGGAAGGGAAGGGGGAAATTTAAGATTTTCACTGTCAGAATCCAAAAGTAATGTAGCAGCAGCTAGCAACCCATCAATGTGTAACACTTCATTTCCATTTTCTTTTCCTCAGCGGTCCGAGATCCAGCCCATAATTTAAGCCAGGGAACTTATTATCTTCTAATGTTACAATCCAAAACGTTGCTTTATTCAGCGGCACTATATCATTACTGTATTAGTGAACTGATCTCGTAGGGTGAAACACCTTCTTGATGCCCTGAAATTCTAGTTTTTAGGCACCAGGTTGTTTTACCCCCATAGAAGGCCGGGGCTGAACATGTTGTCAGGTAAATAACCCCTGAGGAGTCAAGAGGTAAGTAACTGTCTTACTGAATATTTCCTTTGAACATTACAGCTGGTGAATGTTTTACTAACTGCAACATTTTTGCGATGGACATGTCTTTTGCACTGTACACAGCAATTCATTTGCTGATTTAACCAAGTTTTTTGAAACTTGGGTTCAGTGTAATTGATATGTACTGAAATGAATGTCCTTCAGTGTTTTAGCTCTTCTGCATGACATTCTTGGTGGCTGTTCTGTATCAATATAGTGCGGCTGAATAAAGAAAAGTTTTGGACTGTAACTTTGGCAGATAATAAGTTTCCTGGCTTAAATTATGGTCTTGATCTCAGACCATATTTGTGGAAAATAAAATGGAAATGAAGTGTTACACATAGATGACTTGCTTGCTGCTGCTACATTACTTTTGGATTCTGACAGTGAAAATGTTAAATTCCCCCTCCCTTTCCCCCTTTATTTTCTCCATTTTTAATTTTTTTGTTTGGGTCTTTTTTTTTCCCTTCTTACTTCATTTATTCCCCTCCTCCCTTCTAATGCTTTTCTGTACATTATGATATAGGCAATTATTTGGCTATGCTGTTATATATATATATATGATACATGTTTTCAACATCCGTACTTTCAATAGTTATGCACTGCAATTTAATAACACCGTGTTTTATTACCTTTGGAATTGTCTGTTTAACAATATGTAGCACCTTAGGGTGGGTAATGGATGTTTCACATGGACACATCATGTGGTCAGGGTGTATTACATCCTATGAATTTGAAGTTTGTTTGTATTTTGATGTCACTGTGATGCCACAACACTTATGTATATATAATAGTGCTCAATCTTGCTGTAATTGCCTTTGAAAAAGGATCTTTTGGGATCTGAAATGTGTCAGGCATTGTGCTTTTTTAGTAATCACATGAATTTGTAAACCATTTGTGATGCCCATGAAATGTGAGGTGGTGGATGCTCAGCATAATTTTGCACAAATATTCTAAGTAGTCGCTTAGAGCAGCACCAGCCAAGTGTAATATTTGGTCTGTAATCATCAGTCTCCATTCTCCAGTATTCCCCATGCCTAAAATATGCTGGATACCAATGTGTCATCACCTGTCTCCAGTATTGCCCATGCCTGAAATTTGCCAGATACCAATGTGGCATCACTAGTCTCCAGTATTGCCCATGCCTGAAATTTGCTGAATACCAATGTGGCATCACCAGTCTCCAATATTGCCCATGCCTGCAATTTGCCAGATACCAATGTGGCATCACCTGTCTCCAGTGTTGCCCATGCCTGAAATTAGCTGAATACCGATGTGGCATCACCAGTCTCCAGTATTGCCCATGCCTGAGATTTGCTGAATACCAATGTGGCATCACCTGTCTCCAGTATTGCCCATGCCTGAAATTAGCTGAATACCAATGTGGCATCACCAGTCTCCAGTATTGCCCATGCCTGAGATTTGCTGAATACCAATGTGGCAACACCAGTCTCCAGTATTGCCCATGCCTGAGATTAGCTGAATACCAATGTGGCATCACCAGTCTCCAGTATTGCCCATGCCTGATATTTGCTGAATACCAATGTGGCATCACCAGTCTCCAGTATTGTCCATGCCTGAAATTATCTGAATACCAATGTGGCATCACTAGTCTCCAGTATTGCCCATGCCTGAAATTTGCCAGATACCAATGTGGCATCACCAGTCTATAGTATTGCCCATGCCTGAAATTAGCTGAATACCAATGTGGCATCACCAGTCTCCAGTATTGCCCATGCCTGAGATTAGCTGAATACCAATATGGCATCACCAGTCTCCAGTATTGCCCATGCCTGATATTTACTGAACACCAATGTGGCATCACCAGTCTCCAGTATTGCCCATGCCTGCAATTTGCCAGATACCAATGTGGCATCACCTGTCTCCAGTATTGCCCATGCCTGCAATTTGCCAGATACCAATGTGGCATCACCTGTCTCCAGTATTGCCCATGCCTGAAATTAGCTGAATACCAATATGGCATTACCAGTCTCCAGTATTGCCCATGCCTGAGATTAGCTGAATACCAATGTGGCATCACCAGTCTCCAGTATTGCCCATGCCTGAAATTTGCTGAATGCCAATGTGGCATCACCAGTCTCCAGTATTGCCCATGCCTGAAATTTGCCAGATACCAATGTGGCATCACCTGTCTCCAGTATTGCCCATGCCTGAAATTTGCCAGATACCAATGTGGCATCACCAGTCTATAGTATTGCCCATGCCTGAAATTTGCTGAATACCAATGTGGCATCACCAGTCTCCAGTCTTGCCCATGCCTGAGATTTGCTCTCCAGTATTCCCCATGATTGAAATATGCCAGATACCAGTGTGGCCTCACTAGTCTCCACTCCGGTATTCATTTACCATGTCAAATCACCAACAGTTATGAAGAAGAAGTCTGGATGATGATGACCGCCCAAGCCAGAGTGATGTTGCTCATCTTCAAGTACCACATTGTGCGCTACCAGCAAAAGTAAGTACATTGTATGAAATCTTTTAATTGTTTTATGTTTGTCTGGGTGAAGGGGTTTGGGAATTATAATTGAACAATGCATCTGTATTTCTGTAATCCTGTATCTTGGATAGAAATTAATCATGTTTATTTTTTTTTTTTTTTTTTTTACCCTGCTGGAATTTTATCATGAGTCTGATGGACTCTTTGAAAAACACTGTGTGTATGACTTGTGAAGGTAAGTATTCAGTCATTTCATTGTTTTCTTTCTGTTTGGTGGTATTTGTGTGAGAATTACTGAAATAAAACGGTGTAGGCTGGCCCAGTGTCATGGAGAGCTGAGGCGCTAGACACCTTACTTCACACTGCGCAGGTGACATGGGTTCGGGAATGACTTCTGGTCACCACAGGTTGCCGGACTGTTGGGGGGTTGGGGGTGGGAGTTGAAATGAGCACCTGCGCTCCTCTCCTGGGTGGGGGGGTGCCCATCTGTAGTCCTGCCATAGCTGTGTGAAGGCCCAGCAACGAGCGTAGGTGGACCCTGGTGACTAGCAGGGTGGGGGTGCCCCACAAGGCATGCATGCACATGTCTCCACATGTGCATGTCACATCAGGGGTGTGTGGGCAGGGCATGGGATGGGAGAGAAAACAAAAAAAGCAATACATCAAAAAAAGAGGAAGAAATAGCACTGTCTGACCAGTGACCACTGATTTTGAATCATCTGATGGCGACATGAGAAGGGAGACTTCATGGATGTGTACAGGCCATTTGGAAGCACTTAATTTCATTATGTGTCCCTAACAGGTAGCATTCATTAAAAGCCATCTCTGTGGCCACACATCATGGGCAGAATGGGCGTCATGGAAGAGTGCCGTCCTCACAGACGTCCCTCTCAGCTACGAAGGTAAGATTTGAATTTGTATGTATGTTGGCCTGATGAAGTAAAGTTATAGTGTTCTATGGGCATAATTATGTTTTATTAGTGTTTTTAAGAACAGAATTAGTTAACGATCTGTCACGTGTGTTTCCTGTAGTACCCTATCCCATTAAGAGGAGTGTGCCCATATGTAGATTGTCAATTAAATACCAGTATTGACCGAGTTAAGCCTATTGAAGTTATACTGTTGTCCTATGGGCATAATTATGTCTTAATAGTTGCTTTTTTTTAAAGCCCACCATTATTTAAGGGTGTGGCATATTTTATTCTTGTAGTACACATTGTTTTTTGCACCCAAGTACAATAAATGACAGTTATGTCTTCTTATTCTTCCAGTTGAATCCTATGAGAAACTGAACGGAATGCCCATTGTGAACTATTTTTCTGTGCATCCTCCTCCAGATCCTGTGCATCCTCCTCCAGAAACAGCAGTGGGATATGATAGCCTGCCCTCCTGCACCAGTGTACAAGCCAAAGTGACATGACATCTGCATCCTCCTCCTGAAGCATCAGCAGCACAAGACAGCCAGTGGCAGTGGCACCAGTATACAAGTCAAAGTGCTATGACATCTGCATCTTCCTCTTGAAGCATCAGCAGCACAACACAGCCTGTGGCACCAGTGTATGAGCCAAGGTGCCATGACATCTGCATCCTCCTCCACAACAGAACCGTACCCAACAAGACAGCCTGTGGCACCAGTGTACAAGCCAAGGTGACACGACATCTGCATCCTCCTCCATAACAGAACCATACCCAACAAGACAGCCTGTGGCACCAGTGTACAAGCCAAGGTGGCACAACATCTGCATCCTCCTCCACAATAGAACCATACCCAGCAAGAAAGCTTGTGGCACCAGTGTACAAGCCAAAGTGCCATGACATCTGCATCTTCCTCCAGAAGCACCAGCAGCACAACACAGCCTGTGGCACCAGTGTGCAAGCCAAGGTGCCATGACATCTGCATCCTCCGCCAAAACAGAACCATACCCAACAAGACAGCCTGTGGCACCAGTGTACAAGTCAAGGTACCATGACATCTACATCTTCCTCCTGAAGCATCAGCTGCACAACACAGCCTGTGGCACCAGTGTACAAGCCAAGGTGCCATGACATCTGCATCCTCCTCCACAACAGAACCATACCCAACAAGACAGCCTGTGGCACCAGTATATAAGCCAAAGTGCCGTGACATCTGCATCTTCCTCCTGAAGCATCATCAGCACAACACAGCCTGTGGCACCAGTGTACAAGCCAAGGTGTCACGACATCTGCATCCTCCTCCACAACAGAACTGCATTCTAACAAGACAAATCTGTGGCACCAGTGTATGCTTCAAGTGCCATGACATCTGCATCTTCTTCCTGAAGCATCAGAAGCACAACA
The DNA here is from genome assembly GCA_016271365.2 of Neoceratodus forsteri. Classification (NCBI taxonomy): domain Eukaryota; kingdom Metazoa; phylum Chordata; order Ceratodontiformes; family Ceratodontidae; genus Neoceratodus; species Neoceratodus forsteri. The sequence continues at coordinate 741,159,227 of CM057449.1, forward strand.
CAGCCTGTGGCACCAGTGTACAAGCCAAGGTGCCACGACATCTGCATCCTCCTCCACAACAGAACCGTACCCAACAAGACAGCCTGTGGCACCAGTGTACAAGCCAAAGTGCTGCGACATCTGCATCTTCCTCCTGAATCATCAGCAGCACAACACAGCCTGTGGCACCAGTGTACAAGCCAAGGTGCCACGACATCTGCATCCTCTTCCACAACAGAACCATACCCAACAAGACAGTCTGTGGCACCAGTGTACAAGCCAAAGTGCCACAACATCTGCATCCTCCTCCACAACAGAACCGTACCCAACAAGACAGCCTGTGTGGCACCAGTGTACAAGTCAAGCTGCCATGGATTCTGCATCCTCCTCCTGAAGCCTTAGAAGCACAAGACAGTCTGTGGTGGCAGTGGCACCAGTGTACAAGCCAAAGTGACATGGATTCTGCATCCTCCTCCTGAAGCCTCAGCAGCACAAGACAGCCTGTGTAGCATTAGCACCAGTGTACAAGCCAAAGTGACATGACATCTGCATACTCCTCCGGAATCAGCAATGAGACAAGGCAGCCCGTGGTACCAGTGTACAAGATAAAGTGCCATGACATCTGCATCATCCTCCTGAAACAGCAGCGGGGCAAGGCAGCCTGTGACACCAGTGTACAAGCCAAAGTGCCATGACATCTGCATCCTCCTTCTGAAGCATCAGCAGCACATGACAGCCTGTGTGGCAGTGGCACCAGTGCACAAGCCAAAGTGCTGTGACCTCTGCATCCTCCTCCTGAAGCAGCAGCAGGACAAGGCAGCCTGTACCCTGTAGCACCAGTGTACAATCCAAAGTGCCACGACCTCTGCATCCTCCTATTGAAGCAGCAATGCCATACGACAACCTGTGGTACCAGTGTACCAGCCAAAGTGCCATGACAGCTCATTCTACTCTCCATGAAGCCATTTAAAGGACTTGTATGCAAGTTCCTCTGAAACATTTCACTAGCCGAATACCGAATACTGAATAATGAATATCTGGGAACCGAATCCCGAATATTTGGCCGAATATTCGAAAAAAGGTATTCACACAGCCCTACTGCCAAGTACGCTCTCTCAAACACCAATAGCTGTCTCTATAGGGGCTCATATTCAGCTCTGTGCCACCCTGCGATACAGGTCACATAGAGATACTGCCCAGTCAGTCATAGGGAATCCAAATCTTAAGCTAGGAGGGCAGATGCTTCCTCCTGACTGGATAATCTGATTTCAGGGGGCCCAGCTAAAGGATCTGTGGTCAGAGGGAAGTTGTCAGTCAGTGGGTGCTATCATGGTGCAGTTCCATCTGGACCCGAAACAAGTGTTTAAAGTTTTTCAATTCCAGCACCTCCTGACCTCACAGACTTCCCTTCCCCACACAGATGAAGGTACGGGGGAATGGATTCACTCTCTGATCCCAGAGGTCATTAGGGCATATGCTATTTCCTCACTCTATTCAGCTCTACTCAACAGGGTAACTGATTCCCGATACAGGGATCCCAAATATTGGGTGGAACAATTCCCCTCATCCCAAGGGTGCTAGAAATCGATATGGCATGATACACATATATTCCCCAGGATAGATTGAGGTTAACCCAGTATCACATACTGAATAACATGTACTGGACCCCTGTTAAATTATCCAAGCTAGGCAGGGAATTCTCTTCTCTATGCCGAAGGTGTCAACAGCAGGAGGGCACACTCCGGCATATCTTTTGAGACTGCCCATCTATTAAAGCATTGTGGGACTTGATGAAGTCTAAAGCTGACCCCTTGCTAGGCCTTCAGGATTTGTTCACTCCCCAAGTCTGTCTGATTGATGATTTTTCACAAGTGTCTGTCCAGGTGAGCCGGTATCACATAGCCATGTTTTCCATGTCTTTGAAGAAACTGATACTTCGGCACTGGCTAAGTGACCACTGGATTACGTACACAGAATGGCTACAGGAATTGCTATTTAATCTCCAGGCTGAGCAGCTCAAGGCAAGTCTGTGGGGCTCCCTACCTCAATCTAAGAAAATATGGGACAGCCTGCATACCCTGTATTTACTCCAGGCTGGGGGGGGGTCCCATAATCACACTCCTTGCAAACTCTCAGCCTCTCTTCGGCTGCAGAAGTGCATTCTGCACTGTATAGGTGCGTGCCTCTAGAGCACCTCTCTCTCAGATGGAAGCCAAGTCAAGGGGTGGAAGGGTGAGTGGGGGGGAGGATGGGGGAGGTGAAGGGGGATGTTCTCCCTTCTGGGGGAAGGGGGAGTGGGGTGGTTGGACATGTGGATTGTACTGTAATGATACATTTTACCTGTCATGATTGTTCATGTGTGGCTGTATTGTGACATGACTAATAAACTTTAAATTTAAAAAGAAAAAACACTGGACTTATATGGTTGGACCAAGGCAGGCCCATTAGCAATCTTGCTGCAATGTACTGCACCAGCTGCATCTGGTGGAGGCTACCCCCACTGACACTGAAGTATAGACGTTGTAGTAATCGAGCCTGGAGGTTACAAAAGCATGCACCAGTGTGGGCAGGTCATCAGGCAGGATTAAGGGCTTAATCCGGGTGACATTCCTCAGAAGATAAAAACTATTTTGGATGACGGAAGACACCTGAGCCTCAAGTGTCAATCCGTCATCAAGGATGACTCCCAGATTTCACACGTTATTGGATGCCACCAGTGAGGTGGCATGCAGGAACAGCCTTGTCCCTGCTCTGGTGGTGACCATGTCCCACCCACGACCTGGCTCAATCACCAGTACCTCTGTCTTGTCTGGGTTGAACCTTAACCAGTTTGAGGACATCTAGTCCTGGATCTTGGCTAGGCATTTGTTTAGCAAGTCCACAGCATCCAATGTTTCAGGGGCAGAGGACATATACAGCTGGGTATCATCTGCATAGCAGTGAAAACTGAGACCGTACCACCTAATGATGTCACCCAGGGGTAGAATATACACTATAAACTGCATGGGCGACAAGATCGAACCCTGAGGAACTCCACAGAACAGGAGCTTCAGGCAGGATGAGAAACCTGCCAACACTACCCACTGTTTCCTACCTGTCGGAAAGGACTGAAACCAGCTGATGACTTTGCCAGTGAGTCCACAGAGCCCCCTAAGGTGATCAAGTAGCACCATGTAGTCTACGGTGTCAGAAGCTGAGGAGAGATATAGGAGAATGAGAATTGACATTCTCCTCTGTCCCTCACCCTGAGGAGATCATTTTGCACCTTAACTAATGCTGTTTCAGTGCTATGCTTTCTCCTAAATCCAGACTGGAGTGGTTTGTAGATGTCAAAGGTCATTAGGTGGGCCTCAAGCTGCACCGCCACCACTTTCTCCACAACCTCCCCAATAATGGAAGATTGATACAGGTCAGTAATTTGCTAAGATGTCAGGTTGAGCAAAGGCTTCTTCAGAAAGGGCCTCACCAATACCTCCTTCAAGGCATTGGGGAGGAACCCCTCTGACAGTGAGCACTGGACAATCTCAGCAAACACTGGACCACCAGACTCAACACATCCCACTAGGAGACACGTCGGGCCCGGGTCCAGTTCACAAAAAGTGGGTCATAGTTTTACCTGGAACAAATGATGCCATGGAGGTGCATAACAGCTGCCTGGATGAAATCCAGGACTGGATGGCCTCCAACTGGCTGAGGCTACACCCAATCAAGACGGAGGTCCTGGTGATTGAGCCTGGTCATGGGTGTGATGGGATTGTCTCCAGAGTGGCAACAGAACTGGTCCTGGGACTCACTCTGTTGATGGCTTCCCCTAGGGAGAGAAATCTGGGTGTTTTCCTGGATGACAGATTGACACTTGATGCTCAGGTATCATCTGTTGTCCAAAGTGGGCTTTACCACTTAAAGAATATTACCTGGACTAAACCCTTAGTTCAGCCCGAAGAACTGCCATCACTAGTACATGCCTTTGCTACTTCCAGGCTTGACTAATGTAATGCTCTATACTTTGGGGTCTGTGGAGGGATCCTCCGCCAGCTGCAGCTGGCGCAGAACGCAGCGGTCAGGTTGCTGACAGGCTTATCTAGAGCCTGTCATGTGACTCCTGTCCTGTGGGATCTGCGCTGGCTGCCTGTCAGGTGGAGAACCATCTTCAAGTTAGGCTTGGTCACCTACAAATCCCTCTACGGGTTGGGCCCTGGTTACCTAGCAGCTCTCCTTTCCCCTATCACTCCATGCCATTCCCTTCACTCCTCCACCAGGGGCCTCCTTGCAATTCTGAAGGCCAGGTTGAAAACCTCTGGTGACCGTGCTTTCAAAGTAGCAGGCCCCACCCTCTAGAACTCGCATCTTAGATCTATAAGGGAGGCCCCATTGGTGGAGGCATTTAGGAGGGGCCTAAGGACATAACTTTTTAAAATGGCCTATCCAGTCTACCCATAATGTTTTAATTCTGTTTTACCATTGTAGTATTTATTAATTATTTATCATCAGTTTTTGCTTGTATTTAAAAAATGTTAAATAACTCTGTTCAAGTGTCATTTTATTGTTAACATTACCCTGCCTGTTTCTGTTTGTGATTGAGTAAGGTGCTCAAAGCCTCTGGGAATGGTTGCCTTATAAATAAACCTTACTTACTTTTTGGACCATTGGTGGGAGGGGTGAGTGGGGGAACTACAAAACTACAAGCAGGGCTGCAGCTATGAATCCTGGGGCCCCGGACAAGTCACTTGGAATGGGCCCCCGTTTCCCAAACCAGCTAATGACAGAGGTAATGCCAGCTCCTCAGGAGGGCCCCTCCTGAGCTCGGGGCCCCGGACAACTTCCCCACTTACCCTCCCATTACTGCGGCCCTGACTACAAGTAAAAACAAAAACCACAAAGGAGCTCGCACTAGGACAGGGTGCCATGGAAAACTAAAAGTCAAAAACACAAATCCAGGCACTCCACCACCCACAAAGGGACTTAGCCCAGAAGGAAACATTTAAAAGTTTATTGAGTTACTGACGTGTTTCTGGTCCCACTGGACCCTTTATCAGAGCTTTGATAAAGGGTCCAGTGGGACTTTCAACTTTCAACGATCAGCTGGCCATGTTCCCTCTAAACAAGCTGTCAGTGGTCCCTAATTATTTTAACTAAAGGCTTCTCCATTAGGGTAGAAGACCTAAAACAAAGCTGTAAAAGCAGTGTAGTCCCAGTATGTGGAGGGACTACTTTAACTAAAAAATACATATTAGTTACAACTTTTTTCATGTTAAAATGTGTATTATAAGAATTATATCAACTTTAAATATAAAAGCTTATTTTATAAGCACAATAAGACATGGTTGGGTGTTAGTGGTACTCAGATACCCACACACCCGGGGCTGAAGCACTCAGCCTGAGGCCTCACACCTCACTACGCCGCTGGGTGTGCAGGTATCTCAGTACTACTAACACTCAGCCATGTCTTACTGCTTACTCAATCTCTGCTCAGTTCTACAGGAAGTATGTTCATCCACTCACTCACACAACAAAAAGGCCTCAGATGGAACAAGGGCTTCTGTTGTATGTACACTAGGTTAACAGCAGAAATATTACTGTTAAGCAGGAAAGGACAGGAGGGGGATTTTTTTATGGCCAGCACAGAAACACCAGAAATTAAAACTGTAAGTACTATGGTACTTGATTTTTAAATGTGAGTGTTAAGAAGAGGATTATGAAGGCAAATAACATTTAACTATTTTTTTATATTTAAGGCATTTTTATTTTTAGGGTGTAGCTGAAGCATTCATATGAGTAAAGGTGGCAGCCATGTTTGTGCTGTGTGCGGCTTGTATGGATTTTATTGTGGCAAGGGCTGCTGGATCTTTATCCAGTGCTGTTGTGCTGAGATAACAGCACGGATAAAGATAGCCCTCAGCCAATCAGGATTCACAATTTTTCAAACCTGTTTTATAATTAGGGGTTGACATCTACAGTAACTGAATCTTACAGAACTGACTGAATTGAACCTCAATACATTGCTTGAGAAAATCAAAAAGGATGTAAACAGGTGGTCTTTTCTGCCATTGACTCGGATAGAGAAGGCCAAAGACGTGATAAAGATGAATGTTTTACCAAAGTTTTTGTTTTTATTCCAAAGCCCTCCCTGTCAAAAACCCAGTTTCAGTTTTCAATGAATGGGAAAGTGTTCTGAGTGATTTTTTTATGGAAAGGTGAACATGCTATGGTACATTTAGGAAAACTAAATGCATCTGAACAATATGCAGGTATCCAAGTCCACAGCCTATACTGGTACTACTATGTTTGTCAAATTGAGCCAACCTTATTTTGGAATAAGGAAACTGAGACCCTGCCACAATGGGCTAGGATAAGTAAGTGCAACCCCCAGGTCACTTCTTTAACTGGTGTGCACCCCCCCCCCCCATTAACTATCTGGAAACACTGGTGCACTTATACTGGCATATCATTTACTTTAGTAAAAGGTAGGTACTACCCTTGGCGTTAGGATGTATACCTGGTTCATTTTCTAGAGGAAGAGAGGGGTGGGGGTACAGAAACAAACAACTTGAACCCTGTGTAAATAACACAACGCAGGTCCTGGGTGGAGGCTGCTAGGCATATGCTTAATCTAACCTGCTGAGGGGGACCCCGTAAATACACACAGCCAGAAGCAAAAAAACAAAATGTTCATGACAGCATTACAATGACTGGGATTGTGCAGTGCAGCTTTGTTCAAAGATGGCAAGTAAAGCTGAAGTGGACCCCCAAGGGTTGGTTCAGGTTGGACAGGTACAAAATCCAAGAACTCTCCTTGCATTGCAGTACAGTTCATGAACAAAACAGAAACATCTTCCCAAATTCCCAAAGTGCATCTGTGGACACTGGGCCATGCACACGAGCATCTCTTTTTTCTTTCCCATGAGTGTTATTTAGTGAAATCTGAGCCACACACTCAGCACTCTTCTCGGACATAGCTGCAATACATGAAAACTCAGCCACACACCTTAATCTGCAGCATGGCCACTTGCTCAGCTAAAAAAATACTGGTGCCTTTTACAAACCAGGAAGCCCTGCCTTGTAAGCGCTTAGATGGCGTTCCTCCCACCCTTGGCCCCAACCGACAGACTGTGCAATTCTTCAGGGTTACACCATTGAAACCCCCATTCCCCACTGAAATGCTAGATGTCCCATACTTTACTCATCACAACACTAGGGTGACACAGAGAAAATAAACTGCACTCACTGGGGTCCACAGTTTAACTTTGTTCACTCACCCTAGTGAGACTAGGGGCACTGACAGGTGTAATCCAGCCTTATCTATGGGCACACGCACCTCAGACTATTCAGTCCCCTAAGAACATTTGTGGAGATCTAGTCTCCCTTTCAGTACTCACAGAACCTGTTCTGTCCACTGGGCATGGAACAACCAAAAAGAAACAGGAAGGGCATTCTTCTGGGTAGCCGGTCCACACAGTCTATTTCAGGTCCTATACCAAGGCAGCTGAAAACACTTCAGAACATTCAGGGGATTGGCCCTTGAGTCCACAGAGAACAAGCAGATCCTTCCACTTCACCGGGAGTAGAAATCAGGAACACCTGCTGTAGTTTTGTCTCCACCACTTCAACTGGAAGCTGGAAATGACATACGACTAGAGTGAGAAATCCTGGATCCTCTGTCAGAGCCCACTGGCAGTCCTTCTGTCACTCTCACCTCCTCACTCCACTACAGGCTGAACAACTCAAACTCAACTTAGCATTCTAAGCTCCCCAAAGCAGTTATCCACACAGTGTGGCTAATGCTGCTGCGAGAGTTCTAAATTACCTAATCATTCCTCCCTCAGGCTAGCTGAGTGAACAATGAAATCATTATGTAAGTAGCCCCTAATGAACTCCCTACGAGCTGCCTGCTGCCTTCCTAACAATAATACTGATCGGATTCTTGTAACCCCAGGGACTGGGTGGTTACACTCGCCCCTTGCCAGGTAAATGACTGTCCGCAGTCATTCCCTCATCTGGCACCAGGCCATCCTACCTCTAATGCCCCCTGCGGGGAGGGTTGATCAAGTCCTCCCCTACCTTGTGCCAGGCAAAGGCAGGTGACACCCAAGGATAGAGGCCCACTAAAGAAACTTCAGTTCCTATCCTATTACTGTACTATCTATAGATCTTCAGTGGCTCCAAGAAACTGCCTGAAGCATGTCCTACCAGACAGCATTGGTGATCCCTATATTCGGAATCAGGGCCACCAACCTGCCTTCACCCCTAACCCTCTAGGGGAAAAACTGTCTGACCTATGCTACCTACCATACGCCCAAACCCAAACAAAAAAATAATTTTACACCTGTACCTGTAAAACGAAAAAGGTTAGACATTGCACTAAACAATTACACAAGCCTCACAAATCTACATCTTCTTCCAGTAACACCTGCAAAAGAAAACACTACAAAAACATTTCTGCAAACAACTACAACCTGTAAAGCCAAAAACAGTGACCAAAACCCTCCCACTGAACACTGCGCAAGCCCAAAAAGCACTTTTTAAAAGGATTTTTTTTACAAAAGTAAAACAATAGAAAACATAGACATTTGCAAAAACATTTGGGGTGTGTGTGTAGGGGGGGGTGTCTCTGCAAAGTCCCAATCTAAGAAGGAGTCCAGAGTGCTGAAGCACTACAACTAGAGTCTCTCCTAGGCTGGAGACTGCTGAGCACAGTCCTGGAACAGGCACAAGGCCTGCAAGCACTGCAGTCTAGATGTAAAGTCTATTGGAGGTTATATTCCATAGAGTCTTCCATTTTTTTGCAGGACAGTTAAATAAAAATGAAAAAGGTCTCTTACTTATTCCTGATGACAAAAGGATGTCAACAACACCTCTCTGGTGCGGTGGCCTGCTGATCTTTGGCTGCTGGTTAGACAAAATCTTCAGATCAGATGTTTCCACAACCTCCTACGGGACCCGAACTGGAAATCTTCTCCGAACCTGCTGGGCTGATGAACCTGGATGTTACCACAGACGAACCTGGATGCTGCTGCAGACAAATCTGGATCTTGCTGCAGACAACTCTGGATCACCAGAAGAAAGGCATCTCCATCCTGGGTTGCTGCCTCTTTGGTGGCAGATGGCTGAGCTAGCAAGGGCTGAATTCACATTTGGCAGGCGGGCACAATTTTCAGGGATGGCACCAATCTCTGGGGTAGTACCATTCCAGATCTGGGGTATAGACTGTCACCCCATCTGGACTAACCATGCGAACATAAATGAAATGTCTCTTGGCCAGCTTTGTCCACTATTCCCACAGAGTTGATCAACAAAGTTCTGCCACACCTCCAGAACGGCAGTCTCATAGAAACATAGAATTTGACGGCAGATAAGTACTGCTTGGTCCACCTAGTCAGCCCATTTCCCCGTCTACTGGATAAGTGGCAGATTCCAGTTACCCAACAACCTACTTTCTCATACCCCTCACTATAATTGCCTTATGTCTGTCCCATGCATTCTTGAATTCCCCCACTGTTTTTGACCCCACGACCTCCTCAGGAAGGTGGCTCCATGCATCCACCACCCTCTCCATGAAAAATACTTCCTCACATTGCCCATGAGCCGTCCCCCTCTATCTTCAAATTGTGCCCCCTTGTTCTTGTACATCTCTTTTTCTAAAAGATGCTCCCGTCTTGGACTTTGTTGATTCCCTTGAGGTACTTGAAAGTTTCTGTCTCCTCCTCCCATAGGGTATACATATTATGCACGTTTAGTCTCTCTTCATATGGCTTCTGTTATAGACCCTGCACCATTTTAGTTGTCCTCCTCTGGACTGCCTCCATCCTGTCTATGTCCTTGCAGAGATGGGGTCTCCAGAACTGCATGCAGTACTCCAGATGGGGTCTCACCAACTGTCTGTACAGAGGGATAACAACTTCCTGTTTTCTACTGGTGATGCTTCTTCCTATACATCCTAGTATCCCCCAGCCCTCCTTACTGCCTTCTCACACTGCTTACCTATCTTAAGGTCATCTGATATGACTACCCCCAGGTCTCTTTCCATTTGTGTTGGTTGTTAGTACCTCCACCCCCCCCCCATTGTGTACTCTTCCCCTGGGTTTTTGTTTCCCAGGTGCATTATTTTGCACTTTTTTGCATTGAATCTAAGCTCCCATAGTTTTGACCATTCCTCCAATCTTGCCAAGTCCCTTCTCATCCTTTGCACTTCCCCTTGTGTATCAACCCTGTTGCAGACCTTTGTGTCATCTGCAAAGAGGCATACTTTTCTCTCCAGCCCCTCTGCAATGTCTCCTGTAAAGACATTAAAGAGGACCAGTCCCAATACTGAACCCTGTGGTACCCCACCTAGTAACCCCCCTTTCTTCAGAGTGTACTTCATTTACTAGTACCCTCTGGGTCCTGTTGTACAGCCAGCTTGTCACCCAGGCTACCACCATGGGACCCACTCCAAGGCTGGCTAACTTGTTTATTAATACTTTGAGTGAGACTGTGTCAAATGCCTTGCTCAAGTCTAGGTATGCCATATCCACAGGCCCTCCCTGGTCTACAACTTTGGTTATCCAGTCAAAGAAATCTATTAGCTTTGTCTGACATGACCTTTGACCTTCCTGCTGTGAATGGGTCCTGAGCCCCGCTGGCCTCTAGGTACTCAACAATTCTTTCTTTCAGAAGTGATTCCATCATTTTGGGAGCACGTTAATTCACTCCCGATAATACATTCCCCAACAACTCACTCCCGACAGCTCGCTCCCCACTAACTCGTGCCCACTCTTTCTCGCTCCGCGTCGTTTCACTCCCACTACGATCAGGCAAAGCAGTAAGTGATTCATGTAGTAAGTCCATTTTCAAAAGTAGCAATGCAGGGATTCATGACAATTAAATGCTGGGCACTATGATCAGGCAAAACAGTATGTGCGGTAAGAGAAATGCTGGGCAACAAACACGCTGTCACTACAAGGCACTACGATCAGGCAAAGCAGTAAGTCCATTGCAATGCAGAGATTCATGACAATTAAATGCTGGGGCACTACGATAAACAAGTACACGGCTATTAACATTTTCGAAAGAGGCAAAGCAGGGATTCATTAAATTAATTTTACCTTATCTGTTTGCAGTAGTCATGCATTCATGCAGCCTGCCAATCACACGCTGTGATGCTGCAGACGCCGTTGCCATAGTAACCATTATATCCAACCATAGATCCACCAAGATGCACCAAGATAAAGAAAACTTTATTTAAAATTTTAAAAACACAGTCTAATGTTGATGTCGATTCAGTATTCAAAACAGTGTGCAATGCTTCTTAGGATTTCTTCGGTGGTGCGTTCCTCAAACTTAGCAAGTATTGTTTCAAGTCGTGCTGCACTATCCTTGTATGCCCTCTTTGCTGTGGTTAGTTGATTGCCAGCAATTAACTGTTCAATCTCTGCATCCCTTTTTTTTTGAATGCACTTAATGCCATCAATAAACTTCCATAATGTTGGGTGTGACATGCAGAGTATTGCCTTCATCCCCTCTATGAAATGCCTCCACAGCATTGTTTGTACGGGCTCGTTTTTCAGTGACAGTCTCATGGTGATTCCACAACTGAATTGCATATTGTGGATGCCTACACCCTGTCCCCTGTCTGTTCCTATGCCCCACCCATGTGTCTTCAAAATTGTCAATGATAGGCTCTAATTCGGGGGGGGGGAATGTTTAGTGCTTCATCTGTTATTTCTTCGAATCTACTAATAACCTGATTCGGGGGATAGAATGCCAATACAGGTAAATAAAGGCACTTAATGCTGAATTCACTGTCTTGGGCATATCTCTGTACTAGTCCCTCTGCTTGTATTTTTCAGTACACGCATTGAGAAAAATGAAAAAAACACCCAACGTGATTAGCATTTGGGAACACTAGTCTGAAAGCTTGAATGGTTGCCTTCTCAAAGTCCGTCATGATTACTGCTGGGTCCAGACGGGGGTTCAAAACTTTTAAAGCATTAAGTAGCCTTTCGTGTGTTTCCCCTGCATTTACTGGGTAGTAATGCAAATACTGCAGGCTGGATTCTTCCTAAACGTTCCCCCAATATACAGTACAATTGATGAAAAAGTGGGGGAGCGACACTGAAGGTTCCATCAGCGTACCAATGTTTGCATTGCTCCAAAAATATAAGGTTTGATTCTGTGCCAAATACCAGAATTCTGTCAGTGCTTGGGCCGCTGTCATACAAAAGAAAATTAACTTCACTGCCCTCTGCACACTTAAAAGTCCTGTATTGCTGTGGTATCACTATCTCAGTCAGGTCTCGAGGGTTTGGAGGAGCACCCTGACAGCAAATGCGCTGTATCGTGTGCTTAAGATTTTTGTCAACAATTTTCCCCAGTGCAGCTAAAGACACATTTTCTTTGCAGAAAAGAACAACCTGTGCAGTTGTGTCTTGTGTGCATTCAGCTCTCTCCTTAGCAGTATTGACAGCCTGTGCCCTTTCAACTGCTGTTGGGTCCGGTGCATGAGTGTGTTTGCTAAAGGTAGCAATTATGCAGGGTAATTCGTAACTCTCTGTATGTACCCTTGCATTACATGTTTTGACCTTCTTTACTGCCAACTCACACTGCCATATAGACTTTCCATTGTAGCCACGCTTGTGATGAGTGTATACATAGTTGTCAGCATCCATCAATTTATTTTTGTTGCGCTCAGACATGATGAAGTGAGCAGCCATGGTTGCACTATGAATAATGAATGCAGGTCACTACAATCGCATCATATTTAATGACTTACTAAATTGCATAGCTATTAATTGTTTAATTGTTAAATCAGCAGCACCGGGAGCGAATTACCACGGAGTGTAATTAGCGGGAGTAAATTTGGTCAGGAGCGAGCGGTCGGGAGTGAATTTACGCGGAGCCAATTTACGGGAGTGAATTGACATAGACCCCATCATTTTCCCTACCACTGAGGTCAAGCTAACAGGTCTGTAGTTTCCTGCCTCTGCTTTGCTCCCTCATTTGTGAAGAGGAATCATATCTGCCCTCCTCCAGTTCTCAGGTGTCACTAGGTCTCTCCTTAGTTCTTTTAGAATTTTGGGGTGAATCCCATCAGGCCTCACTGCTTTGTCCACCTTAAGTTTTAGGAGTTCTTTCAGGACCCTTTCTTCTGTGAATGAACTGGTATTGCCCCCCTGTCCAAGGTGCTTTTATTGTTTGATTTAGGTACCTCCCCTCTTCTTCTTTTGTGAATACTGAGCAAAACTATTCATTCCGTATCTCTGCCTTTCCACAGTCACCCTCTGCCCACCACCCTCTTCTTTATTAAGCCTCACTACCCCTCCCTTGGTCTTCCTTCACTCCCTGATGTACCAATAAAAGGTTTTATCCCCCTTCTTAACTGAGTTGGCTATCTTTTCCTCGGTTTGGGCCTTCGCTATTCTGACTGCCTTCCCTGCTTCCTTCTGCTTTAACTAATACAGATTTCTGTCCTGCTCCTTCTGTGATTCCTTGTACTACCTAAATGCTGTCTTTTTCTCCCTAACCTTCCCTGCCACCACCTTTGAGAACCATAGTGTTTTATTACTTTGTTTTGTTTTGTATATTTGCTTCACACAAAGGCTTGTTGCCTCTGTGATGGCAGTTTTGATTTTTCCCCATTGTTCTTCCACCCCTCCTTCCTGTCCATTTCAATGCATTTCTTAGGCACTCACCCATTTTGGCAAAGTCAGCCCTCCTAAAGTCCAGTACCTTTGCCTTTGTATGGCTTGACTCTACTGCTGCGTTTATCATGAACCATACTGTTCAGTGGTCGCTAGTTCACAGATGGCTACCCACTTCTAAATCTGAGATCCTCTCTCAATCTCCATTTGAGAGTACCAGGTCTAAGATTGCTCCCTCTTGAGTGGGTTCCTATACTAGCTGTCTGAAGCATGCCCACTGCAGGGCATCAAGAATGACCCCACTCTTGGATGTGGCTGTAGCAAATGTGCTCCAGTTAACATTTGGCATTTTTAGGTCCCCCATCAACAACATTTCCCCTTTTTCTGCCATTCTAAGGATGCCTTCTACCATTTCATTGTCCTTTTCCTTCCCCTGAGATGAGGGTCTGTATGCAACCCCATGTGGATTGTGGTGCCATTGCCTGTCTCCAAGTTGACCCACAGTGCCTCCTTTCCTCACCATTTACCCTTTAGTTCTGTTGCTTTGATCCCTTCCCTTATGTAGAGAGCTACTCCTCCTCCTCCTCTTTTACCCTCCCTGTCCCTCCTGTAGATTGTGTACCCTGATATGTTTATATCCCAATCATGGTTCTGTGTGTACCATGTTTCTGTGACTGCCATGATATCCAGGTGTCCCTCTTCCATCAAAGCCCCTAGTTCAAGAAGCTTGTTACCCAGACTACAGGCATTGGTACTCATTACTCACCATTTTTTAACAGCTTTACCTCTTTTAGACCCATCCCTGCCCTTACTGACTTGGCATTCTCCATTTACCCCTGTCCTGCTCCCTACTGACTTTTCTACCTTGGTGTTTACTTCACTAACTACCCTGTTTTGTGGGGGGAGGATGTGAATTCCCTACTTCTTATCAGTACCAACCCCCTTGGCTAGTTTAAAAGCTTGCCAATGAAGTATTTAAACCTATCACCCAGGAGACTGGTTCCCCTCATGGACAGATGCAGACCATCATACTACTATAGGTGGGTATCCCTCCAGGTGGAACCCCAGTCCCCAATGAAGCCAAAACCCTGTGCTCTGTACCAGTTTTTCAACCATTCATTGAATCACATGGTGTGCAGTACCCTCACCTCACCCATGCCATAAACAGGCAGCACCTCTGAGAAGGATACTGTGTGTGCTACTTGTCTAAGACCCCTTCCCAACTCCACAAACTCCTCCTAAACTGCTCTGATCCCATGCCCAGCCAAATCATTTGTCCCTAGGTGGACAATGACCTCCAGTTCCCTCTCCCGTGCATCTGCTCTTGTGATCCTGAGGATTGGCTTCCTGTCCCTTCAAGCCATGGTGTCAGGCAGGCACCTTACTTCACTTTCCGCTCCCTCCCCCAGTTCTACCCCGATAATAATTGAGTCCCCCACCAGGAGCTACTTCTTTCCTCTGTGGTGTCCCATGCCACCTTCCTGTGGGCCTCCCTTGTGGCGGTTCCCAGCAGCCTCCTCAGTCTCCACTGCAGGTGCCTCCATAGGGGAACTATGCTCCACCAGAATGGCATATGGATTGTGGAGAGGTACAACTGGAGGGATGCACCTCTGTTCTACTATTCTCACCCTCCCTGAGCCCACTGTGGCCCAAGTGCTCCTCTTTCCTGGCAACCTCTGAGGCAGTGGTGGTGGCCCTGGTGTTCTCTGGGTGGAGGAGGTTCCCCTTCTCCTGTCCAGTTCGGCCTGGAGACGGGCAACCTTCTCCCTCAGAGCAGAGAGTTGCCTGCAAATAGGGCAGCATCGCAGCCTCCAGAAAGTCTCCTAGAAGACTGCTGCCCCACAGCCAGTGTGTTGCACTACTCCCCACATGTCTGTCTTCTTTGTTGTTTAGTTAAGGTTTTTTTTATTAGTTAGTTAGTGTGTGTGTATGTGTGTGTGTGTTTACCCTCAATGCAGTATGCTGTGCTGGTAAGGGTATGACAGTTGTATGCTCCTTGCCCTCTTGGGGAAATGATGTCAGAACCCCTAGTATAAAGGAAATGACACCCTGGGGGAGTGAGTGGTAGTGGGGGGTGGGCCCAAGCCGGGTCCTTCAGAAACAATCAGCTACAAGCTCTGACCCACCATTACAATGAGTGTTGACCTTACTTTCAGCAAGACAACCTGCACAACAATTTAATAGAGAAAATACTCTGCAAAAAAACAACTACAATCAGAGAAAAATCAAGCAATTGAGCCCAATACCTGTGATGCAAGCCTCCCCTGACCCAATACAACCTGGTGTTCTGTGTTCTGAAAGCAATCGGAGGAACCAGTTTCCACCACCTGAGGCACTGTCTGGGTTCAAATACACAAACTGCATGGTTTACAGTGACAACTCCTCAGCCACCAGTAAATTATTTAAAACTAGTCTGATGCAAACTGTCACAAAATACTAGTAGGCAATCCAGCTAACCACAGGGAAAACCATATGTAGTATTTCAATCCTTCTGAAGTTACTGACAAGATAAGCAGTTTTACAAACCCCCTTCTTGATTAAAAAATAAATAAATACATAATAAAAAAACACAAAGCAATACCAAGTGTAAGAGTTAAAGTAAAAGTAAGGTACACCTCCCTCAGATTTGAGCAACAGTGAGCTTTCTTGCAGATTGCCAGTTCAATATAGTGTCTCCCACAGAGCTCCCAGTTGTTTCAAAGCAGCTTGCTTCCAACTTCAAGAAGATGGGCTTTCTGTCTCTCATTGCACACCTTAATTTGGACCCACTTGTTTAATCTAGGGTTCAGGCTGGCAGAACCTTCCTCCCACAACTAGGCATGCCTGTCTTTCTCTATGTCTTCCCATATTTTTCTAGAGTAGAAAGGGCATGACTGTCCATACTCGGCCTCAGCTCGTTTATGCACAAATCTCTCTTCTTTGCTGCTTTTCACTAACTCACGTCCAGAAGCATGGCTTGGGGGCGGCCAGTCCTGGCTGAGCCAGTCACAAACACCTGGTACAGCGCAGGAGCAGTCCACCTCTGCACTCAAGGGCACATTTCTTGAGACTTCCTCCTCACGGGCATCAGGAGGTTCCATGGAAACCCAGTCCAATGCTGACTCACTAGGATCCCCTGAAGCCACTGCTGCTTCTTCCTCTTCCACACAGTCTGCCCAGGAGCTAGCGACTGCGCCAACCCCTGCAACTGTCCATTCTCTACTTTTGTCAGAGGCACTGTCCTCCCAACGACATGCTGCCTCCACCTCGGATTCTCCCACGAGGCTAGGACTTGGGCCTTCCACCCACAAATCTACTGAGCCTGCACTGGCAGCATCCAATTCCACCCTCTGCAGTGTGGAACACTTCTCTTCATCTGGGCCTTGCACAGCCTTGGTGCAGACAATGTACAGAATTTCCTTTACAACCTCCCAGGGGGTCACGTGTACTGCAACCAGCCTGTCGCTGTAGCTAAATAAATGCATTTTGCCTTAGCTTCCCTTGTACCACCTGCCATGCTTATCCCAAATCGTGTTCTACAGTCTGTGCAATGGGGACTGGGCAGAACATCTCCTCCTGGTTTTAGGCATACTATGCACACATTACATGGATAGTTTGGCAAAGCAAACTCAGAGGGTACTGTTGAACAGTCATACAATTGCTCAGATTGGGCTAGTTCTTGTTGGGCTACTCATGCCCTAGCATGGAGCGGGTAGCGAGGGGTTTACTGCGTCATGTTCTGAAAGTCAAAAACACAAGTCCCAAAATTAATGTTGTTTGTCAGCACTCTGAGATTTGGTTTTAACACACTGGAAAGTTCACAAACAAGCTGCCAGGCTGCTGCAATTGTATTCCACACTTAGCAAGAAATCCATTTTAAACTTTGTTTTGGGTTTGAAAACTCTGTACTAAAATGGTGTTGCTTTGTTTACATAGCTGGCTACACCCCAACATTGTGACTGTAACTTTGCATCACACTCAGTTAAAAATTGCTAGGACTCTGTCTGGATCTTTGCATTTCAACTGAATTTCTAGCACAAGTTAATTTTATTATTTCTCAGTCCATTACTTTACAAACACTTAGACCAGGGGATCGTTTGTTTTAAAGTTCACATTCTTTGAATACAGCACTTTCACACCAAAGTCCAAGAATTAACAGTTCACAAACTCTCTCTCTCTCACTCTCTCAGTACTTTTGCTGCATTTGCTCAAGTTCTTACTCAGTTTTCCGACCTTAGCACCACAGTCAATTTCTTTTGCAAAGGGTACTTACAGGCAGTGGAAGGTTTGCACCATCGATGGAAATACGGCCTGCTGCCGACTTGAAGAAGGCCTCTGGAATGAAACAGGCTGGTGGTCCCGTGGATCATCGCAATGATTGCCTGGATCACTTCCCAGTTGTTTGCAATATGGGTTGAGCCCGGGTATCTTGTGAAAAAGTCAAAAAACTGCTGTTGCAGAAGTGCTTTTGCTACAAGCGATTCCTCCTTCCTGCTGCAGAAACTACAAGCTGCTCTCACACTGTAGGCTGATCCTCCACGAATGTTCCACAAGCAGAGACTCAGGCAAGGGCAGGGCTTAGGTGCACTGGGACCAATCACATGACGAAATGCAAATTACCTCTCTCTCTCTCTCTCTCTGCCGTACTCTTGCACGACGATCATAGAGAAGGCAAAATTTAAACTGCAAACTGTCACTTTTTTTCTAGGCTTGAAATTTCAGCGGGACTAAGCATTTTCACTCAGTTTTGATGCATTTTCTTTAGCGACTCCCTCAAATTTCACTGTACACACTGAACCTTTCTGAGCACTTAGAAAACACTGTCTTAAGTTTACAAATGCTTTTATTTTTAAACAGTTTTTAAGCGCTTTTTTTCCACAAGACAAGGGTAATTATTTCTCAGTCCACAGTTTTAAAGCAACACACAAGCAGAAAATTCTTCCTTTTTCCTTTCCACATAACTTGGGCAGCAAAAGACTTTCAGGTGGCATTTTACTTGGCACAACTTTGCTTTCTGGTAAAACAATCTTCTGTTTGGGGCACCACCACCAGACACAAAGATCCTGGACATACCCTCAGCATGCCTCTCACCCCAAATTAAATATCCCAAGATGAGCCCCCATTTTTTGTAACCCACAAGCCACTTCTTTAACTAGTGTGCACATTCCCCATTAACTATCTGGAAACACTGGTGCTCTTATATTGGCATATCATTTACTTTACTAAATGGTAGGTACCACCCTTGGCATTAGGATGTATACCTGGCTCATTTTCTAGAGGAAGAGAGGGGTGGGGTTACAGAGACAAACAACTTGAACCCTGTGTAAATAACACAACCCAGATCCTGGGTGGAGGCTGCTAGGCATATGTTTGATCTAACCTGCTGAGGGGAACCCCGTAAATCCACACAACCAGAAGCAATAAACGGAATGTCCATAACAATGACTGGGATTGTGCAGTATGGCTTTATTCAAAGATGACAAGTAAAGTTGAAGTGGACCCCCAAGGGTTGGTCCAGGCTGGACAGGTACAAAATCCAAGAACTCTCCTTGCATTGCAGTACAGTTCATGAACAAAACATAAATATCTTCTACCCAAATTCCCAAAAGTGCATCTGTGGACACTGGGCCATGCACATGAACATCTCTCTTTCTTTCCCATGAGTGTTATTTAGTGAAATCTGAGCCACACACTCAGAGCTCTTCTCGGACATAGGTGCAATATGTGAAAACTCAGCCACACACTTTAACCTGCAGCATGGCCACTCGCTAAGGTAAAAAATACTGGTGCCCTTTACGAACCAGGAAGCCCTGCCTTATAAGCGCTTAGATGGTGTTCCTCCCACCCTTGGCCCCAACTGACAGAATCTGCCATTCTTCAGGGTTACACCATTGAAACCCCCATTCCCCACTGAAATGCTAGAGGTCCCGTACTTTACTCGTCACAACACTGGGGTAACACAGAGAAATTAAACTGCATTCACTGGGGTCCACAGTTTAACTTTCTTCACTCACCCTGGTGAGACTAGGGGCACTGACAGGTGTAATCCAGCCTTATCTATGGGAACACATACCCCAGACTATCCACTCCCCTAAGAACATTTGTGGAAATCTAGTCTCCCTTTCAGTACTCACAGAACCTGTTCCGTCCACTGGGCATGGAACAACCAAAAAGAAACAAGAAGGGCACTCTTCTGGGTAGCCAGTTCACACAGTCTATTTCAGGTCATATACGAAGGCAGCTGAAAACACCTCAAAACATTCAGGGGATTGCCCCTTGAGTCCACAGAGAACAAGCAGATCCTTCCACTTCACTGGGAGTAGAAATCAGGAACACCTGCTGTAGTCTTGTCTCCACCACTTCAACTGGAAGCTGGAAATGATACATGACTAGGGTGAGAAATCCTGGGCCCTCTGTCAGAGCCCACTGGCAGTCCTTCTGCCACTCTCATCTCCTCACTCTACTACAGGCTGAACAACAACTCAAACTCAACTCAGCATTCTAAGATCCCCAGAGCAGCTATCCACACAGTGTGGCTTAAGCTGCTGTGAGAGTTCTAAATGACCTAATCATTCCTCCTTCAGGACAGCTGAGTAAACAATGATGTCATTATGTAAGAAGCCCCCAATGAGCTCCCTATCAGCCGTCAGCTGCCTTCCTAACAATAATACTGATAGCATTCTAGTAACCCCAGAGACTGGGTGGTTACATAAGCAATAATACCTAACAGGGTGGGAGGTATTGGGGAATACGAGACTGCCCAGGGGCATAATGAGGCCCGATGCCACAGGCAGGGGTCCTTATAGCCACTGGAAGGTCCGATATTCCCCATAACCACCCACCCTGGAGGGTATTATTGCACTTAAAAAATGGCACTGTAAAAAAAAAGGAAAAGTTCACTGAAATATTGTTGATAAATAGTTTGATATAACTTTTGCAATAAAATAGTTCCTTCGCCTGGATTAGAATGATGTGTTTTTGGTTTTTCTTGAACTGTGGACTTTTATTTATTTATTTGAAAAGTTTCACTAGGAAAAACATCATGAGCTGCTATAGCTCATCTCCAGAAGTGTCCTCGGGGGGGAAGGGGATACAAAGGAGGGTACAGTAAACAATACAATTACATAGTTAATGCAGACAACATACAGTATAAATCATCAGTATGGCGAGAGGTAATTACAATACAAAGCATACCACTTGAGAATATAGCATACACAGTATTATATCAAAGAGACAATCATTCACATGTTAACAGAGTAGGCTAAACATTAAGATAAGCAGTGCAAAATAGGCTTAGGCAACACTATGTACATTTGATATCTCTGAAACCAAACGAGTACTACATGAAAGTGTTAGTTGATACATTGTCAAGAGCGAAGCTGCGACAGTAAATTGCTATAGACGAACAGTTTAATTGAGATTGTAAGGTCACTTGGGAACAGAGTGAGGGGGCAGGTTAAAGTGTTTTTCCCTTCTGGATGCTGAGAACTCCACAAGGGAACAGTGAGTTGGCAAGAGGGAAAGGATGGGATGCAGAACATGGCAGGGCTTAGTAGAAGGGGGAGAAATAAAACCAGAGGGGGATGAGAGAAAATTACATGCAGTTTTGTCCTGTTTGAGCATCTATAGACTTTTGGAGTTGCCATGGTTAACCCCCACACACACACATACACACACACACACTGGTTTAAGTTTGAATTCAATTTTAATTTACAGTTCTTTAATTTTTTCTTTTGATCAATCTTTTTTTTTTAAAGATTTGTTGCTTCTGGGTCCATGTTGTGATATGTGGATGCACTGTAGAGCTAGTGTGTAATGGAAGTAGGTCGATCGTGGTGGGACTAAGATATAAAATAATTTTATATTTTACACTTTTTTTGCAGTATTAACCAAGCATCGCAGTTCTGAGTGAGCGGGTGGAAGAGCGGTCATTGCTGTTTCTTCTGTGGAGGCAGGAAAGAGTGAAGTAAGCCTGTCAAGAACAGGTAAATTTTTTGTGTGTGTGTGTGTCTGAGTAGTAGTAATTGTATGTTTAAACATTGGGACTATGGGATGAGGTGCAGTGGTTCCTGTTTCTCAACTTAGGCTCCTTAAAGATGCGGACAGTTGTCGGCTTCACTGTGCGGCTTGCGCTCCGTGGAGATGCAGATGGTTGTCAGCTTTAGTGTACTCACTGTGGCTGAAAAGCTTTTATTTAAATTGTTTATATTTTGAAACTTGTTTTACTGTTCAGTGATGTTTTGTCTGTATGGGAGGCTGGGGACAGAACTTGTGTGTCTTGGTTGGGGGGGGGGGCTGCATTGCTTAGTCAGCCAAGTCGCCCAGTAATGAAAAGAAAAAAAATGGTAGCTGGACTCTGAAAATTCAGGGTGCCCAATGATATACTAAGTAATGGGCACCCCGAACTGGTACTTGTTTCATACAGGGCTCTACTGAAAAATACCCGCTTGCTGCTGCTGTTGTTGCTGTCCTTGCCCATTTTCTAATGGCCCTTAAAATCTACAGTTGACACTGGCTCCAAACTTAGAAAACTAACAGATATTTAACTTCCTACAGCTAGATGTACTGCAGAAACTTGGAAACATCTGTGTAAGATTCTTGGCTATTTAAATACTATTTCCTATTTCACTTTTTTGTGGGAAAATAAAATACCTGCCTTGAAGGTAAATATAACTATGAGAATTTGGAAACAGAAAGGAATAATGTATTTAAGCCAATTATTTGATAATAATAAACTAATGTAATTTGAAGCTACGACGCAAAAGTATGCTTTACCAAGTAAACAATAACCCACACAGGGTGTGGGATTATTGGGGATTAATG
This sequence comes from Neoceratodus forsteri, assembly GCA_016271365.2. NCBI lineage: Eukaryota > Metazoa > Chordata > Ceratodontiformes > Ceratodontidae > Neoceratodus > Neoceratodus forsteri. The sequence goes on from CM057449.1 coordinate 741,181,624, forward strand.
AACACCCCAGGTGCATTGTGAGGCATAAGGCTGCAGGCTGAGTGACCTCACAGCACCCGGGATATTCATCAATCCCCAATAACCCTACACCCTGGAGTGGGTTATTGTGCTTATAACATGGGGGTTACCCCTGTGTTAAAGAATGGAAGGAAAGTAATGTAACATGAAGAAAAACTGTGGATTTGGGGATGTAACCTTCCCCCCACAGAAAGCAGTCCCACTGTTGCAATGCCTGTGCTGAACAGTGACTGGTGTGAAGGAGGGCTCGGTGTGGGTGGAGACAGTGAGACAGACAGAGAGACAGATACACTGACAGAAAAGAAAGCAGAAAGGTGGCTGCATGAAGATCTCCACTGGTGCCTCATACATAATTTCACAATAGCCGAGCGCAGGAGTAGGGCTACTCAGTGTACCAGTTGGCAAAAGGACCTCACATGCTAGGTCAAGTTAAATTACTTTATTTCAAAAGTTTAATATGAAAAACAGACTAGCAGCACCCATACACATGACACCAACATTTGTGTCACTCTGACACTTCCTCAAGGCAAAACATTGGTATCACATGTGCGGGTGCTGCTAATCTGTTTTTGGTTTTAACCTTTTGTAATAAAGTAATTTAACTTGACCTAGCATGTGAGATGCTTTTGCCAACTGGTACACTGAGTAATCCTACTCCTGCAAACACTGCCAGAAAACATTGAAGTAACTTTGAATTAAATACTGTGTCTGTGTATCTCTCTCTCTCTCTCTCCCTCTCCCTCCTCCCCCCTCCCTCTCTCTCTCTCTCTCCAAGAATGACACAGTTTGTCGCTACAATGCTGCTCCTGTTACTACAATGCTGTTCACAACAATTCAAGGTTCCAGAACACTGTCCGGACGTTGACAAAATGGTTGCTGTATTAACAGACAAGTGTTATGAACATTAGCACACTGAAATGTGTGGGCTCTCAGTTCGATACTGAACTGTGCGGATCAACATTGTTGCTCACAGCACACTCAACTATGCAGGCAATCAGTCCCTTGGTGAACTGTGCTAGTCAACAGTGGCGCTGTCTGCACAGTGCTCAGAAGTGTCAGACAGAGCTTTGCACCTCAACAATGCTGCTCTGAACGTTGCAACATTGGGGACACCTGTTCACAGATTGACAGTTAATGGAGACCGGTTTTGAAAATTCACACACTGAACTGTGTGGGCAGTCACACCAGTACTGAACTGTATGGCTCAACACTGCCGCTCATAACAGTGCTCCAACTACATTCTGACCATGAGGAGTGGCTGATGAAGGAATAAGCAAGGGGTTGCCGAGGGGGCTGGCAACCGTCCTGGTGTTTAAGCGGTTTGGAGCTCCGTACTCTTTCTCTCTTTGTCACTCCCCACATGGTTAAGCAAGCCATGCTGGGGGACTGTGTGCAGCTCTCTCTTGTATTCACTCCCATGTGGCTCTCTCTAGTTCCTGATTGCTGCAGTAACCTTCGCCTCCCAGTGTATCTGTCTTGCTCTGCAACAGTGATTCCTTCGATCTCTTCATCACCATACAATACTACTGAAGGTAGGATGGGGAGCAGACAACATTGGGGGTCTCTCTACATAGACTGCCGACTGCACGGGTTACGTGACAGCCATGGCCAGGTTGATTGCCAGAGGAGCTGGAGTAACCCTTACATGTTTTCTTACAGAGACTGGACAGGAGTTCAGGAACTTGGGAACATGCTGCTCTCTCTTGTTTTGTTAGGGGGTGGGGGGGTCGGCTGCACACGGAACTGGACAGCAGTTCAGGAACTTGGGGACATGCAGCTCTCTCTTGCTTTGTCAGGGGTGGATCAGGGGGTTGACCGCACTCCAGGACATATAAAAAAAGCCAGCAGCTCTCACATCACTGTTTTGTTCTGTGCCCCACCTCTCTCTTGTCTTGTAAAATTATTACCCAATTAAGCATGTTTTTCAATGGCTGCCTGTTGAAAATTATTTTCCCACACATAATGAATGCAGCTGTGCCCAGGGATCTGTCTCCGCCTCCATTCTCACAAACTGTGCATTAGCAGAAATTAGCGCATGGTCATGTGGTGTTGTTTAGCCAATTGCCTTCATGGTTTCTCCTACCCCATGTTATAAATGGACATTATTTACCATGGTTACAGATTAGAAGTTTCCTATTTAAAGGAGCGGGTAGTGAAAAAATGCCAGCTCCATCTCTGTTAGAATTAATGTGATGCACACAACAAACTTTATAAATGGTAAAAACTAGTCATCAGAAGGATTTACGCATTCATTTTGGAAAGGAAGGTACTGTAACTGTGGTCAAAAATACAAAATGCTTGGATTGGGGTACTGGGTGTGACCCTTGATGAAGATAATGGGAAACAATTATTACATCTGCCTATGTCAATTTCTAAGAATCTAAAATTATGCCAAATGCAATTTAATGTGATACATGAAATGTATCTTATACTGGTAAAGCTGAATAAGCTTAATCCAGATGTATCAGACACATGCAAGATGTAAACAAAGTAAGGGAACAATAACCCATGTGTTCACAAGCTGTATTACATTATAAGCTTTTTGAAGTAAGATAAGAGAGATTACTGTGTAAAATATTGGATCACACTTTTCCTTTTGATCCTGGTGTTAAAGTAGTAGGAGTAACTTACATAAATGCTGATTTTGCTCCATTAAATAAAGCAAAATTAATTGATTTAATGTTGGTTAATGCCAGGAAACAAATTTTGCTTAACTGGTCACACAAAATATTTTGCATCCCTGTTTTAAAGTTACTGCACAGTAGGTAATCATTAAACTACATGCAACAGTGGTAATTAGTTACATGTTTGCTGCACGTAACTACATTACAAGAAGCTCCAACTTAGGATTATTGGCTTAATTTATTATTAGATACTGTAACATTAGAATAATAGTATTACTGTATGTATTCCTGCCTGCAAACTCTGTGGGAAGCTGTGTGACATCGGGTCAGCTGGCCCCATTGGACTAATCTGCTGTATGCTGCTGGATTGTGGCAACTGGAGGGTCCGTTGCCAGCTGTCAGTTTTCCTTGGTTTTAGCTACTGACTTCGTTGCCAGCCCTTGTTCCAGTCCAGAGCTTAGTTGTGTGAAGGAGGCATGGCAATCAGACTAATGCTTTTCGAACAGCACTCCACATCCTTTATTCCTGCCTGCATGCTCCATGGGAAGCTGTGTGACATCGGGCCAGCCAGTCCCACTGGACTAATCTGTTGTGTGCTGCTGGACTGTGGCAACTGGAGGGTTCATTTCAGCTGTTGTTTTTCCTTGATTTTAGCTACTGTCTCTGTTGCCGGTCCCTGTTGCTAGCCAGAGCTTAGTTGTGTGAGGGGGGCATGGCAATTGCACAAGCGTTTTTCAAACAGCAGTCTACATTCTTTATTCCTGCCTGGAAGCTCCGTGGGAGCTGTGTGACTTCGGGCCAGCCGGCCCCATCGGACAAATATGTTGCGTGCTGCTGGACTGCGGCACCTGGAGGGTTAATTTCAGCTGCTATTTTCCTTGGTTTTAGCTATTGTCTCTGTTGTGGGCCCCAGCTCCAATCCAGAACTTAGTTGTGTGAAGGGGATGTGGCAGTTGGACCAGCACTTTTCAAACAGTGCTCTACATTCTTTATTCCTGCCTGCAAGCTCCATGGCGAGCTGTATAACATCGGGCCAGCCGGCCCAATTGGACTAATCTGTTGTGTTTTACTTGTATTCAGGAGTGTTCAGAGTATAAAAACTCTGCTTTGTTTATCTTCCTTGCTGCTTCACTATTGCCTTCCTACCTGGGCCTAACATACCTCAACCGTTACCCACTATTCCTGTTCAGACCTCACTTCTTCAAACATCTTTTTTACTGCCTCCATCTGATTTCTATCATGCTGATAACCCCTCTTGTTTTTCTATTTCCCTATTTTCCTCTCTTCAGCCTTCCACATCCCGCTGTTTCTCCCTTACTGTTTCCCCCTCCTCTTCACCTACTCTCCCCTCCTCCTCAACTCCTACTCTCACCCACTTTCCTTGGCAATGTCTATGTCAATTTCTTCCTGCTCCGTCAATTTCTTCCTGCTCCTTGGCTTCACCTTGGTATTCTTTGGAACCTTATGTCCCTTTTTTCTCCTCTTACTCCTACTCATTTTCTCCCCCTTCCCTTCTTCAAAGCAGCAAAACTGTGCTTTAAAACGCATTGTCAGGCTTCTACTTCCATTAGCAACCAACACTGAACTTAATCCTGGCCCCATTACACCTTCACCTTTGCAAAACTTCCTAAAGGTTTGAAGGTGACTCATTTAAACATCTGTAGCCTTCTCCTTAAAATTGATCAGTTAATACCTATTATACTTAATCTTTGGCTGTATGTACTAGTTTTATCTCAAACCTGGCTCTCCTCTAAGGTCCAGAATTCCAGTGTAACTACACCTGGCTACACCTTGGTTGGGCAAGATCGCTCTAAAAGGGGTGGCAGTGTTGCAGTCTGCATATCGACCAAGTTCCAATTTACGACTGTCGTTGCTGTCACCTCCCTCTCTTCCCATTACTTGCTCCTCATTAAACTTCCCTTCCTTTCTCTATTCCCATCTTTATTGTTGGTGTTTACTATTGCTCTAATATATCCTCTGCTTTAACTGCTGAGCTTTTCTCCTCTATCTGTTCTAACTCCTAGAGTGGTGATCTACTTATACTTGGTGACTTTAATTCAAATTGACTCTCCCCTAATGCAAACAAATTCTCACAGTAAGCTGATCCTCAACTATCAAAAAGCAAAAGTAATGATGTTTGCTCAACCACAGAACAAACATAAAGACTTCCCTCTTAATACTGTATATTTAACTGTCAGCTCACCCCTCCTGGAACAAGTCCACAAGTTTAAATATCTTGGTGTCACTCTTGACGCTTCCCTATCCTTTCATGATCACATTAGCATAGTTTGCACCACTGTCAATAGGAAGATTGGCCTACTCTATAGGCAGAGATCTTGTCTGTCCCCTATTGCCCTCCGCCTAGCTGTAACATCTTCAGTCCTCTCTTTAATTGATTATGGCTTTATTACCTATGGGTCTGCACATAACACTGTTCTAAACAGGATAAAGGTCACACTAAACAAGGCCTGTCGGCTTGTGGCTGGGAGTGGTAGGCTTACACACACTTGTGATCTCTACTCGCTGACAAATTGGCTGAACTTCGAGGGACAGCTCAAATATCAGACATGCTCCTTTGCCAAGAAGATTGCCTTTGGTCTTTTTCCCCCTTCCCTCAATCATCTCATCTCACAGGCACCCCCAACTAGTGCCACCAGAAGTGCTGCTAAGTCTCCCTTGCAAGAACCCCATTGTAGAACCTCTCTTGGCCAGACAGCATTCATGTACAGGGCCCTCCAATGGTTGAACGCCCTGCCTGGAAAGATCTCTGCCTTAGCCAAATTGGGGCAATTTAAACCTAGTCTCTGTCAGCTTCTCCTGGCCTCAGAATGCTGTGACTGTCACCTTCTGGTCTCTTGTCCACTACCCCCCTTCTTGCTGATATCACAAAGTCTATTTCTGACTGCTCTCTAAACCTCCTTTGCTATTGAATGAGTTCTCTCTGCCTACTATAGTACCTGGTGAACATGCCTGTGATTTACTAACTGTGTTTTTAACTTAATTTATGTTATTATGTATCATAATCTATTTAATTTGTTGTATCTCAGCCTGTCTGTAACCATTTATTGTCTGACGTGGAGCCTTTGTAAAGGAATCTCTGACTCAAAGGTTTATAATTCCGAGAATTCAATAAATAAATAAACAAAATGTTAAGTCAGTGCAGCTGTCCCAATTAGTTTCTGAATCCACTCAATTAAATTTAAAATCCTTAACACACTCTCTGCTTGACTGGGTCCTCGTTTCTTATTCACACCATGCAGTCGATGCAGATATCCTTCCTGACGCCCTCAGTGATAATCATATGGTTTACTCTGTGTGTAATCTACATCGTCCTAAAGTCATCCCCCCCCTTCCAAATTCATATATCTAAGGTATTTTAAATCACTTGACTTGGCCTCTCCCCTAACTAATCTTTTGTCAATTGATTGGCCCCCCATCTCTACAGCCAGTGATATAAATTCTGTCCTACATTACTTTCAGTCTACATTTCTGGCTGTATGGGATTTTCATGCACCACCATGAAAATCAAGAGTGCAGGATTCAGATCTTCCCATGATATCATCTGAGCGGCTTACTTGTCTCCACAGCAGAGATCTTGCCTGGTATACTTTTAAAACCACTGGCTCCCAATCTTCATTGGCCTACTATAGACGCCTTTGCAACGCATGTACCAAGGCTATCAGACTTGCAAAGTCTGAGTACTTTGCTTCCACATTCCAAAACAATATTAATAATCTCTCCAAGTTCTGGAAGGTTATCCATTCCTTTTTCACCCCTCAGACCCAGTCTCCCTCTCCTATTCTCAAGGCTGCTGACTCCCTTATCTCTGACCCTTCTAATATTGCTAGTTTTTTTAATACCTACTTTGCTACCTGTACCCTCACTCTAATCCCTTCCTCCTCTTCCCTCTTTCCTTCTTTCCTTCCTTCCTTGCTTCCTTCCTTCTCTCTACCTTCCTCTCATTTTTCCTTTTCCTTCTCTCCTATCACTCCACTTGTTTCCCTTAATGGAGGTAGCCCAGATAGCCTTAACCCTTAGCTTATCCTTCTTTTAGCCCCTTCCATTGCTCTGCCCACTACTCTTCTTAACCTTTCCTTTTCCTCTGCTACCGTTCCTGATATTTGGAAACAGGCTACTGTCATACTGTACCTTCTCACAAAGGTAGTGATCATACCTCTTCTCGAAACTTCCATTCAAGATCTCTCCTCACCACCTTGGCAAAGTGACAGGAGCACACATTGTTCTCTCTCAGCTCTCCTGCTTTCTTGACAACTCCTCCTTTTTCACACCTTTCCAGTCTGGTTTTAGGAAATCCCATTCTACTTCCACCTCCCTCCTTCAGCTCATTGGGATATACCGACATTACAGCGACTCCTTTATGTCAACCACATTTGTGGCTGGCATAAAGGGAGTCACTTCAGCCTGTATTTTCTTCAAGGGGCTTTGCCCCTCCAAACACCCCATACAGTGGACTCTGCCCCCTGCACCCCCATTACTAAAGTAATCAACTCCAAGTCAGAGTTGCTTCGGGGAGGGGGTGCAATGCCCTCAGAAAGGAGTGCCGGGGTAGTGTCAGTCGCGGTAAAGTTATCACCGTAGCGATGGTATACCAGCTCACTGACTCCATACTCTCAGGTATGGATCAAGGACTGACTATGTCTGCCATTTTTGTTGATCTTGCTAAAGTTTTTGACACTGTAGCACATTCCCTCCTTCTGGACAAACTTAAAGCAGCAGACCTCACTGACTCTTCAGTCAGTTGATTTCATTCATACATTGAAGGAAGGTTTCAAGCTGTCCGGATAGGAAAATCCAAGTCACACCCACTTCCCATTAGGTCAGGTGTCCCTCAAGGGCATGTCCTAAGTGCTATTCTCTTTTCCATTTTCTTAAATGACCTCCCAACTGTCTGTTCCTCTGTATCCATTCCATATATATGCTGATGGCTAATGGCTACCAATTACTATTGTGTTACCTTACCATCTAGTGCTACATACTGTTGCCAAGTTATTATATGTGTTCCAGTGTTACCAACTGTCACCAACTGTTGCCAAATTGCTATATTGTCTTCATATCTACTATAGTTAACTGTTGCATTGTTAGCCAATGTGATCCACCTGTAATCCCTCCTGCTCTCATTGTATGCAAGTAGGTGTAACCCCCTTGCAGATGGGGGTTCTTGAAAGCTCCCTCGGAGCCTGTCTAAGTGCTCCCTACCAGGCTAGTGTCCTGCTATTTAGCTGTCAAAGGAGTACCAAGGAGCGTTTTGAAGCCTCCGGTTTTGTTTCTTTAAGGACTGCCTGTTGCAGTTGTGATTAATCGAAATGGGGGGGGCTGTGGGTTGTATGCCTGAGTCCCGCCCGGGCCGCTGCAAAGTGGCTCGCTTCTGTGGTCGCTAGTAGCCCAGAGGGAGCTTTGCTGGGGAGATGTGATTGCCTGCTGAAAATAACGTAAACTGATAATGATAATGTAGTTGTTCGAACCTGCCTTCCTTTGCAGTGAGGACTGTTTCGGTTGTCTCCTCCATTTTGGTCCGGAACTGCCGAATTGGACCAATTAGTACTTCGGGACTCTGGGGAGCTGCCTGACCAATAGGGGACCTGCTTGTAGGATGGAGAAAGCATTACGGGCTATAGCGCCTTTTTCGCACCACCTTGGGGAGAGGACTGTCTGACTGACAGGCGTGCCAGCCAACGGATACGGGTAGCACCCGAATGTTAAGGAGAGCCCCAGGCTGAGAGAGAGATATGCGTTGTGGCTGGTGAGGAGAGAGACTCTGTGCTTCTGCGTGAGGGGTGTTCGGCGCAGGAAGGTGGAAGGCTCGCATCGGCCGCTTTGTCCGCTGCTGAGATGGATTGAATCTGCTACATGCGGTCAGAGGAGGCTGGTGCCAGCCCAGCTACCCACCAGGCTCGACCTGTTTTTGAGGATTAGAGAATCTGCTAAATCGCACTCGGTCCTCGGGAAAGTTGAAACTGCCATTGCAGCCCTGTAGCCGGCTGAGAGTCGGGAATGCTGTGGAAGCTGCTGCCTGGTGTGGTGCCCCTCTGAAGTTGCCATATAAATGTGTGAGGAGGCTGGTGGAATTCAGGCTCAGCCCTGCCAGTGGTGCAGCAAACGTTATTTGCTGGAGTCGTGAGTACTGAATCAGGGTAGCTCCCTGCTAAGTTGCAACAGTGGTCTCAAGTTGTTCTATTATACTGCTGACTGACTAACTGGCTCTCCTGTCCATCCTGACTTTTATCAGTATTGTGTTAAAGGCTATCTGTGTCAGGGCCCCAACCAGCTGCCATGGTGGACTAGCCATTAGGGCTTGGGTACCCAGGGATGGTAAACATTAGGGTCAGGCCTGTGCACAGAGCCCTAGGTAGATAAGTATAGTGATAAGCTAATCAACTCGATCCTGCCCCTGTCCTTGTTACTTCCCCCTAAAATAAATCAGATTGTCTGTTTTGCAACTACACTCTGGCTAGTTTGTGCATTTATGGTGAACTACTGTATAGTGACTGTGATATAACTGCACCTTATTTTACAGGGTGTCCTCGGAGTGAGCTGAGAGGTACCAGCCGGGGGGCAAGTGTACTGGGGAAAAGTATTGCTGGTACCTCGAGTGAGCCATTAGTGGGACAACAGGGGGGTTGCAGTAGCCCAGAGGGCTGTGACCGAGACAATCTCAACAGCATTAACCCTGACCTCTGGGTGGAGGCACCCGCCAACAGATCTGGGCCCCTTACCCTGTCTCCGGGGAGGCAGGCAGGGGTAGTAGCCCCAAGAGTAGCGCCCCCTTGGGGTTACAAATTGGAGGCACTGCTGGGATTAGCGTCCCCTAGTGGCCGAGTGGGGAAGTACACAAGAGATGGAAAAAGTGGAAGGAGATATGTTGGGAAAAATTAAGTTAGGACCCATTAAGACCATGGTACACAGACTGATGGGGTGGGGTGAAGCCGAAGAGCTGGACTCCCAAAAAACTGTGTTGCTGCTAGACGTGCCGTTGGGAACCCCCACTGCTGACATCATTTCCGCAGCAGAACGAGTAAAATGCTTAGGCAAGGTGGAGGTAAAAGGGCGTATGGCTGACTTGCTCGACCAGACGCTGCAGGTACTACTCCTGTGCAGTGTGGCCATCGACTCCGAGAAGGTACCTCCCATGATTTACCCAGAGGGTGCTTCACAGGGATAGAGGTTAATTCATATTCGGAGTGGGTCAGCCACCCCTGGGGGGTCTCCCCAAATGAATAGTTTTAAAGACAAACTGCTTAAATTGCTGGCTGTGGAGGGGAGAACTACCCAGGAACTGCTACACGCATTGGATCTGTCCAGTGATGCTACCCCTCAGGGCTCCCCCGGCACCTCCCCCTGTCCCCCCAAGAGTTTTGTGTTGGCTTCACTGCCCCTAGTGGTCCCACCTATACAGCTCGATTCTTATCGTAAGTTAAAACATTTTTATGGCGCGGTGCCAGTGCCTTCAGGGGAGGATGACCTGGAGGCCTGGATGGACTATGCCACCCCTTTAGTCCAGGAATGGCAATGCTCTGAGGGGGAGAAAAGGAAGAGGCTGATGGAGAGCTTGCAGGGCCCCGCTTTAGAAGCCATTAGGTTTTTCCAGGCCACCAGTCCGGAAGCCACCGCTGCAGAGTATCTCTCTGCTTTAGAAGGGTTTTGGGAGTACAGAGACTGGTGAAGACTCATTATGGAAATTCAGGTCTGCTAGCGAGTGGAGAAATGAGAAACTGTCCGCCTTCGTCACTAGGGTGGAGCGGGCCTTGCAGAAGGCCTATAGAAAGGGGGGGATCACTGCCGCAGCCCTGAATCAGGTTTGGTTAGAACATGTTTTGAAATCTGCCAGATTCTCTAGTGTAATACTGCTGAAACTTAAGTTACATGATCGACGGGCCACCCCGCCTGAATATTGTCAATTAATGAGGGAAATTAGAGAGCTGGAGACTGATGAAGAGGGGTGGGAGCCATGTGTGGGGGCAGTAAACCCTAGTGGGACCCTTGAGTCTAGCACCCCTGAGGAGTTCAGCCTGTCCAGAGGGTCTGAGGGATCCCCGGATTTTCCTGGTGCTGTGAGTAGTCGAGTTGTCTCCTCTGACCCCCAGGTAGAGAGTGAGTTGAGGGCCGAGGTCAGGAACTAACAGGAACTGGTGAGGGACTTAAAGCAATCTGCTATGTACCCTGTTAGATCTGGGGCCCCTGAGATAAACCGACACCAGACCCCCGGCCCCAGGGAGCCCCCTCACCACTCTCAGGGCCCCCCACAAACACGGGCCCCCCCACCAAACAGTGATCCCCGGGACCCCAAGTTCTGTTACCATTGTGGAGAAGATGGGCATTTTCAACTGGAGTGTCAGAGGCCGGAGAACTTAAGGAAAGTTAACAGTAGATTGATCACTTGGCATTGCCGGACCCAGTCTCGACCCCCTAAGAAAAGTTTTGTGACTTGGGCCCAGGCTCAGTTGACCCTCAATGCTGTAGCCCCCAATTGGTCTGATGTGGTCGGGCCCTCAATGGAGACCCCAGTGCGAGTAAATGGGATTCCCGCTCGGGCTGTATTGGACAGTGGCTCTCAGGTAACCATCATGTTTCAGGACTGGTATCAGGCACATTTACCTGAGGTGCCCCTGCAACCCTTGAATGGTCTACATGTGTGGGGGTTGAGCAACAAGGCATACCCGTATCTGGGGTATATCTGAGTTTGGTTATCATTCTCGACATCTGTGGCTGGAATGGATGAGCAGGTGGAAACTTTAGTCTTAATTTGCCCACCCACTGGACTGTATGCTGGGGTGCCTCTATTGATTGGGACAAATGCTCATATGTTTGGATGGTTGGCCCAGTTGTGCTCAGAGAAACAGGCGTTCAAAACTAGGCGAGCTCTAAGAATACCCGCTGTGCTCCAAAACGCAGTTGCCACCCGGAAGAAGGTTGGTCTGGAGGAGCCTGAAGGTCAGGTGGGGGTGGTGTGGAAAAAGGACCCGGCTCCAGTGATACTCGCCCCAAATGCCCAGTGTGTCTTGCATGGAGAAGTACAATTAAGGACGGATGTCAAGAATAAATTATTGATGTTGGATGCGCCTGGGGAGGGAAGATTGCCTGAAGGACTGTTGATAAAGCCCAGTATCTTGCCGACTAGAGCTCATGCTTATGTCAAGAGAGTGATGGTTCAAGTGCATAATATGTCCGACAAAGAGATTCGGATAAGAAGGGGGTGTATCCTGGCGAGTGTCCATTGTACGGATACAGCGGTACTACCAAGTAGCAAGGGTCCCGAGGCAGACGATCGAGTTACTCCTGATTTGTTTGATTTCGGTGACTCTCCGTTGCCAGCTGAATGGAGAAAGAGGATCAGTGAGAGGCTCGCCCAATGGGACCAAGTATTTTCCCTGAAAGAATGAGATGTGGGATGTGTGCAAGGGGCTGAGCATCAAATTCGACTGCACGACAAAAGGCCTTTCCGAGAGAGATCCCGGCGCCTGGCCCCGGCTGACATCGATGATGTACAGTGGCATCTGCAAGAGATGTTGGCTGCTGGTGTGATGCAAGAGTCCAGGAGCCCCTATGCTTCCCCCATTGTGGTGGTAAGGAAGAAGAATGGGACGGTTCGGATGTGTGTAGACTATCGCACTTTGAATCGGCGGACCATTCCTGACCAGTACACCATGCCACGAATACAGGACGCCTTGGACTGTTTAAATGGCAGCAAGTGGTTTTCTGTGCTGGATCTCCGCAGCAGGTACTACCAGATTCTGATGGCCCCAGGGGACTGAGAGAAGACTGCATTCATCTGCCCCCTAGGATTCTATGAGTTCATTCGGATGCCTCAAGGGATTTCAGGTGCCCCGGCCACTTTTCAGCTCCTGATGGAGAGAGCTGTGGGGGATATGAATTTGCTCAAGTGTCTGGTCTATTTAGATGACATCATAGTGTTTGGACACTCGTTGGAAGAACACGAACAGCGACTTTTTAAGGTCTTGGATCAGCTGGAGGAGTTCGGCCTCAAGTTGTCTATAGATAAATGTCAATTTTTCCAGACTTCTGTAAAGTATGTGGGCCACATAGTGTCTACTGAGGGCATAGAGACTGACCCTAGCAAAGTGGAGGCGTTGACTACTTGGCCCCAGCCCAGGAACTTGAAAGAGTTGCAACGATTTCTGGGGTTTTGCGGATATTATAGGCGATTTGTCAAGGACTATTCTCGAGTGATTCGTCCCCTCCTCAACCTCACTCAGGGGTACCCTCCTACACACAAAAAGTATAAGAAAGTTGTGCGATCTGAGACCGAGAAGAGGTATTTCCAGCCGAATGAACTGTTTGGGAATCATTGGATTGTTAAGTATGAGGACGCTTTCTATGACATCATATATCTGCTCACCCATGCCCCTGTGTTGGCTTATGCTGACCCGGCCAAGCCCTACGTCCTCCATACTGATGCTAGTCTTCAAGGATTGGGGGCCATGTTATATCAGGAGCACTCGAATGGCCTGAGACCTGTAGCTTTTGCCAGTAGAAGTCTGGCTCTTTCAGAGAAAAACTATCCCGTGCATAAGCTAGAGTTCCTGGCTCTGAAGTGGGCCATTGTTGATCAGTTCCATGACTATCTGTACGGTGCCAAGATACTAGTAAAGACGGATAACAATCCTCTGACCTATGTACAAACCTCAGCCAGGTTGGACGCCACTGGCCACAGGTGGCTCTCTGGCTTGGCCACCTACGACTATGCTGTTGAATACAGAGCCAGTTTAAACCATATAGATGTGGATGCCCTTTCTCGGAGGCCTATGCCCCAAGCTGATTGGATCAGGCTGTCTGAGCCTGACATAAGAGCCCTTTGCCAGAAGTTTGACAAGGAAGATCAGGCATCCCCGGATGCTGTGAACTGTATGGTGGATTGCTTGGGGCCATCTGAGAGCTGTATACCTGCTGCCTACTGTCATTTTTCCACCCTGGACACTAGTCCACTGCCTCAGTTTGACAATACTAGTCTTCAACAGGCTCAATCCCGAGATTCTCTGATAAAGCTGGTGGTGGAAGCCCTAGAGGCCGGGCGAGATGTGTCCAAATTGAGCTCTGCTGACTTAAGAGCCACCTTGTTATATAAAGAAGGGCCCAAATTAAAGCTGATTAACCAACTACTATACCGAGAGACTGTACATAAAGAGGACCAGGTCATCAAACAACAGTTGGTGCTGCCTTCAGAGTTAAAGGAACTGGTTCTAAGGTCTTTGCATAATCAGATGGGGCACCTTGGCATCGACCGAACTCTCGATTTGGTCCGAGCCCACTTTTACTGGCCAAAAATGAGTGCAGATGTGCAGCGGTATGTCAAGACCTGTAGTCGGTGTTTGCAGAGGAAAGCCTTGCCCCAGAGAGCTGCTCCCATGGTCAACATTACTACCAGCGCCCCTATGGAACTAGTCTGCAATGATTTCTTAAGTCTGGAACCCGATCTGAAAAATATCAGTAATATATTGGTGGTTACCGATCATTTCACCCGGTACGCACAGGCATTCCCTTCTAAGGATCAGAAAGCAACTACGGTGGCTAAGATACTTGTTGAAAACTTCTTTGTCCACTACGGGTCCCCTCAGCGGATTCATTCCGACCAGGGAAGGGACTTTGAGAGCCACTTGATTAAAGAGATGCTGTCTTTGTGGGGGGTGCGGAAGTCAAGAACCACCCCTTATCATCCTCAGAGGGATCCCCAGCCTGAAAGGTTTAACCGCACATTACTTGACATGTTGGGCACATTGCAACCCAAAGACAAACCGAGGTGGAGCCAGCAGATTAGTACCCTGGTTCACGCTTATAACTGCACCAAGAGTGATGCCACGAGATTTTCCCTGTACCGACTGATGTTTGAGAGAGAGGCTAGATTGCCCGTGGATGTGTGTTTTGGGGTTTCCCCTGATGGGGTGCAAGCAGAAAATCATCTACAATATGTACAGAAGCTGAAGGCCCAGTTAAACCATGCTTATCAGTTGGCCCAGACTATGGCTGCTAAAAGAAACTTGGCCAATAAGGGGAGGTATGACAAGAAAGTGAAGACCTTGGAGCTAAGGGAAGGGGATAGAGTGTTGATGCGAAATCTGGGGCTGCATGGAAAACATAAGATTGCTGACCGATGGCATCACCTCCCGCATATTGTTGTGGGACAACTGGGCGATTTGCCTGTATATAAAGTGCGACCTGAAAACAATTCTAAAGATGTGAAAACTATCCATCGAAATCATCTGCTGCCACTCGGGCAAATCCTGATTGAAGCCGAACCTTCAACTGCCGCCCCCTCCCGGCCTGTGACTAGATCTGCTGCCAAGAAAAGAACCAAACCTGTGGGTTTTTCAGCAAGCCCACCGAGAGAGCCTTGTCCAGACCCTGCCAAAGAAGGGGATCAACAATCGGTGTCGGAGGACAATGAAGATGATATTGAATACTATCCCTCTTACGAACTGAGCCAGTTGTTTCAGGGCAATCCCCTTGTTAACTCGGAAAATGAAATTGGCCCGTCTGGACTGCTTGAGCCCCCTACTTTGTCCCCGGAGCCGACACCTCCAGAAGATGAGCTAAGTAGCAGACAAGCCCAAGGGGTGGGGTCCTTAAGCCTGGCTGAACTGTCTGGTCTGGCTGAATTATCTGACTTCTCGGATGAAGAGAGTGAGGTGGGGGGGCAAGCCAGTGATATGCCAGAATCGGAAGAATATTTTGAGTGCCCTGATGGTTCCTCACTAGTAGCTACCCAGCCCTCAGCTGAACCCGGTGGAGTGGGCCCTGGGGTGGAGGGTCAAGCCGCCAGTAACACTATGAGCACCGAGCCCTATTCCCCTGTGGAAGTTCCCATCCCTAATGTCAGTGAGACTGAGTTGGGATCAGGGCCTGTTTCAGGGTTCTCCAAGACACCTAGACGCTCCAGCCGAGAAGTACGGCCTGTAATAAAGTTGAGTTATGAGTCTCTGGGTCAGCCAGTAGATCTGCCCTTAAACATGGTACACAAAGGGGTGTATCTGTCCCCGAGCTCCTTGCCTAAGCTAGCTTTGGGAGATAACTCTAGTTTGTTGGTATTACCCTTTGGGTGTGGCGCCCCTACTTTGGGTGGTCTGGCAGTAATTGAGATGGAGGGGTTTCCCTGGTCCCCGGAGCCCTGAGCAGGAAATATTGACCTGATTGGGAAAGAGAGGGGGACAAAGGGTTGTGTGTGTACACCATTGTGTAACCCATAGTACGCTATAAATATTCATATACGTAATGCAAAGTGTAATGTACTGTCACTTAGGCTGTATGCCTTCAGGTGAACTAAGGGTAATTACTTGGCGCGGACGCCAAGTTTTTCCAGGCCAGGAAGGGTGTAACCCCCTTGCAGATGGGGGTTCTTGAAAGCTCCCTCGGAGCCTGTCTAAGTGCTCCCTACCAGGCTAGTGTCCTGTTATTTAGCTGTCAAAGGAGTAACAAGGAGCGTTTTGAAGCCTCCGGTTTTGTTTCTTTAAGGACTGCCTGTTGAAGTCATGATTAATCAAAATGGGGGGGGGCTGTGGGTTGTATGCCCGAGTCCCGCCCGGGCCGCTGCAAAGTGGTTCGCTTCTGGGGTCGCTAGTAGCCCAGAGGGAGCTTTGCTGGGGGGATGTGATTGCCTGCTGAAAATAATGTAAACTGATAATGATAATGTAGCTGTTCGAACCTGTCTTCCTTTGCAGTGAGGACTATTTCAGTTGTCTCCTCCATTTTGGTCCGGAACTGCCGAATTGGACCAATTAGTACTTCGGGACTCTGGGGAGCTGCCTGACCAATAGGGGACCTGCTTGTAGGATGGAGAAAGCATTATGGGCTATAGCGCCTTTTTCGCACCACTGAGGGGAGAGGACCGTCTGACTGACAGGCATGCCAGCCAACGGATACGGGTAGCACCCGAATGTTAAGGAGAGCCCCAGGCTGAGAGAGAGATATGCGTTGTGGCTGGTGAGAAGAGAGGAGCTCTGTGCTTCTGTGCGAGGGGAGTGTTCGCGCAGGAATCGTGTGAAGGCCTGCATCGGCCGTTTGTCCACCGTCGAGAGAGACGGATTGAATCCGCTACATGCGGTCAGAGGAAGCTGGTGCCAGCCCAGCTACCCACCAGGCTTGACCTGTTTTTGAGGATTAGAGAATCTGCTAAATCGCACTCGGTCCTCGGGAAAGTTGAAACTGCCGTTACAGCCCTGTAGCCGGCTGAGAGTCGGGAGTGCTTTGGAAGCTGCTGCCTGGTGTGGTGCCCCTCTGGAGTTGCCATATAAATGTGTGAGGAGGCTGGTGAAATTCAGGCTCAGCCCTGCCAGTGGTGCAGCAAACGTTATTTGCTGGAGATGTGAATACTGAATCAGGGTAGCTCCCTGCTAAGTTGCAACAGTGGTCTCAAGTTGTTCTATTATACTGCTGACTGACTAACTGGCTCTCCTGTCCATCCTGACTTTTATCAGTATTGTGTTAAAGGCTATCTGTGTCAGGGCCCCAACCAGCTGCCACGGTGGACTAGTCATTAGGGCTTGGGTACCCAGGGACGGTAAACATTAGGGTCAGGCCTGTGCACAGAGCCCTAGGTAGATAAGTATAGTGATAAGCTAATCAACTCGATCCTGCCCCTGTCCTTGTTACTTCCCCCTAAAATAAATCAGATTGTCTGTTTTGCAACTACACTCTGGCTAGTTTGTGCATTTATGGTGAACTACTGTATAGTGACTGTGATATAACTGCACCTTATTTTACAGGGTGTCCTCAGAGTGAGCTGAGAGGTACCAGCCGGGGGGCAAGTGTACTGGGGAAAAGTATTGCTGGTGCCTCGAGTGAGCCATTAGTGGGACAACAGGGAGGTTGCAGTAGCCCAGAGGGCTGTGACCGAGACAATCTCAACAGCATTAACCCCGACCTCTGGGTGGAGGCACCCGCAAACGGATCTGGGCCCCTTACCCTGTCTCCGGGGAGGCAGGCAGGGGTAGTAGCCCCAAGGGTAGCGCCCCCTGGGGGTTACATAAGCAAATTGTATTCCAACATTGTAACATTTTTCTTTGTAACATGGCATTAATAGTAGTAGCAAAATATGAAATAGTGATTGGAGGAAAGAGGTAACATGACCCAAACGTAGCCGTGCATTAATTCCCTAGATATGCACAGCTGCATTTTAAAGAAAGAAAACCAACACGTAGAGTCATAATAAGTGGCTGTCAACAATCTGACTTATAGGTGACACTGAAGTCAGAATAGTGTGGCACGTAGTCGTGCCGCTGTACCACAAACAGACAGACCACATAATGTCGGCAGGTGAAATAGTTCGTTCCCACCGACCCACCCGGTTGACACTGTGGGAAGTTGTCATTAATTCCTCAGTAGCACAAATAGATACAGAAGATAAATTCCCCTGGTGGAGTAGTTGCTTCCTACCCACCCATACCAGAAAGATGAGATTTGTAGGAGTAGTACTATGTGAGCAGAGTTGCAGTACTGAAGAAGCAGCATTGTTCCGTATCAGAAAGATGACATTTGTATGAGTAGTACAGTGTGAGTAATGTTGAAGTGCTGAATGTGTCAGTAGTAAGCCGGCACTTCTGTATTCTGTTTGCTGCGCCACCTGTTGGTCGGAATACCATTGCAGTACAGTATGACTGTAATACATATTCCCCAGAATGCAGTTTTGACACACGAATGTTGCTTTTCAACAGAGGTAAAAACAATTGAACTTCTCATTCCAAATATGAATGTGTAAAGTTTTATCAGTGTTTAATGTGTAATGTGGTAAATAATGTGAACTTGTGATGTATAAGAAAGTGGTAGTCACAACATTAATGCATGTGGTGTGGGGAACGTGCACGTGCACATTTGTAAAGGGATATAGGTAGAAGTGAAGTATGTCTTGTGAAGTAAAATCTTATTATGTCTGCACATATTTTCTTAATTGTTACTTAAACAACAGTAGAAGAATAGTTCCTCTGCACTTGACATGTTACAAGTGCATTAAGCTACTTGAAAGGACGCATTTTCAAGGAATTAACGCATGGTTGGATGGTTGGAGCACTCGGCCTTCGGCCTCATGCACCAACCTCCCCCCCCCAACCATGCATTTATTCCTTGTAAATGCCTCCTTTCTCATGGCTTAATGCTTACATATTGTATTCCATTGTTCCCTCCCCCCCCCAGGTCACACTGGGAGACGAACAACTTGTTGCTCAGCGTGCCTTCCTGGTGAAACATTTCAATAAATAAATAAATAAGATGACACCATTCTTTTTGCTTCTGGCCCCTCTACCCAAGACCTCTCCTCCCAGCCGTAGTTGGATTTTGGCAACATTCAATGCTGGTTCAAGTCTACCCCACTGTCCCTTGATGTCAAAAAACAGCATCCATGACTTTTGGCACCTGTCAGAGGCTATCCCAGACTTACTTCTCTCCCTCTATTTAATACCCTTGATGGTACTATGATCAGATATGTTCCCTCCTTTTAGACATCGGGGTCTGCCTTGACCAGCATCTTGATTTCTCAGTGCATATCGATGCAATTTACCATAAACTGCACCCTAATCTTGGAGCATTGTACAGGAATAAAGTGTGCATTCTGCTTCCTGCCCACCGAGAAATTGTACTAAAAATGATTCTCCCTATCGTTGACTATGGTGATTTAGTCTACAGTGAAGCCTGTAAATCTTCCCTTACCAAACTGCACCCTCTTTTTCATTCTTTTTGTCATTTTGCTCTAGATTGCCCACCTTGTACTCACCACTGCTGTCTTTACTCAGCTCTTTCTTCCTTCCCTTGATGCTAGGTGCCTTTCCCATTGTTTCTCTTTTATATCCAAATTCTGGTTCAGCACCCTTATCTCTTATCTCAAATCCTTTCTGTCCTCCCCTCCTTCTTCCTCCTATACTCTCTGAATAATATGTCCCATTCTCTCTCTATTCCTTCTAGAAAATCCACTGTTGGTCAATCTGCTCTTTCTTACCAATTTCCTAAACTTTGGTCCTCCCTTCCCCTTTCTATTCAATCTGCCTCTTCTCCTTCTTCCCTAAAGTCTCTTCTTTATGAGCTTTGTTATCCCACCTGCAACTGTCTATAAGCCTTTTCTTACTCCCTTTCACTTTTTTTGACCTGTTTATGCTTTTCAACTATTTTTCTCTTCTTTACATATACAAATGTGTTTTTTTCTTGTATTCATTTACTATTTGCTACTAATGCGATGGTTATATTTCCCTTATTACAATATTATTGTATTTTACTTCTTATTTTTAGTAGTTTAATTGTTGGTTATCTCCCTCTCCCCTCTCCCCTCTCCCCAGGACGCATCTGGAAACCAGCTGATTTTTCAGCTCAGTATGTCCTTCTGGGTTAAACTTTTAACTAAATAAATAAATAATACATTGTCTCAAAACCAAAACATAATGCACAGTTGTCATAGGAGATATGGAAACCTTTCATAGAGGTGCCATGGTAATAATTAGGGATGGTTCTCTAATGCTCCTTTCATCCTGGGTTATCATAATATATAATTGTACTTTGGACTGAATGGAGATGGGAACATGGGAGAACCTTTGTATAGACTTGTCAAACTGACTCTCCTCAATCAGTGGGAACATGATGTGGAACTCTCACTTGTGTTCTCATCACACAGTTATGGATGGGAAGCTAAGTACAAAAAAAATGCTTTCTTAACCCAAAAAAAGACTATGGGTATGGGATTTGTGAGACATTGGGACACCTACCAGGATAGAAATGATCTGTATGCAAGGACAGGGCTGGAAATAAAAAAAAAACTTCACTTTGAGGGGACCCAGTACTCTTTGATGTGGGATTGAACATACCTGATAGGGTTCTAAGGACAGATTTCCTCATTATACATTGCATTTTTACACATCATTTGGCAGTTGCTTGCATTTAGAGGGCCAGCCTTACATGGGAACAGTTATTCTCCATTTAGCTTCTGGAACTTAGCCAGACTTGTTATTACATGTATTCTACCACACCCAGCTGGTCCTTGGCCCCCTCTCAAGATTGCTGGCATACAACAAACACATCACCCTGCCCTGCCTTCTTCTGGGACTTACTATTTTCTCCACATTCTCCACATGGCTTTCACCTTGTGATGGGACCCTCAGGTTGAGTGAGGTCCTCTGGGAATATTATCCAGGTCAACAGGAAGTGCTCAGGTCAGTAGGGGTGGGGTCTACAGCTGTGGCAGGACTGTCATTCTGCATGGCTGAGGGTTTCCCCCAATTTTCTTGTCTTTCACTGAGGATGTCTCATGCAAAGGCATCCTGTCATGAATGTGCATGCACAAAACTGAGAACACCAAAGACGTCCTCCACTCCCATGTACAGTGGTTGTTATAGATGAGTTGCATGGTAATATGGTACACTGCTTGGTACCGCTGGGTGAGGTGCATTATGGAGATGATAACTCGGTACTGTGCTGTGGGAAGAAAAAATTACTCACCTTAGTAACTGTGTTTCTTCTAATGGAGTCTTACTGTATTCTGACATATGCAGTTAGCCCCAGCACTTGAACTGCCCTGGAGATGAAAGAGTTAACTATATGCAGAAGCATAGAATGTTGAGCTCGAGCTCAGATTTCAAACCTCTGTCTGTGGTGCTTCAGAGTGTAACCATCAGATTCTTATGAGCAACTAACTAACTAACTACACTTCCAGTGTGGAAATTGTAAACAAATAAACCAACAGGCAAATACTTGAGTCCCAAAAGACTCAAGTAGAGAATCCAAGATAAAAATCCAGGTAGTGAACAAGATATATAATATATAAATTTAAAACAGAACAACAACAACCCCACCCTAAAAAGAAGGGGTGTAAGGTACACCCCTGAGGTGCAACACTGTACCTGCCAGCCCACACCCCAAAAACTAGGTTCTGAGAGGGGAAGCGGGGAGAGATCAGAATACAGCAAGACTCCATTAGAAGAAACACAATTACTAAGGTGAGTCATTTTTTCTTCAAACAACATGAAGTCTTGCTGTATTCTGACATATGAAGACTACCAAGCAGTACCTCCATGGAGGAGGGTACCAAACCTATTTTGGGAATAGGCTCTGCAGTACTGCTGTACCAAACCTAGCATCACTCCTAGCCTAGATATCCAGAGAGTAATGCTTGGTGAATGTATGGACTGTTTTCCAGGTGGCTGCTTTACATATCTCTAGTAAAGGTATATCCCTGGCAGCAGCCAGAGAAGCATTTGTACCCCTAGTCAAGTGGGCCCTCAGGCCTGAGGGAGGTGTTTTACCTAGCTTGGTATAACAGAGTTGTATACAAGCTACAATCCACCTGGCAATAGTTCTTTTAGTAGCAGGCCTACCTTTTCCCACTTCACCATAAGTGAGAAACAATTGAAGACAGTCACTCCTATGTGCCTTAGTATGCTCTATGTAATAGCTACGTACCCTTTTAACAACTAAACTGTGTAACCTCCTTTCTACTGAAGAAGAATGATCAGTGAAAAACACAGGAAGAGACATGGACTGATTTAGATGGAAGTCTGAGACCACCTTGGGTAAGAACCTCCTATTAGTTCTCAGGACCACCTTATCCCTATGGAAGGAGATAAAGTCAGGTTCAACTGACAGGGCCTGTAATGCACTAATCCATCTTGCAGAAGTAACAGCTACCAGGAACACAGTTTTCCAGGTCAAGTACTTAAGCTCAGCCGAAGCCAAAGGTTCAAAGGGTAGCTGCACAAGCTGAGCAATGCAGGCATTCAGATCCCAAGCTGGAGTAGGATCTCTAAAGGGAGGGTTGATGTGAACGAGACCTTTGAAGAACTTACTGAAAACAGGATGAGATGCCAGGGAAGAGCCATTCCCTGCTGACAGGAATGCAGAGACAGCTGTAAGATGAACTTTTAAAATGGCTGGCCTAAGGCCTAAGCCATTAAGGTGAACCAGGTAATCTAAGACTGTGGCAATACCCACAGCTTCTGGCAGAATATCCGTTTGTGAACACCAAATGCTGAATCTTTTCCATTTGGAGTTATAAGTTTTCCTGGTAGAAGGTTTCCGAGAACCCTTGAGTATGTCTAAAACTCCCTGAGAAAGATGCAGGCCTGCATATTCTAACTCTTCAAGAGCCAGGTCTTGAGATTGAGAGACTAGAGATTGGGGTACCAGATCCTCCCTTGAGAGGAGGTTAAAAGATTGTGTCTCTTGGGAAGAGACAGGGGAAGTGAGACTGCTAAGGGCAACAACAGAGGATACCAAGGTTTCCTGGCCCAGTCTGGAGCAACTAGAATCACTGTGCATGGTTGTGACCTGATCTTTATTAGAACCTTGAACAGCAGGGGAAAGGGAGGAAAGGCTTAACGCCTTTCCAGTTCAATATCAGAGCATCCAGGGGGACAGGCCCCAGGACTGGAGGTCTGCAGTAGAATTGGGGAAGTTGATGATTGTCTGGGGCTACGAATAGATCTATCTCTGGTGTGCCCCACCTGGTGAAGATTACTTTCAAGATGAGAGGATCCAAGATCCATACGTGATGGCCCTGGGAGATTCTGCTCAGAGCATCTGCTAGAACATTGTCCTTCCCTGGGAGGTGGACTGCTATTAGGGAAGTTTGTAGGGAGCAGGCCAGAGACCATACTCTCATGGCCTCCATGCACAAGGCCATAGACCGAGTGCCCCCTTGCTTGTTGATGTACCACATGGTGGTGGTGTTGTCTGTCCTGACCTGAACCACCTTGTTCCTCACTAAGTCCGAGAAAAACTGAAGGGCTAAGAATACCGCCCTGAGTTCCAGAAGATTGATATGAAGGAGAGACTCTTCTGGGGACCAGACCCCCTGTGCTGTGAGGGCTCCAAGGTGGGCTCCCCAGACCAGGAGAGAAGCATCTGTGGTGAGGACCACTGAAGGAGTTTGCCTGAGAAATGGGACACCTTGCCTGAGACTATCTTGGTCCAGGCACCGCTGGAGAGCTTGGACCAGAGTCTGAGTCACTGGAATCAGCTTGGTAAGTGAATCTTTCTTCCGAGACCAAAAGGACCTTAAGTGGAATTGAATGTCCCTCGTCTGGAACCTGGCCCCTTGCACCACTGCAGTGGAAGCTGCCATGTGGCCTAAGAGCTGAAGAAAATGTCTTGTTGGATGAGAAACCAGAGGATGAAAAGAGGAAGTGAGATCTGTAAGGGCCTGAACTCTTGCAAGTGGGAGGAAGGCCTTTGCTTGAACAGTATCTAACTCTATCCCCTATGAAAGTGAGAAGCTGTACTGGTTCAAGAACTGACTTTGGCAGGTTGAGAAGGAACCCCAGGGAACTGAACAGATCCTGAGTGACCTGTAGAGCTGACTCGACCTAGTCGGAAGACTATCCTACAATGAGCCAGTCATCCAGGTATGGAAATAGAGAAATGCCCTGCCTTCTGAGGAAGGCCACTACTACTGCAAGGCACTTTGTAAACACCCTTGGAGCTGATGTTAGGCCGAAAGGCATAGCTCTAAACTGATAATGGCCTGAAGGCAACTCGAACCTGAGGTACTTTCTGTGGGAGCACCTGATGGGAATATGGAAATAGGCATCCTTGAGGTCCAGGGAAGCTAACCAGTGTCCTGGCCTTAGAGAGGGAAGAATTACTCCCAGAGTCACCATTTGAACTTTGGTTTTAAGATGTGCTTGTTCAAATACCCTAAGTCTAGGATGGGTTGTCACTCCCCTGTCTTTTTCAGGGTTAGGAAATATCTGGAGTACAGACCCTTGCCCCTGTGTAGAATAGGAACTCTCTCTATGGCTCTGAGAGCCAGCAAAGAGGAAACCTCTGCTTCTAAAGCAATGGTTTAGGAGATGTTTGCAAGTGGAAAAGACCTGACCCTCATTTTTGGAAACTTTTTGAAACTGAGTGCCAGTCTCTGGCTTGCTACCTCCAGGACCCACTTGTCTGAGGTAACAGACTTCCAGGCCTGGAAATAGTAAGCCAGCCTGCCTCCTACTGGACTTTGGGAGTCGACCCGGGCTGGCACATCAGGGTGTCTGCTTAGCAGAAGCCTTAGACTGGGAAGAGGATGCAGCCCTGCTCATCCCCCTCCTGCCTCCCCCTCAGAAGAACCCCCATCTGTGGGAAGGGAGAGGAGGCCTGGGCTTGGTAGAAAGGCCTGTGAAAAGGCCTGCCCCTGCCCCTAGACTGCTGCCTCTGAGGAGTGACTTGCCTTTCCTTGGCCTGAGCACTCCTGTAAGTAGTCCTGCATTCATCCATTTTTTTCATGTAAGCCTCTGTCTACTCCTCAAACAGAGAGTTACCCACTACAGGGAAATCCATGGCCTTAGCCTGGGTGTTCTGCGAAAGACTAGTACATCTGAGCCAAGCAAATCTCCTAAGAGACACAGATGTAGCCATGACTCGTGATGCCACATCATTTGAGTCCACAGCAGCATAGAATTGTACTTTGGATGCCTCAGTCCCATCGGCAGTCACCTCCTCCAGCTCTCTGGGCAGCTGGGGAGAAGCCTGTTTGGCCAGTTCCAGAACAGTATCCTACCTGGACTTCTGGTACCTGGCTGCATAGGCCATATAATTTGCTTGCCTGAGTCCCAAGGAGGATGCCAAATACTGTTTTTTGGCCATGGCATCCACCTTCCTGGAGTCTTTATCTGGGGGGTGTGAAGCCAAAGGTATATTAGCCATGTCACAGGCTGCAGCCTGCACTACCCCAACATGGCTGCAATGATTGTACAAAAACTCCGTACCTGAGCCTGACAACAATTACCTCCTGTCCATTCTCTTGTCCACTGGATGTAAACAGTTTGGTGTCTGAAGAATCTTCTTTGTCTGTTTCCCCAAAGATTTGAGGAGGGGAATAGGCAACCTTTTAGACTCTGGGATGTCCATCATCTCAACAAAATCAGGCTCCGCTTCCTCCTCTGCAGCTTCTACCATGGGGAGCTGTAGGGTTTCAGCCACCTTTTTGTAGAACAAATGCTGGGAAGGGGACTCAGAAAGCCTGGGAGGGGAGACATTGGAGGGTCTGTCTGGGGAGATGTCCGGTTCAGTGGGCACATCCAGACCTTCTAAATCATTATCATCATCATCATCTTCTTCTGGGAAGTCTTCGTCCCCCTCTGACTCCAATTCATAATAGGCCTCCAGATCATAATCCGATGGAATGGGATTCGACTGAACCGACCGCCTAACTGACAGTGCAGGTTTGGATGGAACCAGTCAAAGCGATTGAACAATGCTTATCGCTTTGGCTGTCTCATCAGCGGTTGGAGTACGCAGTTCTGGATCCATACCGGCTGATTTCCTTTTTCTTTTCACCGGAACCGACCCCTCCGAGTTGGATCTCCTTTTGGCCGAGGGGGTGTCGCCCAGGTTAGTGGGCACCTCCTCAGGTTCGTCCGCAACTGAACCGGTCTGGCCATCTGGGTCAGCAGACTTCTTGGCCTCCCTTTCCTTTAGCCTACTCAATCTCCTATCCATAGTGGCCTTGGGAAAATTCTTATATATTTGGCAGTCTGTTTTGAGGTGGTCAAACCCCAGACAATAAACACAGATGAGGTGAGGATCAGCCTTGGCAAAAGCTTCCCCACACTCACTACAGTGTTGAAACCCAGTGGGCCCGGTTTTCTTCTTGGGTTTCTCAGACATGGCCAGACTAACAAAATTACCCTTAATTGCTTTTACGCCAGGCAATACTCTCTGATCGGTAACCAACCGTGTTATGAGCTGTGGAAAGAAACCAGTAAAAGTCTGTTTTTTTTAAACCGATCGGAACCGGCACACCACTTGCAAATTCCCAGAATTTAAATTTAAACAGAAACAGTCGGTTCCCAACCGGACCGACCGCTTGGGAACCGAAGAATTACAATTTCCACAGTAATAAAGACAAAAAAAGTCCACTTCCTATCTACACACTTACTGTACAGTAGACAGAGACCTGAAACTGAAAAAATAAGAAATCGGTGAAAACCGACACTTTTTAAGAAACTTTACCGAACCGAGCGAAGGAGCAATCTCCGGAGCAACTTCACAGTTAAGTGAAGTAAAGAATCTGATGGTTACATTCTGAAGCACCACAGACAGAGGTTTGAAATCCGAGCTCGAGCTCAACATTCTATGCTTCTGCACAGAGTTAACTCTTTCATCTCCAAGGCAGTTCAAGTGCTGGGGCTAACTGCATATGTCAGAATACAGCAAGACTTCATGTTGTTTGAAGCCTGATTTTTCAGTGGCTTAAATGCAATTTCTCATTTATCCACCAGATGGCTACATGAGCCATTACGGCAATATTGTGTCCCTTAATTGTAAATATATTCTTCTCCTCAAATTTATCTACAGATGGTGCCGGGAATGAAATGTGGGTTGTAACTGATAGCATTAAGCAAAATCCCAAGTGCTGTATAATTTGTTAAAATAAATTATTGTGGCATTCTCTTAACAAATTAACTTGCAAAAGTATTATTTTCTGCACTCAGAATGGATTTCTGTCTTTTTTTTTTAGCTGTGTTTAACTTTTCTGTCACTGACACTGTTTCTGTTGGTCCATACATTTACTGTAGCTCCGCAAGTACTAAGCTCGAGTTACGAGCGCTTTCCTTTGTCAGTACCGTATCAGTGTTGGTAATGGGCGTCCCCCAAAAAGTGTGTTTTCAAATATAAAAGTTACCTTGTTTGTCATTTGTTAAATGGGTTGGTTTTGAAATCACTAATCTGCACTTCAAAGTTGTCCTAGAGTACAATCGGGAGTGCAGCATCCCGTCCGCTGTTCATGTACAGTACAGCTGTCTCCTTATGTTTCACTCAGGAGACATTACACCAACAGTGCTTATAATGCTACATTATGACCTCTGGGATTGTGTGGGATACACTAATAGTAATATATTTTTACTTACCATTCAAGAAATTGGTGGACAGCATATAATGTTTTTTGGGGTGGTAGGAGCATTCAACCAATATGGACATTTTATTATGGGAGTATGGGATGACGGAGTGATGCTGTCGGGGAAAAAATCTGAATTTCCATTTTGGAGATTTTGCCATCATTGGACTATAGAAACCAGTGTCACTAGACAAATATAAGTTTACCATTTAAGCCTTATTTTAAACATGTGTTTTCTGTCATAATTCTACATATACACTCCTTACCACCCTCATTCCCCACTACCCCCCACCCTACATCGCTGTTTTACATGCATACAGTTTATCCATTAAGTTGCAGTGGTGACCCCCCTCCGTCCCAGCTCACCATGATCACACACAGTATGTGGAATTCATAAAAGGATATGTAGAAGGATATAATACTAGAAAGGAAACAGGGAGGAAGAAAGAGCTGCAGGTTGGGCACAGTCTGTGGTAATAGTGTAGATAGGGAGACTTGGGTAGACTGGATGGACCAAGAGGTACCTTATCTGCCGTCAAATTCTGTGTTTCTATATTCTGTGAATTCTGTATAAAATTTATAACCATCCAGCACTGTAGCAATACAGATTCTTCAATGTCCTGATGCAGATTGAATTAGCATTGATGATCTTACTCAATGCAACAACTGACTGGCTGTGTATCAAACTATTAGATGTTACTACAGGAGAGGATGTCATTGCTCATTCATTCTGCAGCAATACACTGAAAAGCATGTTTCACTCCAGAGCTGGATCATGGATGTTTCTTTCACAGTTTTAAACATGACATCTTGTATCGATTACTTAGGACTGGGGGGAGGGGTTGGGTGCTAGAGTGCGAATTGACTAATCCAGTAAACAAATGGGTACAGGCAGCAACCTTCTGAAAGTGAGACGTTACATCTCAGATAAACTACTTTTGGTAAATACATTGTAAAAAAAAAAAAAGGTACATGTTTGACCTCAAAAAAGATATGGAATCTCAGCTCCCTTACTGTAGATAAATACATTGAATAAATGGGAAAAAGCATGACCAAGCTTAAAATAAGACACCGCATTTTGACTGGGCTGTCCTATGGTAAATACATTATATAGATAAATACAGGCATTACCCAGTGAAAAATGGCATAGTGTAATACTTTCCTTCAGTAGAATGACTATATGGCATTACAATGCGAGTACTAGTAGTACTAGGCGACGATGGAAATTACATAATTTATTTTCAACTCCTTAAAACAATCTAGACACCTTGGGTATTAGCATTTATGTCTTGCCTTTCTTATTCATATTATTCATTGTAAGTAATGTGGCAGGCAGTATAGCCTAAAGGTTACAGTAATGAGCTGTGAATGAGTTTGATTATCCAGCAGACCTGGGTTTGACTCCCACAACCTCCACTTGCATACTGTGTGACTCTGAGCAAGTCACTTAACCAGCCAGTGCTCCAGGTCACCCCTGAAAACAGGCGCTTGTGCCTAGTGGGCCTTACCTGGTTACCAAGGACTAAAAAAACATATATATTTTGTGCCATTAGGAGTAAGGAGAGGACCTACATGCTTTCAAAGCAAAATTGTGTGAGACATGGCAATCTTAGAAGAAACTTTACACACCACTCTTCTGTTATTGCATATCAGGATTTCGTGCTGGACCATTATAAGTTACCTTTCACTATACCTAATATACCCAGACTATCAGGGCCAGATTAAAGGACGTGGGGGCCCTACTCCAAGTCATACTTTCAGGGCCCCCCTACATACCCACTCTTCTGCAACAACCAGGGTACTCAAGGTGCCTGCAACTGTCTCCTTCCTGCTTCCCCTCCCCATTAGTCCCGTTACCTTCTGCATCGCACAGCTGCTGAGCTGGATCTGTGGAGGCCTTCCTAATGGCTTAACTGGATTTTCATGACATCGCCTCCACACTGCAGAGCACAGCCTCAGGCAATGTGCAGAGATTCCCTGAGCCCAGTGATCTGCCCACATACCAAAATCCTCTGGAGAAAGCAAGGGGTTAACAGTTTGAAAAGGGCCTCATGCAGGCTGTCAGTGCTACCTGAAAGTCAGCAGTGGCAGATTATATACAATTCACACATAAAGAACAGCTTTAGAAATGAAACAAATCTGTTTAATTCCCTACATACCATATTCCAACCCCTTCTGTGGCATCTTTTCTTTTGATCTAATATCAAAGGGTTAATGCAACAAAATGGAGGACTGGATGGGCCATGAGGCTCTTATCTGCTCTCAGCTTCAATCTTTCTGTGGTTATTAGGTTAACAGGGTCAACAGCGTATAGAAGCATTCTACATGAGTTTAACATTCCAGGGGTTGGTCTGGTCGAAAAAAGAGGTATTTATTGTGTATTCCCTCTCTGGCACCATTCTAGAGAGGGCCACAACCCCTGCCTTTCGAGCCAATACAAGGTTAAGGGCCTGGCTTCCTTAGCTGATACACAGGGGCCTTTCCCAAGGTTACAAATAAAATGGCGATGCCTCCACCAAGAGTGCATTTATGTGGGCAAGATGCTAGCAATACAACCCCCTGGGATGTCGTACCAACCCACCTCCCAAAACAGTTACTCCAGCCATGGAATCACCAAACTCAAACCTCCCCACATTTAAACAGATTGCATTATTAACTTCAGGTAATAATACGCTCACCAAAACCAGGTGCTTGGGTCAGCTCTTTCTGAAACAGTAACATCATTATGTTTTAAGAAACGGAGGGTTAGGATGGGGTAAGGTGGAATAGAGGTTATGCAAAACATTTGGATTAGCATTTAAAGATTAGCATTTTCCCAATCATTTACCTTTTTATATTCAAAGCCATACGTTTTAATTAATGCAGACTCCAGCTTTCTACCTAGCTCTCTGACTGCCGCAGGTATTGCCAAAACCCAGTCCCACTGGTACCAGTTCTAGAATGATGACAAAATTCTGTTCCTGTGTACCCAGATCTTACAGTTGCAGGCCTGAGGTACAGCTCGTCAGCCAGCATTGGCACGCTTGCTGAAATGCAGTTTAACTTTTTACATGTTATCTGTTGATTACTTTAAACATTCACTTTACCTCCAGCCCTGGTGGGCATGGTTGAACTATATACAGTCCCCAGGATTTTGTAGGGCAATTCCTGCTTTTATTCACAGTTCTACAGAATCAGTCCCTTGGTGGCACAGATGACTGACGTCCTGGTGGGTTAGTGAAACAGCAAATACAGAACTGGGCTCGATCTTGAACTTGAAGGGGCAAGTAAACTGCAGCTTGGATCTTCAGCTTGATCGGAGATCTTGCAGCTTGTCCATTTTGGCCTATTGAGGCCTGTTGCGGAGCACATAACAAGACCTGCCAGTCACAAAGGACCCAGGCCCAGGACTGGCCCCCACGGCCCAGCTCTTTCACAGGTCAGAGTGCCCTAGCACTTCAGAATAAAACCCGTGATCCCCTGCAGCCAGCAGACTCCACTTGATGGGGGTTAGCGAGTTCCGCACCTAGCCCTGGGTTTAGAATGGAATGTTTTAAGTCATCATTCTCTCTTCAATCAAGACCAGCTACGGTGTGTAGCCAAAGTGTTTTCTGTTTCTTTCCAGTCTCCCAGACTCTGGGGGGTGCAGAGTATTAACTACAGATTCATCACAACAGTCTATTTTCTCAGCTATATTTAGGAGCAGACAGCAAGTACCTGCCCAGACATCACCTGCTTATTCTTCTGCTTTCACTGTCGCTCAACTTTAACACAGCGATCACTCTCGCTCTGGCTCATACACAGTTTCAGAACTCTTTCTCAGCAGAACATCAAGAAAGTCTCTTTTCTCACCATGCAGGTGCATAACAATCTCAGAAAAGGCTCTCTCTTCAGCTTTGTAGAATCTGGATTCCATTCCATTTGCCCAGTAGCCGTTCTTACATGCTACAGTCAGTCCTCAGACCTGTGTCTTCCCCTCATCTCCTTAGACGCTTTGTCTATGCCAGGGTCAGACAGTTCCTTTTTCCTTTTCTATACTTCCACACAATTTTTCATTCACTTCTCAGATCACTCATGTCTCACCATGGAGGTGCAGACGAATGCCAGGAGGCTCTCTCCTCCTCAGGATTAGTCCATTTTCCTAATATTCTTTTCCTTTTCAACTATCCCCCTCTTTATACCTTCACTGCTGTGGTGCAGCTTCCTACCACAGCATCAGAATCCTGCAGCTCTCCTTTGCAGAGCTACCAGCAAATTCTCCTCCAACTCTCTTCAGATGGGGAAAGGCCAACACCCAGCCCATGGGGACAGATTGCTGGCAGCCCCCAGGCAGGCCCTTTCCCAGCCTAGCAGCCCAATTCTCCTCACAGGGGCTGAAGTCCCCCTCCCTGTGGAGGGGCTCCCATCAAATTGAACTGGAATCTAGAAGTTCTCTCCTTTTGGGAACTTTTTGGCAGCTTCCCATTTGCTGGAGCCATTATCCTTTCAAAACAGTAGTATGTATAAAGCTCCCTAGACACCTCATTGGCTGCTCAAAACAGTTCCAGAATAATCCCTTGTATTTTTCCCCAAGAGTCCTTTCACAAGCCCCAGAATCCCCTTGGCAACCTCTTGCCCTTTGATTGGCTGTAAAGGAGCCACCTGGCTCATATTCTGGCTGCTGACAAACAGTGTCCTCACAGTTTATTCCGTGCCCCCAATTTAAAGTGCCCTGGCAGCCTGAATAGACACATTTATTATTCACTAATCCCACAGAAGTGTGGCAGACCCTATGCCCGCTTACGTGACTGTACAATTTAGCACTTGGGATTAGCCTTCTTTCCATCGCTGCTGCCATTATACTTAACCCTTAGGCAGCACACACATAGCCCCATTACAGTGTATGTTGGTCCCAACTTCCCCACTTGGGTACAGCCCAGCAATTCTCTTTTATTTAATTATTATTTTCCCAAGAGGTAGCCACCTCTTTCCCTGTATGACTCCTTTCATTATCAAAACATTTTATTTATTTATTTTCCTGCCGCTAGTGCCATTCTATTGCTCCCCAGGCACTGAACAGGACCTGGCTCATTAATATTCATGAGCTTTTCTCATTATTATTCATGAGGCAGCTTCAAATCCTCAGGCATGATTGGTGTTCAGAAATTCAGCTCTCCTCCTTCTCCTGCCATCCCTCTCTCTCCAGTCCAGCTTAGGTCTCCGGTCCCCATTTTACTTCGCAGAGGGACAGGGACCACCGAAGAGACAGTCCAAACTGGCTGCGAATGGCCGAATGAACTTGTGCCTTCTGCACATGCGCGGAGCTCCAGTATGCATGCAAAATGCAATTTCCAGCTGGCAACTCTGCACTTTAGCTACCTTAGCCCCACTCTTAAAAAAAAAAAATTGCGGGTGCCCGAGGGAGGATCCTGGACACTACCAGAGCTGTCTAGGGAACCAGCCGGGACCAGGGCACAAACGGGGAAAAATGGGACACAGAACGGGGAAAACCCAGAGACAGAGGAAACCTATGGAGGCTAAACAGGTAAGCCCCCGACACAGGGGTTACAACTGTAAAGATCAACTGAAATGGAACAGCTCATTTTCAGTCGGGTCCTCTTTTACCCAGCTGATCACCTTTGAAGTGTTGAATACAGAGCGAGCACATGATATAGAAACATAGACTTTGACGGCAGATAAAGACCACTTGGCCCACCCAGTCTGCCCATTTCCCTACCTATTGGATAAGCTGCAGAGCCTAGTTAACCAACAGCCTATTTCTTCCTACCCCCCACCAGAACTGCCTTATGTCTGTCCCATGCATTCTTGAATTCCCCCACTGTTTTTGACCCTATGACCTCCTCTGGAAGGCCGTACCATGCGTCCACCACCTTCTACATGAAAATATACTTCTTCATGTTGCCCTTGAGCCATCCCCCCCCATCATTTTCAAATTGTGTCCCCTTGTTCTTGCACATCTCTTTTTCTGAAAGATGCTAACTTCCTGGACATTGTTGATTCCCTTGAGGTACTTGAAAGTTTCTATCATGTCTCCCCTCGCCCTCCTTTCCTCGAGGGTATACTTATTTAGCTCCTTTAGTCTCTCTTCGTATGACTTCTGGTACAGACCCTGCACCATTTTGGTTGCCCTCCTCAGGACTGCCTCCATCCTGTCTATGTCCTTGCAAAGATGGGGTCTCCAGAACTGCATGCAGTACTCCAGAAGGCATCTCACCAACTGTCTGTATAGAGGGATAACAACTTCCTGTTTTTTACTGGAGATGCCTCTTCCTATATTTATTTATTTAATTAGTATTTCAGAAAGATCTTTGAGTGTGAGCTGTTTTACAAAGGTTCCACGTCAGGGTAGACAATAAGACAATAAGCATATTCAGTGGTTACAGAGGCCTGAACATTAGGCATTAAAGAGCAATTACATGAGAATTAGACAAATAGGAGAAAAACAGAGCAGTTGTAATAGAATACTAAGCTATCTCTAATTGGTTGCCCTAGGTAGCACACCTCTGGAAACCTCCAAATCCGTTGAGAGACTATGGCAGAGTAACTGCATAGGGTTTAACGCTATCCCAGATGGCGAGAGGCTGGGTGACAGTGAAACAAGGGGACTAGGTTTGATCTTACACTGAGAGGCGAGAGGTGAGGGGGATAGTGAAGCGGGGGGGCTGAGATGGGGCGGAGCAGCTCAGAGGGCTTTGTTGAGTAGGGTGTGTATGTGGGGGGTTAGGAGGCAAGTACCAAGAGCATTTAAAGAGGACTGATAGTTTGCTAGGCTGGAATGGAGGCAGGGTTCTCTAGGTAGCCCTGCTGGGTGCTACCTTGGGTGTAGGCCTGTCTATCAAGTGGGGCCTGAGAAGCAGGTGCATTTTGAGCTAGACATTAGGTGCTGTTTGAGGCCTGCTTTGAATACAGCAGGCTATTGTTTGTTTGTAATTTCATTGGGAGTTCATTTATCCAGAAGGGGGCCCGATAGGAGAAAGCACACTGCCCTAGTGAGGTTCAGTGGAATGGTATGGACAGTGCTCCATTCTTCCTCCCTCTGGTGATGTGTGATGAGAGAGAAGCCTCAAGCAGGTTTCCTATACAGGGTGGGGTTTTTCTGAGGAGTGCCTTCTTTCCCAGGAGGTAAGTTTGGTATTTGATCCTGTCTTTTAGGTTAAGCCAGTTTGTACGCTCATACAGGGTGCAAGTATGAGTGTAGTGATCTGCGTACAGGGTGAGGCAGCATGCCTTACTGAGTGCAATTTGGACCCTTTTGAGCACTGTATCAGTAGCAGCTCTATAGACCACCAGCCTGTAGTCTATCGAGGAGAGTATGGAGCTGGAGACTGAGATTTGGAGTGCTTCCAGGGTGAGGGACTTCTTATGCCTATAGAGAACCCCGATCTTTGTGTTTACCAC
The DNA here is from genome assembly GCA_016271365.2 of Neoceratodus forsteri. Taxonomy (NCBI): domain Eukaryota; kingdom Metazoa; phylum Chordata; order Ceratodontiformes; family Ceratodontidae; genus Neoceratodus; species Neoceratodus forsteri. The sequence goes on from CM057449.1 coordinate 741,216,463, forward strand.
TCTGACAAGGGAGTCTACGTGGTGCGTATAAGTGAGAGAGTCATCAATGGTGACTCCAAGATACTTGAACAAGTGCACCTGGTCAATCTACTCACCAGCCTTATTGGTGATTATGAGGGGAGCATGCCTGCGTTTGTTGTAGGGGCTGGATTGTAGCACTGCCTTGGTTTTCTTGTAATTTAATAGCAGCTTTTGCCTACTGAACCAGTCCTCGAGTTTACTGAAAGAGTTCTGTAGTTCTGTTTGTAAGGCAACCTGAGAGGTGCTACTGCTCAGCAGCATGGCATTGTCTGCATACAGGATAAGTTTGGTGTCACAGGCAGTGGGTAGGTCATTTACAAAGAGGCTGAAAAGCAGGGGCCCTAGAATTGATCCTTGAGGGACTTCTAGGAGTACATCTCTGGAGCTGGATAACGTCTGCCTGATTCTGACTTGCTGGCTCCTGTGTGTTGGGTAGTCACTGAACCAATTCAGAGCGTTAGGTGCCACACCCAATCTTTGGAGCTGGAGTACTAGTAGAAGGTGCTTGATGGTGTCAAAGGCTTTGGTGAGGTCAATGAAGATGGACCCCACCAATTTGCTTTCATCCAGCGTCTTGTGCGCATAGTCAGTGTATTCCAGCAGTGCCATGGTGGTACTGCATTTTTGCCTCAAACCATGTTGGATTTTAGCAGAGCAGATTGTACTTATTGAGGTATTCTGTGAGTTGACTTGCCACAATTTTTTCCAAAGCTTTGGATAGTGGGGAGAGGATATATATTGGCCTGTAGTTTAACACCAGCACGTTGTCACCATTTTTATGCACTGGAGTTACCAGGGCTTGCTTCCATACCTCCAGAAATTGAGCTAGAGCCAAGAATTTATTAAATAGCATTGTTATGGGCATGATAAGAACATCAAAGGTGAGAGATAGTAACTTCATATCTAGCCCGTCACTCCCCAGTCTGGTTTTGCCTAGGACTTTCCTGACCATCGTTAGGGCCTCCTTCACCATCACCTTCTTAATGTAGAATGCTGGGTGGTTAGTTATGGGTAGGTTGGCGCAACCATGGTCCTCCACAGGCAGATGGTAGTCTGGAGGCAGCACTGAGGACAGGTTTGTTAAAGGCATCAGCAATGGCTAGCGGATCTGAGGAGGATGAGTTATTAATGTTGAGCATATTACGGTGCTGCTTTTGATCTTTACCAAGGATGTTCTTGATGTTGTCCCAAAACCTCTTTCCATCTCCCCATGCATTGTTAAGCTGGGTCTTATGGAAATCGGCTTTTGCTAGCCTGATAAATTTGGTGCACCGATTTCTAGCCATTTTGTAGCACTGTAGGTCATGCTTGCTACCTAAGTTTAAGGCTATTTCCCAGAGGCAGTCCCTCTGCTTTATCTCAGTATCTCCCCAGCCCTCCTTACTGCCTTCTCATATTGCTTGCTTACCTTTAGGTCATCTGATATGACTACCCCCAGGTCCCTTTCCATTTTTGTTGTTGTTAGTACCCCCCATTGTGTACTCTTCCCCTTGGTTTTTGTTTCCCAGGTGCATTACTTTGCACTTCTTTGCACTGAATCTAAGCTGCCATACTTTTGACCATTCTTCCAATCTTGCCAAGTCCCTTCTCATCCTTTGCACCCCCACTGTGTATCAACCCTGTTGCAGCTCTTTGTGTCATCTGCAAAGAGGCATACTTTTCCTTCCAGTCCCTCCACACTGTCACTTATAAAGACATTAAAAAGGAGCAGACCCAGTACTGAACCCTGTGGTACCCCGCCAGTAACCCCTCTTTCTTTTGCGTGGACTCCATTTACTATTACCCTTTGTCTCCTGTTGTCCAGACAATTTTTGACATGACTTCCTTGATGTTATATTGTTACTACCTTCCTTACCTTCACTTCAAAGGTTTGATGCTGGGAGCTAGCCCGGTGGTGTTGAGGGTTGAGGCGCTGGACGCCTTACCTGGCGCCACACCAGAGACCCATGTTCGGGAACGAGCATGGGTTCCGGGGGTTGGCAGGGGAGGAGAAGGATCGAGTGTCAAAGGGACTGCTCTCCTTCTCTGTCAAAGGGAGAGAATGCCAGTATTGAGTGTAGGACTAGCCCCGATGCTGCAGATAAGGAGCGAAGAGGGCGGGCAGCTGGAATGGCAAGAATGTGTGCATGCTCCTCCACTTGCATCATTGCATGCCTCCTCTCCACAAAGGGAGAAAATTAGGAAAAATTGTGGCCCTGGTTGCGTGGATTGATGGCTGTTCGTCGGAATGCGCCACCTCCTGAGGGCATTGCTGCACATACTGGATCCGGTAATGGCAGAGAAGATGGGGGGGGCTCCCCCAACACCCCGCCAAGGGGGGGTAAGCTGTGGGGGTAAGCAGAGATGATCCGTAATGTTGGAGGTGTGGACACGGCCGGCAGCTGGAGGACAAGGTTGCCTAGTAGATTTGGTCAATCAGGGGCCAATGAGAAACAACACCAACTAAAAAGAAAAGGTTTCATGCTGGGTGCCCCAGTGCCTCAGTTTAGTGTCCCAGACTCAGAACACTTGGCTTGCTTCTGCAATGTCAGTTTTCCTAGTCTGTGATGTGCCTGTGCTGTGCTGCTGACTGCTCCTTGTCCCAGACTGAACCTAGAAAGTCTGTATGTAAAGATGTGACTCTCCTGTCCCCTTCTGATCTGCATCCTAATGACCAAGATGTGAACCCATTGCTGACTTGCTCCCAAACCCCGACTGCTTACCACCACCCTTGGCATCTCTAGCCAACTCACCTCATTCCCCAATGTTTCAATGTTTTTCTTTTTTCAGCTCGGTCTCACCCTCACAGGTCATGAGCTGTCCCACTCAGCTCCTTGCTTCCACAAACTCATGCCTCCTGTCCTCCACTGCACTAGCCTGCCATGAAAAGAAACATGGTGCCAAACTGCCACTCGTCTCCAGGAGCATGGGCGATTAAATCCAGAACTGCTGCAGTTAACACAGACAGCCAATTGCACCATAGTTAGTGCCAGCCAGTTAATAAAAGCTCAGTTTGTACTGTATCATGAACAGGTTACCCATAAGATCACTAAAACAATTGATGCATGGTCAAAAACCATGCAGGGAATACAGCGAACTACAGGCAGTACAAAATTGCCCCACTGCTAACTGCCCTCTACCATGGACACCAGTCTAACATCGGGGTGGCCACAACTGGGAGGGGGCCAGATTAACTATTCTAACCCTCGGGGGGTGCAACTTGGGGGTAGAAGCTCAGGAGGGGGGCAGATTAACTATTCTAACTCTGGGAGGATGCAACTCATGGGGAGAAACCCAGGGGGAGAAGCTCAGGTGGGGCCAGATTATTCTAACTCTTGGGGGGGTGCAACTTGGGGGTATGTGAGGAACAGCGCTACTGCCAAAAAAAATACCCCAAAAAAACATATTCTCCCAGAATCGAAGCCAGGCCTGCTGTTCATACCAAGACCATTCACAGCTTGTATCTTTGCCCTCTGTCACTTACAGACATAATTATATGAAATATTTTCATGCTGTGCGCATAAAACTACCCATGTGACATGCATGCTGCAAGCATGATTTTTTAAATTGCAACCGACTGCATCCATGTGGCAAGCGTGCAGCAAGCAAGTGTGGAAAGCATGCTTTTTATGTTAAATTGGAACAGACTGCATGCATGTAGCATGCGTGAAAAATGCAAGTGGTCACTGATAACTGCACACATACAAGTTAAGTAACTTGCTCAGGATCACACTGTATAAAAGTGGGGTCGATGAGATTCAAACCCAGGTTTTCAGAACTCCTGGTATGCAGTTCAGCACCTTTAACTACTAAGCTATATTGCCTGCTTACTTATGGCTTGCTTGCATTTTAGTACAACTCTGCATACATCTGCACGCCTGCAGCATGCTTATAGTCACTGATATACTTTTTAGTTTTCTTGTCCCCCCTCATCGTAGCTGCACAGCTGAACTGTAGCACACATACCAATGGAAACACATGTGGTTCTTCCCAACCCCAATACACACACTTACCCACAAAACTACTTAATTACTTCTGTCTGGTCTGTACTCCTACTATTTACTCTCCATAGTTTTGAATGCTTGTACACAAACATACTTTAAGGGGCAAACACAAAAGTAGCAATAACTCAACACCCACCCACATCATGAAATATTCAAATATATAAGATTCATCTGTCTATGGCCTGGAGCAGTACATCAGATTTGGGCTTAAACCCACCCAATGACTAACCAATTTTTTTCCCGGCTGAAGTTCTGACAACCCCCCCCCCCAAAAAAAAAACCTTGTCCCAATTTCTCACCTCAACTCTTTTCCATTCTGTACCCATCCCATATGGGTCATAAAGCTGCCCAAAAGTGCAGAAACATGGAAAATGCATCAATATTTCAGTTCCTCCTTCCCCAATCCACCTGTAAGAACATTATTTACTTTTACTTACCCAGCCATCTGGCCAGAACCTGCAGCCTAGCCCAGTGTGCCACCAACCCAGTTTTCAGTCCACTCTTCCTCCTCCATCCTTCTGCCAGAAGCTGGAAGCTAGAACTGACCATCCCAGGTCCCCAGCATGATCTGCAACCAAGTCACCTAATCAGCCGAACCCACCCAACCTGTGTCACTTGCTTCTTGCTTGAAAGCTGCTGTACTGCACTGATCAAGGCCTATGAAGGCCACCCACACCACTGTCACTGCTGCTGTGAGGCCTAGCTTGCTGCCACAGGGGCCCTGTGCTGTTTTTTTTTGTGAGGTGAGCCTAATAGAGTAAGTAGGTAGCCTAGTCTCAAGTTAGCTTCTAGCTCACCCCCAGACCCTTCAGCCACCAAGGGAGATGGAGACTCACTAAGAATAGACCAACAAAAATATGCCACCACAACACTGCTATTGAGAGTTCAGTGCTCACCGACACCTCCAAGCTGTACTGTGCAGCCTGTCTACTCTGTGGTGGGAAACATATCATCCCACTCACGTGACTTGTGCTCTTGCTTGGCTGGAGCTACTCCACATCACGTGTGAGGGTGCCACCTCTAAAAGGTTGAGATAGTGGCCAACACAATACAGACATAGTTGAGTCAGGAGTGCACCTGCAGTGTGAGCACAACACAGGCCAAGGGGGCACTCATTGTGTGAAAGATTAAATCCGAATTGAATGCCATTATTGCCACACTATAAGAACTAACTAGGCACAAATGTGTGGGGGGGGCAATTGGCCCCTCTGCACTACCTAAATGGCACCCCTGCTTTATGGTAGAAACTAATTCTCAGGGGCTAACATCAGTACAAGTAAATACAATAGTTTCCACTGTGTTCTTATGTACTGTATCTCCATATTTCAGGATGTGTCCTCATCATCATGAGGGTTAGTGTCCCTCATTGTCTCTCATTTTGAGTGTCCATGTCCCTCATTTTAGTGACAAAATGTGAGGTATGGTGCATGCTTCCAAGATCCTGCTTAGCACAAAGAGAGCTGAACATGGCCATAGTGTATATGTTCCTTATAGAAAGACAAAGGTAAAGTAAGTGAGCCATAACAGTCATGGAGAAACACATTTGTAGCACTAAATATTTATTTTTTTTATTTATTTATTTGAAATCTAGGAGTAACCTTTGAGCTAAGAGCTCATTAAAAGAGGTTCCACATCAGTGAGTTTCACAAATTACATTAGCTGAAAACAGACATGTAACAATAATAACAGTAACAATTGATGCATTACCAGTAAGCAGCAGATAAATGCACAACTAAGCATTTTATATACAGTGTATACAGAAAAAAGAAATTCAATGAAATGCAGTAAGATAGAGCAATTTAATAAGTTGTACAGAGCAGATAACTGGGGACACAAGAAAGTTCCAAGTAGTACACAGGGGGTTTGGAATCAGAAAACAGGAAGACAGGGAAAAGGAAGCAAAAACAGGGGCAATGGAGAGTAAGCCAGGAGCTTTGTCAGAGAGTTTAGGGAAGTAAGAGAACTAGGGCAACGAGGGAAAGGGAAAGGGAAAGAAGGTGTCTGAGTGAGGGGAAGGGATTGGAGACTGGACAGGTGCAAGTTAAGTGCAAGACATTATAATAGTACTAACTGATAGCTGATTAGGTCATAAAGGTCAAGATTAGGTGACACAGTTGCAGCTACTAAGGGTCGTGGGATGTAACCAAAGTTTCTTTTTTAAATGGGTCTAGTTTCATGGCACGTAGTATATCCACACGTAGGGAGTTTAGCCAGTACGGGACACAGTATTCAAAAGAAGTTTGCCCATTTGTGGTGCATGAAAGAGAACCTTGAAAGACTGATTACAGGAGCCTATGGTTGGTGTGGTACTATCTGAGAGGGATAGCAAGTTCTGAACACCCTGCAGGGTCAGATTTAGAGCTGCTTTTTTGACTAGTAGGCAAGTTTGGTATTTCAGTCTGCCTTTCAGGTTAAGCCAGCTTGTTTGGGAATATAGCTCACAGATATGTGTATATTTATGTGTGCCTGTAGCTAGCCTACAGGCCTTGTTTAGAGCCACAGTGAGCCTATTTAGGGTTGTATTAGATGCTGCACTATATACAGTATGACCAGTCCGTAGTCTAGGGTAGAAAGCACTGAACTATTTATAGCCATTCTTAGTGCCTCTGGAGTCATGCAGTGTTTGTACCTGTACAGTAGGCCAAATATTTGGTTGACTGACTTCACCACTAGATTGACATGGCCTGAGAAAGTAAGGGCACTGTCTAAAGTGATCCCCAAATATTTGAAAGATTGAACCATTCTGGTTGTTATATATGGTCAATCTGTATTCTCTTTGCTTATTGCGAGATGAGGCAAAGAGCATTTTTTTTATAATTTAGTAGCAGCTTTTGGGTAATGAACCATTTTTCGACATTATTGAAATTGTGCTGTAGATTTTCTTCTAAGTGTAAGGGATTCTGGTGTCTAGTGAAGAGTAGAGCATCATCAGCATACAATAGGACTTAGTCTGGACGTGTTAGGGGTAGATGATTTAGGAACAGACTAAATAGTAATGGCCCGAGTATGGACCCTTGAAGTACTCCTGGGCTTACTGTTTTGCTGTCAGATAGAACACTGCTGATTTTAACCTGTTGGTGCCTCTCAAATCAGTAATTCCTAAACCACTCAACAGTGTCAGATGCATAAAGGAATTTGCATGACCCAAAACAAAAAGGTCAGGCTTCACAACACAGAGGCTCCTCTTGACACATCTGGAATCGGGGATGTTGGCTGACAATATCCTAGGCATTTAATGCAGTAAACAAACAAAACTTTACAAATTAATGGCAATTTAATGACAAAAATCAAAAGTGATTAAACAACTTGCAAAAGGATCAGAATGAATGAGTTTACCTAATTTTAATGGGAAATCGATGAAAAGGGTATTTAATGGCTCTAATTGCTAACAGTAGTATAAGAACTAGAAACTGATGTGTTTTTTAGATGAGATTTGCAACAGCTTATTTGCTGCAATCATGTCAAGTGTGCAACATGCGAACCTGATGAGATTTTTAGATGTTCGCACCAGCTCACCTGCTACACACATGTCAAGCTTGCAGCATACAAACCTAACATGCTTTTTAGACCTGATTCTCATAGGTTCACTCTGTGTATGCAAACCACATTCAAACTTTGCACAATTAAGCACGTGGCATGCATTCTGCATGTACACAGCACACTTATATTTCTGTAAGGGATGCTATGCTGCCAGCAAGACTAGGCAGCACACTCTAGGAAACTTAAATTATTTGGCTAAAGTGAAAAGCAGTATATGTACAGCGCTATAACATCCCCCCTGTTACATCCATGTACTATTTTCACTCATGTGATACTCTATGTCTCAGCATGCATTTCACTGCACTAGTATGCTGATATTTCAACACAATCTTGATGGTATACTACCAGGCTGTTGTACATGCCTATGGGGTGCATCAAAGAGATAGACTTATGGCCAGGGTACAAACATGCCAGGTGGATCTGCACATGCACTCTAGTTTTCTGGTACAGCCAAAGGGACGTGGTTGACCCAATCCCCCCAATAAAAAACACATCTCCTCTAACCAGTCACAGATGCCAACACACACACATATATACACAGGAAAATTAACAAAATACTAAAACAGCTGAAAGAAGGGGCCCCTCAAAACAAGGGCCTATTCATGGGTGTAGTTGGCATTATTATAAACCTGGTCTTGTCAAAGTCTGAGGCTGGGGAGGCCACACATACGCCATGGTGTAACTGGCATATGGGTTAATCTGGCCTTGCAGATTGTTCTGGTTGCTATATGTAGTATTTTCATTTATCTTTTTAGGTAGAAAACAATTTAACCCCAATGTTTTTCATCCTGAATTTGTAGTTTCCCGCAATTTCACTACAAAGATGGATAGTTTTCTTTTTCACACAATCTAAAATGTACATCTTATATCATTACATAGGAGTGGGGGAAGGGGTTGGGTGCTAAAGTTCAGGTTGAATATTTTTAATATGTGACTCGGGAACACAGACAAAGCAGAGAGAGGTGGTTGGTATACAACTGACATGCAGTGGGTAAGATGAAGGGTTAAGCTCCATATAATTCATTATTTCTAACAAACAGCAACAAAGTGTTTGCCAGGGCTTTGGTAGAAATTATTTGTAGAAAGCAATAGGATGGATGAATAGGGGAACAGAATGTTACACATAAGCATTAAGCCACTCCAAAGGAGAGTTCTACTGGGGAATTAATGCATGGTTGGGGGGAACTAACCAACCATGCATTAATTCCCCATTACAGCCCTCCTTTGGAGTGGCTTAATGTGATTGTTACATGGCAGGCACAAGGTAACTATTGTGTGTGATTGTGTGACTTCAACTGTAGTAGGTATTAAACGATAGAGAATCTCAGATTATTGATTCATACAATGTTGTAGGCTGTTGTTTCAGAAGTGATACATCAGTTGATGTGCGCCTGCACATTGCACTCTGTACATGCATTAATATTGTGGCTTCAGAAATTAAGCAGGTTTTTACGTTGTGTGATAGACAACTAAATATTGTAAGGCAAAATATCTGTAGCTCTACTCATATAAATGCATCTTTGCAGTGTGATCGGATTTCTTAACACATCCCATTCATGGATCCAGCCTGTTGCATTCTGGGTGAACCATGCAGACTTGCATATGTACAGCACTGAAATATTATTGATATTTTTTATATTAAACAGTGGTGTCTAATACCTAACAGATGTTAACACAGAAAACATTTACTGCTACCTTGTTTCTGTTAAGGTCTGATAGGTGTTACATAGCATTGTTTAATACTGAAAATGTTCAAAGTGCTTTAGTGCTGTACATATGCAAATCTGTGTGGTTCACCCAGAATGTAGTACTTGCAATCCATGAATCTGATGTTTTAATGAGATGGAACATGATGGAAAGATGCATTTTTATTACCACAGGTAATAATGCTTGGGTTTATAATATGGTTCCATTGATCTACTGCTCTGTGCCTGTGTCTTAGTACATATGCAGACCCGCTCCCAGCGACTCAGCTATTTCTTTCTCTCCTTAGTGCTCATTGCCCCCATCTCTCACTACATATTTAGTCTCGGTCCCAATCATTCCTCTCCTGCTCTGTGTGCTGCAGGAGCTGGCTGCTGCGTGTATCACTCAGTTACTGTACAGTTATGTACAGCAGTTGGTAGGGTGTCCGTTCGCTTCCTGGAGGTCTGTGGGGTGGGTGAGTGGGTTGGTGCCCTCATCTGAGTCTTACTAAGCATGCTCCCAATGACTCAGGTGAAACCAATGGCTCAGAAAGGGAGTACAGGAGCAAGCGGGCATTACTAGGGAATTAATGCATGCTTGCTCCTTGATCACCTGTTGCTGTTCTTCCAATATAAACTGCGTATTTCAGTCTAATATTTATTGACATGTTACAAAGTCTGGTTGGTAATAGAGGTGGGTACAGTATGTCACTGTGGGTGGCTAGCAGGGTTTAGTTTTGATGTTTTTTTAAATTGAGGTATGAAGTTTGGGTAAGTTGGGAAAACATTGCCAAGCAAAGCATAGTCTGAACATATGAATTTCACAGCAATGTTTTGTGTGTGGTAAACATTCCCTATATCTCTAGTTAATAGACAAAGAGCGTGAGGGAGAATGGTTGACAGGACATACATATGCCACATTGGGAGAACGCCTTAGGGGCAGGATGGGACAAATCAGGTAGCCAGGTGGCCAACGGCTTCTTACAAAATTGTTTTGGCTACCATATTTAGAAAGTTATTGGCCAACTTGGCTTCCTGCCTATAAAGTGATTTTGAGCCTTTAAAAAGAATGGCCACAACAAATGTTGGTTTGGTTACCAGAATTTGAAAGCTAGTGGTCAAACTGACCACCAGCTCACAAACTGATCTGTCCCACCCTGCATGGGGGCCCTGCTCTTTCTGCATCACTCTGAAACTAGTTATCTAGAAGCATTAACTACCACTGCACTGACAGCCACTTAGTGTTTCCAAATACACTTGAATAGTCTAGGTAGTATGGTTTGATTTTCATACGCAACCAGATTTCCTTATACAGTAGCTCATCCTTACAGCTTTGTGTCACTCTAACTGTGCCTATACATATGACACTGTTAGCACAAACTGTGCTTTGCCATCACAAAACACTGTTAGCACGTCACAGATCATTTCGGTATGCTGATCACAGTCTGCAAAGGTGTACAATCAACACATGACGAAGCTAGATTTTGCATGTCAGCTGGGTTAGCCTGGGTAAAAATACTGTAAAACTGATAAAAGCAGGACTACACTAAAATAAGATGTCTTGACTGGGCTATCCTGGTAAATTCACTTTGCTCTAAAACTTGGTGAAATCTTAAGTCTGCATATAACAGGATATATTACTGCCTCTGAGCTGTGGTAGCCTGAATACATATAATGTACGCTGAGTAGAAGGCAGACCACCTTGAAGACAAGACACTGCATCTCAAGCAAGTTTTAATGGTTACATTAACTGTAAAACTGGATAAAACTATGTCCATGCTGAAAACTAGATGTTGCATCCTTGCCGGAATATACTTATTTAATGCAGTGTAAAATGTGTGAAAGCAAGACCCCACTTAATCTGGGATGCTGCGTCTCACCTGGGCTATCAAGGTAAACCCAGTATACAAATGGATACAGGCAATAACCTTCTTAAAAAGAGATGATGCATCTCAGCTGAACTACTTTTGGTAAAAACATTGTAAAAATGGGTACATGCAATACCTTAAAAAGATTAGGAATCTCAGCTCCCTTACTGGAGATATATAAAAATTGAAGAAAGAAGGACCCCAAATTAAAATAATATGCTGCAATTTGACTGAGCTGTACTAGGTAATTACAGCATTGAAACAGATTCAGGCAGGACCATGTGAAAAATGAAATATTGCAAGTCATCTGGATCCAGAATACATGTAGGGCCAGATATTCAAAAGGGTTGCGCCATGCGCAATAGGGTTGCGATATATGAAGTCCAATCGCCATTCTGTGATATTCAGCGGGAGGCAGTTGCTCACGAAAACATGCTGAGCAACAGCGCCAATGCAAATGAAAGGCATGCGCAACCGAAGAGGCACCATGCATAAAGAGCGCAATGCGAGATATTGCGAAAGCTTGCACACGCGCGCAACAGCGGATCAGCCGGAAGGTGCGCCACAGCAGAAATGAGCTAAAATAAAAAGGCTCAAGGAAGAGGCGCAAGAACGCTACAGGGAAGCCACATGAGGCAGGGAGAGTGACAAGGCAAGAGGGACAAAGAGGGCAGGCCAGGGAGATCCCAGGACAAAATTGGAGCAAGGGAAGGTGTGTGGGGCCACAGACTGCAGAGGCCAGTAGGTGTACCCGGTGCAGTGGAGGTAGCAGTCTGGACAGCGGGGGTAACAGAGCAATAACAGCCAGAGGGGGACACAAGCCAGGGACATGGACAGTGCCAGCTTCCACATGGAAGCTGTAATGAGGAGGGTGAGAAGGCATGCTGCAGGGGGACGTGGCCATGGAAGGGCCCATCGATGCGCCCCAACAGGCAGTACCCGTCCGCATCAGCTTTGAGCTGTACACAGATGTTGAGATTGTGGGCGGTACCGCCTGAACAGGGCAATACTGAGGCGGCTCTGTGAGCTGTGCAGTGATGTGATGCAGGCACCCTCGACGACGGTCATGCTCTGTCAGTGGAGACAAAGGTAACAGCCTGCATGTGCCTGCTCACCACGGTACCTTCCAGAGGCCAACAGGGGACACCACAGGCATAACACAGTCGGCCACATCACGCATCCTCACCCAATTCCTCAGCGCACTGCTGCCACATGCTGCGGAGTACATCCATTTCCCCAGCAACGTGGCAGAGCATACAGCAAACATGCAGGAGTTCCACAGGGTAGCACCTATGCCTGGCGTGCTAGGGGCAATAGACTGTACCCATGTGGGTATTCGCATGCCACCTGGCCCCGATGGGGCCACATACCAAAACCGGAAGGGGTTCACCAGTGTCAACTGCCAGGTGGTGTGTGATGCCAGTGGGTGCATCATCAATGTCTGTGCCACACACCCTGGCGGAGCACATGATGCCTTCATATGGTACCAATCTGCACTGTGCCATCGATTTGAGAGTGGGGAAATCCCCACAGGACATCTAGTGGGTGAGTATGCATGTAGGAGTGGCAAAGTTGGGGCAAGGGTGGGAAAGCCACAGGTGCCAGGGTAGTGGCACACAGGGCTATGGGCAAGATGGACCTGAATATGATACTTAACTCCACCATCTCCACACAGGTGACAGTGGATACCACTCTGTCCTGGCTGCTCACACCTACCCGGCACCCCACGACCCCATCGCAGCAACTATAATGAGCACATGCCGCCACCCGCCAACATCATCGAGGCGGGTGTATGGGATGCTTAAGGCATGCTTCCGATGCCTAGACACCTCCGGCGGTGCCCTACAGTACAGCCCCTCAAAGGCCTGTGGGATATTCCTGGCATTTTGTATCCTGCACAACATGGCCAAAGACTGTGGGATAGCCGTACAGGTCGAGGAGGGGGACAGCGATGGGGGCGCGGTGGGCAGCAGGTGAAGATGGGATGAGCAGACCCCCTGTGGATGGCAGGACCCCCGACTGATCCGGCAGGCCCAGCTGCACCGGGACACCATCACGGAGGAGCATTTCGCGCGACACAGGTAAGTCATGGGGCCATGTGCAACCAACACTGTCTAGGCGCAACCCGCAGGCACACAGGGTAACACACCAGAGGTGCATGACGTCAAGGGGAGTGGAAGGGTCCAGGCGCACATACACACCATCAGGGAGGGGTGAATAGTTACATGCTATATGTAGACACACACACACACACAGGCACAAAGCGTACATGGGCAGGTGCACAGCAGAGCAGGAACAGACATGTGAAACACACAGATCCATGGACCACCCCCACCACCTGTACTGTCCAAGTACGTGTGTCAGATGCTGGGCACCCTTGCCCTTTGGTGTACAGTACAATGCAAGCATCATCATGCACACGCACCTGTGTACAGCAGTCGGGTGGGTGTGCAGGTGGTCCATTTGTCGGCATGTTGGGCAGGGCACCCACCAGTGCACTGCCCACCACAGCACACATTGCACACAGGGCAGCACCAGACAGGGCCCGCACTGGGAGACAGGTCAGTCAGGTGGCACTGTGCCACGGCCACCTCGGATGCGTGGGCAGCCCCGCTGTGACCCAGCAGCACTGGCAGGCTGAGCAAGGGCCACATGGGGTGGCACCGATGTACCACCAGGGGTCCCACTGCGCGAGCGCGACCGCATCGCACAGGGGTCTGCAGCATGCCAAACATACCTGCATCAGGGGTGCTCGGGATGCCCACAGTGGAACCTGGCGTCGACAGGCTGGGTGTCGCATGACACCGGGAATGGGAGTGGAGAGTGTACTGCGTGGGGTGCATGGTACAGGGGCACCTGACTGTGTGCCCAATGTGGCCACGACAGCGACCAATGCCTGGGTCTGCCTGTCAATGGTGGCGGTCACATCCATCCGCAGCTGGACCATCTCTGCAAGGATCATTGCATTGTCCCTGCTGTGCTGCTCCACAGCCACACACAGTGCCTCCATGGACGATGCAACCCGCATCTGCTGCTGTACTGATGCCCGCAGCAGGCAGGTGTGCTCATCTAGCGGGTAGTCTGCCACTTCGGCAACCTGTTCCCCAGGGTATGGAAGGGCCTGATGCTCAACACCCCTTGAGGGTGGGCGCTGTTCACCAGGACCAGGTATGGGCAGTCAACAGGCAGTGTGCATGTGCCACCGCTGAACCCTGTACCCCCAGACCTGGTGGGTGACTGCTGCTGCTGCCCCTACAACTGCTGTGCCCCAGGGACCAGTCATTCCACTGCTGTGTCCGCAACAGTGCCAGAGACCTGCACAGCCACCGGTGCTGCCCCACGGTGCCGCCAGGCACTGCCTGGGACTGTGCTGGCGTGCTGGCACACATGTTGGAACCAGCTAGGTCCAGGCACGTGCTGTCTGCTGTGTGTCCGCGCCAGAGACACACGCGTGTCACTGCCCACTGCGGTGCCATCATCAATGGTGCAGGTTGGGTGCAACAGCCACAGTCATAGCGTGCTGGCATGCTTGCATGCCAGACTGCTGTGACACAGGATGGGCACCCCCCACACCTGACTCACCGGCATCGGAGATGGCAGCCAGGCGTGCACACTGATGCAATGCATGCCGGCTGGCAGCAGAGGTGGATGGACCCTCCTCCATCTCTGGCTGGATGTCCACACTGCATGGTCCCAAAACCACCTTCCCCTGCAGACACACAGGATCTGTAACAGAAAGTGAGAACATGTTAGTGCATGTCATCAACCTCCCCCCCCCCCCCACCACCATGGCATACCATGCAGTGATGGGCTTCCACCTGTCTGGAAGCCACCTCCTGGAACACCCTCGATTGCACTGCGCTGCATGGATGCAGCCAGACGTTCCTCCGCCGGGTTCAGCTGCACCACCTCTGGCTGGCCCCCGCCTGTGGCACCGCGTGCCACCCAGAGGGCTGCCACCTTCTTTTTCACCTGTCTCCTGTCGGTCCCAATCTTTTTCTTACATTCCTGTACGGAGTGCTGGTGGCTTCCGTGCAGGTTTACGGCGCGAGCTACCCCCTCCTAAGTAGTGGCTCCTCATCCAGGTAGGCCTGGAAGAGTGCCTCTGTCTCGGGACTTCGTGAAGTTGGGCCTCCTCCTTCGCCCACCATCATCCTCCTCACCCAGTCCTTGCTCGGCCATGTCGGTCTGAATGGGTGGAAGTGGACACCTGTCACTGTGCAGTATACAGCATTATCCCATGACCATTGCCCAGAACATCACACAGCATGCAACTCACCTCTCACCTGCAGTAACCGACTCTGGCCACGCGGAGTCCTTCGCACATTTATAGCGTAATGCATGCAAATTAGTAGTGGAGCAACTTTAATGAGATGCAAATCGTTGCCAATGCACCTTTGAATGGCTGATCAGATGATTTGCATATGTCAGCTGAATATCGCGCTGTTGCGCTTTGCGCAATCACGGTTGTGCCGGCTGAGCCAATGGCACAGTTCTGTGACTCGTGGTACACGCGTGCGCATGCCCAGGTAGCTGATGCAGGCATCTGCCGTGCTGATGATGTGCTGTATGGCGATCAGCAATACAGGACGGCCACTATTGTGCCAGTGGCGCTACAGTGCTGGGCACCACATGGCGCTGTGGCACACCTGCGCAATAGTACACTGTTCACTGGCACACAGGTGACCGATGCGTGCTGGGCGTGTAGACATCCGATGGCGCTGTCGTGGCCTGCGCCACAGACATGACCTTGTGCCGACCTTTGCCCCTGGCGCTGTACGTCTGGCATGTCTATGGCTCTATCGCTGTTCGGTAACAGCGTGATGTGGACGATGGCACTATACGAACAGTGCGATAGGGACTGATGGGTTATGTTGCAACATTTCCATGGCAAGTTACCGGCGCTGCGGCGCCATAATGCCTACTATACAACTGCAGGGATGGCGCAGGAGAGCTCCACAGTGGAGTGCGTTGGAGTTAGCCAACCTGGTGGCTGTGGTGGAGCCCCACCATGGGTCACTGTTTGGGAGAACCCTGCACATGGCCGCACCCATGTGTGGCAGCAGGTGGCGACAAATCTGGAGCAGGCCACTGGGGGGAGGACTCCAGAGCAGTGCAGGCACCGGTATGGTGACCTCCGCGGGAGGGGCGGGGAACTGCTGGAGTGCCTCAGGTCACGTGCCAGGAGGGGCACTGTGCCTAGGCCAGGTGGGTGTGCTGTCTATGCACCTGTATTGTCCGCAAGGGTGACACTGTGTAATGTGACCTGCGCATGGGGGTGGGTTGGGCTATGGTTTGCTGTGAAGGTGTTTGCAGGTGTGTGCTGTATGGGTCTGGTTGTGTGGGCAGGCATACTCAATGGGGCAAGGGGCTGTCTGCTTTGGGATCTCACTGATGTGTTTCTCTTCATTTGTCTCCCACAGGCGTGGAGGAGCGGAGGCGGGCCCAGGTTGAGGCACGGAACGGCGGTGCAGGGGTGGCTGGCAGAGGTGGCATAGGTGTTGGACCACAGCAGCAGCAGCAGCCACAGCCGCAGCAGCAGCAGCAGCAGCAGGGGCTTGATGAGGGTGAGTGTCATTACATCATGGATGCTATTGCATGCTGGGGGGGGCACGGCCACCATCCATGGACAACACTACCATACACGCAACAAGTGACAGTCATCACTGTCCAGTGGCACTGCATGTCTGTGTGTGCATCACTGGTGGTCCATGCATGCACTGGGACATGGCTGTGGCACTAGCATCCCCTGCGTAGCACGTCACTGGACAGCCTTGGTTGTGCTGTGATGGACATGGGCAGTGTGTGTTGCGTGCAGTGGTACACATGGCTGCTGCTGCCTGGTTGGGCATGTCTTGTGCACGGTCACTGTGGGTGGGTGCAGTCCATCACAGGGCGGGGCACCGGCTGTATGCCATGCATGATGGGTGGGATTCAGGGATGTGGACAGTCACAGCCATTGACTCTGATCCCTTGTCTGGGTATCCAGATCCTGCGGCGAATGGGCGGACACTGCAGTGGCTGACACAGGTGGCCATTGACTCTCTCGCCATCCTATTGGACCTTCAGCGGCATGGAGTGTGGCGCAGGAGGAGGCGCCGGGCCCAGCACCAGGCAGCAGGAGGGCAGGCTGGTAGGTGGTAGCTGCCCATCACCTCACCCCACCTTCAGTTCTCCCGGTTGTTCACCCCTGCCCCTTACCCACCCCTACCTTATACCCATACCCCCATCCCTGCTTTGTATATATATGTACGTAGTTCTATTTGTTGTTCTTCTTATTCTTGTTTATTACATTTATATATTTTGATATGAATACTGTGGTGGTCTCTGATTTGCAGCTGGCTATAGGTGCTCAGTTGCAGTGGTGTGCATGGCATCTGGGGTGGTATGGTCATGGGTATGTGTGTGCGTGTGTGTGGGGTGGTGTCTCTGGTGTAGGTCTGGCTTTCAGTCAGTATTGCCGTGTGCTGCCACCCACTGCTGGGTGCTCATGGTGGGTTTGGCTTGTATAGTTCTGTGGTAAACGAGGTTGCAGTGTGCCGGGGGATGTGTGGGGATTCCTGCAGTGCTGGTCACTGCTCATGGAGTCAGTGTCTTGGGGTCACAGTGCAGGGTGTGCTGTGCACAAGGGGGATGCTGTACACTGGGTGGTCCGCCCCTTTGTGTAGCAGTCTCAGCTTGCCAGTGGGTGTGCTGTGGTACGGCGGGATGTGCTTTGTTTGCTTGTCCCCATGGTCCGGTGGCTATTCCGTCCCTCCCCCAGTTATGCTGTGCTTGGGGTGTGGGGGTACATTGTTGGTTCTGCAGTGTGTCCCTGTGCCCATCTGTGGCATGGGTGGTGGGCCCCTGCCTACCTCCCTGGTTGTGCAGTTCCATTGCTCTGCTGCTGGGGGTCTCTCTGCTTGCGCTATGGTGCCTCTGGACTGCTCAGCTGGGCTGCCTTTGTTGCGCTATGGCGTATCGTCTCTGCTCAGCTTCCCCTTCCTGGTTGCGCTATAGCGCAGGTTGTGCGATATTCAGACGTTGGCTGGTTGCGCAATTTGGCTTGCTCCATGTTTGAATATAGCGTCTATGCGTATATGTGAATTGACTTGTCTTACTCCCTGCTGTTGCGCACTTTTTGGGCGCAGTTTGAATATCCGTCCCGTAGTATAAAAAAAATGAGCAAAAGTCAAACTACAAGATTAAATGGCTTTTTTTTTTTAAGTAATACTGTGTAAACACATTGTAAAAATGGTTGAAACCAGGACAGGGAAGTGAGAATCCAGCACCCCCCTGCTAAATGCTGACTAAAAGGATCTGCATATTTAAATAATTACAAATAGTTAAGAAATGATTTCACATCGTTTAGAAAATGTAGGCTACAGTAGGACATGGCATGTGGTGTGACTGTGGAGTGCTGCCATGTTTTCTCATATTCCAGCTGAAATCGGACAACCTACCACTATTTTAAATAGAGTAAGAACTACAGAACTTGGAAAAGAAACAATAAACCGGAAAGCAGTAATAATTTTTCTTCAGTAGAATGAATACATATTGTTATAGTGTGTGTAGTAGTGGTACTCGGTGACAGTGGAAATCACATAATTTATTTTGCAACTGGATAAAACATCTAGACACCTTGGGTACTAGCATTTTTATCTTTTTTTTCCCTTATTGTAAGTAATGTAAAACAATATTTTGTGCCATACTGATAGGACCCATATGCTTTCCAACCAAAAAATCATGTGCGACATGGCATGATTAGAAAAAAAAAATACACACATCTATTCTGTTTTTTTTTTTTTTTTTTGTTTGCATATCAGGATTTCGAGCTGGACTAATATGTTACATTTTTCTATACTTAATAGCACCAAACTTCCAGAGATGCTAAATTGGGTATTTTCATTTATTTTTTAGATAGAAAACTATTCCGACCTAACTATTTTCACCATGCATTTGTAGATTCATGCACACAAACTGTATAAGTGGGCCTCCACCCACTTATCCGCACAGCCCCCCACAGACGGACCCAAAGGCACATAGCTAACACTACCCTTCTAGTTCCCCTCTGTAGAACCTCACTTGGACAAAGATCCTTCTGATACCGGGCTCCCCACTTGCTGAACAGTCTTCTGTCCACCTTCTCCTCAACCCACAGTCTCACCCTCTTTAAACCTAGTCTCAAAACCCTGCTCCTTGACTCAGCTACCTGTGACTGTAATTAGGCCCTTCTCTCTTACTATTTCCACCTCCTTCCCCACTCCCTCCCTGTACATTGTCCGTAATTCTGATTCTGTTCAATAAACAATATTCTGTAGACCCAGCGTTCCTCCCAAGGCTTTTAAATCTGGCTAATGATGTGAACCTTTGGGATTTGGGGGTTGAGGCCCACAGTGCGTGAGGCATGGGGGGGCCGAGATGCAATGAATGGTATTTCTCATGGATGTTAGTAGCATCGGTGTTGTTAGAGGTATACAGGGTTATTAAGCTGATGATTCTGGTGCTCAAATGAAATCAGTCCTGAAAATCACTGCTGCTTCTGGTCCATGACACCAAACAGGAAAAAGGCAGGTGTCTATCTTATACTATGTACTTATCTGTCCCATTTGATGCAGGTCAGCTATCAAATTTTGCAGCTGGATTAATGGTAAGCATTTGGGATCCACAGTAAGAGACAGGTAGTTCAAAACACAGAGAAGTCAATGTCTTACTGCAATTTGTACATATTATTTCTACAAGTGGTAGATGGTATTCTAGCAGGATGAAACATTAGCTAGAAGAAAGAATTAAACTTTACTGCCATTTGATGTAAGTTCAAAATCCACCCCCATCCCCAATGCTAGATATATAATTTTTCTTTTATTGGGTGTGTACTTATTTGTTTAGTTCTTTCAAATCATGATGACAGGAAAAGGAAAACCACATTGCAAAACAACAGTTATTAGGGAGACGTTATTGACAGTCAAATCCACACAAAAAAGAAGGGTATTGAATTGTGCATCAAATAACATACCAGATGGATGTATCCATGCACACACAGTCCCAGTCCAGCTACTAGGAAGAGAAAATGTTAAGAAATGCTATTGGGAAGCAGCATCGAGAATAACAAAAACGGTATACCATGGTTACTGGAAAGAGGACAACTAAAATAGAAAGTTAGGAGCTAAAAATAAAAAGCAACATGGTTTGCTTACAGTTACTGAAAATGAGGAGAATTTTAAACACCAACATCAGACTTACTGTCTCAAATGCAGTCCTGCTGCCCCACCAAAAAAAACAAGGGATAAAAGTGTGTAGTCATGTCTATGGTTTCCATATCAGCAAGCATGGTGTGCACGGACACAGACTACCACACTAATTTTGTGGTCACATGAGCAGATGCATAGATTTTTAAAAAAATGGAACAAAAAAGGGGGGGTGGCTCTCTGACATGGTTGCTGTTTGGAAAAGGTTGGTTGTGGGATGGAGGGGGCTGATATTGAATTCATAGGGGATTGCCTACTACTAAGTGAGTAACATAAAGAGGCACATGTTTAAGACATTCTGTAGATATTATGGACTAAAGTACTCAGAAAGAAAAATGCAACAAGGAACATTCAGCAGGTTTAGAGGATGTCACAAATTAGCATACTCAGCAATTGTCACAAACCGTACATTGAAAAATAGTATTATCCACATAACAAGTATTACGTAAACTTGTACCATAACATTATATCAACTCACAAAAGTCTAACTATCTGCCTTAAGCAAATGTATGTCACTCAATGAAAATTTACACAATACGATGAATAGAAGTACTTGTTTGGAATTGACACACAGATGATTTTTATGAAGTGGCTGACTGAATAAAATATGCAGTTCGTTACCTCTGATAATTCCATTTCAGCTGTAAGCATTAGCAGCAAAAAAATGAATTGACAATATTCAGGTTTCTATTGTAACACTGTCATGGTAAGGTAAGGTTGTTTTTGTATCTTTTTAGAATGTGAAGGGAACTGCTGTTCCTGAATGTGTATATTTGATGGTTTAAGGAATTATCTGTGATTTGGGGGCAATATTTTGATAGAAAAATATACAATTAAACACCTAATAATGTTCTAAAGATCAAGATACTTCTTGGGGGTTATCGGGGCTATGTATATTGTATACACACCAGCATGTGCTTGGTTTACTCTGCAACCTTTAAATTTTATTCTGAATATTTTCTTAACTCAGTTTTTCCCTCAGGTCTGATCTAAGCTATAGTCTGACCCATTAAGTTATTTCAACAGTTGTCCCTCCCCAACTGAAACTGCTTTACTAAACCTCCCTCTCCTCTCTGTGATGGCTTCCATCCCCCAACCCTTCATCACCCATTACTACTGTAGTTTATCTCATCCACCTCTGAGGCTGGAAATGCAATTCATCTTGTGTCCTAATGAGTTTTCTAACAAGCTATTACATGAGCTGATTCTCAAACCCTACCTAAGCCCTATCTAATGAGCTGCTAATTGTTGGGTGGCAGGAGTGCTTATGTTTAACAATGCAACTCACTTCAGTGGTCTATTCCTTTCATTCCCCCTGACTAAGGCTTAGACCCATTTGGTGTTTTCTGAGAGATTTTTTAAAGATCAGATGAGTTGGGGCAGATGTAAGTGAACAAGGATTACTGTTGCAATTTGAGACTCTTGACTATTGGACTACACTGCAGTCCCTCATCTCATAACTGATTATAGTAAACTCGGGTTGACAACCTGTTTAAATAAATACACCAACATTAGAAAAGTGAAACAAATAAAGCAACTATATTATAGCAATTTTAAAAGCGATGTGTGGTTTGTTAATATATATATATATATATTTTTACCACTGTTTAACAGGAGAGACATACTAAGCTGAAAGCTTGTTTACAGGTGCAACCTGGGAGCACAAGGAAGTTAAGTGACTTGCTCAGGGTCACACAGTATGTAAGTGGGGGCTGCAGGATTCAAACCCAGGTCTCCAGGTTTGCAGCTCAAAGCCTTAAACCACTGCACAATATTGCCTCCTACTGGAATAGATATGTATATTTCTGTGACAAGTAGCTAAAAAAAAAGAAAAAAAGGTTTGTTTTTGGCATCCATGATAATTTGCAACATCGCCAGTTTAGTCATCACCCCACCGTCTACTTCTCAAGACAAAAGGTAAACCTGATTGCTGCTTGAAAACTGACACTTGAACTGATGTGAATGTCAGTGTGGGCTGTCATGCTGCAACCTTTAGAGCTAAGGATTTCAGAACTCCTGTGCATTCATTTTTTATCAAATGCACCAGCTTCCATTTGATAGCTACTGTGTGTTTTTTGGTGGCTTATTTTACTAGATTAATAAAAGATTATATTTTTAATGGTTGTTTTTTCTTCTTTTTCTTTGTTAGCTATACGCTTTAGGGTACATTTTAACTTTTATTCTGTGCATTTGTAGGGTTTTTTTTACTTGTTCATTATGTTTTCTTTTTTTGTGTGTGTATTTTCTCTATTTTTAGCTGTGTTTTGCCATATGTAGGAATCGGGGTGGGTGGCCAAAGGTCCCTGAATCAGTGGTCACTTTGGCATACAGAAAAATCAGTATGATTTCCTGAATCATCCCCTGACAGTGTCAGTCACTGTGAAACTCATAAGAAGGGGGAAGAAAAGAAAAACATTAAGAAAAAAAAAACATAAAAAAGTCCATGGTACAGAATCAGATAAGATGAAACATGAAGACAAAGACTGAAAGAAACAGGTGATGTTTGATTTCATTTAACTAAAAGCAAAGGATTGAGGATTGCGAAAGGGTACATATATAAAAAAGAAATTCTGTAAAACTTTATGATGAAAGTCCAGTCAACCACTTTCAAAAACAAAATGGTAATAGATAAAAGTCAAGGCTAATTTGGATTTCAGGTTATAGATTAGCACGGACATGAAGGGTAACAATCCTGCAAGACATACTTATAAATGTTATTGTTTCTTTTATTTATCTCTCTCTTTTTTTATTTTTTCACAAACATGGCACGGCACCATTATTGTTCAACATTCAGTTTTACTATGATCTATCAATAAATTAAAATTGTATACTGACAACTGTGTTGTTGCTAATGGAAACTGATTAACCAGCAAAGCCACAGGAGAAAACTAGCTGATGACAAGAAGATGGACCCTGCCAAACCACTACTGGCTGTGCAAGGGGTCAGAACAAGATGGGTTACAAAATCTACATGCTCTGACACTGGTTTTTCATTTACACCCATATAATCTTCCTCGCCCTGACTCACCAGACCATGTATCCTGATCAGTTGAATGACATTATCAGAAGTGCACTGTCATTCTACTGCACAGGAAAGTTGTAATTAATGATGAACATAGATTGGTACTCAAATGAATATTTTACACTGTCATGAGCCCAATATGTAACCCCTACACCACACATTTCCCAACTATCACCCCACTATCATTTTTGGAGTTGTGGAGTCCATTGATATGGCTTGGGCTGAATGTAATTCATCTTGTGTAAAATAACCATGTGACAGATGATCTTTTACATTGTTATTGGATGTAAGAAAAGGCTAATGTTCCATCAGAGATGAGTAGTACAGATGCCATGCATATGTGAATATGCAGCCCAAGGATCAAGATGGATTGATGGCATAAGAGAATACATAGTGGGTGGCAGCATAACAACTCAATCCTCCAAACTCCCACTGCAGCACCACGGCAGGACTATATGGAGAATGAGGAAGCATCATAGCCTGAGCTAGTGGTCAGAACAATTATGTCAAATGCTGCTTGGAACAGAACAATATGTCACAAAATATAACACAGACATATGGAACAAGGTAACAAAAGTTCTAGGGACATGGATATGTTGTTCATCCACACTGTCTGGCAGGTATTCTTGCCGCTTTAAATCTTGCTGGAAGGTCTTCAAGCTGGCTCCTCCCACCCACCCGGGTGGTAAAACTCTCGGCTCCGCCCCATGACACCAGATCTTCCTTACCGCTTGGAAGCTCAGGTTCCCTCCTTAACACTCTGCGTATAAGACTGGTTCCTAATTCTTCGGTTTTGCGAATTAAAAAGGTTTTGTATTTCTAGACTTGGTCTTCTTTCCCTCGTGGCTACGATGGACAAATCGACTCGGTTTTGGAGATGCCCTTGCGGAGCAGAAGATGTCTCGGTGGATCCGCGCTCCCGTGTGTCTACTGTTTAGGCCTTGAGCACGACCCGCAGGCTTGCGACCTGTGCTCTTCCTTCTCAGCCTACGTCCTCGAAGACCGTGCTGCCCGTTTACAACTGGGGCGTCCCGAGAAACGTTTTCCTCCGGTGAAGTCAAAAGAGGCCCGGTCGGCGGTTTCCGCGGCGGCGGGCTCGGCGGATCAGCTAGAGCAGATGATCGCCCTCAAAGAGGAGGTGGCGCGGGCCGCATCTTCCTCGGCCGTGGCATTTATCCCACTCTCCCTGGGTTCCTCTTATACAGCTTCCTTTAAGGAGCTTTGTCTGTCCCTCTCCATTAAGGGAGAGGGACCAATGTCTGCTGGACCTTCTTCTTGGTCCAAAAAGAAAGACAAGGGTAAGTCCCTCCGTCGACACTCTTGGGAGCGGGAAAGGTCCCTCTCCCCGAGTTGTCGGCCATCGACTTTGGTCGATCGTTCGGCTTTGGCCACTGGTCTCATGGTGTCCCCATCAGGTCAGTTGACCGAGACTCCCGTCGACGCAGTCGAGATTTTTCTCGACCCGTTGGACGGGTTGTCGCCAGGTGAAGCTGAGAATCCTCTCTCCCGGTTCCCCCAGTGGGAGTTGAGGATCCCATGGGCTTGCCAGTGCCTCGGTTCCAAGCCCTCGGGTGAACCCTCCGAGCCGAGGGAGGCGGTTCCCCGTCCCCTCCCGCACCATCCTCGGAAAAGCCGGGGTTCTCGGTCTCGATCTCCGGACTTCTTGGCGGTCCAGCGATCCCGCCATCGCAGGCGGTCTCGGTCTCGGCTTTTGTGATGGCTAACGCCGCCGCTCGTCCTCGTCCTCCTCCTCTCGGACGAGGAGAGGCTTCGGCGTGGAGATTCACGTCGGTATTTGAGACCTTATGTGGCAGCAGCTCCTTCTGACCAGGAACAAGCCGACACCGTCGCCTTCCCCGGCCATTAAGTGGCTGTCACCGGAGCGGCCGAAACAACCCCTCGACTTACCCGAGGAGCCTGTTCCCAGGCCGGTTGTTCGGCCAAAACCAGCTGCTCCACCGATTCCGGTGGAACCTCCACCTCCACAGCCATTATTTGGGGCTCCGACCAAGAATTCTCAGTCAGCTCAGGGACTGCCCCATAGGCTGTCTGTTACCCTCACTCCCGATCGACCTCGGCAGGTGGAGGGTGGATCAGGCCCGAGGCAGCTCTTTGCGGACTCTTCCGAATCCAACAGCAATTCCTCCCTTTTCTCCAGGTGAGTAGACTTGGAGTCCTCTGGAGGTCAGTCGATGGACGATAGCCCTTCATCCTATCTGGGATTGCTTCGGCTCATCTCGAGTCCACGGGATGAAGCTCGAACCTGTGCTAAGCGGGCCAGGTATCCTCTCACGGAGATACTGGACCGAGGGGATTCGGAGGCCTTTCCGGTGGCAGGCCATAGTGGGCCGGTCTTGGAGCTCTGGCAGCGCCCTGCTTCCTGTCCTGCGCTTTTCGGCCAGGATGGCCAGGAAGTATGCGGTCCCTACCAGTTCCTTGTCCGGTTTTTCGGAACACCCCTCAGCCGAGGGGCTAGTTACTGACAGCGTTTTCCGGCGTGCCGGGAACACTAGGGACGTGGACAAACCTCCCGACAAGGAGTCCAAGAAATTGGACTATGCCGGGCGCAAAGTCTATGCTGCGTCCTCCCTCGGCCTTCGTCAGGCCAGTTCAGCTGTACTCATGGCACATTTCTCTTATGCCCTGTTGGGCTCCCTGGACGAGGTAGTTCCTCATCTTCCGGCGGACCTGCAGACCATGGTTAGGCAGGTGTGGGACCAGGGCAGGGCAGTGGCCAAACAGCAGCTTCAGACTGCTCTGGACATTGGAGACTCATGTGCCAGGTCAGTAGCAGCCGCAGTGGCTATGCGCCATCGGGCATGGCTGCGGATATCCACCTTCACTTCGGATACCCAGCACAAGTTGGCGGATGTTCCCTTCCTGGGGACCGACCTCTTCGGCCCTGGGGTGGAAGGTCACCTGCAGAGGATCGAGAAGTCCAATGCTACCTTGGACTCGGTCTCATCCACACAGAAGGACAAAGGCCGCAGACCACAGCCTAAGCCTTTTCATCCCTCTGCGCCCCCGGCACATCTGGCCCAGCAACATCAGGGCCAGCAGGCACGAGCTTGGCATCCCAAACCCAAGCCCTCGGCTTCTTCCTCCAGGAAGCAGGGAGGTAAAGGCCCTGGAGGTCCCTCGGCTGGTCCTTCCTCCAAGCCTGCCCAGTGACGGGTTGAGGGGTGTCACCCCCAACCCCGTCACCTCACCCCAGGTGCCCCCCGTGGGGGGGCGGCTTCACCACTTTCTTCCGCCTGGTCCGTTATCACCACAGACCGGTGGGTGTTGGAGGTGGTGGGAAAGGGGCCTGCCTCTGGAGTTCGAGCAGGCCCCACCCTTCAGAGCCGTCGCACCTCAGGGGCCCTCGGGGTCCGAAGCCTCGCTGTCAGCTCATCGAGCCGACATCGCTCTCCTCCTTGAGAAGGAGGTGATCAGAGAGGTGGTGGACCCTCCCTCAGACCCGGGGTTCGTGTCCAGGTACTTCCTGATTCTGAAACGGATGAGAGGCTGGTGCCCCATTCTCGACCTACACGACCTAAACAAGTTCCTAAGGTCTCGAACCTTCAGGATGGTCACTCTGGCTCAGATAATACCATCCTTGGAACACAGCATGTGGTTCTGCTCTCTGGACCTGCAGGATGCGTTCTTTCACGTCCCTATCCGTCTGTCACATCAGAGGTTCCTTCGCTTTCGAGCGGAGGGATCCCTTTTCGAGTTCCAAGCCATGCCCTTCGGCTCATCTCCAGCTCCCAGGGTCTTCACCAAATGCATGGCAGTGGTGACAGCATTTCTGCAGCACTGAGGGGTCGGGTTTACCCTTACCTGGACGATTGGCTGATAGCAGCCCCCTCCAGACAGGAGGTGGAGCGGTCCAGAGATCTGGCCCTCCAGGTTTGCTCTCAGGTCGGCCTCCTCATCAATGAGGCCAAGTCAGAACTGGAGCCGAAGCAGGTGATTCTTTTCATCAGGGCAGAGCTCGACTCTCTTCGAGCCAGAGCACGGCTCCCGGCAGACAGGGCCGAGGTTCTTTCCTCCTTTGACCAATCATTTCTGGTTGGGCAATCGTGCCCTGCCCGGGACTTTCTGCACCTCCTGGGTCTCATGGCGGCCTGTACCAGTGTGGTCCATTGGGCCCGCTGGAACATGCGCCCCCTTCAGTGGGGGCTGGTCAGCCAGTGGTCCCAACGCTGCGATCCATTGGACCAGCTAGTGATGGTGACCCAGGGGATATGGAACGCTCTCCAGTGGTGAACCGTTCCAGTTCATCTGCAGGAGGGCATCCCGTTTGTCTGCCCCGAGCCGACGGTCTCTCTGTCGACCGATGCCTCTCTGATGGGTTGGGGTGCCCATCTGGGAGAACACCGAGCGCATGGCCTCTGGTCCCCGCGGGAGTGCCGATGCCACATCAACCTGCTGGAGCTCTGATCAGTCTGCCTAGCTCTCACCGCCTTTGCTCCGTTTCTTCGAGGTCAAGTGGTCCGGGTCCAGACAGACAATACCACGACCATGTACTATCTAAACCGCCAGGGCAGGACGCGCTCCATGCTTCTATGCAAGGAAGCTCTCCGCATCTGGTCACTCGTGTGCAGCCTGGAGGTGGATCTCCTAGCCATTCATGTGGCAGGAGCCTCCAACACCCTGGCCGATGCCCTAAGCTGGATAGGGGCTGCATCCCATGAGTGGTCTCTCCTGCCGGAGGTAGTACAAGATCTATTCTCCCATTGGGGCACACCTCAGGTGGACCTGTTTGCCTCCAGGGAGAATGCGAATCTGAGGCTGTTCCATGCCCGGCCCCCTCAGCAGGGCTCACTGCAGGGGGATGCCTTCTCGAGGCCTTGGACCCCGGGCCTCTTCTACGCCTTTCCCCATTCCCCATGATGCACAAGGTGCTTCTCAAAGCAAGGAGGGACAAGGTGCAGGTGATTCTGATAGCCCCAGACTGGCCCCGCCAATACTGGTACCCAGATCTCCTCAGCCTCAGCTCCAGGCTCCCGAGGCAGCTTCCAGCTCACCGGACCTGCTCTCAGTCAATCAGGGGAAGGTGTTCCATCCGGACCTTCAATCCCTGCACCTGACGGCCTGGTTCCTGAGTGGCTAGAGTTCCAGGCCTTGGGTCTTTCCGACAAGGTCCTCAACGTAGTTGAGGCATCCCGTAAGGAGTCGACCAGAAAATGCTATGCCTTCAAATGGAAGAGATTTTCCATTTGGTGCCAGGGCAAGGGCCTGGACCCTTCCTCCTGTTCCTTGGCGAACATATTGGACTACCTTTGGTCCCTTTCTCAGCAAGGGCTTAGGTCGATAACCCTTAAGGTGCACCTGGCAGCCATCTCTGCTTACCAGGCGCGGGCCGGGAAGCAGTCGGTGGCACAGCAGAAGGTGCTCTGGCGCTTTTTCAAAGGCCTTGATCACATTTCCCCTCCGGTGCGAGAACCTCCACCTCCGTGGGATCTACTGCTGGTACTGGCAAAGCTCATGGGCAAGCCATTCGAACCAATGCACAGGTGTGAACTCTCTCACCTGTCATGGAAGACTGCCTTCTTGGTGGCTATCATGTCAGCCAGAAGGATGGGAGAGCTCCAGGAGCTCTGCATCGAGTCTCCTTACCTGGTCTTCCGCAGGGACAAGGTTGTCCTGCGCCCCCAACCGAAATTCCTTCTGAAGGTGGTGTCAGAGTTTCACCTTAACCAGGTGTTGACTCTGCTGGTGTTCTACCCCAATCACACCTCGGAGGCTGAATATAGGCTCCATACTCTGGACCCTAGAGGCGCTCACTTACTATAAGGGCGCACAGCTGAAGTCGAGGAGAGGTTCACTAGCTGTTTGTCACCCTCGCTGAAGCTGCACCTGGCAGACCTGCAGCCAAGCGGACGATAGGCAGGTGGGTCACCTCCTGCATAGATCTCTGCTATAAGTTGGCGGGCATGGAGCCTCCCAGAGGATAGAGCTCATTCTACACCGCCATACTGCTGCATCTGTGGCTGCTGCCAAGGACATCCCTATCCAGGAAATCTGCAGGGCTGCTACCTGGAAGTCAGCACACCCTTCATCACCCATTACCACATCAACCTTGAGTCACGCCGGGATGCTGGTTTTGGGGCCTTGGTTCTCAGTCTCTATTCCCTAAGTAGGGGTGTGCACCTTGCCTCCCTCCTCCCGGAGAACTGCTAGGAGTCTGCCAGACAGTGTGGATGAACAACATATCCATGTCCTAGAAATACAGGTTACTCACCTGTAACAGGAGTTCTAGGAATGGTATATGTTGTTCATCCTACGACCCACCGACACCTCCCGGCTTCAGCACAACCTGAGCTTCCAGCGGGCCAGATCTGGCATCATGGGGTGGAGCCGAGAGTTTTACCACCCAGGTGGGTGGGAGGAGCGAGCTTGAAGACCTTCCGGCAAGATTTAAAGCAGCAAGGATACCTGCCAGACAGTGTGGATGAACAACATATACCATTCCTAGAACTCCTGTTACAGGTGAGTAACCTGTATTTTTGCACCAGTCTCATCAACTGCTTGCAACTCTTGGGCAGATTATATACCATGCAACAGGGCACAATGATTAGCAAAGAGGAGAGGTTGAAGACTGTGTGCTTTATCAACACTACACTTGCAAACTGTGACCAGCTGCAATTAATGCTCAGTATATTAATCTGACGATACCCTTTCATGCCCTATTGAGACCAATATCCAGACCACACAACCATCACCCCCAGAAGTAAATCATTAGAGCCATGCTGTGTCCCTAAAAATGTTGATGTGAGAGGTGTTGTTGGGCGGGGGGCATTCAGAAAAATCTCATCACCAGCCATCTATTCACTAGTCCCACTTCTCTGTATTTGATAGTGAGACATAGGTCCTATTCAGGCCATTTAAAAGGAAGCAGAACAGGACTTGTCATCAAGAAATATACCTATGGTGTGAGTGGTGGTGGGGGGGCTCTTGCTTCCTACCATCAGGATGGATAAGGTATTTTATTTTTTAAATAAATGCAACACAAGTGAGAGGATCATGAGTGATTTTGTCATCATACAGTACAGCTCAATTAAAGTTTCACTCATGAGCCTCAGTAGCGGCAGTTTCTGTGTGTGCCTGTCCTACTCAGATGCTAGCCAGTACAGTTCAATTCAGTATACAATTGTATTTTGTTCCCAGTGGCTCCAACATTACAACATTAGAAATGGTAGCATCTGAATGACAAGGGCCACTAAATCTGAATCAGCACTGCCAACAGCTACAGTGTTGTATTTTCTGTATTTTTAGCTGTGCTTTTGCCATATGCAGAGATCACAGTGGGTAGCTAAATGTCCCTGAATCAGTGGTCATTTTGGCATTAGGGAGTGGGAAAGATAATTGAACTGGGATCACACACCAGGGGATGGGGAAAGGACAAATAAACTACCAGTGAAAGGTTTGTTTTTTTTACACTGGACAGTGATCAGAGATATAACAAGGACTTTGGGGACACCAAGTGGAAATCAGCAAAACAGAAGTGCACATTAGTTGGAAACAGTGCCACCTGGCAGATTTGAAGTGCTGACAATGTGGATCAATTATTTCAGAACTCGGTATACCGTTTAACACCCACTGGTGCGTTAATGAGGCATACCTCGGTACCACCCTCTGCACCACCCCTACCAAGGTATACCTCATTACTGTGCAACTTATCTGTTACAACCACTGTAGTTCCTGCTGCACCTCCTTTTTTCATCACCTGGGGGCAGTCTGGCAGCAGGAATCTGGCACCCTCTCTCACAAAGGAAAGGAGTTTCAACTGGGACACTTGACGTTCTTCCCACTGGCCAGTCCCCAATGACCCACGCTTGTTCCTGAACCCAGGTCGCTGGCATCATGAGCAATAATGCTATCGCTGCATTGAGAGACAAGTGTGTCAGACTTTAATCTTTTAATCTTGGAACTGAGTTTTCCTATGTTGCCCCATTTGCCTTTCGGCCTTTGGGGCATGTGCCCCTAGGCTTTGGAACGCCTACCTACTACCTGTTTGGGGTGTCTCCTCTCATTACCTCTTTAAAAGATCCTTATGGAATTACTTGAAAGACTCCTCTACCTGCACATGCTCAAGGTGACTGACCCTTCCATTAATCCATTGACTTGTGGGCCCAAGTATTTCCTACTGGATTCTCCCTGTTGGGCATGCTGTGCTGCTCATTCTCTATGCATTTTTGCCTTATCTTAGGGCTTTGCTAGTACTGAACCAAATTGTTATAGTGCCTTTTCTAACTGTACTGAGTCATACTATGTATCTCAGTCTTGCTTTCTTTGCATTACTGTTATACTGTTCCTGTCATACTTATTTTATGTACTTTGCTACTGCTTCTGTGTATGCCTAGTAACTGTTACTGTGGTTATCTTTTATACTGTGACTTATATGTTTGTATTACCCTATTGTAACCTACCAGATCATACATGAAAATAAGAATTTAATTGTTTAGTGTGCTGACCTGGTCGATAAAAACGAATCAAAACTAGTCATGATAATTACCACAACTGTGCAAGTGATGGGCAGCACCTAAACGTAAAGTGAGCCACAGCTGGGAGGGGCAATATGATTACTGACAACATTCTTAATACTCTAAAAAGCTGATAGGGTAAAGTGAGACCCTTTACACAACAAAGATAACAGAAATACAGAATGTGCTCATAATGGAGATTGCCCAGCATAAAATATCACTTGTGGAAGCACCATGTTAAACTACAATACTAGGAAGGAAGGAGCAGCTAGGAAGCAAGTGGAATTCCTTACATACTGTATGAATGTGAGGAGTCAAAATAATAACAAAAAAAATTGACCTGACATTCTAGTTACAAATGATTACCCTGATAGAATGGGTATAACCAAACATGGTGGACAAAGTTAAATAGCTGAGTTAACAAGACTAGTGAATGCAAGCTTTTCAGAAGCAGGGGAGGAGCTGTACTGTGGCCCTGTTATGTCATAGACAACATTAACAGCTCTGAGCCAGATGGGATAAAAGCTCATGATAATTCAATCGAGTCAGTGTGGCTAAGGGTGGAAAACCCAAACGCAAAACAACTGGTTATTGAGTTTACAGATCACCCGACATTAAACAAAAACTAGATTAGAAACCTGCAACTGAGCTTGAGAAAGTGGTGGACATTGGTGAATGAAGTGCTCATTATGGGGGTCTTTCATCTGGCAGATAGACTGACTGGAAAAAAAATTAACTATGGGCACAGCTAATACCAAATTTTAAGAATAAATATCAGGTCATAAATCTTATGCAGCACATATAGCTGATGACTAGGGACAAAAACATTCTGGACCTAGTGCTGCTAAATGTCAACTCCAGCTTGCTAGATGTCAGTAATAATGTACAACAGGGTGTGTCTTGTGTGCATAACATCACACCTCAGGTGGTTGGGCATGAGGCTGAAGGCTGAGTTCTGCGTGCATCCAGCACCTGAAAAGTAACATTATCCAAGCATGACATACACCCTGGAGTACATTATTGCAATTATATAATGGCTCAAGGAAAAAAAGACTAAACAGTTTTAAAAATAGATTTTCTGCTTCTTTTTTATTATTTGTCTATGTGTAGGTATACATACACGTATATAGATATACACATACATATACATATATATATATAAAGTTGTCCTTTATTGCCTTCTTTGGCCAGTAGGTGGCTGTCTGTTTTTTTCTGTAACTGTGAGTTTGCTGTGCTCTCTTTCTCTTGCACTCAACTCCCCCAACCCCACCCCCATCTCTGTCTCGCTGGTGGTTCATGTTGATTGTTCTCTTAATGCAGTCTCTCACATTTAGTGTTTGTTCCACCAGAAAGCAAACTGAAAATAGGAAGTCAAGCCAGTAGGAGAATGAAAACAGAAAAAGTGAAGCCATCCTCAGCCCACCAATGTTTAAGTACAGCGCACTCTGGATTTTAAAAGAGCACACACTGTTTCTCTTTCTATCTCACTGGCAATGTGTGGGTTTGGCATTCATGCATTCTCACAGTGCAGTTGCTTCTATTTATTGTTTATACCATGAGACACAGACAGTGAAGTAAAAAACGGGAAGTCATATACTTGTTGATTAACAAGTACAGCAAGGCAACAAATCATAGTGAACAAGATATTTGTGCTGGGGGGCAGTGTGACATGCTGGAGGAATGTTTTCAGTTTTACATATTAGGGTGTAGTAATCTGTGCTACAGTATTTAAACTGTGAGAAGGTTATCTGGCTGCTGGCCCTTCGTACAGTGATGCAATGCTCAGATAACATCAATAGTGAAGGTGGGCACTGCCCAATCAGAGCCCAGGGATTTTTTTTTTTTTGCCATTGTGTAATACAAGGTCAGGAATCCCCTGGACACAAGTAATCATACCATGGTCAAGTTTTAGTATCAAATAGGAAAATGAAACTGAATATGGAACTACTAAATATTTTAACTACAGATGGGTAGACTTTAATAAAATAAAAATACACTAAAACATGGAACTGCGATATCAGGTGTGGTCTATCATCAAGGTCAAGTTACATGACCTGCACAACAAATTTATACCCAAGGTCAATACATACAATAAGAAGGATAAAAAGGGTAAAAAAATATACATATATATGGTTAGAGGTCTCTTAGCAAACTGTTTAGGAAATGTATACACCTTATGAGTACCATTAAATCCTTAAACACATACAAGAATAAACTACGGAAAATCAAATCCTGTATTATAAGGAAAAAGAAAACAAGAAAAGAGGCTTGCTAGCTCAGGTAGAAATACTGAGATGTTTTACAGCTATGTCAACACTATTAGAAAGAGAAGCAGAACAGTGGTTCATTTGGAATAACAACAGCAATAAAACAACAGGATGTGGCAGACATTTTCAACTAATATACCTGTTTAGTGTGTTCAACCACAATTATATTTTTTTTATGTAAGAAAGCAGAACAGCATGAACAAAATAAAAGCTGAAACTAGAGTAAAGGCCAAGCTCAGCCTGATTACCACTAAACAGATACTTAAGACCTTATGTTGTAATAAGTCTGCAGGCACAGACGCTCTATACCCACCCATGTTTTGAAGGAAGTGGCAGATACAGCACCATTGCAGGCCCCTGAAATGTAATATTTAACAAGTCTTTGAACACAGGTGACATCTCAGAGGGCTGGAAAAAAAGCACATGTGATACCTAGTGACAACAAAGGAAGTAATCCTTATCAAACATTTACAGACCTATCTGACGTTCCTGCAGGCTGTACTCAACAATACTGGTCTGGGGGAACATTCAGCAACTGGATATTGGCTCTGTATAGTGATCCTGGAGCTAAAGCAAGGGTGAACAGGGTACTAACACACAATGCCCAGTTTACAGAGGTACTAGATAGGGCTGCCCCTTTCACTCTTGCTGTTTGCCTTGAGCATTGATCCTTTGGCTGCAGCCATTAGAGCAAGACAGACATCCCGGGGATTAAAGGAGAAGAATTTAGTTTCACTTAATGCAGATGGCACTTGTTTATATGTACGCAATCCAGAGGATAACTTACCCAAACTTCTGGATCTTCAGAGACCGTGTTGACAAGCCCCTAGCTTCAAAATGAATGTAGATAAATACAAAGCTCTGCTGTTCAGTGGCAACAAGTTGCAGACCGTACAGCAGGTGTGCCCTTGTAAAGTGGTGGGCAGCCAGTTTAGATATCTGGGCATACAGATCACCACAGACTTGAAGAAACTGTACAGCTACTGTATAATTATGGACCCTTAATTCAAGCGATCCAGATGGGTGGATTTGCACCTTACTCTGGTGGTCAGGGTGAAAGTGGTAAGAATGAATATCCTTCCCAGGCTCTTATTTCTGTTCTCCACCTCATCGATGGAACCCCCTCCTCATTATGGACAAAATTACATACTGTAAGTTCACCTCTAGGTTTATCTGTGACAACAGGAAACCTAGATCGAGGCAGGGCCTGCTATAGATGAGGCAGGGTAAGGGTGACCTTGGGCTCCCAGATTTTAAGAGATACTTTCTGGCATTCAAGGCATTTGGTATGTTAGCTCACACACTAATGGATGATCAGCCCAACTGGCTAGCATTCGAGAAAGGGGGCAGGAATTAAGTAAGGTGGGTGATTTCCCTTATTCAGAAATGACAGAATCTGATTCAGCAAACAGTGAACCAATGTGCCCAGGTGACAATGAGAGCTATTGTTCAAGCAGTAAAAATAACTATAGGGAATGTAGCCTTAAGCCACCTAACCCCTATCAGTGCATGCAGAGACATCCTCGCAGGGAGGATCAACCCATTCTTTTACAGGTGGGCATTATGGGGGTTATGCAGGTTGGGACAACTGATGGTGCAGGGAACCATAAAGACCCTTGCACAGATCCAGCAGGAATGCCAACTCTCCCATCAGGACTTTATTACTATTTGCAGCTCCACAGTTATCTCCATTCACCTGGTAGGAAGGCCCAGCGATAATGGAGAACATTGGACCACTTTCGTAAATGTTTTTGTGAATACGGTAATTGCATTGAGTTACGTAGCAGCAGCTACGCTGTTATGTAGAGGTGTACACACTGCGTGATTGTGTTATGGCAATTAGTTTATTTGAGTTGGGGGGTTTGCCCCCCACACCACCTTTAGAAAAAAAAACAAGGGGAGTGTGGGGGCAAAGCCCCAAACTCAAATAAACAGAACAAGCATAAGCGTCAGAAACTGTTTAATTTATTTAAAATTAGTTCTATCTGTAACAGCATTCTATATGTGTACCGGGGGGTAGCACTTGCTTCGTGATTGTGTTACAGCAATTCATTTATTTGAGTTGGGGGGCTTCACCCCACACCCCCTTTAGAAAGAAAAAAGGGCGTGAAGAGCGAAGTCTCCAACTCAAATAAACGGTGGTCCAGTGTGGTTTAAAAATGTGTTCCCAGTATCGTGTGAACTTGAGCTCGCACTGAATTGTCAAGCATTACATCAGTCATACATAACTTATATTTATGCTAATCTTTGCATCAACAACGGTGGTCCAGTGTTCTCCACTATCATCGAAGGCCCAATGGCAATGACCCTTAGATAGTTTGCTGCAGCAAATCCTACAGCTGTACAGTACCAGACTTCACCTAACGTGCGCCACTGGATCTCAAGACTTGTATAACTTGATAGGTAAGCCGAAGGAGCCTCATAAATAGGGCCTATCCAGGACAAATGGAAAGGATTCAGGTGAGTACTTGACAGAAAAAGAGTGGAAGGAAGTGTGGGACAGACAGCTAAAGTTTATGCATCTTACATATGGAGAGAACACAGGTGGAAGATGGTAACATATTTCTTTAGGTCCCCAGTAATCACAAAACAATTTGGCCCCACAAAATGTAATAAGTGTTGGAGGGGCTATGACTAAACATGTCACCATACTCATATCTTTTAGGATTGTCCCAGCTTGCTGGTCTTCTGGACTGCAGTAGTAGTTACCTTAGGTGAGATAATCAAAAAACATATTTCAAGACAGTTTAAACATCTAGTTTTAGGCATTACCCTTCTCCTGGGTTCAATGATAAAAAACAGAGGTACCGCTTTCAAATTCTAGTCAGCTGTGCAGCTAAGGCCATAACCATGAGATGGCTGCAGAATGTTAGTCCCAGTCTGAACACCTGGTTGGGAATTTATAAACAGATGCAGGTCATGGAAATCATCACAGCACACCTACATCTTAGACAGGAAAAAAAAACACAGCCAGATGGCTACCTTTTAAACATTTTCTGGAAAAACTAATGGGCCATTCTGTTCTTGATCAGTTAGCTGGGTTAGATGATACCCCCCCCCCCGATCAATAAGTGGAAGGTTATGCCACCCTAATGACAGGATGGAAGGTAAATGGTTAAGAAGGAAACATACATGTTCTGCTGGATGCGGACAGGATGTATTAGGTTGAAAGATGCAGTATTAGGTTCAAAAAAGCAATAGAGCAATCAATTCTTTATTAAACTGAGAATTCCTTTTTTCTGTTTTTTTTTTAATTTTGTCTTGCACAGTAAATTGCATATGTAAGCAATAATTCATGACAGGGTGTGGGTTGTAGTGGGATTTATCCACTTATGGTGTGGTTCAGTCGTGAGACCACAGGCTGAGTGACTAAACCACACCATAAGTGGGTAAATTGCACCATAACCCACATCCTGGAGTGGATTATTGTGGTTATACAATGTCCTGTAAAAAAAAAAAAGAAAGTTATCTAAAATGTTTACTTCAATGTTTTTTAAGCTTTTTTTATTGATTTTTTTTCAAATATCCTTTCTCCCTGTTACATAGTGCCTTGTTGCCAGGCAGGTTATTGCTGAAGTAGTCACACCCCCTCCACCCACACAGACACAAAGTTGCTGGGATGTTTTTTTTTTTTTTTTTGAAAAGTGAAAGTCTGGTGGAGTTGTGAGTTGCTCTTTAGTTCTGACTATGTGAGAGAACATGGTGCATGTGCTAATGAGCTGCTGTTCCTCAGCGTCTGCTTCCAGAATGATGATTCAGCCAAGGCACAGCACACTCAGAGATGATGATCACCATCTACCACTACTTCTAGGCTGATTGTTCTTATGAACAGGCTTTACTGTCATTGCAAATAATGGGCAACAATCGGGACATCCAAAAAAGGTTCTTATAAATGGGACGTTTTTATATACTATAAGTGAGTTCCACTGTATTTATTTCCTTTGTGAGTTCTGTAATGCGTATATGTCTTCCATTACTTAGTTCCTGAGTGGAGTGGACTCTGGACTTAAGGGGTCTAGAAGTTATGGACGGTGAGTGTTTGATTAACCAGCACCTAGCAGGTGCGATCACTCATGTGACAGTCTTTGACGAGTTGGTATTGTACAGATGTAGACATGTTATTTTTATTTTGCTAAGTATTGCCTGCATTGTCTTTGTGTAGGTGTATTCATGTGTATTATTTAGAAACATAGAATCTGATGGCAGATAAGGGCTACTTGGCCCACCCTGTCTGCACATTTTTTTTTCTACCTTTGTGTTTGCAGTAGATCCACTTGATCTATGGTGCTGTCTCCCCCCCTCTTCCTTGCACCTATAATACCCATGTGCCTATACCAGGCATTTCTGAACCCCACCACTGTTTTCACCTCCACTACCTCCACTGGAAGGCTGTTCCATGAATTCACCACTCTTTCTGTGAATAAATATTTCCTCACATCCTTCCTGAACCTACTCCCCTCCAGCTTCACAGCCCATCCCCTTGTTCTACATCACCTTTTTTCTGAAAAATACTCCTCTCCTGTACCATATTAACCTCATGAGGTCTTTGAAGGTCTCTATCACATCCCCCCTCTTTCTGTCCTCCAGAGTGTACATATTGAGCTCCTTTAGCCTCTCCTCCCAGGGCTTTTGATACACACCCTGTACCATTTTGGTAACCCTCCTCTGAACCGCCTTCACTCTGTCTATGTCCTTTCTGAAATGTGGTCATCAGAACTGGACCCAGTACTGAAGGTGGAGTCTTACTAGAGATCTATATAGGGGCAACACCACCTCCCTTTTTCTGTTGGTAATACCGCTTCCTATGCACCCAAGCATTCCAGTAGCTCCCCAACTGCCCTGTCACACTGCCTGGTCACCTTCAGATCATCCAACATGTTTACCTCCTGGTCTCTTTCCTGCTTAGTCATTGTCAGGACCACTGCACCCATGCTGTACTCTACCTCTGGTTTCTATGGCCTAAGTGCATTATTTTGCACTTTTTTGCATTGAAACCCAGCTGCCATACCCTTGACCACATCTCCAGTTTTTTCAGATCTCTGCCATCCTTTACACACACACACACACACACACACACACACACACACCGGAATGTCCACCCATTGCAGATCTTGACGTCATCTACAATGAAGCAGACCTTCCCTTCCAGCTCTTCTGCTATGTCACTAACAAAGACATTAAAGAGCACCAGTCCTAGCACTTAACCCTGAGGTACCCTGTTGGTCACCCTCCCTTCCTTGTAGCGAACTCCATTTACCACTACCCTCTGTCTCCTATCTCTTAATTAGTTTCTTACCCAAGTTACACAGACATAGAAACATAGATAAGCTGCAGATCCTAGTTAACCAACAGCCTACTTCCTCCTACCCCCCCTCTAGAATTGCCTTATGTCTGTCCCATGCATTCTTGAATTCCCCCACTGTTTTTGACTCCATGACCCCATCAGGAAGGTTGTTCCATGCATTCACTACCCTCTCTGTGAAAAAGTACTTCCTCACATTGCCCATGAGCTATCCCTCCTCTATCTTAAAACTGCGCCCCTTTGTTCTTGCACATCTCTTTTTCTGAAAGATGCTACCCTCTTGGACTTTGTTGATTCCCGTGAAGTATTTGAAGGTTTCTATCATGTCCCCCCTCTCCCTCCTTTCCTCGAAGGTATACATATTAAGCTCCTTTAATCTCTCTTCATATGGCTTCTGGTGCAGACCCTGCTCCATTTTAGTTGCCCTCCTCTGGATTGACTCCATCCTGTCTATGTCCTTGCGGAGATGGGTTCTCCAGAATTGCATGCAGTATTCCAGATGGGGTCTCACCAGCTGTCTGTACAGGGATAACAACTTCCTGTTTTCTACTGGTGATGCCTCTCTCTATGCATCCCAGTATCCCCCCCAGCCCTCCTTACTGCATTCTCACATTGCTTACCTACCTTTAGGTTGTCTTATTAGAGTACTCCCGGTCCCTTTCATTTTTGTTGTTGTTAGTATTTCCACCCCCCCCATTCTGTACTCTTCCTCTGGGTTTTTGTTTCTCAGGTGCATTACTTTGCACTTCTTTGCACTGAATCTAAGCTGCCACACTTCTGACCATTCCTCCAACCTTGCCAAGTCCCTTCTCATCCTTTCCATCCCCCCTTTTGTATTAACCTGTTGCAGATATTTGTGTAATCTGCAAAGAGGCATACGTTTCCTTCCAATTCCTCCACAATGTCACCTATAAAGACATTAAAGAGGACCAGTCAAAGTACTGAACTGTGGTACCCCGCTAGTAACCCCTTAAAGGGGACTGGTCACCTCCCCTTAAAGGTTGCGACCTTGTTGCCCAGCAAAATCTACCCAGCTTGTTTACAAGTCTCCAATGTCGAACAGTGTCGAAAAACCTTAATGAAATCCAGATAGGCCATGTCCACCACACCACCCTGATCTAACTTCTTGGTCGCCCAGTCAAAGAAATTTAACAGATTTGTTTGGCATGGCCTCCCCTTGTGAACCAATGCTGCCTTATGACAGGCCTATAATTTCCTACCTCTTCCCAGCTACCACTTTTGTGAAGTGGGACTACATCTTAACTTCTGTAGTCCTCCAGGACTACCCTGGTCTCCACTGATCTGTTAACTAGATCTGTTAGAGGCGCAGCTAGTACCTCCCTGAGCTCTTCAGCACCAGTGGTATAGTGCTAAATTTAGAAGTGTGGGTGTCCATGAACCACAATGTGCCCCAACCCCCTTAGGCTGGGGGTGTGGAGGCTGCCTAGTCCACCAGACGCTATGAGGTTTTAGATGCATTCTGGTGCATTGTGAGGGTCATTTTGACACTATTTGGCTGCTTTTAAAGCCTTCTTTGACTTGTTACAAGCAAGCAATATATCACTATCAAAATAACTTAACTTTTTATTTTCTTTTAAAAAAAATGTCAAAACTAAAGTAAACAAGCATTTGTCAATGCCAAATGTTTGCTTGCTGGTATTAGCAATGGAAATGCAGGAGTTAGAGAGATGCAGAATAGGAATGGCAGTGAAGTACTGAACTTCACGCCAACCCCACCTCCACCCTGCAAAGACGGACAGGCATTTATTTATTTATTTATTTGAGAATTTGGATTTACAGCCTTTGAGTCAAGGACTCATTTACAAAGGCACCTCGTCGCAGGGAGGGCAGACAAGAAGACAGTGTGAGGTACAACAGTGGTAACAAACAGGTGCAATACATATAATAATAAGAATACAATTGGGGTATGCATTTGGGTTGTCACCCATAACGTTCATGCCATTTCACTTCACCCTATCCTGCAGACACTGACACGTGTTGAGGTGTGCCTTGGGGTGTTCGCTGTACAGTCACCCCATTCCATAAGGACATATGCTGAAATGGGTGTAGTATAGGAGAATAGGGTGAACTGTGGGGACGAAGAGTTCAAGGCACACCTCAATGCCTGTCACTAGCTGCAGGGTGGTGGGGTGGGGGTGGAATGGCATGAGCATTACAGTCGGCAATCCAAAGGCACACCCCTGATGCCTGTCAGTCTGTACAGGGTGGGATGTTAGGGTTAGACACCCTAACGCCCGGGCGTCTGTTGGCATTTACACTACAAATTTTCAACATGGCCTTTTTGTGACCCCCACCTCATGAAAGCATTTGGGACCTCTTCTCAGGAACAGTGGCACTGTGATATTGTTAATGTGTCCTGAACTTTGAGTTCCCACAGTGACCGTGCCATTCTGTGCCAAATGTATGAAAACACAGATCGGGCAGGATGTGAAGAATGACTGCTGTACCATTCATAGGGAGCTGTGAAGAGATGGCAATGTTGAAAATCTGTAGTGAAAATATTAAAAATACTCGAACTTCCAGGCTTATGTAGAAACTGCACAACGCATGTGCGTAACACAGTCATTTAGTGGAATTTTTTCATCAAATTTTCAACTTTGGCATTTTGTGACCTCTGCTCATGTACAGTGTCACTATGATTTTCCTAATCTGTCCCAAAACATTGATTTCCTACAGTTACCGGACTATTCTGCGCCAGATGTGTAAATGATAATTCGGGGAGGATATGAAAAATTACAGCTGTACTGTTCAAAAGGAGGTGTGAAAAAATGGCAATGTTGAAAATCTGGAGTGAAAATATTACAAATGCAAGTAATTACGAGGGTGCATGGAAACTGCACAACGTACACTCATAACACAGCCATTTCATGGACTTTTGTCACAAAATTTTCAACATAGGCATTGTAGCACCTCTGCTCATGAACAGTGTCACTGTGATTTGTTTTTAATCTGTCCTGAACACTGACTTACCACAGCG
The DNA here is from genome assembly GCA_016271365.2 of Neoceratodus forsteri. Taxonomy (NCBI): domain Eukaryota; kingdom Metazoa; phylum Chordata; order Ceratodontiformes; family Ceratodontidae; genus Neoceratodus; species Neoceratodus forsteri. The sequence continues at coordinate 741,258,847 of CM057449.1, forward strand.
ACCACGCTATTCTGCGCTGGAGGCACGAAAACACATTTTGACCAGGATGCGAAAAATGACAGCTGTACTGTTCATAAGGAGGTGTGAAAAAATGCCAATGTTGAAAATCTGGAGTGAAAATAATTCAAATTCGCGAAGTTACGAGCATGCGTGGAAACTGCCACACACATGCTCAGAATATGTGTCATTTTATGGACTTTTCGTCATCAAATTTTCAACATAGGCATTTTAGGACTTCTGCTCATGAACAGTGTCACTGTGATTTTCTTACTGTGTCCCAAACACTGATTTCCCACAGCGACCGCGCTATTCTGCGCCGGTAGTGTGAAACCACATTTCAGTCAGGATGTGAAAAATGACAGCTAAACTGTTCATAAGGAGGTGTAGAAAAATGCTAATGTTGAAAATCTGGAGTGAAAATATTACAAATTTGCAAAGTTACGAGCGTGCATGGAAACTGCACAATGCACGCTCTTAAAACAGTAATTTTTTTGTTTTATTTCACCAAATTTGCAACATAGGCTTTTTGAGAGCCCACCTCATGGACACTGGCACCGTCATTTCGTTAATTGGTCCCGGAAGGTGATTCCACACAGTGACTGCAAAATCAAATAATGCCATGACAGTGCCTGAATTCATGAGAAGGGGTCACAATAACCCCATGTTGAAAATCTGGTGAAAAAATTCCCCAAAATGCCTGAGATATGCACCAAAGTTGAAAAAACCTATTTATGCCATTATACAGCTTAACGGCATTTCTTCAGTACGCGGTCAGCTTTGAAGAGTGCAGACATGTTCCCGGTCCACTGAAGATCATCGCGCCAGGCTCCAGAAGTAAGTATGGGGTGATGGGTGTGTGGAGAGGTCAGATGCGCAGTGGGTGGGTGCAGGTTGGGGGGAAAGGATGGCGACCGACGTGGGACGGTTTCCTTTGTTTCAGGGAGATAAAAAAAAAAATAAGAAGTTGCAGGAAGGTTGTTTTTTTCCAGGCTTGTTTCCAGCACACTGGGGTGGGCTCGCAGTGTGCCACCTGCCTTTTTTGGGGTGGGGGTACTGAAGCCGATAAGGATCAGGCCCCCGTTGGCAAGGAATGACTGTTTGGGGGGGCCATGATGCTGAGAGGGATTGGGCACCCCCTTGGCACACAACAAATGGCGGAAGGGGTTACATCATGCTGACGGGAGTGGCCTCCCCCTTCGGCAAATTAACTGGGTTGGGGGCTGCCAAAAGGGGGATTGGCCACCCCCATTTGGCTTTCATGGGGCCAACAGGCAGCGGAAGGCTGCCGCCATGTTTATTTTAATTTACACTTGGAAAAGTACTGCCCTGCAATGACGGGTCACTCCCTCATTGCAGCAGAATGGCTGACGCTGAAATGACGAGGCAGCCCCTCACTGCAGTGGCAAAAACGTTTCAACTTGGTGGCATTTTTGGAGACCAATGTCATCAGCACACTGTGCCTCCATTGGTCCACCAGTGCCAAGCCCCCACATGCAGTGCCTCCGTTGGCTGCCACAGTGCCACACCTCCACAACCCGCTTCTCTCCTAAGCTGCCGCATAATGCTTCTTGTGCATGCGCGCAAGCAAACATAAAAAGGTCATTTAATTTAGATGTCTATTAATAATGCCCACCATTTAATTTCAAGGTCCTCAAAGTTCAACAGGTCTTGGAATGTATTTTAAAGTCCATTAACTGAGAGAGAAGCATCACATAAAACTGTGCCAATTTTGTTTGAATTATTGATAATATCAAGCAAATACAAACTCAACATCCCTTTGAAGCTTCTTTTAAATGAAATAGGAAAATATTTTTAGCCTGTTTTTTATGTATAATAAAGCCCTACTCTTCTAAACAAAGTGTGTATGTGTGTTTTATTCAGGTATGAAACAGTTAAAAAGCCTTATCTATACATATGAAATCACTGTAGTCTGAATAGCTTTCTAAACCAGTCTGTTTTTTAATTTTTCTCCTGACTTTGCCCAGCACAAACTCTGATTTACAATGTGATGTAAAAGACTCCCTACGCTTGCTGGAGACATTTAAAAATCAGTTTAGACAGATTTGAATGCTTTTTTCTTAGTTCAGCACTGTATTCAACAACAAAAAAAAAACATAATTTAAGACTTTAAGAAGTATGGGAGCGGCACTCCCTCTCAATATGAAGTAAGGGGTCAGTGCTCCCATGGGACCCCGCAGGACTACACCCCTGCTCAGCACTCCTGGATGCCCCTGTCTAGCCCCATAGCTTTTTCCACCTTCAGATTATCATGTGCTTTCTGGACTCTTTCCTCAGAGAAAAGTCTAGTGTCCACTTCCTTCCCATCAAACCTCTGATGCTTTTACATGGTCCCATCCCTTCCCCTTCCCCTGTGAACATGGAGAAGAAGCATTTGTTGAAGATGTCTTTCTTTTATTGGTTCTCCTCTGTATAGTCCCCCCCTTAACCTTTCAATCACTCCCGTAGTCTTCCTTTAGCACTAACATACCTGTTCAACCATGAGCTGAAAGATGTTGTTGTTTTAAAATTGTACAGTGCTCCGAGCCCCCAGGAAGAGGGGCTTTATAAATAAAGTATCTATCTATCTATCTATCTATCTATCTATCTATCTATCTATCTATCTATCTATCTATCTATCTATCTATCTAACTAGCTACCTACCTATCCATCCATCCTTCCATCCATCCATCTATCTATCTATCTATCTATCCAACTATAATCTACCTACCTATCTGTCTCTAAAAATGTTTTGTCCCCTTTGATACTGCCTGAGCTATTCTTTCTTCAGTTTGCATCTTTGCTCTTCTTACTGCTTTTCCTGCCTTCCTCTGTTTTTCCGGATACACTACCTCATCTTCCTATCTCTTGGTCTCCTTTTATCTTCTGAATGCTTCTTTTTAGTCTCTACCGTTCCTGCCACCTCTTTTGAAAACCATAGTTGTCTCCTTTTCCTGTTTCTTTGCTTACTAGCTTGATGCAGAGGTTTGTTGCCGTCACTATGTCCTCTTTAATTTGGCCCACTGTGCCTCCACCCCCTTCAGGTCATTTCCCCCTGCCAGCTAATTTCCAAGACATTAAGCCATCTTTATAAAATCAGCCATTCTGAAGTCCAGGGCTCTCACCATTGTGTGGTTGGATTCTGCAGCTATTCCTATGTTGAACCATACTGTTGTGATCACTAGTCCGAAGATGGCTTCCCACCCAGTGGCGGAGCTGGGGGGGGCGGTCACCCCTCCTGGCTTCCCCAGTATGAGTAGTGGCGCCCTGCCACCATTTTTATTCACTGTTTAGTGCCCATTGTGGAGCCTGTCATTGGCTGAATGGCCCTCCCTGGCTCCCAAATGATCCCAAACCTGGCTCCGCTACTGTTCCCACCTTGATGTCTGCAACACTGTCCCTGTTAGTAAGCACCAGGTCCAGTATTGCCCCATCATGAGTGAGTTCACTGACTAATTGCCTGAAGAGCACCCCCTGCAGGGAGTCCAGGATGTCCCTGCTTCCAGATGAAGCCGCAGATCAGAGGCTCAATTTACATCTGTCAGATTGAAGTCCACAACCAGCAGCACCTCACTCCTTTCAGCCATTTTGTCAGTTGCTTCCAACATTTCCTTGTCTAACTCCTCCACATTTGCCAGAGGCCTGTAGATCACACGTGTCCAAATAGTGGCTCTATTTCCTGTCTCAAGGGCAACCCACAACACCTCTCCTCCCCCCCAAATTCACTGTATTTCTGTTGCTTCTATGCTTTCCTTCACAGAAAGCACCACATCCCCTCCCTTCCTTACTATCCTGTCCCCTCCAGTGTGTAGCCTGGTTGGCCATGGCCCAGTCATGGCTGTCAGTGCACCATGACTCAGTAATGGCCACAGTATCTAGGCTAGTCTCCAATATGACAGCCTCTAAGTTTGGGATCTTATTCCCCAATCATCTAGCATAAGAGAAAATAGCCTTCCAGATTTCGTTAGCTCTTTGCTTGTCACCCGACCTTTCTTCTTTTGTTCACCATTCCTCCCCCTTCTCCTTTGACTGCTGTTTTGCCCTCAATCCTCCTTTGCAACCCCCCTGCTTCTGTGATTAACTTTCATCCTGGTGGGACTCTCTCTCCGGTTGGGATCTCCCTATCTATCTCAGCCTGTGGGGGGGCACTTTATATTTCCCCTTTTTCCTCCACCAACCCCCTTGGCTAGTTTAAATTATTATTAAAATAACATTTAAACCATCCACTAAGAACTGTGGCTCCCCTGCAGAAAGGATGCAGGCCATCACCTCTTTGTAGGCTCTGATCCTCCCAGGTGGGCCCCCAGTCCCCACTGTAGTTGGACACCTCCTCTCTGCACTATTTCTTCAACCATGAGTTGAATGTCTTGGTGCAAAGATCCGTCTCCTTCCCTCCACAATAGACAGGCAGCACCTCTGCAAAAGCTGCTGAGTGTACTGCCCATTTCAGGCCTCTTCCCAGTTCCCAAAACTCCCCCTGCAATATTTCTTCTCCATCCCTAGTCAGGTCATTTGTCCCTAGGTGGACAATGACATCCAGCTCATCTTTCCTTCCTGCTACCCTACCAATCTGTAGGATACGCCTCCCATCTCTCTAGGCTGTGGTGACAGGTAGGCACCTGACCTCTCTCTCTGTCCCCTTTTCTATTCCCAACACTGTCCCCCTGACAGTTGAGTCCCCCACTAGAAGTTCCTTCGTCATCCTCTAGGGTCCTCTTCCACACTCCTTGGGGTCTTAACTAAGGAGGAGCCCCACCCCCCACATCCTCCCTGACCATTACCTTGGGTACTTCCTTCTGGAAGTCCTGCCCACCAGAGCAGCATATGAATTCTATAGTGACACCAGTTGAGGAATGTGTCTGCCACCCACCCCCTCAGTCTTCCAGATCCCACCACCCCACCCTCCTTGAACCCACTGTAGTCCAGACACTCCACCTATCTGACATCCCGAAGGTCCCCCGACTCTCAGCCACCTCAGCCTGGAGTCTAGCAACCTCCTCCCTCAGCCCACAGAGGTGTATGCAGATGGAGCAGTACCACAGTCTCCAGAAGTTCTCCCAGAAGACTGCTGCTCCATAACCACTTCCCACATTCCTTATTCATGCTCTACTTCTGTTACCTGGCCTCCTTTCCCAGAACCAAGTAAAGGATAAGCAGAGCGCAATATGAATTACTAAAGAACCGTACAATTCACAACCTTCAGTTAAAATACCCTCAGTATGTCACAGATACAGGAATGCTATAAACAGGAGTACAATATACGACCCTTTAGTTAAACTACCCTAGTTATGTCACAGATACAGAATGCTAGAGCACAAATACTAAAACAACACTTTTTTCCCCTTCTTCTCTCCAGACAAGATAGCACCCCTCTTACCTAGATATTAATCTATCTACAATCTCCCCAAACCACAGCCTGTTTCCAGTCAGCTACAATACAACTCACAACCACAAACAACCGCTAAACTCTCAAACCATATATGTGTACCTGGGTTCAGACAGGTAGGGTTCCTGGCTGTTGACTGTCTTTTTGGCTGACTCTGAGCAGACTCTAGTTACTGTCCTTTGCACTCCTGGCAGACTCTAGTCACTGTCCCTTGTGCTCATCCTTAGTGCAAGGGTCACAAGTAGGAGGGCTGCTTGGCAGGAAGGACTGAAACAGTGGGAGGCAGGCTCTCCTTGCTCCACCCCTTCTGATTCTGCTGACCACCTGATTGGCAAAAATCACCAGTGGCACCCCATACAGTAACAAAGGGAGCCAAGCTTGCAGGCTCCAATCTCAACAAGCCCTCAGTGTTGGGGAGGGAGCGGTCTCTGCTATACAAAAATGCTCCTCTCCCTGCTGCACGCTCTGGTCACTTCCACTCTTATGGAAAAGTTCAATATATTTTCATTACAAACAAAAAAAAAAAAAAGAAAGGAAAGAAAAACTCCCACTAAAGAATGTGGTCTTCCTCCTGGAAAGATTCAAACCTTCTCTCCCATAGAAGCCCATATCCTCCCAGGTTGGCCCCTATACTCAGTGTAGCTGAAGCCCTCCTCCATGCACCATGCCTTCAACCAATTGATAAAAAACCCTGGTACAGAGTGTTCTATCTGCTCCCTGGTTGTATGCAGATAACAGTTCAGCAAAAATCACTGAGTATGCCACTTACTTGTGGCCCCTTCCCAGCTCCCTGAAATTTCCCTGCACTACACCTACCCTGTCCATTGCCAGGTTATTTGTCCCCAGGTGGACAATGATGTCTAGTTCTCTCCCATCTCCTGCTGCCCTAATGATTCTCTGGATCTGCTTCTTATCTCTCCAAGTTGAATCACCTGTCAGGCTCTTCATCTCCCTCTCTTGTTTTCCCCTTTTCCCAAGTCTATCCCCCCAACAATAGAGTTCTCCACCAGCAGCTGCTTCCTCCTTGGTAAGGGACCACTTCCTCCCTCCCTCCTTGAGGCCTCCCATTTTGAGGACCCCCACTTCTTCCTTCCAACCTTTATAGGTGCCTTCTCCACCTGGCTATCCCGTCTTGCCATGATGGCAAAGGAATTTTGCAGTGATACATCCTGAGGAGTGTGTACTGTTCCCACCTTACCCACCCTCCCAAAGCCCACAACAGTCCAGTTGCTCTGCTACTACCTAGGAATCCTCTAGGGGAGCGATGGTAGACTTGGTGGCCCCTGGGTGGGGGAGAAGGGTCTCTGCTTCCTTGCCAGTTTGGCCTGGAGTCCAGAAACCCATGCCCTCGACCCAGAGATGTGAGTACAAATGGAGCAGCACCTCTGCCTCCAGAATGCATCCTAGAAGACTGCAGCTCCACACCCATTGCACTGCACCATTCCCATGTTCTTTCCTTCCTTTACCTTAGTGCCTGTTGAAACTACTCTGTACCTTACTGCCTCTTTTCTTTGCTAGCTGAATTCCAACCTCTTCCATTGCTTGTCTAAAATGGATTTGGTACCCTACCCCAGATAAGGTGTCTCTTGTTTTCCCTTTTTTAACCCACCTACCTGTGTCTAACTTGTTCTAGGTGTCTACTACTCCTTACCCATTTTCCCAAACTTATTTTTTTAGACTGTCCTAAATAGGGTGTCTTCTACTTTCAGTTTTGAACCCCCTTAACCTACTGTACCTTATCATTGTTCCTACTACTCCATACCACTAGATGTTTACCCACTATCTGTAGCTAACTACCTTGAAGCTGATTGCTTCAATTCACCAGAACACAGCAGTGTGCTATCTCTTACCTTGGACTGGTGTTCCTCCCACAGATTCTCCTGCAGACTATGGACAATCTGTGGACATGTTTGCAGACACATCCGCAGACACCTTATTTTAAGAACAAAGAAGAGCAACTAAATTGATTCCCCATTTGATCAGGGCTGCAAAGAATCTGGAATTTGCTTCCACTGAAGGTGGTCCATTCAAAAAATTCTGTAGACTTTAAAACCAAATTAGACAGGATTTTCTACTGGGATCTGTCAAACATTAAGTGAGACATCCACTAGGAGTGGGAGACACACTTAATAGACTAATGCCTTCTAGGGTCTTCAATTACCGAGTAAACAAAGTAAACAAGCATGATAAACACCAGCATAACTTTAGCAAAAGTAGATCATGTACGACTAAACTACTACATTTTTATGTTTGCTTGCACGCATGTGCAAGAAACATAGTGCCATCATCCGAGTTTTCAGAGGTGTGGCAGCCCTCTTCCAATTCAGGCAGTGTGTTTGCAGGAGTGGCCACAGTTCTCCAATGCCTGCTAGAGCTGTCTATGACAGCTCCAAAATGCAGTGGAGTACAGTTGAAAGGGGGAGCTACGCTTCAGTGAGCAGCGATAAGATATCGTCGGCTTATGCACGCTCCCCCTACACACACACACACACACACACACACACACACACACGCATACTGCGTGCCCCCACAGACACACTGTATAGCCGGCGAGGGTGCCCAATCCCCGTTGGCTGTGCTCATTCCCCAAAAAGCCTTCCACATGCCATGCTGGGTGCCCACCCCAAGCGTGGCTACATATAGCCTGGCCAGGGGTGCCCAATCCCCATCGGCTCCACTGTCTCTCCCAGCGTGCAGAGTGCCACACTGGGAGCCCACCCCAACATGGCAACAGATGCTGTTGCTGGACAGAGTGCCCAATCCCCATCGGCTCCACTGTCTCTCCCCAAAGCATCCAGGTGCCACGCTGGGAGACCACCCCAGCGTGCAAAATGTTATAGCCAACAGGGTGCCCAATCCCCATCAGATCCAGCCCCCCGAAACAGCCTTTCAGCTGCCACGTTGGGAGCCCACTCCAGTGTGGCAAACGTCCCTCGTCGTCTCAGTAAAAAAAATAAACCTGCAAATAAAAAACTGTCCCTCGGAGCTTCTCCCTGCCCCCCTTCCACAACCCGCACCCACCCACTGCGCACCCTGCCTCCCCACACCCCCTCCTCACCCCATGCTTACCTCCGGACCTCGGTGAGACGATCTTCTGTGGACCGGGAACATGTCTGCACTCTTCAAAGCCAACCACAAACTGAGGAAATGCCAGCAAGCTATATAATGGGATAGATAGGGTTTTTTCAACTTTGCTGCATATCTCAGGCATTTTTTGGAATTTTTGCGCCAAATTTTCAACATGTTGTTTTTGGGCCCCCTTCTCATGAGTGCTCTCATGTCATGGCGTTAATCAGGCCCCAACGGTGATTTCGCGAGTCACTAGCAAAATCACCTTCGGGAAAATAATATGAAATGACACTGCCACTGTTCATAAGGTGGGCTCTCAAAAATCAATGTTGAAAATTTGGTGAAAATTCCTAAAAATGACTGTTTCTGGTGTGCATTGCGCAGTTCTAAACACGGCTCGTAAGTTCGCAAATTTTCAATATTTTCACTCAGATTTTCAACATTGCCATTTTACCACCTCCTTATGAGCAGTACAGCTGTCATTTTCACATCATGCCCAAGCGTGTTTCCGCCCATATGGCGCACAATGGGCGCTGATCGGTGTCTTGAAATCAATGTATGGGACACATTAAGAAAATCACAGTGACACTGTTCATGAGCAGAGGTCTTAAAATGGCTATGTTGAAAATTTGGTGAAAAAATTCCTAAAAATGACTGTTTTACGAGCGTGTGTTGCGCAGTTCCTACACATGCTTGTAAGTTTGTGAATTTTCAATATTTTCACTCCAGATTTTCAACATTGCCATTTTATTACACTTCCTTTTGAACAGTACAGCTGCCATTTTTCACATATCACCCAAAATGTGTTTTCACACATGTAGCGCACAATGGTGCAGTCGGTGTGCGAAAGCAATGTTTGGGACAGTTCATGAGCAGAGGTCTTAAAATGGCTATGTTGAAAATTTGGTAACAAAAGTCCATAAAATGACTGTTACAAGTGAGCATTGTGCAGTTTCCAAGCACCCTCGTAAGTTCATGACTTTGTAATATTTTCAGTCCAGATTTTCACCAGTGGCATTTTTCCACACTTCCTTATGAACAGTACAGCTGTCATGTTTCACAACATGGCCGAAATGTGTTTTCACACTTTCAGGCCAGAGATGCGTGGTCACTGTGGGAAATCTTTGTTCGGGACAGATAAAGAAAATCACAGTGACACTGTTCATGATCGGAGGTCCCAAAATGCCTGTGTTGACAATCTGCTGTAAAAAATCCCCAAACTAATTACATTACAGGTGTGCGTTGCACAGTTTCTATACGCTCTTGACTTCACCAGTTTTTTACATTTTTACTGCAGATTTGCAATATTGCCATTTTTTAAACCTCCCCATGAACAGTACAGCTGTCATTTTTTACATCCTGTTCGGAATGTTTTTGCACCTGTGGTGCTAAATGCCGTAGTCGCTGTGCATAAGCAGCTTTCGGCTAACAAACTGATATTGCCACTGTTCATGAGGTGGGGTCACAGAAAAACCATTTTGAAAATCTGGAGTGAAAATACCAACGAATGCCTGAGGTATTAGGGTTTCCAACCATAACGCCCAACCCTGTAGAGAATGACAGGCATCAGGGGTGTGACTTGGGATTCTTGCCTGTAATGCTCATACCATTCCACACCCTGCAGCCAGTGAGAGGCACTGAGGTATGCCCCAAAGTTCACCCCATTCTCCTATACCGTACCCATCTCACCATATTTCCTGACAGAATGGGGTGCACATAGGGGCCAAAGACCCCAAGGCACACCGTGACACTTGTCAGTGTCTGCAGGGTGGGGTGTGGTGAAATGGCGTGGCCGTTATGCCTGACAACCCAAAGGCACGCCCCAATGCCTGTCACTCTCTGCAGGGGGGTGGTGGTGGGGTTGGCTTCAGTTCAATACTTCACTGCCATTCCTATTATGCAGCCCTGTAATTTCTACACTACCACTGCCAATGCCAGCAAGCAAACATTCGGCATTGACAAATGCTTGTTGTGTATCAGTTAGCCTCAAGAACCTCAGTGGACATGATATTCTTTGACTTCAGCAAGTCATTTGACAATGTCCTCCATACTGCTATAGTTAATAAACTTTATAAGCTTTAATTGGAATACATAGTGATAACCTCTGTAGAGAACAAGTTGAAATGTAGGCCTCAGAGCTCTAAATGTAAACATTAATGGATTCACTTCAGCAGAAGATACAGTAATGAGCAGAGTGCCAGAAGGCTCAGTTCCGGGGCTAATCTGTTCTCTGTATGTATTAGTGATTTAAACAAATGCATTGAAAACTGGGTTGCAAAATATGAAGATGACACAATACTAGGTGACCCAGTGAAATCTACTGACAACATGCAGTCAATACAGAGGGAACTAGACAGAACATCAACCTGGGCTAAAAAGTGGGGGGTGAGGTTTAATATTGACAAACAGTCTGATATGCACCTTAAACGAAAAAAAATCTAGAGGAGGACTATCATATCGATGAACTCAGGCTAAATAAATCCAGTGAGGAAAGCGATCTGGGAACATACAAAAATACGAAGAAGCCAGCAGAATAATACCATTTGGTTTATCTAGTCTGCTCATACTGCAGGGCTCTCAGCCAAAGCTACATACCCTGCCCCCAATCCACCCTTCCCCTCTGTCCACCCTTTCCTTGACCCTTGTCTTTCCCCTAACTCTATCCCAGCTTTTCTTGAAGCTGCCTACTGTCTTTATTTATTTATTTACATAGAAATATAGACTTTGACGGCAGATAAGGATTGTTTGACCCACCTAGTCTGCCCATTTCCCTACCTACAGGATAAGCTGCAGATCCTAGTTAACCAATAGCCTATTTCTTCCTACCCCCCCTCAAAAATTGCCTATGTCTTTACCATGCGTTCTTGAATTCTCCCCCAGTTTTAGACCCCACAGCCTCCTCAGGAAGGCTGTTCAATGCGTCCAGCACCCTCTCTGTGAAAAAATGCTTCCTCACATTGCCCCTAGACCCCCCATTTTCAAATTGTGTCCTCTTGTAGGTCCTTTTCCATTTGTGTTGTTGTTACTACCTCCCCCCCCCCACTGTGTAATCTTCCCTGGGTTTTTGTTTCCCAGGTGCATTACTTTGCACTTCTTTGCATTGAATCCAAGCTGCCATACTTCTGACCATTCCTCCAACCTTTCCAAGTCCCTTCTCATCCTTTCCACACCTCCTTGTGTATCAGCCATGTTGCAGATCTTTGTGTCATCTACAAAGAGGCATACTTTCCTTCCAGTCCCTCTGCAATATCACTTATAAAGACATTAAAAAGGACTGGACCCAGCACTAAACCCTGTGGTACCCCACTAGTAACCCTTCTTTCTTCAGAGTGGACTCCATTTACAATTACCTTCTGCGTCCTGTTGTCCAGCTAATGTTTTACCCAGGCTACCACCCTGGGACCCACTCCCAGGCTGGTTAATTTGACTATTAATATTTTGTGTGGGACTGTGTCAAATGCCTTGCTAAAGTCTAGGTAGACCATGTCCACAGCCCCTCCCTAGTCTACTACTTTGGTCACCCAGTCAAAGAAATCAATTAGATTCGTCTGATATGACCTTTCTGTTGTGAACCCATGCTGCCTTGGGTCCTGTGCCCCACTGGCCTCTAGGTACTCAACTATTCTTTCCTTCAGAAGTGATTCCATCACTTTCCCTACCACAGAGGTCAAACTGACAGGTCTGTAGTTTCCCGCCTCTGTCCTGGTCCCATTTTTGTGAAGGGGAACCACATCCACCTTCCTCCAGTCCTCAGGTACCACACCATCCTCCCATGATTTGTTAAAAAGGGTAGTCAGTGATTTCACTAGTTCTCCCCTTAATTCTTTTAGAATTCTGGGGTGAATTCTGTCAGGCCCCGTTGCTTTGTCCACCTTCAGTTTTAGAAGTTCTTTCAGAACCCTTTCTTCTGTGAAAGGACTAGGATTGATCCCCTATCAAGAGTGCTTCTGTTAATTGGATTAGACCTCCCCTCCTCCTCTTTTGTGAATACTGAGCAGAAATATTCATTCAGTATCCCTGCTTTTTCACTGTCCCTCTCTTGCCTCACGTTCATTCTGTTCAGCTCACTATCCCTCCTTTTGTCTTTCTACAGCTCCCTGATGTACCTATAAAAGGTTTTATCCCCCTTCTTAACCGAGTTGGCAAGCTTTTCCTCAGTTTGGGCCTTTGCTATCTTTTTCTCCCTGACCTTGCCCGCCAACTCTTTTGAGAACCATAGTAGCTTTTTCTTTCATTTTGATTTATTTGCTTCACACAAAAGCTTGTTGCCTCTGTGATGGCAGTTTTAATGATTCCCCATTGTTGCTCCATCCCTCCTTCTAGCCTATTTGCTAGTGCTTTTCTAAGGCACTCTCCCATCTTGCCAAAGTCAGCCCTTCTGAAGTCCAGTACCCTCACTTTTGTATGGCCTGACTCTGTAGCTGAGTTTATCATAAACCACACTGTTTGGTGGTCACTTGGTCCCAGATGACTACCCACTTCTAGATCTGAGATCCTCTCACTGTCCCCATTTGAGAGTATGAGGTCTAAGATTGTTCCCTCATGAGTGAGTTCCAAAACTAGCTGTCTGAGGCATGCCACCTGTAGGGCATCGAGAATAGCCCTGCTCTTGGATATGGCTGCAGCAAATGTGCTCCAGTTAACATATGGCATATTCAGGTCTCCTCTCAACAGTATCTCCCCTTTCTCTACCATCCTAAGAATGCCTTCTGTCATATCCTTGTCCATTCCCTCTCCCTGACATGGAGGTCTGTATACAACCCCTGTGTTGATTGTGGTGCCATTTCCAGTCTCTAAGGTGACCCACAGTGCCTCCTCTCCTCCCTGTTTACTCTTTTGTTCAGTTGCTTTTATTCCTTCACTTACATCGAGAGCTACTCCTCCCCCCCCCTTCTCCTCTCCCTGTCTCTTCTGTAAGTTGTGTACCCTGGTATGTTAACATCCCAGTCATGGTTGTCTGTGTACCCTGTTTCTCTGACTGCTATGATATCCAGGCATCCCTCTTCCATCAAGGCCACCAGTTCAGGGAGCTTGTTACGCAGACTAGGGGCATTGGTACTCATTACCCTCCATTTCCTGATGGCCTTACCCCTTTTTGCCCCATCCCTGTCCTTATTGCCTTGTCATTTTCTCCATTTACCCCTGCCCTTTTCTTATCGACATCTCTAACTTGGTGTTTACCTCACTTACTACCCTGACTTTTTTTTTGGGGGGGGGGCTAGGATTGCTCTGCTCCTTTCCAGTGCCTCCCCCCCTTGGCTAGTTTAATTGCTTGCCAATGGAGCATTTAAACCTATCACCTAGGATCCTGGTTCCCCTTCTGGGCGGATGCAGACCATCACTTCAGTATAGGCCTGCATCATTCCAGGTGGACCCCCAGTCCCCAATGAAGCCAAATCCCTGAGCTCTGCACCAGTTTTTCAACCACTGATTGAATCCCATGGTGTGGAGCACCCTAGCCTCACCTACACTATAGACAGGCAGCACCTCCGAGAAGGTTACCGTGTTTGCTACTTGTTTAAGACCACTCCCCAACTCCACAAACTCTTCTTGCACTGCTCTGATCCCTTTCTTAGCCAGATCATTTGTCCCTAGGTGGACAATGACATCCAGCTCCCTCCCCTGTGCAGCTGCTCCGGCGATTCTGAGGATTTGCTCCCTGTCCCTCCAAGCCATGGTGCCAGGCAGGCACCTTACCTCCCTCTCCCCTTCCTCCCCTAGTTCTACCTTCCTAACAATGGAGTCCCCCACCAGGAGTTGTTTCCTTCCCCTGTGGGGTCCCATGCCACCCTCCTGTGGGTCTCCTTTTTGGAGGTTCCCAGCATCCTCCTTGGTCTCCACTGTGGGTGCCTCCATAGAGGAACCACACTTTGCCAGGATGGCATATGAATTGTAAAGAGGTACAACTGGAGGGATGCACCTCTGTTCCACCACCCTCACCCTCCCTGAGCCCACTGTGGTCCAACCACTCCTCTTTCTTGGCAACCTCTGAGGCAACGGCTGTGGCCCTGGTGATCCCTGATGGGAGAGGAGGTCCCGTAAATCCTGGCCAACTCAGCCTGGAGATGAGCAACCTCCTCCCTCAGCCCAGAGAGGTGCCTGCAGATGGGACAACACCGCATCCTCCAGATGCTAGTTTTTGTTAACTGGGTAGGTACACTAGATAGCATAGCCACCTATTTTCAGGTACAACCCGGGAGATTACAACAAAGGGTATGTAGACAATAGTAGATACAAAAAAACATCATGGGAACAAGTAGAAGTCAGACATAGTACACTTACACAAAATTTTCAGCAATTACAGTACATTTGCAGGAATCTATATGTAGTAACAAAACAGGAATATAAGTGCAACTAACTAACAGTCATAAGTCATACAGCTAGTGAGTAAGTGCTAGAAGAGAGGAAATAGCAAGATTTCCAGACAGGTTTGAGAGTAGTAGAGGTTGACGAAACCACCTCTTCCAGAAGCTCATTCCAACTTGCCACCACCCTTTCCATGAACAAGTGCCTCCTACCCTTCCTCCTAAATTTTATACCCTCTACTTTGAGACTGTGTCACCTCTTGTTTTGGTTTCCAGTAAACTTAAAGAAACCCTCCTTATCCACCCTATTTATTCCTTTCAAATACTTGAAGGTCTCAATCATGTCTGTTCTCCCTTTCCTCTCCTTCAGGGAGTACATGTTCAGGGCCTCCAACCTCTCCTAATATGTGCTACCTCGCTGGCCCACAATCATCTTCATTACCCTCCTTTGGACAATCTCCAGCAGATCAATGTCTTTTTAAGGTATGGGCACCAGTACTGTACACTGTTCTGCAGTTGCGGCCTACAAATGACCTGTACATGGGCAGTAGTACCCCCTCCTACCTGTTGCTGATCCCTCTAACAATGCAGTCCAACATTTTATTTGCCTTTGCTGCTTCTTTCCTATACTGTGTAAAGTGCTTTAGGGCACTAGTAATCATCACTCCCAGATCTTTCTCCTCCTCCGATGTAGATACCCAGATCTCTCCAAGGCTGTACTCTGTCCTGGGGTTCTTGGTTCTAGTGTCCATAAATTTGCATTTCTTAGCATTGAGGTCATGCTGCCAAATCCTGGGTCACCACTTTTTCCAGATCCTTCTTTATGTCATGTATCTCTTCTGCTGTGTCCACCCTCCCACAGTGCTTGGTGTCATCCAAACAGACACATTTTGCCCTTAATGTCACCCTCAATATAATTTATTAAGACATTGAACATGACCAGTCCTAGCACTGAGCCTGTGGGACCCCACTGGTGACCTCTCTGGTGATAGATAGCTCAGCCCCCACCACCACCCTCTGGGTCCTACCACTCAGCCAGTGTTCCACCCATCTGGTCAGCTTCTCTGCAACCTCAAGATCCTCCATCTTCCTGATCAACCTCTCATGGGGTACAAAGGCAAAGGTGTTGCTAAAGTCCAGGTAAAGCACATCCACCACTCGGCCCCTTTTCACCATTTTAACTGACCTAGTCAAAGAAGTCAATTAGATTTATTTCACAAAACCTCCCTCTCATAAACCTATGCTGCTTCACATTCTGGAGGCCATGCTCATCTAGATAATCTACCAACTTTTCCTTAAGTATGGTCTCCATGGGTTTGCACATGACTGAGGTCAGACTGACCGGTCTGTAATTCCCTGGGTCATCCTTGGGACGGTACTTATGGAGGGGCACTACATGTGCCATTCTCCAGTACTCTGGTACCACGTCCAACTACAGTGAATTACTGAACAGGTCAGCCAATGGATCTGCTAGCTCTTCTGCCAGTTCCCTCATCACCCTTGGGTGTATGGCATCCGGCCCTGGGGATCTGTCCACCTTCAATGCTAGCAGCCCTGTCCTTACCCTTTCCACCTCTATCACTACATCAGTGCCTCTGCCCCCCCCCCGCTCCGCTCCTCTTCTTCCCCCTAGTGGCACTGGCCAGTCTTTCTCCCTGGTGAAGATGGAACATTCAGTACCTCTGCTCTGCCCTTATTTTCCTCCACCCACCGACTCCTCTCTTAAGCTTAACAATCCCTTCCTTCTTGTCTCTTTTCTCATTAATAAAGTGAAAAAATGCCTTCTCTCCTTTTTAATTCCCTGAGCTAGCTGCAGTTCCTTCTGAGCCTTAAATCAAGGAAAACAGTCATTCATGAAGAAATGCTAATTGATGCACATTGGAACATATCAGGCATGTCCCACCTCTCTAATCAGCAAGCTGGATTGCTTATGTCAGTTCTTATGAAGAACAAAAGCCTTATACTGATGCTGTGGTGCCAACCACAGGTGCCTGCCTTTTGAGCTAGCATTTGGTTCAGACATGGTTGGTGAGCTTAGAATGCCTTAGCTACCTCGCCATCCACAAGGAGCAAGAGTTTCTGGCCAAATGGAATTCTTGTCTCTAGTCTCACCTATGCAGTATACCCCTGCTTCTGCTAGCTGATCCCCTCGTAAGTGCTCTACATTGCCTGAGATAATTAGACAAACACTATAACCTGAACTGACCATTATGCACCCAGCCCTTTCAAACATGGCAGAGGGAGATTACCTATGGTGTTAACTAAGATAGGAGAGGTAGTAACTGTCATGGCTTCTGAGTAGTAAACGCTCTGTACTTATAAAGTATCTTGCAATATTAGGCACTTAACGTACCTTTGCATAAACTGGAATCCAGTAGGCTGCAAGAGCACAGATAGCATGGATTCACTGTAAAAGGTCATACAATATGAGTCTGATAGACTTGTTTGACTGGGTGACCAAGGAAATAGATCATAGGAGGGCAGTGCACGTGGCCTATCTGGATTTTTGCAAGGCCTTCGACATTGTGCTGCTGAAGAGACTAATAAAGAAACTGAACAGCGTAGGGGTGGGATAAAAAGTGGTGAATTGGGTTAGAAACTGGCCTGCAGATAGGCATCAGAGAGTGGTGGTTAATGGCACGCCCGCTAATGATGGGAGGGCTCAGTAATGGGGCTGGTCCACTTTAATGTCTTTATAAATAACATTGCAGCAGAACTGGAAGCAAGGTATGCATTTTTGCTGATGATACCAAAATATGCAATAGGGTGGACATTCAGGAGAGTGTGGAGAGGATGTTGCCACCGTATTGCTTGCAGGTGAAACCTACCTGCAGTACTGTGTCCAGTTATGAAGGCCATACCTCAAAAAGGATATAAACAGGGTGGAGGCAGTCCAGAGAAGGGCAACTAAAATGGTGCAGGGGTTGCATCAAAAGCCCTATGAGGAGAGACTGAGGGATCTCAACATGTACACCATGGAAGAGACGGGAGTGAGAATGGACACAATGGAGACCTGCAAGCACCTCACATGGGTGAACAGGTTGCAGGAGAGGAGTCTCTTTTGAATGGGAAAGAACACCAGGAATGGGGGCTTGTGATGAAGCTGGGGGGATTAAGAAAGATGGGAAGTACTACTACTTCACTGAAAGGGTGGTAGATGCTTGAGACAGACTTCCAGCAGAACTGTGGGAAGCAAGAACTGTGAGAGGCTTCAAGCATGCGTGAAATAGACAAAGAGGAATATTAGTAAATTGGCAGAGAAGAGGGAAGGTCGCCAAAGACCAGTTGGGGTCTGCGGAGACAGACTAGGTGGGGAACACCTGCACAAACTGGGTGGTTCAAGTAGTCCTTTTCTGCTGACAAATTCCACGTTTCTATGTTTCTAATCCATTTTTAACTAGTGTTGCTGTTATTTCATGGTATCTGGTATGTTATGAAATCTTTCCAAGACTTTTATTTAAAAACAAAAAGAACTATCAATAGTCACTGTTGCTTGCAGATTCTTCCAGGTGAAATGTTCCAAGGTGGTTTTCTCCTCTCTCTGGGTATGCTGATGCAGACAGCAAAGCACAGCTATCAAATAAGATGTGGGGTCTAGTGAGCTGGGTGTACTCCATGTCCCTTACTGTATCTGTTGTGGTGGTTAGGTTTTTAAGAAGTCTAAAAACTGAGGGAAGTAAGATGGCCAGAAACGAGGCCCAGGGACTGTGGGATTTCTGGATTATCCCTAAATCCAACATTTCCTCCACCTCCCTCCTAATGTCCTTTAGGATGGCCTCAGAAACCCAGTAGGCTGTTCAGTAAATGTCTGGAGCATCAATTTTAGGGTACCATTAAAACATTCCACAAGCCCATTGACTTGTGGGTGATAAGGTATTGTGTGCCTCTGCACCACCCCACACTTCTCCCACAAACACTTCATCAAGTCCAACATGAAGTTACCCCCTTGATCATAGATAACCTCCTGCGGAAACCTGACATGGGAAAAAATCCCTAGCAAGGCGTCTGCCACTTTGTCTGTGTTAATTGAGGAGACGACAACTGCCTCTGAGTATCAGGTGGCCTAATTGGCCACCGTCAGAATAACATTTTTCCTGAAGGAGCTTAAGGTATTCAAAGGTTCCACAATATCCTTTCCTACCTTCTGGAATGGCTCCTCCACAATGGCAAGGGAATTAGGGCAGCTTTGGTTTTACTACCTTCCATCTCTATTTGTTGGCACAGGTGATAAGACCTGCAATATTCCTTCACTGCTGTGTGAAGTTGGGCCAATAGAAATTTTGGGCCAATCGCTGCATGCTGTGAGCGATGCCTAGATGTCTGAATATGGGGATATCATGAGCAATCTTGAACAACCATTTATGATATCCCTGGGGAATGACAAGCTGCCTGCCCATCACCCCTCCCTCTGTCCTCACGTCCTGGATATACAACAGTCTGTTGCCCCAAAATACCCTATGTATCATGTCACCTCCCTGTGTCCTCTCAGATTCTGCATAAGCCCTCAGCCTCTCCAAACTAGGGTCAGTCCCCTAAGCAGCTGCAAAATCTTCACATTTTTCCAAAGCATGGGACATGTCCCCCTCAGTTCCTAAACTGGGGACCATAGCTCTAGCATCAGGCCATCCCTAACCTTCTGACCAATTGTTACACCTCTTTCCTTAGAGTAACCTTCTGTAGCTGTCTCCAGAATGGCTACTTTGGGAAGTCCTACATCCTTTTCACTATTCTCCATGTCAGCAGGCTGGGAAACCAGCCTCCTATTCTTTTCCACAGGGGCTTATGTGGGGTTCAGGGAATTACAAGAGGCCTTAGCCATCTGGCTGCAGGTAACTACATACACCACCTCCTGCTGTAGATTATTTCCTATAATCACATCTAGGGCAAGCTTGTCTGCCACTGCCACTTTTTGCACCCTCTCTCCTGTATCACCACAATCCAAGAGAACACTAGCCAGTAGCAGAGGTTTCTCCTCCCTGGTGAATCCCCTCACAGTTACAAACTGATCAGGCCCAATCAAATCCCCTTTTACCAGGGTAAGAGATGCCCCAATATCCCTTAACTCATGGGTCTGCACGCCCTTTATGGTAACCAGGTGTATGTGATCCCTCATGTTTACAAGCATGCTTTCAGAGATACACATTGTGCCCACCTCCTTTTGAGGGACACTTTGCCCACTCTGTGCCATTTTAGGACACTGTCTATCAAGATGCCCTGGCTGCTTACAAAACCAACATTTATCATTTCTTTTATCCAAGAAATCCCTTTTTGATAACTTGGGGCTTCCCCCTTTCTGCACAGGAAGTGAGGGTTTTAGCTGTCCTGAAGGCATGCTTTTACCTTTTGCCCTGCAGCACCTGCACCCCCACTTCCATTTAGAGCAGGCCTGCTCCTGGCATAGCGATCTGAGAGCTCAGCAGCTTGTTGTGCTCTTTTTGGACTACCATCCTCTACCCAGGTTTTCAGCTCCGCTGGGCAAGCCTAAAAGAACTGCTGTAACAACACAACCTCCTCAATTTTCCCCACATAGTTTGCTTCCAGCTTTTTCAGAGTTTACGGAATTTAACCCTGTAGGCCCCAGGAGTTAGTTCATACTTTTTAAGTAAAGCAGCTCTAAGTTTCTCAAAGTTTTTACTGTCCTCATTGTCCATTTGGCCTAGCGCCTCACGCTGTTTTCCAGTAAGCAGCAGGGATAGCTGAAAGCTCCAGACCTGCCAGGGAATCTTGGCCTGGATACAGATCTTTTCAAACAAATTCAAAAATGTATCCATATCCTTCCCCTCTTTAAATTCAGCTATTAATTTGGAATTTGATTTATACCCCAGTTCTGGAATTTCAGGTTCACACCTGTCACTTACTTCCTCTGGCGCTGATCATTGGAGTCTTAGCCTCTCCAGTTAAAACTCTCTCTGGTGCTGCTGTTCCTCGGTCTCTCTCTGACACTGCTTTTCCTCAGCCTCTCTCTGGTGCTGCTTTTCCTTGTCCTCCCTCTGGCACTGCTTTTCCTGCATCTCCATTTCAAACTTTCTCTGCTTAAATTCCCTCTGCTGCTGGGCTTCAAACTTTCTCTGTTCCAGCTAATATTTCCTCAGCTCAGATTGAAGCTTTAGCCTCTCTAGCTCAGGAATTGTGGTGGACTTCACTTGCTGCTGCAGTTCCGGGTCCTCTCTGGTCTTGCTGTCCTCCTCCCTGGGACTGGATACTGCAATGTTCCTAGGCACCCCCATGCCCAAGGTCTGTTCCCCTTTAGTCACTGGCCATGACTCGAGATTCTGGGCAACTGCTTGCTCATTGACTGCCAAAAGAACCTCCACAGTGTTCTTTTTGGTTCACCCTTCGTCATAGACCCCTCTTCCTTGACACAACTGTCTTAACTGGTCTGCAGTGCATTCGCTGTAGTTGGAAACCATCTTCTTCCCTACTAACTCACTAGATTACACCTTAAAAAAAACAGGGTAGGGACTTTATATTATAACCAAATTGTTGTTTTTTTCAAATCTCTGCCCTGTTTGTGTGTGGATTGTTTACAGTTTATCAATCTGGTACACTGGCCTTGAATTTGACTTCTATGCCTGTGCTACTAGTATCTCTCAAATACCACCACTATGCTATCAGATCTGTCAGGAATCCACTTCTGGGGGGCCGGGTCCACTGAACTCACAATGCCCACCACTTAGTGCAATCCATGACAGGGGGAGACAGGAATACCCTCCCTGTTTCCTTCTAGAGTAGAAGCTGAGTTCACAGCTGAACACTCACCACGAGGGCCCAGGGCTTCCTCTCTGATCCGGGTAAGAGTAAAATACAGTCTCAAGTCTGTAGCCAGATGAGAACCCTCCTTGGTTGCTGCACTGGGGGAGGAACCAGGTGTTACATGCTCTTTGGGGCTGTCCTTATAACCTTGATTGTGTCTTCTCCCAGAGGTGGTGCAGGAACCTAGTTCAAACTATACAAACCCCTCCATAGACCTGTGTCTATCCCCTACTTTGGTACCCAGATTCCATTCCAGGATCCTACTCTTTGGTAGCAATGGTGGCACCTTAGCATTACACAGGCTGTCACAGATTGAATAAATCTTCCCACTTTCACACACACAACAAAGTTACTTCCAGGCAGTTATTAGAAGTAAGTATTTTTACTAGTACTTAAATAATTATCATACAAGAATTACAAACAAAAGATTCAGAAATTTGGTTACAGAATAACAAAAAAAAGCTGGACAAAATTCATACAAAACGCACTGTAAAATGTAACTATCTAGTTTCTACCTTGTCTGTGGAGAATCAAAAATTCAGAAAATAAATGAAGTCTGCAAAGTCCCAGTTCTTCCTGCAGCCACTGGTCCTCAGTGTATGCTTGGCAGTCTGTCTCTGTGTGCCAAGAAAAGTGTCTTCTGCAAAATGCACTGCGTTTCTGTTTTGAGGGGCCTTATATAACCTTGGTCCTTGGTTAGCTGTTGGCCTTAACTTTTAGGCCAGCAGGGGTCTCTCTTGCTCTTTCCAAGTTGCAAGTGAATTAACATTATCATACGACCAGTCCCATACTCACCACCACATGTAGAAGAAAGCCACTCACACTATTCCTTGGTGCAAAAAGATCCTTTACTAAAGTGCTGGTGCAAAAACAAGTGTCCACACGTCTTGATGCATTTCTGATGATTAATCCTTTCTCAAAAGATGTGGTATACCGAGGGTGAGTGACTTAAGTATACAAAATTACGTCATCACCCAAGGACACACAGTTAAGTGAAAAGAGGTGCAGTGTAGTTAAAAACCAGTATGCAATAATTGCAACTAAATAGAATATGCAGTATATCAAACACTAACAATTAGAAATACATACATATTTGATTATAAATATGATTAAGTTGTAAACATCCTGAGAGTCAAAGGTTATGCATGTTAAGACAGGGGTTTATGACTGCACAAATGCCAAATGCATAAAGACAAAGTCCACTCGAAGATTTTTTTCCTTCTCTAATAATGGGTGATTACCTGTAACAGACAGAAGGCATAATAAGTAAAGGTGCATCAGTATAAAGAAATATAAGGTGCATAAGTGCATATTATACAATAACTCTATGTTATAAGAAATGCAACTAATCTTTATAGGGAGTATCCATTAGCTAAATCAATGTATTTCTAAAGCAGTTAAAAACATCTATCACATCCTTATACTTAAATACACTGTTAACCATTAATATTTTTGTTTTTATTTAAGATATGGAGTCAGGTCAAATCTTTAATTTAGGCCTGGATAGCTATGTGCTTTTAAAGTAAATATCCAGAATCCTTCTCTTTGCAGTATTAGGTTATTGTAATCCCCTACTCTTACATGGGGGAAGACTTTCTTTATCCGTTTAAAAGTAAAAACATATTCTGTTTTATCAACTGCCTCAGAGATGTGTGCCGCTGTGGCATATGTAATATCTCCATTCCTAATGGCTCTATAGTGTTCGCCAACTGTAAGTTTTAGCTGCCTTTTGGTCTTGCCAATGTAAAAAACACTGCATTTACATGCTGCCAGATAGATGACACCACTGGTGTTGCATGTAATAAGCTGTCCGATTGTAAAAGTTCTCGTGGTTGGTGGACTTCCATTAATCACATTTGGACAGTTGAATTCCTTATCTTGTGCAACTGCACAACAATAAGTGCAATTCTGACACTTGTAGCAGCCTATACATTTTTTTAGTGAGCCGCATTTTCTGAGTATGAGTCAGTAGCATACTGTGTACTAAAACATCTCTAAGGTTGGTGGCCCTTCTGTACATTATTCTGGGTGCTGTCAAATGAAAATCTCCAAGTCTCTGGTCCCCCCTTAAGAATATTCCAGTTTATTTTTAGAATTTCACCTACACTTGAACCATGTATTGAGAAGGTGGTAACACAATTTAGTCTGTTCTGTTGTGTATTCTCCAAGTTTCTGAGTTGTAGAGTGTTGTTTCTGTCTCTTTTCTAATTTCTTCTGACATAAGTATGACATCTGCCCTATTGTAACCTCTCTCAGTAAATCTATTTGTTAAATCGGTAGCTGCTTTGTCATAATCCTCAATGTTACTGCAGTTATGCCTGATGCGTATGAATTGTCCCTTAGGAATGTTCTGGACTGTGTGTCTAGGATGGCAGCTACTGAAATGTAATAAGGTATTCCTCTCACATTCTTTTCTGTTTATGTTTGCGCTAATCTCA
The DNA here is from genome assembly GCA_016271365.2 of Neoceratodus forsteri. Lineage (NCBI taxonomy): Eukaryota > Metazoa > Chordata > Ceratodontiformes > Ceratodontidae > Neoceratodus > Neoceratodus forsteri. The sequence continues at coordinate 741,282,795 of CM057449.1, forward strand.
CCGGCCTCATTTTTGCCGATGCTTAAAATCGAGAAATTCAACCTGGTGTGTGTCAGCTCTATACATACAATGAAGATTAGGACTGGAGGCATGTAGGTATTGCACAAAATCATCACATTCAGACATGGTATCTTTCCATAATATTAAAATGTCATTAATAAAATGACGATAGAGCTCAGTCTTAGAAAAGTAAAGATTAACATCTGAATCTCTTGTAACATCATTTTCCCATTGGCCCACATACAAATTGGCTACACTGGGGGCAAAGGTCACCCCCATAGCTGTTCCCTTTTGTCTGGAGATAGTATTCACCTAGAAAGATAAAAAAGTTGTATTTAAGAACAAATTCCGATAGTTTTAATAAGAATTCTACCAGTGGGTCTCTATCAGACACTCTCTTGTTCAAAAAATTATCAATACTGTTAGGTGCGTCTTCCTGCAGTATGTTCGTGTACAGGGACTCCACATCCATTGTGATCATGATGGAGTCCCTGCACACTTCTAATCCCCAGAGTATTCAGCAAATCTGGAGTCCCTGCACACTTCTAAATCCCCCAGAGTATTCAGCAAATCTGGAGTCCCTGCACACTTCTAATCCCCAGAGTATTCAGCAAATCTGGAGTCTCTGCACACTTCTAAATCCCCCAGAGTATTCAGCAAATCTGGAGTCCCTGCACTCTCTAATCCCCAGAGTATTCAGCAAATCTGAAGTCCCTGCACACTTCTAATCCCCAGGTATTCAGCAAATCTGGAGTCCCTGCACACTTCTAATCCCAGAGTATTCAGCAAATCCGGAGTCCCTGCACACTTCTAATCCCCAGAGTATTCAGCAAATCTGAGTCCCTGCACACTTCTAATCCCCAGAGTATTCAGAAAATCTGAGTCCCTGCACACTTCTAATCCCCAGAGTATTCAGCAAATCTGGAATCCATGCACTTCTAATCCCCAGAGGTATTCAGCAAATCTGGAGTCCTGCACACTTCTAATCCCCAGAGTATTCAGCAAATCTGGAGTCCCTGCACACTTCTAATCCCCAGAGTATTCAGCAAATCTGGAGTCCCTGCACACTTCTAAATCCCTCAGAGTATTCAGCAAATCTGGAGTCCCTGCACACTTCTAATCCCCAGAGTATTCAGCAAATCTGGAGTCCCTGCACACTTCTAATCCCCAGAGTATCACAGCAAATCTGAGTCCCTGCACACTTCTAAATCCCCAGAGTATTCAGAAATCTGGATTCCTGCACACTTCTAATCCCCAGAGTATTCAGCAAATCTGGAGTCCCTGCACACTTCTAATCCCCAGAGTATTCAGCAAATCTGGAGTCTCTGCACACTTCTAAATCCCCCAGAGTATTCAGCAAATCTGGAGTCCCTGCACACTTCTAATCCCCAGAGTATTCAGCAAATCTGAAGTCCCTGCACACTTCTAATCCCCAGAGTATTCAGCAAATCTGGAGTCCCTGCACACTTCTAATCCCCAGAGTATTCAGCAAATCTGGAGTCCCTGCACACTTCTAATCCCCAGAGTATTCAGCAAATCTGGAGTCCCTGCACACTTCTAATCCCCAGAGTATTCAGAAAATCTGGAGTCCCTGCACACTTCTAATCCCCAGAGTATTCAGCAAATCTGGAATCCATGCACACTTCTAATCCCCAGAGTATTCAGCAAATCTGGAGTCCCTGCACACTTCTAATCCCCAGAGTATTCAGCAAATCTGGAGTCCCTGCACACTTCTAATCCCCAGAGTATTCAGCAAATCTGGAGTCCCTGCACACTTCTAAATCCCTCAGAGTATTCAGCAAATCTGGAGTCCCTGCACACTTCTAATCCCCAGAGTATTCAGCAAATCTGGAGTCCCTGCACACTTCTAATCCCCAGAGTATTCAGCAAATCTGGAGTCCCTGCACACTTCTAAATCCCCAGAGTATTCAGCAAATCTGGATTCCCTGCACACTTCTAATCCCCAGAGTATTCAGCAAATCTGGAGTCCCTGCACACTTCTAATCCCCAGAGTATTCAGCAAATCTGGAGTCCCTGCACACTTCTAATCCCCAGAGTATTCAGCAAATCTGGAGTCCCTGCACACTTCTAATCCCCAGAGTATTCAGCAAATCTGAGTCCCTGCACACTTCTAATCCCCAGAGTATTCAGCAAATCTGGAGTCCCTGCACACTTCTAATCCCCAGAGTATTCAGCAAATCTGTAGTGTCCCTAATGTAAGACCCTAATTCCTCCAATGACGGTCTGAGGAAGTGGTTCACATATCGGGACAGAGGCTATATGAGCGAACCCTCACCACTCACAATGGGTCTCCCGGGGGGGGGCAGAATCTTAAAGCCTTTGTGAATTTTAGGCAGGGTGTATATAGTAGCTCTTACAGGGAACTGAACTGTTGGGAAATCTTTCATGCCATTTTCAATCCATCCCTTCTTGTGTGACTCACAAATGAATTCATAAATACTATTTTTAAATAGTGATATATGGTCAGAGATCAGTTTATTGTAAAAGTCTTTATTTCCAAGTTGCCTATGGATTTCTGCAATATAATCTACTGTATTTTGAATTACCACTGTACCCCTTTGTCTGCAGGTTTAATGACTATGTTGGGGTCTGATTTCAGGGATATTGTTGTATCTAATTGAGGGCAAATCATTACACAGCTTCTCAAAGTCTCTCTCACAGACTTCCTGAAAGGTGGCAATTGCTGTAGTTGGGGGTGGGCAAAAGGTAGATGTCCCCTTAAATATCTTAGAAGGGGCATCATTATGGACCATGGGAGAAGTATCAGAAGGAACATTATCCTCAGAAACATTTGCCACAGCAGAGCCTTCTGACATATATTTTCTCTGGAAAAAAGATTTTAAGCTAAGATTTCTACAAAATTTGTGTAAGTCAAGGAAAGTCTCAAATTTATTTATGCCTGTAGTTGGTACAAATGAGAGACCTTTTATTAAGAACGCCTATTTCTGTCTCAGAAAGGTCACAATCAGACAAGTTTATTATCTTCTGTAGTGGCTGTTCTGTTGGGGGGTACCCCGGCTATTGATACTGAGCCCGCTGTCGTTGTTGTTGGGGTGGGAGGTTGGGATCGTGACTCTGTCAAGACCTCTCCTGTTGCTGTCCTTGTTTCTGTATTTCTATTCTTCTTCCCCCCTCCTCGTCTTCCGGTTTTCCCCCCTGCCTCTGCCTCTCTGATAGGGAAATTGAAAATCCCCCTTACAGATGTTTTGGTGTGGGCTCCTCCTGGGTGGTGTAGTATCTACTCAGTCATTCCTTGTTATTACCCTCTGAACAGGGGTGTCATCTCCAGAGGTAGCTGATTCAGAGCCACTTGTGTCAGTGTTAAAATTAAAAAAGACTCTGCATTCCTGTCTTAGAATGCCCTTAGGTTTTTGATTGGTTTTAGACTTTTTCCAGTTGTATTTTCTACCTAATTGGTAGTCATCCAAGTCTCTCTTAAGTTTCACCAATTTCTTATTTTTTAAATCGAAATCTAGTTTCTCTATTGTTAACGTTATACATTTTTTTTTTAAAGATTTTCCCCACACCAACTTCTTGGCTGGCCTTTTATGTACATTACCTCCCTGACCTCTTTTAAATGGAGATGAATTATGACACTCAAAGAGAATTCACAATAGACTTCCTGAATGGATGTCTCCCAGATCCTGTTATCAAAGTATTTTACTTTGAAGTGTAAAAGTTTATGACAGGTGACAGTTTCTCCCATCTCCTGACATTTTATGACACCTGTTTCCCTTTGATTAGCTTACTAGGAAATTTCAATTCCCTTTTGAAATGTTAAAGGTTATTAGTGGAAGAGATAGCTCTCAGCAAATTTAAATTCTTTAATGAAATTCAACCTGTTAATCTCTAGCAAGCCTTGTCCCAGGCAAAGAGCAATGTCAGACATTTGCAATATACATTCTCTCTTTTCAAGTACCATTTTTAAAAAACAAACATGGACATCCTTCTGATAAACCAGATATCCTGGCCTTTTGGGAATTTGAACGTAAACAAAATCACAGAAATATGTCACAGAATTATGACTGAAGTGTCTACAATAAGACAGCAGTGGCCAAATCACCACAGTGAACACTAAAGAAAGTATTCACTCAATATTTCAGACATTGCCCTGGCTATCTTACAGGTATCCCCCTTCCCTTCCCCTGTTTCTAAGAGGACCAATCCCATTTTTCATCTTCCTCTCTCTATTTATTACTGAAAGAAGACCTTGTTATATCTGCAGCTTCTACTGCTATCTGGGATTCTAACTCCTCCTGGTTTCCACTGATTCTAGTCTTGCAATCCCTGAGTGATACTCCTCTCTTGCCAGGAAGCAACCTATCTCTCTCCAGCAGTTATAGACCCTCTATTTGTACATGATTAAATTTCTTAAACCCCTGTTGTGTCAGGAGGCATTTATTGTTGTGATAGGTACAGTAGCACTATGCCAATGCCAAAGAACTCAAATGACAGACTGTGATCCCCAGGACTTTACCTGGAAGTAGATTAGTAGTAGTAGTAAAAGTTTTATTCTGATAAGTTTCAGAAAAGGACAGCCGAATTTTGCCAGAGCTCATTTACAATGGGATCCCATGTTACACAAAATCAGTTCCACATTAAAATGTACAAAATGCAAAACATGATAATCATACAATACAATTAAATACAATAGAAACAATTAGGACAGAATAATAAATAACCATGCCTACTCAACTACAGCAAGGTTTAGGTATCTTAGTAATGTCTGCAAAATAGGTTGTAATATCCCCCCAAGATGTATTGTTACTTTGTAATCTCAGATGTCCAGGTAGGCTATTCCATAGCTTAGGGCCTGTACACACAAAACTAGAGCTGCCCCTAACAGTTTTCATAACAGGCACCACATATTCAATAGTCCCTGAAGTTCATAAACCCTTCCTAATGTGCCTTTCCCTTATTAGTTCTAACATGTAATGGGCATTTTCTTTTGCTTGCATCTGTAAATTAGATGCATCATATACAATTTGTGTTGTTCCGGCAAGCTCATCCAATTTAAAGCTCTATAAAGGAGACTGCAATGTGTGTCCTGGGAGACTTCCAGGATATACCGTGCATATGTATTGTATAGGGCATCCAGCCTATGCAGTACCCCCCCCAGATGCTCCCCTGTAAACAGCATCACCGTAATCTAACAAGGGGATTACCATGAAATTAACTATCATTAGTCTAATGTCCTTTGGTATACAGTATCTGTACCTATACAATACCCACAATTTTTTGTTTAAGTTCTTTGTTAGCAGGTCAATGTGTAGATCCCATTTACACTGGGAGTCTATCCAGACTCCCAAGTACTTGTATGAGCCAACTACAACTAAGCTATGGTCATCTTGTGTTCTTATATCCAGGGTACATTCAGCTTGGGCGTGTCTCCCAGAAAGCAACATGACTTGTGATTTCATAGGATTTACGACCAGACCATGGTCGCGAAAATAATCCTGCAGCACATTAAAGTCCGACTGTAGCTTTACTTGAATCTCACCAACAGTCCTACCTTCTATATACAGCACTGTGTCATCAGCATACAAATGGCATTGGACACCATTTAACAGTTGTCTGACACCATTTGTATATACATTAAACAGTACAGGTCCTAACACTGACCCTTGGGGAACCCCAGCTTTGTGATCCAAAAATTTTGAAATATATTTATTATTCAATGTTACACACTACTGTCGCCCTGTCAGGTAGCCTTGGAACCATTCTAGTGCTCCCTGGCTGAGGCCAATTAATCATACATTTTCACTTAACCCATCATGCTTCAGGGTGTCAAACGCCTTTTATAGGTCAATGAAAATGGCCCCAACCATGAGGCCTTTGTCCATGGCTATCTGAAAGTCAGACACCACTTTGACCAGTGCCGTAGAGGTACTGTGCAACACCCTAAAACCTGACTGATGTCGATTATATAGTTTCTGAGTTTCCAAACAGTTCTTCAGTTGGCCCACTACAATCTTTTCATAAATCTTTGAAGTAACTTATAGCAGCGATATGGGTCTATAATTCCCCATAACGCTCTTTTGACCTCCCTTAAAGATTGGAATGACATTTGCCTGTTTTCAGGCTAGGGGATAGGAGCTGGTTTGTATGGAAAAGTTAAAAATATCTGCTAGTAAAGGAGCAACCACAGGTGCAGCTACTTTAAGTAAATAGGAAGGGATACCATCAGTCCCTGGGATTTATTTATTTTTAATAATTCCTTAAAAACCTTTCCTGTGGTTATGGTCTTAAAGGTAAATTGGCATGGATTTTCCTTCCTATCCCTAGTGTCACTTTGTTGGTTCTGGACCCCAAGGGTAGAAGAAGTGCCAGCACCATGAGATCCTATATTTATATACATTTTATTAAACTCATCAGCTACATCATCAGAGATAGCGTAGGGGACATCATCCACTATAAAGGTACCTGGCAGCTCTGAACTTCTGCTGCCCTGTAGCTTTTGTACCATACTCTAAAAGTCTTTGAAGTTATTTGCCATTTATGACCTAAAGCCAGATAAAAAACTAACCTAACTTTGCCTTCCTTACTTTTTTTATGTACAGATTTCGTGAAGAACAGTACAGTACCTATTCCAAAACTGTATTTGAACTGATTGATAAAACTGATTAAAATAAAGATTAGTCCCCATCTCTCAGTATCTTTAGCCTGTGTGTAGTATGCTTCTTGTAGTCTAGAAACAGAAACAGAGAACACTTTGGGGCCATTCCCCTTATTGCTTATAAGGATGCAGACCTCTTTAGCTGCTTCCAGAACATTCTATAACAAACCCCATAGATACTCTGGATTACTGTGGTCTCGTGCAACTGCTCCAGAACCTTTTAAGCCACCAGGTCCTTCATCTTGACAAATTTCTCCTTTCAAAAGTTCTGGGTCCTGGTGACTGATGCCTGGCTAGTCTTCCCTGTCTTCAGGGAGAAGTTTACCAAGTTTGTCTGCCTTCCACCTGTTCTGTTTCCCCAACTGTGACCCCAGTGGCCTTTGTTGCACTGTTGCCCCACTGTCCTCCACTACCTCCTTAAAAAGAAAACCACATGACCCCCTTTTTTGTCCAGCCTATCCCTTTGGGATAGTTTGTATCCCTCTATTCTGGCATCCCAGTAATTTTTTTTCCAAGCACCATTCTCCGCGAATGCCTTTATGTCCTGGTCTTTGAAGTTCATCAGACCCTGAAGCTTACTCATTTTTCAGGGTGTAATGATGGGCTGATGCATTCAGTGAACATACTGATATCCGATGTTTTGGACAATGATGAAGCAGGTACAAAGGAACTCGGGTTTCCCTTCTGCTTTTCAGTGTAATGACACAGCACTTTTTACTGGGAACACACACTGAGCCTGTCCAAGTTGTTGGTAAGCCACATGATCTGCAGCAACCAATCAACAATGATGGAGATGGATAACTCTTCATGCTGCACACATCTGAGTTCCATTTTCCAGCTCTCTCAGAGGGGAAGCACCTGGCTACTGAATGTGCTCATTGTATGGGAAAAAGAGTGACATTTGCTCATAAAACTTTCAAAATCCTCACAGAATTATGCATTATTATTCCAGTTAGGTTACTGGCACTACATTTAACTGTTGATTAAGACAAGCAGACTACTGAACTCATGCTGCAGAGAAGAGGGAAGAGACTGCACTTTTTAAGCCTGCACTGGCAGCTGCAACCTGTTGTTGAAGCACAGATCATGAAGTATAGGAAGACCAAGAGCAGTTGTAATATTCAAAGGTATCCTTTTATTATTACCAACAACAGTAAAATAAAAATAAAAATTGTTTAGTCTAACTGTTTACAAAGGTAGTACAAACAAAGAAAACAAAGTCCTTCATTTGAGGGTATCTCTACTTTCAAGTTTCAATCTCTCTAGCAAAACTATTGTTGCTCTTTTTATAACAAGTCTTTGCCATGGAACTCGTTAAGGAGACATCCTGTTTTTCATAAAATGTTCTTTTCGATTTCTTTGCAGAGCAGGCTTGCAAAAGAGTTCGCAAACAAGACTGAGAGGAGCTTAGATGGCATTTCAGGTTAACCCCCTAAATTCCAAATATCTTTTTGTAGTCATTTCAACCGTATAACTATATGTATTTATTTTATTTTATTTTTTTTATTTTAGTCTTTGGTAACTGGGTAAGGCCCACTAGGCACAAGTGCCTGTTTTCAGGGGCGACCTGGGAGCACTGGGCGGTTAAGTGACTGGCTCAGAGTCACACAGTATGCAAGTGGAGGTTGTGAGAATCAAACTCAGGTCTGGTCTGTTGGATTTACTAAGCTCGTTCATACCTCATTCCTCTAACCTCTAGGCTATACTGCCAGCCCAAATATATACATATATATATATACACATATACACTATATATATATATATATATATATATACACATTTCAAACCAAGGGATCCTACTTTCAGATAAAGATTCACATATATTTTTATAACCGCAGATATGCAAGGGGGAGGAAAAGACAGAAACGGCAAGTGAAGGCAGAGAGAAAGGGAGAGGCAGAGAATCGCAAGACTGTCAGAGTGATCAGTTCCTAGGTCTTATGAGAACATTTGGTTGTGAAACCAGACAGACAAGAGACAGAAAAGGAGAGGATAGAACAGATCCTTATGTTTAACTCTTTCTGTATAAGGGCAGGGCAGAGTGAATTTAACAGACTAGGAAAGGTTCAGGAGGGTATTTTAAAAGATCATTTTGACAAATATTTTTTAATTAGTCCTGGTGGTGTAGAGGGCACTGAAATCATCCATATTTACTGTATTTATTTTTTGGGCCACTGCAGCAGGAGCAGGGTAGGGTAAATACAGCAGAGTGGGAAAAGTCCAGGGAAGAGTTTGCAGGAATTATTTGATAGATAATCTGATTGTCTGTGATGCAGCGAACAAATTGTTTGGATGCAGCAAACAAAAATCCATCTTCATTTATTTATTTTCCTGCAAAAAAAACTTAAGTTAAATAGGCTGCTGCAGTGAGTACACAATGTCTTTCATGGAGGGTAAGAAGTAGAGTGTGTTAGTGCATGGGCAATGTGACTGGCATGTGAGTGAGGGCTGTATGCAGCCGTGTCATGTAGGACATGAGGAAAGGAACAGGTGGAGAAAGGGACGCAGATGGAGAAAATAAGCAGGAGAATGATTGACTCTGCCAGTTCCACCAGGTCCTAGTTCTGTAAACAGTGGTGGTGGTCATGGTGACTGGGTGAGGGCTACACCTGAGAGAAGGGCTAGGACTGGGTACGTGATAGTATGGCCCCAAAAAAGTCTCATTAGTCCCCAGAAGTCCACTGACTGCACTCCCACTGCAAGCAGCTTTTCCAATTGGTCATCCAGTGCATCTGCTGATGAAACCACCCTGAGCAATCCAGAAGCACATCAATCCTCTTCCTCCCACAAGTGTCTGCAGTTAAGAAGACATTCTTAGTCTTGTTGGTCTCTGTTTCCACTTCATGTAAAATGAGGTGAGATAGGTAAAGTCAAGGACAGGCACCATCAAGACAAGTCCCATTTTCTCAAATCACATTTTCTTTTTCTTTTTTTTTTCCAATTCTGTTTATTGTTCTCCTAGACAGGGTGGGGATGGACCCCATTGTCAGCTCTTGGATCCCTTCAGCCCTCACCCCCTGCTTTCCCACTACTGTTCTGTCAAGAAGGACTGTGACTTTCTCTTCATGGAGGGGCTCCCCTCGGAGAGAGACCAAGATCACCCTTTGAGCCCTAGCTGAGACTTACGCGTGATTGTTTCAGTGGTGCTGAGGGTCCAGGGATCCTGAGCTTGATTCTGCACCTGCTGGAGGGTTTTCTCCTTGCATGATTACCCCTGGAGGTGCATGTGTGCAATAATGCCAGCATGCTGATGTCCATACTCCCACACACGTCCTGCAGACATCTGCTGCTGCCTCCACCCTCTCTTTGCATGGTCTCGGCCTGTGTCAACACAGTCTCCACTGGGTGTCACTAGAGTGCTGGGAGCTCATGGCCTCTGACCCAAAGGAGGAGAGCTGTCCCTGGGATGCTCAGTCTACCTGCCCCCTGGCCTGCCCTCTGATTTTCCAGGCTCATTTCTGAACCTGAATTGCCAGTGTCACAAGTAGTAGTGCTATCGCTGCACTGGCAGACTGTCTGAATCACATTTGTTTATTCAAGTTTTTTCAAATTATGTCTTCTTGAATCACATTTTCTCATATCTAATATACTGTAGACACTTCATTCAAAATGAGGTGAGAAAGGCAAAGTCAAGACCAGTCACATTACGTAAATCGAGGTGAGAAAGGCAAAGTTTAGACTAGTCGCTTCATGTAAAATGAGGCGAGAAAGGCAAAGTCATGGCCAGTCATGTTTTCTTAAAGCATGTTTTCTTAGTATGTTCTTTCCTCCATGTATGAGGCACTAAAACTAAGTAATGACAGAAAACAAACAGAAATATAAGCAAAGAAAATGAAATTATCTTTAATGTTGAGAAGCGGGTGGTGATGCATTTTGGTGCGAGACATCCCCATACAGAGTATTACCTAAATGGAACCCATCTCAAAACTATAGATAATGAATGGAATCTAAGGGCCTGATTTTATAAAGATTTGCAATGCTGCAGGGGACTTGAAGCAGGGTGTTTGACGCAAGTTGCAACTTGCATTAAACATTGCGGCAAGTGCGATTTTGAAAGCCGCTTGCTGCAAATGCCCAGCCGCAAGTCCAGAATGCAGGAGGCAGGGAGTTAGACCAGTTTCTCCCTGGTCTAATTCTGTGTTTGAGGGGGACCACCTTTTGTGGAACTTGCACCAAACCTTTGGTGCGAGCTGCCGTAAAGTTGGGAAAGTGTCGCATCTGTGCCAGCCCCTTCTAAAATCAGACCGAACTGCATCGGAGGGGCTTGAAGCAGCTGTGTCAAACTTTGCCTTGGACGCAGGGCTTGTCACAATCCTTGCATCCACCTTGTAAAATCAGGCCATAGGTATCATGATCAGTAGTGACTTAAATGGACAGCCACACAAACAAATAGTGAGAAAGACAACTAGGGTTCCAAACTGTATTGAGATCTGGTGTAAATAAATATCAACAGATAATTATGCCTGTATACAGATCAGTGATTAGACCAATACTGAATTATTGTTCCCTCTCTGAAATCCATATTTATAACAGGATATAAACAAAACTGAAAAATCCAACATAGGGCTACCACAATCATTCCAAAGTACAATAAATTATCATATGAGAAAAGAGTGGAAAGACTTGGACTATTCAGCCTAGACAGAAAAAGATTACGAGAACTATTTTTTGTATAAAACTGCTAACTGTTGAACTACAGTACAGTAGGTCTAACATAGAAACACAGAATTTGATGGCAGATAAGGACAGCTTGGCCCACCTAGTCTGCCCATTTCCCTACCTAATGGATAAGCTGCAGATCCTAGTTAACCAACAGCCTACTTCCTCTAACCCCCCACTAGAATTGCCTTATGTCTGTCCCATGCATTCTTGAATTCCTGTTTTTGACTCTACGACCTCCTCAGGAAGGCTGTTCCATGTATCCACAACCCTCTCTGTGAAGAAACACTTCCTCACTTTACCTCTGAGCCGTGCCCCCTCTATCTTCAAATTGTGCCCCCTTGTTCTTGCACACCTCTTTTCTGAAAGATGCTACCCTCTTGAACTTTGTTGATTCCCTTGAGGTATTTAAAAGATTCTATCATGTCCCCCCTCTCCCTCCTGTCCTCGAGGCTATACATCTTTAGTTCCTTTAGTCTTTCTTCATATGTATTCTGATGCAGACCCTGCATCATTTTGGTTGCCCTCCTCTGGACAGCCTCCACCCTGTCTATGTCTTTGTGGAGATGGGGTAACCAGAACTGTACACAGTACTCCAGATGTGGTCTTACCAACTGTCTGTACAGAGGGCCAACAACTTCCTGTTTTCTACTGGTGATGCCTCTCCCTATGCATCCCAGTATCCCCCAGCCCTCCTTACTGCCCTCTCACATTGCTGGCCCACCTTTAGGTCATCTGATATGACTACCCCCAGGTCCCTTTCCATTTTTGTTGTTGTCAGTATCTCACCCCCATTGTGACTCTTCCCTGGGTTTTGTTTCCAGGTGCATTACTTTGCACTTCTTTGCATTGAATCAAGCTGCCATACATTTGACCATTCCTCCAACCTTGCCAAGTCCCTTTTCATCCTTTCCACCCACCTTGTGTATCAACCCTGTTGCAGATCTTTGTGTCATCTGCAAAGAGACATACTTTCCCTTCCAGTTCCTCTGCAATGTCACTTATAAAGACATTAAAAAGGACCAGCCCCAGTACTGAACCCTGCGGTACCCCACTAGTAACCCTCCTTTCTTCACTGTGGACCCCATTTACTATTACCTGCTGTGTTCTGTTGTCCAACCAGTGTTTTACCCAGGCTACCACCCTAGGACCCACTCACAAGCTGGCTAATTTGTTTGTTAATCTTTTGTGCGGGACTGTGTTAAATGCCTTGCTAAAGTCTAGGTAGGCAATGTCCACAGCCCCTCCCTGGTCTACTGCTTTGGTCACCCAGTCAAAGAAATCAATTAGATTTGTCTGACATGACGTTCCCACTGTGAATCCATGCTGCCTTGGGTCCTGTGCCCCACTGGCCTCTAGGTACTCAACAGTTCTTTCCTTCAGAAGTGATTCCATCATTTTCCCTACCACTGAGGTCAAACTGACAGGTCTGTAGTTTCCTGCCTCTGTCTTGCTCCCACTTTTGTGAAGGAGAATCACATCCACCATCCTCTAGTCCTCAGGTACCACCCCATCCTCCCATGATTTATTAAAAAGGGTAGGTAGTCAGTGGTGTTACTAGTTCTTCCCTTAGTGCTTTTAAAATTCTGGGGTGAATCCCATCAGGCCCCATTGCTTTATCCACCTTCAGTTTTAAGAGTTCTTTCAGAACTCTTTCTTCTGTGAAAGGACTAATATCAACCCCCCCTAACCAGAGTGCTTCATTTGACGGATTAGGTATTTCCCCTGCTTTTCATGTGAATACTGAGCAAGTATTCATTCAATATCCTAGCTTTTCACTGTAGCTGTCTGCCCAACCACCTTCCTCATTGTTTCAGCCTCAGTATCCCTGCCTTAGTCTTTCTTTGCTCCTAATGTACCTATTAGAGGTTTTATCCTCCCTTCTAACCGAAGTTGGCTCTTTCCTCGGTTTGGGCCTTTGCTACTCTGACTGCCTTACCCACTTCCTTCTGCTTTAACTGGTACAGTTCTCTGTCCTGCTCCTTCTGTGTTTCCTTATACTTCTTGAATGCTATCTTTTTTTCCCTTACCTTCTCCGCCACTTCTTTTGAGAACCATAGTGTTTTTTTTCTTTCATTTTGATTTGTTTATTTGCTTCACACAAAGACTTGTTGCCTCTGTGATGGCGGTTTTGATGTTTCTCCATTGTTGCTCCACCCCACCTTCTTGCTTGTTTGCTAGTGCTTTTCTGAGGCACACTCCCATTTTGTCAAAATCAGCCCTCCTGAAGTCCAGTACCTTCACTTTTGTGTGGCTTGACTCTACAGCTAAGTTTATCATGAACCACACTGTTTGGTGGTCACTTGTTCCCAGATGGCTACCCACTTCAAGATCAGAGATCCTCTCTCCATCCCCATTTGAGAGTACCAGGTCTAAGATTGCTCTCTCCCAATCAACACAATCTAGAGGGGACATAAATTGCAACTAGTAGCTAGGCCATTCAAAATGAATAACAGGAAATATTTTTACCAGTGGGTTGTGGGAATATGGACTGATCTCCCAACTGGGGTAATTTATTTTGACAACTATAATATTTTTTAAGAGAGATTAGAGCTGTTCATGAGAAATTAATCATTATCAGGTTACCACTAAGTAGTGGGGAGTAGCCTAGATGGGCACAAGCCTTTTTCTACTCTTGAGTCCAGTATAGCATGCACGTAGCCGGTGCCCCTTCTAAAGAAAGCATGAGGGGTGCTGAACTACATAGTTGAATCAGGAACCATTAGCATGGCTATTTCCATGGTAAGTCTACTTGAATGCCATGCATGCCATTATTTACAATCTTCTATAGAAACCCAACAAAGTAAGGCTGGTGATGGGGGTAGCCGAGGTAGCACTGGTGGGGAGGCAAGAATTAACGTGATGATGATGGTTACAAAGGAGCGGGAGGTGACACCACCACCACTACTTCATCTCATTCAGCACAGCAGTTAAAATATATATATATAAAAAATAGGAGAGACAAGGAAAATATACATGTATAGATGGACAGTAGTGTTGTGTGGAATGTAGAATTCTGCTGGCGAAAATTAGTGTGGAATGACCATTCTGCCAGGGGAATTTCTGCCAGAATTTCTCTGGCTCTTCTGCAGAATTCCGCCTGATATGAGCCATGGAATAATTTTCCGTGGACCACCATTTTTCCATAGGAAAACATTCCACAACCATTTCCATGGAAATATTGAGAACTGCAGAATAATATTCCGTAGAACAGCAATTTTTCTGTGGAAAATCATTCCAAAATCATTTTCTGCTGCAGAATTTCACCTTTCCATTTCTAGCAAAATTCTGTGAAATTTTGGCAGAATTTCAAAAATTCCATGAAATTATGTCTCCCTGAAATTTGAAAATTTTGCACAACACTAAAGGACAGTGTTGTGAAGGGTAATGTAAATCCCTAAAATTAATGTCTTTTCGATTTATTTTTATTTATTTATTTATTTTTGTGACGTATAACATGTTTTTCTTTGTGGAGGTGATTGGGGGCATTCTTATATAATTTGAAAATAAATGGAGCCAGAGAAAATATATTAATTGGCATGGAGGTAAAGCATGGATTACAGGGAGGTTTATGCTTTAAGGTCATCACTTAACGGTAACTATTACTGAAGCTCACACTTGGCTGAGGTGGTCTTAGTGGGTTTTGCAGACTGAAACAACACCATAAACAGTAATCCACAGCAGATGCATGCCAATAGCACCTGCCTCAAGTAAGCTCCAGTAATTCACTTTTGTTGCTAACCTCTAAGCTTTTTTACCCCACCATATGTAATTTGTTTTACCCCACGCTAATAATTGCTTTACCCCATGCCAACTGGTATATTGGGAGCCAAAGTGGTTCAACCCAGTTGGAGATGCTGAACCAAATGTTTGGGCCCAACTGAAAGCCAGACAGGAGCTGGCTCTGGCCTGCTTCACTCGTCCTTAGCTGGGTTTGCTCCTAAAACTTGCTTACATGCAAATGAATATATTTACTCCTCTATGGCTTCCTCACTTCTGTTGTGGTTCTCCCTTTTGTTACCTCTTGCTTTGCTGTCCTTCCCTCGTTGATTATCTGCATCCATCACCTGACCCTGTTGCACCCTTGGACCAGCCCACTCCCCCTATCATCTAGTTTAAGTCCCCCCTGACTGACCTGTCCCTTCTCAACATGAAAGTAACACTGAGTCAAAAGCATAGCTGTAAAATAAGCAATGTGCACACATTAAGAAACTTTAGTTGAAACTTAAAATTCAGTTTTCAAAACAAGAAGTATGATTTTCATAACACTTTTGCACAGAAATAAAGTTAATTTTTTAAACTCATCTTTATTAAAGACATGCAAAGAATCACAAGCCTTACCCAATGTAAGTACTGTACATGCCAGAAATCTTATAAATTGTGAACATCATTCATTTGTCTGAGTGACATGGTACAAGTATTGGTTACCTCACTGGGTAATCTACTTCACTGCAATAACTCCTCTTACAGGAATTCTTTGGTCTTTGAGTGACATCTTTTAACCTTACTTACACTCTAGTTAGCATTATAAACTGGGTACGAGAAATACTGTACTGTGATTGGTGGAATCCAGTCACATGACTGTGCTCATATCTCAGCTCAGCACAACAGCACAGGCAGAAGCGCTGAACTTTTTGAACCTAATTACTTGATCATAAAATAAAAAAATCAAGAAACCCATTTTATAATCACAATAAGACATTTCAGGGTGTGCATAACAGAGGGATAATGACACTTCTTGGGTATGTAAAGCCCTCTGCTTCACCTCATGCTTCACTTCCCAAGGTATGCTGTTATCCCTCAATAGCACACACCCTGTCATGCCTTATTGATCAAGTGAACCACATGATTAAAAAAGAAATGAAAAGAAGATGAATTTCCAAAAGTGGCTATAAAAAAATAACAACACTGCTTTTCAAGGTTTGGCTAATACACAAGGCTAAGGCTGGCAGTGTGTTATCAGGAGAGTTACATTTCCCAGGTATATCTCCTGATTATCTTGGGGTCTTCCTCTGTTGTGATCTGACCCATTAAACCCCTAAAATGTGAGTGTGTGTGTGTCTGTGTGTGTGTGTGTGTGTGTATGCATACTTCTGGAGTCTCATTCAGCTCATAACACGGCATGCTTTTGTAGTGTGAGCCTCAATTTCACTGCTATTTCTTCTGTCCTCCTAATGTTTTCCACCCTTCTAATCCAGGAGTCAAAAGAAGAGGATTTCTCTTGCAGCCAAGTAGCCTTGATTTCATTTAGGGATGCCAAGCAGAGGACTTGCAAAAGACCCTCCTGTTGATGGTTTCCTACCTCTTTTACCCACACCCCCAAAACAAGGTTTTTAAATTATTTGGGGACTGGGATACCAAGGAGACTGTTAAGCTCTGCCTGTGTCTGGGACCAGAAGTCTCTAAACTTTGGGCATGTCCAAAAGATATGAAAGTGTGTTCGAACCTGTTCACACCCACTCTAAAACAGATCTGAATTCCCATGTTCTAAGTGTCCAGTTATGGAGGGGGTGTGAAAGAACCAAGACATGCACTTCCACCTGAATTCCCTCCAGCCAGGTGATGCTGTTACCCTCCACCCCTTGTCCCATGTTGTCTTCCACCCCTCCTCTGATATCATGCTGCCAGCATTCCTCTCCCATTGCAATCTCACTTTGTTGAACTACATGTGGTTCTCTCTCAACAGAACCTTATATGCCCTGGAAATTGATCCTCTGCAGTCAGTCAGTCAACATGGTGTCCTAGTACAATAGATTATCCAAAGGTGGCATCTCTCTGGCTACCTTAGATACTAAGCCGCATGATCTGCAGATAGTGCCTGACTTGGTGATATCTGTGGAAGTCTCTGTGTGCCAATCCATAGTTCTCTTATACTCCCCATAAGGGTAAAATCAAGTTGTTACTACTTAGTGATTTGTACCAGTTAAAGTAAGCCTGTTCCACCGCTGAAAAGGCAGGTCCATGCACGGGTGTGTGAAATTAGGGTCTCCAATTATACTTGTAAGGGGGCTATCTATTCAGTGTCTGTGTGAGCTGTCTAGCTTTCACAACAACCTTGAGTGTATATTTTGTTCAAGAGTTTGATATTTCTTGCCACACTTTGGGAGAGAGAGAGGGGCATGGTGTAGGGTGAACATTTGGAAGTTTCTGAGCTGTTGTGCCTCAATTTTCCTCCATTTGATGTCATCCCTCTGTTTTGTCCAAGGGATTACTGGTGTTAGAAATAAAGAGTTTCTAACATTATAGTTTTCCCTCAGACAAAACCTTTGTAAAGAATCTGCTCTTCAGATTTTATAAAACTCTACAATAGTCACTCAAATATAAAGAGATGAGTATACAACTGAAATTAAAGAAATAATTAAATTATTTCTTATCAACAGTGGGATCAAAGCCAGACTAATGTTCATGACAGCACAAATTAGAAAGTCTGAAGAACATTTACTTGGAACGTATCACCTAGAATTTATTTCATGACACTTGTTACATTAATTAACTTTAACAGCAGATTATTCTAAGAAATGCTAGAGAGATAATGGTGAGGAGAAAAATCACAAAACACATAATTGGGGCATGTAGTAAGTTGGGGAAGTATTGGCAGGAGATGGTAATGGATGATGTGAGAGAGAGTTTAGCA
Source organism: Neoceratodus forsteri (assembly GCA_016271365.2). Classification (NCBI taxonomy): domain Eukaryota; kingdom Metazoa; phylum Chordata; order Ceratodontiformes; family Ceratodontidae; genus Neoceratodus; species Neoceratodus forsteri. The sequence goes on from CM057449.1 coordinate 741,300,725, forward strand.
ACAAAAATAGAGAAACTTACTGAAAGTCTTCCCTCAATATATTATAGATTGAGGAACTGCTCCCAACTCGTTGAAGCAAGCCATCCCCCGTGCATGAGATATTCTTATTTTATAAGGACTAACTCACATGCAGGTGCCTGGAACTGAGCATAATTAGAGAGGTTTTCTTATAGTGTATTATTGATTAACCGTGGTCTAACATGCATCCATAGTGTACAGAACCACAAATTGAAGGTGAATATATGTGAGACCACTCTTACAAGTGTAAGAGTGGTTTTGGCAGTGCTATTATAATGGCATGGTAGCTCCGCTATAGTTAGGGTTGAGTAGACACTTCTTTGTTAAACCCTATCTTAATCCATTTATACTTTTCCCATCCTGGGATCTAAAAACATGAAATTTGGTAGGTAAGGTCTTTGTGACAGGTTCTATAAACCTGCCAAATTGTATATAGGTTCCCCAACCGCTACCCTATCTAGTTAGCCTAGATGTAAGCTTTTGACATGAAATAAATACCATGGGAGGTATTTACAGTGCTAAGGATGTGTGAATAGTTTGCTTCTTAAGGAAATATTTTGAAATACAGAAAAAAATTAAAGGGCATACACAGAGCAGGAAGACCTATTAGTTTGGAAAGAAAATTAAAGCAACACTTTTATCTGGGGCAGAGGCAGAGTTTTCTTCCTCAAATCTGCAGGTAACAGAGATAAATCAAGCTTTAACTTTTTAATAAGCTCCAGCCTAAAGATATGGAGAGCAATTCTCAACTGTAATAAAAAGCTCAAAACCACTAGAGTTACACTAATTGTGATTTAACTTTATTGTTTCTTAGTTGTTGTTTGTTTCCCTGTTGGTCTACTAAATATTGTAGATAATGCAGTACATATGTTGCTGTCTCCCCAGCTCACCTCTCAGTTGCTATTTGTGACATCATAGACTGTTGTTATGGTGAGCACTGTCATAAACAAAGGTACTGTGAGGTTAAAACAGGAAAGGCAAAAGTTTTTGCACAGGCTTTTTAGATAGACTGTCAAGTTATGCTGTAAACCTGGGACAGGAACATTGAAAATGATAACTGTGTTCTCTAGTCAGTTATAATAGCTGAAACATCTGATTTATGAATGTACATGCTGAAGTGCAGGCTTGCCCCTTAAATGGTTCCCACAGTGTACAACTGCTTCAAGTTAAGTTCATACAGAGCCCATTGTGATTTCATTGAAAGCTATTCTTCCACTGGTTACATGCCTCAGTATGACATACATATTGTGGTGATAGCATGCTGTCATAGTAGTATGTATGAAGCTGATGACTTGCATACTGTACAGATAACATATCACCACAGTTTGCATGTCGTAAGGCTAGATAACACTTTTTATCACTGTGAATTCATCCCTGCTGGTGTTGTATAAACAAAGTACAGGGAGGCAGGAGATGCCATGCTATGTAATCTAACCTCCCTTTCTTTCTCTCAAGTGACACATTCTTTCCTTTAAAAACAGCCTGAACAATAGTCAACTCAACCCAGCCCTTGACTAATCAGAGAGGAATCCTGTAACAGAATAATGTTTCATAAATGGATAGAACGCCAAGTGTTTCCAAGTGATGGCACTGTTCCCACCAAAGAACTGATAGCCCTGGATGAATAAGCTATGACCTTACCCACCAGAAGTTTCCAGAGATGCGATGAAAGCAGGCATTACAATCCATCAGCCATTATGATTAACATCTATAATGATAGACCCTCTTGTGAACAGAGAACATGAACACAGTCTCATTTCTGTAATGCTTTTGTTTTGCTTAAATGGAAGCAAAACTACTTAGGTGTCTGGTTCATCTAAGATCCATTCTGCTTCTGACTTCTTAGACACAGAGTGGGTGTGGTGAAACCTGGGTTTAGATAAACCTCAAAGGGAAAAAATTCTGTAATATACTTAAGGACACCAAGCTCTTTGGGATTTTTATGCATGAAATAGAAATTATGTTTAGAAGTCACTAATTAAAAGTGTGTGAAAAGATCCAAATTTTAAGTTTAGACTTTGAAATGCACACACATGACAAAAAATACAATTTTTCACATTTAGATAACTGCAGCGTGAATTCCCCATATTTTGTAAAGAATTAAGTTGTTTTTTTCTTCCTATAACTGGAGAGGTCCTCAGGGCTTACCTGAAATAATGAAGGAATCAGGAGGAGCCTGCTAAGTTTAAGAACAACACCATCAGTGATGAGGGGGCTAGTGAACAGTGGTAGACACTGACAACCTGTTTTGAATGCTAAACCCACTATCAGTGTGCAGAGTTACCTGTAGGAGTGTCAGGTAGGAAAGACTCACAAACACGAGTTTCACAAAACTTTTCTTTGTAGGAGCCCAAAATGTAACATGAACACTGAATTTCACTTAAAACATGTTGTTCTTTTTGTCTGACAGAAAACATAGACCACAGGACAAAGTCTGTAGCTTGATTGGTATGTAGAAAACTATGCCAAGTGTTCCGAAGACCAATTCTCAAGTAGCCCATTGTAATAAAGGCACACTTAATCATTCTGGGGGGACCCTTTATTGTCAGAAGTTAATTTCCTCCACATAATGACCCCAGTAAGTCATCTGAACTGCAGTCAGCACCTTTCTCCTGGACACAAAGCCTCACTTATGTCCAGCAGTACTCCCCTCCAGCCTAACAACTTGTGCTGCTACATACCTTCAGCTTTCACAGTAGGACCCAGGGTGTAGACCACACCTCCGACTGAGCAGTCTATCAACTGCTTAGATGCCTGTCATGAGGTCCTCACTCACTCATTCTCCATCTCTGGAAAAAGGCCTCCGCCACTGGTCTAGAAAATGGTGGTGCCCCATTTATGCCCACTCTCAGATAAACAAACAAACAAAGGGCCCCTTGCTCAGGGGTAACTTTGGACCACTCCAATATCCCCCAAATTTAGAAGGGGGTTAGTTACCTCACTGTGTAATCTTTTATAATTAAGAGATTCTGGATACCGCAGGAACTCAATGCAATCAAAGATGCCTCGCTCAAATAGTGGTGTGTTCCAGCTTTTTTTTAAAAGTGTCTCATATATTTTGTCCCTTCAAGATGTTCTGAGACAGTCTCATACACCAGCACTGAATTCGTTGTATCTTTATGTTAAAACAGCATGGTGCATAAATCTGGGGCTGAAGTACTATCTGCTGCCATGATGCCTCATTATCATGCTCTTCTTGTTATGTGATGGTACTGAATCAGGAGCAGCTAGCGAGATCATGACAATACTGTAATTCTCATGTTTCTTGCAAATTCGACATCTAAGAGCTATTGCAGAGGCTACTGTAAGGACTACTGTACTGAGGGAGTTCATTTTGGTTTTGACTTCCATCACCTCGTCTAATATTTTACTAAACATTTCCGCGATTGTAGCAGGGTCGGCAGTTAGCATGGGTCCCAAGGTGGCAGCGCCATTCATCTAACAGCGCAACATCACTCGATGACATTGAAATAAAAAAATAACATATTCACTATGAAAAAACTGATTTTGTTTCAGGAGTACAAGATCTGTTGAAAACAGATGTTGGAGTTTTCTGATCGGAGGTTTGGAAATTCAATATTGTAGAGGCTGCTGGCCTGAGATACAGAGCTGCAGAGTTACAGTATGTAGCTGTCTTGGTTATGCTCCAACCAGAACTAGTGGCAGGCTGTTCAACAAGAAGAGATACCTCGGACGCAAGTTCATTCAGATGCTCTCTATGAAGCCTGCCAGATACAGTGGAAGTAGCAGTCCGCCAGAGACAATGGAAGCAGTGACCACCCTGTTAAATCTTGCTGAGCATCTCCCCACAAGTTCTTGCAATTAATACTAAAAATCTGTGAGGTGTTTATTTAGTTTTTATTAACCAAGTAGGTGCACTAGGCAACAAAATGCCTATTTTCAGGCACCACCTGGGAGAATACATACAGCACGTTTTACAGAAAAGGTCACAAGATGCCATTAAAACAAAACAGTACAGTATACAATGCAAAAAACAGTGGACATGGTGTTACATGACAAAGTCACCGAGCATACCCATGATGTTCAAAGTATAAATAAGTCCGAGTTAAAGGAGAGTTACAGGTTGAGACATTAAATTCATAGAGCACAGACATATATAAATAAAACAAAATTATACAATAAAAAATTAATTGCAAAGCTGTACAATTCCAGGGCAGGAAAAACTGGTTAAAATTCCATAGCCTAGGAGCAAAAAAAGCAAAGGAGATTCCCCAACCCTTGTTTTAAGTTTGGAGACCTTCAACAACAACAGCCACCTGTATACCCAGGCACCAGACCTAATTGTTTTTGGCCCAAGAGAAGGGAAAGATAGCCTTAAATCCTGGGGGTTGGGGGTGGAGACCCACTTAACTTTAAGGTCTCTGATTTATTAAAATGTATTTTGCAGCCGGCTACCTGGCTGAAAAGATCCAACAGCTGAATGAGGTGTGGGACAAAGTCCTCTGAATGACTTGGAAAGATACTGCAGTCATCCACATATAATGATATTTTCTGTTCAACTTCTGTCATCGCCCCTTTAATACTATCATCCTGTCTAGCTGTTGCCACCTATGGTTCCAGGCAGAGGGCAAACAGCAGTGGGTACAGAGGGTAGCCCTGGTTGGTTCCCCGATGTTAGTGGGAAAAAAGCTAAAATAGTACCTTTCACCCTAACTATTGCTGGACATTTGTGTATAAACTAGATATAATTGCTATTATTTGGGGGCTAAATTTCATTTTCTCCATAGTCTTTTTTGTAAAAATAGCTGACTGACCCTATCAAAAGCTTTTTCTGCATCTATGGAGCTTGCCAGTTGAAATGCCCTCTGCCCCTTCTGTGAGGAAATAATATTTAGAAGCCTTCTGATATCTCCGTCCAAGAAACATCAAGAAATAAATCATGTTTGGTGAAGACGTACTACAGAAGGGACACTCAACTGAATATGATCTACCAGAAAACCAGGACAATCTTTAGATCAGTACTGAGCAATGAAATACGGTGATAAGAAACCAGGAGAAGACCCTGTGTCCGCTCCAGTACACTTCTCCCCTGCCTTCCAGAGAAGCCAGGGGAAAAGTATACTGAAGCATACACAGGGTCTTCTCCTGGTTTCGGCAGTATACATATCTGAGCATATCACCAGGATTCTGGTATATGTCCCCTTTCTATGATGTCCAGATAACAATTTTGCAGTATGGGGAGAAATACTGTATAGCAAATTCAATTCATATCCGGTATATTTAATGTAATTTAACCTGCTAAACATATTCACACCCGCTAGAATTAGTGCTGCAGGCTTACCTGGAAATACAGGAGTACTGACAGTCAGTAACATTCTGTTTTCTAACTGTTGGCAGGCAACTGTAATTATAACTCTTTCACACCTACTCACACACCTACTCAGCTGCAATCGGTGGTGTAATTATGTGTGCACAGGTCTGGTCTCACACTGTGCTCTTCTTGACTGCCAGTACTCCTGTCTCTGTCCTCCAATTACAGAAAAAAAAGAATGTCACTGCAAAAATGGATTCAACCTGCCACTTCAGACAAAAGAAAATACCCTTTGGAAACCAGTTCTGTCAACAGTACCAAATTAGCTGAGAGCTCAGGAGTCGATATTAATGTAGCTGCTTCTGAGGCTAATGAGTTAGCAGCATTGGCTCCTCCACCAATAAAGAGAAGCCACCCAGCCACATACACAAATTACACCCCTGAGTCCTGATTTGAACTTGGCAAATACGCAGTTGTGCATGGGGGTTACAGCAGCAGTGCACTTTCATCAGTGCAAATCTGGTGGCAGAATAAATGAATGTACCATGTGGAACTTTAAATAGGACTACCTCAAAGAGGTATGAAAGACATCAGACCTTACAACACTATCATGCCTCCTGCCCAAAAAAACTCATGGCCACCAAATACATTTAGTTGAGAATTTGGAAGAACAACTAAGGAAAATTGTCAGGTCTCTCTAAGGGGCTGTAGGTAATGCCTCTGTTATCCATGCTGTGGCATTAGGTATTGTTAAAGCTAATGCACCCCAGCTGCTTGTTGAAAATGGTGGTCACTTAAACTTAGCATGTAAGTGAGCACATGGGTTCTTGCAACATATGGGTTTCGCTAAAGAAAGGGCAGTCTCGGAATGGATGATGGCTGCTGCTGGCTCTAAACAGATTTCAGTTACCAGACTTGGAGACACAAGACAAGTCTCAATTGTTGTTGCTTGCACCCTGGCAGGAGACATGCTGCCTCCTTAGGTCATATACAAAGGATAGACTGATGCATTTAACCTACTACACAAATTCAGCACTGAATGGCAGATCACACAATCTACTAATCACTGGACCAATTAGGAGACCATTGTAGCTTTCATTGACAAAGTGATGGTGCCCTGTTTCACATATGCATAAGAGAATCTCGGACAGCTGGCAGAAGAGAAAGTCCTGATCATACTTGACCTTTTGCGGGCACATGCAACAGGGACAGTCATTAAAAAACTAGAGTATTGCTGCTTCATCCCCATCTACATCCCTGCATCCTGTACTGATGCCCTGCAGCCCCTAGACACCTCAGTAAATAAACTCATCAAGGACTTCGTAAAACAAAATTTCACTACCTGCTACGCAGGGCTTGTTTCTGATAAGATCGCAGCAGGCACAGATCTGAAGATTGATCTACAGCTGCACACTTTATAAGAACATCACGCATGGTGGCTTGAAGTGAGCTTCAACTCCATGATTACCCGATGTGATGATACTGCACATGGCTTTAGGGAAACTGGAATCTACGAGGCACACAGGAGTGTCCTCAATATGGTAATTTTCTTCTATGTGTACGGCTTTCAGCACTTCTGTGTTCCAAGTCACTTAAACTCTGCTTCTTTTTACAGACTGTGAGAAGAACTGAGGGAGAAGCTGAGGGAGAAGCCGAGGGTGAAGTGGACTGAGATCCAGTTGCTTTCAGCACTTCCAGAGAAGCTAGAGGAGAAGTGTACTGAAGCATACTGAAATCAAATCAAATTTTATTTTATTTTTTTAAACTTAAATAAAAATTTGATAAAGCTTTGCTAAAACCTGGCTTGTGACTCAGTCTCTGTCCAACCTGCCCACAGACTGTTTACTGATAATGTTTAACCAGTGGGTACTGTAGTTGAAATCTGGTTACAGGTCACCCATTACAGGTAATAATGTCTTAGAAACATAGAAGTTGACAGCAGATAAGGACCACAAGGCCCATCCAGTCTGCCCATTTTTTCTACCTTATAAATGTGCCATAGGCCTTTACTCTGTCAATGGCCTATTTATTCATACTCATCTGTATTGCTCCATTATGCCTATCCCATGCCTGTTTGAAGCCCTGCACTGTATTAATATCCACCACTTCCTGAGGTAGGCTGTTCTATGCATCCACTACCCTTTCTGTGAAGAAGAACTTTCTCACATTACCCCTTAATCAGCCTCCCTCTAATCTCATGTTGTGTCCCCTTGTCCTGCTATTTTCTGATATTGAGACATGTTAGAATCTCTCACCTTGTTAATGCCCTTAAGATGTTTGAATGTTTCGATCACATCACCTCTCTCCCTCCTTTGCTCTAGGGTATACATATTGAGCTGTCCTCATATGTTTTTTGATGCAGTCCCTGCACCATTTTGGTTGCCCTTGTCTGTTAAGTCTGTTTCTTGTAAATATGCAAACATCATCCTCTGTTTGTTAAGATCTTGTAATATCCTGACCATTTTTATTTTGTTAATGCGAGGAAAAGATACTGACAAAGCGACCAGAAATCATGGGGGGGGGAGCTGCGGAGCAGGGTGATTCCTTTATAGTAGTTGTTGCCCCCTCTCCTTAGGAGTGCAATATGAGAGTTGTTCTTTTTTGTTTTGTTTTTAATTTCCGACACAGCGCAGTCTGGCAATAGAGATGGTGGACCCTACAGATCTGCCAGTGAAGAATGGCAATGCAGTTGGCAGCTGAACTGCGAGCAGCACTCAAAGAAAGAATAGTGCTGCTAGTCGCTATGGAATTGGCGAAGCATGATCCAGAGATGAAGATGGTGGACCCTTCAGATTTGCTGATGAAGAATGGCAATACAGTTGGCAGCTGAACCGCAAGCAGCACTCAAAGAAAAAAATGTTCTGTTAGTTGCTATGGAATCAGCAGTGTGGCAGCTGTTTGTTAATGCTAACAGGTAAGCACACGCTGTGCTACTGGTATCAGTAATGAGGGAAAAAAATGATTTTTTTCTTCTGTAGCACGGTGAAGGAATTAAGGAAAAACAGAGGCACTGCAAATGTTGTGGCAGTAGTCTCAGCTTTCTACAGGACGAAAATAAAGCTGCTGTGGGGAGGGCCTGTATCTCTAACAGAGAAGAAAAATGGTGGCTATTTCAAATTGAAAATTCCATGGGTACAGTGATATTCCTAGGTAATCAGATTGTAGAGACTGGGCCTCATTATTTCTCAGTCTCTGTTGCCTGATACTGGATTGGCTACTTGCTGGCATTAGCCAATCAGAGAGAAGAAATCTGCCTGCCCATTTTCTAAATATTGAAATAACCCTGAGCTGTGTATATTTTCTCCATCCTTCCAATACTCCTTTAAGTAGCCTGTAGGGCCAGGACTGACCTCTCATATTAGCAGAGGCACCGGTGGGGCCCACAGAAAAAGAAACCCCATAGCCACCCCCCCCCATCCAATAGATATACAGAAAATAGCATTAGTCAGCAGTGGGAATTAGTATAATAAGGAGAGTCTTGTACTTAAGAATACACCCAGCGCTGAACTTGTAAAGCTGTAAACAAAATAAAAGAGAAGAACAAGATTACAAGTTTCAAAGTCTGCTTAACTTGATTGGTCTGGTCCTGCAGCCTAATCACATGCAACCTGCTTGGGAGAGAACAGAAATAACAAGGCCCCCCAAAGCAAGCCATGCAGAAGGACATGCCTTTGTTGCAGACTCTAAACTAAAATGTAACACCAAAGTCAGAGCACAGCAATTGGGCCACCACCACCCTTCTTGTCTTAGATTAAATGAGATGTGCAGAGTTCCCAGTTATGCAGTAGTCCCTGTTAGAAAAAAATGAAGTGGGAAAAGCAGAGAGTTTTGTTTGCTGGTTCTCAAAGGAAATGCACTCGTAGACCAAATGTCCTGTATGGGTGCAGCAGGCGCTCCGTCCAACTGTAAAGATGAGTAATTTCTCCATCAAGGTTGCGTGCTGTGTTAAGGTTTAGTCATCCTTGTTGTGCAGTGAGCTGGTCCCCTCCTGGTCTACTCTGTGAGGTGAAGATATGAACTGCATCTTCCTGCTGATAGAGGGCGAAGAAGCTGCTGTGATTTTCACCTACTGGACTGCCGTCTAGTCCTAAGGTGACGTTACCACCTAATTTACACCCAAGTCACAATTTCTAGATCCTGATCGCTCATGTACCCTCCATCTCCTTTTTTTTAGCTCTTTAATTTTTTGTAGATCAATTAATTTATCCACAGCTATGCCCCATTTGCAAAGAGTTTTCTTGGCCTCAGTGAGGGTGTGAAAAAGTTGCACCCCTGTATCTGTGAAGAACTTCAGTACTGCTGGATAGTCAATTTATGATTTCATGCTCTTCTCCCTTAAGGTTTAACAACCGGAAAAAGTTATATCCTCTGGTTCATTGTCAGTGGGGCATAGTCATGTTTGAAGAACAGCCTCCTTCCAAAATGTTATTTCTTTTTTGTCTCATGCTTTTTCTAAAATGTCTGATATGGTTTTATAGTCCAGAAATGCGATTATGGCTGAGCTGGGTCTGGCTTTTGGGTCTGTTGGCACAGCTGCAAGAGCTTAGTATGCTCGAATAATGGTGAGCTGGTAGGGCTGGTCTAAGTTCAGCATCTCCTGTAAGAAATTTTCCATGTAGTCAACCACGTTGCCTGATTCTGTCTTTCTGGGTATACTGTGGATCTGATATTAACACTTGCTGAACCATGGACTAATATATATGTCCAGAATTCCAATACGTTCTAATTCTGTTGGCAGTCTAAAGGTTAATGCAGTGAGATCTGATCTGCAGATTTTTTAACTTTTGCTGCAAGAGATGTTCTCTATCATGGAGTTGAAGAACAGCTCTATTATGCATATCCACTGTGTTATATAGTTCTGTCTTGTGCATCAGCTTGCATAACTCACTTTTTTTCATCTTGTGCTTCAGGGTCTTGACGAATATTCACCCCTTCACTCTGTATTTGAGAAAGGGCATCCAACAGCTGGTGGAGCTCTTTGAATAGTCTTTTAGATGTGACAGTAAAGGCTGCCTCCTCTTCTTACTCCAAGTCACTGCTCAGAACTGTATCTGAGGACTCGTTCCCTCATCAAGCAGAAGCAGCTATTGCTGTGGGCCCACTCTGCTGCCATCAGTTTCTGCTTTTTGGATGTGCCAGCCCTGAACTCTTTGAGCTGCTGACTGGTTACCATGATGATAGCTTCTAATTTATGTTTACTCATTACATTGTTTAGGTTTTCAGCACAGATGGGACTGGATTTGATTTTAACCCAAAGGTGCTGTGTCAATTCAGTCCACCATAGAAGACATCGCCAGAAGCTCACCCTCATTCCTTCTATGTTTCTGATGCTCATGGGGTCAGAGGTGTGTTTCTTGGAGGAAGCAAGTATCTGTCCCCAACTTTTAATTTCTCTCAATATTTTAGTTCTTTTACAAGATTGTTCGCATTGCTTAAAAGTATCTTACGTTTGGCTACTAGAATGGCCTAACAGCCTAAGAGGAGTGTGGCGTGGACTCCACTTTTCAAATCTTCACATTCAAGGCATGTGCGTTAGAAGTGTATTCCTAGTAACCTTCGTAAGATATCACTTTTTGTGGCATGTTTTGAGCATCCCCTATGACAGTGCCGAGAAGGCCTTGACTTACCCACCCACAGAGGGATCTCATTCTCCTTGATCCTTGCAGCTGATTCCTCCCCACCACCTTGCTAACTTTAGCCCTGTTCAGTGATCCAGTCACTTTTTTGCTTGCTATTCATACAGATAGTTCCTTCAGCAGGAATATTATCTAATACCAAATACAAAAAGAAACAAAATAAAATAACAACCAACTGAGCCAAGAGGGTTCCTCGTTTAACTAGTTGGACCCTGTCCAACGTAAGCTATGTGACTATATTGCCTTATTTTTTACAGATTTAGTTGACATAATATGAATGACCAAGTTCTATGAAATGACAAGACCAACATTTAACAAAACTTTGGTCACAAACTGAAAACTTGTCTAACTGGGCCCCTTCCACTGCCCTGCCAAAGTTGATGGCCATGTGATTTTAATTTGTCAATAACTTTTATTTATAAGGACAAGCGTAGAATAAGAATGGGATGCTACCCGTAGGTGATTCCTTCCTTTTCGGGACCTTTTCGAAGGACTTCCAGGTGTCAGAAAGTGTCAGTATTGCCAGCCCGTCAGTGCAGAAGTTGGATTTCCACTTGTGACACCGATGACCCGGGTTTGAGAATGGACTTGGGAGCCAGAGGGCTGGCCTGGGGGAGATGGCTTGAGCATCCAGTGACGGCTCGCCTTCTCCTGGGAGGAAGGGAGGGAGGGAGGGGGGTGCATGGTCCAGCATTTGCTGGCCCCTAATGGAGGCTGGGGATGTGGCAACATGTTGGACCTCTCTGCAGGGAGGGAGAATAGTGGACATCGACTCATGCCTCAACATCATGTGGCATGTCACACTCCCCTAGAAAAATTGGAAAAATGCCCCCCGATCAGCCGAATGACAGCTGCCGGTCCATCGCCACAATGAAGCTCCGGACAGCCAGGAAGGAATGAAGATGCATGCCAGTATACAGAGGAATCTGCAAAGCCAACAGAAGAGGGATGGGGAGAAGGTAGGACCAGCGAAGGAAGCTAAGTGCAGTTGCAGGTCTCAGCAGTGATCTCATGTACCCTAACAATGAAGGCTCTAACTGGGATAAGGGTATGGAATTTTAGGGTAGCTTGAAGCTTATTCCAAAGAGAGGGAAGAGAAAAGCTTATAAATGCCCTACTGAACAGTGTCCAATAATTTGGCACATTGGGGTAATATATGCACATTTTCTGAGGGCGTAGGGGCTAGTTGAGCATGAGAAGAAGGCTGATATATAAGGGGGGTAGCATATTGAGGAGCACTTTATATCTCCAAGTATAAATGTGCACCATTCTCCTGGTGGATAAGTAATTCCACTTCATCACCTCATACAAGGTACAATGATGGGTTCTGGCTGGGGCACTGGTAATGAAACGGATGGCCCAGTGATGCACCATGTCTAACTTACTCAAGCAAGCAGATGCGTAATTGTTATAGAGAATATCAGCATAATCAAGAAGAGGCATGAAGGTGGCCTGTACCAGTCTAGTTCTGGAGTCTCGGGAGAACAATGATTTGTTCCTGAAAAAGAAGCCAAGCCTAAATTTCAGTTTTTTTGTAAGAGCTTCGACATGCATTGAAAAGGATAGGTGTGAGTCGAGTATGAAGCCTAAGTATTTGAAGTGATTCACCACTTTGAGTGAATCTCCTGATAGGGTGGTGATGGGAGCATAGTGGTTTGCCATGGGGCATACTGAGGGGACATTAGGGGATAGAAGAACATAACCTTCATTTTTTTGCATTTAGGAGCAGTTTGGCTGTTATCACGTTATGTTGAAATTTGACAAAATCAGACTGGAGAACAGGATATACTTGACTAACTGTAGGTTTCGATATGTAGAGGACCGTATCATCTACAAATAAGTGAATATTAAAGTTTCTCCAGAATTTTTGAGATGGAAGGCAAGATAGAGATAGTTGTTAACATCACTGGGGTCACCAGATTTGAAAAGGGTTATGAGGTGTGCAACTTTCCAATCTTGGGGCACGATACTTTCAGATAGAGAGAGACTAAATAAATGAGTGATGGGGCAGTTAAGAAATAATAGCCTAGTTTCAAACAGAAAGGGTCAATGTTGTCCGCACCTCCACTCTTTTTAACATCCAACCTGAGCAGTTGGTCTTCCACCTGTTTAAAGGTGATCAGTGAGAAAGAGAAGGGTGAGTGTGTTGGGATGTTGGGTGGTGCAGGTGGGTGAAGGAGAGAGGTTGTTAGGTTGGCCGATGGAGAAGAATCGAATGCAAGACCCGCTGTGGCAAAATGCTCATTTAGTCTGTCAAGTATGACAAATGTATCTGTAATTAAGGTGCACTGATAGGTAATGGTGGTGGGGAGAGATGGTGGAGCTTTGCTTCCCTCAACTAGTATAAAGGTGCACCAAATCTTGGATGGGTTGCCACTGACTGACTCTAGGGTGCTTGGGTAATAGTTTTCTTCAGTATGCCTAATCAGTTTAGTACAGGCATTTTGACATATCCTGAATGCTGTCCAGTCTGCAGATGTTTTTGTACATCTAGCAGTTGCCCAAAGCTTATCTCTTTTTGTAGGAATCCTTGTAGGAAGTGTGCAGCTATCCATATAAGAGAAAATGCCAGATGCCGAACTAACTGACTCAGGGAACATTACCAGGCAGTCAAGAATGAAGACACTGATATACCAGTTCTATCCCTTTTTACCATCTAGGGACCATAATGTCAAAGATCATTCTGTTTGTGTTCTTCATAAGGGTTTGTGGGATGCTGACCAAAGAAAAAACACAGAAACCAAGCTAATCACCCCCCTAGGCTCCCAGCAGCCCTCTGGTTTAAATGACAGACTTATTTTTTACTAACAGTTTTACGCCACTTTATGATTTACCACTCTAGTCTGTCCTTTTTACCCCCACCCTCATCATATATTTGCTTGCATGTGTGCATAGCACATTTGCATGTGTGGGTACGGCTGCACACAATTCCATCCAGTGTGTGTGAGTGAGTGAGCGTGTGTGTGGGGGGGGGCATGCCATCGTGGGCATTCCAGCTATATGGAAACATATATTTTCATTTCCTCTATCACTATCATTGTCTCTGCCTCGTCTCCTTCCACCACATCTGTCACCTTTCTTACTAGGCCCTGTTACCTTGTCCTCAATTGAGGACCCTCAACTCATTCACTCCCATTAAGCCTTTTCATTCCCATCATCACCTTTTTGTTTTCCAGTCTCTATTCTTACCTTGCCTATAATTACTTCTTAGCCTTGATCCTCTGCCTATTTTTTTCTTTTTCCATAAATATATATATATATATATATATGTATACATATGTGTGTACTATATATATATATATATATATATGTATATATATATATATATATATATATATCTAGAGAAATTCCTCTTACCTCTCCACTAACTTTTCTTCTCTCTTTTAGATAATTCCTGAAGAAGACCTATGGTCAAACGTCAACTGTTACACTATTTTCTATTTCAGCATGCATTTAATATTACCACTTTAGGTGAACAGATGCACATAGACAGTAAATACTGGTGGTCAAGGTTAAGTTATTAAGCTGATGGTGTTGCCTCCATTAAATCACTGGTAGCTTTTACATTTATTTTTATCTGCAGGTTTTGCCCTCTATGACAACAAGCGCTATAGATAATAAATGCAATAGTTTTAACCAGGCTATGGCATATGTCATTTATGCAATAATAGTGCTTCTATTTTATTATAAAAATATTTTTAAAAGGTTTATTTTGTAATTGTTTCTTTCTCACAATAGATCAATCCACTGAAGTCATGCATATTAAAATGAGAACATTCTAATAAACACATTCAAATGAATGAAATATTCCAAACATTCTAAATATGTTCCATTAGAAAATGGGCTTTTTATTTCCTGGCATCTGATTGGCTAGTACCCTTGCCAGTGGGGCACATTAACTTTCAATAGATGCTCAGGAAATAAAAAGAACCATCCTATAGTGCCCCTTCACCCACTTACTTATCCTGGTGCCCACCCTGCTTACTAATTGGCCAACACACATAATTTCAATCTTAAATTGCCGCCATGTTTTCTCTCGCTTAACGAGAGATGCTAGCTCCTCATCGGTAGTACCAGACTGTGGAAGGGTAACTTATTCACCCATTTTGGCAGTGCCTCAATCTTCCTCCCAAGTGTAGCCTCATTTAATAGTGTTTTTTTTGTAAACATTCCCCCTTTCTAAAAGAAATTGCTCCGGTAAACCATCTATGCGATCAGCTTCATGTAAATTGTTACCAGCAGTGTGTTTTTCGTAAGGCAGCTGTGCACCTGTCTAATCCATTAACCCAAAACTGTAGCCTTCCCTCCCTGTTCAACAGTAGCAGCTACTAGTGACAGTTCAATTGGCTCCATGTCTGACCAGTCTGCCCTTTTAATGCAAGTACCTTTTACTCCTGATTGCACAGTAGCTCTCCAGTTCCGAAAGGCATGCAGTGCTATTCTCGCTACCAGCTGTGTCAGCCACGATATCTTCACAGCTGCTCCCTCGCTACCAGCGGTGTCAGCCACGATATCTACACAGCTGCTCCCTGCACAACCAATGTGCACATCTCTTCCTCAGAAATTTGATCACAAAATGTAACACCTACACCAGTTAAGTCAAACTTAAAAAAAAAAAACATTTATATCACTGGCGTGTCACATTTATCTACTTCCTGCATTTGCAAGATCACGTGCCTAACTGCTGCATCTGCTAACCATGAAAAAAAACCAAAAACAGTCTTGCAAGAAAGGCCAACAACTGTTCTAAACTTAAAAACGATGGCAAAAGACTGCTGCTGGACGATGTAATAAACAAAACATGTCTTTTGTTTTTGTGGAGATTCTTTGGGGGGCATAAATAAAACAGAATGGCTCTATCTGGGGAAGGGGGACAGGATACAGAACAGCACAAAACAGGGGACTACTTTATAACCCAGAGCTAAACTGCATTCCTATTTTTTTTTACGTTTTTCTTAAATTTTTAATTCCTATATAAAAATGCCACACAGACTATTTCTATGTTAATAATACCTTCAGGGTGGGGTGTATAAATACCGACTTCCAGGGTTATAAGGCCCTCCGCCTGTGGCGCCGGGCCTCATTACGCCCCTGGGCGGTCCGGTATTGCCCAATACCGCCCATCCTGTTGGGTATTATTGCTTGCTTAAGGACTTCCATCATTTAGGAACTTTGTCAGGGGTTCTGCATTCCAAGAACCAAGGATTTATTGCACTCCAGAGCAATGAGCAAATACAGTTCTGTAGACATCAACAAAAAAGTGCAGGAAATAAGTTCTGAGGTGCAAAATTATCATCCATTTATTGGAATGACAGGCACTACATAATGCAACACAGAGAGAAAAACAGACCACCAAACAACAGTCCACAGTTTGCCCCTGTGCTTTGCTCAGTGGAGCTTCCTAAGGGGGTGTCTTACTGTGAAACGCTCCACCCTTATATACCTGGTAATCAAAAAAATCACAAGACAATACCAGCAATCATAGTAACCACAATGCAGTGCCATAAATTACATCACAATGGTTCACAATTCATAAACCTTACAAATATACGAAAATACGAAATTTGCAAGCAGATAAAGGCCTAGAGGTGTATCAAGTCTGCTCTAATGTGCAGCTAGCACCCCTTATTCTGTAGCTGCCCCTCCCTTCCACCCTTCCCATTCATTAACCCTCCCTCTTGTTCTGTCCCATCCCCTTTTGACGCAGTCCACTGTTCTACTGGATATCACTTCTGCAGGTAACGCATTCCACCCAGCCACCACTCTCTCTGTAAAAAAGTGTCTCCTTATCTCCCTCCTGAACCTTCCTCCCTCCAGTCTCATATCATGGCCCCTGGTGGCCCTCCCCTTCCTTACTTTGAACAGCCCCTCTGTACCTGTCTTGAAATAAGCTTATCTTTCAAATGACCTCAGTACTTTACAATAAATCCTAAGGGTGTGCATAACAGAAGTTTGGATATATAACTACATAAACGCATAAAATATATTAATAACTCAAAACCATAAACAGTTATAAAAATAAATTCCTGAGTAAAGTTAAATGCACTTTAAACAGTATCCCATAAAGCTAAATCTCAAGACATCATTTGTTTATTTTTCATATGAGATTTTTATAAACAAAATTCTTAACATCCGAGGAGGTTCATCTTTTTTTTTTAACTCTTTTTTACCTGCTCCTCACCGGCCCCTTAGGACTCTCTCCAGTGTGGTTGACTAGGGACTGGCTTTTCTCCCATCTTGCCTTAGGTCTCCTCGGACTAGGCCATCGTCCAGGGAATTCTCCCCACCACATCTCCTACCTCCCAGCCCCCCGGCTCTGAGCCGCCCGTGGTGGGACCACCATACTCCTTCTGGTGCTCTATCTAGAACCTACATGGGCTGCCGCAGTGTGGAAGAAGATCCAGAGGCCTGACACAGGAAGACCCAGCACTGGACTAGGGAGCCATCCCCTGGACCCACCATTGCCTTACCGGGTGCCAAGGCTTTTCCTTGTTGTCTGTTGCCCTTCCACAAGTGCAGACATGCAATATTATCCAGCATGCCACATGTCTGTTCCCACCCACACCCACAGGATGACCACCAATGCCAGCCCCTCGTGAGAGTTTCCAGCTGTAGTGCAGCCAGTCTCCACTGGGCGCCACTAGTGTTGCAGAACAGGATCCCCCCTTCCTCTCATGAGAGAAGAGCAGTCCAGCGGATGCTCAATCCTCTCCTTCCCATCTGACCCCTGGCTCCCCGTGCTCACTCCTGAACCCATGTCACTGGAGTGGCATGAGGTAAGGCTGATGCCTCAATCCTCAGAGCCACTAGTCCAAGATGGTTCATCTTAATGCAGCCTAAAGTAATAAGATCGTGGACATCCTTAAAGATACTGATGCCTATAAAGAAGAAAGAGACAACCAGCATAGGGAGCTGTCACAAAATTATTGTAATTATTAGAATAACAGGACCCTCCTGCGCGCCACCCTCCTCAAGTCTGTTAAGGGTGATGATCATGGAGTGGGAAAAAAAGCCATTACAATGCTTCTGCTTTAAAGATCAATGGCAAAAATGAAAATTCAACAGTTAGCTTTCAGTTCTGGTTTGGGTTTGTGTAACAAAGAACAATATGATTAATCAATGTATAGTGTGTCCTGTGGTTATTTTTGTGACGAGATAAGGCCGTACCTTATTGTTCTAATCATATTTCATGGTATTTTGTGAGAGAAATGCATTACAGATGCCCATGCTGGCCCAATGTAAATTGCAAGGGATCATGGGTACAAAGACCAGGGCCCTGGGTAATGATGTTGTAGCTCTTGTTACTGGGCAGAAAATATGTCAGCTGCTGGACAGGGACTGGAATTTAATTAAATAATTTAAAAGGAGACAAAATTATAATTAAACAGATAGTGTTGTGTGGAATTTTCAAATTCTGATGGAACAAAATTCTGCAGAATTTTCAAAATTATGGCAAAATTCCACTGAATTTTACCAGAAATGGAATGGTGGAATTCCGCAGATGAAAACAATTGCAGAATGATTTTCCGCAAGAAAAATGCTGTTTGCACATAATATTATTCCACAGATCACAGTAGGTGGAATTTCGCAGAAGGACCAGCAAAATTCTGGTGGAAAGTCTGCTGGCAGAATGGTCATTCTGTGCTAATTTCACCGGTGGAATTCTGCATTGTGAATAGCACTACAAAGCAGAGCTGGAAAGCAAAGGACATCCCCTTGTGCTTGTGGAAAAAGGCCAAGACTTCCAGTGGTACCATTCGGTCTGGATTTCTTTTGTCTCTGCAAGTCTGCCCTGAGATAATCCCTTTACAGCTAAATAGGCTACCATTTAAGTAAATGGTTATCCTGAGGATAGCTTAATTACAGCCATTTCCAATGAGCGAAGCTGGATTTTCCTCTAGAGTTCTGGTTTATATTAGCTGACCTCTGAGCATTTTTTTCTCTCATATTCTGAAATGCACATTTGCTGTTTCGTAGTAAAATACTAAGATTTGGTTGGTTGCATAGCCATAGAGACAGAATGCTAGCTAATCGCAAGGCAAGCCACTGTCCTTGGGACCTGTCCTTTGAGAAGCTCATAAAACACAGGTTCAAAGACTGTATTAGAGCCTTTAGTTTTTTTGCGTTTGAGATAGGTCTGTAGTTAGCGAGGGAGTCAGGGTCCAAAGAAGCTTTCTTCAACACAGGTGTCACTACAGCCTCCTTCAGGGAGCTGGGATATTCAGCAGAGTCTAAGGAGCACCAGACTATCCTCTCTAAAACCAAGACGATAATCTCCCCACAGCCCATAATCAAGGCTGTGGGGCCCGGATCTAAACTACAGAATGTAGTGCACATACCTTGGGCAATCCTCATAACATCTTTGATATCCGGCCCTTTGAAGAGATTCCAGGAACGAGGAGGGAAAGCGACCAGGGACTGGTCCACGGCCCTTCCCATAGAGAGACTGTTGCACGGATCTCCGCCCTAATGTCTTCCACCTTATCTGCAAAGAACCGAGCAAGCTCATCACACTGAGATTGTCAAAAAGCTCTACGAACCTGTAGACAGGCTAGGTTGCACAGTCTGTCCATGGTTCGAAAGAGCTGAGCAGGTCGGTTCTGTGTGGCAGCAATTTTCCCGGACAGGAACACTGTGTTCTTACGGGTAATTGCTGACTGATAGAGTTGATAATGCTCTCGCAGTCTAAGATGGTCGGCATTCAAGTGGGATTTCCACCAACATCTCTCTAACCTGCATCCTAAATGCCGCATCTCCCTCAGGTCCCCATCAAACCATGGGGACCGAGGGCAAAGGGAGAGAGGACGCACACGAAATGGTGCAATGGAATCCAGAGCAGAGATAATGGCCTTATTATAGGCCAGAACCAAAACCTCTGGATCCATGCATATCACAGGGAGTTCTGATAGGTCAAGTGCTGCAGTTAGACCATTGGGAGTCATATCCCATAAAGGGCGGTACTTGACCATCTCCACAGGGGTTGGTCTACGCAGGGGGGTGCCAGAATTGAATCTCACAGTGTGATGGTCAGACCATTCGATGGGTTCCACCCCACGCCGGAGGCCTCCATCCCCAGGAGGAAGACCAGGTCAAGGTAATGGCCGCATTTATGAGTGGCAGAGGTAACCACCTGTAAGAGGCCCAATGAATTCATCAATTGGAGGAAGTGTTGTCCAAACTGCGAGAGTTCATCGTCGATCCAGGCACTGAAGTCACCCAGCACCATCAACCTGGGGGACTCCAATACCAGGTCAACGATGAAGTCCGCCACTTCCTTAAGGAATGGCTTCTCGTCTCCAAGTGGACGGTAGACGAGGGCCAGTCTATAGCCCCCACCTGCCACTACAACACATTCGAATGATCTGGTCTCCTCAACCGGCACACTGATAAGACCCAATTCCGTCTTGAAACAGACCGCAACCCCCCCACACCTGCGGTCCAATCTTGGACGGTGAATCACCGAATACCCGGATGGAACTGCCGTCTCAAGAATGGGGCCAGCATTACCATCCAGCCAGGTCTCGGTGATGCAAGCCAGATCCACTGTACTCACCAAGTCGGCCATAATAGCAGTCTTGTTCACAATGGATCTGGCATTGCAAGATAATTCTTCCAGTGTCATTGTGTGTGTTGCCTTGGAGGAGGGTTGTTCAAACTATACTATACCTGTATGATTGCTTAAGGGCCGAAACACTATCAAAAGAAAGAACCACTAGGGACTATGTGAGACAAAAGGAGAGGAGGAAATATGAATGGTCTCAGAGGAATCTGTGGGGGTTTGAACTGAACTCTGCATTTCTGGAGGAAAGACACATAACAGGGTGTATAGGGCCCCCCAAAGCCTATATACGCCTGTGGCTTTTCTGGTTCATTGTGCAGTGGCCAAGAGGGTTCTATCCCAGGAACACAGACTCGAGACTGCATTTCTACCCCTTCACATGGAGAGAGGGTGCCCTGGGATCCTCTGGCATACATTCAATTGTGAGACAGCAAGCATGCTAAAAGGACAGAGGAAGGGTATCCCTGACCCCCCCCCGGTCACAAAGGGATTCACTGTGATGCAGAGAATCCCACCCCACAGGAGTGGGCTGGTGACAATTTTGTCATACGTCTATTCATTCAAGCTCCTTTTAGTACCATCCCAGTCATTGAAAACTTCTCCATTTTTTTTTTCATGATCTTGGCTGAAAGTGGTCTGCCATTCATGTCATTCCAGGACTGACATCAATGGCAGCAGCACAAGAGTGTGCACAGAACAACTCAATAGAATTCTCAAGACGCTCATTGTGGTTTCCCGGCAACATAATACCTTACATTTGATTAAATCTAGCAATATTGCAAAGCTTTCTAAAACAGAACAGAGAGGAAAAAATGTCACAGAAGACAGCAATCTGTCAGCGCCACCCCTCCTTGCTGGTACAGTCAGTAGTTTGCTTCACTTTTCAGCTACTGTACTACTTGGCCCTGATATGGTCACTACCTAAAAATGTACGTCAGCATGACATTAGTCTGCATTATGTGTTGAGTAGCAGTTAAAAGAACATTTATGAGTTGTGACAGTGTGAGTCTCAGGTAACTCACATTACTTAATACTTTTGCAGTTTGCAGGTGCTGAAAAAGAAAGTGGTTCCAGCCATGTTTCTTATATCTCCACTGAACTACTCTGAACAGAATATTTGCTGTGAGTAACCTGCAAGAGTGCTAAAACACTCCACTCCGAGGAGATCTTTGCCACTCCTACATTATCTGTGCTGTAAACAAGGGAGAGGGGAGTCAGCAAGCTGCAGGAGGACCCTGGGAACCTCAAACCATCTTACTGATTTCTTCCCCAACATTGTGCTCAGCTCAAAGCCACCCCCCCCCCGATCCATCCCTGCCCTGTAGTTATGGGGCACAGTGCTCTGCAGGTAGGGGTGTGTCTCATGTGACAAAGGGATACATGAATTTAGGAAACTGATGCATAGGAGTGGAGTGTAGAGAAAACTGCCCCGTATCACAAACGCTTACTCTTTGTTCCCCCCCCCATTGCCCACAACTAATATTCCCTCACCAGTACCTCATCCACAGAGGCATGTAACCTTTTGATCACATACGGTGCAGTACACATACTAAAAAAGGTAATTTCCATCCCTGATTAAGACTGAATATGAACAGTTCTGGTGGGGGGTAGAAAGAAGTAGGCTGTTGGTTAACTAGGATCTGCAGCTTATCAAATAGGTAGGGAAAATGGGCAGACTGGATGGGCCAAAAGGTCCTCATCTGCCATCAAAGTCTATGTTTCTCTGTAACAGGAGTCAGCAAAGTGTATAGCATGTCTCATGCAATGAATTAAACCAAAGAGGAGCAGCCCAGATAGTGTTTCACCTCAGATCACGGTTTCTAAAAGCACTACATTTATTTGTTTATTTATTTATGGTGATTGAAAATCTAATTAATTTGGCTTAGTTTACTGAATGAGAGGTACTATATACTTGTACTGCATTGCATGTGATCAAAAGGTTCCATGCCTCTGAGGGTGCTGTGCCGGGTTTGATTCTTACCATTGCTGGAATAAATCTTCTGAATATCTAAGATTGCCACTTAATATTTCATTGAAAATTGCAGCCACATGAATAAAAGATCTAACACTAATAGAGTAGTGCCTGTACCACCATACGTAACCTGCACTTATTGTAAAACATCTGTTGATGTAGTATACGCATGCATAGGTACAGTCCCAACTCCCAACTCAAAGCCATTACTAATGGAGCATCTCACTACAACCCACAAAGAAAGTGAGTCATTTATGGAATACATCATTGTATTGTGGCATCAGTAAAGCAAGCAAACAAGAATGATAAAAAATAAAATTAAAATTGTCAGTTCAGTGTGAATTTGGGCTACCAACTGAATGGTGATAGAAACATAGAAACATAGAATTTGACGGCAGATAAGGACCGCTTGGCCCACCCAGTCTGCCCATTTCCCTACCTGATGGATAAGCTGCAGATCCTAGTTAACCAGCAGCCTACTTCTTCCTACCCCCACCCCCTAGAATTGCCTTATGACTGTCCCATGCATGCTTGAATTCCACCACTGTTTTTGACTCCACAACCTCCTCTGGAAGGCTGTTCCATGCATCCACAACCCTCTCTGTGAAAAAATACTTCCTTAAATTACCTCTGAGCCGCCCCTTCTATTTCAAATTGTGCCCCCTTGTTCTTGCACACCTCTTTTTTTGAAAGATGCTACCCTCTTGGACTTTGTTGATTCCCTTGAGGTACTTGAAAGTTTCTATCATGTCCCCCTTCTCCCTCCTTTCCTCGAGGCTATACATATTAAGCTCCTTAAGTCTCACTTCATATGTCTTCCGGTGCAGACCCTGCACCATTTTAGTTGCCCTCCTCTGGACAGTTTCCATCCTGTCTATGTCTTTGCAGAGATTGGGTCTCCAGAACTGCACGCAGTACTCCAGATGTGGTCTCACCATCTGTCTGTACAGAGGGATAATAACTTCTTGTTTTCTGCTGGTGATGCCTCTCCCTATGCATCCCAGTATCCCCCCAGCCCTCCTTGCTGCCCGCTCACATTGCTTGCCCACCTTTAGGTCATCTGATATGACTACCCCCAGGTCCCTTTCCATTTTTGTTGTTGTTAGTATCTCACCCCCATTGTGTACTCTTCCCTGGGTTTTGTTTCCCAGGTGCATTACCTTGCACTCTTAGCATTGACTCTAAGCTGCCATACATTTGACCATTCCTCTAACCTCGCCAAGTCCCTTCTCATCCTTTCCACCCCACCTTGTGCATCAACTCTGTTGCAGATCTTTGTGTCATCTGCAAAGAGACATACTTTTCCTTCCAGTCCCTCTGCAATGTCACTTATAAAGACATTGAAGAGGACTGGTCCTAATACTGAACCCTGCGGTGATGAAACTCGTGCAATAGGAAAAATATTGAAACTTATCAGATGGTGTGTTCTGGTGGCAAGATTAACATGTGCCGACTCTAGTTTTTAACAAATGAAAATAATATATGGAGGTTCATTCGTAACAGGGGAAATTAATCAGCTTGACTCGTCACTGATTAGCTGATTTTCAAATGCTTTGGGTGCTGGCTGCATATCTAGCCTATAGTAAATTAATAGAAAATTATCAAAAGAGATAAAAACAAGCATTTGTCAATGCCGAATGTTTGCTTGCTGGCATTGGCATTGGTAGTGTACAAGTTACAGAGCTGCATAATAGGAATGGCAGTGAAGTACTGAACTGAAGCCAACCCCACCACTACCCTGCAGAGAGTGACACGCATTGGGATGTGCCTTTGGGTCGCCAGGTATAACGACCACGCCATTTCACCACACCCTACCCTGCTGACACTGACAAGTGTCACGGTGTGCCTTGGGGTCTTTGGTTCTTATGCGCACCCCATTCCATCAGGAAATACAGAGAGATGGGTGTGGTATAGGAGAATGGGGTGACATTTGAGCCCGAAGAGTCCGAGGCACACATTGATGCCTCTCACTGGCTGCAGGGTGTGGGTGGGGGTGGAATGGTATGAGCACTACAGGCAAGAATCCCAAGTCACACCCCTGATGCCTCTCATTCTCTACAGGGTGGGGCGTTATGGTCGCAAACCCTAACGCCTCAGGCATTCGTTGGTATTTTCACACCAAATTTTCAACATGGTTTTTTTGTGACCCCCACCTCATGAACAGTGGCAATATCAGTTTGTTAGCTGAAAACTGCTTTTGCACAGCGATTACGTCAGTTGGCACCACAGGTCAAAAACACATTCCGAACAGGATGTGAAAATGACAGCGTACAGTTCATGGGAGGTGTAAAATGGCAATGTTGAAAATCTGCTGTGAAAATCTTAAAAATGGTGAAGTCACAAGCATGCATAGAAACTATGCAACGCACACACGTAATGTAACTAGTTTGGGGATTTTTTTTACAGCAGATTGTTAACACAGGCATTTTGGGACCTCCGATCATGAACAGTGTCAGTGTGATTTTCTTTATCTGTCCGAACAATGATTTCCCACAGCGACCACGCATTTCTGCGCAGAAAGTGTGAAAACACATTTCGGCGATGTTGTGGAAAATGATAGCTGTACTGTTCATAAGGAGGTGTGGAAAAATGCCACTGGTGAAAATCTGGACTGAAAATATTACAAATTCATGAACTTACGAGGGTGCGTGGAAACTGCGTAATGCTCACTCGTAACACAGTCATTTCATGGAGTTTTGTAACCAGATTTTCAACATAGCCATTTTAAGACCTCTGCTCATGACCAGTGTCACTGTGATTTTCTTAATCTGTCCTTAATATTGTTTTCGCACACCGACTGTACCATTGTGTGCTACATGTGTGGAAACACATTTTGGGCAAGATGTGAAAAATGGTAGCTCTACTGCTCATAAGGAAGTGTGGTAAAATGGCACTGTTGAAAATCTGGTCTGCAAATATTACAAATTCGCAAACTTGCCAGTGTGCGTAGGAACTGTGCAACGTGCGCTCCTAAAACAGTCATTTTTGGGAATTTTTTCACCAAATTTTCAACATAGCCATTTTAACACCTCTGCTCATGACCAGTGTCACTGTGATTTTCTTAATTTGTCCCATACATTGATTTCGCACACCGACTGCGCCATTGTGCGCTACATGGGCGGAAGCATGTTTTGGGTGAGATGTGAAAAATGACAGCTCTACTGCTCATAAGAAGGTGTGGTAAAATGGCAATGTTGAAAATATGGAGGAAAATATTGAAAATTGCGAACTTACGAAAGCTATGAGAACTGCGCAATGCACGCCAGAAAATGATCATTTTAGATTCTTTCCACCAAATTTTCAAAATAGGCTCATGAGAGCCCACCTATGAACACTGGCAGTGTTATTTGATTAATTGGTCCCGAAGGTGATTTCACGAGTGACTGCGAAATCACCCTTCGGCCCTGAATAACGCCATGACAGTGACAGCATTCATCAGAGAAGGGTCCCAAAACCCTATGTTGAAAATTAGGTGCAAAATTCCAAAAATGCCCAAGATATGCAACAAAGTTGAAAACCCTGTCTATTACATTATACAGCTTACCGGCATTTCCTCAGTTTGCGGTCGGCTTTGAAGAGTGCAGATGTGTTCCGGTCCACCAAGATCATCGCGACGACTCGGAGGTAAGTATGGGGTGAGGAGGGGTGGGGAGGCAGGGCACAGTGGGTGGGTGCGGTGGGGGCAGGGAGACTGCGAGGGACCGCTTTTTAATTTACATTTTTTTTTATTATTAAGACGACGCGGGACGCTTGCTACGCTGGGTGGGCTCAGCATGGCAGCTGGAAAGGCTGTTTGGGGGCTGGAGCTGATGGGGAATTGGCACCCCTGCTGCATACATGGCTTGTGCCACGCTGGGGTGGGCTCCTCAGCGTGGCAGCTGTAAGGCTGTTTGGTGGAGGAGCCGACGGGGGATTGGGCACCCCGTCGGCTTACAGACGTGTGCCACACTGGGGGCTCCAGAGCGGCACCAGGAAAGCTTTTTGGGAGGGCAGCCGGGAGCTGATGGGGCATTGGGCACCCCATCGGCTATACAGTATGGGGGGGAAGCGCGCCGGCATGCAATATGCGTGCATGCGTGTTGAGGGGGGGAGCTCTGCTCACTGAAGCGGAGCTCTCCCTTTCAACTGTATGCCACTGCATTTTCAACTGCTGTCATAGACAGCTGGAGCAGTGATTGGTGCACTGCGACGGTGCCTGCAAACACACTGACTGAACTGGAAGAGGCTGACACACCTCTGGACAACTCGGATGATGGCACTATGTTTCTTGCATATGCGTGCAAGCAAACATAAAAATCAGTCCATCCAGACAGATTTGGTGTGTGAAGTCAGTCAATCACAAAATTGCAGTAACAGCATATCGGCTTGAGCATACATTCAGTGCTGTACACTCCTGGAGGGACGTAGGCCTATACTGGCGTGATAGTCTGCATCTGTCCAGGAGGGGAACCAGGATCCTATGTGACAGGTTTAAATGCTTCATTGGCAAGCATTTAAACTAGCCAAGGGGGAAGGCACTGAAAAGGAGAAGGGGAAATCCTAGCCCCTCCCAAAAAATCAGGGTAGTTAGTGAGGTAAACACCATGATAGAGCAGTTGATAGGGAGAAGGGCAGGGGTAAATGGAGAAAAAGACAAAGGCAGTAAGGATAGGGATGGGGCAGAAAGAAATAAGGCCATAAAAAATGGAGGGTAATGAGTACCAATGTCCATAGGCTAGGTAAAAAGCTCCCTGAAATGGTGGCCTTGATGGAAGAAGGATGCCTGGATATCGTGGCAGTCACAGAAACATGGTACACAGAGAACCATGACTGGGATGTCAACATACCAGGGTACACAATCTACAGGAGGGACAGACAGGGTAGAAGAGGAGGAGGAGTAGCTCTCTATGTAAGGGAAGGGATGAAAGCATCAGATCTAAAGGGTAAACAGGGAGGAGAGCAGGCACTGTGGGTCACCCTGGAGACTAGAAATGGCACCACAACCTGTCCAGGGGTTGTATACAGATCCCTGTCTCAGGGTGAGGAAATGGACAAGGAAATGATAGAAGGCATCCTTAGGATGGCAGAGAAAGGGGAGATATTGCTGATGGGGGACCTAAATATGCCAGATGTTAACTGGAGCACCTTTACTGCAGCCACATCCAAGAGCAGAGCCATTCTCGATGCCCTACAGGGGGCATGCTTCTGACAGCTAGTTTTGGAACCCACTCAGGAGGGAGCAATCTTAGACCTGGTACTCTCAAATGGGGACAGAGAGAGGATCTGAGATCTAGAAGTGGGTAGCCATCTGGGAACAAGTGACCACCAAACAGTGTGGTTTACAATAAACTTAGCTGTAGAGTCAAGCCATACAAAAGTGAAGGTCTTCACTTCAGGACTTCAGGAGGGCTGATTTTGTCAAATGGGAGAGTGCCTCAGAAACGTACTACCAAACAGGCAAGAAGGTGGGGTGGAGCAACAATGGGGAAACATCAAAAGCGCCATCACAGAGGCAACAAGCCTTTGTGTGAAGCAAATAAACAAATCAAAATGAAAGAGAAAACCACTATGGTTCTCAAAAGAAGTGGCGGAGAAGGTTAGGGAGAAAAAGATAGCATTCAGGAAGTATAAGGAAACACAGAAGGAACAGGACAGAGAACTGTACCAGTCAAAGCAGAAGAAAGCAGTAAATGCAGTCAGAATAACAAAGGTCCAAACTGAGGAAAGGATAGCCAACTTGGTTAAGAAGGGGGATAAAACCTTTTACAGGTACGTTAGGGAGCAAAGAAAGACTAAGGCAGAGATACTGAGGCTGAATAAAGAGGAGGGTGGTTGGGCAGAGAGGGACAGTGAAAAAGCAGGGATACTGAATGAATACTTCTGCTCAGTATTCACAATGGAAGAGCAGGGGCAGATACCTAATCCAGTCAATAGAAGCACTCTGGATAGGGGGGTGATATTAGTCCTTTCACAGAAGAAAGGATTCTGAAAGAACTCCTAAAACTGAAGGTGTATAAAGCAATAGGGCCTGATGGGATTCACCCCAGAATTCAAAAAGAATTAAGGGAAGAACTAGTAACACCACTGACTACCCTTTTTTTGTATAATATTTTTATTGTTTTATCTTCAGAAAGTACAGATATTCCAAGATTCACATACTCTATAATTGCATCAATCATATGACATATATTACAGATGTTAACTGGAGCGCAGTTGCAGCTGCCACTTCCAAGAATGCAGTTATTCTAGATGCCCTACAGGGGGCATGCCTTGGACAACTAGTACTGGAGCCCACTCGAGAGGGAGCAATATTAGACTTGATTCTCTCAAGTGGAGAGAGGATCACAGATGTAGAAGTGGGTAGCCATCTGGGAACTAGCGACCATCGAACAGTATGGTTCACAATAAACACAGCAATAGAGTCAAGCCATACAAAGACAAAAGTACTGGACTTTAGGGGGGCTGACTTTGCCAAAATTGGTGAGAGCCTAAGGAATGCAGTAGCAAATGGGCAGGAAGGAGGGATGGAAGAACAATGGGGAATAATTAAACTGCCATCACAGAGGTAACAGCCTTTGTGTGAAGCAAATAAACAAAACAAGATGATGTAAGAAACCACTATGGTTCTCAAAGGAAGTGGCAGTGAAGGTTCAAGAGAAAAAGAAAGTCAGGAAGTACAAGGAATCGCAGAAGGAGCAGGATAGAGAACTGTATCAGTTAAAGCAAAAGAGGCTGGGAAGGCAGTCAGAACAGCAAAGGCCCAAACCGAGGAAAAGATAGCCAACTCAGTTAAGAAGGGGATAAAACCTTTATAGGTACATCAGGAGCAAAGGAAGACCAAGGGAGGGATAGTGAGGCTTAATAAAGGGGAGGAGGGTGGGCAGAGGAGACTATGAAAGGCAGAGATACTAAACAAATATTTTTGCTCAGTATTTACAAATGAAGAGGGGAGGTACATAAAACAAACAGTAGTAACACTCTGGATACAGAAGTTGATACCAGCCCATTTACAGAAGAAAGGGTTCTGAAAGAACTCTTAAAACTGAAGGTGGACAAAGCAATGGGGCCTGATGGGATTCATCCCAGAATTCTAAAGAGCTAAGGGTAGAACTAGTGACACCACTGACTACCCTTTTAACAAATCATGGGAGGATGGGGTGGTACCCAAGGACTGGAGGAGGGCAGATGTGATTCCTCTTCACAAAAGTGGGAGCAAGGCAGAAGCAGGAAACTACAGACCTGTTAGTTTAACCTCAGTGATAGGGAAATGATGGAATCACTTGAAGGAAAGAATTGTCGAGTATCTAGAGGCCAGAGGGCACAGGAACCTGCAGCATGGATTCACAGCGGGAAGGTCATGCCAGATGAATCTGATAGATTTCTTTGACTGGGTGACCAAAGTAGTAGATCAGGGAGGGGCTGTGGACATGGCCTACCTAGACTTTAGCAAGGCATTTGACACAGTCCCATACAAAAGATTAATATACAAGTTAGCCAGCCTGGGAATGGGTCCCAAGATGACAGCCTGGGTAAAGAATTGGCTGGAGAATAGGACACAGAGAGTAATAGTAAATGGAGTCCACTCAGAAGAAAAGAGGGTTACTAGTGGGGTACCGCAGGGTTCAGTATTAGGAACGGTCCTCTTCAATGTCTTTATAAGCGACATTGCAGAAGACTGGAAGGAAAAGTATGTCTCTTTGCAGATGACACTAAGATCTGCAACAGAGTTGATGCACAGGGTGGGTGGAAAGGATGAGAAGGGACTTGGCAAGGTTAGAGGAATGGTCAAATGTATGGCAGCTTAGATTCAATGCTAAGAAGTGCAAGGTAATGCACATGGGAAACAAAACCCAGGGGAAGAGTACACAATGGGGGTGAGATACTAACAACAACAAAATGGAAAGGGACCTGGGGGTAGTCATATCAGATGACCTAAAGGTGGGCAAGCAATGTGAGAGGGCAGCAAGGAGGGTTGGGGGATACTGGGATGCATAGGGAGAGGCATCACCAGTAGAAAACAGGAAGTTATTATCCTCTGTACAGACAGTTGGTGAGACCCCATCTGGAGTACTGTGTGCAGTTCTGGAGACCCAATCTCCGAAAGACATAGACAGGATGGAAGCTGTCCAGAGGAGGGCAACTAAAATGGTGCAGGGTCTGCACGGAAGACATATGAAGAGAGACTTAAGGAGCTTAATATGTATAGCCTCGAGGAAAGGAGGGAGAGGGGGACATGATAGAAACTTTCAAGTACCTCAAGGGAATCAACAAAGTCCAAGAGGGTAGCATCTTTCAAAAAGAGGTGTGCAAGAACAAGAGGGCACAATTTGAAGATGGGGCGGCTCAGAGGTAATTTAAGGAAGTATTTTTTCACAGAGAGGGTTGTGGATGCATGGAACGGCCTTCCGGAGGAGGTTGTGGAGTCAAAATCAGTGGTGGAATTCAAGCATGCATGGGATAGTCATAAGGCAATTCTGGGGGGTTGGGGTAGGAAGAAGTAGGCTGCTGGTTAACTAGGATCTGCAGCTTATCCAGTAGGTAGGGAAATGGGCACACTGGGTGGGCCAAGCAGTCCTTATCTGCCGTCAAATTCTATGTTTCTATGTTTCTATTATTTGCAGTTATCAGACCACTTTTAAAAAATAAAGTTATATAACAATTGTTGGCAGGGCTTTTTTTAATTTTTTGGAATCAACTAAATCTTCCAGCACCAATGTATGGACTTAATATATATGGATTCCCCCTTTTACTGATACATCATTGTAGTCTCGCTTTTTTCCCCCTTTTTTTTTATAGTTTCCCTCTCTCTCTTCTTAACTTCTTATATATCTTTTCTTTCCTATATTCTGTTCTCAATTGTTCTTTATTACTCCACAGTCCTTTTACGAATGTACTTTTTTCCCTTTTGCAGCATCATATATAATTATGTAACATTTTAATATAAACCGCATCTAATCATACTATCCGCTTTAAGTTCACTACAAATGTCAAGTATATGCTAATTACATGACCTGTATTGCTTACTATATTTTAAACCAAAAGCTCCTTGTATTATTGTAGCAATGTTCTTATTATATGCTGCCTCAATTTCTTTAAAAAAAAAAATCCTCACATTGTACTGTACTGTAAGAGGTTTGTCTGTATATCTTATGAGAAATTAATAAAAAAGTTTAACTGTAAAAAATAAAGTCTCTAATGCTGGCCCTAAAATCCAGTCTTTGGCCAGCACCCTATAAAAGAGTAATTAAATGTCGATTTGTAATAAGACTGTATAGTCTACTGGGAATAGAGTTGTAAACTCTTTCAACATATTATATTCGATAATCAATTTAAAATGAACAAAGTCATACAAATGAACTTTTTTAAAACAAAAAATTAAAAATTACAACAATGAAATTGCAACCTATTTCATATGTCTGCAACATCAGTATTATCTTAGGTATGTTAAATGCTATTATACTCGTAACATCTTCTTTCCACATAGCGGAGCTATGAGTGGAGAATATTATTTTCATACTCCCCTCATTTAAACTACCCCACCAAACCCCTCTGAGAAAATTAGTAACTCTGAAGGAGTGAAAGCAGCAATACATGGGGCCCAGAGCCTAGAGAACTGATCTGCCTTTCCCTTCAGTGTAAACCTTAACCTTTCCATTGCCAGAGTGGACAACATTAGGTTTCTCCACATAGATATTGTGGGTACTGCACATGAAACCCATGTATTTAATATGATTTGTCTAGCTATGATAAGCATTTCCCTCACCCATCTAGGATACAAGGACCCTTCCCCCTGTCTTTCCACAATTAGTCCAAAAAGCAGGGAGAGTGGGGACATTTCCAGAGATTGGCCCCACATTCTACCTACCTCAGTCTTTATCTGGTCCCAAAAATTCTGCAAAAATTTGACATCCCAAGACACAATGGAGATAAGTACCTCTTTCATTCGTACATCTACCACACATTGGTGAGATATTAGGATGATATTTGTTAACCCTGACAGGAGGATAAAAAAGAAAGTGGAGAAACCTATATTGTGCCTCTTTAAGTTTGTTGCAAGTTAGCAGACTCATGTAAGAGAGCACTATTTGTTCCCAAGTCTCATGCACCAAATCGAACCCTAGGTCTGTACCCCATTTTACTCTGCTGGCCTCAGCTGGTTCACCAAAACACTGCCTGTCTAGTTTTGCCACTCTCCCAATAAGACCCTTCTCACTAATGCTAGTGTAACCCCCCTGTTACCCAGGGTTACTAGAATCCCAGTAAGACCTAGTGGTAGGCAGGGAAGGCAGCTTTTGAAACTCCAGTTAAATGGATTTCACACTGTCTCACTCTGTTCTCAGTCTCAGCTGAGACTGAGGGACAACATAATTTTAGAACTGTCACAGCTGCATAAGCCACACTGGAATGTTGCAGTTGGAGGTTACAGTAGAACGTTGGGGAATTTGAAACCAGTCTGTGTGCAGTCTGAGTGAGAGACTGTAGTTCAGTAGAGTGTGTACAGGCTCTAAGAGCTTTAAGCTCTGTTTCAGAGCTACTTTTGGTTAAAGTGTGTGTTTCCACCTGAAGAGGAACACAGGAACTTGTAATTGAAGTGGTGGAGACTGCTCTCAATGGTTCAGAGCCCCATCCCTGAGGGGATGGGGGGAAGGTGTTTGCCTGTTTTCCAGGGGCAACCCCCCCTGGGTCCGGCTAAGGGAAAGGAGCTGCCTGTTCAAGTTGTGCTGAGGCACCAGAAGCTCTAAGAGGAAGATTCATTTTGGAGGAAACGCCTGTGGGGCACCTGCAACCAAAGGGTGAGTTCACTCTGAAAAAGGGCCAAGTGTTTTCACCTGAACAGAAGGAAACTAAAGGGACTGTTACTATGGGCTCAGGAAAAGACAGCCAAGTACAGTTGGAAAATGTGGGGATTGGACTGCTTAATTCCATGGGGGAGGGTCTAGAGTAATGGACAAAGCCACTAATAAGTATGTTCAAGTACAGCACAAATGGAAAGAAAGACTGTGGGGATTGGACTGCTTAATTCTGTGGGGGGTCTAGAGTAATGGACAATGCCAGTTATTTTTAAGTATGTTCAAGTCCAGCACAAATGGGAAGCAAGACAAGTAGATGGAATGTGAAATACATTTAGCCAGAATCTACACAGCAAAGTGTTAAAGGATGAGGTGTTTACAGTCCAGAGAAATGGCTGGGTATGAATTGTGGGAGCAAGAGGTGGGAGACCCCCCCATCAGTAGTAACCAAATTCACCTCTATGGATTTGCTCTGAGACACCTTCTGCTTTCTCTCAGGTACTTGGCCAGTGCCTGAGGAAAGTACCCAGATGTGGGATTAAGAGGAAGATTCCCTGATGGTGCTCTTAGGTGGTTTAGGGAGCCACCAGAAAATGTTTTCATGAAGTATGGAAGGTGTCCAAGTGGCTGGCAAGGGAGCTGAGCCAGGGAAAACCCAGAGCAGTGTACAAGTTCGGGCTGTGTAACCCAAAGCAGTGTACAAGCCCAGGCTGTGTGCCCAGTATGTTGTAGAGCCTGAGGGCTAAAGTGATGAGGATGTGTTCTGGTCTCTTTTAATCTGCATTACTAGGAGTGTAGCCCCGTGGGGGTCCATCTACACTTTGTTTATTCTGTTTGGATGTGAATAAAAGCCACACTTTAGAATCCCACTTCTGGTATTGGACAGTACAGTTATTGTTTCCTGTGTTCGGAGTTACTTGGGTGCCCCTGTGCAGAGTAGCCAAACCTAGCCTTTGTGCTGAGTGACCTATCCCTTCCCGAACCCAGCCCACCTGGTATTGCTGTCAGATGGAAACGGCAGACCGGGTAGGGGTTACACTAGCATCTCTGATTACTTTTTCTATTTGTAGAATCCTTTCCCCCCATGAAGCCTGTGCATAATTTTTCCCCATAATGCCAAACTTGAAAGTAGCGATACATATGTGAGTTTGATAAAGGTAAGTTTTTTTTAATAACTTCAAATGTAGCAACTTGGTCTTTTCTCCATAAATTTCCCAAACATTTAATCCCTCTGGTTTCCCAGAGAGCAAATCCTACATCATCCCATTCTGGTAGAAACTCTGGGTTTCTGGCTATTGGCACCAGGGCTGTACTACTGTCCAGTGTACTACCTCTCTTCTTGAAACATCTCCAGACCTCTAAAACTGCCAGCACTAAAGGATTAGGGCATGGTAGCCGGGCAAATGCTCTTTCACCTCCAGGTGCCAAGTATGCTGAGAGGCGAACCGGACAGCCATCTTGCTCCAAAATCAAGCCATGAAGCAGCTTCTCCCCTTGTCACCCAATTATAAATGTATCTAAATTGAGCTGAGAGAAAGTATACCCTCATATCTGGGAATTCCATGCCACCCTTTTCTTTAGCTGCTTTGAGTCTATTCAAAGCCATCCTCGGTCTACCCCCCTTTCAGATAAAATTGGAGAAATTCCTATCCAATTTTTGTAATCTTTCTTAGTTAGGCTAAATGGCACCATCTGCATTATATATAGTAATCTGGGCAGTATATTCATTTTTATAAGGTTAATCCTTCAAATTCCATAATATCGGCAAACCATTCCATCGTAACATGTCTTCCTGTACTCGCTTAATAAAAGGAGAATAATTAAAATTCATAATGTTTTTTAAGTTCCCTTCCTACTTTTAATCCTAAGTACGTGAGGCAATGTCTCACCGCTTTTAATCCCCAGGTAGTCTTCTCTCTAAAGTTAACTTCCTTGTCCAGGTACATAAGTTCAGACTTATTAAGGTTACGCCTGTAACCAGAGAAAACAGCAAACTCCTTTACCAGCTCTAGTAACACAGGAACCAAGGACTCCAGCTTAGTTACAAAGAAAATTAAATCATCCGTATATAAAGATATGCGGTGTTGGACACCATTTCATATGCTAATGCCCTGAATTAAGTCACTCTCCCTCACCCTACAAGCCAAGGGTTCAATCGCTATGGCCAACAGCAGGAGGGAGAGGGGACAACCCTGACTTGTGCCCCTGAAAACCTGGAAGTCTGCTGAGGGAACACCATTCACTAATACTCTTGCCATGGGTTTATGATACAGGAGTTTTACCAATTTAATGAAATCAGCACCTACCCCAAATCTTTTTAAGACCTCAAAGAGGTACTCCCATTCAATTCTATCAAACGCCTTTTCTGCATTCATTGATAAAACACAAGCTTTTCCCAGGTGTTTAGTCCCCCACCATATCATATTCAGGAGTCTTCTAATATTATGGTATAACATCCACCCCTTAATAAAACCTGTCTGGTCAGGATGGATGATCAAGGGTAGCAGTGATTCTAAATGTAAGGCCAGCACTTTAGCTATGATTTTACAATCATAGTTGAGTAAAGATATAGATCTATAAGATGCACAATCTGAACTATCTTTATTGGCTTCAGTAATAAATGAATATTAGCCAGGGAGCATGAGGCTGAAAGTCCCCGCCTCTTTTATCATATTGCTCATGGGTCCGGCTATAATGTCTTTTAGCAATTTATAGTATTCTGCCCCAAACCCATCTGGTCCCTCTGCCTTCCCTGATTTTAGCCCAGATATTGCTCATTTAATTTCTATTTCGGAGACCTCTACCCCCAGATCTCGAGCTTGGTCTTCAGACAGTTTAGGAAGTGTACATTTATCCCAAAAAAGCTTTGCTTCTGCCTCAGTGCCTGCACATTATGCCCTGTACAAATTTGAGTAAAAGTCTTTGAATATCCCCAAAATTTCCCCCTTCTCGGGTAGTAGTGCGATTGCCTCTATCCTTAATGGACACAATCTTATTGGGGACCCTTCTTTCCTTCATCAATAGGACCAGCAAAAGGCCCGGTTCATTACCCCATTCATAGATATGCTGCCTGGTAAACATTAAATTATTTTGTGCTAAGCCATCTAAAGTCTCATTAATAGCCTCCCGAACCATTTTCAACAGTTGCCTATCACCAGTTTTGTTGTCCTGCATGACTTTAATTTCTAGTTCTTTAATCATTTTCTCAAGGTCATTAATTTTTACTCTTTTCTCCTTTTTCACCTTTGCTCTGTAACTAATTATAGCTCCCCTCATTACTGCCTTACCAGCTTCCTATACCAAGCCTTTCGAGGGAACTGAGTCTTTATTGGTGGCCCAGTAATCTTCCCATGAGGATTTAACAAAGTCTCTAAACTTCTCTTTACATAATAAGTATGTGGGGAACCTCCATTGACTGGGCCTTTTTACAGCCGTATGTCCCCCTAAATTCAGTTATACCATTGCATGGTCTGACAACATTATCGGACTATGTGAGACATATTTGACCCTGGTGAACAAATCTTTTGCTACGAAGATGTGATCCAATCTGGACCAAGAATCATGCGGTATGGAATGAAATGTAAACTCCCTAAGCCCCGGATACAGTGTACACTAGCTATCTATCATGTCTAGCTCCTGCAGACCCATTGCCCAGACTTCGGTGGTCCGATTTTGTTTCCTACCTGCCCCTTTATAATCCATTACCCAATCCATAATGCAATTGAAATCTCCCCCCCCCCCAATATAAGGCCAGGAAATTGCTCCCTATGTAGGATATTCAGCACCTTTTGAAAGAAATTAGGGTCATAGACTGCTGGAGCATAAATATTCCCAAATGTAATCTCACAGCCTCGTGATTCTACCCTCACAAACACATAGTGCCCCTCTTTATTGTCCCTAACTACCTTTAGGACCTCGAAGGGAAAGTTTTAATTGACCAAAATTGCTACTCCCCTTTTGTGCAAGGAGTAAGAGGCAGCATGACATGAACCCACCCAACCCCCCACCAACTTATTATGTTCTTTAGGAAGGAAATGTGTCTCCTGGAGCATTGCCACTTGTGCCTTCCACCTTTCCAAGGCAGCTAGAATCTTAGATCTCTTGACAGGAATATTAATACCCTTACTGTTCCATGATATCATCACATCCTCTAATCCATTCACCATCATGTCACTCCAAAATTGTCAACAACCCCCCATAGCGTAATTTATATTCACCACTCATCAGCTGTAACATATTCAGGTTACTTTGAACAGATAAGTAAAAAAAAACAGCTTAACTATTAAACATTAACTTTCCCCAACTATGAACAGTGCCAAATCCCCCCACCCTCCTCCCCCACCAAACATTTCCAGCCATAAACTTTTAATCCTTTGATAGTTTATATTACTATTCTTTTTAGAACTAGCAGCCCATCTGGCTGACATGTTCTGCATACCTCAAATCCCTCACACACAAATCTTCTGTTCCCCCCCTCACCCCGCACCTATTAGCCCCCTACTTTTTAACAAAGCAGCCCTTTAGGAAAATAACTTAGCCTGATTTCTAACAGGCTACTTCCCACGGTAGGCTATCCGCTCCATCCTGCAGCTCCATGAAGGAAGCTGTAGGTCGCCCTCCCACATGCCAGTGAATTCAACGTTTTGCTTTTCCATTCTTCCCCACATATTTATTCAACTCCTATGTTATGCACACAGAAATTGTCACTTCTCCAGATGTAGGCACAAGCAAATGTGGTGCTCTACAGTTAAAACCTAGGTATTACCATCATACCCTTGTCTGTGGGCTTAATGTGTGCTTTAACTATTTTCATCTCAGTTTTCATATCTTTGTTTTGCACATCAAATTGAGTCCCACTTAAGCATGTTTTGGAGGTGCTCCCACAGCCTTAAAAGGAAAAACCCTGCCCTCCACGTAGCTTCATAAGTCAGGACTGGTAAAATAACAAGCAGAAAGATGTAGGATCACTAACTGTTTGATACAGTTTTCTTTATTCTTTTTGTCCCAGTCCTGGATGAACGACTTTAGTTTATGTGGCTCCCAGAATGAGTATGTTGCCCCTTCAATGCGTACTCTCACTATTGCCGGGTAGGCCAAAAAAAATTAAATATTCCACTCCCTCAGCATATTCATGGCTTCATTAAAAGCCTGGAGCTTTTTCTGCACATGTTGAGACAAATCCTGATGTAAAGTTAGCCTGCATTCTTCGTAGATTAGATCCTTCTTAGCTCTGAAGGCTGACATGATCTCTTGCCGGCCCAGGAAGTTATGTAGATGGAAAATAATCTGTCTAGGTGGCTGGCCTTCTGGTGGCCATAGAGCAAGCGCCCTGTGAGCCCTCTCCAGCTTCAGTGCACCATTTTTGACTTGCATGCCCAGGATTTTCGGTAGGATTTTGGAGCAAAATTCAAGGACGCTTTTAACCTCCTTTCCTGCAGCCAAACCCCATAGTCGAAGATTGCTCCTCTGATTAGTTTTTTTGGTAGTCCAATGTTTCTTTCAAGTAGTCCACCTCCTTCTCCAAGGCTAAAACTCTCTCTCTGGCAAGTTGTTAACAACATCTTTTATATTAGAGACCCTCTGCTCCACCTCTGATAGTTGCTTTGTGTTTTCTCCAACTTCCGAGGTAATAGAAGCAATTTTAGATTCAAACGCATCTAGCCATGGTCCCAGCCCCTGCAGAACTTGATCACCTACAGCACGGCTTACCACTGCAATTTGGCTGCTGACCATGAGATAGGCCCCATTGTGGATGCGCTTGATGCGTCTCCCAGGCCCGACTTTTTGTTAAGATTTTTTGCCACATTCCGCGTTGATTTACCGGGCACCAGATATTCCTCCATGTTCTCCGATGTTAACACAAGCCTCCAGGATATAAAAAACTTAGATCTGCTTTGTTAAATTATGAATTTCATTTTAGAAGGTGTGGAGGTACGTAGATCTGCATCCGCTCTAGTCGCTGCTCATTAGCACCCCTTTGACTACACTTTTTAATAAATCATGGGAGGATGGTGTGGTACCTGAGGACTGGAGGAGGGCAGATGTGATTCCTCTTCACAAAAGTGGGAGCAAGACAGAGGCAGGAAACTACAGGCCTGCCAGTCTGACCTCAGTGGTAGGGAAAATGATGGAATCACTTCTGAAGGAAAGAATTGTTGAGTACCTAGAGGCCAGTGGGACACAGGACCCAAGACAGCATGAATTCACAGCAGGAAGGTCATGTCAGACAAATCTAATTGATTTCTTTGACTGGGTGACCAAAGCAGTAGATCAGGGAGGGGCTGTGGATATGGCCTACCTAGACTTTAGCAAGGCATTTGACACAGTCCCACACAAAAGATAAATAAACAAATTAGCCAGCCTGGGAGTGGGTCCCAGGGTGGTATCCTGGGTAAAACACTGGCTGGACAACAAGACACAGAGGGTAATAGTGAATGGAGTCCACAGTGAAGAAAGGGGGGTTACTAGTGGGGTACTGCAGGGTTCAGTACTGGGGCCGGTCCTTTTTAATGTCTATATGTGACATTGCAGAGGGACTGGAAAGAAAAGTATGTCTCTTTGCAGATGACACAAAGATCTGCAACAGGGTTGATACATAAGGTGGGGTGGAAAGGATGAAAAAGGACTTGGCAAGGTTGGAGGAATGGTCAAATGTATAGCAGGTTAGATTCAATGCAAAGAAGTGCAAAGTAATGCACATGGGAAACAAAAAACCAGGGGAAGAGTATGCAATGGGGGGTGAGATACTGACAACCACAAAAAAGGAAAGGGACCTGGGGGTAGTCATATCAGATGACCTAAAGGTGGGCAAGCAATGTGAGAAGGCAGTAAGGAGGGCTGGGGGTATACTGGGTTGCATAGGGAGAGGCATCACCAGTAGAAAACAGGAAGTTGTTGTCCCTCTGTACAGACAGTTGGTAAGACCACATCTGGAGTACTATGTACAGTTCTGGAGACCCCGTCTCTGCAGAGACATAGACAGGGTGGAGGCTGTCCAGAGGAGGGCAACTAAATGGTGCAGAGTCTGCACCAGAAGACATATAAAGAAAGACTAAAGGAGCTTAAGATGTATAGCCACGAGGAAAGGAGGGAGAGGGGGGACATGACAGAAGCTTTAAAATACCTCAAGGGAATCAACAAAGAGCAAGAGGGTAGCATCTTTCAGAAAAAGAGAAGTGCAAGAACAAGGGGGCACAAACTGAAGATAAAGGAGGGATGGCTCAGACATAATATGAGGAAGTATTTCTTCACAGAGAGGGTTGTAGATGCGTGAAACAGCCTTCCTGAGGAGGTCGTAGAGTCAAAAACAGTGGAGGAATTCAAGAATGCATGGGACAGACATAAGGCAATTCTAGTAGGGGGTAGGAGGAAGTAGGCTGTTGGTTAACTAGGATCTGCAGTTTATCCATTGGGTAGGGAAATGGGCAGACTAGGTGGGCCAAGCGGTCCTTATCTGCCATCAGATTCTATGTTTCTATATTTCTAAGACTTCCATAAGCCTTCTCCCATGACATCATTCTATCTTTTTTTAAACTGTGATTTTTATTGAAATACAAAAGGAAAACATACAATCATCAAAACATCTTAATAACCAGAAAAATGCATTGATAGTTCTGACCTAGTAACTAGACAGGCTCAGCATAAGTCCACAATAAAGGGGATGTCATTCCATCTTTAATGTCACAAGCTGTCTCAATCAGTGCTGTCTCAGAAAAAAGTCAGGCATGCTGTTTAAAAAACAGGAGCAGTATAGAGGCATAAATCTGGGATTAGATTAAAAAATTACCATAGTACACAGTTTAATTATAGAAAACAAGTCACGTTTTATTAAACAGCCTATAAGAAAATTGGAAAAAGAAAACATTGTTATGTTTGCTCTTAATCTTTAAATTATGGTCAAGCTATTTCAAAAAATGCATGTGAAACATTTTTGTTTTTATGTTTTTAACAGTTTTAGTAAGTTTGTAAATACCAGTGTTCTAGAAAATTTGGAAGGTTTGCTCACTTGTCAGTGAGCTAGAGTATAAATCTATTAAATGTCACTGGCTAAGTTACAAGCAATTTAGAATTCCAGTGTTCAGCAGAAATGCTTGTTAAATCAGAAGGCTCAACATGCTTCCAATAATCTACTTGTTTTGCTTGGAATACTAAAGCATGCACTGAGGGATTTGAATAACCCATCTGTATTAGTCCATTACACGTCACCACACAAAACAATGAGGCTCTATAGGTTTCAGTGGGCCAAAGCAATTAATAACTCAATTTCTTACAAAAAAGATACTGCAACCATAAGAGAAAGAATTCTAACTTGACGGTGACATGTATTTCCTTACCTTATGCATCAAATCAAAATATTGCACTCAAGGACCACAAGATAAATTGTTTAATAAGAACAACTTACAACTGTAAATATGCCAGACAGCTTTGCAAGACAACATCCCCAAGTAAATATGCCAGATAGCTTTGAATGAGAACATCCTAAGTAAATATGCCAGACAGCTTTGCAAGAGGACATCCCGAGACCTCAGGGGAACTATTCTATGCATCAGATGTTTTGTCTAGCAGAGTTTTGTTAAATGTCAGGACTTAATGCTGGTGAAGTAGCCCTGCTTTTAAAGTTCTGAGATCAGGGCAATCATGTATTACATTTTATTTTCTACAGCAGGTTTCTCAGCTATAATTGCTACCCGAATTCAATGCAACCACATTTCTAGACCTGGTCAAGTAAGACCTTTGATACAGCCCATTCCATCCTGCACAATAAGCTCATGGGAGATCTCTCATTCTTATGGTTGACTGGTTCCGCTCCTACCTCTCTCACCATCATTAGTTAGTCAAAGTCAACAAAAACTTATCCTCATCAGATCTGGAGACCCAAAGGGCTCTATTCTAGGTCATAACCTATTCTTTTGCATGATCTCCATTCTGTCTCTCATTACATATTAATAAATACGTGGTTGATACTGCACTGTTTGCCACTAGTGCCTTGATTCATGAGTTGGAATTATCACTACAGCAGGAATTTAACAGTGTCCAATACTGGTCTAATCCAACAGCACTTGCTTAATGCAAAAAAATGAAACTATCTCCATGGCATCTAACCCTAAGCAGAGACTCACTAGGCTACACACTAGCCCGGTCTTCAGAGCTACTGATGAAGCCCCCTTTATATGTGGCAGGATCAAAATCTTGACGGGCCCAATTTTAGAAAGCTGATGCAGGGCTTGTGTCAAGCCCTGCATCTATCACAGTGTTTGGCGCAGCTGTGCCAAACTCCTTTGATGCAACACAGCCCAATTTTAGAAGGCTTAACGAAGCTGCATCATTTTCCAAATTTTACAGTGGCTTGTAACAAAGCTTTAGGCAAGCCCTGAAAATGGGTCCCTGTGTGGCACAAAGTTAGACTAGGGAGGAGCTGGTCTAACTTTCAGCGTTTGGCACAAGGGACTTGTATTAGCGGTTGCAGCAGGCTGCCTTCCAAAATTGCGACTGCGCACTGCTTGACACAAGGTACTCCTTGCATCAGACTGTCTACTGTACATCCCTTGCATCGATCCAAATCCTTCTAAAACTGGGCCCCATGTCTCTACCAACATCAACGTCTTTTACAAGAAGCGCCATTCAAACCTCACCACACTGTATTGCTCCTAGTACAGCCTTACACTCCCAGTCTACTGCAAGGTCTTCCTCATGATGGTCCTGTTGGAGTTTGACTGTACAGCTGTGGTCTATGGAACTGCCCAGAAGTATTCCCTTGCCAAGCTAGACCTCCTCTTCCATACATTCTTTAATTTTTCCCTCAATGACCGCCTACTCAAAATAGCTCCCTTTGCCTGGCTCTCTCTCCCTAACCTCTTGAAGGCTAGGCAACTTTCTCACTGCTTCTCCTTCCTGATCAAACTGTCTCTCTTCTTGCCCAGCTACCTCACCTTACATAGTCTTTTTTTGTTGTTGTTAATAACTTATTTACCCAGGAAAGCCCAGCTGAGCTGTAATATCTTGTTTCCAGTGGGTCCTACTTCTACCCAGTTCCATAGCAGAGTGGACTGGACTCGGAGCACTGAGAGGTTTAATGACTTGCTTACGGTCACACAATTAGTATTTGACTTTAATGAGGTTTTCACTTGGGAGCTCCTGGTTCCCAAGTCACTGCCCTAGAACATAGATCACACTGCCTCTGCTTCTCTCCCATTCTCATACGCCCTCCGCTCATCCAATGCTCACTCATTGTCTGTCCCCTTCTTTAAGACCTTGCTCTGTCCAGGACCTCTGCTGGGCAATCTAATTTCACCTCTCCCCAATTCTAGAGCAGCTTCCCTCTCCTTATCTGCTCCTCCTCATCCTTCTCCCTGGTATCTAAAAGCCCTCATCTAGGATCGTTTTTTACTTTTGTAACTGTATCTAACTATATCCCTCTCCCTTTTTCAGTTCCCACTCCTACATTCTTCTTCTTCCATAGCAGCTCCTTGGG
Source organism: Neoceratodus forsteri (assembly GCA_016271365.2). NCBI lineage: Eukaryota > Metazoa > Chordata > Ceratodontiformes > Ceratodontidae > Neoceratodus > Neoceratodus forsteri. The sequence continues at coordinate 741,344,422 of CM057449.1, forward strand.
AGCCCCCTCTTCTTCTGCTTCCTCCTCCTCTCTGCCCCTCTTTCTCCCCCTGCCATTTTGTGTTCCTACCCAGCAGTTGTGATACTGATATTTTAATTACTACAATTAATACTTTGTTACTGCCAGATTGTGTAGCAGCATGCCCCCTGTTCAATTTATGCATGTTTACATTATTCTGTATTTATATTACCCATTTATTGTAATCTATTTCTGCCTGTTATTTTGTTTCATTCTTCCCCTTTGATAACCCTTTCCCCAGGTTACCGCTGGACATAAGCTCTAGCACAGTGTGGTTTTCTGGTCAACATTTTTTTTTGCTATATAAAACCAGTAGTTCCTGGCGTGTCCCACTGGAACCTATGGCATGGATGTATGACTTTAGAAAAACCAAACCTACTTATGATCATATGCATTACATTATTCATAGTATGCACTACTGTAGGTACAATATAAAAAACAGCTGTCAGCATCACTTCAGCTCATTTACAGTGCTTTTTTCGGTCTTTTGCCATGACAGTTCAATGACTCACCACTGTTAAAACACTACAGAACTTGTAAGCTGCCTTTTCTTTATCATGTTGATTCCCAGATTTTTTTTTTCTATGTACTGTATGTTGCTTGTGTTCAGGGGGCCAGCAGCAGTCTGGCTATTTGTGGTCACATTTAGGTAGTTAGGCAGGTGTTTGTGATCAGGCACCCTTGATTTCTGAGATGTTTCATCATTTCCAACTGCTGACCACCAGCATTGACATACGTCTTTTACAGCTCAAAGAAACCGTAATTAAATAACCACTTCAGTATTGTCTTAAATATCTATGGGAAATCCTTCAGGGGAAATTGGTGATTAATGGTATTTTATCAACTCATTTTCCCATCCTTACAGGAGAATGAGACTGTGTAAACATACCTTTGGAATGTTTCTGCTACCAGGGAATGCAATACAACACGAAAAATAAAAAGAAAGATTGTTGCACTTCAATAAAGTTGATAATTATTACCTCCAGCATATGCTATATAATGCTATTCTGGAAAACTGGATTGATGAGCTTGACTACAGTGTTCCTAAAACACAACAGACTGCCAGAACTGGATACAATACCCTTTTTATCCAAATGTGGAGTCCGGCATGTGTGGATTATAATAATTTAATAACTGGTTAGATGTGATTCTTTTTTGTCTTACACAACTGTTTATCCCCTTCAGTCACTCTGACTAACCCCAATCAGGACAGGTACCCCAGCCCTATCACACAACTTCTCTTGGGCTCACCTTCTCTGTAATGTCCATGCCACAGGACTTACCAGAGGAGCTCAGTCATTGGTGCAGGTCCTGCAAGGGACCAGACTGGGCCATCCCCAGTGCTCAGATCAGAGGTTTTTTCTTCCATTTTCACTCTGGGGACCTGTAAAAGCACTTGATATGCATGCTCCACTAAAGCAGTAGGCAAGGCTAGGGGAATGTTAGGGTGTGTTAGTAGTGATATCACAAGTCGGAAGAGGGAGGTAATAATCCCTCTTTACAAGACACTGGTTAGGCCCCATCTGGAGTGCTGGGTGCAGTACTGGAGGCCACACCTTCACAAGGACATTAACCAAACTGAGGCATTCCAGAGAAGGGCAACCAAAATGGTGCAGGGACTGCATCAGAAAACATATGAGGACGGATTAACGGAGCTCAATATGTATACCCTAGAGCAAAGGAGGGAGAGAGGTGATATGATCGAAACATTCAAACACCTTAAGGGCATTAACAAGGTGAAAGAGTCTAACATGTTTCAATATAAGAAAAATAGCAGGACAAGAGGACACAGCATGAGATTAGAGGGAGGCCGATTAAGGGGTTGTGTGAGGAAGTTCTTTTTCACAGAAAGGGTGGTGGATGCATGGAACGGCCTACCTCAGGAAGTGGTGGATATGAATACAGTGCAGGACTTCAAACAGGCATGGGATAGGCATAAGTGAGCAACACAGATGAGTATGAATAGATAGGCCATTGACAGAGCAAAAGTTGATGGCACATTTATAAGGTAGAAAAATAAATGGACAGACTGGATGGGCCTTGCGGTCCTTATCTGCCATCAACTTCTATGTTTCTATGCTCCACCTATGTGGAGATACACCCAGCATCCAGGCATGGGGTCCCTTTCCCCTTCTTGCAGTCTCATGGTGCCACCACCCAGATTCCTCCAGGTGGCAGCTGACCCATGGTATATGCATCTCCCCCACCAAAGGGAGAACTTCTGTCCTTGGGATGCTCAATCCTCCCTCAATTGGTCAGCCCCAGAGTGACCTGAGGTCATATATGAACCCAAGTTACCAATGCCACAGGTGGTGAGGCAATCAGTGCCTCATCCCACCATGCCATTAGGCCTGGTTAGAGGTGTTTCTAACCAATTTTCAGAACCTGTAGATTGCTGTTATATATGTAATGTGATAACCATCTACTAGTTATGTGCATATAAATTTGATATAAATATATGTTTTAGACTTCTGCTTAGGAAACAGGCCAAGCAGCAAAGCCTCATGGAACATGAGATTTTAAAAGAGAGGAAAGAAGGATCTGCCCTCTCACTGGCCCAGTGGATAAACTAATTAAGTGCTTCCTTTAAACACCTACCAGTCATAGCCTGTGTTAGCTTCTATACACCAGGTTGTATCAGGTTGTAAAGCAGTCACTGTTTTGAACCTAGGAAACTGGTCATAAAAAGGTTACATTTTACAGCATCAGAAGGGAAGCCATTTCTGACAGATACTTGTGGAAATTCTCACAGCTAAGAGAGGTGTTTTGCAGGATGTTGTTCTGAAACTTCAAAGGGAAGTGCTACTATAAACTTATGTTCTGATGAGGAAATAGACTGTCTTGTTTATAATTAAGATATTGTTATCGCTGCAGTTTTCAAACAGGTAGTCAGCTGAGGCATTTGGGTATGCATTGGTCATGTTACAAATTAATTACAGGACTAAGAGTGACCTCGTGCTGTGACATCATGGGGAGGTTGGGACTGTAACTTTAAAGGATAGAATCATCTTTTACTTTGGACTCCTGAAAAAACACACTCTTGTTCCCACCTTGCAAGACTTAACACACTTGTGTTCTGGATTTAAGAAGCACTTCTGCCAAAATTAGGTAACTTCAGCACCACTAGTTATCAACTGAAACTGGGGTAGGATTAGTTACTTAGTATAAAGCGGCCTGTTCATAATTGTCCATTTATTTTTCTGACTGTACCATTAATGTTATATGTTCTGTGTTTTGTATTTTATTTACTATTTTTAATTTTAATAAACATTGTTTTCCTTAAATCCTGCCTGAGACATTTCCTCATTTTGAGTGTAAATGCTGGGACAGTGTTGATAATTCTAACATGACTGTTAACGTGCTTATAGTGTGTCACCATATCCAGCAAGGTAAGGAAATACCTAGATTTCAACAGAGTCAGAAGGGGGATTGTGAACCAGGTTGTGTGCCCACTGGGTTAAGTATTGCACTGCTTTCTCTGAAGAGGGTGTGCTTTTGGACCTGTTACCTGGGCGTGCTAGCTAAAAAAGGTTCATATTTGACCCCAGGACTCGAGACTGGTAGTTGCTTGGACCCAAAACAGACAGGAGGGTTTCCCTGTTTGTCTTCTGTTCACATATTGCACTTCGAGGTTGGGCACTGTGAAGCAGAGGGTCTGACCCCCGGAGTGCGTTTGTGACAGATCTGGTTGACAGTGGTGTGATCTAAAAGATTTGGTTTGCAGTGCTACGATCAAAAAGATTTGTTTGCATACTGTGAAATTATATGGTGACACGAGCATTAACAGTCCAGTGTGTTGGATTGACAAACTGTAACAGTTCACACATAAACAACCCAGTAATTAAAAAAAAGAAATATATCATTTTGGTCATAGTCAAAGTTCCCTACCTGTTTTATTTTTTTTTTCAGGTGCAAGCTAGTGTAGCTGTAGATTAGGGAAGAAGATGGCTTCCACCTACAGTGAGTACACTGTGGAATACCTGAGGCAGTTGTGCCAGGAAAAAGGAGTCCGTTGTGAGGGGCAAAACAAACAGCACCTCGTGGAGGCTCTCGTGGCAGCCGATGCACAAGTGACTGCCCAAGATCTTGAGTCACAGTTGGTGACTGAAAGGGACCAGATCTTGGGCATGGCATGGGTGAAGCTGGGACTCCAGGACTAGCTTACAAGTTAAATTCTAAATTGATAGCTGAATTTAAAGAGGGGGAGGATATGGATGCATTTTTTTAATTCATCTGTAAAGGTATGCAGTCAGGCAAAAATTCCCAGAGGGTCCTGGAGCTTCCAGCTATCCCCTCTCCTTACTGGTAAAGCTTGTGATGCATTGGGTCAAATGGACAATCAGGACAGTAATGATTATGGCAAACTTAAAGCTGCATTGTTAAAAAAGTATGACTTGACAACTGAAGCATACAGAGTTAAGTTCTGTAAGCTCAGGAAAAGCCCTGACATGAGCTACAAGGAGCTAGCCACAAAATAATGTCAGTTTTTGAAATGCTGGTGGGAGGGGATAAAAGCAGACTCTGTAGAGAAAATTTAGGATGTTGTACTTTTGGAGCAGTTCTTTTGGGCTTGCCCAGCAGAGCTGAAAACCTGACTAGAGGACCGAGATCCAAAAACAGTGCACGAGGCTGCCGAGCTCTTGGACCGCAATGCCAGGAGCAGGCCTGCTCTGAAAGGGAGTGGGGTGGATATGGCAGCACAGAAAGAGAACAGAGCACCTTCAGCACAGCTGAAACCCTCACTGCTTCCCCAGAAAGCAGGCAACCCCAGGTTACAAAGAAAGGATTTGCCCGATACAAGAAATGGTGATTGTTGGTTTTGCAAACAACCTGGGCATATTGCAAAACAGTGTCCTAAAAAGGCACAGAGTGCACAAAATGGTACTGGGAAAGAAGTGTTTTTTTTGTGTTTCCCTGAAAGCATGCCAGTAAACAGGGAGCACATACACCAAGTTACTGTGAATGGGGGTGCAAACCCATGGGTTAAGGGACATGGGGGCGTCCCTTACTTTTGAAGAAGGGGGTTTGGTTGAGCCTAAACAGCTTATACCTAATCAGTTGTTACAGTATGGGGATTCACTGGGGAGAAGAAAACTCTGTCACTTGCTAGTGTTCTCCCGGACTGGGGTGAGACAGGAGAGACTATGTAAAAAGTTGCAGTGGCAGAAAATCTGGTCCTGGATGTGATTATAGGGAACAATCTCCAAAAGGGGATGGTGTGTGCAGTTACCTGCAGTCAGGTGGCAAAGGCAAATTGTAGTTCCCTGGACCCTATAGAAGCCCCTGTGGAAAACACTGGGAGGCTGATTCCCCCAGCCTGTGTCTCCTGATATTGAGAATAGTGAAAGGAGGTAGAAATTCCCTAGGTAGCAGTTAACAGAACAGCTACAGAAGGTTATTCTGAGGAGGGAGGGGTAGCCAATTGTTAGAGAGATAGGGACCCTAGTTTAGGAACTGAAGGGGACCTGTTCCATGCCTTGGGAATGTGTAAAGATTTTGCAGCTCCTCAGAAAAATTACTGTAGTGTAGAGAGGCTGAGGGCTTGGGCAGAATCTGACAGGACACAGGGAGGTGACGGGAGACATAGAGTATACTAAAACAATGGACTGCTGCATACACAGGATGTGAGAACAGACATGTCCCATGCTTTGAAAAAATGTGAAGATTTTGCAGCTTCTCAGAGGATTGACCCTAGCTTGGAAAGGCTGAGGGCTTGTGCAGACTCTGACGGGACACAGGGAAGTGGCATGAGACATAGGGTATTTTGGGACAATGGACTGTTGTATACACAGGATGTGAGGACAGAGGGAAGGGTGATGGGCAGGCAGCTTGTCGTTCCCCAGGGGTACCATGAACAGTTGCTCAAGATTGCTTATGATATCCCCATGTCTGGACATCTGGGAATCACGTGCACTACACAGCGATTGGCTCAGAATTTCTATTGGCCCAACTTCACCCAGCAGGTGAAGGAATATTGCAGGTCTTGTCACCGATGCCAAGAGATAGGGAAGGCGGATAGTAAAACCCAAGCCACCCTAACTCCCTTGTCCATAGTGGAGAAGCCATTCCAGAGGGTAGGAATGGATATTGTGGGGCCTTTGAATACCCCCAGCTCCTCTGGGAAGAGGTTTATCCTAACAGTGCTGGACTATGCCACCCGGTACCCAGAGGCAGTCGCCCTATCCTCACTGAGGACAGACAAAGTGGCCGATGCCTTACTAGGGATTTTTTTCCCATGCTGGGTTCCCACAGGAGGCTATCACCAATCAAGGGGGTTCCTTCATGTCGGACCTGATGAAATGTTTGTGGGAGAAGTGTGGGGTAGTGCAGAGATGCACAACATCTTATCACCCGCAAGCCATTGGGCTTGTGGACAGTTTTAATGGTACCCTAAAATCAATTCTTCAAGCATTTGCTGAACAGCATGGGAAGGACTGGGAGAAATACCTTCCCCACCTGTTGTTCGCATACAGGAACGTGCCCCAAGAGTCAACAGGGTTCTCCCCCTTTGAACTCTTATATGGACACAGAGTACATGGGCCCCTAGACTTAATCCAGGAGGACTGGGAAGGCATGTATGCCACCCAGGAAACTCCCATAGTGGATTATGTCCTTGAGTTTAGGGGAAAAGCTGAAGGAGCTTATGGAGACAGCCCAGAGCAACCTGGCAGTTGCCCAGCAGAAGCAAAAGTTATGGTATGACCGCAGAGCCAGAGCTCACTCGTAAACTGTGGGTCAGAATGTCATGGTCCTAATCACAGTCCGGAAAGGTAAGCTGCAGGACAAGTGTGCAGGACCATGCAAAGTAGTCAGACAACTGAATGATGTAAATTACATTGTAGAACTGCCTGACAGGAGACATACCCAAAGGATGTACCATGTCAACATGATGAAGCCATATGCAAATAGGGCTGACATGGTCTTTGCAGTGTGTAGTCCTGGGGAGGAGACAGACAAGGAAGACCACTTCTGGACTTGCTGGAAGAAAGCAAGCAGGAGTCCTTCTGTGGAGGCAATCAAAATGTCGCCCCAGTTGATCCTGGACCAGATCCAGGAAGTAAGGGAGGTTTTAGCAGACTTTGCCCCATTTTTTAATGCCAAGCCTGGATTAACCCCCATAGCGACGCACAATGTAGAGACGAGGACACAAGCACCCATACGGCGGACAGCATATTGGGTGCCTGAGACTGTCCTAAAGGACATTAGGAGGGAGGTGGAGGAAATGCAGGAATTAGGGGCAATACAGAAATCCCACAGCCCCTGGGCCTCACCCATAGTTTTCGTTCCCAAGCCAGATGGTGCTACTCATTTTTGTGTGGACTATCATGGACTCAATGTAGTCACAAAGTCAGACACCTACCCAATGCCACATATGGATGAACTACTGGACAAGCTGGGAGGGGTGACATATCTTATCGCTATTGACCTGATGAAAGGGTATTGGCAGGTGGAGTTAACTGCCAGAGCTAGGGAGAGGTCGGCCTTCATCACTCCAATAGGGCTATTTGAGTTTAAAGTAATGCCTTTCGCAATTAAGAATGCCCCTGCCACCTTCCAAAGGTTGGTGAACCAGGTGTTACATGGTACTGAAGAGTACACTGTGGTGTACCTGGAGAATATTGCCATCTTCAGTGCCAGCTGGAAGGAACACCTGTCCCACCTTAAGGAATTGTTGGGCAGGATACAGAGGGCAGGGCTCACTGTAAAAGCTGAAAAGTGCCAGGTGGCAATGGCTGAGGTGGCATATCTAGGGCATGTAGTAGGGTGGGGACAGCTCTGTCCTAATCAAGCAAAGACTGAGGCAATTGAGCAGTGGCCCAGACTTAAAACACAGAAGCAGGTTCGGAGTTTTCTAGGGACCGCAAGGTACTATAGAAAATTTGTCACAAACTACAGTGCCCTGGCAGCTCCCTATCTGGCCTACTAAAGAAAAGAATGCCTAAAAAGTTAAACTGGGAGCCAGCTTGTGAATGAGCCAATACACGGCTAAAGGAGGCACTGTGCAGCGCTCCTGTATTAGCCAGTCCAGGCTACAGTAAACCATTTGAAGTCCAGACAGATGCCTCAGATGTGGGTATTGGGGCAGTAATTAGCCAGACTTCTAACCAAGGGAAATATCGCCAAATAGTGTACCTCAGTAAGAAATTACTTCCCAGGGAGCAGGCTTATTCTACAGTGGAGAAAGAATGCCTTGCAATGGCATGGGCACTAAGGAAATTAGAGCCATACCTATATGGGTGGCACTTTGAGGTACAAACAGATCATAATCCCCTGGTTTGGCTGGCACAAATGGGTAAAACAAACAGTAGGCTTTTAAGATGGAGCCTTGCCTTGCAGGGCTACAACATGACTGTCACTCACAGGGCAGGGGCAGCAAACGTAAACGCAGATGGGTTATCCTGACAGTTAGAGCAGTGAACTGAATTTGGGGAACTCATCCCATGCCTAGGAATAGATTCCCCCAAGTTTAGTCTAGGAGGGAGGAGTGTAACGTGATAACTATCTACTAGTTATGCGCACATAATTTTGATATAAATATATGTTTTAGACTTCTGCTTTGGAAATAGGCCAAGCAGCAAAGCCTCATGGAACATGGGATTTTAAAAGAGAGGAAAGAACAATCTGCTCTCTCACTGATCCAGTGGATAAACTAATTAAGAGCTTCCTTTTAACACCTACCCGTCAGAGCCTGTGTTAGCTGCTATACACCAGGTTGTAAAAGAGCCACTGTTTTGAACCTAGGAAACTGATCATAAAAAGGTTACATTTTACAACATCAGAAGGGAAGCCATTTCTGTCAGATACCTGTGGAAATTCTCACAGCTAAGAGAGGTGTTTTGCAGGATGTTGTTCTGAAACATCAAAGGGGGAATGCTATTATAAATTTATGCTCTGATGAGGAAATAAACTGTCTTGTTTATAATTAAGATATTGCTATCTTTGCAGTTTTCAAACAGGCAGTCAGCTGAGGCATTTGTGTATTCAGTGGTCATGTTACAAATTAATTACAGGACTAAGAGTGACCTCATGTGCCTGTGACATCACAAGGAGGTTGGGACTGTAACTTTGAATATTATCAGCTGGCTGAAAGGACAGAATCATCTTCTGCTTTGGACTCCTGAAAGAACACACTCTTGTTCTAACTTTGCAAGACTTAACGCACTTGTGTTCTGGACTTAAGAAGCACTTCTACCAAAATTAGGTAATTTCAGCATCACTATTTACCAACTGAAACTGGGGTAGGATTAGTTACTCAGTATAAGGTGGCTTGTTCATAATTGTCCATTTATTATGCTGACTGTACCATTAATGTTATATGTTCTGTGTTTTGTATTTTATTTACTATTTTTAATTTCAGTAAACTTTGTTTTCCTTAAAATCCTGCCTGAGACATTTTCTCATTTTGAGTGTGAATGCTGGGACAGTATTGATAATTTCTGACATAACTGTTAAAGTGCTTATAGTTTGTCACCATATCCAGCAAGGTAAGGAAATACCTAGGTCTCAATTCAGTCAGAAGGAGGATTGTGAACCAGGTTGTGTGCCCGCTGTGTTAGGTATTGCACTGCTTTCCCCGAAGAGGGTGTGATATTTGGACCTGTTACCTGGGAGTGTTAGCTAAAATGAGTTTATATTTGACCCCAGAGGACTCGAGACTGGTAGTTTCTGGGACCCAAAACAGACAGGAGGGTTTCTCTGTTTGTCTCCTGTTCACATGTTGCACGTCGAGGTTGGGCACTGTGGGAGCAGAGGGTCTGATCTCTGGAGTGCGTTTGTGACAATATACACTTGTGACAGCACAGTTCCTGTTATACATAGCTGTATTGTCATACCAATGTATAATGATCTTTTTGGAATATAAAAGATAAGTGACTTGGGTCATTTTATCCTCCTCTCCTGCCCCTTCCATGCATATTCATCATGAACTGCACCTTTTCAAAATTAACCCACCCAGCTGTGGTTCCCAGATCCACTGTGGTCTGTAAATATGATTTTGTAACCTTTCTTTTTTTTTTAACAATGAAAAACACTAAGGCCCCGATAGTCAGAATTGCGCCTGGCAATGGCGCATGTGGTGGCACAGCGCAACTGAGTTGCACTGGTGCAACTAAGGGATATATTCAAAAGAGATGAGTCATGGTGCATCTCCTCTGAATATATCATGTAATGTGCACTGTGCAACTACAATGCGCTGGTGCATCCCCCCCAGACAGGGCTGAATACCAGGAATGGGAACTGCACCAGTGCAACAGAGTTATGCTGTGCACAAATTCCTGATATTCAGCCAGCATTATGCAAATGGGGCCATAATACATGCAAGGTGCAAATGGGTCCATTTGCATGCCATTATGGACCCATTTGCATGTGTTGTGCAGGGCTGGCCAGCGAAATGTGCCTGGCACCCTGCACAGCATGCAGCAATGTCAGAGGATGTCTAGTGGAACCTCCCGACCCTCCAGTCACCCACAAGACAGCATCCAACTGTCCCTGGCAGTCTAGTGGTACCCCCTTCCCTGCCTGGAACCCTGATCATCCGATATAACAGAAATGTATATCCCTGGTAGTCACTGGTACCCCCCACCCTTCCCGTTGCTTTGCTCACCTGATATAACAGATAAGTATATCCCTGGTAGTCTAGTGGTAACCCCCATCCAGCCTGTAACCCCGATCAGCCCTAAACACATCGAAAATAACTCCCTGGGTCCAGTGGCACCCCCCACCACGTGGGACCCCTGCCCACCCAGCTCCCCATCATCGCTGGGCAGATGAAAACCCACCGCGACCCTCCGTGGCTGCCAGCCAAGTGACAGCTTACAGTACGGCTGCAAGCCCATTGGTCCACACTGTGGACCAATGGGCTTGCAGTGCATACTGTAATAGTTATTCACGAATATTGAATGATTCACATATTTGTGAATGACTAGTATGGTATGCAGTGCAAGCTCATTGGTCCACAGTGTGAATCAATGGGCTTGCGGCTGTACTGTAAGCTGTCACTCGGCGGGCAGCTGCGGAGGCATGAAGGTGGGTTTGCAGCTGCCCGCCGATGACGGGGGGGAGTTGGGTGGACAGGAGGGTCCTGTGTGGGTGGGGGGGTTGGTAGTGCCACTGGATCACCAGGGAGTGATTTCTGAAGTGTTTACGGTTGATTGGGGTTACAGGCGGGGTTGGGATTACCACTAGACTACCAGGGATATACTTTTCTGTTATATCGGGCGAAAGGGGGTCGGCAGGGAAGGGGTACCACTAGACTGCCAGGGACAGTTGGATGATGTATTGTGGGTCAGGAGGGGAAGGGGGGGGTTCCACTGGATCACCAGGGACATCATGGGTTCTTGTGTACAGTGTACGGGGGGAAGCCACCCATGGCTGGTGACTGCTGTGCTGTGCATTGCAGTAAGGCAGCTCACCTGTGGGTGACTACCATCTGAGCCTACTTTTTCAGGCTCAACTTTGTGCCCCAGTATGTGGCATATCTCAGGTTGTGCTAGCCTGTCAACATCCCAGGCCTAATATTGGTATAGTCGTGATATGCATGGGCACGCTCTGGAGATGTGCCACATTATCTTTGTGCCCGGTGCATTGGGAATTACGCTGTGAATCCTCTTTAGAAAATTGCCCTGTCATTTCTGGGGTTGCGTTGGCATAACTCAGTTGTGCCATGCGCAACCCCTTTGAATATCTAGCCCTAACTATGTAAAATAAAATATGGGGGGGGGGGGCAGTGTCAGCTTAGTTTTCTGAACACTGTCTGTTTGTGATGACCTTGTAAACCCCTTGAATTTTGCTATTTTTGGTTATTTAGGCATCACAAATCTCAGGTATATAAAACATGCCCCCCTCCCCACACAGTATTCTACAGTAGATAGTATGGATGCTGCCTCTTACTGCTCTGCCACACTGGTAGTAGTGACTTGTACAGAGGATCCATACACTGATAATAGTGACTTGTACAGAGGATGCATCCTTGGACTAAAAGTATAATTCAGCTGGCCCAGTGGCGTGGAGGGCTGAGGCATCATGTCTTACCTCCTGCCACACCGGCGACCTATGTTCATGGTGCGAACGAGTCATTGGGGGTCAGCTGTGGAGCAAGAGGATGGAGCATCCAGGAGACAGCTCTCCTCTCCCAGGAAGGGTGGGACACAGAGCCCGGCACCTGCCTGACACCTAGTGGAGGCTGGGTGTTGGCATGCTGAGTCCTGTACAGTGGGGGTACAGAGGCCAACCGGCATGCTACATGAGGAAGCGCACGCAGCTCGGCCATTGTTGGTACCGCATGCTCCCTTCTGCAGAAAAATGGAAATACTGGTCCCAGGTAAGCTGGATAAACGCCGTCCTCCTCGGGCGCCACTCCCGAGAAGGCACCTCCCTGAACTGGATCTAGTCCCAGCAGGTAGAGAAGGGGGCTCCCCATCACCCTGACATGGAGGGTAAGCTGTAGAAGAAGATGGGAGGTAGGCCTGAATGTCGGGGGACAGGGCTGAGAGGACAGCATGAACATGGGCTGACTGAGACAGGGGAGAAATAATATATATAAAAAAATACATAATTCAGCCTCTGGCAAACTGGCAGAGGTGATGGGTGCTAAAACCATTAATGGGTTCAAGCATGGTTTGGACAGAGTAGAGGGCTTAATAATTACTCGGGGAGGGGGAAGCAGTGAAATAAGATGCTAGGGGTGGAGAGATAATTGTTCACAAGGTAGAGTATGGTACTGTAAAACTGGGCAGCTAGATGGACCAATGATCTTTTTATTTTGCCAACATTGTCTACAGTTCTGTGCTTCAGTATAGGACAAAAGAAAGGCTTTTAGGTCGTACAAGAGGTACCAAAATGAGTCTAACATATAAAGATTAATTAGCAAGAAGAAAGGACTTCAAAAGGATGGATAAAGTGAGCCCTAAATTAAGCACCTGAAGGAGTAAGAAAATGACAAAACTTTTTATAGGTATAAAAGAGGAAAATGACAGAAAAAAGAGTAGCACAGAGATAATAAAGAAAGTTGGAACAAGCATAGAGAAGGATGAACAAAGGCAACCATAACAAATGAATACATTAGTTCTTTATTCACAATATAAGGACCAGGTCACTTCCTGACAGTGAAAATAGGTTCCAGGGTAGTGATAGTAATAGACTGGAGATGGTATCAGAGGACTAGAAGGTGGCAAATGTTGCCTCCCTGCATAAGAGTGGGTATCAAGAGAGCCCAAGTAACTATAGAAAAGATGAGTAAGACATCGATAGTGAGCAAGCAGCTGGAGTTAATCATTAAAGGAACAGACAGTGGACTTCTTGGCAGAAAATACTCTTACAGACAGAAATCAGAATGGGTTAGTGAGGAGAAGTTGTGTCAACTGAACTTGATTGACTTGTTCATCATGGCAACAGAGATGGTGGATAGGGTCAGGCAGTCAACATTCTTTGCCTGGACTTCAATAAGGCCTTTGATTCATTCCATTAAAGATGCCTTATCCAGAAGGCAGGGAAACTGGACTAGGGAAAGGGCTGACTGAGTGGGTTGGCAACCGGTTGTGAGACAGAACAGTTAGTCACCTCACAGATTAAACAAAAGTCAGCAGGAGGGAAGTCACTGAGAAGATGGAAGTGCCTGAGTGGGCAGTACAGAATATTCTCCTTGAAGCCTTAGAGACTGGATATGAAGCAGCATGGGAAACATTGCTGCTTCTGAAAAGTGAGAGAGAGAGAAAGAGAGATGCTTTCAGAGTTCTTGATGACACGAGAAATGGTGGTGCAGGTGGTATACCAAGAAGGAAGACTGTCTTCAGTTGACATGGACAGAGTCTAAGCACAGCAGGCACTGCGAGATGCAGTGTACCTTGACCAGACATTGGCTGATGTGGGTCTGAGGGATCATGTAGAACATACTGTTCTGTGGAGAGCTTGTACAGTAGGTATGTGAGCAGGAGGCTACCCCCCCCACACACACACACAAGTGGGCACTTCAAGCACCATGAAAGGTGCCTCATCAATTGACACCCACTTATGCATTTGACATGGAGGAGAAACAGGCCAAGATCAATGAGCTGAAAGACTTAGTGATAGAGTTCAGACACTTTAACTGCAATTCACAGTCAGTAAGGGTGCAAAAGAAGGGACCTACAGAGCAATGATCCACTATGCTAAGGTGCCTTGGACAAATGCCATTTAGGGACCTTCCCAAGCAGTGAGATAAGGGTCAGATGGCCATGAAGGGGCCTATCAGGCTAAGAAATGCTGTAGCAAGAAGCCTAGTAGTGTGTCATGTGGAGACCCTCACGAAAGAAGGCAAGGGCTGGGTGCTCCTTGATGAGCCCTGACATCATGGGATGAGATGTTGTTAGGGGATCTTCTGCTTCAGAAGAATGACAGATGTAGAAAATGTGCCAGTCCCTGAATGATGTGATAAAGTTATAAAATGGGTAGGAAATATCCTGCATCCTGATTGGTTGACACCAATATCTTAGATATGTCTAATGCACAAGTAAAAAAGGGCTGACAGTCCAGACATAGCACATTAACAATAGCATTGCTTTTCAGAAATTATTGATTGCAACTGCAAATGTGGTTGTTACCTTTGCTCACTTAAAAAAAGGAAAAACAATCCTCTATGCCCTAAAAAGAACTCCATCAAAATAAAAAGAACAAACAATAATAACATTGAATAAATGTTCTTTTCTTATATGGTTCCCCTCCTTACACATACAGTACACACAAATTAAAAATGATGCACTACTCACAGTTTTATTTTCTGAAGCTTCTTTTCAGACAATAAAAAAGCCCCTACTATCCTTACCTCACAGGCTGAGTGCATAAATAAAGTCTACAAAAAAAAAAGTCTCTGTCTCCCTCTTGAAGGCATTTACTGATGGGGCCTCTCTGACAGAACGAGGAAGTGAATTCCACAGGGTTGGTGCCATGAACAAAAACGCTTGGGCACCAGAAGATTTTAAACGTACCCTAGGAATCATCAGAAGGCCCGCATCAGCTGACTGGAGGGGAAAGAGTGGGCAGTAGGGCTGCAGAAGGTCTTGCAGGTATCATGGCCACAGTCTGTGCAAGGCCTTATAGGTCAGCAAATTAACCTTGAAGGTGATCTGCCACCAAACCTGCAGCCAGTGCTGAGAGCACTTTTCACACCTACCCTCCATTTTGAACAATCTTGCTCCCATCTTCTGTCTCCCCTCTTCACTTTTCTCCCTCAAATGCCAGCTCAAACCTCTTGCTGCCCTAGCCATCGTTAATTGTACCATGTTATTATCCTGTACTTGGTCTTAGCATTTCTGTATCAGTGTTTTAGTTGTGATATACTAGCCTGTGATATGCTAGCACTGTTTACTATGTTGTATTTATTAATCATTGTATTGTTGCTGCACCTTGCATTTTTATACAATGTATACTTTTTGTATAGTTTTTCCTATATGTTTTGTCTCCCTGTTTCTCTTCACCAGATCACACCTGGAAATGAGTCTTGGCTCAGTGTGCCTTTCCTGGTTACCAATTTTCAATAAAAAAAAAATACATCATTGAGTTGCAGAGTGGAAAGCTCTCTACACATCTCTCTGTAACTATATTGCACTTTTTGCCAAAACAAGCTAGGCATCTTCAGCACTCGGGCTTATGCTACTGTTAATCATGTCAATGGCTCCTGGGTGCTCCTTCCTTGAACCCCATCTGTGGGTCCTCTGATCCATAGTCCTCCTCAAGAACTGCTCCCTAACCTGCCTGCTGTTGGACTCTCTCAGGAGCAGTTACTCGGTGGTGGCTCTGCTGCCCGCCTGAAGCCCCTGACTCTGGCATTCACTGATCCCTGGACCTTTCTCCTACCTCACCTGGCCACTCGATCCCTCGGCTCTCAGACCCCCAACTCCTCCGGCACTCTATCTACAATCTAATGGAGCAACCGAAGAGGCAGAGGGAGACCAGGAGCACCAGGTTGGAAGGCCCAACATTGGGCATGGGGCCCCACCACTGAACCGCACCATCACCTACTGGCACGGCAAGGGAATTTGTCTCTGGTTGTTTCCCCCAGGAGTGTGACCATGCAATGACACCAGCACGGCTGCCCATAGACGTCTGCCGCGCTCCTCCCGCTTAGCTGCTCCATGCTAGTAGTACCTCCGGTCTCCACTGGTGGTCTCTGCTGCGCCGGAGGCACCCAGGATCCCTCCCCAGGGAGATGAGAGCAGTCCATCAGATGCTTGATCCTCTCCTTCCCTTGCCGACCCCTGGCACCCAAGCTCGTTCCTGAACTCGGGTCGCTGGCATGGTGCGAGGTATGGCTTCCAGCGCCTCAACCCTCAGCGCCACCGGGCTGATGGAAGACATTTTTTTTAGGGAAGCTTCACCCTCATAATAATTAATCTGAATTGTTGTTATTTTATGGGTATTGACTATGGTTTTAAATTTGTTTTAATTAACTTACTCATGTGTATAGCACCTTGAGTCGCAATTGAAAATGTGTGCTTTATAAGTAAATAAATTAAACTAAATAAACTAAACTTAAAGAAAGCAGATTTTCCAACAGCATAGTTGGAGAGTACAATGGAGGAAGTTCAAGAGTCACAAGAGTGACGTGAATAAGAGGTAGCATGAATAGGTTAGAGGAGAGATAGGAGGGCAGAGAGTCAAACCAGTTTTTAGAAACTAGTGATGCACAGTGCATAAGCCAACAGGAGGGAAGGGGATGCATAGAAAGGGAAACGCAAAAGGGTGAAGTGATGATTATTAGTCAAAGCATTAACAGTAAAATGGCAGAAGGCACTGCAGATAGTGTCCAGTCTGGCAAGAGAGGAGGACGGGGCAGTACCACAAACCATGGCATTGATGGATGGAGAAAGCATTGCTGAAGTAACATGTGCTCATGTCACCTTCTCATCGTAGAATCTGCCATGGCTGACATACCAGCCTCTGACCCCACTGATGAGTAAATGGAGTCAGAGAGATTCTACTGTGCAGTAGATCTCCCCAGTTTAATTGTAGACAGTGAAGAGCAACAGGGGGTTACTAGTTCTGATCTGGTTGCACCTTCAGAAACAGAGCCTATAACCAAAGATATTACTATCGAAGACAAAGATGAAGACACACTGGAACCAGAAGATGTTTAGAACCCATTCTAACTAAGGATTTTCCTACGCTGGTCATGGAGATGGTATGTGCACACCTCAATGCTGAGGAAAAAGTGTCTGTTTTATTTATTTTATTTAACTGAAATAAATTTACCAGCTAAGCAAGCAATATAAAGACAGGCTCAGTTACAGTTGTGACCTAGGTGAGGGGTACAGGGAGCATCAGGGATATTGAATAGTAAATAATACTACGTATATAATAAATATAGAGATAAATATATACACAGTCAAAATGTACAGGAAATATACGCAGTATATGCAATGAGGTAATGCATAGGAAGTGGATTGCAGGGTTCCAGAGAAGTAGAATAGCATAGACAGTGCACAGCAATGCACATTGCTCAAACCAAAACAGAGTAAAAATATACAAATATATAGGAGGTAGGGTCAGGATACCCAAGCCAAGTAACCATCACCTTGCAGGGCTCAAGGGTGTTAGACCCAGACCAAACTACAATGCATAAGATACTGCAGGGGATAAGACTAGTGGCCACATTGAGGGCAATTATGACATTTCAAGAGGAGGCTTGAAGTGCTGTAGTCCTTGATCAAGGTCTTTGCAGATTGGAAGTTGGGGTGGTAGTAAATGTAGGGGAAGGCTATTCCATATATTTGCAAGTCTGTACCTGACAGAGACTTAACCTACATTGCACCTGCAATGGAGGATTTGGAATTTGTTGCCATCCAGTGATCATAACTAATCGAAGGGACTGTAGGAGGGGATAAAAAGATCATTGAAGAAACCTGGTAAGTTAAAGAGCAGCTGATGCCTTTGAAAAAACTTCAGAAAACATAATAGTTGTATACAATTTAGCGTGTATTTCACATATCTTCTATAGATTTCTCCTCTTCATTATTTGTTACTGAAGAAATTCCCACAAAAACAGAATCTTTATCCCTTAGAGCTCATCTGCCTCTATAACTTGCACCCTACTTGGCATCATAAAGCTCTGTTGTGACATCACAGTCTGTTGCTATGAGAACAACTGTGATGTCACAAGATAGTATTATGACATCAGATTGGGAAGAAGCAATAGGAGCTGATGAACCCTTATGGAACAACTTTTCTGTTTTCATGCATCTGACCTCAGTAATAAATAATGGAGGTAGGAAATACAGAGCTAATGAGAAATATGAGCTGCTTTGTGTTCGAATATTATGTTCTTCAAAGTTCTTCTTGAGGCATCGGTGGCTCTTTAAGCAACCACTATTTGGCACCAAACAGGGCAATGTGGAGAGAGTGCCTCACAGAGGGAGGAGCCCAGCCTACTTCCTTATACAGTACATAGTGCAGTGATGAGGAAGGGGTGGACAAGCCAAGACAAATATACAAATGGTGTCACAGACTGGTTCTCTCCCAGAACTCCATCGGCATCATGCTACCAATTTTCATAACCCTTCAAAACTTGGTATGCTACCACCACTCAGCTCAACTCTAACTCTGGGTATCTTTAGGTCCAAATCCTACCAGAGCCACTGCTCACACAGTACAGTGTTCTTTCCCAAAAGTCAAATAATGCACCCCTTTAGTCACAGCTGAACAAATGTTGCTTTAGATACAATGGTTTGGTAGCCTGTCTCTTCAGAAACAGACCACAGACTTGCCAATTTATTCCAGGTTATCTATACCTTAAAAAACTCAGTCACAGACAGCATGAAATATTTAAAATAACATTTAATACTCCACCATGTTTAAATACATGACAGGACTATACACACTAAAGACTATGGGGAATAAAGTATTCTACAGATGTGAAAAACATTTGAAAAGATAGAGATCACACAGAAAAACCTAACTCAAAGCTAACCAAATTTTAAAAAGTGGTTGAAGAAGCTTACCTCCAACCTGGATATCACGAGTTCTGGAAGACGCTGACCCATTATGCTACATGGTTAACGTCCTTAAACATAACCGAACTCTCAGAATAGCAGGTCGAACCACTTTTCCTGCATCATGAGAAATGCCTCTCTGACATCACAGCTGGACCTTCCCTTGATCTCAGAGAACCTTCCTGCACCAGAACAGGTCCAAACTAGTTTTGTATATTGTAGCATGGTATTTTTGTTATCCTGGCTGAATATTCAGTATGGTACCATTTGGGTGTACCAGCCATTTGTTTATGGTCAAACCAGCCTCTTTTGATGAAAAGCGGGTCAGCCCTTGGTGTTTAAGAAAAACAAAGAGCCTTTACAGGACAGGAATCATTGCTGTCCCACACCCAACCTGCTCATACACTGAGGAAAAATGACTGCTTAAACAAGCCACTCTCAGCTACTTGCCCCGAAGCTTGGGCCACAGAAGAATGCAATTTTCAGTTTCCACTGGACCTCCCACCTCAGCTGAAATACTTTATAGAGGCATAGATGTTAATTAAAAAACAAACAAAAATTCATTACATATTTGTCACAGGTGTTGAAAATGGAAGTGAGTTTAGATAAGGTTGTGTTGAGGCACTAGAGAATATCACATCACCATAATCTACCAGACTAGAAATCAGTCTAATAATTATTTGTCCTGGTGCCTTCCCCTACCTGCCTATGTACAAATAATACAAAAGGATCTCTATTTCTTGTAGATCCATGCCCCATATTGCCTTGTTGGTTCTCCTGAGCAATCTCTGCAAATGTGAGCCATTGCTGGTACATTAGCCAGGTTTCATTTGTTTAGTCAGTCTGTTGACTGAAATAATGCTTAGACAGAAGCCTTTTTATATAAAGCATAACCTTGCACTACTTGGCGCAAAATTTAACTGCCATACTTTTAACCAATTTTGTAATCTACCCTGGTTCATTTTCATAGTTCTGACCCCATCCTTACTATTCACAGAGCCACTGATCTTAAAAACATCTGCAAAGAGGCCTTTCTTGCCCTGTATTTCTACCCTTCCCCCAAGATTTTGAAGAGGACTAGTCCCAGGACTGATCCTGTGGCACTCCATTAGTGACGTCCTTACCACTGAGAATTCCTCATCTCTAGGTTCCACCACTCAATCAATTTCCTACCACTCTTGTGACTTTGTCTCCCACACCCAGGCCATGTAGCTTTATCAGCCATTCATGTGGGATAGATGTGGATTTACTGAAGTCAAGGTACAGCATATCTATACTCTACCTTTGTCACCCAATTGAAGAAATCAATCAGGCTTGTCTAACACACTACCCACGATAGACATCAAGCTAGAGTAGGAAAGATACATTCTTTGACTTCAAGGGACAACTGTAGAAAGAGTAACTCCCTAGCTGGAAAACCGGGTCCCCTATGGACAGTTCTTATGCACTGAATGAAATTGTTCCTTAGAAGATTAATTTCAACATCAAGATGAGGTCTTGATAAATCTGAGAAGAGAAGCAATAAAACAATAGATCTTAAACCAGCAAAAGCTAATACTGAGACTATGCCATGAAAACAACTACTGGTGCCTAAAAATCAATAAGCAGATATTCCTCCAGCTACATTTGCCATTGGCTACAATCATGTAGCCAGAAGAATTGGTACATAGTGTCTCAAAACTGGAGGATCCTCATAAGTGATCCACATTTGAAGAATGTTATTGGTCACAAGCCTATGGTTTCTATTAAAAGGTGCCATTGATGAAAAGCCATTTTTTCCGAAACACAGTTCCCTAGCTGGTGCCCCAAACAACCCACAGTATTTTTCAAACACAGCAGATGCACAATATGTACCAATGCCTTGCAAGACAAAACTTTTTCTGGTAACACATCCAAAACAATGGAAATTAGGCAATTCATAAACTGCATTACCAGTTTTGTGGTTTATGCCTTGTGGTGCCTTTGCTGTCTTATATACACTGGTAGAACCATTAGGCCTCTTACAACCTGGTTGCAGGAGCATGTGAGTGGTCAAAAACCAAAAGGTCAACCGTTCTGTTGGCCCACATTTTTCTGAATACCATAACTCATTCATTGAGGACCTCAGGGTTATGGGGATCAATCATGTCAAGTCCTTTAGTAGAGGTGGTGATAGAGTCAACACCCTGCTACAGAGAGAAAGACAGAGTACTGTAGGAGGATACATTTCTTTAACAGCAGCAAGACCAATAATTTAAATAAGGAATTAGACCTTTTTCCACGTCTATTAGTTTTATGGGCTTTGACACCCATACTATTCCAATTTACCTATATTTCATGTACTCATTTATTTTGTTTATATGTTTCTAGGTACATCACATTCTGGGAGGGCTTGAGCCCGAGGTTCAATGTGGGGAATAGCTCCTCCCACAAACTCTGCTTAAACCCACCACTCACAAACATCCTTGCTTAGGGTGTATTTTTTTTCTCTGAGCTCCCTGCATGATTCGTTTGGCTGTGCCTTCTCTCTCCTTCGATCTGCTGCTGCTGTTTGGTCTGTTCCTCCCCCCTCTCATGCATCTCCCCTTCCCTCTTGTTGTCCCTTTTTCTCCTGTTTGTGTTCCTTGCCTACCTTTGCTCCCATTTCCTGGCTGGTCCTCTCTCCTCAGTCGCTCCGTTCCACCTCTCCACTCCTTTCCCCCCACTTGCCTCCATTTCCTGCTTGTACCTGGGTTCTCCTCCTCTGTTTCTTCTTTTGGGCTTCTCCGCCCACCGTCAGTCACCTTCTCTCATTTCTCAGTGCTTTCAAGCACTTCCCCGCTCCTCCTGTATATTTCCCCGGGACTTGCCTCCCATGCCCCTCCCGAAGCATGCCCACTTCCTGTCCATCCCCTGCAATTTTTTTTGTTAGTTGTTTAACCAGGAGTAGCACACTAAGCTGAAAGCTTTTTTACAGGAGCGACCTGGGAGCACAGGGAAGTTAAGAGACTTGCTCAGGGTCACACAGTATGCAAGTGGAAGCTGTGGAATTCAAACCCAGGTCTGATCTGTTAGATGTCACCAGATTTGCAGCTCAGAGCCTTAAACCACTGTGCTATACTGCCTCCCTAAACAGTTGAGGGAGGGGAAGAACCCACTGTAAACGGATGCACGTACCAGGGAGGAGTACTACTGTGGGTGTAGGTGACTAAAGTCATAGGTTAGCAGGGGTGGAGAAGTGGGAGCAACTCAGGTGCTTCTTTCTGACTCATGGACCCCAAACGAACAGCAGCCGTGGAGTCATTCACACCGGCCTCCTTCCTCCATGGCAGTGGAACATTACAGTGGTTCGGTATATCGCCATCTGCCTAACCTATAGTGTGCTGTGACTCTCCATAGTGTAAGCACTTCTGAAACCAGGCAATTACAGCACTTACATTACAACTGTGTTACTGTTTCTGAATTCGCTCTCTTTTCCTCTCATTTAGCTGGGTGCTGGTGTGAAACACCATGTTGAGGGAAAATTTGCGCTACAGCTCATGACTCAGGATGTTACGGGGGGGTGCTCCCATGCTCCCACTCTACCATCCCTGAGTTGCTCCCACATCTCCACTCCTGCTAACCTATGACTTTAGCCACCTACACCCACAGTGGTACTCCTTCCTGGTACGTGCATCCGTTTACAGTGGGTTCTTTCCCTTCCTCAACTGTTATTGCTTCCAAGGTCAGCCCCTTCCCTCTACATATCACTGCCTGTTTGTGTGCCCACCATTCCTATCATTCCTCCGTATGTCATACCATACCTATGTAATGTTCATCATACCTGTCTGCATTTCACTTTCCTAATAGTCTCTCTTTCTACAGCAGCGTTCTGTGCTCTCTGCCAGCCCATATCAGCAGTACTCCAAACTCCATCCCTAACTCGTGCCTTCTGAGCTGCTGAGCGAAGGTAGGCTTCCCCTATCTACCGGGGATGGGATTACGTTACAAGTCCTCATACTACCAGACAACTCTGCCTTCTACCTATGCAAGGATTACTATATATCAAGGCGGGAGTCTGTCCTCATCCTTTACCTGCCTAGTCTCCATCCCTTACCCTTCCTGTTGAGGTTTGGTAAAAGACATATTCCATCTTTTGAGATGGAAGCCTGGGTTCACTTGACTTATTATTCCCCTTATCTGCCCACAGGTCTCTCTATTGCTATGCTTCACATCTTTCACCAGTGGATCCCCGTCTCCAACCTATGAGGGATATCCTTCATCCTACTATAGAGACAACCCTGTCTGCTGAGTCATCCTCCACTCCATCAGTTAGTACCAGAAGCGGACATGGGGGGAGCTATGAGGCTGAAGCCTCCTCTTGACGCTGAGGATTGGACTTCCTCAGTCAGGTACTGCAGCCAGCACTCGCACTGCAGAACAACCTGGTGGCAGCGATTTTCCGACTCCTAGACTAACATTGTGATTGGGACAGGAGAAAAATAAAAAATGCCCCAGGTGGGAGTCAGACTGTCCGACTCCTGCCTGGGAAAATGTTTCTTTTACTCCTGATCACTATGTTAGGACTGGGACTACTCGGGAGGAGCCTAGGATGGATTCATCGTTCATCTCACTTTTCTCAGCCAGCCACTTGCTGCATTTACATCACCCAGGCTGACTGTACTGCCCGGCATAAAGCTGCTGATGAAATTCTGACTCCCAGACTAACATTGTGATTGGGACGGGAGTAAAAGAAAAACTGTCGATGGCGGGAGTCGGACTGTCCAACTCCTGCCTGGGAAAATTTTGCTTTTACTCCTGATCACGACATTAGGACTGGGACTACTAGGAGCCTAGAATGGATTTGTCATTCATCTCACACTTCTCAGCCAGCCACTTGCTGCATTTAAATCACCCAGCCTGGCTATACCGCCCGATGTAAAGCTGCTGATTGGGGGGGGTCCAGGCAGGTCGGCTGAAGCTCAGGCTCAACAGGGTCTGACTCCAATCCGATCACAGTCACAGAGGATGACAGCCAGGGACACTCGGTCAGGTCAGGAGCTCTAAGGCAAGGCAGTCAAGCTGTGCATGGCTTCTTTCTTGCCTGGTTTAGTCAATGATGCTGCTAGACTGTGCTGGGGGGGAGACTCCATCGAAAAACAACCTACCTTGTGTCTGGCATTCTTCTGTGTACTGTGCAGCAGCATGACCGCTGGGCAGTGTGGTTTTCCTCCTCCCACACATGAGCCAAGCCAGAGTAGGACATCTAGGACAGACTGGGCTATAAAGAAAGAGTACCTCGCTTTTAAGCAGGTCATTCAGCTGCTCCAAAACAAGCACAAGCAAGCCAAGCAGTATCATCAATCTGACTACCAGCTGTGCCGACACATCTCGCTGATTGCTGAAGGTAGGACAACAATGAGTGAGGAGTGGTCATGGTGGACAGTCAGCAGCGGCCAGCCAGCACTGTACTGTAGTCAAGGAGCCTGGATCTAGCTGAGAACTGCAATATATCAGCATACTAGCAGCATCATGCATAATATGCATTGCCTCTGACAGAAGCTATGCATATTATGCATGATGCTGATATATTGCAGCTCTCGGTTAGATAGCAACTAGTCTGCAAAACAATTTATGCTTGCTGCAGTTGTGCTAAACTAATAATTGGTTAATAAATAACTAATTCTGCTCTTCTGCTGATCAGAAAGCAGCCAGCCAACTGCCGAGTGCCAAGTGTGGTGTGGTGAGTCGGTGACAGTCACTGCCTGGAATAATGGATGGATGGACTCTGGAACAGTCAGTCACTATATGTCTCTCTCAGGGTTGTAGTGACATGTGCCAGTGCGTGGATGGAGATGTACTCTGGGGCCCGGGTGAGCATGCGCAAGGCACTGTATCACGTGTTGTTCTTCTGTTATACATGTGGTACAGTTGTCAGTGCACTGCTCTTGTGCGCTCTCACACAGTGGCGCATTATTTCTTAGAGAAGGATTCACGAGAGTCAGTCTGCTGTTTCTCTCATTTCTGTCATCAGAAGGAAGGCGCTGTAGTGCTTTCAATACTAGTTTTTCTGCAACAAACAAATTCAAATTGCAAACAAAATATATAACTACTGAGTGAAACATATTGAAGGATTCTTTTTTATTTTAGACTAATCTGAGGAAGCAAAGGACGCGCTAGGGAGGGATTGGGGGAGAGGCTCCTAACGGGGTGAGGGCTGAGACAGTCTGCCTGCTGAGTGACTGTGGCTGACTGTGGCCAACTAGCTACTACTGTGTGCTGGGGAATGGATGTGGTTGCACTTTGAGGAGAGAGAAAAGCTGAATATTTGCAGTCAGTGCATCAGAAATTAAACTGAGTAGGTTTATATAAAAAATAAACATAAAAAAAGTGCTCACTCAGTGCTTGATTGATAATTTTGCAGGCCTGGGGTGGGGTGCTCTGATACTTAGGATTTTCCATAAGTGTAGAAGAATAGGAAAGGAGGACTCAGTCTACATTACATGCAGAGTGCAGCAGAGTATAGACTATTTTTCTCATCTGTGCGCTGCTGAGTTTTATAATTGCCATTTCAAAAAGAAGACATAAAAACACACTTACTCTGACTGAAGTGTGACGGACGTTTGAGCCTGTACACGGGGTTGTGCAACCGATATAGCTTGCTACAGCCTATCATTCTTCTCCCTCATATAAGCTTAAAGTCTGACTAAGGTGTGACAGACCTTTTGATCCTGTACATGGGGTTGTGCCACCCATTTAGCTTGCTACAGCCTGTCATACTTCTCTCTCATATAAGCTTTCAGTCTGACTAAGGTGTGACGGACTTCTGAGCCTGTACACAGGGTTGTGCCACCTATTTAGCTTGCTACTGCCTGACAAACATTTCCCTCATTCTGATTCTCAGTCAGTAGTGGGATAAGGCAAAGGGATTCTTATTTCAGCTGTGTGCTGACCTCAGCATGATTGTTTTTTGACATTTCAACAAAGATAAATAAACTTTGCAAACCATAATGCCTAAAACAAAAAGATGAAAGGTTACATGTCTGGAATGTGGTTCAGTATTTGACAGCAACTACAGAAACAAGCATAATTTAAAAATGCATAGTGAGCTCCTGAAAGCAAGGAGAGTTGTTCGTTATAAACTACATACATCTCATCCAGCTATTGCTAGTTTTCTCGGTGGTACAAGTGGGACTACATCCATAACACAAGCATGTAGTGATAATAACCAGAGCATAAATTCAAATGAATCTTCAGATTCTGAGACACCTTACTGTGGTGAAGGTGAAGGTGAACTACTTTGTCCATCAATGGATATGTCAACAATACCACCTACCGATACATCTGCAGCTGGTTGTTCTGAAGGTAGTACTGGTAGCAACACAATAATTGATCATAGTTGTGCTGAAAAACCTGAAAATATTGTAAACTCCCAGGTTGAGGATGTCAATGAAATAGAGGACTGGGACCTTGGCAGTGCCAACTCTTCATGTGTTGTTAATATCACACATGATTCCATTTCTGAATATTTTGAGCCTGACATGAACATAGACACCAGTGAGATAAATATGAATGACATTGGTAGTCCAGATGAGCTACTGGTGCCACTGTTCATTGACACAGACAATGAAAATGAAGATGATGATGATAGTGAAACTGTTTGCCATGGTATTCCAAGTGCCAGTGGTCATGCCAGTTCAAAGTTGGTAACTGATCCTGCTGATCGACTACCAGTAATTCTGCCTTCCCTCAGACCAGAATTTGTAAAGGCAGGGCCCATGCAACCTGAACTAAGTAAATACCCCATGAAATATGATGTTTCTGGTAAACAGTTTAGAACTTTTCGCAATGATTGGTACTATACAGTACCATCAATGAAATAACAGGCAAACGTGTTAAGTGAGACTGGTTAGAATACAGTATTGACAAAAGTTCTATGTTCTGTTTTCCATGCATGGTTTTTGGAAAGACAAAATCACAATGGGTTCAAGGGGGTGTTACAAATTTTCGTAAAACTCTTGAGTTAATTGTTACACATGAAAAGTCAAGTCAGCATAGAGAAAATGTACTAGAGTGGTGATTGTTTCAAAACGAGAGTACACGTGAATAAGTTATTGTGTAAGCAAGCAGAACAAGAAAAGGAGAAGAAAAGAAATATTCTCCAACCAATAATAAAGACTGTTTGGTATCTTGCATCTCACGAGAATGTTTTGAGGGGCCATAGAGAAAGTACTGACAAAGATTTTGGTGGGAAGTTTTTGAACTTAGTTAAGCTCATTGCTGAATATGAGCCTTCACTCCAGTCACATCTGCACACAATTTCTGAGTTAAGACACAAAGGTATAAAGACAAGAAAGCAATATCTATAACCTACAATACAGAATGATAAATTGTATGCAACTAGCGATCTAATAACAGATAAGATCATACATGATGCAAGACAGTCACCAGTTTACTCTATTATAGTCGAAATGAGTGATATCTCTCTGCAAGAGCAGTTATCTCTTTTCAGATACTTTCTGCCAGATTTCTCAGTTAAAGAAAGCTTCCTAGGCTTCTACCCATTACCAAGCACCACTGGGGAAGGAATCTATGAAAAACTGAAATCTATTCTGCAAGATTATTGCACACTTGATTTAAGGAAACTGTATTGTCAGGGGTACGATGGGGCAGCAAATATGTCAGGCCAATTCAGGAGAGTGCAGACTCAATTTAGAGATATTTCACCAACTGCTTTGTATGTTCACTGTTTGGCCCATGAGCTGTCACTCAGTTTAACTGACACAGCAGCAAACTGCAAAATAACTAGTGACATGTTTGCACAACTTCAGATTTTGTATTCAACATTCACAAATAGTCCAGAAAGAACTGAGCATCTAAAAGAAGTGAGATGAGCGATGAACTTGGAGGCTGATGTTGGTGGTTGTCAGTACCTCGTCTCTCTGTGCACAACTTGTTCGTATGTACAAGCATATAGCCTAGAAGCATTAAAAAACTTGTACGCTCCCATTTTGCAAACCCTGGAGGAAATGAAACAAAGTCCTGCTGCTTCATCAGCTGCCTTGAAGCCACAGGTAAAAGCTGTGATTCTGAAAATGAAAAAGATTTTATTATTTGCCTTTTTGCACTTCATAACATATTTTCCAAAATAAATACAGTCTCCATCTGCCTACAGTTTCCATCTATCCATACTGCTGATGCAACAGGTCAGGTACAAATATTGAAAAATAGCCTTTCAGAAATGAGGTCAGATGAACACTTTGAAGATATCTAAACTTCTTCAGTGAAATTTGCAGAAACACTTAACAGTAACTTCAACCTAGACATTAACCTAAGCTTGTCTTATTGTAGGCGACACATGCAAAGGAATGTAGTAGACAGTCAATGCAATAAAGAGCAATTGAAAAGTGACTTTTACTACGACACAGTCAACACCATTGTCAGTGCCCTGAATGATCGGTTTGCTGAGGTGCCCATCATTAAATCTCTGTCTGTTTTTACACCAAAACACTTCAATAATTCCACCACAGAGGAAATAAAAGTTGCTGCCACAGTCATTTCACGGACTTACCTTGATATTAATCCAGAGCTTCTCATTTCAGAATCACAGCTATTATGTAAAGTACAAAAGCTTCAAAGTCTTGCATTACATCAGATTTGCAATTTCCTTCAAGATAGTGGCTTAACTCAAGCTTATTCAAATTTTATGGAATGCAGCATGTATTTAAATATCCTTCTTGTGACAGTGGCATCTTCTGAGTGTTCATTCAGTAAAATGAAGATAATCAAAACTCAGCTGAGAAATGCAATGTCAGATTAATCAATCAATCAATCAATCAATATCTTTATTTAGCCAGGTGGAACACCATTGGGCAGGGCTCATTTACAAGATGAACCTGGTAGTTTAAACAACAACAACAACAAGTCACAATAGAACAATTTGGAGTAGGCGTAGCAACATTAGCAGCCTATGTACAGTCATTACCAGTGAGAAAGGCATGGCTTGGCACAGTGGTGTACAATAATTTTACAAATATCAACATAAGGCTTGACACTGAGAACAGAACAAGGCAGCATAATTTACAGGCATGGTACCAAAGGCAGTCAGCATACCACTATGTGCGAGTTCTATACAAGGCAGGTCTCTAATAGACAGTAGAGTACAATATTATATTGGATGAGGTCTAGACCAGCAAAGCATAACGTGGCCTAGGAGAAGACTATGAAGCAAGGGCACTGAGGGCACAGGATGCGCCAAGGATAATGGAGGGAGGAGAGGTTAGGAGGGGTGGGAGGGGGCAATTGTAATACTTTCAGGATTGTCATAGCTGCATTAGTCAGTGCCGTAGGTCTAAGGGTAAGGGGGAGGGTATGGGGGTGGAAAGGTGCCATTGGTAGGGGGAGGTGACAGACAGGTAGGAGGAAGAGTCAGAGATTCAGTGCTGGAAGCAGTTGCAGGACTCCATAAATGACTGTTGGATAAGATTTTTTGAAGGCAGCTAATGGTACAGGTGAAATGAGCTGCAGTAAATTTGGGCAGTTTTCCAGAGGACTAGTAAGGCATGACTATTCACAGCCCGGCCAAAGCGCGTCCTAACTCTGGGTATGTAAAGGGTGATACGAGTCTGGCTTCTCAGCAGATAGCTGCCAGGAATGCAAGAAGGTAGGCAATCGTTAATGTATTGAGACAGCTTGTTAGAGAAGGCCCTATAGAGCCAGAGCATGGTGTTCTTTTGTCATCTAAGACTAAGTCAGCCCCAACCTACAATGTTGTAGAGGGTACAGTGGTGTGTTGTGTAGGGGGCACCACCAGTAATGAACCTGAGCACCCAGTGGTACAGACTCTCTAGTTTGGCAAGGGCCACACTAGAGCAGTGCCCATACAGAAGGTCTGCATAGTCGATGAGAGGCAAGAATGTTGTTTGTACCAACCTAGTTCTCCCCTCCTGCATTAATAGATGCCTGATTCTGAAGAAAATCCCAAGCCTCTGTTTAAGCTTTTTGGACAGTTCCTCAATATGGACTTTGAAGGAAAGATTGGAGTCAATCCACACCCCCAGATATTGGAAGGAATCTACATAGTCCAGCGATTCACCAAGCAAGATGTGGATTTGAGGGGCTGTCCCCACTGTGATAGAGTAAGGGAAGTTTACTACAGGGCAGAAGATCATGGCCTTTGTTTTCTTAGCATTTAACAAAACTTTAGAGTAAAGGAGATTGTTCTGTAAGTGGTTAAATTCTATTTGGAGGTCACTACACATGAGTTCCAGAGTAGATCTGCCTACATACAACACAGTGTCATCCACAAAGAGGTCTATGTCAGCCGACTTGACTCCAGCATCTAGTTCATTTATGTAAATGGCAAACAAGAGAGGACCCAAGATGGACCCTTGCAGTATTCCTCTAGAGAGTGTTTTTAGGAGAGAGAGAGATCTCCCCAGCCTTGATCTGTTGGTGTCCATCAGAGAGGTAGTTAGAAAACCACTCTAGGGCCGTGCCACTGATGCCAATATTCCGGAGAGCAACCAGGAGCAAAGAGTGGTCTGCTGTGTCGAAGGCTTTGCTAAGGTAGAGAAACAGAGCACACACATAACCTCTGGCATCCAAGGCTCTCGACCAGTTGTTCGTTACCTTAGCAAGTGCTGAGGTGGTACTATGGTTGGGCTGGAAGCCAGACTGAGCAGGGTTTAGAAGGTCCAAGTTGTTGATGTGCTGTCTAAGCTGGGCATTAACCTATTTTTCCAGAAGCTTAGAGAGGGTAGGGAGTAAGGAGATGGGGCAGTAGTTATTAAGATCGCTAGTGCTGCCAGATTTAAATAGTGGAAAAATGTGGGCAGTTTTCCAGATGGCTGGGAGTGAGCCCTGGGTAAGGGACATGTTGAAAAGATGGGTGATTGCGGGCGACAGAACGTGGTAGCCTAGTTTGAGGAAGAAGGGCTCTATAAGGTCTGCCCCAGCACTTTTCCTACAATCCAGATGGAGCAGAAGGTCCTCAACTTCCATTACTGTGATAGGGGAGAAAGAGAATGTCATGCAAGGAGGGGGCGAGATTGGGGCAGGGTCTGGACAAGTTGAGCTAGGAGTAAATAGTTGTGCACATAGGCTAGAAGTGAGGGAGTCATTAAACGCTAGGCCCGCGGAGCAAAGGTGATTATTAAAGAGTTCAAGGATTTCTTGCTCGTCAGTAACAACCAAGTTGCCTGAAGAGATTTTTGGTGGGAATGTACTAGCAGAACTGTGGCCTTGGATTTCCTTTAAGGTTTTCCAGAATTTAGTTGTACTGTTAGAGAAAGAGTTAAGTTTGGACCGGTAGTAACTAGATTTTGCATCCCTAACCATTCTTGTGCAGTGGTTTCTGACAGCTCTGAAAGCTGACCAGTCATTAGGCTGTTTGGTCCTCCTGGCCTTCTTCCAAAGCGAGTCTCTGTGGAGCAGCTCTTCTTCCAAGCTCGATGAGAACCAAAGACATGTTTTCTTATTAGTTCAAATTTTTACAAGAGGTGCGTATTTATTGATAGAACCAAGAACAATGTTTTGGAAGACTGCAAAGGTTTCTTCAACCAAAGGAGCCAGGTAGAAATGAAAGGCTGAGGCACCTCTCTGTCATTAATATTGAGCGCAGCCATCTGAAAAGCGTTCCCATCAATGCTGTCATTGACAGGTTCAAGGGCATGAAACAAAGAAGGAGACTGCTGTAGATTTAGCATCAGTTAAACAAATATGTCCTTTTTTTCCATACTGTGTGTGTGAGTGTGAGCACTGAGCAGCAGCATAGATTGCAAGTGCAATGAAAGATATTGCTACTTTCTTGTCTTTATACCTTTTCACTTTCCAGCCTCCTCTGCAATAACCTGACTCAATTTCTGTAGGGCAGACATTTATCCTGAATAATACCCGATTCACTTTTGTGAAACTTTAATTTGGACATGTAACATGGATTGCAAAAATTAGGATTGATGGCAAACTGGGAATTTACTATTACCCATATTAATTTTTTTTTTTGTTGTCTATAGACTGCAAGAGAGTTCCATCCTTCCATGTTTGGCAGGGTGTGTGCAATGCATGCATCATCAAACCCATGATAATGTAAGCACTTCCCAATAGTTATAAATAAAAAAATATATATGATGTACTTTGTTAGACCTGGCCTGTGCATGGTGGTAGTCTACCACACACATGCATGACCTAAGTACTGTTTCATAGTCTGGTCCAGTTCTATCTTCTACTCATTTTTAGGCCACGTCCATGCGCATTGGTAGTCACTGCCTATGTGACGCACAGGCATGGCCTTAAAATATCTAATTCTTTGGGGTACTTGTGCATTTGTCTTGCTAAACATAAGGATTAGTGGCAACTTGTTACTCAGTACTCATAAGGATATTTGGCTAGAAAGGGCTCAGATTGCATCTCAGTGCATCAGAAATCTGACATTTTTCTGTTGCCGCCCCCAGCCTATTGAGTTGAGTATTTCACAATCTCAAGCCCCCTTAGTTATGTACCCAAATATCCACCACTGGTTAGTACTGATGCACCCCTGTCTCATACTGCAGCTCTTGCCCCTGCACACCAGAAACACAGGCCAAAAATAAACTTTTCCATATCAGACTGGACAGTTCCTTGTCTTGTTGCAGAACTCAAGAGACGTGGCATTCTGCCTGCAGCCTCGGCCAGGAAACAAGAATTATTCGATCTTTTCATTGTTTCTCAAGCTGGATCTTCTTGTCCCAGCGTTCCCGACCAAGATGGTCAGTTCATTCCTACTACCTCTCTGGCCGGAATTCGAGACTTCATGGCCCAGATGTCCACCTCAGTCTCTCTTCTGGATTCCCGTATGACTGCTCTCAAGACTCGACTTTCTCCCACTACCAATGTTCCAATCCTGGTGGCTCAGCCTCTGCTTTCTACCACGAGTCAAGTGCCAGCTCCTCTTGCTCCTGCATCCTCACTCCCTTCTGCTTCGATTTTTTTTTGGCCTTCAGCCTCTACCAAGACATTCTGTGTTCAGCATTTCCATCACAACGCAAGGAGCTTGACCATACCTGTACCTCATTACTGGCCTTAGCATCAGGTATGGGGGAATGCACTTTTACAATTATCACAAATCCTTTTCAGCCAAGGCAGCCGCATCCCTTAGCCATTACACTCTCGAACTCAATTGGACCAATCTGGACACTGAGCTATTTTGCCAACATTTTGCTGGTCAGCATGCCTATTCTTGCTCTCTGTGTGGGTCATTCAACCACTTTGCCCCCCCCCTTTGCCCTATGTCAGCTTTCTCATCTGCTTCACCTGCCAATCTCATTTGCAACCAACAGACATCACACCTATCCTGCCAAGCCAACAGCCAGATTGGTTCATACCATCTCCAATCCCACCACCCACATGGATCTCCATGGCTGTCCTGTCAAGTACTTCGGTGGCAAGGCTGTGTGTAATAGCTTTAATGAATCTGGCTGTGTGCGTCCCATCTATGGCTGTACCCTGCTATGTTTGCACCTTTTATGGAGAAGCTCACGCTTGTTACATTTGCCCTAAGGCTCCCAGATGTCCACAATGACTTTAGCATTATCCATCTATGCTCATTAACATCCTGGCTCTGGCCCATCTTTTGGAACATCACCCTTTTCCACCTGTCACTCTCCATCTCATTTCTGGGTTCTCTCATGGATTCCACATGGGTATATCCGTGCTTCCTACAGATTCTTTCCTCTGCCCAAACATTCAATCTGCCACAATAGAGCCTTCCATAGTCACTCATCTCCTGCACAAAGAATTGGAAAAAGGATTCATTATTGGACCTTTTAGTGCTCCTCCCTTCCTTCAGGATGAATCCTGTAGGCATTGGCACCAGAAACTTTTCCGGCAAGAAGTGCCTGACCATCGACCTCTCAGCTTCTAGGAACACCGCAACTCCAAGTATTAATTCACTGATACCTTCTGATCATTACTCCCTATCTTACGCTCGAATTGAAGATGCCAAACGCTTCAGCCCTGGTTCCTGGCTCGCTAAAATTGACATTACTGATGCCTTCAAGCTACTCCCAAACCATCCCTCTCTCTGGCATTTATACAGTATGCAATGGCAAGACCAATTCTATTTCGCCACCCGCTCGACCTTCGGCTGCAAAAGTAGCCCCAAATTGTTTGAAATCTTCACCGATGTCCTTTACTGGGTGTTGCTGAATATCAGTTGCCAACCATCAGTAATTTATCTCCTGGACGATTTCCTCCTTATCGACCCTTCAGACTCACCACCAGCTGCTGGTATTACTGCCTTAGTAGCCTTGTTCGATGATCTTGCAGTACTTTTATCAAAAGAAAAGACTCTATGTCCTGTAACCTCCATTGGGTTCCTTGGCATCATTCTGGATTCCATCAACATGGAGATACGACTACCATTGGACAAGCTGCATTGCACACATAAATTAGTGGACTCCTTTTCAACCAGATCCAGCTGCACCCAATGTGAACTCTTGTCTCTGCTTGGCTATCTCAATTTCACCATACGAATTGTCCCTCAAGGCTGTTCCTTTATATCCTACATTCTTACCTTAGCCTATTCTGTAGTAAGTCTCCATTATCGCATTACCATCCCGGCTGAAGCTAAATCCATCCTTGTTATGTGGGCTCGATTCTGCTCTTGTTGGTCTGGGAGCGCCGTGTTCTACCATGGTCCTTCCCCTGATTATCAGCCCAGGATCTACACCAATGCCTCACTATGTCACAGCTATGCAGCCATCTTCGACAACTCCTGGGTTGCTGCTTCGTGGCCCTGGAAAGCTTCTTCGCTCCTGGAATTCTCCAGATCATCTCCTATTTTCGAAATTTATCCTAGAGTCATGGCTGCCTTCATCTGGGGGTCTTGTTGGTCCTTTCACACTATCTCAGTCTTCACTGACAATCAGCCCACTGTGGACATCATTTCAAAAGGCAGGTCTTTGTCCTCTGTCATCATGATGTTTCTATGAAGATTAACGTGGCTGTCCCTTATTCACCACTTCATTACACATAGTTTTCATGTTCTAGGACAGACGAACAAAGCCGCTACTGCTTTATCCTGTTTTCAGTTTCAGAAGTTCTATCGCCTCTTCTCTTTAGCGGATCCCGATATGGTCTCTCCTCCATCATTTACAGACCTCATAATGACATAGCCTTCTATTGTGTGCAAGCTTCTCGTCTCTTTTGGACTACCCTAGTTCCTGCTACTAGAACATCCTACTTAACTGCTGGGAAATGATACACCTCCTTTTGTGGCTCCCCATCATCACCTCTTCCTAGTGAACATATAGACTCCATTCTGGCCTTCCTCACATTTTTCCTTCAATCTCTACAACTCTCCTATGGAACTATAAAACAATATCTTTCTGGTATCCAGTTCCGCCTATTTCAATCTGCTCCATCCACGCCTTCATTATTCAGTAAACTCTCTATCAAGCTCCTCATAATAGGAATCCAAAGAACTTTGGGGCTGAAAGTTCCCCATCGTCTGCCCATCAACCGACCCATTCTTAGACAACTGCTCAAACTACTGAACTCAAAACCATTTGATCCCATAACTACTCTTATGACTTCCTCGCCATTTGTCTTGCCTTTTTTGGATTCTTAAGACCTGGCAAATTCACAGTTTCCTCTTCATCTTTCACTTCTACCCTCCTCAAAGTGTCACATCTACAAAAAGTGAACGACCACTACCAATTACTCCTACCGACATCTAAAATGGACAGACTTCACCAAGGAGTTCTCCTTCAGTATTTTTCTACTAGTGACACATATCGTCTATCTGGACTCCCTAAGAAGCTTTCATCTCGACTCTCAATCTTCTTCCCCCCTTGTGTTCTCCAGCCGCCAGCAACCTATGACAACTAAATAGTTCATGGATCATATCAGGATTCTGCTCCAGAGTTTGGGACGTGATCTAAGCTCCTTTTCCAGCCACTCCTTTCAAATTGGAGCAGCATCTTCAGCCTTCAGACACAACCTCCCACAGAATATCATCAAAAAACTGGGAAGATGGACCTTGTCAGCCTTCAAGAGCTACAAACCTCATCCAGAACAAGAACTTCATTCCACATTTAGGGCACTCTCCTCTTAGTATGCCCAGAGTATGGGTAGACTAATGGCCATGGTTCCTCAGAGGTTTCCTCCACTTGGGGATTTTTCCTCTCTTGAGTGCTAGCGGTAACACTCTCTGTGAGTTGGAGGAGGTATCTTTTTGGGTCTTCTATTCCCTACAAATTCCTACTTACATAACTACTATTCAAGGGTGGGAATAGAGTAAAGCCACAAAAAGTACTACACCGTTACACAAGCACTTATACCCCATCACTATTCCCCAAACATTGAATGGGAGGGCTTAAGCCTGAGGTTCAATGTGGGGAATAGCTCCTCCCACAAACTCTACTTAAATCCACCACTCACACACCTCCTTGCTTTGGGTGTTTTTTTTTGTCCACCTCCATCCCCTCTTCCTCCTCCTCCAGGACTCTTCTCACTCTTATTCCTGGGCCTTTTATTCCCTACAAATTCCTATTTACATAACTACTACTTAAGGGTGAGAATAGAGTAAAGCCACAAAAAGTACTACAGTGTTACACAAGCACGTGTACCCCATCACTATTCCCCAAACATTGAAACCATCTTATCTGCATTTTTGTTATCATTCTTTCCTTTTCATGTTTTGAGTCAATTTAAATTAGTGCCTTTTGAATGGAATTAAGTTTTGCTTGCATATCATAAGGGCTCTGCAGATTATATTAGGATCGCTGCAACTTCTACCATGGTTGACATGTGTTGCCTAGCTTTTGGGATATTCCCATGTGATGTGCAGTGAGACTCGCCAGGATGAAACCACTTCTAAGGCATTCTGCAGTATGCCACAGCAGAGTTACTGTAGTAAACAATGTCATTTCAATGGGAATTAACTCCTTTTATCATGCAGGAAAATGTGACACTGCCAGGATGAAGTGAATGTCATAGCTTCCTGCATGACAAAAGGGACTAATTGAAACTGAAATTGCATTGTTTTCCACAGTAAATCTGCTGCTGCATGCTGCAGAGTGCTGCAAAATTTGGTTTCATCCTGGCAAGCTTCACTGTACTATACATGTTGAATCTGGAAGTGTGCTACTTTGTCTCATCTAGATATTTTTAATATGAATTTGTAATATATTGTATGCATATAACATTCTGACTTCTTATTTTTCTAAGATTTATTTCCTATTTTTTACACATCTTTCCATGCACTGTAAAACACTCTTTCTGAAATGTAAATGCAAGGGATTAGCTTTGTGCAGCACAACACAATTTTATGTAATATGGTTTTGGTTCTCCATGTAGTGTATTAATTATGAACTTGATCACAGTATACAGACCCCAAAAGTTTATGTCAAAAATAACATCTGAACTACTACTAATTAACTAAATTTAATTTTCACCAGGAAAGAGAATGTCTAGCAAATAAAATTATTCATAGTCATAAAAATGAAAGAAAATGAGAAAAAATGAAACTACATTCTCAGGTAACACCCATGCGTTGTGTAATTTAGCAAAACATAGGTGTCCTGTAAGTGCAATCCTGGTGTCACAAAATTACACAGCATAAAACACAAATAATTCCAATAAATCACAAACAAGCTGTTTATTTTATGAACCTGCAGCTTTCTTTACTCATTGGCTACAGTTTTTCTGAACTCATATCAGTTTATGTAATCAAAATGCTCATTATTACGGCACAGTAATTAAAGTTAACTAGTAGTGGTTTGGATGTTATTTTGGACAGAAGATTTGTCACACTTTTTGGATTACTGTAATGTGGTCAAGCCCTAATAAGATCCCTCAGTATGGTTACCACAGCCATAGGGATTGGCTCAGTTAATTTTAATAAAGTCCATTATTTATTTTGGTGGCTATTTTCAAACTCTGATTTTCTTTTAAAAACTTTATAGATTCATACTGACTATGCAGTACCCCTTTTAAAATGCTGACAGCACGAGCCGGCCCAGTGGCAAGAGGGCTGAGGTGCTGGATACATTACCTCCTCCCAAGCCGGCAACCTGGATTCGAGAACAAGCCTGAGTCGCTGGGAGTCAGCTGGGAAGAAGGGCGAGGAGCTGGATTGAGCTGTTGCAAGCCAGCTCTCCTCTCCCAGGGAGCGATGTGGGCTTCCCTGACTCTTGGCTGCCACCTGGTGGAGGCAAGGTGGCAGCACCAAGTCAAAAATGGAGCCAGGTATTAGGCTGGGTGTGAGGAAAGGACCATCACCAGAGCCACAGGGCACATGTGTGCCTCCATGTGCATGTGTGACCATGTTCTCAGGTCCCAGGATAATGGGGGAGAAAATGGAAAATGAGACAATAGGGTAGGCTCAATGAAGCCCTGAGATCAGGATGGATTCTGATCCTCCACAGAAGGACCGCAGCTTGCCTGCCCAGGAGCCCTGATGGTAAAAAACTATATATAAGAAAATAAATTCTGACAGCACAACTATTACTCACACTATTTCAGATCAGGGAGAAAACCCCTGTAAAATGCAAAGGTAAATAAATAAATATGTATGGCCATTCAATACCAGAAAGTCAAAATAGAGGTGAACAAAGCTTTATTTAGAAAAAAGTGTGAATAAAAAAACTTACACTGCTCAGCCAGGAGACAAACTTGGCGTAGTGGTAGAACTTCTGCTCATAATGCCTGTGACCCAAATTCAGTAACATGATTGGATCACAGAAGGTTGACCAGAGGGAGGAAGATCAAACATCTCAGAGGACATTCGCTTCCTCCAGAAGGGAAGGGAAGGGCTATTGCTGCCTCTGCTATACTATCACCTGGGTGACCACAGATGCTAGTGCAGTCAACTGTGAGAGTTCATGGCTACACTATACACAAGGCCATAATTGACAGTAGAGAGTATGGAACTATGTACTGCCAAGCTGAGGGCCTCGTTTGTCAGATAGGAGCAGTGCCTGTAGAGTAGGCCTAATCTGGTGTTGACTGTTTTTACAGTTAGGTCAATGTGTTGAATGTAGGAGATGGAGCTATCAACAGTGACACCCAGATATTTAAAGGTGTTTACTTCAACTAGCGGTTCAAGCCTGCTGCTATTATTTTTTTTTTATTATTGAATTTTAGTATATGATAAGACATCACACCATTGCTCTTTGTGGTATGGTAGCCCATCCACTTACAGTCGTTCCAAAAGAGAAATTTCATTTTACATCTATTTCCGTATTCAGTATTTTCATATGCCATATTTCTTAACTTAGACACTTTCACATTTCTATATTTAAATTAGTTACAAGGATTCGTTACTATATGGGCGGCATCTCTCTCGTTTCCCAACCAGCAGGACAGCAATCATGGGATAAAATTTATGTCAGTTTGTGCCATGCACCAAACCCATTTCTGCCATTTGAGGCCAAACTGGGTAGATTTATCATGCAATGCTGCTGTTATTTTCTCCAGTTGGTATATATTCATTACTATAGATCTCCAATCCTCCACTCTTGGAATTGTCCTAGTCATCCATTTTCTTGTTATAGGTTCTTTTGCTGCTAATATATAAATGGGTAGCAAATTACGTTCCCTTCTTGACCCCTGTGCTGGTATCAGTGATAGAAGCACCATTTCTACCGATAGTTCTATATTTTCACCTATGCATTCTTGTAGTTCATTCTGCATACAGCATCAAAAGGGTGTCAAAAGGGGGCAATTCCATAGTATATGCCCCAGATCAGCTAGCACACAATTACATCCTCTCCAACAATTCCCATAGCTAGTGGGTAAATATTTAGCCAATATTGTAGGAGAGCGAAAGTATCTACTTCGGCACTTCCATGCAAATTCTCTCCAGATCTGCGAGAGGGTTATTTTAACTGCTGGAAGGGCATATTTCTCCCACTCATCTACATTTACAGTACTTGTACCTCTAAGTCTGCATTCCATTTATGGAGAATGGATGTTATATTGTCTCCCAATATTTCTCTCAAGCTTTTGTATATCTGGTCTATTATATTGGACATTTAGTTCCCCTGGAGACTTGCCTTCAGCAATTCCATCAAGGGAGGGCTTTGGCTACAGAGTTTTGTTCTTTCTGGCCAATTATATATATATATATATATATATATATATATATATATATATACACAGTATATATACCCGCTCTTAACTGAAGATACCTAAAATGGTCCTGGTGTGGCAGCCCAAAGGGCTCCCTCATTTCTTCAAAGGAAACCATTCCCTCCTTACTTAAGATTTCATAAATATGATGATTTCCAATCTGTCTCCACTTTGTAAATGTGGGGTCCGATGCTAGGGGTTTAAAATCCTCATCTCTGAAGATCAATCTTAAATAGTAAAATGTCTTCAAGAATTTAGAATTTGTCTTTAGTTAGGTCCAAATCCTAATGAGATCTCTTGTAAATTTGGTCAGGTGTCTCTGTGGAATGGAGTATTTTTTGCTTGAGAATAATACTTTAGGAATATCGGGCAAGTGATTTATTGTTAGCTCAATTTCTTTCCTAGGGGCCTGGTATGTTAGGTTTGCCCATTGTACCACTAGTTTAAGAAAGGCCACCCTAGCATACCACAGCAGGTTTGGCAAGTTTGATCCTCCTCTTGCCAAAGGCAAGTTTAAAATTGGGGCACTTACCCCCCCCCAATAAAATTTAAATTATCGTATTCCAACTATTAAAATAGAACCAAGGTGACCAAATGGGCACATTCTGAAATAGGTATAATAAACAGGGCAGAATATTCATTCTTATAATTTCAATTCTTTGGAATAAGGAAAGTCTCAATGCACTCCAGCAGCACAAGTCCTCTTGTATTTGCAAGGTAAGTGGCTCATAATTAACAAGATCAATATTGCTGAGGTTTTGTGGAATTGTTATTCCTAAATATTTTATTTTAGTTTTCCTCCAATTCAATGGAATGCTATCTCTTAACATTAGGGAAGGAACAAAGTTGTAAGCCAGCACCCTTGTCTTGGATACATTAAGCTTAAATCCCACATACTGCTGATCAGAATCTAGAATTTTCCATATCTTAGGGAACGAAGTCTCAGGTGCAAGGGTCAGTATTAGTATGTCATCCACAAACAATGCCACTTTATATTGTTTTTGCCCCAATGGGATCCCTTCAACTTCTGCCTCTCTTCTAATTGCTGTAGCTAGTGGTTCCATGTAAAGCACAAAAAGCAAGGGGGACAAGGGGCAACCCTGCCTAGTGCCTTTCTGCATTGTATTGGGGGGGGTGTCGATGAACCATTAACTCTAATATATGCTTTTGGTTCCAAGTATATATTTTGAAGCCATTTCTTAAGGGAGCCCGGGAAATCAAAAGCCGTTAAGGTTTCCCACAGAAATTCCCACGACACTCTATCGAATGCCTTCTCAGCGTCTAAATTTAAAAGTGCTGCCAGAATCCCTCTTGTTTGTATATATTCCAATAAAAGCATCATATGACGAATATTGTCAGTAGTATTTCTAGATTTTATAAAGCCTGACTGATCTGAGTCAATGATTGTTGGTAGCATTTGTTCTAACCGATGGGCCCAAATTCCCATCAAAATTTTATAATCAGTATTCAATATTGATATTGGCCTATACAAAGCTGGATTACTTTGATCATTACCTTGTTTTGGTATTGCTGCTAATGTCGCATACGCCCATGAGGGAGGTTGGGCCTCTCCTTCCACTATTTCCTCAATCTCTGGAAGTGTAATTGGGGCCTCTAAACACAATTTTTGACTTTCTGACAATTTTTGGAGGCTTAATTGGTTTAAAAATTCCTTCTTCTATGTCTGACTCCTTAGTATACAGGGATTGATAATATTTTTTCAGAATTACCTGTATACCTTTCTCTGTATGTATCATTTTCTGCATAGTAGGATCTCACAGCTTCAATATTGTGGCTGCTCTTTTCCTTGCCTTTAATCTACATGCTAAACTGTGAGTCCCCCAAGAGCCCCCTTCTTAATTGTTTTGTTTAAGGTACAGCAAGGTTTGTTGTACCCTATAGTCCATAATTTTTTGAATTTCTTGTCTTGTTTCCCTAATTTTTTGTAAGAGTTCCTGGTCCCCCTCTCTATATAATTGTTGGCATGCCAAGAAGCTCTCCATTAGCTGACAGTACCTAGCCTCATTCTGTTTATATTTTCTAGAGATGTAAGCCAATATTCCCCCCTCAGCACTGCCTTCAACGTGTCCCACGTGTTTTTCTAATTCTGTGACTCCTGGTGGTCTGGAGTGTGAAGGGCTGCTTCCCTAAATGAAACTTTGCTGTTTATGATATTTTAAGTGTGTACTGTCTGCTGTACTTGCACCCATTGGAGCCCTGTCCATTCAGGAACAGGAAGAGAGCCTGTAGTTCTCTGGTGTTTTGCTATGAGTTACTGCTGCTATAATGAGTGGTATTTTCTTAAAAGAAACTCTGTAGGCACCCTTATTTAGCTCACAACATACTTTTAGCACTATCATTCATGCTTTTCAAGGGGTTTTAAAGACTTTGGGTTTATTATTCGCTCCATGACCTTGCAAGTAACTTCTGGGTCACCTGGGACTACTAAATAGTGCTCTGCGGCGAGCGCAAGTGAGTTTTTCTCATTCTGTGACTCCTGGTGGTCTGGAGAGTGAAGGGCTGCTTCCCTAAATGAAACTTTGCTGTTTATGATATTTTAAGGGTGTACTGCCTGCTATACTTGCACCCATTGGAGCCCTGTCCTTTCAGGAGCAGGAAGAGAGCCTGTAGTTCTCTGGTGTTTTGCTACGAGCTACTGCTGCTATAACAAGTGTTATTTTCTTAAAAGAAACACTGTAGGCACTCTTATTTAGCTCACAACATACTTTTAGCACTATAATTAGTGCTTTTTAAGGGGTTTTAAAGACTTTGGGTTTCACTATACATACTGCATATGTTTGAGGTAGGTGTTAAACTCTAATCACTTGTTAACAAGTGCCTGTAAATTTCAACATTTACATCACAGAATGGCTGAGATAATCACTGCATCTGATGGCAGGTTAGGCATTTCATATAACACCTGCCAAATGTAGTTTTAACGTGATGGACATTACTGGCAATCCTTATAAATGCACTAAATGTGTTCAAAATGAGATTATGGTGGAGGAAATCAGTAGGTTTAACACTAGACTGCGTGCACTGGAGCTAAGTCAAATTGAGACTTCAAAAAGTTTCTAACTGTCCACCACTCCTGACAATCCCCTTTCAACTGGTATGAATAACATGGTCAGTAGTAACCCCACCAGCACTCTTCAGAAAAAAAGGCTTAGCGAAGATGATGAGTCAGATGCTACAGATGATGACTGGTTTTTGGTCCAGAGCACTAAACCTGTCAAAAAAGGTAGGAAAGCCAGTCACTTTCAACTACCTGTGCATAACAGTTTTGACCCATTAATTCATTTTAATGGTGAGCAGGACCCTACTTCCACACTACCTGCAGGAGCCTTGCAACCTCAATCAGGGGTCGTCCCACATACCTCAACCCTCAAATCCCATTAATAGTACAGAGAATTTAGTGATAAATCTTATGGACATTGACATCCCATCCACACAACCCCCCAAACAAATTTACGTTCTGGGAGATTCAATGATTAAACAGTTAGATCGCCAAATATGTGATAAGGATAAAGCCAACAGAACCTTTTCATGTTTGTGTGGTGCTAAAATTCAGGACATTACAAGAATGTCCAGGCAGATATTAAACAACTGTGGGGATGATCCCTTGGTCATTGTACATGCAGGTGTCAACAACATCAGGTACCAAAATGTCCAGGAAATCAAGGAGGAATATGTCTGTTTGACAAATACACTCTCTGACATAGGATGTATTGTAGCTTTCTCTGAAATCCGACCTGTACCCAGAGCAGATTTATATACTGAATCCAAAATTAAACATATAACTAATTGGTTAAGAGTTTGGTGCTTAAAACAAACTTTAAGCTGTATAACACACTGGGAACAATTTCAAAACAACAGGGAATTATTTTCCAGGGAAGGTCTCCATCCAAGCAGGAAAGGCTCATCTATGTTAGGAAATCTAAACGTGCACATTGACAGACATTTAAACTACCTTATGGTGGGGAGGGGAATACTGTGTATTTGCTGACTACTACCCCCACGGATTCTCTAGATACTGGCAAAGTTACTTGCCAATACTTCAAAGCAGCCTCTAGCTATTCAGATACTGACCCTATAACTACTTATTCTGAGCTAAAAATATTACTTCTTAATGCTAGGAGTCTAAATAATAAAAATAAAGAGCTTCAGCTTATATTGAAAAATGAAAATATTGATGTCTGTGGTGTTATGGAGACCTGGTTCACAGACAATGATTGGGGCTAGGGCATTCCAAGGTATACATTAATAAAAAAAAATGTACCACCTCTAAAGGTGGTAGGGTAGCGTTCTTTATCAAAGTGAGCTTGGGCTGTTTGAAACCGAGGCTGACAACTCCTTAGTTACAAATACTGAGATTGTCTGGGTGAATCTTACCCTTGGCCATGGACATATAACTATTGGACTCTGTTATCGCCCGCCCTCTCTGGATATTTCTAGTAATAATAATAATAATTTTCTGAAGAGTCTACAAAATATTAATCATCTAAAGGACATTATTCTAATGGGTGATTTTAACCTTCCACATATCAATTGGGACAGTTTGGAAGGCAAAAGTCTGCTGGATAATAAATTCCTGGAAACCATTGTACAGCTCAGCCTGGATCAACTAGTATTAAAACCTACCACACATGATAACATCTTGGATTTAATACTCACAAATATTAGTGATCTCAGGGAACCTCCAATAGTCTGTGACCCATTGGGAGATAGTGACCATTGTATGGCTCCCTGAACCCTTAATTACTATAACCCTGCTGCCAATGGCATTACCAAAATAAGGAATTTTGCCAAAGCTAACTACAGTGAAATAAAGGCATATCTCAAAAATTGGAACTGGGAACAAGATTTGAGTAATCTTGATGTTAGCAACACCTGGGTAAAAATTAAAGAGAAAATTGAATATTGCATAAACAAATGGGTGCCAGAGCGCATGAA
Organism: Neoceratodus forsteri; assembly: GCA_016271365.2. Lineage (NCBI taxonomy): Eukaryota > Metazoa > Chordata > Ceratodontiformes > Ceratodontidae > Neoceratodus > Neoceratodus forsteri. The sequence continues at coordinate 741,389,400 of CM057449.1, forward strand.
ATATAGTAACCAAAGGAGACTTCCTCTATGGTATTCAACTAGGATTAAAAGACTAATTAGGAATAAAAAAACAGGCCTTCAATAAGTACAAAAAACATAAAACTGACCTAAATTGGAATAGGTTCAAAATCAAAGCCAATAAAACTAAATCGGCCATTAGAACTCCGAAAAAAGATCTAGAGTATAACCTAGCAACAGTTACTAAAGACAATAAAAAACAGTTCTTTAATTATATTGGTTCCCTAAAGAGTAACGCGCCAAAAGTAGGTCCCATTAAAATCAAGGATAAAATTATTTCTGATGAGCAAGCCATGGCCCAAGAGCTCAACACCTGACACCTGCTGACAAAGATCCACCCCAGTAGCAGCCGATATCCTCAGCACCACTCCATGTCTGCTTTGTGATTCCACAAATCATTTCTTAAGCCAACCCCCCAACGATCCAGGAGGTCATGAGGGCTTGGATTCAGCCCTCCCCCCACAGCCAACAGCAAAGCAAATTGCCCAGCCAACCCCCGATGATCCAGGAGGTCATGAGGGCTTGGATTCAGCCCTCCCCCACAGCCAACAGCAAAGCAAATTGCCCAGGCACAGCATCTCCACAGCTAAGGGTTCACCCTGCTCGTTGATTGCAACCAGGCTGCGCTGCTCCAAGGAGGATTTTTCAAAATGTTCTACTTGGTGCCTTTTTCTTAAACAATTAACTGTAGGCGTACAAGTGGAGATAGTTTTTTATTCCGTTTTTTTGTCACTGTAAGCCTCAGTCTGTGCAACTTCCAGCATGTTACATTAATTAAGGCTTCAGAATCCAGCCTGTTTAGCAGTGAAAGCAGCTTAGGTTACTTTAATTAATGTTAGACTGCTTCTAATGTTATAAAATTAATAATTACCAAAATAACCCAGCTTATTTTTAGTTTTAGTGCAGGCAAAAAGTGATTATAATACAGTGGGACTCAGGAGGTTTCAGTTTATTTTTACTGGCTGCAAATCCCTATATAGACCATCCCCCCCTGCATCTTTCCCCCTTCCCTTACTTACATAATCAGTTTCTCTCACTCTCCTTTCTTCCACAGCCAACCCCCCGACGATCCAGGAGGTCATGAGGGCTTGGATTCAGCCCTCCCCCACAGCCAACAGCAAAGAAAATTGCCCAGGTACAGCATCTCCACAGCTAAGGATTCGCCCTGCTCACTGATTGCGACCACGCTGCGCAGCTCCCAGGAGTTGCCCTGCTGAACGCTCCGCATTCTGCTCCCCACTGCCCCCACCACCACCCTTGGTCTGCTTTTACTTATATAGGGAAGTAGGCAGTCACATGGTGCGAAATTAACATATCAACCCACTTCTCCATCTGCAGCTTATACAAGCTCCCCACTAGTGGCCACTCTTCTCAATCCCAAATACCTAACCATCTCTACAATAAATATGCTACCACTTCACTGGATAGCTATCCTTATAGCCTCTATGATCCCCCTTAGGGTTCTACCACCCCTCCTCAGGATCTAACACTAAACAACAGCCACTCTGCTGGCCAATATATAATTACCTGGTATTGACCCGTCTTGCTAACCCCCAAACCCACCTATTCCATGTTACGTCACCTCACATGCACATACTCCCTACCAGAACCTATTTTCAACCCCCACACACACAGTACTCGTTGTACAGCTACCTTGATACCACACAGACCACAACCCCCTATTCATCATTCTGCCTTTCTACCGGGTACCCAACCCCTTGTCATCATGATAACCCACCTCCTACGCACACTTCCTGTACCTAGCACCAAGCTCCTCACCTTTGCCACACTACCCACCCTGGCCACTGACCCATACCTCCCACTCCACCATTGGGCCATGCATCCCCTATGCTCCAATCACCCTACTGGTACTACCATGGTACCACAATGGACACTACTCTGCCTGGCCTCTCCCTCCCTACAGGACTTATCTACTCTCACCTCCGCACAGTGCTGTTCCCCCTCCCTAATGGCTTGTAAGCTCATGAAGAAACATTTAAGGTTGGCCTTCCTGCGCATCCTACTACTACTACTCCTTCTTTCTGGAGACGTACACCCCAACCCAGGACCCACTCTCCCCACTCCCAGGTTTACTACATCCAAGAGCCTCACGATCGCCTCCCTCAATATATGTAGCCTCCTCAAGAAATTTGATTCCTTTCAAGGATGGGTTGCCCAGAATTGCCCCAATGTCATCTCAGTAGTTGAAACCTGGCTCAACAACCACACCCCTGACTCTGCAGTCTCACTTCCTGGCTTCACACTATACCGAGCAGATAGAACCTCAAAGAAAGGTGGGGGTTGTGCACTGTATGTCCAGGAATCACTACAGTGTCTCGCCCTTCCCTCCCCATCACTTGAGCACGGGGCCCAATCCCTCACACTGAAGATCACTCTTGCCCATAACAGAGCCCCTCTGTTCCTCTCTTCTGTATACATCCCTCCCCGAAATCAGAAGACCGCTTTCCTCTCTGTCCTCAACCATCTCCAGACTCTCCTTGGCAATGCTGACATCATCGCCCTCGGTGATTTCAATACAAACTGGCTGGCTGACACTTCAGCCCCTGTTAGGGATGCTGCAACTGCCCAGAACCTGACCCAGCTTGTGACTACTACACAAGAATAAACCAGAGGACTGGTACTGCCACCCTCCTAGATCTAGTGCTCACTAACTCCCACATAAAGCAACACAGATCAGGGTACTACCCAATGCTCTGAGCATCACTACCCAGTGCTATGTCAATGGTCGTACTGTATTAACAAGCCCCCCCAAAAAAAACTGTCTTACAATGCCGCCTCAAACCAGGCAAACTACAATCACTTAAACAATACCTCCTAGCTACTGACTGGTTCCCCATAAGAAATGCTCGGAAAATTGACTCTGCCCTCAACTATTTCATTCATATGTTCAACACTGCCTGCAACCGGTTTGCACCCCTAACCAAACAAACAATTAAAGGTGCCAGCACACCTTGGCTATCCCAAGCCCTTTTGGACCAGATGCATGAACGAGACAATCTGTGGCACATTGCACAGGATACCAGAAAACCCTCTGATAGGCAGCGCTATCAGGAAGCACACAATAAATGTACATGGGATATCCATAAAGCAAAGGCTGAGTACTATAAAACCTTGCTCACCAACACATGGTGCACAGGTAGCAAGTTTTGGGACTCACTCAAAATGCTAAGTGGCAAAGCCCCCACTGCCCCACCTACCCATATCTGGGCCAATGGATCTATCACCTCAGACCCAGCCCTTATCACTGACACATTAAATGACACCTTCTCTGACCTCTCTGGTGTCCTCCCCCCCCAGTTTTTTCTCCCCCATCCACCCGACACCACACTGCCCCCTCACCAACCCTCCATTCTCCTTTAAAGCAGTTTCTCAGCATGAAGCTGTCCCTCTCCTACTCAAAGCCCTCAGCAAATCCCGTTTCAGCAGTGACTCACTGGACCTAAAACTGCTTAGACTCACATTCAACAACGTTCTCCTCCCCCTTACCATGCTTTTGAACCACTCCCTTTCTCTGGGCCAGTTCCCATCCACATGGAAATCTGCCCTCATCACTCCTATCCTTAAAAGTGGTGACTGCACCCTGCCTGGGAACTACCGCCCAATATCAATCATGCCACCCCTCTCTAAAACCCTGGAAAAAAATTGTGATCATACAACTAACAGACTACCTCACCAAATATAGTACTCTGTGTCCTGAACAACACGACTTCCGCCAGAACCATAGCACCACCACTGCCCTCTTGGAATTTACAAATGCCCTCCATACATCCCTGGACACTGGTAACATTACTGGCGCTGTCTTTATAGACCTCTCAAAGGCTTTCGATCACGTGCACCACTCACTTCTCTGGACTCCCTCACTCAGTTAGGCCTCTCCCATGAGACCATTGACTGGTTTGCCAGCTATCTGTCTGAGAGAACCCAGACAGTCTGGATTGCCCACTCCCTGTCATCCCCCCACCAAGTCAGGTCTGGGGTCCCTCAAGGCTCTATCTTTGGCCCACTTCTCTTCTCCCTATACCTCAACACCCTGCCCAATGCCTGCTCTGGGAAAATGCTATTGCATGCAGACAATGCAGTCCTCTACAACTCTCACACTGATCCCACAGCCCTATGCTTGGCACTCCAGAAATCCTTCTCTGAAGCTGAATCCTGGTTCTTTTAGCATAGGTTAGTACTAAATTACAAAAAAACTAAATCCATGATGTTTGCACACCACCAAAATAAGAACCTAGGACAACCCTTGCACATTCTGAACTCACTAAATGACCCCTTGAACAGGTTAACACTTTCAAATACCTTGGCATCACCCTAGACACAGGTCTCACTTTCCATGACCATATCCGATTACTATGCCACCGTCAGCGTACGTATTGGTCTCCTCTCACTGTCACGCACTGCCTGCCTCCTGAATCTCTCCCTAGCCATCTCTACATCTATTCTATCCCTAATTGACTATGGTATCATCATCTATGGTGCGCCGACACTACCCACCTCACACAAGATTAGACTGGCCCTCAATAAGGCCTGCAGACTTGCTACAGGCTGTCCTAGACTCACTCATACATGCACCGTCTGCGCCTCAGCAAACTGGCTCAACTCCGATGGGAGGCTAAAGTACCAGGCCTGCCTCTTCACAAAGAAAATCACCTCAGGATTACTCCCTCCAGCCCTCACTCCACTACTTCAGACCCCACTTTCAAGTCGCCTCACACAGCAGTCAGCAACTACCCACTTTAGGGTACCTTGCTGCAAAACCATCTCTGGCCAAAGAACGTTTCGATATCTGGCCCCAACCTGGCTCAACTCACTCCCAAACTCCCTTCTCACTGAACCCAAACTTGGTTGGTTCAAGTACCAACTAAGGGACATTATTACCCAAGGATCAGTATGTGACTGCCCCTAAACCTGACCCTCCATTTTTCTACCACCTCCCATCTCCCATGTCTATGGACCTAACTCTGGTCTGCCGCCCCTGAGCATGCCTATACCATGACAATGGACATCTCTGTCCAGCCTTGGCCACGAATAACGTGTGGGCATGGCTAGTGCCATCGCCCTGAAATACTATGCATATACCTGCAACCTTTATTCCCAGCTGCTATTTTTTGTATTCTTTGTATTTTCTGTAATCATCTGCAACCATTCTTTAACCGCTGTGTTTTAACTACTATGTTACTTGTTACTCTGTACACTGTTGTCTCTTCCTACGTATGACGTGGAACCTTTGTAAAAGAGTCTTTGACTCAAAGGTGTTATCAATAAATAAATAAAATAAATAAAACAAACATTTATAAACCTAAAGAAAAAACTGGGCATACAGGATCTAACAATCAGGACTCCTCACTGATGTTTACTATCTTGGAAACATATACTGCTATTAACTCTTTCAAAATAAATTCATCAGCTGGTCCAGATAATATCCCTTCCATCTTTCTAAAGGAAATTTCCCATGAAATAGCAGGCATATTTACCCTCTTGTATTACAAATCTATATCTGAAGGTGTGGCTATCCAGGATTGGAGAATGGCTACATTTATTCCCATCCATAAAGTAGGATCCAAACTAAATGAGTCAAATTACAGACCTTATAGTTCAACTTTGTGCATAGGTAAAATCATGGAGAGACTATTATTAGAAAAAATTACTAGTCATATCTCTGCTAATAATCTACTTGACATTACTCAGTACAATTTTACACCTGGAAGATCCTGCCACAATAATTTGATAATTTTTTTTTTGAAACTATCAGTGAAGCCTTAGACAGTGATTGCCGGTCAATGTCATGTTTTCTGACTACGAGAAGGCTTTTGACTCAGTTTCCCACAGTGTTTTAATTGAACAACTTGTTAAGATTAATCTGCATCCTAACATCATTATGTGGATTGAATCTTGGCTAGTGGGAAGGAAACAGCAGGTTAGCATAAGAGGGCATAAGTCTACCTTGAGCTCTGTGACTAGTGGGGTGCCCCAAGGCTTGGTGCTGGGTCCCATACTGTTCAATATTGTTACTGTCACTATGCAAACTATAAACGGTGTATGGTTAAACAAGTACAAAGATGATAGTAAACTTGGATGCATTTTAAATGACATCCCATCTGCTGACTTATTGCAGGCTAATCTGGATAGTTTAACAAATTGGACATTAAAGTACAAATTGGTATTCAGTGTTTCCAAATGCAAGGTAATGCATTTTGGAAAAAATAATAGATTAACAAATTATTACATGAATAGCATAGCCTTACAGGTAGTTAGCTCAGAAAAAGATCTGGGAGTATACATCTCTAACAACCTAAAGTTTACTGAACGTATAAATAAAACTGTGAAAAAATGCCATAGACTGATTAGCTATATTTTAAAAAAACATCAAAAGTAGAGAACCTGAGGTACTTTTGCCTATTTATTCCAGTTTAATAAGATCACACATGGACTTTTGTTCATCTTTCCGTGCACCTACTTCAGCTCAGGAAAGAACAACCGTGGAGAAAATACAGAGGAGGTTGACCAAGAATATTACTAATCTGAAAACAGTCTCATATGAAAACAGATTGAGGGCATTAGGATTATTTTCCTTAGAATATTGCTCCTTGAGAGGAGATCTCTGTCTGATATATAAAGCCACCAAAGATCCTACCCTGTTTGAGACCATCTGTTTGGATTGGCATGTTTCCCCAAAGTAACACCAAGTCTCACAAACTGAAATTAAAGACTACCATTAATAAAACTGTGAAAAGGGACAGATTCTTTTCCCAGAGAGTGACTCCAATTTGGAATTCCCTACCGACAGAGGTAGTGCTAAGTGCTAACTTACAGCAATTTAAGATGAATCTCGACACATACATGGGAGAACACAAATATTGTTTCCACCTTAGCTAAAGGTGATGAGTTCATCATGGGCTAGTCCCTCGAACTTGCACTCACCTATGAACCTATTATTGTATTTCATATTTCCGGGGATTTGTTTTCCCTTAACAGCTGTGGGATTCTTGTCTGGATTGATTCTACTAATAGGGTGTCCCTTAAAAGAGATTCATTTAACCACTTTATGGTCTGTTTTTTCTACTTTCCTAGGTTTAGGTTTAGCATCAAGGAATGATGATCCGAAAGTAATCTAGAGCCATAAGATATATCCTGTACATATTGGAAATCCTCACAAGATATAAAAAAATAATCTAGTCATGCATATGACTTAAATCTAGAAGAATAGTAGGTATACTCTTTTTGTGATGGGTACAATTTTCTCCAGCAATCCACTAAACCTATTTGGTCAAATGAGCCTCTCAGGAAATGCAACGCATTAGTTGTTCTATGTGACCGGGGGTTAGTGGTGTCCATCTGAACATTCCAGGTCATGTTCAAGTCCCCTCCTAGTATAATTTTCCCTTTAAGCATCTCAAGTAGTTTCTTAACAAAGGACCGGACCACCTTAACCGTGGACTGCGGTGGGAGGTAAACATTAATCAGGGTTATATCTTTTGCATATAGTCTACCTTGAAGAATTACATATTGACCCTTGGGTTCCACATATTTGGCTTTAATTTCAAATGGCATTGTCTGCAGAATAAGTATCACTTCATCCCTTCTTTTCCCTGAAGGATGAGATGAGGCATATACCTCACATCTAAGTTTAGCATATTCACTTTTTGACAAATGAGTTTCTGTAGAAAGTATAAATCTGCTGTTTTTTTCTGCAAATATTGCATTACCCTTGTTCTTTTTATCGGATTGTTCAACCCATTAATATTCTGTGAAAATATCTTTATAGGTACTGAGGACATCATTCACCTCCAAGGCCAGGGGCACCACCCATACCATCGCAATCCATGTCCACAGACTCAGCACCACCCCGGACATCCCATAGGACCCGAAGCAGCAGACCCAGAGCACAGCCAGGCCCTCAGACAAAAAACAATGCATTTTTCTCTGGCGTAGTCTCCCCTTCTCTGTTTTTCAATAAAGTTTTCTCTTTGTTCAATTGCTTGTGTGTGTGTCTTTTTTTATTAACATAAACTCACTAACTAAATCCCCCTCCAAACCTCTTAAGGGAGAATAACTATGTTTAACTATAATAACTATGTTACATTTTACTTCCAATCATGAGGTAAGAAACTCTCTTCACCTCCAATTTCCCAATGCGAAGTATATTTACCCCCCCAGGCAGAGGGTCCATCCCTCCCACTGTGAGGGCAGGATCCTCTGCAGGATGTATACATCCCTCACAACAAAAATTTCAAAGCACAGAATTAACAACTCAATAAAACAGGTTAGTGAAACCATGACTTGTCAGCCCCATGTAAAAGAGCCTCCCCCCAGATCCGAGTTTTAGTATCTTATAAATGTAGCCCATAAATTAGTAATGGTCCAATAAAATTCAACAGTTTTCATTCTCTAAAAAAGTAAGATCCCTGAACATTTTAAAGTTAAACCCCTCCACCTCCCCCCTACAAATGATTATTTAGCTCTCCACGTCCCAGACGCCTTCCCAGGGATATTAATTATACGTATTTATTTTATTGTCCTTTAGGCTAGTATCACCAACTCATTTGTTCCTGTTAAGGTCTTGGTCCAGCCAATGTGGGGAATGGAGAGAGATGGTGGATGAGGAAAAAAGGTATCCATAAGTGGGGGTCCAAGGTTCGGGCCCAAGGCCCCCAGAAACCAAATCAAATCATGTTTATTTATATGGTGCCTTTCAAAAACCAAGGTGCCTTACATACAGTTTAAAACAACTTCAAAATAAAATTACAAGTATTAAAACAGAATAAAATATTTATAAACAATTAGTAAAACATGACTAGTCCCCAAACACATGACACCATAAAACAGTTTTGAGCGCCTGTTTAAATCCCTCCATGGTCGGGCACTCACGTATCTGACGGGGTAGAGAATTCCAAAGGGTCAGGGCAGCGTGCATAAATGCATGAGCCCCAGAAGATTTTAAACAAACTCTTGGTATCTCTAGCAATCTCTCATCAGTCGAGCGGAGCGATAGCCTTAGGCAGTAAGGAACCAGAAGTTCTTTCAGGTAGTCTGGGTCCTGTCTGTGTAGGGCTTTATAAGTCAGAAGTCCGACTTTAAAGGTGATTCGCCACTAAACTGGCAGCCAGTGCAGTTCGCACAGCACCGGTGAAATATGGCAGGACTGAGAGGTTCCCGTCAATAGCCGGGCTGCTGCGTTCTGCACCAGCTGCAGGCAGCAAATATCAACCCCAGGAAGCCCAAGGTAAAGGGCATTGCAATAATCCAGGCGAGAGGACACAAAGGCATGGACCAGCGTAGGAAGGTCACCAGACAGTACTAGATGCTTAACCCTGGAGATATTCCTCAGATGATAAAAGGAAGATTTAACAATGGCTGACACCTGCAAATGCCGTGTCAGACCCTCATCAAAAATTACCCCCAGGTTTCACACCCACTCAGAGGTCAGAAGTGGAAGACCCCCAAGAACCAGTCCCGAGGGTAACCCCACCCCGACCCCTCTATCCAGTGACCCGGGTCCACCACCAACACCTCAGTCTTTGCTGAGTTCAACCTCAACCAGCTCGAAGCCATCCACCCCTGGATTTCTGTGAGGTAGTTATTAAATACTGAGAGAGCTCTATTCTGATCAGGCGCAAAAGAAAGGTAGAGCTGGGTATCATCGGCATAGCAATGAAACCTCAGTCCATACCTTCTTACAATGTTTCCGAGGGGTAGCATAAACACTGTGAACAGCATAGGGGACAGCACTGATCCCTGAGGAACCCCACATACCAAAGGGACTGAGTCAGAGGAATAAATCCCTGACACAACCCTTTGAGTTCTTCCGGTGAGGAAAGATGAAAACCACCTGAGGACCGTACCTGACAGGCTGCAGATGAACCTCAGATGATCGAGCAGGACCCCATGGTCCACAGTGTCAAACACTGAAGAGAGATCAAGAAGGACCAAGATGGAACAGCTCTTCTGAACCCTAGCCATCAGGAGATCATTGAGCACTCGAACCAGCGGTGTCTCAGTACTATGCCTCCTGCGAAAACCAGACTGGAGAGGCTCGTAGACATCATGGATGGTCAAATGGTCCTCCAGTTGTATGGCCACTTGGTCACTACCTACTCGATCAACTTTCCCAAAAAAGGGAGAGTTGAGATTAGTCTGTAGTTTGCATGGCAGTCTGGGTCCAAGGAAACTTTCTTCAGGAGGGGTGTCACCACTGCCTCCTTCAGAGAGCCAGGAAACTCACCTGTTTCTAAGGAGCACCAGACTATCCATGCTAGGACCAGGCCAAGAATGTCACCACAACCCAAAATCAAGGTAATTGGACCTGGATCCAAACTACAGCACGTAGGGCGCATACCCTGGACAATCCTCATAATGTCCCTGAGCTCCGGCTGGCTGAAGGTACTCCACGAGAACTGAGGAGCAGTGTCCAAATGCTGGTCCAGAGCAATGCCAGAGTGAGCCAGTAGGAGTTCCGCCCTAATGTCAGCCACCTTAGCCGCAAAGAATTGAACCAGTTCCTCGCACTCAACTTGCGAAAATGCTCTTCGAACCTGTAGACAGGCTGGGTTGCACAGACTGTCCACAGTTCAAAAAAGCTGGGCTGGTTAGTTCCAAGCAGCCTCAATCTCCCCGGACAGGAACTCTGCCTTCTTACGGGTGATTGCGGATTGATAGGCTTGATAATGGTCCATCAATCTAAGATGGTCGGCATCCAGGGCAGATCTCCGCCAGCAACGCTCTGACCTACGTCCTTGTCGCCACATCTCCCTCAAAAATCCATCAAACTAGGTGCACCGAGGGCGAAGGGAGAGAGGACGAACTCGGACAGGAGCAATGACATCCAGAGCCAAAACTACGGCCTGATTATAGGCCGTAACTAGGGTTTCTGGGTCACTGATTGCTGATGGAAGAACTGATAGATCAAGCACTGCCGCCAGCCCTTCAGAACTTACATCTCATAAAGGGTGGTACCTGATCATCTCCACAGGGGCAGGCCTAAGAAGGGGGGCACAAAACTGAAATGCACGGTGTAGTGGTCGGACCTCCGACTGGTTCCACCCCCAGTTCGGAGGCTTCGACCCCAGGAGGAAAATCAGGTCAAGAGAATGACTGTGTTTATGAGTAGCAGTCGAAACAATCTGTGTAAGGCCCAGAGAAGACATTGACTGGAGGAAGTGTTGACCAAATTGCTAGAGTTTGTCATCGACCCAGGCGTTAAAGTCACCCAGGACCATCCGCCTGGGCGACTCAAACACCATGTCGATAACAAAGTCTGCCACTTCCTGAAGGAACTGCTTCTCATCTCCGAGTGGATGATAGATGAGGGCGATCCTACAGCCTACACCTGCTACCACGGTACATTCAAATGACTGGGTCTCCTCAACTGGCACAGCTTTGTGGTCCAGTTTGGTCTTGAAACAGACCGCAACCCCTCCTCCCCCCATGATCCAATCTCGGGCGGTGAATAACCGAGTACCCAACCGGAGTTACAGCCTCCAATATGGGGCCAGAGTTCTCATCCAGCCAGGTCTCGGTAATGCATGCCAGGTCCACCAAACTAACATAACTGCAATCTTGTTTTTAATGGACCTGGCATTATATAGCACCGCCCAAGTTGGATGGACCTCTAGAGCTGTCCAGGCCACCAGCCCACCCAAATTGGTGGTGCCCTTGGGTATGGAAATCAGACATGGAGGACCACGATCCAGATTCCATTTTGCCCCATGGCGTCTCCTGGATCTTACAACCCCGATGCGGTGGCTCCGCTTATTCACCCTCCACTGTTCATACCCCTCGACTCCTCTCCCCCCACGGCAAGCAATACCCAGTGCTCTACAGTGCTGGTAAATGTCAAACTGCAATGGGGGGAGATAAAGGGCCAGAGGGCATGAATGGCGGAGGATAAATAGTGCACGACTGTGGGGGCAAGCCCCAAACACATTTTTAATAATCACAGTACAGTTACACTGCTTCACAAGAAAGAAAAAACAATTGACTAAATTATACTCATGAAATAAAAGAAAAAAAAAATTTAAAACAAACCTAAACTTAATTAACACCTAAAACTCCCTCATCTCACAATAGAGAAACCCAAATTATAACTGATAAAATAAAACTACCACAAACATTTGATCCCAGTCTGCAGCCCCTAGATAATCAGGAGATGTCTATGGCAATGAACACCTTCAAAGTATTAAAAACTCAGATTATGCTCAGTCCCCAAAATACTCTCACTGTTAGGGGACTTTACAAATGATAAACCAGGCCCTTTTCAGACTCGGTACCCTCTCACTGATCCAAGGCTTAAGGATACGAAAGCACTCTCACTGCTTTCTTAACATTTAAATATAGAAATATAAAAGTCTGACCATGTCTTTGAAGAGAAGGAGATAAAAAAAACACTCAAAAGATGTTACTCTGGAGCTGGAGGGTCCCAATAAATCCAATAAGGGATCAGACTGCAAGCCTATGGCCTATGCTATGGATCCCAATCAGGCCCACTTACTAGCAGGTCCAGCAAAGATTTTCCTAGGGGTACACCTGCCACTTTGCCAGCTACCCAGAAAAGAAAGGCTGGGACCCCCACTCAGCCACACACTACAGTCAGTCCACCAACAGGATCCAAGACCAACTCCCTGCTCCAAATCGAAGGTTTTGTCCAGTTACACACGCCACTCCTGAAAAATTCAGACAGACTGGCAAACAATCCAAAGATAATCCACGGCCAATATCCAAGATTTAAGCCAAGTCCCCTTCAGCACAATATATCTTCCTTTATTTATTTTATTTTTATTTATTTATTTAGGGATTCGGATCATACCTTTGAGCTCAGAGCTCTTTTACAAAGGTTCCTCCTCAAATAGTGACAATGACAACAATAACAAACAGTTTATATACAATACTCAAATAGTAGGTAGCCAGTATACAATAAGGTTACAATGTCATTCATAGTACCAATGGTGATAGTACAGCGTCAAGAGCATTTAACTAGGGTAAAGGACAGTGTTTTTGTACATAGCGAAGGAGATAAAGAGGTGTGACACCTAGTGTGAGAGTCCGAGGAGGAGTCAAGGTGAGAGGGAGGGGAAGGGAGACTGGGGGGAAGTGGGCTGCCAAAAGAAGTGGCTTTGTATAGGAGGTTGGGAGGTAGTGGTAGTAGGTTGGTTATAAGGTTGATCCAGGGGAAAAGGTACAGGGGGAGAGGAGAGGAAAGGAAGACAGAGGGATAGGGCAAAGGGAAACAGTGGGGGTAAAAGGAAGGGGAAGGAGAGTGGGCATTATGGGTGTTAGAGTCCTAGTGGCAGTCACAAAATGTCCTAGTAAGAAGGTGTTGCCTTAGGCCATTTTTGAATTGCGAGATGCACTGGGAGTTTAGAATGTGCACTGGTATTTCATTGAGCCATTGGGGGCCCCTATAGCTGAAAGCACACAGTCCCTGCATAATTCGATGAAAAGGTGTTGATAGGGCCCCCCCTCATCCTGCCTCTGGTGGTATAACTGGTAGCATTTGGTGTTAGGATGCTAGAAATGCATGGGGGGTTACCCATTAGCACCTTTTTTCCAAGGAGACATGTTTGGAATATTATCCTGTTCTTTAGTGGCAGCCAATTGGTCTGCTCATATAAAGAGCAGGTATGGGTATTTTGATCTGTAGCCATTGTGAGCCTACATGCCTTGTTGAGGGCAATGTGAATCCTTTTTAGTGCAGCGTCTGTTGCTGCGCTGTAGATCACCAATCCATAGTCAATGGTAGAAAGGATGGAGCTGGAGACTGAGAGACGGATAGCCTCTGGAGTGAGATATATTTTATGCCTATAGAGTATGGTATTCACTGCCTTTACCACTGTGTCGATTTGTTGGATGAAGGTGAGGGAGTCATCAATGGTGACCCCCAGGTACTTGAAGGAGTGAACTTGTTCTAGCGGCTCACTAACTTTATTGGAAATGGTGAAGGGAGGGAGCTTCTTTTTGTGCTGTGGGCTGGCTGTGAGCATCACCTTGGTCTTTTTGTAGTTTAATAGAAGTTTATGGCTACAGAACCAGTCTTCCAGCTTGTAGAAGGATGCCTGCAGCTCGGAGTGGAGGGCAACTATTGATGAACTGCTGATGAGAAGTACAGCGTCGTCTGCATAAAATGTCAGTTTAGTGTCACAGGCTTCAGGAAGATTATTTAGGAAGAGGTTGAATAGTATGGGCCCCAGTATTGACCCCTTTGGGACCTCTAAAGATACCTTGTTGGAGCTAGATACTGTGTGCCCAATTTTTACATGTTGGCTTCTGTGTGTTAGATAGTCCTTGAACCAGCAGACAGCAGTAGCTGCAACCCGCAGGTTCTGTAGTTGAGTCAGGAGGAGACAGTAATTGACAGTGTCAAATGCTTTGGTGAGATCTATGAAGACTGACCCCACCAATTTTCCTTCGTCTAGTGCCTTGTGCAAGTAGTCATTATAGTCCAGCAAGGTAGTGGAGGTACTATGATTCTTCCTAAAGCCATGTTGGTTGGGACATAACAGGTTGTATTTGTTGAGGTAATCTGTGAGTTGGGCAGCCACAATCTTTTCCAGGGCTTTAGATAAGGGAGAGAGGATGGATATTGGCCTATAATTGGCGGTGCATGTCATATCACCGTTCTTGTGCACCTGTGTCAGGAGAGCCTGTTTCCAGATCCTGGGGAATTGTGCAAGAGCCAGCGATTTGTTAAATAGTTTTGTAACTGGCACGATGATGACATCCAGTGTTAGGGATACGAGTTTCATATCGACTCCATCAATTCCATCATTCCCCATTCTGGTCTTGTCTAGTATTTTTTTTATGTGTTTATAAGCCTCCTTCACTGACACTTTTTTTGAAGTAGAAGACAGGGTTGAGCCCCCTTGAGGCGTGCAGTTGGTTTGTTCCCCAGCAGGGTGCAGGTATTCAGGGGGTAGCACTCCAGTCAGGTCAGTAAACGCTGTGTTGAGAGAATCCGCGATGTGCTGTGGGTCAGTAATCGTGGTGTTGTTGATGTTGAGTGAGCGGCAGATCTTCTTCTCATCCTTCCCTAGAAGGTTTTTGATGTTCACCCAAAACCTCTTCCCATTGCCCCAAGTTTTATTAAGATGCTCCTTGTGGAAGTCGGCCTTTGCTTGATGGATAAGGTTGGTCCAATGGTTTCTTGCAACTCTATAGCACTGGAAGTTGTGTTTGCTGCGAGAGGACCTGGCTTTTTCCCAGAGGTTGTCCCTTTCCTTCATCTGGGCGAGGAGATCCCCTGTGATCCAGCCATTAACTTGATCCTGAATTTTTATTTTCCTCAGTGGTGCAAAGATATCACAAATGTTGTTGAAGCCCTCTATAAAGAAACTTAGGGCCTGGTCAATACTAGGTGCATGATCGATGGGGACCAGTCATGCTGGGAGAGGGCAGAGGAAAGGGCCCCAAGCTTGCCCTTCCGAAAGATCCTACTATTAATTATGATAGGTGGGGCTTACTCACTTTTTTTGACCATGTGAAAGTGACTGGGGAGTGATCACTTAAGGTGTCAGGCAGGACCTTAAACTCAGAGATCCGAGAACAGGAACTCAAGAGGAGCCAATCGAGGAGGGTGTCTTTTCCTGTTTTGTGGTTTTGCCTTGTTGGGCTGTCTATGAGTTGGGTCAGGTTGGAAGTAGCGACCATGTCCTTGAAAGGCATGGATTCCCTGCCCTCCCAGTTGATGTTAACGTCACCTGTTATAAGAAGCTCTGTGCCCTTAGGAAGGGTAGCAATTGTATCCAGTATTTTTGGGAGGCCATCCCTGGCTTTAGTGGGTGGAAGATAAACCGAGGCTAAGATTAGAGATTTGCCATGCCGTCTGATCTGTGCTTTTATTGCTAGTAGTTCATGATCATCCTCGACCCTAGTAACAGGGAGGACCGAGCAGCATAGGTAATCCCTGGCATAGATAAGGACTCCTCCGCCTCTCTTGCCACACCTGTCATAGAAACATAGAATTTGAAGGCAGATAAGGACCACTTGGCCCACCTAGTCTACCCATTTTCCTACCTAACAGATAAGCTGCAGATCCTAGTTAGCCAACAGCTTACTTCCTCCAACCCCCCCACTAGGACTGCCTTATGTCTGTCCCATGCATTCTTGAATTCCCCCATTGTTCTTGACTCCACAACCTCCTCAGGGAGGCTATTCCATGCATCCACAACCCTCTCCGTGAAAAAATACTTCCTCACATTACCTCTGAGCCATCCCCCCCTCTATCTTCAAATTGTGCCCCCTTGTTCTTGCATACCTCTTTTTCTGGAAGATGCTACCCTCTTGGACTTTGCTGAGTCCCTGGAGGTACTTGAAAGTTTCTATCATGTCCCCTCTCTCCCTTCTTTCCTCAAGGGTATACATATTAAGCTCCTTTAGTCTTTCTTCATATGTCTTCTAGTGCAGACCCTGCACCATTTTGGTTGCCCTCCTCTGGACAGCCTCCACTCTGTCTATGTCTTTGCGGAGATGGAGTCTCCAGAACTGCACACAGTACTCCAGATGGGGTCTCACCAACTGTCTGTACAGAGGGTTAATAACTTCCTGTTTTCTACTATTGATGCCTCTCCCTATGCATTCCAGTATCCCCCTAGCCTTCCTTACTGCCTTCTTACATTGCTTGCCCACCTTTAGGTCATCCATGTCTTTCCTGAATGTTTGATATCCCGGGAGCATCACTTCATTGTCTTTTATCTTACTTGACAGCCAGGTCTCTGTCAGACAGAGAATGTCAGGTACATGGTGGGACATCCACGCTTGGAGTAGGTCAATCTTTGCTGTGAGGCTGCAGATGTTCAGTGCAGCTACTTTCAGGCCTTTACTTGTGTTTCCCCCTGCGTTTGACACTAGTGGTGAGCTCGGATTGGCATGGATGTTACCTGATAGAAGAAGAAGAAGCATGAATATTTTTTTCCTGGCTGAGAGGTTTATGCTAATGGTGGAGCGTATCTTGTGCCTCATTCTCTTGCAGTGGGGGAGGTAAGCGTTCACCATGGTGATCTTTACAGGTGTGAAAATGGCAATGTTGTTGATAACCATGGCAGGTGTCGGAGGCTCCGGGCTAGCAAGTGGGATGCAGGTGGTGGAAAGCTGGAGCTCCCTCAACATAGCTGGCATTGGGGTGCCATAGAGTCCAGTTTTGTCAAGAGCAGGTTCTCACAGGGGTGGTAGTGGTCCAGCTTGGCATCTTGGGCCTGTAGCACCCACAGCGAATAGAAGAACTAGGAGGATGGAGTAATCCATGGTAGAGCAGTGGAGGCGGCACTTGGGTGGTCTAACAAACACACCAGGAGGAGATGGCAAAGGAAAAATGCTGGTGGTTAACTATATCCAGAGGAAATGATAAACTGTTGAGATCCAGGGTACATAATATGTTAAAATTCCTGATAGGTGATAAACTGTGGCCTGGGCATAGGCAAGGTGTGAAATCCTTTTGTCTCTATGTTTCCTTTGATCTTCAAAGTCCTCAGAGACAAGTACAATACCTTGGGAGCAGGTCAGACTAAAATGTTGATTCAGTCACAAAATGTGTTAAAATTCCTTTGTTCTTTAAAGTCCACAAGTGCAGCTGCTTTAGGAGTGGTCAGATGAAAATGTTGATTCAGTTGCAGGACCCAGCATCACCATGTTTGAAAGACTAGTTGCAAGACATATGCTTCCTTGGGGAGGCTTCAAGAAAGTTTGTTTAAAATTAAAAAGCTGATAGCTGATGATGATGTTTTGCAGAAATTCAGTCCAGGAGACTTTCACCAATGTTGTTTGCAAGAATGGCACAGCGTAGTCCAAGTAGAAAAACATGTACATGACAAAAACTAACCTACAGACACAGACAAGCACAAACAGCCATCCACTCAGCCCCAGAATCTCAGCAACAAATTATTCTGCTGTGTTAAATGCCAGTTCAACTTATCCAGAGAATGAAGGAAGCAGCGTCCACATCGAATTAGTCCACAGGAGCAAAACAACAGTCAGCCCAGCAAGCCAAGCTGAATGGACAGGTAATAGGCAGGAAAAACAATAGCCCAGGTGCACACTTCAAGGAAGTCATGAAAAAACTCCCAATACCGCTTGTAAGTTCGGCGCACCTTACCGCCATTCCAACACCAGCTCAGAGTGCAGGACAGTAAGGCAAATTAACGGTTCGAATCAGGGCAAGCAGAATAAGCAGGGCCAAGTCTAGCAAATCACAAAAATCAGAAGTCTAATTCAGTAGTCCAGAACAGTGTAAATGGAGCCAGCAGAATAGAAAAACCGAACATAAAATTATGCTAGCAAAATGCTAGCAAAACACAATCAAATCAAAAATCCAAAGCAGTGTAAATGGAGCGGGCAGAATAGGAAATGAAGCACAAGGCTGTGCTAGCAAAACGCAGCCAACAGCACGCCCATCCCAGCGGCCATCTTCAAAGATTCCACATCTCAAGACAGCCCGCTGCACCCCCGGCCTGGGTTTAAAGCCCCGCCACTGAGAGGAGCCTGGGCATGAGCGATCTCATCCCATCGAGGCGACTCTGGGTAGGGGAACAAGCCACTGAGCCCCCCCCCACTATTTCCCCTCCCCAAGGGCGTCTCCCTTCCCCGTCCCCAACCCCAGTGCCTCATTTTGCCCTCCAGGGCTTACATACTTTCTGGTCTGTATGCCTCATTGTTTTCATGGTGCAGGAAAATATACTTGAACTCGCTGCAGTTGCTCCAGGACTTCCTGCAATGAGGCTTCAAATCGAATGTCTCTGTAGTTTTGTGAGGTCCGGTCTCTCCCTCCTCTGGGAACATTGGCCTCTTGGTCTTTCATGCCACGTGGATGGCCCAAATATAAACCACTTGCTTGCAAGTCCTTAGTAGCTTCCGCTGCAGTAGTATACTGTAGATCTTCTGGCCCTCCGTGAACTGTACGACCAATTTCGCTGGGTACGGTGTTTTAAATTTCAGATTATTAGACCTCAGGCAGGGAAATAAGGGAATGTAGTCCCTTCTCTGCTTTTGTGTCAGTGCTACATAATCATTGTCCACAAATATTCGCTTCCCTTTATATATCAAAGACTTTTTGGCCCAAGCTTTCTGTAATAGTTCACCTTTTGTTGCATAGTTCAGAAAGCGCACCACCATAGAACATGACCGTGCATCTAGATCTGTCGGTTTTGGGCCTAATGCTCTGTGAGCACGTTCTATGTCAAGGGGGAATTCTGGACTCAGATCCAATAAAGATCACAACCAACCAACCAGAAAAGCTATCATATCCCTTCCCTTTTCATTCTCAGGTACACCGTAAAATCTCAGATTCTTTCTCCTGCTTCTATTCTCAGCATCCTCCTGTCTCATGGTGATCTTTAATTGGGAGATTGCCAGTTCTGTCATTGAGTCATGAAGAAAAGTTATTTGGGCACTGTTAGTAGTGATTTGGTGGTCCACCTCATCCACTCTACTTTGTAGGGTCCCCAAATCAGACCAGAGTCCCTGGATGGAATCTTGCATTTCTGCCCGAAAGTCTGCAATGGCCTACAAAATTGCATCTGTTTTGTCTGACTGTTGGGCTGCCTGCCTCTGCTCCTTTCTGCTTAATTTTCCTTGCTGTTGTTGACTGACCGGGCTAGTTTGTCTGTCCTCTGCCTGCATTTTACTCAGTTCCTGGTGCTCAGGTTCTGTAGCATTACTGTCCAGGCTGGGGATATCCACGAGGCTGGAATCTGTTTTGAAGTGTCAGCGCCAGTGTTCTCCAGCCCTTTCCCACCTTCGCAGAATGATAAAGACTTTATCCCCCTTCAATTTTAATATTATTTGTTTTCCCCTTTTTTTTTATTTTTTATTGATCAGTTTTAAATTATGCAGGCCCGCTCTTTCCCAGCTTCTGGCAGGCATTGTTTATTTTTATTTTTTTCCCTCTTTCTTCTTTTCTTTTCCTCCCTGAGTTGGATGTTCGGATGTTTGCTGAGAGCCCAGATCTTTTACGAATTCTGGCACCAGCGTCTTCCACTTCCCTCAACCCGGGAGTCCTCGGAGCACCTCAACTTTGCTCCATACGTCGCTCTGCTCCCTCTCTGGTGGCTCCAATTGCACCTTCCTTCTCTCCAATCCTTTGGAGGAAAGGGTCAACTTTTGAATTCTGCTTCAAAATTGTTTTAGAGGGCAATTTCTCTTGATTCAGGGGAGAACTTCTTCACCCCAACGCTCACCCATTCATGGCACCACCAAAAGCCAAGCCTACTGTTATTATTGATAATGAGGCTGGTAGATTTTTTCTTGCTGTAGTGGGTGTAAAACAGCATGTGCTTAGTTTGCTTTATAGTTTCAGAGGAGTTTATTTTGGATAAACCACTCCTCAACCCTTGAGAAATTCTCTTGTAATGTATTTGTTAGGATTTCTAGATTGGGGCTACTTGCAAAGATGACAGCATAATCTGCATAGAGGAGAAGCTTGGTAGGGCAAGTCTCAGGGAGGGCGTCAAGAAAGAGACTAAACAGCAATGGTTCAAGGATGGATCCCTGGGGTATTCCTAATGATGCCTTCCTGTCATCTGAGAGTATGTTTTGTATTTTTTACCTGCTGAGTTCTCTGGGCTAGATAGCTCTGGAACCACAGGGCAGTCTCAGCAGATATACCAAGGGCAAGTAGTGTTTTTGTGAAGATATTGTGGTTAGCCATATCAAAAGCCTTTGTGATGTTGATATATATTGACCCCACAAGGTTCCCTTCATCTAGTGCCTCATATATGTATTCTGTGAATTCCAAGAGGGCAGAAGGGTGCTGTGGGACTTACGGAAGCAATGCTACTGTGTGCAATGGATATTGCATTTATCCAGATGGTCAATCAACTGGTTGGAGACTACACATTCCAGGACCTTTGAGAGAAGGCATAGGATGGAGACTGGCTGGTAATTTGAGCAGACTGCATGGTCACCACTTTTACGAACTAGGGTAACAACAGCAGACCTCTATTTTGTGGGGAATTTTGCTACTTGGAGGGAGATATTAAACATTTTAATGATCGGGATTACTACTTCCTCTGATGTGAGCGCTATCATTTTGAGATTGAGGCTGTCATTGCTGTGCTGTGATTTACCTAGAATTCTCTGAAGGAATTTTTTTAGCTTTGGGTGTAGAGATTTCCTTGAAATAGAAGGGGGGGTGGCAGTACACACAGTACAGGTGACAGTACATGGGTGAGCTGTAAGCTGTTTGTACTGTCAATCTTGAAGTTAAGAAAATTTGGTGAATGCTAAGTTGAAGGTGTCCAGTAATTTTTGGGTCCTGCGTAACTTCACCGCTGACCATGAGCATTGAGGAAGAGGACTTATTGACTTTACCCGTAATTTCTTTAAGGTTATTCCAGAAGTTATTCCCATCCCCCAGGTTTTGTTTAGGCTGTCTTTGTAGTGTTGCGCTTTTGCAACCCTGATCATGTGGGTTCAGGCATTTCTGGCTGCACTGTATTTCAGCCAATCAGCAGGTTTCCCCGATGCCTTGGCTTGATGCCATACATGGTCCCTATCTCTCATTTGTTTAAGGAGGGATTCAGTGATCCATCCATTATTATGTTTTTTTATCTTCAACTTTTTTACTGGGGCAAAGATGTTGCAGGCTGCATTGAAGGTGTTAATGAAGTACTCCAGTGCCTGGTCAACATCGTGCAAAGTGTCAAGGTGAGGCCAGTGAAGCTGCTGGAGGTGGGTTTGAAGGAATTCAACTGCACTTTTCTTAGAACTCTGCAACTAGAAAAACAAGGGGCAGATTTTGGTGATTTATTAGACCACAGACAGGTGATGGGTGAGTGATCATTTAGAGAGTCCGGGTGTACTGTGACCTCAATTATTCTCTCCTGTTGGTTTGTTAGGACCTAGTCAACCTGATTGTAGGACCCAGTGTGGTAATTAAGAATGGTTGGTTCACTCACCAATTGTGTTAGACAGAGACTGCCCAGCACATCTTTTTAGGGCAGTACCTCTTTTGTCAACCAGTTTCTGTTGAAACCAACCATGCCAAGAAATTCCTTGTCACAGTTGAGGGTATTTAAGTACTCAATGAGCTTGTGAAAGTTATTAGAATGGTCTCTGGGCAGCAAATAAACAGTGAGGATTGTTAGCGATTTATTTTGGGAGCCAGGCAGGATTCTAACAGTTATGGCCTGAGCTTCTTTATCTAAGTTGACTGGATCGAGTGCATGATCATGAAGGGTGTCTTTTAGGTAAACTAAACATCCTCTTCCTCTTTTGCCTACTCTGTTTTTCTGAAAGATGGTGTAGCCTTTAAGGTAGAGCACCGAGCCAGGTATTTTTGGGTTGAGCTACATCCCCATTAGAGTGAGGACATCCAGGTTATGCTGATGTACCCAGAGTTGAAGTTGGTCGAGTTTGGGCAGAAGATTGCGTATATTGATGGAAGCTAGCTTCAGTGATTCACTATTGGTTACCCGAGCATGTCCCAGCCCAGTGGGGCCCAGATTTGGGTGTATATTGCCGGATAGCAGGAGTAGCATAAATGCACAGCAAAATAAGGAGGTTTTAAGCCATTTAACCCTCAGGTGTTTGTTCTGCCTTAAGGTGTTTTTTTTCTTTCATACAATGTGTGATAACAGAAGGATAATGAGGTTGTGTGATTGCAATTGCAAAGCTGTGGAGTGGAGTATGCACATGTCAGTGGATGGGCTGTGGTATTTTCCTATGTTCAGAGCAGTTGACAGTGGAACTACAGGGAGTGCTGAACAAGAGGTGTTCAGTCATTAATGGAGGGTGGCAGTAGTGTAAGAATCCAGGGTAGTTTCTGAAGCAGCGAGGTAGGGATCCAGCATTATTACTGAGTGAGGGGTCTGCAGTTAGAATTGCCAATAGGAGAAATGTTAAGGTGGTTGACCTTACTACTATAGGGAGGGGGGGGGGGGTGCACTGAGAGGTGCGGGCGAGGTAGAGAATTACTGAGCCATGGCTACACAGGCTCACTATTGTACTTTAGGGTGGTTTGAGTGCAGCTACAGAAGCAGAGGCAGTGAGAAAATAGGTAGCACCTCCTGGAGATAGCCTGCGAGGGGTAGTGGCACAAGCTGATGATAGGCCCAGAATCAGGTAGGTAGGGGAGCTATGTATAGGCAGAGTGAACCAGGATGTACCAGAGTGAAATAAGAAATGGGAAGTGGCTAGGGGGCTAGGTGTGGCCAGAGAGTGCCAGAGTGTACCGAGGGATAATAAAGGGCAGGGGTGGTGAGAGAGAGAGAGAGAGATGGTAGCACCCCTTAGTGGAGACAATAAGGGGTGTTTAGGGGTGCTGGAAGTTGACCTAACACAGGTGGATGGGACAGCTAAGTAGAGTGAAGACATCCAAAAGCAGTTGAATGTATTTAATGTGGTTAGTCAAATGAAGTAGCTTGGAGAACAGGAAGAGTAGGGTTACAGGAAAGTTCTAAAGCTGAAAGGTAGGTGCTGTGAAGTTAATGGGTCATATCAAGTAATGGTAAGTTGTGGCTGCCAGGATAGACTAGTAGTTAGGGTAACAGACTATGATGCAGAGGGTCGAGGGTTCAAGGCCAAGGCTGGGGTGGTGGCAGTACAGTGAAAATGGGCCTCTTAGAGAGGGATTGGGCAGGTCCAGAAACAGGAACTTGTAGTAGTGTGGTGATTTATATTAGGGAAGATAGAGTTTGGTGCAGCAGCGATCCTAGTGGCCATCTAGTACAATCTGTTATATAGGAAATGGGGAGATAGACTCGGGAGCCGTGGAGCATGTGATCAATCACGTGACACAGGATAGCTATAAAAATAATGGCTGCCCAGAGTGGGGGTGGGGGGCAGGAGGAGGGTGGAGCAACTGCTGCAGAAGCTGTGGCAGGCTAACATGGCTCTGCCGACACTGCTGAGCACAATACCTGCAGTGGGGAAGGGGGCTCGATTGCTGGCTCTTGCGGTGGGGAGACGAGCACTTAAAATATTTGCTCATGTCTCCCTGTATGTCTGTTGGTGCCTGGGTGGGGAAGAAGGAATCAAAACATTAGTCAGGGCAATAGTAGCTGAGAGCTGAATATGGGGATTAAGGGGTCAAGTACAGAGACAGTGGGCTTGCTGAGGTCAGATCGGGAACCAAGTGAACTAGAGAGGGGGAGAGAGGGAAGGGTGATCCAGCAATGGTAGTGGGCACACTAAGCAATGGGAGCAGCACACCAAGCGGCCCTCACAGACCCACAGAAAGCACAGTTTGAGCAGCAGAAACATTAGTCTTTAGTAACCGAGTAAGGCCCACTAGGCATAATTGCCTGTTTTCAGGGGTGATATGGGAGCACTGGTTGGTTAAGTGACTTGCTTCAAGTCACACAGTACACAGTGGAGGTTGTTGGAATCAAACCCAGGTCTGCTGGATGTACCAAGCTCATTCACAACTCATTACTCTAACCTACAGGCAATACTGTCAGCCTTAATGTCTGAAAGCCCATAACAAGATACTCTGAGAGAGCAATTGTGCTTACCTGTAAATCTTAGCAGTCCAGCATTATTCCTATGTAAATCAGCCTGTAATTAAGGGCTAGGTGCAGCCATGTGTTTTAGGCTTCTGACAGGCAATGATGTCACTGCAGTCTTGGCCCTGCTTTGATAACAGTCAATCCAACAGAGTAAAAAGGAAGTTAACTATTTTATTAAATGCGTTTTAAGGTGTTATTACAACATGTTCTACATTTATAATAATTGTTCTTCATGTGCAATGAAACTAGTGAGTTATTACCTTTACATTTCAAACTAGTAGTAAAAATTATCAAATAGAATTCTGGTATTGTTATGTTAGAAAATACCGTGGCTATTTAGTCCAGAATATTTCAGTAAGAATCTGTCATACTTTTAACTTCATCAAAAGAAATAAGATACTCTTTTAATAACACATTTCCAGTTATGCATGTTTTAGCACTTGTGACCATCTACATGTATTTGCAGTTAATAAACACATAATTGTGACCTATCTTTTTCTTTTAGAGTCAGATCTGGATAGAAAGAGAACATTTGCAGAATCGTAAAAAATGTTTACAGAGTTGTTGTTTTTTTACAATCTTTGTCCATGAAAGGAACACTGAGCTAAAACTTGTTTCCGTGTGTGTTTTGGGAGTGCAGGGAGGTTAAGTGATTTGTTCAGGGTCACACAATATGCAAGCAGAGCATCTTGGAATCAAAACTATTTCTGCTGGATGAACCAACCTTGTTCACAGCTCTGTGTTCTAACCTGTAGGCTATACTGTCAGCTGATCATCAAAAACTACACATTTCAAGGCTGTCTCTATGGTGCCAATAGGAATAAGGCCCCATATCAAGATGTCTAGACCCTGGCTGTGTTAAAGTCAGTACAAATTTCTGGGGCTGCCACAGCACCACCTTCTAACTTTTTTTTCCATTCTCTCTCGTAGCCTGTTCTCCTACAATCATGAATTTCATGTGTGAACTCAGGTCTGCAAGATGCAAACGTGGCCCCGTACCTACTGGCCTGACACCACCGGGCCAGCTTTGAAGTGTTTGGTTTTTGATGATCAGCTAGCACTACAGCCTAGAGGTTAAAGCAAAGAGATGTGAACAAGCTTGGTTCATCCAGCAGAACAGGTTTTGATACCAACATTCTCTACTTGCGTATTGTGTGACCCAGAGCAAGTCACTTAACCTCTTTGCTCTCCCAAAACACACCCGGGAACAAACTGTAGTTCACTGTGTCTTTCTTGGAAAAAGATGGTAAAAACAATTTGAGCCTTTATTATGATTCCGCAAATATTATTCTCTTTCTATCCAGATCTGAGCTGAAAACAAAAAATATGACACAATTACTCATTTATTAATTGCAACAACACGTAGATGGACAACTGTTTAAAGCATGAATAACCTGAAATGTGTTATTAAAATAGTATTTTACTTTTTTCTGATAACGTTAAAAGTATAACAGTTTCATAATGAATACTTTGAACTGAATGGTATTTTCTAACATAACAATACCTGAATACTGTTGGATAATTTTTACTACTAGTTTGAAATGTAAAGGTGGTAACTCACTAGTTTCAAAGCACATACAGAACAATTATTATACTGTAAATGCAGAAAGTGTTGTAATAACTTCTTAAAGAAGAACATCATTCATTCTGCAGCTTCCATCATTTAACTGGAGCCCCCGATGACAGCAATCAATATGTCTTGAAATTTAGTGTTTCTTTGTAGTAATTTTCGTACCTTAATGTTTCAGCGTAGTGTGTGTCTGGTGCCTTGTGACAACCGCACCATGTTTCTTCTCTGTTATCTGTATTGTTCCTCATGGTGGATGGCATGCGCATTCATATGGTGCGCTGGTGGCTAGGGGTAGGCCGCATGTCGTGCTGGGTAACTGTGTTGTCAGTGGGCGCGCACTGTTGTTCGGTAATGCACTGACATAAATATTAAAGAGAAATAGAAGCCACAGTGAAAAATGAAACCCCAAGTCTGTAACCCATGAATGGAACAGCCATTTTTTTTTCATCGTCTCCACAACAGGACATGCTAATCAAATGGAAGCAATGTTACAAATACAGTTCTGGTCATGTTTTGAGAAACGAAAGTCTGGCACTGCAAGGTAGTGCATTGTGATACTAGTGATACGAGCATTGATGTGCTATTGTTAATATTGACTACATCAAACCAAATGAAAGAAGGCAGAGACATTTACTTATTATGTCTCCCTGACGGTTGCTGGCCATTATTTAAGACATCTTTCACATTTCATGCTTCTTGTGTCTCGCAACTCCCCCATCAATGCTCCTACCACTTTTCATGGTCATCACTCGTTTGCATATTTCCCCCATGTACAACACTATCTAACATATAACTGAAGTCAGTGTTGTTTTTCAATGGCTTCATGCATTCCCTTTTAGCTTGGAGTTCTCTGGCAGTTTGCTTTTGTTTCTGTGAATATATACATTGCGGTTATGCCTGCAGTGCATTTTACCTCTTTAGATGTGCTCAAACAGGACACTGACAGCATTGGAGCTGCTGTCATTATCTGCGTACCGCTGTCTGTGTTGTTCAGCATACTTTTGTCAGTATTGGTGATTACTGTCAGTCTGTCATTGTTCCCACCTTTATCAGTGACTCGTCTGTTCATTTTCCTGCTTCAAATGAATGAGTGTATCATCTGTGATTTGAGCAACCAATCAAAACTGCTTATTCATTGTCCTGTAGTGCTGTCATGTGTCTGTGTGCTGTCATCTTGACTTAGTCATCTGTGTTTTATGTGTATATGTCCTTCCTCATTATTGTCATATTGAGAAAATGCCTACATGCATGTTTTTTTTTTAAACTTATATTTATTGATTTTGTAATTCAACAGATACAAGCATAACCCGTAGGACAGTGCACCATCAGATAAAATATACAATATCTGTAAAATACAGTATCTTTGACACTCCTAATTTGGTACATCACGGGGGGGGTTCCAACTTAAGTATATTCAAATACTTACTAATATACATTACAAAGGCTACATGCTGCCATGAGTGGGGAAATACTTATGCAAATCACTTCAATAATTATAAAACATCAGCAACTCTAACAGTGCCCTCTGGGCTGAGAGTAACCTCTTCCTCGTCATCCTTGACTACAAGGTCCTCTACTCTCCTCCAGTGTAAATATCAGTGAGAACCTGCTGATTGACACTTCCACCCTGGTCTTCTAGCTCACTGGCATACTATTAAGCAGCTTGCATTTTATACCAGTTCAAGGGCCATTCCTGACCCTGTTCCACATCATCGTCCACCATCATTCATCAGTACACAGTGGTTCATGAGGTGGTAATATTGATCCAGTTCACACTCCGCACCCCCCACCAACCTTTCCGTGTTTGCCTGCAGTTTCATTCTGATTTTATATGTTTACTTCTTAAAATGTTGTTGCTGTTGTAACATGTTTTGAATTAAAAAGTAATAAGTACATAACTGTTCCTCTATCAGAACAATGATTTATAGAAGTGGCTGTTAAATATTGAATTTGTTTCATTTTTATTAAATGTTAATGGTACAGGCCAGCCCAGAGGTGCTGAGCGTTCAGGCACTGGATGCCACAACTCGTGCCACACCAGTGACCCAGGTTCGGGAATGAGTCTGGGTAATCAAGAGTCAGCTGGGGAGTAGGACTGAGCGTCCTAGTGACTGCTTCCTCCTCTGGGGAGGGTGGGATGGGGAAGCTGCAGCTTGCTGGCTCCTGGTGGTGGCCGGTGGTTGTTGCAGGCAGGCGGCTCAAAAAGTGGGTCGGCAGGCGGCATCTGACGTGCTGTGCAGGAGTATACTGGCCAATGCGATGGCGCCATTGCATGCCCGTGCCGGGGGGAGGAATCACCTTAAAAATACTCCTCGGCGTGCAGGATGAGGGTTGGTCCAACAGTGCCATGCCACTCTAACTCCGGATGCTCTTCTTTGTCCTGACCGCCCAGCTTCCGCGGTGGTGGGGTACATACCTGCCGCGATGTGACCAATGTGTGGATTAGAGGAGGGGGTTGAGCATGGTATTCAGAGTAGCACAGGAGCTGTGAGACCAGCCTGACTGGGGGGGACCATAGATAACACTCCCCAGCCATAGAGAGGAATCCAAAAAATATGTACCAAAAAAAAAACAAATTTTAACGGTACAGCTTAGTCAGTGGTTGACTGCTGCTTTTCACAAGACTAACCTTTTAAAAAATCAGCACTTTTTTTTACGCAATGTCTAAATTATACACGCATGCTATTCCGAAGTAACTGTCAGCTTCAAAAGAAGAAAGTAGGGCATGGAGCATCATGCCCATAACAGTTAACAATGTGTTACAACAACTAAGCCTTGAAAACACTGTCATATCCTCTCTATCACACCGCATAGTAAAGAACTGTAATGAACAACAACTGCTGATTTTGTTCTCAAGCAATTGTGAGTTGAACTCCTCCAGTAACGAATTGGCCAGCAGTTCATCATCATCCTGTTTATCTGCCTCGTGAAAACCTTTGTAGATCCCACTAGCCTCTGGCCACTTTGATCCAATGGCTGTAACTTCGCATGCAGGGATGACATGGAAGATTTGTCTGCCAAGGATCTCATGTACACAGTGGGTATACTGAATGTATGCAGCTAACCTCACCAACCTAAACATGGGAGCAAAAACGGTCAGTAAAACAGTAAGAAATAAAGCAAAAGTGTTACAGTTATCATAAGAACATCATCTTACAAGTAGAGTCACAGTACACAGATGGACATCAACTGTATTCTTGGATGTATGGGAAAGTGTACAGCAACAACATGGCATTTCTATACCGTGTATTAAAGCAAGCCTAAGGTGTGTTTGTGACTCACGAGTGGATGACCAAGTACCTAAAACCACCTTGGAAGTGCATTAATGGATGGTATACACATGGCACCAGAGTCTGTTATTGGCAGTATTACACAATTGGATTGTGCAATCACGCATTGGCTAAGTGACACCTGTTACCCGTGGTACGTCATACCATATATATATATATGTGAAAGTGGGCCAGTCACCAATGAGTCGCATGATAAACTCCACAGAGATCACTGCAAACATGGAAAGCCATGAATGGGAAAAACAGCAACAGGTGACAAGATGCAGAAGTGATGAGTTTACCCATGCCCTTAAACTCTCTGCCCAATCACTACTACCACCTCCACCAAAAAAAAAAAAGAAAACAAAAGGAAATTAAACAAATTACACAGCACCGACTGGCAGCGTCATTCAACGAGGCTACCTTGCAAATATAGATAAAAAAAAGAAAGAATATCTTTTCAAAACCAATAGCAATCAGACAATAGCAATCAGGAATGGCACAACAATACTGCCATGCGCAGTACCACTACATCCCCAGCAACCAAGGATAATTATTCATGGAGGTGCAATAAAAACTGCCAAAATAAGTCAAAAAGAGGAAAAATACATTTCTATACACTATTTCTCTTTCTGCCGATCATTGCTCATAACATAACAACACTATCAATAATTTTTAAAGAAAGGAATGTACAACAACATTACAATACCTATTAGGTGCTGGTGTTGCCGGTTGAGGGTGACGATAACAGGAGCAGATGGTGATGAGTGCTAGGCATACTACAAAGGGGTCCAAGTAACCGGTAGTAAAGTATGGATTTTGTGTGATGCACGTCACACCATCCAGCTTGTCTCCCAGTTGATTACCAACCTCACAACAGCACAGGCACTCCCTGACACTTGGCATAATGGTGCAGTTACCACATGTGCACCAACTGAGGCCATCAAGGCGACTTTGCAAAACGTCTGCCTTCTTGTCATCGCTGGAAGTACTGCTGCTTTTCTCAGACACATGCTTACTGGACACAGTGGCCATGGTTTCTATAAGAGAATCATATAAGGTTGTCAAAATATAGTACTCCTAACTGACATCCAAAGGAAATGATTGCATTTAAATATAGGAATGCCTTTCCATGTTTCCACACACACACACACACACACACACACACATCACAAGATAGCCCGTTCCGCCACCTACCACCCCATCATGTCAGTTGGTCCCACACCCATATTATGTTCTCAGAAATCAAACAAACTGAACTTGGCTGGCTTTTAGTTACAATGTATGAGCACAAAACACATTTTCTTGACACTGAAGGACGTTACTTCTTTACTCAGCTGTGAGCTGTGTGGGAGATTCTATATTACACTTGATATCTGCAACCTGCACACTCTTGCTCAATTATGTGGGAGATGAGACTAAATACCCTTGGTAATTGAGTTTTATTTATATATTTATTTAGTGTTTAACCAAGAAGGGGCTTGCAAACTCTGCTTATCTTATGAGTAACTTCAGAAGGATTGAAATACTGCTTTTGGGTTTTCCCTTGCAGGTAGCTGGATTGTCTATTAGGATTTTGTGACATTTAAACTATTTTAAATAATTTACAGGTGGAAGAGGAGTTGAAGAAGGGGCTTGCAAACTCTGCTTATCTTGGAAGTAACTTAAGAAGGGTTGAAATACTGCATTTTGGTTGTCCCTTGGGTGTAGCTGGATTGACTACTAGGGTTTTGTGACAGTTAAACTATTTTTAAATAATTTACTAGTGACTAGGATTCTGTGATAGCTAAATTATTTTTAAATAATTTACTGCTGGTTACAGAGTTGTTACAGCAAAAGCTGCAGTTGTGGATTGAAATACATATAGCCTCAGGTGCAGGAGACCGTGTTCCCCTGATTGTTGTGCTGAAAGGAAGCTTAACACTCATCCTAGTTGTGGGTCAGAGCTTGTAGCTGATTGTTCTTGAGGGCACAGCTTAGGCCCAAACCCACCCTTTCCCACATCCCCCCCAGGTGTCAATCCCTTTATAGCAGGGGTTCTGCCATCATTTCCTCAAGGGGACAAGGTGCATACAGCTCGTATCCTTACCAGCACAGCACACTGCATTGAAGGTAATAGCACACACACTAACCATACATAACCAAAAAAAAAAGGCTTAACACAGGAGAAACAGGAAAGAAGACAGACATGTGGGAAGTAGTGCAATGCACTGACTGTAGTGCAGCAGTTTTCCGAGAGACTTTCTGGAGGCTGTGATGCTGCCCTATTTGTAGGCACCTCTCTGGTCTGAGGGAGGAGGTTGCTCATCACCAGACTAACTTGGCTAGGATTCATGAAACCTCCTCCCCACCCAGGGACCACCAGAGCCACTGCCGCTACCTCAGAGGTTGCCAAGAAAGAGGAATGGTTGGACCAAGGTAGGCTCAGGGAGGGAGAGGGTGGTGGAACACAGGCACATTCCTCCAATTGTACCTTTACACAATTCATATGCTCTTCTGGTAGAGAGTGGTTCCTCTATGGAGGCACCTGCAGTAGATAGGGAGGTAGTATAGCGTAGTGGTGTAAGGCTCTGAGCTGCAAATCTGATGATATCCAGCAGATCAGACCTAGGTTTGAATCCCACAGCTTCCACTTGCATACTGTGTGACCCTGAGCAAGTCACTTAACTTATCTGTGCTCCCAGGTCACACCTGTAAAAAAGCTTTCAGCTTAGTGCGCTACTCCTAGTTAAACTAAAAAAAAAAAAAGACCAAGGAGGATGCTGGGAACCTAAACAAAGAAGTCCCACAGGAGAGTGGCATGGGACCCCACAGGGAAAGGAAACAACTCCTGGTGGGGGACTCAATCATTAGGAGGCCAGATCTGGGGAACGAAGGGAAGAGGGAGGTAAGGTGACTGCTTGGCGCTACAGCTTGGAGGGACAGGGAGCAAATCCTCAGGACTGCAGGAGCAGCTGCACGAGGGAGGGAACTGGATATCATTATCCACCTAGGGACAAATGACCGGGCTGTGAATGGGCTCACAGCAGTGCAACAGGAGTTTGAAGATGGCTCAGTAGGTAGCACACTCGCCTCTGAGGCCGGCAGATCAGAGGGTTGTGAGTTCACTTCCCACATCTGGCACTTGGGTTAATATCCCAATACCGACACTGTATTGCAGCATGAGGGGGTGCTGCACTTCTGAGGTGCCGTCTTTCCGATAAGACGTTAAACCGAGGTCCCATCTGCCTGGATTGGTGATAGTTCAGGTGGATGTTAAAGATCCCTTGGCACTAATCAAAAAGAGTAGGGGGATTTTAATGAAAGAATGGACTTCATTACATAAAATACAATAAACAATCAAACAAAGATCAGTATACAAAAAATGAAGAAAGCGAGGGGAAAAAAAAAAACAATCAATGAGTCCATGTAGTACAATTAATCCAATAACTCGGAAATTGTTCATTCGGCCCATTAGTGGAGTCATATTTCATAAGTCTATCCACTGCTTTACAAACAGTGGCAACCAATTCCGCAGCAGGAATGCTTTTCTGTTGCAGAATCCCAAGGCACCTAGATTGCCAAATATGAAATCTCAAAATGCACAAGATAACATAAATAGTTGCACTATGATATTTAACAAAAGTATTAGGGAAAGGGCCAAACATAACCGTAGAATAATCAAGGGACTGAAATTCAGGAACCTTCCAGTAATCCGCCAGTAAGTCCCAGAATGGTTTAATATAAGAACATTCTAAAAATAAATGACATTGAGTTTCTAGAATTTGAATACAAGCAGGCCTAGGGTAATACCTTTCCATAACTGTTTATGTTTACTACTTATAACTCTAATTTACCATAGTTTCCTAACTATACACAATCCCATGCATAAGGTGGAATATGTATTTGTAAGTGAACTGTAAAATAACCGCCTGCCTGTCCGTCGGGCAATCTGGGAACAGCACCTCAGAGGTACGTTCCATGGAGAGTATATGTGTATACAATTTCTTCCTGTCATAAGTCTGCAACAACTGCATGGTAACCTCCCATTTGATAAGCTGCTTCATACATTCTTTCATATATATTGGTAACTCTACCAACCTGGATAATAATCTAGGCTTCTTCTCCTGACACCCTGATCTACTTAGGCTAATCCAATGCTCCATGAAAGGTCTCCAAATAAGCCACCCAGGTTTTAAGACAGATCCCAAATTACATGTAATAAAAAGGCGTAAAAAAAAAGCAATAGGGTGGATCATTGATACCCCACCTTCAGCGACAGGAAGATAAGTAAATTCTCTTTTAAGAGGGTTTAGTCGGGACCCCCAGAACGCTTGGAAAAAAACACTAAAAAGCTGCGTCCACAGACGAGAGGGGGGCGGAAAAATATAAGTAACATATAGAAAAACAGGAATTAGGAGTGTTTTAATCAATAAAACCTGTTTTTTCTTGGAGAGTGGCATGCCTTTCCATTCCCCCACTAGTCTGAATCCCTTGGCTAACGCCAAGTCCCAATTGTATCCAGCCATATCCCCTGGGCCAAAAAACACCCCCAGGATTTTAATAGGTGCTCTGGATACTGAGATCCCAGCCATACTTCCATTCTCGGGCACTGGTGTGGTGCCTATAACAACTCCAGTACACTTACTATAATTGATTCTGGAACCAGAAATACTTAAAAAAATACGAAAGGAGTCTTGCAACGCCAATACAGAAAAATGAGGGGGTAATAATGAAACTAAGTCATCCGCATAAGCCAATACTTGCTGTGTTGGCCTATCTGGGAACACATCAAGACCCCGTATCGCTGTGTTTGCTTGTAACAATCTAATAAAAATATCAATAGAAAAGGCATATAAGGTAGGACTCAGTGGACAACCTTGTCTAACTCCCTTTGTAATAGCCAGCTTCTTTCCCAACCATCCATTAACATTAGGTTTAAGCACTGCTCCCTTATACATAGCAGAAATCCAAAAAACAAATGTGTCTGGCAACCCAAAGGCTTTCAATACCAAAAAGAGAAAGTTGTGAAAGACTCGATCAAAGGCTTTCTCTTGATCTAGTCCAAAAGCAAATCCCTGCAATTGTCCAAGGTCCCCTCTACAAAAAAACTTCTCTAAGGTATATTAAATTATCCTGCTGTTTTCTGCCCTTAACTGCACAGGTCTGTGCAGGATGAAGTAGTAGTGGAGTGATCCTAGCAAGACTGGCTGAAAGGATTTTACTAAGAATTTTCATGTCAGTATTTAAGAGGCTAAGTGGACGCCAACTACCAATATCTGTTTTATTCCCTTTTTTATAAATAAGAAGCAGTATCGCTTCTCTCATAGAGGGGACATAAGATCCAGAATGTAAAACATGATTAAAAAGAATAACCAAAACTGGGCCTATGATCTGTAAAAAGGTTTAATAACACCCAGCACTGAGACCATCTGTGCCCGAGGCCATGTGAGAGGTCAACATACACACTGCAGATTGTACTTCTTCCAAAGTAATATCCACTGTTAGTGCCTGCTGTTGATCCCTTGATAAACCTGGTAACTGTGACCCATGTAAAATGTTGGTAATGGCATTATCATCCAAAATAGTATCTGGAGCCAAACAAGAGGAAAAATAGTGTTCTACTACATGCAGAAGTTTGTGTGGGTCACTCACAAGGTGTCCTGTCTCCTCAGTGAGGGAGGTAATAAGTCTTGAATTTACTCTGTTCTGACTATCTTTGAACGGATCCAAAGAATGTTTAGACAGTCGTGTGCCACATCTCAACTCTTGATCCAAAGACCTCCCCCTGTTATACTGTAAATCCACCATTTGTCTTTTCAAAGTAGCAATATGAGCACTATAATTATATGTCGTTGTCTCAGTAAGTGATGTCAGACATTGTAACTGGTGTCTGAGCTTTAAATATCCCATGTAATCTTTCTGGGTTTTAACTCGAGCCCGGTGTTGAAAAAAATGTTTCCAACACAGTTTGGTATCCTCCCACCACTCTAGGATGGAATCATAGCATTCCACAACAGACACCCGGGCTTCCCAGTCTCTCAACCATAACTTTTTAAGGGCATAGTCCTCCAATAAACTTTCATTCAATCTCCAAATGTTCTTCTGACATCTCGGGGCCCCATCCCAAGAAATAGAAACTGTAAGAATATTATGATCTGAAAATTCTATAGGTCTAGAAGAGGCCTGAACTATATGTAAAACTGCTGATACAAAAACAAAATCTATCCTCGTCCGAAGAACACCCCGAAAATAGGTAACCCCCCTGTAGGATATAAAACCCTGTAAGCATCTACTAAATGAGCCGTAGACACTACTTTATGTAAAACAACTGAATCACAAAACATTTTGTCAGTTTAAAGATCTCTATCAGCAGTCGATAAAGCACAATTAAAATCACCTAACCAAATTACTAATCGAGAAGTATGTAAATATGGCTGGACCTCTTTAAAAAGAGCTACCCGTTGAGCTTTTGTTTGTGGGGCATATACAGTAAGAATCCGAAAATAGCTGTATGAATAGAGATATCTAAACACAATGCCCTCCCAGGGTGAATATCCACTAATCTGGACACAGAAACTGCAGAATTAAAAAACAAGATACCCAAACCATCACAGGGGTCCTCCCCTATAGACCAGAAAGATGGGCCCAAAGTCCAACTATGAGAAGCATGTTGGAGTTCCTGAGAGGTCTTCAGTCGGATGTCTTGCAGACAACAACATCCAAATCAAAAGTTTTAAGGAGGAAAAAACAATACGCTTCTTCACACCCTTCAAACCATTGACATTTAATGTGGAAATCTTTAAAGAAGACATATCAGGAAAAAAAAGAAGGGAAAATCAGAAAAAGACAAAAAACAAGGGGATAACCTCAGTGGGGTTTACCCAGTTGCCTACGTCTTGTTCGTTTAGCAATAGAATCAACTATTCTGTTTTCCGAATCAGTGTTAGAAACAACCGATGAGGAGTCTGTGTCATCCCCTGAATCCCCACCAATATTGTCCTCTAGGGGGGAAAAAATGTTCCCTAATTTAACTGGCTCTCTCTGGGCAATAGTTGTGAGAGGGGGCCTAAGTTCTGACATAGCTTTGCCACGTCTGTTCCTTTTCCTAGGTTGTACAGTCTTGAATGGGGCTTCAGATGGGGGGGGCATGTGAGCCACAGGGTCCTCCACAGACAGGTCAACAGAAGGAACAGTAAGTGAAGGCAAGTCTGCTTCTACTTGTGCACTGGAGGGAGTAACGTCCATCGTGTCAATGAGGCTGGCTCGGCGAGGAACTGCCTGGGCTGGAACCTGAACAGAGTCTGATGCCTGCTGCACAGCTTTGTCAGATTTCTGGGAAAAAGTCCACTGTGCCTGAGTAATAAGTCCGTCATGGGAGGGACAGTCAGCTCTATTGTGCGAGGCCCAAGGACATCGCCCATAGGCATGACCAGTCTGTTCACATAGGTTGCATTAAAAAGGTTCAGGCAAGCGGAAGCCAAGTGCCCATACTCCAGACAATGATTGCACTTAGAGGTGTCACAGGCCGAACTTAGATGCAGGCGGGACCCACACTTAAAACAGGATCTGGATTGTCTAACATAGAAGATGGACCCCCGATCTTTCCCGAGAAAGAACAGACTAGGTAGATGGACTGGTCCAGAATTAGTAGAAAAAAGTTTTACTTTAACCTTCCAACTGCCATCCCATATTTTTTCACTATCCAAAGTGGGAGTAGGCCTCCCCAAAATTTCACATCTCTTACATAACCAAAATAGGATGTCTTCAATATTGACACCTTAATTCTTAAATAAAATAGTGATGGTTTTAATCAAGGGTTTTGTGAGTGGAATGGCCTGAAATGGAACCCATAAAGGGTCATTCTTAAGGATCTCATATTGTGCCCAAAACCTGTCAAGATTTGAGACATGTTTAAAACTAACATTGTATTTTCCATTCCCTAACGAAATTAATGCAAAAATTTCCAAAGAGAAATATTTCATGGACTGTTTTAACAAAGTCCAAGCTATAAATAATCTATCTGGCACTTGTTCTAAGCCCCCCTTATATAGCAAGCGAACTGCGTTCCTCCGAGGAGCAGGCTCCCCAGTTGGCTGGAATAAATCAGCCAGGCGAAACAAGGGAGCTTAAGGGGACAAAACCTGATTGTCAGCCCTGAGAACTGAACTAGACCCCCTCCCAACGGCAGATGGTAAACCCTTATCCTGAACAACTGGTGGGGTAGAAATATCAATAGAAGAAACAGAAACATTTGGCAATGCTACAGAAATATTACCCCGGGGTATGGTGGAGCTCTTTAAAGAACTGTCGTCGGTGGCCGCAGCAGCAGATGAAGTACACAGTTTTAGAAAGGAGGGGTCCGTTGGGTCTGGAGTCCATTGACCCGAAGCCCCAGGAATCCAACCAGCCTCTGTCAGAGCTCTTTCAGGTGACGAGGATGCACTATGTATGGCAGGGGGTTCAGGGGCTAAATTAGCCCATTTCTGCGGTTTCCTACAATCCAAAAAGGAAAACATCTGCTCTGTATCAACCGGAATAGCATTCACAGAAACCGGTAGGTCCAAGACCATCCTCATCATCCCCAGTCGAGCTTTCTTGACGTGAGAGTCTAGTGGGGCAGGAACAGCCGAAGAAGCATTTGGCAGTAAGCATACCGCAGGAACACAGACTGGGTCACCAGGTAATCGACAATCTAACGACTCCACTGGGGGAGGAAGCACATCAACCACCTGTGTGTTGTCTGACCGGAACACAAGCTCTATTCGGTCCGAAGCGTCCTGGGCCCCCTGTGAAGCCTCCTGCAGCACTCATAGTTCTGCCTCGATGTCTTCACTTTTTTTTTCCAAATCCTGTTTACAAAGCAAAAGCGCCTGCCGATGAGAAAAGGCCAGCAATGCAGGGGGCTCTCCCAAATCTAAGCCAGCACTCAAAACAGGTAGGTCCGCTGAAGCGGACGTAATATCCATTGACATATCCATACCATGTACTTGAGAAAAGTCAGCACTCACCGTCGCTACATCTACGGCCTCCAGTGTAGACAGGACAGGAGCGGAGGCCAGAGCTCCTGGCCTAGGAACGTCCTCCCTCTCTGCCGCTCCCGGAGAAGTGGCCATCTTCCACAGATGGCCCGCAAGCCCCCAGTGGAGAGTAGGGAAATTTCCCCGGTGTCCTGGCCAAATTTCCCTCATTCACTAAAAATACCACCAACAGCTTAATCTGGTTTAAGGTCAGCTGGCACTCATCTGTATCCCCCCTCCCCCGAGTCATGCCTGAAAATAGGCAGAATTTGTCTAGTGCACTTACCCAGTCAACAAAAACTAAAAAAAAAAAAAAGTTGAGGAGGAGCCTTAGACAAGTAGCACATACAGTAACCTTCTCAGAGGTGCTGCCTGTCTATGGCAAGGGTGATGCTAGGGTACTCCACACTATGGGATTCAATGAATGGTTGAAAAACTGGTGCAGAGCTCAGGGTTTTGGCTTCATTGGGGACTGGTGGTCCCAGTAGTCTGTGCAACAAGCTCCCTGAACTAGTGGCCTTGATGGAAGAGGGACATCTGGATATTGTGGCAGTCACAAAAACATGGTACACTGAGAACCATGACAGGGATGTCAACATACCATGGAACACAATCTACAGGAGGCACAGGGAGGGTAAAAGAGGAGGAGGAAGAGCTATCTATGTAAGGGAAGGGATCAAAGCAACGGAACTAAAGGATAAACAGGGAGTAGAGGAGGCACTGTGAGTTACCCTGGAGACAGGTTATGGCACCACAATTTGCACATGAGATGTATACAGACCCCCATCTCAGGGGGAGGCAATGGACAAGAAAACAATAGAAGGCATCCTTAGAATGTCAGAAAAAGGGGAGCTATTGTTGATGGGGGACCTGAATATGCCAGACGTTAGCTGGAGCACCCTGGCTGCAGCCACATCAAAAAGCAGGGTTATTCTCGATGCCCTACAGGGGGCATGCCTCAGACAGCTAGTGGTGGAACCCACTAGGGAGGGAGCAGTCTTATACCTGGTACTGTCAAATGGGGATGGAGAAAGGATCTCAGATTTAGAAGTGGGTAGCCATCTGGGAACAAGTGACCACCAAACAGTGTGGTTCATGATAAACACAGCCATAGAGTCAAGCCATACAAAAGCAAGGGTGTTGGACTGTAGGAGGACTGACTTTGGGAAAATGGGAGAGTGCCTCAGAAAAGCACTAGTAAATGGGCAAGAAGGAGGAGTGGAGGAACAACGGTGAAAAATCAAAACAGCCATCACAGAGACAACAAGCCTTTGTGTGAAGCAAATCAGCAAAGCAAAATGAAGGAAAAAAACACTATGGTTCTCAAAAGAGGTGACGAGGAAGATTAAAGAGAAAAAGATAGCATTCAGGAAGTATAAGGAAACACAGAAGGAGCAGGACAGGGAACTGTACCAGATAAAGCAGAAGGAAGCAGGGGAGGCAGTCAGAATAGCAAAAGTCCAAATTGAGGAAACGATAGCCAACTCAGTTAAGAAGGGGGATAAAACCTTTTATAGGTACATTAGGGAGCAAAGAAAGATGAAGGAGGGATAGTGAGACTTAATAAAGGGAGGGAGGGTGGGCAGAGGATGACAATGAAAAGCAGGGATACTGAATGAATACTTATGCTCAGTATTGACAAAAAGAAGAGGAGGAGGAGGAGGTACGTAAATCAAAGAATAGAAGCACTCTAGAAAGGGAGGTCAATACCTGTCCATTCACAGAAGAAAGGGTTCTGAAAGAACTCTTAAAACGGAAGGTGGACAAAGCAATGGAGCCTAACAGAATTCACCCAAGAATTCTAAAAGAACTAAGGGTAGAACTAGTGACACCACTGACTACCCTTTTTAACAAATCATGGGAGGATGGTGTGGTACCAGACGACTGGAGGAGGGCAGACATGATTCCCCTTCACAAAAGTGGAAGCAAAACAGAGGCAGGAAACTACGGACATGTTAGTTTGACCTAAGTGGTAGGGTAAATGATGGAATCACTTCTAAAGGAAATAATTGTGGAGTTCCTAGAGTCCAGTGGGACACAGGACCCAAGGCAGCATGGATTCACAGCAGGAAAGTCATGTCAGATGAATCTAAGAGATTTCTTTGACTGGGTGACCAATGTAGTAGACCAGGGAGGGGCTGTGGACATGGCCTACCTAGACTTTAGCAAGGCATTTGACACAGTCCCACACTAAAGATTAATATGCAAGTTAGCCAGCCTTGGAGTGAGTTTCAAAGTGGTATCCTGGGTAAAAAATTGGCTGTACAGCAAGATACAGAGGGTAATAGTAAACAGAGTTCACTCTGAAGAAAGGGGGGGTTATTAGTGGGGTACCGCAGGATTCAGTACTGGGACCAGTCCTCTTCAATGTCTTTATAAGTGACATTGCAGAGGGACTGGAAGGAAAAGTATGTCTCTTTGCAGACGACACAAAGATCTGTATCAGGGTTGATACAGAAAGTGGGGTGGAAAGGATGCAAAGGGACTTGGCAAGGTTGGAGGAATGGTCAAATGTATGGCATGTCAGAGTCAAGGCAAAGAAGTGCAAAGTAATGCACCTGGGAAACAAAAACCCATTGGAAGAGTACACAATGGGGGGGGGGGTGAGATAATAACAACAACAAAAATGGAAAGGGACCTGGGGGTAGTCATATCAGATGACCTTAAGTTGGGTAAACAATTTAACAAGGCAGTAAGGAGGGCTGGTGGGATACTGGGATGCATAGGGAGAGGCATCACCAGTAGAAAACAGGAAGTTGTTATCCCTCTGTACAGACAGTTGGTGAGACCCCATCTGGAGTACTACATCCAGTTCTGGAGACCCCATCTCTGCAAGGACATAGACAGGATGGAGGCTGTCCAGAGGAGGGCAACTAAAATGGTGCAGGGTCTGCACCAGAAGACTTACAAAGAGAGATTAAAGAAGCTTAATATGTATACACTCGAGGAGAGGAGGGAGAGGGGAGACATGATAGAAACTTTCAAGTACATCAAGGGAATCAACAAAGTCCAAGAGGGAAGCATCTTTCAGAAAAACAAATGTGCAAGAATAAGGGGCACAACTTGAAGATAGAGGGGAGACGGCTCAGAGGTAATACGAGGAAATATTTTTTCACGGAGAGGGTTGTGGATACATGGAACAGCCTTCCTGAGGAGGTAGTGGAGTCAAAAACAGTGGGGGAATTCAAGAATGCATTGGGACAGACATAAGGCAATTCTAGTGGGAGGTTGGAGGAAGTAAGCTGTTGGTTAACTAAGATCTGCAGCCTATCCATTAGGTAGGGAAATGGGCAGACTAGGTGGGCCAAGCGGTCCTTATCTGCCATCAAATTCTATGTTTCTGTGTTTCTATGTTTCATTGTGATAACCCTCGTACCACTTCAAGGTAGCCAAGCCTCACAGAAGTCCATTCACACCGGCAATCGTGCATGCAATCCGTCATACAATTCTGGGCACTCTGGCCCACAACGGACAGAGTCACACAACTGCTAAAATGACACACACACACAGACACAGACACACATAAACACACACACACACACACGCCTTGCTATGTCAATACACAGTACCTCACTCAGAACCACAGACACAGTACCTCACACACACTCACACCACTAAACAGCAATGGGCACCACACCTAAACACATGCCTTGCTGTGTCCGCACACAGGTACTTAAAAGTTTCTATCCTGTCCACCCTCTCCCTCCTTTTCTCAAGATGGGGTCTCCAGAACTAGACACAGTACTCCAGATGGGATCTCATGGTAATGACTTTCCCTATACATCCCAGCATTCCCCCAGCTGTCCCTACTGCCTTATCACATTGCTTGCTAAACTTTTGGTCATCTGATATGAATATGCCCAGGTTCCTTTACATTTTTGTTGTCTTTACTACCTCCCCCTCATTGTGTACTCTTCCCTTGTGTTTTTGTTTCACAGGTGCATTAATTTGCACTTCTTTGCATTGAATCCAAGTTGCCACACTTTCGAACATTCCTTCAACCTTGAAAAGTCCCTTCACATCCTTTCCACTCCCCCCTTGTGTATCAACCCTGTTGCAGATCTTTGTGTCATCTGCAAAGAGGCATATTTTCCTTCCAATCCCTCTGCAATGTCACTTACAAAGACTTTAAAAAGGATCGGACCCAGTACTGAACCCTGTGGTACCCCACTACTAACCCCCCTTTCTTCAGAGTGGACTCTGTGTACTATTACCTTCTGTGTCCTGTTGTGCAGCTAATGTTTCACACAGGCCACCACCCTGGGACCCACTCCCAGGTTGGCCAGTTTGTTTAATAATCTTTTGTGTGGGACTGTGTCAAATGCCTTGCTAAAGTCTAGGTAGGCCATGTCCACAGCCACTCCCTGGTCTACTACTTTGGTCACCCAGTCAAAGAAATCTATTAGATTCGTCTGACATGACCTTCATGATGTGAATACATGCTGTCTTGTGTCCTGTGTCCACTGGCCTGTAAGTACTCAACACTTCTTTCCTTCAGAAATGATTCCATTATTATCCCTACCACTGAGTTCTAACCGACAGTTCTGTAGTTTTCTGCCTTTGTCTTGCACCCACTTTTGTGAAGGGTAATGACATCCACCCTCCTCCAGCCCTCAGGTACCACACCATCCTCCCATGATTTGTTAAAAAGGTGTAGTCAGTGGTGTCACTAGTTCTCCCCTTAATTTTTTTAGAATTATGGGGTGAATACCGTCAGGCCCCATTGTTTTGTCCACCTTCAGTTTTAGGGGTTCTTTAAGAACCCTTTCATCTGCGAAAGGACTGGAATCAACCACCCTATCCAGAGTGCTTCTATTGATTGAATTAGGTACCTCCTCCTCCTCCTCCTATTCTTTGGTGAATACTGAGCAGAAGTAT
Organism: Neoceratodus forsteri; assembly: GCA_016271365.2. Taxonomy (NCBI): domain Eukaryota; kingdom Metazoa; phylum Chordata; order Ceratodontiformes; family Ceratodontidae; genus Neoceratodus; species Neoceratodus forsteri. The sequence continues at coordinate 741,432,583 of CM057449.1, forward strand.
TCTTCAGTATCACGGCTTTTTCACTGTCCCTCTATGCCCAGCCACTGTCCCCTTTACTCAGCCTCACTATCACTGTGTTTGCCTTCCCCGCTTCCTTCTCCTTTAATTGGTACAGTTCTCTGTCCTGCTCCTTCTGTGTTTCCTCATACTTCCTAAATGCTATCTTTTTCTCCATAACCTTCCACGCCACCTCTTTCGAGAACCAGTTTATTTGCCTCACACAAAGACTTGTTGCCTCTGTGATGGCAGTTTTAATGTTTCCCCATTGCTGCTCCACCACACCTTCTTTACTGTTTTTGAATGCTTTTCTGATACACTCTCATACATGTGATATCTCCCTCTTTTCGCTGGAGACTCCTGTTTTTTTTGACTGAACTCCAGCCCTCCCTCCCTCCTGGGAAACAAAATCTTCTGCTTAAGTAAAATTCTTTCCAAAATATCCATGTTTTTTAGGCAGATAAAGACACATAAAAATTAAATCAGTGATGAACAATATATCTGATAACTTTATGCAACTAGTTGTTTATTCTTTTTAGTGCTTATTCTTGACAAAATGAAATACATAACATTTTTGTAATGACTTTTTTTCTTATTTTTTTTACACCGTTTAAGGACAAACTCACAACGTTACAGCATCTCCCTACTAGCAGGCCAGTCTCCCTCCTAATTTGACCCAAATCTCCCTCTTAAGCAAGTTGGACATATCGCATGTATGCACGCTCCCATTTTGACTAAGTCAGCCATCCTAAATTCCACTACCCTCACTTTTGTATGGCTTGACTCTGCAGCTGAGTTTATCGTGAACCACACTGTTTTGGTGGTCACTTGTTCCCAGATGGCTACCCACTTCTATATCTGAGATCCTCTCTCCGTCCACATTTGAGAGTACCATGTCCAAGATTGCTCCCTCCTGAGTGAGTTCCAGCACTAACTGTCTGAGGCATGCCCCCCTGTAGGGCATTGAGAATTGCCCTGCTCTTGCAAGTGGCTGCAGAAAAGGTGCTGCACTTTACATTGGTCATGTTCAGGTCACCCATGAACGCAAAGCTGGTTGCAACAACATGAATCTGTACATGATGTCTCCTCCTTCACATCCCTGCACTATTCATAATCAATTAACTACCTACACACATGTTGACAGCACCACTATGCTATTAGCCTCCTCTGTAGTGCTGTGCATTGGCTCATTCCTCCCTTCCTGTGTCCTATCACCTTTTCATATGCCACAATGTTCTCCCCCCCACCACCACCAATTGTCATAGCAGGTTGATTTCATTTCTGTAAGTGAGGTGGATAGTACATAGAATATGCAAATTATATGTTTGAGATTGAGGTGTCTCATGCAAGCACATTTGGTGTGACCACAATGGCCATCTTGATAAAATGGGAAACAAGCAGAAATGCTGACAGCTGTCATGTGGGGGGGACAACCAGAATACATATAGTAAAAGCACCTCCCAAAGAAGCAGTCTCATGCTACATTGCATGACACCTAAACATTAACTATTGCTTTTGGGACACCATGTCAGACATTTTAAAAACCAAATGCACTGTGGAGATGCTCCAGTGCAACAAGGGTCCCACAGTTCAATCCTTTTGTAATATCATATTCAATTTGAAAACCAATGAAGGAGGAGATACTATTAGTGAACATGTCTCCCACCCCCTTCTGGAGTGCAGGCATGTGGCAGTATCCACTCTGCAGCCTGGCAAGACATGCACATTTGATGCAAGCACATGGATGGGCAGGATATGACCTGAAGTAGTGCTTGAGAAGAATGAGAAAAAGAGAAGCAAGGAGTGCAGGCCTAACTTCATCACAAGCACTTGTGCTAAGCTTTCAGTTGTACAGATCCAAGTCACCATGCTCATCTCATTCGGGAAATGTAAACTTGCTATCTGGTAAAAAAATACATGATTAGCATCAACACAGGCACAAAGATTGTTCTTTTTTTAAACCCAGTCGCATGTGAACTGATCACGTGTGCTTATATAGTTTTTATGGTAAAGAGCCCTCAGGCCAGTGATAGACACACCTAGTAAACTTGACTCGCCACACTCCCTTTTTTTCTGACACCAAAGAAGGTGAAGGATGCTTTCCAGAAAACCTGTGGCTTTTTCCTAAGTGCTGGCTCTTCCAAAACTTTGGCATGAAACACTAACTAAAAAAAAGAGGATGCATTCTGGGATACAGACAGACAGCAACCATAATGGCAGAAGGGGCAAACAAAACAAACTGCAAGAAATACACCGCACAACACAGCAGATTGAAAAATGCATCCATCATTTACTTTTGTGCAGACAGACTGAAAAACACTATAGATAACATCAATTTACTCTTTATTTGAAACCCACTCATGGACAGTAAGGTGGGAAACAGCAATGATAGGTCAGCAGCTGTGTGCGCTCATGGTGAAAGGGCGCGAAAAATGCAGGCACACTAATAACTATCCCTAGATGTACTAACTCGAAAGGCACTGCCCCAAGAAGAGATGCGACCACTCGCATAGGTGGAATTTGAATGCAGAGTGCGGCGCCACACAACACGGCTGCACAGCATGGAGAACGCTGTACTATACACACCGGCATGTAAGTAAATGAACTATTTCCCAATAAAAAACTTGTGGAAAAAGCGGGTAACAGCACACATGAAAATAACAGTAGATCGTTTGTGGATGTTTAGGCTATGTTTACTGCTGTTCTCCTTTAAAACACACATTTAATAAAACAGACAATTTCCTATTTAACCTTTTAGATTATATGCAGTCAAAGCAGGGCCAAATCTGCAGTGACATCTTTGCTTGTCAGAGCCTAAAACACATGATTGCCCCAGCCCTTAATTACAGGCTGATTTACATATGAATAACTCTGGACTGCTAAGACTTGTAAGTAAGCACAATAGCTCACTCAAATTAGCTTTTAATGGGCATCCAGACATTAAGAAATCCTGAAGATGAGAGTTCTCCTTTAATAGTTCCCACTTGAGACTACAACTACTGCTCCAGACCATCAGGTGCTAAATAGTCTAAGAGTCATAGATTACGCTGTGTGAAATATACTCAGAGCCATGGACTTCCCCGGGCTAAGTATAACTAGAGCCAATGACTATCCAGAGCTAAATATAAAGAGAGTCACAGACTAATCAAGCTAAATATAACTAGAGCTATGGACTACCCTGGGCAAAATATAGTTTATGCCATAGACTATACTGGGCTAAATATACTCCAAGCCACAGACTACAGTGGGCTAAATATAACACTGATAGAATTACACTTCAAATGCCAGAACAAGTGAGTCTTGCCTCACTCCAAGAACAAGATGCATTCTCTTTACCTGGTTTTGGCATAGATATATAGATACATAGACAATGTCGGCAGAAAACACTACCAACAGCTTAATCTGGTTCAAGGTCAGTTGGCATTCATCTGTATCCCCCTCCCCCCCAGGTCATGCCTGAAAATAGGCAGGATTTGTCTAGTGCACTTACCCGGTCAACAAAAACGAAATAAATAAATAAATAAAATAAAAAGATAAGGGCCTATGGCCCACCCAGTCTGCCCATTTGAGCATGTAAGTTCAGTTTATGTTTTCCTAGAAGTCTGTTGCCTACCCTGACCTCCAGAATTCTTTATGTCTATCCCATGCATTCTTAAATCCCGTGATTGTTTCAGCCCCCACCACTTCCTTCTGGCAGGGTGTTCCACTTGTCCACCACCCGTTCTGTGAAGAAATTCTTCTTACGTTTCCTCTGAATCGTCCTCCTCCAACTTCATCCCATGCCCTCTAGTCCTGGAACATCTTTTCGCTTAAAAATAGTGTATTCCTGCACCCTGTTCCTCCCTGTAAGGTACTTGTATGTCTCTATCATATCCCTCTCTCCTCCTCTCCTCCAGGGAGTACATGTTCAGTTCCTTCAACCTGTCCTCATAGGACTTGTGATGCAATCCATGTACCATCTTTGTTGCCCTCTTCTGAACCTTCTCTACTCTGTCTATGTCCTTACATAGGTAAGGTCTCCAGAACTGTACACTGTACTCCAGGTAGGGCCTCACTAGTATCTTGTATAGTGGAATTATGACCTTCCGTTTCCTGCTGGTGATGCCCCTGCCTATGCATCCCAGCATCCTATTTGCTTTACCTGCTGCCTTGTCACACTGTTTCCCTACCTTGAGATCATCAGAGATGATAACCCCAAGATCCCTTTCCTGCTTGGTGCATGCTATATCCTCACCCCCAACTGATACATTATGCCAGGGTTTTTGTGCCCCATATGCATTATCTTGCACTTCTTTGCATTGAATTTCAACTGCCAAACCCCTGACCATTCTTCAGATTTCTGCAGATCCCTTCTCATTCTGTCTACACCCTCTGGTGTGTCTACTCTGTTACAGAGCTTTGTGTCATCAGCGAACAATGAAATTCTGCCTTCTAGGTCCTGCGCAATGTCACTGATGAAGATGTTGAATAAGACCAGTCCCAGCACTGATCCCTGTGGTACCCCACTGGTCAATCTTCCTTCTGTGAAGTGACAGGCATTTACCACCACCTTCTGTGTCCTGCCACCCAGCCAGTTACCTACCACCACACTACTGTCCTGCCCACACCCATATTCCCCAGTTTGTGTAATAGTCTTCTATGTGGCACAGTGTCAAAGGCCTTGCTGAAGTCCAGATAGGCCATGTCCACTGCCCTCCCCGATCCACCTCCCTAGTCACCCAGTCAAAAAATTCAACCAGGTTGGTCTGACATGACCTCCCCCTGGTGAAACCATGCTGCCTTGGGCCCTGTAGTCCATTGACAACCAGATGTTCCACCAATCTCTCTTTCAGTAGTGCTTCCATGATCTTCCCCACTACCAAAGGTGAGGCTGACCGGTCTGTAGTTCCCGCTTCCTCTTTGTTCCCACTTTTGTATAAGGGACTACATCTACTGTCCTCCAGTCTTTGGGTACCTCCCTGTTTTCAAGTGACCAGCTAAACAGAATAGCCAGAGGTTCAGCCACCACCTCTCTTAGTTCTTTAAGGACCTAGGGTGCACCCATCAGGCCCCATTGCTTTATCGACTTTCTTATTTCCAGTTCCTTCAGGACCCTTTTTTCTGTAAAGGGACTTCTGTCCATTTCTGTACCACTCTCACCCCTTGTACTCCCTTCAGACCCATTACCCTCCTCTTCCTCAGTAAAGACTGAGCAGAAATACCTGTTCAATATGTCAGCTTTACTGTTGTCATCCTCCACGCGGCCCCTATCATGCCCCTTCAGTCTCACTATCCCTCCCTTTGCCTTTCTTTTTTCACTTATGTACCTGTAAAAGGTTTTGTCCCCTCTACCCACTGATTTTGTAATGTGTTCTTCTGTCTGAGCTTTGGCTTCCCATACTGACCTCCCTGCCTCCCTTTGCTTCTCCTGGTACTTCTCCCTATCCCTTTCTGCCTGTGTCTTTTTGTATTGCCTGAATGCAATCTTTTTGGCTTTCACTTTCTTTGCTACCTCTTTGGAAAACCATAATGGTCTCCTCTTCCTTTTCCTCTTGCTAACCTGCTTAATGCATAATTCTGTTGCTCTTGTAATCCCCATTTTAAATACTGCCCATTGTTCCTCAACCCGATTCCTGCCCCATACCCCTTAATGCCTCTTTCAAGTATCACCCCATTTTCCCAAAGTCTGCCCCCCTAAAATCCAGGATACATGTTTTTGTGTGGTTTGATTCTGCTCTTTCTGTGATTTCAAACCACAATGACTGGTGGTCACTGTTCCCCAGGTGCTCCCCCACTGTTACCCCCATCACACTGTCCCTTTTTGTGAGCACAAGGTCCAGTATTGCCTTCTGTCGAGTTGGTTCCATGACCAGTTGCTTGAGGAAGGCACCCTGAAGGAGTCCAGGATAAATCTGCTCTAGTTGATGCTGCTGCTGGATGCTCCAGTCCACTTCTGGAATACTGAAGTCTCCAACCAGTACTACCTCACCCTTGTCTGCCATCCTTTGGATGGATAGCATCAACTCCTATCTGTTTCTTCCTCCTGGGCTGGTGGTCTATAGACCACACCTGTGCGGATGGCTGGCCCCATTTTCCTTTCCAGCTTAACCCACAGTATCTCTCCCCCAATTTGTTCCTCCTGGAGTTCTGTGGCCCTTATGTCATTTTTCACATACAGTGCCACTCCTCCTCCCTTCTTACCTGCCCTGTCTCTTCTGAATATGTCTGTATGCAGTCTGTCCAAAGGCAAGCTACAAAGATGATGCAGAGTCATCAGAGGAATGCATGTGAGGAACACCTAGTCAGCCTGAGCACGTATTGCAGCTTCATTAAGTTTGAACAGATTTGCAGTTCAATACATTGGTGAACATTCAGGGAACTAGCAGTTACAATGTGGTGCCCTGCTCATAGGCATGAGTGAGACAAGTGGATTGGAATGTATCCAACCCTGCCTGGCACTTAAAAAGTGATATCACTGACAAAGTAGTTAAAGTAGGGATGTACTCTTCCATTCATACATCCACAGAGAACATGTTATGGGGGTAGCAAGGATGAAAGCTGGGAGTGAGCAATCTATGAGTAGCAGGATGCTTGTAACAGAATCATGGCTAGGGGTTATGCAAGGATGGATTACTGGACAGGGGTGAATAATCAGTGTGACCACAGTGAAAAGGGACTTCGGGTATCATCATTAGCAATAGTCTCACACCATCATCCTAGTGCATCAGGGCACTCAGGAAAGAAATCAAGATGCTAGAATGTATAGGGAGGGAGTTATCCAGCAGAAGAAAGAAGGCACTACTGCCCCTCTCTGTCCAGTTCTGAAGTCCTCAACCAAAAAGTATAAGGTCTGTATGCAGTCTGTCCAAAGGCAAGCTACAAAGATGATGCAGAGTCATCAGAGGAATGCATGTGAGGAACACCTAGTCAGCCTGAGCACATATTGCAGTGCTGAAGGCCAGGAGGTAGAGAGGGAAAATAACAGAAACATTTAAGCACATGAAAGGGGGTTAATAAGGTAAAGTTTTCTGAGTTGTTCCATCATTATGAGGGATCAGCAACCAGGAGGCACAGTCATTAGCTGGTGGGGAACAGATTCATGAAAAGCCTGAGGAAATACTTCTTCATGGAAACTGTGGTGGATAGATGGAACATTCTGCCCAGAGAGGTAGTAAACGCTGAGACTGTGACAAGTTTCATGGGAACTTGGGATAGTTATAAGGAGTAGTGATAGAAAAAGTCCAGCAACAAGCTCACATGCCATTCAAGATAAATACTACACTTCTGAAATGTTAAAGAGCAAAACATTTATTATTGTGGCATAAAAAGATAAAAAACTGCCAATAAAGTACAACAGTACAAAAGCAATTGCACACTCGTTTTACATTAAACAAGTGCTTTTACAAGAGTGACTCCATAGCTCAGCTGAATGCCCTTTTATACTGCAAAACACTTAGTGAAGCACATGCATAGTCAAGTGATTAAGAGTTAAAGGCTAATAGTGCTAACAGTTATCTAAATCACAGAGACATGGGCATCAATTACAAAACAACTGCAATTTAAAAACATAATGGATGTGGCAACACAGGAGAGGATTGCACATGAAGTCAAGATATGAATATGAAATAATATGGTATATCATGATGAGGTCGCTGGGGAAAGGGCGCCGACAATAATGGTGACCCACTCCCCAGCAAATCCCTCATGGTGATGGTAGGGCAGCCAGATGGGTAATTGGCGAGTATAGCGACAGGATGTCACTATACGTATGTGCGGGGGGAGTGAGAATGCACAGTGAGGGGACATGAGGGGTTGTGCTGCGGTGGTTGCCGAGCTGACCCGTGGTGAGGTTGGTGGGTTGCCGGCACTGGTCAGCAAGGTACGGGGTTTGGGTCTCAGCGCTGGTGCATTTTTATTGTGCCCAGCCTGAACCTTTTATTTTTTTGGTGTTTTCACCCCCCATGACATGCACCCCCCCCCGGAGTTGAGAATCCTTTAGTAGGGTGGTGCAGGGGGCTAAGCCCCTCATGGGGGGGGGTGTGGGAGGCACAGCCCACCACAGAAAACATTAAAAAACTAAGTCCCCGGCACCATTTTGCTGTGCGCCAGGGTGTCAGAGTGCTGAAAATGTTTTTGGCACTCTTGACTTCTTGATAACGGTGATAGCCTTTAGGCTTTCACTGTTATCACATGAAACCAAATGATATGGATAGATTACTTCTTGCTTTTTTCTTTTATTAAAGATGCAATCCTAGACAGAGAAGTTGTGACAGAAAAGGCAGGGAAAGAGATGGGGCAGTAGGGTGTAAGGGGCTGAACTGCCACTAGGGCATTGGGTAAGGCATGTCCAATTTTAGGTTGGAATGATTTAGGTAGAGGAATAGGCAGACATGTTGGACTATGAGCCTTTTTCTGCCTGCATCGTTCTATGTTTCAGTGGTTTCAGCAATATCCTTTTCATACCGTGGTGACCAGAACTGTGCACACCACTCCAAGTGTGGCTGTACCAGTGCCCTATAAAGCTGATGAACTATATCACTCTCATGACATGTTATACCCCTTTTAGTGCACTTCAACATTCACTCTACTTTACTCACTTCCACTATACATTGCTGTGACAGCTTCAACTTCCCATCAGAAATGAGATTTTTCGTGATCTGTTGATGCTGGATGTTACCATTTAAGTAGTATGCACCAAGAGCCAGCTCCATGGTGCCAAGTGGTTTGCAGACCACTCTGGCAGCTGGCATGCCAGGTCTAGGATGTCAGTGTTGGAGGCTGGAAAACAGGGATAAAAACATCAGAGAGGACACTCTCCTTCTGGATGGGGTGGGTCCCATGTGCCACTCAGATTGTGACAAATAGGAGAGGTGTTTGGCATGCCATTGATGCTGTAGATGACCATGTTGTGTCAGACAACCCCTAGGGAAGTCGCAAGTGAATGCCTCACCAATCATGGGTAAAGGAGTAAGTCAAATTAGAAAGAAAAAGCCATCCACACAGGATGAATGATGTCACTTGCTGAGGGACAACCACATTCAATAAGCTGTAAGCATGCAGCCATCTCCTCCCCTTTCTGTCACATGCATCAATAGAATATGGCTTCTTCTCATGTGTGTCCTCATCAATGCATTGTGGGAGAACCCAACCTATGGGTCAAGTCAGTGCTATGGACATATATGAGGTCAGGAGGGTCAGGAAAAGTGGGAGAACAGCTGAGGCATGGAGACCTGAACTCCTGATTAAGCGCTACTGAGTGAAGTGCCAGGACATCAATATGGTGGGTTGATTGTATGTTTGTCCCAGCATTGAGATACATTCTCAACTAATCTGTGTTCTTGCATTTGTTATTTACTGCTCTAATCCTTTGTTTCTTCAGTGTGCATTGCTCTCTGCTGCATTGAGAACCTGGATCAGGCAGTTTAACCAGCCTGGAAGGTGGGTGGGGGAAGGGTAGAATAAGTGAATTAAACAACATTGTACCTAACAACCATAACTGTGTGCAGATGTGGAGTTTACACTGATCCACCTGTACATTACACTGAATTTAATTTGCCAGTTGTTGGTCATATCCCACAGTACCTTTAAGTCACTTTGCAGACTGTTTTCTTCTTCTTCCCTGTAGTCTACTACATTCATTATTAATTAATTAATTTATTTATGTCAAAAGTTTCACCAGGAAAGTGCACTGAGCTGGTATCAGCTTATTTTCAGATGTGCCATGGGGCTGGGAAAGAGGGGAGAAGAGAACATATAAAATATGTAATACAATGGGTTCTATGTTATAACGGTGATTGCGGAATAGCGATTGCCATTAGGGTGAGTATACATCACCGAAAATGAATTTTGGCGATGCACACTCATGGTGAATGGGAAAAGGGCGCTCCGAGATTTACGGGTTTCCTTTCTAGCACCTGGCACCTCCCTACTAAAGGATTCTCAACTCCGGGGGGGTGCATGTCGAAGGGGGGTTAAATACTTAAAAAAAAAAAAAGCCACCTGCCAGCAAAAGAACAACCGTGCCTCACCAGTCCCAAACTCTGCACCCTGCACCTCCCAAATGACCACCCTCCCCACGATGCTAGCAGACCAGCTCAGCAGCAGCCCACCACACCCCATCCCACATACCTTCCCTCCCCTTCCTCTCCCCCTATGCATCTGCGCACGAGTATACGTGCGTACTTCCCATCGCCCTACCTCACCCACCCAGGTGTCCAGTCACTACCCTCCCAGGTAGCCCTGAATACAGGCACCATAACTGAGTCACTATTTTTGTAAGCACTCAATTGCAATTGCCTTGTTCATAGGTTTACCAATGCAATGCTATAAATTGGAAATAATGAATCCAAATACAATCTAAGAACACTTAAACAGAACAAATTGTCAAGCAGTAAAATTCCAAAAAATACACTGTGGAAAGGGCAAATGAACACTAAACAATAACAGCAACAAAAAAGAAACAAAGAGAATTGACTGAAACTACAGTCAGGGATGGCAGCGCTGATGTCAGCGTTGGAGGAAAGCAGGTGAAAATAAATTCACCACGTCAGAAAAAAAAACTGCAGGAATGATTACAGAACTCATAGAAAACTCATGGAGGAAAGATTTCAGAGCAGGAAAGGAAGCAACAGTGTGAATGGAAAGGGGGTGAGAACTCCATAGTTTAGGAAAACGGAACAAGAAGGCAGCTTGGTCTGCAGCAGATTTCCCTTGAAAGTAAGACAGTGAGAGCAAGAACTGCGAAGGGAGCAAGAGGAGGAAGGGAGAAGAGAAAGGACAGAAGCAAGATAAGACGGGAGAGAGTCAAACCAATATTTGGAGATAAAGGAAACACAGTGGGAGCTGCATCTTGCATCAAGAGAGGGGAGAAAGAGGGAAGAGTACAAAGTACAATGGTGTGTACACAGGGGTTTGTCGAGGGCAAAGCAACCTAAGAACTGAAAGAGAGGGTCCAATCTATCTAAAGTGGACTCTGGAGCAGCACTATAAATAATGTCTCCACAGTCAAAAATGGGAAGAATCATCTCAGTGAGTATTTCCTGCAAGCAGGAAGAAGAATACTTCATTTATTTCTGTACAGCACTCCAAGTCTGGGGTGGAGCTCTTTACGGAGAGCATCCACATGAACAGAAAAATCAAGAAGGTGATCCAGCCCGACCCTGAGGTTCTTGAAAGATTAAACATCTTCAATAGCTGCACCATTAAGTGTACCAAAGGAGAGAAGGGGGAGACTTTAGCAAGCCTCTATTTGGTGCCAAACATCATACAGACTGTTTTCTTAGCACTGAGGGATAACTGATTTTCACGAAACCAAAGCTGGATGTTGTTAAAGTCCAGCTGGAGCTGGTTCATGAGATGAGGGGCAGAGGAGTAAGTGGAAAAGAGTACAGTGTTATCTGCATACATAGGAGTTAACACAAAGGAGCAAACATTAGGGAGATCATTTAGAAATATGGACAAAAGAATTGGAAAATGGAAAAGAATTAGCATTGTACCATCTGAAAGCTTTTTTTATTTAATTTATTCCATTTTACTAGGAAGATGGACTGGATCAAGGATCTGTATTCAGCCATACCTGGGGGATAGGGAATACAATAGCTGAACAATACATTAACAGATTACAAAACATAAATTAAAATCATCAAAAATCTCACATAAGACAATACATACAGAATTCCATACATTTGAATACATATATAATTTAATATCATAAAAAGGGTCACGGTTCATCAAAACAACCACAGGTCAACAGTTTCTTCATAAGTTCCCTCAAATTTCTCTTAAACATAATAAGTTTAGTATTAAGATCCAACTCCTTTTCATTAAAGTTGTTTACACTCATCAGCCCAAAATATGAAAAGGAACACTCAGTTATCTGTAATTTAATCAGAGTCTCACTGCATTGCTTTGTTGATGTTTTTCTTAATGATTTACTTTCTGCATGTTCACAAATTTATTATTTAGTTCCATAGGTACTCATGTGTTTATAATTCTGTGCTTGAAAATTAAGATAAAATTGAAGATTCTATATCTTGGGGGAAGGGAAATTCCAAAGCCCCGATACAAGTCACAGTGATGATTCTTGTTTTCTGAATATGTAGCAGATTGGATTATACTGTTAAAAGTAACCTCATGTTTTCTACAACTTGCTTCAAGTAAGTTATACAAAAGTAGGGAATTATAGTCTAATGTGGGAAGGAGGACTTGTTTTGTGATAGTCCTTTTAACATTTGTCAAACTGTTATTAGTTATGTACAGAAACTCAAGTTCATTATTTACTTTCTTCATAATTTTTGTGATATGGTCACTGTAAAACATAGTTTGATCTAGCATTAATCTCATATAGCTGAAACATGCTACTTCCTCAAGTTCATAACCATTTAGTCCTTTAACTCATATTATTTTCTGTACCCCCTAACTTTTGTCATGTTCCAAAAACCATTACATTAGTTGTTTTTTTTTCATTTGGTAATAGTTTATTATCAAAAAACTATGTTTGTAACACATTATACAGGGGTTTTAGTTTTGCTCCTGTTTTACCTGCAAAGTAAAGACCGGTGTCATCTGCATACATTGTTACTGGCACTTGAACACAAACATTTGGTAGTTCATTTATAAATATGGAAAACAGGAGAGCACTTAGAATCAAACCCTGAGGCACTCCCTTACAAATGGTTCTTATCCCTAATTTCCTAGATCCAATTTTTATGATTTGTAATCTGTTGGTTAAACAGTCATTAAACTATTCCCCTACACCCAGGGTTCTTAATTTTCCTAACAGCTGGGGGTGGCCCACCAGGTTGAAGGTCTTGGTCAGGTTGACAAAAATGGCTCCAGTGAGCATTCTTCTGTCCATATTGTCATAGATGTCTGTACTCAACCTGACCAAGGCCATCAATGTGCTGTACCCCCTGCAGAAATCATATTGATCTTTTGTAAGTAAATGTTCTTCTTCTGAGCCCCACTAGATGTAGCACAAACAGAGACACGGGGCCAATTTTGGACCTAGTATTTGTTTCTACAGATATTAAAGTGAATAATTAGGTAATAATGCCCTTAAATGTGGCAGATCATTATCCAATTAAATGTACATTGGATTTAATGTCCCCTATTAATAAACAATTATACTTGTATTGGTTAAGAGACCTGCGTAGTTTTAGGACCTTATCATTTAGAAGAGATTTGGCCAAAATTAGATGGGATAGGATAATGTTAACTCCAGATCTAAATTTAGCAATTCAAGAGTTCACTAATCAACTTAGGGGGATGATTGATTTACATGTCCCTAAAGTGTTAAAAGTAAGAAGAGGGAGGAATGTGGACTGGTTAGATGAGAATTAAAAAAAAAGACAGAGTGCGAAATCGGCTATGGAAAAAGGCAAGGAAAATTTAAAAAGAAAAGGATTGGAACAATTTTAAAATATGGAGAAACAAATGCAAAAGGGAAATAAATCAGACTAAGAACAGCTCTTACTTAAACTATATAAATAAAACAGCGGGATCTAGGGAGTTTTGGGGATGTATTAGGGACCTTCAAAGTCCTATTAAAGATTATACACCATTCAAATTACTGGAATCTGGAGAGTTAGTGGATAATCAAGCAGATGTAGCAAAGATATTTTTAATCATTATTTGGTTTACTTACCCGACATATCGATTAAACAATCAGATTTAAAAACTGCTGAGATCTCAGTTCATGAAGCGATAGATAAAGTGGAAATTGGGTCTGGAGATAAACTGGGTAGTCAACGGGGACCAGGATTTAAGGTTTATGAAGATAAAGGTAAACAGAGTTGAGAAAGAACTTACGAACCTCGATGCACACAAAGCAGGGAGGATGGATGAAATAGATGTAAAATATCTAAAATTAGGAGCAGATTTGCTGGCTCCCATGGTGACACATTTATTTAACTGGAGCCTATGTTCCGCTGTTTTTCCAGATCTATGGAAACTGGGGAGGGTAATTCCAGTATATAAGGGAGGGGAGAAACACATTCCATCAAATTATAGGCCCATAGCCCTCCTGTCTATTCTATCTAAAGTTTTGGAAAAACTAGTTCATGAGTAGTTGAATTGTTATCTAGAACAATATAGATTATTGACCAACTGTCAGCATGACTTTAGAGAGGGAAGGTCCACGAACACCGCACTAATTGCCTTCAATAACCTTGTTGCTACATCTTTAGATTCAGGATTGAGGACTGGTGCGGTGTTCATGGACCTGAGTAAAGCTTTCAACTTGGTGGACCATTATAGGTTGCTGGAGAGATTGTGTAAAGTGGGTGTTTTGGGAGAATCATTGCATTGGTTTGGATCTTATCTATCTGATAGATTTCAGTGTGTCTCTGTGGGTACAGTAGTCTCAGATTTAGTACATATTGGAAGAGGGGTACACAAGGGTTCAATCTTGGGTTCCCTACTATTTAATATATATGTTAATGATATAGTGTCAATAATTTCCAAAAGTGTGATCCGGCTATACGCCGATGACACTGCACTCATGTCATCAGCTGATAGCTATGATCATCTGGGAAAGCAGCTTCAGAGAGACCTAACACTTATGAAGGAGTGGTTTGCTAACTCTGCTCTGCAAATTAGTGTTAAGAAAACTCAATATATGATTTTTTTTACGGGAGTGGGAGGGTCTGGTATTTCTCATACACAATTTAGATTGAACGATGATACCCAACTTGCAAATGTGGAGTCATACAGATATTTAGGGGTGGTAGTAGACTTACGACTAAAATACTCTAAACATATCTGTAATCAAGTTGGCAAGATCAATCAGAGATTAGGAGCCCTAAGAAGGGTGGCTGGATGCCTCTCAGTTAAAACAAGTAAAAGGTTGGTTAATCAACTGTTAATACCTGTTCTAGAATATGAGTCTAGTGTTTATAGGAATTCTCCCCAGGTCTATCTAAATAAAATGAATCAGACCTATTATAAGTTAGGTAGGTTTGTGACTAAAGCAAAATTTCGAACCCATCATTGTATAATTTACGAAAGACTAGGTTGGTTAAATCCAGCTTCAAAGCGCCTATATCATTGGTTGGCTTGGTATCATAATTTAGTTCATAATAGGCATCCACTAAAACAGCATGTTTTATTAGCACCCCCACAAGTGTTAGCCATTTCCCAAAGGTCCTCAGAATTATATATACCCAATGTGAGGTCCAGGAGTAAAATTGGGGATACCACCCTACAGAACCATCTTGAGGCACACTGGAATAAATTGCCTGGAGAGTTAAAAATAGTTCAGGGCCATATACAGTTTAAAAAAGCCCTGAAAAGTTATTTGTTAAAAAAGTGTACTTGTTTTAGTTAGATTTTGCCCCTGTGGGGCAAGTGGATATTATATTTTAATGTATATGTGTAATAGTGTGATTGTATATTAGTAAGAGAAAGGGATTATGTTGTGCAGTGTATGTTTAAAGTAAGTCCGATGTTTGTTTGAAATGAATGTGTGAATTCACAGGACATTGTTGTAAAAGGGTTTCGACCCAACAATTTGCATCCTGTATAAAAATAAACTTTTTATCATCATAATCTTCTGCTAAGTGTCTAGACAGTTAATTAAAGACCACCTTTCCAAGTACTGCTAACACCAGAAGAACAGAAATGAGCCTATAGTTCATTACAATCTGTTTGTCTCCTGATTTAAAACTGGGTATCACCACTGCTGTTTTCCAGCAGCCTGGGAACTTATTTGTGCATAATGATAGATGAAAGAGAAAAGTGGCTGGCTTAGATCATTGTTTGGTTTCTATTTTCAATAATCTGGGCAACAAACCCTGACCCTTTAATTATTTTCTAAGCTTTCCAACAACTTCTGTGTTTTTTTTACAGACACCCTAAATAAATTATTGTAAATATTTTTGCATGATCTTTTTTTATTGCAAGAAATCATCCTTTGTGTAATTTGTGTCTATTTGTTTTTTGTACATTAACATACAGTATTTGTAAAACAATCATTGAAAGCTTCAGCTATTTCTTAGCTGTCCTGCAACAACTGTTTTCTGTTACTTATGCTATCTATTAACATCTTTCTGGAAGGTTGATGTAGGTTCTTAAATGAGTCCCAGAAGTGTTGAGGATTGGATAAACCCTTCAGCTGCTTGTTTCTGTAAAATATCTCTTTTGCTTTTCAATCTCACTTTTGCAGAGATTGTGAAATCTATAGGCATTTAGATCTTGTGTAAATCCTGTCATTTTAAAGCATGATTACCTTACTGAAGATTCTTGACTCCAGGTTGTCAATAAATATATTGAACAATAAGGGTCATAGTACCAGCCAACAGGTAAGTCCACTGGTGATTTCCTTCCCCTTCCAGTCAGATGTTGACCCATGCACAGCTACCCACTGAGCCCTATTGCTTAACCAGTTCTCTATCTACTCTGCTATATTTGCTCTATATGCAAATTCCCTCGACTTCAGAACTGACTTCTCATGAGGAACTGTGTTGAGTACTTCCTTAAAATCAAATAACATTACTGGAAACACATAGACTGCATGGCAGCAGTACACACATAGGCTAGCACTTTAAAAGCTTCATGAAATGCACTTTCAAGACAGTAAATATTATGGAGATGTAAAACAATTTAATTCTTCATATAAGTTTGAAGGCACATCACCTCCAGAATACGCAAACCAGGGTGCCACAATTCAGTTACATAACGCAGGGACATGCTAAGCGGTCTACATAAGGCACTAGAAATTCACACAAAAGCTGTCTTCTTACAAATTGCTAAGTAGCCCAAACTGTGAGAAAACTAGGAGCTGCAAAATTACACATGACTATCTATTCCTACAAGCACTGCTGGAGCAATGCTCTGCAGTTTCAGCATCATGCATGGCATTTTCTTCAGAGTGACAAGCTACACTAGAAACTGGATTTAAATGGCCCAGCATTTAAAGACACACTACATGTAATGCATAGATGAAGTTATAGAGTGTGCAAAGTATGCCACAGCACAAAGAAAAAGAGATAAAATGCTAAGTATAGGTGCAACAAGAACATACAGACAAAAATACAAAAAACAAAAGGGGGTGGGATATTCAGACTTCACCAGGCAGGGGCGCAAGCCTGGGCACAGCACAACTGGGATGCACCAGGGCATGGCCCGGGTGATAATCAATGGTGCTATGCCATGGCTCAGCACCGTTGAATATGGCACTGAGGGCACACACAGTGCGCATGACGGAGTGGCACTGCACCAGCGCAAGTGGCAGCAGGGGAGTAGGGGGCTGCACCAGCTCAAGTGCGGTTGCGTTAGGCGTAGCAAGAGCGATATTCAGCCGTGAGCATGCAAATGAGGCCATTATGTAAGCAAGGCACAAATGGGGCCATTTGCATGTCATTATGACCCCGTTTGCATGTGATGCGCCGATCTCCGATGGCTTGCGCCTGGCGCCCTGCCAGGCTGCAGCCATCGGGGACCGATGCCCCCTGCCCCTCAGCAGGCAACGTGCCCCATCGTGGGCATATGTATACAATATCCCTGGTGGTCTAGTGGACCCACTCTCCTGCCCAATCATGGGCATAGTAAATAAATATCCCTGGTGGTCCAGTAAACCCTATCTTCTGCCTGATCATGGACATAAGTAAGAAATATCCCAGGTGGTCCAGTGGACTCAATCCCCTGCCCAATCATGGGCATATGACTCAAATATCCCTGGTGGTCCAGCAGTACCCCCCTCCTCACCCACCCACTGAGTTCTGCCACCCTGCACCCCCCCGTTGGCAGCGGGTGGCAGCTCCCCACCTCCAAGTCACCCAGCTGTTCGCCGACTGACAGCGTACAGTACGTCTGTACGCCTATTGGTAAACTGCATGGGCCAATGGGCATGCAGATCATACTGTACTACACAGTCCCAAAATGTGAATGAAACAACGCTCGGACTGTGTCCCGGGAGGTCGGGTGGCCACCCACAGCAGGCTTCTGCCGTGTTGCGCCCAGCAATATGGCAGCCCACCTGTGGGTGTCCCCGACTTGTTCTCTACAAATGTGCACAACTCTGTGCCCCTGAGCAGTGAAAGGCGGGGTTGTGCCTACATATGCGCTGCACATCCCAGGCTGAATATCAGGTTGTGCCACATATGTATTAGCACGCCCCCCCACACTTGCACAACATACATTACTGGTGCACCCTGGCACATTGGGGATTGCATGGAGCAACCTATCCCTTTCAATATCATGCTGCAGCACTTCGGTTGGTTGCGCATGGTGCACCACTGTTGCGCCATGTGCAACCCCTTTGAATATCCCACCCAGAAACAATAACACAAATGAAAACAGTGGAAGCAGCTAAATAAATGGTGATCATCAATAAACAGAAAATCCATACATTATAAAGACTTGCAAGAAACTTGTAAGGAAAACATAATAAATTAGTAATCACAGCCACACAAATATAGCAAGTCAAAGCAAAATGCAAAATGCAAAGCTATGCACAGATAATTCATCTAGAATTCAGTAAAGTGCAACTAAGTTCAAAAATAGGCATAGAGCCAAAAATCCTCATGTGTTCACAGTAGAAATCCAGAGAGCATCCCACTGGAAAAGCCAACATCCTATGCCTCCTCCCCTGATGCACATTTCAATGGCAATGAATTTTAGGTAGGCTGGTGAGCAGTGTCCTGCCTCTTTAAAATGCCTGGCCATAGCATATTGCTAATTGTTTGTGTGTATTGCTGTCTTATGCTTGTCAGTTCTTTTCTTTAATTCACATTTTGTTTGGCCAATGTACAACAAGCCACAAGATCAAAAAATATAAACAACACCATATAAGCTACAATTAATGAACTGATTGACCTGAAAATGTCTTCCTGTTCTTGGATGCACAAAAAAAGAGGTATTGTATGAAGTTGCCAGAGGAGGTTTATGACAACCAATGTCATTCTTTTGTTTGGGCAACACCAAGTGGACAACCACATCTCTAACATTTCTACCCTTACAAAATGTTACCCTTGGTGGGTTTACAGTGAGAAGGCAAAATATTTATCAACACTTACAACCAACCAATGTTTTCAGATAATATCCTCAAAGTTTTGGTGCCTCAGGACTGAATTGTGTCATGAACATCTGATGCCAGGCTGTGGGAGGTTCAACAGTGTGCTTTTTGAATTGCAGTAGTGTACCTCGATTAGTACTTTTAGCATGTCTGCATTCTTTAGTAATGAGGCTTTTGGGATAACTCCTTGTCATAAATCTGTCTGATATTTCTTTGCTGCCACTCTCAAAATCCTCCTGCTTAGTACAAGTATGTTTCATCTAAGAAATTCTCTCTTCAGAATATTGTTGACTGAAGAGTCAGAATTGTTTATTTTAGTCTTTGGTAACCAGGTAAGGCCCACTAGGCACAAGTGCCTGTTTTCAGGGGTGACCTGGGAGCACTGGGCAGTTAAGTGACTTGCTCAGAGTCACACAGTATGCAAGTGGAGGTTGAGAGAATCAAACTCAGGTCTGGTCTGCTGGATGTATCAAGCTTGTTCACACCTTGTTCCTCTAACCTCAAGGCTATACTGCCAGCCAGAATGACAGCTGGTCTCATCTTAGAATAGTATTCTTACAGCTAGGCTTTCTGTAGTTGTTTTCAGATGTGTGCCCTCTTTGAAGATGGTGAGATCAAGAACATATGCTTCCCACTTACTGGTTTCAAAGGTGAAGTTGAGACATGTAGTGTATGAAATGATGTATTGCATGAAGCCTGTGAGTTCCATTTCTGGGTGAGACCTTACGATGAAAATATCATCGATACAGTGCCTCCTTGTGGTGATGACCTGATGAAATGCATTGTGCTGAATTTTGTACATAAATTCAGACTCCCAATCTGCTACAAACAAATTTGTCAAATCAGAGGCAAATGTAGTGCCCATAGAGATGCCTTTAATTTGGGCATAGTATTTCTGGTCAAAAATGAAATAGTTGGACTCCAGTATAAGCCATGCCATTTCCACAATGAAGTGACTTGATGGAACAATATTAGGGTCTCTCTGTTGTAATCTCTTCTCATTTGATTAAGCACCTCTTCATGGGGAATGTTCATATAAAGACTTTCAATGTCAAAACAACTGAGGAAATCACATTATTGTACTGTGATGGAATTAAGAATTTAATCCATATTTGTGTGTGTCTTTGCTGTAAGACTTTGTTTTAGGCACTGTTTTCTTTAAAGTATTGCTCAACAAACTTCAATATTGTTCCAGTAACTGAACCTATGGATGATACAGTTGGACAACCAAAAATTATTGACTTGTGTTAGTGCAGTTTAGGGAGAGAATATAGTGATGTTCTTTTTGGATTATCTACTGCAAGGTAGTTGGCTTCTTTCCCAGTTATAGACCCACTGATTAGAGCAGAACTGATCATCTGTTTTACTTTCACTATGTTTCTATATCCCAGGGCCAGGACATGCAACCAGTGATGACACTCACTGGCACTGGTTGCCAGATTGTGGAACTCCTGAGCTGTCTGTAGATCCCGGATCCCACCGATGCTAACATAATGCACTACTGCTGTGCCCTTTGGGGCCCATATTCTACTCTTTAAAAACTGCCACCATGAGATCATTGATTTCCACTTGGACAACCAAAACAGACTGGTAAACAGGACTTTGTTTCATAATCTCTCCACTGATGGGACATCACTTCTCTTAGTACTACACTGTAGTGTCAGCACTGATTATGAGCCCAAGTCATCAGTGTGGGACTGTTGCTCATGACCTTCTGGCCAAGAGTTGAGAATACCAACAAAAAGCCACACACTGACAGTGTAGCTAGCAACAGGCAACATCTTGGACCTTGGGTGAAGTGTATTTATTTATTTATAAGTTTGGGCCAGGAAGGCACACTAAGCTGCAGCTCTTTTACAAGTGTAACCCGGGGGGGAGATTTATTGATTGATTGATTGACTGAATGAATGCCATAGTTTTTCCAGGAAAGTCATACTGAGCTGGTAACAGCTTGCTTCCAGGTGAGTACTTGGAAGAGGTGGAGGAGGAAAATACACAATGCAACAATGTGCAGTAAATACAATAAATTAGCTATTGTGCAAAAGCACAAGAAAGATATTGTTTATGAGTTGTCCCACTCACCCTTAAGTAAATAATTTATAAACTGTTTGTTCCATACAAACTTTTGTTCAAAAGTACATAAATCACTCCCAGTCCTTATAATTATCGATGTTTCAGGTAGACCCTTCTTCAGGAAAGACTTTTTTCTATAAGAAATAAATACCTTCAAAACTATCAAAATAAAGTACTCCTTTATCTTATAATAAGAACGATTCTGATGTAAGTACTTCATTAAAAGAGCTGCCATATAGCCTTACATTATTTTATCAATCTTTCTGTTCTCTGCTGTGTTGTATGTAAACATTCATTGTTTGACACCCACCAGAGGACACTGAGAAAACCAAAAGCACATAAATATAAAACACTTATACAGCTTTCATTATGTCAGAAATTAACTTCTACAATCATTCCCTCTTGTAATTTTAAACCACTTTCAAAGCTCTAACCTTAACTTCTTATTCAGTTTTCTTATTCTATATCGCCAACACTTTCAAGCCAATTCAGCAATGACTTGAAACTGTCCATTCTTTTTTCTGTAATAAAAAGGTACATAATAAACTCATCACAATCAAAAACTCTCTCAAAATGTACCCAACCTTACTTTATTTACTATAAAGTAACCTTTTTTTTTTCAGTTTACTACTGAAGTTCTAATTCGATCTCAAAAACTGCCTCCAATTTTAAACTAAACACTATCCATACAGCCCATCTTTCCTAACGCTCCAAACTAATTAAGCAACAAAAAACAAACTGGTAAATCACTGCATGTTAACCTTATTATCCATTTTCATGCCTTTCCAAACCATCAAAAGCGCTTGTGGTTTTAAGTCCTACGTACAAGGAAACATACTTAATTTTAGTAATACTGTGCAGATATAATGTATCACGGATGAGCTTGTTAAAATATTTAATCCTTCCTTACTTACTCACAGTGTTTTCATGTGTCCTACTCAGGTGGAAGTGGAGCTGGGTGAAAAAGCATCTCTTTTAAACCATTATTAAAGCACACCTCCAAATCTGGCAGCCAATGCAGTAGTGTAACGCTAGCAGACCCTGCTTGCCTGGGAGTCAGATCCACCTATTAGCGGCACCAGGTACCTAAAGTCATGGTGTTAGAAGTGCTCCTGAATTTTTTATATGACGTATTTATTGTTATATAAAGAGCTTGCCTTTTTATTACTTTAATGTTATATCCCTAAAGGATCTCTTTCTCTTCAGTATATTTAAAATACTCTATTTTTGACCTGGAATAGCTCATTGCTGCCATCGAACTTACTATCCATTTTCCTTACACTATTTCTATCTCACAAAATTGGCTGCCATTCTATAACTTCATTCAAGCCATAACGTGGGTTGGTAGTTTGAAATAAATTAATAAACCAAACCTCTCGAAGAAGTAATTTATTGTTAAAATCACCCCCCTACTATTTTTACACACTTTTTCTATCCCAAAGAACCTCAACAATGGGGGTTGATGTCCCCTTTCTAAAAAATGACATGCAATCGGGAATGTTAGATCTTTATTCCTAATATAGCCTTTATGTTCACCTATTCATTTTTTAAGCTTCCTTTTCATTTTTCCTATGTACAACAAATCACTGGGGCATTTTACACCATATATCACTCCTTCAGTTTGACAATTAATAAATTCCTTAATTGTATCACTTTCATTTCTACTAGTATTCCAAATGGCTTTTATTCTATTATTTGAACAATAGTACAGAATATTTACAATTTACTATTGTGTGGAGGAAATTTTGTTTCTAGATTTAGTGCTCTTTATAAAGATTGGGGGTCTTTGCACAAAAATGTTTAGGAAACAGATGGATAGAAACACAATACTCAGGGCAGATAGTTTTCACCCTAAAAAGTTAGTGAACTCCATTCCAATTGGTCAATATCTAAGAGTTAAACGGAATTGCTCAGACAAAGAAGATTTGGAATTTTTTACAGAAGAAATTCAACGATTTATCAAAAGAAGATACAGGAAACAAGTTTTGGAAAAGGCAAAGAATGAAGTAGCTGAAAAAGATAGAAAAGACCTATTAAACAAATCTGAAAATAATAGAGATGTAGTATCTGAAAAGATTGTACTTTCATTAAAATTTCGTGGTGGTTATTACGACATAAGCAAGGTGGTAAAGAAACATTGGAAAGTCTTAGACTCTACAAAATCAGGTGAAAAAGCATTCCGTAAAGGAGTTCAAGTAGTGGCAAAAAAATACAGGTTACTCACCTGTAACAGGAGTTCTAGGAATGGTATTTGTTGTTCATCCACACTTATTGGCAGGTTTCTTGCCACTTTAAATCTTGCCGGAAGGTCTTCAAGCTGGCTCCTCCCACCCACCCGGGTGGTAAAACTCTCGGCTCTGCCCCATGACGCCAGATCTAGCCCGCTGGAAGCCAGGTTGTGCGTCGAAGCCGGGAAGGTCGGGTGGGTCGTGTGGATGAACAACATATACCATTCCTAGAACTCCTGTTACAGGTGAGTAACCTGTATTTCTAGGGACATGGATATGTTGTTCAATCCACACTTATTGGCAGACTCCTAGCAGTTCTCCGGGAGGAGGGAGGCAAGGCGCACACCCCTGATACTTACTTGGGAAAAAGAGACTGGAGAACCGAGGCCCCAAAACCAGCATCCCAGCATGACTCAAGGTCGATGTGGTAGTGGGTAATAAAGGTATGTGCCGACTTCCAGGTAGCAGCCCTGCAGATATCCTGGATAGGGACATCCCTGGAAGCAGCTACCGATGCAGTGGTATGGTGGGTAGAATGAGCTCTTATCCCTCTGAGAGGCTCCATGCCCGCCAACCTATAGCAGAGCTCTATGCAGGAGGTGACCCACCTGCTTATCGTCCGCTTGGCTGCAGGTCTGCCAGGTGCAGCTTCAGCGTAGGTGACAAACAGCTGGTGAATCTCTCCCCGAACTTCAGCCGTCCACTCCTTATAATAATCAAGCGCTCATCTAGGGTCCAAAGAATGGAGCCTATATTCAGCCCCCAAGGTGTGATTGGGGTAGAACACCGGCAGAGTCAACACCAGGTTAAGGTGAAACTCTGACACCACCTTCGGAAGGAATTTTGGGTGGGGGGCACAGGACAACCTTGTCCCTGTGGAAGACCAGATAAGGAGACTCGATGGAAAGTGCCTGGAGCTCTCCCATCCTTCTGGCTGACATGATAGCCACCAAGAAGCGGTCTTCCACAACAGGTGTGAAATATGCACCTGTGCATCGGTTTGAATGGCTTGCCCATGAGCTTGGCCAGTACCAGCAGTACATCCCACGGAGGTGGAGGTTCTTGCACCGGAGGGGAAATGTGATCAAGGCCTTTGAAAAAGGGCCCGACCACCTTCTCCTGCACCACTGACTGCTTCCCGGCCCACGCCTGGTAAACAGAGATGGCTGCCAGGTGCACCTTAAGGGTCGTCGACCGAAGCCCTTGCTGAGAAAGGGACCACAGGTAGTCCAGAATGCTTGCCAAGGGACAGACAGAAGGGTCCAAACCCTTCCCCTGACACCAAATGGAGAATCTCTTCCATTTGCAGGCATAGCATTTCCTGGTTGACTCCTTACGGGATGCCTCAACGATGTTGAGGACCTCGTTGGAAAGACCCGAGGCCTGGAACTCTAGCCGCTCAGGAACCAGGCCGTCAGGTGCAGGGACTGACGGTCCGGATGGAATACCTTCCCCTGGTTGACTGAGATCAGGTCCGGGCAGGCTGGAAGCCACCTCGGGAGCCTGGAGCTGAGGCTGAGGAGATCTGGATACCAGAACTGGCGGGGCCAGTCTGGGGCTACCAGAATCACCTGCGCCTTGTCCCTCCTCGCCTTGAGAAGCACCTTGTGGATCAAGGGAAATGGGGGAAAGGCGTAGAAGAGGCCCGGTGTCCACGGCCTTGAGAAGGCATCCCCCTGCAGCGGGCCCTGCTGAGGGGGGTGGGCATGGAACAGACTCAGCTTCGCATTCTCCCTGGCGGCAAACAGGTCCACCTGAGGTGTGCCCCAGTGGGAGAACAGGTCTTGTACTACCTCCAGCAGGAGAGACCACTCGTGAGATACAACCTCTATCCGGCTTAGGGCATCGGCCAGGGTGTTGGAGGCTCCTGCCACGTGAATGGCTAGGAGATCCACCTCCAGGCTGTGCACGAGGGACCATATGTGGAGAGCTTCCTTGCATAACAGCATGGAGCGCGTCCCGCCCTGGCGATTCAGATAGTACGTGGTCGTGGTATTGTCCATCTGGACCTGAACCACTTGACCCCGTAGAAATGGAGCGAAGGTGGTGAGAGCTAGACAGACCACTCAGAGCTCCAGCAGGTTGATATGGCATCGGGACTCCAGAGGGGACCAGAGGCTGTGCGCTCAGTGTTCCCCCAGATGGGCACCCCAACCCATCAGAGATGCATCGGTCGATAGAGAGACCGTTGGCTCGAGGCGGATGAACGGGATGCCCTCCTGCAGATGTGCCGGAATGATCCACCATTGGAGAGTGTTCCACATCTCCTGGGTCACTGTCATGGGCTGTTCCAACGGATCGCAGCATTGTGACCACTGGCTGGCCAGTCCCCATTGAAGGGGACGCATGTACCAATGGGCCCAATGGACCACGCTGGTGCAGGCCGCCATGAGGCCCAGGAGGCGCAGGAAGTCCCGGGCAAGGCGCAATTGCCCAACCAGAAATGATTGGGCAAAGGAGGAAAGAATCTCGGCCCTGTCCACTGGGAGCCGTGCTCTGGCTCATAGAGAGTCGAGCTCTGCCCCAATGAATAGTATCACCTGCTTTGGCACGAGTTCCGACTTGGCCTCGTTGATGAGGAGGCCAACCTGAGAGCAAACCTAGACGGCCAGATCTCTGGACCGCTCCACCTCCGCTCTGGAGGGGGCTGCAATCAGCCAGTCGTCAAGGTAGGGGTACACCCGGACCCTTCAGCGCCGCAGGAACGCTGTCACCACTGCCATGCATTTGGTGAAGACCCTGGGAACTAGGGAGAGGCCGAAGGGCATGGCCCGTAACTCGAAAAGGGATCCCTCCACTCTGAAGTGGAGGAATCTCTGATGGGACGGACAGATTGGGACGTGAAAGAATGCATCCTGGAGGTCCAGAGAACAGAAGCACATGCCTCGTTCCAAGGATGGGATTATCTGAGACAGAGTGACCATCCTGAAGGTCTAAGACCTTAGGAACTTGTTCAGGTCATGCAGGTCGAGAATGGGGCGCCAGCCCCCCATCCGTTTTGGGACCAGGAAGTACCTGGACACAAACCCCGGGTCTGGAGGAGGATCCGCCACCTTCCTGATCACATCTTTTTCGAGGAGCAGGGCAATATCGGCTCGGTGGGCCGACAGCAAGGCTGCAGACCCCATGGCCCCCCGAGGGGCGACGGCTCAAAAGGGTGGAGCCTGCTCGAACTCCAGAGGCAGGCCTTTTCCGACCACCTCCAACACCCAGCGGTCCATGGTGATAGTGGACCAGGCAGAAAGGAAGTGGCGGAGCTGTCCCCACGGGGGGAACCCAGGGAGGGAGTGACGAGGCTGGGGGCGGCACCCCTCAACCCGTCACTGGGCAGGCTTGGAGGAAGAACCGGCTGAGGGACCTCCTGGGCCTTTACTTCCTTGCTTCCTGTTGGAGGAAGCCGCCGACTTGGGTTTGGGATGCCAAACGCGAGCCTGCTGGCCCTGTTGCTGGTGCTGCTGGGCTGGTCGAGATGCAGGGGCCGAAGGATGAAAGGACTTCTGCTGCTGAAGGTGGCCTTTGTCCCTCTGGGCAGAGGTGACCGAGTCCAGGGTGGCATTGGACTTCTCGATCCGCTGGAGGTGTCCCTCCACTCCAGGGCCGAAGAGGTCAGTCCCCAAGAAGGGGACATCTGCCAACTTGTGCTGGTATCCGCCGTGAAGGTGGATATCCTCAGCCACACCTTGCAGCACATGGCCACCACGGCTGCTACTGACCTGGCACAGGAATCACCTATGTCCAGAGCAGTCTGAAGCTGCTGCTTCACCACCGCCCTACCCTGGTCCCGCACCTGGCAGACCATGGTCTGCAGGTCAGTCGGGAGATGAGGAACAACCTCATCCAGGGAGCCCAAGAGGGTGTGGGAGAAGTGTGCCATCAGCACGGCCGAGCTGGCCTGTCAGAGGCCGAGGGAGGATGCAGCGTACACCTTGCGCCCAGCAAAGTCCAGCTTTTTGGACTCTTTGTTGGGGGGCTTATCCACATCCCAAACGTTAGCGGAACACTGGAAAACGCTGTCGGTGACTAACCCCTCAGAAGAGGGTGCTCGAAAACGGGCAAAGAGCCGGTGGGGCCACATACTTCCTGGCCATCCTGGCCGAGGACGCAGGACAGGAAGCAGGCCGCTGCCAAAGCTCCAAGGCTGGGCCGACAATGGCCTCAGCCACCGGAAAGGCCTCCGTGGGGAAATCTCCTCGGTCCAGTATCTCCATCAGGGGATACTTGGCCCGTTTGGACACGGGCTCGAGCTGCATCCCGGTGGACTCCAAGATGAGTCAAAGCAGACCCAAGAAGGATGATGGGCTATCATCTAATGACTGGCCCCCGGAGGACTCCAGGTCGACCTGCCTGGAGAACAGGGAGGAGTCGTCGTCGGATTATGAAGAGTCTGCGAAGAGCTGCCTCAGCCCTGAGCCACCCTCCACCTGCCAAGGACGGTCGGGAGTGAGGGTGACCGACAACCTGTGGGGCAGGCCTTGACCTGACCGAGAATCCTTGGTTGGTGCCCCTGACTTCGGTTGTGGAAGCGGAGGTTCCACTACAATTGGTGGAGCAGCTGGTTTGGGCCGAGCAACTGGCCCTGGAGTGGGCAACTCGACTGGGGCGAGTGGTTGCTTCGGTCGTTCAGGCGACAGCCACTTGATGGCCGGGGGCTGGACCGGGGTCGGCTTAGGTCCGGACAACAGCAACTACTGTCACATAAGCTCCTCGTAGCGCCGGCGTAATTTATGCCGAAGCCTCCCCTCACTCATCCGAGGAAGAGGACGAGGAGGAACAGTGTCGCCGCTTACCTCGGTATTGAGACCGAGACCACCGATGTCGGCGGGAACGGCTAGACCGAAAAGAGGTCCGAGACCGAGACCCTCGGGGGGACCGAGGGTGGGTATGGGAAGGGGCCGGGGACACCCACTCTTCCCTCGGCTCGGGCACTTTAATCGGGGACTGCAGCCCAGAAGGCACAGTCAGATCCTCGGTATCCACCAGGGGGACCGGTGAAGGAGGGTTGTCGGCTTCTCCAGTCAACAGCCCATCTAACGGATCGAGAAAAATCTCGACTTCGTCAATGGGAGTCTCAGCAGGCTGGCCTGACGGGGGCACCATGAAGCCAGCAGCCACAGCCGCAACCTCGACCGAAGTCGACGGTCGGCTGTCCAGGGAAGGGGAACTCTCCTGCTCCCACGAACGCCGACGGTGGGACTTACCTTTCGACTCCTACTTCTTGGGACAAGAAGAATGTCCCGGTGGCCCCTCTCTTCGTGGAAAGGGACTGACAAAGCTCCTTGAATGAAGCCGTATATGAGGAACTCGAGAAGGCGGGATAAATGCATGACGAGGAGGGAGAAGATGCGGCCTGAGCCATACTCCTCCTCGAGGCGATCATCTCGAGCTGCTCAGCGAGCCAGACCGCGCGGACCACTGCCATGAGCCTCTTTTGATTTTACCAGCGGGAAACATTTCTTGGGGCGCCCGAGCTTCAATCGGGCAGTGCAATCATCCAGGATGTTGGCCGAGAAAGAGCCTAGGCAGTAGACGCACGTGGAGTGTGGATCCATCCTGGTCATTTTCTGCCCGCAAGGGCACCTCCGAAAGCCGGGAATAGATTCGTCCATCGCAGCCGCGAGGGAAGATGAAGACCGAAATTTAGAAAACTTCAAAACCAATTTCAGATGAACAGAAGAGTTAGGATCCAGTCTAAAACGCAAAGTGCCAAGGAGGGAACCTGAGCTTCCAAGCAGTAAGGAAGATCTGGCGTCATGGGGCGGAGCCGAGAGTTTTACCACCCAGGTGGGTGGGAGGAGCCAGCTTGAAGACCTTTCCGGCAAGATTTAAAGTGGCAAGGAACCTGCCAATAAGTGTGGATTGAACAACATATCCATGTCCCTACAAAGTTAGATCATTGTCAAACAGACTGGTTCATTCAGAACACAAAGTGTCTGAAGTGAGAAAGAATGTTCTGCTCACATCTGAAGAACTTAAAGGCAACTATAGTTGTGGGAGGTGTATACACTGCAATAATACCTATAGAATAAAAGCCATTTGGAATACTAGTAGAAATGAAAATGATACAATTAAGGAATATATTAATTGTCAAACTGAAGGAGTGACATATGGTAATAAATGCCCCTGTGATTTGTTGTACATAGGAAAAACGAAAAGGAATCTTAAACAACGAATAGGTGAACATAAAGGCTATATTAGGAATAAAGATCTAACATCCCCGATTGCACATCATTTTTAAGAAAGGGGACATCAACCCCCATCGTTGAGGTTCTTTGGGATAGAAAAAGTGAGTAAAAATAGTAGAGGGGGTGATTTTAACATTAAATTACTTCTTCAAGAGGCTTGGTTTATTAATTTATTTCAAACTACTAACTCGCGGTATGGCTTGAATGAAGTTATAGAATGGCAACCAATTTTGTGAGATAGAAATAGTGTAACGAAAATGGATAGTAAATTCGATGGCAGCAATGAGCTTTTCCAGGTCAGAAATAGAGTCTTTTAAATATACTGAAGACAAAGAGATTCTTCAGGGCTATATTATTCAAGTAACAAAAAGGCAAGATCTTTATATAACAATAAATACATTATATAAAAAATTCAGGAGCACCTCTAACACCAAGACTTTAGGTACCTGGTGCCGCTAATAGGTGGGTCTGGCTCCCAGGCAAACAGGGTCTGCTTGCATTAAGCTACTGTGTTGGCTGCCAGATTTGAAGGTGTGATTTAATTATGGTTTAAAAGAGATGCTTTTTCACCCCGCGCCACTTCCACCTGAGCAGGACACATGAAAACACTGTAAGTAAGTAAAGGAAGGATTAAATATTTTAACAAGCTTGTCTGTGATACATTATATCTGAACAGTATTACTAAAATTAAGTATGTTTCCTTGTACGTAGGACTTAAGACCACGAGCACTTTTGATGGCTTGGAAAGGCATGAAAATGGATAATAAGGTTAGCATGCAGTGATTTACCAGTTTGGTTTTTGTTGCTTAATTAGTTTGGAGCGTTAGGAAAGATGAGCTGTATAGATAGTGTTTAGTTTAAAATTGGAGGCAGTTTTTGAGACCGTATCAGAAATTCATCAGTAAACTGAGAAACAAAAAAGAAAAGGTTACTTTATAGTAAATAAAGTAAGGTTGGGTACATTTTGAGAGAGTTTTTGATTGTGATGAGTTTACTATGTACCTTTTTATTACAGAAAAAAGAATGGACAGTTTCAAGTCATTGTTGAATTGGCTTGAAAGCGTTGGAGATATAGAATAAGAAAACTGAATAAGAAGTTAAGGTTAGAGCTTTGAAAGTGGTTTAAAATTACAAGAGGGAATGATTGTTGAAGTTAATTTCTGACATAATGAAAGCTATATAAGTGTTTTATATTTATGTGCTTTTGGTTTTCTCAGCATCCTCTGGTGGGAGTCAAACAATGAATGTTTACATACAACACAGCAGAGAACAGAAAGATTGATAAAATAATGTAAGGCTATATGGCAGCTTTTTTAATGAAGTACTTGCATCAGAATCGTTTTTATTATAAGATAAAGGAGTACTTTATTTTGATAGTTTTGATGTTATTTATTTATTATGGGAAAACCAGTCTTTCCTGAAGAAGGGTCTATCCGAAATGTCGATAATTATAAGGACTGGGAGAGATTTATGTACTTTTGAATTAAAGTTTGTTTGGAACAAACAGTTTATAAATCCTTTACTTAAGGGTGAGTGGGACAACTCATAACCAATATCTTCCTTGTGTTTTAGCATCAGCTTGTCATTAGTTTATTTCTCCTCTCCCCAAAGATACAAATAATTCCCTTAAATTTTACTTTGAGGTACGGCTGAACTGGACAAGTCTTTCCTATTGTGTAAAAGGCAAATACCAGAGGAATTCCATAAGTGAGCCATTACAATAAATAAACAAGTCGGCCTGTGCTATACATAAGAGGGGCCATAAATTAAACACTGAAGATGCACAAACCAGTAATCAAATTTAAAGCAATAAGGTTACAAATTAGACATGGTAAGATAATCAGTGGTATCTCATCATTTACTTCTTTTAATTACTTTATTTAAACTTGACAATTTTTCAAGTTTAGTTAAAGGGGCACTATGAACCTTTTTGAATCACATTATTTCTAGTTAAAAAAACACATTTTATCATTGCTTACCTTCTCTAAAATTCATTAATGTTGCTGTTTGTTTTGCCTGCCTTCTTTCATCATAGAACTGACATGCATGCAAATGGTGTGGTTGTACACAAACTGTTTTTTTTTTTTTTCAAATCTTTGCTCTACTCTTATTGCATACTTCTTTAGTGTCAGGAACACCCCCAAACAGTGCAGCCACTCATGATGCATTGTATCCTCTCCTCCTACTGCATAATGAGTGGCTAGACTATGATGGTGGTGTTCCCAAGTCTAGGAAAGATGCAGTGGGAGCTGATCAAGGAATGTAAACAAACATGTTTTTTGTGTGGTAACACCAATATGATAAGCAATCCGTTT
Source organism: Neoceratodus forsteri (assembly GCA_016271365.2). Lineage (NCBI taxonomy): Eukaryota > Metazoa > Chordata > Ceratodontiformes > Ceratodontidae > Neoceratodus > Neoceratodus forsteri. The sequence goes on from CM057449.1 coordinate 741,464,369, forward strand.
TTCACTTTTTAAAAGACAAAAGGAACCAAAATGAAACTCCCAGCTACTTCAGCAGTCTCTACAGAAAGCAATTACAACACATATTTTTTTGAACTAGGGACACCTGGAGGCCTACGGGGGCTGACAGTGTCTCTTTAATTGTTTAAATCCTACAAAATCCCTCAGCACCATTGTGTGTTACTAATAGCAGTCAACCTTCATTGAATGGAAACTTTAACATTTTTCAGTCAGTTTCCCAAGAATTCATATATTATGAACTGCTGAAACTAAAAGAAAACAAGAGAAGTCATATTATTTGTGTAACCATTTACTTACTAATACTGTATCCCTAATCCACTGATCCTTTAAAGAGCAACTAATATGTTCTGGCTAAGGAATTCATACTAAGGATTTGCCTGCTTGAGGAGCTAATTAAGCCTAGTTGTAATTTTTTTTTTTTTTATACAGGAGAAACTTACTTTTGTATGCCCGGCTCATAACTTCCAAGTTTGAGCCAAGCAGCCACTTAGCACTGCAGCCCCAACATTAAAAAAAGCACTTTGATGACATGAAGTAAGGGACAGGGCTGCATGCTCATGATATATAGAATAACTAAACTGGAAGAAGGAGCCCTTTAATTATTAATAATAATAATAATATTTTTTTTTATTTATATAGTGCTTTTCAATTTTCCAAAGCACAGTACAACTTAAAACACTACAAAATCAGTACTAAATTCAGATATCAGACATAGATTAAACCATCAGATTCAAATACATTCAATTTTCTACAAAAGACATTTGCCAAAGATGGGTTTTCATACCCCTCTTAGATTCGTCCACGGTGGTGCACTCCCGTAACCGGCATGGTACAGAATTCCACAGAGTGGGCGCTGCATAAGAGAATGCCATGCATCCAGATGATTTGAGATTAACTCTTGGAATCTCTAGCAACCCCTCCTTGGCTGAGAGGAGCGATTGGTCAGGGCAGTAAGGAACCAGAAGTTCTTTCAGATAGGCCGGACCCTGACTGTGAAGGGCTTTGAAAGTCAGTAGACTGACTTTAAAGGTGATCTGCCACTGCACAGGCAGTCAGTGCAGCTTGTGCAGGACTGGGGTAATATGACAGGACCTAGTGGAGCCTGTCAAAACCCAGGCTGCTGCATTCTGCACTAGCTGCAGGTGGCAAAATACATCCCCTGAAAGCCTAAAGTAAAGGGTGTTGCAGTAGTCCAGACACATGGACACAAAGGTGTGGACCAATGCTGGAAGGTCATCAGACAGAAACAGGTTCCTAATTCTGGCGATATTCATAAGATGGTAAAACGAAGTCCTGACGACAGCCGACACCTGTGACTGAAGTGTCAGTCTGTCAGCCAGAACAACCCCCAGGTTATGCACCCATTCAGAGGTCAGAAGTGAGACGACATCAAGAAAAATTCCTGAGAGCATACCAACAACTGATCCCTCTATCTGATGACCCGGGTCCACGACCAAAACCTCTGTCTTTTCTGAGTTCAACTTCAGCCAGCTAGAATCCATCCACTCCTGGATTTCTTTCAGACAGTTGTTAAAACACAGAGAGAGCTCCATCCTGGTTGGGTGCAAAAGACAGGTATAGCTGGGTATCATCTGCATAGCAGTGAAACCTCAGCCCATACCGTCTTACAATGTCTCTGAGGGGCAGCGTATACATCATGAATAACATGGGCGACAGCAATGAACCCTGAGGCACCCCACACAACAAAGACATTGGGCCCAAGGAAAAAACCTCGGACACAACTCTTTGAGATCTCCTTGTGAGGAATGAAGTGAACCATCCAAGGACGGTTACTGATATTCCACAAATATACCTCAGGCGTGCTATCAACACCATGTGATAGACAGTGTCAAAAGCTGAGAAGAAATCAAGGAAAACCAAGATAGAACGTCTCTTCTGATCTCTCGCCCTCAGAAGATCATTTAGCACCCGAACCAGCGCTGTCTCGGTGCTATGTCTTTTACAAAAACTGGACTGAAGGGGTTCGTAGATGTCATGGATGGTTAAATGGTCCTCCAATTGGGCTGCCACTACCTTCTCAATCACCTTCCCAATAAAGGGTAGGTTGGAGATAGGTCTGTAGTTTGTGAAACACTCTGGGTGCAAGGTAGCTTTCTTCAAGAGTGGTGTCACCGCCGCTTCTTTCAGGGAGCTAGGGAAGTCACCCGACTCCAAGAAACACCAGACTATTCACACAAGGACTGGACTAACGATATCACTGCAACCCAAAATTAGGGAAGTTGTTCCAGGGTCCAGACTACAGCATGTAGGGTGCAAACTATGGATAGTCCTCATGACATCTGTGAAATCAAGTCGACTGAAGGAACTCCAAGAAAACTGAGGTACTGTGAACTCGCACTGTTCAACAGCATCTCCCCTAGAGAGTGCCGGCTGCAGGTCCGCCCTGATGTCAGCCACCTTAGTTGCAAAAAATCGAGTAAGCGCCTCGCACTCTAATTGTGAAAAGGCTTTTCGAACTTGCAGACAGGCAGAGTTGCACAGTCTGTCTACAGTTCGAAAAAGCTGAGCTAGTTGATTCCAAGCAACCGCAATCTCCCTGGACAGGAATTATGCCTTCTTACGGGTGATGACATATGCATATACACTTTAAACATATACAGTGTATATAGCTTCTTTTTTTCCAGTTATACATGTATGGGGCTTAGCTAGATAGATGGATGGATGGATAGAAAGATAGATAGATACATAGATATAAAAAAAAATTCATTAATGTATCAGTTAAGGTTAAAGCACCAAAAGTAGGGAAATGTGGCATTAGGGTTTCCAACCCTAACACCCCTATTCTCCACCCTCCACAGACCCATAGATGGGGGATCTGTCTTGGGGCTGCCAACCCTAACACTCACCCCATTCCATTACAAGATAATGTGACATGAGAACAGTATAAGAGAATAGGGTGAGCATTACAGTTGATGGCCCCAAAATAGACCCCCGCCTGAGGGTTTGTGGAGGATGGGGAATGGGGTGTCAGGGTTGGAAACCCTAATGCCACATTTCCCTACCTCTGTCGCTTTAACCCTACAAAGTTCTTTGCAATTTATTTCCTTACTTTTTTAAATAGTATAATTATATCCTTATTTTACAGTGGAAGTACAGGGTCCTTCTACGACTGCACTCCCATCCCTCCATAAATGCATATATGTATCTAGCTGTGGAAGCACAGGGACCTCTGACCTCTGTACTTCCAGTTATGGCAGAAAAGTCACTGAAGTGCCACCACAGTCATATTACTACCGAGCCTCACGTTCCCTATGCAGAAAATTTTTCAATCCCCGCCAAAACATAACTCCATGTAAGTGCATTGCCAATCTGTAGTGCTGGTGCAAAAACACATTTTGGATGGGATTTGAAAAATGACAGCTTTTTGACATTCATGAGGTGATGTAATAAGAAGGCTATGTTGAAAACTTGGGCTCTCAAGCAGGTGTAGTAAAATTGCAACAAATAGTCATAACTGTCTCATCTTAAATAATTTTGACCTCAAATTTTCAACATAGCCTTCTTATGACCTCACCACGTGTACCCAGTATAAAATATTTTAAAATCCCCAACAAAATATAATTTTGGGTAACTGCAAGGCCATTCTGTACCACAGGTGTAAAAACACATTTTGGCCAGGATTTGGAAAATGACAGATGTGACATACATGAGGTGGGGTAATAAGAAGACTGTTGAAAATATGGGATGAAAATACTGAACATTTTCAAAGTTACGAGCATGCTTAGTGACAATGCAAAGAATGTTCATAACGCAGCCATTTTTTGAAATTTTGAACCCATATTTTTAACCGAGCCTTCTTATGACCCCACCTCATGAACAATATGACTGTCATTACACAAATCCCACTGGAAAGGTGACTTCAACAACTGACCACGAAATCACCTTTCCGGCGGGAGTTGCCAGTCATATTGTTCATGAGGTGGGGTCCCCAAAAGGTCATGAACAGTTGGGGCCAAAATCACAAAAAAACTGCTTAGTTATGGCTAAAAGTAACCCCCCCGGCCCATTGAAATACACTGAATCACAGTTACCTTAATTTCCCATGTTGCAGTCACCAATTCCAGCAGCAAGACGTGTCTTTGATAGGTGGAGCGGGTCTAGAATCTGGGACCTCTTGAGGTGAGTAAGGGTCTGTGGGGACATCATGGGGGGTGTGGGAAGGCGGGTGCACACTGGAAAGTAAGGTAGGGGTGTGATAGGCGATGGACCGTCTTTTAACAGACAAGAACAAAAAAACATCAAGGGATGGTTTTCTGTTTTTGCAGGTACAGATGGCATGGGGGGGCACTAGACACGAGGGACATAAAGGGGAACATCAAGTGGAAATCAAACATTGGGGAAGGGAGAGGGACCACTGGACTACCACTGAATGAAAATAAATACAAAACACAGGACCGTGATTGGGGAATGGAGGGTGGGGGTGGGCAGTACACAGAAGCAGGGTGCAGGAGAGTTTGACAGAAAGCTGAGAATCTGGACAGGGAACAGAGAGTGGGGGCAGACAGCACACAGAGGGAGGAAGTGGGAGGGTTTAATTGATGGCCAGATGTGGGATGGGGACCGAGGACAGAGCACAGAGTGTGGGGGCAGACAGCACCCAGAGGGAAGGAGTGGGAGGGTTTCATTGATACCTGGGTGTGAGATGAGGGTTGAGGGTGGGGACTGACAGCACACAGAGGGATGGAGCAGGGGAGTTTAACTAAATGTCAGTGCCAGGATGAGGCACAGAGAGTGGGGAAGGACAGCACACAGAGGGAGGGAGTGGGAGGGTTTGACTGAAAGCTGAGAGTCAGGACAGGGAACAGAGAGTGGGGGCAGACAGCAAACAGAGGGAGGGAGTGGGAGGGTTTAATTGATGGCCAGGTGTGGGATGGGGACCGAGGGTGGGGGCAGACTGCACACAAAGGAAGGGAGTGGGAGGGTTTAATTGAATGAACATTGGTCACAGTACAGGAAAGGGAGGGGAGGGTGGAGATATTTAGAATTTGCATTGGAGAGGTTTTTTTTTCTTTTTCCTACTCTACAGTCCATTTTTGGTGGGTGTTCTTGTGTGTATGTGGAGGGGAAGTAAGCATGGAAGGTGAAACTTGAAAACAGCCGCTGAGAGGCAGCTTGTATTGCAACGTATTACAATACGGAAAGTATTTGGGTGGCTATTCAAATTAAAGGTCTTTCCCAGATTATAGTGGGAAATTGTTATAATCCCCCATCATCAGATTTCACTTATAGAGAAGCCCTATTAAGAGATATTGAAACCTATTCAGATCAAAAAGATGTGATAATCATGGGAGATTTTAATATGCCCCATATTGATTGGTCCACAAATACAAGAAGTATTAAATCAGATGCTGCTTTTCTAAATACATTAATAGAGAGTGGTTTGTCACAATTAATTTCCTTCCCTACAAGAGGTGAGAACATTCTTGATCTCTTAATTTCTAACATAAGACATAAACTTACTAAGATCAAAACATTGGATTCCTTAGAAAATAGTGATCACTATTCCATTATGTTTGAACTAATAGGAGAACATCATAGATTAAAGAAGTGGTCAACATTCAGGAATTATGATAGTGCCAATTTTGAAGGTATTATTGCTAAACAAAATAGTTTCCAGTGGGAAAAAATATTTCAGGAACTTGCAGTAATTGAGGCATGGATTAAGTTAAAAGATGTAGGGCCAGATATTCAAAGCATAGCGCAGCATGCAAACCAATAGCACGGCAATAGTGCTGGAATAGCGCGGAGCCACCATATTCAAAGGACCAGTTAGCGCGCGCAAACAGCATAAGCGCTGAGCAAACCACTAATGTATGCAAGGGGCAAAAGGAAGGGAGGCCAAGAGAGATGCATGATGATATTCATTGCTGTCCAGCTGCGGTTAGGATACATAGCGGCAAGATTTTACGCCGCACTAGTTACCGCCCATAAAAGGCTGGTCTAAACACAGGGCAAACACAGAGGAGGAGGGACCAGCACAGGAAGTGGGAATGTGTGCAGTGCCAGTAGCAGTGATGCTGCCATTGATGGCAGCTGTAGTGGAGGAAGAGGAGAGGGAGCAGGCACAACATGGGCCACATCGCAGGCCAAGGATACGGTATGCTGCAAACAGGCTGTACCGGCCCAGGGTCTCCTTCGAGACCCTGCCTGATGACTACATCATTGGCCGGTACAGGATGAACAGGGAAATGTTGAGGCAGCTCTGTGAACTCCTGCATGAGCAGCTGCACCCAAATACCAGACGCAGTCATGCCATGACAGTGGAGGAGAAGGTGACAGCAGCAATGTGCTTCCTTGCCACAGGGACGTTCCAACGACCAACGGGGGACACCATTGGGCTAACGCAGTCTGCCACCTCACATCTCCTGACCCAGTTCCTAGAGGCTCTCCTGCCACATGCTGGGGAATTCATAGTATTCCCCAGCACGGCAGCAGAGTGCAGAGAAACAATGCAGCAGTTCCATCCGAGTTGCGCACCTACCATCCCGCACTGGTGTTACTGACTGCACCCATGTCCCCATCCGTGCACCACCTGGAGATGGCAGTGATGTGTACATCAACAGGAAGGGGTACCACTCCATCAACTGCCAGGTGGTGTGCGATGTGGCTGGGCGCATCAGCAATGTCTATGCACAGTACCCTGGCAATGCCCACTACGCCTTCATCTGGCACCAGTCCCAGCTGTGCCAGGCCTTTGAGGAGGGCAGGATGCCCAGTGGGCAACTAGTCGGTGAGTAGTAGCATACAAGGCATACACACAACAGCATGGATGGGGGCAGGCATTGCAGGCCAGGGAAGGGGTGTGGGAGGGCCACATAGAGGTGCAGGACAGCAGCTGACAGACCGTAGTACGGTACTAACAGGTATACATTTCTCGACAGGGGACAGTGCCTATCCCCTGCGACCCTGGCTGCTGACACCAGTACTCCGACCGGCCACAGTGGCCGAGGAGCTGTACAATGAGGCACATGCCAGAACAAGGAACATCATAGAGAGGGTGTTTGGCATCCTGAAGATACGATTCAGATGCCTAGACACATCAGGTGGTGCCCTACAGTATACACCTCAGAAGGCATGCCGTATCTTCTTAGCCTGTTGCATGCTGCACAACATGGCAATGAACCATGGGATACAGGCACCTGAACCTGAGGGACAGTCTGACAGTGAGCCAGAGCCAGCGGTCAGGGGGATAGTGGAGCAACTCGAGAGCAGGGACCCTCGCATGGCACACAGGGCCATACAGCACCGGGACAACATCATCAGGACACTGCAACAGACCAGAGGGTAAGTACAGACTGCACAACAACCTGAAAGAGTACAAGTGATTATCATTTTAATGTGCACAGACAAACATAACACTGACACCAACAAGCACACCAGTAAACAAACTCAGTGTAACAGACAAATAATGTGTGCATGTGGTGCGAGGTCGGGATTGTGCAGGACACACATTGGGGGACACACACAAATGGTGTAGTGTCGGTGGGGAAGTGTGATGTGTGCTGTGAGGGTAAGGGGGGCAACTGTGGTGGTGGGAGTGTGTGTGTGTGTGTGTGCACGTCTGCACATGCATGTGGGAGATGCATGCACAGTACTGCAGACCGATTGTGGGCATCACCGACGCCGACACCCACGCATGCGCCGTGCACCCGTACCATGGAACATAGACCCTGGGTGCTCTGGGCAGAAGACAAAGCCAAAGTGGAAGGGGAGGCAGGCAGTGTCTGCCTCCTGTGCCCCCGGGGGATGGTGGAGACTGACAGGTTTGATGGACGGCCACGACGGCGCTGGGTTGCAGGCGGAGTGTGTGATGCAGCTGAGCTGGAACCACTGGCAGCCCTGCAGCCACAGTGTCCCTGCCTGTGTGCCCCTCTGCCATCCGCACCACGGCCAACCATCCCATGCTGGCGACCAACAGGCACACCACGCATAACATTCCCGATGTCCACCACTGCAGCAGTCAGGCCAGAGAAGCCACGGCCGATGGCACCCACCAGGTGGCCCAACCTGTCCTCCGCTTGCTGCTCAGCACGGGCAAAGCCCACTGAGATGGCCTCCCTTATCTGTCTCAGCTCAAGTCGCAGCTCCCGTTGCATGCCATGCAGGTCCAGACGGGCCTCCTGCTGGGAGGTGACAGCAGCCTGCAGGAGTGGCCAGGCACCATGGCCATCGTGCCCCAGAGGCACAGAACCCTCAGCTGCAGCTGGCAGAGGTGCCTGCAGCAGTGGAGCAACTGGTACATCCTGCTGCTGGCTACTACTGGTGGTGGTCCGTGGCACCGTATGGACATTAACCCCAGCACGTGTTTGACACTGCACACCCTGCTGTTCTGCAATATCCCCCATACCACCCACCACGTGTTCAGGTACAGCCACACTGGTGACACCTATGAAACCACTTGGACCTGTTCCATGGCCTGCAAGCAGCCCCACCCCTGCACCCCCTGGCACAGGAACGGCCAGGTGCTGAGAATAGTTGGATACATCAGTGTCATCCGCACTGGTGACAGTGACCAGCAGTACCTCCCCTACACCATCATCCTCTGTATGTGCAGCATCCAGGTGGCCACTGTATCCCAATACCCCTAGTGAGGTGTGACCCCCCCTCCTCAGGCAGTTGCACGTCCTGTCCACGGGAATGCCACACATGCATGGTGTCCATGTGGCCCTGAGCTTGACAGAGGCCAGATGTTGATGGACGTTCCTCATCCACCTCCTCCATGACATTGGGAACCTGGCTGAACATCCGTTGCACATCCTGTAGTGGTGCAGGCCTGTCAGACAGTGCTGTGGAGACAATAGGGACAGGGTCAGTCACCCGTCCATGGACACTGTGGCCAAACACCACCACCGCTACCACCACCACACCATGCAGTCCTCAGGACAGGTACCCCCTTCACACAAGCCCGTGACAACATGCATCCGCCCAACCCACAGTGATCATGGCCATGCCAGGCATCAGTTCGGCAGGATACAGTGCATCTTGTACAGGACACCAACAGCATGACATGCACCCATGCCTGCACAACATACAGGGGTTACACATGCGAATACAGACCTGGCCTTGGAAGTGCGAGGGTCGTCTCACAACCACCACCCGGCACACCCGTCACTGTCACCATCCACAGTGTTGATGCCACCACCGCCATGTGTGGCTCCTCCACACGCTGCTGGTGTTCAGGTGGACCACCACCGGTCCTCATCCTGTCCCTTAGTCAGTGTGCCTCCTCCTCCTTTGCACGTCGCAGGAGGTCGTTCCATTTTTTTCGCACTGCTTCTGTCATTCTTCCACGGCCTCTGACCGCATTCACAGCCGCAGTTACCTCCTCCCAAGCTTGCTGCACCACAGCATCAGTGGCCCTGTGTGTGCATAACACGTGCTTCCTCTCTTTAACCGCATGTGCAAGGGTGTTCAACTCATCCTGCGAGAATTTGTGGGCATGGATGCGCTCCTGTCATGCCACCACACCTATGGGATAATCGAAAGGGGACAGGTGTCATTGGCTGTGTCAGTGCTGCAATGCATCACACATTAGACATCACGATGTCACCCCTACAGTGCCACAGGCCACATGAACATATCAGATTGCTGCATGTGCATGTACGGTGCACACGGCCACATAGCCACTGTCTGTCCCGTGTATGGACAGCGAGCGGTGTACACACATGTGCACTGCTGTGGCCTGTGTCTGCCATGTACCCCCATGACTGGGCCCACCCCTACACTAACCACCTTGCACTGTGATGTGCCCCTTTTGAGCACCACAGTGTTTGCATGGACAAGTGCGCTAGCAATGTCAGGACACCATGCTGCATGGGATGGCACATCGCTGGTACACTGTGTATGTCCTGCGGGGGGGGGCCCACAGACCATCATGCCACACATCCAGGGAGACAAGTCGGTGGGCCAGTGTCACAGGTCACAGCACGGTAGTGCACTAGTGCACCTGGCTGGCAGACACACTGTGCAGGCAGTGGCACATGGAACAGTTACCTGCAGGAGAACATGCACAATGTAGTGGACGGTAGTAGTCCCATGCAGCTGTCAGCACAGCGCATGCAAGTGTGTCCCATGGCGGTCATACATACCTGCCTCTCGCTGCTCATCCCCCTGTTGCATATCTCTATCCATGTCATAGATTCTCACTGCTGTAATTACACCGTAGTACCACAACACAACACCAGTGGTGCACTGCTTGCCCTTTTATAGCCCACCCAGGCAATCAGGCCTGTAAGTCATGTAAATGAGCACATAATGATATGCTAATCACATGGTTTGCCCCATGCATACTCAAGTACCCCCATTTGCATACACCCGTTGAATATGGCTCTGAATAGCCCTGTGCTAGCACAGCAGCACTGTGCAAAGGCCTGCGCAGGGCTAATGGAGAGTCAGCACCACGCTAGCCAACTAGCGCTGCGCTATGTACATTAGCGCGGACTACACGCATGCTCATGAGGGCCCATGTCCACGCTATCACCCTGTCGTAGCGCGATGTAGCGTGGCGCTACATGCATGCGTGGTACATGAGCTCAGGGTCATGGTAGGGGTCAAGCATGCGCATTGCGAACACTTCCTGTTAGCGTGGCACTACAGCATACATCTGCGCGGCGCTAGACTGCAGTGCTAGAGAGTGTCAGGGTGTGTGGCCAGTCATTTTCATACTGTTGTAGTGATTAATTTGCCCCCTTCCACAACAGTAATGTCTGGGAGACGTAGGCAAGGGCAGTGGTGGGCTGTGACAGGCATTGGGATGAGGTGGAGATGGCCAACCTGGTGAAGTTAACTGAGGCGCCATCGGTGCCTTTTGAACCGGTCAGGAGGCGACCGTCCCGTAGCCAGGTTGGTCTGGCTTCACCGTTGCCTAACAGCTATCATGGGTATACCCCATGATGGTGAGAAGTGCCGCCATCGATACGTTGATATCAGGTGCAGGCAGCACCCACTGCTTGAACGCTGCAGGGCAATGGTTCGGGAAGGGACTGTGCCTGTGCCAGGTAAGTGATGACTCTCACGGCGCTGCTGGCATGGGTGGTGGGGCTGTGTGTTCCATGGTGTGCTTGTGTGCGTGTGTGTTGCTATGCTGGACATGCTCTTACGCCATGGGGTCCTCCTATCCATTCTGTGTGTACTGTGTGGGCCAGGGATAGATGGTGTGCACTGACCCGTGTCATGCTTGGCATGGCTTTGGTGGTGCACTGCGCCTGTGTGCCAGTGATGTGTGTGTTGTGCTACACCACTGGGGTACAGGGTGGTCTTTAGTGTACTGTGGTGGCTGATATTGTAGTAATGCTGCTGTACCCTCTTCCCACTGCAGAGCACCGAGGACACACCGGAGACAGGAGGGGTGAGACGCAGGCCGAACAGTGGCCATCCACGGACAGGCGCGGGTGCCTCCTGGATGAGCTGCGCGGAGAGCAGTGATGGTGACAGGGGTGTTGTGAGTACTGTGTGATATTGTGCTTTTCTACTATGTGTCTGACTTTCTAGGGCAGGCAGTAGAGCAAGGGTGTAGCTAGGTTATACACACTGTACACATTTGTGTACAGTTTGTGGAGTGCATGTCCCAAACTATGCCTTTCTGTTAACGGTTACTAACTACTCCATACTATTTGGGTCACTGTAGGCCACTGGGGTGTGGCTCTGTTTGAAATGCTGTTGTGTGGGAGACAGATATATGTAGACCTCATTAGAGAGTGGAATCATCTGACAGCCATCCTTACCTTTGGAAGGGGGTACCATTTGGAGTTGATGAGTACATCATTTTAAGGAGTGTGGCTGTTGGGGATGTGTGTACAACATGTGAATGTCTGGCTACACCTCTCTGCACAGAGTGCTGTTGTCTGGTGTTGTGGTACAGTTGGCTAGGTAATCCAGGCCAGATGTGATATGGCTGCATGCATTTCTGTTGTCTTCCTTGCCTCCAGTGCCTTGCCTTCTGCTGCGAGGCCTGAGACATGGCTTGCTGTATATCTTATCTATTGTTGCCATTGCCGCCATGTGCACTGATATCTGCCTTGTACTGCCATGTGCGTCATGTTGCTGTTATGGCCACCATTGTGGAAGGACGCTGCATGTCTGTGCATGGCTGTAGGCCAGTCGTCATGCCTGGGGGTTGGGGATTACTGGGGTCAGCCTGTCATGCTGCCTGTTACTGCTGCTGCTGTTGTCCTGTCTGCCATGGCAACACTGTTCTCCACTTCTCATGGCATGTCTCATTCATAGTACCACGTATAACATGTCAGTATCTGTGCAGGACATGTAAGCGCATGCCAGGGCTATGCACCTATGGCGTACTGGGGAACACTGTGTCATGGTATGTATCTCCCCGCCAGTGTACTCTGCATGGTGGTGGACACGGTATGTTATTGTGTGCCCTTGTCCAACCTCCGTGGGCAGACATGCATGGGGCTGTTGGGGATGGAGCCTTTGGGACTATAGTGCCACACGGGTCTGTGTGGCTGTACATTGCATATGTGCCTGTTGCGGCATGTGTGTCGGCAGGCATCCTCCAAGCACTCAATGGTGAGCTTTTTGATTTTTGGTTGGGAGTTGGCAAATAGGCAATGAACTGCTTACTTTTTCTATGAAGCCTAACACTGTTGTACCTTTCTGTGATTTAATTCATTGTGGTCTACGCTAGGAGGACTGGTCACTATGACTGTCTGTGTATCCCATGGACAATACAACTGTACAGGTTGTGGGCTGGTATGTGGGTGTCTTGGGGAGCAATGCATGGCTTTGCATTTATGCATGCAGGGCAGTGCCCATTGTCATGGGTTTCATAAGTTGTATTTAGTATGCCACTGGTGGCAACAGACACAGTCCTGGTGTACATTTGTATATTGTCTGGCTACACTCCGGGGTGGGGTAGCTCATCCTAACAATGGGGAGAGAGGTGGTAGTGTGTCCACATGGTGTGCAGTTGTGACCTCCCTGGCTACACCCCTGCCTGTGGGCTCCAGCTCTGTTGTGGGGTCATTGTCCCCTAGAGGGTGCTGTCCCTCAGTCCCTGCAGTGCATGTTGTTTGTGCACAGGTTATGCAGGTGTGCTGCAGGGGTTGTTCTGTGGTAGCATAGTCAGGGCCCCGAGTTTTCCGCGATTCCGCCGGATGCGGCAAACCACGGAAATATCCGCGAATTTGCCATCACCAGCGAATTCGGCCGCCTCTGAACAAACGTCCGCTTATTTGCAGACGGGGTGCCCATCTCCGCCGGCTGAACGCCTAAAGCTTGGCCACGCTGGGAGCCCACCATGCGGCAAACGTGTTAATTGTTTTTATTTGCCGACGGGGTGCTCTAATCCCAGTCGGCTGAACGCCCCCCAAAAGAGTAGCCACGGGGAGCCCACCCCAGCCGTGGCAAACGTCAATTGTTTTTTGCCGACGGGTGTGCCACCCCATCGGCTGAACGCCTAAAGCCCGCCAGCACGCTGGGAACCCACCCCAGCGCGGGCAAGTGGTCCGCTGATGTCTTTTTTTCCTGTAAACAAAAACTGTCCCACGCATGCCTCCCGAGCCCCTCCCACATCCCGACTCACCCACTGCGCACTCCAGCCTCCCCACACCCCCCTCACCCCATACTTACCTCCGGACACTGGCGCGACGATCTTCGGTGGACCGGGAACACGTCTGCACTCTTCAAAGGCGACCGCGAACTGAGGAAATGCCGGTAAGCTGTATAATGGGCTAGATAGGAGGGGTTCAACTTTATTGCATATCTCAGGCATTTTTGGGGAATTTTTGCACCAAATTTTCAACATGGGGTTTTTGGGACCCCTTCTCATGAATGATGTCACTGTCATGGCGTTATTCGAGCTCGAAGGGTGATTTCGCACAGTGACTGCGAAATCACCCTTTGCGACTGAATACCGCCATGACAGTGACATCATTTCGAGAAGGGGCCCAAAACCCCATGTTGAAAATTTGCGCGTAAATTCCAAAAATCACTGTTTAACGAAGGCGCTGCGAGTTCCTACAGCAGGCTCGTAAGTTCGCGAATTTCAATATTTTCACTCCAGAGTTTCAACATTGCCATTTCACCACACTGTCTTATGAGTAGTACAGCTGTCATTTTCACATCTCACCCAAATGTGCTTCCACCCTTGTAAGCGCAGAATGGCGCAGTCGGTGTCTGAAATCAATGTACGGACAAATTAAGAAAATCACAGTGACACTGTTCATGAGCAGAGGTCTTGAAATGGCTATGTTGAAAATTTGGTGAAAAATTCCAAAAATGACTGTTTAACGAGCGCAGTGTTACGCGTAGTTCCTACGCAGGCTCGTAGTTCGCGAAATTTCAATATTTTCATTCCAGAGTTTCAACATTGCCATTTCACCACACTGTCTTATGAGTAGTACAGCTGTCATTTTTCACATCTCACCCAAATGTGTTTCACCCTTGTAGCACAGAATGGCGCAGTCGGTGTGCGAAATCAATGTTCCGGACAGATTAATAAAATCACAGTGATACTGTTCATGAGCAGAGGTCTTAAACTGGCTATGTTGAAAATTTGGTGACAAACACCCATAAAATGACTGTGTTACGAGCGTGCATTGTGTCAGATATGGCAAAAAAAACAAAAAAGGAAAAAATTAAGGGTAAAAATGTGCCGCAGAAATTGGTGTTGAGTGCCGCAGAAATTCTGCGGCAAATGAGAACCCTGCCACAGAACTTTGTCCGATGTGCCGCAGAAAAATCAGGGCCCTGAGCATAGTGTGCTGGGTGTCAGGTCCTATAGCAGATGCTGCTCCCACAGGTGTGGGTGTGTGCCTCGCCATGCCTTGACCACCAGGGTGACACTGTCCTGTGCATGCCATTGGCCTACCGCTGCACTGCCACTGGTGGACCGTGGCCTGTGTCTCTGTTTCACGTGTTTGTGTGTCTTCTTGCATGTGCGCCTTCACGGTGCTGCCACTTTGGGTGGTGGCACAGCCCTGTGCCATGCTCTTCACCAGTGTGGGCCCCTCATCCTTCTGTTGTGGCAAGTGGTGTGGGTGGGCATTGGCACTTTCCCTGGTTGTGTACTGCTTGGATACCCGTCCTGCAGTCCCTACTGTTCTGTTGCCAGCGTCGTTGTCCTCTGTGGTCATTAGGTCTCTGTGGTCCATGTCGAGTCTCTATCTGTGTCACTTGCCACTGTTCCGCACTTATGTCAGTCACCCATCTGTTCAGGGCTTCCTGTCATCATTTGTACAGTTGCTGTATTATAGCATCGTGGGTGGCAGTTTGGCTGGGTCTTCTTGTGGAGGGCAGCAGTGAGGGTGGGCCACTGTTGGAGGAGTACGGGACAGGCATGTCTGGTTACACACCTGGTTGGGGCTGTGGCACCTTCTCCAGTTGGCGTCATCTGTATTGTGTATCATAGTTGTGTGACCGTGGGCAGCATGTCCCACCATGTGTCATCCTATGTGCATGCCATTCAGTGTCCACTTGTCGTTCACATCTCTGGGGGTGGCTGTCTGTTTGCACTGTTACAGTCTGCACGCCGCTGTGCTGGCTGGATTCCACTGTGTTAGGTTTCTCAGCATACATCTATGCATATCCATGTACATTGGGGTGTTGCATGCTGCCTGTTACATACTGCCTTGTCCTGCAGGCACATGTTAGTGTGCATTGTGGTTTGTTCTGTACTGGCACATGGGCATGGTTGTTGGGGCATGCTGCCCACCATGTGGTGGTACATGGTGCCTTTGTGTCATCGTCATGTCCTGATATGGTCCCCCTTTCTCCTGTAGGTCCACGTTGGGCATCACTGTGGGCCATCCATCCAGAAGAGGGTGAAGGCACGGAGGAGCTGTTGAGGAGGGTGGTGCGGCAACAGCGTACTCTGATTGAACAGCAGGCTGTGTTGATTGCTGAGACGAGGCGGGTTGCGGCCATCCTAGATGAACGTCTGCCAGCGCCTGCCCACACCTAACTCCTGCCTACTATTTTCGTTAGCCTGCTTCCTGTCCCTGGCCCACTGTCCCTAGCCCTATGTCTGCCATCCTGTTTCCCGCCATTGCTTCCTATGGCCACATCCCTCTCCCTTCCACATTCTTTCCTCATTGTACTGTAGATATATTTCACATTTGCCTGTTTGCACTGTTACTGTTGTTTTTCCCATTGTTTTCAGTCCCTTTGTTAAGCCTGCCCCTTTCCCTTTCATTATGTTTTTCTTGTACCCCATTTTTACAAACAGTGTTCTGCTGTGTTTTGCTTTGTTTTTCTGTATATTTGTTCCTGTTGCCTTTGTGCCTTACCTGTTCCCTTTTTGCATTATACTTTATTATGCTTGACATTCCTGTGTCCTGTGTCTTTTTGGGGTGGACTCGGGATTTGACAGTGTTCTGTGGTATTCAGTTTTCACTTGTGGGTCCAGGTTATTCCATGCCTTTCATTAGTACTGCGGTTTTGCATTCCTGTGTTCCTGGACAGCTGCTTACACCTCTGACACTTTGTTTCTGTGGGTGTTTGCACTGCCTCTGTCTGATTGCTATATTCAGTGCTGTCTTCTCTGCTATATTCAGTGCTGTCTTAATCCTGGGCAATGTTTACCCTGCACTCCTGGGCCTGTTTGCCCGGCTTCCTTAGCTTGCTATATTCAGCTGGTTTTGCACCGGCTATTCGTTTTGAATATAGCTGTTTTTGCTCTGGGCACAGTTTGCCCGCTGGGCAGTGCTAATTTTGCCCCAGGGCACAATTTTGAATATCTGGCCCTGCATCTATAATCTTGAGGAAAAATATGTACTCCCCCAAAAAAACATACAATAATAAAGGTAGGATACCAAATTGGTTAAATAGATCCATTAGATTACAGATTAAAAAGAAAAAAAGGTTTTCCAAAAACTTAAATCCAGCAATTTTTCAGTGAACAGTCTAATTTACACTAACTATAAAACATCTCTTCGACCTTTAAAAAATATGATCAAGAAAGCCAAAATGAAAACTGAATTTAAACTGGGTCACACTAAAGATGGTTATAAAGCATTGTTCTCTTACTTAAACAATAAAAAGGGAAATTCAAGAAAGATTGGGCCTCATACACAAAATGGTAATATAGTACAGTCTGATACCGATATAGCTAACTTTTGAATCCTTATTTTTGTTCAGTTTTTTCTAAAAAAGATTCTTACATCCCCCAAATGGATCATAATAAATGTCTTAAATACAACAATAGTTATAATATTACTGTTTCTGACATCCTCCCCCTTCTTAAAACCTTAAAGAAAACTACTAGCCAGGACCTGATCGAATCAGCGCCAGGTTTCTTATTGAAACTGCTGAAGCAATTTCAATACCTACAGTCAGCCGAAATTCTGGGAGACTGGCTAACTGCATCCATAACTCCAATTCATAAAAAGGCTACTAGATCATCTGTTTAGAACTTTCGACCCATAAGTCTCACATCACTTATTTGCAAATCCATGGAAAAAATAATAAAAACATATTTAGTGAAAGAAATAAGGGAATTAAATATAGATGACATTACTCAACATGAGTTTAGAGTTGGCCATTCTTTTCAACAAATCTGCTATCTTTTTATAATAACATCAGTATGGGCCTAGACAATAAAAAACAGATGGATGTTATCCTACTGGATTACAGCAAAGCCTTTGATAGAGTTCCCCATGGCAATCTTATTAAAAAAAATGGAAATAATAGGCTTCTCTTATGGTATAGTAAAATCGATTAGTGCATGGCTGACAAATAGAACACAGAAAGTCGCCATAAATAACTGCTTTTCCAATCTTGGTGCAGTCACTAGCAGGGTCCCTCAGGGTTCGGTACTTGGCCTCATTCTGTTTAATATTTATATTAGTGACATGCTCATTAGTAAAAAAAACTGGCTAGCAAAATTTGCCCATGATTCTAAGCTTGGGGGTGTGGTGGACAATACTTCTGATCACGATTCACTCAGATTAGATCTTCTAAATATTGAAAATTGGGCATTTGAAAACAAAATGGAATTTAACACTGACAAAGGTCCTGCATTATGGTACTCAAAATCCAAAATATAATTATTATATAAACAATTGTTTGATTAAAGCAACAAACAAGGAAAGAGACTTGGGTATTTTGGTTAATTCCAGACTAACCTTTACTGATCACTGTTTAAAAGTAGCAAACAAAACAAATGGCTTACTTAAACAAATTCAGCGCTCTTTCATTACAAAAACAGAACAATGCCTGATACCTCTTTATAGAGCATGTGTCAGACCTCTAATTGATTATGGGTCCCCATTTTGGAGCCCTCACCTTATGGGTGACAAAAATCAACTTGAGAAGATTCAACGACGAGCTGATGGTACCAAGATTAGTTGGTAGATCCTATCATGATAGATTACAGATCACAGGTCTGCACTCTGCAAAACAGAAGAACTAGGGGGGGCTCAAATCTTAATCTATAAACTAATGAAGAATCCTGATCTTACGAACAAGTGTAGACTCTTTTTTTTACTGAGCGATGAATCCTGCCTAGGTGCCATAATAAACAACTTTTTGTTCCTCATGCACGTACTAATCTTACACAAAACTTTTTCTCAGTTAGGGCGCCTAGTCTATTGAATACAGTAAATTACCACAAACATTAGTAGATTCTGTTAGTCTTGATGTTTTTAAAAGGGGTTTGACAATTGGCTAAATAAGATGCCATTGCCTTACAAATTGCCCACATTGTGTGGGGGAAAATCTAGATGGGCCACGGCCTACTTTTTCCCAGTAAAAAACCTATTAAACCTAGTAAACATAAAGCAGGACTTTAGGACATATAGCATTGTATTATACATTTATCTTTTACCTTTAAAACATTCTGGCAGTGCTGTGTTTGCATTTCTAATTTTGCAATTGCACACCATAAGACGCTGATATATTGAAGTTAACCATGAAATATATTGTTACACTCTGACATTATCCCTTTAAAGAAAGCTCTCAAAATATGATGTAAAGTGCTGAAAAACAATTTATTTCGTGGACTAGCTGAACACACAGCTCCTTTTGGTTATGGCTATTTACCGTTCGAATAGTAAATGGCTATTTACCAATCAAACAGTGAAGTTTGAACAGTAAATGCTATTTACAGTTCGAACTGCCAGTCCTGCAGAAGTTCAAATGATAAATGGCTACTTACCATTGAAACTGCCTCTTCTGTGGCTATCACAAAAATCGTTATAATTCAAAAATGGTAAAACAATTTTTCACCAAACCATCCAAAGACACACTCTTGGCACACACTCCATCATCCATAAAAATGACAGAGGAATGTGTCATTTCCCTGTGAGATGTAGATGATGGCAAAAAATCCCATGTTATCTGATGGGAAAAAAAGGTAATTTCTTCCCTTTTTGACCACTTTATATCTCAAAAACTATACAAATTGCTGTCACAAAACTTTCCAGATCTTGCGACACTGAAAAAATGACAGCACATCCCAATTTTTGGGCTATTTTGTCAAAAAATGCCTAAGTTATTAAGGTGCAAAAACTGAAATTTAACATTGAAATGCTGTACCAACCCTAATGATATGATATGATGCTACTGCACCCCTAGATATGTATATACTGTATGTATTATATATTAGAGGGGCACAGTCATGCCCCTATAGTTAGGATTGAGTAGGGGTTCGACCCCCCACTTCCCACCTCCTCCATCAAGACCATCTCAATTAACCACCTCCTTGGAGCGGATAAAATGGCCACAGTCAGCATGGTGTATCTGCCACCCTCCTCCTCCTCATCCCGTGATCTCAACCTCTTCCTCAATATCAAGACCTCCCTCCCCCAAGGGAGAGACTGGATCACCCTAGGGGATTTCAACCTAAACTGGCTGCCCCCTTACTGTGACTCCACCAAGGAATCCACACTTGGCCTTGGCCTACACCAGCTCATCACTGAACCTATCAGAACCAACTACAAAACTGGATCTCAGTCCCTCACTGATTGGCTCCTGGTCTCACACCTCTCCCATATCACTGCCTCCGGAGTTCTTTCTGACTCCGTCAGTGACACTGTGCTGTTTTCTGCTGATGGTCCACAAAAACACCCCCCTGCCCATACAAATTCATCCAAATCAGGCAACTGAAGAAGCTGGATGCCTCTGAGTTTTCCAAAGCCTCCGTAGCCCAAGACTGGTCCTTCGCTGAAAACATTTCTGACATCTGCAACGTTCTTGAAGCCTGTAGCAATAAGTTCCTTGCCCTCTGTGACCATTTCATCCCGCTTAAAAAATCCAGGTTAAGGTTTCCAGCCAAGAATGGGTCACCCTCAAGCTTCACAAACTAATGAAGGATAGGGATCGAGCCTGGAAGTTGTACAGAAAGCACAGAAAACCCCCAACTCCTCCAAGACTTCAAAACCTTCAGAAACAGGTACAAATCTTCCACAAGATCTGCTAAGTCCTCCTTCATCCTGAAAAAAACAATGTGCTGCCCAGGGGAGCCCTAGGAGGAACATTCTTAACAACCTTAGTAGTAGGGGGATTTCCAAAGAACATATTTGTCTCACCTCTGAAGGGATAACCACCACTGAGCCAAGTGAAATAGCCTCCCTTTTCAATATATACTTCCGTGACCTTGACCAGTACAAGCCCAGCTCCACTCCTACCCAGTTTACCTCCGTACCCCTTCCAGTCTCCCACCCTAAGTTCCATTTCAGGTACCTAATCCTTGGTGAAGTGGTCAAGTTAATCAGAACAAATGACCCAAGACAATCCAAGGGCACTGACAATATTGACTTCAGAGTTCTCCGTCTTGCCTGTGACTCCCTGGCCATCCCTCTCATTAACATCCTCAACCACTCCCTCTGCACAGGGTCCTTCCCAAAAGCATGGAAGTGTGCCATTATTAAACCTCTTCAAAAATCTGGTTCCAAGGATCTAGTATCCAACTACCATCCCATCTACCTCCTTGCTCCTCTCTCCAAATTTTAGAGAAAGTGGTCCACAGGCAAACCATGGAATTCCTCTCCAAATACAACCTGCTCACAGAGGCCCAGCATGGGTTCCATGCTTGACACAATCCCGAAAGTGCCCTCACCAAGTTCACCCACTCCATAGAGAAAGCTAGCAACAAAGGCCTCTACACTGGTGCTGGGTTCATAGATCTCAGCAAAGCCTTCAACCTCATTGCTCATGAAGTCCTTCTCCATACCCTGGCTGGCCTCCATTTCTCACCTGAGGTCTGCCTCTGGTTCAAGGGTTACCTAACAGGCAGATTCCATTGCACCATTATTGGAGGTGTCTTCTCTGAATCCTGTCCCGTCAAATATGGCATCCCACATGGGTCCATCCTGGGCCTTCTTCTCTTCTCTCTGGTCGTTAACTCCCTGCCTGACATCTGCACCTCCTCCAAACTCATTCTCTATGCTGATGATGCAGCCCTTTTCTGCCAGGACAAAAATCCCAATGCTCTAATTAACAAACTCCAATTCAGTTTCAGCAGACTTCACACCTAGTTCATGTCCAAAGGTCTTGTACTCAACTGCAAAAACACTAAGTTCAGTGTTTTCTCCAGCCCCTACAAACCCCTTGGCTTTGACCTCTCCTTCTATGACAACCTTGGTAACTCCATTGAAAGAGTCAGTGAGTTCAAATATCTTGGCTTACTTTTGGATAGCCACCTCAATTTCGATGCTCACACTAGCCTCACAATCAAAAACGCCCACCAACATCTCAGTATACTCCACAGAACCAAGCCTTACCTTAACAGGGAATCCAAATTCCTCTTAGTCTCCAGCTTCCTCCTTTTGTCTCCCTCCCCGCCTCTCCATCAAAAATTTCTCCAGACTTCGAAGCTCCTAACACAATGCTATCTGCTTTGCCTCTGACCTCCCTAAACTCACACACCACTGTGACCTTTATAAGCTCACTAGTCGACCCTCCCTTGTGTCCCACCTCAACTGAAAGATGGCTACCTTCTTCTTCAAACTCTCCTGTGGACTGCTCCTTGATTGCCTCACCTCTCTCTTCCAGACAGCTACCACCACCAGGACCACTAGACTGTCCTCAACTCTCTCTTTCACTGTTCCTTTCTGCTGGACCACTCAAGGCCAGAAAACACTCTCCTTTATGGGATCCAAGCTCTTCAACTCTCTCCCTCCGGAACTTAAACTGTCCCTCAACAAATGCCTTTAAACACAATATCAGGAGACATTTCTTCTTACCTGCACCTGCTCGCAGCCCTAATCTGGCTCCCCTTCCGCACTCTTTTCCCCTCACCCTCTGGTTATCCACCTCTGGCACTTCCCCTCTCTTTCTAGCACTTGTAGTATTGTTAATCCACCTAGGCTAGTTTTTAGATTACACTTACATTTTTTGTTTCCCACTGTTATATTATTGTTGTTATGGCATTTCCACCTGTTTCAGCGTCTTTGAGGGAGAGTCTGGTTGTGTGCTAGGCTCCCCCAGGTGCACTGGACTGCTGTTGCTTCATTGGAGGCCTGGGATTGTTACTGTTGGAGCCACGATAGTTTTGCTGGGTTTTCATTCCCACTGTGACTATCACGTAAAGATTGCTTCATTTTGCCGTTTCGGCTGGGTCATTGACTAATAGTTACATTTATGGCTGGAATTTAAAGCATTTGGAGTCCCAAAGGAGGATAAAAATCGGATTTCCATGTTGGATTTTATTTGGAGTCTGAGAGCATTATGGAATGAATTCTGAGTGGGTTTCCTGGTCCTGAGCATTGGAGCTTGTGAGAGGAATCTACAGCAGGAATAAGGAAAGAGTTCCTACTCTATTCTGGTATCATGAGTGGGAACTGTTATATTCATTTGAAATTGTGAAGACTGACATCGGAATCAGTGGGTTTGGGTAGTGTGTGTGTGTGTGTGTGAGGGGGGGGGATCTCCCCTATATGCTTTGTGTCGCCATTTTGGTGTATCCCCCTACTCTTTGTGACCAAACGGGAGTTGCTTTTTGGACACTGGGGAGCCGGTGACCCATCTTGGCTTCTCCTAAGTCTCTCTCATGGGGCGTCTTGGGATTGTTCCTTGAGGAACTGTAGTTGTGGGTTGTGGGGAGGTGGAGGGGTTGCAGGCTGAGTGCTTTGGGGAGTCCTCCCCTGGTGGCTAGATTTACTCACCCCAGCCTACTGGTTATCTTTTGATGTGTGGACCCTGTTGAAGATTATTGTGTGGGTTTGGAGTGTGCTCCTTACAGTTATTGAAGATCCTGAACTATGGTTTATGACTCCACGAAGATCTGGAATTGAGAATAGTGGATTTTTCAGGGCCTTTTTCCTTCCAGTTTTGTGTTGCAATCAATTTTATTCATCTTATTTTGTTTGCTGTTTTTCCCCCACTACGTGAGAGGTAGTGGGGGTGACTTTTGTTGAACATTGAACTGGAGTGGTGAGAGAACTCTAGTTTTTCACTTTTTTCTCTCTCCTCTGCGTGAGAGGCAGCAGAGGTGACTCTTTTGGACAATTTAGTGCTGGAGTTGTGAGAGAACTTCAGCATAATATTCAGCATAATATTCACTTTATTTTTATTTTGTTTTATTTGTAGATTTATTTGGAGTCTTATTTAATCTTGAAGTTGGTAATTTTAGGAAAGGGCTAGAAATTCTTTTGAGGAGGGGTAATACGGGATATTGTTGATAGAAGATGTGCTGGCCTATTGCCCTCCTGGTCAGGCACTACTCTCCCGGCGAACTCCGGGACCTTCGGCCCTTCTATCCTCCTCCTTTGCCTGCAGAGGTTTATAAAAAATGCAGGCTCTGGGTATTGTTAGTAGAAAGAGAGGTGGGCTAGGGGCTCTGGACTTGGTGGGGAGGGGAGCAGGGTGGTCGTATCGGGGTTGTGAGGTCCAGGAGACGCACTGGGGCAAAACGGTCACTAGTTCGTGGCTTGCCATGTCTGGTTTCTATACCCAAGGGCTCTGGTAATTCTGGGCAGTTAATTCGGTCAGCCCCGAAACCCCATCTGACTACAGTGGTGTTATGCAATGCCAGGTCTATTAGGAATGAGACAGCAATTATTGCTGATCTTGTTGGGACAGCAGACTTGGCTTGCATCACTGAAACCTGGCTTGATGACAACGTGTTGCTGGTGGAATACAGCTCTTGATGCCGACCACCTCAGATTGATGAAACACTATCAAAGTTATCAGTCAGCAATCTCATGTAAGAAGGCAGAGTTCCTGTCCAATGAGACAGCTGCTGCTCAAAACCGACCAGCTCAGCTCTTTTGAACTGTGGCCAGGCTGTGCATCCCAGCCTGTCTACAGGTTCGAGGAGCATTTTCACAAGATAAGTGTGATGAGTTCGCTCACTTTTTTGCAGATAAGGTGGCCAACATCAGGGTTGAAATCTGTTCAATACCCTCTGTGGGGGTTTGTGGTGGTCGGTGTATGGTCACTTTCCCTCGGTCCTCTTGGATATCTTTCGACTGACCAGAGATAGGGGACATCATGCAGATTGTCCAGACTTTGTGGCCAACATGCTGTAGTTTGGATCCGGGCCCTACATGCCTAGTATTAGGGTGTCTGGAGATCATTGGCTCAGTCCTTGCAGAGATTGTCTGGTGCTCCTTAGAACTGGGAGAATTCCATAGCTCCCTGAAAGAGGCAGTGGTGACACCGCTTCTTAAGAAAGCTTCCTTGGACCCAGGCATCTGTGCAAACTACAGACCTATCTCTAACCTTCCCTTTGTTGGGAAGGTGATTGAGAAAGTTGTTGCGCTGCAACTGGAGAACCATCTTACCATCCATGATGTCTTCGATCCTCTCCAGTCAGGTTTCTGCAAGAGACATAGTACCAAGACCGCTCTGGTTTGGGTGCTCAATGATCTCCTGATGGCGAGAGATCAGAAGCGCCATTCCATCTTGGTGCTTTTGGATCTCTCTTCAGCATTTGAAACTGTGGACCATGGGGTTCTGCTCAAGCACCTGAGGCTCATCTGTGGACTGGCTGGTCCAGTTCTTGGATGGTTCCATTCTTTCCTAGTCGGCAGGTCTCAAGAGGGTGGTTTAGGGGATTTTTTCCTCTGAACCATTTTCTCTACTGTACGAGGTTCCTCAGGGCTCGGTGTTGTCTCCCATGTTGTTTGCAGTGTATTTGCTGCCCCTCAGAGACATTGTAAGATGATATGGGCTGAGTTTCCACTGCTATGCAGATGATACACAGCTCTATCTGTCTTTTGCTCCCAACCAGGATAGTGCGGTCTCAATGTTTAATAACTGTCTGGTGGAAATCCATGACTGGATGAAGTCCAGTTGGCTGAAATTGAATTCTGGGAAGACTGAGGTGTTAGTTGTGGATCCAGGGCATGGGATAGAAAGGTCAGTGGTGGGGTTACCTTCTGGGCTTTGGCTCAATGGCGTACAGCTGCCCAGCTCTGAATGGGTGCATAATCTGGGGGGTGGTATTTGATGATGGGCTGACACTGTAGGTGCAGGTGTCGGCAGTCATCAAATCCTCTTTTTACCATCTTAGGAACATCACCAGAATTAAGCACCTTGTTCCGTCCGATGATTTACCCACATAGATCCATGCTTTTGTGACCTCGCACCTGGACTACTGCAACTCTCTATACCTAGGGATTCCGGGGGTTGATGTCCGCCGCTTGCAGCTAGTGCAGAACACAGCAGCATGGTTATTGACTGGGGCCTCTCGCACCAGTCATATTACTCCTGTGCTGCGTGATCTGCACTGGCTGCCTAAACAGTGGTGGTCCACCTTCAAGGTCGGTCTTCTGACCTATAAAGCCCTCCACAGATTGGGGCTGAGTTACCTGCAAGAGCTCCCGATTCCTTACAGCCAGGGTTGACCCCTTCATTCAACTGATGAGGGTTTGTTAGAGGTTCACAGGGTGTGGCTAAAGACATTTGGTGCCAGGGGATTTATGTTCATGGCGCCATCCCTGGGGAACTCTCTACCTTGACAGATTAGAGAGTGCAGGACCATGGAGGGCTTCAAGACCAGTCTGAAAACATTTTTATTTAAACAGGCATTCAATATTTGAACTTTTAAGTTAGCCTGTGGACTCTGAATTGAAATTGTTATTATATGTGATTTTAATGAATGATTTGTTGATGTTTGTATGTGAAGCGCTTTGACACTGGAATTGAGCTATACAAATATATATATTATTATACTATTATTATTCTTAAACCCTCACTGAATGCTTAATGTCATCTTGTATTTGTTAATTTACCAAGGCTAGTTCATGGTTTGCCCTTTAGTCTCTATTATCCTGATTTTATGTTGTTGTTGTTGTTGTTGTTGAATTTTTGTTGACCCGGTAAGCCCACTGGGCCTAGAAGTCCCTTTTTCAGGGGCAACCAGGGGTGGGGGGGTACAGATAGTAAGCAATTGAATTTGAACCAGATTAAGCCGTTGGTGGTATTTTTTTAGTGAATGAGGGAAATTTGGCCAGGACACCGGGGAAATTCCCCTACTCTTTTCGATAAGTGCCATGGGATCTTTAACATCCACCTGAACTACCACCAATCCAGGCAGATGGGACCTCGGTTTAACGTCTCATCTGAAAGACGGCACCTCAGAAGTGCAGCACCCCCTCTCATGCTGCACTACAGTGTCAGTATTGGGATATTAACCCAAGTGCCAGATGTGGGAACTGAACCCACAGTGCAGAGATCTCCCAGCCTCAGAGGCGAGCGTGCTACCTACTGAGCCACTGACACTGCTTATGTACCATTGTATTAACACTCGCTGTAAGTTAAATGTTTTAACCTATGTCATGTCTCATGATTGCTGTATGTAACTGGATGCTTGTGTAAATGGGCAGCAATGCTCACATGCCATTCCAGTACAACCATTAAAAAATGAAATGAATGAAACGAAAATTATGTTAAACTAAAGATTTTGCACTTCAATAACTTTGCAACCGTGCAACGGATTTGCACACAATTTGGTATACACTGTCCTGTGGAGTATGTCTCCTGATGAGGCAAATTACATTCTAGTCAGATGTGCGGTCTCCATGTTATGGAGAGATGAAAAAAACATATTTTTGCTCACTGACTTTGCTGGGATTTTTCTTTGAACTTGCATACAGTCCAGACAGTTTGGCTTTTTGGTCTGAAATTTTCAGTGCAGAAAAGGACTACCCCACAGGTGTGCCTTTTGCTAGTCTGGTGAAAAAGAATAAGCAGCTTTTAAAGGGGCACTGTCAGCCTTTCAGTCTAATTTTAATGAGTAAAAATGAAGGTGTCAGGAAGAAGCCTTGCTGGTGCAAAATACATATAAGTTATCAAAATCTCACAGAAGTTCATTACATGCAACATATTTCTAAACATTTTACTTTTCTGTCCAGTCCGCTCATAATGCAGCTCATATGTCACAAACTAGAATGGACACGCAGCAGGAAGGTAGATTCATGGCATGTAGCTTATTTGGTCAGTACAGAAAGGTCTAATCTATTGCAGCTGGCTACACTGAGAAGTGCAAATATATTCTTATATCCAAATGAGCACGGCAAGTTATTTTATTTTGTGTGCAAAACCTGTTTTTTGCCGGACATGCGCATTGTCAGCTCCAGTAGTGCGCATTACAGGAAACACTGCTTCATTTAGTAATACGCATGACTGGCAAAAGGTTTCAGGTTTTGCACACAAAATAAAATAACTTGCAGTGCTTGTTTGGATATAAGAATATATCTGCGCTGCTCAGTGTAGTCAACTGCAATAGATTAGACCTTTTCTGCATACTGGGCCGAAATAAGCGATACGGCCATGAACTAGCTTCCTCGCGGCTCCGTGCCATACTAGTTCATGGATGCACACATTCGGCATTACGGACTGACATGACAGGAAAGTAAAGTTTACAGATATGTTACATGTAATGAACTTCCTTGAGCATTTGGTAATATATGTGTGTTTTGCACCAGCAAGGCTTCTTCCTGACACCTTCATTTTTACTCTTTAAAATTAGACTGAAAGGCTGACAGTGCCCCTTTAAGTTATTGTAATTTAAAAATTTGAAAACAATTGTTTCTGAGCATGCTCAGTAAGCACTACAATATAGCTTTATGAAATGAAGATGGAATCCTGTTTATATGGGACAATTCCTACTTTGTATGGCTGCCAGCTTGTTTTCAGTTTTGCCTGAAAAATTCAAATTTAGAAACCTCCTAAAATGATGTTCTGGGGAGGAAACAACACATGTAGCTTGCTTATTGTTATCCCCTAGGTGCATTCTGCACTTTACTGCTCAGAAAATGCCCTTAAAATGTGTGTTATTTAACATTTAAATTCTCTGTTCATATCAGCATCATACGAAGTAGGATCTTGGTTCGTATGATGAGATACAAACTAGGATCCTACTTTGTGAGTCATATGGAGTAGGATCTTAGTATGTATGATGAGATATGAACTAAGATCTCATTTTTGTGAGTCATAATGAGTAGAATTGTAGTTCTAGTTTCATACATTTAACTAAGATCCTACTTTGTATGACTCAGTACAAACAAAGAATTTAAATGTGGATATCTCAGCCATTTCTTGGTATTTTCTCACCAAATTTTCAACATGGATATTTTGGGACCCCATCTCATGAACACTTGCACTGTCATTGAGTTACTTGGTCCCACAAGGTGATTTCACAGTCACTGCATAGAATCACCTTTCAGGATCAAGTAATGAAATAACAGTGCCAGTATTCTTGAGGGGGGCCAAAAAAGTTCATGTTAAAAATTTGGTGCAAAAATGCCAAAAAAACAGCCACCCCAGGGGTGCTGAGGGTTCAGGCACTGTGTGCCACACCTCGCACCATGCCAGCGACCAAGGTTTGGGAACAGACTCGGGCCATCAGGGGCTGGCAGGGGAGGGAGAGAATTGAGCATCCGATGGACTGCTCTCCTCTCCTGGAGAGGGTTCTGGAGCCTGCTTGACATCTTAACAGGCCCCAGTGGGGACCTGGGGTACTACAGATGCCAAGCCAAATAAGGGTGAGGAGTGGCGGAGGTCGTCAGCAGCACACCCACACAGACATCATTGCATGTCCACGCTCCTAGACATCATTGCATGTCCGCATTTCTAGGGAAATCGCCATGAAAAACCCTGGTCTCTGAGATAGACAAAGGCTGCTCTAGTGCCAAGGCCACACTCCCAAGTCAGGCTTTCTCCACCAGCCTCCCTCTAAATACAGCCCAGCACATTAGATTGTAGATAGAGCACTAGGGAGATGGTGGGCCCACCCCAGGGGGCTCAGAGCCCGGTGATCCGTCGGGCTGGCGGGTGAGGGATCTGGTAGGAGAGGCTTCAGATGGGAGGTAGAGCCATCCATGAGTGAGGAAGCTGGAGAGAGTTCCCTGAAGACCAGTGCAAAAATAAAGTGTACAAAAAAACCCCACAAAAAACGCCCTACTTATGCACGGCCGTTTACATTTTTCAATGCACCTTTGTAACTTCAGCAGTTTTATATTATTTCTCTCCAAATTTTCAGCATTGCCATTTTTTCACACCACCTCATGAACAGTACTGCTGTCGTTTTTCACATCCTGCCTGAAATGTGTTTTCGTACCTGTGGTGCGCTCACTGCGTGAAATCACCTTTTAGGATGATTAATGAAATGACAGTGCCAGTGTTTATGAGGTGGGATCCCAAAAAAGCCATGTTGAAAATTTGGTGAAAAAAATCCTAAATGTGCCCGTGTTACATACGCCCGTTGAATTTCATAGGTAGGCAGGTAGGTAAAACCAGAGCCAAGAAGACCGTGGTCCATACTGCTCGCCAATTTTGTTTAATTATAACCCTTTATTAATTTGTTACTCAGAAAAGTGTCTAAATGATTTTTGATTAAGTTCATGCTTTCACTGGTCACCACAGAAAGTGCTAGGCCATTCCATATTTTAGATACTCTAACAAAGAACCAAGAACTTCTCTGTTTTCTTCTACATCGTTCTACTATTAATTGTAATGGGTGAGCCCTGGTTTCATAAATCACATCTCTGAAAACCAATCCCAAAGTGTCCCACAAACTAATATCATGTAGAGCTAGATACACCAAGCATAAGTCTCCCCTCAGTCTACGATATTCCAGACTGTAGAGTCCACGTTTTCTAAGTCTGTCATCATATTCTAGACCCTGTACCTTGTCCATTCTTTTAGTTGCCCTTTTCTGGATTTGTTCTGTAGCATTTATAGAACCCCCTATCTCATGGTGCCCAAAACTGGGCACAATACTCCACATGAGGCCTGACAAGTGAGGAGTACAGCGGGAACAAGACCTTACTACTTTTACTTTTTATGTGCTTAGTTATACAATGGAGAATACCCCCAGCTTTTTTGATAATTTGTTGACAATGTAGGCCAAAGTTTACATTATTTTTTACTCTGATTCCCAAATCTCGCTCGTCTTCAACAACCTGAAGCAATCTGTTACCCATTTTGTAATTTGCTAATGGATTTTTCTTCCCGAAATGCATTGCAACACATTTTTTCAATGTTAAACATGAGTTTCTTTGTTAAAGCCCAATTTTCTAGTTCATTTAATGCATATTGTAAGGTAATTACATCTTCAGGTTTGTTAATTTTGTAGCTGATACAGGTATCATCAGCAAATTTGGTCAACCAGATATCAGTTGAGGAAGATAGTGAGGAGATACAGATATTAAAAAGACAGGGTCCCAGAACAGACCCCTGAGGGACCCCACTAGTAACCAGTTCATACTCTGAGTAGTAACCCTTTATACAAACTCGTTGGGTCCTCTCAGACAGCCATGACTCTATCCATCTGGTAATATTCTCATCTAATCCCATTTTTATTGTTGCATCTATTAGATCACCATGTGGCACCTTATCAAAAGCCTTTGAAAAGTCCAATAGAATCACATCCACAGCTTCACCCTTGTTCAATGCCATACTGACACCACCGTAAAATTCTAGCAGGTTTGTCATACAGGATCTAGATTTTACAAAACTGTGCTGTGCAGTGTCTGGTTGCATAATGGTCCCAATATAATTTTTTACTAAACCCTCCATGATCTTACTCAGAACAGATGTTAAACTAATGGGTCTATAATTTGCAACGTTATGTTTGGATCCTTTTTTAAAAAAAAATGGGAATAACTGTGGCCTGTCTCCATACTTCTAAGACTTCTCCTTCTGTAAGTGATTTTGTGAATAGAGCAGCTAATGGACCAGACAGAGGAACTGCCAATTCTTTCAAAATACGGGGGTGAATTCCATCAGGACCAGCAGATTTGTTGGGATCTAATCTCAAAAGTAATTGCTCCATTTCCATTTTCTCAATCTTATATTGTTTGGTTGTGTAATATATATTATGACTAACAGTAGGACTAGTTTTACTATTAAAAACTGAAGAAAAGTACTTATTACAAACTGTAGCCATTTCTAATTTATCAGTTTGTAGTTCTCCGTTTTGATTTTTTATTGGGCCTATAACAGGAGCACCTCCCCTCTTATTATTTATGTAGGTATAAAAGGTTTTATAATTATCTTTAACATTTACAGCTAACCTATATTCATAATCACATTTTGCTTTTCTAATACTCTTTTTTGATCATTTTAAATGTTGTTTATAATCTAGCCAATTTTTTTGAGAATTACTTAATTTAGCTTTTGTAAATGCCCTGTTTTTATTTTTAATATGCTTCCTAACTGCTGCGTTCATCCAAGGTGTTTTAGATTTGTTGTTTTATATTTTCTTAATTAGGGGAATATATTTTTTGTAGTAATGGTCAATTTAGTATTTAGGGACTGTCATATTTCTAAAAGTGTTTTATGCTTAAAGTCAGTTTCCCAATCCCAATAGGCCATTTCATTTTGAAAGTCACCAAAATTAGCCTTATTGAAGTTATATATTGAAATAGTACTGGGGTCGAATTCCTGGTTTATTTTATAAGTAAAATATACCATTGAGTGATCACTGGACCCAAGTGGTGGAATAACCTTACAATTTGTTATATTGGTACCCAGGTTGTTTAAGATTAAGTCCAAAATATTTTCGACCCTTGTATTTTCCTTTACTAATTGTTCCATATTGTGCTCCAGAAATAATTATTTTCAGTAATGGTATTGGTATATAATGTGTTCCAGTTTATGCCTGGTAAATTGAAATCCCCCATAAGAATAGCATTAGATGTTGATGAGAACTCATTTACGAATTCAAGTAATTATACATCGTCTCTTAGGGATATAGATGGGGACCTGTAGACTACACCTAAATTTATATGTTCACCGATTTTAGGGAGAACTTTAATCCATAAGGCTTCAATACTGGGCCATTGGGTTATTTCAATATTCACAGTTGTGATGTTGTTAGAAACATAAAAGGCCACCCCCACCCCTAGCACAGATTATATCCTTATGGAACAAGGTGTAGCCAATAATATCCTTTTCCCATGTATCTATATCTTGCCACCATGTCTCAGTTATTGCACATACATGGATATTTAATTGAATCAGGGTATATATTAGCTCATCAAGCTTATTATTTAGACTCCTAGCATTTATGTGTAAAAAATTCCAATCAGGTGCATTTAAACCAACCATGCTATTCTTTATTTCAGGTTTAATGGATCCCTCCCCCATTTACTAGTTTAAACTACCATCAATTTGTTTCCTTAACCTGTCTGCAAATACCAGTTTCCTTGCTTGTTCAGATGCATACCATCCCTTGCAATAGGTCCTGATTTAAAAAACCTTCCAGTTTTCAAGAATTACAAAACCTTCTCTTTGACACCATCACTTGAACCACCCATTCAGAAAAAATATATTTTGTCTTTTTGTAGGGTTAGCTCTAGGGACAGGTAATAATCCAGAAATAATTAGGTCTCCACCTTGATTCTTTATTGAGTTCCCTACCGATTCAAAGTCTCTTTGTATCTCAGTAATAGGTCGCTTGCCCAAGTCATTTATCCCCACATGTAAAAGGGTGAGTGGGTTGTGCGTATGTTCTTGTAGTCCTGTTAGTAATTTACTAATATCACCTATACCTGCTCCTGGCAGGGCACTGACAGTGGTATACATGTTTCTATTTTTGCATAAGGTCTGGTCTGTGTAACACAGCATTGAATCACCAATGACCAGAACATCTCTTGGGATGTCCTTAAAGTTTGATTCATTGATGTTCTGTGCTACCTCCATGTTGCTTATACTAGATACAGTATCTGTTGGGGGAATTATACTACTAGGTATATCTTCCAAGACACTATACTTGTTAGTAAGTGTAATGTTTGTTATGTTAGAATTTCCCCCAATATTTCGCCTTCCCTTTTTTCCAGTTTTCTTTGGAACTTGACATCACTCATCATCCATATTTAAACTACCACCATTTGGAATAGTAAATGTAGGTGAATCAGTGACCAGAGTATCCACCACAGAATCAATATAGTCCTCAAGACTGGTAATTTCCATTTGAGTTTGTAACCGTTGCTCAAGTATATCAATTTGAGCCCTCAGTCCTTCAATTATTTTGCAATTATCACATGTGAAAACTAAACATACAGCCTTGTCAGTATACATACCACATACAAGACACCTTGTAAACTCCTTTGATGATTCAGCCATTTTATTTCGTACAAAAACAATTTCAGGGCCCTGTGCCCAGTGTCCGAGCGGACACAGCAGACACGCGCTGATGTATATGTCTCTGTGCCCATCTTCACAAAGGTGATGCATGCTCTGCTCACACTTGTCCTGCTCACTGCAGGGCTGAGTTTTAACTCAGGGGACAACTGAAGTGACAGAGCGAGCTGTAAAATGCTCGCAAGCAAAATTTTGCAAATGGTCAATTAAATGTGCCAAAAGAGACACTAGTACTGTAGAATCCCCCCCAAAAGGTTGAATTTTTGGTCCTTTTGTAAGTTTGGGGGTAAATACAATGCCTTGTAGTTCTCCAAATGTATCAGAAAACTACAGGCACAATCTTCCTGCTTCCTGTACAACAGGAGGTAGGGCTCCTTAGTAGTAATATAAACTGTAGTAACACACAATGAAATGGTATATTCACACACACAAGTTTAAATAAAAACAGTTTTAAAAAGTGACTCCCAGCATAAAGAGCCCAACTTTGTGTTTAATCTCTCCTACTACTCGCCCACTTACCACAGGACTGAGTTTTAACTTGGGGGACAACCGGAAGTGACAGAGCGAGCTGTAAAATGCTCACAAACAAAACTTTGCAAATGGTCAATTAAATGTGCCAAAAGAGACACTAGTACTGTGGAATCCCCCCAAAAGGTTGAATTTTTGGACCGTTTGTAAGTTTGGGGGTAAATACAATGCCTTGTAGTTCTCCAAATGTATCAGAATACTACAGGCACTCTCTTCCTGTTTCCTGTACAACAGGAGGTAGGGCTCCTTAGTAGTAATATAAGCTGCAGTAGCACACAATGAAATGGTATATTCACACACACAAGTTTAAATAAAAACAGTTTTAAAAAGTGACTCCCAGCATAAAGAGCCCAACTTTGTGTTTAATCTCTCCTACTACTTGCCCGCTCGCCGCAGAGCCGAGTTTTAACTCGGGGGACAACCGGAAGTGACACATGCACATAACTCTGGTACTTTTTAATATTTTGCCATCACAATTTTCAACATAGCCATTTTTCCACACCATGTCATGAACAGTACAGCTGTCATTTTTCATATCCTGCCCAAAATGTGTTTTCGCACCTGTGATGCAGAATGGCGTTGCAGTTGCGCATAATTATGTTTTGCCTTCCATTTCACAATCTATCTGTACTGGGTTACTTGAGGTGGGCTAATAAGATGGCTATGCTGATGGTTTGGTCACTGTTGTTCACCACACCTACATACATATGCGCATCTATGGAGGGATTGGAGCACAGGGTCCAAAGGACCCTGCCCTCCCACAGTAAAATAAGGATACTATTATACTATCTCAAAAAGCAAGAAAATTCATTGCAAAAAAACTCCATTAATGCATCAGTTAGGGTTGATATTACAGCAACAAAAGTCAGGCAATTCAGTGTTAGGTTTCCCAACTCTACCATCCCACCCCTCCACACTCTACATACCAACTGGCATCGGGGTGAGCCTTGGGGTCATCGGGCCTAACTCTCACCCCATTCTACTATATAGTACCATCTGAGCTTCGTTACACATGGAATGAGATGAGGGTTAGACCCGATGACCCTAAGGCACACCCAACGCCTGTGGGTATGTGGAGGGTGTGGGGGCGTGGTGGGATGGTAGGGTACCTAACACCGAATTTCCTGAATTTTGTTGCTGTAATATCAACCCTAATTGATGCATTAATAGAGTGTGTATATATAGGGGATACATGATGGGCATGATTGTGATATGGCAAATACTGTCACTCCTGCAGAGTGAGCGCTGGATATCTCACGAGTGCCGAAGGCATGAGTGAGATATCCAGAGCTCACGATGCAGGAGTGACAATATTTGCCATAGCACACGATCTGCACATCATGTATTCAATATATACGATAGGGCTAAGAGTTTCAGAAGTCTTGTTATGCTGTCTTGTGTTCTGTTCCTATTTATGTGTTTACTCATTCTGTGTGTGAGTTTTTCTGAATGGGCTGGCAGTGTTATAAACTCTGGGAGACAGATAAGCATGTTTTGCAATGCTAAATGAGTTAGTTTTAGGTAGGAGTGAGAGTTACTATTCCAACCCCGTCATCTCTTCCTAAGCTGCTATCCCTTTTCTTGCCTTTCTCTCTCCTTTTAAGTGAACATTCCGGCTGTACCCAGTTATGAGCCTATCTGTTGTAAAGACCCTCTCACTCAAATGTTGATGTACATATGTATATTTTTCTTCTTTGTATAATATTGCATTATGCTTTACCATGTTACTGTACTATGATTTTTGTATAACCAGGTCCATCTTGCAAATGAGCCCTGCTCAATGGTGCCCGCCTGGATAAATAAAGATTTTGATTGATTGATTAAAACAGACTTTTATGAAGCTACATTCTTTAGAAGTCTGGCTGCAGTCAAGCTGAGAGCATCACAGTAATTGTAATGGGCTGAGAGGCAGAGTGTCAGAACAGCTGATACTGTTTTAGTGGTAATTGAGTTAGCTACAGGCAGCAGTGAGGAATAGACTGTTCTGTGAAGTTGTGCTGTTTAGAATTCTGGCTGCAGTCAAACTGAGAGTATCACAGTAATGAGCTGGAAGTTAGAGTGGGGAATAGTTGTGTTTTGTAATGCTGAGTTAGCTGCAGGCAGCAGTGAGACCTCTCATGTAGTGCTGCATTTCTGTCTATGGTAACAGCACAGGTGTTTCTTGCCTGCTGAGGGGAAAGCTGCCTAGAGTGATGATATCAGTGACCTTTGTGTGACCTGTGTGTGTAAATGGCTGATATCATCACAGTAGCGCAGAGGGTAAAAATATCATACTGCAGTGGATGATACATTTATCACTTACCCCTATTATATGTGTGTGTGTGTGTGTGTGTATATATATATATATATATATTATATATATATATATATATATTATATATATATATATACAGCTTTCAGAAATTATATTCATACCATCAAATGATCCTTAGTTAGCTGTACCTGAATAAAGGCTATGGATAGCATATAGAATAGTTAATGGGGAGACATGTATAACAGGGGTATGGTTCCATCAAGGAATTCTGATAACATCACAACTCATGAGAGTGATTTAATGTCATCAGAATTCTGAGATGGAATCACAGTTCTGCTGTGCATGTTTCCCATCCATTGTTCTTTATAGTTTATGATTGAGCACCTTTTAAGTTAAATAAATATGCAAGCAATAAGATGCAATGTGGTGTGCATTAGACAGTTCTATCACACAGGTAGGTGTGGCCGAGTCCCTTTAGCCCTTGGCTGTGCATTAGACATGTCCAGTGCACATCACCAGAGTGTCTTATTATGCTTATAAGGTGGGGCTGTCTATTGTACATGGATGTAGCTTAAAATAGTAAAAAAAGAAAAAATCTTTATTGTATTTCAGTGCAAAATAGTTCCCCTACCTGTACTATCTTGCAGTGTGTTTTATTTTGCTCTTAGGAGTTTTCTTCTACATTGGACACTGTGGGTGCAGATTTTTAAAAGATTTTGTCATGGCCCGCACCTTAGCTGTATTTGTTTATAGTACCATAGTTAAAAGTGGTTTTATAATACATATTTGCACTCCAATCTCGTTATCATTACTCCTTCACCCCTACTGTATACATCAAAATGTAAGGCCATCTTGGTTCGACCACCCCACTCCCCCCAAAAACATACATCAAGATACAAGGCCATTACCTGGAACCAGAAGTATAGCCATTGACCACCCATTCCCCTACACACACATGCATCAGTATATGCAGACTGCAAGTGATAGCAGTTTCATTTTTATAGTTTTCTTTTGCTCGAGGAGCGCGAGTCCAGTGTTTTTTTCGGACAGGAAACTAAAACACGGGACGGAGAGGCTGGTGGTTTCAGATGGGAACCAAAAGCATGACTCTTGAGCATAAAGTTAGAAAACTATAACTGCTAAATTATGCCAAATTATGTTTTATAGTTGAACAGATGTTAGGAAGGAGGATGGCAGCTGAAGCAGGAACTGAAAAATTTAGCTGAGTGAGTGAGTGAGTGAGTGAGTGAGCAAATGAGTTACCAAGCAAGTGAGTGATCGGCGAGGGAGGGGGAGGCGACTGAGAGCAGCGATGTTACTAAAACTGGGTTAGTGAAATTCCAATGAAATAAAAGAAAATTAAGAAAGTTAATTGTTTTATGCAAGGTTACTGGTACTGTATGAAGGCTGTTGTTCATTTGTGAACAGTTTAAGAGTGAAGTTGATCAGGGTTTGAAACAAAATGGCAGCGGTTCACCATTCTAATTTTTTAAACATTCTAAAACTGTGTGCATCTATCGATTTATTGTTTTGCAGTGTGTCATGGTTGTCCACACTTGCTTATACCTGAGCATTAGACAGATCTAATGTACAAGGAACACCTAACTGGGCCCGGGATTTTCACTCCCACTTTTATAAGAAACATTATTCAATGAACATGTCTTCTTCTAGAGCGAACGACATAGGGTAAAAATCAAAGTTTTCAAATTATCAAACTATAGTTTAAATGTGCTGTGGTAACTGTGTGATCATCCTTTTGAAATGTGCAATGCATTTCTTTTATGGAGTATTTCTAATAAAGTACATTGAATTTAAAAAAAAAGTTATCAAACTATAGGACATTCAAACTACATATAACCATAAAATACTGATATATTACAAGCCACAGCCACGTAGGTTCCTTCATCAGGTACCTGCAATAAACATATAGGCTAAACAACAATATTTAAATATAAACTTTTAGAATCTGTGGAATGTTGATGTTATCTGTTAGATGATTCTGACTGACTAAGATGCCCATGCACAACTGCTAACCACCCCTATGCAAAACAGATGACTGAAAGCTGTAAAACATACACAACACTATGCTGTCTCTGAATACCACTGTAAAAATGTTCCATCATATGTAAAGTGTATGGTAGAATGCTGTTTCCAATAGATTTTAGCAGTAAGTACTAAGTTGTTGTACCAAAGTAGTGATGTCAAAATGCTGTCGTACTCTACTAGGTGTATCACTACTGTGGTACAGCAACAAAAAAATGTCTTCATGTGGGTACCTAGCTTGAGTTGCAGCTCAGATCTCAAACGCTGCATCTGGTTTTAGCAGTTACAGAAATAAACTGTGTCAGTGATCAGGATAACAATAGCATTCTCATGGCAGATATATTTTAGTCTGAGGTTTATTCGTTCATACAGAGGTACTCTTAGGGAATGTTTACAGCCCTAATGATGACAACCATGCCTTTTTTATGGGGCTAGTCTCAGCCTTGGCTCCTTTTTCCTTTTTTGCAATTGCCTTTAATTCTGGGCAGTGACTGAAATTTGCCTTTTACTCAGGATCTTGACATTGCACAGAACAACTGCAGGCCTCTCTCCTGCTCAGTGCTCCCTTCAAGATATGATCGATTCGGCTGGTCTGCGTGATCCCTGGCATATTTTACACCCTGCTGTGAAGGACTACACCATTTTTTTGGGCTGTTCATAGGGCCCACTCTCGAATCAACTACTTATTGATTGGCAAAAAAATCTTGAGGAAAGTACTGGGCGCGGAGATTGACTCTAGGATTCTGTCTGATCACTCACCAGTCCGGCTCCAGCTTACCCTAGTAGATTAGTTACAAAAAGATAATATATGGAAGCTGTATAATCAACTATTTAAAGAGCAAAATGTGGTCAACAGAATTAAGGACCAAACTGAGTTATTTATTACTCATAATACCGGCACAGTAACACTAGTAGATGTAGAACTTTTAAAAGTTTTATCATTCTGTCGAATGTATTAGATTGGCTGCCAAATGAATGAGGGTTCGAGAGAGGGAGACCTCCAATCTTCTGCGTCGTATTAGGGAATTAGAAAGTACACTAAATACCAACACTTCTAAGAGTCTGAGAGAAGAGTTGGTAGTGCTTAGAGATAAATATGGGGATTTACTGAGGGATAGAGCAGAGTATGCTATACATAAAACTCGCTCCATTTATATAGATCAAGGTGAGAAAGTAGGGTGATTAATGGCCTTATGACTTCAGAAGCAGGAGGCATGTCACCTAATTCCCTCAATTAAATCAGTACATGATAACATGGTTAAAGTATCACCAAGGGATATTGCAAAGGAATTAAAATTATACTATAACACCTTGTATGGCCCTATGGTGGATCCTCCTACCAGTGCTGATATACACCGGTACTTGGCCAATATCCCATTTCCTTCTTTAAATGTAGAACAGCAGGCTCTTCTCTCGTTACCTATCTCTGAACAGGAAATCTTACTGGCCATATATATTCCCTGGTCACCAATAAAGCCCATGGACCTGACGGCCTTACCTCTAATTTTTATAAAATATTTGATAAAAAGCTTGTCCCCTTTTTGCATCATTTGCATTTATTCATTTATGAATCAGGCATCACTGACCGTACTCTCCTGGAGGCCTTGACTGTTTTACTTTTGTAGCCTGGGAACCCCCCAGATACTGTTTCCAGCTATTGTTCGATTTTATTATTAAACTATGATATTAAAATCATAGTATCATAGTAATGTGTCAGCAGAAATGGACCATCCTGACACATCCAGTCTGCCCATCTTCCCCCTCCCCTACTTGTCACCGGTGCACTAGGAGCCTATCCTCTGTCCTCTAACCAACCCCATATGTCTATTCCACGCTCTCTTGAATTCCTCCACCGTTTTGACACCACCTCCTCATGTAATCTGTTCCAGGGTTCAACTACCCTCTCAGTGCAATAACACCCCATCACATTTTCTTTAAATCTTCCTCCTTCCAATCTTAAAGTATGATCTCATTTTAACTCCAACTTTCCTTTTAAATAGGCTTCCTTCCGTCACTTTATTTACCCCTTCATGTACTTGAATGTCTCTATCATGTTTCCTCTCTATCTTCTATACTCCAGAAGATACAGATTTAATTCTCTCAATCTTGTCTCATATGGTTTCCCTTGCATACCCTGCAACATCTTTGTTGCCCTTCTCTGAACCTTTTCTATTACAACTATGTCCTTTCTTAAATGAGGCCTCTAGAACTGTACTCTGTACTCCAGGTGTGATCTAACCATGGTCTTATATAATGGCATCAGCAACTCCTTCTTCCTACTAGTTATGCCCCTTCCTATGCATGCCATCATTCTATTAGTTTTGCCAACCACCTTACTACATTGGTCACTTATCCTAAGGTTGTTTGATATTATAATCCCAGATCCCTTTTCTGTTCTGTTTGCTTTATCTGCTCTCCCCCCACTGAGTACTTGGCCAGTCATTTTTTATGCCCTATATACATCATTGCACACTTCTTTGTATTGAACTTCAGCTGCCATGTTTCTGACCATTTCTCTAGTATACTTAAGTCCTTCCTCATGGCCTCAACCCCTCCTTCAGTGTCAACCCTATTCCATAACTTTGCATCATCTGCAAACATACACATTTTCCCTTCAACTCCCTCTGATATATCACTAATATATATGTTAAAAAGGATTGATACTAGTACAGATCCTTGAGGAACCCCACTGGTAACCTTCCTTACCCCAGAATGTACACCATTTACTACCACCTTCT
The DNA here is from genome assembly GCA_016271365.2 of Neoceratodus forsteri. Lineage (NCBI taxonomy): Eukaryota > Metazoa > Chordata > Ceratodontiformes > Ceratodontidae > Neoceratodus > Neoceratodus forsteri. Next base: position 741,505,460 of record CM057449.1, read on the forward strand.
GACTTCTATCCTTCAGCCAGTTTACCACCCATCTAGTTATTTTCTGTCCCACCACCAGGCTCTCTGTCTTATTTATCAGGCTGAGTTGAGCGACAGAGTCAAAGGCCTTACTGAAGTCCAGGTAGGCAACATCAATTGCCCCTCCTTGATCAACCACCTTTGTTATCCCGTCAAAAAATTCTATCAAATTTGTTTGGCAAGATCTCCCACTAGTGAATCTATGTTGCTTTTCATCTAATAGTTTGTTATCTGTTAAGTATTTTGCCACTCTTTCCTTTATTAGTGCCTCCATCACCTTGCCAACCACTGATGTGAGGCTGACAGGTCTGTAATTCCTTGCCTCCTCCTTACAGCCTCAATACAAATACTGTTCAAAATCTTGGCCTCAAGGGTGGGTGCAGTCTGGGATGAACCTGTTAGTCAAGGACAAGTAGGATTTGTAAAACACCACTCCTCTGTAGTTCACATACGCAAACTGTCTCATGCCTTCTCCACCTCCAGGGATTTGATCATTTCTGCTGCTTTGGTTTCCCTGGATGTGAAGAAGGCATTTAACAGAGTTGATTGTTTTATTTTTGATGGCTACCTTAGAAGCATTTGGGTTCCCACCCTCTTTTTATGTTGATTGCACGCATGAGCAAGAAACATATTGAGGCATATTCCAGAAGCAGGTTGTGGAGGCATGGCACTGTTGTGGCCAATGCCCCCACAGCCTTTAAAGGCTTGGCCCACGTTCTCTAATGCTGTGGCACACTGCTGCTGACACTAGTTCAGCCAGCGTGCCACCACCTTGAAATGCTTCAGCTGCTGCAATCAGGGGCTGCCTCATCACTGGAACATTGGCAAGTGCAATATTGTGTGTGAACATGGCAGCGGTTTTCCGCCCTGTTCACAAACAATATTATGAACCCCCAGTGCCTAGGGGGTGCCCAATCCCCGTTGGCAGCATGTGCCCCCCATAATAGTGTGTGTTTGCCAACAGGGGCCCCAATCCCCGTTGTCTTCAGTGCCCCTGCCCTGTACTTCGATGTTGCCGATGGGGGAGCCCACTCCCCAACAGCATTATGTCCCACACTCCCAGTTTCATGAGCTGACAGGGGAGCTAACTCCCCATCGGCATAATGCCCCCCCACAAACACCCAGTAGATTTGTTCCAAGGAGTGCCCAATCCCCCTCGGCCCTTGCGACTCCCCTTTTGTGCCGACAGGGGGCCCAATCCCAGTTGGCTACAGCTGCCGCCCCATAAAAACACTCTGCTGGCATGCTGGGAGCCCACCCTAGTGTGCAACATGCTGCTGTAAAAAAAAAAAAAAGTCCTGCAATGTTTTTCTTTTTGTTTTTAGCCTATGGAAAAAGAAAACGGTCCCTCGCGGTCTCCCTGCCCCCCTTCCACAACCCGCGCTTACACACTGTGTACCTGCCTCCCACACCCTCACCCCATGCTTACCTCTCCGGAGTCCGACGCATACCCTTTCAGTGGACTAGGAACAGGCCTGCAGTCTTGAAAGCCGGTCACACGAACTGAGGAAATGCCGGTAAGCTGTATAATGGAATAAATAGGGTTTTTCCAACTTTGATGCATATCTCAGGCATTTTTCGGAATTTTGGCCCCAAATTTTCAACATGGGGTTTTTGAGACCCCTGCTCATGAATTCTGCCACTGTCATGGTGTTATTCAGCCCCGAAAGGTGATTTCGTGGTCACTGCGTGGAATCCCCTTTCGGGACCGATTAACGAAATGACAGTGCCAGTGTTCATGAGGTGGGCTCTCAAAAAGCCTATGTTGCAAATTTGGTGGAAGAACTCCATAAAAGTACTGTTTTATGAGTGTGCATAGCACAGCTGCTATGCACATTCATAACTTCGCAAATTTGCAATATTTTCACTCCAGATTTTCCACGTTGGCATTTTTTCACACCTCCTTGTGAACAGTACAGCTGTCATTTTTCACATCCAGGCTGAAATGTGTTTTCGCTCTTCCGGCACAGAATAGCACTGTCACTGTGGGAAATTAGTGTTCGAGACAGATTAAGAAATGACAGTGACACTGTTCATGAGCAGAGGTCCAAATGCCTATGTTGAACATTTGGTGATGATACCTATAATGAATGTAGTTACAGAGGCGTTGAGCAGTTTGCACGCACGTCAGAATCGAAATTAGTATTTTCATTCCAGATTTTCAACATTGCCATTCTTCTGCACCTCCTTATGAACAGAACAGCTGTCATTTTTCACATCCTGGCAGAAATGTGTTTCACAGTTCTGGCGCAGAATGGTGCGGTCGCTGTGGGAAATCCATGTTTGGGACACATTATGAAAATGACAGTGACACTGTTCATTAGCAGAGGTCCTAAAATGCCGATGTTGAAAATTTGGTGAAGAAAGTCCATAAAATGAGTGTGTTACACGCATGCATTGCGCAGTTTCCACGCACGCTCGTACCTTCGCAACATTGCAATATTTTCACTCCAGATTTTTAACATTGCTATTTTTACACACCTCATATGAAATAGTGCAGCTGTCATTTTTCACATGCTGGTCAAATGTGTTTTCCATCTTCCGAGCGCATACATCATAGTCACTGTGGTAAACCAGTGTTCGACACATTAAGAAAATCACACTGACACTGTTTATGAGCAGAAGTCGTAAAATGCCTATGTTGAAACTTTTGTGATGAAACTCCATAAAATGAATGTGTTACAAGCGTACATTGTGCAGTTTCCACGCACCCTTGTAAGTTCGCAAATTAGTAATATTTTCATGCCAGATTTTCAACACTGGCATTTTTTCACACCTCCTTATGAACAGTACAGCTGTCATTTTTCACATCCTGGCCAAAATGTGTTTTCGCTCTTCCGGCACAGAATAGCACTGTCACTGTGGGAAATCAGAGTTTGGGACAGATTAAAAAAATGACAGTGACACTGTTCATGAGCAGAGGTCCTAAAATGCCTATGTTGAAAACTTGTGGCGATACTCATAAAATGAATGTGTTATGAGTTGCTTTGTGCAGTTTGCACGCACGCCAGAATTTTGCAAATTAATAATATTTTCACCCAGATTTTCAACATTGTCATTCTCTGCACCTCCTTATAAACAGTATAGCTGTCATTTTTCTCATCCTGGCAGAAATGTGTTTTTGCAGTTCCTGGCGCAGAATAGCGAGTCGCTGTGGGAAATCATGTTCGTGATACATTATGAAAGTGACATTAACATTATAGCAGAGGTCCTAAAATGGCTATGTTGAGAAATTTGGTGATGAAAGTCCATAAATGAGTGAGTGCATGTGTGTAGTTTCCATGTGCGTCTTTGCTCGCTTCTTAACTTTGCAATATTTTCACTCCAGATTTTCAACATTGTTATTTTTACACACCTCCTCATGAACAGTGCAGCTGTCATTTTTCACATCCTGGCCGAAATGTGTTTTCCTTCTTTCGGCGCACAATACTGCAGTTGCTGTGGGAAATCAGTGTTCGAGACACAGTAAGAAAATCACACTGACACTGTTTATGAGCAGAGGTCGTAAAATGCCTATGTTGAACTTTTGTGATGAAACTCCATAAAACGACTGTGTTACAAGCGTGCATTGTGCAGTTTCTACACACCCTTGTAAGTTCGCAAATTAGTAATATTTTCCCACCAGGTTTTCAACACTGCCATTTTTTCACACCACCTTATGAACAATACAGCTGTCATTTTTCACATCCTGGCCAAAATGTGTTTTCACGCTTCCAGCGCACAATACCGCAGTCGCTGTCGGAAATCAGTGTTTGGGATAGATTAGGATTGAATGAGTGAGAGAGGGTGGGAGTGACCGAGCTCAACTGAGCTCTGTCGGGACTACTACAGATTTCTTTGTGGGCAGGAAAAGCCACCAATGCAGGCAGGAGCCCAGTACAAAAGGGCAGCCTGCAGTAGCGGGAGAAACAGAATGAGTGACTGAGAGAGGGGGAGTGAGCGAGCACAACAGAGCTCTATCATGACTGCTGCAGATTTCTTTGTGGGCAGAAAAGGGCAGCAAAGCAGGCAGGAGCCCAGTAAAAAAAGGCCAGCCTGCAGCACTGGCAGAAACAGAACGAGCGTGTGAGAGAGGGGGAGTGAGGTCAACAGAGTTCTGTTGGGACTGCTGCCTGCAGATTTCTTTGTGGGCAGGAAAATGTACCAACAGAGGCAGGAGCCCAGTACAAAAGGGCAGCCTGCAGCGCCAGGAGAAACAGTATGAGTGAGTGAGTGAGACAGGTGGAGTGAGCGATCTCAACGGAGGTCTATCGAGACTACTGCAGATTTCTTTGTGGGCAGAAAAAGGCAGCAATGTAGGCAGGAGCTCAGTACACAAGGCCAGCCTGCAGCGCCGGCAGAAACGGAATGAGCGAGTGAGAGAGTGGGAGTGAGCAAGCTGTACGGAGCTGTGTCGGGAGTGCTGCATATTTCTTTGTGGGTGAAAAACTCCACCAACGCAGGCAGGAGCCCTGTACAAAAGGGCAGCCTGCAGCAGCGGAAGACACAGAACGAGCGAGTGAGGGAGGGGGAGTGAGTGAGCTCAACGGAGCTCTGTTGGGAGTGGTGCGGATTTCTTTGTGGGCAGAAAAGGCAGTAATGCATGCAGGGGCCCAGTACAAAAGGGCAGCCTGCAGCGGTGGGAGAAACAGATCAAGTAAGTGAGGGGGGAGTTAGCAAACTCAGTGGAGCTCTATCGTAACTGCAGCAGATTTCTTTGTGGGAAGAAGAAGGTGGCAACGCAGGCAGGAGCCAGAGTACTAATGGGCAGCCTGCAGCATGGGAAGAAATGGAACAAGTGAGTGACAGAAGGGGGGTGAGCAAGCTCAACAGAGCTCTGTCGGGACTGCTGTAGATTTCTTTGTGCGCAGAAAAAGGCACCAATGCAGGCAGAAGCCCAGTACAAAAGGGCAGCCTGCACCACTGGGAGAAACACAATGAGCGATTGAGAGAAGGGTAGTGAGCGAGCTCAACAGAGGTCTATCGCGACTACTGCCGATTTCTTTGTGGGCAGGAAAAGGCAGAAATGCGGGCAGAAGAGCGTGCTCAACTGAGGTCAATCGTGACTGCTGTGGATTTATTTGTGGGCAGGAAAAGGCGGCAACGCAGGCAGAAGCCCAGTACAAAAGGCCAGCCTGCAGCGTGGGCAGAAACGGAATGAGCGAGTGAGAGAGGGGGAGTGAGCAAGCTCAATGGAGCTGTGTCCGGACTGCTGCAGATTTCAATGTGGCCAGAAAAAGTCACGAATGCAGGCAGGAGCCCAGTACAAAAGGGCAGCCTTCAGCGCCAGGAGAAACAGAATGAGTGAGTGAGACAGGGGGAGTGAGCAACCTCAACGGAGCTGTTGGGACAGCTGCAGATTTCTTTGTGGACAGAAAAAGGTGCCAACTCAGGCAGAAGCCCAGTACAAAAGGGCAGCCTGCAGCGCCAGGAGAAACACAACGAGCAAGTGAGAGGGAGACTGAGTGAGCTCAACAGAGCTCTATCGTGACTGCTGCAGTTTCTTTGTGGGCAGAACAAGGCGGCAACGCAGGCAGGAGCCCAGTACAAAAGGCCAGCCTGCAGCGCCGGCAGAAACGGAATGAGCGAGTGAGAGAGGGGGAATGAGCAAGCTCAGTGAACCTCTGTCAGGACTGCTGCAGATTTCTTTGTGGGCAGAAAAAGGTGCCAACAGAGGCAGAAGCCCCATGCAAAAGGGCAGCCTGCAGCGCCAGGAGAAACAGAATAAGAGAGTGAGAGAGGGGGAGTGAGCCACCTCAATGGAGCTCTGTCAGGACAGCTGCAGATTTCTTTGTGGACAGAAAAAGGTGCCAATGCAGGCAGAAGCCCAGTACAAAACAGCAGTCTGCAGCTCCGGGAGAAACAAAACGAGCGAGTGACAGAGGGGCACTGAGTGAGCTCAACGGACCAACACAATCAACTTTCTGCATTGACAGATGCTTGTTTAATTTGTGTTAAAGTTATGTATTCTTGTCCTAGAGCTAAAGTCTACTGTAATGGTGTGTTCTCCTCCTCCTCCTTCTTGTTACATTCTGGTACCCGGCAAGGTTGCTCCCTTTCCCCTTTACTGTTTAATTTATATCTATAACTTCTTTTGCTGAAACTTAAACATAATCAGAATTTGTGTGGAGTTCAGGTGGGGTCATGGGATCTTAAATTGTCTGCATATGCAAATGATATTTTGCTGCATGTGACACATCCAGTAAAGTCTATCCAATCAGCTTTATCCACTACAACAGAATTTAGCACATTTTCAAATTCTAAACTTAATTTGGAGAAGTTAGTAGTTATGCCTCTCAATTCTAGGTTTTTAAAACTGACACTTTGGCCTGGGAACCTAAAAATCTCAAAGAGGAACAGTTATCAACAGGGTTTCTTAATGTCTGAAAGACCATCAAAAGCTAATTTGAGTGAGCCATAGCGTTTGTCTGTGAGCCTTTGCAGCCCAGAGTTATTCATTTGTAAATCAGCCTGTAATTAAGGGATGGGACAGCCATATGTTTTAGGCTCCTGACAGGAAATGATGTCACTGAGGATCTGGGTCCTCCACTGACTGTAGGTTAAATAGGAAATCGTCTGTTTTATTAAGTATGTTTTAACGTGTTAATACAACACTTTCTACATGTATAATAACTGTTTCGTATGTGCACTGAAACTAGAGAGTCATCACCCTTACATTTCGAACTGTCAGTAAAAATTATCGATCTTTAGGATTGCTTTAACCACTAGGCTGTACTGTACTGCCAGCTGATCATTAAAAACTACACATCTGAAGGCTGGCTCTGTGGTGCCAACAGGTATTGGGGCCCCATACTATATCAGGATTTCTAAATCCTGGCTATGTTGATGCCAGTGCAGATTTCTGGGGGTGTCACATAACTAACTTCTGTCTTATTCCGTTCCCTCTCTTACAGCCTTTTCTCTTACAGTTTTGGGTGTGAACTCAGGTTTACACACAAATGCGGCTACGTACCTACTGGCCTGGCATCATGGGACCAGCTTTCAAAATGTGTAGCTGTGTGCCTTTCCTGGACAAAGACAGTAAAAACAATCTGAGCATATGTTATGATTCTGAAAATATTATGCGTTTTCTATCCAGATTTGACTTAAAAAGAAAAAAAAATAGGACACCATTAATTGTTTAATTGCAAAAACACATGGATAGACAACATTGTTTAAAAAAAGAATAATGTGAACTGCATTACAGAATAATATATGTGAGTGTGTGTGTGTAACCAAAATTTACACACACACCCAAGGTGTGAAGTGTTACATTAACCCTGATGACAAAGTGTGAGTGGTTTATAAAAGCAATCCACACTGAGGGTGTGTGCAACATTCAGGTTTTTACAGCCACCCACCCATACATTATTTAATTAGTGATGATAATTATTTTCCCTTTCAGCACAGTTCAGTTACTGCAGAACTTTTGCCAGAGATACACACACTTCATATGCACACACTTCACATGTGCACACACACACCACGCACACACCTCACACAGACACGCACACATCCTGTCTCTCCCTTTGTTGTTGTTTTTTGTTTTGTTTTTCTTTTTTTTTTTTTTACATTACAGTGGGAATGGCATTCTGGAAAGTTGTGGTCTGTTGCCATAGCTGTGGAGTGTAAGACATGCTCGAAGGATATGGGCAGCAGAATCAACCAGACTGATTTTTTCCTTTATGGTAGAAAATCCCATTCCAACCAAAGTATTTCAGTAAGAAACTGTTATACTTTTAATTTCACCAAAAGAAATAAAATACTCTTTTAATAATGTATTTCAGGTTATGCATGTTTTACCAGTGTTGCCCATCTATGTGTTTTTGCAATTAATAAACAAGTAATGGTGTCCTATTTTTTTTTTTCAAGTCAAATCTGGATAGAACGAGCATAATATTTTCTGAAACATAACACATGCTCTGATTGCTTTTACTGACTTTGTCCAGGAAAGGCATACAGCTACAGCTTGTTCCTGGGTGTGTTTTGGGAGCACAGGGAGGTTAAGTGACTTGCTCTGGTCATACAATATACAAGTACAGCATGATGGAATCAAAAACCCATTCTGCTGGATGAACAATGCTTGTTCACAGCTCTTTGCTTTAATCTCTAGGCTGTAGTGCTGGCTGATAATCAAAAACTTCACATTTCAAGGCTGACCCCATGATGTCAGGCCAGTAGGTACATAGCCACATTTGCATCTTGTAGACCTGAGTTCACACCTGAAACTGTAAGAGAATAGGCTGTAAGAGAGGGAATAGAAAAAGACTGAAGTTGGTGCTGTGGCAGCCCCAGAAATTTATACTGACATGAACACAGACAGGGTTTAGAAATCCTGATATGGGGCCCCAATACCTCTTGGCACCACAGAGCCAGCATTGAGATGTGTAGTTTTTGATGATCAGTTGGCAGTATAGCCTAGAGGTTAAAGCAATCCTAATGATGGATTATTTTTACTAACAGTTCCAAATGTCAGGTTAATAATTCAGTAGTTTCAATGCACATACAAAACAAGTATCATAAATGTAGAAAATGTTGTAATTAAGCAATAATGCCCGACAGGGTGTGTGTCGTGCTGGGATAACGTCATGACTCAGGTGGTTGGGCACGAGGCCGCAGGCCGAGTGCGTCCAACAACTGAGGCGTGATGTTATCCCAAACGACACACACCCTGGAGGGCATTATTGCTATTATACAATGGCTCATTGTTATATATAAAGTAAAAAAATAATTTTAAAGAATGTTTTTATTAGTGTGAAAAATATTTTTGTTTCTTAAGAGGAGATGCAAAAAAAAAGCTCATCTGCCATAAGTTCATCAGGCTCATCATCCAAAAGCTCATCAGCAGGTTCACAGTGAGGCTGAGACTAGACCCGTGATGTTGTACTGGTTTACATCACGGGTCCAGACCAAGACTGACCAATCAGAGTCCAGGATTTTTTCTTGCCATTGTATAATAACACCATATAACACACGTAATAAAAAAGACAATTTCCTATTTAACCTACAGTTAATGGAGGGCCAAGATCCTCGGTGACATCATTTCCTGTCAGGAGCCTAAAACATATGGCTGCCTCCAGCTCTTAATTACATGCTGATTTACATATGTATAACTCTGGACCGAAAAGACTCACAGATAAACATAATGGCTCACTCAAATTAGCTTTTTATGGTCTTTCAGACTTTAAGAAACCCTGTTGATGACTGTTCCCCTTTAAGTACTTGGGGAGTTACTTATCACAGAATCCATCCCAACTCAAAAAGTTTAATTTAGATGACCTGTTAGATGTTATACAGCAAGACCTGCGGTGATGGAGGGGGCTGCCATTGACTCTCTGGGGTACAATCAATATTATTAAGATGAATGTTGGAGGTCACGTGATGCAGTGGTGCTGAGAGGCTGCTTGCTCCAGAGCTCCCGCTTTCCCCTCACAAATCTTCAATTTTCATCAAGCCAAAGCTACTAATTCAGCAGTAAACGAGGTCTAAACACCTACTCTACATCAAGAGACTTCAGGGTACAGTGTTTGGGGTGTAGATTGCCTGTTTGAAGATCGCGATGACTGACACTGATATGAAGGCCTCAGGAGTCAGGCACACCCCACCTACCACACCAGAAAAAGCCTCCAAAAAAGCCAAGAATACTGGGTCAAACCCTTCTTCATCCACTAAACATGCAACTGGTGGGGGTCTTAATGTTGCAGCTGGTACCACCTTAACAGAAGAGTGCTTTTTGGAAGAGCTTTCCCCCTTCAAGGATACCCTGCAAGAGATCTCCAAGGAAATCAAATCAATGAGGCAAGACTATGCGGACCTCTCAAGGACAGTGGGGATTGGAAACCAGAATTTGTCTATGGAGAAATGGCAACAGAAAACTGATCCTGAAATCGTTAAACTTCAGTCAGCAAATTCAAAACTCCAGCTGAAAACCGAAGATCTGGAGGGACGAAGTCGACTGAAACAATGTGTTAATCCTGGGGGCTCCCAGAGCTGAAGGGGGATACATAAGATTTATCCAGCAATTCCTTAATAAAGTGGTGGGCCCCTCACCTGTCCACCAACAATACCATATAGAGAGAGCCCACAGATCCTCAGACCAGGCCTCCTCCGAATGCTCCCCCCAGGCCCATCATTATTAAATTTCTGAGCTACCTGGACCGTCAGCACGTTCTGGCCAAAGTTAAAGAGTTGGAATCCATCTTGTGGAATGGAGTTAAACTGAGGATTACCCAGGATTTACCCCGTGAGGTGCGACAAAAGTGAGCTGCATTTCATCCCATAGTGAATAAGCTGATCGCGGCTGGAAAGGCATTTCGAATGAACTATCCTGCAAAACTGGTGGTGCAGGTGGAAGGCGTCTAGTACCCCTCGATAACCCTGAAGAGGCAATGTCTGGACTGTCTAAGTTGCTCCCTGATTTGTTTAAGTGACTCCGTCCTGCTAAATGACTGGGGAGGTTAATGACTGTAATAATTACAATTGTTGGGGTTGGTGGAGCTTTCAATAACCTAGAGACTCTTAAAGTTTTTCCCTGCTTTTAATTCCTTTGTTTTGGCCTAATTGCTGTTTCACTTACTGGGTTTGACTGTCCGAGTCCTGTAGGTGGCTGCGCTCCTGGGGGTGGTTGCCTCTGCTCTCCGTTGGGGTGTCCCTCCGAGAGTCCACGCGTGGTGGTAGGCCTAGTTGTTGGAGGCCGAGAGGCCTAGTCGGCCTGCTTCTATATCCCGGTGCGCCCTAGCTCCTCGATCCTCTAGGGAGAACTGTTGCGTATGGGAGCAGTTTCCGGAGGACCTATTTAAGGTCAGACTGATTTGGTCCGCCGAGTACTAGGTCCCCACGCGATTTCCTTCCAATTTTCCGGATCTCAACTGAGCAGGATCGAGATGGCAAAGGGCTCTCCCACATAATTCTCCAGGTACTGTTAACCGCCTTAATTTCTCCTAGGGCTGTTTAGAGAGCTGGGGATGGTTTTGTACTCCCATGCTAGCGACTTAGCATCTCTGTTTCGGGAGGGGGGGAGGCTCGCATGCAAGCAACGTGGGGCCATGCTTTACGACCTGTCAGGGACGGTCTGGGTACCTCTAAGGAGTCCTTTTATGGCAAACACTGTTCTCCTCATAGTTGGGGCTGGTTGTTTGGTTCTGGGATCTTAAGATTGGCGCTGTTTTATACGGGCACTATGAGGGAGACCTGGGGTACCCTGGGGAGGGAAGGAGTGGTGATGTTATGGATTTTCTGGCTATTCTGGTTGTTGGTAATTGGAGTGTTAAACATAGTGTTCATTTTTCAATGTAATAGTTGGGCTGGGGGGGGGAATTGTTCATGGGTGTTGTGATGGTGTTTTGTGGGGACTGCCACCTAATTTTGTTCATCTCATGCAACTTGGGTCTTGTTTTACGGTTTGGCAGTTTCTTAGCTCTACCAGTTCTGTTTTCACCTTCTTTAGTAGGAAGGATATTTTGGGGTATCTTGGTGGGTGGTTAGAGGGGGTCGCCACTGTATGGAGAGAGAGGGGGCTACAGGGTTCAGTTCGTCTGGAATTACTTCGGCTCATAGAGTATGGTTAGGGGTGCAATTAAATTGATTAGTTGGAATGTGAGAGGGATCAGGGATGTCAAGAAGAGATCCCGCATGCTGGTTAATTGCTCGGTAGTGGGGGCTGACATTCTGTGTCTGCAAGAGACCCATATTAAGGTGGCTGAAATTAACACACTGAAAGTTAAAGGCTTCTCCCAAATTTTTGTGGCTGGAGACTCATCGGAAGCTAGAGGAGTCGCTATTATGATAAAGAAAAGTATACCCTTTAGCCCGACCAAGGTCATCCGAGACCCAGAGGGTAGATATATATTGGTGCAAGGCTCTCTTTATAACTCTACCATAGTCTTAGGATCCATGTTGGGGGGAATGTCAGTTTTGTTATGCAGTTAATTGATAAACTTAGCTCCTTTCTGCCAGCCCCCCTGATCCTGGAAGGGGACTGGAACATAGCACCAATGCAAGAGCTGGATAAAACTTTCAGGCCACTAAGGCCACTACTTCCAGCACAATTGGCGTTGAGGGATATGAGTAGCATGTTGGGTTTAGTGGATCCCTGGAGGATCCTACACCCCTCCAATAAAAGCTACACCTTTTTTTCCCCGCTTCATAATTCTTGGTCGAGGTTAGATTATTTTCTAATAAGTACCTCTCTTATGACCAAGGTTCCCTCTGCAGGTATTGAACCTATAGTAATCTCCGATCACGCGTTAGTTTGGTTCAGCTTCACCCCCCTGTCCCTAACACAACGAGATACGATTTGGAAACTTAACACTCAGATATTAAAGGATGAGCACTCCCTTACTCAGATCGGATCTCTTATCAGAGACTATCTGGATACAAACCGGGGCTCGGTGGCCAGGATGGACATCCTTTGGTGCTCATTAAAGTGTTTCTTGAGAGGAGAATTTATTAAAATCTCCTCCAGGAGAAAGAAGCTCAGATCTCAAAATCTCATTTCCCTTTCGAGTCAGATTAAGGCAGCAGAGGATTCTCTGGCTACCTCCAAATCGCTGAGCAGTTTAGAACAGCTGCACAAACTTAAAAATGAGTACGAGGGCCTAATTCGTGAAAAGACGGAATTTGCTCTACTGAGAACTAAGGCTAGGTACTTAGATCAAGGGGAGAGGCCGAGCAGGCTTCTGGCGTTGAAGCTTAAGGAAACAGAGAACTCTAGATTAGTTCCAGCTCTGGAGGTCCAAGACGGGTCTGTCAAAACAGTGCCCAGAGATATTGTGGCAGTTTTTAAGGAGTTTTACCAGAATCTCTATGGTACCAAGACATCCCCCTCTTCCCAGTCAGTCTTAGAGAGTATTTTCAGGTCAATCAGCTCCTTACCTCTCTCTGATGATCAAATAGCCTATCTTTCTCTGCCTTTGTCCCTGAGGGAAGTGGAAGAGGCCATTCATAGTCTCTCACCAGACAAAACTCCCGGGCCCGATGGATTACCTGTCAATTTTTATAAGGCCTTCTGTCAGGATTTGGCTCCCACACTTCTGGAATTATATAATTATTTATTATCAGCTGAAATATTGGACCCATCCTTGCTGAAGGCTATTATTATTTTGATCCCCAAGTCGGAAAAGCCCTCTCTAAACCCGGCCAACTACAGGCCTATCTCACTGCTTAATTGTGACATTAAAATTTTGTCCAAGATTCTGGCTTCTCGTATTAAACAGGTCTGGACCTCACTCCTGAGCAGGGAGCAAGTGGGATTTGTACAGGGCAGGTCTGTGGCAGATCATATTAGATCGCTTTCTCACGTTTTCTGGGCAGCTCAAACTTCCCAGGTCCCCATGGCTCTGGTTGCTCTGGATGCGGAGAAAGCATTTGACCGGGTTAGCTGGGAGTTTTTATGGTGTACTATGTCCAGATTTGGTTTTCCAGAGAGGTTCATGCGTTGGGTGAAGGCACTATACAAATCCCCCACGGCAAAGATTTACTGCAATGGTGTCTCTCCTCCCTATCCAACTACTCTCAGGCACCCGACAGGGATGCCCCCTGTCCCCTTACCTCTTCAACCTCTATCTGGAACCCCTGTTGCTTAACCTTAAAACAGCTCCAGGGATCCAGGGGTGTTCCATCTCCCGACAGGCTTCCAAGATTTCGGTGTATGCAGATGACATCCTCCTGCAGCTATCTAACCCGGCAGACTCCCTAACAGTGGTAATGGGAATAATTGCACAATTCGGGGAGGTATCCAATTATAAGCTCAACCTGACAAAGACCGAGATTTTCCCTCTTAACATACACCTGACCCAGGCCTCTATTTCTCATCTGGGTATGAAGTGGGCCCCAACTCACTTAAAATACCTTGGTATTTATTTGGCTCGTGACCCTGCTTTGGTTAAGAAACTTAATTTAGATGACCTGATAGACAGAATCAACTCCGATCTGCAAAGATGGAGTAAACTGTCATTGTCAGTGGGTGCCCGTGTTAACATTGTCAAAATGAACGCCCTACCCGTCTCTTCTATCCCTGAATCTTCTGGATATCTGGTTGCCCAAGCCTTTTTCAAAAGATCCACTTGATCCTGTCTGATTTTATATGGAACCATAAACCTCCCAGGCGAGCTTTCTACAAATTATGCCTCCCTAAAGATATGGGGGGTCTCCGCCTGCCCAATTTCAAATTTTATTACTGGTCTAGTCACCTAGTCAAAGCAGGGAAATGGCTAGGAGGGTTAGAGGTTACTTACTCCCCCCTATGGTTAAGCTTCAACCTTGACCTTATTAGACAACATAATATAGATCCCACTAGCCTTTTTATTGTCGTTTGCATCCCTCCTAGAGAGTTCGAGACTCCCCAGTAGGTGCCACAGTTAAAGTACTTAATCAACTTTATGTCACTGCCAAAATCAGATATAATAAAGATCCCGGCCAGCCCTTGACCTGTAACCCCAACATTAAAATAGGGGCCAAATCTTTATCTCCCAAGTGGCTACCCCAAATTCAAGGACTTTCAGTTGAAGACCTCTATGTGCAGGGTAGACACGGTTTAATTGCTGACCTCCTGTTAGTCTTAAATATCCCCACTAATGCCCTTTTTAAGATATACCAGTTAAAGCATCTGATTGATAAGGAGTTTGGGATAGCAGTACCCACTTCGATTGTTAAACCGTTATTAACGGTGATCAAAGATTGTGCGTTTAAACCCCATGGGGTGTCTAAACTGTATATCCACCTTCTGAAACTTATCTTCCCCACCCCTTTAATGGGCTCCAAATCTTGGTCCCTATCTCCCCCAGGTTCCTCGTTCGCATGGAGTCAAGTCTGGAATGACTTGTACACATACAATACCTTAGATAAGAATAGGTTAATCCAATATTTTATAGTCAACAATATGTACATTACACCAGTGTTGAAATCGAAATTTGATCACTCCAACTCCCCAAAATGTTTTAGATGCAGGAAGGAACAGTGTAATCTGCCCCACATCTTCTGGTATTGCTCTAAGATTGCCCCTCTTTGGAAGGCCATTGAGGACAGTTTAGATCCCATATTAGGTCTGAAAGACCTTTTACAATAGAGGTCTGTATTCTAGGTGTTTATTCAGGTATCAATGTAAAGGAAAGGAAATACCATATGGCTCTTATTTCAATGGCGGTTAGAGACTAGTGCTTGACACTGGACAGATAATCCTAGATTTCATACCTTGACTGGGTGGAAGAAATGTCTCAATGTTTTAAAATTGAGAAGTTGATTGCTAATACTAGATCCTCTCCACTGGCCTTTCAGAGAAAATGGGGCAAGCTGTATGCTCTGTATCTCCACTGATTGGGATCTTAAAAGCTCCCAGAGTAGTTTGGTTTGAAGGAATATTCTCTTTCTCTGATCTCTCCGATACACCCTTTGGTTTCCTTAATATTAATCCCAGATACCTCTCACATCCCTAGATTGTCTGGTCTGGTTCTTACCTGACTTGTACTCTGGGTAAATCATCCCTACAATAGTTAAATTATTTATGTAGACCCTATCCTCTCTCTCTCCTGCAGTGTTGACACCTTCCTGGTGGGGTGGGAGGGGAGGAGATTTATATATCTTTCCCAGTTTTCATGTAATGGTCGATGTCTGGACTATATTGAAGTTCTGTATCATTTTCATGTGATATTTGTCAATCTGATGTAATAACAGTTGGAAATCAATAAAAAGAAAAAAAAAAAAAAAAAAGATGAATGTTCTCCCCCATATTTTTTATCCTCTTAATTTATTAGATTTCTGGCTTCCATCTTTATGGTTCCAAAAAGTGCATAGATTAATGGCAGATTTTATTTGGCTGGGCAAGACTCCTAGGAGGGCCTACCTGAAATTAGCTGTTCCTAAATAGAGTGGAGGTCTCCGTCTCCTGAACTTCTTAGTTACTATTTTTCCAGCCATTCCAGCAAATATCTCAAATGGCTAAGTGCCATACCGGCTGGTGATTCTTGGACCTACCTTCCTATATGGCTCCAAATAGATAATGAATTACCTGTAATTAGTGGTTTGGGTATTGCCCCCACAGTCTCTTATGTTTTCTACCCTGAACACCCTTCCGTGGTAAGTCATAAATTCTGTTGTTGGAACCTCAGTTTCGGTGCACTTGCAACTGTGCTCCGTGATGATATAAGCCTGCTCAGGATATAGCACAGCCTATCTTAAGAAATCCTAACTTTAAAATTGGAGGTACGATGTTTGAAGAGGCATGGATGCCTCCCTTAGATGGATTGAGGGTTAGCAGCTTGCTCCATGATGGGTACTTGAAAAGTTGTCAGTCTATAATTGCTTTGCTCCAATTGTCTACAAAGATGATATTCAAAGTGAATCAGCTTCGTTACTGTTTACAGCAGCATTTTGGTTCATCTATTGGTGAAGTTAATAGTAGAGAGTTCCTGCAAACCTTAGCAGATTCTGTGGCACAACCACATGCAGTTTCTAAATTGTATTTGCTCCTATTTTCCAAAATATGTTTGGGCATTTCTGGTGAATCCCTCTATTGGACTACCTCTTTGTCACTTTCTAGTTTCAGTTGGACTAAAATCTGGTCTGTCCTCAGTGCTTATCTTGCACAGGATCAATTGCACCTCACCCAATTCTATATTTTAAATAATCTTTATTTCACACCTGCTAAGCTCTACAGAATGGGCTAGATGCAATCATTGCCTTGTACAAGGTGTGGTCAGGTGGATGGAACTTTGTATCACATTTTTTGAGAGTACATTAAAGCGGCTCCTTTGTGGGAGTTAATTAAAAATAGAGCTAATCCTTTAAACATAGAAACATAGACTTTGATGGCAGATAGGGACCGCTTGGCCCACCTAGTCTGCCCATTTTTCTACCTACAGGATAAGCTGCAGATCCTAGTAAACCAACAGCCTATTTCTTCCTACCTCCCACAAGAATTGAGTTATGTCTGTCCCATGCATTCTTGAACTCTCCCACAGTTTTAGACCCCACAACTTCTCAGGAAGGTGGTTCCATGGGTCCACAACCTTTTCTGTGAAACATTACTTCTTCACATTGCCCCTGAGCCGTTCCCCCTCTATCTTCAAATTGTGTCCCTTTGTTCTTACACATGTCTTTTTCTGAAAGATGCTACCCTCTTGGACTTTGTTGATTCCACTGAGGTACTTAAAAGTTTACATCATGTCCCCCCTCTCCCTCCTTTCCTCAAGTGTACACATATTAAGCTCCTTTAGTCTTTCCTCATATGGCTTCTCTTGCAGACCCTGCACCGTTTTAGTTGCCCACCTCTGGACTGCCTTCATCCTGTCTATATCCTTGCAGAGATGGGGTCTCCAGAACTGGATGCAGTGTTCCAGATGGGGTCTCACCAACTGTCTGTACACAGGGATAACAACTTCCTGTTTTCTGCTGGTGATGCCTCTCCCCATACATTCCAGTATCCCCCAGCCTTCCCTACTGCCTTCTCACATTGCTTGCCAACCTTAAGATCATCTGATACGATGACCCCCAGGTCCCTTTCCATTTCTGTAGTTGCTACTACCTCCTCCCCCATTGTGTACACTTTCCCTGGGTTTTTGTTTCCCAGGTGCATTATTTTGCACTTCTTTGCATTAAATCCAACCTGCCATACTTCTGACCATTCCTCCAACCTTGCTAAGTCCCTTCTCATCCCTTCCATGCCCCCTTGTGTATCAGCCCTGTTGCAGATCTTTGTGTCATCTGCAAAGAGGCATACTTTTCCTTTCAGTCCATCAGCAATGTCACTTATAAGTACATTCAAAAGGACTGGACCCAGTACTGAACCCTGCGGTACCCCACTAGTAAACCCCCTTTCTTCAGAGTGGACTCCGTTTATTATTACTTTCTGTGTCCTGTTGTCCAGCCAACGTTTTACCCAGGATACTACCCTGGGACCCACTCCCAGGCTGGCTAATTTGTTTATTAATCTTTTGTGTGGGACTGTGTCAAATGCCTTGCTAAAGTCTAGGTAGGCCATGTCCACAGCCCCTTCCAGGTCTACTACTTTTTTGGTCACCCAGTCAAAGAAATCGATGAGATTCATCTGACATGACCTTCCCGCTGTCAATCCGTGCTGCCTTGGGTCCTGTGCCCCACTGGTCTCTAGGTACTCAACAATTCTTTCGTTCAGAAGTGATTCCATCATTTTCCCTACCACAGAGGTCACACTGACAGGTCTGTAGTTTCCTGCCTCTGTCTTGCTCCCACTTTTGTGAAGTGGGATCACATCCACCCTCCTCCAGTCCTTAGGTACCACACCATCCTCCCATGATTTGTTAAAAAGGGTAGTCAGTGGTGTCACTAGTTCTCTCCTTAATTCTTTTAGAATTCTGGGATGAATCCCATCAGGCCCCATTGCTTTGTCCACCTTCAGTTTTAGGAGTTCTTTCAGAACCCTTTCTTCTGTAAAAGGACTGGGATAGACCCCCCTATCCAGAGTGCTTATGTTAACTAGATTAGATACCTCCCCTTCTTCTTCTGTTGTGAATACTGAGTAGAAGTATTCATTCAGTATCCCTGCTTTTTCACTGTCTGTCACTGCCCACCCACCGTTCATTCTATTCAGCCTCACTATCCCTCCCTTTGTCTTTCTACGCTCCTATAAAAGGTTTCATCCCCCTTCGTAATGGAATTGGATATAGTTTCCTCAGTCTGGGCCTTTGCAAATCAACTGCCTTTCCTGCTTCCTTCTTTGCCTTAACTGGTACAGTTCTCTGTTCTACTCCTTCTGTGTTTCCTTATACTTCCTAAATGTTATCTTCTTTTCCCTAACCTTCCCCACCACTTCTTTTGAGAACTATAGTGACTTTTTTTTTTGTTTTGATTTGTTTATTTGCTTCACACAAAGGCTTGTTGCCTCTGTGATGGCAGTTATTATGTTTCCCCATTGTTGCTCCACCCCTCCTTCTTGCCTGTTTGCTAGTGCTTTTCTAAGGCACTCTCCCATTTTGCCAAAGTCAACCCTCCTGAAGTCCAGTACCCTCACTTTTGTATGACTTGACTCTGCAGCTAAGTTTATTGTGAACCACACTGTTTGGTGGTCACTTGTTCCCAGATGGCTACCCACTTCTAGATCTGAGATCCTCTCACTGTCCCCATTTAAGAGTACAAGGTCTAAGATTGCTCCCTCCCGAGTGGGTTCTAACACTAGCTGTCTGAGGCATGCCCCCTTTAGGACATTGAGACTGGCCCTGTTCTTTGATGTGACTGCAGCAAAGGTGCTCCAGTTAACATCTGACATATTCAGGTCCCCCATCAACAGTATCTCCCCTTTTCTGCTATCCTAAGGATGCCCTCTATCATATCCTTGTCCAGTCCCTCCCCCTGACATGGGGGTCTGTATACAACCCCTGTACGGATTGTGGTGCCATTTCCAGTCTCTAAGGTGACCCACAGTGCCTCCTCTCCTCCCTGTTTACTCTTTTGTTCCGTTGCTTTTATCCCTTCCCTTACATAGAGAGCTACTCCACCCCCTCTTCTACTGTCCCTGTCCCTCCTGTAGGTTGTGTACCCTGGTATGTTAACATCCCAGTCATGGTTCTCTGTGTACCATGTTTCTGTGACTGCTATGATATCCTGGCATCCCTCTTCCATCAAGGCCACCAGTTCAGGGAGCTTGTTGCTCAGACTATGCGCATTGGTACTCATTACCTTCCATTTCTTGATGACCTTACCCCTTTTTGCCCCATCCCTGTCCTTATTGTCTTTGTCGTTTTTTCCATCTACCCCTGCCCTTCTCCCTATCAAATGTCTCTATCTTGGTGTTTACCTCACTAACTACAGTAACTTGATTTTTTTGGGGGGGCTAGGAATTCCCTGCTCCTTTCCAGTGCCTCCCCCCTTGGCTAGTCTAAATGCTTGCCAATGAAGCATTTAAACCTATCACCTAGGATCCTGGTTCCCCTCTTGGACAGATGCAGACCACCATGCCAGTATAGGCCTGCATCACTCCAGGTGAACCCCCAGTCCCCAATGAAGCCAAATCCCTGAGCTCTGCACCAGTTTTTCAACCACTGATTGAATCCCATGGCATGGAGCGCCCTAGCTTTACCCATGCCATAGACAGGCAGCACGTCTGAGAAGGTTACCGTGCGTGCTACTTGTCTAAGGCCCATCCCCAACTCCACAAACTCTTTCTGCACTGCTCTGATCCCTTTCCCAGCCAGGTCATTTGTCCCTAGGTAGGCAATGACATCCAGCTCCCTCTCCCGTGCAACTGCTCCTGTGATACTGAGGATTCGCTCCCTGTCCCTCCAAGCAATGGTGCCAGGCAGGCACCTTACCTCCCTCTCCCCTTCCTTCCTCCCCCAGTTCTACCCTCCTAACAATGGAGTTCCCCACCAGGAGCTGTTTCCTTCCCCTGTGGGGTCCCATGCTACCCTCCTGTGGGTCTGCTTTGTGGAGGTTCCCTGCATCCTCCTTGGTCTCCACTGTAGGTGCCTCCATAGAGGAACCACACTTTGCCAGAATGGCATATGAATTGTGGAGAGGTACAACTGGAGGGATGTGCCTCTGTTCCACCACCCTCGCCTTCCTTGAGCCCACTGTGGTCCAGCCTCTCCTCTTTCTTGGCAACCTCTGAGGCAACCCTGGGTACTGAAAACCATTTCACTCCCTGGGTACTGAAAATCATTTTACTTCAGAGGCTTGTCTGACAGGGGATGTTAGCCATGTCTCTGTTAGGGAACGGAGATTTATGATGACTATGATTTCAATGTCAGTTAAAAGGCTAGTGCTTCACCACTGGCTAGATCAATCCTCTCTTTCCTATTTAGAGTGGTTGCAGGAGGTTCTTGACCATCTACGTACAAAGAAATTGATAGCTAGTATTAATTATAGATTGTCTAGCTATACTAGGAACTGAAGCAAGCTGCACACCCTTTATACGGTCTAGGTGTCTTCTTGGAATGGGCCCCCCTCATTTCCTTAAGTTAGTTGATGTTCTGTGTTATTTCTTTAATAATTAGTTTGATTTATTAATACTCCTCTTACATATTTTGGAGTTAATTCTGCTATTGGGTCTTCCCCCACTGGTTAAGGAGGGATAGAGTCGGTGGGGTGGTGGGGTAGTTTCTTAAGCAATAAGACATGAACAGGGGTTAGATTAACAGTCTGTTAAGCACCCCCAAGGGGTGTAATGTTGCACGAGTCACAGGCAAGTGCCAGATTGCCTTTAGGGAGTTATTAACTCACTGTTAATCTAACTCCTGGGAGTGCCTTATTGCGATTATAAAAAATTATTCCAGAAAAAAAGTGTTAACGGTATACTATTTTGAATGTTTTCCTCATTTACAGAGAGATGTTTAATAAAATAGCACTTCCACCAACGGTTTAAGAATGCTGGTTCAAAATCAGAATGTATCATTCCAGTCATTCAGCAGTGCTAGAGTATGGAATGCTCACAGGAAGAATCCATGTGCCATGGTGATCAGGCTGTCCATGACAGTGTAACAGGGATTAATGTAAGGCTGTTGGAATCCTAAGAGCCAATCAGACTGCAGCATTTCTGAGACCCTTTTTATAATGTTTGTTATGTGAAGTTTTCTGGCCTTGTTTTATTGTATTCTCTTGTGTTACATGGTCGCTGTATATTTTTATTGTTGTTGTACTGTTCCTTGTACATATATTCAATAAAATATATCTAATTAAAAAAAAATAGCAGCCGTGGTTTATTCCATGTTTTACTCTGGAAGACAGCACTTTATATCCAAAAAGGGGGACCAGAGGATCCTAATGAAAATGGAGACAGGTCTCAAAATACTGACAAGTTACACGTTAGACATCAGAGAAAACTGTACTATTACAGACATCCCTGTCAACAGGATAGACGTGCAACTAGCTTAACTCATATACAAGTTGGTTTGAACTGATGGCACACAAAATGAGCCAAGTACTATAAGGGTATCCTGGGGAGCATTTACAGTCACCTAATAAAACTATGACCATTTCATATTTCACAGAAAGCAGGTTGCTTTCAGAGAGACACTAGCACATATTATCTGGGAAGCAGTTAGGGCAGTAAGAGTAGGAGACCCACTAGCTAACAGTGACCATAATTCCATCTGGTTTGAGTTGTCCCTAGGGGATGAAAGAACACACTTGAAGATGGAGGTCCTGAACTTTAGAGGGGGTGGACTTTGACAAGATGAGACTGCTGGTGAGTAAAAAATTGGCCAACTTTAGGGATAGAATAGCAGTGGAAGACTTTTGGGGGTTTATAAAAGAGGCCCTCCTCTAGGCTACAAAACTCTGTGTTAAATCAGTTGTAAAAAACATTTGGTACAATAGACCCCATATGGTCCATAGTGAAGGTTAGGGAAGTGGTCAGTGCCAAAAGGGGAGCATTCTATAGGTTTAAAAGGAGCCAGCTGAGGAGGAGTGGGAGGAATACATTCAAAAAATTAGGGAAGCAAAAAGAGTAGTAAGGGAGGCAAAGCCAGCCTTGGAGTTGCTGATTGTTAAAGGGATTAAATCCAGGGAAAAACAATTCTTCCATTACATCAGGGAAAAATGAAAGAAGGGAGCGGGGATCATTAGGTTGGTAGATGATGGTAAGGTGATCGAGGATGATGGACAGAAGGCCGCAGTCCTAAACAACTACAATTGTTCTTTTTTCACCAGGAAGGGCACAGGCCCCTTACCTCAAGGAGGCCTCAATGCAGCCACTGTGGGAATCCCAGGGAAGGAAATCATCAGTATTCACCAAAGACAGGGTCTGGAAAGGGCTGGCAGACCTCAAGTTAGAGAAAGCACCAGGCACAAATGGCATGCATCCGAGAGTGCTAAGGGAGTTGGCAGAAGAGCTAGATGATCCCCTGGCACATCTGTTCAACAGCTCACTACAGACAGGGGTAGTACCCAGAGACTGGAGAGGGGCTGATGTGGTGGCACTCTATAAGTGGGGTGGACAGGGAGGAGGTGGGAAACTACATACCACTTAGTCTCACATCTATTGTGGGGAAACTAATGGAGATTGCTAGGAAACTCCAGCTCAGCCAGCCTAGGGAAAAACAAAACCCAAATTAGGTGAGTAGCCCAGCTCCAGTCAAGGCACCAGAACAGGGCCCAGTTGTGCTGAGGGTTGAGGCACTGGATGCCATGCCTTGCACCACACTAGCGACCCATGTTTGGGAGTGGACTCAGGTTGTTGGGGGTTGGCAGGGGAGGAGAGGACTGAACGTCCAGAGGACTGCTCTCGTCTCCTGGGGTGGGTTTCTGGGGATTCCTCACCTTGTAGTGGCTCCCAGTGGAGACCGGGAGTACTACATACTGGCAGGGACTTGAAAGGGGGAAAGGTGACAGTGAACAACTGTGGGAGGGGGTGGGAGCACACCCTTTAAACAATGATGTCATTGCACGTCCGCACCTCAGGGAGGAAAAATGGAGGAAAAGCCCTGGCACCCGGGAAAGCAAAGGTGGAACCCACGAATGGCACCCATGCTCAGTACCAGATCCACCCTACTGGCTTCTGGCTCCTGCCTTCACTCCAGCCACCCACTAGATTATAGAGAGAGCACCGGAGTAGTTGGTAGTCCCACCTCGGGGGACTCAGATCTGGGGGGTCGGTGAGTTAGGAGCGAGGATATTGCAGCATCCTGGGACAGAGGGGGATCACAGTGCTTGAGAGAAGGCCAGTAAGTGAAGTCCACACTGGGGAGCGTTCCTATGGGGTCAGCAAGGAAGGGGGCATAAACAAAGTTACAAAAAAGCACCAGAACAGAACAGATTGGAAATTACAAGCCCACTCACTCAAAGTTGATCAAAAGGCAAATTTATATTTTCATTAAACACCAGAATAACCAGCGTAAAGGTCAGTTAAGTTCCTGACCTGATACCGACGTTCTGAATTTCTCCTTCTTCAGGGTTTACACTGGTAATTTATTATTTCTGTTTAAATCAATGTCACCTTAATCCCCATTTCCTAAATGGTACTTGATAACATGAATACGTTTTACTGTGCCCCTTATAGGTAATCATATCCCATTCATTCTTTTCTGTAGCAGTCCTCTGCCTCCTTCTTTAAAAAAAATTTAAGTTTCGAATGGAGCAGAGCATGGCCCCCAGCTTTCTCTGTGGTAAGGCCTGGTTAAATGTGCAGCAACTGAAGTTTAATGCAAGAAGTGCAAGGTGATGCACCTGGGAAAAGTAAACCCCGGAACGAGTACTGGCTAACTGGGGTTAAACTCAATACCACTACAAAAGAGCAGGACCTGGGAGTCATTATTTGTGATACCCTAAAACAGTCAAGCCAGTGCAATTAAGCATAAAGAAAAGCAAGCAGATGTTGGGTTATATGGGGAAGGGCATAGGTAGTAGCAGTAGAGAAGTAATTCACCCCCTTTATCGAGCCCTAATGTGGCCACACCTGGAATACTGCGGCCAGTTCTGAAGCCCTCACCTAAAAAAGGAGAAGGATAGGTTGAGGCCATGCAGAGAAGGGCAATGAAGATGATACAGGGCCTTCAGTGGGTCTCCTACGAGGAGTGACTGAGTCCGCTGAACATGTACTCATGCTGGGGGCCAGAAGAGAGAGAGGAGATATGATTGAAACTTTTATGTTCCTGAAAGTCATAAATAGGGTGCCACACACAGAGCCATTCAATAGGAGCACCAGCTCAATGACACGCAGACATGAAACAAAACTTTTAGGATGGAGCTTCAGGAAGGATGTGAGGAAATATTACTTTGCTGAAAGGGTGGTAGAGCCACGGGACAGTGTGCCTGCTGTGTTGGTTGGTGCAAAGACTGTGGATGGCTTCAAACATAGGTAGGGTAAAGTAAGGGTGCAAAAAAACAAGATACACTAAAAGCACAGGGATATCGAAGGATGAGCTGAAGGGTGGGAGGTAGGACCCCAGATTGATGCTAGGTCCTGGGAATGTTGGGCAAACTCGATGGACCCTCAGTCTTTTTCTGCCCGTCACATTCCATGTGTCTATATATCCATGTATCTGCCAAGTAAAAGTTTTTATAAAACAAGAGGAAGGCTAACAAGCCTCACCAATCTGAAACCCTTTCCTCAGCTGACATTGCCAGGCTATATACAATCAGCACTCTAGGCGTGTGCACTCCACAGCCATGCGTAACATGTTTTTCAGTAATGGACTCTATTTTACACTCTACACAGATGAGCAATCTGGGCAGAAGTCAGGAGATTTACAACTTCTAACAAACACAGATGGACAGAAATATTTGCAATTTAATGAAAGGCAGACAAACACAAGCACATGGGACAGCCCCTGGGACATTATAACAATAAAATTCAGGATATATGAGAATCTGACAAACCCTCATAGAGACCCTGTTGCTGCCTATGAAAAGTACACTTCACATACTGTAGGCCAGTGAAAATGTTGGCAGCTGATTGCCCTTTCTATTTAGCATCCAACATAAACCACAAGCCAGGAATGTCCCAGTGGCTCAGGGTGATGGCAGTCAGTGAAAACAAAATAATGAGGGATGATGAAGGCCATGAAAGTATCAACAAGTCTGCCAAAGATCATGAAGATTAATCATTACACCAGCAAGACAGCCATCCAGTGCCTGCTCAATGCAACATCCACCCCCTCCCCCCAACACACACACACTTTGGTGCAGCACGTCTCTGGCCACTGCAGTCTATAAATGACTACAGCAACCTGTCAGATGACAATCAAATGAGTAACTCAGCAATCTTTGGGTAGCACTAACGAGTAGCTGACCACCTAAAGCATTGAAAACATCAACTGCCACAATGCCCCTCACGTCAGGAAGAGTTCTGCCGCAGCAGCAAGTAACTGACAAGCACCCCTTGAGTGAGCTCACAAACTTCAACCTTTTTGGAGACAGCATATTTGAACAGGGAGTGATGTTCAAAATAATCAGCTGTGCCAGATCACATAGGAATCCCAGGGTTGCCATAATTTTCTTTTTTTTTTTTTAATACTTACTATTTATGCCCCCTTCTCACTGCTCCAGGAACCTCTCTCCAGGGATCCCAAGGTCGTGCACCCCTGTAATTCCACCCCAGGTACCTCCATTCCGAGTACCAGCTGCCTGCCCCCATTCTGCCACAGCTTACCCCCCGGGTGGGGAGGAGAGGGTCTCCACTTATCCTCTCTCACACACCTCAAGTATGCATCGGGAGGTCAGCTGGCCCCATCTCAACAGCCCAGTTATGGGTTATCGCGGGACGACCGGGTCCCATCTACCAGAACCTGGGGCAGAGTATTTCTGTTTTTCTCCCAGCCCACAGGACGTCTGCTCGCAAGGGGGGCCAAGGAGCGACGCACGTCAGAATGTGCTAATGCTCCAGCTCCCGGCGGACGTCCTCCCTCCCTTACTATGCTGTCTTCGCTGCACCTCCACCTGTGGTCACCCAGGTGGTGGTATCGCAGCGGGACCTGCATCCCACCCCACCCGGAGAAGGAGAGCAGCCCATGGGTGCTCAATGCTTCTCCCCCCAGCCGGCCCTCCAGCCGTCCGAGTCCGTTCCCGGGTCACTGGCATCACGAGCGGTAGCCCTACCGCTGCGCCGACGGGCCGGCTCAGGGTTGCCATAATTGATGATACCAGTGACTCCGACATCTAGTGAGGTAAGCTCCCACAACCCGCTTGAGTCCCCCCACCCTCCAACTGACTAAAACACAGTTTCTGAAAGTTTTTTTTTCCTACTTACTTTGCAGTCTCAGAGCTCAGCCTCACTGGGACAACTGGAGACACCCAATACTGCCACAGGTAGGAAACAACATTGCTACATGTTTAGACACTACTGATGTTCATTTTTAAAATGATACCCATTAAAACGGTGCTCTGTACTCATATGCAGTGTGACATTAGTGGCCGTTGAAGCCATGCTGTACAAGTTTTTTAACAATGTGTCAAATAAATGAAATTATGTGAATGGCTGTTTGAAAGCACTTGATCTTTTAGAGCATTTGTACTTGTCACAGGTGCACATACACTATAAAAGACAATGTATAGGCAGCCATGCACTGACAAGCCTGACAAGCTTAACTGTTGAGGTTGAGTGATTGTCATGACAACTTCCTGTTGCCAACACAGGTTTGTTTTGCATGGCTACCTGTACATTATATCACCATCATACAAGGGATGCAGGTATTGTTCCTAATGTCCTCAGTGACCACCATATGGTTTATTGTGTGTGCAAGATTTATCATCCTAAGGCCCCCTGAATTAATCTACCTCAAGTCTTTCAGGTCACTGGACTCATCCTCCTTCCTAGCCGACCTATGGACATCTGACTGGCCCCCCATCTCTGCACCAGTAGTATCAATTATTCCCACCAATACTTTCAATCCACAGTTTTGGCTGTAGAAGAACATCATGCACCCAGAGAAAAAAACCAAGTACGGGGCTCCCATCTTCCTTAGAAAATGGCAAGAATCGATACTCAACTCTGATTGGGTGAGACAGGCTCCAAGCTAAGCATTTATTTTTCAATAAATGCCCAGCTAAAAATAAGAGCCAGTCCAAGTGGCACCTCACTGAGCAGCATTCATAGTGTTGCCCAACCTGCTTTTTAATTGGCTGAATGCTGTGAAAGAAATTTAGAAAACCTGTCATCTTTTTTCTCTCGCTTAGTGAGAGTTACTGCTTTCCCCAACCCAAAGCAAACTATATGTACTTCGAGTTGCTCCATCTTTAAAAAAGAAATTTAAAAAGACCCACACACTTTACTTATCCTCCACTTAGAAGTGTAACACATCGGAACCACTATCCTGACTGCAGTGTCACACACTACCCTGCTAACCCGACCGCGTTCTGTCAGTCCTCTGCTGACAGGAAACAAAGACATACTACTGAGTCAGCAAAAGTCCTCCACAATGCCACAGCCTATGACTTGCCTCATTATTTAAACAAATTCAAAAGAAACCTTTTCTACGTCACTATTTAAAGAACGTAAAAGAAACCTTTTCTTTTATGGCACATCGTGCTCCTTCCTCAGACAGTGTACATCACTCCTTTCCTCGCTGAAATGTTCTCCTTTCATCCTCAGACATATCGCGTCAAATATCGCGCACCGTATATGCGTAAATTTTAGACTGAAAACAAAAACATGCACCAAAATGAAAACAAACTTCCCTTCAAGTACTATAAATAATTTTCACATAACACTGCCTTTGTTCTTTGGGAAGCAGTGCCTGTTTATGTGTGCCTTTGATTGGGGGGGCATTAAACCACCAGAATGCTGCAGGGAGGAGCAACAGCACCAAGAACAGCCTATGCACTACTTTACCAATACATTGATGTGTAATACCTATATTAATTTTATTTCACAGTAATTTACTGTATTTATTTTACAGATTCAATAAAATTTACAGACATGCTCATTTTCTAAGCGCAATAATACCCTCCAGGGTGGGCATTATTGGGAAATACCAGACCTTCCAGGAGCTAAAAGGCCCTCTGCCTGTAGTGTCATGCCTCATTACACCCC
Source organism: Neoceratodus forsteri (assembly GCA_016271365.2). Classification (NCBI taxonomy): domain Eukaryota; kingdom Metazoa; phylum Chordata; order Ceratodontiformes; family Ceratodontidae; genus Neoceratodus; species Neoceratodus forsteri. The sequence goes on from CM057449.1 coordinate 741,533,892, forward strand.
TGGGTGGTCTGGTATTTCACAATAATGCCCACCCTGTCGGTATTATTGCTTACCTAGATAACAGCTGAGTTGCTAGCTTGCCTCCATACGAGAGACCTTCACTGCAGTTCCTTTGAGATCACTGGCTAAATACCGGCACCTTTGCAATTCCTGTACCAAACCCATTAGGCTTCCAAAGTCTGAATATTATGCACCCACACTCCATAACAACATTAATCACCCCTCCAAGTTTTAGAAGCTTATATCCATTCCTTTTTTTAAAAATAAATTCTGTTTATTGATGACTTTATAAGTACACAACAAACAACATGACATTACAGTAGAACATTGCCACTCCATTATTGACATCTTATTTCCTGTTCTCATTTCATGTCAGCATGCTACATTTAAACCAGCTTGACGAAAGTGGCCTTTCCACACAGTAACAACACAACAGCAACCTGACACCCATACAAATCACCTACTTTTGGTTCAGTAGTAGAATTAATACATTGAGTAGCAGTAAAAATATTAAATCATATCACTGTATCTCCTGACCTCCATACTGTGAGGCGACACTTAAATGTATTCCGCTAGTCTAATTGCTGCTGCCTCCTCCCTCAGGGTTAAGGAGTCAATGAAGGGCTCCCACTGGTGGTCAAATCTCTCTGTACAGCCCTTCAACTCATAAATTAGGTACTCCAGAGGCAATATCTTAACCATTAACTCCCTTTCCATCCCTATCATGGGTGTGATGTCAGAGACCCAGGTACACAGAATGCATCTTCTGGCTATTAAGAGCATTACACTGACAACCCTAGGATATAAGTTCCACTCATCCTGCAATATCATCTCAACTCCAAAAAGCATGAACCAGGGCTCATCCGTGGTTCTCTTTTTCATAATCTAAGAGATACTTTGGGCTAGTCTGGACCAAAAGGGTCTGAGTTCTCTACATGTCAGATGTAGTGGATGCATGTCCACTTCTCTAAGTTGCACCTTCCACACACAGATGAAAGCTCTGTATCAGATTTACTAACCATGTCATGGGGCATATAGGGTCTATGCAGGAATTTATATTAGGCCTCCTTGTATTGGTTACAGACTAACAATCCCATCTGAGGTTGACACAGCCCCCCATGTTTTTATGGGTGTTTGACGCCCCAGATCTCTTTTCCATAATTCCTTGACATGCAGGGCCAGATTTGGGGTTGTTTCCCCAAGAGAATGATATCTTCTAGCGAATGCCCACTTCGGATTGGTGCCTGGTTAGAACAGTGCTACACAAATAGCACTAGTCTAGAGAGTGCTAGTTTGTGTAGCGCTAGCATGGACAGCGAGAGGGGATGTACAGCACTTGTTGTATGCGCGCCCCTGGTCGCTGCCCATGGTACTGACAAAAAGAAAAGGGCAGCTGAATCCTTGGAGCTGGCTGAGCAGCTCCCGTTGTGTGGAAGGCTGGGGCATGGGGCAGCTCGGCTGGGAGGCAGTGGAGACCAGTGTTCTAATCCTGGTCTTCTACCATTTTGCTAGTAATGTAGTAGTAATGATTTTATTCATTTATAAATGAACAAGGTAGACAATCCCATTTAGTAAACACGTACACTCATTTTCAAGGGACACCTTCTAAAGTGCATTGCCTGGTTACAGTCTAGGGAGACAGTTATAACAAAACACACATAGTACAAAATTACAAAAATTCAAATACACATATACATATTAATTAAATTTCCACGTAATGAATCATATCCCATAAGCCACTAGCTACCCTTCCATTAAAACCTATCCATTTTCTAATGCTATACAACAATCATGTAGTTGACCACTTTGTTTATGATACCACTGCCTAATCATAGACCAACTCACTTTGACACCATAGGATCTTAGATTATTCCAGGGACTTGTCTTTTTTTACAAGGGGCTGTGGAAACAGTATTGCTTGACCCAACGTATTTTAACTTGCCTTGTGATCCGCTCCCCCCTGGGGTGAGAATTCTTAAGTCTGGGGGATGCGGGGGAACAGCCACGCACATCGGGGGGTGAGTGGACAGAGCGCCCCCAAATAAAAATGACAGCATTTTTGCCATGCTGTTGTTGCCGAAGGCATTCTTGTTGGTCCTATTCTGACCCAGTGCCTTAGGGTTAACCCTGGCTTGCAATATGCAGCACTCCAAGTCATGTAAGGGAGACGCCGAAGAGTCTAGTCTTCCCAGCTGCCTTATTTAGTGTCTAACTTGGAAATGCTGTACATAAGGAAGGAAGGGAAGGGAACATTGTTTAACCAGGAATAGAACACTAAGCAGAAGCTTGTTTCCAGATGCGACCAGGGAGCACAAGGAAGTTAAGTGACTTGCTCAGGGTCACACAGTTTGCACCTAGGCAGCTGTGAGATTCAAACCCAGGTCTCCTGATCTGCAGCTCAGAGCCTTAACCCACTGCACTATACTGCCTCCTTTATAATTCTACGAGACTGCAGGATTCCCACACCATTCAACAGCAGCTGCAATACTTTTAGGTCCTGTGCCATGTACATATCCCCCAGGCACCTAACCCCAGCCTCCTCCCATCTTTGAAAGCCTTTGTCCTCGGGACCCATGAGAAATTCAGGGTTGGCATACATTGGGGCCAGTAGTGTGCATTTCTCTTACTCTTTAAGTTTCCTTCTTATTTTACCCAATGCCTCTAGGAGCAGCTTGACCAATTCTCCATGGGCTCCTCTCTGTCTGTATGCTCTGGGTCCCCCCAGGCACAAGTACACTGTAACTTGATGCTCCACATTCACTCTGTCCAGAGACACCAAGTGTGCCCCCCTCTCTCTCTTCATCCATTCTACCAGTAACCTAGCCTGGGCTACCAAATGTTATAGAGAGAAGTGTTTAAGCCCACCCTTATTTGTCAGGCATTTCAATAAGATTTGTTCTGGGGTGCTTGGAGTGCTATATGAAGTCACTACAGGCAATTTCCAGCATCTGCAGGTCTGTCTTATGTATCCCCATTGGGAACATCTGAACAGGGTTGAGAACTCTAAGAAAACATTCATTTTGACTACATTAATCCTACTCATCAATAAGATGGGGAGTCCCTCCCACTGCTGTGTGTCCTCTTTTATTGTATTAAGGACAAAGACGTAATTAAGACTAGACAGTGATGTCAATGAATGTCCCACCCTAATGCCCAGGTATTTGATATGGTCTGTGACCATCCTGTAGCTCCCTCTGCCCAGCTCACTCACTCTTACACCCCCAATCTCCATCATTTCTGATTTTTTATTGTTATTATTTTTTTTATTTGTTTTTTTCCCTGTTTTTGCCCCATCATCCACTTGCCCCTGACATGGACACATGCATGTGGAGGCACATGCACGCCATGCACTGCGGGATGCCCCACTGCCCGCCTATGCCACCACTGGACCCCCACCTGGTGGTGGCGGGACTACGGGAGGGACAGTGTCCTCCCTGGGAGAGGAGAGGAGAGCCACCAGTGGATGACTCAATTCTGCTCCTACACCCTCCCTCCCCCCGGCCAACCAGTTCTGATTTTTTAAAGTTAATCTTATAGCCCAAAAAACATGCAAACCCCTCAATGGTCTTGGCAACTGCCAGTACCAACTTCTCTGTCTTGGTAAGGAAGAGAAGCACATCATCAGTGTAAAAGTATACCTTATCGAGTGTGCCCCAGGCCTCTTCCACTCCCTTGATGTCCCTGTCCCCTCCTGATGGCATCAGCTAGTGGTTCTATCCCTAGTGTGAATAAGACAGGGGACAGAGGTCACCCATGACTCTTCTCCCTAGCAAGATCAGAGGGCTCCATCACCTCCCCATTTACCAGACTATTGTCCTTGGGCATCCTATAGGACAGCCTAATGGTGTCAATGAAATATTCCTCTGGGTCAAACTCCTGCAGTATTCTAAACAGGTACTTCCACTCTACTCTATCAAAGGAATTATTGGCAACCAGAGAGAGCATGCATGCTCCCACCAGACACTGAGAGGCCACATCAAGAACACTCAAGAGCCTCCTGACATTATGGGAGCAGTGTCTATCTCTGACAAACTCCATCTGGTTGTCCTTCTTCAGATCTGGCAGGATGCCCTACAACTTTCTGGGCAGTGCCTTTAAGACTTTATTGTCACTATTAAGGAGGGAGATTGACCGTAGGTAGAGCATTTTGCTGGGTCTCTGTCACCTTTGTGTATCAGGGTAATAGTGACATTCAATTGGGAGTCCCTCTGGGCCTGCAGCTTTGCCCCTTGCCAACCCTGCTGCAGCCTCCCTTATCTCATTAACTGTCAGTGGCCTGCTTAGGTTCTGTATCTACCTCTCTGTTCATTTAGGCAGGTTCACCTTCTGTATAAAAGTCTCTATTTCCCCCTAATGGGCTGCACATTCCCCTTTATAAAATGCAGAATAAAACTCAACAATGGATCTTTGGATATGATAGCACTGGTCGGTAAGCAACCCCTCCTTATTCCCGACAACTGCTATTAGAGTGGACTTCCTTCCACCTCTTGTTGATCTAGCCAGAAGTGGGCTTGGCTTGTTGTCCCACTCATAGAACCTCTGGTTAGCATGCTTAAGTGCCATTAAGGCACCCTCTGTGAGTTCTGTATTAATGGTTTCCCTGGCAGTCTGTAGGGATTTCAGTATTTCTCCTGTTGGGCCCCAAAAAGACTTACGTTCTAGGCCTTTGACCTGTTTTTCTAACTCCAAGAGTTTATCTTTTTTGCATTTATGCTTTGTGGCCATGGATGCTACCACACTGTGCCACATAAAGGCCTTCCCTGCTTCCAAAATAATGCTTTGGAGGGCACCGTGGCTTCATTTGTGTCCATGTACAGCTTCCAGCTGTTGGTCAGATAATCTTGAAATTGCTCATTACTCAACATGTAAGTGAGGAATCTCCACCTGTGGGTCTGTTGCTGAGGCTGACTAGGCTTAATGGTCACCATAACCCTGGCATGGTCGGATATCATTATGGGGCTTACTGCATGTCTGTTTTTAAAGCCCTGTGATACCACGTGCGAGGTAACATCAAATAATCTATTGGAGACCAGGATTAGTGGGGAAAAGAAAAAAGTGAATTCTTTAGCACCCAGGTTGGCCTCCCACCACGCATCTATCAGGCACACTTTGATTAAGCACTTCCCCCACAAGCTAATAGTAGGTTCCATCCTATGTCTCCCTAGACCTGTCCATCTGAGGGTTGAGTGCACAGTTTAAAGTCCCCACTACGGGACAGGTTGGGGAACTGCTTTGTCTGTAGAATGATGTGCAATAGATCATAAAATACTAGGCCATGATCCGAGGGTACATAAATTATGCCCAGAGTAACCACCTCATCACCGATCCTGCTCTGTACAAAAATGTATCTACCATTGGAGGGTTCTGCTAGCACTCTCTGTTTTACAAAGGAGATGTTTCTATGTAAGACTATGGTGATCCCTCTTTTATGACCATTGTAAGCCACAGCATAGCACTGCCCTCGCCCATTTAATGGTTGAGCTTGGCATGTTCCTCCTCTGTTATATGCATCTCCTGCAGAAACGCAATCTGCATACCCCATTTCTTGAGAACAGCGTATATTTTCCTGCATTTGATCGGGGAGGAGAATGACCTGAACGTTCCAGGTACACACTACAAGATTAGAGATTACTGATATACATACACGGGGGCTGTTGAGGAGGGCTTTACCTGCCAGGCTCAGATCCAGAGCTATCCCTATTCTCAGTGCTCACCCCCACTCATCTTGCTACGGTACTCGTAGTCAGCTCATGTCTTTCAACTAGTATTAAGATTCTGTGCATCACAATACAAACAACGTAAACATAACATAAAAACACTTTAACATAGCCCCATCGGGTGAGGGTGGGTGCCAGATACTGCCTCGATCCTCTGACTTCCCCAGCCTTCCTCTTTCTGTACATTACTCCTCTGTTCTTGAGTTTGGGGTATAAAACACTAATCCATTTAGTTTTGCAAACACAAACCAACCCCTGTGGCATCCCTAAGCCAGTATGGCACAAATTCCACAGAATAGCATCACTTGTATGCTTTTCCCCATCTCCCTCAAGCACGACCTTAAGTACAGTATAGGTGCCCTCCACATTGGAGGGCATCCCCCAAGCTCTACTAGCCCAGTGGTGTGATAAACTAACTGGCCCAGTTTCCAGATGTCCAACTACCTCTCTGACCTCCCCCATCCTCCACCCTGCTCTGCCACTGTCAATATCAGATGATCATGCCTGGTCACACCCCCAGGACAGTGCACAGTGGTACCAGTGTAACATGGTCCATTTCTGTCCCAGCATTAACGATCCACTTGCACCCAACCACACATACATATTCAAAGTAAAATACTGTACATACAGCCCTGCAATGTGTGGGTAAGACAAGTGGACACAGGGCCTCACATCAGTGCCAGTCCAGGCTACTCACAGTTCTTTTTCATTTTGAGGATATAGAATCCCAACAGCGAGGTGACTCACAGCAGCACTAAGAAATGCGCTCTGGAGCATAGCACAAAAGTGGCCCACCTCTGTTCCTGCACTGCAGCCACACATGATGTCCCACATACTGGCAGGCACACTAAGTCCTCTGATATTAAGCTATATGTTCCTCGGGTCACCAGGCAACATACAGCCTTTCTGGCACAGTCGCTGCTGCCATGGTCAGTCAGGGAGGTACTGTAGCATGCCTACTTTAATGGAAGGCAAGATCCACACATGAAGAGGAGCCATGTGAAATCCCTTGACCTTAGCAGGAGGCAGAGAATATGACCACATCAGCCACATGCCACAGTCACCATTTAGAGCATCAGACACTGACAACAAGAAAAATCATAAAAAAAAAAAAAAAAAGAGGGCTGTCCCGGTGGCAAAGAGGGTTGAGGCACTCTGTGCCTTATCTTTTCTCATGGCAGTGACCTGGGTTTGGGTATGAGCTTTGTCTGCTGGGAGTTGGCCTGGGGTGGAGAGGAATGAGAGTCTGTAGAACAAGTCTCCTCTCCTCTCCTTGGAAAGGGTGGTTTGCTAGCTCAGCCCCTGACTGCCCCCAAATGGAGGCCTTTGGGTAGTGCTGGCAGCTTTGAGTGACACGAAGGGAGGGAGGAGCAGTGGTTCTGTAGGTGTGTGCACCTCCATGTATATACCTACGTGCCACCATGGCTGGAGACCTTAGGGAAGAAAACCAGAAAATGGATGGCATGGGCTAAATGAAGCCTGCCCACCTTCCTCTGCTCCACAATGCGGGCTGATTGCTGGCCCATCTGGATGTGTGTCACTGGGTGGGGGGGATGGCCCTCCCCTTACTGGGTGGAATCCCCATGGGGGGAATCCATGGGGATTCAGGCCTGACGGTTCAGTGCCGTGGAGTGCTAGGTGGGGGAGGAACAGGGCTGAGAGTCTGTCTGCACCATCAACAGAGAAAAAGCTCTATGGCAAAAAAAAGAAAGAGAAAAATTACATTTACAGGCATCCTTATTCACTGAGCTTCCTTTCCACACAAAATCTCTTCCCCTTCCCTAGGTCCCAAGAGGTAAATGATTGCCTCCAAGCTTGATCATAAGGGTTGCTGGGTAGGTAAATTGGATGTTGACCTCATACGTTCTCAGGGAATTTATAAGGGGAGAGAAGACTTTTCTCCTCTACTGCACTAACTTGGAGATGTCCTGGAAAAAGAAAATTTGAGAATCACCTACCATCATCTTCCCTATCTTCCTGAAGGTTTGCAATAATTTCTATTTGTCTTGGAAGTGATGGAGACATAACACATATTGGGGGGGCATCTGGGGGAGGCTTGTGTCCTAGAGACCCGGAGCTGTATTAATCTGGATGTGACCTATGGGGCAGGTGAGCTTTAAGACATTGAGTATCCATGATTCTACAAAGGCAAGCATGTCTGAGCCCTCTGTCCCCTCTGGGAGCCCCCTAATTTGCATGTTATTCCAGCTCTGATTATTATTCTGGGTGTTTAGATGCTCATGTAGCTCAGCCAGCTCCCTGTTCAGCTTTCCAGCTTTATCAGGAAGGTTCCCCACCTCTTCTTGATGGCATTTACTCTTGTTTCTGCTGTTGGTATGCAGCCTGCCTGCTCCTCATATTTGGCCTCCAGCTGGTCCAGTTTTGTGGTGACCACATTAAGATTTGGCATCAATGCCACCAGGATCATGTAATGAGACCATCTGCCCCAATGCCTGCTCAGCATCAGCATCAGCTCCAGATCAGGCTGTGGTCCACTTAGCTTCTGTTTTCTGGGTCATCCTTGCTGATTTCGGCCCCACTACTGCAAGGTAATGGTCCATAATCTCTTCCTGTGGCTTTTGAAGTTTGAATGCTGTTGCCCCATGTGTATTTGCAGTCCATTCATCCCCTTTTCGCCTCCCGTCCCAGTCATCCTCCTCCTCTGTTCTCAATGTTGGTGACTCCCTCATCTCAGACCCTTCTGCTGTTGCCTCTTCCTTTAACTCCTACTTCTCTACATGTGCTTTCTCTCTCATTCCCCTTCTTCGCCCTCCCCCTTCTCTTCGCTCCCACTCACTTTTTCCTTTGCTTCTACCACTCAGTCTTCTTCCCTCAAGGTCCAACTTGCCCTTAATCCTTGAAAGGATGTAGTCCTGATGGTCTCAACCTTTAGTTTCTGCTTCTCTCAGTTCCTGCCATTGCCCTGCATATCACCCTACTCCCCAAACTCTCTTTTTCCTCTGCCATTGTCCCTGAAGCCTGGAAGCAGGCTACAGTCATCCCTCTCCCTAAAGGTGGCGATCCTTCTATTCCTGGTAACTACCATCCTGTATCTCTCCTTCCCACCCTGAATAAGTTACAGGAACGCCATGTTCTTTCACAGCTCTCTTCCTTTTTCGAATACTCTTCCTCCTCCTTCTTCACTCCTTTCTGTCTGTTTTTATGAAATCCACTCCACTTTCACCTCCCTTCTTCGACTCACTGACACTGTCCTCTCAGGTATGGATCAGGAAATGATCACCTGCACCATATTTGTTGATCTTGCTAAAGTTTTTAATACTGAGGCATGCCCCCTCTTTCTGGACAAGCGTAAAGCAATGAGACTCTGACTTCTCGTCAGTTGGTTTTGCTTCAAGAGAGAAGGTCTCAAGCTGTCCAGATCAGAAGCTCCATCTCTTTCCAGCTTCCCACCTGTTCAGGCATCCATCAAAAGGGTGTCCTGGGCCTTATTCTGTTTTTCTTTTTTTTTAAACTCTTTATTTAAAAGTTTTCAGTTTTACAAAGGACATACAATACATTTCATACACAAGATATGAACAGTGAACATAGAACAATCAGGCTCAGTGTTACAAGAGAACCTCCAGGCAATTTATTTGGGAAGTAGATAAGGGAGAGGATCTACCATGAGAGACAAAATCTGCATTTCATTTGTGTGGGGATTTTATCAGATTTATACAGTTATATAGTTAAGGGGGCCATGAATTAAGCAGGGTAAAACATTCTTGTGTCTCACGTCATCCTTCTTATTGTAAAGGTTTGTTTACTTACATCTAACAGACTTATGGAACAACATCTGGGTGGAGGGGGGCCTGGTACATCACCCATCTCCTCCACAGTATCTCAAATTGTTCTTGGGTTTTGTTTAACATTGCTGTTAGTCTGTCCATCCTGTAGATTTCTATTAAAATATCTTGCCATTGAATTATGGAGGGGGGGGGTCCCTCAGAAGTCACTTCTTGGTGACAGACTTTTTTGGTGCCAGTATTAAAATGGTTAATAATTTAGCCGAATTGGAGTCTCTGTGTCCGGGTGGTCTGTCAGAGAGGAAAACTAGAAGGGGAGACAATTACAAATTAGGGGAGAAAATTTGCGCTAGGGCCAACTGTAGACTGTTCAAGAAAAGGTGGAATACAGGACAGCTCCAGAAGATATCCCCATGAGTGACTGGTGAGGTATCGCATTCTCTCCAACATTGACCTGCCTTTGTTTTAACATATTTGGCAGTCACTGCTGGTGTCCTGAAAAAACGAATCATGTTCTTCCATGTAAACTCCCTTCATGAAATAGCTGAAATCCCTTTATAGCTGTTGCATAAACAATTTTCCCAAAGTTCAGTTAAAATGGGCAGTTTAAGATCCGAGGCCCATGCCTTCCTAATGTGATCCATGGAATCTCCTTCTAGTGTGCTGATAAGCTTCATAAAGATTTGAGATCATGTGTTCTAGGGAGCTCCATTCACTAAGGCTCTCTTCATGATTTCTATGGGGGGGAGGAGTCTCAGGCCAGGTATTCTTGAACAGGGATTTGATATAATCTCTAGCCTGAAAATACCTAAATCTGTCCTTGTAGGGTATCCCATATCGGGTAACCAGATCTGTGAGACTAAGGACTGTAACAACCTCTATAAGCTGAAATATCATATGGAGTCCCAGCCTTTCCCAATGATGAAAGCCTGGGTCCATTGATGCTGGTTTGAATCCCTTCGAGGTGGGGGAGTGAGCCAAGGAGGGGGCTCCACTGGGTTAAGTTCTTGGATTGCATTATTTTGTGCCAGACCTGTAATGTGGTGTCCATGTAATAATTATCTCTTCTCCTATGGCCTTCCCCCTTTGATCCAGATAGAAGGATACAGTGCAACTGTAACAGGTCTGCTGTCTGCATCTCTAGGTCCTTCCATCTGGCTTGATACATATGGTGGAGCCAGTATAGTATTGTGCATAGCTGAGCTGCTTAATGATAATATTCAAAGTTAGGGAGGGAGAGACCCCCTCTTCTGTGAGGGAGCTGCAAGACAGATAACCGGACTCTTGGTCTCTGGTCCCCCCATATATACCACGAGATTTTTCTGTTGAGGGCTGCATAATATTCTTTAGGTATTGGAATTGGGATTGTCTGTGCTAGGCATAGAAATCTTGGAAGCAGTACCATTCACACAGAGTCTATCCTTTGTGTGAGGGGGAGAGGTAAAACTCTCCACATCTCCATCTCAGCTGTTAATTTGTGTAGGAAGGGAGAGTAATTAGATCTAAACATGGTGTCATGGGAGGGGGTAAGACGAACTCCTAAATATTTTATGCTGGGGGAGTCCCATTTAAAGGGAAACTGTTGTTTGATGGGAGCTGAGAGAGTATAATTTATTTGGAGAGTTTCAGTTTTGACTTGATTTAATTTGTAGCCTGCCAACTCCTTATATTCTTCTAGTTTCCCCCAGAGAGGTGGTAAAGAATGTTCTGGGTTAAATATATTACATTTTAAATATTAAATATATTAGAAGGTCATCAGTGTAGAGTGCTAATTTGTGGGGATGGTCTCCCTATACACTGATACCCTCAATTTGATTCTCCTGTCGGACAGCCTGAGCTAGGGGTTCTAGGTATAAGGCAAACAGCAAGGGCGATAATGGGAACCCTTGTCTTGTTCCCCGCCCCAGTGGTATTAGGGGAGAGACCACTCCATTTGTCTTGATATAAGCTTGGGGGTGAGCGTAGATTGCCTTGATGACCTGCACAAAATCATCTGGAAATCCCAACTGCCCAAGAGTTTGAAACAGGAAGGGCCAGGCCACCCTGTCGAAGGCCTTCTCCACATCCAAACTAAGAAGCAGAAAAGGAGCCTCCGACAGGGTAGCCAGGTGAAGGATCTGCAAGGTTCTCTTAATTTTGTCCTGTGTTTGCCACCCTGGGACAAACCCAGTTTGATCCTTGTGTATTAGTCCAGGCAGGAGTGTCTCCATCCTACCAGCCAGGACCTTACATAAATAACTTATAGTCGGTTTTTAGTACCGAGATAGGTCAAAATGAAGGGCAATTGGTTTGGTCCTTGCCTGGCTTAAGGATACTTGTTATAGAGGTGTAGTTCCAGGTGCGGGGTAATGCCCCACCCTCCTGAACCTCTCTACAGGTCGCTAGAAGGGCTGGCAGAAGAGGGTGTCGGAATGCCCTGAGAAACTCTCCTGTATATCTGTCTGGGCCTGAGCTTTTGCCCATTTTGATGTTTGATAATGCATTTGCCAACTCCTGAGCTGTTATAGGTTGGGTCAAGGTCTGTTGTTCTAATGTTAATGAGGGCAATTTCAGTTTGTCCAGAAAGGCCTTTACTTTGCTAGGTTCTGCTTCTTTCTCTGGGGTGTATAATTGTTTGTGAAAGGTTAAGAATGCCTTCCTTATTTGAGGTGGTAGGGTGGTTAATTTTCCTGTTAGTGGATCTCTAATTTGGGTAATGGTGGCCAGTATAGTACGTTGTCGAAGGCGATGTGCTAACAGTCTGGTGGCCCATGGGCCCCCTTCATGGTATCTGTGTTTCAGCCTCTGCAAGGCCTGCTCAGTTCTGATCTCTAAAATTTTTTGTAATTGATCCTTAGTGGCTTGAAGCAAGGGAAAAACTCCTTGGTCCCCAGATGCATGTTGTGTCTGTAAATCTTTAGGCTGACTTTGCAGGAATTCCTGCCTAGCCGATTGCTGCTTCTTCTGATGGGAAGCATATTGTATTATTTGTCCTCTCACGACAACTTTAATGGTGTCCCATATGGTCAAAATGGTCAGGTCTGGGTGTGCATTCTCAGAAATTATTTGAGGGATTCGATCGGTTATGAGGTCCTGGACGTCTTTGAAATTTAAGAGGTAGTTATTAAAACTCCAGATGGTTTCCCTCTATTCAGAGGGTCAATCCAGCCTTAAGAGTAAGTGGGAATGGTCCTAAAGAGAGGAGGGTGCCACTGAACAGTCCCAAACCCTATACTGGTGTTCCCCTGAAATATGGAAGTTGTTTTTTTTTTTTTGTTTTTTAACCAGAAATAGCACACTAAGCTGAAAGTTTTTTTACAGGAGTGACCTGGGAGCACAAGAAAGTTAAGTGACTTGCTCAGGGTCACACAGTGTACAAGTGGAATCTGTGGGATTCAAACCCAGGTGTGGTGTGTTGGATGTCACCAGATTTGCAGCTCAGAGCCTTAAACCACTGCGCTATACTGCCTCCCATAATCTATGTGAGTGTAGATTCTATGTGGTGGGGAGTAATGGGAATACTCCTTTTGGTGGGGATGCTGAGCCCTCCAGACATCTAACCATTGCATCTCTTTAGTGTAGGCTATCATAGCTTTCTGTGCAGCAGTCCTTCTCGGGATTTTAGTGTTAGTGGTGTCTAGTCTGTCATAAATCTGATTATGGTCCCCTCCCAGCACCAGGACTCCCTGCTGTACTTCTGTAATTTTCTGTAGCAGTGGGTGTATTGCCTAGGCTTTAGTGCCAGGGGAATGTAGATGGATACTAATGTGATCTGTTGTCCTTCCAGGGTACCCACCACTATTGCCAAGTGGCTCTGAGGGTCAACATAGGAGTTGGTAAGATGGAAGGGGGTAGCCCTGGGGACAAGAACCACAGTTCCCCTGCATTTCCCCTTCCTGAAGGAAGAGGCTATGACATATGAGAATCCAACCTTAGTGAGCTTAAGATGCTCTGGTTTACTCAGGTGTGTTTCCTGGAGTAAAATAAAACTGGGTTTTTGGTTTTTTAAATTACTGAGGACTTCATATCTCTTGACTGGATTATTTAATCCGTTCATATTAATTGAACTAATTAAGAGGGTCCATGAATGATTCATTTTAATTTCCTATTGTTTCTCCTCTGCATTAATTGGGGACTATCTGGTCCCTCCTGTTGGAAATGCACTAAATATTTCCTCTGGTATAGCCCCTTATCCCAGTCCTTCCTTTCCACTCGATCCTCTAATCTATGATTTGCTCTCCCTTTCCCGTCCATCTCCCCTAAGTATAGGGCAGATGTATTAAGCCTTTTGCATCTTAACAGGAACACACTAACTTTCCACAGTAGCCTGAGAAAACAAGTAACATGGAAAACATACAAACAATTTAGAACTATTTACAGGATGACCTCCAAGGTTGGAGGGCTCTAATTTGCACCCTCTGTATGAGAGAGACAAGGCACCTTCCAGTACCAAATCTCCCTCTGTAGGAGGAAAGGTGGCACTAGCTTGTGCCAGACCTCCTCGGGCGCTTAAACGCGGGTACTGTGGTGTTATGGCTATTGAGAAAAATGTCACTATCAGTGCCTCCAAGGCAAGGTAGAAAAACATTTCCTGAGGTTTAATAAGAGTAAGCTCTATTGCCCACATTATGATGTTTCCCAGACTGTGATCCCGATTGCAGTCAAATATATGTCTAGTGTGTCTGCATCCATTATCTTGTAGTGTCTATCAGGCAATCTCCCCACTCAGCGAGGCTCTCTCATAGTGGGAGGAGGGATGGAACCACCCGGTGGTGTCTGGAGAGGCTTCAACATCGTAGGTACAACTGTTCCAAGCCGAGTTTCTCTATTTAGGGATAAGGCTCAATGTCAAGGCCTCCCAAACCCAGTGCAGAGCTCTGCATTCGAGCCAAATCTTCTGCCCCCCACCCCCCCATGTCAGGAAGGTGCCCCAGATTAATCTGCAAGGTTCTCAATTGTGAACAACATATGGAATCAGGGGTGGGCTAGGAGGTAAACATCCCTCTGCTATACCCCTGAAGGTATTAAGTACAAATGATGTTAAGTTTTAAGAGAAAAAAAAAAAAGGAATGAGACCCCTTCCGACATGTAGCTCCAAAATATGGAGATGCACTTAATAATCGTGTTCAGTTCAGTTATTCAGTAAGGGGAGAGAGGAGCCAGTGACAGTATAAGGGTGTCTCCAATAAGGATCAGTCTGGCTTACAAAGGAGTATATCGTTGTTCCCCCCTGCACAGATTGAGGAAGCCACGCACACAGAAGGGAGAGAAATCGTGTCCTTCGGGTAAGAAAAAAGGAAAGATAATATTAAGCCAGTACTCAGCTCAGGTAATAGTAGTCAGATTTCCACCTGCAACTGAAGTGTCTTGAACATCAACCACACACAGTAAGGACTTCACTTCTTGTAAAGTTTTTGGTGCTGGTTGTTGGGCCTGTCTTCTATTTCTACGATGCATGGAGGGCGACCACTGTGAGAGAGGGGGGCGAGGTTGTTGGTGGTGTTCCTGCTGGTCTGGGTGAACATTCCATCTCTTGGCTCGGAGTTCTTGGCGGGCCTGCTCTGAGGAATCATGTGCCTTGGTTCCAGAATCCCAGAAAACTCAAAGCTTCTCTGGAATAAGGGTTTGAAAAAGGATACCTTTTTCTTGAGAATGGAGGAATAAGCAGTAGTCATGGTCAAAATAAAGGCATGCTGTGTTGTATCTGACCACCTTTTGTGACCAGGCTGTTTTATCAGAAAGTCCTTGTCCCGGTAGCTGGATATCTTCATGACCACTGATCTAGGGCGTGCCATTGGATCGGCTGGTCTGGGCATCAAGGATCTATGCGCCCTTTCTATTTTGAATTTAAATGTTGCCGGTAGGTTCAGAACATCTCTGAGAAGATCCTCCATGAATTCCTCCATGCGCCCCACTTCAGAGCCCTCTGGGAGGCCACAAATCCGGAGGTTATCCCTCCTGGAGTGGGCCTCAAGGTCAAGTAGTTTTTCCTGCACAGTTGTCTGACAATCTATCAGGTAGTCTAGGGCTGTCTGTATTCTGAGGGTCTGTTCCTTGGTCTCCTCGATGCGCTTTTTGGCTACATCTACTCTGTCTTCTACCAACTGGATTCTGCCTTGGAGCACCTGAAACTCCTGCTTATTCTCCATATGAAAGGCTTTAATTTCAGCCATCAAGGATTCCAAGTGGGCTCTCATTAACAGTTCAGTTTCTTGGTCGGTGTCGGCCTCTGCTGTAGCATTGCTGGCTGGCGAGGAGCTCCAGCTGGTGTACTCCTGGTCTGCTAATCTGCCTTCATCAGGCTTTTTTTTTTAAACTTTTTGATTGGGACCTGCTTGCCTTTGATCCCCCAGACATTTTTAGTGCTGCAAAGGTAATTTTTGTAAAACCGTGATGCTCTGGGGGATATTTATTCCTTGGGGTTGTAGCGAGTTTAGGAGGAGGCAGCCATGCAGGTCGGTGACGTCACCGGAAATCTCTATTCTCTTTTTCATATTCCAGAACAAGCTCACCTTTGTCTGTTCCTCTGCGTCAATTCATATGTACACTGATGAAACAGTACTTTTTGCATGTGGCTCCTCTTCCCATCATCTTACTTCCCAGCTACAGCTGGATATTGACAATATTTAGCGCTGGTTCCAGTCTAACCAATTGTCCCTCAATGCCATAAATACAGTTTCCATGACTTTTGGCACCAGAGAGAGGCTTATCAGACTCTCTCCCCTCTTAATTTTCCACACCCTTGATGGTGTTATGATTAAGGATGTATCCACCATTAAATGCCTCGAGGTATCGGTGGACCAATATCTTGATTTCTGGGTGCATTTTAATGACATACACCATAAACTCCACCCCAAGCTTGGTGCAATATACAAGAACAATGTGAGTATCCTGCTTTCTGCTCACCAAGAGATTGTTTTAATGATGAGTCTCCCTATTTTTGACTATGGTGACATCGTTTACAGCGGAGCTCCCAAATCCTCCCTTGATGGACTGGACCCTCTCTGTAACTCTTTTTGTCATTTTGCCTTAGAATGCCCTTTTCATACCCACCACTGCAGGCTTTACTCTGTCCTATCACTCACCTCTCTTGGTGCAAGGTGCCTTGCCCATTGTGCCTGCTTTTTATCCAAATAATCGATTGCTTCCCCTCCCTTCTACCTTACTTACCTATAATCCTCCCCCCCCCGACCCTCTCTGCAGTAATATTTCCAATCTCTTTGTATTTTATCTAGGAAATCTACTGCTGGCCAAACTACCTTTTTGCATCGCTTTCCTAAACTCTGGTCCATGCTTCCCCTGTCAGTCTGGTCTGCCTCTTCTGCTCTCTTTTAAGTCTATTCTTCATGTCTTTTCTTCTCATACCTGCAACTGTCCATGACCCTCCACCTCTTGACTTTCTTCCCCCTCGCTTACATTGTCCTGGTTAGTGGTGGGCGAAGTGGGCTCAATCCGCTCCGCAAAGTGATTCGTGGAGCAAAGGCAGATTCGAGGAGTGCTCCGCAACTCGAAGCGGAGTACTTCGCGTTATTATGAGGACACGAAGTCCTCTGGAAACAATGACTTTGCATTACTCCGCCTCCCCAGGCCACTACTCCACCAAATTTACGGTGAAGTGCATTGCGGACTATGCATTTCGCCTCACTTTGCCTTGTTTTTGAGCTCCAAAGGCGAATTTTGCAGAGATTCATGGGATTTCAGGTCACATGGGCTCTATATTGATCTGAACAGCCTCAGTTTGGGGTAGTATGTGTAGGAAGGAGTAGGAAACAGTGTGCTCTGATAGCTTTCTGTGATAGAAATCTTGTAAAAGCTGTTAAAAAAGCATATTTGCATTTTTTGGGGGGTGCTCCAACTTTAGTTCATCGATTGTAGGAAACCCTCCTGTGCTCATATCATCGAGCGTTTTTGTTTTTGTGTGGATTTTGAATGTTAATTTACAACATCGAGTGTGTGTGGTGAAAGACAGTGAAAGTGTGATTTGGGGGAGGAGCATATCTGTGGTGTAAGTAGATTTAAGTTGGAGAAATAGTGATTTCTTTGTTTTTTGGTTATATTTCTGTTATATAACTGACTGTGTTAATGTACACACAGTAATATTGTCAGTAATAGTTGAGATTTTCTTGCTGTTTGTGTGTGGATGTGGTGCAGCAGTTCATAACGTCAGTGTCATAATGTCATAATAACATCATAATGTCAGTGTCAGTGGCTCAGTAGGTAGCACACTCGCCTCTGAGGCTGGGAGATCAGAGGGTTATGGGTTCAGTTCCCACATCTGGCACTTGGGTTAATATCCCAGTACTGACACTGTAGTGCAGCATGAGAGGGGTGCTGCACTTCTGAGGTGCCGTCTTTCGGATGAGACGTTAAACCGAGGTCCCATCTGCCTGGATTGGTGGTAGTTCAGGTGGATGTTAAAGATCCCATGGCACTTATCGAAAAGAGTAGGGGAATTTCCCTGGTGTCCTGGCCAAATTTCCCTCATTCACTAAAATTACCACCAACAGCTTAATCTGGTTCAAGGTCAGTTGGCATTCATCTGTATCCCCCTCCCCCGGGTCATGCCTGAAAATAGGCAGGATTTGTCTAGTGTGCTTACCCGGTCAACAAAAACTAAATTAAATAAATAATTTCAGGTTGTTTACATTACAATACGTAACGTGGCATAGTACTGAACTTTTGCATTTGCTACGCATTACTCGTTCAGCATTGTAGACAAATTGTTCTGTGTGTGAGTGTGCGTGCGGTGTTGCGTGCATCAAATAATACACCTTTTATTGTGCCACAGACTAGTGTAATTGCAGGTGCAGCAGTGTGAACCTGCTATCCACTGCAGCTGCCTGATTTTGTACTGCAATCACGGTACTTGTTCTTTGTTTTGCTGCTTGTAGTGTAGTAAAAATCTGCACTGTCTGCAATCAGTGCTCCCCCCCCCCCCCAACATTCAAAAGGAATTTTTTACCAGATTGGGTTGTTTTGTGACCTCATCAGCACCACTGGTTACTGAAGTTGTTTTCATTGGCGTGACAGTCTCAGACTAGTTCTTATCTGTTGCTGAAGCTACAGTTGTTTTTTTGGCTTCACATCCAGTGTCCCCCCAATCAGAGAGTGAACGTATCAAAATCTGAATTTGGTTATAATATTGTGGTTGATCCCCAAAATGCCTGCAAAGAGACGTGCAAGCAAAGCTGTTTCTCGCCATGGCAATGTTGGCAGTAAGATAGTCTGTGGGTGTGGTAGTAGTACACAGATGCAGAAGTGCATTGCTGATGTGAAGAAAGGTATTTCTCCTGCAATGTTTTTTATAGTCCAATCAGTAGCTTCACTCATTGTAAGAGGAGATGATGTTTTCCCAGCCGGTGGTGTTAGTGTTACTAGTGTTAGTGGTGGTGGTAGTATTAGTATTGTTGCATCAGGTTCTAATTCTGACCAGTTTACCATATCCAAAAATATTGAGTGTGAAGCAGTGCAAGTGAGTGGCAGTGTAGATGATGTCATACTTCACAGTAACACCTCAGTAACTGAACCTGAGGATTCTGATTATCATGTCAATGATAGCATACAATGTGATATTCCGTCCACCGTGGCAGTTAATGTCATGCATTTTCCATGCAGTGATTCACAGTGTGGTGAAAAAATATCAGGTGATGGTGGTGTAGATGCTGATGATGGTGATGATGATGATGATGTTGACGTGGTTGCAACATGCAGTCCACATGCTAGCATCCAAGCAGAAGATGTGGATATGTGTGACGTTGATGAATATGATGATGATGTAACTGACCCCAGTTGGGAACCGGAGAAAAAGAAATGAAAAGTGGCTGTGTCTGAGTCTGTTTGCAGGGATCCCCCCCCCCCAGTAAAAACTTGTGATCTACCAGTTTTAGTTGATGATGATGACCCAGTAATCAATTTGATAGGTAGTCGTAGTGGTTAGTTGCAGTCCAGGTGTGCAGTGCCCAAAACATCACGTGCCCCCCAACTTCAGTGCTTAAAATAACGGACTTAAATAAGCCACATCATGGACATGTTAAAAGCAGAGCATCACAATCCCTTGTTTGGGATTTTTTTGTTCAAGATGCAAATGATGAGTCCATTGCAATCTGCCAGGTTTGCCATGTGCGTGTGAGTCGAGGTAAAAAGGGGAACCATCTGGGCACAGGAGGACAGCATACGCATCTTAAGAATAGGCACTTGGCACTGTGGACCCAGCACAAGCTGGCAGCTAATACCAGAGTGGGGTGTTCACCCTCGTTACCAACAACCATAGCCAGCATGTTGTCCCCTTCCATGACTGTTAAGTCCAGTAGGAAATTAAACATGTGCAATAGTGAGGTAATAAGAGCAGATGATTACTACAGGCATGATGAGGTGGAGGACCATAATGAGTTTAAAATGTTGTCCAGTGCTGGTGAGAGTAGCAGTTTTTGTGATGGTGGTGGTGGTTGTGGTGAATGCAGTATGTCTAGTGCAAGTGGTACATCAACCCCGGTTGGCAAATCCGGCAAAATAACAGCATTTCTGGGTTTGTCACCATCACCTGTACAACTGTCTTCATCAAAGGTCCACACTCCAATGCCAATGCCATTTATCACAGAGCACAACCATTTGTGATCACACCCCATGTAAAACGTTTAAGTCAGCCCATGTTACAGAGTGTTTTTGTGCATAAGCTGAAGTACCCCCCGAATCATACAGTGTCATGCGAACTTAATGCTGCTGTAGCAGAAATGCTGGCAACTGATCTTTTGCCCTTCTTCTTTGTGGAGAATTCTGGGTTCCGGCGGTTTGCTGCACATGCCTGTCCAAAATGGAAAGTCCCATCCAGGACATACTTTTCTACCCGTGCTGTCCCTGAGTTGTTCCGCACTGTGTCCGACTCAGTAAGACATGCCCTTCAACATTCCTCCTCTCCATTCATCCATTTAAGTATGGATATGTGGACAAGTGGCAAAACAGCGGGAGTTCATATTTGTGTATAACTGCACACTGGACGCAGGTGCCGGGGGTTGTTTGTGATGTTGGTGGTGTGAATAATCAGTGCAGTAAGGTGGATTGTCACGGTAGCAATCTCCCTGGAATTCGACAGCATGCAACGATTGCTATGCGCAATGTGACCTGTTCACACACTGGACAGAACATGTTGGATGTGGTGCTGACTGAAATTGACAGATGGCTAAACCCTCTGTCCCTGAGAGCTGGGTTCATAGCAAGTGACAATGGGTCAAATGTGGTGGAATGCATCACAAATGGTGTTTTTTTTCGTGTTCCATGCATGGCCCACTGTTTAAATCTTGTGGTTCAGGAGTTTCGGCAGCACCCTGATATAAATGAAATGCTGACCGTTGCACGATGTATCTGCTCTCACTTTTCAAGATCTGGAAAGGCCCGTGACCAACTGCGGCAGTTGCAGATACAAAACAGCCTGCCTCAGCACCGCTTGAAGCTGGAAGTTGTCACCCGATGGAACTCCACTTTATACATGTCAGAGAGGTTGTATGAACAATACAAAGCCATCTCAGAAATCTTGTTATGCACACTAGTCGTGACAGTTCCGAGGCCTCCATGTCTACGACGACTGAACAGTGGCACCTCATGGAGTCTGTAATAACAATTTTGTGGCCTTTTGAACATGCTACACAGGCAGTGAGTGGTGAGTCAGCCTCCATCAGCCAATCAATTCCACTGCTGCGGGTGCTGAAAAAGACATTGGTGAATGTACAGCATAGCCTTGATGTTACCGGAGATGGTGGCAGCAGTATGTTGCTGCAACGCATGCTGACAGTATTCGACCAGAATTGTCACATTGTGAGCATTCAGAGTAGTGATAACTTTGCCATGGCAACAATGCTGGACCC
Source organism: Neoceratodus forsteri (assembly GCA_016271365.2). Taxonomy (NCBI): domain Eukaryota; kingdom Metazoa; phylum Chordata; order Ceratodontiformes; family Ceratodontidae; genus Neoceratodus; species Neoceratodus forsteri. The sequence continues at coordinate 741,555,189 of CM057449.1, forward strand.
ACGATACAAATGTGGAATTGCATCAGTACTGGAGGGAGGGCCTGAACAGGTAAAAAATATCAGTGGTCAACTGATGCACTTGTATCATGGGCACAGAAGTCAGGTGCCAAGGTCAGCAAACCTCAGCAGCTAATCCAGCTGAAGGTGTACCTGGAGGACCATCAAGCATATCCTGCAAGGGGAAGGGGACTGCAGTTCCATGTGGTCTGTCATCCAAAGTGGCTGGCGTCAACCCACTTTGGGAGGCTTTGTCCCAAGCGGGTATTTGTGAAATAAATGATTCGGGAAAACAGATGATGCATCAACAACTGGACATAGTGCAGCACAGAGAATGGTTGAGTCATATTTGTCTGAAAACAGGCATCTGACAATAACTGAAGATCCTCTTTTGTACTGGAGTGGAAAGGTCACTGAATAGCCAAAGCTGAATGCAGTGGCATTGAAGTACCTCACATGCTCACCCTCCAGTGTAAGTGTTGAGAGGGTATTTAGCTCAGCAGGTGCAATAGTCAGGGATCGTTGGACAAACCTGTCTCCTGCAAATGTTAGTTTGCTAACATTCATTAAAATGAATGAGAGGCACATACCAGCACAGACTGCAACCTCGGTATTCGTACCCCGGCCTAGTCATGGTGGTCTTGCTGATGTGGAAATGGACCATCCTGGTGGCACTGGCTGCCTGAAATGGCACATCACTGATGTAGATGACGACACAATGGAGAAATAATTTTCCAGTGGTCAGACTTCAGACATCGATGACTGTGAGGGCAGCTTTCTTTATGAGGATGATGATGTGGTTAATGTTGGCTGGTTTTAACTGAAATTTTTAAAAGGCGGTGTGCCCTCCTGGACCACCACCACCACCAGGACTGCTGTTAGCCACTGCCACCACTGAGCCTGAGTCTGTCCGTCCACTGGACCATCACCACTGGGACTGCTGTTAGCCACTGCCACCACTGAGCCTGAGTCTGTCCGCTCACTGGACCACCACCACCAGGACTGATGTTAGCCATGGCCACCACTGAGCCTGAGTTTGTCCGCTCCCCTGGACCACAACCACTGGGACTGCTGTTAGCCACTGCCACCACTGAGCATGAGTCTGTCCACCCCGGACCACAACCACCGGGACTGCTGTTAGCCACTGCCACCACTGAGCCTGAGTCTGTCTGCCCCCCGGACCACCACCACCGGGACTGATGTTAGCCACCACTGAGCATGAGTCTGTCCGCCCCCCCCGGACCACCACCACTGGGACTGACGTTAGCCACTGCCACCACTGAGCATGAGTCTGTCTGCCCCCCTTGACCACCACCACCGGAACTGATGTTAGCCACTGCCACCACTGAGCATGAGTCTGTCCGCCCCCTGGACCACCGCCTCCGGGAATGATGTTAGCCACTGCCACCACTGAGCCTGAGTCTGTCCGCTCACTGGACCACCACCACCAGGACTGATGTTAGCCATGGCCACCACTGAGCCTGAGTTTGTCCGCTCCCCTGGACCACAACCACTGAGACTGCTGTTAGCCACTGCCACCACTGAGCATGAGTCTGTCCGCCCCCCCGGACCACAACCACCGGGACTGCTGTTAGCCACTGCCACCACTGAGCCTGAGTCTGTCTGCCCCCCGGACCACCACCACCGGGACTGATGTTAGCCACCACTGAGCATGAGTCTGTCCGCCCCCCCAGACCACCACCACTGGGACTGACGTTAGCCACTGCCACCACTGAGCATGAGTCTGTCTGCCCCCCTGGACCACCACCACCGGAACTGATGTTAGCCACTGCCACCACTGAGCATGAGTCTGTCCGCCCCCTGGACCACCGCCTCCAGGAATGATGTTAGCCACTGCCACCACTAAGCATGAGTCTGCTCCTTGGACCACCACTACCGGGACTGGTGTTAGCCAATGCCACCACTGAGCATGAGTCTGTCCACCCCCGGTCCACCACCACCGGGACTGCTGTTAGCCACTGCCACCACTGAGCATGAGTCTGTCCGCCCCCCCGGACCACCACCACTGGGACTGATGTTAGCCACAGCCACCACTGAGCATGAGTCTGTCTGCCCCCCCGGACCACCACCACCACCGGAACTGATGTTAGCCACTGCCACCACTGAGCATGAGTCTGTCCGCCCCCTGGACCACCACCTCCGGGACTGATGTTAGCCACTGCCACCACTAAGCATGAGTCTGCCCCCTGGACCACCACTACCGGGACTGGTGTTAGCCAATGCCACCACTGAGCATGAGTCTGTCCACCCCCGGTCCACCACCACCGGGACTGCTGTTAGCCACTGCCACCACTGAGCCTGAGTCTGTCTGCCCCCGGACCACCACCACTAGGACTGCTGTTAGCCACTGCCACCACTGAGCCTGAGTCTGTCCGCCCCCTGGACCACCACCACCGGGACTGCTGTTAGCCACTGCCACCACTGAGCCTGAGTCTGTCCGTCCCCGGACCACCATCATCAGGACTGCTGTTAGCCACTGCCATCACTGAGCCTGAGTCTGTCCATCCCCTGGACCACCACCACCGGGACTGCTTTTAGCCACTGCCACCACTGAGCCTGAGTCTGTTCAGACCACCACATCCATCAGCCACAGACACAAAGCTTCTTAATATTTAAACCATAAAGTGAGTATGTGTACTCATGTTTGTGTTATGCTGTTTCACTTCCTTTAGTTGTATGTTTTGTTTTCTGTAGCTTTTCAGAGCCACAATGGTAAAATATATACAGTACACTTATTTTGTTTCTTTTACAGGTTAACAAAAAAAGTCTCCATCGCTAAAACTCGGTGGGAATGGTACTGCAGCTGTACCGTACAGAGAGGATTCGGAACCAATGGAATATCCATGTGAAATCCATTCTGGTAAGTATGAAGATTTTATTTAATCCGTTTCATTGTTTTGGAAAGACTGCTGCAAATATTTTACACACAGGTTGTGTTAGTTGACAAAATGTGGGTTTCAGTGTAACTTGACTTGAGAAGAGATTCAGAACCAGGGAGGGAAATTAAGTTGTATGAAGTCATTCATTGTTTTTTTTACGAAACTTCCAGATGCTTTGTTGTTCTGCCAAACTGGCCTTATCGAAAAAAGTTCTTCACCATCAGGCACCCCCCTCCCCCGGGCTTGGGCACACATGCAACATGCAGACGTCGTTTCATTAGATGGCCATGACCATCATTAACAACAACCGGAATCCAGAAGGATGCAGATGAAATCTGTGAAGAAGTAACAAAATAAGAAACCAATACAGACAAACCAGTAAATATGACCCCCTCCCAAAAAAAAATACTTACCTTCTTGTGCTTGAGAGTTATCCGTTTCCAATTTCAGCGCAAAAAATTCTCATTGAGCACTGGAATGTGCACACCAACAGTTTCTGTGTGACATGTGATGCAGAACAATACCATGAGTGCATGTCCATGTCAACCCCCCTCCTCACCTACAAAATACACCACCATATATCTATCTCTATATATATATATAGAGAGAGATATATATATACAGTATCTACTCACCAAGGCTACTATTAGTGTACAGCCAAAGGGCACCCTTCAATCCAGTTGAGATGATCACATTGCATTTGCTCGAATCGCCTCGCAGAACACATTGGACCAGCAACAGGATGCTCACGGTCATCATTTTATACTGGGGGGCTTTGTATGTGCTGAAACAATCTCATTTCACTGTGTTACCACTTGTCAATGTTTTGCACACAAGGAGGATGCATTTTGGGCCTGCAGAAAAAATCTGGGACCCTGTGCCACCACTGCGTGCATGACTGAGTGTGCCATTAATTCTGGGGGACTTTGTATGTGCTGAAACAGTCTCATTTCACTGTGTTACCACTTTTCAATTTTCTGCACACAAGGAGGATGCATTTTGGGCCTGCAGAGAAAATCTGGGACTCTGTGCCACCACTGCGCGTATGACTGAGTGCGCCATTAATTCTGGGGGACTTTGTATGTGCTGAAACAGTCTCATTTCACTGTATTACCAGTTGTCGACTTTCTGCACACAAGGAGGATACATTTTGGGACTGCAGAAAAAATCTGGGACTCTGTGCCACTTTTGTGTGTTCTGTGATTGTTGTGAGCTCATGATGTCTTACTGACATTACAATTAAAGCAGCATTGCAAGAATGTCCTGACAATTTTGAACTGTACTTTTTTATGCTATTTTACATTGCCACAACCACCACTAGTTACTTCCAAGTCTTGACTTGAATGATACGCTTCTTTTCACAATTTATGTCTGCTTTACTCAGCTGACTACTTTTTTATGTATGAAAAAAATATGAGCACGCCCTCCAATATTGTTCTGACCAGGTTTGTACTTATTTGCAGCTGCTTTTCAATAACTATTGTTCCGTGGTGTCATAAAACACTGCCTGCTGCATAACTGTTAATTAACAACAGAAGTGATATATAACAACTAACTGATGTGATAGAGAAAAGCACAGGAAAACAATGACAAAGACCTGGTCAGCACCAATTTCAAAGGAATGCTCCTTTCATTATTTCACACATGAAAAAAGGTAGTACAGTAGACTCAACTACTGCAAATTCTCGTATCATTCCAGTCAGTCAGGATGTAAGTAAAGGAAGTTGTAACATAGCATTAAAAAATTTAGCTCAGAATTCTCAACAGATTGTTGTGCTGCTGCTTTACAGAGATTCACTACATTACATAGCTATGGTGATGCATATAACCTAATATGTGGGGGCCTTACTCCCACTGGAATATTTCTTGCTCCACAGAGTGCAATATATTTCTGTGAAAACCGCCCATAATTTCATTACAGTGTGTCACGTGATGGAGGAATTACCGTTCAGAAAAGCCGCCCACATTCTGCCCCCTTTTCTGAGCAATGTTAGGACGTGATGCCAGGGGAGCGCAGGTGCATGCTCCACTATAGTGAATGTCTGGCAGCTATCCCAATGTTTGCTTATGTTACAAGGTTGACTTTGTGGTGAAATGTGGGAATGTTTCCACTAACAAGGCTCTTCTTACTGGAAACATGCCCACACGTTTCACCACAAACTGACCATTTAACATAAAGAAACATTCGGAAAGCTGCCGGACAATCGGATATTCACTGTAAGGAGCACGCACACGCGCTCCCCTGGCATTATGTTCTAACCTTGCTGAGAAGGGAGGCAGAATGTGGGCATATTTTCAGAATGGGAATTCCTCTGTCACGTGACACACTGTAATGAAATTACAGGTGGTTTTCACAGAAATGTATTGCACTATATGGTGGAAAAAAGATTCCCCATGAAGGGCAAATGTGTATGATTAAACAACAACAAAGAAAAAACACACAAAAGCAGTACAACACAGTAGTGGTGTGGTGTGAGGGGGCCAGAAAACAATCCTGTAAGTTACTGTGGCCGTGGGATGCCGTGGTGGTCCAGCAGCAGGTGCAGCATTGTAACTATTTGCTGCTGCTGCTGTTCTATTGTGTTGCCCTATTGCTACAAATCACTGACCCTCTGATTGTTTTCTTGTAGAGCTGCCCACACCAGGGCGATGTCAGCCTGTGTTGCAAGGACTGTGGCAGGGTCCACTGCAGCAGGGAATCCAGGTAGTGGGGGTGGTGATGGTGGAGAGGGTGATGCTGGTGGCTGTGGTGGTGGTGGAGCAGCTGCTGTACTGGCCCTCCTCCTTCTGCGGTGGTGGTGACTGAGAGGCACAACTCCCACCCTCAGCCACTGCCATGGAAGGTCCAGCAGGTGGATGCCTGGCCCCTTCCGTGGCAGCCTGACACACTGCCCTGTGGTGGTTGAGCATGTGGATGTGCTAGCCACCGGTCCCCAAATGTGTCCCATGGGGGCCATAGTGGACCACCACACCACACAGATGGCACACCACCACTGTGCTGTCTTCCCCCACACAGTTAAAAAACTCCCACACTGGGGAGCTGCGGGGGGGCTAGGCACAGTCCTTGCACAAGTCCCACCACCTACATTTTCCAGGGCCACCTCCTGTGGCTGTGGAGGTAGTGGAGGGGGTGCTGCTGGAGCCCCTACAGCTGCTACCGGTGGCACTGGTACTGCTGCTGCTGCTTCTGTTGCTTCAACATGGGGGGGAAGCAAAACCCAGGAGTCGGGACTGGTTCAGCATGACAAGACCGCCCCGCCCGCCATGTATCCGCACTCCCCTCTGACCGCGCCCACAGACCAGCGACTCGCCTTCTTCTGGGTCCATCCTAACACAACAAGTCCCCGGGCCGACACACACACACACACACACACACACTGGCACTCACTGACACACACAGTCAGTCACACACTCACACAAAACAAAACCAAACATAAAAAATATTCACTAACAAAAAAAAACACAAATACAATACAAAAACTAAATAAAGATATAGCTTTTAAAAAAGCGATTAGTTTTCTTCAGTACTGAAAAGCAAGTGGCAATCATGCACTTTCACTCCTAGTCTCCTCTCACAAAGCTTTCTCCCTCTACAAATGCAAAGGAGAAAGTGAAACTGCTTCTCTGACTCACTTCCTTCCTGCCTGGCGAAAGCATGCGTCTTACAGTACTGTAAGCCATGTGATGTATGGGGGGCTGCCTATTCTCTTCTCACTTCGACTTACTTTGCATTAAGGCATAATGGCAACGCGAAGTAGTAATAATAATAACGCTAAGTGAGCACTTTGCAGTGTCCACTTTGCTGGTGGATTAAAATTTCGCTGCATCTCTAGTCCTGGTCATTTAAGTCCCCCTTCCCTTACATTACCTATGTGAGTAATTTTCTTCTATTTACCAATGCTCATTTTTTTACTTACCTCATGTACATGTTGTACTGATTTGCCTTCCAGTGTTATGTTGCTTTGATATACTACATTGCTGTACATAACTTCTGGGGCTGGATTTTCAAACCTCCGAGTATGCCATAAGCCCCAGGTATGCTTAACATGTGGCGCACGAGGCTTGCAGCATTTTCCTGGCCTGCAATCAAGAGTTTCTATCCCCTGCCCCAATTGTCGCATAGTAGACCGTTCAAATCATGAAACAAGAAATATGGAGTTTTGACTATGCCATTACTCGTATACAGAATGCTGAGCATAAGCTGTTGACATACAGTGTTAGACCAGTGCTCAAAACTGTGAATCCATGTAGTGACATATTGTTATCAAAAGTGAATGCAAGTCTCTGTACCATCAAAAACTGGTGACAAGGAATTTCTTACAACTGAATTCAGTACAAACTGAGGATTTTGTGGTGTGTCCAAATGTGCAAGATTCAAAGTTATGGAAATGGATGAGAATCTAAGATTCCATTGCTATGGTACCCCATTTCCCTACAATGGTGATAAGAAATTGTGGGTCTTTTTTGATACCTGTAAAAGATGCAACAGCCAGGAATTATTTTTTATTATTTTATTAGTTATGTTGTCTGTAAAATATTTCAGTTGTGCGGTGAATAGGGAGAATTAAAAATGGGCTCCTATTGTAGTCCATGGCCTTTTGTGTGAGCATTCCTGGGTAGTCACATAGGTTGGGTGGGGACAGCAAGACTTCCTGTCAGGTAAAGAGTTTTGTTTTATGTAAACATCAAAGGAATGATCCCCTTTCACCTAAAACAGGCTGTTTTGACCAAAACCAAATGGCTCGTCCAGCTAGATGGCACCATTCTGTGCCGTGAGCTGCAGGAGCAGTGCAAGCCAAAGCAAATACACAAGTCTAGTTAAGTCTTGTTTTTACTGGAAGTGGGCTCTGAGATCAAAGGAGGATCCAGAATGTGGCGTCAAAGAGGTATGGCTGATGAAGTAAACAAAGGGGGCAGCCTGAAAAATGTACGTCTCTCTTGTTTTGCTCTGATAAAGTTCAGTTGTATTGTGATTTTGAATTTGTTTCATCACGCGTTCGAGTCTGCCATTAATTATCAGATCTCAGCTGGGGGTAAGAGTCTACTCTGCTTAGGCATGTAGTTAGTTCTTAGTGAGTTTTTTCTGTGTGAATTCTGTCTTCTCAAATGTGGTTTTTTTTTCTGTTGTATCCTGTATTCTCCATAGTCTTTAGTGTGCATAATCCTGTACCATATGTAAATATTGTGGAGTATAAAATGTTATTTTTTATATAATTCATGCTTTCTGTGACTGCGTTTTTAAATGTATTGATAACCTGGGGTAATTGGCAAATCTGTCTCTGGTCTCAAGATACAGGCTAATAGCTACCATATCTAAACCAACGTGTTCTCAGCTGTGACTAAAGTGGTGGGTCATTTGCCTTGGCACAGGGTCATAATGTGCTAGAGACATTTAGCGCCAACAATATACCCGTGCTGCCAATGCACGGTATATTGACTAATGTGATTGCTGAATGGCTTGCAGGGGTCTCCCTCCCAACTTAAATAACCAACTCGGGGATTAACAGTTACATCAGACATAGAAACATAGAACATAGAAACATAGAATTTGACGGCAGATAAGGACCGCTTGGCCCACCCAGTCTGCCCATTTCCCTACCTAATGGATAAGCTGCAGATCCTAGTTAACCAGCAGCCTACTTCTTCCTACCCCACCCCTAGAATTGCCTTATGACTGTCCCATGCATGCTTGAATTCCACCACTGTTTTTGACTCCACAACTCCTCCGGAAGGCCGCTCCATGCATCCACAACCCTCTCTGTGAAAATACTTTCAATTACCTCTGAGCCACCTCCATCTTCAAATTGTGCCCCTTGTTCTTGCACACCTCTTTTTTGAAAGATGCTACCCTCTTGACTTTGTTGATTCCCTTGAGGTACTTGAAAGTTTCTATCCTGTCCCCCCTCCTCCTTTCCTCGAGGCTATACATATAGCTCCTTAAGTCTCTCTTCATATGTCTTCCAGTGCAGACCCCGCGCCATTTTAGTTGCCCTCCTCTGGACAGCTTCCATCCTGTCTATGTCTTGTGGAGACTGGGTCTCCAGAACTGCATGCAGTACTCCAGATGGGGTCTGACCAGCTGTTTGTACAGAGGGATAATAACTTCCTGTTTTCTACTGGTGATGCCTCTCCCTATGCATCCCAGTATCCCCCCAGCCCTCCTTGCTGCCCTCTCACATTGCTTGCCCACCTTTAGGTCATCTGATATGACTACCCCCAGGTCCCTTTCCATTTTTGTTGTTGTTAGTATCTCACCCCCCATTGTGTACTCTTCCCCTGGGTTTTTGTTTCCCAGGTGCATCACCTTGCACTTCTTAGCATTGAATCTAAGCTGCCATACATTTGACCATTCATCTAACCTTGCCAAGTCCCTTCTCATCCTTTCCACCCCACCTTGTGCATCATCTCTGTTGCAGATCTTGTGTCATCTGCAAGAGACATACTTTTCTTCCAGTCCTCTGCAATGTCGCTTATAAAGACGTTGAAGAGGACCGGTCCCATACTGAACCCTGCGGTACCCCACTAGTAACCCCCCTTTCTTCAGAGTGGACTCCATTTACTATTACTCTCTGTGTCCTATTCTCCAGCCAATTCTTTACCCAGGCTGTCATCTTGGGACCCACTCCCAGGCTGGCTAACTTGTATATTAATCTTTTGTGTGGGACTGTGTCAAATGCCTTGCTAAAGTCTAGGTAGGCCATGTCCACAGCCCTTCCTGATCTACTACTTTTTCACCCAGTCAAAGAAATTCTATCAGATTCGCCTGGCATGACCTTCCCGCTAGAATCCATGCTGCCTTTGGGTCCTGTGCCCTCTGGCCTCTAGATACCTGACAATTCTTTCCTTCAGAAGTGATTCCATCATTTTCCCTATCACTGAGGTTAAACTAACAGGTCTGTAGTTTCTGCTTCTGCCTTGCTCCCACTTTTGTGAAGGGGAATCACATCTGCCCTCCTCCAGTCCTCGGGTACCACCTCATCCTCCCATGATTTGTTAAAGAGGGTAGTCAGTGGTGTCACTAGTTCTGCCCTTAGTTCTTTTAGAATTCTGGGATGAATCCCATCAGGCCCCATTGCTTTGTCCACCTTCAGTTTTAAGAGTTCTTTCAGAACCCTTTCTTCTGTAAATGGGCTGGTATCAACCTTTGTATCCAGAGTGTTTCTACTGTTTGTTTTAGGTACCTCCCCCTCTTCATTTTTAAATACTGAGCAAAAATATTTGTTTAGTATCTCTGCCTTTTCACAGTCGCCCTCTGCCCACCCTCCTTCCCCTTTATTAAGCCTCACTATCCCTCCCTTGGTCTTCCTTCACTCCCTGATGTACCTATAAAAGGTTTTATCCTCCTTCTTAACTGGGTTGGCTATCTTTTCCTCGGTTTGGGCCTTTGCTGTTCTGACTGCCTTCCCAGCCTCCTTTTGCTTTAACTGATACAGTTCTCTGTCCTGCTCCTTCTGTGATTCCTTGTACTTCCTGAATGCTTCTTTTTCTCTTGAACCTTCACTGCCACTTCCTTTGAGAACCATAGTGGTTTCTTACATCGTTTCATTTTGTTTATTTGCTTCACACAAAGGCTTGTTACCTCTGTGATGGCAGTTTTTATTATTCCCCATTGTTCTTATACCCCTCCTTCCTGCCCATTTGCTAGTGCATTCCTTAGGCACTCACCCATTTTGGCAAAGTCAGCCCTCCTAAAGTCCAGTACTTTCACCTTTGTATGGCTTGACTCTATTGCTGTGTTTATTGAGAACCATACTGTTCGATGGTCGCTAGTTCCCAGATGGCTACCCACTTCTACATCTGTGATCCTCTCTCCATCTCCATTTGAGAGAACCAGGTCTAAGATTGCTCCCTTTCAAGTGGGTTCCAGTACTAGTTGTCTAAGGCATGCCCCCTGTAGGGCATCTAGAATAACCCCACTCTTCGAAGTGGCTGCTGCAACTGCACTCCAGTTAACATCTGGCATATTCAGATCACCCATCAGCAATATCTCCCTTTTTCTGCCATTCTAAGTATACTTTCTATCATTTCCTTGTCCATTTCCTCCCTGAGAAGGGGTCTGTACAACCCCTGTGCAGATTGTGGTGCCATTGCCTGTCTCCAAATTTACCCACAGTGCTTCTTCTCCTCCCTGTTTACCCTTTTGTTCTGTTGCTTTGATTCCTTCTCTATGTAAAGAGCTACTCCTCCTCTTTTTGCCCTCCCTGTCCCTCCTGTAGATAGTGTATCCTGGTATGTTTACGTCCCAGTCATGGTTTTGTGTACCATGTTTCTGTGACTGCCACGATATCCAGATGTTCCTCCTCCATCAAGGCCACTAATTCAGGAAGCTTGTTACTCAGACTATGGGCATTGGTACTCATTGCTCTCCATTTTTGATGGCTTTACCTTCTGTTGCAGCATCCCCACTGACCTTTCTACCTCGGTCTTTTTCTCATTTAGTACCCTGTTTTGTAGGGAGAGGCTGGGATTTTCCTGCTGCTTATCAGTGCCTCCCTTGACTAGTTTAAAAGCTTGCCAATGAAGCATTTAAACCGATTGCTCAAAAGACTTGTTCCCTTCCTGGACAGATGCAGACCATCCTGCCAGTATAGGCTGGTGTCCCTCCAGGTGGAACCCCAGTCCCCAATGAAGCCAAACCCTGTGCTCCACACCATTTTTTCAACCATTCATTAAACTGCATGGTGCAAAGTACCCTCGCCTCACCCATGCCATTGACAGGCAGCACCTCTGAGAAGGATACTGTGTGTGCTACTTGTCTTAGGCCCCTCCCCAACTCTACAAAGTCCTCCTGCACTGCTCTAGTCTCATGATGAGTCAAGTCATTTGTCCCTAGGTGGACAATGACGTCCAGCTCAGACTCCCGTGCAGCTGTTCTCGTGATCCTAAGGATGCATTCCTGTCCCTCCAAGCCATGGCACCAGGCAGGCACCTTACTTCAGTTTTCCCTGCTCCCCCCAGTTCTATCCCCCTAATAATTGAGTCCCCCACCAGGAGCTGCTTCCTTTCCTGTGGTGTCCTCTGCCTCCTTCCTGTGGGCCTCCCTTGTGACAGTTGTCCTCAACCTCCTTAGTCTCTCTTCTGGGTGCATCCATAGGGGAGCTATGCTCCCAGAATGGTGTATGGATTGTGGAGTGGAACAACTGACTGGGTGTGCCTCTGTTCCACCATCCTCACCTCCTGAGCCCACTGTGGTCCAACTGCTGTGCTTTCTTGCAACCTCTGAGGTAGTGGTGGTGGCTCTGGTGCTCCCTGGATGGGGAGGTTCCTTCCTACTGTCCAGTGTGGCCTAGGGAAGGTTCCTTACTACTGTCCAGTGGCCTGAAGACAGGCAACTTCCTCCTCAGGGCAGAGAGTTGTCTGCAAATAGGCACATCTCAGCCTCCAGAAAGACTCCGGAAGACTGCTGCCCCACAGCCATTACATTGCACTACTCCCCACATGTTTATCTACTTTTTTTGTGTGTGTGTGTGATTGGTTTGTTATATAGAAATATATATATTATACAATGTGTATGCTTATATTGTCAGTGCAGTGTGTAGGAGGATATGACAGTGATATGCACCTTGCACTCTTGAGGAAATGATGTCAGAACCCCAGGTATAAAGGAACTATTTCCAGGGGTGGGTGGGGTGAGGGGTTGAGCCGAAACTGTGCCCTCATAAAACAATCAGCTAAAAGCTCTGACCCACCTCTGCGATGAGTGCCTTCCTGTCAGCAAGATGCCCTACACAACAATTTGGCAGAGAAAATACCCTGCTAATCAAACAGAGAAAAATCTAGACATCCAAGTCAGACACAGGTAAAGACGAAGTATGAAAAATAAAAAAATGTCATGCTTCTGGGACCAGGAATCGAAACCTGGTCCCAAACGCAGTGTCTGCCTCCCTTGCTGCCTGTGGCTCAACCCATTGAGTCATGGCAGCTGCTCACTGCGTCTTCTCCCAGCAGAGGTCATATCCTCTGCCTGGGAAGAGTGAGGTGGCACCACCGCACCCTTGCCTTTTGCACCCTCTCGCTTTTCCCTATCATACTGTTCCTGTGGCGCAGTTTTGACATGTGCTATCAAGCGTGCAAGATAGTGACCTGGTATAATTTGCATTTTGGGGAATGGCAATCACTGTGTGAGCAGTGGCTCTGGTGGGGTTCAGTTTTAAAGATGCCCCAAGTGAGAGTTAAGCTGAGTCGTGGGAGCATACCAAGGTGACCAATAAGGCAAGTACAGGGTTGTGAAAGCTGGCAGCATGGTGCAGACTGAGCTCTGGGAGAGAACCAGTCTGTGACAATGTTGACTTGTCATTTGTCCCTTGTAGTCCAGGTCTTGCTGGGGTAACTGGCAAGTCTGTCTCTGTTTCCGAAGAGATAGGCTACTAAGTTACCATAGCTAAATCAATGTGTTCTCAGCTGTGACTAAGCAGGTTGGTCATTTGCCTTTTGGTAAAGCACAATGTACTGTGTGAGCAGTTGCTCTGGTGGGATTTGGTCCTAAAGATACCTTGAGTGAGAGTCAAGCTGAGTTGTAGCAGCATACAAAGGTGACCATTAAGGCATCTCAAGGGCTGTGAAAACTGGTAGCATGGTGCAGACTGAATTTTTGGAAAAAACCAGTCTGTGACAATGTCAACTTTTCATTTGTCCCTTGTAGTCCAAGTCTTGTAAAGGCAAATTACTTTCATCTTTAAAAAAATCAGGAAATACATCATCCTTGAAACAACAAAAGTGATTGTCCATGGTCTAGTTATTTCATGACTAGATATTTGAAATTCATTGCTGGCTGGCTGCCTCATTGCTAGAGCCATTATGATCACCACAGAACAGGGCTCCTCAGCTGATCTTTCAGGTATCCCCATATGGGCATGTAATGCAACTTTTCAAGCCTTGTGCTGGTAATCTGTAAATCTCGGGATAACATTAAAATGTTTGACATTCACCTTTTACACCCTAAAGGCTCCCTGCCATACACTAGTCCTCCACTTCAATCAACAGATGCAGATTAATTAGTGATCTCTAAATGCAAGTCAAAATGACTAGAAACTTGGGCCTTTTCCTTTTTGGCCCTACGTTGCCTGTCAAATGGAAACAGGTACTCGGACAAAACCTACTGCTTTAATTTTAACATTTTCTGTAATTTTTAAGAGAACGTTACTTTCTTCTCCCCATCTATACTGTCAACTGTGATAGAATTTCAATGTTATGGTGATGTGGAAGTTGGATGGCAGGTGGTCACAGCAAGGTGCAATCTACATGTAACAGGAGTCACAGCTACATGCAGAGTGAGGTTGGGATGTGGTGTGAGGTTTACCTAAGTGAGTCCTTTTGCACTGGACATTCCTAAGTACCCTGCCCGCATACTATCCTGACATAAGCGCCACCTCTTTTTAGATAATGATCCTATGCTTGGAACCCTGCCTGTATCCTCCTTCTCTATCTAGCTATCCGATCTACGTCATTTGATTCAGTTTCCCCGGCCTCCAATACAGTGACTAAAAATCAATAACAGAACTGGAGGGGGCAGATGTTTTTTGTTCTGCCTATAGAGTTTCCTTTTACTTCACACAGTACTCCACAGAGAATATAAACCCAAACAGATTTGTTGGAGGGTGGTGCTAGGCCACTCTCTAGACACACAGGGTTTGATTTTCAAAAGTCAAGACTGGCAGAAGCAGGCTTGTGGCAAGCAGAAAGGGCACAAAGGGCTCCTTGCACTCACCTTGCACCATTCCTGATTCTGGAAGGGACTGTGCACCACTGGGGGGCACCTACGCCAACCGGGCTCGCACTGTCCTTCTAATGGCTGTGACGGTGTTCCATGGCGGAAGAAGACAAGTGCCACAGCAGGGCTGCAGCATCCCTTAAATTGGGAGTTTGAAAGCCCCGTAGTGACCACAACTGATGGCTGTGCCTAGATGAGCCAAATGCAAATCTAACAGTCCTTATGGCAAAAGTCGGACCTCTGCGGGGGGGGGGTCACCCTGCAACTGACGTGGGACACTGAGCAGCAACCAGTGTGAGACACTGAGCAGCAGCTGGTGTGGGACACTGAGCAGCAACTGGCATGGGACACTGAGCAGCAACCAGTGTGGGACATTGAGCATAGACCTGAGGGAGTGTTCTAAGGGGCATTATGTCCATGGACAGCAGTGCCAGGGCAAATGGCGGCACTGGCAGGTGTGCCCGCATCAGGCTCACTGAACTGTAGATGGGGTACCATGTAGTTGGGCTTACTGTACAACATGCACAGTAAGACCAACTATGCAGTACCCCATCCATGGGTCTTTGATCTGGATACTGGCACACCTGCTCAGTGCCACCGTTTGCCCTGGCACTGCTGTCCATGCACATCGCACCCCTTAGGGCACTCCCACAGGACCCTGCTCAGTGTCCCATGCTGGTTGCAGGGTGACCCCCTTCCACTATGGTGCTGTACCAGTGTCAGTTCTGCACCTGGGGGGCATGCTGGCACCCTCCGTCAGACTCAAATAAACAGGAAAGGATGAGCTCTACTGCACGTATAGTCTTTTGAGCATGAAACCTGCTTTATTTTAACTTCAGTTCCACACTTAGTCATAGGGGCAACAGATCCCTCCAATGTGTCACCTCTTTGGTGCAGCATCCACCTGCAGCAAATCTAGGGACTTTGGAGCAGAGACCCCTGTTGTTCAAGAGTCTGGGTCAGGGTCCTTGGCACAGCTGGGGTTTCCGCATGTGGGGTTCAGTGCAACTTGCGTCACTGTAACAGCACTCTGAAAATCAAGCCCACAGCCTAAGGTTTTAATGTCAATGTAACAGAGCATGATAATCATTTAACTGAACTCAGTAGGGCATTCTTTTATCCCACTGAACAAAATTACACTTAAGACCAAAAATGCACCTTGTGGACCATCAACTGTACTTTGAACATCTAACACAAATTTACTGTTTATCAGTTTGGGCCAGTAGGAACCATGGCTGCAAATTCCGCAATCCTCTGTGGAAATATTCCTCTGTACTATCCCCCTTCTCATGTAACATTTTCAGCACGCTACTTGCTAATGCTTATCTAGAAAAAAAAGTAGTTTTAAAATTAAATGATTAATAGTACAAGAAAAGGAAAAACATGGCCATTAGCTGTTCTGTTATTTTGGAGAATTGCCCAAGACTGAAAAAGGGGAAATGAATAAGCAAAAAGTGAGGCAACAGTTTTTAATGACTACATGGCTAGCCTCTGAACAATGACAGTAATATTCTGAATTTCCCCAAAATGATCATAATGTTACCATAGCACCCCTTCTTTCTAATTCAGCAAGAACTGTACTAAAGAAAAGGCACTTTGAAAAAACATTGTTTGTGACATGTGAAACATTAGTCACTCAGGAGATCTTGAGCACCATCTGTTTTTGACTGCTTTTTTAATAAAAAATGACTGAGTTTTATCTAGTTTTGTATATGGTTTTCCCTTCAACAACAGTGCAAGTAGTAGAGGGGTAAATGCACAGTTCTTTTTCATTCAATACAGTATGTGCAACTCAGCTTATCTTCTAAGCAAGGTGGGAGACTGTTTACTTTATATATGTCAGTCCCTTGCACAATGATAGTAACAAATTTGTTAAAATAAACCTACAAGAAACCCTCTGGGTATAATAGCTATGTTCGACTAGTTCTATGATTTGTCACCAACCCCCAACCTGCAAGCTCCCACCAGGCACTTTCTGATGGAAACCAGTATGAAGGGTGTTTATTTACCAGATCTTTGGGATAAGGGAGGCTGGATCACATAACAGATTTGACATGAATGGTGTGTGGTGTGCCCTTTTCCTTCAGTACTTCAACAACCCCTAAATCCCACTGTACTTCCTATTGCTGGTTGACAAAAAACAGCCTCCTTCCTACAACTGACTAATGGCAGATGGGCCAAGCTGCTAAAACTTATTCCCCAGGCGCTCATCTTCCTTCATGGAACAGTTCATTATTAAATTTATTCTTATACTACTCTCACCCTGCATTTAATAGCTTAACGTTTTATATATTAAGTGCATGACTAATGTTAAAAGGCTATAATGTGCTTATACAGTCACTTTTATAAGTGATTTCCTTTACTTGATAGGAACATTTGACCTGGTCAACAGTAATAAAGTGAATGTCATGAGAATAAAAGCAGAACACCATACAATCTGGGCACTTTTTTATAAAGTGTAATATTATAAATGCTGTATTGCTTTAACAAGATCAGACAGAGGTCAATTTAAATGAGCTTGGTAGTAATCTAAACAGAAACAGAGAAACTTTAAGGCTGGAAATGGTCCAACTTGTCCCCTTCCCTGCTGTCCTGGCAGTGATAACCAGGAATGAGGTTCTCTTCAAAGTATTTTCCGAATTTACCTTGAAGATATATTAGCTGCCTACTTCTACTACCTCCCGTAGTAAATTATTCCAAACGTTAACTACCCTCTCATTAAAATATTGTTCCTCCCTTTCTTTCTGAAAGTTCCTCTTCTCAGGTTAGACACAGGCCTATGTTCTGCTGTTCTGTGCCACTACGAATAGTGCTGGCACTCCTCTTTATCTTGGAGCCGCCCCACTTTGAACATTCTTACTCATATCCCCTATTAGAGCACAATTTACAACTGGGGCCAGCATACATACAAATCACATATTACTTCTGCATGGCCTGTCATGTGGGAGGGCAGCATGCACTGTCCCCAGCCTCCCATTTGCCCTTGTGGAGATAGGGTCAGTCAAGGAGGTGGGGAAGTGTCGAGCATCAAACTTCCATTAGGATGTGTGGTCCCACTGTGAAGTGGATACCCCGTAGTGCACTTGCAGGGCCACCATGGGATACTGCAGCCTGTAAGTGTGTGTGTGTGGGAAGGGGGGATCACCATATCTCCACTAGGAATGAATTTTATTTCCAAAAAGTACAGTAGGTAAATATTGGACCAGCATTTGTACTTGAGGTTGCACCAGACCCCAATATGTTCTGTGATGATGGGGCCACAGTATATACAGTTACCGCTACACAATTACTGTTCTAAAGTATGCTCACCTTCCTCCAGCAGTCTATAGCCATGCACAAGTTTGCTGCATGCATTGTATGAATCCAAGTTGCCCCATGACATGCCACCCACATCCTGCAGATCAGTGGATCTGCTGAGTTCGAGTGGGGGGAATGCAGTGCCAGCTGGAGAGTTAATGAATACCATGAAGGCCTCCCTGCCCCACTTTTACTTGGCAAGTAATTGTAAAGTAGCCTACATGCTTTGTGTGAGTGGCACACAGTGAAGGCTTAGTGAATCAAGCCATTAGTTTTCTCCATTCCATTGTGCACAGTCTCAGATCCTTGACTCTATCTAATCAAATTCTTGCTCCATTTTCGACCTATGTAACCTGTATCCACAGTTTTGTTTTGTTGTTCTATACTCTGTTTGCCTTCTCATGTTTCTTTTCTGTTCATATTGTTATCTGTGCCATTTCTGAACATGGCCCGGGTCGTGCCTGAAAACGGTCCCTGGGATCAGCGCAGCCACCCGGTTATCAAAATCATAAATAAAATAAATAAATCCTTATACAATCTGCCATACTTATTTATTTGTCAGCCCCAATTAGTAACTTTTCACTCTGCAGCGGCATGCACCAGCATCAAGTGCAGTGGTAAAAATGTCACAGATTCCTGCATGACAAAAAGGGATCGCCACTAAATTGCACTGTTTCCTGCATAATTGTGCAGGATCTTATGATTGAGCCTGCTGGATGCCACTGTACCTTGTCCAGTGTTGGTGTATGTTTCGTAGTTTACAAACAATATTCTAGGTAGCGAGCTTTCACCAGAACAGCCTGCTCCTCTGCCATGGATCTACATTATTACACACATTGTAAAACTAGTAACTGGTACGTTGTTTGCCAATCCATATCATTCATCTGTCTGTCTGTCTATCTATCTATCTATATATCTAGCTGTCTGTCTGTCTATCTAGCTGCCTGCCTACAGTGGTATCAGCCAGGATTAAGTACAGTGGTTAACAATGTGACAAAAGGGATTAACTGTTATTGATTGGAATATTTCCTGGAAAATTGTGCAAAATTATTTAGAATTCTTCTGGATCCTGTGCTTCATCCTGATGAATGCCACTCTGTCTGTCTGTCTTTCTGTCTGTCTATCTGGGATATGCAATGGCCTGACTGAGAATATGCCTTTTATCTTCGTGAGTAAGGGGGCAGTACCATAAATCACTAGTGGTAGAGCCACGGGTTCACTTACTTGTGTAAGCCCCCTCATAAGTGATGTGACATTTTCTAAGCTAGGCATATGTGTCGAATTTCTTCAATGTAGTTAAAACTATCTTAAGCTTTTCAGTTGGTTCCTTTTATGTAGATTTCACTGTTGTTGTTTGATTTCACTGCTCTATTTTGAGTGCAGCAGAAGCTGCTGTGATATCATCAGACATTAGTCAGGCTGCTCTCTCGTTAAACTTCCTTGGTGACCTGTATAAAGTGGAGATAACTGGTCATTCTCTGTAAGGTTTAAAGAGAGACTGGACTCCATTAATATGTTAACCCTAGATAATAGAAGGCTGAGAGTGGACATGATCTTGGTCTTTTACATATTCAAGGATATTGACAAGATCGAACAGTCGGAGATGTTTGATTGTGTACTGCATCAGGATGCAGGGCCATGCCTTGAAGCTCAGGGATGGTAATTTCAAGGATATCATCTGGAGGCACTTGTTTTTCCCAGAGAGTGCTGAACCTATATATCAGCCTACCAGCAATGACAGCAGACATGAAGACAATTCAGGACATTAAGATAAACTTTACACAAATGTCTGCTTACTAAGGGAATCACTGGGTACCTTGCATAGTAGAGGGGGTAGGGAATCCCCATAAATGTGTATGTGTCTCCATAGCATTCTTATTTCATCCTTGCTTTTCAAGCGGGGGGGGGGATGATGGACCATGAGTCACTTCCAACCTGAAATTACTATTGTAACCCCCCCGTTACCCGGGGTTACAAGAATCCCAGTTAGACCTAGTGGTAGGCAGGGAAGGCAGCTTGTGAAACTCCAGTTAAATGGATTTCACACTGTCTCACTCTGTTCCCAGTCTCAGTTGAGACTGAGGGATGACATCATTTTAGAACTGTCGCAGCTGCATAAGCCATACTGAAATGTTGGAGCTAGGGAAGTTAGGATAGAATGTTGGGGAATTTGAAGTCAGTCTGTTGCAGTCTGTAGTAGAGGAAGGAGGTGCTCTGCTGTAAGCAGGCCCTCAGAGTCCTAAGCTCTATCAAACAGCTATTTTTTGCATAGGTGTGTGTTCTCACCTGAAGAGGAACACAAAAAGAGCCCAGTGAAGTGGTAGAGACTGCTTTCAGTGGTTCAGGGCCCCATCCCTGCGGGGATGGGGGGAAGGAATCAGCCTGCTTGCAGGGGCAACTCTCCTGGTCCGGCTAGGGAAAAAGAAGCTGCCTGAGTTAAGTTTGTGCTGAGGCACCAGAAGTTCTGGACGAGATTTCTTTGAAGAGAAAACACCTGTGAGGCACCTGCAACCAAGGGGTGAGTTCGCTCTGCTAAAGGGCCAATGTGTTTTCACCTGAAACAAGATGAAACTAAAGTGACTGTTACTGTGGGGTCAGAAAAAGATAGTCAAGTACAGTTTGGAAGATGTGGGGATTGGACTGCTTAACTCTGTGGGGGGTCTAGAGTAATGGACACAGCCACTTATTAAGTATGTTTAAGTTCAGCACAAATGGGATGTAAAGACAGTAGACTGAATGTAAATAAATTTAAAGAGAATCTACACAGCAAAATGTTTTCAAGGATGAGGTGTTACAGTCCAGAGAAATGGCCAGGTATGAATTATGGGAGCGAGAGTTGGGAGACCCCCTCATCAGTAGTAACCAAATTCACCTCTACGGGTTTGCTTTGGGACACTTGTTGCTTTCTCTCAGGTAATTGGCCAGTGCCTGAGAAAAGTACCCAGACGTGGGATTGATGAGGAAGATTCCCTGATGGAGCCAGAAGTGCTCATAGGTGGTTTAGGGAGCCACCAGTAAATGTTTCCATGCTATGTGTAAAGTGTCCAAAGGGCTGGCATGATAGCCGAGCCATGGAAGGAAGGAAGTCCAAGTGGCTGGCAAGGGAGCCGAGCCAGGGAAACCCAGAGCAGAGTACAAGTTCAGGCTGTGTGCCCAGTGTGTTTCAAAGCCTGAGGGCTAAAGTGAAAGTGGATGTGTTCTGATCTCCATAAATATGCATTACCAGGAGTGTAGCCCTGTGGGGGTCCATCTATGCTTTGTTATTCTGTTCGATGTGAATAAAAGCCACACTTTAGAATCCCAGCTTCTGGTATTGGACATTACAGTTATTGCTTCCTGTGTCCGGAGTTACTTGGGTGCCCCTGTTGCAGAGTAGCCAAACCTAGCCAATGTGCCGAGTGACATATTTCTGCCCGAACCCAGACCACCAGGTAGTGCTGTTGGAGTTTTGGGGGCTATGCGCCTACCGGGTACAAGGTGGAGACAGCATACCTGGGCGGGGGTTACACTATGTTAATATGTTAAGATCCGATTCTCACCTACATTGTATAAATCTATCTATTCCTCCCTTTCTAGTTACATACACAAATTACTCCACATAAGATTTACCAAAAATATTAAGACATTTTGAAATGAACCCATCCATAAATTCCATTTAAAGAGAAGGTATTCACTTCAGTGTTTGCTTTAAAGAGTCTGATGTCACAGGGAAGACAGTTTTGTCTTTTGTTCAAAAATGTGTTTTTACATGAGACTTTGTAATATATAGAGAATAATGGATAGGTAAGTGTGTGTTATGGATTTTTTTCACACACTCGAGGTGGTCAGCAGACACCAAGGGTGTGTGAAAAAAAAACCATAACATCAAACTTACCTATCCTTTATTTATAGGGCTGCATGGGCAGAGCCTGCAGTCTTTTAATGAACAGAGTGAGGACTCGGCATCTTTTTCCTTAATTAAAAAGAAAACTGATTCTCTCCGCCCATCACAACCCAGCCCCTCTCTGGTGCCCGTGCTCTTTTAGTGCAGCCTCTCCCCACCAAGCTCTTGACACCTTCCTGCCATAGCCGTAGCCGCACCTTACTGTAGCAATCTATCTACCTATTTGTTTTTTATTAAGCATCTGTCAACACACTACAGAAATCTATCCACAAATATGCTGCTGTCCATCTCGCTGTCTATCTCTCTCGGTCTCTCACGCACACACACACACACACACACTGTCACCAGTGCTCCTCTGCACCAAACTCTCGAAAGCCTCTCGCTACCACCCACTGTGCACTGTACCGCCCCCACTCCTCTGTTCCCATCCCCTTAGCCTTAGCCATAGCCATAGCCGCACGTTACTGTACCAATCCATCTACCTATTTGCTTTTATTAAGCATCTGTTGACACACTACAGAAAGCTGGCACTGCTGACCACATGCTACAATATCCGCAAATGTGCTGCCGTCCATCCTCATTGTCTCTAGTTGCTCGCCGATCTGATCAGATGAGAACTGATGCAGCTCTGGGGGTAAAACTGCTGTTAGTTTCATGGTGAGTACAGCAGTAACTGCAGGTCCTACGCAGTCACGCCTGCCTCTCATAACCCAGTACTAAGATATGGGCTCCAAAACCAACTCTGCTGTTCAATGAACAAGCGGCAATGCCCATTATCTGATGGCAGTTCTACTGCCGGGAATGGAGTGCTCATGGCTCTAGGAGTGACAGGTGGATTTGGGGCAAATATGAAAACCTGTGTTTGTGTGACATTTAATTGATATTTTACAGATTGTTTTGTCATTATATAAGGAATATCCCTATTTGAGTAAGCCAGGGGCATCATTTTTTTCATATATATATATGTGCTTGTAGACTGTTTATTTAGCCACATATTGTCTGCACTGCTTTGGATCACATTTCTCCAAGTTAGAAATTGTTCTGTACAGTAAATGAAAAATCAAAGCTAAGACATTGGGGCAGT
The DNA here is from genome assembly GCA_016271365.2 of Neoceratodus forsteri. Taxonomy (NCBI): domain Eukaryota; kingdom Metazoa; phylum Chordata; order Ceratodontiformes; family Ceratodontidae; genus Neoceratodus; species Neoceratodus forsteri. The sequence continues at coordinate 741,578,060 of CM057449.1, forward strand.
ATTTTCTCTTATCACTTGGGAAGGAACTGGGTTTAAAGGAGACCATAAAATGCAAAGCCCATGATACATGCACTCATTTTAAGGGGGATCCTGAATTGCAAACCCAGGAAACATCCCTGTCAATGCTTTCCCTACCAAATCCTGTGCATAGAGGCAGGGTAGCAACCAATGTCTTTTTCTGGTTTTAGAATCAATACAAGGTCTGCAGTCAGTGCCACCGAGAATTATTGTTTGTTTGGGGGTTTACATACTGTTCTTAAAACTGGTTTTATTTCCTGGGACTGCACCTCTCCTTACAAAGAATATTCAATGCTGTACCTCTTAATGCTTTGAAACAGTGTGCTCCCTCTCACCCCTCTTTGTTATTATATGATGCTTTGCGTATTCAAATTCTTGTTTTTCTATACTATAAAATTAAACCACTTCAGAAATGAGAACATAGAGGTGTAACCATCTGCTGTGAAATTACTCTTTCCTAAATAGTCATAATACAGTTTATATGTATAAAGGCACTAACAATAATTACTGTAACCCCACCCTCATTTTATTTCAAATCATATTCACTGTACAATGTGTGTTTAACCCCAAACCCATTATACACAACTACCTGTGAACTCTGGTAGTTCTTTGCAATTTATAGTAATGTGTCTTCCACTGTGACATTTAGCCCAGACTCTTAGGGTATTTTTTTTTTATTTACTTGTTTTGTTGTTGCTGTTGTTTGTTACTTCTTTTACTGGAAGTTTTTTTTTATGGCATTCGCTGGTGTTTCGGCAACCCCATGACAAATTCATAATTTTTTGCCCAGTACATGGTGGTCCTCTAAGCATTTAAAATCAGTATTAAAAATTTGGGATGCCATGCTTAGTTCTGAGTTACACAGTGAGACGTAATCCTTCTTTGTGGAAAAAATCTATAAGGGGTCAGATTGTGTCATACTGTTACAGCATCATTGTTTTAGGTGTCAATATGGGTGTAAAAGAAAAAGTGAAACAAGGATACATCATTTGTCATGATGTTTGCTTCATTTTCTTCCACAGATGCAAAAATAAATAGTCAATTACCAATAAGATGACACCCTCCTAAACTAAAAGTGCCAAAAATGTGGGACATATTTACATGTTTTTATGCATAAAACCATCAAAATCTATGTCACGTTCATAAAATGTTTTTGATCAAAGTAGAATGTGGTTGTGCATGTAGCAAAAAATGTAGGGGTCACCATGCTGCTTTTGGATATATCTGCTTTTGAAGTTGTAGTTTCAGAGCTCGTCAGCTCAGGACAAAACATAATTAAAAATCTCAATAAACAATAAAACTTGCCAGCAATCTAGTCATGCAATTCAACAGTATATACAGGTTGACAATAATTATACTATAACTGAAATAGAATAGCCAAAAACAGAAAGACATTGATGTAAATTGCCTTGAATGATGCCACTGGCTGCAGTTATGGGAGCAAATTTCTTTGCAGCCATCCTGTACATATTTGTAGCTGGACATGACATAATAGGATAAATCATTATTCTAATAACACTTTCCTAAATGTAAGAATGTACTTGTGGCAGTAAACAGCTTTGAAAATGTTTTTAGCAAAGTCCGAAAAATGGGAATTTGGAATGTCCTTAACATTTAAAGCATGTTTTTTTTTTGTTTTTGCATTACTGTTCCTTTCCCAGTAGAAGAGGCACATTGCTCAGAATGAACCAAACATTCTGGCCCAGAAATTCAAACTTCGCCCAAAAAGTGCGCAATAGCAGGAGCAAGCGCAAGTCCATTGCACCAATGCGCAAGAGGCGCGATATTCAAAAACTGAGCCGGTCAACATGCGCCTATAGCCGACGACTGAATATCACACCACCTGCACCATAGCGCAACTAGGGAGGGGAAGTTGAGCAGATCTGATGCGCCATAGCACAACAAGGGATGTTCAGCTGAGCAGTCCAGAGGCGCCATAGCGCAACCAGGGACCCCCCCCAGCAGCAGTGCAGCAATGCAACTGCACAACCAGGGATGTAAGGGCCCACCACCCATGCCTCTTCCTCCTCCTCCTCTTCACCCTCGGATTCCTCGAATTCCTCTGATGGTTGCTCCGAAAGGGACAACGAGCCACTCTCCATCGAAGCCCAGGCTAAGGACTCCTCCGAAGTCTCCTTCGGAAGATCCTTCTTTTACGGAGTTGCTAAGGAAAATCCAGGAGGTTCATCAGTGGCACTCTTTGGAAGCAGATCCTCAATGTTTGAAACTCGCTGAGCATCTGGATCTGCCCGTGACAGCTCCTACTTTTGTGTCACCCTGGATACAGCCTCATGCCGACCTTGTCACCACCATCTGGAAACAGCCATCGGCTCTAGCCCCACTTCCGCGGAAGTCGAATAGGCTATGCCAGGCTCCCGAGGGTGTTGATTTTCTAGATTCTCACCCTCGTGCTGACTCGGTCATGATTAGCGCCGCTCACGGCCGGTCGGCCAACCCAAAACATCTAAGCTCATCTCCACCTGACAAAGAATCCCGTCTACTGGACCAGTATGGGAAGAAGATCTTTGCTTCCTCCACACTGGGGATTAGGGCCCTGAATTATGTTGGCCATATGGGGGACTACCAGAAGGCCATTCTCACTCGGGTGGAAGCCAAACTGGACTCCTTGCCAGACTCCCAAGTCAAGCAGGAGTTGGCTGATCTTGTCCGCTCTGCATGTTCGGCCAGCTGACACATGCTTCGTGCGACCTACGATGCAGTGGACACTGCTGGACGGAGCTCAGCTTTTGCCATAGGCTTACATCATCATGCTTGGCTCTGCGTGTCAGGGTTGGTCCCGGAAGTGCAGTCCGCTATCCAGGAAGCGCCCTTCCGGGGGTCGGTGCTATCTATTCCTCCCTCTCTAGTTACATACACACATTACTCCACATAAGATTTACCAAAAATATTAAGACATTTTGAAATGAACCCATCCATAAATTCCATTTAAAGAGAAGGTATTCACTTCAGTGTTTGCTTTAAAGAGTCTGATGTCACAGGGAAGACAGTTTTGTCTTTTGTTCAAAAATGTGTTTTTACATGAGACTTTGTAATATATAGAGAATAATGGATAGGTAAGTGTGTGTTATGGATTTTTTTCACACACTCGAGGTGGTCAGCACACACCAAGGGTGTGTGAAAAACCAACATCAAACTTACCTATCCTTTATTTATAGGGCTGCATGGGCAGAGCCTGCAGTCTTTTAATGAACAAGTGAGACTCGGCATCTTTTTTTCCTTAATTAAAAGAAAACTGATTCTCTCCGCCCATCACACCCCGCCGCTCTCTGGTGCCCATGCTCTTTTGGTGCAGCTCCTCCCCACCAAGCTCTTGACACCCTCCTGCCATAGCCATAGCCGCACCTCACGGTAGCAATCTATCTACCTATCTGTTTTTTATTAAGCATCTGTCAACACACTACAGAAATCTATCCACAAATGTGCTGCTGTCCATCTCGCTGTCTATCTCTCTCGGTCTCTCACACACACACAGTGTCACCAGTGCTCCTCTGCACCAAGCTCTCGAAAGCCTCTCACTACCGCCCACTGTGCACTGTACCGCCTCCACTCCTCTGTTTCCATCCCCTTAGCCATAGCCATAGCCGCACCTTACTGTACCAATCTATCTACCTATTTGTTTTTTATTAAGTATCTGTTGACACACTACAGAAAGCTGGCACTGCTGACCACATGCTACAATATCCGCAAATGTGCTGCTGTCCATCCCAGTGTCTCTATTTGCCTGCCGTGTCCGATCAGATGAGAACCGATGCAGCTTTGGGGGTAAAACTGCTGTTAGTTTCATGGTGAGTACAGCAGTAACTGCAGGTCCTACGCAGTCACGCCTGCCTCTCATAACCCAGTACTAAGATATGGGCTCCTAAACCAATGCTGCTGTTCAATGAACAAGTGGCAATGCCCATTATCTGATGGCAGTTCTACTGGCGGGAATGGAGTGCTCATGGCTCTAGGAGTGACAGGTGGGTTTGGGGCAAATATGAAAACCTGTGTTTGTGTGACATTTAATAGTTATTTTACAGATTGTTTGACATTATATAAGAAATATCCCTATTTGAGTAAGCCAGGGGCATCATTTTTTTCATATATATATATATATAGACTGTATATTTAGCCACATATTGTCTGCACTGCTTTGGATCACATTTCTCCAAGTTAGAAATTGTTCTGTACAGTAAATGAAAAATCAAAGCCAAGAGATTGGGGCAGTATTTTCTCTTATCACTTGGGAAGGAACTGGGTTTAAAGGAGACCCTAAAATGCAAAGCCCATGACACATGCACTCGTTTTAAGGGGGATCCTGAATTGCAAAGCCCAGGAAATATCCCTGTCAATGCTTTCCCTACCAAATCCTGTGCATAGAGGCAGGGTAGCAACCAGAGTCTTTTTCTGGTTTTAGAATCAATACAAGTTCTGCAGTCAGTGCCACTGAGAGTAATTGTTATGTTTGGGGGTTTACATACTGTGCTTAAAGCTGGTTTTATTTCCTGGGACTGCACCTCTCCTTACAAAGAATATTCAATGCTGTACCTCTTACTGCTTTGAAACAGTGTGCTCCCACTCACCCCTCTTTGTTATTATATGATGCTTTTGCGTATTCAAATTCTTGTTTTTCTATATTATAAAATTAAACCACTTCAGAACTGAGAACATATAGGTGTAACCATCTGCTGTGAAATTACTCTTTCCTAAATAGCCATAATACAGTTTATATGTATAAAGGCGCTAACAATAATTACTGTAACCCCACCCTCAATTTATTTCAAATCATATTCAATGTACAATGTGTGTTTAACCCCAAACCCATTATACACAACTACCTGTGAACTCTGGTAGTTCTTTGCAATTTATAGTAATGTGTCTTCCACTATGACACTTAGCCCAGACTCTTAGGGTGTTTTTTTTTATTTGCTTGTTTTATTGTTGCTGTTGTTTGTTACTTCTTTTACTGGACGTTTTTTTTTTTTTTTAAGGACATTCCCTGGTGTTTTGGCAACCACATGACAAATTCATAATTTTTTGCCCAGTACATGGTGGTCCTCTAAGCATTTAAAATCAGTATTAAAAACATGGGATACCATTCTTATTTCCGAGTTACACAGTGAGACATAATCCTTCTTTGTGGAAAAATTCTATAAGGGGTCAGATTGTGTCATATTGATACAGCATCATTGTTTTAGGTGTCAATATGGGTGTAAAAGAAAAAGTGAAACAAGGATACATCATTTGTCATGATGTTTGCTTCATTTTCTTCCACAGATGCAAAAATAAATAGTCAATTACCAATAAGATGACACCCTCCTAAACTAAAAGTGCCAAAAATGTGGGACATATTTACATGTTTTTATGCATAAAACCATCAAAATCTATGTCATGTTCATAAAATGTTTTTGATCGAAGTAAAATGTGGTTGTGAATGTAGCAAAAAATATTGGAGTCACCATGCTGCTTTTGGATATATCTGCTTTTGAAGTTGTAGTTTCAGAGCTGGTCAGCTAAGGACAAAACATAATTAAAAATCTCAATTTACAACGTGATCCTATGGGAATTTTATATTGCCCTTACCATGAGGCTGAAGGCACTTGGCTGTGCCTCATGCCTCATAACCCACATGGAGCATGCAGCAATTTAGCCTTACCACACACCTTGCCATGTGGTACTGATTACTTAAAATATATAATATAATCTCATTTGAATTATATACCACACTTCCCAGGTGGCTGAAGGCACCCAGCTGCACCTCATGCCTCACAACCCACCTGGGGCATACTGCAATTTAGTACTGTTGCACACCCTGCCGTGTGTTATTGTTTCCTTACAATTTATAATATGATCTTATGGGAATCATATACTGCACTTCCTGGTGGTTGAAGGCATTTGGCTGCGCCTCATGCCTCACAACCCATCTTGGATGTGCAGTAATTTAGCATGGCCACCCTGTCATGTGTTATTCCTTGCTTACAATTTATAATGTGATCCCATGGGAATTTTTACTGCACATCCTAGATGGTGTGCAAGTGTGCATGGGCATCTATGGCTACAGAAGAGCTGGACCATGATGATGGATTTCTCTTATGTCATTTGGAAAAAGTTGTGTGTTGTCTGTCTTACCTGATGATGGATGTCTGTGGTTGCTTGTCTTGTCTTTTCCCCTTTGGCTGCCCCGGGGAGTGCGGAGTTAGTATTGAAAACCCTAGCATCGCATTTCCATACTTCTGCTGCTTTAATAGCAACTCAAACGTATGCATTAAGAGTTTTTTGCAAAGAATATATTATTTATTTATTGAATTTTGGTAACCAGGTGAGCCCACTGAGACAAAACAGTCCCCTTTTCTTGGGCAATACAGGAAGTACAACACATAGGCAACGTATGATACTGATTACAAGATTGGAACACACAGGCAACGTAAGACATTGATTACAAGATTGGTACATGAATCAAATACAAATCCATCTACAGCAAGCAACTAATACAGATTCATTAAATGGTAGGAACCAATGGTAAACAATCATCATACATTATTAACAAACATTATTTCATATACATATTAACAATGGCAAGGTACATCTTACCTAATTAATTTATAAACATTTTTACAAGGGGAAGCAGAGATGAGCCAGGAATACACTCATGGGAAGGATATCAGAGACAAGACTCGTCTAAAACAGGAGCAAGGTGTGGCAACAAGATGAGGAGACAATGTGCTTTGAAAAAAAGGGAGGGAGGTGCAGGCCAGGATTGACAGAGGTAGTGAGTTCCAACAGGACAAAGCAGAAAAGGCAAAGAATCTCTGGGTCACAGCGAGCCAGGGGTTGGGTAACTGGAGAAGGGGCAGGAGACAGGTCTAAGAGTACGACAAGGATGTCGCCATTGAATAATGTCAGCAAGACAGGGAAGAGTGTAGTGGTGAACCAGCTTATGTATGAAGCTCAGAATAGCATAACGTAACTTAGATTCATAGAAGAGCCATCCTTGGGAGGGAGGAAAGAATGTCACAGTGGTGATGTCGAGCATTGACCCCCAGAGCAAATCTCCCAACCCTATGGAAGACCTGCGATAGACGGGATAATGTGGTAGTGGTTGCTGAGAGTAGTGAGGGAGCTCAATATATGAGGAGGGGCAGTAGGATTGCAGACGCTATCTTGCGGCAGGAGGCAAGAGTGAGAAAGGGTCAGATGTGAAATAGGATGCCAAGCTTTTGGTTAATGGTTTTGGGTAGGACTGTGCCATGCATGTCCAAGGAAAGAGAGGAAGGTGACCCCCAAGTATTTGAAGGAATTGACAGTTTCAAGGACAGCACCAGTGCGGGATAGTACAACCAGTGGGGGGAGGGTTTGTGTAGCTGGGTTGGAGAACAGCATGCACTTTGTTTTTTTAGTATAAAGGACTAGATGTTTCTGTAAAAAACAGTCTTCAAGAGTATGGAAGTCAGAGGCTATCATTGAATTAATCCACCCTACATCAGATGAAGAATGGTAAATGACAGCATCATCTGCATAAAGATGAACAAAGACCCCACCACAATTATATGGGAGAGCACTGATAAAGAGTGAGAACAGTAATGAGCCAAGGCTAGAACCCTGGCAGACACCATGGGTCATGGGTCTAGAGCCAGACATGGAACCTACCCATTTAACTCATTGAGTGTGGTCAAGGAGGTAACTTTGGGTCCACGATAGGACATTTGAATCAAGGCCAGGGAGGTGCAGCTGCCGCAGCAGGAGGTCATGACTGACCAAGTTGAAGGCCTTGGTCAGGTCAACGAATATTGCTCCATGGCACATCCATGGTCCATAGCATGAACTATATCGGACATGACTTTAATCAGGGCTGTAAGGGTGCTGTGGTTTTTCCTGAACCCATGCTGGGATAAGGAGAGCAGCTGGTGGTGGTCCAGGTATTCCTGCAAGTGGTCATAAATGATGCGCTCCTAGATTTTGGCTAGTGGGCAAAGTATTGAGAAGGGCCAGTAGTTTTCAACAGTGGAGTTAGGACCACCCTGTGTACCGGAACAACTACCTAGACCTTCCATTTCTCCGGTACAGTACAAGTAAGGAAGGATAGACTGAACAGATCATGCACCGGCTGGGCAAGTGCAGCTGCCCCCACCTTTAGAAATTTTGGTTCGGGGTGACATGACCTGGAGAAACTATCAGTTTTCAGATTTTTGAGAAGACAACATACTCCAGTGAGGGTTGCAAGTTTCAGGTGAAACTACGGGTGGGCCAAGGAAACTTCAGAAGGCAGAGGGTCAAGTAAGGGGGAAGGAGGACAGCGGGAAAGGAGTGATGTATACTTATGTAGATCGGTGAAGTAATCATTAAAGCCAGTGGCGATGCTGGGGGGGTGATTAAGTACTGCTCCTTGAGCATCAAGGGAGCTAGGGATCTTGGAGGTGTGTCCCTTTAAGAGGGAATTAACCTGTTTGCAGAAATTCTTAGGACTGCTGAGATGCTCAGTCTGGAGTCCCTTGAAATGCTGACATTTTGCTTTCAGGACAGAGTTCTTATAGCTATACCTTAGCTGCCTACAGGTTTGCCAATCGGAGGGTAGCACACTATGCTTATAAGTCAAATACGATATATAAGGGATATGCTACCACCTACTGGAAATATTGGCCCAGATATTCAAACTGCACCCAAAAAGTGCGCAATAGCAGGAGCAAGTGCAAGTCCATTGCACCAATGCGCAAGAGGCGCGATATTTAAAAACTGAGCTGGCCAAGATGCACCTACAGCCGACGACTGAATATCCACCACCTGCACCATAGCGCAACTAGGGAGGGGAAGCTGAGCATATCTGATGTGCCATAGCGCAACAAGGGATGTTCAGCTGAGCAGTCCAGAGGCACCAGGGATGCCCCCCAGCAGCAGGGCAGCAATGCAACAGCACAACCAGGGATGCAGGGGCCCACCACCCATGCCACAGATAGGCAGAGGAACACACAGCAGAACAGACATCGTCCCCTCACACCCCATGCACTGCACAACTGGGGGAAGGCTGGAATAACCACTGGCCCACGGATACAGGCAACCAACCCACAGCTGGGCCATGGTGCCCCATCACATCCCCTGGCAAGCTGTGACCGGCACACAAGGAGGGCCGACCACCCCATGCCACACCATCCCCCAAATGCAGAGCACACCCTGCACCGTGACCCCCAGACACCCTGCCCAGGAGCAGCGTCCACCACTGCAGGATACCCCATGCATGCCACCACTCCCACTGTGACAATGCAACCCTGTGCACCACAGAACCATGCAAGACAGCCCCACCATGATCAGCCATCAGTGGGTGGTAGCACACAGTGATGCAATGACGGCATACACAGTGTCACCACGCACAGCCCCCCCGAGGTACAGCTGAGAGACCGACCACGCGTCGGCACACGAGGTACCCCACACGTGACAGGGCATGCCCCGGACCCCACCACCAGTGGTACAGCACCTTGCACACCCTCCCAAGGACACACCCTGACCCAGCACTGGCCACAACAGCCAGTGCAGACACCCACAGTGGTGCGTGGAAGCATGCACCACACCAGATGCAACACAGTGCATGGACAAACACCCACCCATACCCAAGGGCACACCAACACAGGGATGCAATAGAGGGGCAACCAAGCCCCCAGCGTGGGCCCATGGAAACCGTGTACACATGGCCAGCAGTTCTCCATGGCACAGGAGTGCCAGCCACCCTGCGCAGGCACTGTGGACCTGTACGCCACCATCATTAGCCCGGAGCACAAGTCACAGACAGTGGTGCACATCCCCTGAAACACACACAAGCCACAGCATGGAGGTGGGACAAAAACCACGGAGGCCACAGTGTCACCCGAGGCAGACATGCACCACACCAGTGACAGGAGGAACCCAGCAATGTGATGGGTACAGTGGCTGCCCTGCATGGACAGCCACCACTGACGTGCCAGCAGACCGTGCAGGTCACAGACATGCAAGGATGTCAGCTGCACAGGCATGGACGGGCTGACAGGTGCGCCATGGACACAGAACATGCACCATGGACCACTGCACACAGTCATCCAGTGCACAGGGAACAACACACACACCACAGACACTGACTGATAGCTACTCCCACACCATAGTCACTTCCACATGGATACACACACATACCCATGACTGCACCACCCCTGATGCCATGCACACCACTGCAGCTGAGCACCTAAAGCCCACTGCAAATCAGAGACCACCACAGTATTCATATCAAAAGATTTGTAATCAAAAATATAAAACAAAACTATATACAACTATGTACAAATGTATGGGGGGAGGGCCACAAACAAGGTGGGGGTGGGTAAGGGGCAGGGGTGAACAAATGGGACAGGAAAGGAGGGGTGTGAGGGTGGGTCCAGGGGGATAGGGGAAATCAGGGGCATAGAGATGTTCAGAGGGAGCCCCGCTCCCCGCTCTGGCTGCTCCACCTCCCGTGTCTCCTCCGGACCCCAGCCGCTCAATCCTTTGCAGGATGTCCAATGAGGCCCTCGCCATGTTTAGAATCTCCTGCAGTGCCTCCCGGATAGCCTGCAGCTGGCGGACACCTAGGACAAGGGAGCACAGTCAATAGGTGTGAATGCACAGCCCCATGCAGCCCACCCACTCTGTATGGCATACGGCCATGGGACATGCCTCTGTGATGGTGTGTGACCACCCACAGTGATCACGTCCACAAGACCTGCCCACCCCGGCGCATACAGCCATGAGGACCGCTGCACACACCCACCGGCCAAGTCCTGCACAGCACCACCAAGGCTGTTTAGTGACATGGCTATGTGGTGCGAAGGCAGTGGCACAGCCATGTACCCGGTGCACACATGGACCACCATTGATGCACTCCCAGACATGCATTGCCACCGGACTGTGCTGACTGTAACAAGTTGCATGCATGGCAGTGGTGTCAATGGATGGTGGCCATGCCCTGCTGCCCACCCTGTAACACAGCATGCAATAGTAATCATGGAGGTATGGCACTCACCATCATCAGGCCTGTCCCTCTAGTGCTGTGGACCTTCACCCCTCCTAATGGCCCTGTCTTCCTGCTGGCGCCTCTGCTCCCTGGCCAGCCATCTCTCTTCCGGCCCTGTGGTGCAAACATGGAGAGAGGAACATCAGTACAATCCTGTAGCAAAATCCCCCTGCCCCTATGTGTGCAATCCCACCCAGCCAGACCCACCCACCACACACCCTGATAACAGCACTACAGCCAACACCGGATGGTCCCTCCCCCATGTTCCAGACACATGCAACCATGATACCCATATGGAAAATAAAAGTGTGTGGATGTCACACCTTCCTGGCCATGGCACCATGCCCCTCCTGGCACGTGCCCGCAGGCGGGCAAGCAGGTCAGGTTCCCTTCGCCTCAGGTCCCCATACCTGTGGCGGCACTGCTCCACCATCTGCCCCCTTCCTGTGGCCTTCTCCACGGCGTCGGCCACCTCCTGCCACACCTGGGTCCTGGACCTGTCCAGGGGTGCCTCCCAAACAGTGGGCTATAAAGTGGCTCAACAATTGCCACCAGGTTAGCCAGCTTGATTTGGGTCCACTGCTCAGTAGTTTCAAAATGTTGCTCTGAAGCGCGGCTCCACCACGTGCAGATGCTGTGCAGTACAGCATTGCCATTCCCTATCGCGCTGTCACCGAACAGCGCGATAGTGGTACACCCATGCCTGATGCATAGTGCCTAGGGGGCAAAGGTCGGGCACAGGGTCCAGGGTCTCTGGCGCACAGACAGGCACAGCGCCATTGGAACCCAATGCGTGTAGCGCGATTGGGTGCCTGTGTACTACCTCCAGTAGCGGCCTACCGCGCTGTTGCCCCAGTGCGCCTATGATGCCTCAGTGCCACAGCGCCATATAGGTGAACATCGCTGTATTGCCACTGGCACAATGGTGGCCGTGCCCTGCATTGCCTTCCACGCACAGCATGTCAGCAGCATGGCAGCACCTACGTCAGCAACCCGGGCATGCGCAGTGAGGTGTGTAATGTGCATGTCACAGAACTGCGCCCTTGGCTCAGCACGTTCAACACAATTGCGCAAAGCGTAATAGCGCGATATTCAGCCATCATATGCAAATCAGTTAATCAGCCATTCAATGGCACAGCACTGCAATTTGCATCCACTTAAAGTTGCGCCTCACCTCATTTGCATGGGTTGCACTATAAAAGTGCGACATTGGGCTGCACTGGCCATAGTCGGTTACTGCAGCCCATTGGTGAGTTGCATTCTGTTTGGGAGTGTGGACTGTGGATTTTGGGACATGCATGGGACTGCACAGTCACAGGTAACAAGTTTCATTCTCACAGGCTAAATCATGACTGAGCAAGCTGTGGGTGAGGAGGAACAGAGTGGTGGGAGGAGGAGGAGAAGGCCTAATTTCACCAAGGCCGAGACGGATGCTCTGTTTGAGGCCTACCTGGATCAGGAGTCGCTTCTCAGCAGATGGAAGGGAACACCACAGGCCCATGCTGTTGCATGGGAGGACGTGGCGCGTGCAGTGAACCTGCATGGCAGCCACCAGCGCTCCGTGCAGGAGTGCAAGAAGAAGATGGGCACAGACAGGAGGAGGATAAAGGAGAAGGTGACTGCCATCAGGGCAGCATGAGTTGCGACAGGTGGGGGACAGCCGGAGGTGCTACGCCTGACCCCACAGGAGGAGAGGGTTGCTGGCAGCATGCAGTGTGTGCCATTGAGGGTGTTCCTGGTGGTCTTCCAGACGGGTGATAGCCCGTCACTGCATGGTAGGTCATGGTCTGTCTATTGGGGCGGCAGGGTAGGTCACATGCAGTAACATAACTTTGTGTTCCCTTACAGATCCTGAGCATCTGCAAGGGTCAGCGGTGGTGGGCCTGTCCAATGAGGCCAGTCAGATGGAGATAGAGGAGGGCCCATCCACCTCCACAGGTATATGTGGCTCAGTGCGACAGTGGGCCCGCCTGGCTGTCCAGACTGATGTTGTTGGAACAAGTGTGGAGGAGGCCTTGCCCGTGTCCCAGCGTGCCAGCGTCCATGGATGCCAGCATGATGTGACTCGGGCTGGTGCCGGGTCCGTCACCGATGACGATGTCACTAACGGCATGGGCAGTGACACGGGTGTGCCACGGGATGGCCACACAGCAGGTAACATTGCAGCCATGGCTGTGGGTGGTGCCGCCGTGGAGGCCTGTGTGTCATCACAGTCCCAGCCTGTGCCTGTCAGCACCAGTGGGGCAGCACTGGTGTGTGTGTACAGGACAGTGGGACTGTTGCGGCCACTGCGGCAGCACCAGTGAGCCCTAGTGAGCGGCAGCCAGAGAGGCAGCATCAGCAGTCGGCCAACGGGCTTGGGGGTACAGTGTCAGGGGGCGGCGTCAGTGCACCACCTGTGGACATGCCCAGAACTGGTCCTGGTGTGCAGCGCCCACCCTCAAGGAGTGCTGAGCATCAGGGTCACACACACCCTGAGGGACAGGATGCCGAGGAGGCAGATGACGTCTTGGATGAGCACACCCGCATACTGCAAGCATCAGTCAACCAGCAGATGCGGCTTGCGACATCAGTGGATGCACTGCGTGCGGCTCTGGAGCGGGCAGAGGAGCATCACAGCAGAGACACCACTCTGATCCTGGCAGGGATGGACCGGTTGCAGGAGGATGTAACCACTGCCACTGACAGGCAGACACAGGCATTCACTGCTGTCATGGCCACAATGGGCACACAGTTATTTGCCCATGCGTCGCAGACACCACGCATGATGCACTGTCAACCCCGTTCCCCAGCGTGCGATGCGACACCATCCTTGCTCGCTGGTACAGCTGTGGGCATCCCGCGCAACCTGGCGAGGCATGTTTGGTGTGCTGCAGACCCCTGTGCGAGCACAGTCGCGTTCACGCAGTGGAACCCCTGGGGGACCATCGGCGCCACCCCATGAGGCCAGTGGTCAGCCTGTCAGTGCTGGCGAGTCTCAGTGGGGCCGCCCACACATCTGTGGCAGCTGGGGCACTATGGCGCGTGACTGACCTGTCTCCCAATGTGGCTACTGTCTAGTGCTGCCCTGTTTGCATTATGCCATTCAGTGGGCAATGCACGGGTGGGTACCCAGCCCTGCACGTGGACACACAGTCCATCTGCACACCCTCCCAGCTGCTGTCTGCAGTTGTGTGTGCATGATGATGCCTGCATTATGCTGTACACCAATGTGCAATAGTGCTCAGCATCTGACACATGCACAATGACAGACAGTGGGCGTGGTGGTCTGTGGACATGTGTGTGGCCAGGGGTGGCATTCTGGGTCAGTGTGCCTCCTACCCTTTGTGCATGTCTGGTGCATTGTGTGTGTGTGTGTGTGTGTCCACGTGGCATGTTAGACCTCACCCATCCCTGGTTGTGTGTGTGGTTCTATGCCCTGCCACTTCCCTTGACAGCATGCACCCCTGGTGTGTGTCCATGCATGTTTGTTGGTTGTGCCTTAGCCACTGTTGGTTGCACATGGCCCCATGACTTACCTGGGTTGGCTGAAGTGCTCCTCCGTGATGGTGTCCCGGGTGCAGCTGTGCCAGCCGGAGCAGTCCGGGGTCCCGTCGGCCAAGGTGGGGGCTGCCCATCACCATCGTCACTGGCGTCCCCATCATCCCCATCGCTGTCCCCCTCTTTGACCTGTAAGGCTATCCCACATTCGTTGGCCATGTTGTGCAGGATGCAACAGGCCAGGAATAGCCCACAGGCCTTGAGGGGCTGTACTGTAGGGCACCACCAGAGGTGTCCAGGCAATAGAAACATGCCTTCAGCATCCCGAACACCCGCTCGAGGACATTACGTGTGGTGGCCTGTGCCTCATTGTAGCATTGCTGCGATGGGGTCGCGGGCCGCCGGTAGGGGTGTAAGCAGCCAGGGACGGAGTGGGTATCCACTGTCACCTGTGTGTAGAGGGTGGAGGTTAGTTTGGTGATCAGCATCGCCCTGCTCCGGGCCATGTAGGCCACTACCCATGTCACCTCTGACCATGCCTCCCAGGCCCTATGATTGTCCATGTGGTTTGCATACTCACCCACTAGGTGGCCAGTGGGGATATCCCCACTCTTGAATCTGTGACACAGTGCTGACTGGTGCCAGATGAAGGCATCATGTGCTCCCCCAGGGTGAGTGGCACAGACATTGATTATGTGCCCCCTGGCATCGCACACCACCTGGCAGTTGATGCTGGCATAGCCCTTGCGATTTATATATGCGGCCCCCTTGGGGCCAGGTGGTGCGCAGATGGCCACATGGGTGCAGTCTATTGCCCTTAGCATGACAGGCATACGTGCTACCCTGTGGAACTCCTGTATGTTTGCTGTGCACTCCGCCGGTGTGCTGGGGAAATGGATGTACTCTGCAGCATGTGGCAGCAGTGTGCGGAAGATTGGGTGAGGTGGCGTGACGTGGCTGACTGGGTTATGCCTGTGGTGTCTCCAGTTGGTCTCTGGAAGGTACCCGTGGCGAGCAAGCACATGCAAGCTGTCACTTTCACCTCCACTGACAAAGCATGGCTCCGTCGTGTCGGTGACTGCATCACATCACTGTACAGCTCACAGAGCCACCTCAGAATTGCCTGATTCAGGCGGTACCAGCCCACAATCTCTGTATCACTATACAGCTCGAAGCTGGTGTGGGCCTGGTACTGCCTGTTGGGGGCATACCACCGACGGGCCCTTCCATGGCCATGCCCCCCTGCTGCCCGCCTTCTCACCCCCCTCATTACTGCCTCCATCTGGATGGTGGCACTGTCCATGTCCCTGGCTTGTGTTCACCCCCCCCGGGCAGCTGTTTCTGTATTCCCCACGTTGTCCTGGCTGCTACTTCCCCTGCACTGGGAACACCTGACTGTGCTGGCCTCACTGCTGTGTGGCAAGTACTTCCCCCTTCTGCACTGTGGCTCCCCACACCTTCCCTTGCACCTGTGGGTTCCAGGTGCCCTTATCTGGCCTGCCCTGTGTGTCCCTGCTGCCCAGTTTGTCTTGCTAGGGTTCAGCCTCGTGTGCCTTCCCTGTAGCGTTCTTGTGCCTCTCCCTTGCTCCCTTTTATTTTGGCTCATTTCTGCTATGGCGCAACTTCCGCTAGCTCCCCTATTGCGCATGTTGCATTTTCGGACTTGCGCAGGTACAACCCTATTGCATATGACTCAACTCTTTTGAATATCTGGCCCATTGTTGATATTTTTTGTTTGAGTGCCGACTGACCTGGTGACATCACGAGTGGCGAGGCCATGAGTGATGTCATCAGGTCAATTGGCATGAGAACAGTAAGTATCAGCAATATTTCTGGTAGGGAGGTAGCATATTCCATTTATGCCATACCTCAAAAAAAAAGTGAAACAAAATTTAATTTCCTGACATTTGTTGCTGATTTTAAAAAATCTAAAAGGTATCAATAAATGAAACACCACTCATTTGGTAGATATTCCTGTGCTGAATAAACTTTTGTGCTCAAAGTACCATGCTATTATATTTTGTTTTAAAGCCATTTGCATTTGTTTGTTGCAAAAAGTGAAAAAAATATAATTTGCTGCTGTTTTTTGCGATATAAAAAAACTAAACGGTATATATAAATGAAACACCACTCATTTGGTAGATATTTTTGTGCTGAACAAACGTCGTGCTCACAGTACCATGCTATCATTTTTTGTTTTAAAGTTATTTGCATTTGTTTGTTGAAAAAGTGACAAGAAATTAAATTTTCTGCTGCTTTTTTTGCTAATTTAAGAAAAAAAGGTATCTATGAATACAGCACCACTCATTGTGCAGATATGTTTGTGCTGAACAACTTTTGTGCTCACAGTACCATGCTATCATTTTTCATTTTAAAGTTATTTGCATTTGAATACGGTTAGTGAAGCTAGAATACATCTGCACAGCTGGCAGCTCTCTCATGATCAACATCATGAAAGCAGCCATCTTAGATGTCTTAGAGCAGGATTTGTGAATCAGGAAAGGCTGTGTTTTCAATTTTAAAATGATACGAAACTGCATTTATCCTATTTTGATAAACACAGCTTCAGCCTATATGTAAACAACAGCCTCTCCTTTACAAGCCTATGGAGTAATTTAATAAAAAATAAAATGTGAAAAAAGATGGTTTATGTGTCCTTTAACAGATAAAAAAAAAACATGCAGTTAACTTGAAGAAGGAAGACTTTGTAGAAACGTAACTTAGACACATGCCTGCTTATGGCTCAAATATTCACTGTATTTGACTACTCTATTTTCATAATAACTAAGCACATTAACATAAAACCAGGACCACTGTTCCGTGCACTACATCTGCTTTGCTGCTTGTCCATAGCTGATCTCACATTTCTCTGCTTGAGACATAACATAGTAACATAGTGTTGTGATGAAGGGAGGGACTTACTGTAGGGCCCATCTTGTCCACCCACCTGTTGTATAGCAGTGACTATACTTAATTTGACTATGGGTCCACATTCAAGCTTATCTGTCAGAATATTACCCTGCTGTATAACATTCGGTACCATGTCCACAAAGAAATCTGTCTAGTCCTGCTTTGAAAGCCTGAACAGTGCTAGCTTCCACAACCTCAATGGGTAGGATATTCCAAAGGTTTACCACCCTCTGTGTGAGGTGATGTTTTCTAATGTTTCTCTAATTCTGCCCCACAATGTATACAAGTTCTGTCTGCACTCACCAGCTCAAACATCTGTGTATACACCACCTGGTCTATTGCTTTTAGTATACAGAAAACCAAAATGATGTTGCCACTTAGTCTTCTCTTGGCTGAATAGTTTGAATATGTCCCATCTCTCCTTATACTGCTTGACTTCTAAGCCATTAATCAACCAGATGGCCCTGTGCTGGAACCTGCTGATCAGCCAGTTGCAGAAGCCACTTCTTTCTCAGCATTCAGGATCTCATCCATGGTTAAGTGTTCTTTCTGATCCAGCCTGAGAGTGAGCCAATTGGATCCACTGCAGTCACTGGACCTGCTCCAATCAGGAGGTTCCATGGAACAAGGTACACCAACTGATTGCCTGTGAGGTGGAGCTGGGCTGCTTTTGAGGGCCACCCAAACAATTCACCATTTACGTTGTCACAAGGACTCTGACTGTGTGGGCCCGTATACTATCAGCACAGCGATGGCTCCATAGAGACTCCCCAACAGCAACAGAGGTTGAGGCGACAGGTGTTTCACACCGACGGATTTTGCAGTGATTGGGAATATGCATCTAACTCCATTGTCTGTGTGACTTGGAGTTAGATATATAAAGTAGGGGGATGCGGAGGCATGGCCCCCACATGCAGAGGTTCGCGGCCCCCTCGCATTGATCCATCCAACAGCGTTGGTCACTGTTACAGTGTTACCGGTTGTCGTTAGGTCATATCAGTGTTGGGGATGTTGCCGTGTGTCTGTCACTGTGGGGGGGGGTGTCACAGTCGGGGATGTCGCTGTAGTGACATGGAACAGTGTGGGCCAGATATCTGAGTCTGCAAGAACCTGCTGAAAGACCCCAACTGCAGGCAATGGCTGGAGTGGCTTCTTTCCCAAAGTTCAGAAGCTAATATACTTTGTGGTTGGGCTTCCCTCCTGAACCAACTCTAGGAGTGAGTTAATTTGTCCCACCGTATCGATTGAACCTTCTACAGTCAGGAGGCTCCAAGGACCAGGCCACATCAATGAGGTTCCTATGAGGCAGAGTCGGGCTGCTTTTAAGGGCTGCCCCTCCCATGCAGGTCCTATGTGTGTGGGTCCAGCATGAGTGTAACAATTGGAGTGGGGAGTCCTTGAGTGGAGTCACCACCTCTGCTGACTGTAAGTACTTATTTATTTATTTATTTATTGAATAATAAGAATTTCAACCTTTGAGTTAAAAGCTCTTTTACAAAGGATCCTCGTCATAAAGGGAGGGGAGGATACATGAGTTTGGCAGTCAGTAGCAGCTAAATAGGCACTATCAAGAACATCTAATATGAAGATAATGTGATCAGTAGCAATCAAGAACATTGGCAATAGCAACACATCATAGGATGACAGGTAATAGCAACACCTAACAAAAGCATGGGTACAGAGTACATGTGGATACAGTTCACACAGCAGGCCAGACAATTAAAAGTGCATAAGCCAAAGTTATGTACTAGTTGAAGAAAAATCAGAGGTTGAAGCTACATGTATACAAGAGCTTGTAGGGAGGAAACAGGAGATGCAGCTGTACACCATTACTGATTCCTAATTGGTTACAAAGGCTACAGCCAGGGGAGTAACCACAGCTGTGGTAGGCAACCGGGGTTGGGGGAAACTAATAAAGATAAGGTAGGAGAAGAGGAATCAAAAGAGGGGACAGAAGTAGGCTCAAGGATAGGTAGGGAAGGTATGGAAAGGGTAGACAGTAGGTAGGTGGGGGCTTGTCAGGGAGCAGATAAAGGGGCAAGGGGGTGCAAGGTTTGGTAAGCAGGCATGGGCAGGTGGAGAGCAGAGAGCTTCAGGACAATTTGTAAGTGCAAGATGAACCTAGGCACACCCTGGATACAGGGGGCTGATGACAGCTGGGCTAAGAGTGGCAGTAGTAGTGTACAGGTGGAGAGACAGACTTCATTAGCTCAGACTTGGAAGAACAGTGGCGTGAGGGCTTGTGGGTTAACAGTGGCAGTAGCAGCACTTATAGACTGGGTTGATTCCCTACTGAGCTGCTAGTATAAACAAGCAGTATTGTAACTGTGTTGCCTATCTATGTAGCTATAGAATGTGCTTCTTCTACAGAGCTGCTAGTATAAACAAGCAATATAGTAACTGTGCTGCCTGTCTACTTAGCTATGGAGTATGCTGCTTCCCTACTGAGTTACTGGTATAAACTGCTGACCAGTATATTAACTGTGCAGACTATCAGCATAGTTATATGTTGCTTCCTTACTGAACTTCTTGTAGAAAATGCTGTGTAGTAACTGCTGCCTATCTACTTAACCGTATAGTGTGCTGCTTCCTTTCAGAGCTGCTAGTAGAAATGACTGTATAGTAACTGCTGCCTAGATAAACAGCCACACAGTGTGCTGCTTCCCTACTGAGCTGCTAGTATAAAGCATTGCCTGTCTACTTAGCTATGGAGTGTGCATCTTCCTGACTGAGCTGCTAGTATAAACTGCTATGTAGCAACTGTGCTGCTAAGCAATTTAGCTACAGAGTGCATTGCTTTCTGAGCTGTCTGTAGAAACTGCTGTACAGTAATTGTGCTGCCTGTCCACTTAGCTGTAGTGTGTATCTACTGTTGTCACACAACCTACTGTATTCCTCCATTGCCACATTACATACCTTACTGTACTTAACTGTCTATGTAGATCTGCATTTCTAGTACACTGCTAGAAGCTGACCCTTCTTTCCAAGGTATTCTTTCTATCCAATTCCTGCTTGCTACAGTACCTGTTCCTCATATCCTTAAATGGCTCCTTTCTACTTACCATCCCTATCCCTTCTCTTAAGCCCCATCTCTTCCTCCTGTCTCTGTCTCCTTTCCTATCCATTCCACAATAGGTGCCTCAGCACCTCCCATTCCTCTCCCATTACCTCTGCCCTTTCTTTCCCCCTCCTCGCAGTCCCTTCTTGGTCTCTCTCTCTCCTTAAAGATCAAATGCACATATTTCATAAAAAGCTTGAATTCTCTTGAATTCACATCCCTGTGTCATGATTAGTGCTTCCTGAAAATGTCATGCTGTTTGGTTTTGTGGTTTTCTTTGAAAATCAGCATCGGTTAATGTGCTCTGCAGTAACTGAAAACAGTGAAGAAACAGTGAAGATGTCTCTGTCCCTGTCAGTGAGCAATGACATCATACATGTCCAGCCTGCTGCTTCACCAATTAAATCCCTAATTGACTGACTAAGCTGTTGCAGTTCCTACTTAGAGCAGTCTGTAGAGCTAATTGTTTTCACTCAAAGTTTATTACTAAACCACCTGGTTTGGGTTTAAAGAGATCAGCTTAAAATCATTCTGTTCTCATAAACAGTTGATCATTTGGGGTTCAGTGCTGAACTGAAGTGGTATGAATAAATGTCTGTGTGAAATTACAATGTCTGTATCACAGATGTCAGTTCTCTGTCATCAAAACTATGCATTCTATTCTGGCTATATAACACAGGGTTGTTTAATGGATATAAAGTAAATCTACAGTCCATTAATTCATAGAAGCATTGTGTCTTTGATGCAGCCTCAATAAATATGTTCACGTGATAATGTTGTTTACATGTCATATTGACAAACCTGTATCTGCCACATTCTGTTATTTCAGGAATATGTACTGAATGAACTCATAAAATTCAGTTCTTTGAGGGTTTCTGTGTGAAAATACATAATTTATGTGTATAACCAGAAATACTATATGGCATCCTGATGCTCCTGTCTCCCACCCAAAAGCTGAGGCAGCAGCTCTCTGTTCTTCCTTTCCCCTGCCCCAAAAGCCCTGTCTCCTGCCCTCATATGAGGTTGCTGCAACCTGCTGCCCACTGTCTTCTCCACACAGTCAGGGCAGCTGCACCCTGCTGCCTCCTGCACAAACAGTTTACTCTGCTGCACCCTACTACCCTCTGTCCTCCACCCAATAACACAAGATGAAAGTTTTTTTTTGTATTTTCTATCCAATAGTTTTGGGCAGTGTACTAAAGGATCTGACTCTAGTGGCAGAGAGCAGCATGGTGCCACAACTGTGTCTGTGGGGGCTTGAGGTTCTATGGTGCAGCAGAGCACAGTGGTGTCAGGGGACAGAGGACAGCATGGTGCAGAAGCCTTGACTGTGGTGCAGGACACAGTGGGGAATCAGGGTACAGCAGCCCTGACTGTGTGACGGGGTGCATGTGGTGCAGCAGCCCTGCCCATCTGGGGCAATTGAAGTGGGTAGCAGGGTGCAGCAAAAGCCCCACCTTTGGTGGCCTGGGGCAGCATGGTGCAGCAGCCCAAACTGTGAAGGCAGTGGTCCTGGGATTCTGGGGCTTAGCAGAGCACAGCAGCCCATCTCTGGAGACAGGAAAAGGGGGCAACAGTGTGCATTGGTCCTGACTGTGGGGGTGGGGAACTGAGGGAAGTGGGGTGCAGCAGCCTCAATTGAGAGGCAGGAGATGGGCCATCAGAATGCCATATACTGTAGTATTTCTAATTATACACATACATGATGTATTTTCACACAGAACCCCATACAGAACGGAATTTTATGAGTTTATATAGTACATGTTCCTGAAATAGCAGTGTGGCAGACACGTGTGTCAATCTGACATAAAAACAAAACTGTTCTCACATGAACCTATTTATTGAGGCTACATTAAAGGGGGCAGGGTCTGATTATAATACTTATGTGCAGCTGCTTGTAATGTCTCTGTTTTCATAAATTATATTCATACCTCTAAAGGATCCCTATTTAACTGTGCCTGATTAAAAGCTGAAGCGGTCAGTTGTGTCTTGTATTGTTTTCTTTGTATGGACAACATTCAAACACCATGAAGTCTTGCTATATTATGACTATATGCAGTCAGCCACTGCAGCTGAACTGCCCCGGAGAGGAAAGAGTTAACTCCAGAGAGTCTGGAGTTCCACAGCGCGAGGGCACTATACCAAAGCTCTATCTGGCCAGTTTCAAATGAAACTGTCAGATTCTTTACTCCGCTTCACTGAACAGTCGCTCCGGAGATCAGCTCCTTCACATCGGTTCATTTCTCGGTTCAAGCGAGTATTTTCGGTTCATTTGAACCGGCAAAAAGTATTTATTTTACCGCATTTCGGTTAAAAGCTCTATCTGGTAAACCGTAAGTAGAAAATTTAAAGTCTGTGTGGAAATTCAATTATCGGTTCGGTTTTGAACCAATCGGTTTGCTTAATTTAACGTTTTAAAGTGTGGTTGGGCTTTTAGAGTCGCGGTTCCCGGTTCTATCGGTTCTAAAACCTTGCTTTAAAATAGGTTTCAAATACCAAGTGACATGGTTAGGAACCGATAAGGGTGTCTTGCCTGGCACTGCCATCAAAAGGGCAAGTTTTTGGTTAGGCTGGCATTATGTCTGAGAAACCCAAAAGAAAAACCGGGCCCACTTGGTTTCAACATCAGGATGTCTGTGGGGAAGCCTTTGCCAAGGCTGACCCACACACCACTTGTGTTTATTGTCTGGGGCTGACCACCTCCTGTCAGACTGCCAGGTGTGTAAAATTTCCTGCAGCCACCCTGGAAAGAGATTGGACCGGCTCAGGGGCGAGGAACCAAGAAGTCCGGCTGACCGGATGGCCAGCCCGGTCCAGTACCCACTGGACCAGAGAATGCCCTCTGACCAGGCGAGACTTCCTCGGGCAAAGGAAGGCTGGTTCAGGAACCAGTCTCAGTGAAAAGACAAAGAAATCAGTAGGTTTGGGTCCAAAATTGTCTCTCCAACTGCTGCAGAAATAGCTAAAGCCATACAGATTGTCCAGTCACTGTCTCAGGGTCCTGCCAAACCACCTACAGTTGGTAAAAGGTTGGTTCGTTCAGTGCCAGTGGTTCAGGAGTATGATGTTGAGAAATTTTATGAACCACAGGAGAGGAGGGAGGATTGATCATTACATGTGTGGCTGGGAGGGTCTGGGCGTGCCCATTGAACCGGACATTTCTCCAGACAGACCTTTAGAATCTCCTCCTATTTCTGAGTCCCCTTCTCATTTTATGTTTTACAAAAGGTTGCAGAAACCCTCCAGCTTCCTTTAGAGGAAGCTGTGGATAACAAGAGGAGCCTGATTATGTAGAAATGATGGATATACCAGAGTCTAGGAGGTTGTCTATTCCTTTGCATAAGTCATTTAGGAAGCAAACAACAAAGATTTTAAAAAATCCTCATTCTGTCCCTCCTGTAGATAAAAAAATGGACAGAAGATATACCTTGTCAGACTCTGATACAGACTTCCTCACTGAGCAGCGTAGTCATGTAGGTGTGGTACAAGCTGCAGCCTGTGACAAGGCTAATATTCCTCTGGCCTCACATCCTCCTGATAAGGATTCCAGGAAGATTGATGCCATGGCGAAAAAACAGTATATGGCAGCTTCTTTGGGACTCAGGCAGGCAAATTATATGGCGTATGTGGCTAGATATCAGAAATCTAGGTGGGACACAGTATTGCAGTTAGCCAAGCAGGCCCATGGCCAGCTGGCTAGTGAGTTGGAACAGGTGGCTGCTGATGGCATTGAAGCCTCTAAAGTTCAATTTCATACTGCTGTTGATGTTAATGATGTTTCCTCTAGGGTCATGGCCACTTCTGTGGCTTTCCGTGAGTTGGCATGGCTCAGATGCACTAATCTGTCCCAAGATACTCAGTCAAAGGCTATGGATTTTCCTGTAGTGGGAAATTCTCTGTTTGGGGAACAAACAGAAAATTATATGAAAAGATGGATGAATACAGAACTACCTACAAAGTGCCCAGGCTAAGGAGAGGCATGCCACTCCACAGAGGCACGCTCCCAGAGGTAGGGCAGGCCTTTCCACAGGCCTTTTACCAATTCAGGCCTCCTCTGCATTTGCACAGGGGTTTCTTTAGAGAGCAGAGGTAGGCAGGGGCACAAGTAAACCATCTCCCCCCTCAGCCTAAGGCTACTGCCAAGCAGGCACCCTGATGGGGTGCCCAGGGCCATTCTCCTGTACCAGTGGGGGCAGGTTGGTTTATTTCAGCCAGAACTGGGTGTCCCTAACTTCGGACAGGTGGGTTCTGGAGGTAATAGGCCAGGGTCTGGTTCTCAGCTTCAAACAGTTTCCGAAGATGAGAGCCAGACATTTTCCACCTGCAAATCCTTCAGAAGCCCTTGCTTTGGAAGCAGAGGTTTCTTCTCTTTTGGACTGCAAAGCAGTAGAAAGGGTCCCTCCTTGCCATCAGGGCAAGGGACTGTACTCAAGATACTTTCTTACCCCAAAAAAGACAGGAGAATGGCGGCCCATTTTAGATTTAAGGTACCTGAACAAGCATCTTTTGAAACCAAAGTTCAAAATGTTAACTCTGACAATGATTTTGCCCTCCCTGAGGCCAGGGGCTGGTTAGCTCCCTGGACCTCAAGGATCCTATTTTCATGTTCTGATCAGGCCTTCTCACCGAAAGTACCTCAGGTTAGGAACTACCCTCAGGCCACTACCAGTTCAGGGCAATGCCCTTGACCCTTACCTCTGCGCCAAGGGTATTCACGAAATGTCTAGCTGTAGTAGTGGCTCATTTAAAAGGCAAGGGATTGCTGTGTTTCCCTACCTGGACGACTGACTCATAGTGGGTCAGTCTCCAGATCAGGTAAAATCCCACTTGCAAGTCACCCAGCAGCTTCTCACTTCCTGGGATTCCTGCTGAATTTACCAAAGTCAGTTCTCGAACCAGTTCAGGTACTAACTTTCATAGGTGCAGAATTGAACACAAAGTTAGCCAGGGCATTTCTCCCTCGGAAAGGGTAGACAGACTCATTGCCCTGGCATCCTCCTTTTACCTCACGGGTCTCTTGATCAGCAAGGCATTTTCTGCAACTCCTAGGCACATGGCTGCTTCCACAGCTGTAGTGCAAGGAGCAAGATTCAGATGAGGGGCATTCAGTTCCATTTGAGGGCCTATTGGTCTCAAAGGAGGGACCCCTTTCAAATTGGTTCCAGTGACCCAAACCCTGATCCTGGCCTTACACTGGTGGCAGGATCAAAGCAATCTAAAACAAGGGGTTCCTTTCATTCCCATTTCCACTCCCTCACCCTCACCACGGATGCTTCCCTGTTAGGGTGGGAGCTCACTGGCGACCTGTCCACTCAGGAGTGTGGTCTCCCCAGGAATCTCTGCTCCACATCAATCTTTTTGGAACTCAGGCTGTCCTTTTAGCTCTTCAGGTGTTTTCAGCTTCTGTCCAGAACAAAGTAGTTCAAGTCAGGACAGACAACACCACAACAATGTGGTACATCAACAAGCAAGGGGGCACTCGGTCATCAGCCTTGTGCACCGAAGCAATGAAGTTGTGGTCTCTGGCTTACTCCCTGAACACCTCCCTGATAGCAGTCCACCTTCCAGGGAAGGACAATGTCCTGGCGGATGCCCTCAGCAGGATTTCTCAGGGCCATCACGAATGGGCTCTGAATCCTCAGGTGCTGGGGTCAGTCTTTGCCAGATCGGGCACCCCTCAGATAGATCTTTTCGCAGCCCCAGACAACCACCAACTTCCTCTGTTTTGTTGCAGGCCTCCAGTGCTGGGATCAGTCCCCCTGGACGCCTTTCAGTTGGATTGGAAAGGGAAGTTCCTGTATGCCTTTCCCCCTTTCCCCTTCTTTTCAGGGTACTAGTACAAATCAGATCTCAGCCCTGCAAGGTGATTCTGATTGCTCCAGATTGGGCCAGACAGCCCTGGTACCCACTGCTTCTGTCCTTGACATTCCACCCTGCCCTGAGCTTGCCCAGAGTCCACGACTTACTGGCCTGTGCACAGGGGAGAGTGTGGTATCCGGACCTCAAATCCCTCCATCTCAAGGCATGGCTCTTGAGGAGTTAGAATTGCTGACTTACACCTTTCTCAAGGTGTTTTGGATATTTAAAGGCTTCAGGAAGCCTTCCACTAGAAGCCACTTACAATTCTAAGTGGAAAGGTTTTCCATCTGGTGCTCTGAGAAGCAGATTATCCCAGAATCTGCAGATCTGCCCATTTACTGGACTATTTGGTCCATTTAAATTCCTTAGGCCTTAGGCCAGCTACCTAAAGGTTCATCTGGCAGCTGTCTCTGCTTTTCTGTCAGCAGGGAAGCCTGCTTCCTTTTCTTCTCACCCTGTGCTTTCCAAGTTTTTTAAAGGGTTACTTCACACCAACCCTCCTTCTTGAGAACCAGCTCCCGCTTGGGACCTGAATGTTTGCATTGCTCAGTTAATGCAACCCCCCTTTGAGCCTCTGTCCTCAGCAGAGCTCAAGTTTCTGACTTGGAAAACTGTTTTCCTAGTGGCTATCACTTCTGCCAGACGCATAAGTGAACTACAGGCCCTGTCAGTGGAAGAAGATTTTATCTCTTTCCACAGAGATAAGGTAGTCCTCAGGACTAACAGAAAGTTTTTGCCTAAAGTGGTTTCAGATTTCCACCTGAACCAATCCATCTCTCTTCAGTATTTTCACTGAGCATTCTTCCTCAGGTGAGAGGAGTCTGCACAGCTTGGACGTCAAAAGAGCCTTAAGCTACTATTTGGAACGCACCAAGGGTCACAGGTTCGAATCCCTCCAACTCTTCCTTACCTATGGCGAGGTTGGCAAAGGGAAACCTGCCACTAAGAGGACAATTGCAAGGTGGATTGTCTCTTGTATCCAATTTTGTTATCAAAAACTAGGTAGAGAACCCCCCTCAGGACTGAGGGCTCACTCCACCAGGGGTACAGCTGCATCTCTAGCGGCTGCTAGAGATATTCCCATTCTGGAAATCTGTCAAGCTGCTACTTGGAAAACAGTTCACACTTTTACCAAGCATTATTCCCTGGATATTCAGTCCAGTAGAGATGCTCGTTTTGGCACAGCTGTGCTTCAGAGCCTATTTCCTAAGTAGGTTCTGACCCTCCTCCATGGAGGTACTGCTGTGTAATCTGCATATAGTCATAATATAGCAAGACTTCATGGTGTTTGAAGAAAAAATTACTCACCTTAGTAATTGCTTTTCTTCTCATGGAGTCTTGCTATATAATGACCACCCTCCCTCCTGCCCCTCTCAGAACTTCTACTTGGGTAGGGGTGGCAAATTAGTGCAAGCACTGTGTCATGCCATTTTAGTTCTTCCCTTCACCCCCTTTACTTAGGGTTAGGGAATTAAGTATTTCTGTTTTAAGTAATATGTTGGCCCCCTTCTTGGACTTGAGTCTTGGGGGAAGGGGGGTCTAATAGTGCTTGTTAGGGAGAAACTAATAATACTATTATTCATTGTTATTATTATTATTGCTGTTTATATTATTGTTTATATTGTTGTTATTCCTACTAGTAGGTAGCCACTTGGCTAGTGTAGAGCTTTCCACACAGACTTGTTGCTTAGTGTTAGCTTCGTAAAGATCTGACAGTTTCATTTGAAACTGGCCAGATAGAGCTTTGGTATAGCGCCCTCGTGCTGTGGATCTCCAGACTCTCTGGAGTTAACTCTTTCCTCTCCGGGGCAGTTCAGCTGCAGTGGCTGACTGCATATAGTCATAATATAGCAAGACTCCATGAGAAGAAAAGCAATTACTAAGGTGAGTAATTTTTTCTTCTGTGCAGTTCCTTTCATGGAACCAAGAATCTGGAATTTTGACTATGTCACGTCATAGTTTCAGAACCTTGGCACTGTACTGATAAGTTCATGCTCACATTTCTGAAACCATGACGTGACATAGTCAAAACTCCAAATTCTTGGTTCCATGAAAGGAACTGCACAGAATGTTGTCCATACAAAGAAAACAATGCAAAACACTACTGACAGCTTCAGCTTTTATTCAGGCACAGGTAAATAGGGATACTTTAGAGGTATGAATATCATTTATGAAAATAGTGACATTTTAAACAGCTGCACATAAGTAATTGGTTCCTGTCCCTTGTAAAGACACACTGCTTCTATGAATTAACAGAATGCAAATGTATTTTATATCCATTAAACAACCCTGAGTTATATAGCCAGAACAGAATGCAGAGTTCTGATGACAGAGAACTGACGTCTGTGATGCAGACAAGGTAATTTCTCACAGACATTCATTCATGCCACTAAAATTCAGCACTGCACCCCAAATTATCAACTTTTTATGAGAACAGAAAAATAGATTTTAAGCGTATCTCTCTAAACACAAGCCAGATGGGTTAGTAACAAACTGAGTGAAAACAATTAGCTCTACCAACTGCTCTAACTAGGAAGTGCGACAGCTTATTCAGTCAATCAGGTATTTAACTGGTGAAGCAGCAGGCTGGACAGGTATGATGTCACTGCTCACTGACAGAGACAGGGACAGGAACATCTTCACTGTTTCTTCACTGTTTCAGTTACTGCAGATCACATTAACAGATGCTGATTTAAAGAAAATCACAAAATCAAACAGCATTCTAATTTTAGTAAACACTAATCACAACACAGGGACATATATTCAAGTAAAATCAAGCTTTTTATGAAATAGGTGTGCATTTGATCTTTAACTTATCTCCTCCCCGTCTAAATCTTGGAACTGTTTGGTGAATAATTTCTTCTTTTTCTTTCGTCCGGTGTCATTGTCTCCCTTCCCCCTCATTGCCACTCTGGTTTCTCACATAAGGTTATTATGGCCCTTTTCTTTTCCTATCAGGTAATGCTGAAAATAACACTGGGCCTACATCCGGCCCATATACCCTCTCTCTGCTTAAGGGTCTTAGCATTTACTACCTTAATGTGAGGGGCCTTCTCCCTAAGATCAACCAGTTTACACAGTGGGGTTTGAAAGCTAACCCTGACATACTTGTTATCACTGAATTCTCACTCTCTGCCAGGATCAGTGATAATGACATCACCATTCCTGCTATGTATCCTTCTGGCAGGACCGAGTTAAAAGAGGAAGTGGTGTAATTTAACATATATATATATATATATATATACGTATATGTATTAGGGGATTGTTTGATAAATGTTTTCTCTCTATGTATGCGATGGGAGACTGTTTGATAAATGACTTATCTAAATGAGTGCTGTTTGACCTTGGGTAACCTTACGAGTGGTGTAAGCCATGAGCGAGTTGTCCGACAGCAAACTGCAGGAATATATATAAATAATTTATCAAACACACTCCCATCATATATTAATTTATCCAATAGGAGAGGATTTTGTGCATTTTGTAAGAGCTTTTATGTTTTTATTTTTTGTAAGCTGCAGTTTTTGTTTTGTCAGACTGTGCTTTGCCCACCTTTTCTGGCCCATTGCTATGCCCATTACTAAAGGAGTGGCATTTGTACACCGTGTCAGTCAGTATATGTACAGTGATTGGTTGTGAGAGCTGAATTTGTAAAAAAAAAAAATTAGGGGAAAATGACAGTGCTGCTTAGCAAGAGCAGCAGGTTCAGGAAAGTAAGAGTGGCAGGTTGGGAAATGCGAGTGTGGCAATAGTGAAAGTGGCTGAAAATTCTAGCTCGTTTTTATTTTTTGCTCTCTCTCACTTGGACCCTCCTTCTGATTGACACCACTGCCCTATCACCTTGACATCTGCCGGAACTTATCTGCCTGCTGTCTTCCTCCAGGGTCCCCCCCCCAGCAGCATCAGCAGGGTTCCCCAAGTCCCACCACAGAATGGGATCTGGTTCTGCAGGGCCTGTGGGTGCTCATTGTCATCCTGCTGCTGGCTTTTCCCTTCAGTTTTTCACCCCTGGGAGATGTGACAGGCAATAACATCATGGTGCATACAATGCACACCCACGCGATGTGCACCGATGTCTGCCACGTCTCCTAATTGTCTTGGCTCAAGCTCTCAAGCTGCCTTTCCCCCAGCTTCCACTGGGGCCAGGCAAGCTTCAGGGTTCTGTCCACCCTCCATCCTCAGGAGGAGAGCAGTCCCATAGTAGAGGTGGGCAGGCCAGAGCCACACTCGACCTTGGCTTGAGCTTAGTGTCTGGCTTGGAACAGCTTGAGCTTTATAAGCAACTAAAAGCCTAGGTCAAGCCAAGCCAATTATGGTCAAAGTAAGCATTTTTGTTAGCCTGAACAATTAGTGTAGTGTCAGGAATGAGCAACTGCTACAGAAAGAACATCCCACATAGCCAAGGCTCGGCTCATGTTTTGGCTCATAGAGTCAAACCAGACCCCTGGATCGGCTTTGGCTTGGCTCTAAGTGAAAAATTCCTAGCTTGCCCACCGATATCCCATAGATGCTCATACCTCCTCCCCCCAACCAGCCCTCCAACAGCCTGGATTCAGTTCCAAAGAAAGCTTGTCAGCGTCGAAAGCGTCAGCGCTTCCGCTGCATCAGCGAGTCAGCTAAGCAGATTTTATATTTTAAAACAGAAAAAGAATTAGAGGAGTATGGTGTGTGTTGGGTGGATTACAGCACTTCGGGTGAGCGAGTGGAAGTGGAAGTGAGAGGGTAGTACGAACTGTACTGTGTGACTGGGAAGTTCATTTTTTTACAAATCTTCTGTTTTTTTCTATTTGGTTCTCAGAAGGCACATGAATTTCAGGCTACAGAGAGAACAAAGGAGCTGCAAATGAGAGAACACTTTTGTGGTTAGGTAGATATGGAGATGAGGTGAAGTAAAGCAAAGGAACTGAAATAGTGAAGTAGTGCTGGAAGCATGGACAGCCGGGGGGGGGGTTCATCTGATGATCTCCTGGAGGTCCTGCAATCCTCCAGCTGGCTTCTCTTGTCCACTGTTCTGACATCAATGTTGCCTTCTCCCTCTTTACTTCTAACTTTCCATCTGCCTGGAACAAGAAGTCCCCCCCCCCCAAGGAGGTATTGAGTACTTGGCTTCCACCTGCTTTAGGTCACTTCTAAACTCACCTCCATCTTCAGAGTTTCTGGTTCAACCTGGTCCCACCATAAGTTCCCTTTGTGATATGGTCAGTGGCCTTTTCTAATGGTGGGGTGTTAACAGTAAGCTGTGCTGGGGGTGTGGCTAGCCACCAACGATGATGGCTGCTTGACTTTCATCCTCTGTCTCACCCCCATTTATACTCTATGTTTCGCACAGTCAGAACCCACTGGGCATAACTTTACTACTTTGTGACAGCTGCAGATTAAAGTGGTAAGTGATCAGAGAGCAGATCAAAGCCTTGGAGCTAACATGGCAATGGTTGTCAACTGTCAAAGATTTTCTGTGATTGGCCCAGCTGATTTTCTTTTCCACACAAGCAGAGACACTCTTCTCGACCCATTGGCATGGCGGGCACAGACGGTGGATCACAGCCCTTGGAGAATGCCACCTCCCTGGGCTACATTACAAGGCTGCTAGAAACCTTGGTGCTTGATATGGAAGATCTAAAACTTCCTCCACAGCTACCTTGGAGGAGATAAAGATCTTGACTGATTGTGTTAATGTCCTCAAACAACAGACTGGGGACCTGGAGAACTTTCAACACCGAAGTTTGCACCAACTCGATGACCATGAGTGCCAACTTGATTGACTATGGAAGCGAGTGGAGGACCAGAAAAATAGGGGCACCACAACAATATAAGAATCCTGGGGATCCCAGAAAAAGCTGAGGAACCAAATATGGAGAAATGTCTTCATGAGATGCTGCCACAAGTGATGAGCTTGCGCTGGCAGGGAGAAGTAGAAGTGGAGCTGGTACACTGCACAAGAGGCCCCCCTGCCCCTCCTGGCTCTTGCTCCATCCCATTATAGCCTACCTACTTAGGTATTTAGTCAAGGACAGACTTTTAAGGGTGTCTTGTGAAATTAGAGATATGTTCTGGAAAGGATCCAGGATCTCCTTATACCAGGATTTTTCACATGAAGTTGTCCAGCACAGAAAGGACTATACTCAGCTGAAATAAGCTCTAAAATCTGCTGGCATACAGTATAGTGCTTGGGGACTCACCAATATTTGTGTTTCCCACAATGGTCAAAAGTTCGGAGGGCAGAAATCCCCAAGAGATATCCAGCTGGATCAGTCACCATTGGCTGGATGTCTCCACAGAAACTACAACATCCAGAAGGCTCTGGGAGGAACTGAAGCATCACCCCAAGGGTCCGTGGAACATTTATGCCAGCCAAAGAATGAAGGGGACACATATACAAAGTATTCAGAGGAACATAACATAGCGCCGTCCACCAAGAAGATTGCAATTTCAGCACAACTCCCCAAGAGAAGACCAGTCCGGTGCCTGACCTCAAGGCAGGGGACACCAAATGGACTCAGGGACAGTACCAAAATAGGCAATGCTACAGAAGCCGATTCCATAGGGTGTCTCAGAGAAGCTCAAAACCTGTTTCACCACCAGCAAAAGCAGCTAGAGATTCCTCTTGGAATGCACACACCTCAACACTCCTACAGTATATCCACGAAAACTACTCAAACTGTTATTGAATTCTTCCTCTGGATCTACCTCCTGGACTGAAGCAGCAGATGCCCACACAAACATGAGCACTATGGAGACTGTAGCACTGGTGGTTCATCCAGGCACTCACTCATTTGCCAGTATTACCACCACCATCATGACCTGATCCTTAAGGTAAGAGGTATGCTTCCACTTCGATGCAATGCCCTTATTCAAAAAATCTTAGTGAGGGGCTGCAGGATTACATCCACTATTGGCGGAAATTTTTATTCTACAGGTATGGGAGGGGGCATTCCTGACTAATCTACAGTGCAGGATATTCTGACATTAAGGGGGTTTTCATTTGGGTAATTAAGCACTCAATGTATAATTCTGCTGGTATGTTGTTTTTTTGTGTCAAGGAGTTGCAGTCAGGGGGTTTGCACAGCTTATAGTGGGGGGAGACAGATGTACATATTGACAGTTGTTTACATAATGATGGAACTTGCAAGACCAGTCTCTGTTTTCACCCCAGCATCCTGTTTTATCACTAAAATAGGCAGACTGGATTTGTGGAATAGGGCTTCACTCCAACTTTACCTTTAGTAATGACACATAGATGCGCTATTGCCCAGCGAGCCCACCCTCTGAGCACATTTGTTACTCCTCCCTACATCACCTCTATTCTACATGTTGGGCAGTTCCAATGACCACTAGACTATGGGAGTATCCCTCCCCCCCCCCGCTGGCTCCTCTCAGTAGGTTGGCAATTTAGCCAGTGCAATGCTAAAAGATAATGCAGCTGACAGGCAAGATTGCTTATTGGTTGTTACAAACGCTGTCCTTCTACATAGGACATTACAGTGGGTCTTGTACCCCTATAATGCTACCAGATTGTAATAACCCCTAATCTTCATTCTCTGCCTCTGAGACACCATGTATACCTAGACACCACTCTGAGCTCAGAGGTGGGTTCCGCACTCATATGCTCTTATCAGTTTGGGAAACAAGATAGATCACTCACTTGGTTTTCTGTCACTTTCTCCCATGAGGTACCGCTGTGGTGTGGTTTGGAGGTTACTGCAGTACCTCTTTCTCATGTACATATTGGGTACTTTAAGCATTTCATTCTGATAGTTGTTTCTTCTGGATCATACACTAACTGTTTGATACTTTCTAGTTACTGCTCACTTTCTTACTGCACTTGCTTACCCCTAACCTTTTCTAATTTGTTTGCAGGTATTTTGGTCTATATAGTTGATAAAAGCAAGTTGCTATATCAGTTGCTTAGTAATTTAAACTCATTAAGCATTTGGATGACTGGTTGTTCTTAATATCTATTATTCACTGGGTTAGTCCAGATTCTGGGTGGAGATAATACTAACATAGCATTTACCTACATACACTGAAGGTCAAGGCATGTTAGTACTGACAGTTTTTCAGTTCCTGGTGCATTAACTGAGAATATTATATCTGTGACTTCCTAGCTAAAGTGTTCTGTAGTAAGGCATCAATACTGTAGATTAGAATGTGGTGTATTCACAGGTGTTAGTAAAGGCACTTGTAGTACTTTGTTCACTATTTCAGTTGCTATTTCTGTTCCACTAGATTACATAGGGCCTTCCTAAATTCCCCCTCTCCCATGTCCAGAGATAGATCAGTCTGGGCAAGATTCCCATTTCACGTAGCACTACCCCTTTATTTCACACCTGTCTAGAACCTACTGCCTTCAAACCTCCAGCATGTCCACAAGTGGCAGTAGTCACATCAGAAACACTTCCTGGAATGTCAAGGGGCTCTATCACCCAGTCAAGTGTACCAAAGTTTTGCAACAACTAAAGCTCCGGAAAACTGAGGTCACCTTGATACAGGAAATGCATC
Source organism: Neoceratodus forsteri (assembly GCA_016271365.2). Classification (NCBI taxonomy): domain Eukaryota; kingdom Metazoa; phylum Chordata; order Ceratodontiformes; family Ceratodontidae; genus Neoceratodus; species Neoceratodus forsteri. The sequence continues at coordinate 741,612,883 of CM057449.1, forward strand.
TTATTGACTGGAATATCCAATGGCTTAAGAAAGCATGGGTAGTACAGATATACCACAGCTCAGTATCATCGAAATCCAGGGGAGTCACTATACTGCTTCATTGAGCCCTACCATGAAAACTGGAAGTATCTAAAATGGATTCTGAAGGCAAGTGGATAGTTGGTCTCTTCTCCTTCCTGGGCACACAGATCATTCTCACCAGCATATACGCCCCTAACAATGATGATGCCATTTTTTTCCCCAAGTGAGTCAAGCCATCGTAGATATCAGATGTGAGAACTCCATCCCACTTCTTTTGGAAGGGTGTTTCATTCTAGCTCCTGACACATTCCTGGACAGATCCCAGATCTCACAGGATAAACAACCAAGGGCAAGAGTGTCTTTGGTGTTCCTAATGGTGGAATGGGGCTAATAGATGTCTGGAGATGGGATCATCCCAATGGAAGATACTACTCCTTCTTTTCACATGTGCACATCACACACAGTTGAATTGATCTGTGGTTAGTGGATGGTAGGGCTTCACCATGTGCTCATGACACATCAATAGAGTCCATCATTATCTCTGACCATGCCCCAGTAGTGCTGTCCTATTCACCTTTGGTTGGGCAGGATAATTCACCATGCTGGAGATGTAACCCCTACTCTTTAGGGATCCTAAATTTTGTGCCTGGATTATGGAGGCAGCAGACTCATATTTTACATTCACTAGAAAGGAAGAGACAGTCCCAGGGATAGTGTGGGAAGCCTTTAAGGCCTTCATCCAAGGTTGGATTATATGTTATACAGCCGTACAAAGGAAAAAGAGAGCTCAGGAACTCCACCTGTTACAACAGGATCTTAAAAGTAAGGACGCACTTCAGACCAACCAGCCAATCCCCCCCCCCCCGAGCTTCTAGCTTCAATCGTAGGACTTAAATACAAGATAAACATATTGGTTCACTGTAAAGCAGAATGGCAAATGCTGTGCACCAAACATAATTACTAGGAATCTGGCAATAGGTGCGGCAAACTCCTAGCATACAAATTACATATGCAAAAAGTTGACTCCCAAATCCTGGCTTTATGGAATGACAAGGGGGAGATTATTACCACCCCTGCAGGCGTCAATGAAGTGGTGTGGCAGTACTATATGCAGCTATACTCCTCAAAAGCCTCAGGATCTCCGGACACCTCCCCATTGAAAAACATTTCTAGGAACCACTTTGGTCAACCAGCTACCCTGAACATTGGCACATGAGCTTTAATCACCTCTCACATGTGAGGAACTCATTACAGCTTTGAAAAAGATGTTCAAGGGTAAAACCTCAAGAGCTGATGGAATGGTGGTTGACTTATACCAACTCGTGCCTCAAATAATCATACCCCCTCTCCTAGAGGTGGTACAAGCAGCCCGCTCCAATAGCAAGCTTCCCCGTAATATGAAGGAGACCATGATCACCCTCCTACCAAAAAAATCATCAGACCCCCTTTGACTGAGCCAATTTTTGCTCAGTCTGCCTAATATCTACAGACACAAAAATAGTAGCTAAGGCTTTAGCCAACAGGGTGGAAAGGGTACTTCCAACCAACATTCATCAGTCACAAGCTGGTTTCTGAAAGGGCAAAACGAGTGTGGATAACATTCAAACAGTTCTCCACCTAGAATGGCACATGAACCAGGCCATCAATCTGATGGCAGCAGATTTTCAGAAGGCCTTTGATTTGGTGGAATGGCACTACATGCACTCAGTCCTGGAAGCTTACGGCTTTGGCCCATATTTTTGCAGCTGGATCTCTACTCTGTACAATCCCACCCCCCCCCCACAGCTTCCATTCTCACAAACCGCACCATCTCTAAACCACTGACCCTACATAGGGGTATGAGACAAGGTTGCCCATTGTCTCCTCTGTTGTTCTTGATAGCACTGGACCCCCATACTAGAAAACTGTTGGACTTAGCTGACATTCAGGGCATTATGGTAAAGGGAAGCAGTTTCTTAGTTAATACATACATAGACGATCTCCTACTCATGCTCCTGAACCCCACCCAATTGTTGGGTTCCATTATGGATCTCTTGGATAGATTTGCGTCTGCCTCAGGTCTTGTTGTCAACTGGAAAAAAACACTATATCTCCCCGAAACTCGCAATCTACATCAGAATGCGCCAATGACACCCATATTGTTTGGGCCAAGAATGGCTTCACATACTTGTGGAATATGAGTCAACTAAATGGACTGACCTTGTTACAGCAAACTTTTCCATGCTCCTCCAAGCACTAGAACCTGGCATCTGATGATGGCTCAAGCTCTAGTTATCCTTAAAGGGAAAGTGGAAGCTATCCAGATGTTTGTCCTCCCAAAATTTGCTTACATTTTCAACAATCTTCCTCTTGCAGTCCCCAATAAAATATTTAGCAAAATCAATAAGTTGGTGATTATGCTGTTATGGAAAAGTAAGGCACCTAGGCTCAGAAAAGCTAAGCTTTGAGCCCACTGGTCACAAGGGGGACTGGAACTCCCATGGTTCCAGGGATACCTACAGACCTATAGGATGGCACAAGCCACCAAGTGGCTTCTCCCACACAGTAGTGAAACCCTGCAGTGGGTCACTCTAGAACAGGGACTAACCGGCTTGCAGTGGATGGGCTTACTCCTTGGACACATGACCACCAAGGGCAACAGACACAATCTCATTATTCTCTAAACACAAAAAGCCTGGCACCATTGCTTAAAGGCAACTCATTGCCCCAAATCAGCTCACTGCTGCCACCATGGTACATGTACATTTGGGAAAATCCAGATATTCAAATAGCTGGAGCCCCCCTCATTTGAAAGCCATGGGCAGCTGCTGGGATAAACACTATAGCTGACATTTTGATGCCTAATTCTGATGATCTGTTCTCTTTCCAACAACTCCAGGCCAAGTTTAGAATTCCTAGAACAGATTTCTGGAGATTCTGGCAAATTTGCAGAGCTATCCAAACCTTTATACAACGTTCTGTGCTACAAGAAGACTGGGAGTTGCTACGATACTTAAATATCCTCTGCAAACTATAGGGGTGGCAGGGAGGATATATTGCATAGTTAGAGATGCCCAACCAAACACTACTGACAAATGCAAGGCCCAGTGGGAGAAGGAACTATAATTGACCCTTCCTCCTGAAAGATGGGAATGCTGCTTCAAAGCTGCTTATGCAGCATGCAGAAATGCCAGAGGCCAATTGATCCAGGCCAAACTCCTTCACCAATGGTATCGGACCCCTGATTCCTTATTCCACAGAGGCATATTACCCACCTCCAATGTTGGAGATGCCATGCTCTGAATGCCAATCTCCTACATGTTCTTTGGCAATGTCCAGGTCTACACCACTTCTGGACAGGGGTGTGGGGTACTGCTCCAAAATTCTAAATGTCCAGATTCCTTATGATCCAGCATGGATACTCCTAGGTCACACTTCACAGTTACCCGAGGGTTCACACCCTGACTGTAATTGGTGCTTAGCTGCCCTTATGGAGGCTGAACAAGCGGCCCTCATGAAGGGGAGGAAAACTACCCTTCCATCACTTCTAACTTGGCATACTGCTTTGGCTCAGTTGGTCTTTTTTTTTTGTATTATCTATTTTTACAATCCCTCTATGTCTCAACCGTTCTCTCCTTCAGGCCGCCAAGGACTGTACTTGCCTCCCTGGGAGCCCCCTGTCCCCACCTCATATTGCAGCCTCCCCAGGGTAACCCAATGAATTCCTTTCGTCAGAAGGGTCCTCTCCTTCCAGAGAGAAAGTGCTTTGCGGCTTACCTTTCTTGGCCCTGGGTGCTGCTGAGGCTGGTCCTGGCTATCTGGGGCTTCACGGCGGCGAGGGTCCGGGCGGCCATAATCCGGTTGGTCAAGAAGTCATTTTCCTAGTTTTCTTGGCCCTACTGTAGCACCGCTCTGTAGTGCTCCCGGTCTCCACTAGGGGCCGCTACAGAGTGAGGCAAGCTCCTCAACCCACCCCAGGACAGGAAAGCAGTCCTTCAGATGCTCAATCCTCTCTCTCCCCTGCTGACCCCAGCGTTCTAAGTCCGTTCCCGAACCCAGGTCGCCAGTGTGGTGTGAGGTGTGGCATCCAGCGCCTCAACCCTCAGCACCACCGGGCCGGACAGATTGGTCATTTTTTTAAAGATTGTCCTACTCCTCCTACAACAAAATTCCTAACTACCATAAAAAATGGAGCAAGTACCTCACATCTCATGTCTGCTCAGTCCCCCCCACCCACCAGGAATCTGCCTTATTTCAGATGTGACACAGAACAAAAGCACCTTTGTAGTTATCTTCATCACAATGCTGTTTTTTACTTTCTCCTGTTGCAATGCAGGGTTTTCAGCCAATGCGTATAATTTATGTCTTTATACATCCTAGAAAATATTGACTTGCAGTGTATTGTACGTTCTGTATCTGCTATCTGGAAGTTACTGCTCAGATGCTATGTTTTTTTTTTTTTGTTTCTTGTATAGTGACAAATCTTAATAAAATCCCTCATGTTAGAAAAAAAATAGTAAGATGTGCTGTTCACACAAGGCCTATTCAGCAGTGGTTATAATAACTTAACAATAACAGAAGAAAATAAGAAAATACAGGTTACTCACCTGTAACAGGAGTTCTAGGAATGGTATATGTTGTTCATCCACACTCATTGGCAGGTATCCTTGCCGCTTTAAATCTTGCCGGAAGGTCTTCAAGCTTGCTCCTCCCACCCACCCGGGTGGTATAACTCTCGGCTCCGCCCCATGACGCCAGATCTGGCCCGCTGGAAGCTCAGGTTGTGCGTCGAGCCGGGAGGTCGGGGTGGTCATGTGGATGAACAATATATACCATTCCTAGAACTCCTGTTACAGGTGAGTAACCTGTATTCTAGGGACATGGATATGTTGTTCATCCACACTCATTGGCAGACTCTAGCAGTTCTCCGGGAGGAGGGGCAAGACGCACACCCCCAATACTTACTTGGGAAAGAGAGACTGGAGAACCGAGGCCCCAAAACCAGCATCCCGGCGTGACTCAAGGTCGATGTGGTAGTGGGTAATGAAGGTGTTTGCTGACTTCCAGGTAGCAGCCCTGCAGATTTCCTGGATAGGGACGTCCCTGGAAGCAGCCACCGTTGCAGCAGTATGGCGGGTAGAAATGAGCTCTTATCCTCTGGGAGGCTCCATGCCCCTAACTTATAGCAGAATCTATGCAGGAAGTGACCCACCTGCTTATCGTCCGGCCAGCTGCAGGTCTGCCAGATGCGGCTTCAGCGTGGGTGACAAACAGCTGGCGAACCTCTCCCAATTTCAGCCGTCGCTCTTTGTAATAGGCGAGGCGCCCTTCTAGGGTCCAAAGTATGGAGCCTATATTCGGCCTCCGAGGTGTGATTGGGGTAGAACACCGGCAGAGTCAACACCTGGTTAAGGTGAAACTCCGACACCACCTCGGAAGGAATTTCGGTGGGCGCAGGACAACCTTGTCCCTGTGGAAGACCAGGTAAGGAGACTCGATGGAAAGCGCCTGGAGCTCTCCCATCCTTCTGGCTGACATGATAGCCACCAAGAAGCGGTCTTCCACGACAGGTGAGAAGAGCACACTGTGCATAGGTTCGAATAGCTTGCCCATGAGCTTTGCCAGTACTCAGCAGTAGATCCCACGGAGGTGGGGTTCCCGCACTGGAGGGAAATGTGATCAAGGCCTTTGAAAAGCACCAGACCACCTTCTCCTGCGCCACGACTGCTTCCAGCCAGCGCCACGGTAAGCAGAGATGGCTACCAGGTGCACCCTTAGGGTCGTCGACCTAAGCCCTTGATTAGAAAGGGACCATAAATAGTCCAAGATGCTTGCCAAGGAACAGGAGGAAGGGTCCAAGCCCTTGCCCTGACACCAAATGGAAAACCTTTTCCATTTGAAGGTGTAGCATTTTCTGGTCGACTCCTTACGGGATGCCTCAACTACATTGAGGACCTCGTCGGAAAGACCCGAGGCCTGGAACTCTAGCCGCTCAAGAACCAGGCCGTCAGGTGCAGGGATTGAAGGTCCGGATGGAACACCTTCCCCTGATTGACTGAGAGCAGGTCCGGCGAGCTGGAAGCTGCCGCGGAGTCCTGGAGCTGAGACTGAGGAGATCTGGGTACCAGAACTGGCGAGGCCAGTCTGGGGCTATCAGAATCACCTGCGCCTTGTCCCTCCTCACCTTGAGAAGCACCTTGTGGATCAAGGGAAATGGGGAAAGGCGTAAAAGAGGCCAGGGTCCACTGCCTCGAAAGGCATCCCCTGCAGCGAGCCCTGCTGAGGGGGGCGGGCATGGAGCAGTCTCAGCTCCGCGTTCTCCCTGGAGGCGAACAGGTCCACCTGAGGTGTGCCCCAATGGGAGAACAGATGCTGTACTACCTCCGGCAGGAGAGACCACTCGTGGGATGCAGCCCCTATCCGGCTCAGGGCATCGGCCAGGGTGTTGGAGGCTCCTGCCACTGAATGGCTAGGAGATCCGCCTCCAGGCTGCTACGAGTGACCAAATGCGGAGAGCTTCCTTGCATGCAGCATGGGGAGCGTCCTCCCTGGCGGTTTAGATAGAACATGTGGTGTGGTATTGTCCGTCTGGACTCGGACCCTTGACCCCGGAGGAACAGAGCAAAAGGCGGTGAGGCTAGGCGGACCGCTCAGAGCTCCAGCAGGTTGATGTGGCATCGGGACTCCCCGCGGGGACCAGAGGCCATGAGCCCGTGGTCCTCAGATGGGCACCCCAACCCATCAGAGAGGCATCGGGTCGATAGAGAGACCGGCTCGGGCGGACGAGGATGCCCTCCTGCAAATGATCTGGAACGGTCCACCACTGGAGAAGTTCCCATATCCTGTGTCACCGACACAAGCTGGTCAAGGATCACGGCGTTGTGACCACTGGCTGGCTCAGTCCCCATTGAAGGGGACGATGTTCCAGCGGGCCCAACGGACCACGCTGGTGCAGGCCGCCATGAGACCCAGGAGGCGCAGGAAGTCCCGGGCAGGGCGCAATTGCCCAACCAGAAATGATCGGGCAAAGGAGGAAAGAACCCGGCCCTGTCCGCCGGGAGCCGCGCTCTGGCTCGAAGAAAGTCGAGCTGCGCCCCGATGAATAGAATCACCTGCTTTGGCTCGAGTTCCGACTTGGCCTCATTGATAAGGAGGCCCAGTTGAGAGCAGACCTGGAGGGCCAGATCTCTGGACCACTCCGCCTCCTTCCTGGAGGGAGCTGCTATCAGCCAGTCGTCCAGGTAAGGTACACCCGACCCCTTGGCGCCCCGCAGGAATGCTGTCACCACTGCCATGCATTTGGTGAAGACCCTGGGAGCTGGAGACAACCCGAAGGGCATGGCCCGGAACTCGAAGGATCATTCCGCTTTCGAGGCGAAGGAATCTCTGGTGAAGACGAGGCCGGATAGGGGCGTGAAAAAGCGCGTCCTGCAAGTCCAGAGAGCAGAACCACACGCCGCGTTCCAAGGATGGTATTATCTGAGCCAGAGTGACCATCCTGAAGGTTGAAGACATAGGAACTTGTTTAGGTCATGTGGAGTCGAGAATGCGGCTCCAACCCCCGTCCGTTCGGAACCAGGAAGTACCTGGACACAAACCCTGGGTCTGAAGGAGGTCCGCCACCTCTCTTATCACCTCCTTCTGGAGGAGGAGGCGATGTCGGCTCGACGACGCCAGTGAGGCTAGGGGACCCCGAAGCCCCCGAGGGCGACAGCTCTGAAGGGTGGTGCCTGCTACGAATTCCAGAGACAGGCCTCTTCCCACCCTCAAGACCCACCTGTCGTGGTAACAGCGGACCATGAGCGAGGAAGTGCGAGCCGTCCCCCAACGGGGACCCAGGGGTAAGGTGATGGGAATGGGGGTGCCTCAACCCGTCACTGGGCAGGCTTGGAGGAGGGACCAGCCGAGGGACCTCCTGGGCCTTTTCCTCCTGCCTCCTGTTAGAGGAAGCCGGCTTGGTTTGGGATGCCAAGGCGAGCCTGCTGGCCTCTGCGTTGCTGGGCCGAGCGCTCGCCGGGAAATAACAATCAGAAGGACTAAAGGGCTTAGGCTGTGGTTTGCGGCCTTTGCCGACGCATAGCCACTGCGGCCACCACCGATCTGGCACATGAGTCTCCTATATCCAAAGCAGTCTGGAGCTGCTGTTTGGCCACTGCCCTACCCTGGTCCCGCACCTGCTTAACCGTAGTCTGCAGATCGGCGGGAAGATGAGGGATGACCTCATCCAGGGAGCCCAACAGGGCATGAGAAAAATGTGCCATGAGGGCGGCAGACTGGCCTGGCGAGAAGGCGAGAGAGGGCACGAGCGTAGACTTTTTAGCCCGACATAGTCCAATTTCTTGGACTCCTTGTCAGGAGGTTTGTCCACATCCCTGGCGTTGCCGGCGCGCCGGAAAACGCTGTCGGTAACCAACCCCTCAGCAGAGGGGTGTTCCGAAAAACCGGACAGAGAACCGGTAGGGACCGCATACTTCCTGGCCATCCTGGCCGAAGGCGCAGGGCAGGAAGCAGGGCGCTGCCAAAGCTCCAGTGCCGGACCCACTATGGCCTCGGCCACCGGAAAGGCCTCCGTCGGAGAATCCCCTCGGTCCAGAATCTCTGTGAGGATACCTGGCCCATTGGAAGCAGGTTCGAGAGCTCCATCCCGGTGGACTCGAGATGAGCGAAGCAGTCCTAGGAAAGGACGGCCAGGCTATCGTCCATTGACTGACCTCCTGAAGACTCCAAGTCCAGTCGCTTGGAGAAAAGGAGGAATCATCTTGGACTCGGGAAGAGTCCTCGAAAAGCTGCCTCTGGCCTAGAGCCACCCTTCACCTGCCGAGGTCGGTGCGGGAGTGAGGGTAACTGACAGCCGATGGGTAGACCCTTAGCCGACCGAGAATCCTTGGTCGGAGCCCCAATTGGTGGCTGTGGAGGCGGAGGTTCCAACGAATCGGTGGAGCAGCTGGTTTTAGCCGAACAACCGGCCTGGTATAGGCTCCTCGGATAAGTCAAGGGGTTTGTCGGCCGCTCGGTGACAGCCACTTAATGGCGGGAAGCGGGGGTGGCTTACTCGGCCAGGAGGAAGCTGTTGCAACATAAGGTCCTCGTACCGTCGACATAATTTCGCATGACCTCCCTCATCCGAGGAGGAGGGAGGCCGAGGGCAGCCGGGACGCCGCCACCGCAGTGCCGAGACCGAGACCGCCTGTGCCAGTGGGATCGGCTGGACCATGACGAGGGTCCGGACCGAGACTGAGAGTCCCGAATTTCGAGGTCGGTGCGGGAGGTGTCGGCCGAACCGGCACTCCTCGCTCGGATGGTCCATCCGAGGGCTCCCGAACCGAGGCACAGAGCGCCCACGGGATCCTCAACTCCCCCGAGGGAACCGGGAGAGGGGAATTGCCGCTAAAGGCGACAGCCCATCCAACGGTCGAAAAATCTCGACTTCGCCGGTGGGAGTCTCGGTCAACTGACCTGGACGGGGACACCGTGAGGCCAGTGGCCGAAGCCGGCGAGTCGACCGAAGCCGACAAGGGCAGCTCGAGGAGAAGGGACCTTTCCCGCTCCCAAGAGCGTCGACAGAGGACTCACCTGTCCTTCTTTTGGACCGAGAATAAGGTCCAGCAGGACGTAGGCCCTTCTCCCTTAGTGGAGAGGGACAGACAAAACTCCTTAAAGAAGCAGTGTAGGAAGGGCAGAAGCGGGATAAAATGCCGCGGCCGAGGAAAAGCGGCGCGCCTCCTCTTGACGATCATCCGCTCGAGCTGATCCCTTGAGCCCGCGCGCGGACACCGCCAACCGGGCCTCCCTTTGACTTCACTTGAGGGAAACGCTTCGGGACGGCTCCAGTTGCAATCGGCGCACGGTCTTCGAGGACGAGAATGAAAAGATGAGCACAGGTCGCAAGCCTAAGCGGGTCGTGCTCTAAGGCGCTAAGCAGTAGACACACGCGGAGTGTGGATCCGTCCGAGACATCTTCTGCCCACATGGGCATCTCCGAATCCGAGTTGATTTGTCCATCGCAGCGCTGAGGATCGAACTGAAGTCTTTTATCAAAATTTATTTTAAATCTAAGCGGAGAAATAAGAACCAGTCTCAAGCGTGAAGCGTTAAGGAGGAACCTGAGCTTCAAGCGGTAAGGAAGATCTGGCATCATGGGGCGGAGCCGAGAGTTATACCACCCGGGTGGGTGGGAGGAGCAAGCTTGAAGACCTTCCGGCAAGATTTAAAGCGGCAAGGATACCTGCCAATGAGTGTGGATGAACAACATATCCATGTCCCTAGAAATTATATTCCTTTAAGAAGAAAATAAGAAAATGATATTCCTTTATTGTGTCCCCTTAGTCTTGGTGTGTGTGGTAACTGTCACTTATATGCTTTTTCTTCTCCCTCTGTTCTGTCCTTCTAACTGGAATTCGGACTGGCCATCTGGGTACAAAATTCCCTCTTTAATTGTACCCTGTTCTCCTCAACTGTTTGCTACTCTAGCAGTTTATTTTTACTTTAAAGTATTCTTAATGCCAGCCTAAAGGGTCATGCTACATTTGCTGTTTATAGAAAAAAGGTTGCACAGAGAATGTAAGCTGCAAAAATGTTTCCTGCTGTGGAAAAAACTAAAGTTTATGTCTGTCTAAGAAAAATTGGGAGTCTCAGTTAAATTCTAACAAAAACATAAGCAAAATTAGCAGAATGTATGTTAAGTTAACAGGAAGTATCTTTTGTTACTGAAACTGACCAATGAGCTCCACCTGCAAAAGAACAGGCAGCTCTCCATATAACAGTCTGTGACATGCCCAGCAACAAAAAATGTTATTTTCTTTGTTTAACGTTTAGCATAACAAATGGCGTATATAAGGCCCTAGTGGGTAAGAGGGTCAGATTCATGTTACTCCAGCACTGAAAGGATGTGAGCACAAGCAGTGCTCTGCAGAGAATCTCTGTGGTTCGCTGGTAAAATTGTAAGCAAAACAGCAGTGCCCCACTTACAACTGGAATATATCAGGTTGAAGCAAGTTTCTCTTTCTCTCTCTCCCATATATTTATATATATATATATATATATATATATATATATACAGTATATATCAAATAGATGAAGGTGGATAAAGTGTTAAATAAATATATTTATTCCCACTACTGTTAAACCACAAAATCTCCATTTATTTAACACCCCGACGTCAGTCAGAAACATTTATTTAACACAGAGCCATCACTCATATTTGGCATGTTCCAAATTAGCATAAATAGTGCCAAAACATGTTTTGAATGTATTGCCCCTCACGTGCCTCTGCCAGTCATCTGGCATCACGCACAACTACGTCTCTAAACTGCATGAGCAAGCCACAATGGCAATCTCCTCGCAGAACCAAAAAGACCGCAAACTGTGAAGCGACCATGAAACAATAAGAATTTAAACAGTATTTCCAAACCGGAACCAGAACAAAAAGTTAGCCACTAAAATGTAAAAAAAATGGGAAGTACAACTGTAGCAGACAATAGCTTCAGTATGTAGTTACAAGACGTAATAACACAGTTGGAGCTGGACACCGAGCCCCTGGAAGCTCCACAGTCACCTCCTATGTCAGGAACAGCAGGAACCACACTGAATGTAACAGAGGGAATAATGTCAGAAATGCCTCAAATAAGAACCACTCTCAGTCTTTCTATAAGCCGCCCTTCTCAAAGCTGCACTGTGACAGTGTTACAAAAAAGTACCTCATCCCAGAAAATGATCCACCAAGTAGGAAACATTATCAGCACTACCAGTACTAAAAGACAGCAAACAGCAGAAACTGCAGGCAACTCCATCCACCAGTTCTTGCCCTTAACCAGTGCAATGAACATAAATGCAAGCACAAGTTCATCACTCTGCCAAAACAACAACAAAAACAATGAACTCCTTTTGACAATAGACACCACAGCAATACAGGACTTCATACAAAGTTAAAAAAAACAGTAATACGCTAAAGACAACATAACAGGATGTTAACCAAGTAAAAAGCTACCTTGAAATCATATTTACAGTTAAAGAAGTCCTAGAACACATCAATCCTGCCACACTAAACAAGCTATTGTCTCCTTATTTCATGAAAACCCAGAAAAGAGATAACACATCATATGAACCATTAACTCTAAGAGCAATATTTCAAAGTGAAGAAAGGTACATCAAAGAGAAAAACTACCCTGAATCATTGTCTACCTCTCCATGTTCTGAGACAACCAGACAAGTATTAAAGTCTAAGCAAAAGCACCTTAAAAGCCAAGGCAAAGGCTGCAGACCTAAAGCAGCAGAGGAACTTAAAGACCCGATAACAGATGAACTCTATAAAAAGAAACAACTGGGACCCTGCTCTCCAGACTCCTTAATAAATTCTATGTGGCTCACTGTCAGTCTATACTTCAGACTAGAAGGAAATACAGAAATGAGATCACTCTGCTAGGGAGATATAGAACTAAAAAAAGATGAAAACAGCGAATGTTATTTACAATATGACCAAGAGCATCAGACAAAGACTAGAACTGGCGCCAATCCTAAAAATTTACAGAAACTAAAGCCCCGTGCCTATGAAATACCTGGTAATATGGACAGATGTCCTGTCAGAAATTATGAGCTGTACAAATCTAAGTGGCCATTCAAAATCCATCATCCAGAGGCACCCTTCTACCTATCAATGAACACAACTGTACAACAGGCAGGGGCATGGTACAAAAATCAGCCCACTGGTATAAATAAATTTGCAAACATTGTGAAAAACATGAAAGCCTCTGTGAATCCTAAAACCAGCAAACACCTTACACATCACTCAACCCGCAAGCACCTCATTCAAGAATTGTGCAACAGTGGAGTGGCACACACTGAAATTATACAGATATCAGGGCACAAGTAGGTGCAAAGCCTTAATGACTATTCAAGACTTGATGAAAAACAACTTCAAATTTCAAAGCTACTCGGTGGTTCAGGAATACAAGAAAAACCTTCAGAAATACAAGAAAAGGACCATCCAGTATTGAAAAAAGCAAAGCACACCGCAAAGCTACTACAAAGATCTGCTTGGAGTCTGTTTTAACAGGCCAACAATAACTGCGAAACATATAACTTTCAACATCATCCAAGGTAAGCTATCAATAGCAAGATAATACAGCAAGTGCCCCCCACCCCAAAAAAAGAAAAAGTAAACAGAAAAACCATCATGCCCTAAACAATCTCCCCCACCCCCCAAAAAAGGCACTAACCATACACACACATAGCCATAATAGAATAATGACAGCTAGACCCCTCATCCAAGAGTAAAAAAGAAAACTGTATCTAAAACTTGTACTAATGTTAATTTTTTTTGTACCACAGGCAACAACCACAAGTCTTTCAAGAAAAGGAGTCCACAGGTCATAGAATCTGACACTGAGTCTGATTGAATCAATCGCGCAACATATGGAAAACTTTCTGAAGCCAGGATCCTCCTTGAAATGCTCCCAAAACAGAGACTGAACTTTTTCATCCAATAGTAACACACTGCAGTTGCTTTCCTACCAAAAAAAAAAGGACTGCTTAAATAAGCTTCATCTAAGCTCCTTCTTCCAAGAAAAAGTATTGAAAAGAAATTGAAGTCTTCAGCGTTTCTGAATATCTATCTAAAGCATTGGAACACTGTTTGTGGACAATTTCATGACAACACACTCGATTCCTATTTCCACAAGTGTAGTATAAAGTTTAAATGTTCTCTAAAAGTGGCACACATTTTATCTTACTGACCTCTGTGGCTTAATTTCCATTAAATGACAATAACACAGAATCATTAATAGAATGCATTAATAATATAAGTTTAAAATATTCTATGCCAGTGACAGACTTTTTTCCAAACTGATCCCTACACCTGAAAATGTATAAAATGGCAAAATAACTTATTCCAACTCTAAGTACAGTTGCTAAAGCCTAACATGTGATACCACGGTTACCAATTTTTTTCTGTAAACCCTGTACCTTAGTTTGTATTAAATAGCAAAATAATTGATTCCATCTGGGCAAACAGTTGCAAAACTGTAAAATCTATAATCACAGTCACAGACTTTTCCCCTTACTAAACCCTGTACCTGAATGAGTATAAAATGGAAAAAAGAATTGATTCCATGGCTGCAAAACAATAGCAAAAATAGAAGATGTTGTAAGATAATTACAGACCATTTCCTTCCTATACCCTGTACCTAGATATATATTAGATGGTGATAGAGTTGATTCTATGCCTTTGAAATACTAATAAAAGTAAAATTGTTCTATCACATTAATTGCAAGGCTATGCCTGTAGTTCAATGGGAGTGGAAAAACAAACCACTCCCCCAATCAGGCCATAAAAGGCCATTCCTCCTGGCTAGTCCAGGATCATTTTATTTTGTTGTTGTGGCCGGTGGCAACACTCTTCCCTGCTCATCCTGCTTCCACCCGCATCTGCCCATGTTCTTGCAGTCAGCTCCAGCTGCCGGCTTGCTCTCCCCTCAGGATTTTGCCTCCCCATCCCTCACTCATTCTGCAGCATTTTCTGCCGCTTGTCCCTTGCTGTCTACCCCCTCCTTCTTGGCCACTGGCTCCGCAGCTCTCTCTTGATCCGTCCTCTTTCCCCTAGCTGAGTCCCCTCTCATGTCTCTGCTTCCTTAGCCCTTTCCTCATTCCCACTTCTGCTGTCCCTTGTACCTTCTAGGCAGTCGTCCATTGTCATTCCCCTGTTCTCCTCGGTGGCCTCTCATTCCTGCTGTCCTGCACCTAGTCCCGCATCGTCTGCTCCACCTCCTCCACAGCTGGGTTAGCTCTGGTGATTGCTGTGGATTCCTACCTGGTGGTGCACATTGCCTTTTTGTTCTGGGGTTTCCCGTCCACTCCTTCTCCTCACTTGCCTTTCCCGCCTGCTGCTCTTGTGGCACTGCCCATACTCTCCACCTCACATCGCTTTCCACGTATTGGAGTGCTCTGCAGCATTTCTATGAATCGGATCTCATGGACGCCTGTTACCTCTGCTCTGCAGCCCCTTTTCTGTGCCATGCCCTGCTGTTCCCGGTCGTCCCACTGGTGCTCTGGGCCTACCTTCACTTTCGGCTCTGCCTTTTTGGGGTTCCTGCCTTACCAATGCTATTTTTATACTCACATTTCAGCTGCCTATTCCTACATTTTGGACCCCCATGTCTGTCATTCCAATGTGATAGCTCACTCCACGGTAGGTCTGCCTGCCCATCCATGGTAGGTCAGCTGTACTCATTTATTTAACCCCATTCTTTCACGCGGTGTTTTGACTGCAAGCATTTCCTTGATTATTTCTCCTACCCACTTCATCAGCCTAGCTATAGCTGCTGGCATTGACTCCCCTTATTCTATCTTGCTGTTTTAATTTGCTGTTTGGTGTCATGGTGCCTAGTCGTGGCTTCTCTGTTTTTCCCAAGGCAGGGGACAGCTGTGGTCACGGCAGGCACTGTGACTCCTGGCAGTTTGAGCAATTTCTCCATTCGTCTCAAACCTCATCTTTCCTATACTGCCTTCACAGTTCCCCCTACCTAACATTTTACCTAGTTTTACTCCTGATACTTTGTACCTCGACCATCTGCTGCAGGCTTCATCTCTCCCACTCGTGCAATTCAATCCACTCCTAACTTGACTCATAAATGACCCAGTTGGCATGCACTCCTGTGGTTACTGCTTGCAATCTCCTTTTCCGGACCGACATCGGGGTCTACTTTGCTCCATCTGACCTACATTATGTGTAGGTCTACTCATTCTCATCATCTTTCCAAGCATACCCCTTATGTGGATCTCATGCTACCTCAACTTGACCTGCTCTCCACTTGGAGACATGTCTTCCATGTCCATTGCTCCATGGCTTGGGGCTAGCTTGTAGCCGATGGTCTCGCTCTGCACCCATGAAGTCAGCATCTAGAGCATGCAAAGCTCAGAGCGGGGTCCTTCTCCCTGGCCCATAGTGAAAATGTCTTCACTCTGGGTGGATCTTCAGTCATCCCTCATTCCGGCAGCACCTCTGGATGCAGAATTTATGACTTCCAGCTGCGAGGGGTGGGGCTCTCAGTAGCGTGGCCCCTTTACTTGCCTGAGTGGGTTTGGAGGCACCCTGTAAGCACATTGAATTGCAAGGCCACACCTGTAGTTCAATGGGCGGAGCAACAAACAACTCCCCCAATCAGGCCTTAAAAGGCCGCTCCTCCTGGCTAGTCCAGGATCGTTTTTTTTTGTTGCCCCACTGTCCTTCCCTCCTCCTCCAGCGACTCATCTCTCTTTCCCATGGGCGTCTTCCTAAGCTACCTTTAGCCAAGGGAATCATTCCCACGGTGCCTATAGGGGTGGAACCCTCCTCTAGGGTTCCTTGCCATCGTACCCCACAGGGTGGTATATCCCATGGATAGAGAGGCGAACAGCCATAATGATTCTAAGTCATGTAAGCATACATCATACCAAGTTGTGTAAGCACAATGAACATACTTCTTACTTAGAAAGGATTGTAGGTGAAAGTTTATTAAATGAAAAAAATTGATTTTGTTATTAAACAGTTACAAATACTAAAAATGTTCTTTGTAAGCTGCACTTTTTTGCTGCCTAACCACTGTACCTGAATGAGTTTATAATAAATATTGTTGATGCTTTACCTAATCATGTTTTGGCTGCTGCATAGAATAACTCAAACAGAGCAAAGCATCGCTATCCAAATAGAGAAAAAAAAGCATCTTCAGGCTCTTGCAGCCTTACATACAGTTCCACAAAACCCCGGAGCAATGAGCTACAAACCCAGCTGAAAAAGAATGCAAGATCCACGGTCACATCAACACCCGATGCCAGGGTCTTTTAGTTCTCCATGGCAAACATACAGAGACCCATTAGAAAAAAATCCAGTACTCAAAAGTAATCCGGGCCCTCAAAAATCACAAACTCTTCAGGTTCTTCCAGCCCCAGATCACCATTATAGTTAGGAAGAAACATATCTTCAGGGTCTTCAAACCCTAAATCACAGTACTAGGCCCCCCAAAAAAAGAAACAGAAAAAAAAAGTGCAGTCTTCAGGCTCTTAAGGTCCTAATCCACAACAGCAGATGAAAAAGAAAATCCTCGACTCCAGAAACAACTGCGAAGATAAAACCATCTTCAACATCCCTAAAGCAACCTCTTCATCAATGCTGCTTCATTAAATTCATCCCAGAAAACTCCATCATCCGCCAGCTCCTCCATGCTCCTTCTCCCAGTCCTCAAACTCAAAGAGTAGGCCCAATCTGTTGTGAAACACTCCATCTGTCCACAAGCCAACATTCCCTCTCAACTCCGCTTCGCCGACTGACCAGAAACTTTGCCATAGCTGGAAACCCTGCCCACAAAGAAGCAGTCATGCCCACTCAACCAATAGCAACACTGTTTATATTACAAGCGCTTATTCAAACAGGCACTCAGAAATAATTTCAGAGCGCCTGTTTGAATGCGCTCGTAATATACATAGTTGGTGGCTGGCCGTGGATGTGAGAGGTGGGCTGTGCCAGTCGCCAGCTGGGAAAGGGTGGGGGTGCTGGGTGGCTAACATGGCTGTGTGGGGGGCCACTAGACTACCAGGACATTGAAGATGCTTATTTATTTTATTGTGATGGGGTGGGGGGACCGCTAGACTACCAGGGATATTAATAATAATGAAATACAGATGGGGGGGCCACTAGACTACCAGGGATATGAGAAAAAAGTATTAATAAAATAACATGGGGGGCACTAGACTACCATGGATAAGAACACACATGTTAATAAGATATTCATTGGGGGGCCACTAGACTACCAGGGATAGAGAGATCACTATGGACACTATTATGATGGGGAGGGGGCCACTGGACTACCAGGGATAATGAAAACTAATATTTTTTTATTCAGATGGGGCAGAACAAGGCCTCCTGAGCAAAACCCACCCTTATATTGCTTTGTAGGGCACCAGTGGGCTACAAAAAACTCTTTTGAAATCTGGCCATCTCGTCCCTCGCTCTTTGTTCGACAGCAAGGAATTTCTTTGATCGCGAGCCTGCAAATTCTTTCACCGCCATAGTCTTTGATCGTAATCATGCGTCAGGAGCGAGGGACACGATGGCCTGTTGAAAAAATCAATTTTCTCAACTCGGGATGTCCTAGGAAGACAAATGAGGGTAGGTTTTACTCAGGGGACTTCGTTCTGATGAACCATGGTGGTGGTTTACCGCAATTGTGTAAATTTTGTAAATTACACTACTTTTTATTCTTTGGTCGTGACCATGCAAATTCTTTGATCGCGAGCCTGAAAATTCTTTGATCACGAGATTCTTTGATCGTGATCGTGCATCGTGAGGGTAGGAGGAGATGGCTGGATTAAAAAATCAATTTTCTCAGTCCAGGGGTGCCCTAGGAAGTCAAATGAGGGTGAGTTTTGCTCAGGGGGCTTCGTTCTGTCGAACCATAGTGGTGGTTTACTGCAATTCTTTCAATTTTTTAAATTACAAAAGTTTTTATTCTTTGCTCGTGAGCCTGCAAATTCTTTGATTGTGATCCTGCAAATTCTTTGATCGTGAGATTCTTTGATCACCATCTTGGATCGCGAGATAGGGACAAGATGGCCAGATTTTTTATAATGGAATAGAAAGGGAAATTTTACCAATCTTTAACACTGAGTATCTCAGAAATGGTGTGGTCTTTTTACTTGAAATTTGGAGGGTGTTTACATCATGTCCTGCAGATGTGAATTATGGTGTTCACATGTTGGAGAAAAAAGTTTTGTGGAGATATTGCGTGACGCACTTTATGTCTTGCGGACAGTGTTTTGCTTGTGGTGGTGGCTTGAAATTGATAGGATGCCTAGATTTAGTGTCATGGATGTAGTTTTCAGTCATTGTGTGTGTTAAATGTCAACAGCTGCTGAACTATGCCAGTCTGACAAATGAAAATCTCATACTATAAAATGTTAAATCTCGGTCATGGTTTGGTCTTTTCACTTGAAATTTGGAAGGTGTTGATGGCTTGTCCTGTTGATGTAAATGACAGTGTTTCTGTGTCGTAAAATTTTTTTTTTTTGGCGGAGATATGGCGTGCCGCAGTTTACGTTCTGCGGACATCGTTTTGCTTGTGGTGGTGGCTTGAAATTGACAGGATACCTACCCTTAGTGTCATGGATGTAGTTTTCAGTCATTGTGTGTGTTAAATGTCAACAGGTGCAGAACTGTGCCACTCTAACGCATGAAATTTTCAAATGTTTACATGTTGTATCTTGGACACGGTTTGGTCTTTTTACTTGAAATTTGGAGGGTGTTGACGCATGTCCTGTATATGTTAATAGAGGTGTTTATGTGTCAGACGATATATTTTTTGTGGAGATATTGTGTGGCGCAGTTTACATTTTGTGCACAGTATTTTCTATTGTTCTACTAGATTAACATTTGTTTGGTGGCTGGCCTTGCTGTTGTGAATGTACTTTTTAGTCATTGAGTGTGTAATGTGTTCTGGCACTTACAAGTTGGCGGGCACCACGCTCCCACCAACTTGCGCAACTTTCTACCCTTCTATTCTTTATTAATTCTATGCGAAAAAACTTCGGTAATACATCAGTTAGAGTTCTTCTACAGTGAAAAAAGTGAGGAAATTCTATTTTAGGGTTCCCACCCTTGCAGCCCACCCCAGCCGCCCTCACCAATAGGCATCGGGCTGTGCATTGAGGATTGTCGGACCTAACTGTCACCCCATCCCATGTGTGAACAAGCTGAGGTGGTGCAGTGTGAGAGAATGGGGTGAGAGTTAGGGCTGACAACTCCAACGCACACCCCGATACCTGTTGGTGGAGGTGGGCTGGGGTGGGGTGCAAGGGGTGGGAACCCTAAAATCTAATTTCTTCACTTTTTTCGCTGTAGAAGAACCCTAACTGCTGCATTAATGAAGTTTTTTGCATAGAATATATATATATTTTGAGTTTTGCTATGAGAAGTCCATGTGCATCCTACTTACTCTTGATGAATTCTGATGTGTTACTTTTTTCTGTATAATTGACTATGCTTAATAAAATGATGCATATCCTGCACCTTGTACATAAGCAGTTGGTGTCGTTTGAGTCCTTCTGCATCCACACCTTCTCACACTCTGGGTCCCATGAGAAAAAGCCTCTCAGCAAGGCCCAAAAGTGAGCTATTTTGCCTTGAAATTTCAGAACAATCTTAATTCCCCAAATAAGTTCCGGAGGATTTTCAGTCCATCTTTAATTCCCCTTCCTATGTAACAACACTGCCTATCTGCAGGATCTCTGGGTCCCTTACCATCTGGATACTCTGTTCTGCCGAGGGAGGCCTCCTTGGGGTTCCCAGGGTTAGGTTGCGGCATTCAAGAGACAGAGCATTTGTGGTGGCTGCACCAACCCTGTGGAACTCCTTACCTGATTATCTGAGGGGGACTCCCTCGGTGGAAGCCTTTAAAAGGGGAATAAAAACATATCTGTTCCAACTAGCTTTTACTGATGGATGCTGCTTTGAATAGATAGATGGGAATTTAATCTATCTGTATTTAAAATTATTTTATATGTGTTTTGTTGTTTTTAAAAATTGTGTTTTGTATTATGGTTTTATTGTACATCACTCAGAGTCCCAGGAATTAGGTGCTTGATAAATAAAATACCTGTCTATCTAACACCTAGTCTCGAGCTCAGCAACCCACCTGTGGTCATTTCCGAGCCTGCCAAGGTGGCTGCTTCTTTCAACACACACCTCACCTGTGACATTTCTGCTTCTCCCTTCTGAGCTTCCTGATTTACTGCTGCTTCTTTCTCCTCATCATCCTTGTTTGCTTTCTCACTAGTCACTACCTCAGATGTTAGTCTGTCCTTCTCTTCCTTAATTACTCCAAATGCTACAGGTTGGACCCTAAATTCCTTCACCTTTCTACCCCTACCATCCTTAGCTCTCCTTCTGACTCTAAATCTCTCCTTTCAGCTTTGTTCTGTTCATGCCTGCTGGAAACTGGCTACTGTTTTTCCGCTCCAGGAAGGTGGTGACAGCTGCACCCATGGGACCTACTGCCCTATTTCTCACCTTACCACAAAAGCTAAACTGCAGAAAAAGCTGGTTTTCTCTTTGTTCACCAACTTTCTTGACTCCTACTCTTTTCTTGCCCTCTTCCAGTCTGGCTTCTGCAAAGCCCATTCTGGTCTCCTCCCTTCTAAGTGTCGTTGATTCCATCCAGAAAGAGGGATGAATAGGGGTTGTGTGTCAGCTGCTATCATTGTTTACTTGGCTAAGACATTTGGTTCTGTAGTAAGGGTGCTCGAATTCACTAGAATCCGATCTACTGCAGAAATGGGATTTTCAGAAAGTCTAACTTTTACTCTGATTCTATTCTGCCTCTAATTAAGGCATAGGAGTAGAATCAGAGACAGAATTCCTCTGAATGCTAATACTCCTGCTGAAAGAAAATCTAGACCAAACCCAATACTGAAACAATTGCCAAAGCCCTCCTCCACTTTCTCTCCACCCTTCCCTTTTCTTTATCCCCTTACCTTAACAGGCTGCTGTGCTCTTGGGTCCAGGCATCCAAAAAAGATGTTGCGCTCTGGAAGTGTATCTGGTGCAGACCAAGGCAGGTAGCCTTCTGCAAATGAAGAACAGGAATGCTCTGCATTTATGGAAACAGAGCATCCAAGGTATCAAAGCATGTAGTTTGCTCATTTATTTAGTAGGCACCATGTGGACTTCAGTCCGACTAGGACTCTGAGCCCCAGCACTTCAACCCTATCCAGGCCTTCATTACTTATTCAACAAAGAATGTCTAGGTAAAAAATGCTTTAGAGAAATCATATCAAAATTTATCTAAGCATCTCTCAAAGATTCTGAGTGAAGGCTGGAGTTCACACTCACAGTTTAGAGGTCAAAGGTTTCTGAATGCTATATCAGTTTCAGTAATAAAATCCTATTATGCTGACCTCATAGTGGTATGATTTCCAAGACAGACTATAAGATTAAATTCTGAAGGTGTGGCAAAGAGGTATGGCAAGCAAAAGACCAGCTGATGCCATACAGATTAATCGGTACTACAAAGATCCACAAAGGTTGTGGGGGGTAGGAAAGAAAGGAAAGTGAAAATGTGGATAAGAGGAATAGAAGTGGAGGTGGAGTGTAGCACATAGGTTGACGTGAATGGTTACCCAATAATTCTATCCTTTAAATTTGGATCCTAAATGGAATGCACTGAGGATCTCCATTTAGGTCAAATGTGCAAGCGGGATCCATACTAATTCCTGACATGAGCTTGCCTGACATAAAAATACCCGACACCTAAATTCTGACTCACTCATAAACCCGACTTTCAAATTCCTGCATACAATGTGCCCAACACTTAAAATCCCGACATCTGATAGCTAGAGAAGTAGGAGCATGGTGGCCTGAATTTGCGACTGCCAGCAACATCAACAGCTGTGGAAAAAAACTCTTGAGTGCAGGCTGGAAAAGGGGAATGTAGGGGGCCCTCCCTTGAGACACGTCACCATCAGAGTGCATCAAGCTAGCTTAACTGGGACCTGCAGTACTGTGGCCAAATCTGTAACCCTGTTGCAACTACAGACTATACCATGCAATAATAATATCTGCCTTACCAGCTAATACCACAGTAAATACTGTGAGGGATCAGTACTAATTGCTGACATGAGTTTGTCTTCCACCACCAACTCTTATTCTTAGTATTCATGACAGCAGCATACAAAACATTTACAAATCGAATCTTACCTTAACTCCAGATCATCCTCTCCTCAATGAAAAGGAAACTTTATTAAATTAACTATTAAAAAGTGTTAAAAACTATGTCAGGGTTAAACACAATATCCAGTTAAAAGCAAAGTTTGCAGTTTCAGGTTCTATATTTACAACCTCAGGTTATAAGCGATTCCCCTTATGTATTTCATGGCAGAGCGAGTGGACCTCTCCTTTAGAATATTTGATATTTTTTCTTCCCTCTTGGTGTACTGTTTTTTAAGAAGTGATTTTGGGAGGCCACGGTTAATTTGTTCAATTGTGCTGTCGGTGTTTGTTTGTTCTTTTTGAAGCTCGGATATAAATCTGTGCACCCCAACATGTGAGCTACCAATCAGCACTCCAAGTCACCGATGCCAGGCCTTGACCATATTTTGTATTCTGGGGAACCCATTCTGCATTTGCTTGTGTTTACGAACCAGAACTGCGGTGGGAAAAGTGAGAGGTCTATGCACAATGGTGTTATTTCTCATTCGCCAATGAATTCTTCCCAGGATATAATTTTCATCAAACCAGTCTATGAGAACAGTGCATGATGGTGGCATTTGATGTTTTAGCTCAGCAAATACAGGCACACTATCATCAGGGGCAGGAATGTGAGGGCAACCAAATGTCTAAGTTGAAGACCTGATGGCAGTTATTGACCTCTGGTTGTTGGACGAGTCTTGCACTGATCCTGAGCAATTGGTAGTGGCCTATAATGGGGCCATATCGGCAGCCCTCGATCAGATTGTGGCTGTCCATGTTCACCCCCTTCTGTGTCACCCCGGAGCCCCATGGTTTGATGGGGCTCTGAGAGAGTTGCAGAGGTTGGGGCGTAGGTTAGAGCGTCGTTGGAGGAAGACTGCCATTGATGCCAACCACCGTATTTTGCTAGAGCATTATAAACTCTACCAAACAGAAATTTCCCATAAGAAGGCAGAATTCCTGTCCAGGAAAATTTCTGTCATACGGAATCGACCGGCCCAACTCTTCACAACTGTTGACAGACTGTGCAACCCAGTCTGTCAGCAGCTCCGTCAAGTTTTTACACAAACTGATTGTGATGAGACTGCTCGCTTCTTTGCAAATAAGGTTGAAGACATCAGGAGGTAGTGCCACCAACTTCACTCTAAGGGAGTTGCCATTGATTGGTGCCCTGTTGCAGAGCCCAGAGTTTCCTGGGGTGCCTTTGACCTGCCGGACTTCATAGATATTATGAGGATTGTCCAGGAGATGCATCACATGTGCTGTAGTTTAGACCCTGGCCCTACTTCCCTGATCTTGGGTTGTAGTGAGATCATTGGCCCGGTATTAGCTTGGATTGTCTGGTGCTTTTTAGATACGGGAGTGTTCCCTAGCTCCCTGAAGGAGGGGGTGGTGATCCCCCTTCTGAAAAAAGCTTCTTTAGACCCGGAGAACCTAGCAAACTACAGACCTATCTCTAACCTCCCTTTTGTGGGGAAGGTTATTGAGAAAGTTGTGGCTGCTCAATTGGATAACCATTTAACCATCCATAGTTTATACGAACCTCTCCAATCTGGTTTTCGTAAGAGGCATAGTACTGAGACTGCTCTGGTTCGGGTGCTCAATGATCTCCTGATGGTGAGAGATTGGAGACACCATTCTATCTTGGTTCTCCTAGATCTAGCATCAGTTTTTGATACTGTGGATCATGGGGTTCTGCCAGAACACCTGAGGTTCATCTGTGGGCTGTCAGGTACAGTCCTCAGATGGTTTTTATCTTTCCTTGCAGGGAGAATGCAGAGAGTGATCTCGGGTTTGTTTCCATCCAGGGCCTTCTCTCTGCCATGTGGGGTGCCTCAGGGCTCGGTGCTGTTCCCCATGTCATTCGCAGTATATATGCTACCCCTCGGAGACATTATAAGACAGTATAAGCTGAGGTTTCACTGCTATGCTGATGATACCCAGCTCTACCTGTCTTTTGCACCTGACCAGGTTGGTGCTATCTCGATACTGAACAACTGTCTCGCAGAAATCCAAGATTGGATGAATTCCACTGGTCTAAAGTTGAACCAAGGAAAGACTGAGGTTTTGGTCATGGACCCGGGTCATAGGGTAGCGGGATTGAGGACTGGGCTTCCTTCTGGTTTAGTCCCAAGGGAGGACCAGATTCTCACCTCTGAACAGGTGCGTAACCTGGGAGTGGAGCTTGATGTTGGTCTGACTCTTCAACATCAGGTGTCGGCAGTCGTCAAGCTGGCCTTTTTCCATCTTAGTAACATTGCCAGGATTAGGCACCTTGTTCCAACCAGTGACCTGCCTGTTTTGGTCCATGCCTTTGTGACATCGCGCCTTGATTACTGTAACTCCCTTTATCTAGGGCTTCCTGGGGTTGATATCCGCCGCTTGCAGCTAGTGCAGAATGCGGCGGCACGTTTGTTGACTGGGGCATCTAGAAGATCTCACATCACCCCGGTGCTGCACGCTCTGCACTGGCTGCCACTACAGTGGCAAATCACCTTTAAGGTAGGTCTTTTGACCTACAAAGCCCTACATGGATTGGGTCTCGATTACTTGAAAGAGCTCCTGGTGCCTTACACCCCTCTGCAACAGCTCCACTCGGCTGACGAGGGGTTGCTGGAGATTCCGAGGGTAAACTTGAAGTCATCTGGAGCTCGTGCCTTTGGATTTGTGGCACCTACCCTCTGGAATTCTCTGCCCTGTCAGCTCTGGGAGTGCAGGACGGTGGGGAGTTTTAAGCAGGCACTAAAGACTTTTTTATGGGGAAAGGCGTTTCCTGTTTTATCCTGATTTTATAATATATGTATTTGAATATATGTTTGTTTTTGTATTAATACTGTACAGCACCTTGAAACTCTGAAAGGCACTTAATTAAATACATTTTATTATTATTATTAAACTGAATTCAGGATCATTCCCATACATAGTGGTTAATCCAGCACTCTGTATTTTTCACCACACAATCTGGCCAAGGTAAAAAAGACACCCTGACTTTGGCTAGATGGAAACTCTGCTTTACAAGCGTTTACTGCTGCCTGCTCAAAATCCGTCTATATGACAGCAGGTGCAAAGCTAAGGCTGTATTTGTCAGCGATGTCATGCAGATCCGGGAATAAGCGAATGTAGCTCTCCTGTGATTTATTAGACATTAATGCAAAAACTAGTGGCACTATGCATGATGTTTCAGAGGTTCCTATGGGGGCATGAACAAAGTAGAGCTGGCGGAACAATGGAGGCACAATCTTAAATGTGCCATCCATTACCCAATAGAGAGCAACGGACAGCTTTTCAATATTCTTTTTTGTAGTAGAGATGAGCAGCTTATCTTCTCCGAAAAAAGACTCTTGCAAAAAAGCGAGTGTAGTTTACATGTTTCAAGTTGTCAGCGATTTCAAGCTTATTCAAATTATGGGGTTCTGGTGTTGCATTTTGCCGCCTGGGTCTTTTAACTATTTGCTGTAAGGCCTATTTGTTTGGCATGTTCTGCCTTACCTCTTCAGACACATTTGCCATCTGCATTTGAATTAACTTAGCAGGGGTGTCATTACTAGACAAAGCACTACACTTCAAAGATGCTAGTGCTTGTACTATAGCAGCATCAGTAGCATCTGAGGAATGGTTATGCTCTGAGTGCTTTCTCAAATGGTGTTTCCCACCCACTAACACAGTTGATGCTCTACCCCGACAGTTTAAAGTTTTCCTGCTTTGGCATCACCAGTAATACAGATCTCCCTTGTTGCACTCTTTTACATATAAATATCCCCCATAGAAGATCTTTTCATTCCCTTTCTGTGAAGGGACAGTCAGACACACAACTATGTCAGCCATGGCGTTCACTCACAGTTCAGACCCACAACAATGTTTGCCTATCCCATTACTGACAACTCACTGTTAAGGTCACTACTTAAATACGTAATCACAGGCATCTTACCCTAATTAATGAGCTACATAATTTGTGAAACAGAAACATCAATTAGTGCTATGTGTACTGAGGACAAAATCGAGGTAATGAACCAGTACTGAAGTGCACAGCAATGAAACAGCATGACAGGGCTGCTACCTCCCACCATTGTTCAAACTTGAATGAACAGATACACCAACATTCACAATCTGTAGCTCTCTGCTGATGGGGCTGCAATAGTAAGAGATGACAGGTAAATGTAAATGTTGGTATTTTGACCAGTCGGGCTTAGATTTACATCAGCATTATGAATGTCAGTATTGTGGCGTCGGAAACATCTCTGACAGGAATTTAACTGGCGGGCTATCAAACTTAACCCTGTGCAAGATAAGGTGCTTTGTAAGGATGTGGGCCATGATGATTTTAAGCTTTCACATCTATTCTGTTGCTCCATTCCAGCAGTGTCAAAGTATCAAAGTTCAATGGGGGCGAGGCCAGTAGCCGAGCTGAACAGAAGCATTTTCTTACCGCTCTGCACCATTGGAGAAATAACGACTATATTTAACTGATAAAACTGCCCAAAGATGTTCCAAAGTAGTACTGCTAGATTCAAGAACATCTGCAGATCCTAGCAATATAAAAAGTTCCCGCTTAGAAACCATGGGATGACCGAAATCAACAAATGGAGGGGACGGGGCCAGGCAGAAAGACAGTCGTAAAGGCCCCGACAAAGAAAAAGAACGTCCTGAAACTATCGCTAACCAGCCCACGAATGCTCCACTAATGAAAGCAGTCCAGTATCTTGATAAAAAAATAGATGACTTTACCCTCCCGTATGCAGGTTGTGCAGACCAGAATGGACTCAGTGGAGAAAAAGGCTCGGGGGTGACAACAACTGCTTAAAAGGCACTTACAGTTTCCTCAGGACTAGTAAAAGAAAATCTCCTCCTCCTCCAGTGCCGATTAGAAAATCTGGAGAATGGGGTGCAGGTGTCCCACATCTGAATCTTGGGACTGCTGGAGGAATCTGAGGGAGAGGATCTGAGCAGCTTTCTGGAGCAGTGGCTACTGGAATTTCAACAACTTGATTCCCGGGTAACAATAATGAGGGCTTACCAGGTGAATGCTAAGGGTTTCCGTTTGTGAGAGGATTTGGCGCATCCAGCGAGCCAAGTTATGCTGGTGGTGTTAAGCTCTGTTCGGGGAAGAGAGATGGTATTCTTAGAGAAGCAAGCAGAAGAGGACCATCGCAGTGACAGGGGAACTCTATACATATTTTCCCCGATCTAAGTTTTGCCACAAGGCAACGCCATAAGGCTTTTGATGATGTGCACTCTAAACTGCGCCAGCTGGGAATCCACCACATTCTACTGATGCCAGCAACTCGGAAAATTATGTGCAGAGCCAAAACTTATCATTTTTCTGACACAGCGGACGCTGTGAAGTTGCTTTCCAAAACTGAACTGGACTATGCAGCGAGGGGTTCTAACTCCAATTCAGAAGAAGAGGACAACCCCTGAATGGTGGTGCAGTTTGGCCCAGTAAGTCAAATACACTGATGGACTCTCTGAGATAAAGAGGACTTTTCTATTATGAAAATTAACTCTTTACTGTTTATATTAAACCCATTGTACCCATTAGCACCATATGGTGTCAGAACCATCTATTGATTAACCTGACCCAAAATGGAGGCATCAGATAGAATGAGTTAAACTACCATTAGTAATTTATATTATTTCTGCTAATAACATATCTGATGTGCTTTTCTGGGTCATAAGACCAAATAGGCACTTGAGTTAAAAGTTAATGATGCAGAGGAGTTTTGATGAATAATAGGGCACTGTTTGGCCCATTAAGAAGTCCTAATTACATTACTTTATAAATCTATTGATTTCATGTTTGTAAGTGGGTGAACTTTAACAACCAAGAACAGCTTTATTGTTATTACTAATGCTGATAGCCTATTAAATTGGATGTTGCGACTACGCAGGCCATGACTAGGAGTGGGTGGTATGTAGAGTTCAGAAAATGCTCTTACCCTATTAGTTACAACTCTATACTGGGTATAGGGGAGCTTTCACCTATTAAAGGGGTGTTTTACACTAAAAATCATATGTTTCCCTTACATAGTTTCTCCCCTCTCATGGCAGCAATAGCCTTTCCAGATTGATTTTATTTTAGAACTGTTACTTATGGATAGCCTCTCTATGATGTAACAAGCTAGGAGTGCCAAATATACTGAATGTTTTTACTGATTCCTGTAATGTATTTACAATGTGCACTGTCCTTTAGGCTATACTTATATTTACTGTACATTAAAATCAATAAATATAAGTTAAAAAAAAGTATCAACGTTCCTCAAAGTAATGAGTTTTGAAGCAGAAGAGAAAAATCAACTCACATCTTGTTTACAGAAGGACTGTTATATACTTTTCGAACTATATTGATATAACTTTTGTTCCTCTGTAATATTTACCTAACACAATACAAGAATCATCTGAGAAATGACTCTATTTATTTTTATTAAAGCAATGCAAACTGTTTATATATGTCTTAACAACCAATACATTTTGGTTGGTAATTAGATCATTTTGAATTATCCAATTAGCTACGTCCCCTGATAAAGAGATCAATCTAAGTCTTGAAACATTGGCTACTAATTTTTGAAAAGAGGCAAGTAAAATCAGAAGAAAATTGAAGCAAGCCAATAAAGCTCTTTGAGTTGGATGAACTTACTAGTCCAGTTTTTTTTTTATTTATTTGTGGATTATTATTGTTTGGGACACTGGACTCTGTATTTCATTTCATTTGGAAATATTCAGTGGACACCCATTTCTTTTACTGCACTGTATATATGTGATTGTACCCAAACAAGTAGTGGAATGGGATACCATGAAAAAATTCTTGCATACTGATGAAGAAAATATTTTCCTGGACATTTAAATATATACTTTTTGCTTTAAAAAGTGAAATATTTGTATAATTGTAACTTGGCTCCTTACAGTGACTCATAAATTTAGTTATTATTTACTAGTACATAAATCATTTATCCTTTTCCAGTTTATATACTGGGTTATGGATGGAAGAAGGCACATCTGCCCATATTAACCATCCACCTGCATCAGCGGGTCCAAATACATCCCCTATTCAAGATATATTTATCCAGTTGTTATTTAAACATATTCAGGGTATTACATTCCACTATGCTACTTGGTAATTTATTTCAAAGTCTACAAGATCTCTGCGTGATGAACTTAAACATTTTTTATTTGAGGTGTCAAACTTTATTTGATGTTTATGGGTCCTTAACCCCCCCCCCCATTTTTGCTGTATTTTAATGTCCAAATCTTGCATTAAATCTTCATCCTGCATAATTTTATACATTAACAATAAATCTCCTCTCAATCTCCTATTTTCCAAACTAAACAGATTTGATTTTTGTAACCTATCTTTATAATTTAACTTCTTCCAGCCACCCACAATCTTAGTCATCCTACTTTGAATCCCCTCCATTTTATTTATTTCCTCCCTATAGTAGGGACTCCACAATGGGGACCCATAATCCAAGTATGGTCTTATATATGTCCTGTATAGTGGGAGTATAAATGACGCCGACCTGCTTGAACATGATCTCTTAATGTTTCTAACCATATAATTTGCTTTCCTAATAATACTTGAAAGATGCTCTGTAAAATTCAGGTGCTGATCAATAATAATTCCACAATCTCTCTCAAATTTGATGCTCTTAATTATGTCCTCATTTAATAAGTACTCTTGTTTTTTTAGTTTACCCATGTGTAAAACCAAAAATTTATCCACACTAAAATGCATTTTATTAACCTTTGCCCAAGCTTCCACCTTTTTCAAATCCTGTGTCTACTGATCCAAACCTTTAACTGTATCGACTGGACCTCCTAGTTTCACGTCATCCACAAATTAACAATCCAACTATTTATGTTCTTATGTAAACAGCTAATATATAAGAAACAGTATGGGTCCCAGGACCGACCCTGGGGCACCCCACTGTCACCTCCCCTTCTCAGATGTACAACCCCTAATCCTAACCCTCTGCCTCCTACCAGTCAACCAGTTCCCAATCCACACTACTAGCTTTGAATCAATACCCAGCATTATTACTTTACTGATCAACAAGTCATGAGGTACCTTATCGAAGGCTTTTTGGAAATCAAACATTATTACATCTGTTTCCCTATTTTCACTTATGCGTTTATTGACCCTATTATAGAAACTCATCTGGTTTGTTATGCATGACCTATTTTGTCTGAAACCATGCTGCATTTTATCACAATAGTCAATGATATATAAATTGTCTTCCAATTTGTTCTTAAGGAAGGTTTCTGCTAACTTACAAATAATAGAGGTCAGACTGATAGGTCTATAATTTGAACATACTGATCTGCTTCCCTTTTTAAATAATGGAATAACAACAGCATGACGCCAGTCATCCGGCACTAATTCTGTACTAAAGGAAGAGTTGAGTAAATAGGTTAAGGGTTCCATAATAGTTTTAATTATTTCTTTTAGCAATCTTGGATGAACCAAATCAGGCCCTGCTGCCTTGTTTGTTTTTATTCTATTTACCATCTGCAAAACTTCCTTCTGACTAACCTCCAAATCAAGAACTTTTCTATTGTTATTATTCTTGATCATCTGAGTGGGCTTTTTAACAGAGAAAACAGAACAAAAAAAATCATTAAATCTATTGGCCATATCTATAGGATCTGTCAACACCTTCCCCTAATCTGTTAATGGACCTACATTTGTACTTGCTTTATTATGACTATTAATATATGCAAAAAAACTCTTCCACCCAGCTTTCCTATGTGCAATATTAAATTTGATTTTTAATCTTTCTTGTCTGATGATTTTTTCTAATTTTTTTACTTTACTTCTGATTGATATGTAGCAACTGCTACAGAAGTTTGATATCTTTTCATTTGCCTATAGGCATTTCTTTTCTTACTAATCTGTCTTAAAACCCTACTGGTACATCATGGAGGCAGTTACCCTCTTTTACTATATACATTTTTATTTGGTACATATTTGTTTTCTACCTCTCTAAGCTTATTTTTGAATCTATGCCATATTTCCAAGGTGTCTTTCTTCTGAAAGTCATATTCCCATTTCCATGCTTTTAGCTCATTATTGATTTTATTAAAATTAGCTCTATTATAATTCTTTATAACTGTCTTTCCCATAATGTTATCTATTTCTTTCAGTTCTCTGTAAATCATGGTTAATTTTAATAACTTAGACCAAACAACAGATTTAAGATCAAATCTGATTTCCTTTCAAGACCGTGATGTTACACACATCACAAATCCAGTCAAAAGCAAAAGAAATCTGGACACACCAACATCAACACCTGAAACTGAAGTAATTACTATAGATTAGAATCTTTTAAACAAAAGGATATAAGGTTAGATTGGCATGCAGTCAGTTTGACTATCTGAAACAGAGAAGGATACCATGAGGTTTAAGGGTGTTGTAGAACCAGATTTGGGATTTACAGTGGAATGTTTTTTGGACAACTGGAATGGGATAAGCTCCAAATGTTCCATAGATTTCATGTTGTTACTTATATTGAAACCTTTATTAAGGAACAAGAACAAGAAAAGATCCTACAAGAAATAGCATTATCAGACCAAAATCTAAAAAGTAACATTGACCTTAATATACTTAAAAATGTGGTTTCTAAAATAGAAAGGGGACTGGAGGAATTTGGTGTGAATCTAAAACAAATGAAGTTTAGGAAGTTTAAAAGAGATGTAATAGACTTTAAAGGAAACAGAGTATATACCTGGAAAAAAAGTCTACAAAGGACATACAGATATATGATCTGTATGACTCAGATAGTAGTCTATAATAACTGGTCAGCAATTTTTTTCTAAGGCAGACCGAGTTGATATACTATGATGAACATGCACTCTGTCTGTGAAACTTGAGCGCTCCCTCGTTTGCTCTCATCCTGTGTGTGGGCGGTCAGAACACTTCCTCAAACATGGTGGCTGAAAATCTCTGTTAACAAGAAGCCACCACAACACACTGCTCACCTTCACAAAACCATTTTTTTTATCTATATGGCTGATCCTGCCTTTAAATAAAATAAAAAAAAAAAACCTTAGCTGGTTGATCCTGCAGTTCGCCAGTGTCACCTGATGCAGACTGCGAGCAGGAATGGTTCCATCCGGTAAATGTAATCGCAAGTCCAAAGTCAAATGAAACTAGAATCATAGAAACATAAATTTCAACAGCAGATGAAGACAACTTGGCCCACACAGTCTGCCCAAAAATTAATAAAAAGCAAGGAGGGGGACAGAGAGACTGTGTGTGTGTGTGTCTGTCAGTCACAGGACTCAGGCTGGAAAACTATTGTTGACCAGATATTATATAAAAGATGGGGAAGTGCGCATATGAGAATTTAATGCATACCTCCAGTGTGGGATGCGTTAATAAATCACTCAGGCTTTGCCCTCGGGGTTTATGTAGCATCCCACACCTTGGGTGTGCATTAAATTCTCATATCCCACACTTCCCATCCTTTATTTTGTATATATTGCATAGACACAGATAGTAGTCAAGAAAAGATGGATTATCATTCAAGACCCTACAATTTTAGAAACTAAGGTCGATCACAGTTTAGATATCAGCATAGAGGCTATTATCAGCCATACAGTAAACAATATACTATGGATTTTCAGAGAAACTGGTCAGAAGCTGGGGGGGGGAGGGAGAAGGTGGGCAGATGAGGAGTCAACCACAGGCAGGGACATCCACTTCAGAGACAATACCAGAAGGAACTATCAAAATACACAAAACAAGACAACAGACAAAGAAAAATCCCTGATCTTTAACGTATCCAATAGAAGATTGACGTTACTGGAAGTACAAGTCTTGAATAAGGATTTAAGCGTTTGCCTTTATAAAAGAAACAAAATTGAACTCACAGTTAAAATTGGACATTGAATGTTTTTCTCACAAAATTAAGGATAAAACGGGTTTCAAAATGATGCCTCCAACAAATAATAAAAGGACAGCAGTGGAAATTGAAAAAGAATATTAAGGGAGACTCTTATAAAAAAAATCCACTTTTTTGCTACCAGGGCCAATACCAGCAAATACTGAAACTTGCATAGAAATGGTCAAAAAATATATAGATGTGATAATTGAGAAAAACAAGACACAACAAAGGAATTTTAACCTGACTAAACAAGAATTTGAAACTTTAACATCCTTAGAGGAGGACAGTACTATTATCATAAAAGGGGCTGATAAAAGAGGTGAGATTGTGACTGCAAATACAGAAGACCACAGAGATGAATGCTTTAAACATTTGAACGATGAAGTTAATTATCAGAAAGTTGAAAATATCCCATTTGACACCCTCCATAATGGCATAAAATATATGATTGAAGAAGCATAAGAAAACAATTGAATACCAAAATGGGTGGCATAAGCATTAAAACTTGATAATCCAAAAATTGTCCCCCTTTTTTTTTTTTTTATACTATGCTTTTTGAGCCAGCCCTGCACCAGACTTCAGCCCTGCATTATGCCCACCTCCTCCTGCCCCCACATGAGCTGTACCTCCCCATGCCCCCTGGCTTACCCCCCCCCAGGGTGGGGTCGTGGCACTTACCTGTGTCGCGAACATCGGTTCGGGTTGGGGAGCCAGCCTGAGGGTGCATCGGAGGTGGCAAGGAGGGCATCACTGGGGCGCTTGGCAGGCCTTTTTCCTGTATTTTTCCCTTGGGAGCCAGGTGCGTGCAATGACATCAGCCGAGGTGGCCCACGCACGCTGCTATGCGCACTCCCCTCAAGACGTCTGCACCCGACCCCCCCATGTGCATGCCCATATATCTTGCTCCCCAGCCTCCGCTAGAGGGCACTCAGGTATCGGTGCCATGAAATCCCCCTCCCCAGGGAAGGACAGCAGTCCTCCAGAAGCTTCACCCTACCCTGCCCCTGCCAACCCCCGGCAGCCCATGTCTGTTCCCAAACACGGGTCGCCGGTGTGGCACGAGGTGTGGCATCCAGCGCCTCAACCCTCAGTACCACCGGGCTGGCAAAAATTGTCCTTTTTTATGTACTCCCCGAAATACATATAGATCCTCACAAACCACCAGGGGAGACTGGTCATTATTGGTAATGATTCAATAATAGAATCACTGTTTATGTTTGTAGATTTACATTGCAAACCAGTCATATCTAAAGGATTCAAGACATCTTATTAATGTTTTAGAACATTTCAATAAACATAACACAAACATTAGACAGCAAAGATTAGTAACAATTGACATGCAAAGTCTATATGCTTCAATTCCTCATGACGAAGGACCTAGAGCCATGTTTAATATATTAGAACAAAGGATTGAACAAAAACCACCCAGTACTTTACTTCTAGACTTTATAAAGTTCATTCCATACAATATTTTTTTTTTAAAATGTCAGGACAATATATACCTACAAAAACAAAGAACAGTAATGGGTGCCAGTATTGCCCCAACATATGCTAACATTTTTATGATAGACTTTGAAACCAGATACATTCTTAATGAGGAAACAAATCCATATTTCTCATCAGTAAAGTTATACATGTTTTATTGATGATATTTTTATAATTTGGGAGGGAACTGACGATGATTTAATGAACATTTTCAACCATTTAAATAATTGCATGGAGAGTATATTGTTTACAATGGTTCACAGTTTGCAACAGGTAACCTATTTAGATCTTCTTGTGGTAAAAGAAAACACTAGATACACAACTAGTTTGAGTAAAAAATCTATAGACAGAAACACTTTACGTCATGCAAAATGTTTTCATCCACCAAATTTGATAAAAAGCATACCATACCATATAGTCAGTTTTTGAGATACAAATGAAACAGTTGTACTGATGCAAAGAATGAGCAGAATAGCAAATAACTTATGGGAAAATTTGAAGAAAGAGTATACAAAACAGAAACACTTGTATTGGCACATCAGAAAGTAATTCATGAGAATACAAAAGTAATATCTCAATGATAACTACACATAGTGGTCAATTCTATATTAAAAAAATCACAAACAAAAAAACTCTGTAATATACATAGGAGTAATGAAATAGGTCAAAAACCTTTGACGTATATCCCTGGGACACAGCAAGGAAGCATAAAGCAACAGTTGGTCAAAGCACAGCACTGCACCCCCCTCCCAAAAAAGCAAGAATGTGGTTAGTGGGAAACCAGAAGGATTCGTCAATGTGCAGATTGTGTCCACTGCTCAAATGCAATAAGAATAAAATAATTTTCCAACACGAGTCAACATGAAAAATATTGGATAAAAAGAATTTTTGACATGTGATTAAGGCCATGTGATTTACTGTGTCAAGTGTCCATGTGGATTTATGTATATAGGAAAAACAACAAGGACATTAAAACTAAGGATCAGTGAACATAAGAGCAACATATAGAATCAAAATCAAAAATCATTCCTCACAAGACATTTTAATATAGAGAAGCATCACATATCAACTTTAAGATTTTTTGCTCTAGATAAAATTAGGAAACTTTGGGAATGGATGCTCCTAAAAAGAAAAAACAAAAACAAATGCAAGTCTGGCACCAAAGATAGAGTGCAAACAGCTTCAATAAACATTTCATGAGGAACTATTGAACACCTGAGCTGGTGGCCTTGATGGAACAGGGATGCCTGGATATCGTAGCAGTAACAGAAACATGGTACACAGAGAACCATGACTGGGATGTTAACATACCAGGGTACATAACCTACAGGAGAGACAGACAGGGAAGAGGAGGGCGAGGAGAAGCTCTCTATGTAAAGGAAGGGATAAAAGCAACTGAACAAAAGAGTAAACAGGGAGGAGAGGAGGCACTGTGGGTCACCTTGGAGGCTGGAAAGGGCACCACAATCCGCACAGGGGTTGTGTACAGACCCCCATGTCAGGGGGAGGGAATGGACAAGGATATGATAGAAGGCATTCTTAGAATGGCAGAGAAAGGGGAGATACTGTTGATGGGAGACCTGAATATGCCAGATGTTAACTGGAGCACATTTGCTGCAGCCACATCCAAGAGCAGGGCCATTCTTGATGCCCTACAGGTGGCAGACCTCAGACAGCTAGTTTGGAACCCACTGCAGTGAGGGAGCAATCTTAGACCTCGTGCTCTCAAGCGGGGCAGTGAGAGGATCTCAGATCTAGAGGTGGGTTGCCATCTGGGAACAAGTGACCATCAAACAGTGTGGTTCACGTTAATCTCAGCTACAAGTCAAGCCATACAAAAGTGAGGTACTGGACTTTAGGAGGGTTGACTTTGGCAAGATGAGAGAGTGCCTCAGAAAAGCACTAGCAAACAGGCTAGAAGAGTGTGTAGCAACAATGGGAATCATCAAAACTGCCATGATAGAGGCAACAAGCCTTTGTGAAGCAAATAAACAAATCAAAATGAAAGAAAAGCCACTATGGTTCTCAAAAGAGGTGGCTGTGAAAGTCAAGAAGAAAAGATAGCATTCCGAGTATAAGGAAACACAGAAGGAGCAGGACAGACAGCTGTACCAGTTAAGGCAGAAGGAAGCAGGAGGAGGTCAGAATAGCAAAGGCCCAAACTGAGGAAAAGATAGCCAACTCAGTTAAGAAGGAGGATAAAACCTTTATAGGTACATCAGCGGCGTAGAAAGACAAAGGGAGGGATAGTGAGGCTGAATAGAATGAGCGGTGGGTGGGCAGAGGGGGACAGTGAAACAGCAGGGATACTGAATGAATATTTCTGCTCAGTATTCACAAAAGAGGAGGGGGAAGTGCCTAATCCAATTAACAGAAGCACTCTTGATAGGGGGGTTGATCCATGTCCTTTCACAGAAGAAAGGGTTCTGCAAGAACTCCTAAAACTGAAGGTGGACAAAGCAATGGGTCCTGATGGAATTCACCACAGAATTCTAAAAGAATTAAGGGAGGAACTAGTGAAACCACTGGCTACTCTGTTTAATAAATCGTGGGAGGATGGTGTGGTACCCGAGGAATGGAGGAAGGCGGATGTGATTCCCCTTCACAAAAGTGGGACCAAGACAGAGGCAGGAAACTACAGACCTGTCAGTCTGACCTCTGTGGTAGGGAAAGTGATGGAGTCACTTCTGAAGGAAAGAATAGTTGAGTACCTAGAGGCCAGTGGGGCACAGGACCCAAGGCAGCATGGGTTCTGCAGGAAGGTCATGTCAGGCCAGATCTAATAGATTTCTTTGACTGGGTGACCAAAGTAGTAGATCAGGGAGGGCTGTGGACATGGCCTACCTAGACTTTACAAGGCATTTGACACAGTCCCACACAAAGATTAATAGTCAAATTAACCAGCCTGGAGTGGGTCTCAGGGTGATAGCCTGGAGTAAAACATTGGCTGCACAACAGGACACAGAAGGTAGTGTAAATGGAGTCCACTCTGAAGAAGAGGGGTTACTAGTGGGGTACCGCAGGGGTTCAGTATTGGGTCCAGTCCTTTTAATGTCTTCATCAGTGACATTGCAGAAGGATTGGAAGGAAAAGTATGCCTTTTGCAGACGACACAAAGATCTGCAACAGGGTTGATACACAGGAGCGTGGAAAGGATGAGAAGGGACTTGGCAAGGTTGGAGGAATGGTCAGAAGTATGGCAGCTAGGATTCAATGCAAAGAAGTGCAAAATAATGCACCTGGGAAACAAGAACCCAGGGGAAGAATACACAATGGGGAGGTAGTAACAACAACAAAAAAGGAAAGGGACCTGGCGGTAATCATATCAGATGACCTTAAGGTTAGCAAGCAATGTGAGAAGGCAGTAGGGAGGGCTGGGGGTATACTGGGATGCATAGGGAGGCATCAGCAGCAGAAAACAGGAAGTTGTTATCCCTCTGTACAGACAGTTGGTGAGACCCCATCTGAGTACTCGTCCAGTTCTGAGACCCCATCTCCGCAGGACATAGACGGATAGAGGCGGTCAGAGGAGGGCAACTAAAATGGTGCAGGGTCTGCAAGAGAAGCCTGTATGAGGAGAGACTAAAGGAGCTTAATATGTATACCCTTGAGGAAAGAAGGGAGAGGGGGACATGATAGAAACTTTTAAGTACCTCAGTGGAATCAACAAATTCCAAAGGGTAGCATCTTTCAGAAAAGAGACGTGCAAGAACAAGGGACACAATTTAAAGATAGAAGGGGCAGTTCAGGGCAATGTGAGCAAGTATTATTTCACAGAGGGGTGGATGCATGGAACAGCCTTCCTGAGGAGGTTGTGGGGTCTAAAACTGTGGGAGAATTCAAGAATGCATGGGACAGACATAAGGCAATTCTTGTGGGGGGTAGGAAGAAATAGGCTGTTGGTTAACTAGGATCTGCAGCCTATCCTGTAGGTAGGGAAATGGGCAGACTAGATGGGCCAAGCGGTCCTTATCTGCCGTCAAAGTCTATGTTTCTATGTTTCTAAGTGCCAACTGCTCAGGCAACAAGGAACTCCTCGACTGGTTTCGCTTACAAAAACGTCCTCAGGAGGAAGTGACACACAAGCACAAGCTGCAGTTCAAAACAGAGCTGCTTAAAGTGACAGTGCATAATTAAAAGCACCATACAATATAATCTAATATACAAATATTTAAATACACATGATCATTAATTCAGCTGTTTTAGCAATACTCTTATTTCAAATGCACTCACTTAGTAGAGCTCACATAATGGTAATTCTGATAACTAAATAATTAATTAACTAGTCAGTTCATAAATAGTAGCTGCAGGAGAAGAGGGTGCATGTTTGATTCCTCCCCATAACATAAGATGAAATCCAAAAGGCTCAAGTACCACCTATAAAACAAAAACAAATGTCGTATTAATATGAAATATTTACATATAAAGACAATCTCTAATATATATGCATTAAAGTGAACAATCCCTAATAAATATACCATAAAGAGGTATTACCTAAGGTCAAACTACAGCAACAACAGTTAGATGGATTCATCTGATTTTCCTGTTTTTCCTAATCAATGGTATAACATCAATCTTTCCATTTTGGCCAGGTTTCTTTAACCCCCCAGGGTGTAGATCCAAAAGGCCTCATGTTCCAGTAACAGAGCATCAATATCTCCTCCTCTGGATCCTACAATTACCCATTTGATACCATAAAACTTGAATGAGTGGTTTGCACATCCTCCATTTGAGGCATTCCAATCAACTTGCATATTCGATTGGGTACTGCACTTCATACAATGTATAGCTAGGGCATTGGAGGGGTCCTTTCCCTGGATGCTGCGTAGGCATTCACCAATAGTGTCTTAAAGGGCCTAGTAGTCTTACCTAAGTAAAATGAACAAGTACATGTCGTCAAATACACTATGTTGTCAGTTACACAGCTTAAAAAATCAAGCATGTTATAAGTGCGTAGGGCATTAATGGTGGCAAATGTGCGACTCTTTAAGACAGAATTGCAAAACTTGCAATTACCACAAGAAAAAGTCCAATTGAGGCATTTAGGTAACCAGGATTCACTCTTAGTAGTGACTGGTTTCTGTAGACTGTAAACCAATTTATCTTTTAAATTAGGTCCTCTCCTATATGCCATACATGGGGGTAACCTGGTACTGTCTCTAAGTAAAGGATCAGTTTTTAAAATGTTTCAGTTGGATTTAACAATACCTTCTATAGCAGTAGACTGTCTACAGTATGTGGCCACCAAATTTAGTCTCTGGGTATTTATTTGGTTCTCTGCTTCTTGAGCGTCTGTTGCTGTGGGGCATGGGGCCAAAAAGGAATGTATGAGACAATTAAATAATGTGGAAACATACAGGAAATTACCTGATAATCCTACCTCTAATACCTTCCACTCACTGAAGGAAGTTTTGGATGAATCTTTGGAGAAGGGAGAAATGACTGAACGGGAAGCAGAGGCACTTATTAACAGAACTTTGATCATGCCCATACTCTATTTAAAATCTATTTGCTATACTCTATTTAAAATCCACAGAATGATACATTGTCTCCTAACAGACCCACTATAGCATGAATAAGACCACTGATGAACACAGTTTCCACTTACATGGAATATCACACCCATCATGTGGTTGAATTAATCCCTAGTTATATCAGGGATTCTATGGCTGGAAGAAATGAACAATACACATATGGTAAAAACCAACATGTTATTAGCAACTCTGGATGTTACAGATTTATACTCATGTATTCCACATAATGAAGACCTAAAAGCACTTAAACATTTCTTACCACTTTGAACAGATGAGAAACCATTGAATAAATTAATTTTGAAACTAGCCAGTCTAGTCTTGAATAATAACTTATTTTAAGTTTGAAAATAAATATGCTTTACAAATTAAAGGCATGGTTGTGGGGTCCAGTATGGCTCCGACACATGCCAACCTTACCATGGCAGCAGTTGAAAACAATTCTGTGCTCAGCCTTCTATACATCTCTTACTGTAGTAAAATCTTAAGAAGGACACATGTTATTAATGATATCTTGATTCTTTGGATAGACACAGTGGAGGAATTACATGAATTGCATAACTATCTGAATAATAGCACTAAGCACCTACAATTTGTTATGAATTACAGCAAAAAATCTATTGTATTTCTTAATCCAGGTATCCGTGTGGAGGGTGGAATATTATACATGGATTTACACAGAAAGGACACAGATCAAAATAGTCTTTCACACTATTAGGGTTTTCACCCTAAAAAATTAAAAATGGGATATCTATTGGATAATATCTTAGAATTAAAAGAAACTGTGAAATAGATGAAAGTTTTAAAAAAGAGGCTACTGAGTTGGAGTGTAGGTTCTCAGAAAGGGGATACCTGATTAATTGTTGAAATAGGGCTAAAAACAGGGCCAGTAGGACCCTCAGACATGAACTACTTAGACCTAAAGTATAACAGGAAGATGCTAACAGGATTGTATTTTCCACTATATTCTCAGATTTTCAATGTAAACTGCGTAATGCAATGTACAAAAACAGGAATGTTCTGCAATCTTTGCCTGGTGGTGAACAAATCTTTATGGATAAACCACTGGAGGTGGCCAGGAGTGCACTGAATTTGAGAAACAAATTGGCAAGATCAGAATATCAAGTACCAGACAAGCAAGCTGAGAACTTCTGAACGCAACTCAGACCACAAGGCAATTTTCCCCTGTGAAAACTGTCTGCATTGTTTGAACACATATAAAATAAAAACACTGAAAAATACATTAACAGATGAGAACACAATCATAAAAGAACTTATTACCTCTCAGAGTGATCATATAATTTATTTGCTGAAGTGTACTTGTGATCTAATCTGGGGGGGGGACATCTAGATAGTTAAAAATGAGGATTGGAGAGCACAAAAGTGCTATCAGAAGGAATGATATAAACTTCCCAGTGGCGCAACATTTTACTGCCATGAGGTATACTGTCACAAATTCACATTTTTTTGGGAACTGAGAGAAAGTATCTGCCTTCACCAAGTGTGTGTGTGTGTGGGGGTGGGGACTGGGATAAATTTGTTAGATTATGAAGTTGAATACTCTGAATACATAGAAACATAGAAGATTTTGGCAGGAAAAGACTGCCAGGCCCATCCAGTCTGCCTATTTGCCCTTACTGTACTAGCGGCCTATAACCCTAGTTGGTCATTGGCTTAGCTATTCCTTCCCATCACTATGGTTCCCTCATTCCTATCCCATGCATGTCTGAATCCCACCACAGTGCATGTTCCCACCACTTCCTGGGGCAGTCCATTCCATGCATCCACCACCTGTCAGTAAAATAGAACTTTTTCCCATTTCCCCTTATTCAGCCCGCTTCCAATCTCATGTCATGTCCCCTTGTTCTAGTACTCTTTTTGTACTGGAACATATTTTCCCCTCTCACCTTATTTATGCCCTTGAGGTACTTGAACATCTCAGTCAAATCCCTTGTTCCCTTCTCTCCTCTTGAGTAACATATTGAGGTCCTTCAACCTTTCCTCATACAACTTATGCTGTGAACCCTGCATCATCTTAGTCACTGTCCTCTACACCGTCTCCAAGCAGTCCTGAATAAACAGTATGGTCTAAATGAAGAAATTACTTGGCAACCAATATTACAAGAACATACCTTCCTATATGGAATCTTGGGTGGGGAATTAGCTAAAAGAGAGATGGCAGTGGGTAGTTGTGAACGGTATCAATTCAGAAGAGAGGGAGGTCACAAGTGGTGTACCGATGGGGTTTATCCTGGGTCTGGTCCTTTTCACATGTTCTCAGTGACACTGGAGAAGAGACCTGGGGCAGTTTAGGTCTCCATGCAGATGACACAAAGCTCTGTGGAAGAGTGGATGGTGCTGAAGAAATTAGAGAGCTGCATGAGGATCTGCAGAAGCTAGAGAGATGGTCAAGGGTCTGGCCATTGAATTTCAATGCCAAAAAGTGAAAGTTAATGGGAAAGTGTCCTCAACCTTTTTTCTGTTTGTCTGTGTAGTCTGTAGACATGAACAATTATTCCTCTCTTATATCTCCCTAGTTGCATCCTAATTTAAATTTAAATGAAGTTGCTTCACTCTGTTCTGCCCTGGTGTGAAAACCTGTTTCACTCCATTGCAAAGATCATGACCCCACTCATAAAAGGAAAGATGGGAGCTGATAATGCATATTTGCACATCAAAGTGACAGGAAGTGAGCAAAGAGCTCCTAGCATGTAAGATTTAATCAGTTGAATAACAAAACATCACAAGTACCAGCATCCTTCCAACTGCATTTTACCAACTCAGACACACTTTAAACAACAGAAAGCATTAGGAAACTTACCTTGAAAAGTTTAATGGCCATCACAAGACAACAACTGCAGGGACTTAAGAATTCATACAACAGAACTGACAGTAGCACTTCTGCTGGCTTGTGCATGTATGCATCATCAGTTCCCTTTATGCCTTGCATGAGTAGGGTCATGATCTTTGCAATGCAGTGAAACATTTTCACACCAGGGCAAAACAGAGTAAACCAACTTCATTTAAATTTAAATTAGGATGGAATTGGGGGGTGTAAGAGAGGAAATCATTGTTCATG
This sequence comes from Neoceratodus forsteri, assembly GCA_016271365.2. Classification (NCBI taxonomy): domain Eukaryota; kingdom Metazoa; phylum Chordata; order Ceratodontiformes; family Ceratodontidae; genus Neoceratodus; species Neoceratodus forsteri. The sequence continues at coordinate 741,656,566 of CM057449.1, forward strand.
CGTACAAACTACACAGGTATACAGAAAATAGGTTGATGGAACTTTTAATACACCTAGGGAAAAGGAACTCCAGGACAGAGTACTGGATAGGTGGAGTAAAACTCAGTACTATGGCAGGGAAATGTGACCTTAGATTCATTATTAGCGACACCCTTAAGCAGGCTAGCCAATGTGACAGGGATGGCAATAAGGCTAAAAGGATGTTGGGATGTATAGGGAGGGGTACTGACAGAAGATGAAAGGAGGTCATACTCCCCCTCTACAGATCCCTGGGGAATGGAGTGTCCAGTTTAGGAACCCCTATCTTAGAAAGGACAAGGATAGGCTGAAGGCAGTACAGTGTAGGGTAACGAAGATGATTCAGGGTCAGTAGGGGAATTCCTATGAGGAACAACTTAGGACACTGAATATGTATTCATTGGAGACTAGAAGGGGAGGATATGATAGAGACATTTAAATTCCTGAGAAGAATAAACAAGTTGGACTCAGGGGTACTCTTTATAAGGAATACCAGCTCGATAACAAGTGGGCATGACTAGAAACTGATGGGGAAAGGTTCAGGAGGGATGTGAGAAAGCATTACTTTACGGAATGGATGGTGGAACTGTGGAACTGCCTGCTGGCCAAGGTGGTGGCAGCTGAAACTATGGGTGGTTTCAAATATGCTTGGGACAGCATGAAGGGGATAGTCATCACTGATAAGGACAAGGATAGGGAAAGAATAGGATGACTGTTGGGGAGGTGTAAAGCCCTGATTGATGCCAGGTTACGGGGTTCTGTACAGACCCATGGGCATAATGGATAGACCATTGGTCTTTTTCTGTTGTCACCTTCTATGATTCCATGTTTCTATGTTTAATTTTTCTGTCCCATTAAAAATTAAAAGGCGAGTGGACTCAGAAATCATATAAAAACTAGAAATAATAAGGAATGATTATTGTAAGCTATTGATCCTTTTATTCATTCAAAATAGTGTCCAACACTTTATTTATATCTTAGACAAATCTGAATAAGAAATAAGCAACTGAAAATCAGTCTTAAAATACATTTCAAAGAGCTTATATAATAAAATAGGTTCCATCAGAGATTATTTTCCCAACAACATATATCTGTATAATAAAAAATTAGGTTAAATAGCGAGGTATTTGCACTACATTTCATTTTCAGTGCTCTTTTTGTAAGTGATCGAAAAGACAGGAAGCAATCCTGTTTAAACAGATTCAGCAGATTCTGTGGAACAGTTCTAACTGATGTCCTGAGCTAAAGTCAGCCAGCATTCACAGGGCCTCTAGCCCTTTAAACAGCCTTGCAGTTCATGTGAGTGTGGTTTCTCCAAGCCAGAGCTGTCCACTGGACGTGTGACATGAGGACGCTGGTTTGGTGCCCGTGAGGTCATTGCACTCATGCGAGAGCTCCAGTCTGATGATTTCTGGTATAAATAGGACCACTTTGAAACAGACTCCCCTTTGCCTCTCTCACAACAGGACCTATTCTAATAGGAATACAGGTGACATGCCATGGAGTAGAGCTCTGAATTGTTATTTAATTACAAGGAAACGACTTTTAAACTAAAAGTTTCCCTTTGTCTAGCGTGACTGTGAAGGTGCTACAATACACTTAGACTTTTAAGCTAAATTAAAGGCTCAAAGCGATGAGATATGGGGACAATTGTTTGCAATATTATACAGTTTGAACTCCCAGGCTTCTGAAAGCCATAAACTCTTTTCACAAACTCTTGGATATCGAAAGTGGAAAAATAAAGTTTTGCATAAACAATAAAAAGATAGTAGCGATAAAAATAATTAAAATATAACTTAAGAGACTACTGCAGCTCAGTGGTTTTAAATTAAAATACTGTTTAGATAACGCATCTCTCTCAGGTAATAGACTAAAACTTGATTTAAGGAAATACACACATTATTTTACAGATATTAAGAAACATTGGAGAGAAAAGTGACATACATTCCCATTATTTGATGGGGTGAGTAAAAACTTACCACTAGGAAATGATAAAAGAGTTTAATCATACAAGGTGGCAACATTATTTTAATAAAGATTTATTTCTTATTTTCTTGAGGTCATTGAGACTACAGAGGCACTGGGCATTAGAAATACTATCTGAAATTTCAAAACTAAGACATTTATATAAATGTATTAATAAAGATAATAAGGCAGTTACCATTATTATAGAGGCTATATATATATATATATATATATATATATATATATACAGTGTTCCCTGATGAAGTGCAACAGCATGAAACATTGGTAGTCTCTTAACTGACTGCAAATACTTGGATATGTGGCGAGTGAGCCTCATTTCCAACTTTTGAGCTAACTGCAAATCTCACAAATATTGAACTGACTGAAAAATCAAAATTAGTACTGACTGAGAAATTTTTCAGTATTCCCACACCAACTCCAAGTGCATTTAAAATAAGAGTGGATATGTTTAAACTAATTAGGAAGTTAAACTTTAGACCCTACTTTGCACAAACAAATCCAAGCTAGACAAACTCAAAAATGGGGTACACAGAAACATCAGCAAAACACCTTAACTCCTTTGGGACAATATTTATTTATTATTTATTTATTTTAAAAGTTTCCACAGGAAAGACACACTGAGCTGGTAACAGCTCATTTCCAGATGTGTGCTGGGCAAAGGGGGATGGGGAACATAATAAGAAGCATACAATAAATATAAAGGGTATATAACAAATACTGTTTACATGAAGAAATATTAAAAGTTATATACAACTCTAAAAGACTTATGCATAGGCATGGGGAAGGTAAATGGCCAGAGCAAAGCTAGTAAGGGGGCAAAGGAAGAGGGTCAAGGACAGTTGTAGGACAGGGAAAAATAGTCACAAGAAGAGACTTGAAGGAGAAAGCTGATGAGGCAGAGTGAACAGACAAGTAAAGGGAGGACCATAATTTGGGAAAGTGATAAGAGAAAGTAGATTGCCCAGCAGTAGATTTTCTAGAAGGAATAGCAAAGGGATGAGAAACAATATTACGTAAATGATAGCAGAAAGCTGGGGGACTGGATACAAGGGGAAGTAATGGAGGAAGGAATGGAACCAAACCAGAATTTAAATGGAGAACATGAAGAACAAGATGCAGCATCAGATGGACACTGTGGAATGGAAGAGAATCTAAACTTTCTGATTGAACTGACAGAGGAAACCAAACAATTGATGAACCCACCTGGATAGAAAATGATCCTTTAGACTGACTTATGCAAACTTTGGCAGAGACTGAGAACTCTTGTTTTTCACAGGTGAGCCGACTTTCTCATGAGAGCAGAGTAAGTTAAAACCAGAATCATTATTTTGCCCTTCACACTTGGATGCAGTTATAACAACATCTAAGAGACTATTATTAGATGAAACAGATAAGATATTTCAAAGTACTACTCCGAACTTTAGTAAAAATTTAACAAGTGAAGAATGTGCTGCACATACAGAACTAAAACAACATAATGATGTGGCAGTTAAGAGCTCACACAAAGGGAGCAACACTGACAACATTGTCTTAAGTTATTTATTTATTTAGTTATATATTTATTTGAATTTTAGTGGCCAGGTGGTCCCACTGAGACTAGAAGCCCTTTTTTCAGGGGTGACCTGGGTTTAATTACATACAACAGTCAATATATGAGTCAAAAGCAAAAATTAGTAGGGTAATTCAAGGTAAGGTCTTTCATGGCAACAGCAATGAAGAAATAGGATAAATTACAATAAATCAAAAACAAATATGTGACTGTAATTTAGGATAAGCAATGTTATGACTGCAACAAGAGATTAAATAAGCAGAAACACTGACAAGGAGGAAGGAGTGCTTGTAACAGAATTATGTAGCTAAGGGTCCTCAACCCAGGCAAATACCCAGATAATATGGGGGGCAGTTTAATGTGAAGAGGGTATTGCAGTGATGTTCCCTTTTTACAGCAGCTACTGCAAAGTGAGATGCATGATGGCAAAGAGATTTTAGTTTGTTGAGTTCATCCTCGTTGAAAGAAGAGAGGACGGGGCACCAAACAGGATTGTGGGTAGTAGGATACTGTTTGCTATGGATACCCTAGCTTCTGTCGAGAGGTGAGGATTCAGCCAATATAGCAGCCCCAGCTTTTGTTTAAAAGTTTTGAATGCTCTATCATAATGAGGCCTTAGTGAGAGCTCCTGGTCTAGGATGACACCCGGGTACTTGAGTGAGGTTACTGTCTCAATGGGATCACCTCTTACGGATGTGATTTTTAACAGTTTGCTCCTATCTGTGCCTAAATGACTAGGGCCAAAGAGGATGGACTTGGTTTTGTTAATGTTTAGCAGCAGGATGTTTGCCTTAAGCCATGATTCTGATAGGTGGAAGTCAGCTTTGAGGTTCCTCTCAAATGAGACAATGTCAGAGTGGCTTTTGTAGAGCACCACATCATCAGCACAGAGAATGACACTAGCACTGCCACAGTGCTCTGATAGGTCATTTATGATAAGAGAGAACAGTAGGGAGTCAAGGATGGACTCCTGGGGGACCCATCCATGATATCTCATAGGAAGGAGAGGCACCTTCTCAACTTTACCAACTGCTTACGGTCAGTTAGGTAACTAGGGAACCAAGAGCAAGACAGGTTATCAAAGCCAATTTTTTTAAGTTTGAGGAGGAGCAACTTGTGATTGACCGAGTCAAAGGCCTTAGTCAAGTCTATGAAAACTGTTCCAGGTGCTCTTTTAGACTCTAGGGCCTCAAATATGTTGGTTGTCAAATAGACCAGGGCAGTGTTCATCCCATGGTTCTTGTGAAAGCCATATTGGACAGCTGTAGCCAGAGAGTGTACTTCAGTGTACTCCTGCATCTGATTTTAGATCAACTGCTCCAGCATTTTGGATAGGATACATAGAATGGAGATTGGTCAGTAGTTTTCAATTGTCTTTCTAGCACCACCTCTGTGTATGGGGACTATATGGGCAACCTTCCAGTCATTAGGAAACTTGCATGCAGTAGGGACATGTTGAATAGAGTGGTTATGGGTGCAGCGAGGATGCTGGCTTCGAGTTTGAGCAGTCTCGGATCAAATTTATCATGGCCTACAGATTCCTCTCCCATGATTCTCTAGAGCTGGAGTAAGACTTCCCAGTGAGAGACAAACCTAAAGTGGAACTCAGGCCTATGGGGTGAGCGGAAATTAGGGGGAGACAGGGCTGGGCTGGAAAGGAGGAGGTAACCTGAGAGGAATCTTAGAACCAGGTAAGAGCCATGAAGAACCTACTAAAAGCCTCAGCTGCAAGGGCAGGGACATTTGTTGAGTTTGCATTAAACTGTACATCTTGAGGGGGGGGAACCAGGTTTGCCTTTGAGGAGACTATTAAGCTGAGCCCAAAACTGCTTTGGATTTTTCAGTTTGGAGGACTGTAGCTTCTTGAGATACAGTGCCTTTGCTGTCCTGAGACTGGACTTGCAGCAGTTTTGTAGCACCCTATAATTTTCCCACTCAGGTAATGTATGAATCAGATTACTGCAGAAAAGTTAATGAGCTACATACAGTTGAAGAAAATTACACAAAACTATCAAGATACTCTACTAATCACTTTCAGGGGGAGCTACGTGACTTCTTCAATCTTTCTTTAAGATGTGGTTGGGTTACAGCAAAAGAAGCCTCTTTTCTGAAAACATCTTCCCCATTATACCTACATTTTATATACCTCCCAAAACATATAAAAATATCTGTCACCCCCGATCCCAAGCCACCCGATAGTTTCACGAGTAAGGTCATTAAAACAAAATCTAGCAACCTTGACTGATAGTTTTCTTCAAACTGAAGTGGCCAAACTTACATTCCACAAAACAGACAGCATAGGTTTCATAGGTGAATACAGAGCTATGTAGACAATAGTCCTTTTGCTCACCAATTTATCAATACCCCTGAATCTTATGTTTAATAAGGAAACTATCCAATCTGTACGTTAAAATATTCATAGTGTCACTAGCTACTATCTCTAATGGTAGTTTTTCTCCAGATGTTAGTTACTCTCAAGGTGAGCCAAGATTTTCTTTTATTTGTTTTGGTACAATCCACTAACAGTTGTAGAGGGTGTGCCCTAGTATTGCACAATGATTACCTGAATCTCAATCCTAAAAGTTCCCATAAACCTGGATCAATAAGTGATTTATAAATCAAGCACGTATCCCCTCTTAACTGCCTAAACTCCAAGGAGTATAATCCCAAGGTATTTAACCTCCTTTGATAATTTATTTATTTATTTAGTTTTTGTTGACCGGGTAAGTGCACTAGACAAATCCTGCCTATTTTCAGGCACGACCCAAGGGAGGGAGATACAGATGAATGCCAACTGACCTTGAACCAGATTAAGCTGTTTGTGGTATTTTTAGTGAATGAGGGAAATTTGGCCAGGACACCGGGGAAATTCCCCTACTCTTTTCTATAAGTGCCATGGGATCTTTAACATCCACCTGAACTACCACCAATCCAGGCAGATGGGACCTCGGTTTAACATCTCATCTTGTCCTTTTGCCTCCTGTATGTGGCGGGTAGGTCTCCGCTGAACTTTTTCCAGTGCAACTATCTCGGCTCTTCCACTAGATGACCAAAATTGTGCACAGTAATCCAAGTGTGGCCTTACTAAAGATGTATAGAGAGGTAGCAGGACTTCCTTGCTTCTAGATGTAATGTGCTTATTTATGCAATGTAATATACTACTTGATTTCTTAATAACCGAGTTACAATGTGTTTTGAATGACAAGTCATTTGTAACCATAATGCCCAGGTCGCTCTGTTGCTCCACAATACTCAGTATTTGTCCTCCAAGTGTTTAAGACCAATGTTTGTTTGCTCTCCCGAAATGCATAACACAGCATTTATCCACATTGAATAACAATTTTTTATCAAATGCCCAGATTTCGAATGCATTTAATGCTTCCTGCAATCTTGTGACATCATCCTGGTTATTTACGGGGTGCCCTACCCTGGTGTCGTCAGCAAACTTAGAAACCCAAACTCCATTATTGACACACATTGAGGCAATATATACATTAAACAAACAAGGCCCCAGCTCAGAGCACTGGGGCACCCTGCTAGTCACCTCGGCCCATGCAGAGTTAGTCCCATTAATACTAACAGATTGTTTTCTGGAATTGAGCCATGCTTCTATCCATTTTGTTATTTTTCAGCTAAACCATGTGTTATTAATGCATCAATAAGTTCCCCATGAGGGACCTTATCGAAGGCTTTTGAAAAGTCCAGGTACACCACGTCCATAGACTGCCCCTCTCCCATGGCCTTACTAACCCTTCCATAAAACTCCAGTAAATTGGTCTGACAAGATCTTCCAGTAGTAAATCCATGCTGTACTGGATCCATCATGCCCATTTTCTGGACATACTCCATAATATAGTCTTTTAATATGCCCTCAAAGATTTTCCCTATGACTGACGTCAGACTAATTGGTCTGTAGTTTGGTATTTCATGTCTGCTCCCCTTCTGGTAGATAGGAACCACCATGGCTTGTTTCCATGCTTCCAGGACATACCCTTTATTTAATGATTTTTGAAAGATCACTGCCAAAGATCCAGCCAAGAAATCCACCATTTCCTTAATTATTCTCGGATGTACTCCATCTGGGCCCTGGGATTTATTATGATCTATTTTTTTTAACCTTTTTAGTATTCCTTCTCTAGTAATCAGTGATCCAACATCTAATACCGTTTCTAAACGATCTAATTTAGGAGAAGATTTATTGTTAAAAACTGATGTAAAAAAGTCATTGTACATTTGGGCGAAATGGGACTGGTCAGTAACCGTGCTACCATCCATTGCATGTAGTGGGCCCATAGCATGACAGACTCCCTTGTTGTCTCTAATATATGCATAAAAGGACTTGTAATTATCTTGAACCCTAGTTACAAGACTCAACTCATATTTTATTTTGGCATCCGTAATACATTTTTTGGACTTTTTTAAGAGATCCTTATAGATGTCCCAACATATGCTACTGCCAGATCGTTTAGCCCTAGAAAAAGCCCAATTTTTTTTCTTAATCAATTGCCGTACAGATTTTGACATCCATTTAGGTAGGATCTTAGTAGTGCCATCTGATCGCTTTATTAGACGGGTAAAAGCTTTAGTTGCTGAGGTTATTTCATCCACCAAGAGATCCCACATGGAGTCAAGTGTTTTATTTTGAAATTCTTCAACCCAGTTCCAGTTATTTAAATGTGATTTCATGCTCTCAAAATCTGCCTTGTTGTAATTATATTTGCTAGTCATACTTTTAGTAGTATCTGCTAATGTGCCTAGGGAGAAATAGACCATAGAATGGTCACTTGATCCAAGAGGGGGGAGAACCTTACAAGTTGTTATGTTGTCAACAAAATTACTTAGCACAAGATCTAATATATGATTTCCTATAGTATTGGAGGTGACCCACTGATTCATCCCTGCTAGCAAACATGATTCTAGGTAAGGTGATTCAATAGTGGTATTTGTCTGTAATGTTGCCCAATTTATGCCAGGTAAATTTAGGTCACCAAGTACCACATTACTTTTAGTGGTACCAATTGTATTTAAGAAATCCAGTATTTGTTCATCCTGTTCTGGTGTGGCAGACAGTGGTCTATATATTACTCCGATATTAACAATATCTGAATGGTGGGGAGATATCTTAACCCATAGCACCTCGATTTTATCCCATTTTGATGTGTCTATTGCCTCAGAATTAATTTTATTAGAGATATACAGAGCCACTCCCCCACCTCGTTTCTCTTTTCTATCTTTATGGAACAAATTGTATCCATTGATCTGCTTTTCCCATGAATCATTTGAACTCCGACAAGTCTCCGTAACAGCACAAATACTAATATTTAGATGTTCAATAGATAATTTTAACTCTCCAAACTTGTTATTCAAACTCCTAGCATTTCATGAGAGGAAGTTATGTGTAGTATGGTCTTTTTTGTGCTCTTTTAAAAGAGGACTGGTAGGCCTGCCTCCCCCCTCCTGCTAAGTTTAAACTTTTCTCAATTGCCTGTCTAAGTTGGTAAGCAAAGATTTGTTTACCCCTTCTATTTAAGTGGAGGCCATCCTGTGCATATAGCATCAGGTTCCTAAACTTCGCACTTTGTTCAATTACAGATTGTGGGAGCAACTTGTTATGCTCCCGACCAATCACAGTGTTTCCTTCACTTGTGTGTGAGGTACTCTTATTACCATAAGAGTACCTCATGTGCTCACATTAATGGGCTTCTTGTAATCCACCACAGAAACGGATGACAGATAATGTTTTTTTTTTTAATACAATAGTGCCACAATTTATAATAATTTTATAGGGGCACTAGGAGGGCGTCTTATGGCTATAAGAATGTCACTTCTTGCATCCTTAGGGCACCAGAACTGTTCACCTTCGGTTCACAGTTCTCTAGTTCTAGGAATGTGTAAGACGACACTCTAATAGCCAATAGAGGCACTCCTGGTGCCCTCATAAACTTATAATACTTTTTTTCTGGGATGTCAGCTTTAGTTGGGGCACCAGAGGAATCAAGCCTGTATGACATGAAAAAGGTTTTGAAGCAACTGAATTTCTCTGACAGACAGGATGTGTCAAAAACATTTTTTACTTAACTCATTGGAATTTTGTCTAACCCATAACTGCTTCACCATTAACAAAGAATTCTATTTACAGAGATGTGGAATTTCTATGGGAACAGCCTTTGCTCCCTCATATGTTAATTTGTTCATGGGTTATTGGTAGGAACAATTAATTTTCAGTGATGTCACCAATACATTTCCAGACCACATAATCATGTGGCACAGATGTATTGATTATATTATTATGATATGGACAGGGGAAAGAGAACTAATAAGCAATTTTATGGAATATATTAACTGTAACACCTTTATTTGCAAAGTACATATGAATCAGACAGTAAGACCATTACATTTCTCGATCTCCAACTCACAGACAAGCCAGGTAAAACAATACAATCTGCTCAGGGTATGCCGTCGCTGCAGTGAAAACATTACAGCAATGTCGTCGACAGCAACAACAACAGATCACTGTAAAGTCTGCTCTGGACAGTGGCACAGCTTCCCTGGGTGTTGTGCCCTCTCCCCAATTTAACTCCAACCTGGAGTTGATAATAATAAATTGCGGGGGGTGCGGGGAGGGCACAGCTTCCCACAAAAAGCACATTACTTTTCTGATGGCACAATTGTGGTCGACATAGTGACAACACAGTAACGGCGGTCCAAAGATTTTCTGTCAAACTGGCATCGTAGAACCACTGCTCAGCACAGGAAGGAGACAGCAGCCAATTCAGTAGTACATGCAGGCAGCACCCATCCCAAGCACCTTACTTCTTCCATTTCTTGGGGAAATGTTACATCTCAGTCATAACCATACTGAACTATTTCATGGGATGAAATATGTTCTTTCCTTTCCCTTGAGAAATCTTGGGAATATTTGAAAGCTTCAATTTATTATTTGGAAGATTTATTTGTCCCTATAAAGAAAAAGTTTAATAAAAAGGGGAAGATTCCCTTGTGGTTCAATAGAACTATAAAGAAATTAATTAAACAAAAACAAAGTTTTTTTCTGTTGTAAAAATCAGAAGGGAGACGCTAATGATTTATTACTTTCCAAATATAGGAAAACCCTAAAACTTCTAAAACAAACTGTTATACAATCTAACAAGAAATTGGAGTTTCATCTAGTGCACTCTAAAGATAATTATAAATCATTATTTTCGTATCTTAATAATAAGAAATTGAATAATAGATACAGTATATGGGTCCCCTAATTGTTAATAATTCCATTATTTCAGTTGATAGTGATATTGCAGATACTTTTAATAACCAGTTTTGTTCAGTCTTTACAAAAAAAGAAATCCCTAAACTATTTAAGCATTTGGATAATTGTAAATTATATTATACTACCACAGAAGATGATACCTTAGAGGCCATTTACTCTTTAAAACAGACTTCTAGTCCTGGACCAGACAATATTAATCCCAGATTTCTATAAGAAACTGCTAAAGCTATATCTAAACCATTAACTCTAATTTTTAATAAATCCCTATTTGAAGGTGTCATTCCTCATGACTGGGCACTTGCCACAGTTATACCAATCTTTAAGAAAGGTAACCATTCTAAACCTGAAAATTACCGACCGATAAGTCTAACGTCTGTAATAAGTAAACTAATGGAGAAAATTATTAAAAAATTGTTGGAACAGGAATATATTATAAATAATGTAACTGACATTACTCAACATGGATTTAGGCAGGGGTACTCTTGCACTACCAATCTTGTAACTTTTTATAACTATATTAGTATGGGACTTGACAGAGGTATCCCCATGGATTTTGTTCTCCTTGACTATAGTAGAGCTTTTGATAAAGTTCCTCATGATGTATTGTTGGATAAAATGTTGAACATGGGATTTTCACAGTTTTTAATTAATTGGGTATCAGGCTGGTTAAATAATAGACAACAACAGGTTAGAATAAATGGTTCTCTCTCCCAAATTCAGAAAGTGACCAGTGGAGTTCTGCAGGGTTCGGTTCTTGGACCAACGCTGTTAATATTTTCATTAGTAATCTACAGGTTAGTTCTGACAATCTTCTTTCAAAATTTGCTGATGACACTAAGTTGGGAGGGTCTGTTAATTCATCACTAAACAGGGATTCTATTACTAATAACTTAAAAATTATTGAGGACTGGGCAGACTCCAATAGGATGATACTTTTTTTTTTTTTTATTTAGTTGTTTAACCAGGTATAGCACACTAAGCTGAAAGCTTTTTTACAGGAGTGACCTAGGAGCACAAGGAGGTTAAGTGACTTGCTCAGGGTCACACAGTATGCAAGTGGAAGCTGTGGGATTCAAACCCAGGTCTGGTCTGCTGGATATCACCAAATTTGCAGCTCAGAGCCTTAGACCACTGAGCTATACTGCCTCCCAATTAACTCAGATAAGTGTCATGTCTTACATTTTGGAAGGAATAATTCCAAACAAACCTATTTTTTAAATAATATTCCCCTTCAGGTGTCATTAGTAAAGCACGATCTTGGAATCCTTGTAAATAACAAATTGTCCTCAACAGATCACTGTACTAGGATAGCCAATATATCCAATGCCATGCTTACCCATGTTCAACGATCTTTTGTGTCAAGGACGCAGGAATGTATTATTCCCTTGTTTACAGCCTATGTGAGGCCTCACTCTGATTATGGGTCTCCTTTCTGGAGTCCTTATTTAAGGCAAGACAGGGATAGAATAGAAAAAATTTAGAGAAGAGCTACCAAAATGGTTCCTTATTTGGCCAAATTGGACTATTGTGACAGACTTCAGAAAACTGGGTTACACTCACTTCAATTAAGACGTATTAGAGGTGATCTGCTATTATTATACAAAATCCACAATTCTCAGGACTTAATGCATCAATGTGGTCTAAATGTGTCTAGTAGAAGAATTAGCCCTCGGTTTCATAATAAACAAATTGATGTTGCAAGTTCCAAAACTAACAAAAGGTTAAATTATTTTACAGTTAGAACACCTACAGTTTGGAATTTATTACCACAAGATCTGGTGGAATGTGATTCAATTTTATCTTTCAAAAGGGGATTGGATCTTTGGTTGGAGTCTAACTACTTTAGGGTTTAATTTTCCCACCATGATGGTGGGGGACAATCTTCTTTTGTCCTTGCGAACCAATTAACCAAGTAAACTGAAACCTTCTTAGAACAAGCAAAAGAAATGGTCTCACGATTTCTGCAATGTGGTTACAGTGAAAGTACTCTCATACAGGCATTAATATGATTTTGAATCTTAACAAACAGGAACTGCTAATTCAAAACACAAATTAGAGGATGTGCTACAGTCCCTTGACCTCCCGTCACTCCAAAACCGGTGATTGCTGCACTGTGCTAGAATTACTGCTAAGTTCTGGTCACATACGCTGCCCTCCTACCTATCAACATCTCTAACCGCCGTCCCCCTCACCTACCTACGATCTCAGGAACACTGACGCCAGGCTCCTTCACATTCCCCACAGATCCACCTGATCAGGTCAGGTAGCTTTTAGTTCCAGACTGCCCAAATTATGGAACTCACTGGCAGCCGACATCAGACTCTCTACAAGTACTCCCCACGTAATGCCCTTCTCAAAGCGCATTTTGCTACCAACTGGACATGCTTTCCCCATCGCTGAATTCCCTGCACGTCTCTTATCTGCTATTCTGGCTCCATTTCTTAATCAGTACCATATGCCACTGACTCCTTCTGCTGCTGCTGTAGATGCGCACGCCTACCCAAATAGTATGTAATCTAATCACACTATGTAACTGTGAAATTTCTTCCATGCTACTACATCACTGCCTGACATACTCTTCATTTTTTTGTATCAACTGTATGCATCTCAGTTCTGCATCCATCCTACTGGGCCACTGTTTGTAATCTGCTAATTATGTATGTACTGATTTTTGTATTATATACTGCACTCTTGTAACCCCCTACCCCAGGGCGCATCAGGAATCGAGCGGTACTCTGCTCAGTATGCCTTCCTGGTAAATCTCTTAAATAAATAAATAAATAATTACAACAGCAAATGTAAATACATTGTCTGTAGAGATATTTGTCACTGAATTTAACTCATTAGTAGGCTGACTGTGAGCTTTGGTGCATAAACTATGGCCAGTATTACTTACAGACCCAATTTTAAACACAAGTATCACACCAAAACCAATGTTAACATTCAGCAAGGGTAGGTCTATTGGTGATAGGCTAGTGCACAGCCACTTTGTGGCTACAAAAAAAGAACGGTACAGTCTGCATTGGCTTACAAAAAAGCCTACTGGGTTTTTCAAGTGTGGAAGATGTAGCACCTGCAGACATGCAAATTCTTATAATAAGTACAACACAAAAAAAACAAAAACGTGAATATCAAACAATTTATCACATGTACAACACCTTTTGTAGTAAATGATAGAGGGTGCTCCTGTAATTTAGCCAATATAGAGAAAGCAATCAGACCAATGACAAGTCAGGATACAAGAACACATTAGGGCAATATGGAGCAGCAACCATGCTAATGCTCTAGGAACACATTTCCTTAAGAAACACAACTCAGAAAACCTGATTGTTTAAAGTACATGGCCATCGAATATAGCCCTAGACACCCAAGAGATGGGGACAGACTACGTACGCTTCTTCAAAAAGAGACAAACTGGATTGTGACCCTGAACACTGCCTATCCCTATGGCCTTAATGAAGAAGTAAACTTCACATCCTTTCTATAATAAAGACTTTGCTGTTAGACTGTACTAATCCTATATTTCAAATACCATATTGTTACAATGATAAAATTGCACGTATTCTAAATTGTTCTCTCTTTTTTCTTACAACCTCTTTCAGACACTGCTGAAATAGAGCACCAGAACAGATGTGAAGGTTTAAATTATCATGGCCCACATCCTGACAAAGCTCATTAGCTTGCACATTTGACCTAAATAGAGATCCTCAGCGCATCTCATTTACTGGAGGATCCACAATTTGTATGATAGAATTAATAGATAACCATTCACCTCAACCTACGTGCTATATACCACTTCCACTTCTGTCCCCTTTACCCACAACTCCACTCACCTTTCCTTACCCCCCTCCCCAGCCTTTTGTGGAGCTTCATAGTATCTATTCATTTTTATGGTATCAGCTGGTCTTTTCCATGACACACCTCTTTGCTACACCTTCAAAATGTCATCTTACCTAGAATCTCATATAAACCACACCACTATGTCAACATAATAATATGACATTACTGAAACAGTTATAACATTTATTGACCGTTGACCTATAAACTGTGAGTGTGAACTTCATCCTTCACTTGGAAACTTTGAGAAATGTTTAGATATATTTTGATATGATTTTTCTCAATTATTTTTATTTAATCATTTTTTTTATAAGTAATAATTTTTGGAGTACAGGAGAAAAATCTGCTCAGAACTTGTTTATTGAAGGACTGTTATATACATTTGGAAATATATTGATACAAGTTTTTTTTTCATTTGTAATATTTACCTAACACCATATACTGTAACTAGAATGTAATGCCATTTTGTTTTTAATTATCTATTCAGTGTAGGAAGTTTTCACAAAGTTTGTGCATACCTCTTTAAAGGCACTACACAAAATGGTGTGTGTTCCTGATGTCCACTAGACCCACCCCCTGATGAAGACCCAGAATGGGTTGAAGTGCTGGGGCTCAGGGTCTACATGGACTGTCCTTCACATCGTGCCTACTAAATAAATTAGCAAATGATATGCTTTGATGCCTTCGATGCTTTATTTCTGGTTCTATGAGTGCAGAGTATTCCTGTTCTTTGCTGTGCTCTTGGGCACCTGGAGGCCATCCGGCGATGACTACAGCAGTTCCTCTGGTAAATCCATCCATAATCCCCACCAAAATACCAACCAACCTGACCCCCAGTCTGGCTGAGTAAGCTGTGGCTGTGCTCCATTCATTCAGCCCAGTGTCCTGTCCAGTAGCAACCATCCACCCCCCCACTCCTTTCGATGGCCCATTCGGTAAAAATACACTGCCAGTGTCAAGTTGCCCATTCCTGTCTGAAGCTGACTCTGACTGCCATGGCCTCTTCCTGCCCCTTCCCAGCCCAACTTTGCTCAGGACAGTACTGCTAGTGCTAAACTGCATGCTACTGCTACTACAACCAACCCAATACCTCCTAGAAGCCTTTAATGTTCTATAATCTGACACGGTGGTGGCCAATCTAGAGAAAGCCATGGTGTAAGCCACCACCAGATGCCTCACCAACTGGCATTTGGTGATGATTAACTCCAGGGCTGTCTTTAGGCTGGCCACCACCTAGGCAGATCATAGGACATTAATGACTTTTGGGAGTTATTGCGTTAGCACACAGTTTAGCATTTGCAGTACTGTCCTGAGTGGAACTGGACTGGGAAAAGGCGGCACAATCAGAGTTGGCTCTGGACAGGAGTGGTCAGTTTAGCATTGGAAACGTTTTTTAGCGATTGGATCAGGGACTAGGGACAGGGGGCGGGCATGCTGTATGGAAGAGTTTAGTTTTTGCTGCTGGTTTGGGGGGGTACTAATGGACAGAAAGGACACTGAATGGAGTGAATAGGCTGGAGCACAGCACACTCAGTCGGATGGAGGGATCGAGTTGGTCAGTGACTACGTGGGGATTATGGATGGTATTACCAGAAGAACTGCAGCGTCATTGCCAAACTGTCTCCAGGGACTCCAGAGACCAGCAGTCCTAAAAAAGGAACGGTATGGAGATGGGGAGAGGGAGGAGGATGTTTTACTTGGTGGGAAGAGGTTTTAGGATGTGGAATCTTGGAACTGGATTCCTATCTTGCATTCAGCAAGTAATTTTTTGAATTTGAATTTTTGTCCCTCAATGCCAAATTTCTGAAAAACTGCTTGGAATCTGAATTACCCAATTATGTTGGCACAGATTCTGAGCAACCCGATACTGTAGCCCATCTGTTACTCTTAGATGAGCTGATGTTTACTGGGCTCTCATTCTCCACCCTTGACTGGTTCCCTTCCTACCCATTTGGTTGTAGCCAGTCAGTCCAGGCTGGGGAATCCTTTTCTTCTCCTCTCCCCATTAACTCCAGTTTGCCTCAAGGCTCTACACTGAGCCTTCGTTGAACTTCTGTCCTGATCATATCACAGGGACTCTCAGGATGAGGGCCTTGCTTCTGAGGGGCCTCCTATGGTTTTGGTAACCTTATTAAACAATATACGTGGCAAGGATTTGTTGTAGGCAAATACTCAATAAACAGACACATCTGGGGTAGGGTTATTACATTGTAAACAAGTTTGGACCAGTTTCTAAAGAGAAAGGACAAAGTTAGGCTGACCTATATGACAGACAGTATAAGGGCGAACCCAACCCCTTGAGAGGGTTAATTCTGTACCACAGATCAAGCCGTGGCAGATTCAACTAGGGAATAGAATATATCAGATATCCACTGCAAGAAAAGGGAACTCTGTGTCGCCTGAATCTCACACTTTAGTGTCAACTTCATTCCTAAGATAGAAAACAACCCAGAGCTGGGCTAAGATCTTTCAGACTGCAGTCTAGATACTAGAGAGTTCTCCTTTCTGTAATTCTTTCTGTTTAACTGTTTTATTTTGCAATCCCTAGTGTGTGTTATCCTACATAGAAACATAGAAACATAGACTTTGAAGGCAGATAAGGACCGCTTGGCCCACCTAGTCTGCTCATTTCCCTACCTACAGGATAAGCTGCAGATCCTATTTAACCAACAGCCTATTTCTTCCTACCCCCCACAAAAATTGCCTTATGTCTGTCCCATGCATTCTTGAATTCTCTCACAGTTTTAGACCCCACAACCTCCTCAGGAAGGTTGTTCCATGTGTCCACCACCCTCTCTGTGAAAAAATACTTCCTCACATTGCCCCTGAGCCATCCCCTCTATCTTCATATTGTGTCCCCTTGTTCTTGCACATCTCTTTTTCTGAAAGATGCTACCCTCTTGGACTTTGTTGATTCCACTGAGGTACTTAAAAGTTTCTATCATGTCCCCTCCTCCCTTCTTTCCTCAAGGGTATACTTATTAAGCTCCTTTAGTCTCTCCTCATATGGCTTCTCTTGCAGACCCTGCACCATTTTAGTTGCCCTCCTCTGGACTGCCTCCATCCTGTCTATGTCCTTGCTAAGATGGGGTCTCCAGAACTGGATGCAGAACTCCAGATGGGGTCTCACCAACTGTCTGTACAGAGGGATAACAACTTCCTGTTTTCTGCTGGTGATGCCTCTCCCTATACATCCCAGTATCCCCCAGCCCTCCCTACTGCCTTCTCACATTGCTTGCTTACCTTTAGGTCATCTGATATGATTACCCCCAGGTCCCTTTCAATTTTTGTTGTTGTTACTACCTCCACCCCCTCCCCATTGTGTAATCTTCCCCTGGGTTTTTGTTTCCCAGGTGCATTATTTTGCACTTCTTTGCATTGAATCCAAGCTGCCATACTTCTGACCATTCCTCCAACCTTGCCAAGTCCCTTCTCATCCTTTCCACGCCTCCTTGTGTATCAACCCTGTTGCAGATCTTTGTGTCATCTGCAAAGAGGCATACTTTTCCTTCCAGTCCCTCTGCAATGTCACTTATAAAGACATTAAAAAGGACTGGACCCAGTACTGAACCCTGCGGTACCCCACTAGTAACTCCTCTTTCTTCAGAGTGGACTCCATTTACAATTACTTTTTGTGTCTTGTTGTCCAGCCAATGTTTTAACCAGGCTACCACCCTGGGACCTACTCCCAGGCTGGTTAATTTGACTATTAATCTTTTGTGTGGGACTGTGTCAAATGCCTTGCTAAAGTCTAGGTAGGCCATGTCCACAGCCCCTCCCTGGTCTACTACTTTGATCACCCAGTCAAAGAAATCAATTAGATTTACATGACATGACCTTCCTGCTGTGAACCCATGCTGCCTTGGGTCCTGTGCCCACTGGCCTCTACGTACTCAACAATTCTTTCCTTCAGAAGTGATTCCATCACTATCCCCACCACAGAGGTCAAACTGAGAGGTCTGGAGTTTCCTGCCTCTGTCTTGCTCCCACTTTTGTGAAGGGGAATCACATCCGCCTTCCTCCAGTCCCCAGGTACCACACCATCCTCCCATGATTTGTTAAAAAGGGTAGTCAGTGGTGTCACTAGTTCTCTCCTTAATTCTTTCAGAATTCTGGGGTGAATTCCGTCAGGCCCCATTGCTTTGTCCACCTTCAGTTTTAGTTCTTTCAGAACCCTTTCTTCTGTGAAAGGACTGGGATTGATCCCTCTATCCAGAGTGCTTCTGTTAATTGGATTAGGCACCTCCCCCTCCCCCTCTTTTGTGAATACTGAGCAGAAGTATTCATTCAGTATCCCTGCTTTTTCACTGTCCCTCTCTGCCCAACCACCGTCCATTCTATTCAGCCTCACTATCCCCCCCTTTGTCTTTCTATGCTCCCTGATATAAATATAAAAGGTTTTATCCCCCTTCTTAACCAAGTTGGCTATCTTTTTCTCAGTTTGGGCCTTTGCTATTCTGACTACCCTCCCTGCATCCTTCTGCCTTAACTGGTACAGTTCTCTGTCCTGCTCCTTCTGTGTTTCCTTATACTTCCTAAATGCTATCTTTTTCTCCCTAACCTTCACCGCCACCTCTTTTGAGAACCATAGTGGCTTTTTCTTTTGTTTTGATTTGTTTATTTGCTTCACATAAAGGTTTGTTGCCCCTGTGATGGCAGTTTTGATGTTTCCCCATTGTTGTGCACCCCTCCTTCTAGCCTGTTTGCTAGTGCTTTTCTAAGGCACTCTCAAATCTTGCCAAAGTCAGCCCTCCTGAAGTCCAGAACCCTCACTTTTGTATGGCTTGACTCTGTAGTTGAGTTTATCGTGAACCACACTGTTTGGTGGTCACTTGTTCCCAAATGGCTACCCACTTCTAAATCTGAGATCCTCTCACTGTCCCCATTTGAGAGTACGAGGTCTATGATTGCTTCCTCATAAGTGGGTTCCGAAACTAGCTGTCTGAGGCATGCCACCTGAAGGGCATCAAGAATGGCCCTGCTTTTGGATGTGGCTGCAGCAAAGGTGCTCCAGTTAACATCTGGCATATTCAGGTCTCCCATCAACAGTATCTCTCCTTTCTCTGCCATCTTAAGGATGCCTTCTATCATATCGTCGTCCATTCCCTTCCCCTGACACGGGGGTCTGTATACAACCCCTGAGCAGATTGTGATGCCATTTCCAGTCTCTAAGGTGACCCACAGTGCCTCCTCTCCTCCCTGTTTACTCTTTTATTCAGTTGCTTTTATCCCTTCCCTTACATAGAGAGCTACTCCCCTCTTCTCCCCTTCCTGTCTCTCCTGAAGGTTGTGTACCCTGGTATGTTAACATCCCAGTTATGGTTCTCTGTGTACCATGTTTATGTGACTGCTACGATATCCAGGCATCCCTCTTCCATCAAGGCCACCAGTTCAGGGAGCTTGTTGCCCAGACTATGGGCATTGGTTCTCATTACCCTCCATTTCTTGACGGCCTTACCCCTTTTTCCCCCATCCCTGTCCTTTTTGCATTTGTCATTTTCTTCATTTACCCCTGCCCTTCTCCGTATCGACATCTCTATCTTGGTGTTTACCTCACTTAGTATCCTGATTTTTTTGGGAGGGCTAGGATTTCCCTTCTCCTCTCCAGTGCCTCCCCCATTGGCTAGTTTAAATGCTTGCCAATGAAGCATTTAAACCTATCACCTAGGATCCTGGTTCCCCTCCTGGATAGATGCAGACCATCACGCCAGTATAGGCCTGCATCCCTCCAGGTGGACCCCCAGTCCCCAATGAAGCCAAATCCCTGAGCTCTGCACCAGTTTTTCAACCACTGATTGAATCCCATGGTGTGGAGCACCATAGCCTCACCCGTGCCATAGGCAGGCAGCACCTACGAGAAGGTTACCATGCATGCTACTTGTCTAAGGCCCCGCCCCAAGTCCACAAATGCTTCCTGCACTGCTCTAATCCCTTTCTTAGCCAGGTCATTTGTCCCTAGGTGGACAATGACAGCCAGCTCCCTCCCCTGTGTAGCTGCTCTGGTGATCCTGAGGATTCGCTCCCTGTCCCTCCAAGCCATGGTGCCAGGCAGGCACCTCACCTCCCTCCCTCTCTCCTTCCTCCCCCAGTTCTACCTTCCTAACAATGGAGTCCTCCACCAGGAGATGTTTCCTTCCCCTGTGGGGTCCCATACCACCCTCCTGTGGGTCTCTTTTGCGGAGGTTCCCAGCATCCTCTTTGGTCTCCACTGTGGGTGCCTCCATAGAGGAACCACACTTTGCCAGAACAATGTCTGAATTGTGGAGAAGTACCACTGGAGGGATGTGCCTCTGTTCCACCACCCTCACCCTCCCTGAGCCCACTGTGGTCCAACCACTCCTCTTTCTTGGCAACCTCTGAGGCAATGGCAGCGGCCCGGGTGGTCCTTGGGCGGGAGAGGAGGTCCCAAAAATCCTGGCCAACTCAGCCTGGAGATAAGCAACCTCCTCCCTCAGCCCAGAGAGGTGCCTGCAGATGGGACAACACCTCATCCTCCAGAACGTCTCCCGGATCCTACTGTACTTGTATTTTACTGTATATTCTGTAATTTGGTAGCATAAATATTAAACATTTATATATTTAATATTTTCTGTGACTGAGCAGTGTTTTATGGAACAGGTATAGTAACAATCAATTTCTACTGAACAAACATGTGTTCCGCTACCAAAGTGCATGACTACCAACTATGAAAGTAACCTATGTCTGATACCGAGAGTAGATAGGTTCATGGCAGTGACTCAAGGGCTGGTTCTGTTGGCAAAAGTAAGGCCTTCTACTCGGTGAGCAAAGGCCTGTGGTATAACTAGAACAAAATTGAGAAACAGAGAAACATAGAACATACAGAAACGTAAAATTTGATGGCAGATAAGAACCGCTTGGCCGACCCATTTTGCTGATTTCTCCCTGCCTACAGTATCACTGCAGACATTGCCTAATCTCTGGCTTTTTCTCCCTCTCCCCTTCCTTTCCACTAAGATTCCCTTACACCTATCCCTTGCATTCTTGAACCCTAACACCTCCGCTGACAGAGTGTTCCAGGAATCCACCACTCTTTCTGTGAAGAAGAACTTCCTCACATCTCTCCTGAAAGTACCCCCTCCACTTTCATAGCACATCTAGAAAAACAGGAGGTAGCTACTCAAATGCCTGGAGCCATAATGCAGACAAACAAAAGTTATTATATCTAAGTCGGATTGCCCAGTACAAGATAATTACAAAGCCTCAATGCTGGGTGAGGATAAAAAAAACTATATGTGTGGAGAAGATTTGGTATCTTGTCCACACATAAATGCTGACACGTATTTTACCATTTTATTTATGAAATAAATAGTCTTTTATCCTCACCCAACATTGTGGGTTTCTAATTTTACGGTACTGGGCAGTCCAACTTACATGTAGTAATTTTCATAGCATACTCCCTTGTTGTTGAGCACCTTTTTTCTGAAAACTACTTCCTTACTGTACCTTATGTACCCCCGTGTGGTAATTAAAGGTCTTTATCATATCCGCTCTCTCCCATCTCTCTTCCGTGTACACACTGAGGTGCCTTAGTCTCTCCTTATAGGACTTTGATACAGACCCCACACCATTTTAGTTGCCCTCCTCTGGACTGCCTACACACTGTCTATGTCCTTCCAGAGATGTGGTCTCCAGAACTGTACACAGTACTCTAGATGGAGTCTTTTTTTTTTTTTACTTGTCCCTTGGCTTCAGCCCCCCAAGGGTATATCCATCTTCCCCGGTATTCAGCTGTGTCCCAGCATTTCGGGATCCTTGGCATCATGTTGCGCAACACCAGGTACTTTTTTGTTCTTGTTTTTTCGCCCCTTTTTTTCTTGTGCATTTCTTGATGTACGTCGTAGTCAAGTGCCTAACAGTGCCCTCCCCTCCCTTGATTCATTAGGGCCGTGTTCGCCCCACTGGCCATGCTTCCACCAGTTGTAGGACAACGGGCACCAGCACTGCCCGGAATGTCCCTCCCCCCCACAGGAGGAGAGTATCCGTTGGGACCCTCAATCCTCCTCCTCCCCTCGACTGATCCCCGATGACCTGGGCCCATTCCTGAACTGGGTCACTCATGTGGCACAAGGTGTGGCATCCAGCACCTCAACACTCAGCACCAATGGGCCAAGGTGGAGTCTTACCAACGCTCTGTAGAGAGGCAACACCACTTCCCTCTTTCTGCTAGTGATACCCCTCCCTGTGCACCTCAGCATCCCACTAGGCCTGCCAGCTGCCTTGCTGCACTGCCTGGATATCGTTAGGTCATTAGATATGATTCCTCCAGGTCTCTTTCCTGCTTGGTGGTCATCAATACGATGCCACTCATTTTGTAATCTGCCCCTGGGTTTCTGTGCCCCAAGTGTATTATTTTGCACTTTTTCACATTGAAAACCAGCTGCCATACCCTTGACCACTCCTCGAATTTTCTCAGGTCTCTGCTCGTGCTTTCCACCTCCTCAGGAGTGTCCATCCTATTGCAGATTTTGGTGTTCTCTGCAGAGAGGATGACCTTCCTTTCTAGACCCTCTGCAATGTCACTTTTAAAGAGATTAAAGAGGACTGGTCCAAGCACTGATCCCTGAAGCACCCAGCTACTCACCTCCCATCCTCTGAGTGAACTCCATTTACCCCCACCCTCTGTCACCTGTCCCCTAACCATTTTATTCCCAGCTGACCACCTTTAGACCCAAGCCTAAGCCATCCAGCTTGCTTACTAGTCTTCTATGTGGAATGGTGTTGAAAGCTTTACTGAAATCTAGGAAGGCCCTGTCCACCACTCCACCCTGATCTAATTCCTTGATCACCCAAAGAAATCTATCAGATTCATTTGACATGACCTCCTCCCATGAATTCTTGCAGTGTTCAAGATATTCCACAATCCTTTCCTTCAGCAGTGACTCCATTAACTTTCCCACCACCGATGTCAGGCTGACTGGCCTGTAATTGTCAACCTCTTCCCTGTTACCACTTTAGTGAAGTTGGGCTACATCTGTTGTCCTCCAGTCCTTTGGAACCACTCCTGTTTCTAGTGAACTGTTAAATAGGACTATCAGAGGTGCAGCCAGTACTTCCTTGAGTTCCTCCAATACCCTTGAATGCACCATGTCTAGCCCCTTTTTTTCTCCACATTCAGAGTAGTAAGTCGCTTTAGGACTCTTTTCTCTGAGAAAGGGCTAGTGTTCACTTCCCTCCTTCCACAGCTCCTGTCACTTTTTTGTGCTCCCTCCCCTTCTCCTTCCTCTGTGAACACCAAACAAAAGTATTTGTTTAGGATGTCTGCCTTTTCCTGGTCCCCTTTTGCACAGTCCTCCCTTTCCTTTTTTAACCTTGAAGAAGCCTTGATTGGCAAAGTGCTGGGGCACTACCTCTCAGGTAACTGGCCAGAGTTTAGCTCTTCACCTTTACATCTATCAAAAACAAATAACATTTGCAAGCATTTTGAACACTTGCATCAAAACTCGCTTTTGGTTTGTGGAAAGAGTGCAACACCATTTTGGAGTGTGACTTTATCAGCTGGGAAGGTGACCAGTGGATACTGGAGGTGGGATTTTCACCTGATCTCTCCATGAATGTGACTATGGGTAATGATTTTGATAGCCAAAAAGATTGTGTGTGTGTGTGTGTGTGTGTGTGTGTGTGTGTGTGACCATAGCAGTGGTTGAACCAAAAGACAGGCTTCTGACGTCAATACATTTGAATTTGGATTTTTAGTAATTTTTTCTCCATAGGTACTGTAGGTATACTTGCAAAAATGGTGCTGATTTCTTGTTTTGGCCAGTAGATAGAGCAGCCTCTCTGACCCTCCCTCTCTCTAATTATACATAATGTTGCTATATCAACTGTCACCTCTGACACCCTCCCCAACTATAGCTTTCAGTGTCACTTTGTGTTTCTCTTCCTTTTCTGCAGTCTGGATGAAATCCGCATGTTTGGCCTCAAGTCTCTCACCCCCCAACCCCACTCATGTTTACTCTCCCATCTTCCATTCCCCTTGCTCTCCTGATTACAGTTATATAAGGATGGTTCGGCTGTGGTTCTCCCAGTACAGTCAGCTCATGTCTGTACTGGGAGAAAAGAAAGAAAAAACAGTGATTACAAAGTAACTGGAGCACAGTGCACATTCAAAATGCACACATGCTCAAGTCTGATCCAAGGGACAAGTGGGGACTGTCTGTATTACTGAAACCAGTCGCAATGACGACTTCTGTTAATTTTGGTTTTACAGATTTAATATTCTGAAAGTACCATAAATAATGTGGTTATATATCATGTCAGACAAATTTGATTTATTTATGAGTGTTTTAGGATTGGTTTGAAACAGCTGGAGAGAGAAGTTTATGTTTATAATTGTCAAGTACAGGCAAAAGTCAGGGCAGCCAGTGTGGGCACCTTGGGCATGGCATATGCAGTGATTCATTTTATCTTGTTCATAATATTGCTGTCTAAATGGATGTGCTTTCCATTCAAGACTTGGAGGCAAGAGAACAGACTGCCGACCACTGCCTTATGCAACACTACATTGTATTTTATATTGTACAAAACCATGTTTATTTCAGAAAGGTTTCCACATCAAAATATGTGAAGGAAATTTTATGACTGACCTGGAAACGTTTGCAGTTTAGTGAGAAATACCGCCAAACATTCTACACCTATACCAGACAGCCTGTCTTCATAGAATTGTGTTTGTTTATTTAATTTTAGACATTGGGGTAGTACACCAGCTTGTAGGATGTCAGCAAGTGATAAGGAATGTAAGACATCGGATTCTCTGTGGAGTTAATTAGAGTCCTCAGTAAACAACTGCATCACCTAATGCTGACTTCTTCCACTCCTCATCTGTTTGTTTCCCAGGATCATGATCTCATGGGAAGTGTTTATGAAGTTGCATTTAGAATGGCTTAGAACCTGACAAAACAAGAAATGCTAGACTGTGATCTGATACCCCAGCTTTCAAGTAGTTTTGATAAATGTAGAAGTGGGCAAGATGTCAATACTAAGTGGTCTCGCCTGCTATGTTTGTTTCGCATATATTCAGCTATGAGATTGCTGTTTTGTATGATTAAAAATGGATTTCATTTTTTCTATTAAAGTATGAAACCTAACTTTTAACTTCTGACTTTTATTCTTCCAATTAAATAACATAATCATTCACAGTAACTCATGGTGACATCTGAGGAAAAGGTGTAGTCAATGCAGACCATTTAAAGGTACAGGAGCAAAGTAACAAAGCATACAAGAAGGTGAACAGAACTCTTGGCTGTAAAGTCAGAGGGTTTTATACCAAAGCGGTGCAGATCCCTGGTGTGGCACCACCTGGAGTACTGTGCTCAGTTGTGGAACCCTCACTTTAAGAAGGCTAGAAACAGACTGGAGATAACACAGTGAAGGACAGCCAAGGTGATTGAAGCAGTAGGGGAAGATGTACAAGGAGAGGCTGTGTAACCTGAACATGTACTCCCTGAAGACCAGGAGGGAGAGGGAAGTCATGACTGAAACCTCCAAGTCTGTGAAGCATGCCAATAAATAAAATATCAAAAAAAAATGAAGCATGCCACTAAAGCAGACAGCCAGCAACTGTTCAGAAGGGATGTGAGAAAGCACTGCTTCAGTGAGAGAGTGGTGGGGGGATAAGCAGTTGCCAAGGGACTGATTAAAGTAAAGCATAAAAATGGATTGGGGGATGGCACAAACAGTATTCAGGATGAGGGGGTAGCTCCAGACAGGGGGTAGCTCCAAAAGACTGGAGAATAGCAGACGTAGTCCCACTGCATAATGGGGAGACAAGGAGCAACCAGGTAACTAAAGACCTGTCAGTCTTACCTCCATTGTGGGTAAACTGATGGAGACAGAGACACTAGCCAAAGAAAACCTCATGCAACACCTGCATTATAATAGGCTGTATTATAATAAATAGCACAGGTTCGTGGCAGGGAGGGCTTGTCAGACAAACCTAATCGTGTTCTTTGACTTGGCAATAAGGTTAGTGGATAAAGGCCATGCTATGGATTTACTCTACTTAAGTTTCAGCAAGGCTTTTTTCTCACAGAAGGTTGCTGAAGAAACTAGAGGATCTAAGTGCAGTGAAAGACACAGTTAGACAGGTGAGAAACTGTTTGGAAGGGAGACAGCAGAGGTTGTGGTTAACAGAGTCAAATCAGAAGGGAGGGAGATTGCATCGGCCCAGTGGAGGAGCTATTGTACTTCCATCCCCACAGGGGCGACTGGGTGACCCCGGTTTTAGATTGGATGAGAGTCTCTCAGTGGGCCGTCAGGGTGAGGGAGGACTGAGCACCAGAAAGCAGCTGTCCTTCCTTGGGGAAGGGTACAACAATTCCCGCTGCAAGGACTAACACCTGGCAGAAGCCAGGTGTCAGCACAGCGGGAGTGCACTCTGAATGCAAGGACAGGCTGGAGCATGATGCGCTCATGCACACATCCTGACACTCCAGTCCAGGGATGAAAACTAGAGGAGCAAGTTGCCAGGCTGCTACTAGCTGCCACCCCAGGCTCTCACACGAGTGATGTGGCTTGCCACTCACCCAATGGGTTTTGTGCAAGTGGTGGATAACTGGTAAGTCCATGAGAAGACTGGTGACGTGTCTTCGGGGGGTGCTGTCAGGCGGAGGAAAAAATACTGTCTGAAAAACAAAAAGACGAGAGGGAGGTCACCAGTGGGGTCCCACAAGGATCAATCCTGGGTCCAGTACTTTTCCATATGTTCATCAGTGAAATAGGAGAAGGAATCCAGGGCATGATGTGTCTCTTTGCAAATGACACTAAGCTTTGTGGCAGGATAGACAGCAAAGAGGGGATTAAGAAAATTCAAAGAGACTTGAAAAGGCTAGAGAGGTAGTCAAAGGTTTGGCATTTGAATTCAGTGGCAAAAAGTGCAAAGTGATGCACATAGGGAAACAAGAACCCCCAGGACAGAGTACTGGATGATGGGGTAACACTAGGCATGACTTCAGAGGAAAGAGACCAAGGGGTTATCATCAGTGCCTCCCTAAAACAATCAAGCCCGTATAACAAGGCCTACAGTAAGGCAACCAGGATGCTGGGTGTATGGGAAGGGGTGTTGACAGCAGAAGGAAGGAAGGAGGTATTACTACTTCTTCACAGATCACTGGTGAGGCCCCACCTGGAGTACAGTGCCCGGTTATGTAGTCCTCATCTAAGAAAAGATAAGGACAGGCTGACAACACTGCACCAAACTGATTTATGGCCAGCAAGGCAGATCACACAAGGATCAGCTCATGGCACTGAACATGAACTCGCTATAAGCAAGATGACAGAGGGGAGGTATGACAGAGATAGCAAGGTAAACTGCAAGGAACTATTTATCATAAGTAGCGGATCAAGAAAATGGAGGCACAAGTTTAAAGTGATGGGGGCAGGTTCAAACAGGGAAGTGAGAAAGTTTTATTTTACAGAAAGGGTGGTGGAGTCATGGAACAATCTGCCAGGTAATGTGGTGGGCACCCAAATTATCAGTGATTTCAACATGAGTGGGACAGAGTGAAGGGCTTAGTGGTTGCTCCGAGTGGTAGTGGTATGACAGGGAGCATGGGGGCAGGGGTATTGCTAGACCTGGGCTTCAGGGGACTGAGCCCCCAATTTTTTCATAGAGGAACAAACCTCTTCTCAATAGAACTACAGCCTTTGAGGGCTTGGGCCAGGAACTTTTGTTACCCCAGCAACGCCTTTGCATTGAGGTGGATAGTGTGTGTTAGGACAATAGGTCCTGGGTTTGGTAAGGTTTTATGGCCAACTGGATGGGCCAATGTTTTTTCTGCCATCACTGTCTATGTTTCTATGTTAGTAAGTCAGTAAATGTAGGGAGTCGGTAAGGAAGGTGGTTTATGTGGGAATGTATCTACTGTAAATAGATCTTTGAGCTGTTCATGTAACAGACTATGGAAAGTACAAAGGTTAGGGGTTTGTCAAAGGCAGAAGATGTTTCCATCTAGCCCGACCCCTTCAGTTTAAATGTGTGCCATTTAGGTTTGTTTTCATTCACAAGCACAAACAGCTGTGTGTCTCCATCCTGTTTATCCCTTTCAGTTTTCAAAACCTTATGATTATGTCCCCCTAGTTTTCTTGTCTCTGGGTTACACCAGGTGTAATCTAACTATGCCTTGTACAGTAGATCACCTCCCTTGATCTACTCTGTACCTACTCCTAGAAAATGGGCAGGTACAGTACTGGATCTTGATTGTCTGACACCACCCAGCACCCAGACAGGTATCAGGTAACATAGACCAGAAAAAAAACAGTCCTTGTGCCTGCCTACCTTTTTACAATGTAAATCACTGTGCCCAAATAGAAAGTTAAAAATAGTGAATAACAGCTATTTTTTTTACTCACTTAGCTAGCGAGCTTCTCCCCATCACCCCTGTCTGTTGTCACTTGCCTGCTGTCTCTCATTGTCACAAACTATTTTGTTAAATGCTGCCCTTCTACCCATGCAAAAAATCCTTTTTCCTTGTCAACAAGACCAGCACTACTGCAAAGCTACCGCCGGCACTAGCATGTTTACCATGACAGTGCTGCTCATTCACTCTAGTGTTATTTGAAATTGCTGACAGGTCTTTCCCCCAGTCGCATATCACTCCACTTTTGTACCTCTCTTCTTTCTTTAGAACTCAAAAAATAAACTCTCGAATAAACAAGACTGGAAGTGGGTGGGAGGGCAAGGAAAGAAAGTGGTGCTATCTGTTCCCAAACGTGCTCATTGCTGACCAACTGCGTTTATCTGCAGATTGTACATGCCTGTTACTGACCGCCCTCAAAATAAAACACAGAGTAAAAACAAATGGCTGTCATAAATTTATTAAAAAAAGACACACCCCATTGCTACTCAGGGATAGGGAAGGGGACAACAAAACAGAAAACCAACCTAGCTGTAAAGCTGACAGTAAAAGAAAATGACTCCATAAACAGCAACTCCTTCTACTGGTGATTCTACCAGTGGAAGGACTGCTTTGCTACAAAATCTTATTTTTATTCACTGTAATTGATTTTGTATTTTTTATTTTAAACATATCATTTAAAATTTAGAAAAATACCAATTTTATAAGCACAATAATACCCTCCAGGGTGGGTGGTATTGGGCAATATCAGACTTCCACGGGCTATAAGACCCTGGGCTGTCCAGCATGTAGGCAATAATACTCGACAGAGTGGGCATTATTGGGATATAACGGACTGCCCATGGGGTGTAATGAGGCCCGACGCAACAGGTGGAGGGCCTTATACACCCTGCAAGGTCCATTATATTCCATAATGCCCTCCCTGTAGGGCATTATTGTGCATAGAAAATGGGCAAATACAGGTTACTCACCTGTAACAGGAGTTCTAGGAATGGTATATGTTGTTCATCCACACTGTCTGGCAGGTATCCTTACCGCTTTAATTCTTGCCGGAAGGTCTTCAAGCTGGCTCCTCCCACCCACCCAGGTGGTAAAACTCTCGGCTCTGCCCCATGACGCCAGATCTGGCCCGCTGGAAGCTCAGGTTGTGCATCGAAGCCGGGAGGTAGTGGGTCGTGTGGATGAACAACATATACCATTCCTAGAACTCCTGTTACAGGTGAGTAACCTGTATTTCTAGGACATAGATATGTTATTCATCCACACTGTCTGGCAGAACTCCTAGCAGTTCTCTGGGAGGAGGAAGCAAGGCGCACACCCCCAATACTTACTTGGTAAAGAGAGATTGGAGAACTGAGGCCCCAAAACCAGCATCCCGGCATGACTCGAGGTCGATGTGGTAGTGGGTAATAAAGGTATGTGCCGACTTCCAGGTAGCAGTCCTGCAGATATCCTGGATAGGGACGTCCCTGGAAGCAGCTACTGATGCAGCGGTATGGCGGGTAGAATGAGCTCTTATCCCTCTGGGAGGCTCCATGCCCGCCAACCTGTAGCAGAGCTCTATGCAGGAGGTGATCCACCTGCCTATCATCTGCTTTGCTGCAGGTCTGCCAGGTGCAGCTTCAGCGTAGGTGACAAACAGCTGGCGAACCTCTCCCCGAATTTCAGCCATCTGCTCCTTATAGTAAGCGAGCGCTCGCCTAGGGTCCAGAGTATGGAGCCTATACTCGGCCTCCGAGGTGTGATTGGGTAGAACATCGGCAGAGTCAACACCTGGTTAAGGTGAAACTCTGACACCACCCTTCGGAAGGAATTTCTGGTGGGGGAAGAGGACAACCTTGTCCCTGTGGAAGACCAGGTAGGAGGCTCGATGAAGCACCTGGAGATCTCCCATCCTTCTGGCTGACATGATAGCCACCAAGAAGGTGGTCTTCCATGACAGGTGTGAAAGATCACACCTGTGCATTGGTTCGAATGGCTTGCCCATGAGCTTGGCCAATACCAGCAGTAGATCCCATGGAGGTGGAGGTTCTCGCACTGGAGGGGAAATGTGGTCAAGGCCTTTGAAAAAGCGTCCAACGACCTTCTCCTGTGCCACCGACTGCTTGCCGCCCGCACCCGGTAAGCAGAGATGGCTGCCAGGTGCACCTTAAGGGTCAGCCGACCAAGTCCTTGTTGAGAAAGGGACCACAGGTGGTCCAGAATGCCTGCCAAGGGCAGTCAGAAGGGTCCAAACCCTTCCCCTGACATCAAATGGAAAACCTCTTCCATTTGAAGGCATAGCATTTCCTGGTCGACTCCTTACGGGACGCCTCAACGACGTTGAGGACCTTGTCGGAAAGACCCAAGGCCTGGAACTCTAGCTGCTCAGGAACCAGGCCATTAGGTGCAGGGATTGAAGGTCCAGATGGAATACCTTCCCTTGATTGACTGAGATCAGGTCCGGGTGGGCTGGAAGCCACCTCGGGAGCCTGGAGCTGAGGCGATCTGGATACCAGAACTAGCGGGCCAGTCTGGGGCTACCAGAATCACCTGCACCTTGTCCCTCCTCGCCTTGAGAAGCACATTGTGGATCAAGGGGAAATGGGGGAAAGGCGTAGAAGATGCCCGGGGTCCACGACCTTGAGAAGGCATCCCCCTGCAGCGAGCCCTGCTGAGGGGGGCGGGCATGGAACAGACTCAGCCGCATTCTCCCTGGAGGCAAACAGGTCCACCTGAGGTGTCCCCAGTGGGAGAAGAGATCTTGTACTACCTCCGCAGGAGAGACCACTGTGAGACGCAGCCCTATCTGGCTTAGGGCATCGGTCAGAGTGTTGGAGGCTCCTGCCATGTGAATGGCTAGGAGATCTGCCTCCAGGCTGCGCACTAGGGACCAAATGCGGAGAGCTTCCTTGCATAACAGCAAGGAGCGCGTCCCGCCCTGGCGGTTCAGATAGTACATGGTCGTGGTGTTGTCCGTCTGGACCTGAACCACCTGACCCCGTAGAAACTGAGCGAAGGCGGTGAGAGCTAGACGGACTGCTCAGAGCTTCAGCAGGTTAATATGGCATTGGGACTCCCAAGGGGACCAGAGGCCATGCACTCGGTGTTCCCCCAGATGGGCACCCCAACCCATCAGAGATGCATCGGTCGAGAGGGAGACTGTCGAGAGGGGCAGTCGAACGGGATACCCTCCTGCAGATGTGCTGGAACGATCCACCATTGGAGAGCGTTCCACATCTCCTGGGTCACTGTCACGGGCCGGTCCAACGGATCGCAGCATTGTGACCATTGGCTGGCCAGTCCCCATTGAAGGGGACACATGTACCAACAGGCCCAATGGACCACGCTGGTGCAGGCTGCCATGAGGCCCAGGAGGTGCAGGAAGTCCTGGGCAGGGCGCAATTGCCCAACCAGAAATGATTGGGCAAAGGAGGAAAGAACCTCAGCCCTGTCCACCGGGAGCCATGCTCTGGCTCGCAGAGAGTCAAGCTCTGCCCAGATGAACAGAATCATCTGCTTTGGCATGAGTTCCGACTTGGCCTCGTTGATGAGGAGGCCAACCTGAGAGCAAACCTGGAGGGCCAGATCTCTGGACCGCTCCACCTCCGGTCTGGAGGGGGCTGCTATCAGCCAATCATCCAGGTAAGGGTACACCCGGAACCCTCAGCGCTGCAGGAATGCTGTCACCACTGCCATGCATTTGGTGAAGACCCTGGGGGCTAGGGAGAGGCCGAAGGGCATGGCCCGGAACTCGTATTGGGATCCCTCCGCTCTGAAGCGGAGGAACCTCTGATGGGACGGACAGATTGGGACATGAAACAACACATCCTGGAGGTCCAGGGAGCAGAACCACACGCCTCGTTCCAAGGACGGGATTATCTAAGCCAGAGTGACCATCCTGAAGGTCCGAGACTTTAGGAACTTGTTCAGGTCATGCAAGTCGAGAATGAGGCGCCAGCCCCCTGTCCGTTTTGGGACCAGGAAGTACCTGGACACAAACCCCGGGTCTGGAGGAGGATCCGCCACCTTCCTGATTACCTCTTTTTCGAGGAGCAGGGCAATATCTGCCCGGCCGGCCGACAGTGAGGCTGCGGACCTCGCGTGGCCCCCCGAGGGCTACAGCTCAAAAGGCGGAACCTGCTCGAACTCCAGAGGCAGGCCTTTTCCTACCACCTCCAACACCCAGCGGTCTGTGGTGATAGCGGACCAGGCAGAAAGGAAGTGGCGGAGCGTCCCCATGGGGATCCCACGGGAAGTGACGGGTTGGGAGGCACCCTCAACCCGTCACTGGGCAGGCTTGGAGGAAGAACCGGCCGAGGGACCTCCCGGGCCTTTACCTCCTTGCTTCCTGTTGGAGGAAGTCGTCGGCTTGGGTTTGGGACACCAAGCGCGAGCCTGCTGGCCCTGTTGCTGGTGCTGCTGGGCCAGTCGAGGAGCAGGGACCGAAGGACAAAAGGACTTCTGCTGCTGACGGCGGCCTTTGTCCCTCTGGGCAGAGGTGACCGAGTCCAGAGTGGCATTGGACTTCTCGATCCGCTGGAGGTGTCCCTCCACTCCAGCGCCGAAGAGGTCAGTCCCCAAGAAGGGGACGTCCGCCAATTTGTGTTGGGTATCCGCCGTGAAGGTGGATATCCTCAGCCACGCCCTGTGTCGCATGGCCACTGCGGCCGCTACTGACCTGGCACAGGAATCACCTATGTCCAGAGCAGTCTGGAGCTGCTGCTTCGCCATCGCCCTACCCTGGTCCCACACCTGGCAGACCGTGGTCTGCAGGTCAGGCGGGAGATGAGGAACAACCTCATCCAGGGAGCCCATGAGGGCGTGGGAGAAATGTGCCATCAGCACGGCCGAGCTGGCCTGTTGGAGGCCGAGGGAGGACGCAGCATACACCTTGCGCCCGGCAAAGTCCAGCTTTTTGGACTCCTTGTCGGGCGGCTTGTCCACATCCCGAGCGTTACCGGAACGCCGGAAAACGCTGCCGGTGACTAGCCCCTCAGCAAAGGGGTGTTCCAAGAAACCGGGCAAAGAGCCAATAGGGACCGCATACTTCCTGGCCATCCTGGCCGAGGGCGCAGGACAGGAAGCAGGCCGCTGCCACAGCTCCAAGGCTGGGCCGACAATGGCCTCAGCCACCGGAAAGGCCTCCTTGGGAGAATCCCCTCGGTCCAGAACCTCCGTCAGGGGATACTTGGCTCGTTTGGACACGGGCTCGAGCTGCATCCTGGTGGACTCCAAGATGAGTCGAAGCAGACCCAAGAAGGACGATGGGCTATCGTCCACTGACTGACCCCAGAGGACTCCAGATCGCACTGCCTGGAGAACAGGGAGGAATCGTTGTCGGATTCCGAAGAGTCTGCGAAGAGCTGCCTCAGCCCTGAGCCACCCTCCACCTGCCGAGGACAGTCGGGAGTGAGGGTGACTGACAACCTGTGGGGCAGGCCATGACCCGACCGAGAATTCTTGGTCGGTGCCCCTGACTTAGGTTGTGGAGGCGGAGGTTCCATCACAATCGGTGGACCAGCTGGTTTCGGCTTAGCAACCGGCCCTGGAGCGGGCAACTCGACTGGAACGAGTGGTTGCTTCGGCCACTCCGGCGACAGCCACTTAATGGCCAGGATCTTCGCCGGGGTCGGCTTAGGCCCGGATAACAGCAACTGCTGCCACATCAAATCCTCGTAGCGCTGGCGCAACTTGCACCGTAGCTTCTCATCACCCGAGGAGGAGGACGAGGAAGAACGCGCCACTGCTTACTTTGGTAACGGACCGAGACCGATGTCAGCGGAATGGCTGGACCGAGAAGAGGTCCGAGATCGAGACCGAGATCTCCGGGGACCGAGGGTGGTCTGGGAAGGGCGGGATACCCGCCTTCCCTCGCTCGAACTTTAACCGGGACCGCAGTCCCGAGGAGCAGGCAGATCTCGGTATCCACCAGGGGAACCGTGAAGTAGGGTTGTCGGCTTCTCCAGTCGACAGCCCGCCTAACGGATCGAAAAAATCTCGACTGGCCGATGGGGAGTCTCAGCAGGCTGGCCTGACGGGGCAATGTGAAGCCAGCGGCTCAGCCGCAACCCCACCAAAGTCGACGGTCAGCTGCCCAGGGAGGGGGACCCTCCCGTCCCCACGAACGCCAACGATGGGACTTACCTTCAATTCCCTTTTCTTGGGCCGAGAAGAATGTCCTGAAGGCCCCTCTCCTTTCGTGGAAAGGGACTGGCAAAGCTCCTTGAACGAAGCTGTATACGAGGAACTCAGAGAGAGCGGGATAAATGCCGCAGCCGAGGAGGAAGAAGATGCGGCCTGGGCCGCTTCCTCCTCGAGGGCGATCAACTGCTCGAGCTGCTCAGCCGAGCCAGCTGCCGTGGACACCGCCCAATGTGCCTCTTTGGATTTTACCAGCGGAAAACGTTTCTCAGGGCGCCCGAGCTTCAAACAGGCAGCGCGAACGTCCAGAACATTGGCCGAGAAAAAACCGCACAACTCGCAAGCCTGCGGGCCGTGATCTAGGCCTAAGCAGTAGACGCATGTGGAGTGCGGATCTGTCCTGGACATATTCTGCCTGTAAGAGCACCTCTGAAAGCCGGGAACAGATTTGTCCATCGCAGTCGCGAGGGAAAAAGAAGACCGAAGTTTAGAAAACTTCAAAATCAATTTCAGACGAACCGAAGAATTAGGATCCAGTCTAAAACGCAGAGCACTAAGGAGGGAACCTGAGCTTCCAAGCGGTAAGGAAGATCTGGCATCATGGGGCAGAGCCAAGAGTTTTACCACCCAGGTGGGTGGAAGGAGCCAGCTTGAAGACCTTCTGGCAAGAATTAAAGCGGCAAGGATACCTGCCAGACAGTGTGGATGAACAACATATCCATGTCCCTAGAACTGTATTTTATATATTTGAAAAAAATATTTTTCTTTTGAGCTGTTTCATTTATTTTTGTAATAAAATAATTCCTCTGCCTGCATTTTACTGCGTTTTTTTTTTTTTTATTATTATTTTTTTTAACTAGGGACTTTAGTCCTAGTAAAGCCTCCGTAGTTATAACTTTTGGTTGCTGGTTGTCATGGTCCCCCCAACACACAGATACACGGCTTCAGAGATGGAGTGAGCTACCACTGCAAAATGAAAGTAATGGGCAATATTTAAATGGGAAATATTTAAACAGGGATTACAAGAGCAACAGAATTATGCATTAAGCAGGTTAGCAAGGGGAAAAGGAAGAGGAGGCCATTATGGTTTTCCAAGGAGGTAGCGCAGAAAGTGAAAGCCAAAAAGATTGCATTCCGGCAAAACAAAAAGACACAGGCAAAAGGGGATAGGGAGAAGTACCAGGAGAAGCAAAGTGAGGCAGGAAGGTCAGTAAGGGAAGCCAAAGCTCAGACAGAAGAGTGCATTGCAAAATTAATGGGTAGAGGCGACAAAACCTTTTACAGGTACATAAGCGAAAAAAGAAAGGCAAAGGGAAGGATAGTGAGACTGAAGGGGGAGGATGGGGGCCGCGTGGAGGATGACAGCAGTAAAGTTGACATATTGAACAAGTATTTCTGCTCAGTCTTTACAGAAGAAGAGGAGGAGGGTAATGGGCCTGACGGGAGTACAAGGGATGGGCACAGTGCAGAAATGGACACAAGTCCCTTTACATGAGAAAGGGTCCTGAAGGAACTGGAAGGAATAAGAGTTGATAAAGCAATGGGGCTAGATGGGGTGCACCCCAGGGTCCTTAAAGAACTAACAGCGGTGGTGGCTGAACCTCTGGCAATCCTGTTTAGCCAATCACTGGAAACAGGGGAGGTACCCAAAGACTGGAGGACAGCAGATGTAGTCCTCTTATACAAAAGTGGGAACAATGAGGAAGTGGGTAACTACAGACCAGTCAGCCTCACCTTGGTAGTGGGGAAGATCATGGAAACACTACTGAAGGAGAGATTGGTGGAACATCTGGTTGCCAATGGACTACAGGACCCAAGGCAGCATGGTTTCACCAGGGGGAGGTCATGTCAGACCAACCTCATTGAATTTTTTGACTGGGTGACTAAGGAGGTGAATCAGGGGAGGGCAGTGGACGTGGCCTATCTGGACTTCAGCAAGGCCTTTGACACAGTACCACATAAAAGGCTATTACACAAACTGGGGAATATGGGAGTGGGCAGGACAGTAGAGCAGTGGGTTGGTAACTGGCTGGGCGGCAGGACACAGAGGATGGTGGTAAATGGCTGTCACTCCACAGAGGGAAGACAGACCAGTGGGGTACCACAGGGATCAGTACTGGGACTGGTCCTATTCAACGTTTTCATCAGTGACATTGTAAAAGACCTAGAAGGCAGAATTTCCCTGTTTGCTGATGACACAAAGCTCTGTAACAGAGTGGATACACCAGAGGGTGCAGACAGAATGAGGAGGGACCTGCAGAAACATGAAGAATGGTCAGGGGTTTGGCAGTTGAAATTCAATGCAGAGAAGTGCAAGATAATGCATATGGGGCACAAAAACCCTGGAACAACATATCAGTTGGGGGGTGAGGATACAGCATGCATCAAGCAGGAAAAGGATCTTGGGGTTATCATCTCTGATTATCTCAAGGTAGGGAAACAGTGTGAAAAGGCAGCAGGTAAAGCAAATAGGATGCTGGGATGCATAGGCAGGGGCATCACCAGCAGGAAAAGGGAGGTCATAATTCCACTATACAAGACACTAGTGAGGCCACACCTGGAATACAGTGTACAGTTCTGGAGACCTTACCTATGTAAGGACATAGGGTAGAGAAGGCTCAGAGGAGGGCAACAAAGATGGTACAGGGATTGAATCACAAGTCCTATGAGGACAGGCTGAAGGAAGGTAAAGGAAGGACTTGAATACATACTCCCTGGAGGAGAGGAGGGAGAAAGGGAATATGATAGGGACATACAAGTACCTTACAGGGAGGAACAGAGTGCAGGAATACACTATTTTCCAGCGAAAAAGGTGTTTCAGGACTAGACAGCATGGGATGAAGTTGGAGGGAGAGTGATTCAGAGGAAACGTGAGGAAGAATTTCTTAACAGAAAGGGTAGTGGACAAGTGGAACACCCTGTCAGAGGAAGTGGTGGGGGCTGAAACAATCACAGGATTTAAGAATGCATGGGATAGATATAAGGGAATTCTCGAGGTTAGGGGTAAGGGGCAACAGACTTCTCGAAAAACATAAAGAGAATTTACAAGCTCAAATGGACAGACTGGGTGGGCCATAGGCCCTTATCTACCGACAGTGTCTATGTATCTATGTAGGAACACTGCTGTCCCATATCCTACAACTCTACCTGTCTCCCCCTGCCCCCACTGCATGCCCCTTCTCTACATGATGTCACACTCTGTTTGAGACATCCCAATTTATTGCGTGGAAACAGCTATGATATCACAAGTAGAGGATTCTGATGTCAGGTGCAGAAAAGCAACCCAAGTCGATGAAGTCTAGAGGAAAGTGATATTGTTTTTATATTAATGTACATACAGTAGTTATTAAAAAAAGGTGATGTTATTATGTTATTAAGAAAAATGTGACATTAACCAAAACATATGAAATATGAACCCAAATATGTCTAAAAAGTATGTTTTCTCAGTTTTCCCCACAACATCAGAGACTCTTTTGCTGATCAGGGAACTTAGCAATGTCACATGTGATGCTAAACTCAATATGTTTTATTTATTTACTATTTATTAATTTATAATTCATTAACCAGGTAGGGCTCAAGAGCATTAGCTGACCATTTTCATGGGGGACACAGAGAAGTAAACAAGAGCAACAATATAGAATAAATATATAATACATCCATGTACATACTAATCAGTTGACATTACTCTTGCACAAGTCAATACAGTATTTTTAACACTAGTTTAAATGTATTCTGTGAATCTATAGAGTGTAATGAAGCAGGTAAATTATTACAGGATGTAATTGCTTTATAAATAAAAGAATATTTGCCTAGGGAGGCACAGAAGAGTGGAGGTCTTGTGAAATGAGTATGAGTAGATCAGTACTCAAGGAGCCAGCATTGCGGCTAGCATCAGCCATAAACAAAAGCCTAATCGGACCTTTTAGGAAACATCTAACACTGATGTAGGTAAAATAAGTAATGTGTGAGTCAGAAGAAGACCAGCCAAGGTGTCTGTAAAGAGTGCAGTGATGAGAAAATCTGGGGTGGAGGCAGCAAAACTGCACATGAAATTGTATAGAATTTTAATTCTTTGCAAGTCAGTGGCATAGACTGGAAGCCCATAGTCCACTAATGACAAGAGTAGGGACTGAGTCAAGAATATCTTCAAGTGAATGGACATTTTTTTATTGATGTTTAATTGAGATTTTTGACAAAAAAAACATCACACAATACAACAATAACAACATGTTGCATAGAACAGTAGTGGAAGGCTCTGGGTACTTTACAAATTACAATGCCAGTAGTGTGTTAGGCATCCAAGATTCTGATAACATAAAACCACGTGTTTATGTCTCAGAGTACAAAGTCATTTCTTTTGGACATTGCATAGATCACCAATCTTCTCCAAAGCAGTTCACATTTAGGGAGAGTCTGTGTAACTTTGGCAGTGAGGTTTTCCTTGCCATGGATATCAATCATAAGCCACTGTCACAGATCTATTCTAGGTAGTTTGTCAGACAGCCAGTTCTTATTTACAGTTTTCCTAGCAATTAGGATGCAGATACTCAAAGTGTTTTCTAGTATGTGGTTGTCTGAACCTTCACACATGTCTAAAAATAACAAGACCTGTGGGGTCAGGATAAAAGTAGGTTCAGAAATTTTTCCTGTTTTGGTCTACAGATTTCGTTCAGTTGGAGTTTTGGTCCTTTTTTTTTTTTTTTGTTCAGTCTCTTTATGATCCTCCTCTCCGACTCCCGGACTCTCTCTGGTGCAATCACTCAATGTGACCACTCCCGCCCCACCTGAACTTCTCCAGTCTCACTTCCAGCTTGCGCCCATCTCCTCACTGTACCACTAACCGCCCAACCCCCTGGCTCTGAGCCCCCAAGGCAGGACCACTGAACTCCTCCTGGCGATCTATCTAGAATCTAGCAGAGCAACCAGGGCATGGAGGGAGAACCAGAGGCAGACTGGAGGGACCTGGCATTGGGTGTGGGGGCCAGCCCCTGGACCTACCATCGCCTGCCAGGAGCCGAGGTTGTTTCCATTGTTCTGCCCCTATGCTGCGGATGTGCAATGGTGTCGGCGCATGGAGGGCGAGTTCCCGGCCCCTCCAACAGACACCCACTGACACCATTCCCCATTGGCTGTCCCCAGTCCGTGTGTGGTGCCCCCAGCCTCCATCAGGAGCTGCTACCAGGCAGAGAACCCCTGCCGTAACCCACTCTAGAAGAGGAGAGCAGTCCCTTGGATGCTCAATCCTCTCCTCCCCTGCCAACCCTCGATGGCCCGAGCTCGCTCCTGAACCCGGGTCGCCAGTGTGGTGCAAGGTGTGGTGTCCAGTGCC
Source organism: Neoceratodus forsteri (assembly GCA_016271365.2). Classification (NCBI taxonomy): domain Eukaryota; kingdom Metazoa; phylum Chordata; order Ceratodontiformes; family Ceratodontidae; genus Neoceratodus; species Neoceratodus forsteri. The sequence goes on from CM057449.1 coordinate 741,697,047, forward strand.
TCAACCTTCAGTGCCACTGGGCCAGCTTCCGTATTGATCCTTGTAAGAACAGATCCAGAAGCAAATGGTTTGATACCTTTAATTGGACCAACATTGATGTTACAAATAGAACAACATGCCTAAGCTTTCGGATCAACCAAGTCCTTCTTCAGAAGCTTATGGCAGTTATTTCAAAAATCACATACTATTAACACCCAGATCATACATAAAAAAAGAAATAATTCTCATTGGTTTAAAATACTCATTTAAACCATAACTGAAGTTTAAATGAAGAAGAACTAGATTTCACCAGTTTGCTATTAGCTGAGAAGCCTTCCATGGTCAAATGTCCACAGAATAAGATAAGAATCCTTTGAGCAGAAAGTTCCACTAACTTAAAAACTGAATGTTTAAATGTGTTGTCTGAATACAGTCTGTTAAAATGTGATATAATTGCATGTTAAAAAAAAACACACAAAAAAACTACATAACAGAAATGTTCTATATATGGCATTTAGTGGGTTTAAAGCAAAGTTTACCTAGTGTGAGAAACTCTTTCAGACATTTATACAGTATAAAACCTATCTGGAGACATTTTCCCCAACTATACACTCAGCCAGTTATTATATTCCATAAAGACTGAGACCTTCAGTGATATAACATGATTAATACAAGATGATATCAATTGTTAACATAAGTGCCAAATTAAAAAAACAAACCTGTCAAGGACCCCCAAGTAAATGAGACCATGCATCCTGATATATTCAGAGTTCAAAAATGTGTCACTATATAATCAAACTTCTATATGTACAGAAACATTATAATGAATCTGAATAAAAACACAATGGAATTACCCACCCCTGGGGGAAGGTAACTAGTTAGAAGGAAGTATATATTCACTATGTGTGGGAGACAAGAGTCCTAACATACCGTTATTTACGTCAATCACTACAATATTTACCCAGTGGAATTTAACCTGTGAGGGAACCCCAAGCAAATGAGATCATGCATCCTGATATGTTCAGAGTTCAAAAATGTGTCATTATAAAATCAAACTGCTATATGTACAATCACAGACTAAGGAATCTGAATAAAAACCCAATAGAATTAAACCCTCCCCCCCTTGGAGGATGATAACTAGTTAGAAGGAAGTAAATATACAGTATGCATGTGAACTAAGAGTCCAGACACACTATAACATCACTATGTCAAGCACCTGAATATAAGCCATACCTAAATATAACCACAACCCCCACACCACATACCCCCACAAAAAAAAATATACCCCTACCCCCCCACACACACATACACATAGTTCTTTGGTGAGAAACCAACATGTTGATAACCAGTTAAAAGGGACTATATAAATATTAAAACAAAAAACAAAATACGCTTAAGTCATATTATCTCTCCATCCTTAGAAGTAAAAGTCTGTGTAAGTTTAAGTAGTATAATGTAACATAAACCCCAAATCAATGTTCTGCTACCTTCCACCATATTGAGAAGTAAAATAAGCCTGATCTCAGAAGCCCGTCTCTTGTGTACTTTTGAAATGTCCTTTTAAGACCATTACTGACATATCTGAGATTGAGCGGTCCATCTAAGAGTAGTGCTGCCCCACTGGTTTTTCAGTCATCTTCATATTAATAGTATGTCTGGGTGAGTTCATTCTAGTTTGGAGTGGTTGCTTTGTCTCTCCCACATACCCTGTTTGAGGACTTTTCTTGCATTGAATGAAATAAACAATATTACTTGATGTACATGTATAAGTCCCCTGTATCCCAAATTGTCTGTTTTGTGATGTTACCACACAATCATATTTTGTTCTATAAGTTGGCACAAAAAGGCTGCAATTTAGGGCAAAGTCAGAAAAAAATGGGCGGACAAACAATTTGTTAGCCTAAAAAGCTGATCAAGGCAAGCATGTACTGACTTAGCCAGTGTGGAGATATGGTCTTTAAAAGACAGAGTGCCTGGTCAATGGTGAAACAGATACTTGAAACTGTCCGCTCTCTCAACAAAGGTGACACTGAAATCTTTAAGTCAGAGGAGAGTAAAGCCTTTTACTTTTGTTTTTTTTTCCCAACTTGCAAATGCCTGGTTTTACCAGCATTCAGTAGGAGGCCATTTCTGTACCAATTCAGTCAGGCTGTAAATATACGGTTGTCACTGACATTAGGTACCTTTCTGTACAAATCAGTATCATCCACCTACATGATAATAAGGGATCACAGCAGTGCAAAATATCAGCTAGATCATTCCAAAAAGCACTAAACAAAATAGGCCCCAGGGTTACAGATGGGTGAAGTCTGCCAGCTTCACTGTGTGGAGAATTTCACAAATACTGCAGAATTTGCTAAACAAATCCACAAGTAAAACTTTGCCTTTTATAACTTCACAAAATCCCCATATTATAACCAGCAAAATGCCGCTGTGCCCCGAAGGGGCTTTACTTCACCATGGTGATCGAACCTAAGGCACATTTTGCAATGATTCATGTGACAGCAGGTCACATGGGTTCCATATCAGCTTGCACAGCCTCACTTCAGTGTAGTGTGTGTAGTGGAAACCTGGAGTTACAGTTGTTAGCTCTCAGAGCTGTGTGCTTTAAACCTTTTAAAATAAAAAAGGATCTACGTTTGGACTTTTGAGTCCAAATTTAGTCCATTCAGTGTTCTATTTCCTCGTGTGTCTGTATCATCTATTATTTATCGATTCTGTGTTAATTTGGTATCTTAAATAAGTACTTTCAGTGTCTGTATTGAGAGAAACAGTTCAGAAATGTGCTTCGGGGAGGGAAGGATCTGTGCTGGAGCTCCACAGAGCACAGACTGAAAGGCAGTGTTGCTAACTATTGTAGGCTAGTGTGTAGTAGTGCTTTGTTCAGTTGTACACACACAGTAATACTAATTGCAGTTTTTGATTATTTGATGCTGTTTGCTGTGCATTTGGTACTTTCTTTGTGTTGAATAGTGCGGTTTATTGTATTGAAGCATAAAACGTTCTGTGAGGTACCTTTATTCTGTGTACGTACAGGCAAAGCATAGGCAGGTTCTTGCCCCAGAGTCAGAGCCATAGTATTAATTTTGGAATCCCTGCTGTTTACTGTTTCCTGCTACTAGCTGTTTACTGCTATAATCCCCCCAAAAAAAAAGAAGGTAGCGTTGTTCCACTCTTAGATTTGTGAACTGTTTGGTTAAGGTCTTGTGTCAGTGCTGTCTTGCTTTGTTGCCCCTATTTCCATCTTGAAGTCCCTCTTGTGGTTTTGCCTCCCACCCACCAAAAACAGAATAAAAATAGCCTTGCTGTTCAGTCTCTCTCTAGTGGCTGTTTAAATTGCTGTAATTGTAGTACTATGTTTTCCCAGAGTACCTTTTTTCTGTCCTGTGCACATTTCAGTGTGTAAATGAAAGAAAAAATAATAAAGAAACAAGCATTTGTCAATTCCGAATGTTGATTGTGTTGGTGTGTTGAGCTCACTCACTGCCCCTCTGTCACTCGCTCAGTCTATTTCTCCCAGTGCTGCAGGCTGCTCTTTTGTACTGGGCTCCTGCCTGTGTTGGCACCTTGTTCTGCCCACTAAGAATAACGCAGCTGTCCTGACAGAGCTCCGTTGAGGTGGCTCACTCCCCCTCTCTCACTCTCTCATTCTGTTTCTCCTGGTGCTACAGGCTGCCCTTTTGTACTGGGCTCCTGCCTCTGTTGGTGACTTTTTCTGCCCACAAAGGAATCTGCAGCAGTCCCGATACAGGTCTGTTGAGCCTGCTTTACTCCCCGCCTCTCACTCACTCGTTCCGTTTCTGCCGGTGCCGCAAGCTGGCCTTTTGTACTGGGCTCCTGCCTGCATTGCCGCCTTTTTCTGCCAACAAAGAAATCTGCAGCAGTCATGATAGAGCTTCATTGAGCTTGCTCACTTCCCCTCTCTCACTCACTCATTGTGTTTCTCCCAGCACTGCAGGCTGCCCTTTTCTACTGGGCTCCTGCCTGCGTCTGCACCTTGTTCTGCACACAAAGAAATCCACACCTGTCCCGACAGAGCTCCATTGAGGTTGCTCACTCCCCCTGTGTCACTCACTTATTCTGTGTCTCCTGGCGCTGCAAGCTGCCCTTTTGTACTGGGCTCCTGCCTCTGTTGGCGCCTTTTTCTGCCCACAAAGAAATCTGCAGCAGTCCCGACAAAGATCCGTTGAGCTCGCTCACTCCCCTTCTCTCACTCGCTCATTCTGTTTCTGCCGATGCTGCAGGCTGCCCTTTCATTGGCTTCGCTCATGCTTGCCTTTCTTCTGCCTACAAAGAAATTTGCAGCAGTTACAATAGAGCTCCCTTGAGCTTGCTCACTCCCCCTCTCTCACTCACTCATTCTGGTTTCCCTACCACTGCAGGCTGCCCTTTTGTACTGGGCCCCTGCGTGCATTGCTGCCTTTTTCTGCCCACAAACAAATCTGCAGCAGTCTCAACAGAGCTCCGTTGAGCTCACTCACTCCACCTCCCTCACTCGCTCGTTCTGTGTCTCCTGCCGCTACAGGCTTCCCTTTTGTACTGGGCTCCTGCCTGCATTGGCGGCTTATTCTGGCCAGAAAGAAATCTGAAGCAATCCCGACACAGCTCCATTGAGCTCTCTCACTCTCTCATTCCGTTTCGGCCGGTGCTGCAAGCTGACATTTTGTACTGGACTCCTGCTCATGCTGTCAGCATTTTCTGCCTACAAAGAAACCACAGCAGTCACAATAGGAGCTACGCTTGAGCTCACTCACTCACGCCTCTGTCACCACTGCTCTGTTTCTCTTGGTGCTGCAGGCTGTGCTTGTGCACAGGGCTCCTGGCTGCATTAGCACCTTTGTCTCGTCCACAAAGAAATCTGCAGCTGTCCTGACAGAGCTTCGCTGAGGTCACTCAGTCCCCCTGTTTCACTCGCTCATACTGTTTCTCCCACCGCTGCAGGCTGGCCTTTTGTACTGGACCCCTGCCTGCATTAACGCCTTTTTCTGCCCACAAAGAAATCCGCAGCAGTCCTAACAGTGTTCCGTGAGTTCGCTCACTCCCCCTCCGTCACTCGCTCTCCCATTCTGTTTCTCCCAGTGCTGCAGGCTGCCCTTTTGTACTGGGCTCTTGCGTTGGGCCCTTTTTCTACCCACAAACAAATCCGCAGCAGTCCCGACAGAGCTCAGTTGAGCTCAGTCACTCCCTCCCTCACTCGTTCGATCTTAATCTGTCCCAAACAGTGATATCCCACAGCGACCGTGCTATTCTGTGCAAAAACATATTTTAGCCAGGATGTGAAAAATGGCAGCTGTACTGTTCATAAGGAGGTTTGGAAAAATGCCACTGTTGAAAAACGCTTGTAACACAGTCATGTTATGGAGTTTCGTCACCCAATTTTGAATGTAGGCATTTTAGGACCTCTGCTCATGAACAGTGCCACTGTCATTTTCTTAATCTGTCCTGAACACTGATTTCCCACAGCGACCGTGTTATTCTGTGCCGGAACTGTGAAAACACATTTCAGTCAGGATGTGAAAAACGACAGCTGTACTGTTCACAAGGAGGTGTGACAAAATGCCAATGTTGAAAATCTGGCGTGACAATATTACAAATTTGCGAAGTTACAAGGGTGGGTGGAAAGTGTGCAACGCACACTTGTAACACAGTCATTCGATGGGCTATCATCACCAAATTTTCAACATAGGCATTTTAGGACCTCTGCTCATGAACAGTATCACTGTCATTTTCTTAATCTGTCCTGGACAGTGATTTCCCACAGCGACTGCTCTATTCTGCGCCGGAAGTGCGAAAACACATTTTGACCAGGATGGGAAAAATGACAGCTGTACTGTTCATAAGTAGGTGTGGGAAATGGCAAAGTTGGAAATCTGGAGTGAAAATATTATAATTTCGCAAAGTTACGAGCATGCGTGCAAACTGTGCAACGCACGCTCATAACAGTCATTTTATGGTGCATCATTACCAAATTTTCAACACAGGCATTTTAGGACTTCTACTCATTAACAGTGTCACTGCCATTTTCTTAATCTGTCCCAAACACTGATTTCCCACAGTGAAAGCGCTATTCTGCGCCGGAAGTGTGTAAACACATTTCCGCCAGGATGTGAACAATGACAGCTGTACTGTTCACAAGGAGGTGTGACAAAATGCCAATACTGAAAATTTGGAGTGAAAATATTGCAAATTCACGAAGTTATGAGCATGCGTAGCAACTGCACAGTGCACGCTCGCAAAACAGTCAAGTTTTGGATGTCACCAAATTTACAACATAGGCTTTTTGAGAGCCCACATCATGAACAGTGGCACTGTCGTTTCGTTACTCGGCCCTGGAAGGTGATTCCGCGCAGTGACCGTAAAATCACCTTTTGGGGCTGATTAATGTCATGACAGTCCAAGAATTCATGAGAAGGGGTCCCAAAAACCCCATGTTGAAAATTTGGTGCCAGAATTCCAAAAAATGACTGAGATATGCATTAAAGTTGGAAAACCCCCTATTTATTTCATTATACAGCTTACCGGCATTTCCTCAGTTCGCGGTCAGCTTTGAAGAGTGCAGACGTGTTCCCAGTCCACCAAAGATCATCGCACCAGCTCCGGAGGTAAGTATGGGGTGAGGGGGGGGTGTATGGGGAGGCAGGGTGCGCAGTGGGTGGGTGCGGTTGTGGAGGGGGCCATGGAGACCACCGGGGACCGCTTCCTTTTTTCAGGTTAAAAAAAAAAGACATCGCGGGACTGTTTTTTACATTATACAAAGAGTCGTGGCATGCTGGGTGGGCTCCCAGCATGCCAAAGGACCTTTCTTTAGGGGCAGCAGCCGATGATTGGGCACCCCTGGCCGCACACAACAAAAGGGGGGCTTAGATTATGTTGACAGGGATTGGGCACCCCATCGGCAGACAATAAAAGCGGGGAGGGTTGGTTACAGAATGCCAACGGGAGTGGGCCCCTCCGCAAAATCAACATTAAGATTACGCCGACGGGATTGGGGCCCCTGTCGGCACATAAACAGGATGGGGGGTTATATTGTTTGTGAACATGGCGGCAAGCCACTGCCATGTTCACAAACAATATCAGGGTTTGGAAGTTCTGCCCTGCAATGACGGGTCGCTCCCTCATTGCAGCGGATGGCTGACAGTGCAATGACGAGGCGGCCCCTGATTGCAGCAGCGAAATTGTCACAAGTTGGTGGCAAGGTTCCAAACTACTGTCACCAGCAGCGTGCAATGGCATTGGGGGGAGCGGGACAAGCCTTTGCAGGCTGTGGGAGCATTGGCCACAACAGTGCCGTGCCTCCACAACCTGCTTCTGAGCAAGCTGTACCAATATGTTTCTTGCGCTGCACGGAATCAACATAAAGATGATTGCTGTATTTCTTCCATTGTACTGTCTCATTGTGTATTCTCTTTAAGTTGTCACCTCCCCCCACCAAGCGAAAACCATTTTTTGGGTGGTGCACATGCTTCTCTGATTGGTGACTGTCTGTGTAGTATAAGAATATGCTCGCGAAGAGACGGTCTTGCAAAGCTGTTTTCTGACTATGGCGATTCTGCTAAGACACTTGCTTGTGAGCTTCCAAATGGTAGCAGACCAAAATATGATGAGGCAGGTTCATCAGGGGCTAGCACTGTTAAGGCTGGTCACAGTACCAGTAATAAGCAGCATAAGGGAAAGGGAGTAGCTCCTGCAAGTAAGGGCATTAGTGTGGCTACGTTTTTCTCTGCCAAATCAGTGGCATCAATGCTGGTGGGTGATGCAGATGCCAGTAGGGAAGAAAGTGACTCCATGGTCAACAACAGGAGCAGCACTGCAACAACCCATGAAAAGTTATAATGTGGGAATGTGGGTGAAGCAGAAAACTTGAGGGTAGTTGATGACCCCAAAATAGTCGAACAGCAGACGGAGCGTGAGTCAGAGTATCATGTTTCTACAGATCCTGATGTTAGAGCATCAAAACAAACACAGGGTGATGAAAAAAGTGTGGATGATGGGGAGGAGGCCATTTTCATATCTCCAGAGGATAGCCTCATAAGTGAAGCTGTGGATAATGATGATGGCGACCCTATATGGGAACCTGAGAGAAAGAAAATTAAAGCAGAGAGTACACTTGGGAGACTTCAGTACCAGGCTATGTATTGTTCAGAAGAGACCGAGGTGCAAAAAAGGGGGGAGGAGTGGCCCTGTATGTCAATGAAAATATCAAAGCTACGGAAATTCAGAATACACATAAGGAGCCAGAAGAACTGCGGGTCACCCTGAAACAGGAAATGGGACAGCCATAAGAACTGGGGTTGTCTACAGGCCCCCAGACCAGGGGAGGACGTGGGACATTACTGTTAGAGGATATACAAAACATGACAGCTAAAGGGGGTTCTGATAATGGGAGACTTCAACATGCCAGATACAGATTGGTCAATACCAGCAGGAACATCTGCCAGAACTAGACACATAGTGGATTCCCTGCAGGGGGAGGGCCTCAAACAACTGGTACAACAACCCACAAGAGACAGGGCTATCCTAGATCTAGTACTGACTAACAGGTAGAAGGTCACCTGGGGGCCAGTGACCATCACATGATATGGTTCAGTTTGGCTACTACATCTAAATCATCCCATTCCAAGGCAAAAATATGGGACTTCAGAGGAGCTGACTTTGATAAGATGGCCAACAGAGTTAAGCTAGCCCTGGCAAAAAGAAACACAGGTGAGGGGGGTACAGACAAAGTGGGCAAGCATTAAGGATGCAATACTTGAAGCAACATCCCATTGTGTTAGACAGAAAAGGAAGTGCAAAAGAAGAAGGAAACCACTTTGGTTCTCAAATACAGTAGCAGAAAAGGTCAGAGCCAAAAGGCTGGCCTTCAGGGAAATATAAGGGAACACAGCGGGATGAAGATAGTGAAGCATACCAAACTGCCCTAAGGGAAGCAGGGAATTCAGTAAGGCAGGCAAAGTCCCAAACTGAGGAAACACTAGCACGAACAATAGTTTTTTATTTTAATGGGTTCACCACAATATATCCAAGGCACACTGCCTTAAGGGTAGCTGGTCCATTCCACTGGGGTGTCAGACAGACAAGACATACTGATGAGTCCTGGTAGGACGAAACATGTGTCTATGTCATCTGTTAGCACCCTTTGCAAACTGTGTGAGAGGCCTTTTTGGCACCATGCAATTCTGCTTAAAGCTGGACCAGCATAACATTCTGTGGTGATTTGCATATGCAGCCCATGATGCTTTGCATTGTGGGGGCATGTGTGATTTTGTATTCTCTTGAAACTTGGCTTCCCAGCCAAATGCCCTTTGGGGTAACCCTTGCCTCAGTGTTTGTGCACAGAGGTTCTTTGTCTTTTAAGACTTTCTATAGATACATTAGTGAAAGGAGAAAGTCCAGAGGGGGTATTGTTAAGCTTAATGGAGAAAAGGGAGCATGTGAGGAGGAGGAGGACCATGTAAAAGCATCTATCCTAAATAGATACTTTTGCTCAGTATTTACTGAAGAGAAGGTAGGGCAGGGCCCACAGCTCAGCACCATGGACACAGGGGGGAGAGAGGTGAGCACTACTCCCTTCACAAAACAAAGGGTCCTACAAGAGCTTGCTAAGCTCAGGGTGGATAAGGCAATGGGACCTGATGGCATACATCCCAGGGTACTTAAGGAGCTAAAGGTGAAACTAGCAGAGCCATTAGCAGAACTGTTTAGTGAGTCTCTGAGCACAGGAGAGGTCCCAGAAGACTGGAGAAGGGCTCATGTGATCCCACTCCACAAGAGTGGTAGCAGGGAGGAGGCAGGAACTACAGACCAGTCAGTCTTACCTCAGTAGTGGACAAGATTATGGAGGCACTCCTTAAGGAAAGGATAGTGCAACACCTGGAATCCATAGGAGCACAGGATCCAAGACAGCATGGGTTTACAAAAGGAAGGTCCTGTCAAACTAATCTCATAGATTTCTTTGACTGGGTAACCAGAGTGGTTGACCAAGGGGGAGCAGTTGATGTCGCCTACCTTGACTTCAGCAAAGCTTTTGACACTGTTCCACATAGAAGATTGATAAATAAGCTGGGTAGGCTCGGGTGGGTCAGAAGTTGGTCAACTGGGTGGCAAACTGGTTGATCGGCAGAAAACAGAGAGTGGTGGTAAATGGTATACAGTCAGAAGAGATGCAAGTCACAAGTGGGGTACCTCAGGGATCAGTCCTGGGGCCAGTCCTCTTCAACATCTTAATTAGTGACCTTGCAGATGGACTAGAGGGTAAGGCTTGTCTGTTTGCAGATGACACCAAGATCTGCAAAGGAGTAGATGATCCAGATGGGGTGGGCAGAATGAGAAGAGATCTGGATAAACTAGCAAAATGGTCAGAAGAGTGGCAACTGGGATTTAATGCAAAGAAGTGCAAGATCATGCACATAGGGAAGAGAAACCCTGAAGTCACCTATAGGCTGGGAGGGGAGTTGCTAGCAGTCACAAAGGAAGAAAGAGACTTGGGCATCATCATCACTGATGACTGAAATCATCCAAGTAGACCTCTAAAGCAGTAGGTATGGCTAGGGGTGTTAGTGTATTAGTAGGGGTATCACACGTCGAAGAGGGAGGTAATAATCCTCTTTACAAGACACTGGTTAGGCCCCATCTGAGTACTGCATACAGTATTGGAGGCCACACCTTCACAAGGACATTAACCAAATTGAGGCAGTCCAGAGAAGGGCAACCAAAATGGTGCAGGGACTGCATCAGAAGACATATGAGGACAGATTAACAGAGCTCAATATGTATACCCTTGAGCAAAGGAGGGAGAGAGGTGACATGATCGAGGCATTCAAACACCTTAAGGGCATTAACAAAGGTGGAAGAGTCTAACATGTTTAAATATAAGAAAAATAGCAGGACAAGAGGACACAGCATGAGATTAGAGGGGGCCGATTAAGGGGAATGTGAGGAAATTCTTTTCACAGAAATGGTGGTGGATGCATGGAATGGCCTACCTCAAGAAGTGGTGGCTATGAATACAGTGTAGGGCTCAAACAGGCATGGGATAGGCATAAGCAGGGCCCGATTTTCCTGCGGCACATCGAACGAGGTTCTCGCGGCAGGGTTCTCATTTCTGCCGCAGAACTTCAAGTGCACTCACACCATTCTCGCGGCAATTCTGCAGCACATTTTTACCCTTAATTTTTTTCCTTTTTTGTTTTTTTGCCATATCTGACACAATGCACGTCAGAACAGAGTCATTTTATGGTGTTTGTCACTCAATTTTCAACATAGCCAGTTTAAGACCTCTGCTCATGAACAGTATCACTGTGATTTTATTAATCTGTCCGAACATTGATTTCGCAGACCGACCGCGCTATTGTGTGCTGCATGTGCGAAAACACATTTTGGGTGAGATGTGAAAAATGACAGCTGTACTACTCATAAGAAGGTGTGGAAAAATGGCAATGTTGAAAATCTGGAGTGGAAATATTGAAAATTCGCAAACCTATGAGCGTGCATAGGAACTGCGCAACGCACGCTCATAAAACAGTCAATTTTAGGAATTTTTTCACCAAATTTTCAACATCACCATTTCAAGACCTCTGCTCATGAACAGTGTCACTGTGATTTTCTTAATTTGTCCCATACATTGATTTCGCACACCGACTGCGCCATTCTGCGCTACAAGGGTGGAAACACATTTTGGGTGAGATGTGAAAATGACAGCTGTACTACCTAAGACAGTGTGGTGAAATGGCAATGTTGAAACTCTGGAGTGAAAATATTGAAATTTCGCGAACTTCTGAGCCTATACGTGGGAACTGCGCAATACTCGTTAAACAGTCATTTTTGGAATTTTGGCACCAAATTTTCAACATGGGGTTTGGGCCCCCTTCTCATGAATGATGTCACTGTCATGGTGGTATTCAGTCCCAAGGGTGATTTCGCAGTCACTGCAAATCACCCTTCAGTCGAATAACGCCATGACAGTGACATCATTCATGAGAAGGGGTCCCAAAACCCCATGTTGAAAAATGTGGTGCAAAAATTCCCAAAATGCCTGAGATATGCAATAAAGTTGAACCTCCTATCTAGCCCATTATACAGCTTACCGGCATTTCTCAGTTCGGGTCGGCTTTGAAGAGTGAAGACGTGTTCTGGTCCAATCAAGATCATCGCCAGTCCGAGGTAAGTATGGGGTGAGGGGTGGGGAGGTGGGTATGCAGAGAGTGATGCGGTTGGTGGAGGGGGCAAAAGAAGCAACGATGGAAGTTTTTTTTATTTCAGGTTTTATTTTTTAATAACACACAAGGAGGGGCGGTGAAGCCGGCAGGGGATTGGGCACCCCGTCGGCAAAGAGTTTTGCCACGCTGGGGTGGGCTCCCAGCGTGGCATATAAGCATTTGGGGGGGAGTGAAGCCGACGGGGATTGGGCACCCCTGGCCGGCAAATGAAGAGACGCTTGTTCTGGGATGGCCGACTGCAGTTGATGGCAAATTCCGTGGATATTTCCGCGGTTTGCTGCATCCGCGGAATCGCGGAAAACTCGGGGCCCTGGGCATAAGGGAGCAATACAAATGAGTATGAATAGATAGGCCACTGACAGAACAAAGGCCAATGGCACATTTATAAAGTAGAAAAAGAAATGGGCAGACTGGATGGGCCTTGCAGTCCTTATCTGCAGTCAACTTCTATGTTTCTATGTTTCTAAGTAGGGGAACAGGTCATTGATAAAACAACCCCCTGTTTCAAGTTCTTCTGCTAGAGTAGTGTCTGTGGATGACTTTGGAGTCACAGTAATAGATTGTGATGATCAGTCCAAGTCAAAGGTTGCATCACACCAGAAGTCATGCCTCAGACCTCCCATTTCAACCCCTCAAATATTGCAGTTCCCTATGCAGCACGGCCACTGTCATGTGATATCTAGGACACCAAAATCCCAAATTTGGGATTTTTTTCATTCAAGATGAAAAGGACGGGGGCCAGTTTGGTGGCGCTGAGGGTTGAGGCACTGGACACCACACCTTGCACCATGCCAACGACCCAGGTTCAGGAATGGGCTCAGGTCGGCAGGGGTCAGCAGGGGCAGGAGAGTATCGAGCATCTGAAGGACAACTCTCCTCTCCTTGGGGTGGATGGATTGTGTCTTCCACTACTACAGTGGCTCTTGGTGGAGATGAGGCAGCACATATCGCGGAGCATGTTGAAGTGTTGAGGCTGTGACAGACGTCCTGTAGGCAGGTGTGGAAGCATACCCATTGTGCACTGGATGTCATTGCATGTCAGAGCCTCGGGGCAACAGAATAAAGGAAAACAGCCCTGGCACCCAGGAAGGCGATGACGGATCCATAGGCGGCCCCCATAGTCTCCGCTGGCTCTTCCTAGTCAGCTCTTGGATTGCCTCTTCACTCTGCCGCCCGGTGGGGAACAGAGCTGGGGGTGGCAGCTGGAGTAGAGGAGGGGCAGACCCGGTTCATGGGTCTGACCTGGGAGGTTTCAGGCTGAGCGCTAAAATGGTTGACTCCCTGGGCCACATCTGAGAGAGTCCTATGGGACCAGCGTAGGACGCTACAAATAGAGTTGACAAAAAAAGATGAAAAGGATGAAACAGTGGCTATCTGCCAGCTTTATCAAGCATGTGTGAGGCATGGGAAAAAGGGTAGCAACCTTGGCACTGGGGGCCAGCATACTCTCCTCAAGACCAGGTACCTGGCACTCTGGACTCAGCACCAGAGGGAAGCTGATGTTGTAGTGGGGCATCCTCCCTTATCAACCTTACTAAGCAAGGTATCCCCTTCCCAATTCACTGTAAGTAGCAATGCAGGGAAAAGTTGTGAAGTAACCCCGGATGATTACAACAAGCATGAGGAGAAGGATGACTTAGAATGTTCGAGTAGCGTTCAGAGTAGCAGTGCTGGTGTCAGTATTTCAAACAACTGTAGTCATTCTATTACATCAACCCTGGTCCTTAAAAAATGTAAAATAGCATCATTCATTGGCTTCTCACCTGTGCACCCACCACAGCTCAAAGCTACCCCATCTATGCAAGTTCACAGAGCTCGAGCTTTTGACATATCCAGGGCAAAACTTCAAATAATGCAACCTATGTTGCAGAGCCTGTTCGAGCGTCACAGTAAATACCCGCCGAATCACGCTGCTGCACGTGAACTCAATGCCACCACTGTGGAAATACTTGCAATTGACCTGTTGCCATTCTCATCTGTGGAGAATGTGGGGTTCCGACGCTTTGCCGCTCATACCTGTTCAAAGTGGAAGATACCGTCCAGGCCATATTTTGCCATCCGTGCTGTCCTGGAGTTATATAGGACTTTAAGAAAGACATTAAGAGATGCCCTACAGCATTCCGCATCATCTTACATCCACTTAAGTCTGGATATGAGGACAAGTGGCAGAACAGCGAATAGTTCTTATTTATGTATTACAGCCCACAGGGCACAGCTACCTGGGGCAGTCTTTGATGCTGGAATGGGAAAGAACTGTAATCAGCAAGACTGTGGTGGTAGCAAGCAAGCAAGAAAGAAGGCAAATCTTTATTTATGTAGTGTCTTTCTGAAAGCAAGGTGTTTTACAAGAACAGATAATAAAACATATTATTAACAGTAACAATAACATTTTCAAATACATAAGTTAATTAAAATCATCTGGGAAGGCCATATTGAAAAGATAAGTCTTAAAATCCGATTTAAATCTCTCAGCGGTCAGGAATTCTCTCAGCTGACGAGGTAGAGAATTCCATAGGGTAGGGGCTGCAAAAGAAAAAGCATGAGCACCAGATGTCTTTAAGCGTACCCTGGGAATCTCTATCAATCCCTTGTCAGCAGATCAGAGAGGGCAGAGGGCACAGTAGGGAGTCAAGAGATCTTGCAGGTAGCTGGGTCCCTGTTCATGTAGGGCTTTAAAGGTCAGTAAACTGACTTTAAAGGTGATCCACCACTGAACAGGCAGCCAGTACAGTCTGCGCAGTACAGGCATAATATGGCTGGTCCTAGATGTACCAGTCAATAGCTGGCCACCGCATTCTGCACTAGTTGCAAGCAGCAGATATCACCCCCAGGAAGCCCTGGCAGAGGACATTGCAGTAGTCAAGGTGGGTGGTGATGAAGGCATGGACCAGTGTTGGTAGGTCATACAGAGGAACCAGGTGTTTCACCCGGGCCATAATCCTCAGATGGTAAAAAGAGGATTTGACAACTGCCAACACCTGAGATTTCAGGGTCAGGCTGTCGTCAAAAATAACACCCAGGTTACGCACCTGGTCTGAGGTATTGAGCTGGATGCCATCGAGCCAAAAGCCTGACGCCTGCCCAGTCTCCAAACCCACCCCAGGATGACCCAGGTACACAACCAGCACTTCGATCTTGTCCAGATTCAGTCTTAGCCAGCTGGTACTCATCCAGTCTTTGATCTCGATGAAACAGTTGTTAAACACAGAGACCACGTCATCCTGTCTGGGTAGAAAGGACATATACAGTTGAGTATCATCTGCATAGCAGTGAAAACTCAAACTGTATCACCCAATTATGTCTCCCAATGGCAGCATATACACTGCGAACAACATGGGTGCCAAAATGGAGCCCCACAGCACCCCACAGGATGGGGGGGGGGGCGTCAGATGAATAAATTTCAATAACCACCCTCTGAGACCTGCCCATGAAGAAGGAGTGAAACCATTCAAGGATTGTCCCTGACAGTCTACAGAGAAGCCGCAGGCACTCCAATAGCACACCATGGTCCACAGTGTCAAATGCTGCAGAGAGATTAAGAAGGACCAAGATGGTATGAGCCTTTCAATCTCTTGCTATTAGGAGAGCATTCAATACCCAGACAAGTGAAGCCTCAGTGCTATGTCTCTTCCTAAATCCAGACTGGAGAGCATCAAAGATATTGTTGGTCACATGGTGATCATCCAGTTATCGCGCAACCGCCTTTTCAATAACCTTCCCAACAAAAGGGACGTTAGAGATAGGCCTGTAGTTAGCTGGATAGTCTGGATCCAAGGAAGTTTTTTTTAGGAGTGGTCGCATGACTGTCTCCTTAAGGGAATCAGGAAAGACACCCCTCTCCAAGGAACTCCAGACAATTTTAGCTAGGATCAAGCAGATAGCATCTACACAACCCACTAATAGGGGTGTAGGGCCTGGATCCAAACTACAACTGGTTGGGCACAACATTTGGATGATCTTCACAATGTTCATGAATTCCAGCTCGCTAAAATCCATCCAGGCAGACTGAGTGTTCATCACCTCTCGCCGACCTCCGCAGTCCCTCATGGGGAGAGTCGGACCAATGCCAGACCGAATGTTGGCAACCTTATCCGCAAAGAATTGAGCAAACTCCTCACATTTAACCTGAGAAAATACCCTTTCAGATCAGAGACAGATTGGATTGCACAATCTGTCTACAGACCGGGAGAGCTGAGCTGGTCGATTCTGTGCAGCAGAAATCTCCCTGGACAGGAACTCTACCTTCTTATGGGTGATTTCCGATTGATAGCCCTTGTAATGTTCCATCAATCTAGCCTGTCAACATCCTGGCCTGACCTCCACCATGCTTTCTCCAGCCTTCGGCCAACTCTCCTCAACTCCTTCAAGGAACTATCAAACCAAGGGGTCCTTGGGCGAAGAGTGAGTGGTCAAACAAGAACAGGAGCAATCTTGTCCAGGGCATCTTCCACCACCCTATTATAGGCCAGTATGAGATCCCCTGGACTCATGCATTCACCCGACAAACCCGATAGATCCAGTACCGCCAATAGACCATATGGGGTAATACCCCTTAAAGAATGGTACTGGACCATCTCCGTAGGGGCATGTCCATTTGGGGGGGCCCCGAAACTGAACCTTATGGTATGATGGTCAGACCAACTATTGCAAGAGTTCATCTTTGACCCAGGCATTGAAGCCCCTCAGAATTAACCATCTGGGCGACTCCAATGCCACATCAACGATGAAGTCCGCTATCTCCTTCAGGAATTCTCCACCATCAACCGGGTGGACGGTAAATGAGGAGCATCCTGCACCCTACACCCTCACCCAGGATACACTCGAAAGACCTGGTGGACCCCACTGGCACATCCACAAGGCCCAGTTCCCCCCTAAATATAATGGCAACACCCCATCCCCTACGATCCAACCTCGGGCTGTGTATCACCGAGAACCTAGCCGGGACAGCAGAGGCCAATATAGGGACTGCATTTTCATCCAGCCAGATCTCAGTGATGCATACAAGATCTGCTGTTCCAACAAAATCAGCTATAATAGCCGTCTTGTTTTTAATAGATCTGGCATTACATAATACCGCCCTAGTCGGATGAATTGTCGAGGAAGACCTCAACTCCTGCCCATTAACTATGGAGCCCTTAGGTATGGGGACAAGACATGAGATACCTCTGTCCTGTCTCCATTTCACCCCAGGGCGCCTCCTGGTCCCTACCACCTCAATCTGTCCCCCCTTTCCAGTTCCCCACCAGGCCCAGTCCTGCCCCTTCTCCTTTGCCTAGCTATCCCCAAAGCTTGGCACCTTAAATAAATTTCCGGTGATAATGCGATCTTCCTAGTAGTCACCAGCATGCCACGCTTGCAATAAGGAGTGTAGCAGGGTTGCATACAGGTGAAAATATATTACAATCACTCCTGATCGAAATAGATGAGTGGCTGCACCCATCGTCTCTGAAAACTGGCTTCATAGCAAGTGATAACAGTTCAAATATGGTGAAATGTATCAGCAATGGTGAGTTTGTGAGGGTTCCATGCATGGCACACTGTCTCAATCTTGTAGTACATGAGTTTCTGTAATACGGAGAAACCAAGAAAATGCTGACTGTTGCCTGCCGCATCTGTGCCCACTTGTGGCTTCGGGAAAGGCCCATGACCAACTTACACAGCTGCAGATCCAAAACAGCCTCCCTCAGCACAGCCTCAAGCTTGAAGTTGTCACAAGATGGAACTCCACTCTATATATGGCAGAGCACTTTTATGAGCAGTACATATAGGATAGTGTACGGCTACCCATAACACTACAAGGCTATTCTTCCACCGAGTGGATACACTGCCGACTGATGACCTCGACAGCGAAGCTCGAGAGGTCTCCAAGTCGGCAATGTATCTACGAGGTGAAAGAATAGCTGAGTAGTGTTTGGGTAACCACACTCTGTTCTTTATAGTGTATGGTACCCGAAAAAAGACAAAAAGAGACTCACTTTTCCATATTTTCACTCGGTTCTGCCGAGGCCCTCGATTCACAACTGCCGCTGCCCAGCACACTCCCGCGCCCCTCTCACACAGCAAGGGATGAATCAGGATGTCTGCTGTAGCCCCTTGTACTATGACGTCCTCACTAACGCAGAACAAAAAGTTGTTCTGCAATCGTGAGGTCGTCACTACTGCAGCAGAACAACTTTTTGCAGTCTATGGATTTCCATACACAACCGCATTCCACCATACACTATAAAACAATCTCAGAATACCTTGTGATGCACGCAAGCTGTGATACTTCGGGAGCATCAGTGTGTCTCTGACCACTGAGTAGTGGCGACTCATGGATTCCACAATCCTTATTCTGAGGTCCTTTGAGCATGCCACACAGGCAGTGAGTGGGGACACTGCATCTATTTGTCAAGCCATCCCATTGCTATAGGTGCTGAGGCAGACCTTGCTGAATCTCCAGTCTAGCCTAGATGTGGGCGTAGATAGGTCAAGCTGTGCAACACTGAAACACATGCTTCAAATATTAGACAGCAATAGACACAGCTCAAGAATTCAGCAATCTCCCAGATTTGGAATAGCCACAATGCTAGACTCACGCTACAAACGTGGCATGTCATCCATACTTGGGGAAGGGGGGCATGATCAGGTGCAAACTCTCACTAATCAGCTGGTCAGATTGGTTCATGGGGCACAGATGTCACAGGCAAAGTTCTGCAAGTCACATCATATCCAGGATGATGGCCATGGTGTTCACAGTACCGCCATTAAGGTGGCTGAAAAACAAGGACTGGACTCAGGTGGGCATTTGCCCATATATCCACTTTGGGATGCTTTGTCACAAGTTGGAATTTGTGACCTGGAGGGGGGGTACAGGCTGACAACTCTGAGTCATCAGGACTATGGGCAGCACAGAGCATGGTGGAGGCCTATTTGACAGAAAACAGGTATCTGACCATACTGGAGAATCCTCTGATATATTGGAGTGGCAAGGTGAATGAATGGCCAGTGCTAACATCAACAGCACTGAAATACCTTAGCTGCCCACCCTCTAGTGTACATGTGGAGAGGGTATTTAGTTCAGCGGGAGCCATGGTGAGGAACCTGCGTACTAACCTATCACCTACAAATGTGGGCATGCTGACATTTATAAAAATGAATGAAGGGCACATTCCACCTAGGACAAGCACATCTGTGTTTGTATCCAGCCATGATGATGGCGGTGCTGATGAGAGGGGAGTAGACCATCATGGTGGTAGCAGCAAACTGAGTTCCACTGAGGTTGAATATGCGCTCATGGAAAAAGAAATCCCCAGTGGGGATAACTCCAGCCTGGAGGACTGCGAGAGCTGCTTCCTCATTGATCAGGATGAGGACATTGTTGGCAGTGCATAAAGACAACGGGCCAGACTTACAAATGTCGGACGCACACTGCAACAATGGCAGCTGGCACCAACCGCCACTGCATCAGGGACCCTGCACCACATTCTGAAAGAGCAGGGTCTCTGCGCCAGAAATCCCAGAACTGCTAAAACAGCAGGGGTGCACCGAAGCAAATGGCACACCTGCGTTCAGTGACACCGGGGTTCCAGCTCCCCCCATGGGGCAACTAAAGTGCTGGCATGGTGACTGGGGATGGGGTGCATACATATGGCCAGAAAGCGAGGCTCAGGGGTAGCATGCTTCACGAGGTGGCACTGTTGCAGGGGGAGAACAGGTGGGCAACCATAGCAGTGCAGTTGCACCTGGTTGGGGGTGCTTTGTATGGCACCATACTGGCATGGATACATAATGGGATATGGGGTTATAGCATCACATAGCACCATGGCCCCATGATGGCATGGCCCAGGCAGCAGTCCCCAGGGCCGTGCCAACATGGGACCCTGGTTCTGTGTGACACTACACCCCCCATACCCCATCGTGTGTCCGTGTCAGTATGGTGCCATACATAGCACCACCAGGTGCAACTGCACTGTGATGGCTGACCACCCATTCCCCACCTGCAACAGTGCCACCCCATGCAGTATGCCACCCCTGTCACTGCCTGTTAGGGCACTCTTGCCAAATGTCCCCAAAGAGTCCAGGGTGGCGCAAGGGGCTTAGACCACCTTTTCAGTGGTCTATCTCCAGCCCCTTGTTGTGGCCATGGTGGGGTTTCCTGCATCCCAAAAAAGGGGATGTGTCAGCCCTGCCATGGCGCAGGCCCCCTTGCGACCTGGCACACCTGTTGGTGGGCACAACCTGTGGTGCAAGTGGGATTTGACACAGCTGCATTGGAGGTGGACGCAGGCTGCATTTCTGCATACCGTTTGACACAAGTCACAACTTGCAGCAAACCTTTTCCTTTTGGATGCAAACCCCTTGCATCTCTCTAAGGGCTTTCTGACTCCGGCCGTAACATTTTCATAAAAGTCCTTCTTCCTCTTCTAACTTTTATAATGACATTTCTTTATTTTTTACCTTCTTTGCCGTTGCCAACAGTTCCCAGAATGTGTTTAGTCATTATTCATATAAATACATCTCACCTTGTAGCCACTGCCAGCATGCTTTTTGATAGAGCCTGCCATTGCAAAATATAAGCCACCATAGCCAGCTAGCATGACTGCTGAGAGAGCGAACTCCTGCCATTGCCCAATATGACACCACAGTCAGCCAGCCCGCTTGTTGAGAGAGAGCGATCCTGCCATTGCAATATGTAAGCCACCACAGCCAGACAGCCTGCATGTTGAGAATGATCCTGCCATTGCCAAATATGACACCACAGTCAGCCAGCCTGCTTGCTAAGAGAGAGAACTCCTTCCATTGCCCAGTATAAGACACCACAGTCAGCCAGCCTGCTTGTTGAGAGAGAGAGATCCTGCAATTGCAATATATAAGCCACCACAGCCAGCCAGCCTGCTTGTTGAAAGCCAGAGAGAGAGAGAGAGAGAGAGAGAGATTCTGCCATTGCGAAATATAAAACACCACAACCGGCCTGTCTGCTTGCTGAGCGAGAGAACTCCTGACATTGCCCAGTATAAGACACCACAGTCAGCCAGCCTGCTTGTTGAGAGAGATCCTGCCATTGCAATATATAATCCATCACAGCCAGTCCGTCCGCTTGTTGAGAGAAAGAGAGAGATCTTGTCATTGCCAAATATAAGACACCACAGCAAGCCAGCCTGGTTGCTGAGAGAGAGAGCTCCAGCCGTTGCCCAGTATAAGACACCACAGTCAGCCAGCCTGCTTGTTAAGAGATATCCTGCCATTGCCAAATATGACACCACAGCCTGCTAGCCTGTTTGTAGAGATAACACAAATGTCAAAAACAACGTCCAGCCAGTAAATAGCTGCACGATTATTCTACACATGCCACTTCAAGGAATGCCTGCCTAGTATCCACTTGTCTCCAATGCGGCTGCCAGTGTGACAAACACCACCAAGTCCAGATATTTTTCTGCTTGTACAGCTTCTGCAACTGCAAAGAATCCTTAGCAATCTGTTTATTTAGCTACTGCTTACCAATGCCTGACTGGTTGTATATTACAACCATGCACCTGAAGTACATCAAAGTCCTGAAGTTCATGCTGCCATGGTAAGTTCATGTCCATGGAAGCAGCATTATTAGTCTGCCACTAATGTACCACAGTACTTTGTGAATAAATTTTGTTTTTGTCATTATCCGCATGTTCATGATAGACTGCTAAATTTGCACCAATTATTTAGTTGCAAATAAGGTAGTGATAAATAACGATGAGTTCCATCATTTAGGCTGGACTATGTTTTCATATACTTACTCTGCTGTGGTCGATGAATATTGTCACAATTAGTTGAACGATATTTGATATATGACATGGGAAAAAAGTAAGAGTAAAGTACTGTACTTCTACCACAGTGAGGAATATGTTCCAATGTTGGTCTTTCTGCATTTTTCTTTCCCTGCACGTGCTGCTGCATCCTGGCTGTCGATAGCATCAATGCAGCATCAGACAGTGAACAGCCTTTACCTCCTCAACAACATCAGTAATTTATTAGTAAGTATCATTCTGATTTTCTGTGTATGTTCCTTGAATTTTGTTGTTATTGTTGTTTTTTTTTAATTTTTTTTCCATAGATTAACGGTATGCCACTATGGGCAAATAGAGGCCACATAATTTCTGTTTTTCTTCACGGGTGACAGGTGTACTTAGTAAGATGGAAAATCTACAAACTCCTTCCAGTGCATCTACAACAGTGTTGTAGTGCGGCTACATAATTTATATTATCCACAGGTAAAGTATGCTTAGTATTCTCTATTTTCTTTTTATTTTATTTTTATGTTTTGTTCTCCTTTTTCACAGGTGGGAAGTATTTAACAGTGGGCAAATACAGGCCACATAATATCTGTTTTTTATACACAACTGACAGATGTAGGTAATAAGGCATGGAGTCTAAAATGTCTATTCTGTGAGTGTACCACAGTAGTCCAGTGTGGGGAAATAACTCTCCATTTTTTCTTCACAGATGGTTACTAGTCTGATGTGGAGTTGACAGTGGATGTAACAACACGCAGGCAGCACCACACTGGGTACTTGAATGAACTCTAAATAATATCTTCTTCTCTTCACAGGTCACATCGATGTGCTACGGAGTCTGCAGTGCGGACTCATCAGGCTGTATTAATACATCAGCTGGTATCTTACAATCTCCAGACGGATAACAATGCAGATAAAGTGAAGTGATGGAAAGTACCTGAAAGAACAGCAACAGAAAATGAAACAGCATGATGAAAAACTCATTTACAGTGCAACCACCCACCGAAAGAAGAACTTACTGTTTATGATCGTAAAATGTACAGAATTACCCAAGAAGACACAGGCTTGGACCAATGCAGCAGTATGCTTTAAGCACTGTAGTGATAACACCTTAAAAGGAAAAAAAACATTATGAAAAAGTGTTTAGAAATTATACACCACACCAAAACAAAAAATACTTAACTTCTATGATTTAAAATATGTCTGAATTCTCTGAGGAGACGAGGCTGGAACCCATGTGCAGCAGCATGGTTTAATCACTCTGGTGGTGGTGATAAGACCTGAAAATGTAAAAGAAAAAAACAAACAGTACTGAAAAATGGTTAGAAATGAATGACCAACCCCACTCCAGAAAAAAAAGAAATTTACCTTCCTGTTCTAGGCAGCACATCAGCAATGCAAAATGAAAAGAATCATGGCCAACACACCCCTCCAGCATAAACAGTCAATATGTATGACAATTCCCTGCAAGTAAACAGCAAGACCGAATGCTTACAATACAATAACAAACAAGATGACTTCAGATTTAAATGTCAGTGTCACCAAACATGGCATTGAAAATTACAGTAACTTACCATTGGTACTATGACTACTGCCACACCGGGCAGCATCTATCAGTCACCACAAGCAACAGACATTCGCAGAACAAAAAATGTTACTTCAAACTGTGCTCATCTGGGGGCATCAGCAGCACACTTTACCATGTCAAGAAAGATAGAGAACGTCTCATTATTGCTCACTGTTTGTCCCAGTGTAGTCAACATCAACATTATCATCATCATCATCAGCAGCAGCACAAATGCCAGTAATTACGAACTCCAGATGTTGAAGCTCTTATTGAAACCTCTCATTATGTATAGTCAGGGTTCTTATTTAACACACGATATTGACTTTTCGTTCTCGTCCAGTTTTTTCCTATATTTTATCAACAGCAGCACCATCATGAAGAAAGTGCATCAAGGCAGTTTTTCACGTGGGACAATTATACACATTTGTGTCTCTCTGGCTAAACTTTCAGGAGTATGGCCAGAAATATGTTGCACTTATTGGAAAACTTTTTCATGTGGTTATTTTCCACTTCTCTGGACAGTTGTACACAGCAGCAAGGCAGTTTTTCACTGGGACAATTATACACATTTCTGTCTCTCTTGGTAAATTTTCAGGAGCACGGCCAGAAATATAGTGCACTTATTGGAAAACTTTTTCTGTTTGTGATGGAGGGGCAGCATCAGGACTCTGCTGAGTCCAGACCAGGTGGTGCTGGAGCACCAGTAAGGCACCACACCTTAGCAGACATGTTTTTTTTTAAAGGGACTGTGGCCCCCCCCAGCTCAGGAAGGGAGTTCTGCTGCTTTAGAGCAGCAGCAGCAGCAAGAAAAAGAAACTGCAGGAGCAGGAACAGCGGCAGCAGCAGCCACAAGTCCCCCCCCCCAGCAGGAGCCTGCCGCCTCCTCTTCTGCTGCTCCCCCAGTCCCGCAGTGCTCTGTGGTGTGGAATTTTTTCAACATGCACCCTGCATATGAGACAGTGGCCATCTGCAAGGTGTGTGGGTGGTGTGTGAGGTGTGGCAAAAAAGGGAGCCGTCTTGGGACCAGCAGCCAGAGGACACACCTCCGTATCCACCATCTCACTGAGTGGAGGGTCAAAGAGTGTGATGTGGCTGCATCACGTAATGGTGGTGGTGTTGATGGCCCTGGGGGAAATGTGGAGCAGTGTGAGGTCAGCAGTGCTGCTGCAGCACCAACAGCGAGTCAGTGACGGCGTGGCAGGCATGATGTGAACCTCAGCAGTACTTCTGGTGTACCTCAGCAGCGCCATTATGACCCCATGGCACCAGCCACAAATGGCCATCTTGTTGTTCCGTGGGCTGAGGTGAATGATCTGTGCCAAGAATTCAACACCTTCTGGCAGCAGGTGATGGATCAGCTTGACAGTGTCATATCCAACCATGAGAGGATCCTCACTCTCCTGTCCAAGCGGCGTGGTGATGATGGTGGTGGCCCTGGGCATGGCTCATCGTCTGGCAGTGCTGGCGGGGTGGTCTGAGTTGTTCTGTTTCAAGTTTTATTTTCATTTATATGTAGTTATTCTGTCATCTCTGTTCTCGACTTCTCCACTCTCTAGTCCCTCCATTAAAAATAAAAAACACCCCAAAAATAAAAATAGTAAAATAAAAGCTCTGTTGTTTTAAGGTCTGCTTTCTCTGTCCTCCTTTTGAGTATTGTTTCATTCGTGTGGATATCCTTTCCTTCTCCAGTTCTGTTATTTCTTTAGTCCTTTTTACACATAATGAACCACAGTCCTTCCTTTCATTTTTGTCACTGGTTCATCATGTGTACTCACTCCTTCTATCCACAAATGTCAAGTATTTGCCACATTACATAAATTGTTTACCCATGGTATGTGATGGTGCGTAGTGTAACTGGTTGTTGTGTGCAACCGCCAACCACCCAAAGAAGTGCAAACCATAACACAAACATGAGCTATTCTACTGAGAAGTTAAACATAAATCTGTTTTAAGCACTTAATATGTTTGCCAGAAAAGTGAAGTTGTGTCCCCAGAGAGAAAACGCATCTTTTCAGTCAAATACTGTTGCCGCACACACCAGAGAAGGCGGTGCAAAGCATATGTGAAGCTTGCAAGAGAACATAAACATATTTATTGTACTAAGCATTTTTGGGCCTGCTGCTCCACACCACTACCACTACCACCACCAGCACGTTGCCAGAAATGTGAAGTTGTGTCCCTAGAGAGAAAACGCATCTTTTCAGTCAAATACTGTTGCCGCACACACCAGAGAAGGTGGTGCAAAGCATATGTGAAGCTTGCAAGAGAACATAAACATATTTATTGTACTAAGCATTTTTGGGCCTGCTGCCCTGCCACCACTACCACTACCACCACCAGCACGTTGCCAGAAATGTGAAGTTGTGTCCCTAGAGAGAAAACGCATCTTTTCAGTCAAATACTGTTGCTGTACACACCAGAGAAGGTGGTGCAAAGCATATGTGAAGCTTGCAAGAGAACATAAACATATTTATCGTACTATGTATTTTTGGGCCTGCTGCCCCGCCTACCACTACCACTACCACCACCAGCACGCTGCCAGAAATGTGAAGTTGTGTCCCTAGAGAGAGAAAACGCATCTCTTCAGTCAAATACTGTTGCTGCACACACCAGAGAAGGTGGTGCAAAGCATATGTGAAACTTGCAAGAGAAACACTATTGCCGCATGGAGAGGGTACTTTGATGCTGCTGCATGCTGCTGTTGTTCCAAAGTCAGAGAAATGGCCTCTTGCTTGGTGTGGTCTTGGATTCATGATGGCATATAGATATACTGCACAGATAAGCACCTTTGTTTTCTTTTCATTGTAATGGGGGGGGTTATTGCTACTGTTCAAAGTCTAATATATTCATAATTCTCTGTCATTGATTTTCAGTTATTTGTACATATGACATTATACTGCTGGACATCCACAACATAGATGCTGTAGTCTGAATCATGCCCGACATTGGCTAACCATGAAGGTAAGTATTTTTTTGTTTGTGGGGGGGATTGCTTGCCGAGGGTTCATGACGGCACATAGACATACTGCACAGGTAAATACCTTTGTTTTGTTAAGGGAGTGGTGGTTATTGGTACTGTTCAAAGTCTAACATATTCGTACTTCTCTTTCATTGATTTTTAGTTATCTGTGCCGAATGCAGATAGATGGCATCATACTGCTGGACAGATACAACACAGATGTTGTTGTCTGACTCATACACAACATTGTTCAACCACGAAGGCAAGTATTTTGGGGGGGTTTAGGGTGTTGCGAGTTGACTTGTTTCTGTTTCATAATTGATAAATTAATTTCATTTCTTAATCACTGACTCTGCTGTTCTTCCTTATCTTTACAGGTATTCCTTGTGCCTGAATTTGTTGCAACAATGTGCTTGATGATTCACCAAGCAAATTATGTCAGTCCACAGAGAGCACCTGGAAAACAAGAAAGGATTTTTGTGAATAAAAGTCGTGGAAAGAAAAATAAAGTAAAAGAAAATGTTAAGAGGAGAGTTTTGAGGAGGTACAGGATGCAATTCTGTTAAACATTGGTGGCAATGAATTGTCAGTCACTATGGTGGTGGAAGTGATAGCCAAGCCAATGCCGTTTCTTACTTGATGTGATTGTGAGGAGGAGGAGGACATAGCTGAAACAGCCCAAGGAGGTAGAGGAGGTGGTTCTCTTTATTACAATCGGCTGCCTACTACATACCGATATCACTGGTGGTAGAAGTGCTGTGCCATGTGTTTCAGCCTTTGTTGGAGGAGGATCCAAGGCATCTACAGTGCACACAAGAGATAATAGGAGGAGGAGAACGGTGAGATGTTGAGGTCACTGCTGCATGGTGGCGATGTTTCTTGTTGGCTAGAGCAGGTGAGCTGTTCAGTAATTCGTAAGCAGCATAGTGTATTGTTTACAGTTGTTCAATTTGATGTGATTAAGAAGCAGCACTAATTAATAGTTGTTGATGTATATCTCAGCACTGAATGTGATACATTATTATTGTTATTAAGTTGACATCCAGGAGTACATGGTTGTGGATGGGTGGAAACGTTGAGGGAGAAGGAGAAAATAAATAGTAGAGTTCATTATTCTTCCACTTCCTCCATGAAGCATCCCTCACAGTCTTCAATACTGGAAGTGTCACCATAGAGGAATTCCCTCTCCATCACTGCTTCATCCACTTCAATGTTGCAAAATAACGAGTACGTCCCAGTCTGTCTAAAGCACTTTCCTCCTCATCATCATCATCACTGGCAATCGGTGCTGTTACCATGGAAATTACTGTTTTTGAGGGTATGTGAGCCTCATTCATTTTGATAAAAGTCAGCATGCCAACATTTTTAGGAGATAGATTTGTGCACCTGTCATGCAAAATGGCACCCACTGAACTGAACACCCGCTCAATGCTGACACTGGAGATCTACTATCACCAACAGCACCACTTTCAAATTGCACTTCAGCACCAACAGCCTCCAAGCCCACAGTTGTTTGTTTGCTGGTGGTGCTGCTGACTTCCTCTCACTGTGTAACGTGACATTGAGACATCCATCAACATGTCTGCCATAGATTCTGCAGAGAAAAACTTAACGGCAGGAAAGCCAACACCAGGGCCATATACTTTGCTTCTACTGCTACTGCCTGCCACAGAGTCATCTGAATGCTGTCCCTGTGCTTTCACAGACATGTTTCTGGTTCCTGCACCACTATTAGGATTAGTATTAGGAACCACAAATTGGGAAATGTTCTTTGTGGCCGCTCCACGGCCTCTCCCTTTAGTTGCTCTTTTCTTCTCAGTCATTCTTCAGCACACGCAGGGACACAACAATCACTCAAGTTAAATCGCTGTCTGGAGAACAGAGATTTGTTTCCTAAATACAGGTGTGTATGCAGGGACACAACAATCACTTGGATTAAATCGTTGTCTGGAGAACAGTGATTTTTCCCCTAAATACAGTTGTGCACACAGGGACACAACAATCACTCAGCTTAAATTGCTGCCTGGAGAACAGTGATTTTTTTCTTAAATACAGTTGTGCACACAGGGACACAACAATAACTCATCTTAAATCGCTGTCTGGAGAACAGAAATTTTTTTCCTAAATACAAGTGTGTACGCAGTAATTTTTTTCCTAAATATAAGTGTGTACGCAGTCACACAACAATCACTCAGGTTAAACTGCTGTCTGGAGAACACTGATTTTTTTTCCTAAATACAGGTATGTACGCAGGGACACAACAATAACTCATCTTAAATCACTGTCTGGAGAACAGTAATTTTTTGTCCTAAATACAGTTGTGCATGCAGTCACACAAAAATCACTCGGGTTAAATCACAGTCAGGAGGACAGTGATTTTTTTCTTAAGAAAAGACAGGGCACTTGCCGACTGATTTTGTTCAGAAGAAAACTGTGCCTTCTAAACTGCTCCTACCCTCCCCAGGCCCACTCAAGCCACCAAACCACAGCTTCTAACAGAAAACTAAATACTGCAAATAAACAATACAGGACGGAGAAAAGCAACACAAAAAATCACTGTATGTGCAAAAAGCACTCACAGTAACAGTTCTGAAGCAATCTGACAAACAAAATGCTCTTTTATATAATGTCTTTAGATTTGACTCTAAGCTGCAGCACAAGCTCTGCTCTCTAAGCCTCTCTCAAACACACTATACTCACAGAATGAGAAAATTAGCTTCTTATTGGCTGTTCAGCAATATGTGACCTCATATCCCATGGTTCACTGCAAACCTCGACTATTTTGCTGGACTTCCCCAGCGAAGTTCAAGCTTTGCAGATTTGGGGCACCTGTAGCATTGACTGTAACAGAAATTGAAGTCCCAAATGCTTCGAAGTGGGTCTTCACAAGGCGAAAGCTTCGTAGAATACTCGGAATCTGCAAAGTTTTAAGTGGAGCGAATTTTGACAATTTTGCACACCTCTACCTGTGAGATAATTGGATGTCCCCCTTTTGTATATTTATTGGATCCCATATTGTACTATTATAGGGGTGCTATCACACCCCTATAGTTAGGGTTTATTCTTCACTTCTATGTTAAACTCAAACTTTTGCACTTTTCAAGTGCTTCACATGCAATTTTGCATGAGCCACCAGTGATCAAATACCTCTTGATGTGGCAAGCTTCATTTCAGTTGGACATGTGGGTGCAGAGATATAGAGTGTCAAAAAACATGTAAATTACCCTTTTTGGTCAAATTGTAATACCGCTGCACAAAAAAGTGTGGAGTTTTAGTCTGATATTTTCAGGATAGAAAGGTACTGGGTCACATATGTGCCTTTTGAAGATTTGGTTAAAAAAAATATTAATTTGTTCAAAAGTTATTACATTTTAAAGTTTCCCATTATTTTCAGTGGGAAAAGTTAGATGTTCACCTTGAAAAAGGATTCTGTATTGCAAATTGGCAATTCTTTGTCACAAATGAGTAATCCTTTGTCACAACTGGGGAATCTTTTTTTGTGCTTTTTGCACTTTAATAACTTCACAACTGTTCAACCGATTTGCATCAAATTTTGCATGTTGTGGGTGCAGAGCTAGGGAGTGTCAAAACATGTGTAAATTACCATTTTTGGTCAATTCTTTATCACGCTGTTGCGCAAAACCAGTGTAGAGTTTTGTTCTGAAACTCAGGGTAGAAAGGTCTTGCGACACAGATGTGCCTTTTGAAGATTTGTTGGCAAAATATTAATCTGTTCAAAAGTTATTACATTTTAAAGTTTCCCATTATTTTCACTGGTAAAAGTTAAATGTTCACCTTGAAAGAGGATTCTGTGTCACAAATGAGCAATCCTTTGTCACAAATGGGTAATCATTTGCTGCAAATAAGGAATCTTTTTCCGTGCTGCCACTATTTTGTTTTTTCTTAGTAAGGCAAACAAATTCAGAAAAATGAAAAAAATATAAATGTTTTGTGAAGTAACCAACAATGTGTTCTGTTAATTGGGACCATTTTCAGCTAATTCTGTTGTTAGTTTTTTGGAAAATGACTTATAAGTGTGTATTTTTTAACGCTGAAATTCTATTCTGTCTTTTTTTGTGCTTGGGGGTCCTTTTTTGCAAATTGCGAAAAATGAAGCACAAAAAAGGACCCTATTTTGCAATTTGCAAAAAAAGAAATTCCTTTTTCGCAAATTGTGATAAAAAAATACAGAACAGGATTTCAAAATGATTGAACTGCACAATCTGGTAAAACTGCCCCAGATTCCCCTCTCTTCCTGGTGGTGCAGTGGACCTTAGCCCCTCCCTCGGTCACTGTCACCATATCACATATATGATTCCCTGGTAGTCTATTGGTCCCTCCCTCCCTTCCCGACGTCCAATTGCCATCCCTGTATAAAGAAAATATTTTCCCTGCTAGTCTAGTGGTCCCTCCCCTGATGTCTGATCACCATCCGAGTATAAAAAAAATTATTTTCCCTGGTAGTCTAGTGGTCCCTCACCCCTCCGCTGATCGCTATTCAGTTATAAAGAAAATAGTTTCCCTGGTAGTTCAGTGGTCCTGCCCCTTCCTCGTTTTCCAGTCACCATCGCCATATGATTCCCTGGTAGTCCAGTGGTCTCTCCCCCTCTCCTATTCTCTGATTGACATCCCCGTATTACATATATGATTCCCTGGTAGTCTAGTGGTCCATCCCCCCCACCCAATGTCCGATTGTCATCCCATCACCATATTCCAGTGGTCCCTCCCTCATTCTCTGATCGCCATCCCTGATTTACATATATGATTCCCTGGTAGTCTAATGGTCCCTTGCCCTTCCCCGGATGTACGATCGCCATCCCCATATAAAGAAAATATTTTTCCTGGTTGTCTAGTGGTCTCTCCCACCTCCCACAATGTTTAATCGCCATCCTCACAGAAAGAAAATATTTTCCCTTGTAGTCCAGTGGTCCCTCCCCCATTCTCCAGTCACTAACCCTGTGTTTCTTTTATATGTCCCTGGTGTTTAGTGGCCTCCCCCCATTGCTGTCTCCAGCCGAAATAAAGAACTGTCCCTCAATGGGTTTTTTTTAACCCTGCAAAAAAAAAAAGTTCCCTTGCTGATCAGCCCACCTCCCACCACCCCACACCCCCAGTACACCCCCACACACTCTCAGTCACCTAAACAGGTCCCAGGTTCAAGATCCAATCTCTGAACCAAGGCACATTTTGTTACTGGAACCGGCAACTGCAATATGAGAAACTAAGGTAAATGCAGTTCAATGTATTTCAATGGAGTTTTCAACTTTGATGCAGCCATGTTTGGACATTTTCACACCAAATTTTCAACATGGCCTTTTGGGGACCCCACCTCATGAACAATATCACTGAAATTACGCAACTCCCGCCCAAAAGGTGATGTTGTGGTTGCTTGGTGATATCACCTTTTGGGCATTATTTAACATTTTTAACTGCATTTGTTCATGAAGTGGGGATCATAAGAAGGGCATGTTGAAAATTTGGGGTCAAGATATGTAAAAATGGTGAAGTTATGTGCATTCATTTAAATTTAAGTATGCTCCCTCATAACTTCGATAATTTTCAAAATGTTTACCCAAATATTCAACATAGCCATTTTTTTATTGCACCTCATGAACTTGACAGCTGTCATTTTTCAAATCCTGGCCAAAATGTCATTGTGGCGGCTTGGAATGGTGTTTCGGTGCGAATTTGAAAATTCTCAGCCTAGTATTCATGAGGTGGGTTCAAGGCTATGCTGACAATTTGGCTGCTGATTTGGCAGCAGTGTTTCCACAGCAACATACATGTATGTATCTATGGAGGGATGGGAGCGTAGGGCCCCGTGGGCTCTGCGCTCCCACAGGCATATAAGAATATGATTATACTATCTCAAAAAATAAGGAAATTAGTTGCAAAAAAACCTCATTAATGCACAAGTTAGAGTTCCAACAAAAAAAGTAGGGAAATGTGCCATTAGGGTTTCCAACCCTAATACCCCACCCACACCCTGCAGGCAGCAACAGGTGTAGGGGGGTCTTGGGGTTGTCAACACTAATGCTCAACCCATTCTCATATACTGTACCAATCTCAGTCTACTCACTCATGGAATGGGGTGAGCATTAGTGCTGACACCTCCAAGCCCCCCCCCCACACACACACACCTGTAGCTGCCTGCAGGGTGGGGGTGGGGTTTTAGGGTTGGAAACCCAAGCAGCACATTTCCCTACTTTTGTCACTGGAATCCTAACTAGTGCATTAACAAAGTTTTTTGCAACTAATATTATCAATGATATTTCCATATGGTATAGTTTTGAAGACCTTGCTGGAGTCCAAATTGGTTACTTTCACCACAGAGCTCCACTCCATCATTCAAGTTACCTCCCTGGACAAACCACTCAGCTGTAACATTATAGACACCTGTGCTGGGGGGAAGGGGAGGAGGAGAGTCTTAACATTTTCTTTACTTTGTTATCTTGCTACACTGGATAACACGTCTCATCTCGACTTATAACAAACAGCACTTCTGCATAGCTCCACACTACACAGTAAGTTAAAACTTTTGACTGTGCGTTCTCCTTATTCTTCCCCTTGCCTGCAAGTAGACATGCAACACATAAATCTGCGTGTTTCCACTTAGGTTATCTTATATGGGGAAAACAAGAACTGAAACCTTAACAACTCAGACATAACATCAGTGCCCTCACTCACAGACGTCTGTTGCCACTGGCTATATCTCCAGTGACACTGATGCTGAAGAAGTCATTGATGTGGTGAAATGTTCTTTGAAGATACATGTTCTGCTTTAGTAATAAACATATGTTGAATGATTATTATCACTGCTGTTGAGTGTGCACTAGATTTTTCTTATTTTGAGGATCTTTGTAGTGTCCAGCAGAATAAATGAGTATATGCAGATTTCTTCAGTGCATGACTTATCTGGAAAGAATATACTGCATTTTATTTATTTATTGAAAGAGATTTACCAGGAAATACATACTGAGCCATAAATACAGGTTACTCACCTGTAACAGGAGTTCTAGGAATGGTATATGTTGTTCATCCACACTCATTGGCAGGTATCCTTGCCGCTTTAAATCTTGCCGGAAGGTCTTCAAGCTTGCTCCTCCCACCCACCCGGGTGGTATAACTCTCGGCTCCGCCCCATGATGCCAGATCTGGCCCGCTGGAAGCTCAGGTTGTGCGTCGCCGGGAGGTCGGGAGGTAAGGTGGATGAACAACATATACCATTCCTAGAACTCCTGTTACAGGTGAGTAACCTGTATTTCTAGGGACATGGATATGTTGTTCATCCACACTCATTGGCAGACTCTAGCAGTTCTCCGGGAGGAGGGAGGCAAGACGCACACCCCAATACTTACTTGGGAAAGAGAGACTGAGAACTGAGGTCCCCAAAACCAGCATCCCGGGCGTGACTCAAGGTCGATGTGGTAATGGGTAATAAAGGTGTTTGCTGACTTCCAGGTAGCAGCCCTGCAGATTTCCTGGATAGGGACGCCCTGGAAGCAGCCACCGTTAGCAGCAGTATGGCGGTAGAATGAGCCTTATCCTCTGGGAGGCTCCATGCCCACCAACTTATAGCAGAGATCTATGCAGGAGGTTACCCACCTGCTTATCGCCTGCTTGGCTGCAGGTCTGCCAGATGCGGCTTCAGCGTAGGTGACAAACAGCTGGCGAACCTCTCCCCGAATTTCAGCCGTGCGCTCCTTATAATAAGTGTCCAGAGTAGGGTCCAGAGTATGGAGCCTATATTCGGCCTCCGAGGTGTGATTGGGTAGAACACCGGCAGAGTCAACACCTGGTTAAGGTGAAACTTCGACACCACCTTCGGAAGGAATTTCGGGTGGGGGCGCAGGACAACCTTGTCCCTGTGGAAGACCAGGTAAGGAGACTCGATGGAAAGCGCCTGGAGCTCTCCCATCCTTCTGGCTGACGTGATAGCCACCAAGAAGGCGGTCTTCCACGACAGGTGAGAGAGAGCACACCTGTGCATAGGTTCGATTGGCTTGCCCATGAGCTTTGCCAGTACCAGCAGTAGATCCCACGGAGGTGGGGGTTCCCGCACTGGAGGGGAAATGTGATCAAGGCCTTTGAAAAAGCGCCAGACCACCTTCTCCTGCGCCACCGACTGCTTCCCGGCCCGCGCCCGGTAAGCAGAGATGGCTGCCAGGTGCACCCTTAGGGTCGTCGACCTAAGCCCTTGACTAGAAAGGGACCATAAATAGTCCAAGATGCTTGCCAAGGAACAGGAGGAAGGGTCCAAGCCTCTGTTCTGACACCAAATGGAAAACCTTTTCCATTTGAAGGCATAGCATTTTCTGGTCGACTCTTACGGGACGCCTCAACTACATTGAGGACCTCGTCGAAAGACCCAAGGCCTGGAACTCTAGCAGCCAGGAACCAGGCCATCAGGTGCAGGGATTGAAGGTCCGGATGGAACACCTTCCCTGATTGACTGAGAGCAGGTCCGGCGAGCTGGAAGCTGCCATGAGTC
Source organism: Neoceratodus forsteri (assembly GCA_016271365.2). NCBI lineage: Eukaryota > Metazoa > Chordata > Ceratodontiformes > Ceratodontidae > Neoceratodus > Neoceratodus forsteri. Next base: position 741,732,010 of record CM057449.1, read on the forward strand.
CTGAGCTGAGACTGAGGAGATCTGGTACCAGAACTGGCGAGGCCAGTCTGGGGCTCATCAGAATCACCTGCGCCTTGTCCTCCTCGCCTTGAGAAGCACTCTTGTGGATCAAGGGAAATGGGGAAAGGCGAAAGAGGCCCGGGGTCCACTGTCCTCGAAGGCATCCCCTGCAGCGAGCCCTGCTGAGGGGGCGGGCATGGAACAGGCTCAGCTTCGCTGCTCTCCCTGAGGCAAACAGGTCCACCTGAGGTGTGCCCCAATGGGAGAACAGATGCTGTACTACCTCCGCAGGAGAGACCACTCGTGAGATGCAGCCCCTATCCGGCTCAGGGCATCGGCCAGGGTGTTGGAGGCCCTGCCACGGAATGGCTAGGAGATCCACCTCCAGGCTGCGCATGTGACCAAATGCGGAGAGCCTTGCATAGAAGCATGGAGCGCGCCCCGCCCTGGCGGTTTAGATAGTACATGGTCGTGGTATTGTCCGCCTGACTCGGACCACTTGACCCCGGAGGAACGGAGCAAAGGCGGTGAGAGCTAGGCGGACCGCCGAGCTCCAGCAGGTTGATGTGGCATCGGGACTCCATGGGACCAGAGGCCATGAGCTCGTGTTCCCCCAGATGGGCACCCCAACCCATCAGAGAGGCATCGGTCGATAGAGAGACCGCCGGCTCGGGCGGACGTAACGGGATGCCCTCCTGCAAATGATCTGGAACGGTCCACCACTGGAGAGCGTTCCACATCCCCTGTGTCACCGACACAAGCTGGTCCAAGGGATCGCAGCGTTGTGACCACTGGCTGGCCAGTCCCCACTGAAGGGGACGCATGTTCCAGCGGGCCCAACGGACCACGCTGGTGCAGGCCGCCATGAGACCCAGGAGGCGCAGGAAGTCCCGGGCAGGGCGCAATTGCCCAACCAGAAATGATCGGGCAAAGGAGGAAAGAACCTCGGCCCTGTCCGCCGGGAGCCGCGCTCTGGCTCGAAGAGAGTCGAGCTGCGCCCCGATGAATAGAATCACCTGCTTCGGCTCGAGTTCCGACTTGGCCTCGTTGATAAGGAGGCCCAGTTGAGAGCAGACCTGGAGGGCCAGATCTCTGACCACTCCGCCCTTCCTGGAGGAGCTGCTATCAGCCAGTCGTCCAGGTAAGGGTACACCCGACCCCTCGGCGCCGCAGGAATGCTGTCACCACTGCCATGCATTTGGTGAAGACCCTGGGAGCTGGAGACAAGCCGAGGGGCATGGCTTGGAACTCGAAGAGGGATCCTTCCGCTCGGAAGCGAAGGAATCTCTGGTGAGACGGACGGATAGGGACGTGAAAAAACGCGTCCTGCAAGTCCAGAGAGCAGAACCACACGCCGCGTTCCAAGGATGGTATTATCTGAGCCAGAGTGACCATCCTGAAGGTTCGAGACCTTAGGAACTTGTTTAGGTCGTGTAGGTCGAGAATGGGGCGCCAGCCCCCCGTCCGCTTCGGAACCAGGAAGTACCTGGACACAAACCCTGGGTCTGAAGGAGGGTCCACCACTCTCTTACCACCTCCTTCTGGAGGAGGAGAGGCGTCGGCTCGAGGCCGCCAGTGAGGCTGGGGATCCCGATGCCCCCCGAGGGGCGACGGCTCTGAAGGGTGGTGCCTGCTCGAATTCCAGAGGCAGGCCTCTTCCCACCACCTCCAAGACCCACCTGTCCGTGGTAACAGCGGACCAGGCGGAACGGAAGTGCCGGAGCCGTCCCCCCACGGGGGGACCCAGGGGTAAGGTGACGGGAATGGGGGCGACACCCCTCAGCCCGTCACTGGGCAGGCTTGGAGGAGGGACCGGCCGAGGGACCTCCTGGGCCCTTTCCTCCCTGCCTCCTGTTAGAGGAAGCCGGCGGCTTGGGTTTGGGATGCCAAGGCCGAGCCTGCTGGCCCTGACGTTGCTGGGCGAGGCTGGGGCACAGAAGGACAAAGGGCTTAGGCTGTGGTTTGCGGCCTTTGTCCTTCTGAGCGGAAGAGACCGAGTCCAAGGTGGCATTGGACTTCTCGATCCTCTGCAGGTGACCTTCCACCCCAGGGTCAAGAGGTCAGTCCCCAAAAGGGAACATCCGCCAACTTGTGCTGGGTATCCGGCAAAGGTGGATATCCTCAGCCACCCCCGACGATAGCCACCGCGGCTGCCACCGATCTGGCACATGAGTCCCCTATATCCAAAGCAGTCTGAGCTGCTGTTTGGCCACTGCCCTGCCCTGGTCCTGCACCTGCTTAACCGTAGTCTGCAGATCGGCGGAAGATGAGGGATGACCTCATCCAGGGAGCCCAACAGGCATGAGAAAATGTGCCATGAGGAGCCGAACTGGCCTGACGAAGGCCGAGAGAGACGCAGCGTAGACTTTTCGCCCGACATAGTCCAATTTCTTGACTCCTTGTCAGGAGGTTTGTCCACATCCCTGGCGCTGCGTCGGAAAACGCTGTCGGTAACCAACCCTCAGCAGAGGGGTGTTCCAAAACCGGACAAGGAACCGTAGGGACCGTGATACTTCCTGGCCATCCTGGCCGGGCGCAGGGCAGGAAGCAGGCGCTGCCAAAGCTCCAGTGCCGACCCACTATGGCCTCGCCACCGAAAGGCCTCCGTCGGAGAATCCTCGGTCCAGAATCTCGTGAGGGGATACCTGGCCCGCTTGGAACGGGTTCGAGCTCCATCCCGTAGACTCCGAGATGAGCCAAGCAGTCCTAGGAAGGACGACGGGCTATCGCCCATTGACTGACCTTCCTGAAGACTCCAAGTCCAGTCGCTTGGAGAAAAGGAGGAATCATCTTCGACTCGGAAGAGTCCTCGAAGAGCTGCCTCTGGCCTGAGCCACCCTTCACCTGCCGAGGTCGGTCGGGAGTGAGGGTAACTGACAGCCGATGGGGTAGACCCTTACCCGACCGAGAATCCTTGGTCGGAGCCCCAATTGGTGGCTGTGGAGGCGGAGGTTCCACCGGAATCGGTGGAGCAGCTGGTTTTGGCCGAACAACCGGCCTGGGTATAGGCTCCTCGGATAAGTCGAGGGTTGTGTCGGCCGTTCAGGTGACAGCTACTAATGGCGGGGGAGGCGGCTGATTGGCTTATTCCCGGCCAGGAGAAGCTGTTGCAACATAGGTCCTCGCTGTCGACACAATTCTTCGAGCCTCCCTCATCTGAGGAGGAGGACGAGACTTACGCTTATTACCGCATAGTGTCGAGACCGAGACCGCCTTATGACGGTGGGATCGGCTGGACCGCCAAGAGGTCCGAGACCGAGACCAGAGTCCCGAATTTCTGAGGTCGGTGTGGAGGTGTCGGCCGAACCGCACTCCTTCGCTCGGATGGTCCATCCGAGGGCTCCGGAACCGGAGGCACAGGCGAGCCCACGGGATCCTCAACTCTCCGGGGAGCCGGGAGAGGGAATCTCGGCTGCTAAAGGCGACAGCTCCGTCCAATGGGTCGAGAAAAATCTCGACTTCATCGGGTGGAGTCTCGTCAACTGACCTGACGGGGACACCGTGAGGCCAGTGGCCGGCCGAGCGGTGTCGACTCAAAGCCACGGCCGACGGCCCGGGAGAGGGACCTTTCCCGCCCCAAGAGCGCCGGACGGAGGATTCTCCCCGTCCTCTTTTGGACCGAGAATAAGGTCCAGCAGACGCAGGCCCTTCTCCTTTAGTGGAGAGGGACAGACAAAGCTCCTTAAAAGAAGCCGTGTAGGAAGAACCCAGAGAGCGGGATAAATGTCGCGGCGAGGAAGATACGGCCCGCCGCCTCCTCTTCGAGGGCGACCATCCGCCGAGCTGATCCGCCCGCCGCCGCTGACACCGCCAACCGGCCTCTTTGACTTCACCGGAGGGAACGCTTCGGACGGCCCAGTTGCACCGGGCAGCACGGTCTCGAGGACGAGGGCCGAGAAAGATGAGCACAGGTCGAAGCCTGCGGGTCGTGCTCAAGGCCTAAGCAGTAGACACCGTGGAGTGTGGATCCGTCCGGGGACATCTTCTGCCGCATGGGCATCTCCGAAATCCGAGTCGATTGTCCATCGCGAGTCAGAGGGATAGAAGATCAAAGTCTTTTGCAAAATTTATTTTAAATCCGCAAACGGAGAAATAGGAACTAGTCTCAAACGCAGAGCGTTAAGGAGGGAACCTGAGCTTCCAAGCGGTAAGGAAGATCTGGCGTCATGGGGCGGAGCCGTGAGTTATACCACCCGGGTGGGTGGGAGGAGCAAGCTTGAAGACCTTCCGGCAAGATTTAAAGCGGCAAGGATACCTGCCAATGAGTGTGGATGAACAACATATCCATGTCCCTAGAAAGCTCGTTTCCAGATGTGTCCTGGGGGAATGAGGGTGGGAATAAATACACAGTATTAGCAAAGCACAGTAAGTAGTCTGATAAGCAAAAGGCACAGTTATGCACAGTGTATACAGTAACGTAAATGGCAAATTGCTAAATAAGAAAGACGGGAAAGGAGGAGAAAAAAATCTTCATTTTAAAGTCTAACATTTTTCAGTAAGAATTAGTATGTCAGCTTTGCTTACTGGTAGGGATGTTTTAGAAAGTAAACGTGTAGATAGTCGCTCAGTATGCCACACACCCTTTTTCTGGGTGAGAGAATAATTTATGATTCTACATACCCAAACTGTTTACAGTGTCTGAAGCAAGCAATAAAACACATTTAAATGAAACAGGGTTCTCTTAAAAGCTATTACTGTACTAGTGTTCGCTGGGAGCTTATGTTCTTGCCTCTCTTTTAATTTGACATTTATTATCTCGGTGATGGGTTATAGGATACCTCATTGTGTTCTGAGTCAGGGAACAAGGAAGATAACTTTGCTAGGCTGGTCAATATGGACCCGTCATTATAATTTGCTGTAGATAATGTAGGTTTCAACAAAGGATTGCATTTTTGAAGATTTGCTATATAGCGAATGTTTTTGGAACAGATATGCTTCAAATACTTGTTGCCTTATAATACTGAATTAGAAGAAAGATTACATAGCAAGCTGGGACTTAAAACACACATAGGCCTCGTGCTTTTTTGACTACTTCCCATTTATTTCTATGGGCTTGCAATATTTTCCACCATGATAATACTTGCTCTGCTATGCATGGATATTATATAAAGATGAAAATATACCTCTAAACAAAAAAAAAATTAACATCCAGGAAAAAATACATTTTACATATGTAGCAAACATATTGTACATATACCAAAACTGACCCTTCTTGGTATATTAAATACATGAGTGGGTAGGCTAAAATCAGTGGTTTGCCAATTCTGTCTTTAAATGGGTTTCCCATACAAATCTTGGATAGGGTTAAGAATCTGGGCATCATTGTGGACAACAGGCTGTACCTAGACCATGTGGTAGCAGCTATAGTCCACAGAGGAATTTTTCCAGTTAAGCAATATTGTTGGGATCAAGCCCCATCCAGGGTACGAAGATCAAGTGACCCTGGTGCATGCCTTTATGACATCTAGGCATGACTACTGCAGTGCTCTATATCTATGACGATCTGAAATAAACATCAGCAAAGGCTGATGTGCTGCATGCTACTGGTACAGAATTCCGCAGGCAGGTTGATTGCTGGATCTAAGAGTTCAGAGTATATTACTCCCATCTTACATGAGCACCATTGGCTGCCAATCTGGTGGTTCGTCACTTTCAAGAATGCGTTAACTTACAAAGCCCTGCATGGCCTGGGTCCTGATTATGTAAAAGATCTCTTAGCTTTATATAGTCTGGCCAGCCCTTTCTGCTTCACTTGAGATGAAGACGATTTCTGTCCCTAGATCCCATTTGAGACAGTTGGGAGACAGGGCTTTTTCTAGTGCAGCTCAGCTTATTTGGAATTAATAGTAGTAGTAAAACCTTCATTTTTATATATGCTAGTACTAATATGACCGAAAGGGCCCTATTTACAAAGTTGTCCTGTTGTACAGAAGTTACAATATAAGATCTAGAGAAAATGCTTTTGAGTATACAATATTAGATCACAACAATATAAGACAGTGAGACACAGTTCGTTAAATTAAATATAAAACAAGCATTTGTCAATGCCGAATGCTGATTGCTTTGTTCCGTTGAGCTCACTCAGTCCCCCTCCCTCACCCACTCGTTCTATTTGTCACGGTGCTGCAGGCTGCTCTTTTGTACTGGGCTCCTGCCTGCATTGGTGCCTTTTTCTGCCCAGAAAGAAATCCACAGCAGTCCCAACAGAGCTTGGTTGAGCTCGGTCACTCCCCCTCCCTCACTCGCTCAATCCTAATCTGTCACAAACACTGATTTGCCAAAGCGACTGTGGTATTCTGTGCCGGAAATGTGAAAACACATTTCAGCCAGGATGTGAAAAACTACAGCTGTACTGTTCATAAGGAGGTGTGAAAAAATGCCAGTGTTGAAAATCTTGCGTGAAAATATTACTAATTTACGAAGTTACAATGGTGCGTGGAAACTGCACAACGCACGCTCATAACACAATCATTTTATGGAGTTTCATCACAAAATTTTCAACATAGGCATTTTAGGACCTCTGCTAATGAACAAGTGTCACTGTGATTTTCGTAATGTGTACCGAACACTAATTTCCCACAGCGACCGTGCTATTCTGCGCCGGAAGTGAGAAAACACATTTCAGCCAAAATGTGGAAAATGAGAGCTGTACTGTTCATAAGGAGGTGTGGGAAAATGGCAGTGTTGAAAATCTGGAGTGAAAATATTGCAAATTTGCGAAGTTATTAGCGTGTGTAGCAACTGCACAACGCACGCACGTAAAACAGTAATTTCTTGTTTTTTTTCCACCAAATTTGCAACATAGACTTTTTGAGAGCCCACCTCATGAACACTTGCACTGTCATTTTGTTGATTGGTCCCAAAGGATGATTCCACGCAAGGACAGCGAAATCACCTTTTGGGGCCCAATAACGCCATGACAGTGGCTGAATTCATGAGGAGGGGTCCCAAAAACCCCATGTTGAAAATTTGGTGCCAAAAGTCCAAAAAATGCCTGAGATATGCATCAAAGATGAAAAAAACCCTTTTTATGCCATTATACAGCTTACGCCATTTCCTCAGTTCATGGTCGGCTTTGAAGAGTGCAGACATGTTCCCAGTCCACCAAAGATCATCGCACCAGACTCACAGGCATGGAGTGAGGGGTGGGGAGGCAGGGTGCGAGAGGGTGGGTGCGGGCTGTGGGAGGGGCAGGGAGATGGCAAGGGACTGTTCCCTCTCTCTACAGGTTAAAAAACATCATGGGACGCCTTTCTTTTTAACAGGGATATTTGGCATGCTGGAGTGGCCCTCATGCTAACAGAGTGTTTCTTTTGGGGGCAGCTCTAGCTGATGGGAGTTGGGCACCCCATTGGCACAAAGGAGGCACAAAAGAGTCGGGGGCTGGGCACCCGAGGTCCGCATAACTCGCTGGGTGTTTGGGGAATTATGCTGATGGGTGGGCTCCCCATCAGCAAATTAAAATGTGAAGGGGGAATAACGCCGATGGGAGGGCCCCTCTGGCAACATGAACTCAGGGTACTGAAGCCGACGGAGATTGGGGCCTCATCGGAAACAAACACTTTGGTGGGGGCATATGCTGATGAGGGGGATTGGGCACTGGTGGTGGGTATATTTATTATAACATAGCGGGCAAGTCACCGCCATGTTCACAAACAATATCACAGTACCAAGGTTCTGCCCAGCAATGATGGGTTGCTCCCTCATTATAGCAGAATGGCTTACTCTGCAATGACTAGGCAGCCCGATTGCAGCGGCTGAAACCTTACAAGGTTGTGGCACGCTGGCTGAACTAGTGTCAGCAGCAGCATGCCACCCCATTGGCAACAACTAGCGCAAGTCTCTCCAAAGGCTGTGGGGCAGCCACAACAGTGCCGTGGCCTCCACAACCTGCTTCTGCAGCAAGCTGCCACAATATGTTTCTTCCGCATGTGCGTAATCAACATAAACAGTCACATTCCATTATCAACTCACTATTTAAAGACTGTCAAAACCCTGAGAAGGTTGTTTTTTTTTTTCTGGGATCAATGACTTCCAAAGCTTAGAAACATAAAAACTTGTCATCATTTGCCCCTATCTGGTTTGAATTTTTAGAACTAACAATCCATGGTACTGTGCTTCCCTTGTATTATACATGAGATCCTTGTGCCAACAAATAGTCCAGGGCTCCTGAAATCAAACTCTTTCAATGATTTGCCCATCAGCCTGCACAGCTCTCCTGAAGTGGCGTGGTTTAAGAAGGGACTTCAAGAGAAGCCATCATGATCCCTAAAAGTACTGGAAAAAAACTGACCAGAAGCACTGCATGGGTTCACAATTGATGGTGCATGACTTAATTCTTCTGTGTTTAAAACCGTTTTGCAATCATTTCTGAATTAAAATGAACCACACCTATCAGTCCTGCTGTAGGCTTTCTGTGTTTCTGCAGTTCCCCGGACCGCCTGTGTGACGTCACGATAGGGAGTGCTGCTCTGTATGCACCACGGGAATGTCTGGATCGTGCTAATACATATTTCTGTTTAGCGCTGCTGCAGAGCTAAATATGCCTTTCTGAATTCATACCTACTGGTATTTAATAAATGGTCCTACACTCTGACTAGCACAATGTTCTTTTTTTGGTTTTTGCCCACACTGAACATAGAAATCTTGCCGATGAGCTCCCCCTCCTGGTCTAAACAGTGAATGCTGCCATAACGCTGTCAGCGCTTTGTACACTACAGCGCTGTGCTGCTAATTCTATTGTGTAGCTCCTGACAAACAAAATGTAATTTCGATTAAAGGCAACTGCTCTTTTTTTTCAGTGTGTGATTCTACATAACTTCTCTACTGTGCAACTAATTGAAATCAGTTTGTGATGATCATCAAACTTACCCACCCCACCACCACCACACCTCATCTTGAGGTGCCCTGATTTATTTTATGTCATTTGTAGTACTGCAGTTCATAGTCACACAGGAAAGTGCAAGTGATAATAAACATAATAAAATCGATGCTACCTTCTTGTTATGTAGTTCTGTGCAACATACATAGTTTGGTTCTCAAGACAGTGAGCTTCATAACTGTGTATGTATTTCCTATGGCGTTCTGTCAGAGTGAACCTTCCCCCATGACCCCCAAATATATATCAAACTTTGTTTCTTTTACTGTCTCAAGGTGACAGTACTTTATGAAATATATGCTATGTGAGCTCCAGGGTTGTGTGTTGAAATTATGTACTGTAAAAGAAGTTGTGCATTCTCTTGTTGTTTACAGTGATGTGTATCACATAGAATTTGAATTTGATGGCAGATAAGGACCGCTTGGCCCACCCAGTCTGCCCATTTCCCTACCTAATGGATAAGCTGCAGATCCTAGTTAACCAGCAGCCTACTTCTTTCTACCCCCACCCCCTAGAATTGCCTTATGGCTGTCCCATGCATTCTTGAAATCCACCACTGTTTTTGACTCCACAACCTCCTCAGGAAGGCTGTTCCATGCATCCACAACTCTCTCCGTGAACAAATACTTCCTCACATTACCTCTGAACTGTCCCCCCTCAATCTTCAAATTGTTCCCCCTTGTTCTTGCACACCTCTTTTTCTGAAAGATGCTACCCTCTTGGACTTTGTTGATTCCCTTGAGGTACTTGAACGTTTCTATCATGTCCCCCCCTTCCTCCTTTCCTCAAGGCTATACATATTAAGTTCCTTTAGTCTCTCTTCATATGTCTTCCAGTGCAGACCCTGCACCATTTTAGTTGCCCTCCTCTGGACAGCTTCCATCTTGTCTATGTCCTTGCGGAGATTGGGTCTCCAGAAATGCACACAGTACTCCAGATGGGGTCTCACCAACTGTCTGTACAGAGGGATAACAACTTCCTGTTTTCTACTGGTGATGCCTCTCCCTATGCATCCCAGTATCACCCCAGCCCTCCTTACTGCCCTCTCACATTGCTTGCCCACCTTTTGAGTCATCTGATATGACTACCCCCAGGTCCCTTTCCATTTTTGTTGTTGTTGGTATCTCACCCCCCATTGTGTACTCTTCCCCTGGGTTTTTGTTTCCCAGGTGCATTACCTTGCACTTCTTAGCATTAAATCTAAGCTACCATACATTTGACCATTCCTCTAACCTTGCCAAGTCCCTTCTCATCCTTCCTGCCTCACCCTGTGCATCAACTCTGTTGCAGATCTTTGTGTCATCTGCAAAGAGACATACTTTTCCTTCCAGTCCCTCTGCAATGTCGCTTTACAAAGACATTGAAGAGGACCGGTCCTAATACTGAACTCTGTGGCACCCCACTAGTAACCCCCCTTTCTTCAGAGTGGACTCCATTTACTATTACCCTCTGTGTCCTATTCTCCAGCCAATTCTTTACCCAGGCTATCATCTTGGGACCCACTCCCAGGCTGGCTAATTTGTATATTAATCTTTTGTGTGGGACTGAGTCAAATGCCTTGCTAAAGTCTAGGTAGGCCATATCCACAGCCCCTCCCTGATCTACTACTTTGGTCACCCAGTCAAAGAAATCTATTAGATTCATCTGGCATGACCTTCCTGCTGTGAATCCATGCTGCCTTTGGTCCTGTGTCCCTCTGGCCTCTAAGTACTCGACAAATCACTTCCTGGTTGATGATAGGTCATGAGGTGTCATTGTTTGGAGGCAAATGATTTGATACATTTTAATGGACCAACATAGATGTAACAACAAGAACAAAGTGCTCTAGCTTTTGGACCAACCAGTCCTTCTTCAGAAGCTAATGGCAGTTGTTTAGAAAATGCAATACTTATAACAGCTAGATCATGCAGAAAAAAACAGAAACAATCCCCATTGGTTTAAAATACTCATTTAAAAAATACAGAAGATGATGTCAGAGAAGTTTAACAGTACCATACTACCTTCAGCCAGGAGGGTCCCCGGGTCAAAGGTGCTTGGTGGAACAGTATGGTACTGTTAAACTTCTCTGACATCATCTTCTGTATTTTTTAAATGAGTATTTTAAACCAATGGGGATTTTTTCTGTTTTTTTTATGCATGATCTAGCTGTTATAAGTATTATATTTTCTAAACAACTGCCATTAGCTTCTGAAGAAGGACTGGTTGGTCCGAAAGTTAGAGCACTTTGTTCTTGTTGTTACATCTACATTGGTCCATTAAAAGGTATCAAATCATTTGCTTCTGGATCTATTCTCGCAAGGACCAATACAGCAACTACTAAATCTAGATTTCATTGTTTGGAGAGAAACTTGATTTCTGAGGTCACGTGATGGCAGCCTGAGCTAGAGCAGCAGTTTCCTGGAGCTCCGTTCCCTGCACTGTGATCCCAACTTTATAATTGGTTTTAAAGCTGAGAATTGCCTACCAGAATAAGCCACCGGTAAGGTAATTGTGCCAGAATCCTCGGGAATGAAGATTGAATGGAGGTGTACATGAAAAAGGCATAACGATCCCCGCCGCAGACCCCGGAGAAAGACAAGGCCGATAAACGCCCGCAGCAGCAAGCGCTGAATTTACCAAAAATGGCTACGATTGCTACTGCACTTTCTGAGGAGAAATTCATGGAAATTATGCAACCGCTGCAGACAACAATTGCGACGATATCAGAAGACCTGCAAGTTATTAAAACTACAGTTGAATCCGTCACGGAGGGTCGAGGATTTGGAAACCAGAATTGTGTCACTAGAAAGAAGGCAGGACAAGGCTGACCTAGACATTGTGAATATCGGACGCAGGTTTAAAAAATTAGAGGAGAAGATAGAGGACCTGGAGGGACGAAGCAGACGGAACAATCTAATTGTAATTGGTATTCCTGAGAAGGAGGAGGGGAATACAGCAATTACTTTTATGCAAAAGTTCTGTGTCAAAATAGTCGGCCCCCCTCCAAACGGTGGTGACTACGTGATCGAAAGGGCCCACCGGGCGTTACGCCCCCCCTCCAGTCCCAGGTCAGCCTCCGAGACCTATGATTTTTAAACTCTTAAATTTCGTTGACAAACAACATATTTTAAATAAAGTGAAAGAAATCCAAGAAGTGAACTGGGAGGGCAGGAGAATACGTATTGCGCAGGACCTGCCTTACTCGGTGTGGCTCAGGAGGCAGGAGCTCCATCCAATTGTGTCGAAATTGATCGCGGCGACAAAACAGTTCAGGGTCAAGTACCCAGCAATTTTAATGGTTAAATGCAACGACAACTGGGTTTCCTTCGACTCTCCTGCTCAAGCTCTACAAGGATTAAAAGAGTGCATGCCAGATTTGTTTAAGTAAAAGGCAGAACGAGTGTGAGAGTGGTAATGCTTATCCACTTATTTCTCGAGCCCTTTTCAAATATTGGGGGTTGATTCCTGGAGAATATGGTGATCAAGTGGGATCGTATATGTCAGGAATTGTTAGACTGGACAGAAGATATCAATACACATTCTCCCAGGATGTTTTATATATATACCGGACTTATCCTGTAGACTCGACATGCCCAGATGTGCCTGTGCATTCTGTATTTGACCAGCCTCGGTAAAGTTTTCGATCCCGCCAGACAACTGCAGCGCTATACTTTTGCTATGCTTTTGTTTGACACCGTGGTCTAGTAGGAGTGAGAAATGGTAAAGCTTCTAAAGTTAGGAATGTAAGAGGGCATGATGTTTCAGAGCTATTGTGACTGCCTAATTCCCTGCAGACCAACTACGCTAAGGTGCCAGCATAGACTGTGAGGTGCCGTTTTGAATAAATGTGTCAGCTTTATCTACATCATAAACCCTGTATATGAGTCAAGAACTCAGCGAGACCAGATATGGGGCACTGGACTGTGTTGATGTCACCTTGCTCTAATTCTGGTCACCGACACCCCCGTTTTGTTGTGTTTTTTTTTTTTTCCCTTTCCGCCGGTCAGCAGGGTAAATTCTCATTCCTGAGCACTGCCATTACCATCTCCGTGTTTTGAAAACTCTTCTGCGAGATCAGGTAATCTATATATAGCTGTCACAGAGGTAATTCTGCAGGGTCTTGGGAATAATTCCGCCCTTTATCAGTCGGGAATGAGTTATCTTGCTGAAATGACCAAGATAAATAGTAAACAAGAAAAGGTAGGAGAGAGTATGAGGACTCAGGACTAGTGTGGCAGCTTAATTTCCCACTGATTAGCCAAAGTGAAGGTGCCAGAATAGACAGTGGTGTGACAACTCAAAGCGCAAGTTTCATCCAAATTGTAAACGCTGTAAGCGGGACTAGAACCCGACAAGACTAGATACTGGGTGTGGAAACGATTGCAGACTAATTATGGTTCCGGATTTCCTCTTTCACTGGTTACACCGTTATCAGTGTTCTGAATACCTCACCTGTGAGGGCAGCCAATCTATGTGTAAATATCTCAGATGTAAGCCTGCATAGTATTGGGGACAATCCGCCTTTTGCCTGTTGGATTTGTTTAATGTTGCTGAACTGTCTTAACATTTGTTTCCTGACATTGGGATACAGCAGATCCATGGAGTTAACACCTCTCTCGCTTTTGAATGAGTTGTGGCACACCGAGTAGTTTATAATATCTGAATTTGCAGCTTTAGATAGGGATAGTTATTGTTATCTATTATAATTGCCTATGGTCAATTACTGTTTCATATACGGGCTTTATTAGTTGGAAACTCGTGTTAGGAAATGCATTGAATCCTAATGGGACCTGTGGATACCGTAAATCAACTCCCCCCCCCTTTTTTTTTAATTTTTTTTCCTTCTTCCCCTCTAAACAGCGGTTATCGGGGGGACATGAAGAGAGAGGGGAGCTCCGGGGAGCAGTGTTGTCAGGCTGGAGACTGCTTTGTTGTTTAATCATGTGGCAGGGTGGGGGTAGGAGTGCAGTCGGTTGGTACTGGGGGTATAGTAGTAGGTTTTGGGTTATAATGGTTAAAGTTTGTAGATATCCGGGGGGGGTTAACAACGTTGTTACTGTGGGAGGGAAAAGGACTATACACACCCAATGGCGAGGGTATATCTTATTAGGTCTGACTTGGTTAGTCCACTCGTTTACCTATATCCCCATTCATTATAAGAAATGAGTAACTGTTTTTGTTTTGTGACATGGAATGTTAAAGGAGCCAAGGATAGGGTCAAAAGGTAAGTTATTTTAAAACATTTGCAACAGATGCGAGCACAAATAGTTTTCCTTCAGGAAACACACCTAAAAAAAGGGGACGCGCTCCTCTTCAGAAGACTCTGGGTGGGTCAGGTATTCAGTGCTGGTGTCTCCATGAATAAAGGGGGAGTAGTGATGTTATTGGCCAGGAGTGTCCCGTTTAAACTGGTCCATGAAGTATCAGATCCAGAAGGCAGGTATATAATTGTGCACGGATCTTTGGGGTCTTGTCCTGTTCTTCTTGGTTCAATATATGGGCCAAACAGCGACTCGCCATCTTTTTTTGTGAATCTGTTAAACCTGGTAGTTACTGACCCACCCAAGCTCACAATACTGGGAGGAGATTGGAACCTAGTTCCTCAGTCAGATTTGGACAGGTCCGAGGGCACTTGTAGAGGGCTATCCCCAGCGCAGAGAGTGTTGAAAGATTTAATGTATAGCGCGGCATTAGTGGACGCGTGGAGGGTTCTGAACCCTTCTGCGAGGCAATATACTTTTTTTTCTGCGACACATAAAACATATTCTAGGATTGATTATCTGCTTGTAAGTTCCACTGCAATTTCTGAGGTTAAACGGATAGAAATTTTAGCTAGGGTGTTATCTGACCGTGCACCGGTTGACATGGAATTGGGGTTGGGGACTGGGGGCAAATGCTCCCCACAATGGCGTTTGAATACTCAATTGCTAAAAGACCCAGCTATAGTGAGGTATATTAAGGAGCACATTGCCTTCTTCCTGACATATAATCAAGGGACGGTAGACAAATATGATTTAATTTGGGCCACTTTAAAATGTTCCTTGAGGGGGGAATTCATTAAAATTGCCTCCAAAAGGGTTAAGAATCAAAGAGCCCAGTTAGACGATGTACTTGCATCTATCAAAAACTTAGAACATAATCTGTCCCGTACTGCCCCAGTAGAGATGTGGACTAGATTGCACCAACTGCAAGCCCAGTATGCTGGGCTAATATCTCAGAGGGCAGAGCTATCCCTACACAGAACCAAGATGAAATACCTAGACATGGGTGAGAGGGTGAGCAAGGTGCTAGCGATGCGAATTCGCCAGTTGGACACATCACATTTTATTGCTGGCATCTGCTCTAAAGAAAATGGCCAAGTTTGCTCTGACCCCCAAAAAATAACGGAAATGTTTGGGTTATATTATCAAGATATATATGCTGTGGCCCCTCCCCCACGGCCCATGGATGTGGTTATAAACTCTTATCTTGGCTCAGTGAACTTACCCAAGGTCACTGTCCCGGAGGCAGCCAGTTTAAGTGCCCCAATTACACTGGGTGAAATACAAGAGGCTATCCAACAGATGCCAGCGGATAAGTCCCCCAGGCCTGATGGCTTGCCAAGTAATTTTTATAAAGCTTTTCAAGCTGAGATTATACCCTTGTTAAGAGATCTTTTTACTTATTGGTATAATATGGGGGTGTCAGATCCTAGTTTTCAGGAGGCCGTAATAACTCTAATTCTAAAGCCTGGGAGGGACCCACAAAATCTTGGTAGTTACCGCCCTATATCCTTGTTAAATACGGATATTAAAATCTTGGCCAAGATTCTGGCAAATAGACTCACTAAAGTCATAGGCAGATTAATAGGACATGAACAGGTTGGATTTATGACCGGGAGGTCCTCTCAAGATCATATGAAGAAACTGTTGCATCTCATTGCGACTGCCAGAGACTCCGAGATCCCAATGGTACTGATCTTGCTAGATGCCGAAAAGGCATTCGATAGAGTTTCTTGGGACTTTTTGTTTGCCACCTTAACTTCCTTTGGCTTTCCCGGAGGTGTTCATTAAGTGGATTAAGGTTATGTATTCTTGCCCATCGGCCAGAGTTAAATGTAACGGGTTGCTGTCTCCTCCTTTTAAGTTAGAGCGGGCACCAGACAAGGATGTCCTCTCGCTCCTACTTTTAACATATACCTAGAGCCTTTACTACGTAGATTGGCTAGTAACAACAATATAGCAGGCATTCAAATAGGAGAGAAGAAGTATGCCTACTCGGTATATGCAGATGATATTCTATTGCACTTAGAGAGACCAGTTATCTCAGTTCAGCTGTGCTAGAGGAAATAGAGGAATTTTCAGAGTGTCTATTATAAGATAAATAGAATAAAAACAAAGGTAATGCCACTGAACTATAGGTGAATAAGGAGGAGTTATCCAAGTTGGGCCTGGTCTGGGAAACAAAATCTGTTGATTATTTAGGAATTAAGATCTTCAGGGATCTGAGGTCCATTATGCGAAATAATATTGATAAAATAATTAAAACAATAGTTTTAGACCTGGAAAGATGGTGACTACTCCCTTTTTCCCTTTGGGGTAGGCTAGGTATAATTAAAATGAATCTGCTCCCGAGGATCTTATATCCGTTAGGAATGTTGGGTGTATACCTGCCAAAAAGGTGGTTTTCCAGGCTGCAAAGTACTTTAAACTCCTTTTTGTGGAAAAAAAAGAATGTCCGAAGGTCTTATCTTAATCTGACTGCACCGAAACTAAGTGGAGGACTGGCGGCCCCTTCCTTTTTTCTATATTACCTGGCGCAGCACATTAACAAACTTTTCTTCTGGCATAGGGGAGTTAGACCAGGCTGCATATTACCCGCTATGGCTTCCTATAGAAAGATATTTGGCAACCCAAGTAAAGTGCTCATTATCAGCCCTTTTATTTGTTTCCCCAACTTACACTCCTAAATTACTCAGAAATAATCCGATGGGCTGGTCTTTGAAGGCTTTGCACCAGGCTGAAAAGCACTTTGTTTTGAATTGGTCACAGTCCGTTGAACAGGCAATCTTTAATAACCCACATTTTAAGATTGGTGGTGCTCCAATACTATCCATTTTTTGGCCCCGGCTGAGTGACTGTAAAGTCTCGGATGTATGGAGGAGCGGGACACCGGTGACCTTCGGGCAGCTGCAACTGACCATGGGTGCCGCAGATAAGGAAACCTTTAAATAACTCCAAGTCTGTAAGACCCTTGCTACGTTTCCTTTGGTGACCACACTAGCCGGTACGGAGGACAGAAATTTTAATACGCTTACACAGGCTGCCTCTCAACCACATGCAGTGTCTAACATATATAAAATTTTGCAGGACTGGGACCACAATTTGCCATCAGGGATCTGCCCTTATTGGGTGAGAGCTTGATATCCCAGAAGATGCTAGCGTCTGGAAAAAACTCTGGTTATCAACATATAAATTTACTAAACAAGACAGACTTAGGTCAGTACATTTCAACATAATGCATAACATATATTTGACACCAGATAAGCTCTTTAGATATGGGACACTTTCTGCTGCAACATGTAGCAAATGTAAGAGTGATACTGGTTCTTTGTTTCACATGCTGTGGCAGTGTCCTCGTATAAAGACATTTTGGCAGTCCATCAGCATGAATATGGATCCTATCCTTGACCTAAGTGAATTATTTACACCGCAAGTATGTATAATAAATTACTTTCCAATTGACACCCCTAAAAACAGGAGAGCATACATGACACTCATCGCTGCAACAGCTAAACTTGTAATCATGAGACACTGGGTAGAGGAGAAACCTCCTACGCTGTTGGAATGGTACAGGGAATGTGTCTTGGCACTGCAACTGGAAAGGCATATTGCATTTATGAGAAATGGGGTGCAGGCTTTTACTCGGTTATGGGGTGGACTGGAGGCTATTCTGACATCTTGGAAATCTAAGTAATATGGGTATTTGCTTATTTTTTACTTTAATTTTATTTGATGGGTGATTGTGTGTAGTTTGGGGTGTGGGTGGGGAGAGGGGTTGTATTGGTTTTATGGAATTGTCAATGTTATTCCTTGTTGATGAACCTGTGTATCTCTTTCTTTTTTTTTTTCTTTTCGTTGTATGCCTAGATTTAATAAAGTTCTCTTTGAATAAAAAAAAAGAGGAAAAAAAAACTTGATTTCTGACACCTCTGCAAGCAGTAGTGATACCTTCTTGGTTTCCCTGCTACTGCACTTTTGACATCGTTACTTCTTTCCAATTACATAGTGTGTACTGTTCTGATACTCTTTTCTGTATATCATATCATTATGGTAATCAGCTGTGTGGCTGCTGGTTGCAGCAATATGTAAGCTTGTTCTACTTCCCAAAAGATGAAACCATGATGAAGATGTGGACCAACCAAGTGAAGTGTACCCACGACAAATGGCCTGGCCCCACCAAAAATAGCTTTCTTTGCAGTGATCATTTCATGCTGGACTGCTATGAGACATCAAGTATCCTTATGCTCACTTTCAGTTTGCCTTACCGAAAGTGCTTAAAGCCAGATGCTATTCCTACAATTTTCCCCCCGCCATCTGTGAGTTGATCAAAGTAGAAAACTGACAGTGCAGCTAGTATTGGGTCTCTGAAGAAATGCAAGAGCCGAGCTTTTGAGAAGTGTCAACATGCAGCGGTAGGTTTCTGTGCCAGATTATCAGTGAGTAGGTGCAAGTAAGGGTCATTGTCAACATGCCTGCTATAATCTGTCCCAGTGACACTGAGGGGTGAGGTGCTAGCCTTACCTTGCACAATGCCAGCGAACCATGTTTGGTAACGGACTCAGGTTACCTGGGGTCAGCTGGTAAGGAGAGGATTGAGCGTCCGGTGGAGTGCTCACCTCTCCTGGGGAGGGTGGGTTGTGCCTTCTGCAGTACCAGGGGCTCCCGGTGGCGACTGGGAGCAAGGCAACTAGAGTGGCATGGTCACAGTATTATGGAGGCATCGGAGAATGTCCTTTGGGCGAGCACAGGAGTGCGCCTGTTGCACGCTGGATGTCACTGCACATCTTGACCTCCAGGACTAAGAAGAAAAAAAAAACATGAAAATGGGTCTGTCATCTGGGAAGGCAAAGGTGGGCCCAGTGGTCAGCCCCCACGCTCAACGCTGGGTCAGCCCCACCTAGCCTTTTTATCTTGTCCTTGCTCCAGTCACCCATCTAAATTTTGATATGGTGCCACTAAGGAGTTACCTGTTCCTCTCGGGGGGGTTCAGGCCTGGGTGACTGGGTAGTTGCTAGTGGAGTAAAGAGAGTTGATGGGACAGAGTTTAGCTCTGGAGAGACCTCAGGCACAGCATGAGCTGGCCTGTCCCACAGACCACACTTCAAAGAGTCTGAAGGGGCTAGAGAAGAGCAGCATAAATAAAGTCTTTAAAAAAACAGAAAATGAGAAACATAACAGAGAAAAACAGTTTTTTGTTTCAATTCTGTTTCACTATGTTCACTGGTCACACTGGGGACTCCCTTATGCATAACCCTGGGAAGCTGTTTTGTTTCTCCAATCTGCACGAGATTCTCCCATACCAGACCACCCTCCACAGCTGCTGCCATCCCTGACCTACCAATATGCCATCTTGCATAGCATCTGAGGCTGTGCTGCCACCCCTTCTTGGTGCTCTTACTCTGAATGTAGTTGTCAGGCAGAGTGGAGGAGGAATTGGGGGTGCTTGTGCAGGCAGGGTCAGTTGAGGGGCATAGGTGACTGGCTGCAGAGTCTGTTGTCGTCCTCCCAGTGGCTGGGGATTTTCCCCAATCTGGTGGTCCCTCCATAAAGGCACAGATGTGCAATAACATCACCACACTGTGGTCTCTCTTCAGCACCTGCCCGCAGATGCCACCATTGCCTTCACATTGGCACATATCCCTACCCAGTGTAGCTCTCTCAGTCTCCATTGGGAGCCTCTCTGGGATGGGAATACTTTGTCCAACCTTTCCAGGACAGGACAACAGTCCTCTGCATGCTCACTACTCTCCTCTACCACCCACCAGACCAATGGTGCCCTGACTATGCTTCTGAACTGGGGTCACCGGTGTGACACCATGAAAGGTGGATGCCTTGACTGTCATTGCCACCGGTCTGGCAGAGATCAACTGTTTTGATTGAATGGAGTTACTTCAGTTCATGGACAGTTGCTTGACCCAGACCACTGCCACAGCGGTACTGATTATCTGCTGTTGACATCGGAAGTAATTTTGGTACTCAGTGTGCCACCATGTGGACAGAAATATGGAGCAGTTACAGGTCTGCTCTCTTATTCTGTGTGGTGGGTGGATAATGTAAGGTGTATAACTGACAACTGCTGCATTCTTGGGGCACAATTTCCAGTACTCAACATTGTACTTTGTAGTGGTGCTCCACCTCACTGTGTGCCATGCCTGCCAGTGTGGGATAGGTCATAACCCAAACTTTGTTCACCATGGCATGATGCCCTCTCTGTGTCACCTGGCATGTCACTTGCAACTGCAGTGTGGTTCACACTGCAATGGCCCCACTGATGTAGGCATCAGCCACTGCTTGTTGTGTTTGAGACATTTGGTGGGTGGGCACCTTGCATCCCATGCTGGTGTTCAGCAAAGAAGATGCATGTAGATGTTATGGGTGACTGTATTAACAGTGTTGATGTCCAGCAGGCCAGTAATTAATGCTAGCATACATACAAACACAGAAGGTTATTGCAGATAAGGACCGTGTGGCCCATCCAGTCTGTCTATTTCAAAACCACGTATGCTACTTGAATATGAAGCTCAACCTTTCTGTCCTATCTTTTGGGTGCCCAGCGAGTTCCAGAATGATATAACTTCACAACTACAGAATATAAAAATGGTTATGTGTGTTTCCCTGGTAAGAGCCCTTTAGCAGAATGTTCCAATAATGTACATTGTTTTCAACATAATCAATGAGTCAATGGCTGAATACTCCAAAGAAGTATAAAAAAAATGCAGATGTGGACTTTGCGTGTGACAATGTACTGGACCAGTCATCAACTTCTGTTGCACAGCCTTCTGGTGTGTCTGCTTGAGTGCAGTGCAAGATCTGTGGTGTCTCTGTAAAAGCGCAGACAGATAAACACAGTGATCGTAGGTCACATGGTGTTTAGAAAAACAAAATTTCTTTCTGAACAGTATGTTGAACACACATAAGTCACTGTGTCATTACTGATTATGTACTTACCACACATGGCGTAGGTCTACTGCCACCACAACTGCTTATACTTTAGTGGTGTCTTGAGTTTCTCACTGGTTGGCACCATGTCTGTCATGATTTCTACGGCAGCTACTGTCTGTAATCCTGAACAGTTACAGGAAAAGCAGTTCTTCCCTTATGCTGCGATCAGGGTGGGGGGAACGGTGCAGGTGCTCAGAGGCACATTTCATGCATTTATGTCACTGGATGACCTCTGAAGTTGATGTGGGGGTTGGGGAGATGGTGGATGTGGACAACATAGAGGCATTCCACACCTTTCAAGATAGCATGCTCGTGAACAAGCATCCAAGCATGGCACAGGGTATCAAGACGGGGAAGTGTTGCTGCATATGCTTCACTGATACCATACAGAGGGTGTTGGAATATCAAGCAAGATCCAAGAAAGAGAGCTTGACAAGCCTGATGAGCTGTGGTAAGTTGTGGAGCCATGAAACAGATTGCACTGACAGGTGGAATTTCACATTTCTCCTACCAGTGCATTGCACTACATTGTGCATAATTAGTGAACGGACATCGTCCTTGTAAAATTTCACATTCATGATATGCATGAATGTGTCCGCAATCTTCTATATAGCCTACATTCATAAATAACATTAAAATCAGTCATGCTATCAGGCTGTATGATTATAGAAAATTCATGACCTCAAACCATGTATTATCAAGTTCATATGCAGCCTGTGTAGGGCAGCATGCAAAAGTTACTCGCCGTACTCTGCTTACATATTATTTTGTCTCATTGGAAGTTTCAAAACTTCGCTTCACAGGTACTCAGACAACCACGACCACATGGAAATCCAGTGAACATCAGGCTATAGAAAAAGTAATGGCTGAAGCTGCAGTTCAATGCGATCTCATACCTTCCTTCTCTCTGGAGCCATGCATTCCACACCACTGAAAAACCTTGATGCCTCTTTCTCCACAAACTTGTCAGAGACAACTTGTGACATTGCAAAGGATGAAAGGAAGGACCCTGACTGTTGCCTATTGGACAGAGACTCCAGTGACATGGAAAGGTAAACCTGGTGACATCCACAGAATTCATTTTTGGGTTGGGTATTGTGTCATTTGCCACACAGTGTTTAATTATGGCACAACTTTTTCTTACCATGGGGACAACCTGCTCACTATTGCAGAGTTCTTAAACTGCTGTGTTACAAATCTGCATTTGGTTATATGACCCATTACTTTTTTAATTGGGCACTTGCTTTTTATACTCATTGGGTCAGTGTCACAAATAGATAAATATCTGAAATGAACACTGCATCCACATGCAGCTGTCTGTGTACATTTGGATACCATTATAACATGAAGACAGTAATGCGGACTGGAGCTCCACTGCTATGA
This sequence comes from Neoceratodus forsteri, assembly GCA_016271365.2. Classification (NCBI taxonomy): domain Eukaryota; kingdom Metazoa; phylum Chordata; order Ceratodontiformes; family Ceratodontidae; genus Neoceratodus; species Neoceratodus forsteri. The sequence goes on from CM057449.1 coordinate 741,754,453, forward strand.
AAGTAGAGCTCCCTGAACTCGAAGTGCAAAAATGGGGCATGCCAGTGAAGGTTTACTACAGAGGGGCAAGGAGCGAACGTGGGGGTGGTGGTGGTGTAAATGGGGATAAGGGTTCGGAGGCAGCAGGATGATAGGGAGGCAAAGTTGGGGAGAATAGTAGGCTGTAATTGAAGTGGGACAGCTGTTTGGATGAACATGCTATGGAGGCTAGGGGGAATGCCCTGTTTATCTAAGGCTGAGGAGACTGGAGGCAGAAGTGCAGTGGCTTGGGAGGGTGCGAGAGAACGGGAGTGGGATGGTCTCCTTCAGGGAGAAGCAAGAGTTCGGTTCCAGGCAGTAGCATGAGACCTGAACCAAGAGAAGAGAAGAGGTCGGGGTTCGGGGCCATAGACCACAGAAGGGCCGGCAGTAGGGGAGAGACTAGGGATAATGGGAAGGAACCAATGCATGACAGTACAGCAGTGACAGGGAATAGGTTTGTGGTGCTGGTTACAGTGGGGGAGGAGGTCAGAGGGGATCTCTGTGAGGAAGCAGGAGTAGGAAGGGGAGCAAATGTCCAAGGGACAACACTTGGCCAGAGGAGGCGGGCAAGGTTAAGGGGAAGAGTAGTCTGGCAAAAAGGGTGGATCTGTGAAACACATCAGTGGTGAGGGAAGGGTGGAGGGGGCCTGGTGCAAAGTGGAGGGAAGATGAGGATAGAGACAGAGCTTTGGGGGGCGCAAGTCAGACAGGGAGGGAATGAGGGGAGGGAGCGACACTGGGGTGGGGGATGGAGGTGGCACAATGATTAATGACTGTGACACAGTAGTGCAGGGTGGGAGAGGGGTTCAGATGAACAGGCCGGGGTGGTCTCTCAAAGCAGTAACAGGGGTGTAGCCAGGCATTTCAGATTAGTACACCGACCTGCCACACTGCTACCCCCTACCCTACTGTTGTTCATGCCTGACGCCCCCACAACTTGAGTCCAAGGTTCCTTGCTCCAATCAGATGATTCCCACACTAGACTTGCTGTTTGTCTGTCTGCGTTGCTAGTGTGGTGCTTGCTGCCTGCTGGTAGGCACCACTGACTGAACCACAAGTCCAAGACCATAGCAGAAATTTCTTCTGCCTCCCCGCAGATAAGCAGATTTGCTCCACTTACCACTCCACAGGAAGTTTTTTTTCTTTTAGTGGGCTCTGCGTCTGTTCTTCCATCTGCTGCTCCTCAGTTTTCTACTGCTTCTCTCTTGCTCCCAGTACAATTGAACTAATAGTATGGCTTCTAACTTTGCTGAGGCATTTAAACTTGCTGCCCCAGACTTGCCACACCCCCCCACCAGATGCTGCAGGCAATCACTATGCAGATGGACCATGGAGACCTAATTGAGACCTTCGGCTTCAACATCCATGGTCCACTCTGCCACCCCCTCCCCCAAAACAAACCTGAAAGAGAAAAGGAAAAGCCTGCAAGGCCAAACAAAGGAATTTAAACACAATGGACTAGATAGGGCAGAGCAATGCTGGCCAGCTTGTTTGATACCCCTGCTACTGAACTTGGTATGCCATGGCTTACCTGGAGTATCAGTAGCTACACCCTTGAGCAGTAACATGTACAAAGGGAAGAGGGGAGGGAGGAGAAAGTAGGAAGGGAGTGTACTAGTGCTGGGAGACTCCATACTGAAGGGAGTCAGATGGGGAAGTAAAGGGGAAAGGCACAGTTGCAAATGGGTAGAGTCCGCACGTAGGATGATGGCAGGTAGGGCAGGACAGTCTATTCTTAAGTGTGTAAGAAGGGGAAGGCTGAAGCCACATATTGTAGTGCACTTGGGGATGAATGACTTGGCAGCTGAAACAGTGGAGGTGGTAAGAGAGAGGTTCGAGGAACTGGGGAGGTTATGTAAGGAGGTAGGGATCAGTGACCTTCTCTACGGTACTACCCATGCCCTGTGCAAGTACAGCAAGGAAGAGTAGGATTGAGGAGTGCAACACCTGGCTGGGGGAATGGAGTTGATCCAAGGGGTACAGGATAGTGGGAGGCTGGGGCAGGGTCTGGGACAATAGTGATCTGTTCACAGGGGACAGATTACACTTGAGCGGAGGGGGGCAGAGGGTGTTAAAACAGGGGATAGAGGAGTACATAGAGACAAAGGTTAATTTAAACTAGACCGGGGGGGGGGAGTGGGCAGCTAGAAAGCGGTGTCTCCAAACAGGGGAGCTTTAGGAGCCTACCTCCCCGTACGAGCAAGGATGAATCCAGGGTGGGGTCGATGGAGGTAGTTAAGAAGGGCAGGATAAGGGGTAAGGAAGGAAGGGGATCAACTTGGAGGGTTGTCTCCTTAAATGCTAGAAGCCTAGGAAACAAAATTGTAGAACTTCAGACTCTACTGGTGGGGGGGGGAGGGGGCGACATAGCAGCCATCGCTGAAACATGGGCCAACCAATACCAGGACTGGGACCTAACAATCCCAGGGTATAGGATCTACAGGAAGGATTGGGGCAGGGAGAAAGGGGGGTGGTGATTTATGTGAGGGAGGAGATAAAATGTGCAAGGGAAGAGAGGGAGGAGGGTAGAAGCAAGGCCTGTGAGCGCAGTTCTAGGACACGAGAAATAGGATTCTCAGGATGGGGGTGGTATACAGGCCAGCGGCTCAGGAGGAGGACTTGGATAGGGAACTTGCAGAGCAAATTAGGAAGGTGTGTTGGAAGGGTAAGACAGTGATCATGTGGGACTTCAATCTGCCAGGAGTGGATTGGGGTACCCCAGCCACATCGAGTGCTAGGGAACAGATACTCCTGGAAACATTCCAGGACCACTTCCTAGTACAGTTGGTAACAGAACCGACTAGACTGGGTAATATGCTGGATCTAGTTCTCTCCAACAGAGAGGCTGTAAGGGAGATGGGGGTGGCGGACCCACTGGCAGGGAGTGACCACCAATCCATATGGTTCACGCTCAACATGGGCAGAGAAGCGGTGGGTAAAGGGACCAAGGTGGTTGACTGCAGACAGGCTGATTTCAGGTGGATGGGTGAGATCTTAGTGGGTACCTGGCAGGAATTCAACCACACTGGGATACAAACCAGAAATGGGAAAAAATCAAAATGGGGCTTGTGGAGGCTACAGGGACCTGTAACAAATTACACAGCAAGAATGGAAGGGCTAGGAATCCAAGCTGGTTGAGTAAGGAAGTTTTAGATAAGGTGAGGGTGAAAATAGCAGCATTCAGTTCATACAAGAAATCTGGAAAGGGGGAAAATAGGGAGGAGTATGTGAAGAAGTTCAAAGAAGTTACCAAGAGTGTTAGGGTGACCAAGGCCTCCAGGGAGCTGAGGCTGGCTCAGGTAATAAAGGACAGGGAAAAGGACTTCTTCCAGTACATGCTGGAGAGAGGGAGCTGCAAGGACTGGATACTGAGACTCAAGAAGGATGGGGGATGGGCAGAGAAAGGAGCAGAACAGATAAGACGCACTAAATGAGTACTTCTGTTCCGTAGTTACGAGGGAGCAGGGCGGGCAGCTACCATGGGGGTGGGGGTGGGAAGGGGTGAGGGGATGACAGAAGGGGTAATCAATGAGGGCAGGGTATTGGAGGGTCTGACGGATCTGAGGGTGGATAAGGCACCAGGACCAGATGGCATACATTTCAGGGTGCTGAGGGAACTGGTAGAGCTAATGGCTGGGTCACTGGCAGACCTATTCAATACCTCCCTGGACACAGGGTGTATGCCACAGGACTGGAGGATGGCCCATGGTGCCCCTCCATAAAAGTGGCCCTAAGGATGAGCCAGGCAATTACAGAGCTATAAACCTAATATCCATCATGGGGAAGTTGATGGGAGACAATCCTGAAGGAGAGGCTGGTGACATTTCTGGAGGATAATGGACTCCAGGACAGTCATCAACATGGGTCTGTCTCAGGAAGGTCCGGTCAGAGTAACCTTAATGAGTATTATGACTGGGTAATAAGGGAACCGGACAAAGATCATGCAGTGGATGTCATATTTTTGGACTTCAGCAAGGCCTTTGATTCGATGCCGTATGGGAGGTTGGGGGGAAATTGAGAAACGTGGGGGTGGGGACAAAGATGGTTAACTAGATCAAGAATTGGCTACAGGGAAGACAGCAGAGGGTAGTGGTGGGGGGAGGGAGCTTTCATCTCCAATGGCGATGTCGAGCAGGGTGCCACAGGTATCAGTTTTTGAGTCGGCGTTGTTTGGGATATTCATTGCGGACATCTCACATGGCATTAGGAATAAGATCAGCCTCCTCAGTAATGATACCAAGTTGGGGGCAGTGGTGAATGACATAGAAGGATGGCAGGGACTGCAGAAAGACCTAACTGAACTGGAGGAGTGGTCAGAAGCATGGCAGCTGGGGTTCAATGCAAAAAAGTGCAAGGTACTGCACTTTGGAGCAGTACAGCTAGAAACCACCGAGGAGGAAAAGGAGCTTGGGGTGGTTGTAACAGAGAAGATGAACAACTCAGAGCAGTGCAGGAAGGTGGCAGCAAAGGCCAACAGGATGCTGGGGTGTATTGCGAGAGGAATCCCCTCCAGGAACAGGGAGGTAATCCTACCTCTCTACGGGTCATTGGTCAGACCACACCTGGAGTACTGCAGGCAGTACCGGCACCCATATCAAAAGAAGGATATCAGATTACTGGAAGAGGGATGACAAAATTCATACATCCCATATTTGAATATTACAAATTGATTTCCGAGGACGAATCCTTTTTTCCCCATATCATCCGACCTCTCCTTCAAAAGATGGAGAAGGCTAGGCTTGTCCCATCTCTTTCAATTCTTATCACCCCAAGGGATTCTCCCTTTTGAATCACTGAGGTTCAGATTCAGTTTCTGCAGCCTTGACCAATTTCGATATTTCCAAGTAAGAAATCACATCTTGAGAAATAGAATTATTCAACCGATATTACCATCTCGGATTCCAGGTATATTATTATTCTTTACTTGAGGGAAAAATCTCCAGAAACCACAGACTCTATTCTTGCTGCAGAATGGAATAGGGATCTTGACCTGGAGATCTCGGCCGAGGTTTGGGGAGCCGCCTCCCTTTCAGCTAGTAAAGTAACATCATCCCCTTGTTGGCGTGAGTTCGCCTGGAAGTGTCGCTCATGGTATTTTCAATCTCCAGATATTCTCAGTAAATACCTGCCAGAAAACTATGGGAGGTGTTGGAGAAACTGTGGGTGTCAATATGCCCCTCTGGGACACATCCTGTGGCAGTGCCATTATTTAATGCCCTTTTGGCTTGCACTTCAGGCTGAGCTCATGCAGTGCATGGGGGAGCCTATAGAACTAACAGCAGAACAGGTGCTGTTGGCTATCTGTTCTGATCAATCTCCTCCCTGGAACCTACCTGTGTTCCTCTTAGCTGCCAAAAAAGCGCTTATTAGGCGTTGGATGATGAACTCCATACCAGCTATCACAGATTGGAGATCTATAATGAAACAAATATACTATACAGAAATTCTTAATGCCAAAATTCAAAATAAAGGGCCAAATTATATGAGAAGATGGAAAAAATGGTCCTTATATCAGGCATTGGCTGATCCAGACTTTTGCCCATGACTTAAGAGGCTGGTAGGAGTCGATAAGACTTTGGTGGGTCCCCCTACGTAATAACCAAATATCTGGGACTGGGGGGGATTAGAGTTATAGCACTTTATGTTAAAATCAGATCTTGATCATTTGAATCGGTCTAGGCGGAGACCATGGTATACAATCCTGGAGTTTTTTTAATTGACTGATGAATACTGTGGATTCTAAATCAGTATTTCCCTTGGTCTTACCATTCACTCACGTTGATCAATTTCCTTGAATGTAGTACTTTAACTGAACAGAAGTACAGATTGAAGTCTTGATTAATATATGTACTGTGTGTCTGAAAATGGTTAATAAAAACTAAATTATAAAAAAAGATTACTGGAAGAGGTACAGCGCAGAGTGACTAAGATGATCCAGAGACTGGGGGACAGACCATATGAGGAGAGGCTGAGGGAGTTGAATATGTACTCCGTGGAGAAGAGGAAGGATCGGGGAGATATGATCAAGACCTTTGAATACTTAAAGGGGATTAACAAGACAGGAACAGAAGGGATATTTAAGTTAAGGAGGGGGAGTGACACGAAAAGTCATGGTCTGAGATTGGAAGGGGGAAGATATTGGAGGGTAATGAGGGGATACTTTTTCACGGAGAGGGTGGTGACATATTGGAACACTCTGCCAGAGGAGGTGGTATCCTGTAAGACAGTGGGGGGATTTAAAAGGGGATGGGATGGGAGGGCTATTGTGAAGGGAGGAGAGGAGGGGCAGCTGCAAGTTAAGGGTGCTAGCTGCACATTTGAGCAGACCTGATAGACCACGTGGCCTGTTTCTGCTGGCTAATTCATATGTTCATATGTGCATATCTGCTTTATTTCTTGTCTAACATAGTTTTATTTTGGAAGGTTGCACATGATCATCTCATTCATTACAGGTTATAAACTCATCAAAAGCCAAGAAATTGCCTCATCACACTCCCTGTGGGGTGCTCGCACAACACTAATGTTGTAGGAGGACATGTAAGACCTCATCTCATCAGAAACCTGTTGAATGAGGTGGCAGATACATTGAGGGCAAGATTGCATGCCTCGAGAAGTATTAAGCTACTCAAATGGGGCCACACATTGAAGTGTACATTGACTGTGTTACGGAAGCAGGACAGGGTCTTACTCGCCTGATGGCACAAAATTTGGAAACAGCGCATACAATGAAGAAAAGGTGCAAGACATTTCATGACTATATCAGTGAAGCAAGGATTGACAAAGGTGGGGATAAGAAGGATCAGACAGGATGACGGGACAGTATGGAGTTAGACCAGGAAAAGGCAGAAAAACTAAATCAATACTTCAGCTTGGTTGTAAACTGAACAGGCATAGGGTCAGGGGCCACAGCTATACAATACATATGAGTGGAGGGGGGGAAGGGGTGAAAACAGCTGTATTCATACAGGAAGCAGTCCTTGCAGGGCTCACAAAAGTGATGGCGGACAACGTAATGGTGCCAGATGGCTTATACCCAAGGATAGTCAATGAGCTTCGAAGTGAGGTACCAACACCTCTGCCACCAATGTTCACTAACTCACTATACTCATAGGAGTGGTTCAATACTCCCCGTGGAGGGAACATGTACTCACTCCACAGAAAACTGACAGCAGGGATGATGCATGAAAGTCTAGGCCAGTCAGCCTAACCTCAGTGGTGGACGAGATCAGTTAAGCATTGCGGAAATAAAAAATAGTGATACAATTGGAATCCAGTGCTGCCTAGGAGCAGAGGCTTCATGGATTCACAGAAGGAAGATCATGACCAAACTAATTGCACCTATTGGTTACACTGTGAGACAATGGAGGTAACTCTGGGGAAGCTGTGCACAACACCTACCTTCACTGCAGCAAGGCCTTTCACACCATGAAACACAAAAGGATGTTTAACAAGATAGGTACTCTGGTCGGGTGGCACAAGGTTGTACACTGTGTTGGGAACTGTGTAACACACAGGACTCATGGGGTGTTTGTATATGGCATCCAATCATGGGAAAGGTGTGTGAGCAGTGGGGCACCTCAAGGATCTATCCTTGGGCCACTGCAGTTTAATGTCATAAGAAGCAACATGGCAGAAGACAGAGAGGGGAAGTTATGCCTGTTCGCGCATGACATCAGGGTTGGCAACAGTGTGGATACTTCACACGGGAATGTGAAATTGAGGACATGAAGTTGTGACACAGTGCAGTTCACATAAATGATGCAAGTCCACATGCATGATGCGGAAGACATGCTTCATAGGTTGTGCATGTTACTATGTGGAGTCTGCACAGTGGGTGGTGTGCGTTACTCATCAAACTACTTCTCATGACTGTTGTCTGTACTTTTTCTTGTCAGTTGTGAAGCATGACCATCAGTCTTTGAAGATCAAAAACATGTTGTCTTCCACTGCCAGCTAATGAAACTGTTTCATGGATGCCAACAATGCTTATCAGCAGTGTCAGCACTCACCATTATGAGGTTGGAACAATGGTAGCTGTACATCAGAGATGTGAGGATTGGGATTCTGAGTGCACATGGCACAGTCAACCTCTCATTCATGACACTCCAGCTGGCAATTTTCAGCTATCTGCTGCTATTCTGTTTTCTGGACTGGCACCAAAACAGGCTGTCGTCATGCTGAATCACATGAACAGCGCATCAATTTGTATGATAACATTTTTCAGGCATCAGCGACTATTCCTCTTTCATGCTATGCAGAATGTTTGGGACTGGCATCAAGATAAAATGATCACTAAGGTTAAGTGTTCTGGACTGCCAGTGACCATTGGTGGTGACGGTAGGGCTGATAGTCTTGATCACTCAGCCAAGTATGGGAGCTACTCCCTCATTGACCTCTCCAGGAGAAAAGTTCTTTCGGTGAAGCTAGTGCAGGTAAGTTTAAGGAACCTGCCATATGCCTCACAATGCTTACTGTTGATTTCACTATTACAGGTGATGTACCTGACATTTTTTACATTCTGTGAACTGCTGTGTGACACAGACGATACCATGACGCAATCTGGTGGCACGTGGTCACAGTGACTGACAGTGCTGTAATGCTCATTGAAATATGCACTCAAAACATGTACACTATACATGTCTTGACTGTGTGTTATCCTCGGCCTCCCCTCCCAACACACACACACACACGCACACACACGCCACACATTCATGGCAACAGTTTGTGTGTGCGATCCCATCCTAACAACATACTCTCATATATTGCATGAGTAACTGTACTGACATTGGGGCCTACTCACAATCGGGTGGGTAATACACGCCTGAGGTGCATATCCTGACTGCAGGACAGGTGCGCATGGCCTGCATTCACCAGCTGCCGCCACCTGTATGCGGCTTCCCCTGGCATGCAGTACTCATCAGGGTGGCTGGGGGTGGAGTTGCAGACCCAGTCGGGCATCCAATGGGACGCCATCCTGGGTACAGGAGTCAATCTCCGGCGTTGTGATGCACAGGTCCAGGTGCAGGAATAGTAAATGCAGGCACATGGACCCGCATGGCCACCGTCCCCCGCACGAGCCCCACTGGCACCGCGTCCCCCACTGGGTAGCTGCCACCCGACACACTGCATCCCTACCCCAGATGTCAGGAGGCAACCTCTGAGCAACACAGTTCCACTCTCGTCCCTGACCCAGTCTGTAATCCCACACAACACACTGCTCAGCCACTGCCCCAGAGGAGTACCGAACCCCCCACCAAACCATCATGTCCCTGTCCCTGACTGCAGGTGTACACCCCCCCCCCACAGCAGGGTATCCATACATGGTGCTGCCCATCCCCTGTACCATCCTGTTGTTGGTGCAGCAAGGAACAGCCAGCGACACAGCCCACCACACACCTCCTCTGCCACCCAAATGATGCTGGAAGTATGCCCCTATAAATCGACAGTGAGCTGCCAGCATCAGTCGGATGGCTGACAGACAAGGAGATGTGTGCAGTGCTGTGAGGCTGGCAGTTTCTAGCCATGGCACCGACAGGATGGTAGTGGGGATGCGGGGTACTGATGTCGGTGCCATGGGGGACCACTGGACACCAATGGGGAGGTGGGGGTTCCAGGGTCAGGATCTGACTGGGATACCTGTGTGTGTGTGTTGGGAAGGTACAACCAGCACAGGGATGGGGACCCTGTGGGGGTGGTGGTGATATGCTGCAGCCAACAGGGACCAGGGAGGACAAGTGTTGGGGGTGGTAAGGGGCTATCGCCCTCTGGGAATCGAGGCTGATGTGTTGGGAGGTATACTGCTGCCTTATGGGTATGGGGCACTCCTGTGGTGGGGTGTGGGGGAGGTGGCTGCTGCACACGGAGGGGGAAGGGCATCCGTGTGTGTGGTGGTAGTGCTGCACTTTGGTTCTGGACTGGGGATTCAGTCCTGTGTGGGGGCACACTGTCGTCCCAGGACTGTGGCGGCTGTCCAGGTGTGTGTGTGTGTGAGTGGGGTGGGGCAAGCAGTTCACTACAACTGCTGGGGCCCTGTGGTAGCCATTGTGCATGGTAAAGGACACTTACGGTAGGGTTCCCACCTAGCATCACCTGCACCCTTCTCCGCTCCCCCCGTGGACAGCACTACTTGCCTTGGTGCATGGCACATAGTGCTGCTATTCTCCTGCCCACCCATGATGCGTTGCTGTCCATGCAGCCAGGGTATCGAGTGCATTGAGGCATCATGCCCCCAGTACTGCATCCCATGCGGGGAGCGCAATGGGTGCGGAGTGGCTACGCGCCTTGGATCTGCTGCATGTAGGCACTCCACACCATCGTGCATAGGGTCCAATGTCTTTAGGGATTGCACAAATGAACCAATGGATGCCTTTGCCTATGATTTCTCATCATTTTCAGCCATTCATGTACAAGATACCTAAACTGCGACAGCACTTTCTGACAAGTCATACACATCACTGACTTGATTTTCAGAGCAATGAATGCAGTGGCTCCTATTATATGGAGATGGATGGTTTAAAAAGGGCTGTGGAGTACCTAGAAGAGAATGGTGTGTATCCGAACTGCATTGTGACAGAGAGACATCCTGCCATAAATAAGAGGATACGGGACACCCTGCTGCATGTGGAACAGTTCAGGAAAGACCAGCGCCCCAGTAACCAGACACTAAATAAAAGTTCAAAAATTTCAACAACTTAACAGAAGTTAAATAAAATGGTTTATTCCGCAATTTAGTGAGACGAACAGCACACGCTACATTGCTGTTCTATATATGACACATTGGAAAAGGTAACGTAATATGCATTGCAAGTACATGTACATAGATGCAACATGTAACTGCCTGCATCAACTTGTGCGCTGTATTTCTTGCGTGTCAATACGTGCTGCGTGAGTACTTTCCAGCCCGGTACATATGTAGTAAGAAACATGTGGCTCTGCATAACACAATACTTCTTCACGCCACAGTGGTGTAGTGTGGCACAAGTGCAAAGCATGATTGCCTGGATACGGAATTCAGAACATACAAAACTGAAAGCAGATACAATCCCTACGGTCTTTGTAGTCTGTTTGACTGTGAAGCACTTCCAACAGTGACTCTACTGCTAGCACTGGCCCCTTGCCTCCCCCACCCGTTTCTCACGCTTTTTCATTCTCAACAGTACCACGGCCGCTCACAGTCTCAACCCTCCCATTGATCATGTTCCATGCTCTCCTGAAGGTACTGAATGTCCTCATTGATTCCACCTCCTCCATCAGCTCATCCAACCTTGTAACCACCCTGTCTATGAAATGGTGCCCCATTATTTACCTCATGCATGTGCCACTTTACAATTTCAGATTGGGTTCCCTGGTTACCCTCCCACCTTTAGCTTTCAAATTTCTGCAGGTGTTTACTGTGTTCATGACATTCAATTACTTGAAGTTCTCAGGCATATCCTCTACTTACCTTCTATCCTCCAGGCTATACATATTGAGTTGTCTCACTCTATCCTCAAGGTAACTTGATGTCCTTTTCCAAGCATGGGCATCATCACTGCATGTTTTACTGCACGTGTGTACTTACCAGTGACCTGTACGTGGGGAGTAGACCTTCACGCATCGTTCAAGTTAATATCTTTACGATGCATGACAGCAATCTGCTGTCCTTCTCCACTGTCTTCCTGCTGTGTGCTGATTATTTAACTGGGTCTTTTACTAAGACAGTCAAAAACCTGTCCTCCTATGACATCGATAACTGAACTCCCAGCAGCCAGTAAAGTATTTACAGGGTTTGGTCTTCCATAGTACATGACTTGCACTTTTTGCCATGGAACATAAGTCGGCATGTGTTCAACGATACCAGTAGTCATGCAAAATCCTCCAGCAGTACATTATCTCTTTTCACCCTCCCCACACCCATTCAGTGAGGCACATATTTTATTGCTCTCAGCAATGCATCTGACCATATCTTTTTATCCAGTCAGCTCTGTCGGTTGTGAAACTGTACAACAGCACTGTTCACATCATCGAGCTCTTTGTGATACAAGTTCTTACTGCTCTGGGCTGTGATAATTCAACCACCAGTACTACCTTCTGCTGCCTATCCACTAAACACCTCTTGAGCCATGTAACCATTTTTGACATGCACTCCACTCAAATGCTGCTTTTCATTGTGACATTTACCACCCATCTTACATCATGAAGTACTGATTACCCATGACTAATGACCCCCCTCCTTTATTCTTTGCAGCCTTCAGTTGCCTGCTATTCCTGTGCCACCACAGTGCAACCCTATGTCCTTCCTCCATGTATATTCTCCCCTGTGCCTTCCACTCACCTTGCTTGCCCCACATTGTTTGCCCCATCCTCTCCACCCTGGCAACCATGACCGGTCCGTCTGCTTCCACCCTGTTATCTCTGCCCTATCTCCTGTTACTGCCCTCTTACGGTAAGTGGTACACCACCATCTGCCATTATTCACAGGGACCGATTCCAAGACAGTTACACCACATGTAAATGCAGTACGCCAGTCCTGATAGTGCAAATCGCAAGTTACGCCAGTGATTTGTGACATGTGCGATTCCAAAAGAACACTTACGCTGCAACCCACAACTGCTATGACAAACGCAAGTTACTCCACAGTTATGCCAAACAATGCTTACGCCACTGCATAATGTGGCTTACAACATGCTTAACATACCAGCTCCATAGAACTACTATTCCAGAAGAGGTGGCATAATGAACCATGCCAGAGGATGGTAACGTAAGTTAGAAAAAGGAAAAGCTGTCCTTATCAGAACACAGGCCATAGAACCCCCAAACAGAGCCAGACTGTAGTATACCCCCAACCAGTAAGCCCTGAATGTGGAACTAATCAGCTTACAGTGGAACACCCAAGCAAGCGTGCCCTAGGAAGCCCAGGACACAGTGAAATAGGTAGCAGCATGGCCAGACAGGCCAATAGTAAGTGAAATACATACCTGGTGCAACATGTACCATAACTGTAGCACAACAGTCAAACACAGACTGTGGCACAGGGCATTGCACTGTGGAACAGAGAAGTGATGGGACGTACAGTAGGGAACAGTGCCATGTACTGTGGGACAGTTGAGAGGTATGTACTGCTGACAGTGTTGCGAGTTGTGACATGTGTACTGCTATGCCACTATTGCAAGTTACGCCATGTCTTATGGGCGTAACTTATGACATGCATAATTCTGCATTTTCTATCCTATCTGGTGATTCTCTTGGAATATGGCGCAGTTCACATGTCGTAGGGATTTTGGCGTAACTTTACACACTGGGCGTACTTTGCACCTTGCTCTCATCGCTGTCTTGGAATCGGCCCATAGTTTCTACTGGCAAGTGCATTACAACTATTACATTAAACACATTGCATCTATTACTGCTGTGAATAAATGCTTACTGATATGTCCCTTGTGTAGCTATGCCACATTTGACACCACCACACTGGTTTATGGATCTATAATCCACAGTCCACTGACAGGTCACGTATACTGAAATTTTGGCACTGATGGCATCACATCCAGAAAGTAACATGTGCGTCTTGTTTTCTACTGTGAGTACTCCCTTGTGACTTTTCTGCTTTTGTCCACTCAAAGACCATGGCACATGTATGCAGACTCAGTTGTGTGCTCCATGAACAGTGTCCAAGAGCAGGGTCAATCTCGATGCCCTGCAGGGGGCAGGCCTTAGACAGCTAGTGTTGGAACCCATTTGGGAGGGAGCAATACTAGACCTGGTACTCTCAAATGGAGAGAGGATCACAAATTTAGAAGTCAGTAGACATCTGGGAACAAGCGACCACTGCACAGTGTGCTTCACAATGAGCACAACCATGGAGATAAGCCATACAAAAACAAGGATACTGGACTGTAGAAGGGCTGACTTTGGCAAAATGGGTGAATACCTGAAGAATGCACTAGCAAATGGCCAAAAAGGAAGGGTGGAAGAACAATGGAGAAAAATCAAAATTGCCATCAGAGAGGCAACAAGCCTTTGTGTGAAACAAATAAAGAAAACAAAGCGGAGTAAAAAACCACTATGGTTCTCAAAAGAGGTGGCAGGGAAGGTTAAGGAGAAAAAGGCTGTATTCAAAAAGTATAAGGAATCCCAGTAGGAGCACGACAGGGAACTGTATCAATTAAAGCAGAAAGAAGTGGGGAAGGCAGTCAGAATTGCAAAGGCCCAAACCGAGGAAAAAATAGCCAACTCAGTTAAGAAGGGGGATAAAACCTTTTATAGGTACATTAAGGAGAATAGAAAGGTTAAGGGAGGGATAGTGAAGATTAATAAAGGAGATGGGAGGTGGGCAGAAAGAGACAGTGAAAAGGCAAAGATACTGAATGAATACTTTTGCTCAGTATTCACAAAAGAAGATGAAGAGGATTTATCTAAACCAGACAATAGAAGCACTCTGGGTAGGGGGTTGACACCAGTCCATTCACAGAAGAAAGAGTCCTGAAAGAACTCCTAAAACTCAAGGAGGACAAAGCAATGGGGCCTGGCAGGATTCACCTCAGAATCCTAAAAGAACTAAGGGAGGACCTAGTGACACCACTGACCACACTTTTTAACAAATCATGGCAGGATGGAGTGGTACCTGAGGACTGGAGGAGGGCATATGTGATTCCCCTTCACAAAAGTGGGAGCAAGGCAGAAGCAGGAAACTACAGACCTGTAAGTTTGACCTCTGTGGTAGGGAAAATGATGGAATCACTTCTGAAAGAAAGAATTGTTGAGTACCTAGAGGCCAGCGGGGCACAGGACCCAAAGCAGCATGGATTTACAGCAGGAAGGTCATGTCAGACGAATCTAATTGATTTCTTTGACTGGATGATCAAAGTAATAGACCTGGGAGGGGCTGTGGATATGGCCTACCTAGACTTTAGCAAGGCATTTGACACAGTCCCGCACAAAAGATTAATAATCAAGTTAGCCAGCCTGGGAGTAGGTCCCAGGGTAGTAGCCTGGGCAGCAAACTGGCTGCACAACAGGACACAGAAAGTAATAATCAATGGAACATGTTCCAAAGAAAGGGGGGTTACTAGTGGAGTACTTCAGGGCTCAGTACTGGGTCCAGTCCTCTTTAACATCTTTATAGGTGACATTGCAGAGGATCTGGAGGGAAAGGTATGCCTCTTTGCAGATGACACAAAGATCTGTAACAGAGTTGATACACAAGACGGGGTAGAAAAGATGAGAAGGGACTTGGCAAGGTTGGAGGAATGGTCAGACATATGGCAACTTATACTGAATGCAAAGAAGTGCAAAGTAATGCACCTGGGAAACAAAAACCCAGGAGAAGAGTACACAATAGCAGGGGAGGTACTAACAACAACAAAAATGGAAAGGGACCTGGGGGAAGTCATATCAGATGACCTAAAGGTGGAGTAAGCAATGTGAAGTAAACTGAGAGAGCCTGGGGGATACTGGGATGCATAGGAAGGGCACCACAAGTAGAAAAAGGGAAATGGTCATCCTCTATACAGACAGTTGGTGAGACCCCATCTGAGTACTGTGTGCAGTTTGGAGACCTCAACTACGCAAGGACATAGACAGGATGGAAGTGGTCCAGAGGAGGGCAACTAAAATGGTGCAAGGTCTGCAGCAGAAACCATATGAAGAGAGACTGAGAGAGCTTAATATGTATACTCTTGATGAAAGGAGGGACGGGGGGACATGATAGAAACTTTCAAGTACCTCAAGGGGAATCAACAAAGTCCAGGAGGGTAGCATCTTTCAGAAAAAGAGATGTGTAAGAACAAGGGGACACAATTTAAAGATAGAGGGGGGACGGCTCAGGGGTAATGTGATGAAATTTTTTTTCACGTCGAGAGTGATGGATACATGGAATCGCCTTCCTGAGGAGGCCATTGGGTCTAAAACAGTGGGGGAATTCAAACATGCATGGGACAGACATAAGGCAATTATAGTGGGGGGTTGCAGGAAGTAGGCTGTTGGTTAACTAGAATCTGCAGCTTATCCAATAGGTAGGGAAATGGGCAGTCTGGGTGGGCCAAGTGGTCCTTATCTGCCATCAAAGTCTATGTTTCTATGCCCAGCAGTTCATGGCAGGGTGAATGGATCATAGTGTGTCAGTCTTTCAGAAGCACAGCTCTGTGTGGCTGTTCCCACAGGTACTTACAACAGTCACTCAGTTATCAGGGTACTTGGTGCGTATGTCTTTTCTTCTGTCATTTCATGGCACAGAAAAGTTGGTGATCTGTTGACTGCCTATCTGCCAAATAATAGGGCAAACAAATTTACTCCACCCCCCAACCCCTTGGTACCCAGTGTTTGGTATGTAAACCTAAATTTGTGAATCGTGCACCTGCTGCACGTGCATGGCATGGTCAACCATGTCTGCCTGTAGAATACTGGGTCATACCAGTATCTGTCTGGCAGTATCGGTGGTGATCAATATCATAGTTGTCAAGTACCCACATTGACACAACGGCAGAAACAGGTTCACCATTTGAAAAACTGCCTACCCACTGCTGGGGTGGGATCATCACCTGTAGTAATGCAGTGGTCATAATCAACGTTTTCACAATGATACTGACAGGACAGACACAGAAGGAGTCCTGCAGCATGTGCCGTTGTTCATAGTCAGGCCACTTAGAATAATAAGTTCATATAATATGGTGATGCCTTCAAGAAATCAACAGAGTAGGATTGGTCACCACTGTCACACAACAACTGATACATCATGTTATCCACCATTAAATCGCTGTTTCCTGTATTTACATTCCCAACAGGACTGAAGAAATCATTGGCAGCCATCTATAAGTAGAAGGAGTAAGAAGAAATAATGGAGTGAGAAAAAAGTATAATTAACCACTTGTACTGGTCGGTTGTTTCTACTCCAGACGGCAATGAGGATGACATCAAGGCCAAGTGGTCATCAGTGGTAAACCACTTGCAGGACATTCACCACAGCCATTGTCAGCATTTTCATAGTTGTCTTCATGGTATCTTATCTGACCCAAACCGGACAAAGAAATGGCATACATCAGGTAAAACCCTTCATAATACTATGCATTTTATAAAACGTCATGAATGTGCACATGGCACAAGACCTACTGTAGTCAATTAAAACACGGTGCCAATTCCAACATACATTGGAAATAGTACACCTGGGCCAGGATTCACAAAGGGAGTGCAAATTGGGAGCAAAACATTTTCCTGCACTCCGCAGCTGCACTGGAGGGCAATGCAGCTATTCATAACTGGATTGACCAGTGGGCTATCCGACTTGGAACAGGGGGGCCGGTGTTGGCAGCGGTAACACAGAAAAAGCAGTGGCATATCTAGAGCCACTGCCCCCACAGCCAGCCGGGAAAATGGCCCCAGTTATAATAGAGCTCATGCGCTACAGTGGTATTCGTGAACAGCGGCATGCAAGACAATAGTGGGCATTAGCATGCCCATTATGGACCCATTCACATGCCATTACTGTGGGCTGCACTGGCACACACCCCCACCAGCCCAAGCACCACGCGGTCATTATCCCCACAGGGTGTTGGTTCCCTTCACCACCCCAATCATGAATAGGACATTAAAAAAAGATTTCTCCATGTTGTAGAGACCGCATTCTCCCACCGATTATATAAATAAATTGACCACCGTGCACAGTAGGCACCCTCCCCAGTTCCTGACCACCCAAGTACACAACCAATAATAGAAGAAACACGTATCTATGATGCTGTGGTCACACCCTGTTGCCCATCCACCACCCGATGTTAAATAAGTAATGTTGCTTTTGCCTAATGTAGTACCTCCCATCCCCGATCACCCACCCTGTAAGTAAAAAGAAACATGACTATAATGTAGTGGCCCCACCTATCTATCATCACCCACCAATTATCAACAGAAACCCATTTCTGTATTTTACTGGTCCAGCAAAACCCCACACACTCCATAAGGCTCACACCACACTGTTCACCCTGCCAGTTGGCGAGCACCACAGCCATCCTCACACCTCCATGTCTGCTTCCCACATGAACTGTCAATGACAGCTTACAGTATTGAGTACAAGGCCATTGGTTCAGTGTAACATAAAGTAACATAACTTTTTTGAAATTGGGTGGGTGATGGGCAATGGGGCAGGATCACAGTACCATGCATATGTGCTTCTAGTATTATTGTGTGGTAACTCGGGTGATGAGGGACTGGTGGAGTGTCCCTACTGTACACGGTGGACAATGGGTGTGAGAACTGGGGATTGGCAACCATGTAGTGTCCTTCCTGTATTTTGGTCATTCTTATTTTTTGTGACGGGTGTGTGAACTGGAGACTGGGAACAGGGGAGGGTGGGGTGGCTGAAGTACCACCAAAAACCAGTGTAGTTGTGCGTATCAATGCCACTTTCTGTTCCGTCATTATTTGCTCCACACAAGGACCTTCGCAAAGGTCCCTGCATAGAGCCAATCCTTTGTGAATGGAAGTCCTTGGATATGCAGGTTACCACTACAATATATGTTTTCCTCCGCCCCCCCATACTGATTTGACCTGGCACTGAACCATTTAGTGGTGGGAAACTTGGATTTCCGAATACAAGCTATAAACACAGCCCTGTGCTTCACGGGTTTTTGCACGGGTAAAGCTTTGTGAATCCTGCCCTGATAACATTGCCTACTTTGACATTTATCGACTTCAACCAGATGACTAAGGACTGCATTCATCATGACATGGGTGTGTCATGCTGATGAATGCACACACAGACCTTACATGACGAATGTGACAGTATGGTTTCCATCAATACCACAGTAAGTGGACTTTGTCCGGTGCTGCTCGAACATGATGACAGGTGACTTCTATGCATAGTCACTCTACGTACAGATAAACCTTCCCCTGGAAAACACATGTAATCATGTTATGTTCCTGTACACCACTTACCACATCTGCCTGTTGACTGTGACACGCTTAATGTGCAAATGCCATGATCAGAAGGTGTCATGCTTCTATACTGATTGAATTGCCATACATTAACACGTACACATTCCAAGGATATCATAGACATCCGGCATTATCACACATGTTGTGAATACGTAATCACAGTTAAATCACACTGCACATTATATGAGCCATCACTGTTCACAAGTCATGCTACATCCTCTCCTTATTCTGTCATGCAATGTGTGACACCAAAAAGTGGCACTGCAGCCATCATGCACAGGAGAGCCATGCTTTGATATGAATTGCAGATGACATGTTGGTTGCATGAGTTTTGTGCTTCCATGCTTGATCATTGTTGTCATATGAATTCCCATTTACTAATGGCCTACAGGGGTGTTGAGATGGTAAACCACTGTCATGATGTGATAATTGCTGCTCCATGAAAACTGTTACCATCTTTTCAGGAATACGCCCATAGGTTCGAGGCCAACAGTGAAACTGGAGGAGCAGTTGTTGAAAACATGACTTGTCAACGACGTCAGATGCATGTCTTCGGATGTGCAGACTTCAGCCATCGTGGGGTACCACAGTATCATTATTCATTTTGCACCCAAGCATACCCACTTCAGTCATTTGGGCATGAAATGCAGGTAAGGCCCAGCCCAGTGGCACTGAGGGTTGAGGTACTGGACGTCACCCCTCACACCACTCCAGCGACCCTGGTTCGGGAATAGAATCTGGGTTGCCAGGGGTCGGAGGGGAGAAGGAGGATTGAGCATCCCAATGGATGCTCTCCTCCTCCTGGGGTGGGTTCCTGTAGTGCTTTGAGCACCCGACGCACCTATGCCTGTGGAAGCACGGGCATTGGGACACAGGCATCTCTCTGGAGCCAAGGAGGGGAGGACATTGTGGGCATTTGACAACGGCGCCCGTCAGCATGCCATCTGTCTGAACACCAGTCCTGTGTGCCAACACCCTCAGAGGATGGAGGGACCAAGGGAAAGAAAAGCGGAAAAACACCCTCTCAGTCCAAGATGATGACGATTCCAGCCCCAATCACCTACCCATGAGCAGACCCCATTGTGTGCAGGCACTCCGAAGAGAGAGGTGTAAAGGTACGGGGGATAATGGAGTAAGCCTGGCACTCTAGGGGCAGACATCGTGGGATGGATCTTCGAGGACTAATCAGGTCTGAAGGAATGGACTAACAGGGTAGTAAGGTGGGGTAAAAAGAAATTGAAAAAATTCAGGTCAGAACAGTGACAAAGAAATGTAATAGGGTCACTAATGTACATGTGCCCAACTTTGTGGCATGTACAGAGACAGCAAGGCAACCTGTGGTTAGATCATATTGTTCACAGCATGTTTCACTAAATTGTTGCATAGGTTTGCCATACCTAAATACTTAAACCTGACAGATATGTGTACCAGTAACAGTGCTGTCATCTGATCACAGCACTGAAGACAAGTTATGACTCCAAATGAGTGTCTGTGGTGGTAAGTGGTAATGGCATGTTAAGCTTCTGTTGACCGTGTAGGCAACACAATGCACGGTACGCACCCCTATTCCTTGAACTGCTGTTCAAGGATGGTGCTACTTTTGTTTTCACAGTACAGCACCGCTACGGGGTGTGCCTATCCGGAACACCCAGAATTGTCACAAGGAACACCAACGACATGTGTTTCTTATGCAACCATCGATTAAAGCAATCAACGTCACCAGCAGTGGTGCACTGTGGTGAACACATAAGAGATATTTTTACCATTCTCTGTAATGTATTCAGATAAACATTTGTAATACACTTATTTGTTGTATTTGGTATATGTTAAACTGCTATATTTCCCTTCTGTAAAAGGTGACTAAATGGATAACAATAAATGTCAATAAACACAACCAACAACCCTACAAACAGTACTTAGATAGCCACTTCCCATCACAGAACCTGATGATGCCTCATTGGTCGTAACATCTGTATATTTCTATACAGGTGTGTCTGATGACTTGTCATGTGACCAGCATTTCCATGTTTGGCATGAACACGGTGCGGCCACTGAGTCATCTGACACCCGAACATTGCCAGGCATGCACAGTACATCTACATACTGCGGTATGAAGGCTGTGATAAACGTTGTTGTGGATGTGCCTGTGATCCCTGCAACCTTAAGGTTCCCTTCACCCATGACATGCATACCATGGCCACTGACTGTACCTTTGTGGATACCTTTTCACATTGTCATTAATAAACATTTGAGTATGTCTTCTCCACAGAGCCATGCTACAGCAGTTCCGCAGACAGCTTGTCAAGTACATGGCACCTGTACCCTTATGACTGTAAATGGTGGTTGAACATGTTAGTTGACCAAAGCACACCCTGTCATATCACGTTGCTCTGTCTATTTCACCATTTGTCAGTACATGTGTGTGTAACATCTCTGCATGAAGAACTGCCTGCTAGTACCTGCTCTGTATAACATCTAGCATGAACTGTGGTCTCTAACCTATGCCAATGCTCCACCTCTGTAACAGCCTGCAGATCCTACTCTTGTGCCTGCTGCTGTTTCCCGGTTACTGGAGCTTGCCCTGCGCCAGTGGTAGCAAGAGAGAGGAGACTGAGAGCCAGCATCACCAGAGGAGGAGGGGCAATCAAGTTTCAAAGACTCGCGCTGCTCACAGCAGATACGCTGCTCTGTTTATTTCACCGCTTGTCAGTACCTGTATATGTAGCATCTCTGCACGAAGAACTGCCTGTTAGTACCTGCTTTGCATAAGATCTAGCATGAACTGTGGTCTCTAACCTGTGCCACTGCTCCACCTCTGAACAGCCTACAGATCCTACGCATGTGCCTCCCATTGTTTCCCAGTTACCAGAGCTTGCCCTGCGCCAATGGTAGCGGGAGGGAAGAAACTGACAGCCAGCATCACCAGAGGAGGAGGAGGGGCAGTCAGGTTTAAAAGACTCATGCTGCTCACAGCATGAGCGATGTGGCGTGAGCGTGAGTGGTGCGAGTGTCATTCGGCAGAAGAAATTCAACATCTCTCTCGAAGAGTTTTTGTAAGCCTCTGTCTCTGATTTATGAACTGTAACTACTAGGCAAAGAACTTGTTGTCTAGAGTAGCTTTTCCTCATACAATCAGGTTAATGTTTGTAGTCGTTACTATAGTAAAATACATTTTGGAGAGAAAGGGGTTAGTGGAGACTGTCAGGAAGCTAGCAGTTTACTGCGGTGGATTCACACCAAATAAAGCTACTAGCTAAGAGTGAGTGGGAGCATGAATGCGTGT
Source organism: Neoceratodus forsteri (assembly GCA_016271365.2). Classification (NCBI taxonomy): domain Eukaryota; kingdom Metazoa; phylum Chordata; order Ceratodontiformes; family Ceratodontidae; genus Neoceratodus; species Neoceratodus forsteri. Next base: position 741,776,654 of record CM057449.1, read on the forward strand.
GGTTAGTTTTTTATGAGAGTAACATTAATTAGGGCAGTGCAATTTCTAGAGAGATTTTGTATTCAATATATAATTGTTGGCATATACTAAACGTTGGAGGGGAATTTGAGTTTGTATCACCTCCCAGGGTTTCTCAGCTATACAGTATGTTGTTTGCACATATTCAAGTAGCTGAAAGGGGAACCTGAATCGGTGTAATCTTCTAGGGTTTATTAGCTATTTTTTGGAATAATTATAGCAGCACAGGGAAAGTTTTTATTATTTATTTTTATTTAATAAGGTTAGTTAGAAATTTGTCAACATGAAGCCAGTGTTGAGTGGAGTACTGGGGTTATTGGTGTGTATTCTTACAGTTTTTCAATTTAGCACACCAACGGACCCAGGTCCTCTCTCACTGAGAATGCAATTTAAGGGGACTATTGAGGATACTAGAAACTCGCTTGTGGAATTCCATAAAAAGAGAAGAAGTGGATTTTCCAAAGTCAGGGATGCCTCGAGCTGTGGCTCTATTAAAACAAATCACCACAATGTAATTCATCAGAATAAAGTTTTGTGGTGTTCTCTTATTTTATGTGGAGCCATAGAGTTAAATCCAAGCCCTGGGAACTGACTAGTGAAATTAGCACATGAGACTGCAAGGAGCTTAATAAAATAAATTGGATCAGTTGAAAATCTGGACCCAGACTTCCCTTCATGATGTGTTAGTCCTTACTGAGACATGGTTAAATAAGGCAGTTGACTCAAAAGAAATTGAACTTAATGAATTTTATAATTATATACTAGATAGATCATCTGGTGGTGGTGGCATTTTAGTGTATATTAAGAATTCCTTGAGCCCCTCAAAATTGCTATATTCTGGTATATTACAGGGGATTTAATGTATATTAGTTCACCTTCAGTACTTAAATTTGGTCACTGGAGTTGTCTATTCCATGCCCCCCCCCAAGATGAAGACAGCATTATTTGAGCTCTTCTTTCAGGAAACTTTAAAATATGTTCAACATAGGAACTTAATCCTGATCGGAGACTTCAATGCAGCCTGGGGTGGTCCACGGGGACTAAAGTTAGAAGAACTTATTCAGAGGCCACGTGATGCCTTGGCAGGACTAGTAGCTCCACGGACAAGCTTCCACCTCAATCTCCAATTTTACCACTAACACGATCTACAGAAGCTAAATATCTCAACTCACCCCAGTGAATATAACTTCTGAATGCATCTCAGCACAACCGAGGTGAAGTCAGCGGGGAAGAAAGCAAAGAATTCTACAATACAACACTCTTAACAACTCACGGCCTATTTCCAGCATGGAGGCAGAAATGTGCCAGGTTCCACCAACACATACCTCACCTCAGTCTCTGGAAAAGGCCCCTAAATGGACAAAAGGTCAGCCCGGTACCTCTGCAAAATTGAGCGCATATTCACCAACTTCACAAATCCCAGCGTCTTTAGTGGAGAAGAAATTCATTGAAGAAATGCAGCCATTTAAGTTGGCTCTACAAGACCTGATGGCAGAGCTTAAGTCCATGCGGGGAGAACTAACAGACGCAGCCAGGGCCATAATGGATGTGGCAGCCCGCACGACATCCCTGGAGGGTTGGAGAGATAAAATGGAGCCTGACATAACTAATCTATGGCAGAAGCTGCACCAGCTGGAAATAAAATTAGAAGATCTGGAAGGCTGAAGTTGCCGAAATAATATACTAATCTTCGGCCTTCCAGAAGACTCAGAGGGAGCTTCCCCAATACTCTTCTTATAAAAAATGCTTACTAATGTAAACCCCCTGCAAATGGGGGTTCCCAGAAGTCTTCCAGGAGCTTCCTTGAATGCTCCAAGCCTGAATGGTGTTTGGCGTTTAAGCCGTTTATCTGTGAGTGCTTTTAGAGCCTCTAGTACTGTCTCTTTAAGAGCTGTCTGCCTGCAGACATAATTAATTTGGATGGGGGTCTGTGTGTTTCCCTGCTTGAGTCCCGCTCGAGCTACTACCAAATCTCTCTGTTTCTGCCATTGCTAAGTGGGCAGAAGGAGCACTCTTCAAAGATGTAATTGTTTGCTTGTAACCTGTTAGAGTAATAATGAAAATGCAGTTTGATTTAACCTGCTTTCTTGTAGCAAGGACAGTGCACAGTAGCTCCCTCATGTTGGTTCAGAACTACTGAACTGGACTAATTATGGTGGGGATCCTTTAAAATGGAGCCTGCTCTGGGCGAATCAGAACTTGTACTCTCCTCTGGAGCCTGCTGTAAGGGGATTGTACAGGCAGTGACTCTGGGAAATGTAGTTTTGACCTTGGCGCCTTTTTCCACCAACAGGGGGAGTTTACTGTGAGTGACAGCCAAACCAGCCAACTGAACTGGGAGGAACTCAAAGGAAATGCCTGGCTCTGTCTACTGGAAAGATCAGATGAGTTGTGACTGTGAAGAGGGAAGGAGCTTCGGGCTCCTGCGCTGTTGAGTTTTTGCACGGAAGCTCATGTGGGGCCCTGAAGTTTGGCCCACAACTGTTTGTGAGTGCCAGTGCGGACTGAATCAGAGTTGTAAGGAGAAAAAAGCACCAGAAGTGAGGAAACCAGGCTCATCCTGTAGAAGACTGGAGAAATTGCTGAATCGCACTTGGTCTGTCAGGAACTGAAACTGCTGTGTGTTCTCCCGGGTATTGTGCAGTAATTGCGATCAGGATCGAGACGCAGCCTGCCTGGTATAATACTTTCCTTTTACATATAAATGTGTGTAGTGTTTCTGGGGAATCGCGTTTCAAATCCCCTGTGCAGTGAATTGAGTGCATGAAGCTGGAAGTAAACCCCATCTTAATCCAGACTACATCCATTTGCTCTAAACTGCAGTGGGGTCCAGTCACAAGGACCTTGTCCACATGGTCTGCTCCTCCTGGCAATCCAGGACTATCTGCCTTCCAACCAGTTACCAGCATTGAGTTTGTGAGTACAAAGCAGGGTAGCTCCCTGCCAGCTGTTTATCGAATTGCAAGTGTGTCATCTAATTGTTGCTTTTTTTTTTTTCATTTCTTCACAAACTGAGCCCTCTGGCTGCGGATTACAATTGGGTATTGTGCAAGTGTTTTTTCCATCACAGGGCCCCAACCAGCTGCATCGATCCTGGCTAGCCACCCCCATGCTGGGTACCCAGTGAAAGTGACAATTTGGGACTCTGAATATGCACACAGTACTGTGATTATTAATGTGTTTAACCTAATTAACCTGATTTCCCCCTTCCTTGTTACAGCTCCTTAAATAACTCAAATCTGTTGGTTTCAGCAAAGTTACACTGACTGAGGTATTTGTTTATGTTAAAGTATTGTACTGTGGTTTTTGCACTGTATCATCTTGTTTTACAGGGAGTCCCCAGAGTCCAGTCGACAGAGCCAGTCCTGGGGTAAGGGTACATTGTGAAGATATTCCTAATGCATTGTGTGGGCCACTAGTGGGAAGAAAGGGGGGTTACAGTGTCCCAGAGGGCTGTGACCAAGTTATTTTAACTACTGCAAACCCTAACCTCTGGGTGGAGGCACCCGCCATTGGACCTAGGCCCCTCAACCTGTTAGTACTTAAGCAGGCAGGGGTAGGAGCCCTTGGGATAGCACCACCGAGGGGTTACATCTTGGAGGCACTGCTGAGATTGTGTGTACTCTAGTGGCCACATTTACGATTCACCGGTAAAAATAAACGGGTACCCCAACAGAAGTGGCTGTGCACTGGTTGGTGAAGTGGTGAACTGGGGAGGAGACTGACCCCCAAAATGCTATGCTTATCCTGGACATCCCCTGGGTATCAATACGGACACTGTACAGGGAGTACTTTCCAAGGTGGAGGGTTTACAAAACCCTGTGGTGGTGGGTCGACATGCTAATCTACTCACCCACACTTTCCTGGCCCTAGTAGAGTATAAGGATCCCATAGATAGCTCCAAAGTGCCACAAACTATAACCCCGGAGGGAGCCCTCACTGCCTGGAGAGTGATAACTAAGGACAGTAAAGACCCAGGGGGGAATGAGCCCCCCCCCACTATCTGAAACTTTTGAGGAGAAATTTGCTAAATGGTTGCTGGGGGAAGGGAAAACTGTGGAGGACTTGAAGAAGCTGTTCTTGCCACCTGGGGGAGTTCCTCTCCCAACACCCTCCCCCGCTCCAGTACCCGTTATGGTGGCTGAACCAATGCAGACTCCTATTTCTGCACCTGCCATTAGTCACGACTCTTACCGAAGGTTGAGGATCTTCTCTGGCACCCTCCCCACCCCCCAAGGGGAGGATGATTGGGACACCTGGATAGATTGTGTTGCCCCCCGATACCTGAATGGCAGTGTGTGGAGGCTGAGAAACTAAAAAGAATCATAGAAAGTCTGAGGGGTCCTGCCCTAGAGGCCATTAAATTTTTGAGGTCCACAAATCCTGATGCATCTGCCCAGAAGTACCTATCTGTGCTTGAAGGCAATTTTGGGAGCATTGAGTCAGGAGAGAGCTTGATGTGGAAATTTCAAGGTACAAAACAGTGGCCAGGGGAAAGTTTCTCTGCATAGGTTACTCATCTGGAAAGAGCTCTGCAGAAGGCTTACCGACAAGGTGGGGTAGCCGCCAGTGACTCAAACCATGTAAGGTTGGAGCACCTACTACAGCATGCAAAGCATTCTAAATTGCAGCTTCTTCAATTAAGGCTCCCTGACAGAAGGGGTAACCCACGGACTATTGTGGCTTAATAAAAGAACTTGGAGGTTGAAGATGAGGAGGGATTCTAATTCTGGGGTGAGCACAGCCAAGTGATCACAACATCGGAAGTTCTTGTGAAGTGGGGACCAATGAGGGTGTGCCACCATGGGGTGAACTGCTGAGAGAGATCAGGGAATTCAAAAACAGTCTCTGCATGAAGGCCGCGCCTGCAAGTACAGGCCCCGACCTATATCCGACTGCATCTGCTTTGGGGGTTGGGGTACCCACTCAGCTATCTCCTGCTGACAACAGCTGAAAACTCAATGTCTTGACCATGGAAGTGGGGAAATTGACGAGATGCCTCCAAATGCTTATCACGCCGCAGACAGAGATGGCTCCAAGGTGTCCAGTTAATGCTACCCCCATCCTGGCTCCCAGTGCGACGCCTCGGCCAGTTCAAACTCCAGAAAGTATGTTTTGCTATAATTGTGGGAAGGATGGGCACATGAAGAGAGAATGCAGGTCCCCAAAAGACACAGACAAAGTTGTATGCAGGCTACAAGGAGCGCTTCGGAGGACAAATCAGTGGTTGAGAGGTACACAAAATGATCGCGGTGAGGATCCAAAAAATGCTAACTCACATCCCTTTGTGACAAGGTCAATTGCCCAGGTTCCTGCTACCGCCTCTCTAGACTGGTCCCGAATAGTGGGTCCCTCCATGGAGACCACTGTAAAGGTGAATGGAGCGTCTACAAGAGCTGTATTAGACAGTGGCTCCCAAGTGACAATTATGTTCCAAGACTGGTATCAGAAGCACTTGTCTGATGTACCCTTACAACCGTTGGAGGGGCTACATGTCTGGGAGTTAAGTGAGAAGGCTCTGGATATATCCGAATTTGGCTGTCTTTTCCTACCTCCATGGCTGGGGTGGCAGAGCAAGTAGAGACCTTGGCCTTAGTGTGTCCTCCTACTGGACTGTATGATGGGGTTCCTTTACTAATTGGGACTAATGCACATATGTTTGGATGGCTGGCACAGTTGTGTTATGAAAATCAGGGTTCAAGGACTAGTAGAGCTTTAAGAATTCCGGCCTTGATCAAGAAGGCCTATGAGACACAGAGAGATGCTGAAAAATTAGAACCAGAGGAACCCATTGGAATTGTCTGGAGGAAGGATCCTGAGTCTCTGATCCTGGCACCAAATGCCCAGTGTACGTTACAGGGAGAGGTCCATATACGGAAGGATGTCAAGAATAAAATATTAATGTTGGATGCACCAGGCGATGGAAAATTGCCGGAGGGACTGCTGGTCAAGCCTAGTATTTTGCCTGCTAGAGCCCATGCTTATGCCAGAAGGGTAATGGTTCAGGTTCATAATGTGTCTCACAGAGAGAGTCGAGTAAATAGAGGTTGCACCCTGGTTAATGTGCATTGTGCAGACACTGCAGTGCTACCCAGTAATAAGAGTTCGGGGAAGAATGACAGAGTAACGCCTGACTTGTTTGATTTCGGTGACTCCCCATTGCCAGCTGAATGGAAAGTGAGGATCAGTGAGAAGCTTGACCAGAGAGACCAGGTGTTTTCTTTAAAAGAATGGGACATAGGATGTGTGCAAGGAGCTGAGCACCACATCCGGCTGCATGATGAAAGGCCATTTCGTGAGAGGTCTCGACGCCTGGCTCCTGCTGACATAGATGATGTGAGACGGCATCTGCAAGAGATGCTAGCTGCTGGTGTAATACAAGAATCCAGAAGCCCCTATGCTTCCCCCATTGTGGTAGTGAGAAAAAAGAATGGGACAGTAATGATGTGCATGGATTATCGCACTTTAAACCGGCGGACTATCCCTGATCAGTATACAATGCCCCATATTCAGGATGCTTTGGACTGCCTGAACAGTAGCAAGTGGTTCTCTGTACTGGATCTTCGCAGTGGGTACAACCAGATCCCGATGGCCTCACAAGACCGCGAGAAGACAGCCTTTATCTGTCTGCTTGGCTTCTATGAATTCATGAGGATGCCTCAAGGGATTTCAGGCGCCCCAGCCACGTTTCAACGATTGATGGAGCGTGCAGTGGGGGACATGAACTTATTGGAGTGCCTGGTATACCTAGATGATGTTATTGTGTTTGGCAGCTCACTGGAGGAACATGAGAGCAGATTATTCAAGGTATTGGACCGACTGGAAGACTTTGACCTTAAACTGTCCATTGATAAGTGTCAGTTTTTTCAAACATCAGTAAAGCATGTGGGACACATAGTATCCACCGAGGGAATAGAGACCGACCCCAATAAAGTTGAGGCCTTGACCACCTGGCCACAGCCCAAAAATCTAAAAGAACTGCAAAGATTCCTGGGATTCCGTGGTTATTATTGGCGCTTCATCAAGGACTATTCAAGAGTGATCCGCCCTTTACTTAACCTTACTCAAGGGTATCCCCCAACCCACAAAAAATACAAAAAGTCAGCGTCCCTCGAGACTGAAAGAGTGTATTTTCATCCAAGTGAAGTATTTGGGGCCCGCTGGACTCCTGATTGTGAGACTGCTTTTCATGAGATCATATATCAACTTACCCACGCTCCAGTGTTGGCCTATGCCGATCCAACAAAACCTTATGTCCTGCACACTGATGCTAGCTTGCAAGGGTTGGGGGCTGTGTTGTACCAGGAGCATGAGAATGGCCTGAGACCAGTGGCCTTTGCTAGCAGAAGCCTGACCCCTTCTGAAAAGAACTATCCTGTACATAAGTTAGAGTTTCTAGCTTTGAAGTGGGCCATTGTTGATCAAGTCCACGAGTACTTGTATGGGGTTAAGATACTAGTAAAAACTGACAATAATCCTTTGACCTATGTGCAGACTTCAGCAAAGCCACTGGCCATAGGTGGCTTTCTGCATTATCTGCATACGACTATGCTGTTGAATACAGAGCAGGCCTGAACCACATAGATGCTGATGCTCTCTCCAGGAGGCCTGTTCCCCAGAATGACTGGGTCAGACTGTCAGAACCTGATATTCGAGCCTTCTGCCAGAAGTTTGACAGGGAGGAACAAATGTCCACGGACGCAGTGCACTGTATGGTGGATTGTTTGGGACCTTCTGAGAATTGCATACCTGCTGCTTATTGCCACTTTTCTGCAATAGACATTGGTGCACGACCTCAGCTGGACAATGACAGTATTCGGCGGGCTCAAGTCTGAGATCCCATGATCAAATCGGCTTTAGAAGCCCTCTATTCAGGGAAAGATGTGTCCAAATTATGTTCCACTGATTTGAGAACTGCATTGTTATACAAAGAAGGTCCTAAGTTGAAACTGATCAATAGATTGTTATACAGAGAAACAGTAGACAGAGGGGGACAGTAGAAAAACAACAACTAGTGCTGCCCACTACCTTTTGAGACTCAGTACTGAGGTCCTTACACAACCACATGGGGCACCTTGGTATAGACAGAACACTTGACTTGGTGAGATCCAGATTCTATTGGCCTAAGATGGGGGCTGATGTGGAGCAACACATTCAAACTTGTAGTCGCTGCTTACAGAGGAAAGCTTTGCCCAGAGGCTGCCCCCCTTGTTAACATCACCACCAGTGCACCCATGGAGCTGGTCTGTATTGATTTTCTGAGTTTGGAGTCAGATCAAAGAAATATTAGTAATGTACTGGTGGTCACTGACCATTTTACGAGATATGCCCAAGCTTTCCCCACCAAGGGCCAGAAGGCATCCACTGTGGCAAAAGTACTTGTAGAAAACTTTTTTGTTCACGATGGGGCTCCACAAAGAATCCATTCTGATCAAGGGAAATACTTTGAGAGTCATCTGATCAAAGAGATGCTTTCTCTGTGGAGAGTGTGAAAGTCCAGAACCACCCCTTACCACCCCCAAGGGGATCCACAGCCTGAACATTTCAACCGCACCTTGCTAGATATGCTAGGCACCCTCCACCCAAAGGACAAACCTAGATGGAGCCAACAACTTAGCACCCTGGTACACGCCTACAACTGCACCAAAAGTGATACCACTGGGTTCTCCCCCTGCCACCTGATGTTTGGAAGAGAAACTCGACTGCCGGTAGATGTGTGCTTTGGGGTCTCTCCTGATGGGGTTCAAGATGACAACTATTTACAGTATGTGCAAAAGTTAAAGGCTCAGCTAAATCATGCATACCAACTGGCTCAAACCATGGCTGCCAAAAGAAATCTGGCCAACAAAGAAAGGTATGATAAAAAGATGAAAGCACAGGAACTCCAGGAGGGAGATCGGGTATTGCTAAGAAATCTGGGACTGCATGGCAAACATAAGATTGCTGACAGATGGCACCATCTCCTTCACATTGTAGTGGGCAAACTAGATGATCTGCCAGTGTACAAAGTAAAACCTGAGAATAATTCAAAAGATGTGAAAACAATGCATAGAAATCATTTCTGCCCATTGGACAAATCTTGACTGAGTCTGAGCCCCCAGAAAATGCCCCCTCTGGACCAGTGACTAGAGCTGCTGCTAAGGAAAAACCAAGAAAGTCTGCACCTACAGAAGCTGAGTTAAAGTGTTCCCCTCCACAAGTCCCAGTTGAGCATGACTGTCAGTCCATATCAGAGGAACGTGAGTGTGGTTTTGAATACTACCCTTCTTACGAACTGAGTCAATTGTTTCGGGGCAATCCCCTAGTCAGTCCTGGAGATGAAGCTGGGCCTTCTGGACTGTCTAAGCCCCCAGCTTTGTCCCTGGAGCCAATGCTCCCAGAAAGTGAAGTGCAAAGCATCAAGTCAGATGATATGGAATCATTGTGTATGGTTGAACTGTTTGAGCTTTCAGAGGAGGAAAATGATGGACTGGAACAGACTGGTGACATACCAGAACAAGAAGAGTGTGTTGAGTAACCTGATAATTCACTGTCAGTGTCAGAAAGCTCTCCATGTGAGCCAAGTGTTGTGGACTCAGAGATTGTAACTCCTGGAGCTGAAAGTGCCCCAAGTTCTAGCCTCTCTACCCCAGTGGAGACTCCCCTGGCAAGTAAAGACAATGCTGAAAATGAGGCTCAGAGTGCAGAGACTGTAACAGTTCCCCCTAGAAAGACTGGTCGAGCTGTAAAGCCTGTGGTGCACCTCAGTTATGATTCCCTTGGGAGGCCTGTGGACTTGCCTCTCAATGTTGTCCATAAAGGGGTGTATGTGTCCCCGAGCTCATTGCCTAAACTGAACATCAGTGCTAACTCCAAGTTACTTGTGTTGCCCTCTAGGTATGGTGCCCTCCCTATCCAGCCCCAAGGTAGCTGATAGGAAGGGCCCCCTCTCTTCAGGTTTCATGTACAAGAGGTAATAACCTGAGTTATGGTACAATGTGTGTGTAATACTGTGTAAAGTGACGTACTGCAAAGTTTCAGAAATGTGTTTCTGGTAAAGTGATATATTGACTGATGATTACATGTATGAGCCTAATGTGATACTGATGCAAATGTATATGGTTGCAATTGAAACTTATGGGGGTACTTGCTTGACGCGGACACCAAGCTTTTTCCAGACCGGGAAGGGTGTAACCCCACTGCAAATGGGGGTTCCCAGAAGTCTTCCAGGAGCTTCCTTGAATGCTCCAAGCCTGAATGGTGTTTGGCGTTTAAGCCGTTTATCTGTGAGTGCTTTTAGAGCCTCTGGTACTGTCTCTTTAAGAGCTGTCTGCCTGCAGACATAATTAATTTGGATGGGGGTCTGTATGTTTCCCTGCTTGAGTCCCGCTCGAGCTACTGCCAAATCGCTCTGTTTCTGCCATTGCTAAGTGGGCAGAAGGAGCACTCTTCAAAGATGTAATTGTTTGCTTGTAACCTGTTAGAGTAATAATGAAAATGCAGTTTGATTTAACTTGCTTTCTTGTAGCAAGGACAGTGCACAGTAGCTCCCTCATGTTGGTTCAGAACTGCTGAATTGGACCAATCATGGTGGGGATCCTTTAAAATGGAGCCTGCTATGGGCGAATCAGAACGTGGACTCTCCTCTGGAGTCTGCTGTCAGGGAATTGTAAGTGCAGTGACTCTGGGAAATGTAGTTTTGACCTTGGCGCCTTTTTCCACCAACAGAGGGAGTTTACTGTGAGTGACAGCCAAACCAGCCAACTGAACTGGGAGGAACTCAAAGGAAATGCCTGGCTCTGTCTACTGGAAAGATCAGATGAGTTGTGACTGTGAAGAGGGGAAGGAGCTCCGGGCTCCTGTGCTGTTGAGTTTTCACGTGGGAAGCTCGTGTGAGGCCCTGAAGTTCAGCCTACAACTGTTTGTGAGTGCCAGTGCGGACTGAATCAGAGTTGTAAGGAGAAAAAAGCACCAGAAGTGAGGAAACCAGGCTCACCCTATAGAAGACTGGAGAAATTGCTGAATCGCGCTCGGTCTGTCAGGAACTGAAACTGCTGTGTGTTCTCCCGGGTATTGTGCAGTAATTGCAATCGGGATCAAGAAGCAGCCTGCCTGGTATAGTACTTTTCTTTACATATAAATGTGTGTAGTGCTTGTGGGGAATCACGTTTCAAATCCCCCTGTACAGTGAATTGAGTGCATGAAACTGGATGTAAACCCAAGCTTAATCCAGACTACATCCATTTGCTCTAAACTGCAGTGGGGTCCAGTCACAAGGACCTTGTCCACATGGTCTGCTCCTCCTGGAAATCCAGGACTTTCTGCCTTCCAACCAGTTACCAGCATTGAGTTTGTGAGTATGAGGCAGGGTAGCTCCCTGCCATCTGTTTATCGAATTGCAAGTGTGTCATCTAATTGTTGCTTTTTTTTTTTCATTTCTTCATGAACTGAACCCTCCGGCTACGGATTACAATTGGGTATTGTGAAAGTGTTTTTTCCATCACAGGGCCCCAACCAGCTGCACCGATTCTGGCCAGCCCCCATCCTGGGTACCCAGTGAAAGTGACAATTTGTGACTCTGAATATACGCACAGTACTGTGATTATTAATGTGTTTAACCTAATTAACCTGATTTCCCCCTTCCTTGTTACAGCTCCTTAAATAAATCAGATCTGTTGGTTTCAGCAAAGTTACACTGACTGAGGTATTTGTTTATGTTAAAGTATTGTACTGTGGTTTTTGCACTGTATCATCTTGTTTTACAGGTGGTCCCCAGAGTCCAGTCGACAGAGCCAGTCCTGGGGGTAAGTGTACAATGTGAAGATATTCCTAATGCATTGTGTGGGCCACTAGTGGGAAGAAAGGGGGGTTACAGTGTCCCAGAGGGCTGTGACCAAGTTAGTTTAACTACTGCAAACCCTGACCTCTGGGTGGAGGCACCCGCCATTGGACCTAGGCCCCTCAACCTATTAGTAGTTAAGCAGGCAGGGGTAGTAGCCCTTGGGATAGCACCACCGAGGGGTTACACTAAAATTGCTGGGCCCTCTGCAAACAGCACCACGTACGTCATAGAGAGGGCCCATCGTTCACTCAAACTGAAACCAGCAGATGGTAAACCTCCCAGACCACTGATCTTAAAATTTCTAAATTACCTGGACCAAGTTCATGTCCTGGGCAAGGTCCGACAGCTTCAAGATATTCTGTGAGAGGGACAGCACTTACGCTTTGCCAAGGATCTGCTGATTGCCACCAGACAGAAAAGGGCAGCATACCACCTGATGGTAACTAAATTAATTGCTGCAGGCATCAAATATAAAGTAACATACCCATTGAGGCTCACAGTGCTTAATAAGGGCTCTTGGCAGAGTTTTGACACGGGCGGAACAGGCCCTCCCTGCGTTGCAAAGCATGTTTCCAGATCTTTTCAGTGTGCGCTGAAAGTTCGCCACCAGAGGGCTCTTTGGCCTTGCAACAGAACTGCTACACGAATGTGTGCATTGAAGTCTGCGCGAGTCATCGTAACTCACTGAATTAGCCACAAGAGGGTGGCAACCCGCTACACTCGGGAACTTATTTTTCTTGCTCCTCTTTAAGTTGCTCTGGTTTCTTGCCTGGGGCACTTTGCTAATATTAAGGTCTGAATTTAAATGTACACATCATCTTTTGGGATCTACAGCTCTATCTCTTCATAACTTCTGCCTCTCAATCTTCCTGATTTAAAGGATGAACTGATGACCAGGTGTTTTATTTTATAAAGAGATAAATGATCGTTCTTGCAGCTTTTAAGAGTCAAATTAAGGCTCTGTCTGGCATGCCATACATCTGTAAATATGCAGTGTCAGTAAGCATTTTTGGTTATTTTGATCCAACTTTTTCTTTCCGTATCACAACATTGGGACACGAAGTTGTGATCATGTTGACTCTTCTGACTTTTTTGTCTCCCTTCTTTTCATTTACCACTAACTAATTAACAAAATAGATACTTATTGTGGTAATTATCCAATTTGCTGTATTACAATGTTGGGGGTTGGGGTGGGGGGAAGCTTGTGGAAGATTCTGCAGCCCAAGCAGGGGATTGTATGCTGTAGTTGGAGGAGGGGGGTACACACAGCTGTCTTAGGGGCATTATTCAGAACAACATTCTCTTTTCTGTGTCATAATGGATGGCTGCCGATGTTTCTGGCAGGCCAAGCAACATGGCAGCTCATCATGGGCTTTGTTTTCCTGGTCGTGGGTGGTTGGGCGCTGGGGGGGAAGGGGGGATTCTTAGTTGTCTTTTTCAGTCTATTATGGTCTTTGAACAGAGTTCTGAAATTCTAAGAGAACACTTAGGTAGGCTTAGGGGAAGTATGGAATTATTTTATAGGATGAATCCTATGATCTCTTTTACTTGTCAAGGGCTTTTCAGGCAGGTTCTGTTATTAGTTTGGGCTCATATAGGGTGGGATAAGGGTTCGGGAGGGGAGGTAAGGAACACAACATTGCCAGACTTCAACTTTACTCTATGAGGAGAACGGGTCATTGCCCAGACTGCGTAGTACTGACAGAAGATATTCTTTCACAGGATTTATTGTGATGGTCAGTTGTAAATTTTGTTCATGGAATATCAAAGGTGCCAACTCTCCTGTTACATGGGTGAAAATACTTTTACATCTTTGTAAATTGGATATTGATGCATTTCTCCAGGAAACCCATTTGCCCTCATCCCAGGTCCTCCAGTTTAGGAAGTCCTGGGTGGGTCAGGCACTAGGTATGGGTTCCAACACCCACGGGTGGGTGGCACATAGATGGCACATAGATTGCCTTTTCGACTGTTGAACCTCATAACAGACACCCATGATAGGTTCATTCTCATCAAGGCCCTAATAGGCCATTCAGAGGTTGTGATTGGGTCAGCATATGGTCCAACAGCAGAAAATTCCCAGTTCTTTATTTCTCTCATGGTGCAACTAGCCCCATGGTCCTCTCTCCCTATACTGCTGGGCGGAGATTGGAACCTGGCATACTGTAACATTCTGGACCGTTCCAAATCTGGTAATCTTTCTCTCTCCCCTGTGCAGCTTGCTTTTAGAGAGATGATGGACTCTGTAGGTCTTATTGACCTTTGGAGGACACTTTTTCCCTCACATAAAGAATACTCCTTCCATTCAATCCCCCACAATTCCTTTTCTATATTGATTATTTCCTATTGGGAATTGGGCATCTTTCCTCGGTATTATCATGTAATTATCTCCCCAAAGTTATTTCAGACCACCATCCTGCTTTACTACAGTGGAGCTTAGGATCTCCCATTCCCAAAGACAAAGTTTGGAGATTTAATAGTCAGCTACTAAGGTCAGATTTTCTGGTTTCCCATCTCGATATCTTTCTTACTAACTTTCTCAACACCAACTCTCCCACTAGGTCCAAGTCCAATATCCTCTGGGGGACACTAAAATGTACTATACTGGGCAAAATTATCCACCATGCCACTATTAGGAAAAAGATTACTACACAGGTCACATCCAATCTGCTTCAGGAGATAAGGAGTTCGGAAATGTCACTCCCTGTTCTCCCTTACCCTGTGGAACTCAATAGTTTGAAGATTCTCAGAGCCCATTATTACTCCTTAATACAGAAAAGGCAGAATATGTTCTACAACATTCAAAAATCCAATATTTCGATCAGGGGGATAAAGCAGGCAAATTTCTTGCCCTTTGACTTAGGGCACAAGTGGTGGACAGGATAGTTCCCTCTATTCGCAACTCGGTTGGGGATCTAGTTACTTATCCCTGGGAAATAGTTAAGTGCTTCCAAGACTATTACCAAAAGCTATACTCCCACCCAGCTGGTTCCTTTAATCCAAAAGGTGTAGACCAATTTATACAAGATATTCAGTTTCCACAATTAGAACAGCATCAGATAGATCTTTTGCAAGCTCCCCTCTCAATTGGCGAAATACACTCTGCAATAGATGTACTGCCACTAAACAAAACACCGGGCCCGGACGGGTATACTTCTGAATTCTACAAAACCTTAAAGAAACAGCTGGCACCCGTTCTTTTAAACACATACAATTACATCTGTAAACAAGATGTTTCAGGCCATTCTCTCACTGAAACCATGATAGTGGTTCTTCCCAAACCTGGAAGGGATCCCCTTCTTATCTCCAATTATTGCCCCATCTCTTTCATCAATGTTGACTTTAAAATATTAGCTAAAATCCTAGCTAACAGACTAGACCTAGTCTGGTAATGTTTCATTAGTCCAGAACAAGTAGGTTTTGTGTCAGGTAGGTTTTCTTCTGCCCATCTGTGCAAGCTAACATATTTGATCTCTGCATTCAAGGAATCCCTAATCCCATCTGCACTAGTTTCCTTGGATGCAGAGGCTTTTGACAGAGTCGCTTGGGACTACCTTTTCTATCTTTTGCCCAAATACCGATTTCTCTCACAATATATTAAGTGGATTAAGGTCCTATACACGCATCCCTCAGCTCGTGTATTATGTAATGGCCTAATATCACTGCCCCTTACTCTTCAACAGGGCACCAGACAAGGATGTCCTCTTTCTCCCTTTTTAATTTATACTTAGAACCACTTATCCGACACATTATTGCTTCCCCCCAGGTTTCAGGGATTACTATTGGACCCTACCAATTTAAACTCTCGGTGTACGTGGACAATATACTTCTACATGCACTACATCCCTCTGCATTGATCGCCGCTACACTAGGGATTATTGGAGAGTTTGGTAGATTTTCCAAGTATAAACTTAACATCTCTAAGACAGAAATAATGCCTCTCATTATCTACACATTATCCTCTGATGTATCTCACCTGGGCCTCCAGTGAGTCAAGGACAAACTGAAATACTTAGGGATTTTTCTCTCTTGCTCTAGCTCTACTATGAAGCAATGCAATCTGGATAAAGTCCTTTTTCAGATAAAGACAGATTTGAACCGCTGGGTTCTACTCCCTCTTTCCCTCTGGGAACATATAAATGTGGTAAAAATGAACATTTTGCCTCGTTTGCTATACCCTCTACAAATGTGTAATCTTTTTCTTCCTAAAACATGGTTTGCACAGGTACACAGAGTTATATCCGATTTCATATGGTGTAACAAAACACCCAGGAAAGCCTTCTCTAAATTGCAGCAAACCAAACTCCAAGGCAGCCTGTAATTGTCTAATTTCCTTCTCTACTACTTCTCTATTACCTGCTTGATTCTTCTACAGTGGATGAGAGAACCGACATGCTGAACCGTCAGTATGCTCACCCCTGTGGCTTCAGATCGAAAAATCGCTCTGTTCTCCTCATGAGCTTGTTCTTAGTGTGCTGATATATGTTCATATTAAACATATTCCTAAAAGTCTGCGTACGACACCCATCATGGCAATGCTACGGGTACATGCCCAGCTCAACGTCACTATACACATGTCCATGGTGTGGGACACATCACAGCCCATACTAAATAATCCCAACTTTAAAAGAGGAAACAAACCTCTCAACCATACTTTGTGGCCAAATAACTCTAAATTGAGAGTCAGTAACTTGAAGGACTACAGGTTGCTGTCATTTCAAGAAGTACGACTTAAATACAATCTTCCCATCTCCTTTTGTTTCAAATATATTCAACTATCGCACATCCTCCATCACCACTTTGGTTCGGGACTCTGGGAACAAAACACAGCAGGACCTATATTAACAGCAATCTCAACTTCTCCCTCTTCTCGTCTCATCTCTGTCTTCTATCGTCTTCTGTGGGACACAATGAATGCATTAGGAGGCCAATTGCACTATCTCTGGGATTAGATATTGCCTCCCACCCCATTTGTAACCAGGTCATGGCCCAAAATTTGGTCCCAACTATACTAGGATGTAAAATGGGATAGGTACCAGCTCCAACAATTCTATATAATTCATGACTTATATTACACTTTGGTCAAGCTGCATAAAATGGGGAAGCTTGCCTCTAATATATGTTCAAGATGCGGAAATCACCCCGGTGCCCTACTCCATATATTGTGGGAGTGTGAAAAGGCCTCCCCACTGTGGACAGCTATTAGAGCCAAGCTGGACCCATCTTGGGCCTCTCAGATGCTTTCACCCCAGAAATATGCATTCTAGGGGACTATGGAAGTGCTTTGATTGGTAATCAACGTAAGCATATGGCCATTATATCATCATGTGCTAAAAAAGTAATCTTGCACCACTGGCTTGACCAAAGTGTAGCATCCCTCACAGAATGCTACGCGAGACTCTCTTTGCACTGCAAGCAGAGAATCTTAATGCCCATATGTCCAAAAGGCCACACTATTATCAAAAGATTTGGGCCCCTTATACACTTTTTGACTATCTGAACAAAAATGGAGCTACTGAGAACAGTACATGTACTTCTGAAAAGAAAAATGAAAACAATGTGGCAATGTCCAGCTGTTAACTGTATTGTTCTTATAACAATTATTTGGATTTTGAATAATCATAGTTATGTACCGGGGTGGCATAATGGAAGGGTGGGGAGGAAAGGGGGAAGGGGGAATGTGTTAATAGTTGTTGAAACTTAGGCCTACTCCAATTCTGTTACTTAGGAGCTATGCTGCATTACTTAATTCTACTGAGTATGAGATATACATGATTATATTATGTGTCTACCGTTAGACTTGTTCTCCACCAATGTCTACTTGTTGTGAAATCATAAAAAATTTTACAAATAAAGTTTACTTAATTTGAAAAAAAAAGAAGAACTTATTCAGCCTCTACATTTGGAACAAATAATATATTTTCTGCCACTAGAAAGGGGACTTTACTAAGCCAGGCAACATACTCTATTTAATTTTTGTCACTCCGGGTATGGTTGTAGTGAACAAAGGGGTAGACCCTCCAAATCTAGAAGACCATAATATTATTACCTGTGAAGTGAGGGTGGTCTCAGACACCAGTACACAGAAAAGTCTTCCCTATCTTTTAAAAAGATGTTACAAAAAATATAGTCCCTTGACTCTGCTGGAAAAAGTTTGAGCTCTACGCTTGGACAGAATACCTCTTATACCTGACATACAACTAGTGGTGGAATACTTCACTAAATCCTTTCTTGGGGCATATACTGACAGTGCTCCTTTTAGGAGAATAAAATAGAACCACAACGTCTTCCCTGGTTGCCTGTTCAAATAAAATCATTATTGAAGAAAAAAGACAAGCTCTGGAAAAACGCTAGCAGAACACTAGACCAAAACATTTGGGACAAGTTTAAAGAACTGAGAAATAAGGTTAAACAAGAGATCAGGAAAATAAAGGGTTTCTATTACAGACAAAAGATAAAGAACATCACACAGCCAAAACACTACTGGAAGCTAATAAAGAGCATAGTAAACCCCAGACAGGGACAAAGAGATTTTCTTTTGATGGAAGATAGTAAACCAGTTACACAAGAATGGGTGGTGGAACTTTTAAATCATTATTTCATTAATCTATCTGATTTAGATAGGAGATCAGATAACTCCAAACTGGGGTATTCTATGAATCCTCTGGAGGCTCAGGACTCATTACAATTTACAATAATTTACAATTATTAAACCAAAGGAAGTATTAGCAGAAATAAACAAACTTAAAAATAACAAAGCCTGTGGCCTGGACAGCACGGAAGTTCATTTCTTGATGGACTCGGCTTTGGAGATTTCAAAACCCTTAGGCCCCTTGTTTAACACGAGTTTAACCCAGGGTATTTTTCCTAGTACGTGGAAGAGGGCTAGAGTTATCCCTATCTTTAAAGGTGGAGATTCCTCTAACTCTTTGAACTGCAGGCCCATTGCTATCCATTATATCTAAACTGTTGGAGCGTTTAGTCCATTCACAACTAATGGGATATCTAGAGTAGTATAAAAGAGTAACTTAGGCACAGTATGGGTTTAGAAAGGGCAGGTCCACAGAGTCCACGCTCAGACTTTTTCGACCAACTGGTCACTCCTTTGGGAGAGGGGCGGTCCATTGGCGGGGTCTTCGTGGACCTGTCCAAAGCCTTTGATTTAGTGGAACACAACAGACTTTTGGTCTGCTTGAAAGCAATTGGAGTAAGTAATGAACCACTAGTATGGTTTAAATCATACTTAGGAAATTGTCTTCAACTGGTATCCATAGGAAATACTCATTCTACCTTAGCTCCTATATATAGGGGTGTACCTCAATTATCTATATTGGGCCCCTTGATGTTTTTGTTTTACATGAATGGCCTCCCTCATCCTCTGCTCCCAAATAACATTATACGACGATGACACTGTAATGGTTGCTGAGAGTCCTGATCCTAAAGAAGTGAAGATTAAACTTCAGGTGGACTTTGATAGGCTAGAGCAGTGGTTTGAATCTGGGGCTCTACTCATGAGCCTAAAGAAGACAATGTATGCTCTTCCTTCTGGACAGGAGAAGTAAATTAAATTCTCAAACTACACTTGACATTAGGACTAGAAATGACCGGCTCCTAACTCAAGTACCGAATTATAAATACCTGGGTGTGGAATTTGGCCAGCATTTGAATTTTGAGACTCATATTGATTCTCTACTAAAAAAGTGGGAAATAAGTTGGGAGCCATGAGACAGATATCCCTCTGTCTAACTAGGAAAGATTGAATACTAGTGGCTAATCAATTGCTAGTTCCTCTCTTGGACTATGGTAGCCATATTTTTAATAACAGCACAAAAAGACAGTTGGGTAGACTGGATGTGATTTATCATAAAATCACTAGGTTTGCTCTTAAATGCCTTTTTGATGTCCACCATTGTGCATTCTATTGTGAACCAGCCTGGAGCCCTCTTCAGCAAAAAATAGATCGTAAATGGGCTTTATTACTTTTTAAAAGCTTGAGGTCTGAAGAGCCCCATAGATTGGTAAACTCAATTGAGTGGTTCAGTCATAACTATTCTCTGAGGGATAATACCCTATGGTTAACAATCCCAAGGGCAAGAAATAGAGCTGGGGAAATGTCCTTTAAATATCAGGCAGCGAGGGTCTGGAATAGTCTCCCTAGCCAGGGGAGGGACTTACCATTGTCTATTGACCTATTTAAACAACTCATCAAACCAAAATTGCATGTTTGTTGCTGCTCTTAAGTGGTCTGAGGGTATAATAATGTTCATATTTGTACTATGTTGTCAATTATACTATTGTAAGTTATTAATTTGAATTATGTGTGCATTTTAGTTATTTCCCTGTGCTGAAACTTAATTATGTAATTAACAGAATTGCCATAAAAGCAGGGCTTTTTAGGCCCTATGGTAAAATACTGCCTGTATAAATAAAGTTATTTTACTACTACTACTACTGTTGTCGCAGCCTGTGTTTTATGTTTTGATCAGGCTACTTCTTGCAGCAATACATTTTAATGAAAATGCCTCAAGGGAACAGGCAACCACCAAAGACGGAAGAGCTCGCTATTAGGTCACCTACCCTAAACACAAGAGAGGTGGTTTTACAGTCAGGAGAATGCATGTCGATTGCACGTATGGTATGGAATACATAACATATTGATGGAAAGACTTGAGCAGGTGGCTGTGATGGTCTGTATGACATGATTTACTTCTGCCTCACAGGGTTCATGTCCGAACTTATGACAGAAGTCGAAAAACTGCTGAAAAGTGGACATGAGGAGAACACAGATGAGGCAGAAGAAATACCACCACTACTATGTTCGAACTTTGAACATCTGAATAATGAGGAAGCAGTGAGAATGCACCGGTCTAGATTTGGAATCAAAAGTGTAAGTGTGTCACCACCACTTAGTGTCCAGCCTACATCCCACAGACAGTAATGTCAATACCTGGTGAACTTACACTTCTTGTAATGAGTGCCTGCACTAACAGTCGGGGTCTTCGTTTCTGTGTAGGACTTTCAGAGTATGAGTACAAAGGCGGTTCAAATACCCAGACGTACTTATGAACAATCATGCTGTGTCAGTGGCTGCTCTCAGTGACATACACTGTCCTTAAATGAGTCAACTCCTGTAATTTGTCATCACTGTTAACAACTGTTGATTACTATGAATGACAAGTCACTTGTTAACTTTACAATTTTTATTATGATTTCCACATGTTGTTCTGTGGAAAAATGTTACAGTCATGGTACTGCAATCATTTAAACAATTCTGGTGCACTATTCTGGATGTTAACTACAAGGCTGTGCAGTAACAGGATTAAAAACATAAACAGGTTATATGCAAGCTGATTGAAGATAATATCATTCCTGGTATGTGACAGAGACACGTACTTCAGCACAACATACAATTCAGCATGTCAGTAAGCAGAAATGTACAATAACATGAACTGTGGTAACACAATAACTAAGTATCAGTCAGTACATGGAACAGAACAACAGTAACAAGTCACACTGCTCCATGTCAAGCAAGCCAGAAGCACATGTACAGCAGCATGATATGTTCCCTGTGTGATAGGGCGCAGGCTTCGTGGACAGAAATAGGTAGCGTGACTCAATATTTAATTTTCTTTATAGTCCAAAATTTATTTCAGAAGTGGTTTTCTTCATAAGCAGGACACTTTACATACAGTGTACATTACCCAATTCATAACACTGGAGCACTTCCTCAGTTCATAACTTTCTTGGAATTAACATCACTCCCTGGAGTTCCCTCCAGACCTTAATCCTCTATGCTTACTCTTTGGATTACATCTAACATCTCTGGCTATTCTCTGCCTTTTTATACAGCTTAATGCTTAAGTGACATGAAAACTCCACCCACCTGAACATTTCAAATACAATATTTTTATATACAAAGTGTTTTATTTATTTCTAAGTTCCCAAACACTCTAGTCACAATTTCATTTAATACTGGGACTCTCATACAATCCCTACAATGGTTTTATATGTTTTTAAATGTTTCAAACAATCTCCCAGCATCAGGTAGTACCACCCACCTCTGACTGCAGGATAAAAGTAGTCT
Source organism: Neoceratodus forsteri (assembly GCA_016271365.2). NCBI lineage: Eukaryota > Metazoa > Chordata > Ceratodontiformes > Ceratodontidae > Neoceratodus > Neoceratodus forsteri. The sequence goes on from CM057449.1 coordinate 741,798,577, forward strand.
AAAGATGGCCGGTCAGCTCTAAAGGGAACTGAGGCATGACAGAGTGAGGAACCACTCCCCAAACATTTCCAGACACAGTCATAACAACAGGTACTTTGTTTAACAAAACCCATGTAACCCTGTATCATCAAGGAATCACTTTATATATTTCCTAAAACCTGATTTTATTCAAAATATACATTTATTTGATTATCTTACTACAGAGACTAAAACCATCTGTGACTGTAACCTTTTAACCTTAAAGATAACAAGCATTCAGTCTAACAAGAACAGGGCTGCCATTTTTGTTTCCTTTTTTCATTTTTCCTTACTTGGCTACTGCATTTTACCTTTTAAACTTAAAAGTGACAAACATTCGGAGCACAGATGCTGCATTTGTAATTAGGTGCTTCTTCCTGTTACTTTTACCTTTAATCACATAATCCCCCCTTATTTGCAAACCTTTACATAAATGTACCTATTTTAAAATAAACAAACCAAACTAAAGGGTTTGAAATGATTAAAAGCCTTCATATGCTACAGCTGAAATTGACCAATCTTAACACATAGCCAGTAGCTCATTTGTGTCTTTCTTTACTACAGCACCCCCCAAATTCATATAGTACAATGGGCTCCTTTAGGCAGCACCACGCATGCACAAAGGAATCACCTTTTGTTTTTATTTCTTTTCCTTCTCGGGGTAATGGCTGACAGTTGAACTTTATCAAAAGCATTTCCTACGAATTCAGCATTTTCACTACTGCTTCTAAAGCACTAGGCGCGACAGTTAAATTAACAAAACCCACAGTTCAGCTGCCGACTCCCTTTTTTAGGCATTTTAACTGTTCTGTCAGGCTACAACTACTGCAGGGTGTAATTAACTACAGGGCATAACCCCAGTTCAGCTACCCTTTCAGTTAATAGGAAGCAGTATAGCACAGTGGTTTAAGGCTCTGAGCTACAAATCTTGTAATATCCAGCAGACCAGACTGGGGTTTGAATCCCACAGCCCCCGCTTACATACTGTGTAACCCTGAGCAAGTCACTCAACTTCCTTGTGCTCCCAGGTCACACCTAGAAACAAGCTTGTGCTTAGTGTGCCTTTCCTGGTTAAACACCCCCCCCATAATAGCAGGATTACACTAGTACAGGCATTTCACCAAATGCCTAAACCACAAAGGCAAAATAAAAGGAGAGAAGCCACCATAAAACAAACACATTTAGTGTTGCTTTCTTTTCTCCATGTGGGTCATTTAGATTTTGTTTCTTGCCCCTTTCTCACCTTACTGAACTGTGCGACAATGCGCACCATCGCAGCTCCTTAAAGCAGCAGCTAGTAGGGCACTCATAATTACCTGGGGGGGGGAGAATAATGAAGAACTCGTTCTAACTTCATCCCCCTCCTTTTATTACCTCGCTGCTCTCCACTACTCCTTCATTTACCAAAAAGGGCTTTAAATAAGGAGCCAAGCCCAAACTTCCAAAGCTCCCAATCCTTCACAGTGCCACTCTGTGACTCCCTGTGCATGCTGTAGAAGGCTGCTTTATAAGTACATCTGGGTCCAACAACCACAATAATAACAAATTCATACCAACCTGGCAGATGACTGAGCAATACAACTTTCAAGGAAGAAATGTGTTACAACTGCACCAGTAATAATGGAAACTTCCTGTGAGTACTAATTATATATCCATATTCAAGGAAAGAAACAGTTGAGTGTGATCATTTCTCCTGCCAAAAGCTGAACAACAGCAGTGTTATTGTGGGACACTGTACAGTCCAATGCAATGGCAGATAACAAAATCCTGTATACACCTGTGATGGAAATTCTTCCCCGATCCTTGTGACAGTGCAGGATGGCAGCATGACACAAACATGATGGCCCAGCCATCCCCAACACCAGCGAGCCGTCTGCCTGTAGGCGATGTAATGGTATCTCCTGCATGAATAAAAAAGAAAATGTGAGTTATCATTTGGGATACTGTACAATAAGTGAAAGACATGTGAACAGGCCACATCACACAGCAATGCATAAAGAAGAGTACAGTGCACACCTGTGGTGAACTTTCCTTAGTGCTCAGTAATATGAAGCTTAGTGGTATTGGGGTGAGGCCATGGGTGGAACAAAGGGTAACCTGTGAAGTTGGAGTGGATGGCAGGGTGAAATCAGCACAGGCCCCAAGCATGGTACACAACTGAACATAATGAATATTGTTTCAGGAAGCATTGCACAAACATCCTCTTGGTGGACAGACAGGTATATGAAAAGAACCGTTACATAACAACTTACCATAACAGTGCATCTTGCAGATAGGTTGCTGCAGCATGCAACAGCAGCAGGATTGAAGCCGTCAGTTGCCAGGACCACACGGTACACTTATAGCTAGCAGTATGTCATGGCTGACCACACCCACAGTAGACGGCATGCAGTGTGTGACAATGCAATAAAGGAAGGGCAGAGAACCTTACTTGCATCACTTCTCCCACCTGGGAACAAGAAACTGGTGGTGAAAAAGAGAATAGAGGCGCTTCATCACATATGCATTAAAGGTAGAAGCAGCAAATGTCTAAAGTGGGAGAAAGTAACAGGGGAACACAGGGAAGGAAAGCAGCGCATGGTGAAAGAGGTATTGTTGAAGATGTAACGTAATTAGGGTAAGTTCTTACGTAATTCGAAGTGACTTACTTCAACAGGACTCTTATTTATTTATTTATTTATTTAAAGGTTTTACCAGGAAGGCATACTGAGCAGACTACTGCTCGATTCCAGATGCGTCCTGGGGGAAGAGAGGAAGAGGAAATACAAACATAATCATACAGTGTACACTAGAAATCTTAAGAGTGTTTGCGATACAATAGGGTACAGCAGGCAAATTACAATATGGAAGACACATGACAAATAGTGCAAGGCAAGTAACAAATACAATATGTGCAGTTACAAAATAGGTATATAGCAAATACATACACACATACAATGTCAATTACAGTCACATATCTGGAGTGGGCTGCCACAGAAGCTATACATTATAACATTCATGCAAAGTCGCTATCTAGTCTCGTGGAGGAGTAGGCAGGCCCTGGAACTAGGGCTAAAGCAAACAGGTGCAGGTGGAGCAAAAGTGGGCTTTGAGCAGGGCATTGAGGTGCTGTCTAGTGGAGTCGTGCTGAATATCTGCAGGGAGGGAGTTCCATACTTTAGGCATACAATAAGAAAACACTGCCTGTCCTGCCATGGTGGACATGCGTGGAACAGACAGTAGGCGTAAGTCATTTTTCTAGAGTGCATACACCGGGAAGGTAGGGGCTGCAAGGGCAGAGGCGAGATATGAGTGAAGGGACTGTGCCCAGAATTTAGCTGTGATGCTAGCACAGTGGGAGAGCTGCCAGTCCTGAAGTGAGGGGAGGTCTAGGGACCGGTGTAGGACAAAGTGATGGGTGGTGGGAGGACAGTCAAGGGCAAAGCGACAGAAAGAGTGGAAAAGAGGGTCCAGTCTGGCTATGGTAGACTTATGGGTGGCACTGTAGACTACATCACCGTAGTTGAATATAGGGAGAATCATCTTCTGCACAATAGCATGGTGAGCCGGCAGTGGGAAACAGCCACAATTCTCCTCCTGCTACTCTTGCAGCAGGCAACACCATTAATACTGACTCCCAAGCAGTAATGGAAATTATTATTGTATGGAGGGAGGGGCTGTAAAAAGACAACAGCACATTCAAGACATGAGGTCATGAAGGAATGCACGTCCAATATTTTTCCTGCACCAAGAATCAGTCTCCACACTGTGGTGGTTGATAAAGGTGTGCAAACAACTGCAAGGGTCAGCTTCACCAATATATGTGGAAGACACATTATTGAAGGTGCCAGCAGAGGTGGCCATACCTGTGGTACATACAGGGTATTTCTCGTGGGTGATATATGAATGTCTCCTTGGAAGCTGAACAACTGTCAAAGGAGCCTTTCTAGTGCTCTGCCAATTCTAAGGAGGAGGATGAGCAGGAATAATCATCCCCCGAGGGCTCACTGCACAGGACCTACGTCGGCAGGCGATGGTCCTCCATGCATCGAACATCCTTTGTCACGACCCATAAAGCTTTGTAGCACCGTTGTCACTGGGTTATGCCTGTGAGAATCAATGGGGGCGGCAACAGGGAGGAGTATTGTGAGGCTTACTAGGAGAATCTAGTTTGTTGATGAAGGTCCAACAGGCTGTAAAAAAGGTATTATAATCCACCAGAATAGGTGGATTATATGCTGGATGAGGGTACCACAAGTACAGTGGACGAGGTGCCATTGCTTACAAGGCATGCGTCAGGGGATGGGCCATGGGAGGGACAGCCAGTGACAGCAGTGGCATAGACTGGGGCAAGGGGAACAAAGCTGTACTGTGTCAGACCTAGGCATAGATAGCAGGAGGAGCAGTCATGTAGATCTGGGGGACCATCCCTTTTGTTGGATAGGCAGACACTGTCATCTCTATGCTGGTGGTGGATTTCCCCAGTGGAAGACAGCTATGTATAAGTTTACAGTGTGATCCTGTCACCTTACGGCTTCAGTCCTACCAGTGTTGCCTGCTGCAACAGCAGTCTCAAAGTAAGATTCATATTTGTGATTTATGTGCCCATGGCAGACCATTGCCATGACGCTGGCAACAGTCATTTCCATGTGCCGGACCGCCAGCGAAGAGGCAGGTTGTCTTGCTGCGAAACCGATGACCCGTGTTCAGAAACGGACTCGGGACATCGGAGCTCCACCTGGGGGGAAAAGGGACGAGCATCCTAAAGACTGCTCTCCTTCTCTGGGGGGGGGAGGGTGGTAGATTGTGGATACATCGTGCTGGCACCATTACCTGTGAAGGCGGGGCAGACGCGGGATGTCAATTTATATCCCAGCATTCAGGTAGTGTTGCAAAGACACTAAATTCCAGCCCCCAAGCATGATGCCCAGTTCCTGCGCCTTCCCCGCTGCCAACAGTGTCCAACAGGGAGGTCCAGCTCCTGTGGCCCCACTCTGGGGGGGAAGCCAGGGCACATCACCAAGGACCGCGGGGAGGGTTTGGCTGCCCTGCAGGTTTGCCTGCCCTGCAAGACAGCCCAATGGGGTTCGCCTGGGCATGGTGATGCAGCACATAGCCGGGGCTGAGCTCCCTTCGGGGAAGGGCTGCCAGACCCCACCCCCCCAAAAAAAATAAAGGCTGGCCTGGTGGTGCTGAGGCGCTGGATGCCACATCTTGTGCCACACTGGTGACCCAGGTTCAGGAACGAGCCTGGGCCACTCGGGGTCGGCAGGGGGGAGAGAGGATTGAGCATCTGGAGGACTGCTCTCCTCTCTCTGGGGAAGAGGACTAGTCATCCCGATCGCTGACTGCCCTCTAGTGGCGGCTAGAAGGCAGTACAGGTCGGGAGGCTCGGAAGCCGATGTGATTACATCGGAGGGGAGGGAAGGGAGAAAATGGAAAATGGCCGGGGCTCACGGACCCGTGATAGCCCGACCGCTCCGCCAAGTCTGCCCCCACAGATATGACACACGGGTGGCGGGAACCACGGCACCCCACCCTGACCTGCCACGGGTGAGCAGAGCTGGGGGTGGGCGAAGGATGTACCCCCTCGAGGGGGTCATAGCCACATGGAGCCTGTGGCAAGGAGCTAAATAAATAAACAAATAAAACATTCATCCCCATAATACAGTGGTAATCCTGACTGCAAGTGATCACTGCATATAAGATTTGTAATTCACATCTAAATTGTATTGTGCATTGGATGGCATATTCAACATAGGTGCAGGGAGTTAACAGTGATAATACAAACGGGAACAGCAGGAACAAAGCACATTCAGAGACAGAGATGTGCTAGAAAGTGAATAACTTGGAACATCTGGTGCCAATTGGTGAGAGCGGGTTCAAGCAATCATCGGATGCCTCCTTCCTCAGGGAGGGAGGGCACCTCCTTCCATTGCACTACCCTATTGTCATGTGGAAAGGAACCAGTTGTCCTTGTGAGGTGGCCCTATGTAGGCAGACACCCATTCACCTAGCAAGTTTAGTGGAAGCATGACATGCCCCGAGTAGGGCCCACAGGGTAGCACTAAAGGAAGGGTGGGGCTCACCGGTATGCCAACTGCACAGCAAAATCCACACAGCAAAATCCCCCACAGTGACAAACTCGACAGGTTTTGAGGTTGTTGCTGTGGGGGACCTGAGAGCAAAATTTCACCCTTTTGCCAACTTCGCCCCCATAGAACAACTCCGACTTAAGAGTTAGGAATCCTTAGAAGGGCCCCCCCACATGGGGGGTTCAGGAGGTGCAGCCCCCCCAATGGAAAACACACCGATGTCTGACAGGTGAAATTTTGCCTGTCAACATCGGGGATCTCACTATGCCAAACCCTGACAACAGTATTCTCGATTCGGCATAGGTAAACCGGGCTCACCACCCTAACAAAGGCATTGATAGGCATCTCGCCAAGGCCATCTCTCAGGACCATGCCCTAGGGCGGGATAAGGGGAGGGTGTATTAGGGAAATAAAACCCCCATCAGCTCAGGGCAGATGAAGCTGCCCCGCCCCTCTCACATCACAGCTGGGTCTCCTCGACTCCTCCTGCACCTCAATGGTTCCACCCCATGGGCCCCAACTGTCAAGTGAAGTATGTTCCTGCACACTTGAAGAGAACTAGGAGGTCACAGCCATGGAGGATAAGTTGTGGGTTACAGTTGGGGTACCCAGAAGGTTGTCGAGCAAAGGCTGTTGTTGGGCTGAATCATAGAAAGGGAAGTCACGTGGCGGGTAGAAGGCTTGGGCTGGTGGTAGGTTGTCCCAGCAGCTGGTAAGGCTAAAATGGAGGACCAAAACAGAACCCCCCAAAAAAAGATAGTGAAGCACTTACTCATGCATAAACTCTTCATCAGGTGGGCCGTATTCCTGACGGCATTGGAAGCACGCTGTCTGCAGCACTGGAACCCGAAGACATACATCCTGAAATCCAAAATGTTCCGTGATACATGACTCCTGCAGACCATACTCCTCAAACTTTGTCTGGACTTGATGTATCCCTCTCTACAGCAGCAGCATTCGATCTCTGTGGGCATAGTTACACAGTGTCCACAGATACACCTGAGAAATAGTAGAAGGAAACAGAAGAGTTCGTATGAAAAAAAAAAAAATGAAAAAAAACCAACAGCTGGGCATGCAGTGAATCCAACATCAAAAATGAAAGTGCTCTTCATGACATGAAGTAAGATGGTGTGAACATCAAGATACTCGATGTAATGCTGAACACCTGATGACTGGTGCAGGCACCCTGGTTTTCTGTGCTTCTCTTTGTGGGTGGGGGGAGGGATAGGAGTTGACAAGAGACCGCATGGTGGTCCATGGAAAGGGACAGCAGAACAGAGTTTTAACTTCACAGAAGAATCAGTAAACAGGGTTTTGGATGTACTCATCCAACCTGCTGCAATCATTGTGGGGAAACACAGTATATGGTCTTCTGTGATTGTTTCCACAGTGTGGAATTGGTAAGATGCGGTGATTATCATGGGTACTCTGAGACAGGATTGGCATTCACCACATTGTGAGGCACAGGGCTTACTTTAGAAACCACACAAAAAAGGAAACCAGACAAACATTTCATATCCTAAGTAGCAGCTGTAAGGTTCAGGTACCGTGGCACATACAAATCCTGCTGTTTGCTGAGACACATACAAATAAGGAGATGTACATAACATTGAACTGTGTATATACAACCAACGTGCCGTATGTTTGAAATAAGTAATGCATACTGTTTGCTTTTTGCATTGAAGCACTGTTACTAAAGTGGCAATGAAAGACACCGTTCATTGTCTGATAGTAAAGTGTGTGTATAGTGTTGCTAGGATAAGACTCCCATAGCATAGGGTATTTTCCAGTTCATGTGCAGCTTTCACTTTGATTGCATTAACACTACAGAGGTGGGTAGGGTAGAGCACCATGGAAACACAATAACTAAATACTGCTCCAACCTGCACATGCAGCATATGTATATGAGTATTGCTCCAAGCTATGTACACAGCAAATATCTCCCACCACCACTCTATGATGTCAGCCAAGCATAGGATACAACATTGGCAAGTATTATTATGAAGGATGAGTAGTGAACATAAATTGGAGAAGCACAGACTTTGATGGATGTAAAGACCGCTACACACATGTAGTCATCTGAGTTTCCATGACTACTGTAAGAACCGCATACCCTACTTGAAGTACGGCCTTACCTGCTCTTTCCCATTGCAAGGGGTCCCATGTGGAGTTTCCCTGTATGATTGAATTACCCCATACTGTTTTCTCACTCCACCGATGCATGGAGTGTGTGACATGAATCTACCACCCTTTACACAAAGAAATAGCTCCTCAAGTTACCCCTTGGACTACCCCTTCCAACCTCATGACATCCACCCAATTTTCTGAACATCTATTTTGGTAAAAGTTGTGACCCTCCAATCCGATAGCTAGGCCTTTTAGATGTTTGCTAGTATCTATCATATGTACCACATCTTTTCTGTAACAAAGAGTATACTTATTGAGATCTCCTCAGATGAGTTGTGCGCCTGGCCAGGGCCCTCTTTTTAGCAGTTCACTGCATTCGTAGTAAGGCCTCAGCAATGATGTCTGTAGTGTCATAACCACCTCCGGTCTTCTGATGTTGATACCTATCCTAATGTACCACAGCACCACACTGGCTCTACCCACACCAGCGGCACATTGTTTGCTCACCTTTAGGTGGTCATGTCTGATTACAGAAAAATACACATTTGTGTTTGATGACCATCAGAATGTCAACTGCGGGGGGCGTAGCCAAGCCGAGGTGAGGAATGGACACTTGATTTTAGAGCTCCGGGACCATCCAAACAATATCGGTGCCATCCTAACCCTGAAACTAGCAAAAACGAACGGAAAGTATAGCAGAACCAACGCCCTCTATGGCAGCAATTAAAAAAACCAAAAAGAAATGGGCGCACTTAAATTTCCGACCTGCAAGTGCTGGCAAAACGACAGGCCCAGTTCCCACGTAGAAGTGAGCGGCCTCTCCTGAAGTGCAAAGTGAGATGCAGCAACCCACTATGCCAACCAAGGCTCAACAATCATCTTCGGGCACAACTGAAAGCCTAATTCAAGCCTTAAAATTTGATTTAACATACCAAATGCGGGCAGGGTTCGAAAGTATTGGCACTCAGCTTACCCATCTGCAGCAAATGGTAAACACGCTGGGAGACACTGTGGACAGTCACTCGAGCAGGCTAGATGAAACAGAATACCAGGTCTGTGCACAATAAGACTCACATAACAGGCTGGAATCATCACTGCAGGCAGCACTGAGGGAAACTGATACCCTTAAAGCAAGGTTGGACGATCATAAAAATCGCAAATGGTGGTGTAATGTCCCCGTGTTGGGTTTGCCTGAGGGTACGGAGGGAACTAACTGTGGGGTGTTTGTGGGCCAATGGCCCATGAAAACACTAAAACTACCTCCAGAAATCACCCTGGAAATCCAGAGAGCCCAACTCTCACTGGGCTGCTGACTGGGTCCAAAAGAGCATCCTCAGCACCAGATCATAAAATTCCTACACTACCAGGACCGGCAGACACAGTCCGAAAGATGGACACAATCATGATCAAGGGGGAAAAGGATCACCACTTTCCCAGATCATTCCAGAAAACTACAAGTGAAGCAGCAGGCCTTCAACGCAGCTAAAAATAAACTACGCAAACTCCATTGCCAATTTGCCATGGTCTGTCCTGCCAGATTGATCATCCACCCACAGAATCTAGCATCTAAGTCCTTCACAGACCCCGAGGCAGTGATGGCCTACATTATCCAAGAGCTGGAAAAAAAACTGCAGGAATAGGGCTCCCACTCCAGCAACACCTGAACTGCAGTCTCACAGTGCTAGCAGGCGGGCATAGCAGGATCCGAGGATGCAAGCCTGCTGTGTCACTTCTTGGCCCATAATGGAGTTATCTCCAGCCCATAGTGGCTGGGTCGGGAAGGCCCTATCCCCGCTCTGGGCCCCGGCTTGCTACCCACACTCTGCATCTGGATGGGGGGAGGGAACAAGTACAGCAACCTGTACAATCTGAGACTTGATAAACGTACATTTAAATTTGGATGAGGGGGAGCCCCAAGGACTACTATCACACATTTAAGGCAAGGGATCACTGATTTACAAAATGAGGGTGCTAACCATGAGGCTCAAATATGGAACTATCTTAACAAACTTTAAATCAAATTAATTTTGATTTTCCATTTACTATTGCCATGCATTATTGCAACCTTTATCTTTTATTGTCTACTGTTCCATGCTTTGTCGTCTGTTACATTAGTACTGTGCCACAGAACGTGGCCCGGGTCGTGCCTGAAAACGGTCCCTGGGATCAGCACACCTACCCGGTTACCAAAGTCATAAATAAATAAATACAAGTGAACCGAGTCTGGGGGGAAGTGAAGCAACTTTTCCACATGAATAGTTTTTTGGGCCTAAATACTACAAATGAGAGCCTGCTGGGGGCAATGTTTGGAAGCTGTGATTTGCAATTGTAGAGCACGGACAGAATACTTATACCATGCCCTTTATGTTTCACCACTGCTGGTCCACGGCAGGCCATGCTTGGAACTTAATGAGGTGGACTATGCCCATCAGGGGCATGCTGTAACTCCTGAACATGGTAATACAAGACTACGATCACGAGGAGGCCGACCAAGCACCGGGTAGTAGACACATATAGAATAGTGGATGCTTGACCATCCACAACAAGGCTGTGTTTCCATCGAGGGAGTCAATGGCATCATAGAAACCTTGAGAGCAAAGCTCAAGAGGTTTCTATAGTGCCATCGACACCCAAGATGGAAACACAGCTTTAGTTGTGGATGGTCAACCATCCACTATTTAATATAGTATATGGTTGCCAAACATTTAAAAAAGATTCATACCTTGCGTTCACATTTCCGTTTTTTATCTCTTTCTGTCTCTTCACTCGATGCAGTACTGCCCCAGAAGTTACCAGTTTGCCCAACTCCTCGCTACAATCCCACTCTGCTCTGACACCCATAAACTGTGGCAGTAAATAAAAAAATAAATAAAAGAAACTCTGAAAACAGACAGTTTGGACACACACAGCTGATCATATAGTCCGTGTCCAAACTGTATAGTAGGTATAAACTGCTCGCCTGACCGCTTGCTGACGGACAACGCCAATTTTGAATGTGTTTTTGGACTCCCCACTCCCAATCAGCCAATCAGGTGGTAGGGCAAGTCGGAACAGTGGTTGTTCTATCGATGTGACATCAGAACGATAGTACAACAACTTTTTTGACCTTTGAACTGCCCTACAACAAGATTTTGAAAGCCACGGCTTTCTATTCATAATGAGCCCTAACCATATACTATAAGGCAATAATATACCAGGAGCAAAAACAAGACTGTATGCTACAGTATGTGTTGATTATTATTCTGTTTACATTACTACTTTGTTCACAGGTGTTACTGGTTCTGCTTTTATTATTAATAGATAAGTTTGCTGTGAAAATGAGGGAAATGATTGGGGGGACGGGGGGTGACCTGCAATCTGTGAGCCTGGCCACCTGTAAATAGAGTTGCATGGTCCTAGACAAAACTACTCACTTAATATGGGAAGAATGAGCAATTACTGAGTTAAACTGTACCCAGCATACTGGGCGAAGCATGGCTAGCCAGTAGACCCCGATCTGGAGGTTTATGGGAGCTGCTGTACTACCTAGGTAATGGGATTTGAAAAGGGTTGTGGCCTGGAAGGGCACCTAAACAAGGAATTTGGAAGTGGCAGTGGCAAAAAGTTGGGGATGCCTTGAACTTGCAGGTTATGGGGAGGATTCCCCCGACCCAAAGAAATAGGCGCCGTTGGAATACTGGTGCAATAATTACATAGAAAATGTACAGTGTGCATGGGGCCCAACGGCTCATCCACGAGGAGTAGTGGGACATGAGGACAGTTTGGGAAACAGTTTGTTCGAAGGGAAAGGGGGGAGGAATGTTTGGTAGGGGTGAATCTGTTCATACTGTTAATGTTCTTGGGAGGGGATTAAATGAGAGGGAGACGTGGGGGTGGGGAAAGTGATAAAGGGGCAGAATCAGAGGCAACTTGAGGAAACGGTGGAGATCATTCGTAGACAGTTGGTTAGTTGTTTCTATAAATTGCGAAGTTTTGTTTTAAAATTTCTAGAAGTTAGGTTTTTAGAGTTTAGTAAGTTGGTTAAAAATCAAAAATTAGCAGATGGCACAAGCATAACAAGATAAAGATCAAATTAGGTTATGGTCAGCCAACCCAGTGGCACTAAGGGTTGAGGCACTGGACGTCACATCTCATGCCACACCAGCGACCAGGGTTCAGGAATGAGCTTGGGTCACTGGGGGTCGGCTGGGGGGAGAAGGACTGAGCATCCAAGGGACTGCTCTCCTTCTGCGGGGAGGGTGGAGTGGGTACACCATGGCTCTGCCAGCTCCTGGGGGTGGCTGCAAGTGGCGGGTTGATGTGGGGATGGCACAAGTGGCATCAGATGTGTGGTGAGTGGGAGCACATACAACAGTGTCATTGACGCCATTCCGCACTTGTGCCAGTAAGCAAAGGGGATCTACATGCAAATAAACCTTGGTGCACTACATGACGGGCGGCCCAGCAGTGCCACGCCACTCTGATTCAGGATGCCCCCCCGGATCCTGTCCCCCAGCTTTCATGGTGGTGGGGCAGAGTACCCGCCATGATCACGGCCCGATATGTGGAGCGGAGGAGGGGTCAAGCACACGCACTTGTGTGACACGGGGCTTGTGGCCAGACGGATTGGGGGGGAACCACAGGTACCACCCCCCAGCCATGGAGGAACTAATCAAATGAAGAAAAAAAAAAGGCAGGTTATGGTCCAACTGGTATCACATAACACAAGGTTCAAATGGGTCCTTTGAAATGTATCACCTGGAATGTCAGCGGTTTAAGGACTGTAGTCATCAGAAAAAAAGTCTGGAGCTACTTGAAAAACCACAAGGGGGATGTTAACTTTTTACAAGAAATTCACTCAGCTAAAGAGGAGATGTATGGGTTAGCCAACTCTTGGGGGGGGGGTACCCTACTGGTCTCCCTGTTTACATCTAGGTCCAGAGGGGTGGCAATACAGCTAAGACCATGACTGCCAGCAGAGATTCATAAAACCATTGCAGACTCACAGGGCCATTACCTAGTGGTTGATGCCACCATAGAGGGGAGCAGATACAAATTGTTATCAATATACAGACCAAATATCGATGACCCATGGTTCTTTCACCACCTGGCAGTGGTGTTGGCAACCTTTCAGGATAACATTATCATTGGGGGAGATTTTAACACATAGTGAGACCAGGTGATGGACCATTCTGGAGCCGGGGGTCCTTCTCCAAAAAGCTCAGTAGCACTCCAGGAGATAGCTCTTGAGAGGGCACTAAAAGACGTCTGAAGATACCTACACCCACACCAAAAAGAATGCTCATTTTACTCCCACATGCACAAAGTATACACCAGGATCGACTATTTCCTAGTCTCTCCCAACATGTTTAGGGGTGCTATATCGCCCGAATATAGGTCAATTTGCATTTCAGACCATGCACCCCTAGAATTTATCCTACCCACCAACAGGGAACCCTCTTCGGGGAAGCAATGGAGGTTGGACCCAACCCTGCTGACCACTCAGGAATACAGGGCACATATATCTGAAAATATCCAAGAGTTCCTTGGGCACAATAAGGTGGTGGATATATCAGTGTCAACCACATGGGAGGCCTTGAAGGCCTACCTCTGGGGGGGGTGATGATAGTCTTTGCTTCCCATCAACGTAGGGTGGCACAGGAGGAGGAGGAGGAGGAACATTTGGGTAACCAGATTCAGATTCTGGAGTGGAGATTGATGGCTGCTAATGAAAAGCACAAGGGGGGACTTTGGAGGCAGCTGAAAGGGAGGCTAAATCAACTGTCAGTCCAACGCATTAAAAGGGTATCCTAAAAGTTGGGGCAGGGAATTACTTTGAAGGTGACAAGGCTGGCAAATGGCTGGCGTGGAGGGTTAAAAAACAAGCAGTGGATAGGGCGATTCTTACCGTGGGAGGGAGAGATAGGGAGGCAACATTTGACCCCCCAAAAATAAATGAGACTTTTAGGCTATTGTACCAATCTCTCTACAGCACAGAAGCTCCCGGGGACGCAGATCCAGATGCATAACTGTGGGGTGTCCCCCTTCCCACACTAGACCCAGACAGAAAAGAGGAGCCTTACAGCCCTATGACTGCTCCAGAACTGAAGCAAGTTGTATGGGTTTTAAACACGGAAAGGGCCCCAGGACCAGACGGCATACCCATGGAATTTTAAAAAATCTTCTGGAGCGATATCAAAGACATTTTTATATACAGGAGATTTTGGAAAGTGGAAACCACCCCAGTTCCTTGCTACTAGCAACCATCATAGTTTTACCAAAGCCAGGCAAGGACCCCATCAGGTGTGGCTCCCATCACCTGATCTCGTTATAAAATGCAGACTATATAATTATTGCCAAGGTGATAGCCACTAGACTAGAGGAGGTCCTGCCATCACTTATCCACCAGGATCGGTGTGGATTTGTCAAGGGGAGGCAGGCAAAGCATAACATATGTAGAACTTTGAATATTATCTATGGTTGGTCAGGAAGGGGATGGGACTGGAATAGGGACCTTCTCTCACTTGATGCGCAGAAGGTCTTTGATAGGGTGGAATGGGCTTTCATGTTTTCCACCCTAAAATGCTTGGATTTTAGAGTCAGACACTTTATGCCTCGCCAAAGATCCAGATCCTCAAATGACAACTTATCCTTTCCCTTCGCCCTTACCAGGGGAACAAGGCAGGAGTGCTCTTTATCTCCCCTGCTACAGTATATGTCTTGACAATGGAGGTACTGGCCTTAGTCAAATGCCACCACCCAAAAATTCGGGGATACACTAGGAGAGGGAAGCAGCAGGTTATCTCACTTTTTGCAGATGACGTGCTGCTATTCTTGAAGGACCCTAAAACATCCATTCCAGCCCTAACAGCTTTGTTTGATGAATATGGCCACCACTCGGGCCATACAATTAATTGGTCCAAATGTGAATGGCTACCTCTAGGAGGAGCTGATGTTAACCTGACCATCCAGAACTTTACACTCTCTCCAGCAATGTCCTTGAAATACCTGGGAATAAACCTCCCTATAAAGCTTTCAAGCTTATGTGAGATTAATTACAAGCCACTGGTAAAGCTAATACAGGCAGAATGTGAGAAATGTAAGAGTCTACCCCTCACACTGATAGGGTGAATCTAGTCAAAATGTATGTGCTGCTGCAGTGTCTCTATTTGTTCCAAACCCTGCCAGTGTGGGTCCCCAAATACTATTTTAAGTCACTCCGAGAAGCTATAACAACACTATTGTGGGGAGGGGGTGGGTAAAAGGCCACAAATCCAGCAAGATGTCCTATGGAAATCCATAAAAGAAGGTGGGCTAGGGCTAGCAAACTTATATTACTTGTCTGCTCAGATTTCCCCTCTGACAGATCTTAGATGGGAAGGCTCAGGTAGAAAGTCCTGGACAGAGATGGAAGACCTAGTCAACAATGCCCCCTGAGTATTTCATACTTTGCCTTGGCCCTTAAAAAGAAAAGAAAATACATTGCAAAACCATTTACCAGGACCATGATGAGAGCCTGGTTGGTGACCCACCAGCTATTAGACCATCCGACCACTCTGTCACCTGATGCCTCCATAGAGCTGACAGGATGGGAGGAAGGAAAGGTCCCAGCCCCAGTAGCCCTGGTACTAAGAACCTGGGAGAAGGGGGACTACAGTGTGTTTCCCAGCTTTTAGAAGAGGGGAGTATGAAACCCTTCCAGTCCCTGTCTAGACAGTTTGGTCTCCACCTTTCCCTGTTTTTTGTCTTTCTTCAGGTTAGACAGCGTATCCAATCCATCCTAGAGGGCCTGACCAGCCCTATTTGTATGAAGATATCCCCCTTGGATGGGGCTTTGAGAGGCACCCAAGGTCTCAGAAAGGCTAGGCGATTGACATGTTGTTACAAAATACTGTTGGGGAGCATGCCCAAGGGATTGGAGAACCTTAAGGCCAAATGGGACCGAGATATGGGAGGGGAAGTCCTGACGGAAGGTGGCTGGAGGATGATCCTTCAAAAGGGGATGGATTTCTCAGTCAACAACAGGCTAAGGGCAATCCATTTTAACATTATCCATAGAACATATTATACCCCGGCTCTGGCAAATTGAATAGATCCCAATGTCTCAGATTTGTGCCCACAATGTAAGGCTCACCCAGGTACTTTTATACATATGGTGTGGGAATGCCCCAGAACCACAAGCTATTGAAAGGGCATTACCATCATAATGCAAAGAGTGCACCACGATGACCAGGAGGTGGGAGTGGGGGAGGTCATCCTAGGACTTCCGGAGAGATCAAGAAGGGGAGTAGGTTTTTACCACCCATTACGGTCTCTGGCCATAGTGGTGGGAAAACAGGCCTTGGCCAGCTACTGGGGGGGCGGACTCGACACCCACAGCAGCAGAGTGGGCAAATCGACTACTGCAATGTATGAAATTAGAACACACCCAGTAAAAGGCATGTGGCAGGGAACACATATTCAGAAAAATTCCGGGGACCAACTGAGAGAGCAATGGCTGAGCCCTGGTTCCCAAGTATCTGATTAACATGCTCCAGAGCCTACAAAAGGAACTCAAGATGTTCATGATAAGCAGACTAGTAGGTGCTGGGTCCAAGCTGGAACATGTAAAAGCCAAGAGATCTGAAATGTGAAGTTATGGGGGGGGGGCTACCTAACCTTGACATTTAGGAAATAGGGGGAACACTGACAAGAGATTGGTTATCTCCAAAAAAAATGAAATTGTAGAACTGCAATGAACCAGTTGTATAACCATCCATATGAAATGTATGTTTTTTTTAGTAATCATAACCTGAAATGTAACAGCATCCTCACTTGAGTGAGGATTGATGATATACGTGTATGTACTGTATCTGCTGAACTTTAAAATAAAGTTTGGGGGGAAAAAAAGAATGTCAACTGCATCATTTGATCCTCACAAGGGTGATTGGTACACAAATAGATGTCACCTAACACAGCCTACACCATTCCTCCATTGTACCTTGGTACATCCTAATTTTGTGCTCCACTCCCAGACTGTGAGCCAACCGTTTTGCCAGTCTTACTGTCATCCAGAAAGAGGAACACATTTTCTGTCCTGCCCATACACAATGTCACTTATAAAGGACTGTTTGGTATGTGGATCTGTCTGTGTATATCTTGCACATACTGTCTGACTCAGTATGTGCCTTTCATACCAAATACTCTGTTACTTAGCTGTAGTATATGCCAAGTACCACACAGAAGGAGGTATGTGCACATTACACTGTACCAAATAAGATGTGCTATTTTCAGGTAATCAGACCTTTATATGGCATTTGAAAGTAGAAGCAGAGAAGTAATTAAACAGTCCTTGATAGCTACTAAAAAAATACATATATGATCAGAGAGGATTCAGAAACACACCACAGTTGTGGAAACAAAAAATGTAGTTATTCAGTTTTGTTTCCAGGATAACTGTAGGTGATCCATAATATGTGACACAATATGTATTTCCTCACATCCTATTCATATTGGTGACTTCATCATTTATGATAAAGTGGCAATAAGAAAACAAGGCTACACAAATTAAAAACAGTTGCTAAACTGTGGTCATAGGATGAGTCTTCTGGTGTTACCAACACCATGTCACACACAGGGGTCGATAACCAGAACATAATACATGTTATCTGCAATGTTGTCACGTGCACATACCTCTAATTGTGTTTTGTGCCATACTTCCCATACAGAAAAACTATGAACAAGAAGGTAGTGTAAGTAGTACACAGTGTTTCAAATTGTATGTGAATGGTATACACACAACAATACAGCATGAATCCTTCGGGAGAATTAATTATTTCTCTCTACACACACACACACACACACACACACACACACACACACACACACCACTATGTAAGAAAAGGTCAAGGGCCACGCAAGCAATAATAGCCAACAGGATGGGCGGTATTGGCTAATACGGACCGCCGAAGGTATGAGACCCGACACAAGAGTGAGGCCCTTTATAGCCCCTAGAAGGTCTGGTATTGCCCATGCCGCCCACCCTGGAGGGTATTATTGCGCTTAGAAAATGGACTTGCTGTAATATTTACATATGGAATTTAATAAAATTAAAAAACAATAAAAACAAAACACAAGAAAAATGAAATTGAAAGCTTTTTGTTGTAAAGTAGTTTGTCTGTTCCTGTGCTGTTCTATCTCTTGTTGCACCCCCCCCAGCTATTCTCTTCTTTTGCTCCCCCCTCCACTGCACCACCTCCAGGACTGTTTCTGTCCCATTTCCTATGGTTTTTTTTTGGGGGGGGGGCAGTGCAGTTTCAGGACACAGAGAAGCTGCTGTGTCACTTAAGTTTTATTTTATTTATTTGGGTCCTGGACGGCAAAAATGGATTTGCAAGCGGTGAGGCACGTGACGATTTGACATTGTACCAGGAAGTTGAACAGTTGGAGAGGGTAATTTTTAATCATTGGATGATTTGTTGATGATGGATTTTGCACTAGATTGCGGCTGAGAAGGGTGACCTGACAGTTTAAGATGTGGGGTTTTGATGGAGTGAGCGGGTGGTTTCTGTTGTGATGGGAGAGGGGGAGGGTGTGTGAGAAGAGTGATTTTAAATGTGTGCCTAAACTAGCGAGTAATATGATGCCAGGACAAAAAATATCATTTGAGATGCAGCATACATCAGAAGCCCAGTGTGTAGGTGGCATGTTGATGTTGTTACTTTCTGCGTGTGGCACAGTGAACGACACTGCCCCCCCCAGAAGCTGGAACTCTCGTTTCCTCGGGCTGCTGACGTTCTTTTTAAGAGCTTTTGTAGAGAAATACAGAGATACTGTCTGGGTGAGGCAGGCGGCACGGGTTAGCAGCACAAGCAAGTTTCGGTGCTGTAGGGAGGCATGCGCTGTCATTTTAAAATCTGCGCAGCCGGCGACGTGAAGCCAGTAAGGTTGTCGGCTGCCTTTTGCGTTTTTTTTTTTTGTTTTCATGTGTGGCTACTATTAAAATAATTGCAAGATGGGGGCGTTCTGAGGAGAGGGGGTTTGTTCTGAGGGAATTTTCCTGCTACTAACTCGCTCCCCAACTGTCTCACTAACGCTAAGTGAGAGAAAAAAATGGTGGATATTTTAAATGGGAAAGAGGGGTTTTAGCCAATTGGAGAGCTGGCTGGGCACAAAGATTGTGGTGATGTGGCTGGCTGGGCTGGTACTTTTAATAGGTGGGCATCTGTTGTCTGATAGATGCCTGCTTAGAAAAGTCCCTCAGCCAATCAGAAGCCTCACATAGCTTTGCCCATTTTCTAAGATGCTATAACCACCACTATGCTCTGTAACCTTACATTTCCAACTGTGCAGTACTACACTGTACCTGCAGTCTCCATGGAACATAGCAGCACATGACCAAACTTATTTATAGATGATTTACCCTTGGAGTGACATAGAAGACTATTGACAGAAAAAACATTATGCAGACACAGGGAATGGTGGGGGGACTAGGCAAAGGATGGCAATGGTGATACTAAATTAATTAATTTCTCTAGACTCCTTCATTTCACTGTCACCGTGACAGCACTGCTGCTGTAAAAAAGCAATACCCAGTGTTTGCTACACTACACAGTGTTACAGTGAGAAAAATATACCCACAACAGTATGACTCAACAGGGAGAAGCTCATTCAGTTCTACATATTTCACTTATATGGTGAGTCCAGCACTGCAGAAAGCACAGAACATGATTTCCCACAGAAACAACCACTTGTAAAAGTGAAGGTAAGAACTGGGGATAGCATCACGATGGATATCATTCACAAAATGAGGACCCATTTGAGTGAGATCATTCCCGACTGTGATATATTTCAATAAAAAAAATTACAGCGATATAATTTCCAACTTTAGTCCCCCAATACCATTGCTGCATCCCCACAGTGACTGCCACTCCATCGCATCAAAACAAAAAAGGCAGCACTACCCGGTTACAGTTCCAATAGCCACACAAAACATAAAAGAATCATCAAAAAAGTGATGACGTTCAGGACAGCAGCATTACATGTAAGGCGGCTGACAGGCACAATATCAGAGAAGATGGAGCAGACTAACCAGGTGTCAATCACAGAACAGAAGTAAAGGCTCACACACAACACTGGGTTGGGTTTCAGCAACTTTTTCAGTAACAAGACAGTGAAAAGTGAAAACACTGTACCAAGACAGCTCCTCATCCTGAAGTTGCCCACCTGCTCCAGCATCTGAGGCAACAGACTTGGCTACCTGTGAAGTACTCTCCGATGTATGAATCGCCACTTCTGGCTCAAACTGATAAGGAAGAGCACCAAATGTCTCATACGAGGATGCCAGTGACTTGTCATAGGGCTCACTACTGTCCACAAACAAGGAAGACAATCCACTCTCAAGGGGATTGTCATCAGCGTTGCTAGATGAACATACCTCGACTTACAGTACAATTTTCAACCACAGCATCGCATGGTCTGCTAGGCTCCCTTTTATTACGTTACGCCAGCAACAGTACTACACCAGGCAGCTCGATTGAGACAGTGTGCACACAGAATGAAATTTTTTTTTTTTATTAAATATGCAACACAGAAACATCATACAGAGATACGACCAACACAGAAAAAAATCATGCAAACAATATGATTTTATACATTCATGTAAAAAGGTATGTGATAGGTGCTCTTTAAAGAGCTAGTGTACTGCCTAAAACTAATATTAGTTTTCAAAAGCCATCAGCTATTACCTTCCATATCTTAGCTACTTTTTTCTTTTCTGTTTGGTTAATAAGAAAATTTTTACCTGATGTTAGTAGGCATGATGTGTGAAATAGCACTCTGCCTGGAAGCTGACATATCTAGCTCTGTTCCCCCAATACATTATTAGCATTGTGACCTCACTGACTGTGACATCAATGCAGCTTAGCAACAGCCACTAAGTAGCTGCCAGCCAGGTCAGTCACCTGTGATGCCACTGTCAGTGAGATCACAATGCTGATGATGTAGTGGGGGCAGAGATAGGTATGTCAGCTACCAGGCTGAAAGCTGTTTCACACACCCAACACAGTATTATCACAGAAAGCTTTCTAATAAGCAAGAGGAAAAAGAAAAATACTTCAGAAAAAAAACTTATAAACTGACTACTTCTTAAAATCCTTATCATTTTCCTGTCTGTCTGTTTTGGTTCCACTGGCTCTTAAGTTCTATCTCCACAAGATTTTGATGATATCTGAGTTGTATGAATCTCAGGAGCAGTGCTAGGTACAATTTTTACTATGCTTGTGAAAAATACACAAAATTCTGCTTGCAAAATTGTCCAGAAATGGCGATCATATTAGAATTTGCACAATTTTCTGAAGTAATGTCAAAATCCAATGTAATTTTGCTTTCTTTGGTTCTTCCCACATTACATTTTTTTTCCCAGACTGTGAATATTTTTACACTTAAGTTCTTAAATAGTGCACTTTTTTCACAAATTGCATTTTTTTAAAATGTTACTTCCTAAAAAGTGAAATTTAACCAAAAAATAATGCCACTGGCTGATTACATAAAAGGCCAACATTTTCCTTTCAATACACAGCTGCTAATTCAATTAGCTTCCTGGGGGGGAAGGGTTACGGGCAGACTGGGTGGGACGTGTCATCCTTTTCTGATGACAGTTTCTATGATTCTATGAAGTATCCTTTAAAAATAATGCTAGTACTACTGCTATATGGCAAATGTTAGTGCTACAACCTGGCAGTTACAACACTGCGCCCATGTACTGTACTGCGGAGTATGATGCAGGATCTCCCTATAGATGGGGCACATGTAACGCTACAAGCTGATCACAGAAAAACAAAAACATTGTTTGCCTTTTAATACACAGCAGCTAGCATAATGTCCCTGTACAATTCTGACTGCCACTACTGCTGTGGTAAATCTCAGTGCTTACACCTGGGAATCACAGCACTGTATTCATATGGCACTACTGTGCATGACAGAAGAAACAGAAACAGTTTTCCTTTTAATATACAGCTCCTAGCACAAATTCCCAGTACAACCTTGTCTGGTGCTGCTGCTATACAGTGAATTTCAGTGCTTAGGAATTACAACACTACGTGCATACCACACTGCTGTACTACAGGAGTTCCTCAAGGACTGTATGCTAAATTCTGAAGCTTAGAAAAGCTGTTCCATCTTTTCGTAATAATTTTGCTATGGCAAAATTAAAACTTCCTAAATACATTCTATAAACTTAAGGCACTGCTACAATAATATTAAAAAATAAATTGCCACATTATAACTGGCATATTGCAAAAGAAACAAGCATTTGTCAATGCCAAATGTTGCTTGCTTGTATGTGCTGTTTAGGTATTTGTAAGTGATGGTTCCATGCCTTCCTCCCAAGACATCCACTGTGTCTTTCCGTTCAGTATTCACAGAAGAGTGGGAGGGGCAAGGGCCACAGCAGTACAGCAGTTGCCAAGGGGGTGAAGAGGTGGACAATAGTCCATTCAAAGGCAAAAGAGTCCTGCAGGAGCTCACTAAATTGAAGGTGGACAAAGCAATGGAACCAGATGGCATACGACCAAGGATATTAACAGAACTGCAAAGGGAGATAGCAGTACCTCTGGCAGCCATGTTCACTGAGTCATTCAACATGAGTGAATTGGAGGAGGGCACATGTGGTCCCTCTACACAAGTCCGGCAGCAGGGAGGAGGCAGGGAACAGTAGGTCGTTCAGCCTCACCTCAGTAGTGGGGAAGATCATGGAGACATTGCTTAAAGAAAGGATAGTGGGGCATCTAGATGCCATCAGAGCCCAGGACCATAGACAACATGGATTCACAGTGGGGACATCATGTCAGATAAATCTGTTTGATTTGTTTGACTGGGTGACAAAGGAAGTGAATCAGGGTGGGGCAGTGGACAATGCTTACCTTGGTTTCAGCAAAGCCTTTGACACCATCCCATATAGGAGACTGATAAAGTAGCTGGGTAGGCTGGGCATGGGGGAGAGGGTGGTAAACTGGGTTAGAAACTGGCTAACAGACTGGAGGCAGAGAGTGATGGTAAATGGTGTGCAGTCTAGGGAGAGGGGCGACCAGTGGGGTGCTGCAGGGATTGGTCCTGGGGCCAGTTCTGTTCAATGTCTTCATTAGTAATATTGCAGAACGTCTGAAGGGAATTTTTTCACCAAATTTTCAGCATAGCCATTTTAAGATCTCTGCTCATGAACAGTGTCACTGTGATTTTCTTAATCTGTCCCAAACATTGATTGCACACACCGAATGTGCCATTGTGAGCAGAAACATGTTTTGGGCGAGATGTGAAAAATGACAGCTGTACTGCTCATAAGGAGGTGTGGTAAAATGCCAATGTTGAAAATCTGGAGTGCAAATATTGAAAATTCGCGAACTTACGAGCGTGCGTAGAAACTGCGCAACACACGCTAGTAAAACAGTCATTTTTAGGAATTTTTTCACCAAATTTTCAACATAGCCATGTTAAGACCTCTGCTCATGAACAGTGTCACTGTGATTTTCTTAATGTGTCCCATACATTGATTTCGCACATCGACTGCACCATTGTGCGCTACATGGGAGGAAACACGTTTTGGGTGAGATGTGAAAAATAACAGCTATACTGCTCAACAGGACGTGTGGTAAAATGGTAATGTTGAAAATCTGGAGTGAAAATATTGAAAATTGGCAAACTTACGAGCGTGCGTAGGAACTGCACAATGCACGCTCGTAAAACAGTCATTTTTAAGAATTTTTCCCCAAATTTTCAATATAGACTTTTTGAGAGCCCACCTTATGAACACTGGCAGTGTCGTTTTGTTAATCGGTCCCGAAAGGTGATTTCATGTAGTGACCGTGAAATCACCCTTCGGGCCCGATTAACGCCATGACAGTGCAAGAATTCATGAGGAGGGGCCTCAAAAACCCCATGTTGAAAATTTGGGCTCAAAATTCCCAAAAATGCCTGAGATATGCAACAAAGTTGAAAAAAACCTATCTATCCCATTATACAGCTTACCGGCATTTCCTCAGTTCGTGGTCAGCTTTGAAGAGTGCAGACGTGTTCCCGGTCCACGAAAGATTGTCGCGTTTAGTTCTGGAGGTAAGTATGGGGTGAGGGGGGTGTGGGGAGGCAGGGTGCACAGTGGGTGGGTGCGGGTTGTGGGAGGGGGGCAGGTAGAAGCACCGAGGGACAGTTTTTGTATTTACAGTTTTTTTTTTTTTATAATAAGACGATGAGGGACGTTTGCCATGCTGGGGTGGGCTCCCAGCGTAGCAGCTGGAAGGATGTCAGTGGGGCTGGAGCCGACGGGGATTGGGCACCCCGTCGGCCACAACATCATTTTGCCACGCTGGCTCCAGCATGGCACCTGGATGCTTTGGGGGCGATGCAGCGGAGATTGGGCACCCCATCGGCCATACAGTGTGGGGGGAGGGCGCATGAGCACGCAGTGTGCGTGCGTGCACGTGTGTGTGTGGAGGGGGGAGCTCTGCTCACTGAAGCGGAGCTCTCCCTTTCAACTGTACGACCACTGCATTTTCAACTGCTGTCATAGACAGCTGCAGCAGTGATTGAGGAACTGGGGCCGCGCCTGCAAACACACTGACTGAATTGGAAGACGGGTGCCACACCTCTGAAAAGTCGGATGATGGCACTATGTTTCTTGCACATGCATGCAAGCAACATAAAAATTGGATTTCAAGTTTATGATTTTCAAGGACTGATTTAGATTGCAGCTCTGCAGGTCTAACTTCTCGGACTCAAATGCATAGAGATGGCTGATGAACACAAACATTTGTGCCCTCAACCACCAAGTCCCATCTCACTCATTTGAATTGGTAGTATGTTTATTATTGACTGAAGGGTAAATCTGAGCAAGTTATACTAGCCCGCATTTAAGGGCCATATTAAAGATGTTAAAGAACTGTGTCTTGCCCTGTAGTTTGGAGAAGGGGTGATAATTGTCTGACCTCATGCCTTAACCAGTTAATAACTGGAGATGGGACTGAGCCATACTCCGGACTTCAGCTTGGTTTTGGCTTGCTGGCAGGGCCAGGGATAAATCTGAGCACTCACCCAGCATGTCCTATGACAGTTGTGTCCCTTTGCACGAGAGAGACAAAGTAGGAGTGAAGCATCTATCTTTTTATTTTTTTTGCTCCCTGGCCTGGCCCCCATCAGCCCTGCTGTGCACCCTGGCCCGTTCTCCTGGGACCTACCTCTACCATGGTGTACCTCCCTGGTTTGCCCCCCAGGGTGGGCCCCTGAGGCTGGGGGATGACTCCAGAGAATGTACTTCACTCAGTTTCCATGGGGAGTACCTTAGGTTAGGCTGTGCGGGTCCTCATACATGGTGGGCTACATCCTGCGTTGGTCTGGGTTTTTCCATTTTTGGAACTTCACCGACCTCTCAAGTGTGCAGATACGGTGATGTCCTGGGTGCGGGGACACTCAGATGCATGTGGTCACCTATGCAGCCTACAGCATCTTCACAAGCTACTACCAAGCGCCACTTCAAGAGTGGTCTGCACCAATCCACCCCCTGGGAGGAAAGCATCCAAGGGATGCCCTTAACTCCCTCCCTGCTGGCCTCTGCTCCTGACACCCAGGCTCAGGGTGTGAACATGGGTCACCAGTATACCAGAGCGATGCCCCATCACTTGGTGCTACAAAGCCGGTGAGCACCTATCTTAAGGCTATGCAGGCATCTGCAGATAGTCTGCAGTCCACAGGAGATTCTGCAGGGGAGACACCAGAAAATATAGGAGAAAACACATTTGTGATTATAGCGAACTGGAACAACCAGCAAAAAGGGATGGTAGCAACACGTACATGTTGGTAGGGTAAGATTGAGATAGGTACAGGTAGGAGGGTAAGAAAAGGGAAAATAATAGACACTTTATCTAGGGTAAAAAACAAGTTTCAGACAAGTGAAAGGGTACTGTAAGAAATAAACATCAGGCAAGTAAATAATGGCAATAGATACTGAGAGCAAGTTAGGTACAGGTAGGTGTGTTAGAAAATGGGAAATTAGACAACACTATTTAGGGTAGGATGACAAATAAGTTTTAGACAGGCAAAAGGAATACAACAGGAGTAGAAAAGAGGCAGAAGGTACAGGGAAATTTAAATAGAGAAATACTGTATAGAAAGGAAGGAAAGATTATGGGAGTGGAACAATGTTATGTGTGTGGGGCAGCAGCATTTCAAGACGTATTTTGGAAATTGAGATGCTACTTCATTTGCACTCATCTCTCTGGATTGATGGCAGTGGTTGTTGGACTTCAGGCTGAACTAGCAAGGGTGCAGAGGACCTTCTATCCCACTGAGGGGCCACAAAGTCTGCCACTACTCCCTAGAATGGGTCTATGTCAATTTGCTCCCGACAATTGACTCCCGATGCATTCACTCCCAACAATCCACTCCAGAACTGACTTGCTCCCTATCAAGTTCACTCCCGGTAATTTCACTCCGGCGACTGTTCCTTGTGCAGTACACTCCCTTAACAAATCAAAATGTTCTCTCGTCTGCTCATTCCTTAAAATATAATTCCTCCATAATCCTTAAATATTTGAGCCCCAAAGACAAATCTAATACACTTTGGCTATTTACAGTGGCGTGAAAAAGTATTTGCCCCCTTCCTGATTTTCTCTATTATTGCATATTTGTCACAATGGATGTTTTCAGGTCTTTAGACAAAATGTAATATTAGACAAAGGGAACCTGAGTGAAGAAATAACACTTGTTTTTTTTCACTTATTTCAGTTATTTAATGAAAACAGTTAACCAACACCAACTGGCACTGTGTGAAAAAGTAATTGCCCCCTAGTTAAATCAACCCAATTAAAGGGATAATTAGAGTCAGCTGATTGAACACAGCTAGGCTTGATTACAGCCAGCCCTGCTCAATATAAACCTCACTTATTTTGACCCTTACCATCAGAGTCACGTTGCCAGCACAAAGATTCAACAAGCACATTATGCCACGATCAAAGGAAGTTCCTGAAAAGATCAGAAAAAAAGTTGTTGCTATCTATCAGTCTGGAAAGGGTTACAAAGCTATTTCTAAGGCTCTGGGACTCCATCGAACCACAGTGAGAGCCATAATCTCCAAATGGAGAACACTTAGAACAGTAGTGAATCTTCCCAGGAGTGGGCGGCCTGCCAAAATTACTCCAAGGGCGCAGCATAAAATCATCCAGGATGTCTCAAAGGATCCTAAAACAACATCCAAAGAACTGCAGGCTTCTCTTGCCTCAGCTAAGGTCAGTGTTCATGACTCCACAATCAGAAAGAGACTGGGCAAAAATGGGCTTCATGGGAGAGTAGCAAGGCGGAAACCACTGCTAACCAAGAAGAACATAAATGCTCATCTCTCATTTGCCAAGAAGCACCTGGATGATCCACAAGCCTTTTGGGAAAATGTTCTATGGACAGATGAGTCCAAAGTGGAACTTTTTGGATGACACGGATCCCATTATGTCTGGCGTAAAGCAAACACAGCATTCCACAGTAAGAACATCATACCAACAGTCAAACATGGTGGTGGTAGTGTGATGGTGTGGGGATGCTTTGCTGCCTCAGGACCTGGACGACTTGCCATAATTGAAGGAACCATGAATTCTGCTCTGTACCAGAAAATTCTTAAAGAGAATGTCCGGTCATCCGTCCGTCAGCTGAAGCTGAAGCATAGTTGGGTCATGCAGCAAGACAATGATCCAAAACACAAAAGCAAGTCCACATCAGAATGGCTGAAAAAAAGTAAAATTAAAGTTTTGGAGTAGCCTAGTCAAAGTCCAGACCTAAACCCAATAGAGATGCTGTGGCAGGACCTGAAACGAGCAGTTCATGCTCGAAAACCTACCAATGTTACTGAATTAAAGCAGTTCTGTGAGGAAGAGTGGGCTTAAATTCCTCCACAGCGATGTGAAAGACTGATATTGAATTATAGGAAGCATTTGGTTGCAGTCATTGCAGCTAAAGGTGGCATAACCAGTTATTAAGTGTAAGGGGGCAGTTACTTTTTCACACAGTGCCAGTTGGTGTTGGTTAACTGTTTTCATTAAATAAATGAAATAAGTAAAAAAAATATAAGTGTTGTTTGTTCACTCAGGTTCCCTTTATCTAATATTAAATTTTGTCTAAAGACCTGAAAACATCCAGTGTGACAAATGTGCAACAATAGAGAAAATCAGGAAGGGGGCAAATACTTTTTCACGCCACTGTACACCATCAGCAACAACATACATTTTGGCCAGTGACAGCTGCTAATAAAGACAGTGTGCCGTTACAGGATGTGGATGCTGACATTCTGCTGTGCTGATAATCTAGTGCTGGATAAATGTCAGTAGGCGAGTAACTAAATAATTTCCTGTGTCAAAAAAAAGGACTGCTCAGCTGTCAGCACTGTACAGCGGCGGTGAGGGGTGGGGTGCATCTGCACTTGTCTAACAATGGAAAAGTAGTAGTGTCACATTTCTTTTTAATTAGTCTGTAAACATTGTGCCTCCTTCATTAAGTAACAGTGCTTATTACTCAGTAACTGCCACTTGTAATGAGCACTTGCAGTGATTGCAGTACAGTGCTAGTCCAATCAGCGGCAATCAGTGTCATTACGTTCCAGAGCAGCTGCTGTACACAGGTTTTAGTATAAGTACTGTGACCTTTTCAAGTTTACCTTGTTGCTTGCCATTCTGTGTCTGTCTTGCAACCCAGTAGTGAGTGCAGCTACAATGACTGGGAGGTTTATTATGCCAGAAAGGAATAGGCCTAAGCTTGTGGATGAATCTAATTTTATATACACTTTACACAAGTGGGGGCATGATGGAAAGGCTGTCTGGCAGTGTGAGCATGCTGTGAGGAAACTGAAGGGATGCAGTGCACGGCTGCACACTGCCAGTGCAGACAATCCCACATCATTCATCAGTTCTCACAGCACAGTCATGCACCAGACCCTAGTGCTGTGGCCAAACAGAGGGCTTCTGCAACTCAGGACACAGCAGCTCAAATCCTGATGCATGCCAGAGACCATGTCTCAATGGTGACACAAGGTAAACTGATAGAGCTGGACCAGATCATAGTCTGATATTTCATAGGTTCATAGGTACAGTTTGAAGTCCTGTAGCCTCATGGACCATTTGTGGACTTGCCACTTTTCAGTGGACAAAATCCCGTTTCTTTTGCCCCATATGTTTATCCAACAATATTTTAAAGGTTGATAGGCTACCTGCTCCAACAAAAACCCTAAGCAGGGAATTCCATACCTTTACCACCCTCTGACTGTACCACCTTCCCCTTTTAGTGGTCTTATACATTTCCCCCTGGAGCTGGTATTTATGTGCTCTAACTGGTATACCGGACTGTTTCTTCTTACATAAGCCTGCCAATTCCCACAATATTCTGTTTCGGAAAGCATTTTATACGAAGCACAGATCCCCCCTTGTTTTGCAATAGTCCATTGAGTATAGCCCCAATTCTTGTAATCTGTTTCCATAGTCCATACTGTGGACTCTGTTCTTTCAGTTAGTCTCCTTTGCACTCTTTCTACATTTCTGGCTTTTCCAACACTCTGAGGAGTATTAAAGGGGGTACCATACTCTAGAATCGGCCTTACCAGGGATCTGTTCAATGGAACAAGTACATTTTCGTTTCTACTCCTAATACTTCTTAAAATATTTCCCACTACCTTATTTGCCTTATTTGTTACATCTTAATTATGTTTGTCAAACGTCAGAGTATTAGTAATTACTACCCCAAGGTCCTTTTCACAGTCAGTACTCATAATAATTTTGTTGTTAATTGTGTAGGATGCTTTGATATTGGTGTATCCAAAGTGAATCACTTTACACTCTTTTTTCATTAAATCTAAGCTTATGTTGAATAGCCCAGTTTTCCAGTTCATACAACTGCTTCTGGAAATTTGTAATGGATTCCGTATCATTCACAATCGGCCCCACCTTTGCATGATCTGCATATTTGCAGATCCATGCTCAATTTGTCACTTGCAAGGTAGAGACAAAGACTTGAAAACATTTTGGGCCCCAGAACTGATCCCTGTGGCACTCCACTAGTAACTCTCCCCCTAATCTGAGAAAAAAGCTCTTATCGACAGCCTCTGGTATCTGCCTCATATCCATGATCCTATCCACTTAACAAGACCTTGCTGTACTCCCAGTCTTTGTAATAGAGTTCAACATATTTTCATGGGACACCGAGTCAAAAGCCTTGGCAAAATTTAGGTACACTACATCTACTGGTAGGCCATAATCTAATGCCTGACTCACAGGTTCAAGGAAGTGAAACAAATTGCTGGTATATGATCTGCCAGATTCGAACCCATGTTGTGAAATGTCCACTTCCTTGAGTTGTCTAAGATTTTCCTCTAAGAATTCTTTAACAAAGGCCTCCATTACTTTACTTATCACAGAGCTAATACTTATTGGCCTGTAGTTGTCTACTACTGCCTAATCACCTGTTTTATGTATCAGCATAATATTAGCCATTCTCCAAGTTTTTAAGACTCTCCCTTCAAGTACTGATTTATTAAAGAGTATAGCCAAGGGGCCAGCAAGTTCTGATGTCTGCTCATTCAAGAACATTGGCACAGAAAGCAGCCTACGCTTTCTAGACAGATGTAAAAACTGGTATGCAGCTGGGACTTTCAGTGTGGCCCCTCCATTATTCCATCAAATATTTATTACACTTGGGGAGAAGTCTGAAAATGTTCAGCCTGCCATATATGCTCTCTTACCGGGCAAAAGAAGGGCCATGTATGACAGGATGTTAAATGTAGTCAGCTGCTCCACCTCCGTGCCCCATTGTACAGGACACGATGTGCCAACACCCAGCCACCGCTAGGTGTCAGGTATGTGCCGGTCTCTGTTTCCCACTCTCCCTGGGAGAACAGAGCTGTCCCTCGGATGCTCAATCCTCTCCCTCCATGGCCGATCCTCAATGACCCACTCACACTGCGAACACAGGTCACCAGTGTGGCAGGAAGTAAGGCATGATGCCTCAGTCCTCCATGGTACTGGGCCAGCGCTTACTAACTTGTTTGTTTTTAACCCATTCTTACCAGTAGTGCCATATGGCGTTGGACCCATCCATTGCTTAACTCAACCCAAAAAGGCTGCACAAGACAGAATGAGCTGGGTGCTGTTTTGAAATCAGTACTTCTGAGGGAGATTGCTTGTCATCTGTCCTAATCAACTTGTGCTCCAGGCCCTGCATCTGGTTTGCTGGAGTGCAAGTTTAATTAGGGCAGCTGTTCAGAAAAATAATTTAAAGAGGGACATTACACTCCTAGAGAGGGTCCAAAGGAGGGCAATCAAAATTATCTGGGGACTGGGGGAGAGGACCTATGAGGAGAGGCTCAAGGGGCTCGACATGTACACCCTAGAGGAGAGGAGGGACAGGGGGCACATGATAGAGGTCTTTAAGTACATGAAAGGGATCAATAAAGAAGGCCCAGTCAGGGTGCTCCAAAGGAAGGAGGGTGAGGCAACAAGAGGTCATGGGTGTAAGCTGGAAGGGGGCAGGCTCAGAGGGAAGAGGAGGAGGAGGAGGAGATGTTATTTCATTGAAAGGGTGATGGAACCATGGAATGCACTGCCCAGGGAGCTGGTAGAGGCAGAGACTGCGGATGTGTTTAAGAGGGGATGGGACAAGTACAGGGGGAGGGTAAATGTGACCAGGCATAATAGAGGTGGAACATCTGGGACTGGGGATAGTATAACCCAAGGGGGGGGACACCAAAATCGGCCCTCACTGCAGGTGCTGAAAATTGAGCAGACTCGAGAGACCATTAGGCCTATTCTGCTGGTATTTTAGTATGTTAGTATGTATGTTAGTATGTCCTAAACTGTGAATTATTTCTCTGAACTTTCTAAAAGGTGGATTATTGGTTTTAGAAACAACCGCAGAGTTTTATATTGATATTCAGGATAGCCCAATCACCAGCCCTACCAACCGACAGCATGGCCACTTGCAGTCTGTCAGCAGCTCAATACAGCATGAAGGTACCAACGAGTAGTGGTGGGCGAAGTGGGCTCAATTCTCTCCGCAAAGTGATTCGTGGAGTAAAGTGGATTTGCAGAGTGCTCCACAATGCGAAGCAGAGTACTTCGCGCTATAATGAGTAACATGAAGTCCATTGAGAACAATGACTTTGCATTACTACGCCTTCCCAGACCACTACTCCACCAAAATCTTAAGGTGAAGTGCATTTATAACAATGCACTTTGCCTCACTTCGCTTTGTTTTTAAGCTCCGATTGCGAATTTTGCACTGATTCATGGGATTTCAGGTCACATGGGCTCTATATTGATCTGCACAACCTCAGTTCGGGGTAGTGTGTGTAGGAAGCTGTAGGAGACAGTGTGCTCTGAGAGATGTCTGTGATTGAAACCTTCTAAAAGCTGTTAAAAAAGCAGTTTAGCATTTTTTGGGGGGCTCAAACTTTAGCTCATCGATTGCAGAAAACCCTCCTGTGCTCATATTATCGAGCGTTTTTGTTTTTGTGTGGATTTTGAATGTTAATGTACAACATTGAGCGTGTGTATAGAAAGACAGTGAAAGTGTGCTTTGGGGGAGGGGCATATCTGTGGTGTAGGTAGATTTAAGTTGGAGGAATAGCGATTTCTTTGTCTTTTGGTTATATTTTTTGTTATATAACTGACTGTGTTAATGTACACACAGTAATATTGTCAGTAATTGTTGACATTTTCTTGCTGATTGTGTGTTGTGTGGATCTGGTGCAGCAGTTCATAATTTCCAGTTGTTTACACTACAATACGTGGCATATTACTGAACTTTTCAATTTGCTACGTGTTACTCGTTCACCATTGTAGACAAACTGTTGTGTGTGTGTGTGTGTGTGTGTGTGTGTGTGTGTGTGTGGTCTGTGAGCGGTGTTGCATGACATCAAATGATACACCTTTTATTGTGCCACAGACTAGTGTAATTGCAGGTGCAGCAGTGTGAACTTGCTATCCACTGCAGCTGCCTGATTTTGTACTGCAATCGTGGTATCTGTACTTTGTTCTGCTGCTTGTACTGCCATAAAAATCTGCACTCAGTGCCCCCCCCCCACCAGCAAAAGGAATTTTTTACCAGATTGTTTTATCTGTGACCTCATCAGCACCACTGGTTACTGAAGTTGTTTTCATTGCATGACAGTCTCTATATGTTGCTGAAGCCACAGTTATTTTTTCTGGCTTCACAGCCAGCGTCCCCCCAATCAGAGAGTGAATGTACCAAAATATAAATTTGTTTATAATATTGTTGTCGAGCCCCTAAAATGCCCGCAAAGAGATGTGCAAGCAAAGCTGTTTCTCGCCATGGCACCACTAGTCTGTGGGCGTGGTAGTACGCAGATGCAGAAGTGCATTGCTGATGTGAGGAAAGGTATTTCTCCTGCAATGTTTTTTACAGCCCAATCAGTAGCTTCACTCATAGTTGGAGGAGATGATGTTTTTCCAGCCAGTGGTGTTAGTGTTAGTGGTGTTAGTGGTGGTGGTAGTATGAGTATTGGTGCCTCGAGTTCAAATTCTGACCAGTGTACCGTATCCAAAAATATAGAATGTGAAGCAGTGCAAGTAAGTGGCAGTGTAGATGATGTCATACTTCCCAGTAACATCCCAGTAATTGAACCTGAGGATTCTGATAATCCTGTCAACGACAGCATACAATGTGATATTTCATCCGCCATGGCAGTTAATGTCACCCATTTTCCATGCAGTGATTCACAGAGTGGTGAAAAAATATCAGGTAATGGTGGTGTAGATGCTGATGATAAATGTGATGATGATGATGTTGCTGTTATTGCAACATGCAGTCCACATGCTAGCATCCAAGCAGAAGATGTGGATGTGTGTGATGTTGATGAATATGATGATGATGTAATTGACCCCAGTTGGGAACCGGAGAAAAAGAAATTCAAGGTGCCTGTGTCTGAGTCTGTTTGCAGTAATCCCCTCCTCCTCAGTAAAAACTTGTGATTTACCAGTTTCAGTTGATGATGATGACCCAGTAATAATGATAGGAGTTGTGGTGGTCAGTTGCAGTCCATGTGTGTAGTGCCCGAAACATCATTTGCCCCCCCCCCCATTTCAGTGCTTAAAAGAACGGAGTTAAATATGCAGCATCATGGACATGTTAAAAGTAGAGCATCACAATCACTTGTTTGGGATTTTTTTGTTCAAGATGCAAATGATGAGTCAGTTGCAATCTGCCAGGTTTGCCATATGCGTGTGAGTTGAGGTAAAAAGGGGAGCCATCTGGGCACTGGAGGACAGCATACACATCTTAAGAATAGGCACATGGCACTGTGTACCCAGCACAAGATGGCAGCTAATACCACAGTGGGGCATTCACTCTTGTCAGCAACCATAACGAGCATGTTCTCCCCTTCCATGACTGTTAAGTCCAGTAGGAAATTAAACGTGTGCAGTAGTGAAGTAATAAGAGCAGAGGATTACTACAGGCATGATGATGATGAGGTGGGGGAGCATAATGACTTTGAAATGTTGTCCAGTGCTGGAGAGAGCAGCAGTTTTGGTGGTGGTGGTGGAGGTGGTGAATACAGTATGTCTAGTGCAAGTGGTACATCAATCCCGGTTGGCAAATCTGGCAAAATAACTGCATCTCATCATCACCTGTGCAACTGTCTTCATCAAACATCTACACTCCACCACCCTGCCAATGCCATTCATCACAGAGCACAACCATTTGTCATCACACCCCGTGTAAATGTTAAAGTCAGCCCACGTTACAGAGTGTTTTTGTGCATAAGCTGAAGTACCCCCCCAATCATACAGTGTCACGTGAACTTAATGCTGCTGTAGCTGAAATGCTGGCAATTGATCTTCTGCCCTTCTCCTTTGTGGAGAATTCTGGGTTCCAGTGGTTTGCTGCACGTGCCTGTCCAAAATGGAAAGTCCCATCCAGGACATACTTTTCTACCCATGCTGTCCCCAAGTTGTTTCATAATGTGTCTGACTCAGTAAAACATGCCCTTCAACATTCCTCCTCTCCATTCATCCATTTAAGTATGGATATGTGGACAAGTGGCAAAACAGCGGGGAGTTCATATTTGTGTATAACTGCATACTGGGCACAGGTGCCGGGGATTGTTTGTGACGCTGGTAGTGAGAATAATCAGTGCAGTAAGGTGGACTGTCACGGTAGCAATGTTCCAGGAATTCGACAGCATGCGATTGCTATGCACAATGTGACCTGTTCACACACTGGTGAGAACATGCTGGATGTGGTACTGACTGAAATTGACAAGTGGCTGAACCCCCTGTCCCTGAGAGCTGGGTTCATAGCAAGTGACAATGGGTCAAATGTGGTAAAATGCATCACGAATGCTGTTTTTTTTTCATGTTCCATGCATGACCCATTGTTTAAATCTTGTGGTGCAGGAGTTTCTGCAGCACCCTGATGTAAAGCAAATGCTGACCATTGCACGACATATCTGCTCTCACTTTTCACTATCTGGAAAGACCCATGACCAACTGCGGCAGTTGCTGATACAAAACAGCCTGCCTCAGCACCGCTAGAAAATGGAAGTTGTCACCTGATGGAACTCCACTTTATACATGGCAGAGAGGTTGTATGAACAATACAAAGCCATCTTAGAATATCTTGTGATGCACACTAGTCGTGACAGTTCCAGGGCCTCCATGTCTATGACGACTGAACAGTGGTGCCTCATGGACTCTGTAATAACAATTTTGCAGCCTTTTGAACATGCCACTTAGGCAGTGAGTGGTGAGTCTGCCTCTGCTAGCCAATCAATTCCACTGCTGCAGGTGCTGAGGCAGACATTGGTGAATGTACAGCATAGCCTTGATGTTGCCGGAGACAGTGGTAGCAGTATGTTGATGCAACACATGCTGACAGTATTCGACTAGAATTGTCACATTGTGAGCATTCAGTGTAGTGACAACTTTGCCATAGCAACAATGCTGGACCCACGAAATAAACATGGAATTGCATCAGTACTGGAGGGATGGCCTGAACAGATAAAAAATATCAGTGGTCAACTGGTGCGCTTGGTTCATGGGGCACAGAAGTCACGTGCCAAGGTCAGCAAACCTCAGCAGCATAATCCGGCTGAAGGTGTACCTGGAGGACCATCAAGCATATCCTGCAAGGGGAACCGGACTACAGTTCCAGGTGGTCTGTCATCCAAAATGGCTGGCATCAACCCACGTTGGGAAGCTTTG
Organism: Neoceratodus forsteri; assembly: GCA_016271365.2. Classification (NCBI taxonomy): domain Eukaryota; kingdom Metazoa; phylum Chordata; order Ceratodontiformes; family Ceratodontidae; genus Neoceratodus; species Neoceratodus forsteri. Next base: position 741,834,989 of record CM057449.1, read on the forward strand.
TCCCAAGTGGGGATTTGTGAAATAAATGATTAGGGAGTACAGGATGATGAATCAACCACTGGACTTAGTGCAGCACAGAGAATGGTTGAGTCATATTTGTCTGAAAACAGGCATCTGACAATAACTGATGATCCTCTTTTGTACTGGAGTGGAAAGGTCAGTGAATGGCCAGAACTGACTGCAGTGGCACTGAAGTACCTCACACGCCCATCCTCCAGTGTAAGTGTTGAGAGGGTATTCAGCTCAGCAGGTGCAATAGTCAGGCATTGTCGGACAAACCTGTCTCCTGCAAATGTTAGTTTGCTAACATTCATTAAAATGAATGAGAGGCACATACCAGCACAGACTGCAACCTCGGTATTCATACCCCGGCCTAGTCATGGTGGTTTTGGTGATTTGGAAATGGACCATCCTGGTGGTACTGGCAGTGGCAGCAAGAAATGGCCCACCACAGACGTAGATGATGACACAATGGAGAAAGAATTTCCCAGTGGCCAGACTTCAGACATAGATGACTGTGAGGGCAGTTTTCTTTATGAGGATGATGATGTGGTTAATGTTGGCAGGTTTTAACTGAAGTTGTTAAAAGGTGGTGTGCCTCCCTCAGACCACCACCACCACTGGGACTGATGTTAGCCACTGCCACCACTGAGCATAAGAATGTCCACCCCTGGTCCACCACCACTGGGACTGATGTTAGCCACTGCCACCACTAAGCATAAGTCTGTCCGCCCCCCCAGGACCACCACCACCGGGACTGATGTTAGCCACTGCCACCACTGAGCATGAGTCTGTCCACCCCTGTTCCACCACCACAGGGACAGATGTTAGCCACTGCCACCACTGAGCATGAGTCTGTCCACCCCCCGACCACCACCACCGGGACTGATGTTAGCCACTGCCACCACTGAGCATGAGTCTGTCTGCCCCTGGACCACCACCACTGGGACTGATGTTAGCTATTGCCACCACCACCAGATGCAGGAAGATATAACAGAGAATGTCTTCATGTGCCGCAGCTATCACCACCAGCACCCACCACCAGTGTTATTCAGACAATATTTCCCCATTACATTTACATTTACCATGCCAAGGCAGAGGGAATCGAACAGGAGACCACATCCATCAGCCACAGGCACAAAGCTTCATAATATTTAAACTATAAAGTGAGTATGAGTACTAATGTTTGTTATGCTATTTAACTTCCTTTAGTTGTATGGTTTGTTTTCTGTAACTTTTCAGAGCCGCAATGGTCAAACACATACAGTACACTTATTTTGCATTTTTTACAGGTTAACAAAAAACTCTCCTTCGCTGAAACTCAGTGGGAATGGTTCTGCAGCTGTACCATACAGAAGAACCTATGGAATATCCATTTGAAACCAAGTGACATATGTACATCACCAAAACTATTTCTGCAAGATATCATTCATGCACTGTATTCTGAACTTGCAGCTGTGCAGCCCTGACCATGACAGTGTTGAAAGAGTTGCACACAGGTTGTGTTACTTGACAAGATATGGTTTTGAAATGTAACTTGACTTGAGATTGAGAACCAGGAAACTTTCAGATGCTTTGTTGTTCTGTCAAAGTGGCTTTATCAAACAAGTTCTTCAACATCAGGCCCCCCCCCCCCGGGCTGGGGCACACATGCAACACACAGAAGTAATTTCACTAGATGACCATGACTGTCATTAACAACCAGACTCGAGAAGGATGCAGATGAAACCTGTGAAGAAGTAACCAAATAACAAACCATTACAGACAAACCTGCAAATATGCTTCCCCAACACCCCCAAAAAAATACTTACCTTCATGTGCTTGAGAGTTATCAATTTTAAATTTCTATGCAAAAAGTTCTCATTGAGCACTGGAATGTGCACACCAACAGTATCTGTGACCTGTGATACAGAACAATACCATGAGTACATGTCTGTGTCAACTATTAGTGTACAGACAAAGGGCACCCTTCCATCCAGTTGAGATGATCACATTGCATTTGTTCGAATCACAGCACACATTGCACCAGCAACAGTTCACTCACAGTCATCATTTTATTCTGGGGACTTTGTATGTGCTGATATGCTCCCATTTCACTTTGTTACCACTTGTCAATTTTCTGGACACAAGGCAGATGCATTTTGGGCATGCAGAAAAAATCTGGGGACTCTGTGCTGAAATGCTCCCATTTCACTTTGTTACCACTTGGCAATTTTCTGGACACAAGGCAGATGCATTTTGGGTATGCAGAAAAAATCTGGTGACTCTGTGCCACCACTGCGTGCATGACTGAGTGCGCCATTAATTCTAGTGGACTTTGTATGTGCTGAAACACTCCCATTTCACTTTGTTACCACTCGTCAATTTTCTGGACACAAGGCGGATGCATTTTGGGCATGCAGAAAAAATCTGGGGACTCCGTGCCACTACTGCGCGCATGACTGAGTGCGCCATTAATTCTGGGGGACTTTGTATGTGCTGAAACGATCCCATTTCACTTTGTTACCACTTGTCAATTTTTTGGACACAAGGCAGATACATTTTGTGTGTTGTGCGATTGTGAGCTCATGATGCAGATGCATTTATGCAGTGTCAGTGGCTCAGTAGGTAGCATACTCGCCTCTGAGGCCGGGAGATCAGAGGGCTGTGGGTTCAGTTCCCACATCTGGCACTTGGGTTAATATCCCAGTACTGACACTGTAGTGTAGCATGAGAGGGGTGCTGCATTTCTGAGGTGCCATCTTTCAGATGAGATGTTCAACCGAGGTCCCATCTGCCTGGATTGGTGGTAGTTCAGGTGGATGTTAAAGATCCCATGGCACTTATTGAAAAAGAGTAGGGGAATTTCCCCGGTGTCCTGGCCAAATTTCCCTCATTCACTAAATACCACCAACAGCTTAATCTGGTTCAAGGTCAACTGGAATTCATCTGTATCCCCCTCCCCCGCGTTGTGCCTGAAAATAGGCAGGATTTGTCTAGTGCACTTACCCGGTCAACAAAAGCTAAATAAATAAATAAATAAAATTTCATACTGACATTATCAATTAAAGCAGCATTCCAAGAATGTGGTGACAATTTTGAACTGTACTTTTTTATGCTATTTTACATTGCCAGCAATTAGTTACCTCCGAATCGTGACCTGAATGATACACTTCTTTTCACAATTTCTGCCTGCTTTACTTAGTTGACTACTTTTTGTCATGTATGAAAAAAAATTTGCACACCTTTAAATATTATTATGACCAGGTTTGTATTTATTTGCAACTGCTTTTCAATAAATATTGTTCTGTGGGGTCATAAAACACTGCCTGCTGCATAACTGTTAATTTACAACAAAGTGATATATGACAACTATTGTAACTGACGTGATGGAGAAAGCAGTGGAAAATACTGACAAAAACCTGGTCAACCTATTAAAAGGAATGCTCCTTTCATTATTTCACACATGAAAAGGTAGTACAGCAGACTCAAATACTGGATATTATAGTATCATGCGAGTCAGGATGTAAGTAAAGGAAGTTGTAACATAGCATTAAAAAATATAGGTCAGAGTTCTCAACAGATTGTTGAACTGCTGCTTTACAGAGATTCACCACGTTACAGAGTTATGGTGTTGCACCTAACCTAATATGTGGGCACCTTACTTCCAAGGGAATCTTTCTTGCTCCACATAGTGCAATGCATTTCTGTGAAAACCGCCTGTAATTTCATTACAGTGTGTCACATCACAGAGGAATTCCCATTCAGAAAAGCTGCCCAAATTCTCCCCCCCCCCTTTATCAGCAACGTTAGGATGTGATGCCAGGGGGAGCATGGGTGCGTGCTCCACTATACTGAATGTCCAATAGCTATCTGAATGTTTCTTTATCTTATAATGTTCACTTTATGGTGAAATGTGGGCATGTTTCCACTAACAATGCTCTTGTTACTGGAAGCGTGCCCACATTCTACAAACTGATCATTATAATATAAAAAACATTCGAGCTACCGGACAATCGGACATTCACTATATTGAACCGCGCACCCTGCTCACCTGGCATCTATCGTGTCATGATGAGAAAGAGGGGCGAAATAGGCTGCTTTTCTGAAAAATCCTCCATGATGTGACACTGTAGTGAAATACAGGCGGTTCTCACAGAAATCATTACCATCTAAGAGACATGAAGCAATAAAGATTCCCCTGGAAGTAAGGCACCCATATATCGGGTGCAATGCTGTAACTTTGTGAATCTCTGTCATGTCTGTTTCACAAACAAAATAGTTATAGAGCCTCAGTAATGTTTACTTTGTGTCGGGACTCATGAATCAGATTTTAAGTGTTTCGCGAACAGCATGAAGACTGAGCAATGCGAGTATGTTGTGCTAAACTGCATGTGTGCTGTCACTGTTCTTTCCTGTGTGTGCTTACATTGTACAGCTTCATGCAAACATATATATGGTAAGACATGTTGCAGTATCAAGAATAAAGATAACAAAGAATACCTGATGTATATTTTATTGGTACCATCAGCACCAGCGGACTAAGTGATATGATATTTTTTCAGATTTATCAGGTCTCTGTGCACCTCAGCCATTCACAGTGCACACATGACTTTGCGGAGATCATAGCACAAAAAAAAAATGTTCTCCTAAAAATTATGTGTACAGTTTATAATGTGACTAAGGTGCACTCTGGTCAGACACCTCTGAAAAAGTATTGTTTCACTTAGTCCACTAATGATGATGGTGACAATAAAATATACCTTATTCTGCTCGCTATTCTTTATAGCATAAACACTGCAACAAGTCAGCAACAGCAATATATCTTTGCAACACTGCACAATGTCTGATGTCTCACACACACACGAAACAACACTGACTGCACACATGCAATTTTACACATCATACTTGCCCTGCTCACAACAGCTTGTCCACAAGCACTCCAAAACAAAAAGTCAACATTACTGAGGCACTGCAACAACAGAAGGGAACATGTCTATTATTAAACAATAAAAAAAACACACAAAAACAGTACAGCACAGTAGTGGGGGGGTTCAGAAAAAATTCCTTAATGGGGGATGCCGTGGTGTTTGAGCAGCAGGTGCAGCATTGCCACTATTTGTAGCTGCTGTTGCTAGATCTGATCAACCTGCTGCTGCACAGCACCCACCCTCTCTTTGTTTTCCTTGAGTGCTGCCCACACAAGAGCAATGTCGGCCTGTGTTGCAGGCACTGTGGCGGAGTCCACTGCAGCTGGAAACCCAGGTAGTGGTGGTGCTGGAGAGGGTGATGCTGGTGGCTGTGGTGGCGGTGGAGCAGCTGCTGCAGTTGCCCTCCTCCTGCTGCAGCGGTGAGGCACAACTTCGCCCCCAGCACCCTCTGCCACTGCCACAGAAGGACCAGCAGGTGGATCCCTGGCCCCTTCAGTGGCAGCCTGCCACTCCGCCTTGTGGTGGTTTGCCATGTGCGTGCACTGGCCACTGGTCCACAAATGTGTCCCCCAAGGGCCACGGCTCACCAGCACACAACACAGACTGTAAACCACGATTGTGCTGTCTCCCCCACACAGATAAAAAACTGCCACACTGGGGAGCTGTGGGGGGGACCAGATATACAGTTTGGACCACCTACATTTACCTAGGGCTCCACCTGCGGCTGTGGAGGTGATGGAGAGGGTGATGCTGGAGACCCTGCAGCTGCTTCTGGTGGTGGTGGTGGTAGTGGCGGAGTAGGTGGATGCGCAACCACTGGTGGCACTGGTGCTGCTGCTGCTGCTTCCACAGGGAGGAAGCAACACCAAGTCGGGGAGGCGGTCCAGTAACACCCGACCACCCCACGTGTGTGCACTCCTCTCCTCTGCCCACGCCCACGGGCCACAGACTCTCCTTGTCCCGGGTCCATCGCACACAAGTCCCCGACTATCAATGAATCCCAATGCCTAACCTTCACCCGCACTCAGTTTCACACTCTCAGACATGCACACACACAGTCACACAGACATACACACACAAAACAAAACAAAACTTAGAAAAAATATTCAGCACCAAAAAAACAATCACAAACACAGTACAAAAACGAAATAAAGATGTAGCTATTAAAAAAGCTGTTTTTTTCTGCACAAAATCACTGGGAAACAAACTGCTCTCCTCTCTCACCAAAAAACCCTCCTCCCTCTACAATTGCAAAGGAGAAAGTGAAAGTAACTGCTTTTCTGACTCACTTCCTTCCTGCCTGGCTAAAGCATGTGACTTACAGTACTGTACGCCATGTGATGTGTGGAGGGCTGCCTATTTTGTTTTCACTTCGCCTTACTTCACGTTAAGGCAGAATGACAATGCGCAATCATAATAAGAAGGCAAAGTGAGCACTTTACGGTGGCCACTTCGCGTTGTGCTCCGCCAATGCGAAGTGGTCACTTCGCGTCCACTTTGCCAGCAGATTTAAAATTAGCTGCATCTCTACCAATGAATGAGAGTGGCTGGAGTGGTGAGTGTCACTGATAATGCTAGGAAGATTGATTTCTGCATAGCTTCCTGAATGACATACGCCCTCCATCATCATGTACACTATCGTGCGCCATTCAGCTTGTGGACCGATAGTGCTGGTGGCTGACTGTGCTGTAGGTTAGGAGGGAAGGACCGGGCTATCCTGGATATCTTGTTACATGTGGTCCCCAAATGAAACAGGGGACCAGGAAAGGGGCCTAACAGTGACGATTTGGGGTGGTGGTGTGATTGGGGGCTTTTAAAATGCCAGGCATATGTAATTAGTTTTAATCCATGTAGAACAGCAGGTAAGGGGTGAGAGTGTAAATGCATAGGCGTGTAGAGGTGTGGCCTAGGGACCAGCCTTTGCCACCTGGTAAAGGACAAATTCTTTCTTTAATTTTAGAATTCCCATGTACTGTATGGTACCACAAATAGTAGGAAATACCTGGGATGCTATTATTTGCAATTTTGTATAATTTTGAATTATTTAGGATGTGCACACTCATAGTTGCTGATGTTTTGCTATGCACACGTTTTACATCTACCTTAATTTAGAACACCCCTCCCCCCTCAGCTAGTGGTCAAACAGGAGTGCAGCATGTTTGTCATTCATCTGCATCACCAGGTAAGGAAAAAGGTCTGGCTCCCCATACGACACACAGGGGAAACATCAGACCTCACCCAACAACTAACACACTGAAATATGGCCAATGGAAAATCATGTACACAAATGCTCACAGTCTAGGAAGCAAGATCCCAGACCTGCAGGCAATAATGATACAGGTTAAACTGGACACAGTAGCCATTAGCGAGACATGGTTTACCAGTAACCACACTTCGGAGACTTCTGTACCTGGCTATATACTGTTTAGAAGAAACCGAGATGCAAAAGGAGGGGGTAGAGTGGCCTTTATATCAATGAAAATATCAAAGCTACAGAAATTCACAATACACATAAGGAGCCAGAAGAACTGTTGGTCACCCCGGAAATAGGAAATGGCACAGCCATACGAACTGGGTTATGTACAGGCCTCCAGACCAGGGGGAGGACATAGACACATTACTGTTAGAAGATATACAAAACATGACAGCTAAAGGGGAGGTTCTGATAATGGGAGACTTCAACATGCCAGATGCAGATTGGTCAATTCCAACAGGAACATCTGCCAGAACTAGACACATGGTGGATTCCCTGCAGGGGGAGGGCCTCAAACAACTGGTACAACAACCCACAAAGAGACAGGGCTCCACTAGATCTAGTACTGACTAACAGGAGAAAGGATCACAAATCTCCAGGTAGAAGGTCACCTGGGACCAGTAGACCATCACATGGTATGGTTCAATTTGGCCACTAGAACTAAATCATCCCATTCCAAGGCAAAAATATGGGACTTCAGAGGAGCTGACTTTGATAAGATGACCAACAGAGTTAAGCTAGCCCTGGCAAGAAAGAAATACAGGTGAGGAGGTACAGGCAAAGTGGGCAAGCATTAAAGATGCAATACTTGAAGCAATGTCCTATTGTGTCAGAGAGAAAAGGAAGTGCAAAAGAAGAAGGAAACCAATTTGGTTCTCAAAAACAGTAGCAGAAAAGGTCAGAGCCAAAAGGCTGGCCTTCAGGAAATATAAGGGAACACAACACAATGAAGATAGGGAGGCATACCAAAAGTCTCTAATGGAAGCAGGGAAGGCAGTAAGGCAGGCAAAGGCCCAAACCCAGGAAACACTAGCACAAACAGTAAACGAAGGTGGCAAGACTTTCTATAGATACATTAGTGAAAGGAGAAAGTCCAGAAGGGGTATTGCTAAGATCAAAGAGGATAAGGGGGCATGTGAGGAGGAGGACCATGTAAAAGCATTTATCCTAAATAGATACTCCTGCTCAATATTTGCTAAAGAGAAGGTAGGGCAGGGCCCACAGCTCAGCACCATGGACACAGGGGAAGGAGGTGTGCACTAGTCCCTTCACAAAAGAAAGGGTCCTACAAGAGCTCGATAAGCTCAGCGTGGACAAGGCAATGGGACCTGATGGCACACATCCCAGGGTACTAAAGGAGCTAAGGGTGGAACTAGCAGAACCATTAGCAGAACTGTTTAGTGAGTCTCTGAGCACAGGAGAGGTCCCAGAAGACTGGAGAAGGACTCATGTGATCCCGCTCCACAAGAGTGGTAGGAGGGAGGAGGCAGGGAACTACAGACCAGTCAGTCTTACCTCAGTAGTGGGCAAGATTATGGAGGCACTCCTTAAGGAAGGATAGTATAACACAATAATCCATAGGAGCACAGGATCCAAGACAGCATGGGTTTACAAAAGGAAGGTCCTATCAAACTAATCTCATAGATTTCTTTGACTGGGTAACCAGAGTGGTGGACCAAGGGGAGCAGTTGATATAAACACCTTGACTTCAGCAAAGCTTTTGATACTGTTCCACATCGAAGATTGATTAATAAGCTGGGTAGGATCGGGTGGGTCAGAAGTTGGTCAACTGGGTGGCAAACTGGTTGACGGGCAGAAAACAGAGGGTGGTGGTAAATGGTATACAGTCAGAAGAGACGCAAGTCACAAATGGGGTACCTCATGATCAGTCCTGGGGCCAGTCCTCTTCAACATCTTCATCAGTGACATTGCAGTTGGACTGGAGGGTAAGGTTTGTCTGTTTGCAGATGACACCAGTTCTGCAACAGAGTAGATGATTCAGATGGTGTGGGCAGAATGAGAAGAGATCTGAATAAACTAGAAAATGGTCGGAAGGGTGGCAACTGGGGTTTAATGTGAAGAATTGCAAGATCATGCACATGGGGAAGAGAAACACTGAAGCCACCTATAGGCTGGGAGGGGAGTTGCTGGCAGTCACAAGGGAAGAAAGCAACTTGGGCATCATCATCACTGATGACCTGAAATCATCCAAGCAGTCCACTAAAGCAGTAGGTAAGGCTAGAGGGATGTATTAGTAGGGGTATCACAAGTCGTAAGAGGGAGGTAATTATCCCTCTTTACAAGACACTGGTTAGGCCCCATCTGGAGTACTGCGTGCAGTACTGGAGGCCACACCTTCACAAGGACATTAAGCAAATTGAGGCGGTCCAGAGGAGGGCAACCAAATTGGTGAAGGGACTGCATTAGAAAACATATGAGGACATATTAACAGAGCTCAATATGTATACCCTAGAGCAAAGGAGAGAGACAGGTGATATGATCAAAACATTCAAACACCTTAAGGGCATTAACAAGGTGAAAGTGTCTAACATGTTTCAATATAAGAAAAATAGCAGGACAAGAGGACACAGCATGAGATTAGAGGAGGCTGGTTAAGGGTAATTTAAGGAATTTCTTTTTCACTGAAAGGGTGGTGGATGCATAGTATGGCTTACCTCAGGAAGTGGTGGATATGAATACAGTGCAGGGCTTCAAACAGGCATGGGATAGGCATAAGGGAGCAATACAGATGAGTATGAACAGACAGGCTATTGACAGAGCAAAGGCCGATGGCACATTCATAAGGTAGAAAAAATGGTCAGACTGGATGGGCCTTGCGGTCCTTATCTGCCGTCAACTTCTATCAGTCATTCCTTCCAATAGGATTATCCTATGTCTGCACTAAGTTTTGTTAACTCCTTCCACTCTTTTGCCCCAACTACCTTGGCTGGTAGATATTCCATGAATCTACCACCCTTTCTGTGAAAAGTACATTCTCACATCTCTCCTAAATTTACACCCTCTCCAGCTTTATATCTTGTCGCTTTGTCTTTGAAAACATTTGTTTCTGAAACATACTCCCTCCTGTACCTTACTGACACCATTTAGGCATTTATAGGTTTCTTATCATATCTCCCTCTCCCTCCTCATTTCCAGGGTGTACATACTGAGTTCCCTCAGTCTCTCCTCATAGGGTATGTAATGGAGACCACTCTCACTAGTTTGGTTGCCCTCCCTTTGGACTGCCTCCACTCTTCGTCCTTTTGTAGATGTGGTCTTCAGAACTGTATACAGTATTCCAGATGAGATCTCACCAGTGACCTATACACAGACAACACACCTCCCTCCTTCTGCTGGTGATCCCTCACCCAATGCAACCCCACATCCTACGTGCCTTCTCAACTGCCTTGTGGCAGTGGAGATAGCACAAGTGAAAAAGGGCTTTTGGAGCGAGAGAGTGCAGAACCACAATGATTATAAGAGAAGGAACCAAAGGCAGCACTCAAAAAAAAATAACAAATACAGAAATAATTTACAAATCAAGCCATCCAGTATGCAAAATGAAGGCTGTACCAGTGCTGGAGTATGTGCTGCAGTACGGCTTTCATCACAGTCTGGTCCTCAATGCCAAATAAAACAAAATCATTGTTTTTCTCTGGCTCCAGAAAAGCCACCGATTTTGAATTCACACTCAGGTATAACAATGGCAACTGTATTGAGAGAGTTGATGAGTTTAAGTGCCTTGGCATCTATCTTGACTGCCACCTCCTCTATGAATACTACATCACCCAACCTATCAAGAAAATTCACCAAAGGCTCAAAATGTTATATATAGAATCAATCAGTTTCCCATCCCTGAAACTCGTGCACTTGTAGCAAACAGCTTCCTGCTTCCACTCCTGACTATGGCTCCCTTGTACTGTATACTCCTCCACGCCATCACTTAAGACTCTCAGTAGGTTAAGAACCACATAACACAGGATCATCAGATTCGATACAGGACTCCCCTGAAACACTCACCACTGCCACCTCTACACAGCTGCAAATTGGGAAAAAGGAGAAATAGCAAATGTGAGATACTACGAGGCCTCACACATATGCCAAGCATTGCTACTTCTGCACTTTTGCGCTTACAGATGACTAGCAGCATCACAAGTTCTTCTTGTGAGTCTCTGCTAATGTTTTTGATACTCAGTCACAACAAGGTGGCTCAAAATGGAAGGACTGGTGCCAAGTACTGCAGTTACACTCACACTCTCAGGAATTCGGCTCCTTGGTCTCCACTTCAGGAACAAATGCAGTTAAAGTTGTGAAAAGGATAAACCTCTTTATTGTTAAAAAACATAGCGGCATAGCAGCATCAAGATTCAAGGACTGACCCTCCCACAGCTGAACGTTTTTGCATCACACTAGATGCTTTTTTAAATGCTGACAGGTGCAGAATAGGTGTGTGCTTTACTAGGCTCCTGTTTTAAGAGACAGTATCAGAGCTATACATTCAAAATACACACATGATAAATTCACCCAATAATGAGTTAATTAATTGTAATTGCACCTCATTAACGAAGCCAATAAATATACAAACACATCAAACAACAATACAATAATACAGATAATAAATAAATGTATAAACATAAATCCCTTTGATATGTACATATAACAGATTCCTAATAAAATGATCTCATCTTTTCTTTAAACAAGGGGTTAACTAGCCAGCCCAGTGGTGCTAAGGGGTTGAGGCACTGGACGCCACACCTCATGCAATGCCAGCGACCTGGGTTCGGGAATGACCTCGGGTTATTGGGGTGCCGGCATGGGGGGAGGGTGGAGCAGGATCTAGCATGCTGATGGGCAGCTCTCCTCTCCTGAGGGTAGTGAGAGTGGGTTAGCACCCCCCGTAGTTCCGCTCCCATAGGGTGGAAGTTCGGTTGGTAGCATAGGCAGACAGGGGGTGGCAAACAGTTATGGGAGGTGAAAGGGGCTGAGTTGGTGTCACGGGATGTGTAGCATGCCTCCACACACTTGCACAGTCATGTGCCAGGGCCTCGCGGGGGTCAAGGGAGAAAAACCTGTAAAATACCTATGTGTCCCCATCGCCAGTTGGCAGAAAGAGGTGATGGGGACCAAACAGTTCCATAAAAATTAAAGAAAACGAAAAGGGGGGTTAATTGAGAGTGTGGATGTATAACTGGAATACTTGGCACGGCCCTTACCGATTTGAGCCACCTTGTTGTGACTAAACATTGACTCTTTCTGGTGTGCTCAGTGGTGCATTTTGGGATGTAACCAAATTTAACCATGTCAGAGCTGAGCTCTACAGATTCAAACTGGGTCCAAGCCAGGATGCCCCTCCCTCCCAGGCCACTACACGTGGCTTTGTGGATTCCTTGTTTTATCATGAAGGTGAGACGAATCATTTTTTAACTTCTAATTTAAAAGAACAAAATATCTCAACAGCAACTACTAACATTACTACAGCGAATACTCCTATAGACATTAAACCTGCATTTACACAATTGGAGAGAGTTGCTTTAAAAGCAAGAAGAATGTATTGGCAGCGACTTTTATTAAATGCATACCTGACAGTTAGGGTTCCTAGAGGACTTTGCTTTACCAAACAACCAGATTTTGGGATTGAGTGAGATTCTGTTCTGACTTGGTGGCAAGAGTTTTGTTAGAATCCTCAGCTGGTTTAATAAAGTACATCTTTTGCAGTTAATCTTTTATTGGTGTATCAGAAGAGAACATCTTCATGTATAAACAACCAACATGAACAGACATAATTATATGGAATAAACAGTATCTTATCAAGTACAGTAGCTTAAATGGTTAGGACTGCACTGTATATACTGTGAACCAAAGTGTACAAATTGTATATAGTCAAGTAAATTGAAGTAAAACACATAGAAGTTGGCCTAGAAAAATTATATTGGGATGGAAAGCTAAGGAAATCAAGCTATAAGTTATAGACACTGTTGTCCAAATAATGAGGTATATAATGCTGTATAACAAGTAAAGGGGTAGTACGATTTTGAAGTATAATAAAGTGTACAGAAGATGAGCTTGAGAGGAGAAAGAAAAGGGAGAATATAAAGGAAAAATGAGAAAAAAGAGAGAGACAACACATTGTTAAGTAATAATAAAGGTAACAAAAGTTACCATGTAGAGAATAGTCCATATATCAGTTGTTAGGAAATGTAGCAACCTCTAAATATTTGAAATAATCCTGCCAGCATCTATTATATACTTCGAGTTGGTCTGATGAAATACATGAAATACGATCTAGAGAGGCATATTGAGATACGTTTTTCAGAATATCTGTAAAATTAGGGAAAATAACAGATTTCCAATGCGTAAGTCTGGCACTTAACCTTGAAGAAACAATATGGTCAGCCATCTGTTATGAGAGTGGGATATTTTGTTGTTATCACGAATATTAAGAATATATACTAGGATATGTTTAGGGTCTAGCGTGAGGAGTGGCCATCCACTTTAGTTGCAAAAAGGTGAATAGTACTCCAAAGTTTCTTTATGGGTGGGCAATGCCAAAGAATATGGAGTAGATCCCCATTAGGAGAATTACAATGCCAACAGTTATTGTTCATCAACAGCCCCATTTGCCGTAGTACTACGGGAGTCCTGTACCATAAATGGAGAATTTTGGTTTGTATGAGCAAACTACGTACGTCTTTAAAACATTTATGGCATAGTGACCAGCATCTTCCCCACTCAGATTCTGTTATATTATAATTCAGTAGTACACTCCATTTATTTTTGGCTTTTAGAGATTGGTCCAGAAGACAGTCTCTAATATTTTTGTAAATAATACTGCTTAGGTGAGATGTTGTTTTAATTCACTGTGAGATATGTTGGTCAAATAGAAATTGTGAAGATAAATGTTGAAAATAAGAATAACATGCAGTACGAAGTTGGAGATATTTCCAGAAATCCTGTTTTGGGAGGTTTCAAAGGGTATGGAGAGCACAGAAAGATTGGAGTTTTAGGTCATTAGACTTGAGTATGTTGGCCAGAAGGAGGATGCCTCTGTTTTTCCAGTTCATACAAAAAATTGGGTGATTATCAAGAAAAATGTTATGGTTATCCAAAATTGGAGCATATGCAATGGGGGTTGGGTTGCATTTAAGGTGCTTGTGTATCAGTTTCCAGTAATAAACAGATGCTGCAATGGTGGGGTGAAAACATATGTTATGAGGACGTTTATAGTAAATAAAGGAAGTAAGAATGTTCCCGGGACAGAGGGAGGCCTCCATGTTGATCCATAATGGTAACTTAGCAGATGGCTTATGAGACCATTGGGTTGTTTGTGAAGCATAGAATGCCCATAAATACACATGAAATCATGGTAGTCCAAAACCACCCTCGACTAGTGGGAGCAGAGTTTAGTTCATCTAAACGGGGCTTTTCCTTCCCAAAAACTGCTGATTAGTTTATCTATTTTATTAATAAGTTGGATGGAAGGATTAGAGGAATGTTTACGAAAAATATAATATTTAGGTGAGATTGACATTTTGATGGAGGATATTTTCCCATTAAATGACAGGTTGAGAAGTTTCCATCTATCAAGGGTGGACTTAATAGCAGATAGCAAGGAAGTAAGATTTGCCTCCCATAAACTGTCTAATTTAGGAGTGATCTGAATACCTAGATATGAGATACTTTGAGGTGCCCACCAGAACCCAAGGGGGGTATTCATGAAAGGCATGCAATGTACATTTAGAGGTAATGCTTTAGATTTATTGTAATATAAGGCTAGTCTGGAGAGTGAAGTGAATTCTTTAAGTGAACGAATTAGCTGTTGACCAGATGTTTTCAGGTCTTTTAACACAATAAGAAGACCGTCTGCATAACAGAGGGAGGTGTAATAAGAATTGCCAACATGTATACCTTTAATGTCTCCTGAGTTGTGAATATAAGCGGATAAGGGTTCCATGATGAGAATGAATAATGCTGGTGATAGAGGACAGCCTTGCCTTGTGCCTCTAACCAGTAGGAAGGAGGAAGAGAGAATGGAATTAGTAAGAATGTTTGCTGAGGGAGAGGTGTACAACAATTTAATCCAGCCACAGAAGTTATTGGTAAAACCAAAATGAGATAATACATGATAAAGGTAATTCCAGTTTAGTGAATCAAATGATTTTTCAAAATCAATAGCAATGGCAATGGCACTCAAATTAAGGGATTTCACTTTGTGAATTAAATTAAATAAAGAACACAGATGATCAGAACCAGATCTGCTTTTAATAAATCCAGTGTGCGATGTATGTATAAGATTTGAAATTAGTGGTTCTAAGCAGAGGATTAATAGTTTTGCAAAAACTTCGCCATCTGTATCAAGCAGTGAAACGGGTCTGTAGCTGGTTGGGAGGGAGGGGTCCTTATTTTTGGGGGGTAAAACAGTGATGATAGCTTCAGTCATTGTGGGAGGAAGCTTACCAGTAGCTATTGATTTCAGAAAAACATTATAAAGCAGAGGACAGAGGGTATCTGAGAGTAATTTATAGAAATCTACTGGGAAGCCGTCCCCTCCTGAGGATTTACTGGATTTTAAAGAGGCTAAAGCTTTTTGAATTTCCTGAAGAGTAAAGGGTACAATGACCTTATCATTTTCAGACAGGTGTGGGAGTTGTAAATTTTGCAAGAAGTGTTGTATTTGGTCATTGTGTGCATTATGTTGTTGCGAGTATAGTTGTTTATAAAAATATTCCATGATATGGTTGATAGAAGGGTTATCAGTATGAATTTGACCTGAATGATCTTTTAAACTCGCAATGTGTCTGTCCGTTTGTTGAGTTTTAAGCTGATAGGAAAACAACGTTCTGCATTTATCACCTTGTTTCCAGTATTTATGCTTGAGTCTAAAGAGAGCTAATTCTTTTTACAGGATATAAGGCCATTAATCTTAATTTTAAGTTGAAAGATTTAAATGTAGATGGAATTTGGGTTGGATTTACAATTTTGAAATATTGCATTTCTTTGTTTTTAATTGTTTTCCAAATCTAATTCTTGTTCCCTTAATTTCTTTATATGGGCTGCATAGCTAATGATTTTACTTCTAATTGTGCCTTTAAAGCTTTCCAGATTGTGCTCATGGAAGTGTCAGGAACTTTACTGAAAGAGAGAAATTCTGGGATTTGGTTCCTAACCCAGGGAAGAAATTCAGGATCTTTAAGTAGAAGAGGATCAAGTCACCAAGATGGAGATTTAGGTGAAGGAGGGCCCCATAATAGGAGTAGTTGAATAGGGGAATGATCAGAAAACGTAATCGGGACAATGGAGGTTTTTATGGTTTTATCAGTTAAGAAAGGGGATGTGAGCCAATAATCAATTGTGCTGTAGAATTTATGAAGAGAAGAATAGAAGGTATAGTCTCAATCTCTGGGATGGTAGAGCCTCCAAATATCAGATAAATCAAAATCCTTCATTAACATCAAAAGGGCACTGATACATCTTGGATGTGCATCTATAGAGGAGTTACTTCTATCTAAATAGGTCTCTAAAGCAAGGTTGAGATTGTCGCCTATCACCATTAGTAAATTATGTTTGTTGTTTGACATAATTTATTGTGCTAATATGGAAAAATTCTGGGAGTCAGAGTTAGAAGTATACATTAATTAACATAATGGAGCCTGTAGGGATATTAATATAAGTTATTACCCATTTGCCTTTGGGATCAGTGAAATTATTAATAAGAGTCCACTTAAGGTTGTTATGTATCAAGATAGCCACCCCTCGTTTTTGGAAGAAAAGAGGATGCATATATTTGATGCCAGTCTCTCTTGAGTCTAATGATGTCCTCAACCAATAATTTAGTTTGTTGTAAGAAAGCAACATGAGCTTTATGTTTTTGAGATAAGTGATGATTTGCTTATGCTTACAAGGAGAGTTGAGTCCTTAATATTCCAGGAATACAGTATTAAGTCAATCATGGTAATAGGTTCAAAGTGTAGGAGCATCCAAAAATATAAGGGATTCCAGTTAATTAAAGACGAGGATAACACAGACTCAAGTGGGAGGGGGAAAAGATATATAGAAGTGTGCAGGATCAAAAAGCTATATGGACTAAGAAGTTTGAAGTAATAGCAACCAGTGGGTCTCTCTAGGAAGCAGTGTAATAAAACAGTTTTAAACATTATAACTAGGTTAAAATGAAACTTATCAAACAGTACTAGGCTACGATCAGTGTTGGGTAAGTTACTTTTTCTATTACTTTCTATTACTTTTGAAAACTTGTTCCAAAAAGCTCTGTGCAGTCACTAGCAAGGATGGAGAAGTACTGGAAGATGTAATACACCTTACAGTAACATTTACTTATGTCTTTTTATACAGAAGAAATATGTAACTGTAACTGATTACATTTATTTAAAAGTAACTAGAAACTAACCTATTACTTTCAAAAAATGTAATCTGTTATAGTTATTATTTTTGTATTGTTTTTGTATTAAAAGAAATAAGTAACTATAATTGTAAGGTGTATTACTTTGTCTAGTACGTCTCCATCCTTGCTAGTGACTGCACAGAGCTTCCTGGAACAAGTTTCCAAACATAATAGAAAGTAATAGAAAAAGTAACTTAACCAACACTGGCTATGATATAAACAATTAAGATGTGTGGAGGGATAAGAGTCAGCACAAGTGCCAAAAGACTCTCCTGCCACACAACCGGGTGCGAAAAAGTAGTTAGTAAGAATTAAAAGTAGATACAGTAATGAACTATTTATAATCTTAAGCTACAAACTATATGTCACAGTGTATTAAGTATTATTATAGTAACAAGTAATTAAATAAGTATTTAGTATCCCTTGAAAGGGACCAGAAAACAGGTTACTCACCTGTAACAATAGTTCTAGAGTGGTATATGTTGTTTCAACCACACTGTCTGGCATTGTCCCCATCCTGAGACCTCTGGCATGTCACCATGACCATCCCCAGGGTGTACATCCGATTCCCCTGGCCCCTACACATGGATTCACACCCCGTTTCTGGACCATGTGTATGCTGCCTCCACTGAACCCTCCTAGAATGTGACATCCATCTAGAACTGTCACCAAAACTGCACACTTATCCCAAGGTGTTGCAGTACCAACCCATAGTACAAGGGTAGGAACAGTGCCACCCCTCCAGGGGTCGTCCCCATGGTGATACAGACCAGCATCCTAGGTGCCCGTGCCATTTCTCATGTACATGTCTGGCCGGTATAGCATGATAATTACCAATACCCACACGGCCCTCACACATCCCAGCACGAAAATTACATACCCACCCAGTGTACACCCATGGTGGGTAAGCCGTCTCCCAGGCGCAGATACATGCAGTGACCTGCATGAACCCACAGTGCCCTGATACTGGACAACCCTGTCAGAGGCACAATAATCATTTGCAAGGTTACCAACACCACACACACACACACACACACACACACCATGACACCCAGCTCATTGGCATCTACAAATGGACACCATCCACTCCCGTGCACCAGTCCCATGACTGAGACATAGGTGTGACTAGGGTTGTCACAGCACTGACCTCATGCCAACACAGTAATGACACACTTTGGGATGAGCCCAGCCTGCTAACACCACACTGTGAGTATGCTCACAGTGCCTCACCACTCCACTGAATACCACCTCCTCACCCCATATCTGTCAGTGTAGCCAACAGGCCATTGTGGCACACACACTGAATTGCATGCTAATGAACAGAAAGTGATCTCCCACCGCAACCCCAGTCCTGGGCCTTTGGCACATACACAGATGTAAACAAGGGTAGCACAACACACACAGTCTGCGCCACAGCAATGCCGCCAATCCTCCAAACACCCACAACAGTGAAGGACACTCCAGAGCCCATCCATTCCAAAAACCACCACCATCATGCTAAGAACAAATACCAGCCCACCGAGCCACCCTCACACATGTCAGTCAAGTGGAAGGAACATGGCTGGAACTGTGATGCACTGTGGTTGTAATGTGTACTGGAAACACGTCCTTCAGTACATGTGCAGTGCAACAACACTGTACACACCACAAAGGTGGTATGTACGTGATGCGCACTGGTGCACACCACTGTGAATAGATGCCACTGAGCCATACACAGAGCCACACACATGCAATGCATGGACCCAGTACAGACAAATGGATGTGCATGGGCGTTGCTGCATGTGTGTGTGCTCCCATGTGGGCAACGGCATCTGTGATGTGCATGCCAGCATTGTTCACATACACACCACAGCACATGTGATGATAGGATGACAGTTGTGAATGATAATGGAGTAGCTGACAGAGCACAGGCACAGATGGGCATGAGTGACAGCACCGTACTGTGGCATGATGTACACTGTCCTATGTGCTACAGTAATGTGCCATAGGGACCCTGTAATGTACCACATGAACCTGTACAATGTCACAATGCATTGAATGTATGCCTGGTAAGTGATGGACACAACCATGGTCAGGTCATATGTGTGTATGTTGTTGCACACCTACAGGTGATATTGAGAGACCAGTGCAACAATGCCCATGACCACCACTCAGGTGACAGCCGGTCACAGCAACAGGTGTACACCCAACACACCACAGTAGCCAACCTACACACTGCAGCAGGGCGCTCAACAAAGCCACAGACAATGGATGGCAATGGTGGCAGAACCAGACACACAGCTGCGTGAAAGGAGCATGTGGACAGTGTCCCCATTAGAAAATTGCAGAGGACATCCCACCATCCACTTGCACAGGTCCCCTGAGAGTGGACGATGTCTGGACTGTCAATAGGTGACCTGGATTGGGAACACCCACATCACTGCACACTCGGCAACAGTCTGAGGGTGATGCTGATGATGCACAGAGCTACCGTAGTCACTATGGGGACGCCATCCTGAATGCAGAGTGGCAGATCAGTGTAGCCATCGGAAACCTGCAGGACACCCTGTCACAACAATATGACAGTACCTCAGAACACACCCATCAGCTGATAGATGCCTGTAGTCAGTAGCAGCAGCAGTGCAGCAAACCAACCAGACACAGTGTCAATCGAGTGCAGATATAGTGGTGCACTATATGCAATCTCGGTGCCACAGCCAGGCAAAACACCATAATTCAGCAGCACACTGAACTGTTGCGTGCCATTCATCAGGCACAGATGTCCTTCATGAGGGAGGTGAGCGATGCTGGCAGGGCAGCATGCAAACACAGGTGGAACATGTGGTGGCACTCAACAGACAGACTAGTGCAATGCAACAGTTAACCAGTACACTGATAGCAATGGGCGCAACCCATGTGGGCATGGCTGAGCCAGTGGCCATGCACACAATGCCTGAGGCGTCCACCACCAGGGGCAAGTCTGCCCATGTCAGCACCCATAGCCCACCACATGCACGTGGACCCATGCATGTACAGACACACACAGCAGAGCACCCTATGCAGTCACATGATGTGATAGAACACTGCGAACCAGCTGCAGGTGTGGACATGGATAGGGATGGGTAACACCGTGCACCCAAACTGAGTGTGCAACATGGGGAGGCCCAAAAGGCCACTGCACAGTCCCAAGGCACTTACCACACATGTGTGATGGCAACCATGGTGGCAACACCACAGACAATGCAGGTAGGGGACAGCAGCAGCACACAGTCTGAGCCCATGTCACAGTTGCAGCATACTGGGGACAATGCAAGCAGACAGGGACATGCAGGCACAGGGGAGGCATGTACTGTGCAGGTGACAGACACATCGCCAACTGAAACTGCACAAGCCAAGCAAAAGATAAAGAAGCACAACAGTGGCAAAGAGCTTGTTGGCAGTGATGGGACACAGGCCTCACAACAGCAGGGACAGAGGAGACGGCTGAGTGCCCATCAGGCACAGAAGGCAGCACAATCAGACAACGGTCAGGGCACCCAGGACACACAGGGTGTGCCCACAGCTGAGCAGGCACCAACATCAACAGCAACAGAATCCCTAGCTGAGACCAGACACAGACAGTGCTGGGAGGGGGAGAAGGGCAGGAAACAGTGAAACATGTTGGCAGGGGACGTCCACCAAAGAAGCGGTAAACACTGTGATGTCATGGGCACACCAGGCCCCTGAGTGCTGTGCTGCACAGCCAGGGACAGGCATACATGTAACTCAACATGGGTCACATAGATATAAGCCTTGCAGGATCACAGGAACCTGCTTGGACAGGCTTAGTAGAGCAGCTATATCATGCTGGAGTCAATGCAGCCCCCAGTCCACAGCCCTGAAAGACTTACACATGTTGAGCACCATAAGATGGGGTATGTAACTAGTGATGCAAACATGGACAGTCCAGTAGTGCATGGCACCATGAGCAGTACAGTGTTCTGGCATGACATAGCTCATGATGGTTTGTGATACAGTACGGCATGACCACTGATGGCATCATGCCTTAATGATGTTGCAGATGACAAGGAGCATGATGGATAGGTTCACCAGCTAATTTATGTGTGTACAATATGGAGTGTGACTGTGTAGCGACTGGTGGACAGTGTTGTTCCCCGGTACATGTAATAAAGGTGTGTCAACCATTAATATGTGTGTGTGAGACTCTCTTATATCCCAAAAGGGTGTCATGGTTGTGTGTTGTTGTGCAGCCTGTGTCAGTCTCTGGCACACTGCTGACAAACAGCCATGTGTTATGTGGCAGGACTCAAAAGTGTGTGATGGCATAGACATGTACGGCATGCACAGCACCAGTGCCACTGTGCACATCCCAGACATGTGTCCGGCAAGCTGTATGTGTGATAACACGCAATACCATACAGGGATAATAGACAGTCACTGACCAGGGATGCGCCCAGCCTACAGGTGTGTGTCGGAGGGAGGTGATGACTGCCAGGATGTGGAGGGTGTTCATGTAGGCCCATGAGGTATGTTACCACATGAATACTGTCTGGACATGTAGGTCACTGACATCACTGTGCCAATACAAGGGCAGCATGGATACAACACATCAGGACCCAGCAACTTGACACATGGTGGTGGTCGGGTGTACCATCCCTGCAGAGCTGTCCCCCACTCAGCGACACCATGCCCCATGGGACATGTTGGCCACACCACCCCATACAGCACATTGGGTGGACCATCGGTCACGCATAGGTAGATGTGCATGCTCATGGTGATGTACACATGTGGATATGTATCACACCCAGTCTGGGGAACCAGATACGCATATTGCCTTCATGAGCTGCACCTGTCCACAGGCCATACAGTATGTCAGGGGCACAGACAGGACATGCATTGCCCAATCAGCAACAGTAACCAAGGAACACTGTCATTCCTGCACGGACTGTGAACATGTGCCCCGCAGCCTGACAGTGCTCAGTCCACATACCATGTCAATCATACGGTGCCGGACATTGTGGCTGACGGTGCAACACCATGTCATGGTGGTCCTGAATGGGCTGGCCAGTGATTGGCAGGACTGACAAACTGGAGAAGCTGTGACCACTGATCCTGACAGGTATGGCTACATGGTGCACAAATTAATGACAGGACCAAGACAAAGTTGGGAAATTGTGTTACTGACTGTTGCACTGTACACTGTTTGATACATGTGGGAGCATTCATGCTATACTGTGACGCGCCATACCAGGCGAGATCGGTGTCTTGACATACATGTAGAACCCAGCAACCATTCTCATGGCAGGTGTTATAGTCCATGGGTACATCACACCCCAGGTGATGTACCTGTACACTGGTCAGTCATAGGGATCACAATGGGCTACCAGAGAAGGCCCCCAGCAACTACACAGTTGACACATCATGGGTGCTGACCACACACACACACTCAGTCCAAGCCAGCCATGTCCATAGCACACCTCAGCATGCAATGGGCGTCCAGTGATGGCACTACTGGCTGAGACACTGCTGTTCGCGCCACTGGTAATGTTGCTAGAAGCAGTGTCTGATGAGCCTATCCCATGCCTGGCGTGCCAATGATGCCTGACTGGACCGGCGCCATGCTGGTGATGATGGTGGTGATGGTGGCGCTGGCATTCCATGGGCAACATCATCATCAGTCAGTTGCAGATCCTCAGGTGCTGGGATCTGGTAGGGACAGGGCAATGTTGTGCAGTATGCAACATTCAATGGTTATCCTGCATGCCTTCCCTGGCGAATACTGCAGCGCACCCCTGAGGTTGAGAGACACCAGAACCGCGATCTTCAGTAGCCCAAAGGCACGCCTGATCACAGAACGTGTCCATGCATGTGCAGCATTGTACCTCCTCCTGCTGCATATGTGGAGCTGTCACTGGTGTCATGAGCCATGTCCTTAGTGGACATCCGCTGTCACCTGCAAAGTAGATGGATACAAATCACATGAGACATGTAATGGGCTGTGAACACCTGCATAATCGCACTAGATTGATATCTGTACATCCACACCCCACCATGACAACAATGGGATGGCACACACATGCAATACAACACTACATGGCCCTCACTACTCTTGTGATGTACACATGCCAGGGCACAGGCACACGTCACTGGTTCCATAGAACACTGCATGACCCATCATACAACATAGGCTAGGTATGGATAGAACACAGTACACACTGGTCCATCATGCCATACTCTCTGCACCCATATGCACCCACTGTACCCATGGTCGTACACCCTTGTAACAGATGAATCAGTGATGAACATCTGTCTCATCTGCGTCACATTGTAAGAGGCAGTATAACACATTTGTTTGGACAAAGGTTGAGAGGCATGCCTACAGCCTGTGCGGGACAAAACAAAGAGATTACCGCATCGAGCGTGAAAATGGCAGACATGTCCTGCGCACATGAGGGAATCAGTTGTGCTTTTCACGCATGCGCGTGATTTCCATGAAAACAGTGCACGCGGCGGTAAATTACATGCACTTGTCCACACATGCGGAACATGTGCATGTGCTGCACAGAGTTACGCTGGGATGTGAAGCTTGCTGAAGGGTGTGCCAGTCTGTGCCATGTCCAGCCTTGCAGAGTCACAGTTACAGGCATCAGACCATGGCAGGGAGAGGCAGGGCACCAAACTTTAGTGATGCAGAGACAGCAGCATTGCTGGATCTCATTAGGAGCATGCAGCCAACTGCTGCCACATGGGAGGACCCTGCATTCACCAAGAAGGAGGGACAGGGTCTGGCGTCGATTGCCAGGAATCTGTACATGTTCAGTGGTGTGCAGAGGACTGTCAATCAGCTGAAGCATAAGTGGAATGATGTGGAGCACAGGGAGCCACACTTGTGCCGGCTGGTAGCACCCGAACGCCAGAAGTCACAGAGGACAGCGGAAGGTGAGTACATGGCTGTGATAAGTATGATGTCATATCTGCATGGTACTAGCACATGCCACTTCCACATGGTATGGTGACTGTCCTCATTACAGTGTATCACAGACAGCTGACTATAGCCATGATTGGTTGGTGGCAGCGTTCCTGGACGTAGTCCATGGTGCGTGTGGCCATGCCCTGCATGGCACAGCACATCATGTCTGCATGAGCCCCTGATCAGTGTACAGTGCACCCCACACACTGTGTTTCACTGTACTGTCACATCCAGGACATGCCCACGGGGCCATGACATCCCCAAATGACAGTCACAGGACTGTGTTTGTGGTGTGTGGTGTCACCTGTGCCATGATCAGGGGAGGTGCATGCCAGTGCTGTGGTGTGTGCTACATACAGTGGTGCTGGCCCATGTCAACAGGTGTCTTGGATGTCACTGGGTGCAACACGCATCAGGCACAGGCAGACCATGCTGGTGATGCACTACAAGTTCCACCCCCATGCCTGGGACCGTGTCATGGTATGGATGTTGACCAGATATGCACCCACCATGCTGCCTATGGACACTCCATGCATGCCACTGAGTCCATGTCATGTACATTGCTCATAGACACTGTAGTACTCTGTACATGCAGGACAGCTGGCACTGGCCTGTCAGTGTGTCATGGCTCACCAGACAGTGCATGTAACAAGGGCACACATGACGGGTGGTGGGTGGGAAAGCATGACTACATGGTGCACTGCCCATCACTGTCACAGGCAAACATCTGGTTGGCTGGCACCATGCAGCTGTGTCAGCGGCTATGGCCAGTCAGGATGTGCATGCTCTACGGTGTGTGGTGTCACAGCTCCACATGCCTTGATGCGGTACAGTGGCAGTGGACAACAGTGGTCTTCTGGCACACTCACACGTGCTGCATCTGCATGGACACAGCTGTCAGCCATCTACAGTGTAGCATGCATAGCCATATGTGTCCTGTGCACATACCTCCACACACTATGCCACCCATGCAGTTAACATTCAGTCCCAAATCCAGGGTATATATGATCATGGTGGCAGTCACCCATCATCCATGTGTTGTCCGGGCGCCAGCCAGCACATGGGTTGTGTGGCTACACTCGTGTGTCACCCACCCATGTCCTGTGCACATACCCTGTGATGTGTGGACAACAGTCAGCACCCAGCAGTGCCAGCTATGTATCAAGCTGTACAGTGTACCACACCAGCATCGGTCACTATTGTGTGGTGTAGGGTGTAGTGCAGCATGGAACTTGTGAACATGGTGACCTTCAATGCTTTCCCCACACAGGTGTGTCCAGTGTCAGGGTGATACGCCAGAAGCCAGAGGCAGGTTGCAGCAGAAGGTGCCGCACATGATCACAGCCAGTGACCGCTGCAGTTCAACCTCGTGAGTAACATATACCTTGCATTATAACATTGGGGGGGGGGTGGAATTATCAGGCAGTCCCGCTGAAGTAAGGTACCTGCCTGGCTTGGAGAGACAGGAAGCGCATCCTCAGAATCACGAGAACAGCTGCACGGGAATCTGAGCTGGACGTCACTGTCCACCTAGGGACAAATGACTTGGCTAATCATGAGATTAGAGCAGTGCAGAAGGACTTTGTAGAATTGGGGAAGGGCCTAAGACAAGTAGCACACACAATATCCTTCTCTGAGGTGCTGCCTGTCAATGGCATGAGTGAGACGAGGGTACTTTGCACCATGCAGTTTAATGAATGGTTGAAAAATGGTGTGAGGCACAGGGTTTGGCTTCATTGGGGACTGGGTTCCACCTGAGGACACCAGCCTATACTGGCAGGATGGTCTGCATCTGTCCAGGAAGGGAACAAGTCTTTGAGCAATCGTTTAAATGCTTCATTGGCAAGCTTTTAAACTAGTCAAGGGGGAGGCACTGATAAACAGCAGGAAAATCCCAGCCTCCCTACAAAACAGGGTACTAAATGAGAAAAAGACCGAGGTAGACAGGTCAGTGGGGATGCTGCAAAAGAAGGAAAAGCCATCAAAAATGGAGAGCAATGAGTACCAATGCCCGTAGTCTGAGTAACAAGCTTCCTGAATTAGTGGCCTTGATGGAGGAGCAACATCTGGATATCGTGGCAGTCACAAAAACATGGTACACACAAAACCATGACTGGGACATAAACATACCAGGATACACTCATCTACAGGAGGGACAGGGAGGGCAAAAGAGGAGGAGGAGTAGCTCACATAAGGGAAGGAATCAAGGCAACAGAACAAAAGGGAAAACAGGAGGAGAAGAAGCACTGTGGGTAAATTTGGCGACTGGCAATGGCACCAACGCATAGGGTTAGAGCACAGACTTCTTCAGGGGAGGAAATGGACAAGGAAATGATAGAAAGAATACTTAGAATGGCAGAAAAAGAGGAGATATTGCTCATGGGTGATCTGAATATGACAGATGTTAACTGGAATGCAGTTGCAGCAGCCACTTCAAAGAGTGGGGTTATTCTAGATGCCCTACAAGGGGCATGCCTTAGACAACTAGTATTGGAGCCCACTCGCGAGGGAGCAATCTTAGACCTGGTTCTCTCAAATGGAGATGAAGAGAGGATCACAGATGTAGAAGTGAGTAGCCATCTGAGAACTAGCGACCATCGAATAGTATGGTTCACAATAAACACAGCAATAGAGTCAAGCCATACAAGGCAAAAGTACTGGACTTTATGAGGGCTGACTTTGCTAAAATGGGTGAGTGCTAAGGAATGCACTAGCAAATGGGCAGGAAGGAGGGTGGAAGAACAATGGGAATAATAAAACTGCCATCACAGAGGTAACAAGCCTTTGTGTGAAGCAAATTAACAAAGCAAATTGATGTAAGAAACCACTGTGGTTCTCAAAGGAAGTGGCAGTGAAGGTTCAAGAGAAAAGAAAGCATTCAGGAAGTACAAGGAATCACAGAAGGAGCAGGACAGGGAACTGTATCAGTTAAAGCAAAAGGAAGTTGGAGGCAGTCAGAACAGCAAAGGCCCAAACCGAGGAAAAGATAGCCAACTCTGTTAAGAAGGGGATAAACCTTTTATAGGTACATCAGGGAGCCAAGGAAGACCAAGGAGGGCTAGTGAGGCTTAATAAAGAGGAGGGAGGGTGGGCAGAGGGTGACTGTGAAAAGGCAGAGATACTAAACAAATATTTTGCTCAGTATTTACAAATGAAGAGGGGAGGTACCTAAACCAAACAATAGAAACACTCTGGATACAGAAGTTGATACCAGCCCATTTACAGAAGAAAGGGTTCTGAAAGAACTCAAAACTGAAGGTGGACAAAGCAATGGGGCCTGATGGGATTCATCCCAGAATTCTAAAAGAACTAAGGGTAGAACTAGTGACACCACTGACTACCCTCTTTAACAAATCATGGGAGGATGGGGTGGTACCCGAGGACTGGAGGAGGGCAGATGTGATTCTCCTTCACAAAGTGGGAGCAAGGCAGAAGCAGAAACTACAGACCTGTTTGTTTAACCTCAGTGGTAGGGAAAATGATGGAATCACTTCTGAAGGAAAGAATTGTTGAGTATCTAGAGGCCAGAGGGGCTCAGGACCCAAGGCAGCATGGATTTACAGCGGAAGGTCATGCCAGACAAATCTGATAGATTTCTTTGACTGGGTGACCAAAGTAGTAGATCAGGGAGGGCTGTGGACATGGCCTACCTAGACTTTAGCAAGGCATTTGACACAGTCCCACACAAAGATTAATATACAAGTTAGCCAGCCTGGGAGTGGGTCCCAAGATGACAGCCTGGGTAAAGAATTGGCTGGAGAATAGGACACAGAGAGTAATAGTAAATGGAGTCCACTCTGAGGAAAGGGGGGTTACTAGTGGGGTACCGCAGGGTTCAGTATTAGGACCGGTCCTCTTCAATGTCTTTATAAGTGACATTGCAGAGGGACTGGAAGGAAAAGTATGTCTCTTTGCAGATGACACAAAGATCTGCAACAGAGTTGATACACAAGGGGGTGGAAAGGATGAGAAGGGACTTGGCAAGGTTAGAGGAATGGTCAAATGTATGGCAGCTTAGATTCAATGCTAAGAATGTAAGGTAATGCACCTGGGAAACAAAACCCAGGGAAGAGTGCACAATGGGGGGTGAGATACTAACAACAACAAAAATGGAAAGGGACCTGGGGTAGTCATATCAGATGACCTAAAGGTGGGCAAGCAATGTGAGAGGGCAGCAAGGAGGGCTGGGGGGGATACTGGGATGCATAGGGAGAGGCATCACCATCAGAAAACAGGAAGTTATTATCCCTCTGTACAGACAGTTGGTGAGACTCCATCTGGATTACTGTGTGCAGTTCTGGAGACCCAATCTCCGCAAGGATATAGACAGGATGGAGGCTGTCCAGAGGAGGGCAACTAAAATGGTGCAGGGCCTGCACCGGAAGACATATGAAGAGAAACTTAAGGAGCTGAATATGTATAGCCTCGAGGAAAGGAGGGAGAGGGGGGACATGACAGAAACTTTCAAGTATCTCAAGGGAATCAACAAAGTCCAAGAGGGTAGCATCTTTCAAAAAGAGGTGCAAGAACAAGGGCACAATTTGAAGATAGAAGGGGGCGGCTCAGAGGTAATTTAAGGAAGTATTTTTTCACAGAGAGGGTTGTGGATGCATGGAATGGCCTTCCGGAGGAGGTTGTGGAGTCAAAAACGGTGGTGGAATTCAAGCATGCATGGGACAGTCATAAGGCAATTCTAGGGGGTTGGGGTAGGAAGAAGTAGGCTGCTGGTTAACTAGGATCTGCAGCTTATCCATTAGGTAGGGAAATGGGCAGACTGGGTGGGCCAAGCGGTCCTTATCTGCCCCAAAATCTATGTTTCTATGTAACTGTCATCCCAGCTCCTGACTGGTGGACACTGTGTGCACTCTACATGACACCTCCAGTAGCACACTTGTCAGTGTCCAGCATTGTCTCCTGAGTTGTACATGACATCCACCAGCTGGTTGGCACACCATCCATCATACTGGTGTGTTATATCGCCCTAACTTGTGCACTCAGACACTGGCACACCTCCACAGCAGCCCTTGGTCCCTTTCATGTACATCATTGCCACACCTGTGTCCATGCTCCCACCATGTTCTAGGGTGTGTTTGTCATGTGCACGATGTCTATCCCCACATACCTTTGTCCTGCTGCATCACTGTCATTTACATGGCCTTGCTGTGTCAACTCTGCAGCATGTGACTGGGCATGTCACCTTTGTTCACTGTTCCTACACCCTAACCATCATGCGGTGTGTGTGTGCCTCATTTGTCATGTTGCGTGTGCGGTACATCAACCTCCATCTGTCACCTGTGCCCCCACCCATTGCTAGGCATCACGGCACTGTACATCCAGTGGTCATCACTGCATTTGGCTGACTGTCCATGTATGGTCACTGTGGGTGTGTGGAAGTGCCAGGGTCCCACTGTCTGTGTATTCATACCACTGTGTTGATTGGTGTTGCATCCATCCCATTCTGCCATGGGTGGACATCTGTGTCTGGACTGTGCTTAGGAGCCATCCACCTGCCCTGTGTTGTGGCCCACATCACCTGTCACTTTGTGTCCATCACTAGGCAATGCTTACGCCATGCATGTGCTACATTATGTGCTCTACACAGGGTGTGTCACGTGTCTGGTGCACCTTGCTTCTCTATGTTGCGTACTGAGGGTGTGTTGGGGACACACAGCACACACACCAGCTAGTACTTGCACTGCCCAGACTGTTACAGTTCCAGGTGATGCGGTGCAATGGCATGAGGACACACCTTCAGTCACGCCAGCAGTGCACATGGCACCATCTGTGTGGGTCATCATTCCATGCCGCACTGCTATATATACAGGATGGCCCACTGTGCTGAGTATCATGTTGGCATGCACATGCCCTGTGCTTTATGCACTGCTGGTGCCTGCCATCCATCAGGTCGTGCATTTTCTGCACATGGTGGTGTGCTAACAGTATTTGTACAGCGTCTCATATGTCATGCATGCTCTGCACTCCATCGCTCTGCATTATACATGCTGTTTGTTTTGCATTGCTGGTCTCAGATTGGGCCATACCACACCATCTTGTGTGCTATGTTGTTAGGATGTATTGCTTGTTTGGCTGTTTCATGCATTCTGCTCTGTGTACGCTGCATGTTCACTGGATGGTATGTCAGTTGCTTGTATGTGCACATGTGGCATGCACCTGTTGTTTGCCTGCAGTCCACACTATGTCCTGTGTTCCTGCAGGCCCACGTACTCTCCTGGACGTTGTTTGCACTGTGCCTCATGGGTGCCACATGCTTCTTGCACTGGGGCTGTCTCGCATATGCACCAGATACTGGTGCATGTGACAGTGTGCTTCCTCAGGTGTGTTTGTATGGTGTTACCCATGTTCCTGAGGTGACCTGTATCTCACTGCATGTACTGTGTTGATGCTCCTGACATCACAGGCCTGTGTATTGCTGTTTACAGTTCTGTGCTTTGCCTGTTTGTGAGTTGGCCTGTTTTTCTGCTGGCCATGCTCACCTTGTGTTTTCTTTGACATTGCAGGTCACCTGATTGGCCTCCGGGAGTGGGACAAGCTGTGGCGTGTCCTTGCAACTCAGAGGATGCTGTCAACCAGGCTTGTAAGAGGTGTCCTGGCTCTGCTGCCACAGTGTGCCTGTGGTCCACCATTCAGCAGACTCCATGCCATGCACTGTGGAGGCAGCACAGGGAGCCCAGCAGCATGCGTCCCCAGTCCAGGATGGGTCTGATGATGCTACTGTTCAGGACGATGTGGGTGGCATTCTGGAGGAAGTTGTTGACCTGGACCCTGTCCCTGATGTTCCAGGCCCAACGGTATCAGGGATGTTGTTGCACTGGTGCCAGTGGTGGCAGCCAGTGCCATGGTGGTGCCTGAGGGGCGCTGGGAGGCAGCTGTGACTGCAGTTGCTATTGGGCAGTTACATCACCACGTGAAGGAAATAGCATCGACCTGTGAGAGACTCACTGCACAGTTGCATGCCCTCGGTGAGGTGCTGGCTACGCAGGCCACACATGAACACTAGTGTTGAGCTCCATTTCAGTGACATTTGTGTTTTTTGGCTGTGTCTTTACCACTGATGATGTTGACGTACTGTTGTTTGGACATTTTTGCTTACTGTTACATACCTTCTTGTTGGAGTTTTATGCTACTCATACTGTTGTGTTGTGTTTTATGTACATCAATAGTTGTTCATACTGTCATTGTTATTAAACCTACATTTTACATGTTGTGTCTCTGCTTGTTGTATGGTGTACGCATTATGTCCTCCTGGTGTGTTGTCACATCTGTGCATCCATGTTAGTTCTGTGCCTCTGCATGTTGCACTGTACACATGTACTGTTGTTATGTTGATTCACACTACATTGCTGTGTCCTACTCCATTGTGGGTTCTGTTGTGTCACGCACAACATTCCTTATTTTGCAGGGCACATTCTGTGTTGATGGTTCTATCATGCAATACCATGCTGTTGTGGCATGGCATTCACAAGTGTGTACTGCACACTGGATTTCCCATCCACATGTGTCCATTGTGTGCAACCGGTGGTCCATGCTATGTTGTTGGTTATAGGCCCTTTGCACATGTCAAGTGTGGTGTACATGCAGTTCTGCACCATGTCAGGTGGCGCACATGTTCTATATTTCCACCTATCATGACCAGCATGTTGTGCATTGTTTCTACTGTGTTGTTGCCATGCTCTGTGTTGCGGCAGCACACATGTGTCTGTGCCATGTCCTTGTTCTTGCTCCTCCTTGCTCTGATGTGTACAGGCCCACACCTGTATGTCAGCAGTGTATCATTCCTAGTGGGCCATTGTGTTTCAGGTGGTCAGCCATTGGGTGTGCCATGTGCTACACCAGCCTGACAGTCCTTCGCTCAGTGTGTTCTTGTCTCCATGCAGACATCAGCTTTTGTTGTGCCTACCCATTCTACAGTGCCCATTGCTGTCCTCTGATCCCGTCACGTCATGTACAGGTCATAGTGCATATGTGTCAGTACAGCATGTTGACCACGTGTCTTGTGACATTGGTACACACATCCCTGAACACCTGTCTGTCATTGTTTTCCTCACATCTGTGTCTCAGTCCGCTATCCTGTGCATCCTCCCAGGGTGGTTTAGCCATGGACTCTCACTCCAAGCCTGCTCGTATGCGTCCAGCATACCCACCACCCAACATCACTGCTAATCCAGTCACCCAGCATTGAGGGTGTACCACCATCCCATTGCACACCTACTGAGGCAGGGCACTGCCATGGCATCAGGATGGTGCCTTCCGCATTGTCATTAGCACTGTGCCTGCCCTAGGGTGTGGGTCTGCTACTTGTGCCCCCCTTGTGTACCACACAGCCACAGCAGGCATCCTGGGTGTTTACCATGCATGTGTCCACTACCCTGGTGTTGCAGCAGGCTGACACAGTTGCACACTGCAACCATGCTGATGGCTGCAACACTACACCCTCCACTGTTTGCAGCCTTGTACTGTGATATTCCCAATCGCCACTGTGCCTCACCAAGTTACCGAGCACTCCCAGTGGTGTCCCCCAGGGTGTGGGGGCTGTCTGCCTTTGCTACCTGATTGGCCTCTCATGCCATCCTCTGCCAACCAGTGTCCATATCCAAACATGGGCAGCCCCAATCCGTGGTGCGTGGCATCCACCACCTCATCCGTTCATGCCACCATTCCAGCTCACATCACTGCACACTTTGTCATGTGTTGTCCATATGCCTCCATTGTCTTCTGACACTGTGGCAGTCCAGGGGTGCACTTCTTCAGGGACTTTTCACCATGTCTGTGCCTCCCTCACTCACCTGAACTTGTGTCCCACCACACATGTCATGGCTACTGCCATTTCTGTACACACTATCCTGTGCCATGTTGCTTACCTGTGCCATTAGGGGAGGATGTGACGTTGTGACTTGGGTACAACATCCATGGCACGCATGTACCACTGGTGCACTAACCTGTGTTACCTGTGCCACAGGTCCAGTACACAGTGTGTTCTGTGTGGGTGTGCACCATGGCAGGTATTCAGTGCTGTGGTACTGTCTGACTGCATGGGGTGCTGTGGCATTGTTCTGTATGTGTGCATCTGAGTGTGGATGTGCTACAGTATGTCACACGTTGCAAGGGTACATGTATCTGCTCTCCACAACATGACTGACATTATTGCATGTGTGCCTGGCATGTTACTCTGTCACATGACATTCTACAGTCACAGGCATGGTCTGTGCTCAGTATGTTGTGCCATTGCTGTGCATCGTCACATGGTGTATACTGCTTTACTGCTATCCACGTTCCAGACAGTTCTATGCCATGCTTAGGTGACACATGATGGCATGTGTTGTTTTGTGACACTGTGTGGTTACATATGGGTATCATGTGCAAGCATGTATGTCTCCACTGGCAGGCCTCTGCTGTTTCACATTGATTTTGTGTACTACTGTGTATTACATTTGTTGCTCTTGGGTTACTGCAAATGGTTTCTTCCTGCTCAGCTGTGTCTCTCTGTGGACCAGTGGTGTGTTCAGGTGTTTTACCTATCTGCCTGGTATGTGCCTGTACACTAGTGGTGTGATCCATGCATCCTG
This sequence comes from Neoceratodus forsteri, assembly GCA_016271365.2. Classification (NCBI taxonomy): domain Eukaryota; kingdom Metazoa; phylum Chordata; order Ceratodontiformes; family Ceratodontidae; genus Neoceratodus; species Neoceratodus forsteri. The sequence continues at coordinate 741,869,082 of CM057449.1, forward strand.
TGCATCAGGCCAGCCTTGGCTTTACCTCTGCCTTCAACTCACAGGTTTGTCTGCACCATGTGCATGTGGGATTGTGTTTCTGCACGTCTCTGTGTCTCACCATGATGGTACTTCATTGCTGCTGTTGCCTGTGTGCCATTTTGTGGTCTGCACATTCACTGTTATGATCCATTGTACAGTACAGTGATGACACTGTGTATTGCTTTGGCCGGCTGCATTGATACATGGACACTGCCTGCAGTGATGGCACTAGGCCCATCAAAGTGGGGTTGGGTTGGATTGTGTTGTGTGTGCCATGTGTGCTGTGTTCCTGTTCTGTCTACCCTTGACCTGGTTTTCATGTCACCCCTCATGTGTATCACATGGGGTCATAGCACCTATGGCTGTTGGGTGCCATGCTATGTCATCTGACAGGGTGCATGTGCATTCCAGGTCCCTTTCTGTGTGGCTAGTCATGCCCCCACTTCCACTGTGACAGCATCCCATTTACTTCTCCCCATGCTCTGTTCACCTGTCATTGCTGACTGTGATGGTCTGGGTACCTGGGACAAATACCTCCCTGTTGTATACTGTACATGTTCCTGTGTTCTGTCCTGTCCCTCCCTTCATTCCTCATAGGGATGCAGGTGTAGGTCCATGTTTCTGTCATCATTGGACATGTGCTGTCCACCCTGTGCCATGTGTGCCAGACTACCATGCACTGTCTGTCCTCTGTCCCTGTCCTTCCACAGTGATTGTACCCTTGTCTGGGTGGTGTGTCCATGGGTATCCTCTCCTGTTGCTTGTCTGGTGCTATGTTGCTCACCATTGTCCCACAGGTCTTGGCCAGTAAGTGCATCTGAGCATCCTACATTCCTGTCTGACTGCCATGTGGCACTGTGTCAATTCCTTCTGCTCAACATTGTTCCTGCCCCATGGTGTCATTGCTGGTTTTTGCTGTGTTCATGTCCCACTCTCTGTATTGCTAGGGTGTTGCATGCTGTGTGTGGACCACAAGCATGTCCCGATGCTATATCCTTGAACATCGGTGTAATTTTGGCATGTCCCTGCCCGTGTTTCCTACACTTTGTGACTGGTTCACACTGTTGCAGGTCTTTGTGCCATGTAGCTGTGATTCAGACTGCAGTCTTGCTGGTGCACACTATCACAGCTGGAGGTGTTACACTGCTGCCATCACGGCACTGATCCCTATGTGTGACACTTGGTACTCTGTCTACTGTAGTGTGCTGCTCACCATGCACCTTCATCTGACTCTTGTCACACACCCAGTGTCCCTGCACTACATTGGTGTCCTCCCCATCCCCATATTCCCCATGTCCTTTTCTGCCCTTCTATCTTGACATTGTCTTGTCACATTCTGTATTCCGGGGTGTCCATTGTCCACTGCCGTCCCCTGACACCTCCCTTGTTGCCCATTCCTGGTATTCACTGGAACATGTTCTCCCTGTGGTGCTACATGACAGCTGTTCTCCCCATGTCTGCTGGCAGGCTGCCACTGGCCTGGTTCATGCTCTGTCTCCTACTGTGCACATGTCAGGTCTGTCAATTTGTGTCACTGTCTTGCCACACTGTGGATGACTATCATTATTGGTGGTGTGTCATGCCTATGTCACAGACGTCCATGACTGGCTCTGCACCTATGTATTGCATGTGAGTGTCTCCTGCCATTGCTCACATCGCCACTGTTTGGCATTGCCATTGCTGTGCCCACGGTTGCTCCAGCTGCCACCTATGGTTTCTCATTGGCATCCCCCTGTCTCATGACATGTCACACACGTGTACTGTGTTTCTGGACATGTCCTGCACTGTCATTCGTCCCCTGCTCAGTCAGTCCCATTGATTCAGTTCACACATTACAGGTGTTTGTGCTCCATGTACCTTTCCTGTGCTCTGTTCCTGTGCCCACCATGCCCAGATGTGTACTTACCAATCAGCCATCTGTTCTGTATGTCTCCCCATTCATTGAGGCTGCACAACATGCTCTGCCTCAGGATGTAGGCATCGTGGCATGACCCAGGGAACCATGCACACACATCCAGAATCTTGCAGTGACTGTCACACACTACCTGTACATTGATGGCGTGGTACCCCTTGTGATTCACATATGCTGCCTCATTTTCAGTGGGTGCCTTGATTGCTACATATGTGCAATCTATTGCACCCAATGTTCTTGGGAATGCTGCCATGGCATATAATTTTTCCATCACCTCCTGCTGTTTTTGTGCCTGTCATGGGTACCTGATGTACTGATGTGACTTTGGTACAATGGCATTTAGGAACTGTTCCAGGTACCATGACACTGCAGTTTGGCTCATGCCAGTGGTGCCCCCTGTTGGTGTCTGGAATGTGCCTGTTGCCAGCACACACAGGGCAGCTGTCACCTTTGCCTTCACTGTGAGTGCATGGCCGCTGTGTGTGTTGCTCTGCAGCTCGTCACATACTGTGTTACACAGGTCAGTTATGGCGGGCTTGTTTAGCCTGTATCTGGCTATGCACTTCTCCTCTGTGAGGTCTTTGTATGCCAGCCTGTGGTGGTACTGTCATCTGGCAGGTTGCCTTTGTTGTACCCCATGTTGCTGTTCCTCCCTTCCTGCATGTGGCTGCAGTAGTTCCCCCTCCTGTTGTCTGCGCCTTTGTCTCTGCATGTGGTGGTACCATGCACCCAGTGGCATGTTGGTCTTGGCATCTGTTTTCCCTTGGCCTGCTCCTGTATCACATACTGTTGGCCTGTTCACTGTGCCTCTGCCTACACTGCCAGTGGCCCTCTGGTGTTGTCCTATCTCTTCTGGGTGTCTTCTGTGTGGTGTACTGTGCATGTTGCACTCACATGTCCTTATATTGCCTTATCTCACATGGTTGCTGTTGCCTGCACACAACTTAATTGATGTTTGTTTAGCGTTTCACTTCTTTTCTCCTCAGGGCATCCTACTCCACTGTCTCTGCATTTGTGCAACATTCTTTCCTCAGCTGCAGGTTTTCCATGTATGTGTATAGCATTTTGTGTGTTTCAGCTCCCTGCGGATATTCCACAGCTGTGGTTTTCCCGCAACCACTAATTATTTTTTGCCACAGCTGCGGTGGGTTTGTGCATATGCCGCAGCACAACTCCTTTGTCTTTCCCGCAGCTATGGCATTTTTGGTGACTTGCACGAATTTTGCAGAATTTCTTTCCTTTGAGAATCCTGCCCCAGGTCTTCATCAGTATTTTCTGCTGTTTTTATCCATCAGTTGTTTATATATCACTTTTGTTGTGAGTAAAATTAACAATTATGCAGCAGGCAGTGTTTTCTGACCTCACAGAACAATATTTGTTCAATAACAGCTGCAAATACTGATGAAAACCTGGTCAGAGCAATATTAAAAGGTGTGCTCCTTTTATTTTTTCAGACATGAGAAAAAGTAGTAAAGCAGACACAAATTGTGAAAAGAAGGGTATCATACAAGTCAGGAGGTAACTAGTGGCTGGCAATCTAAAATAGCATAAACGATAGGTCAAAATTTTCACCACATTGTTGCACTGCTGCTTTAATTTATAACTTAAGTATGACATAATGCGCTCACAATCACAGCACTCAAAATGCAACTGTCTTCTGTCCAGAAAATTCCCACGTGGTGATGAAGTGAAATGGGAGTGGTACACCACATTCAAAGCCCCCAGAAGGTATTGCGCAGTCACTGATGCGTGCAGTGGTCACACAGAGTCTCCAGCATTTTTCTGCATCCCCATAATACAACTGTCTTGTGTCCAGAAAATTCCCAAGCACTGACGAAGTGAAATGGGAGTGGTACACTACATGCAAAGTCCCCCAGAATGTATTGTGCAGTCACTCATGCGCGCAGTGGTCACACAGAGTCCCCAGAATTTTTCTGCATCTCCAAAATGCAACTGTCTTGTGTCCAGAAAATTTCCAAGTGCTGATAAATGAAATGGAGCAGTACACTGCATGCAAAGTTCTCCAGAATGTATTGTGCAGCCTCTCATGCACGCAGTGGTCACATAGATTCCCCAAAATTTTTCTGCATCCTCAAAATGCAACTGTCTTGTGTCCAGAAAATTAACATACTGTGATGATGATGTCATGATGCACAGTGTCTTGCCCTACCATGTGAAGGAGGGATAAATCCATTCAGTGTTCCATCAGAAATGATGATCGTGAGAGAAATGTTGCTGGTCCAAAGTGTGCTGCAATTCCTGCAAACGTGATGCGATCACCTCAACCAGATAGAAAGATGCCCTTTGTGTGCACACTAATAGTAGCATTGGTGAGTTGATATATATATATATTCTAGGTGGGGTTGACACACACACATATATATATATATATATATATATATATATATATATATATATATATATATTATGGTAGCACGTAGTGCTACCATAGTTAGGTTGAGGAGCCATTTCCATGTTAAACCCCAAATTTTGCATCGTAATAACTTTGCAACTGTTTGATGGATTTGCCTGAAATTTGAAAGTATGATCAAGACCCAGAGGCCTTGGGATCTGACAAGTTTCGTACTGATCGGATATAGGTTCGTCGTGGAGTTATTAAGCTGATCTGTGCGCCGAGTTTACGCTTTTCTGGAATTCTATAGTCGCGTTGCATCGGGCCGTGACGGTTTATGTGATCGCCTGAAATCTTCAGGGAACATGCAGGCGGATCCTGATGTGCCTTTTGAAGATTTGGTGAAAAATATTAAATGGTTCAAAAGTTATTCAAAACAGTTTCCCATTATAAGTCAATGGAAAAAGTTAAAAAAGTTCGACAGTGTCGCAAATGCATTTTTACTTTCGCAAATGGGCCTGTTACTTTCGCTAATCCGCCATTTTGTTTTCAGTTGGTGATCAGAAAAATGGTTGGCATTTAAATTTGAGACCTCTAGCAACGTAATTTTTTGTATTTAGCTATTCGGCCCTGAGGATGCTTGCCATGTCTTTATTTTGTGGTAAAACACCCCAGAAATATGTTTTCAAATTTCTGAAAAAGTATCTACGCAAATTACTTTCGTGCTCACGAAGTAAGTCAAACTTTTATGAAGCTAGAATTGGCGTTACAGTAATTTTCTAGTCTGTGGGAAAATGACAGCAATTCTTTGGCACTGCACTGCAAAATAACCGTTGGGAGTTTTGGGCTGAAATTTGAGGAACGTGAGCCGACATCACAGATGTGCCTTTCAGTGTTGTATTGAAAAAATATTACATGGCGGCAAAGTTATGGCACTCCAAAGTTGACAGTTTTTCCCATAGGATAACATTACGGCTCCCGAAGCATTACAGGAATCCTTTGGCACCCTGCTGCAAAATAACGGTTTGGTCTTTTTTCCTGAAATTTGGAGGGAAGACAGCCAACAGTACACATATGTGCCTTTCAGTAGTTTGGTGAAAAAATATCACATGGCAGCAAAGTTACGGCACTCCAAAATTGACGTTTTTTCCCATAGGATAACATTACGGCGCCCGACACTTAACAGAAATCATTTGGAGCCCTGCTGCAAAATAACGGTTTGGTCTTTTTTCCTGAAATTTGGAAGGAAGACAGCCAACAGTACACAGATGTGCCTTTCAGTAGTTTGGTGAAAAATATCACATGGCGGCAAAGTTATGGCACTCCAAAATTGACGGTTTTTCCATAGGATAACATTACGGCGCCCGACACTTAACAGAAATCATTTGGAGCCCTGCTGCAAAATAACGGTTTGGTCTTTTTTCCTGAAATTTGGAAGGAAGACAGCCAACAGCCCACAGATGTGCCTTTCAGTAGTTTGGTGAAAAAACATTACAGGGAGGCAAAGTTATGGCTCTGAACTTTTCTTTTTTTCCCATAGGATAACATTACGGCGCTTCGGCCGCGGCTTCAGGCCCGTGATCTCGAAACGGTGCGAGATACAGACTTTTCGTCGGAAAATTTCTTAGCCCCATGATGGGGCTAAGATTGAAATTAGCCAGGACAGTAGTAAATAATATGACTTTTAAATTTTGTTTCTACGTCGTACGGTTCCTGAGATATAATGTATTTAGTATTCCAAGATCTCATTTTCTGCGCCGATACTCATTATTTTGCATACATTATTTGTACTCACTGTCTTTCTCAATGCAGGTTTTGGGGAAAACCAGCCTGTGTGCTTACATTATTGTTACTGTTGCCCTTTCTGCTTGCGGATCCGTACTCGTTTCACTTACCATTGACGTCTGCACCACCATGTGCGTTATCCTTTGCGTTTTCATTTGCGCTTGCATTTCTGTTATTTTTTGCCATTTCTGTCTACAGTACTGTTTATCTTACTGTTTCACTTTACATCACCACGCCCATTGACATTTCTGTTTGCAGGCACCATGTTACTATGTGACAACACATCACGTGGCAGACCATTCCGTCCCACGCCACCATGTGCGTTACCCTTTCTGTTCTCATTCGATGCTTGTGTTACCATGTGCGCCAATGTTAGCATTTCTGTTTATGCTGTTGTCCTTGTTAGTATGCCTAGCAATTATGTGTGTGGGAGCGGCTGGGGCCCAAAGGCCCCGTGCCCCGCCTCGGTCATAGTGGAGCGCCGGGGCCCAAAGGGCCCCACGCCCCGCCGCCGCTGCATTACATCTGCTCATTTCGCTATCATTCTCAAAGAAGTGAATAGAGGCAACCGTTAACGGTGTTAGTTGTTCACCATTGACAGTGAGTGAATGTTGTTGTTGAAATCCCTTGATTTCGCCACCCTCACCGCATACTGGGGTGCGTGACAGACTATGAGTCCCAACTCACCCCATTCTCCTATACTTCTGCTGCTTTACATGTCATGGGGTGAGAGTTAGGGCTGACGACCCAATGCGCACCCCAATGCCAGTTGGGGGTGGGCGGGGGTCTTCTCAACCCTAACAGCTTAATTTCTCACTTTTGTCGCTGTGGAACAACCCTAACTAATGCATTAAACTGAGTTTTTTGCCTCTAATATATATATATACTCGTATTGTTTTGTATCACAGGTCACATATGGTTGGTGTGCACATTGCAGTGCTTGATAAGAAATGTTAGCATTGAAATTGGAAATGCAATACTCTCTCAAGCCAATGAAGGTAAGTATTGTTTTTTTTTGGGGGGGGAAGCGTATCTGCAAGTAGGTTTCATTAATGGTTTATTACTTGGTTACTTCTTCACAGATTTCATCTGCATCCTTCTCCAGTCCGGTAATGATGGTCGTGGTCATCAACTGAAATGATTCCAGCTTGTTGCATGTCTTCCCCAGCCCAGGGGGGGAGGCGTGATGTTGAAGAAGTTCTTTGGATAAGGCAAATATGACACAACAAAGCATCTGGAAGTTTCCTAAAAAAAGAAATGAGGAACTTATTACAACTTGATTGCAGCAGTAAGACACTATGTGTAAGCTGTGGCTGTTCCATCACGGGTATCTGGATTAACGCCAGATAACAAGCTGTCCTACTGAAGTCATCAGATCATAGTTTAATTTAGTACCAGGCGGTGTAACAAATATACTGTGTCAGTGTCCCTGAGTCTCAACTCAAGTTATATTTTAAAACCACATCTTGTCAAGTAACACAACCTGGGTCCAACTTTTTCAACACTGTCATGGCTGCACAGCTGCAAATTTGGAATACAGTGCATGGTATGTTGCAGAAATATTTTTTGTGTTGCAACAGAAAACAAAACACACAGCTAAAGGAAGTTGAATAGCATGAAAGATATTAGTACACACGCTGACTTTGTAATTTTAATAGTAAGATGCCTTGTGCCTGTGGCTGATGGATATTGCCTCCTGTTCGACTCTCTGCCTTGGCATTGTCAAGACATGTAATGGAAAACATTGACACAATGGTGGTGGTGGTGGGTGGTGGTGGTGGACAGGTAGTCATAGCGGAGGCACATGATGACATTCACTTTCACATATTCCTGCATCTGGTGGTGGTGGTTGCAGTGGTAAACAGCAGTCTTATCTCTTGTGGTAGTGGACGGGTGGTAGTCCACGGGGACAAACAGTCACATTCCCTATGCCGGCAGTGGCGAACAGCGGTCTTATCTCTTATGGTGGTGGGTGGGTGGAGGTCCAGGGGGACAAACAGTCACATTCCCTATGCTGGCAGTGGCGAACAGCGGTCTTGTCTCTTATGGTGGTGGACGGGTGGTAGTCCAGGGGGACACACGGTCACATTTCCTATGCTGGCAGTGGTGAACTGTGGTCTTATCTGTTATGGTGGTGGATGGGTGGTAGTCCAGGGGGACACACAGTAACATTCCCTATGCTGTCAGTGGTGAACAGGTAACAGTGGTGTTATGGTGGTGGTGGTCCAGGGGCCAGGATATACTTTGCTTGCTCTGTGTTATAAATGTGATGTGACATATGGAATTTGAGTCACTATGAGTGGGACACTCATTTAACTTTATGAAAAAGAAAACATGTATCATACAAGAAATGTGACAGCCTTTTAACCACTTAAGTTAAAACCTGCCAGCGTTAATCTCATCATCATTCATCATCCTCAGGAAGAAAGCTGCCCTTGCAGTCTTCTATATCTGAATTCTGACCACTGGGAAATTCTTTCTCCATTCTGTTATCATCTACATCAGTGGTAGGCCATTTCATGCTACCACTGCCACCAGGATGGTCCCTTTCTACAACATCAGCAAAACCATGACTATGCCAGGGTACAAATACTGAGGTTGCAGTCTGAGCTGGTATGTGCCTCTCATTCATTTTTATGAATGTCAGCAAACTGACACTTGCAGGAGAGAGGTTTGTAGGACGATCCTGAGCTATTGCACCTGCTGAGCTGAATACCCTCTCAACACTCACACTGGAGGGTTGGCATGTCAGGTACTTCAGTGCCACAGCGGTCAGCTCTGGCCATTCAATTACCTTTCCACTCCAGTATAAAAGGATCATCAGTGATTGACATATGCCCATTTTCAGACACATATGACTCAACCATTCACTGTGCTGCTCTAAGTCCAGTGGTTGATGCATCATCCACTTCTCCGGAATCATTTGTCACAAATCCCCACTTGGGACAAAGCCTCCTAAAGTGGGTTAATGCCAGCCGATTTTGATGACAGACCACCTGGAACTGCAGTCCCACCCCTTACAGGATATGCTTGATACTACTCCTCCGAGTTCACCTTCAGCCTGATTATGCTGCTGAGCTTTGCTGACCTTGGCATGTGACTTCTGTGCCCCATGAACCAAGGCGCACCAGTTGCCCACTGACAGTTTTACCTGTTCAGGCCCGCCCTCCAGTACTGACGCAATTCCATGTTTGTATCTGGGGTCCAGCATTGTTGCTGTGGCAAAGTTGTCACTACGCTGAATGCTCACAATGTGACGATTATGATTGAATACTGTCAGCATGTGTTACAGCAACATACTGCTACCACCGCTCCGCAACATCAAGGCTATGCTGTACATTCACCAATGTCTGCCTCAGCACCTGCAGCAGTGGAATTGATTGGCTAATGGAGCCAGACTTGCCACTCACTGCCTGTGTGGCATGTTCAAAAGCCTCAAGATTGTTAATACAGAGTCCATGAGGTGCCACTGTTCAGTCATCATAGACATGGAGGTCCCGGAACTGTCACGGCTAGTGTACTGTTCATATAACCTCTCTGCCATGAATAAAGTGGAGTTCCACTGGGTGACAACTTCCAGCTTCAAACGGTGCTGCGGGAGGCTGTTTCAGATCTGCACCTGTTGAAGTTGGTCAAGGGCCTTTGCAGAGTGTGAAAAGTGAGAACAGATACGGTGCGCAGCTGTCAGCATTTCCTTTATATCAGGGTGCTGCAGAAACTCCTGCAGCACAAGATTTAAACAGTGGGCCATGCATGAAACCCGAAGAAAGCCACCATTCATGATGCATTTCACCACATTTGACCCATTGTCACTTGCTATGAACCCAGCTCTCAGGGACAGGGGGTTCAGCCACTTGTCAATTTCAGTCAGTACTAGGACCAACATGTTTTCACCAGTGTGTGAAGGGGTCACACTGCACATAGCAATCGCTGCATGCTGTTGAATTCCTGGAAGATTGCTACCACAACACTCACCTTACTACATTAATTATTCACACTACCAACTGCACAAACAACCCCCAGCACCTGCGCACAGTAAGCAGTTGATACACAAATATGAACTTCCTGCTGTTTTGCCACTTGTCCACATATCCATACTTAAATGGATGAATGGAGAGGAGGAATGTTGAAGGGCATGTCTTACTGAGTCAGACACAGTACAATACAATTCAGGGACAGCACAGATCAAAAAGTATGTCCTTGATGGGACTTTCCATTTTGGGCAGGCACAGGCAGTAAACTGCTGGAACCAAGCATTCTCCACAAAGGAAAAGGGCAAAATATCAAGAGCCAGCATTTCAGCTACAGCAGCATTAAGTTCACGTGACATTTTATGATTGGATGGGTACTTTAGCTCATGTGCAAAAACACTCTGTAACGTGGGCTGACTTAAACGTTTTACATGAGGTATGATGAAAAATGGTTCTGCTCTGCGAATCACAGGAGGTAGAGTGTGGATGTGTGATGAAGACAGTTGCACAGGTGATGACAAACCCAGAAATGCAGTTATTTTCTCAGATTTACCAACAGGGGTTGAAGTACCACTTGCACTAGACATACTGCATTGACCACCACCACCAAAACTGCTACTCTCACCACCACTGGACAACATTTCAAAATCATTCTGCTCCTCCACCTCAACATGCCTGTAGTAATCCTCTGCTGTTATTTAACACTGCTGTACACATTTAATTTTCTACTTGATGTTACAGTCATGGAAGGGGATAACACATTTGTTATGGTTGATGACGAGGGTGAATGCCCCACTGTGGTACAGGTATTAGCTGCCATCTTGTGCTGGGTCCACAGTACCATGTGCCTGTTCTTAAGATATGTATGCTGTCCCCCTGTGCCCAGATGGCTCCCCTTTTTATCTCGACTCACACGCACTCTGGCAACCTAACAGATTGCAACTGACTCATCATTTGCATCTTGCACAAAAAATCCAAAACAAGAGATTGTGAAGTTCTAATTTTAGCATGTCCCCGATGCTGTTTACTGGAATCTGTATTTTAAGCGATGAAGTGGTGGTGTGCTATATGATTTTTCAGGCAGGACACACTTGACCGCAATTGACCACCATGACTACCTATCATTATTACTGGGTTCATCATCATCATCTGAAACTGGTAAATCACAACTTTTATGGGGGGGGGGATGCAAACAGACCCAGACACAGCTACCTTTAATTTCTTTTTCTCTGGTTCCCAACAGGGGTCACTGACATCATCATCATATTCCTCAACATCATCCACATCTTCTGCTTAGTTGCTGGCATGTGGACTGCATGTTGCAACCACAGCAACATCATCATCATCAGCACCACCATCAGCCGAAATGTTTTGACCACACTGTAAATCACTGCATGGCAAATACGTGACCTGAACCGCTGTAGAAGAAGTGTCACATTGTGTGCTATCATTGACATGATGATCAGAATCCACATGCTCAGTTACTGGGATGTTACTGGGGAGTATGGCATCATCTACACTGTCACTCACTGGTGTTGCTTCACACTCCATTATATTTTACACACGGTAAACTGGTCAGAAGTGGAACTTGAGGCAGCAATACTCATACTACCACGAGCAACTGCACTAACACCATCAACTGGGACAACATCATCTCCTCCAACTATGAGTGAAGCTACTGACTGTGTTAAAAACATTGAAGGAGAAATACCTATCTTCACATCAGCAATGCACTTCAGCGACATGTACTACCATGCCCACAGACAATCTTACTGCTGGCAGCAGTGCCATGGTGAGAAACAGCTTTGCTTGCACATCTCTTTGTGGGCATTTTGGGGATCAACAAGAATATTCAAAACAAATTTAGATTTGGAATCATTCACTCTGGGTGGGGGCCATGGGGGCACTTGATGTGAAGTCAAGAAAGCAACTGTGACTTCAATAAGAGATACAGACGCAAAGTCACAACAAGTTGAACAACACGTTAACTAACCAGTAGTGCTCTCAAGTCACAAAAATCTAATCTGGAAAAGAATACCTTTTGCCAGTGGGGGATACTGACTGCAGATCACAGCAGTGCAAAACCAAGAAAAGATACCACATTGGCAGTACAAAATCACGCAGGTGCAGTGGATAGCAGGTTCACACTGCTGTGCCTGCAATTACACTGTGGCACAATAAAAGGTGTATTATTTGATGTCACACACTGCACACACACTCAGACACACACACACACAATTTGTCTACAAGTAATGCGTAGCAAATTGAAAACTTCAGTAATTTACAACGTATTTTAACCTGAAATTATGCACTGCTGCACCAGGTCCTCCAGACCACAACACACACAATCAGCAAAAAAATGTCAGCAATTACTGAAAATATTACTGTGTATACATTAACATAGTTAGTTATACAAGAAAAATATAACCAAAAAACATAGAACTCCCTATTTCTCCAGCGTACACCACAGATACATCCCTCCCCCAAAGCACACTTCCACTGTCTCTCAGTACACAAACTGAATGTTGTACAATAACATTCAAAATCCACACACAAACAATAAACGCTTGATGGTATGAGCATAGGAGGGTTTCCAATAATCGATGAACTAAAGTTTCAGCAAAAAAAATGACTCAAAAAGGCTTTTTTAACAGCTTTTACAAGGTTTGAATTTCAGGGAGCTCGCACAGCAGACTGTCTCCAACAGCTTCCTACACACTACCCTGAAATGAGGCTGTGCAGAACAATCAAGAGCCCATGTGACCTGAAATCCTATGAATCACTGCAAAATTCACCTTTGGAGCTTAAAACAAAGCGAAGTGAATGTACTTTGCCTTAAATTTGTGGAGTAGTGATTTGGGGAAGGCGAAGTAATGCAAAGTCATTGTTTTCAATGAGACTTGCTACTTCTATGACACCAAGCTCCACTTTGCACTGCGGAGCACTTCGCTAATCCACCTTCACTCTGCGAATTGCTCCAAGGAGCGAATTGAGGTCACTTTGCCCACCACTAGATGGAAACCATGGAAATCAAGGCCAGACCCACGCAAGGGACCACATCCACATCAGCAGGACCACTGGTAGCCGGTCCCAAAACCTCAATATCAATCAGATAGCAACAGTGGTGACTGAGATATGAACAAACTATTCCACCCATTATGGATAGGCAGCACTGCTGCCCCAACAATGAATAAGGCTAGGCTCTGAAAGAAGATCCAGACCACAGTAAATGCTGCTGGCCTTACCCCCAGGTCAATAAAGGCCACCAAGCACAAATGAAGGAATCTAAAGACAGCTGATCAGGAGAAGGTGGTCAATGAATGCCATAGGTGAGGGACTGTGTACTCCACAAGACCTCACCACTGTGTAGACATGGTTGAAGACACCATCACAAAACCACATTAGATAGACATGATGATGGCCTAGATAAACATACCTTGTAAGTGTACACAGCACAGTGCATTGATTTTGTCATGTCTTATCATGCTCACATGCACGACAGACCTGCATGTCTCTCTACGTGGTTAATATACCACTGTTATGGGATGAGGAAGGTGATGCTGATGGCTGAGGTGTTCCAGGGATGCCTCTTATGATCCTGATGGAACAGAATCACATGACTGTGCAGCTCAGCCACACCCGGTGCGGATCCATGTACTATACTGTACAGAAATGCACCAGCACCAAGTACAGACAGTGATTGCCCACAATCTTTTTCTCAAGTGAAAGTGATGCCACAGCAGTCACATCCCTGCCCAGGATTGTACAATAAGAAGAGGGCGCCATTAAGAGGAGGAAAGAGGCCCACAATACCAGCAGCATCACAAAACGCTATCACACATGCCAGACACACCAGCAAACCACACACCACCATCTCAGACCACCACCCAACCATAATGACAGGCACTCAGCTCCACCATGAGAGGAAGCATGTGCCACACATCACCACACAGGAGGGGAGTGGTGGCATGAGTGCAACTGCACCTAGCTATTACTCTGTGTCTAAGGTAGAAGAGGACACTAGGCCCATTGCAACTACCTCCCACTCCTAGTAGGCATCTTGTGCTAGATTTCAAATAAAAATCTGTCTAATTCTGACTTGAATTTATTAAACTCATGAATATCCACTAAGTTCTGTGGTAGGTTGTTCCAAGGTCTACAAGCCCGAATTTTAAAATAATTCTCCCTCTTATTAATTTGTGCACGGCAAACCTGTAACTGTTTGTTATGGGATCTAATGTCTGTTTGTCTTGACAATGGTGTGATGTTGAATTGCTCGATTAACTCTTTGTCATGAAGGACGTTGAATATCATGAGTAGATCCTGCCAGTGTCTTCTGAATTGGAGGTCTTGTAGTTTAAGTGCATTTAGTCTATTTATAAATGTCATCCCTCTAACCTTGGTGTAATGTGTGTTACATCCTTTGGACTCCATCCAAATTTTTATTTCTTTAATCAAATAAGGTAACCAGAATGATGCAGTGTAGTCCAACCGAGGTCTAATGCATGTTTTATACAGTGGTATAAAGAGAGCTTCAGCTCTAGTTACAAACAATTTTTGGATGACTCTAATACTGTAAGTCTATTGGCAGTCTGAGTAGATTTCCTGCATTGACTGCTGGCTGTAAACTCTGAGTGGATAAGTATTCCCAGATCTGCCTCATTATCCACTGATTTTAATGGTAGCCCATTCATGACAAAGGTACTGTGTGGGTTCTTTTACCTAAATGTAGCACTGTGTGCTGGCCTGGTGGCACTGAGGGTTGAGGCATTGGATGCCACACCTCACGACATATGCTGGTGACCCGGTTTGGTCACGAGCCGGGTTGTCAGGATTGGCGGGGATAGGATTGAGCGTCCGGAGGACTGCTCTCCTATCCCGGAGGGCTGTGGGTTTCACCGCTTACAGTGCGTCACCCAGTGACAATCGGGGCACTACAGAGTCGGCAGTGGGGGCGGGTGCTGCGGACATCAGCACATTATGCCTCCGACGTCATTGCATATCTGCACTCTGAATCGGTGTAAAAATTGGGGAAAAAGGCAGCACTACGTGGCAGCTTTAAGGCCGCTACTCCTGAGCCCAGAGAGGCTGCAGAACACATCACATGCCAGTATTGGATCCGCCTGGTGCGGGGACTACGGGCAGTCCCTCTCGAGTATGGCAGCATATGCCAGCCAATGTGCTGATGTGTCTCCAGGTCACTTGCGGAGTGGAGTGGTGGCTGGATTACAGCAGGTTAGTGGCTGCAGGAGGATAAATAAGAGTAACCAAAAAAAAAGTAGGACTGGGCACTTGTCCACATTGAATATCATTCCATTTGATTTTGCCCATGTTTCCATGTTGTATAAGTCATTAACCAGTGATTGATATTTAACTTCACTGTGGATTTCCCCACTTATTGTTGTATCATCTGCAAATTTCAGGATGTTATTGCAGATGTTTTGATTAAGATCACTAATGAAGATCCCGAACAATGTAGGTCCCAGAACAGAGCCCCGAAGGACTCCATTGCTGACAGGTGATTCTCCTGATAATGTGCTGCCCACCCGGACATGCTGAATTCTATCATGCAGCCACTCCTGAATCCACTGAACGACATGCTTGTTAAAACCAAACTTGGCCATTTTATTACATAATGCACCTGCCACAGATGAACACAGCACTGACACCAGCAGCATGGTTACTCAGCACTGGTCCACACAACAATAAGTGTTCACTCCAAAACGGACAGCACAACTACCTGATACACATAGCTGACCATGGCCATGACAGTGGTGAAGAGGGCCTGTAGAACAAAACCAGCCAGTTCAAGAGACAGACTGCAGTAGAATGTATCTTGAACACATACAACCATACAACCCAAAAGTGAGATTCCCCAAGCAGAAACACCTGAACATGAGCAAGGCAAACAATGTGCTGCTCAGGGTCCTCATGGAGGAGGTGCAGGGCTTGTGAACTGAGGTTCGAAGCATTAGAGATCTCCTGGAGTGTATCCTGCAGCATTTCACAATGCAGGCAACTTGTGGTAGCAATGTGACAATATCAGAACCAACACACCCAACATGTGTGAATGGAGCACCATCAGGCACGAAGCCTGCAGCTCCTTTATCGCAGTATCAGGACCTGTCTATGGATGACACCTGGTCTGTGATTACTCACCCCAGTAGATGGGGACACACCCTTCCACCAAGCTCTTTGACCCTGATGTCCAGGACCTCATTAATGACTTACAGGTCTCTGGCACAGCCCTTAAGACAGGTCATTCCCTTTAACACTCCCAGCCTCGTGGAAGAGGGCACTCTACATTTCATAGACAGGCCAACAGACCAATCTCTGTTGCCTGTATTCAGGGTAAAGGGAGAGTCCAATCTGCCTTGCCTGCCCCCTCCATTGCTGAAGTGGCAGCAAAACATCCCAGAACTGATGGTCCAGCCTCCTCAGCTGGTCCTGCCTTAGCTTGACTCCTTGCCGGACCACCGTCCCCTGGTCCAGACCCAGGAGGCGGTGGTCAGAGGCCGGTTCTCTCTCCATCTGAATCAATGGAGAACCATCACTTCATATTCTTGGAATTTACGAATCATAGAGAGTGGTCACACCTTGGAGCTCATCCAGCAGCCTCCAAATACCCCTCCACCAACCTCAACCTACCCCCCCCCGGCCCACCTGTTTGTGCTCCGGGAGGAGGTGCAGTCTATCCTGCGCAAGCCGGCAATTGGGCCAGTGCTGAAGAGACAGAGAAACCAAGGGTTTTATTGCAGGTTCTTTCTGGTCCCCAAAAAGACCGGAGATCTGAAACCTATCTTAGATCTCAAGAACCTCAATCTCTTTGTCCCGTACTGGAAGTTCCGGATGGTAACTTTACCAGGCCTCTTACCCCTCCTCAAGAGGGGACTAACTCTTCTAACTGGACATGCAGGACGTCTACAGTACCTGCATATCTTGGTCTTTCCTCCTCACAGGAGGTTTCTCCGTTTTACTTTTCAGAGAGAACACTACCAGTTCATAGTGTTACCCTTTGGCTTATCCTCTACGCCGTGTGTCTTTACCAAATGCTTGGCAGTGGTTGCACCAGCCTTCAGAAGGGAGTGACTGTATGTCTTCCCCTACCTGGATGATTGGTTCTTCAAGGCCCTGTCCAGGGAGCAGTTGTTGCTAACTCTGGAGTGTACTCTCCAGCTTTTCCATTCTTTGGGCATAACATTCAATCTGCCCAAATCTGTTCTAGTACTGTCCCAAAGACTGCAATACCTCGGGCGGTTTTGGACTCCAAACAGGGGAAGGTCTTCTTACCCCAGAACAGGGTAGAATCCCTTATAGCTCAGGCTCAGGATGTAGCTCAGAGTTGGTACATTCCTGCCAGGCTGTAGCTAATTCTCTTGGGTCTAAAGCCTTCACATCTGCATCCCTCAGTGGACCCTCAGAGTGCAGTGGGACCAAAGCATGGACCACCTGGACCAACCAGTCCTGGTCTCCTCCTCCTCAGTCCACAAAGTCTTGCAGTGGTGGATGGACTCCTCAAATCTTCTTCAGGAAGTCCCTTTCCAGGTCTCCTCTCCCAACAGATCCTCACCATGGATGCATTGGGTCTTGGCTGGGGAGCCTACCTGGGTCATTTTCAAACCCAGGGCTCCTGGTCCCAGTGGGAAGCCGCCTGCACATCAACATCTTGGAGAGGACAATGATGCTCTATGCTATGCATGCATTTCAGGACTACCATTCTAAGGGTTAACTGCTGGTGCAGTCAGATAATCTGAGTGTAGTCTAACAAGCAGGGCAGGACTCACTCATACCCCCTTTGCAGGGAAGCCATGCAAGTGTGGTACTGGGCATTGGAACACAGTCTGACACTCTCTAAGGTCCATGTCCCAGGTGTTCTCAACACCCTGGTGGACACTCTCAGCAGAAAGCAGTCCAGCATGCACAAATGGAAGATTCTCTCACCCATAGCAGAAAATCTGTTTGACAGATGGGGTCATCCATATTTGGACCATTTTTCATCCCCACAATGCAAAACTGTCCACTTTCTGCTCACTAGATCCAGGGCCTGGAGTTTTCTGGTGAGACGTGTTGTCCCTCTCTTGGAGCGGGAGATTTCTGTATGCATTCCCTCCATTTCTTCTAATATAGAGGGTGATCATCAAGCAGCAAATGTAGGAGGCCAGCATGATTCTGGTAGATCCATTCTGGCCTCAACCAGATATGGTTCCCTTTGCTTCAGTAGCTGGCACAGGAAACTCTGGTCCCTCTGCCCCTTTGCAGGAATCTGCTGACCCAGGGTCGGGGGACCCTGGTCCATCCCAACCTCAGGTCCCTCCATCTGCATGCACGGCTCCAGATTATGTAGCCATCGCCAGGTTCAGGATCTCTAACAGGGTGGTGGATGTCCTGGTGGCCACCAGCAAGCCTTCCACATGTGCCACTTATGCCATGAAGTGGAAGCGGTTTGCCATCTGTACTACCAAGCATTCCCTAGACCCTTTCACCTGTCCTGTAAGCATATCCTGGACTACCTGATTTCTTTGTCTGACTTATGCCTCCAGTATTCCTCTCTCAAGGTCCTTCTTTCTGCTATTTCTGTCTTCCATGAGACTGTGGTTAACTACACTATAGTTAAGCTGGATGTTTCCTGTACATTTCTAGGGGCATCCTGCATCTGAAACTCCCAATCCATTTCCTGTCCCAGCTTGGGACTTAAATTTTATTTTGGAAAAGTCAACCCTGTCTCCTTTGAGCCAGACACAACTTATGATTTGTGCTACCTCTCTTGGAAGCGCTATTTTTAGTTGCCATTACTTCTGCTTGAAGAATTTCGAAGCTTAAGGCCCTCTGGTGTGAGGAGCCTTATTTGATTTTTCACAAAGACATGGTATCTTTTCTCACAAATCCTAAGTTTTTACCCAAGGTGGTTTCTGAGTTCACACTTAATCAGTCTATCCACCTTCCTGTTTATTTTCCTGAGCGTGCCAATCCAGGGGAAGCACTGTTCCATATGCTAGATGTGCGTAGGACTTTAAAGTTTTATCTACTTTGGACCAAGGAGTCCAGAAAGTCTAAGCAGTTGTTTGTTTCCTTCACAACAGGCAAAGAGGGTACTTCAGTTTCTAATGGGAGGGCTTAAGCCCGAGGTTCGATAGGCGGAGCAATAACGTCACTTCCCCATTGGGCTTAAAAAGTCACACATCCTGGGCCTTACCAGGATTCATTTTTTCATTGTGGCTGGAGGCACTGCTCTGCTGTTGACTTGTTCTGGGGTGCCTCCGGCTGCTGGCTCTCTCCCTAGTGCACTGTTCTGGCTCCTTCTGCACTGCTCTGCAGTTTGTATGCCCCCTTCCTCTCATGCTGCTTATTGCAGTTTTTGTCCATTTCTGCCTCGCTCCCTCCCGTCACCTTGTTTTCTTTGTTTTGCCCTCACTCTGTCCTCCCTCCGCTTCTGCAGTTTTCTGCTACCCTTGTCTGCGCCCTCTCCTCCTCTTCTTCTTCACCCCACCGGTGCCTCTGCAATCCCCTTCTGGGTCGCACTGCCTGTTGCGAGCGCTCCCTTCCTCTGACTCCTCCCGCTCCTTGTTCTCTCACTGCTTCTTCTGCCCTCCGCCCGCCCTGCTCTTTGCTTCTCTGAGTGTCCTGGGAGCTTGAGGAATGCTGATGCTTTGTTTCTGTAATGCGGTGTCTGGGTGGTGGCAGTGGGATTCGACCCCGGTTCGCCGGGTTTGCTGCTCGATGCTTTTGGCCGCTGCACCATGCTGCCTCAGAGGACCCATTTGCATGCCACTGCTGCACTGACCTGCTCTTCTCAACCTTGGTCACTGGTGCACACCATAGCATTTCACCTTTTTCCATCTAGCACAGTTGTTTGCCTTGAGATGTCAATGGCCCGCCACTTGCACCCTGCTCAATGCATCCAGCTTGTGTATAGCAGTTTGGGGTAGCTGCCTCAGGTATGTGTTTCCGACTTTGTTTTGTGCTCACCGGGTTTACTCTTTGGAGCTCCTGGATCTGGCTATGTCGCATGGTACGATTCTGAATTGTGGGCTGTTGGCTGGCTCATTCTGCCACACATGTGAGTATAGGGTAATTTGTTTTGCCCGGCAGCTCTCTAGCCTCTTTTGACAGTGTTGTTTCCTCACTTGGCACCACCCGTTCTCTGCATCATTTTCACCTACAAGCCTCCTTCTTTTGGATGCTGCCTTGGTCTCTATTGTTTGAAGTTTTGTTCCTCTTGTCATGCATTCTTTTTTCTCTCTCCCCAGTGCTGACAGCCTTCTAGGCTTTTCCTCCATCTTCCTGTGTCTATGCTTCAGGGTGCACTCATTCTGCTTCCTCTCCTCAATGCTGATGGTCAGCAGTTCTCATCCTGTACCTGCCGGACGGAATTCGTTCCAATCTATGATTGATATTTTTTCTTTGGACATGCCTATCATTATTAACATACAGTACCTTTCAGGACTCTTATGCTGGCTTGTTCATTCTGCCACTCCAAGTCCCTTCCTTCGCTCCTCCCTCTCATGGGTGTTTTCCCTCCTTCCTTGTCCAGTACTAATCTGCCAGTTATCTGTGCTGATTGCCTTTATTTAGCTGTCTATGGCCACCTCCTTCTGGCCTGTGCCCGTTATTTCTTTGGGGCGTGATTTCTCGAATCCAACCTCAGGGTTTCATCATTCACATCGCATATTCACGCAGTCGTTCCATCATCCAGGCATACCTATCTTGCTTCTTTGCCACCTCATCCAGCTCACCTTCCTGCAGTTCTCATCCCATATCGGCTGGGTCCTATGCTACCCCATTGACCTCCCTACCATCCTTTGTCATTTCTTACTCGCTTTCCTGTATCAGCCTCCATGGCTTCAATATATCATTGTCCTCATTCATTTCCTGATTTTACCTGCCTTGTCCTAGTGCCTTTCTAGTACCAGCGTTCATGGCTTCACCCACTCTTAGCTTCACTCCTCATCATACATCATCCAATTTTGCTCCTCGATCATTCAGCCTGAGTTGCTCCTCTGATGCTCCTCCTGAGCATACCTTCTGGTTCGCATACCCTCTGGTTCCAGACATGCCTTCTTGGCCTCAGAGTCAACCTCTTCTAGGAGCCTACTTACTCATTCTAACTTCGTACAAGTTCATTCCTGGCTCCTCCTCTTCCAATTTCATACTGGCCATCAAGGATTCACTCCACTTGAGGCCTGCAATCGATATTTCTTTGTGTGTACCTATCATGACTTCTATGTCACCTCATCGATTGATGCCATCCTGCTGCATGTATCGAGTTCATAACTCAGTCATCATTCATTCATCCTTACCTCAAGGTTTATCAATTTACATTGCTTACTGAGCATTCCTATCATTGAATCCTATGCTACCTCAACGACTACAACCTCAGGGTCTAATCGCTCACATCGCATAACCAAGCATGACTCATCAGCCTTGGTGTCTGCTCACCGCATCGCTCAATCAAGCCAATCTGCATTATCCTCGGTTTCCTGTGAGCACATCTGGAGTCTCCTGTGACTTCTACATGGATCTATTCTTCCCATCGACTACTCGAGAATACCCCTCGGGTCCCTGCTGCCTTATGTTCTCCCTGTTGCCTCATGTTCCTTCTTTAATCTGTGCTTCTTTGGAGTATCTTCCCATCCCATCATCATCCTCCCTAATCATATCCCTTGTTAATGAACCATTCTCTTTACCGACATATGTCCTCAAATCAAATGTAGTCAGCCTGGAGGGAAGGTGACCTAGGCCTTGGATCCCCACAGGTTTCCTCCTCAAAGGGGGATTTTCCTCTCCTCCATGCCAATGGTCATAATATTAGTTAGAGTTAGTTCTTTCTTCGGTTAGTTAGTTAGGTTTTGCTGTTGGATGGAGGCGGATGGTGGCCCCGGCTTTCCCCTCTCTCTTTAGGAAGTCAGCCCTTATCTTCTCAGAATTCATTCATCATCCTCGCCTCTTTGAAGCTCCACATCTTTGGGTATTCTTTTTGGGCTTCTTCCTAACCTTTCTTTAGCTGACACATTAATTCCCACGCCACCTGTAGGGAGGGAACCTCCTCAGGTTCCTTGCATCATACTCTACAGGGTGGTATACTCAGATATAAGAGACGGAAAGCACAAAAGCAAATCATGTTACACAAGCATCATCTCATCTCATCCAGAGTCATGTAAGCACATTGAAGAAATGTTTATCCAAATGGTTGGCAAATTGCATTGTGTTCTGCTACAACAAGCATGGCAAAGAACTGCCTGGTGCTGTCAAAGCTTATTCCACCAGAGGCATAGCTACTACAGTGGCTTGTTTCAAAGGGTTTCAGCCACAGATATTTGCACTGCTGCCACATGGAGTACAGTTCTTCACCAAGCATTACAGTCTGGACATTGCTTCAAGAGCTCATGCAGGTTTTGGCACGGCTGTGCTACAAGGACTCCTGTCTTAAGTTTATGGAGCTCCAGCCTCAGAGACTTTTTCACTTATCACTGCTTGGTACTCACTCCTACAGTGTAACCTGATGACTGAGATATCCTTGAAGAAATTAGAACAGTTACATAAGAACTTACCATAACAGTAGATCTTTGAGGGGATCACAGTCATCAGGTATGATTTCCCTCTCACTGTCCCCCTTCAGGACCTGGCTATCTGCTGTATTCCATAATTTCTATCTAGAGCTGGGTCCCTCTGTCTCTCTTCAGTACTCCAGGGCATAAGTCTTGATCCCTTCATCTCCCAAAGGGAAAGAACTGAGGAAGGATCCACCCCTGTTCCACCACCACAGGGACAGATGTTAGCCACTGCCACCACTGAGCATGAGTCTGTCCACCCCCGACCACCACCACCGGGACTGATGTTAGCCACTGCCACCACTGAGCATGAGTCTGTCTGCCCCTGGACCACCACCACTGGGACTGATGTTAGCTATTGCCACCACCACCAGATGCAGGAAGATATAACAGAGAATGTCTTCATGTGCCGCAGCTATCACCACCAGCACCCACCACCAGTGTTATTCAGACAATATTTCCCCATTACATTTACATTTACCATGCCAAGGCAGAGGGAATCGAACAGGAGACCACATCCATCAGCCACAGGCACAAAGCTTCATAATATTTAAACTATAAAGTGAGTATGAGTACTAATGTTTGTTATGCTATTTAACTTCCTTTAGTTGTATGGTTTGTTTTCTGTAACTTTTCAGAGCCGCAATGGTCAAACACATACAGTACACTTATTTTGCATTTTTTACAGGTTAACAAAAAACTCTCCTTCGCTGAAACTCAGTGGGAATGGTTCTGCAGCTGTACCATACAGAAGAACCTATGGAATATCCATTTGAAACCAAGTGACATGTGTACATCACCAAAACTATTTCTGCAAGATATCATTCATGCACTGTATTCTGAACTTGCAGCTGTGCAGCCCTGACCATGACAGTGTTGAAAGAGTTGCACACAGGTTGTGTTACTTGACAAGATATGGTTTTGAAATGTAACTTGACTTGAGATTGAGAACCAGGAAACTTTCAGATGCTTTGTTGTTCTGTCAAAGTGGCTTTATCCAAACAAGTTCTTCAACATCAGGCCCCCCCCCCCCCGGGCTGGGGCACACATGCAACACACAGAAGTAATTTCACTAGATGACCATGACTGTCATTAACAACCAGACTCGAGAAGGATGCAGATGAAACCTGTGAAGAAGTAACAAATAACAAACCATTACAGACAAACCTGCAAATATGCTTCCCAACACCCCCAAAAAATACTTACCTTCATTGCTTGAGAGTTATCAATTTTAAATTTCTATGCAAAAGTTCTCATTGAGCACTGGAATGTGCACACCAACAGTATCTGTGACCTGTGATACAGAACAATACCATGAGTACATGTCTGTGTCAACTATTAGTGTACAGACAAAGGGCACCCTTCCATCCAGTTGAGATGATCACATTGCATTTGTTCGAATCACAGCACACATTGCACCAGCAACAGTTCACTCACAGTCATCATTTTATTCTGGGGGACTTTGTATGTGCTGATATGCTCCCATTTCACTTTGTTACCACTTGTCAATTTTCTGGACACAAGGCAGATGCATTTTGGGCATGCAGAAAAAATCTGGGGACTCTGTGCTGAAATGCTCCCATTTCACTTTGTTACCACTTGGCAATTTTCTGGACACAAGGCAGATGCATTTTGGGTATGCAGAAAAAATCTGGTGACTCTGTGCCACCACTGCGTGCATGACTGAGTGCGCCATTAATTCTAGTGGACTTTGTATGTGCTGAAACACTCCCATTTCACTTTGTTACCACTCGTCAATTTTCTGGACACAAGGCGGATGCATTTTGGGCATGCAGAAAAAATCTGGGGACTCCGTGCCACTACTGCGCGCATGACTGAGTGCGCCATTAATTCTGGGGGACTTTGTATGTGCTGAAATGATCCCATTTCACTTTGTTACCACTTGTCAATTTTTTGGACACAAGGCAGATACATTTTGTGTGTTGTGCGATTGTGAGCTCATGATGCAGATGCATTTATGCAGTGTCAGTGGCTCAGTAGGTAGCATACTCGCCTCTGAGGCCGGGAGATCAGAGGGCTGTGGGTTCAGTTCCCACATCTGGCACTTGGGTTAATATCCCAGTACTGACACTGTAGTGTAGCATGAGAGGGGTGCTGCATTTCTGAGGTGCCATCTTTCAGATGAGATGTTCAACCGAGGTCCCATCTGCCTGGATTGGTGGTAGTTCAGGTGGATGTTAAAGATCCCATGGCACTTATTGAAAAAGAGTAGGGGAATTTCCCCGGTGTCCTGGCCAAATTTCCCTCATTCACTAAATACCACCAACAGCTTAATCTGGTTCAAGGTCAACTGGAATTCATCTGTATCCCCTTCCCCCGCGTTGTGCCTGAAAATAGGCAGGATTTGTCTAGTGCACTTACCCGGTCAACAAAAGCTAAATAAATAAATAAATAAAATTTCATACTGACATTATCAATTAAAGCAGCATTCCAAGAATGTGGTGACAATTTTGAACTGTACTTTTTTATGCTATTTTACATTGCCAGCAATTAGTTACCTCCGAATCGTGACCTGAATGATACACTTCTTTTCACAATTTCTGCCTGCTTTACTTAGTTGACTACTTTTTGTCATGTATGAAAAAAAATTTGCACACCTTTAAATATTATTATGACCAGGTTTGTATTTATTTGCAACTGCTTTTCAATAAATATTGTTCTGTGGGGTCATAAAACACTGCCTGCTGCATAACTGTTAATTTACAACAGAAGTGATATATGACAACTATTGTAACTGACGTGATGGAGAAAAGCAGTGGAAAATACTGACAAAAACCTGGTCAGCACCATATTAAAAGGAATGCTCCTTTCATTATTTCACACATGAAAAAGGTAGTACAGCAGACTCAAATACTGGATATTATAGTATCATGCGAGTCAGGATGTAAGTAAAGGAAGTTGTAACATAGCATTAAAAAATATAGGTCAGAGTTCTCAACAGATTGTTGAACTGCTGCTTTACAGAGATTTACCACGTTACAAGTTATGGTGTTGCACCTAACCTAATATGTGAGCACCTTACTTCAGGGAATCTTTCTTGCTCCACATAGTGCAATGCATTTCTGTGAAACCGCCTGTAATTTCATTACAGTGTGTCACATCACAGAGAATTCCCATTCAGAAAAGCACAAATTCTCCCCTTGTCAATCAGCGTTAGGATGTGATGCCAGGGGAGCATGGTCGTGCTCCACTATACTGAATGTCCAATAGCTATCTGAATGTTTCTTTATCTTATAATGTTCACTTTATGGTGAAATGTGGGCATGTTTCCACTAACAATGCTCTTGTTACTGAAGCGTGCCCCCATTCTCAAACTGACATTATAATATAAAAACATTGAAGCTACCGGACAATCGGACATTCACTATAATAGAGCACGCACCCGCTCACCTGGCATCACATCATGATGATGAGAAGGGGCAAAGTGGGCTGCTTTCGAAATTCCTCCGTGACCGACACACTTGTAGTAGCTGAGGTGCGTTTTCTGAAATATGACCGCACTATGTTGAAGATGAAGCAATAAGATTCCCTGGAAGCAAAAGCTCACCTATCGGGTGCCAATGCTGTAACTGTGAATCTCTGTCATGTCTGTTTCTGAAACAAAATAGTTATAGAGCCTCAGTAATGTTTTACTTTGTGTCGGGACTCATGAATCAGATTTTAAGTGTTCGCGAACAGCATGAAGACTGAGCAATGCAGTATGTTGTGCTAAACTGCATGTGTGCTGTCACTGTTCTTTCCTGTGTGTGCTTACATTGTACAGCTTCATGCAAACATATATATGGTAAGACATGTTGCAGTATCAAGAATAAAGATAACAAAGAATACCTGATGTATATTTTATTGGTACCATCAGCACCAGCGGACTAAGTGATATGATATTTTTTCAGATTTATCAGGTCTCTGTGCACCTCAGCCATTCACAGTGCACACATGACTTTCGGAGATCATAGCACAAAAAAAAATGTTCTCCTAAAAATTATGTGACAGTTTATAATGTGACTAAGGTGCACTCTGGTCAGACACCTCTGAAAAGTATTGTTTCACTTAGTCCACTAATGATGATGGTGACAATAAAATATACCTTATTCTGCTCGCTATTCTTTATAGCATAAACACTGCAACAAGTCAGCAACAGCAATATATCTTTGCAACACTGCACAATGTCTGATGTCTCACACACACACGAAACAACACTGACTGCACACATGCAATTTTACATCATACTTGCCCTGCTCACAACAGCTTTCCACAAGCACTCCAAAACAAAAAGTCAACATTACTGAGGCACTGCAACAACAGAAGGGAACATGTCTATTATTAAACAATAAAAAAACACACAAAAACAGTACAGCACAGTAGTGGGGGGGTCCAGAAAAATCCTTAATGGGGATGCCGTGGTGTTTGAGCAGCAGGTGCAGCATTGCCACTATTTGTAGCTGCTGTTGCTAGATCTGATCAACCTGCTGCTGCAGCACCACCCTCTTTGTTTCCTTGAGTGCTGCCCACACAAGAGCAATGTCGGCCTGTGTTGCAGGCACTGTGCGGAGTCCACTGCAGCTGGAAACCCAGGTAGTGGTGGTGCTGGAGAGGGTGATGCTGGTGGCTGTGGTGGCGGTGGAGCAGCTGCTGCAGTTGCCCTCCTCCTGCTGCAGCGGTGAGGCACAACCGCCCCAGCACCCTCTGCCACTGCCACAGAAGGACCAGCAGGTGGATCCCTGGCCCCTTCAGTGGCAGCCTGCCACTCCGCCTTGTGGTGGTTTGCCATGTGCGTGCACTGGCCACTGGTCCACA
Source organism: Neoceratodus forsteri (assembly GCA_016271365.2). Classification (NCBI taxonomy): domain Eukaryota; kingdom Metazoa; phylum Chordata; order Ceratodontiformes; family Ceratodontidae; genus Neoceratodus; species Neoceratodus forsteri. The sequence goes on from CM057449.1 coordinate 741,896,487, forward strand.
AATGTGTCCCCCAGGGGCCACGGCTCACCAGCACACAACACAGACTGTAAACCACGATTGTGCTGTCTCCCCCACACAGATAAAAAACTGCCACACTGGGGAGCTGTGGGGGGGACCAGATATACAGTTTGGACCACCTACATTTACCTAGGGCTCCACCTGCGGCTGTGGAGGTGATGGAAAGGGTGATGCTGGAGACCCTGCAGCTGCTTCTGGTGGTGGTGGTGGTAGTGGCGGAGTAGGTGGATGCGCAACCACTGGTGGCACTGGTGCTGCTGCTGCTGCTTCCACAGGGAGGGAAGCAACACCCAAGAGTCGGGAGCGGTCCAGTAACACCCGACCACCCCCACGTGTGTGCACTCCTCTCCTCTGCCCACGCCCACGGGCCACAGACTCTCCTTGTCCCGGGTCCATCGCACACAAGTCCCCGACTATCAATGAATCCCAATGCCTAACCTTCACCCGCACTCAGTTTCACACTCTCAGACATGCACACACACAGTCACACAGACATACACACACAAAACAAAACAAAACTTAGAAAAAATATTCAGCACCAAAAAAACAATCACAAACACAGTACAAAAACGAAATAAAGATGTAGCTATTAAAAAAGCTGTTTTTTTCTGCACAAAATCACTGGGAAACAAACTGCTCTCCTCTCTCACCAAAAAACCCTCCTCCCTCTACAATTGCAAAGGAGAAAGTGAAAGTAACTGCTTTTCTGACTCACTTCCTTCCTGCCTGGCTAAAGCATGTGACTTACAGTACTGTACGCCATGTGATGTGGAGGCTGCCTATTTGTTTTCACTAGCCTTACTTCACGTTAAGGCAGAATGACATCTTGCCAATCATAATAAGAAGGCAAAGTGAGCACTTTCGGTGGCCATTTTGCGTAGGGCTGCGCCAATGCTAAGTGGTCACTGCCATTCCACTTTGCCAGCAGATTTAAAATTAGCTGCATCTCTACCAATGAATGAGAGTGGCTGGAGTGGTGAGTGTCACTGATAATGCTAGGAAGATTGATTTCTGCATAGCTTCCTGAATGACATACGCCCTCCATCATCATGTACACTATCGTGCGCCATTCAGCTTGTGGACCGATAGTGCTGGTGGCTGACTGTGCTGTAGGTTAGGAAGGGGAAGGGACCGGGCTATCCTGGATATCTTGTTACATGTGGTCCCCAAATCAAGACATGGGGGCCAGGAAAGGGGCCTAACAGTGACGATTTGGGGGTGGTGGTGTGATTGGGGGCGCTTTTAAAAATGCCAGGCATATGTAATTAGTTTTTAATCCATGTAGAACAGCAGGTAAGGGGTGAGAGTGTAAATCGCAGGCGTGTAGAGGGTGTGGCCTAGGGACCAGCCTTTGCCACCTGGTAAAGGACAGAATTCTTTCTTTAATTTTTAGAATTCCCATGTACTGTATGAGTACCACAAATAGTAGGAAATACCTGGGATGCTATTATTTGCAATTTTGTATAATTTTGAATTATTTAGGATGTGCACACTCATAGTTGCTGATGTTTTGCTATGCTCACGTTTTACATCTACCTTAATTTAGAACACCCCTCCCCCCTCAGCTAGTGGTCAAACAGGAGTGCAGCATGTTTGTCATTCATCTGCATCACCAGGTAAGGAAAAAGGTCTGGCTCCATACGACACACAGGAAACATCAGACCTCACCCAACAACTAACACACTGAAATATGGCCAATGGAAAATCATGTACACAAATGCTCACAGTCTAGGAAGCAAGATCCCAGACCTGCAGGCAATAATGATACAGGTTAAACTGGACACAGTAGCCATTAGCGAGACATGGTTTACCAGTAACCACACTTCGGAGACTTCTGTACCTGGCTATATACTGTTTAGAAGAAACCGAGATGCAAAAGGGAGGGGGGTAGAGTGGCCTTTTATATCAATGAAAATATCAAAGCTACAGAAATTCACAATACACATAAGGAGCCAGAAGAACTGTTGGTCACCCCGGAAATAGGAAATGGCACAGCCATACGAACTGGGTTATGTACAGGCCTCCAGACCAGGGGGAGGACATAGACACATTACTGTTAGAAGATATACAAAACATGACAGCTAAAGGGGAGGTTCTGATAATGGGAGACTTCAACATGCCAGATGCAGATTGGTCAATTCCAACAGGAACATCTGCCAGAACTAGACACATGGTGGATTCCCTGCAGGGGGAGGGCCTCAAACAACTGGTACAACAACCCACAAGAGACAGGGCTCCACTAGATCTAGTACTGACTAACAGGGAAAGGATCACAAATCTCCAGGTAGAAGGTCACCTGGGGCCAGTGACCATCACATGGTATGGTTCAATTTGGCCACTAGAACTAAATCATCCCATTCCAAGGCAAAAATATGGGACTTCAGAGGAGCTGACTTTGATAAGATGACCAACAGAGTTAAGCTAGCCCTGGCAAGAAGAAATACAGGTGAGGAGGTACAGGCAAAGTGGGCAAGCATTAAAGATGCAATACTTGAAGCAATGTCCTATTGTGTCAGAGAGAAAAGGAAGTGCAAAAGAAGAAGGAAACCAATTTGGTTCTCAAAAACAGTAGCAGAAAAGGTCAGAGCCAAAAGGCTGGCCTTCAGGAAATATAAGGGAACACAACACAATGAAGATAGGGAGGCATACCAAAAGTCTCTAATGGAAGCAGGGAAGGCAGTAAGGCAGGCAAAGGCCCAAACCCAGGAAACACTAGCACAAACAGTAAACGAAGGTGGCAAGACTTTCTATAGATACATTAGTGAAAGGAGAAAGTCCAGAAGGGGTATTGCTAAGATCAAAGAGGATAAGGGGGCATGTGAGGAGGAGGACCATGTAAAAGCATTTATCCTAAATAGATACTCCTGCTCAATATTTGCTAAAGAGAAGGTAGGGCAGGGCCCACAGCTCAGCACCATGGACACAGGGGAAGGGAGGTGTGCACTAGTCCCTTCACAAAAGAAAGGGTCCTACAAGAGCTCGATAAGCTCAGCGTGGACAAGGCAATGGGACCTGATGGCACACATCCCAGGGTACTAAAGGAGCTAAGGGTGGAACTAGCAGAACCATTAGCAGAACTGTTTAGTGAGTCTCTGAGCACAGGAGAGGTCCCAGAAGACTGGAGAAGGACTCATGTGATCCCGCTCCACAAGAGTGGTAGGAGGGAGGAGGCAGGGAACTACAGACCAGTCAGTCTTACCTCAGTAGTGGGCAAGATTATGGAGGCACTCCTTAAGGGAAGGATAGTATAACACAAAATCCATAGGAGCACAGGATCCAAGACAGCATGGGTTTACAAAAGGAAGGTCCTATCAAACTAATCTCATAGATTTCTTTGACTGGGTAACCAGAGTGGTGGACCAAGGGGGAGCAGTTGATATCGCCTACCTTGACTTCAGCAAAGCTTTTGATACTGTTCCACATCGAAGATTGATTAATAAGCTGGGTAGGATCGGGGTGGGTCAGAAGTTGGTCAACTGGGTGGCAAACTGGTTGACGGGCAGAAAACAGAGGGTGGTGGTAAATGGTATACAGTCAGAAGAGATGCAAGTCACAAATGGGGTACCTCATGATCAGTCCTGGGGCCAGTCCTCTTCAACATCTTCATCAGTGACATTGCAGTTGGACTGGAGGGTAAGGTTTGTCTGTTTGCAGATGACACCAGTTCTGCAACAGAGTAGATGATTCAGATGGTGTGGGCAGAATGAGAAGAGATCTGAATAAACTAGAAAATGGTCGGAAGAAGGGTGGCAACTGGGGTTTAATGTGAAGAATTGCAAGATCATGCACATGGGGAAGAGAAACACTGAAGCCACCTATAGGCTGGGAGGGGAGTTGCTGGCAGTCACAAGGGAAGAAAGCAACTTGGGCATCATCATCACTGATGACCTGAAATCATCCAAGCAGTCCACTAAAGCAGTAGGTAAGGCTAGAGGGATGTATTAGTAGGGGTATCACAAGTCGTAAGAGGGAGTATATCCCTCTTTACAAGACACTAGTTAGGCCCCATCTGGAGTACTCGTGCAGTACTGGACCACACCTTCACAAGGACATTAAGCAAATTGAGGCGGTCCAGAGGAGGGCAACCAAATTGGTGAAGGGACTGCATTAGAAAACATATGAGGACATATTAACAGAGCTCAATATGTATACCCTAGAGCAAAGGAGAGAGACAGGTGATATGATCAAAACATTCAAACACCTTAAGGGCATTAACAAGGTGAAAGTGTCTAACATGTTTCAATATAAGAAAAATAGCAGGACAAGAGGACACAGCATGAGATTAGAGGGAGGCTGGTTAAGGGGTAATTTAAGGAATTTCTTTTTCACTGAAAGGGTGGTGGATGCATAGTATGGCTTACCTCAGGAAGTGGTGGATATGAATACAGTGCAGGGCTTCAAACAGGCATGGGATAGGCATAAGGGAGCAATACAGATGAGTATGAACAGACAGGCTATTGACAGAGCAAAGGCCGATGGCACATTCATAAGGTAGAAAAAATGGTCAGACTGGATGGGCCTTGCGGTCCTTATCTGCCGTCAACTTCTATCAGTCATTCCTTCCAATAGGATTATCCTATGTCTGCACTAAGTTTTGTTAACTCCTTCCACTCTTTTTGCCCCAACTACCTTGGCTGGTAAGATATTCCATGAATCTACCACCCTTTCTGTGAAGAAGTACATTCTCACATCTCTCCTAAATTTACACCCCTCTCCAGCTTTATATCTTGTCGCTTTGTCTTTGAAAACATTTGTTTCTGAAACATACTCCCCTCCTGTACCTTACTGACACCATTTAGGCATTTATAGGTTTCTTATCATATCTCCCTCTCCCTCCTCATTTCCAGGGTGTACATACTGAGTTCCCTCAGTCTCTCCTCATAGGGTATGTAATGGAGACCACTCACTAGTTTAGTTGCCCTCCTTTGGACTGCCTCCACTCTTCGTCCTTTTGTAGATGTGGTCTTCAGAACTGTATACAGTATTCCAGATGAGATCTCACCAGTGACCTATACACAGACAACACACCTCCCTCCTTCTGCTGGTGATCCCTCACCCAATGCAACCCCACATCCTGCGCGTTTCTCAACTGCCTGTGGCAGGTGGAGATAGCAAATGAAAAAGGGCTTTAGAGCGAGAGAGTGCAGAACCACAATGATTATAAGAGAAGGAACCAAAGGCAGCACTCAAAAAATAACAAATACAGAAATAATTTCTAAATCAAGCCATCCAGTATGCAAATGAAGGCTGTACCAGTGCTGGAGTATGTGCTGCAGCACGGCTTTCATCACAGTCTGGTCCTCAATGCCAAATAAAACAAAATCATTGTTTTTCTCTGGCTCCAGAAAAGCCACCGATTTTGAATTCACACTCAGGTATAACAATGGCAACTGTATTGAGAGAGTTGATGAGTTTAAGTGCCTTGGCATCTATCTTGACTGCCACCTCTCCTATGAATACTACATCACCCAACCTATCAAGAAAATTCACCAAAGGCTCAAAATGTTATATAGAATCAATCAGTTTCCCATCCCTGAAACTCGTGCACTTGTAGCAAACAGCTTCCTGCTTCCACTCCTGACTATGGCTCCCTTGTACTGTATACTCCTCCACGCCATCACTTAAGACTCTCAGTAGGTTAAGAACCACATACACAGGATCATCAGATCTCGATACAGGACTCCCCTGAAACACTCACCACTGCCACCCCACACAGCTGCAAATTGGGAAAAGGAGAAATAGCAAATGTGAGATACTACGAGGCCTCACACATATGCCAAGCATTGCTACTTCTGCACTTTTAGCTTACAGATGACTAGCAGCATCACAAGTTCTTCTTGTGAGTCTCTGCTAATGTTTTTGATACTCAGTCACAACAAGGTGGCTCAAAATGGAAGGACTGGTGCCAAGTACTGCAGTTACACTCACACTCTCAGGAATTCGGCTCCTTGGTCTCCACTTCAGGAACAAATGCAGTTAAAGTTGTGAAAAGGATAAACCTCTTTATTGTTAAAAAACATAGCGGCATAGCAGCATCAAGATTCAAGGACTGACCCTCCCACAGCTGAACGTTTTTGCATCACACTAGATGCTTTTTTAAATGCTGACAGGTGCAGAATAGGTGTGTGCTTTACTAGGCTCCTGTTTTAAGAGACAGTATCAGAGCTATACATTCAAAATACACACATGATAAATTCACCCAATAATGAGTTAATTAATTGTAATTGCACCTCATTAACGAAGCCAATAAATATACAAACACATCAAACAACAATACAATAATACAGATAATAAATAAATGTATAAACATAATCCCTTTGATATGTACATATAACAGATTCTAATAAAATGATCTCATCTTTTCTTTAAACAAGGGTTAACTAGCCAGCCCAGTGGTGCTAAGGGGTTGAGGCACTGGACGCCACACCTCATGCAATGCCAGCGACCTGGGTTGGGGAATGACCTCGGGTTATTAGGGGTGCCGGCATGGGGAGGGTGGAGCAGGATCTAGCATGCTGATGGGCAGCTCTCCTCTCTAAGGGTAGTGAGGTGGTTAGCACCCCCGTAGTTCGCTCCCATAGGGTGGAAGTTCGGTTGGTAGCATAAACAGAACAGGGGTGGCAAACAGTTATGGGAGGTGAAGGGCTGGAGTTGGTGTCACGGGATGTGTGCTTGTACCTCCACACACTTGCACAGTCATGTGCCAGGAGCCTCGGGGGTCAAGGGAGAAAACCTGTAAATACCTATGTGTCCCCTATCGCCAGTTGGCAGAAAGAGGTGATGGGGACCAAACAGTTCCATAAAAATTAAAGAAACGAAAAGGGGTTAATTGAGGTGTGGATGTATAACTGGAATACTTAGCACGGCCCTTACCGATTTGAGCCACCTTGTTGTGACTAAACATTGACTCTTTCTGGTGTGCTCAGTGGTGCATTTTGGGATGTAACCAAATTTAACCATGTCAGAGCTGAGCTCTACAGATTCAAACTAGGTCCAAGCCAGGATGCCCCTCCCTCCAGGCCACTACAGTGGCTTTGTGGATTCCTTGTTTTATCATGAAGGTGAGACGAATCATTTTTTAACTTCTAATTTAAAAGAACAAAATATCTCAACAGCAACTACTAACATTACTACAGCGAATACTCCTATAGACATTAAACCTGCATTTACACAATTGGAGAGAGTTGCTTTAAAAGCAAGAAGAATGTATTGGCAGCGACTTTTATTAAATGCATACCTGACAGTTAGGGTTCCTAGAGGACTTTGCTTTACCAAACAACCAGATTTTGGGATTGAGTGAGATTCTGTTCTGACTTGGTGGCAAGAGTTTTTGTTAGAATCCTCAGCTGGTTTAATAAAGTACATCTTTTTGCAGTTAATCTTTTATTGGTGTATCAGAAAAGAGAACATCTTCATGTATAAACAACCAACATGAACAGACATAATTATATGGAATAAACAGTATCTTATCAAGTACAGTAGCTTAAATGGTTAGGACTGCACTGTATATACTGTGAACCAAAGTGTACAAATTGTATATAGTCAAGTAAATTGAAGTAAAACACATAGAAGTTGGCCTAGAAAAATTATATTGGGATGGAAAGCTAAGGAAATCAAGCTATAAGTTATAGACACTGTTGTCCAAATAATGAGGTATATAATGCTGTATAACAAGTAAAGGGGTAGTACGATTTTGAAGTATAATAAAGTGTACAGAAGATGAGCTTGAGAGGAGAAAGAAAAAGGGAGAATATAAAGGAAAAATGAGAAAAAGAGAGAGACAACACATTGTTAAGTAATAATAAAGGTAACAAAAGTTACCATGTAGAGAATAGTCCATATATCAGTTGTTAGGAAATGTAGCAACCTCTAAATATTTGAAATAATCCTGCCAGCATCTATTATATACTTCGAGTTGGTCTGATGAAATACATGAAATACGATCTAGAGAGGCATATTGAGATACGTTTTTCAGAATATCTGTAAAATTAGGGAAAATAACAGATTTCCAATGCGTAAGAGTCTGGCACTTAACTTGAAGAAACAATATGGTCAGCCATCTGTTATGAGAGTGGGATATTTTGTTGTTATCACGAATATTAAGAATATATACTAGGATATGTTTAGGGTCTAGCGTAAAGGAGTGGCCATCCACTTTAGTTGCAAAAAGGTGAATAGTACTCCAAAGTTTCTTTATGGGTGGGCAATGCCAAAGAATATGGAGTAGATCCCCATTAGGAGAATTACAATGCCAACAGTTATTGTTCATCAACAGCCCCATTTGCCGTAGTACTACGGGAGTCCTGTACCATAAATGGAGAATTTTGGTTTGTATGAGCAAACTACGTACGTCTTTAAAACATTTATGGCATAGTGACCAGCATCTTCCCCACTCAGATTCTGTTATATTATAATTCAGTAGTACACTCCATTTATTTTTGGCTTTTAGAGATTGGTCCAGAAGACAGTCTCTAATATTTTTGTAAATAATACTGCTTAGGTGAGATGTTGTTTTAATTCACTGTGAGATATGTTGGTCAAATAGAAATTGTGAAGATAAATGTTGAAAATAAGAATAACATGCAGTACGAAGTTGGAGATATTCCAGAAATCCTGTTTTGGGAGGTTTCAAAGGGTATGGAGAGCACAGAAGATTGGAGTTTTAGGTCATTAGACTTGAGTATGTTGGCCAGAAGGAGGATGCCTCTGTTTTTCCAGTTCATACAAAAATTGGGTGATTATCAAGAAAAATGTTATGGTTATCCAAAATTGGAGCATATGCAATGGGGGTTGGGTTGCATTTAAGGTGCTTGTGTATCAGTTTCCAGTAATAAACAGATGCTGCAATGGTGGGGTGAAAACATATGTTATGAGGACGTTTATAGTAAATAAAGGAAGTAAGAATGTTCCCGGGACAGAGGGAGGCCTCCATGTTGATCCATAATGGTAACTTAGCAGATGGCTTATGAGACCATTGGGTTGTTTGTGAAGCATAGAATGCCCATAAATACACATGAAATCATGGTAGTCCAAAACCACCCCTCGACCAGTGGGAGCAGAGTTTAGTTCATCTAAATCTGGGGCTTTTCCCTTCCCAAAGGAAACTGCTGATTAGTTTATCTATTTTTATTAATAAGTTGGATGGAAGGATTAGAGGAATGTTTTCGAAAAAATATAATATTTTAGGTGAGATTGACATTTTGATGGAGGATATTTTCCCATTAAATGACAGGTTGAGAAGTTTCCATCTATCAAGGGTGGACTTAATAGCAGATAGCAAGGAAGTAAGATTTGCCTCCCATAAACTGTCTAATTTAGGAGTGATCTGAATACCTAGATATGAGATACTTTGAGGTGCCCACCAGAACCCAAGGGGTATTCATGAAAGGCATGCAATGTACATTTAGAGGTAATGCTTTAGATTTATTGTAATATAAGGCTAGTCTGAGAGTGAAGTGAAATTTTAAGTGAACAATTAGCTGTTGACCAGATGTTTTCAGGTCTTTTAACACAATAAGAAGACCGTCTGCATAACAGAGGGAGGTGTAATAAGAATTGCCAACATGTATACCTTTAATGTCTCCTGAGTTGTGAATATAAGCGGATAAGGGTTCCATGATGAGAATGAATAATGCTGGTGATAGAGGACAGCCTTGCCTTGTGCCTCTAACCAGTAGGAAGGAGGAAGAGAGAATGGAATTAGTAAGAATGTTTGCTGAGGGAGAGGTGTACAACAATTTAATCCAGCCACAGAAGTTATTGGTAAAACCAAAATGAGATAATACATGATAAAGGTAATTCCAGTTTAGTGAATCAAATGATTTTTCAAAATCAATAGCAATGGCAATGGCACTCAAATTAAGGGATTTCACTTTGTGAATTAAATTAAATAAAGAACACAGATGATCAGAACCAGATCTGCTTTTAATAAATCCAGTGTACGATGTATGTATAAGATTTGAAATTAGTGGTTCTAAGCAGAGGATTAATAGTTTTGCAAAAACTTACCATCTGTATCAAGCAGTGAAACGGGTCTGTAGCTGGTTGGGAGGAGGGTCCTTATTTTTGGGGGTAAAACAGTGATGATACTTCAGTCATTGTGGGAGGAAGCTTACCAGTAGCTATTGATTTCAGAAAAACATTATAAAGCAGAGGACAGAGGGTATCTGAGAGTAATTTATAGAAATCTACTGGGAAGCCGTCCCCTTCTGAGGATTTACTGGATTTTAAAGAGGCTAAAGCTTTTGAATTTCCTGAAGAGTAAAGGTTCACAACTGACCTTATCATGTTCAGACAGGTGTGAGATTGTAAATTTTGCAAGAAGTGTTGTATTTGGTCATTGTGTGCATTATGTTGTTGCGAGTATAGTTGTTTATAAAAATATTCCATGATATGGTTGATAGAAGGGTTATCAGTATGAATTTGACCTGAATGATCTTTTAAACTCGCAATGTGTCTGTCCGTTTGTTGAGTTTTAAGCTGATAGGAAAGCAACGTTCTGCATTTATCACCTTGTTTCCAGTATTTATGCTTGAGTCTAAAGAGAGCTAATTCTGTTTTACAGGATATAAGGCCATTAATCTTAATTTTAAGTTGAAAGATTTCGAAATGTAGATGGGAATTTGGGTTGGATTTACAATTTTTGAAATATTGCATTTCTTTGTTTTTTAATTGTTTTTCCAAATCTGCGAATTCTTGTTCCCTTAATTTCTTTATATGGGCTGCATAGCTAATGATTTTACTTCTAATTGTCGCCTTTAAAGCTTTCCAGATTGTGCTCATGGAAGTGTCAGGAACTTTACTGAAAGAGAGAAATTCTGGGATTTGGTTCCTAACCAAGGGAAGAAATTCAGGATCTTTAAGTAGAAGAGGATCAAGTCACCAAGATGGAGATTTAGGTGAAGGAGGGCCCCATAATAGGAGTAGTTGAATAGGGGAATGATCAGAAAGCGTAATCGGGACAATGGAGGTTTTTATGGTTTTATCAGTTAAGAAAGGGATGGAGCCAATAATCAATTGTGCTGTAGAATTTATGAAGAGAAGAATAGAAGGTATAGTCTCAATCTCTGGGATGGTAGAGCCTCCAAATATCAGATAAACCAAAATCCTTCATTAACATCAAAAGGGCACTGATACATCTTGGATGTGCATCTATAGAGGAGTTACTTCTATCTAAATAGGTCTCTAAAGCAAGGTTGAGATTGTCGCCTATCACCATTAGTAAATTATGTTTGTTGTTTGACATAATTTATTGTGCTAAATTATGGAAAAATTCTGGGGGAGTCAGAGTTGGGGGCGTATACATTAATTAACATAATGGAGCCTGTAGGGATATTTAATATAGTTATTACCCATTTGCCTTTGGGATCAGTGAAATTATTAATAAGAGTCCACTTAAGGTTGTTATGTATCAAGATAGCCACCCCTCGTTTTTTGGAAGAGAAAGAGGATGCATATATTTGACTGACCCAGTCTCTCTTGAGTCTAATGACGTTCTCAGCCAATAATTTAGTTTCTTGTAAGAAAGCAGTATGAGCGTTATGTTTTTTGAGATAAGTAATGATTTGCTTGCGCGTTCAAGGAGAGTTGAGTCCCTTAATATTCCAGGAATACAGTATTAAGTCAATCATGGTAATAGGGTTCAAAGTGTAGGAGCATCCAAAAATATAAGGGATTCCAGTTAATTAAAGACGAGGATAACACAGACTCAAGTGGGAGGAGGAAAAGATATATAGAAGTGTGCAGGATCAAAAAGCTATATGGACTAAGAAGTTTGAAGTAATAGCAACCAGTGGGTCTCTCTAGGAAGCAGTGTAATAAAACAGTTTTAAACATTATAACTAGGTTAAAATGAAACTTATCAAACAGTACTAGGCTACGATCAGTGTTGGGTAAGTTACTTTTTCTATTACTTTCTATTACTTTTGAAAACTTGTTCCAAAAAGCTCTGTGCAGTCACTAGCAAGGATGGAGAGACTGGAAGATGTAATACACCTTACAGTAACATTTACTATGTCTTTTATACAGAAGAAATATGTAACTGTAACTGATTACATTTATTTAAAGTAACTAGAAACTAACCTATTACTTTCAAAAATGTAATCTGTTATAATTATTATTTTGTATTGTTTTTTGTATTAAAGAAATAAGTAACTATAATTATAAGGTGTATTACTTTGTCTAATACGTCTCCATCCTTGCTAGCTGCACAGAAACTTCCCTGAAATCAAGTTTCAAAACATAATAAAGTAATAGAAAAAGTAACTTACCCAACACTGGCTATGATATAAACAATTAAGATGTGTGGAGGGATAAGAGTCAGCACAAGTGCCAAAAGACTCTCCTGCCACACAACCGGGCGCGAAAAAGTAGTTAGTAAGAATTAAAAGTAGATACAGTAATGAACTATTTATAATCTTAAGCTACAAACTATATGTCACAGTGTATTAAGTATTATTATAGTAACAAGTAATTAAATAAGTATTTAGTATCCCTTGAAAGGGACCAGAAAAACAGGTTACTCACCTGTAACAATAGTTCTAGGAGTGGTATATGTTGTTCAACCACACTGTCTGGCATTGTCCCTTTCCCCTTTAAATCTTGCCGGAAGTCTTCAAGCTGGCTCCTCCCACCCACCTGGGTGGTAAATACCTCGGCTCCGCCCCATGATGCCAGATCTAGCCCGCTGGAAGCCAGGTTGTGCACCTTAAGCCGGGGAGGTCGGGTGGGTGCATGTGGATGAACAACATATACCACTCCTAGAACTACTGTTACAGGTGAATGACCTGTTTTTCTAGGAACGTGGATATGTTGTTCATCCACACTGTCTGGCAGACTCCTAGCAGTTCTCCGGGAGGAGGGAGGCAAGGCGCACACCCCCTACTTAGGAAACAGAGATTGGAGAGCCAAGGCCCCAAAACCAGCATCACGTCGTGACTCAAGGTCAATGTGGTAATGGGTAATGAAGGTGTTCGCTAACTTCCAGGTAGCAGCCCGACAGATTTCCTGGATAGGGATGTCCCTGGAAGCAGCCACTGAAGCAGCAGTATGGCGGGTAGAATGAGCTCTTATCCCCTTGGGAGGCTCCTTGCCTGCCAATTCATAACACAGACTTATGCATAATGTGATCCATCTTGCAATAGTCCGCTTGGCTGCAGGTCTGCCAGAAGCGGTTTCAGCGTAGGTGACTAACAACTGGCAAACCTCTCCCGGAATTTCCGCCGTCCTCTCCTTATAGTAGGAGAGAGCACACCTGAGGTCCAGAGTATGGAGCCTGTACTCGGCATCCGAGGTGTAGTTATGGCAATATACCGGCAGAGTCAACACCTGATTGAGGTGAAACTCTGACACCACCTTCGGAAGGAATTTCAGGTGGGGGCGCAGGACATCTTTGTCTCTGTGAAAGACCAGACAAGGGGAGTCCACCGAAAGCGCCTGAAGCTCCCCTGTCCTTCTGGCTGATGTGATAGCCACCAGGAAGGCAGTCTTCCACGACAAGTGTGACAGCTCACACTTGTGCATGGGTTCGAATGGCTTGCCCATGAGATCTGCCAAAACCAGCAAGAGATCCCACGGAGGTGGAGGTTCACGCACAGGAGGGGATATGTGATCCAGACCTTTGAAAAAGTGCCCGATTACTGTCTCCTGTGCCAACGTCGGCTGACCGGCCCGCACCCGGTTAGCAGAGATGGCTGCCAGGTGCATCCTAAGGGTCGATGACCGAAGACCCCCTTTGGAGAGGGACCAAAGGTAGTCCAGAATGTTAGCCACAGAGCAGGATAAGGGGTCCAGGCTCTTTCCCTGACACCAAATGGAAAATCTTTTCCATTTGAAGGCATAACATTTCCTGGTCGATTCTTTTCGAGATGCTTCCACCACGGTGTAGACATCCTCAGAAAGACCCAAAGCCTGGAACTCTAGCCGCTCAGTAACCAGGCTGTGAGGTGCAGGGATTGAAGGTCCAAGTGGAAGACCTTTCCCTGGTTCAACGATATCAGATCCAGGCGTGTACAAAGCCACTCCGGGGCCCTGCAGCTGAGGCTGAGGAGATCTGGATACCAGAACTGGCGTGGCCAATCTGGGGCTACCAGGATCATCTTCGCCTTGTCCCTCCTCACCTTGAGTAACACCTTGTGGTTCAAGGGAAATGGAGGTAAGGCATAGAGGAGGTCTGGGGTCCACAGCCTCGAGAAGGCATCCCCCTGCAGTGAGCCCTGCTGAGGGGGGCGGGTATGGTACAGCCTCAGCTTGGTGTTCTCCCTGGAGGCAAACAGGTCCACCAACAGTTTGCCCCAACAGGAGAACAGATCGTAAGCTACCTCTGGATGGAGATACCACTCGTGGGATGTCTGGCCTATGCAGCTGAGAGCATCCGCCAGTTGGTTTGACACTCCTGCCACATGGATGGCTAGGAGATCTGCCTTCAGTCGGCTGACGAAGGTCCAGATCCGGAGCGCCTCCTTGCATAGCAGACTGGAATGCATGCCGCCCTGTTTGTTGAGGTAGTACATGGCCGTGGTATTGTCCATCTGGACTTGAACCACTTGACCCCAGAGCTGAGGCGCGAAAGCTGACAGGGCCAGTCTGACTGCTCTGAGCTCCAACAGGTTGATGTGGCATCGGGACTCCTCGGGGTCCAGAACCCGTGAGCTCTGTTGCCCCCCATGTGGGCTCCCCAGCCCATGAGAGAGGAGTCGGTCGTAAGGACGACCGTCGGCTCAGGGTGGACAAACAGGATTCCTTCCTTCAAGTGACTCAGGATGGTCCACCATTGGAGGGCATCCCACATCCTCTGGGTGACCATGACCAGCTGGTCAAAGAGACCTTGACGCTGAGACCACTGGGTGGCCACCTCCCATTGGAGGGGTGCATGTGCAGTCTGGCCCAATGGACCACTGAGGTGCATGCCACCATGTAACCCAGGAGGCACAGAAAGTCCCGGGCAGGGCACAAGTGCCCAACCAGAAATGATTGGGCAAAGGAGGAAAGAACCTCCGCCCTGTCCACCGGGAGCCGAGCTCTGGCTTGACAAGAGTCGAGTTCTGCCCCGATGAAGCCCATCACCTGAGAAGGCACGAGGTTCTGACTTGGCCTCGTTGATTAGGAGGCCCAGGTGGGAGCAGGTTCGGAGGGTCAGGTCCCTGGACCTCTCCACCTCCTGAAGGGAGGAACCCGCCAGGAGCCAGTCGTCTAGATAGGGGTAAATGTGAACCCCTTGACGCCGTAGATGGGCTGCCACCACTGCGATGCATTTGGTGAAGACCCTTGGGGCCGATGACAGGCCGAACGGCATGGCTCTGAACTCGTACAGGGTCCCTTCGACCCTGAAGCAGAGGAACCGCTGATGGGACGGATGGATTGGGACGTGGTAGAATGCATCCTGAAGATCCAGTGTACAGAACCACATGTTTCGCTCCAGGGATAGTATAATCTGGTTCAGAGTTATCATCCGAAAGGTGCGAGACCTGACATACCGATTCAGGTCGTGGAGATCTAGAATGGGGCGCCAACCCCCCGTCCGCTTGGGCACCAGGAAGTACCTGGAGATGAAGCCTGGGTCTGAAGGAGGATCCGGCACTGGAGCTACTGCCTCCTTGAGGAGGAGCTGAGCAATGGCATCCCAAAGGGCCGACTGAGCGTCAACTGAGATCCTTTCCTCCCATGGGGCCCGGGCCCAGCTGGGGGGGTACTGCTCGAACTCGAGAGGCAGTCCCTGCCCGACCACTTCCAGAACCCACCTATTCGAAGTGATACCGGACGAGGCGGAAAGAAAGTGGCGGAGCCAGCCCCCACCACGGGAGGACCCAGAACTGGTGTGACGGATGCAGGGGAGGCCACCCCGACCTGTCACTGTGCAGGCCTGGAGGAGGAGGAGGCACCTGGACCAGCACCTCAGCCTCCTTTGTGGGTCTGTTGGGGACCTTGCTTGGGCCTAGGGTGCCAAGCTTGAGCCTGCTGCTGTTGCTGACCTCCCTGGAAGGAGGGCTGTCTGACCGCAGGGGAAGAATGCCGAAAGGACTTCTTGCGCTTCTGCTGGTTCTTGCCCAAAGAACCTTTAGCAGAGGTGGCATCTAAGGTGGCATTAGACTGCTCAATGCACCCTAGATGACCTGCCACTCCCGGACCGAAGAGGTCGGTGCCAAGGAAGGGCACGTCAGCTAGCTTGTGCTGAGTATCCGCAGGAAAGGAGGATAACCTCAGCCAAGCACTGCGGTGAGAGGCTACCGTGGCAGCTAGTGAACGGGCACAGGAATCACAAATGTCCAGAGCCGTCTGGTGCTGTTGTTTGGCAACAGCCCGGCCCTGGTCCCGGACCTGCTTGACCGTGGTCTGCATGTCTGCTGGGAGAAGAGGGAGAACTTCATCAAGCAACCCCAAAAGGAGACGTGAGAGAAGTGTGCCATGATCACTGCTGAGCTAGCCTGACGAAGGCCTAAGGATGATGCAGCATAGACCTTCCGGGCCGAGTGGTCCATAAGTTTGGACTCCTTGTCCGGAGGGCGGTCAGCATCCATAGAGCTACCCATTCGCCTAAACACTGAGGCAGTCACAAGGCTTTCTGCCGAGGGATGCTCAGTGAAGCCCACCAAAGACCCCATGGCACCACGTACTTGCGGGCCATGCGGGTAGAGGGAGCCGGGCAAGAGGCTGGACACTGCCAAAGTTCCAGAGCCAGGCCAACTATGGCTGCGGCCACTGGGAAGGCCTCCGTTGGAGTATCCCCCCTCTTGAGAATATCCGTGAGAGGATATTCTGCCTTCTTCTGAATGGGCTGCAGAGGCATACCTGTGGACTCTGAAATGAGTCGAAGGATGCCCTGGAAGGAAGAAGGCCCTTCCTCCATGCCTGACACTGACAGCTCATCATGAGAGTGAAGGCTGGTAGTATCCGAATCCGAGGAGGGCTCCTAGGGCGCTCAGTTTTAAGTGATGGACAACCTATGGGGCAGGCCCGTAGTCGGTCGGTCCTCCTTAGAGGGAACCCCTCCCTAAGGCTGTTTTGGTGGTGGTTCCACCAAAATTGGTGGGGAGCCCGTAACAGGCCAAGCCAAAATGCTCACCAGACCCACCGGAGAGAGAACCGGAGTCCTCGGCACCGAAAGAGTCGGTGTCGGCCGAAGAGGCTGAGGCCAAGTAATGGCCAGTACTGCTGGGGCAGCTGGCTTTTGACCTGTTAAAAGAAGTTATTACCACATGAGGTCCTCATAATGTCAACGGAGCTTCCGTCTAAGTCTCTCCTCGTCCGAGGAGGATGAGGAATGGTGGCGGCACCTCTTCCGGGAGTGTTTGTGGCCCTTTCTCGGTTTTTCGACTGACGGGGTCCTACTCCTCAATCAAGACCAACGGCATTGGCTCTGTCGGTCGGGAGAAGCTGGATTCGGTGAGAACCGGGGTTCCGGCTCTTGTCCCTCGATCGGGATGCCCGAAGGACGGGTCTCCTTGTCGGGGAAGGAGAGAATAGGAGTCCTCTCCAGAGAGTCATCAACAGGTGTCGGCGACAACAGCTCGATCGGGTCGAGAGAAATCTTGGCCGGTTCTGCCATATCCTCGGCTTCGGTGCCCTGGCCTGACGGAAGGTCCGAGAAGCCGGCAGCCGAGGAGGCAATCTTGACCGTGGTCGAGACCCCTTGCTCCTGAGAGTTGGACTGCTCTCGGTCCCAGGACCATCTTCTTCGGGTAGAAGAAGATGGTTTAGGATCCTTATCCTTCTTCTTGGATCAGGAGGAGTTCAAGCCCAAGGGTGCCTCACCCTTAGTAGTGAGAGACTGGCACAACTCCCGGAATCCCGGAAGGATCCCGTGAAGGTGGAGCCCAAGTTGAGCGGCACGAAGAAGCTTCAGTTGGCCGAAGCTTGGGCAGCTTCTTCTTCGAAGGCTGCCATCTGCTTGAGCTGCTCGGCAGATCCCGCAGCCATGGAAACCGCCCACCTGGCCTCCTTCGATTTCACCAGTGGAATGCGAGGCTCCGGTCTCCCCAACATGAGGCGCGCCTTACAGTCCTCCAGAATGGTGGGATGGAAGGCTGAACAGATGGTGCACGCCGAAGTATCATGCACGGCGCCGAGGCAGTATACGCACGAGAGTTGGGGATCGGTGCGAGACATTTTTTGTCCACAAGGACACCGGCGAAACCCGGGGGACAACTTGTCCTCCATATCCAAAGCATTTGGATCTGAATCATACACTCTTATGAGTTTTAAGGTGAGTAAGTGCGGTGAAAACCGTCGATTTGACTCCAGGACCTCTGTTACTGCAAGGTAGCATGAGGGAACCTGTATCTTCCAGCAGAAAGGAAGATCTGGCATCATGGGGCAGAGCCAAGGTATTTACCAGCCGGGTGAGTGGGAGGAGCCAGCTTGAAGACTTCCGGCAAGACTTAAAGGGGAAAGGGACACTGCCAGACAGTGTGGATGAACAACATATCCACGCTCCTAGAAACACCATTTCAAAAAGGCAAAGATAATTTAAATTTTGAGTGCAAAATCCGGGAGTTAGTAATAAACATCGAGCTGAAATAATTCAGTTCGATAATGAAATAGTAGTGCCAACCTATTCTGATAAATTGTACTGTACTGTGTGAGCTTAAGGTGGGTCTGACAGATTAATGAATCCCTTACAGCCATCACTGTACATCAATATACGTTATCTATACATATATACTGTATATATAGATGTATCAAATAGGAGAGCCAATGTATCTTGATCGGTTAATTTACAACTTAATGAGGCACCATATCAATTATAGTCCAATAGTAGAATACAGTGTATTGCATATATGATACTAATTAGTGAGTCAGATAGAGTATATACTGTACCCAGCAATGTATTTAAATATTTAGAGTAATTCATGGTAAGTCAGGCTTCAAGGTTTGGTGTGCCACATTTGCAACCATCTAAAAAGGAGGAATAGGTGTAGTAACTCTATGCATGAATATTGCCTAATTAGAGGTGTAAATGCGTAGTGGAGAAATTAGGGTTTTGTGTAGCTCTAATAACATCCAACTATATATGATTCATCACAATATTAGAAATTTAATTGTGCGCTTCAAGCCTAGATGTCACACTTCATAACTACATGTTAGATGCCAAGAGTGATAGTCGTGGCTCCTCAATCTTGAAAATGGCCTGCAATGCACTAGATATGGGAGTGTCTTATGAGATTTGAGCACTGATGACTACCTTATCTGTACCCTTGTCTGAATGGGTGGTAATAAAAGAAGGGAATATAATGAAGGAATGTGATGAGGATTGGAATAAATTTAGCCAAAAATTGCCAGGCAGAGATATAGGAAGGGAGAGGGGTAAATTATCATTGTGAAAAAGGAGTAGAGGAATTAAGTATATGAATACCAATGGTGCCTCATAAGGGGTCCGCCATCATAGATATTAAAAAATCAACACAGTATTTGTATTCCAACACTGCAAGGACAGTAAAGGCTCACAGGGCAACACTGAACTTTATATACACCTCTATGCCCACTCTCCCTTAATTGAAATAAGTAATAATCAGATTGTGGAGAGGGGCAACACAACATTATTGCACCAGAGGATAAAATTGTTTCACTCTGATTCCAATAGAACAGGGGTTTTGTTAATGCCTAATGGTTTAATGGTAGGCACATCTATTAAAAGCTTCCCAAATTATCTGATCCAAGTAACTAGTACAATGAGTAGTAACATATTTATTTAAGTGCTCCTGTGTGATAATAATCAAGGGCCTATGAATTTAACTTTATTTGGAATCTTATATTAAGCCCTTCGCATAGTATTAAAGCCGCGATGTACAGACTTCATTTCAAAACCTGTTGGCAGTGGAAGTAGTTAGTCTGAAGAGTAGGTGAACACCACAGCTAAAGCGAAGGGTAAATGCAGCTCATTTTAAACCTGTATGATTCAACTTTAAATTGAACCTAGAGTGAGCCCTTCACATAATGTAAATGCCACGATGTATAGCCTTTAATTTCGAAACCAGTTTGGGTACAAGTAGTTGGTCTGGAGGAGACTAAAGTGAGGGGTAAATGCAGCTAATTTCAAGCATATATGCATTCAGTTTTAAGTCAAATTTGTTATGAGCCTTCGCATAATGTTAATGTCATGATGTACAGTCTTCCATTTAGAGACCTGCTGGGAGTGAAAGTAGGGTTAGGCTGGAGAAAAAGTGAACATCGGGCTACAGCGAGGGATAAATGCAGCTCACTTTAAACCAAATGAGGAGAGAGTTCAGTAGTTCTAAGTTACAAAAAGGAGTATAACTATTAAAAGATGCAGGTTTGTTTTTGTTGGCTTCTTGTGAAACAGAGATTGCTTTATGCTTGAGCTTCCCTCTACATTTTTTCTTAGGTGGCTCGAAGGGTTTCATAAGGGAACTAGCCACAATTTCTGCCCATAAGGAGTCTGCTGAGACTAAGTCTGGTGGAGAACTGCCAGAGATAGTCAGAATAGGCTTGGGTTCTTCCTTATCAATTTCTTCCTGCGATGATTGCAAGTCTTCTTCGAGCAGAGCAAATTTGTTGGAGAGGGGGATAGGACAGGAAAAGTTAGTGTGATGCTCCATGGTGCTCGGGGACACTCCAGAATCCTCACTTGAGCAACAAGTGTTCCGGGTGGCACAGGGACAGTTTCTAGCCTGTATTCGGGCTGAAAGTCTGGAAGGGAGGACAGTGTCAGTATCCCCAGAGGAAGATCTCTTAAACTCAGCTTTATCACTACCAAGGTGAGCCTCTTGCAACACAGATTGAGTAAATTCGGGGTTGACACTTGGTTGAGCTACCATGTTGTTGTTTGGGAGGGAAGATTCTGCGATGTTAATACTGAGATAATTAGATAGAGCTTTGAGTGTGTTGAAATGTTTAAATGAATTGTTAACAAACAAGTGCATTATCGTCAGGTACCTCAGGGGAAATTTAATTCCTTTCTGATGGAGCAAGGGTTTAATCAGGTTGAAAGCTTTCCTTTTTAAGGTGAGTTTTTCAGAAAAGTCTCTGAAAATCATAATTTTGTGCTCTTGCCACTTGATCTCCCCAAGTTCTCTGGCTCTCTTAAGTATAAGTTCAGTATGTGAGTAATTTAAGAATCTGGCAATTATGGGCCGCGGTCTTTGTGAAGGGCCTGGTCAGGGGCCCAAGGATTTATGAGACCGCTCAAGGATGAAAGATTGTTCAGGAGGAAGCTTAAGTAAGGCTGGCAGAACATGCTGTAATAACGCGCTGATGTCTCCAAGTTCGGTGTCCTCAAGGAAACCGAGGAACTGGAGATTATTCCTGCAGTTTCACTTTTCAGTATCATCCATTTTGGCTTGTAAATTCTTAATTACTCTGTTTTGTTCTGTTATAGTGGCATGTAAATCTTGAATCGCATTTCATTCTGCATTGTCTTAGTTTCATTAGATGTAAGTCGGATGTCCAACGATTGTGTATTAGATATATTTTGCTGTGTTGCCACCTTCAAGTCATTGATTTTAGATATTAATTGGTGGAACATAGATTAGATTTTTGTAAGAGAGCCTGCACTCGTAGTTTGGAAGGCCATTTTCCTAGGCCTCAGACAGTATAGGTCTTATCAAGTTAAGAAATCGAGAGTAGATGGATGAAAGCAATTAATACTTCACCAGAGTTACTCTGTGATGTCTATAGAGTTAGATCCCAGTTAACGGCACTCGAATTGTACCTGGATTGATGATGATTGCTGGACTATCCAAGGAGAGTAAGGATTAGGCTGCCATCTTCAGCAAAGCCAGGACAAGCCCCATAATAGCAGTACTAAATAAAGTACATCTTAAAAGACAGTGAACCAGTTAAACAGAAGATTAAAATGGAAGCATTAGAAAAAGAAGCAACAGTACTAACATTTGCAGGCCATCAAGATTACAATCAATTCAGAAGGCAATTAAAGGAGAACATTCAAAAATATGATGAATAAATTAAAAGAGTTAAGCTTAACAAGTCTGAGTGTGATAGAAAAGATTATTTGGAAGGAAGGATTTTCAATTGGAAAAAACAAAACAAAGTGATTAAATCAATTTTGAAAAAGCAATCAGATGTGCAAAGTAATCAGATTGTAGAGACACTTAGACCAGTGGATCCATGTCTGAAAATAACTCAGCTTTTTTAGAGTCCAGTCAAGAGGACTTGCCACTGAGCCAGGAAGGTCCAGTTGCACAGAAGTTCATCCAAATTGTGAACGCCAATGCAGAAATCAACCCTCTGACCCACTCAACTACCAGAATGCACGTCGAGGAGGAGTCCTCACATTGCAAAATTCAAAGAAAACGAATACAAAGAGGTACTAAAGGAAAGGGAAGAAAACATAGGAAGAGGAAGGGTTTGAGGGAATTGAACCCACAGTAAGTGGGGAGCTTACAACTATGGTCGCAACAATTACCACCACCGAGCAATTGGAGTTCATAGAACGAAAGGTACTGAATAGTAATGACATACACAATATTGTCATTAATATTTTGGACTACTGTTTGCAGGATAATGAATATCAAGTTTTACAGAAAGGTCTGACTTTTATCCCAACAGAAATATTAATGAATTTGAGACTTTTGTTGACTTTTATAAATTTACTCGGAACCTGCTTCTATGGGCATTCTTTTTTGAGAAAGAAGATGGTAACAGCACTATAACACACTCTGATACTATAAGTACTGTGAGTAATACACAAGAACTGAATGAAACGAGGACTTTCCAACCCACATCTACTTCTGTTCCCCCTCAAATGTAACTGTTTCACTGCTTGAAAAAGCATGTGCATGAGACCTAGAAAATATGTTTCAGCATTTAGAAAATGCAAGGTATTATAACTGTACAGCTAGTGAGGAAGCAGCAATAAATAGTTTGAAAAACAACAGTGAAATTAGTATTAAGCCATCTGATAAGGGGGGTTCAATTGTTGCATGAGGTAAAATGGATTATGAGAAGGAAATGTTAAGGCAACTATCAAATAATGCTTTTTATGTACCACTGAAAGGAGATCCTACTGATTTGTTTAAAAAGGAAATTGATGTGCTAATTGATTAAGCTTTTTTGAATGGTGTTATAATTAGAGATACAAATGATTTTCTGAGAGTAGGTCACCTGACACAGGCTGTAATGTATGGACTTCCCAAAATAAATAAAAGTTTAAATAGTCCAACAGCTCACCCAATTGTGGCTAGTATCAGTTCCGTTACTGAGCCACTGGCAAAATTTGTTGATGAAGCTATTAAAGCCGTTGCACAACAAACTAGATCGTACCTCAGAGATATGACTCATTCATTAAATCCTTTGGGGGAAGTCTGTGTGGAGCAGGAGTGGTATCTGTGTGACGGGGGAACCCCCTGCCATGGTAATGGGCCATTTTTTTTTCTCTTCTAAACCTTCTGTTGCAACAGTTTACTATTTTTCTGCTTTTACTCTATCTCTATAGTTCTAGTCTGGAAGGTTGGCCAGCTTCAGGCACTCCTCCTCCCTCCTCTCTCTTCACTATAACTCGCTGTCATTTTTGCTATATCCACTGTATAAGTTCCAGAAAATAGGGAGGTTAAATTGGTGACCTCTGAATCTTAAGGAAGTATGAAACTACTGGTGCCAGAATGTTCATAGGTTCATAGATAGAATCAGGTCCATAAGCTACAAGAGCCATATAAGGACCTGCCACTAACTCAGTGGGCATAATTCCATCTTTCTTTTCCCATGTATTTATCCAGTAAGTACTCAAAACTGGACAAGCTTCCTGCTTCTATCACTTGTTTGGGGAGACCATTCCAAACTTTCACCACCTTCTGATTAAACCACCTCTCTCTTTGACTTGTTCTATAATTCTCATGTACTCGTGTTCCCAACCTCACATTTTCTTTCAAAGTTAATCTGGCTGCTTAACATAGCATACCATCACTCACTGATCTATACAAATAGCATAAATCACACCTTATCCTTCTATAGGCCATTGAATACAGACCCAGGTGTGTCAGTCTAGAGTCATATTCTGAGCTAGCCACCTCCTTAATCTTTCTAGTGAAACTCCTCTGCACTTGTTCCACCTTTTTTCCTCCCAGAACACTCTGTACTGAACAAAAAGGGGCCCCCATATTCAAGCACAGGTCTCAACAGGGATCTATACAGGGGCACCATAATGTTCTCTCTTCTACTTCTTATGTTTCACAACAAGTTGTCTAAGTTTGCTTGACTTATACTAGCTTTATTATGCCTATCAAAGTCTAGTTTGTCAGTGATTATTACCCCCCAGGTCTTTCTCACTGTCTGTTGCTATAATAATTTGTTAGTTTAATTTATACTGTGCTCTACCATTATTCTGTCCAAAATGCATAATCTTATATTTGGGGATATTGAATTCCAGTTTATTTTTTTGTGCCCAATTCCCCAAATGTTTCAATTGCTCCTGGAACTTGGCTACATTTACTATTACCCCTATCTTGGCATCATCTGCATATCTGCAGATCCAAACTCCTTTTGATACCTGCATACTGGAAATTAGAACATTGAAAAGCTTAGGCCCCAGCACAGATCCCTGAGGGACCCCACTGGTCACCTCCATCTCCACTGACAGGTAGCCTCTAACCCTTACCCTTTGATGCCTATCACACAGCCATGCTGGTATCCACTTTCTAAGATATCCTTCAACTCCTGTTTCTTCCAAGGTCGCAGTCAGGACTCAGTGAGATACGGAATCAAATGCCTTTCTATAATCCAGATACACAACATTCATCGGTAGCCCAACAGCTAGTGCCTGACTCACTGGCTCAAATAAATGTAACAAATTCGTGGTACAAGATTTCCCACCTGAAAACCATGCTGTGTAATGTCCAGATATTTCAGGACTTTTAGATTATTTTCCAACTGTTCCTCTATAAAAAACCCCATCATTTTCCCAATAATAGAGGTTATTCTTATTGGTCTATAGTTTTCAGGCCTAGTTCTGTTACCTGATTTAAAAATAGGAGTAATATTTGCTGTTCTCCACTCTTTAAGGGTCGCTCCCTCCCTCAGTGACTTACTGAATAGAACTGTCAGGGGGACTGGCAATTCCCTGCAAGTTCTTTCAAAAAAGCTGGATGGGGGCGTGGCCTGACTTAGCTGAAGATGGCAGCTTAATTTCTCTTCTCTCCAGGGACATACAGCTATCTGCTTTCATCTAAAGCAATCCAGGATAACAATGTAAGCCAACAGCTAGATTTATTGGAACACAACCTGTAACTACTGTTTGGTGGGTTATTTCACTTTTTGCTGTGAGATCTGAACTTTATTCATCTGAATTTGACCTGTCCACTTGGGGCCTACCAGCATGGCTGATCAGGAAACACAACCCTCTTCATTATTAAAAGTGGAAGCTATGTTTCAAAAAATAATGTCCGAAATGAAAGATTTAAAAACCACCGCACAACAAAATGCTGCCAGTCTACAAATCCTGGACACTCGTTTAATGAACACTGAAGATAAAACCACTCAGAACGAATCTTCAATCCAGGACCTTAGTGCAACAATTAGAGAACAAGATAGAGTTATCAAAACCCTCCAAAATAAGATAGAAGATATTGAAAACAGGAGTCGCAGGAATAATTTGAATTTTTTTGGCTTCCCTGAAGGCTCTGAACTGGGTGACACTTCAGCATAACTTCAACACATTCTGCCTGCCATGCTGCGACTTCCTCCCAACCTAAACATGACTATAGAGTGCTTCCATCTCTTACTAGGCCACAGGCCAGGTCCTGATAAAAAACCGAGGCTCATCATAGCCAGATTTCTCAACTTTGCTCACAAGGAAATAATAATGCAAAAGGCAAGAGAAATCAGAACCCTAATGTGGCAAGATTACAGAATCTACATATAACGTGACTTCTCTAAAGAACTGTCTCTTAAAAGACATGCCTACAATCCTTTCAAACAGTCTCGTCATCTAAAAGGTATAAAATTTGCCCTAAGATATCCTGTGGTGATGAGACTTTATATGGGGAACAACATCAAAGATTTTAGCAGCCCTGAAGCTCTGTCAGCATTTATTGAAAATCTTCAACAGCCTAACAGCATACCTGATTTTAGAGCTGCACAACCGACTCTTCCGAATGCTTTCTCCTTGGATGAGGTTGCTTCTGCTCAGGATTCTCAGATCCCCCTCCTGCACACAGGGACCTAGTTTCAGCCAGTTCTGCTCCTCCTTCCCCCCGGCAGTCTGCTCGCATTCAAGGGAAAAACAATGCCAAATCAAAACCAAAATGAGCGACTTGCTACGGTGAAGAGAACTTTCAATGCAACAGCTCTGTCAAAGAAAAGGATCATTACCAATCATCACCGCTCCCACTGAGCAACATGTTTGGTCCCTTACAAACTTAAACCCCATAATCTCAGGAAGATCTGACTCAAGTAGACACGGAGACCCTGACTACCAACACTAAGACTCCTGTAGCTGGAATGATAACTGTGGACTCTTCATGGGCCAAACTGGCATCAAGTTCCCCCTTTAAAACATCCGAGCCTCCAAAGAAAAGACACAGAGCCAAAAATAAAAGCAAACCACAAGCGTCTGGATCTGGTATACATAAGGACAATGTAATTTGATTTGGCTATTTGTATCTGTATTTTACTCCTATTTCACTTCGCTAGTATGCGATTATTTGACTTTCAGGCTTAAATCTGGATACTTGATAATTTAGCCTGAATACTTGCAAAGCAACTGGCATCAGTAACTTTACAATTCCCGCAGGTCTGTAACCACTGTTGCTGTACTTCGCAGTTTATACTGTCGTAACAAGTGACCGCTTCTTCCTCAAACCCTCTCCCAAGCTCCTAAGTTCCTCATATCCTAATAATTTTTACTTTTTTCATTGCAGGCAGAGAGTTATCTGAATTCAGGTGGCTTTAATCCACAACAACTAATCCTTAATGGGAGATGCTATACACTGTGCTAGAAACCCTTTAATAGTTTAAACTTATAATTTCTTTAACATTGATGCATCTGTAACCCACATATACATAGGACAACATGATGCCCACATTTTTTAAATGCAATTCAGATCTATATTACCTATCAACATTTTCTCTCTCTCTCTCTCCCTCTCCCTACAATACTCCTTCACCTTCTATAACCTCTCCCACCCAACTATCTCTTCCTCTAGTCCTACATCCTTTAATTATAATAGTTTGCTACTTTGTTAGGTGATTTTCGGGTGTGTATGGTACCTATCAGAACTACCTAACAAAATTGATTATGTGCCTTTCTTAAGGTCATACAATATAATTAGGGTTTAAGCTTGAAGCTGGTTACTATTACTTTATTAGTAGATGCACTTTTATCTCTGAAAGGACTCGCAGAACCTAGCTCATAGATTCAGCCATTCCCTCCAAAAGCATCTAGTGTGGCTATTTTCAAGCATCTTATCCCTCAATACCTTACTTGGGCACCAAAAATTTCCATAAGGCACCATCACTCTCGAAGCCTGTACACCACCTTTTACTAGATTGAAATTACCTCATATAGAGGACTGGACACCATCAAGATCAGGTGTTACCTGCAATGACAGTGAATATAGTTAACCTTTTCTTCTCTATTAAAGGGTTGTCTGTTGCAAACAATTTACTTTTTATCATTTACCCCTATTAATGTCCCCCTGATCTAACAGCTACTCAGCCCTGCTTATTTGGATATGTATATAACTACCTTCAGTTACATAAATAAACCTTTTTCACAGAGAAGTAATTTAATCCTTCATGTCTACTTTGCGGAGACCCTAATAATAAGTTGGCTTTCTACACTCATGAGTTTTTTAATTTTACAATGTTATCCTGGTTGCTGTTTTATTCAGTTTATTCCATCCACTTTGAATTCTCTTCATAGATGAGGCTGATATTCTGGTCTCTCCTTGGAATGTGTACTTACAGTTTATCTCAATTTAGCTTAAATCAATCTACGTATCACATTTATAAGGTGTCTACTTGAACATTAGAACCTTATATAGACTAGTCTTAGAGCTCTAAATGTTGCCCATCCAATTACCCATTGAGAGAGTTGACATACCTTGGTACTGTCTCATATCTCATTGTGTAATCTAACAATAGTTTTACATAGTTATGTTATTATATAAATGTTGCTTAACATGATTTTTTAGCTGTAGCTCCTTAGTTCATGTTAAAGAATTACATCAATTATATATGTTGGAAACTATATCCTGCCAACCTACAGTTTTCCTTAGGCCCTGCACACATTCTCATATTCTTCTATGTATTCTTAGAAGGCTACCCAGTCCTGTTAACCTGACAGTGCCCTCCACTATGGTACTTCTTGAGCCCCTTTCAACATACAATCCATATGTCAATCTTACCTAATCATGGCTGACCTATTATTATACTCATGGAATGTTAAGGGACTCAATTCTCCTTGCAAATGTAAACAAATCCTCACACATTTAAAGAAACATAATGTAGGGATTGCATTCTTACAAGAAACTAAACTTTTGGTGGAGGACACTGATAGGCTAAAACGAGACTGGGTCATCAGGTATATGCTTCGTCTTACTCTTCTAAAAAAAGAGGATTGGTGATATTGATCCATTCAAAACTTAAGTGGACGCACATAAAAATGGTTACTGATCCAGAAGGCAGATGGGTGATAGCATGTCTCAACACACCCTCTGGACCATTATCATTGGTGAACGTGTATGCCCCAAACTCTTGATTCCTCCGAATCTTTTCATAATCTAGCACAACAAATTTTGTCAAACAATATAAACAATACACCCATATTGATGGGTGGTGATTTTAATCTCACACTAGATGCCCATTTAGACAGAAGTAATATTTCCCTTGATGCTCACCCTAGAAACATCAAGGCACTCTCCTTACTCATGAAAGACTTCGAGCTTACAGATCTTTGGAGATTTTTCCACCTCAGAGATGGGGACTATACTTTTTACTCAGTACTCCATAAATCATACAGTATAATTGACTATTGGTTTGCTTCTCACTCTATTATTGACAAAACAGTTGAAGCATCCATTCCTCCAGTGGTCATATCAGACCACTCATCCATCTGTATTCATCTACTCTGATCCCCCACTGCCCAAAGCTTCCATGTGGCGTTTGGATCCTTTACTAATTAAGGATCCAGAATTCCTTCCATGGGTTAAAACACAAATAAGAGAATTTCTTCATTTCAATAAACCCTCAGTTACTTCCATGAGCATATTTTGGGAAGCTTTTAAGGTTACCATATGGGGGAAAATCATAAGTTTTGCATCCCATCGAAGGAAGATGTGATAACAACAGTTAGCTACCATGGAGAAACAACTAAAGGAAAAAGAATCCCTCTACTTCAAAACCCCCAACCCCAACCCTAATTCGCCCCTCCATTTTGAAATACTAAATCTCAGGATTAAAATTAATGAGCTCCTATCTCGTAAAACGTAACTAGCCCTTTTTAAGCTCAAACATAAATACTGGGAACAAGGAGACAAAGGTGGTAAATTACTTGCTTACCAACTTAAAAGTCAACAGTTAGAAAGACATATTGTAGCTATTAAAGACCAATTAGGTCAATTACATACAGACGCTCTGTCTATCAATCAAAATATGTCAGCCTTCTGCCAAAAATTATATACTTCACCTAAATCGATTCCTAACTCTCATATACAACAATTTTTAGACAAGATACATCTTCCACACCTTTCTGAACATGAGAAGAAAGATTTAGATTCACTCTTTACTCTGCAAGAAATTCAGAAGGCTCCTTCCTCTCTAAAATCTGGCAAATCTTATGGTGGAGATGGTTTCCCGGTAGACTTCTATAAAGCTCTCTCTGACACTTTATGTCCTTTGCTTTCTAAGGTCTTCTGGGAGGCCACCCAAACCGGTAGACGTCCCCCTTCTATGTCAGAAGTGATTATAACTGTACTACCAAAAAAGATAAAAGATCCCTCTCTCCCTTCTAGCTATAGGTCAATATGTTTACTAAACTCGGACAGGAAAATCTTTGTAAAACTTCTGATCTCCCGGATGGAACCACTCATTTCCAAACTGGTACATAAATCTCAGGTGAGCTTCATTAAGGGCAGAACAGGTTCCAACCATCTTTGCTCATTAATCAATCTCATACATAGGGCTAAATCTCTAGAAACCCCTGCAGCTGCTATAGCTATTGACTTTAAAAAAGCCTTTGACTCTCTAGGTTGGAATTATTTATACCGTATCTTGAGCCATTTTTGTTTTACCAGTAGATTCTGTTCCTGGATTAAACTACTTTATACACTCCCCACAGCTAGAATACTAACAAACTCTACTCTTTCATCTCCCTTTTCTCTGGCCAGAGGTACCAGGCAAGGTTGTCCATTATCACCCTCCCTATTCATTTCAGCAATGGAACCTCTTACTGCACACCTTCATTTCTCCAACACCATTAAAGGGATTCCCATTGGTAGTTTATGATATACATCACTGTCTTATGCTGATGATTTACTAATTTTTCTAGAAAACCTCAAAGAGGCAGGACAACCACTGGTAAATCTATTTAAAGAATTTACAACAATTTCTGGTCTTAACTTAAATTTTTAACAAAACAAAAACATTACATCTAAATTCCCTTTGTAAACCCTTTATGAATAATTCCTTAGGTTTTCAATGGGCCCCTCAAGGTATACCATATACTAGTGTTAACATAATCCCAAATCTAGAGAAAATATAGGAAACCAATTTTATTCCTCTGTTATCTAATATCAAAACCACTCTAGACCATTAGAAGTTGCTTAACCTGTCTTTTCTTGGGAAGACAGCAGCCATCAAAATGTCTTTTGCACCTAAAATATTTTACTTATTTGCTAATATCCCTTTAATTCTTCCCATCAGTTTCTTGAATAAACTACATAAACTTATTGGCAATTTTATATGGCAAGGGAAAATTCCAAGGTTCAGTAGCACCAAACTTCAATCTCATTGGTCTACAGAGGGTTCCGGGTTGCCCTGGTTTACAGTTTACTTATGGGCCTTCCATGCTTCACAAACTACTAAATGGTTTTGCAACTCATCACCTCAAACACCCCTCTGGATAGAAATGGAATCATCACTTAGTATAGGGAATTGCCCTACCATCTTTATTTACAACCCTCTTCCTTCAAACTTAAGGTGCCACCCTACTATCCTCTCCTCTGTATACTACTGGGAACAATCACACAAAAAACTAAAATCGAATCCAACTCCTTTAATTTATACCCCTATTTGGGGCAATCAAAACATATCCCTTGAAAAATACCCTATTTTCTGTCACTCGTGGCAAAATAATGGCATAACTTTTCTGGGGGATATTTTGGGAAAGAACACCCTCACCTTAAAATCCTTTAATGAGCTTTGCACTCAATGGGATCTTCCAAAACAAGATTTTTGGAAATATTTACAGTTACGTACTGCTTGTAATATCTTTTTCAAATATTCTCATATACAGGACTTATACGACCATTATGTTTCTTTATGGATCAGTACTGCCTCACATTTAACTAGTATCATTTATAAAGATATCAGAAACACTTTACCGGATCAATCTCTGAAAACCAAAAATAAATGGAGCCAAATTCTGAATTACAATATATCTGAATTACAGTGGAGTAAGTGCTTGCTTCTTACTCACAAAACATTCAAAGATACACATATCTCTTTAATTCAAACAAAAATTTTACACTTCTGGTACAGAACACCTTCAGTTCTTCATAATATGGGCTTGCTTAACTCTAATAATTGTTGGCGCTGCAA
Organism: Neoceratodus forsteri; assembly: GCA_016271365.2. Lineage (NCBI taxonomy): Eukaryota > Metazoa > Chordata > Ceratodontiformes > Ceratodontidae > Neoceratodus > Neoceratodus forsteri. The sequence continues at coordinate 741,928,230 of CM057449.1, forward strand.
TAAACCACACGAGGATTTACTTCACATATTATGGAACTGTGACCCCATACTTAAACTCAGGTCTAAGGTACATCATTTTGCTTCTAAAGTACTTGGTCACAATATTTCTTTTGACCCCAAATTATTTTTACTTGGAATTTCAACTTCTACTAACATCTCCCTTTCTCGATCCCAAAATAAATGGCTTAACCTGCTTTTTCTTCAAGTTAAGTGACTTATACTGATGTCCTGGAGAACCACTAATATTCCTTCTGTTTCTGATGTTTTAAAAAATCTTTCACAGTATGCCTCTTTGGAACGTATCACCTACTCTGCTCACAACCGACTGAAAGAATATGACAAATGTTGGCAAGACTATTTTAATTACCTTAATAACACACATCTAATGAACCATTAAGGAAACTTGTACAATATTCTTACAATACTTCCAACAATTTTTTTCTCTCTAGACTTGATGTTTGTCTTTTTTATTTAGGAATCTTAAGTTTTTTCTGAGATCCTTACATTATAATTACTCCCTTTTGGTAGGATTTTAAGTTACTTCTCCTTAAGTCTTAACCAGTAAGCGAACTATCGTATACCAATATTATACATTGGTTTATGCTTAACAACTCTTATCCGTTATAAAAGGTGTAATTTTGAATAGCTATGATTACATATTTCTAAGATATATCTGATAAATATTTACCAACTGGATTAGGATAAGATAATGATAACTTACTGTTTGTATGGTTCTTGCACTTACCATAATTGCTGTACTTGATATTGACTTATTATCCTGCCTGCAATGGGAAGTCTGTTTGTATCGTTCAAAATCATGAATAAAAAGATAAAGTGGAAAAAAAGCTGAATGGTATCTGTCTGGTCCTGCAGATTTAAATTTGTTTAATTTCAATAATTTCCCTTTCACTTGTTCTTCTTTTATAGTTGGAAATTCTATCTCTCCTTTATTATCCATCTCATCTATTTCTTTTACATATTCAGCAGTGTCCTTAGTATAGACAGTTTGAAAATAAGCACTCAACAAATTAGCCATCCCCTGCTCATCATTTACCACTCTCTCATGATCCTTTATACCAGTGATTTGGTTGTTGTTACTCTTTCGTAAGTTTCCCACATAACTGTAAAATTCTTTTTTACCATTCTCCTTCTTTATAGCCAGATCCAATTCAACCTGTTCTTTCCCCCCTTCTAATGCTTGTCTTGCATCTTTTTTACTAAAGAGCTGTATTTACCCCATCTACTTGGTGTAGGATTCGACTTATACTTCTTGTATGCCTTATTCTTTTTTTTATTAGTCTTTGAATTGCCTGTGTCATCCATTTAGGTACCCTACCTTTCTTATTATATTTTTTGTTAATAGGACACACCTCTGTATACACTTCTGGAGTACTTCATCTATAACTCGCCAGGAGTGTTCCATGGATTTATCATCCAACACCTTCCAGTCACAGGCTCCCAAGATTTGCCTAATCGTAGCATAGTCTGCCTTTTTATAATTTCTTATAACTGTCTTCCCCTGGACACTATGGGATGTCTGCTTTATCTCCACCCTGACCATATTATGGTCACTGCTGCCCAATGGTTCTATTACTTCAACATTTCTTAATTCTCCATCCATGTTAGTCAAAATCAGGTCCAGAAGGTTCAGTCATCTAGTATTTTCATTCACCATTTGTTTAAAGCAATTCAAGTGACATATCTCAACAAATTTTTCTGTGGTTAACCCCTCAGTCACCATTGACCCCCATAGTATCCAGGGGAAATTAAAATCTCCCATAATAATGGTATTACTTATTATCATCCTACTGTCCAGTAAATCAAGAAATGCATCATATAGTTGATCAGTCAAATTTGGTGACCTGTAACATATCCCTACCCTTATATTTCTCCTTCCCATCCAAATGGATAACCATAGTTGTTCTACATTGCTCCATACAGAGTTTTCAGGATCCAGGATTTTTGCTTTTACATTTAAGGATACATACACTCCTACCCCTCCACCCTTTTTCCCACTCTAGGTTTATGAAGAAAATCATAACCCTCTGCCTCATTTATCCAGTCATCTTCTCTCAGTCAGGTTTCGGTTAACCCGTAGATATCCATATCATCTCTTTTAAGAATGTACTTTAGTTCATCTAACTTTTGTTTTACACTCCTTGCATTTACTAATAACAATTTTATTCCTTTTATCTTGTTTATCCCTTCTTCTAATTGCTTATGTTTCCCTTTATTTGCCTCCCCTACAATCAGTTTAAATGTTGGACCACAGGTTTCCTAAAAATGTGATTGATCCTAGGCATTTCTAGGATAAAATAAAAACATACAGTAGCTATGGTACTGTAAAAAATGCCTTTAACTGTCCCTGGGTTAGAAGGTGGCTGTAATGCCTGAGAAAATGAGAAATGAACATATGCAGGTAAAGCGAAAGGCTCTACCTATCTGTTAATGGAGTGGCCCTTTTTTACTTTCTGTATCCCTTCTTTTACCCTGTCACTCCATAAGTACTTATGGAATAGGTAGAGTATATATTTATAGTTTATATGCCAAGAAATACTGAGAGGTTAAGCCCAACCCCAGCTGATGAGATATGTATCCCCGCTAGCCTATCTGCCCTCAGCAGAGTTAAAAAGGCTACAGGCACCCTTTGCAAATACGTAGAGTGGGTAACATTACTATAAATTTTTGTTACCACTCCCTTTACGAAAAAAACAGCAGGAGTATGAGGGGACTCTACAGCCCTGAGGCTGTGGTGTATTTGTGTTGTTGTATGTATAAAATGGCTCAGAGGCTGGGCAAAGTAAAGATAATTACAATGCCACCCAGAATGTGAAATCTGGCTCCCCCAGCCGTTCCCCACTATCATTCTTGCCAGCTTACAACGATGCACAATGCAGGAGAAAATACTCGTGGACAGCTGAAATGCCAGGTCCCCTCATTCCCCCTCCTTGCTCTCTCCTTGACCTGAGCGGCTGCCCCTTATGCTTGTGCCCACTTAATAACAGGCTCGGCAAGCCTGGGAAAAAGCATGGAGAGTCATTTCCTATGCCCCTTATATGCACAGCCTGCTGCTGATGTGGCTTATGCATCAGGGCCAAAATGAAAGAGTTTGCCATCGACTGATACTTACAGCCATCAGGTCCTGTTTTAGTCAGTTCTTGTTTTTCTGGGCTTGTTTAGAATTAAATAAAAAACATCCAAAGAACTCTATAGGAAATGAATGTATCTATCTATATTATATTCTACTCAGGACTTTGGCAATAAAACAAAACTAAGAATGCAGGGATAATAAAAAGAAGCTTGTGCTGTTTTTTATGAATGTTAGCGGCTCCACATATACATAGTATACAGCAGACAGCATGTGTCCTTCAGGAAAATTCAGAAGGACACTGAATGATTCTAAAGTGTTCTTACCTTTACCAATGCTCTACTAAAACTGCACCTTCTGTCCTGTACTTTAGGCAGCAGCCAACTGGATTGATCTCTGTAGGGCAGCAGTGACCCCTAGAGACCGATTTTATGCTACATCTACTGTCAATCATGGTACAATGGAAACTTTCTCAACTTCTGGGAACCTTAAGTTGCCCATATTGGGTCCTTTTTACAGTAGCTGCCTTACTATTGAGTTGATTACTGTTTAGAAAATCTCAGGTGTTGCAAAACTGAAAAAGAAAGCCTACATAAAATGTTTTAAAAATGATAATGCTACAAGCACATGACCTCATTAGGGTGGGTATAAAAGCCCTACCTCTGCTCTAACATCAAAACAAATAAAATCAAGCAAAAAATAATAATTCTAAGTGTGGAAAACTTTGTTTCAGTTTCCACTTCAAAGTGTAGTAACAGCCACATATGAATTATTATTTTTTGCTTGATTTTATTTGTTTTGATTCTGTGCATCGTTTATGATGCAATAAACATCTCACAAGTCAAAGTGCGTTAACCTGAATTGAACGTGTTAGTCTGCATCTGTTATTCCACACTCTTACAGATGGCGGTAGGAGTGGGATAGCTGCTGACAGCATCTTGCCAGGGAAGGAAGACGTTGTTCGGTGGATACTGCCCTGGTATCCCAGGTGGACACGGACACATGTTCCAAGAAGACTTGCAGAAGAAAGTCCCCAGTGTTCTAATTCTAAGGATGATGGAGCAGACTGGAGCAATGCTGCTCCCTGGGCTGGATTCCAGAACCCATCCAAAGCAGAGGCCCAAACCAGAGAACATCAACGCCAGAGCAGAGGACAAGGAAATAAACAGCTGTTCAACACTGGAAAACATCACTCCAGAAGACATTGGGGAACAGTTGAAGTGGCTATGCATCAAGCAGATGCAAATGGTCAAGGAGCGAGACCTTGAACACAGAAGGCAGGAAGTCAAATGGGCAGACACTATATGTGTTCTGTATGCAGTCCAGACTGGAACAACAGACAGAGTGAGTGGGCCTAAAGACATAAAACTGTCTAAATTAATGAACACTGATGATATAGAGGAATACCTCATGACATTTGGGAGGATTGCCAGAATGTGTGGGTGGCCCAATGAACAATGCACAATGCATTGTGAGACTGGCCCCACAACTCACTGGCTGGGCTCAGATTGTCTACAGTCACATGGGCATGAGAGATATGGAGGACTATGACAAGGTAAAGAGAGAAATCTTGAGGCAGTATGATATAAACACACAGACGTACCACCAGAGGTTTCGTTACCTAAAGATGCAGTCTGCAGATATACCACAGGAAACCTATACCAGGTTGAAAGATCTTTGCTACAAATGGTTGCAGCCAGCCAGAAGAACTCAGCAGGGGTTCCCCTTGTCACCCCTGTTTGCACTCAGTCTAGAACCATTAGCAGCAGCAATCCAGAAAAAAAACAGAAATTCAGGGAATACAAGTGGAACAACATCAATGTAAACTTTCTATATATGCAGATGATACCCTTATTTTCTTGGACAACCCTGCAGAATCACTCCCCACACTACTTCAACTTTTACAAGAATATGGTACTATTTCCGGATTTAATAAAGCATTCATTTCAAATGGGTAAAAGACAGGGTGAGATATCTAGGTATTTAGATCCATACACATTTATCCAAACTTTATCAAGATAACTATGGCAGATTACTACAGTCAATTTACGCAGACTTCAACAGGCAGGTATTGCCACTCTCTTTCTCACACCAGTTGAATACCATAAAAACGAATGTCCCACACAGGCTGTTTTTGTTCTCAACTCTCCCAATACTGGTGCCCCCTTCTGAGTGGAAACAACTTAATAAAAAAGTGGAGTGGTTCATTTGGGCTGGAAAGGGACCTCAAATCAAAAGAATAATATTAATGGAATCAAAAGAAAAATGAGGTTGGAGGTTCCCATACTTCCAAACATTCTATTTAGCAGCAAAACTGGCCCTGTTGACACATATCCTTAATCATTCAACCATAGAAACTTGTGGGGCATTAGTGGAGACGGCATATCCCACTATACCCTTACGCTTCCTCCCATGGATTATTTTGACCATGGATGTATCACAGATTAGGAATAGTTGGACTAGAAACACATTGACTATATGGTTAAAAGCATGGAGCAAATGGGAATTACCAGGCCCAGCGTGGCCGCATGTTTCTCTTAGTTATCTCCCAGATTTCCCAATACAGTGTACAGATGGTTGTTGTACAGGTTGGGCTGAGGCAGGGTTGACACATTTACACCATTTCATGAGGGGGGAAGGTGGTTGAGGACTACTTACCTCAGCAAGCAGAATTTGACCTCCCAAACAAGATTTTTAAAGGTACCTTCAATGTTGCCATTATTTATATAATAGAGTCTGAATCTCAACCTTGACAGCTCCTGTGCACACAGCCACTTCCTTAATTCATAATAAAGCCTTGGCATCAAATACAAAGCATCTTATTTTGCACACTTATAAGATTATGCAGACGGAGATAGAAACATTGGGACTACAAAAAAATACAGGATAGATGGGAGGAGGAGAGTGAAGTGCACATTTCTGAACAGGAATGGACCAAATTATGGCACCTCACTTACAGAACTACAGTATCAGGGGTATAGAGAGAAATCCGATGGAATGTGATGGGTGGGAACTTTATCACCTCACCATCTCAAAACACTATGCCATGGCAGGTACAGACACCTGCTGGAGAAAATGCAGAATAAGGGCCACACATTATAACATTTTTTGGGGATGTCCCAGAATTCAGGGATACTGGAAGGAAGAGGGTGACATAATTAAATACATACTTAGTTTGGAAGGTAAGATGGTCTTTAAACACCTGGTGATGGTATGCCCACCCCAAGAGATACCAATTGCCTCAGGGATATACTTATTTATGATCCTCATAACTTCAGCTCTTAAAGGTATTGCCCAGAACTGGTTGACTCATAATTCATTATCAAAACATATTTGGTTCAGCAACCTACAAGCTATCAAAAAACTTAGAGGCAATAACAGCCAGATTAAGACTACAAGTAAAGAAATACAATGCCAGGTAGCTTTCTCTGTGTCATTATTTTGAAGAGACGGGGGCTATCAGTCTTAGAGCAATTCTTGACTTGGGGGAGGTGTATGATGGGAGCGCCATTTAATTTGCATGGGTGATAAACCATATATGGTATAAGATATTAATCTATATCAATATAATGAACTAAAATAACAGCTATAACTAAACAATTATAGAAAGTTCCAATTGATTTATGTATCCAGAGAAAAGGGAAACAATACTTTATTAAGCTTCTAACAGATTAACGGTAAACACTTTATAAAGGCAATGGACTCATACTGTTTTATTTTTATTTATTTATGTTGTTTTTTATGTTATAACAGATTATTGTTGAATATGAAATTTTCTTTTTTTTTTTTTTAAATACCTGCCTTTAAGGAAAAAAGTTAGAGGAAAAAATATTATTCATTTGCTTTTGTGAAGCATTTCTTAACATTGGCCCAGTATGGCTTGGATTTTAGAAGAGAGACAGTCAGGTGGAATAACATAATGTCCAGAAGAGTTGCTATATTTCTTTGTTTGTTTTCTTATTTGGACTCATACATAGGACACTTATTTCTTGGCAGCACAGACATAAGCCTCTGAAGGTCCAACCAGAAAAGGAAGGAATGGACTATCATGCTTTCAAAAATGAACTGAGGCAAAATACTTATTTTTTTAACGTCTACTATATTAATTTGATCTCTCTTAACTCATATGGTAAAAACTCTAAATTGTATTTTATATGGCCAAGAAAATAATCTTTTGGAACAAGATGTCAATGCTTCTATTGTAACTATTGTATGTGTTGATACCAATAAAAATTTCAAGTTAAAAAAAAAAATGGTTGCAGCCGGATAGCATGACAGTGCATCAACCAACTGCTAGAGGCCATCATTATACAGCAGCTCACTGAAGTGTTGCCCCAGGATGTCCAGATCTGGGTGAGGGAGCACAAACCGGTGGGAGCTGAGAAAACAATAGCCTTGGTGGAGGATTCCTGGTTGCCTGATCCTTGAGACTGCAATGCACCCAAGAAAACACATCCACCTCCACCAACCTGGTAAGAAACCCACCTTTCTCTACTACAAATCACAGTGGCAAATGTTACTGGAGGGCTAAGAAGAAAGGGAGGATACCCTTGTCAGAAATTGTTTGCCACGGGAGTCAGAAGAAGGGCCATTTGATTAGGAATTGCTGCAATATAAAGAAAGAACTGGGGAACTTTGCCTTAGCAAACTGGGGACCCTTTCTGACCATGGTAGAGGTGGGATCACAACAGCTATTGGGACTGATAGACTCTGGCAGTCATCAGACATGGGTATGGGCTGATTTGGTAGACGCCCCTAGGAGATAGGGGAAAGGAACTGCTGTGATATGCATCCACGGCAACACCCACTGTTACCCCACAGCCTCTCTGGAAATGACTGTCCAGGGAAATACACGAGATAGAAGTGGGGCTAGTACCACATTTGCCTGTGCCCATAATTACTGGATATGACCATCCGGATTTTTTCTCTTTTGTGAAATGTCACACTCTGCAGGCACCACTCGGTGTTACTACTAGGGGACAGGCTAAACAGGGGCATTTACCAGATCTCTTTCCCTTTGGTGAGGACATATCTGAGAGTCCTGGGAAGGACTGAAAATCTAAGTCCAAGAAAAGAAAAGACAATAAGGACTGGCATGATAAGCATGCTGAGCTCCAATTGGACATGGGACATTTGTTACGGACTGTAATATGCATGTGGAACAAACTGTTAATCCAATCCTAACTCCTTTCTTTTCACAGGTGGGGAAAGAACCAGTCAAAGGGCCCCAAAATGTGTAATAAATGAAGGGTTATTGTACAGGGAGTGTACCAACCCCAGGACAGGGGAGGTTGTCACCCAATTGTTGGTACCTGAAAAGTTTTGGGTACAGGTCAAACAGTTAGCTCATGATGTTCCTTTAGCAGGGCAAGCTGGTAGGAACAGTACATTGCATCATATATTGACCCACTTTTACTGGCTTGCAATCCATGAGCAAGTCACAGAATACATAAGCTGTGGTCCTGAGTGCCAGAAGGTGGCTCGGATTGGGAGGAAAGACAAGGTACCCCTACAACCTATCCCCATAGTGTCCTATCCATTTGAAAGAATATCCATGGATGTAGTTGGTTCCCTGGAGAAAAGTTCCAAGGGGACTCGCTTTATACTTGTCATTTGCAATTATGACACCCGCTACACTGAGGCTGTACCCATGAGGTCTGTCACTGCCCCTAGGATAGCAGAAGAGTTGGCCAAGGTGTTCAGCCGCATGGGTATTCCACAGGAAATACTGACCGATATGGGGAGTCATTTTAATATTATACTACTGAAAGAACTCTATAGTCTTCTGGGGATAGCCGGTCGGTACCTCACCTTACCATCCCCAGACTAATGGGCTGGTTGAACGATTCAATCAGACTTTAAAGACCATGCTAAAAAAGTTTGTTGAATATATGAATATGAATATATGATATGAATGTGTTCCTTTACCTACCATCATCCAAAAATCTTTTGTTTTTGGTTATAACTGAATGATGTAGCTTAATCCATAATTGAGTTTGATATTTAAGTTTCTGTTGTTGTAATAAATTATTATAATCCTTCCTCTTCTTGTTCAAATATTTTACGTTTTTTTATTTTTTAACTTCTCTTATTATTTTTGTTAAATTATACTTAGCTTCTTTGCAAATTCTGCTATACCAAGTATGTTCTTTATTTTTGTGTACATTATTCTCAAGTAGCAAAGGAGCTGTATATTTAAACATATTATTCCAAATCAATTGAAAGTCATTTGTGTTAGTAAGATTGACAAATCTCTGCCTAAAATTATACAGAACTTGTGAGTTTATGACATAAGCTATGTTTTCAATGTGATTTGCTGTCCATTTAATTATTTTAGAAGATACTATGGTAGGAAGAGGTCTTTCCATTATTTCTTTATGTATTTATTTTCTGTTAACATTTGTATTGGTAAGTGGGATGCCTCCACCATTGAAATTACTTGTAAATCCATTATTTTATCAATTGCTTTTATATTTACCAAAAAAAGATCTATCTAAGAGGTTCCATTAACCAACAAAAATATATATTGTCCTTCTGGATCACTCTTTGTTCTGCCAGTTATTACAATATGATTTGATTCTTAAACATTTGCAATAAAGTTCCTGCATAATTATGTTTCATATCTTGTGTCTTCTTGAAATTAGTAATTCTGGGATTCAGAGTATGCATGTGTGTCATTACATCTTGATCTGTATATGGAGGTAATCCTGCATTAAAATATTCTCCTATTATGATACTGGATCCTGTATTCCTGTCTAATATGAATAATAAAGTAACTGTTGTCTCTTCCCATATTATATTAATTTCTTCTATTGAATTTCTTGGAGGAATGTACATATTAATTACTACCAGTTCACTGTTTTTATCTTCTATTTTTACTGGAAGAATATATTCTGTTGAAGTATCCAGGTGAGCGCCATGTTTCCCTTTACAACTGTGCATGATGGGTTGCAGGGGCGGTGGTGAGGCATGGCCCCCTGCACATGGCCCCTACTGCCGTGCACGTCCCATGGTGCCCTCCGCACCATCCTGTGGGTCTGCACTTGTGGGTGGGTGTCACAGGTGGGCTGTATGTGCACTGGGTGCCTGGCTGTGCCACTGCCATCCCACTGCATTGCCATGATGCCGGACGGCCATGATGGTGCTGTGCGGTGCATGGGTGGTAGGGGTGTGCAGCGGTTTGCATGGCTGTGGGTGCCCGGGTAGGCAGATCATGTGGGTGCACCCACTGTGGGTGGTCGCATGCCATCCCAGGGGCGTAGGCCACTGATGTACGCCATGCACATTGGGTGGGCTGCGTTGGTCTGGCCAGTCACTCATACTGATTCTGCTCCCTTGTCCTAGGTGTGCGATGCTGGACAGCCCTAGAATGCAACATCCAGGAGATCCTGCAGGTCACCCGGGCCATGCTGGAGCTGCTGCAGGAGATGGAAAGGGGTGAACATCAGTGACACAGAAGGTGCCACAGGGAGGACAGGGATGACGGGGCCGCCAGTAGGGCCTGCAGCACCTGCACAGTACCAATCCCTCCCTGGACTGTACCCCACACCCCTATGTCCCTTACCTCTGCCTTTCCCATTGTCTCCTGCCCTTCCCCCCTTGTTGTAGCCCTGTACATCCCCTTCCCCACTGTATATATATCTTTGTACATAGTTTCTGTTGATGTCTATTGTTTCTTAATACATGCTTTTCTTACTATAACTGTGTCGGTCTCTGTTTAGCAGTGGGAGCATGGTGCCTTGCTGCAGTGGTGTGCATGGCAATTGTGGGATGGTGCTGACCTGGCCGTGGGTGTGTCTGCCAGGGATCCTCCACTGGTGTGGGTGTGGGCCATGGGCTCTGTCCAGGGTACGTGTGGTGTGGCCTGTGCATTGTTTGCCTGTGTGCAGCGGGCTGTGGTGCATGTGCTATGTCCCAGCCACCCTGGCGGTGTATGCTGTGCCCATGTGGCTGTGCCCCTTGCCTGTCTGTGGTTCACAGGGTTGTGCCGACCCCACCACTGCATGCATGGATGCTAACGTGACATTGGCGGCAGTCCATACCAGCCACCTTCCAGGCACGGTGCCCTGGCAGCTGGCATCCCAACCCAAGGTCTATTGCATGTCTGCCTCTGTTGCCACTGTGGGCTGTGCTGTTGTTGACCCTCTCCATGCAGTCTATGGTGTCTGGGGCGGTGCCTGTGGTCTGGTGACTGTTACTTGGGGTCCTGCTGCATGCAGGCAGTGGCCTGGTTCATGGTGCACATACCACATGGCAGGATCACCGGCGACATGGTGGTGTGCAGGCCATAGGTACATGGCACCATGGGATTCATGACAGCAGCATCTGTTGCTCCGTTATGTGTGGCTGTTTGATAGGGTACCCTTGGAACTGTGTTGGGGGGGCTTTGTATGTGCCCTGTGTTGCCTCCTGTGTGGCGCATGCCTCCATGTGCCACAGTAGGGTGCTGTGCTGTCTGGTGGGGCCAGTGCTGGGTCGGGATGTGTGCATGGGTGGGTGTTCAGGGTGCCGTCCTGCAGGTGGTGGTGTCTGGGGTGGGCCTTGTCACGTGCGGGGTCCCTCGGGTACTGATGCCAGGTTGACCTCCTTGCTGTGCCTCTGTGGGGGCCATGCAGGGGGCCTTGTGTATGCTGTGGTGGCATCAGTGGATGGTGTCACCATATGCAGGGTGGGGTCACAGTGGGGATGTTGTGCATGGTGCCATAGCGCAACAGGTTGCATTGTCATGACGGTGGTGGCATACCTTCAGTGCCATGTACTGTTTGGTCCTGCTTCTGGGCTGGGTGTCTCGAGATCGGTGTACTGGGGGTGGTCAGCATTGGTGTGGTGCCGTAGCGTGGGTGGGTCCTGGCCATCCTTGTGTTATGATCTCTGTTTACCAGGGGACAGTGCAGGGGTGCCTTACCCAGTGGGTGGGGACTGCTGTCCCTCATCTGCTGTTGGATTGGCACCAGGGTTCATGGACTGGTGGTCCGTTCTGCTCACATCTGGTTGTGCAGCTCATGGGGTCTTGCCCTGGCGGGGGGCGGGGGAGTTGGTCTGTCTGTCCTGCTGCATGCCCCTCCGCGCATGGCGCATCCATGGCTGGTGCACAGCTGCTTCCTGTCTTTGTCCCTGCGCATCCCTAGGGGTGCTATTGAGCATCAGCCCTGCTCCATTGTGCATCCCTCATTGCGCTATGGAACATCGGGTGCGATATTCAGCTACATTACGCAGGCGCACCTTGGCCTGCGCTTGGTTTGAATATCGTGCCCGCTGGGCCATGGCGCACTGCATCTTTTTGGGGCAGTCTGAATATCCCACCCACTATGTACCACTGCTTGTCTGCTGGCTTCTTTGCACTGTCATTTCTATAAAAATTATTTTAAAACCACGTTGAGTGTTGTCTGTTTAATTTAAGTCACAAAGCAGCATGATTTAAATTGCTTAAAATGTTGAGAAAAGCCTCCTTTAAAGCACATTATGCTTGTGTGCTTAATTTATTATGTGCCTCTTGTGCTGCCTCACTTGTACACTCACGAATACCAACCCCCTCCCCTGAATTTACATTCTTATGTTCCAGGCCAGTTCCATAACCAGTGGTCTGGATGTGTACGCGCCACAGCTCACATTATGTATGTGAGCAAATTCACATCTCAGATTTATGGGGGAACAAGCAGGCAGGTGCTACTTTTGGCCATAAAAGCCAAGTATTTTTCATCAGAAAGCCCATCTGGTTGCTTTTTTTAAAGTTGCAAGTGCATGTGTTCATTGTCAGTAGTTCTGTCTGTGTGCCACACTCGACCTCACCTAAAACATGCAGGCACCACAGAACAAGACCCCTAAAACAGCGAGCATTGTACTGCATTATAATCCCTCAGACTGCTATCAAGATATGTTTACATTCATATTGTGGATGTAAGGCTTTCTTTAGGGAGTTGTTAGACCATCTAAGGGCACTGTATGGATTGGAGCTGGGCTTGGAAGAGGAACTTCTACACTCCTGTGTTTTTCTAGTGAATTCCCATGCCTGGCTATTTCCAAACAAATCCCTTGCTTTGTTTGTTTTTTCTCTCTGAACTCTCCGCTGCTCTTGGGTAATTACTTAAATGGATAAATTGTCTTTTTAAGGTACCAAACCACCATGGTGAAGTGCTCTAAAACGTGTGGACATGAGTCCATGAACAGGAGAAAGTTCAATGGATGCTGATGTCAGGCAATAGTAAAGTAAGAATAAGCATAACATTGTTTTTGCATTACCAAACAATGTGGATCTAGATTTTTGGTTTAGTTAGAAATTTTCAGCAGGACAGAGGCTGAGAATTCAGCTTGTTTCAAAGAGGAAATGGTACATGGAAGCATATTTATTCTTAATGTATTTATAGGGTATACATTGTTGGGACATGCTCTAAATTGTATTATGTGCCAAAGGGGATACAGACTCAGCATATGCACACTACTGTTGCTAATTTTTTGGGAGGGCATAGCACTCTCCTGCTGAATGTTTAAATCCATGTAGTCAGAGCAGTCCAACCATCCCTGTGTCCCTCATAAAGCTTTTGGGTGTGTACCTAAGATGTGCACCCCCACTGAGTGAGCATTTTACTCTCTCAATTTTACTGGCTTCTCCAGCACATTATACTGAAGATTTAATTCCATTGAGAGAAAAAATTGTGACCTAATGGGAACTGAACCCATACCTCTGATAACAAGGAGTGCAGTTTTCCTGTTTTCCAGTGTGATTACTGTATGGGAACCCTGGGGAAGTAAACTTTAATGGTGCATAATAAACAGAGGCATATTTGGGCCACTAAAATGTTTAGTGTAAGTATGCAAAAACAGGAAGGTGCTTTCAACAAGTGTTTTTAAGACTTAAGCTCCATGCGATGCTTGTTTGACTGTGTTTGTTTGCATGGGCAGCCTCCTAGACCACCCATTTGTATGGAGCAGTACACAAATACTCAGGGAAAGCATCATCTAGAGGGTATGATAGTTTGTGTTGGATATTTCTAGGCTATGAGCAAAATGTTCCTGTTGTTTTTGTTTGGTGGTCATTGTGTACGTTACTTAAATTCTGAAGTGGGGCAGCTCTACAAATACACAAGTCTGATATCGCCTAGAGGCCCTGAATGTTCTTTTTGATGGCTTTCTATGGGTGTCCGTGCGGGGGGGGGGTTGTTTATTCATTAAATTTTAAAAAAAGGAGTTGTTTAGAGGCAATGCATTTTCAAGTGTGTATGTTCAGCATGGGGCAGCCACAGTGCACACAGTCCTTCATTTGTCTTGGTTGGGGTGGCTGGACAAACACACAAAGGAAAGCCTTAAATTTTGTTTTTGCTGTGCTTTTCTTGGTCTTTGCTGTTGGGGTGGTGGCTCCATGTATATTTCTGTGAGTTTTGAAAAAAGGTTGTGGTTCCAGGCGATGCGATTTCCCGGTGTTTTTGTTCAGCAAGGGGCAGCCATTGTGCACATGGTCCTTTCTTTGTCTTGGGTGCGGTGGTAGTATAAACGCACAAAGAAAGATGTATCATCTGGAGGTGTTAAATGTTGTTTTTTGGTGCAACCATGCTGTCTGCAAGGAAATGATGGCGTGCAACCATTTTGTTTGCTGGCAAGTGAGAGTGTGCAACCATTCTGTCTGCAAGGAAAGTGGCGGTATGCAACCATTTTGTTTGCCAGCAAGTGGTGGCACGCAACCATTCTGTTTGCAAGGAAAGTGGCGGCATGCAACCATTTTGTTTGCAACGAAAGTGGCAACATGCAACCATTTTGTTGGCTTGCATTTGTGGTGTGACACCATTGTTAGCTTGGTATTGATTTACTGCCACCAGTTTGTCATATAGTTCCGTAACTGCTCCACTCTCCTTCCTGTGGCATAACTGTGTGTGCGGCTCGACTCTCCCTCATGTGGTATAAGCATGTGTGCTGCTTTAGTCATGTGTGCATGGCGTAACATGCGTGCTGCTCTACTCTCCTTCTTACAGCATAATCATGTGTGCTGCTCAACTCTCCCTCACATGGCATAACCGTGTGTTGCTCTGCTGCAACGTGCATTGTGTAACCATGTGTGCTGCTCTGCTCTCCTTCCTGCAGCATAACCATGTGTGCTGCTCTGCTACAACTCACATTGCATAACGACTTTTGCTGCTCTACTTTACTTCTTCCCACATAGCCATGTGTGCAGCTATCTACACCTCTTGTGTTTTTTATCAGGAAATTATATTGTGCATGTTTTTGATCACTGGCATCATATCCTTTCTTTCTTTCTTCTTACACTTCCCTACAGTATTTTTGTGAAAGATGGATCAAAGCCAAACCACACAATACCAAACAATACGTGCATCTGCTGCTGAATTACTCCTTGGGACTCTGAAGAATTGTTCTGCAATGTTCACAGTAAAAGAAAGAAGTCAGCGTACAGGGATAACTTAAGAAAGGATCCACAATGCATCCTGGAATATAAAGAGAAAGCGAAAGCACATACACGGAAGCACTGAGTGAACTTGACAGTAGAACAACGGCAAATTACTAGGGAAAAAAGTTGAATTAGAATGTAGGAATGTGGAAAACAGGTAAAGAATGTGACGTTGGATGCTGCTGAACTGTCAGCAACTAAACAACAAAAATGGGCACACTGGAGAGAGAAAGCAAGAACAATACAGGAAGATCAACTGAAAAATGGAGAAGAATAAATGAAAAAAGATGAAAGAAATACCATGAAGAAAAGAAGAAATAGACCACCCCTTCCAGGACCTTGACCATCACCACCCCCAGTTTGATGGAACCACAAGTGAGCACACCTTCCATGACCAGTAGCACCATGTCATCTGTGTCCTTGGATGAAAGTGCAACTCCACCGAAGGATCCAAGATTAGGAAGTGAAATTCAAAAAGCTGTACAAAGAGCATAGGAAGGCCTGCTGAAGTCCCCAAACCACATTGCCGCAACCATCACTAAAGTGATCACCTTGTCCACTCCAAAAAAATAGGCCACCTTGTCAAGGGTTGTCTGTCGCACAAACCTAGACTAAAAAATAGTGGAAGTCTTTCAACACAAAATGAAGTCAAAAAAACAGTGCAATAGGACGGCTGAAAAAGACCTGAAAAGTGAATTCATCGGCACGTTCTTTGTACTGAAGAAGTATCACCTACTCAGAAGAGCAAGCGTGTGCCTGGGGATCAGTTGGTGTAGTATGATGAGGGTATCTAAGAAAGAACAATTTAAAATGAACATCAGGCACAAGCAGGCAATGTCAGAAGAGATGCAGAAGTGCACGATTTATTCGATGCATTAGCAACACCACTTTCACACAAGAAGGTGTTTTCAAAACAAACCAGAAAAACAAGATCATTTCTAGACAAAACACTACAAAAGGCACCGGGAGTTCTACGATCAAAACCCAGAAGAAAAAAATCAGACTAATTAAATTTTGCAGTCTCCATCCCAATAATAGGAAACTCGCAAGGAAGTAAAAACTAAACCAGTGTCTATGTGAGTATTCAACCAATGCAAAACTAAAGCTGCAAGCAATAAAGAGATTTGCTGAACATAACAAAATATAGGACTGCAAAATTTCCAATATTTATCAAGCAGTAGAGTGGACAATTAGCCCAAAGAAGGAAGGAGGAAGGAGAAAAGTTCTTTAAGAAGGACTATATAGATAAAGTGTGCAAAACCTGTAGCACACATGCTGTTGACAAAGCACCACAATAACTTTTACATGAACATGGGTCAGAGGAGGTGAAATGGCAATAGTGGGACAGCGTGACCATTTCAAAGGTCAGAAATTGATCAAAAACAAAATAGACAAAAAAAGTAATGAAGTGAAAAGTTGCAACATTTTGAAATCTGGTTGAAGTATTTAAGGAGGAGCTCATGTTTCTGGGTCAACATCTACATATGGCATGCTGGCAACATCAACAATTGACATCACTGAAAAATAATGTTTCCAAGGGCTGGGTATTGATGGTATTAGATTTTGCTGAAAATTACACATGCAAATACCAGGATGAAATACAGTCATGTCCTTGGCACCATGAGCAGGCCACTGCCCTGTGGTGACCTATTACTTCCCAGGTCCACCTTGCAAATGATCAGCAAGTGCAGGTTGTGGGAATCAAACCCAGGCCTACTGGATGTACCAAGCTCATTCACAGCTTGTTACTCTAACCTCTAGGCTATACTGCCTTGTGTCATAACTCATAGGGAATAATGACCCTGTGGCATTCAGACCAAGCTGATTCTAACACCAATAAGGGTCAGTGATGTCATAAACTATGAAAGCAAAGCTCAAGTGCTCTGTGAGGGTACTGACCCTCAGAGGTGTAAGAAACAGTTTGTTTTGCATGCTGGGGTGGGGGGTGGGGATTGCTGTCTATAATAAACCGTAAGCCTCGTTTTTAAAATGAAGTCAGAACAATGAGGTGGCTCCCAGTACCCACGGCACAGTGCCATCAGCAAAAAGTTAAATTCTAGAGACAAAGTATTTATTATTGGTATGAAACGTTGGTGGTTGTTGTTCTGGAGTGCTGAGCTGTATTTTTATATCTGTGATATCTCAACACACTAAAAGTCTGTTTTCACATATCTGTGATTGGACTGTTTTTTTTTTTTTTTTGATGATTACACGGGTGCTTAGCTTCTAGTTTGCCTTTATTTTTTTTATATTAAGAAAATTGAGACTTGCCAGTTTCCTAGAAACAGAGGTAGTACATGGAAACATAGAATTTGACAGCAGATAAGGACCGCTTGGCCCACCCAGTCTGCCCATTTCCCTACCTAATGGATAAGCTACAGATCCTAGTTAACCAGCAGCCTATTTCTTTCTACCCCAACCCCCTAGAATTGCCTTATGGCTGTCCCATGCATGCTTCAATTCAACCACTGTTTTTGACTCCACAACCTCCTCCGGAAGGCCTGCATGCATCCACAACCCTCTGAAAAAATATCTTACATTACCTCTGAGCTGTCCCCTTCTATCTTCAAATTGTGCCCTTTGTTCTTGCACACCTTTTTGAAAGATGCTACCTCTTGGACTTTGTTGATTCCTTGAGGTACTTGAAAGTTTCTATCATGTCCCCTCCTCCTTTCCTCGAGGCTATACATATTAAGCTCCTTTAGTCTCTCTCTTCATATGTCTCCGTGCAGACCCTGCACCATTTTAGTTGCCCTCCCAGGACAGCTTCCATCTTGTCTATGTCCTTGTGGAGATTGGGTCTCCAGAACTGCACATAGTACTCCAGATGGGGTCTCACCAGCAGTCTGTACAGAGGGATAACAACTTCCTGTTTTCTACTGGTGATGCCTCTCCCTATGCATCCCAGTATCCCCCAGACCTCCTTACTGCCCTCTCACATTTCTTGCCCACCTTTAAGTCATCTGATATGACTACCCCAAGGTCCCTTTCCATTTTTGTTGTTGTTAGTATCTTACCCCCCCATTGTGTAGTCTTCTGCTGGGTTTTTGTTTCCCAGATGCATTACTTTGCATTTCTTAGCATTAAATCTAAGCTGCCATACATTTGACCATTCCTCTAACCTTGCCAAGTCCCTTCTCATCCTTTCCACCCCACCTTGTGCATCAACTCTGTTGCAGATCTTTGTGTCATCTGCAAAGAGACATACTTTTCCTTCCAGTCCCTCTGCAATGTCGCTTACAAAGACACTGAAGAGGACCGGTCCTAATACTGAACCCTGCGGCACCCCACTAGTAACCCCCCTTTCTTCAGAGTGGACTCCATTTACTATTACCTCTGTGTCCTATTCTCCAGCCAATTCTTTACCCAGGCTATCATCTTGGGACCCACTCCCAGGCTGGCTAACTTGTATATTAATCTTTTGTGTGGGACTGAGTCAAATGCCTTGCTAAAGTCTAGGTAGGCCATGTCCACAGCCCCTCCCTGATCTACTACTTTGGTCATCCAGTCAAAGAAATCTATTAGATTCATCTGGCATGACCTTCCTGCTGTGAATCCATGCTGCCTTGGGTCCTGTGCCCCTCTGGCCTCTAGGTACTCAACAATTCTTTCCTTCAGAAGTGATTCCATCATTTTCTCTATCACTGAGGTTAAACTAACAGGTCTGTAGTTTCCTGCTTCTGCCCTGCTCCCACTTTTGTGAAGGGGAATCACATCTGCTGTCCTCCAGTCCTCAGGTACCACCCCATCCTCCTATGATTTGTTAGTCAGTCGATATTTCACCTTGGGGAAATATCGGTATTTTGTCTAGAGGATACATTGCTGCTCTGTTTTCAGTTTCAGTTGCTGCTGATTAGCATTCTAAGTCTTTGAAAGTTGATCGCCAGCACCTGTGAAAAGTCGTTCTTAACATTCTAATATTGAGAACAACTTTCCAGAACCACTGAAAAAATTTGATGAAAACTGCATTATAAGAACACTGTGTTCTAGAAAGCTGCTCTGTAAAACACAGCACTACTACTAAATACTATTACTTGGACAATGGATGATTGTCATTCATACATTATTAACATATTGCACTAACATCAACCTGCTCAAGCATAAAGCATTATGGTCTGAAGCTGTAATTTGATTTCTATAGGTGCAAGTGCTGTTCTGTCACTGTGTTGAAAGAGTATTGAAACATTGACATGCCATGTCTCCTTGCATTGTCTTGTAAATCTTTCAATAAATCTGAGTTTAAAAAAAAGCTTTATAGAACCGATAGCCAGAATGAGCAATCTAAGCCGAGAGAGAGATGATTTTCTGGTAATGTTTTATTCAACTCAAAGAAGATGCTTTTACTTTATGTTAAAAACCAGGAGGCAGGAGTCATGTAGCTATTTTGTCATCTTGGCCCACCCCTAAGGTAGCCAATGATACTACTGATCCTTAGAGGAGGACTCCCTCCTCAGCTTTCATCAGCTGCTTAAGTTAAAGACTACAGGGCACTTACTTATGTCACTCACCAAGATGTCTCTGTGCCATAGCTTCATCAGCAGCTCCATCCAGATCCCTAAAGGAGACAGGAACGTTGTGCTACTTGGCAGCAGTTAGTAATGTTCCTGTTTACAGAAATGAAATTCATATCTCCAAATGATTCATATTTAACTATACGTGAATAAACAATGGTGCAAAAAACTGTGGTTTCAACCGTTTTCTTTTTATGGATAACATGCTGCACAGTTCCTTTCATGGAACCTGAAGTCTGGAGTTTTTACTATGTCATGGTTTGTGTACAGAATGCTAATTATGAGCTGTTGGCCAGAACCTTGCTCAAAATTCTGTGAACAAACTGTGACATAGCTAAAACTCCAGATAACAAGTTCAAGAAGAGAGCTATAACAGAATGCTGCTCATAAAAACAAAACAAGGTAAAATTCCGTTCACTGCCCTCCACTTCAGTCTTGACAGCTAACTCTCCCCGCCTTGCCCCCTTCTACCTGCCTACCCCCTTGCCCCCTCTCCCTTTCCTCCCCCGGGGCATTTCCTGACTTCTATCCTCCTCTCCCTCCCTTTAGAGCTCTTACCTCACCCTCTACCCTCCCACAATGGCCTTCCTGCCTGCATACCCCTTCCCTCTCACCTGCAGTGCTTATTTCCAAGATTGCCCTTGGCTGGTTGTGTCATGCTACCTAACATTTGGCACATTTTGAATTACTGGAATTTCCTAAGCCTCAGTCTTACTTCTTGTTATTGTGTAACTATGTATTATTATATTGACCTTTGTATGTATGTATACCCCCCATTCCTTCGACGTGGAACCTTTGTAAATGAGCAGTTCCTGCTCAAAGGTATTTGTAATCCTAGATTTCAATAAAATAAAAAATAAATAAATAAAATACAGTTTTTCACATCACTTTTTATTCTAGTACAGTTAAATATGGATAATTTAGGAGGATGAATATCATTTCTGAAAATATGAACTTTATAAACAGCTGCCAGTTAGAAATGATTTTCTGTCTTCTTTAAAAGGGGGTTTTGATTCCATAACAAGGATGACAGCTGCTTTTGTGAGAACAAATCAGTTTATATTGCCTGAGGGCTCTGCAGGGCATGGATCCGAGTAGTGCTGTATAAAAATAAAATTCCACTGGCGGAATTACCACAAAAACTGGAACTTTGCTTTCATGACATTTCAGAATGCACTTTGGCAACTTTCATGGAAATTCCAACTTAGAATGGCAGAATGATTGTATAAATTGCAGATTAATGTATTAAACTGCAGGAAGAAATTCTACAGAACCGATGACTGTCAGTGGTCAGTTTTGTGGAATTTCTTTCTGTAGTTTAACACATTAATCAAGACTTCCGGTGAAGTAGCTGATGGCAATGGTCACAAGATGAGCTCTGTGGCAGGTCACAGTATATTCTCTTTGTAAGTTCCTAAAACCCCTTTCATTTTTACAGCTGACTAGTGTAACATTCCTGGGGGGTTATAATTAAAGTGAAGGTCATTCGATTTATCGCATCTGAGGATGGCAGAGCATGGTGCAGAGGTGATGACACAGCTGGCTTCTCCACCGCCGAGCCCTGAGCAACATCAAACCTCCCCAAACTGGACTTCGGTGTAGGCTGACTCCCTCCTGTATCAGAGCAGCCCAGAGAAAAAGAGCTGGATTTATACATGCAGCAATTTGTTCCCATTAACTCTATACTTACTTACAGAACTGGCAGCTGACATTAAATCTATTAGACTCTGGGTAGACTCCCTTATGACCGGAGTTGGAAATGTTGAGGCATGGGTCAGCTTCCTAGAAGATCGGGCCCA
Organism: Neoceratodus forsteri; assembly: GCA_016271365.2. Classification (NCBI taxonomy): domain Eukaryota; kingdom Metazoa; phylum Chordata; order Ceratodontiformes; family Ceratodontidae; genus Neoceratodus; species Neoceratodus forsteri. Next base: position 741,950,022 of record CM057449.1, read on the forward strand.
GGTGGAGGAATGGGACCTGGTAACCTTACTGAGGAGAGTGGCAAAATTAGATGAACAAGTGGACAACCTAGAAAACAGGCGCAGGAGGAACAACCTGCTCCTGATAGGAGTGCCAGAGGGTGCGGAGGGCTCAAATCCTGTGAAAGTTTGAATGATCGCTTCTGTCAACTAGCAAGACCACCAAAGAGCAGGCACAGCTATGCCATAGTTCAAACTCACAAAGTCCTTCACCCAGCACCGCAGCCAGGAGAGCAACCCTGAGTCCTAATCTGACATCTACTTAAGTTCCAGGACAAATTAAAAATCCAGAAGGCTGCAATGGAACATCCTCTATTGGCAGCAGCACATATTTTCAATGATCTCAATCAGCCAGTAAGAGAGAAACAACAAGCATTTGTCAATGCCGAATGTTTGTTTGCTGGCATTGGCATTGGTAGTGTAGAAGTTACAGAGCTGCATAATAGGAATGGCAGTGAAGTATTGAACTGAAGCCAACCCCACCACCACCCTGCAGAGAGTGACAGGCATTGGGGTGTGCCTTTGGGTCGTCAGGCCATGCCATTTCACCACACCCTACCCTGCAGACACTGACAAGTGTCACGGTGTGCCTTGGGGTCTTTGTGTTATGTGCACCCCATTCCATCAGGAAATACAGTGAGATGGGTGCGGTATAGGAGAATGGGGTGAACTTTGGGGCCGAAGAGTCCAAGGCATACCTCGATGCCTCTCACTGGCTGCAGGGTGTGGAATGGCATGAGCATTACAGGCAAGAATCCCAAGTCACACCCCTGATGCCTGTCATTCTCTTCAGGGTGGGGCATTATGGTTGGAAACCCTAACACCTCAGGCATTCGTTGGTATTCTCACTCCAAATTTCCAACATGGTTTTTTTGTGACCCCACCTCATGAACAGTGACAATATCAGTTTGTTAGCCGAAAGCTGCTTATGCACAGCGACTACGGCATTTAGCATCACAGGTGCAAAAACACATTCTGAACAGGATGTGAAAAATGACAGCTGTACTGTTCATGGGAGGTGTAAAATGGCAATGTTGTAAATCTGCAAAAATATTAAAAAACTGGTGAAGTCACAAGCGCAGTATAGAAACTGTGCAACGACACCGTAATGGAATTAGTTTAGGATTTTTACAGCAGATTGTCAACACAGGCATTTTGGGACCTCCGATCATAAACAGTGTCACTGTGATTTTCTTTATCTGTCCCGAACAATGATTTCCCACAGCGACCACGCATCTCTGCACTGAAAGTGTGAAAACACATTTCAACCATGTTGTGAAAAATGACAGCTGTACTATTCATAAGGAAGTGTGGGAAAATGTCACTGGTGAAAATCTCGACTGAAAATATTACAAAGTCATGAACTCACGAGGGTGCGTGGAAACTGCGCAATGCTCACTCGTAACACAGTCATTTTATGGACTTTTGTCACCAAATTTTTAACATAGCCATTTTAAGACCTCTGCTCATGAACAGTGTAACTGTGATTTTCTTTAATCTGTCCCAAACATTGCTTTCGCACACCAACTGCACCATTGTGCGCTAGATGTGCGGAAACACATTTTGGGCTACATGTGAAAAATGGCAGCTGTATTGTTCATAAGGAAGTGTAATAAAATGGCAATGTTGAAAATCTGGAGTGAAAATATTAAAAACTCGCAAACTTACAAGTGTGCATAGGAACTGCGCAATGCATGCTCGTGAAACAGTCATTCTTAGAATTTTTCACCAAATTTTCAACATAGCCATTTTAAGATCTCTGCTCATGAACAGTGTCAATGGAATTTTCTTAATGTGTCCCATACATTGATTTCGCACACCGACTGCGCCACTGTGCGCTACATGGGCGGAAACACGTTTTGGGCAAGATGTGAAAAATGACAGCTCTACTGCTCACAAAGAAGTGTAATAAAATGGCAATGTTGAAAATCTGGAGTGAAAATATTGAAAATTTGTAAACTTACGAGCGTGTGTAGAACTGCGCAACGCATGCTCGTAAAACAGTCATTTTTAGGAATTTTTCCACCAAATTTTCAATATAGCCATTTTAAGACCTCTGCTCATTAACAGTGTCACTGTGATTTTCTTAATGTGTCCCATACATTGATTTCAAGACACCAACTGTGCCATTGTGCACTACATGGGTGGAAACACGCTTTGGGCAAGATGTGAAAATGACAGCTGTACTGCTCATAAGGTGGTAATAATGTTGAAAATCTGGAGGAAAATATTAAAAATTCGTGAACTTACGAGGCGAGGAACCGCGATTGCACGCTCGTAAAACAGTCATTTTTAGGAATTTTTCCACCAAATTTTCAACATAGGCTTTTTGAGAGCCCACCTTATAAACAGTGGCAGTGTTATTCCGTTACTCAGTCCCGAAAGGTGATTTTGCACAGTGACTGCAAAATCACCCTTTGGGCCCGATTAACACCATGACAGTGAGAGCATTCATGAGAAGGGGTTCCAAAAACCGCATGTTGAAAATTTGGTGCAAAAATTCAAAAAAATGCTTGAGATATGCAGCAAAGTTGAAAAAACCCTATCTATCCCATTATACAGCTTACCAGCATTTCCTCAGTTTGCGGTCAGCTTTGAAGAATGCAGACGTGTTCCGGTCCACAAGATTGTCATGCCGGAGTCCGAGGTAAGTATGGGGTGAGGGGTGTGGGGAGGCAGGGTACAGTGGTGGGCGGTGGTGGGGCAGAGACAACGAGGACCATTTTTGAGTTTCAGGTTTGTTTTTTTTAAAGAGGACGACGATGCGGGATGTTTGCCATGTGGGGTGGGCTCCCAGTGTAAGCACAAGGACGGCTGTTTGGGGCATAAGCCGACAGGGATTGGGCACCCCGCTGGTGATAAGATCTGTTGCCACGCTGGGGTGGGCCTCAGCATGGCACCCTGTACTCTCTGGGGGGACAGTGGAGTCGATGGGGGATTGGGCACCCCGTCGGCGATACTCTGATGTATGTAGACACACTGGGGTGGGCACCAGCATGGCATGTGGAACTCTGTTTGGGGAGCTAGCACAGCCGACAGGGATTTGGCACCTCGTCAGGCATACAGTGTGTGCGTGGGGGCCAGCACCAGTATGCATGCTTGAGTGTGTGTGTAGGGGGAGCGCGCATGAACAGGCGATATCTTATCGCTGCTCACTGAAGCGTAGCTCCCCCTTTCAACTGTGCTCTACTGCATTTTCAACTGCTATCATAGACAGCTCCAGCAGCCATTGTAGAACTGCGGCCGCACCTGCAAACACACTGACTGAACTGGAAGAGGGCTGCCACACCTCCGAAAACTCGGATGATGGCACTATGTTTCTTGCACATGCATGCAAGCAAACATAAAAAGCATATAAAGACATAAAGCACTGGCTCTACCAGGGAGACATTAAGTTTTGGACCCAATGCCCTGCTAAGTTAGTACTGCTGCTTCCACATGGCACCATTAGTTTTGACTTAGCAGACAAGGCAAAGCAGCATCTTCCCAGCAACTGCCTGAAATGTTTACCAAACCATCATCCAAAATGCCAATAGAAAAGATGGACCAGTGAATTCTGCATGGTGATCTGTAGTGGTAAACTGTGGTAGTAGTGAGTCACTACTATTAAAATTGCTCAGGTACAGGATTTGTTCGCCTAAGTGTCAGCAAGCCCAAAGGGGCATGTATTGCCAGCAGTTTACTGTATCTGAACTGACCCAGAACTTGTAAAAGGGGGGAACAATACAGTTTGTATAACTGGGTTTGTTCTTTCATTAAAAGCCACTTTCTAGGTTTGTTTTAGTTGGTACATCTGCTCTGGGGGGACACTTGGTAATTCAGACTTTTTGGCTCTTTAAGAAATGGACCCTTATTCCTATGGAGTCAGTAGTTTGGTAATATAAGCAACTCTAGATGGTTCGGCAAGACATGTGTCACTTGATTAAAAAGGACAGCTAAAAACATTGTCACATGCATGTGCTTTCAAAGTTTGGAAATGTTACTTCTGTTGGGACCAATGCGAATAGTAAGGTTTTTTGGTTATTCTGGCCCCTCAATAGAAACGTGGCTAATACATATGACATAAGATCTGCAGAGCGCAAATGTTATTACATGGATGGGAGGACTACCCAGGACAATTACTCACAGAATTTATTGTACTGATTAATAGAATGCACAGTGTTATGCGTTATTTTGTTTAAAAGTAATCTGATGAAATATTGCGACTATCTCTTTATCTAGCAGGATATAGCAACTTTATGTTGGGCTTAACTAGAGTACAGTCACTCTAGAGTTACGCTGGCCCTCTTATAGTGATAAAGCTACTTTTTCTGGAGAATGGTTTGTATATATAAAATACCTTGATACAGCGGGGATACTTAGGGACTTTTACATACAAGTTTTCTTACTATGTTTAATTAAAGAGAGTCTTTTTCAGGGGTACTACCTTTTTTTCAGCAGTCACCCATCTGACAAAATATGTATCATGCCATCAACAATAACAGACGGAAGATGGTCTGGGATAGCGGAGCACTGCCTGACTAAAGTTTGGGGGTTTTACATACTTTTTCTTTTTACCCTAAATGAACCATAGTTGCAATAACCTTCTGATGGCTTCAGCCCAGTTCTGGCTTGGGGTGGGGTGCATGGGGGTAATGAGGGGAGAGGGATCTTTGCTCCAAAACCTAGGGGGACATGGGGGGAGTATGGGGGTTGGGGTGCTGGGTAAAAGAATGGGGAAGGCACACAAAATAGATCAAGTTAGGGACAGGAATGTACACTTATTTTTACTTGGGACAGGTACTCACACCTTCTATTTCTTAAGTATTTTTGCTCACATACTCTCCAGAATACAAATAAAATTGAACTGAATTGAAGAATATGGCAGGGGTTGGTTTTGAAGGTCTTAGCATGGGGGATTGTGTCCAGATGAAGATGCAAGAAATGATAAAGAAAGTGCTATTGGGTCTCGATATTCACTGTTAACTTGGAATGTTAAAGGTGCTGACTCCCCCCATGAAGAGATCTCGTATTTTGACCCACCTCCGTAGGTATGGCCAATCCATTGTATTCTTGCAGGAGACTCATCTCTTCGCAGAAGACTTACTTTTATGAAGGTGCAACTGGGTTGGCCAGGTCTTTAGCGTGGGAGTCGATAAAAAAAGGGCAAGGTTGGCTATATTGACAGCCAAAATTTAGATTTTCTAATGCATCAAGTGATAACCAATCCACAAGGCAGGTATATACTAATAAGAGGTACCCTGGATTGTACAGAACTAATTTTTGGTCTCATTCTATGGACCCAATAAAGATGACAGTCAAATATTTGATAACCTTTCATTGCATTTGGTAACCTGGCTGGATCTGCTGCTTATAATAGTAGGCAACTGGAATGCTCCCTTAGAGGGAGATATGGATAGATCTGGCCTGCCAATATATTCCCGTACTTCAAACCAGAGAGGATTGAAAGAGTTAATTGATATGCACGCCTTGATTGAGCCCTGGAGGACACTCCGCCAGATCTCTAAAGAGTTCACTTTCTTCATTCACCCCATGAGACACAATTGAGAATAGACTATTTTCTTTTAAGTTAACTGCTCCTACAAGGGTTGAGGATGGCGGAAATCCTCACCAAAGTTATTTCAGATCACTCTCCAGTGCACATTACCATAGTGTTGAAGATAAATGTAGAACTAGATAAAACTTGGAGGATGGATGATACCCTACTCAGTGACACCCAGACAGTTGCCCACCTGAGGGAGTTCACAGTTGTTTTTTTTTTTTTAGAAAATCAGGACACTGTTTCTAGGGAGGTCACTTTATAGGGGGCCATAAGTGTGCTATCCAAACAGAGATTATCAGGCTGGCAATTAAGGCTAAAAAAGGATACAAACCAAGGCAACACAGCTGTTAAAATAAATAAGGTCCCTGGAACAACAACTGGTACTGGGACCCTCAGACCAGGTTGTTTTAAAGCTAAACTCGGTTAGGGAACAGTACCATGAATTAAACCGTGCCACCAAACTGGCCTTGTTTAAGGCAAATGTTTCATACATATGCTCAGAAGAATAGATTGGCATGTTACTAGCCTTGCAGCTTAAAAAACAAGAGGCATCATCCTCGATTAAACATCTGTGCAAGTCAGGAAATCAAGATGTAGCAACTCAACCCAGCCAAATAGCAGAAGAATGTAAGAACTATTATAGTATTTTAAATGGCATGTGGATCAAGATATTGGCTCAGGGGACATAGATAACTACCTCAGCCAAAGTGCAGTTTCCTGTTAGGAGATAGTGCCAAGGATCTGTTAGCTTGACCTCTTACAGTCGCAGAGCACCAGGCTGCCATAAAAAAATGATGGCCTCAGACAAGGCCCCAGACCCTGACAGTTTTTCTCTTTCTACAAGGCTCTTTTGGGAGAAACCCTCTCCCATCTTTTATGGGTTTATAGGGAGGCTTATGAGGAGGGTGAGCTGGAGGCCTGCATGCAGGAGACCTTCATTTGGCACTCCCCAAGCCTGGTCGAGGCCCGACTAAGGTTTCTAATTACTGACCCATTTCCTTGTTAAATGTGGATCTCAAGATCCTAGCCAATGCCTTGGCCCTTAGGTTACAGCAGGTGTGGTCAGATGTAATTGGCCCAGAACAGATAAGGTTTATGATGGGTCATCTCTCATCGGACCACTAGTGAAAGCTTCAGCACATTATTTCTGCATTCAAGGAGGACAAGGCACCAGCTGTTCTAGCCTTCCTGGATGCAGAAAAAGCATCCAACAGGGTCTTGTGAAAGAATCTTTTCAGGGTTCTGGGTAAGTTTGCTATTCCAGACAAATTTATCCAGTGCGTAAAACTGCTGTACTCACACCCTACTGCATGGGTACACTGCAACAGGGTTCTTTCTCCAAGTTTCCCTCTAAAGAATGGGACCCTTCAGGGCTATCCACTTTCCCCATTTCTTTTCAATTTATATTTAGAACCCCTAGTGCAGTGCATTAAGAGTAATCCTTCCATAGATGGCATTTTTCTAGGAACGCGGCCGCTGATGGCATTCTTTTGCACCTTATAAACCCTGCAACTTCACTTACAATAACTTCACAGGAGATTCATCAAGTCAGCTTAATTTCCCTGTATAAATTAATCATAGAGAAAAGGCAGGTCTTATTGCTCAATAAGACTGCTAAAAAGGGAGACTTAGTTAACATGGGGCTCAGTTGGGTTACTAGGGACAGTACTTATTTAGGTATCAAACTGACTACATTCACTACCAGGTTGATACAAAAGAACTTTACAGACCTGCTTTGCATGGTTAAATCTGACTTAGATCAATGGAAAGGGCTACCTTTATCACTGTGGGGCTGAGTTACTATACTTAAAATGAACATTCTACCTCACCTACTTTATCCACAAATATGCTGACGGTTAGGCTCGTTATGCAGTGGTTTCAGGAGCTTCATGCTATCTCTGTGCATTCCCATGGAAGACACAAAAGCCTAAGCTCCAATACCTTAAATTGGCAGTACACAAATATGGAGGGGGTTTGAATGTGCCAGATTTCCTAAGTTGTTTTCATGTGGCACAAGTTGCTAAGTATTTTCAGTGGACACACTCAGGAGGGGGGCAGTCTCCTTCCTATGTTCCACAATGGTAGACCATAGAAAAGGAGTTATGTCACCAACAGAGCACTAGCTTGTAGGCACTCTTTTACATTACACATGCAACCCTTCTCAAATCCCTCAGGTAAAATTCAGCTGGTACCTCAGTTATGATTTACAATGTGGGAGTCACGTGATAAAGCCTTGCGTGTAGCAGCTCTCCTACAACGCTCCCACTAACTCCAACTTATATTACAAATTTTCTGACTTTCTAGTGAGATTTCAACCACTTTACTGATCGTAAGACTGCTTTAACTGCTGAGGGCACTAATTCCCATAGCGGCTCTACAACCATGGAGGCAGAGATGCGAGTGGAGCTACTTAAGCATACACTGCCACCAATGCTCGAAAAGGCCAACAAAACATCTAGGCCTCAGGCCTCTGCAAGTGGGCACACAACTATTGCTATGTCAGAGCAAAACCTGTTAACAGGAGATCGCTTCCTAGAAGAATTTAAGCCATTCAGAGAAGAGCTGAGATCGCTTGTTACTGAGGTCAAAACAATGGCAGCAACTCTACAGGAGATCTCCCAACGCACTGGGGATAGTGAAGCAAGAATCAGTTCCCTGGAGAAACAAATTGAGCGGGTGGATCTGGAGATAGTACTCACCAGGCAAAGGATGGCCTGTCTGGAAGCAAAGGTGGAAGATCTGGAGGGACGTAGCAGAAGAAACAATGCAGTGATAATTGGCCTGTCAGAAAAGGAAGAGGGCTCTGACCTGATTTTATCCACACAGAAACTGATATTAAAACTAGCAGGACCATCACAGTTTGGACCAACCTACTCCATTGAGAGGTCCCACCGAGCACTCCGTCCTATGCCCCCAGTAGGTGCACCACCGTGACCACTAATCTTCCATTTTTTTAAACTATCTGGAAATGCAGCACTTCCTTACCAAAGTTAAAGAGCTACAAGTAGTTAAATGGGGTGAGGTTAAAATCAGAGTGGCACAAGATTACCCAAGTCAGTCCAGCAGAGGCGCTCCACATTCCGCCCCATTGTCGCTAAATTGATCCCTGCTGGTATCAAGTTCAAGGTGCTGAACCTGGCAAAGTTTCAGGTACTTCTAAAGGGTACATGGGTCAGTTTTGAGGATCCTAAAGCAGCGGAGACAGCCCTGGTGGAAGCCCTGCCGAATCTGTTTAAAAATCACTGAAAGTGTAGAGGATCTGGATGTTTCAGCCTACTGATGGAGAAGGTACTGTTTAAACATTAACAATTTATTCACTTTAAACTAGGGACTATAATTCCTGAGTGGTGCAGCCTGCTGTATAATTCTGTGGTTTTACCAGGTGGATGATGCCCCCCTATTTCTCCCCTCATCTCCTCCATTGTCTACTAATGCCATCAAGCTGTTAGCACCGAGAGAGGGGTGACCTGTTTTTTTCACACGTAGGTTATCAGGGGGAAGTTGGACCAGTGTGAGAATTGACTTTTTTTGTCTGGTCAGCACTGGATGCAGTGTTAGACAGCCTAAGTTTTATGTTCAAAGTTTTGTTCACCACAGTGGTGCAATATGATCTTTGTGACTGATGGGTCTCTGTCTGAGCTGTGATGTAACAGCACATGGGCCCCCTGATTCTGGAGCTGATCCACAAGCCTGAATGATGACAGACTGCCTGATTATGAACAGGAACCTGGGGGTTTTATTTAATACTTAATTTCTTCTACCAGGAAAGTCTCCTTTTCCTGTTACGGTTCATTCTGTAACTTGTTTTTTTGGCAGACGTTGTTTCAGCCAGTTCCTCAGAGCAACAGAAGAGTGGACCATGCAGTATACATGTTTATGCCATGGGGCTCCTTGGCTTCAAATATATGGACCAGAGTTCTGCCTTACTAATTTTTAGTTCAAGTTAAATCAGGGTTGTTGATGGAATCAGCACCCAATACAGTTTATCTGCTGAACTTGTTCAGTCCGGTGTAACTGTACAATGACTTAGTTTGTTAGTTACTTTTTACAGATAACAGCTAATGGGACTTGGTATTTTGCTTTTAAGTCAGGAAAGTATTTATTTATTTATTTAACACTCTTTAGGAATTACAACCTTTGAATCAGGGACTCATTTACAAAGGTACTGCATCATTAAAAAAAATACACTCAGTACATACAGACATAGCATGGAATGGGTTACAAGGCAGCTACAGGTTACAGTTTTTACAGTTACACAATATTGCAGCATCATGAATAGCTATACATTGCATTGAATGTGCTACAGATAGCTACAGTTTGCATTTTTCAAGAAAAACAATAAGTTTGCATAGAGAGGTAGAGCGTAACAAATTTGAGAGTTGTAGTGAGGTGTAGAACTAGACAGATATTATGTGAATGCAGCCAAGGAGGCATTGTCGAGAGGTATTGTCTAGTAGCCCTGGAATATTGGTCCTGCAGGGCAGAGGCAGGCAGTTATCAACAATAGGTTACCTCACTAGTGAGGCATAGCATGATAATACCATAGGTTTGAGAGTGACTGGCATGTTAGTTGACATGGCAGGTGCTGCTTCAGGGGCATTCAGGGGCTGCTTAGGTTGTTGTTCAGGGGCAAGTATGAAGGTTGTTCACCCTTAAGGTAGTTTTTCCACTAATCAGGTTGGAGTATTAAGGGTGGGCTCCTTGTGTTTGGGACAAGTAACACTTATCGGGTTAAAGCGGGAAGGGGAAGGGCACTGTTTGGGGAGACTGTGTGTCATGGGCCTAGAACCATTTGCTCTGGAGGGTGGGGGGTCTTGAATGTATTTTCATGTGAATTGCATTTAAAGCACATTTCTGTTTTGGGGACTGGGGCTAATTCTGTAGATAGGTGGGAGGATCGTAGTTATTAAACTATGAATATTAAATTGCTTTCTTTGTCGCAGGAATAGAAACATAGAAACATAGAATTTGACGGCAGATAAGGATCGCTTGACCCACCCAGTCTGCCCATTTCCCTATCTGATGGATAAGCTGCAGATCCTGGAGGTTCCAGTCCCCTCCTAGTATACTAATCAGAGGAGAGATATTGGGGGCTTGTTTCTGGGTGGGGCATTACAGCATTTTGGGTTCATGGTTTGATTTGATGTGGGTTGGAGGACTATGGGAGAGGGAAGTACTTGGCATCACTGGGACATGGTAATTCACTGGCTCAGTTATTCTATTGAACATCTGGGCATCTGTAGATTTCCTTTAAAAAAGGAAAAAAATGACGGGCAATAAAAAAATAATTTCATGGAACATCAGGGGCGCTCATAATAAGGTTAAAAGATATCAGGTACTAAAGCATACTCAATACCTTAAAGGTGACATTACGTTCTTACAGGAGACCCACTTATTGGAATCTGAAGCCAATGTATTCAGGAGACAATATGTGGGGCAAGTAAGTATACACCACAGGGAACAGCACACAGAGCAGAGGGGTAACCATTATGCTTTCTAGATGCACCTGCTTTGTATATAAGCAGTGTGTACGAGACCCAAATGGCTGTTACATATTTTTGAAAGGTATCCTTGACTGGACTGAAATGGTGTTGGGGGGTGTGTACGGCCCAAATTTGGATACATCGGCCTTCTTTACTGAGCTCCTGACTGCCCTGGCACCATTCACCACATCTCCCATTATACTAGGAGGGGACTGGAACCTGCCATTCTCTCCAGACCTAGATAAATCAGAGAAGAGAAGCAGGGACATTTCCCCAGTGCAGAGGTCAATTCAGGATTTGGTGGACCACTTGGGCTTATGTGACCCCTGGAGAATTCTATACCTGAAATCAAGGGAATACACATTTTGGTCAGAAGTACATGACTCATCATCAAGAATTGATTATTTCCTGATTAGCTATACACTTCTACCTGGGATGTTAGATAGTAAAATAGATTCTGGTGTTATCTCAGATCATTCTCCCACCTGGTGCCATCTGAACCTCAATCCCAATTTACCTAAAGAAACAATCTGGAAAATTAATAATCAGCTGCTTAAGGAGGAAAAGACAGTAACAAATATTTCACAGGTGATTGATCAATACACAGATGTTAATTTACACTCCACCGACAGAACGGATATGGAATGGAGTGCTTTAAAATGTGTCATCAGGGGTAATTTATATGTCTAGCCTCCATTAGGAAGCACACATGGAAGCAACAGGCTTTGGCACTTCTGACCACAGTTCATAGCCTGGAAGCCAACCTGTTGCCTAGCACCACAGAGGAGGATAGACATAGGCTTATAGGGTTCAGAGACCAGTATAATGATCTATTAAGGGAAAAGGCTGAGTTTGCTATTTTGAAAATTAGAGCAATGTATATTGATCAGGGAGTAAAAGCAAGTAGACTACTTGCCCTCAGGCTTAAAAACCAAGAAGCTTCTAGTATTATCAAAAGTATCCAATCTCTATCAGACAACTCTATTAAACTAAATCCCAAAGAGATAACCAATGAATTCACAACATATTATCAAGAGCTTTAGAGCCCAATGCCTAATTTCCCTGACAGGCATACAGTTGATGCGTATTTGAGTGCCATTCCTCTACCATCACTAGTAGAGGAACAAAAGGAGAGCCTGATAACACCTCTATGTGACACAGAGATTCAAGCCACTATTAACTCTCTTCCCCTGGACAAAGCCCCAGGTTCTGATGGATTTTCACCTAACTTTTTTAAAGTGTTTTCTAAGCAGCTAACCCCTGGTTGTCTAAGTTATGTAGCTGCATATTGGATCTGGTCAACAAAAACTTACTAAGAAGCCCTGATTATTGTAATACACAAACCCGGAAAGGACGAGGAGAGGGTCACCAGCTATAGATCTCTATCATTACTAAATTATGATTTTAAAATCCTAGCTAAACTATTTGCCAATAGACTGGCTAGAGTCTTACCCTTCATAATCCAGACAGAGCAAGTGGGCTTTATAAATGGTAGAACCTTATCGGATCACCTGCACAAGTTACGCAAGTTGACCCACATTTTCTCTGCACCCAGGGACTCTGCCTTTCCAGTTGGCCTTCTGTCCCTGAATGCAGAGAAAGCATTTGTCAGAGTGGACTGGCAGTTTTTGTTTTGCACCATGTACAAATTTGGGTTTCCCCTGCTGTTTGTTAACTGAATCTCTTCCGTATATAAGAACCAGAGTGCCCGATTGTGCTGTAATGGAGTATTCTCTGCTGCCTTCTCCATACACTTGGGCACCAGACAGGGGTGCCTGTTGTCGCCACTCCTATTTAACATCTACTTAGAACCCCTATTAACCAAATTAAGAGACAATCATAGCATACATGATATTTCAGTTGGTTCCCAGGAATTTAAATTGTTGGCCTATGCAGGTGATATCTTACTACATCTGGCCCATCCAAAGGAATCCTTCCCAGTAGTCCTAAACACTATTAAGGAATTTAGCACATTTTCCAGTTACAAAATTAACTTAGACAAAACCACTGTGTTCCCACTTAATAATAAATTACTGAAGCATGAGATTTTGCACATGAGGCGTCAGTGGAGTCCACAGAGCCTGAAGTACTTGGGTATCACCTTAACCAGAAGTGAAGCTACTATGAAAAGCTCAATCTGGACTCCATCCTTCAGACCATACAAGACCTTGTCAGGTGGAAAGCCCTCCCTATCTCACTTTGGAGGTATATTAATTTAGTTAAGAGGAATATATTACCAAGACTTTTTTACCCACTTAACATGTTGAATTTATGGCTTCCATTAAAGTGGTTCAAAAAAGTTCACTCCATTATTGACTCATTCATATGGATGGGTAACCCCCCTCCCCCGAGAAGGGCCTAACACAAAATCGCAGCCCCCAAAGAGCGAGGGGGGCTTGAGACTACCACATTTTGGTCTCTACTATTGGGCTAGTCAAGCCTGCAAATACCTAAGATGGCTTACCACACTGGAAGACTTGAATTACCTCCTGTATGTCCCCTTATGGTTGAAATTGGAAATGGAACCGATTGTAAAGGCAGGTATGTCCCCAGAAGCCCTTTTGCATATCACATTGAAGGACCTTCCCCATAGCTTAACCTGCTCCCCTATAGCAACTTTGGTAAGCATACATACACAATTATGTTTCCTACTGAAATATCAGCATAGAAGGGATATTGCCCAGCCTCTTATAGGGAATCCTAACTTTAATATCGGAGGCCAGCTTATCTTAGCCCAGTGGATTCCTTAAATCCAAAGTGTTAAGATCAGCGACCTCTTCTTAGATGAAGCCTGTTGTACCATAGAAGCTATCCCGAATAAATACTCAGTAAATAGGGGGAAAGTTTTCAAAGTATATCAATTGAGGCACTTACTAATCTGGAAGAAAGATAAATTAGAGGGTGAGGATACTACTGGGGAATACTTTGAATCCCTTTCACTAATTACTAGGCTACCTCATGCAATCTCTCATGCCTATAGCTTCCTATTTGACAAGGCTTTTATAACGCATGATGGTATACCCAAATACTGGTCAATGCACTTCCCTACTCTTGATGGCGCTTGGAGCAGAATTTGGTGAGATACTTATAGATATAATACTCAAGACAGACTGAGGTTAACGCAATTCCAACTTCTGAACAACATGTACTGGACCCCAGTCAAATTATTCAAAGTTGGAAGGGCTCCCTCCTCAGAGTGTACTAGATGCCACCAAGAGGAAGGAACTCTCAGATACATCTTCTGGGACTGCCCACCAATTAAAACCCTTTGGGATTTAAACAGAAGTAACGCTGACTCTTTGTTGGGTATAGCTCATCTCTTCACCCCTGAAGTGTGTCTGGAGGGTAACTTTGCACAAATTGTGGTCCAACAGCGTAGATACTACATGGCATTGATTTCTTTATCTCTTAAGAAACTAGTGCTATGTCACTGGTTGAACTCACACCCAATTACTTACACAGAATGGCTTTCAAAATAAGAGCAGTACAGCTCAAGGCCAGCTTACAGGGCTCCTCTTCTAAATACAAGAAGATCTGAGAGAATATGCATGCCTTATATCTGATTCAATCCAGAGCTAAATCACCCTGAGTGGGCATCAGATACTCTGTTGATATAATCAACATTAGTTTCTGCAGCCAGCACTCTTAGCTGCCCCCCTAGTCTTAGTAAGAGTCATGGATGTCTGATGCAAGTGGGTGGGAGTGGGGGAGAAGATGTGGGGACATGAAACTGCACAATTTTACCTTGTAACTCTTTCATGTATCTGGAATATCTGTTTCATGTCAATGTTTGTTTGTGAAATCAATAAAATGTTAAATTACAAAAAAAATGATTTACAATGCATTGAAGCAGATTCTAAAATTTTCTCTGCGTAATCCACTAGAACAACCATTTTGGTTGAATCCCAGCTTTACAATCATGGATAAACCACTCTGCAAAATTAGCTGGCAGAGTAAGGGCACAGTCAAGGTCTCCCATCTGTGACAGGGTCAAGGCTGGGCCTCCTTCCTAACTCTCCAGCAAACTAACGCTTTGGATATCAAGGATAATTTTTCTTATTATCAAGTTCATCACTTACTCCAGCAAAAGCTGGGGAACGTAATCCCAGTGGAACACCCATGCATTACCTAGGAGGTTCTGGGAGAGTTAAGTGCCAATAGACATGCCTTTTCTGCAATTTACTGGGTGCTTACACAGGCTTGGTCTCACAAATATGGCCTATTCCCTAAATATTGGCCCAAGACGCTGGAATGGAGACCCAATGTGACACAGTGGGAAACAGTATGGCAAAATATTTATTGTTATATTAAGTATGATGGATATCAGTTCACTCAGTTCAAAATTATTCATGCCATTCATAACACCAGTTTGAAATTATATAGTTGGGGGCTCTTGGAGTTGTCAAAGTGTACTAGATGTGATACCGGGGAAGGAAGCTTCATACATGTTCTATGGGACTGCTCTAAGGCCCAACCTTTCTGGCAGAGGATAAAGGAGGCACTGGACACCAATTTAGGCATGAATGAGGCATTTATGAAAGAGAGATGTATCCTGAGATTGAATATCCAGACCCTAATGCGCACCAGGCTTTATCACTTTTTTTTTATCACTGTGGTGATTAAGAAAATTATATTGTGACACTAGATGGATCAGTTCATTCCATCTTTTGTAGAATGGCACAAGGAAATGCTAGAGATACTTGAATAGAGCACACACTGGGTTCTATAAGGAATCACTGTCAGTTATTTGTCAGGTACTGGGGCCCATTGGATGCCTGGCTGTCCACCCTAGCATAATAATTACATTAAATGATGCAAATGATTGTATCTGCTTTTAACAATGTATGTTTCATTCCTGTGTCCTAAGACTCGAATGGGGGGGGGCTTGAGGGGGGAACAGGGATGGGAGCTTTATATATGTGTATGTGTTCAGTAATTTTCACATTATTGTATGTCTCTGTATTATAGTGTGTACACATTTTTCAATAAAGTTTATTAAATTTAAGAAAACTACATTAATCGAAGACATTGAATGGACAATACCTGACCAGTGAAGCCAGCTTTTCTTTTAGTGTTTTTCTCATGCGATCCAGTGAAAAAATTGTTACATCATTTATCCACAGATCAAGGACCATCTGGACCTCATTTGCCCACCTTCAGAGCTGCCGGCTCCACACTCCATAGATCAGTGCAAATACTACAAACTGTACCTGGTACAGACACGAGAAGAGCCGAAGCACCGTGAGTCTGTGTGGGTGCCCAACCTGCTGCAGACAGATGACCATCCTGAACACAACACTCACTTCACCATCAAGGTCCAAGAATACAGCTCGAACCTGTGGGGCCACAAATTTAAAACAAACCATGACTACTACATCACAACAACATCAGACAGTACCGGGGAGGGTCTTGAGAACCACAAGGATGGAGCCTGCAAGATGAAAAGCATGAAAGTCATGCTTAAAGTAGGGCAAGCAGACTTTTTGGGGAAGTCTACCAGTAATAAAGCAGGAGAAAATGGTCCTGTTCCATAGTCACATATCTCAATCATTACCAGGGCAGTGGAAGGCACCATCTTTCTGCTCCTGGTCATTGTGGCAGTGGTGGTAATGTGTTACAGAAGATGCCATGTCAAGCACAGTGACACCCACCACTCCCCCTCAACACCCTTACCAGCCCAAAATGTCAAAGTAGGAACAGCAATGGTTCAGAGCTCAGCGGCATCAACATCCTGCTCAGAACTGCTGACAGCGACTTCTGCCTGCACTATAAGAAGGTGAGCAGAGATTACAAGTACTTTGCCTACATTGCTCAAAAGATGCTGCCACAAAGCCCTGCCAATTTTTATTACAAAGTATAAAGCTGTTCCACTTTTTCCACCCCTGGGAAATGCCAACAAGGCAATGTTAACAATGTTCCTCATAACAATCTTCTGTAGAGGGACATAGATGGATCTCCTCTTAGCTCTGCTTGTACTTATGTACTGAGAAGAATTTGCACAAACAAAAAAGCAAAGATGATACATGGACAATGTGAAACATCTGTGTTTTCAGTTTGTGAAAATGGGAAGTTGTAGGAGTGTAAAAAATTTTAAAAATTTAAAAAAAAAAATTGTTTTTGTCTATGAACCAGAATTCATTTTCTGAAACTTTCAAAATCCATGTTTGGAATCTTCAATGAGTTTTCATGTAGCCTTCAGGCAACCATTAAGCTGACTGGTGCCATGTCATGAGCTGTGAGAAACTAGCTGGGTTCCATGTCATAATAGTGAAAATACTACAGCAATTTGCACAAGAGTGAGTACATGTCGCCAAATTCAAAATCAGCACGGAACCCACCTCCGCACCTACCAAAAGGGCAATGGCAAAAAAAATAAATGTTTAATGTGAGGGTTATGCCCTCGCACCCCCAATATAAATATAATCAACTCCTGGGGGGAAGACACTGCATGGGAGGGGTATTGCAGCTGGGGCAACAGACTGGAAAAAAAATAATTAACACTCACACAGTTTTAAAGGAGTACCCACAGGCAGTCCTGAACCCGGAACCATCAACACTCTAGGTGGTGTCTGCACCCACCACGCCAGGTGACTAGCTCAGCAGCAGCAGGCAGCATTCATCTATTTAACCCACATCACAATGCAAAGCTCCAACATTCACTGTCACTATTCTGTCCTTCATCCCTCACTATCCCAACCCTCTTGCTATACTTCCACTGTCGCTACTCCTACGGATGCCCAAAATGAGTCGCTTATTTTTGAGTCGCTAAATTTGGTTCACCCATATGACGTGATACTGCTAGCTGTAGGGTGCACAAAGCATCACTCTGAAAAAAGTGTAGCAAAAGTGCCCCCCCATGTTGTGCAGAGTTGTATAAAGTTGGAAAGCTTCTCTGTGAATATTGATGTTATCTGTTGTCACATGATCAGAGCATTTGTGAGCCTTTAATTGGATTGGCATGGGGTGGGAATAGAGAATGGCCGTAATGTAGGTGTTCAACTCCTTCATTCAGTGTAGGTTAAAGCACTGCCAGCAAAGGTTAACATATTGCCATCTAGGGCTAACACACAGCCAGTTAAGATTAAGAAACCACCAATTAAGGTTAACAAACTGCCAGTGGCGCTAACATGCAGTCTGCTAGAGTCAATGCACTGTCAGCAAAGGTGAGCACACTGCCTGCTAGGACTAACTCACATCCAGGTGAACAAAGTACAGCCAAACCAGGCTGTATATACCCTTATGGGTACACAAAAGTAGGTCATAGATTAACAATGAGCACATTTGGAGTCATGTGATGCAATCTTCTTAAACAGGCGGCACCATATTGACTCAGCCAAGAAATCTAATAAACGTGGATTTTTGTAACTTTACCCTTCACAGAACATCAATCTGCTGCATCAGCCCGGTTCTAGACATTTTAAGGACCAGATTGATGTATATTGTTGCTAAAGAGAAGTGGGATGAGCCAGAATCGAAACAGATGGATACCTGCAAGGTGCCCCTGATCCCATTTTGACTTACCAGCCCAACATGTCAAAGTAGGAACAGCAATGGTTCAGAGCTCAGCTGCATCATCATCCTGCTCAGAACTGCTGACAGTGACTTCTGCCTGCACTATAAGAAGGTGAGCAGAGATTACAAGCACTTGCCTACATTGTACAAAAGATGCTGCCACAAAGCTCTGCCAATTTTTATTACAAACTATAAAGCTGTTCCACTTTTTCCACCCCGGGGAAATGCCAACAAGGCAATGTTAACAGTGTTCCTCATAAAGGATCTTCTGTAGAGGGACATAGATGGATCTCCCCTTAGCTCTGCTTGTACTTATGTATTGAGAGGAATTTGCAAACAAAAATAAAGATGATACATCGACAACATGAAACATATGTGTTTTCAGTTTGTGAAAATGGAACTTGTAGGATTGTACATTCCAATTCTCAGACTCCCTTTCTTAATTAAAAAAGTAATTTGTTTTGGTTTTGTCTATGAACCAGAATTCATTTTCTGAAACCTTCAAAATCCATGTTTGGAATCTTCAATGAGTTTTCATGTAGCCTTCAGGCAACCATTAAACTGACTGGTGCCATGTCATGAGCTGTGAGAAGCTAGCTGGGTTCCATGTCATAATAGTGAAAATACTACAGCAACTTGCACAAGAGTGAGCACATGTCGCCAATTCAAAATCAGCACGGAACCCACCTCCGCACCTACCAAGCGGGCAATGGCAAAAATAAAGTTTAATGTAAGGGGCGATGCCCTTGCACCCCATATCTAAATATAATCAACTCCTGAGGGTAGACACTAAACAGGGAGGATATTGCGGCTGGGGCAACAGACTGGAAAAAAAATTATTAACACTCACACAGTTTTAAAAAAGTACCCGCAGGCAGTCCTGAACCCGGAACCATCTGCACTGTATGTGGCATCTGCACACATCTCACCAGGCGACCAGCTCAGCAGCAGCAGGCTGCACTCATCTATTTAACCCACATCACAATGCAAACTCCGTCATTCGCTGTCGCTATTCTGTCCTTCATTCCTCACTATCCCAACCCTCTTGCTATACTTTCACCGTCGTTACTCCTACAGATGCCCAAAATGAGTCGCTCATTTTTGAGTCGCTAAGTTTGGTATACCCATATGACGTGATACCGCTAGCTATAGGGTGCACAAAGCATCAGTCTGAAAAAAGTGTAGCAAAAGTGTCCCCCCTCATGTTGTGCAGAGTTGTAAAAAGTTGGAAAGCTTCTCTGTGAATATTGATGTCATCTGTTGTCACGTGATCAGAGCATATGTGAGCCTTTAACTGGATTGGCATGGAGTGGGAATAGAGAATGGCCATAATGTAGGTGTCCAGCTCCTTCATTCAGTGTAGGTTAAAGCACTGCCAGCAAAGGTTAACACATTGCCATCTACGGCTAACACACAGCCAGCTAAGATTAACAAACCACCAATTAAGGTTAACAAACTGCCAGTGGTGCTTAACGCACAGTCAGCTAGGGTTAAAGTGCTGTCAGCAAAGGTGAGCACACTGCCTGCTAGGGCTAACTCACACCCAGGTGAACAAAGTATAGCCAAACCATGCTCTATATACCCTTGTGGGTACACAAAAGTAGGTCATAGATTAACAATGAGCACATTAGGAGTCATGTGAAGCAATCTGCTTAAACAGGCGGCACCATACTGACTCTGCCAAGAAATCTAATAAAACGTGGATTTTTTGTAACTTTACCCTCCATAAAACCTCAATCAGCTGCATCAGCCCAGTTCTAGACATTTTAAGGACCAGATTGATATATATTTTTTATGCTTAAAGAGAAGTGGGATGAGCCAGAATCAAAACAGATGGATACCCACAAGGTGCCCCGATCCTATTTTGACTTACCAGCCAAAAATGTCAAAGTAGGAACAGCAATGGTTCAGAGCTCAGCGGCATCATCATCCTGCTCAGAACTGCTGACAGCGACTTCTGCCTGCACTATAAGAAGGTGAGCAGAGATTACAAGCACTTTGCCTACATTGCACAAAAGATGCTGCCACAAAGCCCTGCCAATTTTTGTTACAACGTATAAAGCTGTTCCACTTTTTCCACTCCTGGGAAATGCCAACAAGGCAATGTTAACAGTGTTCCTCATAAAGGATCTTCTGTAGAGGGACATAGATGGATCTCCTCTTAGCTCTGCTTGTACTTATGTATTGAGAGGAATTTGCACAAACAAAAAAGTAAAGATGTTACGTGGACAACATGAAACATGTGTTTTCAGTTTGTGAAAATGGGAACTTGGGGGAGTGTACATTTCCAATTCTGACTCCCTTTCTTAATTAAAAAGAAAAAAAAAATGTTGTTTTTGTCTATGAACCAGAATTCATTTTCTGAAACCTTCAAAATCCTTGTTTGGAATCTTCAATGAGTTTTCATGTAGCCTTCAGGCAACTATTAAGCTGACTGGTGCCATGTCATGAACTGTGAGAAGCTAGCTGAGTTCCATGTCATAATAGTGAAAATACCACAGCAACTTGCACAAGAGTGAGCACATGTCGCCAAATTCAAAATCAGCATGGAACCCACCTCTGCACCTACCAAAGGGCAATGGCAAAAAATAAATGTTTAATGTGGGGCTAGTCCTCGCACCCCCTATCTAAATATAATCAACTCCTGGGGGGTAGACACTGAACAGGGGAGGATATTGCGGTTGAGGCAACAGACCAGAAAAAAAATTATTAACACTCACACAGTTTTAAAAGAGTAGAGTACCCGCAGGCAGTCCTGAACCCGGAACCATCGGCACTGTCGCTGGCATCTGCACCCATCACACCAGGTGACCAGCTCAGCAGCAGCAGGCTGCACTCATCTATATAACCCACATCACAATGCAAAGCCCCGTCATTCGCTGTCGCTAGTCTGTCCTTCTTCCCTCACTAGCCCAACCCTCTTGCTATACTTCCACCATCGTTACTCCTACGAACGCCCAAATGAGTCACTCATTTTCGAGTCGCTAAATTTGGTTCACCCACATGACGTGATACCGCTAGTTGTAGGGTGCACAAAGCATCAGTCTGAAAAAAGTGTAGCAAAAGTGCCCCCCCATGTTGTGCAGAGTTGTATAAAGTTGGAAAGCTTCTCTGTGAATATTGATGTTATCTGTTGTCACATGATCAGAGCATTTGTGAGCCTTTAATTGGATTGGCATGGGGTGGGAATAGAGAATGGCCGTAATGTAGGTGTTCAACTCCTTCATTCAGTGTAGGTTAAAGCACTGCCAGCAAAGGTTAACATATTGCCATCTAGGGCTAACACACAGCCAGTTAAGATTAAGAAACCACCAATTAAGGTTAACAAACTGCCAGTGGCGCTTAACATGCAGTCTGCTAGAGTCAATGCACTGTCAGCAAAGGTGAGCACACTGCCTGCTAGGACTAACTCACATCCAGGTGAACAAAGTACAGCCAAACCAGGCTGTATATACCCCTTATGGGTACACAAAAGTAGGTCATAGATTAACAATGAGCACATTTGGAGTCATGTGATGCAATCTTCTTAAACAGACGGCACCATATTGACTCCGCCAAGAAATCTAATAAAACGTGGATTTTTTGTAACTTTACCCTTCACAGAACATCAATCTGCTGCATCAGCCCGGTTCTAGACATTTTAAGGACCAGATTGATGTATATTGTTTGTGCTTAAAGAGAAGTGGGATGAGCCAGAATCGAAACAGATGGATACCTGCAAGGTGCCCCTGATCCCATTTTGACTTACCAGCCCAACATGTCAAAGTAGGAACAGCAATGGTTCAGAGCTCAGCGGCATCATCATCCTGCTCAGAACTGCTGACAGCGACTTCTGCCTGCACTATAAGAAGGTGAGCAGAGATTACAAGCACTTTGCCTACATTGTACAAAAGATGCTGCCACAAAGCTCTGCCAATTTTTATTACAAACTATAAAGCTGTTCCACTTTTTCCACCCCGGGGAAATGCCAACAAGGCAATGTTAACAGTGTTCCTCATAAAGGATCTTCTGTAGAGGGACATAGATGGATCTCCCCTTAGCTCTGCTTGTACTTATGTATTGAGAGGAATTTGCACAAACAAAAAATAAAGATGATACATCGACAACATGAAACATATGTGTTTTCAGTTTGTGAAAATGGGAACTTGTGGGATTGTACATTTCCAATTCTCAGACTCCCTTTCTTAATTAAAAAAAGTAATTTGTTTTGGTTTTTGTCTATGAACCAGAATTCATTTTCTGAAACCTTCAAAATCCATGTTTGGAATCTTCAGTGAGTTTTCATGTAGCCTTCAGGCAACCATTAAGCTGACTGGTGCCATGTCATGAGCTGTGAGAAGCTAGCTGGGTTCCATGTCATAATAGTGAAAATACTACAGCAACTTGCACAAGAGTGAGCACATGTCGCCGAATTCAAAATCAGCACGGAACCCACCTCCGCACCTACCAAACGGGCAATGGCAAAAAAATAAATGTTTAATGTGGGGGCGATGCCCTTGCACCCCATATCTAAATATAATCAACTCCTGAGGGGTAGACACTAAACAGGGGAGGATATTGCGGCTGGGGCAACAGACCAGAAAAAAATTATTAACACTCACATTTTAAAGGTAGAGTACCCGAGGCAGTCCTGAACCGGAACCATCGGCACTGTCGCTGGCATCTGCACCCATCACACCAGGTGACAGCTCAGCAGCAGCAGGCTGCACTCATCTATATAACCCACATCACAATGCAAAGCCCGTCATTCGCTGTCGCTAGTCTGTCCTTCTTCCTCACTAGCCCAACCTCTTGCTATACTTCCACCATCGTTATTCCTACTAACGCCCAAATGAGTCACTCATTTTCGAGTCGCTAAATTTGGTTCACCCACATGACGTGATACCGCTAGTTGTAGGTGCACAAAGCATCAGTCTGAAAAAAGTGTAGCAAAAGTGCCCCCATGTTGTGCAGAGTTGTATAAAGTTGGAAAGCTTCTCTGTGAATATTGATGTTATCTGTTGTCACATGATCAGAGCATTTGTGAGCCTTTAATTGGATTGGCATGGGGTGGGAATAGAGAATGGCCGTAATGTAGGTGTTCAACTCCTTCATTCAGTGTAGGTTAAAGCACTGCCAGCAAAGGTTAACATATTGCCATCTAGGGCTAACACACAGCCAGTTAAGATTAAGAAACCACCAATTAAGGTTAACAAACTGCCAGTGGCGCTAACATGCAGTCTGCTAGAGTCAATGCACTGTCAGCAAAGGTGAGCACACTGCCTGCTAGGACTAACTCACATCCAGGTGAACAAAGTACAGCCAAACCAGGCTGTATATACCCTTATGGGTACACAAAAGTAGGTCATAGATTAACAATGAGCACATTTGGAGTCATGTGATGCAATCTTCTTAAACAGACGGCACCATATTGACTCCGCCAAGAAATCTAATAAACGTGGATTTTTGTAACTTTACCCTTCACAGAACATCAATCTGCTGCATCAGCCGGTTCTAGACATTTTAAGGACCAGATTGATGTATATTGTTTGTGCTTAAAGAGAAGTGGGATGAGCCAGAATCGAAACAGATGGATACCTGCAAGGTGCCCCTGATCCCATTTTGACTTACCAGCCCAACATGTCAAAGTAGGAACAGCAATGGTTCAGAGCTCAGCGGCATCATCATCCTGCTCAGAACTGCTGACAGCGACTTCTGCCTGCACTATAAGAAGGTGAGCAGAGATTACAAGCACTTTGCCTACATTGTACAAAAGATGCTGCCACAAAGCTCTGCCAATTTTTATTACAAACTATAAAGCTGTTCCACTTTTTCCACCCGGGAAATGCCAACAAGGCAATGTTAACAGTGTTCCTCATAAAGGATCTTCTGTAGAGGGACATAGATGGATCTCCCCTTAGCTCTGCTTGTACTTATGTATTGAGAGGAATTTGCACAAACAAAAAATAAAGATGATACATCGACAACATGAAACATATGTGTTTTCAGTTTGTGAAAATGGGAACTTGTGGGATTGTACATTTCCAATTCTCAGACTCCCTTTCTTAATTAAAAAAAGTAATTTGTTTTGGTTTTTGTCTATGAACCAGAATTCATTTTCTGAAACCTTCAAAATCCATGTTTGGAATCTTCAGTGAGTTTTCATGTAGCCTTCAGGCAACCATTAAGCTGACTGGTGCCATGTCATGAGCTGTGAGAAGCTAGCTGGGTTCCATGTCATAATAGTGAAAATACTACAGCAACTTGCACAAGAGTGAGCACATGTCGCCGAATTCAAAATCAGCACGGAACCCACCTCCGCACCTACCAAACGGGCAATGGCAAAAAAATAAATGTTTAATGTGGGGGTGATGCCCTTGCACCCCATATCTAAATATAATCAACTCCTGAGGGGTAGACACTAAACAGGGGAGGATATTGCGGCTGGGGCAACAGACTGGAAAAAAAATTATTAACACTCACACAGTTTTAAAAAAGTACCCGCAGGCAGTCCTGAACCCGGAACCATCTGCACTGTATGTGGCATCTGCACACATCTCACCAGGCGACCAGCTCAGCAGCAGCAGGCTGCACTCATCTATTTAACCCACATCACAATGCAAACTCCGTCATTCGCTGTCGCTATTCTGTCCTTCATTCCTCACTATCCCAACCCTCTTGCTATACTTTCACCGTCGTTATTCCTACAGATGCCCAAAATGAGTCGCTCATTTTGAGTCGCTAAGTTTGGTATACCCATATGACGTGATACCGCTAGCTATAGGGTACAAAGCATCAGTCTGAAAAAGTGTAGCAAAAGTGTCCCCTCATGTTGTGCAGAGTTGTAAAAGTTGGAAAGCTTCTCTGTGAATATTGATGTCATCTGTTGTCACGTGATCAGAGCATATGTGAGCCTTTAACTGGATTGGCATGGAGTGGGAATAGAGAATGGCCATAATGTAGGTGTCCAGCTCCTTCATTCAGTGTAGGTTAAAGCACTGCCAGCAAAGGTTAACACATTGCCATCTACGGCTAACACACAGCCAGCTAAGATTAACAAACCACCAATTAAGGTTAACAAACTGCCAGTGGTGCTTAACGCACAGTCAGCTAGGGTTAAAGTGCTGTCAGCAAAGGTGAGCACACTGCCTGCTAGGGCTAACTCACACCCAGGTGAACAAAGTATAGCCAAACCATGCTCTATATACCCCTTGTGGGTACACAAAAGTAGGTCATAGATTAACAATGAGCACATTAGGAGTCATGTGAAGCAATCTGCTTAAACAGGCGGCACCATACTGACTCTGCCAAGAAATCTAATAAAACGTGGATTTTTTGTAACTTTACCCTCCATAAAACCTCAATCAGCTGCATCAGCCCAGTTCTAGACATTTTAAGGACCAGATTGATATATATTTTTTATGCTTAAAGAGAAGTGGATGAGCCAGAATCAAAACAGATGGATACCCACAAGGTGTCCCGATCCTATTTTGACTTACCAGCCAAAAATGTCAAAGTAGGAACAGCAATGGTTCAGAGCTCAGCGGCATCATCATCCTGCTCAGAACTGCTGACAGCGACTTCTGCCTGCACTATAAGAAGGTGAGCAGAGATTACAAGCACTTTGCCTACATTGCACAAAGATGCTGCCACAAAGCCCTGCCAATTTTTGTTACAACGATAAAGCTGTTCCACTTTTTCCACTCCTGGGAAATGCCAACAAGGCAATGTTAACAGTGTTCCTCATAAAGGATCTTCTGTAGAGGGTCATAGATGGATCTCCTCTTAGCTCTGCTTGTACTTATGTATTGAGAGGAATTTGCACAAACAAAAAGTGAAGATGTTACGTGGACAACATGAAACATGTGTTTTCAGTTTGTGAAAATGGGAACTTGGGGAGTGTACATTTCAATTCTGACTCCTTTCTTAATTAAAAGAAAAAAAATGTTGTTTTTGTCTATGAACCAGAATTCATTTTCTGAAACCTTCAAAATCCTTGTTTGGAATCTTCAATGAGTTTTCATGTAGCCTTCAGGCAACTATTAAGCTGACTGGTGCCATGTCATGAACTGTGAGAAGCTAGCTGAGTTCCATGTCATAATAGTGAAAATACCACAGCAACTTGCACAAGAGTGAGCACATGTCGCCAAATTCAAAATCAGCATGGAACCCACCTCTGCACCTACCAAAAGGGCAATGGCAAAAAAATAAATGTTTAATGTGGGGGCTAGTCCCTCGCACCCCCCCCCATCTAAATATAATCAACTCCTGGGGGGTAGACACTGAACAGGGGAGGATATTGCGGTTGAGGCAACAGACCAGAAAAAAAATTATTAACACTCACACAGTTTTAAAAGAGTAGAGTACCCGCAGGCAGTCCTGAACCCGGAACCATCGGCACTGTCGCTGGCATCTGCACCCATCACACCAGGTGACCAGCTCAGCAGCAGCAGGCTGCACTCATCTATATAACCCACATCACAATGCAAAGCCCCGTCATTCGCTGTCGCTAGTCTGTCCTTCTTCCCTCACTAGCCCAACCCTCTTGCTATACTTCCACCATCGTTACTCCTACGAACGCCCAAATGAGTCACTCATTTTCGAGTCGCTAAATTTGGTTCACCCACATGACGTGATACCGCTAGTTGTAGGGTGCACAAAGCATCAGTCTGAAAAAAGTGTAGCAAAAGTGTCCCCCCTCATGTTGTGCAGAGTTGTATCAAGTTGGAAAGCTTCTCTGTGAATATTGTTGTCATCTGTTGTCACGTGATCAGAGCATATGTGAGCCTTTAATTGGATGGGCATGGGGTGGGAATAGAGAATGGCCATAATGTAGGTGTCCAGCTCCTTCATTCAGTGTAGGTTAAAGCACTGCCAGCAAAGGTTAACACATTGTCATCTAGGGCTAACACACAGCCAGCTAAGATTAACAAACCACCAATTAAGGTTAACAAACTGCCAGTGGCGCTTAACGTGCAGTCAGCTAGGGTCAATGCACTGTCAGCAAAGGTGAGCACACTGCCTGCTAGGACTAACTCACACCCAGGTGAACAAAATACAGCCAAACCATGCTCTATATACCCCTTGTGGGTACACAAAAGTAGGTCATAGATTAACAATGAGCACATTTGGAGTCATGTGATGCAATCTTCTTAAACAGACGGCACCATATTGATTCTGCCAAGAAATCTAATAAAACGTGGATTTTTTGTAACTTTACCCTTCACAGAACCTGAATCTGCTGCATCAGCCCAGTTCTAGACATTTTAAGGACCAGATTGATATATATTGTTTGTGCTTAAAGAGAAGTGGGATGAGCCAGAATCGAAACAGATGGATACCTGCAAGGTGCCCCTGATCCCATTTTGACTTACCAGCCCAAAATGTCAAAGTAGGAACAGCAATGGTTCAGAGCTCAGTGGCATCATCATCCTGCTCAGAACTGCCGACAGCGACTTCTGCCTGCACTATAAGAAGGTGAGCAGAGATTACAAGCACTTTGCCTACATTACACAAAAGATGCTGCCACAAAGCCCTGCCAATTTTTGTTACAAAGTATAAAGCTGTTCCACTTTTTCCACCCCGGGGAAATGCCAACAAGGCAATGTTAACAGTGTTCCTCATAAACAATCTTCTGTAGAGGGACATAGATGGATCTCCCCTTAGCTCTGCTTGTACTTATGTATTAAGAGGAATTTGCGCAAACAAAAAAGCAAAGATGATACATCGACAACATGAAACATCTGTGTTTTCAGTTTGTGAAAATGGGAACTTGTGGGAGTGTACATTTCCAATTCTCAGACTCCCTTTTTTAATTAAAAAAAATATTTTTTTTTTGTTTTCGTCTATGAACAAGAATTCATCTTCTGAAACCTTCAAAATCCATGTTTGGAATCTTCAATGAGTTTTCATGTAGCCTTCAGGCAACCATTAAGCTGACTGGTGCCATGTCATGAGCTGTGAGAAGCTAGTTGGGTTCCATGTCATAATAGTAAAAATACTACAGCAACTTGCACAAGAGTGAGTACATGTCGCTGAATTCAAAATCAGCACAGAACCCACATCTGCTCCTACCAAAAGGGCAATGGCAAGAAAATAAATGTTTAATGTGGGGGCTATGCCCCCGCACCCTCCATATACGGGGCTGGCAGTATAGCCTAGAGGTTAAAGGAATGAGGTGTGAACGAGCTTGATACATCCAGCAGACCAGACCTGAGTTTGATTCTCACAACCTCCACTTGCATATTGTGTGACTCTTAGCAAGTCACTTAACCACCCACTGCTCCCAGGTCGCCCTTGAAAACAGGCACTTGTGCCTAGGGGCCTTACCCGGTTACCAAAGACTAAAATAAAAAATATATAATCAACTCCTGGGGGGTAGACACTGAACAGGGGAGGATATTGCAACTGGGGCAAGAGATCAGGGAAAAAAAAATTATTAACACTCACACAGCTTTAAAAGAGTACCCAAAGGCAGTCCTGAACCCAGAACCATCGGCACTGTAGGTGGCATCAGCATCCATCACACCAGATGACCAGCTCAGCAGCAGCAGGCTGCACTCATCTATTTAACCCACATAACAATACAAAGCCCCATTATTCACTGTCGCTATTCTGTCCTTCATCCCTCACTATCCCAACCCTCTTGCTATACTTCCACCATCATTACTCCTACAGATGCCAAAATGAGTTGCTCATTTTTGAGTTGCTAAATTTGATTCACCCATATGACGTGATACTGCTAGCTGTAGGGTGCACAAAGCATCACTCTGAAAAAAGTGTAGCAAACGTGTCCCCCCTCATGTTGTGGAGGGCTATATAAAGTTGGAAAACTTCTCTGTGAATATTAATGTCATCTGTTGTCACGTGATCAGAGCATATGTGAGCCTTTAATTGGATTGGCATGGGGTGGGAATAGAGAATGGCCGTAATGTAGGTGTCCAGCTCCTTCATTCAGTGTAGGTTAAAGCACTGCCAGCAAAGGTTAACACATTGCCATCTAGGGCTAACACACAGCCAGCTAAGATTAACAAACCACCAATTAAGGTTAACAAAATGCCAGTGGCGCTTAATGTGCAGTCAGCTAGGGTCAATGCACTGTCAGCAAAGGTGAGCACACTGCCTGCTAGGGCTAACTCACACCCAGGTGAACAAAATACAGCCAAACCAGGATCTATATACCCCTTGTGGGTACACAAAAGTAGGTCATAGGTTAACAATGAGCACATATAGAGTCACGTAATGCAATCTGCTTAAACAGACGACACCATATTGACTCTTCCAAGAAATCTAATAAAACGTGGATTTTTTGTAACTTTACCCTCCATAAAACCTCAATCTGCTGCATCAGCCCAGTTCTAGACATTTTAAGGATCAGATTGATATATATTTTTTGTGCTTAAAGAGAAGTGGGATGAGGCAGAATTGAAACAGATGGATACCTGCAAGGTGCCCCTGATCCCATTGCGGTCGCAACCGCCTAATAGAAAACCTCCACTGGACTAACCCCTTGAACAAGAGGGCATGAATGAAAGACTGGATCACTTCTTTTCTGAAATGGCTTCCATTAAATTTACACCACTAGCAGGCCCGGTGGCACTGAGGGCTAAAGGGGCGCTGGATGCCTTACCTTGCTGCACGCTGACGACCAATGTTTGGGAACAAGCATGGGTCGCTGGGGTTTGGCAGAGGTGGAGAAGGATGGAGTGCCCAATGGCTGCTCTCCTTCTCCAGAGAGGGGACCTGCAAGCTACTGCTGCAATACTACCACCTGGGGGAGCTTGGGTGGTAGGTGCGGTATGGGGGAAAGCATTAGCGAGGGTCAGACACCAGCAGAGGGCTGGAGCAGGAGGCACATCTCAGTGCATCTCCCAAGTCATTGGCCCTCACTGTATGCTGGCATCTAGGGGGCAGAGAAAAGCAGGAGGAAAAATCAGCTCTTGCACTGGCGCTGGTAGACGGATCTCGGGTGGACAGCTCTCGGAGAGTTCCGGTAAGCCCAATGTGCAAGATGCACACTCCTGTCAAGGTCAGGAGGAGTTAGGGGTGTGGCTTCTCCACCCTACCGGGGGGAAATATGGATATCATGGGTCTCTGGAGTGGGGCATCCATATGCACAGATGACCCCGGACAGGCTCCGAGGTGGATTGACACTGAGGTCCTGAAGAGTAGAGCCAGTGCAGAGCAAGGTAGGAGGATAAAAACAGAGTTAAAAAAAAAGTTACACTACTGGAAGTTGCGGACAATCTAAGACAAATTAAGCTAGCACTGAAGCAATTAAATACTCAGATCGGAGATGCAGAAACAAAGAGTAAGCTCTCTTGAGGATGGCAATACCAGACAGGAGAAAGAAATCCAAGAATAAAAGAAAAATGTTAACAAATTAGAGGACCGCACTGAACATCAAGAGGGCAGGAGTCACAGGAATAATTAAATTTTTGTGGGGATCCCCAAGAAAGAAGAGGGAACAGACATGATGGACTTCATTCAATCCTCCTGATTGATGTGGTTGGCCCCCTGCCATACGATGGCACATATTTTATTGAAAGAGTACACTGCTCTCTTAAGCCATTACTGCCACACTCCAGCAAACCCTGAGCTATCATGAAATGCCTGAATTTTCAAGACACAATCAATATACAAGCTCTGAAATCCTGACTAGTGCCATCAGGAATCATTCCTATTTCATTTGACTTTTACTTTTCAGCAAACTGGGATATCCCAGACCAATCACACCACTCCACAAAGAAGTCTTGTACTGGAGCCAGCTGGCAGCATATGCTGGTGAATGTCTCATGGACCAGTGAGTGTTGATAGGCAAATTATTGCCACTTTGGGTGACCTCCCTGCCCATGCCCCCTTGGCTGAGGGAGTAAAAAGGGTAGAATGGAGCAATTTGCATTTGGCCCCTCTTTTAGGAGGGCAAATAACATGGTGTGTAGCTTCACTGAGTCAATCAAAGAACTTTATTGTTCAACCAAAACTTTATTACATAGATACATAGATACATAGACAGTGTCGGCAGATAAGGGCCTATGGCCCATCCAGTCTGCCCATTTGAGCTTGTAAGTTCAGTTTGTTTTCCTAGAAGTCTGTTGCCCCTAACCCCTGACCTCTAGAATTCCTTTATGTCTATCCCATGCATTCTTAAATCCCGTGATTGTTTCAGCCCCACCACTTCCTCTGGCAGGGTGTTCCACTTGTCCACCACCCGTTCGGTGAAGAAATTCTTTCTCATGTTTCCTCTGAATCGTCCTCCCTCCAACTTCATCCCATGCCCTCTAGTCCTGGAACATCTTTTTCGCTTAAAAATAGTGTTTTCCTGCACCCTGTTCCTCCCTGTAAGATACTTGTATGTCTCTATCATATCCCCTCTCTCCTTCCCTCCTCGCCTCTTTATTATTCAAGCAAAAGGTTTTTACAATCAATTACATAAAATTACAAAGTGAAAAATCACACATTAATAAGTTAGGTAAAAAATATAATATCTTTTACTACAATCACAAACCTCAATTAAATCTTAAAAGCACTTCATCACATGAAGTAGTACAGTATTTTCTGTCAGTCAATTTGTTTCTTTCCTTCTCCATAATAATAAACATTTCTTTAGTGAGGAGATAAAAAATACAATATACCTGCTACCTCTCTGCTCTTGAAATACTGTATTGATGTGTTTGTACATACTTAAGTCTATCATCATTCAACATTTTAGACGACTGCAAACAGAATACAGTGCACAAGTACATTCAAAATTGTTATCTATATTTTCCTTTAAAATGGTAATAAAAAGGAATAATTTATAAGATATTTGTAGGCCCTTAAATCATACTGACTACTAGCTTGATTTGATAATACGTTTCCAGTAAGCTATTTTATGATTAAACAGATTTGCTAGATAGATTTATAAGTGGGGATGGGGATGCATCAGTTTGAGTATAGTAAGTTCAGTGTTCAATGTTACACTCAATGTCTGTGCTTCCTTTTTTTAATGACCATTCCTTTTCTTTTTGTAGTGCTGCCTTCAATCTGATCTGATAGACTGAGTACAAAATATGTGCACCCGTCAGGCAGCCAGCAAGCTGCCACCACCAATCAATCTCTCTCTTTCTGTGTACTGTAGTATCTCTGTTCTGTAAATGCTTTCTGATTCTTTCTAATTCTGTTCTTAATATCAGCCTTTTTAAATGTAATATATCCTTTTTTTTAATGTTGTTCTTAGTTTTGAAGCAGCAGAATAGCAGATTACCTGATGCTTGCTTTGCTCTCTGGGCCTACCCCTATAGCCAGCAACACTGCACCACCTATCAGTGCCATTCACTCAGCAACAGCCACTAGCATAATTTTTTAGGTGTTCTTTTCTGTAGGTTTTATTGTAGTACAGTATTTGTTGTCCTTTTAATAATTTTCTTATAAGTGCTGCCCCCCCAACTGCCCACTTGCTCTCTCTCTCTCTCTCTCTCTCTCTCTCAGCTGACTCGTCGACCCATCTCACTACCAGCTCACTCTCATCTGTGACTGCACTGCGCACTTACCAGGATTATATGCCCTCAGTGCATGGTATTACATGACACCTGTTGCTGCTGCTTCCTGACTGGATGCCACTGTGCAGCTCTGCTAATGCTCTACATAGAGTGTGATATGCTGACGGCATCTCTGACAACTTCAGCGAGTCGGCAATGCAGCTGGGAAAGAGTCAACTCAACATGCTGTGGCAGGGTTAGCTATGTAACTACCACCCACCCACTCCAATGCTAACCCTACCGCAGACTGAGGAGGAATCAGGACTTCAGTCAGGAGAGAAGACTAGTCCACAGCCACAGAGCCGGGCGGTGAGCAAAACACTGAAACAGCCAATAATACTTACCCACGGACCCAGAAATGGACTTATTCAGCAAAGTCCGTATTTATCTCAGTCTGTGGGTAAGCACAAGATGGAGGGGGGTCTGGTTAGCGGAAGAACAATCAGCCCAGCACTAGGTTTTTGTACGGGAACATGCTAGATGGTACTAGTGGTACTTCATCCAGAAGGAGCTATCATACCCATAGCATATGAGAAAATGCAGTACAACATTTAAATTACCCTAAAGAGATATATGTGAATTCTTTGGCAAATTTCACAGAATTCTGATGTAGCTGGCTGGCAGTATAGCCTAGAGGTTAAAGGAATGAGGTCTGAACAAGCTTGGTACATCCAGCAGACCAGACCTGAGTTTGATTCTCACATGCCCCACTTCAGAAAGAAAGAACAAAATAAATTAAATGCTAATAAAGCACATGGGTTAGAGTAAATAGAAAAGAGGTCTTTAAAGGATGCTGTAGATTTTTTGGCCCCCATATTGACTAAGCTATTCAACTGGAGTTTAATGGAGAGGAGATTTCCTTCTAGTTCGAAAAAAACTAAGGTAGTCCCAGTTTTTAAAGGGGAAGATCCAACTGACCCCTCGAACTATAGGCAGATAGCCCTGTTGTCCACGGTGTTGATGGTAATGGAAAAACTGGTACATAACCAGTTAAGTAATTATTTGGAGAAATATCACTTACTTTCAGATTCACAATCAGGTTTCTGAAAAGGGCATTCCACGGACACTGCACTCACTGACCTAATAGATCTTGTCTCCTCTCAGCTTGGGGGGGGAGGTGGATGCGGTGTTCATGGACCTGTCTAAAGCCTTCAACACCATGGACCACAGGGTTTTGCTTCAGAGATTGGAAAAACTGGGCCTAGATTTTGAAACCTTGGGATAGTTCTCCTCCTACTTATCTGAAAGAACTCAACTGGTTCAACTTGAAGATGTAACCTCAAAACAGCTTAAAGTTGTTAGAGGGGTACCACAGGGGTCCATTTTGGGCCCAACTCTTTTTTTGGTCTATGTTAATGATTTGGTAAAAGTTGGTAATAATACTAAAATTAAACTATATGCAGATGACACAGTTTTGTTAGCATGTAGTATGAATATTAAAGAGGTAGAAAAGGGGCTTCAGGATGATTTTCAGGGTTAAAAAATTGATTAGACAATTCAAAATTAGTATTAAACAGCAAAAAAAAAACACGTCTTTTTTTAACTCAGAAGGGTAAAACAAATCATAAACAGGAATTGAATATAAAAACTTTAAAACAGGAAATATTACAGCAGGTTCCTCATTATAAATATCTAGGGGTCTGGGTTGATCAGGGATTGAAATTTGATATATATATATATATATATATAGAAAAATTAGTAGGTAAAGTAAATAGAAAATTGGGGGCTTTTTGAAGAAACAGGTTTTGTACAGATATTAGAATGCGAAAATCAATTGTGAATCAGTTATTAATTCCCACAATAGACTATGGCAGTCATATATATGGAAAGACCTCGGGCTTCCTTTTAAAAAAGCTTGAGGTCACTTACAACAATTTAGCCAGATTTATTTTACAGTGTGATTATAAAACTCACCACTGTAATTTGTATTTGACATTGGACTGGTTAACACTTGATAACAGGAGAAAATTGATAAGGGCCTTACAAATACATGG
Organism: Neoceratodus forsteri; assembly: GCA_016271365.2. Taxonomy (NCBI): domain Eukaryota; kingdom Metazoa; phylum Chordata; order Ceratodontiformes; family Ceratodontidae; genus Neoceratodus; species Neoceratodus forsteri. Next base: position 741,985,069 of record CM057449.1, read on the forward strand.
ATTACAAATGACAGGAGAACCAAAATATCTTGGGGATAAAATAGAGGAGAAAAATGTTAGACATAATTATAAGTTAAGAGATAATGGGGTGACTCCTTACATGCCTAAGGTAAAACATTGTTTTACTGAAATGACATTTAAAGCTGAGTATGCTTCAAAAAGTCAATTCTTGAATGTTATAAAAAGTAAATTAGGTTATAAACCACCTCTGGTTACCAAGTTTTTGACAGAGGAACTGAAAGTTAGATGCATGTGTAATGGATAAATAAGATACTTCTTGGATTTTAATTGGTAATTTATGTTGTGAAATGAGTTGTACAAATTTTGTTGGAACATAAGTATATTTATTATATGTTTAAAGATCTTAGAGATTGAAAGTGATGTTTGTATTGTGTTTGTACCTGATACAATTTTAAAGCTCTATTGTCAGGACCATCTTGAAAAAAGGCTTCGGCCTAAGATGTGAAGAAAGAACTTTTCCTGAATAAAAATCAATCTTTTACTACTACTTGCATACTGTGTGACTCTGAGCAAGTCACTTAACTGCCCAGTGCTCCCAGGTCGCCCCTGAAAACAGGCATTTGTGCCTAGCGGGCCTTATCCGGTTACCAAAGACTAAAATAAAAAAAAAATGTACACTGCAGGATTTGGGCATTTATTACAGATTTATTTCCATGGACATGGCTGCTCTATTCTTTTATTATATTTTTATTTATTTATGTATTTATTTATTTATTTATTCTCGGATTACAATACCTCTGGGCACAAACAGCTCATTTACAAAGGTTCCACATCAATGGGGAGGGTAGACAAAACATACAAAGGAGGAAAATTACAATGTTTCCAAAAACAGTAAAATAAAGAAAGCAAAGGGGGGGAGGGGCAGTCCTCCTACATAAAAACTTACCTTTCAAGGAGGGGTGTGTTGTAGGGGATCCTGGGGGGGGGGAACCTATGTGTTTGTGGAGGAAGGAATGTATGGAGAAACTAAGACCTTTGCAAGTGTTTATGCACCGGCGGTGCACGACCCAGGGTTCTATCAGCAGGTCATGGAGGTCATGGTCCAAGAACAGTTCCGGACCTGATACTAGGGGGGACCTGAACTGTTTAATGGATCTGGAATCAGATCATTCCAAACAAAAGGGTAAAATCAAAGAAGCCATCAAGAATTGGCAGACAGGAATGTGTGATCTATATTTGATTGATGGGTGGAGGACAGTTAATCCAAAGATGAGGGAATACACCTTTTACTCTCACCCCCATGAGACTTGATCCAGAATAGACTACCTTTACATGCCGAGGAACTATTTCTTTAGAGTAATAAACATCAGGCATAGCCCAGTCCATATATCAGATCACACCATGGTGCATCTGTATATTTGGTGGTATTTAGAGCAGTGGCATAGGAGAACATTCCACATGCAATAGTGCATTTGAGAGCTTTGCTTAGTTTCAGTACTGCAGTAGGCATTTCGAGTTAACAATTCAAGGAAATTTAAAAAGAGCTGGATACTATAGAAGCATACGGTGCGCAATTGGGAATAAAAACAAAGATTTTAAAAGTGAGTATTGATAGTACATGAAATTGAATATATTTTATGGAAAAAAAAGTTCCTGTAGATAACTGTAGGAGCAATGAAGTATATGCATATGTATATGTAAAGCTTAAGCAAATCTTAAAAGTTTTTGAAAATACAAAGGAGAGTTATTTTAATTATTTTAGGAAATCCTCAGTGTCTTAGTGTTTTACTGTTTGTTGTGTGTTTAAATTGTAGGTTTTTAATTATTTCATCACAGAGCTCTTTCCACTGGGTTTCCAGCAGGGTCCCCAAATAATGTCACATATTATTAGGTGCTTTTCTATTTTTTAGTGTATATATATTTTGGAGAATGAGGAGAAGGCATCATCCCTATTGCTCTCATTGAACCCTTTACTCTGAACTTTGGGCCACTGAATGGATTGACCTGGCATATGTGTAGTAGGATAGAAGTGAAAAGAACTAGACAACAACAAGGAAGTGGAAAGTTTATTTTTCAATTGGAAAAGAACAAGGAATCTTACGAACTGCAAGCCCAAACTGCTACGCTATTTAATAGATTAATCTGGTGGCGAGACTAATAAATTCATTGACTATGCTTTCACAAAGGAACTGTTAAATACCAGATTCTCAGTTTATTTGGAAACTTTTGAGTATAGCAATGGTATACACCTCCCTGAGTATACTCTTTGAGTATTATAATCAGTACACACGTTATATTTAAGCACTTTATCAGAATAATTATTAGATATTACATCTAGAGAAGGTACCATCCAGACAGACGTGTATATATGTATAAGTACACTCAAATCACAGAGAGGTCCATAGATTATTGCACATATTTTTGTATGCATTATTGCACATTATTGTATATATTGCTGCAATTGAAAGCTCCATTTAGGAATCATATAAAGATTAACTCTGTATATCTTATTTATATAAAACAAATGTGTCTATAACCACTTGAAGTGGAAACATTTAATGAAGGTGGATCAGAAAGTTAAAACCAAAAAGAGAAGACTGGCCCAGTGGTGCTGAGGGTTGAGGTGCTGGACTCCACACCTCACACCATGCTGGTGACCCAGGATGGTGGGGAAGCCTGGGCCACTAGAGGTTGGCAAAGGGGGAAAGAGAACTGAGCATCCAGAGGACTGCTCTCCTCTCCTCTCTCTGGGGTAGAGGAGTAGTTGTCTCACTTGCTGACTGCCCCCAGTGGTGGCTGGAGGGCAGTATAGGTTGGGAGGCTCGGAAGCCGATGTGCTTACGTCGGAGGAGAGGGAAGGGAGAAAATGGAAAATGGCTGGGGATTCATGAACCTGTGATGGCTCAACCACTCCAGCAAAGTCTGCCCCCCACCACCAGATTTGATGTATCGGGTGGCAGAGTATCGCAGGCACCCCCACACCTGGCCCTGCCATGGAGGGGGAATCTGCAGGGGAAGCTTGGAGGGACAGATGAGCTGGGGGTTGGGCAGGAAGAAGTACCCCCTCTGACGGGGGTCATAGCCCCATGGAGCCAAGGCAAAGGAAGGTAAAAAGTAAAAAAATAAAAAAGGGGGGGAAATGAATAGCTTGCAGAAGAGCAACTCTGGAGAGGTGGTGGATTCTAAACCCAAACATAAATTAAAGAACATAGGGCAGAAAGGGAAAGAAAGAAGAGATTATTCAAATAAAGAAGGGTTTGAAGGAAAGAATATGGATAGGGACTATAGTAGATATAGGAAAAATGGGGTCTGTAAAAAGGGAAAAAAATAAGACACTAACACCAACAGTTAAAATAACTATGTTTTTCCAAAAATACCAGTCGTGAAGAAGGAAAAGGTTCTGCTATAAAGGGGAAAAAAGAAAAAAGAGTATATGAAACAACACCGTCAAGAGTGATGTTTTTAGATATATTCAGGGACATACAGTAGATGAATTGAATCAAGATATTTCTAACATGTGGTATTCTATAGAAGAAGAAATAAGTATGTTAGCGAATAAGTCAGAGAGGAAAATGGAGGGGATGAGAGTAATCAAATCAAAATATTCAAAGAAAGAGAAATAAATTATGATGAGGAAATTAGCGGAAATAAAGAAACTGACAATCAGTTGATAAAGATAGATCTTAAACTGTAGGGATGTTAGTGAAATAGACTGGGAGAATACTGATGAGACAATGAGTCAAGCTCAGATTATGAGTCCAGAGGGGTCAGAGATGCTTGGTGTGGAAGGCATAGCTAGAGATGTCCAATCAATACTAAGGGATCCATATATGGCTAATTTATTAAATTACAAAGAACTAATGGAGATCAGAAAAGAAATCTCATTTTTAAAAGGGGTAAGTTTGGAAAACTGGAAAAGGGTAGAAGAGGTAAGAAAAGGGAAAGAGAAGGAACATCATAGAGAATATCAGAGCTATAAAGGAGGAGAGGAAACAGTAGCTCTAGTTGAGGAGGGAAACAATAAAGAGCATAGTATTTGGTCACCTTTGACAGTAGAAACAGAGGATTCTGAGCTGAAAGAACTAATTATGCTCCCAGCAGAAAGTCAAAGGGATAATAGTATATGCAGAGAACTGAAAAGGACACATGCAATATTATGGGAGAAAGGAGAAAAACAAGAAGAGAGAGAGAGAATTAAGAAAAGCAATAAACAATTAAAGGAAATATAGAAAGCAAAGAAAAAAGGATAGTAAGGCAGGAAACAAGGGACAGGAAAGTGATAGAAAATATACTGGACAGACAAATCAATCTGAAATGACAGAAAAAGGGCAAAGTCAAGGGGCTAGTAATACACAAGACAAACGAAAGGTTGAAATAAAGGAACAAGACACCCTTAGAACTGCGGTAAGAGAAAAACAAAACAGGGAAAGAAGAAAAGAAAAAAAGGATGAGCAAAAAAGAGAGGAAAAGTAGGGGGGATGAAGGGAAAGGGAAAGAAAAATAAGGGACAGAAAGAAATGGTTAAAGTTGAGGTTGAACCTCTAGAAGGGGAAGATGAGACAGTTAAAGAAATGGACAAACAAGCGAAACAAAAAGAAAAGGTTAAGGAAGAATTGAGGGGGTATGAAGGGAGAATTAAAACAACGGATATATTTCAAACTTTTTTCACAAAAACAAAGGGATCAGATTTTGTTCTCCCGATATATGGAGTAGGAACCCTATCACAAGAAAACCAGGAGGGTTTGAATAAAATGTTGAAAAACCTACAAGCACTCTGTTAGCAGGAAATAAACACATTTTGGATTATACCAGAATGGTAAAACCAACTGAAAAGGAAGTCTTGGTCTTAATCGCAGACCAGTATTATATTTTAAAGGCAATGTGGAAGAAAGGAAATGAACTAAAATAAATGGGAATGGAGGTTGAAAATGTATTTACTTTAAAAGAACTATTCCCAGAAAGGTATAATCATTATCAGAAATTCACAAAGGAAGATAGATTGGCATCTATATTTGGGTTGAAACAATTCCATAGGGAAACAGTAACTAATTTACAATATACATTTTTGGACACTTTGGGATTGTTACTTCAAATGAAAATTCAAAGGACAGATGTTAGCAGAGTGATCAGATGGGAAGTAGATGGACATATTTCAATGTGGTTGTCAAATGATGAAATATATAAACTTTTAATGGAAAAAAGTAAGAAACATGATGAGTTAGGTATATATGTTTATGATGAGACTAATTGTGACACTAATGTAAGCGAACAAAAAGGGAACAAACAAAATTTGAAATGGGAAGCAACAATTAAAACATCAAACAGATATGGGATACTAGAAAATGATGAAGAAGTACAATGACTTGGAGAGCAAGGAGGCCACACAATATTTTGGCCAGTGAGCCAGACATAAGTGAATCAGAACAAATTACAAAGATTTTGTCATGGAATATATCAGGGATGGCTATTAATTTAGCAGATGCTGAATTTGTAGCATATTTGGAAACTTTTGAATATATTAATTTACTAGAAACCTGGTATAAGGGAAAACTACAGTACATGTGAATGGATTTAAAACATATATAAAAGACGCTTATAAAGTAGGGAAAGTAGGGTGTTATGCAGGAGGCTGGTGACAATATGTAACTTAAAGGAAACAAGATATACTAAAGAAATAGAATCAAATAATGATAATATTTTGGCAATACATATTAAGGAAAAGGATAGATCATTTTTATCAATGTATATCACCCACTGGATGGAAGTAAATATAAAAATGATAACATAAATAAAGATTTTTAAATACTTATAGATAGATACATGAATAGTAATATATCAAGGGGTATGATTATTACAGGAGATTTCAATTACAGGATCGGTAATTTGACAAATAGAACAGATGCTATAATAGATTTTCTAGGTATTGCAGAGAATGAAAACATAAAATTAACTAGGACCTCTAAAGATGGGAAAAAGACAAAATCAGGAGAAGAATATTATAGAAATATAATGGATAAGAATCTATTTTTTTTTTTATAACCATCTTTATTGACATGTTCTTAAACATACAGACAGACACACATAATTACCCAGGACTTGCCTGGTCCCCACCCCCAAACTGGGTAGGGCAACTATATACATTATAACTATATACATACACAGCTGCAGAAAACACCCCCTCCCATTATCCTAACAAATACTCTAACCCTTCAATACTCATGTTTACACATTCAAAATTCAAAACCTAATCATGAACAGCCATCCTTTGGAAATAATCTTAACCCCGTGATCTTAAAACTCACTAAACCCATCTATCGATTGGGGTATAATCCTTCAGCTGTGTCACAGGGAAAGAGAGAGAATCCCCCTAGTAACATTATTTGGCAGACGAAGAACTGCCTACATTAACGTGCTAGTAAAATCAATCATAGTACACCTAATCCTTTAACATAAAAAAAAAGCAAATAAGCCCCTACTAGGTAGTTATGCTTCCCCAATAAACCCTCAAGTTAACTACACTTAGACAGACAGATCAGTGCTCGGGGACCTTTAGCCTGAAGTTAATATATTACCTCTAAGGATCTCCACCTCTTGTCGTATGTTCCTTTCTTCCCAGTCCGGGACATTTGCCCCCAATCCTGCCGAGTGCCCTCATTAAATCCACTAACCACTGGTCATATGAGTAGATAAGATCGCTTTTTTCCAATGCCTCAAAACAAAAGCTTTAATTAGAGCAGACATCAACGCTATATGATATTTAATATGCAACCCTGAGATTTGGGCCATATCCCCTAATACACAAATCTCGGGCAGGATAAATTCGCATAGTTTAGAATGGTGTCCATATTCTGCTTAACTTGAACCCAGAGAGGGTATATCCTAGGACAGTCCCAGAATATATGCAATGTATCCTCGGACTCGATCCACATCTAAAACATAGATCTGTCTGTCTAAGCCTCCTAGAACATAATTTGAAGGGTATAGTACATATTAGAAAATATACAGAATTGCATAGTCCTATATTTAGGTATAGGTATATAACAGAGCTCTTCCAGATTGCTTCCCAATCGGCCTCAGATGAATATCTTTTTTTCCCAATATGCTACCTTGCAGAGACATCCCTACTTAAGAAGTCCAACAGCACTTTTATATGCAAGTGAAAGAGTTTTATGCAGCAGTTGAGTTCCTTAAGGTTATCTCAAGTAAACGCAGTCCCTTGGGGACCCCTATTCTCCTCAACACCTTCTGCAGCATTTTGGTAACCTGAATCTTCTTAAAAAATTAATACCTCTACATTGAACTGGAAAACTACCTTATCATCCAGAATAAAATCTACCCAGTCAAGGTTGCATAATTGCGGTGCTAGTAATTCCTAATTACTCGACCACCTATGGTCATATTGGGATTACCCAAAATAGGTTGGGCCCTACAGCCCTTCTGTAGTTTTTTCTGGAGCGGAGATAAAAGAGCCCACCAGGCCCAGACTGTCTTAAAAATTGGAGTATCTTTACCTTCCTCCGGCAAACTTTCCGGATTAATATAGAGCATTGCATCAGGGGAAATACCCTTATCCCTCAAAATTTGTCTCTCAATCTGTAACCAGGTGGAGGTATAGCCCTCTTCTTCCTGTGTCCTATTCCACCGACCCATTATAGCTAGCTGTCCGGCTACATAATATAAATGGAGGTCTGGAATTTTGAGACCCCCCAAACTATAGGGAAGTCGCAAAACATTATGTTTCCTCCTAGGCGGTTTGAAATTCCATAAGAAATCTGAAAATAATTTTTGTATCTTAGTAAACCAACCCTTAGGAATACCATACGGGGACAAATATATTGGATACAAAAACCTAGGCAGCAGGTTCATTTTAATTAAACCGATTCTAGCCGTCATGTTCAGGGGAAGTTTATTCCACCTACCTATGTCTGCTCTAGCTACTGAAAGCACCTTATTTAAATTTGCTTCCACTCCTTCCTCCGGATTAGCAGTAACCCAAATACCAAGATATTTAATCCTATCTGGGGCCCAGTTCAATTGCAGCGGTTCAAAATCTGCCTTATACACACATGGGGTAAGGGGGAGAACCTGAGTCTTATTCAGGTTTAAGCTATAATTCGAGACCACAGAAAATCTCTTTATAATTTCAAGAGTCCTTTTAAAGCTCTTCACTGGGTCTTGCAAATGTAACAAAATATCATCTGCAAAAACCGACAACTTGATTTCTCTCCCCTTAACAACAATCCCCCGTATTTCCAGGTCTACCTGAATCGCTCTCAATAAGGGCTCCAGATATATATTAAATAAAATTGGTGAGAGGGGACAACCCTGTCTAGTCCCATTATCAAGGCGAAATTCTTTCGATAAATAACCATTGCAGAGGACCCTAGCTGTAGGTGCGGCATAGAGATTCTTAATACCTCTAAGAAGACCCTCCGGGAAACCCATCTTCTCCATAGTAGCAAATAGAAAGGAATGGGAGACCCTATCGAAGGCCTTCTCGGCATCCAAAGAAATTAGTGCCATACCTGACCGAGAGCTAGAGGCCTCACAAAGCACATGATGAAGCTTCCACAAAGCATCATGTGCCCCCCTACCTGGCATAAATCCAACTTGGTCTTGACTAATAATTAGAGGAGCAATCCTTAAGATTCTATTAGCTAATACTTTAGTTAATAACTTAATGTCCTGATTCAGCAAAGCAATAGGTCTGTAGCTCCCTGGTAATTCTTTAGGTTTATCTGACTTAGGGATAAGTGTAATATAAGCTTGATATAATGGTAGATGGGGAACCCCATCCGACATAATGCTAGAAAATAAGTCCAACAATAGGGGTAGGAGAGTTTGCGAATGTACTTTATAAAACTGAGCTGATAAACCATCCGGTCCTGGAGTTTTGCCCTTAGGTAATGCATTAATCACATCCCCTGATTTCAGACTCTGATATAGGGGCCGCTAGTGTCTGAGCTTGTACTTGGTCCAGTCTAGGCAGACTTATGTTCTCCAGAAACCCCCACCTCTCCTCCTCACTACTACGGGAGCCCCCTTGATAGATCTCTGCAAAGTAATCCGCAAAAGCATCCGCCATTCTCTGCGGCTCTGTAATCACTTCCCCCTGGTATTCTATTAATGAACTCGTTCGAGCGGCCTCCCACTCTTTGACTCTGCTTGCAGGAGCTTACTAGGTATGTCCCCCCTGTAATAGATAATTAGCTTGAAGCTTTTCAGTCCAGGCCTCCAGCTTACTATAAAGGATGTCTGTCATTTCGTCCCTCAATTCCTTAAGTTCACTATCCACCTCCTCAGTAGAACACTCCAAGGGGGTAAGTGAGTTAATAGCACCCCATATAAATTCTTCCCTTGCTTTTCTCATACTGTTTCTCCTGATAGTAAATCTTTGGGCTTCACCGGCATATAGTATTTTACAGGTAGGCCACACTAAATTCTTGTTATTAAGTGTAGGAATTTGAGTCTGGACAATGTCCCTTAGAATTTCCTCCAGTTGAGATATCATATTGTCTTCTGAAAATAAAGATTCATCTAACCCTCCATCTAAAGGTTTCATCTGAGCAGACTCCAATACCCATGACAGCTGGACTGAGAGTGGTCAGATAAAATTCTACTATGGGTTAACAGTTTCCTAACCCCTGCAGGGCCTCCTTATTAACCAAAAAAATCAATACGATTGAGTTTTATGTGCCCTGAATAAAAAAGTCATATTGCAGTCCCTTGCTTAAACACCCAAAAGGGTCCATCAGTGCTGTGACCTCTAGAAACCTAGCCAAAGCCGCCTGCGCTTTGGAGGGTGGTTTTTTTAGAAGGGGGTTTCCTATCCAATATATTATTAGGGCACAGGTTCCAGTCGCCTGCTATAATTAAAGGGTGAGCTGAAAGAGTAGCTAAATCTAATTCCAGCGAGGCGAAGAAGTCGGGGTTAGAGGGAGTTGGTCCGTATACAGAAGCAATTGTTAACAACCTACCCATAATAGTGCCCGTAACAAATACCCCCCTAGCATCCCCTCTTGCTTAATATTGCAAGGGCAGAAACGGACAATTTTTCGCGATCAAAATCGCTACGCCCGCTGAAGCTTTTGCATTCCCCTCTCCTAAAACTTGGCCCACCCAGAGTCTCTTCAAAAGAGTTAACTCTTCCTTTAACAGGTGGGTTTCCTGCAATACAGCTATTTGAGCCTCAGCTGACACATATGCTTTAAAATCACTAGCCTTTTTTCCTCCCTCTGAGACCTTTAACGTTCCAAAATACAATGTTAATATTTATCATAGTAGCTTACCATACCCCTTCCTATCACCACGACAAAGTCTGCCAAAATAGAATTATCTACCTTTTGATTCTCTTCCCACCCCCCAAACCTTCCCCTGTTTTACCATATTCCCCAATCCTCCGATCGCCCTCCTATCCAGCGTTGAAACCGAAATTAGCCAGCCCCTGAGAGTGCCCCCATGCCCGCCCAAACCCTTACTAGAAGCCAAGGGCCTCTAACCCCCTTTGAGTGCCCCTTAAGGCTGGGACTAAATTCACGCTTTTTTTTTTCCTTTAAAAATAAAACATCCCATTCGCATACCCACTCTGCCCTAATCCCATGAGCTCAAAAACAAGAAGCATTAGGAGTGGTAACAGAGAGACCCCAAATACCTTAAGAACAGCTATGTTTGCACTTTACCAACTTCACATCCCCAGTATAATGAGATCGAATAAAGTGAATTACATAAACTAATAAGGATATCATGTCATACATTATTAACAATGATTAATTCCATCTCCTCAGCCATATATCCCCGCTTGACCTTACCTTCCAGGAACCTTGACGAGGGCAAAGAAAACCCAACAAACCCCCATAAACCCCTTGAGTCTTAAACCACAAAGTCCTCTCAAGGAGAGTCTCTACTAGTCCATCCTACCCCATGAATATTTATACATGGAGGAAACATTTCTCAGCCTTGCCCGACGACTTCTTTCTTCTCACACATTCAAGGTGCAGACCTAAACAGATCCAGGAATTCAGCTCTCAGCCCCTCTGCGGCGTCTTTCGCTGTCAGAAATCTCCGATCTCCAGACTGAAGCTTGACCACCAGGGTAGTCTGGTGTTGCATTCTAAACTTCACACCCGCAAGATACAGCTTTTTCTTAATGTCCAAATATTCTTTCTGCTTTTCACGAATGGTAGGTGTCTGTCTTGAAAATAACCATATTGCAGCCCCATTCCATTGCAGGTTCTTAAGTGCTTTTGTCTGATAAGAACATGGGCTTTTCTCTGTAATTCAAAACCGCTAATAATAACCCTGGGCGGGCCCTGGTGGGGGGATCTCTCTTAAGGACCGATGTGCCCTCTCTATATTATATGCCTCCCCAAATGGTGTTGGACCCAGGATCTTCAACAATAGGCCCTGAATAAAGGCTATACAGTCGGAGCCCTCTGACCGCTCTGGCAGATCTGCTAAAATCAAGTTGTTTCTTCGGCTGCGCGATTTCTGGTCATCAACCCGATCTTCGAGCTTTTTCACCTGTCTCCACAATGTCACCAATTCCTGCTCGTGGACCGAGGTTTTCCGGTCCTGGGAGGTAATTCTAACCTCCAAATCCCCTATTCTTTGTGCCACGGCATTCAGCGTCAGTTTAAAAGCAGAGAAACCGGCTACCAGCCCCCGAAGGAGCGTTTTTATTTCAGCAATATCATCCGACAGTGCCTGGCCTTTCTCTTCTACACCCAAGCATTCCTCCTGGTCCTCTGGCACTGGTGAGGAGGGTTTAGGTCACTTTGTTGCCGGCGCTCGTGTGTCGAGGACTTCGGGGCTTCCGCACTCCATAGCAAGTGGTCCACAGATGAGACGCCTCTCTCATAGCAACTTCCCCGATCCGCACATCCTGACTCCTCGATGGATACAGAAATCAATTGCAGGTCAGAATTAAGCTTTCTAAACCCTGCACTAAAATCGGGGATGTTTAAGTACTTTGTCGGGTTTAGCAGGGCCTGGGAGCAGCACTCAATACATCCTTCCACCACTAGCTCATCACGTGATCCCGGATAAGAATCTATTATTGATTAATGGAAAAACCAGATCAGATGAAAAGGGGAATTTCATCTACATGGGAGGTATGGGCTCCTCAGTAACAGATCATATATGCATAAATATGGATATAATAGAACTATGTTTAGATCTCTAAATAGAACCAAGGGCAGAAAGTGCACATTCTGGACTAGAATTAATTATTCGGACAGAACAAGGGAGAAATATGAGGAAGAAACACATGCCTCTGGAAGTTGAAAAGAGGAAATGTGTAGGTTGGAAAGAGATAGAAGGGAAAGAATTTCAGCATATATTGGAGGATAAAGGAATATGGGATAAAACGGAGAAACTTATAAAAAACAAAACAACAGAAACAACATTTTTAAAAGAATACCAACAAATAATGGAGACTATCTCCCAGATAACCATTAAAGAAATAAAAATGTACAACAAGAAAGAACCACAGTGGTACACTATAGAATGTAAGGTAGCTATAAAGCAGTGAATAGACAGATAAGAAAGGTTAAAAGAGTGGGAAATATCACAATTAAGAGGACCCTTAACAAATTAAGAAAATAATATAAAAATGTAGTTAATAAAAATAAGGCGAAGTATACTAGACAGTTATGGAGGAAATTAGAAATAGCAGTAAAGGAAAAAGACAATAATAAATTCTGGACAGTAAAAAAAAAAAAGGATTATGTGAATATAAAAATGATCCAGAAACAAATATAGAACCATATAAATGGGTAGAAGATTATAAAGATATATTCCAATCAAAAGAAAAATCTAAAAAGACAGAAATAAGAAGGGATGGCCAAAAGTAGATTTGGGTATAACTTTTAACAGAAATACAGAAGGCAATAGAATCATTCACCTCCTGTCTTCTGCCAGTGCTACATCTGCCAATCCTCCCCCGAACATGCCACTGGCTCTACCATCAGCCTATGTGTTCATCAGAAATCATAACAGGAGGTTGAGGTAGGGGGCTTACTTTTCATGGAGCCTGAGAAGGGTGAGAAGGACAGTCCAAGGGGGGCCTGCAAGAGGAGCTGGATAGCTATACGCTGGTTAGCCTGATGTCGGTAGAGGGCAAAGTGATGGAGAGCATCCAGAAGGAAAGGATAGAGGAGGTGCTGACAGCACAGAGTCACATACACATTCACCAGCATGGCTTTGTAAATGTCAGATCATGCCAGACAAATCTGTTGAAGTTCTATGAAGGGGTGACAAGGGTGCTGGATCAGGGCAGGCCAGTGGATGTTCTCTTCTGAACTCAGCAGGGCTTTTGACCCATGCCACATCATGGGCTACTGGAGAAGCTGGAGAGTATTGGGGTGGGGGGGAGGGTGGACAGGTGGATAGGAAACTGTCTGGCAGGGTGGGTACAGAAGGTGAGGGTAGGGGGGAGGTCTCATCCTCAAGGTTAGTCATAAGAGAAATACCACAGGGGTCAGTGTTAAGTTCACTCCTGTTTAATGCCTAAGTTGTGGACATCAGAAGTGGCATCAGGAGTGAGATAAGCCTCTCTGCAGATGACTGTAAGCTGTGGTTGGTGGTGGATGGGGAGGATGGAAAGGTTGGATCTCCAGGAGAACCTGGAGACTCTAGGGAGGTGGTCACCAATCTGGAAACTAAAGTTGAATGCTGCAAAATGCAGGGTTCTGCACCTAGGAACCAAAAATCTGACTCATAAATACACCTGGGAGCGGAGTCACTGCAAGTTTTGAGGGGGGAGGAGAAAGACCTCAGGGTGGTGGTGGATGCCAAAATGAACAACTCAGAGCAGTACAGTAGGGTGGCGGCACAAGCAAATAGAATGCTGGGGTGCACAGCCAAGGGGATAAGTTCAAGGAGTAGTGAGGTACTCCTGCCGCTGTACAATAGCCTGGTTGGACCACACCTTGAATACTGCTTGTAGTTTTGGAGTCCCTACTTAAAGAAGGACATTGCATTACTGGAGAGGGTACAGAGGAGAGCGACCAGGATGGTACTTGGACTGAGGGAAAGACCCTATGAGGAGTGACTGGGGGAGCTCAACCTATACTCATTGGAGGAGAGAAGAGATGGGGGGATATGATAGAGGTTTTCAAGTATCTCAAGGGGTTTAATAGGGTAGGTCATGAGGGGTCCTTCAGCTGATGGAACCAGGGGACACCCCATGAAGCTGGATGGGGGTAGGCTGAGGGAGGAAACAAGGAGGTGCTTCTTCACTGAGAGAGTGGTGGAGCCCTGGAATGCACTGCCCAGAGAACTGGTGGCTGCTACCACTGTGAAGGAGTTCAAAACGGGCTGGGATAGGTGCAGGGGGAGGGTACATCAAGGATCCCCACTGTGAAATAGGGATCCTTTTTGGGAATGAGGGAGGGGGGCACTGACCATCAAGCAGACTCGATAGACCATAGGGACTATTCTGCTGGCATCCTACTATGTTAGCTGTAATGAAATACATTTTTACGAGACAAGGGCACTGTATTACATGCCCCAGTTTAAGCTCTGGTGGACGTGGTAGAGTGGATGGGACTGACTAAGAGGCCAGGCTGGTACAAATATGTTATGGCATTCCAGCCTGCAAATGATAGGCTTAATAACATTAGTGGTAGGAAAAAGGGGGGGGGGGTGGAGTTGGAGATAAAGCATGGTATGCACTGTTTCTGTGGGTAGTGGGAAATGGGCAGATGTGGGTGGCCCAGTGGTCCCTACCTATTGCCAAATTTTATGTTTATGAGGAGAATGGAGCCAGCTACTTTTCTAAATAGGGACTTTTAATACACCAAGAGCTATCATTTCTGTGTCACTATATTATGAGGCATGGTAGAAATTAAGATGGAAAATTCTGTTTAAATTAGATCTGGACTAGATGAACTAAAATATATTGTGACTAAACAAGGTCTCTTAAAATCACCTGCTGAAAGCCTGGAGATTAGCTGGGGATAAATAATGGGGTGCTAAAGACTGATATTTAGTGCATTGTATTATCTCTAAACTTGCACTGCTAAGTGCAAGGTCTTAAGGAGGTGTTAATCTCACCTGAGCATCTTGAACAATGGTAAACATTAAGAGACGTTAACATGCTCAGTTATGCTACAGAACACCATCACTGCTCTGAAATTCCTTTTCTGCACTCACTACCCCCACCTGACAAACATCCTAACCTAACCCCAACTGTATGCTGCACACTACCATTGCAATGTTGATAATCCACACATCATTGAAACATAGTAAAGTGACAGCAGAAGGGGACCAGGGGTCCATCTAGTATGCCCATTTTATTTTCTGTGGCATTTGTAGAAAGAGCAGCTGAAATCATCAAAACAATGCATTGCTTGCCCTCCTGTAGGATGCCTCACTACATTACACTACACTCAGGGTGTGTACCACAAGACTGGAGGATTGCTGATGTGGTGCCCCTCCACAAGAGTGACCATAAGGACCGGTGAGCCTTCCATCCATCATTGGTAAGCTGATGGAGATTATCCTGAAGTAAAGGCCGGAGGTCTTCCCGGAGGCCAAGGGACTACAGGACAGCAAACAGCATGGCTTCATATGTGGCAGATCATGCCAAACCAGCCTGGTGAAGTTCTATGACTGGGTGACTATGCAATTTGACGGGGGACATGCAGCGGATGTCCTGCATCTGGGCCTCAGTAAGGCATTCTACTCAGTGCCACATGGGAAGCTGGAAAGTAAGTTAGAAGGCATGGGTGGCAGGTGCACAGCTGGTGAGATGGGTAGGAAACTGGCTTCAGGGAAGGCAACAGAGGGTGGTGGAGGTTGGGGAGCTAGGGAACTCTCATCCCTAAGGATAGTGATGAGCTGTGTTACACAGGGCTCGGTGTTGATGCCAGTGTTGTTACTGCAGACATATCATTGAGCATCAAGAGCAAGATCAGTCTGTTTGCTGACAACATCAAGATGGGAGTGGTGGTGGATGACGTAAGGGAATGGCAGAGGCTGCAGGATGATATGGCGCAGCTGGAATCTGGTCAGACACTTGGCAACTGTCATTTAATGCCAGAAAGTGCACGGTGCTGCATTCTGGGGTGAAGAGCCCAAGGAGGAGTTACCAGTTGGGGGTGGTGCAGCTAGCCAAGGCTAACAAAATGCTGGGTTGCATTGCAAGGGGTATATCCTCGAGGAGGGAGGTGATTCTGCCACTGTATATGTCATTATACGAGGAGTCTGATGGAGTTGAACATGTAGTCACTGGAGAAGAGAAGGAACAGGGGGAACATCACTGAAACCTCTAAGTGCATGAAAAGAATAAACAAGACACGCATTGAGAGGCTGTTTAAAGTAGGGGAGGGACATCTGGGGCCATGATGTGAGACTGGATGGAAGAAGGTTCGGGGGGAGATGAGGAGACACTTATTTACAGAGAGGGTGGTAGCTGGGTGGAATGCATTACCAACAGAGATGGTATTCAGTGGAACAGTGACCTGCTTCAAAAGGGGTCAATTGAGGGCAAGAGTGGGAGGGAGGGGTAGCTGCAGAATAAGTGGTGTAAGCTGCACATTCGTGCAGACTTGATGGCCCTCCAGACCTTATCAGCTGTCAAACTTTGTATGTTCATAACACCACCCTGACTGTCTCATTTCAAAGAAGTTCTCTGGGTTTCTGGGGTGCAAGCAATGGGGGGAGGATACAGGACTGAGTGAGTGTGATTATAATAGCAGGTGCTGCTGTGCCATTAGCCAATTCCTAATAAAAACAGCACACCTGTCACCCTCACCATGCTGTAGAAATGGCGTTTAAGTCTTATGAAAATGGTCTCAGAAATGTTGCAATATGATTGGCTGTTAGGCTCCCAGTAGCCTTAAATGAAACTCTGCTACACAGTCATGTACAGCCTGAACATGATGGCATATGTATGTACTTATTGAAGTATCGGAATTAGAACCCTTTGAGTCAGGGACTCTTTTTACAAAGATGCCACATCAGAGAAGTAAACAATACAATACAATACAGGCAGGTACAACAAATAGGTTACAATCAGGTAAGTCATACAGACAGAGATTGTCTTTAGCATGCACATGAAGTGCAGTCATTTTCAGGACAGGGCATAAGTTCAAATTGGCCCAGATAGTTGAGATATAAAGAACACAGGCTGGACAGCGAGATGAAAAAAGCCTTTGAGGAATAGAGTTGGGAGTTTGCATGCTGGACAGCAAAATTACAGGCACTGTACCCCAAAGACTGGAGTTAAACAAGAGCATCCTACAGGATGGGTGGCATTTAGAGCATGAGAGGAGCAACAGTGCAGGCAGACCGGGAGCCTTCCATAGAATCATGTGGTAATTAAGTCAGACAACATATTTACTTATACTGCACAGTTCGTTGTATTGCACTGAAATTAAATGCAAAGAAGATCATAAGGTTGGGCTGTACAGTACAAGGTATCTTGCAAGTACAGGGGACTGAAGCTGTCCAAAGCAACTTGGCAGACTATCATGAAAGAAAATACACTTCTCACACTTGAATCCCACAAAAATTAAATATAGAATAAACCTATGTCAACTTCAGCATTGCTAACATTTTAGTTACTGAGGCACTTGTATTTCATCCCGACCAGTGCCAATTACTAACACAGCATTACATCTGCAGAAAGGCAATGCATCCAACTGGATAAAATTACTAGCATACAATTTATGAAAACATAGTATGTAAAATTAAAAAGAACTTATTCCTCCTGACCAAGAGATGACCATACATTCTGTATTTGTTAAGCAAGGGCATTGAAACAAGTCAGCTCTTTGAACAAACATGCAAACAATTTTACATGTGAAAAGTGCTTACAGATGGTATTGCTATCATGTATAATCTGATCTTCAGTGTGAAAATTGGCATAAAGCACATCCCAGTTTGCTGTTCTGTCCATACTTGCTTCTCTGTTTCTTTTTTACAGATGAATTGCGGGTGTGTATCTGTGGACCAGAAGGGTTTCAGTGAGGGCTAGTGTCTTATTTAACGTGCGTCGTCAGCACTCTGTCTCTGGGATGGATGTGAGCTTTGTTAAAAAAAATTATGTATATATTTCTTCATCCAGCAAGGGTCCTAGTCTTAACATTTCATTACAGGAGACACACTCAGTTGTTGGGGACAATCGGAGTGCAGTACAGGACCGTACGGTTTAAGTAAGAGGTCCCACTGCAAGGAATCACCCGCAATCTACTTATAGGGATTTTTAACAGCTGTATTTACTGTTATTTAATGGGGCACAGCATTATTTATATTTAAAAATAAATCATTAGCAGTGCACTAGTAAGGGGGTTTAAATAGGGACTCTGCACTGTGAATTTGCAAAAAGCCAGTCACAGAGGGTATGGGGGGGCCACGTGGCTTCCATTCATAAACACGGTCTCCGAAACTGCGCGCCCCAAAGCTTGCAAACCTCCGAGTCTGGGATGCATTTTTAAACAAGCAGGGGCACTTTTTTCATTCTGCTCATTCCAGATTTCATTTTCAGACATGGTTTTATGAATTAAATAGTCCAGGAGACACAGCACACTTGGCAGCTTTATCGATCGATGTCAATATGAAGTCCTGCTCCCAGCCATAACCGGCGATAAAGGCTGGGGCAGGTTTACTAATATCTGCATTTTTTTTTTACTTTGTGCACAGCTGTTTGGATAAATAAATTATATAAAATAGCACAGCATTAGATGGGCTTACTAAAACATAATTATTCATTTGCTTTCCAGTTAATTTAATACCGAATGGTACTTGGGACTGCAGGGCTTTGTGGGCATGCTATTGTCTAGCATAACGCCCACCATGCAGCCCTCTGTGTGGGGGCCTGAATCAAGCTTTTCTTTTTTCAAAAATATTTATTTATTCATCCAGCATGGGACCAAGGCAGCATATTTAATTATAAGGGACAAAATCAGCAGGGGGACTAGGAGGAGTGCAGTACATGAACGAACAGTTTAAATAAGAGGTCCCACTGCAAGGAATCACCCGCGATCTACTTATAGGGATTTTTAACAACTGTATTTATTATTATTTAATGGGGCACAGCATTATTTATATTTAAAAATAAATCGTTAGCACTGCACTAGTAACGGGGTTTAAATATGGACTCTGCACTGTGAATTTGCAAAAAGCTAGTCACAGAGGGTATGGGGGGGCCACGTGGCTTCCATTCATAAACATGGTCTCCGAAACTGCGCACCCCAAAGCTTGCAAACCTCCGAGTCTGGGATGCATTTTTAAACAAGCAGGGGCACTTTTTTCTTTCTGCTCACCACGGATTTCATTTTCAGACACGGTTTTATGAATTAAATAGTCCAGGAGACACAGCACACTTGGCAAGTTGGCAGCTTCATCGATCGGTGTCTCTATGAAGTCCTGCTGCCAGCCATAACTGGCAATAAAGGCTGGGGCAGGTTTACTCATATCTGCATTTTTTTTACTTTGGTCCACAGCTTTTTGGATAAATAAATTATATAAAATAGCACAGCATTAGGTGGGCTTACTAAAACATAATTATTCATTTGCTTTCCAGTTAATTTAATACCGAATGGTACTTGGGACTGCAGGGCTTTGTGGGCATGCTATTGTCTAGCATAACGCCCACCATGCAGCCCTCTGTGTGTGGGCCTGAATCAAGCTTTTCTTTTTTAAAAAATATTTATTTATTTATCCAGCATGGGACCAAGGCAGCACATTTAATAATAAGGGACAAAATTAGCAGGGGGACTAGGAGGAGTGCAGTACATGAACGAACAGTTTAAATAAGAGGCCCCACTTCAAGGAATCACCCGCAATCTACTTATAAGGAATTTTAACAACTTTATCTATTATTATTTAGTGGGGCACAGCATTATTTATAGGTACAAAAATAATTAACACTGCACTAGTAAGGAGGGGTTAAATGACTCTGCACTAAGATTTTGCAAAAGAGCCAGTCGGAGAGTATGGGGGACTACATGGCTTCCATTAATAAAAATGGTCTCTGAAACCGCATGCACTGCAACCCCCTTGGTCCTGACCTCAATCAAGCTTTGCTTAGAAAACAAAAAGAAAGAAATTAATTTCTCCGATATAGGATGTGGGCTGCAGAATTTTTTAATGGGAAAACTTACTTGGGGGAACAAGTAATGTGCCCTACAGTATGAACGGGTTGTATCTAATGTCCCACAGCAAGACCTAACCCACGAGAAGCTATTCAGGATTTGTGGCAGATATGATTACTTTAATTTAATGGGGAAGCAATACCTACATGCAAACACAAATTTTTAAACTCGGCACCAGAAGGGGGATCGAAGCAAACAAAATTTGCATAGTGGGGAAAATAAAATAACTCGAGTGGTATATAGGACCACGTGGCTTGCTAGCCAGGTTGGGATCCAAGAGAACGTACCAGCTTATTCAATTCAAAATGTATTTACAAAACTACACAACTCCAGTTCACTCCATAAATCTGAACTCTGAATGCTGCTGTCTAAGCTTCGACTGTGTGAGATTAAAGCTGAGGACATCAGCATTTTAAATCGACTGGTTCACGCGCAGTGTTTGGAAGGACAAACATTTCTAACTACCAAATCATCCTCCGGGATGGAAGGGCTCAGTATTTTATGGAGGTAAGCATTTTTTCAGCATAAACAATTCTGTTAGCACATAAAAATTAATCTAATGGTATACTGTTGATATATTTATGCACACTGCAGTTCATTATTAAAAACTCAAGCCCAAACTGAATCGCACGTCACATGGACCCACAGAAAGGGTTCAGGGAGTGACAGCTGAGCTAGGCAATGGAAAACAATGTAGAATATGCAAAAAAGTGTTTTAAAACACAAGAAAATGAAACAAAATTTTAATTGCAGTCTCCTGAGGAATTATACGGCTACAAGTCAGCATTTGTTTAAAGTGAAAATGGCTGGTACATACCGTGTGTTGCTGCTGGACTGCAGGCCAGGGTGGTCTCTGTCACTGGCGAGGTTGATTCTATGGAAGCCATTGTGCAAATTATTTACATAATATTTTTTTTAAAAATGTTGTTTTGTATGCTTGAAGTTATTAGTTGGCGATTTTAGTAGATTGGACGGTCGGCTGTAAGATAGCAATGCAGAGGTCACAAACAAATGCTGCTATTAATGATTTTTTAGCTTTTAAAAATTAAATAGCACTGAGTATACCACGTGTTTGTCTCCAGCTCCAATGTTGGACTTTCCACTTCCAAAGCTCCTCTCTCACAGAGAAAACTAAAAGCAAGCTAATTTATAGTACCTAACTAACACCTAAGGCACTTCATTTACATGTGATGTCATCCCTTACAGATCTGCTTAATAGTTCCGAATGGACCTCCTGATTGCATGGTATTTTTGGGCAGGCAGTAGCCCATGATGGATATAAACTTGATTTTAAGCTGTTAGATTAATATTATTTTTTTCCTTTTCAAGTGGGGATATCAAGTCAAACATTATTAAAAAAATACACAGAGAAGCAGTTTAAATTTTAGTTCTGACAGGAATCAAGCAGTTTGTTATTGAAGGTTACACAATGGACTGACCCTGTAACATGCAAGATACACTTTTTTAACCATAATTAAAATAATTAGAAAATCAGTCAAATGTTTTGTAAACAGTGTCTATTTAAAGTCTGGGATGTCAACTGTCCAGGGATGTTTAAGGGGAAGTAAATAG
The DNA here is from genome assembly GCA_016271365.2 of Neoceratodus forsteri. Lineage (NCBI taxonomy): Eukaryota > Metazoa > Chordata > Ceratodontiformes > Ceratodontidae > Neoceratodus > Neoceratodus forsteri. The sequence continues at coordinate 742,006,701 of CM057449.1, forward strand.
GCAAACTGTGCCAGGGTTACTTATAAACAAAATAGCATGGGTCCGGATGTCACACATACACAGCAATGAAATGCTCATTTTTTTAAAGGTATTTTATTGATATTACACAGGAAACAAATCATATTTGTCTGAAACTGTCTGCATTATTTATTTTCATGGAACTTGAGGTTTTCACACAAAAAGAAACAATATATAAAGTGATTTCAGGAAAATATACTATGGTAAACAATGGGACACTGCATGGCCCAACCATACCAGAGAATGACTCATATATATATATCTATCTATATATATATATATTATATATATATATATATATAGATAGATAGATATATATTAAAAAGTAGAGGGCCCAGCACAGACCCCTGAGGCACTCCACTCCCAACATCACTCTCCTGTGACATATACCCATGTATATGCACCACATGCTTCCTCTCTGGTAACCAGTGCTCAATCTATCTCATTATGATTTTTATTAAATCCTAAGTGATGCATTTTCAAAATCAGATTTCTATGGGGCATGGAGTCAAATGCTTTATTAAAGTCGAGTAACACCACATCAACAGCCTTACCCCATCCAAATTTTCCACTACATAGTTGTAAAAACTTATAAGGTTGGTATTGCAAGATATATTCTGTTTAACACCATGTTGCAGACTATCCACAAACATATTCTCAGACATCCATTTCTCAATTTCATGTACTATCAAACCCTCAATTATTTCCCCACTATAGATGTCAAACTGACAGGCCAATAGTTTGCCGGATCAGCTCTAATAGCTTTCTTATAGATGGTAACCACAACCACACTCCTCCAATCATTAGGAACATATCCCTCCTTCAAAGACTTCCTACCAATATCTACTATGATTGGTGCCAACTCCTCCCTTAATTCCTTCAATAGTTTAGGGGGCAAGTTATCCGGTCCTGCTGATTTATTAACCTTCAATTTATCAATTTTCTCAAAAACCTTAGAGCTAGTAATATAATCTATTGACTTAGATCTTATTCTACTGTCCACTTTCTCATCTTGTCTAGAATCTGCCTTATTATAGATTGCACTGAAGAATTTGTTGAATTCTCTGGCCATCTCAGTTGGCTTACTATACATTTCATCATTAATCCTTAAAGGACCAATCACTCTCTCCTGCCATCTTTTGTTGTTTATATAAGTGAAAAAGCATTTTTGATCTCTCTTAGTATTTGCCAACCTAAATTATGTTTGTTTCTTAGCTTTCACTATCTCAGATTTCACTTTATACAACATTTTCTTATACATGCTCCTATTAATTGCTGAAGGATTAGTTTTCATTTTGTTGTAGTACTTTCTTTTCTTATTACATAACTTAATAAGTCTTCTATTTAACCATATCAGTTTCTTACCTCTAATGGATATTAAAATAAGAACATAGGATATCGAAGCACAGAAAGACATAGAACATTGTAAACAAAATAAGAGATGCCTATGGATGGCAAAAAATAAACGACAGCACAAGGTAGAGAGTTACTTAACACAAACCAAAGATCCCAAAAAACATAAAAGTATAACTGGATTTCTATTTGAAACATATGAAAGCAATTGGCTTAATGCAAAATACAGGAAAAGGGAGGATAAACAGGAAATATGTAAATGTAACTTGTATTCTGATAGTCTACATCTTATAATGATACTCTGTTCCCTATATGGGAAGGAAAGGGAAAAGTATTTAGGGGAAATTATGAGGAACTTAGAATATGAACCTAAGGACATGGTAACATACTTACTTAAAACTGGAAAATATACTGAGCAGGATCGTGTGGCCTCCTTCCTCCTTTCGATAGAAAAAAAGAAATGTCGTATAAAACATGAGGAATGAAAGAAGGGATGATGGATAAAGCCCTTAAATTGAGGAAAATGATACAGGAAAGACATATTAGAATTGTATAAATGTGGATATAGGGGATGTGCAATATAACTGAAGATACAATAGAAGAAAGGGAATTTTAATAGAAAGAAGCTTATTTGATAGAGAAGTAATAGGAATGTACAGATGAATGTTAATGAGGTAATATTGGCTGTATTAATATATGAATTTTAAAGGAGAAGTGTATTGTTGATTAACTGTGATATAAACATATTGTTTTAATGATGTTATATAAGGCAAACAAAATGTTTTAATTGCAATGACATTATGTCAAACAATAAAAGACCTGATTGCTGTATACATCTATATGCAGTTTTATCATTCTAATAGGAGGAAAGCGTAGATGAGAGGGGAAGGATAAAGATGAGAGAAAGAAAGGTAGGAAGTGGCAGCCATAGGCCTTGTCAAGCTAGTGTGAGGGGTAGGAGCAGGGGGGTGAGGTGTAAGAAAGGTAGGCAGTGGCAGCCATAAACCTTGTCAAGCTGGTGTGGGAGGGGTAGGGGTGAGGGGTGAGGTGGATGGGGGCTAAGAAAGATAGGAAGTGGCAGCCATAGGCCTTGTCAAGCTAGTGTGAGGGGTAGGAGCAGGGGGGTGAGGTGTAAGAAAGGTAGGCAGTGGCAGCCATAAACCTTGTCAAGTTGGTGTGGGAGGGGTAGGGTGGGGGGTGGTGGATGGGGGGCTAAGAAAGATAGGAAGTGGCAGCCATAGGCCTTGTCAAGCCATCTATTAGGCAAGTAGAACACTGGTGTACCTGTGGCTGGAAGGAGACAGTGGTGTAACTTGGATGTTTCTCCTAGTTACATCAGTTAAAAGCTGCTGCAGCATTGTCTACACTGGGCTGTCTTACTTGAACTATTTTAAATGGTTTAACTTATCTACAGCAATTCAATGTGCTTTATGGCAGTTTACATCCAATTTTAGATACTATACAAACTGCTTAAGTTAGATATAAATTTTAAATCAAGTTAAACTCAGACTGGAATTTGTGCTCTGACACAACTACAGCAGTACATCTACTGTATGAGTTGAACATTGGATATAACTAAGGGTCTGATCCACAGCCTGGTTGGCATACATTGCATCATCTTTAGCCCCTGCCAATGTGTGTTCAGCATTGCGCAGAGACAGGGAGTTGTTCGGGGAGGGCAGATGTGTTGGATAAGACAGCGAGCTTCCAACAGAAAACCAAGGTCTACCAGGGAGTGGATCCATAGCTGTGCATGAGCAGGGGATTGTGAGATACAGAAGGTCACCTGGACTGCCACATCCCTTTTCAGACACATTGTTTTTTCTGTAACCAAACAAAAAAAATGCCACCATGCATCCCAGCTCTCCCTGCTTTAACAAACAGCTGGTACAATGGCTGGGGAAGGGGAAGAATTCCAGGCCTAAATGACAATGGAGCAACAAAGACAGGGGGTATGCAAAACATACAGCAAAAGTCCCCTGGCATATTCAGCTTATCCTACTGGTGGCCTCAACGATGCATAAATTGCATATGGATGGATGGTGAGTGGAAGCACACTATCATGGTGACCTCAACCATTTGCATATCGGGCCAGGTCACCAGCAACAAATGTTGGAGTCCTGTTTGAGTGTGCATAGACCAGGGTGTATAGGGATACAAACTATGCCTGAACAGACATTATAAATGTCCAAATTTGTTCATAACAGAAAATGGCCACTAGACATAGGCTTTGAAAAGTGACCCAGCTATCTTTATTTTTTTCTCATAGTTCTATTTTCTTTTTACTGTTTTGTATTTACTGCATACATTTATAGCATATTATTGTGAGACTCGTGTTATGCAAGCAAGACAGCAGCAGTGCCAGGCAGTAAATGTTGGATTCCAGTGAGGAAGACAAGACAGCAGTTATAGATCCCGGGGGTGGACACAATCAAAAAGCATTCCCAATATGACACATTATACAGTATTATGGGCCAGCACAGGCTAACCCGTCACCTAGACTGCGGAGAGTACCGTCGGCCTGCATGGAAATGACACTGTTCAGTAGAATAAAGTTTGTGGGAAGGAAAATTACATGCATAAAGACTGAACATGCAACATACGAGAAAGCATTTTGATTACAGTGTATACTGTGGTATGGCAGTTTGTGTACTAGTAATCCCAGCTGTGTATACAATGCAATACAATACATACCATTTATTTTTATGTAGCATATTCCATGCAGAGTATCACAAAACAATTTGCAAAGTAATCAGAGGAACATACATAAATCAAAATGTAGAACAGTAAAACTAAAGTAATAGATAGTACACTGTACAAAACAACATCAGTGAGCAAGTGTTACTAAAAGCAACCAGTTAGTTTGGCTGCAGTACCCCCCCACCACCCTCCTTTACAGAGTGAGAGTGATTCATTGAGACTGGCACGGGCACAACCACTGCCCTTCTTCACTATGGGCTAGTTGTCTATGGATCTGCTACCAACTCTACACTAAAAAAAAATAACAAGTGCACTAAACAAGGCCTGTCGGCTTGTAACAGATGCCAAGAAAAGAACCCATACATCCAAACTCTACAAATAGACCAACTGGCTCCATCTAAAAGGCAGGATTTCCTACCAAACCTGCCTATTTGCAGAAAAAAATTGCCTTATCCTCACTCCCCCTGCTACCTGGTCTTTGCTAGTGCCGACACCTTACCCACATTACATGCGTAGTGCAACCAAACAGTCGTACCTTGTCCCATTCTGCAGGACATCACAGGCGCAGTGCACCTTCTGCTTCAGAGCTCCTACCTGGCAAAATGGCCTCCCTCCTGAAGTTGCTGCAGAGCAAAAGCTTGGCCTCTACACATTTAAACTTCGGCATAACCTTACCTCTCTTAGTAGCTGTGATTGTTCCCCCTAAGATGGCACGTCATTCCTCTAACTCTTTACACTACATTTGCCCACCCTCCTCAGGGTCTCACACCCACTTTCCCCTACTTCTCCAATTGTGCACTCCTCCTACTAACTCTCCCAGCGGCTCCCTCATCCTATTAACTCCCCTCCCCCTTTTTCCTCTCATACTCTCCTCCCCCCCACTCCCTTCCTTGTACCTCTTGCTACTTGCACTTATTGATAATGTCACTGCTGTGACAGCAATTTGTTGTTTATGGACTACATATCCAGTTTCCTGTTTTACTGCTATCCTATCCTGTTTTATCCATTTCTTTGTCTCTCATAAGCCTGATACCCCCTTGTATTTACTTTTGATGCTTACACTACAATGTATGACCACAAACCTCATAAATGTATACCACTTGCCAGGGCAGTGAACAGGGGGTGCAAGAACTGCGGTTGCAGTAGGGCCTGCACTGTTAGGGGGCCCACTTCCTCAGACGTCAGCATTAAGAACACCTTTTCTCACAAACTAATAAGTTTCTCTTTGAACATTGCTTATCCATTTGAAATTGGGTTTGTCAGCAGTGGTGTCCGAGGATTCCACCTCTAGTTTCACATGTTTTTTTTTTGGGGGGGGGTACAGAACAAAGAAGCAATAAGGCCCATTCCTCAAAACATCTAATCTTGGTGCTGGTGTCCCCAGGAGCAGCAGGAAAAAATTACATTCTTCAGTTCTTTGATCATGGTGCCAGCAAGGGGGATGGGAGATAGTAAGGACAAACTATGTATGTTCAGCAGGACTGATACAAAAAAACTTGTGCTATAAAAATTTCATATGCACAAATGCAGAAACAAATGATTTGATACCTTTTATTGGACCAACATGGATGTTACAGAAAAGAACAAAGTGCTTTAGCTGAATTAGCTCAGGTTCGAAGCTTTGTGGCAGTTTTTCAAAACCACAAAGCTTCTGAAGAAGGACCTGGTTGGTTCAAAAGCTAAAGCACTTTGTTCTTTTCTGTAACATCCATGTTGGTCCAATAAAAGGTATCAAATCATTTGTTTCTGGATCTGTTCTTAAAAGGACCAATACAGCACCTACAACATTCATATGCACAAATGGTTATTTTACATTTAAAATATTTTGCAGGGGGTCCCTTACAGTTGTTGGCTCAGCCCTGCCACCTGCACTGATTGACAGTGTCACTGCTGTGATTGCAACTTGTTGTTCTTTGACTGCATATCCTGTCTCCTGTTATTTTGTAATCCTGCATTTGTACTTTCCATTTTCTTCATTTACACCTGTTACCCTACTGTATTTACGATTACAGTTTACACTGCAATGTTTGACATGGAACCTTTGTAAATGATCCTCTGGTATAAAGGTACTTGTAATCCTAGAACTCAATAAATAAATAATAAAATGCATTAGACTAGAGCATCTTGTGGTACTATAGCCTGACTAGCCCACAAAGAAACGGAGGAAAAATGAAAATCCAGAGTCCCAAACCACATCAAACAACTCACAGAAGTTGAAAATAGCTTTTAGTGCCCATAGGCGCTACAGTGCTGACTGCTGAAATAAATAAAAAACTTTGCAGCTGGGGGTCACTGTCACCTTCCTCACTATCAAGACCCACATTACCTTCACACCCACCTGCCAAAACACTGGGAAATACTTTTCACACAAGGAACTATTATATATCCCACTTAACAGTGATGTCTTGCTACTTCAATTTACAATTTAAGCTAATTTGAACTTTATTTCTGTTTTCTTCATGATCTCCCCATGGATCTCAGGTAAGTCTAAACAGTTCTGCAGCTGCAGTTTGAGTGAACTACTCTAGTTATGCTGATCACATAACACAGACAAGGGTGGGTCTGCTGCATGCAGTGGCCAGGTTCTAGAGTCTAGGTCTCCAACTGACACGTTGCGGTAGGGCCAGCATTGTCACCTGTGGCACCCATAGGCATACAGTACTTGCTACTGGCTTCCCTTCCCCCCTTCCTTTCCCCTAGTCACACCAACCATTTTACCCTTCAGCTACTCATTTCCAATCAAGCCTCCTCCTTTCCTCTGAGTGACCCCCTCACCTGGAGTCACCCACAGACTGTGTCACATACAGATATCTTCAAACTACAGAACAGAAAATAGATGTTTAGCAGACATTTTAACAGTGTTAAGGACTTCCTGCTGAGTCCTGATGGCTACTCTTACTCAGTGATCTGTCTTCACCCTGCCTGAACTACCTATAATCCCCGACCTCTCAGCTTGCCCTGTTGGGTAAGAAAATCACAAACACACTTTTATTATGGTTTAACAGCCTTTTTACAGATCCTTCTGACTCTGGCACGAGTGGTATCAAAAACAAGCTGAGAATCCCTTCCTGAATGAGTTTATATCACTGTTGGCACAATTTTAACTGGAGCATGTGCTGTAGCACTGCGCTGCAAGAGCAAGGTTGAGCCGAATGAAAAATTATTTTTATAACCAAAAAATAAATAAATAAATTACTGCCATCGCTATGTAAACTGTGGACCAGACATGCCATCTCTGTTCACACAGATGGCAAGAGGCATCAGTTTGCAGTGGGCATAAAAAAGTCAACAAAACCTGACACTGTTCCTTTAGCATGTTTGTATGTTTGTGTCTATTGCTTCTCACCCTAGGACCTCCATGAAAATAAGATATTGCATCTCATGAGGCTATCCCTGACAGCAATAAAGGTTAAAATAAATATTCGTTTTGAAAATTAAACAAACTGAATTTCACATGAACTTTACTAATTCTCTTTCCAATGATTTTCAATTTAAAACCTGGAATTGCAATGCAAGGACCACAATGTCCTGCAAATTGTTTTACTCAATTGTTACTGCTGCTGTATCTTACTTTTACTTATCATTTCTATTAGGGTTCATTCCCTTTTTATGCTGTAGTGCTCAGAAGTACCCCATACTGGGTGTCTATGGAACAAAGGAGGGCTAAAGGTCACCCTCTGATTGACTTAATTCTGTCAACTGGCAGAAATTATTCTAGCCAGTTGGGTCACACTATAGATAAAGGGCATGACACAAATAAGGCCCCACCCCTTCCCTAGGGGGTAATTACCCTCATGATCACTAGAAAGACAACTCCTCCCATCAAACCCACAGTCAAGATCCAGTAATTCATCATGTCTGCCTGACACATGGACTCTGGCAAGGAGAGCAGGATTTGATCTCACAGTCCCTGAAACAACAGGACTTGGGCAAACAACCCTGAACAAATGTTATGACCCTTTCAAGACATTTAGATTGTAATCATCAAACTTAAAGAAAAAATGCATTTGCAAACTGAATTCCAAAATACACTGGATCGCAAGGCAAAACTATTTAGTCCAGATACACTTTTAATATTAAAATGATGCACTAAACATGGACCTACTGTAACTCATAGAACATAAAACTAGAAGAACAGTGTAAGAAGTTAGGTTTTTACCTGACAACAGCAACCAAGTTAACTGTATAAACCATTACAGATGACATTTTCTTATTTGCATTAATGCACACTACTGATTGGGTAAAAGGGTGACCCAACAGTTTGAAACTTACATCTGTACAGGGGATCTGCATTTTTTAACATGGGATTAGGTTCTCTGTAATCGTTAATACTGTATATTTCATTTTAATGGGTTCTGCCTCACAAACAGCAGCAAGTTCTTTTTGCACAAAGCATGTAAAGGGAAATTGCATTTCAGGTTATTGTTGTTAAGATTACAGGGAGGCGAATGTCATAGGCCAATCTGAATTATTCGATCTCACCACACTTATAGTATGTACCCATGTGCCTATTGGTAAGAGTTTTTTTTTTACTTTTAACTCCTTGTGTGCTATTCAATTTCAATTCACTTTATTTATAAAACAGGCGCTATTCCAAAAGATCATAGCGCCTTTACAATAAAAACCATAAAACAAGCAATGCCAGATCTATACAGAGCAATCGAAGGCCAATTCAAATAAATATGACTTCAGAGCAGTTTTAAAGCTCTCCACAGTCCGGCACTCTGCTACTGGTATTCTTCAACAGATCCAGACGATGCTGCCACATGAACACTTACTTCTTACACTGGTCTTCTAGTTTTAGGTTCTATGACTTACGTCCATGTTTAGCACTGCATATATATATATATATATATGTTTTTTGTGAGTATTTGTTCAAAATACTTAGAACTTGTGACCCAGTGTGTTCCGCAATCGAGTTGCAACTGCAGGATGTGGTAAGTTCGAAATCTGTGTATAGCTTCAAGAAAGGATGGGATAAAGTTATGGAATGGATGAAGGAGTCTGGGGGGCAGAGCTGCATGTAACTACAGGTGCATGTGCTATGCATCAGGCAGACTCAAAGCACCACAAAGCCTTCTTCTCTGAAAAGTTTCTATGTTTCCATGGCCCACACTTGAAAATGTCACGCACTTGCATCGGGCCTTAGAATTCTCCAATCCATTGGAACTATACTGTGTGCATTGCCATCTTACATTTCACCCGACTCCCTGTGACTGTCAGAACTTTCTCACATTATAGGTACTGTATACACAGAGCAGGCCAAAAACACTAGCCAAGGCAGGATCCTTGTGGGCTGCAAATGAATACCTTTACAAAACAGTCACAGCTAAGTAAACATCAGCAAATACATGCTTCTTCCAACAATGTGAAGTTTATCCACAGTCCCACATTTGCAGGAGTGGCAGTCTGAGGGACACATCCCTAGGGTTTATATGGGAAATAGATCTTTTGGAATAGAATAATTAAAATTTGCATTACTATATGATTGGTCAATCCAATAATAAGAAGGTATTGTATTAGAAGACATCCAAGTACAGGCTCTGCAAACTTCTGTAAGGGGTACAGATCTAGAAACAGTTACCAAAGCAACAACGCCCCTTCTTGCATGAGCATGCAACCTTCGAAGCAAAGGGCTAAGACAAGAGTGTAACACTGAGAAATGCAGACACTACTCAATGGAAACACATCTGTTTAGCTAAATTTTAAGTGCACAACACCATGAGAAATAAATGGTTACTGTTAACATTTGCAGAGTCAGTCTTAGTAACTTAGACACTAAAAGCCCACTTGACATACAGATGGTAAAGGTTCATTTTTTGAACAGACATCGAGGAATAAGCACAGGTAACAAAATAAACTAGTTGAAGTGGAAATCTAACACAACCTTTGGTAAAACTAGAGTATGGGTCTTAAGAATTACTTTATTTTGTTCCTGTCAAAAAAAAAGATCAAAATCATTTACAATGTACCTGTTTTAGGAAAAAAAAGTTCAGTCAGACAAAGATGTCATATCTAAGAGGAATAAATCCAAGTTGAAATGGACTTTCTGTTACTCTGCGATATCTTAATGGTAATATAAAAAGCATGTGGGATGGCAGAAAACATGCCTCTTCAACTAATCCAATGCGTCAATGTTCTTTGAAAAAATGAGAGAAATAGTTAAAGGAGTACTACAGTCAAAATTTACAAAAACATGTTGTTCCAGATCCCTTCCCCTCAAAAAGAGACATCACACTCAATATTGTAGATTTGGCTGCTCAGTCCGCAAAACCTTTTATTGTCCACTTAAACAAAAATATATACATTTTTACAATATTGAGTTCCTCTTATTTTCTTTATTATATTTTATTCCATTCCTCTTTCTTAATTTTGTATCGCTTTGTTTCTCCCCCAGGCGTCAAAACCCGAGGGGGTCCAGTTCCACTCCTTACCCGGGCGTAAACCCGAGCTGGTCTTATACTTTCTTTCATTCTGGGAAGGTCCAATTCCTGCTCCCCTTTTTCTTGTCCATTTTTCAGGGTGTCCATACCCTTTTACCTTCTTCCAGATCTTAATCTCCCGTTTTGTTTTCCCTAACCCCCCCATACCCATCCCCCCCCTTTCTCCTTATCGAATCTTTCTTTCCTACCCTCCATTAGCTTGCCTCCAGCTTGCGTTGGATGGTAAGCTTCCCTCTTCATTTAGGAAACCCCTTCAACCACTGGTCTATGCCTCTACCTAGCTCGGTGATGAATATGTGATTTCTCATCGGGGCAGATGCACCCCGTCCATCCTGTATAACCCATGTATCCTCTCTTCTATCTTGTCATGTCTAGTGGCAGCTCCCCCTCTTTCTATCAAATATCTCCCCACTCTAGTAGTCATGCTCCTCCTCACTTTTTCTATGGCTTTGTGCTGCCTGGCTTGCCTCCACACTCTACGAGGAATCATTTCAGGCCACATAATTGTTATCTCTGGCCACCATGTCCTTATGACAGTGACATCCCTTTGTACAGTATGCTGTAAAAGATGTCTACCAAGGGACCATGTCCCAAATCATTCCCACCAAGATGTATAATCAGGAGGTCCAGGTCCTTGTTCTTTTTCATCTCTAGCAGTAGAGGAAGGAGCTGCCCCCAACGCATCCCACGTATTCCTTTCCACAGTATACTTATTCCTTTGTGGTCATAACCCAGTTGTCTTCCACCTCTCTTCTGTGCTGCCTCCCTTTCCGCCCAATAAATGTGTGAGTGTCCCACTATCAATATGTCCTTCCTTTTCCGTATATCTATAACACACAACAAGAAACAGTGAGGCAGGAAACAACATTCGCTTGTACCCTTTTTTTTTTTTTTTTTACTACCTTATAACTTAAATTTTTCCTGTAAGGAGACAAAACCGATAGCGTTAGTGCACTGCATTTCTAATATATTCCTTGTAGCAGTCTGATGCCCATCGTCCCATGGCTTTTATGTCCTCCCCTCTTTTTCCCCGGGCAGCCGCCTCCAAGGCTGCCCCAATCCAGAAGGAATGAGATGAGAACCTATCTGGGTTTTTTCCCAGTTCTTTTATGCTTCGTTTCAACATCCCCGATACTTGACTCCCTTTTACCTCCTTCCCATCTTTGTGCACAAAATACAAACCCCTTTGTTTTGGCCTGACTCTGTGGAAGTTGAGCATAAGCCGGCATGGGCACACATCCGGGGTCTCTTCCTGCTCGATATTCACCCTGTACCCTTTGCCTGTCTGGTCCGTTTTTGACCTAGAAATTATTAGGGTGATCCCTATCCTTTTCCATTCTATATCATCCCACTGCAAACCTTCTCCCAGGATGGGTGTAGCGGGTCCGACTATTTCGGACACTCTGAATGCTCCTTTGTATAAAACCATAAACAACGCTTTGAATAATATTACCTCGTATGGGGTGTAGCAAATCTGTGCTAATTTTCTTAGTATCTCCTCTAGTAGGTGTTCTGTGATTGGTTCTCTCCTATCCTTCTCCTTCCCTCTTATCCTTTGCCACCCCATCATCATTCTTCTTACCAAAATACTGTTGCACGGCTCACCCCATCCTTTCATCCGGCAGACATATCCTATGGCCGCCAGATGTACTCTCACTGTGGCACAGGCCACTTCTTCCTCCCAGTTAACCACTACAAATCTCCTCACTTGCTCTTCTGTGACCGCCCCACTTACCCCCATGTTGTACTGAGATCTGAAAGCTTTGAAAACCCTCCATGAGCTTTCATAGGCTTTTTGGGTGTTGTCTGCCCATGCGCTGCAAAAGAGATATGCTGCTCCCTCCAGCCAATCTCCCATAGCTCCTCTGGGATCCTCTCTCCCATTGGATCTGCATTGGGAGCCAGCGCTCAAAATCTTCCCATCTGTAATCGTGAGAGTCTGTCAGCGATGGAGTTGTTTATTCCTACAATGTGCCTAGCCTTGAAACTCATGTTGAGCTTCAACCCTTGTAGTACTAACTGTCGTAGGATGCGGAGTACCAAGACAGACCTTGGCCCTTTGTTATTTAGCACGTCCACAACTGCCCTGTTGTCACACCAGAATGTGACCCTTTGGTTCTGTAGCCATGGTCCCCATATTTTCATCACCACCCATATTGGGAAGATTTCCAAGAAAGTGATGACCTTTGTCAAGCCCTCTTCGACCCACCTCTGTGGCCAGGGTTCTGCTATCCACCTCCCTTGGAAATAGGCACCTACTCCATGCCCCCAGGTGTGTCCGTGTAATGTTCTAGGTCTGTATTATAGAGCCATTCCTCCTGCCAAAAAGCTATCCCGTTGTAATTTTCTATAAATTGCTCCCATATTTTTAAGTCTTCCTTGGTCTCTCTCCCTATACTGACCCAGTGATATAGTTTTGAACCTCCCGCCATGGCCCTTGCCAGATGCCGTGTAAACGCGCATCCTGGCCCGATCTCTCTACACGCAAAATTCAAATGACCCATTAATTGCTGACTGTTAATTAGGGGCACTCTTTTTTTCTTACCTATCTCTGTCAACATTCTCTTTAGTTTGTTGATCTTTGAAGCTGGCAACCAGAATAAGCCCTGTTCCGCATCCACCTCTATACCCAGGAATTCTAAACACCTGCTGTGGCCTTCTGTTTTTTCCCCAGCTAATGGGACTCCTAATTCCTTACACATTTCTTGAAAGTCCTTCATGATCTTCTGCACCCCTTTTTGACCTTCCCCTATAAACAAAAAATCATCCAGGTAATGCACCACCGTGTCATGCCCGTACCTGACCTTGAATGCCCATTGTAGCCATGTGCTGAATTTCTCAAAAGTGGAGCATGCCACTGAACAGCCCATCGGCATGACTTTATCAAAATAATACTCTCCTTCGATCTGGAAACCCAACAATTCCCAATCTTCCCTGTGAACCGGCAGTAGCCGAAACGCGGCTTGATATCAGTCTTTGCCAGCCATGGAGTATGCCTTGCCCTGATGATCTGCACTGTGTCTTCTAATGTACCGTAAGACACCCTACTATCCTCCTCTGAAATGTAATCATTGACTGACTCCTTCTCCGGATAGGATAGGTGGTGAATTACCCAATATTCCCCTGCCTGTTTTTTCGGGACTAGGCCCAATGGTGATACTCGCAGGTGCTGGAAAGGAGGGTCCTTGAAGGGACCCTCTATCCTCCCTGCCTCCTTTTCAATCCCAATCTTCAATTTTAATAGTGCCTCCTTGCCTTTTATCGATTGTAAATTTTTTTCCCATGTTCCAAACCTCCTTCCTTGGTAATGTCGACTAAAACCTTTCTGGAAACCCTCTATTAACTCCTTCCCCATCCCCTTATTCGGGTACTCTTCCATCCATTGCTCTACTTTTTCGGCCCTGATCGGGGTTTTTGCTAACCGGAACTGACCTCTTTCATCTCCCCCCTTGCTGAAACCCTCTCCCACCCGCATGTCCCCTCCCTCTCCCTGTATTATCCCTCTGCATCCCTCTGTAGCCTCCCCAAAAGGAAACACTTCCTTGCCCTACCCCAGGGCTGGCTTCACCATGAGATCTGCATCTTGCAGCTGGGTGGGATCCCCCACATCTTGAACAAGCGTGCCTAAACCTGCAGCCTGGGAAGGAGCAGAATGCCCTGTTGTATCCCCAACAGCACTTCTGATATCGTGGCCTTCCCCTCTGCCACTCACCTTCGGCCCCCCCTGCTATCGTCATGGTCTCCCACCATAGGTCATTATGTCTAGAATCCCATCTACAATCTTCCTTGTAATTGGCCATTCGGGTCCTGAACTTTTCGCCATACTGTAACCAGTTAGTCCCCCCATCATTTTATAGGCATTTCTTATGATCAAAGTGTAAGCTAATAGGGAATGCCCAATTCTGGATTTTTCTCTTGAGCTGTTACTTATAATATGTAAACCCAAGGTCCCGCCTCCCATGATTTTCCTTTATATGTGGGCCTTTCTGTTCTCCCTTTTAGACCAGAACTACATGACGCTAGTTCTTTTTTGCTAAAACCCTCCTTCTCTTCGTATAGCTCCACAGTTTTCTTGTCTACCAAAACAAAGATATCAACAAATTCTCCCTTCCATATTTTTTCTTTCATTGCTAACGGCACATGGTCCCATATTCTTACCTTCACCCCCTTTTTCTGTTCTGTCATTTCTTTTTCCCCTCCATTCCCCTGTTTTCCCCCTTCTCCTTTTCCTCTAATTCGTCCAGTATTCTCTGTAACCTCTTAACACCATCTCCCCCCATACCTAACAATATTTGTTCCACATATTCCTTCATGGTACTCTCTAATGTCAACACTGTACCTGATTCGTCATGGGGTTCTTTTGATGGTTCACTCGTTCTTGCGTGTCCTGGCTCTACTCCCTCTCGTGATTCGCTACCTGGGGAACGCCGGTCCCTGCCCGTCTCCGGCCAGTTAGCATCGGGTGCGGAAATGTTGGGTCCCGGGTGAGGCCTAAGCACCTCCCTGGGGGTGGGTTCCGGATCCCGCATCAGCCCCTCCGGCCTGGGTGCAGGTGATGGGTCGGGTGTTGCCTGGGTTGTTGGTTGCCGCACCGGAGAACTAGCCCTGGGGCGCTTTGACACCGGTGCCCCAGTTCCCTTCCCTTTTCCTCCTGCCCCACTCTGTCCCTTCTTTCTGACCTTCCAATTCCGTGCTGGTATCTCCCCCCGTTCCGTGTCCTCCACTGTATTCAGGACCTTGTGGGCCCTGTCCATAAGATCCATGATCATCTTCACTGCATCCAATTTCATTGAACTAGATCCACGAGTATTCATCCTGTCTGTTTTTCTGCTTGTAACAAAACATAAATACGTTAGTTAGTTCTCTGGATTTTTTCCCCTTATGTAACTCTTGCCCTAGCCCTACCTCTCCCCCCCCTTTTTTTTTTGCGTGGGCGCAATGAGATTTTTGCCACATACCTCTGGTATGCCATTCCAGCACTCTAACCAATAATCTACAGGTCCACCTCTTGCCCTATTCCCCTCCTTTTTTTCTTTTGCCCCATATGCAGTACCTGCCTTGGCTCTCCATATTCCCTTTGCAGTTGCTCCCTTATTTGCTTTTTAGCTGCCCCGGGTTGCATGAGGGCTATCCCCCCACCTCTATGATATATATATATATATTTTTTTTTTGTGTCCCAAGCGTAATCTCCTGTGTCCTTATCCCTCACCGTGCCCAGGGTGCTCTGATTGGTAATTATGCCCCAAAAGCCATTTTTTTTTTTTTTGATGCTGTCTGTCCCTTTTCGCTTGCACGCCTTTGTTTTAACGGCAATCTTGCTGTTCCCCTCCTTTCCGGCGATGCCCCACCACGTGGCCCTTTGTTCAGGCCTGCTACCATGCTGCTACACAGCACTCTCACATCCCTTGCTCGCCTCCTGGCTCAGTGTCCCGCGCCTGTGCGTTGGGACCCTTGTTGGGCTCTCCGAAACCGCCTGCTGCCTGAAAAGGGGCTTCCTGCTCTAAGTAGTGTCATCCCCAAAATGTACAATATCCCTCGTTGTATGGAGGCCCAATAATACCATTCACTAGCCCATCATTGTGACTCCAACTGTCTATAGGCCACATGTTGTGAAATGAATTTAATATATAACCGAGAGCACCTCATATTAATGAGGATTAGCAGTGTCACGGTGTCAAGGGCCATAGTTTTGGAAAAAATCCCCAGAATGCTGGGAAGTCGCCCCCCCCCACTTTCCAAATAAAGGCCCTCTTTTAGTGCAGCTCCCAATTCCTAAGGGGCCCACGCTGCTTGCTCTCTCCGTGTGCTTCCAAAGCTCTCTTCCCGGTTTTCTATGCCCACACCTTCCTCCTGGGCTCTGCTGGTCCTCTGCTTTGACTCCCTGCCCCAGCAATCCCCCTCTTGCTTCTCCGATCCCCCCTTTGCCCCCTCCCTGAATACTAGGACCTTCTTTTTGTCCTCCTTTGCAGCTGTCCGGAGCCCTTTGTCACACTGGGCCCAAAGGCCCGCCACGTGGCTCTCCGCGAATGCTACTGGCCTCTCTCTTCTTTTGCATCCCCCTACTTGTTTGCGCATCTGCTCTGCATCCTTCTCCTCGCGGCCACCCTTCGCATCTCTTCTTCTCTGTGGACTCCTTCCTCCCTTCCTCATAAACGACCTTCCCATTACCGCATAAACAGCTGCTTTTCTTCTGGCTGCCCCTCCATTCGCTGCATGGCTCCTCTGTCTTGAATCCTCCCATTCAATTCCTTTTCCTCCTACCGTGCTTTCCATCCCTTGCCCCCAGCTATCCGCTGCTTGTATTCTCCCCCACAGCTGCTCTCTCTATCTTATCCACTGAAACTTACTACAGAGCATCCAGCTTCACTTTGTATGCAAACCAAACATTCTTTTAGAGACTTTTCTGCTCCCATTGCCCCTCCACTTGGATGCAAACGCATGTTGTTGTTGTTGTTTTTTTTTTAAAAAACCCTTTTAAACAAAACCTACCCAATTCTTGCAACCACAATTTCTCTGGATGAAACAACGTTCTAAAAAGACTGTACCATGATGCCTTATTATTATATATATTTTTTTAAACCAAACCAAACAACAAAATGTTACTATATATATTTTTCCTTTTCTTAAAACCCAAGCCTCATATTCTAATTTTCTCTAGCTCCAGCCTTAATCTCTGCTTCAGCAGTCCACCTAATGGATTATTGTCCTAAAATCTCCTTTCCTTACCTTTTCCTGAGGAACTCGCTGACCGATGTGCTAGGTTCTTTCTCTTGAATTACTTACCTAAGAACCTTAGCAGAAAGTGGCAGAGCCCCTCTGTGCTGTCCCTCTTAAACCCCCTGTTGCTCCGCCCTCACCCCCACTTCTCTGCTTCTCATTGGACCTTATCGCCCGTCCCCTCCTGACGCTGTGATGACATCAGGGGAGACCTCCCTCTTTGTGACTTCACTTCCTCCCCTTCCTTCCCCTCCCCTCCTCCCCCTTTCTCACCTCCTCCTCTTGTCCCTGCTGACATCCCCAGTCTCTTCCCTGGGTCTGGTGGCCTGGAACAATGGGGGCTGCCCTTAATGGCAACCCATTTTGTGCTGAGTGTTTTGATTTGTGTGTATAGTCCTGGTATGTCCTTCACTTTGTTTGCTATTACAGATTTGTTTTCTAAATTTGCCTATTAGTTGTATGTATCATGGGGATCTCCATGTTAGCATGGTTTCTTGCTCTTTCTCCTACAATGCATCCTGTCTCATGTGGCAAGGATGTATCTGGGACCACTAGTACTGCAGCAGTAAACTGCAGATAGGATCCTGATCTTCTGGTCTCCACTAAATAACTTTATTTCAAATATATTTGTTTTCCACGTGTGTGTCTACATTAAATCTAGCTAGCAGGAGTAAATATTTTGCTTTTAAAGCTTTTCATCTTATCAAAGTATACCCAGCCATAAAAAGCATACAAGTCACCCTAGATCATGAATACTATAATTAGTAAAGAATTTAGCTGTTTTCTTACAGAATACACACTCAATTAGCCCACAGGTGCTTGCTAAACTGTAGCCTTCAGTGCCCGTCGGCTAAGAAAATTTGATTAAATTCACAGGTCTACTGCTGTAAATTTGGCACTAAACCAGTACTCACTGGATCTATAGTCCCAAAAGTATCACAGTCACATGAGACAGGAAGCACTGTAGGAAACAGAAGAGTGATAAACCATGTTAACATGGAGATCCCCAGAGGTCCTAAAACTAGTAGGCAAATTTAGAAAAAACTCTTAGCAGCAAACAAAAGGAAGGACACACCAGGACTATACACATAAATCAAAACACTGCACAACATATGCTTTTGCAAATTTTGACTGTAGTAGGGCTATTTTAATACTGAATACAGAATGCCCAATCAGTCAACCCTCAAGTGTTTGCTAAACTGTAAATATAGCCTTCACTACCCACTGGATAAGAAAAGTTGCTTAAAATCAAAGCTCTGCTGCTTTAAATGTTATGTTAAACCAGTACTTGCTGACTGTATGGTCCCAGATGCATCACTTTCACATGGGACAGAAGTAGGGATGGGCTACCCATCGGGTAGCTGCAGTGCATAGGTTGAGTATTGGCTTTTTTTGCTGGGTAGGGTAGTTTGAGTATTTTACTACCCTACCCAACATAACAGTGTACTTCACTGGTCAGGAACTGTTTACATAAATAACAGGTCTGGTAATGGGTAATTTAAATTTTAACTGGCATTACAGGGTTCCACCACTGGAACATGCCGTTCCGGCGCAACTGTCATTAGGGCACCAATATATTTATTTCATCACCCGGCCCCACACACACCCCCAACTATATATTCTAACTCCAGGGGGTGCGAACCTCTTGGAAGCAGCGTCGGATTTTAAACTTTGGCGCCCTACTGACAGGCACACTTGGACTGGCACACAGATGGTTGGAAAGGCCTGTGAAGTCCTGGGACTCTTCAGATGTTGTAATCAGGCATTACAGGCAGCCTGTGGGGTCCTGATAGCAGAAAGGAGCACATGACACTAACCTGGCAATCTGATTAGTCACTGCTGGTGTCTGTGCTCTGTATCTACTGTGTGAACACACAGATAGAAGCAGACTTTCTTGGGCGATGGAGGAATCGAAGCTTGCTCTGCAGCTGCGGTGAAAAAAATAAAAAAGCACAAAGTTTAGTTCACAAAGGAGCAGGGGTTTGGGACTGAAGGGGGAATAATTGGGGGATCCAATATGGTGCTCAGGAGAGAAAGAGAAGGCACTCGTTGCTGGCAGGAGCTGTGAAAGCCATTTAGGCTGTATTTTACACACTGGCTCTTAGGTTCCCTGTCTGTGACATAGCTACTCTGTGTGTCTCATCTCTGCAGTATATGAAAGCCATTTAGGCTGTATTACACACTGTCTGTAAGATTCCCTGAGCCCTTTAGCTACTCTCTGTGTCTCTGCAGTATAGTAAAAAGCCATTTAGGCTATATATATTACACATTGTCTGTTAGGTGCCCTGCGCCCTGTCTGTGACATATACTGTAGCTACTCTGTGTGTCTCCACAGTATAGTGAAAGCCATTTAGGCTATATCACACACTGTCTGTTATTAGGTGTCCTGAGCCCTGTCTGCAACATATACTCTGTGTCTTGCTGCAGTGTAGTGAAAGCCATTTAGGCTGCATTACACACTGTCTGTTAGGTGCCCCAAGCCCCGTCTGTGACATCGCAACTCTGTCTCTCTGCATATAGTGAAAGCCATTTAGGCTGAATTAAACACTGTTTGTTAGGTGCCCTGAGTCCTGTGTGTGACATAGCTACTCTGTGTGTCTCTGCAGTATAGTGAAAGCCATTTGGGCTGTATTACACACTGCCTGCTAGGTGGCCTGAACCCTCTCTGACATAGCAACTCTATGTGTCTTTGCAGTTTAGTGAAAGCCAGCTAGGCTACTGTATGCTAGGTGCCCCGTGCCCTGTCTGTGACATAGGTACACTGTGTGTCTCTGCAACATAGTGAAAGCCATTTAGGCTTTATTACTCACTGTCTGTTAGTGCCCAGAGCCCTGTCTGTGACATAGATACTCTGTGTGTCCTGCAGTGTAGTGAAAGCCATTTGGGCTGTATTACAGACTGTCTGTTAGGTGCCGCAAGCCCTGTCTGGGACATACTGTGGCTGCTCTATGTCTCTCTGCAGTATAGCGAAAGCCATGTAGGCTGTATTATATTGTCTGTTAGCCTGTTATGTGCCCTGAGCCCTGTCATAGCTACACTGTGTGTGACGACTCTCTGTGGCATAGTGAAAGCCATGGCTATGTCTACTATGTCTCTTATTTCTCAGACTAAGTCTACTAAAAGGAAGCACAGTGCTGGTGCACGTGCAACTGAAAATGATGTGAACAATATGAATCCTGGCACTAATGAAGATCACAGTGACAATAATAACAATAACATCACTAGTACTGGCACCAAATGTCCTCCTGAATTAAAAAAAGCATGTTACCAATGAAATGATAGTAGAGTTTTAGGAAGAACTGACAGGACTTACTCGTAGAGGTACTGAACGTTTTGCAACATGTTCCAAAGGCACGCATGCAAGGAGGGGGAAGCATCCACCTCAAATATAACCTCAGATGCTAAGACAGTGAATGCTAATATTTATATTTATTAAATTTTGTTGACCGGGTAGGCCCACTGAGACTAGAAGTCCCTTTTTCAGGGGTGACCCGAGAGGTGGATACAGATGGTAACCAACTGAAATTGAGCCAGATTAAGCTGTTGGTGGTACTTTTTAGAGAATGGGGGAAATTTGGCCAGGACACTGGGGAAATTCCCCTACTTCCTGCTTCCTGTGAGCAGGGGGGACCCATTTTCTGGTGGGACCAAGATGATGGAGGAGGAGGACAGTGGAGGAGCTGCACATGGGGCTGTGTTGGCCCAGAGCATGTCTGAGTTTGAGAAGCCTATTGCCATTGAAACCACTGAATCGGCGGCTGGGATGCACCCGCAGGGTGGCCAGCATACCGTGTGAGCGGTCCTTTGATTTTTCGGATGGAACTTGCCTTAGTCTTGAGGAGAAACAGCACTGTCTGGAGGAGGAACTATTGAGAGTGAGCAACCTGCTGACACAGGAGCGTCGGAACCTAGTAGTTGAGGAAGACAGGAAGCGGAAGAGATCGGCCGGTTCACAGAGTGCTTTGGAGGCTGCAGGACCTAGTAACTTCATTCGACCACTGAGAGGCCTAAAGAAAGTGAATGACACTTCCCAGGATTGGGGGACTTGGTTGAAGAATCTTGGTCACGGAGCAAGCGCCATGGGCAGGCTGGATTCGATTTCAGCGGCGTGGAAACCGGAGAGCGATGCACAGGCTCCCAGGGAGGCTAGTCAGATAAGTACTGTGGATATTGCAAACTCTTCAGGTGTTGACTTGGGGGCTGAAACTGCTATTTCCCCTACACCTCAGTCTATTACTGCCTTTGATTTGTCTTTGGGGACTCAAGTAGAGGTGGGAGCAGGGGATGTGGCTACTCCCCCTGTCATCCAACAGCCTACTCTGGAGCCTGTGGACAAACCTTCCTATGCTAGTCATTTTAGGCAACCTCTTGAGTTGGTCAAACGGTGAAATGCCGTACGTTTGCGTTATGTGGGTCCTAGGGATAATCCCCCTGACAGGTTTTTTGTTGGGAAGACATTGTTAAAACAAAGTATGGGCTTTTTTCCGTCTGAAGTCTATGCCTTAATACATGTTCCGTGGGAGTTTACGTTTGATATCAGTTTTCATACCCCTGCTCTGATGGAGCTGTTTTGGAATCGTTATTTAAACTTAAAAATGAATCCCTTATGGTCTGACTTTATTGTGTTACCTTTGTCAAGCAGGCCTATAGAGTCATTACAATATTGTTTAGGAATGAAGGGGTTAATATTGTGGATATCATAAAATGGTTATCTAAATCATGTGACATTCAGGGGAATCCAGTCCCTATCCTGGATGCGGAAGGGTTTTGGAATGGGGGTTGGAAATTTAGGGTTAAACTCCATTCCACCGATTCTGAGTTGTTACATCTGCCCAATTGTTTCTTTCTGGGAAGGGATAAGGGGTTTCTTTTTTACCCTGGGCAGCCTAGAGTTTGCTTTAAATGTAGGTCTCGAACTCACATAAGCACTTCATGTAATGTGCTTAAATGCTCTTATTGTGGGGAGACTGGCCATCCAAGTGCCCATTGTTTTCAGACCTCAAAATGTAATCTCTGTGATGTGGTGGGTCACACGTTTGAAAATTTCCTCTACACTAAAAAAACACTGCGAAGCTGATTACGGGATACAGGATCATTATATACGTGAGGCGGTTAGACTTGGTCATCCTACTAGGAGGGAGGGACCCGTGCCGCTAGATGCTCCCCTTGGCTAAACCAAGTTTGTCTGAGGACTCGGATTTGACTTTGGGAGCACAGCTGCACCTGGAGTTGGGTAGAAGGGGTATCTGGATAGGACAGGGAGGTCATGCGCCTTGCCCTTTATTAAATGATTTGGAACCAAGTGAAGATGGGTTTGTGGTGGTTAATAATAAAAGGGAAATCTGCTAAAGGGAAGGGAAGTTGGGGAAGAAATCAGCCATACCTGCTCCTGCCACTTCCATTGCTGACCCGAATATATTTTCAGTTTTGGTGGAGAGTCCAGTGGAAGTCCCAGACGGGGCTGGGCCTCCTGCACCCTTGTCAGGATTAGAGTCTACTGCACCTGTTGCAGACCTGGTAGGCCCTAGGCCACCAGATGGTAAATGTGGTAGGATTACGAGGGCGTCCAGTAAGGTAAAGTGAATTTAGCTCCTCTTTGCTTCATGGTTCCCTTTCACTTTTGGGTGGCAACCTTAAATGCAAATAGTATTAAAACTCCTGCAAAACGTTGGAATACTTATTCACATTTTCTATACGAAAATCTGGATTGTGTTTTTCTGCAGGATGTACGATTGCATTCTCTTGAGGAGATAGAGGATGCCACTGCTGGTTGGATATGGGGGGATTGTTTTCGGTCCTTAGGGAATGACTTGTGTAGTGGGGTTTGGGTTTGTTTTTTTCATTTTCACATTACTGTGATACACCAGATAGAAATTCTAGCTGGTAGGGCCTTGGTTTTGGATATCAAATGGGGTTCACTACTCTTGCGATTGATAAATGTGTATGCCCTCAATCTAAGTTTGAAAGGGTGTCCTCTTTAACTCATTATATCCCTTTTATGCACCGCTTATTACATAATTCTTGGGGGACTTTAATTGTTCTTTGCCTTCCAAAGTGACTTCTGGGAAAGGGAAAAGGTGTATAGCTGATGGGGCTAGTTTATTGAAACTTCTACAGCTACTGGTTTAGTGGATGCTTTTGGGCCCTCCACTAGAGGGTTTGGGGACACTTTATTTCTGTGGACCCAGCTTCCAGAATTGATTATTTTTTTCACACCTGAGGCTGTTGTGCAATCTCAATCCCTGCAGGAAGTAGCTTCATCAGATCACAGATTACTGAGACTGGCCTTAAGCGATGTTCCTAAAGCTCGGAGAGGGCCAGGTATTTGGGAATTGAACTCTGCCTTATTAGATATCCCCTGTGTGGTAGGTGGGTTACGCTCTCTTTTTTTGGCAAGGCAGTCAGTCTCATTTTTATATGATAATTTAAATCTTTGGTGGGAGGACACTAAAAGTGAAGTCTGGATCTATTTCAAGGTTGTGGGTCATTTAAATGGGCGGTTATCACGTGCTGGGTTGAGGCATCTTAGGGACAGGCTTCATTTTTTGTCCACTCATAGACAGTTTCTTGGATCAGACTGTTTAGAACAAATTAAAGGGTTAAAACTGGAATTGGCTAAGGCACAGTCTCAGGTACTGCATGATATTGAAGTGAAGCATAAATTTAAGATTTGTGGCAGGAAGAAAGACACTTTACCCTTTGAGTATTTGAAATTTATTAAACATTCACGGGTATGATGCATTTAAACACTCCATGGGGAGGGCGGGTTACTACAAATGTTGATATTTTAAACACTATTCATGAACATATTTCTGCCTCATTTCAGAGCAGAGCGCTCTCTGCTGATTCTATTTGTGATTGGTTTGCTAGTAGGTCAGTCCCAGCCTTGTCTTTGGCTGACCGGATTGATTTGGTGCGACCCATTACAGTGGAGGAACTAAAGACTGCGGTCTGGTCTTTAAGATCGGGCATTACTCCCAGATCTGATTGGCTGCCTCATGAGATTTATAAGGTCCTGTGGAAGATTTTAGGTGCTGATCTATGCCAGGTTTTGAATGATGGGTTGCAGTCTGGGGTTCTCCCTCATAGTATGTTGCAGGATGTGTTGCTTCTCTTGTATAAAGACAAAGGAGATCATGGGGATTTAAGTAATTGGAGGCCTTTGTCGCTTTTAAACACGGATTACAAAATTCTGATGAAAATCTTATGTATGCAGTTGAGAGGGGTTATGGGCTCCCTGTTACATCCAACACAGTTCAGTGTTGTATCTCATAGAAGGGTTCAGGATGCACTGATTCTACTTAGGGAACTGGTCTCTAAGGGAAAGTCTGGGGAAATGTTTGGGCATCTAGTTTGCCTAGACCAGTCCAAGGCATTTGATCAGGTTGAATATGTTTATCTTTGGGAGAGTCTAAAGAGGTATGGATTTCCTTCACAATTCATAGGATGGCTGCAAACATGTTATAGAGGCATTACTCTGATTCCCAGCGTAAATGGTTGGATGGTTAGGGAGATTGGGGTACATAGGGGAGTGCAGCAAGGATGTCCATTAAGTCCCCTGCTCTATGTGCTTTCCTTGGATCCCCTTTTACATGCCTTAAATGGTTCAGATGACATTGTTGGTTTATCAGTTGGGTGCATGGACCCTCAGATAGTGACTTTGGCATACGCGGATGATTTAATTTTAGTGTTGTCAGATAAGGATTCTGCTATTGCGGCAAGGACCTTATTGAACGCATTTTCTGTTATGTCTGGGTCCTCTATAAATTGGCTCAAGAGTGGGATACTGCCTTTGGGGTATGATGCGGCTGATGTGTCATTAATTTGGGATATGCCTATAGAATCTGAATATAGGAAGATACTAGGTGTTTACTTTGGGGGTCTGGATGATCAACGGTATAATTGGGAAAAGCAATTATTGGAAGCTCGCAACAGGGTACAGATTTGGAATAAGGGGCACATGTCTAAAGCTAAATGTATTTATTTGATTAAACCCTTTCTGTTACCGTATTTTTTGTTTATTGCTGCGGTTTTTCCCCCTCCCATTTCTCTGGAGACATCTCTTTATGGTGTATTTTTTCTTTGTTTATGGGGCAGCAGATTAAACCCATTAAAGAGGGGTGTTACGTATTTACCTATTAGTGAAGGAGGTTTGGGGATAGTGAATCCGTAGTGTTTTTACATAGTATTTTTATTTTTATAATTTAGTACCCTTGCTGAAAGGGATGGATAAGATTTGGTCCCGTGGGTGGCAGATGGTATTGATCCACTTCTAACACAATGGACCAGAAGACCTTTCTGGCTCATCAGGTTCTGATAGGTGTCTTAGCTAGTCATTTTGTACAATGTTTCAAAAGTTGAAAGCATGGCGGTTGTTAAAAATCTGTTCTTTACAGACGTCAACAATTCTATTATGCCATATTGCAAGATTTATTTTTTGTTGATCCCTGGTTCCATGACAGGCCTCATTCGGAACAGCAAGCAAATTTACGATTACTGATGAGTAAGAGTGTGCCTAAATATATGTGGGATTTTTTATGGCTTTGCCTTCATAAAAAATTAGGGGTGAAAGGTAATATGAGGCATAAGGAAATATCAGAAAGATTTTGTCCTAGGGAAGAGACCTGTATTGGGGTGGTTGAAATGATGGAACACTTTTTGTGGAGTGTCCTTTTGTTGTATCATTTTGGGCACATTTTCATGATGAATGGCCTTTAAATCCTTTTAGGGTTCTTACAACAGCAATTTGGGTGGAGGGGGTTCTACCGAGTACCTGGATTATTTACGATGCGATTACACTGCGCCTATTAATAGGTCATGTTGGTTTTCAGTTATGGCAAGCTAGATGCAATCTCACACTTAGGCAGAAATTGCTCTCTGAATCTCAGATTGTTCACAACATTCGCAAACATGTCTTTAGTTGGAGATTGCAGGAACAAGAAAAGTGCATCCTGAACTGTTTAGATTGTGGTGGAGGAAATGACCTGGTTTGATACAGGGTAGAGTCTTTGTGTACGCCTTGGTCCTAATCTTGGGTAAAAGGGTTTCCCTTATAGGGAGGACAAGATCTCCTTTGTGTACACTGGTATACATCATCACTATTTTTATGTGCATACGAATGTTCCACTGTTGATATATACTGTCAGTATTGGCTCTGATTATTTCCTGTATGTCTATTGCTTTTATGTTCAATACAGATTAAGGTGGTTTTGTGTTTCTTTACTGGAGTGTTATATTTTTATCTAAGAGGGAAAGGTGGCATTTGGGGGTCGTTGTATTTCTTTACTTTTGGTTCTTGTTTATTCATTTGTGTTCTGTATCTATTTGATTATGTTTTCTTCTTAGCTATGCATTGTTGGTGGGTTTTTGTATTTCTTTATGTTTGTACGATTTGATTTCCAGTCATAATAACGAATTCCCCTACTCTTTTGGTAGGGAGGGGGAGGGAGTTTGTTTTTCCTTTCAGTTGAGGGGTTCTGGTATGTTGTACTGATCATGTATGTTTTTTCTTTTCATTTATTATGATTTGTATGATGTAATACAATTGTGTTTGATTGTCCTTTTGAGTTTTGAATAAAAATTCCCCTACTCTTTTTTTTCTAGGAGTGCCATGGGATCTTGTATACAAGTTTAAGAAACAATGAAACATTTTTTGGTTCAATGCCCCTACACAAGGGAAATATGGCAACACCTAAGTGTTAGGTGGAAAAATAAAGCATGGGACTTAGTAACATATGAGAACATAGTTTTAGGGTATTCACAAAGTATAGAGAATATTGAAGAAGGGACACTGAGAATGATCTTTACTTGCATTAAGTTCATATTGTGGCAAACAAGATGTAAATTTGTGATTGCAGGGAAATGCAAGGTACTGCACCTGGGAGCCAGAAACCCGGGCCAAGTGTACACCCCGGGGGCGGAAATGCTACAAGTCTCAATGGAAGAGAGGGACCTGGGGGTGGTGGTGGATGTCAAGATGAACAGCTCGGAGACTTGTAGGAGGGCAGTGGCAAAGGCCAACAGGATGCTTGGATGCATCGCTAGGAGGCTCACCTCCAGAAGGAGGGAAGTGATACTCCCACTGTATAACTGCTTGGTGAGTCCACACCTCGAGTACTGCATGCAGTTTTGGAGGCCACATTTAAAGAAGGACATTGAACTCCGGGAGAGGGTCCAGAGGAGGGCAACCAAAATGATTTGGGGCTTGGGGGATAGAACCTATGAGGAGAGGCTCAAAGAGCAAAATATGTACACATTGGAAAAGAGAAGGGACGGGGGGACATGATAGAGGTCTTCAGGTACATGAAGGGGATAAATAGGGGAGGAGCAGTGAGGGTTCTCCAAAGGAAGAGGTGGCAACTAGACGGCATGGGTGGAAGCTGGAGGGGGGAAGATTCAGGGGAGAAAGGAGGAGGTGCTACTTCACTGAGAGGGTGGTGGAGCCATGGAATGCGCTGCCCAGGGGGCTGGTGGAGGCAGAAATGGTGAAGGGGTTCAAGAGGGGGTGGGACAGGTACAGGGGAAGGGTTCTGGAAGCAAAAACCAGTGCAGTGAGAATATCTGGGACTGGGAAGGGAGAAGCCAGAGAGGGAGAGGGGGGCAGCAAGGTCAGCTCCCAGGGTGGGGGCTGACCAAACGAGCAGACACGAAAGACCGTTAGGCCTATTCTGCTGGCATTTTAGTATGTTAGTATTCAACAAGTAAATACTATTCCTGAAATTGTTT
Source organism: Neoceratodus forsteri (assembly GCA_016271365.2). Lineage (NCBI taxonomy): Eukaryota > Metazoa > Chordata > Ceratodontiformes > Ceratodontidae > Neoceratodus > Neoceratodus forsteri. The sequence goes on from CM057449.1 coordinate 742,034,657, forward strand.
GTAATACAATCCATAGAAAAAGAAGTGTATGCTATCTGGAAAAATGAAAGATCTGTTTTACCTAAAGATGTAATTAGGAGACGATGGAGGGATATACCAAATTCCATAGTATCCTTGTAAAAAAAAAAGGAGAGGGGATCGGAAAAACAAAAAGGGGGAGAGAGAAAGGAAAAAAAGAGTTTAATTGTTCCATTATGTGGGAAATAACTCCATCTATATGTTTATTTTGTTATATTACAAAATGCCAGTTGAACATGTATTAGATTACTGTAACAGAGTAAATATATAATTTGTATTCAAATAAAATTCCCCTACTCTTTTCAAGAAGTGCCATGAGATCTTTAATGTCCACCTGAACAACCACCAGAACAGGCAGACGGGACCTCAGTTTAACATCTCATCCGAAAGCAAATGATAAACATGGTGGTGATAATGAGGACTGGGAATGGGATAGCTTAGGCTATGTCCCACCTGATGATGATAGTGCTTCCAGTTCTGAATCTTGTGGCAATGAGGTCAGCACTAGTTTCGATGAGGGGGTTGGAGAGGATGCCACTGTAGGGCATGAGAGGCATGTGCACAAAAAAAAAAATCATATACTAAATGTAAGAATAAGATGACCATGATTGGGAAAAATTCAGGTGAAGGAAGAAATGGCAGTATAGGGTTTGCTCCAGGTCCCCTTACTGTACAAGAAATACTGCAGTGCCAGACACTGTAGTACAAAGGGTAAACTTGTAGTGTGGAATTTATTTTATATTGACCCTGCAGACTACTCTCGAGCTGTATGCAATCTGTATAAAAGAGTGTCAGTCATGGTGGCAAAGTGGGACATTTTGGAACATCAGTAATGATACCACATGCAAGGGCAAAACACCCAATTGAGTGGAGCAGGGCAAGGGACAGTGATTGGTATGGGCGGTAGTGGAGATGGTGGTGGTGACAGGGACCATAGTGACAATGAACTGGAAGCAGGAACTGACACTGAATCACTTGAAGTGCCCTTGCAGTCTTCCCAGACAAACATAGATTGTTTTCTTCTGACACCATCAAGTACTGCAAAATCCCGCAGTAGTACTCCACCTGAAAAAGGTGCAAAAAGTACAATCCCACAAAAATTAAACCTAGCTCATCACTCTCATCAACTAACATTAAAATAAAGTGTTGCAAGGACATCAAAATTTACCTGCAAGCATCCAACAAGCCAGCTATTAAACAGACAATTGCAGAGCTGTTGGACGATTGTCAGCTCAATTTTGCTTTTGTTGCCCAGAAAGATTTCCTCAAGTTCATGAACTGGATTGAACCATGGTACACCATTCCTTCTTGAACATATTTCTCAAAAAAGGCTATTCCATAGTTGTATGACTTGGTGTGTAGTGCAGTCACTAAACAGTTGAAACTCTCTGATGTGAAGCAGGTTCACATAACCAGGGCTATATGGACCAGCAACCAGACAATTGACTACATGACTGTTACAGCTCACTGGGCAACTTTTCAGTCAGAAAGTAATAATTCCCACTCTACCATTAGTAGTAGGAAGCAGGCTGTATTATGTGTCACCATTTTTGAAGAAAACCACACTGCTATGAATATTTTGCAGGAGCTGCAAATCAGTTCCAGAAATGGCTTGCTCCATATTCCTTATCTCCAGGGTTCATAGTATCAGATAATGGTGCCAAAATAGTCAAGGCTGTTGCAGATGGCAACTATCAACACGTACCCCGGTTTGCACATTGTTTAAATCTTATCATCCATGGTTTATTAAATGGAAACAGAAATGCTGAAAACCTGTTAGGTCTTGCTAGGAAAATATGTGGCCATTTCAGCCACTCTGTGAAGGCTCAAAAAAATCCTGAAAGGGTGGCAGAGGTCAAACAACTTTCCCTTGCATGCAGTAAAACAGGAAGTTCCAACCTGCTGGAATTCAATATTTTACATATTGGAAAGGCTTCTTGAGCAGAAAAAAGCTGTACATGACTACACCACATGGAATCAAATAGGTAAAGTAGACATCATGTTCAGTTTTGGCAGCTGGATTCAGCTGGAATCTTTGATCACCTTACTGGAGCCATTTGAGGCTGCCACACATGATGTCAGTGCAGACAGTGCAAATCTGAGTAAAATTCTTCCTCAGATCAGCTTTCTTCACATTTTCCTTGATGACAAAAAGAAAGAGTTTCAGTCAAAAGACAACACCGCTGCTGTTATGCTGGCAGATGACTTGAGTCCCAGATTGTTGACTGATCGGAGAATAAATGCCATTTTTAAGAATTACACATATGTGTTGGCTACATTGCTAGATCTCCATTTCAAGTGGAACATTGAAGTCATCCTGCTTCCAGGGGAAGACATTAGGCATTGGAGAGATCTTCTGCTAACCAAATATGACATTGCCCTACAAATACCTAACTGATGTACTGCAGTCAAACCCTGCCAAATCATCACAGCAGACCTCTGCCATGGACAATAGCACACCTATCAATTCTTCACAGTCATCAGTGAGGGAAAGGACTTGTACAGCTACTTCATGGGCATTTTATGTTCAGGGTCAGAAAGACAAATCACTTCTGAATTGCCTACAACAACATGGACTGGTATCCTGCAAAGAAAGTGCAACAGATTCATCTGCCAGACTGCTAAACTACTTATGCAGCACAACGATCCTGGAGAACTTTGCTGACCATACTGTGATTGATCATGAGGAAGATCCATTACTGTACTGGAAACAGAAGAAAACAACATGGCCAGATCTAGCAAATCATGTAATAATGTACCTCAGTTGTCCACCTTAAAGCATATATTCAGAACGCATATTTAGTGCAGCTGGAGAAATAGCCGCTTACCACAGAACACTGCTAAGTCCTGCAAATGTGGAATGGCTTACATTTCTCAAAATGATCTTCAGTCATCAACCATACTGACTGCACCTCTCGATGTAGCATTAAGACTTCGGCAGCGAAGGTGTGGGGATCTCATGAAGGGCCCCTTTAGCTGCTCAAATGGGTTCAGAGGCACCCTTCAAAGCTATTCTCCCTATAACTGCCTGTGTTTCACCTGGTTTGTTTTTAGATTGGTAGGCCAGCTGAACACCTCTGCAGTCATCACTCTCCTCCTCCCGCCTTGAAGGAGCAGTGCTGCAGAGTTAGCCTCGCAACCCTTCATGGCATTCCCGTTAAAGGGATAGAGGACAGCTTTCCTCCAAACTGAAATATTTTCCACCCCTTCAATTGAGTTTTCAAATTGCAGCAGCAGAGCCATCACTAGTCAAAAACATCCCAAGCTTGGAGGGAAGGCAACCTTGGCCTTGGATCCCCAAAGATTTCTTCCTCAAAGGGTTTTTTTTTTCTCTCCTCCATGCCACAGGTCATAATATTTAGTTAGTTTTAGGCAATAATCCCTAGGTCACTTAGGTAGGTTTCCACAGTTGGATGGCTGTCCCGTAAGTGTCCTGTCTCCCCATTTGGTTGTTCTCTCTCTCTCCTTAGGAAGTCAAGTCTCTGTGCCTTACAGTCAGACCTCCGAGTGGATCACTATTCACCTGTTGTTTCCTGCCTACTCTACTCAAACATACTACCAACTAACCCATGCTACCAACTGACCACCGTGCAGGTCCTCAACCCCGATAAGTGTTCACTACCTTGTATGCTTTGCTTGACACTCTTTTTGGGCTTCTTCCTAAGGTACCTTTAGCTAAGGGAATCACTTCCACAGCACCTCAAGGGGTGGAACCTTCCCCTACAGTTCCTTGCCTTTGTACCACTACAGGGTGATATTGCCCATAGATAGAGAGCCAAACAGCCTAAGATCATCTACATTACTCAAGCACGAAACCAGCTGCACCAGCACATTGAAATTATTCTTTGGTAACCCACTAGGCACAATAACTGTTTTCAGGGGCAACCCAGAAGTACTGGGGAGGTTGAGCGACTTGCTCAGGGTCACACAGTTTGCAAGTGGATGTTAAAGGGATCAAACCCAGATCTGCTGGATGTACCAAGCTCATTTACAGCTTGTTACTCTAACCTCTGGGCTATACTACCAGCCACAAGTTGCGTAGTCACTTGAGTCTGAGTTGTTTACTAGATTTAAATTACTTGTTCACTGGTTGAGGAACTGCTGACTCACTTTGCAAGGTAAGGCTGATTACTAATTTATGTGGCAAAACATGATTAAATTGTATTATATATAATAACAAAATCCTTCAGTGTTAAGGAGTCTCAGATTCTCAACATCTCATTAGAGTGGTGATATCATAAGCCATTTGAGCTTTGCTCTCATGCTGCTGATATCACCCATCTAACTCAATGTTGAGAATCTGTTCTTAACACTGAGGGTTGTATTACTCTATATGTCAACTTCATTGTTTCCAAATTTCCCAATTGTCCCATTGTCTCCCTTCCCCCCATGTGAAAGTGTTGGTCAAACTGCATTTCCATGGTATGGGGTGTTTATTGTGTAGTTTCAGAGGTTGGGAGAAACTGTGTGGGAAATGAAACAGTATTTCTATTGTTTCTTGGGGATATAGTAAAATGTACAGCCAGGTACCCCATTGCTACACTAGGTGGAGATACCACATCACTACAACTTATTAGTTCTCAGTGTAGCATTGTTACATCAACTCAGACTGGCCTCCTCATAAACTTCAGAGGTGTGGACCTTGAGGGCCCAGGACAGCAGTTACACATAACACAGATTTCACAATTAACCAATACAGAGTATTGTCATGCAGTTCTGTGTTTACAGTTTTGCTCAAAGGCCCAACCCTGGATTCAAACCTAGGTTTCTCAGACTGTTTGATTCTTGGGGTATGCCATATCCATTGGATTACAAGGAGTCAAGGATGTTTCAGCTCAGTAACATGGGGGGGGGCAGCACAACTTCAGCACATGTACAGTGTTAAGACTATGACAAATGCACCAATACAGACATTAAAGGGACACTGTCAACCATTTTTGCATCATATTATCTTAGTTGAAAATCTACATTTTATGATTGCTTGCCTTTTCTAAAATGCATCTATAACAGTGGTTGTTTTGTCTGCATCATTTCTTAGCAGAACTGAAATGCATGCCAATGGTGTAGTTATGACCAGCACTGGTTGGTTTCAAATATTTGATCTACTGTTACTGCATACTTCCTGAACATTAGGAACACACAACACTGTGCAGTCACTTATGATGCAACAGTCTCCTGTCTACCCACCGCATCATGAGTTGCTAGACTGTGTTGGGAGTTCCCAAGTTCAGGAAAGATGCAGTGGGAGTTAATCAAGGACTGTAAACAAACATGTTTTTGTGTAGTAACGCCAGTATAATGGGCAGTTTCATTTTCACTTTCTAGAGGAAAAAAAGGAATCAAAATTAAACTACTAGCTACATCAACAATGTCTACAGAATGTGTCCAATCAAAATGTGTTTTTTAAAGTAAAGACAGTTTCAAGCCTAATGGGGGTTGACAGTGTCCCTTTAATGGCCCCCAAAAAACTTTGAAATCCATAAGATTTATTGCTAGAATTTAGACTTGTGTATCACAAAATCAGAAAATTATATTTTTGTAATATAATTGTTAATGAGAGTTTTGCCATCATGGGACTTGAACTGTGAACTTTCTTTTCAAATGCCCACCTCCTTATCCACTACACTACAGAAGGCTAATCAAAGCAGCATTCATTTATCTATTTAATTATGGAATTTTGGTAATCGGGTAGGCCCACTGGGCTCAAGGGTCCCTTTTTCAGAGCCGACCTGGAGTTAGAAGCATAATTACAGGCAAATACAAGAACAAACAGGACATTATCAAAAGTGATTCACAGGGCCATTAGGGGACAGGTCGTGGTGTGCTAAAACATAATCCATGTTGGCACTCTACACTGCCCTCATATGGTCACCCACCCTGACTTTCAGTTTTCTCTTGGTTTTACCAATATAAAATTTGTCACAACTGCACTGGGCCTTATAAACCACACAGGTGGCATCACAGTTGATAAAACTGGTAATGGGTACAGTCAGTCCTGTGCCAGGATTAACAAACAAACTGCCAACTCTGATCACTGTACAATATTTATACCTACCACAGTGAAAAAAAAACTTTGGGGATAGTGGCAGCCAAGTCATGGATTTCGTGTAAGGTTGCAGGCTGTGGGTAAAACAATCACCTAAAAGTCTCCCTCTGTGGAAGATCATACAAGATGCATCCTGAGAGTAGGCATCTAACATGGGTTCTGTATGTATGATCTCCTAGTTTTTCATAACTATTGACTCTATAATACTCAACACTGTAGGTGGTTAGGAAATTCATATGAGTGGCACTATTAAATATATTCTGTTGCAGAGTTAACAAAGTTGACCTGTTTGTCCCTACTGTTCAATTAAATGCAACTTCAATGTCCATATCAGCATTACCTCTAGCTCTGAACCTGTCAGACAGGTCCTGGGCATGCATATTGCATGCATATGGAATGTAGTGTCTTAGCTGCAATTCTGACAGATCCTTGACTACTGTCCAGTGGGAATATTCCTGATGAGTGGTGGGGATCACATGAGCTGGCAACAGAATGGTATTTCTGTCAGCTGATTTTTGGAACGAGCTTGTCTCAACACCATGCTCCTAGTTCTTGAGAATGTAGATATCTAGAAATGAGACACTGATATTGCTACTGTTGACTGCAAACCTCAAATTCTGATTGCTGTCATGTAGGCATGCCACAAAATCATCAAGGTTATCAGCTATATCTCACTACACCATCATGATGTCACCAATATATCTTCTCCAAAGAGCTGTCTTGGAGAAGTATGGATTGTTAGCATGATTGTAGATAACACGTTCCTCCTGCAGCCCCATGTACAAATGAGTGAAACTGGGGGCAAAAGTTGCCCTCATTGCTGTACCAGTAGTTTGTAAATACAAGTCACCAACAAAGTTAAAGGTGCTGAGTTAGAGAACAAAGCTTGCTAGTGTGAATAAAAATTCACTTGGCGGAAGTGTCCACTCTTCCCTCCTATTCAGATAACAAGCTAGGGAAAAGAGAGGTCCTCTTTTCCCTGAAGGATATTTATATACAGCATTTTCACATCAAGTGTCACAAGGATGGGTGACTCCTCAATGTGGATATCCTGCACATGCTAAAGGAGTTATTAATCTGGATCTTGATTACTGACCATCCTATGAGGGCTATGATATACTTGTTAACCAAGGTGCATAAATTTTTAACCTCTCCACCTGGAGGCCCCATTATACAGGGTATTAATTCACTAACTGAGTCTTTGTCACAGTACATCGACAGCTAGTATAAATTATGCCCCCTCCACACAGCACCAGATCATGGCACCCACCCACCAGCACTCAGTTCTCTTGGATATAAAGAGTGAAGGTGACCAGCACAATCCTCCCTCCTCCATGGACATCCGCCTTGTCATAAATGAAAGCGCACATACACTTGCTACAGCAAAACCAGCTGAGCACGTTAGGGAAAATGGAGTAATGTAACTTAGATTTCCATTGCACAGGGAAACCAGACATGGGCTGCCCTATCGCCTCTCTTTTATTCACCCTCTGTATAGAACCTTTAGTTGTAGTAATACAAACTCTTGTAGCTATTGGGGTAATAAGAATCGGATACACCGAACAAAACTTTTTACTGTATACTGATGAATCATTTTTTTATCAGGGATTGGGAAAATACAGGTTACTCACCTGTAACAGGAGTTCTAGGAATGGTATATGTTGTTCATCCACACTGTCTGGCAGGTTCCTAGCCGCTTTAAATCTTGCCGGAAGGTCTTCAAGCTGGCTCCTCCCACCCACCCGGGTGGTAAAACTCTCAGCTCCGCCCCATGATGCCAGATCTGGCCCTCTGGAAGCTCAGGTTGTGCGTCGAAGCCGGGGAGGTCGGGTGGGTTGGGTGGATGAACAACATATACCATTCCTAGAACTCCTGTTACAGGTGAGTAACCTGTATTTCTAGGGACATGGATATGTTGTTCATCCACACTTATTGGCAGACTCCTAGCAGTTCTCCGGGAGGAGGGAGGCAAGGCGCACACCCCCGATACTTACTTGGGAAATAAAGATTGGAGAACCGAGGCCCCAAAACCAGCATCCCGGCGTGACTCAAGGTCGATGTGGTAATGGGTAATAAAGGTGTGTGCTGACTTCCAGGTAGCAGCCCTGCAGATTTCCTGGATAGGGACGTCCCTGGAAGCAGCCACTGATGCAGCAGTATGACGGGTAGAATGAGCTCTTATCCCTCTGGGAGGCTCCATGCCCACCAACTTATAGCAGCGATCTATGCAGGAGGTGACCCACCTGCCTATCGTCCGCTTGGCTGCAGGTCTGCCAGGTGCGGCTTCAGCGTAGGTGACAAACAGCTAGCGAACCTCTACCAGAATTTCAGCCGTGCGCTCCTTATAATAAGCGAGCGCCCTTCTAGGGTCCAGAGTATGGAGCCTATATTCGGCCTCCGAGGTGTGATTGGGGTAGAACACCGGCAGAGTCAGCACCTCGTTAAGGTGAAACTCCGACACCACCTTCGGAAGGAATTTCGGGTGGGGGCGCAGAACAACCCTGTCCCAGTGGAAGACCAGGTAAGGAGACTCGATGCAAAGCACCTGGAGCTCTCCCATCCTTCTGGCTGACGTGATAGCCACCAAGAAGGCAATCTTCCACGACAGGTGAGAGAGTTCACACCTGTGCATTGGTTCGAATGGCTTGCCCATGAGCTTTGCCAGTACCAGCAGTAGATCCCACGGAGGTGGAGGTTCTCAGACGAGGGAAATGTGATCAAGGCCTTTGAAAAGCGCCCGACCACCTTTCCTGCGCCACCGACTGCTTCCCGCCCGCGCCTGGTAAGCAGAGATGGCTGCCAGGTGCACCTTAGGTCGTCGACCTAAGCCCTTGACTCAGAAGGGACCATAAATAGTCCAAAATGCTTGCCACAGAACAGGAGGAAGGGTCCAGGCCCTTGCCCTGACACCAAATGGAGAATCTCTTCCATTTGAAGGCGAGCATTTTCTGGTCGACTCTTATGGGACGCCCAACAACATTGAGGACCTCATCGGAAAGACCCAAGGCCTGGAACTCTAGCCACTCAGGAACCAGGCCGTCAGGTGCAGGGATTGAAGGTCCGGATGGAACACCTTCCCTGATTGACTGAAAGCAGGTCCGGCGAGCTGGAAGCTGCCTCGGAGCCTGGAGCTGAGGCTGAGGAGATCTGGTACCTGTACTGGCGGGCCAGTCTGGGGCTATCAGGATCACCTGCGCCTTGTCCCTCCTTGCTTTGAGAAGCACCTGTGAATCAAGGGAAATGGGGAAAGGCGAGAAGAGGCCCGGGTCCACAGCCTCAAGAAGGCATCCCCTGCAGCGAGCCCTGCTGAGGGGCGGCATGAAACAGCCTCAGCCTGCTCTCCTGAGGCAAACAGGTCCACCTGAGGTGTGCCCCAGTGGGAGAACAGATCTTGTACCACCTCCGGCAGAGAGACCACTGTGAGATGCAGCCCCTATCCGGCTCAGGGCATCGGCCAGGGTGTTGAGGCCCTGCCACATGAATGGCTAGGAGATCCGCCCCCAGGCTGCGCACGAGTGACCAAATGTGGAGCTTCCTTGCATAGAAGCATGGAGTGCGCCCCCGCTTCTGGCGGTTCAGGTAGTACATGGTCGTGGTATTGTCCGCCTGACCGGACCACTTGACCCAGGAGAAATTGAGCAAAGGCGTGAGAGCTAGGCGGACCGCCGAGCTCCAGCAGGTTGATGTGGCATCAGGACTCCCAAGGGAACCAGAGGCCGGCACTCGGTATTCCCCAGATGGGCACCCCAACCCATCAGAGAGGCGTCGCTGGAGAGAGACCTGCCGGCTCAGGGCGGACAAACGGATGCCCTCCTGCAGATGAAATGGAACGGTCCACCACTGGAGAGCGTTCACATCTCCTGGGTCACTATCACTAGCTGGTCCAAAGGATCGCAGCGCTAGACCACTGGCTGGCCAGTCCCCACTGAAGGGGGTGCATGTGCCAGCGGGCCCAACGGACCACACTGGTACAGGCCGCCATGAGACCCAGAAGGCGCAGGAAGTCCCGGGCAAGGCGCGATTGCCCAACCAGAAATGATTGGGCAAAGGAGGTAAGAACCTCGGCCCTGTCCGCCGGGAGCCGTGCTCTGACTCAAAGAGAGTCGAGCTCTGCCCCAATGAACAGGATCACCTGCTTCGGCTTGAGTTCCGACTTGGCCTCGTTGATGAGAATGCCAACTCGAGAGCAAACCTGGAGGGCCAGATCTCTGGCTCCACCTCCCATCTGGAGGAGACTGCTATCAGCCAATCGTCCAGGTAAGGGTACACCCGGACCCCTCGGCACCGCAGGAATGCTGTCACCACTGTCATGCATTTGATGAAGACCCTGGGAGCTGGAGATAAGCCGAAGGGCATGGCTCGGAACTCGAAGAGGGATCCCTCCGCTCGAAAGTGGAGGAATCTCCGATGTGACGGACAGATAGGGACGTGAAAGAACGCGTCCTGTAGGTCCATAGAGCAGAACCACACGCCGTGTTCCAGAGATGGTATTATCTGCGCCAGAGTGACCATCCTGAAGGTTCGAGACCTTAGAAACTTGTTCAGGTCATGTAGGTCGAGAATGGGGCGCCAGCCCCCCGTCCGTTTCGGAACCAGGAAATACCTGGACACGAACCCCGGGTCTGAAGGGGGGTCCTCCACCTCCGTGATCACCTCCTTTTGGAGGAGGAGAGTGATGTCGGCTCAGCGAGCCACCAGTGAGGCTGCGGACCCCGAGGCCCCACCAGGTGCGATGGCTCTGAAGGGCGGGGCCTGCTCGAATTCCAGAGGTAGGCCTTTTCCCACCACCTCCAGTACCCACCTGTCCGTGGTAACAGTGGACCAGGCGGAAAGGAAGTGTCTGAGCCATCCCCCCACGGGGGGAACCAGGGGTGAGGTGACAGGGATGGGGGCGACACCCCTCAGCCCATCACTGGGCAGGCTTGGAGGAGGGACCGGCCGAGGGACCTCCTGGGCCTTTACCTCCCTGCTTCCTGTTGGAGGAAGCCGACGGCTTGGGCTTGGGATACCAAGGTCCAGCCTGCTGACCCTGACGTTGCTGGGCCAGGAGCGCCGCGGGCGGAGAAGGACGAAAGGGCTTAGGCTGTGGCTTGCGGCCTTTGTCCTTCTGAGCAGAAGAGACCGAGTCCAACATAGCATTGGACTTCTCGATCCTCTGCAGGTGACCTTCCACCCCAGGGCCGAAGAGGTCAGTCCCCAAAAAGGGAACATCCGCCAACTTGTGCTGGGTATCCGAGGTAAAGGTGGATATCCTCAGCCAAGCCCGACGATGCATGGCCACGACGATGCGGCCGCCACAGACCTGGCACATGAGTCCCCGATATCTAACGCAGTCTGGAGCTGCTGTTTAGCCACTGCCTGCCCTGGTCCCACACCCGCCTGACCGTAGTCTGCAGATTCGCGGAAGATGAGGGACAACCTCATCCAGGGAGCCCAACAGGGCGTGAGAAAATGTGCCATGAGGACGGCCGAACTGGCCTGACGGGCGGAGAGGACGAGCATAGACTTTTCACCCGGCATAATCCAATTTCTTGGATTTCTTGTCGGGAGGTTTGTCCACATCCCTGCGCTCCCGGCACGCCGGAAAACGCTGTCGGTAACCAACCCCTCGCCGAGGGGTGTTCCGAAAAACCGGACAGGGAACCGGTAGGGACCGCATACTTCCTGGCCAACCTGGCCGAAGGTGCAGGGCAGGAAGCAGGACGCTGCCAAAGTTCCAAGGCCGGACCCACTATGGCTTCGGCCACCGGAAAGGCCTCCGTAGGAGAATCCCCTCGGTCCAGAATCTCCATGAGGGGATACCTGGCACGTTTAGAAACGGGTTCGAGCTTCATCCCGGTGGACTCTGAGATGAGTCCAAGCAATCCTAAGAAAGACGAAGGGCTATCGTCCATTGACTGCCCTCCCGAGGACTCCAAGTCCATGCGCTTGGAGAAGAGGGAGGAACCATCATCAGACTCAGAAGAGTCCTCAAAGAGCTGCCTTGGCCCTGAGCCACCCTCTACCTGCCGAGGTTTATCGGGAGTGAGGGTGACAGACAGCCTATGGGGCAAACCCAAAGCCGACCGAGAATTTTTGGGCAGAGCCCCAACTAATGGCTGTGGAGGCGGAGGTTCCACCAGAATCGGTGGGGCAGCTGGAATTGGCCGAACAACTGGCCTGAGAACAGGCTCCTCGACTACAACGAGGGGTTGTTTCGGCTGCTCCGGTGACAGCCACTTAATGGCCGGGGAAGACGACTGGGTTGGCTTATTCCCGGTCAAAAGGAGCTGTTGCCACATAAGTTCCTCGTACCTCCAACGCAACTTGCGCCGAAGCCCCCCCTCATCCGAGGAAGAGGAAGAGGAAAAGCGGCGGCGCCTCTTGCCGCGGTGCCGAGACCGAGACCGCCTATGGCGCGGATTGGTTGACCGCGAGGATGTCCCAGACCGAGACCAAGAGTCTCGACTCAGGCCGAGGGAGGCGAGGAGAAGTGTGTCGAACGGCACTGCTCGGACGATCCCACCGAAGGCTCTGGAACCGGAGGCACAGACGAGCCGATGGGATCCTCAACTCCCACCGGGGGAACCGGGGAGAGGGGATTCTCAGCTTCTCCAGCCGACAACCCGTCTAATGGGTCGAGAAAAATCTCGACCGCGTCGACAGGAGTCTCGGTCAACTGGCCTGACGGGGACACCGTGAAGCCAGTGGCCGAAGCTGAGGGGTCGACCGAAGTCGACTGTCAACAAGGGAAGGGGGATCTTTCCCGCTCCCAGGAGCATCAATGGAGAGACTTACTTTTGCTCTTTTTGGACCTGGAAAAAGGTCCCAAAGAAGTTGGACCCTCACCTTTGGTCGAGAGGGTCAGACAAAGCTCCTTAAAAGAAGCCGAGTATGAGGCACCGAGAGACAGCGGGACAAATGCCTCAGCCCAGGTAGAAGCGGCCCGCGCCGCCTCCTCTTCAAGGGCGATCATCTGCTCTAGCTGATCCGCCCGCGGACACCGCCAATAGGGCCTCTTTAGATTTCACCGGTGGAATTCTTTTCTCGGGGCGCCCCAGTTGTAATCGGGCAGCACGGTCTTCAAGGACATAGGCTGAAAAGGAAGAGCACAAGTCACAGGCCTGCGGGTCGTGCTCAAGGCTCAGGCAGTAGACGCATGTGGAGTGCGGATCCGTCCTAGACATCTTCTGCCCGCAAGGGCACCTCCGAAAACCGGGAGTCGATTTGTCCATCGCGAAAGCCGCGGGAAGAAGACCAAGTCTTTTAGCAAAAACTTTTTAATTTCGAGTTTTCAAGAATTAGGAACCAGTCTTAATCGCAATGCGCTAAGGAGGGAACCTGAGCTTCCAAGCGGTAAGGAAGATCTGGCGTCATGGGGCGGAGCCGAGAGTTTTACCACCCGGGTGGGTGGGAGGAGCCAGCTTGAAGACCTTCCGGCAAGATTTAAAGCGGCAAGGAACCTGCCGATAAGTGTGGATGAACAACATATCCATGTCCCTAGAACCTCAGTTCCAGCCCTGTTTGAGGAGTTGCCTAGTTTTGAAAAAATCTCAGGATACAAAATTAATTTCATTAAATCAGAAGCTATAATAGTGTCTGGAACCTGTACCCCACAATTTAAAGCACAGTTACCCTGCATGTAGGCAAACCCTAACACTTTTAGATATCTGGGTATAAAGATCACCCCTATGTTGGCCAATTTATATAAGTTACATTTTCTCACACTGATACACATAGCATGGTATTTGCAGACATGGAGCAGGATCTTCAGACAGATTAGACTGCTGTAAACCATGACTGCACCGATGATAGAGTACAACAGGCTTGTGGCAATCTAATGGGATTTTCTATCCCATGCAGCAGTTGCCACAAGTTAATTTTTGTGGTCTAGATTGCGGCAATCCAAGGAGCTATTTTTACAGAGCCTGCACCAGATATTTGGCACAAATTGCCATAAATTGTTGAGAGTGTTGCAACTGCACCTGAGATTGTAAAATCAGGTGCAGTTGCAGTAATTGGGACTGGTGTAGCTGAGTCAATGCAAGGGTTTGACACAAGACAAGCCACAAACCCTGCGCCGCCCTTTGAAAAGCTGGCCCATGGAGTCTATTGGCACTGCCAGTGGGAGGAAGAACTGAGGTGTTAGAAATGAATGTCCTATGTCTGATGTTCTTCTTTCTGACACTTTCTATCTCTCTGTCAAGGAAGGGGATTCTTGAGCCAACTAAAATAGCTAATGAGGAAATTAATTTGGTGAGGGTGGGAGCAGACACTCTAACACTTCCAAAATGTAAGGGAGCACTGGGAATGCCTGACTTCTTCCTTTATTACCAGACTGGACAGGCCTCACACCTCATTCCTACTACCATACAAACAATAAACTCAGGATGGTATGTCCTTGAGAACTCAAGGACGCTTCCTTCCCCCACTTTATACCCTGCCAGGTGCTACACTGGTGGCTGGCAGTATAGCCTAGAGGTTAGAGTCATGAGCTGTGAATGAGCTTGGTACATCCAACAGACCTGGGTTTTATTTCCACAACCTGCACCTGCATAATGTGTGACTCTGAGCACATCATGTATCCTCCCCAGTGCTCCTGGGTCACCCTGAAAACAGGCACTTGTGCCTCGTGAACCGTACCCGGTTACCAAAAGAATAAATAAAAAAAAAACCTTCTCAAACATGTTCAAAGTCCATGGACAAAAAACACAATGTAAACCCTTAAAATACTTGGAGTCTTAACGAACATCCCCAATGAAATAGGTCCTCTCACAGTCATCATAGGGGAACCAGAATTCACCTCAGTGTATAGGGACACAGGATTCATCAGATGGATAAACAGTATGAAATGTAAAGGTGATAACTCACTAGTTTCAATGCACATACAAAACAATTATTATAAATGTAGAAAGTGTTGTAATGACACCTTAAAAAACACATAATAAAACAGATGCTTTCCTATTTAACTTGTTGGATTATCTACTGTCAAAGCAGGGCCAAGTCCATGGTGACATCACTTCCTATCAGGAGCCTAAAACACATGGCTGCCCCCAGCACTTAATTACAGGATGATTTACATAGAATAACTCTGGACTGCAAAGACTCACAGACAAACACAATAGCTCATTCAAATTACCTTTTTATGGGCTTTCAGACATTAAGAAATCCTGAAGAAGACGGCTCCCCTTTAAACATGCTACTTTTATTTATAAATAAATAAAAATAGCATACAGTATAAAATGATTGACAGTGGGTGGGACCAGCCTCCTTGAGGAAGTCTGCATGCATGAAACCAGTCATGTCCTTGTCACGCTATATCATGTGAGAGCCTTTCTGAAACCTGCATATTACATTGGAATAGAAACCTAGTCTGCCCATTTTCCCTACCTGTTTCATATACCCCAAATACTAAATGATCTGCGGTTTACCATCTGTTTCCTATCGCTAGAGTTCCTTAATGTCTGTCCCATGCGTTTCTGAATTCCTGTACTGTTTTTGACCCCACAACCTCTGCTGGGAGGTTGTTCCATTGATCCACCACCCTTTCCATGGAACAATACTTTTGCACATTACCACTAAATCTACCCCCCTCTATTTTCATAGCATGGCCCCCTGTTCTTGAACATCTTTTTTTTTAAGCATGCTACCCTCTTATGCCTTATTTACACCCTTGAGATATTTGAGAGTCTCTATCATATCCTCCTCCCTCTCACCTCTCCTCTCCTCCAGGGAAAACATGCTGAAACCCTCCAGTCTCTCCTCATATAACTTTTGGTGCAGACACTGCACTATTTTTGTTACCCTTCTCTAAACTGCTTCTACTCTATGTCCTTCCAAAGGTGCGATCTCCAGAGTAAAGTACAGTAACTAGAGCATTATATTTTGCTTGGTGTTGGTCCAGGTTTTTCTAAAGTTAGAACTGGACTGTTGAGTGCAAACTCAGCACAACTAGTACAAGTGGCGTGAAAAAGTATTTGCCCCCTTCCTGATTTTCTCTATTATTGCATAATTGTCACACTGGATGTTTTCAGGTCTTTAGACAAAATGCAATATTAGATAAAGGGAACCTGAGTGAACAAATACTGTAACACTTGTTTTTTTTTTTTTTACTTATTTCATTTATTTAATGAAAAACGTTAACCAACACCAACTGGCACTGTGTGATAAAGTAATTGCCCCCTAGTTAAATCAACCCAATTAAAGGGATAATTAGAGTCAGCTGATTGAACACAGCCAGGCTTGATTACAGCCAGCCCTGCTCAATATAAACCTCACTTATTTTGACCCTTACCATCAGAGTCACGTTGCCAGCACAAAGATTCAACAAGCACATTATGCCACAATCAAAGGAAGTTCCTGAAAAGATCAGAAAAAAAGTTGTTGCTATCCATCAGTCTGGAAAGGGTTACAAAGCTATTTCTAAGGCTCTGGGATGCCATTGAACCACAGTGAGAGCCATAATCTCCAAATGGAGAACACTTGGAACAGTAGTGATTCTTCCCAGGAGTGGGCGGCCTGCCAAAATTACTCCAAGGGCGCAGCGTAAAATCATCCAGGATATCTCAAAGGATCCTAAAACAACATCCAAAGAACTGCAGGCTTCTCTTGCCTCAGCTAAGGTCAGTGTTCATGACTCCACAATCAGAAAGAGACTGGGCAAAAATGGGCTTCATGGGAGAGTAGCACATGGAAACCACTGCTAACCAAGAAGAACATAAATGCTTGTCTCTCATTTGCCAAGAAGCACCTGGATGATCCACAAGCCTTTTGGGAAAATGTTCAATGGACAGATGAGTCCAAAGTGGAACTTTATGGATGACATGGATCCCATTATGTCTGGCGTAAAGCAAACACAGCATTCCACAGTAAGAACATCACACCAACAGTCAAACATGGTGGTGGTAGTGTGATGGTGTGGGGATGCTTTGCTGCGTCAGGACCTGGACAACTTGCCATAATTGAAGGAACCATGAATTCTGCTCTGTACCAGAAAATTCTTAAGGAGAATGTCCGGTCATCCGTCCGTCAGCTGAAGCTGAAGCATAGTTAGGTCATGCAGCAAGACAATGATCCAAAACACAAAAGCAAGTCCACATCAGAATGGCTGAAAAGAAGTAAAATTAAAGTTCTGTAGTGGCCTAGTCAAAGTCCAGACCTAAACTCAATACAGATGCTGTGGCAGGACCTGAAACGAGCAGTTCATGCTCAAAAACCTACCAATGTTACTGAATTAAAGCAGTTCTGCGAGGAAGAGTGGGCTAAAATTCCTCCACAGCAATGTGAAAGACTGATATTGAATTATAGGAAGCGTTTGAATTTATAATTGTTGAGTACCTAGAGGCCAGCGGGGCACAGGACCCAAAGCAGCATGGATTTACAGCAGGAAGGTCATGTCAGACGAATCTAATAGATTTCTTTGACTGGGTGACCAAAGTAATAGACCAGGGAGGGGCTGTGGATATGGCCTACCTAGACTTTAGCAAGGCATTTGACACAGTCCGGCACAAAAGATTAATAATCAAGTTAGCTAGCCTGGGAGTGGGTCCCAGGGTGGTAGCCTGGGTAGCAAACTGGCTGCACAGCAGGACACAGAAGGTAATAGTGAATGGAACACATTCCAAAGAAAGAGGGGTCACTAGTGGAGTACCTCAGGGCTCAGTACTGGGTCTAGTCCTCTTTAACATCTTTATAGGTGACATTGCAGAGGGTCTGGATGGAAAGGTATGCCTCTTTGCAGATGACACAAAGATCTGTACCAGAGTTGATACACAAGGGGGGGGTAGAAAGGATGAGAAGGGACTTGGCAAGGTTGGAGGAATGGTCAGACATATGGCAACTTAGATTCAATGCAAAGAAGTGCAAAGTAATGCACCTGGGAAACAAAAACCCAGGGGAAGAGTACACAATGGGGGAGGAGGTAGTAACAACAACAAAAATGGGAAGGGACCTGGGGGTAATCATATCAGATGACCTTAAGGTTGGCAAGCAATGTGAGAAGGCAGTAGGGAGGGCTGGGTGGATACTGGGATGTATAGGGAGGGTATCACCAGCAGAAAACAGGAAGTTGTTATCCTCCTGTACAGACAGTTGGTGAGACCCCATCTGGAGTACTGTGTGCAGTTTTGGAGACCTCATCTACGCAAGGACATAGACAGGATGGAAGCAGTCCAGAGGAGGGCAACTAAAATGGTGCAGGGTCTGCATCAGAAATCATATGAAGAGACTGAGAGAGCTTAATATGTATACCCTTGATGAAAGGAGGGACAGGGGAGACATGATAGAAACGTTCAAGTACCTCAAGGGAATCAACAAAGTCCAGGAGGGTAGCATCTTTCAGAAAAAGAGATGTGTAAGAACAAGGGGACACAATTTAAAGATAGAGGGGGGACGGCTCAGGGGTAATGTGAGGAAATTGTTTTTCATGGAGAGAGTGGTGGATGCATGGAACCACCTTCCTGGGGAGGTTGTTGGGTCTAAAACAGTGGGGGAATTCAAACATACATGGGACAGACATAAGGCAACTGTAGTGGGGTGTGGCAGGAAGTAGGCTGTTGGTTAACTAGAATCTGCAGCTTATCCAGTAGGTAGGGAAATGGGCAGACTGGGTGGACCAAGTGGTCCTTATCTGCCGTCAAAGTCTATGTTTCTATGTTTGGTTGCAGTCATTGCAGCTAAAGGTGGCGTAACCAGTTATTAAGTGTAAGGGGGCAATTACTTTTTCACACAGTGCCAGTTGGTGTTGGTTAACTGTTTTCATTAAATAAATGAAATAAGTAAAAAAAAACAAGTGTTATTTGTTCACTCAGGTTCCCTTTATCTAATATTACATTTTGTCTAAAGACCTGAAAACATCCAGTGTGACAAATATGCAATAATAGAGAAAATCAGGAAGGGGGCAAATACTTTTTCATGCCACTGTAGGTAGAGATTCCTTGCTGGCTGACTGAACTTTACAAGGGCCCAGATGTACCAGGTCCCATCATCTCAGGTACCAGGGCTGATCCTTTTTCCTTGTTTCTCCCTAGTGGCTGCCGACATACAAGGGCTCAGGCATACTCACACTCACACAAAGGCATGCAATAAGTGAGCAAGCCAACCACCATGCCCTAAACTGCCTGTCCCAAATAATTGTTTTTGAAAACCTGCTCACTCATCTTGTTGAGCTACCTTCTGATGAGCCATACAACACATCAACCTTCAGAGTTAAGCATGTCTTTCATTTTCAGCTTTTAAAGTTTTTGTTTGTTCTTACCTTTAACCTGGAAACAAGCATTTCATTTTTTCAGCTATTTTTAAGCATTCCGTGCATGCTGAATTTAAAATGTAAATTTAACTAAAAAATCGTTTTGAATTCAAGAAAAGACTATTTTGTGCCAAGCTCTAACAAACCTGTAAGTCTCATAAGTTAAACCGTTGTAGGTTTTTCACTATCTGATGGCAAAAAAGTTCAATTTGAAGATTTTCACGATTTCACAAATTTATAACTTTTGAACCTCCCAAACCAATATTTGCCAAACATGTCAAAAACAAAGCAATTAAGACTGAGACTGTGCACACCAGTGTTCACAGTTGTAGGGGCTAAAACAACTGAGATATAAGTTGTATGACACCCAATTTTTGTCGCAAACATTAAGTCCACTCTAACAGCCATGACCATCGACATTCCAGCTCTCTTCTTGGATGCCAGGTCTGCCAGGCTCCTGCCGACATGTCCCTTTATGCTTCAGCCATCTTCTTGGATTACATTTCCTCCATGCTGCTGCCACCATCTCTATTGACACCAGTTTCTCCATGCTGCTAACAGCTGCTTCCAACAGCAGAATCCACTAGCTCTGATGACAGACGCAGCTCCCTACAGCAGAACCCAGGAAATTGTGATGACATACACCACTTCCTGCCACAGATACTGATCCCAAACAGACAGCCAAATACAGCCACAGATCACAACACTGCCAATAAAGTAAAGGATGTGCAAAGGGAAGCAGACACAAATGCTTATACAGGGGGACCCTGCACTACAGAAACACACTAGGGCCAATAGTTCTACCCCACAAACAGCACTGTACAATGGAAACACAGAGAGACAAAAGAGCACGTACTCAAACCCAGACGGTATCAAAAATGGATTCTACAAGTAAAAAATGTTCATCCTTATCTAAAAGAAATGATGGGAAAATTCAGCATACTCATAAATATACCCATCTCCTGGGCTTAACAGATAACTAAGCCACTTGTCCTTCAGACTGGTGGCCTTCATATCTGATTAGCTGTTTCAGCGGGTATATCTTCTTGCATACCACACTTACTATTTACTGTATATACAGCATAGAGTGGAGTCAGCCAGAATGCATTGCAGTAAAAGACATTTCACAAATCCTTGCATCACAGTAAGGCTGTTGCCTCTAAACTGCATTGTTTCCTGCAGCACTCCGGAAATACTGCAAGGAACAGTCATACCTCTCAACCTTTTGTCTCCCAAATGTGGAACATAGCCTCTCAAAATGTGGAACACATGAGCAAAATGTGGAACACTTGATCAAATATTTACCTAGGAGGCTCAGAACACTGTTAAAATGTTTGCATTTATGTTAAGAAAATCTGTTATTAATTAAGTAATATATTTTTTGCAAAATTTACTACAGATTTTTGATTTAAAATGTTAATACTGAATGTGGAACAAGTCCTCACAATGTGGAACAGGGAGCTTTTGTGAAGTAAAATGAGGAACGTTCCTCGTAATGTGGTACAGTTGAGAGGTATGGGAACAGTACTGCACTGAATCCTGGCTTATACTGTGTATATACTATTTATGCCATACCTGTGAGTATATTAAAGAGCACCTATCGAAGTTATGTTTGCTTCCTAGGGACCTACAGTGAGAATATCAAACTATTCTCACCCTAGGTCATCAGAGCCCAAATATTCTCACAGTACAGTACAAGTCACATTAAACTGTTCCTTAGCATTTTTCAATGAGTT
The DNA here is from genome assembly GCA_016271365.2 of Neoceratodus forsteri. Classification (NCBI taxonomy): domain Eukaryota; kingdom Metazoa; phylum Chordata; order Ceratodontiformes; family Ceratodontidae; genus Neoceratodus; species Neoceratodus forsteri. The sequence goes on from CM057449.1 coordinate 742,055,682, forward strand.
GCTTAATTTGTGCAATCTTCACTGCAAGGAATTAATAAAAGTTTCCTAATGGTTCGTTTCTAGCTGCTATTCACTTTCAGCTTACTTTGCAGCTCTCCGGAAACGTTTATCAATGCAATACAGCACATTAAGCAACCCATAGAAAAACTGAACCACTGAGTTGGAACCCAATTTCACTACTGCAGTGGTCAGTACAACTTGATTGACATGTCATTCTATCCAATCACATGAAGAAGCTCTCACATGTTACATGTTATTTCTGCCCTTTTATTCATTTATCCACTAACATGCCACTATTTCTGGCTCCACTGACTGTTTGTAGCTGTTTACCTGCTCTGAGATCACTCCACGCAAAAGCTGCCCATTAGCGCGATAGTGCAATACATCTTATATTCAATGCCTATTGTGCTATCGGTTAACTTTTGCGTGATTAGCACTGTACTGCAGTAGTTGAAGAAAACAACTGCCGTTTGCGTTATTCAGGACAAAAAGTAAAACAAAAATGAGGAAAAAACACGCACAGTACAAAATGATATTGGAATTCATTAATTCCAATATAAAATGATAAGTACCGAACAGTACTGTATGAATTGGATTAAGCAGATGTGGAGCCATTTATAAACTGAATGCCAGTAACTACTGCACTGTAAATGCATTTGAAAATGCACTGCATGAACGATGGGAGCTGAAGGGAGTTTACAGTGACTGAAAGTGCATTGCATGTGGATTGCATGTAAGTTGATTATTAGTTGAAAAAGAGTTTGTATTTTAAACATTTAGAATTGCCACTACATTGTCAACACAAACAAATAATGAAAGAGCAGTGAGTTGTAGGAACAGTTTAATGTGACTTGTACTGTAGGTCCCGTGCGAGCAGCTACAGAAGCACAAGAAATGTATCACTTGCACTGCAATCACCATTGTGCACTGAAGCTGTTTATATGACTGCATAGTGCCCAGTCAGCCACTGCAGCTACAGCTCACACTTACTGCTATGCAATAAGATGGTTCCCGCCCACAGAAAAATATAGTAAAATAAATACAAAAATACCACTACTATGAGATCAAAAAATGTAAATTTTAAGGTCAAATTCATGGACCTGATGCACGCCTTCCAAGAGGACCATACGAACGTACAAACATACAAAATTTGCCAGCAGAAAATGGCCTAGAGGTCTATCAAGTCTGCTTGAATGTGCAGCTAGCACCCCTTATTCTGCAGCTACCCCTCCCTTCCCCTTCATTAACCCTCCCCCTTGTCCTGTCCCATCCCCTTTTGAAGCAGTCCACTGTTCTAGTGGATACCACTTCTGCAGGTAATACATTCCACCCGGCCACCACCCTCTCTGTAAAAAAGTGTCTCCTCATCTCCTCCTGAACCTTCCTCCTCCAGTCTCATATCATGGCCCTGGTGGCCCTCCCTCACTTACTTTGAACAGCCCTCTGTACCCGTCTTGTTTATTCCTTTCATGTATTTAAAGGTTTCAATCATGCCACCCGTCCCTCCTCTCCTCCAGTGAGTACATGTTCAACTCCTTCAACCTCCTCTCGTATGATAAGTCCCCAGCCCCTTGATCATCTTTGTTGCCCTGCGCTGCACCCTCCAGTAACTTAATGTCCCTCTTCAGATATGGGCACCAGTACTGCACGAGTACTCCAGGTGTGGTCTAACTAATGACCCATACAGTGGCAGAATCACCTCCTCCTCCTCGAGGATATACCCTTGCAATACAACCTAGCATTTTGTTGGCCTTGCAGCTGCCTTCCTACATTGTGCCGAGTTGTTCATTGACCCTGTAATGAGCACCCCAGATCCTTCTCCTCCTCTGTCTGGGCTAGCTGCACTCCCCAGCTGGTAACTCCTCCTTGGGTTCTTCATCCCAAAATGCAGCACCTTGCACTTTTGGCATTAAACCCCAGTTGCCAGGTGTCTGACCAGGTTTCAAGCTTTGCCAGATCATCCTGCAACCCCTGCCATCCCCCTAGGTCATTCACCACTGTGCCTACCTTGGTATCATCAGCAAACAGACTGATCTTGCTCTTGATGTCCCATGATATGTCTGCAATGAATATCTCAAACAACACTGGTACCAACACTGAGCCCTGCAGAACACCGCTTGTCACTGCCCTTGGGTGTGAGCTCCCCACCCACCACCACCTTCTGTTGCCTTCCTTGAAGCCAGTTTCCTACTATCTCACCAGCTTTCACCCGCCTCTGTGCCTGCTTCAATCTCCTTCCCAGCCTTCCATGGGCACCGAGTCGAATGCCTTATTGAAGTTCAGATACAGGACATCCACTGCATGGCCCCTGTCCAGTTGCCTAGTTACCCAGTCATAGAACTCCACCAGGTTGGTTTGGCAGGATCTGCCAGGTATGAAGCCATGCTGTCTGCTGTCCTGTAGTCCTTTGACCTCTAGGAGGGCCACCAGCCTCTCCTTCAGGATAGTGTCCATTAGCTTACCCACGATGGAAGTGAGGCTCACTGGTCTGTAGTTTCCCGGTTCATCCTTGGGGCCACTCTTGTGGAGGGGCACCACATGAGCCATCCTCCAGTCCTGAGGTACACACCCCAAATGTAGTGAGGCATTAAATAGGTCTGCCAAAGGTCCTGCAAGGACCTCTGCCAGCTCCTTCAGTACCCTGGGTGGATGCCATCTGGGCCTGGCGCCTTGTCCACCCTCAGTGCCTTCAAACCCTCTCGAACTCTGCTCTCCATGATTTCCCCATCTGTCACCACCCCCGCTTCTGCCATTACTCCCACCTTGGGTGTCACCCCCTCTTCTCTTTAGTAAATACTGAGCAGAAGTACTCATTTAGTGCTTCTGCCTTATCGCACCCTGCTTCCACCCAACCCCCCTCCTTCCTAATCCTTACTATGCGGTCCTTACAGCTCCTTTTCTCCCTGATGTACTTAAAGAAGTCCTTCTCCCCCTTCTTAATGCCTTGTGCCAGCCTGAGTTCCGTAGATGCTTTGGCTCCCCTTACTGCCCTTGTCACCTCCTTCGATTCTGTCAAGTACTCCTCCCTGTCCTCCCCCTCCCTGTTTTCTTGTACTTCCTAAAGGCAGCTCTTTTTCTCCTTACCTTTTCCATGACCTCCTTGCTCAACCAGCTCGGTTTCTTAGCCCTAGCCTTCTTGCTCTGGGCTTTGCAGCAGGTTTTGGTTGCCTCCACTATTCCCAGCTTTATGAGCTCCCACCTCTGGTTAATGTCCATACTAGATTGAATTCTGGCCAGGTACCCTTTTACCACTTCCCCCATCCTCCCAAAGTCAGCCCTCCTGAAGTCCAGCACTCTTGTGCCAGATTCCACTCCTTCCTTGCCCATATCCAATGTGAGCCATACTGAGTAGTGGTCATTCCCTGACCGCGGTTCCTCCACTGTAAGTTCTCTCACAAAGTCCCCATTTGCCAGCACAAGGTCAAGGGTATTCCCTAACCTGGTTGGGTCATTGACCATTTGCAGCAGGAAGCTGTCCTGGAAGGCATCCAGCAGTACCTGCTCCCTTCTGTTCCTGGTTGTTGGGGTGCTCCAGTCCACTCCTGGCATGTTGAAGTCCCCACAATCACCACACTACCCTTCTCACAAGTCCTCCTGATCTGTCCCGCTAGTTCCTGTCTAACTTCTCCGTCTGAGATGGTGGCCTGTACACCACTCCCATTCTAAGAATCCTATTCTTGGAATACTGGATTTGCATCCAAAGTGACCTGCATCACCCTCCTCCCTTCCTCCCTTACACACTTCAGTCCTTCCTTCACATATCGTGCCACCCCCCCTCCTTTCCCAATCACCCTGTCCCTACGAAATAACCTGTACCCTGGTACAGACAGGTCCCAGTCATTGTATTGAGTGGCCCATGTTTCTGTGATGGCTGCAATGTCCACCTCTCCCTCTGCCATGAGAACCTGTAACTCTGCAGTTTTCCTCCCAAGGCTCCTCGTATTAAGGGTAACCACCTTCCACCCTTCCCCCCCTTCCCATCCTGCCCTCCTTTCCTAGCACCATCAATAGTACTTGCCATTTGTCCTTTGTCACTGTTATGGGGGGTAAGCTCATATGGTTTCCCAACCTGTGGTCTCTGCATATCTCTTCCCCAATTGCCACCCCCCACTCCTAGTTTAAATTCCCAACTTCCTCTATGTACTCCTCCATCCTATGTTTCAACACTTTCTTTCCCTCCTCACTCAAGTGTAGTCTGTCCTTGGCATAGAGACTACTGTCCTCCCAGGTCCCTCCCCACCCCCAACAGCTCATACCCTTTAGCACAACACCAGGTTCTTAGCCATCCGTTAAATTCTCTACCTCAGCTTTCTTGTTGTGTTTGCCTTTGGCACCGGACGTATCTCTGAAAAGTTACTGATCTTCATGCCCCCTCACATAATTGTGCTAGTTCCTCAAACCTCCTCTGGACTATATCTACTGTCTTGTCAGCCAGGTCGTTTGTCCCAAGATGTATAATTAAATGAGGCTTGTCCCTACCCCTTCTAGCATATTTCAGAACAGATTGTCCCACCCTTTCCGCTGTCATTCCTGGCATGGCCTCCACCCAAATGCGACTATGCCTCTCCCCCTTACTACCCCACCTGACTCCTCTTAGTATTGAGTCCCCCAGCACTAAGATTCCACCCCTCTTACTCCCTGCTTGCTTCCATTCTTCTCCCTCTCATTTCCAGCTCCTCTTCTTCCTCCTGCACATTATTTCCCCCTTTTACCCCTGTTGCAATTCTCCCAGCAGAACTTCCCCCCGCTCCAGTTTGGTCTAGGCATTTATCAATTACTCCTCTAATTTCATTTCCCTCCTCCACCTTCTTCCTCTCTAGCAGTGCAAAACTATTTTCTGAAGACCCTTCACAAATGCCCGCTCCCTCTCTCTTCATAGTAACCTGTTCTCTCCTTTCCACTCCGTGACTTTTGCCACTTCTTCGCCTCCCCTCACAAGTCCCTATGTCCTCCTTCCATTTTGTCTCCTGACCTGGTTTCCCCGGATATCGTTCTTCCTGGTCTGGGCCCCTTTGTCTCTGCTTGCCTTCTTCTGACCCTCTCCTCACCACTGTTGGCTTAAATCACCCTCCTTCATCTCCCCTTCTTCCTCCCTCCAGTATTAGGCTAAATCCACCCTCAATCTGCCTTGCCTGTCTTAGTTCCTCCTGCAGACCCTCGACCTCCCTTCTAAGTTTCTCTGTGTGGTTACACACTAAACATCCTCCCACACTCCAGGCAATTTTTAGAAAGATTGGTGCACCACAGTTGTTGCAGCCTACCACCCTACCCATTGCTGTCATTGCCCACCAGCGACCCCCCCACCCTTCCAGATGCAGGATACCAAACACTCCCCCAAGTCTCCCCTCTCCCTCCTCTATCAGTGCAAAACCATGATTTCATGGAAGTTGCTGACTGTCAGCCTTCAAGAAATCTACCTGTCACAGAGACAGTAGAGGTGACCACAGAGTCAGAAAATACACTGTCCACAAGCATACTATAAGCAGACATGCAGTGTTTCATAAATTCTCTTAAACACATAAATGCAACAAAAAAAAACAACAACGCCGATGTAGCAATAATAAAAAATATACAGTGGTTGTTATAGAACAGCTTCCTGGTACCGTGGTATTTTCCAGCAACTGCAGAAAAAAACATCGTGGATTTACCGCTACCGCAGTAAAAATCCCATTGAATAACACTGTTTTTTTTGTACCATGGTAGCGGTAAATCCACGGTAGTTGCTGGAAAATACCACGGTACCAGGAAACTTTTCTATAACAACCAGTGTATAGCAAAGAATTATGATAAAAAATGTGACTTTTCTGAAATGCCCTCCACTGACTAAGACACCTTCCGAAGCTGCGTGTATGTATGCAAAAAAGAGGAATGACAAGAGCTATGAACCCTTCATGCTACGGTCATTCTTTCAATCCACAGAAAGATATTTTTTAAAAATTGTACCTTCTCCCACTGTCCACTGACAGAGCCTTTGAACAAACTAGACAAGTATTATCTGTCAAACAAAAAACAATTAAAGGAAGAAGGGAAAGGTGCAAGAAAATGCAGCGAAGGAGCTCACAGATGAAGTTATTACCCAGCTATATGGAAAAAATACTGGGTCCACATACCCCAAAATCAGTCCTAAACACAATGTGGCTTGTCTGCACCATACATTTCGGAATCCGTGGCAACACGGAAATGAGAGACATAAAATTGCAGACACTACCATTAAAACAAATGAAAAGGGCACAAAACGCTTAGAATACAGCTGGGAGAGACAAACAAAAACTAGAAATGGACATAACTCAAATGAAGTAAAAAAATCAAACCTGGAGTTTTCAGTGTCCCAACAGACACATAAAAGTGCCAAGTTTCACATTACAAACAATATGCAGCACAAACACCTGCCTCTCCACTGTTACCAGATAGTCCCTTCTTCCTAGCCATTAGCAGCAACCAGCAGCTATGCAAACCAAGTACCACCTGGTTTAAGAACCAGCCTCTAGGAGTAAACAAAATAGCCTCCATGGTGAAAAACCTGATACAAGATTCTGGGATTATAATTTACAAGAAAAGTACAGTTACACAAGAACTTACCATAACAGTAGATCTTTGAGAGGAGATCCTGCAGCAGGCTATTACCATTAGGACTATGCTGCAGGCACTAGGACCCACTGGAAAACTCTTAGCTAGCCGTGTTCAGTGGGGGCCGCCCACAACGTCAGCTCTGCCCCGACATCAGCCAATGGCATAAAAGGGGGCTGTCCCCAGCTCCATCTCAGTTCACCCACCGGAGACCCGTGAACAAAGCCTGGTAGGTGGACCAGGCAGAAGCTTGCTGTGATAAAGAAGTGATGCAGCTCACTAGGGGGAAGGAGGGTGGGAAAGCAGTGCCTGCTGCAAAAGCTCCTCTCGAAGATCTACTGTTATGGTAAGTTCTTACATAACTGTACTGTCTTACTTTGAGTGGGAGCTCTTGCAGCAGGCTATTACCATTAGTACTGAATCCTAAGCAGTCTCTCATAAAGGAGCAAAGGAAACCAGGAGCTGACTGAAAGCACCAGTGCTGATGGGGCATTTCAAGAAAGGAGGCACTGAAGGACCACTAGGCTGGACCCAGCCCTGCACCTAGAAGCAATGTCCAGACTGTAGTGTCTAATGAAAGTATGCACTGAACTCCAAGTAGCCGCTGCACAGATGTCTAAAACGGAGACATTTTGTAATGGTGCAAAAGAAGTGGCCACTCCCCTGGTAGAATCACTTCTGACCGAGCACGGAAGAGTCTTGTTGTACTTGTTGTAACATTAAACAATACAATTAACCAGTCATCTAGAAATAGTCTGTTTTGACACCGGATTGCCTAAACACCGAGGCAAAAAGGCAACAAAAAGCTGCTCCGTCCTGCGGTAAGGAGCAGTGTGCTTAAGATAATACCTCAACGTCCTGTGGACATCCAGAGTATGCAGGAGAGCTTCCCCTCTATTTGAATGGTCCGAGTAATACAACGGAAGATTGACATCCTGATTCAATGTCAACTCTGAAACTAGTTTGTCGGAGCTTGCCATCAGACATGGTGGCAGCATAATTTGCTAGGGACGACCATCCGGAGTACCTAATTCATCCATCCGACAGATGCGCCAGCTGTAGTTCTCTAATTTCTTCACCAGAGTAAAGAGGACCATAGACAGAACAAAACATGCTACAATGGGTGAGTCGCAGCATTCATAAAGCCTTTGCAGACGACGGGATATTTTTGACACAAGTGCGAGGTGCCAGGCCGACTCAAGTGGGTAGCCTCAGTTTGTTCAATAGCAAGCTAGAAAGCTCTAACAGGACACTCCTGGCTGAGGGGCACAATGGCCGCATCTCCCTGCTCTCACCAGTTGCCCACTGCCAAAAGGGGCTCAGCACCCATCGGAAATGTCAATAATGATGGGGAAACTGGACAAAATCCTAACGGACAAGGCAGATCTGAAAACTGCTGCCCAAAAAATGAATAATGATTTGGCCCTCCTGGCATTGCAGGTGACAGAAACAGAGCGCTCCATAAAGGACTTGGCTTACATGAGGCAGCTTCTCCAGGGCACACTCCATGATCATTAACAAAAACTGCAATATCATGCTGACCCAGTGGCGCTGAGGGTTGAGGCGCTGGACGCCACACCTCGTGCTGCACCGGTGACCCGGGATCAGGAACGGACTCAGGTCGGCGGGGGTCGGCAGGGGGAGGGAGGATCGAGTGTCCCAACGGATGCTCTCCTCCCTCTGGGGAGGGATACCAGGGGTACCTTGTGCACCCGCATCCCGAAAGAGCCAGTGGAAGCACGGGCTCTCCAGGGTTCTGGCAGCTCCATTCACTGGAGTCGGGAAGGGGGGACGCTGTCAGGCACTTGGGAGAAGGCGTGTGTCAGCACGACGCCTTCTGGACGATGTCCCCATCAAGGCCCCAGGGATGGGGAACCACAGAAAAGCGGAAAAAGCCTCAGTGAGCCTAGATGACGGCTGCTCCAAACCGCCATCCAGGTCCAGAACCCACGGGCAAATTTCCACTGTGCAAGTGCTCCACAAGTAGGAGGAGGAGGTAAGGAGTAACTGGGCACTCTAGGGACAGACGCCGTGGTAGTGGACCCAGGAGGGACATGAGCAAGGCCTGAAGGAGTGGAGCACTGAGGGAGTACAGGAGGGTATAAATGGGGCAAGGTGTCCCAAAGTAAAAAAAAAAAACTAAAAAAAAAAAAAAAACTGCAATATCTCCTTCAGAAAGTTGATGATCTGGAGAACCGTGCCCAGAGAAAAAATATCAGAATCATAGGCATTCCAGAAGGGGCAGAGGGCCTCGATATGTCACACTTTCTTAGAGAGTTCTTGCCTTCACTCACAAAGTCTAATAACAGAAACCCCCCCTCCTCCCCGGACATAGAGAGGGCACACAGATCACTAGCCCCTCGCCCCCCACCAGGTGAAAAGCTGAGACCGATTATTTGCAAGTTCCTCAAATATCCTGAGAAGGAGTTTTATGTGAAAATGGCTTGGGAACAGGGGGCTTTCCACTGGCAAGGCAACAAGATCCAAATGTTTCAAGACTTTTCCCTCAAGCTGTCTAATCACAGACGGACATATGCCAAGGTGAGATAACAATGCTACCAACTGCACATTTCAACTTCCTTGCGTTACCCCACTCTGCTGAGGCTACAAATTGACTGGGAATTTATAACATTTGAGACCTCTGTGGATGCAGAGCGATATATCAGGGATTACCAAGCAGACAGACCACGGCAGAACAAGCCACTGGGCACACTGCATGGTAAGGAGGGTTCCAAGATGGAGATCTTACAACTTGAAGGACAGACAGAATGCATTGAGCATAAAGGGTCTGCCCCATCAACCCCAAACTGGCAATCTGCTCACTGTGGAAGGTCAAAGAAGAAAGGGAAAGTTGGAGAGGACACCCCACTATTTGCCAATAGACAGAGATCCCATAGCCGTCAGTCGCACTTTGTCCCCTCGGATGCCAGCAGCTGCTTTCCGGAGCTCACTCCAGTGAAAATTTCAAACCGGTAAGAGCCCCTCTGTTACCTCATGCCCACAACCTTGGATCTGTCACAAGGAGACAACAGTGTGGCACGGCAAAGAGCAGGGGGACCCAAAGAAACTGCAGCATGGTCCCCCTTACCAGAAGACTGGGCCCACTGCACACGGAAGAAGTCGACTCACTGGAGCAGCTTTCAGAACTTTTGTCAGCCTCAGATAATGTCTACTGCCCTGCCTAGGCAGACTTGATATCTTTTTTTTGTTGAACTGTTCACTCTTAATGTTGCTGGGCAGAAATAACAGCTGATAATGACATGGGCAGGGACTAAGGGTGAGGGCAGACAAGCAGTTAGCAGGGGAGCCTGGGCATGTAAAAAAATAAATAGAAGCAATGCTGCTGATGGACTAGCAGTGTAACACAATCAGTTGATGTTTAGTTACAATGTTTTGACTGGGTTTTCCGAAGGTGGTTTCTGCCGCAGCAGTGCGCTAATGTGCCCTTTACCACCCCTCTCCATATAGCATCCTTCTTTATCGACTGTGCATTTCTTTCCTGATGCACTTCAGGTGAAGAAACTGCACACAACTGCTCGGTTCCTCCACTTTTGGCAGGTGCTGTTATTTCGGCTGATGTCTTGTCACGCATTAGAGCACTTTGCGGTCAGGGATATAGCCAGCTCACAAGATCCTGCTGGATAAAGAGTGCAGTTTTGCCCCCAGCTCCATAACCCCTGAACCTCACATCCAAAAAATAAACCAACCTAGGTGTCACAACGGGATACGTGCCGAATAGGGTTTGACTAAAGGGACCGATTTAGAAAAGGTGCTCCCCTCCCACCACACAGGGAAGCATACCTCTGACTGGCTCCTCTGCGTGCCAACAACCTGGACACTTGATATAACCAAAGCAGGGCATACAATATTGGGCCATCCCTTTTTTAGATAGCTCACACAGATCATGGCATCTGCTCTGTCAGCTACGTGGCTGGAAGGAGATGGTCTGCCGTGATTAGACTCGGCACATCCTGGATGGCAACACTCAATCTCAGGAACAGTCCCCCCCCCCCCCGGTGCCATCTGTAACAGGAACCAAAGATACAACTTGGATGAACCCCCCACCACCACCATCCTCTACAGGCCTCTCATGGACTGAGCCGGTAGATACTATTTTATGGAGACTCAGCTGGTGCGAACACCAGCAGGTTGCTCTCGGATGGCCCTCCCTCCCTGTGTTGGGTGCTATTTACTATTGGGTTAAAGTTGTTGACACTGTTATATTATAGTTATGTTCGCAAGTTATCTACTATGAGCTACCGCCCCTGAGTGGGCTCTGTTAGCCATTGGAGGAGCCCAGGGCCGGCTCCTCCAGGCAGATGTAAGGGCCATACCTCTAGATCATAGGAGGATCCTATTGGTCCCCTCCCTCACACTTGAGGCGATGTCCTCAAGAGACCCTCAACAAGGCTCAATTCACATAAGTGAATACTGGGTGTGCATAGCCAACATTTCGGATGTACCTAATTGCTCAGGGCGTCAGGCCCAGAGAACTGCACACTGGAAGCAGTAAAAAAAAGATGAGTTCTCTGCAGGGCGGGTGGGTGAAGGGACAGTTGTACCAGGACTTATGTGTGAACATTCATGATAATCTGATGAAGATGATCCCTGGAGATTGGCAACCTGGGGAAAGGGCTTTTTTCCACCTTGCAGCTAACTGGAGGAGGAAATAATAGAAGGAAGGCAAGGATAGAGGGTATTTATAGTAAGTCACTATGGATTCCAATACCGTTCATATCATGGAATGTGAGAGGTCTGAACAATCTGATTAAAATGAAAAAGGTACTGAATAGACTCAAGAAGTTTAAAACGCAGGTTGCCTTCCTCCAGGAGACAAAAATAAACTGAGGGGGATCCAAAAAATTGGTGCAAGAATGGGTGGGGTGGGAAGTGCACAGTACCTCAGGTACAACCAAAAGAGGGGTTTACATACTTTGCCACAACCAACTTAAATGGTCGCTACTCGAGCAGCGAGGGGACAAGGAAGGAAGGTGGATTCTGGACAAAGTTGCCTCGGCTAGAGGTCCCCTGGTATTAGGAAACATATATGCCCCCAATGAAGACACCCCGGAATTCTTTAATGAAGTGTCACATACCCTGTTGGAGATGGCATCACACCATCAAGACGTCATATTAAAAGGGGCCTATAATTTAGGCTTGAACCACCTGTTTGACAGATTTAATGCGAACCTCGAACCACACACTAGAGCCCTGACCAGTCTGACTGAGCTGATGCCCCTCCACCGCATGACAGACACTTGGCACACTTTTCACCCCTCTATGAAGGATTATACCTTTTATTCAGACGCCAGAGCCATGGCCAGCAGACTTGACTACTGGTTAATTTTAACCACCTTGAATCCGGTTATTCCACAGGTCTCCACTGCCCCTTTGTTCCTTTCTGACCATGCCCTAATACAGTTGCAGGTTTATTTACTACCAGAGACAGAGAGGTCGGTCACCTGGCAGCTAGACCCCCTCCTCCAGGCAGATCAACACTTTCAGACGTGGCTGAAATCTGAGGTAGAGAACTATTTTCTCGATACCCAAGGTTCTGTGCCCCACCCCGTATGATGTGGGAAGCACTTATGGCCACAGTTCGGGGTAGGATTATTTCATATGCGGTCCACAGAAGGAAGCTTAGAGAAAAGGAGGCAGTGCAGCTCGAAGCCCAACTTAAACAAAAAGAGGCTGAGTATAAGATGGACCCCAGAAAACTGCAGAACCAGGACCTTAAATATGAGTTTACCATGATCAGAATTAAACTTGACACTTTGGTCACTAGAAAAGTCGAACTGCAGATGGCACGGCTTCGACATAAACATTGGGACCACGAGGAGAAAGCGGGTAAGCTTCTTGCATTCTGCCTTTGGAAACAACAGGCAGACAGACATGTAGAGAAGCTTAAGGACAAGGCAGGAAAACACACCACACTCTCTAAAGGTATCAACAAAGCCAAAACGGACTACTACCATACCTTTTCGCAATCTTTGCATCTCTTTTATATTTGGAATTTTACCTCCTTCATGGCCAGAGCATCCCTTCCTTCACTATTGGAGGAACGGAGGGCTTCTTTTGATGCCCCAATTAGTGAGGTGGAACTCGGTAAGGCAATAGAGGGGATGGCCCCCCAGAAAGCTCCAGGGAGTGATGGGTTCCCAGCAGATTTCTACAGGGTAATCAAAACAAAGATCTGCAAACCAATGCTTTCCATGCAGGAGGCGGCACATCAGGAGGGACACTCCCGAACACCTTGAAAGAAGCGGTTATAGCAGTGCTCCCCAAGCAGGGGAAGGACTCCTCGCTCCCGGCCAGCTACAAACCAATATCACTGATTAATGCTGACACCAAAATTTTGGCCTCCAGATTAGAAACAGTCCTGCCGGCATTAATACATGAATCACAGGTGGGCTTTGTAAAGGGGCGCTCTAGTGCTGACCACTTGGTCTCCCTGCTTCAGAAGGCTGCTAACCCGCCCCCCGGCCGCAGCCATTACCATAGACTTTGAGAAGGTCGAGTGGGACTATCTCAAAGCAGTTCTGACCAACAACAACATAGGGCCCTACTTTGGATGGTGAGTTCAGACCATATACAAGGACCCGACAGCTAGAGTCCTCACTAATGGCCTCATGTCTGACCCTTTTTCCCCTCCAAAGCGGCACAAGACAAGGCTGTCTACTGTCTCCCTTGTTCTTTCTCCAGGCTATTGAACCACTGGCTGCAACCATCTGTAATCATAGCCTTATCCCTGGCATATCAGTGGGACAAGATGAATTTAAAACAAGAGGTAGTCACGTGATGCAGAGCACTAGGTAGCAGCCTTCTCCAAGAGCTTCGACCACCCTTCCTCCTAAACAACCTGCAAACTCAAGTTTCAGTGCTTTTTTTGAGGGTTCTCATCATCCTACTAGTCTGGAAGACGGTGTATACATTGGGCAAGTCTCAGTGGACATAGAAATGCGGAAAGCCATGCGAAGCATACCTCGCCGGCAACCCCAGAGAAGGCCCCGAAAAAATCCAAGGCCTCTTCTATGCAGAAGACCCAGACTTCAACGGCAGGGAGCACGGATGTAGAGCCCCTTACACTAGCCAGATTTTTGGAGGAATTTCAGCCGTTTAAAGTGGAAATGAAGGAATTAGCAGCGGAGATTAAAAGCATAACTAACGTTCTGGAAGACCTTTCCCAGAGAACATCAGACAATGAGGCTTGCATATGGTCGTTGGAGGGGAGATGTGAAAGAGTTGATCCCGAACTGGTGGTAATGAGGCAATGCCTCTCCAAATTGGAATTGAAGGTGGAAGATCTTGAAGGTCGAAGCCACCGCAATAATGTGGTAATTATCGGTTTACTGGAGAAGAAGGAGGGAGCGGAGCTGATCAAGTTCGCCCAGAGGTTTGTGGAAAAAATAGCAGGTCCCTCTCCGTTTGGCCCCTGCTACATTATAGAGAGAGCTCACCGTGCCTTGCGCCCGTTACCGCCACAGGGAGCACCTCCACGCACGTTCATTTTCCATTTCAATTATCAGGAGCAGCAGCACTTTTTAATGAAGGTTAAAGAAACAAAAGAGCTGCATTGGGAAGGGGCAAAGTTAAGGGTAACTCTGGATCTACCCTTATCGGTCCGTCAAAAGAGAGCATCTTTTCACCCACTGGTCAAGAAGCTAATCGCAGTGGGAATTTATTTATTTATTTATTGAATTTTGATGACCGGGTAGGCCCACTGGGCCTCGGAGTTCCCTTTTTCAGGGGCGACCCGGATGAAGCAACAACTTACAGGTAACAGATCAGTACAGTCAGGTGATTGTAGTGTTTTTAACAATAAAAGACTTCATAGGATTACAGGCGGCAGGTAGTGGAAGACATACAGGCGATAAGGACATAGAAGTTACACATAATGAGAACATTTTACATCTCAAGTTCGTGATTTGATTGAGAGTGCTCTGGTAAAGGCAAGCAGTAGCTAAAGACCTAGGTTAGCTTCTTATGGGCATAGTGGAAGGGGGATATATTGGGACATAAATTTCAAGTTACGATTGCAGGATCTTGGAGCACCTACGAGAACGTGGAAACCACCACAACTGCCCTCCAAGCAGCGCTACCTGATTTCTTCAGGAACCCCTGAGATCTGTAGGGGGGTATTCACAGGCTCAAAGTGCTGTCATATGTGGCTAATTTTGGGAGCTTGATGTTGGCTTGTCTGGTTAAAGCTCTCCCCTGCGGTATTTGTGGACTGGACAGAATATTTTTTGGTATTTTTAACTTTGTTCCCAGGTGGAGCGTTTCCTCGAGTGTAAAGAATGGGGACTTGTTATTTGCTTTGCCTTGTTCCCCCTGCTGTTCAACTCTGGTTTTGTATTGAGGTGCAGTCGGCTCCAGTGCAAAGGGGAACTGCTGAGAAGTTGGATGTCATGGCAAGGTGGTGGAAACCGGGAGCGTTTTCCTCAGCATCGAGGTGGGGAAGGATCGTATTATGGCAGAGCCTACTGTGATGTGGTTGTATGCCTGTTTAATTTTGCCTCTTCACCACTAGATGGAGCCAGAGACCGCGTTACTGTCCCCAATTTTTACAGCAGAAAAAGTCAAAATTGAACAGAGACACTCTAATAATACCACTCTGCATTATATGGACTGTCAGTTGTTTTTTTTTTATGGTTATTTTCCCTTTGAGCTTGATGCCTTGGGTGCCAATTTACTTTAATTAATGTTTGGGAAGCTAGTTATTAATCTTATTAAGTTTAAGGTATCAGATATATCTGAATAAAGAGATCCTTCAGGGTTTGGCTCTGTAATGGTTTAGTGTTAGATGTAGTCAAGTAAGGGTAGTATATTCTATCATAGTAAAGGTGTGGGAAAACACATGATTGGGGTTTGTAGTAAAATTTATTGTATTAGATTCTAAAAGATGGGGGCAGGATAGACAGGTATGAAGGCCTAATCGGCTTCACATGGTTATATTACTACATTTTATTAGCATGCTCAAAATAACTGTATATCTATAATGTTGGAATGCTAATTGTGTTGAGATGATAGCATGTTCAGTAGGTTAGCAGGGGTTTCGTAGTTAGTGGTTGATATGGAGGGGCGGGTGGATGGAGCAGAGGAGGATTTACTGGGTGGACTGTTGTCATGGACCATGACAGAGCGGGTTGGGATTGGGGGAGAAGGGGTTCTGGGGCATTTGTATATATTGTTGTGGGGGTTTTGTTTATGGTCATTTGGTATTGCAGAAGTGGGGGTGGAGGGGTGGGAGGCACAGCTTATACAAGGATTGGGAAAGGTAAGAACGACCTCGCTGCAAGCGGACCCATGCATATTGCCCTTATGAAGGAGTAGTCAATGGCTAGGGATATTAGATTTATTAGTTGGAATGTGAAGGGGGCCCAACATAAGTCTAAGCAATATACGATTTTGAAACATTTAAATCATTTGAAAGCTGATATAATGTTTATGCAGGAGAACCACTTACTTAATTGTGAAGATAATAATATGAGGCATCAGCAGGTGGCACAGGTTTTTGCTTCGGAAGGTAACACCCAGAGCAGAGGCGTGATGGTGATGATACATAGGTCCGTTCCCTTTAAACCTCTTCAAGTAATCCAAGATACTTTGGGGAGATTTGTTTTAATTAGAGGTAATTTACACACTCTGGAAAGACTGCTTGGGTCTATTTATGGCCCAAATATTTTTGTACAGATTATGGAAGCACTAACACCATTCTTAAATATTCCCATAATTATAGGAGGGGATTTAAATCTGGAATTAGATAGATCTGGGTCCTCTCGTAAGGGTCTCTCCCCAGCCCAAAGAACTTTTAGATCAAACTGGTCTCTGTGATGTGTGGAGAATTCTTCACCCTAAGGTCCGGGAGTATACTTTTACCTCCCAGGTGCATGGTACTGCGTCTCTGATTGACTATGTTCTTGTCTCGCGTACACTTATATCGGGAGTGGTGGATTTGAACATTGTTGCTGGACCACCCTCTGATCACTCGGTAGTTACATGTTTAGTATCTTTTCCATCTCTCCCTAATAAAGGTAGTAGATGGAAACTCAATAATCAGGTGCTAAAAGACCCTGAGGTAGTTAAATATATCTCTTCCCAAATATTGGAGTTTATCTCTATCAACCACAATTCTACTAGGCGGCCGGATATGGAGTGGGGAGCACTTAAGGTATTTTTGAGAGGGATCCTAATTGGATTGACTTCCCGGAGAAAGAAGGAAAGGGAAAGGTGTATTTCTGAACTTCTTTCTCTGATTCGGGATAAGGAGGCTAAGCTTACTCCTCTCTCGTCTGAGGATTACAGACAGGATATACTTAAATTGTGGGATTCATACTTAAGTTTATTAGGGGAGCAGGCTGAGCTGTCAATTATTAAAACGAAGGCAGCGTATATAGACCAGGGTGAGAAGGCAGGCCGCATGCTGGCAAGACGTGTTAAACAGCAGGAATCCACTAGACTAATTGCTGCTGTTCACTCTATAGAAAATGGTTCTATTAGAACTTCTCCAACAGAAATTTCAGGGGAGTTCAAGAACTATTTTGAGCAGCTTTATGGAGCAATGAAAGATCCTTCATCGGAGAAGCTGCAGTACTACCTAGGAGAGTCACACCTGCCCTCCCTTTCGGAGTATCATCAAGCCCGGCTTACAGCCATCATTACCCAAGTTGAAAAAGAGCAAGTTATTAAGTCCCTTCCCTCTGATAAAACCCCTGGCCCGGATGGGTTTTCCTCTAATTTCTATAAAGTTTTTTTCAAAGAGTTAACCCCGATACTTTTGACACTGTTTCAATATATTCTTAGCAGGCAAGCAACGGATGTCTCACTGTCTGAGGCGCTAATTGTTCTATTACCCAAACCAGATAAGCCTCCCGACATTGTTTCAAGTTACAGACCCATAGCGCTTCTTAATCATGATATTAAAATTCTTGCAAAGCTAGTGGCAGACCGTGTAAGTGATGTTCTTCCCGAACTAATTGGTGTAGAGCAGGTGGGCTTTATGAGGGGGAGATCCTCAGTGGGCCACTTGCGGACTCTTGCGCATGTGTTCTAGGTCTCCAGGGAGGCTGACCATCCTATGGCGTTGGTTTCACTGGATACCGAGAAGGCTTTTGATAGGGTCCACTGGAATTACCTTTTAGCCACAATGGAAACATTTGGCTTCCCTCTGGAATTCCGGAAATGGATTGGCTCTCTTTACAAGTTCCCTTCTGCTAGAATTTCTTGTAATGGAGTCATTTCTGATTCCTTTAAGTTATATGTGGGGACCAGACAAGGCTGTCCACTGTCGCCACTTCTTTTTAACTTATATTTAGAGCCCCTTATTAGGCGGATATTGCAAGCCCAGGGGGTTCAAGGTAACCGGTTGTTCAGTCATGTTACTAAGGTGTCTGCATACTCAGATGACCTTTTGCTCCAAATATCATACCCGGCTTTATCTATACCTGCTTTACTAGAAATTATACAGGGCTTTAGTGAAGTTGCCAATTATAAATTAAATATTGAAAAAACACTGGTATTTCCCCTTAATCATAAAACTTTTAAACATGAAATTGCTGCTCTAGGGTTATCTTGGAAAGCCAATGCAATAAAGTATTTAGGGCTTACTGTCACGAGGACCCCGGCCCGTATACAACAGTTAAATTTGGATTCCTTGGTCCATGCTATTGAGTTAGATTTAAAAAGCTAGGCTATGCTTCCACTCTCATTGTGCGGAAAGATTAATTTAATTAAAATGAAAGTTTTTCCCCCATCTGTTTTACCCATTAAACATGCTAAACGTTTGGCTTCCATTAACATGGTTTAGGAAAATTCATGGTATAATCACCAATTTCATCTGGGATTATAAAAAGTCAAGAATGGCTTTTCATAAACTGGTGGCTCCTAAATTGGTTGGAGGGTTAAGACTTCCTCACATTGGGTTGTACTACTGGGCCAGTCAGGCAACTAAGTATCTCAGATGGTTGAAGGTAGTGGATCCCTCTGATCAAGGTGCATATTTCCCATTCTGGTTAAAAGTGGAGATAACTCGTATAATGGAGCATGGCCTTTCCCCCAAGGCTATGTTACACATTAACCCAAGCTCCCTACCTGCGGCTCTTCGGGACTCGCCCATTGGGACTTCAATTAGAGTCCATTTGCAATTATGTGCCTTTTTAAAATATAGCCATACTAAGGACTTATCTCAACCTATAAGAGGTAATCCCAGATTTCAATTACATGGCAAGCCTCTTAAGAGTAGTTGGCTTCCACAACTAGGTGATTGCCAACTTACTGAATTAGTCACTGTGGAAGGGCAATGGTTCTCTTTGGTTGAAATTTTGAACAAATTTCAAATTCCACAAACCGATATATTTAAAGTTTTCCAACTTCGTCATCTTTTGTTAAAAGTGCTGGGAGTAGCCTTCCCGACAGCTTCAAAAGTTTGTTTTCAAGCACAGTTAGGGCCACTAGCAGGAATGGCACATGCTGTTTCCAAAATATATTGTACTCTCTATAGTTGGGCCTATTCAAAATTTTACTCCGGTCACCTTTTGGTCCTCCCTATTTCCTGATAAGGTGTTTAATTGGATGCTACTTTGGCGTAGTTGCCATAAATATATGTCACAAGACAGGCTGAGATTGATGCAATTTAAATTATTGCGTAATATTTATTATTCCCCTCAGAAATTGGCAAGGTTAGGTATTGTGTCCTCATTGTACTAGATGTCAACAAGGTAGGGGGGATCTTCTCCACATTTTCTGGAATTGTTCTAAGGTAGTTCCACTCTGGACCACTATTAAACAAAGGATGGATCTCTACTGGGACTGAATGACCTGTTTACAGCGGAAGTATGCTTGTTGGGGGATGTTTCTGGTATTCCAGTGCGGAATAGGAAATATCATATGGCATTGATTTCTGCATCAGTTAAGAAGGTGGTCCTTAGACACTGGAAGGATACTTCAGAAATTACCTATGTTGAGTGGTTACAGGAGTTACTTGTTAATCTTAGAACAGAGAGATTCATTGTCAGTCTCCAGAACAAGTTACCGAAGTTTAATCGAATCTGGGGGTCCCCTATGCACGTGATATTCCTTACAGTCTTAGGGGTGATTCTTCCTTATCTCAAATGTAGAGGATGAGGGAAGGGGTTGCTGTGCCTGGAACATAGAGAGGAGGGGGGTATAAAGGGTAGGGGCTGGGGTTAGGTAGGGTGAGAATAGATCCTTGTTTCATGTATTTAAGTTAAGATTGTTATGTATTCAATGGCTTGGATTTATTCTCTGAATTGGAAAACTCTAATAAAATTTTAATGGAAAAAAAAATGAATTTTAAACAAAATTATATGCGGACAACTGCCTTGTCTTAACCAGTGATCTCCCCCGGAGCTTGAGATCCATCCTGGATACTTTTGCTTAATTCGAGCAACTATCAGGACTAAGGATTAATAGAACTAAATCCAAAATTCTCCCCATTAATAAACTTACAAAGGAACATATGTGCCACCACTCAGGCCTAGTCTGGGCACAAACGCAGATTAAATACCTAGGGGTTACTCTGTCCCCGGAGCTGCATAAACTGGGCCCTCTAAATATGAACCCTCTGATACACACCTTTCAGCAGGAACTAAACAGATGGCATCACCGACATCTATCCCTCCCAGGTAAGATAGACACCATTAAAATGATGCTGGCACCCAGAGTGTATTACCTACTTGCCCACCTTTCCATCATTATACATGATAAGTGGTTTTAAAAATTAGACTGATTGATTGGGCAGTTCCTGCGGGGCACATCCCCACCAAGATTCAGTACAGCTAAACTTAGAGCACACTGGAGATATGGGGGGTTGGAATCTACCTAACTTCCACCACTATATGCATGCTTACATTACAGCTCGGTCCATGCTCTCTCTTGACCCTACCATCCAGTCATTACCCCCCTGGTACCGGATAGAACAAGCCCTGGTGGTTGCTGCACACCCATCCCTGTATCTGGTTGGGCCCATAAAGATGAGGGGTGCCCGATGGGCAACAATAGAAGAAGCTCGTAAGGCTTAGTTGCATGTGACAAGTACTGCAAAATGCTGCTCCAAATTAGGTCAACTTACAAACCTGTGGGGGAATCCAGAAATATGCATCAAAGGAAAACCAGTTCAGTGGGCTGCATGGGAGAAGGCCTCTATATCCCCGAGTATGCGACCTATTGACACCAGACAGGTCCCATCTCGAATCTTTTCAAAATCTCCAGATGAAGTATAGATTGCCAAAGCAAGATTTTTGGAGATACCTGCAAATCAGGTCAGCGTACACTCAATGGGTGAGGGCTCTATGCAAGTGCAAGGCCTGCAGAGTGGCCAACCCACTTCCAGCCACCCCACTGCCATGGGTGGAAAGACTCCCCCCACACAAGGCCAAGACAGGTGCCATACACCAACTCATGAGAGATGCACAGCCTGACCCCACGGCAAGGGCCAGAGAGAAATGGCAGTCATCTCTTCAAACCCCTATTTTAGATGCAGAGTGGCAGGTGTGCTGGAAATTAGCACAGCAGGCCTGTGCTGATGCCAAAAGCTGCCTAATCCAGAAAAAGATCTTACACCACTGGTATAAAGCCACCGCCCTACTTAGGAGTACGGGGGGCTCTCTCTCATGACCTCTGTTGGACATGTGCAGCACCCAACACCAACCTGCTGTATATATTGTGGTCTTGCCATCTTTTTGGACCTTACTGGTCTGAGGTGATTAATCGATGCTCGGGCATCCTAAACACCCCCATATCAGGGACACCGTATGCCTTAGTGCTAGGAGGTCAGGCCTCAATCACACCCCTATCCATGTCCGACAGGAAATGAATAATGGCGGCAACAGTGGAAGGCAAGAGTTTAATCCTTACCAAATGGCAGACCACAACCCTCCCTAGTATCCAGCAATGGCACAACTCAATGGAGCGTCTGGCTTTGAACACCAGATTAACCTATCATGTGAATCAACAAATGGGCAAGTTTCAGGTTTTGTGGGCCCCTCATTTGCAATATGTATCAGCTCATACAGGAATGTCAGCTTCTGACCCCTCCCCCAGAGTGTGGAACCCTCCATGATTTTGTCCAGTTGATACTATCTCATACTATCTGTCAGCTTGGCTTAACTCCATCAGCCCCAAGTAATATTACTAAAGCCAAGGTGAATATCAGAACAAATGTTGTACATCAGAAATTTCCATCTAGCATAGTGAATACTTCCATTTCAGATAATGTAACTGGTAATGTTAGACCATATCTCTGCTTGCAATTGTGCCCAAATGTTGTTGTAAGGCTACACACTGTTCAAGTTCATGATTTTGTTACCTGTAAACTGCAAAGATCTCAATAAAAAGATTAACTGCAAAAAAAAAAACAACTCTGAAATTACTTTGGGAAGAAACTTAGGATTTGTTCTTAGGCAGACCCTGTCCCTATGAAAAACTAAATAAGGCACCTTACACATCAGGGCTTGACACTCCGAAACCCTCCAAGCAGAAGTGACTGCAACTAAAAAGGACACTTTCCAAGAAAGAAAGCGTAGCTCGCAATCCACGGCAGGCTCAAAAGGGGGAAGGGTAAGCTTCCCAGCATAAAGAAGAGATCTCAGCGGGTGTTGGATCTTGGATGGGAGGCTTAATGTGTAAAATGCCCCATAAAAAAGTACGGGACACGTTCAGTCGGGCAAGTGTTATACCCTCCACCAGCATATGGTATGCTGAACTCGCTGACAAATGCACCTTAATGGAGGAGTAGCTCAAGCCTTGGTTTAGCAAGGAGATGAGATACTGAAGAACCGAGTTCACTGGACAGGTAAGGGGTTCTAAGTGACGGGGTGAACCCCAAAGACAAAAATGCTTCCACTTCATAGCATAAGTGGATCTAGTTGAGGGCTTTCTTGCAGAGATGAGAACATCTGCCACTTCCTGGGAGACCCCATACCTGGATTTGACTACGTCTGCAGCAGCCAGGCATGAAGATGCAGGGAATTGAGGTCTGGATGAACCAAAGTTCCCTGTTCCTGGTATAACAGGTGCAAGCTCAGAGGCAGCTGAATTGGAGGTTCCATTTCCAACTGCTGAAGTAGTGGGAACCAAATCTGCCAAGGCCAGAATGGGGCGATGAGAATCATTCGAGCTCCCTCAGCCTGTAGCTTCAGGAGGACCCTCTGAATTAGCAAGAAGGGAGGAAAGGCATGCAGAAACTCCCTATCCAACAAAGGGACAATGCATCTGGCCAGAAAACACCAGGCACAGGCTCTCACGAGCAAAAAAACGGGTAGTTTATCATTGAGTGGAGACACAAAGAGGTCCAGCTCTGGGTGGCCCCAGATGTCAAAGAGCTGATCTGCTACTGACTGGAGCATTTCCCACTCATGCGCCTTGGACCATGATCTGCTTAGGCTGTCGGCCAAGACGTTTTAGATGCCTGGAACATGAACCACAATGAGACTTAGACAATGTTCCAGGGCCCAGTACCAGACTCGCAACACCTCCCTGCACAGGGTGTAAGAGTGTGTATCCCATTGCTTGTTGACGTAGAACACTACCGCGGTGTTGTCCATCTGGATAAGAAGAGAGCTTGGCATTAGGTCTGCTTGAAATGCCCGCAAGGCGTTCAGGACCGCCCACATCTCAAGGACGTTGATATGGAGCTGTCTCTTGTCTGGAGGCCATGTTTCCTGGGTCTGATTGTCTCCCAGATGAGCGCCCCAACCGAACCCGAAGATGTCTATGGTTAGGGTCCAGCTCAGGGGATCCTGGCAGAAAGGGACCCCTCTTTCCATGTTGGAGGGGTCCAGCCACCAAGAGAGTGTCCTTCTGACTGGATCCAAGATCCTGACCAATTAGTCCAGACCATCGAACCTTTGGTCCCACTGCAACCTGAGCATCCATTGTGGGACCCTCATGTGGAGGCGAGCCAAGGGAACCTTAGGGATGCCCGCCATATGTGCCCCAGAAGCCTGAGGTAAGTCTTGGCCTGGGACTTGCGGGGCCATGGATACCGCTCAGGCCACTGCCCATAGACGATCCCCCCTGTCCTGCGGGAGGAAGACCATGCCCTGAACCATGTCCAGGACCACTCCTATGAAAGGAAGTCATTGACTGGGCTCCGAGGACAACTTTGAAAGATTCAGGGTGATACCCAGCTCTCGAAAAAGAGTAAAGGTGTCTCCGAGAGTGCACAGAAGTAGCACTCTTGATGGTGCTGCTAGAAGCCAGTCGTCTAGGTAAGGGAAGACATAATGGCCCTTGTGTCTGAGAGCTAGGCATTTGGTGAAGACTCGAGGAGCAGGGAGAGGCCGAATGTTAAGACCTGGAACTGATAATACTTCCCCGGAAATGGAACCTTAAAAAACTTCCAGTCAGGAGGAAAGACCTCTATTTTCATGTAAGCATCCTGCATGTCCAGGGAGCAGAGCCAGTCCCCTTGGTGCAACAGGGAGATGAGGCCTGGAGGCGTCACCATCCTGAACCATTTATATTCTATAAAGCAATTTAGAGAGCTGAGGTCCAGTATGGGCTGAAGATCTTTGGTCTTTTTTGGGACCAGGAAGAAGTGGGAATAGAAACCTCTCCCTTTTGTCCCTGGGGAACTGGCTCTATTGACAATTTCTGCAAAAGGGTCTGTATTTCTCCTTCTATCAAAAGGATGTGCAAAGGTGGATAATGGGAGGACCTTGGTGGATTCTCTGGAGGGACCTGAGTGAATTCCAAAGTATGCCCTCTCATTAGATTCAGGACCCAGAGGTCTTAAGTAATTTTGCTCCAACCCTCCAGGTAGAGGGAGAAGCAACCCCCTACTGCCTCCCCCATGGCCTCTGCTGGAGGAGGGAGGTCGGTAGGGAGTCACTGTGAAGCTCTGGGAGTCAGCAGAAAGGGCTGGGTGGACTTTGAGCCTCTAGAGGGGGGTGCCCCCAGCAGTCTGGGTAGTGGCCTTCCACTTGAAACCACCTCTCTATGGAAACTGACCATGATTGTTCTGCCATGAGGACTTAGGATAAGTCCGCTTACGAAATGGCTTTTGGCCCCCCTTGTATAACTTCCAGACAGACCAAATGGACTTCCTGGACTCCTGGAGATGAGAAATCAGCTTCTCTGTCTCTTCCACAAACAGGACAGAACCTTGGAATGGGAAATCCTTGATTCCAGACTGCAGATCCTGGGAGAATCCTGAGACTCTTAGCTAGGCATGGCATCTAAGGCAAAAGCTGGAAGCCGCTGCACTGGAAGCTGTATCCGCAGTATCGTACGAGGCCCTCAAAATGTGAGTGCCTACGTCTGAGCCTGATTTTAGGATTTCCAGAAGCTCGGTTTTCTGCGCCGAGTCTAGCAAGGCTTGAGCCACTTCTTGGCTCTTCTCCATAATGCATTCTGGCACTGAACCATATGCTTTAGGAAGTTAAGAGATTTGATGGAGCAGGTAGAGGCAGAGTAGACTTTCTTGCCCACCTGGTCCAGATATATGGACTCTGCATTGGGAAGCTGGGAACTAAGGTGCTTTAGCTGCTTAGATTTACCTTGAGCAGCCGTAATGACCATGGAGTCTACCTGAGGGTGTTCTGCCAGAAAAGGATCCTCCCTCGGTGCTCTATAAAGCTTATCCAACTTCTTAGGAATTGCCAGAGTGGTGGAGTGATGCTTCCAAGTAAGCATGGTCAGGTCCTGGAAGATATTCACTAGAGGCTTTGGTTCCTTCTGCCTCAGGTACTTAGCCAACCTCTGGCATTCTGGATAAAAGTCCTCTGTCTCCCATCTGTTTGAGGCTTGGATGTGCCTCATGACATCCATAAAAGTAGGATCATCAGGAGGCGATCAAGGGATGTCTTTCTCCTTGGGGGACACTCTCTCCCTAGAGAGGGATCAGTCAGACTCGGAGGAGCTGTAGAAAGACCCGTGTCCCTCAGAATGGGAAGAGGCCAACCCAGATCGGGAGGGGCTTCTACTCACACAGTGCTGCCTACTAGCGGACCAATGTTGGTTGTGAGACTGATGTCAGACCAGGGACTGGCAGCAGATCAAGGACTAACGATGGCTATAGGCCCAATGCCGGCTGGTCGAGCATCTTTGATGACTGCCAGACCTGTGTCGGCTGGAAGACCGCCTCCAGCTGAAGGAACGGCAGTGGATGCTAGACCTAGAATGGAGAGGCACCAGTAGTCCTTGGACCTGGAACAGCTGCAGCTAACTGCCAGGGAGTGGGACCCAGAAGGTTTTGCCTGGTTCACAGGGGTGGGTTTGGCTGCCGGAGTGGAAGGGCTTCCCTCTTTACTTCGGTCCCCCAGCTTGGCCAGATCCGGGTAGGGTCCTGCTGCAGTGGCACAACATCCTGCCTGACCTTGCTCCACCAGAACTGAAACAGCTCGGTGAGCTCCTCCTTGTTAAATTGCAAAGCGGTGGACCCAGGCAGCCAGCTGGGCTTGTCTAGCTGGTCCAGAGGAATGGGAGCAGAAGGAAGGTCAGGGAGATCCTGAGGGGAAGAGCAGTCAGACCGATCCTGTGGGTTGGAGACTCTTTGAACCAGCGACTGGACAGCCTCCGGCGCCACCTTTCTTGACAAACAACTGGAGCCCGAGGCCGGCTTTTGGCTTCCCGACTTGACTGACACTGGGTCTGAAGCTGCCGGGAGCAACTTGGTGGGATGGGAAACCAAAAAAAGCTTAGCATGAGGTGAGGGATGGTCACATGATGGCTGCCTGATCGGACGCTTTCCGACCAGCTCCCACTCCCACGCTCAATTTTATTCTCTTTTACTACTATTAATCCTATTGGTACTGCTAATAATGGCAAAACTGGCACACCACCACTTTAGAAGCAAAGCAACTCTATCACTAAGCAAGAAACTAGCAGCGATGGAGGCAGAAATGCGGGATAGCCTACCTCGGCACAAGCCGTCCACCACTCCGAACAAGGATGAAGCCTCCAAGTGTGCTAAAGCTACCTCCACAGCAGCTCCACCTACTTTGACCCTGCAGGCATTGCTTACCGAGGAGAAGTTCATCAAAGGCCTCAGTCCACTGAAAACTACTCTAGATTCTCTGGCTGTGGATGTCCAAACAATTATAGCCTCCCTGGCAGCCCTCGCTCAGCGCACAGGCGATAACGAAGCACGCATCTCCTCTTTGGATGACTGGCGAGGTAAAATAGATCCGGAGATATCCCAACTACATCAGTGGCTCAAAGTCATGGAAAACAAGATGGAAGATTTAGAGGGAAGGTCAAGGAGGAACAATTTAGTCATTATGGTGTTCCCTGAAGGAGAGGAGGGTTCTTCAGCTGTGAATTTTGTGCAAAAATTATGCTCTAAGATAGCAGGCCCCTCTCCTAACGGCACAGTTTATGTCGTTGAGAGGGCACACAGATTGCTGCACCCCACTCCTCCCCAAGGTGCACCCCCTCGTCCCTTGATATTTCGTCTCCTCAATTTTCTTGACAAGCAACATATTTTGGCAAAGACCAGAGATCTCTAAGAGTTGCTGTGTGAAGAAAAATGAATTTGGATTGCCCAGGACCTACCGAAAACGCTACGACAGAAGCGCACCAAACTACAACCATATGTGGCAAAGCTGATTGCTACCGAAATCAGGTACAGGATGAAATACCCTGCAACCCTACAAATGCTGTACCAAGAAACCTGGCACAGCTGTGAGACAGCGGAACAAGCAGCCAAATTGTTGAAATCGCTGTACCCTGATCTTTTTAAATGAAAGGGAGGCCTTGATCAGTTTAAAGTACCCTAGCAGTGACCCCAAGTTTTATAAGCCATTTTGCTGTGCTATTTGAATGCACTGTGCCCTACGAGATGTGCTGGAAAGTGGTATTGGCTGTATTCCAGGCCTGGCCTAGATGGTTTTCCCACTTTGAACTTGCCTGCGAGGTCACAGCCCCATCCTCTACAATTCCCATAGATGCCTACAGAGAACACTCGCTTTTGGTTCACTCTGCTGCAGGTACTGTACTGCGATGTGCATCTCTCCCTCGATGAGCCGAACTCAGGCCCCTGAAATCGCTGCCCTACAAACTTGCTACTTGCTCCATGCCTATCTTATATATAGACTGGACATTAGACTGAGTGGCACGCCACTTAATCACTGCATTTCTCCTGTGATGATACAACAGGGATGTTTTTTTTTTCTTTACGTTGGTGACTACAAGATATTTGGCAATGTGATCATACAGGTTACCAACTTGACAACCCCCATTTTCTTTTGTGCATGCGTTATATACCTGTTTACTTATATGGTATGGGCATCTGCTTATTTGCTTTCAACACCCCTGCAATTCCTGCAGCAATGGCCCATTAGAGTGTTTTTACTCATTTTATTAACTTGGCTATGTTCTATGATGGGGGAGGGCAAGATTTCAATGAGATTTGTGAACTGGTTTCGTAGGGACTGAGATGTACACTTACAGCGGCTGTTTTTTCATTGTGTTTCCAGTCTGCCTACCCAGCAGACCAATCACCTGCTCCAATTATGTCCTTAGGCACAGTCTTCAACGCTACGTAGAGTGCCATATTCACCACACTGTTGCGTTCTTTCACTGTGAAAGCCTAACAGAGCCGCTTTTCCTTTCTTAAAGACTTTAGAGGGTATACAAGTTTATGTCTGCAAGGACTCTACTACCGTGTCTGAATCAGGGCTGGGTAGCAGAGGTCTGCCTTCAGCTTTATTTACCTAGCCACCTCTAGGGCGATAACGCACCACATGGGACGAGTGAACCTTTCTCGTTAATTTGTTCCCCTTCTGGGAACGAGAATCATAGGCTGCAGCTAAATATTTGGGCACCAGTGGAATCCATCTGACCTTCTGAAACCTGAGATGTGTACCTACAGGTAGGGGAATTTTTTCAGGAACCCAACTGCTTAGTTGCTAAGTAACAATATGGCATCCAGGTTTCAATAACTGTCAGCATGCCTCCCACATCATTGCCCAACAATGCTCTTGATGGGTACAGTGTAACTAGTTATGTTTAGCTTTAGCAAGTTATGACATTCTATTTTCTACACTTGGGTGTGGGGAGCGGGGTTGGGAGGAAGTAGAAACGAATGGGAAGCTCTTGATATCATGGCCTGGAGGATTCGGGCAGTTCAGGTCTTGGACCTGTGGTCTCTTTTCAACTATGTTTTGGTTATTACTGTCATAGGGGGTGATGGGGGGGGGACTGGAGACTTACGCACGACTGTCTGGTGCCAATTTGAGAGTTCTCTTTATACTTACTTTTAACCTCGTATACTCCTATTGTACTGACCGCTAAGCATGCGGCATGTAACTTGGAATGTTAAAGGAGCGGGGACTAGAGGGAAGAGGTACCAAATCATAAAACACTTACAAAATCATAAAACACTTACAGGCCATGCATTGTCATGTAGCCATCCTACAGGAGACCCATCTCCTGTCGGTGAACAATCTACTATTCCGTAGGCAGGGAGTGCGCCAGGCCTTCGCGGCTGGGAACTCCACCCAGCAATGAGGCATAGCGATATTACTTTTTTAGAAATACCAGTTTTACCCTAAAACATAGTGTTTCAGGCCTGGCAGGGAGATATCTACTGCTGCATGGAGTGCTAGATCAAATGGAAGTCTTACTGGCCTGTATCTATGGTCCCACTATACCATCCCCTGACTTCTTTTCCCTTTTGGCTACCCTGATAGCCCCTTACACCCACTTGCCAATGTTTTTGGTGGCAGATTGGAACATAACACTGACCCCTGATCTGGACAGATCTGGGCAACGTGCTAGGCGTCTATCCTCTACACACCTAGCGCTCCATGAACTCATGGAACTGGGGGGCCTAAGTGAGCCCTGGAGAATTATGCATCTGGCAGACCGTCAGGATACATTCTACTCCTCGGCTCATAAATTCTACTCCCGCATAGACTATTTCCTACTTAGTGTCAACTCCTTCCCTGGAGTGGTGGATGTAGGAATATCCTCCAGAGCCCTATCGGACCATTCCCCTGTATGGATGGAACTTACCTTCTTCCCAAACTTTCAGAGAGATTACATTTGGAAACTGAAGGTTCAGTTACTGAAAGACTCCCAGATTTTAAAGGGTATTAAGTCTTTCATTAGTCAATTCATGGAGCAGAATAGGGGCTCCATACCAGATGTTGACAAAATCTGGTGTGCACTTAAGTGCGCACTGAGGGGAGAGTTCATCAGAATAGCAACTACCAGAAAACTAAAGCAAGAAGCTGTTCTACAGTCCTCATTACTGAAAATTAAAGCCCTTGAGCAGGATCCACTACTGGATGTCTCAGAAGCGGTGCAGACTGCCCTCTCTAAACTGTGGCACCAATATGCAGACATCGTCAGCGGGAGGGCAGAGTATGCCATCCTGAAAACCCACTCAACCTATGTAGATCAGGGGAGAAAGCAGGGCATCTTTTAGCTCTCCGACTGTGACAGCAAGAATCCTCCAGGGTGATCCCGGCTATTTCCTCCCAAGCCGATGGGTCCCTTAAAGTATCCCCGGGAGATATTGTTCAGGAATTTGAACAATTCTACATTTGGCTGTATGGCTCAGAGGCGAACCGGCCTCCTGTAGAGGATGCCCAAGCTTATTTTAACTCCATACACTTACTGCTTTTGTCCACAGAACAGAAAACTTATCTAGAACGTCCAATCACAGCCCCAGAAATTCTTGCTGCCATAAAATCCTTACCCTATGACAAGGCCCCCTAACCACATGGTTCCCCCCTAACTTTTATAAGCTCCTGGCCAAAGAATTAGTCCCTATTCTTCTCCACTTATTTTCTTTTTTTTGTCAAAAGGGGATCACAGACCACTCACTGTTAGAGGCCCTAATTATTGTGTTGCCCAAACCAGGTAAATCAAGTGACAAACTCTCAAATTACTGTCCCATTTCCCTCATGAATTATGGCATGAAAATGTTTGCTAAAATTCTTTCCTTCAGAATTATGCAGGTGTGGAAAAGCCTGATTGGCCCTGAGCAAGTGGGCTTCATG
Organism: Neoceratodus forsteri; assembly: GCA_016271365.2. Lineage (NCBI taxonomy): Eukaryota > Metazoa > Chordata > Ceratodontiformes > Ceratodontidae > Neoceratodus > Neoceratodus forsteri. Next base: position 742,086,218 of record CM057449.1, read on the forward strand.
AGGGGTAGAACCTCAGCCGATCACCTCAGAAAGTTGACACATATCTTCTCTGCCTCCAGAGAAGCTGATCACCCTATGGCTCTGGTCTTCCTGGACACAGAGAAGGCATTTGATAGGGTCCAGTGACATTTCTTGTTTCTAGTACTAGGGAAATTTGGATTTCCTGCCTCTTTCCTATGCTAGATACGGATACTATATTTCCATCCAACCGCAAAGGCGAACTGCAACGGGGTACTGTCGAAAGGCTTCTCGCCACACTCTGGTACACGGCAGGGCTGTCCCTTATCCCCCTTATTGTTCAACTTATATTTAGAATCTTTAATTCATACCTTGAGAACTTCCCCGCATATTTTTGGAACACCGGTTGGAAGCTTGGAGCCAAGACTATCTGTGTATGCAGATGATATTTTGCTTCACTTGTCTCAATTAACCTCCTCCATAACTGAAGTCCTGTGTCTTATCCAAGAATTTGGAAAATACTCCGGATATAAACTTAACCTTGACAAAACGACCATGATGCCCCTAAACCCCAAGGCTACTTTTGCTGAGTGTGCCCACTTTGGTTTCACATGGGCAAGAGAATTGAAATACCTAGGAATTATTTTGTCCCCAAATCGACCTACCCTGAAAGCACAAAATTTGGATAAGCTGGTGGAAACCATCAAACTAGACCTTCATAGGTGGTCCTCCCTTTCCCTATCCCTGCAAGCCCGCATTAGTGTCATACAAATGAATACCCTCCCACGCCTACTCTACCCTATTAATCTTTTAAATGTATACCTCCCCCAAAAATGGTTCCAACGGGTCCACTCCAGTATCACCCAGTTTATCTGGAAAAGGAAAACTCCTAGAAGGGCCTACACTAAACTGAGTGACCCGAAGCACTTGGGGGGGGGGGTCTTAAGCTGCCCAATTTACATATCTACTATCTGGCTAGCCACATTGCCAAATATACCCGGTGGCTCACAAACATAACTCAGGAATCCGGCTACACCCCCATCTGGTTACAAATGGAAAGATATCACTTTCAAGAACATGGGATATCCCCCTCTAGCCTACTTTATACTTCTTTAAATAATTTACTGATCGCCCTTCAGGGCTCCGTTATTAAGGTCTCCATGTGTGTACATGCCCAATTGTGTAGATCCCTGCGATATAATAACCTTCTAGATGTCCAGCAACCACTTTGTGGTAATCCCAATTTTAAATTGGGGGCAAAATGTTATCCGCTCTGACTTTTCCAGAATTGCAAGATAAACACACTGTAGACCTTTTGGTTGAGGGGCGGATTCCTAGTAGTAAGGACTTGCTAACCCTACTTAACCTTCCCACAAGGCATATTTTCCATATTTTCCAGCTGCAACATGTGCTGATCAGTTGGTTTGGAACCTCAGAATGGACTATAGACAATAACCACTTCACCTCCACAGTCTTGTCACTGGTCAAACAGCCCGATGCGGTATCTTCTCGAGTGTCCTTCTTATTCATGTACCTGTTCCCTGAGATTTCTGGCAGTTAGCACTACTGGCAATCTGCTCTAACCAACATGATTTTAGATTGGCATACTCTATGGAAAGATATGTACCACTATGTGTCCACCGATAAGCTACACCTTACTCAGTTTCATATCCTACACAATATCTATTACACCCCCCTCCATCTCCACATGATGGGGAAACTGCCCACTACTTAATGTACTAGGTGTAACTCATCAGAGGGCAATCTTTTACATACAGTATATTATGGGAGTGCCCTAAAGTCACCCCTCTGTGGGGCAGGATTAAGGCAGACCTGGACCCCCCTTTAGGGTTTCAGGATTGTTTTTCTCCTGAAGTCTATATACTGGGTAATGTAGCTAACATTCCAGTCAAGGAACATAAGTTTTACAGAACCTTAATCTCAATGTCAGTTAAAAGGGTCATACTGCATCCTTGGCTTGATCAAGAGACTATTACTTACCAGGAATGGCTAAATGAAATGTTATTTAATCTCAGGGTTGAGAAGAAAATAGCCAGCATCAAAAACTGGTACATATCTTTCACTAAAAGGTGGAGTAAGTTGGAAGCTTTGTTGCTAGCCCACTCTACCCCCTAATATTTACGCAACTGATTTTTATCCCCCACTTGTTTATCATGCTTGTTTTCCAAAACTGTCATGCAGAGTATAAGGGTATAGTACTGAACACCTATACGTAGGTGTTCTCTTGGCACCCATAATACATTTTTCCTGAGTGTAGGTCTCCAGGGCAGGGGGTTAGGGAGGGGGGAAGGGAAGGGGGGATTTGGATGTCATGTTATGTTCTGTGTACGCGTATCTGTTAGTGTTTGCTATATTAGTTTGATTATTTATGTGTGTTTCTTAGTGATCCCACTCATTGTTGGTCTGGGGAACATTGCTGTACACTATATGGCATTGTGGCCGAATGTATTTTATTATGTATTGTCTTACTTGTGAAAATGAAAATGGTAATAAAGTACATTAAATTAAAAAAAAAAAAAGCTTAGCAGGAGGTTCCTGCTCCTTAGAAGAGGCCAACACAGAGGATTTCTTGGTCGGTGCAGAGCCATGCGCCAAGGAGGGAGCCGAGGACCCAATTCCCGAGGTGAAGAAAGTGCACAAGGGCGTAGCCTTCACTTTCGAGGAGGGTGGCACCGGTTGTGAGGCCAGGCCTTGCTTACCTTCAACTGACGCCAGAGTCTGGATGTGCCCAGTAAACTCACATCATTCTTGCAAGTGTTTCAAATGGTGGGAACAGTCCGAACCGCCTGAGCCCAAAGAAGAAGCCTTTTTGTGGGGACAGCGTGAACAGGAGCATGGGTGGGACGGGCTCTGGTCCTTGTCACGGGACTTATGGTGGGCCGACTTGTCCTTATGCCTGGCCAAGAACTTCTCCCCTGGAGTGCTCTGCATCACTGCGACCTGCTTCTCTAGAAGATGGGCCTTGAGTGCCTTCAGGTGTCGTATCCTTGTCCGGCTGGTAAAGACGCAGCAGATTTTGCAACCCTGGGCGTCATGGTTTGAGCCCAGGCAGAACACGCAGGCCTCGTGGGAATCCTTGGCAGGGATCTGGTGGCCACAGGAGCACTTCATCTTCTCTGGTCCCAACGAAGGCACCAACGATGGTGAAGATGACATAGAACGAGAACTTCTAATGAGAAGAATTTGAGTTTGAGGAAAAAATGGAGAAAAAAAGGAATGTTGCTGACTGCTAGACAACAATCTAAAAGCAACCGTTCAGAGCAGGTCTGTGGCAGGAAAAGAACTGAGGTAGGGCTGGGGACCGCCCCCTTTTATACCATTGGCCGACATCAGGGTGAAGCTGACATTGGGGGCAGCCCCCACTGGGCACTACTAACTAAAAGTTTTCTGATGGGTCCTAGTGCCTGCGCCATAGTCCTAATGGTAAGATAGCCTGCTGCAAGAGCTCTCACTCAAAGTAAAATCTCAGTAATCACTTCACCAGAAAGCATCTTGTACAGAAATAAAACAATGCTGGTGTGGCACACACAGAGGTGATACAAGTCACTGACCATAAAAACATTACCAGTATAAATGACTACTGTAAGCTCAGCGAACAACAGCAAGAAAAATTATCTACAATCCTAAGTAACCAGCCCATTAGCACAGTCGAAAGCCACACTAACATTACAACAAACAGGACCATCAGCGCTAACAACCTGTCAACTTCATGGGACTCCTACTTCAAAAACCTAACATTTCATGCCAAAAACATAACTATTCAAATAGTATCAGGTAAATAACTCCAAACAGCCAAATTACATATATAACATTTTGTTACTAAAATCTTTTCTTGTGTCCTTCAACAGGTTCGATACCTGCACCCCCAAACAGAAAGGAGAATCTACAAGCAAGGACAAGAAAGAAGGAAAAAAAAATTAGAAAACAAAGGAAATTCAGCAACAGATAATTAAATAACAAAAAACAAATACTAACTTTTCACTTTTTCTCTTCCACAGAAAACACACTGCTGCCTATAAAGAGAAGACATGCTGATGTCATCGAAGACAGCGACTCCAATTAGACCAAGGTAATAAAGTAAAAGCATACACTATCAGTAACACAGCTAAGAAAAAACAAAAATAAGGATATTTAAAATATGAAACCAGTTTCCTTGCATTTTTTTCTCCATTTGCCTTTGCAGTCGTTATACACTGTGGTACTGTAAAAGTCAAACTGTTTCATTTTTATTTATTTATTTAAGGGAAATCAGATACACCTTTGTGCCAGGGGCTCTTTTACAAAGGTTCCACTTCAGGTTACTTGAAACATTAGGACAGGCAGTGGTACTGTGCAAAAGAGGAATAAACATAGCAGATGGAGGCCTTTGTCAATTACCAAAACACCACAATTGTGCAAATCACTTCTACAACAATTTAAACAATATAGATTCGTATAGGTAACCATCCGACAGAGAGAGGCGAGGCAGAGCCCGGTGTAAAGAGGGAGAAAGAGAGGGAGTAGGGGGTGGGTCAGGGTCAGCAAGGAGGTGTCTGGAGGAGTAGAGGAGGAGGAAGGAGTAGGGAGGGAAGGGTGGGGTATGGGGGATAAACCATTTAGTGTTAGCAGTCACAGGAGGCACAGGAGATGAGGTATTGACACAGGTTGAGCTTAAAGGCACCCAGGGTTGCTTTACTGGTAACTTCTACTGGCAGGGTGTTGAAAAAGGAGGAGGCTCTGAAAAAGAAGGATCATTGGCCTTGGGTAGTCCTGCAAAGGGGAACAGTGAAGGAGAGGTTGTTTGAATTCCTGGTTTGTTGTGGGCAGCTATATGGTCTCAGCAGTGCCTGTGATCCAGGGGGTAGTAGGTCCAATGTTTGCTTTTTTGCTAGGATGCAGGTTTGATATTTAATTCTGCCAGATAGTTGGAGCCAGTTTGCGTGTTCATAGATCTTGCAGGTGTGTGTAAGGTGGTTTGCAGATGTTTGGAGATGACATGCCTTGTTTAGTACTGTGGTGATGCGTCGGAGAGCTGTGTCAGTGGCAGACCTGTAGATCACAAGCCCATAGTCTATTATAGAGATTACTGAACTGTGAATGGCAGTGCTCAGGGCTTCATCCGTGAGGCAGTTCTTATGTCTATAGAGCAGGCCTATGCGGGTATTCACAGTTTTTGCTACGTAGTTGACATGTTCAGAGTATCCAAGTGTTGGGTCAAGAATCACCCCAAGATATTTAAATAGATGTACTTGTTTAAGGGTGGCCCCTTTGCTGCTTGAGATAGAGAGGTCTCTGTTTTTATGTTTGCTGTGGTTACAATGGAACAGCACTGATTTGGTTTTGCTGTAGTTAAGAATAAGTTTGTGGGAAATAAACCATGCCTCTACATCAGTGAAGCTTTCTTGTAGTAGCAACTGAAGAAAAGAGGTGTCAGAGTGGGAGGTGAAGATGACAGCATCATCGGCATAGAGTATGATTTTTTCTGAGCAAGATGAAGGGAGGCTGTTTAGGAAAATGATGAAAAGCATAGGACCCAGGATGGATCCTTGTGGGACTCCTGATCGGACCAAGAAGGGTGTTGAGAGGGGTTTGCCAATTTTTACCTGCTGTGTTCGGTCACTGAGGTAGCTTTGAAACCAAAGAGTTGTGTCTGGAGATAGGCCTATTAGAGATAGTTGTTGAAGCAATAGTGAATGGCTGACGGTGTCAAACGCCTTAGTTAGGTCAACGAAGGTGGCGCCAATGAGAGCCCCTTGGTCCAGGGCATTGTGGATGTAGGAGGTAAGCTCTAGGAGTGCTGTGGTTGTGCTGTGACCCTTGCGAAATCCGTGTTGTTCTTGACATAGCAGGTTATACTTAGTAAGGTATTCTATCAGTTGGTCAGCAGCTATTGTCTCCAGCAGTTTTGAGAGAGGGGGAGAATGGAGATTGGTCTATAGTTGCTTGAAACAGACTTATCGCCACTTTTGTGGATAGGTGTCACCATTGCTGATTTCCATTTTTGGGGGAATTGTGATAGCATGAGAGATTTGTTAAGGATTTTGGTGAGGGGGGTCAGGACTTCATCGAGAGTAGGAGTGAGGAGTTTCAGGTCGAGGGAGTCGCTGCTTGATCAAGACTTTCCAAGTACTCGAAGGACGTACTTTTTTGTGATGTCCTTGGAGACGGCTTTGAAGTAGAATGGCGGATTTCCCTCCAAATTTCTGACTTTGACTGAGTTAATGGTATCTTGAGGGGGATCAAAGAAAGTTGGTGGTAAAACATGGCTAAGGTTGGTAAATGCTGCATTAAAGGCATTTGCCATGGTGACTTGATCTGTGATGATGTGGCCATTTAGGTGGACCATAGCGGGTGGGACTTTTGTTTTTTTTCCAATTCGTTCCATTAGATTGGCCCAAAACTTATTTCCATCTTTCCAAGAGTTTGTTAGCACTCTGTTATAGCAGTTGGCCTTTTCGTTTCAAATCACGTGGGTGCAGGCATTTCTTGCAACTTTGAATGCTTGAGTGTCTGCCCTGTTTCTGGTCAGCTTAGCATGTTGCCAGAGGTGATCCCAGGCCTTCATTTGCTCAAGCAGACCAAGGTTGATTCAAGGATCGTTAACACCTTTAATCTTGCGTTTGATGAAGGGTGCATGTGCATCATAGGCTGTGCTGAAGCTTTGGATAAAGTAGTCAAGTGCAGTGTCCACGTCTGGGGCTGCATCTATAGGTGACCAGTCGTGATCTCGTAGGCATGTGTTTAGCGACCACAGGTGGCCAGGTAGTAGTTTTCTACTGTTGATGATTTGGGGGGGGGGGTCTTAATGAATTTGTTGGACCATGAGAGTAGGACTGGTGAGTGGTTGCTTATACAGTTGGGGAGAACTACTGTATTAGTAATGTGTTCAGGGCAGTTTGTAAGAACCCAGTCCAGAAGAGTTGAGGTACCTGTTCTGTAGTTTACTCGGGTGGGTGTTTTAACCATTTGGGAGAAATTGGCAGCTGTCAAGGCATCCTTGTACTTATTTGCACTGGGGGAAGACCAATTTACATTAAAGTCCCCGAGAAAGATAGTTTCAGATTTCTGATCTAGGGAGTGAACGATGTCCAGTACAGAGTTCAATCCTTGGTTGGTAAGTTTGGGGGTACGTAGGCTGATGCCACCATCAGTGTTTTATGGTGGGTCCCCAGATGTATTTTTGTGGCAAGAACCTGGATGTCGCTCGCAGGGTGAGGTATAGGTAGGGTGTGCCCGATTAGAGTGTCCTTTAGGTACAAGGCACAGCCTCCCTCCTTCTTGGAGCATCTGTCTTGCCTGAAAATGGCATAACCCAGAATTATTATTGCAGTGTCGGGGGTCTTAGGTGATAGCCATGTCTCGATTACTGATATTATATTTGGGTTGTGGAGTATGACCCAGGCAATGAGAAGATCTAGCTTTTTGAGGAGGCTGAAGATATTGATGGTAGCCAGGCGGAGACCCCCACATGTGTCAGCACCACAGGGGCTAGACTGTTGGGGGCCAGGGTTTGGGTGAACATTATCTGAGAGGAGGATCAGCATCAGAATTAGGGACTTTAAGAGAGTTTTGATATACTTCTTTTGTCCCCGTACTGTTAATGTATTAGGAGCCTCTTTAAAGGGATAGTGATTTGAATGGGAGAAACCAAACCTGTTAATAGGAGAGAGATGCCGAGGAGCATGGGAACATGTGTTCTTGATGGCAGAGCCATCCACAGGTGAAGCGGTCTGGGTGGTGTGTTTTGGGCGAGAGTTAGGGAGTAGTTGTACGTGATTGTCCCTGGGGTAGATAATGGGAATTCGGTGGAGAGGTAGGTGGTATTTTGGGGTCGCAGTATAGCAGCCCTTCCAGAGTAGATGATCAGATTGAGAATAATAAGCATGCTCATTTGTGGGAAAGTGGTTCCCATACTTAAACGTAGAGAGGGGTCAGAAATATTGTTCTCTGGGGCAGAAGGTATGGGCTTTTTAGGAGGAGGTGGGATAAGTCTACTGATAGATAACAAGAGCAGAGTAGATGAGAACTGGGCAGTACCCTTGGGGATTTAATAGAAGTCGGGGACGTGGTGGGCGGGTGTGGCTGGCAGTAGCCTGTGGGAGTGAGCTAGAAAGCCAGGGCGGGGTTTGGGTGTATTTAAACAGGACCGGGTGGGGGTGGGTGGGCCAAAACATCAGGCAGCTAGGCGCCTTTCCTGGGTAATCAGTCCCTCAGGGCAGAGTCCGTACCTGAGCTTCTGTGAGGGGCTGGTGGCTTCAGACCTGGACTGCGGATGGCAGTCTGGCAGGTCGGGTCCATTAGAGAACAATGGCTGTGGCTCTCAGACTACCTGAAAAGAGAAGGACAGAGGGGAATTAAATAAGAAAGGCAGGTGGGTGGGGCTGCTCGTGGAGCTAAAAAGAAATGCAAAATGGCATAAACGGGAAGGGGTGTTGCAGACCAAAATGTTAGGCAAGGTGCCACAAGGTCTGAGACAGCAAGAACAGGACTGTTTAAAACACAATACTAGAGTAAAAAGGTGAAAGGGGGGGTTCAAAGGCCTGAACTGAGATCGCTACTGGGTCTTATGAGGGAACACACTACAGGCCCTTAGATTAAATCAGTAAACTTCAACTATAAAATGCTAGCAAGACAGTATTAACAGAAATCATAATCTAGTACAATATAATTCAAGCATTAACAATGCAGAGCTATATGGAGCCAATCGGAGTGCTCCTGGGGCTGACTGCAGCCAGTAGGTCACAACAGTAACACACTCTGGATATAAACCCACAGACAGCTGTCCTCATGTAAAAAAGAAAAATTAGGCAGCTAGGGCTCCCTTCCTGGAGGCAATCAGTCCCTGAGGGCAAGTCTGTACCTGAGCTTCTGTGAGGTGCTGGTGGCTTCAGACCTGGACTGCAGATGGCATTCTTGCAGGACAGGTTCATCAGAGAACCACGGCTGTGGCTCTCAGACTACCTAAGCTTCTGTGAGGGGCTGGTGGCTTCAGACCTGGACTGCGGATTGCAGTCTGGCAGATCGGGTTCATCAGAGACCACGGCTGTGTTTCTCAGGCTACCTGAGCTTCTGTGAGGGGCTGGTGGCTTCAGACCTGGACTGCAGATGGCAGTCTGGCAGGTCAGATTCATCAGAGAACCATGGCTGTGGCTCTCAGACTACCTGAGCTTCTGTGAGGGGCTGGTGGCTTCAGACCTGGACTGCGGATGGCAGTCTGGCAGGTTGGGTTCATCAGAGAACCACGGCTGTGCTCTCAGACTATCTGAGCTTCTGTGAGGAGCTGGTGGCTTCAGACCTGGACTGCGGATTGCAGTCTGGCAGGTCGGGTTCATCAGAGAACCATGGCTGTGGCTCTCAGTCTACCTGAGCTTCTGTGAGGGGCTGGTGGCTTCAGACCTGGACTGCAGATGGCAGTCTGGCAGGTTGGGTTCATCAGAGAACCACGGCTGTGGCTCCCAGACTACCTGAGCTTCTGTGAGGGGCTGGTGGCTTTAGACCTGGACTGACCAGGCCAGCATAATAAAAAAAAACAATCACAGGAAACATTTTCAAAATGTTTCTCTAACAGATGAAGCTTGAACATTGTGATGAACCCACGTGAAGGAAAAATACTGCAGAGGCTGCTCTGCAACCTGAAAGGGAAAAAAATCAGTACCCACAGTTGTTTTCAAGTCTGTCTTCTAACCCTTTTAAGCAACTACACCAGCTGTTGAAAGAATGACATTTTGATCCTCAGTTCCACTGTTAGAACAAACAAAAAAAAAACTAACATCACCTTCTAATGAACGAAAGTTTGCTTCTTGACGTCCTGTAACAAAAACAAATGGATTTTTGATGTGACATGTCACTAACCTTGTTTTCAACATAAAGTCTATAATCTCTAGTCCACAAATCTTCTTTTCTACACCATACCATAAATAACCAAGTAAAAAATAAAGTGTTGCAATAAAAAAAAAAAACATAATCCACGGGCCCAGAAAAAGAATTCTCGATGAACAGTACCACGAAGCAAGCAATCCTCAACCAAGCAGAAATCTAGAAAACAAACGAAAAATAAAAAAAGCCCAAAAAACAAAAATGATAATCCTGCTTTCCAATGACAGCATCACGTTCTGAAGACATAGACACTCCATCAACAGAAAAAAAAAGGACATATAAACCCAATCTCCTATAAGACCTTCCCTGTGCACTAAAGAAACTCCAACTCCTCCTGGATGAACTACAGTCCTGCTCTTCTGATGAGAGGCTCCAGATGACCCACAGGCTACAACTGTTATGTCCCAGGCTGCTATCCCCTTCTACAAGGCTGCAGAACCCGTGGTGTCATTTCCCATGTGCACAATAATCCTCCCCACACAAGGCCTCCGTCTGGTGACTTCCACAACTGCATGCCAAACAATCACTTGTGAAAGCATGCTTCACACGAAGACCCTCCGACTTAAACAAGAAACAGTCAATTAGAATTGCTCCACTTTCGATAAACCCAATAGTCAATCACACTACAGTACCCACGTGGGGTCAACAACAATATCTATTCACAGAAAAGGTCCCACACCCTGCCAGCCAATCATATTCAAGCCATTCATTCCTATGACAAAATTTGAAGTCTCAATGGCAACCTAAAACTAGAAACCAAACCACCAGAAATCATGAACATATAAACAACCCAAAATTTAACAGAACCCCCCATAAAATCAGCAGAAAAACACACAAAACACTGAAAGAGGTATAGCATAAGTGAAATATGCTACCCCCATACTGGAAATATTGGCAATAATTTTTTGTTCTCGTGCTGATTGACCCAGACATCACTCATGGCTTCACCATTCAATGATGTCATCAGGTCAATCAGCACTCAAACAAAAAATATTGGTAATATTTCCAGTATTGGGGTAGCATATCTCTTATGTATTACATGGATGGGCCTTTCTCTTTATAGTAGTGGTTAGCAGTTAAAATATTTCCCTGAGTACCCTTTCCCTGTATATGCAGTTGTGATCAACACTAACAGTAACCATCCAAATGTTTTATATAAAATAAAAGATAGTACTCAGAAATAAGCACCTCAAGGGAGCTAACCAGTTAATAAGTTGCCTGCCCTTAGGGCACATGGCTTTATGATCTGGTTAGTTCCCTTGATGGATTTTCTTTGTATTCCACACTTACCCATATTTTATTATCTATCTATATCTATCTATCTATCTATCTATCTATCTATCTATCTATCTATCTATCTATCTAATCTACATTTACAAAGATAATCAGTGATAGATGTGAAAAAAAAACTAAGGTTCAAGATACCAAGATATCACCTATTAGTTACATCACAATGTCAAGATATCACCTATTATAGGGCATAGCCAAATGGCAACCAAGATGGCCAAATAGTCTGTGAGCTCTGGGCCATACTAAGACAATCCATTTAAATCCAGGTAGATAAATACCATATTCGAGGATTAAAAATAGAACATAAAATACAGAATTCACCAAAGATGAAGACAAGCAGAAATCTAAGTTCCCAGACAATGCCTACGTCAGCAAAAAAGAACAAGCCTGATGCGGTCTCCCCTGTGCACTCTCATGCCCTTGTGGGCATGGCAGATGACTCCTTGATGGACTTGATGTGAGAAATAAAAGCATAGCTGGATCAATGGCCACACTGATAGGTTAGGTCACCCAAATCAAGACCAGGCTATCAGGCATGGAAGTCCATCTCAAAGGCTTTACAGGCTGGATTGTGGAAGCTGGGCATAGGATCAGGGTAGCAGAAGACATGCTGGCAGAAGTGGAGTTGAGGTCCATTGACAATAGCCATGAAATAGCGGCTCTGCAGAAGACAGTCCTCCCATCTGATTGCTAAGGATGGAGAAGCAATAATAGAATACCTGGAATCCCTGAGGGTGGTGAAGGAAAAAACAACTGAATTCCTGCAGATGTCTCTCCCTGAAATCCTTAACTATTTCTGTGACACCCCAATGGAGTTTGAGAGAATACACTGTAGGCTTCAGCTGAAGCTGACTGCACACAACGCAAGATCCAGAATAATCATGGTATGTCACACTCCCAAGTGAAAGAACAAATCATGCAGCTAGTGAGGGTCAAAAAGAAACTCATCTGGGAGCTCTCCATACTTCCTGACCTGCCAAATCAGATCCTGGACCTGCGGAGTCCATTTTGGTAGACCAAGCAAATACTCTGGGACAACACTATCAAATATGCCATGCTGTTTCTAGCCACACTGAAGATCACAGCAAATGGAACTCACTGGGAATACAACAACCCCAGTGAAGTACTGGATTATGTGAGGTGGGAAACAGGAGCAGTTCAACAACACAGAACAGAAAATGGCACCAAGAAGACGTGTTGCCCATCTACATGGATCAATTTCTCCTTGTCCTCCCTTTATGCATCTACTTAGTTGCCTGTGATGTGACTACATTCTACCTCAGTAGAGTGCATTTTATCTTGTTTTATTTGCTTGTTCCTCACCTGGGTTGGCTCCTGTTTTAGCCGCCCCTGAATATATTCTCCTTTTGCCAGGGCCACTCATCGCAGCTAGTGACAGTGCTAGGAGCTGTGGGGGAAGCAGCTCATGAACATGTGCAACTGTAATCCCTGTAATCTCCATCCTTCCTTTCTTATGCCATTCAGAGCAATACCCAGAAGTTTTGTGACATCAGCCACACGCCCCCCACCCATCCATCCACAGAGCATACTGTAGAGAGCTGGCATGCTCAGATTCTGGAGGTGTGGATTGCCAAGCTGGCAGCACAAACAAGTGCTACGACTCCAGGAACTCAGCTACCCCCTGACCTGCAGGATTAACTGCTCCTTTTCACCACAAGGGAGGGCCACAGACACTATAATACTGCTATGACCAGCTATAGCAGGGACCTGGCTGAGGGAAGAAAATTTTATGACAGTGGAGGTTATCAGGAGCTAATCTACACTGGCTGGAATAAATGCTATTAAGGGGTCCTGGTGCACCCCATTGGAACTTGGTCGACCAAGGCCTGGTGTCTTGTTACCACACCGGAGGCCATGATGGAAAGCCAGGACAAAGAATAGCTTCGTGTCAGCTACAGGCTGTGTTTGCAGTATGAGAAGATACCAGTAATTGTGTTTATGTGTATGTTTATACTACTGTTCAGTGTTCTGCTGTTAACTGTTCTGAAACATGGTAAATGCATTTCTGTGCTCCATGAGTGTCAAACATATTACTGGGGAAAATCCAGAGAGGAAGGAGACAAACTACATAGGAGGATACCATTTCATAACAATCGACAACCCACAAAGTGCAAATGGCGTCACCTGAAATTAGTGTCTTGGAATGTGAGCAGGATGTGAAGCCCTGTCAAGAGAACCAGGGTGCTGACACATTCAAAATCTCTGAAATGTGATAGTGTAACGCTACAAGAGAGTGAATGACAAAAGCTGAAGCCCTTAAACTGAGCAGAATATGGGTTGAACAGGTATTTGACAGTTCGTTTAACTGAAAGAAAGGTGGGGGTAGTCATACTGTGTTGAAAAGGCCTCAGTTTCACTGCTAGTAGAGTATTTGGGAGAGGCATATCATCTTAAGGACTACAGTATTATTTTGCTCCACAAGGAGAGATTCAGTGCTTTCCATCTGGCCAAGTTCCCTGAGCACTGGGGCTGTGTCCATTGTTATGATTTTGCAGGTTTGGGCTGGAATTACTATGTACAAGTATGTGAGGCTCTTAAATGCCCACTTCATTTGGTATTAAGTAAACTGTGGCTTTACACAGGTCTAAGAGAGTGGATGCAGCTCAGGTGTGCTCCAATTTATGTCGAATTCCGACAGTGGGGAAACAGACTTGTATTGTGACATCACTGATAAGGAATGGCGACACAACTAGCAGACAGCATACAAAAGCTGTAGGGAAACATAAAGCCACTTCATTCAGTATAAAATATTTCACAGGTGGTACTGCACAGCAACAGTACTGCAATGCATGGGTCTGCTCCACCACGTCTTATCCTGGAGGTGTGCTGCATCAGAGGTAGACCTGCTTCACATACTTCAGAAGTGTGGCAAACTTGGAGAGTTCTGGGAGGGAATCAGGCAGATACAGTATGTGAGGAGACTCCACAAAGACAACTTCCGTAGGGCCCCCAACTGTGTGTGGTAGGAATCAATATGGATATCAGAGGTATTTCTCCTGAGAGGCTCAGATGGCAACATAGCACACTGCTGTGCACCAAAAGATTGATTCTCTCCAAATGGTAGCAGCCCACCCACGACAGGTGAATCAGTGGATTCAAAATATAGCTAAACCAGCAGCAAAAGAATTACTGTCATACTTTGCACTAAACAGAGTAGAGACATTCCACCAAATAGAGGGACCCTTTCTGACAGCCCCGACAGCACAGGAGTCAGGGATCGGAAGGTTTATACCAGAGTCAGAAACCTACAACCTCACCCACCCACCCACTGAGTAACAGGAAAGTAACACCCTACAGAGGTATAACCCCCACCACACTACCTGCCTAATATTTCTTTGTGTTCCTCTGACAAGCCAGTAATGAGTAATTTATTTATTATAGACAATGATTGATCATAGTAACATAGAAGGTGTCGACAAATAATAGTCAGGGATCTAGGGTTCTTGAATGGGGTTGGACCCGACACCTCTTGCTATACTTTTGGAAAGAAGAGACCCCCCCCCCCGTACCATAATCAAGATGCCTGCTCTGTCACAACTCGTGTTCAAGTTGTGAAATTTACTGAAATAAGTACAACTTGAATAAAAAATGTGAGAAAAATCTGGAAAAGTGAAAATGTACCATCTAATGTTTCTACCAGTTATGCACATGGAGGCTATTCACATAAAACACATTTCACTGTCTTCTTGTCTTCACAGTACAGACCAGTATATGCAAGTACTGTAGGAAAATATTTCCAAAATTGCTGATTTTTCAGCTAAATTTTTGAATAGACTTCATGGTGTTTCCTCTGACAAAGTAATCATTACATTTATATTACAATTAGAGATGCAGTAAGTTTAAATTCACCTGTGAAATTTACTTGAAGTGGTCAACTTTGAAA
This sequence comes from Neoceratodus forsteri, assembly GCA_016271365.2. Classification (NCBI taxonomy): domain Eukaryota; kingdom Metazoa; phylum Chordata; order Ceratodontiformes; family Ceratodontidae; genus Neoceratodus; species Neoceratodus forsteri. Next base: position 742,101,246 of record CM057449.1, read on the forward strand.
TCATGTAGCACTAAGCGAAATTTCCATTCAAAGGTCGAAATTTGACTTTAATGGACTTCATGTTCTGCACTTCGAGCTCACTTCACGTTACAGTTTGAGAAGGCGGAGGTGGCAAGAAACAGCCCACAGATCACAAGTCTGACTGTCTGCAGGTCACATGATGCAGGCAGGCAGTTAATTAGACAGGAAGTCAGTGAATTAGTTTCACTTTCTCTCTGAGAAGGAGCTGACTAGGCGGCATTGTGTAAAGTCTGTGGACAGTGTGCTTTTCTGGATAAATTTTTCAAGATATTGAGCTGTTTTTTGTGCTTTTATGTTTTTGTATTGTCTTGGTAAAGTTTTGCAGGCAGTTTGAGTTTATTTTAAAACTTCGTTTAGTTAAAAAAGGTCGTTTATTTTGGTTACTTAGTTTTAGTTAGTGTAGTTTTTTGCTAGTATTTCTACTACTATTTTTTTGTTTGAGTTTTGATTTATGTCAAGTTTTACTTAACATGGAGAGAGGCGGCCAAAGTGGTGGGCAGCAGCGGCCTCGAATGCACGGCGGCCTGGGATGACAATTTCGCCTTAACCACAATCTTCTTTCGACCATGAGTGGTCCCTCACAGGCACAGCAGCACAACAGTGGCCATGTGGTGCCAGAAGCAGCAGCAGCTGTTGCTAGTGTTTCAGCCACTGCCAGCCCCGCAGCAGTAGAACAGCAGCAGGAACCGCAGCAGCAGTAAACACAGCAGTAGCAGCTTGTTGTTGCCCCTCTACCAACAGCAGGACAGCAGATGGCATTATGTGGTGCCCCTCCCCCACCCACTGCCTGTGCCTGATCCTCCCCGCAGCTCTCCCATCTGACAGTTTTTTATCTGCTTCCCTGGCGACCCAGTGGAAGTCAGGTGTAAGCTGTGTGATGCACTGGTACATCGGGGGCACAAGGGAGGCCACTTGGGTATAGGTGGTCAGCGAACGCGCCTTTTGGGGCATCACCATGCAGAGTGGGAAGCAAAGCTGTAGGAAGTGCCAGCCACTCCTGCAGCCGAAGCTGAAGCGGTAAAGGGTCCACCTGAGTGGCACTGCAGACAGATGGCCAGGGCATCAGAAGTGGCGGCTCCCACAGCTGCACACCACGAGTGCAACTCCCCACAACAGCCTGCCACACAGGCTGGCCTTCCTGTGCTGTGCTGTGCTGTGGGCAGAGGCTGAAGCCATAAAAAATGTTGTGGAGGGTGCAGTGCAGCAGCTCAGCCGCACTGAGGGACAAAATGCTGAGATAATTAGAATGTTAACAACAATTACTTGTGGTCAGCCCCAGCCACCACAGGAACAGTAAAAAAATATTACGTCACAAAATCTTCCCCCAAAAACCTGTCCTCTGCTTTTACTTTTTTTCTTAGGCAATATTATTTTTATTACAACCTAAGTATGTAATTTATATTCAATTAATGTTTTCTTCCTTATGTTAATTTTGTTAATCCTGTATTTCTTGATTCCCCACCTCCCCCAAATGCCCCAACCCCATTCTGCTTTCTGCAATAGAAATGTTTTTGTTCTTACTCCTTACTTTATTTTATGTAATCAGTCATGTGGTCAGTAGCTTTGTGCACATTCCGTGCTTTCATTTCATTTGAAATTGCGGCACCAAAACGCCCTCTTATGGACACTTCTATTTCATTGTGCGCTGCTGCACCACAATTTCACCTGTAATTAAATCACGCAGTGTCTGCGATTTTGCTGACCCTCTGTCATGTAAAAAATAAACTAAATTAAGTCACAACTCCTAAAATGCTTGTTATTTTTCTGATCAGTTTTACAGGGGATTATTCTTCCAATGCGGACTGGACACTAATAACACATGCTGAATGATGTAGCATGATATCAGTATAATCCGGACATATTCATAAAATATAGTAATTATTTATTTTATTTTTTTTATTTATTTAAAAGTTGATAACCAGGAAAATTACCATAAGCCGAAACTTGTTTCCAGGTGCAACCCGGGGGAAGGGGGTACAAGAGTCATACAAATAGAATGTAGAAATGTAACAAAAACAGAGCCTATACATTGCAGGTACTATGTATAAGTAGTTACAAACTAGGAAACTAAGTACAATAAATACAAACTCGGATACAAGATATATACAGTGCTTCTCAGTAAGAGTAAGATGGGCACTGACGTACTATGGTAAGCAAGGGAATAGGAAGGAGAACAGGTACAGGAAGTAACAGGAGTTGGTCTGAGTAAGTGTTGATGGGTAGGGAAGGAGGGAGGAAGACGAGTTTGGGAGGGAAGGCTGTTCCAGAGGGAAGGAAATCTATAGGAGGAAGAGAGTTTGCCAGCAAAGGTTCGGACACGAGGGAGAGAAAAGGTGCAGGAACAGCTAGACCGTGAGTTATAGGGTGAGGGAGCAACAGGATTAAGGAGGGACGCTAGGTAGAAAGGAAGTGACCCAAACCAGTACTTATTTATTTATTAAATTTTGGTGATGAGGTAGGCCCACTGAGCCCCAAAGGTCCCTTTTTCAGGGGTGACCCGGGATAACAATACATGTTTTAATACAGTGGAAACACATTTGGTCACAAGATTATACAGGCTTACTTGGCAGTTACAGACATGGTTATCATCATGACACAGTTTTACCTAGGTGCTACATGGCATAGTATTATATATGATGTTGTATATAGGATAAAGGGACAAAGGTGTCCTGGATCTTGAGAGGCGGAGCAGTGAAAGGAACATCGCTGTGTGAGTCACTGCAAAGACAGGGGTGAGTAGAGGTTGCAGTGATGAGTTAAGGGCAGAGAGTTTGAGGTGAACCTGCAAAATGCATGAAACAGGATGTCCAGTTTGGTGAGAGAGAGGTGAATGGAACAGCACTGAAAACTATATCAGCGTAGTCAAAGGCAGGGAGGATCCATTTGACTACAAGATCACATCTTACAGGGAGGGAGAGACTGGCCCTGTGATGATAGAGAAGCCCAAGTTTAGGGCGCAGTTTAGTGTGCAGTGCATTGAAGTGGGAGGACAAATCAAGGGGGGGTCGAGCCAGACACCAAGGTACTTGAATGTGGAGACGTTGTCAAGAGGGGTGTTAGTAGAAGAGAAGAAGTGAGGGAAGCTTGGCAAGTTTTTGTTTAGAGCAAAAGGTCATACCCACTGTTTTTTTCATATTCAGTTTTAGGCAAATTATGGTGGGTGGTTGATTGTCATGGTATGTGACTTTATGGTATTTTGATTGTAGTTGTAAAATGTATGTTTCACATGAAACAGTAACCAAAAATTAAGACAGCGTGACAATTAAAGCATCAGTGCAAGAATGTGGTTACACTTTTGACTGATACTTTTTATTCTATTTTACACTGCCCCATATCTAATAACTTGTGTATACACATATGCTACCCTTCTTTCAACAATGTATGTTATTCTGCATTACTCCATTTTTTAAAATGAGAAATAATAAAAGTAGTGTTCATTGTAATGTTCCTCTGTGACCTGGTTTTCTTCAGTATTCCCAGCTGTTTTTGAACAGATACTGTTCTATTATGTCATGTAGCACTGTCTGCTGCATGCGACTTCATTGTAGTCACAACAAAACTGAATTTAAATAGTTGCTGTCCAAAAGCATGTGAGAATACTGATCTCAACCTGGTGCAAGACCAATTAAAATGAGTGCTCCATTTATTACTTCCGAGTCAGAAAAAAATGTAGTGCTGCATACTTAAATTGTTAGAAGAAGGGTATCGTTCATATACACAAGTTATTAGATGAGGTGGCAAAGTAAAATAGAAAATAAAAAGTATTGGTCAAAACTGTAACCGCATTCTTGCACTGATGCTTTCATTGTCAGGCTTTGTTACTTTTTGGATACTGTTTACTGTGTTAATGTTTCGTAGTATACATACCAACAACAACTACAGTCAAAATACCCTAAAGTCACCTGAAGTCACCTCAACTGCCATGGCAACCTTCCCCCCAAATACTTTCCTATCTTCTGAATGTTGTTGGCTTATAGTATACGTTATTTAGCATGCAGTATTAGTGTCCCAATGTGAATAATAATCCTCTGAAAATGTGTTCATAAAATTAACAAGGATTTTGTGATGGTCATAATAATTATAAATCCACAGCTCCCTCTAATGTTCCACTCACTATTATGGTTTCCCCAATAGAAACAATTTTTTTCTTATTACTTTCCTTATTGTATTTTTTAAAATTCCCATGGTCACCAATTTTCAGATGCTGCATGCTTTCATTTACTTTGCATTTGCAGCACAGAACCACACACTGCAATACACTTTTATTGAAGTGGGAGGTGTGTCAATTTAGTGACACCTGTAGTGAGAGCATGCCGTGTCCACAATTTTGCAGACCCTGCTATGACTTTTGAAAAATAAAGGTAAGTAAGAACTCTTACAAACTGCCTTCATATTGCAGAAAGCATAACGGTGTGATGCATTTGTGAGAGGTGTAATTTAGATTGGAATTATGACTTTTTTTCTTTTATTGGGTTAAAGCAGCAGTGCAATAATGACAATACCATTAAATCATCTACCATGCCCCAACCCCACCAAATGTCCTATATTGTGAATGTCCCACTGTTTTAATGTCATGAAAAGGCCAGATGAAGAATAAGGCCAGAAATGCATCACACTGTCCCAACTTTAAGTGAGAGCATTGCCTGGTGGTGACGCCAGTTGCTACTGCTGTTGTCCCATTGCTTTAATGTCATGAAAAGGCCAGCTGAAGAATAAGGCCAGAAATGCATCACACTGTCCCAACTTTAAGTGAGAGCATTGCCTGGTGGTGACGCCAGTTGCTACTGCTGTTGTCCCATTGCTTTAATGTTATGAAAATTCCAGATGAAGAATAAGGCCAGAAATGCATAACACCGTCCCAACTTTAAGTGAGAGCATTACCTGGTGGTGACAACAGTTGCTACTACTGTTGTTTCACTGCTTTAATGTCATGAAAAGGCCAGATGAAAAATAAGGCCAGAAATGCGTCACACTGTCCCAACTTTAAGTGAGAGCATTGCCTGGTGGTGACGACAGTTGCTACTACTGTTGTCCCACTGCTTTAATGTCATGAAAAGGCCAGATGAAGAATAAGGCCAGAAATGCGTCACACTGTCCCAGCTTTAAGTGAGAGCATTGCCTGGTGGTGACGACAGTTGCTGCTGCTGCTGTTGTCCCACTGCTTTAATGTCATGAAAAGGCCAGATGAAAAATAAGGCCAGAAATGCGTCACACTGTCCCAACTTTAAGTGAGAGCATTGCCTGGTGGTGACGACAGTTGCTACTACTGTTGTCCCACTGCTTTAATGTGATGAAAAGTCCAGATGAAGAATAAGGCCAGAAATGCATCACACTGTCCCAACTTTAAGTGAGAGCATTGCCTGGTGGTGACGCCAGTTGCTACTGCTGTTGTCCCATTGCTTTAATGTCATGAAAAGGCCAGCTGAAGAATAAGGCCAGAAATGCATCACACTGTCCCAACTTTAAGTGAGAGCATTGCCTGGTGGTGACGCCAGTTGCTACTGCTGTTGTCCCATTGCTTTAATGTTATGAAAATTCCAGATGAAGAATAAGGCCAGAAATGCATAACACCGTCCCAACTTTAAGTGAGAGCATTACCTGGTGGTGACAACAGTTGCTACTACTGTTGTTTCACTGCTTTAATGTCATGAAAGGCCAGATGAAAATAAGGCCAGAAATGCGTCACACTGTCCCAACTTTAAGTGAGAGCATTGCCTGGTGGTGACGCACAGTTGCTACTACTGTTGTCCCACTGCTTTAATGTCATGAAAAGGCCAGATGAAGAATAAGGCCAGAAATGCGTCACACTGTCCCAGCTTTAAGTGAGAGCATTGCCTGGTGGTGACGACAGTTGCTGCTGCTGCTGTTGTCCCACTGCTTTAATGTCATGAAAAGGCCAGATGAAAAATAAGGCCAGAAATGCGTCACACTGTCCCAACTTTAAGTGAGAGCATTGCCTGGTGGTGACGACAGTTGCTACTACTGTTGTCCCACTGCTTTAATGTGATGAAAAGTCCAGATGAAGAATAAGGCCAGAAATGCATCACACTGTCCCAACTTTAAGTGAGAGCATTGCCTGGTGGTGACGCCAGTTGCTACTGCTGTTGTCCCATTGCTTTAATGTTATGAAAATTCCAGATGAAGAATAAGGCCAGAAATGCGTAACACTGTCCCAACTTTAAGTGAGAGCATTACCTGGTGGTGACGACAGTTGCTACTACTGTTGTCTCACTGCTTCAATGTCATGAAAAGGCCAGATGAAGAATAAGGCCAGAAATGCGTCACACTGTCCCAACTTTAAGTGAGAGCATTGCCTGGTGGTGACGACAGTTGCTACTACTGTTGTCCCACTGCTTTAATGTCATGAAAAGGCCAGATGAAGAATAAGGCCAGAAATGCGTCACACTGTCTCAACTTTAAGTGAGAACATTGCCTGATGGTGGTGCCAGTTGCAGCTGCTGCTGTTGTTCCGCTGCTTTAATGTCATGAAAAGGCCAGATGAAGAATAAGGCCAGAAATGCATCACAGTGTCCCAACTTTAGTGAGATCTGGTGGTCAGTTTGATGCCTGCTGCATCACCGATAAATGTTGCCCTTTGTGTGTGCCTTCATACCACAATGGTGAGTAATTGTCCACCCCAGTGAAATTGTGTTTGGCATAGACACAGCCATTTAATTTCCATTGAATCTTGTTCTGTGTCATAAGCAGTCCGTCACGTTGTTCCTTTTCAGGAAATCATAATACTTATGGAATGATTCTACTTGACCACGGTGGACATGATGTTCACATCCACATGCCAGACATCCGTTATGAGTCTGACATCTAATGTGGTACTGTAACATTTAATTTTTATTCAGGACGTGGGGGTTCAATGCTGTGGTTGACTGAAATATTATAATTTCTGATTACTTTTGTTTCCCCTCTGGTCATATGCACACTTGTGTTCCACATGATTGGATGGTTGATGACTTTGGCTGTATGGAAACTGGCAAGCCATGTAAGGTAAATATACATTTTTTCTTTGGGGGGAGGGGGGCCATATTTGAAAACAAATTTCATTAATGTTTTTGTCTTCTTTCCAGGTCTTCAGTGTATCAATTCTTAACAGTTGTTCATCTTCAGATTGGACAATACCACCGACGGCAATCCACAGCCCCTCAATGTTACCTGAAAACAGATGATGAAGAAATTATTAGGAGTTCATTGCACCACCATATTCAGTTCCCAGTGTGGTTGTTCCTGTCTTCTGTTATATCCAGCTTCAAATACAAAGCTATTACTAAACCCCATTATCCAGCTTAAAATACCAAGCTATTAGTAAACCCCTTATCCAACTTAAAATTCCAAGCTATTAGTAAAGCCCTCAAAAAATGAACATGTTTAGTGAGTGACACACTGGCCCACTGTCGTACTTACATTACATCATGGGTTTTCAGGGCCAGGATAACACATTGTACAACCTTGGCGTACTGAAGTATGCCTGTCCCATCTATAAAGAAAAAATATATTATCTCGCCTGTATGTCACCACCGTTGAATGCTTTACACTGGTGGAAAAAAATTAGATAAAAAAATGAACGAGGAAATAAGAGTGAAACTTACCTGTAGATATTATCCTTTAGGTGGTAGGAGTACTGCAGTCCTGCAAAGTTACACAGTCTGTAACCTGTAAAAAAATAATGAAAATCAGTTGCCTGTATTTGGTGAAGTGACAGTGGCATCTTTAAAACAGTAAAGGAAGGATTTATTCCCGCATTGCAAGTCAAAACCATAGTACATGACATTAGTACATACTTACTGTAAATTAGTGATAAAAAGGAGGGTGGCTGTGGCTGGCTGTGGGTTCACAGCTTGGGCACAGGTAGAATGTCTCTCTCTCACAAAGCAGTGTGACTGTGGCTGGCTGCGGGTTCACAGCTTCGGCACAGGTAGAATGTCTCTCTCTCTCTCTCTCTCTCTCACACTCTCAAGAAGCAGGGTGGCTGTGGCTGGCAGCAGGTTGATAGCTTGGGCACAGGTACAATGTCTCTCTTTCTCACTCTCAAGAAGCAGGGTGGCTGTGGTCGGCTGCAGGTTTATAGCTTGGGCACAGGTACAATGTCTCTCTCTCTCTCTCAATCTCAAGAAGCAGGGTGGCTGTGGCTGGCTGCGGGTTCATAGCTTGGGCACAGGTACAATGTCTCTCTCTCTCACTCTCAAGAAGCAGGGTGGCTGTAGCTGGTTGCAGCTTTATAGCTTGGGCACAGGTACAATGTCTCTCTCTCTCTCTTTCACTCTCAAGAAGCAGGCTGGCTGTGGCTGGCTGTGGGTTCATAGCTTGTGCACAGGTACAATGTCTCTCTCTCATGAAGCAGGGTGTCTGTGGCTGGCTGCAGGTTCATAGCTTGGGCACAGGTAGAATGTCTCTCTCTCTAGCTCTCAAGAAGCAGGGTGGCTGTGGCTGGCTGGGGTTCATAGCTTGGGCACAGGTACAATGTCTCACTTTCTCACTCTCAAGAAGCAGGTTGACTGTGGCCGGCCGCAGGTTTATAGTTTGGGCACAGGTACAATGTCTCTCTCTCTCTCTCTCTCTGTCACTCTCAAGAAGCAGGGTCACTGTGGTTGGCTGAGGGTTCATAGCTTGGGCACAGGTACAATGTCTCTCTCTCTCTCACTCTCAAGAAATCGGGTGGCTGTGGCCAGCTGCAGGTTTATAGCTTGGGCAGAGGTACAATGTCTCTCTCTCTCACTCTCAAGAAGCAGGGTGGCTGTGGCTGGCTGAGGGTTCATAGCTTGGGCACGGTACAATGTCTCTGTGTCTTGCAAGAAGCAGGGTGGCTGGCTGGGATGCGTTACTGTTTTTCAGTATCAGGAGAATATCTGTCAATCAATCAGCAGGATTTAAGTGGCTACAAGTTGACATTTTTGTTTAGAGGACTGCGGGTAATAATGAAAGTACACATTCTGTGAACTGTACCCTCAAAATCAAAAAAGGGGAAGCTGAAATATAACAACATGTCTTTAATATTTATTTGTTAATTGTCATATTATAGTCAAGGTCACCATTTTTCATTTTTTAATGCAAAAAAATTGAAACATTACAAAACTGTGACAGCCTTCACCCCAGTAATTTTGCTGTTACTCCCTCCCACCAACATCCTCATCAAGGAGGAAGCAGCCCTCGCAATCATCAATGCTGGAGTTGTACCCACTCAGAAATTCTTTTTCCATGACTGTATCATCAACCTCAATGGTAGACCGTTTGACTCTGCCACCAGGATGGTCTGCTTCACCTGCATCATCAGCACAACCATCGTTGTGATGAGGTACAAACACAGATGTGGTTGCCTGACTTGGTATGTGACCCTCATTCATTTTGATAAATGTCAGCATGCTGACATTTGTAGGTGATAGGTTAGTATGATGGTCACACACTACGGCCCATGCAGAACTAAATACCCTCTCAACATTTACACTGGAGGGTGGGCAGATCAGGTACTTCACTGCTACTGATGTCAGCACTGGCCATTCATTCACCTTGCCATGCCAGTACACCAAAGGATCATCCAATATTGTCAGATGCCTGTTTTCTGCCAAATAGGCCTCAACCATGGTCTGTGATGCACGCATTCCTGATGAATCATCCACCTGTTCACAAGATTCATCTAGGTCACAAATTCCTACTTGGGACAAGGCACCCCAAAGTGGATTAATGGACAACTGTGCAGCTGATACCACCCCTTGCCCCTCAGTCACCTTACTGGATGTGCTCAGTCCACAGTGATCTTCAGCCTTGTTATGCTGTGGTTTACAAAACTCTGCACGTGACTTCAGTGCCCCAAGAACAAATCGGACCAGCTGTCCAGTCAGATTTTGAAAATGATCATGCCCTCCCTCCTGTATGGATGCAATGCCATGCTTGTAGTGTGGGTCCAGCACTGTGGCTATTCCAGATTCTGGAGATTGCTGAATAGTGGTGATGTATCAATTGCTGTCAAATATTGTAATCATGTGTTTCAGTAATGCACAGCTTGACCTATCTCCAGCCACATCAAGGCTAGGCTGCAGATTCAACAAAGTCTTCCTCAGCACCCGCAGCAGTGGAATGGCTTGACTAACAGATGCAGGGTCACCACTCACTGCCTGTGTGGCATGTTCAAATGGCCTCAAAATTAATACTACTGAGTCCATGAGTCTCCATTGTTCAGTTGTCAGAGACACTGAGGCCCCTGCACTGTCATGGCTAGTGTGCATAACTAGGTACTCTGAGATGGCTTTGTACTGCTCATATAACTGCTCTGCCATGTAAAATGTTGAGTTCCATCTTGTCACAGCTTCAAGCTTGGGGTGGTGCTGAGGGAGGCTGTTTTGAATCTACAGCTGCCTATTTATTTAGCTTTTGTTGGTCACAGGCCTTTCCAGAGCATGCAAAGTGGGCACAGATATGGCATAAAACAGTCGTCATTTGCTTTATTTCAGGAACTGCAGAAACTCCTGTAGCACAAGATTTAAATAGTGGGCCATGCAGGGAACCCTCACAAAGCCACCGTCGCTGGTACATTTAATAATGTTTGATCCATTATCACTAGCTATTAAGCCAGCTTTTAGGGACATGGGGTGCAGCCATTCATCAGTTTCTGTCAGTAGCAAGTCTAACATGTTTTCACTTGCATGTGACCCTGCTACACTACTCATTGCAAGCGTGGCATGCTGTCTAATGCCATGAAGGTTGCTACCACCACAGTCTGACTTATTATACTGCTTTCCCATCCAACCATCACAGGCAACCCCAGGTAGCTGCACCCAATGTGCAGTAATACACCTATAGGAACTACCCGCCATTTTGCCACTTGTCCACATATCCATGCTTAAGTGAATGTAAGGTGATGTGGAATGTTGGAGGGCATGTCTTACAGACTCTGTCACCATCCGAAATAATTCAGGGACAGCACGGGTGGAAAAGTATGTCCTGGATGGGATTTTCCATTTAAGACAGGCACATGCCGCAAAGTGCCGAAATCCCACATTCTCCACAAAGGAGAATGGCAAAAGGTCAATTTCCAGCATTTTGGCAACAGCAGCATTGAGTTCACATGGAACTGCATGATTTGGTGGATATTTATTGTTTCAGGCAAAAAGGCTGTGCAACGTGGGCTACATTGTTCGGTGTTTTGTATGGGGTGTACCAAATGGCTCTCCTCTGCGAACTTACATGGATGGGGTACCTTTGACATATGATGGTGGACGCACAGGTGACAAGCCAATAAATGTGGTCATTTTACCTGTTGTAAGCACAGGGATTGATGTACTAGAATTACTACATGAACCACTGCTAGTCAGACCACTACTTAAACATTCAAAATCCCCCTCCTCCTCATGCCTGCAGTAATTCTCCGGTGTTATTTCACCACTTTTATCAACATGGCTACTTACACTAAAGGAAGGGGATACCATGCCTACTAAGGTGGATGAGGGTGAACGCCCCACTACGGCATTAGCTCCCCTCTGGTGCCGAGTCCACAGTGACATGTGCCTGCTCTTGAGATGAGTCCGCTGGCACCCAGTGACCAGATGGCTACCCTTTTTACCATGCTTCACACATGCTTGGCAAAGCTGGCAGATTGCTACTGTTTCATCACTACCATCCTGTACGAAAAAATCCCAAATTAGAGATTTTGATGCCCTACTCTTCATATGTCACTTCTGGGGTTGCACATGGAATGGCAGTTTTGGTGGTGATGAAATGGGGGTGTACTGCATAATTTCTGGTGTTGTGCACACTTGAACTTATGACTGAACATCACAATTGATGACTATTACTTTAGGGTCAGCAACAGACACAGATACATCAGAACTTTGAGGAAGGGGACTAACGAGCAGACTGCTTACAAGCAGCCACCTTCACTTTCTTTTTGTCCGTTTCCCAAATGGGGTCATAGCATCATCATCCACAAATTCACTTTGGATGCTGTCCTCCTGTGGAGATATTCCAGCCACAGCCTCAATACTATCATCCACACTTTTATCGTCAACATCTGAATGTTTGGATGGCCTAACCTAAAGATCAGTGGAAATATCAGACTGCGAGTCATTAGCATGATCAGAATCATGTTCGACTATTGTGGAGAGTAGGACATCAACTACACTCAAGTCTGCAGATTCAACAACATTGTTCCCACCTGATTTGTTTTCCCGGGTTTAACTTGTAGCAGTACTCATGCTGTTATCAACCATGCCGTCACTAACTTTACTACCAGCATGGACAACAGCATCTCCAATCAGCACTGAAGTGACTGATTTTGCTGTGAAAAACAGAGTCAGAGAAATACCTTTACTTGCAGCAACTGCTACCTTTCCCTTCTGCTGCATACTACCATGGCCACAACCACTACTCTTAACTCATTCAGGCTGAGAAATGTCTGTAGAGGGCGCCTAAACTAATTGTGCCTCGGGTCAATAGCGACTCCAGACGTACTCCATTTACTGCCTCCCAGGCCAGAGCACGTCTGGGGACGTCAGCATTTTAATCCTTAATATTTACCCAGCCAATCATCGGAGGACTTATTTATGTATCTCTACATGTACTACACATGTAAGCCCTCCATTGATTGGCTGGCAAACTGTGGCTCCATTTGAAAAACCGGAGAAAATCACGCCGAGCCTCCATTTGTAAGCGGCTGTAAACGAGCGTTTGTCTGTTGCGTTGGCAAAAAGCCTTATCTTCACTGCTGTCCAGGTAAGAACTTACATCGCAATGTAGAGCATACATTTCTTTATGCTGGGCTGCTTTTTTGTTTTTATTTGTAACACTATATGTCTTGCACGGCTCTGAATGAGAGAGAACGGCGTCGCCAAGGAGTTTGTGACTGAGGGTGGTGGAGAAAGTCCTCTCATCTCTCTCGCTTTTGCGGTTTTTTTTTTTGGTATTTTGGGTATTTGGATTATCATTTGCTTACTCCTGCTTGCGGTTGACTGTACTGCAGCAAGTGCCGTTGTGTCTTCAACGTCTGTGGCGTTTTGCATTGCCAGTTGGCTATCTGTTGCTGCACTCTGCGTCATCCCCTTTGGCAGTCGACCATCGCCCTACCCCCCCGTCTCCATGCCCAATCGTCTGGGTCGCAGCCTGCATTGTAATCCACCGCCTGTCCTGCTGCCCTCATGGACCCTACACTAAGCTCCCCCGCCCACCTGCTGTGGTCCTCTTGTCTGCCGGCTGCCCCCCCAACGTTCTCTCCTCCTGAATTTTCGCCCTTGCTACCACGCTGTTGTGCTGCCTTTCATTCCAGCCGTTTGACTCATTACAGCGCATATACATGCTAGTCTGCTAGTCTGCTATTAGGATTTACATTGGCAGTGCAGTATTTTTATTAGACTTTTATTAGACTATGAATGAGTTGTGTTTTACACATAGATGGTCACTGTCCCTGTGTATCCATATTTGTATTACATGGCTTTCTGGTTAGGTGCTGTCACTCTCTCCACCAATTATTATTATTTTTATGTGTGCTGCACATGCTTTTTGTATTAATTCATTTTTGTATTAATTCTGTGTTCGCATTAAAGCTTGTAAAATAAGGATCAACATGGTGGAAGCATTCTTCAGGACATGCTGTGGTCAGAATGGTGGACTGTACCAGCCACTCGTCCTGCTCCCTTTTGATGTTTGCGACCCACAACCCACTCTTGCCGCTCTGATTTTTTGTTTTTTGCTGTCTGCAGTTTTCATTCCTGCATCTCCACTATAGAGGAGCTGTTGACCTTCCGGCTCAGAACCCTCTCCAGGTAAGACTTCCATATGTTTGCCAGAGGCAGGTTTCTGTGTGAACCAGAGGGTGAGGGGAGGGCACCCGGGAAGGGTTTGCTATCATGGTGCCAGCTATCGGGTGGGGAGAGTACCACTGGAGACCAGGTTTATTTTGTGTGGGGTATCGGAGGGTAAGGGGAACCCCGTGATGCCAGGGAATGCTTTCTGTATACTGGTGCTGGGTACTGGAGAATTGGGCATGTTTCCCCACCTCCCATGCCCAGCCCCAGAAAAAACAAAAGCATTCACCAGTGTCCGGCCACTCCCCACACTCTCTGATATCAGGCGCAAAAATACGGAAACCATTCCCTGGTGTCCAGTGCTCCCTCCGCCTCCGATACCTGGCACCATCATACACAAAACAGTCCTTGCTCTGCTGTGTGGCTCGGATGCCGTGGACGGGAGGGTGGGGTTGGACCCTAAAGATGGCCGAAATCAACATTTCTATTTCTATGCTTGGTGTCTTGAGTGTGGGGTCTGAACCCCCAGCAGCTGGGAATGTCTGTGTTTGTTTCTCTTGCTGTTTGCTGCATGGTGGGGGTGGAGGGGACCTTCAGATGGCACAGAAGGTTTTGCTATCATGGTGCCAGCTATCGGAGGGAGGAGGTACCACTGGAGACCAGGTTTATTTTTGTCAGTATTTTTGTGGGGTATCGGAGGGTAGGGGAACCCGTGATGCCAGGAATGCTTTCTGTATACTGGTGCTGGTATTGGAGAGTTGGCACGTTTCCCCCCCATGCCCACCCCCAGAAAAACAAAAGCATTCACCAGTGCTCCACCCCCACACTTCTGATATCGGTGCGAAAATACGGAAACCATTCCCTGGTGTCCAGTGCTCCCTCCGCCTCCGATACCTGGCACCATCACACAAAACAGTCCTTGCTCTGCTTGTGGCTCAGATGCCATGGACGGGAGGTGGGTTGGACCTAAAGATGGCGAAATCAACGTTTCTATTTCTATGCTTGGTGTCTTGAGTGTGGGGTCTGAACCCCCAGCAGCTGGGAATGTCTGTGTTTGTTTCTCTTGCTGTTTGCTGCATGGTGGGGGGGTGGAGGGGGACCTTCAGATGGCACGGAAGGGTTTTGCTATCATGGTGCCAGCTATCAGAGGGTGGGGAGGTACCACTGGAGACCAGGTTTATTTTTGTCAGTATCTTTGTGTGGGGTATCGGAGGGTAAGGGGGGAACCCCGTGATGCCAGGGAATGCTTTCTTTATACTGGTGCTGGGTATTGGAGAGTTGGGCATGTTTCCCCCCTCCCATGCCCAGCCCCAGAAAAAACAAAAGCATTCACCAGTGTCCGGCCACTCCCCACACTCTCTGATATCGGGCGCGAAAATCGAAACCATTCCTGGTGTCAGTGCTCCCTCCGCCTCTGATACCTGGCACCATCATACACAAACAGTCCTTGCTCTGCTGTGTGGCTCAGATGCCGTGGGCGGAGGGTGGGGTGGACCTAAAGATGGCCGAAATCAATGTTTTTATTTCTAGGCTTGGTGTCTTGAGTGTGGGGTCTGAACCCCCAGCAGCTGGGAATGTCTGTTTTGATGTAATGCTGTGTATCTGTGGTGTCGGGCATGGCAGGGGGTGTCGGAGCTGTGCATGCCCGAAAAAATATATTTTGCTAATGTGCTTGGTGTCATAGTGGGGTGTGAACCCACAGCCACTATGTAAGACAATGGAAACAACTCCCCCATCACCACGGGAACTGCAAAATCTGCACCTGGCGTTACCATTCCAGGTATCGAGTGGGCGGTACATTTTTTATTTTTATGTTTTATAGACTAAGCGTTAATATAGGGACAGTGGATACAGATGCTCATTTGTTTCTGTTATTATAGTGCTGTATGTACTTCTCAGTGGTCTCATACTTGAATTGTTGTGTGTATTTTTGTTCAGTAGTTGAGTATATTGGTGTCTGCAATCAGATAGCATACTTTTCCTGACAGGAAAAGGTTTACATTCCCTTGGCAGAGTGTTCATTCTTTTATGCATATACTGTAGTTGGTTGAGAAGTTAATGTGCCCTGCAGCTGTTGTCTTCAGTACAAATCTATGGTTGTGTTTCTGTTCTAGACACAACAGAACAACTAGAAGACCATGTAGGGTGAGGCACTGTGAGACCCAGAAGCGGCGTGAGGCAGGCGTGGAAGCGGCGATGAGGCCGTGAGCAAAGCGACGTGAAACCCAGAGCAACGTGAGGCGGTGAGAGACCCAGAGCGGCCTTGCGAGACCCAGAGCGCGATGGAAACAGCGTGAGACCAGAACGCCTGTGAGACACCGCATAAAGTGTACCACTACAGAGAACCGCCAAAGCAGAAATGGTTACAATCATAGACAGCGGCCTTTTCGACAGCTGCAGTGACAGTGACGAGGAGTGCATAGGATTCGATGATTCTGATATACAAGTTGAGTTAATGCCAATGAATCACGACAGTGACTTCAGTGAATGACAATGTCCCACTTACAGCGTTCACGGGGCCAGAGGCAGTCCACTGTGAAGGAACAGGAGAAGCAAACTCGCTCGATGCAAAGACGGCAGTGGCACTCAACTGAGAGTGAAGAGGATGAGAGACCTCTAGCAATGCTAGTGCACCAAAGGAAGTCTACTGCTAGCGACGATGCTGATGATGCTGAAGATGCTGATGATGCTGAAGATGATGATGATGATGATGATCAGCCACTTGCTACTCTACGGCAGAAGCTGCAGTCAACCGAGAGGGAGGAAGTTGAGAAGCTACTCACAACTCTACGGCGTGACAGGCACTTTAGTGACAGCGAAGATGATCGCCCTTTATCCACACTGCAGCGCGCCTTTCCTCCAACCGATTATATGGATGCTGAAGACCCAGCTACGAGTCTTGATAACTATCATAATGATGTTTGGGATAGTCGATTGCAGAGCCGTGCACATAGATGGTTTCAAAGAGCCTGTGAGGGCCTGTGACACTACTGAGTGAGGAGAAGAAAGAACTGGACTTTATGAACCTGGCGTTTCCTCCGTCACTGTATGAACTGCTTGCAGAGAGACCAATCGATACAGTGAAGCGGAAGCAGGTGGAGGCGCAGAAGGTGGACACGTGATGGAGTCCAGTAACAGCAGGTGACATAAAAGCCTTTCTTGGGATTCGGATATACATGTCTGTGGTAAAGGTGCCATACTACCGCATGTACTGGGGGAAAAATCATCTTTATGGACATTTTCCGATTGCACAAGTCATGACTCGAGAGCTTTATGAGAAAATTCACCAGTATTTTCATGCCAATGACAACACACAGAATGCACCCAGAGGATCCCCAAACCATGACAAACTACATCATGTTCGTCCAGTGCTGGACCAAGATTCGCGCAACATGCAAAACAGTACCATCTTCACCATGAAGTGTCTGTTGATGAGGCTATGGTTGGATACAGGATGTCTGTCATTCCGGCAGTACATGCCAAACAAGCCACAGCGTTATGGGATCAAGGTGTGGGTTCTAGCAGATGCCCATAATGGTTTCGTCTCTGACTTTCAGGTGTACACAGGAAAGGTTCCTGGAGCTGTTGAAATGGGCCTTGGTGAAAGTGTAGTAAAAGACTTGACAACAGATCTGCGTGGCAAAAAGTACCATGTCTACTATGACAATTACTTCACTTCCGTGCGCTTGGCAAAGGAACTTCTAACAGATGGCCTGTACTCATGTGGCACAGTGCGAACAAACAGGACGGGATGGCCAAAGCAATTCAATAAAGTTGCAATGCAGAGGAAAGATAGAGGCCATTATGAACACCTTCAGAATGGAGCACTATGCCATTGCTTGGAAGGACAACAATCCTGTTTTCCTTCTGTCAGCGAACCATGACCCAACACTGCCATCGACATCTGTGTCCGGAGACAGAGATGGGACTCTTACCTCTATTCCGTGTCCAACTGTGCTGCAACAGTACAACATGCATATGAATGGAGTGGACATCAGAATCAACCGTGTGCAGTACCCCAGCACAAGAAGGTCAAAGAAGTGGTGGCTATACCTCTTTTGGTTCCTGTGGGACATGGCACTGGCCAATGCCTTTACCCTCTATCGAGAAAGTATGAACCATGTGCAGCGGTCAAAGAAAGGAAAGGTGAACAAGCACACACAGCTCGGTTTTCGCATTCTTCTCTCGGAACAGTTGCTAGCAGGGTACAACAACAGGAAATGGAGTGCCACAGTTGCAGAACTCGAGCAGGACCCGAGTTCTGATGGACCTCACTATCCGCTGAAAGCAAAGAAGGCTAGGTGCAGAAACTGTGCACTGAAGAAGAGGCGTGCTGAGCCAGGGTTCATATCGGGACTTGCAGACGTCCACCTCTGCATTGACTGCTTTCCGGGTACCACAACTACAGGTGAACTGATGCCATGTTGGAAGTGGCATGAGAACATGCTGACAGGACAAATGAAGATGACTTGCGTGATGACCATAAACCAATAAATTAGTGTGCATACTGGAGACAAGAGAACACAGTGACATGCCAGTCATTGACTTTGCTTCCCCATTGAAAAAACAAAAAGACTGCGCTAAAAGACGTCTCGTGAGTGAGGGGGGACAAAAGTAAAAGCAATGGCAGAACAGTGTCGCATGGTGGGGTTACGTGAGAGTAAGGGTGGGTGGTTGCGGAAAGAAAGAAAGAAAGAAGAGAGAGAGAGAGAAAGAGGCAGGCGCGAGCGGGTTGTCGTGAGTATTGGGTGTGGCTGGGTTTGTCCCGTCGGTGTTCAGGAGCTAAAAAAAAAATAGAAACACAAACAAAAAAAACAAAACAGTGCCATGCCTGTCATTGCAGGGGCTGTGCAGAATAAAAATGCAAAATACTGAGCTAAAAGAGGTCTGGTGAGTGAAAGACAGGGGCGGGTTGAACATAAAGGCCAGAAAGGATTGGGAGTGTGATGTCTAACAAGAAAAGCGAAGAACTGAGTGGAGGAGGAGAGACTGCATGCAGAGAACAGGACAGAATTGGCGTGGGGGTGGTTGTTTCACTCACCAGACCAAGGGGGACAAACGAAAGAGCTAATGGAGGTCTGAAATGTAGTATTACATTGGGAGTCGACCGTTACCTTGTTATATCTGAGAAAGTTTCTCCTCCCTTTGGTCAATTTGGATTTTCTGCCACCGGCTGTAATGTGTGACGAGTGTAGCAGCTCTCAGCCAGGCAGCAGACTCTCTGTGATTGGCCACCCACTACATCATGTGTGAGCATAGTGACACAGTGACTCAGCCACTCGGCGGATCCACGGGCAGCAGTGGTGAGATCACAATGATGTTGTGGTATGGTGGAATACTGATGACGATGTGTCAGCTGCCAGAGTGTGAACTGCTGTTGGAAGAAGTTAGCAAACTAGACAACTCTGATCAAGAGGGATACGAGAAAAATGTCAGACATACAAAGTGACACGTGACAAATCTGGTGTGCCTGTTGTTCTTTCCTCCAGTACCTCTTTCCGTTTATGTGGAGAGGAGGTTTTAGCTCAGTATTTTTTTTCATTTGCCAGACACATTGGATGCACTGTTTCTTTTGAAGCCAAGTCATGTATGTGGGAGTTGGAAGAGCAGAAGACACCAAGTGAAGCATGTTGTGACTGCAATCGAGACGCAGTGTGGCCTGTGACACCTAGGGCAACAGGAACAGCAGAGGATGGTCAAGCAGAGGAGACATGGACATGGGAATTTATAAAAATATGACGCACACAACAGATGAGAGGTTGGAGCTTTGTCTTTACTGAAGGAATCTAACAGGACAGGGTGGAACTACTTTATTTACAGAATGACACAACAAACAGAGGTTGGAAATGATGTATTTACAGAAGTACATATGACAGAGGCATGAAGGTGAGGATGCAACAATCCAATGGTAAGAATGTTGTAATTTCTTCAGTGCAGATCATTATGGTACACCATCTGAAAAAAAAATAATTGTGATGTTAGTAATGTTGTTGACCTTCTGTATTCTAAATGCTACTTGTGGCTGCCGTGCCAGAATGCCATGGGTGCTGCCGTGACATGGTTGTACATGTTTTATGCTCACAAAGTGGGCAACAGTGCTCGTGATCGATACAAAGAGGTATTGTGACATTGTGCCGCCGTGCACCTGACCATATTTGTGCTGCTGCTGTGTTGCATGTGTTCATTGTGGTTATTAGTGTTTTGATACTGTGACTTTCTTTGTACTTGGTGGGTATTTGTTAGAGTTCAGCAGGTGTTTGCATACGTTGCTAGAGCTGGTTTTATGGGTGGCTAAAAAGAATCGAAACACATGCTATACATCAGAAGGATTAGTGTTTAGTACCAGATTAGTATACTAAATGTTTTTTGGGGGTCAGGTCAGGATAGTGAAGTTTGTGTTGATATGCAACCTTAGTTTTTATGTAAAAGAACACATAAATATTGCAGATAGAATATCAAACACATTGATTATAACTAGGCAAATAATACCAGTAGAAATGTAATTTAGCGCTGAACTTTGGTATGGTGTTGATCAGGTACATATTTCCCACAAAAATGTTTTGACCTGGCTTCATTTACCTGAGGAAAGAACCCTTTTTTGTAATGTCAGCTACATAAATAAAAAACCGTAGGGAGTAGAGTTGACAGCATAGGACCATTGGAAAGATAATTTACCACTGAACAAGTTTGACACTGACACTATGTGTGTGTCATGTATACTTTAGGAGTTATTTACATTTGTTTATGGTATGGCCTGTATGCCTGACAATCTGCATCAAGCCTCACCTAACCACCTTGAAGAAAATGGGTAAAACATCAATGTTGTATATAACAAAATTTGCTTTTTGAGTACAAAATTACTCTGGTAACAACATATACTGTATGAATGTTTAATTTTGTGTTGATATGTCACATTAACACACTAAAAGTGTTTAATTTGCCATTTTATTGATAGAAAACAATGTTTCTGCTATTTCAAATGTTGTTAAAAAAACTGAATTGATTATAATTAAGTGCATAGTACCATTAGAACGGTGATTTAGTGCTGAACAATTTTGCCACTCATACTTTGTGTGTAGCACGTACGGTTCATGAGCTATTCGCATTTGTTTGTGGCAAGCTCATTTTGGCTTGATTTTGCTCTGAAACCTCCAGGATGCAGTGTTAAAGGGTATACAGGGCACAAGGGGTGGAACTCACAAACAGCTCCTGAGGACTGAATGAGTTAATACTGCTAGACTTGCTACTAGCCCCTGATAGAAACATAGAAACATAGACTTTGATGGCAGATAAGGACCGCTAGGCCCATCTAGTCTTCCCATTTCCCTACCTACAGGATAGGCCGCAGATCCTAGTTAACCAACAGCCTTTATCTTCCTGCCCCCCACAAGAATTGCCTTATGTCTGTCCCATGCATTCTTGAATTCTCCCACAGTTTTAGACCCCACAACTTCCTCAGGAAGGCTGTTCCATGCATCCACTACCCTCTCTGTGAAATAATACTTCCTCACATTGCCCTAGAACCACCCTCCTTCTATCTTTAAATTGTGTCCCCTTGTTCTTGCAAGTCTCTTTTCTGAAAGATGCTACCCTCTTGGACTTTGTTGATTCCCTTGAGGTACTTGAAAGTTTCTATCATGTCCCCCCTCTCCCTTCTTTCCTCAAGGGTATACATATTAAGCTCCTTTAGTCTCTCCTCAGACGGCTTCTCTTGCAGACCCTGCACCATTTTAGTTGCCCTCCTCTGGACTGCCTCTATCCAGTCTATGTCCTTGCGGAGATGGGGTCTCCAGAACTGGACACTGTATTCCAGATGGGGTCTCACCAACTGTCTGTACAGAGGGATAACAACTTCCTGTTTTCTGCTGCTGATGCCTCTCCCTATACATCCCAGTATACCCCGGCCCTCCCGACTGCCTTCTCACATTGCTTGCTAACCTTAAGGTCATCTGATATGATTACCCCCAGGTCCCTTTCCTGTTTTGTTGTTGTTACTACCTCCCCACCCATTGTGTATTCTTCCCCTGGGTTCTTGTTTCCCAGGTGCATTATTTTGCACTTTTTTGCATTGAATCCTAGCTGCCATCGTCTGACCATTCCTCCAACCTTGCCAGTCCTTTTCATCCTTTCCATGCCTCCTTGTGTATCAACCCTGTTGCAGATCTTTGTGTCATCTGCAAAAGGCATACTTTTCCTTCCAGTCCCTCTGCAATGTCACTGATGAAGACATTAAAAAGGACTGGACCCAATACTGAACCCTGCGGTACCCCACTAGTAACCGCCTTTCTTCAGAGTGGACTCCATTTACAATTACCTTCTGTGTCCTGTTGTCCAGCCAATGTTTTACCCAGGCTACCACCCTGGGGCCCACTCCCAGGCTGGTTAATTTGACTATCAATCTTTTGTGTGGGACTGTGTCAAATGCCTTGCTAAAGTCTAGGTAGGCCATGTCCACAGCCCCTCCCTGGTCTACTACTTTGGTCACCCAGTCAAAGAAATCTATTAGATTTGTCTGACATGACCTTCCCGCTGTGAACCCATGCTGCCTTGGATCCTGTGCTCCACTGACCTCTAGGTACTCAACTATTCTTTCCTTCAGAAGTGACTCCATCACTTTCCCTACCACAGAGGTCAGACTGACAGGTCTGTAGTTTCCTGCCTCTGTCTTGGTCCCACTTTTGTGAAGGGGAATCACATCCGCCTTCCTCCAGTCCTCGGGTACCACACCATCCTCCCATGATTTATTAAAAAGAGCAGCCAGTGGTTTCACTAGTTCCTTCTTTAATTCTTTTAGAATTCTGGGGTGAATTCCATCAGGACCCATTGCTTTGTCCACCTTCAGTTTAAGGAGTTCTTGCAGAACTCTTTCTTCTGTGAAAGGACTGGGATCGACCCCCCTATCAAGAGTGCTTCTGTTAATTGGATTAGGCACTTCCCCCTCCTCTTTTGTGAATACTGAGCAGAAATATTCATTCAGTATTCCTGCTTTTTCACTGTCCCCCTCTGCCCACCCACCGTTCATTCTATTCAGCCTCACTATCCCTCCCTTTGTCTTTCTACTCTCGCTGATGTACCTATAAAAGGTTTTATCCCCCTTCTTAACTGAGTTGGCTATCTTTTCCTCAGTTTGGGCCTTTGCTATTCTGACTTCCCTCCCTGCTTCTTTCTGCCTTACCTGGTACAGCTCTCTGTCCTGCTCCTTCTGTGTTTCCTTATACTTCCGGAATGCTATCTTTTTCTTCCTGACTTTCACAGCCACCTCTGTTGAGAACCATAGTGGCTTTTTCTTTCGTTTTGATTTGTTTATTTGCTTCACACAAAGGCTTGTTGCGTCTGTGATGGCAGTTTTGATAATTCCCCATTGTTGCTCCACACCTCCTTCTAGCCTGTTTGCTAGTGCTTTTCTGAGGCACTCTCCCATCTTGCCAAAGTCAGCCCTCCTAAAGTCCAGTACCCTCACTTTTATGGCTTGACTCTGTAGCTGAGTTTAACGTGAACCACACTGTTTGATGGTCACTTGTCCCCAGATGGCAACCTACTTCTAGATCTGAGATCCTCTCACTGCCCCGTTTGAGAGTACGAGGTCTAAGATTGCTCCCTCACGAGTGGGTTCCGAAACTAGCTGTCTAATGCCTGCCACCTGTAGGGCATCAAGAATGGCCCTGCTCTTGGATGTGGCTGCAGCAAATGTGCTCCAGTTAACATCTGGCATATTCAGGTCTCCCATCAACAGTATCTCCCCTTTCTCTGCCATTCTAAGAATGCTTTCCATCATATCCTTGTCCATTCCTTCTCCCTGACATGGGGGTCTGTACACAACCCCTGTGCGGATTGTGGTGCCCTTTCCAGTCTCCAAGGTGACCCACAGTGCCTCCTCTCCTCCCTGTTTACTCTTTTGTTCAGTTGCTTTTATCCCTTCCTTTACATAGAGAGCTACTCCTCCCCCTCTTCTCCCCTGCCTGTCTCTCCTGTAGGCTATGTACCCTGGTATGTTAATATTTTGATGAACCTGCTTTATCATCACAACAACTTCCACTGCTAATAGTCTTCTTGGTAGCAGCACCACAGCCAGAAACAGCTTTGCCTTTCTCACTAATCTCCCTTCTACACCACAGATCTGCCCTTCCCCCAAAGCACACTTCTACAGTGTCTATCAGTACAGGCTGAATGTACTGAATTAACATTAAATATTCACACAATTTTGCCAACAATACCTTGTTTTGGGGGAGGGGACAGCTGTAGCTACAGAGACAGAAGCAGGGAAAATATTGCAGGGAAACAGCTTTGCATGACCTTCTCCTCATGGGCATTTTTTAAGATTACACATATAATTAACATACACTTATTATTTCTGCTGTTTTGGGGGGATGGGAAGCAAAAAACATTAGAGATGCAGCTGCACAGGCACAAGTAACACAAGACCTTAACCAGTCTTCAAATGTCAAAAAGTCAAAAACAATACCTTGTTTTGGGGGGGGGGGGACAGCTGTAGCTACAGAGACAGAAGCAGGGAAAATATTTCAGACACGCTGAGAAATTCAGAGTACTGCTATTGCGGTGCTGCAATAAAATGTGAATTAATTTACACCACGCACACAGATTAAAGCTCAGGCACAGAAACATTAACTGTTCAATAAACGTCAATATAGACAGTCCTTTAAAATGACTGAAAAAATGCACAGAAAACAGAAAAATACCTATATAAAATTAAGAAAAGTTGTCCTGTGTGTACCTGAACACACAAATAATAAAAAACTAGCCAACAAAAGTTGAAAAAACTGCCTTTCTCACTAATCTCCCTTCTACACCACAGATCTGCCCCTCCCCCAAAGCACACTTCTACAGTGTCTATCAGTACAGGCTGAATGTACTGAATTAACATTAAATATTCACACAAAATCAATAAATGCTCAATGATATAAACACACAAGGGTTTACTACAATCAATGTACTAAATTTTAACACAAAATTTTGTGGCAAAAATGTGTTTTTAAAGCTTTTTTGATGGTTTGAATCTCAGAGTTCTAAGGGCAAACTGTCTCCAGCTTTCCACTACACATACTACGCTGAACTGAGGCTGTGCAAACCAATATAGAGCCCATGTCACCTTAAATACCTGAATCACTGGAAAATTTGCCTTAAAGCGCAAAAAAAACAAAACAAGGTGAAGTAACTCAAAGTCCATAGAGAATAATGGGAACTTCACGTTACTTCGAGATGTGAAGTTATTTGCTTCGCTTTGCTGAAAATTACGTGAAATTCAGCTTCTACGCACAATACTACATGTAGCAAATTTTAGGCACTTCGCCCACCTCTAATTACAATATACCATATTTCTATCTTCTACAGCGTTTCTGCTTTCATTTAAAAGACACCTCACTCAAATATCATGATTTATGACTGAGAACCAATATCATCAAATGAACCCAGTCAAAACTGGTAGACATACGGGTAAATTAAACATTTATTTATGAACAAAAACCCTTTTTATTTTGTTTCATTGATGTAAGGAAAGAATCAAAACAAGGGTGCATCCCACTAAACAGGAAACAAGAATGATTAATTAAGATTTGCTTAACTGCATATATAAAACGTATTAGTCAATGATCTAAGGCTATAGAATTTTCTGTTTAGTATTACATTGATAATGGTTACTTATTCAATTACATGAGATCACCACTATACTAATCAAGTTCGTGACTTTCACCAGTTTAATACAGATGAGGCCTTCAATGTTACTTTATCACTGTCACTATCTTCAAATGTCAGAATCATTTGAACTCAACTACATTTCATGGGGTCAGCATTACACATACATGCAATAACACATTTGACATTCATCATGACCATCACCATTCTTTATTTATTGAGTGCACTTTCTTAATTAGAACTCAAGGTGCTTTACACAAGCAGAGTCATAAAAATAGTAAAACATATCGTGCACATAATATAAATTATTAAAACAGGTCAACTAACTAATCAGATAAACAGCCTGACTAAATAAAAAACTTTTCAGTTTTAAAAATTTCCAGAGACTGAGACTCCCTTACATAGTGGGGAAGGGAGTTCCACAGGGTTGGAGTGCTGAAAGAAAAAGCCTGAGCACTCGATGTCTTGAGGCGGACCCTGGGAATCTCAAGGAAACCTTCTTCAGTGGAGGGGATGGACAGAGCGGCAGGAACACAGGAGATCTTGCAGGTAACCAGGCCCCTGACCATGCAGGGCCTTGTAGATAAGCAAACCAACCATGAAGATGATCCGCCACCTAATTGGCAACCAGTGCAGAGAGCAGAGCACAGGTGAAATATGGCATGATCTTGACAGACTGGTCAATAACCTGCCCACCACATTCAGCACTAGCTGCAGGCAGCAAAGATCAACCCATAATAGCCCTAGGTAGACAATGTCACAGTAATCCAGCTGTGAAGTCACGAAGGCGTGGACCAGGGATGTGTGATTACTCGGGGGTACCAGATATTTAATCGGGGCAATGTTTCTTAGATGGTAATATGCACTTTAGACCACAGCTGACACCTGTAAGTGTCAGTCTGCAGTCCAAAACAACACCAAAATTCCTCACTCCAGCTGAGGCAAGCAACTGGGAGTACCCAAGCATGAGCCTGGAGTCTTGACGAGTTTGCACGTTCACCCCCAGGCGATTAGGTCCCACCACTAGTTCCTCAGTCTTGTTCAAATTCAACCTCAACCAGTTGGCTTTTTCTTCCAGTCTTGGATCTCAGAAAGTTACTGATTTAACACCTATACTGATTCCTGCTGCTCGTATGCAAAAGACTGATGGTGCCCCAGCTGTGGTATCTCCCCTGCATACTGTTGCCCCCTCCTGTATATTCCTCTTTTTCCCAGTGTCCACCAACCCCCGGAGTTGATTATATTAGTTTGAGGGGTGAGGGGGGGCATAGGTTCTCCCACATTAAATGTTAATTTTAATGTCCCCCTCTTGGATTGTAGCTCCATCACTGTACTGGCAGTCATTGAGGTGGGTTTAGCGCCGATTCTGCATTTGGTGAAATGTACTCACTCATGTGCGAGTCACTGTAGAAATTTAGCCATTATGACATGGAACCACTTCAAGCTGATCACTGCACGCTCCATTGGAGTGCGCCAACTAGATCTCCAATCTAATAGTGGCAACCTTATCAGAAAAAAACAGCAAACTCATCACACTTTGATTGTGAAAAGGCTCCCCCGGACTGAAGACAGGTAGGATTACACAGCCTGTCAACAGTGCAGAAGAGCTTAGCTGATCTGTTGATTGCTGCAACAGTTTCCTTGGACAGGAATTCTGCTTCCTTACAGCATATTGCTGATTGATAATCCCTATAATGGGACATCAATATAAGTTTGTTGTTCACAAATCCAGATCTTCGCCAGCATCGCTCCAAGATTCGACCCCTCAACTTCATCTCCCTGAGCATCCCATCAAACTGGGGAGGATCCCTGGTGTGAAGTGAGGGGTTGAACATGGACAGGTGTGATGCAGCTGACAGCTTCAGTAACAGCTCTGTTATAGGCTAGAACCAACTCCTCCAACTCCTCGCATGCATTCACCATACCTGATAGGTCCAGCATCGCCATCAGACCCTGTTGGGTCAAACCCCTTAAAGGGCGGTACTAGACCATCTCTGAAGGGAAAGATCTTTTGGGGGGGCTTCAAATGAGCATCTCATGGTATGGTGGTCTGTCCAAATGACCAGTTCCACCATAAGGTCTGTGACCTCCATTTCCAGCAGGGAGATGAGGTCCAGCGAATGGCCTTGTATATGGGTTGCAGATGTAACAATCTGTGTTAGGCCAAATAATACATCAGTCAGAGGAAGTCCTGACCAAATGTGAGAGTTCATCATCAACTCAAGTGTTGAAGTCATCCAAAATAATCCATATGGGTGACTTCAACAGCAGCTCGACAACGAAGTCTGCGACTTCCTGCAGGAATTCCTTCCCACCCACCAGAGGATGGTATGATGAGAAGGACCTTGTAACCTACACCTGCAGCCCATTGAGCGGATACACATTCGAAGGATCTCATTGTTCCTACTAGGAGGGCTGTGGGGTTCAAGTGTGGTTTAAAATAAATTGCCCCCCACCCCACCCCTACAATCCTTTCTCGGGCAGTGAATTACCGAGTACCCGGATAGAATTGCCGGTTCCAAAATCTGGCCAACATTTTCATCCAGCCAGGTCTCGATGATGCATGCCAGATCAGCTGTTGAAACAAGGTCAGCAAAAATTGTCCAACACCACCACGATTAAAGAGGTCCAACTCGCCTCCCACCTCCGTAGGATAATGAGGCCAGTATGCAGCTCAGTAGGCTCTAACAGTCTTTCTAGGTCCTTTCAAAGTACAAGGTATAGCACAGTGTTCTCCCTTCTTCTCACGCTCTGGGAGAATGCACAGCTGCACTGCAAGTTGTAAGGGGTAGAAGCATAGAAACATAGACTTTGACGGGAGATAAGGACCGCTTGACCCACCTAGTCTGCCCATTTCCCTACCTACAGGATAAGTTGCAGATCCTATTTAACCAACAGCCTATTTCTTCCCACCCCCAACAAAAATTGCCTTATGTCTGTCCCATGCATTCTTGAATTCTCCCACAGTTTTAGACCCCACAACCTCCTCAGGAAGGCTGTTCCATGTGTCCACCACCCTCTCTGGGAAAAAATACTTCCTCACATTGCCCCTGAGCCATCCCCCACTATCTTCAAATTGTGTCCTCTTGTTCTTGCACATTTCTTTTTCTGAAAGATGCTACCCTCTTTTGGACTTTGTTGATTCCACTGAGGTACTTAAACATTTCTATCATGTCCCGGCTCTCCCTCCTTTCCTCGAGGGTATACATATTAAGCTCCTTTAGTCTCTCCACGTATGGCATCTCTTGCAGACCCTGCACCATTTTAGTTGCCCTCCTCTGGACTGCCTCCATGCTGTCTATATCCTTGCGGAGACGGGATCTCCAGAACTGGACGCAGTACTCCAGATGGGGTCTCACCAACTGTCTGTACAGAGGGATAACAACTTCCTGTTTTCTGCTGGTGATGCCTCTCCCTATACATCCCAGTATCCCCCCAGCCCTTCCTACTACCTTTCTCACATTTCTTGCTAACCTTAAGGTCATCTGATATGATTACCCCAGGTCCCTTTCCATTTTTGTTGTTGTTACTACTTCTCCCCCCATTGTGTAATCTTCCCCTGGGTTTTTGTTTCCCAGGAGCATTATTTTGCACTTCTTTGCATTGAATCCAAACTGCCATACTTCTGACCATTCCTCCAACCTTGCCAAGTCCCTTCTCATCCTTTTCACACTTCCTTGTGTATCAACCCTGTTGCAGATCTTTGTGTCATCTGCAAAGAGGCATACTTTTCCTTCCAGGCCCTCTGCAATGTCACTTATAAAGACATTAAAAGGACTGGACCCAGTACTGAACCCTGTGGTACCTTGCTAGTAACCCGTCTTTCTTTAGAGTGGACTCAATTTACAATTACCTTCAGTGTCCTGTTGTCCAACCAATGTTTTACCCAAGCTACCACCCTGGGACCCACTCCCAGGCTGGTTAATTTAACTATAAATCTTTTGTGTGGGGCTGTGTCAAATGCCTTGCTAAAGTCTAGGTAGGCCATGTCCACAGCCCCTCCCTGGTCTACTACTTTGGTCACCCAGTCAAAGAAATCAATTAGATTCATCTGACATGACCCTACCGCTGTGAACCCATGCTGCCTTGGGTCCTGTGCCCCACTGGCCTCTCGGTTCTCAACAGTTCTTTCCTTCAGAAGTGATTCCATCACTTTCCCTACCACAGAGGTCAAACTGACAGGTCTGTAGTTTCCTGCCTCTGTCTTACTCCCACTTTTGTGAAGAGGAATCACATCCACCTTCCTCCAGTCCTCAGGTACCACACCATCCTCCCATGATTTGTTAAAATAATAATAATAATAAAACTTTATTTATTTAGCGCCTTTCAAATACCAAGGCGCTGTACAAATGAATCATAAAATAAGAATATACATATAAGAACAACAGTTGATAACAGCATCAGTCCATGAAAGCCTTGTTCCATAAAAGAGTCTTGAAATCACGCTTAAAGGCCTCCACGGTCGTGCATTCTCTAAGCTGGTGAGGCAGAAAGTTCCAGAGGGTTGGGGTCGTGAACCCAAAGGCTCTAGCCCCAGAAGACTTCAATATAACCCTCGGAACCTCTAGCAACCCCTCGTCGGCTGAACGGAGCTGTCGCACGGGGTGGTAAGGGATCAGAAGCTCTTTCAAATAGTCAGGACTGAATCTGTGCAGGGCTTTGAAGGTCAAAAGACCTACTTTAAAGGTGATCTGCCACTGTATAGGCAGCCAGTGCAGATCGCGCAGCACAGGGGTAATATGTGTCCTTCTAGTTACCCCTGTCATTAACCTTGCTGCAGCGTTCTGCACTAGCTGCAAGCGGCGGATATCAACCCCAGAAAGCCCCAAGTAAAGGGAGCTGCAATAGTCAAGGCGAGATGTCACGAAGGCATGGACCAATACGGGTAAATTGCTGGACGGAACAAGGTGTTTCATCCTGGCGATATTCCTAAGATGGTAAAATGTGGACTTAATGACTGCTGACACTTTTACCTTAAAAGGGGTAGTTAGTGGTGTCACTAGTTCTCTCCTTAATTCTTTTAGAATTCTGGGGTGAATTCCATCAGGCCCCATTGCTTTGTTCACCTTCAGTTTTAGGAGTTCTTTCAGAACCCTTTCTTCTGTGAAAGGACTGGGATCAACCCCCCTATCCAGAGTGCTTCTGTTAATTGGATTAGGCACCTCCTCCTCCTCCTCTTTTGTGATTACTGAGCAGAAGTATTCGTTCAGCATCCCTGCTTTTTCACTGTTCCTCTCTGCCCATCCACCGTCCATTCCATTCAGCCTCACTATCCCTCCCTTTGTCATTCTATGCTCCCTGATATACCTATAAATACAGGTTACTCACCTGTAACATGAGATCTAGGAATGGTATATGTTGTTCATCCAAACTTATTGGCAGGTATCCTTGCCCCTTTAAATCTTGCCAGAAGGTCTTCAAGCTGGCTCCTCCCACCCACCTGGGTGGTAAAACACTCGGCTCCGCCCCATGACGCCAGATCTGGCCCGCTGGAAGCTCAGGTTGTGCGTCGAAGCCAAGGAGGTCGGGTGGGTCGTGTGGATGAACAACATATACCATTCCTAGAACTCCTGCTACAGGTGAGTAACCTGTATTTCTAGGGACATGGATATGTTGTTCATCCACACTTATTGGCAGACTCCTAGCAGTTCTCCGGGAGGAGGGAGGCAAGGCGCACACCCCCTACTTAGGGAATAGAGACTGGAGAACCGAGGCCCCAAAACCAGCATCCCGGCGTGACTCAAGGTCGATGTGGTAGTGGGTAATGAAGGTGTGTGCTGACTTCCAGGTATAGCCCTGCAGATTTCCTGGATAGGGACGTCCCTGGAAGCAGCCACCGATGCAGTGGTATGGCGGGTAGAATGAGCTCTTATCCCTCTGGCAGGCTCCATGCCCGCCAACCTATAGCAGAGATCTATGCAGGACGTGATCCACCTGCTTATCGTCCGCTTGGCTGCAGGTCTGCCAGGAGCGGCTTCAGCGTAGGTGACAAACAGCTGGCGAACCTCTCCCTGAATTTCAGCCATGCGCTCCTTATAATAAGCGAGCGCCCTTCTAGGGTCCAGAGTATGGAGCCTATATTCGGCCTCCGAGGTGTGATTGGGGTAGAACACCGGCAGAGTCAACACCTGGTTAAGGTGAAACTCCGACACCACCTTCGGAAGGAATTTCGGGTGGAGGCACAGGACAACCTTGTCCCTGTGGAAGACCAGGTAAGGAGACTCCATGGAAAGCACCTGAGCTCTCCATCCTTCTGGCTGACGTGATAGCCACCAAGAAGGCGGTCTCCACGACAGGCGCAGAGAGATCACACCTGTGCATTGGTTCAATGGCTTGCCCATGAGCTTTGCCAGTACCAGCAGTAGATCCCACGGAGGTGGAGGTTCTCGCACCGGAGGGGAAATGTGATCAAGGCCTTTGAAAAAGTGCCAGACCACCTTTTCCTGCACCACTGACTGCTTCCCGGCCCGCGCCTGGTAAGCAGAAATGGCTGCCAGGTGCACCCTTAGGGTCGTCAACCTAAGCCCTTGCTGAGAAAGGGACCATAAATAGTCCAAGATGCTTGTCAAGGAACAGGAGGAAGGGTCCAGGCCCTTGCCCTGACACCAAATGGAAGACCTCTTCCATTTGAAGGCATAGCATTTCCTGGTCGACTCCTTACGGGATGCCTCAACTACGTTGAGGACCTTGTCGGAAAGACCCAAGGCCTGGAACTCTAGCTGCTCAGGAACCAGGCTGTCAGGTGCAGGGATTGGAGGTCTGGATGGAACACCTTCCCCTGATTGACTGAAAGCAGGTCCGGGCGAGCTGGAAGCTGCCTCGGGAGCCTGGAGCTGAGGCTGAGGAGATCTGGATACCAGCATTGGCGGGGCCAGTCTGGGGCTACCAGAATCACCTGCGCCTTGTCCCTCCTCACCTTGAGAAGCACCTTGTGGATCAAGGGAAATGGGGGAAAGGCGTAGAAGAGGTCCAGGGTCCACGGCCTCGAGAAGGCATCCCCCTGCAGCGAGCCCTGCTGAGGGGGGCGGGCATGGAACAGCCTCAGCTTTGCGTTCTCCCTGGAGGCAAACAGATCCACCTGAGGTGTGCCCCAATGGGAGAACAGATCTTGTACTAACTCCGGCAGGAAAGACCCCTTGTGGGAGACAGCCCCTATCCGGCTTAGGGCATCGGCCAGGGTGTTGGAGGCTCCTGCCACGTGAATGGCTAGGAGATCCGCCTCCAGGCTGCGCACGAGTGACCAAATGCGGAGAGCTTCCTTGCACAGAGGCATGGAGCGCGTCCAGCCCTGGCGGTTTAGGTAGTACATGGTAGTGGTATTGTCCGTCTGGACCTGAAGCACTTGACCCCGTAGAAACGGAGCGAAGGCGTTGAGAGCTAGGCGGACCGCTCGGAGCTCCAGCAGGTTGATATGGCATCGGGACTCCCATGGGAACCAGAGGCCGTGCACTCTGTGCTCCCCCAGATGGGCACCCCAACCCATCAGAGAGGCATCGGTCGATAGAGAGACCGTCGGCTCAGGGCGGACAAACGGGATGCCCTCCTGCAGATGAGCTGGAACGATCCACCACGGGAGAGCATTCCACATCCCCTGGGTCACCGTCACTAGCTGGTCCAATGGATTGCAGCATTGAGACCACTGGCTGGCCAACCCCTATTGAAGGGGACGCATGTTCCAGCGGGCCCAAAGGACCACGCTGGTGCAGACCGCCATGAGACCTAGGAGGTGCAGGAAGTCCCGGGCAGGGCGCGATTGCCCAACCAGAAGTGATTGGGCAAAGGAGGAAAGAACCTCGGCCCTGTCCACCGGGAGCCGTGCTCTGGCTCGAAGAGAGTCGAGCTCTGCCCCGATGAAGAGAATCACTCGATTCGGTTCGAGTTCCGACATGGCCTCGTTGATGAGGAGGCCGATCTGAGAGCAAACCTGGAGGGCCAGCTCTCTGGACCGCTCCACCTCTTGTCTGGAGGGGACTGCTATCAGCCAATCGTCCAGGTAAGGGTACACCCGGACCCCTCGGCGCCACAGGAATTCTGTCACCATTGCCATGCATTTGGTGAAGACCCTGGGAGCAAGAGACAGGCCGAAGGGCATGGCTCGGAACTCGAAAAGGGATCCTTCTGCTCGAAAGCGGAGGAATCTCTGGTGAGACGGACGGATAGGGACATGAAAAAATGCGTCCTGCAGGTCTAGAGAGCAGAACCACACGCCGCATTCCAAGGATGGTATTATCTGAGCCAGAGTGACCATCCTGAAGGTCCGAGACCTTAGGAACTTGTTCAGGTCGTGCAGGTTGAGAAAGGGGCGCCAGCCCCCCGTCCGTTTTGGAACCAGGAAGTACCTGGACACAAACCCCGGGTCTAAGGAAGGGTCCGCCACCTTTCTGATCACCTCCTTCTCGAGGAGCAGAGCGAT
Source organism: Neoceratodus forsteri (assembly GCA_016271365.2). Classification (NCBI taxonomy): domain Eukaryota; kingdom Metazoa; phylum Chordata; order Ceratodontiformes; family Ceratodontidae; genus Neoceratodus; species Neoceratodus forsteri. Next base: position 742,135,071 of record CM057449.1, read on the forward strand.
GTCGGCTCGACGAGCCGACAGCGAGGCTGTGGACCCCGAGGCCCCCCGGGGGGTGACAACTCGAAAGGGCGGGGCCTGCTCGAACTCCAGAGGCAGGCCCTTTCCCACCACTTCCAACACCCAGTGGTCTGTGGTGATAGCAGACCAGGCAGAAAGGAAGTGCCAAAGCCGTCCCCCCATGGGGGGAACCTGGGGTGGAGTGACGAGGTTGGGTGGCACCTCAACCCGTCACTGAGCAGGCTTGGAGGGAGACGGCCGAGGACCACCTGGTCTTACCTCCTGCTTCCTGGAGGAGGAAGCCGTGGGCTCAGGTTTGGGATACGGCGTGAGCCTGCTGGCCCTGATGCTGCTGGGCTGGACGTGCCGTGGGCGCAGATGGACGAAAGGGCTTGGGTTACGGTCTGCGGCCCTTGTCCCTCTGGGCGGATGAGATCGAGTCCAGGGTGGCACTGGACTTTTCGATCCTCTGGAGGTGACCTTCCACTCCAGGGCCGAAGAGGTCGGTCCCTAGGAAGGGGACATCCGCCAACTTGTGCTGGGTATCCGCTGTGAAGGTGGATATCCTCAGTCATGCCCGACGGCGCATAGCCACTGCGGCCGCGACTGACCTGGCGCATGAGTCACCAATGTCCAAAGCAGTCTGAAGTTGCTGCTTGGCCACTGCCCTGCCCTGGTCCCGTACCTGCTTAACCGTGGTCTGCAGGGCAGCCGGGAGATGAGGAACTACCTCGTCCAGGGAGCCCAACACGGCATGAGAGAAGTGTGCCATCAGCATGGCCGAGCTGGCCTGGCGAAGGCCAAGGGAGGACGTGGCGTAGACTTTTAACCCGGTGTAGTCCAACTTCTTGGACTCCTTGTTGGGAGGTTTGTCTCCACATCCCTGGCATTTCTGGCATGCGGAGAGACGCTGTCGGTAACCAACCCCTCGGCTGAGGGGTGTTCCGAAAACAGACAGGGGAACAGTGGGGACCGCTTACTTCCTAGCCATCCTGGCCGAAGGCGCAGGGCAGGAAGCAGGACGCTGCCAGAGCTCCAAGGCCGGGCCTTCAATGGCCTCGGCCACCGGAAAGGCCTCCGTAGGAGAATCCCCTCTGTCCAATATCTCCGTGAGGGGATACTTGGCCCGCTTGGATACAGGCTTGAGCTGCATCCTGGTGGACTCCGAGATGAGCCTAAGCAAACCCAAGAAGGACGAAGAGCTATCATCCAGTGATTGACCTCCTGAGGACTCCAAGTCGACCCACCTGGAGAACAGGGAGAAATCGTCGTCGGACTCAGAGGAGTCCGCAAAGAGCTGCCTTGGGCCTGAGCCACCCTCCACCTGCCGAGGGCGATCGGGAGTGAGGGTGACAGACAGCCTATGGGGTAGACCCTGGGCCGACCGAGAATTCTTGGTTGGAGCCCCAAACAGCGGCTGTGGAGGTGGAGGTTCCACAGGCCGGTGGGAGACAGCCTGTTTCGGCGAGCAACAGGTCAGAAACAGGCGCCTCGGCTAAGGCGAGGGGTTGCCTCGGCCACTCCGGTGACAGCCACTTGATAGCTGGGGAAGGCGATGACGTCGGCTTGCTCCCAGACAGAAGAAGCTGTTGCCACATGAGGTCCTCGTATCGTCGACACAACTTGCATCGAAGCCTCCCCTCATCCGAGGAGGAGGACGAGGATGAGCGGCGACACCACTTGCCATGGTGCCGAGTCCGAGACCGTCTATGACGGCGGGATCGGCTGGACTGAGAAGAAGTCCGAGACCGAGACCATGAACCTCGGCTTTTCCGAGGAGGGTTCTGGGGCAGGGCGGGGGAAACCCGCTCTCCCCTCGGCTCGGAGGGCTCAACCGTGGACTTCGGAACCGGAGGCACGGGCAAGTCCACGGAAACCTCAATCTCCGCTGGGGGAACCGGGGAGTGAGGGTTTTCGGCTTCACCGGTCGACAGCCTGTCCGGCGGGTGAGAGAAATCTCGGACTGCGTCGACGGAGTCTCGATCAACTGACCTGGCGGGGGACGCCCGTGAAGCCAGTGGCGAAGCGAAGGATCGACCGGAAGTCGGTGCGACTACTCGGTGGCGTGACCTCTCCCGCTCCCAAGGCGTCGGAGGAGGACTTACCTTTGTGGTCCTTCTTCTTGGACCGAGAGGAAGGCCCTGAAGATGTTGGTCCCTCTCCCTTAGTGAAGAGGGACAGACAGAGCTCCTTAAAAGAAGCTGAATAGGAGGATCCCAGGGAGAGCGGGATAAAGACTGCGGCCGAGGAAGACGAAGATGTGGCCTGCGCCGCCCCCTCCTCGAGGGCGATCATCTGCTCAAGCTGTTCCGCCGAGCCCGCCGCCTCGGAAACCGCCAACCAGGCCTCCTTTGACTTTACCAGAGGATAACGTTTTTCGAGTCGCCCAAGTTGCAGACGGGCGGCACGGTCTTCCAGGGCGTAGGCCGAAAAGAAGAGCACAGGTCGCAAGCCTGCGATTGCGTGCTCAAGGCCCAGCAGTGAGGACGACGTGGAGTGCGGATCCGTCCAGACATCTTCTGCCCGCAAGGGCACCTCCGAAACCGGAGTTGATTTGTCCATCGCAGCCGCCGAGGGAAATATTTGACCAAGTCTTGAAACCTTAAACTTTATTTCAGGAAAACCGAGAAGGTTAGGAACCAGTCTTATCGCAGAGCGTTAAGGAGGGAACCTGAGCTTCCAAGCGGTAAGGAAGATCTGGCGTCATGGGGCAGAGCCAAGAGTTTTACCACCCGGGTGGGTGGGAGGAGCCAGCTTGAAGACCTTCCGGCAAGATTTAAAGCGGCAAGGATACCTGCCAATAAGTGTGGATGAACAACATATCCATGTCCCTAGAAAAGGTTCTATCTCCCTTCTTAACTGAGTTGGCTATCTTTTCCTTAGTTTTGGCCTTTGCTATTCTGACTACCCTCCCTGCTTCCTTCTGCCTTAACTGGTATAGTTCTCTGTCCTGCTCCTTCTATGTTTCCTTATACTTCCTAAATGCTATCTTTTTCTCCCTAACCTTCACCGCCACCTCATTTGAGAACCATAGTGGTTTTTTCTTTCATTTTGATTTATTTACTTCACACAAAGGTGTGTTGCCTCCATGTTAGCAGTTTTGATGTTTCCCCATTGTTGCTCCACCCCTCCTTCTAGCCTGTTTGCTAGTGCTTTTCTAAGGCACTCTCCCATCTTGCCAAAGTCAGCCTTCTGAAGTCTAGAACCCTCACTTTTGTATAGCTTGACTCCGTAGCTGAGTTTATCATGAATCACACTGCTGGTGGTCACTTGTTCCCAGATGGCTACCTACTTCTTGATCTGAGATCCTCTCACTGTCCCCATTTGAGAGTGCGAGGTCTAAGATTGCTCCCTCATGAGTGGGTTCCAAAACTAGCTGTCTGAGGCATGCCACCTGAAGGGCATTGAGAATGGTCCTGTTTTTGGATGTGGCTGCAGCAAAGGTGCTCCAGTTAACATCTGGCATATTAAGGTCCCCCATCAACAGTATCTCTCCTTTCTCTGCCATCCTAAGGATGCCTTCTATCATATCCTTGTCCATTCCTTCCCCCTGACATGGGGGTCTGTATACAACCCCTTTGCGGATTGTGGTGCCATTTCCAGTCTCTAAGGTGAACCACAGTGCCTCCTCTCCTCCCTGTTTACTGTTTTGTTCAGTTGCTTTTATTGCTTCCCTTACATAGAGAGCTACTCCGCCCCCTCTTCTCCCCTCCCTGTCTCTCCTGTAGGTTGTGTACCCTGGTATGTTAACATCTCAGTCATGGTTCTCTGTGTACCATGTTTCTGTGACTGCTACAATATCCAGGCATCCCTCTTCCATCAAGGCCACTAGTTCAGGGAGCTTGTTGCCCAGACTATGGGCGTTGGTACTCATTACCCTCCATTTCTTGATGGCCTTACCCCTTTTTGCCCCATCCCTGTCCTTATCGCATTTGTCATTTTCTCCATTTACCCCTGCCCTTCTCCCTATCAATATCTCTATCTTGGTGTTTACCTCACTTAGTACCCTGATTTTTGGGGGGCTGCTAGGATTTCCCTGCTTCTCTCCAGTGCCTCCCCACTTGGCTAGTTTAAATGCTTGCCAATGAATAGCATTTAAACCTATCACCTAGGATCCTGGTTCCCCTCTTGGACAGATGCAGACCATCATGGCAGTATACATGAGCTCTGCACCAGTTTTTCAACCACTGATTGAATCCCATGATGTGGAGCACCCTAGCCTCACCCGTGCCATAGACAAGCAGCACATCCAAGAAGGTTACCGTGCGTGCTACTTATCTAAGGCCCCTCCCCAACTCCACAAACACTTCCTGCACTGCTCTGATCCCTTTCTTAGGCAGGTCATTTGTCCCTAGGTGGACAATGACATCCAGCTCCCTCGCCTGTGCAGCTGCTCCGGCGATCCTGAGGATTCGCTCCCTGTCCCTCTATCTTCTGGATCAAAGTGCAGCCAGATTTCCTTCACCAAAATTACCGGCAAATATACACAGCAGCAGACCAAGGGAGGCTCACACCACTCCCGGTAAAGGCAGATTGATTTCAATCTATTATCAACTAGCCAAACACCTAGATATTCCATCGATCTTTGTGTAATCAAGCACGTGGCAACCTCACAGGGGACACCACCCGCACCACCGACTTCACTGGAACCACAAACTCCGGAGTAGTCTTCATAGGGATCTCTCCCACTGTCGGCAGACCACAGACCTTAAAGCAGGCTAAATCAAACTCTGCAGTCGGTGCTTCAGTGCATTCAGTCCACAGAGCTGTTCCCAGGTTACAGGTAAGAATACTGTCTCACAGATAAACCCTTTCTAAAAATAAAAAATCTAGCTCCTGTCATTTCTTCACTTATAACCCTAATTACAATTTCAACCCTACACCTAAATACCAATTAAAATTAAAGCAAGCTCGGAAGCACTAAAAATTTTAACAAATTCTCCCCTTACTGACGGCAGCCCAGAGTAGCTGCCATCTTGGATGAGACAGTATGAACCCCTAGCACATTTGCCCTGACACAAATGCAGTCTTGTTGTCATTTGTTTCTTTTGCATTTGCAGTACTTGGTCTGTATGGCCACTGTTGGTTTTGGTTCCTTTGTCATCATATAAAGGATTAGCCTGCCTTCTTGAAGAGTTCACTCAAACATTGTAGGGTTGGGAAGCACTGGATTTGACTCGTGAACCCTTTTATTGACTGCTATCTGCTGCAGAGCGTGCAGCATGTAAAGTCTAAAGGCATCCTGTTGGTGGCAGAATCTATAGGTTACCCTTTGTTGTCACATAAAGGTGAGCTCAGAGTGTATCCAGGCCACCACTGAATTCGTCTCTGTAATATAATTTCATGAAGAACTCATAAGCTGCTGAAATGACTTCATCAGTGACATCTAGACTTACTCCAGGTTGCCATAATCTGCTAATGAATGAAGATTGGCTGCATTTTCAAGGGCAACTTTTAGAGCACACTTCTTCCCTCTTCTGAAGGGATAGCTGACAGTATCACAGCCACTTAAGATGTAAGCACTAAGAAATGATATGAGTTCTGATATGTCTGTGTTGCACATAGTGCTAAGAGATGCTACTACTGAATGGAATGACAGATACACACCCATCTTCTGAACCTATAGCTGTTCTAGATGAGCCATCTGAGTGCTATAGTAGGTGCACATAATGATCACATCAGTGTCCATGGCTGCCACTAATACTCTCTGATATCCAAGTGTGCATTATGGTATTCTTGTATCTGCTTCTTCATGTTTTGTACATGACAATTCAGGAATTACTACCACGTTATCTTTTGAGAGAAGAACGGAATGACCTGGCTCCGGAACAATCCATCAAGAATCAATCTACTTGTCTCTGGTAGCTGAGTGTTGTTCTTTACCCAAGCACCTCCAGAGAAATCATGGAGACTGGCCTTGATTTGGGAGTTGGCAATGATGTCTTTCCAATAGGAGATGGGCAGGGATTTCTGAGGTTCATATGCTCTGCTATTTGCACGATGAGGCTGTTCCCATTTTTCTCGCTCTTTGCTTTTCAAGCTTACTGATGGACTAACATCACACCTACAATGTTGAGGCAGTTGCAGCTCTTTCGCTTTATTCAAAGTAGTGTACCTATATACTTCTCCTGCAGGTCAACAAATGTACGACTATCAAGGCTTTCAAATGCCATTGCATCAACTAGTACAGTAGGTTCATCTGAAGATTGCAAGTTGCCTTCTTCTGGCCAAGGTTCACCAATTGAACGTTTTGGGTCGGCCAGGTAATCAGCTTTTTTGAGTTGTGTGTGGCATAGCCTTGAGGAAAGTCAGCATATGGCTCAGAAAGAGCCAAGCTATATTTTGTTAATTCGTGACTGAAGGCGTCTACCTTTCTGTTGTCATCCAGATCTCAGCTTCAGTACAAGTTCCTGACCACATTATTCTTCTCTTCATAGACCTCTTTCATTTTCTGAATGTGTGAGGGGCTTTGGCTTTACTCATGAATGTCTGAAGCGTTACAGTTTTAACGTTTTCACTACCACTATGCTGCGCTGTGTTAAAGGCTGCAATGTCCTTTTCCATGGCTTCAATGAAGTCATTTGATGGGGCCTTTTGACCAGTAGACATGTTCAGAAGATCACTGGCATCGCAGGTGAATGGATTGATCATTCTGCCAGTGACCACATTCATCATTGCTTTAATTGCTGTACTGTCCTTCTGTGCTGAATATTCAAAGTCTCCATGGTGTTTGTGATCATCAGTGCCATGAAGGTAAGCTATCACCTTCATTTGCTTAGAGATTGCTGTCAGTGCTGGCAATGAGCGCAGGTATTTCTCCATTGTGTAGGCTGCCAAGTTATGCCATGAAAAAGCTGGGTCTTGGCATCTTTGTTCTACGTCTGCTCAAGGGCTGTATCAGTCCAGGCACCATTTAACTTACCAACTGTTCGGGGCATGGTGAATTTGTCAAATCTGAATGCTTCAGTGATGTCTGGTGCTGTGGTTGGCAGGTCTTTCATACCAGACAGATAATGGGGAATGCAGGAAACATATTTGTGATAACCAGCAGCCACAAGATATGGAAGCATTTTATCAGCTTCAGCTAGGTGCTGCTGCCAGTGTCCAGCTTGCTCAGCATAGATACAGTATAGTGATTCTGAATCTAAAGCATGTCCATGTACACAAGCGGGAGCCTTGTTGTTGGGGATTTGCACTTTGCCTCATGGAACTTGTTCATTAACGTGTCTACTTCTTTCAGTAGCCTAGTTGTTTGGATATAAGAATCATTTGAATTTTGTGCATCCTTGGCATTCACGGCATCTCTCAGTCTTTGAACACTTTCTAAGAGCAATGCCATGCACTTCATGTCTTTGTCATATTCACAATGAGCCAACTTTCAAATGCATTCCAGTGTAGTTCATATATGGCAGCATGAACTAGTCCGTGGGCTCTCAGCATAGCATAATAGTCTTTGCTTGACATGATTTTGTTGGCAGTTCCACAGAAGCAAACATTGGCTTCAACAGGGAGTTCCTCTATTTCAGTTTTTTTCATTAAATACCCAACTGCCTCTATGAAATTCAGTGCAATGTGGAAGCCACCCATATGAAAGATGACTTTGCCATACTTCTCTGGCTTCTTTTTCTGAAGGACAAGAGAAACTCATAGACTGCTTCCTCACAGGTAATTATGCAGAATTCCTGCCCGATTGTCTGAGTGACCTTCATACAATACTGAACTGATGCTTTGACCACATCAGGGTTTACAGGAGGTTCTCAAAAGAAAGGCCCATACCAATCACAGTCGCCCAACTTCCTGTTGGGTAACTAATTCATAAAAGGAGGGCCATGTAACAGGTTTTGATTGTTCTATGACATCTAAATAAAGTGTGGGACACATATTCACTAAACGCCAACGCCAGTCTACAGAAGGAAGTGGTTCTCTGGTCTGCAGTGGTGCTACTGCCATGCCAGCAAGTGAATGATTCTTCTGGCAGTCTTTGAGGGTGAGACTGCTTTTCCTTGCTTGAAATTGTTGAAGATATGTGTGAGAAGACTCACATTTTTTAACTAGGGGCACCCTAACAGCCACTGACTGTTGATCCTCATCTTCATCAGCATACTGATGTATTGCATGCAATGTTCTATGCATCGTTTTACCAACCTTTGTACTCTCATGGAAGTCTAGGTTGTCAGTTGCACACTGTGTGAATTTATCTAACTTCAGATTCATGGGCATGAAAACCCCATCTTGAGCTTCCTGCTCATCAGCAGCTGCTGCCCCCGGAAGCAAAATAACGGTGGGCATCTTGGAAGCTAATGGTTTTCCAAATCTATTTTGCATGTTTACAGTCTCCTTGCTCTTGGTGGCCTTTAGTATGTGCAGGGCAGTACCAACATGTGTTGGTGTTGGTACACCAAAAACGGCTATGCATATGTCTTGTCCAAGATTCACTACTCGCTCATGTTGTTTTGGGTTTAACTGAACTCTCCTGTCATTGCCTACTTCTATAGCAGCAACGGTTAGCATCCAAGCCACGTGATTGTAGAGATTAGTACCCACACAATTTGAAGCTGCTTCATAAGACAAATCCAGGTTTGTTTCACACGTGTCTTGGTCTTTTAATGTGCACTCTTTAGCTGATGTAATTCTTTGAGGTTCGTCTCTGCTAAACTTTTTTAGTTCAGACCTTATTAATTTTGTTGCATTGTAACTGAACTTATTTGCATCCATTTGAGTCTATCATTGGGTTCATCTTCACTTTCTTCTGTATATTCTGATTCTTCCATAGTCTGATTTAACTTGGTGACTTCAGAAAGCAACTGTCTAACATTCAACTGTGCTGAACACAAGACAATTGATGTACCTTTCTGAGTAACTACGGTTACCCTACAGCCACTGGGATTAATGTAGTATGTCGGTAGGTATCTCTTCAGACTTGCTGACCTGCAGGACGCTGCATCGTCTACACCGTGATCTTCTAACCACTGGCAATATCTGTCACGATGTTTAGCGATCTAGAAAACACTTCCATTGTCAAACACTTGCCTATCAATTTGAGAAATTAGCCAACAGAACCCTATATCATAGATGTCATCACCTTCCATGACTGTTCTTCTATTTGTATAGTTATTGAGACATGATCTGTGGTATCATAACTCATGTGCTATCAGATCTAGGCATTCATCCACAAACCCTTGCAACTTACGTAACATGGTACTGAGTTCTTTGAATTTTTGTCACATGGATTTTTAACAATCAACAGTTGCAAACATCAACATTTTCCTGTTCCCACTCTTATCCCACTCCTTTTCACACACAAAGCATTTACTCTTGTAATCAAATAGACTGTTGATTGAAGATCATGTGATGTGACCATATGAGATGGACCTGGTTGCTCACTGTCCTGTTCTGAACTCTGCAGCATTTTTGTTCAACAGTTTTTGTTGGTGCATGTGTTGTGACAACTTGCATGCATTACTAGAGTCTTTGCTAGGAATTCATCTTTACATAACACATCCTTTTCCAGTCAGAAAGTGACATCATCATCACAGTTCCGAATTGCATACAGAAAGACGGGATATCCAAGTTCTGTCAGTCTTTGTGAAGAGCCACATTTTGCATCTTGCTGACAAATGAGGCAGCAGGAGTAATTTGTGCTTGGTTGCTGCCTTTTAGTGCTGACTTGGAATGCTGGCATACATGGTTGATCAGTCATCAATCTGAAATAAAAAAATACATGTTATAAATACTTGGTACAAAGCATCAACTTGATTACATTAAGAGCATTCCCTAAACAGGCAGATCACTAATATTATTAAACCCCTAAACCAAATACAAAACTATACATTATATACAGTATACTTGGCACGAAGCATCAGATTGATTACTTTAAGAGCATTCCCTAAATAGGCAGATTGCTAATATTCTAAAAACTCCTATACAGTATTTCAAACCATACCAAAATCAAACTAGAAATGCATATATGGCCAAAACAGGCAAATGCTGGGTAGGATGGTGACTGTGTCCATTTTGGGGTATGGGTACATAAAATGGAATATCTCAGTCATAAATCATGATGTTTGAATCGGTTTTCTTTTAAATGAAAGCAGACACTTTGTAGAAGATAGAAATATGGTATAATGTACTATAAATGCAATGATTACTTTGTCAGAGGAAACGCCATGAAGGCTGTTCAAAAATGTTGTCAAAAAATCACAAACAAATTATTTTGTTGCCGTACTGGTCCTTGTAAGAACAGATACAGAAGCAAATGGTTTGATACTTTTTATTGGACCAACAAAGATGTTACAAAAATAAACAAAGTGCTAACTTCTGAGGAAGGACTTGGGTGGTCCGAAAGCTACATTAAAGTACTCTGTTCTTTTTGTAACATATTTGTTGCTCCAGTAAAAGGTATCAGCCCATTTTAGGCTGTAGTGGAGAGCAACTCACCCTTGCAAGAATAGCTAAAATAAAACAATTCACACTCAGTCAGTGTTTGTTCAGCTTCTTGTTTACTCTCAAAGCATCACAACATTACAGGAAAATCTTACATTTCACCCGACATTTCAGGCTTCTTCAGAGGTTCTTTGAAGCCTGAAATGTAGGGCGAAGCGTAAGATAAGCCTAAATCAGTTACCTTAATTGGAGAAGCACCTCCGCCCCTATGATCACCACTGCTCTGAACTGTATCAAACCATTTGCTTCTGAAGCCGAAGAATCAGTAATTTTGGAAATACGTTCCTACAATTATTGCATATACTGGTCTGTACTGTAAAGACATGGCGACAGTGAGACTTGTTTTATGTAAACAGCCTCAATGTGCATAGCTGGTACATAGTTTACACCAATCTGAGTAACACTGAAGGTTCTAGATCATATTTGGTAAAATTTCCACTTTTCCAGATTTGTTTCGTATTTTTTGTTCACATCGTACTTATTTCAGCGTATTTCACAACTTGAACAACAGTTATGACACAGCAAGCCTCTTGATTATGGTATAGGGAAGGGGGTCTCTTCTTTCCAAAAATGGTAGCCTACAAAGTGTAACAAGAGGTGTCAGGTCCAACCAATTTTTGAGGGCTTTTATGATTATGGATCTTTACTATAAGGGCCTCATGGCCCACCTAGTTTGCCTTATTTTCTCCTTTAGCCTACCGTGACAATGTAGACTCTATTCTGCCAGCACAGTAAGAATGATGTTAATGTTAATGTTCAAGTTGGAGTTGTATCTTCTTTTTTCTTTCTCTCTACTTTACTTCTTCTTTTCCACCTGCAGAGCCCTAAGGGGAGTACTCCCCAGATGCCAGTTTCTGTACAGAATCCCTGTGGGCTCTTGCAACTTCTCTATTCACTCCAGGGAGTGCCGGAAACCCAATTACATTACAAGAGTGAGCAGACTTAATAGCATCAATGTCAGGTAATAGACACCTACATATAAATGGTTTCTATTGCTGTAGTAATAAATGCACACCCAATGTTATATGTCAGTGTCAGTGGCTCAGCAGGCAGCACACTTGCCTCTGAGGCCAGGTGATTAGAAGGCTGTGGGTTCTATCCCCACACCAGGCATTGAGTTAAATCCCAATACTGACACTGTAGTGCTGCATGAAGGGGGTGCTGCACTCCTAAGGTGCTCTCTTTTGGATGAGATGTTAAACTGAGGTCCCATCTGCCTGTTCTGGTCATAGTTCAGGTGGATGTTAAAGATCCCATGGCACTTCTCGAAAAGAGTAGGGGAAGTTATTTAAAACCAAAAACAATCATTATAATTTATACATTTACAAAGATGAGAATACATTTCTTTTTATCTGTCTGTACAAACACAATCAATGCCTGTCCATAAATCCTTAGGTCTCAGTTCCCCATACAATTTACATTCATTTTGATATACTTCATCTATTTCTGCTTGTATCTTAAATACTGTAATAGATCACTTACAGTGGCTTCTTTATTTTGAAGAAATCGCTGACATCTTACTTGCCAAATTAACCACTTTAGTATTGCAAAAGTAACATAAATAGTAGTTTTATCCCATTTCTTCCATTTTTGTCCTAACTGTCCATATATTAAGATATCATATGTTATTTCTTTGAAACAATTCATTCCCCAAAAATTAGCTAATAATTCACAGAAAGGTTTTATAAAATTGCATTCAGAAAACATATGCTTCATCATTTCTTCTTTATTACAACATTCTGCATCCAGACATAGTCTCTCCTCTATCCTCTTATGTTTATGATTTCCTCTGGTATTTAATTTCCCATGGCTACACATCCAGACTGTCTCCTTCATTTTATTAGGTATTCTTTTTTCTAATGTAACCTCCAAAATTACTGTAGTGTCAATTTCTTGTGGTACATTTGTAATGCTCCAAAGTTGGCCATTACAGGGAAAATACTGTACATAATAGAAAAATGCCCTGTGCACTTGCAGCTTTGTAAAAAGTTAGAATTTACAAGCAATGTGTGTCATAATAGCCTGGATGGAATGCTGTGCTAGGTGGCTCATGCACAGCATTCCAATCCAGCAGATCTAGAACCCTGGGGAGGTTCAAGTTTAAACAAGGATTCTACAAGTGGTCAGTTGGAGACAGTTGATCCTGGGCAGAGGTTGAGGAGCCAGGACCCAGAAGTCAGGGGGACAATTTAGGCTTACCTTTTGTTTGGTGCCATCCCTCTGGACTTGCTGTGGTCCTGTGCTGCCTCCCCTGCCCGAAGACTTCCTCTGCTGCGGTAGTCCATCGTCGGTGGTGCCATCGGGGCTCCACGAAGATGAAAACCGTCCGTTTGCCACGTTTTGGGCTGAATAGCCCCTCTGGTTTATTATTTTAGCCCCCCTGTAGTTTAAACAGTTTAATTTTGGTCCCACGCTGGCGGCATTGAAGAGTCGCATTTCGCCCGTGTTCCGGTCGGCTATCAGAGGCCCCCAGTCACCCCCCTTCTGCCTGAAGCTGTCCTTCCCTCTGCCAGCACACCTCCCGCCTCCCGTTTTGCCTCCCGATTCCCTGAGCAGCTTGTCGGAGTGGTGAGTCGGCGGCAGCGCGTTGTGCTGTCTGCCCTACAAACAAAAAGACTTTGTTCATTTAATTTTATTGTGAAAAGCGCAGTAGGCACTTAGAGGAGGCGGCCGAGCACCACAGGGAGCATCGGGTCATTAGGACCTGCGAATTGAATATGCATAAGGGAGATGGGCTAGCGACATACGGTGAGGGGCCAGTGCATTAAGGCCAGGCAAAAGACCTCTGAATATGCAACAGGGGGCAGAACAGAGGCGGGGTTTTTCTAAGTAAATGACAGCAGGCATTGGGAGCCTGCAGAATTTAAAGGGGCAACAAGATTTAAAAGGGCAATTCCGGCCCAAATATAAAGTAGGGCATTGGGCCCAGTACAAAGTGGGGCATCAGGCCCAAAGTGTTGAGGGCATCAGGCCCATTACAAAGTGGGGCACCAGGCCCAGTATAAAGTGGGGCACCAGGCCCAATGCAAAGAGGGGCACCAGGCCAATTGTAAAGTGGGGCACCAGGCCCAGTATAAAGTGGGGCACCAGGCCCATTGTAAAGTGGGGCACCAGGCCCAGTATAAAGTGGGGCACCAGACCCAAGCTAACGTAGGGCTTCAGGCCCAAGGTAAAGGTAGGGCATTAGGCCCAAGGTAAAGCCTGGTTGATAGGGCAAGCCAGCCCAGTGGTACTAAAGGGGGGCCCCGGCCTAGTGGAATAGGACAAGCCAGCCTAGTGGTACCATAGGGAGACCCCAGCCTAGCGGAATAGGGCAAACCAGCCTAGTGGTACTAGAGGGAGGCTCCGGCCTAGCAGAATAGGGCAAGCCAGCCTAGTGGTACTAAAGGGAGGCCCCAGCCTAGCGGAATAGGGCAAGCCAGCCTAGTGGTACTAAAGGGAGGCCCCAGCCTAGCGGAATAGGGCAAGCCAGCCTAGTGGTATTAAAGGGAGGCCCTGGCCTAGCAGAATAGGGCAAGCCAGCCTAGTGGTACTAAAGGATTCCCTAGCCACAACATACAGTAAGGGATTCTATCCCAGAATACCCTACCTATAGAAACGGGTTCATTTGAGACTGTTCTATTTGCCTATACTGTGAAATTACTGTAATTACTGTACTGCTTATGCAGAACTATTGCCCTAAGTACCTGAACTATTGCCCGAAGTACCTGAACTATTGCCCTAAGTACCTGAACTATTGTCCTAAGTACCTGAACAATTGCCCTGAGTACCTGAATTATTGTCATAGGTACCTGAACTATTGCCCTAAGTACCTAAACTATTGCCCTAAGTACCTGAACTATTGTCCAAAGTACCTGAACTATTGCCCTAAGCACCTGAACTATTGCCCTAAGTACCTGAACTATTGCCCTAAGCACCTGAACTATTGCCCTAAGTACCTGAACTATTGTCCGAAGTACCTGAACCATTGGTCCAAATACCCGAACTATTGCTCTAAGCACCTGGACATTGGCCCTTAACAGTAATAATTACCCCTGAAGTTATAATTTGCCCTCCCTGGCAATTGTTGTACTATTCCACAGTTCTTTGGGCATTCTTCAGTTATATGTTTACTACTATGGAAGACAGTCTCAATCTTCTACACACTGCAGTCTCTAGTGTGGTCTGTAACTCACGTACTCAGAATCAGTCTCTACTCAGAAGAAGACATCCTTACAACATTCTTCACTTCAGGAAGATCATCCATCAACTCATCCTGTCTGTTTTGTGTTGTCCATGATCGAGTCCGTGCGTCAGTCGTGCAAGTCGTACCGCCCGTTTTCTTGTTTTCACAGCTTGAGCGTCGTCCATGACATCAACAACTGCCAGTGTCGTTCATTATGGTTCCTGTTCCAGATGTCCTGAAGTTGGTCCTCTCTACAGAAGAGAGAGAGCTCATCTAGGAGAACCTGTTCTGTGCCCCCACCTGGTCGCTCACCGAAAGTCGAGTCCGTCGAAGCCCAGTCCGGGACACGTCCGCCGTTTCTTTGTTTTGTGTTAGTTCCTGATCCAAGTATTGCAGATTCAACCATCATCTCTTCAGATTCTTATGGTTCCAGGTCCTGTCAAAGTTCCTTCCGAGTCCAGCTGGCCCTTGGAGTGCTGCAGCATCAGTCGGATCGTGGTAGTCCTCCATTGGATTCATCGCCACGCAGATCTTGGTCTTTCTTCATCCTTGGCAACCCTAGAAGTGGGTTTTGGCCGAGGAACCTCTTGCTTAGTGTGTTATTTCAGGAACCAGTTGCTTTGGTTCTACATTCCGCAGCCTCGGAGAGAGTGGGCTTTGCGAAGATATATGGTCTGTTTACCAAACCTCTCACCACCCCAGTGGCCTTATCTAGGTCTTTGCTGGGAATTGAGATTAGGGTTCCACAGTTCTGTTTTATTTCCCTCGTAGCTACCAACAAAGAACGACAGTGTACACGAAGATGCCGGATCTCTGGACTCTTGTAAAATCTGGACTCTTTTGTAGATGTGTGATGCTGCTCACCCTAATGTAGTGCTGAGTAGCCTAAGACTGGATTCTTGTATAGAGTATAGAAGTACAGTATAAATGAGTATCAGAATAAGACTGGATTCTAGTATTAGAGTATAGAAGTACAGTATAAATGAGTATCAGAATAAGACTGGATTCTAGTATTAGAGTATAGAAGTACAGTATAAACTAGTATCAGAATAAGACTGGACTCTTGTTTAGAGTATAAGAAGTACAGTATAAACTAGTATTAGAATAAGAGTGGCAGTAGGCCTAAAGTTTATGCTTGCAGTGGTAATCATAAAAGTGGTAGATCAAAAGTATTTCAGTATGTCCCTGTTCCATTGCCCTATTGTTAATCAGGAATCCCCTACTCCTTCTTGTGACTGTGTCTGTCTACCCCTTGGTACCAAATAAATGCCGGCCCTGCGGGCATAGAAATACTAAGTTGATTCCTGCCTCTCCTTGTCTGGATAGCAGTTATCCTATCCAAAATTTTCATTTGGACCCTGGGTTGCTCATCTTCATCTAGAGTGCACCATTACACATTGAAAACCGGAGTTTCATAATAATTCTGCTCAACTACTTCCTTATATGTATTGCTTTCGATTCTTTACCTATATCTGATCTACCTTTATTTTCCACTCTTTCATGTATTTCCAAACTGTAGTTATATACTCTGGTATCTTCTTTTTTTCTACTTATATTTCTTTTCCCTAAATTATCTAGTAGTGTCTCACTCCATTCTTTCGCAAGTGTGGTCCACAAATTCTTTTCTCCTTTCACAATGGGCTTATATTTAAGCAATAAGGCACAACAGGGTGTGGGTTATTGGGGGACTTACCCACGCCTTGTGTGGTGTGTCACGAGGTGCAGTCGAGTGACTTAAAAACACAAGTGAGTAAATCCCCCAATAACCCATACCCTCGAGTGCCTTATTGTGATTATACAATGGACCCATGTGTAAAATACACTTTAAATGTGTTTAGGAATTTTTTTTATAAATGCCATTTCTCAGCCGTGGGTTATTGCAGGATATACCACAGTCATGTGATGTGTTTTGACCAATAAGGTTACAGGATTTTCATACCCCATTGTATAACTGCATATATAAATATGTTTATAAAGAATACTATTGACTGCATCATATTTAGACCACCTGCTGATATTGGTCTATAAATATGCCCTTTTTTTACTGGGTTAAGTCTACTACCCCATAATAGTTGAAAGAATAATCATAGTACTTTTGTTTGCATTTGCACAGCTACTGGGAAAATGTAGGCTATATACAAGAAAATGGGTACAATAAAAGATTTTAGTAGGTATATTCTTTTCTGACATGTTATATTCCGGGTTTTCCATTTATTTACCTTTTCTTGTGCTATTTAAAATTTCTTCTCCCAGTTTTCTTCCATTGGTTTCTGCCCTCCAAAAGTCACCCCTAAAATGTCTATTCTTTTCTCTACTACCTCTATATTTCCTTCTTTTATTTTTTTCTATTTTTCCTAATGGGAGAATTTTACTTTTCCCTAGAGATATCCCTGTAGTTTGTTTATTTTCTTCAAAGATTTCTACCACTTTTTCCCCTGATTTCAGATCCGACTAAAACATGCAATCATTTACATACGCACTTGTTTTATTTATTTGCTCATTACCCCATTCAGTTGTTTTAATTCCTTCATCTTTCTCTATCATCCATAATATTGGACCCATACAGAAAACATATAAGAGCGGGCTCAATGGACACCCTTGTCTTACCTCTTTATTTAAGTACATTGGGGTACCCATATGTCCAGTGATCATGGGACATAATTGTGCTTCTTTGTATAAGCTTTTTACCAGGTTTATAAACTCCTTTGGAATATTATACTTTTCTAATACTTGTAACATGTACTCATGTCTAACTGCATCAAAAGCAGCTTCTTGATCTAACGCGTACAGATATCCACTTAATTCTTCTTCTTTTCCTTTATTTATTACTTCTCTAATGTATATCAAGTTTTGTCTGATGTCTCTCCCTGGTATTGTGCATGTTTCGGTCTGCATAATTAGGTCTTTTGCACATGTAACCAACCTTTTATTGATAAGTTTTGCTAATATTTTACAATCTGTTTTTAATAGGCTTATCAGTCCCCAGTTCTTCATTTCTGTTCTGTCTCCTTTTTTATGTAAGAAAATGGTGATACCCTACTTCATACTTTCCAATAAGTTTCTAATTTTAAATATACAGTTATATACCAGTATTAACAATGGAATTAATATGTCTTTAAATCTTTTATAAAAGAAATTTGGAAGTCCATCTATTCCAGAAGCACTGTTGTTTGTTAATGAATCTATTGCCTCTGTAACCTATATTTCTTTTATTTGCTCATTCAGCATTAACGCTTCAGTTTCATTTACTTGCAGTAAATCCATTTCTTGCAGTATTGTATTTGTACTCTCTATTGTTCTTTAAGAAAACTTTTCTTTTAGGTGTTCCTGTACAATACATTTCATAATTTGTATGTCTGTATATTTCTCACCCTTTTTATCTCTTAAGGCATACATAACTCTGTTATCTAATCTTTCTCTGTTACTATCAAAGGGATTTGTTTGGGCTTTTGTCCCGTGTTCCACTTCTTTGTTCCATTCTTAACAATTTTCCCTATTATACTGAAAGGCCCACATCTGTGTTTTCAAACTATCCATTCTCTCTGAATGATCTTTCCCAGTTGTATTTTGCATTGTTATTTCCTTATATAACTTAGCTCTTCGGCTAAGGTATTTTTGATATTTTGTTCTTTCTTTTCTTTAGGATTCTTTGACCATAAATTGCTTAATATCCTATTTCGAATCTCCCCACCAGTCTAATAATAAGCTATCATATAATTCTAAAACAGATACTCTTGCCACTGAAATATCTTTCATTATTTCAGCAACTGAGTCTTCCTGTAACAGTTCTGTATTCAGTCTCCAGTATTCTTTACCAAAAGAAATATTTTCCCTTAAATTCATTTTTATGAAGACTGCCATGTGGTCAGAAGTTTCTACCGGAATAGTTTTAACAGTTTCAATTTTAGTATTGTTGGGGACAAATCAAAAGTCTATCCTTGTCGAACTTTAACCTTTATAATAAGTATATTCTGAAGGTTTCCCCAGTATTTTATATGCATCTTCCATTTGTACATTCATTAATGTTTTCTTTAGCTGGTTAGAATCACAAAAAAACTTTCCCTGATTTTTTTCCCCAGTCTTGCTTTGTCAATCCACAATTAAAGTCTCCTCCCCATAAAGTTATTTTAGATGTATGTAAAAAAGGTTCTATCTGACCCATGGTCTTATTTCTCTCTGTCTTAATTTGTGGATTATATATTACTATTAACCTCACTTGTGTTTTTTAACCACTGCATCTACTACCATTGCCCTCCCGGTATTACATCTACTATTTTTGATATTTTAACCTCCGCTGTTAAAAGGTTATGCCTGTCCCAGAACATCTTTCCTCTCCTATCGACCAAATTGATGGGCTCCATCTCCAATATCTTTGGGCTTGATTTATCTCTGCTATTGTGGATAATCTTATATCTCGTAAAAAAACTGTATCGCCATCAAAACTTTCCAGCACTGTAAATGTTGTTAGCCTTTTAGCCCTTTTTTTAATACTGTTAACGTTGCATGTTATACATTTCAAGGAAGTCATTTGAAAGGGGATGAGAAGTCCTTCAGTTATTTCTGATTTTTTTCCTTTTTTTCGAGGCCTGTTTGTCATTTCATATTCTGACATCCCTTCATTTTCTGAGGAGTCTGAAAGTGTGGTGTCTGAGTCCTCATCCATAGTGGTCCATTCTTTGTCTTGAAGGATTGTGTACTTATTTGTTAGCTGTACTCCTTCCTTTTCTTCTTTCCTTGTCTAGTCTGTTTTCGTTTTGGACAACTTGCCTTTTTTTTTTCTTGGATCTGGTCACCATTGTAAATTTTCCTTCTTGGTTTTAGTTAGTATTAATTTCCTCATTATTTCAATTTTTATGAATTTCCTTTTCCTTCAGGTTTGTTTTTCTTTCAATGGTTTCCTGTAGAGGCAGGGGAGTGTGGACCTCCGTATTTTTTTTGTTTCTGTCTACTTGTTCTTCTTTATCTCTTTTAAGTTCATCAGCAATTAATTTTTCTGCTTTTGCTTTCTCTTTTTGAGTAAGGGCCAGGCAAACGTCTTGCTCAGCTTTTTCTGTAGGATTCGGACTATTATGGGTAGCCCTGGGGCAACTGCTGAAAATGTGACCAGTCTCTTCGCACAGACTACATTTTACCTAATTTTTACAAATAGCCCCATGATGACCAATCTGTTCACAGAGTCCACATTTTATTTTTTCACAGGCATTACCTAAATGCCCCTTTCTCCACTGGTGTAACAGGCCCGGGGTTGTCCTGCATAGAAGACAACCCCTCTATCTTTTCCTAGAAAAAATAATTCAGCAAATGCTGTATTTCTCCGTTTAGTTATTTTAGAGTTACCTTAAATCTCAACCCCCTATCCACAGACTTTCATCTAGAATAGGTTCTGGGGGCCCATTTATTACACATTTCTGCTTCAGCCAAAAGGAGATGTCCATTACGTTGACGCCTTCATTTTTAAAAAGCACAGTAATCACGTAATAGGCTGGTTTGGTTAGAGGAATAACAATGAAATCTCTCCATAAAACAGTTTCTTTATCCGATTGTAAAATTTCCAGAATCTTTCTAAACCACCGGGATGTTTAAAACTAATATCATATGTCATGTTCCCTGGAGTGTGTATTAGAGCGTGTATTTCATACACGTAAAATTTCATGCTATTCTTTAAAAGTTGACGACCTACAAATAGTCTATCGGGGTATCTGTAGCTGCCCCTCTCAACTTTAACTGTACTGCATTTCTTCTTTTTGCTGGTTCTGTTAGCCTTTTTGCCCCATTTGGAAATATTTTTTCTTTTGTACTGCAATCCCACACATTTTCTTTTTTATTTCTCTTAGTTTCGCTATTTTCTTTTTCAGTCTACAAGGTGTTACCTTCAATTCCATAGATGTTTCCAAAATTTCATTTTCTGTTAGGCCCTCTATCTCCTTTGCGTCGTTTCTACCTTCTGAAATATTGCCTTCTCCCTCTATATCTTTATTTTTATGTTTTTCTTTGTGTAACTGTTCTGTTTGTATTTTGGCACCATTATTATGGTTTAGTTGGAACTGCTCTTGATCTCCCAAAACTGCCGAAGTAGTAGGCATGTTGGGACCCCAGCCCTTCCCATCAGCTGTTTTTTTCCAGCCTGCATTTAAAAGTGCTTCTTCTACCCACACTCCAGTGTGTCACTGAATTCAACCAGGCCTTCTTTATCAAGAACATTTTTATTTTCTGTAATATTTTTATTCTGGGGGCCCTCTATGTCATCTGATTGTTCCTTATTCTGTTCTTTTTCTTTAACATTTGTTTCTCCATTTTTAAAACTTTGCTCAGACTCATCTTTTTCTAATCCAGACTGCTGCACCTGTCTTAGGCCGAGCCATTTCTGACTCTTCTTGGCCATTCCTATCAGGGCTTTAAACTTGCTCTTTAGAGGTGTTTCTTTCCTCTCAGCTGATTTCTGTTTGCCGGGTGCAGTTTCCTTTGATGCACCTATGTCAGAATCTGCCGGCTGATTTTGACAGGCTAACTCCGTCAGTCGTTCCCTTGTCTTTTAAAGTATTCACTTTTGTATGCTCATGTTTGTTTTTACTGCTCACATTCCTTTTTTGCTCTTTATGTAACAAAATCTTGCTTACACTCTCCATCTCCATAGAGTGTGTGGATCGCTTGCTTTCTTCTGTGGGTACAGCCTCGTTGAGTGTATCGTGCTCTTGACTCTCCTTCATCGTAGCACCACTCAATATTTCTCCTGATGCTGACATTTCCCTTCTCTACTCCAGGGTCTCAGAGGCTGGGGACAAGACCACGTCCTTCCTTCTGCAACACCTAGCTGAGACTGACATCCGCTAGTGCTGTCTCATGGATCCCCCTACTGGAAGAGCAGGGGAATCTTCCCAGTGCCCTGGTCAAATTTCCCCCCATTCACTACAACTATCACCAGCAGCTTAATCTGGTTCAAGGTCAGTTGGCATTCATCTGTATTCCCTTCCCCAGGTCATGCCTGAAAATAAGCAGAATTTGTCTAGTGTACTTACCCGGTCAACAAAAACTAAATAAAAATAAAAAATAAAAAATGTCTAAGTGTCTGTTTAAAGTATATTATTAGTATGATAAACAGATTGTGGGGAGGGGAGGAGAGGATTCATATGACCTTAAGGCAGACTAAGGATGAACAGGGACTGGAAGTATCTGCAGGATCTGGGAAACTGGATTTCAGGGATGACCAGTCTTGATAAAGGGGGAACTCTTTGGAGGGAGATGGGGATAATAACAGGACTGGGGAAATAAAAGGTAAACGAAATTTTACAGCTGGAACTAAAGGCATTGATGGGTAAGAGATTCCCCATGGGGAGCATCACGGGAAGGGTGCTAAGAGAAGGGGATGAATGGAGGGGATAAGACAGGGAAGGGGGAGAAGGGAAACCAATTAAATCTTTTGTAGGAGGTAGTGGGGGGAAGGGGGCTGGATGGACCAAGAATAGCTCAACAGAGGAAAACCAGAGATACACCGAGAAGTGGTTGGGGGGTTAAAGAAGGTATAACACAAGGAGTCCTGGAAGGGATTGCACTATGATAAAAACTTGCTGGACAGCCCCAGTCGGATAGCAATGAAAGGACGTGCAGGGAAAGGAACACGAGAAACAGCTAAAAATGAATAAAGAAGAAGAAAGAGAAAGGATGTGCAGGTGAACGGGAAGCTGAATGATCCCTCTGGAGCATTAGTAATGGAAATCCAAGAGACAAGAACAGACCCCCATTACGCAGGCCTTATAAAGGATGACTAGGTCTGACAGCCACTCAGAACATAGAAAGGGGACAAAGAAAAAGGGGGTGGGGTTAAAACAAGGGTAACCACACAATCTCCCCAAACTTATGCATGACTGTTAAGCAATAGATGCGTCGATCAGCGATATGGAAGTGAAGACAGCAATAGCGGGACTGCCTTCGAACAAATCCCTGGGGCCAGATGGGTTCAATGTGGACTTTTATAAACTATATACACATCAAGTGGTAAATTATTTAGACACTGCCAAGAGAAGGGAGTGATTCCACATACGTGGAATGACGCACTTATCACAGTGATCCACAAGGAGGGTAAGAACAGTGAGATGTGTGAGTCATACAGACCCATCTCTCTTCTTAATCAGGATTTAAAAATATTTACAAAAATTATAGCCACTAGGCTACAGCAGGTGGCCCCAGAACTGATCCACCTGGACCAGACTGGGTTCATGCCTGGGAGACATCTCAGAGACAATGTTAGGAGGACGCTAAATATTTTAGAAGATGGAAAGACAAGCAAAGACACACAAATAGCGATACTAATTGATGCTGAGAAAGCCTTCGATAGATTGAACTGGGACTTTCTGATGGCAACCAAGAAACAGGGGAGATTCACAGAAAATTATCTGGCTGCAATTGGGGCAATATATCAACACCCACAGGCCAGGGTAAAAGTCAATGGAACGATATCGCAAAATCTTAAAATAGGTAGGGGCACTAGACAGGGATGCCCCTTATCCCCTCTGTTGTTTGCACTGAGTATTGAACCCCTGATAGCAGCGATCTGGGAAAATACACATTTAAAAGGTATACAGTGGGAAGAGTAACACAGAAACATAGAATTTGACGGCAGATAAGGACCACTTGGCCCACCCAGTCTGTTCATTTCCCTGCCTACTGGATAAACTGCAGATCCTAGTTAACCAGCAGCCTACTTCTTCCTACCCCCACTCCCTAGAATTGCCTTATGACTGTCCCATGCATGCTTGAATTTCACCACTGTTTTTGACTCCATGACCTCCTCCGGAAGGCCGTTCCATGCATCCACAACCCTTTCTGTGAAAAAATACTTCCTTAAATTACCTCTGAGCTGCCCCCCATCTTCAAATTGTGCCCTTGTTCTTGCACACTCTTTTTTGAAAGATGCTACCCTCTTGGACTTTGTTGATTCCCTTGAGGTACTTGAAAGTTTCTATCATGTCCCCCCTCTCCCTCCTTTCCTCGAGGCTATACATATTAAGCTCCTTAAGTCTCTCTTCATATGTCTTCCGTGCAGACCCTGCACCATTTTAGTTGCCCTCCTCTGGACAGCTTCCATCATGTCTATGTCTTTGCGAGACTGGGTCTCCAGAACTGCACGCAGTACTCCAGATGGGGTCTGACCAGCTGTCTGTACAGAGGGATAATAACTTCCTGTTTTCTACTGGTGATGCCTCTCCCTATGCATCCCAGTATCCCCTAGTCCTCCTTGCTGCCCTCTCACATTGCTTGCCCACCTTTAGGTCATCTGATATGACTACCCCAGGTCCCTTTCCATTGTTGTTGTTGTTGTTAGTATCTCACCCCCCATTGTGTACTCTTCCCCTGGGTTTTTGTTTCCCAGGTGCATTACCTTGCACTTCTTAGCATTGAATCTAAGCTGCCATACATTTGACCATTCCTCTAACCTTGCCAAGTCCCTTTTCATCCTTTCCACCCCACCTTGTGCATCAACTCTGTTGCAGATCTTTGTGTCATCTGCAAAGAGACATACTTTTCCTTCAGTCCCTCTGCAATGTAAACCTATAAAGACATTGAAGAGGACCAGTCTAATACTGAACCCTCGGTACCCACTAGTAACCCCCTTTCTTCAGAGTGGACTCCATTTACTATTACTCTCTGTGTCTTATTCTCCAGCCAATTTTTACCCAGGCTGTCATCTTGGGACCCACTCCCAGGCTGGCTAACTTGTATATTAATCTTTTGTGTGGGACTGTGTCAAATGCCTTGTTAAAAGTCTAGGTAGGCCATGTCCACAGCCCTCCCTGATCTACTACTTTGGTCACCCAGTCAAAGAAATCTATCAGATTTGTCTGGCATGACCTTCCTGCTGTGAATCCATGCTGCCTTGGGTCCTGGCCCTCTGGCCTCTAGATACCGACAATTCTTTCCTTCAGAAGTGATTCCATCATTTTCCCTACCACTGAGGTTAAACTAACAGGTCTGTAGTTTCCTGCTTCTGCCTTGCTCCCACTTTTGTGAGAGAATCACATCTGCCCTCCTCCAGTCCTCGGGTACCACCCCATCCTCCCATGATTTGTTAAACAGGGTAGTCAGTGGTGTCACTAATTCTACCCTTAGTTCTTTTAGAATTCTGGGATGAATCCCATCAGGCCCCACTGCTTTGTCCACCTTCAATTTTAAGAGTTCTTTCAGAACCCTTTCTTCTGTAAATGGGCTGGTATCAACTTCTGTATCCAGAGTGTTTCTACTGTTTGTATTAGGTATCTCCCCCTCTTCCTTTGTAACTACTGAGCAAAAATATTTGTTTAGTATCTCTGCCTTTTCACAGTCACCCTCTGCCCACCCTCGCCCCCTTTTATTAAGCCTCACTATCCCTCCCTTGGTCTTTCTTCGCTCCCTGATGTACCTATAAAAGGTTTTATCCCCCCTTCTTAACTGAGTTGGCTATCTTTTCCTCGGTTTGGGCCTTTGCTGTTCTGACTGCCTTCCCAGCTTCCTTTTGTTTTAACTGATATAGTTCTCTGTCCTGCTCCTTCTGTGATTCCTTGTACTTCCTGAAAGCTTTCTTTTTTCTCTAGAACCTTCACTGCCACTTCCTTTGAGAACCATAGTGGTTTCTTACATCGTTTAATTTTGTTTATTTGCTTCACACAAAGGCTTGTTACCTCTGTGATGACAGTTTTTATTATTCCCCATTGTTCTTCCACCCCTCCTCCCTGCCCATTTGCTAGTGCATTCCTTAGGCGCTCACCCATTTTGGCAAAGTCAGCCCTCCTAAAGTCCAGTACCTTTGCCTTTGTATGGCTTGACTCTATTGCTGTGTTTATTGTGAACCATACTGTTTGATGGTCGCTAGTTCCAAGATGGCTACCCACTTCTACATCTGTGATCCTCTCTTCATCCCCATTTGAGAGAACCAGGTCTAAGATTGCTCCTTCTTGAGTGGGCTCCAATACTAGTTGTCTAAGGCATGCCCCCTGTAGGGCATCTAGAATAACCCCACTCTTCGAAGTGGCTGCTGCAACTGCACTCCAGTTAACATCTGGCATATTCAGATCACCCATCAGCAATATCTCCCCTTTTTCTGCCATACTAAGTATACTTTCTATCATTTCCTTGTCCATTTCCTTCCCCTGTGAAGGAGTCTGTATACAACCCCTGTGCAGATCGTGGTGCCATTGCCGGTCTCCAAATTTACCCACAGTGCTTCTTCTCCTCCCTGTTTTCCCTTTTGTTCTGTTGCTTTGATTCCTTCCCTTATGTAAAGAGCTACTCCTTCTCCTCTTTTACCCTCTCTGTCTCTCCTGTAGATAGTGTATCCTGGTATGTTTACGTCCCAGTCATGGTTTTGTGCAAACCGTGTTTCTGTGACTGCCACGATATCCAGATGTTCCTCCTCCATCAAGGCCACTAATTCAGGAAGCTTGTTACTCAGACTACGGGCATTGGTACTCATTGGTTTCCATTTTTTGATGGCTTTACCTTCTGTTGCAGCATCCCCCACTGACCTTTCTACCTCGGTCTTTTTCTCATTTAGTACCCTGTTTTGTAGGGAGAGGCTGGGATTTTCCTGCTGCTTATCAGTGCCTCCCTTGACTAGTTTAAAAGCTTGCCAATGAAGCATTTAAACTGATTGTCAAAGACTTGTTCCTTCCTGGACAGATGCAGACCATCCTGCCAGTATAGGCTGGTGTCCTCAGGTGGAACCCCAGTCCCCAATGAAGCCAAACCCCTGTGCTCCATACCATTTTTTCAACCATTCATTAAACTGCATGGTGCAAAGTACCCTTGCCTCACTCATGCCATTGACAGGCAGCACCTCTGAGAAGGATACTGTGTGTGCTGCTTGTCTTAGGCCCTCCCAGTTCTACAAAGTCCTTCTGCACTACTCTAATCTCATGTTGAGCCAAGTCATTTGTCCCTAGGTGGACAATGACATCCAGCTCAGACTCCCGTGCAGCTGTTCTCGTGATCCTGAGGACGCTTCCTGTCCCTCAAGCCATGGCACCAGGCAGGCACTTTACTTCAGTTTTCCTGCTCCCCCCAGTTCTATCCCCCTAATAACTGAGTCCCCCACCAGGAGCTGCTTCCTTTCCTTGTGGTGTCCTCTGCCTCCTTCCTGTGGGCCTCCCTTGTGACAGGTGTCCTTAGCCTCCTTAATCTCCTCTGTGGGTGCATCCATAGGGGGAGCTGTGCTCCCCCAGAATGGTGTATGGATTGTGGAGTGGAACAACTGACTGGGTGTGCCTCTCTTCCACGATCCTCACCCTCCCTGAGCCCACTGTGGTAAAACAAAGTCTCCTTATATGCCGATGACACGGTCGTATACTTACAAGACCCACAGAAAAATACTGAACAAGTGCTAAAGACAACAAATCAGTAAAGGGAGATTTTAGGATTTAAAATTAATTTGGACAAAACTGAGATAATACAGGTCAGTGGCCAAACCTCGAGGGGGGCAGTCAGATGGCTACTTCCAGGGCGATGAGACGCAGACTCAGTAAGGTATCTGGGGATCCAGGTACCTAGACAATTAAATCAAATATACCAAATAAACTATGGGAAGTTAAAGCAGGAAATACATACCAATATAAACAGGTAAGCAAATCTACCAACTTCATTCTCAAACAGGGTGGAAATATACAGAATGAATATCTTACCCAGATTCTTGTTTTTATTTCAGAACTTACCCATCTCGATCCCGAAGAAAGACTGGAAGTAAATTATAGATAAGATGAGGGAGTTTATTTGGCAAGGCAGAAAGCCCCACATAAAATGGCAACTGCTAATGAGAGATAAGACGGAGGGAGAGTACAGTGCACCAAATTTAAGACAGAGCTATATGGCAGCCCAACTGGGAGATCTGGTTAACCTGTCGAAAACCCACAGAGAAAGAATGTGGAAAACCATAGAGGAAGGCACAAATAGGGGGCTCCACATAGATAGTCTGATATGGAAGGTACAAACACAACAGGACTTAACAGAAATAAACAGATGGACAAGGCACACGCTGCGAACTTGGATTCTAGCAAAACAAAGGTTGTAAATGCACAAGAACCAGGGACACTGGATACCAATTTGGAAACACTGGATGTTCACACTGGCTAGACTGGACAATACATTCAGAAGACGGGGCACCAAGGGGCTGGGGGAGTTGCACAGTTTGTATCAGGACAGCACGTCGAAACCTTTGGACAACTGCAGAGCGAATTCCTGCTCCCATATTCTGATTTTTTCAGATATCTGCAAATTAGATCATGCATTATAGAACAGGGGCTAATTAATCAGTTAGGAGAAAAACAACTCCCACTAATAGAACAGATATTCACTGCTACCCAAAAGCCCATGACAAAACATGTGATCTCTAACATTTACAGTCTCCTTAATGCAGGAACAGGGGTAGCTGAAGTGGCAAGGATACAGACCAGTGGGAAAGGGAGATGCCAGGGAATCCACCCAGTGAAAACTGGACCCAAATATGAGGAGCTGCGCATAAAACAACCCCTCGGGTAGCTGGAGGGAATTCCGATGGAAACTGGTAAGCAGGTTCTTCCTGATCCCAATAGAACCCAGCACTTTAGGGTGGGGGCCAATAATAAGTGCTGAGGGGTTCTGGGGAGGTGGGTAACCCCACTTACATTTACTGGGAATGCAGGGTTTTGAGCACCTTTTGGGATGAGGTACAGAACTTGAGCAAAAGGATCCTGGAACTAACAGAAGATTTGGAAGGCTGGAATTTGATAATGGGACTCTACTCCAGACAAATGAAGGGCAATGACAAGAAATATATATTTAATATCTTGATTGCGGCAGCAGACAAAGCAATCACACAAAGATGGCTCTCAGACACCCCACCAAGGTTACAAGATTGGCTTAAGAACTGTAAAAAGATAAAAAAAGATAGAGTTAATAACAGCAAGAATTAATCTCAGAATAGATAAATTTAACTCCAAATGGTTTTGTTTCTTCCACCTGATAGAAGAGGTGGAGGGAGTTCCCATATTAGATCATTAGGGCTTAGGGCTGGCAGTATAGCCTAGAAGTTAGAGGAACAAGGTGTGAACAAGCTTGGTACATCTAGCAGACCAGACCTGGGTTTGATTCTCACAATCTCCACCTGCAAACTGTGCGACTCTGAGCAAGTCACTTAACCGCCCAGTGCTCCCAGGTTGCCCCTGAAAACAGGCATTTGTGTCTAGTGGGCCTTACCCGGTTAACAAAGCCTAAAATAAAATATTAGATCAAATTGCCCAGGACTAAGGACCAATGAAGGGATGTGTGTACTGGAAGCTTATGCTATTTTAACTATTTTTTAGGAAGAGACTCTGTAGAAGTGGTTCCCTACCTCAGAAGATGCTGTGATACTCTAGAGGAGTGGACCAGGACTCTGGGTTGCCACTCCTCCCCCACCATGTTCCACCCAGGTTCTCAGCAGGGGTGGTAAGGTGCTCCTGTAGTCTCCCAGACAATCGAATACCCCAGGTAACCTCTTTCCTCTTTTACCCCAATAGTCAATCAATAAGCCTCCAATGCTGAATAAGGTAAGCAAGTAAATAGCTCTGTAGCTAAATCCGAGTAATAGCATGGTCTATTCATTGGACCACCAAGACTACAGCATACAGTATGTAAGCCACACTTAAGGGAAACAAAGTTGAAGTTTTCTTAAAAAATGTTTTTTGATTTGTTTCATTTGGTTAATACAGAGTGAAGCAGACAGCAGTTAATTTAATAAAAACTGTCTAATTGACATACGTGAAATGGAAACTAACTACTATAGGATTTGGGTATGTATTAAATAGAGAATTCATTGTTTGGTGGGCACATTGATTGATTCAGGGGCATGCATACCACTATCACTGCATTAGCCAAGGTCACAAATGACTGGCAAACCGAATTGGATAAAAAGAATAATGTCTGTGCAGTATTCCTGGACCTGAGCAAAGCATTCGATACTGTGGACCATGAGCTGCTACTCTCATCCCTGCACTCCCTTGGCCTAGATCCACCCTCCCTTAAGTGGTTCAGATGCTACCTCACCGGTAGGTCACAGCAGGTAAAAGCTGAAGGTGACCTATCCCCATTAAAACCACTGTCAAGAGGAGTCCCCCAAGGTTCGATTCTGGGTCCTATCCTTTTGCCATTTATATAAATAACATTGATTCAACCCTTACCAATTCCTCAGTACACCTCTTTGCTGATGACACTGTTCTGTATAGTCAGCAACCCTCTCTGCCTGCAGTTGCTCGTGAAATCCTACAAACAAAATTCTCCTTGTTACAACATCAGCTACTCGAGAAAAGCTTCTGTTAAATGCAAAGAAAACTAAAGCAATGATGTTCACAAATCAAAACTCAACCAGCACATCCTCTTCAATCACTCTCCCCCAGCTATGCACTATACTTGGAGAAAATCTGGAGTATGTTGAAAACTTCAAATACCTAGGTGTGTGGATTGACAGCACACTCGACTTCACTCATCATCTAGAAGAACTGTTAAAAAAGCTTCGCCAAAGGCTTGGCCTTCTCTATAGATTAAAATCCTTCCTTAACAGAGACTCAAAGATAAGGTTAGTCCATGCCATTTTTCTATCAGTTGTTGACTATGCAGACTTCCTTTATAGTCACTGCCCCATCTCCTACCTTCACAAGTTGGATACCTTATATCATAGAGCAATAAGGTTCATTACAGATCTGCCATATAATACCCATCATTGCTCTCTTTATGATGCAGTTGGATGGGTTTCCCTTCATCTCAGAAGGAGCAGAAATGCAGCACTATGGATTTAAAGAGCTTTATCAAAAAAGTTCCAAACTATATCCTGGACTGCTTCACCCTGACCACTCCTAGCTCCTATGCCCTAAGAAGCAACAACATCATCCTGCTCAAACTGCCCAAATTCAACACCAGGCTAGGGAGGGCAGCAATCAGCTATTCTCTAGCTATAGCATGGAACACCCTACAAAAATCCCTAAAACTGTCCATTATCATTCCATTTGCATCCTTTAAACAGCATTGTACAGTTTTCTTCACAGAGAAATGCAGTTGCTACCGCTAGAGCTAGAATTGTCATATCACAAATCTCACTTCCAAACCATATATGGCATATTCCTTCCAGACAGGCACCCCATCTTACGGCACCCAGTAATACCTTCACAATCCTAGTATTCATTATGTTGTGTGTCTGCCATGGCCCCCATTGGGATATGTATGTACTGTAATTATTAGCTTAACTTTCCTGTAACCGAGTTTTATCATGTGAATTCACTGTACATCATTGTGTTATAAACGTTATTTTCCTCTGTATGTATAACTGTCTTATAAAGTGTATGATGTATCTGTTGTGTATCAACTATTGAACCTTGACCTTATCGGGTCCATCTTGTAAATGAGCCTTGCTCAATGATGTTCACCTGAATAAATAAAGATTTGATTGATTGACTGATTGATAACACTGCACAGGAGGTGTAGAACATTTAGGGACATATAAAAGCACAAATGTATGTAGTGCGGAAAGGCCAAATGTTGCGGCCTATTCATGTATGTAATGGTTTGACTCGTCTTGGTTTTGTAGTAAATAAAATATGGGTTTTAAACAAAAAAAGTAAAAAAAAATAATAATAATAAAAAGAATATTTAAAAAAGATATCACCTATTAGTTACATCACAATTTACAATTGATCAGTAGCAGCAGGGTGTACCACATCACCATGTAAACACTTCAAATACAATAATATCGATGTTTTAACAACATGCATATGGAGCATGCAAGATGGAGATCAGAGGGCTGTGGGTTCAGTTCCCACATCTGACTCTTGGGTTAATATCCCAGTACTGACACTGTAGTGCAGCATGAGAGGTGTGCTGCACTTCTGAGGTGCCATCATTCGGATGAGACATTAAACCGAGGTCCCATCTGCCTGGATTGGTGGTAGTTCAGGTGGATGTTAAAGCTCCCATGGCACTTATCAAAAAGAGTAGGGGAATTTTTTATTTAAAACTTAAAACACAATACACAATGTAGTACATCATACAAAATGATAATACAAAAAAAAAAAAAAACATAATCAAGTATTACAGCATACATGAACTGGAAACATAAATAATCCGTATATGTATATAACCCCCATCCCATCCCTACTAAAAGAGTAGGGGAATTTCCCTGGTGCACTGGCCAAATTTCCCTCATTCACTAAAAATACCACCAACAGCTTAATCTGGTTCAAGGTCAGTTGGCATTCATCTGTATCCCCCTCCCCCGGGCCGTGCCTGAAAATAGGCAGGATTTGTCTAGTGCACTTACCTGGTCAACAAGAACAAAATAAAATAAATAAATAAAATTAGTGAAGCTGCATATATTAATATTTATATATTATACAGAAAATAATCAGTGACTTTTGAAAATCTCCAGCTATCCCCTTTCCTTTTCTTCCCCCATCCCAATACCAATTTTTAAAACTGTCAAGAATGCTATGTCATGCCCTCTCTACCCTCTGTATTTTTGTAAGGCCTTCTGTAATGTACGGTATGTTGCTTCTATGCTGGTTCACTCCTGTATCCTGGAGACTATCCCATTGGGCTCACCCAGTTATAAATACCAAAATTAATATATACATGTAACTACTCTACCAGGAAAAGGGACCTGACAGTTTCTTTAAATGAGCCGACCGAATGCTACAAGCAGTAACCCACAACAGGGTATGGGCTTATGGGGATTTAATCCATGCCCTGGCTGCACTGTGAGGCATGAGACTGCAGGCCAAGTGCCCTCATAGCACCCAGGGTGTAGATTAAATCCCAATAACCCCATACCCTGGAGTGTGTTATTGTGATTATAAAATGAGTTATTGCATTAAAGAGAAAAAAATAAGGAAAAGGTTGTTTTTTTACTTTAAATATGAAAAATGTCTGCGTATCCTTCCACATATTAAAGCAGTTCACAGAAATACATAATCATTTAATTACATTTATAATAACAAGTCCATTACAATTTATGTAACCATGTGATCTTTAAAGTTTGTTTTAAGTAGACGCATTTCAAAAATGAATCCTGGGCACAGAGAAGTTGTTGGCTCCAATGCCCCTCACTTGTTTCACTCTCTCTTTCTGTGGTCTCGCCATCTTCCAGTTCAGCAGCGCTCCCATGTCATTTACAGGTCACGGCTCCCCCCTCCCAACCTCCGCGGGGTGTCTTTCTCTCTCTTTCCCTCTCACATGCACTGCTTTCAGTATGGCTCACCATACAACACAAGAAATACAGAGAGCGGTGGCCACCTTATAGCAGGCATCAGTCAGAAGACAGAAAGTGAGACAGTGGTTATAATGCACTTCCTTACAACAGGCTGCACAGATCTCTTAAGCAGCACCAATGAATGATCTGCTTTCTTCTTTGCTGGTAAAACTGGTGGTAACACATTTACTTACAACACATTGTACAGATCTCTTAAGCAGCACAAATAAATGAGAGAGCAGGAGAGCGGTAGTAATGTCTTTATTTACAGCAGACTGCACAGATCTTTTAAGCAGTACCAGTGAATGACCTGCTTTCCCCACTGCTGGTGAGAGTGACTGTAATTCATTTACTTACAACAGACTGCACAGCTCTTTTAAGTGGCCACAATGAATGAGCTACACGTGTAAGCAATAACCCTCGACCCACTGCTCGTAAGACAGCTGCTGACATACAGGGGTTGCTTTCATTTATATTAATGTATTTGGGAGTCCCATCTATGGCAGCATTTTTGTATTGTTTGTGTTACCTGTGGAAATTGGCCCAGAAGCAAAATGTATATAAGCAATAACCCACGACCCACTGCTTGTTAGACAGCTGCTGACATACAGGGGTTGCTTTTCTTTATCTCGAAGAATTTGGGAGTCCCATCTTTGCCAGGGTTTCTGTATTCTTTGTGTTACCTGTGGGAATTGCCCCAAAATCAAAACTTGTATATGTTTAATAGGTAATTCGGGGGGCAACAAATGCAACTCTTACTGCTTAACACTGTGAAAAAAATGGCTGCTTTTCTGCTCTGTATTTCTTTCTCTGTGGAGGGATTTTGGTTAAGAGACATTCACAGCTCATTTTGTGAGGGAAGTAGTTCTGGCTGTGAAACTGTGCATTAAATAGATTTAATCCACGGTCAGGTGATGGTAGTTGACCAATTATGTTTTTGGCTTTTTGCAACCCAGTTTATAAAAGGTTTTAATCTACTGACTAATGCTTCCCAAACTCATATAGAAGGCAAAGTGGCATAATGGTTAGAGCAAAGCACTGTGACTGAGGGTGTCCCAGGTTTGAGTCCCACAACCACCTCACTGTGTGAGCCTGAGTGGTCACCTGAGCTCCCTTTTACACAGTTCTTCCAGCTGAAAAATTAGGCATTAAGTATGACCCTATCGCGAACAAGACATTGTATCAGGTTTGCGGTAGCCTAGATAAATTGGTGAATGGAGAAAACATCAGTTGAATGCAGTGTTAATGGAGTGATACATCATGTACAGTGGCTTCTGCCTGCATAGAAAGAAAAAATATATCCATTAACACAGGGTAGGTCTTCTCAAGATACCGATGTAAAATATTATCCTTTTACTGATACTGTTTAAGATGGGCATTGTGATTTGCCACAGCTGTACGTAGCCATTTGAGTTCCTGTAACATAAAATATCCCTCTTATCTCAACATTTCCAACTGTTTGCAAGACTTCACAAACATGCTGTATCA
Organism: Neoceratodus forsteri; assembly: GCA_016271365.2. NCBI lineage: Eukaryota > Metazoa > Chordata > Ceratodontiformes > Ceratodontidae > Neoceratodus > Neoceratodus forsteri. The sequence goes on from CM057449.1 coordinate 742,169,378, forward strand.
TTTTACTCTTTGACTGAGATACTGCTGAAGTGGTTTGCCTTTCCTCACTGCTCTTCAATGAACCCGTCAGCCAAAAATCCCATTACTGACTGAAGTGTGGATATCACAGTGATGAGATGCTGTTGACTCAGGTGTCACAGGAACATTACTGAATACACCTGGCAGTTCTATTTGCTCTCTGTGGGTTTACATAAAGTACCCAATGACATTACTGTACAAATATGAGCCCTTTAAAAAAAATTAAAAAAAAATAACACTTTTACAAACAATGCTACTTGTGTTTTAACTGTAATAATTATATTAGAATGTAACAACATTGGAACTTTACATAGACTTTGGTAACTGAGAAAGTGACACAGCTCAGAAATATTTTAAAATAGACTAGATCTACCATGTAAGGTACAGCCCCTGATGATGGAGGGGGGCCACTGAGGGAGGCAGGGGATAGGCAGAGGAACTGAATAACTACTTTGTGCCACTATTCAGCCAGGATGTCAGGGGGCATGGCCAGCAGAGGGAGGAAGTGATGGGAGAGGGGCAGACCAAACAGGAGCCAGTCCTGACTGTTCCTGAACTTGTGATATTTAGAAGATAAGCTGTGACAATCCCAGGCTCTGGATGGTATTTAGTTAGAGTATAATAATGGAGTTGAAGATGTTCTCACAGAACTCTTGCTTATATCTTTTCGGACTCCTTACAAATAGGGATAGTGCCAGAGGACTGGAAAATATTCAATAACACAGTGAAGTCAGATCCAGTTACTGCCCATTGCTGTTCTTTTTATCTGTTGAAAATGACTACCGTAAAACTGGAACTAGTTTCTTTATAGCACAGTACTTGCCAGTCTAACTAAAATTGGAGTGGGTGGGGTCGGTGCAGTCTGGTCTATATTTGAAAAACTCAAGGGGAGATATTAAGCCATTTGAATGTGGTATAGAAGCATTTATAGATTTTGCATGTCTACTGTGATAAGTAGAGTCTGTCAAATCACATTTATGGTGCAATTCCTGGATCATTTTAATACCATACATTTTATTGTATCTTTTATAAAAGAATCATGTTTAAAATAAGTTTTCATAATATGGTAGTCTATAAATCTAGACAAGGGTTGTAGACAAGAATCATGCCTGATACTATGGGGTGGCCAGGAGGGTTGTTTAAATCTTTATGAATTTTTGGTATAGCATAGAATGCAGGAGTTTGTGAGTGGTATTCAATGAAGATAATTGTTTCCTAGCTGCTACTCAGCTGTTTTTGTCAGCCCAGCATCTAGCATGTTATCTATTCCTTGTTTTATTTGGGGGTAAGGGGTACTTCCGAAGTTTTGCAGTTAATGTTATTGTCCACTTGTTTAAGACATTCCTGTTGGTATTGTGTACAGTCCTTCATAACCACATTCCCCTTTATCTGCTGGCTCTGTAGCTATAGTATGATCTGTTTCAAGGGAATGAAGTGCTTCAGCTCCTTTCTTAGTTAAACAGTGTATTTTTTTGGTCTCTTAAAAGGGGAATGGTGTCATTTTCCACCACTGTGATGATTCTACCTGGTGAGACAGGCTCCCAGGGAAAATATATTCTAGTATATGGTTAGCTCATGTTGGGCATGGCAATAGTTCGATCAGGATCCTTGTTGCACTCCAAATGATTCTGCATGTCAAAAGTGCTGATGCACACATTCCAGTCTTACACTACCAGATGGGTTTCTGAGTGGTTAACTAATAGAACTCAACATGTTCATGTACTGCTCCCCTCTCTCTCCTGCTTAACCATGTCTCTCCCCTACCCACCTACTGACCCACGTACACCCTCTCCCTTCCTGAGCCACCCCCCTACAGGTGTATTTTGCTGTTCTTACCTGTAACCGATCGCCACTTGCACACCCCCTTAGCCTGTGGCTAACCTCCACCCCAACATTTGCTCTGCTGATGAAGGACGTATCTGCACTTTATACCCCTTTGGAGCTTGACAATGCCATATAGCTGCATGCTCTGAATCTGCACATTTAAACCCTTTTCTTGAACTCTCTCTTCCTCTCTAATTATCTCTTCCTACTATGAGGGCTGCTTCCCCTCTGTGTTTGTACTACCTGCGTTAAGGATAAAGCAATATCATTGTTTGTTCATACTTGTATGACCTATGCCCAGTACATGATGTTCTACAGACAATGCCTTTAGCTGCTACTGTTTCCCACTGACGCATGTATTTTGAAGTTTTCCCCTTGTACTGATGAAGATCCTTTGCAAATGAGCTCTTAGCTCAAAGGCTGTAATTCTGATTCTTACAATAAATAAATAAATAAACTTATCAGAGGAAATTAAGGTCACCAGCGGTGTGCCACAAGGCTCAGTCTTGGGCCCTGAGTTATTTGGGATTTTTATTAGTAACATCAATGTAGGAATCCACTGCAAATTAATGAAGGTTGCGGACCACACCAAACTGGGTTCTGAATTTGATACTCCCTCTAAAATTGCCTCATGTCAACACACACGGGGAAAAGAGCTGTAGTGTGTCTCAGGGGCTCATCTGAGCCAGAATCATCCATGGCTGTTGTCACTTGTGGAAGGAGCCATATCGGCGGCCTCGGGGACCGAAGGAGGGACCAGGAGGAGACCGGAGGAAAGGAACTGCACTGTAAGACAAGTGCTCGGCTCCAGGGAAGGCATCGTCAACGCGCCAATCGGCAGGGCTCTGGGAGGAGCCAATCACCTGTGAGATGGCCATTTCAAATGTGCGACAGGGCCTTAAAAGGCAGAGCCCAGTTGCAGGGAGTACAGACACACAGGGAAAGGAGCTGTAGTTGCTTTTTCTACCTCCCACCCCTCACCACCTCCTTCATTAAATGGAGATAAGCCACTCCCGGTGGTGAAGAAGGCCTATCAGAATGGGCAGAAGCAGGAGCTCATTGGAAGGAGAGGTCTCAGGGTGACCTGGTAGGCAGGGATACATACAGCTGGAAGGTGCTGCTACTGGACTAAGGTACTGTGATTTTTCAATTTTTGATGGTTCTGTTATAAGGTTGGAGGCACTGTGACTGGATTTGACACTTGGGGAGTGTGGAAGCCATTTGGTTTCTGTATTCTAAGGGGAATCTAAAGTGATTGATGTATGACAATTCGTGGGATTTGTAACTGCTGTACTAGGGGGTAACTCAATTGTAGGTGATATATGATTGAGGGGTACTAAGGTCTATGATTTTGGCAGAAGGTAGGGCAGGGGTTTGTTAGGGTCACACTAGATAAGAAGGATTACATTCTTGGGGGTATTTCAAGAATTAAGGGAATGCTGAGGTGAGAAAATAGAGGGAGGTAGTGAAGGACTCACCAGGGGATGGGGAGGTATTACCAGGGAAGGACAGGGATAGCAGGGTTGGGGGGGTACAGGGGGCTGCATGATGCTAGAGGGGCCTACGGGATAGAATAGTTAGCTGCAATGGATGTGGGGCGGCAGTCTGGATGAATGCATTGTGGAAGCTAGGAGGGTGCCCGATCTGTGCCAAGCTGAGGAGACTCGAAGATGAAGTGCAGTGGCTTGGTAGAGAGTTGAGGTGGTTGGGGGAGGGAGGAGGGTTGCTGAGGCAGAGTGCAATAGGAGAACACCACATGGGTGGAACAATGGTTCAGGGGATGGTATGGGGAAGGAGTGCTGGGGCAAAACAAATGGATGGCAAAGCACGAGAGGGCGGGTAGGGGCAGGAGGGGAGAGCCCATACCCAGCATGGCAGAGAGGACAGCCAATAGGTTTGTGGTGCTGGCAACACTGGAAGGGGAGGCGAAGGATCTCCAGGAGGGGGTTGGTAGGAGGAAGTGAGAGAATGGCAGGGGGGATGGGAGTCTGGCGGAGGATGGCGGGAGTGGTAAGGGAGAGGGGCACAGCTGGAAGATTGGAAGAAGAGAGCAAGGGTAAATGGGGGAAGAGCAAGGCTAGAGAGGTGAATAGGAGGGACTTGGGAAGGGGGAGCACAGGGTGGAAGGGCAGGAGGGGGAGAAGTGTGAGGGAGCATTGAGGGGGAGCGGAGATAGGTCGGGATGGAGGGGTGATCCACTGAAGGGAAGGGGGAGTTTCAGCTGAGGAGGAATCTAGCATTAGTCACCAAGGTAAAAGGGTGATGAGGGGAATGAGGTTTGCAGAGGGAGGGGTATTAGTGCTGGGGGATTCAATACTGAAAGGGATAAGATGGGGAAGCAAGGGAGAATGACAAAGTCGTATCTGGGTGGAGTCCATACCTGGCTTAACTGCAGGCAGGACAGGGCAGTCAATTCTTAAGTGTGCTAAGATGCTAAGAGGTGTAGGAGGAAATCGCATCTCGTGGTGCATGTGGGTACGAATGACCTGGCAGGGGAAATGGTGGAAGTAGTGAGGGAAAAGGTTCAAGGATCTGGGCAAACTGTGTGGAGAACTGGGGGGATCAGTGGCCTTCTCAGAGGTACTCTCAGTACCCTGCACTAGCATGGTGAGGAAAGTAAGGATTGGGGAGTTCAACACCTGGCTGAGGGAATGGTGTTGTTATAGGAGTTACGGGTTGGTAGGGGGCTGGGACAGACTCTGGGACAACAATGAACTATATGCAGGGGATAGGCTACATTTGAGCAAGGAGGGGCAGGAGGTATTAAAGCAGAGGGTAGGTGAATACATAGCAACGAAGGTGGATTTAAACTAGGTAGGGGGGTGGTGAGTGGACAGATGGTAGGCATGGATCCCAGAGAGGGGAGCCAAATGAGCGTACCCCCCAGACTGGCGGGTAGCTACTTGGAGCAGTGGCACTGGGGGATTAAGAGGGGGGTATCCCAGAGAGGGAAGGGGGCAGGGCCAGGTTAGAGGGTGGTATCACTGAATGCAAGAAGCCTTGGTAATAAATCAGCAGAATTACAGGCACTCTTGGCAATAGGGAGGGTGGACATTGCGGCCATCACGGAAACATGGGCCACCCAGTACCAGGAATGGGATTTGATGGTCCCAACTTATAGGATTTTCAGGAAGGACATGGCAAAGGGGAAAGGGAGGCTGGCAATATATGTACGGGAGGGGATAAGGTGTATAAGGGAGGAGGGGAGGAAAGCAGAACGGAGGCCCTATGGATGCAGTTCCAAGACTCAAGAAGCAGGACATTAAGGATGGGGATGGTGTACAGGCCACCAGCCCAAGGGGATGACCTGGATAGGGAGTTAGCTGAGCAAACCAGAAGGGGCTGTAGCAAAGGGAACACTGTGGTGGTGGGGCACTTCAACCTGCCGGGGGTTGAGTGGATCACCCAAACCACCACAAGTGTGAAGGAGCAGGTCATATTAGAGGCATTCCAGGACAGCTTCCTGGTGCAGTTAGTCCGGGAGACAAATAGATTGGACAGGACTCTAGACCTAGTCCTGTCAAATGGGGAGGCTGTAACGGCTCTGGAGGTGGAGGACCCTCTGGCTGGGAGTGACCACCATGCGGTATGGTTCATGCTCAATATGGGCAGGGAATCAGGAGGTACAAGTACTGTAGTGATTGAATTTAAGGGGGTGGATTTTAACAGGATGGGGGATATTATGGGCAGGCATCTGGCGGGTATTCGACCATGTATGGATGCTAACCAGAAATGGAATATCATTAAGAAAGGACTGGTGGAGGCTACTGGGACTTGTACAAGAAAAAGGAGTAAGAAGGGAAGGGCAAAAAAAAACAAAAAACAGCTGACTGATGCAGGAGGTCATGGAGGGGGTGAGGGCCAAAAAAAAAAAGGAATTTCGGAGACTCAAGAAATTGGGAGGGGAGGATAACAGGGAGATGTATACGAAGAAGTCCAGGGAGACTACCAGGCTGGTCAAAGCAGCCAAAGTTTCCAGGGAGCTGAGATTGGCACAGGGCATTATGAGCGGAGAGAAAGACTTCTTCAGATACATCAGTGAAAGGCGCAAAAACAAAGATCAGACAGTGAGGATAAAGAAGGACGGGAGCTGGGTGGAGAAGAGAAAGGACCAGGCAGAGGCACTAAATGATTACTTCTGCTCTGTGTTCATGAAGGAGAAAGGGGAGCAGGCACCACCTGGGAGGGGAGGAGTGGGCAGGGAGGAGGAGGTGACTGATACAGGGATCACAAAGTATAGGGTGCTGAAAGAACTGAGGGCACTGAGGGAGGATAAGGCACCGGGTCTGGATGGCATTCATCCTAGGGTACTTAAGGAACTAGCTGAGATCCTGGCAGGACCATTGGCTAACCTGTTCAATACCTCCTTGGACACAGGATGTATACCACTGGATTGGAGGATAGCCCATGTGGTGCCCATTCACAAAAGTGGACCCAAGGACGAGCCAGACAACTACTGACCAGTGAGCCTCACATCAATTGTGGGAAAACTGATGGAGATGATCCTAAAAGAGAGACTGGTGACCTTTTTGGAGGACAATGGTCTCCAGGACAGTCAGCAGCATGGGTTTGTCTCAGGAAGGTACTGCCAGACAAACCTGATTGAGTACTACAACTGGGTGACAAGGGAACTGGACAAGGGCCATGCGGTGGATGTCCTGTATTTGGATTTCAGCAAGGCCTTTGATTCCGTGCCACATGGGAGGCTTGGGGGGGGAGGAGCTGGAATATATAGGGGTGGGAAAAAAGATGGTAAACTGGATCACCAATTGACTGAAGGGTAGGCAGAAAAGGGTGGTGGTGGCGGGGGGGGGGACTCTCATCTCTGAGGGATGTGATGAGTGGAGTGCCGCAGGTATCGGTGTTGGGATCGGTGTTGTTTGGGATTTTCATTGCTGATATCTCCCACAGGGTCCAGAGTAAGATCAGTCTCTTCATGGATGAAACAAAGATAGGAGCGGTGGTAGATGACATCGAAGGGTGGAGGGGGCTGCAGGAGGATCTGACCAAGCTACAGGAGTGGTTGGAGGCATGGCAGTTGGGGTTTAATACCAAAAAGTGCAAGGTACTGCACTTCGGGGCTAAGAACCAGGGGAGGAGCTATCAGCTGTGGGGGGTGGTACAACTGGATTGCACTGAGAAGGAGAAGGATCTATGGGTGGTCATAACAAAGAGTATGAACAACTCAGCTCAGAGCAGGAAGGTGGCAGCAAAAGACAACAGGATGCTGGGGTGCATAGCGAGGGGAATCTCCTCTAGAAATAGGGAAGTGATTCTGTCCCTCTATAGGTCACTGGTCAGGTCGCACCTGAAATACTGTGTACAGTTCTGGGGCCCATTGCTGAAGAAGGACATCAAATTGTTGAAAGGTGTACAGCATAGGGCGAGAAAGATGATCCAGGGACTAGAGAAATACTCCTATGAGGAGAGGTTGGGTGAGCTGAACATGTATTCCCTGGTGGAGAAGAGGGATGGGGGGACATGATCAAAACCTTTAAATACCTAAAGGGGATAAATAAGACTAGTATAGAAGGGATCTTCCAGATCAGAAGGGGAAGGGTCACGAGGGGGGCACCAGTTGAGATTGGGGGGGGATTCAGGAGGGAAGCCAAGAGACAGTATTTCACAGATAGGGTGGTGGACAAATTGAATACTCTGCTTGAGGAAGTAGTAGCCTGTAGCACGGTGGATGGCTTTAAGAGGGGATGGGACAGAGCAAGAGTGGGGTTATTTATGATGAGGTGAGGGATAGGTGGGGCAGTTGCAAGAAGAGGGGCTAGCTGCACAATCAAACAGACTCAATGGACCTTGAGGCCTGTATCTGCTGGGGCTTTCATATGTTCATACTTTCATATGATCTTAGTTAAACTGATCAATGGGCAAAGAAAAACAAAACGGAATTTAACATTGAAAAATGCTGAGTTATTCACTTTGGCAAAAGACATCCCAATACCATTTACAAATTAAATGGCTGTCCTATTGAAGTAGTTGACTCTGAAATAGACTTGGGTGTTATTATTAACAAAGAATTGAGTAAAGGTGACCAATGTAGACAGGTGGCGCTAAGAGCTAACAGAATTTTAACATCAATTAGAAAAGCATTTGTCAATAGGAATGAGGCCTGCATTCTACCTTTATATTCTTATATTAGACCACGCTTGGACTATGCAGCATCCTTTTGGGCACCTTACTTAGTTAAGCACATGAGAATAGTTGAGTCGATGCAAAGGAGGGCAACAAAACTTACAACTCCAATCAGTACTGTCTCTTATTCAGATAGATTAAGTGCCCTGAATTTATATGATCTAAAAACTTGCAGGGTAAGTAGTGGTCTCTTAATGCTTTTCAATATTCTGAAAGAACAACATCTCACCAGGGAATGCAACCTCTTATGGGCAACTAAACCTGCCAGTCTCAGATGCCATAATAAACCACTCCATATCCCAAGGGTTAATACTAACAAGAGAAACAACTAGTTTACTATCAGGGTGAGTAAACTGTGGAATTCCTTACCAAATTATTTAGTTAACAACAGCTCCTTCGATACATTTAAAGATGCATTGGACAAATACTTAACTGGTTATGGGACTTAACAAACCTCCCGCTGGTGTGGGGAAGGTGGTCTCGATGGGCCTATGGCCTTCCTCCACCTTTATAAACTGAGTAGTACCGAGTAATCAAAATAAAAACAACAGCATTAATTCGTGAAGCACTTTAACGCAACAGTGCATGTTAGCAGTGAAAAGTTTTGCCTATACTTTTTTGAATGCTATTTTAGATTGACCCCTCTCGCCTATTTTGTATGACATCCATTTTTTCTCATTCTGAGTCTACCTTAGCATTTTTTTTTTTTACATTTGAAACGATGAAAGCAGCTTTACTTTTTAATATAGCTCGGTCCAGGTTTTCATCAGTATCCTCTGTTGCAACAAGGCATAAATAGTGTTTTTTTTTAAACTTTCCTGTTATAGTATTCATATTATTGCTGTGTTTTTCTTTGTTGTAATGTGTGGTTACATATTGTTTGTTTTCTTCATTTGTGAACTGTTGTGCATTTAGCATTAAGCTAGAATTCAGCTGGTTAAAGGCTAATAAAGGAGGCAGTATAGCACAAAGGTTTAGGGCTCTGAGCTGCAAAGCTGGAGACCTGAATTTGAATCCCACAGCTCCCACTTTCATACTGTGTGATCCTGAGCAAGTCATTTAACTTCCTTGTGCTCCCAGGTCGCACCTGGAAACAAGCTTCAGCTTAGTGTGCCTTTCCTGGTTAAACAATTCCCCCTTTCCTAATTAGCCTTTAAGAGAACAGACTGAAACAATATGCCTGTTAAGGTTATAGTGTTTATATTATTATACAGGTGCTGGACACATACAGTAGTAGTAACCCTCTACACAATACCTTACTTGCAGTAGCTTATGTTGCTTTGATAACTTGTATTTGGTGCAGTGCAATGTCCCATGCTTGTTTTAAAACAGCAAAGGCAGGTAGTCTTTTAGTAGCCTCTGTTACTGGGTATTAGTTACCCAGAGTTGAGCATCCAAGACGCTGGCTTGGTTTCGGAAGAGTTATATATACAGGCCCACATTTTCAAAGGAGATACACGGCTCAAAATGGAGCTGCGTGTCGTACCCCAGAAACTGCATGGAACCGCAATATTCGAAATGGAGAGATGTGTCGTGCATTTCAAAATGTGCAATCACACAGATATAATGTATGCATCACAAAAAAAGTGGGCATGTATATGAATATGTCGTGCACCGATATATTCAGCCAAAATGTGTGGCTCATTATCTGCGCATCTCAAAAATGCTCCGCGCAAAGTTAGGCATGTAAGGGGATGGCCTAAATTGGATGGCCACCCACAGGCAGGCTGCAGAACTGCAGACAGGTGACCCTGAGACAGCCCTTGGAGGTGCACCAGGATGTGCTCCAGGCACCCATACACAGCAGTCATGCCAGGATGGATGTACCCAAAGCCACAGGTGCTGGCGCACCATGGGCACCACCCAGAGTGCCATCCCCCACCCCACTCCCAGGATGTAGACACCCAGCTGCCACATGCCAGTGCTGTTGGGTGCCCATCAGGCACACCAGTGGAGCAGATGGCCACACTGCAGCATGTGTACCAGGGGCCATGACCTGCACCCATGTGGCCTGCAGGGCACCACCCGGTGGTGGCATGCACCCAGGTTGATGTCTGGGGCAATGGTGCCCAGGTAGCCTGGTGGTACTAGTGGCAGCATGGCACTGTCCAGGGACTGACCTGTGGCATGCACCCATGGTGGTACACCACAGGTGCACACAGGTGGGACCCACCCACTTGGGTACCTGGCCACCTTCTGTACACTGCCATTCCTTACAGTTATCACCATGTTCCTGTCATACAGGTGTGTGTGGGGCACTGCAGGTGACTGTACACAGCATACGGAGCTGGTGTATCACATGCATATGGTATACTGATCAGACTGTGTCACCCTGTGCCTTCCCATGTTGCTTGTACAGGTGGGCCCCTGTGGCCACTATTCAGGTGGTCCCCATGCACCCCAGTCTAACCCTGTACATGGCTATGTGTAATAGCACTGTACCCAGGCCAATGCAGTCCACCCACCAATACACAAACAGTCCATTGCACCTCCCTCCTAGGCTGCAGTACCTCCTGTTCACCTCTGTGAAGTGGTGGGACAGCCCTGCAAAGCTGAAACTGTGCATGCCTTGGATATGCAAATGGCCTGAATATATTCCAGAAATGAGCTGCACATGTGAGATATTGTCTTGGAATGTGCAGTGAGATAATTTGTATATCACGGCTGAATATTGCAATGCTGCACACCATGCAAGTGGCTTTGCATCACGCTTTTCCCTATGTTCCACACTGGTCCCAGGTCACCTGCTGTGCTGTGCTGCTCCCACTGTGCAATTGCTCATGTTCAGGATATTCAGCCAGGCATGCACAATCCCATCTCATGGTGCAAGTTTTGAATATACCATTATTTTGTGCCAGCACATCTCAGTTGTGCAGCACAGGCATTTGTGCGATGCAGCCTGGGACTTTTGAATATGGGGCCCACGTACAGTAATTGATTTACATAGGTTCATATGCACTAACATTTATGGGTTGCACACAAAATGCACGTAAGCAAGGTGTGCAACTACATGAAATGAATGTGAGCAGAACCACATCGAAAGCACAAAATAGTGGGTGTGTCACACCATAATGCATAAAAGGTAGAGTTGTGCACAGTGAAGTGCGCAAGGAAAAGCAGGAGTGATATAAAGGTAAGAGAACTTCCCATTGACTCTGCCATAAAAGAGCACGTACGGTGAGTTGTGCAAAAGTGCATGACACCAATACTGACTACCAACTGCAGCAGCAGTACAAATAGCTGAGGATGTTCCATAAACAGAGCACAGGAAGACAATGCAGAGCCAGCAGGCAGATTACAGGCATGGTAACATGGGTAATGCAGGAGACCAAGACACGACACAGTGTGGTGGAGTAGGACAATCACACCTGCATGGAATTAACCTGGAAGGGCTCAGTGCAGGCAGATGGGACTAGAGATGCAGCAAAATTAAGTTCTGCTGGCGAAGTAAACGCGTAATGACCACTTTGTGTTGTCCCAGTGCTATGCGGAGAGACCACTGCAAAGTGCTCACTTCGCTTTGTTGTTATGACTTCGCGTTGTCATTCCACCCTAACGCGAAGAAAGGCGGAGTGACAACAATATAGGCAGCCCCTCACACATCACATGGCTTACAGTACTGTAAGTCACATGCTGTAGCCAGGCAAGAAGGAAGTGAGTAATATGAGCAGATACTTTCACTTTCTCCTTTGCAGAGGTAGAGAGAGGAAGCATTTTCTGTAGGAGAGGAGAGTTCTTTTTCTGAATTTTTTTTTATCAAAACCCGAAAGCTTTTTTAAAAGCTGTTTAGTTTTTTTTTGTACTGTTTTGTCAGTTCATTTTGGTGTGTGTGTGTGCCTGTGTTGTGTAAGTGTGTTTGAAGTCATCAGAGAGGGAAGGAGTGTTTTTTTTGCAATGGATCAGGGACAGTATGTGGCCCATAGCAGGAGGGGAGCAATGCGCAAGTGAGGGGAACATAGCCGGGTGGTGTTGGACCACTCCAGAGTCTTTGGTCCTCCCCCCCGGAAGCAGCAGCAGCACCACCAGTGCCACGTCCACCAAGTCTGCTACCACCACCATCAGTGGCAGCTACAGGAGCTCCAGTAGCACTGCCTCCACAGCAGCAGGTGGAGCCCCAGGTCCGTGACCATGCTGCCGTCACTGCATCTGCCCCTCCTGTGCCTGGTCCACCCCACAGCTCCCCAGTTTGGCAGTTTTTCAACTGTGTTGGGGGGGGCAGCAGCCTTGTGGTATGTCTGCTTTGTGGGGTGTAGGTGCACCGTGGCCCCTGGGGGACACATCTGTGGACTGGGGGCCAGCGCACCCATACGTTGAACCACCACAAGGTGGAGTGGCAGGCTGCCACAGAACGGGCCAGGCTTCCACCTGCTGGCCCTTCTGTGGCAGTGGCAGAGCATGCTGCTGTTGTGTGTCATCGCAGCAGGAGGACGGCTACAGCAGCAGTTGCTCCACTACTGCCACCAACTCCATCCTCACCACCACATCTACCTGGTGTACCACCACCAGTGGACCCCACAATGCCTGCAACTCAGGCAGACACAGAACTTTTGTGGGCCGCAGTGGAAGAAAACAACAAAAGGGTGGGTGCTGTCCAGCAGCAGTTGGAGCAGATAGAGCGACACCAGTTACAGATTGTGTCGATGCTTCATCTGCTGCTGGACCATACAAAAGTATTGAAGCGCATGGTGCGTAGCCGCACCTTTACGGAGCCCCATAGTGTCGTCGTACTTCTGGGTCACAGATTTTCTTTATTAAAACAAAATATGTTTGCGCGTGAGAAAAATGCCACAATATACTTAAAAGGCTTAACCGGAAGGTAAGCCTTTCAGGGGCCGGGAGCTCCTGTTACTGACTGCTTCCCTTTAAATATATACATACACATGCATACATACATACATGCTCCTTATTGCCCTGTTATTATAATCTGGTGCCTAAGTAATGTGTAGTTTCTGTTGTGGCATGATTGTGGAAAAGCAGGAATGAGCAGTGCAAGTATAATGTGCTAAATTGTATGTGTGCAGTCAGGGTTGTTTCCTGTGTGTGTGTGACATCAGACATTGTCCAGCTTCTTGCAAACATATACATGCTGACTTGTTGCAGTGTTTATGGTATAAAGAATAGAGATAAGAATATATAACCTATATTTTATTGTCACCATCGTCATCAGCGGACTAAGCGATATGATATTTTTTCAGAGGTGTCTGGCCAGAGTGCACCTTAGTCACATACTGCACACATGACTTTTAGGAGAGCATGTGTTTTCTGTGCTATTATCTCCACAAAGTCATATGTGCACTGTGAGTGACTGAGGTGCACAGTGACCCAATACCTGTAAAAAAATATCATATCACTTACTCTGCCGGTGCAGATGGTACAAATAAAATATATGCCATATATTCTTTCTTATCTTTATTCTTTACAAACTGCAACAAGTCACACCATATATCGGTTTGCATGAAGCTGGACAATGTCTGCACACACTGGAAAGAACACTGATGGTACTCATGCAGTTTAGCACAGCATACTTGCACTGCTCTGTCCTGCTTTTTGATAAACACTCCATAAGTCCAGACACAAAGTAAACATTACTGAGGCTCCAGAAATATTTCTTTTTTGAAATAAACATTAAAGCAGCAGTGCAACAATCTCATGAACATTTTGACATATACTTTTTTATGCTATTTTACATTGCCACTTTACTTACCTCCTGACTTATATGTTACCATTCTTTCCAGTATTTGAGTCTGCTTTAGTACTTTTTTCATGTCTGAAATAATAAAAGAAGCGCTCCTTTTTATATGGTGCGGACCAGGGGCAGAATTCTCAAGGAAGGCCAAAAATCCCACAGCTGTGGGAAAAAAGCCTGTAGCACTGCGGACCCGCAGCTGTGGGATATTCACAGAGGCATGAGGTGCACATATGTAATGCCACAAATAAGCCCACTTGCGGCATTCCGCACATGTGGAAAATGCACACGTGTGGATTCGCAGCTGCGGTAGCACATAAAAAGAGACTCCGGGAGGTACAAAGTTCACACCCTGAGGATCAAAGGATGAGAAGCAGCAGATCATCAAGGATGAACACAAACCAGCAGCCAGAGAGAAGCCAGCAGCATGTCACACAGCAGGGAGCTGAACAGCAGCAGCATGCCTACCACTTCATGCAACAGCATGGCGTACCAGCAGAACAGCAGCACATGCAACAGCACCCAGGAATGGGGAACCTAGGGCAGCCCATAGCCCAGAGATAGCAGCAGCAACACTACAGGTATGAACACCAACAGCCAGGTGTGTTCACAGTGCAACAGACACATTACCAACTGCAATACATGCCACAGGTGCCAATACAGCAGCAAGCCCACGCACAACAGGCAGCACTGTACGCTCAGCAGGGGCAACAACATCAGAACCTGCCCCAGCTGCAATAACAGCACCATCGGACACAGCAGCAACAAAGCACACTGCCACTGCCAATGGCACCACAACAGCAGGGCCAGCAGCAGCCAGGAACACCAAACAGCAAGTGGTACAGGGAGCAGAGGCATGCGGGCAGCCATCTGGACACCATGAGAGGAGGAGATGGTGGTGCATGAGGTTGATGCCAACTACGATGTGCTCCATAGCAGGTCAACACCAAAAGCAGCCAAGGCAGACCTATGGGACAAAATCTGCCAGAAGGTGAATGCAGTGGGCACATCAAACAAGGACGTAAAAGCCCTGAAAAAGAAGCATGACATCAGACGAAGGGCCAAGAACAAGTTGTCACAAATAAGACGGTCAAGCCAACAGACTGGTAAGTCAAACTGTTGCACACCAATTACCAATTGTACAGCAATTACCATGTAGTGTTAGCCCCAAGGTAATCACTGTTGAGGAGGGTGACCACTGTGTATGAAGTGAAAAGTGAAACAGTACCCACTGAAACAAGATGTGTACCAGGATAGCAGACAAGCTGGACCAATGCAACAGACAGGTGTCACCCAGAAAACCAGATAGAAAGTGCAGTACCAGAGCAGCACAGTCTCAGACAATTGTGTCTGAACAATGCTTGGTCAGGGGGAGGGGGTCAAGGGATGGATGAGCCCATATGAAGGTGAGCCCAAAATGTGAGCCCTGGCAGATGGGGATGTAGTGAGACCATCCAGAGGGACCTGGAGACCCTGGAGTGTTGGACAAGGAGTTTGGAACTGAGGTGTAAACCCAGGGATGTGCAGGGTGCAGCATGTGGGGTCAGAGACCCAGCCCATGTTCGCACCTGGGGTGGAGCACACTGCAAGCCACAACAAGTGAAATGTAACTGGGGTGGTGGTACATGGCACAATGGACAACATGGAAATGTATAGAGGAACTGTGACAAAAGCACACAGGAGTCTGGGTCATGTGGCTAGGGGGAGTATATCCAGGATGAGGGAGGTGAACCACCCACTGTAGAATGTCTTGGGCAGGCTTCATCTCCAGTACTGTGTGCAGTGCACGAGACCACACCACAAGAGGCAAGTAGCACTGCTGGAGAGGGTCTAGGTGAGGGAAACCAGGATGATGCAGGGCACGGAAGGGAGGACCTAAGAGGATAGGCTGAAGGGAGGTCAAGATGCGGAACGAAGGAACCACAGAGTGGAGACAAAGAGATGGACAGAGACAGTAGGGGCACAAACAGGGAATGAGTGAAGCTGGAGGTGGCCAAGACAGAGATGGAGTGGGACACAGTACCTCCCTGACAGGGTGGTGGGGCCATACAAGCACTGCTCAAGAGTCTGGTAGAGGAGGGCATGATGGAGGGTGTTGGGGGGGGACAGTGACAAGGGTAAACCCATGCTGAAGTTGACCCATACTGGGGGGGGGGAGTGAGCACCCAAGAGGGGCTGCTTACCACGCAGACATGACACACCATGAGGCCCAGTCCGCCTGCTGACAATACAGCAGAATGTCAGTATGTCAATGTAAGGAAGGTGATGTAGTGGCATGCAACATGCAGATGACGGGTAGGATGTATGGACGGAAAGAAATGCAGGCCAAGAAGCATACATGGTGTATAGCAAGACACAGCTGGTCATGGCAGGCCATCCTTGTGTAAGTAGGACAGGTGCCAGGCCGACTGACATGGGTACAGAGGTGACCCAACAGAGCAGGTGTCAAATACACAACAGCAGGACACTGGCAGCAGACATGGGTGTAGGCAGGCATACACCATGCACACCAGGGTATGCAAAATGATATAAGGGGGTAGCACACAGGACATGAACTGCTACTGCGTCCCATGAAACCTAACAAACAAGATACTGTACCTGGCTGTACTGTCAGTCATAGGAATGTAATGTAGAAGGACTGGTCATGAAAACTCCCCTTGCATAACAAGGACAATACAACCTGACAGGCTCTGGGCTGCTATGTGGGTGTAACAGGGAACAATGTATGACAGTCATACTCACCCATGCATGGCAACAACCGCTGTCATGAGATACAGAAGTTGCATGTATTGTGCCAATGAGGTAACTAACATGGTCCTGGTGTATGGTTGGAAACAGTCTGCCCACAGTAGTGGGGGGGGGAGGTTACCCTAACAAGGGGGGGAGCAGTGAGGCCACAAAGTGTGCAGATCACAAAATGCTGGCTACACCCCTGGCAGCTGAAATGGACAACACAGACCAAACAGTCAGCCTCACATGCCAGCATACAACATGAATGGTGCATGGTACTGCACATAGCACGCCCAGTAAGAATGACCCCCCTTCAAGCCACTGGAAGGCACATGATGCAGCACAATACTGGGAGATCTGGAACAGCACAACCACCATGGCAGAGCATCACTGTGAGCAAACAGCACAGGTGAACAACACACAATGCTACACCCAGCACTGGATCAAGAATGTGTGCCTGGCAATGGCTGACACATACACTATACCCACACCACAGGTATGTGTGGCAGGGAAATATGCAGCAGCACAATCAAAGTGCACCATATGTACAGGTTGCACGAAATGGACTGTCCACAACACGCAGCCTGATCCCAGTGGCAACAGCTACAAACACAGATGCACAAACATGCACATGTGAGTAACGCAGCAGAACCCAAAACAGGTGCCAACACGATCCTGTACAGGACAGGCAAGTAAGATCTGTCCAGAACAATGTGCCCATAACTGGGAACAGACATCTGACATATGCAATATAACCCAGTCATAGAATGTAGTGCAGAACACAGTATCAGATGTAGAACAGCAGGAAGAGTGTGTGTGTTCCTGGCCCACACACATGCACACTGCACAAGACAAGCAAACAGCAGCCAGCAGCAGCTACACAGCACATGGTCATGTAGAGGTAGGGAGAGCTGGACATGGCTACAGACTGGGTGAACTGGCAGCCATAGGTGCATGTGAGTAGCAAAACAATCCACACTGTAATAGACTTCTGTTGTACTGAGATCAGTGACACCAAAGTGTGACACACACAACAGTGATGATATCTGCCAACAAGGGTACAGCCAAGGCAGAACAGAAACATGGCACTGTCCTAGACAGCACAGTAACACAGCCCAGTGACACCTGTACAAAGCAACCTGTGAGATGTGTACTACACAGATAAAGGTATGATGCACAGTACCCCAGCAAAGAACTGTGTTAACCAATACGTACCCACAAATGGCGAGGCAGTCTGGACACTGTATAACCACAAAACACACCATATCATGAATTTACTTGGAGATGGTTCCTGCCACACTGTGGTATTGGGTGTCCACATATGTAAGGGTGCTGGATGGATACAGTGAACGTGCATTGGACAAGCATGTGTCAATGTAGTCAACATGTCTCAATCCCCACAGGTGGAGGAGCCTGGGATGTACCCACACTTACCGACGCTGAAGAGAGGGTAGTACCACGCCTGCAGAAGGTAAACATCAGTGGATTCAGCCAGATGGACTCCCTAAGCATGCAGCTACAGGCGGGAGGTATGTACATATAATCTGCTACATAAACACAACAAGCATAGCGTACTATGTTGGTGTCACATGCATGTGGGTGGGATGTGCCATGCTGTGTGTGAGGGATGCTGTGCATACCACAAATATTGCACACATGCAAGGGGATGGAAACATGGAATGTACATGGATGTATGGCTACAGAATGATGACATGAGCATGACACATGCCATATGTGAATAACTAAGTGGGAATGCATGATGAGGGGTAACAGCACTGGATAGAGAGACATGAAGGTCAGACCCAATGATGCTGCAATCCATGTACAACAATGATGGCAGACAGCAGCATTGTGGGCATGACCATGGACCAGGGAAGGACAGGGACACAGAGGCAATGAAAAGGGAATGACGCAGGAAAGCAACAGCAGCACAACACATAGTTGGTGGGACATGTAGTATGGTGACTGGTGGGTGTCAATGATCAGTAAGCAAAATGTAACACACATAACTGGGTGGGGGCATGTGCACATGCAGGTGACAGGAAGCAGTGGGTGTGGGCAGCACAAGAACACTGCTATGATGGTGTCTGCAGGTACACGACCACAGAACTGAGAACACAGAATATATGACCAGTACTGTCAGAAACAGTGCACCACACATTGTCAGAAACAAACACACAAGGTTGGAAACAGTGCAGATGTGAAGGGTACATGTGCCATGAACACACACACAAAGGTCAGCATGGTGATGTGGGGGAAACAGTGACATACATGGCCAACCCCTGTCCTGGAAGCAGCGAGGAGAGGCATGGATGTACATCACAGACACAGGGAGACAAGAACTCTAAACACACTTGGCACACAATGCACACCATCCACACAGTGTGAGGGGCACATGACTGGACAGGGTGAGAGGGTACAAAATGCAGAAGGTGTGGAGTGGCACGAAGATCAACGTAGGTGGCTATCATAGGACCCACAATACTGTCCCACATGGGAGGCCAGGCAACATGACCAGTAGGCCTGCCCAGGGAGAACAATGGTAGTACACATGTAGGGAAGGCAGTAGTGTGTGTGTGCAAATGTGCCAAAGCATGAACAATGTGAGGTGCAAACCTCGCTGCAATAGGGGGATGGCCATGCAGCATTGGCCCTGCAGTGTCAGCAGGAGCTACACAGCAGCTGTGCAGTACAGTAATATAGGCCAGGCAACAGCCCACAACATGCTGTCCCTGGGTGCTGGATACTGACAAGGTGGGGTACACCAGGAGGGATACACATTGGAGATGGCACACACAGGCCAATGGCTGGCAACAGAGAAAGGATACAGGAGGCAAGTAATGGTGGCAAGGAACAGGAAACGTAATGGCTGTGGACTTTAACCTATGCAGATGCTGTAGATGCTGGCATGAACACACACACAGGATATGGATGACAGGGAGCAGACAGAGAGGCAAACTATCAGTTATATGCCACTGTGCATGGGCAGGTACTGTCATCATGTCAGCCACCATGCACCCCAATGGTATGTGGAACCGAGCGCATACCACCACCGCCACCACAACCACCACAAACACACCACAAGGCATGGCAAGACACGGGGCCCTGTGTAATGCTCAGTGGCCTACACAGGAGACAGACGGCAGCAATGTGATGCATGTGGGACACAGTACACATACCGGAACAGTACAGGGCCACACACACACACACACACAATGCAGCTGGATAGGAGACGTACACACATGTACTGCAAGGGAAACAACAATGCCCAACACTGACACAGTTGCTTGACTATGGAATGTGCAGTAACAAGGGGGCAGACGTGGTAGATAGGGGGGAAATGAACAGAGGTGAAATAGCAGGTACAATGTCATGGGGATGGTGGTAGAAACATGTCATGGCTGTAGTGGTATGGGTGCTGAGTCAGACACTAGGTGAAGCCGAGTATCTATGTTTGGGAACATAGGCAATGATAATGTGTGGTACGAGGAACCAGGCTGATGTGTCAGTAGCATCTGCAACACAACCATGACCCAGGTGGTATGAGTGTTCCACCCCTGCTGCAAGGTGAGTGCTGAAATGTAGAACA
Organism: Neoceratodus forsteri; assembly: GCA_016271365.2. Classification (NCBI taxonomy): domain Eukaryota; kingdom Metazoa; phylum Chordata; order Ceratodontiformes; family Ceratodontidae; genus Neoceratodus; species Neoceratodus forsteri. The sequence continues at coordinate 742,189,369 of CM057449.1, forward strand.
GTGAATGGCATTCTTCACTGCACATGCAGGAGGAGTGCATGCAGACTGGCGAATACTGTACCTGTACAATGATGAAGGTTCAAAGCACAGATAATGAATGGCACACATGGTGCATGGACAAGTGTCCAGTGCACAACAGTGTAATGTTGGCCTGTAGGAAATTGTGCAAGCACATACTGTGGATGTACATGTCACTGCCACACATGGGTCTCCACTGTGAATGCACTGTGATGCACAGTACAGTGCAGTGTGGCAGATCGAGCTACACTGTCACGTGTGACTGGAACATGACCAAAGGAGGTGGCGGCATGTGCTATGCAGTGTGTGCTGGACAAACAGCACTGCAGAACTGCACAGTAATGTGTCACAACACACATGGCAACACTGCAACACTGTACACATGCATGACACCGGCTGAGGTGGAATCACTCAGGTGTGAAAACAACAGCAACCCAATGAGGGTGGACTTTAAGAAAGTGCACTGGCCTGCTGTGATGGACACCTGGACCCAGCAAAACATGCCTGACACAGGCATATGTTCAGCAGGGGCAGGTTACATGGAAGGCAAACACACAGTAATGGCCACAACATGCCCATAGGGACAGTACATACTGGAATGAAACCAGGGCCACGATGTGCATAGCAGAGGATGTGCCATAGGGCTATGCCATGGTGTCCATATGTGCATAGGGCTGTGTGGACAAGACTGTGAATCAAAACGGCTGCAGCCACAGAGGGTGGGGCATATAGTGACATGTGTGGCATGATCCGCTGGCCCACTGAGCAAACCCAGCAATGGGACAATAACAACAGAGATCCAGACACAACAGAGTGAATAATGCAACGGAAGACATGCTGTATGTATGGCATGTGGAATGTGGAAAAACAGAATGTGTGTGGTAACACATGTAGAAGAACAACAAATCACAACACACAGCAACACATGTCAAGACACAACTACATGGTGAGCACTGCAGCTACACATGTGCCTGGCACACTGATCCCAGATGTGAACAGCTGCAAGGGGATTGCCAACATACAAGCAACACATACACCATGGGGTTGGTGTGTACATGTGTGTAGGGCAACACAGACAATGATTGGCCATGGTCTGCCATGCGCACACTGCACAATGCACTGTGTACATGCAGCAACACACAGACCACCAGCAGTGCCTGCAGCAGAGGCACAATGGTCAGACCAGTCCGTGTGAATGCCATCAGCTGCACAGAGGGCAGATATGTCTGCACACCCCCCACATCTGGAATGATGTCCCCAGTTGCAGATGCAGCAGCTGTAGTGGACCATGTCAGATCCACCCACACCTGTCCTGACCACACCCAACCCAGCCACAGTCCTCACCCATATCAGCACCCCCAACAGCACAAACCATGGTGCAAACTCCATTCCAGTGACAGAACACACCACCCACGCCCCTCTGTGCCTGCCCCCAGGCAAGTGATGGGTGAGCAGCTGTCATCCCCCAGCCTCCTCATGACACCCTGACTTTGCCCCAGTAATGATCCCTCTCACATCCTGGAGACCCTCTGGCATGTCACCCATGACCATCCCCCCCAGGGTGTACATCCGAGCCCCCTGGGCCCCTACACATGGATTCACACCCTGCTCTCTGGACCATGTATGCTGCCCTCCACTGAACCCTCCCTAGGAATGTGACATCCATCTAGAACTGTCACCAAAACTGCACACTTATCCCAAGGTGTTGCAGTACCAACCCATAGTACAAGGGTAGGAACAGTGCCACCCCTCCAGGGGTCGTCCCCATGGTGATACAGACCAGCATCCTAGGTGCCCGTGCCATTTCTCATGTACATGTCTGGCCGGTATAGCATGATAATTACCAATACCCACACGGCCCTCACACATCCCAGCACGAAAATTACATACCCACCCAGTGTACACCCATGGTGGGTAAGCCGTCTCCCAGGCGCAGATACATGCAGTGACCTGCATGAACCCACAGTGCCCTGATACTGGACAACCCTGTCAGAGGCACAATAATCATTTGCAAGGTTACCAACACCACACACACACACACACACACACACCATGACACCCAGCTCATTGGCATCTACAAATGGACACCATCCACTCCCGTGCACCAGTCCCATGACTGAGACATAGGTGTGACTAGGGTTGTCACAGCACTGACTCCCATGCCAACACAGTAATGACACACTTTGGGGATGAGCCCAGCCTGCCAACACCACACTGTGAGTATGCTCACAGTGCCTACACCACTCCACTGAATACCACTCTCCTCACCCCCATATCTGTCAGTGTAGCCAACAGGCCATTGTGGCACACACACTGAATTGCATGCTAATGAACAGAAAGGGGTGATCCCCCCACCGCAACCCCAGTCCTGGGCCTTTGGCACACATACACAGATGTAAACAAGGGTAGCACAACACACACAGTCTGCGCCACAGCAATGCCGCCAATCCTCCAAACACCCACAACAGTGAAGGACACTCCAGAGCCCATCCATTCCAAAAACCACCACCATCATGCTAAGAACAAATACCAGCCCACCGAGCCACCCTCACATGTCAGTCAAGTGGAAGGAACATGGCTGGAACTGTGATGCACTGTGGTTGTAATGTGTACTGGAAACACGTCCTTCAGTACATGTGCAGTGCAACAACACTGTACACACCACAAAGGTGGTATGTACGTGATGCGCACTGGTGCACACCACTGTGAATAGATGCCACTGAGCCATACACAGAGCCACACACATGCAATGCATGGACCCAGTACAGACAAATGGATGTGCATGGCCGTTGCTGCATGTGTGTGTGCTCCCATGTGGGCAACGGCATCTGTGATGTGCATGCCAGCATTGTTCACATACACACCACAGCACATGTGATGATAGGATGACAGTTGTGAATGATAATGGAGTAGCTGACAGAGCACAGGCACAGATGGGCATGAGTGACAGCACTGTACTGTGGCATGATGTACACTGTCCTATGTGCCACAGTAATGTGCCATAGGGACCCTGTAATGTACCACATGAACCTGTACAATGTCACAATGCATTGAATGTATGCCTTGGTAAGGGATGGACACAACCATGGTCAGGTCATATGTGTGTATGTTGTTGTACACCTACAGGTGATATTGAGAGACCAGTGCAACAATGCCCATGACCACCACCAGGTGACAGCCGGTCACAGCAACAGGTGTACACCCAACACACCACAGTAGCCAACCTACACACTGCAGCAGGGCGTTCAACAAAGCCACAGACAATGGATGGCAATGGTGTGGCAGAACCAGACACACAGCTGCGTGAAAAGGAGCATGTGGACAGTGTCCCCATTAGGAAAATTGCAGAGGACATCCCACCATCCACTCTGCACAGGTCCCCTGAGAGTGGACGTATGTCTGGACTGTCAATAGGTGACCTTGGATTGGGAACACCCACATCACTGCACACTCGGCAACAGTCTGAGGGTGATGCTGATGATGCACAGAGCGACCGTAGTCACTATGGGGACGCCATCCTGAATGCAGAGTGGCAGATCAGTGTAGCCATCGGAAACCTGCAGGACACCCTGTCACAACAATATGACAGTACCTCAGAACACACCCATCAGCTGATAGATGCTGTGTAGTCAGTAGCAGCAGCAGTGCAGCAAACCAACCAGACACAGTGTCAATCGAGTGCAGATATAGTGGGTGCACTATATGCAATCTCCGGTGCCACAGCCAGGCAAAACACCATAATTCAGCAGCACACTGAACTGTTGCGTGCCATTCATCAGGCACAGATGTCCTTCATGAGGGAGGTGAGTCAGATGCTGGCAGGGCAGCATGCAACACAGGTGGAACATGTGGTGGCACTCAACAGACAGACTAGTGCAATGCAACAGTTAACCAGTACACTGATAGCAATGGGCGCAACCCATGTGGGCATGGCTGAGCCAGTGGCCATGCACACAATGCCTGAGGCGTCCACCACCAGGGGGCAAGTCTCTGCCCATGTCAGCACCCATAGCCCACCACATGCACGTGGACCCATGCATGTACAGACACACACAGCAGAGCACCCTATGCAGTCACATGATGTGATAGAACACTGCGAACCAGCTGCAGGTGTGGACATGGATAGGGATGGGTAACACCGTGCACCCAAACTGAGTGTGCAACATGGGAGGCCCAAAAGGCCACTGCACAGTCCCAAGGCACTTACCACACATGTGTGATGGCAACCATGGTGGCAACACCACAGACAATGCAGGTAGGGGACAGCAGCAGCACAGTCTGAGCCCATGTCACAGTTGCAGCATACTGGGACAATGCAAGCAGACAGGGACATGCAGGCACAGGGGAGGTATACTGTGCAGGTGACAGACACATCGCCAACTGAAACTGCACAAGCCAAGCAAAAGATAAAGAAGCACAACAGTGGCAAAGAGTTTGTTGGCAGTGATGGGACACAGGCCTCACAACAGCAGGGACAGAGGAGACGGCTGAGTGCCCATCAGGCACAGAAGGCAGCACAATCAGACAACGGTCAGGGCACCCAGGACACACAGGGTGTGCCCACAGCTGAGCAGGCACCAACATCAACAGCAACAGAATCCCTAGCTGAGACCAGACACAGACAGTGCTGGGAGGGGGAGAAGGGCAGGAAACAGTGAAACATGTTGGCAGGGGACGTCCACCAAAGAAGCGGTAAACACTGTGATGTCATGTGGCACACCAGGCCCCTGAGTGCTGTGCTGCACAGCCAGGGACAGGCATACGTAACTCAACATGGGTCACACAGATATAAGCCTTTGCAGGATCACAGGAACCTGCTTGGACAGGCTTAGTAGAGCAGCTATATCATGCTGGAGTCAATGCAGCCCCCAGTCCACAGCCCTGAAAGACTTACACATGTTGAGCACCATAAGATGGGGTATGTAACTAGTGATGCAAACATGGACAGTCCAGTAGTGCATGGCACCATGAGCAGTACAGTGTTCTGGCATGACATAGCTCATGATGGTTTGTGATACAGTACGGCATGACCACTGATGGCATCATGCCTTAATGATGTTGCAGATGACAAGGAGCATGATGGATAGGTTCACCAGCTAATTTATGTGTGTACAATATGGAGTGTGACTGTGTAGCGACTGGTGGACAGTGTTGTTCCCCGGTACATGTAATAAAGGTGTGTCAACCATTAATATGTGTGTGGAGACCTCTTATATCCCAAAAGGTGTCATGGTTGTGTTGTTGTGCAGCCTGTGTCAGTCTCTGGCACACTGCTGACAAACAGCCATGTGTTATGTGGCAGGACTCAAAAGTGTGTGATGGCATAGACATGTACGGCATGCACAGCACCAGTGCCACTGTGCACATCCCAGACATGTGTCCGGCAAGCTGTATGTGTGATAACACGTGCAATACCATACAGGGATAATAGACAGTCACTGGACTATGGCATGCGCCAGCCTACAGGTGTGTGTCGGAGGGAGGTGATGACTGCCAGGATGTGGAGGGGTGTTCATGTAGGCCCATGAGGTATGTTACCACATGAATACTGTCTGGACATGTAGGTCACTGACATCACTGTGCCAATACAAGGGGCAGCATGGATACAACACATCAGGACCCAGCAACTTGACACATGGTGGTGGTCAGGGTGTACCATCCCTGCAGAGCTGTCCCCCCCCACCCAGCGACACCATGCCCCATGGGACATGTTGGCCACACCACCCCATACAGCACATTGGGTGGACCATCGGTCACGCATAGGTAGATGTGCATGCTCATGGTGATGTACACATGTGGATATGTATCACACCCAGTCTGGGAACCAGATACGGCATATTGCCTCATGAGCTGCACCTGTCCACAGGCCATACAGTATGTCAGGGGCACAGACAGGACATGCATTGCCCAATCAGCAACAGTAACCAAGGAACACTGTCATTCCTGTACGGACTGTGAACATGTGCCCCGTGCAGCCTGACAGTGCTCAGTCCACATACCATGTCAATCATACGGTGCCGGGACATTGTGGCTGACGTGTGCAACACCATGTCATGGTGGTCCTGAATGGGCTGGCCAGTGATTGGCAGGACTGACAAACTGGAGAAGCTGTGACCACTGATCCTGACAGGTATGGCTACATGGTGCACAAATTAATGACAGGACCAAGACAAAGTTGGGAAATTGTGTTTACTGACTGTTGCACTGTACACTGTTTGATACACATGTGGGAGCATTCATGCTATACTGTGACGTGCCATACCAGGCGAGATCGGTGTCTTGACATACATGTGTAGAACCCAGCAACCATTCTCATGGCAGGTGTTATGTAGTCCATGGGTACATCACACCCCAGGTGATGTACCTGTACACTGGTCAGTCATAGGGATCACAATGGGCTACCAGAGAAGGCCCCCCCAGCAACTACACAGTTGACACATCATGGGTGCTGACCAACATACACACACTCAGTCCAAGCCAGCCATGTCCATAGCACACCTCAGCATGCAATGGGCGTCCAGTGATGGCACTACTGGCTGAGACACTGTTGTCTGCGTCACTGGTAATGTTGCTAGAAGCAGTGTCTGATGAGCCTATCCCATGCCTGGCGTGCCAATGATGCCTGACTGGACCGGCGCCATGCTGGTGATGATGGTGGTGATGGTGGCGCTGGCATTCCATGGGCAACATCATCATCAGTCAGTTGCAGATCCTCAGGTGCTGGGATCTGGTAGGGACAGGGCAATGTTGTGCAGTATGCAACATTCAATGGTTATCCTGCATGCCTTCCCTGGCGAATACTGCAGCGCACCCCCTGAGGTTGAGAGACACCAGAACCGCATCTTCAGTAGCCCAAAGGTACGTCTGATCACAGAACGTGTCCATGCATGTGCAGCATTGTACCTCTCCTCCTGCTGCATATGTGGAGCTGTCACTGGTGTCATGAGCCATGTCCTTAGTGGACATCCGCTGTCACCTGCAAAGTAGATGGATACAAATCACATGAGACATGTAATGGGCTGTGAACACCTGCATAATCGCACTAGATTGATATCTGTACATCCACACCCCACCATGACAACAATGGGATGGCACACACATGCAATACAACACTACATGGCCCTCACTACTCTTGTGATGTACACATGCCAGGGCACAGGCACACGTCACTGGTTCCATAGAACACTGCATGACCCATCATACAACATAGGCTAGGTATGGATAGAACACAGTACACACTGGTCCATCATGCCATACTCTCTGCACCCATATGCACCCACTGTACCCATGGTCGTACCCCCTTGTAACAGATGAATCAGTGATGAACATCTGTCTCATCTGCGTCACATTGTAAGAGGCAGTATAACACATTTGTTTGGACAAAAGGTTGAGAGGCATGCCTACAGCCTGTGCGGGACAAAACAAAGAGATTACCGCACGAGCGTGAAAATGGCAGACATGTCTGCGCACATGAGGGAATCAGCTGTGCTTTTCACGCATGTGCGTGATTTCCCCATGAAAACAGTGCACGTGCGTGTAAATTACATGCACTTGTCACACACATGCGGGAACATGTGCATGTGCTGCACAGAGTTACGCTGGGATGTGTGAAGCTTGCTGAAGGGGTGTGTCAGTCTGTGCCATGTCCAGCCTTGCAGAGTCACAGTTACAGGCATCAGACCATGGCAGGGAGAGGCAGGGCACCAAACTTTAGTGATGCAGAGACAGCAGCATTGCTGGATCTCATTAGGGAGCATGCAGCCAACTGCTGCCACATGGGAGGACCCTGCATTCACCAAGAAGGAGGGACAGGGTCTGGCGTGCGATTGCCAGGAATCTGTACATGTTCAGTGGTGTGCAGAGGACTGTCAATCAGCTGAAGCATAAGTGGAATGATGTGGAGCACAGGGAGCCACACTTGTGCCGGCTGGTAGCACCCGAACGCCAGAAGTCACAGAGGACAGCGGAAGGTGAGTACATGGCTGTGATAAGTATGATGTCATATCTGCATGGTACTAGCACATGCCACTTCCACATGGTATGGTGACTGTCCTCATTACAGTGTATCACAGACAGCTGACTATAGCCATGATTGGTTGGTGGCAGCGTTCCTGGACGTAGTCCATGGTGCGTGTGGCCATGCCCTGCATGGCACAGCACATCATGTCTGCATGAGCCCCTGATCAGTGTACAGTGCACCCCACACACTGTGTTTCACTGTACTGTCACATCCAGGACATGCCCACGGGGCCATGACATCCCCAAATGACAGTCACAGGACTGTGTTTGTGGTGTGTGGTGTCACCTGTGCCATGATCAGGGGAGGTGCATGCCAGTGCTGTGGTGTGTGCTACATACAGTGGTGCTGGCCCATGTCAACAGGTGTCTTGGATGTCACTGGGTGCAACACGCATCAGGCACAGGCAGACCATGCTGGTGATGCACTACAAGTTCCACCCCCATGCCTGGGACCGTGTCATGGTATGGATGTTGACCAGATATGCACCCACCATGCTGCCTATGGACACTCCATGCATGCCACTGAGTCCATGTCATGTACATTGCTCATAGACACTGTAGTACTCTGTACATGCAGGACAGCTGGCACTGGCCTGTCAGTGTGTCATGGCTCACCAGACAGTGCATGTAACAAGGGCACACATGACGGGTGGTGGGTGGGAAAGCATGACTACATGGTGCACTGCCCATCACTGTCACAGGCAAACATCTGGTTGGCTGGCACCATGCAGCTGTGTCATGGCTATGGCCAGTCAGGATGTGCATGCTCTGGCGGTGTGTGGTGTCACAGCTCCACATGCCTTGATGCGGTACAGTGTGTTGCAGTGGACAACAGTGGTCTTCTGGTACACTACACGTGCTGCATCTGCATGGACACAGCTGTCAGCCATCTACAGTGCAAGCATGCATAGCCATATGTGTCCTGTGCACATACCTACACACTATGCCACCTATGCAGTTAACATTCAGTCCCAAATCCAGGGTATATAAGGGTCATGGTGGCAGTCACCCATCATCCATGAGTTGCCTGCGCTGCCAGCACATGGGTTGTGTGGCTACACTCGTGTGTCACCCACCCATGTCCTGTGCACATACCGGTGTGATGTGTGGACAACAGTCAGCACCCAGCAGTGCCAGCTATGTATCAAGCTGTACAGTGTACCACACCAGCATCGGTCACTATTGTGGTGTAGGGGTGTAGTGCAGCATGGAACTTTGTGAACATGGTGTGACCTTCAATGCTTTCCCCACACAGGTGTGTCCAGTGTCAGGGTGATACGCGCAAGCCAGAGGCAGGTTGCAGCAGAAGGTGCCGCACATGATCACAGCCAGTGACCGCTGCAGTTCAACCCCGTGAGTAACATATACCTTGCATTATAACATTGGGGGGGGGGTGGAATTATCAGGCAGTCCCGCTGAAGTAAGGTACCTGCCTGGCTTGGAGAGACAGGAAGCGCATCCTCAGAATCACGAGAACAGCTGCACGGGAATCTGAGCTGGACGTCACTGTCCACCTAGGGACAAATGACTTGGCTAATCATGAGATTAGAGCAGTGCAGAAGGACTTTGTAGAATTGGGAAGGGGCCTAAGACAAGTAGCACACACAATATCCTTCTCTGAGGTGCTGCCTGTCAATGGCATGAGTGAGACGAGGGTACTTTGCACCATGCAGTTTAATGAATGGTTGAAAAATGGTGTGAGGCACAGGGTTTGGCTTCATTGGGGACTGGGTTCCACCTGAGGGACACCAGCCTATACTGGCAGGATGGTCTGCATCTGTCCAGGAAGGGAACAAGTCTTTGAGCAATCGTTTAAATGCTTCATTGGCAAGCTTTTAAACTAGTCAAGGGGGAGGCACTGATAAACAGCAGGAAAATCCCAGCCTCCCTACAAAACAGGGTACTAAATGAGAAAAAGACCGAGGTAGACAGGTCAGTGGGGGATGCTGCAAAAGAAGGAAAAGCCATCAAAAAATGGAGAGCAATGAGTACCAATGCCCGTAGTCTGAGTAACAAGCTTCCTGAATTAGTGGCCTTGATGGAGGAGCAACATCTGGATATCGTGGCAGTCACAAAAACATGGTACACACAAAACCATGACTGGGACATAAACATACCAGGATACACTATCTACAGGAGGGACAGGGAGGGCAAAAGAGGAGGAGGAGTAGCTCTTTACATAAGGGAAGGAATCAAGGCAACAGAACAAAAGGGAAAACAGGGAGGAGAAGAAGCACTGTGGGTAAATTTGGCGACTGGCAATGGCACCACAATCCGCACAGGGGTTGTATACAGACCCCCTTCTCAGGGGGAGGAAATGGACAAGGAAATGATAGAAAGAATACTTAGAATGGCAGAAAAAGAGGAGATATTGCTCATGGGTGATCTGAATATGACAGATGTTAACTGGAATGCAGTTGCAGCAGCCACTTCAAAGAGTGGGGTTATTCTAGATGCCCTACAAGGGCATGCCTTAGACAACTAGTATTGGAGCCCACTCGAGAGGGAGCAATCTTAGACCTGGTTCTCTCAAATGGAGATGAAGAGAGGATCACAGATGTAGAAGTGAGTAGCCATCTGAGAACTAGCGACCATCGAATAGTATGGTTCACAATAAACACAGCAATAGAGTCAAGCCATACAAAGGCAAAAGTACTGGACTTTATGAGGGCTGACTTTGCCAAAATGGGTGAGTGCCTAAGGAATGCACTAGCAAATGGGCAGGAAGGAGGGGTGGAAGAACAATGGGGAATAATAAAAACTGCCATCACAGAGGTAACAAGCCTTTGTGTGAAGCAAATTAACAAAGCAAATTGATGTAAGAAACCACTGTGGTTCTCAAAGGAAGTGGCAGTGAAGGTTCAAGAGAAAAAGAAAGCATTCAGGAAGTACAAGGAATCACAGAAGGAGCAGGACAGGGAACTGTATCAGTTAAAGCAAAAGGAAGCTGGGAAGGCAGTCAGAACAGCAAAGGCCCAAACCGAGGAAAAGATAGCCAACTCTGTTAAGAAGGGGGATAAAACCTTTTATAGGTACATCAGGGAGCCAAGGAAGACCAAGGAGGGCTAGTGAGGCTTAATAAAGAGGAGGGAGGGTGGGCAGAGGGTGACTGTGAAAAGGCAGAGATACTAAACAAATATTTTTGCTCAGTATTTACAAATGAAGAGGGGGAGGTACCTAAACCAAACAATAGAAACACTCTGGATACAGAAGTTGATACCAGCCCATTTACAGAAGAAAGGGTTCTGAAAGAACTCTTAAAACTGAAGGTGGACAAAGCAATGGGGCCTGATGGGATTCATCCCAGAATTCTAAAAGAACTAAGGGTAGAACTAGTGACACCACTGACTACCCTCTTTAACAAATCATGGGAGGATGGGGTGGTACCCGAGGACTGGAGAAGGGCAGATGTGATTCCCCTTCACAAAAGTGGGAGCAAGGCAGAAGCAGAAAACTACAGACCTGTTTGTTTAACCTCAGTGGTAGGGAAAATGATGGAATCACTTCTGAAGGAAAGAATTGTTGAGTATCTAGAGGCCAGAGGGCTCAGGACCCAAGGCAGCATGGATTTACAGCGGAAGGTCATGCCAGACAAATCTGATAGATTTCTTTGACTGGGTGACCAAAGTAGTAGATCAGGGAGGGGCTGTGGACATGGCCTACCTAGACTTTAGCAAGGCATTTGACACAGTCCCACACAAAAGATTAATATACAAGTTAGCCAGCCTGGGAGTGGGTCCCAAGATGACAGCCTGGGTAAAGAATTGGCTGGAGAATAGGACACAGAGAGTAATAGTAAATGGAGTCCACTCTGAGGAAAGGGGGGTTACTAGTGGGGTACCACAGGGTTCAGTATTAGGACCGGTCCTCTTCAATGTCTTTATAAGTGATATTGCAGAGGGACTGGAAGGAAAAGTATGTCTCTTTGCAGATGACACAAAGATCTGCAACAGAGTTGATACACAAGGTGGGGTGGAAAGGATGAGAAGGGACTTGGCAAGGTTAGAGGAATGGTCAAATGTATGGCAGCTTAGATTCAATGCTAAGAAGTGCAAGGTAATGCACCTGGGAAACAAAACCCAGGGAAGAGTGCACAATGGGGGTGAGATACTAACAACAACAAAAATGGAAAGGGACCTGGGGGTAGTCATATCAGATGACCTAAAGGTGGGCAAGCAATGTGAGAGGGCAGCAAGGAGGGCTGGGGGGGATACTGGGATGCATAGGGAGAGGCATCACCATCAGAAAACAGGAAGTTATTATCCCTCTGTACAGACAGTTGGTGAGACTCCATCTGGATTACTGTGTGCAGTTCTGGAGACCCAATTCCAAGGATATAGACAGGATGGAGGCTGTCCAGAGGAGGGCAACTAAAATGGTGCAGGGCCTGCACCGGAAGACATATGAAGAGAAACTTAAGGAGCTGAATATATATAGCCTCGAGGAAAGGAGGGAGAGGGGGGACATGACAGAAACTTTCAAGTATCTCAAGGGAATCAACAAAGTCCAAGAGGGTAGCATCTTTCAAAAAAAGAGGTGTGCAAGAACAAGGGGGCACAATTTGAAGATAGAAGGGGGCAGCTCAGAGGTAATTTAAGGAAGTATTTTTTCACAGAGAGGGTTGTGGATGCATGGAATGGCCTTCCGGAGGAAGTTGTGGAGTCAAAAACAGTGGTGGAATTCAAGCATGCATGGGACAGTCATAAGGCAATTCTAGGGGTTGGGGGTAGGAAGAAGTAGGCTGCTGGTTAACTAGGATCTGCAGCTTATCCATTAGGTAGGGAAATGGGCAGACTGGGTGGCCAAGCGGTCCTTATCTGCCGTCAAAATCTATGTTTCTATGTAACTGTCATCCCAGCTCCTGACTGGTGGACACTGTGTGCACCTACATGACACCCTCCAGTAGCACACTGTCAGTGTCCAGCATTGTCTCCCTGAGTTGTACATGACATCCACCAGCTGGTTGGCACACCATCCATCATACTGGTGTGTTACATCGCCCAACTTGTGCACTCAGACACTGGCACACCTCCACAGCAGCCCTCTTGGTCCCTTTCATGTACATCATTGCCACACCTGTGTCCATGCTCCCCACCATGTTCTAGGGTGTGTTTGTCATGTGCACGATGTCTATCCCCACATACCTTTGTCCTGCTGCATCACTGTCATTTACATGGCCTTGCTGTGTCAACTCTGCAGCATGTGACTGGGCATGTCACCTTTTGTTCACTGTTCCTACACCCTATACATGCGGTGTGTGTGTGCCTCATTTGTCATGTTGCGTGTGCGGTACATCAACCTCCATCTGTCACCTGTGCCCCCACCCATTGCTAGGCATCACGGCACTGTACATCCAGTGGTCATCACTGCATTTGGCTGACTGTCCATGTATGGTCACTGTGGGTGTGTGGAAGTGCCAGGGTCCCACTGTCTGTGTATTCATACCACTGTGTTGATTGGTGTTGCATCCATCCCATTCTGCCATGGGTGGACATCTGTGTCTGGACTGTGCTTAGGAGCCATCCACCTGCCCTGTGTTGTGGCCCACATCACCTGTCACTTTGTGTCCATCACTAGGCAATGCTTCGCCATGCATGTGCTACATTATGTGCTCTACACAGGGTGTGTCACGTGTCTGCTGCACCTTGCTTCTCTATGTTGCGTACTGAGGGTGTGTTGGGGACACACAGCACACACACCAGCTAGTACTTGCACTGCCCAGACTGTTACAGTTCCAGGTGATGCGGTGCAATGGCATGAGGACACACCTTCAGTCACGCCAGCAGTGCACATGGCACCATCTGTGTGGGCATACATTCCATGCCGCTCTCGTTACATACACAGGGATGGCCCACTGTGCTGAGTATCATGTTGGCATGCACATGCCCTGTGCTTTATGCACTGCTGGTGTGCCTGCCATCCATCAGGTCGTGCATTTTCTGCACATGGTGGTGTGCTAACAGTATTTGTACAGCGTCTCATATGTCATGCATGCTCTGCACTCCATCGCGGCCTGCATTATACATGCTGTTTGTTTTGCATTGCTGGTCTGTGACTGTGGGCCATACCACACCATCTTGTGTGCTATGTTGTTAGGATGTATTGCTTGTTTGGCTGTTTCATGCATTCTGCTCTGTGTACGCTGCATGTTCACTGGATGGTATGTCAGTTGCTTGTATGTGCACATGTGGCATGCACCTGTTGTTTGCCTGCAGTCCACACTATGTCCTGTGTTCCTGCAGGCCCACGTACTCTCCTGGACGTTGTTTGCACTGTGCCTCATGGGTGCCACATGCTTCTTGCACTGGGGCTGTCTCGCATATGCACCAGATACTGGTGCATGTGACAGTGTGCTTCCTCAGGTGTGTTTGTATGGTGTTACCCATGTTCCTGAGGTGACCTGTATCTCACTGCATGTACTGTGTTGATGCTCCTGACATCACAGGCCTGTGTATTGCTGTTTACAGTTCTGTGCTTTGCCTGTTTGTGAGTTGGCCTGTTTTTCTGCTGGCCATGCTCACCTTGTGTTTTCTTTGACATTGCAGGTCACCTGATTGGCCTCCGGGAGTGGGACAAGCTGTGGCGTGTCCTTGCAACTCAGAGGATGCTGTCAACCAGGCTTGCAAGAGGTGTCCTGGCTCGCCGTTGCCACAGTGTGCCTGTGGTCCACCATTCAGCAGACTCCATGCCATGCACTGTGGAGGCAGCACAGGGAGCCCAGCAGCATGCGTCCCCAGTCCAGGATGGGTCTGATGATGCTACTGTTCAGGACGATGTGGGTGGCATTCTGGAGGAAGTTGTTGACCTGGACCCTGTCCCTGATGTTCCAGGCCCAACGGTATCAGGGGATGTTGTTGCACTGGTGCCAGTGGTGGCAGCCAGTGCCATGGTGGTGCCTGAGGGGACGCTGGGAGGCAGCTGTGACTGCAGTTGCTATTGGGCAGTTACATCACCACGTGAAGGAAATAGCATCGACCTGTGAGAGACTCACTGCACAGTTGCATGCCCTCGGTGAGGTGCTGGCTACGCAGGCCACACATGAACACTAGTGTTGAGCTCCATTTCAGTGACATTTGTGTTTTTGGCTGTGTCTTTACCACTGATGATGTTGACGTACTGTTGTTTGGACATTTTTGCTTACTGTTACATACCTTCTTGTTGGAGTTTTATGCTACTCATACTGTTGTGTTGTGTTTTATGTACATCAATAGTTGTTCATACTGTCATTGTTATTAAACCTACATTTTACATGTTGTGTCTCTGCTTGTTGTATGGTGTACGCCATTATGTCCTCCTGGTGTGTTGTCACATCTGTGCATCCATGTTAGTTCTGTGCCTCTGCATGTTGCACTGTACACATGTACTGTTGTTATGTTGATTCACACTACATTGCTGTGTCCTACTCCATTGTGGGTTCTGTTGTGTCACGCACAACATTCCTTATTTTGCAGGGCACATTCTGTGTTGATGGTTCTATCATGCAATACCATGCTGTTGTGGCATGGCATTCACAAGTGTGTACTGCACACTGGATTTCCCATCCACATGTGTCCATTGTGTGCAACCGGTGGTCCATGCTATGTTGTTGGTTATAGGCCCTTTGCACATGTCAAGTGTGGTGTACATGCAGTTCTGCACCATGTCAGGTGGCGCACATGTTCTATATTTCCACCTATCATGACCAGCATGTTGTGCATTGTTTCTACTGTGTTGTTGCCATGCTCTGTGTTGCGTGCAGCACACATGTGTCTGTGCCATGTCCTTGTTCTTGCTCCTCCTTGCTCTGACTGTGTACAGGCCCACACCTGTATGTCAGCAGTGTATCATTCCTAGTGGGCCATTGTGTTTCAGGTGGTCAGCCATTGGGGTGTGCCATGTGCTACACCAGCCTGACAGTCCTTCGCTCAGTGTGTTCTTGTCTCCATGCAGACATCAGCTTTTGTTGTGCCTACCCATTCTACAGTGCCCATTGCTGTCCTCTGATCCCGTACCCGTCATGTACAGGTCATAGTGCATATGTGTCAGTACAGCATGTTGACCACGTGTCTTGTGACATTGGTACACACATCCCTGAACACCTGTCTGTCATTGTTTTCCTCACATCTGTGTCTCAGTCCGCTATCCTGTGCATCCTCCCAGGGTGGTTTAGCCATGGACTCTCACTCCAAGCCTGCTCGTATGCGTCCCAGCATTCCCACCACCAGACATCACTGCTGATCCAGTCACCCAGCATTGAGGGTGTACCACCATCCCATTGCACACCTACTGAGGCAGGGCACTGCCATGGCATCAGGATGGTGCCTTCCGCATTGTCATTAGCACTGTGCCTGCCCTAGGGTGTGGGTCTGCTACTTGTGCCCCCTTGTGTACCACACAGCCACAGCAGGCATCCTGGGTGTTTACCATGCATGTGTCCACTACCCTGGTGTTGCAGCAGGCTGACACAGTTGCACACTGCAACCATGCTGATGGCTGCAACACTACACCCTCCACTGTTTGCAGCCTTGTACTGTGATATTCCCAATCGCCACTGTGCCTCACCAAGTTACCGAGCACTCCCAGTGGTGTCCCCAAGGGTGTGGGGGCTGTCTGCCTTTGCTACCTGATTGGCCTCTCATGCCATCCTCTGCCAACCAGTGTCCATATCCAAACATGGGCAGCCCCAATCCGTGGTGCGTGGCATCCACCACCTCATCCGTTCATGCCACCATTCCAGCTCACATCACTGCACACTTTGTCATGTGTTGTCCATATGCCTCCATTGTCTTCTGACACTGTGGCAGTCCAGGTGCACTTCTTCAGGGACTTTTCACCATGTTTGTGCCTCCCTCACTCACCTGAACTTGTGTCCCACCACACATGTCATGGCTACTGCCATTTCTGTACACACTATCCTGTGCCATGTTGCTTACCTGTGCCATTAGGGGAGGATGTGACGTTGTGACTTGGGTACCACATCCATGGCACGCATGTACCACTGGTGCACTAACCTGTGTTACCTGTGCCACAGGCCCAGTACACAGTGTGTTCTGTGTGGGTGTGCACCATGGCAGGTATTCAGTGCTGTGGTACTGTCTGACTGCATGGGGTGCTGTGGCATTATCCTATATGTGTGCATCTGAGTGTGGGTGTGCTATGTCACACGCTGCAAGGGTACATGTATCTGCTCTCCACAACATGACTGACATTATTGCATGTGTGCCTGGCATGTTACTCTGTCACATGACATTCTACAGTCACAGGCATGGTCTGTGCTCAGTATGTTGTGCCATTGCTGTGCATCGTCACATGGTGTATACTGCTTTACTGCTATCCACGTTCCAGACAGTTCTATGCCATGCTTAGGTGACACATGATGGCATGTGTTGTTTTGTGACACTGTGTGGTTACATATGGGTATCATGTGCAAGCATGTGTATGTCTCCACTGGCAGGCCTCTGCTGTTTCACATTGATTTTGTGTACTACTGTGTATTACATTTGTTGCTCTTGGGTTACTGCAAATGGTTTCTTCCTGCTCAGCTGTGTCTCTCTGTGGACCAGTGGTGTGTTCAGGTGTTTTACCTATCTGCCTGGTATGTGCCTGTACACTAGTGGTGTGATCCATGCATCCTGTGCATCAGGCCAGCCTTGGCTTTACCTCTGCCTTCAACTCACAGGTTTGTCTGCACCATGTGCATGTGGGATTGTGTTTCTGCACGTCTCTGTGTCTCACCATGATGGTACTTCATTGCTGCTGTTGCCTGTGTGCCATTTGTGGTCTGCACATTCACTGTTATGATCCATTGTACAGTACAGTGATGACACTGTGTATTGCTTTGGCCGGCTGCATTGATACATGGACACTGCCTGCAGTGATGGCACTAGGCCCATCAAAGTGGGGTGGGGTTGGATTGTGTTGTGTGTGCCATGTGTGCTGTGTTCCTGTTCTGTCTACCCTTGACCTGGTTTTCATGTCACCCCTCATGTGTATCACATGGGGTCATAGCACCTATGGCTGTTGGGTGCCATGCTATGTCATCTGACAGGGTGCATGTGCATTCCAGGTCCCTTTCTGTGTGGCTAGTCATGCCCCCACTTCCACTGTGACAGCATCCCATTTACTTCTCCCCATGCTCTGTTCACCTGTCATTGCTGACTGTGATGGTCTGGGTACCTGGGACAAATACCTCCCTGTTGTATACTGTACATGTTCCTGTGTTCTGTCCTGTCCCTCCCTTCATTCCTCATAGGGATGCAGGTGTAGGTCCATGTTTCTGTCATCATTGGACATGTGCTGTCCACCCTGTGCCATGTGTGCAGACTACCATGCACTGTCTGTCCTCTGTCCCTGTCCTTCCACAGTGATTGTACCCTTGTCTGGTGGTGTGTCCATGGGTATCCTCCTGTTGCTTGTCTGGTGCTATGTTGCTCACCATTGTCCCACAGGTCTTGGCCAGTAAGTGCATCTGAGCATCCTACATTCCTGTCTGACTGCCATGTGGCACTGTGTCAATTCCTTCTGCTCAACATTGTTCCTGCCCCATGGTGTCATTGCTGGTTTTTGCTGTGTTCATGTCCCACTCTCTGTATTGCTAGGGTGTTGCATGCTGTGTGTGGACCACAAGCATGTCCCGATGCTATATCCTTGAACATCGGTGTAATTTTGGCATGTCCCTGCCCGTGTTTCCTACACTTTGTGACTGGTTCACACTGTTGCAGGTCTTTGTGCCATGTAGCTGTGATTCAGACTGCAGTCTTGCTGGTGCACACTATCACAGCTGGAGGTGTCACTGCTGCCATCACGGCACTGATCCCTATGTGTGACACTTGGTACTCTGTCTACTGTAGTGTGCTGCTCACCATGCACCTTCATCTGACTCTTGTCACACACCCAGTGTCCCTGCACTACATTGGTGTCCTCCCATCCCCATATTCCCCATGTCCTTTTCTGCCCTTCTATCTTGACATTGTCTTGTCACATTCTGTATTCCGTGTGTCCATTGTCCACTGCCGTCCCCTGACACCTCCCTTGTTGCCCATTCCTGGTATTCACTGGAACATGTTCTCCCTGTGGTGCTACATGACAGCTGTTCTCCCCATGTCTGCTGGCAGGCTGCCACTGGCCTGGTTCATGCTCTGTCTCCTACTGTGCACATGTCAGGTCTGTCAATTTGTGTCACTGTCTTGCCACACTGTGGATGACTATCATTATTGGTGGTGTGTCATGCCTATGTCACAGACGTCCATGACTGGCTCTGCACCTATGTATTGCATGTGAGTGTCTCCTGCCATTGCTCACATCGCCACTGTTTGGCATTGCCATTGCTGTGCCCACGGTTGCTCCAGCTGCCACCTATGGTTTCTCATTGGCATCCCCTGTCTCATGACATGTCACACACGTGTACTGTGTTTCTGGACATGTCCTGCACTGTCATTCGTCCCCTGCTCAGTCAGTCCCATTGATTCAGTTCCACATTACAGGTGTTTGTGCTCCATGTACCTTTCCTGTGCTCTGTTCCTGTGCCCACCATGCCCAGATGTGTACTACCAATCAGCCATCTGTTCTGTATGTCTCCCCATTCATTGAGGCTGCACAACATGCTCTGCCTCAGGATGTAGGCAGCGTGGCATGACCCAGGAACCATGCACACATCCAGAATCTTGCAGTGACTGTCACACACTACCTGTACATTGATGGCGTGGTACCCTTGTGATTCACATATGCCTCATTTTCAGTGGGTGCCTTGATTGCTACATATGTGCAATCTATTGCACCAATGTTCTTAGGAATGCTGCCATGGCATATAATTTTTCCATCACCTCCTGCTGTTTTTGTGCCTGTCATGGGTACCTGATGTACTGATGTGACTTTGGTACAATGGCATTTAGGAACTGTTCCAGGTACCATGACACTGCAGTTTGGCTCATGCCAGTGGTGCCCCCTGTTGGTGTCTGGAATGTGCCTGTTGCCAGCACACACAGGGCAGCTGTCACCTTTGCCTTCACTGTGAGTGCATGGCCGCTGTGTGTGTTGCTCTGCAGCTCGTCACATACTGTGTTACACAGGTCAGTTATGGCGGGCTTGTTTAGCCTGTATCTGGCTATGCACTTCTCCTCTGTGAGGTCTTTGTATGCCAGCCTGTGGTGGTACTGTCATCTGGCAGGTTGCCTTTGTTGTACCCCATGTTGCTGTTCCTCCTTCCTGCATGTGGCTGCAGTAGTTCCCCTCCTGTTGTCTGCGCCTTTGTCTCTGCATGTGGTGGTACCATGCACCCAGTGGCATGTTGGTCTTGGCATCTGTTTTCCCTTGGCCTGCTCCTGTATCACATACTGTTGGCCTGTTCACTGTGCCTCTGCCTACACTGCCAGTGGCCCTCTGGTGTTGTCCTATCTCTTCTGGGTGTCTTCTGTGTGGTGTACTGTGCATGTTGCACTCACATGTCCTTATATTGCCTTATCTCACATGGTTGCTGTTGCCTGCACACAACTTAATTGATGTTTGTTTAGCGTTTCACTTCTTTTCTCCTCAGGGCATCCTACTCCACTGTCTCTGCATTTGTGCAACATTCTTTCCTCAGCTGCAGGTTTTCCATGTATGTGTATAGCATTTTGTGTTTCAGCTCCCTGCGGATATTCCACAGCTGTGGTTTCATAACCACTATTATTTTACCCACAGCTGCGGTGGGTTTGTGCATATGCAGCACAACTCCTGTCTTTCCAGCAGCTATGGCATTTTTGGTGACTTGCAGATTTTGCAGAATTTCTTTCCTTTGAGAATCCTGCCCCAGGTCTTCATCAGTATTTTCTGCTGTTTTTATCCATCAGTTGTTTATATATCACTTTTGTTGTGAGTAAAATTAACAATTATGCAGCAGGCAGTGTTTTCTGACCTCACAGAACAATATTTGTTCAATAACAGCTGCAAATACTGATGAAAACCTGGTCAGAGCAATATTAAAAGGTGTGCTCCTTTTATTTTTTCAGACATGAGAAAAAGTAGTAAAGCAGACACAAATTGTGAAAAGAAGGGTATCATACAAGTCAGGAGGTAACTAGTGGCTGGCAATCTAAAATAGCATAAAACGTATAGGTCAAAATTTTCACCACATTGTTGCACTGCTGCTTTAATTTATAACTTAAGTATGACATAATGCGCTCACAATCACAGCACTCAAAATGCAACTGTCTTCTGTCCAGAAAATTCCCACGTGGTGATGAAGTGAAATGGGAGTGGTACACACATTCAAAGCCCCAGAAGGTATGCGCAGTCACTGATGCGTGCAGTGGTCACACAGAGTCTCCAGCATTTTTCTGCATCCCCATAATACAACTGTCTTGTGTCCAGAAAATTCCCAAGCACTGACGAAGTGAAATGGGAGTGGTACACTACATGCAAAGTCCCCCAGAATGTATTGTGCAGTCACTCATGCGCGCAGTGGTCACACAGAGTCCCCAGAATTTTTCTGCATCTCCAAAATGCAACTGTCTTGTGTCCAGAAAATTTCCAAGTGCTGATAAAATGAAATGGGAGCAGTACACTGCATGCAAAGTTCTCCAGAATGTATTGTGCAGCCTCTCATGCACGCAGTGGTCACATAGATTCCCCAAAATTTTTCTGCATCCTCAAAATGCAACTGTCTTGTGTCCAGAAAATTAACATACTGTGATGATGATGTCATGATGCACAGTGTCTTGCCCTACCATGTGAAGGAGGGATAAATCCATTCAGTGTTCCATCAGAAATGATGATCGTGAGAGAAATGTTGCTGGTCCAAAAGTGTGCTGCAATTCCTGCAAGCGTGATGCGATCACCTCAACCAGATAGAAAGATGCCCTTTGTGTGCACACTAATAGTAGCATTGGTGAGTTGATATATATATATATTCTAGGTGGGGGTTGACACACACACATATATATATATATATATATATATATATATATATATATATATATATATATTATATGTAAGTAGTGCTACCATAGATTAGGTGAGAGCCATTTCCATGTTAAACCCCAAATTTTGCACCGTAATAACTTTGCAACTGTTTGATGGATTTGCCTGAAATTTGGAAAGTATGATCAAGACCCAGAGGCCTTGGGATCTGACAAGTTTCGTACTGATCGGATATCACAGTTGCGGGTGTATTAAGCGTGATCTGTCTTGTGATTACGCTTTTCTGGAATTCTATACCGCGTTGCATCGGGCCGTGACGGTTTGGCGTGATCGCCTGAAATCTTCAGGAACATGCAGGCGGATCCTGATGTGCCTTTTGAAGATTTGGTGAAAAATATTAAATGGTTCAAAAGTTATTCAAAAACAGTTTCCATTATAAGTCAATGGGAAAAAGTTAACAAAAAGTTCGACAGTGTCGCAAATGCATTTTTACTTTCGCAAATGGGCCTGTTACTTTCGCAAATCCGCCATTTTGTTTTCAGTTGGTGATCAGAAAAATGGTTGGCATTTAAATTTGAGACCCTCTAGCAACGTAATTCTTTTTGTATTTAGCTATTCGGGCCCTGAGGATGCTTGCCATGTCTTTATTTTGTGGTAAAACACCCCAGAAATATGTTTTCAAATTTCTGGAAAAAGTATCATAAATTACTTTCGTGCTCACGAAAGTGTCAAACTTTATGAAGCTTATGAAATGCGACAGTAATTTTCTAGTCTGTGGGAAAATGACAGCAATTCTTTGGCACTGCACTGCAAAATAACCGTTGGGAGTTTGGGCTGAAATTTGGAGGGAACGCAGCCGACATCACAGATGTGCCTTTCAGTGTTGTATTGAAAAAATATTACATGGCGGCAAAGTTATGGCACTCCAAAGTTGACAGTTTTTCCCATAGGATAACATTACGGCTCCCGAAGCATTATAGGAATCCTTTGGCACCCTGCTGCAAAATAACGGTTTGGTCTTTTTTCCTGAAATTTGGAGGGAAGACAGCCAACAGTACACATATGTGCCTTTCAGTAGTTTGGTGAAAAAATATCACATAGCAGCAAAGTTACGGCACTCCAAAATTGACGTTTTTCCCATAGGATAACATTACGGCGCCCGACACTTAACAGAAATCATTTGGAGCCCTGCTGCAAAATAACAGTTTGGTCTTTTTTCCTGAAATTTGGAGGGAAGACAGCCAACAGTACACAGATGTGCCTTTCAGTAGTTTGGTGAAAAAATATCACATGGCGGCAAAGTTACGGCACTCCAAAATTGACGGTTTTTCCCATAGGATAACATTACGGCGCCCGACACCTAACAGAAATCATTTGGAGCCCTGCTGCAAAATAACGGTTTGGTCTTTTTTCCTGAAATTTGAAGGGAAGACAGCCAACAGCCCACAGATGTGCCTTTCAGTAGTTTGGTGAAAAAACATTACAGGGAGGCAAAGTTATGGCACTCCGAACTTTTCTTTTTTTCCCATAGGATAACATTACGGCGTTCGCCGTGCCTTTCAGGGCCCGTATCTCGGAAACGGTGCGAGATACAGACTTTTCGTCGGAAAATTTCTTAGCCCCATGATGGGGCTAAGATTGAAATTAGCCAGGACAGTAGTAAATAATATGACTTTTAAATTTTGTTTCTACGTCGTACGGTTCCTGAGATATAATGTATTTAGTATTCCAAGATCTCATTTTCTTCGCCGATACTCATTATTTTGCATACATTATTTGTACTCACTGTCTTTCTCAATGCAGGTTTTGGGGAAAACCAGCCTGTGTGCTTACATTATTGTTACTGTTGCCCTTTCTGCTTGCGGATCCGTACCCGTTTCACTTACCATTGACGTCTGCGCCACCATGTGCGTTATCCTTTGCGTTTTCATTTGCGCTTGCATTTCTGTTATTTTTTGCCATTTCTGTCTACAGTACTGTTTATCTTACTGTTTCACTTTACATCACCACGCCCATTGACATTTCTGTTTGCAGGCACCATGTTACTATGTGACAACACATCACGTGGCAGACCATTCCCGTCTACGCCACCATGTGCGTTACCCTTTCTGTTCTCATTCGTGCTTGTGTTACCATGTGCGCCAATGTTAGCATTTCTGTTTGCGTTGCTGTCCTTGTTAGTATGCCACAACGCATCTCGTAGCGTGACCGGGGCCCAAAGGGCCCGTGTATCCCACCCTTCTGATGCTCTGGCAGGGCGGGGCCCAAGGGCCCGCAGCCATCCTTCCTGATACATTCACTATTTCTCGTTATCATTCTCAAAAAGAAGGAAATTGAGGCAAAAACTCCGTTTAATGCATTAGTTAGGGTTGTTCCACAGCGACAAAGTGAGGAATTCGCTGTTAGGGTTGAAAACCCCTTGGACCCCATACCCCCAACCGGCATTGGGGTGCGCATTGGATCATGAGTCTAACTCTCCCCCATTCTCCTATGCTTCTGCTGCTTTACATGTCATGGGGTGAGAGTTGGGGCTGACGACCCAATGCGCACCCCAATGCCAGTTGGGGGTGGGCGGGGGTCAAGAGGTTTTCAACAACAGCAATTCACCTCACTCTTGTCGCAACAACCCTAACTAATGCATTAAACTGAGTTTTTGCCTCTAATATATATATATACTGTATTGTTTTGTATCACAGGTCACATATGGTTGGTGTGCACATTGCAGTGCTTGATAAGAAATGTTAGCATTGAAATTGGAAATGCAATCTCAAGCCAATGAAGGTAAGTATTGTTTTTTTTGGGGAAGCGATCGCAAGTAGGTTTCATTAATGGTTTATTACTTGTTACTTCTTCACAGATTTCATCTGCATCTTCTCCAGTCCGGTAATGATGGTCGTGGTCATCAACTGAAATGATTCCAGCTTGTTGCATGTCTTCCCCAGCCCAGGGGGGGAGGCGTGATGTTGAAGAAGTTCTTTGGATAAGGCAAATATGACACAACAAAGCATCTGGAAGTTTCCTAAAAAAAGAAATGAGGAACTTATTACAACTTGATTGCAGCAGTAAGACACTATGTGTAAGCTGTGGCTGTTCCATCACGGGTATCTGGATTAACGCAGATAACAAGCTGTCCTACTGAAGTCATCAGATCATAGTTTAATTTAGTACCAGGCGGTGTAACAAATATACTGTGTCAGTGTCCCTGAGTCTCAACTCAAGTTATATTTTAAAACCACATCTTGTCAAGTAACACAACCTGGGTCCAACTTTTTCAACACTGTCATGGCTGCACAGCTGCAAATTTGGAATACAGTGCATGGTATGTTGCAGAAATATTTTTTGTGTTGCAACAGAAAACAAAACACACAGCTAAAGGAAGTTGAATAGCATGAAAGATATTAGTACACACGCTGACTTTGTAATTTTAATAGTAAGATGCCTTGTGCCTGTGGCTGATGGATATTGCCTCCTGTTCGACTCCCTCTGCCTTGGCATTGTCAAGACATGTAATGGAAAACATTGACACAATGGTGGTGGTGGTGGGTGGTGGTGGTGGACAGGTAGTCATAGCGGAGGCACATGATGACATTCACTTTCACATATTCCTGCATCTGGTGGTGGTGGTTGCAGTGGTAAACAGCAGTCTTATCTCTTGTGGTAGTGGACGGGTGGTAGTCCACGGGGACAAACAGTCACATTCCCTATGCCGGCAGTGGCGAACAGCGGTCTTATCTCTTATGGTGGTGGGTGGGTGGAGGTCCAGGGGGACAAACAGTCACATTCCCTATGCTGGCAGTGGTAACAGCGGTCTTGTCTCTTATGGTGGTGGACGGTGGTAGTCCAGGGGACACACGGTCACATTTCCTATGCTGGCAGTGGTGAACTGTGGTCTTATCTGTTATGGTGGTGGATGGGTGGTAGTCCAGGGGACACACAGTAACATTCCCTATGCTGTCAGTGGTGAACAGGTAACAGTGGTGTTATGGTGGTGGTGGTCCAGGGGCCAGGATATACTTTGCTTGCTCTGTGTTATAAATGTGATGTGACATATGGAATTTGAGTCACTATAGTGGGACACTCATTTAACTTTATGAAAAAACATGTATCATACAAGAAATGTGACAGCCTTTTAACCACTTAAGTTAAAACCTGCCAGCGTTAATCTCATCATCATTCATCATCCTCAGGAAGAAAGCTGCCCTTGCAGTCTTCTATATCTGAATTCTGACCACTGGAAATTCTTTCTCCATTCTGTTATCATCTACATCAGTGGTAGGCCATTTCATGCTACCACTGCCACCAGGATGGTCCCTTTCTACAACATCAGCAAAACCATGACTATGCCAGGGTACAATACTGAGGTTGCAGTCTGAGCTGGTATGTGCCTCTCATTCATTTTATGAATGTCAGCAAACTGACACTTGCAGGAGAGAGGTTTGTAGGACGATCCTGAGCTATTGCACCTGCTGAGCTGAATACCCTCTCAACACTCACACTGGAGGGTTGGCATGTCAGGTACTTCAGTGCCACAGCGGTCAGCTCTGGCCATTCAATTACCTTTCCACTCCAGTATAAAAGGGGATCATCAGTGATTGACATATGCCCATTTTCAGACACATATGACTCAACCATTCACTGTGCTGCTCTAAGTCCAGTGGTTGATGCATCATCCACTTCTCCGGAATCATTTGTCACAAATCCCCACTTGGGACAAAGCCTCCTAAAGTGGGTTAATGCCAGCCGATTTTGATGACAGACCACCTGGAACTGCAGTCCCACTCCCCTTACAGGATATGCTTGATACTACTCCTCCGAGTTCACCTTCAGCCTGATTATGCTGCTGAGCTTTGCTGACCTTGGCATGTGACTTCTGTGCCCCATGAACCAAGCGCACCAGTTGCCCACTGACAGTTTTTACCTGTTCAGGCCCGCCCTCCAGTACTGACGCAATTCCATGTTTGTATCTGGGGTCCAGCATTGTTGCTGTGGCAAAGTTGTCACTACGCTGAATGCTCACAATGTGACGATTATGATTGAATACTGTCAGCATGTGTTACAGCAACATACTGCTACCACCGTCTCCGGCAACATCAAGGCTATGCTGTACATTCACCAATGTCTGCCTCAGCACCTGCAGCAGTGGAATTGATTGGCTAATGGAGCCAGACTTGCCACTCACTGCCTGTGTGGCATGTTCAAAAGGCCTCAAGATTGTTAATACAGAGTCCATGAGGTGCCACTGTTCAGTCATCATAGACATGGAGGTCCCGGAACTGTCACGGCTAGTGTACTGTTCATATAACCTCTCTGCCATGAATAAAGTGGAGTTCCACTGGGTGACAACTTCCAGCTTCAAACGGTGCTGCGGGAGGCTGTTTCAGATCTGCACCTGTTGAAGTTGGTCAAGAGCCTTGCAGAGTGTGAAAAGTGAGAACAGATACGGTGCGCAGCTGTCAGCATTTCCTTTATATCAGGGTGCTGCGAAACTCCTGCAGCACAAGATTTAAACAGTGGGCCATGCATGAAACCCGAAGAAAGCCACCATTCATGATGCATTTCACCACATTTGACCCATTGTCACTTGCTATGAACCCAGCTCTCAGGGACAGGGGGTTCAGCCACTTGTCAATTTCAGTCAGTACTAGGACCAACATGTTTTCACCAGTGTGTGAAGGGGTCACACTGCACATAGCAATCGCTGCATGCTGTTGAATTCCTGGAAGATTGCTACCACAACACTCCACCTTACTACATTAATTATTCACACTACCAACTGCACAAACAACCCCCAGCACCTGCGCACAGTAAGCAGTTGATACACAAATATGAACTTCCTGCTGTTTTGCCACTTGTCCACATATCCATACTTAAATGGATGAATGGAGAGGAGGAATGTTGAAGGGCATGTCTTACTGAGTCAGACACAGTACAATACAATTCAGGGACAGCACAGATCAAAAAGTATGTCCTTGATGGGACTTTCCATTTTGGGCAGGCACAGGCAGTAAACTGCTGGAACCAAGCATTCTCCACAAAGGAAAAGGGCAAAATATCAAGAGCCAGCATTTCAGCTACAGCAGCATTAAGTTCACGTGACATTTTATGATTGGATGGGTACTTTAGCTCATGTGCAAAAACACTCTGTAACGTGGGCTGACTTAAACGTTTTACATGAGGTATGATGAAAAATGGTTCTGCTCTGCGAATCACAGGAGGTAGAGTGTGGATGTGTGATGAAGACAGTTGCACAGGTGATGACAAACCCAGAAATGCAGTTATTTTCTCAGATTTACCAACAGGGGTTGAAGTACCACTTGCACTAGACATACTGCATTGACCACCACCACCAAAACTGCTACTCTCACCACCACTGGACAACATTTCAAAATCATTCTGCTCCTCCACCTCAACATGCCTGTAGTAATCCTCTGCTGTTATTTAACACTGCTGTACACATTTAATTTTCTACTTGATGTTACAGTCATGGAAGGGATAACACATTTGTTATGGTTGATGGCGGTGAATGCCCCACTGTGGTACAGGTATTAGCTGCCATCTTGTGCTGGGTCCACAGTACCATGTGCCTGTTCTTAAGATATGTATGCTGTCCCCCTGTGCCCAGATGGCTCCCCTTTTTATCTCGACTCACACGCACCTGGCAAACCTAACAGATTGCAACTGACTCATCATTTGCATCTTGCACAAAAAAATCCAAAACAAGAGATTGTGAAGTTCTAATTTTAGCATGTCCCCCCGATGCTGCTTACTGGAATCTGTATTTTTAAGCGATGAAGTGGTGGGTGTGCCACATGATTTTTCAGGCAGGACACACTTGGACTGCAATTGACCACCATGACTACCTATCATTATTACTGGGTCATCATCATCATCATCTGAAACTGGTAAATCACAACTTTTTATGGGGGGGGGGATGCAAACAGACCCAGACACAGCTACCTTTAATTTCTTTTTCTCTGGTTCCCAACAGGGGTCACTGACATCATCATCATATTCCTCAACATCATCCACATCTTCTGCTTAGTTGCTGGCATGTGGACTGCATGTTGCAACCACAGCAACATCATCATCATCAGCACCACCATCAGCCGAAATGTTTTGACCACACTGTAAATCACTGCATGGCAAATACGTGACCTGAACCGCGGTAGAAGAAGTGTCACATTGTGTGCTATCATTGACATGATGATCAGAATCCACATGCTCAGTTACTGGGATGTTACTGGGGAGTATGGCATCATCTACACTGTCACTCACTGGTGTTGCTTCACACTCCATTATATTTTTACACACGGTAAACTGGTCAGAAGTGGAACTTGAGGCAGCAATACTCATACTACCACGAGCAACTGCACTAACACCATCAACTGGGACAACATCATCTCCTCCAACTATGAGTGAAGCTACTGACTGTGCTGTAAAAAACATTGAAGGAGAAATACCTATCTTCACATCAGCAATGCACTTCTGCGACTGCGTACTACCATGCCCACAGACAATCTTACTGCTGGCAGCAGTGCCATGGTGAGAAACAGCTTTGCTTGCACATCTCTTTGTGGGCATTTTGGGGGATCAACAAGAATATTCAAAACAAATTTAGATTTGGAATCATTCACTCTGGGTGGGGGCCATGGGGGGGCACTGGATGTGAAGTCAAGAAAGCAACTGTGACTTCAATAAGAGATACAGACGCAAAGTCACAACAAGTTGAACAACACGTTAACTAACCAGTAGTGCTCTCAAGTCACAAAAATCTAATCTGGAAAAGAATACCTTTGCCAGTGGGGGATACTGACTGCAGATCACAGCAGTGCAAAACCAAGAAAAGATACCACATTGGCAGTACAAAATCACGCAGGTGCAGTGGATAGCAGGTTCACACTGCTGTGCCTGCAATTACACTGTGGCACAATAAAAGGTGTATTATTTGATGTCACACACTGCACACACACTCAGACACACACACACACAATTTGTCTACAAGTAATGCGTAGCAAATTGAAAACTTCAGTAATTTACAACGTATTTTAACCTGAAATTATGCACTGCTGCACCAGGTCCTCCAGACCACAACACACACAATCAGCAAAAAAATGTCAGCAATTACTGAAAATATTACTGTGTATACATTAACATAGTTAGTTATACAAGAAAAATATAACCAAAAAACATAGAACTCCCTATTTCTCCAGCGTACACCACAGATACATCCCTCCCCCAAAGCACACTTCCACTGTCTCTCAGTACACAAACTGAATGTTGTACAATAACATTCAAAATCCACACACAAACAATAAACGCTTGATGGTATGAGCATAGGAGGGTTTCCAATAATCGATGAACTAAAGTTTCAGCAAAAAAAATGACTCAAAAAGGCTTTTTTAACAGCTTTTACAAGGTTTGAATTTCAGGGAGCTCGCACAGCAGACTGTCTCCAACAGCTTCCTACACACTACCCTGAAATGAGGCTGTGCAGAACAATCAAGAGCCCATGTGACCTGAAATCCTATGAATCACTGCAAAATTCACCTTTGGAGCTTAAAACAAAGCGAAGTGAATGTACTTTGCCTTAAATTTGTGGAGTAGTGATTTGGGGAAGGCGAAGTAATGCAAAGTCATTGTTTTCAATAGACTTCGCGTTACTTCTTATGACACGAAGTACTCCACTTTGCACTGCGGAGCACTTCGCGAATCCACCTTCACTCTGCGAATTGCTCCAAGGAGCGAATTGAGGTCACTTTGCCCACCACTAGATGGAAACCATGGAAATCAAGGCCAGACCCACGCAAGGGACCACATCCACATCAGCAGGACCACTGGTAGCCGGTCCCAAAACCTCAATATCAATCAGATAGCAACAGTGGTGACTGAGATATGAACAAACTATTCCACCCATTATGGATAGGCAGCACTGCTGCCCCAACAATGAATAAGGCTAGGCTCTGAAAGAAGATCCAGACCACAGTAAATGCTGCTGGCCTTACCCCCAGGTCAATAAAGGCCACCAAGCACAAATGAAGGAATCTAAAGACAGCTGATCAGGAGAAGGTGGTCAATGAATGCCATAGGTGAGGGACTGTGTACTCCACAAGACCTCACCACTGTGTAGGACATGGTTGAAGACACCATCACACAAACCACATTAGATAGACATGATGATGGCCTAGATAAACATACCTTGTAAGTGTACACAGCACAGTGCATTGATTTTGTCATGTCTTATCATGCTCACATGCACGACAGACCTGCATGTCTCTCTACGTGGTTAATATACCACTGTTATGGGATGAGGAAGGTGATGCTGATGGCTGAGGTGTTCCAGGGATGCCTCTTATGATCCTGATGGAACAGAATCACATGACTGTGCAGCTCAGCCACACCGTGCGGATCCATGTACTATACTGTACAGAAATGCACCAGCACCAAGTACAGACAGTGATTGCCCACAATCTTTTTCTCAAGTGAAAGTGATGCCACAGCAGTCACATCCCTGCCCAGGATTGTACAATAAGAAGAGGGCGCCATTAAGAGGAGGAAAGAGGCCCACAATACCAGCAGCATCACAAAACGCTATCACACATGCCAGACACACCAGCAAACCACACACCACCATCTCAGACCACCACCCAACCATAATGACAGGCACTCAGCTCCACCATGAGAGGAAGCATGTGCCACACATCACCACACAGGAGGGGAGTGGTGGCATGAGTGCAACTGCACCTAGCTATTACTCTGTGTCTAAGGTAGAAGAGGACACTAGGCCCATTGCAACTACCTCCCACTCCTAGTAGGCATCTTGTGCTAGATTTCAAATAAAAATCTGTCTAATTCTGACTTGAATTTATTAAACTCATGAATATCCACTAAGTTCTGTGGTAGGTTGTTCCAAGGTCTACAAGCCGAATTTTAAAATAATTCTCCTCTTATTAATTTGTGCACGGCAAACCTGTAACTGTTTGTTATGGGATCTAATGTCTGTTTGTCTTGACAATGGTGTGATGTTGAATTGCTCGATTAACTCTTTGTCATGAAGGACGTTGAATATCATGAGTAGATCCTGCCAGTGTCTTCTGAATTGGAGGTCTTGTAGTTTAAGTGCATTTAGTCTATTTATAAATGTCATCCCCTCTAACCTTGGTGTAATGTGTGTTACACTCCTTTGGACTCCATCCAAAATTTTTATTTCTTTAATCAAATAAGGTAACCAGAATGATGCAGTGTAGTCCAACCGAGGTCTAATGCATGTTTTATACAGTGGTATAAAGAGAGCTTCAGCTCTAGTTACAAACAATTTTTGGATGACTCTAATACTGTAAGTCTATTGGCAGTCTGAGTAGATTTCCTGCATTGACTGCTGGCTGTAAACTCTGAGTGGATAAGTATTCCCAGATCTGCCTCATTATCCACTGATTTTAATGGTAGCCCATTCATGACAAAGGTACTGTGTGGGTTCTTTTTACCTAAATGTAGCACTGTGTGCTGGCCTGGTGGCACTGAGGGTTGAGGCATTGGATGCCACACCTCACGACATGCTGGTGACCCGGGTTTGGTCACGAGCCCGGGTTGTCAGGGATTGGCAGGGGGGATAGGATTGAGCGTCCGGAGGACTGCTCTCCTATCACGGGGAGGGCTGTGGGTTTCCACCGCTTTACAGTGTCACCCAGTGACAATCGGGGGCACTGCTAGAGTCGGTGCAGTGTAGGGGCGGGGTGCTGCGGACATCAGCACATTATGCCTCCGACGTCATTGCATATCTGCACTCTGAATCGGGTGTAAAAATTGGGGGAAAAAGGCAGCACTACCGTGGCAGCTTTAAGGCCGCTACTCCTGAGCCCAGAGAGGCTGCAGAACACATCACATGCCAGTATTGGATCCCGGCCTGGTGCGGGGACTACGGGGCAGTCCCTCTCGAAGGTATGGCAGCATATGCCAGCCAATGTGCTGATGTGTCTCCAGGTCACTTGCGGGAGTGGAGTGGTGGCTGGATTACAGCAGGTTAGTGGCTGCAGGAGGATAAATAAGAGTAACCAAAAAAAAAAAGTAGGACTGGGCACTTGTCCACATTGAATATCATTCCATTTGATTTTGCCCATGTTTCCATGTTGTATAAGTCATTAACCAGTGATTGATATTTAACTTCACTGTGGATTTCCCCACTTATTGTTGTATCATCTGCAAATTTCAGGATGTTATTGCAGATGTTTTGATTAGAATCACTAATGAAGATCCCGAACAATGTAGGTCCCAGAACAGAGCCGAAGGACTCCATTGCTGACAGGTGATTCTCCTGATAATGCTGCCCACCGGACATGCTGAATTCTATCATGCAGCCACTCCTGAATCCACTGAACGACATGCTTGTTAAAACCAAACTTGGCCATTTTATTACATAATGCACCTGCCACAGATGAACACAGCACTGACACCAGCAGCATGGTTACTCAGCACTGGTCCACACAACAATAAGTGTTCACTCCAAAACGGACAGCACAACTACCTGATACACATAGCTGACCATGGCCATGACAGTGGTGAAGAGGGCCTGTAGAACAAAAACCAGCCAGTTCAAGAGACAGACTGCAGTAGAATGTATCTTGAACACATACAACCATACAACCCAAAGTGAGATTCCCCAAGCAGAAACACCTGAACATGAGCAAGGCAAACAATGTGCTGCTCAGGGTCCTCATGGAGGAGGTGCAGGGCTTGTGAACTGAGGTTCAAGCATTAGAGATCTCCTGGAGTGTATCCTGCAGCATTTCACAATGCAGGCAACTTGTGGTAACAATGTGACAATATCAGAACCAACACACCCAACATGTGTGAATGGAGCACCATCAGGCACGAAGCCTGCAGCTCCTTTATCGCAGTATCAGGACCTGTCTATGGATGACACCTGGTCTGTGATTACTCACCCCAGTAGATGGGGACACACCCTTCCACCAAGCTCTTTGACCCTGATGTCCAGGACCTCATTAATGACTTACAGGTCTCTGGCACAGCCCTAAGACAGGTCATTCCCTTTAACACTCCCAGCCTCGTGGAAGAGGGCACTCTACATTTCATAGACAGGCCAACAGACCAATCTCTGTTGCCTGTATTCAGGGTAAAGGAGAGTCCAATCTGCCTTGCCTGCCCCTCCATTGCTGAGTGGCAGCAAAACATCCCAGAACTGATGGTCCAGCCTCCTCAGCTGGTCCTGCCTTAGCTTGACTCCTTGCCGGACCACCGTCCCCTGGTCCAGACCCAGGAGGCGGTGGTCAGAGGCCGGTTCTCTCTCCATCTGAATCAATGGAGAACCATCACTTCATATTCTTGGAATTTACGAATCATAGAGAGTGGTCACACCTTGGAGCTCATCCAGCAGCCTCCAAATACCCCTCCACCAACCTCAACCTACCCCCCCCCGGCCCACCTGTTTGTGCTCCGGGAGGAGGTGCAGTCTATCCTCATGCAAGCCGCAATTGGGCCAGTGCTGAAGAGACAGAGAAACCAAGGGTTTTATTGCAGGTTCTTTCTGGTCCCCAAAAGACCGGAGATCTGAAACCTATCTTAGATCTCAAGAACCTCAATCTCTTTGTCCCGTACTGGAAGTTCCGGATGGTAACTTTACCAGGCCTCTTACCCCTCCTCAAGACGGGGGACTAACTCTTCTAACTGGACATGCAGGACGTCTACAGTACCTGCATATCTTGGTCTTTCCTCCTCACAGGAGGTTTCTCCGTTTTACTTTTCAGAGAGAACACTACCAGTTCATAGTGTTACCCTTTGGCTTATCCTCTACGCCGTGTGTCTTTACCAAATGCTTGGCAGTGGTTGCACCAGCCTTCAGAAGGGAGTGACTGTATGTCTTCCCTACCTGGATGATTGGTTCTTCAAGGCCCTGTCCAGGGAGCAGTTGTTGCTAACTCTGGAGTGTACTCTCCAGCTTTTCCATTCTTTGGGCATAACATTCAATCTGCCCAAATCTGTTCTAGTACTGTCCCAAAGACTGCAATACCTGGCGGTTTGGACTCCAAACAGGGAAGGTCTTCTTACCCCAGAACAGGGTAGAATCCCTTATAGCTCAGGCTCAGGATGTAGCTCAGAGTTGGTACATTCCTGCCAGGCTGTAGCTAATTCTCTTGGGTCTAAAGCCTTCACATCTGCATCCCTCAGTGGACCCTCAGAGTGCAGTGGGACCAAAGCATGGACCACCTGGACCAACCAGTCCTGGTCTCCTCCTCCTCAGTCCACAAAGTCTTGCAGTGGTGGATGGACTCCTCAAATCTTCTTCAGGAAGTCCCTTTCCAGGTCTCCTCTCCCCAACAGATCCTCACCATGGATGCATTGGGTCTTGGCTGGGGAGCCTACCTGGGTCATTTTCAAACCCAGGGCTCCTGGTCCCAGTGGGAAGCCGCCCTGCACATCAACATCTTGGAGAGGACAATGATGCTCTATGCTATGCATGCATTTCAGGACTACCATTCTAAGGGTTAACTGCTGGTGCAGTCAGATAATCTGAGTGTAGTCTAACAAGCAGGGCAGGACTCACTCATACCCCCTTTGCAGGGAAGCCATGCAAGTGTGGTACTGGGCATTGGAACACAGTCTGACACTCTCTAAGGTCCATGTCCCAGGTGTTCTCAACACCCTGGTGGACACTCTCAGCAGAAAGCAGTCCAGCATGCACAAATGGAATTCTCTCACCCATAGCAGAAAATCTGTTTGACAGATGGGGTCATCCATATTTGGACCATTTTCATCCCCACAATGCAAAACTGTCCACTTTCTGCTCACTAGATCCAGGGCCTGGAGTTTTCTGGTGAGACGTGTTGTCCCTCTCTTGGAGCGGGAGATTTCTGTATGCATTCCCTCCATTTCTTCTAATATAGAGGGTGATCATCAAGCAGCAAATGTAGGAGGCCAGCATGATTCTGGTAGATCCATTCTGGCCTCAACCAGATATGGTTCCCTTTGCTTCAGTAGCTGGCACAGGAAACTCTGGTCCCTCTGCCCCTTTGCAGGAATCTGCTGACCCAGGGTCGGGGGACCCTGGTCCATCCCAACCTCAGGTCCCTCCATCTGCATGCACGGCTCCAGATTATGTAGCCATCGCCAGGTTCAGGATCTCTAACAGGGTGGTGGATGTCCTGGTGGCCACCAGCAAGCCTTCCACATGTGCCACTTATGCCA
This sequence comes from Neoceratodus forsteri, assembly GCA_016271365.2. Taxonomy (NCBI): domain Eukaryota; kingdom Metazoa; phylum Chordata; order Ceratodontiformes; family Ceratodontidae; genus Neoceratodus; species Neoceratodus forsteri. Next base: position 742,225,477 of record CM057449.1, read on the forward strand.
TGAAGTGGAAGCGGTTTGCCATCTGTACTACCAAGCATTCCCTAGACCCTTTCACCTGTCCTGTGAAGCATATCCTGGACTACCTGATTTCTTTGTCTGACTTATGCCTCCAGTATTCCTCTCTCAAGGTCCTTCTTTCTGCTATTTCTGTCTTCCATGAGACTGTGGTTAACTACACTATAGTTAAGCTGGATGTTTCCTGTACATTTCTCAGGGGCATCCTGCATCTGAAACTCCCAATCCATTTCCCTGTCCCAGCTTGGGACTTAAATTTTATTTTGGAAAAGTCAACCCTGTCTCCTTTTGAGCCAGACACAACTTATGATTTGTGCTACCTCTCTTGGAAAGCGCTATTTTTAGTTGCCATTACTTCTGCTTGAAGAATTTCGAAGCTTAAGGCCCTCTGGTGTGAGGAGCCTTATTTGATTTTTCACAAAGACATGGTATCTTTTCTCACAAATCCTAAGTTTTTACCCAAGGTGGTTTCTGAGTTCACCTTAATCAGTCTATCCACCTTCCTGTTTATTTTCCTGAGCGTGCCAATCCAGGGAAGCACTGTTCCATATGCTAGATGTGTAGGACTTTAAAGTTTTATCTACTTTGGACCAAGGAGTCCAGAAAGTCTAAGCAGTTGTTTGTTTCCTTCACAACAGGCAAAGAGGGTACTTCAGTTTCTAATGGGAGGGCTTAAGCCCGAGGTTCGATAAGGAGGAACATAACGTCACTTCCCATTGGGCTTAAAGTCACACATCCTGGGCCTTACCAGGATTCATTTTTTCATTGTGGCTGGAGGCACTGCTCTGCTGTTGACTTGTTCTGGGGTGCCTCCGGCTGCTGGCTCTCTCCCTAGTGCACTGTTCTGGCTCCTTCTGCACTGCTCTGCAGTTTGTATGCCCCCTCCCTCTCATGCTGCTTATTGCAGTTTTTGTCCATTTCTGCCTCGCTCCCTCCCGTCACCTTGTTTTCTTTTGTTTGCCCTCACTCTGTCCTCCTTCCCGCTTCTGCAGTTTTCTGCTACCCCACTTGTCTGCGCCCCTCTCCACTCCTCTTCTTCTTCACCCCCGTACCGGTGCCTCTGCAATCCCCTTCTGGGTCGCACTGCCTGTTGCGAGCGCTCCCTTCCTCTGACTCCTCCCGCTCCTTGTTCTCTCACTGCTTCTTCTGCCCTCCGCCCGCCCTGCTCTTTGCTTCTCTGAGTGTCCTGGGAGCTTGAGGAATGCTGATGCTTTGTTTCTGTGATGCGGTGTCTGGGTGGTGGCAGTGGGATTCGACCCCGGTTCGCCGGGTTTGCTGCTCGATGCTTTTGGCCGCTGCACCATGCTGCCTCAGAGGACCCATTTGCATGCCACTGCTGCACTGACCTGCTCTTCTCAACCTTGGTCACTGGTGCACACCATAGCATTTCACCTTTTTCCATCTAGCACAGTTGTTTGCCTTGAGATGTCAATGGCCCGCCACTTGCACCCTGCTCAATGCATCCAGCTTGTGTATAGCAGTTTGGGGTAGCTGCCTCAGGTATGTGTTTCGACTTTGTTTGTGCTCACGGGTTTACTCTTTGGAGCTCCTGGATCTGGCTATGTCGCGTAGTGCGATTCTGAATTGTGGGCTGTTGGCTGGCTCATTCTGCCACATGTGAGATTATAGGGTAATTTGTTTTGCCCGGCAGCTCTCTAGCCTCTTTGACAGTGTTGTTTCCTCACTTGGCACCACCGTTCTCTGCATCATTTTCACCTACAAGCCTCCTTCTTTTGGATGCTGCCTTGGTCTCTATTGTTTGAAGTTTTGTTCCTCTTGTCATGCATTCTTTTTCTCTCCCCAGTGCTGACAGCCTTCTAGGCTTTTCCTCCATCTTCCTGTGTCTATGCTTCAGGGTGCACTCATTCTGCTTCCTCTCCTCAATGCTGATGGTCAGCAGTTCTCATCCTGTACCTGCGGACGAGAATTCGCTCCAATCTATATTGATATTTTTCTTTGGACATGCCTATCATTATTAACATACAGTACCTTTCAGGACTCTTATGCTGGCTTGTTCATTCTGCCACTCCAAGTCCCTTCCTTCGCTCCTCCCTCTCATGGGTGTTTTCCCTCCTTCCTTGTCCAGTACTAATCTGCCAGTTATCTGTGCTGATTGCCTTTATTTAGCTGTCTATGGCCACCTCCTTCTGGCCTGTGCCCGTTATTTCTTTGGGGCGTTAACTTCCTCGAATCCAACCTCAGGGTTTCATCATTCACATCGCATATTCACGCAGTCGTTCCATCATCCAGGCATACCTATCTTGCTTCTTGTGCCCCCTCATCCAGCTCACCTTCCTGCAGTTCTCATCCCATATCGGCTGGGTCCTATGCTACCCCACTGACCTCCCTACCATCCTTTGTCATTTCTTACTCGCTTTCCTGTATCAGCCTCCATGGCTTCAATATATCATTGTCCCTCATTCATTTCCTGATTTTACCTGCCTTGTCCTAGTGCCTTTTCTAGTACCAGCGTTCATGGCTTCACCCCACTCTTAGCTTCACTCCTCATCATACATCATCCAATTTTGCTCCTCGATCATTCAGCCTGAGTTGCTCCTCTGATGCTCCTCCTGAGCATACCTTCTGGTTCGCATACCCTCTGGTTCCAGACATGCCTTCTTGGCCTCAGAGTCAACCTCCTTTCGAGGAGCCTACTTACTCATTCTAACTTCGTACAAGTTCATTCCTGGCTCCTCCTCTTCCAATTTCATACTGGCCATCAAGGATTCACTCCACTTGAGGCCTGCAATCGATATTTCTTTTTGTGTGTACCTATCATGACTTCTATGTCACCTCATCGATTCGCGGCCATCCTGCTGCATGTATCGAGTTCATAACTCCAGTCATCATTCATTCATCCTTACCTCAAGGTTTATCAATTTACATTGCTTACTCGAGCATTCCTATCATTGAATCCTATGCTACCTCAACGACTACAACCTCAGGGTCTAATCGTTCACATCGCATAACCAAGCATGACTCATCAGCCTTGGTGTCTGCTCACTCGCATCGCTCAATCAAGCCAATCTGCATTATCCTCGGTTTCCTTGTGAGCACATCTGGAGTCTCCCTGTGAGCACATCTGAATACCCCTTGCTCCTCTGACTTCTACAGAGATCTACTCCCTCCCATCGACTATTCGAGCATACCCTTCTCTGGTCCCTGCTGCCTCATGTTCCTTCTTTAATCTGTGCTTCTTTGGAGTATCTTCCCATCCCATCATCATCCTCCCTAATCATATCCCTTGTTAATGAACCATTCTCTTTACCGACATATGTCCTCAAATCAAATGTAGTCAGCCTGGAGGGAAGGTGACCTAGGCCTTGGATCCCAGGTTTCCTCCTCAAAGGGGGATTTTCCTCTCCTCCATGCCAATGGTCATAATATTAGTTAGAGTTAGTTCTTTCTTCGGTTAGTTAGTTAGGTTTTGCTGTTGGATGGAGGCGGATGGTGTCCCCGGCTTTCCCCTCTCTCTTTAGGAAGTCAGCCCTTATCTTCTCAGAATTCATTCATCATCCTCGCCTCTTTGAAGCTCCACATCTTTGGGTATTCTTTTTGGGCTTCTTCCTAACCTTTCTTTAGCTGACACATTAATTCCCACGCCACCTGTAGGGAGGGAACCCTCCTCTAGGGTTCCTTGCATCGTACCCCTACAGGGTGGTATAGCCCACAGATAAAGAAGCGGAAATCCACAAAGCAAATCATGTTACACAAGCATCATCTCATCTCATCCAGCTGCGTAAGCACATTGAAGAAATGTTTATCCAAATGGTTGGCAAATTGCATTGTGTTCTGCTACAACAAGCATGGCAAAGAACTGCCTGGTGCTGTCAAAGCTTATTCCACCAGAGGCATAGCTACTACAGTGGCTTGTTTCAAAGGGTTTCAGCCACAGATATTTGCACTGCTGCCACATAGAGTACAGTTCTTCACCAAGCATTACAGTCTGGACATTGCTTCAAGAGCTCATGCAGGTTTTGGCACGGCTGTGCTACAAGGACTCCTGTCTTAAGTTTATGGAGCTCCAGCCTCAGAGACTTTTTCACTTATCACTGCTTGGTACTCACTCCTACAGTGTAACCTGATGACTGAGATATCCTTGAAGAAATTAGAACAGTTACATAAGAACTTACCATAACAGTAGATCTTTGAGGGGATCACAGTCATCAGGTATGATTTCCCTCTCACTGTCCCCCTTCAGGACCTGGCTATCTGCTGTATTCCATAATTTCTATCTAGAGCTGGGTCCCTCTGTCTCTCTTCAGTACTCCAGGGCATAAGTCTTGATCCCTTCATCTCCCAAGGGAAAGAACTGAGGAAGGAGTGGGGTGGCCCACGCCTATATACTGTAGGGTTGGTGATGTCGGTGGATGTTGATGGTGTGGGTGGCTCCAGTTGTACTGCTGAAAATCTTCTGTGTGAAATCCCCATCTCCAATGGCAAAGGTTCCTATGGTGTAACCTGATGACTGAGATCCCCTAGAAGATCTATTATGGTAAGTTCTTATGTAACTGTTTTTTCCCCTGTCTTAGACAGGTTGCACCTCAGAGAAAGTCACTGAGAGCACTACCTGTCTAAGATCCCTCTCCAGCTCCCTAAACTCCCCCTGAACTATCTCCACCCCATCCCTAGCCAGGACATTAGTCCCCAGGTGGACAATGACATCCTGCCACCATAGCTATACTTAGGATCCACTTTCCATCCCTCCAGGCCATGGTACCGAGTAGACACCTAACCTCCCACTCTCCTCCCTTTCCTATTCCCAAATCTATCCCCCTCACAGTCAAGTCCCCACCAGTAGTTGCTTCCTCCTCCTCTGAGATCCTTCTCCACCCTCCTTGGCATCTACGCTATGCAGGACATCACCACAACCTCCATGAATCTGAATTTACAGCCTTAGCAGAACCTACACCTGTTAGGCACTTAAATGGTAACTTGTGGTTGGTAAACATATTTTGTTTGAATACAAAAATTATGTAAATCAAAAATGGATTCAAGAGCTTTTTCTATCGCTGCACCTACTTTCTGTAAACAATTTGCTGACTCAGGCTCCTATCTTACTTTAAAATTGTTCTTTTAAAAATACTTGCTCAATATGCCTATGTGCACTTGTAAATGATTTTATTATGTGTTGTATTTTGTTGTATTTACAATTCTCTGCATTGATGTATTTTATGCAACTTTTGACCTACCGCTGGGTCTTTGGTCTAGTACTCCTACCAGGTAAACACATTTCAAATAATTAAATGAATACATTTTTTCAAAGCCATTGTAATGTCTGCAATGTGCTTGTGTTACTTCAGCACTGTGCCATCTCCGACTGCTACTTCTAAAGGCACTCAAATGCTCATATTCCTAATAATCCATGAAGCAGACAAGCGCCTCTGGGAGCTATAGTCACGGATGGCATCGCACTGAAATAGCTCAAATGGTTGCAGACATTACAATAGCTGTAAATAAATAAACAAGAGGCTGATGTAGGTTTTTTTTTATCAACAAAGTGCTGTGGCTTTATAGGACAGCTTGTGCAGCTGATTGCGGTGGGATGTGTAAAATATAAAAAGACTGCAAATCGGAACAGGAGCCACACAGGGAATACATTTAAAAACTAAGCAGTTAGGTAAATTGTTTAATCCACCTTAGTGACTAGTTAAGATGTTAAAAAAAAAAACGTTTTGGTTCAACCACAAACCAGACAAAAAGAACAGAAGACAGAAACTTACAGGAAAACTTCTGCAAGTCCACAAAGTGCAGCAGCTGCTGCACAAACGCCTGATTAGGGCTTTTAGCATTAAAACAATGTTTTTATGTACCTGCTGGGCAGTGACGTTTACTTTGAAAGATCCACACCATCCATAATCTCTCCAGAGCTGCCCATGGCCATCTCGCACAGCCGGGTGGCTTCCGCCGCAAGTGTTAAGCTGATGAGGGCTACCAACTCTGCCATCGGTTGGTGAACCTCATGCCTACAACCATGCAGTGAAGCCACCCTGCACTGGATAGCCATGACTCTGGTGAGATTATGGATGGCATGAATCTTTCAGAAACAACATCACAACGAGCAGGCAAATAAGCATTGTTTTAATGCTAAAAAGCTAATCAGGCCTTTGTCATTACAGCTGCTGCACTCTGTGGGCTTTCAGGAGTTTTCCTTTACCAAAGCACTGAGTAGGTGGCCAACTGGAGGGGTGTGACTTGTTTTGTGGTGAGAATAAAATTCATGGGGCTCTGCCGTACTGACAGGAGAAGGTGAGGTACCCCTAAATACTGAGCATGCTTACTGTTACAGCTGTGTAGGTAACTACACATGAAGGACTAGAGAGTAATTGCTGGGAGAGAAGGAGACAAGTAGCAACTACCAGTGGGAAAACAGAAGACACCCTAACTGGGGTACGGTGATGTAGCAGTTCAGGAAAGGTGAAAGGGGATAATTAGTTAAAAGGGAAGAGTATAGAGGTGGGGTTACAGGGACAGCCATAACCAGCTAGTGTTAAAAGGGAAAGCAGTTAACACTCTATACAGGGTAAGTTGTTAGAAAAAGTCTGGAGAGAGAGTGTAAGTGGGAAAGGATTAAGTAAACATAAGGGACCATAGGGGCAAGATATATTTAGAAGCAGAAGGTAGTGAATTCAGATTAGCAGACATGGGAGTGGTGCAGTGCAATGGTTGTGGAGCTGCAGTATTCCAGGACCCATTCTGGGGACTGAGGTACTGCCCCATCTGCATGCACCACTCTGGGTTGAGGACAGACGTCATTGATTTTCATGTCGAGCTGGCTAGGATCCAGAGGATCTCTTGCTCCACCCAAGGGCCAATGAGTCTGCCACCTTTACCTCACAGGTTGCCTAGGCATAGGAGGTCTGGCTGGACCTTGGTGGGCTCTGGGAGGGTGGGGTGGCAGATCAAGTGGACATTCCTTAGCCTGTGCCACTACAGAATTTCTTTACCATTCTGGCTGGATAGGACTGAAGAGAGAAGGCGGCCAAATTGGTGGAAGGGATGGATGTTGACATCCTCTGAAGAGGAGGTCCAAAGGAGGTAGGTAGATGACCCCAGCAGAGGTAAAAGCAGCTTCTGTTGGGGAACTCAATTGTGAGGCGAGTTGATTTGGGAGCAGGAAGGGGTGGAGTGAGGGAGGTTAGGTGCCTACCTGGTCCCTTGGCTTGGAGGGATGGACAGTGGATCTTATGGATCACTAGGGAGGCAGGGCATGGGGGGAGCTGGATGTCATTGTCCACATGGGGACTAATGATCTTGAGAGGAATGGGGCTGGGGTAATACAGGGAAAGTTTAGGGAACTAGGAAGGAGTCTAAGGCAGGTAGCATGAACAGTGGTATTCACCAAGGTGCTACCTGTCTACCACAAAGGGGAGGCTAGAGTACTCTGCACTACGAACTTCAACAGTTAGTCAAAGGAACAGTGCAGGAAGGAGGGTTTGACATCATTGAGACTGGGGGCCAACCTGGAAGGATGTGGGTCTACACAGAGGTGATAGACTGCATCTTTCTGCGAAGGGGAACACAGTCCTTTGTGGGAGATTTAGATGTTACTTTGCTGGACATTTAAAATAGCCAAGGGGGAAGGTGTTATTACCAAGTGAAGCATAAACAGCCCCCCTCACACAGACTGAAGCAACAGGAGGGAACGCCCAATGGGGAAGAATCTGCTACAGGGCACGTGCTGAAGGAGACATAGGCACAGTAGGGGACAAGAACAGAAGATGTCAGAAGAGATGTGTTGCAGTAACAAGCCATGGAGAGGGTAGCAAGAGTGTAGGGGGTGAGGAAAGTCACAAGAGACACCAAAGGCAGGAAGTGGGGGCTACAGGTAGGGTGAGAGCAAAGTTTGGAAAGCCATGTGTCCCAACACATGGAGTCTAGAAAATAAAATTCTGGACCTGGAGACCAGACACTGCTTGTCATGAACAGACCGGAAAACAACAGTGGCTCAATCCATCCTTCCAATTTTGGATTATGGTGACTCCATTTATCGTAATTCTAGTGTCATGGGTCTTTCCCTAATTGATAAATACAGGTTACTCACCTGTAATAGGAGTTCTAGGAATGGTATATGTTGTTCATCCACACTTATTAGCAGGTTCCTTGCCGCTTTAAATCTTGCCAGAAGGTCTTCAAGCTGGCTCCTCCCACTCACCCGGATGGTAAAACTCTCGGCTCCGCCCCATGATGCCAGATCTAGCCTGCTGGAAGACAGGTTGTGCGTCGAAGCCGGGAAGGCCGGGTGGGTCGTGTGGATGAACAACATATACCATTCCTAGAACTCCTATATTTCTAGGGACATGGATGTGTTGTTCATCCACACTTATTGGCAGACTCCTAGCAGTTCTCCGGGAGGAGGGAGGCAAGGCGCACACCCCCTACTTAGGTAGAAAGACTGGAGAACCGAGGCCCTGACCAGCACCCCGGCATGACCCAAGGTCGATGTGGAAGGGGAACGGAAGGCCTGCTTCCGGGCGGAAGCCCTGCGGATATCCTGGACCGGAGTATCCTCGAAAGCAGCCACCGATGCAGTGGAAGGATGGGTAAAAATGAGCACTTATCCCTCTGGGAGGCTCCATGCCCGCTCACCTATAGCGGAGACCTATGCAGGGGGTGACCTGCCCGCTCGTCGTCCGCTTGGCTGCAGGTCTGCCAGATACGGCTTCAGCGTAGATGACAAACAGCTGGCGAACCTCTCCCGAACCTCAGCCCTACGCTCGGAAGGTGAGCGTCAAATGGGGTCCCATGGAACCCATATACGGCCTCCGAGGTGTGAATGGGGATGAACTCCGGCAGAGGCAATACCCCCATAGGGAAAACTCCGCCACCGCCTTCGGAGGGACTTCAGGTGGGGCGCAGGACAACCTTGTCCCTGTGGAAGACCAGATAGGGAGATACAAGGAGCGCCTGGAACTCTCCCCCCCTTCTGGATGGCAGGGTGGCCCCAAGAAGGTGTTCTTCCACAACAGGTGGGGAACTCGCACCTGTGCAAAGGTTCAAACGGCTTGCCCGTGAGCTAAGCCCATACCAGCGAAGATCCCACAGAAATGGGGATACTCTCCCCCAAAGGGGAGGTGTGATCAAGGCCTAGAAAAGTGCCAGACCACCTTTTCTGTGCCACCGACTGTCTTCCAGCCCGCGTCCGGAAGACAGTGGTGACCCACAGAAGCACCCAGAGGGTCGTTGGCCGAAGCCCTATTTCAAAGAACGGATGCAGATGGTCCAAAACGCTCGCCCAGGGATGGGAGGGGCCCAGGCCCTATCCCCTCATCCAATGGAGAACTCTTCCAATGAGGGCGAGCATTTTGGCCAACTTCTGGCAGGACACCTCGAAACGTCGAGGACCTTGCCGAAGAACCCTAGGCCTGGCCCCTAGCCGCACAGGGACTGGGCCTACCGATGTAGGGATTCAAGGTCCAGATGGAAAACCTTCCCCTGAAAAGAGATCAGGACCGGGCGGACTAGAAGCCGCCTCGGGAGCCTGTGGCCGAGACTGAGGAGAGCTGGATACCAGAGTTGGCAATCCAGTCTGGGGCTACCAGCATCACCTGCGAGTCTTCCCCGCCTTGCCCGTAGGTCAAGGGAAATGGGGAGAGGCGGAAGGCCCGGGGTCTGTAGCCCGCGGCATCCCTACAGCAGACCATGCTGAGGGGTGGGCATAAAACAGTCTTGGCCTCATATTCTCCCTGGAGGAGGAGGAGAAGATCCTGTGCTACCTCCGACGGAAGACCACTCATGATGCGGCCTGTGTCCGACTTAGGGCAGTAGCTGGAGGATTGGAGGCTCCTGCCATCAGAAGGCTGGGAACCGCCTCTGCACTAAAACTCAATGCAGAGAACCTCCTTACACTGAGGCAAGGGGTTCGACTGAACCTGGCAGAGCAGGTAGCACATGGTTGTGGTGCTGTCGGATGGACTAAACCGCTAGACCCGCACAAACGGAGGCGGGCGGTGCAAGCTAAGCGACCATCTGGAGCTCCAGCTGCTAGAGGGGACATCGGGACTCCCGAAAGGACCAGAGGCGAAGCACTCTGTATTCCCCTAGATGGACACCCCCATCCATCTGAGAAGCATCGGTCGGAGAAGACCATCGACTCAGGGGGGACGAAATACAGGTTACTCACCTGTAACAGGAGTTCTAGGAATGGTATATGTTGTTCATCCACACTGTCTGGCAGGTATCCTTGCCGCTTTAAATCTTGCCGGAAGGTCTTCAAGCTGGCTCCTCCCACCCACCCGGGTGGTAAAACTCTCGGCTCCGCCCCATGATGCCAGATCTGGCCCGCTGGAAGCTCAGGGTTGTGCGTCAAAGCCGGAGAGTCGGGTGGATCGTGGATGAACAACATATACCATTCCTAGAACTCCTGTTAAAAGGTGAGCAACTGTATTTCTAGGGACATGGATATGTTGTTCATCCACTGTCTGGCAGACTCCTAGCAGTTCTCCGGGACGAGGGAGGCAAGGCCAACACCCCTACTTAGGGAATAGAGACTGGAGAACCGGGAGCACCCAAAACCAGCATCCCGCGTGGACTCAAGGTCGATGTGGTAATGGGTGATGAAGGTGTGCTGACTTCCAGGTAGCAGCCCTGCAGATATCCAGGATAAGGACATCCTGGAAGCAGCCACCGATGCAGCAGGCTATGGCAGAATGAGCTCTTATCCCTCTCGAGGCTCCATGCCCGCCAATTCTATAGCAGAGATCTATGCAGGAGGTGACCCACCTGCTTATCGTCCGCTTGGCTGTGGGTCTGCCAGGTGCAGCTTTAAGCGTAGGTGACAAACAGCTGGCCAGAACCTCTCCCAATTTCAGCCGATAAGCTCCTTATAATAAGCGGCGCTCTTCTAGGGTCAAAGTATGGAGCCTGTATTCGAACCTCCCGAGGTGTGATGGCTAGAACAGCAGCAGGTCAACCACTAGTTAAGATGAAACTCCGACACCACCTTCGGAAGGAATTTCGGTGGGGGCGCAGGATAACTCGTCCTAGTGAGAAGACAGGTAGGAGACTCGATGCAGAGTGCCTGGGTTCTCCCATCCTTCTGGCTGGCGTGATAGCCACCAAGAAGCGGTCTTCCACAACAGGTGAGAGAGTACACACCTGTGCATTGGTTAGAATGGCTTGCTCATGAGCTTTGCCAGTACCAGCAGTGAAATCCCACGGAGGTAGGTTCTCGCACTGAGGAAATGTGATCAAGGCCTTTGAAAAGCGCCAGACCACCTTCCCCGCGCTAACCGACTGCTCCCCGGCCAGTGCCCGTAAGCAGAGATGGCTGCGGGTGCACCCTTAGGCTCATCGACCTAAGCCCTTGATGAGAAAGGGACCATAAATAGTCAGATGCTTGCCAAGGAACACGAGGGTCAAGCCCTTGCCCTGACACCAAATGGAAAATCTCTTCCATTTGAAGGCACAGCATCTTCCTGGTCGACTCATAAGGGACGCCTCAACTACATTGAGGACCTCGTCCGGAAAGACCCAAGGCCTGGAACTCTAGCCACTCAGGAACCAGGCCAGTCAGGTGCGAGGGATTGAAGGTCGGATGGAACACCTTCCCCTGATTGACAGGAAACAGGTCGAGGCGAGCTGGAAGCTGCCTCTCGGGAGCCTGGAGCTGAGGCTGAGGGAGATCTGGGTACCAGAACAGGCGGGGCCAGTCTGGGGCTATCAGAATCACCTGCGGCCTTGTCCCTCCTTGCTTTGAGAAGCACCTTGTGTATCAAGGGAAATGGGGAAGGCGAGAAGAGGCCCGGGGCCCACGGCCCGAAGGCATCCCCTGCGAGCGAGCCCCTGCTGAGGGGGCGGGCATGAACAGCTCTCAGCTTCGCTGCTCTCCTGGAGTGCAAGAAGGTCCACCTGAGGTGTGCCCCAAAGGAAGAACAGATCTGTACTACCTCTTGGCAGGAGAGACCACTGTGGGATGCAGCCCCTATCTGGCTCAGGGCATCGGCCAGGGTGTTGGAGGCTCCTGCCACATGAATAACTAGGAGATCCGCCTCCAAGCTGCATACAGTGACCAAATATGGACAGCTTCCTTGCTAGAAGCATGGGCCGTCCCGCCCTGGCGGTTTAGATAGTACATGGTAGTGGTAGTTGGTCCGTTCGGACTGGACCACTTGACCCGGAGAAAGCGGAGCAAAAGGCGGTGAGAGCTAGGCGGACCGCTGAACTCCAGCAGGTTGATGTGGCATCGGGACTCCAGCGAGGACCAGAGGCCGTGCACCCGGTGTTCCCCCAGATGGGCACCCCAACCCATCAGAGAGGCATCGGTCGATAGAGAGACCGTCGGCTTGGGGCGGACAAACGGGATGCCCTCCTGCAGATGAACTGGAACGGTCCACCACCGGAGAGCGTTCCACAACCCCTGGGTAACCGTCACTACGTCACTAGCTGGTCCAATGGATCGCAGCATTGTGACCACTGGCTGGCCAGTCCCCACTGAAGAGGGCGCATGTGCCAACGTGCCCAATGGACCACGCTGGTACAGGCCGCCATGAGACCCAGGAGGCGCAGGAAGTCCCAGGCAGGGCGCGATTGCCCAACCAGAAATGATTGGGCAAAGGAGGTAAGAACCTTGGCCCTGTCCACGAGACGTGCTCTGGCTCCAAGAGAGTCGAGCTCTGCCCGATGAAAGAATCACCTGCCCGGCTCGAGTTCCACTTGGCCTCGTTGATGAGAAGGCGAGTTGAGGAAACAAACCTGGAGGCCAGATCTCTGGACTGCTCCACCTCCTGTCTGGAGGGGGCTGCTATCAGCCAATCGTCCAGGTAAGGGTACACCCGGACCCCTCGGCATCGCAGGAAAGCTGTCACCACTGCTATGCATTTGGTGAAGACCCTGGGAGCTGGAGACAGGCCGAAGGGCATGGCTCGGAACTCGAAAAGGGATCCCTCCGCTCGAAAGTGAAGGAATCTCCGATGTGACGGATGGATAGGGACGTGAAAGAACGCGTCCTGCTGGTCCAGAGAGCAGAACCACATACCGGGTTCCAGGGATGGTATTATCTGAGCCAGAGTGACCATCCTGAAGGTTCGAGACCTTAGGAACTTGTTTAGGTCGTGTAGGTTAGAGAATGGAAGCCAGCCCCCAGTCCGTTCGGAACCAGGAAGTACCTGGACACAAACCCGGGTCTGAGGGAGGTCGCCCACCTCCTGATCACACCTCCTTGAGGAGGAAAGCGATAATAACGTCGGCGAGCCGACAGTGAGCCTACAAGCCCGAGGCCCCAGTGCGATGGCTCTGAAGGGCAGGGGCCTGCTCGAATTCCAGAGGCAGGCCTTTTCCACCACCTCCAACACCCACCTGTCAAGTGGTAATAACCAGACCAGGGGAAAAGAAGCGCCGAGTGCCGTCCACACGGGGGATCCGGGCAAGAGGTGACGAGGTTTGAAGCGACACCCTCAGCCTGACACTGGGCAGGCTTGGAGGAGGGACCGCCGAGGACCTCCCCTGGCCTTTACCTCCCGCTCCTGTTGGAGAAAGTCCCGGTCATTTGGGATGCCGTCTGCTTGCTGGCCCCCGTTGCTGGGCGGACATGCAGCAGGCGCAGAGGACGAAAGAGGCTTAGGCTGTGGCTTGCAGCCTTTGTCCTTCTGAGTGGATGAGACCGAGTCCAAGGTAGCATTGGACTATCGATCCTCTGCAGGTGACCTTCCACCCAGGGCCGAAGGACGGTCCCAAGAAGGGGACATCCGCCAACATGTGGCTGGTATCGAAGTGAAGGTGGATATCCTCATCCAAGCCCGCGACGCATAGCCACTGCGCCGCCACAGACCTGGCACATGATTCCCCAATGTCTAAAGCAGTCTGAGCTGCTGTTTGACACTACCCTGCCTGGTCCTGCACCTGCCTAACCGTGGTCTGCAGATCCGCGGGAAGATGAGGGACCTGCGTCCAGGGAGCCCAACAGGGCATGAGAGAAATGTGCCATGAGGGGCGGCCCGAACTGGCCTGGCGAGGCCGAGGAGGACGCAGCGTAGACTTTCACCCGGCATAGTCAATTTCTTGGACTCCTTGTCGGGAAGGTTTGTCCACATCCTAAGCTCCTGGCACGCTGGAAGATGCTGTTGGTAACTAACCCCTCGAGCGGTGTTCAAAACCAGACAAGGAACAGCAGGGGACTGCATACTCCTGGCCATCCTGGCCGAAGGCATGGGAAGCAGGCGCTGCCAGAGCTCCAAGGCTGGGCCCACTGGCTCGGCCACGGAAGAGGAGCCTCCGTGGGGAATCCTCGGTCCAGAATCTCCGTGAGGGATACCCGGCCCACCGAGAAACGAGGTTCCGAGCTTCATCCCGGTGGACTCCGAGATGAGCAGGCAAACAATCCCAGAAGGACGAGGGCTATCGACCACTGACTGTCCTCCTGAGGACTCCAAGTCCATTCGCATGGAGAAAAGGCAGGAATCGTCTCGGACTCGAAGATCTCAAGAGCTGCCTCGGGCCTGAGCCAATCTCTCCACCTGCCGAGGTCGATCGGGAGAAAGGGATGGACAGCATATGGGGCAGTCCTGAGCCGACCGAGAATTTTTGGTCGAGCCCCAACCAAGGCTGTGGAGCAGAGGTCCCACACGATCGGTGGGGCAGCTGGTTTGTGCCGAACAACCAGCCTGGGAACAGGCCCCTCGGACAAAACGAGGGCTTGTTTCGCCCACCCGGTGACAGCCACTTAATGGTCGTTACGACGCCGGGCTTATTCCCGTCAGAAGGGAGTTGCTGCCACATGAGGTCCTTTCATATCTTCGACGCAACTTACGTCGAAGCCACTCGTCCGAGGAGGAGGAAGAGGACGAGCCGCAACGCCGCCATCACGAGTGCCGAGACCGAGACCGCCCTATGACAGCGGGATCAGCTGGACCATCAAGAAGTCCCAGACCGAGACCGAGAACCCGGCTTCCCGAGGACGCAAAGGGAGGTGTCATGGGAACGGCACTCCCTCGGTTAGGAGGGTTCAACACGAAAGCCCGGAACCAGACACAGACAAGCCAACGGGTCCTCAACTCCCACGGGGAACCAGGAGAGGGACTGCTGCTTCTCTCAAGCGACAACCCATCCAACGGGTCGAGAAAAATCTCGATCATAGCGCCGATGGGAGTCTCGGCCAACTGGCCTGACGGGACACCGCGGACCAGTGGAGCGGAAGCCGAGCGGTCAACTGAAGTCGACGGCCGACAACCTGCGAGAGGGATCTTCCCCGCCCAAGAGCGCGATGGTGAGACTTACTCCTTGTCTCTTTTTGACCGAGAAACGGTCCAGCAAGTAGGCTCCTCACCTTGTAGTAGAGAGGGTCAGACAAAGCTCATTAAAAGAAGCTGAATAAGAGGCACCGAGAGAGAGCGGGACAAATGCTGCAGCCGAGGTAGAAGCGGCCCGCGCCGCCTCCTCTTCGAGGGCGATCATCTGCTCGAGCTGATCCACCGAGCCCGCTGCCGCGGACACCGCCGACCGGGCCTCTTTTGACTTAACCGAGAAAACGCTTCTCAGGACGCCCCAGTTGTAAACGGGCAGCACGGTCTTCGAGGACGAAGGCCGAAAAGGAAGAGTACAGGTCGCAGGCCTGCGGGTCGTGCTCTAGGCCTAGACAGTAGACGCACGTGGAGTGCGGGTCCGTCCGAGACATCTTCTGCCTGCAAGGGCATCTCCAGAAACCGGGAGTCGATTTGTCCATCGCAGCCGCGAGGGAGAGAAGACCGAAGTCTTTTTAGCAAAAAACTTTTAAATTCGAAAATTCAAGAATTAAGAACCAGTCTTATATGCAGAGCCGCTAAGGAGGAACCTGAGCTTCCAAGCGTAAGGAAGATCTAAGGCCATGGGGCGGAGCCGAGAGTTTTACCACCCGGGTGGGTGGGAGGAGCCAGCTTGAAGACCTTCCGGCAAGATTTAAAGGGGCAAGGATACCTGCCAGACAGTGTGGATGAACAACATATCCATGTCCCAGAACAGGATGTTCTCCTGCAGGAGCTGGAATGGTCCGGAGGGGAGCGTTCCACTAACTCCTGGGCTGTAGTCACGAACTCGGTCCAAGGAACGCAGCACTGTGACCACTGAGCACCGCCCACTAGGGAACTCAGCCACCGAGAGCCGGGAGGTGCAGGAGGTCCCGAAGGCGCAAAATTACCTGGCCAACCTGACTGGGTAAGGAGGAAGAACCTCAGCCCTGTCCGCGCCGGGCCCGAGCTCGGACTCAAGTGAGAGCCTAGTCCCGGAAAGCTTACCTCACCCGCTAAAGGCACGAGTTCCAACGTGGTTCGGTAAGGAAAGACAGTGTAAGCCTAGAAGGTGATTAACCAGGCCGCCATCCGGGTGGGAGGTTACGCCCGGACCTTTGAACCCACAGAAACCGCGGAGCAGAGAACGAAGGGCCTGGCCAAGAACCCGTAAGGAGACCTCTCACCTAGGGAAGGAGGGTCTCTCTCAAGAACGGACGGAACAAGGAGGAAGTACATCCTGGAGGCCCAGGAGGAAGCAACATGCCTCGATCTGAGGATGGGAGATCGGCAGAGGGACCATCCGTCGTGCCGAAGGATGGGCGCAAGCCCCCCGTCCGTTTGAAGCCAGGAATACCTGGACCCAAACCCCAGGTCAGAAGGAGGCCTACCTTCCTGACCACCCTCTGAGTGGGGGCCAGGCAAGTCGGCTCAGCAGTCCGATTGACATCTGTGGGCGCAAGATCCCACAGTAGGGGAGTAGCGGCTCAAAGGGGAAACCTGTTAGCAACCGCTGACAGGGGCTTTCCTTAGCACCACCCAAGAGGAAGAGTGTGCAGCCGTCCCCCATGGGGAAAAAACCGGGCAGGGGCGGCGGGGCTGGGGACAGCTCCTTTAGCCGTCACTGAGGCAGGCTTAGCGGGAGGAAGAGGCCGAGGGGCTCTCGGGACCCCTACTTCCCTGCTTCCTTTTGGAGGAAGATGCTGGTCTGGCAACAGGCCACCCAGCATGCCTGCCAGGCCTCGAGCTGGGCCGGTCGAGCCGCAGGGGTAGGAGGGCCAAAGGGGCTTATGCAAAGGCTGAGGGCTGCCTTTGTCCCTCCAGGTGGGATTGACCAAGTCCAGAGTGGCATCGGACTTCTCGGGCCCCTGGATATGTCCCTCCACTCCAGGGCCGAAGAGGTCAGTCCCCAAGAAGGGGATGTCCGCCAACTCATGCTGGGTTTCCAAGGAAAAGGAGGATAACCTCAGCCACGCCCTGCGGTGCATGGCCACTGCGGCCGCCACCGATCTGGCACAGGAGTTTCCCAGATCCAGAGCCGACTGAAGCTGCTGTTTCGCCACCGCCTTTACCCCTGGTCCCAAAACCCGCCGGACCGTGGTCCTGAGGTCGGGCTGGAAGATGAGGAAGGACCTCGTCCAGGAGCCCAAAAGGGTGTGGGAACAGTGTGCCATCAGTGCCACCGAGCTGGCCTGACAGAGGCCTAGGGAGGATGCGGCGTAAACCTTGCGCCCAACGTAGTCCATCCTTCTGGACTCTTTGTCAGGGGGCCTATCCATGTCCCTAGTGTTTCCAAAACATTGGAAAACATTGTCGGTGACTACCCCTTCAGCCGAGGGGTGCTCCGAGAAACCGGGCAGAGAACTAACAGGGACAGGGTACTTCCTGGCCACCCTGGCCGAAGGCACAGAGCAGGAAGTCGGCCGCCGCCAGAGCTCCAAGGCTGGGCCCACGATAGCATCTCAGCCACCAGGAAGGCCTCCAGAGAGAGACCGCCGGCCAGAATTCCATAGGTAAGGTGCCCGCTTGGAAACGGGCCGAGCTACATTCGAGATGAGCGGGAGCAGACCCAAAGAGGATGATGGGCTGTAGTCCACAGAATGTTCCGGGAAGACCATGGGTCCTCCCTGCAAGGCACAAATGGAGCCGACGTCAGGCTCCGAGTCTGCAAAAGCTGCCGCGGAGCCAAGAGTCACTCTTCATCCGCCCGAGGGCAGGGGGTGAGGGGACCAAGTAACCTCGCGAAACAGGTCATGGTCCGCCAGGTTCCCGCGAGGGCGGAGGGGCAGCGGTCGGGCGAAAGCAAACCACCCCTGAAGAGGGCTCCTCGATTGCTCAAGCCGCCGCGCCGGGCCGACCGCAGCAGCTGCTGCTTACTAGCCGGAGAATGAATCGGGGTCGATTGACTTCCGGACAACAGCATCTGCCGCCACATAAGTTCCTCGTAACGTCGACGCCAACAGCATCAAAGCCACTCCTCATCCGAGGAGGGGGACGAGGAAGAACGGCAAAGCCACTTGACTCGGTGCCCCGACCAAGAACGCCGAGGTCGGCGTGAGCGGCTAGACCGAGAGGAGGACCGAGACCAAGACCCGAATCCTCGGGGAAACCGAGGGTGGGCTGGGGAGGGAGCGGAGCGAGCCCGCTCCTCCTTCGGCTCAGAGAATTTGGCCGAGGACTGTCGACCCAAGGGTACCAGCAGAACCTCAGCCCCCACTGGGGAAACCGGCAAAGGGATTGCGGCACTAGCAGGAGGCGGCCCAGATGGCGTGCCGAGGGCTCCGCCCGTCGACAGGGTCCTGGCCGGCTGACCTGGCCAGGGGACACCGTGAGCCGAGGGCCGAAGCCACATGCTCAGCAGGCCGGCGTCGGTCTACGAGAGGACTTTTCCCGCTACTGGCGAGGCTGGCGAAAGGGACCCAGCGGCCCCTAGGAAATGGGCGAGGGAAGGTCCCAAGGGTCCCTCTCCACGGAGAGGACTGGCTGAAGCTCCTTGAACGAAGCTGAATGAGTAGAGCCCAAGGACAGCGGGAAAACGCCGCAACCGAAGAAGAGGGAGGTGGAGTCCACCCGGGCGAATCGAACTGCTCAGAAACAGCCGAAGCGGACACCCGACGATCCGAGGGGTTTTCCGGAGCGGGAAAAACTACCGGATGTCCGAGCCCCGAACGGGCCGTGCGATCCTCCATAGAGCTGGCCGAAAGAGCACAACAAAACTCGCAAAGCTGAGGATCATGATCCAGGTCAATGCAGTAAACGCACGTGGAGTGCGGGTCTCTCCTGGAGGAAAACAACGGGCGCCCCCCGGGGCCGGGAAGGGATTGAGCCATCGCCGTAGCGAGGAAAAAAGATTTCAGAAAATCTTCTAAAAGATTTCGAAGACCGAAATTTCCAGGAACCAGTCGAACGCAGAGGGCTAAGGAGGGAACCTGAGCTTCCAAGCGGTAAGGAAGATCTGGCGTCATGGGGCGGAGCCGAGAGTTTTACCACCCGGGTGGATGGGAGGAGCCAGCTTGAAGACCTTCCGGCAAGATTTAAAGCGGCAAGGAACCTGCTAATAAGTGTGGATGAACAACATATCCATGTCCCTAGAAAGTATATTTCCAGTTATTACATTTTATTTTAGAAAGTCCCAGAAATGAACATCACTACATTCTTCTAAATTAAATAAATTGGTTGTCCCCCTCATCAAGACACTTACATCATTGGCTTATGTTGATTTACAAAACAGTAAATCATCAAACACCAGCTTATTATCTTTCAGACAGATTGCAAGTTTCCACTCACAGTCATAACCTTAGAGAAGTTCCTAACCAAGGTTTACTTTTACCCAGATATCAAACTCATTTTAGAAAAATACAGGTTACTCACCTGTAACAGGAGTCCTAGGAATGGTATATGTTGTTCATCCACACTGTCTGGCAGGTTCCTTGCCGCTTTAAATCTTGCCGGAAGGTCTTCAAGCTGGCTCCTCCCACCCACCCGGATGGAAAAACTCGGCTCGCCTCAAGACGCCAGATCTAACCCACTGGAAGCCAGGTTGTCTGTCAGGCCGGGAGAGATTGGAATGTGTGGATGAACAACATATACCATTCCTGAACTCCTGGTACAGGTGAGTAAACTGTATGTCCGAGGACATGGATATGTTGTTCATCCACACTGTCTGGGCAGACTCCTAGCAGTTCTCCGGGAGAGGGAGGCAAGGCACACCCGATACTTACTTGGGAAATAAAGACTGGAGACAGGGGCCCCAAACCAGCATTCAAGCGTGACTCAAGGTCGATGTGGTAGTGGGTGATGAAGGTATGTGCTGACTTCCAGGTAGCAGCCCTGCAGATTTCCTGGATAGGACGTCCCTGGAAGCAGCTACGATGCAGCGGTATGGCGGTAGAATGAGCTCTTATCCTCGGGAGGCTCCATGCCCGCCAACCTATATGAGAGATCTATGCAGGAGGTGACCCACCTGTCTATCGTCCACTTGGCTGCAGGTCTGCCAGGTGCTGACTTCAGCGTGGGTGACCGAGCAGCTGGCGAACCTCTCCCGAACTTCAGCCATCCACTCCCTTATAATAAGCGAGCCTTCTAGGGTCCAAGTGGAGCCTATATTCGGCCTCCGAGGTGTGATTGGGGTAGAACACCGGCAGAGTCAACACCTGGTTAAGGTGAAACTCCGACACCACCTTTGGAAGGAATTTCGGGTGGGGGTGCAGGACAACCTTGTCCCTGTGTAAGACCAGATAAGGAGACTCGATGGAAAGCGCCAGGAGCTCTCCTATCCTTCTGGCTGACATGATAGCCACCAAGAAGGTGGTTTTCCACGACAGGTGGGAGATATCGCACCTGTGCATTGGTTCGAATGGGCTGCCCTTGAGCTTAGCCAATACCAGCAGTAAATCCCACGGAGGTGGAGGTTCTTGCACCGGAGGGGATATGTGATCAAGGCCTTCGAAAAAGCGCCCGACCACCTTCTCCTGTGCTACTGACTGCTTCCCGGCCCACGCCCAGTAAGCAGAGATGGCTGCCAGGTGCACTTTAAGGGTCGTCGACCGAAGCCCTTGCTGAGAAAGGGACCACAGGTAGTCTAGAATGCTTGCCAAGGAACAGGAGAGGGTCCAGGCCCTTGCCCTGACACAAATGGAAAATATCTTCCATTTGAAGGCATAGCACTTTCTGGTCGACTCCTACGGGACGCCTCCAATGACGTTGAGGACCTCGTGGAAAGACCCAAGGCCTGGAACTCTAGTCGCTCAGGAACCAGGCCATCAGGTGCAGGGATTGAAGGTCGGATGGAATACCTTCCCTGATTGACTAGAGATCAGGTCCGGCAGGCTGGAAGCGCCTCGGGAGCCTGGAGCTGAGACTGAGGAATCTGGATACCAAGAACTGACAGGGCCAGTCCTGGGGCTACCAGAATTACCTGCACCTTGTCCCTCCTCGCCTTGAGAAGCACCTTGTGGATCAAGAGAAATGGGGGAAAGGCGTAGAAGAGGCCCGGGGTCCACGGCCTCGAGAAGGCATCCCCCTGCAGCGAGCCCTGCTGAGGGGGGCGGGCATGAAACAGTCTCAGCTTCACATTCTCCCCGGAGGCAAACAGGTCCACCTGAGGCATGCCCCAGTGGGAGAAAAGATCTTGCACTACCTCCGGCAGGAGAGACCACTCGTGAGATGCAGCCCCTATCTGGCTTAGGGCATCGATCAGGGTATTGGAGGCTCCTGCCACGTGAATGGAATGGAGATCCACCTCCAGGCTGTGCACGAGTGACCAAATGCGGAGAGCTTCCCTGCACAGAGGCATGGAGCGCGTCCCGCCCTGGCAGTTTAGATAGTACATGGTCGTGGTATTGTCTGTCTGGACCTGAACCACTTGACAACGTAGAAATGGAGTGAAGGCGGTGAGGGCTAGACAAACCGCTCGAAGCTCCAGCAGGTTGATGTGGAATCGGGACTCCTGAGGGGACCAGAGGCCATGTGCTCTGTGGTCCCCCAGATGGGCACCCCAACCCATCAGAGAGGCATCGGTCGATAGAGAGACCATCGGCTCGGGGCGGACAAACGGGATGCCCTCCTGCAGATGTGCCGGAACGGTCCACCACTGGAGAGCGTTCCACATCCCCTGGGTCACTGTAACTAGCTGATCCAACGGATCAAAGCGCTGTGACCACTGGCTGGCCACTGAAGGGGACGCATGTACCAGCGGGCCCAACAGACCATGGTGCAGGCCGCCATGAGGCCCAGGGGGTGCAGGAAGTCCCGGGAAGGGCGCGATTGCCCAACCAGAAATGATTGGGCAAAGGAGGAAAGAACCTCGGCCCTGTCCACCGGGAGCCATGCTCTGGCTTGAAGAGAGTCGAGCTCTGCCCCGATGAAAAGTATCACCTGCTTTGTCACGAGTTCTGACTTGGCCTCGTTGATGAGGAGGCCAATCTGAGAGCAAACCTGGAAGGCCGGATCTCTGGAATGCTCCACCTCCACTCTGGAGGGGGCTGCAATCAGCCAGTCGTCCAGGTAGAGGTACACCCAGACCTTTCGATGCCGCATGAATGCTGTCACCACTGCCATGCATTTGGTGAAGACTCTGGGAGCTAGGGAGAGGCCGAAGGGCATGGCCCGGAACTCGTAAAGGGATCCCTCCACTCTGAAGTGGAGGAATCTCTGATGAGACGGATGGATTGGGACATGAAAGAACGCGTCCTGGAGGTCCAGGGAACAGAACCACATGCCTCGTTCTAAGGATGGTATTATCTGCGCCAGAGTGACCATCCTAAAGGTCCGAGACCTTAGGAACCTGTTCAGATCATACAGGTCGAGAATGGGGCGCCAGCCTCCCATCTGGTTTGGGACCAGGAAATACCTGGACACAAACCTCGGGTCTGGAGGAGGATCCGCCACCTTCCTGATCACCTCTTTTTCGAGGAGCAGGGCAATATTGGCTCGGCGGGCCGACAGCGAGGCTGTGGACCCCATAGCCCCACCGAGGGGCGATGGCTTGAAAGGGTGGGGTCTGCTCAAACTCCAGAGGCAGGCCCTTTCCTACCACCTCCTACACCCAGCGGTCCGTGGTGATAGCGGACCAGGCGGAAAGGAAGTGGCGGAGCCATCCCCCCACGGGGGGAACCCAGGAGGGAATGACGAGGCTGGGGGCGACACCCCTCAACCCGTCACTGGGCAGGTTTGGAGGAGGGACCGGCCGAGGGACCTCCTGGGCCTTTACCTCCCTGCTTCCTGTTGGAGGAAGCCGTGGACTTGGGTTTTGGATGCCAAGCGCGAGCCTGCTGGCCCTGATGCTGGTGCTGTTGGGCCGGACGTGCCGCAGGCGCAGAAGGACAAAAGGACTTGTGCTGCTGCTGACGGTGGCCTTTGTCCTTCTGGGTGGAGGTGACCAAGTCCAGGGTGGCATTGGACTTTTCGATCCGCTGGAGGTGACCTTCCACTCCAGGGCCGAAGAGGTCGGTCCCCAAGAAGGGGACATCCACCAACTTGCGCTGGGTATCCGCCGTAAAGGTGGATATCCTCAGCCATACTCTGCGGCGCATGACCACTGCAGCTGCAACTGATCTGGCACAGGAGTCCCCTATGTCCAGAGCTGTTTGGAGCTGCTGCTTCACCACCTCCCTACCCTGGTCCCAGACCTGCCAGACCGTGGTCTGGAGGTCGGCCGGGAGATGAGGGATAACCTCATCCAGGGAGCCCATGAGGGCATGGGAGAAATGTGCCATCAGCACGGCCGAGCTGGCCTGGTGGAGGCCAAGGGAGGATGCAACGTACACCTTACGCCCGGCGTAGTCCAGC
The DNA here is from genome assembly GCA_016271365.2 of Neoceratodus forsteri. Lineage (NCBI taxonomy): Eukaryota > Metazoa > Chordata > Ceratodontiformes > Ceratodontidae > Neoceratodus > Neoceratodus forsteri. Next base: position 742,248,978 of record CM057449.1, read on the forward strand.
TTTTTGGACTCTTTGTCAGGGGGCTTGTCCACGTCCCTGGCATTCCCGGAATGCCGGAAAACACTGTCGGTGACCAACTCTCGGCAGAGGGGTGCTCAGAAAACCCGGGCAGAGAGCCGGTAGGGACCGCATACTTCCTGGCCATCCTGGCCGAGGGCGCAGGACAGGAAGCAGGCCGCTGCCAAAGCTCCAAGGCTGGGCTGACAATGGCCTCAGCCACAGGAAAGGCCTCCGTGGGTGAATCCCCTCGGTCCAGTATCTCCGTCAGGTGATACTTGGCACGTTTGGAAACGGGCTCGAGCTGCATCCCGGTGGACTCCGAGATGAGTCGAAGCAGACCCATAAAGGACGATGAGCTTTCGTCCAGTGGCTGGCCCCCGGAGGACTCCAGGTCAACCTACCTGGAGAACAGGGAGGACTCGTCGTCGGACTCCAAAGAGTCCGCAAAGAGTTGCCTAGGGCCTCAGCCACCCTCCACCTGCCGAGGACGATCGGAAGTGAGGGTGACCGACAACCTGTGGGACAGGCCTTGAGCCAACCAAGAGTCCTTGGTCAGTGCCCCCGATTTCGGTTGTGGAGGCGGAGGTTCCACCACAATTGGTGGGGCAGCAGGTTTCAGCCAAACAACCGGCCCAGGCTTGGGCATCTCGACTGCAGCGAGAGGCTGTTTCGGCCGTTTGGGTGACAGCCACTTGATGGCTGGGGAAGGTGTCGGTGTCGACTTAGTCCCGGACAAAAGTAACTGCTGCCACATCAGCTCCTCATAGCGTCGATGCAATTTGCGCCTAAGCCTCTCCTCAACCGAAGAGGAAGACGAGGAGGAAAGGCGTCGCCACTTACCTCGGTGCCGAGACCAATGATCTGCTGGACAGAGAAGTGGTCCGAGACCGAGATCCTCGGTGTGTCCGAGGGCGGGCCTGGGAGGGAGCAGGGGACACCCGCTCCTCCCTCGGCTCGGACGTCTTAACCGGGGACTGCTGCACCGATGGCGCAGGCAAATCCTCGGTTTCCACCGGGGGAACCGGCGAAGACAGGTTGTCGGCTTCACCAGTCGACAAACCGTCCGATGGAGTCAAGAAAAATCTTGACAGCGTCGACAGCTGACTCGGCGGCTGACCTAAGCGGGGGCAGCGTGAAACCAGCAGTCTTAGCGCAACCTCGACTGAAGTGGTCCGGCTGTCCAGGAAGGGACCTCTCCCGCTCCCGACGCCCGGCGATGGGACTTACCCTTGGGATCTTTCTTTTTGGACCGAGAGGAGTGTTCTGATGGCCCCTCTCCCTTTGTGGAAAGGGAATTACAAAGCTCCTTGAATGAAGCAGAATATGAGGTACCCAAAGAGAGCGGGATAAATGCCGCGACCGAGGAGGAAGAAGATGCATCCTGGACCGCCTCCTCCTCAAGGGCGATCATCTGCTTGAGCTGCTCAGCCGAGCCAGCCATGCGGTAACCACCCAACGGGCCTGTTTCGACTTTACCGGTGGGTAGCGCTTCTCGAGGCACCCAAGCTTCAACCGGGCAGCGCGGTCCTCCAAGACGTTGGCCGAGAATGAACAGCAAGACTCGCAGGCCTGCGGGTCGTGTTCTAGGCCTAGGCAGTAGACGCACGTGGAGAGCGGATCCATCCTGGACATCTTCTGCCCACAAGGGCACCATCGAAAACCGGGAGTCGATTTGTCCATCACAGCCACGAGGGAAAAGGAAGACCGAAGTCTTAAAAATTTTAAAACGAGGTTCGGACGAACCGAAGAGTTAGGATCCAGACTATCACGCAGAGGGTTAAGGAGGGAACCTGAGCTTCCAAGCGGTAAGGAAGATCTGGCGTCTTGGGGCGGAGCCGAGAGTTTTACCACCCGGGTGGGTGGGAGGAGCCAGCTTGAAGACCTTCCGGAAAAATTTAAAGCGGCAAGGAACCTGCCAGACAGTGTGGATGAACAACATATCCATGTCCCTAGAAAAATAGTTTTTCTTTTGATGTGCCTCTTTCCTGGAATAAACCGCCTCCTGAGTTATGAAATTCTCGGACACTGTTTTCTTTTAAACAAAATTTTAAGAAAACACTTTTTTCTGAGGTCTTGGATTACACCAGTCAGATACAAGGACAAAAGACACAGCAATACAGTAACGTTTTTTAGACAAGAGTTACAATAAGGTACACACAAAATTAAGCATCATAAGCAGCAAGTACTTTTGCCGGAGTCAAGAATTAGGATGCTCTACTGAGTTGCAGGCAAGCAGAGGATTGTAGGAGGAGAGGACTAGGGGGGACAAAGGAGGGGGTGCAAGGATTGGGTGAGGTAGAGGCAGCACAGGTTGTGAGGTAGGGCAGTGACCTGAAGTGCTAAGGACTGGAGACATCAGACGAATAGTGTTGATGTGAGACAAAGTGCTAGTGGGTGCTTGAGGCAAAAAAGGGGTGATGGTGGTAGCAGCTACAGTTGCTGGTTGTAATAAAGTGCTGTTGAAGTTTGAATTTGAATGAGCCAATAGTTGCAGCACCAGAAATGTCAGGTGGTAAGGCGCTGGTCAAGTGAGGAGCACGGTAGCAGAAAGCATGCTGAGCCAAGGCAGTGCGGCATCTTGGAGATTTGTAGATCTGAGTGGTGGAGTTTCTAGTGGGTCAGGAGCTCAAGTGCAGGGTTAGGCAGTTCTAGACCCCTGCAGGTAGTAGATTAAGACAGCATTTCTTGGCAAGGAGGCAAGATTGGTATCTTACTCTGTCCTTCAGTTGGAGCCAGCCTGCCTATGTGTAGAGATCACAGGTGTGCGTGAGTCTTGCAGCACCTGTAAAAAGACAGCACATCTTATTAAACGCAATGGTGATGTGTTGTAGGGCTATGTCGATCACCGACCCATAGACAGCCAATCCATACTCGACAAGGGAGACTACTGAGCTGCTGATGGCCAGACTCAGTGCATCATAGGTTAAACAGTGCTTGTGCTGGTAAATAATCCCTGTTTTTGTGTTAATAGCTTTTGCAGTGTTTTCTATGTGTTGGACATATGACAGTGTGGAGTCTATTGTGATGCTCAGGTACCTAAAATGCTGGACATGTTCCAAAGTGTCTCCGCCTTCATTCCTGATAGTAAGGGGAAATGCTTTGAACTTGCTTTGGAAGCTGGAGTACACCATTGTCTTTGTTTCTTTGCAGTTCATGACTAGCCCGTGCTCCTTAAACCATTTCTCTGCAGATGAAAACCGCCTTTGGAGTTCTACTGCTAGCTGTTCAGGATGGGGGTTGCTGGTGTAAATGACCGCATCGTCCACGTAAAGGAGCATCCAGATCGGGTAGGAGGCCGGCAGTTGGTTTAGGAAAGGACTAAATAGTAGTGGCCCCAGAACTGACCCCTGTGGAACCCCAGAGTGGACTGGTCTGCTATAAGAGGTGGTATCTCCTAGCCTGACCTTTTGGGAGCAGTTGCAAAGGTAGCTGTTGAACCAACATATGGATTCAGGAGAGAGCCTAGTGGCAGACAACTGTTCCAGAAGGAGCTCATGGTGCACAGTATAACATGTTTTTGATAGGTTGATAAATGTTGCCCTACCAGAAGGCCTTGGTCTAGTGAGTGGTGGATGTAACCTGTAAATTCAAGTAAGGCCGTGATGGTACTGTGACCTGGTCGAAAGCCATGTTGTTCAGGACAGAGGAGTTGGTAATGGTTCAGACGCTTGACAAGCTGGTCTGCTATAATCCACTCTAGGGCTTTTGGGGGGGGGGGGACTATGAAGATAGGTCTGTAGTTGTTGTGCAGAGTCCGGTCACCACCTTTGTGCACAGGGGTTACTGTTGCTGACTTCAATTACTGTGGGAACTGGGAGTGGCAAAGGGGCAGGTTGAAAATTTTAGTGAGAGGGCCAAGGACTTCCTTCAAGGACAGGCTGACAAATTTAATGTCCAGGGTATCTCCACTGTGTCTTGATTTCCCCAGCACCTTCACAAGGTACTTTCTGGCTTCAGCTTCTGAGACTTCCTCAAAATGGAAGAGCAGCCGATTAGAAGGCCGTTGCTGGGCTGTGTTTGTGTCAGCCGGGGTTAAGGAATTAAAGTAGTTTGCCAGTAATAAACTGCTGAGGTTCATGAATGCATTGTTTTTTTGTTTTTTTTTAATTTAAGTTTATTGATAAACAACGGGTACAGCTGATACAGGTTTATCAGGCATTTTTGTGAGTTTACATATTTATTTCTTTACTGAATCAATCAATGCCCCCCTCCAGTCGGCAAGACCACCAGCAGCATTTATTTAATTAGTGTTAAAAAAAAAAAAAAAACAAGGCAGGACCCTCCGCCTTGTTTCCCCCCCTCCCGAGGTCACAGAACAAATCATTATAATTAGGTTCCTGAGTAGGTCGGGGAGATTTGATGCCAGATTGTCCATCTGGTCCACCTCCGAATATATAGCGCTGTTCTGTGATTTATTTTATATGTTAGTTCTTCCATTTCTGCAATTCCTTGAACTATTTGTATCCAGGAGCCCATGGTGGGAGTAACCCTTTTTAACACAATTTAGTAATCGCTTTGTGGGTTGCCCAGGAGGAGGGTCCATAAGTATAATGAGTCTGCTCCAGTCAAGTTCTGTGGTGGCTCGCCCAACACAAGACAGGCTAACCTAGGGAGGTTTCAGGTCAAGGATTTTAGTAAGAGCCTGGGAAATGTCTCCCAGAACTGCCCAGCTGCGGCACAGCCATTGATATGTAAAAATCTGCCCCCTATCCCCACATTCTCCAACACGTAGGATCTCTGTCGGGATTCTTCCGACTGAGTGAGAGGGGAGTCAGGAAGTACCTTATCTTTACTTTCCAGCTAAACTCCTGCCAGAAGGGGGAACTAGTGGTCCTAGAAGCCAATCCGAACACCCTATCCCAGTCAATTTCCCTGGTGTCATCAGCTCCTTCCTCCTTCCACCTGTGTTTAACCCTCTCCAAATAATCTCCCTTTAGACCTGCAAGGGCTTTATATAGTACAGAAATTAGACCAGTGACTTTCTGTGAGGATAGGATTGCAGAGAGACTTTCCACCAGAGGGGTCGCTCTGCTCACTTGAGGTTCCGATCTCGACATTTACAGATGTAATCTCTGACTTGCAGGTATCGATAGAAGTCAGAAGTGCGTGATCCATAATTATCTCTAAGGGTCTCAAAATCCAACACCTCCCCATCTGCCATATATTGTTTAACATAGATCAGTCCCATTCTCTCCCAGGTTCTGAAGGTATGGTCTAATCGAGCTGGGGTAAAAGTAGGGTCCCACGATGGCCTGAAAAACGGCCAGAGGAAAATTTTTATTTTGTATTTCTGCCATGCTCTGTGTGCGGCCCTTATAGCGTCCCTCACTGTGGTCAGAACTGGGGGTGGGCACCCCCCGAAGTTCCCCATATGAACGATGTGAACACCCAGTGGGGGTCCCCGCTCCTCCTCCTCTGTTACCTCCATGTCCTTCCAGTTAGCTTTATAGGTAGGGACAGACCATTGTAGCGTCTTTTTAATCTGAGCGGCAAGATAGTAATCCTCCAAGTCCGGAAGGGCCCTGCCCCCCCTCGCCCTTCCGAGCTGGAGGATTTGGGCGTTCACTCTTGGTTTCTTACTGTTCCAAATAAACTTTAAAATCATTCTTTGCCAGACATTAAATTGTGATTTAGTTATATATGTTGGGAGACACTGGAAGAGATATAGATATCTAGGGAGGATGTTCATGGTTACCGTCTGTATTCTTGGATATAGCGGCAGGTTCAAAAGCGACCACCTGTCCAAGTCTCTCTGCACCTGACCTGAAAGTGGGATATAGTTAGCCTTAAAGAGGAGCGAGTTATGTTTAGTTAGGCATACACCCAGGTATGACATTTTGAGCGCCAACCAATTCAAAGGTAAAGATTCCACAACTCTATGTGAGGGGGAGTAGTAAAAAACTAAGACCTCCGTTTTAGTCTTATTCAATGTATATCCCGAGTGCATACCAAACTCCATTAGTATGGACAAAATGTTGGGAATGGAGGTCTCTGGGTTGGACAAACAGAGCAGAACATCATCTGCATAAAGTGATATTTTTCTCTGCTGTCCCCCTACCTCAATACCATGAACCACTGGAGATGCACGAACTACCTCTGCCAATGGCTCTATATATAGGGCAAATAAGAGAGGGGACAGGGGACAGCCCTGACGTGTGCCTCTGCCCAAGTTGAATCGCCAAGAGATACCTCCATTAACCCTGATGTACGCTTGGGGGTCAGTTTATAAAGACTTAATACAGTCAATGAAAGCCTGCTGAAAGCCCATATGTTCTAGGACCAGGAACAAGAATGGCCAGGAGACTTTATCAAAAGCTTTTTCTGCATCCAAACTCATAAGGCATGCAGGTCGGCGGTCGCATGATTGTATAGCATCTATTATGTTAATGGCGAACGGACACCATCAGGGCCTGCCTGCCGGTATAAATCCGCTTGGTCAGGGTTGATTAATTCTGGGAGGATGGCATTTAGTCGAGATGCTATTACGCTGTAAAGATTTTATAGTCCAAATTTAGGAGGAGATTGGTCGATAGGATTCGCATTTGGCGGGTCTTTATTCTCTTTGGGATAAAGCGTGATTGTAACATATTGCCAGGAGGAGGATCAGGCTTGCTTCTTGCCAGACCTCAGAAAAAACATTCTGCAATAGTGGGGTTATGTCCGAAGTGAACGTTTTGTAGAATTCAGCTCCAAAGACATCTGGGCCAGGGCATTTCCCTACTTTCAGAGCTTTTATGGTATTTATGATTTCTGTTTGGGTAATAGGTTTAATTAAGGTTTGTGCCTTATCTGGGTGAAGAGCTGGGAGGCGTATGGATCCAAGGTAACCCCTGGTTTCATCAGCCAGTGCTGATGTCTGAGGTGTATAAAGTTTACGGTAATATGAAACAAAAGCCTCTGCTATTTGCTCAGGCTTCTGAGTAACAGAGCCAGTGGTCGGACAAATTACTTTAGTTATTGTTGCTCTGGCTCTAAGTTGTCTCAATCTGGTTGCCAACATTCTGGTACCTCTGGGGCCACCCTCGTAGTATTTCTGTTTAAGAAAGAAAAGGTTCCTCTCAACCTCTTCCCTCTGTAGCTTTTGTATTTCTGCTTTCAGAGATTTAAGCTCAAGGTCCCTCTGCCTGTCCCAAGTCAACTTTTGATGGATTCCAACTCCGATAGTCTTTTATTCAAATCCAGCTGTTTTAACAGGCGGTCTTTTTCTTTGAGGCTATACTTATTAGCTGACCCTAATTGTTGTCTTTAATGTGTCCCAAATAATCCGAGGCGTCACTCCAGGTGTGGAGTTTTCATTAATGGTGTTTGCTATGTGGTGTTTGACTTTATCAACTACTTCCCTATCCTGGAGAAGAGACGTGTTCAGCCTCCAGTGTGTTGTTCTTTTTGGCAGGGCAATAGCAACCTCCAAGAATATCGGACTATGATCCGACATAGTAGACACTCCAACCCACATAGAGAGTAAGGCGGGGACACTATTCTTATATGTAAAAAAGATATCCAACCTGGAGTAGACCCTGAACCTGGGCGAATAACAGGTATAGTCCTTAGCTCTGGGGTATTTCTCCCTCCACACATCTACCAGTCCCATATGGCTTAAAGCTTGTTTGACTGCCCGAGCCTTACGGTATTCGGGGTTCTGAATGTCAGACGTGGTATCCAAATTTCTATCCCAGACCAAATTCCAATCCCCCCCCATAATCAAGAGGCCCCTAGACCTCTCTGTTACCAGGCGGGCCAGCGAGGTATAAAATGTAGTCGGGGACCCCAGGGAGGCATAAACATTAACTAATGTAACTGGGGTATCCTGCACTCTCCCTACCAACATAATGTATCTAGCAGCACTGTCTGCCATTGTGTCCTCGACCTCAAATGGGAAGGATTCCGCTAGGAGGATGGCAACTCCCCTTCTATGCCCCGATTCCAGCGAGGCAAAGTGTACCTGTGGGTAGGCCTTGGTTCTCAGTTTTAAGACCTCGGCAGGGGACAAGTGAGTCTCCTGTAAAAAGTTTACCTCACATTTCTGCCTAGCAATATATTTCTGAATTTGTTTTCTCTTCACTGGACTGGAGCAGCCATTAATATTATATGAAAGAACTTTCACATTATGATGTGCCATTGGCGTGATTCAAACAGACTCTGTCTACTAATCTGCAGACTGTTGAAACATCTAGATATGCCTGAAATATTAAAATTTACAAGAAAAAACCATAAGTACCCGTACAACTGAAGCAAAACTAGTAACAAGGAAATTTTCAACAAGAATAAAAAGATCTGAACAACTTTCAGAAACATGTGCCTAAGGCCAGACAGATATGAGTGCCCAGGCAAGTAGAGAATTGGGGCAGGCAGGCTCTTACGAAGCCATCCTGACCCTCCTGAAATACCTAACCTTCGACTTCCCTGGGGATGGTGGAAAGAAATCCACCAAGGGCAGCCTCGCTTCACTTAGAGTGCTCCCTCTTAGTGGAGAGTGCACCCTTCTTCCCAGGGAAAGTCCCTGTAGAGGATGCCACATAGCCAGTGAAAGGCATTTAGCAGCCATTTTCCGACTCCTCCAAGGTCCTTATGGGTTCATTTTAAACCTGAAGAATCACCTTATCTTTACTGTTAACGGAGGGAGACTCAAAAGGAATACTAACTCCAGAAACTAACATACTTAGATAAGTGTAGCCCCAACTATATACATATGTACTGCTTTTAAATCCCTTCAAAGGTCTGTATTCAGTCAGGCTGGTTGTGCCAGAACGCTGAACAGTTGGTCTAGCTCCACGCTGAGGCTCAGGATCCATTAACCATACCTGGTCTAGATTAAGGAAAACACTTAACCCTTAAAGCACGTCCTGAAAACCCTCCCAGCCTGAAATTCAGCAGCACACAGTCCCGAGACTTGATGTTCCTTTTCATTTTTTCTTTTTGGAGTTTATCAGGTTCCCAGTCTGTTCAGCTCACAGGGCGATTGACTTAGCCATCTGGTGACCCCCCCTCCCCCACCATCACCCCGCTGACGACGGCGACAGTCGCGATGCAGCTTCTAGACTATGTCCAATCACACCGAGGGAATGAAGAGAAAACATCCTCCCCGTAGAACTCCATACAGCGTGATTATCCTGTCGCGTATGTTCTACTTGTCATCAGGAAAAAACGAGATTTTGTACTCACATACGCATGAAGGGGGCAGCAGGGGAAAGAGAGACCAAACAGACACCCCATCCAGATCAGTCAGAGACCGCAGCGTCTGTGAACTCCACCCGGTAGGCGTGGGGGGATGTGTTGAATCCTTCAGACATCTCGTCCCTTGGTTCATGTCGTGTCGTCTGGCTCGGTCGTTTCGGTTGGCACACATTCTCCTTGTTCCTCCAGTAGATGGGGAGCCTTTTTGTTGAGGTCTGCAGGATCACCCAGCTGAGTTATCAGGGCCGAGACGTCTGCTCTCAGATTCTGCTTGCGAGCTCCTTGTGAGTTTCCTCGACGGGGCGGCCCCTTCTGTGAGACAGTCCAAGCTGAGGCAAGTAAGTCTCTTTCCAGCCTTTCCTTCACGAGGGGGGGAACCGTTAGCCCAAGCGTTTCCAGATAGGGAGTGGCAGACAGCAGGTCCTGAAATGTTTTTACACCTTTATCCGTATGAATTCTCAGCCTCGCTGGGTATAGGATTTGCGCTTTCAAATCGTGAACTCTGAGCTGTTTCAGTATTGGCCAAAGCATTCTCCTGGCCTCTTGAACTTTCGTGGTGTGGTCGTTGTCTAAGAACACTCGGTGACCCTCATAGCTTAACACTCCTTGCTTCCAAGCCAGCTTTAAGATCTCCTCTTTAGTTTGGTAGTTAGTAAATCTTACAATTATGGGCGAGGCCTGCATCCGGATTTTAGGGTGGGCACGAGAGACCTATGTGCCCGATCCATTGCAAGGTCAAGCGTCTGAGGTAGCGGGAGAATTTGTAAGCATCTTCTGTGAAAAGTGGCCACACTTTGAAATTTGTCTTGAGCCCTCGGGATCCCAAACAACCTATATTTTGTCTTCTATTTCGACCCTCCAAGTCGTCTAATTTACACGTGAGTTCTCGGTCTCTGGCAAGTAGATACAGCAAGAGTCTATCTTGGCGGTCTGATTGTTCGACCAGTTGACTGACACAAAGCTCAAGCTTGTCCGTTTTGTGGTCCACTTTGGCTAAGTCTGATTTGAGCTCACAAAGAGTTTGATCCAATCTTTGCAACACGTCCGAGCTGTTTAGTATGGTTTCTCTGAAGGCTCGGTGTAATCTCCTCGACACAACCCGATTGTGTTGCAGGCCTTCCTTGCCTCTCTCCTGCATGTCAGATCTTCCCTCTCCCTGCATCATTTCTTTCAATTTTTGTATCGGTGTCGATGGTAGCTTTGCTGTTCTGTTTCTTTTATTTTTTGCTGGCGAAGACATCACACTTAACAGGTGATTTGAATAGATTGTAACCGGGAGGGAGACGGAGTTGGAAATCTATGCTGCCATTAGCCCCCTGCCGTCACCGGAAGTCCATGAATGCATTGTTAAGTGCATTGGCAATGTGTAGCTGGTCAAAGGATGGTGTGCCATCAACCATAAGCACTGCCGGGGAATTTTTGGGTTCTTTGTTGGTTAACTTGTTGAGATTGTCCCAGAATGACTTGCTGTTGTTCTAGGAGCCTGAGAGGGCTTCCCTGTAGAATTTGCCTTTGGCAAGTCAGATGGCTTACATGCATTCATTACAGGTTTTTTTGTACCTCTGGATGTTAGTGGTGGTACTGTGTGCTCTCCCTATTTGCCATAGGTGATCTCTGGCTTGGAGCTGATCCAGGAGGTCCCGGGTGATCCAGGGATTGCAGAGACCTTTTATTTTCCTTGTTTTTATCTGAGCATGCTTGTCACAGATGGTGTTAAATGTATTTATGAAGTGGTCAAGGGCTACATCGATGTTGTTGGCCTCATAGAGGTCAGTCCAGTCAATACACTGAAGGTCCGCTTTTAGCAGTGCAAGGTGACCGTTTAGCACAACATGGATAGTAATAGTTCTGGGAGGTGGTCTGCAGTAATTGCATGTTCATGTACATGTGACAAGAGAGTGGTCGCTCAGTGTATCGGGGAGAACAGTAGTACTGGTGATTTGAGCAGCCGGTTGGAGAGAACCCAGTCCAGGAGAGTGCTGGTCCCAGTTTTGTAGTTAACTCTGATTGTTGTCTCCACCATTTGGGAGAAGTGGACCGCTGATAAGGCATCCTTGACTGAAGCAGTGGAAGGGGAGAGCCAGTTGATGTTGAAATCTCCAAGCATCACGATTTCTGTGTTCAGACTCAAGGTCCCACATGGTCCATCAGGTCATTGGTGCCTGCCATGGTTAGTTTAGGTGGGATGTAAACAGAGAGAACCATCAGAGCCCTGTTATGGGATCCAAGTTGAAGTTTTAAGGTTAGAACTTGCAGGTTGACAGTACAGGTGGGGGTGGGTAGTGTGTGACCCTGAAGGGGATTCCTGATGTATAAGACATAGCCCCCTCCTCTTTTTAAGAGTCGGTCCTGTCTGAACAGGGTGTATCCAGGCAATGAAATAGCAGATCTGGTATCTTGGGAGACAGCCATGACTCGACTATAGAGAGAATGTTTGGGTTATGGTGAGTAATCCATACTTTCAGGTTTTCCATTTTCGGAAGTAAACTGCAGATATTTATGGAGGCAAGAGTATGTCCTGTACGGTTGTGGGACAGGTTGACACGGTGGGGAGGAGGGCCAGGGTTCGGGTGCACATTTCCTGGTAGCAGGAGTAGGAACAGCATCAGGAGGGTGAGATGGTGCAGTAGGAGTTTATTATTCCATCCCCATTTTCTCTTGCTGGTAGTTTCATTGTGTTAAAATGTACAACAAACCCTGGGAAGAGGGCCGCAAGGGATGGATCATTAGGTAGGTGATCCTGAGTCCATGGTATATAATGTCTAAGCAGGGTGTAACCAAAGACACCCAGCTAACACGATGTGGTGGTACCATATAAATTTAGCACTGTTGTTCGGAAGTTAGGCTGAGGGGATTGCGGGTATGGTCTGCGGGGTGGGGGGCCTGTGAGGGATATTAGAGTGAGTAGGAAGAGGCCCCTACAGTCCTAGAGGTCATGTGGGACATTGTTACAGGAACTGAGAAGTAGTAAGGGGGTTTAGTCAGAGACAGTTTTTCAGGAAATAAGTAGGTTTTGTACCCAGTACGAGAGCACATGTTCACAGAGTTGATTTCAGGAGGGTGTACTCCCTCTAGTGGCAGCAGCATATAAAGTGCCAATGGGAATTTAGGCACCTCGATAATATCAGTGTGTCATGTGATCTCTGGACACTATATAAGTAAGTGTTCAGATAGGGCGAGTGGGAGGGCGGTTGGTGGGGAGCCGGCACACAGCTCTGGTGGGAACAATACTGTGTGGAGTGAGCCTAGTCAGGGCTTCCCTGGAGCTTGAGACATGTTGGTGGCAGGAGCAGATACAGCCATGCGGTGTCCTGGGTGGGCAGGTTGCCGGTTTTTCCAAGTCCTGGGGAGGGAGCCAGTTCAAGGCCTCCCTCGTGGTGTGTGTCCAGTGGTGGTAGCGAAGTGGAGCTGCACTGCAGTAGTACCCAAGGTGGGTCTAAAGGAGTCTGGGCACTTCTTGTGTGAGGTGAGCCTAGTCAGAGCTTCCCCAGGAGCTTGAGAGGCAGCAGTGGCAGGAGCAGATGCAGCCACGTGGTTCCTTGGGCATTCAGGTTCTGGTTCTTCCGAGTCCTGGGGAGGGAGCTGGACCAAGGCCTCCCTTGTGGCGTGTGTCCAGAGGTGGTAGTGGAGCAGAGCCACACCGCAGTAGCGCCCTAGGTGGGCCTACAGAAGTCTTTTGGAACAATCTATCTGTAACTGTTTTTCATGAGCAATTCAATTTTGCCTGTTGTATTTTATCTTCTGATATTGTATAAGTGTTTCTGTGCTTTCAACGTTTATAAATTTTGTCATGTATTTTTTTATCATAAATTGGGACGTTCTGTAAACAAATTTTATACTCATGGAACCTATCCTGCAAACCCCTTAACTTTTAAATAAAATAAATTTGTGGCAGAGGCAGACCTAGAACTTGTTGCCATAAATGAGTCATGGTGTACTAAGAACTATGATGGGGACGTGGCCAAACCAGGGTGCCTTCAGTTCAGAATGGATAGGAGGGGATGAAGAGTGGAGGGGTTGTGCTGCATGTCAGGGCAGGTACCAGAGCAATGGAAGTGCAAGGGAACCAAGGGGAAAAGGATGGGCTGAAGGTGCCATGGATCACCCTGGAGACAAGAGCCAGAGACATTACATTATTTGCACTGGGTAATATACAGACCTCCAGCACAGAAGGGTGGGGTTGGGATTGGATAAAGCACTACAAAATGCTATCTCACAACTGCAAAAAAGGAGGAAATGCTGCTGGTTGGGGACTTTTATCTGCCAGATGTAGATGGAAGCCTTCAAGTCGCAGCCTTGGCTAGAAGCAGGGCCATCCTAGACTCCTTGCAGGAGGTGTTTCTCAGCAGCTAGTCAAAAAGCCAACTTGAGATGAGGCAATACTGGACCTCGTGTTCACAAACAGGGACAGTATTGTAGACGTCAAGGTGGGTTGTCACCTGTAGACTAACAATCACCGTACAGCATGCTTCAACATAAAGCAGTGGCAGAGATAAATCACACAAGGTCGAGGTCCTGGATGACAGGAGGGTGTATTAAAAAGAAAGGGATGAATACCTCAGAGATGACTTAGCGGGGGAGATTGCCAGGGTGGGGTGGAAGAACAGTGGGGTAAACTAAGGGAATGCATAGTGAAGGCAATAAACCTCTTTTTGCACAGTAAATGAGCAAAAGCAGGAGGAAAAAGAGACAACTATGGTCTTCAAGGGATGTGGCTGTGAATGTAAAGGCTAAAGGGGAGTGGCATTCAGGAGGTACAAAGAAACACAGGCGGAAGAAGATAAAGAGGTGTACTAGATAAAGCAGAGGGAAGAAGGGAAGGCAGGAGGGGTGCAAAGGTGCAACCAAAGTTAAGGATAGCCAAAGGGACAGCACACAGGGACACGACTTTCTTCTGATACATAAGTTAAAAGAGGAAGATTGGAGGGATTATCAGGATAAGAAGGGCAGAAGCAGACTGCACAGAGGGTCACAGAAAAGCAGGTATCCTGAACAGGTGCTTCGGTTCAGTCTTCACAGTGGAGGAAGAGTGGGACAGACCACAGAGAAGATGCAGGAACACTGGGGGGGGGGAGAGATGGACACAAGTCCATTCACAGAGGACAGAGTCCAGAGAGGACTTGCAAATCTGAAAGTGGACAAGGCTATTAGGCAGACCAGGATACATCCATGGGTGCTGAGGGAGATCAGGTAGGTACTGTCTGCACCTCAGACAGATGAAAGACTGGGAGGCTCTGGAAGATGCTGACCGGAGCCCTGCAAAGGCAGTGTACACAACTCCAAAAATGAGCTGGCTCAAACAATCATGAGAAACAGTAAGTCCACTCTATTGACCACTATAAAAAACTGGTTTATTTATTCCAAACTGAGTTAAAAAGGGACAAATGTCCTAAAGTACATAAAGTGGTAGCACTTTATGTATTTTAGGACATTCCTCCTTTTTTAACAGTGTTTGGAATAAATAAACCATTTTTTATAGTGACCAATAGAGTGGACTTACTGTATCTCATGATCATTTGAGACGGCTCTTTTTTGAAGTTGTGCACCTCAGACAGCCCTATTCAAAAACTCACTGGAAACAGGAGTAATTCCTGAGGAATGGAAGCGGGCATATGTAGTCCCACTCCATAACAGCGGTAGCAGGGAGGAGGCTGGCAACTATAGGCTGGTCAGTCTAACATCAGTGGTCAGGAAGATAATGGAAATACTATTAAAAGAAAGGCTAGTGGAGTATACTGAATCCAGTGGGTTACAAGCCCTGAGGCAGTATGGATTCACAGCAGGAGATCACGTCAGATGAAACTGATCAATTTATTTTGACTGGGTCATCAGGGAAATAGATCAAGGTGGGGCAATGGAAGTGTCCTACCTAGACTTCAGCAAGGCCTTTGACACTGTACCATAGAGAAGGCTTATAAGGAAACTGGGCAGTTTAGGGGTGGGATCCAAGGTGGTAAACTGGGTAAGGAGTTTGCTGATGGATAGGCAACAAAGGGTGGTGGTAAATGGCACTCACTCTAATAAGGGGAGAGTGTTCAGCAGGGTACCTCAGAGCTCAGTGCTGGGACAAGTCCTCTTCAATGTCTTCATAAGTGACATTGCAGAAGAGCTAAAAGGGAAGGTATGCCTCTTTGTAGATGACACAAAAATCTGCAACAGGGTAGATACTCCAGGAAGGGGAGACATAATGAGTAGATACCGGAGAAACCTCAAGGAGTGCTCAAGGGTATGACAGCTGAGTTTCAGTGCACAAGAGTGCAAAACCATGTACCTAGGGCACAGAAAACAAGAGGCGGTATATAAAATGGGAGGGGGGGGTTACTACCAGTCACATAGAAGGAAAGAGACCTTGGTGTCATCATATCTGATTAACTCAAGGTGGTGGGGAAGTGCAATGAGGCAGCAGGCAAGGCCAATGAGATGATAGAGTGCATTGGGAGGGAAGTCACTAACAAGTAGAAGAGGTATTGCCACTGAATTGATTGCTGGTCCATTTCTGGACTTCACATTTCAGGAAGGACATACACAGGGTAGAGGCTGTCCAGAGGAGGGCAGCTAAAATGATGCAGCAGTTGCATCAAAAGCCCTATGAGGAGAGACTGAGGGTTCATAACATGTACATCTTGGAAGAGGAGGCACAAGATAGAGACCTATAAGTACCTCAAGAGGAGATCAAGGTACAGGATGGGAGTATTTTTCAGAGAAGAAGGTGCACCATGACAAGAGGGCATGCAATGAAGCTGGAAGGGGAGAAGTTTACAAGGGATGTGAGGAAGTACTTCTTCACTGAAAGAGTGGTGGAGGCCTGGAACAGTCTACAAGCAGAGGTTGTGGACCTCAAGCATGCATGGGATAGGCACAAAAGAATCTTAGTAGAAAAGCAGGGGGATGCAGGCCCGTCTGTGCAGCAGCAGTGTTACTGCTTCTAACACTGGTGAACCCGAGTTCAGGAATGACCTCGGGTTGTCGGGGGCCAGCCGGGCAGGGGGAATGGGCAGATCGTCCAGAGGGACACTTGCCACCTCGGGGGGGCTTACTAGTGCAGCATAGCCATGCCCTGTTTGCCTCACTGCCGGTTGAAGCATGGGCAGGGAAGCATCTGCTCCTAAGTGAGCACCGGGAGGAGACGGTGCTGTCAGGTGCTTGATGGTGGCATACTTCCAGAGCTCTCACAGGGTTGGAGTTTTCAGGGAAGGGGGATAAGACACATGGGACCTCTGCAGCGGCAGGAAGCTGGATCTCGGTGTGCCAGGACTGTAGCCTGCCCAGACCAACTGGTGACCCACAGTACACCGGGGCACAGCCGATGACCTAGAGAGTAAGTACCTCCCGAGGGCACCATCTGAGGTCTCAGGGATAAAAAGAAAGTTAAAAAACACGGGGGGTGTAGCCAGAGATCAGGTAGGGTCTGTGGTGATAGCATAGGCAGGGCAGAGTAGGGGGGCCAAATGGTCCTTATCTGCCAATAATTTCTATGCTTCTATGTTAGTGGATTTAAAAATTGAAATTCTAAGGTGGCACATAGATATGTTGTGTATCTCAGAAGGCTGGCACTGGGACTTTTTAATCAATTGGTTGTGCTACTGTAACACAATCATATGGGTAAGAAAGCATCTCAACCAATCAGACAGCAGGAAACTCCCTATCTGTCTTGACATATATGCCCAGAATAGCCAAAGTAAGACATGAAATCTCATTTTCAGTGGGGCTCGAAGCCTGATTCCATATAAATCCACAGCTGGATAAACTGAAGCACAGGTATGTGTGCCAGCTCAAGGCCACACAGTGAGGCAGTAACCATATGGTGGGATTAAGATATAGGATCTCTAGATTTACAGATCTGCGCTCTAACCACTGGGTCATGCAGTCTTCTTAATTTAAAAAATGATCAAAATGTCTAACTTCTTATCTGCCTAATATATCATGGGCATTTTTAACTTAAAAACATCTGGCAGTTATCTTTTAAGAAATCATCTGAAACAGGAAGGGAGACAGACATGTGGGGAGTGGTGCAGTGCACTGGCTGTGGAGCAGCAGTCTTCCGGGAGACATTCTGGAGACTGTGTTGCTGCCATATTTGCAGGCACCTCTCTGGTCTGAGGGAGGAGGTTGCTCAACTCCATGCTGACCTGGCAGAGATTCGGGAAGCCTGCTCCCCCACCCACGGACCACCCACGCCACTGCCACTACCTCAGAGGTTACCAAGAAAGAGGAGTGGTTGGACCACGGTGGGTTCAGGGAAGGTGAGGATGGTGGAACAGAGGAGCATTCCTCCACCTGTGCCTCTCCACAATTCATTCGCCACTCTGGCAGAACATGGTTCCTCTATGAAGGCCCCTGCAGTGGAGACCATGGAAGATGCTGGGAACCTGTACAATGGAGACCCACAGGAGGGTGGCACAGGACCCCACAGGGGAAGAAAACAACTCCTGGTGGGGGACTCAATTGTTAGATGGTAGAACGGGGGGGAGGGAGGTAAGGTGCCTGCCCAGCGCCATGGCTTGGAGGGACAGGAAATAAATCCTCAGGATCGTGGGAGCAGCTGCAAGGGGGAGTGAGCTGGATGTCATTATCCACCTAAGGACAAATGACCTGGCTGAGAATGGGATCAGAGCAGTGCAACAGGAGTTTGTGGAGTTGGGGACGGGACCTTAGACAAGTGGCACACACAGTAGCTTTCTCAGAAGTGCTACCCGTCTATGGCAAAGATGAGGCTAGGGTACTCCGCATCATGGGATTCAATGACTGGTTGAAAAACTGGTGCAGAGATCAGGGATTTGGCTTCACTGGGGACTGGGGCTCCAACTGGAGGGATGCAGGCCTATACTGGTGCGATGGTCTGCATCTGTCCAGGAGGGGAACCAGGATCCTAGATGATAGGTTTAAATGCTTCATTGGCAAGCATTTAAACTAGCCAAGGAAGGGAGGCACTGAAAAGGATAATGGAAATCCTAGCCCACTAACCCCAAAAAATATCAGGGTAGTTAGTGAGGTAAACACCAACATAGGACAGTCGATAGGGAGAAGGGCAGGGGTAAGTAGAGAAAAAGACAAAGGCAGTAAGGACAGGGATGGGGCAAAAAGAAATAAGGCCATAACAAAATGGAGGGTAATGAGTAGAAATGCCCGTAGTCTAGGTTAAAAGCTCCCCAAAATGGCAGCCTTGATGGAAGAGGGTTGACTGGATATCGTAGCAGTCACAGAAACATGTTACACAGAGAACCATCACTGGGATGTCAACATACCAGGGTACACAATCTACAGAAAGGACAGGGAAGGTAGAAGAGGAGGAGGGATAGCTCTCTATGTAAGGGAAGGGACCAAAGCAACAGAACTAAAGGGTAAACAGGGAGGAGAGGAGGCACTGTGGGTCACCCTGGAGAATGGAAAGGGCACCACAATCCACACAGGGATTGTATACAGACCCCCATCTCAGGGTGAGGAAATGGACAAGGAAATGATAGAAGGCATCCTTAGGATGGCAGAGAAAGAGGAGATATTGCTGATGGGGGACTGGAATATGCCAGATGTTAACTGGAGCACCTATGCTGCAGCCACATCCAGGAGCAGGGACATTCCCGATGCCCTACAGGGGGCATGCCTCAGACAGCTAGTTTTGGAACCCACTCAGGAGGGAGCAATCTTAGACCTGGTACTCTCAAATGGGGACAGAGAGAGGATCACAGATCTAGAAGTGGGTAGCCATCTGGGAACAAGTGACCACCAAACAGTGTGGTTCACGATAAACTTAGCTGTAGAGTCAAGCCATACAAAAGTGAAGGTACTGGACTTCAGGAGGGCTGATTTTGTCAAAATGGGAGGCGCCTCAGAAAGCACTAGCAAACAGGCAAGAAGGTGGGGTGGAGCAACAATGGGAAACATCAAAACTGCCACCACAGAGGCAACAAGCCTTTGTGTGGAAGCAAATAAACAAATC
Source organism: Neoceratodus forsteri (assembly GCA_016271365.2). Classification (NCBI taxonomy): domain Eukaryota; kingdom Metazoa; phylum Chordata; order Ceratodontiformes; family Ceratodontidae; genus Neoceratodus; species Neoceratodus forsteri. The sequence goes on from CM057449.1 coordinate 742,268,089, forward strand.
AAAACAAAAGAAAATACCACTATGGTTCTCAAAAGAAGTGGCAGGGAAGGTTAGGGAGAAAAAGATAGCATTCAGGAAGTATAAGGAAACACAGAAGGAGCAGGACAGAGAACTGTACCAGCTAAAGCAGAAGGAAGCAGAGAAGGCAGTCAGAATAACAAAGGCCTCAACCAAGGAAAAGATAGCCAACTCGGTTAAGAAGGGGGATAAAACCTTTTATAAGTACATTAGGGAGCAAAGAAAGATTAAGGCAGGGATACTGAGGCTGAATAAAGAGAAAGGTGTTTGGGCAGAGAACAACAGTGAAAAAGCAGGGATACTGAATGAATACTTCTGCTCAGTATTCACAAAGGAAGAGTAGGGGGAGATACCTAATCCAGTCAATAGTAGCACTCTGGATAGGGGGGTTGATATTAGTCCTTTCACAGAAAAAAGGTTTCTGAAAGAACTCCTAAAACTGAAGGTGGATAAAGCAATGGGGCCTGATCTGATTCACCCAGAATTCTAAAAGAACTAAGAGAGAACTAATAACACCACTGACTACCCTTTTTAATAAATCATGGGAGGATGGTGTGGTACCCGAGGACTGGAGGAGGGCAGATGTGATTCCCCTTCACAAAAGTGGGAGCAAGACAGAGGCAGGAAACTACAGACCTGTCAGCTTGACCTCAGTGGTAGGGAAAATGATGGAATCACTTCTGAAGAAAAGAATTGTTGAGTACCTAAAGGCCAGTGGGGCACAGGACCCAAGGCAGCATGGATTCACAGCAGGAAGGTCATGTCAGATGAATCTAATTGATTTCTTTGACTAGGTGACCAAGTAGTAGTAGGCCAGGGAGGGGCTGTGGACATGGCCTACCTAGACTTTAGCAAGGCATTTGACACAGTCCACACAAAGATTAATAAACAAATTAGCCAGCCTGGGAGTGGGTACCAGGGTGGTAGCCTGATAAAACACTGGCTGGACAACAGGAAACAGAGGGTAATAGTAAATGGAGTACACAGTGAAGAAAGGAGGGTTACTAGTGGGGTGCCGCAGGGTTCAGTACTGGGGCCGTCCTTTAATGTCTTTATAAGTAACATTGCAGAGGGACTAGAAGGAAAAGACGTCTCTTGCAGATGACACAAAGATCTGCAACAGGGTTGATATGCCAGGTGGGGTGGAAAGGATGAAAAGGCACTTGGCAAGGTTGGAGGAATGGTCAAATGTATGGCAGCTTAGATTCAACACAAAGAAGTGCAAAGTAATGCACCTGGGAAACAAAAGCCCAGGGGAAGAGTACACAGTGGGGGTGGGGTGGGGGGTGAGATACTGATAACAAAAATGGAAAGGGACCTGGGGGTAGTCATATCAGATGATCTAAAGGTAGGCCAGCAATGTGAGAAGGCAGTTTGGAGGGCTGGAGGGATACTGGGATGCATAGGGTGAGGCATCACCAGTAGAAATCAGGTAATTGTTGTCCCTCTGTACAGACAGTTGGTAAGACTACATCTGGAGTACTGTGTACAGTTCTGGAGACTGCATCTCCGCAAAGACATAGACAGGGCAAATGCTGTCCAGAGGATGGCAACCAAAATGGTGCAGAGTCTGCACCAGAAGACATATGAAGAAAGACTAAAGGAGCTTAAGATGTATAACCTCGAGGAAAGGAGGGAGAGGGGGGACAGGATAGAAACTTTTAAATACCTCAAGGGAATCAACAAAGTCCAAGAGGGTAGCATCTTTCAGAAAACGTAATGTGCAAGAACAAGGGGGTACAATTTGAAGATAGAGGGGGACAGCTCAGAGGTAATGTGAGGAAGCATTTCTTCACAAAGAGGGTTGTAGATGCATAGAACAGCCTTCCTGAGGAGGTCATAGAGTCAAAAACAGTGGGGGAATTCAAGAATGCATGGGACAGACATAAGGCAATTCTAGTGGGGGGGTAGGAGGAAGTTGGTTGTTGGTTAACTAGGATCTACAGCTTATCCGTTAGGTAGAGAACTCGGCAGACTAGGTGGGCCAAGTGGTCCTTATCTGCCATCAGATTCTATGTTTCATCACAAAGGGTTAACCAGAGGCCAGCCCACCACTAAAGTGATATTGCTACTACTTGCGGCACTGACGAGCTGGGTTCGGAAGTGAACTCGGGTCGTCGGAGAGTCGACTGAGGGAAGGAGGATCAAGCATCTTAGGACTGGTCTCCTCCTCTAAAGGTGGCACTGTGTGGAACCCCGGATATGCCTGACCCCTAGCAGAGGCTAGGGGGAAAGCAGTCAAGGGCCACCAGACATGTAAGGAGGTGCAGCAGCTGTCAGTGCCCATTATGCGAGAAAGTACAATGTGCGTCATGATGGTAATGCATGTCCGCACCTCCTCCTGGAAAGAACAATGGGAAAAAGTCTGACTGGAAGGATGACACCAGTACTTGCAGGCCCAGTACCTGGCTATCCAGACCCTGTCCAGTGACACAGGATCCATTTTGATGGCGGGAGTTAGGGTATGCCACCAATTCCTTCTGGGAGCAGACACAGACAAGAGAAGCCATGGATGACGCTGGGGTAATGGGGCTGGGGTGATGAGCAGAAGGGGTTAGTCAGACAGGGGGCAGAAAAAGACTAACAAAAAAATTTAAACGCACAAACCAGTGTCACAATAACAGCATGTCACAGAAATGCAGAACATAATGACAAATAAAGGCCCATGCTACCACCTGGGAGAGCAGGGTTGTCCTGCTGGATCTTGTTGAAGGGCCAGGTGCATTGCAGGCATGTGGGGCTTAACCACCAGGAAGACAGAGTGTGAGACTTTCAGAATTTGCACACACCCTGCATTGTTGACAAAGGAGTGGCACTGGGACTGAGAAGACACTCAAACTGCATGCTCATGGAAGCCGGTGATACCATAGAAAACAGCTCAGCATAACACACAGGCGGTGCTCTCAGGCCAAAAGTAAATCAACGAAAAAGTCAGAAAACATAATAAGTACAAAAAAAAATATTTTTACTGAACACTCAAAACCTCATTCAAAGTACAGCACAAATCTCAAGTTCTTGACATCAAAGGCGGGCATGATCCTCTGTCAGTGGCATTGGGAATGGCTGTAAAATTAGGTGCCCACCCATCCTCCCAGCTGGTGGCAGGGTGCAATTGCGGTGACCCTGCCATCCAATTGGGGGGCAAAGGGAAAAGGGACCAAGTGTGGTGATGGTTGGGGGTATAATCTCTATGAAGCATGCACCACAAAAGCAAACAGCTAGGGCTGGGGTATCAAAAGAAGCATTGACAGTCACATCTCATAGATGTGCCCCCAGTGGGGCCATCCCATTGCATTTGACCAAGGCTCAGACAACCTGGGGCTGTTTTCAATGGATTGTTATACTGGCAGCATCTGGACCTGTTTTTTGTCAGTGTGTGTACGGATCCCAACACACACACACTGCCAATTTTCAACATAGGCACTACTTTCTCCACTCCACAAGCATTATAACTCAGCTGCAGGTGAAATTTTCAAATGTTCACACTTGTGAGCGCTTTGAAAATCTTGCCAGATGCATGCAGGGATGCAGGGGTAATGAAATCTTAACCCAGGTCCTTGCCCTAAAAGCAACTGGCAATTTTGATGCATTACTAGCAATTTTCAGAGTATATTTTTTAAAGGGCTTTTTTCCCTCTCTTCTAACCAAACAATCAGCATGCCTTCTGGTAGTTTTCAACAACAGACACTGTAAACGCTCATGGATTACAAGCCTCACCTCTCATTAAATTGCCTGTAATGTATACAGTGTGCACCAAAGTAACATTTTAAATAGACTTAAGAGATTTAGCTTTAAAGTTCAGAATTAATCCTTTTTTTTCTAATTTTGATCCTACTGGTGTACTCTTAAAAGGGGAAATTCTAAGTTTTGCAGAATGTAACTTTAAATGCAGTGTTGAAAGGAAAAGGTGGTGAAGTTACATGTTAAGATTATTTCTGCTTACTTGCAAATTCTATTGGTTAATCTTATCTAAGCCGGTATAAGTACAGGTTTGTTATAAAACAGAATTTGAAATGTTTACAGAGACATTGGTTAAAAGAATTTCTTAGCCCAGTTCAAGAGTTTATATCTTCAAAGTCATTCCATGCTTACATTCATCATGACCCATATAATCGCTTTGTCTGTCAGAGACTTTTAATTCACTCACCCTGAGCAGCCTGTGCACTTAAAAGCATAAGTGAGGATTCCTAAGTAGGCAGGGTCATCTAGGTGTTGTAATTACATCTCTTCAGTAGAGTTCAACTGTACTACGGATTCCTTTACAATACATGTCCGAAAGTCCTGCCCGCTGTAAAGGACAGGAAAGCAGATGATGATAAATGAGCTGAGATTCTTATGAACATTCCTTGTGAAAGCAGGTTGAAACTTTCAGCTTAGACACTGCCTTATGTAGGCACTATTTAATAAAACCGTAACTATTGTTTTATTTTGGTGGTGGTGTATAAATATCGATGTCGTCTTAACTTATGACCATTTTAACACCTACAAGGCCAGACTTTATAATGGCATTATAACAGTAAACAACTAGCATGTGTATAAAAGAAAATTCTTTGTTGGGATTTCCAAAGTAATTTGTACAGTATTCGTTTGCAACTATTTTCAGTAACAAAGAAAAGTGCATTCACTCACTATGCCCAAAGCTGGGATATCTCCAGTGAATTTATTGCATTAAAGTGCAATCTACTAAGGTGACATACTTTAAGGGACGAAAATGGCAAACACCAGCACTTCGAGGCACCACACCACTTCTTCTGACAACCTCAGCCAGGCCCCACAGCATATGGACACAGCTGCAGCCACTAAGCAGACACAAGAATCATCTAGGTCTAAAGCCACCTGGAGCTGGTGTTAGACAAGTATGCAGCCCTAGTCTTGCATGGTCTTGTCAGCTACCTGTTTGTCGGCCAGAAGCAAGGGAGAGGTTCCCTGACAAGTCTGAATAAACAAGGAGTGGCTAAAGCAAGCCATCATCATGGCATAGCTAGCCTCCCATAGACTCAAAGAGGAGGCTGCATAGATCTTCTTAGCCGCATGGTCCAACTTCTTGGATTCCTTACTGGGTGACATATTCATGTCACCTTGGTCCTTCAATTTGCGAAAAGCTATGTTGAACACCAAATCTTCTGCTGAGTGGTTGTCTAAGAACCCCGAAAGGCTCATAGTAGGGGAACACATGCTTGCGGGCAATATGGTAGGGAGTGCAGGGCAGGAAGCTAGATGTTGCCAGAGGTCCAAAATCAACCCCATTATGGCCTCAGTCATAGGCAGGACCACCTCCAGGGAATTATCTCTGTAAGGGATATTGGTGAAAGAGAAATTAGCCCTCTTCTGCACTAGCTCCAAAGGGACTCTGTGAGCTCTGACATCACCTGGAGCAAAATCCCAAAGGCGGTTGAGTCTGACTGTGATGATCAAACACTGCAGGAGTCACGTTGGATCAGATGAATCTGCTCAAGGCCACTGAGGACTGTTCCTCTGAGGCTCCTTGAACACCTCCTGATCCATTTCACAGTAGTGTGGACTATCTTGGAACCCTGGTTGACCTCAACAGACAGTGACTGGACAGGCCAGTGGCCAAGTGAGATTCTTTCATGTGGGCCCCTTCCAGCAGCTGCAGGAGAGGAGGCTCCACCACCAGTGGAGGTGAGGTGGATGCTGTAGTCTGCAGAGCCACCAGCTGGGGGGCAGCCACTATGGTGACCCATAGCATCAGTAATCCAAACAGCAGAGCCCTGACCCACCCAGCAATAGCTCACCGTAGCCAGAGCAAGTCTTTGTACCTCTCACACAGACAGTGTTGACGTTGATCCACATCCAAGGATGACGAATCTGACTTATGTCGACATTGACACTGATCGGTCAAGTAGGATTAGGACCAGCACCATGAGTGGTGTCTCAACCTCGACCTTCCACCTTTTATCCAATGGTGGGTGTCCAACAGTGGGACAGAGCAAACCACCTGCTTTGGCAGGGAGACCACAATGCATCTCTAAGTTGGTGACTACTGTGGTATGCACAACCTGGGCTGAGTCAGTGGGGCCCACTGACTTGGCCTGCTCATCTTACATGAGGACTGGGAGATTCAGGGTCTGAAAGACTTATACAGCCTCATCAACCTCACCCTCTGAAAACTGGTTGAATGGTTAGAGAAGGATCTCGACTGGCTGCTTGCGAAAGCTGCAGTTGTAGGCTCTGACAAGACAACCATGGAAGCCACGACTTGCCTCTTGACAGGTGTAAGTTCAGGGAAATTGAGAGAGCAGGAAGAGTGTGATCATTCCTGTCCCTTCTTATGCTTTCACTCGTAGGGTGGGCTCTCCCCATAGGTCTGGAGGGCAGATACATTTCATGGAAGTCGTCTGTGAAAGGTCCTCAGATAATGGGCCCAGCCCAAAGACAAGCCCACCCTGGCTGCTGCAGCCTGGTCTTCCAAGGCAGCAAGTTTTGCTGCTGACCCAGCAGCTGCCAAGTGTAGTTTGCAGTCCTTGGTCCTACTAAGGTAGAACCAAGCCTTCTATTCCTCTAATGACATCAGATGCATGGCCTGGCATGAAGAATAATGCTGCATACTGAGATATTCCCCCAGCCAGTACATGCATGTGTTGTGTGGGTCTGTAGCTGACATCTTTTGGCCACAATGCATGCAATATTTAAAGCCCAGTTTCAGTCTTTCAATGTCAAAAGTAGTCAACAGAAAGTAAACTGGAAGACGAAATATACTCAATGACTCAAAAACATTATAGAAAAGTTGAAGTTCCACAAAGAATTTAGCGCTTGAAAACTAGAATCCTCTAACTCATTCAGAGCTGCAAAGTAGAAGACTTTTCTCTTCCACTGGAAAAGAAGACCTGACATCAAGAGAACAGAGCCAGAGGATAGCACTACGTGTGGTGGGAGGAGCTTAGCTTGAAGACATCTGGTAACAGCTGAATTTATCAGACTACCAGAGTGTGAATAGTGAGCTGAATCCACAACATTAAAACACCTTGGGTTTGTTGATCTTCAATGGCTTGACTGGTCATGCCTGCAGGGTTACCACCAGAGGGATGATTGCTCCTCAACTGAAATGACCTTGACCAAAGTGAGCCATTCTGGGTAACCTAATGATCAGGAAGAATAGGAAAACTGCTCTCCCACGACTGATGGCAGTGCTTCTTTTTAAGCTTCTGACTATATGTGGACTCTCATCATCAAAAGACTGCAACAACAGGAAAAACTCCCTAAACCTGGTGGCCCTGAAGAGTACAGTTCAACAGTTGGTTCTTCAGTGGGAAGAAGCTCCAACACCAAAGATTCCACATCCGTCACTTCCTCCATTATGTGTAACCGTGCCATCGAACCCCTAGCCACTGAGGCCTTCCTTTCCTGAGGCCTACCTGGAAGAAAACACACCTGGCACTTATCTAGTGAAGACAGGTGTGTGGCTTGGCACCACATACAATTTCCTATGTAGTGCTGAAGTCCCAAACAGTAGAAACAGGTTTTGTAGGCTGACTAGATGGGCCACTCGGTTCCCATCTGCCATCAAATTCTTATGTTCTTATGTGTCCATCAGTAGTAAATATTTTCTGCCTGCATAGCAGGCAAATCTCGAACCCCAGTTTACTATGTTCAGTCATGAAGATCTTCAATGGAGTGGGAAGTGGAAGAGCAGATGTAACACCTTAGTCAAAAATGTTTTAGTCAAAATAAATTACTAAAATGCCTGAAAAATACAGGTTACTCACCTGTAACAGGAGTTCTAGGAATGGTATATGTTGTTCATCCACACTATCTGGCAGGTTCCTTGCCGCTTTAAATCTTGCCGGAAGATCTTCAAGCTGGCTCCTCCCACCCACCCGGGTGGTAAAACTCTCGGCTCCACCTCATGACGCCAGATCTAGCCCGCTGGAAGCCAGGTTGTGCGTCAAAGCCGGGGAGGCTGGGTGGGTCATGTGGATGAACAACATATACCATTCCTAGAACTCCTGTTACAGGTGAGTAACCTGTATTTCTAGGGACATGAATATGTTGTTCATCCACACTATCTGGCAGACTCCTAGCAGTTCTCCGGGAGGAGGGAGGCAAGGCTCACACCTCCTACTTAGGGAATAAAGACTGGAGAATCGAGGCCCCGACCAACATCCCGGCGTGACCTAAGGTCGATGTGGTAGGGGGTAAAAATGGTATATGTCAGCTTCCAGGTAGGAGCCCTACGGATATCCTGGACAGGGGTATCCTCGGAAGCAGCCACCGATGCAGCAAAAGGGCGGGTAAAATGAGCACTTATCCCTCTGGGAGGCTCCATGCCCACCCACCTATAGCGGAGATCTATGCAGGAGGTGACCACCCACTATCGCCCGCTTGGCTGCAGGTCTGCCAGGTGCAGCTTCAGCGTAGATGACAAACAGCTGGTGAACCGCCCCGAACTCAGCCCTATGCTCCTGGGAAGGCGGCGCTAAAATAGGGTCCCAATGGATCCTATATGCGGCCTCCGAGGTGTGAATGGGGTTGAACCCCGGCAGAGACAATACCCAGTTAGGGAAAAAACTCCGCCACCGCCTACGGAAGGAACTTCAGGTGGGGCGCAGGACAACCTTGTCCCTGTGGAAGACCAGATAGGGAGACTCAAAGGAGCACCTGGAGCTCTCCCAACCTTCTGGTTGGCGTGGTAGGCCCCAAGAAGGTGTTCTTCCACAACAGGTGGGGAAATCACACCTGTGCATAGGTTCGAACAGCTTGCCCGTGAGCTAAGCCCATACCAGCGTAAGATCCCACAGAGATGGGGATACTCTCCCTGGAGGGGAAGTGTGATCAAGGCCTTGGAAAGCGCCAGACCACCTTTCCTGCCCCACTGACTACCTTCTGGCCCGCGCCCAGAAGACAGGGGTGGCTATCAGGAGCACCTTAAGGGTCGTCGACCGAAGCCCTTGCTCAAGAGGAAGAACGGACCACAGGTAGTCTGGAATGCTCACCGAGGAACAGGAGAGGGGACCAGGCCCTATCCTAACACCAAATGGAGAACACTTCCATTTGAAGGCGTAGGATATCTGGTCGACTCCTGGCAGGACGCCTCAACAACATCGAGGACCTTGCCGGAAGGCCCAAGGCCTGGCCACTAGCCGCACAGAGACCAGGCCGCCAGGTGCAGGGATTGAAGGTCCAGATGGAATACCTTCCCCTAATAACAGAGAACAGGACCGGGTGGGCTGGAAGCCGCCACGGGAGCCTGGGGCTGAGACTGAGGAGAGCTGGATACCAGAGCTGGCAAAACCAGTCTGGGACTACCAAAATCACCTGTGCCTAGTCCCTCCTCGCCTTGCCTGTGGGTCAAGGGAAATGGGGGAGAGGCGTAGAAGAGGCCCGGGGTCCGCGGCCTCAAAGGCATCCCCTACAGCAAACCTTGCTGAGGGGGCGGGCATGAGACAGTCTCGGCCTCGTATTCTCCCTGGAGGGAAAAAACAAAGGTCCACCCGAGGCACGACCTAGAGGGAGAAGGATCTTGTGCTACCTCCGGCAGGGAAGACCACTCGTGAGGCGCAGCTCTTATCCGGCTTAGGGCATCAGCCAGGGTGCTGGAGTCTCCTGACATCGAAATGGCTAGAAAACCGCCTCCTGGCTGCGCAAGACCCAATGTGAGAACCTCCACGCAATGGCAACATGCGTCACACGACCTGGCGGGTTAGGTAGGACATGGTCGTGGTATTGTCCGCCTGGACCTAAACCACTGGACCCCGCACAGACGGAGCGAACAGTGTGAGCTAAGCGGACTGCCTGGAGCTCCAGCAGGTTGGGATGACATCGGGACTCCCAAGAGGACCAGAGGCGGTGCACTCTGTATTCCCCTTGATGGGCACCCCCACCCATCAGAGATGCATCGGTCGGAGAAGACCGTCGACTCGGGGTGGACGAATGGGATGTTCTCCTGCAGATGAGCTGGAACGGTCCGAAGGAGAGCGTTCCCCAACCCCTGGGCTGTTGTCATGGACCAGTCCAAAGGATCTCAGCGTTGTGACTGCTGGCTGGCCGGCCCCCATTAAGGGGATACATGGACCGGCGGGTCCAAACAGACCACGCTGGTGCAGGCCGCTGCAAGGCCCAGGAGGTGAAGGAAGTCCCTGGCAGGGCGCACTTGTCCAGTCAGACATGACTAGGTAAGGAAGAAAGAACCTCGGCCCTGTCCGCCGGGAGCCGAGCTCAGACTCAAGAGTCAAGCTTCGTCCCGAAGAAAGGATCACCCGCTTAGACGCGAGTTCCAACATGGCTCCATTAGAGAGGAGACCGGTCTGACAGCAACCTAGAGGGCCAGAACTCTGGACCGTCCCCCTCCGCCCTGGAGGGGTTGCAGTCAGGCCGCCATCCGGGTGAGGTTACGCCCGGACCCTTCGGTGCCGCAGGAATGCTGCTGAGAAGAGACCGAAGGGCATGGCCTGGAACTCGTAAAGAGATCCCCCACTTTAGAAACAGAGGAGTCTCTCAAGAAACGGATGGATCAAAATGTAAAGTATGTCCTGGAGGTCCAGGAAATAGAGCCACACGCCTCGTTCTGAGGATGGGGTGTCTGAGTCAGAGTGACCATCCCGTCGTGCAGGTCAAGGATGGGGCGCAAGCCCCCCATCCGTTTGGGGACCAGGAATACCTGGACACAAACCCAGGGTCTGGAGGAGGATCCGCCACCTTCCTGATCACCTCTATCTTGAGGGGCAGGGCAAGTCGGCTCGGCAGGCCGACAGCGAGGCTGCGGATCCCATGGCCCCCCGAGGGGCAACGGCTCAGAAGGGTGGGACCTGCTCGCAATCCAGAGGCAGGACCTTCCCCTAGCACCTCCGACACCCAGCGGTCCGGGAAAGCGGACCAGGCGGAGGAGGGGCGGAGCCATCTCCCCACGGGGGGACCTGGGTAGGAGTGACGAGGCCGGGGACGGCGCCCCTCAGCCCGTCACTGAGCAGGCTTGGAGGAGGGACTGGCCGAGGGAGCTCCTGAGCCTTTATCTCCCTGCTTCCCTTTGGAGGAAGCCGCTGGCTTGAGGACAGGATGCCCAGCAGAAGCCTGCTGGCCCTCACGCTGGTGTTGATGGGCCGGTCGAGCCGCAGGGGCCAAGGGACAAAGGGGCTTATGCAAAGGCTGCCGGCGGCCCTTGTCCCTCTGGGCAGGGGTGACCGAGTCCAGAGTGGCAATGGACTCTCGGTCCCTGGAGGTATCCCTCCACTCCAGGGCCAAGAGGTCAGTCTCCAAGAGGGATGTCCACCAACAGCTGCTGGGTATCCACTGAGAAAGAGGATATCTCAATAAGCCCTGCGGCGCATGGCCACCGCGGCCGCCACCGACCTGGCACAGGAATCACCTAAGTCCAGAGCAGTCTGAAGCTGCTGTTTCACCACCGCCCTACCCTGGTCCCGCACCTGCCGGACCTTGGTCCACAGGTCAGCTGGGAGATGAGGGAGTACCTCATCCAGGGAGCCCAAAAGGGTGTGGGAAAAATGTGCCATCAGTGTGGCCGAGCTGGCCTGTTGGAGGCCTAGGGAGGACGCGGCGTAAACTTAGCGCCCGACATAGTCCATCCTTTTGGACTCTTTGTCGGGGGGCCTATCCACATCCCGAGTGTTCACAGAACGCTGGAAGACATTATCGGTAACTAACCCCTCAGCGGAGGGGTGCTCCGAAAAACCGAGCAAAGAACCGACAGGGACAGAGTACTTCCTGGCCATCCAGGCCGAGGGCGCAGGACAGGAAGTAGGCCGCTGCCAGAGCTTCAAGGCCGGGCCGACAATGGCCTCAGCCACCGGTAAGGCCTCCGAGGGTGAACCCCCTCGGTTTAGAATCTCCGTCAGGGGATAAGAGACCCGTTTGGACATGGGTTCAAGCCACATCCCGGTGAACTCCGAGATGAGCTGAACCAGACCCAGAAAGGACGATGGGCTGTCGTCCACAGAGCAATCCGGAGAGGATCCCGGGCCCTCCCGACTGGGTAACATGGAGGAGTCGACGTCAGACTCCGAAGGGTCTGCAAAGAGCTGCCTCAGGCCTGAGCCACTCTTCACCTGCCGAGGGCGGGCGGGAGTGAGGGTGACAGACAACCTGCGGGACAGGTCGTGACCCGACCGAGGTTCCACCGAAATCGGTGGGGCAGCAAGGATCGGACGAACAACCAGCCCAGAAGTGGGCACCTCGACTGCAGCGAGCAGTTGCATCGCCTGATCGGGTGGCAGCTGCTTGCTGGACGGGGAATGAATCGGAGTCGATTGATTCCCGGACAATAGCAACTGCTGCCACATGAACTCCTCGTAACGTCGACGCCATCTGCATTGAAGACACTCCTCATCCGAGGAGGGAGATGAGGAGGAACGGTAATGCCACTTAACTTGGTGCCCTGACCGAGCCCGCCGAAGTCAGCGGGAGCAGCTTGACCGAGAAGAGGACCGAGACCGAGACACAGATCCTCGGGAAAACCGAGGGTGGGTCCAGGAAGGAGCGGGGGACACCCACTCTTCTCTCAGCTCGGACAAAAAGACCGAGGCCTGATGCCCCGAAGGCACAGGCAGAACCTCGGCCTCCATCGGGGAAACCGGTGAAGGGTTGATGGCTCCTGCAGTAGACTGCCCGGGTGACGGGTCAAGAGAAGACTCGACAACGTCGATGGGAGTCATGGCCGGCTGGCCTGATGGGAACACTGTGAAGCCGGTGGCCTGAGCCACAACCTCGACCAAAGTCAAAAGTCAGCAGACAGGGGAAGGAGACCTCTCCCGCTCCCGCAAGCGCCAACGATGGGACTTACCCTGCGACTCCTTTGACCTGGGCCGAGGCAGGTCGAAGGCCCTCTCTTTTTGAGGAAAGGGACTGACGAAGCTCCTTGAACGAAGCTGAATGAGAGGAACTCAAAGAGGGCGGGATAAGCGCCGCGACCGAGGGGGGGGACAGCCCTGGATGCCACCTCCTCCATGGAGGAAGAGAGATCGAGCTGCTCAGCCGAGACAGCCGACGCGGACACCGCCCAACGAGCCTTTAAAGATTTTTCCGGCACGGAAAAAATTCCACGTCGCTCGAGCCCCAAATGGGCCGCACGATCCTCCAGGACGCTGGTCAAAAGGGCACAGCAAAATTCACAAACTTGCATATCATGGTCCAAGTCGAGGCAGTAAACGCACGTGGAGTGCGGGTTCCTGGAGGTATTCCCTGGGTGCCTCCGAGAGCCGGGAAACAAAATATCCATCGCAGCAGTGAGGGAAGAAGACCAAAGTTTTAGAAAACTTCCAAACTAAATTCAGAGAAAGCGAAAAATCAGGAACCAGTCGAACACGCAGAGCGCTAAGGAGGGAACCTGAGCTTCCAAGCGGTAAGGAAGATCTGGCGTCATGGGGCGGAGCCGAGAGTTTTACCACCCGGGTGGGTGGGAGGAGCCAGCTTGAAGACCTTCCAGTAAGATTTAAAGCGGCAAGGAACCTGCCAGATAGTGTGGATGAACAACATATCCATGTCCCTAGAACTCTAGGATCTTCATATCACTAGTAGGAGCTGTGAAGGAAGAAACATGTCCCTTCCAGCAGAAGAAATGACCTGACGACAAGTGGGGCAGAGCCAGAGGATGACGCCATTAGTGGTGGAAGGAGCTAGCGTGAAGATATTCCAGTGACTGAGCATGCTCACTGGAAGCTTCCCAAGTGTGGACTGTGAACTAAATATAGATACAGTAGTTGAAATCTCTTTCTGGGGGTAATGTACTTTTGTGTCTCTTTTTGGTGACCCATACTGACTGTAAAACCTAGTAACTACTAGGCCACCTTTTCTGGATTTCAACAGCAGCACCACTCTATGTAGAAACTGATGTACAGGGTGCCATGGGATCATCAACTCCAATGCTCAGGCAATGGAGAGGTATCTGGGGTGTACCAGGATCAATGGCTGTACTGCTTGGACCACAAAAGGTATCCCAGGTGCAATGGGATCAGTGGCTCCACCAAAGCAACATAAACAGGCTTCCTGGGTACACAGAGAAATATTAGCTCTACTTCTAGCAACACAGCAGGCTTGCTCTCCACTCAAAGTCTCACTGTGGGTGGCTGATAAAAAGTCTGTTGAGCTGTGTCTATGGGCTGAGAGGCATTAAGGTCATTCCAAGAATATAGGGAAGGGTTGGGCAGACCAGATAGGTCAGAGGGCATTTTCTATATTTGTATGTTGTATGTGGGCAGATTGAGACCCCAAGGTGGAGTTACCACTGATGGTAATACATAATTACTTTGGGGGCGTGGTGACAGGGCATCAGATATCACTTTGTCAGTAAACAGAATGAAGCAAGTGTGCGGTTGCATCACCAGCACATGCACAACATGCTTGTAGCTCTACTTATGACATTCAGTCTAAAGTAGCCCCACCCCCCACCATGACATGGGGCAATAAACCTTTGGTACCTAAAAAATGCACACAATGCTAAAGAAATGTGATCATACCTCTTTTAAAGCCGTTTCAGTTTCTCAAGAGGTAGTTTTTCAAAGGAATACCGGGAAGTCACTTGCTGTTTCAACTTATCAGCATATACTGAAAGGAAATAGAAACTAAATTTGATTATTTGTTCTACAGAAGGTGTGAAACAAGGAGAATCACAAAATGTGTAGAAAAAGCTGATATAAGTTTTGGCAAAATTCCATGGGGTTTCCCATTATAAAAACATGACTCCTCTGAATAGCTAACATCAAAATGATGTACTCCTAGCTGACACCTGAAACCAACAAAAACAACATCAATGACAGAAACATTAAGGTAATGAGGTAGCTCATACTTTGATCACAAAAGCATCCTGACAGGAAAGTCAACACCATTTAGGCTCCAGTATTTTGTTGCTGGGTTACGGTTAAAAAAATTATAAAAGTTGACAATACAAGACCTCATGAACATAATATTCCAAGAGATAACCAAAACATGATAATAAACACCAAATAAATACCATGTTATGCATGTCACAGGCACAGAGGCGTAGAAGGTAAGAAACTGGTAGAGGGTAGGTCAAGGTTAAGAGCAGGAGGGGGAAAGAAAGTTTTGAAGAGAGGATTTAAAGCTAGATAAGAGAGACAGAGGCGGAAGGAGTTTGGAAGAGTGTTCCAAATTGATGGGAGTTGGAATGAGAAAGCAGATTGTTCAGAAGGCATAGGGCCCGATTTTCAAAAGGTGTAGCTAGACGCAAGGTGCCTGCGTCAAAGGTGTATGATGCAAGTGGTACCTTGCATCAAACTTTCTTAATCCCAATTTTGAACACAGGCTGCATTAAAATCAGGATACGCTGATCGCCCACCTGTACCAGCCTTGGCAACAGCACCCTTGCATAGGGTTGCCAAGGGTGCCCTCGCCATAGGTGGTGCTTCAACATCCCTTTGGAAGTTTGCAAGGCCCGCCATGGGCTGGCAGAGGCAGTGCTTAGACCAGTCAGGAGGTGGTCTAAGAACCCTGCACCAATAGGTGACAGTGATGTCATGGGGGGACTGCCAGGAGAGGGCCGAGGGGCAGATGGAGCACAGGGTATGCACTATGGGATGTGTGAGACATGGAGGAACTTCAGAGAGGTACTGTGGCACACGGCCAGGGTGCACTGTGAAATGCCATGCAGCCGATTGTCTGGCAGTCCATGGAGGGTGGGTAGGGAGGGAAATGGGCCTGGTCCCATTTGGGCACTGCCGTGACACCTGCCCTAGCTGTGCCAAGATCTACAGGCAAATAGGGGGGTGCATTGGCTGCAGGGTGAGAGTAGCTAGTGGTGAAGGGGAATGATCTCTGGGCACCACTACAGTTCTCTGGCACTCAGCCCCCGCCCTCCCGTGTTATGGCAGGCCACCTCCCCCATACTTGCCTGTAGATAGAGGAACCTCTGGGGCAGGTGGGGGTGATGGTAGCAGCCAGGAACCTGCGACCTCCTAGTATGACTCCTCTGCTCCTCCCACTTGCAGAGGGCACAGCTGTCCATGAGCATTCCACTTCTTCCATGCACATCTGAGCTGCATCAGAGCTGCCTTCCCATAACAGGTAATCCAGCACTCTGTGTTCATGAGGAGGGTAGGGGTTGTAGTGGAGGGGGGTTAGTGCCTGGAGTGGGCAGCAGCAATAAGAAGGTGGATGTAAAGGTAGTTATGTGCCTTTGTCTAATTTACTAGTTGGATGGGGGGGGGGGGAGATCACAAAAGGCCCACTCTCAGGAAGTGCCATGTCTACCCAATCTGCATGTCAAGTTACAGGCAGTACAAACCATGCTGAAATTGTTGGTAGCTGCAGCTGTTTCTTGGTGTCTTGCACCTGCCACTGACTGGTTGTTCACCAGAAGAGCATATATAAGCTTATGCCTCACAACCTTGGTTGAGGGGGGAGGTGCCTGGCAGAACCAGCCGGCCAGGTGGTGGTTAATGTGGGGGACTGGTAGCTGCCTGTGGAAAAACATTGAGTGAGGATGGGCTGAGTTGATACACACTCAAGGCAGAGTCACAACAATTCTCACCACTGCAAGCATGCAGCAGAAAGTGACAGTTGGAAGCTGGCTGGGGAATCTCAGAGATCCAGTTTTGCAGCCAGCATCCAAGCACCTCACTCAATCCCCTGAAGCCCTGGTTAGCTGAATACAGTTAAAGAAGTTAACCCCTTACTGTGTCTCTGCTATTTGGATCTGCACCCCTATCACCTCCCCTGCAAAATACATGGCCATTACTGGTACAACCGGATCCCTAGTGTTTACATTGAGAAAAGGAGAAGGGACCTGTGATCAACTGGCTATGGATTCCAGGGGATTTTATTACCTATGGGCTTGTGGACACTCCAAATGTGCACTGACTGCTCTATTGTGGGCAAGAACTTATGTTATTCCCTGAGTTGGCAGGAGCTGGCATACAGTAATTAAGGGGTAGGGGCGGAGGTCATCGCACATTGAGTAGGAGTTGTAGACATCATCGCTGTGGTTTTTCTGTGAATATGTGATGACCAGTGGCAGCTAAAGTTGGTGGGAAAGTACTATAAGTTTGCAGACACAATCAGCAGAAATGTATCCCCTGGCTGGCTTATCTGGATTAGCTTGAATCTTTCTTTAACTGTTTAACTGCTGCTGGCTGTTGGGGAAGGGGATTCTTTGCCTAGAAATAGAGGAGCCAATCAAGAAGGAGTTGCTAGATTAAATCTCTCTTTAACTCTTCAGGGAGGCATTTTGTCTGTTCACTCTGCCTGCTATTGGGAGAGGTAGGAGGGTGAGTTTGAATCTATCCTGGAGGCATTTTGTCTGACATTTTTTTATATCTCTGAGATTTTTTATGAGTTTGAATCTTTCTTCAACTGTCCAGGAGGCATTTTGTCTAGTGGAGGATTAGCTTGAATCTTTCTTTTAACTTTTTAATTGTTGCTGGCTTGTCTGGAGGAGGGTTAGCATGAATCTTTCTTTAACTGTTTAACTGTTGCTGGCTGCTGGGGAAGGGGATTCTTTGCTCAGAAACAGAGGAGTCAATCAAGTAGGAGTTGCATGTTTGAATCTCTCTTTAACTCTTCAGGGAGGCATTTGGTCTGTTCCTTCTGCTTGCTGCTGAAAGAGGTAGGAGGGTGAGTTTGAATCTGTCCAGGAGGCATTTTGTCTGAGATTTTTTTGCCCTCGCACCCACCCCCACCTCCATACATTATTAATTGCTTAGTTAGTTGAGAGAAGCATATAGGCACTGCCCAGGGGTGGGCAGATAGCTAAAGAGCAAACAAAATTAAAAGGAGGAGGAGCTGCTGATTATACCATGTAAGTGGACATTTGCACATTTAAACTGCACGATCTTGTCAATTTCACTCTGTTAGGAATAGTGTAAGTTTGACAGGGACATAGAGCACAAAGGGGCAAGGGCTGCGGAAACATATCAGGGTCATAAACAAAGAAACTCTGTAAAAGGGAGAGAGACTATAAGAAACACTAAAAGAGGGTAGAAGCATACTTAAGGAGTAGGGTAGGAAGGCACAAGGAGTGGTGCAGTGGGTGTGGAGCGGCGGTGTTCAGAAGAACTTTCTGGGGACTGCGGTGCTGCCCCATTTGCAGGCACCTCTCTGTGCTGAGGGAGGAGGTTGCCAGGCTTCAAGCACAGTTGGCAGGAGTACTGGGGACCTTGGCCCCCACCCAGGCACTACCATACCACCAACCACTGCCACAGAGGGTACTCAGTCAGAGGCCTGGATGGACTACGGTGGGCTCAAAAGGAGGAGGAGCTTCTGATTATATAATGTAAGTGGACATTTGTACATTTAAACTGCATGATCTTGTCAATTTCACTCTGTTAGGAATAGTATAAGTTTGACAGGGGCGCAGAGCAGAAAGGGGCAAGGGCTGCGGAAACATATCTTTTTATTTATTTATTTACTACTAGGATTACAAATACCTTTGAACCAAGGGTTCTTTTACAAAGGATCCGTGTCAGCAATGGGTGCAAGCAAAACAGTGGTAAGATACAATACGAGGTCAGGAGGTTAACATAGAAGCAAGCAGAGGTAAGATACAATACAGGTCAGGAGGTTAACTTAGTAGCAAAAGACAGTACATGTGTATAGACTAGCACAGTAGCAAACAGTCAGTGGCAAATAACAATGCACGATTAACAATACGGGTGTATATAGCAAGACACAAATACAAATGAAAACCATACTAGGAGTAACATAAGTGGAGCAAGGGTGGGGATAAGGGGAGGGTGGGGAAAGGGGTAGGCAGTCAAGGATTTGACATTGTCGTAAGTGCTAGAACAGAAATATAAGTGCTAGGTAGTCTGGGGGAGGAGCAACAAGAGATAGGGTGATAGGGAGGGGGAGACAGGAGGAAAGGAGTGGGAGGGGTGGAATGGTAGGTGGGAGGTGAGAGGGGCTAGAATGGTAGGTGGGAGTGGAAGAGAGACGGGGAGTAGCAGAGGATGAAGCGGCGGAGAGAAATGGGGAGGGTAGCAAGGGAGGAGAGAAGAGGAGGGAGAGGTGAAACAAAGCCACAAGCCTAGGCAGAGCAGTCACAACTGCTGAGGTCAGTGAGGTACTGGCAGAGTTTACGTTTGAATGGGCCAAGCTTGTTTTCAGCTGTAATTTCAGGGGAAAGGTTGTTTAGCAGCAGGGGGGCCCTGGTGTGGAAAGCACGTTGAGCCTGGTTGGTACGGCAGAATGGAATGATAAACCTTGGTTTGAGGGAACTATGTAAAATGTGCAGTGACTGCAGTCAACATTAAGGCATGAGTTGCAGGGGGTGTGAGGTTAAGACAAATTTTCTTGGCCAGTAGGCAAGTCTGGTAGGCAAGTCTACTATTTAGATTGAGCCAGTTCGATTGCTTGTAGAGATCACAGGTATACGTATGCTTCCCTGCGCTAGTGAGAAATCTACAGCATTTGTTAAGGGATATCTTGACCTGTTTTAGGGTGGTATCACCGGAAGCCCCCTAGAAGACAAGCCCGTAATCAATGACGGTAGGACTGAGGCAGTTATGGCTGCGTGCATAGCTTCTTTGGTAAGACAGCGATGGTGGCGGTAGAGGACCCCAATTCTTGAGCTGACTGATTTTAAGATGTGTTGAACATGTGAGCTGAAAGACATTGTGCAATCAAGGGTAATACCAAGGTATTTAAACTCCTGCACTTGCTCAAGTGGCTGTTCAAGTTCATTATGTATGGTGAAGTTTATGGATCTGTATTTGCTGTGAGAGCTATGGAACAGCATGGACTTTGTTTTTTTGTAATTTATCAACAGCTTATGTTGGAGAAGCCAGGTTTCAACTAGGCTGAAGTTTGTCTGTAGCACCTTGGAGAGCGAGACTGGGTCAGTATAGGAGGAAAAGAGGACTGCATCATTGACATAGAGTATTAAGTTATTACTGCGAGCTGCAGAAAGAGTATTGATGAAAAGGCTGAAAGGCAGAAGGCCAAGGATGGGTCCATGGGCTACACCAGAGCAGACAGGAAGGACACTTGAGAGACAGTCAATGATTTTGACTTTTTGGCCCCTTGCCGAGAGGTAGCTTTCAAATCATTTTTTCACATCATTAGATAGTCCAAGGGAGGAGAGTGAGTAAGTGAAGAGTGAGTTTGCAGTTCATTTGCATCACCAGGTAAGAAAAAAGGTTTGTCTCCCCATACGACGCACAGGGGTAATGCCAAACCTCGCCCAACAACTAACACACCGAAATCTGGCCAATGGAAAATATGTACACAAATGCTCACAGCCTGGGAAATAAGATCCCAGACCTGCAGGCAATAATGTCAGAGGCTAAACTGGACATAGTAGCAATTAGTGAGACGTGGTTTACCAGTAACCACACTGGGAGACTTCAGTACCTGGCTATGTATTGTTCAGAAGAGACCGAGGTGCAAAAGGGGGGTGGCCCTGTATGTCAATGAAAATATCAAAGCTACAGAAATTCAGAATACACATAAGGAGCCAGAAGAACTGTAGGTCACCCTGGAAACAGGAAATGGGATAGCCATAAGAACTGGGGTTGTCTACAGGCCCCAGACCAGGGGAGGACATAGACACATTACTGTTAGAAGATATACAAAACATGACAGCTAAAGGGGAGGTTCTGATAATGGGAGACTTCAACATGCCGGATACAGATTGGTCAATACCAGCAGGAACATCTGCCAGAACTAGACACATAGTGGATTCCCTGCAGGGGGAGGGCCTCAAACAACTGGTACAACAACCCACAAGAGACAGGGCTATCCTAGAATCTAGTACTAACTAACAGGGAAGGGATCACAGATCTCCAGGTAGAAGGTCACTTGGGGGCCAGTGACCATCACATGATATGGTTCAGTTTGGCCACTACAACTAAATCATCCCATTCCAAGGCAAAAATATGGGACTTCAGAGGAGCTGACTTTGATAAGATGGCCAACAGAGTTAAGCTAGCCCTGGCAAAAAGAAACACAGGTGAGGGGTACAGGCAAAGTGGGCAAGCATTAGGATGCAATACTTGAAGCGACATCCCACTGTGTTAGACAGAAAGAAGTGCAAAGAAGAAGGAAACCACTTTGGTTCTCAAATACAGTAGCAGGAAAGGTCAGAGCCAAAGGCTGGCCTTCAGGAAATATAAAGGAACACAGCGGGATGAAGATAGGAGGCATACCAAGCTGGCCTAAGGAAGCAGGGACGGCAGTAAGGTGAGCAAAGTCCCAAACTGAGGAAACACTAGCACGAACAGTAAAAGAAGGTGACAAGACTTTCTATAGATACATTAGTGAAAGGAGAAAGTCCAGAGGGGATATTGCTAAGCTTAATGGAGAAAAGGGAGCATGTGAGGAGGAGGACCATGTAAAAGCATCTATCTAAATAGATACTTTTGCTCAGTATTTCTGAAGAAAGGTAGGGCAGGGCCCACAGCTCAACACCATGGACACAGGGAGGAGGGTGAGCACTACTCCCTTCACAAAGAAAGAGTCCTACAAGAGCTTGCTAAGCTCCAGGGTGGATAAGGCAATGGGACCTGATGGCATACATCCCAGGGTACTTAAGGAGCTAAAGGTGGAACTAGCAGAGCCATTAGCAGAACTGTTTAGTGAGTCTCTGAGCACAGGAGAGGTCCCAGAAGACTGGAGAAGGGCTCATGTGATCCCGCTCCACAAGAGTGGTAGCAGGGAGGAGGCAGGGAACTACAGACCAGTCAGTCTTACCTCAGTAGTGGGCAAGATTATGGAGGCACTCCTTAAGGAAAGGATAGTGCAACACCTGGAATCCATAGGGGTACAAGATCCAAGACAGCATGGGTTTACAAAAGGAAGGTCCTGTCAAACTAATCTCATAGATTTCTTTGACTGGGTAACCAGAGTGGTGGACCAAGGGGGAGCAGTTGATGTCGCCTACCTTGGCTTCAGCAAAGCTTTTGACACTGTTCCACATAGAAGATTGATAAATAAGCTGGGTAGGCTCGGGGTGGGTCAAAAGTTGGTCAAATGGGTGGCAAACTGGTTGACAGGCAGAAAACAGAGAGTGGTGGTAAATGGTATACAGTCAGAAGAGATGCAAGTCACAAGTGGGGTACCTCAGGGATCAGTCCTGGGGCCAGTCCTCTTCAACATCTTCATTAGTGACCCTGCAGATGGACTAGAGGGTAAGGCTTGTCTGTTTGCAGATGACACCAAGATCTGCAATAGAGTAGATGATTCAGATGGAGTGGGCAGAATGAGAAGAGATCTGGATAAACTAGCAAAATGGTCAGAAGAGTGGCAACTGGGATTTAATGCAAAGAAGTGCAAGATCATGCACATAGGGAAGAGAAACCCTGAAGCCACCTATAGGCTGGGAGGGAGTTGCTAGCAGTCACAAGGAAGAAAGAGACTTGGGCATCATCATCACTGATGACCTGAAATCATCCAAGCAGACCTCTAAAGCAGTAGGTAAGGTTAGGGGGTGTTAGGGTGTATTAGTAGGGTATCACAAGTCGTGAAGAGGAGGTAATAATCCCTCTTTACAAGACACTGGTTAGGCCCCATCAAGTACTGCGTGCAGTACTGGAGGCCACCCTTCACAAGGACATTAACCAAATTGAGGCAGTCCAGAGAAGGGCAGCCAAAATGGTGCAGGACTGCATCAGAAGACATATGAGGACAGATTAACAGAGCTCAATATGTATACCCTTGAGCAAAGGAGGAGAGAGGTGATGTGATCGAGGTATTCAAACACCTTAAGGGCATTAACAAGGTGAAAGAGTCTAACATGTTTAAATATAAGAAAAATAGCAGGACAAGAGGACACAGCATGAGATTAGAGGGGCCGATTAAGGGGAATGTGAGAAATTATTTTTCACAGAAAGGGTGGTGGATGCATGGAATGGCCTACCTCAAAGTGGTGGCTATGAATACAGTGCAGGGCTTCAAACAGGCATGGGACAGGCATAAGGGAGCAATACAGATGAGTATGAATAGATAGGCCACTGACAGAGCAAAGGCCGATGGCACATTTATAAGGTAGAAAAAGAAATGGGCAGACTGGATGGGCCTTGCGGTCCTTATCTGCCATCAACTTCTATGTTTCTATGTTTCTATGAAGCAGGAGCTGGTGGTTCACGGTGTCAAATGCCTTGGTCAAATCAATGAACACTGCACCCAGTAGGTGGCCAATGTCAATCGCCTTATGATTATGGCTGATGAAGACAAGCAGGGCAGTGGTAGTACTAGGGGCTTTTCTAAAACCATGTTGTTGTGGGCAGAGTAAGTTATATTTGTTGAGGTGTTCAGATAACTGGTCTGCTACAATTTGTTCCAACACCTTGGAAAGTGGTGGGAGGATAGAGATAGGGCAGTAGTTAGAGAGAAGAGACCTGTCACCACTTTTATGAATGGGTGTGACCACTGCTGATTTCCAGAGCTGGGGGAATTGTTTATGAGAGAGAGAGAGAGATTCAGAAGTTTAGTGAGAGGCTGTAGGACAATGTCAAGGGAGAGAGAGGAGTTTGAGGTCAAGGGTATCGCTGCTGAAACTGGCTTTGCTTAGCACTTTGTTAAGATATCTTTTAGCTTCAGACATGGATACCCTCTTAAAGTAGAATTGGGGGGTATTACTGTGGAGATTGATTTTATTATTGAGGCAGTGCTGGGCAAAGTTGTCAAAGAAGTTAGAGGGAAGGACACTGCTAAGATAAGTGAATTTGAGAATAAAGAAGTCCGCTATTTCTTTGGGGTCCTGTAAAGTGGAGCTGTTAACCTCAATCATAGTGGGGGAGGATTTTCTTGGTTTACCCATGAGGCTCATGATGTTCTCCCCGAAGGGTTTGCTATTTCTCCAGGAGTTAGTCAGTTCCTGATTGCAGAAGACTTGCTTGGCTCTGTGTATAGCTATTGTGCACTAGTTTCTAGCCGCCTTATACAGCTGCATATCGTGTGGTTTCCCTGAGTCCATGGCTCGTTGCCAGAGGTCATCTCGGTTTCGCATCATGGAGATGAGTTTGGAGTCAATCCAGTGATTAGTGGTAGATTGAGTTTTGCATTTACGTAGGGGGGCAAAACTGTTACAAACTTTGTTAAACTGGGCAATGAAGAAGTCAAGTGCTTGGTCGACACTGCTCAAGGAGTCATGGGGTGTGCAGTCAACCACTGACAGGGCAGCAAGGGATTGTGGAAGCTTTCCTTTTGTTAAGATTCTTTTATAGGAGAAGGAGGACTTAGGTTTAGGTGCCTTGTTTGACCAGTGGCAAATAACTGGGGAGTGATCACTGAGGGCATCTGGGAGAACTTCCGTGTTAGTGATTCTTCTGGGATGAGAGGTGAGGATCAGGTCAAGTAAGGAGCTACTACCAGACTTATAATTAAACCTAGTGGGAGAGGTGACCATTTGAGTAATGTCTAGGGTAGCAGTGGCATCCTTATATGGGTTGACTTCTGGAGCTATCCAGTTAACATTTAGGCGACCCACTACAATTGTTTCGCCACGGGAGGTGCTGTCATTCATGAAGTCTGTGATCATTTGGAAGCCTGTAACATGTTCACGTGGGGGGATGTATACTGATACAACTGTGAGGGATTTTTCCTGCTGGCCCAGGATTATTTTAACTGCTAGGATTTGAGTTGTTTGCAGAGGAAGGTAATGGGATGACTAGCCCTTTAAGAGTGTCCCTCAAATAAATGGCGCAGCCACCCCCTCTCTTGGCAATTCTGTTGAGTCGGAACAGGGCATAGCCTGGAATGGATACAGCGTTGTCTGGGACCTTAGGAGAGAGCCAAGTTTCATTGAGGGCTATAACGTCCGGCCTATGTTGTAACACCCAGACTTGGAGTGCATCAAGCTTAGCTGGCAGGCTGCAGATGTTAAGAGTTGCCAGCTTGATGGAGCCTTATTTCTTGTGTCATTCGTATACCAAGGTGGGCGGACCAGGGTTTGGATGTATGTTCCCAGCTAGGAGCAGGAGGAGAAGTGCAATCCTAGCAAGACAGTGAGGAAGGAGCTTGTGAGCTGAACGCCGTCTACTTCTGATGAATATTTTAGCAGATGTGTTACTGCAGGGTGCGAGTAATTGAAGGAGAAGGAGGTACTCAGGGATGGGAAGGAGATTATCTTGGTTATTACTGAGGAAGGCTAGCATGGGAGCACAGTAGTGTGTTTTGGATGGCAGTAGGGTACACCAAGGGATATGTCCCAACATAGAGTGGCGATGTTGGTAAATGGGGGGGGTACCAGTACTAGTGGAGTTGAGGGGTATGAAAAACAGAAGTAGGGGCAGCATTGGAAAGGTGTTTATGTGGGACAAAAAGGTGTTCATCAGGGGCATAAACAAAGAAGCTCTGTAAAAGGGAGAGAGAGACTAAAAAAACACTAAAAGAGGGTAGAAGCACACTTAAGGAGTACATAGAATGGCACAAGGAGTGGTGCAGTGCAGTGGGTGCAGAGCGGCAGCTTTCAGAAGAACTTTCTGGGAACTGCGGTGTTGCCCCATTTGTAGGCACCTCTCTGGGCTGAGGAAGGAGGCTGCCAGGCTTCAAGCACAGTTGGCAGGAGTACTGGGGACCTTTGCCCCCACCCAGAGACCACCATACCACCAGCCACTGCCACAAAGGGTACTCAGTCAGAGGCCTGGATGGACTACAGTGGGCTCAGGGAGTTTGAGGAAGGTTGAGCTCAAGCCCCCCCCCCCCGCCACACCAGGTACAACTAAGGAACAAATATGATGTTCTCAAGGAAAGGGAGAGCCCTGAAAGGGAACCCAAGGTTGTGACCAGAGGTGAAGGACAGATCCACCAGGATGGGAGGCACATGGGACACAGCCAGAGAATCCCAGGGAGAAGGAAGCTTTTCCTAGGGGGGGACTCAATAGTTCAGGATATGGAGATACGATTAGGCATCAGGAGGGAGAAGGAGATAATGTGTTTCCCAGGAGGCACAGCTCTGAGGGAGGGGGAGCAGATCCCAGTTAAGGGAAAAAAAAGGGTCCAGCTGTGGGGGTGATGTGGAGGTTACAGTACAGGAGGAAATGAAAGGGGGGTTCAGCACGAAGGGTGAGGATGACATTGAGGATAAAGGGAGCTCCAGGTGGGAAGGGGACAAGTTAGGTACAGAGAGTGTTAGGGGAAGGGGCAGGAATGGGGAGGTGGCTGGGGGGTAGAGGTGAGGGTACAGATAGGGATGCAAATGTGCAGGGCAGGGTGGGCTCTCAGGGTAGGCACATGGAAAGAGAGTCTGGGGAGGATAAGAAATGAGGGGTGGGGAAATGTGCTACTGCTGGGTAATTCCATACTAGAAGGGGTCAGATGGGGGAGTAAAGGGAAAGACACAGTCACATATGGGTAGAGTCTGTACCTGGATTGACGGCAGATGAAGCAGAACAGGCTATTCTCAAGTGTACAAAGAGGGGAAGGCACAAACCACATATGGTGGTGCACGTGGGTACAAATGACTTGGCAGGGGAAACGGTAGCAGTGGTTAGGGAGAGGTTCATGGAACTGGGTAAACTGAATGAGGAAGTAGAGAGCTCAGTGGCCTTCTCTGAGGTACTCCCAGTGCACAGGGCAAGTATGGCAAGGAAGGGTAGGATAGATGAATTCAACAGTTGGCTGGGAAACTGGTGTCAATCCAAGGGGTACGGGTTAGTGGGAGGCTGAGGCAGGGCTTGGGACAATAGGGATATGTATGCAAGGGACAGATTACATTTGAGCAGGGAGGGGACAGGGGTGCTAAAACAGAGGTTAGAAGAATACATAGAAACAAAGGTTAATTTAAACTAGGCAGGGGTGGTGAGTGGGTTGCTGAAGGGAAGGTTCTCTGGAGGGGGAAGACAAACGAGCCTACCCCCCCCATACAAACTGGGTTGGAAGCAGGGAGGGATCAAAGGGCGGGGTTCAGAAGTGTGGGAAATTGGGTAAGAAGCGTAAGGGAACATCTTGGAGGGTTGTCTCTTTGAATATAAGGAGTCTGGGGAACAAAACCGCAGAACTACAGGCTCTGTTGGCAGAGGGAATGGTGGACATAGCTGCCATCACAGAAACATGGTTGCAACCAATACCAGGACTGGGACCTAATGATCCTAGGGTATAGGATTTACAGGAAGGACAGAGGCAAAGGAAAAAGGGGAGGGGTAGTGGTGTATGTAAGGGAAGTGATAACGTGTGCAAGGGAAGAGGGGGAGGAGGGTAGGACTGAAGGTAGGGTACTGATGGGCTTAAGGGCGGTGAGGGTGGATAAGGCACCAGGACCAGATAGCATACACCCCAGGGTGTTGAAGGAAATAGCCGAGATCCTGGCTGGACCACTGGTGAAGCTATTCAATGCCTCCCAAGACACAGGGTGCGTACCGCATGACTGTAGGATGACCCACGTGATACCCATCCATAAAAGTGGACCAGGTCCCGGTGGTGCTGAGGGTTGAGGCACTGGATGCCACACCTCACAGTACACCAGTGACATGGGTTCGGGAGTGAGCTCGGGCCGTCGGCTGGGGAAGGGTTGAGGATGAGTGCCTTCTGGTGCTCTCCTCCCCGGGTAGTATGGGGTGGAGTGTCACGGCATGTTGGTGACCCCCGGTGGAGGCATTACAGCAGCTAGACATGCATGTATCTAGCGTGGGCGACGCTGGCAGGGTTGCCATACGCCAGAGCGTCGATGTGCACCATGTAGGGAGTGAGGGAGTGAGGGCTCACAGAAAGAGGAAACCAACGGTGCTAAGGGCAGGCAATGGCACCTGTCCCCCATGCCCCTCGCCGGGCCAACCCGGACTAGCCTTCCAGGTCGTCCGTTCCCCAGACCTTCCCTGAGCCAGAGTCTGCCTAGTAAGTGCGCCCAGGAGGAGAAGGGTGACCCACCCCAGGCGGGTCAAACTGGGGGTACTGGCTATAGGGGGGGAGAGGAGAGAGGAGGTTGCAGTTTGGGGAGGCTTCAGGCTGGGCAGGTAACAGGATCAGGCTGCCTGAGAGAAGCTCCATGGCACCGCGACCATAGGGAAAAAGAATAGTTAAAAAAAAAATAAATAAATAAAGTGGACCAAAGGATGAGCCAGGTACTTACAGGCTGGTAAGCATAACTTCCATCATGAGGAAGCTGAAGGAGGCAATTGTAACCCCCCTACAAATGGGGGTTCCCGAAAAGTTTTCCTCGAGCTTGCCTAAATGTTCACTGCCAGGCTGGTGTCCTGTGTTATAGCAGTTTAAATGTGATTGCCAGAGAGTGCCTGTATAGCCTCTGTGTACTGTCTCTTTAAGAGCTGCCTGGATTGCAGTCATAAGTAATCTGAGAGGGAGCTCTGTTGAAAGATGTAACTATTTGCTGAAAATCATTTAGAGTGATAATGATAACGTAGTTTGTCTAACCTGCCTTCTTTGCAGCAAGGACTGTTTTGTTTATCTCCACTATCTTGGTCCTGGACTGCGAATTGGACCAATCAGTTCTGGTGGGACCTAAAATGGAGTTGGACTACAGGAGTTGTCTGGAGTCAAAATCTGTAGGAATTGTAGTTTTGGGCTTTTGGCACCTTTTTGCACCTGAAGGGGGAGACTTTGTTGTGACTGACAGACAGATCAGCCAACCAAACCTTTTGGATTCTGGGGGAAAGTCCCTGGCTTGTTGGCAATTGAGTCAGATCTCGGTTGGGAGCTGAAGAAGCAAAAGCTTGAGGCAGTCAAGCTGCCGTCTGAGTAGTGGCCTGCATGTCTGCCTGCTGCCCCCGAGAGGGAGAGAAGAGAATTATTTCGGACTAAATCCAAGTTTGTGAGAATGAAGTATGCCACTGATTTTTTACCAGGCTCATACCTGAAGAAGACCGAAGATTTTGCTGAATGCAATCGGCCTGTCAGGATTTCCAGCTGCTTTTGAATCCCCGGTTTGTGCAGAGACTTTGCGATCGTGACCCGGAGAGCAGTTTGCCTGGTACAGTAGAATTTCCTTACATGTAAATATGCTGTGTATTGAAAGTGAGTTGTGATTTGGTTCCCCACTGTGTGAACTATGTTCTGCTTGCTGGTACCGTAGAATCCTTTACATACAAATGTGCTGTGTACTGAAAGTGGACTGTGATTTGGTTCCCCACTGTGTGAACTGTGTTCTGCTTGCTGGTACCATAGAATCCTTTACATGTAAATGTGCTGTTTATTGAAAGTGGGTTGTGATTTGGTTCCCCACTGTGTGAGCTGTGTTCTGCTTGCTGGAAGCTTTATCCAGCCTAATCAGACTGAATCCGCGTTCATCTCCATTCGGCCTGGGCCATGCCATGCTGGCCCTGCCAGACTACCCCACTGCACAGAGAAAGCCACCGGCGAGAGACCTGCCTGAGGATCAGCCCTCTGCTCACGCCTAAACAGGAACGACACCTCGGTGAATCGTGTGGGCCCTGCTTCCTGGCACTCCAGATTAACCACCTGCTGTCTCGATTTTGTCCAGCCTGTGTCCAGTCTTGGGTATCTTGAGTAATCATAAGGGTAGCTCCCTGCAACAACAGCCTAATCTAAAAGTGTGTCATTTGATTGTCTTGTCTTCTTTTCACAAACTGAGCCCTCCGGCTCCGGATTACAAATAGTGTGTGTTATGCATGTTGCTTTTTCCATCACAGGGCCCCAACCAGCTGCAATGTTCCTGGCTAGCTCACCATTCTCCATCTGGGTAAGTGTGACTGTTTGAGACCCTGAAATGCATGCATAACTGTTTGACTGATAGAGCCTTTAAGCAAGTTAACCTCATTACACCCCTCCCTTGTTCAAGTCCCTTAAATAAATCAGATCTAACTCCTTTTTTGCATTTACCCTGACTGTGGTTCCAGTTTGTGCAAGAGTACTCTACTGCTATTTGCTGCGTATAACCTTGTTTTACAGGGGGTCCCCAGGGCCGAGCCAGAGGAAAGCCCTGGTGGTAAGTGCAAACAGTGTGGGTACTTGTGTGGTGTATCAGGGGTATTGTGAAAGTGATTATTGTGTATTGTTCTGGCCACTAGTAAGGAATGAGTGGGGTTATAGTGTCCCGGAGGGCTGTGCCCAGGTTAGCTTGACCACTACCAACCTTGACCTCTGGGTGGAGGCACCCATTTCAGAACTCAGGCCCCTTAACCTGCTACTAGCCAAGCAGGCAGGGGTACTAGCCCTTGGGATAGTGTCACCTAGAGGTTACACAATACTTAAGGAAAGGCTGGTGACCTTTATGGAAGACAATGGGCTCCAGAACAGTCATCAGCATGGGTTTGTCTCTGGAAAATCCTGCCAGACTAACCTAGTTGAATATTATGACTGGGTCACGAGGGAATTGGACAAGGGTCATGCGCTGGATGTCATATACTTGTACTTAAGTAAGGCCTTCGATTCAGTGCCGCATGGGAGGTTGAGATACATGGGGGTGGGGACTAAGACGGTTAAATGGATTGAGAATTGGCTGCAGGGGAGACAGCAGAGGGTAGTGGTGGGAGGGAACTCTCATCTCCAAGGACTGTGACAAGCAGGGTGCCACAGGGATCAGTACTGGGGCCAGTGCTGTTTGTAATATTCATAACTGACATCTCGTATGACGTCAGGAATAAGATCAGTCTATTCGCTGACAATAACAAATTGGGGGCAGTGGTGGATGATATAGCAGGTTGGCAGGGGCTGCAGGACAACCTGGCCAAACTAGTGGAGTGGTTGGAAGTGTGGCTGTTGGAGTTGAATGCGAAAAAGTGCAAAGTCCTGTACTTTGGAGCAAAGAACCCAGGAAGAGGTTCAGCTAGGTTCTACTGCTGAGGAGGAGGATCTAGGGGGTGGTTGTAATGGGGAGATGAACAATACAGAGTAGTGTAAAAGGGTGGCAGCGAAAGCCAACAGGATGCTGTGTTGCATCATGAGAGGGATCTCCTCCAGGAGCAGGGAGGTGATCCTGCCTCTCTATAGGGCACTGGTCAGGCTGCACCTGGAGTACTGTGTGCAATTCTGACACCCATCTCTGAAGAAGGATGTGAAATTACTGAAGGGGTACAATGCAGGGCAACAAGGATGATCCAGGGATTGGAGAACAGACCATACGAGGAGAAGCTGAGAGTGCTGAACATAGATTCCTTGGAGGAGAGAAGGGACCGGTGGGATATGATTGAGACCTTTAAGTATATAAAGAGGATAAACAAGACAGGCACTGAAGGGATACTCAGGCTGAGGAGGGGGAGGGACTTGAGAGGGCATGGCATTAGACTGGAGGGTGGAAGATTTAGGATGGAAATGAGGAGACAGTTTTTCACAGAGAGGGTTGTGGCAGGCTGGAATGCTCTACTGGAGGAGGTGGTAGCCTGTAAGACAGTGAGTAGTTTCAAAAGAGGATGGGACAAGGTGGGGGGGGGTAATTGGGAAGGAGGGGACTGGGCATCTGCAAGGTGAGGGTGCTAGCTGCACACTCGAGCAGATTTGATAGATCAGGTGGCCTATTTCTGCTGGCAAATTCATACGTTCGTATGTTCCTCTACCTGAAAGTTCCAGTAAATAGACTAAACAAAACAATGAACATTGCTGCAGTAACTGAACTTTGCTATTGTGACTTGTCTCCCTTCTGCCCTGACTCACTCTAAAGATAATAGTTGCCCCCCAATGACTGGGGTGTCTAGAGAGTCCCAGAGGTTGTTGGGGTATGAACTAGTATCCCTGCCACTATAAGGTGGTGGGATCTCACTAAACCATGCCTCTGACATCTCAACCAGTAGTGCTTCATCAGCACCAGTGTGAGCTGGGAAATAACCACATTCAGACAGGGCCAACTGCACAGGCATACATGTGTGGGAGAATGAGAGTCCTCCCATACTGTGGACGCTGTAGCGAGTCCACTATCCAGCCACCATAGGGGCTATGAAGAGAGGTGGATATAACCTGTGTCAGGGTCACATTAACCTACTAAGCTAGTAGGTGCCACGATCTACAAGTAAGAACAGGGAAGGGCGAGGTGGCCTGCCACAACGTGGGGGTGGGGTAGGGGCTTAGTGTCAGAGGACTGTAGCAGTCCCTGGAGAGTGTTCACCTCCACCACTAGCCACTCTCACTCTGCAGCCACTACATCCCCCATACTTGTTTGTAGATTGTGGCACCTCAGACGGACAACATTTCCTCTCCCGGTTTCCATCGGTGCCCTTGAGGGAAGAAGATGTCCAGAATGGATCCGCATGCTATGTAAGTCTATTGCCTGGGGCACAAGCATGATCCCCAGGTCTGGGACATGTGTCGAACTTTCCATCCTACTGTTCTCAAGGACTATTTCACCCAACTCAAATTAGGCCAACCGAGTGAACGGAACCTGCCGGTCAAATCTAAGGATGCCTGTTAGGTGGTCTTTGCGGCTGCAGGGTCCACTGAACAGCTTTCCGCGTTTGAGGAAGCAGAGGCCCAGGCCACTTCCCACTCCTCTTTGGAGGCTGCCTTCATGCCACTCCAGCTGGGTTCGACTTTCATGGGATCCTCCAAAGTACAGTGCCATTTTTTTCCAATCCTCGGTCAGGGATCCTCAGGGCACAAATCCAAGTTGAAGAAAGAGTCCAAAAAACTGTCTTGTTGACGCTCGTGGGATTGGGAGCACTCTTGGTCGGGAGCTTCGGATTTCCACAGTTCTCCAGATCTACCTTCGGTTAAATTCTTGGCCCAGGCCACCAGCTCCATGGTAACCTCTTTGGGCCAGTTGGCTAAGATGCTCGTTGATGGTCTGCCAGAGATTTTTCTCAAGCTGGTTGACCAGTTGTCACCTGAAAGGGCTGGCACTTCCTTATCCAGGACTCTGACCCTGATTCAGACCATTGGGACGGTCAACACCACAAGGATCTCATGTGGCAACAGCTGGTGCTTATTGGTTTTAAGCCGGTTCTGACTCCCACACCGGCCATCACCTGGCTTTTGCCCGATAGGTTGATGCCTTCTCCATCTCAGGATACTCCTAAGACAGTCCTGGCTCGGCCACCCCCGTCATCTCCACCGATTCCTGTGAAGCTGACACCCAAACAGCCAAAAACCAGTGCTCCAACAAAGGAGTCTCAGTCAGCCAAGGGGCTTCCCCATTGGCTGTCAGTCACTGTCACCCCTGACCATCTGCGGAGGGTCAGCAGGGACTCTGGTGGTCAACCCATCTTTGACAACTCCTCAGAGTCAGAGTGTTCCTCCCTGTACTCCTGTCCAATCGACATGGAGTTGGTGGTGGGGGGGGGCTCTCAATGGACGAAGTCTCTACTTCCTTTTGGGTCTTCTCTGCCTGATCGCTGAGTCTAGAGGTATAAAAACAGAGCCCGTCCAGAAATGGGCTCGCTATCTGTTGATCAAGATCCTCGACCAGGGAGATACTCTGATGGAGGCTTTCCTGGTGGCAGAGGCCATTCTTGGCCCTGCCCTGGAGCTTTGGCAGTGCCCCGCTTCTTGCCCTGTGCCCTCTGCCCGGATGGCCTGCAAATATGCAGTATCAACTGGTTCCCTCTTGGGATTCACACAACACCCCTCAGCCGAGGGGCTCATGGCCAATTCCGTGTTGAGGTGCTCTAGCAACACTGGGGATGTCGATGAGCCACCCAACAGAATCCAAGAAGTTGGACCACATGGCAAAAAAGGTCCATGCTGCCTCCTCACTTGATCTTCGTCAAGCAAGCTCAGCCTTCCTTATGGCCCACTTCTACTATGCCCTGCTGGGCACTCTGGTTGAGGTGCTTCCTCACGTACAGTCGGACATTCAGACCACAATCAAACAGGTACAGGACCAGGCTGTAACAAAGCAACAGCTCCAGACAGCCATGGGCAATGGGGACTCCTGTGCCAGCACCGTGGTAACCGCAGTGGCAATGCACACAGGGCTTGACTGAGGATTTCAACCTTCACAGCAGACACTCAGCACAAGCTGGCAGATGTTCCCTTCCTGGGTACCGACTTGTTCGGGCCTGGGGTCCAGGGCCACCTCACATGCATAGAAAAGTCCAGTGCCACCTTGGGCTCTGTGACATCTGCCGAAAAGGACCCCAAGGGCTCCAAGCAGCAGAAATGGAAGTCCTTTTTGTCCACCTCTACTTCTGCAGCCAACCCAGCCCCAGGCTGGTCAGCAGGCCCAGGCCAGGTGACCTTGGCCAAAGTCAGTGGTCTTAGTTGTCTGTACCCCTGGGAGGAGAGGCTCCGGTGGCTCCTGGGCCAGACCCTCCTCCTCCTCCTCCAAGCCTGCACAGTGATAGGGTGAGGGTGCCTCCCTCATGCCCATCACACCTCCCCTGGGTCCTCCCGTGAGGGGCCGGCTTGTCCACTTTTTTTCCTCCTGGTCTGCTATCACCATGAACAGGTGTGTTCTTGAAGTGGTCAGCCAATGTCTGCCTCTGGAATTCAAGCAGTATTCTCCTTGCTGAGCCTGCGCCCCACGGAAGGACTTGGTATCTGTAGACATTCTGTCAACTCTTTGGGATGACATAGCCCAGCTCCTCCACAAGAATGTTGTGGTTCCTATAGCGGATCCTCCAGAACACCCAGGGTTTGTCTCCAGGTACTCTCTGTTGCCAAAGCAGATGGGGGGGGGGGGGCTGGCACCCCATTCTAGATCTGCATGTCCTGAACAGTTCCTCAAATTATGCACCTCCAGGATGGTAACTCTGTCTGAGATCATACCATCTCTAGATGGGTATGTTCATAGAAATGAAGTACCAAGGCAGTAAGGAATTTCTGTAGTGTATTATAGCTACAAAAATATCATATCAGCCAGAATTTTTATATTGTTTTGTTGGTGATGTCATGTAGGGATAAAAAAGATAAACTGGCATTCCTCGCACAAGAACAGTTGTTTTACATTTATTGTAATACCCTCAATACTGATGTTTTTTCTTTGCTGAAATGTGACATGGAAGACTATGCCAGCTTTGTTGTTTGTTGCACTATCCATTTGATCGCATTTCCACCAATAAAAGCAATAACAAAATTAAACTGTTGTTGTTTCTTTTTTTCTATGTTTGTGAGTCTTATAGTTTCTATGCACTTTAAAAGAATGTGCCCAGAAAAAAGTGTGGCGTTTGTACATTTTAGTGTCCGTTGGTGCAGGCAGTATCATTTTTAAATATGCAGTCCAGGGATGTGGTATTTTGTTTAGTTTATCCCTCCTCCAGTTCCCCCTGACTCCTTGTTTAATATTGTACTCTGTTTTGCTTTGGGGTGCCGTGCCCCCGCTTTGCCAGTGGCAACCTTTGACCCACCCCTATGATTGATTCCTGTGCACCTTGCATACATTTGCCACCATCTCTGAGCTGGGATCCGCATTCTGTACCTGCGGGAATCCCGTAGAGTGATGCAGTAGGGGTGGGCTCTAAAAGCAGCTTAAAAGGTGCAGTTTTGGCATCAGGAACCCTTCTTGCTGTGGCATCACTGCACAAAGAGCTCCTCGTATCCTACCGAGTGACCCCCTGAACAAATGCCACAGTTCAACTGCTAGTACAAATTCCATGTGTTTTCGGCATCTCACTTATTCCACTGAGTGACCAGAGCAAAACTGAGCACCCACCTGATTCAGGATTGTGCAGCTTGTTATTCTGATTTCTGCCTTGGTAAGTAGGGACCTACATGAATAAGATTTTTTTGGGGAAAAAACTCTTTAAATGGACACCAAGCACTTTAGTGTCTTAGTACATATGCCGCAGGCTAATGCGCTGTCTTTGTACATCTGCCACAAGCTTATGTGGAGTCTTTGTGCAGCTGCCACAATTTCAGCACAGAGGGTCATAAGTGTATATTTTAGCAAAAATACATACATGTTTGTTGTTTTATATGTACCCTCTATGTTGTAATATCTGTGTGCTATTGAGGGACATAACAATCACACCTGAGCAGTATTAGTGAGCATATCATTTCCAGTGCCCTCAGACTGATTTGGCATTTTTCCTGTAACTCTATGGCAATTCTTCTGTGGATTACATTATTTCTTATGAAAGCAGAATTGCCCTGTTTTCCCCTATAACCAATGAATTTCTATGGGAGCAGTTTCCCTGTACGTAAATCAATTTTCCTGTAAAATACAGGAATCCCTGTAGAACTGGGAGCCCTGCATTTACAGATTTGAAAAAAAACTTTGCCTAATTTTAAATGTGCCCTCTGTGCTAACATTCTTGCAGCTGACCAAGCACACTGGACAAATTAATCTAGAAGCAAGGGCTGCAAATTCTATCCAGGTGTGTTTGGCCATTTCTTGCACCATGAGGCCTTGGTTTGTTGGGGTGGGTAGTTTGCCTCTGTTGTGTTGTGCAGAACCTTTGGCAGACCTATTTAATGCCTTACTACATTTGGGGTGTGTACCTCAGGACTGGAGGATGGCTCATGTGGTGCCCCTCCACAAGAGTGGCCCCAAGGATGAACCGGGAAACTACAGACCAGTGAGCCTCACATCCATCATAGGTAATCTAATGGAGACTATCCTGAAGGAGAGGCTGGTGGCCCTCCTAGAGGCCAAAGGACTACAGGACAGCAGACAGCATGGCTTTGTACTGGGCAGATCCTGACAAACCAACCTGGTGGAGTTCTATGACTGGGTAACTAGGCAATCGGACAGGGGCCATGCAGTGGATGTCCTGTATCTGGACTTCAGTAAGGCATTCGACTTGGTGCTGCATGGAAGGCTGGGAAGTAAGTTAGAAGGCACAGGGGCAGGTGCAAAGCTGGTGAGATGGGTAGGGTACTGGCTTCAGGGAAGGCAACAGAGGGTGGTGGTGGGTGGGGAGCTCTCACACCCAAGGGTAGTGATGAGCGGTGTTCCACAGGGCTCAGTGTTGGGACCAGAGTTGTTTGGGATATTCCTTGTAGACATATCATTGGGAATCAAGAGCAAGATCAGTCTGTTTGCTGATGATACCAAGGTAGGAGTAGTGGTGGATGACCTACGAGGATGGCAGGGGTTGCAGGGTGATCTGGCAAAGCTTGAAACCTGGTCAGACACCTGGCAACTGGGGTTTAATGCCAAGAAGTGCACGGTGCTACATTTTGGGATGAAGAACCCAAGGAAGAGTTACCAGCTGAGGGGACTGCAGCTAGCCCAGACAGAGGAGGAGAAGAATCTGGGTGTGCTCATTACAGGGTCAATGAACAACTCGGCACAATGTAGGAAGGCAGCTGCAAAGGCCAACAAAATACTGGGTTGCTTTGCAAGGGGTATATACTCAAGGAGGGAGGAGGTGATTCTGTATAGGTCATTAGTTAGACCGCACCTGGAGTACTGCATGCAGTATTTATTTATTTATTTATTTATTTGCTTTTGTTAACCGGGTGAGTACACTAGGCATAGGAATGCCTATTTTCAGGTACGACCCAGGAGGATACAAGTCAGATACAAAACAACCAACATCAATGTGACGCAGCACATAAAGGCCATACAATGCAAAGTTAGCCAGGAGAAAAAAACATCACAAACACTTGTAAGACTATATAATAGATGGTCAGGCAAAGCAGGTAATAAAACAAAGATACCAAGATAAAACTGGCGCCCGTATCTGAAGAGGGACATTAAGTTACTGGAAGGGGTGCAGCGCAGGGTGACAAAGATGATCAAGGGGCTGGGGGACTTATCATATGAGAGGAGGCTGAGGGAGTTGAACATGTACTCGCTGGAGGAGAGGAGGGACAGGGGGGACATGACTGAAACCTTTAAGTACATGAAAGGAAAAAACAAGACAGGAACAGAGGGACTGTTCAAAGTAAGGAAGGGGAGGGACACAGGGCCATGATATGAGACTGGAGGGAGGAAGGTTGAGGAGGAGATGAGCAGACACTTTTTTACAGAGAGGGTGGTGGCTGGGTGGAATGCATTACCTGCAGAAGTGATATCCAGTAGAACAGTGGACTGCTTCAAAACGGGATGGGACACAACAAGGGGGAGGGTCAATGAAGGGGAAGGGTGGAAGGGAGGGACAGCTGCAGAATAAGGGGTGCTAGCTGCACATTCGAGCTGACTTGATAGACCTCTAGGCCTTTATCTGCTGGCAAATTTCGTATGTTCATAAATATTGATTTGGAATGTTACCTGCCAGCATAATGTCTGACCATTGCTGTGCAAGCACACCGGGGCACATTAATTTAAAATTCTGGTTCTTTGTCCCAGTGTGTTTGCTGAGAGCCGCTCGGCCATCTTGTGCACCTTGAGGCCTCGGCTTGTTTTGAGGTGGGGGGGGCGGATGGATTGTACTGTTTGCCTCTTGTTTGTAACCAAAATGTTGATTTTGATGTTAACTTGCCAGAATGATGTCCGACTGTAGCTGGGCAAGCACATGTGGACAAATTAATTTAAAA
The DNA here is from genome assembly GCA_016271365.2 of Neoceratodus forsteri. Classification (NCBI taxonomy): domain Eukaryota; kingdom Metazoa; phylum Chordata; order Ceratodontiformes; family Ceratodontidae; genus Neoceratodus; species Neoceratodus forsteri. The sequence goes on from CM057449.1 coordinate 742,306,231, forward strand.
GTGCGGTCATAAATTCTGGTTCATTGTCCTGGTATGTTTACTCAGAGACTTCTTGTGCACCATGAGGCCTCTACTTGTTTGGGGGGGTGGATGGCAGTGGATTGCAATGTTTGACTCTTGTTTGCTGCCAAAACGTTGATTTTGATATTAGCTTGCCAGCATGATGTCAAGCTGTAGCTGGACAATCACACCTGGACAAATTAGTTTACAAGCACAGTCGTAAAATTCTAATTCTTTCTCCCAGTGTGTTTGCACAGAGACGCTCAACCATCCTGTGCACCATGCAGCCTCAGCTTGTTTGGGGGGGGGGTGGATTGTACTGTTTGCCTCATGTTTGCTGCCAAAATGTTGATTTTGATGTTAACTTGCCAGCATGATGTCTAGCCACAGCTGGGCAATCACACCTGGACAAATTAATTTAAAAGTGCAGTCTTTAAATTATGGTTCTTTGTCCTGGTGTGTTTGCTCAGAGACAATCAGCCATCTTGTGCACCATGTATCCTTTGCTTGTTTGAGGGGTGGGGTGGATTGAACTGTTTGCCTCTTATCTGTTGCTGAAACGTTTATTTTGAAATGATGCTTGCCAACATGCTATCTGACTGTAGCTGGGCAAGCAGACCTGGACAAATTAATTTAAAAGCACAGTCTTTAAATGCTGGTTCTTTGTCCTGGTGTGTTTTCTCAGAGATGCTCTGCCATCTTGTGCACCATGTGGCACTGACTTGTTTGGGGGGTGGGGTGGATTGTACTGTTTGCATCTTGTTTGTTGCCAAAATGTTTATTCTGAAGTTACTTGCCAGCATGATGTCCAACTGTTGCTGGACAAGCACACCTGGGGCAGAAAAAAAAAGAGAAACATCCTGGTCCTGTCACTCTGTGCCCCAGTGTGTTTGCTCTGAGATACTAGGCCATCTTGTGCACCATGTGGCCTTGCTTTGTGGCGGATGGGGGTGGATTGTGCTGCTTGCCTTGGTTTGTTGTTTAAAGGTTTATTTTGATTTTACATGCCAGCATGATATCCGACCGTTGCTGGCCAAGCACACCTGGGCAAATGTAACAGCTTAGTTTTCTGTTAAATTAAAAGAGAAAAAAATATATGGGCCTGCCACTCTTTGTCCCAGTGTGTTTGCTCAGAGATGCTCAGCCATCTCGTGCACCATGCAGCCTTGGTTTGTCCTCTTGCCTGTATTGTGTAGCATGTGCAGCCTCCCAGGTACACCATATCCAGTGGAATGCGCAGCTCTGTCAGTATGCCATTTTGCCTCTTTTCTTCAGCACGTCGTACTGTGTGTGAAACCTTTTTGGCGCAGTACGTCGTATTGTGTAGATGTGCAGCCTCCCAGGTACGTCCTTGATGGAAAAGCGCAACTCCATCAACCACGCCGTCTTGCTTTTCTTCAGCTCATCCTACTGTGTGTGAAACCTTTTCGGTGCAGTGCGTCGTATTATGTAGCATGTTCAACCTCGTAGGCACACCATATCCAGTGGATTGCGCAGCTCCATCAGCATGCCATCTTGCCTCTTTTCTTCAGCTCGTCTTACTGTGTGCAAAACCTTTTTGGTGCAGTGCGTCGTATTGTGCAGCACGTGCAGCCTCCCAGGTACTCCATATCCAGTGAAATGTGCAGCTCCATCAGTACACCAGCTTGCCTCTTTTCTTCAGCTTGTCCTACTGTGTGTGAAACCTTTTCAGTGCAGTGCGTCATATTGTGTAGCATGTGCAGCCTCCAAGGTACACCGTATCCAGTGGAATGCACAGCTCCATCAGTACGCCATCATGCCTGTTTTCTTCAGCTCATCCTACTGCGTGTGAAACCTTTTCAGTGCAGTGCGTCATATTGTGTAGCATGTGCAGCCTCCCAGGTACACCATATCCAGTTGAACGTACAGCTCCATCAGTACGCCACCTTGCCTGTTTTCTTCAGCTCGTCCTACTGTGTGTGAAACCTTGTCAGTGCAGTGCATCTTATTGTGTAGCATGTGCAGCCTCCCAGGTACACCGTATCCAGTGGAATGCGCAGTTCCGTCAGTATGGCATCTTGCCTCTTTTCTTCAGATCATCCTACTGTGTGTGAAACCTTTTCGGTGCAGTGCATCATACTGTGTAGCATGTGCAGCCTCCCAGGTACACTGTATCCAGTGGAATGCATAGCTCTGTCATTACTTCATCTTGTCTCTTCTTCAGCTCATCCTACTATGTGTGAAACCTTTTCAGCACCCTTATTTGCTGCAGTATTACTCAGTGCACATGGAATACTCATGTTCTGCTGTTTCCTCAGATCTGAAAACTGATTGTCTTCAACTTTCTTTTATTTTACGCCATGAACAACCAAAGGAGAAGACCATACGTGTCTGCAAACACACTGCTGAAAGTTGCAGCAATTTCAAGTCCTCTCTCTGTAAAATAAAGATTACGCCATTATAGAGAGAAGTTGAAGGCTGACACCAGTCATTATGATGACTATAAATAGAAATCTGTGTCCCGTGCAAAGGCCTACAGGGAGAACATGAATGAAGAGCAGCTTGCTATCTATTGAGAGAAACAGCGCCTTAGGCAGTACCGACTGAAGCTTAAGGAAAAGAAGGCCTTGGAAAGTGTGCAGTCACCAGAGCCGAGAGGGGAAAAAAGCAAGAGCGTGAAAAATGGAGGGAGCAGAAAAAAGAGCTGCGTGCATCAAAGACAGCACAGAAAAGAAGATGGATAAACGAAAGAAGGCGTGAAAAGTACAATGCGAGGCATGTAGCAGAAATGACTGAAATTGCTGTCACCACCAGCACCCCCACAGACACCAACAATGACGCCACAGCCAAGTTTCAACCCTGTCACAGCTGATCCCCATTCAGTAAGTGCTATCAGGAAAGCAGTGCAAAGGGCACGTGGAGGGATACCATGATCACCATCCCGCTTTGCTGCCACAGTTGCACGCATTGTCTATTCTGCATCATCAGCCAAAAAGTCCGCACTGGCGAAAAAGAACCTCACTTGCCATACAAACCTACAAGTGAAATTGGTGGAAGTGATGAAGGAGAAACTGAGCACTCTAAAATGTACCAAATAACCTGAGGGAAGACGATTAAGATGAGAATTAATAAGTTTGTTGTCAATTCTAAAAAAATACCATTTGCTACAAACTGTAAGCAATACCTTGGGCATCAGTTGGACCAGGATGACGACCATATCAAGGGGCATTCAAAAAGGCACACATAAATCTGCATTGCCTGGTGAAACTGTCCAGCAAGTGAGGGACTTCTACAAAGGAGTAGCTATGCCACTGCCTCACAAGAAAGCGTTCTCCAAATGAATGGGCAAAACAAAGTAATTCCTGGCAAAATCCCTATCTGTGCTGCATGCAAAGTTCTGCATGGAACATCCGGAAGTATCAATTGGAAAAAGTAAGTTTAATACTTTGCGGCCATGGAACATAAAACTGCAAGGGAACTGAAGATGGAGCAGCGTCTCTGCGAATACTGTGCAAACGCAAATTATTAAAGCTTTGTTCATTGAACCGTGTCGCCGATACGCATCACACACTGGATTGTCGAGTGCCAAATATTTATGACATGGTGGCAATTATCATGTGCAGAAGAGTACCAAGACAAACATTTTACAGAAAAGAATGTGTTGAAAAAACTTGTGACAATTGTAGCACCAGTGCTCTTGAGGACAGATTTGCTGACCTCCTGAAATGGCATGGACAGGATACAGTGAGGTGGCAGCAGTGGGAGACCGTAAAAGTGACTTTCAACAATGGGCAAACTAAGTCCCATAAAGTACTGAAAACAAAGAAAACAGCACTTTCTCATTTTGTAGGAATCATAAAGGAAGACTTCACATTTCTGGGGCGTCACCGGCACGTGGCATCATGGTAGCAACACCAATTAAAAACATTGTCCAAAAATATGCCTGAGCATACCTCTCAAGTGTCCCTGATTTTCAGGGATGTCCCTGATTTTGCCTCAGATATTTCCTCTGTCCCCCGTAAAATTTGTGTTCCTGTGACAAAACAGTGGAGATTAAAAGCACAAAATAATATCAAACATTAAAGTAACAGACTTGTTATTCTCCAGAAAATGCATATTAACACAAATCCTTTTATTCTGTCAGCTTTCTGAGTGAATAGTACCAGGTTTTAAGATGTGTCCCTGATTTGGGATCTTTGTCCCTGATTTTTTTAAGCCTTGTCCCTGATTCATGAGGCAAGAGGTTGACAGGTATGTGCCTGAGGGATGGGTCCTAATGGTTTTGGACTTGGCTAAGAATTATGCCAGCAACTATCAAGACGAAGTGCAATCATGTCACTGGCATCACATGCAGGCCACTGTACACCCGGTGCTTTCCTACTATCGGTGCATGCACTGTGTGAACACTGTCAGAGAATCCTTGGTTTTCATTTCAAGTGACTTGAAGCATGACCACAGTGCCGTGCGTCATTTCATGAAACTGGCAAACACACACCTTCAAACAGTTTAGACCATAACCATCAGTAAGGAGGTGCAGTTCACAGATGGCTACTGTAAGCCAGTATAAATCTAAATCTGCCTTCTATGACATTTCACAAGTGCACACAAAATATGGCTTCCCCATTGATCATGCCTTTTTTGGATCCCACCATGGAAAAGGTCCCTCTGACGGTGAGAGTGGAGTCGACAAATCAACGGCAACAGGACCTACGGGGAGAGGCTTGAAGAGCTAAATATGTACACATTGAAAGAGAGAAGGGACCGGGGGGACATGATAGAGGTCTTCAGGTACATGAAGGGGGTAAATAGGGGAGGAGCAGTCAGGGTGCTTTGAAGGAAGGAGGAAGGGGCAACTAGAGGGCATGGGTGGAAGCTGAAGGGGGGGAAGATTCAGGGGAGAAAGGAGGAGGTGTTACTTCACTGAGAGGGTGGAGGAGCCATGGAATGCGCTGCCCAGAGGGCTGGTGGAGGAGTTCAAGACGGGGTGGGACAGGTACAGGGGAAGGGTTCTGGAAGCAAAATCCAAAGCAGCGAGAACATCCAGAACTGGGAAGGGAGAAGCCAGAGAAGGCAAGGGGGGCAGCAAGGTCAGCTCCCAGGGTGGGGGGCTGACCAAACGAGCAGACGCGAAAGACCGTTAGGACTATTCTGCTGGCATTTTAGTATGTTAGTAACTAAGGCAGTGACATCAAGGCTAGCAGTCATATCCTCAGCGAAAGAACTTTTTAAGTACTGCAAAAAAAAACTAACAATACAGCTTACTGATGATGGATGCAAACATACCTTAAGAATATTCTTCTGGGTGGGTGACAATGAGATACGCAAGCCAGAAGGACCTGTTCTTAAAACTGTACAGGGGACACACAAAATAGAGTGTCAGTTCAGTCGCCAATGGTATTGTTGTAGTCAGGGATTACAACTGTTTCTGCACTGCTTACAAGATGGATGAAGGAGTGTGTGAAAATGCCAGCCATGTGGGTCCGTGGATGGAAAAGATACTGAGGGAATCCCCTGGTGTTTTTAATTTTTTTTATTATCTATTTTTGCCCAACATCTCCTCCGGTAGTGTACCTGACTCCTTCTGACTTCTACTACCTGCCCCAGAAGTTTCTCCATGGAGTGTTGGCTTACCTCCCAGGCGAGGTTGCAGTGGGGGGGCCTCCCCTTACCTCTGCCCCAGGGAATCAAATCTGCATTGGGACCTCGGTACTATGGCATTCGGCGGTCAGAGTGAGGGCCCACTTACAGACCCTCACATCAGTGTTGCTCCAGAAGAGGAGTATTTTTCTTAGATGTATGCCCCCTAGCGTGACGTGCCACATGATGCCATAGCAATTATGCCTGCATCTGTTGTGCCCCCCTCTGTTGCAGGCATCAGGGCTGTGCTACCTCTGGTTGATGCCAGAGGGCAGTCCACCCCCGAGCCATCGGATGCTCAGACATTCTACCCCCAGCCGGCCCTCTGGTGCCCGGGCCCACTCCAGAACCCGGGTCACCAGCGTCGCAAGCAGAAATCCAACCGCTGCACTGATGGGCCAGCTCTGGTATTTTTAACAGAAAGCAGAACAACAACCTGGTGCCATCAACTACAGCTGTACAAATTGATATAGCCCATGCCATGGAACAACTTCCTGTCAACACGCCAGAAAATAACATGGATGCCGATGTACAGAACATGCTGGACAACGTACTTTCTAACAGTGTCCCTGTCAGCACAGAGCCCACCCCCACACCAGTCAACATTTAAAATAACATATGTGCCAATGTACAGAACACACTGGACAATGTACTTTCTGACAGTGCCCCTGTCAGGACAGAGCATTCCCCCCATGGCAGTCAACTTTGAAAATAACATGGATACCCCACCACCAGTCAACATTTAAAATAACATATGTGCCAATGTACAGAACATGCTGGACAGTGTACTTCCTGACAGTGCCCCTGTTGGCACAGAGCCCACTCCCACACCAGTCAACACTGCGCAATCTACCACAGGCTCCACCTGTGGCACACAATGGAAAAAAGTCCAAAGACTGGATATAAACATACAGCACTTCCATGCTGTTTATTATTTAAACTGTTTTTACACTGGACAAGTGAAATCGGTTACTGAACAGACAGTGGAATTTAGCTTTCTGCATCAGTGTGGGGGTGCAGCATTCACATGGCCCAGACATGACGACCGTGACAACATATGGAGTTTTCCATGGACCACTGAACATGTGTGCGAAGCCACCTTTTAAACTAACACCTGAAGAAGCACAGACAATCCAAGAGAAATATGACAAACTGAAACAAAAAGTGGAATTAAGGATTGCAGGCTACCTTGGGCATAAAATGGACAGTATTGATAATATTTGGATATTAAAGGGATAAAGGATGTAAATGTATTGCTTACAGTTCTTTCCATAGTTAGAGTTATTGTTTAAAGTCTTTCCCTTACTTAGATGTATTGCTTAGTTTTTCACAACTTTTGATTTCTTGCTTAAAGGTTTTTTTATGTAACTTAGAACTTATGTACTTAGATGTAGTGCTTAATGTTTTTCCCTTAGATTTATTGCCTAGTTTTTCATGTATTTAGATTTCTTGCTTAAAGTTTTTCATATAGCTTAGAGTTTTTTTATGTACGTAGATTTATTGCTTAAAATTTTTTATGTACATAGTAACTATTATGTTTTTTGCAATGTTTGCCATGCCATTTTATGAATTTGATTATTAGTGAATTTTTTTTTATCACACAGCAGTTGTTCTGCTTCCTTTGTACATGCATCATAAATGTTTGGTGCCCAATGTACATACACCACGATGAGCATTCTTGTTACCAGGCATCTTTAAGACAGTTACCTTACCACATGCCCACTTTTAACCAGTTTGATCATTTTATCTCAGAACACACTGAAATGTATAAATCTGCTTATTAGTAACATTTGTTTTCAATTACAGCAGCTGATTGGCGTCTGTGTACACGCGTCACCACCATTTGATGTCCACATACATACACCACGGTGTCCATGTACATACACAATGGTGCCCATGTACATACACCATGGTGTCCATGTACATACACCACAGTGTCCACTGTACGAACACCATGGTGAGCTGTCTTGTTCACGGAAACCATTAAGGCAGTTATCTTACCGCATACCCACTTTTTACTGGTTTGATCATGGTATCTCAAAGTACATTCAAAATTTGATATATTTTAATTTAAAAAATGTTACCTTCATGTCACACTTTGGTACACCATTTTCATGAACATAGCCAGAACAAAACATGTGGTTTTGCTCCCTGAATCTTCAGGATACATTCTTTCACATCCCGATCCATCCATATCATCGAAGTTTCCTCCGCTTCTGAGCAGGGAGATCCCTCTACGAGTTCCAGGCCATGCCATTTGGTCTTTCTTCAGCTCCCAGGGTCTTCACCAAGCACACTGCAGTGGTGGCAGCTTACCCGAGGCAACAGAGGGTCCAGGTTTACCCTTACCTGGACAATGGACTGATTGCAGGTCCCTCCAGGCAGGAGGTAGAGCAGTACAGGGACCTGGCCCTCCAGACCTCTATCTCCCTTCGCCTCCTGGTCAACAAGGCCAAGTCAGAATTTGTGCCTTTGCAGGTGAACAACTTCATCAGGGTGGAGCGCAACTCTTGCTGAGCCAGAGCCTGGCTCCCAGCGGACAGGGTGGTGGCTCTCTCCTCCTTTGCCTAATCATTTTGGGTTGGGCAACTGCACCCTGCCCAGGACTTCCTGTGCCTACTGGGCTACATGGCAGCCTGCACCAGCATGGTCTGATGGGCCCACTGGAGAATGCGCTCCCTGCACTGGGAGCTGACCAGCCAGTTGTCTCAGCACCTGGGTCAATTCGACCAGCTAGTCACTGTGACACAAAGGATGTAGGATGCCCTTCAGTGGTGGTTAGTCCCAGAGCATCTGCAGGAAGGGATCCCATTTGTCCACCCAGCACCAACAATCATCCTGATGACTGATGCCTCTCTCACAGGCTGGGGTGCCCACCTAGGGGAACACAGTGTCCACGGGCTCCGTACCCCAGAGGAGTCCCAATGCCACATCAACCTGCTGTAGCTCCGAGCAGTTCGGCTGGCACTGACTGCATTTGCTCCTCACATTCGGGGTCAGATGGTCCAAGTCCAGACAGACAACACCACGGCCATGTAGTATCTTAACAAGCCGGGTGAGATGCACTCCTTGCCTCTGTGCAAGGAAGCTCTCCATGTATGGAACCTCGTGCGCAGCCTGGAGGCTAATCTCCTAGCCATCCATGTGGCAGGGGCCTCCAACTTGCTGGCAGACACTCTCAGTCAGGTGGGCAAGGCATCTCACTACTGCTCTCACTGCCCAGAGGTAGTACACGGTCTATTCTCCCAGTGGGACACCCGTCAGGTGGATCTGTTCACCTCCAAGGAGAATGCAAAGCTGAGGCAGTTTTGTGCCACCCCCCTCAGCAGGGACCACTACAGGGGGATGCCTTCTCAAGGCCCTGGATCCCAGGCCTCTTCTATGCCTTCCCTCCAGTTCTCTTGATCTACAAGGTGCTTCTCAAGGCCAGGAGGGACAAGGCACAGATGATCCTGGTGTCTCTGGACTGGCTCCACTAGTTCTGGTACCACGATCTCCTCAGTCTCAGAAGCAGGCTCCAGAGGCATCTTCCTCTTGCCAGGACCTGCTCACCATCAATCTTGCCTGCTCTGCTGGAAGCTGAGAAACTTGCTGTACTGCAGAGAACAAACTAGAACGCATTTGAGGAACTGGGAACTTGGTAAAACATAATATTGTAGGGGACTAGGAAGGTAAGCTACACTTTCTACAGAAAGTTTCATTATTTTCTTATTGGCATTAAGAATTGCAGGATTCCATTAAAGTGTAGTAATTTTATAACCAGAGGGATTGAAATACAACTGAAGTTGCTTGATTTCTGTGCTAGACACATAGGATTTGGAAGGATATTTGTGCAATATTTTAGAAGTGTCCTGCTAGCTAAGCAGTGAGTTTATCCCTGGTTTCAGATAAAGGGTTTGTGTGTGTATTAGAAACAGACACAGCAAATTTTCTTCACTGAAAGGCCTGCTTACATCACTAGTCAATCAATTGATTCTGGGTGGGGCTTTTATCACTGTTCTGTCTTAAGACATACTACACAGAGAAAAGCCAGTCAGAAAAGACTTGCCTGCTCTGTTGGAAGCTGAGAAACTTGCTATACTGCAGAGAACAAACTAGCACACATTTGAGGAACTGGGAACTTGGTAAAACATAATATTGTAGGGGACTAGGAAGGTAAGCTACACTTTCTACAGAAAGTTTCATTATTTTCTTATTGGCATTAAGAATTGCAGGATTCCATTAAAGTGTAGTAATTTTATAACCAGAGGGATTGAAATACAACTGAAGTTGCTTGATTTCTGTGCTAGACACATAGGATTTGGAAGATTATTTGTGTAATATTTTAGAAGTGTCCTGCTGGCTAAGCAGTGAGTTTATCCCTGGTTTCAGATAAAGGGTTTGTGTGTGTATTAGAAACAGACACAGCAAATTGTCTTCACTGAAAGGCCTGCTTACATTACAGGTGTCACTAGTTAAACAATTGATTCTGGGTGGGGCTTTTATCACTGTTCTGTCTTAAGACATACTACACAGAGAAAAGTCAGTCAGAAAAGACTTGCCTGCTCTGTTGGAAGCTGAGAAACTTGCTATACTGCAGAGAACAAACTAGAATGCATTTGAGGGACTGGGAACTTGGTAAAACATAATATTGTAGGGGACCGGGAAGGTAAGCTACACTTTCTACAGAAAGTTTCATTATTTTCTTATTGGCATTAAGAACTGCAGGATTCCATTAAAGTGTACTAATTTTATAACCAGAGGGATTGAAATACAACTGAAGTTACTTGATTTCTGTGCTAGACACATAGGATTTGGAAGGATATTTGTGCAATATTTTAGAAGTGTCCTGCTAGCTGAACAGTGAGTTCGTTTTTATCCCTGGACTCAGTAGAGTGGTTTGTGTAGGAGCAGTGGTCTAGTACATTGTGGTGTTGGTTGACTTACTATAAAGGGCAGTACTCACCAGGGTGGTGGAGCAGTGGTGTATTTGATTGTTTCTAACAGTCACCAGTGGTTGTGGCCTACCCACCCACCCTTCCCCTCACCCGCCCACCCCAAGTGGCATTTCTTATAGCCAAGGTTCTGACATCACTTCCTCAACAGGTCTTGGAGCAGAACTATATTCTTAATTACCAGCACAGTGCATAAAGGGTAAGTACACAGAAACAAACAAAAAAAATGATATATTACTCATTGTATATTATAAGGAAGAGGGACATGTGGGGAGTGGTGCAATGCACTGGCTGTGGGGCAGCAATTTTCCGGGAGACATTCTGGAACCTGCATTGCTGCCCTATTTGCAGGCAACTATCAGCTCTGAGGGAGGAGGTTGCCCACCTCCAGGCTGAACTGGCAAGGACTAAGGAGGCCTCCCCCACCCAAAGAGCATCAGTTCCAAAACCACTGTCTCAGAGGTTGCCATGTGTGAAGAGCAGATGGACCACAGTAGGTTCTGGGAGGCTGAGGGTGGTGGAACAGAGGCGTAGCCCCTGAGTTGCACCTCTACACAAATCATATGTCAGTCTGGCAAATCAAGGTTCTTCTATGAGGACACCATCATTGGAGACCAAGAAGAATGCTGGGAACATCCACAAGGGAGACCCACAAAAGAGTGGCAAGGGACACCACAGGGGAAAGAAACAGCTTCTGATAGGGGACTCAATTGTTAGGGGTGTAGACCTGGGGAAGGGAGAGGAGAGGAGAGGAGAGGGAAGTAAGGTGCCTGTCTGGTACCATTGCTTGGAGGGACAGGAAGTGAATCCTCAGGATTGCAGAAGCAGCATCACAGGAGAGGAAACTAGATATCATTGTCCACCTCGGGACAAATGACCTAGCTAGGCATGAGATCAGTACAGTGCAGGATGAATTTGTGGAGTTGGGGAGGGGCCTCAGAGAGGTAGCAAGCACGGTAACCTTCTCAGAGGTCCTGCCAGTCTATGGCAGGGGTGAGGCTAGGGTACTGCACACCATGCAGTTTAATGAATAGTTGCAAAACTGGTGCAGAGCACAGGGCTTTGGCTTCATTGGGGACTGGGGGTCCACCTGGAGAGATGAAGGTCTATACTGGCATGATGGTCTGCATCTGTCCAGGAAGGGAAACACGCTCCTAGGTGACAGGTTTAAAGGCTTCCCTGGCCAGCTTTTAAACTAGCCAAGGGGGGAGGTGCTGACAGGAAACAGGAAAGTTCAAGCCTTCCCCCACAAAACATGGCAGGTAGTAGGGTAAACACTGAGGTACAGAGCTTGACGGAGGGCAGGACAGGGGTAAATGGAAAGATGGACAAGGGCAATAACAGCAGGGATGGGGTAAAAAAGGATAAAGCCAACATTAAATGGAGGACAATGAGTACCAATGCCCATAGTCTTGGAAACAAGCTTCCAGAGCTAGTAGCCCTGATGGAAGAGGAACACTTGGATATTGTGGCAGTCACAGAAACATGGTACATGGAGAACCATGACTGAGATGTCAACATACCAGGGTACACAATCTACAGAAGGGACAGGAAGGGTAAAAGAGGAGGTGGAGTAGCTCTCTACATAAGGGAAGGGATCAAAGCTACAGAACTAAAAAGTAAAGGGGGAGGACAAGAGGAACGCTGGGTCACCTTGGAGACAGAGAATGGTATCACAATCCGCATGGGGTTGTATACAGACCCCCATCTCAAGGGGAGGAAATGGACAAGAAAATGATAGAGGGCATTCTCAAAATGGCTGAAAAAGCGGATATACTGTTGATGGGGGGCCTGAATATGCCAGATGTTAACTGGGCGACATGGACTGCAGCCACATCCAAGAGTAGGGTCATTCTCAATGCCCTACAGGGAGCATGCCTTAGACAGCTAGTGGTGGAACCCACTTGGGAGGGAGCAATAATAGACCTGGTGCTCTCAAATGGAGAGAGGATCACAAACTTAGAAGTCAGTAGACATCTGGGAACAAGCGACCACTGCACAGTGTGCTTCACAATAAACACAACCATAGAGACAAGCCATACAAAGACAAGGATACTGGACTTTAGAAGGGCTGACTTTGGCATAATGGGTGAATACCCGAGGAATGCATTAGCAAATGGCCAAAAAGGAGGGGTGGAAGAACAATGGAGAAAAATCAAAACTGCCATCATGGAGGCAACAAGCCTCTGTGTGAAACAAATAAAGAAAACAAAGCGGAATAAAAAAACACTATGGCTCTCAAAAGAGGTGTCAGGGAAGGTTAAGGAGAAAAAGGCTGCATTCAAAAAGTATAAGGAATCACAGACGGAGCACGACAGGGAATTGTATCAATTAAAGCAGAAAGAAGTGGGGTAGGCAGTTAGAAAAGCAAAGGCCCAAACTGAGGAAAAGATTGCCAACTCAGTTAAGAAGGGGGATAAAACCTTTTATAGGTACATTAGGGAGCATAGAAAGGTTAAGGGAGGGATAGTGAAGATTAATAAAGAAGAGGGGAGGTGGGCAGAGGGAGACAGTGAAAAGGCAGAGATACTGAATGAATACTTTTGCTCAGTATTCACAAAAGAGGAAGAGGAGGAGTTACCTAAACCAAACAGTAGAAGCACTCTGTTTGTGGGATTGACACCAGTCCATTTACAGAAGAAAGAGTACTGAAAGAACTCCTAAAACTCAAGGTGGACAAAGCAATGGGGCCTGACGGGATTCACCCTAGAATCCTAAAAGAGCTAAGGGAGGACCTAGAGACACCACTAATCACACTTTTTAACAAATCATGGGAAGATGGGGTGGTACCTGAGGACTGGAGGAGGGCAGATGTGATTCCCCTTCACAACAGTGGGAGCAAGGCAGAAACAGGAAACTACAGACCTGTTAGTTTAACCTCAGTGGTGGGGAAAATGATGGAATCACTTCTGAAAGAAAGAATTGTTGAGTACCTAGAGGCCAGCGGGGCACAGGACCCAAAGCAGCATGGATTTACAGCAGAAAGGTCATGTCAGACGAATCTAATTGATTTCTTTGACTGGGTGACCAAAGTAATAGACCAGGGAGGGGCTGTGGATATGGCCTACCTAGACTTTAGCAAGGCATTTGACACAGTCCCGCACAAAAGATTAAGTTAGCCAGCCTGGGAATGGGTCCCAGGGTGGTAGCCTGGGTAGCAAACTGGCTGCACAATAGGACACAGAAGGTAATAGTGAATGGCATACATTCTGAAGAAAGGGGGGTTACTAGTGGAGTACCTCAGGGCTCAGTACTGGGTCCAGTCCTCTTTAATGTCTTTATAGGTGACATTGCAGAAGGTCTGGAAGGAAAGGTATGCCTCTTTGCGGATGGCACAAAGATCTGTAACAGAGTTGATACACAAGGGGTAGAAAGGATGAGAAGGGACTTGGCAAGGTTGGAGGAATGGTCAGACATATGGCAACTTAGATTCAATGCAAAGTGAAAGTAATGCCTGGGAAATAAAATCCAGGAAAGAGTACACAATAGCAGGGGAGTACTAACGACAACAATAATGGAAGGGATCTGGGTGTAGTCATCAGATGACCTAAATGCGTAAGCAATGTGAGAAGTCAGTAAGGAGAGCCAGGGATACTGGGATGCAAGGAGGGGCATCACAAGTAGAAAAAGGAAGTGGTTATCCTCTATACAGACAGTTGGTGAGGCCCCATCTGGAGTACATAGATACATAGATACATAGACAGTGTCGGCAGATAAGGGCCTATGGCCCACCTAGTCTGCCCATTTGAGCTTGTAAGTTCAGTTTGTTTTCTAGAAGTCTATTTCCCTACCCTGACCTCCTAAATTCCTTTATGTCTATCCCCATTCTTAAAATCCGTGATTGTTTCAGCTCCCACCACTTCCTCTGGCAGGGTGTTCCACTTGTCCACCACCGCTCTGTGGAGAAATTCTTTCTCATGTTTCCTCTGAATCGTCCTCCCTTCATATTCATCCCATGCCCTCTAGTCCTGAAACATCTTTTTCACTTAAAAATAGTGTTTTCCTGCACCCTGTTCCTCCCTGTAAGATACTTGTATGTCTCTATCATATCCCCTCTCTCCCTCCTTCCTCTCCTCCAGGGAGTACATGTTCAGTTCCTTCAACCTGTCTTCATAGGACTTGTGATGCAACCCATGCACAATCTTTGTTGCCCTCCTCTGAACCTTCTCTACCCTGTCTATGTCCTTACGTAGGTATGGTCTCCAGAACTGTACTGTACTCCAGGTGGGGCCTCACTAGTGTCTTGTATACGGAATTATGACCTCCCTTTTCCTGCTGGTGATGCCCTGCCTATACATCCCAGCATCCTATTTGCTTTACCTGATGCCTTGTCACACTGTTTCCTACCTTGAGGTCATCAGAGATGACAACCCAAGATCCCTTTCCTGCTTGGTGGCTATATCCTCACCCCCAACTGATATATTGTGCCAGGGTTTTGTGCCCCATATGCATTATCTTGCACTTCTTTGCATTGAATTTCAACTGCCAAACCCTTGACCATTCTTCAAGTTTCTGCAGGTCCCTTCTCATTCTGTCTACACCTCTGGTGTGTCTACTCTGTTACAGAGCTTGTGTCATCAGCGAACAGTGAAATTCTGCCTTCTAGATCCTGGCAACGCCACTGATGAAGATGTTGAATAGGACCCGGTCCCAGCACTGATCCCTGTGGTACCCCACTGGTCACTCTTCCTCTGTGGAGTGACAGCCATTTACCACCACCTCTGTGTCCTGCCACCCAGCCAGTTACCTACCCACCACACTACTGTCCTGCCCACACCCATATTCCCCAGTTTGTGTAATAGTCTTCTATGTGGCACAGTGTCAAAGGCCTTGCTGAAGTCCAGATAGGCCATGTCCACTGCCCTCCCCTGATCCACCTCCTAGTCACCCAGTCAAAAATTCAACGAGGTTGGTCTGACATGACCTCCCTGGTGAAACCATGCTGCCTTGGGTCCTGTAGTCCATTGACAACCAGATGTTCCCACCAATCTCTCCTTCAGTAGTGCTTCCATGATCTTTCCCACTACCGAGGTGAGGCTGACTGGTCTGTGAGTTCCCTGCTTCCTCTTTGTTCCCACTTTTGTATAGGGGACTACATCTGCTGTCCTCCAGTCTTTGGGTACCTCCCTGTTTCCAGTGATTGGCTGAACAGATAGCCAGAGGTTCAGCCACCACCTCTCTTAGTTCTTTAAGGACCCTGGGTGCACCCCATCTGGCCCCATTGCTTTATCAGCTCTTATTACTTCCAGTTCCTTCGGACCCTTTCTGTAAAGGGACTTGTGTCCATTCTGCACCATTCTCACCCCTTGTACTCCCTTCAGACCCATTACCCCTCTTCCTTAGTAAAGACTGAGCAGAAATACTCTGTTCAATCTGTCAGCTTTACTGTTTCGCCTCCACGCTGGCTCCCATCCTCCCCTTCAGTCTCACTATCCCTCCCTTTGTCCTTCTTTTTCACTTATGTACCTGTAAAGGTTTGTCCCTTTACCCACTGATTTGCAATGTGTTCTTCTGTCTGAGCTTTGGCTTCCCTTACTGACTTCCCTGCCTCCCTTTGTTTCCCTGGTACTTCTCCCTATCCCCTTCTGCCTGTGTCTTTTTGTATTGCCTGAATGCAATCTTTTGACTTTCACTTTCTTTGCTACCTCTTTGGAAAACCATAATGGTCTCTTCTTTCTTTTCCTCTTGCTAACCTGCTTAATGCATAATTCTGTTGTTCTTATAATCCCTTTTAAATACTGCCCACTGTTCCTCAATCCCTGATTCCTGTCCCATTCCCTTAATGCCTCTTCAAGCATCTCCCCATTTTCCCAAAGTCTGCCCCCTAAAATCCAGGATACGTGTTTTGTGTGGGTTTGGTATTGCTCTTTCTGTGATTTCAAACCACAATGACTGAGTGGTCACTGTTACCCAGGTGCTCCCCACTGTTACCCCCATCACACTGTCCCTGTTTGTGAGCACAAGGTCAGTATTGCCTTCTGCCGAGTTGGTTCCATGACCAGTTGCTTGAGGGAAGGCACCCTGAAGGTAGTCCAGGATAAATCTGCTCTAGTTGATGCTGCTGCTGGGATGCTCCAGTCCACGCCTGGTATATTGAAGTCTCCAACCAGTACTACCTCACCCTTGTCTGCCATCCTTTGGATGGCTAGCATCACTCCCTATCTGTTTCTTCCTCCTGGGCTGGTGGTCTATAGACCACACCTGTGGATAGCTGGCCCCATTTTCCTTTCCAGCTAACCCACAGTATCTCTCCCCATTTTGTTCCTCCTGGATCTGTGTGGCCCTTATGTCATTTTTCACTACAGTGCCCTCCTCCTCCTTCCTGCCTGCTCTGTCTCTTCTGAATATGTTGTAGCCAGGTATGGCCATCTCCCAGTCATGGTTATCATTACACCAGGTTTCAGTGATGGCCACAATGTCCAAGTCTGACTGTACCATGACAGCCTCCAGATCTTCCATCTTGTTGCTAAGGCTCCTGGCATTTGCACACATGGCTTTCCATGATTTGACCTCCCTAGACTGCTTCACTGTTCTACTCCAGCCCCTTCCTTGGTTGTCATTTATCCTGGTTCTCCTTGCTGTCTGCCCTTCTGCTGAATTTTGCCCCTTTTCTGCTTATCCACGTTTTGGACACTAATCTCCATCTTTTGCACACTGCTTTGCAGAGATAGCCACTCCTCTGGTTCACTGGTTCCATTACTAGCTGTGGGGGTGGAGCAATGGTACCGTCCTTGCTGGCCTGCCACCCCTTGCGTAGTTAAATGTGTCAATAGCATTTAAACTTATCATTGAGTGCTTGATTCTCCAGGATGGATGCAGGCGTCAGGCTTGAATAAACCTCCATCCTCCAGATGGGTCCCCAGTCACCAATGAATCCAAACCCTTCCTCACAGCACCAGTTCTTCAACCATGAGTTAAAGTTCCTGGTGCATGCACTCCTATGCTCTCCTTGCCTCTCACAGGTAGTACTTCAGAAAGTGACAGAAGTAGCTACTTGCTTGAGACCCTCCCAGTTTCCTAAACTCTTCCTGAACTTCCTTGGCTCCCCATTTGCCAAGTCATTAGTACCTAGGTGGATAATGACATCCAGCTCACCCTCCTGTCTTGCCTTCCCAGTGATCCCCAGTATCTTCCTTCCATCCCTCCATGCCGTGGCACCTGGTGGCACCTCACCTCCTGTCCTCCCCTCATGTGTTCCTAGCTGGATCCCTCTATGATGGAGTCCCCACCAGGATTCCTTCCTCCTCCTCTGGGGTCCACTGCTTTCCCCACTAGAGGTCACCTCCTTGCCTAACCTCCACATCCTTTCCTTCCACTTCCCTGGGTACCTCTATTTGGTTGTCCTCATTTGCCAGTGTGGCATATGAGTTCTTGAGAGGAATAGGATCTGGGATGTGCCTCTGCCTGACTGCTCTAACCCTCCCTGAGCCCACTGTCATCCAAGTGCTCCTCGTTCCGGCATCCTTTGAGGCAGCTGCATTGGACTGGGTGGTTCCTGGACAGGGTGATGGTACTCCTGACCCAGTTTACTTCCACTCTGAGTCTGGCTACCTCATCCTGCAGTCCCAAGAGATGCATGCAGATAGGGCAGCACCTCAGTGTCCAGAAGGTCTGCCTGAATATAGCTGCCCCACAGCCACTGCATTGACCATCCCTCACATTATACTGCAATTCCACTACTTATCTGCTACTGAAGCTCTCTTAGTTCTCTTTTATTTATTTACAGTACTAAAATCCTGTAACTGATCCTCAGATATATATTTTTTAAGGAAAAGAAACCAATAAATAAATAAATGAGTCAAAACACTTGTCGTGCTGAGGTGGTCTTCTTCCCCTTATGCCCCTCCTACTTCACACCTCTTACTATACCCTGTGTTTAGCTCCTGTCAATCAGATTTATCAGGGCATATAATTAAGAGTTGGGGGAAGGGGTGGGAGAGGGGGCGAAAATTTGCAGCAATTAAAGACAGCACAGAATTACACCACCACTATTTTTAAAATTTCAACAGCCCAAAAACAATTGTAAGTAAAGACAACACAGAAAGAAAGTATAGTGTCACTACAAGCCTACAATCTAAGTTAAAAGAAAAATACCAGTTACCAGTTACTCTGAAGCACTGAATTGAATATGTTTCTTTCCTTCACCTTCTGGCTTCTTCTGAGAAGATGAACTTCTGTTTGCTGCTTTAACTGTGACTAAGCCCCACCTCCAGTTATCACGTAGCTGAGGTCAGAGGCCAGACAATTAACACCCTTCACCCAGCTACAGGACAGTCAGAGAAGCCAAGATAAAATTTGCAGCAATTAAAGACAGCACAGAATTACACCACCACTATTTTTAAATTTTCAACAGCCCAAAAACAATTATAAGTAAAGACAACACAGAAAGAAAGTATAGTGTCACTACAAGCCTACAATCTAAGTTTAAAAGAAAATACCAGTTACCAGTTACTCTGAAGCACTGAATTGAATATGTTCTTCCTTCACCTTCTGGCTTCTTCTGAGAAGATGAACTTCTGTTTGCTGCTTTAACTGTGACTAAGCCCCACCTCCAGTTATCACGTAGCTGAGGTCAGAGGCCAGACAATTAACACCTTCACCCAGCTACAGGACAGTCAGACAAGCCAAGATAAAATTTGCAGCAATTAAAGACAGCACAGAATTACATCACCACTATTTTTTAAATTTTCAACAGCCCAAAAACAATTATAAGTAAAGACAACACAGAAAGAAAGTATAGTGTCACTACAAGCCTACAATCTAAGTTTAAAGAAAATACCAGTTACCAGTTACTCTGAAGCACTGAATTGAATATGTTTCCTTCCTTCACCTTCTGGCTTCTTCTGAGAAGATGAACTTCTGTTTGCTGCTTTAACTGTGACTAAGCCCCACCTCCAGTTATCACGTAGCTGAGGTCAGAGGCCAGACAATTAACACCCTTCACCCAGCTACAGGACAGTCAGACAAGCCAAGATAAAATTTGCAGCAATTAAAGACAGCACAGAATTACACCACCACTATTTTTTAAATTTTCAACAGCCCAAAAACAATTATAAGTAAAGACAACACAGAAAGAAAGTATAGTGTCACTACAAGCCTACAATCTAAGTTTAAAAGAAAAATACCAGTTACCAGTTACTCTGAAGCACTGAATTGAATATGTTTCCTTCCTTCACCTTCTGGCTTCTGAGAAGATGAACTTCTGTTTGCTGCTTTAACTGTGACTAAGCCCCACCTCCAGTTATCACGTAGCTGAGGTCAGAGGCCAGACAATTAACACCCTTCACCCAGCTACAGGACAGTCAGACAAGCCAAGATAAAATTTGCAGCAATTAAAGACAGCACAGAATTACACCACCACTATTTTTTAAATTTTCAACAGCCCAAAAACAATTATAAGTAAAGACAACACAGAAAGAAAGTATAGTGTCACTACAAGCCTACAATCTAAGTTTAAAAGAAAAATACCAGTTACCAGTTACTCTGAAGCACTGAATTGAATATGTTTCCTTCCTTCACCTTCTGGCTTCTTCTGAGAAGATGAACTTCTGTTTGCTACTTTAACTGTGACTAAGCCCCACCTCCAGTTATCACGTAGCTGAGGTCAGAGGCCAGACAATTAACACCCTTCACCCAGCTACAGGACAGTCAGACAAGCCAAGATAAAATTTGCAGCAATTAAAGACAGCACAGAATTACACCACCACTATTTTTTAAATTTTCAACAGCCCAAAAACAATTATAAGTAAAGACAACACAGAAAGAAAGTATAGTGTCACTACAAGCCTACAATCTAAGTTTAAAAGAAAAATACCAGTTACCAGTTACTCTGAAGACCTGAATTGAATATGTTTCCTTCCTTCACCTTCTGGCTTCTTCTGAGAAGATGAACTTCTGTTTGCTGCTTTAACTGTGACTAAGCCCCACCTCCAGTTATCACGTAGCTGAGGTCAGAGGCCAGACAATTAACACCCTTCACCCAGCTACAGGACAGTCAGACAAGCCAAGATAAAATTTGCAGCAATTAAAGACAGCACAGAATTACACCACCACTATTTTTTAAATTTTCAACAGCCCAAAAACAATTATAAGTAAAGACAACACAGAAAGAAAGTATAGTGTCACTACAAGCCTACAATCTAAGTTTAAAAGAAAAATACCAGTTACCAGTTACTCTGAAGCACTGAATTGAATATGTTTCCTTCCTTCACCTTCTGGCTTCTTCTGAGAAGATGAACTTCTGTTTGCTGCTTTAACTGTGACTAAGCCCACCTCCAGTTATCACGTAGCTGAGGTCAGAGGCCAGACAATTAACACCCTTCACCCAGCTACAGGACAGTCAGACAAGCCAAGATAAAATTTGCAGCAATTAAAGACAGCACAGAATTACACCACCACTATTTTTTAAATTTTCAACAGCCCAAAAACAATTATAAGTAAAGACAACACAGAAAGAAAGTATAGTGTCACTACAAGCCTACAATCTAAGTTTAAAAGAAAAATACCAGTTACCAGTTACTCTGAAGCACTGAATTGAATATGTTTCCTTCCTTCACCTTCTGGCTTCTTCTGAGAAGATGAACTTCTGTTTGCTGCTTTAACTGTGACTAAGCCCCACCTCCAGTTATCACGTAGCTGAGGTCAGAGGCCAGACAATTAACACCTTCACCCAGCTACAGGACAGTCAGACAAGCCAAGATAAAATTTGCAGCAATTAAAGACAGCACAGAATTACACCACCACTATTTTTTAAATTTTCAACAGCCCAAAAACAATTATAAGTAAAGACAACACAGAAAGAAAGTATAGTGTCACTACAAGCCTACAATCTAAGTTTAAAAGAAAAATACCAGTTACCAGTTACTCTGAAGCACTGAATTGAATATGTTTCCTTCCTTCACCTTCTGGCTTCTTCTGAGAAGATGAACTTCTGTTTGCTGCTTTAACTGTGACTAAGCCCCACCTCCAGTTATCACGTAGCTGAGGTCAGAGGCCAGACAATTAACACCCTTCACCCAGCTACAGGACAGTCAGACAAGCCAAGATAAAATTTGCAGCAATTAAAGACAGCACAGAATTACACCACCACTATTTTTAAATTTTCAACAGCCCAAAACAATTATAAGTAAAGACAACACAGAAAGAAAGTATAGTGTCACTACAACCTACAATCTAAGTTTAAAAGAAAATACCAGTTACCAGTTACTCTGAAGCACTGAATTGAATATATTTCCTTCCTTCACCTTCTGCTTCTTCTGAGAAGATGAACTTCTGTTTGCTGCTTTAACTGTGACTAAGCCCCACCTCCAGTTATCACGTAGCTGAGGTCAGAGGCCAGACAATTAACACCCTTCACCCAGCTACAGGACAGTCAGACAAGCCAAGATAAAATTTGCAGCAATTAAAGACAGCACAGAATTACACCACCACTATTTTTTAAATTTTCAACAGCCCAAAAACAATTATAAGTAAAGACAACACAGAAAGAACGTATAGTGTCACTACAAGCCTACAATCTAAGTTTAAAAGAAAAATACCAGTTACCGGTTACTCTGAAGCACTGAATTGAATATGTTTCCTTCCTTCACCTTCTGGCTTCTTCTCTGTGTGCAGTTTTGGAGACCTCATCTACGCAAGGACATAGACGGGATGGAAGCAGTCCAGAGGAGGGCAACTAAAATGGTGCAGGGTCTACATCAGAAACCATATGAAGAGAGACTGAGAGAGCTTAATATGTATACCCTTGATGAAAGGAGGGACGGGGGGACATGATAGAAACTTTTAAGTACCTCAAGGGAATCAACAAAGTCCAGGAGGGTAGCATCTTTCAGAAAAAGGGATGTGTAAGAACGAGGGGTCACAATTTAAAGTTAGAGGGGGACGGCTCAGAGGTAATGTGAGGAAATTCTTTTTCACGGAGAGAGTGGTGGACGCATGGAACCGCCTTCCTGGAGAGGTTGTGGGATCTAAAACAGTGAGGGAATTCAAACATGCATGGGACAGACATAAGGCAATTATAGTGGGGGGGGGTTGCAGGAAGTAGGCTGTTGGTTAACTAGAATCTGCAGCTTATCTAATAGGTAGGGAAATGGGCAGACTGGGTGGGCCAAGTGGTCCTTATCTGCCGTCAAAGTCTATGTTTCTATGTACTCCACCTGGACCTTCAATCTCTGCACCTGTCAGCCTGGTTTCTGAGTGGTTAGAATTCCAGGCTTTGGGTCTCTCCAAAGATGTCCTCACTGTCGTGTAGGCATCTCAGAAGGAGTCGACAAGGATATTCTATGCCTTCATGCTGAACAGATTCTCCATTTGGTGTCAGAGCAAGGTGTTGGACCCTTTGTCCTGTCCAGTGGCTAGCATCCTTGACTACCTGTGGTCCCTCTCTAAGTTGAACCTTCGATCGACTACTCTTAAGGTGCACCTGGCAGCCATCTCTGCTTACCAGGCGTGGGCTGGACAGCAGTCAGTGGTGCAGGAGAAGCTGATCTGGCACTTTTTCAAGGGCTTGACCACATTTCCCCTCCAGTGCGTGAACCACCATCACCACCTTGGGATTTGCTGCTGGTTTTGGCAAAACTCATGGGTAAGCCATTTGAACCTATGCACAGGTGTGAAATGTCTCACCTGTCATGGAAGTCCACCTTCTTGGTGGCTATCATGTCAGCCAGAAGGATCAGTGAGCTCCAGGTGCTTTTGGTGGAGTCTTCTTTCCTGGTCTTCCACAGGGACAAGGTTGTCTTGCGCCCCAACCTGAAGTTCATTCTGAAGGTTGTGTCAGATTTTCACCTTAACCAGGTGATTAATCTGCCGGTGTACTTTAACAACCACACCTCAGAAGCCAAGCACAGGCTCCATACTCTGGACCTGTGCCGAGCGCTTGTTTATTATAAAGAGTGCACGGCTGCAGTTCGGGGAGAGGTTCATGAGATGTTTGTCACCTATGCTGAAGCTACACCTGGCAGAACTTCAGCCAAATGGATGATTGGCAGGTGGATCACATTTTGCATTGATCTCTGCTATAGGTTGGTGGGTAGGGATCCTCCCAGAAGGCTAAGGGCTCATTCCACCCGCCATACTGCTGTGTCGGTGGCTGCTTCCAGGGATGTCCCTATCCAGGAAATCTGCAGGGCTGCTACCTGGAGGTCAGCACACACCTTCATTTCCCATTATCACACTGACTTAGAGTCACACAGGAATGCTGGTTTGGGGGCCTCAGTTCTCCAATCTCTGTTCCCTAAGTAGGGGGTGTGGACCTTGCCTCCCTCCTCCTGGAGAACTGCTAGGGGTCAGCCAGAAAGAGTGGATAGAACATCATATCCACGTCCCTAGAAAAACAGGTTACTTACCTGTAACAGTAGTTCTAGGAGTGGTATATGATGATCATCCACACGGACCCACCTGACCTCCCCTGGCTTTGGCGCACAACACTGCTTCCAGCGTCCCAGATCTGGCATCATGGGGCGATGCCAAGGGAGTTACCACTCAGGTGGACTGGAGAAGCCAGCTTGAAGATGTTTCTGGCAAGTCTTAAAAGGAAAGACAACTGCCAGAAAGTGTGGATGAACATCATATACCACTCCTAGAACTACTGTTACAGGTGAGTAACCTGTTTTTAATGCAAAGGATGGTGGACTGGAACAAGCTGCCTGAGACAATTTTTAAAGCTAAAACAGTGGCGGAGCTTCAGGAGGGGCTGTGACATGCACAGGGGGCTGATCAGGGGAACGAGGGAGTGGAGTGGAAGGCCATGGCCCTGATGTATAAGGGGCATATACCTCTGCATCAGGCAGACTTGAGAGACAGCAGGGCCTTCTTCTGCTGGCATAGTTCTATGAGGGCTAGGATTTTCTTCTTTTTTTCATATTCAGATGTTTCTGTGCCTTCTATCCCTGGTCTCAGCAGCATCCCCCAGCTCCATCACTGACCCATCCTGTAGACTTACAAGTTAACCACCACTTCCAAAGAGCCATATCAGCTGGTGGCTGGCAATGTAGGGTTGTGTGTGCCTGCAAAGGATGCTGAGAGAGCTAGGGCTTTTTCCTCCATTTTCTTCCTGGGGCATCTGCGTGTCATGCACTCGGACATGTACCTGTTGATGCACATGTGTGCTGGGTAACCACATTCCCCCCCATGGCTTATGGCCTTATCAGTGGCACAAAAGTGGCAGGACTCAGAGTCCATCATCCCCAAGGGAAGAGAGCTGTCCTTGGGACACTCAATCCTCCCTCACCCAGGCAGCTCCTGAGCAACCCATGTCCATTCCCCAACCCAGGTTGCTGGCATGGTAGAGGGTAAGGTGTTCAGTACCTCAGCCTTCCACACCACCAGGCTGGCAATGATCAGGAGTTTCAATGATGTCAAATTGCAACACACTTGTACCCCATCACTGTGCAATGCTTCTACCACCTAGAAGGTGGTCTACTTGTACGGCACATCTGCTACAACTTTCAGCATTAAAAGTAATGCATGCATCAGTTTTTTTACTGTAAAGCATATTAAAGTATCACAAGTGTGCCAAATTTGTTAAAAATTGCATTCAACCAGTTGGCCACATATTGGATAAAGCAAGCATAGCCAAAAACAGAGATCAGTGCTTACCAAATGACCTAACACAGGATACAAAATTTAACTTTATGAGTGAAAAGGCAACAGTTCTTAAGTGGCATATCCATGAATGAGTTATGAAGGTCACAGTGTGTGCCAAAGCATTTTTTCTAATGTGTAGGAAGGGGCAATGACAGAGTTAGTTTAGTGTGGGTAAAAACTAGAACACACCAGAACTGAAATGCCCCCCAAATCCCTTCTGGGTTTTTCCGGAGCAGTAAGAATGGAGGAGAAGCACCACAGGACCATAACGGGGGGGCATTTTGTTTCTGGTTGTCATTCTGGATTTGGAGTGCATTCTAGTTCACACAGAAACACCCAGAACCAAACTGCGTCACAAATCTGGAATGATGCCTCCAAACTAAATGTCTGCTCCAACCTAACTGCCACTGCCAGAACAACCTTTTATTTACTTCCCTTGCCATAATGACCCTTTAGTGATGGCATTTCAGCAAGTTATTTGGGGCATTCCAGTACTCAGTAAGTCCTGGTGTTTACCAAGTACCATAAGTCTGGTAATTATAATAGATTGTCTCACGTTAGCCCAAACTGTGGCTTGTGGGTCAAGGGGACCGTTAAATGAGGGATTTTATGCTTGTGTGGATACCTTCTCATTCGTGGTAGCCAATTATCCATATTCATTAATTGGCCCCAGAAACAGGTAAGGAAAAAAGGCTGTGTCAAGCCTTTCCCCATATCCTGGATTGCTATGGTTAGTCCTATGTCTAAAAGTGTTCTGAATCTTGTTCAATTGTTTGTTGTTATTTTGTTTTTTCTGTTTATTTGGTGCATAGTCATCTGTAAGTGCACATAACAGTTTGGAAAAGCTATCTATCTATCTACAGTGTCTGTCTGTCTGTCCGTCCATCCATTCGTCCAACCATCAATCCATCCATCTCCAAAATTTCCTTTATCTTCCACCACCACTTGACCTCGTCCCAGTCATATATAAACAATATAAACACCTGTAAACAAGCTTTCAGCTTAGTGTGTGTCTCTAGGTTAAAAAAAAAAAATATATATATATATATATATACTAAATCTGGAATCATGCCAGTCCCTCCATGGCCTCTTACTTAGCCTGACCCCAATCACTGTCTCCAAAGGAGTTTGAAAATAATGTGCTCCTCCCCAACCCCATTTACATTGGAGCTCATCAGCGTATGACATGCAGGAAGAAAGTTCACCGTAACTTTCAAACATAAAATAAGGTACTCAGAGGGGGCCACTAGTTCTCTGCAGTGGATTACAAATTATAAACTGTATCTTATCCACTTGTTCATCTTATTATTGTACCCTGAATTTATGGTGATGTTGTCTGCTCTGTACCTTGCACCTTTCTGTACAACTGATCGCTAGTGAAAAACAGCTACAGTATATAGATAATCTTGCTCTCCAGTATAAAATTAAAAATTAAATTAAATAAATTTATCATCAGAAGATACATTTTATAAAAGTGCAGTCAGTTCACTGGATCAGCAAAATATTTGTGGGTATCGCAACCCTCGAGAGGTCACAAAACATTGGGGTACAACTGTACAAGGAAGTGGCCACTATGAACTATGCTGTACAACAAGGAATTTTCAGGCAACATACATGTTTCACTATATTGTTGCCATTCACGAAATATGTGAAAAAAATTGTGCAATTTATCAATATTGCTCAGTTTAAATTGTAGCAAATTAAGCACTAATCACATAGCTGGAAAATAAACTTGTGGAAGTATGAAATTTATCTAATGAGAACATTTCTTGTTTTGCAGTATGTCAGTGAATCTAAAATACTTTGGTTAGTGAGATACCCAATCAGTTCTTTACTTTTTTAGGTATACAAACTGTTATATGAAAGCTACTGCATCTGTTTACTTCTCCAAACATTATTTCACCCAAGTTATCATAAAGCTTGCATGCCCTCATCAGGGAAAACTACTTCATTTATCTGTCCATGAAGTCCTTGGGATGGGACTTTAAACCAAGGTCTCTTCTGCCTCTCTCTGGTCACCATCCAGGTGCAAGTTAAAGATCCCATGGTACTTATCAAAGAAAAGTAGATGAATAATTTATTCAAAAATGAAGAGCAGTACAAACATTCATACTGTACATTAACTGAAAAAAGGAGGGATTAACAAATGTCTCAAAATACAAAGTTGCCCTACCTGAACTGAGGAGAAAGGCAACATATTAAATGATTGGGCTCATTCATTTCAATGTTTTTTTTTTTGTCGTAACTTTTTTCGGTATTGTTACCCACTGCTTTTTGTTAAATATTTTCTTACTCCCCACCTCAGAAACCCTATGGGTGTCAGTTTTCAGATCCCCTCAAATGGGTGTTTGTGGTTGATGCTGGTGTAGTCTCCAAACACTTATTTCTGGGTAGATGTGAAAGTTGACACCCATTAGGTTTGTGAGGAAGGGGCTAAAAAGGACCTTGACAGAAAGTACAGAAGGAACAAATACTGAAAACTTAAGAAGTTACCAATTTAAGAAAAAAAAATTGAAATGAATGGCTCATTCAAATTAAATGACCCTATTCATTTCAACGTGTTTGGAGGAGTAGCACATTGATGGACACTGAGGAATCGGCATTGAATGACAGAGGAGCCATGAAGTGGGACAGAGGTGGGTGCTACATGACAGTCCCCCCACAACTGCCACAGAGACACAACCAGCTGCCCATTGCCAATGCAGTCCATCCCAGTCCCTCTACATGAAAGGTGCTGGGACCAGAACTTGGTGGTAATGAATTCCATCCCCCTATGGAGGAGGGGCATCCTTACAGGAGCCACACTCAGTAGCAATCCAGCCATCACCCCCTCAAGTCAGGGGCACATTCATTTAAGAGCTGTGCTTGGCACCGATGTAGTATGCCCACCTCAAGCAATCAAACATCATTGGCATTGACCAGTGCTTGTTATATACAGTTAGGAGGGATCCTTTAATTATTTTTTTCCAGGCCTTCTGGAGCTTCAAATTTCTGCTGCAGGACTAACTTGCATCAGGTCTGCCAGATAAAAAATTTGATCTCTGCAAACCAGATGTGTAAGGCACGCAAATTATATTTTTGCCAGTCAGGTGGCTACAACCCCAAAACTCAACCTTCATAAGTTAAAGTATGAAAAAGGGGCTCCCCTCCTACCTGGGCAGCCAACCCTCAAAATTCCTTTATAGTACAGTATACAAGGGTACTCCAAATACACGGGTGTCCATGTTTTGAAGGACCTCACACCCCTCCCTTGGACAATAGCTTTCTTCCAAGCTCCTGTATTTGTTATTATCCTGAACCCCTAATCTCCAGTCACTGCTTAATCACAGTAAGTCCCACATTCTTGGTGGTATCTGCCATTCACACAGAATCTACGTAGATCTTACTTTGGGGGAACCTTCTGCAGCAAGCCATCACATGTAGAGCTCTGCCATCAGGCACTAGGACCACACGGAAACTTCCTTGCTAGCAGTCTACCAGAGGGGTCCACCTGTCTCCGAAGTCACTCTATGACATCAACTACCCTATATAGATGGGTGGCCCCCATGTCTTCCCCAGCTTATTCCCACCATCGACCAAGTCATGTCAGATCTTCAAGGGAAACTGCCATTGCTTCAGTTGCCATTTTTGTGCCTTTTTTATTTTCTCACCTTAGTTTTTTCTTCCCCAGTCTTTCAATGTTTTTGCTGCCTTTTTATGTCTAATCCTTCTTTGTTGATGTCAGAGCTTCAGAATATGGGTGCCTGTGGCCAGCAAATTCCCAAGAAGGACAGTCATTCAGCGTGCCTCTTTTGCCTAGGCACTGACCATGACATCCCATCTTGTGAGTTCTGCCAGAGGTTCAATGCTACCACCTGGCACTACCATCTGCGTACCCTCGAGGGGCACGTGCTCAAGTTGAAGGTTGCCTCAATGGAGCAGGAGCTGCAGATATTATCTTCCCCAGCCTCCCAGGCCCAACCTCCAGTCACTCAGGTCCAAACTCAGCATCTCAGGCCCAGTCCTCAGGCTCAGCTCCAGCCAAGCCCCGGAACAAACCTAGCAGAAAGCACAAGCACAAAGAGAAGCACCAATCCCGGTCTTTGTCGTTGCAGTTGCCGCATTCTCACCCGGCTGTGTCAGGGTCCACCTCCTCTGAGTGATTGGCCCCACACTCCACCAACACCCCCCCTTACTCAGGGCAAATGGTGGTCCCTCCTCCCACTACCATTTCTGTTACTGGCGAAGGAGCTTCAGGCCAGGGATTCTCCAAGACTGCTAGGCCCATGCTGCTAAGGCACATTTCCACTTTGGGTACACAGCAAAGCAGATCTGTCAGTGGTCCTCCAACTGACACGGGTCCTACAAACAGAGTGGACCTTCATCACCCCTCCGGGTGCCCCCTTCTCTGGCATTGTCACGTAGATCCTTACCCCTTCTGGAGATAAGCTTCTTGCCGGCTCCCAGCCCTCATTCTACCCCATGAAGGGCTCACCATTCACCGGCCCCTACGTTGCCTACTCTGCAGCAGGGCTTTCACCAGCCTACAACCGAGGGTCCATATTACCCTCACCTGGCTCCCATGGGGACTTATCCTGACTATCTTCTCCTGGTGCCAAGGGCTCCTCTGGGTTACCCTTATCAACCACTGTCAGGCCCTACACCAGTTACGGTGGATATACAGGGACTGGTGTCCTCCCTTTTGAGGGTCTTGCACTCCCTAGTACTGATGCCAGCCCCATCGCCTCTGCTGCAGGATACTTCATAAGGGCCAGCATCTCCCACCCCTCAATGTCCCCCACAGATGCCCAGGCCAGCCTTTCCCCCTACCAACCCAGCCAATGAAGGGGATGAGTATCACCCAGACCTGGTCCTCCAGGACTCTGGGGACGAGGGTACAAAAGATGAAAGGGGCCACATCCTGGGTCCCTCACTCCCTCCATCAGCTCATCAGAAGAGGTTTCCGTGCCTGAGGATGTTCCCCAATCCACCCCAGAAGACCCCTCCTTCTCAGAGGTCAAGAGCTGCATCCAGGAAGTGATGGGCTTCGGCACTGAGGAGGAGGACCCTGAACATGGGTAGTTGGTCATCTACTTACGTAAGCCTGATGCCCCACCTTTGGTGGTCCCTCTGCTTACAGATGCTTTTGAGGACATGACGATGGCAGCCTGGTGTCAGCCTCATCTTCTCCTGGCAATGTCTCACATGGCAGACAGACTCTATCATGCCCCAGAAGGTGAACCATTTTTTGGCGAAACAAGCTCAAGTGGACTCGGTGGTCATCAATGCTGCCCATGACCACTCCAAATGGCAGAAACACCTCCGGTCCCTGCTCCCTGACTGGGAGTTCTGCCGTTTGGATTTATTTGACAAACAGATGTTTGCTTCATCTATGCTCGCCATCCGAGCCTTAACTACCTTGGTCACATGCTTCAGTATCAGAATACTTTGTGGGACAAGGTCCAGGAGGTTGTCTACTCCCTCCCCGAGGGGGCTCCCAAGAAAAAAATTACAGGACAACCTCAACGCGGTCTCCGATGTCGGTGACCACCTCCTCAGAACCACCTATGATGCTGTGGATGTGTCAGTTAGAGCTGCAGCCACCGGCACTTGCCCTCGCCGGTATTCTTGGCTCCGGGTTTTGGGGTTCACTCAAGATGTTCAACAATCCATCCCAAATACCCCAATTAGGGGCTTCCTGCTGTTCAGCAGTGATGTGGAGGACATCCTCACTAAGCTTCAGGCCTCAGAGAGGGCCATTAGATCGATCCACTCCCTTCATCATACTTTACCTAGGCCTAACCAGAAGCCTTATTTTCACAAGTCAGCCTCCCCGTCAGGCTTGGCAGCTATCCAGAACCCCAGGGAATTGCAAGGCTACGGCTCTGTCTTTGCCCGCCCCAGTGACCTCTGCCAGCAAACTCCCCAGAGAGGGATGCTCAGCCCCCCTGTGTCTGCAGCCCCCTCCTGACTCCTTACCCGACCCTATTCGTCAAGTGGGACAGGCGGTTTTGGCAGGGGGTCGTTTCTCCATCCACCTGCCCAAGTGGAGGGAGATCACCTCAGACAGTTTGGTCCTTCAACTTATCGAACATGGTCACTCTGGATTTCCTGGAATGGCCTCCAGACAACACCCCGTCACCAGTCACACCTCGGAGGCTGAGCACAGGCTCCATACTCTGGACCTCCGGTGAGCACTAGCCAATTACAATGAGTGCATGGCTGGAGTTCTGAGAGAGGTTCACCAGCTATTTGTCACCTACGCTGAAGCTGCACCTGGCAGACCAGCAGCTAATCAGATTATTTGCAGGTGGATTGTATCCTGCATTGACCTCTGCTACAGGTTGGCAGGTAGGGAGCCTCCCATAGGGCTGAGGGCTCATTTTACCTGTCATACCACTGCCTCGATGGCTTCTTCCTGGGATGTCCCTATCCAGGAAATCCACAGGGCTGCACCTGGAGGTCAGCACACACCTTTATTTACCACTACCACTTCGACCTTGAGTCACACCAGGATGCTGGTTTTGGGGCCTCAGTTCTCCAATCTCTATTTACCAAGTAGGGGCTATGCGCTTTGCCCCATCCTCCCGGAGAACTGCTAGGAGTCTGCCAGACAGTGTGGCCAGAACATCATATCCATGTCCCTATTTATTTATTATTTTATTTATTTATTCATTTCGGATTAACACTTTTGAGCCAAAGGCTCTTTTACATCGGTTCCACGTCAAAGACATCTGAGGGGATAGGATAGGGTACAGTGCAGTGTAGAAAGGTAGGGATTAAACAAACATACAGGTAGCAAAATCGTACAGTCATAACAAAAGAATTGTATATACAACAGCATGAGGGTGAAACATGTTTTTATTTTATTTTTTTACACACGTGAGTTGCACAAGATTGTAAAATGGCACAGCCAGAGGCATTGTCAAGCAGGATGCTGGATCTAGGACCAGAGCTTAAATGCACTGGTTCACAACAGTGTCAGGAGTGTGTTACACGAGGTCCCTGCACCCTAATTGGTACCCCCACAGGTACACTGCAGACAGCTAGCATTTAGGTATATGTTATACTAACAAATAGGGTTAAGGGCATCGGTATGCCATCATCACAGCGACTCCGTCACCACGAAGACCATCACAGTGACAGGAATTGGGCAAAACCTGCCTGTCGCTGTGATGGTCTGTACGGCGATCAGGACTGCCTCGCTGGGTGTTTGTCCCTCCCCCCAGTCCAACTCCAACTCGGAGTTAGGGTCCTAGAGACCGGTGGGGGTGTGGGGGGGTTCTGAGGGTGCAGCCCCCTGATTGTGTGCACTGACATCCCCATGGCTACAATGCTGACAGTCGGCATTGCAGCCATTGCTGTAGGGGATGTCGGCGCTAGCACTATCGAAGCGCTATAGGTAAACCAAGGGAATCTACCATATAAGAGTAGATGTCAGGATATGCATGCACATTATTGCTATACACTTTACTTTCCAATACACACATGAATTTCTTGCTTACAAGATGTTTGGACATCTGTGTCCTTCTAATGATTATGATATATGAGTTGGCATTGCCATCTTCTGATGATTTGTATTATTACACAGCTATGTACAAACTGTACCTCTTTGTTTCTACAAAGTGATGACTGCGGCAGCGGTGCTTGACCTATCAGAGCTTCGTGGCCTGAGCAATGATCCCAAAGCCTTGGTTCTGGCCTATAATGAGACCATTTCCTCGGCTTTGGATATCATTGCAACCTGTCCGTGTTTGTCCTCTCCCCCTTCGCCCTCGGTCCCCATGGTTTGATGGGACCTTGAGGGAGATGTAGCGACAAGGACGAAGATTAGAACATTGCTGGCAAAAATTCACCCTGGATGCCGACCATCTTAGATTGATGGAACACTATCAGGCCTATCATTCTGCAATCTCCCGTAAGAGGGCAGAGTTCCTGTCTGGGGGAGATTGCGGCTGCTCAGAACTGACCGGCTCAGCTCTTTCGAACTGTAGACAGGCTGTGCAACTCAGCCTGCCTGCAGGCATGAACAGCATTTTCACAAGTGGAGTGTGAGGAGCTTGCTTGCTTCTATGTAGATAAGTTGGCTGACTTCAGGGCATCACTCCAGCCTGCATCTTCTATGGGAGATACAATGGATTGGCGCCTGATCACTGCCTCTGGCCCCTTCTGGAGTTCCTTTGACCAGCCGGAGCTCATTGTCATGCGGATTGTCCAGGGTATGCATCCTACATGCTGTAGTTTGGATCCGGGCCCAACTTCCCTGATAAAGGGTTGTTGTGATGTTATCGGCCTGGTCCTTGCACGGATAGTTTAGTGCTCCCTGGAGACAGGTGAGTTTCCTAGCTCCCTGAAGGAGGCGGTAGTAACACCCCTCCTGAAGAAAGCTTCTTTGGACCCAGACTGCTATGCTAACTACAGACCAATCTCTAATCTTTCCTTTGTGGGGAAGTTGATCAAGAAAATAGTGGCCATACAACTGGAGAACCATTTGACCATCTATGACATCTGTGAATCATTCCAGTCTGATTTTCACAAGAGGCATAGTACCAAGACTGTGCTGGTTCAGGTGCTCAATAATCTCCTGATGGCAAGAAATCAAAAGAGCAGTTCCATCTTGGTTCTTCTCGATCTCTCTTCAGCATTTGACACTGTGGACCATGGGATACTTCTCGAACGCCTGAGGTGTGGACTGTCTAAAACTCAGAGGGTGGTGTCAGGGATAAATTCCTCTGACCCAGTCTCGCTGTCATGTGGGGTGCCTCAGGGGTCAGTGTTGTCTCCCATGTTGTTCTCAGTGTATATGCTACCCCTCGGAGACATTGTAAGAAGGTGTGGGCTGAGGTTTCACTGCTACGCTGATGATACCCAGCTCTAACTATCTTTTGCGCCCGACCAGGATAGAGCTATCTCGGTATTTAATAACTGGCTCACTGAAATCCAAGACTGGATGAATTCAAGCTGGCTGAGGTTGAACTCGGAGAAGATGGAGGTAATAGTTGTGGACCCAGGTCACAGGATAGAGAGGGTAGGCGCTGGTTTGCCCTCAGGATTATTTCTGGGTGGCTCCTGGCCCCTGACCTCTGAACAGGTGCATAACCTGGGGGTGATTTATGACGACGGGCTGACGTTAAGATCACAGCTGTCAGCAGTCGTCAAATTAGCCTTTTACCATCTGAGGAACATCTCTAGGATCAAGCACCTGGTTCCATCCAGTGACTTGCCTACATTGGTCCATGCCTTTGTGACCTCCTGCCTTGACTATTGCAACTCCCTTTATCTAGGGCTACCAGGGTTGATATCCGCTGCTTGCAGCTAGTGCAGAACGCTGTGGCCCATGCTTTTGACTGGTACTTCTCGTACCTGTCATATTTCTCCAGTGCTGCGCAAACTGCACTGGCTGCCAATACAGTGTTATATAGTTGAGATCATGTGCGTTCTTTATCCTATCAGCTCACATTCCCATTGGCAGGTTTTCAGCTTCCTCCACTAGTGGTCGCATTTCACTTTTTCTCTCCTTTTATCCACATTAGCTGGTTGAAAGTAAGGGCCTTTTCCTTCCTAATCAGGCTGTAGCTTGGCTCATCGGAGCTGGCAGGGAAAAGTCTAAAAAAACACCCTGAACAAGCTCAGCTCGTCATGGCCCCACGCCCTGTCCTAATTGGGGATCTGTGCAAATTATTGCTCTGAACTGAGCTAATACTGTGCCAGCCTGTTCCACTCTCCTCTGACTTCTCTGAGGGGGCCAAACAACTGCACATTCCTAACACAACCTAGCCTGATCTCTGCCTATAGTACCCCAGTCCTTATCCTACCAAATCAGTTACAGCAAAATTGTTGTTTGATCTCACTAACTATTGCTGCTTCTTAACCCGGCTGACTGGTGCTTGCGGTTACAGCCTTAAACCTGCTATCCACCTCCTCTCAACTTATCATGTCTTCCCCTCTATGGCAGGAGGTAAAGGGCCTAAAGATTGCCCACCTCAATGTTCATAGCATCCTTGCCAATCACTCAGACCTAATGGCATGGGAAGCCTACTACAAACCAGACATCCTAGGGGTCTCCAAAACCTGGCTCAGACCTGTGCACCCCGACTCTGCCTATGCTCTCCCTGGCTACCTTCTGATCAGACAGGACAGGGCGAGTATAAAACGTGGTGGTGGGTTGTTGCTCTACTATAAATCTCATCTAAAAGTGACTGACATACCCCACCCCCCTCCCCCTCTTGTGAGTTTATACATGCCCTCCTCCTATTAGGTAACACTGAGAAACTTCACCTGGCCTGTGTGTATAATCCACCAAAAGGTGGCGTTCATGACCTCACCTATCTTCTTGACTGCCTCAATCCCAATGTGGGGTCTAGTACAGGGTTTTAAATAATTGATTAGCAGTTTTTTCTTGGGACCATACTACTCATGCAGGCAGTATGGCGCAGTGGTTTAAAGCTCTGAGCTGCAACTCTGGAGACCTGGGTTTGAATCCCACAGCCGCCACTTGCATACTGTGTGACCCTGAGCAAGTCACTTAACTTCCTCATGCTCCCAAGTTGCAGCTGCAAACAAGCTTTCAGCTTAGTGTGTCTCACCTGGTAAAATAATTGGTAAAAAAATAAAACCTGTTCAGAAAGTATTTATATATATTTTCTAGAAGTGCTGTGTTTGTTAAACACAGTGAGGCAAGAGCTATGCATTTTCACAAAGATTTAGCACTTTTATGAGCAAAACGCTAATCAATTTTTAGAGTTAAATAAATCTCTGTAGTGAACTCTTAGTGTTTGGGGACTTTAACCTCAACTGGCTGAGTGGGAATGCAAAAACCTACGAACCCCTTCTATCTGGCCTCGCCCTCAGCCAACTTATCACCAAACCCACCAGACCCTCTTCCTCTGGGGAAAATGGCTCTCTCCTTGATTGGATGCTGTGTAACAGACCTGACTGAATCTCAGCCTCTGGAATCCTCTCTGATTCGATCTCGGACCATTCCCCTACATACTGTATCTGGAAGATTCTTACTTCTAGGGTCCCACCAAAAGTCAGACAGATGAGAGATTACTCAAACTTTGACTTAAATAACTTCCTTACTGACCTCAGCCTGACGGAGTGGTCCCCGGTATAAGCAGGCTGTGACCCCTCGGTTGCTCTTGACAGCTTCCTAACCAATTTTATCCCATTACAAGTTAGACACGCCCCACTCATCAAAAGAAGAGTGAGGGGCACAGTCTCAAAATGGTTACAAGGGGAACTGTCTGCCCTGATTAAGCTTAGGGACAAAAGTTGGCAAAAATATAAGGCCTCTGGGAACATATCTGACTTTGAGGTCTACAGGCAACTCAGGAACTCAGCAAACGGACAATCCGCTCTGCAAAGGGTGAATTCTGCAAATCCTCCCTTGAAGTGTCTGCCAAGAACCCGAGGAGCTTCTGGCGCACTATTAAACACACCGTAAATGGTCCAGCCTGCCACCAGGTTCCTGACTTGCTTATAAATGGAGTCAGTTGCAATAATGACCACACGATAGCAAATGCTTTTAATGGCCTGTTCTCTGACGTATCTGATTATACCTCTATGCCTTCTGTTCCAAAGGATCTGGGTCCTACTCCTGGTGCCCAACCCCATCCTCCTCCCCCCCCTTCTACTTTAAGTCTGTCTCCTTTACAGAAACTCAGAAACTTCTAGTGGGTCTCTCCTCTTACTCCAGCGCTGGGCATGACAACCTTGTACCCAAACTGCTCAACCTGGGGGCCCCTTTCCTGGCCCGTCCAATCTCCCACATTCTTAACTCCTCGCTCATATCAGGGTCTGTCCCTGCCATATGGAAGGTGGCCCGTGTGATCCCAGTCCTCAAGCGTGGCAATCCTAAATTACTCAAGAACTAGCAACCCATAGCGATTCTATCTGCAGTAAATAAGCTGCTTGAAAAAGCAGTGGCCTCCCAGCTTGCTCTCTTCCTCCAAATCTATGGCCTTCTCTCCTCTGAGCAGCATGGGTTCGGAAAAGGACACAGTACTTCCACTGCCCTCACACAGGTCACCTCTAAAATCAGAACTGTGACTGATCAAGGCAAACTTACGGGGGCTGTCTTCATCAACCTGTCCAAGGCCTTAGATTTGGTTGATCACTCCCTCCTGGGCTCTGTTCTCCAGTCTTTTGGACTCCCCCCTCCCATCTTAGCCTGGTTTACTAATTATCTCTCGGGCAGGCAACAGTACACGAGGTTCCAAAATGCCATTTCTGGGCTATCACCGGTAGCCTGTGGGGTGCCTCAGGGGTCGGTCCTTGGCCCCCTATTGTTCTCCCTCTTTATCAACTAGCTGCCTTCGATCCCAACCTTCGGACATGTTACCCTATATGCTGATGATATGGTGCTCCTCACCAGTTCACAAAATATTGATGACATAAACTCTAGACTCAGCTTTGATTTTGATCGCATCCAATCCTGGCTCAAGACAAGTGAGCTTGTCAACAACCTTCAGAAGACGCAGGCAATGTTATTCGGCTCCCTTCCCAAGGTGAGAGCGTGCCCGGCTGATCTCAAAGTTGTTAGCACTGATGGCATCCCTGTCATGGTGGTGGACTCTTTCAAGTACTTGGGGGTGATCCCTGACCCCCAACTGGATCTCTCCCTGCACATACTAAATTCCTGCAAGGCACAAACTGCAAACTGGGACTAGCGTACAGAGCTAAAAGTTGTCTCACCCCAGCTGCCAGACTTGCCCTGGCAAAAGGGGTTTTCTTCCCCTCACTTTGCTATGGGCTCACCTCCTTCATGAATGCCCCCAAAGCCTGGCTCTCCAAATGGTACACCTCGTATAACAACATATGTAGCTTCGCCCTATCAGCCCCTCGTCTCACCCATCATTGTCTGCTTTACTCTAGACTGGGATGGCTCTTTCCTAGTAACCATCGATCATTCATAATGGGCAGCTTTACGGATAACATCATCCATTTGTCTATTCCTCCAGCATTTGTTGACCTCCTCCAGCCTTCCCCCTCCGGCTATCAGCTGAGGTCCACTGAATCCCCAGGCACTTATGGTCCCTAAGACTCACTCCCTTGCGGGGGATCGTGCCTTTGCGGCTCTTGCCCCTAGAACCTGGAACCTCCTTCCTCCTCATGTAAGAACTGCCCCCTCCCATAGCTGCTTCAGGTCTTCTCTCTGGGGTTACTTAAAACAAGCTTCAGGCTACCTCTGTCCCCAGTCGTCCTACCCTCCATGATATGCCAGTGCAAATCCTGGCAGCGTATGTTCACTTGTTCCAAAAATAACAAAAAAAATGAATTCACAAATGTTGTTGCTGCTGACACTGGTCTTAATTCCTTGGCTGCCCTCCCTGGGTTGTCATGCCTTAACACTGAAACTGCACTGAAATTGTTCACTGCCTGTTAGCTGACTGTAGTTCTTTGCTTATACCTGTTTGTACCATGCCTGATAGTTCTTCCCATGTCTCTGTACTTTGTTTCTGCTGGTCTTTCTTGCTTGTATCTGACTGTACCTTGTTAAATTGTTGTTACCCTCTGTATTGTTATTGCCTGTATCTTTGTAACTCTCCCAGGTCACACCTGAAAATAAGCACTTGACTGTCTAGTGCGCTTACCTGGTAAACAAAAGCTAAATAAAATAAATAAATAAATACATTTACCGGTAAGTGGGTCTCTATAGGCCTTTGGCAAGTCAAAAAAGAAGTAAAGTGTCATATTTAACTTTAAATCAGGGTCTATTATTGAATGGAGAGCCTGTTGCAAGTCCCACAGAAATGGGCCTAGAATTCGACATTCCCACATTATGTGAGACAAGGCAG
The DNA here is from genome assembly GCA_016271365.2 of Neoceratodus forsteri. Classification (NCBI taxonomy): domain Eukaryota; kingdom Metazoa; phylum Chordata; order Ceratodontiformes; family Ceratodontidae; genus Neoceratodus; species Neoceratodus forsteri. The sequence continues at coordinate 742,345,127 of CM057449.1, forward strand.
CTGGTGAATATCTGCAGTCTCTCCAGCAGAACAGGGGGTCCACCTCCCCGGTACTTTGCTTGGACTGCCGGGGTCCTGAAATACCTTATTATAATTTTCCATGAAAATTCCCTCCAGCTCACTGCTGAAAGACCCCAGTATAGCCTCTTCTGAGCCCCATTCCATATGTCATCTGTTATCTGGATGCCCAGATCACAAATTCATGCTCTTTCTACTGACTGCGTGGAGTCTCCCTTCCAGGCAAGCAGGACTCTGTATATGTGGGAGATGATATGAGCCATAAGGGCTCTGCCCACCACTGCCACCCTCAGAAAGACTGCAACCTGTGTGTGTGTGTGGGGGGGGGGATTCTCATCCCTCCATTTCACATGAAGGGTTCTACTATAGTCTCTAATTTGAAAATATCTAAACCTATCACACCAGGGGATTCCATATCTGGTAACTAATTCCTGAAATGCTTGGATTTCATTTCCATCTAAAAAATGCCAACTCAGGTGCAGATTTTTCTTTTCTCATGCCTTGAACCCGTTATCCCACCTGACTGGCATAAAACCTTCTAAATAGGGCACCGAAAACAGGAGATATCTCCATTGCCTACGAACATACGAACACATGAAATTTGCCAGCAGATAAAGGCCTAGAGGTCTATCAAGTCTGCTTGAATGAGCAGCTAGCACCTCTTATTCTGCAGCTGCCCCTTCCTTCCACCCCTCCCCTACACTGACCCTCCCCCTTGTCCTGTGCCATCCCCTTTTGAAGCAGTCCACTGTTCTACTGGATACCACTTCTGCAGCTAACGCATTCCACCCTGCTACTACCCTCTCTGTAAAAAAGTGTCTCCTCATCTCCCTCCTGAACCTTCCTCCTTCCAGTCTCATATCATGGCCCCTAGTGTCCTTCCCTTCCCTCACTTTGAACAGCCCATCTGTACCCATCTTATTTATTCCTTTCATGTGCTTAAAGGTTTCAATCATGTTCCCCCGTCCCTCCTCTCCTCAAGCGAGTACATAGAAACATAGAATTTGATGGCAGATAAGGACCGCTTGGCCCACCCAGTCTGCCCATTTCCCTACCTGATGGATAAGCTGCAGGTCCTAGTTAACCAGCAGCCTACTTCTTCCTACCCCCACCCCCTAGAATTGCCTTATGACTGTCCATGCATGCTTGAATTCCACCACTGTTTTTGACTCCACAACCTCCTCTGGAAGGCCATTCCATACATCCACAACCCTCTCTGTGAAAAATAACTTCCTTAAATTACCTCTGAGCCGCCCCCTTCTATCTTCAAATTGTGCCCTTGTTCTTGCACACCTTTTTTGAAAGATGCTACCCTCTTGGACTTTGTTGATTCCCTTGAGGTACTTGAAAGTTTCTATCATGTCTCCCTCTCCCTCCTTTCCTCGAGGCTATACATATTAAGCTCCTAAGTCTCTCTTCATATGTCTTCCGGTGCAGACCTGCACCATTTTAGTTGCCCTCCTCTGGACAGCTTCCATCCTGTCTATGTCTTTATGGAGATTGGTCTCCAGAACTGCCGCAGTACTCAGATGGGGTCTCACTAGCTGTCTGTACAGAGGATAATAACTTCCTGTTTTCTACTGATGATGCCTCTTCCTATGCATCCCAGTATCCCCCCAGCCCTCCTTGCTGCCCTCTCACATTGCTTGCCCACCTTTGGTCATCTGATATGACTACCCCAGGTCCCTTTCCATTTTGTTGTTGTTAGTAGCTCACCCCATTGTGTACTCTTCCCTGGGTTTTGTTTCCCAGGTGCATTACTTGCACTTCTTAGCATTGAATCCAAGCTGCCATACATTTGACCATTCCTCTAACCTTGCCAAGTCCTTCTCATCCTTTCCACTCCACCTTGTGCATCAACTCTGTTGCAGATCTTTGTGTCATCTGCAAGAGACATACTTTTCTTCCAGTCCCTCTGCAATGTCGCCTTATAAAGACATTGAAGAGGACTCTAATACTGAACCCTGCGGTACCCCACTAATAACCCCGTTTTTTTCAGAGTGGACTCCATTTACTATTACTCTCTGTGACCTGTTCTCCAGCCAATTCTTTACCCGGCTGTCATCTTGGGACCCACTCCCAGGTTGGCTAACTTGTATATTAATCTTTGTGTGGGACTGTGTCAAATGCCTTTCTAAAGTCTAGGTAGGCCATGTCCACAGCCCTCCCAGATCAACTACTTTGGTCACCCAGTCAAAGAAATCTATCAGATTTGTCTGGCATGACCTTCCGCTGTGAATCCATGCTGCCTTGGGTCCTGTGCCCTCTGGCCTCTAGATACTCGACAGTTCTTTCCTTCAGAAGTGATTCCATCATTTTCCCTACCACTGAGGTTAAACTAACAGGTCTGTAATTTCCTGCTTCTGCCTTGCTCCCACTTTTGTGAAGGGGAATCACATCTGCCCTCCTCCAGTCCTCGGGTACCACCCATCCTCCCATGATTTGTTAAAGAGGGTAGTCAGTGGTGTCACTAGTTCTACCCTTAGTTCTTTTAGAATTCAGGATGAATCCCATCAGGCCCCATTGCTTTGTCCACCTTCAGTTTTAAGAGTTCTTTCAGAACCCTTTCTTCTGTAAATGGGCTGGTATCAACTTCTGTATCCAGTGTTTCTACTGTTGTTTAGGTACCTCCCCTCTTCCTTTGTAAATACTGAGCAAAAATATTTGTTTAGTATCTCCCTTTTCACAGTCACCCTCTGCCCACCCTCCCTCCCCTTTATTAAGCCTCACTATCCCTCCCTTGGTCTTCCTTCGCTCCCTGATGTACCTATAAAGGTTTTATCCCCCTTCTTAACTGAGGTTGGCTATCTTTTCCTCAGTTTGGGCCTTTGCTGTTCTGACTGCCTTCCCAGCTTCCTTTTGCTTTAACTGATACAGTTCTCTGTCCTGTTCCTTCTGTGATTCCTTGTACTTCCTGAATGCTTTCTTTTCTCTTGAACCTTCACTGCCACTTCCTTTGAGAACCATAGTGGTTTCTTACTCGTTTCGTTTGCTTGTTGCTGTACACAGGCTTGTTACCTCTGTGATGGCAGTTTTATTATTCCCCATTGTTCTTCACCCCTCCTTCCTGCCCATTTGCTAGTGCATTCTTAGGCACTCACCCATTTTGACAAAGTCAGCCCTCCTAAAATCCAGTACCTTTGTCTTTGTATGGCTTGACTCTATTGCTGTGTTTGTGTGAACCATACTGTTAGATGAGTAGCTAGTTCCCAGATGGCTACCACTTCACATCTGTGATCCTCTCTTCATCTCCATTTGAGAGAACCAGGTCTAAGATTGTTCTCCTCAGTGGGCTCCAATACTAGTTGTCTAAGGCATGCCCCCTGTAGGGCATCTAGAATAACCCCACTCTTAGAAGTGGCTGCTGCAACTGCACTCCAGTTAACATCTGGCATATTCAGATCACCCATCAGCAATATCTCCCCTTTTACTGCCATACTAAGTATACTTTCTATCATTTCCTTGTCCATTTCCTCCCCCCCCCCGAGAAGGGGGTCTGTATACAACCCCTGCGCGGATTGTGGTGCCATTGCCGGTCTCCAAATTTACCCACGTGCTTCTTCTCCTCCCTGTTTACCCTTTCGTTCTGTTGCTTTGATTCCTTCCCTTGTAAGAGCTACTCCTCCTCCTCTTTTACCCTCCCTGTCCCTCCTGTAGATAGTGTATCCTGGTATGTTTACATCCCAGTCATGGTTTTGTGTGTACCATGTTTCTGTGACTGCCACGATATCCAGATGTTCCTCCTCCATCAAGGCCACTAATTCAGGAAGCTTGTTACTCAGACTACGGGCATTGGTACTCATTGCTCTCCATTTTTTGATGGCTTTACTTTCTGTTGCAGCATCCCCCACTGACCTTTCTACCTCGGTCTTTTTCCCATTTAGTACCCTGTTTTTTAGGGAGAGGCTGGGATTTTTTCTGCTGCTTATCAGTGCCTCCCCCCTTGACTAGTTTAAAAGCTTGCCAATGAAGCATTTAAACCGATTGCTCAAAAGACTTGTTCCCTTCCTGGACAGATGCAGACCATCCTGCCAGTATAGGCTGGTGTCCCTCCAGGTGGAACCCTCAGTTCAGTTCCCTCAGCCTTCTCTCGTATGATAAGTCCCCCAGCCCCCTGATCATCTCAGTTGCCCTGTGCTGCACCCTCTCCAGTAACTTAATGTCCCTCTTCAGATACGGGTGTCAGTACTGCACGCAGTACTCCAGGTGCAGTCTAACCAATTACCTATACAGTGGCAGAATCACCTCCTCCCCTCCTCGAGGATATACCGCTTGCAATGCAACCCAGCATTTTATTGGCCTTTGCAGCTGCCTTCCTACATTGTGCCGAGTTGTTCATTGACCCTGTAATGAGCATCCCAAGATCCTTTTTCTCCTCCATCTGGGCTAGCTGCATTCCCCCCAGCTGGTAACTCCTCTTTGGGTTCTTCATGCAAAACTGCAGCATCTTGCACTTTTTGGCATTAAGCCCCAGTTGCCAGGTGTCTGACCAGGTTTCAAGCTTTGCCAGATCATCCTGCAACCCCTTCCATCCCCCTAGGTCATCCACCACCGCTCCTACCTTGGTATCATCAGCAAACAGATGGATCTTGCTCTTGATGTCCAATGATATGTCTGCAATGCGTATCCCAAACAACACTGGTCCCAACACCGAGCCCTGTGGAACACTGCTCGTCACTACCCTTGGGTGTGAGCGCTCCCCATTCACCACCACCCTCTGTTGCCTTCCCTGAAGAGAGTTCCCTACCCATCTCACTAGCTTTGCACCTGCTCCTGTGCCTTCTAACTTACTTCCCAGCCTTCCATGCGGCACCAAGTCAAATGCCTTACTGAAATCCAGATACAGGACTTCCACTGCATGGCCCCTGTCCAGTTGCCTAGTTACCCAGGCACAGAACTCCACCAGGTTGGTTTGGCAGGATCTGCCACGTATGAAGCCATGCTGTCTGGTGTCCTGTAGTCCTTTGGCCTCTAGGAGGGCCACCAGCCTCTCCTTCAGGATAGTCTCCATTAGCTTACCCGCCATGGATGTAAGGCTCACTGGTCTGTAGTTCCCCGGTTCATCCTTGGGCCCACTCTTGTGGAGGGGCACCACATGAGCCATCCTCCAGTCCTGAGGTACAAACCCCGAGTGTAGTGAGGCATTAAATAAGTCTGCCAAAGTTCCCGCAAGGACCTCTGCCAGCTCCTTCAGTACCCTGGGGTGGATGCCATCTGGGCCTGGTGCCTCGTCCACCCTCAGTGCCTTCAAACCCTCCCAAACTCTGCCCTCCATGATTTCCCCATCTGTCATCCCTTCCCCCCATTTCTGCCATTCCTCCCCCCTTGGATGTCACTCTTCTCCTTAGTAAATACTGAGCAGAGTACTCATTTAGTCTTCGCCTTATTTTCCCTTGCTTCCACCCCCTCCTTCCTAATCCTTACTATGTGGTCTTTACAGCTCCTTTCTCCCTGATGTACCTAAAAGTCCTTCTCCCCTTCTTAATGCCTTGTGCCAGCCTGAGCTCCGTAGATGCCTTGGCTTCCCTTACTGCCAGAGTCACCTCCTTCGATTCCATCAAGTACTCCTCCCTGTCCTCCCCTTCCTGTTTTTGAAACGTTCTAAAGGAGGTCTTTTCCTCCTTACCTTTTCCATGACCTCCTTACTCAACCAGCTCGGTTTCTTAGCCCTAGCCTTCTTGCTCTGGGCCATGCAGCAGGTTTTGGTTGCCTCCACTATCCCCAGCTTTATGAGCTCCCACCTCTGGTTAGTGTCCATACTAGGTTGAATTCTGGCCAGGTGCCTTTTGCCACTTCTCCCATCCTCCCAAAGTCAACCCTCCTGAGTCCAGCACTCTTGTGCCAGATTCCAATCCTTCCTTGCCCATATCCAATGTGAGCCATACTGGTGGGGTCACTCTCTGACAGCAGTTCTTCACCGTAACTTCTCTCTAACATCCCCATTTGCCAGCACAAGGTCGAGGGTATTCCTAACCTGGTTGGTTCACTGACCATTGCAGCAGGAAGCTGTCCTGGAAGGCATCCAGCAGTACCTGCTCCCTTCTGTTCCTGGTTGTTGGGGTACTCGAGTCCACTCCTCGCACATTGAAGTCCCCCACAATCACCACACTACCCTTCTCACAGGTCTTCCTGATCTGTTCTGCTAGTTCCCTGTCTAACTCCTCCATCTGAGATGGCGGCCTGTACACCACTCCCATTCTGAGAATCCTACTCTTGGAATCCTGGATTTGCATCCAAAGTGACTCCATACTACCCTCCACCCCTTCCTCCTGTACACACTTCAGTCCTTCCTTCACATATAGTGATAACCCCCCTCCTTTCCCAATCACCCTGTCCCTACGAAATATCCTATACCCTGGTACAGACAGGTCCCAGTCATTGTATTGGGTGGCCCATGTTTCTGTGATGGCTGCAATGTCCACCTCTCCCTGTGCCATGAGCACCTGTAACTCTGCAGTTTTCCTCCCAAGGCTCCTAGCATTAAGGGTAATCACCTTCCACTCTCCGGCCCCCTCCCATCCTGCCCTCCTTTCCTAGCATCACCAATAGTATTTGCCATTTGTCCTTTGTCACTGTTATGGGGGGTAAGCTCATATGGTTTCCCAACCTGTGGTCTCTGCATGTCTCTTGCCCACTTGCAACCCTCCACTCCTAGTTTAAATTTCCAACTTCCTCTATGTACTCCTCCATCCTCTGTTTCAACACTTTCTTTCCCTCCTTACTCAAGTGTAGTCTATCCTTGGCATAGAGACTACTGTCCTCCTAGGTCCTTCCCCACCCCCCAAACAGCCCATATCCTTTAGCATAACACCAGATTCTTAGCCATCTGTTAAATTCCTCTATTCTCAGCTTTCTTGTTGTGCTTGCCTTGGGCACTGGAAGTATCTCTGAAAAAGTTACTGATCTTCCTGCCCCCTCACATAATTGTCCTAGTTCCACAAACCTCCTCTGGACTATATTTACTGTCATGTTAGCCGGGTCGTTCGTCCCAAGATGTATAATTAAGTGAGGCTTGTCCCTACCCCTTCTAACATATTCAGAACAGATTGTCCCACCCTTTCGCTGTCATTCCTGGCATGGCCTCCAGCCAAATGCGACTATACCTCTCCCCTTGCTACCCCACCTAACTCCTCTTAGTATTGAGTCCCCCAGTACTAAGATTCTACCCATCTTACTCCCTGCTTGCTTCCATTCATCTCCATCTCTCATTTCCAGCTCCCCTTCTTCCTCCTGCACATTATTTCCCCCTTTTGCCCCTGTTGCAAATCTCCCGTCAGAACTTCCCCCCCGCACCGGTTTGGTCCAGGCATTTATCAATTACTCCTCCGATTGCATCATTTCCCTCCTCCTCCTTCCCCTCTAGCAGTGCAAAACTATTTTCTGAAGACCCTTCACAAATGCCCACTCCCTCTCTCTTCATAGTAACCTGTTCTCTCCTTTCCACTCCATGACTTTTGCCACTTCTTCTCCTCCCCTCACAAGTCCCTATCTCCTCCTTCCATTTGTCTTTTGTCTCCTAACCTGGTTTCCCTGGCAATTGTTCTTCCTGGCCTGGGCCCCTTTGTCTCCGCTTCCCTTCTTCTGATCCTCTATTCACCACTGTTGGCTCAAATCGCCCTTCCTCATCTCCCCTCCTCCCTCCCTCCAGTATTGGGCTAAACCCACCACCAGTCTGCCTTGCCTGTCTTAGTTCCTGCTGCAGACACTCAATCCCCTTTCTAAGTTTCTCTAGGTGGTTGCACACTAATCATCCCCCCATACTCCAAGCAATTTTAAGAAAGACTGGTGCACCGCAGTTGTTGCAGCCTACCACCCTACCCATTGCTGTCGTTGCCCACCAGCGACTCCCCACCCTTCCAGATGAAGGATACCAAACACTCCCCCAAGTCTCTCCTCTCCTCTTCCCCCTCTATCAGTGCAAAACATTATTTTCTTAATTTCCCTTACCCCCTTTGTTGTACACGTTTAGATAGATTGAGCAACTGATTTTTACTTTCCTATCCTTCCTATCCAAACCCAAAAAGAGACTTTAAGTAACTATTGCACAACCTTCTTCATACTCCTACACCTCCTTTCCACAATGCAAATAGCAATGCAAAGAAGTAACAATGAAAGCTCCTTGATTTGCAGTTACTTCCCTTCCACTGAGATAGCAGTCACCTCTTCAGTTGCTGCTGTTCCTTTCCTGGATATCTTCTTCTGCTATGACAGGTGCATGTCCTTTGCCCGTTTGAGGAAGTGATGTCAGAACCCCTGTTATAAAGGAAATCACGGACCTGGGGCAGGTGGGGTGAGGGGCTGGGAGGGTGGGACCAACCCAAGTCTCCCAGAAACAATCAGGTAGCTGAGGCCCCTGGTCAGACCATTAGCACCCTTCCCCCACGATGCACTAAACTTTGCAGCTAGTGAAGCCAGCAAAAAGGAATCACAATTCTACTCAAAGCCCCAAAAATAGGTTTGCTACCAAAAGAAATAGGTCTCCAATTCAAACAGCTTCACCAACAACACATCAAAATAGGCTTGACTTTAGAAGATATAGGTCTTCAATTCAAAGAATCTGCCCCATTTAAATCACACCAGATAGGTTTTAAATCAGAAGAAATAGGCCTCCACAAATGCAGCCTGCTACACAGTGAAACATCAAACAAATGAGCCCACTTATAGCCACCAAAACAGGTTTCAAAATTCCAACAGCCCCAAAACAATACCCTGCTAGTCCCTTAGAAGCAGTAAGAAAGAAAAGAAATAACCTTTTACCAAGTAAAATCCACAAGAAACAATGTAAAAGCAGCAAGAAGAAGCTACTGTACTGGAATTGGCCTGATCCCTTCCCCTTCTGGATACTGGCCTAAGTCTCTTATCCCCCAGGATTCTATACCAGGCATCCAGAGTGAGCGCTGTATAAGGGTTCCTGACTCCCAAAGGGGGGGCCACCCCTTTTTTCTGCCAGAAGAGCTCTATTCAGATTAGTAAGGGCCCCCTCCCTCAGCTTTAAAGTCTTCCATTTAGCTATGTACAGTAAGTCTTATAAAGCCAGCAGAGGGCTGTCCTTAGTTGAGCTGCATGATGGTATAATTTTAGGTTAGGTAATGACAGCCCCCCTCTTGTTTGGAAATCTGGAGAGCCGAAAGGTGGACCCTTGGCCTCCGAGGTCCCCATAGAAACTGAGAGATCTTCCTGTTGAGGGCGTTGTAGTAGGAGTCTTACACATATACGAGTATTGTTTGTGCTAAATATAGGACTCTGGGAAGAAGTACCATTTTGACCGCTTGCACTCTCTGCACTAATGGTACAGGGATAAATGCCCACCTTTCCAAGTCCAAACGGATCTTCTCTAATATTGGGGAGAAACTGAGGCAGAACAACTGCTTATGATCTGATCCCAAATGAATCCCTAAGTATTTCAGGTGACTCAGGTTCCATTTAAAGGGGAACTGTCGTTTCATATTTTCAGAAGGTTCATAATGAATTTGTAACACTTCTGTTTTAGCAGTGTTTATTTTGTACCCGACTAAAAGGCCAAATTCTTCCAGGCAGTCCGATAGGGGAGGCAGGGCCCACTCTGGGTTACCCAGGTATATTAACAAATCATCTGCATAAAGGGCCAATTTATGTGTTTCCCCTCCCAACTACCACCCTTGCACCCTCACCTCCTGCCTCAGTGCCTGGGCAAGGGGTTCAAAGTATACAGCAAAGAGGAGGGGGGAGAGAGGGAAACCCTGTCTTGTACCCTATGCAGGAGAATCAGGGAGGATACCCTACCATTAATCTTAATGAAGGCTTTAGGGCCAGTATAAATATTACTAATAATCCAAATTAAAGCCTCTGAAAAAACAAAATGTTTTAAGATTAAGTTTAAAAAATTCCATGCTACCCGGTCGAAGGCCTTCTCCACACCTAGACTTAAAAGTAGGAGGGGAGACCGCGACGGGGCAGCATGGTGGAGAATATGCAGTGTTATTTTAACATTATCCTGGGTCTGTCTACCTGGAACAAACCCAGACTAATCAAAATCAATTAATCTAGGCAAGACAGGCTCCAGGTGCTTAGCCAAGACAGCGGCATATAACTCATAATTAATGTTAAGAACCGAAATAGGGTGGTACTATTTACAATGGGTGGTGTCCTTACCCGGTTTCGGTATACTTGATATCACTGCATAATTCCAGGTATCAGGGATCATTTCCTTAGCTTGTGCCTGTCTACAGACTGCCAATAGGGGGTCCTCCAACTCTTTTTTAAAGAACTTAAAAAACTCAGGGGTGTACCCATCGGGTCCTGGGGCCTTATGGGATTTTAAGTTTTTAATTGCTGAGGTCACGTGATGGCAGCCTAGCGATCGGCAGCAAGCTCCCACTGCTCCACATCCCTCTTGCTTATACCTACTGCTAACCAACAATCCAAAGCTACATTTCATTTTTAAACGGGTGATCAGAGCCACTACAAACTAAAGGAGTGAGAGATAACCTGTAAAATGGAAGCATATATGCGTAAAGCTCCCCCACGGCACTCGCCTCCTCCTACACCGGAGAAAGACAAGGCCATAAAGCGGCCTAAACAGCAGCCAGCCAGCAACAGTAAAACTCCAGCGGGGTCGTTGGCTCTCATTGAGGAACGCTTTTTAGAGATCATGCAGCCACTGCAAAGCTCCATTGCGGCCATCTCGGAAGAATTGCACCAAGTGCACTCCTCAATGGACTCTCTAGCAATAAGAGTATCTGATTCAAAAGTATGAATTATTTATTTGGAGAAAAGACAGGATAAGGCTGAACTAGATCGCAGTGGTGTGGTTAAAAGGCTGAAAAGAATGGAAGAGAAATTAGAGGATCTTCAGGGCAGAAGCCGAAGAAATAACTTGCTAATTCTCGGGATCCCTGAAAAGGAGGAAGGCAGCTCTCCTATTTTGTTTTTACAAAAATTATGCAAAAAAATTGCTGGTCCATCGCCGAATGGCACAACGTATATCACTGAAAGAGCGCACAGGGCCCTGCGTCCACCACCACCGCCCGGCTCACCATCTAGACCACTGATCTTTAAACTCCTTAACTTCCTCAACAAACAGCATATTTTGGCCCCAGTTAAAACTCTTCAAGATGTACAATGGGAAGGCCATAAAATACGCATCGCCCAAGATTTACCTCAGTTGGTATGAATAAAGAGACAGGAACTGCACCCACTTGTATCCAAGCTAATTGCGGCAGGGAAACAGTTCAGGGTTAGATACCCGGCTGTGCTTCAAGTGAAGATCAACAACCAATGGCATAGATTCGAAACCCATGATCAAGCACAGCTTGAGCTTAAGAATCTTTTGCTTGATTTGTTCAAGTGAGTGGAGTTCTCTCTTTATATTCATGGTGGGCTCCCTGTTCTTATGGCTTGGCGTGGTTCTAATATCTTCATTCCTCCCAAGTGATCGATGCTTCCTGCTGAAGACTTCCTGAGGATAGTTATCATCACTTATCTCCTTGCTATACGTCTTGCAGCAGATTTGGCTGACTTGAATGTTACTGAATACGCGTGTTGCTTCAGCTGGATTACTTATTAACAACTAGTCTAATGATCAGGCATGGCACAGGAACCCTGATTGCTCTTTTCATGCAACTCGTACTCAAGTTGTTTCAAATCCCATGATCTGTGCTACACAATCCTTTTCCCTATTTAGAGGATACTACTTGCACACAATGGTCGAATATGAAGCCCATTGGTTAAGTTATAATCGGTTTGGAGCATATAGTCTGTGGGACTGTAGATTTACTGCATAAATTTTGTTCTTATTCCTTATTAGCACCATATTCCTGCTGATTTACAAATGGGATTAGACACTGCTTTCTTTAAGCCTTGGAAACTGGGATGCATCCTTGAGAACTGATTCCTAATTGGAGTGATCGACGACTTGTTCAGATAGCCTATATCTCGAACTGATCACATGACAATTAATATTATTTTCTATACTATTAAGTTAATAACATTTGCTCTTGTATAAATTACAGTGGGGAGAGTGTGGGAGTCGGGGGATGGGAAGCTGAATCGTGGGCTGCATTCAGATATCACCTGGCAGTATATTTTAGCCAGTACAGTTGGTAGAACTGGGGACAGTTGTTTGTTAGTTTTTGACTTTAGGTTGAATTAGGGTTCTAATTGTTTGATGGGGAATTCTGGAGGTGATTTATATGGGGGTGCCAAAACTCTGCCATTCAGACTGTGAAATACAAAATGCTGGCTGGATAGGACAGACCCTATCTGAACAGCCTCCCATAGGATTGTTTCCACCAGCCCTTCATTAATGGGTGGTCCATATAACATTATAACCTGGAATGTCCGAGGTGCCAGAGATAATTGTAAACATCAAATCATTTTAAGACACCTCTCTCATCTTCATGTTGGAATCGCCTGCTTACAAGAGACTCACCTTAGAAGAGAGGATACCCCTCTTCTCTGTAAGAATTGGGTTGGACAAGCCTACGGGGCAGGCATTTCCACAAACCGAGGGGGAGTGGCCATACTAATTGCCAAAATAGTACCTTTTAAATTGATGCAGGAAGTTTGGGATGTGAACGGTCATTATGTACTATTGCATGGTATGCTCCAGTCCCAACAAATCCTTTTAGGGTCCATATACAGTCCTAATATGGACTCACCTCTATTTTTCTCCCATCTTCTCAACTTGATAGCCTCTCCCATACAAGAAGTGATACTGCTTGGGAGGACTGGAACCTGACACCACAGTTACAGTTAGATAGATCCGATAATAAAAGGGCAGGCCCTTCTCCAGCTCAAACAGCTTTAAAAGACCTGATATCTGGAGCGGGATTAGTGGACGTATGGAGAATCCTAAATCCCACAGAGAAACTTTACACTTTCTTCTCCTTCCTCCACCGTACCTGCTCCAGACTTGACTATTTTCTGGTCAGTTCCTTTCTACTTCCAGGAATAATTGACTGTAGAATACATGCAAGAGTGATTTTCGATCACCCTCCTGTTTCTCTCACTTATTTACAAGGCCCAGGTGTAAGAAGAGATACCCTTTGGAGCTTAAACAGCCAACTACTTAAAATCCTGGCTACCTTATCGCATGTGAAGGACTTTGTTTCTCAGTTCCTAGAACCAACAGAGGCTCAGTCTCACAAATAGATGTAGTATGGGCAGCCCTCAAGTGTGCCTTATGGGGTGAATGTATTCGCCTTGCATCCACCAGATCCCAGCAGTTTAAAACTAAAATAGACAACCTACTATCCTCTATCAAATCCATTGAAAAGAACATTAGTCACTATTCCCACGAGGAGGACTGGGTCAAATTGCATAGTTTACATATGCAATTTTTAGACCTCATGTCTCAGAGGGCTGAGTTTGCTCTGAAGAGAACCAAACTTAAATACTTAGAGTCAGGTAAACAAGTAGGTAAACTGCTTGCCATCCGAGTTAAACAGGCAGATATGGCCCACTGTGTACCTGGTCTAAAACCAGTAGGAAACAGCCCCACTATTACTAATACCATACAAATTGCTGCTGTCTTTAAATCTTACTTCCAGAACTTGTATTCTGTTCCTGGAAATGAAGTTGCTACTCAGGAAGAAATAAATAATTATCTTGATGTAACTGATCTCCCCTGTCTTCCTCCCGATGTAGCATCTCCCTTAAGTACTTCTATTAATGTTCTGGAAGTGGAACAAGCAATACAGCAACTCCCTCTAGACAAGTCCCCGGGCCCAGATGGCCTCACAAACAACTTGTCCAAGTCCTGTTCCTCGGAGCTTCCTCCCCTCCTGACTGAGGTGTTTAATCATTGGTTGTCCAATGGATTTTTTGATCACAGCTTCCTTGAAGCAATTATTACCCTTATACCCAAACCTGAAAAAGATCCCCAATTTCAGAAAACTACCGTCCTATATCACTTTTAAATACCAATGTCAAGATATTGGCAAAGGTCCTAGCAAACAGACTGAGATCCCTTATGGGTACTGTAATTGGCTCTGAACAAGTCGGATTCATGGCCGGTAGATCCTCTAGTGACCATATGCGCCGCTTATTACATATACTCTCCCTGACCAGCCACTCTGATACACCTGCAGCTCAGATCTCATTAGATGCCGAGAAGGCATTTGACCGTGTCTCCTGGGACTTTCTATTTACAGTCCTAGATAGACTAGGTTTTCCTAATAATTTTATTAAGTGGGTACAACTGCTCTATCACTCACCTATCACCCGAGTCTGGTGCAACGGCATCCTTTCAGATTCATTTTCACTGCACCGCGATACCAGACAAGGCTATCCCCCTATCCCCTTTACTTTTTAACATATACTTAGAACCCTTCATTCAGAAGCTAATTTCCTTACCAGACATCCTTGGTATAACTGCAAGCACGTGTCTTCATCTCCAATTAGCATATGCGGATGACCTATAATTGCATCTAGAAAATCCTGCGCATGACGTACCAGTCCTGCTCAGAGAAACTGACCTTTTCAGGAAGGTCTCTCATTATAAACTTAACCCCTCCAAGAAAAAATTCCATCGGATATTGAGGGACATGATTTGGTGTGGGAATCGAAGTTCTTAACATATCTAGGCATTAAGATTTTCAGAGAAATTTCAACCACGGTGAAGGAAAATTTCTCCACTCTAATTGCAACTCTTAAAACAGACTTAACCAGATGGGGTACATTACCAATTTCACTTTGGGGAAGAATTGCCATAATTAAAATGAATGTACTACCTCGCATTCTTTACCCTTTAGGCATGCTGAGTATCTTCCTCCCTAAACACTGGTTTGCCGAGCTGCAAACTCTGATTAATAAATACCTATGGAATGGAAAAGGGGTGCGACAAGCATATTTTAAGTTTACTGCTCCAAAATTACACGGTGGCCTTTCACCCTCATCATTTTTTACCTACTATAGTGCAATTCACATAAGCAAATCTGTCCACTGGATTATGGCACCAGACCAGAGAAACCCGGGTTCCCTTAAACCTTTATGGCTAGATATAGAGGTAGCCATGGCAGAACAAAATTGCTGCACACTACCTGCTTTACTGTACTCTTCACCACAATATGTACCCAAAAATCTTAGGAATACACCAATTGGATGGTCCCTCAGGGCCTTACACTAGCTGCAAAAACATCTGAATTTTGACTGGCATAAATCTCTGGAGCAACCGCTGATTGGTAACCCACATTTTCAAACTGGTAACAGTCCTATTTTGGGCCCCCTTATTTGACACGAAACTCTGAGCCTTGGCCCTTGAGGGCAAAGTACTTTCCTTCTTGCAGTTTTGTCAAACACTCAAAATACAAGACGGAAATCCCATTAAATATTGGCAAATTCGGCAGGCTGTTGTTTCATTTCTGGGTACAACAACAAATATTACCCCCCCTCCAAAATAGAACTATATCCCCTGCTATTGGTAGCAAACCAACCCCATGTGATATCTATGGTATATAAGGAACTGCAAACCCTTGACCCCAGTTTGCCCAAAGGTGTTTGCTACTATTGGGTGAACAAACTATCTTTACTTATGGATGTTCATTCCTGGCATCATATTTGGCATAACACATATTAATTTATTAAACAAGACAGACTTCGTTTGGTACAATATAACGATATGCATAACTTATACTTTTCTCCTGACAGATTACACAAAATGGGAAGGCTTCCATCCCCTCAGTGTCAACATTGCCATAGGTCTCCAGGCAATCTTTACCATACGTTATGGTCTTGTCCAAAAGTTTTAACCTTTTGGCTTTGTATCAAAAATTCATTAGACCTATGATTAGGATTGCAATCTCTATTTACCCCGGAAATTTGTCTTCTTAACAACTTCCCTTCGAAAATTATCAAAAGTAGAAAAGCCCATATAGCTCTTATCTTAACAGTTGTTAAATTAATCATTATGAGACACTGGAAAGCCAACTCACTGCCATCAGTACTAGAATGGCACAGACGGATATTACTAGCCCTACAACTTGAAAAGCATATAGCTATGCAGGCCAACAGGAATTGGGACTATCTAGATAAATGGGGACCGCTGGAAGCCTTACTCACAATCTGGAAACCTTAGACTACTTTAGATCCAGTAAGTATATATATATATATATATATATATACACACACACACACACACACACACACACACACACACATATTACCACCTTTGTATATAATCCTATACTTTGGCACAGGAAATGATGACGGGTGGGATAATTGAAAGGGAGGGATATTAGGAATGCTGTTATGACTTTATCTTACATGTTTTTGAATGAGGGGCTTAACCTACAGAGTTATACTGTTGATGTGTACCATCTCCTCAATCTTTCCCTAGAAACATAGAATTTGATGGCAGATAAGGACCGCTTGGCCCACCAAGTCTACCCATTTCCCTACCTAATGGATAAGCTGCAGATCCTAGTTAACCAGCAGCCTACTTCTTTCTACCCCCCCCCCAGAATTGCCTTATGACTGTCCCATGCATGCTTGAATTCAACCACTGTTTTTGACTCCACAACCTCCTCCGGAAGGCCGTTCCATGCATCCACAACCCTCTCTGTGAAAAGATACTTCCTTACATTACCTCTGAGCTGCCCCCCATCTTCAAATTGTGCCCCCTTGTTCTTGCACACCTCTTTTTTTGAAAGATGCTACCCTCTTGGACTTTGTTGATTCACTTGAGGTACTTGAAAGTTTCTATCATGTCCCCTCTCCCTCCTTTCCTCTAGGCTATACATATTAAGCTCCTTTAGTCTCTCTTCATATGTCTTCTAGTGCAGACCCTGCACCATTTTAGTTGCCCTCTTCTGGACAGCTTCCATCTTGTCTATGTCCTTGCGGAGATTGGGTCTCCAGAACTGCATGCAGTACTCCAGATGGGGTCTCACCAGCTGTCTGTACAGAGGGATAACAACTTCCTGTTTTCTACTGGTGATGCCTCTCCCTATGCATCCCAGTATCCCCCCAGCCCTCCTTACTGCCCTCTCACATTGCTTGCCCACCTTTAAGTCATCTGATATGACTACCCCAGGTCCCTTTCCATTTTTGTTGTTGTTAGTATCTCACCCTCCATTGTGTACTCTTCCCCTGGGTTTTTGTTTCCCAGGTGCATTACCTTGCACTTCTTAGCATTTAATCTAAGCTGCCATACATTTGACCATTCCTCTAACCTTGCCAAGTCCCTTCTCATCCTTTCCACCCCACCTTGTGCATCAACTCTGTTGCAGATCTTTGTGTCATCTGTAAAGAGACATACTTTTCCTTTAGTCCCTCTGCAATGTAAAGCTTATAAAGACATTGAAGAGGACCGGTCCTAATACTGAACTCTGCGGTACCCCACTAGTAACCCCCCTTTCTTCAGAGTGGACTCCATTTACTATTACCCTCTGTGTCCTAATCTCCAGCCAATTCTTTACCCAGGCTATCATCTTGGGACCCACTTCCAGGCTGGCTAACTTGTATATTAATCTCCCCTGTAGGTGATTCCTACTAATGTACTGTATTGTATAAGAAAACTAAATAAAGCATATTAAATGGAAAAAAAAAAAGATTTTAATTGCTGTTTCTAGTTCTATAGGAGTAATAAGCTTGTCCAGACTGTGTCTAATTTCTGGAGTGAGCTTTGGTAACTTCAACTTAGCTAAATATGCCTCAATTTGTGGGTTCCTCAATGTCTGCTCCGGGGTGTACAGACATTGATAGAACTCCTGGAAGCCTGCTAAGATCTATTTAGGAGACCTCACCAACCTTCCAGACTTAGGGTGTATAATCTGGGCAATTGTAGACTGAGAAGTCTGCTGCCTCAAGTGGTGAGCCAGCAGGCAGGTGGCCCTAGGTCCACTGTCATAGAACCTCTGCCAGAGGCACTGCAGGGCTTGTTCTGTTTTAATATCTATCAGTTTTTGGATTTGTTGCTTTAATAACTGTATTCTAGGCAGCACTGTCCTCTCCATTCTTGCATGCTGTGCTTGAGTTTCCTGCATCTGCTTTTGGAGACTTTCCAACTGTGCACTCTGTTGTTTTCTGAGGTGGGCAGCAAATTTCATAACATCCCCCCAAAAAACTGTTTTCACAGTGTCCCACAAGGGGGCCCTGGATATCTCAGGGGAGTCACTGTCCTGCAAAATCTGCGAAATTCTTGATTTGGCCATATCAGTAAATCCCTTTAGATACAGTAAATAATTATTAAATCTCCATAGCGTCTGGCCCCTTTCTGTTCTCCAATCCAGTTTTAACAGCAGTTGCGAATGGTCAGACAGGACTGATGGGATGTGTTCACAGTAGGCAATTTGATGTTGGTGCTCACCCGATATTAAAAAATAATCAATTCAGGCATAGGAGCCATGTGGGGGAGAAAAATGAGTGTACTCCCTACGCCCTGGATGTTGCGAACGCCAAGCATCCACCCACAAGGCCCATTTCAAATATTCCCTGGTCACCTTGCTTACAGGGTTCCTTCTTAACAGGCCATCCCTAGAAGTAACCATCTGCTCCCATATCTGGTTAAGATCTTCCTCTACTACTAATACCCCCTTATGGAGTTCTGTTATTTTTTGAAGCAGAGACCAAGCTGTTACAGCTGTAGAACCCGGGAGGATATACACTGATGCCAAAGTAATGGGGAAGCCCTCAAGGTTACTCGATACTGTGGCCAAACGACCCTCCGGGTTGGTGTAGCAAGCTGTGGCCTGGAATTGAGAGCCTCGGGGGATCAATATGGCTGCACCCCTTCTTTTTCCCTTCCCATAAGACGAGGCAAACAATGGTCATAACCGAACCTCTCCAGTTTCAAATACTCAGCCTTACTGAGGTGGGTCTCCTGTAAGAGGACAAAAGTGGGTCCCTGTCTCCTAAGGGCAGAGAGAACCTTATACCTCTCAACAGGATTATTTAACCTGCTATATTATGTGGTAGTATCTTAATAATACTTTTATCAACCATTTGGGCGTGAATCAGGTTTCCTAAGTGAAAAAAGCTCCACATAAATCAATATTTGTTGCCCATCCACGGTTCCCCGGTATAAGAGTCCTCTTCCCTGCATCCATATTGCTCATTTGAGCCCTGTACCCGTTCCATTACCCCTCATCCCTTCAAACTCCCTGGACTTTTGATATTTAAAGGATAAAGTGACAATATGCATCCAAACACAATACAATACAAACAACATCAACAACCCAAGGCCCCCGAGTGGAGGTTTGAAATAAGCTAACCTCTCTCTTGGGGTTAAACTATTTACACAATGACCCCCCAAGGTAGGGGAACAAGAAACATTGTTCCCTTTGCACCCGAGATAGAATATCTCAGAGAGGTGGAGAAGGAGTTACTTTGTTAGCCGGTTCCTCCTGGACCCTAGAGTAGTCGGGTCCTGGCCAGATAGATTGGCCTAACAAAGTCACTGAATCCTCATACAGCTACCACATGGGAGAAGTGGTGCCCCCTAGCTGAAACAGAGGGAGCCCCTCAACCCCCCAAGAAGCATAGGAGGAGGAGGAGGAGCAAAAATTTAGCCCATAGCCAGAACTCTCTCTGAGTCAGCAAGATGTAAAGGAGTCTGTTAGTGCCCCCCCCCATAGCATCTCAAACATGAACCAAAGGTTATCCCCATATAGTCTGACCCCGATATATAACTTGGTTTTAAATTAACCTGAACTTCTATTGTCAGTAGTTTAACTACAAATTGCTCAACTGCTAAAATCTAAGGAGTAAGTAACTTTCAGAGCTAAAAACATTAAAATAATACAATGCAGCTGTTAGTATAAGAACTCCCTTGATGTAAAGTCCCTTCATTGATCTTCCAAACAGATCGAAATCCCAGCTGCGCAATATGACTCTACTGTTCTGTAACAGCCCAACAAACTGCCCGCTCAGAGAATCCACTGTAACTGGAGATGGAATCTTACAAAAAAAAAAAAAAAAAGAGGTCCTAGGAAACATAGCAGAGATACTACATGAACTGTCTCTAAAACTTCTCTCTCTCTCATCTGGTGTTGCACATAGAAATATGCAGTATACTAGGAGACCAACCCCCACAGATCTCCCAGCCAGCTGAGGAAGGCAAGGTAAACCTCCTGAAGTTTTGCAGGAGCTGCCGGGCCCCCAGCACAAGGGTAAAGAAGAAGCTCTAATCCCTACTCACTTGGATTGCCCAGTCTTCAGGTGTCCTCTTTCCTCGATGTCGCAAGCTCCTCATTACACTAGGAATGGGTGAGTTTGAACAGCATAGCCTTAATGTCCTGCAGGGTGGTAGGAGCTGATCTTTTCCCTGCTCTCCTCGAGCTGTGCTGCAATGCTGATTGCCAGGTACTCTGCATTTTTGGGGGGTTGTGATGCACGATGGTAATTTTGCAAGATGTCGTGGCCTCTCTCCTTGAAAGCTTTTAATGCTTTATCAGAGGAATGGTAGAGCTCTGTACCCGATTTCCAATGGACCTGTAGGCGTGAGGGGTATGGCGTCTGAAATTGTATCCCCATATCTTTTAGTTTGCGCAAAAGTGGTGCATATGCTAGGTGTTACTGTTGGGTTTGGGGAAGGTAATCCTGCTCGAAGAATAATCGAGCCTCGTTATATTCCACTTTTTGCTGTCTCAAAGCCGTTTGGAGAATAGTCTCTGTCTCGATAGCTTGAGAACTTGGCCATAATTGGTCTAGGCCTAGCGTTCTCCGAAGTCGGCTTGGGCACCAAGGCACTGTGCGTGCTTTCAATTTTGAAGGTGAACGATTGCGGGACATCTAACACATGTTTAAGCATATCTGTTAGGAAATCCGCCATATCTCCAACTTCTGCCACCTCTGGTAAGCCATATATGCACAAATTCTCCCTTCCAGATCGGGCTTCCAAGTCCAGACATTTAGCAGCAGTTTGTTCTTGTTGTTGTGCGAGGAACTCAACTGCCCGGGAGAAATGCAGCAAATCTTCTTCTGCAGTTGAAATCCTTTCCTCAGTGGTGTTAACTCTCGTTTCTAGGTTGGTTAGATCCGTATGTAGCCTGCTGAATTCTTGCTTTGTTTCAGATCGGAATTGCTTAATCTCCGACAGCAGTATCTCGAATCGCAAGCGAGATAGGGTTTCATGCTCAGTTTCTGTGTTGCTGCACGCCATGCTCGAAGGGGATTCTCTGCCACTAGTAGCGGGGCTAATCAGACACAATCCAGCGTGATCCTTTTTCAGTTTAAGATTTTTCAGCTGGGATCTCTTTGTTGATGTAGCCCCACTGTTGTTCTTACTCATATTTGAGTTAATTATTGAAGTTTAGATTGTGTGGGGTCAATTCTTTGGCTGAGAGGGAGAAGAGCTCCGCGTTTAGGCTGCCATTGCACTGGTGACATCACCGGAAGTCTGGCCCTCACTCCTTATAGAATTTAGTTACTTATATAACCTATACAATGGCTAATCTTCTCACCTTCACAACTTGGAGTGTGAGAGGGCTCAACTCTCCCTTAAAAAGAACACAAATCCTAGCTTGCCTAAAAAAACGACACACCAAAGTAGCCTTCATCCAGGAAACAAAAGTAGACTATAGGGAAGCTCTAAAATTGAATAGGGAATAGGTACAGTGGGAGGCCCACAGTGCTGCTACTTCAACCAAACATAGGGTCTCCATCTTATTGCTCAGAAGTCTAAAATGGATCCCTATCACTCAAGCTAAGAACTCAGAGGAGAGATGGATTATTGCCAAGTTGCAAATCTCTATGGAACCTATCCTCCTGGAAAATAGAAAATAAGGATGACCCAGCCCTTTTTGATATAAATTTCTCAAGCAATGATAGATCTCTCCTTTGAAAATCCTGTAGTGTTGCTAGGGGGCAATTTTATCCTGGATCTGGAACATTACCTGGACAGGTCTAACAGTAGGCCTGAACCTCACACCAGATCACTCCTTTCATTGTGTGAACTAATGTCCCTATATCAGCTGTCGGATCCCTGGAGGCTGCTTAACCCAGCTGGCAGAGATTATACCTACTTCTCAGAACCCTACAAGATGGCCAGCAGGACTGACTTCTGGCTCACCTCCCTTAATATATCCTCCCAAATCTCTTCTCTGAAGATAAAACCCATATCTGATCATGCTCCAGTGACCCTAACCACAGTACTAGATCCCACTTTGACCAAATCCCAGAACTGGCATCTTGACCCTCACTATGTCAGGACAGAGATTTCCAAACATGGATCAAACAGGAAACCAAACATTTCTTCACCAATAATCCACCCAGATCCTCCTCTCCCTCCCTTATATGGGAGGCATTTAAAGCTACAATTAAGAGGAAAATAATAAGTTACACAGCTCGTAGAAAAGAACTCAGACATTCTGAATCCCTGAGATTACAAGGTCTCTTTAAAGAGAAGGAGGACCTATACAAAAAAAGACCCCCAAAACCTCAAAAACAGTGCCCGTCTGTCCGAAATTTCCTCCATTTGTTGGCCACAAGATCAGCTGAATTGCAAATAATCAGGACAAAACATAAATACTGGGAACAAAAGGAAAATGCAGGCAAATTATTATCTTACCACCTCTGAAAGCAGCTGACGGACAGGCACATCTTAAAGAGCACCTTTCATGATTCCAGTCAACACAACAACAAAACTCAGTAGTGTGACCTAATGTGTCCCCAAGTGAGTTTGCATACTTCAAAATGTAATTTCTGAGTCATGTTTTGGATTTATTCATTAGTTTAATACTACCGCGCTTTGCTACCAGTCTGCAGGCTTTCACTGCTTCTGCATTCTCCAGCAGTGCTCCTGTTACGTCATCATAGGGAGAGATGCAGAGTGTGTACTGCGGTAAAAGCTTACATCGCACTGATTGCAATTATGTATTAGGAGGCAGTATAGTGCAGTGGTTTAAGGCTCTGAGCTATAAATCTGGTGACATCTAGCAGACCAGGCCTGGGTTTGAGTCCCACAGCTTCCACTTGCATACTGTGTGACCCTGAGCAAGTCACTTAACTTCCCTGTGCTCCCAGGTTGCGCCTGTAAAAAAGCTTTCAGCTTAGTGTGTCTCACCTGGTTAAATAACTAAAACCAAAAAAAAGTCATTCGTGATATGCTTACTTAAAGTTCAAATTGCTGTTGTTATTTAACAAAGTATCCTATTTTCTGTCCACTACATTGTGGTTTTACTGTTTCTTCATGCTGTGCATTTCTTAATTTCCTTCTGATCCCCCCACCTCAGCAGTAGTAAGTGTCTGAATGCACGGATCCCTCTTCCTGCAATACTCACAATTTGTTGGAGCTGACCTTTCTAACCAATTTCGGCAACTGCAGTGTTCATGTTGCACCAGTTACATGTTATCCTTGCACTGTTTGTTTCTGTTCAAAATTAATTTCATGTTCCATCTACATCTATTTTCCTGCATATCGCCCACCCCAGCGCGTCTTTATTCTGTACTTTTCCACTTCCTGGAGTGTGTTTATCAGTCTGCTATCAGTCCATCTCAACTATGTTATTTATACAGTTACATAAAAAATATTCATGTTTGTCATTATTTCTTTACTGTGTAGCCTCATAACCATGTAATTCATTCAACAATCTTGCAAATATCAGCCCTCCCAGCGCAGCACTTTCTTGTTAGTTTTTATAACAGCATGACCACTACTGCATGTTCTGTTAGTGCTGTCAACTGTTACCCCTAAAATAAAAACACTTATTATTTTAACGCGAATGATAAACATAGAGATGTCATGACTCTATTTTCACAGTGTCTCATCACTGTGTCTGTACTACTTCGTCTGGTGTGTAGCCATGTGAAACTTTCCCCCTCCACCCTAAATATATTTCAATGTCCCCTTTTTTCCATGCTGCAATATAATATAATGAAATTAGATGTGTTGTGTAATCCATGTTGTAACAGTGCAATAAATGTACAAACAAAAAAAATATGCTTTATGTGTGTGTGTTCACAGTGTCATGGTCTGCTTCCAGGTTTATCAGACATCAGGTGGCATCAGTGTTTGGAGGGAAATGTGATCTCTGACAATAGGACAACTATCACTGACAGATTCTGATCTCTGCAGTACAGTATTTTTCACAGTAATAATTAGTTTTTAGTCACAGTTATTCTTTCAGTTTGAATTTCGAATGCCAGGTAATCATGGTAATTAGTTGTGTGGTTGCTGGTTGGTTGGGTAAGTGTCTTCCACTTCCCCAAAGATGAAACCATGAAAAAGCAGTGGACTGCGCAAGTGAAGTGCACCCATGACAAATGGTCTGACCTTCAAAGAATAGCTTTCTTTGCAGTGACCATTTCACACTGGACTGCTATGAGATCACGTCTCCCCATGCCATCTTTTAATCTGCCTGCCCGTAAACGCTTGAAGCCTGATGCCATTCCAACTATTTTCCCTCATCCATCAGTGACTGGATCAAAGTGAAAAACATGAGATGGGTCTTGCAGCTGTGTCCCCAAAGAAATGCAAGAGCCATGCTTTGGAGAAGCATCAGCGTGCAATGGTGAGTTGATCACAAAATGTATTTTCTCGTTGCACACATCCATCACCCCGACACCCACTCATCACACACATGGTTTCCAAATACCAGTTTCATGATTGTGCACTTTTCAACACTGAACCACTGTTGCAACAGCTACGATTATTTGTCTACCTTTCTATTGTGTTCTTCACTGCATGTATACTGTGTACCCTGTATCAGAATTAGGTGGCATCTGCAAATAGGAAAACCTGTCATTCAACAGACAGTAGTCAGAGGGTTGTGGCAAATGGGATCCAATCCTAAGGGATGGGGTGTAATAGGTGGGGTACCTCATGGTTCAGTCATTAGGCCACAGCTGTGTAATGTGATCATCACTGACATAGCCAAAGTGCTGTAAGGTAAGGGTTCTGCCTGTTCGCAGATGACACCAAGATCTGTAACACGGAACATATTATGGAATTGTTGGATAAAATGTGCATTGATACTAAAAAAGACAAAACTGATCATAATTGCGCCAGTTGAGGTTCAGTTCAAAACAGTGCAAAATAATGCACCTTGGAAGCAGTAAGTAGGGGGATAGCTACAGGATGGGGTGGGTGGTGGTGTAGTTGTTGACACTTACCAAGGAAGAAAGGGAACCTGGGATTATCATTTATGACAACCTAAAGCTTTCTAAGCAGTGTACAAATGCTGCTGCTAAGGCTACTGGCATGTTCTAGTGCATGGGCATCGGTATCACTAGCAGAAGGAGAGAGGTGGTCATGGCGCTGTATGAAACACTGTTCGAGCATCACCTGGACATCTGTGCACAATTGTGGTGTCTACATCTTCAAAAGTACATGTACAGGGTGCACGCAGTCCAGACATAGGCAACAAAGATGGTAAATGGATTGCACCACAAGTAAGACTGAGAAATCAAGGGAACTCAATATGCATCCACCTGTGGAGAGGAGTGCCTGGGTAGGGCACAATAGTGACATTCAATTGCCTTTAGGGCATAAACAAGGTGCAGAGGGTTGACATCTTTAAAAATACTGGTTGTACCAGAGCAAGAGATCACATCATGAAATTGAAAGGTGTCAGGATACGGGGAAAGCGAGGATGTTGTTCTTCCCGGAAGAAGTGGTGCACACATTGAACAGTCTATCAAAGGAGGTGGTTGTAGCAAACACAGTGGGGGTGTTCAAACATGCATGGGACAGGCACAAAGGAACCCTTTGGGAACTGTAGGAGGGAAGACATCAGGTGATCTAGTACGTTCAAAGGGCACTAATAAGGATACGATAATGGGCAGACTGGATGGGCCAAGCATTCCTTATCAACCAACACTGTCTATGTTTCTATGTTTCTGTTCAAACTGTTCTGCAATGTCGCCAAAGTACTGACACCATGTCTTCTCCTTGAGATACAATGATCTCTTGTTTATTGTGTGCTGATTTGTATATTGCTGCTAAATAGCACAATGTGTGTATGTGGCACAGTGAGACATGATATGTACTTCATTGTTTGATGACTAACTTTTGTGGTGGTCATCAGTAGGTGAAAGTAAGGTCTGTGCGATAACATCAACAACATGACATGTTGTGTTTTTACAATGTTATATCATTCTATGTCTGTCTGCATGACCTGCCTCTCTGTCACAGCTATTCTGTGTTTCCAGTATTGTGTAATTATCATGTATCACTGCGACGAATGCTAACCTTATCTCGGTTGTGCTGCCTTGTAATGTGTACTACGTAGTGCTGCAGTCCAGTTTACAACTGACCTGGTTACGTACCAACATAGTAGTTTATGGCAAATAAGGAACGCTTTGCCCACCCACTCTTGCCATAGTCATGTATGTAGTTGCCCATTCATACCATATCAACCACATTTATTACAAAGTATATACATGTGAAAAGTGAGTATGACATCAGTGACACACACACAAGTAAGCAACGTGAACATTCCTTTCACATGCTCGTGCTATCACTGAAGTTTCAGCGCTGAGTTATTGTCTCTTGACCAATGTAGAAAATGTTACGTTATTAGTTTCAATTCATGAACCTCAAACATTAGGTTGAATTTATTTCTCTTATTTTACTATAGGTAATTCAGGAAATGTTGTCAGAGTATGCACAAGAACAGGATCAACTTGCTGATGTGGATATTTCCTTTCACGGTGTACTGGACCAGCCCTCCACGAGTAACACAATGCTTACTAATTCTTCGGTGGCCGTGCAATGCAGTATGTGTGGCATATCTGTCAAAGTACAGACTGGCAAATGTTGTGATCGTAGGTCCCCGGGTAAGTGTCCATCCTAATATCATTTGTTTGTCAGTAGTATATTTCACAGTAACATCTCCTTAGCTTACCCTCCTTGCCACAGTTACATTTTGGCTCAGTTCTGTGGTTCCATCTGGTTTGTAGCTCTGTATAAACTGCACATCCTGCATTTTACAGTGCTACAACACTTTCTATTTAATCATTTTCAGAAATGTCTACTGCAACTATTTCTCCAATAACCATTGTGCAATAACCTGTCCATCTCAATGACTGTTTCTGTCTTATCTCTCCTTTCACTGTGCTCCTCTGGACACTTCATCTTGACTTTCTCAGGTATGTTCTCCTAAGTATGAAGCTTCACTTAAGCAACATAAAACTCCCTCAGGATGTAATGCCTTGCTTAGGAGTACCCTTTATAACATATTTCCATTCTGTGGAAAAGAACATTTGCCAAACACCATTACATTCCATGTTGTACACACAGTTGTTGTCAGGGTCCTGAAACAATATGTACTGCCATTCCTGAAGTCATAACGTTTCACATTTGTGTTGTGAATGTCAACATATAATCATTTAATCAAACACATGTCTTGGCAGAAAAGTACATACATGGCCAATAAAGTCTACCAATTACCCCCTCCACTTGGTCCCCCTCTCGCTGACATTCACCCCTTCATCCCCTTGATAACCCTTTGTTTTAGTCTAAGGCCTGCTTGAAACCCTGCACTGTGTTGACACTCAGCACTTCCTCCGGCAGTCCGTTCCACTGCTGAACCACTCTATCCATGAAGTAATACTTCCTAATGTTTCCCCTAAACCCTCCTCCCTGCACCTTCACTCCATGCCCCCTTGTTCTTCTAGCTACCTTACCTGAAAATAAGCTCTCGACTACTTTATTGATACCCTTCAGATACTCGCATGTTTCAATCATGCCCTTTTTCTCATTTCTTGTGTCCAGAGGATAGAAATCCATCTTCTTCCAGTTATCCTCATATGTGCTCTTACTTAGCCCATGCTCCATTTTACTCAGCCTTCTCTGCACTTTTTGCATCACATCTATGTCTCTTCTTATCTGTGGTCTCCAGAACTGTACCCCATACTCCCGGTGTGGCCTCACCATGGAACTATACAGTGGCATCAGCACCTCACCATGGAACTGTACAGTGGAATTAGCACCTCCCTCCTCCTGCTGGTTATCCCTCTCCCTATGCACACCATCATCTTGTTACCTTTGGCTGCTGTGTCTGCACCCTAAGGTCATCAGTGAATAAAACTCATACATCCTTCTCCTGCCTGGTTGCAGCCATTCCCCCACCCCGTGTGTATGCGGTATTAGGATTCCTCTTCCCCAAGTGCATGACTGTGCATATCTTGTCATTGAATTTCAGCTGCCATGTTTCCTACCACTCTTCCAGTAACCTTTTGTCATTCTTCATACCTCCCCTGTGGTGTTGACACTTTTTGCTGAGTTTTGTTTCATCCGTGGAAAGGCAGAAATTCCCGACTCCCATCTGCTATGTCGCTGATGTACCTGTTAAACATAATGTTCCCCAGCACTGACCCCTGGTGGACCCCACTCGTCACTCCTATCCTCCCATATTGAACCCCACTGACCACCACTCTTTTGCTTCTATCAGTCAGCCAGCTCTGCACACATTTTGTTATTTTGTGCCCCACCACTACACTCACCAACTTATTAACCAGTCTTCTGTGGGACACCGTGTGGAAGGCTGACCCTAATTTCAGGTAGGGCACGTCTAATGACCCACCATGCTCAACCACCCTCATCATGTCAGCGAAGAATTAAATCAGGTTCATCTGACATAACCATCCCAAGTGAAGCCAAGCTTCCAAATGTGTGGGCAGGCCCCCCTCTTCCAAATATCTAAAGACCATTTCTTTCAGTATTGCCTCCATTATTTTACGCACCAACGATGTGTGAAGGGCCTGGCGATAATTGCCCGCCTCCTCCCTGCTGGCACTTTTCTGAAGTAGCACAGTGTCTTCCCTCTTCCAGTCTTATAGTGCCCATCTTGTATCCATGGACAAGTTAAATTACTCTGCCAGTGGATCCGCCAGTACACCACTTAATGCCCTGAGAACACTAGGGTGTAGGCCATCTGTGCCCATGACCTTGTCCACCCTCAACTTCCCTAATCTGTCCATCACATCCTAAACACTGGTTGTTCTATGATCCCCCCACCTTCTCCCCTTTCACTTCTACATTATCGCTGTTCCCATTTCTTACCCTTGGTCGTGAAAACAAAGCTGAATTATACGTTCAGCACCTCACCTTTCTCAAAATCCACTTCCACCTTCAATCCATCCTCTATCTAAATCGTTACTATCCCGCCTTACCTTCCACTTTTCCCCTATGCACTGAAAAAATGTCTTATACCCCCCATTTGGCCAGCCTAGCAACTATATCTTCTGTTTCTGCTTTATGCTTGCAAATCCTCTTCCCTGCCACACTCAGCTTCTCCTTGCAAGTTACCCTATCCTCCTTCCCTTGCGCCCTCTTATAGTCCCTGAATTTTTCTTCCCCCTATTTCTCTCCCCTTACTTCCCTATGGAACCACAGCCACCACATCCGTCTTTTGTTCTTTCTCACCCTCCATACACATACCTCTCACTTTAAGGAGCACCCTTTCATTTTTTTCAATTGTTCCTCTGCACCTCCCTCCATCACCTCCCACACACTCACTTCCTCCCTGAATAGCTCCCTCATCCTGGTAAGATCTGCACACCTGAGGTCTGTGACCTTTGTTGTGGTTTGACTAACCTCATATCCCTGCTGTGACACTGAAGCCCCTGCTATGACACTGAAGCATGCTCTGCTGTGGTCACTATCTCCCATGCTGGACCATACCCACACTCCATCCATGCTATTTCCATTGTTTACGACCATGCCAAGTATGTTTCCCTTCCTTCTGGGCTCCAAGGCATGCTGCTGCCGTAAGGCACACTGTAGAGTCCACAGGATCTCACCACTCCTAGCCCACCTTGCCGATGTGATATCCCAGTCTATATCTGCCAGATTTACTGTAGGTCTACCATCAGCATAATCTCCCCCTTCAGAGCCATTCTTCCAACTTTCTGCAGCATCTGTATTTCATGTTTCCTCACTCTGCCTAGATGTTCTGTATATGATCACTTCTCTTAAAGCTGGCCCAGCCTTCCTCTCCAGGGTGACCCTTATTCTTTCCACTTCTACCTGGTCTTTCATCCCTTCTGTGACCTTGATTCCTTCCCAGATGTATAGTCAAGGGTGCCGGAAGATGGTAAAAACTGAGGGGGCTGAGAATCAAAAGGGCACTTATGAGGGTCCAAAGGGCACTTTTTCTATACTAGCTTTTACCATACAGAAATAAAAAGTGGAGTGACTACTGCCCCTTTCGCCCCCCGGTTCCGGCACCTATGTATATAGTGTTACTCAATCCCCTTTCATGCCCATTGTATCCCTACTGAATAACCTCTACCCCTGGACTCCCACTTACCAGTATTGGTGCTCGGACCACCGGGTCTCCATTATGGCTACATTATCTAATCCCTCCACCCCAACAATGTTTCCAAATCTATCGTCTTATTCCCCATGCTTCTGGTGTTTCTGTAAAGTCCCTTCCAACAATTTACTTAACCTTGCCCCCTACCCTTACTCATGCTTTTACTTAACATTCCTTCACTTTGCACTGTCACGGGTCTGAATGCCCACCAATACTACAGTGTTTTGGAATGTCTTTTGGTGCGTCATGTTCCCTGTCCTCCATGAAGTAGTTTAAATTATATGTTTGCTGTTGGAATTCCATCAATGTCATTATTAGTAGTGTCTTTCCCTCCCAGTTTAGGTGCACTCTGTACTAGGCATATAGGCCTTTGTCCTTCAGTGCTGTCCCCCGGTGTACTACAAACACATACCCCCTCTGCCTGTACCACTCTTCTAGCCATTGGTTGAACTCCCTTATCTTTTGTTTACATTCAGTGCTACCTTTAGGCACAGGCAACACCTGCAACAAAGCTATAGATTGGAAGCACAGGCTGCTACAAAACATAGCAAGCTCTGACAATCTTGCCTGTACTTACAACAGGATTGCCCCATCCAAATCATTTTCCCAAAGTTTTAAAATCCGGTGTGTTTTCTCATCATGTATTTTTCCACATGATGGAATACGATGAATTACACATACACAGCCTGTAGAAATGCAAGACACGCCACCGCAGTATTGCTGAGAAGAAGCACACTTACTATTTTGGTTATTGACACTGAACAACCAATAGCAATTTCCACACATCATCGCTGCATTTGTCATTTTTTTTTGGGGGGGGGGGATTTCTTTTTTCCCCAGGTGGCCCTGCACTGTCACCTGACCTAACCCACCAACCCCACGACCAAAGGACAATGTCACATGGAGCCTTGGCTTACCACCCAGGTGGAACATAATTGGAGGTACTACCCCAGATGAGACCCCGCCACAACTGTACCTTGTCTCCTCGTTGGTATCCATCCTCGGTCTCCGGAGGGGGGCAGGTAGAGCTCATTTCCGACCTCCATGATGGTGTCGCGCATGCCCATTATTTTTCTTTTGTACGCCCTCCAGAGATGTGACGCTCACTGACACCTAGTCGAAAG
The DNA here is from genome assembly GCA_016271365.2 of Neoceratodus forsteri. NCBI lineage: Eukaryota > Metazoa > Chordata > Ceratodontiformes > Ceratodontidae > Neoceratodus > Neoceratodus forsteri. The sequence goes on from CM057449.1 coordinate 742,376,445, forward strand.
ATGGTGTCTGTCACGCTCCACCCACTTGCGTGTGTCACAGGCCTGCCGATCCTTCACCCTCCACTTTATGTCGGTCATGCTCCAATCCATGGCTCCCCCCACACACCCCCTGGAGAAGACAAGCTTTCCTGGAATGCTGAAAGTTTTTGAAAACCTCCTTTCAAAAAATGTTACGCACAGTATAGTGTCCCACATATTCAAATGACATGCATGGCGCATCCATAAATGCACATATGCAGCCATGAAAAGCCAAATGACATTGGTGGCATGTCAATATTCTGAAGGCAACCACATTCAAGGAACCAAAAATGTGCTGTGCTTCCGAATATTGCGATGCTAATATGACAATGAGTTGCCATCATGCATATTAAGAACATCACAATATTCTAAAGTCCCCGATGGAAGGCATGGCCAGATGCACCGATGCGTGGGTAGGACTCCAAAATCTAGTTCTACCTTTGTGTTGTGCAAGGTGTGGGCCAGCGAAAAGTTAAGGGACACTGATCTGATTACCCCCCCCCAGCACCCATTGCCTATAATCAGTGAAACATAACTCCTTCTATGTGGAGTACTGTCCACCCTCCACAACCTGAATGCACACTTTATAAAACACAGACACATTACCGTGTCTGTACTGCCTGTTCCAACCACACAACCCACAACGGAGTGAGACTGCAGTACAAAGTAGTCCACTTACCATGGTGCCGTGTCCACCATCCCCATCCACGATCCACACTATTATACATAAATGTAGGCCCGTGCCTATCTTTTCCATACTGCATAGTCCCCAAACACTGTCTCCAATCTCCATTATTATACAGCAATGGAGCCCTGTCCTCATCTTTTCCGTACTGCAGTATTCCCACTTCCGTCCACCATCACTGTTATTATACATCTATGTATCTCCGTTCCCATCTTATCCGTATTGTATTGCCTCCCCCCGAGCCACAATTAAAACTGACATCAATGAAAAACAGTTTCCTCGTCGTAACCGTACTGTGGTTCACACCCTTCACACCCGCAATCCACAATACAATACATTACAAACGTGTTACCCATTTGAATAGCGTAGTGTCCAAAGACTTACAAACACCTGCACTTAGTGAACTCCTTCTAGCACAACTCTCACACAAAATGCGCTGGAAAGTGGCACAGTACTGCTTACCCTGCCCTGACCGTCCCCCGCCTGATTGGTACCTGATGTGGTACTGTACATAGTATGCACGCACCGGTTGACAACCAATCAGCACACACAATGTACTGTGCCAGCTGTGGTGGCAATCACTCAGCTGCTAGCCATGGTAGGGCAGAGAGGGCTGTGACACTCTCCATCACCGGTGTGGTGGGGTGTGTGTGGGAAAGAGGGCAATAAGTACATGTGTGTGTACGAGTTAGGACAGTACAGTATGCAAATGTGGAAAACGTTGCTGATTTCTTACATTGTGTATCGCAGTTGGGAGGCAAGTCCACTACACTGTTGTAAAGACGTGTAAAATATTCGTACTTAAGAGGCCAGTGGGGCACAGGACCCAAGGCAGCATGGCCTCACAGCGGGAAGGTCATGTCAGACGAATCTAACAGATTTCTTTGACCGGGTGACCAAAGTAGTAGACCAGGGAGGGGCTGTGGACATGGCCTACCTAGACTTTAGCAAGGCATTTGACACAGTCCCACACAAAATATTAATATACAAGTTAGCCAGCCTTGGAGTGGGTCCCAAGGTGGTAGCCTGGGTAAAAATTGGTTGGACAACAGGATGCAGAGGGTAACAGCAAACAGAGTCCACTCTGAAGAAAGGGGGATTACTAGCGGGGTATCACAGGGTTCAGTACTGGGACCAATTCTCTTTAATGTCTTTATAAGTGACATTGCAGAGGGACTGGAAGGAAAAGTATGTCTCTTTGCAGATGACACAAAGATCTGCAACAGGGTTGATACACAAGGTGGGGTGGAAAGGATGAGAAGGGACTTGGCAAGGTTGGAGGAATGGTCAAATGTATGGCAGCTTAGATTCAATGCTAAGAAGTACAAATTAATGCACCTGGGAAACAAAAACCCAGGGGAAGAGTAAAAAATGGAGGGTGAGATACTAACAACAACAAAAATGGAAAGGGACCTGGGGGTAGTCATATCAGATGACCTAAAGGTGGGCAAGCAGTGTGAGAAGGCAGTAAGGAGGGCTGGGGATTACTGGGATGCATAGGGAGAGGCATCACCAGTAGAAAACAGGAAGTTGTTATCCCTCTGTACAGACAGTTGGTGAGACTCCATCTGGAGTACTGCATGCAGTTCTGGAGACCCCATCTCTGCAAGAACATAGACAGGATGGAGGCTATCCAAAGGAGGGCAACTAAAATGGTGCGGGGTCTGCACCAGAAGACATATGAAGAGAGACTAAAGGAGCTTACTATGTATACCCTCGAGGAAAGGAGGGAGAGGGGGGACATGATAGAAACTTTCAAGTAGGAAATCAACAAAGTCCAAGAGGGTAGCATCTTTCAGAAAAAGAGATGTGCAAGAACAAGGGGGCACAATTTGAAGATGGGGAGAGTGGCTCAGAGGTAATGTGAGGAAGTATTTTTTCATGGAGAGGGTTGTGGATGCATGGAACGGCCTTCCTGAGGAGGTTGTGGAGTCAAAAACAGTGGGGGAATTCAAGAATGCATGGGACAGACATAAGGCGATTCTAGTGCGGAGTAGGAGGAAGTAGGCTGTTGGTTAACTAGGATCTGCAGCTTATCCATTAGGTAGGGAAATGGGCAGACTAAGTGGGCAAGCGGTCCTTATCTGCTGTCAAAGTCTATGTTTTTATGTGCTTAATTTCATCGGAACTCATGTGTGGAAGGGTGGAATTATACTCAAAACTAGAAGAAGTGCGCACTCGGAATGTGGTGCCCAAGAAACTCACCAGGCAAAGCAACTGCAAAGCTTCGAGCTCACACCAAACCCCTTAGAGGGACACAAAATTTGTTCAAAACAGGAAAATCACATAAATAAATTTATTATTCCTTATTAAAAAACAGGACAAACAAACAGGACCTTGCCTGACATGTTTTGGACCTCCAAGAAAGGACTGCTTGGAGGTCCAAAACACAGGGCTGGCAGTATAGCCTAGAGGTTAGAGGAACGAGGTGTGAATGAGCTTGGTACATCCAGCAGACCAGACCTGAGTTTGATTTTCACAACCTCCACTTGCATACTGTGTGACTCTGAACAAGTCACTTAACTGCCCAGTGCTCCAAGGTCGCCCCTGAAAACAGGCACTTGTGCCTAGTGGGCCTAACCCGGTTACCACAGACTAAAAAAAAAAAAATGAAATGAAAATGTCAGTCGAGGTCCTGTTTGTTTGTCCTGTTTTTTAATAAGGAATAATACATTTGTTTATGTGATATTCCTGTTTTGAACAATTTGGCATCCCTCTAAGGGGTTTGGTTATACTTGATTAGGGTGGAATTATACTATAGAAAGGATGTGGAAGCTGTTTGTAATTTATTGTATTGTTGATTTGTTTTGGGGGTGGGGGCACCACACTAAGGTGCAGATGGTGACATGGCTACAACCCTTTATAAAAATGTGTATTCTTGATGGAGATAGGGGATACTGCACAATGGATAACATTGCAATGTGCTTAATTTCAATTTTTATTATGGGGATATGGTCCTTTGAGGTGGTATGCTCATTCTTTCTGTCACTGATGCAGTAATATTTCATATTTCATGATCTTATCATATGTCCATATAGTAAGGCTATAATTGCAATGCCTACAACTTCTCTCTGCTGGTACTTGGTAGGCCCACAGAGCTATCCAAGGAAGTTACTGCTGTAGAAAAACTGATGGTCGATGCAGCGGTTCAATGTGACTTGCCACCATCCTTCTCTGGAGTTGTACATTCCGCATCCATGAAATACCAGGATGTGAGTTTCTTAACCGATGTTTCACAACCAAGTGTTGTAACTGTGGCTGATGAAAGCAAAGACCCCGACTTTCAGCTTGCGGACACAGTCACAAGTGATATCGAAAGGTAACCCTTCCATCATGCACATTGTGTGAGCTTATGTTTGCACAATGAATATAAACTGTTCAATGAATGTGAACTGTTGTTGAGGTGGTGTCACATTTAAATTCTTTTCTTGAAGTTGGCACGAGTGGTGAGTCATAATCAATGGTGAATCACATCCATGCGTAAAGTTATTGATGCCCATTTATCAACAGAAGTCTGTAATCTTAAACGTGTGAATTAACCACCAGGCGGTGCTCATTACACACTTTTGGGGAATGAAGACCATCTGGCCCCCCACCTTCCAAGGAACATTGTTATGTGTCCCCACATTTCAACAGCAAGTAATGGTACTGTTGGATGGTTTGCAGTGAGACTCATTCGGTACTGATTGCGATCTCATAATGTCTGCAACGTGCATACTCACAGTTTATCAACTGTTATGCCTGTAATTCATCACTGATGAATTAAGTACTTACTGACTGAATCATAAAAACAGGTGAACATGAAAGATTTCCATCTACAAAGCCAGCGCTGCAGAGTCATGTGTTCTCTGTCCCTGAATTGCAGGATTTCAGCATCATGCGATGAACGTGGTATTCCTTGCTCTACTTTCAGACCATGACGGAACAATTAAATTTTTTCTCCACATTCCAAACTCACCATCACCATGTCTGCACGGATAGCAGACACAGCAAGCAACACTGTCTGTGGGAAAGCATGTCCTCATAACGTGCCCCTGACCACCACTCTATCCTTGTATCCAGACCACTTCTCATACTACGTTATGTTTTAAAACGTGCCAACCAATCAAGAGTTATTACTGCATTTCAGTTCATTGAAAGTGTCCATGATTAACAACAACCTTCTGTATCCATTTCTGATCGAGCATATATATTGACCACCATGATCAATTTGCGTTCTGCACACTTCACTATCCTCCACCCATACCATACCACATCTCAGTTTGTCTATTGAGGAATTGTATCATCTTGAATGGCTGTCACTTCATGGATGTCACTCATCATTTACTGTTCCCTTATGCATTTGTCTGTGCGTGCACTACTTCAGTGTTGTTTGTAAATGTTTCTGATCTTAGTTCACAGCTGTGAACAACAATCATCATCATTTGAGGAGCGGAAATACATAGTGTTCCACTCACAGCTAATGAAACTGTTTCAAGGATGTCATCGTTGCCTGTCACTAAATGTTATCATGTATGAGTAGGAGGTTGGAACAATGCTTGTTGTCCAGCAGAGATGTGATGACTGTGACTGTAATGAGACATGGCAAAGTCAGCCTCTCATCCATGATACCCCCACTGGAAATATGCAGCTATCAGCTGCAATTCTATTTTCAGGATTGGCTCCCAAGAAGGCTGTGAACATGCTGAATCACATGAACTGTGCATATATAAGCCTCATTACATTTTTCAGGCATCAGTAGGTTTTTCTGTTCCCAGTAGTGCAAAAAGTGCAGGACTGGCACCAGGATCAGATTATCACTGAAGTGAAGCTCTCTGGACTGCCTGTGACTGTTGGAGGTGATGGTAGGGCTGATAGCCCCAGACAATCCACTAATTACAGGAGATACTCCCTAGTTGATCTGTCCAGGAGTAAGGTTCTTTCTGTGATGCTGGCTCAGGTGAGATTTAACTATGCAACAGTATGCCTTACCTATCAGTGTTTTTTGGTGTTTAGAACAGTAGTTGTCGCTTCAGTAGTTTACCATGTGTTCTGCATCACAGGTCCTAGCACATTCAGATGTTAACCCAAGCATTTGCAAATGTTGAATTACCTTACTGAAATACACATTGATATATATAAACTTCACACATCTTGTAACCTTGACTGCTTATCCCAGTATGTGACCTAAAAGTGAAGGAAATGCTTGCTGGGACTGATCACTACACTGTGTAGTCAACACTGAACATGGGGCAGGACAAAGGCGGCACAAGTTCAAGGAATCTTGAGTTTAGCGTGGTGGACTTTAGGATGATGTGGGGAATAATGAGCAAGCACCTGGCAGACATCCAACATCACATGGATGCAGATCAAAAATGGAAGATAACAATGGAAGAGCTGGCGGAGGCAACAGAGAACTGTACTAGGGGAAAAAACAAAGAAGAGCAGTGCAAAGAAACCCAGTTTGCTGACACCGGAGGTCAGGGAAGGGGTGAAAGCCAAGAGGCCGGCATTTCGGAAGTACAGGAAAATGCGGGGGGGGGGATAGATACAGGGAGAAGCGTAGGGAGGTCACAAGACTGGTCAGGGGGGCAAAATCCTCTAAAGAGCTCAGAATGGCGCAGGGGATCACAAGGTAAGAAAAACACTTCTTCCACTACATAGGCGAGCAAAGAAGAAGCAAGGACAAACTAGTGAGGATCAAGAAGGATGGGGGGTTGGGTGTAGAAGTGGGTGGAGCAGGCAGAAGCACTGAATGAGTACTTTTCTGTGTTCATGCAGGAGAAGGGGGACAAATACCTCAGGCAACTAAGGGGGTGGGTAAGGGGTGTGAGAGGACGACAGATGTAGAGATTACAGAGCACAGGATACTGGAGGGGTTTAAGGCAATAAGAGCGGAAAATGCGCATGGACAGGATGGTATCCACCCTAGAGTACTGAGGGAGCTGGCAGAGGACCTGGCGGGACTGCTGGCAGACCTGTTCAATGCCTACCTGGACACAGGATGTGTACCACAGGACTGTCAGAAGGCCCATGTGGAGCCCATGCCCAAAAGTGTGCCAGAAGATGAACATGGGAATTACAGGCCAGCTTCTTGAAGGCAAATGGTATCAAGGATGACCGGCAACATGGGTCTGTTGCGGTTCAGATCTTGCCAGACAAACCTGGTAGAATTCAACGACTGGGTGACCCGGGTAATGCACAAGGGCCTTGCTGTGGATGTCCTGTACTTGGACTTCAGTAAGGCCTTTGATTCAGTGCTGCATGTGATATTGGGGGAGAAGCTGGAGAAAGTGCGAATGGGACCAAAAATGGTGACCTGGATCAGAAACTGGCTGACGGGAAGACAGCAAAGGGTAGTGGTGGTGGGGGGGGGGAGGAGAACCTCTCATCACCAAGAGCAGTGACAAGCAGGGGTACCACAAGATTCAGTGCTGGACCAGTACTGTTCAGGATTTTCACTGCAGATATCTAGAATGTGCTCGTGAGCAAAATCAGTCTCACGATACCAAGATGGTAGCTGTGGTCGATGACACAGAGGGTGGGATCTGGTTGCAGGAGGAACTAAATAAACTGCAGAAGTTACATAGAAACAGAATTTATGGCAGATAAGGACCGCTTGGCCCACCTAGTCTGCCCATTTCACTACCTGATAGATAAGCTGCAGATCCTAGTTAACCAACAGTCTACTTCCTCCTAACCCCCCCTATGTCTGTCCCATGCATTCTTGAATTCCCCCACTGTTCTTGACTCCATGTCCTCCTCGGAAAGGCTGTTCCATGCATCCACAACCCTCTCTGTGAAAAAATACTTCCTCACATTACCTCTGAGCCATATCTTCAAATTGTGCCCCCTTGTTCTTGCACATTTCTTTTTCTCAATGATGCTACCCTCTTGGACTTAGTTGATTCCCTTGAGGTACTTGAAAGTTTCTATCATGTCCCCCCCTCCCTCCTTTCCTCAAGGGTATACATATTAAGCTCCTTTAGTCTATCTTCGGATGCCTTCTGGTGCAGACCCTGCACCATTTTAGTTGCCCTCCTCTGGACAGCCTCCACTCTGTCTATGTCTTTGCAGAGATGGGGCCTCCAGAACTGCACGCAGTACCCCAGATGGGGTCTCACCAACTGTCTGTACAGAGGGATAACAACTTCCTGTTTTCTACTGGTGATGCCTCTCCTGTGTATCCCAGTATCCCCCAGCCCTCCTTACTGCCTTCTCACGTTGCTTGCCCACCTTTAGGTCATCTGATATAATTACCCCCAGGTCCCTTTCCATTTTTGTTGTTGTTAGTATCTCACCCCCATTGTGTACTCTTCCCCTGCGTTTTTGTTTCCCAGGTGCAATACCTTGCACTCCTTAGCATTGAATCTGAGCTGCCATACATTTGACCATTCCTCCAACCTTGCCAAACCCCTTCTCATCTTTTCCACCCCACCTTGTGTATCAACCCTGTTGCATATCTTTGTGTCGTCTGCAAAGAGACATACTTTTCCTTCCAGTTCCTCTGCAATGGCACTTATAAAGACATTAAAGAGGACTGGTCCCTGTACCGAACCCTGCAGTACCCTTTCTCACTGTGGACTTCATTTACTATTACCCTTTGTGTCCTGTTGTCCAGCCAAGTTTTTATCCAGGCTACCACCTTGGGACCCACTCCAAGGCTGTCTAACTTGTATATTAATCTTTTGTGAGGGACTGTGTCAAATGCCTTGCTAAAATCTAGGTAGGCCATGTCCACAGCCAGAGCCGCCATTATGGGGGGACAACCGGAACTTTTTTCCTGGGCCCTGTGCTATGGGAGGCCCGCCTGAGCAGCGCTGATATATAAATTTCTTTATTTCTCCTTCAGTCCTTTTGCAGTCTGCCTGCGTGGCACCACTGTAATACATTTTTCTTTGCTGTCCAGGCGGGGGTCATTTATGCATCAGTGCTAGTTTATAACTGATGCATAAATGACCCCCCCACCCGCTTGGACGGCAAAGAAAAAGGTATTACAGTGGTGCCGCATAGACCCCTGTCATAGACATGATGACGTTGTCGCAACCTGTGCTGTGCGTCTGATGTGAGCAGGAACGGTGCTTATCGCGCGCTACTGTACATTTTCCCTCAGAGCAGAGTGATTACTGTTAGTGTTGGTGTTGCCCAATCCATAACAGAGTTTATCTCCTCACAACGATGAAGAAGGCAGGGCAGCAGCAAAAGCAACAAGTCTCTGAGCCGGTTCGCCGCCAGAGTACATCAGCAGCCGGTGCTGCTGCTCAGTAGTGCGGTCGGGTTGCTGGCCTTGCTTCATTCTTGTCGTAGTCATCGCCTCGTCAAGTAAGCACCCACCACTTTCTAATCCCCTGGCCCTCATAAATTGAATGTGCAGTCAGTGACTCTGGTGACGGCGGTGTGTGGGTGTCCCCTCTCGTTTTTGTTGACTCCACTGTCCAGACATCCATCTAGGTAAGAGCAAAACAGGAATAAAAAGCTGATTAGTTTATTTTACTTGTGTGATGTTACTGATAAGAAGAGGGTACTGGAGAAGCTGAAGCTCATTAAGTGCTGCCTGAATGGGTCATAGGTGTCTGAATTCACTGGCAGGTTTAACCATTTTTTGGACTGTAATTTTTCGAAGTAACTGCCGATTGTTAGATTATAGTTTGTGACACTGATTAGAGCTCCAATGTTGCAAATTAGCCCATTCTTCTTATTACTGATACTGGTTCAATATCAAGGTGACAAAAAAAGTTTCCACAAGGCATGGGTGTAGGCTGGAATAGTCAGCAAATGCTTTTGTGTTCACTTTTTGTAAATACCAGTACAAAATCATGTACCTTTTCTGTTTTCACTTTGTTACATTTTCTACCCTAAAAGTCTGTTACCACTTTCTACTCCCCTCCCGAAAAGGCCTTGGACCCCACTCACCATGTTGGTCCATGCTCCATCTTGATCCTCCACCTCTGATCCATCTGTGGCTTACCCTGCCCCCCCCCCCCATGTTAGGCCTCCGTGAGAGGATGCAGTATCCCTAGACCAAGGAAATGCCCCAACTGGTGATGCACAGTTTTTAATTTTTTGTATGTGGTCCTTGCATTTGCTTGTTATTTGAACTTGTACAGTGCTCAGAGCCTTTTTGGGAAGTTTTGCCTTTGAAATAAAGCTGATTGCACTGGATATGGTAGGGAAGGAGGAAGTCACTGGATAACCAGATATTAGAAATAACTATTTTTAAAGAGCAAGTCATACCAAAGAGCTGCTTGTTTAAAGCACTAAATCAGCAAGTCACTTTTAAGTAATTTAATTAAATTTCACTCGATCACAACTTCCTTACTGCGACAAACCCTGCAGTGAGGGGGGCCCAGCTCATGCACATGGTGCTGACACCACGTTTGGCAAACTGTGGTGGTCCAGTATAATTGGTTGGGGTGAGCACTGGGGATACTCCTAATCAATTGACCCACAGATGCCTCTGCTGTCTTGGACTCTGTAAGGAAATTATTATTTTCCTCACTGCACTTGGGAGTCAATAACCTTGACACCAAAATTACTCCTCTGATCGTTGTGATTATAAAACAATCCTAATGTTGTTATAAAAATGAATATGGTTCACAGGTTGCCTGTTGCATTCGGACCGTTGCCAGCCAAAGTGGGAATCATGAGGGTTTACATTATGGCTGGCGGCAGACCACATTTATAAAAAAATTGTTCTGTTCTTATAAACATGAATAAGACTCCGGGCTAAAAATACATTCCTTCATTGAATATGGGCTTGGGTAAGCTTCACAAAATCTTATTTTTAGCTTCAGTAAAAGCCCCAAAACTCACCTGAGAACATCAAAATACCCCAGAGCTTTTGGGGGCCTGGCGGCACCCAGCTTACTTTGTTAGGGATACAGGGACCCTAATCAAACTGCCTGTCCGGGGCCCTGGAATTGCTAGCTGCAGTCCTGTCCACAGCCCCTCTCTGGTCTACTACTTTGGTCACCCAGTCAAAGAAATCAATTAGATTGATCTGACATGACCTTCCTGCTGTGAACCCCTGCTGCCTTAGGTTCTGTGCCCCACTGGCCTCTAGGTACACAACAATTCTGTCCTTTAGAAGTGATTCCATCATTCTCCCTACCACTGAGGTCAAACTAACTGGTCTGCACTTTCCTGCCTCTACCCTGCTTCCACTTTTGTGGAGTGGAATCACATGCGTCCTCCTCCATTCCTCAGGTACCACCCCATCCTCCCATGATTTGTTAAAGAGAGTAGTCAGTGGTGTCACTAGTTCTCCCCTTAGTTTTTTTAGAATTCTGGGGTGAATCTCATCAAGACCCATTGCTTTGTCCACCTTCAGTTTTAAGAGTTCTTTCAGAACCCTTTCTTCTGTGAATGGACTGGTATTGACCTCCGATCCAGAGTGTTTCTCTTGTTAGGTTTAGGTACCTCCTCCTCCCCTTTCTTTGTGAATACTGAGCAGAAATATTCATTAAGTATCCCTGCTTTTTCACTGTCATCCTCTGCCCACATTCCCTCCCATTTATTAAGCCTCAGTTGGCAAATAAATGGCAGCTGGGGTTAAATGCCAAAAAGTGCAATGTTCTGCACTTCGGAGCCCACTTAAATGGGGTACACTTGGGTTGTTCCACAGAAGAGGAGGACCTAAGGGTGATTATAACAGGAAGCATGAACAACTCAGCTAAATGCAGAAAGGTGGCAGCAAACACCAACAAAATGTTGTGGTGTATAGCTAGAAGGATCTCCTCCAGAAGTAGTGAGGTTATCCTGCCCCTGTATGGGTCGCTGGTCATGCCCCACCTTCAGTAATGTGTGCAGTAGTGGCGCCCATTCCTGAAGAAGGACATCAGATTGTAGGTGATTGTAGGTGGGTTTACAGCGTTGAGCTACAAAGATGATCCTGTGATTAGATGGAAAGACCTACGAGGAAAGGCTGGTTGAGTTGAATATGTACTCTCTGGAAGAGAGGAGTGACATGGGAGATATGATTGAGACCTTTAAGTACCTGAAGGGAATCAATAATACTACAACAGAGGGGATTTTCCAGAGGAGAAAGGGTACAGACATGCAAGGACACCAACTGAGATTGGGGGGGGGGGTAGGTCCAGGAGAGAGATGAGGAGACATTTCTTCATGGAAAGAGTAGCATACAAGTAAGTGGAACACTTTGCCAAGTGAGGTAGTGGCATGCAAGACGGTGCACAACTTCAAGATAGGTTGGGATAGGGTAAGAGGTAATGATACGAAGGTGGAGGGAGGGGCAGCAGCAATGTAGGGTGCTAGCTGCACACTCGAGAAGACTGGATAGACCATGAGGCATGTTTCTGCTGGCACTTTCATATGAGACCCGTCGCAGAAGTCAGCTCAGTAGCATCAACCAATCATGTGCAGAAAAAAACTTGCACAATGGAAGTGTCTGCAGCAGGCCCTTTGCGGCAAATGTAAGGGGCACTCCCATTACCGATCACCAACTACATTTCATTAAACCACCACCCTGGTGGTCTAGTGTCACACAACCCTGATCCATGATGATGGCCATAGCATGATTATAGAACTCCAGCTCCCAATACCCAGTGGTACCGGTATGATAAATATACAAAAACACGATGATGTCTGTAGTTCAACATTCATAAAAAAGATAACCCAATCACCAATGCTCTGCATGCTTCATTAATTATAATATATGTCACCCATCTCAGACAGCACTGATTACGACCTTATTATGCAGTAAGTAATTAATAACCATACTATTCACAACGTTACACGTTTCATACATTTAATACCACATTGCATTTCCCCAAAGCAGACCCAGTACCACTGAATTTTAGTTCCCCCTCCCCCGTGGTGGCATGGTTGACCACACACACCATCCACAGTAGGTAGTGCACAGTACCCTCTACCACCCTATTGCAAATGACAGCCAGCACCCGGCAAAGCCCACCTCTCACCTCCACAGCCGTAAGCAGAATGATCTGTCGATCAATGCATGCTAACACTATGTACGCACTCCTTCATAGACACTTCAGTCATCAGCTCACCGTAGAAGTGAGTTGTGGGCAGTTTCATGCGCAGGCTGACATTTCGGATAGGATAGTAGAGGGTGGTGGGCACTACCTGCTAGGGATTGTGGTGGGAGCAAACACAACACCAGTAAGGGGGAAACTGTGATTCAGTGTTAATGTGGCTGCATCAAGGAATAGTGGGGGGATATTAAATATATGAAACGTGCAGCATTGGGAACACTGTGGTTATTAATTTATGTACAATAATGACAGAATCGGGGATTGATGAGGACTGCCATATTATAATTAATGAACTACATAAAGCGTCAGAGATTGTGGGTTCTTATTTATGATAACATCATCATTGGGGATAGGGGAAGGTGTTACATGGATGCATCACATGTGCACAAACGGGGGGGGGGGCAATATGTCCATGGCCCCGCCACTTTTGTAAGTGGCCCAATCACTATTTGCAATCATGTAAATTTCTTACTAGTAGATAATTTATCCCATATATCCATTAGGAAAGCATCCTTCACTTATATATATATGCACCATCGTGGATGGTTTGTGGACATTGATTATCATGCTAATGGAAGCATCTGGGATTGTGGAGGGTGGCCAGTGGACAAGCAGTACAGGGTGTACCATCTAATGATGGCATTTATGCTGTGGCATGTGTGCCATGGCATAGATTGTCTACTGCAGGAGACTTCGAAGTACCCTTACTGCAGCCTTTGGTAGTCTAAGGGTGCTTTGAATTATTATTCCTGGCAGCAATCTTTGTATCTCATTTTCGGCGATGTGGTGCTTGTGTCTGCCGCATGCCCCCTACTGACTGGTCACAGGCCATTATTGGGTTCAGGGCCGGTGAAAGCCATATTTGGGGCAGGAAGCCCTAGATTGCAGCAGAATGCCTTTGGGAATATATCCAAGCGCATCTTTTGGAGCAAAGGGGCACTTTGCACCATTCTTAGGGGTTCAAGCACCATGAACATTCAAAGAAGTTGGTATGGTTCAATTTGGCCACTACAACTAAATCATCCCATTCCAAGGCAAAAATATGGGACTTCAGAGGAGCTGACTTTGATAAGACGGCCAACAGAGTTAAGCTAGCCCTGGCAAAAAGAAATACAGGTGAGAGGGTACATGCAAAGTGGGCAAGCATTAAGGATGCAATACCTGAAGCAACATCCCATTGGGTTATAGAGAAAAGGAAGTGCAAAAGAAGAAGGAAACCACTTTGGTTCTCAAAAACTGTAGCAGAAAAGGTCAGAGCCAAAAGGCTGGCCTTCAGAAAATATAAGAGAACACAGCGGGATGAAGATAGGGAGGCATACCAGACTTCCCTAAGGGAAGCAGGGAAGGCAGTAAGGCAGGCAAAGGCCCAAACTGAGGAAACACTAGCACAAACAGTAAACAAAGGTGACAAGACTTTCTATAGATACATTATTGAAAGGAGAAAGTCCAAAGGGGGTATTGCTAAGATCAAAGGAGATAAGGGGGTGTGTGAGGAAGAGGACCATGTAAAAGCATCTATCCTAAATAGATACTTCTGCTCAGTATTTACTGAAGAGAAGGTAGGGTAGGGCCCACAGCTCAGCACCATGGACATAGGTAGGAGGGAGGTGAGCACTAGTCCCTTCACAAAAGAAAGGGTCCTACAAGAGCTCGGTAAGCTCAGGGTGGACAAGGCAATGGAACCTGATGGCATACATCCCGGGGTACTAAAGGAGCTAAGGGTGGAACTGGCAGAGTCATTATCAGAAATGTTTAGTGAGTCTCTGAGCACATGAGAGGTCCCAGAAGACTGGAGAATGGCTCATGTGATCCCACTCCACAAGAGTGGTAGCAGGGAGGAGGCAGGGAACTACAGACTACTCAGTCTTACCTCAGTACTGGGCAAGATTATGGAGGCACTCCTTAAGGAAAGGATAGTGCAACACCTGGAATCCATAGGAGCACAGGATCCAAGACAGGATGGGTTTACAAAAGGAAGGTCCTGTCAAACTAATCTCATAGATTTCTTTGACTGGGTAACCAGAGTGGTGGACCAAGGGGGAGCAGTTGATGTCGCCTACCTTGACTTCAGCAAAGCTTTCAATACTGTTCCACATTGATGACTGATTAATACGCTGGGTAGACTTGGCATGGGTCAGAAGTTGGTCAACTGGGTGGCAAACTGGTTGATGGGCAGAAAACAGAGAGTGGTGGTAAACGGTATAAAGTCAGAAGAGATGCAAGTCACAAGTGGGGTACCTCAGGGATCAGTCCTGGGGCCAGTTCTCTTCAATATCTTCATCAGTGACATTGCAGATGGACTGGAGGGTAAAGTTTGTCTGTTTGCAGATGACACCAAGATCTGCAACAGAGTAGATGATCCAGATGGGGTGGGCAGAATGAGAAGAGATCTGGATAAACTAGCAAAATGGTCGGAAGAGTGGCAAATGGGGTTTAATGCAAAGAAGTACAAGATCATGCACATAGGGAAGAGAAACCCTGAAGCCACCTATAGGCTGGGAGGGGAATTGCTAACAGTCACAAGGGAAGAAAGAGACTTGGGCATCATCATCACCGATGACCTGAAATCATCCAAGCAGACCACCAAAGCAGTAGGTAAGGCTAGGGAGATGTTAGGGTGTATTAGTAGGGGTATCACAAGTCAGAAGAGGGAGGTAATAATCCCTCTTTATAAGACAGTGGTTAGGCCCCATCTGGAGTACTGTGTGCAGTACCTTAGGCCACACCTTCACAAGGACATTAACCAAATTGAGGCAGTCCAGAGAAGGGCAACCAAAATGGTGCAGAGACTGCATCAGAAAACATATGAGGACAGATTCTGAACTTTATTTAACCAGGAGAGACACATTAAGCTGAAAGCTTGTTTACAGGTGCGACCTGGGAGCACAAGGAAGTTAAGTGACTTGCTCATGATCACACAGTATGCACCTAGGCGGCTGTGGGATTCAAACCTAGGTCTCCAAATCTGCAGCTCAGAGTCTTAATCCACTGTGCTATACTACTTCCACTGCAGTATAGCGGAGCTTAACATGTATACCCTAGAGCAAAGGAGGGAGAGAGGTGATATGATCAAAACATTCAAACACCTTAAGGGCATTAACAAAGTAAAAGAGTCTAACGTTTTAGTATAAGAAAATAGCAGGACAAGAGGACACAGCATGAGAAAAGAGGGAGGCCGTTTAAGGGGTAATGTGAGAAAGTTTTTTTTTCACAGAAAGGGTGGTGGATGCATGGAACGGCCTACCTCAGGAAGCGGTGGATATGAATACAGTGCAGGGCTTCAAACAGGCATGGGATAGGCATAAGGGAGCAATACAGATGAGTATGAAAAGATAGATCACTGACAGAGCAAAGGCCAATGGCACATTTATAAGGTACAAAAAGAAATGGGCGGACTGGATGGGCCTTGCGGTCCTTATCTGCTGTCAACTTCTATGTTTCTAAGAATCGTGCATGGTGTACTCTTGGATGGAGCATATGCATATGCCCATAATTATCCTGTCATCTCAACGTGTCTTATATTTTTGTCTGACCATGACTATATGGGTATATTACTGACAAATAAATTCTCATCTTACAAAGCTGCACTGATTATAACATTATAGTGTATGGAGACCCCTTGTTCGACACAGAAATCCATTGAAGTCAAAATGTCATTGTACCACAGTTCAAAGTTCATAGAACAAGGTTACACCACACTGTGGTACAACAACATCTTGTCTGTTTTTCAGATTGCACGAGACAGCACTTCCAGTAATGAAAATAGCGCCGTGCATGCATCTCAGTATTCAAACAGTCACTACTGTGACAGGATGGCGCCTGCGTTTTTTTCCAAGGTGACTGATGAGGACTTGACCAGCAGCAAAATAAGCAGACCAAACGTAAAACCGCAAATAAGTATGTTTGTTTTAATGCGATAGTTTTGGAACAAGGGGGTCTCCATACACTATATGAAATACTGGCTGGGGTACTGTGCCCAACCAGCCTAAGCTGCCACCTCGGGGTTATGATTCCGTAGGACCTCTCAGGCTTCGTTCTCGAGGTCAAACAGAATCAGAACCCCAAGGTGGCAGCACAGGCTGTCTGCGCACAGTAGCCCAGACAGTATTCTCTATATACTTTTTTAACAGACTACATAAATACTTCCAATGCATTAGCATGACAATGATTACTCAAATAAACAATGAATGTGATGGCTTGTATTATATGGAGCTGGAGGGGTTGAAAAGGGCAGAAGAGCACCTCGAAGAAAATGGTGTGTATCTCGACCGTATTGTCACAGATCGACATCCTTCCTTTACTATGTGGCTACGGAAATGACTACCAGATGTGGAACATAAGTTTGATATATGGCACATCACAAAAGGTAACATGACATTCATGCTATGTGCTTGGTGCTGCTCACTGACCACTTTGAAATTTTTAGGGCAAGAAATGCTGTTTGGCAACTAAGCTGTGCATTGCATAAAGACATTGTCCATTATTATGATCATAAAACTAGTTGCCTGTTACAGACTTATGTGGTGCAAGTGGCACCCAGCTTCATAAAGTGCCCTCAGGAGATACAAACTCAGCATGTGTCAACCACAGGCAGCATATGGCAATCATGTCTTGCAGTGCCGTAGCGCCACACGGTGTTCTGTGATCAGATGCTAGGAGGCATTTTTGCATTTGGCTGCTGCAAAGTTCACCTGCTTTGACAATCTTATTCTCCAAACCAACTCAGAGGATACATTTTCTAACTACCCTTGCAACAGCCAGGGCTGGTTCGAGGGTACTATGAATAATGTCATCTGCAATGGTACAGCACTTCTGCAATGTTCCGCCTAACACTCCCTAACACACACATAAAGTGGCACTATGCACAGTAGCATAACCTCACCACAACATGCACATTATTGTATAATTCATACTGGTGTGGCAGCATTCAACTTCTGTTCCCAAAACTACCCATTAGCAATACTAAATAGAAGGCATCCTGGTGGTCTAAAATGCTTATTTTAGTGTTGATGTGGGTTGGTGAGCACATGTTGCTTGATGTTGTTGGTGGCATAACAGTGCACTACCAAGATAAAATACAAAATAATGTAGAAACATATAAATTGTCAACAGATGAGGACCACTCACCCCATCCAGTCTGCCCATAGACATACCACTTGTATTCATTCGCTGACCATGTCTTGTCAGTGTTGTTTCTTCACTGCTTCCCACCTCAAGGTTCCCTTCTGCTGTCCCAGCCTGTGTCCATGCAGTGCAAATACAAATTCTGTCAAGTACAATCTAGACAATAACATGCATGACTGGCAAATAGGTACAGTGATGTTGACTCCTCAGTAGCCACCCACATATGACTAGCGAAGGATAGCATGAAGTGGATAACAGTATATGCTGTCTTCCAGTAAACAACACAGCAGACATGTTTACTGCGACTTTATCATAAGCCACATGGCACCAATGTCCTTGTAAAGCCTTGAAAACGAGTACATTTTAAACACAGGACTGAAGAAATCATTGGTAAGTGTGTACAAGCAGAAGGAATGCGAGGCACTCATGGAGTTGGAAAAAAGTGTGGTTAACCGCCTTTATTGGTCTGCCATTTCAACTCTGGATGGTAACAAAGATGTCATCGTGGGCAAGTGGTCCTCTGTTGTCAACCATGTGCAGAACATTCACAATGGCCATGGAACACATTTCAATTCATATCTGTATAGTGAATTATCAGACCCGAACCGGACAAAGACGTGGCTTGTACCAGGTAGGAAAACCTTATAATGTCATGCTTCATAATTTCAGAATCACCACTGAAACATTAGGTTTGACAGTGTGCAAGGCAAAGTTGACACATCAAGTATAGGCAATGCAATAACAATAGTGAAACAGCACGGAAGTAGTATGATGACCTTGACAGTCGTGTCCCCGCCATCTACAATCTACACGCTGCATGTCCAAAACCAGCTTGTCCGACATTGCAATATAGCCTGCAATTGGGTTTAATTCATGTTTGAGAGCTTTTTGATCCCCACTCTTACTTATAATAAGTGAGTCTGCCACTTGTAAACTGTTCATGTGTGGCAAATGGGATTCTGGCATGTGGCATACTGAATGTGGATGTCGGGGACATGACTGTCAGGATATCATACTATATCCAATAACATACAACGTGACTGATCTAAAGTGTACTGAATAATAACAGTGCCATAAATTCAGTTCAGTAAATAACACCCATTTGTTAGCTGACATTACATTAATCCACTGATTACGTATTTATATCCCTCATTGTCCCTTCATGTGACATGTACTGCATTAACCTTTACATTTTTTGTCACCCTTCTCTTAACCTATTACAGTCTAAGTAGGCTGTTGTTGAGATAAGGCATACATACACAGACACAGTGCTGTAACTGTGTTCTCCAAAATGGTCCATCAACTGTCATGATAAGTCCACCCTTTTTTGGGGTTGTGAGACCCTTCTGTATGCACCATAGCATCATACTGCCTGTCTGAGGCCTGGTCAAATCAGTTGGAAAACCTCTGCGCATCTCATTTCATTATTCAGGGACAATTATGGATTTGTGTAGGCCAGTGACCCCACCACCCCGGTTTACGTAATCTGCCCATTGATTTCTATGACACACGTAGAAGATGTATCACTCATTTAAATGTAATGTAACCTTTCATAATGTTGACAAATCCACAAGCTTGAGCAGTTTCCCTTAAGTTTGAGCCAACAGCCGGCCACATGGCGCTGATGGTTGAGGCGTTGGATGCCACACCTTGAGCCATACAGGTGAACGAAGTTCAGGAACAAGTACCGTTTGTCGGTGGTCATCAGGGGTGGTGGAGGGCGACTGGCAAGACTGAGCAGCCACGAGGCAGCTCTACTCTACTGAGGACTCATGTGAGTTTTCCTCAGCCCCTGGCTGACACCCAATGGCGGACAGATAGCGTTTCTAGAATGGTGAGCCCACTGATAGCCTGTGGTGTGGTGCAGGGCCACAACCGTTACCATGAGTGTGTGCATGCCTCTACACTTGTCACACTGCCTCCACTCGCATGCTGTGCTGTGTCGGATGTGATCCTCATGGAAAAAAAAGAAGAAAAGAAAGATAAAATGAAAATGAAAAAAAAAAAGGATTCTCCCACCACCAGTGGAGTTTAAACATTGCGGCATATGTCATTGTCGTGTGCAAGTAAACATACATTCATGCAGTCTTTCTTGAATGTCATTAACCAAGACATTAAACAGAACCATTTGACTGCCCCTATGTTTGAAACCAGCAGTGAAATTGGAGGAAATGGTGCTGAAAACAAGACTGTTGAACAACATTGGACGTATGACTCCGGATGTGCAGACTTCTGTGATCGAGGGTTACCATAGCGTGATCATACATTTTGCTCTGAAACATACCCACTTCAGTTATTTAGGAATGAAGTGTAGGTGAGAATGACAACATACTTGTTGGGAACAAATAATAAATGATTCAGTATGTCATAGACATTGATTGGAACAAAAAAATATAGCAAAGCAATCTGTTGTTCTGACTGTCTTTGGCACAATATCCATTGTTAAATACAGTTACAGCCAAAGACATGGTCAGATATTTCCCGAAATTTCATAATTATTTATAGAGAAATCTCCTGCTTTGTACAGTTCTGCAGTAGAGGCAGCAGAGAGAAACTGTTTAGAAATTTTGCAAAATATCAGGAAATATCTGAACATGTCTCTGGCTACTACTGTATTGCACTTCTGAAAATCCCCCTGGTTCCGTGCTCCGAAGTGCAGAACCTTACACTTGTTGGCACTTAACCCCAGCTGCCATTCATCCACCAACTTCTGCAGCTGATTTAGTTCCTTCTGCAACCAGATACCACCCTCCATGTCATCTACCACAGCTCCTCCTTACCTCTACCATTTGCTGTCTTCCCCTCAGCCAGTTTCTACTGTATTGCAATTGAGTTGAACACGTAACCATGGCTGAACAGGTGATACAATTGTTTTTGTGCTGTTATCCAATTTACACAGTAAGTGTTCAACTGTTTAAATCCATGTATCATTGATCCATGAATGTGGAAACAGGCCATATCTACATTTTGCATATGACTGGTACACCAACCATCACTTCCCGCTGTAGCACAGCAATGGTGTGGACAGTGTGTTATAGTTTTACTTTGTATTCCACTCCCCACAATGTATACTAGCAGGTACATATCTACCTGCGCGGTGAACTATAGATAAGTTGATGCTTCATTGCTCCATGTCACCTGCAGGTTTATGGTGAGCAATACAAAAAAATGCATACTGTAATTGTGCTAATTGAATTTTTATTATCACACACAACTGCATTGATGACGCGATGTTGTGTATAGTGACGTCACATCACTGCAGTTGAAGGTGTGATCACCACATTTCACATACAGTATCAATACCATGACAGGTTGCTTGAAGACAGCACTTGGTTGAAGCAAGCACCACAACATTCCCATTGTAACATCATTATGTTTTCTGTGTTGAACAGACTACTGTTAGCAGTAATGCATTTCAACAAGAATGCATCCAGGGAGTATGCCACAACCAAAGATGGCAGGGATCATTATAAATTCACCTACCCTAAACACAAGAAAGGTGGTTTCACTGTGAGGCGACTTCATGTCGATTGCACCTATGGTACTTTAAATGTTACATGATGATATACATTTCTGTGGTGCAGTACCTGCAATACATGGTATAACAGCAATGTTATCTATTTTCCAGGGTACGTGACCGAACTAATGACTGAGGTCGAAACAATACTTCACGGTGCAGATGAGACCAACGCCGCCACAGTTGAACCAGTGCCACCACCACCACTGTGCACAAACTTTCAATGTCCAAACAAGGATGAAGCTGTGAAGCAGCACTGCTCCAGATTTGCTACAGGGTGTGGACTGTGTGAACATTGCCTGCGGTACTCCCTGTAAACCTGATGACATTCTTCTCTATATTTACTGAAGACTTACTCCATGATGTGCATGCAATTATTGTTGCTCACAGCCTGCATTTCTGCATTGCATTGTTTCAGTAAAAACAGAGACAGAATTTGTGGATACAAATAATGATTTATTAAGCAAGATCATGTAATGTGTTAAGACTGTTGATCACCTGTTATTGTGATCACTGAGTCGTTAACAATGCTGAACAGTTTTATTCATAAACTCACATGTTGAAAAGTACATTTTTGGAAAGACAATATTACAAACCAAACATCTATTACATGTAGGATAAAGTATGGGGTGCAGTGTGTTACGAGAATTTACACACTCTCAAGTTGTTGGATTGCACATGGACGAGGGCGAAACCCGAGGGGTTGTACCTATCCAACAGCGAAGGTGTGTGAAATTCAAGTAAAACACACTGCATCCCATATTTAGTTATTTATAATTGAAGGGTGACTTTTTTTACCTGTAGACGTTTGGTTTAAAAGTTTAATCTCGGTCCCCTGTCGGCAGCACTGAAGAGCCGCATTGGGCCAATATGACTTGTCCATGTAAGGCCCCCAGGCTGTCCCTCGTATTGCCAAATTCTCTTTTACTCCTTCCCACTGCGAGAATACCTCCTGCTGACCCACTGAAGAAGCAGCCTGAGTTTTTCACGTTAGTGGTGTGTGAAGAGAAACAAACGGACAGTTTTAAACTCGAGTTGTGTTTCTATAGTGTCTCGAGTGCATTCGTAGGGGAAGAGAGTGCATGAATGCTGTAACACCTACTCAGGTGTTATGGTATTTAATACACGTTTTTTTCAATGTAAAAAAAAAAAAGAACCCATTAATTATGGTGTCATTACTCAATTGTTATCAGAAACCTGTACTTAGTAATGAATTGTATGTAATTAATCTATTTAACGTGGGTAATTACAGAGGATTTAGGTTGGAGTGCAGCTAGTAAACCTTTCCAGTACATACTATGCATCAATGATAAAAGGGTAGAGGACAAGTAACAGGCCAAGCTATTAAAAAAGGAAGTTGAAGCAGGCCAAAGCACCTAATGAACTACAAAGAACTGAATGGATAAAGAATGGGAATAAGTCCTTCTTTCGCTATATTCAAGAAAAGAGGGAAGAGATGGATGGCATATTTATGCTTTATAAGGATGATGGATGGTGGAGGACAGGACAAAAGCAGAAGTGCTGAATGAATACTTCACGTACGTCTTAAATAGGGAAAAAGAGGGCAAAATAACACACACAGGAAAATGGAGTGAGGGAGCTGGGGAACACACATCAGGGGCCATCAGGATGGTACGGATGAGGGAGAGGCTCATGGCATTGAAGGTGGACAAATCTCCAGGGCCTAATGAGGAACACCACAGGATACTAAAGGAGCTGGCACAGGAGATGGCAAGGCCACTAACAATGCTCTTTAATAAATCTTTTGATTCAGGTGTGGTGACAAGGGAATGGACAACAGGACATGTCGTGGCACTATACAACAGAGGGCAGAAGGAGAACCCTGGAAAATTCTGTTCGGTCAGCCAGACATTGATAGTGTGTAAAGTAAGGGTCCATGAGAGAGCAACTAAAATGATCAGGGGCATGAAGGGTAGAACACGCAAGGAGAGGGTAGGTGACCGAAGGATGTACTCTCTGGAAGACAGGAGCCAGAGTGGGGATATGAACAGTGTGTAATGGTCCTTACATAAAAAGAAGGGGCAGTAAATTGGTATGCTGTATTAGAGGATATTGATGGTCAGCAATAGATACCATGATCAACTTACAAGTGTGACTTTCACTTCTGTATCTCTAATATCTACATAAACCATCTGTGTGATATCAATAACGGTAAACGTTTTTGAACAATGTAGGTGCCAACTGTAATTTGACAATGTATTGTTAATCCAGGGGTGGATAACGAAATCCAGTGTAAGTGTCTGATGGGAATTCTTCTCATCCTTATCACAGCACAGGAAGGAAGCACCACACAGACACGGCGTTCAAGCCATCACCAAGCAAGTTGTCAGTATGCTACATAACAGTATCTCCTGTAAAAAGGATTGTGACATATGTGTAAGTTAACAGTAAAGGAGTTATTATCAACAGATATGTCAACAGTATTACACATATAATTATGACTAATAAATACACCAAATACATTCTGTGACAGTAGCTGTAACACACACCAGGGCACGTGTGTAGTGGTCATTAATGTGCGACACAGGTGCATTGTCATGCACAAGGGGTAATCAAGAGTTCATAACACAATCTGTGAAGTGCATTATCGCCCAGTAAACACATTCCCTATGGTGGTTTGTTATTGCATTCACAACATGGTGCACCGATTGGAAAACAAATAAATAAAACAGAGCACATGCACTTTTCTTTAAGTGTATTTCAAATAAGAAAATGTAATCCATCAGGCTGCTATCAAAATTTTGGGTCGACTACTGCCTACAAAAGGCATACCATTGGTGAAACAATGAAGGCAAAAGTAATGAAAATAACAAATTGAAATACAAGATAAAAACGTTTGTAGTTCTTGTTAAATGACTTCTCAACTTTGAATGCACTTTGTTGTTGTGACCAGAGGACTGCATTAGAATAGTAATTTAAATCGTTACTGTAATAAGGCTTCTTGCAAAAAAGTTTGGCTACACTGTATATATACTGGTAGGTCAAAAGCAAACTGTTGAATAAGCACTGTATAATGAAACAGTCACACTTCACAAGAATCACAGCAGGACCATAAAGATACATATATCTTGGGGGGGGGGGGGACTCACGTGTTCTCGGGGACTGAGAAGGGTATGTAGGTTCACACAGGAGGTAATTGAGGACACTGGGCAATCAATGGTCATTTTATTTGGTGATGTACAAGACATTGTTAACAGTCGTATAACATTTTTGGTACATTGCTAGCACCAGTGGTCAGGGTGTTACATGCAGAAACAGTTTCAAATTTAAATGATACAAACTTGGTATAGCACACCTTGGATCAATGGAAATGCATGTGCAAAGGGCAGGAGGGGTCACTACTACAACACCATGTGATGACAATCATCATCGTAGTGTGACATTGGTGACCTGGGTTTGGGAATGAACACAGGCTGCATGGGGTTGGCAGAGGTGAGACAGGATCGAGCTTACAGAGGACTGCTATTCTCTGTCGGTGGAGGGAGGTTTGTCATCACAGTCGCTTACTGACCTCTGTTGGGGCACATGACAGCATGGGTCTGAAGGGCAGGCGGTGGCATTCTTTCATCGCTATGGAAGGTGGACATGGATGGGAGAAACAGGAAGAAGGATCCTGCAGGCTCCATGATGGCCGCACCAGCACTACGGCCGGCACAACAACATCTGGATTTCGCGCAGTGGATGGGGTGGAAATCCAGGTGGGGCATCCCAGAAAAACTAGAATCAATAAATAAACTAGGGGTTTACAGGTGCTCAGGGTGCCTGCTGTAGGTGTAGGCAGCAGGGTACAATGATAAGGGGCCCCTAAAAGTAAAGATTCCTCTCCTTATAAAGGGAAACTGTAAAATAATATAGAAAAGTGCCTTGTGCACTAAAAACCTGGTCAAAAAGCAGATTTAATTGCAGCACATGTCACGATGGCTTGGATGGAATGCTGTGCTGAGCTGCTCATGCACAGCGTTTCAGTCCAAACACTCTAGAACCTGAGGATTTGTTTTTAAAAAGTTTAACAGTTTTGTGAAAAAAGTTCCTGCTGGCTGTGGAGCAGAGAGGACGCAGATGGTTAAGGGGAACTAGTAGAGAGCTTACCTGGTGGTTGAAGCTGTTCCCCGAGGGCCAGTCTGTGTGCCTGCTCTGGCTCCAGCCAGTGAAGTTTCCCCAAGAGCTCCGTTTTGGTCCGCGGTGCCATCGGGGTACCAGAAGAAAGTGACCTGCCATTTGCCACGGTTTGGGCTGTGTAGCCCTGTCGGTTTATTGTTTTAATCCCCCCCCCACCCCGTGTATAAAAGTTTAAATTTCGGTCCCTCATCAGCAGCTCTGCCAGCCGCATCGCGCCGCTCGTCCTGTCAGCCATCTTAGGCCCCGGTCATCCCCCTAGCTGCCTGCACATTCCCTCCCACTGCCAGCATACCTCCCGCCTCCCGACAGCACAGCAACCCTCCAGAGGACAGTGTAGCGGTGAGTCGGCTGCAGCACTTGAAGCGTGCTGACCACCTGTAAAGGGAGATTTTTTTTATTTAAGAAGCGCACGGAAGGTGCTTAGAAGAGCGGCTGAGTGCGCAAGAGGAAAAGCAGGTCATCAGGACCCGAAATTAGTGCAGAGGGAGGTGGGGCACAGCGGCGCCCAGGAGGGGCCAGGGTCTCAAGGCCAAGCAAAGGCCTATAAATATTCATTAGGGGGTGGGATTAAAGGCGGCAACCTGCCGAATGAGCGACAGCAGTTCTCGGGGAGCCTGAGAAATTAAAGGGGCCCTACCACTCTTGGCCATTTCTAGATTTAAAGGGGCAATTCAGGCCCAATTTCAGAGAGGGCACCAGGTCCACTTCGGAGAGGGCACCAGACCCATTTCAGGGAAGGCTACCAGGCCCATTTCAGACAGGGCACCAGGACCATTTCAGGGAAGGCCATCAGGCCCAATATAAAATGGGGTAATCCAGGCCCACCGTATTTAGGGCATCCGGCCCAAGTCTTGGTAGGGCGTCAGGCCCGAGGTAAATGTAGGGCATTAGACCCAAGGTAAAGCAGGGTTCGTAGGAGGCCCCGGCCTAGTGTAATAGGGCAAGCCAGTCTAGTGGTACTAAGGGAGGCCCCGGCCTAGTGTAATAGGGCAAGCCGCCTAGTGGTACTAAAGGCTTCCTTAGCCAAAACATTCAGGGGTATCCGGATCCTATTCAGGAAGACCCTACATTTAGGGAAAGGGGTTTATCCAAGAGTGCTCAGTTTGCCTGTACTGTGAAGCTACTGTAATAACTGTACTGCTTATCCAATGGTTATTGCTAAAGTACCTGAACTACTGCCCTAAGCATCTGAACTATTGCCCTAAGTATCTGAACTATGCCCCTGATTGTCCAAAATGTTGCTCTAAGCACCTGAACTATTGCTCTGAGCACCTGAACTATTGCTCTAAGCATCTGAACTATTGCTCTAAGCACATGGCATTGGCCCTGCCAGTAATAATTACCTCTAAATTTATAATTTGCCCTTCCCTCGGCAAATTATTGTATCATTCCACAGTTCTCTGGGCATCTTTCAGTTATATGGTTACTACTGTATGAAGACAGTCTCAATCTTCTACCACACTGCAGTCCCATAGTGTGGTCTGTAATACTACGTACTCAGAATCAGTCTCTACTCAGAAGAAGACGTCTTCTAAGCATTCTTCACTCCTGTGGGATCATCCATCAGCTCATCACGTCCGTCTGTGTCGTCCACCAAAGTTGAGTCCATCGCCAGTTGTACAAGTCATACCCGCCGTTTCTTGTTTTTCACAGCTCGAAGGTACGTCCGCCGAAACGCATCACGACAGCCATGCCAGTGTCGTTCTGCATGGTTCCTGTTCCAGATGTCCCGAAGTTGGTCGCCCTCTACAGAAGGTGTGCTCATCCTGGAGAACCTGGTCTGTGCCCTTCCTAGTCGTTCGCCGAAAGTCGAGTCCGTCGAAGCCCAGTACGGGACGCACCCGCCGTTTCTTTGTTTTTGTGTTAGTTTCTGATCCTAGGATTGCAGAATCAACCATCATCTCTTCAGATTCTTCTGGTTCCTGGTCCTGTCAGAGTTCCTTCTGAGTTTAGCTGGCCCTTGGAGTGCTGCAGCATCAGTCAGGTCGTGGTAGTCCTCCATTGGATTCGTCACCACACAGGTCCTGATCTCTCTTTGTCCTTGGCAACCCTGGAAGTGGGTTTTGGCTGAGGAACCCTTTGTTTTCAGTGGGTTATTTCAGGAATCAGTTGCTCTGGTTCTTCATTCCGGCAGCCTTGGAGAGAGTGGGCTTTTGCCGAAGAAACATATGGTCTGTTTACCAAACCTCTCACCACCCCAGCGGCCTTAACTAGGTCCTTGCTGGGAATTGTGATTAGGGTTCTACAGTTCTGTTTTACTTCCCTGTAGCCTGCTGTGAAACGGCGGTGTACGAGGCGCGGATCCCTGGACTCTTGTAATATCTTGACTCTGATGGAAATGTGTGGTGATAATTACCCTAATACAGTTCTGAGTGGCTTATGTCATCTGATCCTCACCTAAGAGTATCGAAGTGTGAATAATTTCAGAATAAAGTGACAGTAGGCCTATAGTCTATTCTTGTGGTAATAATCTTAGTGATAGTAGATAAAGTATTTCTCTGTTTATTGTCCTATTGTTCTCGGCAACCCCTCCTTACTCTTGTATTTGTGTCTCTACCCTTGGTACAAATAAACCCCCTCTGGGCACTGAGCACTAATTGAGCTCCTGCCTCTCCTTGTCTGGGTAACGGTTATCCTATCCACATAATTCGGACCTTGGTGCCTCACTCATCTCTTTTCACCACCTTTAGAGTAGAGTACTTCACAGAGCACCTCTAGACCATCACACGTGGCCACCCCCAGGCTCTGCGGGGGGAAAGGGACATGGGGCTATTAGGGGGATGTCAGGTCAGGAAATGGTACTTCAAAAGACTAAGTCCCTACCATAGATGGACTGTAGCGGCATACCATGCTCTGGGGTTGTAAAAAAATGTAATGGAATAAAAAAGAATAGTCAGATTTGTGTGTCTACTGCTGTGATCATAGGTACCTGTCTGAGAAAGGAACATGGAATGTTATGCTGAAGGCAGTTAACAACTTACTCATTCATAAGCTCTTCATCTGGAGGGCTGTGTTCCTGTCAGTATTAGTAGTATGCCACCTGCAGGACAGGAACACGAAGACAGACATCGTGAAATCCACAGTGATCCATGATGGAGGACTCCTCCAGCCTGTACTCCTGAAATTTGTCCAGGACTTGAGGTATCTCTCCACAACAGTGGCAGTCATTCTCCATGGGCATCAAAGCACAGTGTCCACAGGTACACCTGACATAGAGTAAACAGAAACAGGAGGGTTACTAAGTCATTGAAGTAAAAACTTTTAAAATACTGCAGCATGTGTTACATTCAACATTAGAAACATGATAATGAGTAATGTGGTGGTGGATGAAGTATCACTAACATGTTGGAGCTGATCACGTGTCACCATTGAAAGGTACATAACAAAGATCACCAAAGTATAAACGCACCTACTGATAATGGCAACATAAGTAGAAAGACATATGGGCCCAGATATTCAAAGGGCTTGTGCCTGGCACAACCGAGTTGTGCTGGCACAACACCAGTAACGCGTTTCAGGGCAATACTCAAACGGGAGACTTGCGCAGCGCAAGTCCCGATGCGCTAGGGTGCAATGATAATGTATGCAGCACATCTGAAGGGGGCATGCCCATTCATATGCAGCACATCCCCATATTCAGCCTGGGATGTGCGGCGCATATGGTGGCACAGCCCTTAGATGCGCCGCATACTGGGGCACAAAGTTGAGCCTGAAAAAAACAGTTCAAATGCTGGCCACCCACAGGTGGGCTGCTGTACTGCATGACACAACACAGTACCCGCCAGCCGTGGGTGGCCACCCGCCCACCCAGAACACTGTCCATAAGCACACATATGTACCCTGGTGGTCTAGTGGCACCCCTTCCCTGCCCGTAACCCGATCACCGAGGAATAGGGATGTATTCAGTCCCTGGTAGTCTAGTGGTATCCCCTTCCCTGAGCCCCAATCTGTGTACTACTAAAATCACCCCAGTCCCTTGTAGTCCAGTGGCCTCCCCTTCCCAAGCCCCAATCTGTGTTAGTATACCAAAACCTCAATTCTCCCTGGTAGTCTAGTGGTCCCCTTTCCCTGAGCCCAGATCCGTGTCTGAAGACAAAGGCCCCCGGTCCCTGGAAGTGTGGTGGTACCCCCCAACCCTGCCCATGTCTAGGATTGCCTGTGTAGTGCAGTACACTACATTCATGGTGGTCCAGTGGCCCCCTCCCTCACAGGCCCCCTGCCCACCCAGCACCCTCCCATCATTGATGGGAAGCTGCAACCTGTCCGCATACCGCCCGGCCGCCCACCGAATGACAGCATACAGTATCATCTGTCAGCCCATTGGTCCACACTGTGGACCAATGGGCTTGCAGTGCATACTGTACATGTCACTCACAAATATGTGAATGAATGGACCTTCATTCACATATTTATGTGTTTATCTACAATCTACACTGCAAGCCATAGTCCCACTGTGGAAACAATGGGCTGACAGATCCTATAAGTCTGTCGTCAGCCAGGCTGTGAAAAATGGTGCAACTGCCCACCGATGACAGGGGGTTCTGGGTGAGCAGAAGGCCTTGAGAGGCCACTGGACCACCACAATGTAGTGCCTGTGCTACAGGCGATCTGAACATGTGCGAGGTGGGAGTACGCACTACCAGGAACCGGGCTTGTCCTCAGACACAGATCTGGCTCTGAGAAAGGGGACCACTAGACTACCAGGGAGAAAGAGGATGTGGCATACTAACACTGATTGGGGTCGGGGAGGGAACCACTGGACTACAAGGGACCGGCGTTGATTTTAGTAGTACACGGATCGGCGCTCAGGGAGGTGGGTACTGCTAGACCACCAGAAAATGAACCATAGTACTGGCGGTGCGGCTACAGGCAGGGAGGGGGCTACCACTAGACTACCAGGGAGATTCACGTATTATTATACAGCGATCAGTCTTACTGGCGGGGAAGGGGTACCACTAAACTACCAGGGAAATCATTTGTCGCACATTACGGGCGATCTGGGTTACGGGCAGGGGGGATTCCACAGGACTTCCACTGACAGCACTGAATGCTGTGCAGGGTGCCAGGTGCATTTTGCCAGCCTGCCCTGCTCAACTCATGCAAATGGGGCCATAATGACATGCAACTGGTCCTATTTGTGCCGTGCATACATTATGGCCCCATTTGCATGTCCAGGTCTGAATATCTGGGACTTGCACCCAGAGCAGCCACAGTTGCACTGGAGCATTCCCAGTCCTACCTGTCTGGGGATGCACCAGTGCATTGTATATGCGCCCTGCACATTATGTGCTATATTCAGAGGTCATGCACCATGGTGCATCTCCTTTGAAAATCTCCTTTTCTTGCTATGGCGCACCTTGGTTGTGCTGCGCCGCCACTTGCGCCATTGCCAGGCTCATTCTGAATATTGGGCCCATGATGTTTGTGAACTAAAGGTGTAAAAGCAATGTGAGTAGCCTTGTGTGAGGAACACTTTGGATCGTGAAGTAAATGGAAGAGGGGTGAGATGCATAACAGGAAAATGTCTTGATGACATATGAGCATATGAAGAAGCCAGCAGAAGAAGGCCATTTGGTCTATCAAGTCTGCTGGTATTGCAGGGTCAACAGCTTGAGCAACTGTCACTGCCCTCGCTCCCCACTCCTCCCATTGTCCCAACCTATGATCCTTACTTTCTTGCTATGCCTATCCCTGCCTCTCTTAAAGCTGCCCACAGTCTTCAATGAGATGACCTCTTTCGGCAGCGCATTCCAAGTGTCCACAGGCAAGGGAGATGCAGAGTACAGAACTGTAAGCCAAGGTACCATGAGACATCCTTGAGACTGAGAATGACACACCAATATGCACAGTGGTGAGCTACGGAACTACACCACAGGGGGTAGTAGGTGAAAATGTAGTTACTGAATGACACACAAGATGTCAATAAAAGTGGAATGTCTACTAAAGGATGATATCAATGTGGCAACACGTGGATTGAACAACAACTAACGATGATTCAACCCTGGACAGAGACATTATGAATTCATCACAGCGGGCAGGCATCAAGCAGTTAGTGACTGATCATACAACAGATGGCCATGCTGCACCTAGTGCTGAGCAATGGTGACAGAATCACAGAAGTCCATGTAGAACAAAGACCAAGGTGCACAGACCACAAAATACTGTTGTCTATCATGGGGACAGGGACAAAGTCAAATCACACAAAGGTCAGATATTTCAGAACTGCATACTTTTGTAAGACAGGGACATGTCTGATGGAAGTCCTAGAGAGAAGGAAGGTTAAAAGTGTGAGCTGATGATCGGTGATAATACATGAACTGATCTAAACAGAAGGTGAGGATCAAATGCATCAAGATGGTAAACAAAGGAAGGAGGAGAACACTATGGTTGTACAAATATGTGACAGACTAAGTCAGGCACTAAATGATGTGTTGCAGGGAATATGAGGAGAGTGTAAGGCAGGAAGAAAGGGAGGTATACATCAACAACGTAAGTGAAGAGGGTAAGGCTATTAACAGCATAAAGGCATAGACTGCAGAAACATCTGTGGAGATGGTGAAGAAAGGGGACAATTAATAGGTGCATCAGTGCCAGAAGGGAAGCCAGGGGTGGGGATTGCAAGGCTAAGAGGCGTACAGAATAGTGCAAGACAGAAAGCATAAAAAGCGGTGACCAGTAGGTTGACTACCATGGAAACACAGCAAACTGAAGGTACATAAAGCAATGGAGGCAGACGGCATACACACAAGGATAATAAAGAGCTGCAATTAGAGATATCAGCACCTCTTGTAGCCATGTTCAACAAGTTAATCAATGGAGAACTGGTACCATAGAACTGGAGGAAGGCACATGCAGTCCCTGTACACACAGGTTGTATCATGCAGGATGCTGCTAACTGTAGGCAATTCACGATCTGGTCAGTAGTAGATCATGTCATGGTTGCAGTTTAAAACAAAAAGTAATGGCACAATTGCAGTTACTACTGTGCATAGGATGTAAGGAAATATGTATTAGTGGCAGGAATGTCATGTTGGACAAATATGATGCATTATTTTGACTAGGTGACAAAGGATGTACAGCAGACGGAAGCAGTGGACGTCGTATACCCCTATTGCAGTGTAGTGGATTACTCGGCATCACACAGTGTTTACAGAATAAAAGACCTGAATGTAGCATAATACTGTGACCTGGATAACTATGTGTGTACAGCAGACATAATATAGCTCAACCAAGGGATTTATAAGTACAAATCACAATTCCATTACTGAAATCATAAGATCAGATAGAGTATCACTACCAAAAATGTGACCCAAAAAAATACAGATTTTTGGAACATATCTGCTGTGACTTCCAACTGTAAAGTAAGGGGATGTGATTTTTTTTTTTTTAGTTGTTTAACCAGGTATAGCACACTAAGCTGAAAGCTTTTTTACAGGAGCAACCTGGGAGCACAAGGAGGTTAAGTGACTTGCTCAGGATCACGCAGTATGCAAGTGGAAGCTGTGGGATTCAAACCCAGGTCTGGTCTGCTGGCTGTCACCAGATTTGCAGCTCAGAGCCTTAGACCACTGCGCTATACTACCACCTAGTGATGATACAGTAAAAATGAGAGTGCAGTATTGGTAAACTGTCACATGTAACTCTGTTGTCCACACACACACCTGATAGGTACAATAACATTGTGTGTGTGTGTGTGTGTATATGTGTGTGTGTGTGTGTATGTGTGTCTGTGTGTGTGTGATATACAGGTAATGTGACAAGTATTTCGCACAAGGTATACAAAGATGGGCAAATGGATTTATTTCTGTGAATGTAACATTTTCAATAGAATAAAAACGCTAAAATGATAGAATAAATTGCATGTGTGTGTGTGTGGGGGGGGTAACTTTCAGTTGTAAATATTTGGAATGGATATTACTTTAATAGCCACAGGGGAAAAATGTACATACTCCTTATTTTGCTTAACCCTCTACAGAAGTAGGTAAGGTGTCAATGTAACATCAATTTGAAAGCAGGTGTCATTTTCGGGGAACACTGACGTGTACCTGCATACACATGTCATGCACTGGTAGCTACTTTCTGGACCACTCATTGATTTGTAAAAATCGATAGCCAAATACACGTTACTGAGCAACACTGACTCACAATATAGCATCATGCCACGATTCAAAACAAAAAGTAATCCATGTATTGAAAGCACAGACATACACAGTGCTGGAAAGAAACATCATTGGTACTGTCAATGAGTGTCCCAAAAACATCACTGTCACTATGTGCCACAGCATGTTTTGTTAGTGACCTGATGTAAAAATAAGCAGAAAAATACATAGCTATGTCAATGCTCACAAAAAGGAAACAAATAAATAATTATAGAAGCATACCATGCTATCTTTTGATCATGCATTCGTACCCCCACTCCGTCATCAGAGGCAATTGAAGCGTTTCCATCTCCAGACGTCACAGTTGCATTACACTCAGCTTTGGGCTCAAATTGGTAAGGAAGAGCCCCAAACCTTTCAAACGAAGATATCTGTAACTCACTGCCATCTTACTCGGTATTTTCAAGAAAGAGATTGAACTGATTGAACTAAGTGCTGCTGGACACCTGTAGTGTGTGTTTGCTTTTAAAACTATATACCATTCTGCTAGAGTGCCTCAAATTAGTTGTGGAGCCCTGCTAAACCTAAGTGGCAGGAAGAGGAGTTTTGTGGTTGATGTCAGCACTGCTGAGAACCACAAACTCGGGGGCTAGTATTTAATTAGAAACATAGAAACATAGAAACATAGAAGTTGACGGCAGATAAGGACCGCAAGGCCCATCCAGTCTGCCCATTTCTTTTTCTACCTTATAAATGTGCCATCGGCCTTTGCTCTGTCAGTGACCTATCTATTCATAGTCATTTGTATTGCTCCCTTATGCCTATCCCATGCCTGTTTGAAGCCCTGCACTGTATTCATAGCCACCACTTCTTGTGGTAAGCCATTCCATGCATCTACCACCCTTTCTGTGAAAAAGATTTCCTCACATTCCCCTTAATCGGCCTCCTCTAATCTCATGCTGTCCTCTGTCCTGCTATTTTCTTATATTTAAACATGTTAGACTCTTTCACCTTGTTTATGCCCTTAAGGTGTTTAAATGTCTCGATCATATCCTCTCTCCCTCCTTTGCTCAAGGGTATACATATTGAGCTCCGTTAATCTGTCCTATATGTCTTCTGATGCAGTCCCTGCACCATTTTGGTTGCCCTTCTCTGGACTGCCTCAATTTGGTTAATGTCCTTGTGAAGGTGTGGCCTCAGTACTGCACGCAGTACTCCAGATGGGAGCCTAACCAATGTCTTGTACAGAGGATTATTACCTCCCTCTTACGACTTGTGATACCCCTACTAATACACCCTAACACCCCCTAGCCTTACCTACTGCTTTAGAGGTCTGCTTGGATGATTTTAGGTCATCAGTGATGATGATGCCCAAGTCTCTTTCTTCCTTTGTGACTGCTAGCAACTCCCCTCCCAGCCTATAAGTGGCTTCAGGGTTTCTCTTCCCTATGTGCATGATTTTGCACTTCTTTGCATTAAATCCCAGTTGCCACTCTTCTGACCATTCTGCTAGTTTATCCAGATCTCTTCTCATTCTGCCCACCCCATCTGGATCATCTACTCTGTTGCAGATCTTGGTGTCATCTGCAAACAGACAAGCCTTACCCTCTAGTCCATCTGCGAGGTCACTAATGAAGATGTTGAATAGGACTGGCCCCAGGACTGATCCTGAGGTACCCCACTTGTGACTTGCATCTCTTCTGACTGTATACCATTTACCACCACTCTCTGTTTTCTGCCAGTCAACCAGTTTGCCACCCAGTTGACCAACTTCTGCCCACCCGAGCCTACCTAGCTTATTTATCAATCTTCTATGTGGAACAGTGTCAAAAGCTTTGCTGAAGTCAAGGTAGGCGACATCAACTGCTCCCCTTGGTCCACCACTCTGGTTACCCAGTCAAAGAAATCTATGAGATTAGTTTGACAGGACCTTCCTTTGTAAACCCATGCTGTCTTGGATCCTGTGCCCCTATGGATTCCAGGTGTTGCACTATCCTTTCCTTAAGGAGTGCCTCCATAATCTTGCCCACTACTGAGGTAAGACTGACCGGTCTGTAGTTCCCGCCTCCTCCCTGCTACCACTCTTGTGGTGGGATCACATGAGCCTTTCTCCAGTCTTCTGGGACCTCTCCTGTGCTCAGAGACTCACTAAACAATTCTGCTAATGGCTCTGCTAGTTCCTCCTTTAGCTCCTTAAGTACCCTGGGATGTATGCCATCAGGTCCCATTGCCTTATCCACCCTGAGCTTAGCAAGCTCTTGTAGGACCCTTTCTTTTGTGAAGGAGTAGTGCTCACCTCCCTCCCCCCTGTGTCCATGATGCTGAGCTGTGGGCCCTGCCCTACCTTCTCTTCAGTAAATACTGAGCAAAAGTATCTATTTAGGATAGATGCCTTTACAGGGTCCTCCTCCTCACATGCTCCCTTTTCTCCATTAAGCTTAGCAATACCCCCTCTGGACTTTCATTTTTATTTAGTTTACTGAAACTCTGTTCGTGTTTCCTTATACCCCACAACTACCAAGGATTGCTAAAGCAGTTTGTAGCTCTTTTTAGCGCTATTGCTATTCCGACACATCAGCTGATTTAAACTTCCGGGTACTGGAGCTCTATTTAAAGTGGTCTCACGTCGAGCAGGCGGCGCCGGGCGTCACACAAGAAAGACATGCATCGTCAGCTAAGTTTAGTATGTTTGGCTGTGTGAAAGCTGGTGTTAAAGAGTTAAGTAAAGTGCTATTTTATCTGGAACTCTGGGTAAAGTGTGTTATTTTGGTGAGTTGATTTGTGTTTTTTAACATGGATCCTTTAATTCCTACGTCACCAAAATCTGCCAGCTCAAAACCAGGGTGTGAATACTCCACAATTATGACATTGGATGGTGAACTTGGTATTATATGCCAGTCATGTAATATGTATCAACTAGTTAAATCTATACTGAATTTGACAAAGGATTTCATATGTATAAAATGCTGTGACAATAAACGGTTACATGATGAGATTACAATGTTCTCGGTTAGATTACAACAGCTAGAAGAAAGCCAAATTACCATGTGTGAACATTTCAAAGCACTACATAGCCCCTCCCCTATAACAGAGACTACTGGTAACATGATATCCTTTCACTCATCCACCTGTTTATCCTTGCACACAACCTTGAATAAAGGTGTATGCCATAGCAGTAATACTGGTAGTCACTTAACAGTAACCAACAATGTTAGTATGGAAACTAATACCACTAGTTTGCTGAATAAAAAAAGGAGCAGAGAGGATGATTCTCAGAGTTTAGTGTCAAATTCTGACTGGTCAGTGGTAACCAGTGCAAGGGCTTGCAAAAAGGGGCGTAGAGCTGACCAATTTAGTTTATCTATTCTCAATTCCTTTTCGGTGCTTTCTAGTCTACCTGATACTAACTGCCCCATTGACACTTATTTAGACCATTCAAGCTGCCACACACCAGCCACTGAAGCGGAATTTCCTACAACCACGCTTATAGACTCAGGTCCTCAGTTGACTCCCAGTAAACTAACTGGTGTAGTTACTAACTCCAACAGTAGGTCCAATCTTATGTCAGCCATTACAGAACCGTCAATCATAATAATAGATACTTCTCCATCTCAATCAATTATGGATCCTATGTTATTATCCAGTGATTTCACTGGTTCTTTAACTGATCCCTGTTATATACACAATTCACTTCCTATTGCCACTGGGACTTTAGCTTCCACTACGGATACCTCTGGTTTAAATTTTCAGAATTCTTCGCGCCAAGTGTATGTACTGGGAGATTCTATCATTAAACACTTGGACAGGGCAATTTGTAATCCAGATAAAACATCAAGAACATGTTCTAGTTTTAGGGGGGCAAAGATTTCTGACATTATCAAAATGGCCAATGATATACTTGTTGACGCTGGTGATAACCCCCTAATCATTATCCATGCAGGAACTAATGATGTAAACCAAAATAGTCCTTTACAGATCAAAAAAGATTTGTGGCACTAAATAATCTACTTACAGAAAGGGGATGCCCCATATGTTTTCCAGAAATACTTCCAGTCCCCAGGGCAACTTACAACATGACCCATCATATTAGGGAAATTAATGATTGGTTGAGAAAATGGTGCCTTCAACAAGGCATATGTTGCATCCCACACTGGGAGAACTTTGATGGCAGGGAATCCCTCTTTAGTTGGGATGGCTTACACTTAAGTAGGAGGGGGAGTGTCTTACTGGGTAAATAAATTGGTTCTGTCATTAACAAATATTTAAACTGAACAAATTGGGGGAGAATGGGACAATTCCTAATTCTCTTAACCCAAAAGTTAATGACAGTATTGGGAAATCGTTTAATATTTTGTCCTTTAATGCAAGATCTTTGAATTCCTTTAAAATGGCCGAGCTTATAGCAAAATGTATCCTATTAGAGCTCAGTATCATCGCTGTTACTGAAACTTGGTGGGATCCTTCATCAGCTTGGTCTAGAAACATCCCCAATTATAAACTTTATTATAAGGACAGACTAGATAGTAAAGGTGGTGGTGTATGTCTTTTTGTTAGAGAAGATATTATTTCATATGTGATTTCTTCAATTACTTCAACCGAATCATTATGGATTTCCATTCAACTTGCTGAACATCCTAAGATTGATATAGGGGTATGTCATCGGCCACCCTCAGCAGATACCCAATATACTACTGAATTATTAAATACAATATCAGATTTATCCCAGAATAATGATATTCTAATTTTTGGAGACTTTAATATGCCCGGTATTAATTGGAACCTCAACACAGGTAATAATAACCATGATAGGTTATTTTTAAATACAATTATAGATCTAGATTTGGACCAACTGGTTAATCAGCCCACATGTGGCAATAATATTTTGGACCTTGTAATAGCAAATGAAGGTCTTGACATTTCTGAGATAAATATTATGTCCCCTATTGGCAATAGTGATCATAACTCCATATTTGCTAGTATTCCCTTACAAATTCCCAAAATTAACAATAACACCCGATTTAGGGATTATAACAAAGCTAATTTCATAAAGAGCAATCAAGAATTAAAAAGAACTGATTGGCCTAAAATATTCAAAGATAAAAATGTTAACAAAATGTATGAATGTTTGACTAATATTATGCATCAATTAGAAGAAAAGTATATCCCTTTAAAACCAAACTATAACAACAAAGGTAAAATTCCTGTTTGGTTTAACAACACTATTAATAAACAAATTAAAATTAAGGAACATTTATTTAAGAAACTAAAATGAAATCCAAGTCCATCCCTGAGACTTGAATACAAAACTGCCTTGTCTACACTAAAAAAGTTAATTAAGACTGCTAAACTTAAATTTGAGTTCAAACTAGCACATTCCAAAACTAACCAAACATCTTTATACTCTTACATCAATGGCAATAGATGTAATAGCAGAAATATAGGACCACTCTGTGATAATGGGATTGCCATAACTTCAAATAAAGAAATGGCTGACTATTTTAACAAATATTTTTGTTCGGTTTTTGATCAACCTACAAATCCTGTAATCATTACTAATAGTAATGACTCCTTCATTCCTTTATTTCAGTTATCAGAAATTAAGAATTCATTATTTAATATCAAAAGATCGACTAGCTCGGGTCCAGATAATATTAACGCCATATTTCTTCTAGAAACACTAGATTCAATTATTATTCCACTTGAACTTTTATTTAATAAATCACTACTAGACTGCAAAATGCCTGATGCTTGGTGTACTGCCTTGGTCACACCTATTTATAAAAAGGGGTTAAAGTCCAATGTTCAGAACTATCATCCGATTAGTTTGACTTCCATCCTGGGAAAAGCCATGGAATGCTTAATCAAATGCAGACTACAGAACACATTGGAACAACTTGATATTCATGATTTATCACAACATGGTTTTAAATTTGGTTTCTCATGTACAACCAATCTTATATCATTTTATCAACAGATTACTAAATTATTGGATAATAACATTCCTGTTGATGTATTATTGTTAAATTATAGCAAGGCATTTGATCATGTGTCACAGTCCTTACTAATTAGTAAACTCCATAACTTGAGAATTTCTTCTCGATTAGTTAATTGGATATCAGAATGGTTATTTAATCGCACCCAGTCAGTTAGAATTAATTGAGCTTTATCTGTTTCTGGTGTTGTTACGAGAAGAGTTCCCCAGGGATCCATGTGGGGACCTGTTCTGTTTAATCTCTTTATTCATGATATGGTTATCAACTCTAATAATTATTTATCAAAGTTTGCAGAGGATACAAAACTTGGTGGTAGAGTTGACCCTCCAGCAAATTTCAGACTTCTCGAACAGGACTTGTATTTCATAGAGCAATGGGCCAATGAAAACTCAATGTTTTTTAACACTGATAAATGTAAAATCTTACACTTTGGCAGGAATAACCTGTCCTACAAATACTACTTAAATAGGCAAGAATTGGAAGCATCTAACTGCGAAAGAGATCTTGGCATTCTGGTCAATAACAAATTGTCTGTCATCTGGTGATCATTGTAGTAAAGTAGTCCGAACAGCTAACATAATTATGAGACAAATTAAAAAAACTTTTATTAGCAAATCTGAACATAATTTAGTATCCTTGTATAGAGTTTATATTAGACTTCACTTGGATTATGGCTCTCCCTTTTGGAGCCCTTATCTTAAAAATGATATAAACCGTCTTGAACGAGTACAAAGGAGATTAACTAAATCTATCCCCAGATTAAGAAACAAATGCTATGAGATTCGGCTATGGGAGACAAAGCTTTATCCACTGTCACTGAGAAGGCAAAGGGGAGATTTGCTTCTTATGTATAAGCCAGTCCATAATCCTATGCTGTTTAACATATGTGGGCTATCATTTGCTAACAAGAGAATTGTGGGAAGATTACATACTAAGCAATTAAAAATTGAGTGGGCTAACAACAAAAAATATGACAATTTTTTCAATATAAGGGCATCAAAATTCTGGAACTCCCTGCCTCCTACTATTGTAGAGGCAGATAATTTTGATTACTTTAAAACTAGGCTTGATTCATGGTTACTCATTTAATAATCTGTTTAATATCCCACTGTTGTGGGAGGACAATCCAGATGGGCCTTGTGCCTTCTTTTGTCCTAATTGTATCCAGTAAATCCAGTAAAGAAAGAGGACAATACGCCCTCAAGAGGATCGCCAGCGTCGCTCAAATCAGAGGACATTATCGATGGAAACTATACAGCCACAGCACTGTGCAGCACGCAGTACCAGAGATTCCCTATCGTGACATCATAGGAGCAGCAGCACTGCACAGAATGGCTGCATTTAGGCACTGTGCACACACAATGAAATTCATTTTTTCAATATTTAATTATGCATCACAGGAACATGGTATGCAGTTAAAACCAACACATAAACAAGTAATGCAACCATTCTGATTTTATGCATGAATGTCAAACATGGTTGGAAAGTTGCTCTTTAAAGACAGGACAGGAAACATACAGTCTGCACCTACAGCTATTAATGATATTATGAAACAGTTCTGTGAAATCTTATATAAGTCACAGAACTAGTTTAAAGCTCAGGACTTTGAGAATTTTGTTCACCATAATTACTCCTCCCCAAATTATCCCAACTCCAGAAGGAGGCTCCCAATTCAACAACTGAAATCTCCCAAGCTATCAAAGCCATGGCCTCCCACAAGGCCCTGTGGGGGGGGGTGACTTACCGATAGATTTTTACCAGACAGTTGATGAGGAAGTCTCCCAACCCATGCTGCAAATAGTACTGTACTCACTCAAGAACTCTGCTCTCCCTGACACATTTAGGAAAGCTGTCATCATGGTCCTACCCAAGGACGGTAAGGACCTTACCATCCCCTCGAGCTTTTGGCCTATATCCCTAATTAACACTGGCGCAAAAATTATTGCCAAAATGCTAGTCCTTAGGCTTGAAGCCATTCTGCTCCACATTATTCACCCATCTCAGGTGGGCTTTATCAAAGGGAAAGTCAGATCAGATCATATATGTACACTGACATGTCTACTTCAGGTAGCCGCCACACTCCCGACCACCACAGCAGCCATGTCAATGACTTTGAGTAGGCATTTGACTCAGTTGAATGGGTAGCAGTGCTTACACACCTACATTTTGGCCCATCCTTTACTAGGTGGGTCCAGACCCTTTACAATCAGCCCTCTGCCCAAATTCTCACTAACAACACACTCTCTATTCCCATCGATCTCTTCTGTGAGACAAGGCAAAAATGCCCCTTTCCTTGCTCCTCTTCGTAATTGCTTTTGAACCACTTGTGGCCTCACTTTGCCATCATCCTAACTTAACGGGCATCAGACCTGTCCGCTTGACATTCGTACCAAGTTATACACAGATGACTGCTTAATGCTTTGCGCTGATATTAATCAGGCACTCCCAACATTACCTTCCCTCCTACACTCTTTTATGGATCCCTTGGGGCTCCGTATTAATGTTTCCAAGACTGAGGTACTTCCTTTAAACTTAAACACCATATCTGGGATGGTGCAAGGAGCTAGATTAGCATGGGTCCCAACTCACATTAAATAGCTAGGCATTTACAATACTCCCAATATATCCAATCTGGTGACAACTAACCTACATCCCATGATAACTACACGAGACAGGAACTGTGATGTTGGAAGCCCTTGCAGATATTCCTTGTGGGGAAAATAAATGCAATTAAAATGGTGGTTGCCCCACAGATCCTTCACACAATAGCCCACCTCCTTGTCACCATCCAACACACCTGGTTTCAAAAGATAGACAACCTGATTGGAGGTTTTCTGTAGGAAGGGTCCCCTCCCAGATATAGCCAGACCAAACTTAGAGCTCATTGATCAAGGAGTGGGGGTAACTACCTCATTTTCTACATTATCATCATGCTTTTCTCGCTTCCAAAACTTGTAAACTGTTTACTAACCCAGGGAGCCAGTCTCCAACCTGGATCTGTACTGAAACTGAATTACTACAAGATGCCCACCCCTCCCTCTATCTGGGCCACAGTCTTCCAAAGGCCCTTTACAAATGGCATACAATTTTGGTTGCACATGGGGCATGGCACACAGTGGGAGGAATCACTAAACGTTGTCTGAATAATTTTTTTTTTTATCCCTCTCTGGAACAACCCCTTCTGCAATATAGGCCCACACCCATTCAACAGGCCCATTTAGTGGCAGAACAATACCCTCTTTTGGAGGGACACGGTTCTGCATAACATCACCATGATGGAATCTTTTCATACATTACAACTTAGCCACGACATTCTCAGACATGACCTATGGAAATACCTACATCTTAGAAGCTTATATGCGACTTGGGCTCAGCAATACTGTACCTGTTCCTCTTGTATCAAGCATGCAGGTGTTACTTTATATAAACTCCCTATTCAGTCA
Organism: Neoceratodus forsteri; assembly: GCA_016271365.2. Taxonomy (NCBI): domain Eukaryota; kingdom Metazoa; phylum Chordata; order Ceratodontiformes; family Ceratodontidae; genus Neoceratodus; species Neoceratodus forsteri. The sequence continues at coordinate 742,419,457 of CM057449.1, forward strand.
TGACGTAGAGCTAAAACCAGCCCTGCAAGTATTATTTATAGATCCCTTAGGGACACCACTGCAGACCCCTCATTAGATCTAAACAGAGTTGGGAGAAAGCACTACGGCAACCCATTTCAGATGAGGTATGGACTCAGTTTTGGAGATTCATCCATCGAGTACATCTGGACCCCCGCAGTACGCTTATACTGAATAAACTATTGCATGTTTGTTACTGGACCCCGATTCAGCTTAAAGCTATGGGTTTCCTGACACATGACATCTGTTGGAGATGTAAATCTCCCTTGCTGACTTGCTTCATATCATGTGGTCTTGTAGTTGGATCCAAGAATTCTGAAATCAGATTTTAGATCACTGTTCTAAAATCCTGCAGGAGCCTGTTCCACTCTCCCCAAGTATGGTGTTGCTAGGCATCCCACCCCCTTTCTCCTCACTCTCAGTGCAGCAGAGATATTGGCTCATGCTTGCTACTGCTGAAGCTATTTGCCTATTGCTGCAGAGGTGGCATAACACAGACATCCCATCCTTCCAAGAATGGGAAGCTGTGGTGGTCACACTTGTTTCCAAGTCTAGGACTGCACACTTCTTTCTACAGAGGGTTAAAGATTTTCATGAAGTATGGCCCCCTACTTTTCATTTTTGAAACTCTCACCTTACTCCTTGTGCATTAGCAGGAGCAAAGATCTATTACAACCCCCCCAAACTACTAAGGTTTCAATGGACGGATCATCAGTACTTTCCAGTTAGTATATGTATTACAGGGCAGAGATTATCACCCTGCTGAGATTACCCATCCCCCCCCAGTTTCAGACCGTATGTTTTGGAAAATGTACCATGGTACCTTACAATGCACACCATACGAATGTATAGTTACCCTAGATGAACTACTGTGTATTTCTATGCTTAACTACGTTTGGCAATATCTGTTAATTGTTTAATGTTGTTGGACTGTATCTGAATGTTGTTTTGTTGCAATCTCAATAAAAAAATTCACTGCATAAAAATATCTAAATGTCTACACATTTGTTTGTCCATGTCATGTGATCCTTAACACTGCCAAACCTTTGACCAGAGCACTGGGTTTGATGTTGGTGATTTCCTTGTTGACCTGCACTATTACTTTGGTAACAGTACAAAACATCAGGCATCATTTAAAGAGTTTTGCAACTTCTGTGACCAGGAATACAGAAAATTCTTAAAGTATGGGGCTACACGGCTTAGCAAAGATGTGTGTGTCTCCTGAGTTTTGAAACAGTACCCCAGCCTGAAGAGGTACTTTGGTAGTTAGCCAGAATTGAAATCGGATCCAAGATTGCATAGGCTAAAGAAATAGTTCGCTGATCCTTTGACTGATATATTCGACAAGTCAGTCATGCCCGTATTTTCTGACTTAAACAAAATCTTCTTCAGTTTGAAGAACCTAAAATGCATATATTGCATTGAGAGATCCATAATTTCTTGCAGAAACCATTGGGTAGATGCCTGAAAGTAGATGCATACAAATGCAAGGACTTAGCTAGTGTTAATGTATATGGCAGTGAGAACCTGCTTCCCTGAGGCAACATGATGACTGGATTCACCACTCATTCAGTCATACGTCAGAACCACTTTCTCCCTGAGGAAGAATGGGATGTTGCCAAAAGCTGCCAATTATTTCTACTTGAGGCACACCAGAATGCCGCTGATCACTTACAGTACCAATAAATGACCCTGTACTGAAAAATGCTGAAGTGCTTCAATTTGACCAGTGCACTGAAGCCAGTTTTGACAGTTTAGTGTTCTTTGTTGAAACATTTCCAATGCTGAAGGAGAAAATGGAAGGGAATATTGATAGAATTTATGATCAGTTTACTGATTATCAGCTACTGGATGCCTCTAAACCAGAACTGTGTGAACTAGACTGTGTGGACCATTTGTGAAACTATCTGGGTCAGCTGAAGGTGTGTGATGGACCAAGGTTTCATTTCTTGTTTGAGGTGGACAAGTACATTCTTATTCTCCCACACAGCAATGCAGAAGAAGAATTTATATTTTCTACTGTTGCCAAAAACAAGTCCGCCTTTAGATCGAGCCTATCAAATCAAACAACACTCTCATCCATTCTCACTTGCAAGATCAATCATTTCTACGAAACACCATGCTACAAATCTGTCCCGAGCAAAGCTCTGCTCAGAAAAGTTAAATGTGCCGCCTCAGATTACAATGCTGACCAGACGTCCCATAATAAACAGGACTGAACAGTTGATGTATTACAGCGTTATTAATATATGACATGACTTCAATGTCACTTTTATGTTTTGTGTTGACATCTTTCATACAAATATTTAAGCATCTGAATGTAGAAAGTGGATTAAACTGTTTAGGTGATGTAAAAAACTGATGTTTGTCATTATCAACAAACTGTAAAATGGCTTTATTTCATGGTGGAAAACTTTCATGGACTTAGATCACTGAATTGGAATGCGCATTGATGAAATCGCACAGCAGCTATCCCTGACAGTTTGACAGTTACTATTTTTCTTTCAGCAGTTGGCTCCTGTAATAAAACTGATTATAGGTTTCTTGCTAGTGCTTGTAATTGCTTTAAATCGTGCTTTGCTGTTGATGTGCTTCAAATCATACTTTGCTGTTGATGTGCTTTAAATCGTGCTTGATTAGCTGATTAGCAGTCAATTCACTGTAGTTAGGAATAAAGACTCCCATCAGTCAGTAACTGCCAGCAACTGTTTGCAGTTGTCAACTATTGATAGCTTTATCTATCTCCCCTATCAGTAATTCGCACACTGCATTTAAACTGCCCCATGTAATGCATTCCCAAGTCATTAAGCTTGCTTCTATCCATCGTACAATGTCTCTTGTGAGTTGGTTAAGAAAAGGGCAAAAGAGAGAGTGGGACTTCACTGCTTTAGAGGAGCTGACAGCAGATGCACTTTGCAATGCTGCTGATATCCCCATGTCTGTAGCTGAGACCGTGGTTAATGAGATACAAATCTGTAGCCACCTCTGAAACGCCACAGGAGTGAGTATCAGCACTAAACCCCTGAAGTGAGGTACGAAATTGGCCGCTTTGCCTGTGAAAGTGGCGCTATGAAGGCAGTCCGATTTTATAACATAAAGTACAGCCGCACTATTAATGAGAGTACTGTTCGGAAATTTAAAGCCGATTATAAGATAAAATTGAAAGATTTTCCTGACCCGACAGTATGCCTCAGGAGCTGCCCATAAAAACCAGAGGTTGGCTGCCTTTATTGTTTGAAGAGGTTGAAACTGAGCTCTGTAAAATTATTCAATGACTTTGAGTCGAGGGGCTGTAGTAAATGCAAGGGTTGTAATAGCAGTTGCCACAAGTGTAGTAAAGTCCTACAATCATGCCCTGCTACAAGAATTTGGTGGTCACCTTAGCTTTACTCAACAATGGGCATGGTCATTTTTACACAGAATGGGGTTTGCAAAACAGAAAGGCACAAAAGCGGGGTGAAAAGCACCCGCGGATTTTACTGAGTTAGAAAAATGCATTCCTTCAGCGTATACAAACAGCAGTGTGACAGTAGCTTATCCCAGCTGAATTAGTTATAAATTTAGACGAAACGGTGCAATCTAATACCATGTTCACAGTGGAACATGGAACAGTCTAGTGTAAAACAAGTCGAAGTCACACGATTAGGTGACAAAAGACAGGTGTCACTTGTATTGTTTTGCACACTGTCTGGGAACTTCCTGGCTCCACAAGTGATCTATACAGGAAAGACAGACTTTTGTCACCCGGTTTTTAAATTTCCAACCATGTGGCACATTACTCACAGCAAACATCATTGGACCAGTACTGTTACCACACTTGATTACGTGGAGTGTGCTTTAATGGCGTACATAAAAGCAGTGAAACAAACACTGGACTTGCCAAAGGAACAGAGAACACTTCTACTTTTAGATTTATTCAGAGCTCATACCACTGATGAGGTGTTAAAAAAACTAGATGACTGCAATGTTGTGCCTGTATTTATCCCTCCTTGATGCACCGATGCACTCCAACCACTAGGCATCTCGATCAATAAACTATTGAAAGATCAAATGAAAAACAACTTTACCAGTTGGTACGCTGACACAATTTCCCAACAACTAGAAAATGGCATTATGTCAAGCTCAGTGAAGGTTGACCTTCATATGTCGGTTATTAAAAATAAACATGCTCAGTGGCTTGTGACTGCATTTGAAAGACTGTCTAAGAGAAGTGCAGACGCCATTCGTGGGTTCCAGGAGGCCAGAATCGCACACACGCATGAGACATCACTCGAACAGTGAGTATTCCAATGATCCATTCTTTCCATTTTTAATGCTTAATGCGTTGTGATGCATTGTGATGCCACAAAATCCCATGCAGTAATGAAAGCCTCTTGTCTTTTCTAACTTAGTTAGACAAGAACAGACAAGTGTACTGCAAAGACCAGCGAGGTGAGGCCCCCCCCATCCAAATACAGTACAGTACCCCTTTGTTTAACATCATAGCATAGCAAGGCAAAACCAAAGTCTAAATACAGTCTCACTATGTTTTTTACAGAAATCTGTGAGAGTTTGAGACTGTGCTACAGTACATAATGAAGGTCTCCGATACAACAGGGTGCACAGAAAAGACTTACTTGAAAACGGACGTCTTTTTACAAGATTAATACACACTGGCCCAGATATTCAAACTGCGCCCATAAAGTGTGCAACAGCAGGAGCAAGCGCAAGTCCAATGCGCCCATGCACAAGAGGCGTGATATTCAAAAACTGCACTGGCCAAGATGTGCCTACAGCCGACAACTGAATATCGCACCACCTGCACCATAGCGCAATTCTAGGGAGGGGAAGCTGAGCATATCTAATGCACCATAGCGCAACAAGGGATGTTCAGCTGAGTAGTCCAGATGCATCACAGCACAACCAGGGACGCCCCCGAGCAGCAGGGCAGCAACGCAACAGCACAACCAGGGATGCAGGGGCCCACCACCAATGCCACAGATGGGCAGAGGAACACACAGCAGAACAGACATTGTCCCCCCACACCCCATGCACTACACAACTGGGGGAGGGCTGAAATAACCACTGGCCCATGGAGACAAGCAACCAACCCACAGCTGGGCCATGGTGCCCCATCACACCCCCTGGCAAGCTGTGACCGGCACACAAGGAGGGCCGACCACCCCGTGCCACACCATCCCCCAAATGCAGAGCACACTCTGCACCGTGACCCCCAGACACCCTGCCCAGGAGCAGCGTCCACCAGTGCAGGATACCCCATGCATGCCACCACCCCCACTGTGACAATGCAACCCTGTGCACCACAAAACCATGCAAGGCAGCCCCACCACGAGCACCCATCAGCGGGTGGCAGCACAGCGATGCAACCACGGCATACACAGTGCCACCACGCACAGCCCCTCCCGAGGTACAGCTGAGAGACCGACCATGCGTCAGCACACGAGGTAGCCCACACGCAACAAGGCATGTCCCAGACCCCACCACCAATGGTACAGCACCTTGCACACCCTCCCAAGGACATACCCCGACCCAGCATTGGCCACAACAGCCAGCACAGACACCCACAGTGGTGCATGGAAGCATGCACCACACCGGATGCAACACAGTGCATGGACAAACACCCACCCATACCCAAGGGCACACCAACACAGGGACGCAGTAGCGGGGCAACCAAGCCCCCAGCGTGGGACCATGGAAACTGTGTACACACGGCCAGCAGCCCTCCATGGCACAGGAGTGGCAGCCATCCTGCGCAGGCACTGTGGCCCTGTACGCCACCAGCATTTGCCCGGAACACAAGTCACAGACAGTGGTGCACATCCCCTGCAACACACACAAGCCACAGCATGGAGGTGGGACAACAACAGCGGAGGCCACAGTGTCACCCAATGCAGACATGCACCACACCAGTGACAGGAGGCAATCCAGCATTGTGATGGGTACAGTGCCTGCCCTGCATGGACAGCCACCACTGACATGCCAGCAGACCATGCAGGTCACAGACATGCAAGGGAGTCAGCTGCACAGGCCACGGACGGGCTGACAGGTGCGCCATGGACACAGATCATGCACCATGGACCACTGCACACAGTCATCCAGTGCACAGGGAGCAACACACACACACCACAGACAGTGACTGATAGCTACTCCCACACCATAGTCACTTCTCCAGGAACACACACATATACCCATGATGCCATGCACACCACTGCAGCTGAGCACCTATAGCCCGCTGCAAATCAGAGACCACCACAGTAGTCATATCAAAAGAATTGTATTCAAAAACATCCAACAAAACTATATACAATTATTTACAAATGTGTGAGGGGAGGGCCACAAACAAGGTGGGGGTGGGTAAGGGACAGGGGTGAACAAATGGTACAGGAAAGGAGGGGTGTGAGTGTTGGGTCCAGGGGGGTAGGAGAAATCAGGGGCAGTGTGATGATCAGTGGGAGCCCCGCTCCGGCTGCTCCTCCTTCCATGCCGCCGCCTGACCCCCAGCTGCTCAATCCTCTGCAGGATGTCCAGCGACGCCCTGGCCACAGTAAGGATTTCCTGCAGTGCCTCCCATATCATGCGCAGCTGCCAGACACCTAGGAGAAGGGAGCAGAGTCAATAGGTGTGAATGCACAGCCCTGCACTGGCCATAGTCGGTTACTGCAGTCTATTGGTGAGTTGCATGCTGTTTGGGAGTGTGGACTGTGGATTTTGGGACATGCATGGGACTGCACAGTCACAGGTAACAACTTTCATTCTCACAGGCTGAATCATGACCGAGCGAGTTGTGGGAGAGGAGGAACAGAGTTGTGGGAGGAGGAGGAGGAGGCCTAATTTCACCAAGGCCGAGACAGATGCCTGTTTGAGGCCTACCTGGACCAGGCACGCTTCTCAGCGGACGCCAGAGGAACACCACAGGCCCGTGCTGCTGCATGGGAGGAAGTGGCGGCGTGCTGTGAACCTGCATGGCAGCCACCAGCGTTCTGTGCAGGAGTGCAAGAAGAAGATGGGCACAGACAGGAGGAGGATTAAGGAGAAGGTGGCTGCCATCAGGGCAGCATGATATGCGACAGGTGGGAGACAGCCGGAGGTGCTACGTCTGACCCCACAGGAGGAGAGGGTTGCTGGCAGCATGCAGCGTTGTGCCATTGAGGGTGTTCCGAGTGGTGGCTTCCAGATGGGTGGTAGCCCATCACTGCATGTAGGTCATGGTCTGTCTATGTGGGGGGCAGGGTGAGGTCACATGCAATGTAGCGACTTTGTTTTCCTTACAGATCCTGGCGTCTGCATGGGTCAGCAGTGGTGGGCCTCTCCACTGAGGCCAGTCAGATGGAGATGGAGGAGGGCCCATCCACCTCCACAGGTATATGCGGCTCAGTGCGACAGTGGGTCCGCCTGGCTGTCCAGACTGATGTTGTTGGAATAGGTGCGGAGGAGGCCCTGCCCGTGTCCCAGCGTGCCAGCGTCCATGGATGCCAGCATGCTGTGACTCTGGCTGGTGCCGGGTCCGTCACCGATGATGATGATGTCGCTAACGTCATGGGCAGTGACACGTGTGTGCCACAGGATGGCCACAGAGCAGGTAACATCACGGCCCTGGCTGTGGGTGGTGCCACCATGGAGGTCTTCGTGTCATCACAGTCCCAGCCTATGCCTGTCAGCACCAGTGGGGTAGCACTGATGTGTGTACAGGACAGTGGGATTGTTGCGGCCACTGCGGCAGCACCAGTGAGCCCTGGGGAGCGGCAGCCGGAGGGGCAGGATCAGTAGTCGGCCAATGGCTTGGAGGTACAGTGTCAGGGGGCGGCGGCGTCAGTGCACCACCTGTGGACAGGCCCAGACCTGGTCCTGGTGTGCAGCGCCCACTCTCAAGGGGTTCTGAGCATCAGGACCATGCATACCCTGAGGGACAGGATGCCAAGCTTGCAGATGACCTCTTGGATGAGCACACCCGCATACTGCAAGCATCAGTCAACCAGCAGATGCGGCTTGCAACATCGGTGGATGCACTGCGTGCGGCTCTGGAGCGGGCAGAGGAGCGTCGCAGCAGAGACACCGCTCTGATCCTGGCAGGGATGGACCAGTTGCAGAAGGATGTGACCACTGCCATTGACAGGCAGACACAGGCATTCACTGCTGTCATGGCCACAACGGGCACACAGTTATTGGCCCATGCGTCATAGACACCACCAGTGCACTGTCCCCCCCGTTCCGGCATCGTGTGACACCCATCCTTATCGACCGGGTTCAGCTGTGGGCATCCCGAGCACGCCTGGGGCAGGCATGTTCGGTGTGCTGCAGACTCCTGCGTGAGCACGGTCGCGTTCATGCAGTGGAACCCTTGGGGGACCATCGGTGCCACCCCATGAGGCCAGTGGTCAGCCTGTCAGTGCTGGCGGGTCTCGGCGGGGCCGCCCATGCATCCGTGGCAGGCGGGGCACTGTGGCGCGTGACTGACCTGTCTCCCAACACGGCTACTGTCTGATGCTGCCCTGTGTGCATTGTGTCATTCAGCGGGCAATGCACGGGTGGGTACCTGGCCCTGCACGCAGACACACAGTCCATCTGCACACCCTCCCGGCTGCTGTCAGCAGTTGCGTGTGCATGATGATGCCTGCATTGCACTGTACACCAATGTGCAATGGTGCTCAGCATCTGACACATGCACGATGACAGGCAGTGGGCGTGGTGGTCTGTGGACATGAGTGTGGCTAGGGGTGACATTCTGGGTCAGTGTGCCTCCTACCCTTTGTGCATGTCTGGTGCGTTTTGTGTGTGTGTGTGTGTGTGTGTGTCTGTCTATCCGTGTGCCATGTTAGACCTCACCCATCCCTGGTGGTGTGTGTGGTTCCATGCCCGGCCAGTTCCCTTGATGGCATGCACCCCTGGTGTGTGTCCATGCATGTTTGTGGGTTGTGCCGTAGCCACTGGTGGTTGCACATGGCCCCATGACTTACCTGGGTTGGCTGAAGTGCTCCTCCGTGATGGTGTCCCGGTGCAGCTGTGCCAGCCGGAGCAGTCAGGGGTCCCGTCGCCCATGGGGGGGCTGCCCATCACCACTGTCACTGGCGTACTCATCGTCCCCATTGCTGTCCCCCTCTTCAACCTGTACGGCTATCCCACATTCGTTGGCCATGTTGTGCAGGATGCAGCAGGCCAGGAATAGCCCGCAGGCCTTTGAGGGGCTGTACTGTAGGGCACTGCCAGAGGTGTCCAGGCAACAGAAACATGCCTTCAGCATACCGAACACCCGCTCGATGACATTACATGTGGTGACGTGTGCCTCATTGTAGCATTGCTGCGATGGGGTCGCGGGCCTCCGGTAGGGTGTGAGCAGCCAGGGACAGAGTGTGTATCCACTGTCACCTGTGTGTGGAGGGTGGAGATTAGTTTGGTGATCAGCATCGCCCTGCCCTGGGCCATGTAGGCCACTACCCATGTCACCTCTGACCATGCCCCCCCAGGCCCTATGATTGTCCGTGTGGTTTGCATACTCACCCACTAGGTGGCCAGTGGGGAAATCCCCACTCTCGAATCTGTGGCACAGTGCCGACTGGTGCCAGATGAAGGCATCATGTGCTCCCCCAGGGTGCATGGCACAGACATTGATTATGCGCCCCGTCATCGCACACCACCTGGCAGTTGATGCTAGCAATGCCCTTGCGATTTATATATGTGGCCCCTTCGGGGCCAGGTGGTGTGCGAATGGCCACATGGGCGCAGTCTATTGCCCCTAGCACGCCAGGCATACGTGCTACCCTGTGGAACTCCTGTATGTTTGCTGTGCGCTCCGCCGGTGTACTGGGGAAATGGATGTACTCCACAGCATGTGGCAGCAGTGCGCTGAGGAACTGGACGAGGTGGCATGACACGGCCGACTGGGTTATGCCTGTGGTGTCCCCAGTTGGTCTCTGGAAGGTACCCGTGGCAAGCAAGCACATGCAAGCTGTCACTTTCGTCTCCACTGACAGAGCATGGCTCTGTCGTGTGGGTACCTGCATCACATCACTGCACAGCTCACAGAGCCGCCTCATAATTGCCCGATTCAGGCGGTACCGGCCCACGATCTCCGTATCACTATACAGCTCAAAGCTGGTGCGGGCTCGGTGCTGCCTGTTGGGGGCATACCGCTGACGGGCCCTTCCATGGCTGCGCCCCCCTGCTGCCCGCCTTCTCACCTCGCTCATTACTGCCTCCATCTGGATAGTGGCACTGGCCATGTCCCTGGCTTGTGTTCACCCCCCCCCGGCAGCTGTTTCTGTGTTCCCCCAGCTGTTCTGTCTGCTACTTCCCTTGCACCGGGAACACCTGACTGTGCTGGCCTCACTGCTGTGTGGCAAGTACTTCCCCCTTCTGCACTGTGTCTCCCCACACCTTCCCCTGAGCCTGTGGGTTCCAGGTGCCCTTTCCCTGGCCTGCCCTGTGTGTCCCTCCTGCCCAGTTTCTCTGGCTAAAGTTCAGCCTCATGTGCCTTCCCTGTAGCGTTCTTGCGCCTCTCCCTTGCTCCTTTTTATTTTGGCTCATTTCCGCTATGGCGCAACTTCCACTTGCTCCCCTATTGCGCATGGCGCATGTTGTTGAATATCGTACTGCGCCATTTATGCATGGTTCCTCCCCTTCAGTTGCTACCTTCATTATCATTGCGCTGTTGCTCAGCGTGATTTGGGGGTGCAACTGCCTCTGCTGAATATCCCAGAATGGCGCATTTTCGGACTTGCGTTGGTGCAACCCTATTGCGCATGGCGCAACTCTTTTGAATATCTGGGCCACTGTGATTTTACATTGCTAATGCTGTTAGTGTTAGTGCTAGTTAATAAAAAATCATTTCTGTCAACGAAAACACTAGTACTGTACTGTATTTGGGAACATTATTTGTTTGTGTGTGCTGTTGGTTTTAACTACCAGTATTCTACTGTGTCGGTTCAGAAAGCATTGTTGCTAGTCAATAATAGTGGTTGTAATCAGTGCTGTAATGTAATTTTCACTTAATCTACCCTTCCAGCGAATATAGTGAAAATTAAATTACAGTGAAATAAAGCCGTTTTACAGTATGTACACTCCATTCATTGAAGAGTTCTTAACTAAACTTGCAAATTATATAATTTTAAATTAACCAATGATGTTGTTTTCTTTTTCTTTTATTGATTAGAACTGTAATTTTAATAATTTAGGTCACATTAAGTATTTTCCAAAACTTCCCTGAGGAAGGGGGATACAGTGCCCCTTCCCCTGGCTCAGCCACAGCAAAGAGCCTGGGCCAGCATTCCCGCTGATGAAACTTGGGACCTATATTAGTGGCTCCTTGTATACCAGGTCGTTAGTTATTAGCAATAAAGTTGCTATAAAAAAGGCAACCAGATTAATCATATTAAGATCTCCTTCCTTAACTGGAAGGTATGTTTTATTCTGCCTGATAGGATTCAGTCTCCTCCCCAGCAGTTTTGGAAAAAATAAACGAAATAGTGGAGTTTCCAAGAAAAGCACAGACATTTTTTATTGAAACATAGATAATACGTAACATAAACAAGACTTTACCAACTCATTAAAGCACACATACAAATCTTACAAATCTTATTACCATTCTATAGCACCCTCCTCCACTTCCCCTATTTACAAAACTGTGCTCACCCTTTTTTCAGACAAAAAATGTTGATAAAAACGACCTCATCCACCCCAAGCAATGTTTCCACAGATTCTTAAGAGTCTTAACTGGCATTCTCAAAACCTCCACCACATAAAATGCTTGTACATTTTTCCTAATAACATTCAATTGCAGGGAAACTCCTGTCCTCCATCTGATAGTGTCTCCTTGCTCCCTGACCTCTGTTTTGCAAGTTTTGTTACTTTTATTTACTTTTGGTGAAGTTATTCTTTATTGGAATTTCCATTTCTCCATAGGGCTGAAATATCCATGCTATAACACTGCTGCATCATTTTTCAATCTCCTGCCTACAAGCGTACATGCCTGATCACATCAGCATGAGTGTGGACATGCGCATGCACTCATTTCTTACAGGGAAACATCCCATTTCTTGCTCGGTCATGATATGTGGCTGCAGGAGATTATGGGACCAATTATAGAAGCCGCCTGAATCAGACACAACTTGTGGCAGAAAAGAGGGCTGTGTCCGACACAGTTTGGGCAAATGTATAAGTTGCTATTCCAGAAGGTTGGTGACTTGCATCAAACCTTCTAGAATAGCTGCAAATGTCGGCCTTGCAGCCAAAAGATGGTCGCAGTTGGAGGTCCTGGCAAAAGTCCGCAGATGCATCCACAATCATGTGCACAGTGCCCAGCCTAGGTGTCACAAGAAGCAGCAAGCCCGGAACCTGGGCACAAAAGGGGCAGCCAACACCAGGTTGTGGCACGGGGCATTTTGTCCCCAAAGGGCACTGTCCCACTACGCTCTGGGCATTCATGTGCCACTTGTGTTGAACACCTGCTATGGCAGGCTGCTGCCAACCCCCTCAATCCCTGTTGATGCGGTGGTGCTATAGTGGCCCCCCACAACACCCAAGGGGCCCCAGTCCTCCTCCCTGACTGTACACAAAAAACCTGGTCTCAGTCCATGTCCCCTCCCCATGCTCCTGCCATGCCTACATACAACTGCAAAGTCATTACCTTGTGGCCTATTGGGCCCCCACCCTCCCACCCCAGCAGACATGGTCAAGCACCCGCTCCCCCAACCCATGACCTGCTTCTGTAACTGGTACTTCACTCTGCACATCACCATGGCCAGCCACAGACTGTGATCGCACAGATTGCATAAGTGTACTGTTCCTTACACAATCCATGCAGTCACATTCTCGCAGCTAGCCATGATGAATGTGGAGGAAGTGCCAGTCGCAAGTGGGTGAGGATGGGGGAGCAGGGTGATGACCACTGTTTATCGGGTAGGGAGGGTGAGGGGCCACTAGACCACCAGGAGGTATGACCGGCATTTGTTTTTTTGTTTTTCTGGGAGATCGGGGATGGAGGTGCTACACCACAGGGCACTTCTGATAGTATTCTTGGGGGAGATCAGGACACTATACCACCATGGCTACTACATATGAATTGGGAGTCAGGAGTTACACTAGCAGGGAACTGGTATATACACTAATGCCAATATTTCCATGGTGAGGGACAGCTGCACCCCGACACCCACCATGGCCCCTCTCCTGCCCGTACAGCACCCCACTGTCCAGTGTCCTCCCGAGTCCCAGTGGCACAACCACGTAGACCACCTCCTGGCTGGTCTAAGTGGTGCCCCTTGTTACGTCCATGGCGGGGCTTTGAAAATACAAAAAAAAGGGGATGTGGCAGCCCTGCCATGGTGGAAGCTCCCTTGCAACCAGGTGCACTGGGTTGCTGGATGCAACCCTGGCACAAGGGGGCTTTGCACAGCTGTCCCTGGATCAGACGCAAGCCGGGTCAGAAAATCCCACTTGCGTCAAACACCTTTGCCAAAACTCCCTTGCAACAGCCACACCTGACTGAAAATCGGGCCCTGTGTCTTGCATACTCCTGTGTGAATCCTTCAAGTTAGTGCCAGCACATTACCCACACGTTTCCCCACTCCTATACCATTGTAGGACGTGATTTGGCAATTGTTGCAACTCTTCATAAATATTTACATTTATTGTCCAATAAAAATGTTTAACATGCAAACCCTATGTTCTTCATTTATTGTGAGATTCTGGTCAGCCATTCCATCACCACTGTCCTAAGTACAGTTTTCTGCGACTGTTTTTGGAGGGTTTCCACATTTCCCATTATTATCATTAAATGTAGCTATTTTTATTGTTAGCTAATATGTCACCATTTACACACAGTATTTCACTCCTTATGTTTTTCTGGCTGTAAATAATGGCAACATGTATGGTAGTTGGATGTGGTAACATCACAGGTAAAAAAAAATGTGGTCGCAAAATGAATTTCCACCATACACCTTCGGCAGAAAATGAGCTGTGGAAATGGCTACAGATACATGCATTCCATCGTAGACATCCAAGTTGGTGTGTTTCAGCCTACGAGAAATCACGAGGTATGTTCTAACCACTTTACGGATGATGACTACTATAGCTTTGTTGCAAATGTACTGAAAAGTAAGTACTGTACATACTATTTTTTTCCTTATTTTAAATTATGTAAAATGCCCTAATTAAGTTACTTCCAACTTACTTGTAATATGCTTTATTGTTCTGTTTTTCTACAAATCCTGATAGCCCTGGACACTGCCTGAAGGAGGGTTCTTTTCTGTCAGTATTTACTTGTTCCAGCTCTCCATGTGACAATGTTATCTTGATCAGTTTTCTTCATACCTTGATAACATACTGTAAATTGTCATGCATCGCACGGCAGCCCCTCAAGTTGTTCTGACACATCCCAGATGGACAGTGCTGTATGCATGTTCTTGCAGCCCAACCCAAAGTATGGCAGAACACTGCTCTTGCTGACACTGCATGACGCATTACACAGCAGCCACTCCCATGTTTTTCTGACATGTCCCCGATGGTATACCATCGTATGGGCAACTGAAATTAAGCGACTCAGATATGAGTGACTCAATTTCAGTGCCCGTTATTTGAGCTACCCTGAAAGGGTAGTGAGGGAAGAAGAGTAAAGCTGTAGGAGGGTGAACGGAAGAGAAGGGGCAATGAGGAAGGTACATGGGAGGTAGTGCAGTGTGGTGTTGCCGAGCTGGCCATGTGGTGTGGTGGTGAGGTGGCTGGCTACAGTGTTATAGGTGCAGGGTTCAGGCTGTGGAGAGGTACAGTTTCTGGTATTTTAGGTGTGGGACTTAGTTTTTTTGGACGTGTATCTCCCCAAGATGCACCCCCTGGAGCTGGGAATCTTAAGAATGGGGGGGGGGTGTGAGGGGCACAGTCTATGCATTAATATCTTTGTCCATTGTCACTGGTCTTGTTCTCATTCTTACTGGGAGTTTACATCACTGTTTTGTATTTTCGGCGATGTACACTTGCTGCAATGGCGATCACTATTTAGCGATTGCTGCTATGACACGGAACCATCCCAGATGGACAGTGCTGGATGCATGTCTTTGCAGCCCATGTGAATCTATGCCAAACCTTGCCCTTGCTAACCCTGTATAATGAATAATATGGCAGCCCCCACCCAAAGTTGCTACAACATGTCCTAGAAGGACAATGCTGGATGCATGCCCTTGCAGCCCACCATAAAGTATGCCATACCTTGCCCTTGCTTACTCTTCATGAAGCATCATACAGCAGCCCCCAAGTTGTTCCGACATGTCTCAGATGGACAGTGCCAGATGCATGTCCTTGCAGCCCATCCAAAAGTATGCTATGCCTTGCCCTTGCTGACACTGCATGATGCATTGTATGACAGTTCCTGCATGATGCATCATACAGCAACCCCCCCCACTCCAAGTTGCTCCAACATGTCCCAGATGGACAGTGTCACATGCATGCCCTTGCAACCCATCCCAAAGTATGCCATACTTTTCCCATGTTGACCCTGCAAGAAGCATCATACGGCAGTCCCCCTTTGCTGATCCTGCATGATGCATTGTACAGCAGCCACAGAAACATAGAAACATAGTCTCTCAAGTTGCTCCGACATGTCCCAAATGAACAATGCTGGATGCATGTCCTTGCTGCTGAAATCAAAGTATGGTGTAACTTCTCCTGGCTCACTATGCTGCATTTATTCTGTGTCCACTCACCATCTGTTGAGTCGGTGACAATCACTACACTAATATCCAGGTTTACCATATCTCTTCTTCATGTTTTTTTTTTTTATGAATGCATGATGTTGATGCATCATTGATACCCACCATGAATGTTTCTGTGTATATGTGCAGTCACATTTGTGTCAAGAGAAAGTACTTGTGCCAGCCACAGTTGACATGTACTTCCCTAACTGCCCTTTGACCTTTCTGTTGACGCCTCAGTGCTGTTGTTCTTCAACATGAATGCGCACTGTGTAGATGGGTACTATAACTGTAATGCTAAGTTTGCATACCATACTTTTAACTTCTTTTCTGTCTTGTGTTACAGAACATTTAAATAGTTGTCAAAAATGCTGTTGTATGTGAACATAAGAAATCCATTTCCACCTCCGCTAGCATACAAGTAGTTGTGGAAACGTGTGGCTTTTCAGGCCAGTGGCTAGAGACATCAAAACCGGTGTTCAGGGATCACAGCTATTAAAATTCCAAATCTGCATCAGCAAATATCAAGGATTAAAGGTGCAACCTTCTACTGACAAAGCATCAACAAATCTGGCTTTGGGGAGGGTTGCTGAGCGAGGCCCCTCACGACCTCCTGGGTCCTGGTCCCAGTCTGTGGACAAGAAAAAGGTGAGTGAGCAAACTTAAATACTGTAGGGCTGGGCATTTCAGTGAGGGGAAGGGCTC
Organism: Neoceratodus forsteri; assembly: GCA_016271365.2. Taxonomy (NCBI): domain Eukaryota; kingdom Metazoa; phylum Chordata; order Ceratodontiformes; family Ceratodontidae; genus Neoceratodus; species Neoceratodus forsteri. The sequence continues at coordinate 742,435,854 of CM057449.1, forward strand.
TTGTTTCAGTTCTCTATCCTGTTAATTTTAAACCCCTTTTGCAGTTTTTTTTTTTTTGTTCCTACATTTGCAAGTTCAAGCTGCAAGCGTTTCACTTGCCTTTCCCTGGCTGCAGCAGTCACAATTGTGCCAGTCGATTTCAAACAAACTCAAAATGGCAGGGTAATGGCCCGAGCTTAAGGCTTCCTTTATACTAACATTCAAACTGTGATTATGGCACCTAGTTCCTAGGATTTCGAGTAGGCAGCTGTTACAGACGTTCAACACAAATACATTTATGTGTCTGCCTGTGACTGTTCCCCTGGATGATTGCCTGCTTGAAGTTTTTCGACCTTCGATCGTGTTGTGAGGATCAGCTGCCGGTGGACTGTGTTGAGAGCTGTTTCAGCTTTCCTTGCCTGGATTTACTCGGATCCCTGTTATTTGACTGATCTGCTGGAGAATCTACCTTGCTTTTTCCCTGTTTGGACTCGATTTTGGTTTTTATCTGTATCTGGACCTGCTGGAGAACTGACTCCTTTGTCTTTGCCCTGCTTCTGGACTTAGGGTGGTGAGAGTGTGGTGCACATTCATTTACTTTTATATAATTATGGATTACTGTTTGGATTCATTCTATAAATGGTCCCCCACCATGTGGGAGGTGGTATTGGGAGAGTATATAAAATTTTTTCTGATGACTTGCTGGACTGTTGCACGTGAGAGGTGCTTCACTGAACTTTAAAATACAAATATTGTTTTTTCTGTTTGCGTTTAGTATCCAGTGGCATATGATAATATTATAATTGTCTTCTTAGGATTATTTGATGTTATTTTATTATTATATTTTTGTTATTTGGGTTATTTTTGGTTTGGGGTTTAATTTGGGTTTTATTTTATGTTAGATTGTTTGTTCTATTTGCTCCCCCTCTGTGAGAGAGAGTGGAGTGTGTTTTATTTATAGGTTTGATATCTATAGGTTTTTGTTTTATTTTTGTTTCTTTATATTTGATTTGATTAATGATGGTTGGGCATTATTCCCCCACTAGGCTCAGGGAATTACGTCCTTTTGAGTGCCCACCATTGTCATCCGACACCTATTTTAGGTGTCGTGCGTTGGGCATTCTGAGGAGGCGTGGACGAAGGTGGAGAGCTGGGCCTGGTGGGGGACAGGAAGGGAGAGGGCGGATTGGGGTTTTAGGGTCCAGAAGGTGCCTTGGGGCAAAATGGAGTCAGGATAGAGGTTTCTCTTGTCTTGTCCCCATACCCAAGGGTTCCGAAGTAATCGGACGGGTGCCGAGGTCTTCCCCGACAGCTCATCCCGCCTTGGCGGTGTTATGCAATGCCAGATCAATTAAGAACAAGACAGCTATTATTGCTGATCTTGTTGGATCATCTGATCTGACTTGCATCACTGAGACCTGGCTGGATGAAAATCCAGGCCCTATATTGGCCTCGGTAACTCCAGCCAGGTTCTCGGTGATACACCGTCCAAGGCAGGATCGTAGGGGCGGGGGTGTGGCCATTATGTTTAAATCTGAGCTGAGCCTTGTGGATGTGCCATTGGGAAACACCAGATCCTTTGAATATATCCTGGGTGAGGGCGCAGGTTGTGGGATCCTCCTCGTCTACCGTCCACCAGGTGACGGCAGAGAATTCCTGCAGGAGATTGCAGACTTCATCGTCAACCTGGTGTTGAGGTTTCCCAGACTGATACTTCTGGGAAACTTCAATGCCTGGGTCGACGATGAACTATCTCATTTTGGTCAAAATCTCCTCCAGCTGATGAATACGCTGGGCCTGACACAGGTTGTTACCTCCTCTACCCATATAGGGGGGTCATTCATTGGATCTGGACTTTCTCTTGGGTATGGAGATCACTGATTTGGGGGTGGAACCAGTCAGTTGGTCTGACCATTACACCATAAGGTTCAGTTTCAGGGCCCCCTCTAATAGGTCTGCCCCTACGGAGATGGTTCAGTACCGACCTTTAAGGGGTGTTAACCCCAATGACCTAATGGCGGTGCTGGATCTATCGAGCTTGTCGGGTGAATGCATGAGTCCAGATGATCTTATATTAGCCTATAATAAGGCTGTAGGAGTTGCTCTGGACAAAACTGCACCTGTTCGTGTTCGGCCTTTCACCCTCCGTCCAAGGAGCCCGTGGTTTGATGGCTCCTTGAAGGAGTTAAGGCGAGTAGGCCGAAGGCTGGAGAGAGCCTGGCAGAAGTCGGGCCTTGATGCTGACAGGCTTAGATTGATGGCATATTATGATAGCTATCAATCAAAAATCACTCGTAAGAAGGCAGAATTCCTGTCCAGAGAGATTTCTGCTGCACAAAATCGACCGGCTCAGCTTTTCCGGGCTGTGGTCAGACTGTGCAATCCAGTCTGTCTTCAGCCTAGAGTAGCTTTTTCTCAGCTAAGATGCGAGGAGTTTGCTCTTTTTTTGTGGATAAGGTTGTCAACATCAGGTCCGGCATCGGTCTGACCTCTCCTATGGGGGATTGCGGTGGTCGATTGGTAGTGGCTTGCCCTTGGCCTGTCTGGCTAGATTTTCACCGGCTGGAATTCGTGGACATTGTGAAGATCATCCAAACAATGCGACCAACTAGTTGTAGTTTGGATCCGGGTCCTACACTGCTTTTAGTAGGTTGAGTAGAAGTTATCTACCCAATCCTTGCAGACATTGTCTGGAAGTCTTTGGAGAGGGGGGTTTTTCCTGACCCCCTTAAGGAGGCAGTAGTTCAACCACTCCTTAAAAAATCCTCCTTGGACCCAGATTGTCTAGCTAACTACCGGCCTATCTCTAACCTGCCATTTGTTGGTAAGATTATTGAAAAGGCAGTTGCGTTGCAATTGGATGATCACCTTATATCTCACAATGTCTATGATACTCTCCAGTCTGGTTTCAGGAAAAGGCACAGTACAGAGACTGCCCTTGTCTGGGTATTGAGCGACCTCCTAATGGCCAGAGATCGAAAGGCACGTACCATTCTGGTCCTTCTCGATCTATCTGCTGCATTTGACACTGTAGACCATGGAGTGCTATTGGAGCACCTGCGGGTCTTTTGTGGGCTGTCTGGTACAGTCCTCAATTGGTTTTGTTCTTACCTCACGGACAGATCTCAGAGAGTTGTCACCGGAATTTATTCCTCTGGCGCTCACTCCCTGCCTTGTCGGGTACCACAGGGCTCCATTTTAGCTCCAATGCTGTTTGCAGTGTATATGCTGCCATTGGGAGAAATCATCAGGCGATACAGTCTGGGTTTTCACTACTATGCAGATGATACTCAGCTGTATTTGTCCTTTCTCCCCGATCAGGGTGATGCACTCTCTGTACTTAATAACTGTCTTGATGAGATCAGACTGAGGTATTGGTCGTGGATCCAGGTCATCCGGGGGTGGATCTGGGAGCTGGACAACCATCAGGTTTATTACTTGGTGGTGTACCGCTCTCTACCTCTGGACAGGTGCGAAATCTGGGCGTTATTTTTGATAATAGTCTGACCCTGAAATCTCAGGTGTCAGCTGTTGTCAAATCCTCTTTTTACCATCTGAGGAATATCGCCCGGGTGAAACATCTGATTCCCCCGGAGGACCTTGCAACATTGGTCCACGCCTTTGTCACTACTCGTCTGCACTACTGCAATTCCCTCTACCTAGGGCTACCAGGGGTTGATATCCGCCGCCTCCAGCTGGTGCAGGACGCGGCAGCCAGGCTTCTGACTGGGACTTTTAGAACCAGTCATATTACGCCTGTGCTCCGCGAACTGCACTGGCTGCCTGTTCGGTGGCGGATCACCTTTAAGGTTGGTTTACTAACCTTTAAAGCTCTACATGATCAGGGACCCGGCTACCTGAAAGATCTCCTGATTCCCTGCTGCCCCCTCCGTCCCCTCTGTTCCGCCAATGAGGGATTGCTGGAGATTCCCAGGGTTCGATTAAAGTCATCAGGATCTCATGCCTTTGCTTTTTCGGCACCAACCCTGTGGAATTATCTACCTCGTTGGTTGAGAGAATGTCCAACCGCCGATAACTTTAAAGTTGCTTTAAAAGCGTATCTTTTTAGTTTAGCGTACTCCTGTTAGTTGTGGCTGACTTTTAAATGTCTGGATTTTATTATTTTTAATATTTCTGTACAGCGCCTTGATCTTGAAAGGCGCTTTATAAATAAAATTTGAATTGAATTGAATTTACAGCTTTAAATATATTTGTGTTGAACGTCTGTAACAGCTGCCTGCTTGAAATCCTAGGAACTAGGCGCCATAATCACAGTTTGAATGTTAGTATAAAGGGAGCCTTAAGCTCGGGCCATTACTCTGCCATTTTGGGTTTGTTTGAAATCGGCTAGCGCGATTGTAACTGCTGCAGCCAGGAAAGGCAGGCGAAACGCTTGCAGCCCAACTTGCAAACGTAGGAACAAAAAAAAAAAAACTACAAAAGGGGTTTAAAATTAACAGGACAGAGAATTGAAACAAGAGCCCTTCCCCTCACTGAAACGCCCAGCTCTACAGTATTTAAGTTTGCTCACTCACCCTTTTCTTGTCCACAGACCGGGACCGGGACCCAGGAGGCCGTGAGGGGTTTTGCTCAGCAACCCTCCCCCAAGCCAGATCGCAAGGGACCGTCTACCCTCCCAGCCCAGAACAAAAGTAAGTCAGAAGCCGTACTGCTCGCCTTGGGATCGCTCCTTTCTTAACAGGATTTTGACTCCGCCAGCTCTGCGCGCCAGCTCCCCACCACCCCCACCACCACCCTTGGTCGACACTGCACTTTATAGGGGTGATCACGTGAGTGCAATAAGCTATCAGCTCACTTTCCCATAAGTCGGTTATGTGGAGCTAACATTAGAGGGCTCACCAAGAAATAAACGCTTCTCAAATGACAAACAACATGTTAAGCTGCCAAATGTCGTTATTACTAGCTATGCTAATCTTGGCACTTGCTTCTCACTCACTCCCTCTTACAGAACCCAGCAATAATTTGCCAAATAATCTCCTTAACGCCCACTACCCTTATTCCAACTTAACCAAATTCTTAAGCTGCACGGAAAGTGGACCTATTACCCCAGCCCACTACTCACCTCCTAAACACACACAACCCCCTCCTTCTGCAAGCACTAATAGGCCAAGTGACCCAATCAATCCCCATATCGAGCAGACCACTAAATAACCATATCAGCGCACGTCACACCAAAAACAATTATAAACGGCTACATAGCAGCACTCAGGCATGCACTCCTATTCCTACTATTATTGGCCGAAGACATACACCCAAACCCAGGGCCTTCTCTGGACAGCATAAAAAAAGACAGGGTAACGCTGGTCTTCTACTAGCCTCCTTAAATATCCGCAGCCTGCCTAAAAAACTAACACTACTCCAAGGTTGGGTTGCTCAACACTCATCAGACATTCTTGCTCTATCCGAAACATGGCTCACAAAAAATGTCCCAGACTCAGCAATTGCTCTAAACAACTACACATTTTTCAGAGATGATAGAGTGAACAAGAGGGGTTGAGGTTGTGCTATTTACGCCAGACCGCAACTTCAACCATTACTCGTTCCCCTACCATCACCGGCTCACGGGGCACAAGCCATTATAGTCAAAATAACGGTCGGCAACCAAGGGAAACCGCTATACATAATGGCCGTCTACATACCCAACAACCAAAAAGTAGCCTTCGACTCCATACTGGCCAGTATAGCACTGCTCCCCCCCCAAAAGTGAGCTCATAGTTATGGGAGACTTCAATATAAACTGGCTTACTACCTCAGCAAACCCCTTCAAAGACGCTGCTACAGCGCATGACCTGACCCAAGTTGTCCGGACCCCTACACGGCTAGATCCCAGGACAGGAACTCAAACCCTCCTGGACCTCATTTTAACAAACTCACCCAATCACCTCTCTAATGTCAAAGTCCTTCCAGATGTCCTTAGTGACCACTCTCCCCTCTCCTGCCTCTGGTCAAACAAAAGTCCAACTGCACAACCCAAAATCTCGCACCAAAAGCATATCAAAAAAGGAGCGATAACCAAGATTTTTCACTCTCTCTCTCTACCAGTGATTGGACAGCTGTCCATACGGCATAATCCGCGGATGAGGCACTTACCTCCTTCATCAAAATCTTCAACACAGCTTGTGACAAATATGCCCCACTTTCAAAAAAGATCCTAAAAACAAAGGACACCCCATGGATCACACAGTCCCTGATTGACCAGATGCACCATAGAGACAACCTTTGGCACAAGGCACTCAACTCCAAGTTACCCCATGACAGACAACTCTACAGAGAGGCAAGAAACAAATGGTACTGGGTCCAATCCTCTTTAACATCTTTATAAGTGACATTGCAGAGGGTCTGGAGGGAAAGGTATGCCTCTTTGCAGATGACACAAAGATCTGTAACAGAGTTGATACACAAGAGGGTGTAGAAAAGATGAGAAGGGACTTGGCAAGGTTAGAGGAATGGTCAGACATATGGCAACTCAGATTCAATGCAAAGAAGTGCAAAGTAATGCACCTGGGAAACAAAAACCCAGGAGAAGAGTACACAATAGCAGGGGAGGTACTAACAACAACAAAAATGGAAAGGGACCTGGGAGTAGTCATATCAGATGACCTAAAGGTGGGTAAGCAATGTGAGAAGTCAGTAAGGAGAGCCAGGGGGATACTGGGATGCATAGGAAGGGGCATCACAAGTAGAAAAGGGAAGTGATTATCCCTCTATACAGACAGTTGGTGAGACCCCATCTGAGTACTGTGTGCAGTTTTGAGACCCTCATCTACGCAAGGACATAGACAGGATGGAAGCAGTCCAGAGGAGGGCAACTAAAATGGTGCAGGGTCTACATCAGAAACCATATGAAGAGAGACTGAGAGAGCTTAATATGTATACCCTTGATGAAAGGAGGGACAGGGGGACATGATAGAAACGTTCAAGTACCTCAAGGGAATCAACAAAGTCCAGGAGGGTAGCATCTTTCAGAAAAAGAGATGTGTAAGAACAAGGGGGCACAGTTTAAAGATAGAGGGGGGACGGCTCAGGGGTAATGTGAGGAAATTCTTTTTCACGGAGAGAGTGGTGGATACATGGAACAGCCTTCCTGAGGAGGTCGTTGGGTCTAAAACAGTGGGGGAATTCAAACATGGTTGGGACAGACACAAAGCAATCATAGTGCAGGGTTGCAGGAAGCAGGCTGTTGGTTAACTAGAATCTGCAGCTTATCCAGTAGGTAGGGAAATGGGCAGACTGGGTGGGCCAAGTGGTCCTTTTCTGCCGTCAAAGTCTATGTTTCTAAATGCACCAGGGCCATTCGGCTAGCCAAGGCCAATCACTACAAACAAGCCCTCACCTCAACCTGGGGCTCAGGAAACAAATTTTGGAGCAATGTCAAAGAACTTTGTGGGAGAACCATTAACCAATCACCAACCCAAATACTCAACAATGGTGCCCTCTCACAAAATCCCACCATAATAGCCAATGTCCTGAATAATTCCTTCACAGACCTCAGCCATATTCTCCCATCAAATTTCTTCTACCCACCCCCCCAGTGTCCCACCTAACCCCATTCCCAGTCATACCCCCACACCGTTCTGGCTCAAAACAATCTCCTGCAGTAAGGCCAAACACTGCCTGGCAAATGCCTTACAGAATAGAAGGTATAGCAGTGACTCTGTAGACCTCAAGATCCTCCGGCTAACACCAGACGTGACCCTCCCACACATCACCAAGATTTTCAACCTATCACTACGTCTAGGACAATTCCCCACTTTATGGAAAAGGGGAATCATTACACCAATTTTAAAAAAGGGTGATCCAACTGACCCCGGGCAATTACAGGCCCATTACAATACTATCCCCACTCTCAAAAGCTCTCGAAAGAATAGTTTCAGACCAACTCATAGAGTACCTCACCAGGCATTCCCTGCTCTGCCAAGAGCAACATGGCTTCAGATCAGGACACAGTACCACCACGGCACTCCTCGAACTCACATCATACGTACACAAGGCGCTTGGCGGGGGTGAAATAGCAGGAGCAATCTTCATTGACCTAACCAAAGCATTTGATACCGTCAGTCATGACCTACTGTTACATCTACTCCCCTCCCTCAACCTAGCACCAGACACATTAAGCTGGTTTAAGAACTACCTAACAGGTCGAACACAAGAAGTTAAAATCAACACCATTCTATCCACTAAAACCCCAGTTCTATCAGGTGTAGCTCAAGAATCTATCTTAGGCCCCCTATTATTCACTCTCTTCCTGAACTCCATCCCTAGAGCATGTAATGGGAAACTTCTGCTCTATGCAGATGACGCAGTAGTCTACTGGAAAGACAACACCCTCAACTCCCTCCAACATAAGCTTCAAACTTACTTCCATGAACTAGAAGACTGGTTCACAAAGCACAGGCTAATATTAAACTACACCAAAACAAAATCCATGATCTTTGCGCACCGACAAAGCCCCTATATAAGAGCCCAACTAAACATCTCCAACTACCAGGGCACCAAAATTGACCAGGTCTCAGACTTCAGAAACCTTGGCATCACATTAGACTCATCTCTCACCTATCACACACACATCAACCAACTGTCCTTCTCAGTAAACACCAGACTAGGGATTCTCTACAGGCATAGACAATGCCTCCCACCGCAGGCCCTACGTTTGGCAGTGACCAGCCCGGTCATATCCTTGTTAGACTATGGAATAATAATATATGGGACGGCTGACCCCACAGCTCTGAAACGAATCGACCTTGCCCTCAACAAAGCCAGCCGGCTGGACATAGAAAGTGACCACCTAACCCACACCTGCGATCTTTACAAAATAGCGGACTGGCTGACCTTTAAAGGAAGGCTAAAATACCATACCTGCCTCCAGGCCAAGAAAATCCTACTGAAAACTGCACCCTTGGGCCTTCACTCCCTAATACAAACTAACACCCACAGAAGCACCCCAAGGCACCTAGCAAACTTGCCCATCCGTGTCCCCTATCGGAGGACTGCGCTAGGCCAAAGGTCTTTCAGCTATCGTGCACCCACCTGGCTCAACGAACTCCCTCCAACTATAGCACAGGCCCCAAGTTTGGACCAGTTTAAAACCAAAATCAAGAGACACCTCATTGCCTCAGAGAAGTGTAGCTGCAACTGAGCACCTAACCCCACCTCGACGCAGGGTTGTAATTCAACCCCTAGAACCTACCTAGAACTACAAATGTAGTTACGGACAGAGGATAAGGCTAACATTCCACCATTTGTGGCATGTTCAACAGACCTAGGACTGCAAGACTAACCCTATTGTAACTTTATATCTATATATGTATGTCGTCAACTTGTAAGCACCACTGTGCAACACTAAGCAAAGAATCTTGTTCACATTAATCTGTATACTGTGTTCTCATAAATCTGTATATTTGTCCAGATGTGGAGCCTTTGCAAAGGAGTCTTTGACTCAAAGGTTGTAATTCTGAAAATAAATAAATAAATAAAAATCAGTGTGAACCTGATGAACCTGAAATAAGTGTTTAGAATATGGCCTTCCATCTGCCAACATGCACTTCAACTCCAATAAAGTCAGGTGATTTCTGTGTGACATCGAAAATGGATAGCTTTTCATTTTTGTCTTCTGACAAAAGCATTGACCAGGATACAAATGGATCATATGAGACTCAGACAGTGACACTGACAATGAAGATGAAATGTCTGCTGATAACACTTTCAATTCTGATGATGGAATTGTCCATGAGTCCAAGTTTGTGATTTTTAAGAGTTCACTCCTTTAGATATTTGGCCTTATTGCTTGTCAATTGTTCAGAATGCCACTAATGATGACCAAATGTTTTGTGTGTGGTGCAATGTTTGCTGCAAATTTCTACTGTCAAAACAACTACAGCATGAGTTGGCACTCGCAGCCACTGATCAGTTTGGATGGTAGCAGGAAACCTGCAGTTCAGTGCGTGAATTTTGCTTAGTGGCAATACCTACCATACATATCTCAAATGTTTAAGTTCTTTGGCATGTGTATTTTTGTAGAATCACTATATAAGAACTTAAGAATGCCAATACCTGTTCACTGCCATTAACCACAACCGGATGCAGCAGAAGAATAGAAACTGGGAGTAAGAGAAGGGTGATTCACCTTGGCAGAGTGCTAAAAATAAAAAAAAAACAAAGCAAAACAAATAAAAAAAACAAAAAAACAACTGTATGTAAAACAAAAATGTCTACCTAAATGTACTGTACAGGTTTCCTGTTTGCTGTCATTGTTGTTTACGCACTGTAATGTACTATGTCTTTATGGGATCTGTACGACTTCCCAACTCTGAACTGCTCGACATGAAATAAACTGACAAAAACTTCTCAACTGTATTTTAATACCATCAATTAATTGCCCGACTGACTTTATCCCAACATTTCAACCTGGCACCACAAACACTAAAGCAGTAGCTCACGACATTTCAACATGGCTGCTGTGAATTGAATTCGGACTTTATCCCAACATTTCAACCCGATGTGGAAAAAAACACCAAAGCAGTAGCTCACGACATTTCAACACCAAAGTAGTAGCTCATGACATTTCAACACGGCTGCTGTGCATTTTGCTCCAGTAGTAAATTTGTAAAACTTACCGAGAGTTGCAGGTTCTGGCATCACAGTGACTCACAATCATGCATTCCAGTTGCAGGTTCCGGCGTCTTCTCACAGTGACTCACAGTGAATCACAGCCAGGCATTGTAGTTGAAAGTTCAAAGTTCAGGGGTCCTAATTAGTGTAATCCAAGGTTATTGCACTCAAGACTCACTGTTGCTGTCCAGATTTGAAAGTTTAAAATCACACTTTATTTATTTCAATCATTAAAAACACAAGCAATGTCAGACTCAAATAACAAGACTGTGTGCAATTCCACGAATGAAATCCTTTGCAGATCGCTGATCAATGTCAGACACAATATTTTTAATGTTCCCCTCTCTCTTTTCCTATTTTTTTTTTTTAAAAGAGATTTGGGCAATCCTCTACTGAATTTTCCAATGGCCGTGTCTGTTACAATCTGCTCTTTGTGAATCTCCTCTAAAAACTGACGAATCCCCACATGTGATGCTCTTATCGGTGTGCCAAGTCGCCTATGCCACACTTCTACTTTGTTCTGTGTTCTGGGTATTCCAGACAGCTTTTGCGAGTGAATGGACCAGAACTGAGGTGGCTATAAGGGGGTGCTCTTACAAGTGTTGTTTCTCATTCGGCGACGAACCCTGCCCAAAACATAGTTCTCTTCAAACCATTCCAGTACCATCGAACTATCCCTTGGCATCACATTTTTGATTTCGTCATACACCTCTGCTACTTTTTCCGGTGGGAGGAATGCCAATACCACCAGCTGGTGCATTTGTAAGCCAAATTCAGGGTCATTTCCATACCGGGTTGCCAGACCTACACCATGGATTTTGTGCCATACAATCTGTCCTAAATGGAACAGACACTCCTTATTATCAGCTTCTGAGAATTCTACCCAGCACGCATTGATTGATGCTTGTTCAAAGTTTGTTATTATAACTTTGGCTGACAAACCATATTCATATTCATCAGCTACATCATTTAAATCCTGAAACATTCGCAGGTAGCATTCCTCAGATTTAGATGACATTAGTGCATAAACAAGTGGCAGTATCCTGCATGTTTCATTATTACCAACAGGAGCATGAACTGAGTAGTGCTGTCTAAAAAGTGTGGCCACTGTTCTGAATGTCCCATCCATTATCCAAAATTCTGCTGTACTTAACTTCTCCAGGTTTTGCTTAATGCTGAATAATAGTATTCTGTTATTACCACACTTAGAATCCCGGGCAAGGAAGGATTGCCCTGTAACTTATGTAAATTCTTGTGGCACAGTAATGTCAAGAGGCCTGGGATCTGGTGAGATGTTTTCTCTATGTGCCCATTTCACTACTTGCTGTAGCGCATGTCATTCAGGCATATTTTGCCTAACTTCGGGGCACAGCTTAGACAACTCAGCCTTTATCAGCTGTGCAGATGTGTTGTGTGTTGAAACAGCTCTCTCCTTTAGAGAAGCAACAGCTGTAGCAACAGGGGCATAGCTGGCATTGGGGTTGTGGTTTATTTATTTATTAGAATTTCAGATAAATACCCTTGAGCCAATGGCTCTTTTACAAAGGTTCCACGTCAGTACACAAAGAATAGAAGTATAGTTTGGGTGAAATTAGCAGGCAAGCAGTTTGAATACAAAATTCAGTACAGGGTATACATGGTCTAAAAGCTACAGGTAATATAACTAACAGTTAGAACAACACAATCAGGCATACATTTAAGGATGAAGAGTCCTGTATGGTCGTAAACCCATTGGTCTAGGGGTTGATAGAGGGGGCAATGGACCAGCTAGGTAGATATTTATGGGAAGGGTGGCAAGCATTCGTCTTCCCTTTGTATATCACCTGGGGGAGGGAGAATGACCTGATAGTGTGCACCCCAGTAACAACAATATCCACCGCTTGTCCCCTAGCCCAGCTACCGAAACTTGATGAGAACCAGTGGCTGCCATGGTCCACTCGGACACTGGTATCATGTTGACACCAGTTTCGTCGATGTTTATTATAAGTTCAGAGGGGATGAGCTCTTGTGCCACACATTTAGCAATTCTGCCTAAAAAGGAAGCCTTAAGGTTGTGGAAATCGGATGGGGTCTTTCTAGCAGTTTTGGTGCCTTTTCCTTTAATGTACCTCATCTGATTTAGAAACTTCCAAGCCCATTTCCTCGCCAATTCAATTTTTCCACCGTTCTCTTTCAACAGTTGGGGGGAACTTGTTTTAACGATTCCCTGGGCGATGGCTAGAACCACTGGTGCATTTACAACTGCACCCTCTGAGCGTAGAGTACAAACAATTTTCTGTAACCATTCAGTTACATCACTCATTAGCAGCATCAGTCTACCTCTGGGCTTTTTGGGCAACTCTGCAGTACGGTGTGCTGGGTTTGGTGTTGTTTGTAGGCAGTAAATGTAGTCTTTTTTAAAACTCCTAATTGTGCTCTCATTTACGGTATTTTTAGTTTTGCTTTTATAGAGATGCACATCGGCCATCACACCATTATCAGCCGCATACCTGCCATATTTGAACCATATCTCAGGAGTATACTGATGGTAAGTCTCCGGACTTCTCTTCTTGGCAGGCGGGAAGGGGACCCACAACATTTCCTGGGCTACCACTGAAGCAACTGGTGTAGCAACACCAGATGTCTGCGCTAAGCTGTCAGGGTCAATTTCTGAAACATCAAGCGGGTAACTACGCTTCGCTGGACTTTCTGAGTTCCCAGGCTTAACCTTTAACCAGGACAGCAGAGAAATCACTATTAAAGTAAGAACGCAGACAGCATGTAAGGTACTAGCAAGCTGAAGACTAATTCTATTCTATTCACTTTTTAAGAGGAGGCTACATGTAAATTAGGCAAACACTGTGCTAAGGTGCGTGCACTAATTCTCGGTGCTGTGAAAATGTTTTGACAGCTGTTTGCGCGAATAAAATGGAGCATGAATTCAATGTCCTCTACAGTAATATTTACATGAATTAAAGCTGCCAGAAGGGCATTGTCAAAGGGAAAGGTAGAGTGGAAAAACTGAGTTGCTGCATATTGTGACAGGCAGTGAAGGAAAGTGGAAGAGAAAGTGGGTGTAGAGGGCTAACTGGAAGGGAGGTAGAAGGAGAAGTGGGTGGGAGGCAAGGATCAGGGAACAAGTGCAACAGTGGGTGAGGTAAGCAGATTAGAAAAGAGACAGAGGAAGGGAGTTGCAGGAGGGTAAGAGAGAAAGGTGGTGGACCAGGGCTAGGGAGAGAAGCAGGGGTAGATATTGGGGGAGGGTGGTGGCAGGCAGAGGTGGTGATAATAGAGAGGTGTGAAGAACCGAAGCAACTACCAGGGAGGTTAGGAGAAACAGTCACAGGTGGCTCTGGACACAATCGTTTGATGTAGCTTGTGTTTGAATGAGCGGAGGGTGCCTAAGTTGGTAAGTTCGCTACCCAGGTAGTTAAACATCTTAGGGGCTCTGCCTGCAAAAGACTGCTGGCCTTGGGCAGTGCGACAGCGGGGAACAGACAAAATAGTTGTTAGAGCTTCTTGTGTAATGGGGGTGGTTGGCTGGGCTTAAGAGAGACTGAACCCTAGGGGGCATGAGTCCCATCAATGACTTTTTTGCTAGTAGGCAGGTTTGGAAAGTACTCCTTCCCTGAAGTTGTAGTCAGTTTGACTGTTCGTGGAGGTCACAAGTATGTGTGTGGTGGGCAGCACCAGTAAGGAGTCTGCAGGCCCTATTCAGCACTGTAATGATTTGCCGTAGTGCTGTAGGTGTGGTTGTGCTCAGTAACAGACCTAAGGCAATGTTGATCTCCCACTAGAACAGTTGAGGCCCTTCCGTGGCATGAAGCCGATTTCCGACTCTGGCAACATTAGTAGAACAGGTCGGACTTTGTAATTTCTAAATGCACTAGTACAGACCAGTTTGTTCATTTTTTAATTGCATAATTGACTGTCAGTGATGTCTGATAGTCTGCCCGCCCACTGATTAGCTGTGTCGGCATCTTATCAGATCAGACTGAAGATCAGTTGATCAACTGATCCACCTTAGACAGACAGATTTCTGTCAAACCACAACTGCGTTATTTTTTTGGGCCGCTTTAGCCAAGTCGGGCGCGAGAGAGTTGGGAATTTATGCATAGCGGGAAATAGGGAATCAGGCAAACAGTGTCGGGAAATGTCAGGTTGAGAAGTCATACCAGATCCGTCTGTATTCTTTCCATGATGCGGAATCTATCTAAATTAGCTTCTAGCTCATAGGTTTTCAATTCCAAGTAATAATAAATAAATATTGCACATATACAATGAAGGCTATGTAAAGTAACCTTATTCTGGATTCTACGATTATTCAAGTGTCAGAAGTGGCAAACTCAAATGTGAAGGAAAAGGAAGGCTTTATACACACTGTACAAAACATGCTGGGTGGCGGTCTGAAGATAACTACCAAAGCTACTGACCACCATCCACAGGTAACAAATTTGATGTCAAAAGGCACACAATTTGTGGGCATTGAACATCAGTTTGATGTTTGGCACATTTTTAAATCTGTTGTGAAAAAAGTACATGCTAAGGCTAAACACAGGAAATACAAAAGACTACGTGAATGGATAAGATGTATACTCAATCACTTTTGGTGGTCAGCCAATACCTGCAGTGAAAATGGAATGGTTTTTAGGGAAAAGTAGATTTTGGTTCTTGAATACACTGCCAACACACAAACATGGAATGTTGGGTTAGTGTACTGGTGGTGCAAACAGGAAGACGTAACACATGATGATTCAAAAGAGATAACATGGCTGTGAAAGGGCGATCCAGCCCATGAGGCTTTGAAAAGCATGGTTCTGGACAAGCGACTCTTGAATGATACGGAGAAAATTACAAAGTTCTACCATGCTGGAAACCTTGACATTTTCAACTTCTTGCTTACCAAGTATTTCCCAAAATGACCACACATTAGTAACCTGGGGATGACAGGAAGGACCCAGTTAGCAATGTCGGATTATAGTGAAAATTGCAATTTGGAACAAGCTGTCATCACAACTTGGAAAAACAAAGGGGAAATGCACTGTTTTGCTTTCTCTAAGCAAACCAAGCAGTGGACTGTCAAACAGATAAAGAAAAAGAAAAAGAAAATATTCAAGTATGTTTCTTCTATGCTTGAAGATGTACACTTCAGGGAAGAAATTTTGACAGACATTGCTTCGTTAGAAACTCCTGTTACCCACAAACATTGCACCATAGAAACACAGACTTTGACAGCAGATAAGGACCACTTGGATCACCCAGTCTTCCCATTTCCCTACCTATTGGATAAGCTGCAGATCCTAGTTAACCAACAGCCTACTTCTTCCTAACCCCACCAGAATTGCCTTATGTCTGTCCCATGCATTCTTGAACTATCCAACTGTTTTTGAAAAAAAAAAAAGGTACCACTATCGAGGAGCTGATACTCAGGCACTACATTTTATTTTTTAAACAGTGTTTCATAGTGAATGCTTGTGTCCTTATTGTAGTGACATATGAAACCATTTTAAGCTGTGTCATTTTTGTTTTTTTGAAGGTTACTTCCAAAATCAACTGGCCCCATGGGCACTGTCAATGACTATGATAACCATACATTCCCTCTGCCACATTTCCCAATCTAACATCACCGCTGAATTCACAATCAGCAGTGTGTTGTTTTCAGACAGGGTGTTTGTGCTTTTGCATCACAGCCACTGCTGACTCACCCTGCACACTGCATGTCATTTTATTTCACTTGTTACACCTTCCCCAGGGAGAAGCAAGTCATGTCTCACCCAAGGTTGCATGCACCCATGACACTGCAAGGTCACATGTAAGCCATACTGTTTTCCTTCAACCTGTCACAGTGAGCACATGTGCCTCAACATGGTATCATCCCAGTGCACTCTGTGCTGCTGCCTAGCCAACAATCAACAAAATAGGTGAGCGTCCATTACACCCTTAACTTCCTCCCTTAGGCTGCTTGTAAGCAACTGTGTAGCTGTCCTAAAGCCTGGTGAACTGACATGTCTATTAACCCAACCCATGTACCATTTAAGACACTGTGCTACTGGCATGTATACATGTGTTCATTCCCATGAAAAGGCATAACAGTGCACACATTACTCATTGTTTCTCAATGTTGAGAACAATACTGTCTTCATTGTTATCGTACCTAGTTGACTGTTTAATGTACTGTTTGATATTTACAATTTCCAGCCATTCTGCACTTCAAAGTACACTGCAGACACATGAAATAGCTTAGTCATTCATGCTTTAAAGACACATGACAATTTATTTAGGGTGAATTGGTTTATTATCCCCCAGTTCCACTACCATATCTTATTGGTATGCTATCCACCAACAACCACCACCAGGAAATTAGATGTGACCTACAGAAGTATAGGTTTCACCAATGTGGATTAACAGACACAGCAGTGATCTTTACTAAATGTGCTTATCTCGAGGTATGACACCTTGAGTGGACACAAGCCTTAGTGTGTGCATCACTGACTCAGTGAATGTTGCAACTTGTGGAAGCATGGTTGGGCAATCACCTTACTGTGCTTGTGTCATTCTATTATTTACTGTTGGACCTAGAGACACCACACACATTGCGACAGAAAGACAATGCATACATTGACCATGCACATTCCTGAGGAACACAGATTACATAGACACAATCCACAAGGCCCTCATCGGAGGTTGCAGCTGTGGTCACACGATGGTGTCTGTAACATAGCCTTGATGTTAACCTTGAGTCCAGTTCACTTCCTGGTTATCACCCCGCCCCCGTGCTGGCATATGCTGTCACATATGCACAGGGAGGTCCAGGACAGCACATCCCATTACAGTCAATGGCACCAGTTAGTACTGCACATTTCTATGTGTTAGTTAGGAACTGGCGGTTAATTAAGGACAGCACTTCATTACCAATGGACTTGCAAATCAAGTGCTGCCCTTTATTACCTGCCAACTGGTAATGAACACATAAAAATCTGTCTTACAATCTCATCCCATTGACTGCAATGGGGTGTGTGGTACTGTGACTCACTGTGTAAATGTCAGAGTGAATACCAGCATGCGGGTTGGGGCAAGCACCATGGAGAAAGGAAAGGTATGGGCTCGGTGGCCTCTTGTGTCA
This sequence comes from Neoceratodus forsteri, assembly GCA_016271365.2. NCBI lineage: Eukaryota > Metazoa > Chordata > Ceratodontiformes > Ceratodontidae > Neoceratodus > Neoceratodus forsteri. Next base: position 742,453,564 of record CM057449.1, read on the forward strand.
AAAATACAATCCCTTCCCTATTGAGCAGGGGGCAAATAAAAATTGTCAAACCTAGTTAGGTAGGCTTGTGCTGCTATAAGATTCCTGACTGATAAAGACCAGTACAAACTTGTTACTTTAAACAGTATTTTGAATTAAAACAATTTTTAAAAACAAACGCATCTCAGGATTTGAAACATCAACAAAAACCAGCAGTTAAGAGAACTATTATTGAGATTCTTGATATTGTAATTCATCCAAAAAGGACTGTGTTTAAGCTTCATCCACCTCATGAAAGCCGTGGTACTTTCCACTTGGTTCTGGCCATTGGCTCCTTATGGCTGTCACAACACATGCAGGAATGACTCAATGGACCTTACGATCTAAGCTGTCATGACCCCAGTGAGTGTACTGGATATATGCTGCCATCTCATTGCTCTAAAAGTACAGCAATACAAAATTATGATTAATTACTTGTTTGAAATGTAGTACAATATAGTTTAGTTTCAATGTAGTACAATTTTTAAAAATTAAGAAAGGCACACACTAATATTCCTACACCACTGTGGAATGGCATGACTGTCAGGAGAAGGCACCCCTGCTAGTGGACAATGAGGATATGGGGGTCGTATACAGTGGGGACTTCAAGGAGGGTGGGAGAGAACCCAAAAGGAGGAAGCAACTTCTGGTGAGGGACTTGATTGTCAGGGGGATAGATTTGGGTATATGAAGTGGGGTTGAGAGGGAGGTCAGGTGCCTCAGTGGTAACATGGCCCAGAGAAATGGGAAATTAATCCTGGGAATCAGTAGGGGAGCAGGAAGAAAAGTGGAGCTGAATATCACTGTCCACCTGGGGAACAATGACCAGGCTAGGGATGGGAAGGGGAGAGTGCAGGAAGAGTTTACGGAATTGTGGTTTGGTCTTGGACAGCTAGCACACTAAGTAGGTTTCTCTGAGGTGCTGCATGTGTACAGTTGGGGGAGAGGGTTCTCTGCACTAGCAGCTTCAACTCAGAGTTGAAGGAATGGTGTAGACAGCAGGGATTCAGCTACTATTGGGACTGGGGACTCACCGGGGTGGATGAGGGCCTATACAAGGGTGATAGTCCACAACTGAGCTGAGAGAGGAAACACACTCCTCAGTGAATGGGTTAAATGTTATTCTGATGAACATTTAAAGTAGCCCAGGGTGGTGGCCCAAGGAATCAGTGAGGCAGAACCACACCGTCTGAGGCTGAAGTAGAGATTAGGGAGACCCTGAGAGGAACGGATCACCCAAGGGTGCAAGTTAATAAAGGGGGTATGGTGATCGAAATGAAGGGGGATGTGAACCACACAGCATCAAAAAAAGCAGAGTGCTAACAAAATCTGGAAGGTTGTGTGTGCGAATGATAAAAATCAAGGAAATAAGATACCAGACCAAGAGGACATTATACTACAGGCTAACCTACATATATTGGCCATTACCAAGTCATGGTGCACTGAAAAGCATGACTGAGACATGGCCATACTCTGTTCAGAAAACACAGGGTGGGAAGCAAAGGAAGGGGTGTGGTGGTCACATGAGGAAAAGCAAAAAAGCAACAAGATACAGGGAACACTGGGGAGGGCAGAGGTGCTGTGGGTCACCCTGGAGTCATGGAAGTGAGCCACAATTAACAGCGATGTGATCTACAAACATCCAGCTCATGGGAAGAAGTTAGATAAAGAAGTGGTGGAAGACACTGGCACAATGGCAGAAAAGGGGGAGGTGTTGCTGGTGTGGAACTTCAGTCTGCATGGTGTACATTGAAGTCTTACAGCTGCGACCTCAGCCAGAAGCAAGGACATCCTGTACTCCTTCCAGGGGGCATTCCTGAGGCCATCAGTCAATGCAACCACTGGTGATGGGGCAGTACTGGAATTGGTACTCACTAACAGGGACAGTGTTGCAGACGTCCAGGTGGGAGGCCACCTGGGAACCAGTGATCACCATACAGTGTGGTTTAAGGACAGCAGCAGAACTGAACCACACAAAGGAGAGGGCAGATTTCATAATGATGGGTGAATGCCTCAGTAATGATCTGGTTGGGGGAATGACATGGTGAGTGGAGGAACAGTGGGAGAAGCTAAAAGGGCCAAAATGAAGGATTCTGTGTAGAGGAACAGTGAGAGAAGCTAAAAGGGCCATAATAAAGGCCTCTGTGTCAAGCAAGTGAGCAAAAGCAAAAGAAAAAGGGACCACTATTGTTCTCAAAAGAGGTGGTGTAAAAGGTAAAGGACAAAAAGGTAGCATTCAGAAGGTATAGGGAGATGCAGAGAGAGGAGGATAGGGAGGTGTATCAGGGGAAAGAGAGGGAAGTAGGGAGAGCAGTAAGGAGTGCAAAGGCACAAACTGAACAGAGAATAACCAAGGTGGTGAGGAAGGGGGATAACACATGTTATAGGTATATAAGCAAAAGGTGTAGGACCAGGGGTGGGATTGTAGGGTTAAAAAGGGAAGGGAGGAGACTGCAGAGGATGACCAGGAAAAAGCAAACATTCTAAATAAATACTTTTGTTAGTGTTCACTGCCATACTTCATGCAATCACCAGATACCAGCAAGCAATAGATCTTCCCAGGTCATGACAACGCAAAACTCGGTAAAACCATTTCATACTTTTGTTGGCCTACATGCATATCAGGAACACTCTGGAGTTCTTTGGTCTATTTGAATAAAAAATTTGGACACCAGACCTGATTATCTGCCTTGCCCAGGTTATGTGGCATTACATTTAAAGGCAATCTGCTATATAGGTTTCTTCACTGGGCCATGTGGTGCAGTGTGGATTGGCCCAACTGGTCTGAGGAACTGAGAAATCGGTGCTGCGGTCCACCTTCAGACTACTCCAGTTGAAGCTAGCTGCTGAGAGCAGAGGACAGGATTCCAGAGAGCAGAGAATGGAGGACAAAGGTCAGAGAGCAGGAATTGAGAGGCAGAACCGATCTTTCAGTCCAGTGAAGAAGTGGTGAAGAGAAGTGATTGAGGGTCAATACTGGAGTCACAACTACATTTGGGGACTGTGAGGTGCCTGGAATAAAGAGTAGAAATATGGGAGTATGGGAGCTGCCAGCCCTAAGATTTAGAGCTGGGGTTGAGCAACTAAGTTTTTCTTTTCTTTCTTCTGGTAAATTGAAAGAGCATGCAGATTGTAGGTGTTGAGCAGACATGGGACTAATGTTATGATTGGGACTATAAGAGCACTTTAAGCTAACATAGAAACATAGAATTTGACGGCAGATAAGGACCGCTTGGCCCACCCAGTCTGCTCATTTCCCTGCCTACTGGATAAGCTGCAGATCCTAGTTAACCAGCAGCCTACTTCTTCCTACCCCCATCCCCTAGAATTGCCTTATGACTGTCCCATGCATGCTTGAATTCCACCACTGTTTTTGACTCCACGACTTTCCTCCGAAGGCCGCTCCATGCATCCACAACCCTCTGTGAAAAATACTTCCTTAAATTACCTCTGAGCTGCTCCCATCTTCAAATTGTGCCCCTTGTTCTTGCACACTCTTTTTTTGAAAGATGCTACCCTCTTGGACTTTGTTGATTCCTTTGAGGTACTTGAAAGTTTCTATCATGTCCCTCTCTCCCTCCTTTCCTCGAGGCTATACATATTAAGCTCCTTAGTCTCTCTTCATATGTCTTCTGGTGCAGACCCTGCACCATTTTAGTTGCCCTCCTCTGGACAGCTTCCATCCTGTCTATGTCTTTGGAAGACTGGTCTCAGAACTGCAATGCAGTACTCCAGATGGGGTCTGACCAGCTGTCTGTACAGAGGGATAATAACTTCCTGTTTTCTACTGGTGATGCCTCTCCTCTGCATCCCAATATCCCCCAGCCCTCCTTGCTGCCCTCTCACATTGCTTGCCCACCTTTAGGTCATCTGATATGACTACCCCCAGGTCCCTTTCCATTTTTGTTGTCGTTAGTATCTCACCCCCCATTGTGTACTCTTCCCCTGGGTTTTTGTTTCCCAGGTGCATTACCTTACACTTCTTAGCACTGAATCTAAGCTGCCATACATTTGACCATTCCTCAGCTGTGAAAATTGTTTGGGTTAGGTTCTACTGAAGAGTTTTTATTACAGATATAGTATATACAATTATATGTCACTTATATAGTCACTATGTAACCATAAAGGGAGCAGGTCTGTGGTGATTTTTTAATGTGCAAGATTAATGTTTTTATAAATAATTTCTTCTTTTTATTAGTTAACCAAATGATTTGAAATTCAGCTTTTATTTCAACACAGTATATTAATTGTTTGTGTCACTCTGACCACGTGACCTGCTTCATCCGGGTATTCCCACAATTATAGTTCAGTGATCTCTGAAGTCCCTCTCAATTAAGTCGGCATAGCTTTTAGCCCTCAGCTTCCACATTTAGTTCACAGAACTTGCAATTTTATGCATCTTCTTGTCAATATTTTTCTCACTGAGATTGTGAGTACGTTGAAAGATATTTTTTCTCCTCCTTCTGTGGATATTTTTGGAGTGATAATAAATTGGTAAAGTATATTTATTTTACACTTTTGCAGCTGAAAGGAATATCATGCTCATTAAGAGGCCTTGTGTAGACAAATGTTGTGCTTTTCAATTATAGAAAATGTAAGCACCTTCCCTCTTTTGTATTTGGGATTTTGACTTTCTTTTTTGAGTAATTTAAGCACTCACACATTTTAAATTAATATTTTTTTATTATACAAGTCTCTCTGGTGAATGTTGATAGTATTGAATTGGGAAGATGTATGGAACTCTTTATCTCACTAAAAACAGGGTATATTGAAAGAAGTTAATTATGACCTTTTAATTTATAGTGAACTTACTTTCAGTGTTACAGGTAGAAATTGAAACTTTTCTTTAGTTTTGAATTTTGGTTATAATATTTTTAATACCTACTTCTGCAGTTACCTAGCTGAGTTTTACTACAGTATACAGTATTATCTGCATTCTTCCAGCCGGTACAAGAGTTTCAATAATGGCTGAGAAAAGCTAAATCTACCAGTAAAAAACCTTTCCAAAGATATATATATATATATATATAAAAAACCTAAAAAGGGGCAGTTTGGGGCCAAAAACAAACATAAAGAAAATTAAGAATTACTTTGCTACACCAGGAACCAAACTGCACCTAATTTGTGACAATGGTATTGTGAGAATTAATGGGGCTTTAATACATACCTCGTCCCCTATTGCAAAAAAAAAAAAGATAATTACTAACTAATTAAGAACACCCTTTAATGATAGAAATACAGGAGCTAGAGAAATCCAGTGATAGCCCAGAGGACAACCAATTAACAGAGGACAGTGTTATAAAATTAAGGAAAAGGTAAGTAATTAAAACAATTTACCCAGAGCATCTGGAGGACTGCTCTCCTCTCCCAGGGTGGGTGACTTGTCATGCCCGACAAACGACTGCCACCAGGTGGAGGTCTGGTGGTACTGCAGGTCTGGGATGGCAATGATGGGAAGGTGCTGCAGGAGTCTGCAGTGTTCATGCGCTTCCACGTGCGCAAGCTGATGTGCACAGGTGTGGGAGAAAATGGAAAAACAGGCTGCTAGCAGACTCCATGATGCCTTGAACAGGCTGAATCGAGCCCTCTCAAGTGGGAGAGCCATAGCCTTGCCTGCTAGCCCCCTTAGGGGAAAAAGATCTGTGCAAGAAAACAGAATTTACCCATGACTCAGGCAACAAGAGAGAATTGAGAGACTTGGCAAATTTGGAGAATAACCTAATAAAGTACAGGAAAAAAATTAATTTAAATTCAAATATGCCAAAGTTTGAACCAGTGGAAACATCAAACAAGATAGATGCACTGGGCAGAAAATTCTTTCTGGTTCATTCTGAAAATATTATATCCCCATACATGGATAGAATAAGTTTTAATCCCCCCCACTCAGCATCCATTAAATATCCCACACTTACGGCAAGATAATCAGAACGAGGGACAGGAGAAGGAGCAAAATTCTAGCTTGGATAGCCAACTACAGCAACAAGTAGACCGTAATGTTGAACTTAAGTTGATTCATCTAGGCTTATATCAAATAAAAATGGAGTTAAAAGGAAACAATGATTTTTAAGGCCAGATAATCTCTCTCTTTACCTTAATGTTTGTGTACGGATAGGCACTCTGGAATACAATTCCATTTACAGGTGCAACCTGTGGTCATAAATGTATACAATAGTACACAGACAACATTACAAATACATATATATATATATATATATAGATATATATATATATATGAAAAACAATGTCCACGTCTTATAGGTAAAAATACACTTAAAAACAACCACGTCATTTAATTCTTGTAATGCATCATTAAAGTACCAGAAAAAGTTTTGTAACAGTTTAAATTCCTTGGCCACCATATTCCAAGGAGATGTACCGTGCATCCCTGCCAAAAAGGGAGATGTGCCACACAAGTCCAACAATGCACTGCAGAGCAATATTCATATCACTGAGATGTGCTGCCCACAATGGAATGGGCCTGTGAACAAGATAATGTATGAAACTGTCAAGAAAAGGCCCAACCCCAGATGAAGAATAATCACTGAAAAGTCACGCTTATTTCAGGATGCACTGATTAAAGCGTGAACGAACAGCCACAACTGTGGAGCCTGCTGCTGCTGATGTACTTCTGTTTTCTTCTGCTGCTGCTGATTGAGCTGATGCACAGTGTGTTATGAAATGATGATAGCCACAGATGACCATCATTGGGTGAACCATACCGTGATGTTCTGGAGGACCATTAGTCTGCTGTGCTGACTGAAACATACTGCCCTATGTCATGTATTCATACCACTATTGGTAAATTACTGCATGTTTCATGTTCATGTTTTTCAGAGACCTAGACATTTACTTGCTATCTGTATATATATATATATATATATATATATATATATATATATATATATATATATATATATTTTTTTCTCTCACAGGTTATTGAGTCCTACTTTGGTTGCACACATTTCAGCTTGCTGCTGACTTTTGCTCTACAAAAACTGTTAAGCCATGAAAGCTAAGTATTTTTTTGGGGGGGTGAGGTGGGGGCATAATTTGAAAACAAGTTTCAATAATGGTTTTGTCTTTTTTACAGGCTTTCTGTGTATCCTCCAGTTTCATACAAGTTGCATGTGTTCTGATTTGAAGAAAGCACCGATGGCAGTACACAGCACCTAAATGTTACCTGCAAAAAGATGAAGAAGAAATTATTCTGACTTCATTGCACTAAAACATTCTGTTACAAGTGCAGCTGTTCCTGTCTGTTATATCCAGCTTAAAATACCAAGCTATTAATAAGCCACAACAAGACCAACTAACAAGTTTAGTGCGTGTGACATGCACTGGCTCACTCTCTTAAGTTAAATTACATGACATGTTGGCATGACCAGGATAAAACTTAGTACAACCATGGTGTGCTGAAGTAAGCCAGTGACAGATGTGCATGAAAAATATACTGTATTATCTGGCCTGTATGTCACCTCCATTGTATGCCTTACACCGGCTTGAAAAAATAAAAGACAAAAAAGAGCAGATGAAATACAACTGATACTTACCAGAAAATGATATCCTTTAGGTGGTTGTGGTACTACAGTACTCCTATCCTGTTACACTGTTTGTAACTGGAACCTGTGGAAAAAAAAATCAGTTGCCTGTATTTGGTGACAAAGGCATCTATAAAATGGTTAAGGAAGCATTCATACAGTTCAAGGAAAAACCATAGTTTGATAAATTAGTACATACTCACTGTAAACTACTCATAAGAAGAAGCATGGTGGCTGTGGGTTCCTTCCGGGCATGGGCACAGGTATTCATTCTCTGTCTGTCACTCTCATGTAGACGGGTGGCTGTGGCAGGCTGCAGGTTCATTCATTGGGCATGGACACAGGTACTCATTCTCTGTCTGTCACTCTCATGTAGAAGGGTGGCTGTGGCAGGCTGCAGGTTCATTCATTGGGCATGGGCACAGGTACACATTCTCTGTCACTCTCATGTAGAAGGGTGGCTGTGGCTGGCTGCAGGTTCGTTCATTGGGCATGGACACAGGTACTCATTCTCTGTCACTCTCATGTAGACGGGTGGCTGTGGCAGGCTGCAGGTTCATTCATTGGGTATGGACACAGGTACTCATTCTCTGTCACTCTCATGTAGAAGGGTGGCTGTGGCAGGCTGCAGGTTCATTCATTGAGATGGACACAGGTACTCATTCTCTGTCACTCTCATGTAGAAGGGTGGCTGTGGCAGGCTGCAGGTTCGTTCATTGGGTATGGACACAGGTACTCATTCTCTGTCACTCTCATGTAGATGGGTGGCTGTGGCAGGCTGCAGGTCCGTCATTGGGTATGGACACAGGTACTCATTCTCTGTCACTCTCATGTAGATGGGTGGCTGTGGCAGGCTGCAGGTTCATTCATTGGGCATGGACACAGGTACTCATTCTCTCTCACTCTCATGTAGATGGGTGGCTGTGGCTGGCTGCAGGTTCATTCATTCGACATGGGCACAGGTACTCATTCTCTCTCACTCTCATGTAGAAGGGTGGCTGTGGCAGGCTGCAGGTTCATTCATTGGGCATGGACACAGGTACTCATTCTCTCTCACTCTCATGTAGATGGGTGGCTGTGGCAGGCTGCAGGTTCATTCATTGGGCATGGACACAGGTACTCATTCTCTGTCTGTCACTCTCATGTAGACGGCTGGCTGTGGCAGGCTGCAGGTTCATTCATTGGGCATGGACACAGGTACTCATTCTCTCTCACTCTCATGTAGAAGGGTGGCTGTGGCAGGCTGCAGGTTCATTCATTGGGCATGGACACAGGTACTCATTCTCTCTCACTCTCATGTAGACGGCTGGCTGTGGCAGGCTGCAGGTTCATTCATTGGGCATGGACACAGGTACTCATTCTCTCTCACTCTCATGTAGAAGGGTGGCTGTGGCAGGCTGCAGGTTCATTCATTGGGCATGGACACAGGTACTCATTCTCTCTCACTCTCATGTAGAAGGGTGGCTGTGGCAGGCTGCAGGTTCATTCATTGAGCATGGACACAGGTACTCATTCTCTCTCACTCTCATGTAGAAAGGTGGCTGTGGCAGACTGCAGGTTCATTCATTGGGCATGGACATAGGTACTCATTCTCTCTCACTCTCATGTAGACGGGTGGCTGTGGCAGGCTGCAGGTTCATTCATTGGGCATGGACACAGGTACTCATTCTCTCTCACTCTCATGTAGAAGGGTGGCTGTGGCTGGCTGCAGGTTCATTCATTCGACATGGGTACAGGTACTCATTCTCTCTCACTCTCATGTAGAAGGGTGGCTGTGGCAGGCTGCAGGTTCATTCATTGGGCATGGACACAGGTACACATTCTCTGTCTCTCACTGTCATCAAGACGGGTGGCTGGATTTGGTGTGTGTGTGTGTTACAGTCTTTCAGTGTCAGGAGGCGGATATCTGTCATTTAATCAGTCGGATTTAAGTGGCTACAACAACTGGATAGTTGTGTTTATGGGCTGACTGTGTTTGCTAATGACAGCACACATTCTGTTAGGTGTACTCTGAAAACCTCCCAATGGGAAGGTAAAATAGAAAGATGAGTCATTATTTGTGCATATCTGTCATATGGAACAAGAGTCAAGGACACTGTTTTTCTTTTATAAAAGAAAAAAAAGTTAACATTACAGAAATGTGACAGCCCTTAAACCCGTTACACACTACCAGCACAATCATCCTCATCCTCCTGATCAAAGAGGAAGCTGCCCTTACAGTCATCAAGGTCGGAATTGTGCCCACTTGGGAATTCTTTTTCCATGACTGAATCATCAGCCTCAATAGTAGACCACTTGACGCTGCCACCAGGATGCTCTGCTTCACACACATCATCAGCGCAACCATCATCGTGACAGGGTAGAAACATAGATGTGGTAGTTTGACTTGGTATGTGACCTTCTTTCATTTTTATAAATATCAGTATGCTGACATTTGTAGGTGAGAGATGGGTATGACGGTCACACACTATTGCTCCCGCAGAACTGAATACCGTCTCCACACTTACACTGGAGGGTGGGCTGGTCGGGTATTTCAGTGCTACTGAAGTCAGCTCTGGCCATTCATTCACCTTACCACTGCAGTACAGCAGAGGATCATCAAGTACTGACAGATGCATGTTTTCCGCAAAACAGACCTGAACCATTCTTTGTGCTGCACGCAGTCCTGATGATGAATCACCCACCTATTCACAGGATTCATCGAGGTCACAGATTCCTACTTGAGATAAGGCACCCCAAAGTGGATAAATGGCAACCTGTTTTGCTGACATCACCCCCTCTTTGCCCCGCAGCCACCTTACTGGATGCGCTTGCTCCATAGTTACCTTCAGCCTTGTTTTGCTGTGGTTTGCAGAACTTTGCACGTGACTTCTATGCCCCATGAACCAATCGCATCAGCTGTCCAGTGAGGTTTTGAACCTGATCAGACCCTCCCTCCAATAAGAATGCAATGCCACGTTTGTATCACGGGTCCAGCACTGCTGCTATTCCAAATTCTGCACTTTGCTGAACAGTGACTATGTGGTGATTCCGGTCGAATATTGTAGGCATGTGTTTAAGTAATGCACTGCTTGACCTACCTCCGGACACATCAAGGCTAGGCTGCAGATTCAACACAGTCTGCCTCAGCACCTGCAGCAGTGGAATGGGTTGACTAATGGATGCAGTATCACCACTCACTGCCTGTGTTGCATGTTCAAACGGCCTCAAAATTGATATTACTGAGTCCATGAGGCGCCACTGTACAGTTGTCAGAGACACTGAGGCCTGTGAACTGTCATGGTTAGTGTGCATTACTAGGTATTCCGAGATGGCTTTGTACTGTTCTTACAAATGCTCTGCCATGTAAAGTGTTGCGTTCCAGTGTGTGACAACTTCCAGCTTCAGGCGGTGCTGAGGGAGGCTGTTTTGAATCTGCAGTTGCCTAAAATGGTCATGGGCCTTTCTAGAGCATGCAAAGTGTGCACAGATGTGGCGTGCAAATGTCAGCATTTGCTTGATGTCGGGGTGCTGCAGAAACTCCTGTACAACAAGATTTAAATAGTGGGCCATGCAGGGAGTCCTCACAAAGCCACCACTGCTGATACATTTAACAATGTTTGATTCATTGTCACTAGCTATAAAGCCAGCTTTGAGGGACAGGGGGTTAAGCCACTCACAATTTCTGTCAGTAGCAAGTCTAGCATGTTTTCACCAGTGTGGGACCCTGCAACACTGCATATTGCAAGCATCGCATGCTGTCTAATTCCCTGAAGGTTGCTACCATGATAGTCTGCCTTATTACAATGCTTTCCAAATCCCGCCGGCACAGACAACCCTCGGTACCTGCACCCAATGTGCAGTAATACACAAATAGGAACTAACAGCCATTTTGCCACTTGTCCACATATCCATACTTAAGTGAATGTATGGTGAGGAGGAGTGTTGAAGGGCATGTCTTACAGACTCTGGCACAGTTAGGGACAGCACGGGTGGAAAAGTAGGTCCTGGATGGGACTTTCCAATTGGGACTGGCACATGCCACAAAACAATGGAATCCAGAATTCTCTACAATGGAGAAAGGCAAAAGGTCAATTGCCAGCATTTCCGCAACAGCAGCATTCAGTTCATGTAACACTGCATGATCTGGTGGGTATTTCATGTTTCGGGCCAAAACACTGTGCAATGTGGGCTGCGTTGTTACCCATTTTACAAGTGGCATGCAAAACGGCTGTGCTCTGCAAACTGCCATGGGTGGGGTGCTTTTGCCGTGTCATGATGAGGTGTGCACAGGGGACAAGTCAAGAAATTATGTAATTTTCCCTGTTTTAAGCACAGAGGTTGATGTTGGACTAGAAATACTGCACAGACCACTGCCACTGCTACTCTGACCACTACTTGACAATTAAAAATCCTCCTCCTCCTCATGCCTATAGTAATCCTCTGGTGTTATTTCACCACTACTACTGGCATTGCTACTTGGGCTACTTCCAGTCAAGGAAGGGGGATGCCATGCTTAATAAGGTGGATGAGGGTGAACACACCACTATGGGATTAGCACCCCTCTGGTGCCAAGTCCACAGTGCCATGAGCCTGCTCTTCAGATGTGTACGCTGGTCCCTGGTGCCCAGATGACTACCCTTTTTACTGCGCCTCACACGCACTTGGCAAAGCTGGCAGACTGCCACTGTTTCATCACTTGCATTTTGTACAAAACAATCCCAAACTAGGGATTTTGATGCCCTACTTTTCACATGTCCCCGATGCTGCGTATTCGACTCCAATTATTTAGACACTGAAATTGGGGGTGTACTGCATGATTTCTGTTGCTGGGCATACTTGGACTCCACCTGACCATCACAATCTATGATTATTACTGGGTCATCATCATTAACAGACACAGCTACATCACAGCTTTGACGATGGGGTAATTTTCTAACAAACTGTTTACACACAGCAACCTTTACTTTCTTTTTCTCTGATTCCCAATTGGGGTCACTGAAATTATCATAATCATCATAAGCATCCACAATTTCAGCTTGCATGCTGTTCTGAGGACAGCACGTTCCAACCACAGCCTCATTATGGTTATCCACTATTTTTTCTTCAACATTTGAATCATTGGATGGCCAAGGAATAACCTCAACAGCACTGGAAACATGAGCTTGTGACCGTGAGTCGTTGTCAGGGTTAGAATCATGTTCAACTACAGTGGGGATGGGGATGGGAAGTGTGACATCAGCTACACTCTGATTCATGTCTTTACACTCCACAATAATTTGACAACCTGCTAACTTGTCACAGGTTGAGCTTGGGCCAATAATCATCACCAACTTAACTACCACCACCAGCAGAGACAACAGCATCTCCAATCATCACTGAAGCAACTGATTGCACTGTGAAAAATGTAGTCGGAGAAACCCCTTTAAGGCCATCAACTATGCCCTAATGCTGCGTACTACCACACCCATGCCCACTCTTGCCACTGGCAGCACTGCCATGGACAGAAACATCTTTACATGAGCACCAATGCCCACAGTCTGGGAAACAAGCTTCCTGAGCTAGTAGCCCTGATGGAATATGAAAAATTGGATATTGTGGCAGTCACGGAAACATGGTACACGGAGAACCATGACTGGGATGTCAACATACCAGGGTACACAGTCTACAGAAGGGACAGGGAGGGTAAAAGAGGAGGTGGAGTAGCTCTATACATAAGGGAAGGGATCAAAGCTACAGAACTAAAAAGTAAAGGGGGAGAACAAGAGGCACTCTGGGTCACCTTGGAGACAGGGAATGGCATCACAATCTGCACTGGGGTTGTACACAGTCCCCCGTCTCAAGGGGAGGAAACGGACAAGAAAATGATAGAGGACATTCTCAAAATGACTGAAAAACGTGAGATACTGTTGATGGGTGACCTGAATATGCCAGATGTTAACTGGATGACATGTACTGCAGCCACATCCAAGAGTAGGGTCATTCTCGATGCCCTGCAGGGGGCAGGCCTTACACAGCTAGTGTTGGAACCCACTCGGGAGGGAGCAATACTAGACCTGGTACTCTCAAATGGAGAGAGGATCACAAATTTAGAAGTCAGCAGACATCTAGGAACAAGTGACCACTGCACAATGTGCTTCACAATAAGCACAACCATGGAGACAAACCATACAAAATAAGGATACAGGACTTTAGAAGGGCTGACTTTGGCAAAATGGGTGAATACCTGAGGAATGCACTAGCAAATGGCCAAAAAGGAGGGGTGGAAGAACAATGGAGAAAAATCAAAACTGGTATCATAGCAGCAACAACCATTTGTGTGAAACAAATAAAGAAAACAAAGCGGAGTAAAAAACCACTATGGTTCTCAAAAGAGGTGGCAGGGAAGGTTAAGGAGAAAAGGCTGCATTCAAAAAGTATAAGGAATCACAGAAGGAGCACGACAGGGAACTGTATAAATTAAAGCAGAAAGAAGTGGGGAAGGCAGTCAGAATAGCAAAGGCCCAAACCGAGGAAAAAATAGTCAACTCAGTTAGGAAGGGGGATAAAACCTTTTGCAGGTACATTAGGGAGCATAGAAACATTAAAGGAGGCATAGTGAAGATTAATAAAGGAGAGGGGAGGTGGGCAGAGGGAGACAGTGAAAAGGCAGAGATACTGAATGAATACTTTTGCTCAATATTCACAAAAGAAGATGAGGAGGAGTTACCTAAACCAGAAAATAGAACCACTCTGGGTAGGGGGGTTGACACCAGTCCATTTACAGAAGCAAAAGTCCTGAAAGAACTCCCAAAACTCAAGGTAGACAAAGCAATGGGACCTGACGGGATTCACCCCAGAATCCTAAAAGAACTAAGGGAAGACCTAGTGACACCACTGACCACACATTTTAACAAATCATGGGAGGATGGGGTGGTACCTGAGGACTGGAGGAGGGCAGATGTGATTCCTCTTCACAAAAGTGGAAGCAAGTCAGAAGCAGGAAACTACAGAGCTGTAAGTTTGACCTCAGTTATAGGGAAAATGATGGAATCACTTCTGAAAGAAAGAATTGATGAGTACCTAGAGGCCAGCGGGGCACAGGACCCAAAGCAGCATGGATTTACAGCAGGAAGGTCATATCAGATGAATCTAATTGATTTCTTTGACTGGGTGACCAAAGTAATAGACCAAGGAGGGGCTGCGGATATGGCCTACCTAGACTTTAGCAAGGCATTTGACACAGTCCTGCACAAAAGACTAATAATCAAGTTAGCCAGCCTGAGAGTGGGTTCCAGGGTGGTAGCCTGGGTAGCAAACTGGCTGCACAACAGGACACAGAAGGTAATAGTGAATGGAACACATTCCGAAGAAAGGGGGGTTACTAGTGGAGTACCTCAAGGCTCAGTACTGGGTCCAGTCCTCTTTAACATCTTTATAGGTGACATTACAGAGGGTCTGGAGAGAAAGGTATGCCTCTTTGCAGATGCTACAAAGATCTGTAACAGAGTTGATACACAAGGGGGTGTTACACGAGGTCCCTGCACCCTAACTGGTACCCTCAGAGATACACCATAGACAGCTAGCATTTAGGTATATGTTATAGTAACATTTAGGGCTATGGGAATCTACCGTACAAGAGTAGATGTCAGGATATGAATGCATATTGTTGTAATACACTTTGCTGGCTAATGCATATATTCTGCCATGTATTTTCTGTGTATTTCTTACTTGTAAGATGCCAAGACACCTGTGTCCTTGGAGTAATTATAATACGTAAGACGGAATTGCCACCTTTTGGTGATTTGTACCACTACACTGAGTTATGTAAGACTCTGTATAAGAACTCTTTTGTTCTCAAACTGATGACTTTACAGAATTATATAATGTTATCTTGGACCGTGGAGCCACCTCTAATTTAGCCAATAGGGCTCATCTCTGTAACTAGAAATGTTTCTATCTTTTGGTAACCACAGCAATTATCATAGGTATATAATGTAATGCACAAAGCCTTACACCTTGGAGACCCAAGAGACACAGAGAAACCTTGAGGTGTAGGGAACACTTAGCACTGGCTCCCAGTTCGTATTGGTAAGAACTGCTTACGGCAACTGTGATTTATCCCTTGATAGTAATAAACTTGTTTATTACTCTAATGCAATGTGTCTGTGATTACTTGCATTCCCAATATCGTCAAGAATCTGAAAGTGTGGTTTAGACCCCCAGCAAATTGGTGACCGTGTGCAGGCAATATTTGGTGTTTGTGAGTTTTCATTTGTTGCTGAAACTTTTCCCTTTCCCATGGGGACAGTAGGTGTACACTCCCGTATCACCTCTCCCATTTTAAAAACAGTTTTTAGTAACTTGCAAAGTCTGGCAGACTTTTCGGGTGTGGTCGATGCCATCTCGACCCACTCCATAGCAGTTTTGAATTGCAAGTCTGCAACTAATACAGTAGCCCAGCTGTGCATAAAGTACTCGTGCTGTGGATCGATACGCAGCATAGTGCCTTTTTCACAGTTTGAATTTTCGTTCTCTCCCACACAAAGGCCACAGTATCAGATATCTGCGCAGAACTGAGACACGATGTCTCAAATTTCCTTGCCTCCCATGGAGGATGGGCTGACTTCGTGCGGGACGCAAGTCAATCCGATAACCCTATACTGGGGATTTCAACCCAGTATACAAAGACGAGACAATCAACCAATAAGCGTCATGCTAAAGGGTTGATGGTCGCGGCTCTCTACGCTGCTCTGGAAGCATCCGAAGTGAGGTTTCGAACCCTTGATCTGCAGATTTCATCTCTTAAGCAACAGATGGGTTTGCAGGAAACAGAATGTATTAGACTGCAGCAGAACTTGGAGTCTGAACTCCAAACTCTGCGAAATGAAAAGGATTCACTATTGTATCATTCAGCTCAAGCTGGAGAAGAGGAAATATGTATGTTGAAGCAGGAGTGTGAAAGTTTGAGACAGGATAAGATTCAGGCAGTGCAAATGAATGATTTGCTGAGTGCTGCGAATGCTCAGTTGAGTGATGAAATGGGTGAGCTGCAGGACAAGATAAACCAGGTACGTAATGATTTAGAAGTAGCTTACAGGGACAATCGTCGCGAATTGAGCGCCACGTACACAGTGTTGCAAAAGCAAGATGAGGTTGATATGGATGCTGCAAGTGTGAG
This sequence comes from Neoceratodus forsteri, assembly GCA_016271365.2. Lineage (NCBI taxonomy): Eukaryota > Metazoa > Chordata > Ceratodontiformes > Ceratodontidae > Neoceratodus > Neoceratodus forsteri. The sequence continues at coordinate 742,470,259 of CM057449.1, forward strand.
TCACGAAGAATGTAGAACTAAGATGGCGACACTGCGACATCAGCGAGAGGTTCTAGCTGGACATGCTAAGGCAATGCGAGGCATAGCCCCTCCCTTTCATTTGCTATCAGAAGGAGAGTTATCTGATGATGACATTTCACAATACAACGCCCAGTCATGCCACTACTATGGCCCAGACACCACACCTGGCCATCCACAGCATGGTGGGACCCTGCCCCCAACTCCCCATGTCACACGTCGGCGACATCGTGACGCTCATCATGGGAGACGCCAACATGGTAGCCCCCATGATGGGGGGGGAGCAGGCCCAAGCCTGGTCTCGACAGCACCTCCGGTAGCCGTTATTAATGTGGAAGACAGGCAAGAGATAGAAACCATGATTGAAACTGCGATAGGCAATATACCTCTTCCTGAGAGGAGTAAAAGGGCTATTAAAACACAGATTAGGCAGCTTTTCCAAGAGGCTGGCACTCAGAAAGGTATTGTCCGCACTGCGGCTGAAGCTGCAGCTCGGGCTGCCCTTGATGGCGCTCAAGACAATCTACCTTTGCCTGATCGACCCACTAATCCCCTACAAATGGCCTACTCTGTTCAGCAAATTGCTGACAGCATTGGTTGGATGAATCCGTCTGACAACCCCAGCTGTCACTTGGAGAAGATGCATTCTAAATGTGAGATGCTTAGCCTCGCTGCAGAATATCAGGTCCAAATACTATGCCAGACCATCGATCCTGGTTTGTGGGCCAAACTCCCCGATGCTGTTCGCCAGGATGGGAACACTACCTTTGATGAGGTTGTTGATTCACGCCGCAGGCTGCACCGAGTAGGTTTACTAAGAGAGCTTTGAGACTGGCAACATTATTGCACAGTAGAAACAAGCAGCAACAGAAATTTTAATGGTGGTCAGAGATGAGTTGGAGCCAGGAGGAGTAGTGGCTGCACTGAAGAGGAGCTGGAGGGAGAAGGTCTGGCCAAAACCATGAGAGGGCACAGGGGTGACCTGGATGGAGCAGAGAGCAGGCGGTTGCATCGTGGGATGAGGCAGAGGGGCTGGCAGATTCAAAGGAGAGCAGCAGAATCGGGGAGCTCTGCAGCAAAACAAACGGAAATGTGCTTAGCACTCACTGCTCAGAAACCTATAGAACAATCCTACTCAGTGTGTTTGGGATCCCTTTGTCGTAATATTCACAGTCTCCAATAGCCATAATACAGTTTTCTGTGTCTGTTTTTAGAATTTATCTTGAAGGTTTCTGTGGCTGAAGGGATTGAACAGGACATGCACAGACTTGCCCCCCCACGAAGCCTGTAAATTCTGACAGAGCCATCAAACTGCAGGAGAAAAGGATTAGTTAATTCTACTTGCTGTGGAGAGAGTTAGTATGGAAAGGATTTTCCTTTTCATCATGGAAAAAATCAGCATATCTACTGCCCACTTGAGCTGGATTGCTAGACTGTCTGATTTTGAAAGCAGCACAAGGGAAATCACAGAGTTTGGAACTGTCTGATTTTGAAAGCAGCACAAGGGAAGTCACAGAGTTTGGAACTGTCTGATTTTGAAAGCAGCACAAGGGAAGTCAGAGTTTGGAACTGTTTGATTTTGAAAGCAGCACATGGGAAGTCACAGAGTTTGGAACTGTCTGATTTTGAAAGCAGCACAAGGGAAATCACAGAGTTTGGAACTGTCTGATTTTGAAAGCAGCACAAGGGAAATCACAGAGTTTGGAACTGTTTGATTTTGAAAGCAGCACATGGGAAGTCAAAGAGTTTGGAACTCTGATTTTGAAAGCAGCACAAGAGAAATCACAGAGTTTGGAACTGTCTGATTTTGAAAGCAGCACAAGGGAAATCACAGAGTTTGGAACTCAGTGCTTTGGCTTCTCAGAATGAACTAAAAGGGGGACAAGATCAGATCTACAGTACAGTAGCTTCTTGTTGTTTTACATTGTTTCTTGTGTATTCTACTAGGTAGAAGGTTATTTCTTCTCTTTCTTACTACTAAGAGGCTAGCAGGGTACTGTTTGGGGCTGTTGGAATTTTGAAACCTGTTTTGGTAGCTATAAGTGGGCTTATTTGTTTGATTCACTGTGTGGCAGGCTGCATTTGTAGAGACCTATTTTTTCTGTTTTAAAACATAATTGGTGTGATTTAACTGGGTCTGTTTCTTTGAATTGGAGGCATATATCTCTTAATTCCAAGCCTATTTTGATGTGTTGTTGGTGAAGCTGTTTGAATTGGAATCATGTTTCTTTCGGTAGCAAACTTATTTGGGGGGCTTTGAGTAGAATTGTGATTCATTGTTGCTGGCTTCACTAGCTGCAAAGTTTGAGTGCAGAGTGGGGGAAGGGTGCTAATGGTCTGACCAGAGGCCTCAGCTACCTGATTGTTTCTGGAAGACTTGTGCGGGTCACACCCTTGGCACCCTTGGTCCATTATTTCCTTTATACCAGGGGTCCTGACATCACTTCCTCAAACAGGCAAAGGATATGCACCTGTCATAGCAAAAGCAGACATCTAGGAAAGGAACAGCAGCAAGTGAAGAGATGACTGCTCTCTCAGTGGAAGGGAAGTAAATGCAAATCTAGGAGCTTTCATTACTACTTCTTCACATTGATATTGCATTGGGGAAAGGAGGAGTAGAAGTTTGAAGAAGGTTGTGCAATGGCTACTTAAAGACTGTTTTTGAGTGTGGATAGGAAGGATAGGAATATAAAAAGCAGTTGCTCAATATATCTAAATGTGTGCAACAAAGGAGGTAAGGGAAATAAAGTAAATGTTTTGCAGTGATAGAGGAGGGAGAGGGGAGACTTGGGGAAGTGTTTGGTATCCTGCAACTGGAAGGGTGGGGGGTCGCTGGTGGGCAACGACAGCAATGGGTAGGGTGGTAAGCTGCAACAACTGCGGTGCACCAATCTTTCTAAAAATTGCCTGGACTGTGGGAGGATGTTCAGTGTGCAACCACATAGAAAAACTTAGAAAGGAGATTGAGGGTCTGCAGGAGGAACTAAGACAGGCAAGGCAGATTGGGGGTGGGTTTAGCCTAATACTGGAGGGAGGAAGAAGGGGAGATGAGGGAGGGCGATTTAAGCCAACAGTGGTGAGGAGAGGGTCAGAAGAAGGGAAGCAGAGACAAAGGGGCCCAGGCCAGGAAGAACGATTGCCGGGGAAACCAGGTCAGGAGACAAAAGACAAATGGAAGGAGGAGATAGGGACTTGTGAAGGGAGGCGAAGAAGTGGCAAAAGCCATGGAGTGGAAAGGAGAGAACAGGTTACTATGAAAAGAGAGGAAGCGGGCATTTGTGAAGGGCCTTCAGAAAATAGTTGTGCACTGCTAGAGAGGAAGAAGGTGGAGGAGGGAAATTATGAAATTAGAGGAGTAATTGATAAATGCCTGGACCAAACTGGAGTGGGGGGAAGTTCTGCTGGGAGAATTGCAACAGGGGTAAAAGGGGGAAATAATGTGCAGGAGGAAGAAGAGGAGCTGGAAATGAGAGAGTGAGATGAATGGAAGCAAACAGGGAGTAAGAGGGGTGGAATCTTAGTGCTGGGGGACACAATACTAAGAGGAGTTAGGTGGGGTAGCAAGGGGGAGAGGCATAGTCGCATTTGGGTGGAGGCCATGCCAGGAATGACAGCGGAAAGGGTGGGACAGTCTGTCCTGAAATATGCTAGAAGGGGTAGGGACAAGCCTCATTTAATTATACATCTAGGGACAAACGACCTGGCTGACAAGACAGTAGATACAGTCCAGAGGAGGTCTGAGGAACTAGCACAATTTTGTGAGGGGGCAGGAAGATCAGTAACTTTTTCAGAGATACTTCCTGTGCCAAAGGCAAGCACAACAAGAAAACTGAGAATAGAGGAATTTAACGGATGGCTAAGAACCTGGTGTTGTGCTAAAGGGTATGAGCTGTTGGGGGGTGGGGAGGGACCTGGAAGGACAGTAGTCTCTATGCCAAGGACAGACTACACTTGAGTGAGGAGGGAAAGAAAGTGTTGAAACAGAGGATGGAGGAGTACATAGAGGAAGTTGGGAATTTAAACCAGGGGTGGGGGTGGCAGTTGGGGAAGAGATATGCAGAGACCACAGGTTGGGAAACCATATGAGCTTACCCCCCATAACAGTGATAAAGGACAAATGGCAAGTACTATTGATGATGCTAGGAAAGGAGGGCAGGATGGGAGGGGGGAGAAAGGGTGGAAGGTGGTTACTCTTAATGCTAGGAGCCTTGGGAGGAAAACTGCAGAGTAACAGGTTTTCATGGCAGAGGGAGAGGTGGACATTGCAGTCATCACGGAAACATGGGCCACCCAATACAATGACTGGGACCTGTCTGTACCAGGGTACAGATTATTTCGAAGGGACAGAGTGATTGGGAAAGGGGGGTAGTGGCACTATATGTGAAGGAAGGACTGAAGTGTGTAAGGGAGAAAGGGGAGGAGGGTAGTACGGACTCACTTTGGATGCAAATCCAGGATTCCAAGAATAGGATTCTTAAAATGGGAGTGGTGTACAGGCCATCATCTCAGACGGAGGAGTTAGACAGGGAACTAGCGGGACAGATCAGGAGGACCTCAGGAAGGGTAGTGTGGTGATTGTGGGGACTTCAACATGCCAGGAGTGGACTGGAACACCCCAACAACCAGGAACAGAAGGGAGCAGTGCTGGATGCCTTCCAGGACAGCTTCCTGCTGCAAATGGTCAGTGAACCAACCAGGTTAGAAATACCTTGACCTTGTGCTGGCAAATGGGGACTTTGTGAGAAACTACAGTGGAGGAACGCTGTCAGGGAGTGACCACTGCTCAGTATGGCTCACATTGGATATGGGCAAGGAAGGAGTGGAATCTGGCATAATAGTGCTGGACTTCAGGAGGGCCGACTTTGGGAGGATGGGAGAAGTGGTAAAAGGGTACCTGGCCAGAATTCAATCTAGTATGGACACTAACCAGAGGTGGGAGCTCATAAAGCTGGGGATAGTGGAGGCAACCAAAACTGCTACAAAGCCCAGAGCAAGAAGGCTAGGGCTAAGAAACCAATCTGGTTGAGCAAGGAGGTCATGGAAAGGTAAAGAGGAAAAGAGCTGCCTTTAGGAAGTACAAGAAAAAGGGAGGGGAGGACAGGGAGGAGTACTTGACAGAATCGAAGGAGGTGACAAGGGCAGTAAGGAGCCAAGCATCTATGGAACTCAGGCTGGCACAAGGCATTATGAAGGGAGAAGGACTTCTTTAGTACATCAAGGAAGAAAAGGGCTGTAAGGACCACATAGTAAGGATTAGGAAGGAGAGTTGGGTGGAAGCAGGGTGCGATAAAGCAGAAGCACTAAATGAGTACTTCTGCTCAGTATTTACTAAAGAGAAGGGAGGTGACACCCAAGGTGGGAGAAATGGCAGAAGCAGGGGAAGTGGAACAGATGGGAAATCATGGAGGCAGAGTTCGAGAGGGTTTGAAGGCACTGAGGGTGGACAAGGCACCAGGCCCAGATGGCATCCACCCCAGGGTACTGAAGGAGCTGGCAGAGGTCCTTGCAGGACCTTTGGCAGACCTATTTAATGCCTCACTACATTCAGGGTGTGTACCTCAGACTGGAGGATGGCTCATGTGGTGCCCCTCCACAAGAGTGGCCCCAAGGATGAACCGGAAACTACAGACCAGTGAGCCTCACATCCATCGTGGGTAGCTAATGGAGACTATCCTGAAGGAGGGCTGGTGGCCCTCCTAGAGGCCAAGGACTACAGGACAGCAGACAGCATGGCTTCACTCGCGGCAGATCCTGCCAAACCAACCTGGTCAAGTTCTATGACTGGGTAACTAGGCAACTGGACAGGGGCCATGCAGTGGATGTCCTGTATCTGGACTTCAGTAAGGCATTCGACTCAGTGCCACATGGAAGGCTGGGAAGGAAGTTAGTAGGCACAGGGGCGGGTGCAAAGCTGGTGAGATGGGTAGGAAACTGGCTGCAGAGAAGGCAATAGAGGGTGGTGGTGGGTGGCGAGCTCTCACACCCAAGGGCAGTGATGAGCGGTGTTCCACAGGGCTCAGTGTTGGGACCAGTGTTGTTTGGGATATTCATTGCAGACATATCATGGGACATCAAGAGCAAGATCAGTCTGTTTGCTGATGATACCAAGGTAGGCGCGGTGGTGGATGACCTAGGTGGATGGCAGGGGTTGCAGGATGTTCTGGCAAAGCTTGAAACCTGGTCAGGCACCTGGCAACTGGGCTTTAATGCCAAAAAGTGCAAGGTGCTGCATTTTGGGATGAAGAACCCAAGGAGGAGTTACCAGCTGGGGGTGCAGCTAGCCCAGACAGAGGAGGAGAAGGATCTGGGTGTGCTCATTACAGGGTCAATGAACAACTCGGCACAATGTGGAAGGCAGCTGCAAAGGCCAACAAAATGCTGGGTTGTATTGCAAGGGGTATATCCTCGAGGAGGGAGGAGGTAATTCTGCCACTGTATAGGTCATTAGTTAGACCACACCTGGAGTACTGCGTGCAGTACTGGTGTCCGTATCTGAAGAGGAACATTAAGTTACTGGAGGGGGTGCAGCGCAGAGCGACAAAGATGATCAAGGGGCTGGGGGACTTCTCATACGAGAGGAGGTTGAAGGAGTTGAACATGTACTCACTGGAGGAGAGGAGAGACAGGGGTGACATGATTGAAACCTTTAAATACATGAAAGGAATAAACAAGATGGGTAAAGAGGGGCTGTTCAAAGTAAGGGAGGGGAGGGCCACCAAGGGCCATGATATGAGACTGGAGTGAGGAAGATTCAGGAGGGAGATGAGGAGACACTTTTTTACAGAGAGGGTGGTGGCTGGGTAGAATGCATTACCTGCTGAAGTGGTATGCAGTAGAACAGTGAACTGCTTCAACGAGGATGGGACAGGACAAGGGGAGGTTAATGAAGGGGAAGGGTGGAAGGGAGGGGCAGCTGCAGAATAAGGGGTGCTAGCTGCACATTCGAGCAGACTTGATAGACCTCTAGGCCTTTATCTCCTGGCAAATTCCGTATGTTCATATGAGGTTGCAGCTGAGCTCATTTCTGCTCACAGCCCAGGTGTAGTAGGAGTGATGCTTGCGTACTCTGTGAAGCAGAATGCAAATGAAAGTCCAGCGACTTACCACCAGAGACTTTGGATGGCCTACCAAGCAGGAAAGCACCTGGCACAAGAAGCTGCGGATGTAGATCTTATTGAATATAAGACCCTGTTCCTTAGGAACATGATTCCAGCAGTGAGAGAAAAGGTAGAGCCAACCACCTACCCTAAGACGGATAGGTTCACTGACATCCTTGGGAAAACCAAGAGAGTGTATCAACTCTATATCTGTGATCTGGGCTCCAGTTTCAAAGCAGTAGCTGCCGTGGGAGAGGAGGAGAATCCGTCCAGGCCCACGACACACACTACACAGTGGAAGGGCAGGCTCAACGCCAACAGGCCCAACATCAGCAAGCCCCTCCATCTGATAATCAACACCCCCAACAGGCCCATCAACAACAACCACAACAACAAGTTAGACAGCTAGTTTCGGAACCCACTTGTGAGGGAGCAATCTTAGACCTCGTACTGTCAAATGGGGGCAGTGAGAGGATCTCAGATCTAGAAGTGGGTTGCCATCTGGGGACAAGTGACCATCAAACAGTGTGGTTCACGTTAAACTCAGCTACAGAGACAAGCCATACAAAAGTGAGGGTACTGGACTTTAGGAGGGCTGACTTTGGCAAGATGGGAGAGTGCCTCAGAAAAGCACTAGCAAACAGGCTAGAAGGAGGTGTGGAGCAACAATGGGGAATTATCAAAACTGCCATCACAGAGGCAACAAGCCTTTGTGTGAAGCAAAAAACAAATCAAAACGAAAGAAAAGGCCACTATGGTTCTCAAGAGAGTGGCTGTGAAAGTCAGGAAGAAAAAGATAGCATTCCGGAAGTATAAGGAAACACAGAAGGAGCAGGACAGAGAGCTGTACCAGTTAAGGCAGAAAGAAGCAGGGAGGGAAGTCAGAATAGCAAAGGCCCAAACTGAGGAAAAGATAGCCAACTCAGTTAAGAAGGGGGATAAAACCTTTTATAGGTACATCAGCGAGCGTAGAAAGACAAAGGGAGGGATAGTGAGGCTGAATAGAATGAACGGTGGGTGGGCAGAGGGGGACAGTGAAAAAGCAGGAATACTGAACGAATATTTCTGCTCAGTATTCACAAAAGAGGAGGGGGAAGTGCCTAATCCAATTAACAGAAGCACTCTTGATAGGGGGGTCGATCCCAGTCCTTTCACAGAAGATAGGGTTCTGCAAGAACTCCTAAAACTGAAGGTGGACAAAGCAATGGGTCCTGATGGAATTCACCCCAGAATTCTAAAAGAATTAAGGAAGGAACTAGTGAAACCACTGGCTACTCTTTTAATAAATCATGGGAGGATGGTGTGGTACCCGAGGACTGGAGGAAAGGGATGTGATTCCTTCACAAAGTGGGACCAAGACAGAGGCAGGAAACTACAAACCTGTCAGTCTGACCTCTGTGGTAGGGAAAGTGATGGAGTCACTTCTGAAGGAAAGAATAGTTGAGTACCTAGAGGTCAGTGGAGCACAGGATCCAAGGCAGCATGGGTTCACAGCGGGAAGGTCATGTCAGACGAATCTAATAGATTTCTTTGACTGGGTGACCAAAGTAGTAGACCAGGGAGGGGCTGTGGACATGGCCTACCTAGACTTTAGCAAGGCATTTGACACAGTCCCACAAAAGATTATTAGTCAATTAACCAGCCTGGGAGTGGGTCCCAGGATGGTAGCCTGGTAAAACATTGGCTGGACAACAGGACACAGAAGGTAATTGTAAATGGAGTCCACTCTGAAGAAAGGCGGTTACTGGTGGGGTACCAGAGGGTTCAGATATTGAGTCCAGTCCTTTTAATGTCTTCATCAGTGACATTGCAGAGGGACTGGAAGGAAAAGTATGCCTTTTGCAGATGACACAAAGATCTGCAACAGGGTTGATACAAGGAGGTGTGGAAAGGATGAAAAGGGACTTGGCAAGGTTGGAGGAATGGTCAGACGTATGGCAGCTAGGATTCAATGCAAAAAGTGCAAAATAATGCACCTGGAAACAAGAACCCAGGGGAAGAATACACAATGGGTGGGAGGTAGTAACAACAACAAAACAGGAAAGGGACCTGGGGTAATCATATCAGATGACCTTAAGGTTAGCAAGCAATGTGAGAAGGCAGTAGGGAGGGCTGGGGTATACTGGGATGTATAGGGAGGCATCAGCAGCAGAAAACAGGAAGTTGTTATCCCTCTGTACAGACAGTGGGTGAGACCCCATCTGGAATACTGTGTCCAGTTCTGGAGACCCCATCTCCACAAGGACATAGACAGGATAGAGGCAGTCCAGAGGAGGGCAACTAAAATGGTGCAGGGTCTGCAAGAGAAGCCTGATGAGGAGAGACTAAAGGAGCTTAATATGTATACCCTTGAGGAAAGAAGGGAGAGGGGACATGATAGAAACTTTCCAAGTACCTCAAGGAATCAACAAAGTCCAAGAGGGTAGCATCTTTCAGAAAAGAGACTTGCAAGAACAAGGGGACACAATTTAAAGATAGAAGGAGGGCGGTTCAGGGGCAATGTGAGGAAGTATTATTTCACAGAGAGGGTAGTGGATGCATGGAACAGCCTTCCTGAGGAAGTTGTGGGGTCTAAAACTGTGGGAGAATTGAAGAATGCATGGGACAGACATAAGGCAATTCTTGTGGGGGGCAGGAAGATATAGGCTGTTGGTTAACTAGGATCTGCGGTCTATCCTGTAGGTAGGGAAATGGGCAGACTAGATGGGCCTAGCGGTCCTTATCTGCCGTCAAAGTCTATGTCTATGTCAGGGTGGTGGGTTAGGGCAATTGGTTGCAGCACAGATATTTTGTTTAGTAAGCTGCAGGTGTTGAGGTGCAGGAGCCTGAGACCTTTGGGGAATGAAAATGGGGTGTGGGCGTTTGTGGTGGTGGGTCCAGGGTTTGCCTCGATATCCCAGGCCAGGAGGAGTAGCACTATAATAAGCTGTTTGGCTTTATGCCAGAGGTATTTTGGCCAGGTGGTAGGTGTGTGCTCTGAGGCTGCGGGGGGTGGTGGGCAGCAGAGGGCTGGGATGCGGAGAACAGAATGCCCAGGGAGAAAGGAGGGGGGCAGGATGGTGGTGCTAATTGTCCAGTTGTGTACATTTGCATGGGCATGGGCATGCAGGAGGTGAGGGGCAGCATAGTAGGGCTGGGGGGTGAGGCAGGGGGTCATACGAGGGGGAGGTTCCCTGTTGGGGAGGTCTGCTGGGGGAAGGAATAACAGTGGGGCCAGTGAGAGGAGTAGCAGGGGTAGAATAGGCTGCATCATAGGCAGAAAGAGTGGAGAAAATGCTATGTCTGAGGTGTAGCGGCCACTAGTGATAGCAGCTGATAAGCTGCAAATGGGAGAGTGGGCTGATAGGTTTTCGAAGTCATGTGTGTGAATCCTATAAAGCGAGGAGCTCACCAAGGGCGGTAGTGGGGGTGGCAGGGCCAGAAACGCGCACTCCAAGTTCTGCAGTGTCCGTACCTGGGATCAGCTTTGGAGGGGCTTCCTTGCTGCGGCTGCTGGCTGGGGAGGGCCGTGTCTCTCTGGGAGCCCTCGCGACCCAAATCCCGACTGCAGAGAAAGGAGAGGAGATTATATAATAGCAGTGAGGGAGGAGCAAATCACAGGCAGCCTGGTAATTGCTATTCAACACTTTTCAGCTGGGCAGAGCAAACTGTTGTCTTGGGGAAATTATTTAGACAGCAAAATGCACTTTACAGCTCAGAATGTTGAGGGACCCTGGAGATATCAGTAAAACTCTTTGGCATGTAAATAAATTAGCTGTCAAAAACTATCTGTATACGCATGTCAACAGATTAAAGCACAGTTAAAGTACTTACAGTCCTTGTGGTAGGCCGGAGCCTTTACAGAATACAGCAGGGTTGCTCATTGCAAGCCCCCCATTTTTCACTGGCAAATATGTAAAGTTCCTTCACACTGGATTTAACCTACTCCCCCACAGGATCTGGAAAAACAAATGGTACAACTTAGTCTCTGGCTCCTGTGGAGGGGAAAAGACATAGCTTTAAAAAAGGAATATCGGGAGCAACGATGTTTTAATCATATATATATATATACTCTCTCCTTTTTAGACATTTGCATGCCATTTGGCTACCTTCCTTTTTCTCTCCAAAATCTTCCCTTCCGAATTTACCCTACGTCTAGTGGTCTGTATTTGATTCCTAGTACAGTGATTTCTGCTGGTGCCACGGGGACACTACTGATATGTTTAAGTCTAAATCTTTAGTTGACCCTAAACATAAGGCAATACTCCTCTTGAAGCAGACTTTGGTACAAATACCTGTGTGTGTGAAGAGCAGGAGAATTCCCCCATTGTCATGGCCAACACCCCCCCGACCAATAAAACAGGTCTTCGTAACCCAATACCCAGGACACACCTGGAAACACGCTATCACAGCATATTGTGCCCTTGCTGTCAAAAATTACAAATAAAAATAAATAAATAAATACAATGTATTTTCCCACTGGTGTCATATAAAAACTGTTATTTGAAGGATGTTAACATTGAATTTTAGCTTTAGACATTGCAAAGGCTAAACCGTTATTCAAAATGGTTGAAAATTCAAAGGGATGGAAACCAGTATATCAGTAGCATGCCACTATATTATCTAAATGATCATAATCCTTTGTTAGACGTGAGGCGATAATACCACTGCATAGGTCATATGTACATCTGCTCTTCGACTTTGGTTCACAAGCTTGGAACCCATACTTACAGTAGTTAAAGATATTACACTTTTGGAGAGACCGCATTGGAAATTAAATTAATTATTTGCCTCACACATTTATCGTACAAAGAGAGACCTAATAAATTGGGACTTTTTAGCCTTAAGGCCAGACGACTGGAGAGGGACCTTCTGTTATTATATAAGGCACTAGAGGATAAAGATCTAATGGAAGACTTGGAGACTGAACTAAAACCTCAAAGTTATGACCTTCAGGGGTACAAACTTCAGTTAGCCAGGAGGACGGACAAGAAGTAAGCCAGGAAAAACTTCTACTACAGTAAGAATATGTACAGTTTGAAACTAACTACCAAGTAACATAGTGATGGAGTCTAAAAAGACCTGATGATTTTGTGCTGAAAGGAAATCTCAAGTTACCACCCCTGAGTAGTGAGGGACAGTCTGATGGGCTATGCCTTTTACTGTCCTATTTCCTAGTATGATACCAAGTATACACCTTGTATAATCTTTAGTAGCCTACAGATTTTGCACAGGGGGAAATAAGAAGGACTTCCATATAGTAGATAGAAAAACAGGAGTTGAGGTACAATTTCAGGGATTTATTTAACTCTAAATATTGATTAGCGTTTTGCTCATAAAAGTGCTAAATCTTTGTGAAAATGCATAGCTCTTGCCTCAGTGTGTTTAACAAACACAGCACTTCTAGAAAATCTATATAAATACTTTCTGTACAGTTAGTATCGTCCCAAGAAAAAAAACTGCTAATCAATTATTTAAAACCCTGAATTTTGTGGCTAAGCATATTAATGATATTTTTTAAGTATACATGAAGATGACACATCATAACCTCCACTTTATGCACACGTGATACAAGTGAGAATTCAGGAATGAGTTTTAACCAAAATGAAGTGAAAATTATAGCATGTGCTTTCACCAATATAAACAAAGCTGCTGAAGTCCAAAGAAATTATTAAAAATAATTTTTGCAAATAAAAACACTCATTAAAGCAATGTAACTGATGTGGTCATACTTTTTCCTTTTATTGTTTACACCTGGTTTTCTCTACAGCTGAGAAACTCTAAGGTAATATTTGATGAGAACATCCCTCACAGCATTTGAACTTTTATGTGGTGTCTCATTAAAAGAAAAAGTTCATGGCATTCCTTTTCCATGTGTAATGCATTCTTTCAGTTCATCAGGCTTCAGTGCTACCTCACAGTATACTTATAAAAAAATTTCTGAGAGTTTGGAAACAAAACATTTGTAATGTACTAGAATAACTCTAAAGGTTTGATCTGCAGTAGCAACCATTTGCAAGAGCTGGCAAAAACCTTGTGTGGTTTTATTGTATTCCATGTTTTTCACAGGTGATGCAGAGAAGAAGTTGAGAAGTATAAAGACTAATGTATCTTGGGAGTCTGTGTGTAACATTTCATGCATGGGGAGGTAAGAGGGTGACAGTGAATGCATCTGCATGATCCGTCTGTAAATGTGAGTGTATGTGTGTGTATGTGTGAGTGGAGGATCTGTAAATGTATGGTAGGTCTATGGGTGACAGTAAATGTTTATGGGGGTCTGTCAGTGATAATAAATGTGTGTGGGGGGTTTGAGGTTGACAGTGCATTTGTGTGAGCAGGTAAGGAGTGAGAATACATGTATTTTGTGAGTCTGGGGTGACAGTGCGTTTGTGAGACTGAAACTAATATGATTCAGGGCCAGCAGGGCAGATCCTATGAGGATGGGACGAGGGCACTGAACATGTACAAGCTGGAGGCCAGGAGGGAGAACAGCAACATGATAGAGACCTTCAAGTTCTTAAAAAGAATAAACAAGGTAAACTGAGAGGAACTATTTAGCAGGAATGATGGGTAGGAAAAAAGGGACATGAAGGTAAGCTGTTGGTGGGGGGGGGGGAGACAGAGATTCAGGAGGGATGTGGGAAAGTTTTACTTTACTGAGAGAGTGGCTGAGTCCTGGAAGAGCCCACCAGCAGAACTGGTGGGCAGAAAAACCATTAACAGGTTCAGGCATGACTGGGACAGAGGAAAGGGCTGTTTAGTTACTCAGGGAGGAGGTAGCAGGGATCGAGGTGGGGGAAGTGAAAGGTGAAACCCTATCTATACAATAGGTCACGGGGTAGAGTAAAGTACTGGGCAGAATGAATGGAGTAATGGTCTCTTGTTGCCAACACTGTCTATGTTTCTATGTGGTGTGCCACTGTACCAATTGCTGGTGGGACCCCATATGAAGTACTGTGTCCAATTTTGGAGGCCACATCTCAGAAAGGACATACTGTGGACAGGTTGGAAGCAATCCAGAGGAGAGCAACTAACATGGCCTAGGGACTACATGAAAAGCCCCATGAGGAGAGACTGAAGGATGTCAACATGTACACCCTAGAAGAGAGAAGGGTGAAAGTGTCATGACCGAGACCTACAAGTACCTCAAAGGGGTAAATAGGGTACAGGAGGGGAGTCTCTTTCAAATGAGAAAAGCACCTGAACCAGAGGGCATGCAACGAAGCTGGGGGAGCTTAAGAGAGATGTGAGGAAATATTTCTTCACTGAAAGGGTGGTATATGCCTGGAACAGAATACCAGCAGAAACTGGTGGTGGTAAAACAGTTAGGGGTTTCAAGCATGCGTAAGATAGACATAGAAGTATATTGGAAAATGCACAGGAAGGAAGAAAGGTCACCGGAGATCGGTTAGGGTATGTGGAGGCAGTATAGGCAGGGAACATCTGTGCAGAGTGGGTAGGCCAAGCAATCCTTTTCTTCTGACGAATTCTTTTTCTGTTTCTACGTGTGATCAAAGAGACAGTAAAATGCAAGAGGGTGGTTAACTGAGAAGATAAAAGGAAAACTACAATAAGAGTCAGACACTGCTCTATTAATTCCTTATTTTCTCAAGTTGTATTGTCTCCTCCTGACAGCAGACCTGCCCTCATCTCAACCAGTCATGCCAGCCCCATCACCCAGCATGTGTGCGACTGGGTCTCACTGTACTCCAAATTTTGGATGTTTTAGGGCTGTGTCACAGAGGTGCCCTGTTGACATTGTTGGCCTCTAGGGAACCGAGCCATCATGCCACGGTTCATGATTTATTGCTCCCTTTTGTCACACAACACAAGAAGTGTACAATTATGCAATGTGTATGCTCTGCCTTTGTGCTGATGCCACCAATGTCAGACTCCAGGATAGCTTTCCTTTCCACTGGATGGGGTCTTGCTGCACTGCCATACAGATTAAGAATACACAAGGTGGCAGGTATCAACCAGCAGGAAGCACTACCTGCACCCCACAGGAAGTACAGCCAGATAAGAGACACTCAATACTCTTTCCCCTGGACAGCCTACAAGTGACCCTAGTGATTTCTTTAACCTGGGTCACTGGTATAGAGAACAGTAGAACTAACACAAGTGCTAATGGGATGAACACTGTGTACACAATTACAGCTGACATGGCCCAGATTGTAGCACCCCACTAATATCCATTGTATGGTTGCCTTATACTAATAAATAAACAAACTAGAAAAGATGATTTATGTATAAGATGTAAGGGCCCAGATATTCAAAAGACTTGAGCCATGCGCAATAGGGTTGCGCCTGCGCAAGTCTGAAAATGCGCCATTCTGCGATATTCAGCAGGAGGCAGCTGCACCCCCCAAATCATGCTGAGCAACAGCGCAATGATAATGAAGGCATGCGCAACTGAAGGGGAAGGAACCATGCATAAATGGCGCAGTACGATATTCAACAACTTGCGCCATGCACAATAGGGGAGCAAGCGGAAGTTGCGCCATAGCCGAATTGAGCCAAAATAAAAAGGAACAAGAGCGAGGCGCAAGAACGCTACAGGGAAGGCACATGAGGCTGAACTCTAGCCACACAAACAGGGCAGGAGGGACACACAGGGCAGGCCAGGAAAAGGGCACCCTAAACACAGAGGCACAGGGAAGGTGTGGGGAGCCACAGCCAGTGCAGAAGGGGGAAGTGCCACACAGCACAGAGGCCACCACAGGCAGGTGTTCCCGGTGCAGGGGAAGTAGCAGTGAGGACAGCGGGGGGAATACAGTAACAGCTGCCAGAGAGGTGAACACAAGCCAGGGACATGGCTAGTGCCACCTTCCAGATGGAGGCCGTTATGAGGGGTGAGAAGGCGGCAGCAGGGGGCGTGGCCGTGGAAGGACCCGTCGGCGGTATGCCCCAAACAGGCAGTACCGAGCCCGCACCAGCTTCGAGCTGTACAGTGATACCAAGATTGTGGGCTGGTACCGCCTGAATCGGGCAATTCTGAGGCGGCTCTGTGAACTGTGCAGTGATGTGATGCAGGCACCCACACGATGGAGCCATGCCCTGTCAGTGGAGACAAAAGTGACAGCTTGTATGTGCTTGCTCGCCACGGGTACCTTCCAGAGACCAACTGGGGACACCACAGGCATAACCCAGTCGGCCACATCACGCCACCTCACCCAGTTCCACAGCGCACTGCTGCCACATGCTGCGGAGTACATCCATTTCCCCAGCACACCGGCGGAACGCACAGCAAACATACAGGAGTTCCACATGGTAGCACATATGCCTGGCGTGCTAGGGCCAATAGACTCCACCCATGTGGCCATCCGCACACCACCTGGCCCCGAGGGGGCCGCATACATCAATCGCAAGGGCTATGCCAGCATCAACTGCCAGGTGGTGTGCGATGCCAGGGGGCGCATAATCAATGTCTGTGCCACGCACCCTGGGGGAGCATACGAAGCCTTCATCTGGCACCAGTCGGCACTGTGCCACAGATTTGAGAGTGGGGATATCACCACTGGACACCTAGTGGGTGAGTATGCAAACCACACGGACAATCATAGGGCCTGGGGGGGCATGGTCAGAGGTGACATGGGTAGTGGGCTACATGGCCCGGGGCAGGGCGATGCTGATCACCAAACTAACCTCCACCCTCTACACACAGGTGAGAGTGGATACCCACTCCGTCCCTGGCTGCTCACACCCTACCGGTGGCCCGCGACCCCATCGCAGCAACGCTACAATGAGGCACACGCCACCAGAAGTAATGTCATCGAGCGGGTGTTCGGGATGCTGAAGGCACATTTCCGTTGCCTGGACACCTCCGGCGGTGCCCTACAATACAGCCCCTCAAAGGCCTGCGGGCTATTCCTGGCCTGTTGCATCCTGCACAACATGGCCAATGAATGTGGGATAGCTGTACAGGTCGAAGAGGGGGACAGCGATGGGGACGATGAGGACGCCAGTGATGATTGTGATGGGCAGCCCCTATTGGCCGACGGGACCCCTGACTGCTCCGGCTGGCACAGCTGCACCGAGACACCATCACGGAGGAGCACTTCAGCCAACCCAGGTAAGTCATGGGGACCCGTGCACTGCCCACTGAAAGACACAATGCACACAGGGCAGCACCAGACAGTAGCCGCGTTGGGACACAGGTCAGTCACGCGACACAGTGCCCCGGATGCCACAGATGCATGGGCGGCCCCGCCGAGACCCGCCAGCACTGACAGGCTGACCACTGGCCTCATGGGGTGGCACCGATGGTCCCCCAGGGGTTCCACTGCGTGAATGTGACCGTACACCGAACATGCCTGCACCAGGTGTGCTCGGGATGCCCACAGCTAAACCCGGTGTCAACAGGGAGGGTGTCGCACAACGCCAGGAATGGGGGGTGGACAGTGCACTGCGTGGTGTCTGTGATGCATGGGCACATGACTGTGTGCCCATTGTGGCCATGACAGAAGTGAATGCCTGTGTATGCCTGTCAATGGCAGTGGTCACATCCTCCCAGAACCGGTCCATCCCTGCCAGGATCTCCAGCTGACTGTCCTCAGTGGACATGCCCACTACCGCTGACCCATGCAGATGCACAGGATCTGTAAGGAAAAACAAAGTTGCATTACTGCATGTGACCTACCCTGCCCCCCCATAGACAGACCATGACTTACCATGCAGTGATGGGCCACCACCCGTCTGGAAGCCACCACCCGGAACACCCTCAATGGCACTACGCTGCATGCTTCCAGCAATTCTCTCCTCCTGTGGGGTCAGGTGTACCACTTCCGGCTGTCCCCCACCTGTTGTAGCATGTGCTGTCCTGATAGCAGCCACCTTCTCCTTTATCCTCCTCCTGTCCGTGCCCATCTTTTTCTTGCACTCCTGCACGGAGCGCTGGTGGCTGCCATACAGGTTCACAGCACGTGCCACCTCCTCCCATGTTGCAGCACGGGCTTGAGGTGTTCCCTCCCGTCCGCTGAGAAGTGGCTCCTGATCCAGGTAGGCCTCAAACAGGGCTTCGGTCTCGGCCTTGGTAAAATTAGGCCTCCTCCTCCCACCACTGTGTTCCTCCTCTCCCACAACTTGCTCGGTCATTATTTAGCCTGTAAGAATGGCAGTTGTTACCTGTGACTGTGCAGTCCCATGCATGTCCCTAAATCCACAGTCCACACTCCCAAAGAGCATGCAACTCACCAATAAACTGCAGTAACCGACTATGGCCACTGCAGCCCAATGTCACACTTTTATAGCGCAACCCATGCAAATGAGGTGAGGCGCAACTTTAAGTGGATGCAAATTGCAGTGCTGCACCACTGCATGGCTGATTAGCTGTTTTGCATATGACAACTGAATATCGCGCTGTTGCTCTTTGTGCAATTGTGTTGAACGTGCTGCACCAATGGCGCAATTCTGTGACATGCGTAGTACACACCTCACTGCGCATGCCCGGGTTGCTGACGCAAGCGTCTGCCGTGCTGCTGACGTGCTGTGCACGGGAAGCAATGCAGGGCACGGCCACCATTGTGCCAGTGGCGCTATAGCGATGTTCACCTACATGGCGCTGTGGCACTGGGCCATCATAGGCGCACTGGGGCAACAGCGCGGTAGGCCGCTATTGGCGGTAGCACACAGGCAGCCAATCGCGCTACACATATTGGGTTCCAATAGCGCTGTGCGTGTCCGTGCGCCAGAGACCCTTGACCCTGTGCCCAACCTTTGCCCCCTAGGCGCCATGCGTCAGACATGGGTGCACCACTATTGCGCTGTTCAGTGAAAGCGCGATAGGGAATGGCAGCGCTGTAATGCGCAGCATCTGCACCTGGGGAGCCGCGCTGCAGAGCGCCATATTTGCAGACTGAGCAGAGGGAATGGCACGTAGGAGGGCTGCCCAATGGACGCAGGTGGAGCTGGCCAACCTAGTGGCCATAGTGGAGCCACACCATGGACCACTGTTTGGGGAGGCACCCCTGGACAGGTCCAGGAGCCAGGTGTGGGAGGAGGTGGCCACTGCATTGGAGGAGGCCACTGGATGGGGGAGAAGTGCAGAGCAGTGCCGCCATAGATATGGGGACCTGCAGCGGAGGGAGCCGGAGCTACTAGCTCGCCTGTGGGGACGTGCCAGGAGGGGCACGGTGCCACAGCCAGGTAGGTGTTACGTCAACACACTTTTATCTTCCATATGGGTATCACAGTTGTATGTGTCCAGCACATTTGGGTGGGACCATCCGGGGTTGGCTGTGGTGGTGTTATCAGGGTGTTGGGTGGGTGGGTCTGGCTGGGTGGGTGGGCACACACCTGGGGGCAGGGGGCTTTGCTATGGGATTGTACTGATGTTCCTCTCTCCATGCTTGCACCACAGGCCCGGAGGAACGGCACCTGGCCCGTGAGCTGTGGTGCAATGAGGAGGAGAGGGAGGCCACATGGGGCGAGGGTCCACAGCGCCCAAGGGACCAGCCCGATGATGGTGAGTGCCATAACTCCATGATTACTACTGCATGCTGTGTAACAGGGTGGGCAGTGGGGCATGGCCACCATCCATCGACACCACTGCTATGCACGCAACTTGTTACAGTCAGCACTGTCCAGTGGCAATGCATGTCTGGGAGTGCGTCAATGATGGTCCATATGTGCACCGGGTACATGGCTGTGCCACTGCCTTTGCACCACATAGCCATGTCACTAAACGGCCACGGTGGTGCTGTGCGTGACTTGGCCGGTGGGTGTGTGCAGCGTTCCGCATGGCTGTATGCACCTGGGTGGGCAGGTCATGTGGACGTGATCAATGTGGGTGGTCACACACCATCACAGAGGTATGTCTCACGGCCGTATGCCATGCACAGTGGGTGGGCTGTATGGGGCTGTGCATTCACACCTATTGACTGTGCTCCCTTGTCCTAGGTACACGCCAGCTCCAAGACATCCGGGAGGCACTGCGGGAGACCCTGCAGGTGGCGAGGGCGTCACTAGACATCCTTCGGAGGATTGATGAGACCAGGGTCCTGAGGGGGCACAGGCAGAGAAGGAGACAGAGCGGGAAGTGGCGCTCACGTTAAAAGTCCCTCTGCCCCTGATATCCCCTACCCCCCTGGACCCACCCTCACACCCCTCCTTTCCTGTCCCATTTGTTCACCCCTGCCCCTTACCCACCCCCACCTTGTTTGTGGCCCTCCCCCCCATTTTGTATATATTTTGTAAATAATTACCTTTTATATGTTGTTTTAATAGTTATTTTGATATGAATACTGTGGTGGTCTCTGATTTGCAGCAGGCTATAGGTGCTCAGCTGCAGTGGTGTGCATGGCGTCAGGGGTGATGCAGTCATGGGTATGTGTGTGTGTCCGTGTGGAGGTGACTATGGTGTGGGGGTAGCTATCAGTCAGTGTCTATATTGTGCCCTGTGCACTGGATGACTGTGTGCAGTGGTCCATGGTGCATGCTCTGTGTCCATGGTGCCCCTATCAGCCCGTCCATGGCCTGTGCAGCTGACACCCATGCATGTCTGTGACCTGCACGGTCTGCTGGCATGTCAGTGGTGGCAGTCCCTGCAGGGC
The DNA here is from genome assembly GCA_016271365.2 of Neoceratodus forsteri. NCBI lineage: Eukaryota > Metazoa > Chordata > Ceratodontiformes > Ceratodontidae > Neoceratodus > Neoceratodus forsteri. Next base: position 742,490,903 of record CM057449.1, read on the forward strand.
AGCCACTGTACCCGTCACAATGCTGGGTTGACTCCTGTCACTGGTGTGGTGCACGTCTGCCTCGGGTGACACTGTGGCCTCCACAGTTGTTGACCCACCTCCATGCTGTGGCTTGTGTGTGTTGCAGGGGATGTGCACCACTGTCTGTGACTTGTGCTCCGGGAAAATGCTGGTGGCATACAGGTCCACAGTGCCTGCGCAGGCTGGCTGGCACTCAAGTGCCATGGAGGACTGCGGGTTGTGTGTACACAGTTTACATGGGCCCACGCTGGGGGCTTGGTTGCCCAGCCACTGCGTCCCTGTGTTGTTGTGCCCTTGGGTATAGGTGGGTGTCTGTCCATGCACTGTGTGGCATCCGGTGTGGTGCATGCTTCCACGCACCACTGTGGGTGTCTGTGCTGGCTGTTGTGGCCAGTGCTGGGTCGGGGTGTGTCATTGGGAGACTGTGCAGGGTGCTGTACCACTGGTGGTGGTGTCCGGGGCATGCCCTGTCCCATGTGGGGTACCTCGTGTGCCGACGCATGGTTGGTCTCTCAGCAGTACCTCGGGGGCTGTGCGTGGTGGCACTGTGTATGCTGTTGTTGCATCGCTGTGTGCTGCCACCCGCTGATGGGTGCTCATGGTGGGGCTGCCTTGCATGGTTCTGTGGTGCACAGAGTTGCAGTGTCACAGTGGGGGTGGTGGCATGCCTGGGGTTTCCTGCAGTGGTGGACGCTGCTCCTGGGCAGGGTGTCTAGGGTCACAGTGCAGGCGTGCTCTGCATTGGGGGATGATGTGACCACGGGGTGGTCAGGCCTCCCTGTGTGCCAGTCCCAGCTTGCGGGGGTGTGATGGGCAACATGGCCCAGCTGTGGGTTGGTTGCTGGTCTCCATGGGCGGTGGAAGAGTTCCAGCCCACCCCAGTTGTGCAGTGCATGGGGTGTGGGGGATGATGTCTGTTCTGCTGTGTGTTCCTGTGCCCATCTGTGGCATGGGTGGTGGGCCCCTACCTCCCTGGTTGTGCAGTTGCAATGCCCTGCTGCTGGGGGGGCATCCCTGGTTGCACTATGGCGCCTCTGGACTGCTCAGCTGCACATCCCTTGTTGCGCTATGGCGTATCTGATCTGCTTAGCTTCCCCTCCCTAGCTGCGCTATGGCGCAGGTGGTGCAATATTCAGTCGTCGGCTGTAGGCGCAGTTTGGCCTGCTCCATTTTTGAATATCGCGCCTCTTGCGCATGGGCGCAATGGACTTGAGCTTGCTCCTGCTATTGTGCACTTTTTGTGCGCAGTTTGAATATCTGGGCCAAGATGTTTATTCTTAGACAGAGCAACCACTAGTGACTTCCAACCATTTTCAAAAATAATCTTATGTGATATTTTTATAATGTCTGAAACTGTTTTGCAAGCGGTAACATTTGAACTGATAATTATGAAAACATGTTTATTTTTTTAATGAAAGCTTGGCAACCAATCAACATGAATATACCCTAAGTATACAGTTCTTCTGTGTCACTACGTCCATATACATGTCAATATAACATATTGATAAAAAAGGCCACACTTTAAACATTTGGTGAACCATTTTATGTTTTTTTTTATATCAATATGAAACATTATATGTTTTTTTAATATCGATACTTAGTTGCTATTTAATCTGCTTGGTTGACTTCAAACTTTATTTAAAAAAAATAACTCTCTAGCCCTAACAGTTCCAAAGTTATCTCATTTTAAAGAAAAAAGTCTAACTCTGGAACTGTTAGGGCTAGAAGCTTAATTGTTTTAAATGAAAGCTTGAAGTCCATCCATTAAGATATACTGAAATGCTGGTGTTCGATTGGCATTTTATATTTATTTATTTATTGAATTGTTTCACCAGGAAAGATACACAGAGCGACTTAATGCTTGTCTCACAGTACGTCCTGGGGGAATAGGGGGAGGGATGTAAAGAGTGAGGGTTTAGCTACATTCATAAAAGATGGAGAATACATTCATACTGTTGCAATATAGGTTCATGGCAGTTGAGTACATAATAAGCAGATGCAACAGTTACAGAATTGGCAGTACATAGGAGCAACATACAATAGCATCAGTACATGGACCAAGCACAGGATGCAAGGTTGACAATTGCATACAAACAGGCAGTTAGCTAGTGGTGCAGATGCAGCAGGGCGTGCATAATGGATCCTGTCACCCTTATTAAGTGCTAGTCTATATGGGGTAGCATAAGTGCAGGAGAGGCAGAGGGGGACAGGGAGGCAGGTATGCAGGGGGGTCAGAAGCAGGTACAGGTGGGTGTAAGGTAATTGTGCAAAGCAGAGGTAAGGGAATATAGGGAGGAGGAGTGGTGGATCTGTGGGGGTAGTGCATTCCACATTTTAGGCAAGTGGTAGGAGAAGGCTTTTTGGCCAGAGGCAGTAGTTCTGCAGGGAATTGAGAGGGTACGAGTGTCAGCCTGGGATCTCAGTGAATAGAGGGAGTGGGTAGGGGTGCCAAGAGAGGAGGAGATATATGAGGGAAGAGTTCCAAGCCAGAATTTGGAGATGAGCTTAGCACCATGTAGCGCACGCCGGGAGTGTAGGGGAAAGAGGCTGAGAGAGAGCGGTAGAGATCGCAATAATGGGTGCGGGGAGTGGCATCAAGAGCAAAGCGACAGAAGGAATTGAAGACAGAGTCCAATCTGGATAGGTGGAACTGTGGGGCAGCATCGTAGACTATGTCACAGTAGTCGAAAATAGGCATGATCATCTTCTGTACCAGTTCACGCCTGGCGGCGAGCGGGATGCAGCTGCAATTTCTGAAAAGTGCCCCGAGCTTGGGCCTTAATTTTTTCAGAACAGGATCAATGTGTACAGAGGAGTCAAGGTGTCTGTCCAGCCAGATGCAGAGATACCTGAAGGAGGAAGAGTCCTCGAGAGCAGTCCCATCAAGGGTGTGAAAGGTGGGAAGGTGACAGCCTAGCAAGTCTCTGCCTTGTGCCAAAGGACATGGAGACTGTCTTCTTGGCATTTAGAAAGAGTTGATGAGAACTAAACCAGAGTTGGACTTTAGAGAAGTCAGACTGTAGCCTGGTAGTGACATCAACAATGGTATTGCCAGTGGTATACAGTACTGTATCATCCGCATACATGTGGATGCTGGAAGCAGTGTAAGCCAGGGGGAGGTCATTTAAAAAGATGGAGAACAGGATGGGCCTAGCACTAAGCCTTGGGGTGCTCCAGTGGTTATCTGCAGGGGGGAAGAGATGGCATCAGCCATTCTTACTGATTGCGACCTGCCAGACAGGTAGGCACTGAACCATGCTGTAGCAGAAGGGGACAGTCCAGCAGCTATAAGGCTGTGAAGGAGGAGAGGGTGAGAGGTAGTATCAAAGGCTTTGGCCAGGTCTACAAAGATAGCTGAGGTAATGAGCCTTTTTTCAAAGCCTGAGGTGATGGTGTCAGTTAACCTTAGGAGAGAGGTGGTGGTAGAGTGGGATTTCCTGAAGCCAGACTGGAAGGGGGTGAAAAAAGTGGAATCAGAGAGAAACAAGGAGAGTTGGTTGAGAGTTATGTGTTCTTGTAATTTAGCTAAGGTTGGCAGTAGAGAGATAGGACGATAGTTCCCAGGAGAGGAGGAGGACAACAGCATGTTTCTAGACAGAGAGCACAGTGACAGTCTCGAAGGACAGGTTTAGTAGCAGGGAGAGTAGGAAGGCTATGGCGGGAGCAGAGAGGTAGAGGAGCCTAGGGTCAAGACCATCAGGCGATGAGCCTTTGGTAGGGTTGAGTGCCAACAGAGCTTGAAGGGTAGTGTCAGGAGAGAAGGAGAACAGGGAGGGGCATGGGGAGTTCAGAGGGGGGATGGGACAGCAGAGCGGAGTGGGAGGAGACAGGATGTGGGGGCAACATAGGGGAGAGAGGAATAGCAGAGGGGGATGTATTAGTGTCAGGGGCAAGGAAGGGGGGCACCAGGGCAGGGGATGGGCTTGGGAGGGTGGTTAGCAGAGAAGAGGCACAGATGGCAAAGTGGGAGTTGAAGCATTCCACAATGACGATAGGTTCGGAGAGAACAGAGTGATTGTGCCTGAGGATGGGAGGCGGAGGGGTAGAGGACGGTGAGAAGAGGGAGTGAATGACCTTCCAGAGTTTAGAAGGGTTGTTTGTATTAGTTTGGAAATTTGACTTGAAATGCTCTGCTTTGGCAAGACAGATTGCTTTGGTGCAGCCATTTCGAAGTTCACAGTAACGTTGGTGATCACCAGGGCAGTTTGCGACTTTGGCTTTATGCCACGCTAGGTCGTGAGCATGCTGGAAGGCCGGGAGCTCTGGCGTGATCCACAGGAGGTGCCCGCCATGGACCCTGGTTTTACAGGGTGGAGCACGGGAGTTCCAAACCCAAAGAAACTTGGAGGAGAAGTAGGCAAGGGCCTTGTCAGCTGAAGCTGCAATGATAAGGGGGGCCCAGTCAGCTTGTGCGAGGTCGTGGAGCATGGATTGCAGGTCTAGTGAGAATAGTTTTAGCTGGGAGTTTAGGCCTATGTATTTTCTGCACTACAAAGGTCATACGGTGGTCATTGATCGAGTCTGGTAGTAGCTCAGAGGCCACTACTCAAGGGGGATGGGAGGTGAGGACCAAGTCCAGCAGGGAGTGGTTTAGTGTTTTAAGGTTTAGATGCGTGGGTTCCAGAATCAGTTGATGGAGGTTTAGGGCTTCAATAGTGGAACAGAAATTTGCCAATGATGGGGCAAGCCAGTTTAGATTTAGGTCACCCAGGATGAATAGTTCTCCACCGCTAGCAAGTGAGGAGAGCTTGGAGACCAAGTCAGTGATGTTGGAATGTGGCTGGCCAGGGCGACGGTAAACTCCAGTGATGAAGATGGGGACTGTGTGAGGAAAGGAGAGTTTTAAAAGGAGAGCCTCATGGGATGACTGAACAGATGTTGTGAAGAAGGGAGTGATCTGGAGAGTGAAGGAGGCATAGATAGCAACACCGCCACCTTGTCCAATCCTGTCCTGTCTAGTTACAGTAAAGCCAGGGATAGCAATGGAGTGGTCAGTGACAGATTTGGACAGCCAGGTTTCAGTGAGCACAATGATGTCAGGAGCGTAGGCATGGACCAAGGGTTGCAGTAGGGAGATTTTGGGAAGAAGACTTTGTATATTTAGGTGAATGATTTTAAGGCCATTTGGTAGTGAGAGTGGATTTGTGGCTGGGTGGGCACCTACTGGTGGATGGGCAAGTACAGGGCCAGGGTTTGGGTGGATGTCGCCAGATGCTAGAAACAGCAAGAGAATAAGGAGCTGTGATAGCCTGTACCTCTTGGGTGAGTGATAGAGTAATCATTTACTAGTTTTAAGGGGGAGGGACAGAATGATAGGTGAGGATACTATCTTAAAGAGGGTGATAAGCTGAGTGGGCGCTGAAGTGAGCGTGGCACAGGGGAGAGTAGGGCAGTGGGGTAGTAAAGTAACAACCAAGTGAAGCACTGTTCCAGTGGGGAAGGCCGAGCTGTGAATCACCATCAGGGGTGTTAGCAGACTAGGTCGGTCTACTGGCAGCACAGTACAGAGTGACAGAAGTAAGAACAGCAGGAGCAAGATTTTAACAGTCATCCAGGACTCCGCAGTATGCGCAGTGAGGGTGAGAGAACACTAGTGGATGAATGTAAAGAGTTAACGAGCTGCAGCTTTTGTGTGGGGAGCCACAACCAGATGCCTCTAGTGGCAGAGAAATATAAGGAGCCAATGGGGAATTGGGTAGACAGAAAAAAAAAAAGGCGATCAGGTGATCAGTGATGATTATAAATACAAGTGTCGACCACAGGAGGGTGGGCGGGGGGGAGGGCAGGCGCATGGCGCCAGCGAGAAGTGCTAGCGGCTGGGGCCGTACCTGGAAGGCTGAGGATTCAAGCAGGAGGACTCGGCGGCGTTGAGAGCACCGCCAGTCCGGGGACGAGGGTCAGAGGTTTGAGCCTGCGATCCCTGCGAGGGGGGTCCTAGCTGAAGAAAGAAGAGAGAGGGAGAGGTTAAGTATGCTGGCCGATTGCAAGGAGGCACAGACAGCACAGCAGGGAGCTCAATTTGCAAGACAAAGGGACCAGTAGTTTGGGTGCCAAAAAGTTTGGGCTTAGTGGAGCAGCACCAATTCCCTAAGAGAACTGTAATCACAGCCCTTTTTTTGAGTACATAATTCACTTAAACTCTAAACAATATGTAACTTGGCATACAATACAGTAGAAAAATCTTTGTGCAGTTCTAAAATTGCCGGTTTGGAAGGAGCAGAGTCAAAGGAGAGCTTAGGACCAATCAGAGCGGGTCCTAGAAAGGTGCTCGCGTTCCGATTGGCTGGCAGCTAGGGCCATACCTGGAAGGCTGAGGATCCGGGCAGAAGGACTCGGACTGCGGCTTGAGGAGTGCCATCAGTCCGGGGGCCGAGCAGGTCAGTGGTTTGAGCCTGCGGTTCCTGCAAGGGGATCCCATCTAGAAGGCTGAGGATTCGGGCAGGAGGACTCGGGCAGCGGCTTGAGGAGTGCCGTCGGTCCGGGGGCCAAGCGGGTAGGCAGTTTGAGCCTGAAGTTCCTGCGAGGGGGTCCCAGCTGGAAGGCTGAGGATCTGGGCAGGAGGACTCAGGCGTTGGCTTGAGGAGTGCTGTCAGTCTGGGGGCCAAGCGGGTCAGCAGTTTGAGCCTGCGGTCCCTGCGAGGGGGGTCCCAGCTGAAAGGTTGAGGATCTGAGAAGGAAGACTCAGGAGGCGGCTTGAGGAGCACCATCGGTCCAGGGGCCAAGCAGGTCGGTGGTTTGAGCCTGCGGTCCCTGCGAGGGGGGTCCCAGCTGGAAGGCTGAGGATCCGGGCAGGAGGACTCGGGCGGTGGCTTGAGGAGCGCCAGAGGTCCGGGGCAGAGCGGGTCGGCAGTTTGAGCCTCGGTCCCTGTGAGGGGTCCCAGCTGGAAGGCTGAGGATCCGGGCAGGAGGACTCGGGCGGCGGTTTGAGGAGCGCCGTAGGTCCGGAGGCCAAGCGGGTTGGCGGTTTGAGCCTGCAGTCCCTGCAAGGGGGGTCCCAGCTGGAAGGCTGAGGATCCAGGCAGGAGGACTCGGGCGGCAACTTGAGGAGCACCGTTGGTCCAGGGGCCGAGCAGGTCAGCAGTTTGAGCCTGCGGTCCCTGTGAGGGGAGGGGGTCGAAGCTGAACTGTTGACGACCTGGGTTCATATTCCGATCCCAGACGTTTCCCCCATGGAGGAGGGGGTGGCGGTTCCGGCCTGCTTCCTAGGCGGTTCCTAGTGGTGATTTGCAGTAGGTGATCTTGGTGGCATGAGCCTCAACATGTCACTAAAAGTCCCCACTCCCAGGATGCCACTGCAAACGGACCAGTATGTGGGAGGGGGGTTGGGCTGGGGAGAAAATGGAAAACTACCAGGATGACAATTGCCCAGATCCTCTCATGCTATGAAGCCTTGTGTGTAACCTCCAGAGTTGATCCCCCGTTGTGCACCTGGTGTGCCTTTGGACCCTATCTCTCCTTTCATGGTCCCAGGAAGGGGCCCCCCAGCAAAGGGATATATCGAGTCATCCAGGGCACGACATGTAGTGGGGACAGTTGATGGCAGGGACAGGGGGTGACTCGGCAGGCTGGGGTCCATTGGTGACCCGAAAGAGTGGCTGGACAGGGGTGTGGGAGGTGCAAAAAACAAAGGTTACTCACCTGTAACAGTAGTTCTAGGAGTGATATATGATGTTCATCCACAGTGTCTGGCAGATGCCTTCCCCCTTTAATTCCTGCCAATATGACTTCAAGCGGGCTCCTCCCACCCACCCGGGTGGTAAAACCCTCGGCTCTGCTCCTAGACACCAGATCTTTGAATGCTGGAAGCAAAGTTGTGCACCTGAGCCTGGGGAGGTTGGGTGGGTCCTGTTACAGGTGAATAACCTGTGTTTCTAGGGATGTGGATATGATGTTCTATCCACATCATCTGGCAGACTCCTGGCAGTTCTCTGGACAGAGGGAGGCAAGGCGCACACCCCCTACTTTGGAAAGAGATTGGAGAACTGGGGCTCTAAACTCAGCATCCCAGCGTGACTCGAGGTCAAAGTGGTAATGGGAAATTAAGGTGTTTGCTGACTTCCAGCTAGCAGCCCTGCAGATTTCCTGGATAGGGACGTCCCTAGAAGCAGCCACCGATGCAGCGGTATGGTGGGTGGAATGAGCCCTTAGCTCTACGGGAGGCTCCCTACCCACAAAACTATAGCAGAGATCAATGCAGGAAGTGATCCACCTGTCAATCGTCTGCTTGGCTGCAGGTCTGCCAGGTGCGGCTTCAGCGTAGGTGACAAACAGCTGGTGAACCACTCCCCAAACTTCAGATGTACACTCTTAATAGTAGGCGAGGGTTCGTCTTAGGTCCAAAGTATGGCGCCTGTACTCGGCATCCGAGGTATAATTGGGGCAGTACACCGGCAGAGTCCTCACCTGCTTAAGGTGAAACTCCAACACCACCTTCAGAAGGAACGTCGAGTTGGGGCACAGGACAACCTTGTCCCTGTGGAAAACCAGATAAGGAGACTCTCCAAGAGTGACTGATCCATCTGGCTGACATGATAGCCACCAGGAAGGCAGTCTTCCACGACAGGTGAGAGATGTCACACCTGTGCATCAGTTTGAATGGTTAGCCCATGAGCTTTGACAAAACCAGCAGTAGATCCCACGGAGGTGGTGGTTCATGCACTGGAGGGGATATCTGACCTAGGCCCTTGCAAAAAAGGGCCAGACCACCTTCTCCTGCACCACCGACTGCTGACCAGCCCACACCCAGTAAGCAGAGATGACTGCCAGGTGCACCCTAAGGGTAGTCAAACGAAATCCCCCTTGGGAGAGGGATCAAAGGTAGTCCAACATGCTAGCCACTGGACAGGCCGAAGGGCCCAACCCTTTGCCCTGACACCGAATGGAGAATCGCTTCCATTTGAAGGCACAGCATTTTCTGGTCAATTACTTACGGGATGCCTCAACAACCGTGAGGACCTTGTCAGAGAGACCCAAAGACTAGAACTCTAGCCGCTCAGGAACCAGGCTGTCAGGTGCAGGGACCGAAGGTCTGGATGGAGTACCTTCCCCTGACTGATGGAGAGCAGGTCCAGGTGTACTGGAAGTCACCTTGGGAGCCTGTTACATAGATACAAAGACACTGTTGGCAGATAAGGGCCTACTGCCCGCCCAGTCTGCCCATTTGAGCTTGTAAGTTCACTTTATGTTTTCCTAGAAGTCTGTTGCCCCTTACCCCTGACCTCCAGAATTCCCTTATGTCTATCCTATGCATTCTTAAATTCCATGATTATTTCAGCCCCCACTACTTCCTCTGGGAGGGTGCTCCACTTGTCCACCACCCATTCTGTGAAGAAATTCTGCCTCACGTTTCCTCTGAATCACCCTCCCTCCAACTTCATCCCATGCCCTCTAGTCCAGGAACATCTTTATCACTGAACAATAGTGTATCCCTGCACACTCTTCCTCCCTGTAAGATACTTGAATGTCTATCACATAGGGTTGCAAATTTGGTTTGACCATTCAGCCTGAATGGGTCAAACCACCGATGTTCGCGCTAGTCCACCATGCACGAACATATGGATGAAATATGTGAACTTTGGTTGGCCCGGTTCACCCCTGCGATACTCATAAATTTAAAATTTACAGGTATTGCAGGGTCAAACCAGGATAACTGACGTTCACATATTTCATATTGCAGTGCCTGGTTAGGTGGTGCAGACTAGATCCCGATCTCTGATCACCTGACAACTCTCAGGGGACAGCCCAGTCAGCAGTCAATCAACCCCACACATCAGCTTTATTCCCGCCTGGCTGGAATGTAAATGTGTGAGTGACGGGCTGCAAAGCTGTGTCCAGCAGAGACAACTCCAGTTCTATTGGCCAGCAGAGAAGACAGTAATGTTGTGGGTGGATGGCTAGAGTTGAGTTGCAGCACCAGTTTTCTTCATTCTGACAGTTGGTGTGTGCGACTCGACGAGAGATGAAGAGCTGAGTAGACTGACACGAGCAGTGAACTGCACTGGCTGCTCTTTCTTAACGTCCGACTCTGTCCACCCTCCATGTGAGAGGAAAAGCTCTAGTCTGAAAAAAAATACATATTGGCACTAATGCAGTGCAGTTGAAGTTAGACTAGGAGAGAGGGCATTTGACTGAGTCTGGGAGTCAGTAGGAGGAAGGGAAAACTCCAGCAGCAGCGCGTGGTGGGTGGCAGTGCTCAGTCACACTACTGTACTACAGGAGAGCTCGTGGTCTGGACTGTGGTGGTTGCGTGTACTGAAACAAAACCTGAAAGTTTAAATTGAAGTAGTAGATAGATAACCCCAGCATCTTATAATAATAAGTTTAAGTTAATACAGCAACTTGCTGGCGCTAGTGCAAGGTATAGCAGTAGCAGACAGCAGTTTGTGTCGTGTGGGGGAGGGGTTGGATCAAACCTTGGACCTGAAAGCACATATGCAGGAAACCTGCAAGTCAATTAACTGCAAATTGGGGGCTGCCTATAGAACCAAATACCTGCTCACCCCTGCTGCTAAATTGGCGATAGCCAGAGGCATTCTATTGCCAACCCTTACATATGGGTGTCCCATCCTGTCCTTGGCCACCAAATCTTCACTGCAACTATGGGATACTACCTTCAATAATGTGTGCAGGTATACAAAAGCACCTCGGCTGCAGCATCATTGTCTCTTATATCAGGACCTTGGTTGGCTCTCTCCTTCCTCTACCAGGCAGTACTACTTGTACAATTTAGTTGATTCCATTCTAAGGACGTCCAAGCCTGCTATCCTGTCTGATCTCCTCAGGCCGGCCATTCCCACAAGGAATCTTAGATCGGCTGATCAGACCTTATCCATCCCTTTGTCGGACTAAAAGGGCATGGGCTCCTTCCATCATGCTGCCCCCACCTATGGAACCTACTACCTCAGGATCTAAGAGATGTCTCCACTCATGTCACTTTTAAGAGCAAACTCAGGACTTTCCTCACTACTATGGACAAATGTGTTTGCTTTGACCCTACCTGATCCGCTGCATTTGTACTGTTTCCTCATTGCTAGCACTTTTGCCTGTCCAAATGGGTGTTCTATACTGTGCCTTGTAATTACTGTTTTATTTTGTGCCTTGTAATTAATGTTGTCTTAACCTGTTTCTTTATAAGCCTAATGTTAGCTGTTGACAATAGTAAGTCGCTATTCTACTCCATGACATTCTCATCTTCACTTCACAGCCTCTCCTCACTTAACCCCACTGCTGCTCTCTTCCCCCCTTCTTCTGTTATATCCTCTTCCCCCCTTTTTGCCACTCCCCACCAAACTCACCTTTACCTGTTCCTACCTCATCCATGCCCCTCCTTAGTCCCCACCCTCCTGGCTGTGCTTAGTCACCTCTCTCCACCTACTACCGCCTACTCCCACCATCTACCGACCCCCCCTTCCCTACCCTGCCGTCTCTTGGTTCCACTGGCTCGGCTTGACTTTGACACTTTTGCCGCTATTGCCGTAACTCCTCCGCCTCTATCCCCCTCTCACCGGCATCCTCACTCTCGCCCTGCCGTCTATCGGTTCCACCAGACCAGATGTATTTTCCTACCTCCTACCACTGTTGCCGTCTACTGCGCTCCCCACCACCCCTCTCTTCGCCTGCCGCTGCTCCATAGGCCTGGCCGCAGGTTGGTACCTCACCCGCTGTTGCCGTGATCTGACGTAACTCTCCTTTCCACTTAATCTCTCCTCCTCCCGCCCTTTGCCAGTTTTCCTTCCTTGTGTCTTTTCTACTGATGCCTATCCTCTCTTATTTTCTGCCTTCTACTATTCACATTTTTGAGTATGTTCCATGATCAAGTGCTAAAGTATATTTTTGTTTACTAATGTATGTTACATTGCCATATGTATTTCTCTCTGCATTTCTTGTACTCGTTGTCTTAATAATCTGGCTGTACTCTTTGTGTATTGTAATTGTACCTCCCGGGTCGTGCCTGAAAACAGTCACTTGCTGTCTAGCGCACTTACCCGGTTAACAAAAACTAAATAAATAAAAACAGGGTCCAGACACTCAGACAGACAGTTCTATTTGTCCTCATTGTTGGCTGTTGCCACAGCACAGATTTATTTATTTTTTTGCAGCAGGCAGGAACAGGTAGCATCTTTCTCATTCTTTCTTGGGGCAAATAAACATATTTAAGTGTTTTCTGTCTGGGAGGGAGAGCTCAAGGCAAAAGGTTCAACTGAACCAGCCTAGGCAAGGTTGGGTTTTTTTTTTGTGACCATCAGTGCTGCTGTACTTACCTGCTTGGGAAGAAGTATCCCTGTGTCTTAAGACTTAAAGTATTTGACTCGACACAGCTAGCAGTGCTATATTTACCTACCAGAGAACAAATATTCTTGTAACATGGCAAAGATCACAGCAGTGAAAACAATGAACCCAACTGGCGGAACTGCGTCAGGTGACATAAGAGCAACACGGCATTATTCCACGATAGATGCCATGTTGCTATCAGGAGCGAGTACAGGAAATCATTAGAGCATGGTTATTGCTGTGCATGCGCGGCAGAAGTGTGGAGTGCGCTCCTCAGGACACCTGGAAAATGGATGGGTAGAGATGACGAGAGGCACCTATGTGGTAACAGACTGTAATGCAATGCCGGCGAATGAAGTAGGAGGTATCCCAAGACTGACTGTGCTACCGGGCCTCTGACTGGTACGAGTGTTCATAGGGGACAACTGGAAAGAATCAGAGCATTGTGGGGAGATAAGTAATATTTGCATACCCTGCTATCTGCAATGAAGTGAAGTCCGAGGTATGTAAATATTCCTTATGTTCCCAGAATGTTGTATTGAAGTAGAAATGTAAACGAAACAAACCAGTGAAAACATCCGTCTAGGTGGTAAAGTAATGTACTGTGGCAAGTTAGATATAGCGGCATAGTCTTTTTAAACAGCACTTTGAAATGTGAAAAAGCAGTAGTAACAATATAAATAGATACTGCTTTGTGACTGTGCACGCGCCCATAGGGCAAAGACCTCTAGTCACAGAAGTAGAGAGTTCAGCAGCACAAAAAAATTGTAGTACACAATATAATAACCTGCTGTTCATGTATGTGGCATATATTTGTCACTTTCAAGAGTACTAAATTAATGCGTGCCATGTTACAAGCACATTAATCCACTCCAAAGTCAGGCTGTACTCGGGAATTAATGCCTGGTTGGGGGTTGGACGCTTTCGGCCTCGTGTCCCAACCCCCTCCCCACCAATCAGGCATTAATTCCCTAGTAGAGCCCTCCTCTGTAGTGGATTAATGCTTATGTGTGTGTCACTACTTAAAGTATTTGACTCGACACAGCCAGCAGTGCTGTATTTACCTGCTAGGGAACAAATATCCCTGTGTCTTACTCCTTAAAGTACTTGACTCAATGCAGCCAGCAGTGCTGTATTTACCTGCTAGGGAACAAATATCCCTGTGTGCTACTATTTAAAGTACCTGACTCGACGCAGCGAGCAGTATTTACCTGCTATGGAACAAATATCCCTGTGTCTTACTACTTGAGGTACTTGGCCCGATGCAGCCAGCAGTGCTGTATTTACCTGCTAGGGAACAAATATCCCTGTGTGCTACTATTTAAAGTACCTGACTCGACGCAGCGAGCAGTATTTACCTGCTAGGGAACAAATATCCCTGTGTCTTACTACTTGAAGTACTTGGCCCGATGCAGCCAGCAGTGCTGTATTTACCTGCTAGGGAACAAATATCCCTGTGTGCTACTATTTAAAGTACCTGACTCGATGCAGCGAGCAGTATTTACCTGCTACGGAACAAATATCCCTGTGTCTTACTACCTGAAGTACTTGACTCGATGCAGCCAGCAGTGCTGTATTTACCTGCTAGGAAACAAATATCCCTGTGTCTTACTACTTAAAGTACTTCACGCAGCCATGAGGGGTAAAAAAACAGCAGGACTTCTCAGGCAATCCAGGCAACAGTGACAACAGTACAGCTACTGAGCAGCTCCTGCTTGAAGCTTGGCACTAGTAGTAACCCTCTACTGAACTACTAACAGAACCCAATGGATGTGGCCATGGGCCATAAATCAGTGTGGCATGCCATCGGGATGTTGTCAGCCTGCATACATTTTGGACAGTGTATGTTTTTGAACTGTGGCAGGTTCATTTTAAGAAAACTGAGCCTTTCTACATTCTTTTTGGAAAGACATGGGGCCCGATTCTCAAAGCCCTGTGTCTGACACAAGCTGCTTGCACCAAACAGAGATGGTGCAAGGTGCACCTTGTGCCCAGGGCTGCCTCCATTCAATTCATGACGGTGGCCTGCATCGACCGCAGACCGCCTGCCCTAAACAGGGTCCTGCACCTGCCCTGCACAGTGCTGCGACACGGCGCTAGGTGGACTGCGCAGACGCAAGCTGCAGCTTGCTATTCACTGACAGCACCCACTGGGAGATATTCTAAGTGCCCTTAGACCAGCCAGGGCTGGCGTAGTGGGACTTAGAATATGTTCCACTGGGGCAGTCTGCCTATGAGCCACTGTATGCTGCGGTTGCCCCCCTGTTCACTGATGGTGCCCCATCCTGCCAGGTCCTGTCACCCATCCCCAGTGTCACCACTCCATCCCTGATGCTGCCCAGCCACCTGTATGTGGCATGGGCATGTGCCCGATCACATCAGTGCCCACTACCTGGTGGTCTAGTAGAACCCACCCCTTGGTGCCCGGCCAGCCCCCGACTGTGGTCTGCATCGGCACCATACTGTACATATGGGCACAGTGTCTGAGACTGGTGACAGTCACTGTGCACATATGTACAGTAGGCGCAGTTTCCCGTGCCGCACCGGGCTTGCAACGGATACCTCCCATGTGCCAGGTGTTCGCCGGCCGCAAGGGACAGAATGGCGCAAGTGTGGGAACTTAAACACTGGGACCCCTCCTGTATCCGAATCCGGTGTAGGATCCCTGGTGTATGGGGCTTCGGCGCAGGTTGCTGTTTGCTGCAGCTTGCGCCGAACGCAGCCCCGTTTGAGAATCGGGCCCATGTTCTTTTTTCATTCACTATTGCTCCAGCAGCACTGAAAATTCTCTCGGAATATGTGCTTGCAGGTGGGCAACTGAGGTACTTAATTGCAATCTCAGTTAAAGAAGGACACATAGATTTTTTCTGTTGCCAATACCGCAATGGTTCATCACCTGCAGTGAGATGTGCAGTCTCCTCCATATAATCTTTCACCATTTTTGCAGCAGGGACTTCTGGTACCACAATAACTGGCTGAGCCTTTCCAGCTGTCTTTATCAGACCAAAGTCTGACAACATGTCCCACAGTGGTTTGTCCTCTTGTGGTGTTGCAGCAGTTCTGGTTGGTGTTTGATGAGAAAAAACATCAGTAGTGGTGGAGGCAGCAGCAGCAGCAACAGCAGATTGTGCTCCCTCCCTCCCTCTCCACCAGATTTTATTCAGAATTTGGAAGTTGCCACAAGGGCACTGATGATGTACTACTTTTCTCAACTATATGTGCTGACACTTTCTCAATTAACAGTTCGTGATGGTATTCCAGATCTTTAAGGTCATGTGATTTGAAGAATGTCTCAACTGTATCCTTAAACCAAGGATCGAGAAGTGTGGCCAAAATTTAATGTTCTGCTTTGTACATATTTACAATGCGCTCATCAGCCAGGAATGTGTTCAACATTTTTCCCACAAGGGCTGCAGCATTGATATTATCGGTGTCAAGGAACTGTGACTCAAGGATACTCGAGTCTCATTCTGATGAGTGAGATTAAGGGTAATATCTGGCTCAGCCCAGCACCATCGGAGCTCACCACTCGTGTAGCCTCCTCAAAGGGTTTAAGAATAGAATTAAGATTCTCTATCAGATGCCACTGATTGGGGCTGACATTCACATCTCCTTTCCCAATGCCATGTTGGACTGCATATTGATGGATGGCTTTCTGCTGCTCAAGCATTCTCTGCATCATATAGTAGGTGGAATTCCACCTTGCTGGAACTTCCTGGATCATCTGGTGGAGAAGGAGGCTGTTTTCTATTTGAATCTGCCGCAACAACTTTCTGGCTTTAACAGAATGGCCAAAGTTGGTGCACACAGTGTGGGCAGCTGCAGTCAAGTTCAGAACATTTCGGTCCTCACTGATAAAGTCCTTCACCACTAAGTTAACAGTGTGTGCAAAGCATGGTACAAGTGCAAAATTACCAAGCCTTACTGCTTTCACAATATTAAAAGCATTGTCAGACACTATAAATTCTGGTTGCAAGGACTTAGGAGATATTTTCTGATTGCGGTCCCTCCTATGGGATTAATGGGATCTTTGCTCTTCTGGCAAATGGATTGTAAGTGAAAATCTTCTGCCTGCATCTGGTCAGACTTTTATTTTCCTTTTAATATTTGATTTGTTTACTGTTACTGTCAGGCATTGAGAGTGCCTGTGTTGTCAGCCCCCTAGGTAGTGACAGGGCCTGGGGCTGAAACTGTTCATGAAATTACTCAGTATCCTGCATTACTTTTGGTGTGGACAGACAGTGAGAGTGCCTATGCCCTGTTAACTTTCCCGAGGCAGTGAGAGGGCCTTGAGGACTTATTCTCTCTCATCCAGGATTTACTCTACAGCAGATTTAATGTCATCTGTGACTGAATAATTCCCAAGTTGATTTATTCCTGTCCAAGACTCTGAGTTGTCATATTTTTATTTATTTAGGATTTTACGTTGGGGTGGGGTAACTGAGGGATATTTATTTTATTATAGAGGATGAATGTTAAGGGTTATTTATTTTCTTTAAGTAAGTGTTAGGGGTTATATTTTGTTGTAATTTTGTTTTATTTTATTTTCTGTTACTTGATTGTTTTAAACATTTTAGGGGTATTGTTGGTCTAGTTAAATAAGAGCCGTTCTGATAAACTGGTCACCAGAATGTGTTGGAGGCCTGCCCCCATGGTTGTGCGCTATTCACCCTCTGCTCTCCATGCCCTCCAGCCCTTTTTCTCCCCCCCTCACTGCAGTTTACAACATATCAACGCTGTAGGACGCTGGGTATTGCTCGTGGGAGAGGGAGGAGGACTAGGGGGTGCGAACAGTGGAGGGTGAATGACCGGTGCCAGTCGTAAAGTCTAGGAGATGCCCTGGGGCAAAATGGAACCAAGATTGTGGTCCGCCATGTCTGGTTTCCATACCCAAGGGCACTACTAATTTTAGTGGGCAGGTGGCTCAGGCGGCCCTAGAGGTTCATCCAACTCGGGCAGTGTTATACAATGCCAGGTCCATTAAAAACAAGACTGCAGTTATTGCAGATCTTGTGGGAATAGTGGACCTGGCTTGCATCACTGAGACCTGGCTGGATGAGAATTCCGGCCCCATATTGGAGGATCTAACTCCAGTCGGGTACTTGGCGATCCACCGCCCAAGATTGGATCGCGGGGTTAGGTCTGTCTCAAGACCGAACTTAATCTCACAAGTGTACTAATTGAGGAGACTCGGTCATTTGAATGTACTGTGGTAGCAGGTGTTGGCTGTAGGATTGCTCTCATCTACCGTCCACCCAGCAATGAGAAGCAGTTCCTTCAGGAAGTGGCAGACTTCGTCATCGACATGGCGTTTGAGACGCCCAGACTGATGGTTCTGGGCAACTTCAATGCCTGGGTCGATGACGAATTCTTGCAATTTGGACAACACTTCCTCCAGTTGATGTCATCTATGGGCCTTACACAGATAGTTACCTCTGCTATTCATAAACATGGTCACTCTCTTGACTTAGTCTTCCTTGTGTGGATCAAAGCCTCCAACTTGAGGGTGGAACCAGTTGGATGGTCTGATCACTGCACCGTGGGATTTAGTTTTAGCACCCCCTTCGTAGGCCTGCCCCTGTGGAGATGGTCAGGTATCGCCCTTTGCGAGATATTAGCTCTGAAGGCCTGGCGGCAGTACTTGACCTATCGCCCCTTCCAGAGGCAAACAGCGACCCAGATGCCCTTGTGGAGGCCTATAATACGGCCATATCAGTGGCCCTGGATGCCGTTGCTTCTGTCCACATTCGTCCTCTCTCCTTTCTCCCTCGATTCCCATGGTTTGACGGGACTCTGAGGAAGATGCGGCAACTAGGATGAAGGTTAGAGCGTTGCTGGCGGAAGTCCACCCTTGATGCAGACTACCTTAAATTGATGGATCATTATATCTATCAATCTGCAATCACCTGTAAGAAGGCAGAGTTCCTGTCCAGGGAGACTGCAGCTGCTCAGAATCGATCAGCTCAGCTTTTTGGCACTGTGGACAGACTGTGCAACCCAGCCTGCCTACAAGTTCAAAAAGCCTTTTCGCAGGTAGAGTACGATGAACTTGCTCGATGCTTTGCGATTAAGGTGGCTGACGCCAGGACGGTACTTTGGCCAGCACACTTTATGGGCGTTGCATTTGACCAGCACTTGGTCACTGCCCCTCAGCATTCCTGGAGTACCTTCGACTGACCGGAGTTCATGGATATCATGTGGATTGCCCGGGGTGCGCGTCCTACCTGCTGTAGTTTGCACCCAGGACCAACTTCTCTGATTTTGGGTTGTATCGACTCCATCAGTCCAGTCCTTGCACAGATAGTCTGGTGCTCTTTGGAAACAGGAGAGTTTCCTACCTCCCTGAAGGAGGCGGTGGTAACACCCCTCTTGAAGAAAGCTTCTTTGGACCCCAACTGCCATGCGAACTACAGACCAATCTCTAACTTCCCCTTTTTGGGGAAGGGGATTGAGAAAGTAGTGGCCATACAGCTGGAGAACCATTTGACCATCCATGACATCTGTGAACTCCTCCAGTCTGGTTTTCAAAAGAGGCATAATACTGAGACAGCACTGGTTCGGGTGATTAATGATCTTCTGATGGCTAGAGATTGGAAAAACCATTCCATCTTGGTTCTTCTAAATCTCTCCTCAGCATTTGACACTGTGGACCATGGGGACTTATTTGATTGCATGAGGTTCATTTGCGGACTGTCGGGTACAGTCCTCAGGTGGTTTACATCTTTTCGCACCAGAAGAACTCAGAAAGTGGTGTCCGGAGTTTATTCTTCGGACCCAGTTTCTCTGTCATGTGGGGTTCCTCAGGGTTCAGTATTGTCCCCCATGTTGTTTGTAGTGTACATGCTGCCCCTCGGAGACATTGTAAGAAGGTATGGGCTGAGGTTTCATTGTTATGCCTATGATACCCAGCTCTACATTTCTTTTGTACCTGACCAGGATAGAACTCTCTCAGTCTTTAACAACTGCCTCGCAGAAGTCCAGGACTGGATGGACTCAGGTTGGCTGAAGTTGAACTCGGAAAAGACTGAGGTGCCGGTTGTGGATCCGGCACGCTGGATAGGGGGGTCGAGGGTTGGTTTACCCTCCGGCCTTTTTCTCGGGGGCTTACCACACCCAACTTCTGAATGGGTGTGAAACTTGGGGGTAATTTTTGACGAAGGGCTGACTCTGCATTTACAGGTGTCAGCTGTTGTTAAGTCCTCTTTTTACCATCTGAGGAATATTTCCAGGATTAAGCACCTTGTTCCGTGTGGCGATCTTCCTATGCTGGTCCATGCCTTTGTCACCTCGCACTTGGACTATTGCAACTCCCTTTACCTAGGGCTTCCGGGGGTGGAAATCCGCTGCCTGAAGCTAGTGCAGAACACTGCAGCCCAGCTTTTGACAGGGACTTCCTGGTCCTGTCATATTTCGCCGATGCTGCGTGCACTGCACTGGCTGCCAGTACAGTGGTGGATCACCTTTAAAGTCGGTTTACTGACTTTTAAAGCCCTACATGGACAGGGTCCGGATTACTATTACACAAACTGGGGAATATGGGTGTGGGCAGGACAGTAGTGTGGTGGGTAGGTAACTGGCTGGGTGGCAGGACACAGAGGGTGGTGGTAAATGGCTGTCACTCCACAGAGGGAAGAGTGACCAGTGGGGTACCACAGGGATCAGTGCTGGGACCGGTCCTATTCAACATCTTCATCAGTGACATTGCACAGGACCTAGAAGGCAGAATTTCACTGTTCACTGATGACACAAAGCTCTGTAACAGAGTAGAAACACCAGAGGGTGTAGACAGAATGAGAAGGGACCTGCAGAAACTTGAAGAATGGTCAGGGGTTTGGCAGTTGAAATTCAATGCAAAGAAGTGCAAGATAATGCATATGGGGCACAAAACCCTGGCACAATATATCAGTTGGGGGTGAGCATATAGCATGCACAAGCAGGAAAGGGATCTTGGGGTTATCATCTCTGATGACCTCAAGGTAGGAAACAGTGTGACACGGCAGCAGGTAAAGCAAATAGGATGCTGGGATGTATGAGGCAGGGGCATCACCAGCAGGAAAAGGGAGGTCATAATTCCGCTATACAAGACACTAGTGAGGCCCCACCTGGAGTACAGTGTACAGTTCTGGAGACCATACCTACGTAAGGACATAGACAGGGTAGAGAAGGTTCAGAGGACGGCAACAAAGATGGTGCATGGATTGCATCACAAGTCCTATGAAGACAGGTTGAAGGAACTGAACATGTACTCCCTGGAGGAGAGGAGGGAGAGAGGGGATATGATAGAGACATACAAGTATCTCACAGAGAGAGGAACAGGGTGCAGGAATACACTATTTTTAAGCGAAAAAGATGTTCCAGGACTAGAGGGCATGAGATGAAGTTGGAGGGGGGACGATTCAGAGGAAACATGAGGAAGAATTTCTTCACAGAACGGGTGGTGGACAAGTGGAACACCCTGCCAGAAGAAGTGGTGGGGGCTGAAACAATCACGGGATTTAAGAATGCATGGGATAGACATAAAGGAATTCTGGAGGTCAGGGGTAAGGGGCAACAGACTTCTAGGAAAACATAAACTGAACTTACAAGCTCAAATGGGCAGACTGGTTGGGCCATAGGCCCTTATCTGCCGACACTGTCTATGTATCTATGTACCTGAAAGAGCTCCTGATTCCTTACTGCCCTGAGCGATCGATCCGCTCAGCCGACATGGGGTTGCTAGAGATTCCTAGGGTGTGATTGAAATCTTCTGGGGCCCGTGCATTTATGCATGTGGTCCCAACCCATTAGAATTCTCTACCCCGTCGGTTATGGGAGTGCACAACCATGGAGGGATTTAAGCAGGCATTAAAGACATCCTTGTGGTACCAGGTGTTTAGTGACTGATCTCTTTTTAACTGTATTACTTGCTCTATTTTTAAATGGTTGGATTGTCTGATTTTATTTTATATTTCTTAGGCACCTTGGTTCTTGAAAGGTGCCATAAAAATAAAGAATATTATTATTATTATTAATACATAATGCTGCCTGTCTGCTTTTTGCTGCTACTGCCACCAGTGCCACTACATGATGATGAGGAGGAGGGAGGAAAGTTTACCCAATGACCAGTCACAGCCATATAGTCAAGTCATCTGGCCACTGGTCCACATATCTTCTTGTGACATGGACCTTTTTGCCCACTGAACCTTTAAGAGTCTCAGACACGCTGTTATGAACAGCATCATACAAGTTTGGGATGGCAACAGTTGAGAAATAAGTCCATCTGGGGACTTGATATTTGGGCACTGCGATTTCCATTAATGCTTTAAAGCCTGGGTTAGACACAAAGAATGGTAGCAAGTCGGTGGCTATCATCTCTCCAATTGCCTTTGTTAATCTCCTTGCCTCAGGCTTGTTGGGCTTATATTTCTGTGACTGCTCAAAACAGTCTTTCAGTGAAATTTGATGACTGCTACACTTGCTGAAATCAGCAGATTTTCTTGGTAGCTTCCCTTGACTTTTACCACCATGAGAGGCACATGTTGTGGACATGAATGGTGTATGACTCCTGCCAGGCTGTGGTGACGGGCTCAGAGGAGTAAAGAAACACGAAATTGAAAATGTTGTGCTTGGAAGTCAGACTTTCATCATCCTCCAACTCAAAACCAAATACACCATCACCGTGACCTTGGTAAACATCCATATCATCATCCTTCTCAGCAGAGTGCAACAGTGTAACAACTTGTGTGTGATCCTTTTGTGCTTTTTGATACTGATAAATGTGCGACTTATTCATATGTCTTGTCATTGTTGATGTTCCCATCCTGGTACCCACTTTACCGTGACTTAATTTGTTTTGCGTAATTTGCAAATCACATGACTGCAGGATAATTTATCTTGTGTAAAAAAATCCCACACTACAGATTTCACAGATTTTTGTTGCACTGCTGTTTATGGGGAGGATATGTTTGCCACTGCCCATGGCACCACCACAGCCACTGCTACTGCCAGTATCTCTCTGAGGTCTTTCCAGCTCCATGCCAATCAGCGAATGTTGATGCAGAGCAACTCTTCCTCCCTCAACTCCTCTAGAACCTGTCCATCTTTTCTGTTTCTCCATTGCAAGTGTGGTTGTCTCATTATGCCCCATTAATTTTTTTCTTAGCACCACCATCCTTCCTAGAACTCTTCTTTGCTCTTTTTCTGGCCCTGTAGTCCTCCTTCTCATCATCCCACTCCACAGAACTGCTGTTACTGGACAGACTGACTGCTACTTTATCTACTACAGACTCAGGATCTGTTTCACTGATTTCTCCCTCAGTTTCATCTGTCTTCTCCTCCTCATCGTCATCCATCACTGTGCTTACTAAGACTGGCTGCTGCACTATTTATTTATTTATTTGTACATCGGTTTACAACCATTGAGCCAGAGGCTCATTTCCAAAGGTACCTCGTCACAAAGAGGACACATACAGTACAACATTTAGATTACACATTGCAATTAGAGTATTTTCAACATTGTGGTTACAGTCTTGGTAGGTATATACAGGTTACTCACCTGTAACAGGAGTTCTAGGAATGGTATATGTTGTTCATCCACACTCATTGGCAGGTATCCTTGCCGCTTTAAATCTTGCCGGAAGGTCTTCAAGCTTGCTCCTCCCACCCACCGGGTGGTATAACTCTGCTCCGCCCCATGGCCCCAGATCTGGCCGCTGGAAGCTCAGGGTTGTAGCACAAGCCGGGAGGAAACAGGAAATGTAGGATGAACAACATATACCATTCCTAGAACTCCTGTTACAGGTGAGTAACCTGTATTTCTAGGGACATGGATATGTTGTTCATCCACACTCATTGGCAGACTCTAGCAGTTCTCCGGGAGGAGGGAGGCAAGAGCACACCCCCAATACTTACTTGGGAAAGAGAGACTGGAGAACAGGGCCCCAAAACCAGCATCCCGGCTGACTCAAGGTCGATGTGGTAGTGGGTAATGAAGGTGTTTGCTGACTTCCAGGTAGCAGCCCTGCAGATTTCCTGGATAGGGACGTCCCTGGAAGCAGCCACCGTTGCAGCAGTATGGCGGTAGAATGACTCTTATCCTCTGGGAGGCTCCATGCCCGCCAACTTATAGCAGAGATCTATGCAGGAGGTTACCCACCTGCTTATCGTCCGCTTGGCTGCAGGTCTTCCAGATGCGGCTTCAGCGTAGGTGACAAACAGCTGGCGAACCTCTCCCCGAATTTCAGCCGTGCGCTCCTTATAATAAGCGAGCGCCCTTCTAGGGTCCAGAGTATGGAGCCTATATTCGGCCTCCGAGGTGTGATTGGGGTAGAACACCGGCAGAGTCAACACCTGGTTAAGGTGAAACTCCGACACCACCTTCGGAAGGAATTTCGGGTGGGGGCGCAGGACAACCTTGTCCCTGTGGAAGACCAGGTAAGGAGACTCGATGGAAAGCGCCTGGAGCTCTCCCATCCTTCTGGCTGACGTGATAGCCACCAAGAAGGCGGTCTTCCACGACAGGTGAGAGACAGCACACCTGTGCATAGGTTCGAATGGCTTGCCCATGAGCTTTGCCAGTACCAGCAGTAGATCCCACGGAGGTGGGGGTTCCCGACTGGAGGAATGTGATCAAGGCCTTTGAAAAGCGCCAGACCACCTTCTCCTGTGTCACTGACTGCTTCCTGCCTGCGCCGGTAAGCAGAGATGGCTGCCAGGTGCACCCTTAGGGTCGCCGACCTAAGCCCTTGACTAGAAAGGGACCATAAATAGTCCAAGATGCTTGCCAAGGAACAGGAGGAAGGGTCCAAGCCCTGTTCCTGACACCAAATGGAAAACCTTTTCCATTTGAAGGCATAGCATTTTCTGGTCGACTCTACGGGACGCCTCAACTACATTGAGGACTCTCGTCGGAAAGACCCAAGGCCTGGAACTCTAGCCGCCAGGAACCAGGCCGTCAGGTGCAGGGATTGAAGGTCCGGATGGAACACCTTCCCTGATTGACTGAGAGCAGGTCCGGCGAGCTGGAAGCTGCGCGGAGTCCTGGAGCTGAGACTGAGGAGATCTGGGTACCAGAACTGGCGAGGCCAGTCTGGGGCTATCAGAATCACCTGCGCCTTGTCCCTCCTCGCCTTGAGAAGCACCTTGTGGATCAAGGGAAATGGGGGAAAGGCGTAAAAGAGGCCCGGGGTCCATTGCCTCGAGAAGGCATCCCCCTGCAGCGAGCCCTGCTGAGGGGGGCGGGCATGGAACAGACTCAGCTTCGCGTTCTCCATGGAGGCAAACAGGTCCACCTGAGGTGTGCCCCAAAGGGAGAACAGATGCTGTACTACCTCCGGCAGGAGAGACCACTCGTGGGATGCAGCCCCTATCCGCCTCAGGGCATCGGCCAGGGTGTTGGAGGCTCCTGCCACGTGAATGGCTAGGAGATCCGCCTCCAGGCTGCACTAAAGTGACCAAATGCGAGAGCTTCCTTGCATAGAAGCATGGGCGCGTCCCGCCTCGGCGGTTTAGATAGTACATGGTCGTGGTATTGTCCGTCTGGACTCGGACCACTTGACCCCGGAGGAACGGAGCAAAGGCGGTGAGAGCTTAGGCGGACCGGCCGAGCTCCAGCAGGTTGATGTGGCATCGGACTCCCACGGGGACCAGAGGCATGAGCCCGGTGTTCCCCCAGATGGGCACCCCAACCCATCAGAGAGGCATCGGTCGACAGAGAGACCGTCGGCTCGGGACGGACGAACGGGATGCCCTCCTGCAAATGATCTGGAACGGTCCACCACTGGAGAGCGTTCCACATCCCCTGTGTCACTGACACAAGCTGGTCCAAGGGATCGCAGCGTTGTGACCACTGGCTGGCCAGTCCCCACTGAAGGGGACGCATGTTCCAGCGGGCCCAACGGACCACGCTGGTGCAGGCCGCCATGAGACCCAGGAGGCGCAGGAAGTCCCGGGCAGGGCGCAATTGCCCAACCAGAAATGATCGGGCAAAGGAGGAAAGAACCTCGGCCCTGTCCGCCGGGAGCCACGCTCTGGCTCGAAGAGAGTCGAGCTGCGCCCCGATGAATAGAATCACCTGCTTCGGCTCGAGTTCCGACTTGGCCTCGTTGATAAGGAGGCCCAGTTGAGAGCAGACCTGGAGGGCCAGATCTCTGGACCACTCCGCCTCCTTCCTGGAGGGAGCTGCTATCAGCCAGTCGTCCAGGTAAGGGTACACCCGGACCCCTCGGCGCCGCAGGAATGCTGTCACCACAGCCATGCATTTGGTGAAGACCCTGGGAGCTGGAGACAAGCCGAAGGGCATGGCTTGGAACTCGAAGAGGGATCCTTCCGCCGAAGCGAAGGAATCTCTGGTGAGACGGACGGATAGGGACGTGAAAAAACGCGTCCTGCAAGTCCAGAGAGCAGAACCACACGCCGCGTTCCAAGGATGGTATTATCTGAGCCAGAGTGACCATCCTGAAGGTTCGAGACCTTAGGAACTTGTTTAGGTCGTGTAGGTCGAGAATGGGGCGCCAGCCCCCCGTCCGCTTCGGAACCAGGAAGTACCTGGACACAAACCCTGGGTCTGAAGGAGGGTCCACCACCTCTCTTATCACCTCCTTCTGGAGGAGGAGAGCGATGTCGGCTCGACGAGCCGCCAGTGAGGCTGGGGATCCCGAAGCCCCCGAGGGCGACGGCCTGGAAGGGTGGTGCCTGTCAATTCCAGAGGCAGGCTCTTCCACCACCTCCAAGACCCACCTGTCCGTGGTAACAGCGGACCAGGCGGAACGGAGTGCTGGAGCCGCATTTCCACGGGGACTCAGGGTAAGGTGACGGGAATGGGGCGACACCCCAGCCCGGCCACTGGGCAGGCTGGAGGAGGGACCGCCGAGGGACCTCCTGGGCCCTTCCTCCCTGCCTCCTGTTAGAGGAAGCCGCGGCTTGGGTTTGGGATGCCAGGGTCGAGCCTGCTGGCCCTGACGTTGCTGGGTCAAGCGCTGGGGGCACAGAAGGACGAAGGGTTTAGGCTGTGGTTTATGCCTTGTCCTTCTGAGCCGGAAGAGACCGAGTCCAAGGTGGCATTGGACTTCTCGATCCTCTGCAGGTGACCTTCCACCCCAGGGTCGAAGAGGTCAGTCCCCAAAGGGAACATCCGCCAACTTTGCTGGGTATCCGGGAAGGTGGATATCCTCAGCCAAGCCTCGCCGACGCATAGCCACTGCGGCCGCCACCGATCTGGCACATGAGTCCCCTAAATCCAAAGCAGTCTGGAGCTGCTGTTTGGCCACTGCCCTGCCCTGGTCCCGCACCTGCTTAACCGTAGTCTGCAGATCGGTGGGAAGATGAGGGATGACCTATCCAGGAGCCCAACAGGGCATGAGAAAAATGTGCCATGAGGACGGCCGAACTGGCCTGACGGTTGCGAGAGAGGACGAGCGTAGACTTTTCGCCCGACATAGTCCAATTTCTTGGACTCTTTGTCAGAGGTTTGTCCACATCCCTGGCGTGCCGGGCGCCGAAAACGCTGTCGGTAACCAACCCCTCAGCAGAGGGGTGTTCAAAAACCGGACAAGGAACCGGGGACCGTGATACTTCCTGGCCATCCTGGCCAAGGCGCAGGGCAGGAAGCAGGGCGCTGCCAAAGCTCCAGTGCCGACCCACTATGGCCTCGCCACGGAAAGGCCTCCTCGGAGAATCCCTCGGTCCAGAATCTCCGTGAGGGGATACCTGGCCCGCTTGGAACGGGTTCGAGCTCCATCCCGTAGACTCGAGATGAGCCGAGCAGTCCTAGGAAGGACGACGGGCTATCGTCCATTGACTGACCTCCTGAAGACTCCAAGTCCAGTCGCTTGGAGAAAAGGAGG
This sequence comes from Neoceratodus forsteri, assembly GCA_016271365.2. Classification (NCBI taxonomy): domain Eukaryota; kingdom Metazoa; phylum Chordata; order Ceratodontiformes; family Ceratodontidae; genus Neoceratodus; species Neoceratodus forsteri. The sequence continues at coordinate 742,518,016 of CM057449.1, forward strand.
AATCATCTTCGACTCGGAAGAGTCCTCGAAGAGCTGCCTCTGGCCTGAGCCACCTTCACCTGCCGAGGTCGGCCGGGAGTGAGGGGTAACTGACAGCCATGGGGTAGACCCTTAGCCGATCGAGAATTGGTCGGAGCCCCAATTGGTGGCTGTGGAGGGCGGAGGTTCCACCGAATCGGTGGAGCAGCTGGTTTTGGCCGAACAACCGCCTGGGTATAGGCCCGGATAAGTCGAGGGGTTGTGTCGGCCGTCTCGGTGACAGTTACTTTAATGGCCGGGAAGGCGACGGGTCGGCTTATTCCCGGCCAGGAGGAGCTGTTGCAACATAAGGTCCTCGCACCCGACGTATTTACGCCGAGCCTCCCCATCCGAGGAGGAGGACGAGGACGAAGGGCGATACGCTATCACGGGCAAGCCGAGACCGAGACCGCCATGACGGTGGGATTGGCTGGACCGCGAAGAGGTCCGAGACCGAGACTGAGAGTCCCGGAATTTCCGAGGTCGGTGCGGGGAGGTGTCGGCCGGAACCGGCACTCTCTTCGGCTCGGATGGTCCATCCGAGGGCTCCGGAACCGGAGGCACAGGCGAGCCCACGGGATCCTCAACTCCTCCCGGGGGAACCGGGAGAGGGAATCTCGGCTGCTAAAGGCGACAGCCCGTCAATGGGTCGAGAAAATCTCGACTTCATCGGTGGAGTCTCGTCAACTGACCTGGACGGGACACCGTGAGGCCAGTGGCCGAGGCCGACGGTCGACGGCCCGGGAGAGGGACCTTTCCGCCTCCCAAGAGCGCCGACGGAGGGACTTCCCTGTCCTCTTTTGGACCGAGAATAAGGTCCAGCAGACGCGAGCCCTTCTCCTTTAGTGGAGAGGGACAGACAAAGCTCCTTAAAGAAGCCGTGTAGGAAGAACCCAGAGAGAGCGGGATAAATGCCGCGGCCGAGAAGAATCTGACCCGCGCGCCTCCTCTTGAGGCGACCATCCGCCGAGCTGATCCAGCCGGCGCCAGCGACACCGCCAACCGGGCCTCCTTGGACTTCACCGAGGGAACGCTCGGACGCCCAGTTGTAATCGGGCAGCACGTCTCGAGGACGAGGCCGAGAAAGATGAGCACAGGTCGCAAGCCCGCGGGTCGTGCTCAAGGCCTAAGCAGTAGACACACGGAGTGTGGATCCGTCCGAGACATCTTCTACCGCATGGGCATCTCCGAAACGGGAGTCGATTTGTCCATCGCAGTCATGGTGGGATAGAAGACTGAAGTCTTTTGCAAAATTTATTTTTAAATCCACAAACGGAGAAATAGGAACCATTCACAAACGCAGAGCGTTAAGGAGGGAACCTGAGCTTCCAAGCGGTAAGGAAGATCTGGCGTCATGGGGCGGAGCCGAGAGTTATACCACCCGGGTGGGTGGGAGGAGCAAGCTTGAAGACCTTCCGGCAAGATTTAAAGCGGCAAGGATACCTGCCAATGAGTGTGGATGAACAACATATCCATGTCCCTAGAAATGCAGTTATTTCTTTGTTACAATATGAGTGTTACAGGTTTGGTATTCACAGACTATTGCAGAACTTGGGAACAGGTTTGAGAGATAAGCATACATAGATAGTGCAGACCAGTAGCCTAGAAACGGAGACAGCAGGAAGTAAATAATACAGGTGGTGAGGGCACAGCTGGTGATAAGTTTGGGCAGGGAGCCACTCAGAGAGTATTGTCAGTTAGTTTGTTGAGGAGCCACTCAGGGAGTTTTGTAAGGGCATGGTGTGCTCGATCACCTACGGACAGGCAGAGCTACGCCTGCTAAATAGCTGACTCCGAAATGCGGTTTTGAAGCGGGCGATTGTAGGTGTATCGGAGATGGCGGAGGGAAGAGTACTGTACCAGGAGGGAGCTCTGTAGCAAAAGGACCTTTGACCATGAGTGGTCCTAGACCTAGGACTAGCAGAGTGGTCTTAGAGGAGGTACAAGTTTGGACTAAGGGTTGTGCAAGATGGATAGAGTCTGTCAGTCCGGGTGGGGAGATTCCAAGGAGTATTTTCTTCGTTAAGAGGCAGGTCTGGTACCTAAGCCGTTCGTCCAGATTAAGCAGCCTAGCCTCATCATATAGTTGGCAGGTATGAGTGAGCCTAGGGGCTCCCGTAATTAATCTACAGGCCTTATTCAGGGTGAGTCGGGTTTTATTAAGGGCAGTCGTGTCTGCGGCACCATAGACTGGCAGGCCATAGTCCACAAGGGACATTATTGAGGAGATGACTGCTAGTCGGAGGGCATCGGGGGGGAGGCAGTGCTTGTAACGGTAGAGGATACCTAGCCGTGCATTTGTAGCTGAGGCTAGAGTACCAATGTGGTCGTGGAATGTGAGTGCTGAGTCAAAGGAGACCCCGAGGTACTTGTACAAGCGGACTTGATCGAGAGGATGCTTGGAGCTAGGGAGGATGCGGAGCAGGAAATTACTAGATTTGATTTGGGGGTGGGCGAAGAGCATGGCTTTGGTCTTTTTTAGATTGATTACTAGTCGGTGCTCTCTGAACCAGGCTTCAGCATCATTGAAGGCTAGTTGCAATGTGTCTTGAAGGGAGATGGGGTTACAGTTGGAGGTGAAGATGACGGCATCATCTGCGTACAGCAGGATTTTACCAGTGCAGGCTTTGGGCATGGTGTTGCGGTAGAATGAGAAGAGAAGAGGACCAAGGATAGAACTATGATGGCTCTTGTGCTCATCCTCTGAGTACCACGACGGGTTACTCCTGCAACGTCCTGAATTTTCTGTACTATTGTCACTGTTGCCTGGATTGCCTGAGAAGTGCTATTTTTTTACCACTCATGGCTGCGTAGAGTCAAGTGCTTTAAACAGAAAAATACAGGGACATTTTCTCCCTAGCAGGTAAATACAGCACTGCTAGCTGTGTTGAGTCAAGTACTTTAAGTAGTAACACACAGGGGTATTTGTTCACTAGCAGGTAAATACAGCACTGCTGGCTGCATCGAGTCAAGTACTTTAAGTAGTAACACACAGCGATATTTGTAGAACCTGGTTTTACTTAGTAGAACCTGTTTTTTTTTACTTAGTGGAACCTAGTTTTATTCGGTAGAACCTGGTTTTACTTGGTAGAACCTGGTTTTACTTGGTAGAACCCAGTTCTACCTGGTAGAACCTGATTCTACTGGGTTCTGCCTGGTAGAACCAGGTACAACTTTTTTGGGTTCTACTCAGAAAATTCATGAGGTAGAACTTTTAGAAGTTCGCGCAGCTCTACTATCATATCCCCCTCTCACCCTCCTCTCCTCCAAGGAGTACATATTCAAGTCCTTCAACCTGCCCTCATAGGGCTTGTGATGCAATCCATGTACCATCTTTGTTGCCCTCCTCTGAACCTTCTCTACCCTGTCTAAGTCCTTAAGTAGGTAAGGTCTCCAGAACTGCACACTGTACTCCAGGTGGGGCCTCACTAATGTCTTGTACAGTGGAATTATGACCTCCCTTTTCCTGCTGGTGATGCCCCTGCCTATGCATCCCAGCATCCTATTTGCTTTACCTGCTGCCTTGTCGCACTGTTTCCTTACCTTGAGGTCATCAGAGATGATAATCCCAAGATCCCTTTCCTGCTTGGTGCATGCTGTATCCTCAGCCCCCCCCAACTGATATATTGTGCCAGGGTTTTTGTGCCCCATATGCATTATCTTGCACTTCTCTGCATTGAATTTCATCTGCCAAACCCCTGACCATTCTTCAAGTTTCTGCAGGTCCCTCCTCATTCTATCTACACCCTCTGGTGTGTCCACTCTGTTACAGAGCTTTATGTCATCAGTGAACAGGGAAATTCTGCCTTCTAGGTCCTGTGCAATGTCACTGATGAAGACGTTGAATAGGACCTGTCCCAGCACTGATCCCTGTGATACTCCACTGGTCACTCTTCCCTCTGTGGAGTGACAACCATTTACCACCACCCTCTGTGTTCTTCCACCCAGCCAGCTACTTACCCACTGCACTACTGTTCTGCCCACTCCCATATTCCCCAGTTTGTTTAATTGCCTTCTATGTGGCACAGTGTCAAAGGCCTTGTTGAAGTCCAGATAGGCCATGTTCACTGCCCTTCCCTGATCCACCTCCCTTCTCACCCAGTGGAAAAATTCAATGAGGTTGGTCTGACATGACCTCCCCCTGGTGAAACCATGCTGCCTTGGATCCTATAGTCCACTGGCAACCAGATGTTCCACCAATCTCTCCTTCAGTAGTGCTTCCATGATCTTCCCCACTACTGAGGTGAGGCTGACTGGTCTGTAGTTACACACTTTCTCTTTGTTCCCACTTTTGCATAAGGGGACTACATCTGCTGTCCTCCAGTCTTTGGGTACCTCCCTTTTTTCCAGTGATTGGCTAAACAGGATTGCTAGAGGTTCAGCCATCACTTCTCTTAGTTCATTTAGGACCCTGGGGTGCACACCATCTGGCCCAATTGCTTTATCAACTCATTCCTTCCAGTTCCTTGAAGATCCTTTCTTGTGTAAAGGGAATTGTGTCTATTTCCGCTCCATTCCCACCTCTTGTACTCCATTCAAGCCCATTACCCTCCACTTCCTCAGTAAGTACTGAGCAGAAATGCTTGTTCAATATGTCAGCTTTACTGTTGTCATCCTCCACGTGGCCCTCATCCTCCCCCTTCAGTCTCACTATCCCTCCCTTTGCCTTTTTTTTTTCCGCTTAAGTGCCTGTATAAGGTTGTGTACCCTCTACCCACTGATTTTGCAATGTGCCCTTCTGTCTGCGCTTTGACTTCCTTTATTGATCTCCCTGCCTCCCTTTGCTTCTCCTGGTACTTCTCCCTATCCCCTTCTGCCTACGTTTTTTTGTATTGCCAGAATGCAATCTTTTTGGCTTTCACTTTCTCTGCTACCTCCCTGGAAAACCATAATGGCCACCTCTTCCTTTTCCCCTTGCTAACCTGCTTAATGCATAATTCTGTTGTTCCTGTAATCCCCATTTTAAATATTGCCCACTGTTCCTCAACCTGATTCCTGCCCCATTTCCATTAATGCTTCTTTTAAGCATCTCCCCAGTTTCCCAAAGTCTGACCCCCTAAAATACAGGATACGTGTTTTTGTGCGGTTTGGTTCTGTTCATTCTGTGATTTCAAACTACAGTGACTGGTGGTCACGGTTCCCCAGGTGCTCCCCCACTGTTACCCCCATCACACTGTCCTCATTTGTGAGCACACGGTCCAGTATCGCCTTCTGTCGAGTTGGTTCCATGACCAGTTGTTTGCCGAAGGCACCTTGAAGGGAGTCCAGGATAAATCTGCTCCTGGTTGATGCTGCTGCTGGAAGGCTCCAGTCCAAGTCTGGAATATTGAGTTCTCCAACCAGCACCACTTTACCCTTGTCTGCCATCCACTGGATGGCTTGCATCAGCTCCCTATCTGTTTCTTCCTCCAGGGCTGGTGGTCCACAGACCACCCCTGTGCAGATGGCTGGCTTCATTTTCCTTTCCAGCTTAACCCAGAGTATCTCGCCCCCATTTTCTTCCTCCTGGATCTCTGTGGCCTAAATGTGATCTTTCACATAAAGTGCCACTCCTCCTCCCTTCCTACCTGCCCTGTCTCTTCTGAATATGTTGTAGCCAGGTATGGCCATCTCTCAGTCGTGGTTATCATTACACCAGGTCTCTGTGATGGCCACAATGTCCAGGTCTGACTGCACCATGACAGCCTCCAGATCCTCCATCTTGTTGCTAAGGCTCCTGGTATTGGCACACATTGCTTTCCATGATTTGAACTCCCAGGACTGTTTAGCTGTTCTGCTCCAGCCCCCTCCTTGGTTGTCCTTTATCCCTGGTTCTCCCTGCTGTCTGCACATCTGTTGAACTGTGCCCCCATTCTGCCTATTCACCTCTTGGGTGCTTGTCTCCATCTTTTGCACACCACTTTGTAGAGATATCCACTCCTCCTGTTCACTGGTTCCACTGGTAGCTGTGGGGGGTGGGCAATTAGGTACCCTCCTTGCTGGTCCGCCACCCCCTTGACTAGTTTAAATGCTTATCCATGTGGCATTTAAACTTATCATTGAGTGCTTTGATTCCCCTCCAGGATGGATACAGACCGTCAGGCTTGGGAAGCCTCCATCCCTCTAGGTGGGACCCCAGTCACCAATGAATCTAAACAATTCCTGACAGAACCAGTTCTTCAACCATCAGTTAAAGTTCCTGGTGCATACGCCCTTATGCTTTCCCATGCCTCTCATAGGTAACACTTTCGAGAAGGTGACAGAAGTAGCTACTTGCTTGAGACCCCTCCCCAATTTCCTAAACTCTTCCTGAACTTCCTTAGGCTCCCCATTTGCCAGGTCATTAGTACCTAGGTAGATAATGACATCCAGCTCACCCTCTTGTCTTGCTTTCCTGGCGATCCCCAGGATCATCCTCCCAACCCTCCGTGCCGTGGCACCTGGTAGGCACCTCACCTCCCTTTCCTCCCCATCCTGTGTTCCTAGCTGGATCCCTCTTATGATAGAGTTCCCCATCAGGATTCACTTCCTCCTCCTCTGGGGTCCACTGCTCTTCCCACTGAGGTCACTTCCTATATTGACCTCTACATCCTTCCCTTCCACTTCTCTGGGTACCTCTGTTTGGTTGTCCCCATTTGCCAGTGCAGCATATCAGTTCTGGAGTGGAATAGGATCTTGGCTGTGTCTCTGCCTGACTGCCCTAACCCTCCATGAGTCCACCGTCATCCAAGTGCTCCTTGCTCTTGGCATCCTTTGAGGCAGCGGCATTTGACTGGGTTGTCTCTGGATAGGAGTGAAGGTACTCCTGACCCAGTTTACATCCGCTCTGAGTCTGGCTACCTCATCCCACAGTCCAGAGAGATGCCTGTAGACAAGGCAGCACCTCAGCGTCCAGAAGGTCTGTCTGAATATGGCTGCCCCGCAGCCACTGCATTGCACCACTCCCCACATTATACTGCACTTATACTGCTAGTCCAGGACATGTCTGTTACTGAAGCTCTCCTACTTCCCTTTTTATTAATTTATTATTCTAAAAATCCTGCCACCGATCCTCAGATACTTTTCTTTAAAGAAGGAAAACAAAACAAAACAAAACAAAATAAATGAGTCAAAACAGTTGTCGTGCCAAGGCTGTTGCTGAGGCTGAGGAGATCGGGGTTCCAAAACTGGCAGGTCCAGTCCGAAGCCACCAGAATCACCTGCGCCTTGTCCCTCCTGGTCTTAAGGAGCACGTTGTGAATCAAGGGAAGTGGAGGGAAGGCATAAAAGAGGCACGTGGTCCACGGCCTCGAGAAGGCATCCCCCTGCAGCGAGCCCTGCTGAGGAGGGCAGACACAAAACAGCCTCGCTTCGTGTTCTCCCTGGAGGCGAACAGGTCCACATGAGGGGTGCTCCACTGGGAGAACAGATTGTGTACTACCTGTGGATGGAGATACCACTAATGAGATGCCTCATCCACTCGACTGAGGGCATCCGCCAGCTGATTCAAGGCTCCTGCCATATGGATGGTGAGATCTGCCTCCAGGCTGTGCCCGAGTGTCCAGATGAGGAGTTTCCTTGCACAGAGGCAAGGAGTGCATCCCACCCTGCTTGCTGAGACAGTACATCGTAGTGGTGTTGTCCCTCTGGACCTAGAACACTTGACCCTGAATGAATGGAGCAAATGCAGTCAGGGCTAGCTGAACCACTCGGAGCTTCAGCAGGTTGATGTGACATCGGGTCTCCTAAGGAGATCAGAGCCCTTGGATTCTGTGCTCCCCAAGGTGGGCGCCACAGCCCATCAGAGAGGCATTGGTCATCAAGATGACCATCAGCTCTGGGGCGGGCAAATGGGATCCCTTCCTGCAGATGTGCTGGGATGAGCCACCACTGGAGGGAGTCCCAAATCCTCTGGGTCATGGTGACCAGCTGATCGAAGAGGCCTTTGTGCTGAGACCACTGGCAGGCTAGCTCCCACTGGAGAGAGTGCATATGCCAGCAGGCCCATAGGACCATGCTGGTGCAGGCAGCCATGTAACCCAGAAGGCATAGGAAGTCCTGCGCAGGGCTCAATTGCCAAACCAGAAATGATCGGGTAAATGAGGAGAGGACCTCCACCCTGTCCACCAGAAGCCGGCCTCTGGCTCGGCAACAGTCAAGCTCTGCCCCGATGAAACTGATCACCTGCGAGGGTATGAGTTCCGACTTGGCCGCATTGACTAGGAAGCCAAGCTTAAAGCAAGTCTAGAGGGCCAGGTCTCCAGACCGCTCCACCTCCTGCCTGGACGGACCTGCTATGAGCCAGTCATCCAGGAAGGGGTAGACCTGGACCCCTCAGAGTCTCAGGTAAGCTAACACCACTGCAACGCACTTGGTGAAGACCCTGGGGGCCGAAGAGAGGTTGAAGGGCATGGCTCACAACTCATAAAGGATTCCTTCAGTCCAAAAACAGAGGAACTGTTGATGGAATGGACAGATTGGAACATGAAAGAACATGTCCTGAAGAACCAGGGAGCAAAACCACATGCCTTGCTCCAGAGATGGTATGATCTGTGCCAGAGTTACCATTCTGAAGGTGTGAGACCCGAGAAATTTGTTCAGGTTCTGCAGATCTAGAACGGGGCATGAGCCCCCCCACCCCATGCACTCTGGCACCAAGAAATACCTGGAGACAAACCCAGGATGTTCCGGAGGATTTGCAACTCTCACCATGAACTCCTTGCGGAGGAGCTGGGCTATGTCGTCTCGAAGAGCCAACTGAGTGACTGTGGAAGCCAAGTCCTCCCGTAGGGCGTGGGCTTGGCTTGGAGGGTAGTGCTTGAATTCAAGAGGCAGACCCTGGCTGGCCACTTCCAGAACCCACCTATCTGTGGTGACAACGGACCAGGTGGAAAGAAGTGGTGGAGCCGGCTCCCCATGGGACAGGTATCAGGGTGGCGACCGCCATCCCATCACTGAGCAGGCTTGGAGGAGGAAGATCCAGCCGGGGGACTGCCAGCTCCCTTCCCTCTGGGCTTGCGGACTGATGAGGCCGCTGACTTGGCCTCAGGTCACCAAGATTGAGTCTGCTGGCCCTACTGGTGCTGGGCTGGTTTGGCCACAGGAATGGAGGACCGAAAGGGCTCGCGCTTCTGGTGCTTAGAGTCCAGGGTGGCACTGGACTTTTCAATGCACTGGAGGTGACTCTCCACACCAGACTCGAACAGGTCGGTGCCCAAAAAGAGGACATCTGCCAGCTTGTGTTGGGCATCCGTCGTGAAGGTTGAGATCCTCAACCAAGCTCTATGACGCATGGCCACTGCGGCTGCGACTGAGTGTGCACAAGAGTCACCAATATCCAGAGCCGTCTGAAGTTGCTGTATCGTCACTGCCCTCCTCTGGTCTTGGGCATGCTTGACCATGGTCTGGAGGATCATCTGGGAGGTGAGGAGTTACCTCATCCAGGGAACCCATCAGGGAATGAGGGAAGTGTGCCATCAGTACGGCTGAGCAAGCCTGGTGAAGGCTGAGCAAAGAGGCAGCATAGACTTTCTTAGCCGAATGGTCCAGCTTCTTGGACTCTTTGTCCAGCGGTCTATCGATGTCCCCTGTATTGCTCAAGTGCTGGAAGATGGAGTCAGCAACCAAACCCTCGGTTGAAGGATATTACAAAATCCCTAAAAGGGAGCTGGTTGGTACTACACACTTGCGGGCCATCTGGGCCGAAGGCACTGGACAAGAGGTGGAATGCTGCCAAAGCTCCAGTTCCAGACCGACAATGACTTTGGCCACTGGGAAGGCCTCTGTGGGAGAATCCCCTTTGTCCAGAATCTCTGTGAGGGGATACCAAGGCCATTTCTGGACAGGCTTGAGCTCCATCCCTGTGGACTCGGAGATGAGCCGAAGAATGCTCATGAACAAGGAAGGACCTTCATCCGTGGAGATGCCCCCCACTGACTCAGTGTCGATGGGACCTAAGTGCAGTGAGGAGTCTGCATAAAGTGGGTGGCCACTAGTGTCATCCTCGACCCACCTAGGACGGTCAGGAGTGAGGGTGACTGACAACCAGTGGGGAAGCCGCTTGGATGGCTGAGCCTCCTTTGTCGGAGCTCTGATCGTCTGCTGTTTAGGTGGCAGCTCCACTACAATGGACAGAGAGGCCTGCTGCAGCCCAGTCGACAAGGTCTGCACCAACTCCACTGGGGGAGGGACGGTGATGACTAACCCGGATGGGGGAGTCGACATCAGCCATTTGGGCGACAGACACTTAATGGCTGGGTTAGAAACTGGCATTGGCTTCGATCCAGACAAAACCAGCTCCTGCCACATCAAATCTTCATAGCATTGACGCAGCTTGCAGAGAAGCCTGTACTCATCCAAGGAGGATGAAAAAGAGTAGCAGCAGCATTGATTTCCATGGTGCCGGGAGTGAGATCTGCCCGACTTGGAGGAGAAAGACTGAGACCTCGAACATTGTGGTGCCAACGGGCAGCCTCAGAGGGAGCCGGGGAACCCCGTGGCTCCTCCTGGTCAGGGTCTGGCCGGTTTGGCTCAGCAGGCTGGGTCAATCTGTCAGAGGTCACCGGAAGGACCAGAGTCCTAAACAGAGAGTTAGCAGCCTCTTCAGATGACAACCAGTTGACTGGGTTGAGAAAAATCTTGTCTGCATTGTCAGCCAGCGTATCAGCCAACTGGTCTGATGGAGGCACCATGAAACCAGTGGCCAAGGCTGCGGTATCGACCGAAGTTGAAACTGGAGTCTCCAGAGAATGGGAACATTCTCAATCCCAGGAACGCTGATGATGAGTCTTCTCCTTGTCTTTCTTCGACTCCTTCTTGTGAAAGCATGAACCATGTGATCCCGAAGGACCCTGTTCTTTAGTTGAGAGGGATAGGCACAGCTCCTTGAAGGAAACCGAGTAAGTGGAGCCCAACTGGAGCGGAACAAAGGCCAAAGCCAAAGAGGATTGAGCAGCAGCCTGGGCCACCTCTTCCTCGAAGGCCTTGAGCTGTTCAAGCTGCTCAGCGGACCCCGCAGCTGGGGAGACCACCCAATGGAAGTCCTTGGACTTAACCGTTGGGTAACTCTTCTCCGGTTACCCCAGCTGGAGTCGGGCAGCGCGGTCATCCAACACATTCGGGTGGAAGGACCAACAGATATCGCAGGCCTGCAGATCGTGAACATTGTCTAAACAGTACATGCACGTGATATGAATGTTGGTCTGCTACATTGTCTGCCCACAGAGGCACCTATGAAACCTTGAAGCGGTCTTGTCTTCCATCATGGGAGTGATAGAAGAAAAAGTTGAAGTCGTAATTTGTACGAGTTTTAAAGTAAGTTTAGTAAGCAAATTCGAAGATTCGAGCGCCAGGACTAACTACACGCGGGAGCAGTAAGAAGGGAACCAGAACCTTCCAAGCAGAAAGGAAGATCTGGTGTCTAGGGGCGTAGCTGAGGGTTTTACCACCCAGGTGCGTGAGAGGAGCCAGGTTGAAGAAATTCTGGCAGGAATTAAAGGGGAAAGGCATTTTCCAGACATTGTGGATGGAATATCATATCCATGTCACTAGAAACACAGGTTGCTCACCTGTAACAGTAGTTCTAGGAGTGGGATATGTTGTTCATCCACACTTACTGGCAGTGTCCTTTCCCATTAAGGTGTGCCGGAAAGTTTTCAAGCTGGCTCTTCCCACCCACCCAGGTGGTTTATCCCTCGGCTCCACCCCATGACACCAGATCTTGCCCACCGGAAGCAGTGCTGTGCACCTCAGCCAGGGGAGGTCGGGTGGGTCTGTGCGGATAAACAACGTATAAGCTCCTAGAGCTACTGTTACAGGTGAGCAACCTGTGTTTCTAGGGACGTGAATATGTTGTTGTATCCACATTTACTGGTAGACTCCTAGCTGTTCTCCGAGAGGGAGGCATGGCACACACACCCTACTTAGGGAACAGAGATTGGAGAACTGATGCCCCAAAACCAGCATCCCAGCTTGACTCAAAGTCAATGTGGTAATGGGAAATGAAGGTGTGTGCTGACTTCCGGTTAGCAGCCCTGCAGATTTCCTGCATAGGGACGTCCCTAGAAGTAGCCATGGACGCAGCAGTATGGCGGGTATAATAAGCCCTTAGCCCTCCGGGAGGCTCCCTACCCGCCAACATATAGCAGAGATAAATGCAGGATGTGATTCACCTGCCAATCATTTGCTTGGCTGCAGGTCTGCCAGGTACGGCTTCAGCGTAGGTGACAAACAGCTGGCGAACCTCTCCCTGAACTACAGCCATGCATTCTTTATAGTAAGTGAGTGATCGCCTCAGGTCCAGAGTATGGAGCCTGTGTTCAGCCTCCAAGGTGTGATTCAGGAAGAACACTGGAAGAGCCATCACCTAGATCAGGTGAAACTCTGACACAAACTTCGGGAGGAACTTTGGGTTGGGGCACAGGATAATCTTGTCACTGTGAAAGCACCTGGAGCTCACTGATCCTTTTGGCTGACATTATAGCCACCGGGAAGGCAGTCTTCCACAACAGGTGAGACAAGTCACATCTGTGCATTGGTTCGAATGGCTTGCCCATGAGCTTTACCAAAACCAGCAACAAGTCCCACGGTGGTGGTAGTACATGCACCGGAGGGTAAATGTGGTCAAGGCCTTTGAAAAAGTGCCAGACCACCTTCCCCTACACCACTGACTGCTGACCAGCCATGCCCGGTAAGCAGAGATGGCTGCTAAGTGCACCTTAAGGGTCGTTGACTAAAGTCCTCCTTTGGAGAGGGACCACAGGTAGTCCAAAATGCTAGCCAACTGACAGGACAAAGGGTCCAGCCCCTTGCCCTGACACCAAATGGAGAATCTCTTCCATTTGAAGGCATAGCATTTTCTGGTCAATTGCTTTCTAGATACTTCAACCACAGTGAGGAAATCTTCAGAGAGACCCAAAGCCTAGAACTTTAGCCACTCAGGAACCAGGCTGTCAGGTGCAGAGACTGAAGGTCTGGTTGGAGTATCTTCTCCTGATTGACGAAGACAGCAGGTCCAGGTGTATAGAAAGACGCCTCGGGAGCCTGTTGCTGAGGCTGAGAAGATTGGGGTACAAAAATTGGCATGGCCAGTCTGGAGCCACCAAGATCACCTGCATCTTGTCCCTCCTGACCTTGAACAGCACCATGTGGATCAAGGGAAGTAGAGGGAAGGCACAGAAGAGGCCTGGGGTCCACGGCCTCAAGAAGGCATCCCACTAGAACAGCCTCAGCTTTGCATTCTTCCTGGAGGCAAACAGGTCCACCTGAGGGTGCCCAACTAGGAGAACAGACTGTGAACTACCTCCAGATGAAGAGACCACTCGTGAAACGCCTCACCTACCCAACTGAGAGCATCCGCCAGCTGATTGGAGGCTCTTGTGCATGGATGGCTAGGAGATCCACCTCCAGGCTGCGCACAACAGACCATATGCAGAGAGCTTCCTTGCACAAAGGCAGAGAGCGTGTCCCACTCTGCTTGTTGAGGTAGTACATGGTTGTGGTGTTGTCTGTCTGGGCTTGGACCACTTGACCCTGAACATACGAAGTGAATGCAGTCAGCACCAATCGAACTGCCCAGAGCTCCAGCAGGTTGATGTGACATCGGGACTCCTTGGGGGTCCAGAGCCCATAGACTCTATATTCCCCCCGATGGGCACCCCAGCCTGCGAGAGAGGCATCAGTCATCAGGATGACCATCGGCTCAGGGTGGACATATGGGATCCCTTCCTGCAGATGCTATGGGACAAACCACCACTGGAGGGCATCCCACATCCTCTGGGTCACAGTGACCAGCTGGTCGAAGTGACCTTTGCACTGAGACCACTGACTGACCAGCTCCCACTGCAGGGAGCGCATATTCCAACAGGCCTAAAGGACCACGCTGGTGCAGGCTGCCATGTAACCTAAAAGGACAGGAAGTCCCAGGCAGGGTGCAATTGCCCAACCCAAAATGATGAGGTAAAGGAAGAGAGAACCTCTGCCCTGTCCACTGGGAACTGGGCTTTGGCTCAGAAAGAGTAGAGCTCTGCCCTGATAAAGCTGATTACCTGCGATGGCACAAATTCTGACTTGGCCTCATTGACCAGGAGGCTAAGGTTGACAAAGGTTTGGAGGGCCAGGTCACTGGACCACTCCACCTCCTGCCTGGAGGGATCTGCAATCAACCAGTCGTCCAGGTAGGAGTACACCCGGACCCCTCAGTGCCTCAGATAAGCTGCCACTACTGCCATGCATTTGGTGAAGGCCCTGGGGGTCGAGGAGAGGCTGAAAGGCATGGCCAGAACTCGTAGAGGGTTCCCACGACTTGAAAGCAGAGGAACCATCAATGGGATGGACAGATCGGGACATGAAAGAATGTGTCCTGAAGATCCAGGGAACAAAATCACATGTCTTGCTCTAGAGATGGTATGATCTCGGCTTGGAGGGTACTGCTTATATTCCAGAGGCAGACCCTGCCTGACCACTTCCAGCACCCACATGTCCATTCTGACAGCAGACCAGGCAGAGAGGAAGAGGCAGAGCCGGCCCCCCACAGGCGGACCCAGGGGAGGTGAGACAGGCATAATGGTGCCAGCCCTAATCCTGTCACCAAGCAGGCTTGGAGAGGAGGACCCGGCTGAGGAGCCACCAGGTCTCTTCCCTCCAGGATTACAGACCACTGATGAGGTCACTTACTAGGGCCTGGGTCATCAAGACTGAGCCTGCTGGCCCAGCTGATGCTGGGCTGGTTTTGCCACAGGAGTAGAGGACTGAAAGAGCTTTCACTTCTTCTGCCTAGAGCCCTTGGGATCCTTCTTCATGGATGTCACAGAGTCCAAGGTGGCACTGGACTTCTCGATACACTGGAGGTGACCCTCCACACCAGGCCCAAACAAGTCAGTGCCCAGGAATGGAACATCCGCCAGCTTGTCCTGAGTGTCTGCTGTGAAGGTCAAGCTCCATAGTCAAGCCCTACAGCGCATGGCAACTGCAGATGCCGCCGTGCGGGAACAGGAATCCCCCGGGTCCAGAGCCGTCTGAAGTTGCTGCTTGGCCACAGCCCAACCCTGATCCCAGACCTGCAGGTCCGCAGGTAGGTGAGGAATCACCTCATCCAAAGAGCCCAAGAGGGCATGGGTGAAGTGTGCCACCATGACGGCCAAGCTCGCCTGGTGAAGGCCGAGCGAGGAGGCAGCATAGTCTTTTTTAACTACATGGTCCAGTTTCTTGGACTCCTTGTCCGGTGGCTTGTTGACATCCCCGGTATTACCCAAGCACTGAAACACGGAGTCGGCCACTAATCCCTCAGCTGAGGGGGGCTTCATGAAACCCAAGGGGGTACCGATGAACACCGCATATTTGCGAGTCACAGAGCAGGAGGCAGGGCACTGCCAAAGCTTCAAGGCTGGGCCAACAATGACCTCAGCCACTGGGAAAGTCTCCATTGTAGAGTCCCCTTTGTCCAGAATCTCTGTAAGGGGATAGTGAGCCTGCTTCTGGATGGGCTCCAGTTTCATCCCCATAGACTCAGAGATGAGGTAAAGGATGCCTTGGAAGGAAGTGGACTCTTCCTTCATTGGGAGATCCTGCACAGATACCAAATCGACCAGACAGGAATGCAGTGAGGAATCCTCGGACTCGGAGGAATCAGCATAAAGCGGCCAGCCACCCGAGTCACCCTCAACCCACTGCAGATGGTCAGGCGTGAGGGTGACCAACAGCCAATGGGGAACCCAGCTGAGACTCCTTAGTTGGAACGCCGGTCAGTGGCTGCTTGGGCAGCAGCTCCACCATGATTGGTGGAGAGGCCAGCTTGGGCCAAACTGAGACGGTCTGGACTGGCTCCCCTGGGAGAGGGGCAGTCTCGACCGACACCACAGGGGCAGTCTGTGTCTGCCTGTTGGGTGATTGCCAAATGATGTCTGGTGTGAGAGCTGAGGTCGGGTTCAGATTGGCCAGCACCAGCTCTTCCCACATAAAGTCTTTGTAGCTTCGATGCGACTTGCGCCGAGGCCTCTCCTCACCGGAGGGGACGAAGATAAGGAATAGCGGCAGTGCCACTTCTTGTGACATCGAGAGAGGGAATGCCGATGATGTCAGAACTGCTCAACCCACTAGAGGAGGAAGACTGAGACATCGTTATCGGCCATTAGGGGTACCAACGGGGGATCTCGGAGGGAGCCAGGGAGTGCCACATCTCCTTCTGGTCAGGGTCGGAGACCGGAGGGATCTGTTCAGTGGACTGAGCAGCCACTTCTGAGGTCACGGGCTGGACCAGAGTCCTGAAAAGAGAATTGTCGGCCTCTTCGGATGACAACCAGTCCATAGGGTTGAGAAAAATCTCATCTGCATCATTGGCCGGCATCTTGACCAACTGACCTGACAGGGTCTCTATGAAGCTACAACCATGGTCAAAACCTGGGAGTCCTGAGACCAAGAATGTTCCTGGTCCCATGAACGTCAAAGGTGAGTCCTCTCTTTCTCTTTTTTTGACTCTTTCTTGCGAGAGTATGAGCTGTATGATCCAAAAGGACCCTGCCCCTTAGTTGGGAGGGACAGGAATAGCTCCTTGTAGGAGCCCGAAAAAGTAGATCCCAGTTGGAGCGGAACGAAGGCAGAAGCTGAGGAGGACTGCTCAGTGGCCCAAACCGCCTCCTCCTTGAAGGTTGTAAGTTGTTCCAGCTGCTTGGCGGACCCCACAGCCACAGAGACCACCCAACAGGAATCTTTAGACTTGACCAGCAGATGTCGTTTCTCTGGGTGGCCCAACTGAAGGCGCATGAGGCGGTCCTCAAGGACCGTTACGCGAAATGATCAACAAATGTTGCAGGCCTGGGTATCATGTTCATGGCCCAAGCAGTAGACACATGTGACGTGTGGGTCGGTATGCAGCATCTTCTGCCTGCATGGGCACTGGCGAAATGTGGGCACTATCTTGTCCTTCATGGTCACGATCGAAATGAGGATAAAAACTGGTAAGAGCTGGTTTAGAAATAATTCCCAAAAATGTAAGCGTTAGGGCCTACTCAACGTGAAAGCGGTAAGGAGGGAACCTGCTTCTTCTAGCGGAAAGGAAGATCTGGCGTCATGGGGTACAGCCAAGGGATATACCACCTGGATAGGTGGGAAAAGCCAGCTTGAAGACTTTCCGGCACATCTTAAAGGGAAAGGACACTACCAGTAAATGTGGATAAAACAACACATCCACACCGCTAGAAAAAAAAAGATATACTGGTGACATTATATCATTATCATGTAACAGCAGTATTTGTGTTGTCAATATAGAAACGGACAATTTTCTCAAGCTATATATACACACACAGTATATATTTACATCACAGCAGAGGCATTTTTTTTTAATAAAAAAATACTGCAGATATACTTTTTCCACAATCACAAAGTAGAATGATATAATTTTTTAATAGCAACATGAAAATTTCAAGACAATTAAAAAAAAAACACTGAAAAATAATTATTTGTACTTTTTCTGACTTTTGGTATTATTCACCATGATTTAATTAGTATTTACATAGAGAATAAAGGGTGGGGTGAGGTGTAAAATCGAGTTTTACACACCACCCCATCTTTTATTTTATATAATTGCTGGCGAGCACTTTTTTTGCCACAGTAGTTATATAAAATATATATTTTTTTAAAATGATCATTGGTTTTACTTACCGCTGAGCAGTGGTAGTAGCAGGTATCCAATGTGAGTAAAGTGTGAAAGCAGCTGGGGCATGCGCAGAGTCTGGGAAATGTTTGCTGTAATAACCAGCTGGTTATTATGGCAAATATCAACCGGGTTTTCATTAGGGGAAAAGTGCCCATCAGTAATTATATAACAATGATGCCAATAAACATATATCATATGCCTTAAATCACTTGGCAAACATTTCAGTCTCTACCTCCAGCAGTACCAATTCCTGTCTGCAAAAGCATCAGAACATAATAAATATTAAAAAATACACTTGTACTTACACTAAAAATACACTGCACAAGGGAGGCTGCAAGGAGGAAGAAGGGAATTACAGACCTGTCGGCCTCACATTAGTGGTGGGCAAGGTGATGGAGGTGCTAATAAAGGAACGAGCGGTAAAGTACTTAACGGACAACAAACTACTAGATGAAAAGCAACATGGATTCACTAGTGGGAGATCTTGCCAAACAAATCTGCTAGAATTTGTTGATGGAGTAACAAAGGTGGTTGATCAAGGAGGGGCAATTGATGTTGCCTACCTGGACTTCAGTAAGGCCTTTGACTCTGTCCCTCACCGCAGGCTGGTAAAACATAGCAATATAGACTTTGATGGCAGTTAAGGACAGCTTGGCCCACCCAGTCTGTCCATTTCCCTACATATTTGATAAGCTGCAGATACTAGTTAACCAACAGCCTACTTCTTACTACCCCCCACCAGAATTGCCTTATGTCCGTCCCATGCATTCTTTAATTCCTCTACTGTTTTTGACTCCACTACCTCCTCAGGAAGGCCGTTCCATGCATCCACCACCATCTCCATGAAAAAAATATTTCCTCATGTTGCCCCTGAGTTGTCCCTCCTCTATCTTCAAATTTGCACCCTTGTTCCTGCACACTTCTTTTTCTGAAAGATGCTACCCTCTTGGAATCTGTTGATTCCCTTGAGATACTTGAAAGTTTCTATCATGTCCCCCCTCTCCCTCCTTTCCTCAAGGGTATACATATTAAGCTCTTTTAGTCTCTCTTCATATGGCTTCTGGTGCAGACCCTGCACCATTTGAGTTGCACTCCTCTGGACTGCCTCCATCCTGTCTACATCCTTATGGAGATGGGGTCTCCAGAACTGCATGCAGTATTCCAGATGGGGTCTCACCAACTGTCTGTACACAGGCATAACAAATTACTGTTTTCTACTGGTGATGCCTCTCCCGATGTATCCCAGTATCCTCCAGCCCCGCTTATTGCCTTCTCACATTGCTTGCTTACCCGTAGGTCATCGGATATGACTACCCCCAGGTCTCTTTCCATTTTTGTTGTCAGTAATCCCCCCCCCCCATAAATAAGACAGAAATCCTGGGAGTGGGACAGAAAATAATTAGATGGGTGGAAAACTGGCTTAAGGATAGAAGTCAGAGAGTGGTGGTAAATGGTATACATTCTAGGGTAAGGAAGGTTACGTGTGGGGTTCCTTAAGGGTCTGTACTAGGACCAATCCTTTATAACATATATATCAGTAGTATATCAGAGGGAAATGAAGGGAAAATCAGTCTGTTTGCAGATGATGCAAAGTTATGGAATAGGGTCGACATCGAAGGAGGGGTTGAGGCCATGAGGAGGGATTTGAGTATACTAGAGAAATGGTCAGAAACATGACAGCTGAAGTAAAATACAAATAGAGTTGTGCGAAACTGGAATATTTCGCCGAGCAAAATATTTTGCGTAATTAACACATTACGCGAAATGTTTGGCTTAGAAATGTAAAATTTTGCCCGCAGTTAGGAGTGAAATTTCACCCCTTGTCAGTGAAATTTCGCTATGGCAATTCCACCCAGAGGTGAAATTTTGCCACCTGCAGTGGAATTTTGCTACCTGCGAGAGTACTTTTGCCTCCTGTTCCATGGTAAAATTGTGTTCAAACTTCTCTCTGGCGTCTAGTGGTCCCCCGGCTGTCACTGGCCATAAACATTAATAAGCACCCTCCCCCCTAAAGTTACCCTGCCACCTCTGATTTTTTATTTTTTTTTTTAAATATACCCTTCACTCCCTGGTGTCTAGTGGTTCCCCCCTGGCCGTTAAACATTAATCAGCCCCAAAAGGTACCTCGCCTCCGTTATTTGTTGTTTAATAAAAAAAATATACCCTTCACTCCCAGTCCCTGGTGTCTAGTGGTCCCCCACCGCCGTCACTGGTCATAAACATTAATAAGCACCCCCTCTCCAAGTTATCCTGCCACCTCATTCATTCATTCAGGTGCTCAGTTGGGCTGCTGGCCATGAAGGTGAGTGAAGCTGTGCAGTGGCCGATCAGGAGACGGATATGGGGCTGAGTGGAGTGCTACAATACTGATGTGGGGGTCCACTAGACACCAGGAAGTGAAGGGTATACTTTTTTTTTTTTTTTTTACAAACAACAGAGGTGGCAGGATAACTTTTGGTGGGGGAGTGCTCATTAATGTTTACAGCCAGTGACGGCCGGGGGGGGGGGACCACTAGACACCAGACAGTGGAGGTGGGTGAATTTTTTTTTAAATAAAGCAAACTGGGGTGCAGGGTAACGTATATGTGTGTGTGTGTGTGTGTGTGGAGGGGTTCAATTTACATTGTGGGCAGCAGCAATGGATGAAATTGCAGGCAAAATTTTGCTGCAATTTCGCAAAACATTTCACCTGGCGAAATTGCTGATTTTGCGGCAATTTTGCCGGAAAAGTTTTATTTTGTTGCATCGCTAAATAGAAAGAAGTGTGCAGTGATGCATACAGAGCATTAAAACTGACTGGCCAAGTACTCACTGGGGAGAGAGCAGATAAAGCAAACAGAACAGGAAAGCAATCTGGGGATTATAATATCAAACAACCTTAGGGTAAGTGACCAATGTAGTAAGGTGGTTGGCAAAGCTAATAGAATGATGGTGTGCATAAGAAGGGGCATAACTAGTAGGAAGAGGGAGGTGCAGTTCTGGAGGCCTCACTTAAGAAAGGACATAGAAGTAATAGAAAAGGTTCAGAGAAGGGCAACAAAAATGGTGCAGGGTATGCAAGGGAAACCATATGAGACAAGACTGAGAGAATTAAATCTGTATATGTTGGAGTTTAGAAGAGAGAGAGGAGACATGATAGAGACATTCAAGTACATGAAGACGATGAATAAAGTGAGGGAAGGAAATCTATTTAAAAGGAAAACTGAAGTAAACAAGAGGTCATACTTTAAGATTGGAAGAAGGAAGATTTAAAGGTAATGTAAGGGGGTTTTATTTCACTGAGAGGGTGGTTGAAGCCTGGAACAGCTTAACTGAGGTGGTGGTGGATGCCGAAACGGTGGAGGGATTCAAGAGAATGTTGGATAGACATATGGGGTTGGTTAGAGGACAGAGGATGTGCTCCTTGTGCACTGGTGACAAGTAGGGAAGGGGGGAGATGGGCAGACTGGATGGGCAAGGATCGTCCTGTTCTGCTGACACATTGCTATGATACTATGATACTTACCTATCTGATGGAGATGTGAAGTCCATAATGGAAAGGTGGTCATCAATTGTCATCAGTATGAAGATGGAAGAAGTGACTCACTTCAGTGGGACTCATACAGAAACCAAACACAGATGAGCAGAGGAGAAGGGGGTGTAAATGTCCAAACACAAACATCAGAAAGGCATTTGCAAAATCCATCTAGTGTAGTCATGCCATCCACATCATCTTCCATGAGTATGAGCCATATTGGATGCCCTTGGGATTTTTATTTATTTATTTGAAAGTTTGTGACTGGGAGAGGCACACTAAGCCGCAGCTTATTTCCAGGTGTGACATGAGGGTAAGGGAAGGGGAATATGTGTACACATGTAGACTGACTTACAGAACCAGATTAAGCTGTTGGTGGTATTTTAGTGAATGGCAGGAATTTGGCCAGAACACCGGGGAAATTCCCCATCACTGCTGTAGGGGAAACCTCTCATTATCTGACCATTTGCCAAGATGGCCGACACCTTCCTGGCAGAGTGCAAGTCAGCACTGGATACAGGGGAGTCTACCTCCTCCTCTATATCGGATTTACTAGAGGTACCAGCATTATCTGCTTCTTTAAAACAAGAACTGATTATGGACACTGCTGTTTCTAATACCCGAGACGCCAAGGACTCCATGCCTCTTAACATTCACCTCTGAAGCAATCCTACCTCTGGCTCTTGAGGACCGTAAGCTCCTGCATCTTACTATGCTCACAGAAGAAGAAATGGATACATTTTTATTTACCTTTGGGCAGCCAGCAGCTCCAGCTCCCCAGACATCCTCTTCTGCCTGTGGGACTCCGTGGGGAATGCCGCCCCAGTAGGATGCCGCAGAGAATGAGGGTGCTCTTTCTGTGCCACAGCCCAAGGGTATCCCCTCCCAAAACATAGACCCAATCTTTGGACCTTCAGCTTTTCAGCCCACTCCTTGGGAAGCTCTGGCTTTACCAGTCCAGCCACCGACATGGAGTTCTGCTAACCCGTTTTCCATCACTCCGGATCCAAACACACACCACAGCATGCTACTTTGGCTTCACACACAGTCCTGCTACAGGATATGGAGCAGCAAGCTTTTGTATATCCAGATAAGGGAACAGATGAGAGTCCTCCACTACCTTTTCTGCAAGTTATAAATCCACTACCAACAAGTGGGCCTGCTATACAGTCTGCTGTTCATTCTCGTCCCTCTCTGATTGAGGGTGCATCAAGGATGTTGCCCACATGAGGGAGCTCTACCGTAACACCACCGGCTCTATCCTCTACATCAGCCACGTCTGCGGCTACTGAACACTCTGCCCCCTAGTCTGCAGAAGCAGAACTCTTGGCTGCTGGCTAGCAGAAAACAAATGATGGTGCTGGCTGGGATCCATGACCTCCTCTTCTACCTGTGCTCAGGACACTACTCAGACTCCCTCTTCTTCATCGACTGCCCTTTTGGACAGATCTGGACACATTGGTTTGTTGACCACAGACTGCCCTCCTTCAGAGTGCCAGGGCCATCCACAGCACCAGCCAACTCCGCATGCTGCCACCTCTACTCCTGGTCCTTCGACCACTTCAGGACCTCATGGCCAGTTTAAAATGTCTGATCTCTTTTCTTTGCCCAGAGAATTGATTGTGAGGCACAATGTGGTGTGGATTCGTTATTAGGGTGGCTTGGACTACCCTACAGACAGGACTTATGTAATCTGGAAACTATTGAAGGACTTGATGGGGGTTTTGGCTGCAGATTTGAATGCAGTAATTCACATCGCAGGGGAAGAAACCTTTGATGTCAGCTTTTGTACAATAGCATCTTTGGACTCTTTTTGGTTCAAATTTGACAAACTGAAAACTGCCTCAGTTTGGTCCCCCTTTTTGTGGCCATTCTCGTCTAAGCCTACTATCAAAACCATTATCCTGTTGTTTTACAACAATTGTGTTAACATTATGGATGTCCTTTACTGGCTCCAAAAACGCTGCAAGGGGTTGGACATCCCTACCTTTGTTATTGATTGTGAACAGTTGTGGACAGGTGGTTGGTGGGTTAAAGTACAACTTCGCCAAGATGCCTTGAGCATTGATCACCTCCCTGAGAATTTTTATATTGGGCATAATAAAGGTAATTGTTTTTACCCAGGGTAACCCCGCACCTGTCATAAATGTGGGTCCCGCATGCATTTGAGTTCCATTTGTCATGCAACATGCTGCAATTGTTGTTTAGAGTATGGTCACATCATTTCTTCCTGTCCTAACCTAAATATGTGCAACTTGTGTGATGAACAGGGCAATTTTTTCACTCGCTGCCGCTGGGCATCTCATAATCATACTGATGGTCTCAATCAGGATATCCTGATTGCCAAAGGACAAGGTTCAGCAGGAACTGAGAAGAACTTCCCTTGTTCTCTTCCTCCAGCTCCGAAGGATTCCATTTCTTCTGATAACCAAGTGCCCCCCCCACCCCCTCCTGTAATTTCTGAGACTGGCTCAGAACCATTGCCCCGACATTTTCCTGCTTTGGAGGTACCAGCCACAACCCCTTTTCCTCCTGATGACCCAGTGTCAAAGTCTACACCCTTCCCCTTCCCTCCCCACTCCAATGGACGTTGATGAAGTCCGTCTCCCTGCTGCTAAGAAATGTGGTCGCAGAACTGGTGGGAAAACCCATCCTGTTAAAAAATCGGACATCTCCCTCCAGAATGCGTATGCGGCATTGGCCTCTTCTTCCAGCTGACGTGATACAGAAGATGAAGGTGGTGGTTCAGATGCATCCTTCCTCGCTTCAGTTCAGGATCTCTCCTCTGGGGTTGATGACCCCCCCCCGGATGACCTAACTACCAAAAAGTTCAGTGGGAGGACTCACTCCATAATGAACAAGGGTGGGAATGATCCACCTTAAATTTGCCTCCCTCTGTTCCAGGGCAGCTCATGTGCTCAATGCTTAATGTGAACAGCATTAAGTCTTACTGCAAGTGGCTGACCACCTTTTCTCTTTTGGACACCCTCCTAGGAGATGTGTTGTTTCTCCAGTACACCTGGATTAAAACTTTGCATGAAATAAGTGTCTAACGTTTTATGGCCCCATGGACCTTCCTATTGGTCAGTAGGTTTGGACACCTGTGATGGGATGGATATCCTCTTTTGGGGTTATGATGTTCACCTCCATTAGCTGCTTGACATTTCCCCGGTAGAGCTTTGCTCCTGGATATGAAACTTGGACCATGTCTTCTCAGGTTTATTAACATAACGTATATGTCGCTCAGTTGAAGTCTGCCAGGATTCAGTTGTTTTCCAAAATACAACCTGCATACTTCTTAGCCTGTCATCTTAGGTGGTGATTTAAATTGTGGGTTAGACACTGCTGATGGGGGTTCAACCACTAAGGTTTATTGTGACTTTCATTTTCTGTCCAACATGATAACCTACTGTACAGCTCCAGAACAGCCAATGAGCCTCCCCAAATCCCCCTCTTCCTACATTTTCAAAGGCACCCTTACGCACCCGTATTGAGTTTTTATTCCATTCAAAAATGCTCCAGATTTTAAGATCTCAGTTCTGTCCTAAGCAATCTTCTGACCACATGGCTGTGGTCAGTTCCTTTGCTCTGTCTCCCTCGTTTCATCCCCCATGCCACCTTTGGCGACTGAATACTTAGCTCTTGACAGATTCTTCGGTTCAACGGGCCTGGCTGCAGGTCTTTTTGAACAGATGGACAGTCCTGGGAACCTACAATGACTTTGGTAAATGGTGGGAAGATTCCAAATGTGCATTTCACCTTTTCTTTCAACATACAGTATGGCTAAATGCCTTGCCCAGACGAAATACTTCACATATGTCACCCTCTGTTCAATCAATCAATCAATCAAAATCTTTATTCAGCCAGGTGAAACACCATTGAGTAAAACTCATTTGCAAGGGGGACATGGAAAAGGTAGATACCAGCAAAGGATACAGTCGCAGATACAAGAACATTGGCAGACAATAATTAGGTGGTGCACAATTAACATAATAGTTACAACTAGCAAAAAAAAATATACAATAACCAGGTGGAGCACAATTAACATAGCAGTTTCAACTAGTAAAAGGAAATATACATATAATGGGGGACATATAATTCAGATGCAGTGTATGGACAGGCAAGTGCAAAATACAGAAGACAAGATCTGTACATGGAGGTACAAGTGAATGCACAACAAGCAAGGCATGACTGCTATACCAACATGTTGACAATACTAAAGCAGCATAACACTTATTTAGGTGTGCACAGAATACACCCAGGGAGAAACACAAAGGGAAGGGGGTATAACAGGTTTAGGAGAAATGTAGACATGGGCAATGGGGAGGGCAGGACAAGGGAGAAGGGAGAGCAGATGCATACAAGGGGTTGGGGAAGCACCTGGTAGGCAAAGGTTAGATAAGCAAATTAGGAATTACCATAGTTAGCTTATGGGCACTTGCAATTCTCCGGGAAGGACCGGGCAAACAGGCCTCTGAAAGAGGATAACGGCACCAGAGAAGCGAGCTGCAACATTTTTTGTACATTGTTCCAGAGGACAGGTAGGGCATGGCTTATAGCCACTCTGCCGAAGCGAGTCCTAGCTTTGGGAATGGAAAGGGAAATGTAAGAGAGACTTCATAGCAAATAGATACCAGTGTTGCAACTAGGTAAGCAGTCCTTGATGTATTGAGGTAGCTTGTTGGTAATGGCCCTATATGTCCAGAGCACGACATTCTTGTGCCTCCCCGAAGCTGAGAGAGCACCAACCCACGCTACTGTACAGGGTGCAGTGATGTGTTGTGTAGAGGGCACCAGTTACAAACCTGAGTGTCTGATGGTACAGGTTGTCTGATTTTGTGAGAGCTACACGCGGGCAGTGCCCATACAAAAAATCTTCGTAGTCGAAGAGGGGCAAGAATGTTGTTTGTACCAGCATTTTTCTCCCCTCTTGTGTTAACAAATGTCTGAGTCTAAAGAATATCCCAAGCCTCTGCTTGAGTTTCTTGGAGATTTCTTTGATATGGACATTGAACGAGAGTTTAGAATTGATCCACACCCCCAGGTATTTAAAGGACTCTACATAGTCCAGAGGTTCACCCAGCAGGGTAAGACATTTAGGTGCTGTTCCAAAAGGGCAAGCATTGGAGGAGTTCACCGAAGGGGGGTAGATCATGGCCTTCATTTTCTTAGCATTTAACAGAAGCTTTGAGTACAGGAGATTAACCTGTAAGTGACTGAATTCAGTTTGGAGGTCACTGCATGCTTGTTCTAAGGTCGGTCTAGCCACGTACAGCACAGTGTCATCAGCAAATAACTGGACATTTGCTGAGCTGGTTCCAGCATTTAGGTCATTTATATAAATGGCGAACAAGAGTGGTCCGAGAATGGACCCTTGAGGAACACCTCTTGGAAGTGGTTTCAAAGGGGAGAGATTGCCCCCCCCCCGCCTTGACCTGCTGATAATGGTCAGTAAGATAGCTGAAGAACCATTCAAGGGATGGGTTCTTAATGCCAATATTTATTAAGGAAGTAAGAAGCACGGTATGGTCTACCTTAAAAAAAAACAGCACTTGTGCGCCCGTAAGCAGATAATCCAGATCCAAATGAAGGTACCAATTAAAGATATTTTATTATGTGCTCTAGCACAAATGGATCTTCATGCAATACACAAAACAGAACGCTCACTATCCCCAGCGCTTCGACTCAGGAAAGAATCTTCATCAGGGGGTAACAATAAACTGATAGAGGGTCCAACTGATCAATTAATTAAATAAATAAATTAACAACACGTAAAAAAATAAACAGGGAACATATTCCACTACAGACAGTGTTATAATACATCTTTAAACACTGGGTGGTGCTGCTGTATAAACGCACAATAGAACCACAGCTGTATATATATAAATACAACAGTTTTTTTAGAAAACACTGTGAACAGTGAAAAACACAATACTTAGTGGTATAACCAACTGAAAAAGTAAATAATGTGAATAACTAAATCACCTGCTCCACTTACTAAACTGTGGTGATAAATTACCAAAGTATAAAAGAAGGACCTCCTGGAAAATGAGGACCAAAAGAACTGGAGGGTAAACCATTAAATAAATATATCCCTCATATAGAAACATACAAACATAGAATTTGACAGCAGATAAGGACTGCTTGGCCTACCTAGTCTGCTCATTTCCCTACCTGATGGATAAGCTGCAGATTCTAGTTAATCAACAGCTTACTTCCTCCTACCCCCACCAGAATTGCCTTATGCCTGTCCCATGCATTCTTGAATTCTCCCACTGTTTCTGACTCCACAACCTCCTCAGGAGGGCTGTTCCATGCATCCACAACTCTCTCTGTGAAAAAATACTTTCTAACATTACCTCTGAGCCCCCCTCTATCTTCAAATTGTGCCCTTGTTCTTGGACATCTCTTCTGAAAGATGCTACCCTCTTGTACTTTATTAATTCCCTTGAGATACTTAAAAGTTTCTATCATGTCCCCCCTCCTTTCCTCAAGGGTATACATATTAAACTGCTTTAGTCTCTCCTCATATGTCTTCTGGTGCAGACCCTGCACCATTTTGGTTGCCCTCCTCTGAACAGCCTCCACTCTGTCTATGTCTTTGTGGAGATGGGGTCTCCAGAATTGCACGCAGTACTCCAGATGGGGTCTCACTAACTGTCTGTACAGAGGGATAACAACTTCCTGTTTTCTACTGTTGATGCCTCTCCCTATGCATCCCAGTACCCCCCCAGCCCTCCTTACTGCCTTCTCACATTGCTTGCCCACCTTTAGGTCATCTGATATAATTACTCCTAGGTCTCTTTCGATTTTTGTAGTTGTTATTAACTCACCCCCCTTTATGTACTCTTTCCCTGTTTTTATTTTTCCCCAGATGATTACCTTGCACTTCTTTGCATTGAATCTGAGCTGCCACATATTTAACCATTCCTCCAACTTTGCCAAGTCCCTTTTCATTCTTTCCACCCCACCTTGTGTATCAAACCTGTTGCAGATCTTTGTGTCATCTGCAAAGAGACACATACCTTTCCTTCCAGGTGCTCTCCAATGTCACTACTAAAGATATTAAAGAGGACATCACTAAGATATTAACTAATAATACAATTGGTTCCTTAGAAAATGCAGCTAAAATAAAGCGCAAAATATACTCAGATAGAGGGATATAAATGTGAGACACTGAAAACAATGAATACAATAACAACACTGAATGAAATGAAAACAAATTGGACCAAACCTCCAGCATGGCATGGCAACAGACAAGAGTAGTAATTGCAAGGCAACCTTAATAGAGGACCCCCTTGTAACTGAGGACCAAGAAACAGCTGGAGGGCAGCCAAATTAAATGGAATGGAAACAGACCTGGGAAGAGACAAAAAAAGAAAATCATTAAGTTACCATCTTGTTCATAACATAAATTTCAGTTGCAAAAGGAGTTTACATTTAATGCATGCAACAAAAGCACATAGAACATGTGAACAGCTATATGTCAGTAAATGTAATCAAAAGAGAATAATATTGTTATTTTTAAAAAAGGTTTCAAATCCCATTTATCGTTAAGTCCTCGGGGTTTTACACTGTGTAGTGTATATCCACTTGTTTTCACGCTGTAACAACAAATTTGGTCTGTCACCCCCATTTCTTAATGGTGGAAGATGTTCAATGCCCACCAATTTTAAACCACCTGGTTTTGACCTGTGACAGTCTGCAAAATGTGCACCTACTGGGGTGTCCTGTTTACCACTTCTAATAGACTGAATATGTTCTTGTATCCTCTGTTTAAGAGGTCTGACTGTTTTCCCTATGTAAAGCAAATTGCATGTGCACCACGGAGCATATACAACATAAGATGTGTCGCAAGTGATAAGTTCCCTGATGTTTATTTTAATGTTTGTATATATGGGATGAGTAAATTCTTTGGCAGGAACCCCAAATTTTCACACATTACAGCGATTACATCTATAATAGCCACAAGAACGCTGTGGTAGTCAAGTAGTCTTACCCATGCTAGTTGTAGCCATTCTACTGTGAACCAACATATCCCTTAGATTTTCACACCTATTAACGGTGACTCTAGGTTTTTTACTTACAGCAAATCCTACATTGTTGTCCCCTAAAAGGATAGGCCAGTTCATGTGTACAAGACTACCTAGCTGGCCTGCAATGTGATTGTAATCTGTGACAAAAGTGCAGGGGGCATTTTCTTTGGCTTCTTTATTCCTAACTGCATCCTTGAGGAGATTGTCCCTGTCCATTTGTTGAACTTTTTCTTTAGTCTGTTTTAAAAGTTCACTACTATAGCCTCTGGCCCTACATCTTTTCAGCAGTTCATCTGTCTGGTTGTTAAAGTCTGTGTCAGAACTACAATTTCTTGTAAGTTTCATTATCTGTCCAAATGGAATAGAGGTTTTAAGACTATAGGGATGGGCACTCCTAGCTAGTAGCAGGGAATTTGTGGCTGTGTCCTTCCTGAAGCACTTAGTCTCAATTTTGTTGTCATTAGCACTTAGGCAAAGGTCCAGAAAGGTAGTAGTAATAGGATCGGTGGAATATGTGAACCTAAGGTTAAATGTGTTAATATTAAGCCATCCCATAAATTAAGATATGTCATCCCTGGATCCTTCCCAAATGTAAAAAATGTCATCAATAAAGCGGTACCAATATGCAATATTCTTTGCAAAGGGATTGTCATCTGAAAACACTCCAGTTTTCTCCCAGAAGCCCAAAAATAAATTAGCATAGCTCGGTGCCATTGATGCACCCATTGCTGTGCCACATTTTTGTAAGTAAAATTCACCCTGAAACTCAAAATAATTATGAGTTAGCAAAGATTCAGTAGCCTCTCAGATAAACTTATGAGGGATATTATCCATTCTTGCTAGTTCTTCCATCCAGAATTCCACTGCTCTTAACCCCATGTTGTGTTGCATGGATGTATAGAGGGATTCAACATCTATACCAATCCAGTTGTAAT
Organism: Neoceratodus forsteri; assembly: GCA_016271365.2. Lineage (NCBI taxonomy): Eukaryota > Metazoa > Chordata > Ceratodontiformes > Ceratodontidae > Neoceratodus > Neoceratodus forsteri. The sequence goes on from CM057449.1 coordinate 742,548,127, forward strand.
TCGTTTTCCATTCAATGTTTTTGACAATATTAAGTACATCTTTATTATCTTTGATATAAGAAGGATGTTCAGACACTTTAAACTGCAGAAAAAAATTAAAAAATGAATTTCCCCAGATTCCGTGTAAGTGAATTACAGCCGGACACTATAGGCCTACCAGGAGGATGCAATACATCTTTATGAACCTTAGGAAGACTTTAAAGCTTGGAATGGTGGTGTTATCCTGCCAAATAAACTCATATTCTTTCTCTAACCCCTGTCAAAAGTATGTTTAAGAAACTGAAACAATTCCTTTTTAAAATCTTGCATACGATCAGAGAGCAGTTTGCAATAATTATTACAGTCATTTACCAGTGAGACCACTATATCACAGTACTGTTCTTTGCTTAGCAGAACAATATTACCCCCCATATCTGCTGGTTTTATTACAACTGATTTATTGTTGCACAGTCCCTCTAGAGCAATCTTTTCCACCTTAGTCATGTTGTAATATCTGGGGCTAACGTGCTGCAAAGATCTCCTGTACCTGCTTACAAACTGTCTTCTCAAAAACCTGAATAGTGGGGTTAAAATATTGGGGCAGCAGGTGGAAGTACATCTGAACCTATCTTTTCTAAGGGTAGACACATGTAAGTTGGTATTCAAAATAGAATTACCTGAGGGTTGAGACTGGAAGGTCAAGGGGTCATTACCCATCTGTTCCTGAAAAATAAGTCCCTCCATTATTTCTAAATTCAAGTCCGCATTTTGTGACCCCAAATCAAAATTCATTTATTAATCAGCAATGTCAGCATCACCAATTTGTGTCCCGTCATTTTGTATGACTGAAATCAGTAAGTCCAAGTCCTCAGTGTCCCTTGTATTCTCCAGTGATAAAGCCCCCGTAGTTCCAGAATTTTGTTTTTGGTAAAAGAATGTTCTCAGTCTTATTTTACGAAAAAACTTGTGTAGATCCACCAATATTTTGAACTCATTCATAGAAGGAATAGGGACAAAATTAAGACCTTTACGGAGTACTAAGGCTTCAATAGGAGTCAGAATGTGTTGTGATAAGTTTATGATTTGTAACTGACTTCCTTGTTCCTGGTCCTTAACGCTCTCTCTATTTTTGATGGTTCTTCGGCCGCCCCTCCTGCCTCTTCTGGTCTTCCTTTTTCTTCCCCTTGTCGTTGGTTCCCTGTAGCAGTTTCTTGAGCTCTGTCTGAAAAAGGCCTTGTTTCAACATAATTTTTCTTTGAATTACCACGATTTTTAAAAAAATAACAAGTTTATTCTCTTTTGATTACATTTAATGACATATAGCTGTTCACATGTTCTATTTGCTTTCGTTGCATGCATTAAATGTAAACTCTTTTTGCAACTGAAATTTATGTTATGAACAAGATGGTAACTTAATGATTTTCTCTTTTTGTCTCTTCCCAGGTCTGTTTCCATTCCATTTCATTTGGCTGCCCTCCAGCTGTTTCTTGGTCCTCACTTACTAGGGGGACCTCTGTTAAGGTTGTCTTGCAGTTACTATTCTGCCTGTTGCCATGACATGCTGGAGGTTTGGTCCAATTTGTTTTCATTTCATTCAGTGTTGTTGTTATTGTATTCATTGTTTTCAGTGTCTCACATTCATACCCATCTATCCGAGTATATTTTGCGCTTTATTTTAGCTGCATTTTCTAAGTAACCAATTGTATTAGTTAATATCTCAGTGATATGAGGGATATATTTATTTGATTAATGGTTCACCCTCCAGTTATTTTGGTCCTCATTTTCTAGGAGGTCCTTCTTTTATATTTTGGTAATTTACCACCACAGTTTATTAAGTGGAGCTGGAGATTTAGTTAATCACATTATTTACTTTTTCTGTTGGTTATACCAGTAAGTATTGTGTTTTTAACTGTTCACAGTGTTTTCTAAAAAAATGTTGTATTTATATATAAGCTGTGGTTCTATTGCGCTTTTATACAGCAGCACCACCTAGTGTTTAAAGATATAGTATAACACTGTCTGTAGTGGAATATTTTCCCTGTTTATTTCTTTTTTTTACATATGTCGTTAATTTATTTAATTAAATGATTAACTGGACCCTTTATATAGGGTCACTCTCTACCAGTTTATTGTTACCCCCTGATGAAGACTCTTCCTTGAGTCGAAGCGCTGGGGATAGTGAGCGTTCTGTTTTGTGTATTGCCTGAAGATCCATTTGTGCTAGAGCACATAATAAAATATCTTTATTTGGTACCTTTGTTTGGATCTGGATTATCTGCTTACGGGTGCACGAGTGCTGGTTTTTTGACTGTTGTTTTGCATGTGGGCTGGCTGACCTAACCTACAGCACCCCCTAATTATCTCCATGCCGATCGCAGCACTTGATTTCTGTGACTATGGTCTACCTTATCAAATGCTTAGCTAAGGTGAAGGAACAGTGTGCAAACAAAGTTCCTGGCATCCAGGGCATTCAGCCAGTCATTTGTGACCTTAGCAAGAGCTGTGATGGTGCTGTGGTGAGGCAAGAAGCCAGATCGGGCTGGGTTTAGAAGGTCAGCATCCTTGATATACTGTCTTAGCTGGGAGTTGACCACCTTTTCAAGGAACTTAGAAAGGGTATGGAGTAGGGAAATAGGAAGGTATTTGCTTAGGTCACTAGTGCTGCCTGATTTAAAGAGTGGTATGATGTGAGCAGTTTTCCATATGGCAGGGAGAGTACCCTGTGCAAGGGACAGGTTAAAGAGATGTGTTATAGGAGGCTAGAGGACATAGTAGCATAGTTTAAGAAAGTACAGCTCAATCAGGTCTGCACCAGTGCTTTTCCTGCAGTCCTGCAGGAGCAGGAGGTCCTCTGCTTCCTGCACTGTGACAGGTGCGAAAGAGAAGGCATTACTTTTGGCCAACGAAACATCATCCTGGAAGGTAGTGTTGGAGGAGCAAAATTTTGCATGAAGGTTAGTAGCCAGGGAGGTATTGAAAGCTAGGCCTGCTGCGGAGAAATGGTTGTTGAAGAGCCCGAGGATTTCATGCTTGTCAGTGGTAGCAGAGGTGCCAGATGAGATTTTGGACAGAAATTGACTAGCAGAGCTATGACCTTGGACTTCCTTTAATGTTTTCCAGAAACTGGCTGAGCTATTGGCAAAGAAATCAAGCTCAGAATGGTAGAAGCTAGATTTCGCGTCCCTGGTCAATCTGGTGCAGCGGTTTCTAGCTGCTCGGAAGGCTCCCCAGTCAGCAGGCTGTTTGGATTTCCTAGCCTTCTTCCAGAGTGAGTCCCTGTGGAGCAGTTCTGTGTCAGGCTGGCAGAGAACCATCAGCAGGTCTTCTTTCTTGTACGAATTTTGGAGAGAGGCACATGTTTATAGATAGAACCGAAGACAATATTGTGAAAGATTTCATAAGCATCAGCTACCAAGGAGGCTAGATAGAAATCTTTTACAATTGGCATGCTGACAATCAAAGAGGAAGGCATTAGGGTCAAAGCACCGCCACAATCTCTTAAAGGCATAGCTAGAGGAGGATACGAACTTAAGGTAAGTTTGAACGCAAGTGATGACACAGTGGTCGCTGATGTCGTTGAAAAATACACCGGAGTGTGAGTAAAGATGGTGTTTGTTGACCAGAATGACAACAAGCAGGGTGCTGTTTTTTGGTTTTTTAAATTAGGGCATGTAGCTTCCATGATAAGCTGTGATAAGCCAAAGTTATCACATAAGTCTTTTAGGGGTTGGGGTGAAGAAGATAACCAATCCATATTGAGATTACACATAATGATGACTTCAGAGGATAGGGAGGTTAGCAAATTAGATATGTGATGTAACACCTTGTTCCCAGCAGAGGGAGGCCTGTAATAACCTATGAGGTGAATTGGGGTCGACGAGGGAAGGAGTAGTTTTAGGGTAGTGCATTCAAATTCCAGAGGTACAGATGTTGAGTCAGCAACAGTGGCAGAGAGATTGTCCCATATGTAGATGGCAACTCCCCCCCCCCCAAGTTGGCCTGTCAGTCCTAAATACATTATAAGAAGGGATGTTTATTTCATAGTCTGCTGTAGACAGCCCCAACCAGGATTCTGTCACCACAGCAACATCAGGGGAGGTGAGGTTGAACCATGCCTGAATAGTGTCGCGTTTCTTTAGAAACTACAGGCATTAATGTGGATCAGGCTTAGCTCCTTTATGTTAGGCAGTGCAGAGGGAGCAGAGATCGGAATGGGAGGGCCAGGGTTAAGTTCAATGTTTCCTGCACAAAGTAGAAGTAGTAAAAGGAAGAGTTTTATGAGAGTGTTTAATAGAAGCTTAAGCAAGCATGATCTAGCCCTTTTGCGAGGACTGGGGATGGAAGGGGTAAGTGGCAGGAAGTATGTGTTACGGAGGCACAGGGATGCATACATAAGAATCATAGTGCAAGAGGAGCATGCAAGGGAAGGGAATTGAGTGGGACAGGGTGCCTATTGTGGTAAATGCAACTTGGAGTCAGGGAACTTGTTGCATAGGTCCCAAGGGCAATAGGTATATGTGGTAGGGGGATGTGAGCAGGGAGTATTGGCCATGTGTTGAGATACCACAAGCAGGGCATAGGGTCAGAGGAGTTAAGAGCAGGAGAGGAACAGGGGGTGATATGTACTAAACATAGAAGACAACTCAGCCAAAGAGTTGAGTAGTTCATTATAGACCCCATGCAGGATACGCAAGCACAGCTGAGTGGAGGTAGAAGATAGACACAGGTACGGGAGCGGGGCAATGAGGAGCACATACAGCTAAAGGACAAGAGAGAGCAGCGGGCAGTTGCTTGGGTCAGGTAAGAACACTGAATGAGCTTGAGCTTATGTGTTTGAAGGGAGCAAACTCAAGGGTAAGCCCTAAGCAAATTATGTGAGTGGGGCTAGGACAATGAAAGAGTAGCTTGCTTAGTTCTTACTGGAGCCAACAGAGTGTATAATACGGAGGAATTGTAGGCTGGCTCAAGCAGCAGCCAGTAGAGAGTCAGGGGTAAAACCAGGGAGGAGTTATGGCACATTTAATAGAGGTCAGAGCCAGGGAGGGTGGGCAGGAGAAAAATACAGTCCAATAATAATTTCAGAAGCCAATAGAGCCGAAGAGTGGACCCACGCTTTTCTTTTTGAAAGCCATGGGGACCGAGCAGCTGTACAAGCCTGGCTTGGTTTGGCAACCAATGGTAGTTCTGGGGCTTATGGGTGGACCAATCACATGCCAGAGTAGACCGTGAAGCAGCCAATGGCAGGAACAGCCATGCTTGAGATCAAGCAGCACAGGAAGTGAGCATACTTGGAGTGAGAGGCCGGGCAGCAGAGCAGATTGTTCCTGGCTGACCCGTTTGATCTCCATGATGCATGTCATGTAGGTAGATTTGACACAAGAAATCCAACAAGTAAAGTCCTGAATGCTTCAATACCAAAATGACCGAGTACAGTCCCTAGCCTCAGAGAGTACGTTTGGCACCCAACGATGTGCCCAGTCTCTTGACCCCTTTAAAGCTTGCGCCTCTCGCTTACACGGTCATTATATGTGGTCCTTACATCGTTCTCCTCAGGATCCATTACACATGGATCTCCAGGATCTGCTAGATATTGCCCACTCATATGTAACTCACACTTTTAGTACCTCCCATCACTTCGCTTCCTGACCGCTTGCTCGTTCCTGCTCCTCCTGCCCTCCCACATGCACTGCTTACCTCTATGCAGGAACCAACTCATTTGCAAGAAGTCTATACTGCTATTAGTGGATTACCCTCCACCATTACCCCGGGTGTGGATGGAGTTCCCCCGGAATTTTGTAAAATATTTCTTCAATACCTTGGTCCCACATTGGTAGTTTAGTTTAATCAGATTTTACAAACTTGGGTGGCTCCCCCATCCCTTTCCCAAGCCCTTTTGATTTTTTTTTATATAAAAAAGATGATTGTTCTCTTTTGCAAAATTGGTGCCCACTGTGCCTCTTTAACACAGATTATAAGAACTTAGCCCATATCATGGCTGCCCGGCTTTCCCAGACAGCCCCGTTGGTGATTTCCCCCTTTCAAGGTTGCGCCATCCCTTTGCGTCATATTTCTGACAACCTAATTCTCCTGCAGGAACATTCTGAACATGGTGGACGAGGCTTATTTACTGGAGTGGTTGTATCCCTGGACCAGGAATGTGTTTTTGATTGCGTAGCACATGACTACTTGTTTACAGTGTTGGACAGGTATGGCCTTCCCCCAATTTTGTCACATGGATAAGGCTTCTGTACACATCTGCTACACTTACCCCCTTGATAAATTCCCATATGGTTACCCCTTCCCTCTAAAAAGAGGCGTCCGTCAAGGCTGCCCTCTTAGCCCCCTCCTTTATGTGTTTTCTAATGACCCTTTACTCTGCCTTTTCCAGTTTTCTCAGACTCTTAGGGGCATATCAATGTCCCCAGATGTACTGGATGTCCACACTTTAGTGTATACGGACAATGTCTGCATTCTGCTCCAGACACATCTTTTCTTCCTCATATGTCCGAGCTTCTCTGCTTCTATTCTCATTTGTCCAGTTCCGCTATTAATTACACCAAGAGTGTGATACGTCCCCTGATTCCTTTACCCTCAGATAGCCCTTTACCCTTTCTAGGTATCCCAGTGCACACTGCCCCTGCAAAACTTCTTGGTATTTATTTTAACCGTCCTTGCCCCAACATTTTTAATTGGGAAACATGTTTGTCAACTGCAGAGATGGTTGTTGGTGTGGAAACACAGAACACTGGCTAAATCTAAATGGGTTTATCTGATTAAATCCCTGTTGCCTCCTTATTTCACCTACCTTAGCTATGTATACCCCCTCCCCCTCCTCTGGAGATCAAATTATATAGCCTCTTTTTTCAAGGGTTGTGGGGATCCCGACTGAACCCAATTAAGAGGGATGTCACATATAGATCCCTACTGCTGGAGGCCTTCACATGGTCAATCCAATAGTTTTCTTACTATAGCATGTTTTTTCTGTCAATTTATTCCCCATTTTTAAGCCTGGCACGACCCCTTGGCTTCCGCTTCTGTCGGATTGGGTGGTGCCTCTCCTAGCTTTTTCTTCCCTGGACCACTTCCATTCTGTTAGATGGCCCTTTTTGATGGTGCTCCCTAGTTACAAGCACATGTTTTATTCGGCTAAAAAACTCTAAGTCTGGAAACTGACTTTTGATGAGTGTACCTGTCTCCTCAGAAAGGGGTTGTATGACGCTATCATTACTCTAAATTTTTCCCCCTGCCCTGGAAGTGAAACTTTGTCATCCTTAAAGAGACTTATCAGTCTCAGCCTGTGCACCTGATATATAGTTGCCTCACCTGGGGGACAGCATGTTAATGTGGAGATGGCCCAAAATAATGTTGCATTTAAAATGCATCATCACTCATAAAATCCCTTACACCAGGTCCTGAGGACTTTCCAATCATAAGAGCCATCTATGCTCCACCCCCACGCTCAGCACAGTTGTGACACAATGCTAGTGAGAGCACGGGGATGCGCTGCATCGTAATCTATGGGCGGCAGCTTTCTGATAATTTTTTTTTATTCCAATGGTCATCTGGTTATAAAATATGGGCAGTGGTCTACTAACAAGGGCCTTGTTAGTTGACCAGTGCCCACATGAGGGTGAGACATTTTGAAGATAGAGGGGGGACGGCTCAGGGGCAATGCTAGGAAGTATTTTTTCATGGACAGGGTGGTGGACGCATGGAACAGCCTTCCTGAGGAGGTTGTGGGGTCAAAAACAGCGGAGGAATTCAAGAATGCATGGGACTGATATAAGGCAATTATAGTGGGGGTAGGAATGGGTTAAGGAGGAAGTAGGCTGCTGGTTAACTAGAATTTACAGCTTATCCAATAGCTAGGGAAATGAGCAGACTAGGTGGGCCAAAGGATTCTTATCTGCCGTCAACGTCTGTGTTTCTATGTTTCATCACCAAGTGACCATTACAATATAAAAAAAGGATCGGAAAGCTGCCACCCATAGATTACAATGAAGCACATCCCTGCGCTCTCCCTAGCGTTGTGTCACAACTTTGCTGAGTGCATGGGCAGAGCATGGACGGCTCTTATGCTCAGGAAGTCCTCGGGACCCGGTGTAAGGGATTTTATGAGTGATGTTGCAATTTAATTACAAAATTATTTTGGGCTATCTCCACATTAACATGCTGTCCCCCAGGTAAGGCCCCATATATCAGGTGCACAGGAGATGTCATGTATCTTGGTGGATCTCTTTAAGACCTTAAACAGGCATTATCCCAACTGTCAAATCCTAAGATCCCACATTTTATGCAGGACGTGATGTTGTTGTGCTTTCATGGAACACTAGCAGTACGAGACTCCTTGAAGCATAAAGCCTTACATGACAGGCTTTGCCCAGCCTTTCTTGCCTTCAAATACCAGAAACACTTTCGCATTTTCTTTTTGAATGCCCAACCAGTGTGGAGTTTCGGCAGCAAATTAGAAACTTGTGGCTTAATCCTGCTTTTTTTTCTGCTAATTATGAAATTGTTGTATTAAACCTTTTTCCTCCTGTGTGGAACCGTTACTCGCCCCAAATTTTGCAATTATGCTTTACAATATTTAAATATTACTTGTGGCAAGCCCGCTGTGCTTTTACTATATAACCGCAGATAGCTCCTCCTGCAGTGGTTGCCAGAATGGTATCACAGTCCCTTTCTCACATGTATGCGACTGATAAGTTACACCTTTCTCCCTCAGCCTTCATCCAGTTAATGACTGGCTTTCATAGAGTTTTCAGTAGCTAATGCTCTACTCGACGGAGCTACGGGGGTCGGAGTGGAAGACCTCTGCAGTCGGGTCCCCCTCCCCCTGCAATGGAAACTTTGCAGCTGAACTCTGTGGGGGTGAAATTTTTAGATAGGGGCTGAATCTCCTGCACTGGCAGAATGGGCAAATTTTTCCTCACCTGAAAGCCAAAGCTGAATCTTGGTGGGGCCAGAGCTCTTGAGTCGGCTAATTTGGGTGCAATTCTCAAAAGAAACCACTCCTGCCTGATCATTTCTGCATCAGGGCTGAATTCTCCCTACCTAAAAGCCAAGCTAAATCCTCTCTCCTGGTGGGGACCGGAGCTCTTGTTTGGCGGAATTTTGGGCGTCAATTTCAAAAGTAATTACTCCTGCCTGATTTGCTCGTTCTGGTCATGACACTTGGCTTAGCCAGCTCCTAAAGGCTGAGACCCAGCACTATGGCTAGGCTTCTTACATTGACAGAGCTACGGGGTCAGAGTGGGATACCTCTGCAGTTGGTCCCCTCCCCTGCAATGGAAACTTGCAGCTGAACTCTGTGGGGCATAATTTCCTGCCCACCCACCCACCCTGTTCCCTCCTCCGTAAATGCGATAACCCCCCACCCACTTCCTCGGGTGGGCCAATCGTCAGTGCCTACAATCGGGTCAGCCGAACCTGCACATGCTGAACACTGCTACGTAACTGGACAAACTTGTGAACTCTCCTCCTTAACCATTTCTTACGCAGTGCTTTCAACAAAACTGCAATACTATCTATTTCCTTACAGTATTAGAATGTCAGCAGAACTGGTTATATAAATCTATAGGCCTTAGCTACCTGCATATGAAGATATGACATAGCTGATTGTGGGAGGTGTACCTACTTCTCTGGACTGCACTAAAGGGCAGCAATTTCTTCCACCCCTGCCTCCACTGTAATTGCAAGGTTCGTAGGCTCCGAACTGGAGGGGGAGCTTTTCTAAACTATTGTTACCTTATTCTCCAATTTATACACTGCATTATTAGAGTCTGTGTTTTTTTCCCATTTGCTACTGCCTCCTTCTCCCTTAACCTGCACTGCCCTCCTGTCACTTGGCCGCACCAGTATTATAGCATAGCTGCCTATCTGTTCTACTGTTACAAAGCTTCCCCAGTACTCTAGTGTATCTGTTTATTCCCCCCTCCTTTGCCAGGACTTGATTATTACCCTTCCCCGAGTTCCCCTGCTGACATGTCTTCTCCCTTGCCCCCTAACTGGTGGCTCAATGCAAAGGGACTAAAAGTTACCTACATCAATGTCCACAGCCTCCTTGCTAACCTCCCGGAGCTGACGGCCTGGGTTGCTCACTATAATCCGGACGTCCTGGGGATCTCTGAAACATGGCACAGGCCAGCCTCCCCTGACTCTGTCTGCGCCCTCCCTGGGTACAACACTGTCAGGCAGGATAGGGCGAAGGGGTGGGCTACTGCTCTACTACAAGGCCCACCTTAATGTGACTGTCATACCCCACCCTGCCTCCCCCTCATGCGAGTTCCTACATGCCCTCCTCCTGTTGGGCAACTCCAAAAAGCTCCACCTAGCTTGTGTTTATAACCCTCCAAAAGGTGGGGCTTGAGGCCTTTCCTACCTCCTTGACTATCTCAGTCCTAAGGTGGGTACTAGTGAACTCCTTGCGTTTGGAGACTTCAACCTAAACTGGCTGGGTGACCACTCCAACTTAGAGGAGCCCCTACTGTCAGGCTTGGCCCTTAGCCAACTTATCTCCTAATCAGCCAGACCATCCTCCACAGGGATAAATGGTACCATTATTGACTGGATGCTGAGCAACAGGCCTGACCGCATTACAGCATCTGGCCTCTTCCCAGACTCCACCTCAGACCACTTCCCCCACCTACTGCATCTGGAAAGTCCTCGCCCCCAGGGTCTCACATAAAGTAATTCAGATGAGTGACGACTCGAAATTCATCACTAGTTACGTCCTTGCTGACCTCTGCCAGTCTGACTGGTCTCAGGTTACAGCAGCCTGTGACCCCACAGCTGCCCTTGACTGCTTCCTATCCATATTCACCCCCCTTCAGGATAGGCAAGCCCCTCTCACAAAAAGGAGGGTGAGGGGCATGGTCAGCAAATGGCTGAATGGTGGCCTGTTTGCCCTAATGAAGCATAGGGACAAACTCTGGCTAAAATTCAAAGCCTCTGGGGACAGTTCGGACTTTGCGCAATAAAGGCAGCTCAGGAACTCCTGTAAGAGGGCTATTCGCTCGGCAAAGAGCGAATACTGTAAATCCTACCTTGAAACCTCAGCCAATAATCCAAGGAGCTTCTGACGTACCATCAAACACACAGTGAGTGGTCCTGCCAGCGCTCAGGTCTCCAACATGCAAATTGGAGGACTTAGCTGTAACAATGCCCTGACTATCGCCAACGCCTTCTACGCCCAGTTCTCTGACCTGTCCGCCATCATCCCCCTATCTCCTGTCACCAATGAGATGGACCCCTCTGGGGATGCTGTGACTCCTCAACCCTTCCTCTACTTCAAGACTGTATCCTGGAGTAAGACACAGAAGCTTCTAGCTGGACTCTTCCCACGCACTGGAGCCGGGCATGACAATCTTGAGCCTAAACTGCTCTGCCTGGGGGCCCCGACCTAGCAAGGCCCGTTTCCCATATCCTCAATTCCTCTCTCATATCTGGGACTATCCCTGACATATGGAAGGGGGCTCGTGTGGTCCTAGTCCTCAAACATGGTGACTCAAAAATTCTCAAACACTATCACCCCATAGCGGTCTTGTCAGCTGTTAACAAGCTGCTCGAAAAGGTGGTGGCCTCCCAGCTCACACACTACATTCACACCCATGGACTTCTCTCCCCAGTGCAGCACGATTTCCGCAAAGGACACAGCACTGCCACTGCCCTTGCTCAGGTCACCTCTGAGATTAGAACTTCAACTGACCAAAGCAAACTTACTGGCGCCATCTTCATTGACCTGTCTAAAGCCTTTGATCTGGTCAACCACACTCTCCTGGGCTCCACCCTTTGGTCCCTTGGTCTCTCCCCTCCAGTCCTAGCCTGGTTTGCCAACTATCTATTGGGCAGGCAGCAGTACACAAAGTTTCAAACAGTCCTCTCCGGGCTTACACCGGTTACATGTGGGGTGTCTCAAGGGTCCGTCCTTGTCCCTATACTGTTTTCCCTCTACATCAATCAGCTACATTCGGTCCCTGCCTTTGGGCATTCCACTCTGTATGCTGATGACCTGATGATAATAACTAGTTCACAGGACATCAACATCATTAGCACCAGACTAAATACTGACCTCGACTGCATTCAGTCTTGGCTGAAGGCCCATGAGTTTGTCCTCAACCTCCAGAAAACGCAGGCCATGCTATTTGGTTCCCTGGCCAAGACAAGAGCGTGCCCTGCCTCTCTCAGTGTCGCTGGCGTGGACGGTACCCCCTTACGAGTGGTTGACTCATTCAAATATCTGGAGGTAACCCTCGATCCTCAGCTTGACCTCTCCCTGCATCTATGCAACTCATGTAAGGCCACAAACTCCAAGCTGGACCTGGCTTACAGAGATAAAAGTTGCCTCACTCCTGCTGCCTGACTTGCCCTTGCAAAACGGGTCCGTCTCCCCACGCTCTGCCACAGGGTCACCTCCTTCCTGAACGCTCCAAAAACCTGGCTCTCTAAATGGGACACAACGTACAATAACATCTGCTGCTTCACCCTGCCAGCCCCCACCACATGCATCAATGTCAGCTCTACTCAAGGCTTGGGTGGCTTTCTCCTGGCAACCAGCGAACCTTTGTCATGGGAAACCTCATTGACAATATTATCAGAACTTCCATTCCTCCGGCACTTATGAAACTGCTTAAGCCTGTTCCCCCTGTCTACCAGCTGAAGTCCAGTGACTCCCAGGCTCTCAAGGTCCTCAAATCCCGCTCCCTTGCTGGGGACCGTGCCTTTGCTGTCCTCACTACCAGAATATGGAGCCTTCTCCCTGATCAGGTAAGATCTGCACCCTCACACGCCAGCTTCAGGTCCTCTCTCTGGGGCTACCTGAAGCATGTATCCTCCTGTCTCTGCACCTAGTGTCCCCACTCTAAGTGGTGGGTCCAGTGCCACCTGGACTCTGCGCAGTTGCCACATGTACCAGGGGAAACACACTCTGTATACCTGAGCTCCCTGGCCATGTCTTGCTTGTCGCCTTAAGACGTCATCTTCTAATTACGCACTTGATTTACTCTGATACACACTCTTAAGGTTAAGTGTCCCCCTGACAGGCTAAGCAGCCATGAGTTTATCCCATGTCCCCTTCCTGTTGGTGTAATTCATTACAAATGTCTCTCTCCTCCCTTGCTGCTCATGTACTTTTTTTCTCTGTCCCCTTGTATACACAAATTGAATATCCCCTCTTATCTGCTCAGTTGCTATCTGTTTGCTATTTTTATCTGTTCCTCGTTGACTACCACACCATGACTATATGTTGTTATAACCTGTACCTGACTGTCCCATGTTGATTACCGTGTCGTGACTCTGTAATACTATCGCCTGTACCATGTAATTCTCCCGGATCGCACCTGAAAAGAGGCACCAGGCTGTCTACTGTGCTGACCTGGTAAACAAAAGCTACATAAATAAATAAATAAATTCCTTCTCCACCTTTTTTTTTTTTATTTTTCCAGACACACACTTTTTTTTCTGATTTGAACTTAACAGTGCCTCTACAACTGTGCCTGTACTTTTCTTGTTGTTGTTGTTGTTGTACAGATTTATATTATGGTTGGAACCCCCTTACCTTCCCCGCCCTCTCTGTCATATATTTTCTCACCCCTACTGTCGTGATGGTTGCTTTTTGCATTATTTCCTTTTTATACTTCCAGGGGCATCATTAACCCAGGGCCAGAGAGGACAGTGCCCCAGCTGTCTTGTAAATGGCCCCGGGTTACACAGCCATGCTGAACTTTTTTCCTTTTTGCCAGGCTGACTGAGCCTGACTAACAGGAGCAGTGTGGTGGGGCAGTGGAGATGCTTGCTGCCCAGCCATCATGCCCCCTTCCGCTTCAGTGCTCCTGGTTGTTTCAGGGGGCAGTTTTCGTCGCCTGTGGTCCACTTACCTGTGCCAGCACCAGGTTACCAGCCAAAGAAGGAAGGAGCACACACCAAGACCAACCCTCCCACCAACCGTGGAGTCCCACCCTGACCCCAACTGACACACCCACATCAGCAGTCGGCAGTGAGTCGGAACCTCCGCCACCCCATGAGTTCTGCAGTGCAAATCTCCTCCTCCCTATCTTCCCGGGCCTGGGCTCCAGTCTCCGGTTGAGTCCAACTCCAACCCCCTGTCCTTTTCCCTCGGGCTGAGCACCTGCGCTAATCTCCTCCATGGCTCAGCAGCATTGCCAGCAGCTGCTCCTGCCCTGACCCCTGCAGTGCTATGGCGACAGTCCTCCTCCTCCGCATCATCAGTTAGCAGCAACTACAACTCCCAGGAATCCCAGCTGCTATACCACCACATGAGCACTGCCTGAGTCATCATGTGACTGTCTGACTGCATGGTATATGCGCAATTCAGTTAGACAGCCGTTAGAGAGAAAGAGCGGGAGATGGGAGAAGTTTTTCAGTGGCGCACTGTGATCAGAGTCTCACTCTGACACTGAAGAACGTTTAAAAAACATTGAAAGTCATGCGGACTACTATAAAAAAAAATTTTTTAGGGGTTGAACTTGTGGACAATTTATTTAGCCCCCAAAAATAATAATATATATCTAAGGCGGCTAGACACTGGAAGCAGGCAGCAGACAGTGAGTCAAGGCCTGGCCACCCACAAACATGCAGTGCAGAGATTCGATTCATTCATCATCATCCCCTTAGATTCAATCTCTGATCCACATAATTTATAGAAAAAAAGCAGTGCTACAGGGAGGGCTACTTATGTTGTTGGTGGTAGCCTAAGGTGCAAGTGCAGTGGACACACATTGGCATAGTGGGCATTTTTTGCCAGAAAACTAAAATTAACTCCAGCAAAGCCACACAGTCCAGCAGCATTCAAGACTTGACATACTGTACTTTACTACGAAGAGTCATTTTATGGACCAAGTTCTGGCCATACCAGAGAACTTCTGGGGTTGGGTACAGTGTGATGGGCATTTCAGGGCTAGCAATTGGTGCAACTTAAGTGCTGGATACGTATATTGAGAATTTTGGCAAAAAAATAAAAAATATATAATATAGTTTGTTAACGGGCAGGAGGCAGCCAGCCTCCAGGCCACACAGTCTAGAGTTCCAGTTTGACATATTTTATTCGAGAAAGTGCTTTTAAGGACTTCTGGCCGGGGTACTGGTGGGCATTTCTGGGATACTTAGTACAAGTGTTGGATATCCAGCATTTTGGCAAATACAGTACGTATATACTTTGTTAGCAGGCAGCCAGGCTCCTGGCCACAAGACACAGTGCCAAGTCCCAGTTCAACATACTTAGAAAAAGTCCCTTTAGGTATTGTCCGTGGTGGACATTTCAGTGCTAGTGAGAGCCGGAGGTACTAACCACACAGTCCAGAGAATTGATAGACCATCCAACTGTTCTGGAAAAAGTCCTTTTAAGCGGTACTAGTGGACATAAGGGACATTCATGTGTTAGTGACAGGTATCTGTGGGTGATTTTGGACCACAAATTAACAAATAAAAAAATACAAGTGACTACAGTGGCACAGATGACCCTGCTCATACTGTACAACAAAAAGAGCTTTTAAGGGTTAGTGTGGTACTATAGTGGTACTAGTGGGGATTTTGGCAAAAAATTAAAAAAGAAAAAATAAATAGAGGCAGCCACACAGTCCAGGGTCCCGGATCAGTCTATACTGTTACAAAAAAAAGTCCTTTTAAGGGCTAGTGTGGAACCAGTAGGCATTTTTTGCAAACACTTACAAAAACAAATTAAACAGAAATACAAGCAATCAACCACAGTCTGCCAGTGTCTGCCTGTGATTGTGACATCTAGAGGGCCTGACCTGACATTTTCTTCTGCTTGCCCGCAGACTGCAGAATCTCAGCTGTAGCAGACTACACAGAGTGAGAAAAGCCATTAAAAAATACGCAGTTATGATATTATGTTACTGTTAAAGTAATCTGAAACACCACTGAAAAAAAGGAAGCGACAGATACACGTAAAACAGAGTAATTCCGTGTGTCACCAATTTCATTGCTCCCTTTTCCCCTTTTCTGGCTCGGGTTCCTTTGTATTGTTTAACTGTAAAAAGCAGTAAATTACTTGGTTTCTGAAATACAATAAAACAAATCTACAGGTGGACAGACATTAGTACTGTGGCTGTGGTAACTGACTATTCATCAGCTAGATAATCACTGACATCAAGTGTGTTGAAGGCCACTATACAGCAGGCTTTTTTGTCTTGTCCTTGTTGTCTGGCCAAATCAACAAAATCAGTCCACTGCTGAGCTGACATCTTTTATTCATTACCGGTCCTCAGCATACTTTAGTTTTTCTGGCTTGTAGGCAGTTTAATCTGATTTTAGTACTGTAGAGTGTTAATTAACACTAGACTTTATTATGGATATAAGAAACTATTTCAGAAAGACTAACGACATGCAGCCAGTATCTCAGTCAGAATGTCAAGAAGGAGAAGAAATCATGGTACCTGATGGAGCAGCACAGCAGTCTCATTCTATTGTGGCATCCTTTCATGATTTAGGAAGCAGTCATAGCCAAAGTGATAACCAGCATCATACAGAAGGGGGACAGATGGGGCTGCAGGGGCAAATAGTAGAAAATATTGCTCCATTACCAGCGGCAGAATACCCCGAAGCTACACATAGCAAATCTCCAAGTGACCTTGGCAGTAGTGATTCTGGACCTGTATAGCCACGTAATTATAACCCATCAACTTGTTTTGGTAAAAACACAAATGCACGTAAACAGTCATTTCAATTTGATTGGTTTAAAACATTACGTTGGTTGGAATACTCGGTTCAAGCCAATGCAGCATTTCGTTTCCCTTGTAGAGTATTTAGCACTAGGAATGCTAGGTCATTTGGAGATGCTCTACTTGGCAAAGGAGTCACAAATTGGAAAAGAGCTCCGGAATCATTTAGGGAACATGACTCTTCAGCTGTTCATTTGAGTAGCATGACCCATTGGGCAGAATTTGAATGTACCCATAAAACTGGCACCATAGAACAAGTCATTAACAGGGCAAGTGACAAAGACATCCATGATTGGAGAGAGTACATGAAATGACTAGTGGAAATAACTAGATACTTCGGTAAACAGGGACTAGCATTTCGGGGACATGATAAGAGCCCAGACTGCAAAAACAAGGGGAAACTTTCTTGAACTCCTAGGTCGCATAAAAAAAGGGACCCCTTTCTTGCAAAATACAGACCACCAGATAATGCAAGTTACACTTCACCAAATTCACTGAATGTTCTAATTAGCAGCTGTTCTAAAGAAACACTTGCACGCATTATTCAGGAGATAATCTCAGCAGAAATGTTTTCAATCATGGCTGATAAAGCCAGAGATAGTAAACAAGCATTTGTCAATGCCGAATGTTGTCGCGCTGGCATTGGCTTTGGTAGTGCAGTGTGGAAACACATTTTTGGCAGGATGTGAAAAATGACAGCTGTACTTTTCATAAGGAGGTGTAAAAAATGGCAGTGGTGAAAATGTGGCATGTAAGTATTGCAAATATGCGAAGTTACAAAGGTGCGTGGGAAATGCGCAACGCACACTTGTAACACAGGCATTTTATGGAGTTTACGGCGCCAAATTTTCAACATAGGCATTTTAGCACCTCTGCTCATGTACAGTGTCACTGTCATTTCCTCAAGCTGTCTCAAAAAGTGATTTCGCACAGCGACCACGCTATTCTTCACCGGACGTGCGAAAACACATTCTAGGTAGGATATGTAAAATGACAGCTGTACTGTTCATCAAGAAGTGTGGAAAAATGCCAATGGTGAAAATCCAGAGTGAAAATATTACAAATGCACAACGTTACAAGCGTGCGTGTAAACTGCGCAACGTACACTCGTAACACAGTCATTTTATGGAGTATCGTCACCAAATGCATTGTAGGACCTCTGCTCATGAACAGTTCACTGTCATTTTTGTAATCTGGCCCGAACATTGATTTCCCACAGTGACCCCGGTATTGTGCACCAGAAGTGCGGAAACATATTTCGGCCAGGAGGTGAACAATGACAGCTGTACTGTTCACAAGGAGATGTAGAAAAATGACAATGTTGAAAATCTGGCATGAAAATATTGTGAATTCGTGAACTTACGAGCTTGCATAGCAACTGCGTAACGCACACTCGTAAAACAGCCATTTTTGGATTTTTCCACCGAATTTGCAACATAGGCTTTTGAGAGCCCACCTCATGAACACTGCCACTGTCTCAGCAGCATTAGTCCCGAAAGGTGATTCCACACAGTGACTGCGAAATCACCTTCCGGGACTGATTAACGTCAAAACTGACAGAATTCATGAGGAGGGGTCCCAAAAACCCCATGTTGAAAATTTGGTGCAAAAATTCCCAAGATACAGAGTAAAGTTGAAAAAACCCTATTTATTCCATCATCCAGCTTACTGGCATTTCCTCAGTTCGCAGTCAGCTTTGAAGAGTGCAGACGTGTTCCCGGTCCACCGAAGATCGTCACCCCAGACTCTGGAGGTAAGTATGGGGTGAGGGGGGTGTGGGGAGGCAGGTGCGCAGGGTGGGTGCGGTGGTGGTAGGAGACTACGAGGGACCGCTTTTCAGTTTACAGGAACCAAAAAAACAAACATCACAGGCAGTTTTCTTTTACAAGTGGTTTCTTTTGTTTGGGGGTATAGTTGCTGATTAGGAATTGGGCACCCTGTCAGCACAGAAGAAGGGGGACATCATGTCGACGTGGAGTGGGCTCCTCACTGCACATTACAGCGGGAAGGGGGGCAGATGCTCGATGGGGATTAAATTCTGTTGGCAAACAACTAGGTGGAAGACATTCTGCCGATTTATATTGGGATCCCCTGTCGCACATACTCATGGCAGGGCAAGCCGACTGGGGACTGGGCACCCCAAGTCGGCACTGTCGGCAGTGTAGCGGCCACTGTGCTGCTGTGCTACTAGCTGGCAAGCACGTAGAAAGGGGCCGCTACATGTGATGAGCTTTGCTCGGATTGCAGCGGACCTTTCCTTAGATGTGCTCGCCAGCTTAGTATGAATGGTGTGGTATCAGCATGCAGGCTGATTGGGGAATGAGGAACGCACCTACTGGTACGTGCCCTGCACTCGCCCAACAGCGACCGTGCCTCCAAAAACCCACTGCCACAAGATGTTGGCTGCGCAAGTACGCCAACATAAAAATGTGAACAGCTAGCAGTCTGTGTGCGCTGTGTAAACAGTGAGGGACAGATAATGGAAAGGTTTCTGGGGTGTACTAAAATAGAGAAGTTTGATGCTGTCAGTATCACTGCTGCTTTAGAAGACTGAAAAAATATGCAATTGACAAACTGCTATGTGTTGCTCAGGCTTGTGATGGGGCTTCTGTGATGAGCGGCCATAGAAGTGGAGTTCAAGAAAGATTTAGAATGTTTCATGATAAGGCAATTTATGTACATTGTTGTGCCCATGAACTAAATCTCGTGCTTTGTAATACATGGAAAGAACTGCCAGAGGCATGTGACTTCTTCCAGACTCTTGAGTCTCTATACGCTTTTTTTAGTGTTTCGGTGAAACAACACCAGCAGTTTATGAATGCACAGGGGGACCTTGGCTTAACACCATCTGAACTTGTGCAGCTCTTGGATACTAGATAGTCTTGCAGACTACGGTCAATCAGTGCTGCGCTGAAAACATTTGATGCACTTTTAAATTGTTTGTGTATGGAGTCTGATGCAACCACTCATGGATTACGAAAGAAGCTTGCAAGCTGGGAAACAGATTCCTGTCTCTTTGTGTTTCAGACACAACTGAGCACAACCAATGGGTTGTTTAATCTCCTGCAGAAAGAATCCCTTGAGTTGTCAAGTGCTGTAACAGCTGTTGAGGCTGTCACCACAACTCTGTCAGACATGCGAAATGAGGCTTCAGCCAATAATGTATATAATAAAACCCGTCAGTTTTGTGAGAGACTTGATATACCAATTTCGCAGGTTTCAGAACATCGTAAGTGCAAAACAAATCCCAGGTTTAATTATTTCTTTGTTGAAACAGCCTCTGGATCACGTGACCTATAATGAAGAATGTTTCAGATCCAAATTGTGGTATCCTTGCTTGGACAGAATGATTGCAGAGCTTGACAGAAGGTTTTCTACAGTAAAGAAAGAAATATTAACTGGCATTCAAGCTTGCACACCTGCATCATCAAATTTTCTAAACTTTGTGTCTCTGCAACATGTAGCTGATCATTGCGGAACTGACATTTCACATGAAGAAGTTGTGGTTGCTAAGAACTTTGTGAAGCACTTTCAAAATGACGTGAAAGATATGACAGCATTTTATAACAACTAGATATTCTAATGTTTCCTTCCCTGAAAAAATGAGTCAAAGTTGCAGTGACTATCCCTGCCACAAGTTTTTCATGTGAACAAGGATTTAAAGTTCTGAGACATCTGCACACTTGGCTTTATTCAACAATGAACCAGGAGAGGCATGGAGCTTCAGCAATTATGACAAAGGAGCAACAGACATTAATGTCAGTCTCTGCTGATACCATTGCAGACAGTTTTGCGACAATGTCAGAGATGACACCAACTGACCCATTAATAGTTCTGCCATCCGATGATCCACTATTGCACAAAATTAATACTCTCTCTCTCCATCATGTCAGTGCATATCTGTACCAGTTATAAACACATCAGGATAATATGTACCAATAAGAAGATGCAATTCATCACAGTCTCATTCACGAATCATGATGAAACCCTGGACATGACCTGTTTGTTTTATTTCTCCTCCTGGTCCGTAAACTCACTCCAGACCAGTGGTGCCCCCTTCAAAAATCTGTGCCCGAAATTTGATTCAGAAAGGCAGACTCAACCAGATTTACCTCATACCTTTATATTTCAGTATTGCCATGACCTATTCCACACAGCATTTCAAGGGAGTTACATCCTCAACCGGTCATAAAACACAGCAGGACCAACCTCTATTGTCTCCCCCCAGTCATATGCAGTGTTATGTGCATAATAATATTGCATAACATATAAGCACGTGTTAAGTGTATAATAACATTGCATAACATATAAGCACAAGCTCATTTACACAGAATACCTTGGCATGACGTTCTACTTCTGGCCTGCAATCTCACTCCAGGCCATTGGCGCACCTCTAAATCTTTCTTCTATGAAATCTCTGCAACAAGTTTATGTTTGTTTCACCGATACACCAAACACAAGCATACAGACACTCAGAAGTTTAATTCCTAAGTTTTTATTTCATTATTATCTTGACTGACTGTACAACACATTTCATGGAAAGTGCATGCCCCACCAGTAAGGAATGTATGAGCAACCTGTATTGTCACTCACGTCCCTAGTCCTATGCAGTGATTTGTGCCTGTAAAGTCACAAAGAATCACAGTCTCATTCATTATGAATCCATGGGCCTTGACCTGTGCACAGCCCATAATAATCACACTACACTGCTATTATCAGTCATTCACTTTCTGGATCACTATCAGTGTGTACATTTATCTAGTTCCAAACACAGGAGGAGCATGTAAATGTTGACATATGCAGCTCAGCCCAATAGCCCTTCTTATAGTATGTGAGGTGTTTCAAACTTTCCACTTTTATAAGAGGAGTACACTACCCATTCTTCAAATCCCTATTTGTAATGCTTGAGGGCACAGGAGAG
The DNA here is from genome assembly GCA_016271365.2 of Neoceratodus forsteri. Taxonomy (NCBI): domain Eukaryota; kingdom Metazoa; phylum Chordata; order Ceratodontiformes; family Ceratodontidae; genus Neoceratodus; species Neoceratodus forsteri. The sequence continues at coordinate 742,569,724 of CM057449.1, forward strand.
CCCAGATTTTCACCTTTGTAGTAAGCAAAACCTCAATGGCTTTACATGCCCCTGTATACTTCACAGTGCTAGTTTCACTATGACAGTGACACTTGTTTTACTGTATTTTCATTTCTTTATCAAAGTAATCCCTGTTTTTCTTTTTTCCCTCTTCCCCACTTTCAAGTATTTTTTGTATTCCCCCACGTTTCTTGCAGTTGGTTTCCTTGTATATTTCATGTTTTATATTTTGTAATTCCATTATTGTACCCAACAGTGCCTATTTAACTGTGACTGTACCTTGCTTTCAATTTTTTTATCTATTTATCAATAAAATTCCCCATCTCTTATCAAGAAGTGCCATGGGATCTTTAACGTCCACCTGAACAACCACCAGAAAAGGCACACAAGACATTGGTTTAATGTCTCATCCAAAAGACGGCACCTCAGGGGTGCAGCATCCCCCTCTTGATTCACTACAGTGTCGGTACTGGGATTTTATCTCACATTCTTGGTATGGGGCTAGAACCCACCACATTCTGATCTTCCAGCCTCAGAGGTGAGTGTGCTACCTGCTTGTTCCTGATATACAGTATCCGTTTTTCTCCCCACAATGACTGCATATATACTAACATACTAAAATGCCAGCAGAATAGGCCTAACAGTCTCTCAAGTCTGCTCAATTTTCAGCACCCGCACTGATGGCCAATTTTGGTGTCCCCCCCTTGGGTTATACTGTCCCCAGTCCCAGATGTTCCACCTGTATTGAGCCTGGTCAGATTTACTCTCCCTCTGTACTTGTCCCATACACTCTTAAACCCGTCCACAGTCTCCATCTCTACCAGCTCCCTGGGCAGTGCATTCCATGGATCCACCACCCTTTCAGTGAAATAACATCTCCTCCTCGCTCCTCTGAGCCTGCCCCCTTCCAGCTTACACCTGTAACCTCTTGTTGCCTCACCCTCATTCATTTGGAGCACCCTGACTGGGCCTCCTTTATTGATCCCTTTCATGTACCTAAAGACCTCTATCATGTCCCCCCGTCCCTCCTCTCCTCCAAGGTGTACATGTCGAGCTCCTTGAGCCTCTCCTTATAGGTTCTCTCCCCCAGGCCCCAGATCACTTTGGTTGCCCTCCTTCAGACCCTCTCTAGGAGTGTAATGCCCCTCTTTAAATGTGGTCTCCAAAATTGTACACAAATTGTACACAATACTCGAGGTGTGGCCTAACCAAGCAGTTGTACAGTGGAAAGATCACTTCCGCCTTTCTGGAGGTAATCCCCCTGGTAATGCATGCCAGCATCCAGCATCCTATTTGCCCATGCCGCTGCCCTTCTACAGGTCTCTGAGCTGTTCATTTTGACAGCTACCACTACCCCCAGGTCCCTCTCACTTGAATCATGTATCTTCCTAGGGTATACCCCTAGCCTGGATTTCTGACTCCCAGGTGCAGAACCTTGCACTTCCCCGCATTGAATTTTAGTTTGCATTTTCCTGACCACCTTTCCAGAGTCCCCAGGTTTACCTTCAAAATCACTTGCACCAATATTATGAAACTTTAGACTTTGATACTGGCACATTCTGTCTGTGGGTATTCCCCCAACACTTTATTTCAGGACAGTTTGCAATATTTGCACTGAACATTAGCTTAGAAAATGGGTAGAAATTTTCCCAGCCTCTAATTGGCTGACACCCCTGGCAAGGGGTGCATTTATGTGCTAACAGAGACCAGAAAAAACAAGATCCATGCCAATCTGCCTCATCAACCAACATATCCTTGTGCCTTTTCACACTTCCACCTTTTTAAACCTACAAACCATTAGGCATTCTCTAATGTGAAGACCACAAAAAAAGACAAAAAATGTCAGACTACTTCCCTGTCAACTTTACCTTGGCACCAGAAGAGACACTAGCAAGGCTGTTTCCTGAAGACGCCATCTGTTGTGGTGAAGTACAACCTGCAAAAGACGTAAAACTATGAAAAACACCTCACATTTCATTTCCGTGAGGACAAGCGATCTCAGCGCATTTGAAAGTGAGAGGGAAGAGGTCAACACCAAAAAACCAAAAAATATACAGTGGGTAGTGAGCATTTTTAACGAATTGGCCACTACACAAGACATAATAAACTGGTCCACAGACATCTTTGAAGTCTATATCAGCTGCCTCAGAAAATGTTATGCTGAAGCCTGAACTGCAATTGGGGAACAGTATTCCATATCTGGATGCTGTGCTCGATGAGCCGGCCTAAATATCTTAAGATGCCAGAGAAATAGGCTACAACACAAGCACCATAAGAGACCTAGCTTTCAGATCATCCAGCAATGTGCTGACTTCTGTACTTAAAAAACTGAGCAAGCAGCAACACGATGTGGCAACATACCACCCTCCGATCTCTGAAAGCGACCTTGACAAACTTAGAAAATGGCAAGGCAAAGTTTATTTCTTTGGTGCACACTGCCAGAGGCTTTGGGCACCTTACATAAAACTACAAACTGACAATGCTCTATACCGAGGGTTACCGGGGCTGGATCTCTGTCGCCTGCAGCTGGTGCAGAACGCTGCAGCCAGGTTGTTGACCAGGTTGTCAAGAACTAGCCATGTCACACCTGTGCTGCATGAACTGCACTGGCTGCCCGTGCGGTGGAGGATCACCTTCAAGGTCGTGTTGCTGACCTATAAGACCCTACACGAACAGGGACCAGGTTACTTGCAAGACCTCCTTCAGCCCTACCACCGCCTCCATCCACTCCGCTCCACTGACAAGGGATTGCTAGAGGTTCCCAGGGTCCGTCTTCAGTCATCTGGGGCCAGAGCTTTTTCTTTTGTGGCCCCGACCCTGTGGAACTCTCTACCTCATCGGATTAGAGAGTGCTTGTCCACTGAGACTTTTAAAGCCTCTTTGAAAATGTATTTATTTACTCTGGCTTTTGGAGACAATATTTAGTTTATTTCTGCTGTCTTTTTATTTTTTATATATGTTTTTATTAATTGAATGTTTGTTGTTTTGTCTATAATGTATTCATGCTTTGATTTTTGAAAAGCACGTTATAAATAAATATTGATTGATTAATTGATAAAACATACTACGAATGCACATAAAACCCAATAAAACACTAAAACAGCTACAAGAGCGGTTAATAGTTCTAATCAGCAGTCACTATCCCGTTATTTAAATAACTATGCATGGGAATGCCTATGAAAAGAGATGGGTCTTAAGGTGTCCCTTAAACACCTTGACTGAAGGGCCTCCCTGATGGCTGGAGGAAGTGAATTGCTCAGGACGGGGCCAGTGATACTAAATGCCCTGTCACCAGAAGTTTTAAATCTCATCCTGGGAATTTCCAAGAGGCCCATAGAGGAGGAGGAATGGAGGGCGCAGGCTGGGGCAGCAGGTCTTAGAAAATCAGACAGATAGCCAGTACCTAGTCCATGCAGGGCCTTAAAGGTGAGTAAACCCACCTTGAAGATAACCCACCACCTGACCAGCAGCCAGTGCAGTTCACGCAGCACCAGAGTTACATGACAGAACCTTGGAAGGCCTATCAGCAACCTGCCAGTTGCATTCTGCACCAGCTGCAGCCAGTGGAGGGTACCTCCTGAGACCCCGAAGTAAGAGGCGCTACAGTAATCAAGCCTGGAAGTTACAAAGGCATGGACTAGAGTGGCCAGGTCCTCAGGCAGAACTAGGGGTTTGATCCTGGTAATATTCCTCAAGTAGTAAAAACCACTTTGGACAAATGATGACACCTGAGATTCCCATGTCAATCCGTCATCCAGGAACACATCAACATCTCGCATCCTGGAAGAAGCCATCAATGGTGTTGGCCCCAGGAAAAGTCCAGTTGCCGCATCGGAGGCATTCCTATCACGCCTTTGGCCTGCTCCCACTACCAGACCCTCCGTCTTGTCAGGGTTCAGTTGCAACCAGCTGGAGAACATCCAGACATTGATCTCGGCCAGGCATATGTTGAGCACATCCACAGCGTCTGATGTTCCAGGGGCAAAGGACAAATACAATTGGGTTTCATCTGCGTAACAGTGAAAACTCACATTGTATTTCCTAATTAGTTCACCCAGGGGCAGCATATACAGTGAAGCCCACCAGGATGAAGTGCAGTGTCACAGGTTTCCTGCATGACAAAAGGGATTAACTCCCATTGAAACTGCATCGTTTGCTGCAGTAACTACTGCAGAATTCTGCAGAGTTGGGCTTCTTTCCAGTGGGCTTCACCGTACACTGCGAATAACACTGGTGACAAGAGTGAACCCGGAGGTACTCCACACGACAGGAGCTTCAGGGAGGAGGAGAAATTCCCCATCACTACCAGTTGCCTCCTGTCAGCATGATAGCACTCAAACCAGCAGATGACAATGCTAGCAAGCCCACAGTACTCTCTGAGATGATTCAGCAACACAAAGTGATCAACAGTGTTGAAAGCTGAGGAGAGACTGAGAAGAACGAGAACTGACCGGTCTCCTCTATCTCTCGCCCTAAGGAGGTCATCATGCACATAAACTAATGCTGTTTCTGTGCTGTGCCTAGCTCCGAAATCAGACTGGAACACCTCAAAAATGTCAAAGGTCATGAGATGCTCCTCAAGCCGTTGTGCCGCAATCTTCTCAACAAGTTTTCCCAAAAATGGAAGCTGGGAGAAAGGACGGAAATTTGCCAAGATGTCTGGGTCAAGAGATGGTATCTTCAGAAAAGGTCTCACCAGAGTCTCTTTCAAGGAATCCGGGAAGACCCCCTCTGACAACCAACACCAGACTGTCAGGGTGAATACCAGGCCAACAATATCAACACATCCCATTAAAAAACGTGTTGTTACTGGGTCCACTTCACAATATGTGTGCTTCAGTTCTGAAGCAATTTCAATTACCTCAGCCACCTCCACCAGTTTAAAATCCCCAAGACTGGCAGAGTGCCTCTGCTATCTCCAAGGGGATCACTGCAAGTTGTAGAACAACTCACTGCCGGGATTCCCTGCTGAATAGAGGACACTGTGTCTGTGAAAAACTGAGCAAACTCATCACACAAAGTGACAGAAAAAAACTTTTTCGGCTGCAGACAGACCGGGTGTAACAAACTGTCTACAGTTCAAAAAAGAACCGCTGATCAGTTCTTCCTGCAGCAATCTCCCTGGACAGGAACTCTGCCTTACAGTTGATGTCTCCGCACTCACTGTGTAGTGGTACACAGGCTAGCTTGTCCTCCTCCAGCCCAGTCCTCTGCCAGCAGCACTCTAACTTCCAACCCCTAATCTTCATCCTTGAGCTCGCCATCAAACCAGGAAGACTTCAGTTTAGAAGTTGTGTGTCATACATGGAGCAGTGCGAGTGCATCGAGCGCTGTGGACATCAACTTACCATAGGTGGCAACTGCCGCATTCATGCCATTTGCAGATACAGCAACTATACTAGACAGAAATCCTTCTGGGGATATTCCCCTCAAAGGGCAGTAGCTGACCATCTCAACAGGGGAGGTCTCTCGAGTGGGGCCCTGAACGAGAACCTCACCGTGCAATGATCAGACCAGATGACCTGATCAATCTTGAGGCTACATGCCTCAAGCCCCAGTGAGAACACCAGGTCCTGCATGTGGCCAGAGTGGTGGGTTACAAAAGTAACCTCTTGTGTCAGGCTCAGTGATGGCATCATCCCGAGGAGGTTGGAGCCAAGCCTGGAAGACTCCTCATCAGCCCAAGCATTGAAGGTGCCCCAGCACTAAACATCTGGGGACTCCAACACCTCACTGATGATGAGATCCACCACCTCCTGCATTAACTCTCCCCAGTCCCAGGAGGGCAGTAAATACGGAGAATCCTGCAGCCTGCACCCAGACCCCCACAGACTGCCACACATTTGAAGGACCTTGTAGTTCCCACCGGGTGCACAGTGAAGTCCAGCTTGAATCTAAAAAAGAGGGCTACTTCTATGCCCCTGTGTTCCACCCTAGGGCAGTGCACTACCCAGGGGGGATGGTTGCTTCTAGAAGTGGCCCGGCATCGTCGCTCACCCAGGTCTCAGTAATGCAAGCCAGATCGATGGTAGAAATTAAGTCTGCCATAACTGTGGTCTTATTTCTGATTGATCTGGCATTGCAAAACACCGGCCTAAGGGGACAGGTAGTGCAGCAGCCCTCCGGTTACGCCTGCCCACTGGGTCTGGTGGGATCCCTGCAGACAGGAACCAAACATGTCTGGACTCTCTCCTGGTCCCATCTAAACTCATGGCATCTCCTGCACCTAACCACCCCATCCTACTCAACTCAGTAATACCTACAGCACCCTGCCATCACTGACCATTCTGGCATCTCCAGATCCCGATCTTACGACAGTGCCTTGCAGTCACTGTCAATACAGGTAGGTTGGTGAAGGGCCAGAGTTCATACAGCAGGGAAGCATCATAGATTATTCATGCTGGCTCTAGTCCTTTGCACATCCCAGACACTTTAAAAGCTTACCAGTAATACTCGCGAAATATACAGCGTAACTCCCACAACAATTATAATAAAAAACCTATTCAATCACACCCACATAAACACCTAATACATACAGTTATCCTATCCACTCACCACTACATACACTCACAACAAAATTAAATCAAAACCCCACCCCTCAATTTCTTTCAACCAAATGTTAAAATTCAAATAATCTACTACACCAGTCACACACTGACTCACTCACTAAACAGTTTCTTACTAGAACTTCCACACACCCCTAATCACACACCCCTTACTTAAAGTAACAAGAACCCCCCACAAACAAATCCACCCACTCACCAAATCACCGCAATAAAATAATATAATAAAATAAATAACCATAAGGGGGAGATCAAAAATATGCAAGGAGCTGCAGCAAAAGGTTCCAAAGTAAATGCTTAAAAGGAACAGTCACTCTTGTACAATGAAAATATAAAAGGGCAGAAATCAATCACCAAGTCCAACAACAAAGCCTCTCCAAGGTTTGCAACTCACATATGAATGCAAACAGAGAGAGATGCTCACACCACCACAGTCACAGATGAACCAACTGCAGATTCACAGCAAAAATAGAAAGTCTTCAAGTTTCAAGGAGTCAATGGAGTGCGCAGACCAAGTACAGCACCCATCTCACTAGTGCCATGGCCAGAAGATGAATAACAGGCACTCACCCCCACTAGATCAGGGCAAACTCCACAAACAGAGAGAAAAAATGCTCTCACCAAGTTTGCAAATCTCTATTAGGGTTCAGCAGAAGGGATAGTGCAATACCAGCAAAGTCCGTGATTGTAGGCAGGCTGGAAAAGATGGAAAAATATACAGCAAGCAACCACCAGGCAGATGCAACCGGCTGCTTCACTCAGTCCCAACGATCCACTTTGGAACGCAACCAGAACAACAGGAAACAGGAGGGGGCTTTCCAGGGAGACAGTGAAGCTCCCACCTCCTGCCATACCAGTTACCCCCATCACTTGTCCGCCGCCCCTGCACAGAAGATTCTTCATGGGCCTCCGAAGTGACCTCTGATAGAAACAGATGACGGCTTTTCTCCTTCAGGGAATCCCCCTCCGATGAGTCCACTCCAATACAGTCGACGATGGACCCGCGTTCCGTACCACCAGCTGCAAACTCTCCTCTCCACTATAGTCCACAACCAGGTCCAGGTGGGTACCTAAACTTCACAGCTTCAAACTGACTCCCCGTAGCTTGAAAGTGAGAAAAAAACTGCAGCACACTGAGATTTCTGAATCTGCGCTAGTTAAAAGCAAAAAGAAAACAAACTCCTGTCCTTCCTCACCTCTATGCCCTGCCTAACACTATTTCCCTATGCTAAAAATAAACAAAACAAGAACAACAACGATTCAAAGCTCAGCTCCCCCTGCATGTTATAAAACTCTGTTGAAATTTATCAAAAGACAGCGTAATATTGAAAGGCAGAGGCAGTATAGGTAAAAGCTTAAAGCTTAAGCAGACCGCAGCCCAGCGTGGCTGTCATCTTGCTCCCTGCCTTCTCTGTCTATAATTAATTAACTGTACAGAAAAAGAGGACTATCCATATGTTTCACTCCCCAGGTACTGTGCCAGGGCTCATTACAAAGGTCTGGTTTGACCTGCAATTACACATGGAGCAGCGAGGTTGTGAGGGGTTATGGGACCTGTGATCCAACTCCTTTCTAATTAAAATGGATGAAAATGGCATCAAATACGTTACGTTGTCTTATAAAATGGGTATCCATATTCCAGGATTTTGACTGGTTAGCCATCAAGGATGGTGGAAGTACTACCACCAGGCAAAAAAAGTCCTAGCCATCTGGCTACCTATTTACCCCCCCAAAACCTTGTGGCAGCAGAATGTTCATTTTTTTCCAGCAGCCATGTTTTCCCCTCGCCTGTTCATCACCCTTGCATTATCAATGCTAAAGGTGGCAGTTTACTCCCATAAGAAGGTGGTAGTTTTTAAAGTAATTGTGATTACATCGGGCAGTGTTTTTTTCAAAAATAATGTATTCCTCCAGTCAGCATGATAGCGCTAATTCATAAAAAAATATCTGCCTGTTACAAGTGCTGGCAATGCACCTACACAAACATTATCTTTTCCAACGGTACGAGTAAAAAACAAACCACACACCTTTCAGATGCACCCTCTTCGTATTCTTTTGTCATGATCAGCCAGCAGCACACTTCTCCAGCATGTACCGGAATCTGGATAATTTATGTTGTTCTCTGCCACTCCTCTCAGCATGTAAAAATGATTGTGACGCATCTAGTCACTCCAAATGAAGTATCCGTTCATAAGCAGTGCCCATTCGCACTATAGCTCAGGCAAGCGCTTGCTTTTGAACCACGCTTTCAGTGAAGACCTTGACTGTCCTTACCATTGCCTGACTGTAGCACCACAGCAACTCTGCCATTGCTAACACTATAATAATAAAAAAAACAGCAGTAAATTAAATGAAAATGAAAACATAACAGAACATAAAACATTTGTCACAGAATAAAAGTTAACAGTGTTTATGCATGTGTGGCTGAGGTGGGAGGGGGGGTAGCGAGGGTCGGAGTAAACAGCCAGCAGTCATCAGGGCAATCACAGCAGCTGCACAAGTAAATGAGATGTAATGGCAAGTAATGCTAATAAATGTCCCCTTTACAAGCTTCACTGTTGTCATGTCTTCATATGTGTGTGTGTGGGGGCCTGGCAGAATGTTGTCAATGTTCCAGTGAAGCAGTAGAATTCCAAACCTGTTTTTCAAACCAGCACTGACTGTTAGACTTTACTCAGCATCTGTGAATGAGAATAATAAACATGTCACATATCCAGCCTGTAAATTTTGACCTTCTGGGCAGTAATGAGATATTCGAGCCGTGTTTCCCAGTTTTTACGTTTGCTTGCACGCATGTGCAAGAAACATAGTGCCATCATCCGAGATTTCAGAGGTGTGTCACCCCCTCTTCCAATTCAGTCAGTGTGTTGGCAGGCGCGGTCCCTGTAAGCCAATGCATGCTGGAGCTGTCTATGACAAGCTCCAAAATGCAGTGGCATACAGTTGAAAGGGGGAGCTACACTTCAGTGAGCAGCGATAAGACATCGCCTGCTCATGTGCAGCTCCCCTACACACACATAGACACACACACACACAGAACGCACGCATACTGCATGCTGCCCCTCCCCACCGCACACGATAGCCGACGGGTGCCTAATCCGTCGGTTTCTCTGGCGCCCACCCCCGCTTACGCCACGCTGGTGCCCACCCCAGCGTGGCAACTCACAGAATAGCCGACGGGGTACCCAATCCCCCGCCGGCTCCACTGTCCTCACTCCCCCGAGGCTGGCCACGCTGGAGCCCACCCCGCTGCGGTACTGATCATATGGCCGCCGAGGGTGCCCAATCCCCATCGGCTCCACGGCCCCCAGCCGCCTTGTGCCATGCTGGGAGCCACCCCAGCGTGGCAAACGTCCCATGTCGTCTTTTTTTTACCTGCAAATAAAAATGGTCCCACGGGCGCTCTCCCAGCCCCTCCCACAACCCGCGCCCACCCACTGCGACCCTGCCTCCCCACACCCCTCACCCCATACTTACTTCCAGAGCTCGTGACGACTATCTTCATGGACTGGAAACACGCCTGCACTCTTCAAAGCCGGGCCGTGAACAGAGGAAATGCCGTAAGCTGTATAATGGGCTAGATAGGGTTTTTCAACTTTATTGCATATCTCAGAGTTGATTTTTGCATCCACATGTTTAGACTTTCATGAATGATGTCACTGTCATGGCGTTATTCAGGCCGAAGGGTGATTTCGCAGTCACTGCGCGAAATAACCCTTTGGGCCCGAATAACACCATGACAGTGACATCATTCATGAGAAGGGGTCCCAAAAACCCCATGTTGAAAATTTGGTGCAAAAATTCCAAAAAATGACTGTTTTATGAGTGTGCGTTGCGCAGTTCCTACGCAGGCTCATAAGTTCGCGCATTTTGAATATTTTCACTCCAGATTTTAAACACTGCCATTTTACCACACCTTCTTATGAGTAGTACAGCTGTCATTTTTCACATCTCACCCAAAATGTGTTTCTGCCCATGTAGCGCTCAACGGCACAGTCGGTGTGCGAAATCAATGTACAGGACAAATTAAGAAAATCACAGTGACACATCATGAGCAGAGGTCTTAAAATGGCTATGTTGAAAATTTGGTGAAAAAATTCCTAAAAATGACTGTTTTACGAGTGTGCATTGTACAGTTCCTACGCACGCTCGTAAGTTTGCGAATTTTCAATATTTTCACTCCAGATTTTCAACATTGCCATTTTACCACACCTTCATGAGTAGCACAGCTGTCATTTTCACATCTCACCCAAAACGTGTTTCTGCTCATGTAGCTACAATGGCGCAGTCGGTGTGTAAAATCAATGTATGGACAAATTAACAAAATCACAGTGACACTGTTCATGAGCAAAGGTCTTAAAATGGCTATGTTGAAAATTTGGTGAAAAATTCCAAAATGACTGTTTTAGCTGCAGCATTGTACAGTTCCTACGCATGCTCGTAAGTTTGTGAATTTAATATTTTCACCCAGATTTTCAATATTGCCATTTTATTACACTTCTTATGAACAGCACAGCTGCCATTTTCATATGTCCTTCTAAAATGTGTTTTCGCGACATGTTGCTATAATGGTGCTGTTGGTGCGTAAAGCAATGTTCAGGACAGATTAAGAAAATCACAGTTACACTGTTCATGAGCAGAGGTCTTAAAATGGCTATGTTGAAAATTTGGTGACAAAAGTCCATAAATGACTGTGTTACGAGTGAGCATTGCGCAGTTTCCACGCACCCTCGTAAGTTCATGACTTGTAATATTTTCAGTCCAGATTTTCACACAGTGGCATTTTTCCACACTTCCTTATGAACAGTACAGCTGTCATTTTTCACAACATGGTTGAAGTGTGTTTTCACACTTTCAGCGCAGAGATGCGTGGTCGCTGGGGAAATCATTGTTCGGCACAGATAAAGAAAATCACAGTGACACTGTTCATGATCGGAGGCACCAAAATGCCTGAGTTGACAATCTGCTGTAAAAATCCCCAACCTAATTATATTACGGGTGTCATTGCACAGTTTCTATGTACGCCGTATTCACCATTTTTAAATATTTTACTGCAGATTTGCTAACATTGCCATTTTTTACACCTTCCCATGAACAATACAGCTGTCATTTTTACATCCTGTTCGAATGTTTTTGCACCTGTGGAAAGCAAATGCCGTAGTCGCTGTGCATAAGCAGCTTTCGGCTAACAAAACTGATATTCCCCCTGTTCATGAGGTGGGGTCACAAAAAAAATATGTTGAAAATCTGGAGTGAAAATACCAACGAATGCCTGAGGTATTAGGGTTTCCAACCATAACGCCCAACCCTGTAGAGAATGACAGGCATCAGGGGTGTGACTTGGGAATCTTGCCTGTAATGCTCATACCATTCCACACCCTGCAGCCAGTGAGAGGCATCGAGGTATGCCTTGGACTCTTTGGCCCCAAAGTTCACCCCATTCTCCTATTCGCACCCATCTCACCGTTTCCTAATGAAATGGGGTGCGATAAGGCCAAAGACCCTAAGGAACACCGTGACACTTGTCAGTGTCTGCAGGGTGGGTGTGGTGAAATGGCATGGCCGTTATGCCTGATGACCCAAACGCACACCCCAATGCCTGTCACTCTCTGCAGGGTGGTGGTGGGGTTGGCTTCAGTTCAATACTTCACTGCCATTCCTATTACGCAGCTCTGTAACTTCTACACTACCACTGCCAATGCCAGCAAGCAAACATTCGGCATTGACAAATGCTTGTTAATTTACCTGTCAGCATGCAGTCTACGACTCATCCTGTAACAGAGAACACGCAAGCATCACTGAATATGAATCAAAATGACTTATCCAGAAATGGCACACACAATGTAATAACGAATAATGAATCATCAGTACCTACCAGAGATGTCACAGCAATGGACGAGCATCAACTGGAATCTGCAAGACAGACACAAAATTTAGAAAGCACAAACAAGTGCCAGCAGGCAACGCTGACTGCGACTAGCGCAAGTGAAGCCGCAGAGTCATCATTACTTACCACCAATGATCCAGATCACAGTGAGCCTCCACCTGTCAAGAACATGAAGACAGCATCTTCGGATCTACAGGAGTCGACAAAACCTGTACCTCATGCAGTGCAGTCATCCGAGGCTAGCAGCACGTCAACCGCAGTGAGTAAATAAACAAGACACCTGTCATTAACAGCAAAATAAATACCAAACACTGAAATGGACAAAGATGAGGTGAATACGTGTTAAAGTACAGCATGGGCACTTTCTGTTCTTAGCGACTCGAAGACATCTAAAGGTTTACAAATTGACTTAAAAACAGCCAGTGTTAATGACTTAAATGAAACATTTAAACAATTTTATTCTGAGGTTCGTACATCGAACAGAGAGCAGTATGCCCTATCCAGTTTCAATAATCTGTGTGCTGGGCTAAACCGCTATCTCAGTGGTCCAGAAGTGGGACGTAACATAAACATCATAACAGACTCTGACTTTAAAAGCTGTAACAATATATTCATGAGCATAGTTAAGACTTTCCACAAACAGCAAAAAGACAAGTCTAAACGCCATCCACCGATATGCCAGTCAGATTTGAATAAGCTGAAACTTGCTAGTGCGGTGTCTCCTCAACCAGCACACGGCTTAGTTCGTAAGGTATGGATTGATATCCAGCTCAACATGGCCAGGCATGGGAGAGAGGGCCTATGTAATCTGAAAAAGGACTTGTTTGTGCTAAAAAAATGGCATCAGTGGCTTAGACTATGTAACGCTTAAATATAATGAGGCAACAAAAAAATCATAAGAATCCCAATGAAATAAATAAGCAAGAAACCAGAGGTTTCATGTACGCTATACCAGGAGACCCAATGTGCCCAGTTCTTAGTTTTAAAGAGTACATTTCAAAAATACCTGCTGACCCCCGAAGAGGCAGCCTCAGTGTATACTGGACACAGTTGATGTGTCGTACACCAAAGAGCCGATGAGTGTAAACTTCCTATCCTCAATGATGCCATGACTTTCAAAAGAAGCAGAACTCAGCCAAAGGTAATATAAATTTCCCATTAGAAGCATAGTTTAACTGTGTTTTTTTGTGTTACAGTACATGCCTATGCTTCCAATAATGTATTTTTTCTGTTCGTCTGTCTCACAACAGGTATACCAACCATTCAGTGAGGGCCACAGCAGTGCAAATACTTTCAAATGCAGGACTAGAGGCATGCAAAACAACGTCTGTGACTGGACACAGGTGCGAGGCAAGCCTACGCAGTTACTGGGCAGCATCTAGCAGCGACCTTCAGAAGTGAAGCCATATCCTGTCAGGGAACAAGTCATCGACTGAAGGTACTGATGAAAAGAAGAAGATTAAACAGGAAGGTAAAGAAAATGATGAGACACAGCAATGCAGAGCAAAGAACATTACGGGAATAGACTTGACTGGTCAGGTACTCCCTTTGGCAGGCCCATGGAGCCTAATTAACTGCACATTTCCAGGCCATGTGCAGTTTATAAATTTGCAAAAATGACCTTGATTGACTCAGTAGATACTGTTAACACTTTTTACTGAGTTTTCAGTCCCTTGTGTTAAGTTAGTTTGGGACTATTTTCTGTCACATAATGTTATTTTAACAAAAAGTTAATAAATTCATTGCTTTTTCATCCTATTCAATACAGTTTGTATTTTTTTTTTATAGAGGCCCATTTTATAAGTGCAATAAGACATGGCTGGGTGTTAGTAGTACTGAGATACCCGCACACCCACACTATGCCCCTGGGTGTGCGGGTATCTCAGTGTAACCCCCCTGCAAATGGGGGTTCCCAAAAGACTTCCAGGAGCTTGCTTGAATGCTCCAAGCCTGAATGGTGTTTGGCATTTAAGCCATTTATCAGTGAGTGTTTTTAGAGCCTCTGGTACTGTCTCTTTAAGATCTGTCTGCTTGCAGACATAATTAGCTTGTATGGGGGGACTGTGTGCTTCTCTGTTTGAGTACCACTCGAGCTGCTGCCAATTCACTCCATTTTTGCAGTCACTAGGAGTGCAAAGGGAACCTATCTGAAAGATGTAACTGTTTGCCAGAAATCATTTAGAGTAATAATGAAATTACAGTTTGTCTAACCTGCTTTCTTTGCAGTCAGAACTGTGTCTGCCTAGTTCCCCATTCTGGTTTTGAACTGCTGAACTGGACCAATCAGTGTGTGGTAAGCTAGCTCTAAATGGTGCCTTGACGAATCAGAACTTGACTCATAATCTGAGCCAGCCACAAGAGGATTGTATGGGCAGTGACTTGGGAGATGTAGTTTAGACTTCAGCCTTTTTGGACCAACAGGAGCAGTCTATTGTGAGTGACAGCCAATCCAGTCAAGAACTGGGAGGAACTCAAAGGAAGTGCCTGGTTTTGTCTGTTGGAGTTTCAGTTTTAGCTCTGGCAGTGAAGAAGGAAGGAGCCTTGTGCTTTTTCAGTATGCAGTTTTAGTCGAGAAACGTGTGTAAGGCCCAGAGTTCCGGTCTGCAGCTTGTGTAACTGCTTGTTAGACTGAATCCGTCCTGTGAAGAGAATCAAAGGATATCTGAAGAGTAGAAACCAGGCTCACCCTGTAGAAGACTGGAGAAATTGCTGAATTGCACTCGGTCTGTCAGGAACTGAATCTGCTGTGTGTTCTCCCGGTATTGTGCAGTAATTGCGATCGGATAGAGAAACAGCCTGCCTGGTATAGTACTTTCTGTTTACCATATAAATGTGTGAAGAGGCTTGTGTACCTCAAGTGAATCCTGCTGCCATTAAAGGACTTTGCCTGTTACTGTTCACCATATAAATGTGTGAGGAGGCTTGGTTAGCTCAAGTGAATCCTGCTCCATTAAAGGACTTTTGCCTGTTGCAGTTTGCCATATAAATGTGAGGAGTCTCGTGGAGCTCAAGAGTAGCCCTGCTGACATTGAAGGACCCTATCTTGTTTGGAGGTCGTGAGTACTAATTCAGGGTCGCTCCTGTTGAATTGCCACATTGAATCCAAATGGAATCACTGTACTGTTGACTGTTTAAACTAATTTTTTCTTTTTTCTGTGGAAAGGGCCCCACCAGCTGCCACGGTTTGGACTAGCCACTCAGGGCTTGGGTACCTAGGGACAGTAATCAGTAGGGATAGGCCTGTGCACAGAGCCATAGGTAGATGAGTAAAGTGATAAGCTAATTAACCTGATTTCCCTGTCCTTGTTATATTCCCCTAAATAAATCAGAGCTGCTTGTTTCAGCAAAGTTATACTGCCTGAGGTATTTGTCTATGTTAAAGTATTGTACTGTGATTGTTGCACTGTATCTTATTTTACAGGAGGTCCCAGTGCCTGAACCAGCCCTGGGGTAAGTGTATACTGTGAAGGTAATTCTGATATATTGTGTGGGCCACTAGTGGGAAGAAAGGGTTGCAGTGTCCCAGAGGGCTGTGACCAAGTAAGTTTAACTATTGCAAACCCTGACCTCTGGGTGGAGGCACCCGCCATTGGATCCAGGCCCCTCAACCTGTTAGTGGCAAATCAGGCAGGGGTAGTAGCCCCTGGGATAGCGCCATCTAGGGGTTACATCAGTACTACCAACACCTAGCCAAATGTCCGTATGCCGTTCTGGACTCTGTAGATGACGTATAACATGTTGAATTGATGGTCTTAAACACCATGTATTTGCCTTGTTCCCCTGTTTGTATCAAAGCATTGGTTTTCTCTTCCCTTAGGTACATGTAACCAATCCTGGGTCGCCCCTGAAAAAGGAACTGTTAAGGTCTCAGTGGGCCGACTCGGTTACCAAAATTTAAATAAATAAATAAATACCTTATTGCTTACACATAATGCAGACAGCAATGCCCACAAGAATCCTCTCGAAATTAATAAGGACAACATGAGAGGATTCCTGCATGAAGATCCAGGTAACCCAGTGTACCCGGTACAATCTTTTATAAAATACCTACAGAGGATCCTACCAGATGCCCCTGCATTCTACCTGGACCCAAGAAGATAGCCTCAAGCTTAAATAGACATGCAACAGTACTGGTATATCCATGAAACTATGGGTAAAACTTACTTGGAAATGTGTCAATTAAGATGATCTTAATTAGATCCCTGACAGTGCAGATACAGTGCTAAGCAAAGCAAGTCTCTACTTTCGAGATCAAAAGTGTCACAGAGCACAGATCTGAATCAAGCCTGCAACACTACTTGTCAGCCAGTCTACAAAATTGATGACAGTGGCGCTCAATACTGGATGGTACAAAACTTTAAGCAAAGCAACAGCTTTCAACAAGCAGCAGCATGCTGCTTACAGGAACCCGCACTACAATGCAACTCCAAGAGTCAGCAGCTTGCAACTCAGCCTGCACATCTACAACCACCAATTTTAATCCAGTCAACTGCACATTCAATGCCCCAATAAATTTCATTAGCTCCAATAAATAGTGGTCTCCTGTACAGTTTTGCCCAACCCTCCAAAGCAAAGTGCAACTCTGAGGCCTGTGCATTTACTTCTTTTGCCTCCCCTCAAAAAAGGGACTATTTTTTTCAAATCCCTACAATAACAGGAGGACCGGCAAATTTATTTGTATAGTGCACAATCCAATATGGGCTCTGCATGCTTTACAGAGTTAGATACCAATCATGACACAATGCTATACGACATTAAAACGATAACTAAAAGTCAGATAGTCATATTAAAAGCTTGGTCAAACAGGAAAGTTTTCATTGAGGCTTTAAAGGCCTCCACTGTGCTAGCTGAATGAATGTGACAGGGGAGTGAGTTCCACGGAATAGGGTCTGTCACTCCAAAGGCTCTATTGCTCGATGATTTAAGCCTAGCTGGAAGGACAGCCAACAAACCAGCATCGGTGGAGCGGAGAGGGCAGACTGGGCAGTATGGAATCAGAAGCTCTTTTAAGTATTCCAGTCCCAAACCAAGCAGGGCCTTGTATGCCAACAAGCAGATCTTGAAGGTGATGCAAGAATGTAAAGGCAGCCAGTACAAAGTCCACAAGAACGGTGTAATGTGGTCTCTTCATAAGGAGCTCACCAACATTCGGGCAGCAGCATTCTGCACTAGCTGCAATCGATGCATCAAACTTTCAGACAGCCCTAAGCACAGAGCATTATAGTAGTCCAATCTAGAGATGATGAAAGCATGGATAATTGTCGCTAAGTCATCCTGAACTAAGTATGGCCAGATCCTGGTGATATTCCACAGATGTAAGAAACCAGGTTGGACAACAGAAGACACCTGCTGATCAAATGTCAATCTGTCATCCAAAATGACCCCTAGATCCTCAACCACACTGACTGCAGCGAGAGAGTGGCTGCCCAATACAGGGAGAGCCATGTCCCCTACTGCAGAAAAGCCCCGATGACCAGGTTCAACAACCAAGACCTCTGTTTTGCCTGGGTTAAGACATATCCAGTTTGAGGCCATTCAGTCATTAATCTCAGCCAAACAATGGGTCATCTCCAGAGTCGCATATGTATCATCAAAGGCACAAGACAGATAAAACTGAATATCATCTGCATAGCAGTGAAATTCCACATTGTACTGTCCTACGATCTCCCTCAGTGGCAGCATATACACACAGAACAAAAAGAGGGGGTGAGGACTGAACCTTGAGGAACACCACAGGATAACACAGATGGCTCCGAGATAAAATCACCAAATACACCTATTGCATCCTTCCAGTCAAGTAGGACTAAAACCACCACAAAATTGTGCCAGTGAGGCTCACATAATTGTTCAGGCGGTCCAACAGCACCCCATGACCCACTTTGTCAAATGCTGATGAGAGGTCCAACAGCACCAGTATGAGTGTTGCCCTTGGTCCCTCGCAAGGAGGAGATCATGAGTCACCCTGATAAGAACCATCTCAGTGCTCTGCCGAGGCCAAAAACCTGACTGGAGGCCGGCCTGTCGGCGCAGTGGTTGGATTCCCGCTTGCAATGCCAGTGACCAGGATTTGAGAACGAACCTGGGATGTCAGAGGGCTGGCTGAGGGAAGAAGGATGGAGTGTCCCATGGACTGCTCTCCTTCTCTGGCGGGAGGGTGGGGAGAATGTCTGGAGCATGACAGACCCCTGGTGGAGGCCAGGGGTACTGCAGCAGCCAGCAATCGTGACTGGGCAGATGGTTCCAATGCTGGCTGCGAGACAAAAAGCACACTAAATTAAAAAAAAACTGACTGGAGAGGTTCACAGATGGAAAGAGACTCCAAGCGATATGTCAGTTGCTCAGTCACCACCTTTGCAATAACATTCCCTAAATAGGGTAGGTTAGAGACCAGCCTGTAATTCACTAGAATGTCAGGGTCCAATGATGGCTTTTTAAGAAGGGGCCTGGCCAAAGCCCATTTCAAGACTAAAGGAAAGACACCCTCCCTCAAGGACGCATTGATGACATCTGTGAAAACTAGACCTAGGAACTCGGCACACCTGAGAATCAGGCACGTTGGACCCAGGTCCAGTACAGCTGATGGGATGCTAGCTGAAAACCACCCAGAAGACCTCAGCCATGGGTCAAAACTCATCCCAGGCTGGCGGATATATGTCACCATAACTGTATAAGTGTACTGCCTCACTCCTGTCCTTTCTTCCCACAGCCTCCCATGGCAATGCCTCATCAATCCCTCCACCATCTAACCAAGCCCCACACCACTCTTTCTCCTTCCACCATGTTACCCCGACTGAAGTTTATAAACCCCTCCAAGGGCAAATGTCCCTCTGGGCTGGACTCCAAAATGCTTTTCCTGGCTGCCCCCGCTATCGCCTCCCCCTTCAACTTCTCTTTCTCTCTCACTTCTATCCACTTGAATGGAAAGACACCACTGTCATCCCCCTTCTGAAAGGTGGCGATCACTCTTATCGTCCTATCTCCCTCCGCCCTATTCTGGCAAAACTACGAGAATGTCTCGTACTCTCCCAGCTCTCCTCCTTCCTTGATTACCTCATTTTTATCACCTTACCAGTCTGGGTTTAGAAAGTCCCACTCCGCCACTACCTTCCTGCTGTGGCTCACTGAATCCATCCATACCGGAATGGACCATGGCCTCATCACCTCTGCCATATTTTTTGACCTTGCAAAGGATTTCAACACTGTCTCGCATGTTCTCCTCTTATCCAAGCTATCATTAGCAGGGCTCTCATGTGAGGCCACCAGCTGGTTCCACTCATATCTTGTGGGTAGGACTCAATCTGTCAGGATTGGAAACTCCCTCTTCTCCTCCCTCCCCATCACCACTGATGTTCCTCAAGGCTCTGTCCTTGGCCCTCTCTAGTCCTCCATCTTCCTCAACGACCTGCCCTCTGCCTGCCCACACACATCCATCCACACAACACAGTCCTGTTTACATCTGGCCCCTCTACCTCTGATGTGGCAACCAGCCTACAGCACAACTTCGAGCAAGTCCAGCTCTGGTTTCACGCAAATCAACTCTTCCTGAATGCCAAGAAGACAGTCTCCATGACCTTTGACACACTTTCTCGACTCCTTTCCCTCCCCACTCTCCTCATTCTGAATGGGACAAAGTTGGAGAGCCGCTCCTCCTTTAGATACCTCGGGGTCTGGGTTGACCAGCACCTTAACTTTTCTGTACATACTGAGGCCATCCACAAGAAACTGCATCCCAAACTGGGTGCCCTGTATAGCAAGTGTGGGTGCATCCCGCTGCTGGCCCGCCATGCAATAGTACAGAAAATGATTCTTCCTATTTTCAACTACGGAGATGTAGTCTATAGTGCCGCTCCCTAAACTTAACCAGACTAGACATCCTCTTCCACTCCTTCCGCTGCTTCACCCAAAATTGTTCCTCCAGTTCCCACCACAGTCTCCTCTACCAAACCCTGTCCCTCCCAGCCCTTAAGGACAGGAGACAGGTCCACTGTGCTAGCCTCACAGCTAAATACTGGTCACAGTCCCTTCCCTCTTATCTCTCTTCCATTCTCTCCCCCTCCCTGAGATACTACGACTCCCAGTCCTTGTCAGTCCCTCACATGACCACCTCTTCGGGACAGGCTGCCTTCTCTGATCAGTAGCCTAAATTGTGGAATTCTCTCCCCTCTGCCATTCGCCACCCCCTTACCTTGCTATTTTAAAACTCTCCTCAAAGATCACTTCCACGCCTCCTATTCCTAACCATCTTGCTACTGTATTATGTTCTACCACTCGCTACCTGCCTAGGCTGGGCTTCCAGGCTCTGTTGTCGCCGCAGAGCTAAATTGAGAATTTTGCTGTTCTATCTAATTTACTGCACTTAGGATATTATTTGTACTATATTACATTGTTATTCTTGTTCTATTTGTTCAAATTTTGTATTTAAATGTACTTTCCCCATGTTCCCCTTCCCCAGGACACATCTGGAAATAAGCAACTGTCTGCTCAGTATGCTTTCCTGGTAAAACTTTTAAATCATTAAATAAAATTGTGACCCCCCCCCCGGTCCAAGCCAGACTGCCAGAAGAAATACTCAATCTAATGGTTGACACCTTGTCAGTGAATAAGCACCCAAACTTTTTGCACTTTTCTGCAGAAATGGCTCCCACAGACCACAGATAGGGAGTATTTAACAATCTGTCCACTGTACGAAAGAGCTGGATGATTTTTCACTGCAGCAATCGACCATGATAGAATTTCTGTCTTTTTCTTGTCAATTGCCTACTGTTAGTCAGGAAAAAAGAATTCTCAAATGCCAGTCTGTCCTCCTTAGATCCAGATCTTCTCCAGGAATGCTCCAACCCATGCTCCTTACTCTTTAACCTTCGCAAAAAAAAAGTTAAATAAATAATTGTTGCTGTTTAGAAATTTAAACACTTGTGTCTAAGTCTTTATTACCTATTTGCTAAGCCCAATAATACCCTCCAGGGTGGGTGGTACTGGGCTATACCAGACCTTCCAGGAGCTAGAAGACCCTCCACCTGCAACTTCGACCATTACACCCTTTGGGTGGTCCAGGATAACTTAATACCACCCACCCAACGCTCTATCAAGTATTATTGTTTGCATACAGACACAGTGCATTCGTCACTCTTCCCACAGTGCGTACATATCTGGTTTTGCAATGCCTGTGCTGATTTTATGAAATTTTGGACAGTGATATTGGCACATTACGTCTGTGGGCATTCACCTTGAATATTTTATTTCAGGATGCTTTGTATTGCAAGATTTGTACCAGCCATTTTTGTCATACTTCCTATAATGAATACATATTTAGCTTGCTAATTTTTAGATATTCTGTTGGATAGTTGGATACTTTGTTGAACAGTTGGATACTTTGTTGGATAGTTGGATACTTTGTTGGACAGCTGGATACTTTGTTGGATACTCTGTAGGACAGTTGGGTAATTTGTTGGACAGTTGGATACTCTGTTGGACAGTCAGATACTCTGTTGGATAGTTGGATACTCTATTGGACAATTGGATACTTAGTTGGATAATTAGATACTTTGCTGGATAGTTGGATACTCTGTTGGACAGTTGGATACTTTGTTGGATAGTTGGATACTCTGTTGGACAGTTGGATACTCTGTTGGATAGTTGGATACTTTGTTGGACAGTTGGATACTTTGATGGAGAGTTGGATAATCTGTTGGACAGTTGGATACTCTGGTGGATAGTTGGATACTTTGTTGGATAGTTGGATTCTCTGTTGGACAGTTGGATACTCTGTTGGATAGTTGGATACTTTGTTGGACAGTTGGATACTTTGTTAGATAGTTGGCTACACAACCTTATTCAGTACTTCAAGGTACTTGAATTACTGTTATGCAGTACACTGCACTCAAGACTTTGATAGATACTGTAGAAAAATGCACACTGTCATGCTATTACTTACTTTTCTTGTACTAGTCCATATTAAGAAGTATTACAACAGGTCTATCCTGGATATGGTACAGTAATTGCACTAAATGAACTACACAGTTGTTACACAGACTTCCCATTTCAGCTGCAAAATCAGTAGGGTTATCAACTAACACAATTCAAGAAAATCGTACATCTTGCAGGTATAACAAGGAATTTGTGAAGAAAAAAAACCATAAATAAGGCACTATGTATTTCTTCACCAAACATGAGGAGAAATCCACAAGAAACTGATACTTTTTTGTTTTGCACATTTTGTAAGCCCATCAATTAACTGACTTTGTACCTGTGGTAATCAATCAACCATTAAGAAAAAAGTTTAATATTTCTCTTTGTTTACTGAGCAAGCAATACATTGCTCTAGCATTAACAAATGCCATGTTTCTGCAAGTCATGTGAAGGTGGCCAGTGTATTCCTTTTCTGCACAGTCCTTAAACACTGCCAGCTCAGGTATGATCTTCATGTAGGTTTTGTAGTTTTTAATTTTGTGCAAGAGTGATCAGAGTAAGGTTCTTCTGACATATGTCCATCCATAAATCCCTTCCTGGAAAAATGTCTTAGAACATGACTATGATATCCATGATGAAGTATGTATCAATTATTTTGTACAGACATTTTAATACAAACTGGAAAGTGAACATTCAGTTTTCTTTAACTAAAAACTTAAAACATAAGCACCGACTTCTGGTGACGTCTGGCTTTTGGAGGGAAGAGTGAAGGCAATCCTCCATTCCCACTCAGCTATTTTATTAATTTAAATTACTCTCTGCCCTACTGAGGAGCGGCTAAAACTTCATTGTAACTCACCAGATACATGGGTGGAAAGCCAAAAAACTTCCAAATCTCCTGTTTTGCCATCAGAATTTTCACTTTCAGATGTGTCCTCTTCATCTCCTTCAGCAGCAGCTTCAAGCATGGTGTTGGCTCCTGCTGATATTTCTGCGCAGCCTACAAGTGTTACTATACTGGCTGAACTGTGTGAATTTCACGCTCAGTTTCATTCCATGCAAGCAGAATTTAAAGCTGCTGTTCCAGCACTGGACACTCAAGTGGAGAGCTAAGAGCAATCAGCTTTGGGGACGTACACCTAAGCAGACAGCCTCGAGAGGCTACTGGCAAAATATCTGATTAACAACTGCTCCTAGATTGGTGTGAAGACTTGGAGAACCAGTTGAGATGCAACAATGTAAGTATATATGGTGTCCCAGAAGGTGCAGAAAATAAAGATATGCTTTCTTTCCTTCAGGATCTGATCCCTTCTCTCTTAGATGTCTTGGACCTTCTCCCTTTACAAATAGAAAGGGCACTCTCGCTGCTAAACCTTCCTCAGCTGAAGCCCAACCTAGATCTATCGTGGTCTGTTCTCTTAGTTTCACAGTGAAGCAGGACATTCTTACCCGAGCTTGGTGAAAAGGACAGTTACTCTATAAAGGCAAGTGGATCTATTTTGATAATGATTATTCACCGCTACTTCAAGCCAAGCGTAGGGCATATGCACCTATTCTGTAATTTTTTCGGGGCCAAAAAACCAAATTTACCACACCATATCCAGCTTATGTGTGAATTTTGTGGAAGGACAGAACACATGTTTCAATCTCAAGAGGATGAAATGAGAGGACAGGTGTTTTTCAGTGTTATTGATCATGCTGGAACAGAACTCAAAAAGAGATTTAGCCAGGAGGCTTGCAAAGTTCTTAATCCCATGGGATTACTTTTGAAAAAAAAAAAGGTTCAGGACAGAGAAGTAATTGATGCATTGGCAGATAGGTTTAAAGTACCAAGGACTGAGCTTTGCACAGAGTGGGAATTGTTTATCCATGGCTCCTTAGTATGTGCAACTGTCCCAGAGTTTCTGAAAACTTTTCACTCTGAAGGGGGAGCCCAAGCATACCCAACAATGTTTAAACTTTTGCAAGCTTTAGGTACTTTACCCATTATTTCTGCAATCTGTGAGCACAGTTCTCCAAAATGGGAATTCTGAAAATAAAATTATGCTCTACCATGATCCAGCCACACATGCTCGCTTTGATGACTATGCAGATAGAATAGGACCTGGTTGATGCTTTGAGTGTCAAGGATGTTCTTAGTGAATTTGCTGTTACTGGAAATAGGCATTTAGATTTCAGTTTGTAATAGCCCTCTCTGTAAAAGTGACTTTATACCACTCTACACAAGACAAACCATATTGTGGAGTGAGCATTCTTAGTTTCTCTTTTCACACCCTCTAAACTCTCAGAAAAATAGAACTCCCTACTGTACTATACTATGGCACATAGCTGTGTGAGTGTGTGTGTGGGAGCCCATGAACTATATTGTTTTAAAGCAAAGTGTTATTAAATGCACCGGAGACTTATCTTCCAACAGGAAGTAGGAAGAGAGCAGCTGTAGTCCCACATAGCAGGGACAGAACTACAACAGCGCTATACAGTGATTTTATTGTAGGATTTACTGGTGTCTCACTTTAGAGCCTTAGTTGAACTCAGAGGCAGGTGCTTGTTAAAAAAAAAAAAAACATTTTAAATTGCAACTTTAGCTGTGAGGGTACCCGTGACACCCAAGTTACTTCCGGGTCATCTAGACCCTTTTAGCTCAGTCCTGCTGTGAGCGAGCATCTTAAAATAATTCCTGAAAGAGTGCAGTAGATGTACATAGCTGTGAGAATGTGTGTGGGAGCCCATAAAATATATTGTTTTAAAGCAAAGTGTTATTAAATGCACCGGAGCCCTATCTTCCAAAAGGAAGTAGAAAGAGAGCAGCTATAGTCCCACAAAGCAGGGACAGAACTACAACAGTGCTACACAGTGATTTTATTGTGGAATTTACTGGGTGTCTCACTTTAGAGCCTTAGTTGAACTCAGAGGCAGATGCTTGGTTAAAAAAAAACAAAAAAAAACATTTTAAATCTCAACTTTAGTTGCGAGGGTATCTGTGACCTCCACAGTAAGCAGGGTCAGCGCGGGTAGGGTGCGTGTCGCCGTGCGCGGAGACACACATCAGCACATGTCGGTTCCGTCAGCTGGTGCAACTGGGACTAATCCTCCTTATTATGATATCCGGTATAGTGCAAACATGAAGCTTTGGGTCAGGTGCAACATGAATGCTGAAGGAGAGGAATTGCTAGGATATGAGTATAAGAAATGCACCATGATAGAAGTCCTACAAGCTGAGACAGTGCAATTGAGGCAAAGGATCCAGGTGCAGGCGGAAATAACTATGCTTGAACAGTTCATTGATACTGTGGCTGACAGTATCATTGAGGCAGTACAACCTGAGTTACCTGAACCACCAGAATCAGAGTTGAAGGATTTGAATGGGGATAGTAACACTGATGAATGGTGTTTATTACACAAAACAGCAAACAAAAAGGGCAGAAGAAATATAGGGGGATCATCTAACATACTAACTCCTAATATATTTAGCCCTAACACTAGACGACACCCCAATGATGAGGAAGTACCTGCTACCCAAGTAGGCCCTCCTAAACCTACAGGGAACAGTTGTTTCCAATGAGTACCACATGGGCACGGGTAAATATAAGGCTACAGTTCTGAACAGTAATACCCCTCAGGATGTATTAATCATAGGAGATTCGATGCTCCAGCACACTGATCATGTATTGTGCAAAAACAGAAATGATCACACTACACTTAATGCATTACCTGAAGCAGAAATCGGAGATGTTAGGAGGCTCCTTCCTGGTCTGCTAGAAAGTACAACAGAACCAATTACACTTCTGCATATTGGGGTGAATGATGTTAGTAAGAGAAACCTTACTGATATACAGGGAGATTTTGAACAGGTGGGATTGTCCCTTAAATCCCAGGGGCGTGACCTGGTTGTTTTGGGAATTTTAGAAACATAGAATTTGATGGCAGGTAAGGACTGCTTGGCCCACCTAGTCTGCACATTTCCCTAACTGATGGATAAGCTGCAGATTCTAGTTAATCAGCAGCTTACTTCCTCCTACCCCACCATTAGAATTGCCTCATGTCTATCCCATGCATTCTTGAATTCTCCCACTGTTCCTGACTCCACAACCTCCTCAGGAAGGCTGTTCCATGCATCCACAACCCTCTCTGCGAAAACATACTTTTTAACATTACCTCTGAGCTGTCCCCCTTCTATCTTCAAATTGTGCCCCTTTGTTCTTGCACATCTCTTCTTCTGAAAGATGCCACCCTCTTGTACTTTAATTCCCTTGAGATACTTGAAAGTTTCTATCATGTCCCCCCTCTCCCTCCTTTCCTCAAGAGTATACATATTAAGCTGCTTTAGTCTCTCCTCATATGTCTTCTGGTGCAGACCCTGCATCATTTTGGTTGCCCTCCTCTGAACAGCCTCCACTCTGTCTATGTCTTTGCAGAGATAGGGTCTCCAGAATTGCACACAGTACTCTAGATGGGGTCTTACCAACTGTCTGTACAGAGGGATAACAACTTCCTGTTTTCTACTGTTGATGCTTCTCCCTATGCATCCCAGTATCTCTCCAACCCTCCTTACTGCCTTCTCACATCGCTTGCCCACCTTTAGGTCATCTGATATAATTACTCCTAGGTCTCTTTCGATTTTTGTTGTTGTTATTAACTCACCCCCCATTGTGTACTCTTCCCCTGGGTTTTTGTTTCCCAGATGCATTACCTTGCACTTCTTTGCATTGAATCTGAGCTGCCATATATTTGACCATTTCTCCAACCTTGCCAAGTCCTTTTTCATCCTTTCCACCTCACCTTGTGTATCAACCCTATTGCAGATCTTTGTGTCATCTGCAAAGAGACAGACTTTTCCTTCCAGATGCTCTCCAATGTCACTTATAAAGACATTAAAGAGGACCAGTCCCAGTACCGACCTCTGTGGTACCCCACTACTTACCCTCCTTTCTTCACTGTGGACTCCATTTACTATTACCTTTTGCATCCTGTTGTCCAGACATTTTTTTTTTGTAGTTTAAAGTTTATTAACCTTTTTACCAATAATACAAACCAGGCAGACATACATACAGGTCATTTATATTAAACACTAGTATCACATGAATCTGCCTCATCCCTACCCTTAATCCCAACCCATCCTATTCCTCTTTTCCCCTACCCATATCTACTAGGACAGCAAATTCAAAATAGCATACCATGCTAAGATTTTTCCTGTCTAAGTTGGCCACTTAACCCAGTGTTACATATATCACCTTTGAGACACTTTACAGTGAGTAAAGAGCATAAAGAGGGTCCCATATCTTTTTAAACCTACTCATTATATTGTTCAGATTAGCTATAGTTTTCTCGGTACGCAAATTTGCTAGGATTTTTGTTAACCATTCATTATAGGAGATTTCTTGCTGGTCAAGCCAATGTCTTAAAACCAACTTCTTGACAGACATAGCAATAAGTGTTATATGATATTTCCGGTTACGAACTTTAATGCCTGAAAGGTCCCCTAAAAGACAAATTTCAGGAGTAAATAAATCCTTAAGACCTAGAAGGGGGTCTGTGGATTGCATAATATTGTGCCATAATGGGGCTACTTTCTGGCACACCCAGAAAATATGAAGTAAATTCCCTTCCTGTTGTTGACATCTTACACATATATTGGAAACCTTTAGTCCCAGCCTAACCAATTTACAAGGTGTATAATAAGCATTGTTCAATATAGAGAGTTGCATTAGCCTTAACCTATCCTGTTTGATTAATTTATGAGAGGTGTACCAGATAGCCGTCCAGTTAATATTCTGGCCTGGGAAGAAGGATTCCCACAAACCAGTTGGACAAAACTATCTGGGGACTTCCAACAAAACAATATATTATAGATTTTGGATATCACCTTGGGGCCACCACTGAACACGCTTAATTCCTTACGGAATGATATAGGGTGGTCTGTCCTAGGTGTATGGCTGAAGGTTCGTACTAAAGCAAGCCTGAGTTGAATGACCTTGAATGTATGTCTACTGGAGATGCCAAACTTGGCCATAATTTCCTAATTTGACATCCATAATGATTATCATCAATAAGGCTGGAGACTTCCAGTCAGGTGGTGTAGAGAGCCAAGACTGAGGAATCGGCTTTCACGCAATTTTAAGATTAAGATTGCCTACAATAGGTTGGTTAAGATCCTTAGTGTGATTATATTTGAGGAACCGGCAAACCTGTATATGAAACTTTAGTGATATAAAGATTGTTAAGTTTTCAAGTTTTGAGGAAAGGAGGCTCTCCTTAATATGCAGCAGTCCCTCGGGGTTTAGGCCTAATGACTGTATCAACGATAATTCAATTTTAAACCAGGCCGGGGCCCTACATAAATCTCCCTGAGATATCCATCTCATGTATTTATTAATATGCGATGCCCAGAAATACAGAAAGACATTAGGAAGTTTCAAGCCTCCTTTGTTCTTACGGGCCATCAAGGTGTGATAAGCTATTCGATAAGATTTATTTGACAAAAGAAATTTGGTCAATAAGAATCGTAATTCCTTAAACCAGGATAGGGGAGCATGGAGAGGGGATATAATAAGCGCGGAAATACGTTCATTTTAATAAGGTTTATTTTTCCCCACAATGAAATGGGGAGAGAAGCCCACCTATTTAAATCTTGAGCAATAATGTTTACCAAAGTGTCTAAATTCAACCTGATAACTTGATTGGGGCTATGAGCTAATTCTATTCCAAGATATTGGAGAGAATCTTGCTTCCAATTAAGTCCATAACCATCTATCTCCGACCTAAAAAGTCTATAATTTAACGGAAATACCGTTGTTTTGCCAATATTTAATTTATAGTTGGACATGCTACCAAAAGTGGCAATGATATCCAGCATATAGGGAATGGACATTCCCGGGTTAGAAAGCTGAAGGAGAAGATCATCCGCATAAGAGAAAACCTTTACGTCGCAGGGAAAATGGGGATCCCTTGGATATTTGGACAGCTTTGTAGCCTTCTAATTAATGGCTCAATATACAGGTTAAATAATAATGGGGATAAGGGACATCCCCGCCTAGTACCTGAGTGAAGGGTGAAGCTATCCGAGATAACTCCATTTCCTGACACCCAGGCGGAGGTATTGTATAATGCTCGTATCCAATTTATAAAATCTGGTGGGAAACCAAAACTCTCCAACACCTGGAAGATGTACTCCCAGTGTACTCTGTCAAATGCCTTCTCGGCGTCCAAGGAGATCAAAGTTGCAGGGTAGGGTGCGTCCCTGGACACCGAGAAGACATGTGAAAGGGTTCTTAAGTGATCAGCTGAGGATCTACCCTTCAAGAACCCAGCTTGTCCCGTCCCTATCAGGGTATCCATTACCTTTTCCAGCTGATTTGCCAATAATTTAGTCAGGATCTTTATATCCTGATTTATTAGCAAAATCGGGCGGTAGTTAGTTACATAGTCAGAGGGTTTGCCCGGTTTGGGAATCAAAACAATCAGTGCTTCAAATAACAAAGGATCCGTTTCCGCCGCAGATAGGATATGCTGATACAAAGGGAGACACATTGGCATTAGCTGGGTCTGAAATTTTTTATAAAATAAGGCTGAGTATCCATCTATACCCGGAGTTTTGTTGACTGACAGAGCATTAATGACCGCAGAAATTTCCTCAGCAGTTATTGGAGCCAGAAGACTATTCTGTTGGTCCAGTGTAAGATGGGGTATATGCAAGTCTTGTAAATAATCCTGCAATTGTTGTGTCATTGGGGGTGTGGACACAGGGCCGTTTAACTCCTTATAATATATAGTAAATTCTTTTATAATTTCTGTTGGGTGTGTTTTAAGGGAGTCATCATGTAAAGATCATGCAAAAGTGATATAACAAGCTGATTCCATTTGTTTAACCCTGAGTGCTAAAAGCTGGCCTGCCTTTTCTCCTTGATCGGTATGTGAAGCCTGAGTTTTTAATATGGAACAATCTGCCTTTTCCCGGTCTAGTCAGTTTTTTATCCAGGCTACCAACTTGGGACCCACTCCAAGTTGGCTTAACTTGTATGTTAATCTTTTGTGTGAGACTGTGTCAAATGCCTTGCTAAAATCTAGGTAGGCCACATCCACAGCCCCTCCCTGGTCTACTACTTTGGTCACCCAGTCAAATAAATCTATTAAGTTTGTTTGACATGACCTTCCTGCTGTGAAACCATGCTGCCTTGGGTCCTGTGCCCCACTGGCCTCTAGGTAATCAACAATTCTTTCTTTCAGAAGTAATTCCATCATTTTCCCTACCACTGAGGTCAAACTAACTGGTCTGTAGTTTCCTGCCTCTGCCCTGCTCCCACTTTTGTGAAGTGGAATCACATTTGCCCTCCTCCAGTCCTCAGGTACCACCCCATCCTCCCATGATTTGTTAAAGAGAGTAGTCAATGGCATTACTAGTTCTACCCTTAGTTCTCTTAGAATTCTTGGTTGAATCCCATCAGACCCCATTGCTTTGTCCACCCTCAGTTTCAAGAGTTCTTTAAAAACCCTTTCTTCTGTGAATGGACTGGTATCGACCCCCCTATTCAGAGTGTTTCTCTTGTTTGGTTTAGGTACCTCCCCCTTCTCTTCTGTTGTGAATACTGAGCAGAAATATTGGTTCAGTATTCCTGCTTTTTCACTGTCACCCTCTGCCCACATTCCCTCCCCTTTATTAAGTCTCTGTGTCCCTCCCTTGGTCTTTCTTCACTCCCTAATGTACCTATAAAAGGTTTCATCCACCTTCTTAACAGAGTTGGCTATCTTTCCCTCAGTTTGTTCCTTTGCTATTCTGACTGCCTTCCCTACCTCCTTCTGCTTTAACTGATAGTTCTCTGTCCTGCTCCTTCTGTGTTTCCTTTTATTTCCTGAATGCTATCCTTTTCTCCTTAACCTTCCCTTCCACCTCTTTTGAGAACCATAGTGGTTTTTTCCTTCATTTTGTTTTGTTGATTTGCTTCACACAACGGCTTGTTGCCTCTGCGATGGCTGTTTTGATTATTCACCATTGTTCCTCCACCCCTCCTTTCTGCTTGTTTGGTAGTGCTTTTCTGAGGCACTCTCTCATTTCCCCAAAGTCAGCCTTCATAACGTCCAATACTCTTGTTTTTGTATGGTTTGATTCTATGGCTGTGTTTATTGTGAACCACACTGTCTGGTGGTCACTTGTTCCCAGATAGCTACTCACTTCTCAATCTGAGATCCTTTCTCCTTCCCCATTTGAGAGTACCAGGTCTAAGACTGCTCCCTCCCAGGTGGGTTCCAACACTAGCTGTCTGAGGCATACCCCCAGTAGGGCATGAAGAATGACCCTGCTCTTGGATATGCCTGCAGCAAAGGTACTTCAGTTAACATCTGGCATATTCAGGTCCCCCATCAACAATATCTCCCCTTTTCTGCCATTTTAAGGATGCCTTCTATAATTTCCTTGTCCATTTCCTCCCCCTGAGATGGGAGTCTGTACACAACCCCAATGTGGATCGTGGTGCCATTTCCTGTCTCCAGGGTGACCCACAGTGACTCATCAACTTTCTGTCTACTCTTTAGTTCTGTTGCTTTAATCCCTTCCCTTATACAGAGAGCTACTCCTCCTCCTCTTTTACCCACCCTGGCCCTCCTATAGATTGTGTATCCTGGTATGTTGACATCCCAGTCATGTTTCTCTGTGCACCATGTTTCAGTGACTGCCACAATATTCAGGCATCCCTCTTCCATCAAGGTCACTAGTTCAGGGAGCTTGTTACACAGACTATGGGCATTGGTACTCATCACCTTCCATTTTTTTATGGCCTTACCCCTTTTAGTCCCAACTCTGTCCTTACTGCCTTTTTCTGCATTTAACCCTGTCCTGCTCCCTACTGACTTCTCTACCTTGGTGTTTACCTCACTAACTACTGTGTTTTGTGTGGGAAGGCTGGGATTTCCCTGCTCCTTTTCAGTGCCTCCCCCCTTGGCTAGTTTAAATGCTTGCCAATGAAGCATGTAAACCTATCACCTAGGATCCTGGTTCCCCAAGAACAGATGCAGACCATCCCGGCCAATATGAGCCTGCATCCCTCCCAGAGCTCCTCCAGTCCCAGTGAAGCCAAAGCCTGGGCTCCACACCAGTTTTCAACCACCCATTGAATCCCATGGTGCGGAATACCCTAGCATCATCCTAACCATAGACATGCAGCACTTCTGAGATGGTTACCGTATATGCTACTTGTCTAAGGCTCCTCCCCAACTCTACAAACTCCTCTTGCACCTCTCTGGTCCCATTCACAGCCAGGTCATTTGATCCTGGGTGGACAATGACATCCAGCTCCACCCTTGTGCAGCTGCTCACGCTGATCCTGAGGATTTGCT
The DNA here is from genome assembly GCA_016271365.2 of Neoceratodus forsteri. Lineage (NCBI taxonomy): Eukaryota > Metazoa > Chordata > Ceratodontiformes > Ceratodontidae > Neoceratodus > Neoceratodus forsteri. The sequence goes on from CM057449.1 coordinate 742,602,409, forward strand.
TCCTGTCCCTCAAGCGTGGTTGCCAGGCAGGCACCTTTACTTCTGTATCCATTTCTCCCCACTTCTAACCTAATGGTGGAGTCCACCACCAGTTGTTTTCCTTCCCGTGGAGGTCTCGTGCCACCCTCCTGTGGGTCTCCTTTGTGGAGGTTCCCAGCATCCCTCTTGGTCTCCACTGCAGGTGCCTCCATAGAGGAACCCCTCTTCACTAGAACAGCATATGAATTGTGGAGAGGTATAACTGGAGGGATGCACCTCAGTTCCACCACCCTCTCCCTCCCTGATCCCACCTTGGTACAACCACTCCTCTTTCTTGGCAACCTCTGAGGTAGCAGTGGAGGCCCTGGTGGTCCCTGGGTGGGGGAAGAGGTTTCACAAATCCTAGCCAGGTCAGCCTGGAGATGGGCAGCCTCCTCCCTCAGACCAGAGAGGTGCCTGCAAACAGAGCAGCATCGCAGCCTCCAGAATGTCTCCCAGAAGACTGCTGCCCCACAGCCATTGCACTGCACCACTCCCATCTTGACTTATTTTGTGTCCCCTCTCCTGTTACTTTGTATGCTTACTGTCTCCTCCCTCTATGTATTTTTACACTTTCTTTCCTACTGACTAAATGCCCTTACAATTCTCACCCTTCCTGTTCTGGGACAGGAACTTGTTGTAGTCTTCAGTAGTCTCCTTCTTCCGTGCTTGGATTTAGAGCTCCAGCAGCCGGGGACGGCAGGGAGAGAAAGAGCTATTTTTTAGGTTCCTTCAAGGTTGATGAAACTAATGTGTCTCAGTGATCCTTCCCTTCCTACTGCCAAACAGGAAGTTCCTGTTGTCAGTCAAATCCAGTGGTTGTAAAAGTAGAACTGGCTTTGGGTGGGAAGGAGGGCAATTAGTAAAAGAGCTGTAGTTCTAGACTGCCGTTACTTGCTCTGACAGCAAAGTTCTCTGTCAAAAACAGCAGGAAGCTGTAATTGGAGACACCTGCTTTTGTATTCCTAAGCCACACCTCCAATTAGCCTCAGCCTCTGCTCCTGACTCAGTAAATTAAGTTGATATAGCCTCCTTCCTCAGAGAAACACACAGTGACTTTCTTCTTTTTTTTTACTTAAATGAGACCCCCTTCTTCTAATGAAGTATCTGTTTGCTTAATCCAAACAGCCACTGCTGAGATAGAAGTGATTTATCAGTAAAAGAGCTGTAGTTCTAGACTGCTGTTACTTGCTCTGACAGCAAAGTTCTCTGTCAAAAATACAGGTTACTCACCTGTAACAGGAGTTCTAGAAATGGTATATGTTGTTCATCCACACTTACTGGCAGGTTCCTTGCCGCTTTAAATCTTGCCAGAAGGTCTTCAAGCTGGCTCCTCCCACTCTCGGCTCCGCCCCATGACGCCAGATCTAGCCCGCTGGAAGCTGCAGGTTAAAGGCCGAACCAGGGAGGTAGGGTGGGTGGGTGATGGATGGAGAACATATACCATTCCTAGAACTCCTGCTACAGGCCAGCAACTCCGGGCTTTGTGAGGCAAGTATGTTGTCTGCCACACTTGGCTGGTAGACTCCTGCAGTTCTCCGGGAGGAGGGAGGCAAGGCACACACCCCTGATACTTACTTGGGAAATAGAGACTGGAGAACCGAGGCCCCAAAACCAGCATCCTGGTGTGACTCAAGGTCAATGTGGTAGTGGGTAATAAAGGTATGTGCCGACTTCCAGGTAGCAGCCCTGCAGATATCCTTGCTAGGGACATCCCTGGAAGCAGTTACCGATGCAGCGCTATGGCGGGTAGAATGAGCTCTTATCCCTCTGGGAGGCTCCATGCCCACCAACCAATAGCAAAGCTCTATGCAGGAGGTGACCAACCTGCTTATCGTCCGCTTGGCTGCAGGTCTGCCAGGTGCGGCTTCAGCGTAGGTGACAAACAGCTGGCGAACCTCTCCCCGAACTTCAGCCATCCGCTCCTTGTAATAAGCGAGCGCACTTCTAGGGTCCAGTATGGAGCCTATATTCGGCCTCCGAGGTGTGATTGGGGTAGAACACCGGCAGAGTCAACACCTGGTTAAGGTGAAATTCCGACACCACCTTTGGAAGGAACTTCAGGTGGGGGCGCAGGACAACCTTGTCCCTGTGGAAGACCAGATAAGGAGACTCAATGGAAAGCACCTGGAGCTCTTCTATCCTTCTGGCTGACGTGATAGCCACCAAGAAGGCGGTCTTCCACGACAGGTGGGAAATATCACACCTGTGCATCGGTTTGAATGGCTTGCCCATGAGCTTGGCCAATACCAGCAGTAGATCCCACGGAGGTGGAAGGTTCTCGACCGAGGGGAAATGTGGCCAAGGCCTTAAAAAAGCACCTGACCACCTTCTCCCAGACCATCGACTGCTTCCCGCCCCGCCTGTAAGCAGAAGATGGCTGCCAGGTGCACCTTAAGGTCATCGAACCGAAGCCCTTGCTGAGAAAGGACCACAGCTAATCCAGGATGCTTGCCAAGGAGCAGGAGGAAGGGCCAGGCCCTGCCCTGAAGTACCAGAGCAATCTCTTTCCATTTCCTGGCAAGTGCATAGCATTTTCTGGTCGACTCCTTATGGGACGCCAACGACGTTAAGGACCTTGTCGGAAAGACCCAAGGCCTGGAACTCTAGCCGCTCAGGAACCAGGCCATGAGGTGCAGGGATTGAAGGTCCGTAGGAATACCTTCCCCGGTTGACTGAGATCAGGTCCGGTGGGCTGGAAGCTGCCTGGGAGCCTGGAGCTGAGGCTGAGGAGATCTGGATACCAGAACTGGCAGGGCCAGTCTGGGGCTACCAGAATCACCTGCGCCTTGTCCCTCCTCGCCTTGAGAAGCACCTTGTGGATCAAGGGAAATGGGGAATGGCGTAGAAGAGGCCTGGGATCCACGGCCTCGAGAAGGCATCCCTCTGCAGTGAGCTCTGCTGAAGGGGGTGGGCATGGAACAGACTCAGCTTCGCTTTCTCCCTGGAGGCAAACAGGTCCACCGGAGGTGTGCCCCAGTGGGAGAAGAGATCTTGTACTACCTTCAGCAGGGGAGACCACTCGTAAGACGCAGCCCCTATCCGGCTTAGGGCATAGGCCAGGGTGTTGGAGGCTCCTGCCACGTGAATGGCTAGGAGATCCACCTCCAGGCTGCGCACGAGGGACCATATGCGGAGAGCTTCCTTGAATAATGGCATAGAGCGCGTCCAGCCCTGGCGGTTCAGATAGTACATGGTTGTGGCATTGTCTGTCTGGACCTGAACCTCTTGACCCCGTAGAAATGGAGCAAAGGCTGTGAGAGCTAGACGGATCGCTTGGAGCTCCAGCAGGTAGATATGGCATCTGGACTCCCGAGGGCACCAGAGGCCATGCGCTCTGTGCTCCCCCAGATGGGCACCCCAACCCATCAGAGATGCATCGGTCGATAGAGAGACCGTTGGCTCAGGACGGATGAACAGGATGCCCTCCTGCAGATGTGCCGGAACGGTCCACCACTGGAGAGCGCTCCACATCTCCTGGGTCACTGTCACATGCTGGTCCAACAGATCGCAGCACTGTGACCACTGACTGGCCAGTCCCCATTGAAGGGGACGCATGTTCCAACGGGCCCAGTGGTCCACACTGGTGCAGGCCGCCATGAGGCCTAGGAGGCGCAGGAAGTCCCGGGAAGGGCGCAATTGCCCAACCAGAAATGATTGGGCAAAGGAGGAAAGAACCTCGGCCTTGTCCGCCGGGAGCCGAGCTCTGGCTCGATGAGAGTTGAGCTCTGCCCTGATGAAGATTATCACCTGCTTCGGCACGAGTTCCAACTTGGCCTTGTTGATGAGGAGGCCAATCTGAGAGCAAACCTGGAGGGCCAGATCTCTGGACCGCATCGCCTCCACTCTGAAGGGGGCTGCAATCAGCCAGTCGTCCAGGTAGGGGTACACCCGGACCCTTCGGTGCCGCACGGATGCTGCCACCACTGCTATGCATTTGGTGAAGACCCTTGGAGCTAGGGAGAGGCTGAAGGGCATGGCCTGAACCTGGTAAAGGGATCCCGCTGCTCTGAAGCAGAGGAATCTCTGATGAGACGGACAGATCGGTACGTGAAAGAACGTGTCCTGGAGATCCAGGGAACAGAACCACATGCCTCATTCCAAGGATGGGATTATCTGAGCCAGAATGACCATCCTGAAAGTCCGAGACCTTAGGAACTTGTTCAGGTCGTGCAGGTTGAGAATGGGGCGCCAGCCCCCCCCCGTCCGTTTTGGGACCAGGAAGTACCTGGACACAAACCCCGGGTCTGGAGGAGGATCCGCCACCTTCCTGATCACCTCTTTTTTGAGGAGCAGGGCACTATCAGCATGGCGCGCCGACTGTGAGGCTACAGACCCTGTGGCCCCCCCTAGGGGCAATGGCTCAAAAGGGTGGAGCCTGCTCGAACTCCAAAGGCAGGTCTTTTCCTACCACCTCCAACACCCAGAGGTCCGTGGTGATAGCGGACCAGGCGGAAGGAAGTGGTGGAGCAGTCCCCCCAAGGGGGGCAACCCAGGGGGGAGTGAAGAGGCTGCGGGCGGCACCCCTCAACCCGTCACTGGGCAGGCTTGGAGAAGGAACCGGCCGAGGGACCTCCTGGACCTTTACCTCCTTGCTTCCTGTTGGAGGAAGCCGCCAGCTTGGGTTTGGGACACCAAGCGCGAGCCTGCTGGCCCTGTTGCTGGTGCTGTTGGGCCGGTCAAGGTGCAGGGGCTGAAGGACGAAAAGATTTCTGCTGTTGCTGCCGGAGGCCTTTGTCCCTCTGGGCAGAGGTGACCGAGTCCAGGGTGGCACTGGACTTTTCGATCGGCTGGAGGTGTCCCTCCACTCCAGGGCCGAAGAGGTCAGTCCCCAAGAAGGGATGTCTGCCAACTTGTGCTGGGTATCCGCCGTGAAGGTGGATATCCTCAGCCACAACCTGCGGCGCATGGCCACTGCGGCCGCTACTGACCTGGCATAGGAATCACCTATGTCCAGAGCAGTCTGAAGCTGCTGCTTCACCACCGCCCTACCCTGGTCCCACACCTGGTGGACCATGGTCTGCAGGTCGGTCGGGAGATGAGGGACAACCTCATCCAGGGAGCCCAAGAGGGCATGGGATAAGTGTGCCATCAGCACGGCTGAGCTAGCCTGTCAGAGGCCGAGGGAGGATGCAGCATACACCTTGCGCCTGGCAAAGTCCAGCTTTTTGGACACTTTGTTAGGGGGCTTATCCACATCCCGAGCATTACCGGAACGCCGAAAAATGCTGTCAGTAACTAACCCTTCGACAGAGGGGTGCTCCAAGAATCCATGCAAAGAGCCGGTAGGGACCGCATACTTCCAGGACATCCTGGCCGAGGGCACAGGGCAGGAAGCAGGCCGCTGCCAGAGCTCCAAGGCTGGGCCAACATTGGCCTCAGCCACCGGAAGGGCCTCCGTGGGGGAATCCCCTCAGTCAAGTATCTCCGTCAGGGGATACTTGGCCCATTTGGACACGGGCTCGAGCTGCATCCTGGTGGACTCCGAGATGAGTCACAGCAGACCCAAGAAGGATGATGGGCTATCGTCCAATGACTGGCCCCCCCAAAGGACTCCAGGTCGACCTGCCTGGAGAACAGGGAGGAGTCGTCATCGGATTCCGAAGAGTCTGCGAAGAACTGCCTCGGCCCTGAGCGATCCTCCACCTGCCGAGGATGGTCGGGAGTGAGGGTGACCGACAACCTGTGGGGCAGGCCGTGACCCGACCAAGAATCCTTGGTCGGTGCCCCAGACTTCAGCTGTGGAGCCGGAGGTTCTACCACAATCGGTGGAGCAGCTGGTTTTGGCCGAGCAACCAGCCCTGGAACGGGCAACTCGACTGGGGCGAGTGACTGCTTCGGTCGCTCGGGCGACAGCCACTTGATGGCCGGGGTCAGGACCGGAGTTAACTTAGACCCAGACAACAGCAACTGCTGCCACATAAGCTCCTCATAGCACCGACGTAATTTACGCCGGAGCCTCCCCTCATCTGAGGAAGAGGATGAGGAGGAACGGTGTCACCGCTTACATCGGTAGCAAGACAGAGACCATCGATGTTGGCGGGAATGGCTTGACCGGGAAGAAGTCTGAGACCGAGACCCTCAGGGGGACTGCGGGCAGGTCTGGGAAGGGCCGGGGGACACCCGCTCTTCCCTCGGCTTGGGCACTTTAACTGGGGACTGCAGCCCCGAAGGCACAGGCAGATCCTCGGTCTCCACCGGGGGAACCGGTGAAGGAGGGTTGTCAGCTTCACCAGTCGACAGCCCGTCTAATGGATCGAGAAAAATCTCAACTGTATCAACAGGAGTCTCGGTAAGCTGGCCTGATGGGGACACCATGAAGCCAGCGGCCTGAGCAGCAACTTCAACCAAAGTCGACGGTCAGCTGTCCGGGGAAGGAGACCTCTCCCGCTCCCACGAACGCCGATGGTGGGACTTACCCTTTGACTCCTTCTTCTTGGGCTGAGAAGAATGTCCCGATGGCCCCTCTCCCTTCGTGGAAAGGGACTGACAAAGCTCCTTGAACAAAGCCGTATACGAGGAACTCAGAGAGAGCGGGATAAATGCCGCGGCCGAGGAGGAGGAAGATGCGGCCTGGGCCGCCTCCTCCTCGAGGGCGATCATCTGCTCAAGCTGCTCAGCCGAGCCAGCCGCCGCGGACACCACCCAACGAGCCTCTTTTGATTTCACCGGCGGGAAACGCTTCTCAGGGTGCCCGAGCTTCAATCGGGCAGCGCGATCGTCCAGGACATTGGCCGAGAAACAGTGGCACAACTCGCAGGCCTGCGGATCGTGATCAAGGCCAAGGCAGTAGACGCACGTGGAGTGCGGATCCGTCCTGGACATTTTCTGCCCGCAAGGGCACCTCCGAAAGCCGGGAATAGATTTGTCCATCGCAGCCATGAGGGAAGATGAAGACCGAAGTTTAGAAAACTTCAAAACCAATTTCAGATGAACCGAAGAGTTAAGATCCAGTCTAAAACTCAGAGCGCTAAGGAGGGAACCTGAGCTTCCAAGCGGTAAGGAAGATCTGGCGTCATGGGGCGGAGCCAAGAGTTTTACCACCTGGGTGGGTGGGAGGAGCCAGTTTGAAGACCTTCCGGCAAGATTTAAAGCGGCAAGGAACCTGCCGATAAGTGTGGATTGAGCAACATATCCATGTCCCTAGAAACAGCAGTTTTTACCAATGTTATCAGTACCCAGGGCCAGCCTAAGATTAATCAGGGAAATACATAGACTAAATAGGTGGTTGAAAGACTGGTGCCTCAGGGAAGGGTATGAATATATGGACAATTGGCAGAACTTTCAAGGCCCGCATTTGTTTGCGCAGGATGGACTGCATTTAAACAGACAGGGAAAATGTATATTTGCACATAAACTTAAGCATATAGTTGACTCCCATTTAGACTTGTAAGTGGGGGGGAGGGGTAGGAGGTGTTACAAAACCCAGTGACTCACACACTAGAGAGATCATACGACCCAAAATAAATTTCCTCTTAATAAATGCTAGAAGTCTGACGAATAAAATATGAACTTTGGTTTATCTTACACAATTTAGACATGCATATCTGTGCCATAACCGAAACCTGGTGGAAGGAGGAAGAAGATACGTGGGAAAAAAATATTCCAGGGTATATATTATACAATAAGGACAGGACACAGTCTAGAGGAGGTTGTGTGGCACTGTATATTTCCGATAATATCATCTCGGAATGTATAGATACTTCTAAATGGGGAACACTGAAGTATTGTGGATAGGAATATCTCCACCACATACAGCAAAAATTAATACAGGATTAGTATACAGACCACCTTCAATTGCCACTCTGAAGGATTCCCAATTGTTAGACTTTATTAATCAGCTGACGCTATCTGAAAATGTTATACTATTAGGTGATTGAAATCTCCCCGGAATTAACAGGGATACACTATAAGCTAATACTGCAACTGAATCTCGCTATCTAGAAGTGTTCAACTTTGCTGAATTGGACCAGTTTGTGTTAAGCAATACCAGGGGTACCCATATCCTGGATTTGGTCCTGAGTAATTTGGGCATTATGATTCACAATTGCACAGTTTTGGCACCTTTGGGTTCTAGTGATCACTCAATGGTTAGTTTTAACTATATGGGTTCACTGGGCAATGATACTGGCAGGACAGTAATCTATAAGTTTGATAAGGCAGACTTTGATGGTATGAGAATGGATCTGATAAACTGGAACTGGAAAATGGAATTTAAGAACGAACCATTACAAAGTATGTGGGATAAGTTAACCACTAAAATAAACAGCTTGGTCCAAATCTACAGTATGTACCCACTACAAGTAAATATAATGTGGCAAAAAAATTCCTCCCCCCATGGCTGACCACTTCAGTCAGGAAGGCAATAAAAAAAAAGAACAGAGCATATAGAAAGGCCAAACTGAGTGATGACGAAGTATGTTGCGATAAATACAAAAAATGCCTAAGGGCCACCAAGAAGAATATGGAGCTGGCAAAAAAAATATGAGTTTAAATTAGCAACTGAAGTGCAGGACAAATATAAGTCTTTTTACTCATATATCAGTAACAAAAAGGAAGGTAACAGAACAATAGGCCCTTTACTTGGTCCTACGGGAATATAAAATCAGATAACCAGAAAATGGCAGAACAGTGTAATAGCTATTTTTCCACTGTTTTTAATCATGGTTCACCAACAACCACTATTCAGCACAGCAATCATTCATCTGCTTCTAGCCTCATACTTGATACATTTGAAGTATAAAAACAAAATAAAAAAGTTGGCTCAGAATAAGGCACAGGGCCCTGATGGTATGCACCCAAGAGTGATTAAAGAACTGGCAGAGCTCTTGGCAGGTCCAGTAACTTGTCTCTTTCAGAAATCGCTAAATGAAAGGGAGGTTCCAGAGGCATGGGAACAGGCAGTAGTTGTCCCCATATACAAAAAGGGCCTGAGGCAGGAGGTTGGGAATTACAGACTGATTAGTTTGACTTCAGTCCTAGGGAAAATCCTTGAGGGTATTATTAAAGAACATATCATCAAATTCCAACATATGTCGGGTACTATAGATACCACACAACATGGTTTCACCAAGGGGAGGTCATGCCAAACAAACCTTTTGGAATTTTATGGTAAAGCCAGTAAAGCTTTGGATGAAAGTAGATCTGTTGATGTCATCTTTTTAGACTTCGCCAAAGCTTTCGATAAGGTCCCACATGACAAACTGGTCGACGCCCTAATTAAACTGGGAATACACTGCAATATTTCCCATTGTATTGAGGCACGGCTGAAGGGTAGGAAACAGAGGGTCTGCATCAAGGGGGAATTCTCGGGGTGGGCAGACGTGACCAGTGGGGTCCCACAGGGCTCCCTTCTGGGTCCATGTCTTTTTAATTTGTACATTGAGTCTATGAACACTCTGTCAGATGTGTGGCTTTCTAAATTTGCCGACAATACTCGCATCGGCTATGCGGTGGACAATCGTAAGAATGCAAACATCTTGCAAGCAGCCCTGGAGGAATTGGAAGCCTGGGCCCTGGACAAGGGATCAATATTTAACATTGATAAATGCACTGTGATGCACATGGGGAAAAATAAGCAATACCAATATAGGCTGGGGAGTAATGCATTAAGGGTAGTAAATGAAGAGAGAGACCTTGTGATGTACTGCTGTGGGAACAGCTAAACCTGGCATTGAGGAAACAGACATATAGTACCAGAGCCCATCCATTACAGATAGGTGGGGAGAGGTTTAATGCATCTAAGAGAAAGCAATGGTTTACATTTAGGGTAACCAAGATCTGGAATGAGCTTCCAATTGAGGTGATGGCAAGTAAAACCATGGACGAATTGACAAGTACCTGATTGGTAATAAAATTCTTGGGTATTCCTAAACAAATTGTGGCATGTACATGGACTTTGGTCTTCAAATGCTCCAATAAACCTATGAAACCTATGAAGCTCTTTCTCCCATCCTGGTCTGTCTTCAGTCACTGTCTCTCTCTCTCGTCTGACTGCTAGCACTCTGTCCATCACACTCTCTCATACTCAGACTGAACTGCTCTGTTGTTGCTGCATTAGCATTACATGGTGGCATAGGCGGAGGAGCACCTCAAAAACTGGTTGGTCAGATTCAGAACCATCACCAGAGCACCAACCAGTGTGCCACACAAGGGGGCATGTCAGATGCATGATGTGGGTATGTAGTAGTGTCAAATCAACAGGCCCCCCCAGTTGAGAAAGAAACAGAACAAAAATGCCTCCAGATTGCCTAGATGATGCAGTCTGTCACAGTGTGAGTTTCTCAATGATGGTAGTATTGGTATCAATGCTATGGGCAGACACTCTGTCCGATACCATCAGTGGGTGGGTTTGTGGTATACTGGTATTACACTGTTTTCAGGGCTTGTAATTAATTCTGAAGTTTTTTTTTTCTTCCATCTATGCCGGCTCTCCCTCACAGAACAGCTTAAATAAACTTTGTACAAAAATTGCTGCTGCTGTATTACTGTGGAATGATACCACTGAATTGCATGGGGCTGCCACCTTAACATCAAACTCTACTAATCCCTATTCAGTTATCAAACACGCATCTTGTTTGTGACCTTAACACAACTACAGTACTATACTGTTAGACTTGCTATGGACTGCATGACTTAGTACCCCCAAAAAAGCACCATCAATTGTATTGCCAGAAATCCTTGTCTTAATTTTGACAAATAACTCAGCCAAACAAGATGCTGTAAATAAATTGTATTTCTCAGTCATGACATTTGTATGTAGACTTCAGCAAATATATGTAATGTGCATATTATTAAACCACCAGAGTGACTGTGTGTGTAATGTTCAAATGAAAGTTGCTATGTGTGTAACTAAAGTGACTGTGTGCAATGTTAATTTCACAATAAAGTGACTAAACAATGTTAATTTTGCAATAAAGTGACAGTAAGTACAATGTTAATTTCACAAAAATACTGTATGTGCAATGTTAATTTAAAAATAGACTATATGTACAATGTTAATTTCACAATAAAAAAGACTGTAAGTGCAATGTTAATTTCAAAACAAAGTGACTGTATGTGCACTGTTAATTTTACAATAAAGTAACTGCAATTTTAATTTCACAATAAAGTGACTGTATGTACAACATTCATTTCAAAATAAAGTGGCTGAACTGTGACTTCAGTAAACTTTGTACCAGTACTTCGCTTGTTGTCAGCTCTCAACTAATACTGTCAGTTTAAAACTTCCCAAAAGCATCTTGCCTTGAGTTTACACATACAGTATAACACATTCCCTGGCAATGTTAATCAAATTCAGTTTTGCAGTCCTTGATTTATGGATGTGAAGTACAGCCATACTGTTTAGTCTGCTTACTGTCATGGTGGATCTCAAACAAGTTTTCAGTCGCCAAAGAGCTGAAAAGGATCTCTCAGCTGTTGCTGTTGATGATGGAATTGTTTTCTGTATCTGAATCAGCTTCAGGACCTCAGAGTACAGATATCTGGCATCACCAAGATGTAGCAAAGTTTGTGAAAGTTCTTCACTTGTGGACAGTTTTTCTTTGCCCCAGTTAATTTCTGCCAGCATTGGTAGTTGCACTCTGAATCTCTTGGTGTCAATATCCAATATATTCCACAATATCCTGCTCTACTGGTTCATCATTTACCTGTTTTAGAAGGAGGTCTTCAGTTTTTACAAAAATATCAAAACACTGCTGGTCAAATCTTATTTGACAGAAGTTATCAAGGCATCCATAAACTCCATGTAAATTGGACTAAAATAGTCACATAGGTCTTTAAAAGAAACTGGAGCTGACCCATTGTCAAAGTGTTTGGGTGGTCTTTCGAAACGTGGGACTACCGGCTCAGAAATGTCCAATTTTCTTGCTTCCTCAGTGCATTTTTGCCACAAATTAGCAAAGGTTTTCTCATTCCATAGTCCCCGCAGGCATGAAATCAAATGTCCTGATACAATTTTAGCACCAACTGCAGTCAGGTCTTTCCGTTGCAAAACTTTACTGGTCTCTTCGCATACTGCAAACACCAGTGCAGCCATCTGAACACCCAAAAATGCCGGAAACTGCTGACGAAGATAAGCCAGTCCATTTGCTTTACTTCCAGATTCACCACTATAATCTTCTATGATTTCTTCTAGGGCCTTGATGATTGAACTGTAATTGTCAAGGACTGATTGAAAGGCCGATATTCTGACTGTCCATCTGGGTGGACACAGAGGACGCAAACCTTTATTGCTTCCTCTTAAGTTATCTTTGACTTTTTCAAAGATGCCAAGTCTTTGCTGAACCTTTTATAATAGTATTGATCTCTCTGACACAATCCAAAGAGTCCCTCACCAATGGCACACAATGAGAAGAGTCTCATAAGGCCAGGTTTAAACTATGAGCACAGCAGTGAACATATAATGCATTAGGGCACAGCTGATGAATCCTTGCTTGAACACCATTAATTTTCCCAGCCATATTACTTGCCCCATCATAGCACTGACCCCTACAGTTTTTGATATCAATGTCCAATCTTAGCAAAACGTCAAGTATTACGTTTGTGTTTCTGCATCTGTTAATTGTGTATTATAGAATACTGTGAATTCTTCATGAATTACGAGGGATTCCTTATTGCAGTACCACAAGCATACAGAGGGTCTAGTACAATCTCCTGACAATCATCCCGATGGCAAAATTCCCGTATTTTATTTCCTGAGTTTATCCTTCCCGCTCATTATGTGTTACCGACAAAGGTTCTCCCGACACATACATTGATGATTCTGAGCTATTACATTCTGTCTAGTTAAAATAATAGTACAAGATTTACACTCAGAGAATGGAAATCCTAAAATCAATGATAAGCACTAACACACTACTCTGTACTGTGTGTAAACTGACTCTGCGAATTAAAAAAAAGGAATAAACAAGACATTATAAATAACATTATGTTTCAATAATACCATTCACACGGTGTTTGACAAAACCCACAAAGATGAATAAGTAACATAAGCAAAATAAAATTAAAGGGCATTCGTCAAAGCTTTAAAAATAGCAAGCGTCTTAGCTCTCTTTAATTAGGATGACAGCAACTTCATAAATTAAAAGAATAAAGAGTCAGAAATACTGAAATTTTACAGAAGCAGGAGACTGAATCAAGACAGAGGTGACAATTTATAAAGGAGCGACAAATGTAGAGGAAATACAAGCAGATAATGACTAATGGAAAGCGAAAAGTTTGAAAAGGGGATAGAAGGATTACAGTAAGATGAAAGAACAGTGCAAAGCTAGATAAACTGTCATGAGCACAGATGTTTTTTCTCCCCCGTAAAGAGATTAGGAATAAGAAAGAGAGTGTACTTGGCTTTAAAAGCTTAAACTATTAACTCTAGAGCTAAAGCTAGTATCTTGCTTTGCTTCACAACCCAGTCATATGTTATATTTAGCCTAAAATGACACTACATTTAGTTGAAATACAAAATCACACATGCCCCCACAATGCAAAGCATCATGGGCTGTATATGCAAATCACTAAATTTAGTTGTTACATTTACTTTTTTCTTAAGGGATACAAGTCAGCCATGCAATGCATTTACTCAAAGAATAATCACTCCTGTCATAAACTAAAACTAGTATTTGATGTTGCCGCTGACAGTCTAATGCAGATGCATGTTGGTATAATTTAAGTAAGTTTATTGTCCGTCAGTTTGTAATGTCGGCAAGTAATGGACAGTAAATTTCACATCGGGAAGTTTGTACTCGGGCAATCGTACTGATCCCCATAAAGATACCTACTCTTTAGTAGAGGAGTCCGTGGTTTCATCCACCATTGGGGCAAACCATTTGGCTAGCTTTATTTCTCCCACAATGTCTTTTATAATTCTATGGGCCATTAGTTGCAGCATTTCATTCTGTATGTCATGAGAAAGCCATTTCTGCCTTTTTTTTAAGCCATCTGTCCAGAACAGGCACATCCAAACTTGTGACACCAAGTACAGTAGTGTCATGAAGTTTCCTGACTCCGAACTGCTAGCCCTTGCTGACCCAAATACGCAAGCACTGTGAGGACTGCCATTAGAGCTATTTGTGATTCTTTTTGTTCTTTTAAAAAGTCTCTGTGAAGGTCAGCCTTTATGTTGGCCCCCCCTTACATAACTGTTCCACGTTTCAGTTGCTTCATGGTGTGCATTGGTGCCGTCATGCCTTTAAAATTTTTCTGATGCTTTTTCTCAGTTCAAAAACCCTGTTGCTATGAATGCTTGCTTACAGTTTTTTGAAAAGGACAACAGTTTTAGCTTACTTGCCATTGAACAAGTATGACACAACACACTGTTGTTCTCTCTGTTCCAGTGCAGCCACTGCCATTTGTTAAATCAAATGGCCATGAAGATTTGATCAGTGTTAGAGATTTGGATTGTTGGGAACTCCAAATCGTGAGGCTGGTATGGTTTCAGCATTATGGTGGAATGCTGAAGGCCAGTACATGAAACTTTGTCAGTTGTTGGTGCCTCTGTGATTGCTGTGTGTGCCACCTCATTAGCTACCTCAGACACCACAGATATTTCTGATGTCTTTGCTGCCTCAGATGCCGTTGATGTCTCCGGTGCCTTTGCCACCTCCAATGTCTTTGCTGCCTCCGATGCCTTTGATGCCTCCAATGCCTTTGCTGCCTCTGATGCCTTTGCCACCTCTGATGCCTTTGCCACCTCTGATGCCTGTGCCACCTCTGATACCTTTGCCGCCTCCAATGTCTTTGCTGCCTCCAATGCCTGTGCCATCTCTGATGCCTTTGTTGCCTCCGATGCCTTTGCCCCCTCCGATGCCTTTGCCGCCTTTGATACCTTTGCTGCCTCCAATGCCTTTTATGCCTCCAATGCCTGTGCCACCTCAGATGCCTTTGCTGCCTCCGATGCCTTTGCCGCCTCCGATGCCTTTGCCACCTCCGATGCCTTTGATGCTTCCCATGCCTTTGCTGCCTCCGATGCCTTCGCTACCTTTGGTTGAAAGTAAGCGTAAAGGCTTCCTGCTTTTCTTTTGTTCGCCATGATCTTTACTTTCAAAAATGATTTTCAGTTGCCTTAAAAAAGAACACACTTTTTAGTTACTCCAAAGGCCAAATCACATTTGTTTCATTAAAAAAAAATCACTGTTGGTCAAAACAACCAAGTTCATGACATTTATCTTGAAATATCCCATTGAATCTCAAACGAAGCAACTGCTACAATTTACCAGGCAGTGATGTGCAATTACTTAAGGACAGGTGAAAACGATAGCATGATCAGACAATATGGATTGTCAGTTACAGGAAATATAGGTAGATCCGAGCCACCATCACCACCACCACAAGAAAGTTTTCAGTGATAAAAAAGCAAAGATTCCTTTTTGGAGAAAAAGAAGAAGAATCAGCATGTATATAGCGCTTTTCATACACAGTGTATCCCAAAGTACTTTACAAGCAATAGTAGACTGGTAGTAAAGTGACTGAATATGTAGGTATACAAAGGTGTGGTAAAATGACAATGTTGAAAATCTGGAGTGAAAATATTAATAATGCTCGAACTTACGAGCGTGTGTAGGAAATGCACAATGCATGCTCGTAAAACAGTCATTTTTGGGAATTTTTTCACCAAATTTTCAACATAGGGTTTTGGGGGGCCTACCTCATGAACTATGACACTGTCGTTTCGTTAATCATTCCTGAAAGTGACTGCAAAATCACCTTTCAAGACGGAATAACAAATTGACAGTGCAGAATTCATGAGGAGGGGTCCCTAAAACCCCATGTTGAAAATGTGGTGCCAAAATTCCAAAAAATGCCTGAGATATGCATCAAAGTTGAAAAACCCCGATTTATTCCATTATACAGCTTACCAGCATTTCCTCAGTTCACAGTCGGCTTTGAAGAGTGCAGATGTGTTCCCGGTCCACTGAAGATCGTCGCGCCAGATTCCACAGGGAAGTATGGGGTTAAGGGGGGGGTGTGGGGAGGTGGGGTATGCAGAGGATGGGTGTGGGTTTGGGGAGGAATCAACGAGGAACCGTTTTTTACTTTACAGGTTTATTTAAAACAAAAAAAATCACGGGAAGGTTTTCTTTTTTACAAGGACATTTTGTTTGGGCATGCTGGGGTGGGCTTTCAGCGTGCCACCTGACTGTTTGGGGGGCTGTAGCTGACGGGGGATTGGGTACCTCTGTCAGCACCTATCGAATGCTGGGGTCAGGGGGAGACAAGAACTGAGGGGGACTGGGCACCCCCCTCGGCACAGAAGAAATTGGAGGGGGGGAGCATTATGCCAACAAGGAGTGGACTCCCCCATCAGCAAAACTAAGAAGAAAGGGTCATGCCAACAGGAGGATTGGATACCCCTGTTGACACATAAAAAATTAGTGCGGGGAGTATTATTCTGACAGGGAGTGGGCTACCCTGTTGGCTTTTTCACCAGGAAGACACACTGAATGGCGGGCGGTCAGCTTTTCGTTGGCTTTGTGAGGCCGATGGAAATGCCGTTGCCTGTCACCATAGAAACACATCACCATGGAGCTGTGTAATTGGCTGCTGCAGTCAGGGAGCGTACCAAACAGCTGACTGCATACTGATGGGGTGCTCCCTGATTACAGCGGTTCAATTTCTTTGATGTAGTGGCCTTCTAGTTAATTGTGGTGATCCGTGGCATACTTCTATAGAGGCCAGGCAGAGACCAGCCCCTGAATGGGCTGCTGCCATTCAGCACAACACTACCACGCCTCCACAATCCCTTTGTAAAGAAAGCTGATGCAATGTGTTTCTTGCACATGCGTGCAAGCAAACACAATACAATGATCTATTGCTGAGTTTATTTGCACACATTATTAGGTTAAAAAAACACACACAATTCCAAAGTCCAATGTAGAATTCATTTTCGGCAGATTTTCCATAACAAATTCTGTTGAAAAACATTTTAAAAGTTGTCCCCGTGGAATTTTATTTGTTATTTAATATGTACTAGCTCAGAAGACTTTGAGTACACTTGATTTTCCACGCACAACACTCACATAAATTAATGATGTCAACTTCTTGGCAGTGAATTATTTTCAAATGCTTTCAGCAACAGAATTCGTTAGGTACAATCCTCACAAATGGCTTTCTGATTTGAATTGTTGTAATGTTTAATGTAATACAGGCAGAATGGCTGTCCAAAGTTCAATTTTAGCTGTTGCAGACTACGGGGAGGGGACTTGACCAGATGCCTCTGTGTTGTACCCAAAAACACTGGTTTTAGAGAAATAAATAGCCCTAACAATTCCTGCTGGTGCAGAATAAATAGACCTTACAATTCTTGGCTAAGATCTGAACTGTAAGGTAGCAGTAATAAGAGAGTTAGGAATTCCTGATTGGCCTGGAACAAGTCAGATTTATGGCAGGAAGAGTTTCCAGCTTTGGAAACTGCTGTGTCCTGGGAGGCTGGCTCTGATCTCCCTGGATGCAGAGAAGGCATCTGATTGGGTGGCCTGGCACTAGTACCTCTTTAAGGCAGTATAATATTGACTTTCTGATTCTTTTGTCAAATTGGGGATACATGACAGTACAATACCTACAGAGTTTAGTCAACAGCAGCAAGCGCACACACACACACACAGATTTTTAGCACACATATATTTGTGCTATCCTTAAATTTATAATTGCTGCCTTTTATTTTATCAGATATTAAACAAAAGAGGTTCATAGTTGCCAACTTGCTACACTTTTATTTCATCAGATAGTCATAACTCACAATATGCAAAAATCTCTTTTGCTGAGTGTGCCTTTTAACTATACATAAAATACTGCCCGAATGCTGTGGATATGTGGACTATGCTAGCACATTTTTTTTATCTTATGGAAAATACAGCAGCAGCACCTCACCATACCGAAATATTTATTTTTTTTCATTATGGCTATTTCAAGGCAGGAAGATTCTGTATGATGTGCTTTCAGTTCAAGAATGTTTACAATGAAAGAAGAAATGGAATATTGATTTTCTGTAAGATTTACGTTATCACTAACATAAAAAAAAAAACTACCAATTGTGATGCTGCCATCTTCTTATGATTATTGTACGATATTTGTATTATAAACAAACGTGTCTGAATGTCTACCTAGATGCAGCCAAGCTGAGCTTCAGTGGGTGCCCCCCCCCAGGTTCCAGAGTAGTAATAATAATACAGGATGTTGTAAACAGACCAGATAAACCATCTGAACACATCTGGGCAGGATATAGGCCTAATAAACGTTTATGGTTCCTGCAGGAAACAGGCAAGTTGATACAGAAGTGCGTGAAGAGTTGTAAAACCTCAGATTACACTAGCCACAGGAAATCAGCAGAGGCTCATCAAAGAGAAGTGTTTGATCTCAGACTGTCATATCTGGGAAATGGCTTTTTGCTGATGTTCACATTATTTAAAATACATCCTTGTAGATAACTATGTTAGACATTGGACCTATGGGAAGGTCTAGGCTGTGATCTCACAAGTGGAGGAGAGATGGAGTTTCAAGTGATCATCCATCTGGGGGAAAAAGGGTCATATCATTTTGGACTCAGGCACTCTCTCTGGACTTTTGAAAAGCACTTTAATACTGTAGATAGGAAAGATTTTAAGTTTGTGGTAGGAGTCTTTGTTCCATAACTGCCTATTTTTTATGTGATTGTGAGCTCTTGATATTTGTTTTGTATTTTATCTCACCTATTTTTAAACTTTTTAGTAAACAACATTTTCTTTGTTATAATGCCTGTGTCGTCTCAGTCCTTTTTGCATGTGATGATTGCTGAACCTGTGTTTAAAGCTGACAGCTATTAAAAAGCTTGAGGTGAGAAATACCTTGATCACTTATAGAGTTCTAAGGGTTCATGTTGGAAACCTGGCTGGGTGCCCTTGGGTGAAAGATTATACTGCATCCCCCCCCGATGAGAATATTATCTGATCCTGTTAATTGGGTATGCTAGCATAAGGTTCACAGTTTGAATCCCTCCAGAACAGGAGGCTAAAAGGTGATTTGGACCCAAAAACAGACAGGAGGGTTACCCTGTTTGTTACCTGTTCACACTATTGCACTCTGAGGTTAGCACTGTGGGAGCTGAGGGCATGACCTGCGGAGTGCGTTTGTGACACCCATTACTCCTGCTTTAACCTGCTATAGGTCCTTCAGCATAGTACATTAATACGTGTCTTACAAAGCTTCTGCCCCCCCCACGCCATTCCATGCACCCTCTGACTTTGAGGCAAAAACTCAATATTTCCTTTAGTTAGGCTATGATTTTATTTATTTATTTATGTATTTATTCAAGAGATTTACCAGGAAAGGCATACTGAGCAGAGTACCGCTCGATTCCAGATGTGCCCTGGGGTAGTGGGTTACAAGAGTGCAGCACATAATACAAAAAAAAAAAAAAACAGTACATATGTAATTTGCAGATAACAAGAAATGGCCCAGTAGGATGGGTGCAGTAACTGAGACGCATAATGGTTCATACAAAATGAAAAGTATTACAGGCAGTGATATAGTAGCATGGTAGAAATTGCAACAATTACATAGTGTGATTAGCTTATCTACTATATGGGTAGGTGTGCATATCTACAGCAACAGAGGAAGGATTAAGTGTCGTATGGTACTGATTTTGAAATGGAGCCCAGGACAGCTGATAAGAGTTGAGCAGGGAATTCAGCGATGGTGAAAGCAAGAGCAGTTGGTAGCAAAATGCGTTTTGAGGAGGGCATTTCGTTGGGGAGTACTTGTGTTGAGTCTGATGTCGGCTGCTAGAGAGTTCCATAATTTGGGGAGTCTGAAGCTGAAAGCTACCTGACCTGATCGGGTGGATCTGTGGGGAATGTGCAGGAGCCTGGAGTCAGAGTTCCTGAGATTGTGGGTAGGTGGGGGGACGGTGGTTAGAGATGTTGATAGGTAAGAGGGCAGCGTATGTGACCAGAATTTAGCAGTAATTCTAGTACAGTGCAGCAATTGCCAATTTTGGAGGGATGGAAGGTCAAGGGACTGGTAGAGGTCACAGTGGTGGGTGTTGGGAGGACGGTCCAAAGCGAACCGGCAGAAGGAGTTGAAAATGGGGTCGAGCCTGGCTAAGGATGTTTGGGGGGCGGCACTGTAGATGACATCGCCGTAGTCAAAAATTGGGAGGATCATTTTTTGTACCATTGCTTGCCTGGTTGGTAGAGGGATGCAGAATTTGTTTCGATAGAGAGCTCCCAGCATGGGATGTAATTTTTTTTGCAGAGCCTCTACATGCGCTGAGAAGTCAAGATGCTGATCCAGCCAGACGCCGAGATAGCGCTATGTGGAGCGGGCCTCAAGCGGAGTCCTATCCAAGGAATAGAAGGTGGGTGCGTCAGTAAGCCGGGTTAGTTTGGCTCAGGAGCCGAAGGTGAGGGAGACAGTTTTTTTTGAGTTTAGGAATAGTTGGTTCTCAATGAACCAGCGTTGGATGGAGTCGAAGTCCTTCTGATGGTGAGATGCTACAGTGGTACCAGATGGGCCAGAGGCAAATAGCACCATGTCATCTGCATACATATGGATGCCAGATTGTGTGCAGACAGCAGGCAGGTCGTTGAGGAAGATTGAGAAAAGCAGCGGTCCGAGTACAGACCCTTGAGGTATGCCAATGGTGACAGGGAGGGGGGTGGATAGAGCAGTACCGATGCAGACTGCTTCTGACCTGCCTGATAGGAATGAGGGGAACCAACTGAGTGCTGCCGTCGACAGACCAGTTTGGGCAAGTTTAGATAGCAAAAGGGGGTGTGAGACCGTGTCAAAGGCTTTTGCCAGGTCTATGAAAATAGCTGCAGTAATTTCCCCATTGTCAATGCCTGTAAGGATGGAGTTGGTGAGGCGAAGGAGGGATGTGGTGGTGGAGTGATGTTTTCTGAAACTGGCTTGAAAGAGAGTGAAAAAGGAGATTGTATCTAGATAGTTGTGTAGCTGGGATAGAACAAGGCGCTCTTGAATTTTGGCTAGGATGGGGAGCAGAGATATAGGCCGATAGTTTGAAGGGGAGGAGAGGTCCCCTTCCTTGGGGAGAGGAATGACTGTGGCCTGTTTCCATTTTGTGGGGATAGCACCTAATTTAAAGGACAGATTATAGAGCATGGTTGGGGGTAGGCTAAGGCCGGGGCAGAGAGTTGGAGCATTTTAGAATCTAATCCCGATGGGCATTTTCCTTTGGATGTGTTTACTGAGTGTAGAATTTTTAACACCTGGTCTGGAGTGACTGGGCGGAGCGAGAAGGAGGCCCAGGGTGGTGTGTTAGGGAGATCAGGGGGAGCCTGGGGAGAACGAGTGGTGGTGGGTGGGGTGGGAGGTGGGAGGAGAGTAGGGAGGCAGTAGTGGAGAAGAGGGCATTAAACTCAGATGCAACCTGGCAAGGGTCATTTATGATTCTGCCTGCGAGGTTGAGTGGGGGTGGGGGGGGTTGGTGGAGTGAGGAGGGATTTTATGGATTTCCAGAATTGAGAAGGTGGGTGTGATTTTTGTTAAACGTCATTTTGAAGTAGTTTGATTTGGACTGCCGTTTGAGTCTTGGCAGGCATTTTGAAGGGACCGGTATTGTTGTTAGGCCAGATGAGAACCAGTGGCCTTGAAAGATTTCCAGGCCTGGTCTCTGGCTCGGAGTTGTTCCATGAGGTTTGAGGTTACCCAGGGTAAGTGGGAGCCCCTGACTCTGGATCTCCTTAGTGGGGCATATATGTCCCAGATAGTGAGGAAATTTGTAGAGAAGTAGCTTAGGGCCTCGTCCATGGTGGTGGCACTAGGGATGGGAGACAAGTCAATGGTGGTGAGGACGTTTAGGAGTGCAGGAAGATCCAATGATTTGTATGCTCTGCAGCACAGCAGACGGGGGGGGGAGCCGGAGGATGGAAGATTTTGCGCACTATGTAAATCATATGGTGGTCGCTAAGGGAGTCTGGTAGGAGGCCGGCTTTGAGTATCCTATGTGGGTGGGCAGTGAGTGCCCAGTCCAGTAGTGTGTGTTTCTTAGATTTGTGGTTTAGGCGGGTGGGTTCCCCTATTTGCTGGAGCAGGTTTAGTGCACTTATTTGGCAGCGTGTCTTTGATGCAGCACATCCCAGCCAGTTCAGATTAAAATCCCCGATGATGTGGAGTTCTCCGCCTTCTGTGAGGGACCTCAGGTTGCCTAGGTGTTCAAGGATGCTGGTTAGCGGTGTGTCCGGTGGGCAGTATGACCCAGATATGTATACTGGGATAGAGTGGGGCAGAGGGATTTTGATCAGGAGGGAATCTATGTTTATTGAGGGTGTTGGTGAGGTGATTACAGAAAACTGGAGATTTGAGGCGACATACATGGCAGTGCCACCACCCTTCTTTCTCCCCTGCCTGTCTTGGCGGATTAGAGAGAAGTCAGGTGTTGAGAATTCCTCGTCCCGGTGATGGGGCTTCAGCCATGACTCTGTGATGATTACAATGTCTGGGCGAAGGGCAAGGACAGTTGTTTGTAGGGCAACAATTTTATTTAGGATGCTACATATATTTATGTGCACAATTATGAGACCTTTGGGGAGGTGTGTGGGTTGTGCTGGTGGTAGGGCAGCCATGGGTGCCTGTGGACCAGCGTTCCGTTCAACGTCCCCTGCTATGAGCAGCAGGAATACCAGGGCATGCTCTAATTGGCGCAAGATCTTTATCAGGTGCCCGGTGGGTTGAATTGTGGAGTTGAGTTTGCCTTTTGGGCTGAGAAGATTGGGAGATATAGGGCAGGTGTTGCAGCGTGGAAAGAGGGGGGGAGGATAGAGGCCCCCAGGGTCCAGTTGTGCCCCAGGTGTAGGTAGTGTTTAACTGGAGCAGAGGAGGAGGAGTGGGGTGTAGGCTTGAGAGTTAAGGTGGGAGGTGGCACAGGGTCAGGTAGGGTAGAATTGACTGAGGGATAGAGGGAGGATGAGGCTATGCAAAGCATAGTAATAATTGCAGTGAGAAACCATTTTTTTTTTCCAAGTAATTCTTTGTGTGCAAGGAGGGAAACACAGTCTGCTCAGCGGTGGCCGCTAGTGGTGGAGCTGTATAAGGGACTAATGGGAAAGTGGGCTGATTGGTTCACAAGCTCACGAGATATGACAGCACCTCCAATATATAAAGACAAGCTGACCAAGGGTGGTGGGGAGAGGGGGAGCCTGCAGAAGCGCAGGGCGGGCTAGAGCTCCTCTTGGCTCAGGAAGCAGCTGCAGGAAAAAAAACTCCAGCTACCTTTGCAGTGTTCCTCGGCGTGGTCCGGGGTCCGTCTCTCTGTGGGGAGGGCTTGGGGACTCCTGCCCTTGCGACCCAACCTCCGCTGTGCAGAAAGAAGGAGAAGGGCTTAAATACAGGTGAGTGGCTAGAAGGTGGAGCGTGCTTTCAAATGCTAATAATAGCTCAGACTCTTGTATATAGGGCAAAATCAGAAGTGGTGCGGTAAAAATTGCAACCCGGAGATTACAGAATAAGCCTTGGAGAAAAAGAGCAAATGTGGGAGAGCCCTGAGCAGCAGACTGTAGCCGCGGAGATTCCTGCAACTCCCCTTATCCTGCACAAGCAGTATCTACCCCTGGGCTAGGCTGTGCATAGGCAGTAACATTTCAGACAAAAACCCTGCTTTAAATTCTGCCCAGACTAACAGATTAACACTATATTGGGCTTCTCCTGTGGGTGGCAGCTCCTTTTGGGGCAATACACTGGGAAAATACATGAAATTAACACATCTTTCACAAGCTGGATCTTTTATTTTATAACAAATGCTTATTTCAGCCTGTCACATATTGTCATTTTAGACACTGCATGGTTATTTTCTGTTCTTAAAAAGTTGTATGGGTTTGCAGTTCAGTAATGTGTTCTAACTTCTCTCAAATTACAAATTCATCAAAAAATATTGTTACATGTAAAAAAAAAAAATCACATAATTGTTCCATATCTAATATCAATGTATGCATGCATAATTTTAATTTGTCTAATATAGGGAGGGACATAGGGAATATCTCCAGACTTCCAGAAAACTACAGAATTCAGTATTATCTAGAATACTGCACATTTCTGTAGTGGGAAGGAACCATCACTTTAGTTTTCCCATGCATTAAATTATGTATACATATAGACAAACTAGTAATGATATAATCTGTAGAACCCAGTCCCATGCTTGGCTAGCTGTACCTCCTTACTTAGCCAAAAACACAGGCAGTAGAACCCCCCAACCACACACAGTATAGTGGTTAAAGAGCACTGTGCTGAAGAACTGGATTTGAACTGAATCCCACACCGTCAGCCACCATTTGCTTGCCTTGCATTCATGAAAAGGAGTTCATATTTTTATAATACAGATTTTAGACAATAACATTATTTATATGAGGTCATCACCAGACTGATGTCAAATTAATCTAATGTATGCCAGTCAATGAGTCAAAGGATTTCAAAACTCCAGGTCATAATCCTAAAAAGGACTAAGTCATCAGTGGATCATGAGTGGAAATGGTATTATTATTTTTGGTGTAAATAATAATGCTTGTAAAACACAGCACAACAGCACCTCACTCCGCTTAGTAGTACTGTACTCCCTGAGTGGTTGCCTACTGCTGGCTCCCCATTCCCAGCGTGGTCCATATATCAAATTTAAAGCCCAAATGACCCAGCCTGGTGAGCCTGCCCAGTGCCCACCAACATCAAGACTGAAGACCTTACCAAGTTGCACAACTTGCTGGAGGACTATACAGATAGATTACAGATATTAGATAAAAAAAAATATGCACTGAGCAGTGACTGGTGCTATCCTAAAATAAACACTGGAACAATGAAGGAAGCACCTAGTCAAGACATATACGTAATTAATTTATAGAGCTAGAATAAGTGATGTGTGCATATCAAGCTGGCTACAATATAAAATAGTTAAGTTTGGCAGAAAATCATCTTATGAAGCCTGGTGGTTAGATGATTTTTTTGCCAGACTTATCTATTTTATATTTTAGCCAGCTTGGTATGCATGCAACACTTATTCTGTCATATGTGTCCTGACTGGGTGCTTCCTTCATTGTTCGAGATAACACACAGACACAGAGTGACTGACCACAGAC
The DNA here is from genome assembly GCA_016271365.2 of Neoceratodus forsteri. NCBI lineage: Eukaryota > Metazoa > Chordata > Ceratodontiformes > Ceratodontidae > Neoceratodus > Neoceratodus forsteri. The sequence continues at coordinate 742,627,479 of CM057449.1, forward strand.
TGCACCACTGAGATAACCAACTAACTTACCATACTAAGCCAAACAAATAGTCAATAATGCTCTGCCCCGGTGCTTCTGTTAGCTCTGTGTACAAAATTAAAATATATCTTCATATTCATTTTTTTTTGCCCACAGCTGTATCAGTAATTGATTAAGTCTTACCTGGCTAGCTAGATGGAACTCACTGTACTAGTACTCGAGTGTCGAGTCTCTCTGTAGGGTATTAATAATTGTGGTCTCTGTCTGATGCTCAGCTCAGCTGCTCTGGAGGGACGTGTGGACCAGACAGATTCGGAGAAGCAATTTCGGTGTTCACTGTTTGAATGCGTTGGACCCACTACAGGGTTCTGGAGTGGGATGGAGGAGCAAGATGGGACTTGGGACCAGCGGGACTCCGAAGCTTGTTCTGAGTTCTTGTAGTTGCTGCCAGCCAAGTCTGTGCTCACTGGTGCTTTCTTTCTGCTGTGCCGCTCGAGTCACTGGCAGTGGCATGCAAGAAAAGAAAGTCAAGCAACTGCTAAGTTCAGCTGTAGTCACTGTCTTCTAAGTGAAGAAGTTTCTGTGTTGGTCCAGTCATCGTGGTTCAGTGTTGGGTCGGGAGGTCGCAGGTTGCCAGATGGATCGCCAAAAGAAGATAGGCAGGTCAGAGAACGGCTGCCTCATATAAGGCACTAACACTGGGAAGCTTGGAGGGGTTTGAAAGAACTGCCAGTCCACCGTACCACCAGTGATTGGTCTGGTATGCCTCCCCACACATACACACACACACACACACACACACACACATATGCGTCACTTAACTTGGGTGATGTGACGAGAATTGGAGGATAGGGGGAGACCCTAACCACCGGCCACTAGCACCAGGCAGGTACTGATCACGCACTGTCCATGAGCCCACAGCATGATTGCTGGAATTTGGCTCAGTTTATGATTGGCTGCTGGGTTGTTGGTAGGCAGCAATAACGGTGTGGCATGTCTGTGGGCACTGGGCTCTGAATGGGCTGGTGTGACTCCGAGCACTCAGGTGAGGTATTTAACACCTCTTTATCTAGTTGATCTGGGCTCATGAATGGATGACAAAAGCAGTCTGAGACAGTGAGACTGCATAGTTGTCTATAGCACAGCAAAGGAATTAAAAAGAAAAGACATCCTACAAAGCGGTGCCACATTGGGGGCTGGGAAAGCACAGTCACAGCAGAGGGCCGGGGCAAATAGCTCTCTTACTTAAACAGGTGTTAAGTTGTTAACATTATCAACTGCCAGTGCTCTAGAGTCGACTCCCGGGTCCCAGTCTCAAATATATTAATCCGTTGGGGGTTGGGGGTGGCAGGAGAACACTTGAAACTTAACTTGGCTGCCTGTCTCCTGTCTAATCTGTGTTTACTAGCCACTGCTGCGCATCTGCACAGCAATAGCCTGCATGAAATTAAAAAGTAATTTTTTAAAATGATGTTCTGAGCAAAGTGAAAGTAGGGGTCAGAATGTACTTCCAGACCCCAGACTGTGGAAGTGAGGGGTCAACTGACCCCTCTAACCACCCAGGTCCGCCGCCTACGCATGCTGGCTCTCTTGCTCGCCAATGCTTGATCTCAGCTTTTCTGAAGCATTTCCTGATGTGCTGCTAGGTGGGATTTACTTTCATAGGGTGAACTGCCTGACATCTTTAAACAGTCATGAAAGAAAGTGTTACAGCCTTAAAACATAGTGCTTCATCATGGTGGGCTGTAATGTATCTTGCCTACCTTCAAAATGCAGGAAAATGCACCATTTACAGTGATTTGTTTTTCAAAACTTTCCTGGGGGTGCATACCTCCAGACCCACCTAGCTTTATTAGGATTTTTGGCCCTCCTTGTTCCCTGCTCCTGTGAATGCCACTGGTCTAAACATATGTTACATCTGGATTTGTCACACACGAAGCTAAGGTGAGTCCTAGTACACACTTGTGGCATGTCTTGGGCTGTCCAGAGTAAGAACACAAGCCCCTCTCTCTGCCGATACAGAAACTACTGGGGAGATGACTGATGCCAGTAATGGTTTGCCATAATTTAACTTTAACCTTCCAACTCACAGTCCAAATGAAATCATCATCGAGAACTGGAACAGGGCGGTCAAAGATTTCATACCTCTGGCATAGCTAGTACTGAACATCTTCAACATTAACCCCTTCATTTTGAAACAGAAAAGTAACAGTTTTAATGGTGGGTTTGGCTAAAGAGATGGGAAAAAAGGAATGCCACAATGAGGTATCTTTTACTAGTGGGTATTTCTGCCAAAATTTCTTTAACCAATGAACTTGTTTGAAACTGCCATCAGAATTAGTTTCATTAGTCACATAAATGAAAGCAAATAATTCCTGTACGTAATACCCATGGTGTATTTTAACATGCTATGAATAACAAATTTCCTATTAGAAGCACAATCTCTATCCTCATTATATTTCAGCCTTACTGCATTATGACGTTGTGGAGGTTTCCCCCACTTTATGAAATAAATCTGACATTTTAAACTGTCCATCTGGAGTGTCAGTGTGAGCAGTCATTGCCAAGCAAAGCGGTAGAACTCTGCAATATACTGAGGAACTGAATCAGGCATAGAAAGTTCAGGAAGGTCCAAAGAAACAGGATCAGCCTACCCTTCAGCAAGATGCGGTTCCCTGGTGCTGCGGGACACCATCGTAGCAACACTTGGAATGGAAATACTGTTCTCTGGGAATAGAGATAGTAAGTAGTAAAAACCTTTATTTTTATACAGGATAATTGGTGGAAATACACATCACTAGGACTTAACGTCCTATTTACAAGACGGTCCAGTTATTGAAAAAGTTTCAAAAGCTAAAAGCTTACAAATAATGACAAAGTTTAACAAAGACAACATAGAGACTTATTTCAAATGTATAATATAAATACAATAATTACGAGTCATACAACATTAATTTATACACCAACAAACGTGTAACATATTTACATTTTTTGTATCCTTCAGGCAAGTACAATAAAACTCATTCTAATAAGCAGAAAATTCTACCCATAACGCTCACATCTAGTCTTCAACTCAATTTTCAAGCTAGTTGAAAAGGCCTTGATATTTTCACATTGCTTAACTGTAACTAATTTTAGATAATTCCATAATTTATTCATAATTATGGGAAAGCACATATTACTATATTTATTCTTGAATTTTGGCAACTCAAAATTTCTCATATTTAAACCTCTCAAATGATAGGCATAGGTTTTCTTTTCTAATTTTTCATAAATATAAGTTGACTGATTTCTTTTTACAACCTTATATATCTGATTTGCCCAGACTAGCCTTCTTTTATTTTCTTGGGTCAGCCAACCAAGTTCCTCATATAAATTACAATGATGTTCACGATAATCCTTTCTCAGTGTAAATCCAGCCAAACGATTATACATTGCATCAATTTTGGACAACATTCCTTTTGTAGCAAGGCCGTACACATGGCTACCATACGCAACCACAGGGAGAAGAAGCTGGTTTACTATGGTCTACCTGATTATCTTGTTTATACAGAAGCTGGACTGCCTAAACGCCCCAGCTTTTTATTGACCTTTGATATTGTTTCAGTTATATGGTATTCAAATTTTAGGGTATTATCGATCCATACCCCGAGGTATCTGTATTCAGGGACCTGGGCTAATACTTCATTCTGTGGTGTTATAATTTGTGCTTGTTTTTAATTTTTACCCCAAACTTCCCCCCCTTTTGAAATACCATACATTTAGATTTCTTACTATTTACTGTCAACCCCGAGTCTAATAACCATGAGTACAGCCATGCGAGATCTTCTTGCAAACGCACTTCCATAATCTCTGAGTTTTTTCCACTGGAGATCAGAATAGTATCGTCTGCATATAAGCGAATGTTTGAATACTTTACACTGTCGACTAACTGATTTATGTATATAAGAAAAAGTGTTGGCCCCAAAATAGAGCCCAGGGACACCCTTCGCTTTACCAAGGCTTTACCAGATAATATTCCACCAATGTATACGTGTTGAGTTCTGTTCCCTAAATAAGACCTGAACCAATTCAGTAAGTTTTCCACAAGTTCTACCTCTTCTAATCGTTCTCCCAACAGTCCATGTGCCATAGCGTCAAAGGCCTTTGATAAATCCACGAACAGCACACTCACTGACAGGGCATCCTCTAATTTTGAGGCTATAATATCTACCATGTCGGTGAGTGCGGTGCCCGTGGAAAAACCTTTACGGAATCCAGACTGGTACTTTGTCAATAAGGAATATTTCTCCAGATGTTCACCAAATTGTTTCTGCACCAGTCTCTCCATAACCTTTGAAAGGCCAGATAATAAGACAATGGGCCTATAATTTGTGGGCACAGATTGTGGCAATACAGCGGGAGCTGGAGAAATGACACGTTGTTGCAGTGTTGAACCAGAGTCCCGGTTCCAGGCCGAAAAGTCTTGCACCAGCAAATCCACCTCCTGTGGAATGTCAGCACCATCTGAGGATTATTTGCAAGGCCACTGATTTACAGTAATTAAAACAATGAACTTTAGTTTTCAAGACTTCAGATTCCAGAATTGCACCGGTGATTGTTACTCTAATTTCCAGAATTTACCGGGATTCTACTATCATTCTTTTAGTATGTGCATAAATAATCAGCATTAAAGAAGGCTTAATATACAGAGCATTAAATAAAGCAAACTGAAAATAGTACAGGAAGGAATTTAAGAAAAACACAAGTTTTGTAGATTTACTGATCTGATATAAAATACCAGATTCCATGAAATCTTTGTTTTTCCCGGTCTTCAGGCAGCCCTAATTCTGGAATTTTACAGAATTTTCCGGTAAAAATCGAAAAACAACGGCCTTGATTATTTGTGATCAGTCGGGTGCTTTTTGCAAGTTAGTAGGAAAGCCAGTTTTGTAGAAACACTGGGAGTAAGGCAGACCGGCAATTGTATCCTGGTGATCAGTAGTTATAATGTCCACGGCTGAAACAGGACCCAGAGAAGTCCAGTCAATACCATCTGAATCCAACTCACAGCCTGCAAAGCAAAGTCCTTGTGACAAGTTCTGGGTCATTCTTTCTCACACTGCCCTCTCCAGAGACCAAGGGAGTGCACAGAGGCACAGCTCGATGAATCATGTTCAAGAAATACAGGTTACTCACCTGTAACAAGAGTTCTAGGAATGGTATATGTTGTTCATCCACACTTATTGGCAGGTTCCTTGCGCTTTAAATCTTGCGGAAGGTCTTCAAGCTGGCTCCTCCCACCCACCCACCGGTTGGTAAAACTCTCGGCTCCCCCCATGATGCCAGAAATAGCTCTGGAAGCCAGGTTGTGCGTCGAGCCGGGAGGTCGGGTCGTGGGATGAACAACATATACCCATTCCTAGAACTCCTGTTGCAGGTGAGTAACCTGTATTTCTAGGGACATGGATATGTTGTTCAATCCACACTATTGGCAGACTCTAGCAGTTCTCCGGGAAGAGGGAGGCAAGCACACTCCGATACTTACTTGGAAGTAGAGTGGAGAACCGAGGCCCCAAAACCAGCATCCCGGCGTGACTCAAGGTCGATGTGGTGGGTAATAAAGGTATGTGCCGACTTCCAGGTAGCAGCCCTGCAGATATCCTGGATAGAGACATCCCTGGAAGCAGCTACCGATGCAGCGGTATGACGGGTAGAATGAGCTCTTATTCCTCTGGGAGGCTCCATGCCCGCCAACCTATAGCAGAGATCTATGCAGGACGTGACCCACCTGCTTATCATCCACTTGCTGCAAGTCTGCCAGGTGCGGCTTCAGCGTAGGTAACAAACAGCTGGCTGAAACTCTCCCAGACTTCAGCCGTCCAGCTCCTTATATTAAGCAAGCGCTCATCTAGGGTCCAAAGTATGGAGCCTATATTCGGCCTCCGAGGTGTGATTGGGGTAGAACACCGGCAGAGTCAACACCTGGTTAAGGTGAAACTCTGACACCACCTTCGGAAGGAATTTCGGTTGGGGACACAGGACAACCTTGTCCCTGTGGAAGACCAGATAAGGAGACTCGATGGAGAGCGCCTGGAGCTCTCCCATCCTTCTGGCTGACATGATAGCCACCAAGAAGGAGGTCTTCCATGACAGGTGAGAAAAATCGCACCAGTGCATCGGTTCGAATGGCTTACCCATCAGCTTGGCCAGTATCAGCAGTAGATCCCACGGAGGTGGAGGTTCTCGCACCGGAGGGGAAATGTGGTCTAGGCCTTTATAAAAGCCCGACCACCTTCTCTGTGTTAATTAACTGCTTCCCGCCCGCCGCCCGTAAGCAGATGGCTGACAGGTGCACCTTAAGGGTTGTCGACCCAAGCCCTTGCTGAGAACGGGGCCATAGGTAGTCCAGAATGCTTGCCAAGGGACAGGCGGAAGGGTCCAAGCCCTTCCCGACACCAAATGGAGAATCTCTTCCATTTGAAGGCATAGCATTTTCTGGTCGACTCCTTATGGGATGCCTCAACAACATTGAGGACCTCGTCGGAAAGACCTAAGGCCTGGAACTCTAGCCACTCAGGAAACAGGCCGTCAAGTGCAGGGACTGAAGGTCCGGATGGAATACCTTCCCCTGGTTGACTGAGATCAGGTCCTGGTGGGCTGGAAGCCGCCTCGGGAGCCTGGAGCTGAGGCTGAGGAGATCTGGATACCAGAACTGGTGGGGCCAGTCTGGGACTACCAGAATCACCTACACCTTGTCCCTCCTCGCCTTGAGAAGCACCTTGTGGATCAAGGGAAATGGGGGAAAAGCGTAGAAGAGGCCCAGGGTCCACGGCCTCGAGAAGGCATCCCCCTGCAGTGAGCCCTGCTGAGGTGGGCGGGCATGGAACAGACTCAGCTTCACATTCTCCCTGGAGGCAAACAGGTCCACCTGAGGCGTGCTCCAGTGGAAGAACAGATCTTGTACTACCTCCGGCAGGAGAGATCACTCGTGAGACGCAGCCCCTATCCGGCTCAGGGCATTGGCCAGGGTGTTGGAGGCTCCTGCCACGTGAATGGCTAGGAGATCCACCTCCAAGCTGCGCATGAGGGACCATATGCAGAGAGCTTCCTTGCATAACAGCATGGAGCATGTCCCGCCCTGGCAGTTCAGATAGTACATGGTCGTGGTATTGTCCGTCTGGACCTGAACCACTTGACCCCGTAGAAACGGATTGAAGGCGGTGAGAGCTAGGCGGACTGTCTGGAGCTCCAGCAGGTTGATATGGCATCGGGACTCCAAAGGGGACCAGAGGCCACGCGCTCTGTGCTCCCCCAGATGGACACCCCAACCCATCAAAGATGCATCGGTCAATAAAGAGAGACCATTGGCTCGGGGCGAACGAATGGGACGCCCTCCTGCAAATGAGCCGGAACAGTCCACCACTGGAGAGCATTCCACATCTCCTGGGTCACTGTCACGTGCTGGTCCAACGGATCACAGCGCTATGACCACTGGCTGGCCAGTCCCCATTGAAGGGGATGCACGTACCAACTGGCCCAATGGACTACGATGGTGCAGGCCGCCATGAAGCCCAGGAGGCGCAGGAAGTCCCGGGCAGGGCGCGATTGCCCAACCAGAAATGATTGGGCAAAGGAGGAAAGAACCTCAGCCCTGTCCACCGGGAGCCGAGCTCTGGCTTGAAGAGAGTCGAGCACTGCCCCGATGAAGAGTATCACCTGCTTCGGCATGAGTTCCGACTTGGCCTCGTTGAAGAGGAGGCCAATCTGAGAGCAAACCTGGAGGGCCAGATCTCTGGACCACTCCACCTCCTGAAGGGGGCAGCAATCAGCCAGTCATCCAGGTAGGGCTACACCCGGACCCTTCGGCACCGCAGGAATGCTGTCATCACTGCCATGCATTTGGTGAAGACCCTGGGAGCTAGAGAGAGGCCGAAGGGCATGGCCTACAACTCATAAAGGGATCCCTCCGCTCTGAAGCGGAGGAATCTCTGATGAGACGGACGGATCATGACGTGAAAAAACACGTCCTGGAGGTCCAGGGAACAGAACCACACATCTCGTTCCAAGGATGGTATTATCTGAGCCAGAGTGACCATCCTGAAGGTCTGAGACCATAGCAACTTGTTCAGGCCGTGCAGGTCGAGAATGAGGCGCCAACCCCCCATCCGTTTTGGGACCAGGAAGTACCTGGACACAAACCCCAGGTCTGGAGGAGGATCCGCCACTTTTCTGATCACCTCTTTTTCGAGGAGCAGGGCAATATCGGCTCGGCAGGCTGACAGCGAGGCTGCGGACCCCGTGGCCCCCCGAGGGGCAACGGCTCGAAAGGGTGGAGTCTGCTCGAACTCCAGAGGCAGGCCTTTTCCTACCACCTCCAACACCCAGCGGTCCGTGATGATAGCGGACCAGGCGGAAAGGAAGTGGCGGAGCTGTCCCCCTATGGGAGGAACCCAGGGGGAGTGACGAGGCTGGGGGCAGCACCCCTCAACCCATCACTGGGCAGGCTCGGAGGAGGAACTGGCCGAGGGACCTCCTGGGCCTTTACCTCCTTGCTTCCTGTTGGAGGAAGCTGCCAGCTTGGGTTTGGGACGCCTAGCGCGAGCCTGCTGGCCCTGCTGCTGGTGCTATTGGGCCAGTTGAGATGCAGGGGCCAAAGGACAAAAGGATTTCTGCTGTTGCTGACGGCGGCCTTTGTCCCTCTGGGTGGAGGTGACCAAGTCCAGGGTGGCATTAAACTTTTCGATCCACTGGAGGGGTCCCTCAACTCCAGGGCTGAAGAGGTCAGTCTCCAAGAAGGGGATGTCCGCCAACTTGTGCTGGGTATCCGCCGTGAAGGTAGATATGCTCAGCCATGCCCTGCGGTGCATGTCCACCTCGGCCGCTACTGACCTGGCACTGGAATCACCTATGTCCAGAGCAGTCTGAAGCTGCTGCTTCGCCACCGCCCTACCCTGGTCCCGCACCTGGCAGACCGTGGTCTGCAGGTCGGTCGGGAGATGAGGGACAACCTCATCCAGGGAGCCCAAGAGGGCGTGGGAGAAGTGTGCCATCAGCACGGCGGAGCTGACCTGTCGGAGGCCGAGGGAGGATGCAGCGTACACCTTGCACTCAGCAAAGTCCAGCTGTTTGGACTCTTTGTTGGGGGGCTTATCCACATCCCGAGCGTTACCGGAACGCCGGAAAACGCTGTCGGTGACTAACCCCTCAGCAAAGGGGTGCTCCGAGAAACCGGGCAAAGAGCCGGTAGGGACTGCATACTTCCTGGCCATCCTGGCCGAGGGCGCAGCACAGGAAGCAGGCCGCTGCCAGAGCTCCAAGGCTGGGCCGACAATGGCCTCAGCCACCGGAAAGGCCTCCGTGGGGGAATCCCCTTGTTCCAGTATCTCCGTCAGGGGATACTTGGCCCATTTGGACACGGGCTCGAGCTGCATCCCGGTGGACTCCGAGATGAGTCGAAGCAGACCCAAGAAGGACAATGGGCTATCGTCCAATGACTGGCCCCCCGAGGACTCCAGGTCGACCTGCCTGGAGAACAGGGAGGAGTTGTCGTCGGATTCCAAAGAGTCTGCGAAGAGCTGCCTCGGCCCTGAGCCACCCTCTACCTGCCTCGGACGGTCAGGAGTGAGGGTGACCGACAAGCTGTGGGGCAGGCCGTGACCTGACCGAGAATCCTTGGTCGGTGCCCCAAACTCCGGCTGTGGAGGTAGAGGTTCCACCACAATCAGTGGAGCAGCTGGTTTTGGCCGAGCAACCGGCCCTGGAACGGGCAACTCGACTGGGGCAAGTGGTTGCTTCGGTCGTTCGGGCGACAGCCACTTGATGGCCGGGGTCTGGGCCGGAGTCGGCTTAGACCCGGACAACAGCAACTGCTGCCACATAAGCTCCTCATAACGCCAACGTAATTTACATCAAAGTCTCCCCTCATCCGAGGAAGAGGACGAGGAGGAACAGTGTCGCCGCTTACTCCGGTATCGAGACCGAGACCGCCAATGTCGGCGGGAACGGCTTGACAGAGATGAAGTCAGAGACCGAGACCCTCAGGGGGGACGGAGGGCGGGTCTGGGAAGGGCCGGGGGACACCCGCTCTTCCCTCGGCTCGGGCACTTTAACTGGGGACTGCGGCCCCGAAGGTGCAGGCAGATCCTCGGTCTCCACCGGGGGAACCAGTGAAGGTGGGTTGTCAGCTTCACCAGTCGACAGCCCGTCTAACGGATCGAGAAAAATCTCAACTGCGTCGACGGGAGTCTCGGGAGGCTGGCCTAACGGGGACACCGTGAAGCCAGCGGCCTGAGCCACAACTTCGACCGAAGTCAACGGTCGGCTGTCCGGGGAAGGAGACCTCTCCCACTCCCACAAACGCCAATGGTGGGACTTACCCTTCGACTCCTTCTTCTTGGGCCGAGAAGAATGTCCCGATGGCCCCTCTCCCTTCGTGGAAAGGGACTGAAAAAGCTCCTTGAACGAAGCCGTATATGACGAACTCAGAGAGAGCGGGATAAATGCTGCGGCCGAGGAGGAGGAAGATGCGGCCTGGGCTGCCTCCTCCTTGAGGGCGATCATCTGCTCGAGCTGCTCAGTTGAGCCAGCTGCCGCGGACACCGCCCAACGAACCTCTTTTGATTTTACTGGTGGGAAACGCTTCTCAGGGCGCCCGAGCTTCAATCGGTCAGTGCGATCATCCAGGACGTTGGCCGAGAAAGAGTGGCACAACTCGCAGGCCTGCGGGTCGTGATCTAGGCCTAGGCAGTAGACGCACGTGGAGTGCGGATCTGTCCTGGACATTTTCTGCCTGCAAGGGCACCTCCGAAAGCCAGGAATAGATTTTTCCATCGCAGCCACCGAGGCAAGCTAAAGACCGAAGTTTAGAAAACTTCAAAACCAATTTCGGATGAACCGAAGAGTTAGGATCCAGTCTAAAACGCAGAGCGCTAAGGAGGGAACCTGAGCTTCCAAGCGGTAAGGAAGATCTGGCGTCATGGGGCGGAGCTGAGAGTTTTACCACCCAGGTGGGTGGGAGGAGCCAGCTTGAAGACCTTCTGGCAAGATTTAAAGCGGCAAGGAACCTGCCAATAAGTGTGGATTGAACAACATATCCATGTCCCTAGAACCATGGTTTATCCCTGAGATACTGGGCTCAGAGAACAGCAGAAAAACTTCCACATCTGATGGTAAAGAAAGGGAAAGGGGGAAATTGTTTAACCAGGAAAGGCACAAAGCCGAAGCTTGTTTCCAGGTGCGACCTGGGAGCACAAGGAAGTTAAGTGACTTGCTCAGGGTTACACAGTATGCAAGTGGGGACTGTGGGATTCAAACCCATGTCTCCAGGTTGGCAGTTCAGAGGCCTAGACCAGACACTATGCACTATGATCACTACCCCAAGAACAAGGGGATGAAATCACAGACATACTGGAATGTGGCTGGACAGATGCGGCAGAGTTCTCTGCCAGTAACTGGAATAAAAGAACCTTATGCTTCTGCACAGCACACCTCAGAAACCACTCCTCCTGTTCAGTCAGTGTAAAGTCTGATTCATCCTTGGGACAGCTACTGCCCACTATCACTGACGCCAGCTCCGTGGATTCATTCATCATAGATACATAGACAGTGTCGGCAGATAAGGGCCTGTGGCCCACCCATTCTGCCCATTTGAGCTTGTAAGTTCACTTCACTTCATGTTTTCCTAGAAGTCTGTTGCCCCTTACCCCTGACCTCCAGAATTCCTTTATGTCTATCCCATGCATTCTTAAATCCCGTGATTGTTTCAGCCCCACCACTTCCTCTGGCAGGGTGTTCCACTTGTCCACCACCGCTCTGTGAAGAAATTCTTCCTCACGCTTCCTCTGAATCGTCCTCCCTCCAACTTCATCCCAAGCCCTCTAGTCCTGGAACATCTTTTTCGCTTAAAAATAGTGTATTCCTGCACCCTGTTCCTCCCTGTAAGATACTTGTACGTCTCTATATTATCCCCCCCCCTCTCCTCTCCTCCAGGGAGTACATATTCAGTTCCTCCAACTTGTCCTCACAGGACTTGTGATGCAATCCATGTACCATCTTTGTTGCACTCCTCTGAACCTTCTCTACCCTGTCTATGTCCTTACGTAGGTATGGTCTCCAGAACTGTACACTGTACTCCAGGTGGGGCCTCACTAGTGTCTTGCATAGTGGAATTATGACCTCCCTTTTCCTGCTGGTGATGCCCCTGCTTATGCATCCCAGCATCCTATTTGCTTTACCTGCTGCCTTGTCACACTGTTTCCCTACCTTGAGGTCATCAGAGATGATAACCCCAAGATCCCTTTCCTGCTTGGTGCATGCTATATCCTCACCCCCAACTGATATATTGTGCCAGGGGTTTTTGTGCCCATATGCATTATCTTGCACTTCTTTGCATTGAATTTCAACTGCCAAACCCCTGGCCATTCTTCAAGTTTCTGCAGGTCCCTTCTCATTCTGTCTACACCCTCTGGTGTGTCTACTCTGTTACAGAGCTTTGTGTCATCAACGAACAGTGAAATTCCACCTTCTAGGTCCTGCGCAATACACTAATGAAGATATTGAAATGGACCGGTCCCAGCACTGATCCCTGTGGTACCCCACTGGTCACTCTTCCCTCTGTGGAGTGACAGCCATTTACCACCACCCTCTGTGTCCTGCCGCCCAGCCAGTTACCTACCCACCACACTACTGTCCTGCCCACACCCATATTCCCCAGTTTGTGTAATAGTCTTCTATGTGGCACAGTGTCAAAGGCCTTGCTGAAGTCCAGATAGGCCATGTCCACTGCCCTCCCTGATCCACCTCCCTAGTCATCCAGTCAAAAATTCAACGAGGTTGGTCTGACATGACCGCCCTGGTGAAACCATGCTGCCTTGGGTCCTGTAGTCCATTGACAACCAGATGTTCCACCAGTCTCTCCTTCAGTAGTGCTTCCATGATTTTCCCCACTACTGAGGTGAGGCTGACTGGTCTGTAGTTTCCCTCCTCTTTGTTCCCGCTTTTGTATAAGGGGACTACATCTGCTGTCCTCCAGTCTTTGGGTACCTCCTGTTTCCAGTGATCGGCTAAACAGGATAGCCAGAGGTTCAGCCACCACCTCTCTTAGTTCTTTAAGGACCCTGGGGTGCACCCCATCTGGCCCCATTGCTTTATCAACTCTTACTACTTCCAGTTCCTTCAGGACCCTTTCTCGAGTAAAGGGACTTGTATCCATTTCTGCACCATTCTCACCCCTTGTACTCCCTTCAGACCCATTACCCTCCTCTTCATCAGTAAAGACTGAGAAGAAATACCTGTTCAATATGTCAGCTTTACTGTTGTCATCCTCCACGCGGCCCCCATCCTCCCCCTTCAGTCTCACTACCCCTCCCTTTGCCTTTCTTTTTTCGCGTATGTACCTGTAAAAGGTTTTGTCCCCTCTACCCACTGATTTTGCAATGTGTTCTTTTATCTGAGCTTTGGCTTCCCTTACTGACCTCCCTGCCTCCCTTTGCTTCTCCTGGTACTTCTCCCTATTCCCTTCTGCCTGTGTCTAGTAAAGGAACAGATTCATTCAGGTTGCCTGCACACTCAGGTGCCATAGAAATCAACTCAACAGTCATCCTCTCAGGTACGTTGTCCATAGGGAGAAGGCGCCCTCTGCAACACCTCCTCTTGCTCCAACTCCATCCTCCACCACATCCACCATCTTGTCCTGATGGACAAGGGCTCCCCCTATGAGAGAGATGGGGAGTTCCCTGGTGTCCTGGCCAAATTTCCACATTCACTAAAAAAACAAATGCCACCAACAGCTTAATCTGGCTCAATTTCAGCCAGTTTCAATCTCTGTGTCTTCTTCTACCCACTCCCACAGGGACAAGGCTGAAAATAGAATTGTCTAGAACTCCTTTCCTGGTCAAAAAAAACTAAATAAATAAATAACTTATCTCTGAGTAAAGATTTATTATATTTTATTTGGTACCCACAATGAAAATAGAAGCTCACACAAATGAACCATTACTACTACAAGGGGACTGGCAAGTACCTCCTTTCACAGCTGATATTAATCAAATGCCTTGGTTGGCCAGCTGGTAATCTGAAGCCACCGCAGGAGTAAAGTGCCCCATTGCCATTAAGTACTTGACCACCATTCGCCCAGGTAGCAGCACTATGGCCACTACCCCAATACCATGTTCCAGCACATTTATGTTCAGTGATGTTTTTTATATTTCCTTTACACTGTTTATTATTATGACCTGTTACCACAAGACATGTTATTCCTTAGGACTCTTAGTATTCCTTATACCCAAATTTCACATTACGTATTCCTTGTGCGTAACTCTCTGTTGTGAGTCTACAGAAGAAATGGATGGTCTTGATTATCATTCCTCACTAACCACACTGTGAGAAGTGCTGTTTAGTATGGGAAAGGCTATAGGAGCTGCAGTGTAGTTTTTGCAGCACTATTAAGCTGAGCTAATTGCTGAAAAAAACCACTTGACCTATAGAGAGCCTGATGTCCTAATCAGAGTGCCTTCTTTTAATCTGTTATCCCTGTTGCATTGACCAGCACCCAACCTCTGGTCTCCCCAGGCCTGTCACTCCTATGTCTTTCAGGACTTGTACATCTGGCATGTTCTCCCAGGGCTTCCCCAGGTGGTGCCAGTGGGATCCCCAAACCCTGCCACAGACAAGATCCAGTTGGCAGGGACCAACCTGAACAGCCAGGTGTAGGGCCTGCGGGAAACTGCTGTCATCCTGCCAATTAGTGCCATTTTCCATTTTTTTTCCCCTCAGGAGGTACAGATGTACAATACAGTCTTAACACATGCTGCACGCTCCCGCTGACAGCCACCGCACCTCCTTTCTGCCTTGATGGCTCTGCCTGCCTAACTTCTGATCTCCACCAGGTGTCAGGCAAGTGCCAAGATCCATGGTCCCCAACCCCCTGGAGGAGGAGAGCAGTCCCTCAGGCACTCAATCTTCCTCACCCTGGCCAGCCCTCTGACTCCTAAGCATGTTACGTTCTTCATCAGTAAAGAGACATGTAGCTGGCCCACCGGTGCAGTGGTAGCACAACTGCTCGTGATGCCATCATCCAGGGTTTGGCAGCAAGCTTGAGCCAACAAAGGACCGGCCAGGCGAAAGAGGATCAAGCATCCAGAGGACCGCTCTCCTCTTCCAGGGAGGGGGAGGGATTGCAGAGCTTTGTATATGCCTGACATCTAGTGGTAAGCTAGGGGAAAGGCACCCGGAACTGCCACAGAATGAGCCGGGGGACATGAAGACATCCACAAATGGCATACAGGTGCACAGGTCAAGCATAATGGTGTCACTGCATGCCATGCCCTTCAGGCAAGAAAACAGGAATAATCCTTGGCAGCAGGATGGTGTATGGACCCTCGCAGGCCCCATACCTGACTAACTGGGCTTGCCGGTCCAACTACTGGATCTGGTTCATGACGGCGGATTGAGGGGCCCTGCCCTGGGGACACTGGCCAGTGGCAAGTCCTGGTGGATGTCGGGGTGACTGGGCTGGAGGGTCCAAGTGGATGGAGACCATCCAAGGTGTGGGGAAATTTAAAAAAAGACTAAAGAGATATATACGATTTTTTTAAGATAAACACTGCTTTGTTATTAAAATGGATTACTTGCATTCCAAAAAGAAGGGATTATGTCAGGCAAGTCTCAGAAAAGGTGAAGGTAAATGTGCCAGATCATCAAGATTTGAGAGCCCTTAAAATGATCTTTTAAGCACACTGATCTTATCTGTACGTGACAGCAGTCTATAAGTACCCATCTCACACAGATACACGGATTCCAATAAAAAATAAAGACTCGTTAGTTTATCCAGTCTGCCCATTTCCTGCCAAACTCTGTCTGACCTGTCACCAACTGGTGTTGTTCAGGTATCTTTTGCTTCACCAACACACATGAATGTATGTATTTATTAAATAAATTGTTTTCACTTTTGCATTAACAGTGTGTTACTGGCACATTCTTTTGAGTGCAGGGGCTCGTTGGACAGGTTTTCAGGATAATCCTCCGATACGACCCATAAATTTACCTTTTGCAAGCCATGAATAAATGTATTTTTGGGTCATGAGAAAAACATTTCGGGTTGAAACGGCCACCATCTTGTTTTTGTGTTCCAAAAAAAGTTGACAAATACATTAAAAATTATTTATTTTCAAGAAAAAACACACACCTGAACCTATGTACACTGAACCATTTAGCTAGCTTTTGGTGTTTGTTGTTTTTTTAAATCATCCCAGAAATACCTTTTCTGGGTACCCCAAAAATCTTAGAGACCCAGCTTAGTGAGGTGCTGATTTACCAGTTGTGAGCCAAAAATTCTCTGGTTGCACATAAAGTGCTGACAAAATAGTTTTAGGTTTGGTTCATTTGATCTGTGTGTGTTTTGATGAGTAGAGTGAAAGTAAAAAAAGTTAGGTTTTATGGAATACAATATTTCCCTTAGTAGACGTGCGGCCCATGACATACAGTAGTATAATTTTCTTATTACTGCACTGTCACCCATACATGGAGATGGACATTTCTCAGACTTAGAAAGAAAATGGGTAGGGAGAATGCTCCTATCTGATTGGCTAATATCACCAGGCATCCAGTCCAGTACCATGCAACAGACACAAGGAAATAATGAGTCCCAGTCTGGCTGCCTATGTTTTATATCACTGTGCCCCATGGAATGTTCAAGTTATCTGTAGCCATTTTCTTTTCTCACTTACCAAGCAAGAGTTTCTGACTGATGTTGGGCAGCCACCCAAAACCCGTGTCACAAAACCATCTGTTCCCTTTTTTAAAAAAGCTCATGTGACACAACAGTTTTTGATAGTTTACATCCTGCTTTTTAATAACTCAATCCCTGCCTTGCAGCCGGCACTGTCAGACAGAGCAACCCCCCCAACCGCAAACAGAATGCTGTTTTCTCCTATGACAGCTCCCACGCTGGCGACTTCTGATGTAAAACTACAAACATCCAAGTCAGTAATGATAACAGCAAGCCTCAACTTTAATTATGAACTAGCTAAAAAGAATGAAGAAATCTAACTAGTTAAGAGGTGTTTGGAGCCATGATTAAATCCTGCTACATAATCATGGCTTCCAAAAACCTTCAGCGAGCAGCCCTCTCACTGTGCATGAACTCCTCCGCTTGCCCTCTGTGGGATGCCCAACGACTCCCTGATCCTGCTGAATAGTACTGAAAGGAACAAGCCAAGTGACAATCCAAACCTCAAAAGAACAAAAACAAATCAGTCTCAGTTGTACTCCATCTGGAGTACTGTGTCCAGTTCTGGAGACCCCATCTCCGCAAGGACATAGACAGGATAGAGGTAGTCCAGAGGAGGGCAACTAAAATGGTGCAGGGTCTGCAAGAGAAGTCGTATGAGGAGAGAGCCTGGGAAATAAGATCCCAGACCTGCAGGCAATAATGTCAGAGGCTAAACTGGACATAGTAGCAATTAGTGAGACCTGGTTTACCAGTAACCACACTTGGGAGACTTCAGTACCTGGCTATGTATTGTTCAGAAGAGACCGAGGTGCAAAAAGGGGGGGAGGAGTGGCCCTGTATGTCAATGAAAATATCAAAGCTACAGAAATTCAGAATAGACATAAGGAGCCAGAAGAACTGTGGGTCACCCTGGAAACAGGAAATGGGACAGCCATAAGAACTGGGGTTGTCTACAGGCCCCCAGACCAGGGGAGGACATAGACACATTACTGTTAGAAGATATACAAAACATGACAGCTAAAGGGGAGGTTCTGATAATGGGAGACTTCAACATGCTGGATACAGATTGGTCAATACCAGCAGGAACATCTGCCAGAACTAGACACATAACGGATTCCCTGCAGGGGGAGGGCCTCAAACAACTGGTACAGCAACCCACAAGAGACAGGGCTATCCTAGATCTAGTACTGACTAACAAGGAAGGGATCACAGATCTCCAGGTAGAAGGTCACCTGGGGACAGTGACCATCACATGGTATGGTTCAATTTGACTACTACATCTAAATCATCCCATTCCAAGGCAAAAATATGGGACTTCAGAGGAGCTGACTTTGATAAGATGGCCAACAGAGTTAAGCTAGCCCTGGCAAAAAGAAACACAGGTGAGGGGGTACAGGCAAAGTGGGCAATCATTAAGGATGCAATACTTGAAGCAACATCCCATTGTGTTAGACAGAAAAGGAAGTGCAAAGAAGAAGGAAACCACTTTGGTTCTCAACATAGTAGCAGAAAAGGTCAGAGCCAAAAGGCTGACCTTCAGGAAATATAAGGAACACAGCGGATGAAGATAGGGAGGCATACCAAACTGCCCTAAGGGAAGCAGGGAAGGCAGTAAGGCAGGCAAAGTCCCAAACTGAGGAAACACTAGTACGAACAGTAAAAGAAGGTAACAAGACTTTTTAGATACGTTAGTGAAAGGAGAAAGTCCAGAGGGGGTATTGCTAAGTTAATGAAGAAAAGGAGCATGTGAGGAGGAGGACCCTGTAAAGGCATCTATCCTAAATAGATACTTTGCTCAGTATTTACTGAAGAGAAGGTAGGGCAGGGCCCACAGCTCAGCATCATGGACACAGGGGAGGGAGGTGAGCACTACTCCCTTCACAAAAGAAAGGGTCCTACAAGAGCTTGCTAGCTCAGGGTGGATAAGGCAATGGGACCTGATGGCATACATCCCAGGTGCACTTAAGGAACTAAAGGTGGAACTAGCAGAGCCATTAGCAGAACTGTTTAGTGAGTCTCTGAGCACAGGAGAGGTCCCAGAAGACTGGAGAAGGGCTCATGTGATCCTGCTCCACAAGAGTGGTAGCAGGGAGGAGGCGGGAACTACAGACCAGTCAGTCTTACCTCAGTAGTGGGCAAGATTATGGAGGCACTCTTTAAGGAAAGGACAGTGCAACACCTGGAATCCATAGGGGCACAGGATCCAAGACAGCATGGTTTACAAAAGGAAGGTCCTGTCAAACTAATCTCATAGATTTCTTTGACTGGGTAACCAGAGTGGTGGACCAAGGGAGCAGTTGATGTCGCTTCACCTTGACTTCAGCAAAGCTTTTGACACTGTTCCACATAGAAGATTGATAAATAAGCTGGGTAGGCTCAGGGTGGGTCAGAAGTTGGTCAACTGGGTGGCAAACTGGTTGACGGGTAGAAAACAGAGAGTGGTGGTAAATGGTATACAGTCAGAAGAGATGCAAGTCACAAGTGGGGTACCTCAGGGATCAGTCCTGGGGCCAGTCCTCTTCAACATCTTCATTAGTGACCTTGCAGATGGACTAGAGGGTAAGGCTTGTCTGTTTGCAGATGACACCAAGATCTGCAACAGAGTAGATGATCCAGATGGGGTGGGCAGAATGAGAAGAGATCTGGATAAACTAGCAAAATGGTCAGAAGAGTGGCAATTGGGATTTAATGCAAAGAAGTGCAAAATCATGCACATAGGGAAGAGAAACCCTGAAGCCACCTATAGGCTGGGAGGGAAGTTGCTAGCCGTCACAAAGGAAGAAAGAGACTTGAGCATCATCATCATCACTGATGACCTGAAATCATCCAAGCAGACTTCTAAAGCAGTAGGTAAGGCTAGGGGGGTGTTAGGGTGTATTAGTAGGGGTATCACAAGTCGTAAGAGGGAGGTAATAATCCCTCTTTACAAGACACTGGTTAGGCCCCATCTGAAGTACTGCGTGCAGTATTGGAGGCCACACCTTCACAAGGACATTAACCAAATTGAGGCAGTCCAGAGAAGGGCAACCAAAATGGTGCATGGACTGCATCAGAAGACATATGAGGACAGATTAACAGAGCTCAATATGTATACCCTTGAGCAAAGGAGGGAGAGAGGTGATATGATCGAGACATTCAAATACCTTAAGGGCATTAACAAGGTGAAAGAGTCTAACATGTTTAAATATAAGAAAAATAGCAGGACAAGAGGACACAGCATGAGATTAGAGGGAGGCCGATTAAGGGGGAATGTGAGGAAATTATTTTTCACAGAAAGGGTGATGGATGCATGGAATGGCTTACCACAAGAAGTGGTGGCTATGAATACAGTGCAGGGCTTCAAACAGGCATGGGATAGGCATAAGGGAGCAATACAAATGACTATGAATAGATAGGCCACTGACAGGGCAAAGGCCGATGGCACATTTATAAGGTAGAAAAAGAAATGGGCAGACTTGATGGGCCTTGTGGTCCTTATCTGCCATCAACTTCTATGTTTCTATAGACTAAAGGAGCTTAATATGTATACCCTTGAGGAAAGAAGGGAGAGGGGGGACATGACAGAAACTTTTAAGTACCTCAGTGGAATCAACAAAGTCCAAGAGGGTAGCATCTTTCAGAAAAAGAGACGTGCAAGAACAAGGGGACACAATTTAAAGATAGAGGGGGGCGGTTCAGGGGCAATGTGAGGAAGTATTATTTCACAGAGAGGGTAGTGGATGCATGGAACAGCCTTCCTGAGGAGGTTGTGGGGTCTAAAACTGTGGGAGAATTCAAGAATGCATGGGACAGACATAAGGCAATTCTTGTGGAGGGTAGGAAGAAATAGGCTGTTGGTTAACTAGGATCTGCAGCCTATCCTGTAGGTAAGGAAATGGGCAGACTAGATGGGCCAAGCGGTCCTTATCTGCCATCAAAGTCTATGTTTCTATGTCCATTTCCAGTCTCAAAAACACAATGCAACCCCAAACCACAATTTAAAGTGGTGATGTGTGTTGATTCACAGTCTTACTCACCGTCAAGAGGCATGTACTCGGCTGCCCGTTTCACTCTAAAGTCGGATGCAGTGGCAGTTACAAAATAGTTTTTTTAGGTACTAAATTCTCAACAGTTAAAACACTGCCTGACATAATTCATAAACGTTCAGCTCCCAAACTGAATAGCAGAACCAAGTGACTTGCCGATCACTTAGAAGTACTGGAAGTCTCAGTCCCGCTTCTCAAAGGTTTCGGTTCCTCGTCTAACTCCAGTACATAAATCCTACTTTTTTGTGGCAGCTCTTTTGACTAAAAACCTTCTCATCCCAACAGTTCAGATGTTTAAAAAAACACGCTGGTAAATACGGGCAGCCTGGTTCTTCACCACACTATGCAGATGTTACAAGAGCCCCACTTACTGCACATGGCAAAAACTAAAAAGACTATTTTGTTTCAGTATATTACTACACATTAAGAAATATATTATTAAAATATTTTTAAAAACCTTTTTCTTATTTTTTACAGTAAAACTACAAATCTAATTCATAATCGCAATAATGCACTCCAGGATGTGGTATATCATGGGATAGCACCAGTTCTCTGGTGCATGAGACACCCAGCTTGCAGCCTCGTGCCTCACAACGCACCTGAGGTGTGACGAGATCCCATGATATACCACACCATCATGCATTATTGCTTAATTATAAAACAAGCATCCGTTCCTCTAAACCCTTTCACGGTATTCCTTGCTACACCCTTGATCTACCCCCATCGCTAACACTCTGAAACTACAAAACAGAATACAAGGCACAAAATGACATGCTTTTCTTTTTTGGTAAAATATTTTTATTAGTTTTCAATAAATTCACAAAGAAGTCTACACATTGCATATGAGACCAAGAGATGAGACCCTTTTCAATTAAAAAAAGCAGCCTTACAGCACTGCACCCTAGTTTTTTCATTCATGTTTTTTCTCTTTTCCAGCTGTCATGTTTATCTTGACCATGAGTGCAGATTTTCTGAATGCAGTTTGAAAAGAACAAAAAAAAAAAAAAACAGACCAATAGGTAAGAAAACATGCTGCACAGTCCAACTTTAATCTTGGCTCAGTCAGGGAAACATGCTGCAAAACTCTGCTTCCCTAGCTGCACAACAGTCCACGTACCAGTCCTCCCAATAGTCAGCTTACCCACATGCCCAGTAATTCGCTTTCCTGCCCGTTTGCTCACTTTGTCACAAAGACATGAACATTTCTTAGACGGAAAATCTTACCAACTGAGAAGTCTAGCCTGCTACTCATCTCTTGTTACTGTGATCATGCCTGCCCGCACGATAGTCTGCTTACCCCCTGCCCATCACCTAGCTTATCCACGCGCCAGATAATCGGTTTACCTGCCCATTTGCTCACTTTATCACACAGACATAGGTATTTCTCAGATCAGGAGACTTACCAACTTAGTACAGCAGTTCTGTCTAATACTGATCTGTGAGTGCCCATCACATTAATAGTATACGTTTCTAATGAAGGGTTTGCTCCTCTGTTTCATCAATCATATGATGATGTCATTTATTTTTCATTAACTATTTGATCCTGTAAGGTGGAATATTTTTGTTTCGAAGTGTATGCAACAGACTGAAGCTGTGTACAACTGATGCATTTGTAAGACATTGCAGATGCCTGACATGTTATACATTTGTTTTTTCACTAACATATGGAATGGGTTTGGCGGAGTGGACCTGACATACTGAATTATTTAATTCCATGGTAAACAATCAGCCCTTCTATTGAATGTTTACAAAGGCAGGTGACTGACAGGAAACATCATCTGTGAAGGGACTATTTGACATTATCTAAGCGCTAGTTTATTACATATTTTGTCTTTTTATCTTTTAAAGGCTTTTTTTAAATTTGCCCAACCCATTTTCTAAGCGCAATAAGACCGTCAGAATACGCAGTATTGATGAATACCCACACTTTCAGGGACTATAAGGGCCTCCACCTGCAGTGTCAGGCCTTATCCCACCCCAGGCATGCGTGTGTCCACCAATAGGCAACACCCTTTCAGATCGCCTTGTTTGTGTACTGCATGTCTACACATACAGTATGGAACATGTTCAGTATTTGATGTTATTTGTGGGTTTCTGGACAGAGTGAGTACAAGTTATGGAGATGATGTTTGTGTGTGGGGGGGTGGATATTTAAATGTACAGTTCTGGTAGTTGATTACTGCAGTGGGAGGGTTTGCACTAATTGTGCATAAAGTGATTCTGCTGTGTTGTATTATATTTTATGCTACAAGTAAGCATTAAACTACGACAGACCATGATTCTACTGTGGAATTAATCCATAGAGCCGAGTGCCTCCAATCATGGATTAATTCCACAGTAGAACCATGGTCTGGAGTGGTTTAATGTGCTTGTAACATGGCAAGCGATATAGGAGTTTAATATTGTTTACTATAAATGCATAAAAATAATACAAACAAGAAACTGCAGTGAAAACATCAGTTTTGGATGTCTCACTAATCTCTCTGTACTGTTGTACACACTTGAAAGCGTGCACGTGCACGTTGAACATTTGACATGTATTACTATACTAATGTATTTTTTAAATATACAAGATGTGGTAAAAATATAAAGCACACCTATACATATTACACAGTGAAGGTTATTTTGTTTTCTGTGTGTATTTCTTCTCCATCTGAGCTCCATTCTTAATGCTACATTCGGTATTTTGCTGTTGCACTGTGGGTATGTCTGTACATTTGCATACTGACGTACACACCTACGCCACGTATCACAATACTATCTGACAGCACTTCAGGTAAAGAGAGACACTCTGTGTCATTTACTTTATATTCCGGCTTTCTATATCTGTCAACTTCTGCTGAGTCTGCGATTTTTGGTGTGATGCTACGAGGTCCCTTGGGTGGGTGGGAAACAAACCATGTTCACATTATTGCCCATTTACAGAGTGAGACCCTAACACAGATAAATTGTTGCTGTTTTCTTTCTTTCTACCCATCCATCGGTTGGGTGGCAGAAGTACAACTAAACTGGGGAACACAGGAGGGCAAAGAAGGAGTATGTAGAGCACCTGGCCACCTCACTCTCTGGCGCACCTGAAGTGCGGATTTTTCCTCAGTAAACTACTAGCTACTTTTGCAATTAATTGGCATTCGCTCAGTTTTCTGTTGCTTCCAAGTGGTACTTTGTCTGGTTTCCTGCAAATGCATACTCTGCATTAGCACCCACTACGTGACCCGGCCACGTGACTCCCTTGTGTTTCCGTATGCCAGCACCACCCCACCAGCTCATAGTCAGTAGTGCTGCAATGCTCAGTTATACAATTTTGGAGTGCTTGGTCACCTCATTACTCGGCGTGGCTCTATAGGGTGCCCACAATATCAACTGTGGTCTAATTGTTTTTTGGTGTGATCCAGATGGCAACCATGGATTAATAAGGGGAATTAATCCATGGTTGCTTCGTCATCATGTGTTGTTGTTGCTCCAATAGAAATCCAGTATTTCAGCATTGGCATTTATGCCATGTTACAATGAACATGTAGTTAATACTCTCTATAAATGGGAAGGAGCAGTCAGTGAGTATGCAGTTAACGATGGTGATGTGGGAAGTGTTTGCAGAGTCTGAGCAGGTACTTGTTCTCTGCAGACTGGTTGCAGGGATGGGTTAAAAAGAAGTAGCTAGCAGTCATTCGTCTGTCAATATCATCAGTGGATCGGGAGGCTGCACATTCACACACATGGCTGGAAGATTGGAAGGTTGTGAGTTTTAACCACACACTGGGAACTTGGGATAAACCCCAGTACTGACACTGCAGTGCAGCATGAGGGGGTGCTGCACTACTGAGATGAAGTCATTCAGATGGCATATTAAACTGAGGTCCCGTCAGCCTGCTTCGGTGGCTGTTCAGCTGGACATTATGGATTCCATGGCATTTCTCGAAAACATTTCCTCCATTCACTAAAATATCACCAACAGCTTAATCTGGTTCAGCATGTCAGTTTGCATCTGTATGCCCCCCTCCGGGATGAGGCTGAAAATGAGCAGAATTGCCTAGTCCTCCTTTTCTAGTCAACAAAAACTGAAAAATAAACTGATGTGACATGGACCATGTTTGCATATACTGGCCAGATTTAGCTGTGTATTTCTTGCACGTGAATGTCTATCTCAGGCTGCAGAAGCACTGGCCCTACAGGGGCCAGCACTTTTGCAGCTGAAAGTATCGCTGTAATGTCAGTTAATTGGCTTTCTCAAAAAAGAAGATAAATTTATTGCAAAAAAAAAAACTGTGTTAATGCACCAGTTAGGAATCAACTTAATACCACAAAGGTAGGAAAATGTGGTGTTACAGTTTGCAACCACAGCTACCCACTGCCGAAGCAGCAGGCCACACAAACAGCCACATACAGTCACTATCAGGTAAGACAAACAATATACAGCTATTTCCAAATGACACAACAGACTTCCATAATGAGGGTCCAGTGCTTCTGCAGCCATGGATACCCACACACTTCAGCAAATACACATCCACTTCCATAGCCACAGAAACAAATCCACAATATCCAGATTTAAACAGTACGTCTGTCATCCCTGATATGTTACATTCAAAAACAAATGCATACAGCATGCTGCACTTTACAAAACTATACTCTGTCAATGCTGTTTAGAAATGCAATAGTGTGCCTGGGTATGGTTTGCAGTGCGCATGTGTATCATCAGGGCCTGCACCTCTGCAGACAAAAGTGGTGTTGTAATTGGGGTTTTGTTGTTTTGTATATGAAGCCAGGCCTGGGAGTGTATGTCTTACACTATGTATTTGTATCCCTGAAAACAATGGAGCCAGCACCAGCCCTGGATCATACTAACATACTAATTGCCAGCAGATTGGGCCTTACGGTCTATCGAGTCTGCTCGAACCTCAGATCCTCTACTTAGTGCCGAGGCCCCTCCCCCGCATTCAAGACAAATTTATTTTGTGCAGTATTGTGCTTTTAAAGTGCAAATACTAGTAGTGCAAATCTTACAATATCAGTACCAGCTATTAAGAAAGCCAACACGCAGAAATCCTCTGACCAGTTTTACTCATGTCTTCCACAGAGAGGGTATGTTGCACGAGTGGGCTCTTAAGTAGTAAGAAATTTAAGAAACAGTAGTACTTATGTGCAAGCTTACAGTGACTACTGTAATGTACATGCAAGGTAAAATTAAAACTGCTGCACTGTACTAATCCCTAAGTCACAGAGAAGTATTAAATATATTTATAGTGTCTATTAAGGAAATATGGACTTCTCTGAAAAAGTGGATACTATATGTCAATTGTGACACTGTAGAATTCATAGTGCCAGCTTGAGAAAGGAAAAATAACAAAACATCAGTAGAGAAGCAACAAAACCAATGTCAAAACAGGCTTATACCAAAAGCATCTTAAAAAATATGCATAGCATAGTTAGGGCAGAGTAGACACTTTAATGTTAAATCAAATTTTTTGCAGTTTAATATCTCCATAACTATACAACAGATTTACACAAATCTTTGCATGCGTGGTCTTGTGGGGACGATCTTTTGATGTGTCAAGTTTTGATTCACTCGATTGTGTGGATTCTGAGATGCAAATAGCAAACAAATGTAAAAAGATCACTTTTTTTGCCATCGCCCAGCGCCTACATGGTTTGGGATTTTGGTCTGAAATTTTCAGGGTAGAAAGAGCTTGGCCAAGAGATGTTTCCTTTTGCTGGTTTTGTGATCAAATATTAATCCGTTCAAAAGTTATTTAATTTTAAAATTTCAGCTTCTGAGCGTATTCAGTAAGCACTTCAAAATAGCTCTGTAAAGTTACTGTGTGTTCATTCCTTCCCCCACTCCTCTGTTCTAGCTAGCTAGGCAGCCTGAGAATGGGTTTAAAGGTGGTACAGTAAACTGGGTTAGGAACTGGTTGAGGGACAGAACACAGAGGGTGGTGGTAAATGGAGCTCATTCTGAGGAAAGGAGGGTGACCAGTGGGGTGCCACAGAGATTAGTTCTGCGGCCAGTCTTATTCACTGTCTTCATAAGTGACATTATGTAGGGGCAGGAAGAAAAGGTATGCCTCTTTGCAGATGACACTAAGATCTGCAACAGGGTAGACACTCCAGGAGTGGTGGAAAAAATGAAGATGGACCAAAGGAAAATAGAAGAATAGTCAAGAGTGTGGCAATTAACATTCAATGCAAAAAAGTGCAAAATCATGCATTTGCGGTACAGAAGCCCAGGGGTGACTTACATAATAGGGGGAGAGATACTGATGGCAACCAAACAGGGAAGGAATCTGGGGGTAATCATATCAGATGACCTAAAGGTGGCCAAACAATGTGCCAAGGCAGTGGGGGAAGCCAGTGGGATACTGGGGTGCAGAGGGAGAGGTATCCCAGCAGGAGGAAGGAGGTGGTGATGCCTCTGTACAAATCATCTGGAGTACTGTGTCCAGTTCTGGGTGCTGCATATTCATAAGTACATAGACAGGGTGGAGGCAGTTTTCAGAAGGGCAACAAAAATGGTGCAGGGCCTGCATCATATGTCATAGGAGGACCACAGTATGTTTACCCTGGAGGAAATGACGGAGGGGGGGGTTATGATAGAGACCTTTAAATATCTAAAGGGCATAAATAAGGTACAGAAGAGTAGCATCTTTTGGAAAAATAGATGTTCTAGGACAAGGGGTCATGACATGAGGCTGGAAGTAGGTAGACTACAGGGCAACATAAGGAAGTGCTTCTTCACAGAAGGGGTGGTGGATGCATGGAACAGCCGTCCAGCAGAGGTGGTGGGGGCAAGTTCGGTAGGGGAATACAAAAATGCATGGGAAAGGCATAGGGAAACCCTAGTGAGAGGAGAGAGATCAAAGCCGGAGATCAAGTAGGGTCTGTAGTTTCTGCAGCATGTAGAGAAAATGGGCAGACTGGGTGGGCCTGGCAGCCCTTACCTGCCATCACATTCTATGTTTCTATGATTCTATGATCACCATCCCTGTAATGATTGAAAGCTTCCCTGGTATCTAGCTGTACCCCCCCACCCTCCGATCCCTGTCCCCATTAATACTTTATATTTCCCTAGTGTCTAGTGGTGCCCCCTCCGTCTGATCATCATCCCCGTAAGTATTAGACATGCCCCTGTTGTCTAGTGGCACCCCCACCCTCTGATCGCTGTCCCCATTCATAATTTCTGTTTCCCTGGTGTCTAGTGGCATCCACTACCCTCCAATCACTGTTCTCATAACTGTGATATATTTCCCTGGTGCCTAGTAGGACCACCCACCCTGCGATTGCCATCACCATCATTGTTAAACATTTCTCTGGTGTCTACTGGCAGCCCCCAACCTTCAATCACTGTCTCCCTTGATAATTTCATTTCCCCTAGTGTTTGGTGGCACCCCCCCCGATCACCATCCTGTATGAAAGAAAACGGTCCCTCAACGCCTTTTTTTTTAAATCTGTAAAAAAGACAATGGTTCTGGCGATCTGACCCCCACCCCAACCTCCCACTGAGCACTCACCAAACTGCTCTACTCCCTCCCCCTACTCTCCCACAGCCACCCACACACATCTGAACAGGTCCCAGGGTGAAGATTCACTCTCCGATTGAAGACACATTTTGCTGCTGGAACCACCGACTGCAATATGAGAAATCTAATGGCCCCGCAGTATGTGTAGCTCTCCTATCTGCACTCAAGAGTATGTGGAATTAAACCATTTTGTAGCCTGTACATTCTTTATACACGTTATTCAGACAGTTATAAACAACCAAACCCCTTGCATGAGAGGTATTTCTAAGTACTTTGTAGCCTAGTGCTGCTGGCATGAGAACTGTAACTGAGCAGTTAATGTTTTCTAGTAACTGAAGTACAGGCTATGGATTTGTTGCAGTGTTTTGTGGGTAGTGTAATTCATGCTGCAAGGATGAACTACACACCCAGAAAGTTGAAATCACTGCAGCAGTGCCAGTTTTTCTTTGGGCACAGCCATTTCCCTAAATATTAGGCTATAAAGAGGTTGTAAAGAGGGATTCTGTGCATTTTAACAGGAAACAAATACAAATATAGCATTTTTAATACATTGCTGTGTAGTGGATGAGTGGTCACGTGACCCCCATTCACTTCCTGGTACTGGGATATAAGCAGGGCCCCGAGTTTTCCGCGATTCCACGGGTGCGGCAAACCACGGAAATATCCGCGGAATTTGCCGTCGCCCGTGGAATTCGCTGCCGCTCCAGGAACAAACGTGCCCCCCTGAATAGTAGTGCCACGCTGGGAGCCCACCCCAGCGCAAGTAAGCTTCATTTGCCGACAGGGGTGCCCAATCCCCGTCAGCTTCACTGTCCCCTCCCCTGTGCCAGTTTGGTGCCACGCTGGAGCCCATCCCAGCGTGGCAAAAGCTTATTGCTGACGGGGTGCCTAATCCCCATCGGTTTCACTGGCCCCCGAATGTCTTTATGCCATGCTGGGAGCCCACCCCAGCGTGGCAAAACTTCCTTTGCTGGACGGGTGCCCAATCCCCGTCGGCTTCACTGACCCCCAAGCTGCCTGAACCTGAAACAAAAACCTTCCATCGTTGATTCTTTTGCCCCTCCCCAACCCGCACCCACCCTCTGCGCACTCCACCTCCCCACACCCCACCTCAACCCATACTTACCTCCGGAGCCCAGCGATGATCTTCTGGGACTGGAACTCGCCTGCACTCTTCAAAGCCGATCAGAACTGAAGAAATGCCGGTAAGCTGTATAATGGCATAAATGGATTTTTTCAACTTTAGTGCATATCTCAGCCATTTCTGGGAATTTACTCAAATTTTCAACATGGGTTTTGGACCCACCTCATGAAATGTGACACTGTTATTTCGTTAATCGTTCCGAAAGGTGTTTTCGCAGTCACGCGTGGAACCACCTTTCTGGAATGATTAACGAAATGACAGTGTCACAGTTCGCGAGGTAGGCTCCAAAACCCTATGTTGAAAATTTGGTGAAAATATTCCCCAAACGACTGTTTTTAGAGGCATGCTGCATGTTCCTACGCACGTCAGAATTCGAAGCATTTTAATATTTTCACTCCAGATTTTTCAGTATTGCTATTTTACCACACTCCTTATGAACAGTACAACTGTCATTTTTCATCTCACCCGAAATGTACTGACATATAGCGCACAATGGCGCCGTCGGGTGTACGAAATCAATGTTCCGGACAGATTAATAAAATCATAGTGATACTGTTCATGAGCAGAGGTCTTAAACTGGCTATGTTGAAAATTTGGTGACAAACGCCCATAAAATGACTGTGTTACGAGCGTGCAGTGTGTCAGATTTGGCAAAAAAAAAAAAAAAAAGGAAAAAAATTAAGGTTAAAAACGTGCCGCAGAATTGCCGCAGAAATTGGTGTTGAGTGCCGCAGAAGTTCTGCAGCAAATGAGAACCCTGCCGCAGAACTTTGCTCTGATGTGCCGCAGAAAAATCGGGGCCCTGGATATAAGTAGACTTGCTCCACAGTGAACAGTGTGAGCTCGAGCGGGCGAGCATGAGGCTCAGCATGTCCGGCAGGGTAGGAGGAAACATTATAATAAGTGCAAACTTTAAATACAGCATTCTAACAGTGGGGAGAGTGGCTGAAATCACCATTTTACTACTTAACTTATGCACTAAAGGGAAATTAGTAAAATGCAATAAGTGCTGCATGTTTTATCTACCATGCACAGATGCTACGATAGAATCAGACTGTAATAAGTGTGTTCAATATATAGGAGTATACAAGTTGAATAATGCTGTTATGGAACTATAAAACCTAAAAGATATTCTAAAATTAGAACAGGTTGGAGGTATTATTCGTAATAATGTAGCCCCTGGTACAACTATATCGCTACTCCAATTAAAGAGAAAGAACTATGTAATAGATAATGAAACTCCAGGCCCAAGCTCTCACACTTCTCATCATTCACCACTTATTTCCAGAAAATGCAATAGGAAGGAAAACTTAGTAGACTATGATGCAAACAACCAAGTAATCAATAATGCAACAAAAAAGCTAAAACATGGAGAAATAGATAACAAGCATTTGTCAATGCAGAATGTTGTCACGCTAGCAATGCTTTGGTAGTGCAGTGCAGAAAAACATTTTGGGCAGGATGTGAAAAATGACAGCTATACAGTTCATAAAGAGGTGTAAAAATGCTAGTGTTGAAAATGTGCATGTAAATATTGCAATGTGCAAAGTTACAAGGGTGCGTGGGAAATGCGCAACGCACGCTAGTAACACAGTCATTTTATGGACGTTCGGCACCAAAATTTCAACATAGGCATTTAAGCACCTCTGCTCATGTACAGTGTCACTGTTATTTCCTCAAACTGTCCCAAAAGTGATTTCACACAGAGACCGCGACTATTCTGCTGAAGTGCAAAAACACATTTTGGGCAGGATATGTGAAATGACAGCTGTACTGTTCATCAAGAGGTGTGGAAAATGCCAATGGTGAAAATCCAGAGTGAAAATATTACAACTGCACAACGTTATGAGTGTGTGTGCAAACTGCGCAACGCACGCTCATAACAGTCATTTTATGGAGTATCATCACCAAATTTTCAACATAGTCATTTTAGTACCTCTGCTCATGAACAGTGTCACTGTCATTTTCGTAATCTGCCCCAAACACTGATTTCCCACAGTGACCATGGTATTGTGCGCCAGAAGTGCAGAAACAAATTTCGGCCAGGATGTGAAAAATGACAGCTGTACTGTTCACAAGAAGGTGTAGGAAAATTACAATGTTGAAAATCTGGCATTAAAATATATCGAATTCGCAAAGTTACGAGCGTGCGTATCAACTTCTCAATGCACACTTGTAAAACAGCCATTTTTGGGATTTTTTCCACCAAATTTGCAACATAGGCTTTTTGAGAGCCCACCTCATGAACACTGCCACTGTCCTTGCGTAAACTGTGACTTGAAATCACCTTTCGGGACCGATTAACGTCATAACAGTGACAGAATTCATGAGGAGGGGTCCCAAAAACCCCAAGATGAAAATTTGGTTCAAAAATTCCACAAAATGCCTCAGATATGCATCAAAGTTGAAAACCCCCTATTTATTCCATTATACAGCTTACTGGCATTTCCTCAGTTTGCTGGTGGCTTTGAAAAGTGCAGACGTGTTCCTGGCCACGAAGAAGATCGTCGCTGGGCCCGGAGGCAAGTATGGGGTGGGGTGTGGGAAACAGGGTGCACAGTAGGTGGGTGCAGGTGGTGAGAGGGGGGTAGGGAGACTATGAGGGACTGTTTTCTGTTTACAGGTGTTAAGGAAAAAAAGACACTGGGTGACCGTTTCTGTTTTAATAGGTGCTTTGGCATGCTGGGGTGGGCTCCCAGCATGCCACCTGAGTGTGTCTGTGTGGGTAGGTGCTTTAGCTGATGGGGGACTGGGCACCCTCGTCGGCAAACAAGGAAGCGGGGGTGCAGGAGCTGAAGGGGATTGGGCACCCCCTCGGCAAGCACAAAAAAGGGGGGGTAACATGATGCAGATGGGGATTGGGCACCCCCGTAGGCACACAATACACAGAGGTGTTGACAGGCAACAGTGGCAGTCACTGCTGCCATGTTGTCTGCACGTAGGGGGAGGTGTGTTATGGTCACGCTGCATGAGAGCTTCGCTCTCACTGCAGCAGATCTTTTCTCTGATGTCGTCGCCTTATTAGCTAGGCAGGATGTCGGCCCCTGCTGCTGGCTGATTGGGGAATGTAGGACGCATCTACTGGTGCGTGCCTTGCATTCGCCCAACAGTGACTGCACCTCCAAATCTACACTACCGCAAGATGTTGGCTGCGCAAGCGTGCCAACATAAAAATGATGATCAGTACCTTGTAAAAAAGGGAAAAGATATTAAAAAGGGTCATTGAGCTATCACCCAAGGAGACATACCCCGAAGTAATAGATATGAGTGTTTAGCTTAAACACCTGAGAAAAACCATTCCTTTTTTTTTTATTAATTTATTTATTTTTTAACTTATTTATTTTATCAGGAGAGACACACTAAGCTGAAAGCTTGTTTACAGCTGCGACCTGGGAGCACAAGAAAGTTAAGTGACTTGCTCAGGGTCACACAGTATGCAAGTGGGGGCTGTCGGATTCAAACCCAGGTCTCCAGATTTGCAGCTCAGAGCCTTAAACTACTGCCCAATATTGCCTCCCTTCCTGAAACTGTACCAAGTGACAGTTACTGGAGATTCAATAATAAGGAAGTGTGACACAAAAATTTGTCAGGATAAAAAGGAGTAGCGAACGGTACAATGTTACCCCGGGGCCAAAATAAATTATATTAAAGGAGAAATACCAAAGTTCATTAAACATTCAAATACAAGGAAAATTGTCACAGTCCATGCTGGCATCAATGATGTGGGCCACAGTCATGAAAAAGTTATATGGACAGACCTAATGGAAATGGTAAAAGACATGAAACAGTTGGGGGCAGAAGTAATCATATCAGGACTCCTATCTGTACCATGGGCTGTGAAAGGAAAAAAAAAAAAAAAACTATATTAAGAATTAAACACACATTTACAGAACTGGTGTAGAGAAGAAGGAATAGGTTTTATTCATTCATGGAATAAGTTTTAGTGAGAGAGAAAATTATATGGCAGGGACGGTTTACATCTAAATAGAGATGGAGCAAATCTTTTGGGTTCCCTAATCAAATCAAAAATGAAATTAGTTTATTTAAATAGAAAGTTAGGGGGAGTTGTATTCCCACAGTGAATAGCAGTAATACAGTAACTGTAAAAATACATGCTGCAAGCAGCTCATTAAAGTGTCTTCTTACTATCTATGGAGCCTTAAAAATAAATTTCATGAATTTCAGGTAGCGCTTTCTTCTGAGAAGATTGATGTGGCCCTAATCACTGAGACGTGGCTTGATAATAATGAAAACTGGGAAAACCATATCTCAGGATTTAATGTTATTAGAAAGGACAGAGTAAATATAAAAGGTGGTGGAATTGCTATTTATATAAACTCTAGATTAAGATATATAGACATCTCAGACAAAATTAAAACCAATAACAGGAATAAGGAAACAATATGGATTCAACTCCTGCATAACAATAAAAAGACTAACATTCTTGGCCTATGCAACAGACCTCCAAATTTGACAGAGGTGGTGAACAACCAAATTATGGAAGAGATTATTTCTGCACTACACATGGGGCCAGTTGTACTAGTAGGATATTTTAATTATCCCGACACTGACTGGATTAATAAAATAGCCACAACTAAAAAAAGCAGAAATTTCATGGAGTTATGCATGGAATACAGTTTAACACACAATGTAACAGAGGCCACAAGATTAAATAATATATTAGAGGTAGTCATCACATCTGAAGATTCTATAATTACTAGGTGTATTACTATGGCTCCTGTAGGGTCAAGTGATCACTCAACAGTGTTTTTCACTCTTAAAAGTGATCATCAAATAACTAAGGGTTGTACAGAACTCTATCATTACAATACTGCAAATACTGAAGATAATAATGACTTAAGTGAAATAGATTGGAATAAAGAATTAGATGGGGAATCTGTTGATGAAACATGGCAATTTATAAAAAACAATACATAATGTCATGGAAAAACAAGCAAAATGCACAAATAAATATAGTAGGAAAGGAGGGAGACCAAAGTGGATAATCAGTGGTAACTGATGCAAAGAAAAAATAAAGCATATAGTACATATATCAATAACAAAGTCAAGGAAAATTGGTCTAGGTTCAAAATAATACAATGTAAATGTAAAAACAAAATTAAGGCTAAAAAAACTTTGAGCATCATTTAGCAAAAACTGCATCTAAAACCAATCATATACAATTTTTCACTTATATAAATTCCTTAAAAAAGGGAAACACTGAATTAGGAACTATTATCAAGGATGATAAATGCATAACTGACCCATCTTGTATTGTACACATATTCAATGAATGCTTCTGCTCAGTCTACACCGAACAAGTATCTATGACTCCAAGGCCGATATTTAAAACTGTAAGAGGAACACATATCATCACTATAGAAGAATTTGAACAGGGAATTAATCTGAGAGATCATAGTGCTCCAGGTCCAGACAACATAACCCCACTCATGTTAAAATTAATGAAATCTCATATTTGTCTGCCATTAAAAATATTATACGAGAAATCAGTTAATACTGGATTAATAGCAAAAGAATGGAGACAGTCTAGGGTAAATCCCATATTTAATAGCAGATGTAAATCCAGGGTGTCAATTATAGGCCTATCAGCCTAACATCGATCCCATGCAAAATTCTCGATATATTAGTAAAAAATAGAATGGTAGAACATCTTAATCAAAACCCTCTATTTGATAGTAATCAACATGGCTTCAGAAAGGGATGCTCATGTTCAACTAACCTGATATGCTTTTATACTAATGCAAGTAAGTTACTGGATAATGGCACACCTGTAGGTGTACTATTATTGGATTTTAGTAAAGCCTTCAATAGTGTACCACATTAGGTTATACAACAAGAAACTAGAAAAATATAATACAAACAGAGACTTTATTAGGTGGATCATAAACTGGTTAACAGACAGGTCGCAGACAGTCTCAATCAGAGGTCATGTTTCGGCTGAAGGACCAGTATCTAGTGGAGTCCCACAAGGTTCAGTATTAGGACCATTAATTTTCCAAATATTTGCTGACTTTTATAAAGATATAGTTAACACCATCGCTAAATATGCTGACAACACTAAGATATGTGACCCTAGGAGTACTAATGAGAGTATAATATCTTTGCAAAATGACACTGATGCCATAATTAGATGGACTAAGAAAAGGGGGATAAAACTGAACAGCGATAAAGTGTAGTGTTATAGATATGGGCAGCAGAAACAAAAAACACCCATACACACTAGATGGTGTACCCCTAACTTCAAAAACCTATGAAAAAGATTTGGGTATACTAACTGATATTAAACTGATGTTTACGGAGCAATGTAGTTCAGTCATCATAAAAGCTAATGGCACAATAAAAAGAGAAACAACAAAAGTAAACAAGTAGAAGTATTGCTACTATTTTATCTACCAGATGTAAGACCTATCTTGGATTATGGTAGTCAGCTTTGGAGCACCCATCTTAAAACTAACATTAATAAATTAGAAAGAGTTCAACGGAGATATACAAAGTCGATTAACTCATTGAAACATCTTAATTATTATTACAGATTAAAACAAACTGGGCTTATATAGTTTAGAACTTAGAAGGTGTAGGGAAGATCTACTGCTTTGTTTTGATAGCAGTGTCAGTGGCTCAGTAGGCAGCACACTCGCTTCTGAGGTCGAGAGATCAGAGGGCTGTGGATTCAGTTCCCACATCTGGCACTTGGGTTAATATCCCAGTACTGACACTGTAGTGCAGCATGAGAGGGGTGCTGCACTTCTGAGGTGCCGTCTTTTGATGAGACATTAAAACGAGGTCCCATCTGCCTGGATTGGTGGTTGTTCAGATGGATGTTAAAGATCCTATGGCACTTATCGAAAAGAATAGGGGAATTTCCCCGGTGTCCTGGCCAAATTTTCCTCATTCACTAAAAATACCACCAACAGCTTAATCTGGTTCAAGGTCAGTTGACATTCATCTGTATCCCCCTTCCCCGGGTCGTGCCTGAAAATAGGCAGGATTTGTCTAGTGCACTTACCCGGCCAACAAAAACTAAATAAATACATTTTAAATAACCCGACATTGATGACTGAGCCAAACATTAAATATAAGAGTAATTACACTGGAACTAGAGGTCATCCTTTACAAATAAAAATAGAAAGATACAGAACAAATAATAGAAACTATTTTTACATTCCGAGAGCAAGTAATCTATGGAATAAGCTCCCTTTTGATATTATATCTAGCACGAATAAACAAAACTTTAAATCAGATCTCGACAAGTACTTGCCTCTTATGAGAACATGGAGTTTTACTCCATGTCCTGAGGAGCTTGTTATAGGCCTCGGCCTTTTTAGCTCCGTAAAACCTATAACTTCATTCTCACCTCAAAAATGGCATATCCTTACAAGACAGGCAGTCAGAAAAAAGTCACTTTACCAGTTTATTTATTCAGTCACCTTCCCACTCATAGCTTCGTGGCTCAATTGCCTAATCATTATATGACCGATGACTGAAGTACTAAGACTATTCAAAGCACGCTACTAGTTTTTAACACACTCCCTTTGGCATTTGATTTTTATATTCTTCTCCAGTACTTCGTTGCTCAGTTGCTTAATCCGTTTGGTGACAGTGACTCAAAGTGTTTTAGATGTTCACGACCTCCACCAGAAAGTCAGCTTTGATGGATTATATTACTTTCATCTTAGCTCAAAGCCTTCTTCTTACCATCAGTAAAAGCTGGAAACTATCCAGCATAGGAGCAAATGGAAGAACAAATACCAAACCAGTTCAAGACCACTCTGAATGACTGCACTCAAGACTGCACTCTCAGCTTCACACTTGTACTCCCCAGGCTAGGGGCAGTATCTGTACCAAGTGCTGCAACAGGTGTTTGGACACAGATCGTCTCTTCCCGACGTGGCAACCAACTCCAGCTCTGAAACATCAGCACGTTTTTGTCACATTGGGAAGAGACAACCTGTGTCCAAGTACCTGCTGCAGCACCTGGTACAGATTCTGCCCCTAGTCTGAGGTGTACGAGTTTGAAGCTGAGAGCCTGGCTGTGAGTGCAGCTTCCATTTGCAAGTGCACTTTGCCGGCAATAAGTAGTGATAACATTAAAACAAGGCTGTTCCTCACTCCTCAGTCTTTTCTCATGTTGTAAAGAATGTTCTCTGTCTCTTGCTTTGGCTGTCATTCGAGCTGCAGTAATGACCTTCCATCTGTAACCCCTTGCTAAGAATATGTGCTGCATATCTTTACAACACTTCTCAAAATCAACATCATCACTACAACTATGTCTCGGGTATAAAGACTGGAACTTTGAGATACTTTCAACTGTGTGTCTGCAGTGACAGCTGTAGGAGTGCAGCAGTGTGTTTCTATCCTTCTCCTTACAAAACAAATTGGTACCTATAGAACCATCATCCAATTGGTGAATTTGTAGATCCAAAATGCTCATACGTTTAAGATCAAAATTTATTGTGAATCTTAAATTAGGATTGCTCTCTTGAAGGTAGATAACAAACTGGTCCAACTCCTCCCTGTCACCCATCCACAGTAGTAGAATGTCATCTAGTTATTGTTTTCAGAGGTCAAGCCTATGGTAGAAAGTGTTATAGACATTTTCTTTTTCCCATCTTCTCAGATACAGGTTCGCATGGTTGGGTGCAAAAGTTTTATCCATAGTGGTACCTTTCACCTGCAACCAAAACTCATCCTGAAACATGAAACAATTAGATGTTAAGACATAAAAGCCACATTTAACCAGGAAATTCTTGAAGTCACTATTATAGCTTGTTTTTACATAAAAAAATGTGATGGAGTGTATCTAATCACCCCAAAATGGGGGTGCTGGTGTAGAGCAACTCAGCTTTTAGTGACACCAGCAACCAATGTTTGGCAACCTACATCTCCTCCAAAATGTTCACAATGAGGTCAAGTCTCCATGACTACGCGCCACATATGTAAGGCTTGTAGGCATGCCTGAGTAAGGAAGCTGCACAGTGGGGGTCCCGCGGACCCCCAGTGGCATTCTCTACAGGTGCACAAGGCAAATGTGCACCCAATCCCCCAGCCATGCACTGAGGGCATGCCTGAGGGCGTGCCTGCACTCCCTGCCATTCTCAATGGTGCAGAGGTGGGGTAGACTGCCAGGCTGAGGTATGCTGTAAATGTTGCATGCCCCCCATCCCGATGGGATATTTGCTGGCGGGGCAGCACCGGGACCACTGCTACACCACTGCACCAGCTCACAGGGCCAGCAGGGGCGCCATGAGCAGCTATTCAGGCACTCACCCACCAGTAGAGATGGGACAGGTTACTTGTCGTCCCAGGCTCCCTGGCACAGGCATCGCAAGGGATCCACATCTGGACCTAGGCCAGGCATCTGATTGGATGGCCACCTGCCTCCTACACACCGCCCCCACTCAGCCCCAACACAGCCGCACACCAGGGGTGTGTGGCCGCGGACAGGTGTCCTACAGGCTCTTGTGGTCCCGAATCCATGCAACTTGCACTTGCCCGTGGCTGTGTAGGTGCGCCACCAAGTTACATGAAATCTGCGTGTAACATGCGCCCTATGAAGAATCGGCCCCAATATGCCCACTATCCCTAAATTAGGATGGTAACGAATGGGCCATCTCTTTTATGTGCTCATCCACCAACTTGAAAAGGAGCTCTATTAGTGACACAATCCCCAGCATGATAGGGCAGCCAGTGGGATTCTGTAGACTTTTATGAACTGTGGACAAGGTACAGTATGGCCCTTACTGGATGTGACACTGTCAAGTACTTCCCAACATACTCTCGTATCACCCCTTCTGATACAGAGTCTGTAACAAAAGTATCAATTTCACTTTCATATCACATGGTAGGATCAAGGCTTAGTTTTCTATAGAAATTCTGCTTACTTAGCTGATGCTGAATCTCCTGAATATAATCGGAGGTGTCCATAAAAACCACTGACCCTCCTGTGTTGGCTAGATTCACAGTCAGGCTACAATCTTTTCCAACCTCTCAAAGGCTTTTCTGTCTACTGTAGTGTTGTTTATATACAGTGGTAATCACGCAAAAGTTTACTAGTAGCGTGGCATACTCAGTGGAGCACAAGCATGGTACCCATAGGATAACATGTATACCACTACCGCGCAATGATGTGCAGTGCGTGGTACCGGTAAACTTTTGCGTAATTACCACTGGTTTGCAACTTGTTGCTTATTCAAGAGTTCTTTAAAACTGGTCTCACACAGCCTCTTAAAAACTGCAACAGGGTGATTATACTCAGGCCCCAAGTTTTCCGCGATTCCGTGGGTGCGGCAAACCGCAGAAATATCCGTGGAATTTGCAGTAACCCGCGGAATTCCCGGCCGCCTGTGGAACAAACGTCCTTTGCTGACAGGGGTGCCTAATCCCTCATTGGCTTCACTGCCCCCTCTCAAATGTTAGTATGCCACGCTGGGAGACCACCCCAGCATGGCAAAAGCTTCATTTGCCGGCCAGGGAGGTCTTAATCCCCATTGGCTTCACTGCTCCTCCCTAGCTGCTGGTGCCACGCTGGAGCCCACCCCAGCGTGGCAAAGTCATTTGCCAATGAGGTGCCTAATCCCCCATCGGTTTCACTGCCCCCAAATGTTTGTATGCTACACTGGGAGACCACCCCAGCATGGCAAAAGCTTCCTTTGCCAAAGGGGTGCCCAATCCTCTGGCCGGCTTCACTGTCCTCCCCACAAGCTGCTGGTGCCACGCTGGAGGCCACCCCAGCCTGGCAAAAGCTTAATTACCAACAGATGTGCCTAATCCACCATCGGTTTCACTGCCCCCTAAATGTTTGTATGCCACACTGGGGCCACCAGCATGGCAAAACTTCCCTTTTGCTTGTGGGGTGCCCAATCTCCCGTCGGCTTCACGTCCCAAGTTGCGTGGTGCCAAGCTGGGAGCCCACCTCAGCATGGCAAAGTCCCTCCTTTGTGTGAATGCAAAAAAATTCCATCATTGATTCTTTTTGCCCTCCCCAACCTGCACCCACCCTCTGCGTACTCCACCTCCCCACACCTCAACCCATACTTACCTCCGGAGCCCAACGCGACGATCTTCGGTAGACTGGGGAACACGCTCAGACTCTTCAAAGTTGACCGAGAACTGAAGAAATGTCGGTAAGCTGTATAATGGCATAAATGGATTTTTTCAACTTTTAGTGATATCTCAGCCATTTCACTGGAAGTTTTCACCAAATTTTCAACATATGTTTTTAGTTCACTCATGAACTTGTGACACTGTTATTTTGTTACTCGGTCCTGAAAGGTGGTTCCACAGTCACCGCAGAACCACTTTTCTGGAATGATTAACTAAATGACAGTGTCACAGTTCCTGAGGTAGGCTCCTAAAAACCCTAAGTTGAATATTTGGTGAAAATATTCCCCAAAACGACTGTTTTATGAGTGTGTGTTGCGCAGTTCCTACGCACGCTTGTAACTTCGAGCATTTTTAATATTTTCACTCCAGATTTTCAGTATTGCCATTTTACCACACCTTCTTATCAACAGTACAACTGTCATTTTTCACATCTCACCCGAAATGTGCTTTCGCACAGGTAGCACTCAATGGCGCAGTCGGTGTGCAAAATCAATGTTCCAGACAAATTAATAAAATCACAGTGATACTGTTCATGAGCAGAGGTCCTAAACTGGCTATGTTGAAAATCTGGTGACAAATGGCCATAAAATAACTGTGTTACGAGCATGCATTGTGTCAGATATGGCAAAAAAAAAAGGAAAAAAATTAAGGGTAAAAATGTGCTGCAGACTTGCCGCAGAAATTGGTGTTGAATGCTGCAGAAGTTCTGTGGTAAATGAGAACCCTGCCGCAGAACTCTGCTCCAATGTGCCGCAGAAAAATCGGAGCCCTGATTATACTGTGGGAAGTATGTAGAGTGAGAACGATACTCAGCCAGTTAATCCAATGTCTGTGATCTACTCTGATTTTCCATATTCAAAAAGAATATATAACTATATCCTGACAATTACAATCCCGACCAACATTATACTGATCCCATAATACTGAAACTCAACATGCCAGCTATTACCATATCCCAATCCAAACATACTCAACAGCAGTGCAGACGCTGAACAGCAATAACTTTACAACAGAGTGTCCTGCTGAATAAGGGAGGCTTCACACTACGCACCCCCATTAGCTCCCCCGGCACCCCCTGGTATTTAATTATACATCCTCTGGGTTTGGCATACCTCGGGGATAAGGAGAATATCCCTACATTGCACAATTCAGTCAGTGGTAAGCTGCCAACAGGCAACCGCTGAAGCTCCACACACAGCTGACCAACGTCCCAGAATCTCCGCGTTCATGGGCTAACCAATTAACACCCATAGGCTAAAAGAGTTAGAAAGGTACACCCCGTAGCGTCACTCCCCCTAGAAAACCTAAACTACACATAGAGAGAGAACACAAGATCGTGGAAAGCAAGATGAACAGCAATGTAAAAGTACCAAACCTTCAGAAATAGAGCTATGTGAGGTGGTGCTATCTAAAAAAGGCAAGGAGAAATCAATGTAAAAGGCTACCTCCTAGTACAAGAATGTAGCAGAGACAATAGCTTTTACTGGTGCTACAAATACAGAAAAGTGAAAAACTGCTTCAATCAAGTGGTTACCCTCCTCATAAATGGCAAAGACCAACTCAAAAAGCTCAATAAACACAATCATACTCCCGATGCAACTGAAGCCCCCGTAGCAAGCATGCTAGCAACCCTAAAACACAAACATCATCTGCCAGTCCATCACAACTAATTCAATCAGAGACAACAAGCATTATTCCCGAACTAAGATGACACATCCCAACCAAAAAAGCTCTACTGCAAATGGTAAATCTGGTACGAAGAAAAGAACTGTCACCAGAACCAACCACAATTAAAAATATCAAAATACCTGACCAGCTCACACACTTAAATGGAGAACTGTTCTACACAAAAACAAAATCTGCTATGATGGACCAGCACATACTGGTATTCACCATAAAACAAAATATACAGGACTTGCAAAGAGCCACATACTGGATAATGGATGGAACATTTAAAGCAGTACCTAAGCTATTCAGCCAACCATACTCCATCCATGCACCAGTAGGACGCAAAGAAAACAGCAGAATTCTACCACTTGCATATACCCTCATGACAGCAAAATCTCAGGACTGCTACACTCGTTTCTTCCAGGACCTGCACGAAATAGCAGATCAACACAGTGCTACACTAGCACCACCAATAATAGTTACTGATTTCAAACAAGCAGAAATCAGTGCTTGCAAACAAGGATTTCCAAACTCCACAAACAAAGGCTGCCTATTCCACTTCAGGCAAATCATCTAGAGGAAGGTTCAAAACCTAGGACTAGCCTCACCATATGGCACCGACCCACATTTCAGCTTGAACATCTGCCAAATAGTGGCACTTGCTTTCCTACCACCTGCTGAAATCTCACAGGCATTCCATGAACTCAAAACACAAGTACCACCAAATACAGCACAACTACTTGAATGGTTTCTGGAAAACTACATGCTAGGATGACTCCGACCTAACTAAAAGTGCGATAAAACCTACAGATACCCACCACTCTTCACATCTGATTTCTCCCCCCCCCCCGGTCATGCCTCCGGGTTTGCCACTCCTTCCGCTGCACATTGCCACTCGTGGTCTCCCTCGTCCTGTCCCTCCCCTCACCTCACATCGCAGCCGACC
Source organism: Neoceratodus forsteri (assembly GCA_016271365.2). Classification (NCBI taxonomy): domain Eukaryota; kingdom Metazoa; phylum Chordata; order Ceratodontiformes; family Ceratodontidae; genus Neoceratodus; species Neoceratodus forsteri. The sequence continues at coordinate 742,670,590 of CM057449.1, forward strand.
GAGGGGTGGCCCGGCATATCCCTTTGCCGGTGGGTCCCTCTCCTCCGAGGGGAAAGACACCGGTGGAGGCGGCCCCAGCATACTAGGCGGCCAGACCCTGGGTGCTGCTGAGGTGGGATTGGAGGGCACAGGACCGGACCAGCGAGCGGCAGCCATCATCCGCGAACACGGAGGCTGGTATTTCGCTTGGGGGCGTGGTGTGCCACGAACGCCAAGGCGCAGCCGACGCTCACCACACCCTCCCTCAACGCCCAGGCTCGCTATGATTGGACCCCTGGCCTCTGCCAGGGAGTACCATGCAGCGCTCCTGGTTACCCACTTCCCTGGAGTAGGTGGAGCAGTCGGGGACCTCCTAATCCATCCCACCGCCGAGTTCCTCCAGCGACCCGAGTCCGCTCCAGAACCTGGTCGCCGGCGCCGCAAGCGGAAATCCAACCGCTGCGCCGATGAGCTGGCTCTCTCATCTGATTTCTGATCCACTGTAGATCTCACAACCAAAGGAATCCCAAGAACGAAGAACAACGTGGAAGCCTGGCACAGAAGGCTATATTCCCTGCTAGGTGAAGTGCACGTCAGAGTCCACACCATGATACAGGAAATGCAACGTGAACAACAGCAAACAGACACTACATGACAGAGCATCCAGAGAGGACTCCACAGATCACCACTATAGAAGAGCTGCTCTGCAAAAGAAGACAGAACCCAGCAAATCATAAACAGCAGATTACTAGATTACCTCCATGCAATAGCCCACAACACCAGTTTATGTAGAGCCCCCAATCACTCCCCAAACATGTATTAAAGCACTCCCACACCTGACAATACCAATAAAGTTGCAGTCCCACCACAAACAGACCCCAAACACTGATCCCCGCAATCCTGACACTGATTCTGTCGGGCTCTACATTCGGGATTAATGCAGTCAGGCATATATCACTGTCAGTCTCTTGGACTCAGGATCCTGCATGTCGGGATTCCAAGTTTCAGTCTACCATAGTACTACCTTCAAAAATTCTTCACAGGTGTCCTGTAAAGTCTAGGAAACTGCATTCTGTCCAGGCTGTGCTGTCACAAGTTTAATTCTACAGTTTCACTTTGTTATCTTGATCGGCCCATTTCTAACTTGCAAAAGAATGATTTGAGATTTAAGATCCTTGTGAGCTATCAGAGATCTAGATTCAAGTCTAAGGGCCTCACTTCCTATGTCAGAGCAAAAGAAAGACCTTTATTTAAAACTGATATTTCAACTTGTGTCAGCACTTCTGAAGACATTTTAATAATGCTTATTCTTTAGGGACTTCTGTTTTGTTCACTCGCCTCCCACTGCTGGAGCCTGAAGTTCCTGTCATGCCCCCCCCCCCCAATACACTGGTTTCTTTTTGGGAAGACACTACCCGTGGGTTCCTGTGAGTGTGTGTGTGTGTGTGTGTGTGTGTGTGTGTGTGTGTGGGGGGGGGTTGCTGTGTTGTTTTTCGCAGGCCTGTGTACAAAAATTCCTCCTGATTTTCTTGCTCCAGTTCACTAGTTGAGGTATAAGAAGACTGGGATTTATTTTTTTAAATGTACCTCTGATGGCTTCTGCTATGGGTATGGCCCCTTTTGTTGCTTGTTAATAGTTCTGAACAGTGTAAACATCTAATCCCATTTGTAATCTATATGTTATGATCACATTTAAACTTTCTAAGTTTTCTTGCTTTTTGTTTGTGGTCCTGTTTGTCTATGGACTGCTCTAGTGTTCTCTCAAAGTTCTTGAACTCAGGGTGTTCTTTAAACACAGCCACTTGCTCTTGTTTTCCACACATATGCATGTGTATCTCTGGCTGCAGACCTTATGCAGATAGAAGTTGCACTGTAATTTGGGTATCGTGGATTTTCATATATGGCTGCAGATTTATAAGACCCACAGAAGCAAGCACATTCTTTAGCCAGAAGTGCATGTGTATGTCTTACATTGTGAATGTGTATCTGTGACCACAGAACTGCTGACACCACAGGGGCCTGTGCTTCTTCAGACAGAAGTACCATTGTAATTGGGTATTTTAGATTTGTATCTGCAGCTGCGCTTCTGCAGTCACAGGTGGGAGTGTATGTCTTAAACTGTGCATGTGTATCTGAGGTTGCTGAAATGCTGGCCCTGCAGGGATGAGTGCTTCTACAGAAAGAAGTGCTCTTTTAATTTGGGAATCGTGCATTTTTATCTGTGGCTGCAGAAGCACCAGCCCCACAGGTAGTAGTGTTGTGGTTTGAATATCACAGATTTCGATTTACAACCAGAAGGGTGACTGTAGGTGTTGAACTGTGCATGTGTATCCATGGCTGCAAAAGCACTGGACCCTGATGAAGGATGAATTTTGTGTCATCTGTAACAGTTGTATGTTTTTCTCTTACCTGATGATGGCTATCTGTGGTTGCATGTAGTCCTGTCCTTTTGCTGCTTGGGAAAGGAATTAGGGCTGGAAACCCTAAAACCACATTTCCCTACTTTTGTGGTGTTAAGCTGATTCCTAACTGGTGCATTAACACCGTTTTTTTGTGTTTGTTTTTTTTTTTGCAATGAACTGCTTATATAGGGTAAGCATAAACATGGATGTTTGGACTGCTGATACTTATAGGCAATTTCCAAATCTTGTTTGAAAAATAATTTCAAGGGGTTTCACACTGAGACAAGGCTTGTGTGCAGGTGCAGTTATAAGTGCAATCTGCAAGTACAACTCGCAGAAACACTTGCATCCTTTTGATTGTCAGCACTGCTGTTTCAGTTTGCAAGTCGCAGAAAAAATAGAACAGAATTTGTCAGCAGAATAGGATCACTTGGCACACCCAGTCTGCCCAGATTGATCCTGCCTAGTCTGTCTCCACAGACCCTAACTGGTCTCCAGTGACCCTCCCTCCTCTCTGTCTGGTTTCTAATATTCCCCTATGTCCATCCCACACATGCTTGAAGCACCCTATTGTTTTTGTGTCCACCACTTCCTATGACAGTCTATTCCAGGTATCCACTACTCTTTCCATGAAGTAGTACTTTCTTACATCCTTCTTAAGACTCCCTTTCTGCACCGTCTTCAACCCCGGGAGGAACCTGTAGGTCTTTATAACATCACCTCTCAGTCACCTGTCTTCCAGGGTGTACATGTTGAGATCATTCAGTCTCTCCTTGTAGCACTTTTGGTGCAACCCGGCACTATTTTAGTTACCAAACCATGGTTTATTTGGACGTACGTAAGACATACATAGAAGAGTTCCAGGATGTCCCCAACCTTAAAATTGGCCAATACAAAGTACATGACGAGGAGTTATTTTTTACTGGCAGTACAGGACCAACCCATGATATCAATGGTATCCATATTCCATGATATGATTGGCCAAATCCTATTTCATAAAGCATTATGGAAACATAGACGATGATGGCAGGAAAAGACCGATGGTCCACCCAGTCTGCCCATATTACCTTCTTATACCCCCATGATCTATTGTATCTGTGGGGTCTTTGCTTACACTATTCCCCCACTTGTTATCCATGTTTCCACCCCACTCCCCTCTGAGTAGCAGCTAATATCCGCTTTGACTCTGTCCCAGCTGTGTTTGAAGCCATTCATGGCTTTGGTACCCAACACCATGGCCAGCAGACTGTTCCACAGCTCAGTATAAATTGTTTGACAAACTCAATCCATCAAATTTACAATGGATCTTAGCAAAATATGTGGGAAGGCACCTGGTGTGTGACCAAAGCATATAGTTAAAGATCAACTGCAATGTTTCTAAAATGCTTTTAACATATTTTATTTGGTCAACATAAAAATAACCAGCCCATATACAGTATATTGCAAGTAAAGTGCAGAAACGGTCATTTCTCGTGTTCAGGTGCTATTTAACTGCCTGTCTTATTTGATGGTTTCACAGAAAATCTCTCAGACATTTTTAGGCTGCTGGTGGACTCCTGGGTGACCGCTGATGTAACTGAAGCAAAAATGACATCATTTTCCTCAAGGTCCTGGCAGCTCAGTGCACGCAGAGCACATTAGAGTATGACATTCAAAAATCAGTCTTTGCTTCCAATTTTCTGTTGGTGGCCTTTCTTAAATGAACTATTCTAGCAAAACACCATAAGTAAATACCTGACAGTTTCACTAAGCTGATCACCAGCACTTTGTGGCTCAGTATCACCCCTTCCTCCCCACAAAAAACAACCTGACAGGCTCATAACATGATCATTTTTGTTTCCTTTGTTTTCTTCCCACTCTGAATGAAGCCCCAACAGCTCCCCCACAGCTTCCTTCTTTTTTCAAACTGTTGTCCCCTAAAATTACTGATTAATCTGTGAAACTAACTAAATATTTATCTGTAATGCTGTATTGATAAAGTTCAATAGACAAAGGTTCCCAGACAATTGAAAGTAAACATGAGTTGTCATTTTACAACATGATGTACAGTATTGTCTGTGTGTCTCTTTGCCTGTCTGTCTATGTGTCTGTATCTGTACTGAGCTGCCAGGTCCTTGAGGAAAATGATGTCATTGTTGCCTCAGTGACACAGGCACTCACCCAAGATTCTGCCAGCGTGTCTAAAAATGTCTGAGGGACTTTATGTGTCCACCAATTAGAAGAACATTAAAACAGTATCTGTACAAGACAAATACAGGTTATTCACCTGTAACAGGAGCTCTAGGAATGGTATATGTTGTTCATCCACACTATCTGGCAGGTTCCTTGCCACTTTAAATCTTGCCGGAAGGTCTTCAAGCTGGCTCCTCCCACCCACCCGGGTGGTAAAACTCTCGGCTCCGCCCCATGACACCAGATCTATCCCGCTGGAAGCCAGGTTGTGCGTCGAAGCCGGGGAGGCCAGATGGGTCATGTGGATGAACATCATATACCATTCCTAGAACTCCTGTTACAGGTGAGTAACCTGTATTTCTAGGGACATGGATATGTTGTTCATCCACACTATCTGGCAGACTCCTAGCAGTTCTCCGGGAGGAGGGAGGCAAGGCACACACCCCCTACTTAGGGAATAAAGACTGGAGAACCGAGGCCCCGACCAACATCCCGGCGTGACCCAAGGTCGATGTGGTAGGGGGTAAAAACGGTATATGCCAGCTTCCAGGTAGGAGCCCTACGGATATCGTAGACAGGGGTATACTCGGAAGCAGCCATCGATGCAGAGGAAGGGTGGGTAAAATGACCACTTATCCCTCTGGGAGGCTCCATGCCCACCCACCTATAGCGGAGATCTATGCAGGAGGTGACCCACCCGCTCATTGTCCGCTTGGCTGCAGGTCTGCCAGGTGCGGCTTCAGCGTAGATGACACACAGCTGGCAAACCTCTCCCGAACTTCAGCCCTACACTCCCTGGGAAGGCGAGCGTAAATTAGGGTCCCAATGGATCCTATATGCGGTCTCCGAGTGTGAATGGGTTGAACTCGGCAGAGACAATACCGTTAGGGAAAACTCCCACCGCCTACGGAAGGAACTTCAGATAAGGCGCAGGACAACCTTGTCCCTGTGGAAGACCAGATAGGGAGACTCAAAGGAGCGCCTGGAGCTCTCCCAGCCTTCTGGTTGGCGTGGTAGCCCCCAAGAAGGTGTTCTTCCACAACAGGTGGGGAAATCGCACCTGTGCATAGGTTCGAACGGCTTGCCCATGAGCTAAGCCCATACCAGCATAAGATCCCACAGAGATGGGGATACTCTCCCCAGAGGGGAAGTGTGATCAAGGCCTTGGAAAGCACCAGACCACCTTTCCTGCGCCACCGACTACCTTCCAGCCTGCGCCCGGAAGACAGGGGTGGCTATCAGGAGCACCTTAAGGGTCGTCGACCAAAGCCCTTGCTCAAGAGGAAGAATGGACCACAGGTAGTCCGGAATGCTCGCTGAGGAACAGGAGAGGGGACCAGGCCCTATCCTAACACCAAATGGAGAACTCTTCCATTTGAAGGCGTAGCATATCTGGTCGACTCCTGGTAGGACACCTCAACAACGTCGAGGACCTTGCCGGAAGACCCAAGGCCTAGCCACTAGCCGTACAGGGACCAGGCCACCAGGTGAAGGGATTGAAGGTCCGGATGGAATACCTTCCCCTAATAACAGAGATCAGGACCGGGTGGGCTGGAAGCCGCCTTGGGAGCCTGGGGCTGAGACTGAGGAGAGATGGATACCAGAGCTGGCAAAACCAGTCTGGGGCTACCAGAATCACCTGCGCCTAGTCCCTCCTCGCCTTGCCTGTGGGTCAAGGGAAATGGGGGAGAGGCGTAGAAGAGGCCCGGGTCCACGGCCTCAAAGGCATCCCCACAGCAAACCTTGCTGAGGGGCGGGCATGAGACAGTCTCAGCCTCGTACTCCCTGAGGGAAAAAGTCCGCCTGAGGCGTGACCTAGAGGGAGAAAGATCTGTGCTACCTCCGCAGGAAAGACCACTCGTGAGGCGCAGCCCTCATCTGGCTTAGGGATCAGCCAGAGTGTTGGAGGCTCCTGCCATCGAAATGGCTAGGAAACCGCCTCCCGGCTGCGCGCAAGACCCAATGCGGAGAACCTCCTTAAGCAATGGCAAGGGGCTCATCCGACCCTGGCGGGTTAGGTAGCACATGGTCGTGGTATTGTCCGCCTGGACCTAAACCACTAGACCCGCACAGACGGAGCGAACGGTGCAAGCTAAGCAGACCACCTGGAGCTCCAGCAGGTTGGAATGACATCGGGACTCCCGAGAGGACCAGAAGCTGTGCACTCTATATTCCCCTTGATGGGCACCCCCACCCATCAGAGATGCATCGGTCGGAGAAGACCGTCGACTCGGGGCAGATGAACGGATGTCTCCTGCAGATGAGCTGGACCGGTCCGAAGGAGAGCATTCCCCAACCCCTGGGCTGTTGTCACGGACTGGTCCAGGAATCCCAGTTGCCAGGACGCTGGCTGGCCAGCCCCATTAGGGACGATGGACCGTGGGTCCAAACAGACCATGCTGGGCAGGCCGCCACAAGGCCCAGTAGGTGCAGGAAGTCCCGGGCAGGGAGCAATTGTCCAGTCAGACATGACTAGGTAAGGGAGGAAGAACCTCGGCCCTGTCCGCTGGGAGCCGAGCTCCGACTCAAGAGTCAAGCTTCGTCCCGAAGAAAAGATCACCCACTTAGACACGAGTTCCAACATGGCTCCATTTGAGAGGAGACCAGTCTGAGAGCAACCTAGAGGGCTAGAACTCTGGACCGTCCCCCTCCACCCTGGAGGGGTTGCAGTCAGGCCACCATCCTGGTGGGGGTACGCCCGGACCCTTCGGTGCCGCAGGAATGCTGCTGAGAAGAGAGCGAAGGGCATGGCCTGGAACTGGTAAAGAGATCCCCCGCTTTAGAAACGGAGGAGTCTCCCAAGAAACGGACGGATCGAAGTGTAAAGTACATCCTGGAGGTCCAGGAAATAGAGCTACACGCCTGCTCCGAGGATGGGATATCTGAGTCAGAGTGACCATCCCAGCTGGCGCGGTCAAGGATGAGGCGGAAGCCCCGTCCGCTTGGGGACCAGGAATACCTGGACACAAACCCAGGGTCTGGAGGAGGATCCGCCACCTTCTGATCACCTCTATCTCGAGGGGAGGCAAGTCGGCTCGGTGGGCCGACAGCGAGATCACGGACCCATGGCCCCCAAGGGGCAACGGCTCGAAAGGGTGGGGCCTGCTTGCAATCCATAGGCAGGACCTTCCCCTAGCACCTCCAACACCCAGCGGTCCGTGAAAGCGGACCAGGCGGAGGAGGGGTGGAGCCGTCTCCCCACGGGGGCACCCGGGTAGGGGTGACAAGGCCGGGGACGGCGCCCCTCAGCCCGTCACTGAGCAGGCTTGGAGGAGGGACTGGCCGAGGGAGCTCCTGAGCCTTTACCTCCTGCTTCTTTGGGAAGCCGCTGACTTGGGTCAGGATGCCCAGCACAAGCCTGCTGGCCCTCATGCTGGTGTTGATGGGCCGGTCGAGCCGCAGAGGCCAAGGGACAAAGGGGCTTACACAAAAGCTGTCGGTGGTCCTTGTCCCTCTGGGTGGGGGTGACAGAGTCCAGAGTGGCAATGGACTTCTCGGTCCCCTGGAGGTGTCCCTCCACTCCAGGGCCGAAGAGGTCAGTCCCCAAGAAGGGGATGTCCGCCAACTTGTGCTGGGTATCCATTGAGAAGAGGATATCTCAGCCACGCCTGCGGCGCAATGCCACCGCGCCGCTACCAACCTGGCACAGGAATCACCTAAGTCCAGAGCAGTCTGAAGCTGCTGCTTCGCCACCGCCTACTCCGGTCTCCAGCACCCGCCGGACTGCGGTCCGGTGAGGTCAGCTGGGAGATGAGGGACACCTCATCCAGGGAGCCCAAAGGGCGTGGGAAAAATGTGCCATCAGTGCGGCCGAGCTGGCCTGTCGGAGGCCTAGGGAGGACGCGGCGTAAACCTTGCACCCGACATAGTCCATCCTTTTAGACTCTTTGTCGGGGGGCCTATCCACATCCCAACATTCACAGAACGCTGGAAGACATTATCGGTAACTAACCCCTCAGCGGAGGGGTGCTCCGAAAAACCAGGCAAAGAACCAACAGGGACAGAGTACTTCCTGGCCATCCTGGCCGAGGGCGCAGGACAGGAAGTAGGCCGCTGCCAGAGCTCCAAGGCCGGGCTGACAATGGCCTCGGCCACCGGGAAGGCCTCCGAGGGTGAACCCCCTCGGTCTAGACTCTGCGTCAGGGGATAAGAGACCCGTTTGGACACGGGTTCAAGCTGCATCCCGGTGAACTCCGAGATGAGCTGAAGCAGACCCAGAAAGGACGATGGGCTGTCGTCCACAGAGCGGTACGGAGAGGACCCCGGGCCCTCCCAACTGGGGAACACGGAGAAGTCGCCGTCGGACTCCCAAGGGTCTGCAAAGAGCTGCCTCAGGCCTGAGCCACTCTTCACCTGCTGAGGGCGGGCAGGAGTGAGGGTGACAGACAACCTGCGCGACAGGTCGTGACCCGACCGAGGTTCCACCGAAATCGGTGGGGCAGCAAGGTTCGGATGAACAACCGGCCCTGAAGTGGGCACCTCGACTGCAGCGAGCGGTTGCGTCGGCTGTTCGGGAGGCAGCTGCTTGCTAGAGGGGGAATGAATCGGAGTCGATTGATTCCTGGACAATAGCAACTGCTGCCACATGAACTCCTCATAACGTCGACGCCATCTGCATCGAAGCCACTCCTCATCCGAGGAGGAAAGGTACTGCTACTTAACTCGGCGCCCCAACCGAGACCGCCGAAGTCAGCAGGTGCAGCTTGACCAAGAAGAGGACCGAGACCGAGACCCAGATCCACGGGGAAACCGAAGGTGGGTCCAGGAAGGAGCGGGGGACACCCGCTATTCCCTCGCCTCGGACAAAAAGACCGAGGCCTGTCACCCCGAAGGTGCAGGCAGAACCTCGGCCTCCACTGGGGAAACCGGCGAAGGGTTGATGGCTCCTGCAGTAGACCGCTCGGGTGTCGGGTCGAGAGAAGACTCGACAACGTCAACGGGAGTCATGGCCGGCTGGCTTGACGGGGACACCGTGAAGCCAGCGGCCTGAGCCGCAACCTCGGCCGAGTCGAAGGTCAGCAGACAGGGAAGGGACCTCTCCCGCTCCGCAAGCGCCAACGATGGGACTTACCTCCTGCGCACTTTGACCTGGGCCGAGAGGCAGGTCCGGAGGCCCTCTCCCTCTCGAGGAAAAGGACTGACGGGTTCCTTGAACGGCTTGAATGGAGAGGAGCTCAAAGAGAGGGGATAAGCGCGCGACCGAGGAGGGGGGGGACAGCCTTGGTCGCCGCCTCCTCCATGGAGGAAGAGAGAACGAGCTGCTCAGCCGAGACAGTCAATGCAGACACCGCCCGACGAGCCTCTAAAGATTTTCCCGGGGCGGAAAAAATTCCAGGTCACCCGAGCCCCAAACGGGCCGCACGATCCTCCAGGACGCTGGTCGAAAGGGCACAGCAAAATTCGCAAACTTGCGGATCATGGTCCAAGTCGAGGCGGTAAATGCACGTGGAGTGCAGGTCCGTCCTGGAGGTATACCCGGCGCCCAAGAGCTGGAACGAAGACCGGTTAGAAAACTTCCAAACTAAATTGGAGAATCAAAAATCAGGAACCAGTCGAAACGAGAGTGCTAAGGAGGGAACCCAGCCCAATCGTAAGGAAGATCTACGTTGGGCGTGGAGCCGAGAGTTTTACCACCCGGGTGGGTGGAAGGAGCCAGCTTGAAGACCTTCCGGCAAGATTTAAAGCGGCAAGGAACCTGCCAGATAGTGTGGATGAACAACATATCCATGTCCCTAGAAATGACAATTTCTTTATTTCATATGTAATAAATATGACCTGGTTGTACATATGTCAGAAAAAAGAGTAAAGTTTATGATCTGTTTATAGTTTATCTGCAGTTGATCTTTAAGGTACCAGTGCTCTCCTCCTCCACCCACCCCATCCACTCTGCTGCTTTAAAGCCTGCATTTTTTTTTAAAATAACTCCAGTATTCTTACTTGTTATGAATTGTTGGTGGGGTTCTTAGTCTCATCATCCAGCTGAATTATGATCAAGCCTGGCCACCACAACAAGGTGACCACTCCATTAGTCAAGAAAAAGCATAGATACATAGACACTATCGGCAGATAAGGACCTATGGCCCACCCAGTCTGCCCATTTGAGCTTGTACACTCCCTTTATGTTTTTCTAGAAGTCTGTTGCCCCTTACTCCTGACTTCCAGAATTCCCTTATGTCTATCCCATGCATTCTTAAATCATGTGATTGTTTCAGCCCCCACCACTTCCTCTGGCAGGGTGTTCTACTTATCCACCACCCTTTCTGTGAAGCAATTCTTCCTTCCGTTTCCTCTGAATCGCCCTCCCTCCAACTTCATCCAAAGCCCTCTTGTCCTGGAACATCTTTTTCACTGAAAAATAGTGTATTCCTGCACCCTGTTCCTCCTTGTAAGGTACTTGTCTCTATCATATCCCCTCTTTCCCTCCTCTCCTCCAGGGAGTACATATTCAAGTCCTTCAGCCTGTCCTCATAGGACTTGTGATGCAATCCCTGTACCATCTTTGTTGCCCTCCTCTGAACCTTTTCTACCCTGTCTACATCCTCAGGTAGGTAAGGTCTCCAGAACTGTACACTGTACTCCAGGTGGGGCCTCATTAGTGTCTTGTATAGTGGAATTATGACCTCCCTTTTCCTGCTGGTGTTGTCCCTGCCTATGCATCCCAGAATCCTATTTGCTTTACCTGCTGCCTTGTCGCACTGCTTCCCTACCTTGAGGTCATCAGAGATAATAACCTCAAGGTCCCTTTCCTGCTTGGTGCATGCTATATCCTCACCCCCAACTGATATGTTGTTCCAGGGTTTTTGTGCTCCATATGCATTATCTTGTACTTCTTTACATTAAATTTCAACTGCCAAACCACTGGCCATTCTTCAAGCTTCTTCAGATCCCTCCTCATTCTATGTACACCCTGTGGTGTGTCCACTCTGTTACAGAGCTTCATGTCATCAGCAAATAGGGAAATTCTGCCTTCTAGGTCCTGGACAATGTCACTGATGAAGATGTTGAATAGAACCGGTCCCAGTACTGATCCCTGTGGTACCCCACTGGTCACTCTTCCCTCTGTTGAGTGACAGCTATTTATAACCACCCAGCCAATTACCCACCCACCACACTACTGTTCTGCCCACTCCCATATTCCTCAGTTTGCTTAATAGCCTTCTATGTGGCACAGTGTCAAAGGCCTTGCTGAAGTCCAGATAGGCCATGTCCACTGCCCTCCCTTGATCCACCTTACTTGTCACCCTGTTAAAAAATTCAATGAGGCTGGTGTCACAGCATGCGGGAATAAACTTCAGATGAGACAAATTTACAGGTTTAAAACACACCTTGGTGTGATATTTATTTCTCAAAAGTTCAAAAAATAAATGAAAACCAAAAAATTGCAAAAAAAATCACTACTTGCCAGCAGTAGTTTCTCACACACTACAGTCCTGGATTCTAGAGCTCCTAAGACCCTTCTCATCTGCATTCAACAGCTTGTCTGCAGTAGCACCTCTCTCCTTCACTCTCAAGACTGAACTCTACTAGACTGAACTGCAGTAAACTCTGTGCAAAGGTTTTTATATCTTTTGGCAGGGTCATCGAACTGAGGCCTTACATGTCTGGACATGTTTCAAAACCAAGGGGGAAGGGGACTGTGTTAGGGGATTTCCTGGTTCAGTTAAAGGTACAGTGTATACAGTATATCCACAGAGATTGACTTTCTATATCTCTGATCCACAGTGACTAAACTCTTTTATACATAGAACCTCATACAGTAACGGGTTTATAGTGTGAATTTGTGAAAATACCTTAAGGATTTCTTGTAATTGTATTAATCATGGTATTATTATTGTTTTAAATGGCTTCTGAGTCCTTTTTTTAAAGGCTTTATTAACTGTATTCATTCCTGCTATCTAAAATAGCTTTTATGCTTTTTTGTACACAAAATGCACTTATGCACTTTACACAACACCTCTCCGGGTGTTTAGCACTATTCCAGGGACTGGATGTATGGAAATGGAAAAAGAATGAAAGGAGAGAACTAGTAGGAAGTTTAGTAGGGACAGTAAAGAGCTACGCTAGGTGGCCAACCTAGGGCAGGGGGGAAAAGAAGAAAAACAAAGAGAAAAGTGTTAACTGTTGCACAACAGAAGTTTTGGTAGCTAGGAAATAAGGAGACAGAAAAGTGGTCCATCAGTCACAGCTGAGGGTGTAGCCTAACTCCGCCACACACCTCCCTCCTTAAGAAAAAAACAGTTCTCAAAACTATACTGCTTTTTTAAGAACCCTCTCTCATTCATAAATATTCTACCAAAACAGTATAGAAGAATGGGGATTGGTTGAAACTTTCTCTCACCCACTATGAGAGCTTCACCCAAGTCCCTTAACCATAAACAAATGAAGGGTGACAAAATGTCACTATACAGGCATCCTTTTTAAATACATACCCTGGGGCTTAATTCACACAGATACTGCCTAGTATCCTAAGACTAAACATAGCAATTTTAACATTCTGTTTCATAACTCCTCGTTCATTGCTCCATGACAGGACAGGAAATCAGCATTCTTGTGTAAGGTTCCAGATCTATGTCGCACCACAAAACTATATGGCTGAAGGGCCAAATACCACCACATTATTCTACCATTCTTAGCCTTCATTTGATGGATCCAACATAAAGGATTATGATCAGTAACTAAGGTGAGTTTGGCTCCCCACTAATACAATCTTAAGGCTTCTATTGCCCATTTAGCTGCCAAAGCCTCCTTCTCTACAGTGGAGTACTTTTGCTCCCTTTCATATAGTTTTCTTGATATGTACAAAACTGAGTGTTCTTCCCCATCAATTGTTTAGCTCAACACTGCCCCTATTCCTGTCTCCGAGGCATCTGTATGCACCTCGAAGTCCATCTCAAAATTAGGACTTTTTTTTAGTCTTTGGTAACCAGGTAAGGCCCAGTAGGCACAAGTGCCAGTTTTCAGGGGCGACCTGGGAGCACTGGTCGGTTAAGTGACTTGCTCAAAGTCACACAGTATGCAATCAGAGGTTGTGAGAATCAAACCCAGGTCTAGTCTGCTGGATGTACCAAGCTTTTTCACAGTTCATTACTCTAACCTCTAGGCTATAGTGCCAACCCTAATAACACTTTAATACAGGGGATGAACAGAGGGTGGTTTTGATGGTTTGAAAGGCCTCATCATACTTAGGGTCCCACTGTACCATGTTGCTACACCGTTTCTTTGTCAGATCTGTCAGTGGTGTAGCAATCGACGCAAAGTTTGGGATAAAGTGTCAGTAATACCCTGCAAGCCCTAAAAATGACCTCACATGTTTCTTTGTAGTGGGGACGGGGCACTTCGCCAATGCTTGCAGTTTATCTATTTCAGGCTTGACTTGTCTATTACCTAACAGAAAGCCTAAATAGCGGGTCTCGGTCATGGCAACTGCACACTTTTGGGGGTTAATGGTAAGCCCTGCAGTTTTTATTGATTTAACCACCTCAGCCAAGTGTGCCATATGTATACTCCAGGTAGAACTGTATACCACCACATCATCCAAGTGGGCTGAACAGTATCCAGTATGTGGTGCCAGTATACAGTCCATGTGCCGCTGAAATGTAGCTGGAGCTCCATGCAACCCAAACGGCATTGTATCAAATTCATACAACCCCCACAGGGGTACTAAAGGTGGTATTTTCCCTTGTCTGCGGGTCTAATGGAATTTGCCAATACCTCTTGGTCAGATCCAATGTTGTGATGTATCCTGCATTCCCTATGTGGTCTATGATATCATCAATGTGGGGCATGGGATATGCATCGAACTGGGACACTAGATTCAATCTTTGAAAATCTAAACAAAGGTGGATTCCACCCTTTTTCTTTGGGACAACCACTATCGGTGACCCCCAAGGACTAGTGGATGGTGTTATGATCCCCAACTGTCTCTTCTTGTCAGTTTCTTTCTTGACTTCTACCCCGACTCCTTCGGGTAGTGGGTCAGGCTTCTGCCTGATGTGAGGGGACTCAGTCCTAATACAATGTTTTACCCCATCACCCTTCCAGGCACACTCGCGTGAAGGTCATCAGAAAATAATTGATCAGACTCTGTACTTCCTTTCTTTGAGCATCTAACAGTGCAGGTTTTATTTTTATATCATTGTGCCCCTCATGACTCCCCAATCTCTAACAGGCAGTATCCAGTTCAGATTCCTTTTCTGGCATCACTGTCATACCCATATATACTGCTGACTTCTCTTCCAGTTTCTCATGCCACTTTTTCAGCAAGTTGGCATGGTAAATTTTTCTACCCATACGCTTCTCTGGGGTCTCAATCTTGTATGTGACAGGGCCTGCCTGACATACTACAGTATGCCACTACATTAACAATTTCTGCTCTGAGGAAGGCAACAGTAATAACACCTTCTCCCCTGGGTTAAATGTCTTGTCTCCCACCTTCAGGTCACATTGTTCCTTCTGGATCTTTTGTGCCTCCGCACAGCTTTGATGGGCCTTGGTGGTATATGTGATGAACCTCTTTCGCAACTGTCCCATATATTCAACAATGTTTAAATGTTGCACATCAGTCCCTTCTTCTCAAAATTCTTTAACTACATCAAACGGGCCTCGGGGATTGTGCCCATATAACATCAAGAATGGAGAATAATCTGTCAAGGCCTGGGGCACTTCCCTATAGGCAAACAAAAGAAATGGCAAAAAGGTATCTCAGTTCCTCCCTTCCTTATGCACAAACTTATGGAGCATTTGCTTCAGTGTTTGTTTGAACTGCTCCATTAGTCCATCTGACTGGGGATGATAAGGGGAGGTTCGAACAGCCACTATCCCCAGTAACTTGTAGAGCTCTTTTAACAAGGTTGCATTGAAGTTTGTGCCCCTGTCCTTAAGTATCTCTTTTGGGATGCCCAGGCGACTAAACACCTTAACCAACTCCTCGGCTATCCTTGGTGTAGTGACTGTATGCATTGGTATGACCTCCGGGTATTTCATGGCATAGTTACATATCACCAAGATGAATTGGTTCCCTTTGGAACCTTTTAACAGGGGTCCCACAATGTCTATATCTTTTATTTCGAAAAAGGATTGGTAACTAAGGGTAGGGGCATAAGGGGCACCATGTCCTTTTTGCCTATTTGGGCCACTTGTTGGCACTCTTTACATGTTTGGCAATACCTGGCTATTTGATCATATAGTCCTGGCCAGTAACATCTTTGTAGAATGCGATTCAGTGTGCGATCCCGCCCTGCATGGCCAGCCCATGGGAGATCATGCCCTAAAAACATTATTGGCTCTCTATACTTCTCAGGCACCAATAACTGTTCGACACTTTCTCCAGTGTCTGGAGTGGTACATAACCTGTACAATATATCATTTTTCAATATAATCACAGGGGCCCCTTTTGACATTTCCTGTCCAACCTGCGAAAAAAAGTTTTAAAGAAACATCACATTTCTGTTCAGCAGCTATATCAATGCTATTAAATATAGCCTGGATTTTTGTTTCAGGAAGTCCATTTGCAGTCTGGTTCCATTGTTTAGCTGTTTTTTTCTTCTGGTTCAGGGGTTTCCTGTCCTTACCAGGGTCCTCAATAACATCCCCTTCAAAAGGGAAGGTTTCTCCGAAAGTCCGCTCTTTCCGGTGTTGGGCCCTGGTAGTCACGGCTGTGACTATCCCATGCTCAGTTATTAATGATGTGAAGTTTGGGAAATCATGACCTATAACCATAAGCACCGGTAGGTTGGGCACCAGTCCTGCTGTGACCACCTGGCTCTGTCCTTCAACATCCACCACTACTGCAGCAGTTGGATAGTGGTGCGTGTTCCCATGGACACATACAATTCTCATGTCTGGCCCTCCTGGTTGAATATCAGTCACCAATTCTGGACGAATCAAAGTATTCCTACTGCCAGAATCAATCAGGCCCAGCACAGTTCGATTGTTAACTCAAATGTCTCTCACAAAGTAACCATCATTCAACAAGGACAAATTGGTGGCATCAGCTCTAGGTTGGGTACAGAACATAGCAAGGTGTCCTTTACCCTGACAATTCCAGCAGAGGGGGTCTGGATTATAAGGTCTAGCTCCTTGATTTGGTCTCCCCTCTGTTCTACGGGTATATTCATTGGGGACACGATTAACAAAAGGGGCTTTCGCTGTTTGGGGGGCTGGTGCAATGGGGTCAGTTCTATAACCTTTTCTCAGGGGATGCTGTGCAGATAAAAAGTCTTCTGCCAAAGTGATGGCTAACTCAGCTGTCTCTGGGTGATGTTCCCTCACCCATATTTGTACTTCAGTGGGCAATATTTGGAGATATTGTTCAACTACTAAAGTCTCAATAATGTCTATGACAGATTTCCCCTCAGGCTGTAGCCATTTTAAACATAGTTCCCTTAGCCTAGTAAAGGTTTCCCTAGGGAAATCGTTCTGATAGTGTTTAAGGGAACGAAACCTCTGCCTGTAAGTCTCTGCATTTATATCATATGTTTTTAGAATCTCCTTTTTTACCAGGTCATCATTTTCAGCATGCCCGCCCAGTAAGGTACAGAGCAAGGCGTACTATCCAATGTCTCTGATTCCACCCACAGGCTCGGACAGCCCTCTCAAATGTAGTTAAATACGCTTCTACATCATCGGTTGCTGCCATTTTAGTCAATTTAATGTTTTTTGGATTATTACCTGGTGGTTCTGCCCCCTGTGGTCCTTGTCCAGTCAGTTGGAGAGCTTGTAAGGTGTCTGCCCACCTCTGGCCCTGGCATCTCCATTCCCGCTCTCTTTGTCTCTCCATATTCAGTTGCTTAACCGCCAACTATTTCAAAAGTTGCTGATGTCTTCAGGCGGTGGGTCCTCATACGATGGTTCCTCCTCCTCGTCCTCTCCAATTCCTGCACCCATCGTCATCTCCGTCACCATCTTCTTCTTCGTCCCGCTGAACTCCAGGCCAGGTAGAAGGTTCTCTCCAGTCCTCAACACCTGCGCTCTGGTATGCACACCTGGCAGGTCTTCCTCCTCCAGACCTTTGGCATCCAGTGATTTCTGGAGATCTGATATCCTGCTTTTAGCCCCCATGTCTAGATACCAGGGCTGGTATCTGGGTACTGGTCTTCCCCTTGTTTCTCTGGACAACCAGTACTATCCCATTTCTAACACCAAGTTTGTCACAGCGTGAGGGAATAAACTTCAGACGAGGCACATTTACAGGTTTAAAACACACCTTGGTGTGATATTTATTTTTCAAAAGTGTGCAAAATAATAAATGAAAACAAACAAATTGCAAAGAAAATCACTACTTAACATCAGTAGTTTCTCACACAATACAGTCCTGGATTCTAGAGCTCCTAAGACCCTTCTCATCTGCATTCAACAGCTTGTCTGCAGTAGCACCTCTGTCCTTCACTCTCAAGACTGAACTCTACTAGACTGAACTGAAGTGAACTCTGTGCAAAGGTTTTTATATCTTTTTTGTAGGGTCACCTGACTGAGCCCTTATATGTCTGGACATGTTTCAAAACCAAGGGGGGAGGGGATTGTGTCAGGGATTTCCTGGTTCAGTTAAAGGTACAGTGTATATATCCACAAAGAATGACTTTCTATATCTCTGATCCACAGTTACTAAGCTCTTTTATGCATAAAACCTTATACAGTAACAGGTGTATAGTGTGATTTTCTGAAAATACCTTAAGGATTTCTTATAACTGTATTAATCATGAAATTATTATTGTTTTATATGGCCTCTGAATCCTTTTTTTTAAACGGATTTATTAACCATATTCATTCCTGCTATCTAAAATAGCTGTCATGCTTTTTTGTACACAAAATGCACTTATGCACTTTACACAACACCTCTCCGGGTGTTTAGCACTATTCCAGGGACTGTATGGATGG
Organism: Neoceratodus forsteri; assembly: GCA_016271365.2. Taxonomy (NCBI): domain Eukaryota; kingdom Metazoa; phylum Chordata; order Ceratodontiformes; family Ceratodontidae; genus Neoceratodus; species Neoceratodus forsteri. The sequence continues at coordinate 742,689,018 of CM057449.1, forward strand.
AAATGGAATAAGAATGAAAGGAGAGAACTAGTAGGAAGTTTAGTAGGGACAGTAAAGAGCTACGCTAGGTGGCCAACCTATGGTAGGGGGGAAAAGAAGAAAAGCAAAGAGAAAAGCATTAACTGTTGCAAAACAGAAGTTTTGGTACCTAGGAAATTAGGAGATAGAAAAGTGGTCCATCAGTCACAGCTGAGGGTGTAGCCTAACTCTGCCACAGCTGGTCTGGCATGACCTTCCCCAGTGAAACCATGCTGCATTGGGTCCTGTAGTCCATTGGCAACCAAATGTTCCACCAATCCCTCCTTCAGTAGTGCTTCCATGATCTTCCCCACCACAGAGGTCAGGCTGACTGGTCTGTAGTTTCCCGCTTCCTCTTTGTTCCCGCTTTTGTATAAGGGGACTACATCTGCTGTCCTCCAGTCTTTGAGTACCTCCCCTGTTTCCAGTGATCGGCTAAACAGGATTGCCAGAGGTTCAGCCACCACCTCTCTTAGTTCATTTAGGACTCTTGGGTGCACCCCATCTGGCATCATTGCTTTATCGATTCCTTATTCCTTCCATTTCCTTTAGGACCCTTTCCCATGTAAACGGACTTTTGTCCATTTCTGCGCTGTTCCCACCCCTTGTGCTCCCTTCAGGCCCATTACCCTCCTCATCCCCAATAAAGACTGAGCAGAAATATCTGTTCAGTATGTCAGCTTTACTGTTGTCATCCTACACATGGCTCCCGTCCTCCCCTTCAGCCTCACTATCCCTCCCTTTGCCTTTCCTTTTCACTTATGTACCTGTAAAAGGTTTTGTCCCCTCTAACCACTGATTCTGCTATATGCTCTTCTGTCTGAGCTTTTGCTTCCCTTACTGACCTCCCTGCCTCCCTTTGCTTCTCCTGGTACTTCTCCCAATCCCCTGCTGCCGGCAACTTTTGTATTGCCTGAATGTGATCTTCTTAGCATCACATTTTATGTTGCCATTCTGAGCTGAGGTCCCCCTGCTTTCTCTCTGTCTTGTGGGGAAACCACTTTCTGGCTTTAATGCTTTTGAAGTGTGCTCTGGCCAATAAGAGGCCCACAGGTGCTCACTAGGGAGCTCACCAATTAGAAAAAGGCTACAATTCTCCTGCATTCAAATCAGTATAAAGAGTCTGGCAAGCTCAGTCCATCACATTTAAAATGCATCTTAGTAACATTTTTGGGGAAGCACCTGGTGTGTGACCAAATAAAAGCATGTAGTTAAGGCACTAGTGCTCCCCCCTCCCACTCTGCTGCTTTAAAGCCTGCAATGTTTTTAAAATAACTCCAATATTCTTACTTGTTATACATTGTTAGAGGGGTTCTTAGCCTCATCATCCAGCTGAATTATGATCAAGAACGACCACCTCAAGTCACCATCGGTCAGGAAAAAGTATCACATTTTATCTTGCCATTCTGTTCCATGGCTCAGCCACTCTTTCTGTAAAACACTTTCTCACATCCTTTTTAAACCTCCTCTCCATTACGCTCCACTCACGACCCCATGTCTTAGCTTATCTCTTACTGTAAAACACTTCCTCACATCCTTTTTAAACCTCCTCTCCATTACTCTCCACTCATAACCCCTTCCTTGTACTATCTTCTCTGTTACTGTAAATAGCTCCTCACGGTCTGCCTTGTTAATGCCTTTCAGGAACTTGAAGGTCTCTATCATATCCCTCTTCTGGTTTTGAGTGAATACATGGTCAGTGCCTTTAGCCAGTCATCATAGGATCTGTCCTCCTGGCCCCGAATCATTTTGGTCATCCTACCTCCTCCTGCCCATCCCTGTCCTTTTTAGATCAGGACTCCAGAACTTGGCACAGTTCTCCAGGTGTGGCCTCACCAGGGACCTATACAATGACAACAGTACCTCCCAACTTCTGATGTCAAACCCTCTCCCAATAGACACCATCATCCTGTTAGCCTTGCTGAAGGCCTTGTTATACTGGCTGGTTTATTTAAGGAACTCGTTAATGATGACTCCTAGGCCCCATTCCTCTGATGTTGTGTCAAGCTTAATCCCCTCGTATCCGACACTCTGTTCTGGGGGTTTGTTCCCTAAGTACAGAACTCTGCATTTTGTGGCACTGAATTTCAGCTGCCAAACATTTGGACCAATTGTCTAGCTTTTGCAGGTATCTCTGCAATTCCCTTATCCCCTCCATGTTGTCAACCATACCAAAGCATTTCATGTCACCTGCAAATAGACATAACCTGTTCTGGATTCCCTCTCCCATGTCGCTGATGAACATATTGAGGAGGACTAGGCTCAGAACAGATCCCTGTGGTACTCCACTAATGATCTCTCTTTCCTCTGCTCTGACCCCATTCATCACAACTCATTGCTGCCTCCCTTCCAACCAATTCTCTACCCACCTTACTATTTCCTTAACTGTTCCCAGATCCCGTCTTCTTCAATAGCCTTTGATGTGTCGCTGAACTGAATGCCTTGCTGAAGTCGAAGTAGAGTAAATCTTCAGCATGGCCATTATCAACTACCTATACTACAGTGAACTCTGCCAGAATACAACAAAGTGTCACAGATATCTGTATGACAAAAGAGATTAACTGCCATTGAAACTGCCTTGCTTTCAGCAGAAACTGTGCAGCAGATTTCTGCAGTATTACACTGCATCCTGGCGGGCTCCACTGTAATATGGACCCACTCCTCCAATCACAAGCCAGATCTATAGTACAAATAATTTCTTCCACAGCAGACTCAAAATTATCATTTCAGTCTCAATAAAATGACTGCTGAGAGCTTAGAACATTCATTTTACTGTGAATACAATCCTAGCTCAAATTCCGGCCTGCCCTCACAGCAGCAACTGTAAACAAGTGCTGTGCAGGAAGAGAAGAGGTGTTGACTTATCATGAACATACACGTAAAAGACCTAGGCCCCCATATTCAAAAGTCCTCCAGCAGAATGGCACAAGTGCTTGCATTATGCATCTGAGATGCGTTGGCACAAAATTAGATATTCACAAGATGCACTGTGAGATGCGATCATGCATGTCCAGATGAATATCCTGAACATGCGCAACAGCGCAGTGGGAGATGCGTGGCACAGCATGTGACCAGAGCCCTATGTGGAGCATAGGGAAATGTGCGATAGGAGGCCACATGTGTGATGTGCAAATTTGCAATATTCAGCCTGGATATCATCATCCAATTATTTAACCAGGAGTGGCACACCAAGCTGAAAGCTTGCTTACAGGTGTAACCGGGGAGCACAGAGAAGTTAAATGACTTGCTCAGGGTCACACAGTATGCAAGTAGGGGCTGTGGGATTCAAATCCAGGTCTCCAGATTTGCAGCTCAGAGCCTTAAACGACTGTGCGATACTGCCTCCTATGGAAATGACCTAACTGCACATTCGAAGCCCATTCCCAACATGTGCAGCACAATACTGGAATGTATTCAGGCTATTTGCATACCCCAGGCATGCTCAGTTCCAGCCCTTGCAGGGCTGCCCCACCACCCCACAAAGGTGACCTGTAGGTATTGCAGCCGAGCAGGCAGGTATGATGGAATATGTGTGTGTGTGTGGGAGGGTGAACCACACTGGCCTGAGTACAGTGCCATAACATATAGCCATGTACAGTGTCAGGCTGGGGTACAGGGGGCCCACTTGGACAGGCAACAGGAGAGGGCACAGGCTGACACAGTCCGATCAGTATACTACATGCATGAGATACACCAAGCTCCCTATGCAGCACACAGTCATCGGCAGTGTCCCATACACCCCTGTATGAGTGGAACATGGTGATAACTACAAGAAACGGCAGTGTACAGAGGGCGACCAGGTACCCGAGTAGATGGGTCCCACCTGTGTACACCAATGGTGTACCACCATGGGTGTATGCCACAGGTCAAGCCCTGGCCCCTACCAGGTTGCCATTCGTACAACCAGGCAACCTGGGCTCCATTGCCCCAGATGTCACCCTGGTTGCATGCCACTACTGGGTGGTGCCCTGCAGGCCACATGGTTACAGGCCATGGCCCCTGGTATATGTGCTGCATTGTGGCTGTCTGCTCTGCTGGTGTGCCTGGGGGTACCCGACAGCACTGGCATGTGGCTGCTGGGTGTCTACATCCAGGGTGGGTTGTGGGGGGGGTTGCTCTCTGGATGGTGCTGGTGGTGATACAGCACCTGTGGCTCTGGGTACATGCCAGGATGCATGACTGCTGTGAGTGGGTGCCTGCAGCATGTTCTGGTGTACCTCCAAGGGCTGTCTCCAGCTGGCCTGGCTGCAATTCTATGGCCTGCCTGTGAGCGGCTGGCTGATTTAGGCCATCCTTTTGTTTTCCTAATGTTGGGCGGCTAGTTTCTGAGATGCGCAGTGGATGCGCCACACATTTTGGCTGAATATAGCAATGCACTGCATATTCATGGAACTGCCCTCTGTATCTGCATCACATACATTATTTCTGCATGATGGCACATTTGGAAATGCACGATACATCTCTCTCTTTTGAATACCGTGCTTCCATGCATTTTCTGAGATGCCCCGTGCATCGCCATTTTGGGCCACGCATCTCCTTTGAAAATGTGGACCCTAGGGACTAAAAAAACAGTACCACAAGCGTTATCAAACACATGAAGCATCATAGTTTCAATCAATCAAGTCTTTATTTAACCAGGCATTCATCGTTGAGCAGAAGCTCATTTGCAAGATGGACCTGGGTAAAGTTTCAATGTGCTTATTGGCTCACTACCTACAGCAATAATGTGATTGTCTTGTGAAAGTACTTGCCTATTTGCCTCGTACTTTATTCACAGAACAATCACATTACTGACAAATATAGTGAGCCAATGAGAATATTGTCAATTATATCAGAGGGAGCATTCTAACTGGAGGTCTCTCAGCAAGGCTGCAGCATGTTTTGTGCACATTTCACATGATGTTCCTAGCCATGTTAAAACAGAAGGATATCACTTTGTCTGGTAACCAGCATTACACTACATGCGATATTATACTACTCAGTTCAAGCCCCTACATTAATCTCCAACACTCAGGATGACAATCATCCCGAGTCATCAAAGTATGACTTGTATTACGGCAGAAGACAATGCTTGGGCTGCTTGACAGCAATGGTTGAATAAATAAAGTAAACCTGGTCACGTTTTAATAAAAAGGCTATTGCTTTGTTTGCGTAGCCGTTTAGCACATGCTCTCATAGGGACCAGCTTTTTTAAAAATGAAATGGACTGTGAGGACAGTGGCAGAGATTAAAGGCATTTATCACTGCTACAGTGATAAATTATACCAGTTTGTATGCATCCATCAACTGTCAGTAACTAAGAAAGGTTCTCCTATAGAGGCACAAGTCAAATTCACCTTGATGCATGAGTTTGTCATAGAAAATAAAACTACTTCACCTGGATCCGTTTCAAGAATTTAACTAAAGAGAGGATTTTTTGTGTAGCCTTTTTATCTTTTTGCCTCAAAAAGTGTTCCTTGATATAGTTATCTGAATAATGATGCTGGCTCGTGAAAGCTTAACAAACCTGATTATCCAGTATTCCAAAAAAGAATTTCTTTGAAGCTGCATTAAGTTGTGGGTTGCTTTTAAAGGACTGAAATATGTAAAGGATCACTACATAAGAGGTATTGAACTTACAAGAAGAAATACCATTTAGGGGTGTAAAAAGGTTTAAAAGGTAAATACCTCAAGCAGTGTAATCTGATGTTGGACATACCATCATGCATAGACTTATTTAGCAAAACGCTATTGAAACAACTCTTCTTGTTTTACAATTTTGCTAATGTTTTGTTTATGACATGAACTTTCACATGCACAGTTAACCATACATCTAGGTTTGATGAGTCACATATCTAGGGCCATATTTTAAAACCTGCAATTACGACACATCCTCAAACTATAAGGATCATCTCTAGTCACACCTATTGCATCATACTGACTGAGGGAGCTGGCACCTGAAAACCATTCAATCGGAATGAAACAGCAACCATTTCAATGCCTAAAGTTCTGTGTGGTTCCCTTCAAACATCAGGGCCGCGATATTCAAACTTTTGTGTGGGCGATAACGGGTCTTTGCCCTCACAAACTGGGGTTTGCCCTGGATCCACATGTTAAAAAGGGGTCTGTGTGTGAGCAAAGAGGGTTAGCACCGATGCAAAACATAATGGATGCAGGTGGGCAAGAGGAGGCGTATAGCCATGAAAAGCCACGCTATCCCATATTCAGCGGCTTTGTGCTACGCAAAAATGGTTAGAGCGGTCTTTTTGCATAGTGCAAATACCACCGAACACAACCCCAATTTACTCCAGGCAACCTTAGTGACTGCCAGAGGTAATGCCGCCACCTAGTCAGTTGTCCGCTGGGGGAGCACACCCGCCCCCCCCATGGTCCGTGGCACAGCCCCGTCCGCCAGCCAGCCATGTCAATGGTGCTAGCAGTCCCTCCTCCAATCACCAGCCGTAATAATCTTATAAATTCCCTGGTGCTAGTAGTCACCCCTCTCCAATCGCCAGCCCGTAATAATATTATAACATCCCTGGTGCTAGAGGTCCCCCCCCCACTCTGATCACTAGCCAGTAATAGTATTATAACTTTCCAGGTGCAAATGATGCCCCCCCCCCGATCACCAGTCAGTAATACAATTAAAACTTCCCTGGTGCTTGGGGCCACCGCTCCTATCGATCGCCAGCCCATAGGAAAACTGAAAACCCTTCCTGGCATCTAGTGGCCCGCCCATGGCACCGAATACACACCACTGTCAGCTTAACAGTATCCTCGGTATCATGGCTGTGCATATGGCGACTGGAGCATCCCTCCTCACACCTCTTTGGCTGGCCGCCGTATATCCAGACAGGGAGTGTCAGTTTTCCTTATCGGACAGGGCACATCACCCTTTCCTATAAATAAGATGCGTGCTCCCTGCCTGAACATACAGCAACTGGCTGATGAGGTGTGAGGAGTGCTACACCGGTCGCTGTATGCACACCTGTGGCACTGAGAATAATGGTAAGGTGATCAAGGGGGAGTGGTTCCACAGTGGGGTCGCTAGATGCCAGGGAGGGTTGTCAGCTTTCTTATGGGCTGGCAATTGGAGAAAAGGGGACCACTAGCACCAGGAAAGTTTCAATTGTACTGGGCTGGTGAATGGAGGGGATGGACCATGAGCACCAGGGAAGTTATAATATTATTACACTCTGGCAATCGGGGGGGGGGGGACCACTAGCACCAGGGATGTTTTAATTGTAGTACTGGTTGGCAATCGGAGGAAGGGTGCGTGGTGAGATAAGGCCATACCTTATTTTTCTAATCATATTTCATGGTATTTTACATGAGAAATGCATCAGAGATGCCATGGTGGCCCAATGTAAGTGCATGCAAGGGATCAAGGGATCAAGGGTACAAAAACATGGGCCTGGGAAAGGATGCTGTAAAGAACAGTTATGTAAGAACCTACCGTGACAGCAGATCCTCAAGACAGGCTCTTGCAGTAGGTATTCACATATAGGACTAAGCCTCCAGGTGCCAGGACCCCACAGAAAAATCTCTGGCTAGCAGTCTCTGGCGGGAGACCGCCCCCATGTCAGCTGACCAGCATCAGCCTACGTCAGTATAAAGGGGCAGTCCCCCACGCCCGCTTTCCAGTTCTTTCCTGCCAGAGGCCAAAAGGGCATGACAGGAGAGAAGCGGATATGCCCCCATAAAAGAAAAGAGAAAACTCAGGGGGACAGAGGGAGGGAGGGAGGGAAGGCAATACCTACTGCAAGAGCCTCTCTCGAAGATCTACTGTTACGGTAAGTTCTTACGTAACTGTTCTATCTTACTTTGAGAGGACTCGTCCAGTAGGTATTCACATATAGGACTAAGTCCCAAGCAGTCTGGAACAAAAAGAAAGGGAGGAGGGACACATCATCCACAGAATGACTAAAAAGGCTGAATAGGGGTTCATGATAGAAGTCCCTGCAGGACAGCCAACCCGAAGCCTGCTTTGAGGCAAGAGGCAATGTCCAAACTGTAATATTTTGTGAAGATATAGACAGAAGTCCAGGTAGCAGCTGCACAGATTTCTGCCACGTGACACATTCAGAAACAAGCAGCAGAGGCAGCTACTCCTCTAGTGGAATGACCCCTGACTTGACCAGAAAAGGTCTTGTTGTACTCATCATAACAGAAAGTGATGCAATTCGCTAACCACTTGGAGAGGCCTTTCTTAGAAATAGCATTGCCTTCTCTTGTGTGCGAAGGAAACGAAGAGTTGATCCGTTTTTCTGAGATCCTTGGTTCTGTTAGTCTAATATCTCAGAATGCTGTGCACATCCAGCGTATGCAGAAGGTATTCCCCATTATTTGAATGCTTCAGGAATAAGACCGGGAGTTCAATGGATTGATTCAGTGCAGATTCAGCCACCACCTTGGGAAGAAACTTACGGTTGGTATGCATGGCCACCCATTGCCTGTGGAAAATCAAATAAGGGATCTTACACATCAGGGCTTGGATCTCGGAAATCCTCCGAGCGGAGGTGATGGCCACTAGAAAAACTGTCTTCCAGGAGAGGAATTTTAAATCCACTTCTGCTGCCAGTTCAAAGGGGGTGAGGTCAGTGTGAGTTTCTCTAAAATAAAATTAAGATCCCAATGGGGGGCAGGATTGCGGATAGGGGGTCTTAAATAAAGAACCCCTTTAAGGAAGGTCTTGGAGACTTCCAGTTGAGCAACTGTCCTGTCCCTTAAGGGAATGTGGTAGGCTGAAATGGCTGCCTTATGCACCTTCAAAGAGAAGTAGCTAAGGCCCAGATCATAGAGATGCCTCAGGTAATCCAGGATTTTTTTTTGCAGGGCAGGAAAAGGGTTCCAAATCCTTGGAACCAGCCCAAATAGAGAATCGCTTCCACTTCATTGCGTAGGTAGATCTGGTGGAAGGCTGTCTGGCCTCCACCAAAATGTCCACCTCTAGAGGTGAGACGCTGAAGCCAGCTGTGGCTATGTTTGCAGGAACCACGCATGAAGGTGGAGCGATCTGAGTACCGGATGGACCAGGGTCCCCTGATCCTGGGTTAGTAAATCCTGTGACAGAGGAAGAGGAGGTTCCTCGGAAAATTGTTGCAGAAGAGAGAACCAAACTTGCCTCGGCCAAAAGAGAGCAATGAGGATCATCCGTGCCCCTTCTGTCCGAAGTTTGTTCAGTATCTCAGAATCAAAGGATTGGGGGGGAAGGCATAGACAAATCTGTCCTTCCAACACAGTGACAGCACGTCCCACCAAAAAAGTCTCGCAATGGAACGAGCGATCAAAAGGCGGGAAGCTTGGCGTTGTCGGGGGAGGCAAAAAGGTCCACCTGAGGAGTTCCCCACTGCCCAAAGATGCCATTTGCAACATTCTGTTTGAATTCCCTCTCTTGAGACTTCACTGAGGAGCGACTTAAGTGTCTACCAGAGTGTTTTCCACTCCCGGTATGTAAACTGCCATCAGAAGCAGGTTGTGTTGGAATGCCCAGTACCAGACTCTCAATGCTTCCCAACACAGGGGATAGGAGCGAGTTCCTCCCTGTTTGTTGAGATACCAGACTACACACATTGCCTGATTGAATCAGAAGATGACTGGGAAGAATGAAGGGAAGGAGAGCCTGCAGGGCATACAGAACTGCCCTCAGCTCGAGAACACTGATTTGTAATCTCTTCTTGAAGTGAGACCAGTTGTCCTGAGTCATGAGAGACCCTAGGTGGGCACCCCAGCCAGCTCCTGATGCATCCGTGGTCAGAGTCTGGGTGGAAGGATCGGTGCAGAAGGGGATCCCCAGACTGAGGTTCTTCTGAACTGTCCACCACTGCAAGTCCCTGATCATCGGGTCTGACAGTAGGATCTCATGATCCAGGTCATCCTGGGATGGATCCCATTGGGACCGAAGGGTCCATTGGGAGACTCTCATGTGGAGCCGTGCCAAAGGGACAGTTGGAATGGCAGTCACCATGAGCGCAAGAAGGCAAAGAACCTTCCTGGCACCAACTCGTCTGAGGCAGGACAGGAGGCAAGCTTGTTTTAGGAGGGTCTCAACTCTGTCCAGGGGCAAGAAGACCTTACCTAGGGTTGTATCCAATACTGCCCTTATAAACTGCAGCCATTGGCAAGGGACCAGGTCGGACTTGGCATGGTTAACCGTGATACCCAGGCTGGTAAAGACCTCCAGGGTGTGGGAAAGGGAGTGTTGGAAGTCCTCACTGGACGGTGCTGCCAAAAGACAGTCATCCAGATAAGGGAAGACTTGTACTCCCTGGGTGTGTAGGAAGGCTACCACTACCGCCAGGCATTTGGTAATTACTCGGGGGGGGGGGGGTGCAGAGGAAAGACCAAATGGGAGGGCCCTGAACTGGTAGTGTGCCCCCTGAAAACAAATACGGAGGTATTTGCCGTGGGAAGGGCATATAGGGATATGAAGGTAAGCATCCTGCATGTCCACAGCGCACAGCCACAGTCCCGGCCAAAGCTGGGGAAGAAAACTCTGAAGGGACAGCATTCTGAACCATTTGTACTCCACATACTCGTTTAGAGAGCTGAGATCCAGGTTGGGTCTCAGGTCTCCTGTCTTCTTTGGTACGAGTGGAACGGACCAGGTCTCCCAATTCTTGTTTCACTTGAGAATCTGGGACAGGGTCCAGTTTGGATTTAACTTGACTCAGGACTGACTTTTGGTAGTCCCCCATGTGTCCAACATAGTTCAGGGCTCTCAAACCAAGGGCCGAAGATGAATATATCTTCTTCCCATACTGGTCCAGAAGTCTAGATTCTATGTCAGGGGAGACGAACTGAGGTGCTTAAAGACTGGCAGTCCGGTCATGAGTGGTGCAAATCACGACCGAATCTGCCTTAGGATGAAGACTGAGGAAATCTTTTCCCTCAGGAGCCTGATATAGCCTATCTGCCTTGTGAGGAAGAGGGGCTAATGAGGAAGGTTGTTTCTATATAGTGGAAATAAGATCTGCATGAGGTTCTATCCGGGGGGGGAGTCAGTGTGAGAGAAGTCTCCAGCAGATCCAGATGGAAGGCTAGTTTTTTTCCGTTGTGGATCTGGCTCCACTGATTGCCATTCATAAACAGCCTGGATCTGTTTAAGCAATTCCAGAAATGAAAGATCCTCCGGAGATTTCGGAGGGTCTTTAGGCCTGGGGTTCTCTGGAGCGTGAGGTTCATCTCCAGGATCGGAGGAATCATAATCCTTATCAGAATCAGAAGGCTCTGCAGATGAAGAGGAGGAGTCCTCCCTGTTGCATTGCGGATCAACCACTCTGGGGGTACCCCGGGGGTGCGTATCCTCCCTGATCCAAGAGCCAGGGGGATCTGCCCTGGCATTGGGTAAAGGCGGAGGAGTCTCCTGTCGACGACATAAGGACTCTGGTGTTGGGACCGTAGTCAGCAATTGAGTCTCTACCTCCCTAGTGAGTTGGGTCTTAGCCTCAGCCCACCAAGAGGCCAAAACCTCCTTCAAGTCCACGTGAGGCTGTGGAGGAGGAAGAGGAGGAGGGGGACTCGGATATGGGTAACTGGGAAAACTGTAAAAAGGGTACCAATAACCTGACGGCGGGAGGCCCAGCGTCGGGTACTGAGATACTGGGAACTGCGGCGCCAGGTAATGCGGTGTCGGGTACTGTGGAGTAGGATACTGTGGCGTTGGGTATTGTGGTGTCGGGTATCCTGGCGCCAGGGGCTCTGACAGAGCCAAAGAACCTGCCATTGGCCCAGCAGGTGGACCGGACGGCTCTGGAGTCGGCCCGGAATAGAGGGACTCATGGGAGGGTCTGGAGATGTGGGCCCTACAAGACCTGACGGCAGAGCAGGTCTGACATCGGGAACTGGAATTCCGGAGGGTGACACTGGGTTAGCCGGCATCAAGTCCAGTGTCTGAGGATCTGGCGAAGGAGGGGCACCCCCAACGGCAGCATTCCGGTCTCCTCGACCCCAGCTGGGGAGGAGGGAGCAGACTCCCCTAGGGCAGTCTGGGGGGATGGTAGTCCCTCAGGCACTAATGAAGCAGCAGTTCGCTGCGGTGACTCCCGGACATCAGGCATAGGCTCAGAACCTAGTGTGGGGTCGTGGGATTGGCATTCATTGGGCAAGCTGATGACTGGCTTATCAGCCTTGTCCGGGCAGGCGTAGCCGGAGCCCGACTTATCAGACCCACTCTTACTAGCAGGCCGTGTGGAGGAGGCGGCCTTAGCGGGGAGCCTCCTTTGACCCAGAGGCTCCCGGCAGGCCTGAGCGTGAGCCCAGCTGGGGGGGCTGATGCAGGCTTGGTAACCACCAAGGCTGCCGTTAGAGGGCAGTCACCCAGAGGGGAAGATACATGGAGGGCCACAACTCCAGCTGAAGTCGTGGGGGCCGTGGATGACGATTCCTGGTCCCTGTGCTTCTCCTTGTCCCTCTTTTTCTTGTGGTGGCCTTCGAGTGAAGTGGACGCCTGCCTCAGTTTTTTCAATTCTTTTTCCATGGAGGCCATCTTTTTCTTCGGGAGGTGGGCTTCCAGGGACTGCTGTCTCCTCTTACGGGTAACTGAACTGAATTTTCAACAGTGTTCACACTCCTCCACATGGTGGTCCGGGCCTAGGCAGAATAGGCACAAAGAGTGGCTGTCCTCATGAGGGAGCTGGGATCCGCACAACTCGCACTTATTTTTATGTGATTCGGAGGGCATCGGGGACAACTTACACAGTCAGAGTTAGCAGTAAACAAAGGGAAAAAACTAGTTAAAGAGGTAGTGTAAAGGTCTGTATTGTAACAGTTTTGGTATTGTACCTGTTCGTTAATTAGTATGTTGGCATCTGTTTTCATAATTGATATGGAACAGTCTTACTTTGCCAAATGTGAATATCCTGGCTACCTCTGTTTTTTTTCTCCGTGGTGAAAAGAGCGGAGGTCGTGCGCTGCTGGCAGCTGTGAAGTGGAAGGAAGGCTGTCAATCAACACTGTACTGGCATTTAAAGCGGCAGTGACTTCAATCTGTCTGGTGAGTTTTCAGTGGGTTTGTGCTTAATTTTGAGTGTCTAACTTGTACCGAGTAGTACACATTTCACTGTTGTCTTTTCAGATGCTGACTGCATAATACATTTATCTATTTAATGTTTTTTTCATCGGATTTGTGGAAAAGTGCAAATCAGAAGCTGTGTGCGAGCAGTACTGACTGGAAGTGTAGTTGAAGAATGGGATTTCTAGGTGTGTCTGTCATCCTGTCATGTTTCTGTAGCACTGGTTGACATCTGCATTCAGCACAAGGAGGTGACAAAGGGTGTTTGTGCTACTGATATGGGGAATGATTTTCTGACAAGGATAATTGTGGAGGAACGATGTTCTGACAATATGAGTGTACCAAAAGACAGCCGTCATTATTCTGGCACTCCTTCTTTCTTACTTTCCTTGGCAGGGTCTGTGATGAATAATGTGTGGTGAACGTAATACTGAACTGTTTGTAGGGTATCTCAAGATGGTTTGTTATGTTTGTTTTGTAGCAGTCCCCCCCCCATCACGAATCGTACTCATCATGTCTTATTTATTTTGTTTTTTCATTGATTTATTGTTTTGGCATTGCCGCCTCATACTGTTGTAGTATTCATTTCCAAAAGAGGTAATGCCATGATGAATGTTGCAAGTTATTATGTATTAAGGGGGGTTACAGAAACCTTGCCAAGCTGCATGAGGAAGTCAAGAGTTGTGTCCAATGCGGTATCCTGGTGGTGTAGTGGCCCAGTGGCCTTCAACTCCCCTCCATAACCCTGTCAAATTTTGCCCCCAGCACTCCCCCTACACACACACACAAACAGACATGCAGTCCTACATAACAGCCAGCTGAATCCTCTGCACACATCCCCGGATGGCTGCAGAATGTGGATGTGCGGCTACTGTAAGTAAGTCACGTGAATGAGCTGTCACTGAGTAATAGAACAATGTTTCTGTGAACTCAAATGACAGCCAGCCATGGAAGTGGTCAGAGGGGTTTGCTGGCAGCCTGCTGCCATGAAGGAAAGGGGGTGCGGGGTAGTGAACTATCACCTGACTGGGCAGGGGAGGGTGTATAATTGCCCACCATGTGTATTTTGGAGCCGATGTGCAGGGGTGATCATGTGGGAGGGCTGTGTTTTGAACCACAGTGGTGGTTCAGCATTGGCTTGACAGGGAGAAAGGCTGGCTATTGGGGTCTGCTAACGGGCTGTGTTAGGTGCAGTGGAATAGAGGGTTGCAGATCTATCTTGTGACTGTGCACTGAAGGGCACCTGCGCTGATGCGCATGGTAGGTTGTACAGCTGAAATGACATTGCAATGTGTCCATACGTAGTGTAGTGCCTCTTCCCCTCGTGGTAGATGTTATCGAAGAAATCAGACAACTGCAGAAGCAATGCATTGTGTTGTATAATGGGAAGAAGACAACTCCCAGGAGCTGTTTTTGGACACTTAACCTCCCCCCCCCCGTGCTTGCAAATTATTGTCCCCCTATGTCTTACTTCGCATGTTCCCCAAAACCTTTCATTCCAATCGGCTGCCATCCAAACCCTCTGGACACAAGTACGGCTGACTGATGAAGGTGCTGTACCGACCTGCATCTTTACTGAGTGACAGATCAGTCATGTGACCCAGCTGTCAGTCACTTACAGTAGCAGTCCATGCGAGTACTGTTGGTAGCCAGTCCTGGTGGTGCGAGGAGGGATGTTCTGACTGCCCAGTTTTATTTGGGATGGTGGAGGTGGTGGTGGTGTGGTGTGATGAAAGAACAGTTGATGGGGGGGGGGTGGCGGAGGTCTAGTAGACCATTGCTCATATGCTTGGACTGGTACATAGAGGTGATTGTGTGTGTGTTGGGGTGCGGAAGGGTTTTATCTGGAAACACCTAGGTGATTGATCATTGGCTTGTCTAGCATAAGTGTCTGCTGCTTCGTTGTCTCGCTATCATGTGTGCTGTGGGTGGGGGGGGTTAATACAATATGATGTGTTATGGCATAGAGTGGAACATGATTATGATAAGGGGCACTGGTGGGGTGGCATTGCAAAGTGCCCCTAACATAAGTTGGGTATCATGGGACTCACTCCCCCCCCCACCTTACATCTCCTGGCACAAGGCACACCACTGTAGTAAAAATGTTTCACAAACTTCAGTAATAGGTTGACGATCAACATCAGAATACAGTCCAGGGTGATATGTGAAGTATAGTTCCAGTATGCTCTGCCCCCCCTCCAGAAATCCCTTATGACAGCAGCCAGCCAGATGTATTCTCAGCATACTATAGAGGGGTGATTGCAGTGGATGGTGCGGGGGAGGGCTGTGTTCTGTACCACATGGAGTGTTTCTGCAATGGTTGCTGGATATGGCTCTGCTAATGGGGTCTGTGGATTTGCTATGTTAGATTAAGCAGGAGTGGAGTCAGAGGGGCACCACCAACTCATGATAGTGTCACTGCTGTAGCGACGTTGTAATGTGCCTATAGCTTGTGCATATAGGTAGTGTGGTGCGGGCCCCTGATGGTTTATCACCCTGTCATGAGGCTGTCCACTGCAACATAACTACTTTGCAAACTACAATAATAAGATGAAGACCACTATACAGTCAAACTCCCTGGTGCTGTAGTGTGATACCAAAGCTAAAGGGTGGGTAGGAGCATGTGGGTGTATGGGGTCATCGGGCATATTTGTGTGCTGTTATACTGACGTGATTGTGGGGATTATGGTGTGGGATGGCTGTTTTCCATTCACCTAGGTTGTTTGTCAGTGTATTGTGTTGAATAAGGGGCTCTGGTAACTGAAAAACTAGCAGCACACTTAAGAGCGGTCCTGCAAGCAGGAGACAGCCTGCATTCAAACTCTGAAGGATACCCCCGCCTGCTCAGGCGGGACTCAACCGTCGACAGCCCCGGTTCTAAACCTCCACGGCTCCGGTAACTGAAAAACCAGCACCACACTTAAAAGTGGTCCTGCAAGCAGGAGACCACCCACATTCGAACTCTGAAGGTAATAAGAGGACCTTGCCACCAGCCAGCATGGTAGCCTGCTTACTGCGACCAGGACGCTGAGGACTTTAGAATTCTTATTTTTTGGCGCCTTTTTACAGGCTAGCTGTTAGTCTGTAGTTCTTGAGTGCAGTCTATTAGAAAATCTATAATAATGCCTCATGTTTTTATCACATTTTGTCTAACTAAGAAAAGGGGGGGCATAGTAATTTATCAGCAGTCACAGATTGATTAAAGAAGGGGCAAGTTAGCAACAAACTTATGTTAGAATTTGTTTAAAAGGGGCATGTGTTATTTATCAGCAGTCACAGTCATTTGTCAGCAGTCACAGTTTGTTTAAAAGGGGCATTTTAGCAACAAACTACAGCTAGAGTTTGTGTAAAGAAGGGGGCACTGTGTTAATTTATTAAACAGTCACAGTTTGTTTAAAAGAGGCAATTTAGCAACAAACAAGCTTGAACTTGACTCCCAACTGCCGCACTAAGCTTAATACCTGCCCAAATCTTTTGTTATAGCAAACCCTGCCTCTTTTCTCTTGGCTTAAATCCCTACCTCTTCTCTTCTCCCCAGGATACCCTCTGCCCGTCAGTACCTGACCTCATCACTGCCCGGTTCTAAGCCTCCACAGCTCCGGTAACTGAAAAACCAGCAACACACTTAAAAGAGGTCCTGCAAGTTGGAGACCTCCCACATTCGAACTCTGAAGGTAATAAGAGGACCTTGTCACCAGCCAGCACGGTAGCCTGCTTACCGCGACCAGGACGCTGATACCCTGCCCTCCCACCCCATCTCAGCAATTACTTATATAGTGTGTTTTTGGTCAGTTTCAGCTGATGTCTAACAGGCCACTTTGCCATTTGCTCCTTATCTTACACAACTACTAGGGGCATTGTTTTGGACTATTTCTTTGGTGTTCAGTTTTAGGATTTTCTGTGGCATTTTTTCCAGCTCAGAATAGGTCTGGTTTCTCTCTGTGTCTGCACTTTGGCCACAGCAGTGTTGCTGCATCATATGTGCTCTCTTGTGGCCAGCCTGTTACACTACTCACTGGCTAGGCTCTCCCTGCCTCTCGTTCCCAAAGTAGTACCTGGGAACAGAACTCAGATAGCAATTTTAGTTCTTTCAACATGCTGGCTAGACCTACTGGTCACCCAGACATCACCCTCTACTAGTCACAAGATTTATCTATTATCCTATGGCTGCATACTTAGAGAATACTCGGCTCTAAAATTACTATGGTCACTCCTTTCATTCATCGCAAGCTCTGGTACCTAATGCTACTGGCTATACTGCTGGCAGGTGATGTGGAATTGAACCCTGGCCCCTCCCATCCCCAGCCATGCAAAAATTCCTCCTGGGCCACTGCATCAGGGCTCAGCATAGCCCATCTAACCATTAGAAGCCTTACACGCAACCACGCAGAGCTGCAGACTTGGGTCTCCACCCACAACCCGGATATACTTTGCCTATCTGAGACATGGCTTAAGCCCTCCACTGCTGACTCTACCTGTGCAATACAAAATTATAATCTTATTAGGAATGACAGGTTATCCTTAAAGCGGGGTGAAGGAGTTGCGCTGTTTTACAAAGTGCATCTAAACGTCTCACAGAAAAACAAACCCCAATCCTGTCTTTGAATCCCTTCATACTCTTCTCCATCTGGGTGCAAAACATCTACATATAGTGGTTGCATTTAACCCACCCCAGGGAGGGCTGTCAGCTTTCACAAATCTACTGGATGATACGGTGAAATTAGCAGGCAAAAAATGAAGTGCTTATCCTAGGGGTGGTGGAGGTGGAACACTCTGCAGGGGAGCAAGAGGTGGTGGTGCCGGCCAGAGGGGTGCTGGAGGTGGGGGCACATGGTGCGGCATTGCAGGGGGTGTGGGCACAGTGCCCTGCTGTTGGGCAGGCTGTGGTGGAGCAGTACCCGGCAGTGGACCAGGCAGTGGAAGACATGCCCCAGGATGCCGGTGATGTCTGCCACTCTGGGCACAGTGACCTTGCCCCTCAGCTACAGGTCGGCCATGGCGCTGCTGCTGAGGCACGTGGGGGACAGGCGAGCCTGCAGTTGAACCTGTACCGAGGGCAGCCGACGCCTGACGACTAGCACCTCGTGGTGCTCATCTCCGCCATTATGGCGGATGTTGCACACCTGCATGGCTCACTTGGAGGTCTCCTCTCTGCTCTGCAGTCACTAGTTGTGTCGGCACATGGACTGGGACCATGGACAGTTGGGGTGTGCACTGCCTTGGGGGTCTGGAACGCACTGTGTGTCCATTGGGGCGGGGCGGGGCACCTGCTGTGTATCTGCGGGGCAGGGGGGGCTTGTGGATTGTGTTTCCTGATGCATGGGGGCACCCATGTGTAGGGTATCTGTGTTGGGCTGCATGACTGGGTGGCTGGCAGTGGTTGCTGGGGATGCCGTCTGTTGGGGGTACATATGGGCCCAGTCTGTATCATACACTGCTGCAGTTTGTACTGGGTGCAGGGGGGGGGTGGGATGTTTCCCATTACTATTGTTATTGTTATTATTAATGTCATTGTTGTTGTTGCTGTAGATGTTCTTGTTGTTGCTGCCTAGTGTTCATTCCATGCTGTTGCATTAAATGCCTTTTACACACCCATGTCTCTGCTCATCTGTCTGTGGTCTGCATGTGCGAGTGTGTGTGTGTGTGTGTCTCACTGTGCTCAAGTGGGCACGCTTGTGGCAGTGCTGCACCATCACATATGCATCCCCACTGTGCACATGGTTGCTGTGTGCCTACTGTGTGCCATGGGTGCGCATGGGTGGTCTTGGCTGCATGATGCCCTGTCTGCAGCAGTGCGCCGTGCCAGGTCCGGCCCACATGCCGCCACACATTGCATATCCCAGCTGTGTGGTGGCCTTGGGTCCATACGGCACCCTTCCACCCGGGGGTCCAATGTACCCTGTAGGTGGCACCAGTGGCACAGGCATTGGTGTGTCTCACCACCATATGTCTACAGTTCTGTGCCACCCAGTGCTGTGTGCCTGCTGTGGCTGCACTGTTTACATGTATCAGTGGCCATGGCAGGGGCATTGTGCCTGGTAGCACCATCGTCCCAGTGTTGTGTTTGTGGCCTCTGTGCACCCTTTGCCTCCTGTGCCACCCGTGCCATTGGCATGCGCGTTGCTGCCCCTTTCACTCTGTCCTCTGTGTACTGGGCGCATTGGCTTGGGTGTTCCACTGTCTGCACTGTGATCCACCTTGGGGCACTGCTGTTTGTGTGGTGTGATGCTGTCTGACTGGGGGTTCCACTGGCCTGTGCACTGTTTAGGACAGTTTTTGCCTGTTCTAACTTATGTGGCCTTCATCTGCCGCATCTCTGTACGCCATCTGTTTTGGAATGGCAGTTTGGTGGTGCTGGTGTGTTACTCCTATCGTAGGCCGCATTACGCAGTGGCATATGCATTTTCTGTCGTATCTTCGTTATATCTTATGGTATTCATAGCAGTTGCAGGGTGCGGCATAAGTGTTCTCTGGGAATCGCGCATGTCGCAAATCACTGGCGTAACTTGCGATTTGCACTGTCTGGCCTTGTGTTCTGCATTTACGCCTGGCATAACTGTCTTGGAATCGGTCCCTGTGTTATGGTTTTGGAAATTCATAAATTTTGCATACTGAAGTACCACATATGTGTAATTGTGCATAGCTTTGTTGCAGTGGTTTACATGCAGACATAGTGGGCTGGATTTTCAAAACTGTGACGCAAGCTGCGACATACAGTAGGCATCTCGCACCGAATGCTGGTGCATCCAGGAACCGGCACCCGATTTTACATGGGGAATGGTCCTAGTGCCTAAGTCCCGCTGCTTGCAGCAACAGAATGGGTGCACTAAACAGATGGAGCACATGGAAGGAATGGCACAAGCAAGCACCGTGGGATGGGCCAGGCTGGTGTCCCCCTCCTAACGTCATGCCCAATATGCCCATCAGCAGCACTACACTGACCCAACACCCCCCTCTCTGCCCCTACTGTTCTTGAAATTATCTTCCCCGGTGCTGTAGTGGCCGTTCACCACAGCACGTAGTGCCCACAACCCTGCATCTCCCCCCAATTTCATACCCTGATTCAGTGACCAGCTCAACCATCCGCACACCACATCCAACCGCCAAATTAAATTGTCAGTGCAAGTACAGGATATAGTATGCACACTGACAGTTCATTCAGCGGACGACCGTGGTGGTGTGCAGAGAGCTGTGTCGTTCGGCGAATCAGGGGTATGGATGGACAGTGTCAAGGTGCTATGGGTGAGTTGGGGGTACTAGGTCACCAGGTGCAACTACATTGGGATGGATTGGGGCTGGTCACCAAGTGGCAGATACTGGATGACCCTCGCAGGACATGTCTAAGTACCGTTATACTAGCCCTTTGCTGGTCTAACAGTATTTAGCACTTCGTTCCTAGGGCGGGATTTGAAATTGGGGATTTCAGGGCTGTGGCTATCAGGGTCTATTGCAAGCACCCTAGAGTCATGCCATAGCCACTTTCATGGTGCAAGGATGGCGCTAGTACACTTTGTCGCAAGCAGTCTGCAGAGTGATGCACGCTGCCTTTAAAATCGCACAGGGCACTTCCCTTGGTGCAAGGTGCCCGTTGCGTCAGACTTGTTTAACACAAGCACCTTGCGTTGTTCCCAGGCCTTTGAAAATTAGGTCCAGTATGTCTGCACATTGGAAGTACATTACAGTGCATGAAGGGTACCATTACCTAAGTGAATATCATACCCCCAGTGCCATCTTTTTAGCTGCTGCCACGAAATGTACATAATGATATGCAAAATATACTGCACATAACAGATGTCTGGCATTGAACTATAATCCTACCATAGCTATTTCCAAATGAATGGCTGTGAACCATTCTCGGTCCAATCATCAACCTTGCCTGAGTATACAGGGAAGGTCACCTTCATGACACCCACTGGTGTATGATTCTGGAGTATGCTGCTGCAGAGCTACTGCCGTACAGTGTCATTTCAATGGGAATTCTGCCATTTTGTCACGTAGGAAAATTATGACATTGTTAGGATGAACTGAATGCCATACTCACATACATGCCAGAAGGGAGTAATTGTCTTCACAGTTAAACTGTTTTCCACAGTAACTGTGCAGTAGCATCCTGCAGTGTCCCGGTATATGAAGCAACAGTTTTTTTTTGCAGTGTGTTGAGTGTCACTGTATATTTACGCATGTCACAGTTTTTTTCAAGTATGGATGGCATGAAACATCATGGTTCAGTTTCAAATGTTCTTTGTATCATGGTTTCTGAAGCTGTCATTTTCTATAACTTCCATCGGGTGGCACTGTGTTCTTATACTTGTTATCCATTTCCATTCTTTGTAGTGTGACGTTATGCTGCATGACATTGTTCAGGAAGTAATGATCAGTCATGGAATTTTGGTCAACCATCCTTTTTTTGAGATTCAAGTAATCAGTTATGCTTCTTCAACACAGTTTTCATACAACTAATTTTTCACCTGTGACATTGCTGTCTGAAAGTGCATTTCATCAGTAAATGTTGAATCGTAACTGGCTTTTGTAAGTGTAACAGTCCTAAAGTGCTGTCAGAGCACATGAGGATTTTCAAAATCAGATAGTATTCACCTGAACATAGGATTATAACCAGCAGATCTGTCTTATGATGTTTATTAATGTTATTTCAGGGTCCTGGCTTCATATGATGAGTGGAGTTCTTCTACTACTGATACTGACTACCTCGAAGACAGAGACACATCATTGCCAGATGTAATGGAGCATGATGAAGGGCTGCATCAGCCACCCTCTGTCGTCTTGGCAGTTGCACCACATCAGTTCAAGCCATCAGGATCTGAATCGGGGAGATGAACAGGAACCTGCAGACACACAGAATGGAGAACAACCATTAAGAACTGGAAATGTTAAGTGGTAGGTTATCCGTCAAAATCTCCTGTATGTTTGTGTCACTAATTTCTGTACTCCTGCCCAATGAGGATTTAGGAAACACCATTGTACCACAATCTCCCTACTCATGCTCACTGATGCTTTCTTCACAGGATATGCAAAGGCCTGATTACCTTGGCTACCTCTGTTAGACTTGCCAAAGCATTCAACACAATTTCCCAATCACTGCTTCTCCACTCCCTCTTCTCTACTGCTCTCGCACCCTCCGCTACAAACTGGTTCTGGGACCAACACTCTGGCTGGAAGCAGTCGGTTAGTATTGCTGAGTCCAACCACGCTCCACTCCATAGTCACACTGCAGTACCTCAGGGATCACTGGTGGGACCCACTGTCTTTACATCTGTACACTTTCTGCACCATGGATGGGTCTGAACTTGAGGACAACTCATATGTTACATACCTTGGTGTATTGGTGGAGTGAAACCTCAGCTTGTCTGTGCTTAATGACGTCATTCTGAAAAAACTGCATCCCTCAGTAGCCCTCCCCATCTGAGCCTTCCCTATGAGTCACTGTTATACGAATCTGTGCTATTCTCTGCTGTTGTACCATTACAGTCCACATAGCTTTTACCCACTGATTCCCTAACAGCTGCAGTTCCCTTTCTCCGGAAATACTTCCACTCCTCATCGTCTTACTACCTCTTCTCTGCCTTTCATAACTTCCACTCTTTCAACTGCACCTGTTTCCCTCAGTGTTAGGCTCCCTAAGTCCTGTCAAATTTTCATACTATACGGACTACTTCAGCCAATATCCAGTATTCTCTATATATCTCCCCTGCCTCCTCCCCCTAGCCCGCTTCCCCCAGGTCGCAGTAGGAGATGAACAACTTGTTGTTCAGTGTGCTTGCATGATGAAACATTTGCAATTTTTTGTGCAAGATGCATATGGGCCCATTTCAAATAAGCAATAAGATGTAGCTGGGTGTTGGTAGTACTGAGATATCCACACACCCAGAGGCTGAAGGCACTCGACCTGCGGTCTCGTGTCTAACTACATTTCTGGGGTGTGAGGGTATCTCAGTACTACCAACACTCAGCCATGTCTTATTGCTTACACAGTACATGGTGAGGTGCCATATGGTAAGGCATTTAGATTAGTTTTTTAGTCAAAGAAAGCACATTATGCTCATAATTGCTTAGTATGAATTGAAAGACTTGCTTAGCATAGTTTTGATTTTGGTTATGTCTCACAGGTGCACATGTCTTCAGTGTGTAGTGATGGCTAGTGAGACAGAAAGTATGTGTTCAGAAATCACAGCTGTGATACCAATGCTAAATGACATGGGATTGACCTGCATCACACAGCACCCTGGATTTTATGCCATTTGTCTAGATGTGTGGAGTCTGCAGTTAGCTTGGAATGATCTACGTTGCCAGTATGCCAATCCGTATGATGGTCCAGAACACATGAAATATAGGCATGCTGCATACCATCATTTTGTTAGATGGGCTTATTTTTTCTTGGGAAGGCACATAATGGGCTCCAATTCCATCTTGTGTGGCACATGTCGTGCGTGAAACTTTCCCACCTGCTCTTGGTGATGGCAACTTTGTAGGTTTCCGTTATCCACCTCTACATTAGTACTGCATAAAGGGAAAGCACTGTTATGGACTGCCATATGTGTGTCATGATTAGCAGTGTTACACTAACTAATGACAACTGAAATTTTCTGTACTGTACTCTGTTACTGTGTTTGATTATATAACTCTTTCATTAATATACTTAGATGGTTGCAATGTGAAAGGATTATTATGTTCACAACATTCTATATATGGGTTGCAAAATAGATACAGCTGATTATTACTTATAGCTGTGCAGTTGTGCTTGCCAACTATGTATCTCTGTCACCGAATGAGTTCATCTGATGTTATTGAGTCACATTAAGTTGAGCAATGCATTTTTCGGGTTGTGCTGTCTTACAAGTGTTAGTCAGTATGACATTTTAATAAAAGACAGTTGCATTAAATATTGTCCTATGCACATCTCTGGCACTACATATATGCTGATAAGCAATGCTTACCTAATTCACCTGCTACCATGAATACATCACCTTCACTGCATCTTCTTTGTTAGGCCAATCAAATGATGCACATACAGGTGGCGGTATGTTTGTGTTCTGGATTTTACTGTAACCACGGCAGTCAACTCTTTGAAAAGCTTGTTCACATATCCTGTATTCAAGAGAGAAATCTGACATTTTACTACTAATGCATGGGTGACCTTATGATGTACAGGTGTAATACAGCCTTCTGTACCTATCTGACAATGATTAAGCAATAACACCCGACAGGGTGGGTGGTATTGGGAAATACCGGACCGCCCAGGGGCGTAATGAGGGCCAACTTTGCAGGCAGAGTGCCTTATAGGCTCTGGAACATCTGGTATTTCCCAATACAGCCTAAACTGTCTGGTGTTAATGGGATTTGAACAGTGACACTGTAACACAGAACAATCCTGTTTCATTAAGAGATGGCAGTCCCCTTGTACAGCAATGGGCGCAGTGCAAGGCCGTACTGGCACTTGTTATTCTCTGGGTTCTGTTAAAAAATACCCGCCTGGCAGACAAGTGTGCTAACAAATGTGAGTGCCACAATTTATTGTGACGTTTTCTGATATCTTCATTTTCTCTTCGCTGACTTTTTACTCTTGTCTGGCACACTGGTGACTATCAAAAAAGTATGCAATCAAATATGTTACATCTTACCATAACTGCATTCTGTTTTGACTTTCCTAACTGTGTGACCTCCGTGTTTGAATTTTGGGAAGACAACATTAAAGACCTTTTCTCCTTTTTGATTTTTGTACTGCTCCCTTGCCGAATTTTCATTGAAGTGCAGAACTACCAAATAGAGTCTGCAATATGAATGCGCATGACTGTCACTGGTTTGGTGAATCTACAGTAGTCATACTATTAATATTCAGCAGCTTTGTAACACATTTAACTATGGTCAGACACCACTGCTCAGAATGTACATGTTCTCACATTGACCCATGTCATCATTGATATGCAAAATTGATATTATTGAAATTGTTTCTTGCCTAAGGATAGCTGAGGAAAAAGTTTTGTGGTGACCTCGCCCACCCAGCCAAAAACTCAATTTCCACTTGACTGTGATGGATTCCATCTATATGCACATGTGAGGGATTAGTTTTATGTGTACGGGGGGTTTGCATCTCTGCATGTGAGTCTGGTGGACATACACTGCATAGAGGATTGTGTATGAGCAGTCACACACAACAAGAATATTCTTGTATCTAGAGGTTTCCTTGGTAACAGATGACCCCAAGAGTGCAGCTAGAGAGGTGCTGTGTTACCAAGGGAACCTCAAGATACCAAAATTTCCTTGTTTGTGTATGACTGCTCGTACACAATCTTTTATACTGTATGGGCAGTCACAGCATAAAAAATTGTACAAAATCACTTAGTGAAGACAACGGAGAGTAGAAATGTTAACAATTTTTTTTTTAACTGGCGCAGTGTACTGCATGCTACCATGGTGAGTAGGGTGTCATGATGCCACATCAAGTGTTGTGTATGCTTTCAACCCATGGATGAAGCCCGGGTGGGATGGCTGGGTCAGATTTCACTGTAACAGTGTGTACAAACTGAACTGACAAATGGTTTGATAGATGTTGCATTTCACCTCACACACACTGACACATGGACTACAATCGACTGTCATCAAGATATGTTACAGTCCTGTTACTTGCCAAATGAAAATTATTGGTTAGTTCAGAGTCAACACCTGTACTGCAGTTGGTGAAATCTATTGAACTACTTAGTAAACACCTGCTCTTCATGCCCAAATAAGAGAAATGACACGGTTTGGGAGTGAAGTAAAATAATTGATTACAGAATGAAATGCCTCTACTGAAGAGGTTTGTCCATACGGTGACAGTTCCCTTATATCCCTGAGTAGATAAGACTGCTAGTTTAGAATCGGCTTTGGATCCTTTGGAACATATAGGGAAATCATTGTAAAAACAATATTGTCATCATGCGTTCAAGGTATAGTTAAGCAATAAGGCACGACAGGGTGTGTGTTATTGTGTAATAACGTCACTCCTGGGGTGGGTTGAAGCACAAGGCGAAGCCGAGTGCTTCCACCACCCCAGGACTGACATTATTACACAATAACACACATCCATGGAGTGCCTTATTGCTATTATACAATGGCTGGATTTTTAATGAGACAAGAATAATTGTAAAAAAAAAGTTTTTGTCCTTCTTTCCCCTTTTGATGTGTGGAGGTATATGTTTTAAAAAGGAAGTTCGCTATATTTTTCTACCAGTTGGTGGAGCTGCTGCCTGACCTGCTGTCTGAATGATCCTGTGTGTGGAACCTCCCGATCTGTGCCTGTGTTTTCTGACATGAGCCCCCCCACCCCGAGCTGATTCCTCTGCAGTGGACCAGCCTCTTCCCAAATCCCCAGCCGAAAGCAAAGTAAGTTAGTTTAAAAAAACAATTTGTAAAAAAAACACTGCAACATGCTGTACTCAGGCTTTGTTACAGTCCGTGCTCCTCCCGTTTGTTGTGCGTGCGGTTAGACTGTTTTGGCTTGGGGCAGGAGATGTAAATGCCATTCCCCCCCCCAGAGACGTTCGCAAGTCGACTGTCTAGGAGGATCACTGTGTGGATAGAGGGCCGGTGTGTGAGTTTCAATGAGCACAATTATAATTTTGCTGGGTGTTTTGTCAGAACGGACTGTCTTTCAGTAACTGCACCATTGGCAGTTACAGACTGTGTCACGCAGTTCACAGAGGCTACTCCGTTATAGAAAAACAAAACTGTCATGAAAGTGAAATATATTTTGTAGGCTTCTGGCATTTTTTTAAAGTTCTCTGACTGGTGAAATGAGGGACAGAACTGTCATATGGGGGGATGTAAGGGTTCAGGGAACTGTACGCTTTGCGGTGGCCTGTTTGTGGCAGGAAGTATTTCACTCAGTGTTGTGCGGTCAGCTGTGTGCCTGGACTTAATACAGTGATGTTATTGTTCAATAACATCACTGTTGCAGGCACATACTGACCAATCAGAAAGTAAGAAATTTTCTTGCCATTGTATAATTAACAGTACTTACTGTCACAGTAATATAATAATTGAAAATGTAAGTAAATGGCCTACTTTCTGAGGTGTTCCCAGTGACCTTCAACAGCAACTGAAAGGTATGTCTGTGTTTCGTTTGACAAGCAAAGTCATTTCCCTTTCCAAAACACTGTAAACAGGCCCTCTCAGTCCCTACTGGGAGAACTGTTTCACTTGGCCCCGAGACATCCACACCCCAAATAACTTTATTTATTTAGTGACTCAAAAATAACCTTTGAACCAAGGCTCTTTTACAAAGTGTCAACATCATATAATAGTAATAGAAAAACAAACTACCAGGTTACAGGGTAGGTATAATGTAGTCATACATTCTTTGATGCAGAGAGTTAGTTCCTTACACAGTCCAGGCAAATGGCAACAGCAGCAGGTAGCACAAGGCTATAGGTGGGTTAGGTTCAGAGATAGGCCCTAACCCATAGCAATTACCAAGAAAACAGGGTAGGGGAAACTAATTGGTTAGTATACAAAGAAGGTGGGAGGTGGTGGTGGTGGTGAGCAGCCCATAAGCAAGGATTTGTCATCGGCAGACGGGGGGGGGGGGAGTGTAGTCAGAGGGTATTAAGTTAACGTGAATGCTGGCGAACCACCAGGAAGTGCTGGGGGGGCACCGTGTTAGGGTCGGAGTAGGCAAGTGACAGGTGTGGGAAGGAGGAGGAGGAGAGTAGGGAGGAGCAGTGTTAGGAGGTGGTATTAGATAGGGAGAAGGGAGGGCCAGCACACGTCCCAGATTACAGGACAGGTCGGGAAGTTGGTCGTTAGTTGGCTAACCATGTCCCTGCATAAAGTCTCCCAGGTGGTGGGCTGGTCCTAAACAACCCCCTATACACACACACCCAAGGTGTCAAGTTATCCCCCTCCCCAGTGTTTGCAACCATCAGCAGGTGTAGTGGTACAGGGATGTGTCTGACAATAGGCTGAATTTGTCTAGTGGCCGTACCCGGTCAACAAAAACGAAATAAATAATGACCTCTCAGTGGGCAAGGCATCCCTGACAGTGAGAAGAGGGATATTCCGTTCCTCCATCTGAGGTTTACATAACAGGACATAATGAAACTGTTTCATATGTAACCAATTGTTTCCACAGTAATGACAACATTATGTACAAACCTGGGGTTATCCATTTTCGGTTAGCAGCGCCACCCTGCAATGGGCCATGACTACAATTATTGTAGGGTTCGCCATGCCCACTATCCACATTTCGTACATGATTTAATATGCTTGTCCATTTCGCTTCAGCCATGTCTCCATTTCCTGCAGATGAATTGGTTAACCAATAAACATGATTGTTAACTGATTGCTTCCACCTCCCTAATATTCCACACTCCTTAAAAATAGACAATTTATCAATCGCTTTTGTGATACCTGATGCAAGAAGAGCAACACATTAATAGTACAAAGAAACGCAGTCATACAAATGCTTATCATGTACTATGAGATATACATTATAAAATAATGAATATGGATTGCCTTTTGCAACATGCCATACATCAGAGAAATGTCAAAAAGCAGATGACAAGGTATCCTTCACATATTTCTCAATTTGCCTGTGATGATCAGTGATCGGAGCCTCTATGTCACTCCACTGACTCACTTCATCTAGATACTTCTTGAGGCCTTCAAATTCCATGTAGTAGCTACCACCAGTCTCATTACTCTGTTATCATAAGTAATTGATATAAACAGACACATTACTTGAAACAAGAACATAGGAAAGTGGCGTCAGAAAGAGACCGCCAGGCCCACCTAGTCTGCACATTTGCCTAGCATCCTCTAGACTTGCTCTGATTTCCCTCCCACTCCCTTCAACAGCCCTCCATGTCTGTCTAAAGCCCTCTTGAACCCCTACACTTTATTCTTGCCCACCACTTCTTTAGGCAGTCCATCCCAGGTGTCCACCGCCCTCATGATAACAAAGTATTTCCTGATGTTACCCCTAAACCTACCCCAGAGTTGAACATTATGACCCCTTTTTCTGGGGCACCCATTCAATTGGAACCCTCCCCACATAATTTTGTTAGTAAGGTCTCCCAAACTGGACTCCAGATTCCATATGACAACCAAATCTTCGTGTATGGATGTCAGGGCACTAATGGATCACTATTCATTACTGTGATACGCATCCTTCAAATTCAGTAGTACATATATCTTCCAACCTGTAACAGAACAAACTAAACATGTCACTGACCTGCAGAAGCTCGATATGAACAATTTTACTACTACGAATGTCCATCAGAGAGTAACAGCCATACCTGGCACTGAAGCCAGGACTGTCACATCTGATGTCACCTGCCAGAAGCACTGCATCGTCCATTTGTGAGATGTCCATTCGTAGTAAGTCTTGCTCATGTCTCCATACATTTAAAATTGCCTTGTGAAGATATTTTTTCTGATGCTTAAAGAAAGATGATCTCCTGATGGGGGCGATGTTGGCAAACATCATAACTTTCAGAATCTTGGAAGGAACTTCTCCAGCAAACAGAATGGCAGCAGACAGACAGAGATTGAAGTTTAGTAGTCCTGCTGACAAGTGTTGACCTCTCCAGTTGTACAATTTCCTAGTTCAGCAAAGGAAGAGTATCAAAAATTCAGATTTGCAGTCAGCAGCAGATTTCGGCTGCAAATACAGTGATCGCAGCTGTGTTTTGTGTCTGGGGTATATGAACATACAACACTGCCAGCAGATACAGTCATACTGCTCTTTCTAGTTGGCTTGTGCGTGCAGAAATTTTGAGCCGTATAACGCAGTTGCCACTGTTCTGTTGCATTATCGTCCTTGGTTTTCCCAATGGATCCTTCAGTGCCATTTCCCTTCCCTACATGGGTGGATCCCTCACTCTCAACATCTTCCTTGGGACAAGTCTTATTGAGATGCACCACATGTGACATGTCGAGCAGACACAGTAGATCACAAGGACTGTTTTTGCTGGCATTTCATCTGTTTGTATGTTCGTATGTGCCTTCCGGAAGCAGAACACATATGTACAGTGCAACCCCTGACATAGTACAGCTAACGGTAACTACTAACTGAATGCACTGTAAGAACCCCTGGACATGACTTACTGAGAAAACACTGACTGCCCAGTTACTGCAAAGAGTTTGAACACCGTCAGTAAACATATGCAGAAATTAAGTACGTATGTGTCGGAATTTCCACTGATCTCTTCTCAAATACACAGTCAGGACAAATAAACAAGAATAACAGGTTACTCGCCTGTAACAGTAGTTCTAGGAGTGGTATATGTTGTTCATCCGCACTCACTAGCATGTCCCCTTCTGCTTTAAATTTCACAGGAAGTCTTCAAACTGGCTCCTCCCACCCACCCGGGTGGTATATACCTTGGCTCCGCCCCATGATGCCAGCTCATGGCCCGCTGGAAGCCAGGTGTTGTGTATCCACAGCCGGGGAGGTCGGGTGGGTCTGTGTGGATGAACAACATATACCACTCCTAGAACTACTGTTACAGGTGAGTAACCTATTCTTCTAGGAGTGCGGATATGTTGTTCATCCACACTAACTGGCAGACTTCTAGCAGTTCTCTGGGAGGAGGGAGGCAAGGTGCACACCCCCTACTTAGGGAACAGAGATTGGAGAACTGAGGCCCCAAAACCAGCATCCCGGCATGACTCAAGGTCAGTGTGGTAATGGGTGAAGAAGGTGTTTGCTGACTACCAGGTAGCAGCCCAGCAGATTTCCTGGATAGGGATGTCCCTGGAAGCAGCCACCGATGCAGCAGTATGGCGGGTAGAATGAGCTCTTATCCCTCTGGGAGGCTTCTTGCCCGCCAACTCGTAGCACAGACCTATGCATGATGTAATCCACCTTGCAATGGTCTGTTTTGCTGCAGGTCTGCCAGAAGCGGCTTCAGTGTAGGTGGCAAACAGCTGGCGAACCTCTCCCCGAATTTCCGTCGTCCTCTCCTTATAGTAGGCGACAGCACATCAGGTCCAAAGTATGGAGCCTGTACTCGGCATCCGCGGTGTAATTACAGTAGTATACCAGCAGAGTTAACACCTGGTTAAGGTGAAACTCTGACACCAACTTCAGAAGGAATTTCGGGTGGGGGCACAGGACAACCTTGTCCCTATGGAAGATCAGATAAGAGGAGTCCACTAAAAGTGCCTGCAGCTCCCCTGTCCTTCTGGCAGACGTGATAGCCACCAGGAAAGCCGTCTTCCACGACAAGTTTGACAAGGCACACTTGTGCATTGGTTCGAATGGCTTGCCCATGAGCTTTGCCAATACCAGCAGTAGATCACACAGAGATGGAGGTTCACGCACTGGAGGGGATATGTGATCCAGGCCTTTGAAAAAGCACCCGACCACTGTCTCCTGCACCGTCGGCTGACCGGCCCACGCCCGGTAAGCAGAGATGGCTGCCAGGTGCACCCTGAGGGACGATGACTGTAGACCCCCTTTGGAGAGAAACCAAAGGTAGTCGAGAATGTTAGCCACTGAACAGGACAAAGGATACAGGCCCTTACCCTGACACCAAATGAAAAATCTTTTCCATTTGAAAGCATAACATTTCATGGTTGATTCCTTTCTGGATGCCTCCATCACGGTGTAGACAACTTCGGAAAGACCCAAAGCCTGGAACTCTAGCCGCTCAGGTACCAGGCTGTGAGGTGCAGGGATTGAAGGTCCAGATGGAATACCTTCCCCTGATTGAGAGAGATCAGGCCCAGGCACATGCAAAGCCGCTCTGGGCGCCTGCAGCTGAGGCTGAGGAGATCTGGATACCAGAACTGGCACAGCCAGTCTGGGGCTACCAGGATCACCTTCGCCTTGTCCCTCTTCACCTTGGGAAGCACCTTGTGGATCAACGGAAATGGAGGGAAGGCGTAGAGGAGGCCTGAGGTCCACAACCTCGAGAAGGCATCCCTCTGCAGTGAGCCCTGCTGAGCGGGGCGGGCATGAAACAGCCTCAGCTTGGTGTTTTCCCTGGAGGCAAACAGGTCCACCATCAGTCTGCCCCAACGGGAGAACAGACTGTAAGCTATCTCTGGATGGAGAGACCACTCGTGGGATGTCTGGCCTAAGCGGCTGAGAGCATCCACCAGATGGTTTAAGGCTCCTACCACATGGATGGCTAGGAGATCTGCCTCCAATTGTCTCATGAGCGCCCAGATGCAGATCGCCTCCTTGCACAGCAGACGGGAATGCATGCTGCCCTGTTTGTTGAGGTAGTACATGGTTGTGGTATTGTCCATCTGGACTTGAACCACATGACCCCGGAGCTGAGGAGCGAAAGCCGACAGTGCCAGTCTGACTGCTCTGCGCTCCAACAGGTTGATGTGGCATTGGGACTCCTCAGGGGTCCAGAGCCCGTGGGCCCTTTTGTCCTACATGTGGGCTCCCCAGCCCATGAGAGAGGCATCGGTCATGAGGACGACTGTCGGCTCAGGGCAGACAAATGGGATCCCTTCCTGCAACCGTTCTAGGGCGGTCCACCACTGGATAGTGTCCCACATCTTCTGGGTTACAGTGATCAGCTGATCGAAATGGCCATGGCGCTGAGTCCATTAGGTGGCCAGCTCCCACTGGAGGGGGCACATGTGTAACCGGGCCCAACAGACCACTGAGGTGCACACCGCCATGTAACCCAGAAGGCGCAGAAAGTCCTGTGCATGGCGCAATTGTCCAACCAGAAATGATTGGGCAAAGGAGGAAACAGTCTCCGCCCTGTCCACCGGGAGTCGTGCTCTGCCTCGACAAGAGTCAAGCTCTGCCTCGATGAAGCCCATCACCTGAGAAGGCACTAGTTCTGACTTGGCCTCATTGATCAGGAGGCCGAGTTGGGAGCAGGTCTGGAGGACAAGGTCCCTGGACTTCTCCACCTCCTGTTGGGTGGAACCAGCTAGGAGCCAATCGTCAAGGTAAGGATAAATCCTGACACCCCCCTGACGCCTGAGATGGACTGCTACCACTGCAATGCATTTGCTGAAGACCCGTG
The DNA here is from genome assembly GCA_016271365.2 of Neoceratodus forsteri. Taxonomy (NCBI): domain Eukaryota; kingdom Metazoa; phylum Chordata; order Ceratodontiformes; family Ceratodontidae; genus Neoceratodus; species Neoceratodus forsteri. The sequence continues at coordinate 742,722,021 of CM057449.1, forward strand.
GAGCCGATGACAGGTGAACGGCATGACTCGGAACTCGTACAGGGTCCCTTCGACTCTAAAGCAGAGGAACTGCTGATGGGATGGACAGATTGGGACGTGAAAGAACGCGTCCTGCAGATCCAGTGAACAGAACCACTTGTTTCGCTCCAAGGATGGGTATGATCTGGGACAGAGTGACCATCCAAAAGGTGCGTGACCTGAGATATTGATTCAGGTCGTGCAGATCTACAATGGGGCGCCAGCCTCCCATCCACTTGGGCACCAGGAAGTACCTGGAGACAAAGCCTGGGTCTGCTGGAGGATCCGCCACTGGAGCTACTGCCTCCTTGAGGAGGAGCTGAGCAATATCGTCTCGAAGAGCCGACTGGGTCTGAGGGGATACTCTGTCCTCCAGAGGGGTGCGGGCTCAGCTTGGAGGGTACTGCTTGAATTCCAGAGGCAGTCCCCGACTGACCAATTTGAGGATCCACCTGTCCAAAGTGACAATGGACCAGGTGGAAAGGAAGTGGTGGAGCCAGCCCCCCATGGGAGGACCCAGAGCTGAGGTGACTGGAGAGGAGTTGGCAGCCCCCACCCCATCACTAAGCAGGCTTGAAGAAAGAGGCTCCAGGATCTGAACCTTGGCCTCCTTTACAGGCCTGTTGGGGTCCAGGCTTGGGCAGGTGGCACCAATCCTGAGCCTGCTGCTGTCCACCCTGAAAGGAGGGGAAGAATGCTGAAAAGGCTTCTTCTTTTTCTTCTGCTGGTTCTTGCCCAAAGAACCCTTGGCAGAAGTGGCATCCAAGGTGGCGTTGGACTGCTCAATGCGCTGAAGGTGACTGGCCACTCCTGGGCTGAACAATTCAGTCCCGAGGAAGGGCACGTGAGCTAGCGTATGCTGAGTATCTGCTGGAAAGGAGGAAAGCCTCAGCCAAGCCCTGCGACAACTGCGGCGGCCATCGAGCGGGCACAAGAATCCCCAATGTCCAGGGCGATCTGAAGCTGCTCTTTGGCAACAGCTCAGCCCTGGTCCCGGACCTGCTTGACCACGGTCCGCATGTCCATGGGGAGATTTTTTTTAATTTATTTTATTGAATACAAGCAGAATTAATACCTTTGAGTCACAGACTCCTTTACAAAGGCTCCACGTCATAGAAAACAATACAGAGCATACAGTGCAGACATCACAGTATAAATAGCTGTGTGGGAAATATCACACTTTACGAAAGGTACATGGTAAATTACAAGTGGATGTGTTACAGGATGATTTCAACAATCAAAGACAATGCAGTACAGTGGCAAAATACAATAAATACAGTAACTACAGGGGCAAATCATACAGTACAGTAGTTGTTGTAGAGAAGTATTTATGACTGGAATGTGCAAGCAGCGCAGTCCAGTGAGTGTCAGCTAGTCTGGGGCATAGGTAAGACTGAAACCAGGGACAGGCACTCTAGAAGCAGGACCAAATGGGTCCATTGTCATGGCAGTTATAGGTCATGAGTAGGTCAGGTACAGTCACAGCTGGAGTCATGCAAGATATTGCTAAGGAGAAGGGATTTGAACAGTCCTACGGTAGAAGCCAGGAGGACTGGTATGGGCAGTGAGTTCAGCTAACTGGGGGTGCGATATATACAGGTTACTCACCTGAACAGGAGTTCTAGGAATGGTATATGTTGTTCATCCACACTTTCTGGCAGGTATCCTTGCCGCTTTAAATCTTGCCAGAAGGTCTTCAAGCTGGCTCCTCCCACCAACCCGGGTGGTAAAACTCTTGGCTCCGCCCCATGATGCCAGATCTGGCCGCTGGAAGCTCAGGTAGCAAGCCGAGGCCAGGAGGTCGGTCGTGTGGATGAACAACATATACCATTCCCAGAACTCCTGTTACAGGTGAGTAACCTGTATTTCTAGGAACATGGATATGTTGTTCATCCACTCTTTCTGGCAGACTCCTAGCAGTTCTCCGGGAGGAGGGAGGCAAGGCGCACAACCCCTACTTAGGGAATAGAGACTGGAGAACTGAGGCCCCAAAACCAACATCCCGGTGTGACTCAAGGTTAATGTGGTAGTGGGTGATGAAGGTGTGTGCTGACTTCCAGGTAGCAGCCCTGCAGATTTCCTGGATAGGGATGTCCCTGAAAGCAGCCACCGATGCAGCGGTATGGCAGGTAGAATGAGCTCTTATCCCTCTGGGAGGCTCCATGCCCGCCAACCTATAGCAGAGATCTATGCAGGAGGTGACCCACCTGATTATCGTCCGCTTGGCTGCAGGTCTGCCAGGTGCGGCTTCAGCGTAGGTGACAAACAGCTGGCGAACCTCTCTGTGAATTTCAGCCGTGCGCTCCTTATAGTAAGCAAGCGCCCTTTTAGGGTCCAGACTATGGAGACTATATTCGGCCTCCGAGGTGTGATTGGGGTAGAACACCGGCAGAATCAACACCTGGTTAAGGTGAAACTCCGACACCACCTTCGGAAGGAATTTCGGGTGGGGGCACAGGATGACCTTGTCCCTGTGGAAGACCAGGTAAGGAGACTCGATGGAAAGCGCCTGGAGCTCTCCCATCCTTCTGGCTGACGTGATAGCCACCAAGAAGGTGGTCTTCCACGACAGGTGAGAGAGATCACACCTGTGCATCGGTTTGAATGGCTTGCGCATGAGCTTTGCCAGTACCAGCAGTAAATCCCATGGAGGTGGAGGTTCTCGCAAAGGAGGGGAAATGTGATAAAGGCCTTTGAAAAAGAGCCAGACCACCTTCTCTTGCGCCACCGACTGCTTCCCGGCCCGCGCCCGGTAAGCAGAGATGGCTGCCAGGTGGACTTTTAGGGTCGTCGACCTAAGCCCTTGCTGAGAAAGGGACCATAGATAGTCCAAGATGCTTGCCAAGGAACAGGAGGAAGGGTCCAGGCCCTTACCCTGACACCAAATGGAAAATCTCTTCCATTTAAAGGCATAGCATTTCCAGGTTGACTCCTTACGGGTCGCCTCAACCACAGTGAGGACCTCGTCGGAAAGACCCAAGGCCTGGAACTCTAGCCGCTCAGGAACCAGGCCGTCAGGTGCAGGGATTGAAGGTCCGGATGGAACATCTTCCCCTGATTGACTGAGAGTAGGTCCGGGCAAGCTGGAAACTGCCTCGGGAGCCTGGAGCTGAGGCTGAGGAGATCTGGATACCAGCATTGGCAGGGCCAGTCTGGGGCTACCAGAATCACCTGCGCCTTGTCCCTCCTTGCCTTGAGAAGCACCTCGTGGATCAAGGGAAATGGGGGAAAGGCGTAGAAGAGGCCCGGGGTCCACGGCCTCGAGAAGGCATCCCCCTGCAGTGAGCCCTGCTGGGGGCGGGCATGGAACAGCCTCAGCTTCGCATTCTCCCTGGAGACAAACAGGTCCACCTGAGGTGTGTCCCAATGGGAGAACAGATCTTGTACTACCTCCGGCAGGAGAGCCACTCGTGGGACACAGCCCCTATCCGGCTTAGGGCATCGGCCAGGGTGTTGGAGGCTCCTGCCACATGAATGGCCAGGAGATCCGCCTCCAGGCTGCGCACGAGTAACCAAATGCAGAGAGCTTCCTTGCACAGAGGCATGGAGCGCGTCCTGCCCCGGCAGTTTAGGTAGTACATGGTCGTGGTATAGTCCATCTGGACCTGAACCACTTGACCCCGTAGAAATGGAGCAAAGGCGGTGAGGGCTAGGCGAACCGCCCGAAGCTCCAGCAGGTTGATATGGCATCGGGACTCGAGGACCAGAGGCCGTGGCGCTCTGTGCTCCCCCAGATGGGCACCCCAACCCATCAGAGAGGCATCGGTCGATAGAGAGACCGTCGGCTCAGGGCGGACAAATGGGATGCCCTCCTGCAGATGAGCTGGAACGGTCCACCACTGGAGAGCGTTCCACATCCCTTGGGTCACCGTCACTAGCTGGTCCAATGGATCACAGCGTTGTGACCACTGGCTGGCCAGTCCCCACTGAAGGGGACGCATGTGCCAGCAGGCCCAACGGACCACGCTGGTGCAGGCCGCTATGAGACCCAAGAGGCGCAGGAAGTCCCAGGCAGGGTGCTATTGCCCAACAAGAAATGATTGGGCAAAGGAGGAAAGAACCTCGGCCCTGTCCGCCGGGAGCCGTGCTCTGGCTCGAAGAGAGTCGAGCTCTGCCCTGATGAAAAGAATCACCTGCTTCGGTCCGAGTTCCGACTTGGCCTCATTGATGAGGAGGCCGATTGAGAGCAAACCCGGAGGGCCAGATCTCTGGACCGCTCCACCTCCTGTCTGGAGGGGGCTGCGATCAGCCAATCGTCCAGGTAAGGGTACACCCGGACCCCTCGGCGCCGCAGGAAAGCTGTCACCACTGCCATGCATTTGGTGAAGACCCTGAGGGCAAGAGAAAGGCCGAAGGGCATGGCTCGGAACTCGTAAAGGGATCCTTCTGCTCGAAGCGGAGGAATCTCTGGTGAGATGGATGGACAGGGATGTGAAAAAACGCGTCCTGTAGGTCCAGAGAGCAGAACCACACGCCGCGTTCCAGGGATGGTATTATCTGAGCCAGAGTGACCATCCTGAAGGTCCGAGACCTTAGGAACTTGTTTAGGTTGTGCAGGTCGAGAATGGGGCGCCAGCCCCATCCGTTTTGGGACCAGGAAGTACCTGGACACAAACCCCGGGTCTGAGGGAGGGTCCGCCACCACTCTGATCACCTCTTTCTCAAGGAGCAGAGCGATGTCGGCTCGGTGAGCCAACAGCGAGGCTGCGGACCCCGAGGCCCCCCCAAGGGTGACGGCTTGGAAGGGCGGAGCCTGCTCAAACTCCAGAGGCAGGCCCTTTCCTACCACTTCCATTACCCACCGGTTCGCGATTATAGCAGACCAGGCAGAAAGGAAGCGGCGGGAGCCGCCTTCAAGGGGAACCTGGGGTGGGGTGACGAGGTTGGGGGCAACACCCCTCAACCCGTCATTGAGCGGGCTTGGAGGAGGAACCGGCCAAGGGACCACCTGGGCCTTTACCTCCCTGCTTCCTGGAAGTGGAAGCCACGGGCTTGGGTTTGGGATGCCAAGCGCGAGCCTGCTGGCCCTGATGCTGCTGGGCCGGACGTGCCGCGGGCGCAGACGGACGAAAGGGCTTGGGTTGCGGTCTGCGGCCCTTGTTCCTCTGGGCGGATGAGACCAAGTCCAGAGTGGCATTGGACTTTTCGATCCTCTGGAGGTGACCTTCCACTCCAGGGCTGAAGAGGTCTGTCCCCAGGAAGGGGACATCCGCCAACTTGTGCTGGGTATCCGCTGTGAAGGTGGATATCCTCAGCCATGCCCGATGGCGCATAGCCACTGCGGCCGCTACTGACCTGGCGCATGAGTCACCGATGTCCAAAGCAGTCTGAAGGTTGCTGTTTGGCCACTGCCTGCCCTGGTCCCGCACCTGCTTAACCGTGGTCTGCAGGTCAGCCGGAGATGAGGGACCACCTGTCCCAGGGAGCCCAACAGGGCATGAGAGAAGTGCGCCATCAGCATGGCCGAGCTGGCCTGGACGAAGGTCAAGGGAGAACGCAGCGTAGATCTTTCTACCGGCGAGTCCAACTTGGACTCCTTGTCGGGAGGCTTGTCCATCGCCCCGCGCTCCGCACACCGGAAGACGCTTGTCTGTAACCAATCCTCGGCTGAGGGGGTGTTCCGAAACCGGACAGGGAGCCGGTAGGGACCGCATACTTCCTTGCCATCCTGGCCGAAGGCGCAGGGCAGGAAGCAGGACGCTGCCAGAGCTCCAAGCCCGGGCCCACAATGGCCTCGGCCACCAGAAAGGCCTCCTGAGGAGAATCCCCGGTCCAAAATCTTCGTGGGAGGGGTACTTGCCCACGGATACGGGCTCGAGCTGCATCCCGGCTGGACCCGCGAGATGAGCCTAAGCAAACCCATGAAGGACGATGGGCTATCGTCCAGCGACTGACCTCCTGAGGACTCCAAGTCAACCCGCCTGGAGAACAGGGAAGAATCATCGTTGGACTCAGAGGAGTCCGCAAAGAGCTGCCTTGGGCCTGAGCCATCCTCCACCTGCCGAGGGCGATTGGGAGTGAGGGTGACAGACAGCCTATGGGGCAGACCCTGGGCCGACCGAGAACTCTTGGTTGGGGCCCCAAACAACGGCTGTGGAGGCGGAGGTTCCACCAGAATCGGTAGGGCAGCCGGTTTTGGTCGAGCAACAGGCATGGGAGCAGGCACCTCGGCTAGAGCGAGGGGTTGCTTCGGCCGCTCCGGTGACAGCCACTTGACAGCCGGAGAAGGCGACATCATTGGTTTGCTCCCGGACAGAAGAAGCTGTTGCCACATGAGGTCCTCGTAGCGCCGATGCAACTTGCGTCGAAGCCTCCCTTCATCCGAGCAGGAGGACGAGGATGAGCGGCGGTGACGCCGCTTGCCACGGTACCGAGACCAAGACCGCATATGACGGCGGGATCAGCTGGACCGAGAAGAAGTCCGAGACTGAGACCATGAACCTCGGCTTTTCCGAGGAGGGTTCTGGGGCAGGGCAGGGGAAACCCGCTCTCCCCTCGGCTCGGAGGGTTCAACCGTGGACTCCGGAACTGGAGGCATGGGCTAGTCCACGGAAACCTCAGTCTCCGCCGGGGGAACCGGGGAGTGAGGGTTTTCAGCTTCACCGGTCAACAAACCATCCGACGGGTCGAGAAAAATCTCGACTGTGTCGACAGGAGTCTCGGTCAACTGACCTGACGTGGACACCGTGAGGCCAGTGGCCGAAGCTGAGGAGGATCGACAGAAGTCGATGGTCGACTACTCGGTGAGAGGGACCTCTCCCGCTCCCAAGAGCATCGACGGAGGGACTTACCTTTATGGTCCTTCTTCTTGGACCGAGAGGAAGGCCCTGAAGATGATGGTCCCTCTCTTAGTGGAGGGAGACAGACAGAGCTCCTTGAAAGAAGCTGAATAGGAGGATTCCAAGGAGAGCGGGATAAATGCCGCGGCCGAGGAAGACGAAGATGCGGCCTGCGCCGCCTCCTCCTCCTCGAGGGCGATCATCTGCTGAAGCTGATCTGCTGAGCCCACCTCCGCGGAAACCACCAAACGGGCTCCTTCGACTTTACCGAGGATAACGCTTCTCGGGCACCCAAGTTGCAAACGGGCGCGCGGTCTTCCAGGACGTGAGGGCCGAAGGAAGAGCACAGGTCGCAAGCCTTCGGGTCATGCTCAAGGCCCAAGCAGTAGACGCACGTGGAGTGCGGATCCGTCCGAGACATCTTCTGCCCGCATGGGCACCTCCGAAAACCGGGAGTTGATTTGTTCATCGTAGCCACGAGGGAAATAAATGACTGAAGTCTTGAAAACCTTAAAAGTAATTTCGGGTAAACCGAAGAAATAGGAACCAGTCTTATACGCAGAGCGTTAAGGAGGGAACCTGAGCTTCCAAGCAGTAAGGAAGATCTGGCATCATGGGGCGGAGCCGAGAGTTTTACCACCCAGGTGGGTGAGAGGAGCCAGCTTGAAGACCTTCTGGCGAGATTTAAAGCGGCAAGGATACCTGCCAGAAAGTGTGGATGAACAACATATCCATGTCCCTAGAACTGAAAGTTCTTTGCCCCGAGGAGGTTTTACAGCGGGGAACCTGGTAGGGCGATTTCTCAGCGTGACGTGTATGTCTGGTGCTGTTGGGGGGGTAGCAGCGTCACAAGAGCAGGGGGCATGAGGTCAGGCATGATTTTCTTGGCAAGGAGACAGGTCTGGTACTTTAGACGATCTGTTTATTTATTTAAGCGTTTAACCAGGAAGGCATACTGAGCAGGCAACTGCTCGATTCCAGATGCATCCTGGGGGAGGGGGGTACATACAACTGAGGTAGGTAAAACAACGTATCATACATAGTACATAGTGCAAATACCCAAGTAAGGACAGACCCAATACAACTAGGTACCAGTTATAGAGACATAGACAAACATGAGCAAACAAATTGATACTGACACAAACAGGTACAGTTTAAGTACATACATTAGATATATTATGAGTAGGTAGGCAAACATTAAATGAACATAGGCTGCAAGACCTAGGCTGTTACACTGTGGGCTGTTAGGAGGCCATGCCGCAAGAGCAGGTGGGGAGAAGTGAGTGAGAAGCATGGAGTTAAGATGCGGCGGGGAGGAAAACTGACGAATGTTTGAGTTCCACATCTTTGACATGCAGAAGCTAAAGGCTGCCTGTCCCATAGCAGTGGTTTTATGAGGGACAACTAGGATCCGTGAATCATTGTTTCTGAGTGAATATCCTTGGGTGCTAGTGTTGTTTAGGGCAGAGGAGAGGTGGGGGGAGCAGCTGGGACCAGTACTTGGCCAAGATCTTGGCACTGTGGGAGTGCCTACGGTAATCTAGAGATGTAAGATTCATAGACTGGTAGAGGGTACAGTGATGGGTGGAGTATGGGCAGTTCAGGACAAAGTGACAGAAAGAATGGAAGAGGGGATCTAGTCCGTCTAGGGTGGACTTGGGACCCACGCTGTAGACGACGTCACCATAATCGAAGACTGGGAGGATCATTTTCTGCATGACGTCTCTGTGGGCAGAAAGTGGGATGCTGTCATGGTTGCGGTAAAGTGTACCGAGCCTGGGGTGCAGCTTCTTGAGTATGAAGTCAACATGTGCGGAAAAGTTGAGTGCTGATCAAGCCACACTCGGTACCTCCACCCCTCACCCACCCACACTTGGAAATAGTTCATTTATACCTGGGGTTCTGACATCATTTCCTCAAGAGGGCAAGGTGCATATCACTGTCATATCCTCTCTAGCACACTGCACTGACAATATAAGCATACCATTATATAAATACATATATTTCTATATAACACATCAATCACACACACACACAAAAAAAAATAAACAAGGTAGACAGTTATGGGGAGAGTAGTACAGTGTAATGGCTGTGGGGCGCAGTCTTTCAGGGAGTCTTCTGGGGCTGAGATGCTGCCTGTTTGCAGACAACTACCTACCTGAGAGGAGAAGTTGTCAGTCTTCAGGCCGCACTGGACAGGCAGCAAGGAACCTCCCCATCCAGGGAGCACCACAGCCACCACCACTACCTCAGAGGCTGCAGAAGCGACAGCAGTTGGACCACAGTGGACTCAGGAGGGTATGGGTGGTGGAACAGAGGCACACCCAGTCAGTTGTTCCACACCACAATCCATGCACCATTCTGGGGGAGCATGGTTCCCCATGGATTCACCCACAGAGGAGACTAAGGAGGAGGTCCTCAGGAAGGAAGCAGAGGCACCACAGGAAAGGGAGCTAGTTTGGCGGGGACTCAAATTATTAGGGATAGAATTGGGGGGAGCAGGGAAAACTGAAGTAAGGTGCCTGCCTGGTGCCATGGCTTGGAGGGACAGGAAGTGCATCCTTAGGATTACGAGAACAGTTGCACGGGAGTCTGAGCTGGACGTCATTGTCCACCTAGGGACAAATGACTTGGCTCACAATGAGATTAGAGCAGTGCAGAAGGACTTTGTAGAGTTGGAGAGGGGCTTAATACAAGTAGCACACACAATATCCTTCTCAGAGGTGCTGCCTGTCAGTGGCATGGTTAAGGCGAGGGTACTTTTCACCATGCAGTTTAACGAATGGTTGAAAAAATTATGTGGAGCACAGGGGTTTGGCTTCATTGGGGACTGGGGTTCCACCTGGAGGGACACCAGCCTATACCGGCAGGATGGTCTGCATCTGTCCAGGAAGGGAACAAGTCTTTTGGGCAATCCGGCTTAAATGCTTCATTGGAAGCTTTAAACTAGTCAAGGGGAGGCACTGATAAGCAGCAGGAAAATCCCAGTCTCCCCTACAAAACAGGGTACTAAATGAGAAAAGACCAAGGTAGAAAGGTCAGTGGGGGATGCTGCTACAGAAGGTAAAGCCATCAAAAAATGGAGAGTAATGAGTACCAATGCCCGTAGTCTGAGTAACAAGCTTCCTGAATTAGTGGCCTTGATGGAGGAGGAATATCTGGATATCGTGGCAGTCACAGAAACATGGTACACACAGAACCATGACTGGGACGTAAACATACCAGGACACACACTATCCACAGGAGGGACAGGGAGGGTAAAAGAGGAGAAGGAGTAGCTCTCTACATAAGAGAAGGAATCAAAGCAACAGAACAAAAGGGAAAACAGGGAGGAGAAGAAGCACTGTGGGTCAATTTGGAGGCAGGCAATGGTAACACAATCCACAGGGTCGTATAGACCTTCCTTTCAGGGAGGAAATGGACAAGAAAATGATAGAAAGTATACTCAGAATGGCAGATAAAGGGAGATATTGCTGATGGTGATCTGAATGTGCCAGATGTTAACTGGAGTGCAGTTGCAGCAGCCACTTCTAAGAGTGGGGTTATTCTAGATGCCCTACAGGGGGCATGCCTTAGACAACTAGTATTGGAACCCACTCGAGAGGGAGCAATCTTAGACCTGGTCCTCTCAAATGGAGATGGAGGGAGGATCACAGATGTAGAAGTGGGTAGCCATCTGGGAACTAGCGACCATCGAACAGTATGGTTCACAATAAACACAGCAATAGAGTCAAGCCATACAAAGGCAAAAGTACTGGACTTCAGGAGGGCTGACTTTGCCAAAATGGGTGAGTGCCTAAGGAATGCACTAGCAAATGGGCAGGAAGGAGGGAGGAAGAACAATGGGGAATAATAAAAACTGCCATCACAGAGGTAGCAAGCCTTTGTGTGAAGCAAATAAACAAAACAAAACAAAACAAACGATGTAAGAAACCACTATGGTTCTCAAAGGAGGTGGCAGTGAAGGTTCAAGAGAAACGAAAGCATTCTAGAAAGTACAAGGAATCACAGAAGGAGCAGGACAGAGAATTGTATCAGTTAGAGCAAAAGGAAGCTGGGCAGTCAGAACAGCAAAGGCCCGAACTGAGGAAAAGATAGCCAACTCAGTTAAGAAGGGGATAAAACCTTTTAGGTACATCAGGAGTGAAGGAAGACTAAGGGAGGGAGGGATAGTGAGGCTTAATAAAGGGAGGGGTGGGCAGAGGGTGACTGTGAAAAGGCAGAGATACTAAACGAATATTTTGCTCCGTATTTACAAATGAAGAGGGGGATGTACCAAAAACAAACAATAGAAACACTCTGGATACAGAAGTTGATACCAGCCCATTTACAGAAGAAAGGGTTCTGAAAGAACTCATAAAACTGAAGGTGGTCAAAGCAATGGGGCCTGATGGGATTCATCCCAGAATTCTAAAAGAACTAAGGGTAGAACTAGTGACACCACTGACTACCCTCTTTAACAAATCATGGGAGGAGGGGGTGGTACCTGAGGACTGGAGAAGGGCAGATGTGATTCCCTTCACAAAGGTGGGAGCAGGGCAGAGCGGGAAACTATAGGACCAGTTAGTTTAACCTCAGTGATAGGGAAAATGATGGAATCACTTGAAGGAAAGACTTGTTGAGTACCTAGAGGCCAGAGGGGCACAGGACCCAAGGCAGCATGGATTCACAGCAGGAAGATCATGCCAGATGAATCTAATAGATTTCTTTGACTGGGTGACCAAAGTAGTAGATCAGGGAGGGGCTGTGGACATAGCCTACCTAGACTTTAGCAAGGCATTTGACTCAGTCCCACACAAAAGATAATATACAAGTTAGCCAGCCTGGGAGTGGGTCCCAAGACGATAGTAAATGAAGACCACTCTGAAGAAAGGGGTGTTACTATTGGGGTGCCACAGGGTTCGCTATTAGGACTGGTCCTCTTCAATGTCTTTGTAAGCGACATTGCAGAGGGACTGGAAGGAAAAGTATGTCTCTTTGCAGATGACACAAAGATCTACAACAGAGTTGATGCACAAGGTGGGGTGGAAAGGATGAGAAGGGACTTGGCAAGAGTTAGAGGAATGGTCAAATGTTGGCAGCTAGATTCAATGCTAAGAAGTGCAGTTAATGCACCTGGAAACAAAACCCAGGGAAGAGTACACAATAGGGGTGAGATACTAACAACAACAAAAATGGAAAGGGACCTGGGGTGCCATATCAGATGACTTAAGGTAGGCAAGCCATGTGAGAGGGCAGGGTGAGGGTTGGGGATACTGGGATGCACAGGGAGAGGCATCACCAGTAGAAAACAGGAAGTTGTTATCCCTCTGTACAGACAGCTGGTGAGACCCTATCTGGAGTACTGTGTGCAGTTCTGGAGACCCAATCTCCTCGCAAGGACATAGACAAGATGGAAGCTGTCCAGAGGAGGCACTAAAATGGTGCAGGGTCTGCACCGAAGACATAAGAAGAGAGACTAAAGGAGCTAATATGTATAGCCTTGAGGAAAGGTGGGAGGGGGGACATGATAAGAGATGTTCAAGTACCTCAAGGGAATCAACAAAGTCCAAGAGGGTAGCATCTTTCAAAAAGAGGTGTGCAAGAACAAAGGGGCACAATTTGAAGATAGAGGCGGCTCGAGGTAAATGTGAGTATTTTTTCACAGAAGGTTGTGGATGCATAGAAACGGCCTTCCGGATTGTTATGGGAGTCAAAACAGTGATTGAATTCAGGCATGCATGGGACAGCCATAAGGCAATTCTAGGGGGTGGGGGTAGAAAGAAGTAGGTTGCTGGTTAACTAGGATCTGCAGCTTATCCATTAGGTAGGGAAATGGGCAGACTGGGTGAGCCAAGCAGTCCTTATCTGCCGTCAAATTCTATGTTTGTTTCTATGTTTACCTGAAGGAGGTACAGGTCTCAAGGGGCAACCCATCCAGGGTATGGAATGTAATAGGGGAGTGGAGCCTTGAAAGTCTCTGCCTTGTGCCAAAGGTCACTGAGATGGTTTTCTTGGCATTGAGGGAGAGGTGATTTGAGAGTAGCCAGAGCTGGACTTGATCAAAGTCCGACTGAAGTCTGGTCATTACCTCTATGGCTGAAGAGCCAGATGTATATAGTACAGTATCGTCCGCATACATGTGAATGGAGGTATGTGGACAGGCGGAAGGCAGGTCATTAAGAGATGGAGAACAGAGTGGGCCTAGGACCGAGCCTTGCGGTACCCCTGTGGTAACAGGGAGGGGGGCAGAGGTGGCAGATGACTCTGACTGATTGGGACCTGCCTGCAAGGTATGAGTAGAACCACCTGGAGGCCCAGTGAGACAGTCCAGTATTGGAGAGTTTGGACAGGAGGAGAGAGTGGGAGACAGTGTCAAACGCCTTGGCCAGGTTGATGAAAATGGCGGCTGTGAGGTGGCCAGCATCCATACCAGAGAGGATGGAGTCAGTGAGCCTAAGAAGGGAGGAGGTAGTTGAGTGGGATTTCCTAAAGCCAGACTGGTGGGGGGTTAAGAAGGAGGAGTCAAGATAGGATGACAGGCGAGAGAGTACTAGGTGCTCTTGGATTTTTGCCGATATAGGTAGTAGGGAAAGGGAATGGTAGTTGCTTGGGTTGGAGGCATCCCCCCCCTTTAGGAAGGGGGATAACGGTGGCATGTTTCCATTCAGAGGGGACTTCAGCACGGGAGAAGTAAAGGTTGAAAAGGGCAGCCAGGGGCTTGGCTATGACGGGGGCTGAGAGTTGGAGCATTTTGGAGTCCAACCCTGTTGGGCATTTGCCCATATCGGGATTTAGGGCAATCAGTGCATTATATACCTCAACCTTGGTGATATGCTGAAATGAGAACGAGTGGGCAGTAGGTGTGGCTATGGCAGGGGATCATCGAAATTAAGCCAGTTTGTACTGGTATACAGCGTACAGGAGTGTGTAAGCCGGTCACATCCTATGGGCAGTCTTCAGGCTTTATTCAGGGAAACCCTAATTTTGTTGAGGGAGGTATTGTCGGCAGCGCCATAGAAGATAATCCCGTAATCAATGAGTGATAGGATGGAGGAGGAGATGGCTAGCTGTAGGGCTTCAAGGGGGAGACAGTGCTTGTAGCGGTGTAGCAGACCAATGCACACATTTACAGACGTATTAAGTCGGCGGATATGTTCATGGTAGGTTAGCCCTGAGTCTAGAGTAACCCCTAAGTATTTAAAGGTAGAAACTTGTTCCAGGGTCTCATTATGGGAATTATGGATGAGCAGGGGGTGGATACTGAACTTGTTTTGGGCATGGGCAAACAGCATGGATTTTGTTTTTTATAGTCTAGGACAAGCCTACGGTCAGTAAACCAGGATTCGGCCTCATTAAACGACCCTTGGAGGGCTACTTGAAGGGCAGTAGGGTTGGTGTGGGTGCTGAACAAAACCGCATCATCTGCATATAGAAGGAGACTCCCAGAACAGGCCTTGGGCAGGGAGTTAAGGAATAGAGTGAAAAGTAGGGGGCCAAGGATTGACCCTTGGGGAACCCCAGATGTAACTCTGAGGGGGGATGATGAGGTATGCCCTAATCTGACTCTCTGGGTTCTGTCAGACAGTTAGTTTGAGAAACAAGTGGAGGTATCCTGTGAGAAACCTATCTGAGTTAGTGAGATTAGGAGAAGTGAGTGGTGGCTGGTGTCAAATGCTTTGGAAAGATCCATGTAGACAGCACCAGCAATCTGGCCTGCATCCAGGGTTGCATGGATAGTGTTGGTGTATTCCAAAAGCGTGGTTGTGGCGCTATGTTTTTTTCAGAAACCATGTTGTTCAGGGCAGAGGAGATTGTGTTGAGCAAGGTAGTCTATGACTTGGATGGCGACTATCTTTTCAAGAACCTTGGAGAGAGGGGGTAGAATTGAGATGGGTTCATAATTACTAGGCAGGATTCGGTCACCACTCTTCAGGAGTGGAGTGATGAGGGCAGTTTTCCACATGGAGGGGAATTGACCTAGGGCAAGGGAGCGGTTTAGCAGGGCAGTGAGGGGATAGAGTACTTCAGGGAGAGTGAGCCTTAGTATTTTAAGATCGAGATTGTCACTGCTGAACCGGGATTTGCTGAGTGCCTTCAGTAGGAGGGAGGCAGCATCAATCTGGGAGATGACCTTGAAGCGGAAAGGGGATACTTGGGTGTGTTGATGTTATGGTGAGGTGGGCTAAAAGTTGGCAGAGGAGCTTCAGCTGAGGTCTGAGAGGCAGGAGTTCAGTTCATTTGCTATTGTGTCAGGGTCCATGGAGATACCACCATTTACCAGTATCGGGGAGGCATTAGAGATTTTGCCACTAAGATCTTTGAGGAAGTCCCAGAAATTGCACCCCTTCCCCCAGGACGCGGTGAGGGCTGCTCTGTAGTATTCTATCTTTGCTTGTCAGACCTGGCAGGTACAGCGGTTCCTGGCCTCACGGTAGCATTGCCTATCAGCGGGCCTCCCAGTCTCCAAGGCTATGTGCCAGAGATTGTCTCGGTGGCCCATGAGGTCCAGAAGAGACTGGGACATCCACGGGGTGTCAGCTCCTTTAATGACTTGTTTGCAGAAGGGTGCAAAAAGGTCACAGGCGGAATTGAAGGAATTGACAAAGTACTCCAGGGCAGATTCACTATCAGGCGAGGGAGCAATGGGAGACCAGTCCCAGCTGATGAGGTGGTATTTCAAGGACTGTAGCTTGCCTGGCCTGAGTTTTCACTGAAAGCTAAGTTTAGGAGGAGCCTTTGTAGCCAAATAGGACAGCGCCCGAGTACTGGTGAGTGGTCACTCAGTGCGTCAGGTAGCACGGAGACCTGGGTGAATTTGTGAGGGCGATAAGTAAGAATTAGGTCAATGAGGGTCGAGGTACCTATTCTCGGGTTGTGTCGCGTGGTAGTGGGCACAACTTGAGATAGATTGAGGGCGGCTGCAGCATCCCTATACAGAGCGGCAGTGTCTGCTAACCAATTGATATTAAAATCACCCAGGGCAATAATTTCTGCCTTATCTGGGTGTTGCTGAAGGTAGGCGAGAACTGACTGGAATGCACTTTTTTTATTCCTAGGCGGGATTTAGATAGAGGAGATGAAGAGAGGTGCCCTGGAAGGAGCGACATTAACTTGGAGGGAGAGGACCTGGGCACCATGGTCAAGAGCTGGGGAAGGTAGAATGAGACCTTGGAGGGTGTCACGGAGGTAAACTGCACAACCTCCCCCTTTTTTGGCTAGTCTGTCAGCCCGAAATATTGTGTACCCTGGCAGAGCTACTGCGGAGTCAGGAGTGCAGCCATTTAGCCAGGTTTCTACTACCAAGATTATGTCTGGTCACTGCTGAGCAACCTATACCTCTCAAGTGTCCCTGATTTCGCGTGACGTCCCGAATTTAGACCTTCTGTACCGCCGACCCGCATTTCTTTTTAAATTTCCACACTGCCGCCCCAAACGCCAAAACCACGCTGGTCCCTTTGTCTGCGCCTTTGTTTCAGTTTCATCTCATCACTGAGACGTTCACTCAGTGATGTGCTACGCCTGCAGGAAAGTTTCCTCCCCTCGATGTTATGAGAGCCCCGCCCCCCCCACCGATTAAGAGACTAATCCTCCCACCCTCCTCCCCACTCAGGTCCGCTACCACGGTATATAGGTAGCTAGGAGGCTGGAGGGAGGAACCATAAGCTTGGTAGCTTTTCTTGGGAGGAGTGCATTCACCAATGGACTGCCTGAGGGAAGGAACCAGGAACAGAAGCCAGGAGAGGAAGAGGACTCGCCGATTCAGAGCGCCATCAGCCGACTGAGCCCTGCAAAATGGAGAGGGTCGGAAGATCATCATCTGCCACAGCCAGGGGAGCCGGTAGCCCAGGGAAAGAAATTAAAACGTCGCAAAGATCCTCACCCACCAGCCCATCCATGTCCAGTTACAGCACCTCTGCACTGCACCAACACACCAACAAAAAGTTCATTTAAACTGAACTGCTGGCACTGGTGCAGGTCAGTACTAGCGCACTGCTGAAATTTGTCTTTTCTGAGCGAGTCAAAGTAACTGTTTTTTTGTGTTTGGGGAGGGGTGGGGATGGCCCGGGAGTGTGTTATGTATTATTCCTGTCCACCTTTTCAGAGCAGGGTACTGGCTGGCCCAACAAGTTAAGGCTGCTGTATGCTGATGCTGCCTAGTTACTCAAGCTGCCCCTATCATATCAGTACTGCCTGCTGCTGCACTTGAGCACTACTGTAAAAAGCTGGATTAGTACTCACAAGAGTAGGCTGCAGCAGCACCACTTTAAAGTCATCAGTTTTGCTGGTGCTGGGCCTGGTGGGCTGCTGATTTTTTGGGGGCTGGCTGTCCTCAGGGTTTGGGGGCTGGCCTCCGGTCTGTGCTGCTATTTAAGAGCAGTATCCATACTTTAAGCACACCACTTCACTCACTGTCTTTTGTGGTGTTGAGAGGTGGGTCCCTTGCTACAGTACCTGCTGCCCCTGGACTGCCCTTCAACCACCGTGCTTCTACGGACAGTCTCCAACAGTGCTGCTGGGGGTGAGGGCTATTGAAAACAACTGTGAGTTTGTGACTGTATACAGAAGCTAATTATTTTTTCTCCTTCACATCAGAGATCTACTGGTGCTGCCCTGAGTGTGAATGATTCTGCTTCCATAATAGTTCAGGCTAGCCTAGCAACAACCCACAGCCAGAGGACAGACCTCCTGCCTGCTGAAGTCTACTTTGAGGGAATTCTGTCACTGCCAGCAGCACAAAGCACCCAGACTACGCCATCATGCAAGCGTTCATCACCAGCAAAAGGAGGCACCAGGAGGAGGAGCAGCAGCTGAATGTGGCCAGTGTCTCAGGTACGTTACTGGGGATATTTAGAATGGTTTTTGCCTTTTGGGGAGGGGGTCAGGGTTGCTGCCTCAAAGTAGATATATTTCTGATTTGTATTATTGTATAGACTAGGATCAGGATGTGGTACATCCAGGTATACCTGTGTTGGTGGTGTGGTGGTGGTGTGGGGGGGCTTGCTGTGTGACCTCTGGATAAGTAAGGTGATGCACAGTAAGCAGGCTCTCCACCACCACCACCAAAATGACATTCATGGCCAATTATTGATGGTAATGCTGTATGCTGTGATTTGCTATGTGATGTCACCCAGTCTCCGGATTACTAATCTTTAAGTGTGTAACAGAATTGTCTGCAGTGGTATTTGGGTGTGTGTGTGGGGGGGGGGCTGCTTGCTGTGTCCAAACAACGGCTGATGGTTTATTAATATGACAGCAGTGTTACAGTGTGACCCACCACAGTCATGTTCAGAAAACATCAGCATTGATTGCACACAGCAAGCAGGTTCCCCCTGTCCACCAACCCAAAAAACAAGCTACATCATGGCCTATTTTTGATGGTGATGTTGTAGTTCACTACATGACACTGCATCAGTTTACTTGCATGTGTAACAGAATTGTCTGCAGTGGTATTTGGGTGCGTGGGGGGGAGGGGTTGCTGCTTGCTGTGTCCAAACAACATCTGATGGTTTATTAATATGACAGTAGTGTTACAGTGTGACCCACTACAGTCATGTTCAGAAAACATCAGCATTGATTGGACACAGCAAGCAGGGTCCCCCCTTCCACCAACCCAAAAAACAAGTTACATCATGGCCTATTTTTGATGGTGATGTTGTAGTTCGCTACATGATGTTGCTTCGGATTACTTGCATGTGTAACAGAATTATCTGCAGTGGTATTTGGGTGTGTTGTGGGGTGGTTGCTGCTTGCTGTGTCTAAACAATGTCTGATGGTTTATTAATATGACAGCAGTGTTACAGTGTGACTCACTACAGTCATGTTCAGAAAACATCAGCATTGATTGGATACACCAAGCAGGGTCCCCCCTTCCACCAACCCAAAAAACAAGGTACATCATGGCCTATTTATGTAGTTCGCTACGTGACGTTGCGTCGGATTACTTTGAATGTATTTTTGTGGCATACTCATTTGTCCTTTGCCATTTCTTGGCCATGTTGGCTCTGGCTTCCTACGTGCGCGTGAGTTACCTTGGATGCGTTTCATGGAATTCTCATTTGTCCTTGCCATGTCTTGCCATGTTGGGGCACACAAGTCTGTTTCCCCAGCTCCTCCCATTCTTCATGGCATTTCCTGCACCATTCCAAGTCTTATTGGATGACACGTTTTATTGTGGAATGAAGCAGGCTGGCTCAGTGGTGAGGTGAGAAGGGCCGAGGCATTACGCCTTATCTCCTGCCACACCAGCGAACAAATAAGCATTTGAAGTTGAAAATTATTGTTGCTGTCTTATTGGCTGCCTGAAGGGATTAGTCTCTGACAGCGGTGGTCAAATTGAGGAGCACTGCCTTTCTTTGTTTAGACTGTTGAATTTATGTTTGCATAGATTGCGGGGGTGATTCAGAATCAGATAAGTCCAGTGTGCACAGCCCAGCGAAGAAGCAAAGACTGCACACAACATTCCAGGCTACCTGGAAATCTTCCTTTGACTAGGTAGGTGACAGCAGGAAAGGGAGAATATATGGATTCTGCAAGTTACACTCCTGTGATTTAACCATAGGCCACAGAGGACGCCATGATCTGCAGTGCCATGCAGCTTCAGAGAAGCACTGCAACAATGTCAAGCATGCCACATCTGGACAGAAGCTCTCTAATATTTTTGCAGCACAAGCAAGCTCAAAAGTTACAGAGGCTGAAGTAGCTTTGTCGCTATGCTTGCAGAGCACAAATACAGGTTACTCACCTGTAACAGGAGTTCTAGGAATGGTATATGTTGTTCATCCACACTTATTGGCAGGTATCCTTGCCGCTTTAAATCTTGCCGGAAGGTCTTCAAGCTGGCTCTTCCCACCCACCCGGGTGGTAAAACTCTCGGCTCCGCCCCATGACGCCAGATCTGGCCCGCTGGAAGCTCAGGTTGTGCGTCGGAGCCGAGGTCGAGGAGTTGTAGATGAACACATACCATCCTAGAACTCCTGTTACAGGTGAGTAACCTGTATTTTAGGGACATGGATATGTTGTTCATCCACACTTATTGGCAGACTCCTAGCAGTTCTCCGGAGGAGGGAGGCAAGGCGACACCCCGATACTTACTTGGGAAAGAGAGACTGGAGAACCGAGGCCCCAAAATCAGCATCCCGGCGTGACTCAAGGTGATGTGGTAGTGGTGATGAAGGTGTGTGCTGACTTCCGGTAGCAGCCCTGCAGATTTCCTGGATAGGGACGTCCCTGAAGCAGCCACCGATGCAGCGGTATGGCGGGTAGAATGAGCTCTTATCCCTCTGGGAGACTCCATGCCCGCCAACCTATAGCAGAGATCTATGCAGGAGGTGACCCACCTGCTTATCGTCCGCTTGGCTGCAGGTCTGCCAGGTGCGGCTTCAGCGTAGGTGAGACAAACAGTTGGCGAATCTTCCCGATTTCAGCCGGGCGCCCTTATAGTAAGCGAGCGCCTCTAGGGTCCAGAGTATGGAGCCTATTCGGCCTCCGAGGTGTGATTGGGGTAGAACACCGGCAGAGTCAACACCTGGTTAAGGTGAAACTCCGACACCACCTTCGGAAGGAATTTCAGGTGGGGGCGCAGGACAACCTTGTCCCTGTGGAAGACCAGGTAAGAAGACTCTATGGAAAGTGCCTGGAGCTCTCCCATCCTTCTGGCTGACGTAATAGCCACCAAGAAGGCGGTCTTCCACGACAGGTGAGAGAGATCACACCTGTGCATTGGTTCGAATGGCTTGCCCATGAGTTTTGCTAGTACCAGCAGTAGATCCCACGGAGGTGGAGGTTCTCACACCAGAGGGGAAATGTGATCAAGGCCTTTGAAAAAGCGCCAGACCACCTTCTCCCGCGCTTACATCGACTGCTTCCCGGCCTGCCTCGTAAGCAGAGATGTTGCTGTGGTGCACCCTTAGGTCGTCGACTCCAAGCCCTTGCTTAGAAAGGGACCATAAATAGTCCAAGATGCTTGCCAAGGAACAGGAGGAAGGGTCCAGGCCCTTGTTCTGACACCAAATGGAAAACCTTTTCCATTTGAAGGCATAGCATTTCTGGTGACTTACGGACGCCTCAACTACATTGAGGACCTCGTTGGAAAGACCCAAGGCCTGGAACTCTAGCCGCCAGGAACCAGGCTGTCAGGTGCAGGGATTGAAGGTCCGGATGGAACACCTTCCCCTGATTGACTGAGAGCAGGTCCGGGCAAGCTGGAAGCTGCCGCGGAGTCCTGGAGCTGAGACTGAGGAGATCTGGGTACCAGAACTGGCGAGGCCAGTCTGGGGCCATCAGAATCACCTGCGCCTTGTCCCTCCTCGCCTTGAGAAGCACCTTGTGGATCAAGGGAAATGGGGGAAAGGCGTAGAAGAGGCCCGGGGTCCACTGCCTCGAGAAGGCATCCCCCTGCAGCGAGCCCTGCTGAGGGGGGCGGGCATGGAACAGCCTCAGCTGCTGCTCTCCCTGAGGCAAACAGGTCCACCTGAGGTGTGCCCCAATGGGAGAACAGATGCTGTACTACCTCCGCAGGAGAGACCACTCGTGGATGCAGCCCCTATCCGGCTTAGGGCATCGGCCAGGGTGTTGGAGGCCCTGCCACATGAATGGCTAGGAGATCTGCTCCAGGCTGCGCAGACGAGTGACCAAATGCGGAGAGCTTCCTTGCACAGAGGCATGGAGCGCATCCCGCCCCTGGCGGTTTAGGTACATGGTCGTGGTATTGTCCGTCTGGACCTGAACCACTTGACCCCGTAGAAACAGAGCGAAGGCGGTCAGAGCTAGGCGGACCGCTCGGAGCTCCAGCAGGTTGATATGGCATTGGGACTCCCGCGGGGACCAGAGGCCATGCACTCTGTGCTCCCCCAGATGGGCACCCCAACCCATCAGAGAGGCGTTGGTCGATAGAGAGACCGTTGGCTCAGGACGGACAAACGGGATGCCCTCCTGCAGATGACCTGAACGATCCACCACTGGAGAGCTGCTCACATCTCCTGTGTCACCGACACAAGCTGGTCCAATGGATCGCAGCTGCCAGACCACTGACTGGCCAGTCCCCATTGAAGGGACGATGTTCCAGCAGGCCCAACGGACCACGCTGGTGCAGGCCGCAGAGACCAAGAGGCGCAGGAAGTCCCGGCAGGGGCATTGCCCAACCAGAAATGATCGGGCAAAGGAGGAAAGAACTCGGCCCTGTCCGCCGGGAGCGCGCTCTGGCTCAAGAGAGTCGAGCCTGCGCCCGATGAAGAGAATCACCTGCTCGTTCGAGTTCGACTTGCCTCGTCTGATGAGGAGGCCGACCTGAGAGCAAACCTGGAGGGCCAGATCTCTGGACCGCTCCACCTCTTGTCTGGAGGGGGCTGCTATCAGCCAATCGTCCAGGTAAGGGTACACCCGGACCCCTCGGTGCCGCAGAAATGCTGTCACCACTGCCATGCATTTGGTGAAGACCCTGGGAGCAAGAGACAGGCCGAAGGGCAAGGCTCGGAACTCGAAAAGGGATCCTTCCGCTCGAAAGCGAAGGAATCTCTGGTGAGACGGACGGATAGGGACGTGAAAAGACGTGTCCTGCAGGTCCAGAGAGCAGAACCACACGCCGCTCCAAGGATGGTATTATCTGAGCCAGAGTGACCATCCTGAAGGTCCGAGACCTTAGGAACTTGTTTAGGTCGTGAGGTCGAGAATGGGCGCCAGCCCCCATCCGCTTCGGAACCAGGAAGTACCTGGACACAAACCCTGGGTCTGAGGGGGTCCGCCACCTCCTGATCACCTCCTTCTCGGAGGAGGAGTGATGTCGGCTCATGAGCCGACAGTGATCTCACGGACCCGGCCCCGAGTGCGACGGCTCTGAAGGGTGGGGCCTGCTCAATTCCGAGGCAGGCCTTTTCCCACCACCTCCAGTACTCACCTGTCCGTGGTGACAGCGACCAGGCGGAAAGAAGTGTGGAGCCGCCTCTACCTGGGGGAACTAGGTGGGCAGACGGGATGGGGGCGACACCCCTCAGCCTGTCACTGGGCAGGCTTGAGTGAGGGACCGGCCGCAGGACCTCCTGGGCCTTCCTCCCTGCCTCCTGTTAGAGAGCGGCGTCTTGGGTTTGGGATGCCAAGGCGCGAGCCTGCTGGCCCTGACGCTGCTGGCTGGGCGCCGGAGGCGCAGAAGGATGAAAGGGCTTAGGCTGTGGTTTGCAAGCCTTTGTCCTTCTGGAGCTTAAGAGACCAGTCCAAGGTAGCATTGGACTCTCGATCCTCTGCAGGTGACCTTCCACCCAGGGCTCGAAGAGGTCAGTCCCCAAAAGGGAACATCCGCCAACTTGTGCTGGGCATCCGGGCAAAGGTGGATATCCTCAGTCAGCCCGATGACACATGGCCACTCGCCGCCACCGACCTGGCACATGAGTCCCCGATGTCTAACGCAGTCTGGAGCTGCTGTTTAGCCACTGCCCTGCCCTGGTCCCGCACCTGCCTGACTGTAGTCTGCAGATCTGCGGGGAGATGAGGGACAACCTCATCCAGGGAGCCCAACAGGGCGTGAGAAAAATGTGCCATGAGGACGGCCGAACTGGCCTGACGAAGGCCGAGAGAGGACGCAGCATAGACTTTTGCCCGGCATAATCCAATTTCTTGGATTCCTTGTCGGGAGGTTTGTCCACATCCCTGGCGTTCCGGCATGCCGGAAAACGCTCTCGGTAACCAACCCCTCGGCCGAGGGGAGTTCCGAAAAACCGGACAGGGAACCGGTAGGGACCTCATACTTCCTGGCCAACCTAGCTGAAGGTGCAGGGCAGGAAGCAGGATGCTGCCAAAGTTCCAAGGCCGGACCCACTATGGCTTCGGCCACCGGAAAGGCCTCCGTAGGAGAATCCCCTCGGTCCAGAATCTCCGTGAGGGGATACCTGGCCCGCTTAGAAACGGGTTCGAGCTTCATCCCGGTGGACTTTGAGATGAGTCGAAGCAACCCTAAGAAGGACGAAGGGCTATCGTCCATTGACTGTCCTCCCGAGGACTCCAAGTCTATACGCTTGGAGAAGAGGGAGGAACCATCATCGGACTCAGAAGAGTCCTCAAAGAGCTGCCTCGGCCGTGAGCCAACCTCCACCTGCCGAGGTTTTATCGGAGTGAGGGTGACCCGACAGCCTATGGGGCAAACCCAAAGCCGACTGAGAATTTTTGGTCGGGGCCCCAACTAATGGCTGTGGGCGGAGGGTTCCACCAGAATCAGTGGGGCAGCTGGAATTGGTCAACAACCCGATCTGAGAACAGGCTCCTCGACTACAACAAGGGGTTGTTTGGCTGCTCGGTGACAGCCACTTAATGGCAGGGAAGGCGACTGGGTCGGCTTATTCCGGTCAAAAGGCTGTTGCCACATAAGTTCCTCGTACCTCGATGCAACTTGCGCCAGCCTCCCTCGTCCGAGGAAGAGCGGCGGCGCTCGCTTGTCAAAGAGCCGAGATCAGACCGCCTATGACGGCGGATCGGTTTGACCACGAGGATGTCCGAGACTGAGACCGAGAGTCTCGACTCAGGCCGAGGAAGGCGAGGAGAAGTGTTGAAATGGCACTCCGCTCTCGGATGATCCCACGAAGGCTCCGGAACCGGAGGCACAGACGAGCCGACGGATCCTCAACTCCCACCGGGAACCGGGAGAGGGATTCTCAGCTTCTCCAGCCGACAACCCGTCCAACGGGTCGAGAAAATCTCGACCGCTGGGTCGACGGGGTCTCGCCAACTGGCCTGACGGGGACCCGTGAAGCCAGTGGCCGGGCTGAGGGTCAACCAAGTGGACTGTCGGCAGAGGGGATCTTTCCGCTTCCCAAGAGCCGACGGAGAGACTTTCAATTTCAACTTTCAAGAATTAGGAACCAGTCTTAAGCACAACGCTAAGGAGGAACCTGAACTTCAAGCAGTAAGGAAGATCTGGCATCATGGGGGGGAGCCGAGAGTTTACCACCGGGTGGGTGGGAGGAGCCAGCTTAAGACCTTCCGCAAGATTTAAGCGGCAAGGAACTGCCAATGAGTGTGGATGAACAACATATCCATGTCCCTAGAACCTGTATTTCTAGGGACATGGATATGTTGTTCATCCACACTGTCTGGCAGACTCCTAGCAGTTCTCCGGGAGGAGGGAGGCAAACACACCCCGATACTTACTTGGGAAAGAGAGACTGAGAACCGAGGCCCAAAACCAGCATCCCGTGACTCAAGGTTCATGTGGTAGTGGGTAATAAAGGTATGTGCCGACTTCCAGGTAGCAGCCCTGCAGATATCCTGGATAGGGACGTCCCTGGAAGCAGCTACTGATGCAGCGGTATGGCAGGTAGAATGAGCTCTTATCCCTCTGGGAGGCTCCATGCCCGCCAACCTGTAGTCGAGCTCTATGCAGGAGGTGATCCACCTCCCTTTCTCGTTCCGCTGCTGCAGGTCTGCCAGAGTGCGGCTTGGCGTGAGGGTGACAAACAGCTGGCTAACCTCTCCCGAACTTCAGCAGTCCGCCTTATATAAGCAAGCGCTCATCTAGGGTCCAAAGTATGGAGCCTATACTCCAGCCTCCGGTGTGACTGGGGTGGTAGAACACCGGCAGAGTCAACACCTGGTTAGGTGAAACTCCGACACCACCTTCGGAAGGAATTTCGGTGAGGCGCAGGACAACCTTGTCCCTGTGGAAGACCAGGTAGGGAGACTCGATGGAAAGCGCCTGGAGCTCTCCATTCTTCTGGCTGGCGTGATAGCCACCAAGAAGGCGTCTTCCACGACAGGTGTGAAATACCGCACCTGTGCATTGGTTGAATGACGCCCATAAACTTGCCAATACCAGTAGTAGATCACGGAGGTGGAGGTTCTCGCACCGAGGGAAATGTGGCTATCTTTGAAAAAGCGCTGACCACCTTCTCCCTGCACCACTGACTGCTTGCCGCCCGCGCCTGCTAAGCAGAGATGGCTGCCAGGTGCACCTTAAGGGTCGTCAACTGAAGCCCTTGCTGTGAAAGGGACCACAGGTAGTCCAGAATGCTTGCCAAGGGGCAGTCGGAAGGGTCCAAGCCCTTCCCCTAACACCAAATGGAGAATCTCTTCCATTTGAAGGCATAGAATTTCCTGGTCGACTCCTTACGGGATGCCTCAAAGACGCTGAGGACCTTGTCGGAAAGACCCAAAGCCTGGAACTCTAGCCGCTCAGGAACCAGGCCGTCAGGTGCAGGGATTGAAGGTCTGGATGGAATACCTTCCCCTGATTGACTGAGATCAGGTCCAGGCGGGCTGGAAGCTGCCTTGGGAGCCTGGAGCTGAGGCTGAGGAGATCTGGATATCAGAACTGGCGGGACCAGTCTGGGGCTACCAGAATCACCTGCGCCTTGTCCCTCCTCACCTTGAGAAGCACCTTGTGGATCAAGGGAAATGGGGGAAAGGCGTAGAAGAGGCCCGGGGTCCATGGCCTCGAGAAGGCATCCCCCTGCAGCGAGCCCTGCTGAGGGGGGCAGGCATGGAACAGACTGAGCTTCGCATTCTCCCTGGAGGCAAACAGGTCCACCTGAGGCGTGCCCCAGTGGGAGAACAGATCTTGTACTACTTCCAGCAGAAGAGACCACTTGTGAGACGCAGCCCCTATCCGGCTTAGGGCATCGGCCAGGGTGTTGGAAGCTCCTGCCATGTGAATGGCTAGGAGATCCGCCTCCAGGCTGCGCACGAGGGACCAAATGCGGAGCTTCCTACATAACAGCATGGAGCGCATCCCGCCCCGGGCGTTCAGAGCAGTACATGGTCGTGGTGTTGTCTGTCCGGCGCTGAACCACTTCACCCATGAAAGCGGAGAGCGGGCGCGCTGAAAGCTAGGACGTACCACTCAGAGTTCCAGCAGGTTGATATGGCATCGGAATCTCGAGGGGACCAGAGGCTGTACGCGCCGGTGTTCCTCCAGATGGGCACCCCAATCCATCAGAGATGCGTCGACAGAGAGAGAGATAGAGATCGTCGGCTTGGGGCGGATGAACGGGATGCCCTCCTGCAGATGTGCTGGAATGATCCACCATTGGAGAGCGTTTCACATCTCCTGGGTCACTGTCACGGGCTGGTCCAACGGATCGCAGCGTTGTGACCATTTGCTGGCCAGTCCCCATTGAAGGGGATGCATGTACCAACGGACCACACTGGTGCAGGCCGCCATGAGGCCCAGGAAGTCCCGGGCAGGGCGCAATTGCCCAACCAGAAATGATTGGGCAAAGGAGGAAAGAACCGCGGCCCTGTCCGCCGGGAGCCATGCTCTGGCTTGCAGAGAGTCGAGCTCTGCCCAGATGAACAGTATCACCTGCTCTGGCATGAGTTCCGACTTGGCCTCGCTGATGAGGAGGCCAACCTGAGAGCAAACCTGGAGGGCCAGATCTCTGGACCGCTCCACCTCCTGTCTGGAGGGGGCTGCTATCAGCCAACCGTCCAGGTAAGGGTACAACCGGACCCCACGGCGCCGCAGGAATGCTGTCACCACTGCCATGCATTTGGTGAAGACCCTGGGAGCTAGGGAGAGGCCGAAGGGCATGGTCCGGAACTCGTAAAGGGATCCCTCTGCTCTGAAGTGGAGGAATCTCTGATGGGACGGACGGATTGGGATGTGAAAGAACGCGTCCTGGAGGACCAGGGAGCAGAACCACAAGCCTCGTTCCAAGGATGGGATTATCTGAGCCAGAGTGACCATCCTGAAGGTTTGAGACCTTAGGAACTTGTTCAGGTCGTCAGGTCGAGAATGGGCGCCAGCCCCGTCCATCTTGGGACCAGGAGTACCTGGACACAAACCCCAGGTCTGGAGGAGGATCCGCCACCTTCCTGATTCCTCTTTTTGGGGAGCAGGGCAATATCATTTCGGAGGGCCGGGCATGAGGCTGGGACCCCGTGGCCCCAGGTGATGGCTTGAAAGGTGGGAGCCTGCTCGAACTCCAGAGGCAGGCCTTTTCTCACCACCTCCAACACCCAGCGGTCCGTGGTGATAGCGGAGCAGGCGGAAAGGAAGTAGCTGAGCCATCCCCCCACGGGGGGAACCCAGGGGGGAGGACGGCTGGGGGAGCACCCTCAACCCGTCACTGGGCAGGCTTGAGGAAGAACCGCCGAGGGACCTCCTCGGCACCTTTACCTCTTGCTTCCTGTTGAGAGAGCTGCCGAGTTTGGGTTTGGGACACCAAGCACGAGCCTGCTGGCCCTGTTGCTGGTGCTGCTGGGCCAGGTCGAGAAGCAGGGGAACGAAGGACAAAAGGACTTCTGCTGCTGGACGGCCTTTGTCCCTCTGGGTGGAGGTGACCGAGTCCAGGGGTGGCATTGACTTCTCGATCCCTCGGAGGTGTCCTCCACCAGGGTCGAAGAGGTCAGTCCCCAAAAGGGACGCTCCACTCAACTTGTGCTGGTATCCGCCGTGAAGGTGGATATCCTCAGCCACGCCTGTGTCATACATGGCTCGGCCGCAGCCGCGACTGACCTAGCACAGGAATCACCTGTGTCCAGGCAGTCTGGAGATGCTGCCGCCACCGCCCTACCCTGGTCTTGCACCCGTGGACCGTGGTCTGCAGGTCAGGCGGAGATGAGGAACAACCTCATCCAGGGAGCCCATGAGGGCGTGGGAGAAGTGTGCCATCAGCACGGCCGAGCTGGCCTGTCAGAGGCCGAGGGAGGACGCAGCGTACACCTTGCGCCCGGCAAAGTCCAGCTTTTTGGACTCTTTGTCGGGTGGCTTATCCACATCCCGAGCGTTACCAGAACGCCGGAAAACACTGTCGGTAACTAACCCCTCGGTAGAGGGGTGTTCCGAGAAACCGGGCAAAGAGCCGGTAGGGACCGGATACTTCCTGGCCATCCTGGCCGAGGGCGCAGGACAGGAAGCAGGCCGCTGCCAAAGCTCCAAGGCTGGGCCGACAATGGCCTCAGCCACCGGAAAGGCCTCCGTGGGAGAATCCCCTTGGTCTAGAA
Source organism: Neoceratodus forsteri (assembly GCA_016271365.2). Taxonomy (NCBI): domain Eukaryota; kingdom Metazoa; phylum Chordata; order Ceratodontiformes; family Ceratodontidae; genus Neoceratodus; species Neoceratodus forsteri. The sequence continues at coordinate 742,750,724 of CM057449.1, forward strand.
TCTCCATCAGGGGATACTTGGCCCATTTGGACACGGGCTCGAGCTGCATCCCAGTGGACTCCAAGATGAGTCGAAGCAGACCCAAGAAGGACGATGGGCTATTGTCCACAGACTGGCGCCCGGAGGACTCCAGATCGAACTGCCTGGAGAACAACGAGGAATCATCGTCGGATTCTGAAGAGTCTGCAAAGAGCTGCCTCGGCCCTGAGCCACCCTCCACCTGCTGGGGACAGTCGGGAGTGAGGGTGACTGACAACCTGTGGGGCAGGCCATGACCCGACCGAGAATTCTTGGTTGGTGCCCCCGACTTCGGTTGTGGAGGCGGAGGTTCCACCACAATCGGTGGAGCAGCTGGTTTCGGCCGAGCAATCGGCCCTGGAGCGGGCAACTCGACTGGAACGAGTGGTTGCTTCAGACGTTCAGGCGACAGCCACTTGATAGCCGGGGTCTTGGCCGGGATCGGCTTAGGCCCGGACAACAGCAACTGCTGCCACATAAGGTCCTCGTGAGCGCCGGGCGCATTGCGCTGCAGCCTCTCCTCACCCGAGGAGGAGGACAACGAAGAATGGCTGTCGCTTTTCGCAATAAGACCGAGACCGCCCGATGTCGGGGAGCGGCTGGACCAAGAAGAGGTCCGAGACCAAGACCTCGGAGCGAGGGTGGGTCTGGGAAGGGCTGGGGACATCTGCTCTTCCCTCAGCTTGGGCACTTTAGCCGGGGACTGTGGCCCAGAAGGCGCAGGCAGATCCTCGGTATCCACCGAGGGAACCGGTGAAGGAGGGTTGTCGGCTTCTCCAGTCGACAGCCCGTCTAACGGATCGAGAAAAATCTCGACTTCGTCGACGGGAGTCTCGGCAGGCTGGCCTGACAGGGGCACCGTGAAGCCAGTGGCCTCAGCCGCAACCTCGACCGAAGTCGACGGTCGGCTGCCTGGGAAAAGGGACCTCTCCCGCTCCCACGAACGCCGACGGTGGGACTTACCTTTCGACTCCTTTTTCTTGGGCCAAGAAGAATGTCCCGAAGGCCCCTCTCCTTTCGTGGAAAGGGACTGACAAAGCTCCTTGAATGAAGCTGTATATGAAGAACTCAGAGAGAGCGGGATAAATGCCACGGCCGAGGAGGAAGATGCGGCCCGGGCCGCCTCCTCCTCGAGGGCGATCAACTGCTCGAGCTGCTCAGCTGAGCCAGCCGCCGCGGACACCGCCCAATGAGCCTCTTTAGATTTTACCGGCGGGAAACGTTTTTTGGGGTGCCCGAGCTTCAATCGGGCAGTGCGATCGTCCAGAAAGTTGGCCGAGAAAGAGCGGCACAACTCGCAGGCCTGCGGGAGTGCGTGATCTGGGCCTAGGCAGTGGCGCCGTGGAGTGCGGATCTGTCCTGGACATTTTCTGCCCGCAGGGCACCTCCAAAGCTGGGAACAGATTTGTCGCCAGCAGCCAGGGAGATGAGGCCGAAGTTAGAAAACTTCAAACCAATTTCAGACGAACCGAAGAGTTAGGATCCAGTCTAAAATGCAGAGCGCTAAGGAGGGAACCTGAGCTTCCAAGCAGTAAGGAAGATCTGGCATCATGGGGCAGAGCCGAGAGTTTTACCACCTGGGTGGGTGGGAGGAGCCAGCTTGAAGACCTTCCAGCAAGAATTAAAGCGGCAAGGATACCTGCCAGAAAGTGTGGATGAACAACATATCCATGTCCCTAGAACTGTTAGTTACAGTATTCTTGTGGGTTATTTTGATGAAGAGCAAGGAAAGCATGCAATAAGTTCTTGGATATGCCTGAGTGTGTCTCAGGAACTGGACAAGGCATGTTTGACTGTCTTATGGAAACCCTAAACAGATTTCACATCCCAACGGACAATCTTGTTGCACTGTCAACTCAACTGACAATGCTGCTTCCATGATCGGCAAAAGGAACTCCTTGTTATCAAGGCTCCAAACCCTAAATCCACATATTGTCAACATGGGATGTCTCTGCCACCTGGCAGATATCTGCAGCAAAGCAGCAGTAAAGCTGAGCTTGAACAAGGTTGTTAAGAGGATGCTGGATCTGTGGCCTGCACTCTGTCCTATTTCCGGTCAGATTCACTATCAGGCGAGGGAGCAATGGGAGACCAGTCCCAGCTGATGAGGTGGTATTTCCAAGGACTGTAGCTTGCCTGGCCTGAGTTTTCACTGAAGCTAAGTTTAGGAGGAGCCTTTGTAGCCAAGTAAGACCAGCGCCCGAGTACTGGTGAGTGGTCACTCAGTGCGTCAGGTAGCACGGAGACCTGGGTGAATTTGTGAGGGCGATAAGTAAGAATTAGGTCAATGAGGGTCGAGGTACCTATTCTCGGGTTGTGACGCGTGGTAGTGGGCACAACTTGAGATAGATTGAGGGCGGCTGCAGCATCCCTATACAGAGCGGCAGTGTCTGCTAACCAATTGATATTAAAATCACCCAGGGCAATAATTTCTGCCTTATCTAGGTGTTGCAAGGTGGCGAGAACTGACTGAATGCACTTTTTTTATTCCTAGGCGGGATTTAGATAGAGGAGATGAAGAGAGGTGCCCTGGAAGGAGCGACATTAACTTGGAGGGAGAGGACCTGGGCACCATGGTCAAGAGCTGGGGAAGGTAGAATGAGACCTTGGAGGGTGTCACGGAGGTAAACTGCACAACCTCCCCCTTTTTTGGCTAGTCTGTCAGCCCGAAATATTGTGTACCCTGGCAGAGCTACTGCGGAGTCAGGAGTGCAGCCATTTAGCCAGGTTTCTACTACCAAGATTATGTCTGGTCACTGCTGAGCAACCTATACCTCCAAGTGTCCTGATTTAGCGTGGACGTCCGAATTTAGACCTTCTGTGACCCGACCCGTGATTTCTTTTAAATTTCCACACTGCCGCCCCAAACGCCAAAACCACGCTGGTCCCTTTGTCTGCGCCTTGGTTTCGGTTTCATCTCATCACTGAGACGTTCACTCAGTGATGTGCTACGCTCTGCAGGAAAGTTCCTCCCTCCCTCGATGTTATGAGAGCCCTGCCCCCCGCCCGATTAAGAGACAATCCTCCACCCTTCTCCCACTCAGGTCCGCTACCACGGTATATAGGTAGCTAGGAGGCTGGAGGGAGGAACCATAAGCTTGGTAGCTTTTCTTGGGAGGAGTGCATTCACCAATGGACTGCCTGAGGGAAGGAACCAGGAACAGAAGCCAGGAGAGGAAGAGGACTCGCCGATTCAGAGCGCCATCAGCCGACTGAGCCCTGCAAAATGGAGAGGGTCGGAAGATCATCATCTGCCACAGCCAGGGGAGCCGGTAGCCCAGGGAAAGAAATTAAAACGTCGCAAAGATCCCAGCCACCAGCCCATCCATGTCCAGTTACAGTGCCTCTGTACTGCACCAGCACAACAACAAAAAGGAGCAGCAATCACGCTCATTTAAACTGAACTGCTGGCACTGGTGCAGGTCAGTACTAGCGCACTGCTGAAATTTGTCTTTTCTGAGCGAGTCAAAGTAACTGTTTTTTTGTGTTTGGGGAGGGGTGGGGATGGCCCGGGAGTGTGTTATGTATTATTCCTGTCCACCTTTTCAGAGCAGGGTACTGGCTGGCCCAACAAGTTAAGGCTGCTGTATGCTGATGCTGCCTAGTTACTCAAGCTGCCCCTATCATATCAGTACTGCCTGCTGCTGCACTTGAGCACTACTGTAAAAAAGCTGGATTAGTACTCACAAGAGTAGGCTGCAGCAGCACCACTTTAAAGTCATCAGTTTTGCTGGTGCTGGGCCTGGGTGGGCTGCTGATTTTTTTGGGGGGGCTGGCTGTCCTCAGGGTTTGGGGGGGCTGGCCTCCGGGTCTGTGCAGCTATTTAAGAGCAGTATCCATACTTTAAGCACACCACTTCACTCACTGTCTTTTTTGTGGTGTTGAGAGGTGGGTCCCTTGCTACAGTACCTGCTGCCCCTGACTGCCCTTCAACCACCGTGCTTCTACGGACAGTCTCCAACAGTGCTGCTGGGGGTGAGGGCTATTGAAAACAACTGTGAGTTTGTGACTGTATACAGAAGCTAATTATTTTTTCTCCTTCACATCAGAGATCTACTGGTGCTGCCCTGAGTGTGAATGATTCTGCTTCCATAATAGTTCAGGCTAGCCTAGCAACAACCCACAGCCAGAGGACAGACCTCCTGCCTGCTGAAGTCTACTTGAGGGAATTCTGTCACTGCCAGCACAAAGCACCCAGACTACGCCATCAATGCAAGCGCTCATCACCAGCAAAAGGAGGCACCAGGAGGAGGAGCAGCAGCTGAATGTGGCCAGTGTCTCAGGTACGTTACTGGGGATATTTAGAATGGTTTTTGCCTTTTGGGGAGGGGGTCAGGGTTGCTGCCTCAAAGTAGATATATTTCTGATTTGTATTATTGTATAGACTAGGATCAGGATGTGGTACATCCAGGTATACCTTGTGGTGGTGGTGTTGGTGGTGGTGTGAGGGGGCTTGCTGTGTGACCTCTGGATAAGTAAGGTGATGCACAGTAAGCAGGCCCCCCCCCTCCACCACCACCAAAATGACATTCATGGCCAATTATTGATGGTAATGCTGTATGCTGTGATTTGCTATGTGATGTCACCCAGTCTCCGGATTACTAATCTTTAAGTGTGTAACAGAATTGTCTGCAGTGGTATTTGGGTGTGTGTGTGGGGGGGGGGCTGCTTGCTGTGTCCAAACAACGGCTGATGGTTTATTAATATGACAGCAGTGTTACAGTGTGACCCACCACAGTCATGTTCAGAAAACATCAGCATTGATTGACACAGCAACAGGTCCCCTTCCATCAACCCAAAAACAAGGTACATCATGGCCTATTTTGGTGGTGATGTTGTAGTTCACTACGTGACGCTATGCTGCATTACTTGCATGTGTAACAGAATTGTCTGCAGTGGTATCTGGGTGCGTTGGGGGAGAGTGCTTGCTGTGTCCAAACAACATCTGATGGTTTATTAATGTGACAGTAGTGTTACAGTGTGACCCACTACAGTCATGTTCAGAAAACATCAGCATTGATTGGACACAGCAAGCAGGGTCCCCCCTTCCACCAACCCAAAAACAAGTTACATCATGGCCTATTTTTGATGGTGATGTTGTAGTTCGCTACATGATGTTGCTTCGGATTACTTGCATGTGTAACAGAATTATCTGCAGTGGTATTTGGGTGTGTTGTGGGGGTGGTTGCTGCTTGCTGTGTCTAAACAATGTCTGATGGTTTATTAATATGACAGCAGTGTTACAGTGTGACTCACTACAGTCATGTTCAGAAAACATCAGCATTGATTGGATACACCAAGCAGGGTCCCCCCTTCCACCAACCCAAAAAACAAGGTACATCATGGCCTATTTATGTAGTTCGCTACGTGACGTTGCGTCGGATTACTTTGAATGTATTTTTGTGGCATACTCATTTGTCCTTTGCCATTTCTTGGCCATGTTGGCTCTGGCTTCCTACGTGCGCGTGAGTTACCTTGGATGCGTTTCATGGAATTCTCATTTGTCCTTGCCATGTCTTGCCATGTTGGGGCACACAAGTCTGTTTCCCCAGCTCCTCCCATTCTTCATGGCATTTCCTGCACCATTCCAAGTCTTATTGGATGACACGTTTTATTGTGGAATGAAGCAGGCTGGCTCAGTGGTGAGGTGAGAAGGGCCGAGGCATTACGCCTTAACTCCTGCCACACCAGCGAACAAATAAGCATTTGAAGTTGAAAATTATTGTTGCTGTCTTATTGGCTGCCTGAAGGGATTAGTCTCTGACAGCGGTGGTCAAATTGAGGAGCACTGCCTTTCTTTTATTTGGATAGTTGAATTTTAAGTTTGCATAGATTGCGGGGGTGATTCAGAATCAGATAAGTCCAGTGTGCACAGCCCAGCGAAGAAGCAAAGACTGCACACAACATTCCAGGCTACCTGGAAATCTTCCTTTGACTAGGTAGGTGACAGCAGGAAAGGGAGAATATATGGATTCTGCAAGTTACACTCCTGTGATTTAACCATAGGCCACAGAGGACGCCATGATCTGCAGTGCCATGCAGCTTCAGAGAAGCACTGCAACAATGTCAAGCATGCCACATCTGGACAGAAGCTCTCTAATATTTTTGCAGCACAAGCAAGCTCAAAAGTTACAGAGGCTGAAGTAGCTTTCGTCGCAATGCTTGCAGAGCACAAATACAGGTTACTCACCTGTAACAGGAGTTCTAGGAATGGTATATGTTGTTCATCCACACTTATTGGCAGGTATCCTTGCCGCTTTAAATCTTGCCGGAAGGTCTTCAAGCTGGCTCCTCCCACCCACCCGGGTGGTATAACTCTCGGCTCCACCCCATGACGCCAGATCTGGCCCGCTGGAAGCTCAGGTTGTGCCGAGAGGCCGGGGAGGTCGGGTGGGTCGTGTGGATGAACAACATATACCATTCCTAGAACTCCTGTTACAGGTGAGTAACCTGTATTTCTAGGGACATGGATATGTTGTTCATCCACACTTATTGGCAGACTCCTAGCAGTTCTCCGGGAGGAGGGAGGCAAGGCGACACCCCGATACTTACTTGGGAAAAGAGACTGGAGAACCGAGGCCCCAAAATCAGCATCCGGCGTGACTCAAGGTTGATGTGGTAATGGGTGATGAAGGTGTGTGCTGACTCCAAGTAGCAGCCCTGCAGATTTCCTGGATAGGGACGTCCCTGGAAGCAGCCACTGATGCAGCAGTATGGCGGGTAGAATGAGCTCTTATCCTCTGGGAGACTCCATGCCCGCCAACCTATAGCAGAGATCTATGCAGGAGGTGACCCACCTGCTTATAACGTCCGCTTGGCTGCAGGTCTGCCAGATGCTGGCTTCAGCGTAGGTGACAAACAGCTGGCGAACTCTCCCGAATTTCAGCCGTCGCTTTGTATAGTTAGCGCCCTTCTAGGGTCCAGAGTATGGAGCCTATATTCGGCCTCCGAGGTGTGATTGGGGTAGAACACCGGCAGAGTCAACACCTGGTTAAGGTGAAACTCCGACACCACCTTCGGAAGGAATTTCAGGTGGGGGCGCAGGACAACCTTGTCCCTGTGGAAGACCAGGTAAGAAGACTCTATGGAAAGTGCCTGGAGCTCTCCCATCCTTCTGGCTGACGTAATAGCCACCAAGAAGGCGGTCTTCCACGACAGGTGAGAGAGATCACACCTGTGCATTGGTTCGAATGGCTTGCCCATGAGCTTTGCTAGTACCAGCAGTAGATCCCACGGAGGTGGAGGTTCTCGCACCGGAAGGGAAATGTGATCAAGGCCTTTGAAAAAGCGCCAGACCACCTTCTCCTGCGCTTACATCGACTGCTTCCCGGCCTGCTCGTAAGCAGAGATGTTGCTGCAGGTGCACCCTTAGGTCGTCGACCCAAGCCCTTGATTAGAAAGGGACCATAAATAGTCCAAGATGCTTGCCAAGGAACAGGAGGAAGGGTCCAGGCCCTTGCCTGACACCAAATGGAAAACCTCTTCCATTTGAAGTCATAGCATTTTCTGGTTGACTCTTACGGACGCCTCAACTACATTGAGGACCTCGTGGAAAGACCCAAGGCCTGGAACTCTGCCGCTCAGGAACCAGGCCGTCAGGTGCAGGGATTGAAGGTCCGGATGGAACACCTTCCCTGATTGACTGAGAAGCAGGTCCGGCAAGCTGGAAGCTGCCGCGGAGCCTGGAGCTGAGACTGAGGAGATCTGGTACCAGAACTGGCGAGGCCAGTCTGGGGCCATCAGAATCACCTCGCCTTGTCCCTCCTCGCCTTGAGAAGCACCTTGTGGATCAAGGGAAATGGGGAAAAGGCGAGAAAGGCCTGGGGTCCACTGCCTCGAGAGGCATCCCCTGCAGCGAGCCCTGCTGAGGGGCGGGCATGGAACAGCCTCAACCGCGTTCTCCTGAGGCAAACAGGTCCACCTGAGGTGTGCCCCAATGGGAGAACAGATGCTGTACTACCTCCGCAGGAGAGACCACTCGTGGGATGCAGCCCCTATCCGGCTTAGGGCATCGGCCAGGGTGTTGGAGGCTCCTGCCACATGAATGGCTAGAGATCCACCTCCAGGCTGCTTGAAGTGACCAAATGCGGAGGCTTCCTTGCATCAGAGGCATGGGCGCATCCCGCCTGGCGGTTTAGATAGTACATGGTCGTGGTATTGTCCGTCTGGACCGGAACCACTTGACCACGGAGGAAACAGAGCAAAGGCGGTCAGAGCTAGGCGGACCGCTCGGGCTCCAGCAGGTTGATATGGCATTGGGACTCCGCGGGACCAGAGGCCATGCACTCTGTGCTCCCCAGATGGGCACCCCAACCCATCAGAGAGGCGTCGGTCGATAGAGACCGTCGGCTCAGGGCGGACAAGCGGGATGACCTCCTGCAAATGAGCTGGAACGATCCACCACTGGAGAGCGTTCCACCTCCTCTGTGTCACCGACACAAGCTGGTCCAAAGGATCGAAGCGTTGTGACCACTGACTGGCCAGTCCCCATTGAAGGGAACGCATGTTCCAGCAGGCCCAACAGACCACGCTGGTGCAGGCCGCCATGAGACCCAAGAGGCGCAGGAAGTCCCGGGCAGGGCGCAATTGCCCAACCAGAAATGATTGGGCAAAGGAGGAAAGAACCTCGGCCCTGTCCGCCGGGAGCCGCGCTCTGGCTCGAAGAGAGTCGAGCTGCGCCCCGATGAACAGAATCACCTGCTTCGGCTCGAGTTCGACTTAGCCTCGTTGATGAGGAGGCCCAGTTTGAGAGCAGATCTGGAGGCCAGATCTCTGGACCACTCCACCTCCTGTCTGGAGGGCTGCTATCAGCCAATCGTCCAGGTAAGGTACACCCAGACCCTCGGCGCCGCGAAATGCTGTCACCACTGCCATGCATTTGGTGAAGATCCTGGGAGCTGGAGACAAGCCGAAGGGCAAGGCTCGGAACTCGAAAAGGATCCTTCTGCTCGAGCGAAGGAATCTCTGGTGAGACAGACGGATAGGGACGTGAAAACGCGTCCTGCAGGTCCAGAGAGCAGAACCACACCAGCGTTCCAAGGATGGTACTATCTGAGCCAGAGTGACCATCCTGAAGGTTCGAGACTAGGAACTTGTTTAGGTCGTGTAGGTCGAGAATGGGCGCCAGCCCCATCCGTTCGGAACCAGGAAGTACCTGGACACAAACCCTGGGTCTGAGGGGGTCCGCTACCACCTGATCACCTCCTTTCGGGAGGAGGCGGTGATGTCGGCTCAATGAGCCGACGTGACTCGGATCCCAGGCCCCAGGTGCGACGGCTCTGAAGGGTGGGGCCTGCTCGAATTCCAGAGGCAGGCCTTTTCCCACCACCTCCAGTACTCACCTGTCCGGTGGTAGCGGACCAGGCGGAAAGGAAGTTGGAGCCGTCCCCACGGGGAACCTAGGGGTGGCTGAGGGGATGGGGGCGACCCCCTCAGCCCGTCACTGGGCAGGCTTGGAGGAGGGACCGGCCGGGACCTCCTGGGCCTTCCTCCCTGCCTCCTGTTAGAGAAGCGGCGGCTTGGGTTTGGGATGCCAAGGCGGAGCCTGCTGGCCCTGACGTTGCTGGGCGGGTCGCGGGGCGAAGGATGAAAGGAGCTTAGGCTGTGGTTTGCAGCCTTTGTCCTTCTGAGCTGGAAGAGACCAGTCCAAGGTAGCATTGGACTCTCGATCCTCTGCAGGTGACCTTCCACCCCAGGGCCGAAGAGGTCAGTCCCCAAAAGGAACATCCGCCAACTTGTGCTGGGCATCCAGTAAAGGTGGATATCCCGCCAGCCGATGACACATGGCCACTCGGCCGCCCGACCTGGCACATGAGTCCCGATGTCTAACGCAGTCTGGAGCTGCTGTTAGCCACTGCCCTGCCCTGGTCCGCACCTGCCTGACTGTAGTCTGCAGATCTGCGGGAGATGAGACAACCTCATCCAGGGGAGCCCAACAGGGCGTGAGAAAAATGTGCCATGAGGAGGCCGAACTGGCCTGGCGAGAAAGCCGAGAGAGGACGCAGCATAGACTTTTAGCCCGGCGCCATCCAATTTCTTGGATTCCTTGTCGGAGGTTTGTCCACATCCTGGCGTTCCGGCATGCGGGCAGCTCTCGTGATCCAACCCCTCGGCCGAGGGGAGTTCAAAAACCGGACAGGGAACGGTGGGACCTCATACTTCCTGGCCAACCTAGCTGAAGGTGCAGGGCAGGAAGCAGGATACTATAAAGTTCAGAGCGGACCCACTAGCTAACCCGGCCACGGAAGAGCCTCGTGGGAGAATCCTCGGTCCAGAATCTCCGTGAGGGGATACCTGGCCCGCTTAAGCGGGTTGAGCTCATCCCGGTGGACTTTGAGATGAGTCGAAGCAACCCTAAGAAGGACGAGGGCTATCGTCCATTGACTGTCCCCCGAGGACTCCAAGTCTATAGCTTGGAGAAGAGGAGGAACCATCATCGGACTCAGAAGAGTCCTCAAAAAACTGCCTCGACGTGAGCCAACCTCCTGCCGAGGTTTGATCGGAGTGAGGGTGACCGACAGCCTATGGGGCAAACCCAAAAGCCGACTGAGAATTTTTGGTGCGGGCCCCAACTAATGGCTGTGAGGCGGAGGTTCCACCAGAATCAGTGGGGCAGCTGGAATTGGCGAACAACCGATCTGAGAACAGGCTCCTCGACTACAACAAGGGGTTGTTTGGCTGCTCGGTGACAGCCACTTAATGGCGGGAAAGGCGACTGGGTCGGCTTATTCCGGTCAAAAGGAGCTGTTGCCACATAAGTTCCTCGTACCTCCGATGCAACTTGAGCCAAAGCCTCCCCTCGTCCGAGGAAGAGCGGCGGCGCCGCTTGTCGCGGTGCCGAGACCGAGACCGCCTATGACGGCGGGATCGGTTGGACCACGAGGATGTCCGAGACTGAGACCGAGAGTCTCGACTAGGCCGAGGAAGGCGAGGAGAAGTGTTGGAAATGGCACTCCCCTCGGCTCGGATGATCCCACCGAAGGCTCCGGAACCGGAGGCACAGGCAGCGACCCGGGATCCTCAACTCCACGGGAACCGGAGAGAGGATTCTCAGCTTCTCCAGCCGACAACCCGTCCAGCGGGTCGAGAAAATCTCGACCGCGTCGGCGGAGTCTCGACAACTGGCCTGGCGGGGACACCGTGAAGCCAGTGGCGAAGCTGAGGGTCAGCAGTGGAGCTGTCGACAGGGAGGATCTTTCCGCTCCCAAGGCGTCGGAGAGACTTTCAATTTCGAACTTTCGAAGAATTAGGAACCAGTCTTAGCACAACGCGTTAGGAGGAACCTGAACTTCAAGCAGTGAGGAAGATCTGGCATCATGGGGGCGGAGCCAGAGTTTACCACCGGGTGGGTGGGAGGAGCCAGCTTAAGACCTTCCGGCAAGATTTAAGCGACAAGGAACCTGCAAATAAGTGTGGATGAACAACATATCCATGTCCTAGAACCTATTTCTAGGGACATGGATATATTCATCCACTATCTAACAGACTCCTAGCAGTTCTCCGGGAGGAGGAGGCAAGCGCACACCCCGATGCCTCTTGGAAAGAGAGACTGGAGAACCGAGGCCCAAAACCAGCATCCAGGCGTGACTCAAGGTCGATGTGGTAGTGGGTAATAAAAGGTATGTCCGACTTCAGGTAGCAGCCCTGCAGATATCCTGGATAGGGCGTCCTGGAAACAGCTACTGATGCAGCGGTATGGCGGGTGAGAATGAGCTCTTATCCTCTGGGGCTCCATGCCCGCCAACCTGTAGTCGAGCTCTATGCAGGAGGTGATCCACCTCCCTTTGAGTCCGCTTGCTGCAGGTCTGCAGAGTGCGGCTTCAGCGTGGGTGACAAACAGCTGGCGAACCTCTCCCGAACTTCAGCAGTCCGCTCCTTACTATAAGCAAGCTCATCTAGGGTCCAAAGTATGGAGCCTATACTCAGCCTCCGAGGTGTGACTGGGGTGGAACACCGGCAGAGTCAACACCTGGTTAGGTGAAACTCCGACACCACCTTGGAAGGAATTTGGGTGTGAAAGCAGGGACAACTTTGTCCCTGTGGAAGACAGGTAGGGAGACTCGATGGAAGCGCCTGGAGCTCTCCATTCTTCTGGCTGGCGTGATAGCCACCAAAAGGCGGTCTTCCACGACAGGTGTGAAATACAGCACCTGTGCATTGGTTGAATAACGCCCATAAACAGCCAATACCAGCAGTAGATCACGGAGGTGGGTTCTAGCACGGAGAAATGTGATCAAGGCCTTTGAAAAAGCGCCGACCACCTTCTCCTGCACCACTGACTGCTTGCCGGCCCGCCAGTAAGCAGAGATCTGCTGGGTGCTGTAAAGATTAAAGTCAAGCACAAAGCCCTTGCTGTGAAAGGGACGCAGGTAGTCAGAATGCTTGCCAAGGGGCAGTCGGAAGGGTCAAGCCCTTCCCCTAACACCAAATGGAGAATCTCTTCCATTTGAAGGCATAAATTTCCTGGTCGACTCCTACGGGATGCCTCAAAGGCGCTGAGGACCTTGTAGGAAAGACCCAAAGCCTGGAACTCTGGCAGCTCCAGGAACCAGGCCGTCAGGTGCAGGGATTGAAGGGTCTGGATGGAATACCTTCCCTGATTGACTGAGATCAGGTCCAGGGGGCTAGAAGCTGCCTTGGGAGCCTGGAGCTGAGGCTGAGAGATCTGGATATCAGAACTAGGCGGGACCAGTCTGGGGCTACCAGAATCACCTGTGTCCCTCCTCACCTTGAGAAGCACCTTGTGGATCAAGGAAATGGGGAAAGGCGTAGAAAACCCGGGTCCATGGCCTCAGAAGGCATCCTGCAGCGAGCCCTGCGGAGGCAGGCATGGAACAGACTGAGCTTCGCATTCTCCCTGAGGCAAACAGGTCCACGAGGCGTGCCCCAGTGGGAGAACAGATCTTGTACTACTTCCAGCAGAAGAGACCACTTGTGAGACGCAGCCCCTATCCAGAGCAGGGCATCGGCCAGGGTGTTGGAGCTCCTGCCATGTGAATGGCTAGGAGATCACACCTCCAGGCTGCCTTACGAGGGACCAAATCGGAGGCTTCCATACATAACAGCATGGGCGCATCCCGCCCTGGCGGTTCAGACAGTACATGGTCGTGGTGTTGTCCGTCTGGGCCTGAACCACTTCACCCATGAAAACGGAGCGAAGGCGCTGAAAGCTAGACGTACCACTCAGAGTTCCAGCAGGTTGATATGGCATCGGGAATCTCGAGGGGACCAGAGGCTGTGCGCTCGGTGTTCCTCCAGATGGGCACCCCAATCCATCAGAGATGCGTCGAGAGAGAGAGAGATAGAGATCGTCGGCTTGGGGCGGATGAACGGGATGCCCTCCTGCAGATGTGCTGGAATGATCCACCATTGGAGAGCGTTTCACATCTCCTGGGTCACTGTCACGGGCTGGTCCAACGGATCGCAGCGTTGTGACCATTTGCTGGCCAGTCCCCATTGAAGGGGATGCATGTACCAACGGACCACACTGGTGCAGGCCGCCATGAGGCCAAGAAGTCGGGCAGGAGCAGTTGCCCAACCAGAAATGATTGGGCAAAGGAGGAAGAACATGACCCTGTCCGCGAGGCCATGCTCTGGCTTGCAGAGAGTCGAGCTCTGCCAGATGAACAGTATCACCTGCTCTGGCATGAGTTCCGACTTGGCCTCGCTGATGAGGAGGCCAACCTGAGGCAAACCTGGAGGCCAGATCTCTGGACCGCTCCACCTCCTGTCTGGAGGGGCTGCTATCAACCAACCGTCCAGGTAAGGGTACAACCGGACCTGACGACATGAGAATGCTGTCACCACTGCCATGCATTTGGTGAAGACCCTGGGAGCTAGAGAGGCCGAGGGCATGGTCCGGAACTCGTAAAGGATCCCTCTGCTCTGAAGTGGAGGAATCTCTGATGGGACAGACAGTTGGGATGTGAAAGAACAGCTCCTGGAGGACCAGGGAGCAGAAACAAAAACCTCGTTCAGGATGGGATTATCTGAGCCAGAGTGACCATCCTGAAGGTTTGAGACAGGAACTTGTTCAGGTCGTGCAGGTCGAAATGGGCGCCAGCCCCGTCCATCTTGGGACAGGAGGTACGGACGCAAACCCCAGGTCTGGAGGAGGATCCGCCACCTTCCTGATTACCTCTTTTTCGGGGAGCAGGGCAATATCATTTCGGAGGCCGGGCAAGGAGGCTGGGACCCCGTGGCCCCAGGCGATGGCGAAAGGTGGGGCCTGCTCGAACTCCAGAGGCAGGCCTTTCTACCACCTCCAACACCCAGCGGTCCGTGGTGATAGCGAACGCAGGCGGAAAGGAAGTAGCTGAGCCATCCCCCAGAGGAACCCAGGGGGGTGGCGAGGGCGGGGGCAGCACCCCTCAACCCGTCACTGGGCAAGCTGGAGGAAGAACAGCCGGGGACCTCCTCGGCCTTTACCTCCTTGCTTCCTGTTGGGAAGCATGAAACTAGGTTTGGGACACCAAAGCACGACCTGCCTGGCCCTGTTGCTGGTGCTGCTGGGCCAGTCGAGCAGAGAGCGAAGGACAAAGGACTTCTGCTGCTGCTGTGACCTTTGTCCCTCTGGGTGGAGGTGCCCGAGTCCAGGGTGGCATTGGACTTCTCGATCCGCTGGAGTGTCCCTCCTCCAGGGCGAAGAGTCAGTCCCAAAGGGGCGTCCACCAACTTTGCTGGGTATCCGCCCGTGAAGGTGGATATCCTCAGCACGCCCTGTCACACATGGCTACGCGCAGCGGCGACTGACCTAACACAGGAATCACCTATGTCCAGGCAGTCTGGAGATGCTGCCGCCACCGCCTACCCTGGTCTTGCACCTGGAGGACCGTGGTCTGCAGGTCAGGCGGAGATGAGGAACAACCTCATCCAGGAGCCCATGAGGCGTGGGGAAGTGTGCCATCAGCACACGGCCGAGCTGGCCTGTCAGGAGGCCGAGGAGGCGCAGCGTACACCTGCGCCCGGCAAAGTCCAGCTTTTGGACTCTTTGTCAGGGTGGCTTATCCACATCGGCGTTACCAGGCCGGAAAACACTGTCGGTAACTAACCCCTCGGTAGAGTGTTCGAGAAACGGGCAAAGAGCCGGTAGGGACGGATACTTCCTGGCCATCCTGGCGAGGCGCAGGACAGGAAGCAGGCCGCTGCCAAGCTCAAGGCTGGGCCGACAATGGCCTCAGCCACCGGAAAGAACCTCCGTGAGAGATCCCTTGGTCTAGAATCCCATCGGGGATACTTGGCCCATTTGGACACGGCTCGAGCTGCATCCCAGTGGACTCCAAGATGAGTCAAAACAGACCCAAGAAGGACGATGGGCTTGTGTCCCAGACTGGGCCGGAGGACTCCAGATCGAACTGCCTGGAGAACAACGAGGAATCATCGTCGGTTCTGAAGAGTCTGCAAGAGCTGCCTCGGCCTGAGCCACCCTCCACCTGCTGGGGACAGTCGGGAGTGAGGGTGACTGACAACCTGTGGGGCAGGCCATGACCCGACCGAGAATTCTTGGTTGGTGCCCCCGACTTCGGTTGTGGAGGCGGAGGTTCCACCACAATCGGTGGAGCAGCTGGTTTCGGCCGAGCAATCGGCCCTGGAGCGGGCAACTCGACTGGAACGAGTGGTTGCTTCAGACGTTCAGGCGACAGCCACTTGATAGCCGGGGTCTTGGCCGGGATAAGCTTAGGCCGGACAACGCAACTGCTGCCACATAAGGTCCTCGTGGCGCGGGCGCAGCTGCGCAGCTCTCTCACCGAGGAGGAGGACAACGAGAATGGCGTGTCGTTGCGCCCGGTACAAGGCCGAGACCGCCCGATGTCGGTGGGAGCGGCTGGACCAAGAGAGGTCGAGACCAAGACCTTCGGAGGCGAGGGTGGGTCTGGGAAGGGGCAGGGGACATCTGCTCTTCCCTCAGCTTGGGCACTTTAGCCGGGGACTGTGGCCCAGAAGGCGCAGGCAGATCCTCGGTATCCACCGAGGGAACCGGTGAAGGAGGGTTGTCGGCTTCTCCAGTCGACAGCCCGTCTAACGGATCGAGAAAAATCTCGACTTCGTCGACGGGAGTCTCGGCAGGCTGGCCTGACAGGGGCACCGTGAAGCCAGTGGCCTCAGCCGCAACCTGACCGAAGTCGACGGTCGGCTGCCTGGGGAAAGGGACCTCTCCCGCTCCCACGAACGCCGACGGTGGGACTTACCTTTCGACTCCTTTTTCTTGGGCCAAGAAGAATGTCCCGAAGGCCCCTCTCCTTTCGTGGAAAGGGACTGACAAAGCTCCTTGAATGAAGCTGTATATGAAGAACTCAGAGAGAGCGGGATAAATGCCACAGCCGAGGAGGAAGATCGGCCCGGGCGCCCTCCTCCTCGAGGCGATCAACTGCTCGAGCTGCTCAGCTGAGCCAGCCGCCGGGACACCGTCATAATGAGCCTCTTTAGATTTTCAGCGAAAGCGCGTTTTTGGGGTGCCGAGCTTCAATCGAGACAGTCGCGATCGTCCAGAAAGTTGGCCGAGAAGAAGCGGCACAACTCGCAGGCCTGCGGGAGTGCGTGATCTGGGCCTAGGCAGTGAGCGCGCGTGGAGTGCCGGATCTGTCCTGGACATTTCTGCCCGCAGGGCACCTCCGAAAGCTGGGAACAGATTTGTCCCCAGCAGCCAGGGAAGATGAGGCCGAAGTTTAGAAAACTTCAAACCAATTTCAGACCAACGCAAGAGTTAGGATCCAGTCTAAAATGCAGGCGCTAGGAGGGAACCTGAGCTTCCAAGCAGTAAGGAAGATCTGGCATCATGGGGCAGAGCCGAGAGTTTTACCACCTGGGTGGGTGGGAGGAGCCAGCTTGAAGACCTTCCAGCAAGAATTAAAGCGGCAAGGATACCTGCCAGAAAGTGTGGATGAACAACATATCCATGTCCCTAGAACTGTTAGTTACAGTATTCTTGTGGGTTATTTTGATGAAGAGCAAGGAAAGCATGCAATAAAGTTCTTGGATATGCCTGAGTGTGTCTCAGGAACTGGACAAGGCATGTTTGACTGTCTTATGGAAACCCTAAACAGATTTCACATCCCAACGGACAATCTTGTTGCACTGTCAACTCAACTGACAATGCTGCTTCCATGATCGGCAAAAGGAACTCCTTGTTATCAAGGCTCCAAACCCTAAATCCACATATTGTCAACATGGGATGTCTCTGCCACCTGGCAGATATCTGCAGCAAAGCAGCAGTAAAGCTGAGCTTGAACAAGGTTGTTAAGAGGATGCTGGATCTGTGGCCTGCACTCCTGTCCTATTTCCGGTCAGCAGAACAAAGACCAGCAAAAGTGGAGAGCATCACCAAAAGGCTGGACAGCCATGAAATCCGAATGCAGTTTATGTTCTTAAAATATGGACTTGAACCTTTGTGCCAGTTCAACCAACAGATGCAAAAAGGTGATAGCCAACTAATGACTTTGAATTCGGACATATCTCGACTCATCCATATATATGCCGGCAGAGTCCTGTGCCCAGGAAATTGCTAAATGACTGTGATACTACCATTCTGGACACTCCTGAAAGTTTTCTATGCCACAGTGTCCTTTGTCTAGGGGCAGAAATAAGACAGTACATGAAGGACCAGGTAGACAGCATTGCTGGGACAGTCATAGAAACCAACACGTACCAGAAAGCAGTTTTGTTTTATTCTACTGTCTTATCTAAAATACTAAAGAAATTTCATGTGAACAACAAGTTTGTGCAAACTATAGGACTTGTTCTCAATCCATCATCGAAGCTCAAGGTAACATCTTCTATGATATCAGACTTGGCAGCTCATCTGGGAATCTGCAAGACCACAGAAGAGAAGGACACATTACTGGATGAATTTTCTGTGTACCAGTTTTCAGATACAGGCACCCTAACTGGACCAATAAATGGACCCCATTCAGCCCAGCCAAAATATTGGGCCAGAGTACTACAAACTGTTGGTGGAGACAGTTCACTGCAGTGCTTCAGAAGGTTGACGATGGTACTACTTTGCTTGCCTCATACAAATGCAGAGGCACAGCAAGCTTCTAGCATGGTGCGTAAAGTCAAAACATAATGCTACAACATTCCTTGCATCCCAAAACGCTAAACTCTTTGCTGGCAATCAAGATGAATGAGGAGCGAGACTGCTCTGATGTTCAGTATTCGAAGGAGACTCTTGCTGCTGTTGCCAGAAAAGCAACAGCCTCTATAATAAAGAACACCAGACCACAATGTAGACATAGACAACATGTCTCACACTCCCACAGTGTTTTGAAGGAAGAGATTGACATTTTGTGGTCCTACAGCTGTGATTTATATGTTTGCAGTTGCATATACTGTTTTTAGTGTCCAGCTGCCAGCAGGTGTTTGTGGTTACATGTGAATACACTTTTATTATTAAAGTTCAGTAATTGCTTACTTGTGTTTTTAAGGTTTAACTTTCAAGCCCTTTATCACTGTTTTATTCACTGGTGGTGCTTTTATCTAGTATAGTTAGTATATTACAGTATAGTATTATAATTGCAGTATTCAACACACTTTTATTTTTATATATTATAGTGTAGTATTAGCATAGTTTCAATACACATTTAACTTTACAATTGCCTCAAATGCTCTACAAGTAGTTGTTTTTCTTTCATTCAGTAGTGCTCCATTAGTATAGTTTCAATAAACTGTTTCATGATGTCCTCAAATAAGTGATCATTTTTCATTCTCAAGAGGTGTACTCACAGATTAAATCAATAAAATGTTAACACACATGTAGGATTTCCATCACTCTTTATTTTAATTAAGGACACACACATTTAGAATTTGCCCATTCTTTATATTAATTAAGGACACACACATTTAGGATTTACATCACTCTTTATTTTAATTAAGGACACATAGATACAACACATTTTCATTTTCTCTTTAATTTGCAACACAAACCACACACCAAGCATACAAACAACAATTTTACTGTGGTAAAATCAGTTTTATTCATTTTACATGAAAACATCAGGTGTATGCACTGCCGCGTGAAAAATCAGACGTACCACGTTTTTGCCATTTGTCACACATTTTGTAGCCCTCTGTCACACGTTGGCAAGTTGGGAGGTTGAGAGATATGGAGGAACCCACCCTTGTAGATTATCAAATTTCTTTAGCAAACTGCAGATGTTGATGGAGGCTATACAGATCCCCGGGTGCAGTCTGATTAGTTGGCGGCAAGGGGGAAGGACCAGAGTTAGGGTGGATGTTTCCAGAGATCAGGAGGAGTAACATTAATACCCATAGGGAGGCGAGCCTCAGATTTGTTAATGCCCAGGAGCGTGTTTGGGTAGTACAAGCGGGAAGCAGCACACAGACAGTGGTGGGCATATCCATTAAGAAGGGAGAGGTGAAACAAGGCAGTGACCAGCGGGAGGTAAGGCCTAGAATACAGTGGCTGGAGATGGGTGGGGGGATTCAGGGAGTTCTGTGGGTTATGGTAGAGGAGGGTGTGTGTGTCCAGGGTAGAAGATGTGGGAGGACTTCATCCAGCGACCCTAAAAGGGTGTGAGAGAAGAATGCCATGATGACAGCCGAACTTGCCGGATGAAGGCTCAAGGAGGAGGCCGCATAGACCTTCCTGGCTGAAAGGTCCAAAAGTTTGGACTCCTTATCAGGAGGTCGGTCAGTGTCAGCAGAACTGCCAGTACGCCTGAACACAGAGGCAGTCACCAGGCTCCAAGCCGAAGGGTGCTCTGTGAACCCCGCAAGGGACCCATGGGCACCACATACTTGAGGGTCATGTGGGCAGACGGAGCTGGACAACTGGCAGGCTGATGCCAAAGTTCTAGAGCCGGGCCAAAAATAGTTTTGGCCACAGGAAAGGCCTCCGTCAGTGTATCCCCTCTCTTAAGGATGTCCATAAAAGGGTACTCCGCCTTTTTCTGAATGGGCTCCAGGGGCATCCCTGTAGATTAAGAAATGAGGTGAAGAATCCCTTGAAAAGACAAGGGACCTTTCTCTATCTCTAAGCCAGTGGTTGATTCATCATCCCCAGGTTGAGAATGTAAGCCAGTGACATCCGAATCCGAGGAATCCGGGTATAACAGCCAACCACCCAGGTCACCTTCGAGCCGCCGAGGACGATCTGGGGTGACCATGACTGACAACCACCGGGGAAGCCTGGTGTCTGGTCTATCTTTCTTGGAAGGAGCCCTCCCACAAGCTGTTTGGGCAGTGGTTCCATCACAATCGGTAGAGAGACTGTCTTAGGCCTAACTGGTGGTTTTGCTGGCTCCGAGGGAGAAGGAGTAACCAATTTAATCGGCTCCGGAGGAGTCAGCTTCAGCCTAGGAGATGAAAGCCAGGTAATGGCCAGGATAGAGATTGGAGTTGGCTTATGCCCAGTAAAAATTTAGCTGTTGCCACATGAGGTCCTCGTAGCACCAATGGAGTTTCCGCTGAAGCCTCTCCTCATCCAAGGAGGACAAGGACGACCGATGGCATCGCCTCTTTTTAGAGTGCTTATGGCTCTTCCTCGGCCTGTTGGTTGAGGGGGTCCGAGACCTCGATCGAGATTGGATGGGCTGACTTGGTCGCTCGGGAGACACCAGTGGGACTGGTGATTTCCCGGGATCAGGGACCACTTCTTCGATAGGAGTCCCAGCAGGCTGGGTCTCCTCATCTGGAAAGACCAGATTAGGGGTTTGATTGAGAGATTCGTCGAGCGGAGTCAGCGACATCGGATAGATGGGATCGATCACTATCCCAACAGCATCGATCGAAAATTCGGTCGACTGACCTGATGGCGAGGCCAAAAAGCCAGCAGCCGAAGAAGCGATCTTGACCGAGGTCAACACTGCATGTTCCTGGGGTCAAGATCTCTCCCACTCCCAAAAATGTCTTCATCCATCTCCCGCTTATGGGATCGAGAATAGTGCAAGCCCGCAGGCACCTCTCCCTTGGTCGGGAGAGAATGGCACAACTCTCGGAAGGAATCTGACAAGGTGGAACCCAGGTTGAGTGGAACGAAGAAGCTCCGAGAAGTCTCTGCAGCAGGAGCTGCCTCCTCCTCGAATGCCTGCATGCACTGCAATTGCTCGGTGGATCCCACAGCCGCTGAAACCGCCCACCGAGCCTCCTTGGATTTCACCGGAGGGTTCCTCTTCTCCGGCCTACCCTGTTTCAGGCGTGCGAGACGTCACAGAGGACGTTGGGATGAAAGGCGAGACACACATCACATTTAGAGGTGTAATGGATCACACCGAGGCAATAGACGCATGTGGTGTAGGGATCGGTGTTAAGACATTTTCTGGCCGCAAGGGCACCGACAAATACCAGGGGAAGATTTGTCTTCCACAATAGAAGCAACAAAATTGTGATCGCTAATGCGAACAATGCAAATTTTCGAAATAACCAAAGGTTTAAAAGCTAGGGCCTACAAGATGCATGAGCACGAAGGAGGCAACCTGAATCTTCCAGTGGAAAGGAAGATCTGGCGTCATGGGGTGCAGCTGAGGTATATACCACTGAGGTGTGTGGGAGAAGCCAGCTTGAAGACTTCCGATGAGATTTAAAGTGGAAGGGGACATGCCAATGAGTGTGGATGAACAACATATCCACGCTCCTAGAAATTAGAGCATACAGTATGTTATCCAAGTGGAACGCAATAGTACCTGCATGTTTGGCATCTCTGACGGATGATAAAGATCGTGACGAACAACTTGGTTATCTCAGCAACAGTATGAGGCATAAAACAGTACACACAGAACGTGAACAAATGCAGTAAGCAGGGTTCAGCCACAATGTAGTACCTCTCACAATCACGTGTCTCATTTGAATTTGTGGGTCCACTGCAATATAGATAAAAATACATTAGAAAATGGTGTAAGGAATCCCAGTGTTCTGATTGGTCGATACGCCTGGTTAGGTGGGCGTCTATCAGTCAACAGAGCCCAGTCATTAAAAGTGCCAGCCAGCCACAAGGCAAATAACATAGATCAGAATGCAAATAGAATGTTAATTTTCACCTGCAGAAATTTTTTTTTCTCGCCTCTTAGCAGGCTAGCTTGTGGTCCTCCCACCCCCCAGCAATATGAGATGATCAACTGTAAACAAATAGCAACTGTAAAAAAACCTAAAGGCAGAAACCAACATTGACAGCGATCGCCTGTACTTGCTGTAAACAGCTCCACAGTCATCATCTTACACTAGTATATTTGTCTCTCCCTCACCCCAAAAAAGCCAGTGGCTAAATTTCTTCTAACATGCCTGCAGCACGCGCCTCAAATAAGCCCAAGTAGCAGTCAGACCCCCAAAGGGCTGCATCCCCATGCAAGACAGTCTCCGTCTCCTCACTCTCACTGCGACCAGCAGTGTGACGGCACTGTACATAACGCTATCTGTAACAGGCTGCCCCTCGATGTTAGCGCCACCACTTCCTCACCACATACCCAAACAGCACTACAATGTAGAGGCAAAACTGGTTTGTTTCAAATTACCCCCACTGTACTGTTGACTGCTCGCCTCTGATAATCGATCGTGGCTCTCAAGACTTCTGCCTTCTTTCCTCACGAAACTCCGCTACCCATGTCCACCACACCCAGAACCTCAGAACAACATTCAACAGTTAACACAAGCCCCACGAAGCCGTGGCAGCTCAAAGGAAGTAGAAACAAGCATAAGCAGTAAGAAGCACCTACCTAAAACAATATTAAAAGGCCGCCTCGTCATCCACGCGTACTGTGTATGCACACTACTTTTCTCCATAATAAATGCTTCTCCCCTCCACAAAATGCTTCAGAAAAAAAAAAAAAAAAAAACACACAAAAATCCTTATCTTCACGGTATTGCGAATAAAACCCACTGCAAATGAATAAGAAAAACGAGCATGTGACAGCTCACTAGAGCGTGAGCATGCTCATCAATATTTAATTACAAATTTAAATGGACAGTCGCACCGTTTATATTCAGTAGTGATATCTCTCTCTCTGTACTTCTCACAAACATCAATTAAAAAACTCAGGTGAAAGAAAAAATGTCAGATAACATTATAGTAAATGTAATATAAATATCTTTTTTTCTTTCTGTGCTGTTATAAAACAAGCATTTGTGAATGCCGAATGTTTGCTTGCTAGCATTGGCATTGGTAGTGTAGGAGTTACAGAGCTGTATAATAGGAATGGCAGTGAAGTATTGAACTGAAGCCAACCCCACCACCACCCTGCAGAGACTGACAGGCATTGGGGTGAGCCTTTGGGTCGTCAGGCAAAACGGCCAAGGCATTTCACCACACCCTACCCTGCAGACACTGACAAGTGTCATGGTGTGCCTTTGGGACTTTGGCCCTTATGCACACCCCATTACATCAGGAAATACAGTGAGATGGGTCCTGTATAGGAGAATGGGGTGAACTTTTGGGCGGAAGAGTCCAAGGCACACCTCGATGCCTCTCATTGGCTGCAGGGTGTGGAATGGTATGAGCATTACAGGCAAGAATCCCAAGTCACACCCATGATGCCTGTCAATCTCTACAGGGTGGGGCATCATGGTCAGAAACCCTAATGCCTCAGGCGTTCGTTAGCATTTTCATACCAATTTTCAACATGGGTTTTTTTGTGACCCCCACCTTATGAACACTAGCAATATCAGTTTGTTAGCAGAAAGCTGATTTCGCACAGCGACTACGCCATTTGGCACCAGAGGTGCGAAAACACATTTCGAACAGGATGTGAGAAATGACAGCTGTAATGTTCATGGGAGGTGCAAAAAATGGCAATCTTGAAAATCTGCTGTGAAAATATTAAAAAAACTGGTGAAATCATGAGCGTGCGTAGAAAATGCGCAATGCACACCCGCATTTCAATTGGTTTGGGGATTTTTTACAGCAGATTGTCAACACAGGGATTTTGGAACCTCTGCTCATGAACAGTGTCACTGTGATTTTCATAATCTGTCCCGAACAGTGATTTCCCACAGTGACCATGAATTTCTGCGCTGGAAGTGTGAAAACACATTTCGGCCATGGTGTGAAAGATGACAGCTGTACTGTTCATAAGGAAGTGTGGAAAAATGCCAGTGGTGAAAATCTGGACTGAAAATATTAGAAATCCATGAACTTACGAGGGTGTGAGAAAACTGTGCAATGGTCGCTCGTAACACAGTCATTTTAGGACTTTTTTCACCAAATTTTTAACATAGCCATTTTAAGACCTCTGCTCATGAACAGTGTCACTGTGATTTTCTTAATCTGTCCCGGACATTGATTTCGCAACCGACTGCGCCATTGTGCGCTACATGGGCGGAAACACGTTTTGGGCAAGATGTGAAAAATGACAGCTGTACTGCTCATAAGGAGGTGTAGTAAAATGGCAATGTTGAAAATCTGGAGTGAAAATATTGAAAATTCACAAACTTACGAGCGTGCATAGGAACAGAGCAACGCATGCTCGAAAAACAGTCATTTTGGGGAATTTTTTCACCAAATTTTTCACATAGCCATTATAACACCTTTGCTCATGAACAGTGTCACTGTGATTTTCTTAATCTGTCCCGAACATTGATTTCGCACACCAACTGCGCCATTGTGCGCTACATGTGCGGAAACACATTTTGGGCGAGATGTGAGAAATGACAGCTGAACTGCTCATAAGGAGGTGTGGCAAAATGGCAATGTTGAAAATCTGGAGTGAACATGTTGAAAATTCGTGAACTTATGAGCATGCGTAGGAACAGCGCAATGCATGCTCGTAAAATACAGGTTACTCACCTGTAACAGGAGTTCTAGGAATGGTACATGTTGTTCATCCACACTATCTAGCAGGTTCCTTGCTGCTTTAAATCTTGCCAGAAGGTCTTCAGGCTGGCTCCTCCCACCCACCCGGGTGGTAAAACTCTCGGCTCTGCCCCATGACGCCAGATCTAGCCCGCTGGAAGCCAGGTTGTGCGTCGAAGCCGGGGAGGTAGGGTGGGTCGTGTGGATGAACAACACATACCATTCCTAGAACTCCTGTTACAGTCGAGTAACCTGAATTTCTAGGGACATGGATATGTTGTTCATCTACACTATCTGGCAGACTCCTAGCAGTTCTCCGGGAGGAGGGAGGGAGGCAAGGCGCACACCCCCTACTTAGGAAATAAAGACTGGAGAACCAAGACCCCCAACCAGCATCCCGGCGTAACCCAAGGTCGATGTGGTAGGGGTAAAATGGTATGCGCCGACTCCCGGGTAGGAGCCCCGCAGAAATCCTGGGTAGGGACAACCCCAGAAGCAGCCACCGAAGCAGCGGAAGGGTGGGTAAAATGAGCACTTATCCCTCTGGGAGGCTCCATGCCCACCCACCAATAGCGGAGGTCTATGCAGGAGGTAACCCACCCGCTCATCGTCTGCTTGGCTGCAGGTCTGCCAGGTGTGGCTTCAGTGTAGATGACAAACAGCTGGCGAACCTCTCCCGAACTTCAGCCCGACACTCCCTGAGAAAGCGAGCACTCAATTAGGGTCCAAATGGAGCCTATATGCAGCCTCCGAGGTGTGAATGGGATTGAACCCCGGCAGAGACAATACCCGGTTAGAGTAACGCTCCGACACCACCTACGGAAGGAATTCGGATGGGGAGCAGGACAACCTTGTCCCTCTGGAAGACCAGATAGGGAGACTTGAAGGAGCGCCTGGAGCTCTCCCAGCCTTCTGGTTGGCGTGGTAGCCCCCGAGGAGGTGTTCTTCCACAACAGGCGAGAGAATCGCACCTGTGCATAGGTTCGAATGGCTTGCCCGTGAGCTAAGCCCATACCAGCATAAGATCCCACAGACGTGGAGATACTCTCCATGGAGGGGAAGCATGATCAAAGCCTTGGAAAAGTGCCAGACCACCTTTCCTGTGCCACCGACTACCTTCCAGCACGCGCCCGGAGGACAGGGGTGGCTGCCAGGAGCACCTTAAGGGTCGTCGACCGAAGCCCTTGCTAAAGAAGAAGAACGGACCACAGGTAGTCCGGAAATACAGGTTACTCACCTGTAACAGGAGTTCTAGGAATGGTATATGTTGTTCATCCACACTTACTGGCAGGTTCCTTGCCGCTTTAAATCTTGCCGGAAGGTCTTCAAGCTGGCTCCTCCCACCCACCCGGGAGGTAAAACTCTCATCCGCGCCCCATGACACCAGATCTAGCCTGCTGGAAGCCAGGTTGTGCGTCGAAGCCGGGGAGGTCGTGTGCATGAACAATATATACAGGTTACGCACCTGTAATAGGAGTTCTAGGAATGGTATATGTTGTTCATCCACACTGTCTGACAGGTATCCTTGCCGCTTTAATTCTTGCCGGAAGGTCTTCAAGCTGGCTCCTCCCACCGACCCGGGTGGTAAAACTCTCGGCTCCGCCTCATGACGCCAGATCTGGCCCGCTGGAAGCTCAGGTTGTGCGTCGAAGCCGTGGAGGTCGGGTGGGTTGTGAGGATGAACAACATATACCATTCCTAGAACTCCTGTTACAGGTCAGTAACCTATATTTCTAGGGACATGGATATGTTGTTCATCCACACTGTCTGGCAGACTCCTAGCAGTTCTCCGGGAGGAGGGAGGCAAGGCGCACACCCCCAATACTTACTTGTGAAAGAGAGATTGGAGAACTGAGGCCCCAAAACCAGCATCCTGGCGTGACTAGAGGTCGATGTGGTAGTGGGTAATGAAGGTATGTGCCGACTTCCAGGTAGCAGCCCTGCAGATATCCTGGATAGGGACGTCCCTGGAAGCAGCTACCGATGCAGCGGTATGGCAGATAGAATGAGCTCTTATCCCTCTGGGAGACTCCATGCTTGACAACCTGTAGCAGAGCTCTATGCAGGAGGTGATCCACCTGCCTATCGTCTGCTTTGCTGCAGGTCTGCCAGGTGCGGCTTCAGCGTAGGTGACAAACAGCTGGCGAACCTCTCCCCGAATCCCAGCCGTGCGCTCCATGTAATAGGCGAGCGCCCTTCTAGGGTCCAAAGTATGGAGCCTATACTGCCTCCGAGGCGTGACTGGGGTGGAACACTGGCAGAGTCAACACCTGGTTAAGGTGAAACTCCGACACCACCTTCGGGAGGAACTTCGGGTGGGGCGCAGGACAACCTTGTCCCTGTGGAAGACCAGGTAGGGAGGCTCGATGGAAAGCGCCTGGAGCTCTCCCATCCTTCTGGCAGACGTGATAGCCACCAAGAAGGCAGTCTTCCACGACAGGTGTGAAAGATCACACCTGTGCATTGGTTCGAATGGCTTGCCCATGAGCTTGGCCAATAGCAGCAGTAGATCCTACGGAGGTGGAGGTTCTCGCACCGGAAGGGAAATGTGGTCAAGGCCTTTGAAAAACACCCGACCACCTTCTCCTGTGCCACCGACTGCTTGACAGCCCGCACCCGGTAAGCAGAGATGGCTGCCAGGCACACCATAAGGGTCGACGACCAAAGCCCTTGCTGAGAAAGGGACCACAGGTAGTCCAGAATGCTTGCCAAGGGGCAGTCGGAAGGGTCCAACCCCTTCCCCTGACACCAAATGGAAAACCTCTTCCATTTGAAGGCAGAGCATTTTCTGGTCGACTCCTTAAGGGATGTCTCAACGACGTTGAGGACCTCGTCGAAAAGACCCAAGGCCTTGAACTCTAGCCGCTCAGGAAACAGGCCATCAGGTGCAGGGATTGAAGGTCCGGATGGAATACCTTCCCCTGACTGACTGAGATCAGGTCCGGGCGGGACGGAAACCGCCTCCGGAGCCTGGAGCTGAGACTGAGGAGATCTGGATACCAGAACTGGCGGGGCCAGTCTGGGGATACCAGAACCACCTGCGCCTTGTCCCTCCTCACCTTGAGAAGCACCTTGTGGATCAAGGGAAATGGGGGAAAGGCGTAGAAGAGGCCCGGGGTTCACGACCTCAAGAAGGCATCCCCCTGCAGCGAGCCCTGCTGAGGGGGGTGGGCATGGAACAGACTCAGCTTCGCATTCTTCCTGGAGGCAAACAAGTCCACCTGAGGCATGCCCCAGTGGGAGAAGAGATCTTGTACTACCTCCGGCAGGAGAGACCACTTGTGAGACGCAGCCCCTATCCGGCTTAGGGCATCGGCCAGGGTGTTGGAGGCTCCTGCCACGTGAATGGCTAGGAGATCTGCCTCCAGGCTGCACACTAGGGACCAAATGCGGAGAGCTTCTTTGCATAACAGCAAGGAGCGCGTCCCGCCCTGGCAGTTCAGATAGTACACGGTCGTGGTGTTGTCCATCTGGACCTGAACCACTTGACCCCATAGAAATGGAGCGAAGGCGGTGAGAGCTAGACGGACCGCTCAGAGCTCCAGCAGGTTGATGTGGCATCGGGACTCCCGAGGTGACCAGAGTCCGTGCGCTCAGTGTTCCCCCAGATGGGCACCCCAACAAATCAGAGATGCATCGGTCGAGAGAGAGACCGTCGGCTTGGGGCGGACGAACGGGATACCCTCCTGCAGATGAGCTGGAACGATCCACCACTGGAGAGCGTTCCACATCTCTTGGGTCACTGTCACGGGCCGATCCAACGGATCGCAGCGATGTGACCACTGACTGGCCAGTCCCCATTATAGGGGACGCATGTACCAACGGGCCCAACGGACCACGCTGGTGAAGGCTGCCATGAGGCCCAGGATGCGCAGGAAGTCCTGGGCAGGGCGCAATTGCCCAACCAGAAATGACTGGGCAAAGGAGGAAAGAACCTCGGACCTGTCCGCCGGGAGCCGTGCTCTGGCTCGCAGAGAGTCGAGCTCTGCTCCGATGAACAGAATCATCTGCTTTGGTACGAGTTCCGACTTGGCCTCGATGATGAGGAGGCCAACCTGAGAGCAAACCTGGAGGGCCAAATCTCTGGACCGCTCCACCTCCTGTCTGGAGGGGGCTGCTATCAGCCAATCGTCCAGGTAAGGGTACACCCGACTCCTCAGTGCCGCTGGAATGCTGTCACCACTGCCTTACATTTGGTGAAGACCCTGGGAGCTAGGGAGAGGCCGAAAGGCGTGGCTCGGATCTCGTAGAGGGATCCCTCCGCTCTGAAGTGGAGGAATCTCTGAAGGGACGGACGGATTGGGACGTGAAAGAACGCATCCTGGAGGTCCAGGGAGCAGAACCACATGCCTTGTTCCAAGGATGGGATTATCTGAGCCAGAGTTACCAGCCTGAAGGTCCTAGACCTTAGGAACTTATTCAGGTCGTGCAGGTCGAGAATGGGGCGCCAGCCCCCCCGTACCTGGACACAAACCCCGGGTCTGAAGGAGGATCCGCCACCTTCCTGATTACCTCTTTTTCGAGGAGCAGGGCAATGTCGGCCCGGCGGGCCAACAGCGAGGCTGCGGACCCCATGGCCCCCCGAGGGGCGATGGCTCGAAAAGGCAGAACCTGCTCAAACTCCAGAGGCAGACCTTTTCCTACTACCTCCAACACCCAGTGGTCCGTGGTGATAGCGGACCAGGCGGAAAGGAAGTGGCGGAGCCATCCCCCCACATGGGGAACCCAGGGGGGAGTGACGAGGCTGGGGCGGCACCCTCAACCCGTCACTGGGCAGGCTTGAGGAAGAACCGGCCGAGGACCTCCTGGGCCTTACTTCCTGCTTCCTGTTGGAGGAAGCCACCGGCTTGGGTTTGGGACGCAAGCTGTGACCTGCTGGCCCTGTTGCTGGTGCTGCTGGGCCGGTCGAGATGCAGGGGCTGAAGGACGAAAGGACTTCTGCTGCTGACGGCGGCCTTTGTCCCTCTGGGCGGAGGTGACCGAGTCCAGGGTGGCATTGGACTTCTCGATCCGCTGGAGGTGTCCCTCCACTCCAGGGCCGAAGAGGTCAGTCCCCAAGAAGGGGACATCCGCCAACTTGTGCTGGGTATCCGCCGTGAAGGTGGATATCCTCAGCCACGCCCTGTCGCATGGCCACCACGGCCGCTACTGACCTGGCAGAGGAATCACCTACGTCCAGAGCAGTCTGAAGCTGCTGCTTCGCCACCGCCCTACCCTGGTCCCACACCTGGCGGACCGTGGTCTGCAGGTCAGTCGGGAGATAAGGAACAACCTCATCCAGGGAGCCCAAGAGCGTGTGGGAGAAGTGTGCCATCAGCACGGCCGAGGTGGCCTGTCAGAGGCCGAGGGAGGATGCAGCGTACACCTTGCGCCCAGGAAAGTCCAGCTTTTTGGACTCTTTGTCGGGGGGCTTATCCACATCCCGAGCGTCACTGGAACGCCGGAAAACGCTGTCGGTGACTAACCCCTCGGCAGAGAGGTGCTCCGAGAAACCGGGCAGAGAGCCGGTAGGGACCGCATACTTCTTGGCCATCCTGGCCGAGGGCATAGGACAGGAAGCAGGCCACTGCCAAAGTTTCAAGGCTGGGCCGACAATGGCCTCAGCCACCAGAAAGGCCTCTGTGGGGGAATCCCCTCAGTCCAGTATCTCAGTCAGGGGATACTTGGCCCGTTTGGACACGGGCTCGAGCTGCATCCCGGTGGACTCCGAGATGAGTCGAAGCAGACCCAAGAAGGACGATGGGCTATCGTCCAATGACTGGCCCCCGGAGGACTCCAGGTCGACCTGCCTGGAGAACAGGGAGGAGTCGTCTTCGGATTCCGAAGACTATGCGAAGAGCTGCCTCGGCCCTGAGCCACCCTCTACCTGCCGAAGATGGTCGGGAGTGAGGGTGACCGACAACCTGTGGGGCAAGCCGTGACCCGACCGAGAATCCTTGGTCGGTGCCCCAGACTTCGGTTGTGGAGGCGGAGGTTCCACCACAATCGGTGGAGCAGCTGGTTTTGGCCGAGCAACCGGCTCTGGAACGGGCAGCTTGACTGGGGCGAGCGGTTGCTTCGGTCGGTTGGGCGACAGCCACTTGATGGCCGGGGTCTGGACCAGAGTCGGTTTAGCACCGGACAACAGCAACTGCTGCCACATGAGCTCCTCATAGCGCCGACGTAATTTACGCCGAAGCCTCCCCTCATCCGAGGAAGAGGACGAGGAGGAACGGTGTCGCCGCTTACCTCGGTATCGAGACCGAGACCGCCGATGTCGGCGGGAACGGCTAGACCGAGGATGGGTATGGGAAGGGGCAGGGGACACCTGCTCTTCCCTCGGCTCGGGCACTTTAACTGGGGACTACGGCCCAGAAGGCACAGGCAGATCCTCGGTATCCACCGGGGGGAGACCGGTGAAGGAGGGTTGTCAGCTTCTCCAGTCGACAGCCCGTCAAACGGATCGAGAAAAATCTCGACTTCTTCGACGGAAGTCTCAGCAGGCTGGCCTGACGGGGGCACCGTGAAGCCAGCGGCCACAGCTGCAACCTCAACTGAAGTCGACGGTCGGCTGTCCGGGGAAGGACCTCTCCCGCTCCCACGAACGCCGACTGGTGGGACTTACCTGACTCCTTCTTCTTGGGCGAGAAGAATGTCCCGATGGCCCCTCTCCCTTCGTGGAAAGGGACTGACAAAGCTCATTGAACAAAGCCGTGTCAGAGGAACTCAGAAGGCGGGATAAATGCCGTGGCAGGGAGGAGGAAGATGCGGCCTGGGCTGCTTCCTCCTCGAGGCGATCATCTGCTCGAGCTGCTCAGCCAAGCCAGCCGCCGCGGACACCGCCCATCGAGCCTCTTTGGATTTCACTGGCGGAAAACGTTTCTCGGGCGCCCGAACTTCAATTGGGCAGTGCGTTCGTTCAGGACGTTGGCCGAGAAAGAGCGGCACAACTCGCAGGCCTGCGGGTCGTGATCTAGGCCTAGGCAGTGAGCCGTGCGTGGTCTGGATCCATCCTGGACATTTTCTGCCTGCAGGGTAACTCTGAAGCCGGGAATAGATTTGTCCGCCACGGCGCGAGGGAAGATGAACCGAAGTTTAGGAAACTTCAAAACCAATTTCGGACGAACTGAAGAATTAGGATCCAGTCTAAAACGCAGAGCACTAAGGAGGGATCCTGAGCTCCAAGCGGTAAGGATGATCTGGCGTCATGGGGCGAAGCCGAGAGTTTTACCACCCCGGTGGGTGGTTGGAGCCAGCTTGAAGACCTTCTGGCAAGATTTAAAGTGGCAAGGAACCTGCCAATAAGTGTGGATTGAACAACATATCCATGTCCCTAGAATGCTCGCTGAGGAACCGGAGAGGGGACCAGGCCCTATCCTAACACCAAATGGAGAACTCTTCCATTTGAAGGCATAGCATATCTGGTCGACTCCTGGCAGGACGCCTCAACAACATCGAGGACCTCGCGAGAAGACCCAAGGCCTGGCCACTAGCCGCACAGGGACCAGGGCGCCAGGTGCAGGGATTGAAGGTCCGGATGGAATACCTTCCCTGACAACAGAGATCAGGACCAGGCGGGCTGGAAGCCACCTCAGGAGCCTGGGGCTGAGACTGAGGAGAGCTAGATACCAGAGCTGGCAGAACCAGTCTGGGGCTACCAGAATCACCTGCGCCTAGTCCCTCCTCGCCTTGCCTGTGGATCAAGGGAAATGGGGGAGAGGCATGAGAAGAGGCCCGGGGTCCGCGGCCTCAAAGGCATCTCCTACAGTGAACCCTGCTGAGGGGGGCGGGCATGAGACAGTCTCGGCTTTGCATTCTCCCTGGAGGGAAAAAAGGGTCCGCCCGAGGCGTGACCTAGAGGGAGAAAGATCTTCTGCTACCTCCGGCAGGTAAGATCACTCGTGAGGCGCAGCCCTTATCCAGCTTACGGCATCAGCCAGGGTGCTGGAGGCTCCTGCCATCGAAGTTGGTAGGAAAACCGCCTCCTGGCTGCGCATGAGACCAAATGCGGAGAACCTCCTTACGCAATGGCAAGGGGTGCGTCTGGCCCTGGCGGGTTAAGTAGCACATGGTCGTAGTATTGTCCGCCTGGACCTAAACCACTTGACGTCGCACAAATGGAGCGAAAACGGTGTGAGCTAAGCGGACCGCATGAAGCTCCAGCAGGTTGAAACGGCATCGGGACTCCCGAGGGGACCAGAGGCAGTGCACTCTGCACTCCCCTTGATGGGAACCCCAACCCATCAGAGATGCATCAGTCGCAGAAGACCGTCGACTCAGGGCGGACGAACGGGATGCCCTCCTGCAGATAAGTTGGAACAGTCTGCCATAGGAGAGCGTTCCACAACCCCTGGGTTACTGTCACAGGCTGGTCCAAAGGATCGCAGCATTGTGACTGCTGGCTGGCCAGCCCCCATTAAGGGGACACATGAACCGGCGGGTCCAATTGTACCATGCTGGTGCAGGCCGCCACGAGGCCCAGAAAGTCCCAGGTAGGGTGCAATTGCCAAATCAGACATGATTAGGTAAAGGAGGAAGAACCTCGGCCCTGTCCGTCGGGAGCCGAGCTCTGGCTCGAAGAGTCAAGCTCTGTCCCGATGAAAGGATCACCCGCTATGACACGAGTTCCAACCTGGCTCCGTTAGAGAGGAGACTGGTCTGGAAGAGCAACCTAGAGGGCCAGAACTCTGGACCGCCCCTCCGCTCTGGAGGGTTGCAGTCAGCCCGCCATCCGGTAAGTGCGCGGACCCTTTGCGCCCAGAAGAATGCTGCTGAGAAGAGGCCCGAAGGTATGGCCTGGAACTCGTAAAGAGATCCCCCGCTCTTGAAGCAGAGGAGTCTCCCAAGAAACAGACGGATCGAAGTCTGAAGAATACGTCCTGGAGGTCCAGGAAATAAAGCCACATGCCTTGTTCCGAGGATGGGATATCTGAGTCAGAGTGACCATCCCGGAGGTTCGAGACTTTAAGAACCTGTTCAGGTCGTGCGGATCAAGGATGGGGCACAAGCCCCCCCATCCGTTTGGGGAACAGGAAAAAAATTGGGCACAAACCCCAGGTCTGGAGGAGGATCTGCCACCTTCCTGATTACCTCTATTCCGAAGGGCAGGGCAAAATCGGCTCGGCAGGCCGACAGCGAGGTTGCGGACCCCGTGGCCCCCCCGAGGCGGCTCGAGGTGGTGGGCCTGCTCGAAATCCAGGGCAGTTCCTCCCTGCACCTCCGACACCCAGCGGTCCCATGGTGATAGCGGACCAGGCGGCGGAGGAAGGGCGAGCCATTTCCCCACAGGGGGAACCAGGAAGGGGTGACGAGGCCAGGGGTGGCACCCCTCAGCCTGTCACTGAGCAGGCTTGGAGGAGGGACTGGCCGAGGGAGCTCCTGAGCCTTTACCTCCTTGCTTCCCCGTAGGGGAAGCCGCTGGCTTGGGTTCAGGATGCCAAGCGGAAGCCTGTCGGCCCTCAGGCTGCTGTTGATGGGCCAGTCATGCCGCAGGGACTGAAGGACGTAAAGGTTGCCGGCGGCCTTTGTCCCTCTGGGCGGGGGTGACCGAGTCCAGAGTGGCATTGGACTTCTCGGTCCCCTGGAGGTGTTCCTCCACTCCAGGGCCGAAGAGGTCAGTCCCCAAGAAGGGGATGTCCGCCAACTTGTGCTGGGTATCCGTAGAGAAGGTGGATATCCTCAGCCACGCCCTGCGGCGCATGGCCACCGTGGCCGCTACTGATGTCGCACAGGAATCACCTATGTCCAAAGCAGTCTGAAGCTGCTGCTTCACCACCGCCCTACCCTGGTCCTGCACCCGCCAGACCGTGGTCCGCAGGTCGGCCGGGAGATGAGGAAGCACCTCATCCAGGGAGCCCAAGAGGGCGAGGGAGAAATGTGCCATCAGTGCAGCCGAGCTGGCCTGTCGGAGGCCTAGGGAGGACGCGGCGTAAACCTTGCGCCCGACATAATCCACCCTTTTGGACTCTTTGTCAGGGGGCCTATCCACAACCTGAGAGTTCACAGAACGCTGGAAGACATTATCGGTAACTAACCCCTCAGCGGAGGGGTGTTCCGAAAAACCGGGCAAAGAACCGATAGGGACAGAATACTTCCTGGCCATCCTGGCCAAGGGCGCAGGACAGGAAGTAGGCCGCTGCCAAAGCTCCAAGGCTGGGCCGACGATGGCCTCAGCCACCGGGAAGGCCTCCAAGGGTGAGCCCCCTCGGTCTAGGATCTCCGTCAGGGAATAAGAGGCCCGTTTGGACACAGGTTCGAGCTGCATCCCGATGAACTCCGAGATGAGCCTAAGCAGACCCAGAAAGGACGATGGGCTGTCGTCCACAGACCAGTCCAGGCAGGACTCCGGCCCTCCCGTCTGGGGAACACGGAGGAGTCATCTTTGGACTCCGAAGGGTCTGCAAAGAGCTGCCTCAGGCCTGAGCCACTCTTCACCCGCCGAGGGCGGGCGGGAGTGAGGGTGACCGACAACCTGCGGGACAGGTCGTGACTCGACCGGGGTTCCACCATAATCGGTGGGGCAGCAAGATTTGGTCGAACAACCGGCCCAGAAGTGGGCACCTCGACTGCAGCGAGCGGTTGCGTCGGCCGTTCCGGTGGCAGCTGCTTGATAGACGGGGAATGAATCGGAGTAGATTGATTCCCGGACAACAGCAACTGCTGCCACATGAACTCCTCGTAACGTCGACGCCATCTGCATTGAAGCCTCTCCTCATCCGAGGAGGGAGACGAGGAGGAACGGTGTTGCCACTTAACTTGGTGCCCCGATCGAGACCGCCGAAGCTGGCGGGAGCAGCTTGACCGAGAAGAGGACCGAGACCGAGACCCAGATCCTCGGCAAAACCGAGGGTGGGTCTGGGAAGGAGCGGGGGACACCCGCTCTTACCTCGGCTCGGACAGAATGACCGAGGACTGCCGCCCCGAAGGTGCAGGCAGAACCTCGGCCTCCACCGGGGAAACCGGCGAAGGGTTGACAGCTTTTGCAGTCGACCGCCCGGGTGACGGGTCGAGAGAAGACTCAACAACGTCGACGGGAGTCTTGGCCGGCTGGCCTGACAGGGACATCGTGAAGCCAACAGCCTGAGCCGCAACCTCGACCGAAGTCGAAGGTCGGCAGACAGGGGAAGGGGACCTCTCCCACTCCCACAAACGCTGACGATGGGACTTACCCTGTGACTCCCTTGACCTGGGCTGAGAGGCAGGTCCGAATGGCCCCTCTCCCTTCGTGGAAAGGGACTGGCGAAGCTCCTTGAATGAAGCCGAATGAGAGGAACTCAAAGAGAGCGGGATAAAAGCCGCGACCGAGGAGTAGGGGGATGTATCCTTGGCCGCCGCCTCCTCCAGGGAGGAAGAGAGATCGAGCTGCTCAGCCGAGACAGCCGACGCGGACACCACCCGATGAGCCTCTAAAGATTTTACTGGCGCGGAAAAATCCTCGGGGCGCCCAAGCCCCAAACGGGCCGCACGATCCTCCAGGACGTTGGTCGAAAGGGCGCAGCACAATTCGTAAACTTGCGGATCATGGTCCAAGTCGAGGCAGTAAACGCACGTGGAGTGCGGATAAGTCCTGGAGATATTCCACCCGCCCGGGCGCCTCCGAGAGCCAGGAAACGAATTGTCCATCGCAGCTGCGAGGGAAAGAAGACCGAAGTTTTAGAAAACTTCAAAACTAAATTCGGACAAACCGAATAATCAGGAACTAGTCGAAAAATGCAGAGTGCTAAGGAAGGAACCTGGGCTTCCAAGCAGTAAGGAAGATCTGGCGTCATGGGGCGAAGCCCCCAGAGTTTGACCACCTGGGTGGGTGGGAGGAGCCAGCTTGAAGACCTTCCGGCAAGACTTAAAGCGGCAAGAAACCTGCCAGATAGTGTGGATGAACAACATATCCATGTCCCTAGAAAGTCATTTTGAATTTTTCACAAATTTTCAACATTAGGTTTTGTGAGCCTACCTCATGAACTGTGACACTGCAGGTTAGTAATCGTCCCGAAGGTGTTCCTGCGCAGTGACCGCGAAATCACCTTTCGGGCCCGATTAACAAAATGACAGTGACAGAATTCATGAGATGGGGTCCCAAAAACCCCATGTTGAAAATTCGGTGAAAAAATTCCCCAAAATGCCTGAGATATGAAGCAAAGTTGAAAACCCTTATGTATTCCATTATACAGCTTACCGGTATTTCTTGGTTCACGGTGGCTTTGAAGAGTGCAGACTTGTTCCAGTCCACGAAGATTGTCGCCTGAATTCGGAGGTAAGTATGGGGTGAGGTGGGGGTGTCTACCCGCGGCAGAGTGCAGAAGAGTGGGCATGGGTGGGGGCAGGACAGTCAGCGAGGAAGGTTTTTGTTTTTTCCTTAGACGACGAGGACTTGTGCCACGCTGGGGTGGGCTCCCAGCATGGCAGCTGGAAGGCTGTTGGGGGGGCAGTGGAGCCACGGGGATTGGGCACCCTGCCAGCCATACGGACTGTTGCCACACTGGGGTGAGCTCCCAGAATGGCACCCAGGAGTCTCTTTGGGGGTACAGTGGAACTGACGGGGATTGGGCACCCCCATCGCCATACAGACTGTTGCCACACTGGGGTGGGCTTCCAGCAGGGCACTTGGAACTCTGTTGGGGGGGGTGTAGCAGAGCCGACGGAGGATTGGGCACCCCCGTCGGCCATACAGTGTGCGTGTGTGGGGGGGAGCATGAGCATGCAATATGCGTGTGTGTGTGTGTGTGTGTGTGTGTGTGTGTGTGTGAGGAGTGAATGAGCATGTGATATCTTATTGCTGCTCACTGAAGCATAGCTCTCCCTTTGAATTGTACGGCACTGCATTTTCAGCTGCTGTCATAGACAGCTGCAGCATTCATTGGCAAACTGTGACTGTGCCTGCAAACACACTGACTGAATTGGAAGACAGGGTGCCACACCTCCGAAAACTCGGATGATGGCACTATGTTTCTTGCACATGTGCAAGTAAACATAAACAAGCATTTGTCAATGCCGAATGTTGCTTGCTTCTATGTGCTGTTTAGGTATTTGGAAGTCATTGGAGTGCAAATATTGAAAATTTGCAAACTTACGAGCGTGCATAGGAACTGCGCAATGCGTGCTCGTAAAACAGTCATTTTTAGGGATTTTTTCACCAAATTTTCAACATAGCCATTTTAAGACCTCTGCTCATGAACAGTGACACTGTGATTTGCTGCATGTTTCCCATACACTGAGTTTGCACACCGACTGCGCCATTGTGCGCTACATGGGCGGAAACGTTTTGAGCAGGATGTGAAAAATGACAGCTGCACTGCTGATGAGGAGGTGTGGTAAAATGGCAATGTTGAAAATCTGGAGTGAAAATATTGAAAATTCGCAAACTTACGACCGTGCGTAGGAGAAGTGCAACGAACACCAGAAAACAGTCATTTTTAGGAATTTTTCACCAAATTTTCAACACAGGCATTTTAAGACCTCTGCTCATGATCAGTGTCACTGTGATTTTCTTCAATGTGTCCCCATACATTGAGTTAAGCACCGACTGCATGGTATGCGCTACATGAACGGAAACATATTTGGCGGATGTGAAAAATGACATGTACTGCTCATGAGGAGGTGTGATAAAATGCCAATGTTGAAAATCTGGAGTGAAAATATTGAAAATTCGCAAACTTACGAGCATGCGTAGGAACTGCGCAACGCACGCTTGTAAAACAGTCATTTTTAGGAATTTTTTCACCAAATTTTCAACATAGCCATTTTAAGACCTCTGCTCATGAACAGTGTCACTGTGGATTTTCTTAATTTGTCCTCTACATTGATTTCGCACACCGACTGCGCCATTCTGCGCTACATGGGCGGAAACACATTTTGGGTGAGATGTAAAAAATGACAGCTGTACTACTCATAAGAAGGTGTGGTAAAATGGCAATGTTGAAAATCTGGAGTGAAAATATTGAAATTCCTGAACTTCACGAGCCTCGTAGGAACTACTGATGCCGCTCATAAAACAGTCATTTTGGAATTTTGGCACCAAATTTTCAACATGGGGTTTTGGGACTCCTTCTCATGAATGATGTCACTGTCATGGCGGTATTTGGGCCGAAGGGTGATTTAGCATCACTGCGCGGTCACTCTGCGAAATCACCCGCCGGACGGCCAGCCATGACAGTGACATCATTCGAAAAGGTCCCACAAACCCATGTTGAAAATGGTGCAAAATCTCCCAAAATACCTGAGATATGCAACAAAGTTGAAACCCCCTCTGTAGCCCATTATACAGCTTACGGCATTTCCTCAGTTTGCGGTCGGCTTTGAAGAGTGCAGGCGTGTTCCCGGTCCACCGAAGATCATCAGCGGAGTCCGGAGGTAAGTATGGGGTGGGGGTGTGGGGAGAGCTGGAGTGCGCCAGTGGGTGGAGTGCGGGTTGTGGGAGAGGTTGGGAGGCGGCGCCCGGCGGAGGCCGTTTTCAGTTTTCAGGTTTAAAAAAAAAAACGGCGTGGGACCCTTTGCCATACTGGGGTGGGCTCCCAGCATGGCATGGAGGACATGGGGGCGCATTCAGCAGGCAGAGTTGGGCACCCCTCGCCGTATAAATTTGTTTGCCCGCTGGGTGGGCTCCCAGCGTGGCAAAAGAATGAGGCGTTCAGCCGGCAGGGTATTGGGCACCCCGTCGGCCATGGAATTTGTTGCAGGGACGGGGGTGTTCAGCCGGCCGGGGGACTAAGGCACCCGTCGGCAAAGAACCGTTGCCAGCTGGGAGTGGGCTCCCAGGCGGGCTAGCCTAGTCTGGGGAGGGATGCAGCTCAGCCGGCGGGGATTGGGCACCCGTCGGCTACACAGTGCGGCAGGGCACGCATGCATGCGGGGGGAGCTCACGCTTCTTATAGGTGCTCACTGAGCGTAGCTCCCTTTCAACTGTATGCCACTGCATTTTGGAGCGTGTCATAGACAGCTCCAAAATGCATTGACTTACAGGGTCCGCGCCTGCCAGTACACTGACTGAATTGGAGAAGGAGGTGACACACCTCCGAAATCTCCGTTGATGGCACTATGTTTCATGCACATGCGTGCAAGCAACATAAAAATGAAAATG
Organism: Neoceratodus forsteri; assembly: GCA_016271365.2. Lineage (NCBI taxonomy): Eukaryota > Metazoa > Chordata > Ceratodontiformes > Ceratodontidae > Neoceratodus > Neoceratodus forsteri. Next base: position 742,790,530 of record CM057449.1, read on the forward strand.
CTGAACTGGAACTGTCCGGGCTAAATGTAATTGGAAGCATCTGTACAGTGCACAGTCTGTCTATATGTTGCTTCTGATCAGCAGTTTTCTGCACTACAGCAAAAACTGTGTAGTCAAACTAATTAGCCATAAAAATTGTAAGTCCAGGGTTAAATCCTGCCTGTTCCCTGTAAATGTGAAAATCCCCCATGCATATGAGTTAATGTGTTTTCTGTATAGCCACATCCCACTAGAAATGGCAAATGTGTAAAAAAAAATGGTTTTCCAGGCAATTTAGTAGACTGTCCCAATGTGCCCCCCCCCCAAAGATAAGCTTTGCTGAAACCATTACTTGGATGTTATGTAATCCTCCAGTTTTCTCTACCTCTTACTGCTGTGTGCCCAGTTACTGTCTAAGCTGTTCTTGTTCACAGAAACCCAGAGTATTACAGACCACTGGCACCAGTTTCCTGAGACCTCCCAAGCATGTTCTAGCATGTGGATCTGTATGTAAAACCATACTCTCCGCACCATCTGAGGTGCGGTATTGAGGCATGACAGATGTCTTGCTTTATCTCCGTGTGCATTTTAAATAATTGTTCATATTTAAATGCATAATGTGCCAGTGTCTATTATCCTAGATCTTAAAAGAAAATGTATGACAGACACCATAGAAATGTAATCCACTGTCAATGTCATTCTGTGACGCCCCAATAAAAACTCGAATTGTATTTTTATTTGTTAATTAAAGGTAAACTTCAGGCTGCTGGAGGCAGACAATATAACCACTCTGTTCCCCAGTCAAGAGGATGACTGTGCAACACCATCTGCACCCAAGAAGATGAAAACAGACAAACCAACATCTAACAGATTGAAAGAAGTGACACATACAGAACTTGACAAAATAGAAGAAGAACACGAAGAGGTAAATACCAAAAAAAAACACAGTTTGGGCAGTAAATATTTTCAGTCAGTGGGCAAATTCTAGATGCTTTGAACTGGACTGGCATACAGACACAGTAGAACACATAAGCAGCACCATGAGACAGTTTTATGCTGAAGTCCGCACAACAGCAGGTGAACATTATTCGGTATCCGGCTACTGTGCCTTAAGAGCTGGTCTAAATAGACACCTGAACAGCCCAGCCATAAGGCGTAACATAAACACAATAGGTGATCAAAGATTTAAGCCTGCCAATAATGTGCTAACATCAGTTTTAAAAAAAAATGAGAAAGGCCGACAAAGAGGAAGCAACCCGCCATCCAGCAATAACAGAGACAGGTCTCAGTACACTCAGAACATCAAAAGCCCTGTCTCCTGACACCGCACCAGGACTGGAGTGAAAAGTGTGGTTTGACATACAGATCCACATGGCCAGGCATGGCCGGGAAGGTTTCAGGGAGCGGATGCCAGACTCATTTGCAGTGCATACAGATGAAAATGGCTCGTAGTATGTAGGACTTAACTATAACGAGCAAACAAAAAATCACAAAAACCCTTTAGAGCAAAACAAAGACTGTTACAGAGGGTTTATGTACTCTGAGCCAGACAACCCCATGTGTTATGTCAAGTCTTTCTTGAAGTACTTATCTAAGCTACCAGAAAATGCACCAGCCTTCTACTTACACCCACTAAAACAGAGTCAAGCGGTCCTAGATACACTGCCTTTCTGGTATTCCAAATAACTAATGGGTAAAAACTACCTAGGAAACTTAATGCCTAAAATCTCCAAGGAGGCAGGATTAACAAACAGGTATACCAATCACAGTGTTAGAGCCACTGCCGTTCAGCTTCTATCAAATGCAGGACTCAGCAGCAGAGAAATAACCAGTGTTACTGATCACCGTTCCAAAAGCAGCCTAGCCAGCTACTGGGCTCCCAACACCAAAGATAGAAAGAACTGGAGCTCCATCTTAGATGGACATAACAGCCAAGAGATAGCTACAGCAAATCAAAAAGAAACTGAAAAAATGACTGTGAAAGAAAACAACAAAGGCATGCCATCGGCAAACACCAGCACTGAAGATAGTTCATCCACATCCTGCGGCGTCGGGCCTCATTACGCCCCTGGGCGGCCCAGTATTCCCTAACACTGCCCACCCTGTTGGGTATTATTGCTTACATATTTTGCAGTACCATGTGATCTTCAGCTCAGTCCTTACAACTCTTGAACTACATCAGTACAGAGCAGCTGTTTGCCAGTTCCATGCCGTGCCCTCCTCTGGACTGTCTCCATCCTGTGCATGTGATTGCGGTGATGGGGTCTCCAGGATTGAACACAGTACTCCAGAAGGGGAACAGCAATTTATATATTTTTTTTACACAACTTAACACCCTGGTACCCACTCTCAGCCTGGCTAATTTGATTATTACTCTTTTGTATGGGACTGTGACAAATGACTTGCAGAAATCTAGGTATGCCCTGTCCATAGCCCCTTCCTGATCTACTACTTTGGTAAACCACTCAGATACAGTAAATCTATTACATTTGTTGGACATGACCAGGGCCCCTACTTTTCTGCGGCACAGTGGGACCAAGTTCTGCGGCAAGACTATCATTTGCCGCAGAACTTCTGCGGTGGTGGTTTGTAATTTCTGAGGAAGTTCTGCGGCACTAACAAACTACCACATCACAGTGTCAGCTTGTCATCCTGACTTCACTTTCATGGCAGTGGTTACAGTAATCAGGATGGTGGAAAGCACAGTAACACCAGTTCAAAAAATAACAGACATAAAAATAATTTTATGCCTAAAAAGGCAAAACAAATGTCTCTCCCTTAAGGTCCTAGCCTGTTGCATAAATGACATATGCAGAGGGGATCTTATGTGATAAATCAGGTATTTCTATATGCATACTATATCTCCCACTAATGAGGTTTCCACTATCACTTATATATTTGTATGTGCTTTCTGCACCACTCATGACGTTCCCACTGTGCATCACTTAAATATTTATATGCAATCTGTAACATACATACAAATGTGTGTGTGTGTGTGTGTGTGTGTGGTGAGAGAGAGACAAAGATACTGTATGTGTGTGTATATATATATATATATATATTTTTTTCAATTTCCATGAACTTGCGTCCTCATTCATACAGGTCCCATTGGAAATGGAATAGAGGCGTTATTGCAAAACTCATTTTTCATGTCAGCCTGCTTTCCCTGACACACTGCGTAACACCATCAGGCCATGACATGCATGTGAAACGATTGTGAGATAGAGCTCTCCAGCCCATCACAATGTGTCCACCATGTGACAGAACACCGCACCATACCTTCCCAAGCTCTGAGCAGTGATGTGTTCCACCAATCCTTGTGCTGCCCAGCCAGCTCCCAGAGGTAATCTCTGAACCTGAGTTGCCAGCACGGAAACACAGCACGCTACCCTCTGGCCCAACAGCTGTCCCTGCACACAACATTTCTCCATAACTTTTAGGTGATTCTATCAACTAACGACAATATGTAATCAATAACCCTGGCAAAAATGCGTACAGTGCAATTATTTAACAGGTATAGTCTTTCACCAGGTCTACACATTATTATATTCCACTTTTCTGGGCATAATTACTTTATTTTTCTTAAAAATGACAGTTAAATTAATTTTACCAGTTATTCATTTCAGATGGCATCTCTATGCCTTAAAGGCACAAATGGGTTTGTACAAAGTGAGGTATGGACTTTGCAAGTCTGTGCTACTGACAAGGTTTTGTTTAAGTTGGCCCTAGCGCAATAATGTAAGACTGAAAATTGTATTAGGCTGTAATGCAGGTTGAGCAAATATCACCATGCATGATGTGCTGTGCCACTATCTCTGGCAGTGGGAGCTGTGGTAGATAAGTGACTGTTCATATCTGTTGCAGAATGCAGCCATTTCGTTAGCTAATGTATGATGTTATAGCAATAACATCACATTCTGAGCATATAGTGGGGTTTTGGATATAAAAAAGAGTGGAAGAGAACCAGATTCTATGGATAAACAGAAATATTAATAAAAAATCACCAAGAAGAGTGAATTCTGCGGCACCGCAGAGGTTCTGCGGTAGATTGCAAGTTCTGCGCAAAATTCTGCGGCCGCAGAATTCTAGGGGCCTTAGACATGACCTTCCCGCTGTGAATCCATGCTGCATTGGGTCCTGTGCCCTGCGGGCCCCTAGGTACTTAACAATTCATTATTTCGTCATTTTCCCTACCAATGAGGTCAAGCTAACAGTACTTCAGTTTCTGAGACAGGAATGGTACCGATACTTCTATTTATTGAATTATAATTACTGGTGACCATAAATATCAACTGGATTATTGTTTTTGTTAAAAATGCATATCAACCGAATTTAAGGTTATTATGCTCCAAAGACAATAATAATCTCAAATTCAGTTGATATGTACTTCATAATAACCCGAAATCTGATTGATATGACATTCTCTAAAGAAACTGCTGCAGTCCATTGTTTCACAAAAAGTATTTCAACTGCAGTATTTCAACTGTGTTTTATTCATGTACAGTTCAATTTCTTCAAAAATAATACTGCACCCTAGCTACAAAAATATGTATTTTTCTTTCAACCTGCTAGAAATACAGTCTAAACCTCCACACCAACAATTATAAAAAATACAGGATAGGAAAGTTTGATGTAATGGATTTTTTTTCACACACCTAAGGTGTGTGATAATCACATAAACCTCTCGAGCTTCGCTCTTGAGGTTCATGGGTCATCACACAACTCAGGTGTGTGAAAAAAATCCATAACACACACTTACCTACCCATTATTCTCTATATATTTTGATGATCATAGTGTAAATGTAGAAAGGCAATGTAATAATCAGCAGCATTTACCTACTGTCAGATTCAACATCTAATTCACTGTTAGGATGGCAGTCTAAGTCTTTAGGATCATCCACAAATTCCATCTCATCAGAGGAATCACTGCTGTCATCTGTCATATCTTTGTCATGCTGCTTAGGCAGCATGAATGGCCTCACATGGGTGCCTATGGAACGTGTCCTTATAGAAGTCTGACTGCCTGTAGGGAGAATTGAAAGTTGGCACGTAGCCACAGAGCTATACACGCATCATTCCACTGAAAAGGGAAAAATCCATTAATAAACTACAGATTAAAATGTGCGTTCATTAACACTATATGTTGATCAACTCTTCAAACAAGGATAAAAAGAAAACAGAAATGGAAGGGGGACACAGACATGGTCATCCCAGTTGACAAGAGTGTGGGAAGCCCTTCACCAGCTCAAAAGGGAAAAAGCCCCGGGTCCAGATGATATCCACCCAGGCTACTCTAGGACCTGGATGCACCCGACATACCTCTATAACACTTCCCTCCATACATGGGAGCATGCATCATGACAGATTGGTAATTGGCCATCTGGACGTACCAAGAGGGTCGTGGATGGGGGGGGGGACTGATCTAGGAGTGGTACTGACATCATGATAGTCAATGTACTAGGCTATACATTGTTCAGGAGGGACAGGGAGGGTAAAAAGGGTGTGGGCGTGTAGGAGAGATGTGGCCATGACTAATAAAATGCTGTGGTGCATTACTAAGGGCATTTCCTCCGGAAGCAGGGAGGTGATCCTCCCTCTGTACAATGTCCTGGTTAGGCCATATCTGGAATACTGCATGCAGTGTTGGCATCCCAGCCTGAAAAAGGACGCTGCTCTCCTGAAGAAGGTTCAGAGGAGGGCAAAAAAAAAGATATGAACTTTTATTCACTGGAGAAAAGAAGGAACAGGGGTGATATGATTGAGGTCTTCCAGTATCTAAAATGGGTGAATAAGGTTATGACAGATACCGTTTTTCAGAAGATGGGGGGGGGCACTACCAAGGGGCCCAGTAGTGGATAGGAAGGGGGAAGACTTACGGGGGAGAGAACATACTAACATACTCAAAAATGCCAGCAGAGAAGGCATCATGGCCTATCATGTCTGCTCCATCACCCTCTCCGTGAAATAACGAGTAATTATCCTCCCGAGTCTCTCCCCTCTACAGACTCCAACTGTGCCCCCTTGAGTCCACACCCTCTTTCCACTGGAAAATCTTATTAGTGCACACACTAATTACCCCTATAGACACTTGAAAACCTCTATCATGTTCCCTCTGTCCCTCCTCTCTTCCAGTGAGTACAGACTGAGCTCCTCAAGTCTTTCCTCATAGGACCTATCCCCCAACCCCTTATCATTTTGGTAACCCTTCTGAGAACACTTTCCAGGACTGCAATGTCCTTTTTAAAGTTCAGATGCCAAAACTGCACACAGTATTCAAGGTGTGGTCTGACTAAAAAACCAAAAGGAGCCCAGGATTAAATACAGGTTACTCACCTGTAACAGGAGTTCTAGGAATGGTATATGTTGTTCATCCACACTGTCTGGCAGGTTCCTTGCCGCTTTAAATCTTGCCGGAAGGTCTTCAAGCTGGCTCCTCCCACCCACCCGGGTGGTAAAACTCTCGGCTTCGCCCCATGACGCCAGATCTAGCCCACTGGAAGCCAGGTTGTGCGTCGAAGCCGGGGAGGTCGGGTGGGTCGTGTGGATGAACAACATATACCATTCCTAGAACTCCTGTTACAGGTGAGTAACCTGTATTTCTAGGGACTTGGATATGCTGTTCAATCCACACTTATTGGCAGACTCCTAGCAGTTCTTCGGGAGGAGGGAGGCAAGGCGCACACCCCCGATACTTACTTGGGAAATAGAGAATGGAGAACCGAGGCCCCAAAACCAGCATCCCGGCGTGACTCAAGGTTGATATGGTAGTGAGTAATAAAGGTATGTGCCGACTTCCAGGTAGCAGCCCTGCAGATTTCCAGGATAGGGACAACCCTGGAAGCAGCTACCAAAGCAGCGGTATGACGGGTAGAATGAGCTCTTATCCCTCTGGGAGGCTCCATGCCCGCCAACCTATAGCAGAGATCTATGCAGGAGGTGACCCACCTGCCTATTGTCCGCTTGGCTGCAGATCTGCCAGGTGTGGCTTCAGCGTAGGTGACAAACAGCTGGCGAACCTCTCCCTGAACTTCAGCCGTCCGCTCCTTATAATAAGCGAGTGCTCATCTAGGGTCCAACGTATGGACCTTATATTGACCTCCAGGTGTGACTGGAGTTAGAACACCGCAGTCAACACCTAGTTAAGGTGAAACCTCGACACCACCTTCGGAAGGAATTTCGGGGAAGGCAGGCCAACCTTGTCCCTGTGGAAGACCAGATAAGGAGACTCGATGGAAAGCACCTGGAACTCTCCCATCCTTCTGGCTGACGTGATAGCCACCAAGAAGGTGGTCTTCCACGACAGGTGGGAAATATCACACCTGTGCATCGGTTCGAATGGCTTGCCCATTAGCTTGGCCAATGCCAGCAGTAGATCCCATGGAGGTGTAGGTTCTTGCACCGGAGGGGAAATGTGGTCAAGGCCTTTGAAAAAGCGCCCGACCACCTTCTCCTGCACTACCAACTGCTTCCCGGCCCGTGCCCGGTAAGCAGAGATGGCTGCCAGGTGCACCTTAAGGGTCGTCGACCAAAGCCCTTGCTGAGAAAGGGACCACAGGTAGTCCAGAATGCTTGCCAAGGGACAGGCGGAAGGGTCCAAGCCCTTCCCAACACCATATGGAGAATCTCTTCCATTTGAAGGTGTAGCATTTCCTGATCAACTCCTTAAGAGACGCCTCAACGACGTTGAGGACCTCGTCGGAAAGACCCAAGGCCTGGAACTCTAGCCGCTCAGAAACCAGGCCATCAGGTGCAGGGATTGAAGGTCCGGATGGAATACCTTCCCCTGGTTGACTGAGATCAGGTCCGGGCGGGCTGGAAGCCGCCTCGGGAGCCTGGAGCTGAGGCTGAGAAGATCTGGATACCACAACTGGCAGGGCCAGTCTGGGGCTACCAGAATCACCTGTGCCTTGTCCCGCTTCGCCTTGAGAAGCACCTTGCGGATCAAGGGAAATGGGGGAAAGGCGTAGAAGAGGCCCAGGGTCCACGGCCTTGAGAAGGCATCCCCTGCAGCGAGCCCTGCTGAGGGGGGCGGGCATGGAACAGACTCAGCTTCGCATTCTCCCTGGAGGCAAACAGGTCCAGCTGAGGCGTGCCCCAGTGGGAGAACAGATCTTGTACTACCTCCGGCAGGAGAGACCACTCGTGAGACGCAGCCCCTATCCGGCTTAGGGCATCGGCCAGGGTGTTGGAGGCTCCTGCCACGTGAATGGCTAAGAGATCCGCCTCCAGGCTGCGCATGAGGGACCATATGCGGAGAGCTTCCTTGCATAACAGCATGGAGCGCGTCCCACCCTGGCGGTTCAGATAGTACATGGTCGTGGTATTGTCCGTCTGGACCTGAACCACTTGACCCTGTAGAAATGGAGCGAAGGCGGTGAGAGCTAGGTGGACCACTTGGAGCTCCAGCAGGTTGATATGGCATCGGGACTCCCGAGGGGACCAGAGGCCACGCGCTCTGTGCTCCCCCAGATGGGCACCCCAACCCATCAAAGATGCATCGGTTGATAAAGAGATCGTCGGCGCGGGGCGGACGCATGGGATGCCCTCCTGCAGATGTGCCAGAACGATCCACCACTGGAGAGCATTCTACATCTCCTGGGTCACTGTCACAGGCTGGTCCAACGGATTGCAGCGCTGTGACCACTGGCTGGCCAGTCCGCATTGAAGGGGACACACGTACCAATAGGCCCAATGGACCATGCTGGTGCAGGCCGCCATGAGGCCCAGGAGTCGCAGGAAGTCCCGGGCAGGGCGCGATTGCCCAACCAGAAATTATTGGGCAAAGGAGGAAAGAACCTCGGCCCTGTCCGCCAGGAGCCAAGCTCTGGCTCGAAGAGAGTCGAGCTTTGCCCCGATGAAGAGTATCACCTGCTTCGGCACGAGTTCTGACTTGGCCTCGTCGATGAGGAGGCCAATCTGAGAGCAAACCTGGAGGGCCAGATCTCTGGACCGCTCCGCCTCCACTCTGGAGGGGGCTGCAATCAGCCAGTCATCCAGGTAGAGGTACACCCGGACCCTTCAACGCCGCAGGAATACTGTCACCACTGCCATGCATCTGGTAAAGACCCTGGGAGCTAAGGAGAGGCCGAAGGGCATGGCCCGGAACTCGTAAAGGGGTCCCTCTGCTCTGAAGCGGAGGAATCTCTGATGAGACGGACGGATTGGGACGTGAAAGAACGCGTCCTGAAGGTCCAGGGAACAGAACCACATGTCTCATTCCAAGGATGGGATTATCTGAGCCAGAGTGACCATCCTTAAGGTCCGAGACCTTAGGAACCTGTTCAGGTCGTGCAGGTCGAGAATGGGGCGCCAGCCCCCTGTCCATTTTGGGACCAGGAAATACCTGGACACAAACCCCTGGTCTGGAGGAGGATCCGACACCTTCCTGATCACCTCTTTTTCGAGGAGCAGGGCAATATCGGCTCAGCGGGCCAACAGCGAGGCTGCGGAACCCGTGGCCCCCCGAGGGGTATGGCTCTGAAGGGGTGGAGCCTGCTCGAACTCAGAGGCAGGCCTTTCCACCACCCAATACCCAGCGGTCTGTGGTGATAGTGGACCAGGTGGAAAGGAAGTGGCGGAGCTGTCCCCCCAAGGGGGGAACCCAGGGGGGAGTGACGAGGCTGGGGGCGACACCCCTCAACCCGTCACTGGGCAGGCTTGGAGGAGGAACCAGCCGAGGGACCTCCTGGGCCTTTACCTCCTTTCTTTCTGTTGGAGGAAGCTGCCGGCTTGGGTTTGGGATGCCAAGAGTGAGCCTGCTGGCCCTGTTGCTGGTGCTGTTGGGCCGGTCGAGATGCAGGGGCCAAAGGACTTCTGCTGTTGCTGACGGTGGCCTTTGTCCCTCTGGGTGGAGGTGACCGAGTCCAGGGTGGCACTGGACTTTTCGATCCGCTGGAGGTGTCCCTCCACTCCAGGGCCGAAGAGGTCAGTCCCCAAGAAGGGGACGTCTGCCAACTTGTGCTGGGTATCCGTCGTGAAGGTGGATATCCTCAGCCATGCCCTGCGGTGCATGGCCACCGCAGCCGCTACTGACCTGGCACAGGATCACCTATGTCCAGAGCAGTCTGAAGCTGCTGCTTTGCCACCGCCCTACCCTGGTCCCACACCTGGCGGACCGTGGTCTGCAGGTCAGTCGGGAGATGAGGGACAACCTCATCCAGGGAGCCCAACAGGGCATTGGAGAAGTGTGACATCAGCACAGCCGAGCTGGCCTGTCAAGAGGCCGAGGGAGGATGCAGCGTACACCTTGCACCTGGCAAAGTCCAGCTTTTTGGACTCTTGGTCGGGGGGCTTATCCACATCCTGAGAGTCATTGGAACGCCAGAAAACGCTGTCTGTGACTAACCCCTCGGCAGAGGGGTGCTCCGAGAAAGCGGGCAAAGAGCCGGTAGGGACCGCATACTTCCTGGCCATCCTGGCTGAGGGCACAGGACAGGAAGCAGGCCGCTGCCCAAGCTCCGAGGCTGGGCCAACAATGGCCTCAGCCACCAGAAAGGCCTCTGTGGGGGAATCCCCTCGGTCCAGTGCATCTCCATCAGGGATCACGGCCTGTTTGGACATGGGCTCAAGCTGCATCCCGGTGGACTCCGAGATGAGTCGAAGCAGACCCAAGAAGGATGATGGGCTATCGTCCAATGACTGGCCCCCGGAGGACTCCAGGTCGACCTGCCTGGAGAACAGGGAGGAGTCGTCGTCGGATTCCGAGGGGTCTGCGAAGAGCTGCCTCGGCCCTGAGCCACCCTCTACCTGCCGAGGACGGATGGGAGTGAGGGTGACCAACAACCTGTGGGGCAGGCCGTGACCCGACCGAGAATCCTTGGTCGGTGCCCCAGACTTCGGTTGTGGAGGCGGAGGTTCCACCACAGTCGGTGGAGCAGCTGGTTTTGGCCGAGCAACCGGCCCTGGAACGGGCAACTCGACTGAGGCGAGTGGTTGCTTCGGTCGTTCGGGCGACAGCCACTTGATGGCCGGGGTCTGAACTGGAGTCCGCTTAGACCCAGACAACAGCAACTGCTGCCACATAAGCGCCTCATAGTGCCGATGTAATTTACGCCGAAGCCTCCCCACATCCGAGGAAGAGGACGAGGAGGAACAGTGTCGCCGCTTACTTCGGTATCGAGATCGAGACCGCCGATGTCGGCGGGAACGGCTTGACCGAGATGAAGTCTGAGACCGAGACCCTTGGGGACCAAGGGCGGTCTGGGAAGGGTGGGGACACCTCCTTCCTCAGCTCGGCACTTTAATCGGCACTGCGGCCAATGGAAGGCGAGGCAGATCCTCGGTCTCCACCGAGGGAACCGGTGAAAGTGGGTTGTCGGCTTCACCAGTTGACTGCCTGTCTAACGGATCGAGAAAGATCTCAACTGCGTCGACGGGAGTCTCAGTAGGCTGGCCTGACGGGGACACCATGAAGCCAGCGGCCTGAGCCGCAACTTCCACCGAGGTCAACGGTCAGCCGTCTGGGGAAGGAGACCTCTCCCGCTCCCACGAACGCCGACGGTGGGACTTACCCTTCGACTGCTTCTTCTTGGGCCGAGAAGAATGTCCCAATGGCCCCTCTCCCTTCGTGGAAAGGGACTGACAAAGCTCCTTGAACGAAGCCGTATACAAGGAACTCAGAGAGAGCGGGATAAATGCTGCGGCCTCGAGGGCGATCAACTGCTCGAGCTGCTCAGCCGAGCCAGCCGCCGCGGACACCGCCCAACAAGCCTCTTTTGATTTTTCCGGTAGGAAACGCTTCTCGGGGTGCCTGAGCTTCAACTGGGCAGCGCGACCATCCAGGACGTTGGCCAAGAAACAGCAGAACAACTCGCAGGCCTGCGGGTCGTGATCTAGGCTTAGGCAGAAGACGCACGTGGAGTGCGGATCCATCCTGGACATTTTTTGCCTGCAAGGGCACCTCCGAAAGCCGGGAATAGATTTGTCCATCGCAGCCGCAAGGGAAGATGAAGACCGAAGTTTAGAAAACTTCAAAACCAATTTTGGACAAACCGAAGAGTTAGGATCCAGTCTAAAATGCAGAAAGCCAAGGAGGGAACCTGAGCTTCCAAGTGGTAAGGAAGATCTGGCGTCAGGGGGCGGAGCCGAGTTTTACCACCCGGGTGGGTGGGAGAAGCCAGCTTGAAGACTTTCCTGCAAGATTTAAAGCGGCAAGGAACCTGCCAATAAGTGTGGATTGAACAACATATCCATGTCCCTAGAAATGGTAATTTCGATTTAAAACCATTTTTAGAAGAAAGACGATAGTTTACTGAGAGAATGAAGTTGGATCTTTTTTTCTTTTGCACGCCCTCCCTCTCTCTTTTTACTTTCCTTTGCTTTTGGATTTTTATTATAAATGAGATCATTATTGGATGTATTTGATTTAATTCTATTTTTCATTTATGTATTATTGTTAAATTAGTACTGCTGTTTATCCTTATTTTTTGAGTCTTTAAAGTAATAGTTTTCTGCCTGTTAGATATAGTGAATTCCATGTAGGAATGTAGTACTGTTTCATTGTTAGATACATCTTATTGGTGTTTTTTAATTGATGTAATTTGTCATGTGTTCCATTATAGGGTTACATATATGTATATGTTTTTCTACTTCGTTTAGCCTTTGATAAAGGGTCCAGTGGGACCAGAAACGCGTCAGGCCATTTAATAAACCTTTTTAAAATGTTTCCCTTCTGGACTAAGTTTTTTTTGTGGTGGTGAGTGCCTGGATTTATGTTTTTGATCGTGGTCTGACTAAAGCATTATACAGATGGAGAATCACTTCCCTGTCCCTTGTGGTTACCCCTCGGTGATGCAACCCAGCATCTTATTCACCCTGGCCACCGCCATTCTACGTCGCCCGGTGTGGCCCATGTTGCACTGACAGCTGCCACATCCACCTCCATTCAGTCACCTACAAGCATTGCCCGGTGCTCACACATCTTGGTTCCCAAGTTCCTAGCTTTTATCAGGACCACACTCCAATCCGTTCCTTTATCCCCCTCACTTTACCAACCTGAGAGCTCCCAAGTTCCCGCATGCCCTATGTTATGACAGATCCTAAGTAGCTCATACAATCTTGCTTTTATTTCCAGAAAAACCCTACCCTCAATATCATTTGTGGCTAGGTGCCCTAAAAGGACAGAGGATCCCCCACATTCCATTCCTGTGCATAAACCAGATGCTTGGTTATATTCAAGCCTGGAAAACTACTGCCTCTAACAGCTCAGGGTTTCCCCTAACCCTGCCATCCACACTGCATACTCCTCATCATAGAATCCCCCAAAAGGAGCAATCTAATCCTTTCCTTATCCTTTGACCCATCCACTTTCTAGGCAAACCCCTCCATCCCTCCTTCATTTGCTATCCCTGCACCATCGACCACCCAACTGAATGTCATGTGCAGCCCTATCCCTCTTCCATCCTGACTTTTCTCTGGTGGACCCGTCTGTTACCCTAACATTGTTTATAATCCTAGATGACCCATCTGTTCCACACACCCTCCTCTCCTATCTCAGCTTTCATTCTCACTGTACCCCCCAACAATCTTAGTCCTCCTTAACACAACAGCCATGACAGACAATGTAAAAGTTGCACTACAGAGATTAGCATATTTGATCAACAACACTATACAACTTAATTTACAGCCAATCCATGGTAGCCACTCCCCTTGGTCGCAGTCCCTCAGCCCCTTGGCCCTTCTGGTAGGTAGTCAATTTAATAATGGAGAAAGATATTTTATTTCACTAAGAGGGTGGGGGGGCTATACAATTAACTGCCTGAGGAGCTAATAGCAGCTGCCACTGTGGAATGGCTCAAGAGAGACTGAGACACGTATCGGGAGAAGGTGAAACTGAGTAATGCCAACCAAGGAGAGGGGGAAGCCCTGGCAGGGGATGGGGTGGCAGGCAAAGGTAGAGCCCTACGGTGGCACAGACTACCAAGCAGACACGACAGGCCTTATGGCCTCATCTGCTGGCATCTTAGTATGTTACTATGTTAGAAGCAGAGATGTCATTAATCTAAGCAGCACCAGTAATTTACACAGGCTTATCACAGTAAGAATAAAAAATGAGACGAAACAATGAAAAGATACATCAGTAAATACATGGAAAAGGAGCAACTGCCAAAGGGAATGACAGGAAGTATCAGAAGGGAGACATTGAAAATGCATATTTACTTAAGAAGTACTTCTGCTAAATAGCCTTACTTTACTTCAATATAGATCAAACGCATAATTTCTACTTCACGAGAGACCTCAGCTTACTGCCATGAGTACAGGAGACATGCATATGTGTTGTACTGTGACACAGTCCTTGGAAAAGTACACCTTGAAAGAAAATACAGTAAGTCTGGAGTAATACAATCAAGAAAACTAACCTTTCCAAGAAACACAATTAGATGTCTGAGTACCCTTGCTTGATATTTTCACTTTCTGTGTTCTTGCTACATAGCTGTGATCAATTTTTTTTTTTTTTAATCATGTCACTATTTTTCTGCCTCGCTGCAGCAACTTTACCGGCGGGGGCATCCAGCCGCCAGCCCTGCCTATTGGGAAAGCACCAGGCTCACTCGCATGATGGGGGATCTGGCATGGCCGTCACCCGTCCGCCGCAGGGCCTCCCTGTACCCTGTTCAGCTGGACCGGCCCCTGATCCCCCCAGAGCGATTCCATGAGAGTTCTCCCAGCGAGGCAGGGCGCGGCTATCAAGCTGCACGGTCGCGCCCAGCCATTTTCCTCCATAGGCACGCCCCAGATGGAGCGCGCGGCATGCAGTGACATCCATGCACCACGTAGACGTCCGCCAGCCCTCTGCTAGTACCCACGCCTGCAGTATCCCTGACGCCCCAGGGCCGTGAGTGGTGTGCTTCCCCAGCCCACCGCAGGACCAGAGAGATGTTGGTAGATGCTCAGTCCTAGTCCTCTCTGCTGACCCTGACGCACCTGGGCCTGCTCTCGAACCCGGGTTGCCGTTGTGGCACGAATTGTGGCGTCCAGCGCCTCAACCCTCAGCGCCACCGGACCACTGTGATCATGTGTAACATTCATGGACATTATCTTTCTCCCCAGGCAATTATTATCCATGCCACCGAAACATACAGAATCTGATAAGTAACAGTCACTTAGCGGTACTGAACACATAACTTTGTCTGTTTGCACACCAACATCCTCATACTCTACAAGACACATATAGTCATCACTGTAACTTTCCAGTTCCGATACCTGCTGCCCATCTATCTCTTCAGTATATACCACATCATCACAATGGAGCATGTCTTCAGCAGGGAAAATGGGTGGTTCTTTAATGTTGAGCTGCATCAAGGTAACAGAAGAAACCTATAACAAGGAACATAATATAAATCATGAACTTGCTGATACGTTTGTATCCTCATTTTGAAAATCTCATTTCCTTTTCTCCAAAATGACACATCACATGCTCTCTCCCCAGTGAAACCCCATGTGTACACCGGCTTTCCAACAACAGTAGCTCACCGGCTTGGTGTCACAGAAGGCGCTCTGCATCTCAGCACCCTGCAGTACAGAGACACTTTTACCCATCACTCATTGAAACCAACTGTAGCCATTACACACTCCTTGATGTTCAGAATCTCCTATCCTCTGCAAAAATAGCTGGAAAGTCTAATTTCACTACAATCAATGGCATGTGTACCATGACATATATCAGAAACATTCCGGTCACGTGATGCAGTCCTCCAGATAACTGCCTTCTACCGTAGCTCCAGCTCTCCGACCCAATTAATTCAACATTTCTGCGATCAACCCGACGACCGACGAGCAGGGTGAACCTTAAAACCCTCCGGAGAGAGTCGAGTTTAACCTGTGCAGCTCATTCAGCTTTGAAGTGATGCATTCCAGGAAAAATGACTCAAGACATACGCTGCCAGTCTCACCCGAAAAGGCCCAGAAGAAAGCCAGGGCCTCGGGGAGTGAACAGGAACAGACATTAGCGGCTTCTAACGAAGAACTGCAACCCCTCACCTTGCAACACTTTCTCTTAGAGTTCTCCCCCTTCAAAGACAGCATGGCAGAGTTAACCGCAGAGCTCAAATCACTTACCGAAGCCGTGGAGGATCTGCAGCAGAGATCCTTAGATGCGGATGCAAGAATCAAGTCGGTGGAGAGGCGGGCCGATAAAATGGAACCCGAGA
This sequence comes from Neoceratodus forsteri, assembly GCA_016271365.2. Lineage (NCBI taxonomy): Eukaryota > Metazoa > Chordata > Ceratodontiformes > Ceratodontidae > Neoceratodus > Neoceratodus forsteri. The sequence continues at coordinate 742,806,657 of CM057449.1, forward strand.
TGGTATCTATCCGCCAGAAAATCACCAAAATGGAGCTGAAGATAGAAGACCTTGAGGGCCGCAGTCAACGGAACAACGCGGTCCTCATAGGTCTCCCGGAAGGAGCTGAAGGAACCGATATGATACCCTTTATTCAAAAGCTGATCGAGAAGATAGCCGGCCCTTCCCCCTAAGGCACCACCTATACCATTGAGCGTGCGCATTGGGCCCTTCTCCCCAAACCACCACCCGGGACCCCCCGCCCGATCTTCAATTTTGAAATTACCTCGGCGTCAGCACCTGTTTCTCAAAATCAAAGATCTAAAGGAAGTGCGTTGGGAAGACACAAGGATCAGACTGGCACAAGATCTACCGGCTTCTGTAAGGCAGCGGAGAACCCAGTTCCATCCCTTGGTCTCTAAGCTAGTTGCTGCCAGCATAAAGTTTCGTATGTCTTACCCTGCCAAGCTAGGGGTTATGATATTGGGGGCCTGGGCAACATTCGAAGACCCAGACACTGCTGCAAAGGCTCTTGCCAATGCCTTCCCTGAGCTATTCAAAGGTACCTGAAATTTAGGCTGCCGCGAGTGACCTGCTCTCATGCCGTCAGAGCTGACTTAATTTTTGGACTGCCTTACTTATACTTCTGCAACGGTCTCTCATTTCCCGAGTCCCCATTCAGCTGGTGCCTCATGCTCTGCGTGTGAAGTCTCAGTGCCTAGTCCCCTTCCTAAGGCACACCAGTGATTTCTCCGACAGCTTCATCCCTGTGAATACCCCACTACATGGCCCCCTTCCCAGCGATCTCCTCTTGAAGGCGTCTATTTCCTTGGAGCCATTCGTCATTCTGTTTAGTCGCCCTCGGTGGGCTTTGTGGCCGTTTTCTGCTAACATGTACTTGCTTGTGATATCCCATAGCAACGGCAGCGCTGTTTGGTTTTACGCTAAGAGTGCCCCGGGTCAGATGTGCAGGAGGACCCAGTGATGTTCTGTTTGCCCCTTTGGCTCCTCTTATAAATTACCTCATCTGCTGTGACCCTCTGTTTAATGCGGGGAACTTCTAAAGCTTACTATCCGAACGTTCTGCTCATAAATCAAAACAATCTCTCCTCACCCCTCTCGAGGCTACATCTCGCTGAGCATACACGGATCCTAGCTGAGTGAGTCTTATTCACGGGGGTGTCCCGGCTCTGCTGCATTACGGATGCCACTTTCCACATCAGCTGGACTGACCTCCCTCACTGTTCCCTGAGCCTGGCGGACTGTTCATCATCCTTTGCATAGTTCCCCGTGACCAATCCTATTGTTTCTACGGGGACTGTTACTACGTTAATGACATTCTAATTTTCACGTCTTTAATGATAGTTAAGCAGTTTGTCGACAACCATGTTTGCTAATTTAGGTAGAAGACATCCGCTTCGTTCTCCAGTTAATTTCGAACAGGTTATCTTTTTTTTAGATAGGTTCAAACACCCGATAGCTCGTACTGTGGTTCTCTCTGACGAGCACCGTTCTTATTACAGTTAATAGTGTTATTTGTTGGGACTTTACTATGGATATTTCTAATTATATGGTTAATGTTTTCAGCAACTCCCATAGTCAATTACCATAGTACATAACAAAATATTTCTGTTATTGGGGTTGCAGATTGGGTTTGGGGGGCTGGGGGACGGGAAGGGATTACTAGAGGATTTGTTGTTCACTGTCTGTTGCAATGACACGGTGGGGGAGGGCTGGGTTTTACTTCTGCTGATATGGTACATAAGTTTCACTTTTTCATTGGGAATTATGGGGGGGTGGAGGGGAAGGGAGGGGCTCGTCTGGACCAGACCCTTTTAAACAAATCCGATGAAGGATTGGCAAGATTCTCTCTCCTCAGCGCGGCCTATATTTTCCCGTTACATACAACCCTGAACATAGATGGGTAGCTTGAATTTCTTTTCATGGAATGTTAACGGTGTCAGGCAGAAAGCTAAGCAGTACCAGGTCTGTAAGCATCTCAGACTCCTGAAGTCTGATGTCTCGTTCATTCAGGAATCTCACCTCTTGACCACGGAAGAATTAAACATGAAGAAGCAACAGGTTGGTCAGGTATTCGCTGCTCAAGGCACAAAACAGAGCTGCGGTGTCATGATACTAATAGGTAGAAATGTTCCCTTTATCTCAAACAAAGTCATAAAAGACACCCATGGGAGATACATTCTGGTCCAGGGAAGAGTTTTCAATATGGAAATTTTACTGGAAGTATATATGGCCTCAACTCCGATTCCCCGGAGTTTTTCAGAGATCTTACTAATAAATGAATCCTTCACAACACACGATGATTCTGGAGGACCTCAATGTGGTCGCCGATCCCAATATAGACCGTACAGGGTGCAGGCCCAAAGGCTTATCACCAGCTCAAAGGGCTCTTCGGGACCTATGGGACAAGGCCGGATTACACGATGTGTGGCAATTATTACACCCTTCTGAGAGGGGCTTCACATTCACATCTCCCGTCCACAAGACATCTTCCAGGATTGATTATATACTGATCTCGCATCATCTGGTCCCTGGAGTCGTTGACTCCGACATACACCCTGGCCCGCCCTCTGACCACTCACTGGTCTCATGCCATCTTTCCCTATTGGTTATCCCCAATAAGAACGGCTGTTGGAAGCTTAACAACCAACTCTTAAAAGACCCAGAAATAGTGAAATATATCAACAACCATATTGCTCAATACACTTCAGCTAACTTAAACTCCACGGGTAAACCTGATATCGAATGGGGAGCCCTTAAGGCTTACCTAAGGGGCCTTTTCATCGGGGTGGCCTCAAGAAGAAAGAAGCTGAGAGAGCAAGAGCTAGTTAAACTTCTCAGACAGATTAGGGAAATTGAAAAAAATCTTTCCCCCCACACCTCAGAACAGACCTTATTAGATTTGGCCAAACTTAAAAACACCTACATGGAGCATCTCAGAGAGAAAGCCGAATACATGATCCTCAAAACGAAAGCAACATATGCTGATCAAGGGGAAAAAGCGGGCCACCTCCTTGCTGCCCATGTCAAGCAGCAGGAATCCACCAGATATATCCCCACTATTCGGGCACACAACGGTCCCCTGCTGGTGGATCCCAAAGAAATTACCTCCGAATTCCAAAAATGTTTTCAATCCCTATACTTACCGATGACTAATCCCCCCCCAACACGGAGCTGGATCGCTACTTAAGGGGGTTGCACCTCCCCACACTCAATGCTGACCAGTGTGCTGCATTATGTGCTCCTTTAACGGAGGCAGAAATACTTGGCGTGATCGACAGTCTCCCCAATGACAAATCTCCTGGGCCTGATGGGTTCTCCCCAAACTTCTATAAAGTGTTTGCAAAGACCCTCATTCCATTACTTCTTCCCGTTTTTCAGCAGATCCTAGATGGGACAAGCACAGACTCATCACTTTTCGAAGCCATAATTGTTCTCATCTTAAAACCAGGTAAAGCCCCTGAAAATGTAGCAAGTTACAGGCCGATCTCGTTACTCAATCAGGATATCAAGATTCTCAGCAAGCTGCTATCAATCAGACTGAGTGCCGTGACCCCAGGTCTCATAGGAATGGAGCAAGTCGGCTTCATGGTGAGCAGACTGGCCAGCGACCACATCAGAACACTGGACCACGCCTTCCCGGCGTCCAGGGATGCTGAGTTCCCCGAGGCTTTGGTCTCTCTGGACGCCGAGAAGGCATTCGATAGAGTCGATTGGAATTTCCTATTCCGGGCTTTGAATGCTTTCGGTTTTCCCCCGGAATTTCAGAATTGGATTCAGGCCCTTTACACTGTCCCGACAACCAGAGTCTTTTGCAATGGGTGCTACTCTGATAGGTTCCCCGTCCTCTCTGAAACGAGGCAAGGATGTACCCTATCCCCACTACTTTTCAACATTTATCTTGAACCCCTTATACGCAGACTGGTAGCTGATCCCAAGATTCAAGGAATACCAGTACAGGACATAGAATTAAAAGTATTGGCAGACGCTGACGACCTACTCCTCTGCACCTCATATCCCAAGAAATATATCCCATACCTACTCGAGGTTATCAGAGAATTTAGTTCATTATCAAACTATAAACTCAACGTTGAGAAAACGGTAGTTTTCCCCCTCAACCATAGAGTGATGAGGAATGAGGTCGAGGCCCTAGGCCTCTCCTGGGATAGGAAAACAGTGAAGTACTTAGGTATCACATTTTCAAGAAATACCTCCCTCACGCATAAATTTAACCTCGATTCCTTACTAAACACCATTGTTCAAGACTTGAACAGATGGTCCCTTCTTCCTCTCACGATCTGGGGCAGGATCAGCCTCATCAAAATGAACGTCTTCCCTCGGCTGCTCTATCCCCTCAGCCTCCTTAACATTTGGTTACCCCACTCATGGTTTAAAAGAGTCCACAACATCTTCGCCAACTTTATCTGGGCCAGTAAAGGACACAGGCTGGCCTTTCACAAGCTTGCCGCCCCTAAGCTTAAAGGAGGCTTGAGGGTCCCCCACGTCGGTCTCTATTACTGAGCCTGCCATCTAAGTAAGTACCTAAGGTGGCTCTCCCCCCCTGACTCTGGCCTTTCTGATAAGTATACACCCCTATGGGTCCAAATAGAGTTAACCCAAATCCGTAGGTATAACCTTTCTCCGACAGCTTTGATGTTCGTCCACCCTAAGAGTCTTCCTAAGTCTTGGCTCGGATCACCCATCACCACATCGGTGAAGACACATGCCCAACTCTGCTCGATTTTTAAATATAACCAGCGTAGAGACCTGGAGCAACCCCTCATGGGGAACCCGAACATTAGATTAGAAGGGAAAACTCTTTCCCCAGCCTGGATCCCACAATTTCGGGAGGTAAAACTCAGTTACTTTTGGGCAGGGACGGAACAGAAGTGGGCCTCCTCCGTGGAGATTTTAGAAAAATCGGGCCTGCCCAGCTCCAACATTTTCAAATTATTTCAATTACGACATCTCTTGGTAAAACTTGAACCCATCTCCCGTCATCTGAAGCATCCCCCTTCTGGTTTGAAATGGTGCAATTTGTAGGCCTTCCTCATGCGGTTTCCAAAATATTCAAAACCTTGTACAACAATTTACACCCTGGCCCCTTCGGACCTAAGACTTTTTGAGAAACTCTCTTACCAGGGATGCCCATCAGATGGGAGACACTCTGGTGGGGATGTCACCACTATATCACTCAGGACAGACTCCGACTTATACAGTTCCGTATTTTACACAATCTGTATTAAACTCCCCAGAAGATTGCCAGGTTTAACAGTAGACAGCCCGCAACCTGTCTGCGGTGTGGCCAAGGTGACGGCAATTTAGTACATATTTTCTGGTTCTGCCCCAAAGTAGCCCCCCTCTGGAAGCAGATTAGGGTGCGGGCAGACCTCCTGTTAGGTCTAGATGAGTTGTTCTCGATCGATACTTGCCTGCTTAGGAACTATTCTGAAATTTCCGTAAAAACACGAAAATATCACATCGCCCTTATAGCCATGACAGTTAAAAAGTTAGCACTAAGGCACTGGAAGGATAACGAAACTCTATCATACTGTGAGTGGTTGACGGAGTTATTACATTGTCTCAGAGTCAAGAAGATGATTTTCAGTTTGCGAAACAAATTAAGTAAATTCAATGATATATGGGCCCCTTTCCTTGCACTTTATTGTCAGTAATTGCCACAACCCTAATATAAATCAAAGCTTTGTTAGTTACACCAAGGTTTGACACCGAGTAGCCTGGACCTAAGACGACTGGGGTTTAGAGGGGGGTGGGGAGGGAAGGGGTTAGTGGGGGGACGGAGGTTTTTTTTATTTGTTGTTTTCTCCGTTTTGCCTTACCTCCCAAATGTACATGTCTCTTCTAAGTACACCTGGTTTATGTTGTTTGTATACTTGAAAGTCTAATAAAGATTTAATGGAAAAAAAAAAAAGAAACATTCCAGACATACTACAGATGACAACACAGAGGAATATCTGTAGTTCACAATGTATTTCTTATGGCATATCCAATTTTATTTTCTTTTTTAATGCACCATTATTTAATTATTAAGGTTTAGGAATGAAAACCTCTGAGCCACAGCTTACTTTGCAAAGTTTCAATGTCAAAAACTGATTGTAGTTGCTGTTGGTTAGTTGTGCTGGCATCAGTCACTGTACTACTTCCCTCTTTGGACTACTTACACCGAGCTTACCGTAGCACAATCTTCATTATTGTACCGTATTTCCTGTACTCATCATTCCAGTAGCTGAAGCAGTACATCAGTGTGAGAAAATTCATTTCAACCATGAGAGACACCACAACAGATCCTGCAAGTTTACATACAGTGGTGCCACAACATGAAGTAACCATCACGTGTCACTTTGGCCTGTCCACACTCCCGCTTCTTCAGTTTCTGCTCACAGTGGAATAATTCCCACAATGTAATGAGTATGTAACCCAATCCATGACCTGTCTATCATACCACATATCACTATGGATCAGACAGCTTCACACTTACCAATCTATTTTCCACCTCCAGATCTAAACACCTTATTTTCTTCTGTGGTGGTTCATCAAAACTTGGGTAGCAACATGGCACTGTATCCTTCTTCAGCCGTCTCCTGCAACATAACAAAAATATTTCTTCAGAAATGACATTCAAGTACACTACAAATTTATTGCAAATCAGTTCTCACACACATCAAAAATGATTAGTATGTCAATACATGCAGAGTACTGCATGTTTCAAGGGGAGTAGAATGACCACAGGGTGGTAGTGGATGCCAGAATGAGTAGCTCATGGCAGTGCAGAAGTTCAGCGGCCTAAGCACAAAAAAAAACAACCAAGGGTACATAGCCAAAGGGATAACCTGATGGAGTATAGATACGAACATACAAACATATGAATTTGCCAGCAGATACAGACCACCCAGTCTATCTATGTTTGCCCGAGTGTGCAGCTAGCACCCTAGTTTGCAGCTGGCCCAGTCCCCTCCCTATCCATTCCACCTTTGACTGCCTCTGCCCCGCCACCCAAACCCTCCCCCTTGCTTTCTCCCATCCCCACTTGAAACTTTCCACTGTGTTACATGAAATCACCCCCTCCGGTAGAGCATTCCATTTAGACACCACCCTCTCAGTGAAATAGTGCATCCTCATCTCACTCCCCTCCAATCTTAGACTGTGCCCCCTCATGTCCCTTCCGATCTTCATCTTAAGCACCCCTTCCATGTTGGCTTCGTTTACCCCCCTTATATATTTGAATGTCTCAATCATATCCCCCCCGTCCCTCCTCTCCTCCAGTATATACATGTTCAGCTTCTGCAACCTGTCTTCATAGGCCTTTCCTTCCATCCCTTGTAACATTTTTGTTGCCCACATTTGAACTGCCTCCAGTAAGTTAATACCTCTTTTAAGATATGGTCGCCAGTACTGCACACAGTATTCCAAGTGCAGGCTGACCAACGATCTGTATTGGGGCAGAATCAATTTCCTATGCCTGGACGAGAAATTCCTTGCCGTACAGACCAGCATCCTGTTAACCTTAGCTGCTCCTTTCCTGCACTGGGCAGTTATTCATGCTCCCTATTACTAACACCCCTAGGTCCTTCTCCTCCTCAGTGATCCCCAGACCCGCCCCCCAGCCAGTATTCCCTCCTTGGCTTGTTTGCACCGAAGTGCATAACCTTGCACTTATTTGAATTGAATCACAGCTGCCACTTCTCTGGCCATCCCTCCAGTCTGGTTAGATCCCCTTGAAATTGCTTCCACCCCTCCTCTTCATCCACCACCACCAACAGTTTTGTATCGCCTGCGAACAGACTAACACTGCTGCCAACTCTATCTGCAATATCTGAGATAAACAGCACAAATAGCACAGAATTCTGTAGCGTTTATTAGCCCAGTTTTAATAATGTCCCACTTTTTACTGTGCCTCCATCTCCGGCCCAATACCATGATGCTTCACTCGCAGTATCTATCTCATTGCTGGATGAGAAAGGGAACAGGGGGATATAATATATGTTTCAAATATCACAAAGGAATAAACAGGGCAAGCCTCGAGGAACTGCTTCAGCTGAGGAAAAGAGGGACCACTGGGGTTCGCTCAGTGAAGCTTGTAGTTGGGAAAGCAGACTGGGGAAAACGAGGAGACGCTACTTAACTGAAAGGATGAGGGGGCCCTGGAATGCTCTGCCTGGGTAATTGGATGCTGCAGCCACTGTGCAAGGGGTTACAGAAACTCTCAAATAGGTATGGGGGTGCATCAGAGAGCCCCACTGGGGGGGGGGGTGACAAACCTGAAAGTAAGGAGGGAAATACAACAGCACTTTTTTTTTTTTAATTTGTGAGGGCAACTATTAACCGCCGACAAGCTTGTCTCGTGATGAGTGACTGATTGTGTAGTGCTTGTGAACAACCAGTGTGAACCCTCCTACACACACACACACACACTTCCACATTTCAATTAACATCACAACACATGTGTACTTCATACTCTCACCCTCTAAACAGAAAAAAAAAGGGAAAACAAATGGGGCGATCACATTGCATGACAGCAGCAATAACATCATGAGGTAAGATTAAAAAATGCCATAATATATGCACTTCACAAGGACACTCCATAGCCACTCTGGGAAAAGTGCAGATGGCAATTGTGGTCCAGACACACACTGAAAACCAAGCATGCTGACCAACATCAACAATTATACAATGGCAAGAAAAATCCTGGACTCTGACTGGTCAGTCTTGGGCTGGACCCGTGCTGTTATCCCAGTACAACATCACGGGTCTGGTCTCAGCCTCACTGTGAACCTGCAGACCTAGAGCACCTTGAGTATCTGCTTGATTGTTTCATCTGCTCTTAAAAAACAAAAATATTTTTCCACACAAAAACATCTTTAAATTGATTTTTTTTATTCTGTATAACAACAAGCCATTGTATAATAGCAATAATGCCCTCCAGGGTGTGTGTCGTTTGGGATAACGTCACGCCTCAGGTGGTTCCCCTGTCAGGCATTATTGCTTAAGTAGACCCCCCCCCCAAACCCCAACCATAACCACCATAAACTAGAACAAGGTACATTTCTTGGCATTTAACTCTCACCCCCACCCCATAAGTACCACCAAATATTGGGACAGGACGACTCATAGGTAACCAGAAGGTTGACTCCACAGGGTGCCAAAAAAAAAAAAGAAATACATTTACATAACTAAAGCACGACAATGCAAAAATAGGAGTATGTAACTATTCACTTCATCAAAATTTTTTCCCATGTCTTTATTTGGTATAGCAAGAAACAGGCACATATGGGTACAGTACACGACAGAAATGTTATGCTATGAATGAGAACTCATACTCTGGAATCAACTCTCATATCACTAATACTGTGATACCTGACAGCTCACTTCACCTGTCACTTGCAGGTCATGTCAGACCTGTGCCCATCATTTAAAAAATATAGAAACCATGAAACAGCAGAATACAGAACTGCAGGCACACCCCTTTCAAAACATACTAATGCACAAATTATGCCCATCGGTAATCGAACTTACAGTGTAACAGGAACATTGACATACACTCCATGAACTCTTACATTTCACCCTGTCACACGTGTTTGAGCAAGCATTTATTCTCATAATTTTTATGGCCTTCCCAATCCCTTTCCTAACTCACCCAGGACTGCCTTTGAATCCATATGCAATTTTCAGATAAGACACCTCTTCAAAATCGTGAGTATCAAAATGGGCACTACATATCACCGAGTGCTTAGACCAGATAAAATTGATGTGTGTTTCATTTACAAAAGATATCTGCAGCTGCTTTACCTTCTCGTCAGCCGGCAAAAATGAAGAGAGACGTTGTTGGCTGCAGCCATACACGACACATCTCTTGGGCATTTATGCAATCCGGGAGTAACGACAGTGCCAGAAATTTGTAATCCTAACAGGAAACTTATGCCCTCCAATTAAATAAACAAACAATAAGCTGTTTTTGAAATGCTAATCAAAATTGGAAAACTGCACTATAAATGGACTGCTGGAAATAAGAAAAAAGCAGAAAATAAAAAATTACCTTAATAAAGTAAAAAAAAAAATGGTCCCAATCGTAACAGTAGACTCCACAACCACATAAAAATAATGCAACTGCTTTGAAAGCATTCATTCGGACAGCACTACTGACTGACTGGTGCTCTCCAGGAAATGCAAATGACCCAGCGCTAAACTGCCACGGCGCATGTCACACACAGCTGCCATTATCAAAAGAGATTGACGTGCCACCTTGCACCACGTCACTGAGACTATCTTCACTCCACATGGTGGGTATGATTTCGAATACGCCCCTATTTCGAATCATTCTAGTTAGAAGGTAATTAGCATTACAAAACTTGTGCTTGGTCATGACAACACAAACACTCAGTTCTCCCCCGAATATAGCAGGATGATTTGTTGTCGTTCCATCGCCAGTTTACATTACCTCTTTAAGTTTTTAAGGAAGAAAGAGCAAATACTCATCCGAAAATGGCGGTCGAAATAGCGTTGTTCTTCCGTGAGGTATTCGCAGTCGACGGCAGTAAAGAACTGGAAAGCAGGCGGCCTTTATACTGACGTAGGCTGATCGCCGGGTCAGCTGACATGGGAGTGGCCTCGTCGAGACTGCTAGCTAGAGATTTTCCGTGGGGTCCAGGCACCTGGCGGCTTAGTCCTATATGTGAATACTTACTGCAAGAGCCTTCTCGAAGTAAGATCTCTTGTTACTGGGCAGAGAATCTGTCAGCTGCTCGGCAGGGACTAGAGTTAATTAAAGCATTTAAAAGGAGACAAAAGAATAATTAAGCAGAGCTGGCCAGTAAGCACGTCCATTTGTATCTGAATGGGTCACAGCATCCAGAGGAGCCTGGATGTCTGGCTTCCTTTTCTCTCTGCAAGGCTACCTGAGCTAATCTTGTTACCACTAAATGGGCTACCATTTAAGAAAATAGCGATACTGAGTGTAGCTTGATTCCAGCCATTTCAAAGAGAGGGAGGACTGGAGGATTTTCCCAAGAATTCTGGTATAGACTAGCTGACCCTCTGAGTTTTTTTCTCTCATATTCAGAACTGCATATTTGTGTTTTGTAATAAAATATTAAAACTGTTTGGTTGCATAGCCGTAGAAATAGAATGTTAGCCAATTGCAGGGCAAGCCACTGTCCTCTGGACCTGTCCTTTGAGAAATCCCATAAAACAAGGGAGAAAGATTGTATCTGAGCCTTTAGCCATTAGCCTTTTTTCTCTCTGCTTAGGCGAGCAGAGACAATATCTGTTCAAGACATTCTCCTGGACTACCAAAATTAAGACTTCAACTACCACTTCTAATGACACATTGCACTTCAAAATTCAGCAACTAAGGACTCAAGGTAGAACTTTAATCTCAGAGTTTTAAAGTGTAGGTTTTATGTATATTTTCCATTTTATTTTCAATATCCTGTAACTATGTTTTTTATTTATTTATTTTTGAAAGTCGGATTTACAGTCTTTGAGTCAGGGACTCATTTGCAAAGGCACCTTGTCACAGGGAGGGTAGACATGGTTACAGTGTGAGATACAACAGTGGTAACATACAGGTGCAATACAGATAACAAAAAGAACACAATATAACAGTGGTTTACAGGATAAAGTTACATGCAGTAAATAGCAATCGTATAAAGTATAACAATAGTAGAAGTCACAACCCTGGTTGTACCGGGGAAATACCTAAGTGGAAGGGTGCAGGGGGGGGGGAACAGGGTGAGGAAAAGAGAAGAAAAAAGCACAATGTCTAAATTATTTGTCTTTATGTTATTTACTGAATTCATTAATTAATTAGTAAAGCTTTTGGCTTGCTTTTAAGATAATTCTGCCACTGTTGTTTGTGTGTGTTGCCTTGGCAAGAGTTGTTTAAACTGTACTACGGTATACTACTTAAAGGAGAAGCCTTGCATCCTTTACAGTGTGAGTTTACTCACTTGCAGCTGGTGATCTGTTCATTAGCCTCTCCCAGTCTCCTGACCACATTTCCCATCAAAATTGCACTTTCTAAAGTTTTTTTTTGTATAAAAATAGTTTGCTGGTAGTTCCTCCTCTATTTTGCTGTCCCGAAGTGTTTCCTCCAACATCATCGCCGAAATAGCCAAGCCTGTGTGTCGCAATCATTTCTGTCCCACGCGCGAAACACACGCGCTGTACTTTGGCTCCCCTCAGGCATGTGGGGAATGTTTTTATTGTCGCGTACATGCTCCAGAGCACTATTCTGAGGCTAAGAACGAGTGTGCTTTGAAGCAAAATGTGAATAATATCTGAACAGTAGCTGACAGTGTCTAATTTTAATAAAAAGATGTTTAAAGCATACTAAATGTCCCTGTCATTTTTTGAATAAAAAAATAATTTCAAACATACTGATTGTCACATTGCTGTATAATTTCCCACTGTCTGCATTTTACTATTGGCCATATGTGTCTATATAATTGTCTTTCATTGCTTGCTTATACATTTATTTTACTTCCCTCCATCACCTTAATGCTCCCTCCAGAAGTTAATGAATGTTCTGGTGGATGCCACTGGCAAGATGGTAAAAAAGGCAAAGGTGATGCTGTTGGGGGCTGAAAATCTGCCGAATGTAGATTTAAGCCTCCCAGCTGCAGTTGCAGCTGAAACAGTGAAATCATGGATTCCCTGCAGCATGTTATTCCAGAGGCAATTAGTATGTGACCCAACTTATGATGTGGCAATACTGGAGCTTGTACTCACTAGCAGGGACAGTGTTGGAGATGTCAAGATAAGAGGCCAGCTGTGGACCAGTGAACACCGTGCAGTGCGGTTCAATATAAGGATGGCTGCCAAATAAAACCACAGAAGTGCAAGTGTGCTGGACCTCACAAGGGCAGATGTTAATGCCTCTGGATGACCTTGCAGGGGTGATGACCTTGGTGTGCAGACAAACAGTGATGACAGATAAAAGGGGACATAGTGAACTTGACAAACAATTGAGCAGAAGCAGTAGCATAATAGTGTGAAATAAACTTGGTGTAATAATATTGTATTATCTACATGTACATACAGATAGGTATCACCATATTGAAAGAGGTAAGTGGTGTTGCTCCTGTACAGAGCGTTGGTAAGAAATGACCTGTAGTGCTGAATCCAGTCCTGGAGACCACAGCTCTGGAATGTCATAGACACAGTGGAGGCAGTGCAAAGGATGATAATTAAAATTGTGCAGAGTATGCACAAAAGGGGCATGATAAGAGACTAAAGGGACTGCATATATGTACCCTTTAAGAGGGGAAGGGAGGAAGGGGAATATGACTGAGCCCTTTAAATGCATCACAGAGGCCGTCATCTTCCACTCATGTCTCCATGTTTGTGAATGAACATTTCAGTTGAATATATTCTCATAGTCTTTGTTGTTCATGCCTTTTGTTAGCCTGAAGGTCTCTAGGAGGAAATACCCTCTGTTGACCCCTATGGGCCATGCAAGAGACAGGGATGGGAGGTTGCGAGGCAGAAGTGGGCAGTATTAAAGTACTTGGCAGAAATATTTAACAAAAACAGGATGTGGGGAACTGACAGAGGATATATTAGAAGTGGAGTCATCTGACATACTGCAACAACTGTGATGCAGTCAGCTCCACAGAAGTCCTCCGACTGAGATGGATTTCCGACTGTGCAGCATGTTTGTGACTATGGAGCTGTCTATGGTTAAGGCATAACTGAGCCTTCTACAAAGCATCACCCAGTGGTCATTATCTGCAGGCAGCAACCACTCAACTCCCCAAATGGACACCTACGTTCTGAACTGTGGAGTAGACTGTAGTAAGCAGGGTGGGAGGTATAGGAGGTACCACACAAGATGGAATATTGCTGTTGCAACACTGCACAGATGTACACCCCTGTGTTGGTCAGTTGCTTCAGTCTCCATGGTGGAGAGTCTGAAGCCTGTCTTTCCTCCCCATGAGATTAGTGTTGTCATGCAGAAGACACTATAGGTGTGATTCAAGTGCAGTTGTAGAGTAACACAAAGATTGGAGCCAAGAATCCCAGGACAGAGTATTACCTGGGTAGAATCCAAGTATCTGCATCAGAGGAGGAGGAGAAGGACCTGGGAGTGATGATCACTAGTGACCTGAACCACTCTACGCAGTGCAAGAAAGCAGCAGCAAAGGCAAACAGGATGCTGGGATACATAGTTAGGGGGATCAGTAGTAGAAGAGAGGAGGTTTGGTAAGGCCGCATCTAGAGTATGGGGTTCAGTACTGGTGCCCACACCTCAAAAAGGGCATCAACCTGCAGAAGAAGGTACAGAGAAGGGCTACAAGGATAACAGCAGGTCAGCGGGGCAAGGCATATGAGGAGAGGTTGAGGTCACTGAACATATACTCCCTGGAAGACAGGAGAGAGACAGGAGACATGATTGGGACAGTCAAGTACTTGAAAGGGATAAATAAGGTTGATAAGGAGAGTCTCTTTAAGCTGAGTGGCAACCATATCACATTGGGCACAGTCTTAAGATGGAGGTTTAGGAGGGAGGTCAGGAAGCAATTCTTCACAGAGAGGGTGGTGGACACTTGGAATGTGCTGCCAGAAGAGGTAATCTCGTTGAAGACAGTGGGCAGCTTTAAGAGAGGCTGTGATAGGCATGGGGGAAGGTAAGATTCATGGGTAAGGAGGATGGGAGGAGTGGGGAGAGAGGGCAGAGACATTAGCTCAAGCTGTGGACCCTGCAATACGAGCAGACTTGATAGACCAAATGGCCTTCTTCTGCTGGCTTCTTCGTATATGTTAAAAGATTTACATATTTACCTCAGATTTCCTGAGAATCGGCATAGAAACGTAGAATTTGATGGCAGATAAGGACCGCTAGGCCCACCCAGTCTGCCCATTTCCCTACCTAATGGATAAGCTGCTGATCCTAGTTAACCAGCAGCCTACTTCTTTCTACCTCCACCCCCTAGAATTGCCTTATGATGGACAGTGATGCACCATCACATGGACCATACAATCAGATAACCCAAAGTAACCCCGCCCCCAAAAATCATGGTGTCAATAAATGGTGTGGATGCTCCAAAAACAAATACAGTAAAAACACAGCACTACAAATCAGACACCCCCAATTACCCTCTGGTGTAATTGCATGGGGGGATGGAGGGGCATGGGTAAGGGTGGTGGGAGAAAGTGAAATAATGGGTGGAATAGGGGGCTCCGTGGCGGCAGGGTGGCAGGCATGGGGAGGATGGTGGGGTGCAATGGTTGCAGTGCAGCTGTATGGATAAATACAGTATGGAAATTGGGAGGTTGTCCAATTTGTTACAGACTAAAGAGACTGTATGAGAGATACAGGTGCTTCGGAGGGAGCTTGAGATGGTGAGGAAGGGAGAAGCAGGGGCATGGGGGACCCCGAAGAGAAGTAGCTGGGAGAAACAGATTGTGAACAGCAGGAATAAATCCCATGAGGATGTGGGGGCGGCCAAGGAGAGCAGTGGGACAGTAGGTGGAGGAAAGGCCCAGGGTGGGAGGAAGGAGGAGCTATGCATCACTGTGGGAGTAGCAAGAAATAAGTTTGAAGTGTTAGCATTGCAGGTGGAAGTGGAGGTGTCAGATTGGGGTAGAAAGGTAGCGTAGGGCCAGGAGCTTGGAATCAGGCCATGAGAGGAAGCAGGGGGGAAGGGAGAAGCCAGGTAGAGGCAGTTGGGGAGGTGACAACAGGAGGGAAGGTAACAGAGTGGGGAGATGCAGGTGTGGATAGAGGTAATAAGGAGCACAGCAGTGTGGAGTGTGGACAGTGATAACATAAGGATGGGTGGGTGGGGGACATGAGGATGGGGGGGACTACTTCTGGAGGAATTCAATACTGAACGGGATCACGTGGGTCGGAAGAGGATAAAGTGATGAAGAAAAGGATAGATGAGTTCAATGCGTGGCTGAAGGATTGATGCAATACCAGCGAGTATGGATTACTGTCAGGCTGGTGCAGGACCTGGGACAACAGTGACCTATACACTGGGGACAAGTTACATTTGAGCCTGGAGTGCAAGGATGTACTAAAACTGTGACTAGAAGGGTATACAACAACAAAGGTTGATTTAAACTAGGAAGTGGTGGGGGATAGAGGCCCACTAATCAGATAAGTGTCAGGAAAGGAGAGCCTAGAGAGCTCACTCCTCTTGTTATGGGAAAAGGCAGAACCAAAGGGGCACAGGGAGGGATAAAGGGGCAGAGAATATGGGCAGAGAATGGGAGTAGACAGGTTGGAGGGTGGTCTTACTGAATGCAAGGAGCCTAAGGAATAGAATGGTGGAGCTAAAAGCTCTTTTGGCAGTGGAGGGGATGGATTTATTTATTTATTTATTTATTTATTTAAGAACCTGGTTTACAACCTCTGAGTCAAGGACTCATTTACAAAGGCACCTCGTCGCAGGGAGGGCAGAAAAGAAAACAGTGTGAGGTACAACAGAGGTAACATACAGGTGCAAGTACATATTATAATAATAAGAACACATTTACTGCAATGGTTAACAGACAATGTTGCATACAGAAGTTACCACTGTATAGAGTAGTAGTCCAGTGGACATTGTCAGGCAGTTGTGTGGAATAGCAGTCCAATGGACATTGTCAGGCTAGGGGAGTCACACGCGAATATCATGCTATCACAGTAATTGGGGCAGTTACAGCTTCGGGCGTCAAAGAGGAAGTTACGGAGGGCAACTTTGAAGACCATATTGCGACCATAACGGAAAGGTAGGCCGATTTGGAGAAGATGGCACTCAGCTGCATGCCTATTACAATATGGGCAGTACACACACATTAACACAAGACATGCATGTGCATATGGCCCTAATTTCAATGCCAGACTGAGGAG
Source organism: Neoceratodus forsteri (assembly GCA_016271365.2). Classification (NCBI taxonomy): domain Eukaryota; kingdom Metazoa; phylum Chordata; order Ceratodontiformes; family Ceratodontidae; genus Neoceratodus; species Neoceratodus forsteri. The sequence goes on from CM057449.1 coordinate 742,823,512, forward strand.
CCAGATTAGTAAAGTCACTTATAGAGGGGTGGGAGTCAGGTTAGGTCGAGAGAGAGAGAGAGAGAGAGAGAGAGACAGAGACACGTCTAGCCACCATGGCATTAGCACCATCAATTTACTCCAATCTCTGTTCACAGCCCGCCTACAACCACAACCATTAACCACACCACACTACCAGGTCTGTGCACTGTATGAATCACTGGTGTTGTGTGGGGGCTGGCAGTTGCTCAGTTTGGTGATGCTCACTTAGTCAGCACATCTTGAAAATGAAAAGACAAGTAGTGGGTACCATCGGGCAGCCTGGGCAGGAATTGGGAAGGAACAAGACTAGATTAGTTGTTGATCATGGTGGTAGGTGAGAGTCAGGAGGATGTGCACGCCAGTAGGTAAGCAGGGTCTGTATTTTGGTTCAAAAGGAGGTTGTGGAGCTAAAGTCCTTCGAGGAACGGATGAGTGAGGTCTCTCAGCTGGAGGACAACTTGAAGGTGGAGGAGTATGGGAGCTGGAGGATTCATTCCCACAACAAAATGAATGTTCCCTCAGTGTTCGGACATGGCTGTGTATGTTTGATATGACTGTGTGGACATATCACCTTATGAGAAACATAGAAACATACACTTTGACGGCAGATAAGGACCGCTTGGCCCACCCAGTCTTCCCATTTCTCTAACTGTTGTATAAGCTGCAGATCCTAGTTAACCAGCAGCCTACTTCCTCCTTACCCCCCTCCTACACCCCACTATTATTGCTTTATGTTGATCCAATACAGTCTTGAATTCCCCCACTGTTTTTCACCCCACAACCTCCTCAGGAAGGCACCTCAATGCATCCATCAACCTCTCCATGAATAAAATTCTTCCTCATGTTGACCCTAAGCCGTCCCACCTCTACAGTATCTTCAAATTGTGCCCCCTTGTTCTCGCACATCTCTTTTTCTTAAATATACTAACCTTTTTGACTTTGTGGATTCCATTCTGTTACTTGAAAGTTTCCATCATGTCCCCCTCCCCTTTCCTCAAGGGTATACATATTAAGCTCATTTAGTCTCTGTCCATATGGCTTCTGGAGCAGACCCTGCACCATTTTGGTTGCGCTCCTCTGGGCTGCCATCATCCAATCTGGTGCAGTGGCAGGAGATACTTAAGCAGAGCAGGCTTTAAAAAGCAGCTCGGCAGTATCTCTGCAAGAGTCGCTTGCCCAGCAGCAGGGAGCAGGCCAGGGACCCGGGTGGTAGAAACTCCTTTTGGAGAGGAGCAGCAAACAGACAGAATTTCTAGCCACACAGAGCGGGCAAGGGCAATGGAAACCAGTGGCGGATCGAGGAGCCTCGCCGCATAAAGTGGGCCAGGGCCAGCAGCAGGACTAGGGATTTTCTCTCGGCCCACCTACCCTGGCCCTGACCTCTATTAACTGCAGGGGAGGGAGGAGCCGATCAGCATGAAGGATCCCATTCACTGAAGGCAATCAGGCAAGATAGAACTGTGCACTGAGACCAGTAATAGAACAGGTGTCGGACGGGGGGGGGGGGTTAACCCTGGGAGTGGGGGGTTGTTGTTTTTTTTAAGGCCTGTATCTGTGTATGGATAGTTTTCTACCACATCTGTAAGACGCAGTCTTTATTTGGTAGCTGGCCCAATGGGCATCGGTTGGGGGACTTATGACATGCTCTGGCACTGCTAGGACAATGGGGGATGGGGCAGCCAACTTGGAGGGAAATGGGGCATGGTCTACAGAGCATGAGCTTTGGTATCTTTGGAAGGGTAGCGTAGTGCATAAGGTGTGGGTCGGCCATAGTGCTAGCCCTAGCCTCGAAGATGGGGGATGTATGGTGCCACTGGTTGGCACATCTCAAGGAGGCGGTCAAGTGGTTAAGAGGGGTGTTGGGTAGGGAGGGGGGGAAGGGTGGTGCTGAGGATGGTGGCTCTGTGGTGGGGCTGGGTTGGGGGAGGGCAGTAGAGGGAAAAATGGTGGAATGGTAGAGGGTTCAGATGAGGCACCCGAACTGGGGGGCAACAGACAGGAGAAGGATGGCACAAGTGCATAGGACCACACTACCATAATGAGAGGTGTTGGAATGGACCCTAGAAGAAGAAGGAGGAGGGGAGCACCAGGGGGCATGGGTTAGAGGATGGCCCTGAACAGAATATGGACCAGGGGGTCTGGCACGAGGTTAGGAGAAATAAGAACCAGGGGCCTGGCAAGAAGTTAGAAGGAGAGCGTCGGAGTACGTGCAAAAGAGCACTGATGGGGGTGTGAGACAGCACGGAGAGTCAGGACAACTGGCATAGAGCATAATAACAGATTCACACCCCTGGCACTGTCAACTGGGGGGGGGGATCTGGAGCGGAGGAGGCTCTTCTGGAGGCAGGACAGCAGGCGATGACAATGGGCTCAACAGACAAGGGAGAGGAGGAGCTACTCCCTGGCAGAGAGTCTCGGGAGAGCAGGATACAGAGTGGGGAGGCCCTCAGGGGGTAGAGGGGGACCCAGTAAATTACGTGGGTATAATACGAGGAGATGAAAGTATGCAGAGAGGGAGAGAGAGAGAGGTATGGGGGGGGCCAGTGTATTCCTCGGTAGAGTGGGAGGGGTCCAATATCCCTGGGGGAAATACAGAGTAGGGAAACAAGCTGAGGGCAGGGGGAAGGCAACTGCCCATGGGAAGATACGGGGATGGACACGGGCACAGCAGGGGGAAGGAAAGTGGTTGAGGTGGACAGGTCAGTGAGGAAGGGGAAGTGCTGGGGCAGGTGTGGGGGGGGGCCCTTGCTTCTGGAGGAAATATGGAGATGGACCAGAGTGCCATAGCAGGAAGGGAAGAGGCCAGGGAAGTTAGGTTACTGAGAAATAGGGGTTGGAGTGAAAGGGAAAGGGAAAGGACAGAAATTGGCATGAGGGTGACAAGTGGGGACGTACACGGTAATGTGGGAGGGGGGGCGCAACTGGGATACCTAGCAAGCCTAGGGAAAAGTAGGCTATAACGGTGCCCTGGGTAGGCACTGATCCCTGAGCAGACTTGATAGACCATAAGGCCTGATCTGCTGGCTTTTTTTTTTGGATTTATTTCTCTCCACCACCAGCTGCACCCGTCAGCCCGACCAGCCTCCCCAGCTCCGTCATCCCGGAGTTACCAGGGCTTAGCTTAAGCCCGGCCCAGGAGCGGAACCTGTGGAGGGTCGGGCGTCATCCTGCAGGTGCACTTTTTCCGTTTTTCTCTTTGTGGTCAGTTCCCCCAGGTTACCCCGGGGCCCCAAGAGTAGAGATGCATGCGCGTGGAGGCACGCATGTATACTACAGCCCCGGTGATGGCCCCATCTGCCCACCCAATGACCTAGCACCTGGCACTCCCTCTGGCCTGTGCTGCCCCCCCGGCCACCACTCGGGGGCAGTCAAGAGCTGAGGGATACCACCAACCCTCCCCGGAGAACAGAGCTGCCTTCCAGGAGCTCCATCCAGCTTCGCACCCTCCCCCGTCCAGTTTCTGACAGTCCGTGCTCATTTCCAAACATGGGTCGTCAGCGTGGCATGAGGTAAGGTGTCCAGTACCTCAATCCTCTCTGCCAATGAGCTGGCTAATCTGCTGGCTTTTTAGTATGTTAACAAGCTTGTTCAAAGCTTGGTGCTCTAACCTCTTTACTATAATGCTAGCCCAAAAGGCATCTCAGAAGTACTGTGCCTTCATACACTCCTAAGAGTCTGATTGTGTTGTCTCCATTTGTGTGGTTGGAAAACTGTGAGACTGAACCTTTCCTGCTACTAGTTCATCAGTATCTTCCACACTGCCGGGTTGAGGGGGGATTACATACTGTGACAACACAAAATCAAAACGATTAGAATCTGTAACAAACACATCAATTTTCATCTCAGGATTGTGTTTACATTGTCAGGTAAATATGACAACATGCACTTCAGGACCCCATGTGAGGTCTGTACATCAGTAAAGTACTGAGAGTAGCGGAACAGAATGCTTGATGTCTGTGTGCCACATTATAACTGAAAATGGTATGCCCCCACTGAAAACATAATCAAAACATGCATTTTTAGGGTATAAGGGTAACAAGATCATTATGCAGTTTAGTGACAGTAAACATGTGTCAGGGGCACGGATTTCACTGCACAAATTCAAGGAACACTGGCGTTTAGGTGAAAACAATAACATGAAAGTAAGCATAAAAGTAAAATGTGTAGACAGAAAAACACGAATACACAGAAATAAACAGAGGATATCCGTTGTTATTACATTGATTTATCTGAGGGCATCCGTAGTAGTAGTAGTAGTAGTATGGCAGCAACTCAGCATGACAGCTGCAGCACAAACGGAGCTGAAATATATTTGTTTAAAAGAAGTCAGCGATGATAAAGTATATAACCTCCAAGTGACAACAGGAATACAGACTTCATTTGTATTACGCTTATTTACATTTTTTCTTCATACATTGATTCTTAATTAGTGCACCGCGCTTACCTATGCACGTACATTCAAGTCAATCCTGCACAGACTGGACTTCACACACACGATTGCGGTGATGACGTGTGACGGGAATGAAAGGTGCACAACTACGCATGCGTGAGACTCAACATGGCGTGGACATCAAACAGGGAGAAACAGAAAACACAACTTTTCCGAGTGAAATTACAAATACAGGACAGGAGTTCAAGTGGAGAACACAGACTGGTTTGTGATGGCACATCAAGATGTCACAGAAAACACAGGTAGTACAACGATAGCCTCTTTCTTTGACTTTTTAAAAGACTTCTCCTTTAAACAGTCACACTAGCCTGTGTGACTGTTTTAAGCCCAAACACTACCAAGGTGAAGTATCACTAGGGGGTTTGTGATGAAAGGAGGGGAGAAAATACGAAGGGTCTCAGGAGGAGTCTGTAGGGGTTTAAACCCAGCTCTGCATTTCTAGGGAAAGACACATAATAGGGTATATAGGGCCCCCCAAAGCCTATACACTCCTGTGGCTTTCTGGTTCGTGGTGCAAAGGCAGAGAGGATTATATCCCAGGAACACAGACTCAAGACTGTATTTTTACCCCCTCACATGGAGACAGGGCACCCTGGGATCCTCTGGCATACATTCAGTTGTGAGACAGCGAGCGTGCTAAAAGGACAGAGGAAGGGTATCCCTGACACCCCCATCACAAGAAGGATTAGCTGGGACATAGAGAATCCCACCCCAAGGGAGTGGGATTGTGACAGGGTGAACCACTAGCACCAGGGAAGTTTTAACTGTATTACAGGCTGGTGCGTGAGGGGGGCCACTAGCACCAGGAACGTTTTAATTGTATTATGATCTGGCGATTGGAGGGAGGGATAACACTAGCACCAGGGAAGTTATAAAATTAATATAGGCTGGAAATTGGGGGGGAACACTAGCACCAGAGTTACAATATTATTAAGGGCTGGGAGTCAGAGGGAGGGGGGGACCACTAGGCACCAGGGAAGTTTTAATTGTATTATGATCTGGCGATTGGAGGGGGGTAACACTAGCACCAGGGAAGTTATAAAATTAATATAGGCTGGAAATGGAGGAACACTAGCACCAGGGGAGTTACAATAGTATTAAGGGCTGGGGGTCAGAGGGAGGGGGGACCAATAGGTACCAGGGAAGTTTTAACTGTATTTCAAGCTGGCGATCGGGGGGGGGGGGACCACTAGCACCAGGGACATTTTAATTGTGTTATGGGCAAGCAAACTGGGGAGGGGGGCGCTAAGCACCCGAGATTTCTACACAGGTCTGGGTCTGGGCAATTGAGGGGGCAGAGCCACACAAACCTGCATCACAACCCATGCAAATGAATCCTTAGCACCTTGCATAGTCAAGGAGCTCATTTGCATGGAGCCTTTTGAATACTGCAAAGGGCACTCCAGTGCTATCCACTCTGGCAGTGTACTTCAGGATCCATGTCAGGGCAGTGCTACGTGACTTAGTGCTGCACCAATATGGTCCTATATTCAGTCGAATAGCACTGGTGCACTATTCTACTGAACACAGTATCTTCAACTCCCTGGCAATCACAAAGTGCAAAGTTTTGCACTCCACTTTGTGCTGTTTTGAATATTGGGCCCCAAACCGTCACTTGAAAAAATGTAAAATACCACAATAAAGTACAGTGTACCTAAACAGCTAATGCATGGAAGGACTGGTGGGCAGTGTGTGGCTGTAGATAAATTACTCTAGAAGAAACAGTTACCAGTGATTAATCATTTCTTCTAAGTAGAAAGTTGTATCTATATCCACACACACTGCATCAACTCACAACTTGCAGTATAGACTGGGAGGAGAGAAGTACTGGACCTATAGTGGGACAAACACTTTAGTATAGTAGAACAAAACTCTGCATCCTTACGGGAATGTTGTGTGATGTGAAAGTGTGGGTACAGACAATCAGATGGATGAACTTAGCAACTGCCACTGATGTGATCACCCCCTGATAAGAGTGGGTGCACAGGTTTTTTTAGATGACCATCATGTTTATGACTATTGGACTTGCTTTTACGTAGAATACATCCAAATTCGGATACACGCTACTAATTCCAGGGGTATGTGTTTGACCTTCTCAAAGACAATCTGCCACTTACTGTGGTGTATCAGGATAGTATCTGCAGAAAAGGATTTGATCAATGATTTCATTATTTCCAAATGGTCACAGTGAGAAAAAAGACAAGTGAACTAATGTGTATTACAGAAAAGTTTCCTCCTGAGATACAAGTCCATAGTGGTGGCCAATACAACAGTATGGAGAGGTTAGCAACTATTATATATTCTGGCCCAGATATTCAAACTGCGTCCAAAAAGTGTGCAACAGCAGGAGCAAGCGTAAGTCCATTGCGCCCATGCGCAAGAGGCACGATATTCAAAAACTGAGCCGGCCAACCTGTGCCTACTGCTGATGACTGAATACTGCACCATCTGCGCCATAGAGCAACAAGGGATGTTCAGCTGAGCAGTGCAAAGGCGCCATAGCGCAACCAGGGACGCCCACCAGCAGCAGGGCAGCAATGCAACTGCACAACCAGGGAGGTAGGGGCCCACCACCCATGCCACAGATGGGCAGAGGAACACACAGCAGAACAGACATCGTCCCCCCACACCCCATGCACTGCACAACTGGGGGAGGGCTGGAATAACCACTGGCCCATGGAGACAAGCAACCAACCCACAGCCGGGCCATGGTGCCCCATCACACCCCCTGGCAAGCTGTGACTGGCACACAAGGAGGGCTGACCACCCCATGCCACACCATCCCCCCAATGCAGAGCACACCCTGCACTGTGACCCCCAGACACCCTGCCCAGCAGCAGCATTCACCACTGCAGGAAACCCCATGCATGCCACCACCCCCACTGTGACAATGCAACCCTGTGCAGCACAGAACCATGCAAGGCAGCCCCATCACGAGCACCCATCAGCGGGTGGCAGCACACAGTGATGCAACGACAGCATACACAGTGCCACCACGCACAGCCCCCCCCCCGAGGTACCCCTGAGAGACTGACCATGCGTCGGCACACGAGATATCCCACACGGGACAGGGCATGCCCCAGACATCACCACCAGTAGTACAGCACCCTGCACACCCTCCCAAGGACACACCCCGACCCAGCACTGGCCACAACAGCCAGCGCAGACACCCACAGTGGTGCGTGGAAGCATGCACCATACCGGATGCCACACAGTGCATAGATAAACACCCACCCATACCCAAGGGCACAACAACAAAGGGACGCAGTAGCGGGGCCACCAAGCCCCCAGCGTGGGCCCATGGAAACCGTGTACACACAGCCTGCAGTCCTCCATGGCACAGGAGTGCCAGCCACCCTGCGCAGGCACTGTGGACCTGTACGCCACCATCATTTGCCCGGAGCACAAGTCACAGACAGTGGTGCACATCCCCTGCAACACACACAAGCCACAGTATGGAGGTGGGACAACACCTGTGGAGGCCACAGTGTCACCCGAGGCAGACATGCACCACACCAGTGACAGGAGGCAACCCAGCATTGTGACGGGTACAGGGGCTGCCCTGCATTGACAGCCACCACTGACATGCCAGCACACCATGCGGGTCACAGACATGCAAGGGTGACAGCTGCACAGACCATGGATGGGCCGACAGGGGCGCCATGGACAGAGCATGCACCATGGACCACTGCACACAGTCATCCAGTGCACAGGGCACAACACACACACCACAGACACTGACTGATAACTACCCCCACACCATAGTCACCTCCCCACTGACACACACACATACCCATGACTGCACCACCCCTGACGCCATGCACACCACTGCAGCTGAGCACCTATAGCCCGCTGCAAATCAGAGACCACCACAGTATTCATATCAAAATATTTGTATTCAAAAAACATATCAAAAGGAACTATTTACAAAACTATGTACAAAGTTGGGGGGGCCACAAACAAAGTGGGGGTGGGTAAGGGGCAGGGTGAACAAATGGGACAGGAAAGGAGGGGTGGAGGTGGGTCCGGGGTGGGGATATCAGGGGCAGAGGGAAGATCAACGGGAGCCCTACTCCCCGCTCTGGCTGCTCTGCCTCCGGTGCCTTCTCCGGACCCCATGCTGGTCAATCAGTTGCAAGATCTCCAAAGAAGCCCTGGCCACATTGAGGATCTCCCGCAATGCCTCCCTAATCTCCTGCAGCTGGCGGACACCTAGGACAAGGGAGCACAGTCAATAGGTGTGAATGCACAGCCCCATACAGCCCACCCACTGTGCATGGCATACGGCCGTGGGACATGCCTCTGTGATGGTGTGTGACCACCCACAGTGGTCATGTCCACAAGACCTGACCACCCAGGCACATACAGCCATGCAGACCGCTGCACACACCCACTGGCCAAGTCATGCACAGCACCACCATGGCTGTTTAGTGAAATGGCTATGTGGTGCGAAGGCAGTGGCACAGCCAGGTACCCGGTGCACGCACGGACCACCATTGACACACTCCCAGACATGCAGTGCCACTGGACAGTGCTGACTGTAACAAGTTGCGTGCATGGTCATGGTGTCAGTGGATGGTGGCCATGCCCCGCTGCCCACCCTGTTACACAGCATGCAATAGTAATCATGGAGGTATGGCACTCACCATCATCAGGCCGGTCTCTCGGGCGCTGTTGACCATCGCCCCTCCCAGCGGCCCTGTTGTCCTCCTGGCGCCGCATCTCCCTGGCCAGACGCCTCTCCTCTGGCCCTGTGGTGCAAACATGGAGAGAGGAACATCAGTACAATCCTGTAGCAAAGTCCCCTGCCCCCATGTGTGTGCACTCCCACCCAGCCAGACCAGCCCACCCACACCCTGATAACACCACCACCACAGCCAACACCGGACAGTCCCTCCCCATGTTCCGGACACATACAACCGTGATACCCATATGGAAGACAAAAGTGTGTGGACGTAACACCTACCTGGCCGTGACACCGTGCCCCTCCTGGCACGTGACCTCAGGCGGGCAAGCAGGTCTGGTTCCCTCCTCCGCAGGTCGCCATACCTGTGGCGGCACTGCTCTGCTGTCCGCCCCCTTCCTGTGGCCTCCTCCAGTGCATTGGCCACCTCCTCCCACACCTGGCTCCTGGACCTGTCCAGGGGTGCCTCCCCAAACAGTGAGCCATAGAGTGGCTCTACTATAGCCACTAGGTTGGCAAGTTCAACTTGGGTCCACTGTGCAGCCCTCCTCCGCGCCATTCCACTTGCTCAGTTGGCTCAAAATGGCGCTCTGCAGAGTGGCTCCACCACGTGTAGATGCTGCACGGTACAGCGCGGCCATTCCCTATGGCGCTGTCACTGAACAGCGCGACAGTGGTGCACCCATGCCTGACACATGACGTCTAGGAGGCAAAGGTCGGGCACAGGGTAAAGGGGCTCTGGCGCACGGACAGCCACAGCGCCACTGGAATCCAATGCGTGTAGCGCGATTGGATGCCTGTGTGCTACCTCCAGTTGCGGCCTACCGCGCTGTTGCCCCAGTGCGCCTATGATGGCCCAGTGCCACAGCGCCATATAGGTGAACATCGCCGTAGCGCCACTGGCACAATGGTGGCCGTGCCCTGCATTGCTTCCCGCGCACAGCACGTCAGCAGCGCGGCAGACGCCTGCGTCAGCAACCCGGGCATGCGCAGTGAGGTGTCTACTGCGCATGTCACAGAACTGCGCCCTTGGCTCAGCACAATCAGCACAATTGCGCAAATCGCAACATATTTAGCCGTCATATGCAAATCAGCTAATCAGCCATTCAAAGGCGCAGCACTGCAATCTGCATCCACTTAAAGTTGTGCCTCGCCTTATTTGCATGGGTTGCACTATAAAAGTGCGACATTGGGTTGCACTGGCCATGGTCAGTTACTGCAGTCTATTGGTGAGTTGCATGCTGTTTGGGAGTGTGGACTGTGGATTCTGGGACATGCATGGGACTGCACAGTCACAGGTAACAACTTTAATTCTCACAGGCTAAATAATGACCGAGCAAGGTGTGGGAGAGGAGGAACACAGTGGTGGGAGGAGGCCTAATTTCACCAAGGCCGAGACCAATGCCCTATTTGAGGCCTACCTGGATCAGGAGCCGCTGCTCAGCGGATGGTAGGGAACACCACAGGCCCGTGCTGCTGTATGGGAGGAGGTGGCACGTGCAGTGAAGCTGCATGGCAGCCACTAGCGCTCCATGCAGGAGTGCAAGAAGAAGATGGGCACAGACAGGAGGAGGATAAAGGAGAAGGTGGCTGCCATCAGGGCAGCACAAGCTGCGACAGGTGGGGGACAGCAGGACGTGGTACACCTGACCCCACAGGAGGAGAGAATTGCTGGAAGCATGCAGCGTTCTGCCACTGAGGGTGTTCCGGGTGGTGTCTTCCAGACGGGTGGTAGCCTGTCACTGCATGGTAGGTCATGGTCTGTCTATTGGGGGGGAGGCAGGGTAGGTCACATGCAGTAATGCGACTTTGTTTTCCCTTACAGATCCTGAGCGTCTGCATGGGTCAGCGGTGGTGGGCCTGTCCACTGAGGACAGTCAGCTGGAGATGGAGGAGGGACCATCCACCTCCACAGGTATACGTAGCTCAGTGCAACAGTGGGCCCGCCTGGCTGTCCACACTGATGTTGCTGGAACAGGTGCAGAGGAGGCCCTGCCCGTGTCCCAATGTGCCAGCGTCCACGGATGCCAGCATGCTGTGACTCGGGCTGGTGCCCGGATCCGTCACCGATGATGATGTTGCTAACAGCAGGGGCAGTGACACGTGTGTGCCACGGGATGGGCAAACAGCAGGTAACATCGCGGCCATGGCTGTGGATGGTGCCGCCGTGGAGGCCTGCGTGTCATCACAGTCCCAGCCTGTGCCTGTCAGCACCAGTGGGGCAGCACTGGTGTGTGAACAGGACAGTGGGACTGTTGCGGCCACTGCAGCGGCACCAGTGAGCCCTGGTGAGGGGCAGCCAGAGGGGCAGCATCAGCAGTCGGCCAATGGGCTTGGGGGTAGAGGGTCAGGGGGCGGCGTTCAGTGCACCACCTGTGGACATGCCCAGACCTGGTCCTGGTGTGCAGCGCCCACCCTCAAGGAGTGCTGGGCATCAGGGCCGCGCACACCCTGAGGGACAGGATGCCGAGGAGGCAGATGACCTCTTGGATGAGCACACCCGCATACTACAAGCATCAATCAACCAGCAGATGCGGCTTATGACGTCGGTGGATGCACTGCGTGCAGCTCTGGAGCGGGCACAGGAGCATCGCAGCACAGACACCGCTCTGATCCTGGCAGGGATGGACTGGTTGCGGCAGGATGTGACTGCTGCCATTGACAGGCAGACACAGGCATTCACTTCTGTCATGGCCACAATGGGCACACAGTCATGTGCCCATGCGTCGCAGACACCACGCAGTGCACTGTCCACCCCCCGTTCCCGGCGTTGAGTGACACCCTCCTTGTCGACACCGGGTTCAGTTGTGGGCATCCCGAGCACGCCTGGCGCAGGCATGTTTGGTGTGCTGCAGACCCCTGCGCGAGCACGATCGCGTTCACGCAGTGGAACCCCTTGGGGACCATCGGTGCCACCCCATGAGGCCAGTGGTCAGACTGTCAGTGCTGGCAGGTCTCGGCGGGGCCGCCCATGCATCCGTGGCGGCCGAGGCACTGTGACGCGTGACTGACTTGTCTCCCAACGCGGCTACTGTCTGGTGCTGCCCTGTGTGCATTGTGTCATTCAGCAGGCATTGCACAGGTGGGTACCCGGCCCTGCACGCGGACACACAGTCCATGTGCACTCCCTCCCGGCTGCCGTCTGCAGTTGCGTCTGCATGATGATGCCTGCATTGCGCTGTACACCAGTGTGCAATGGTGCTCAGCATCTGACACACGCACAAGGACAGGCAGTGGGCGTGGTGGTCTGTGGACATGTGTGTGGCTAGGGGTGGCGTTCTGGGTCAGTGTGCCTCCTACCCTTTGTGCATGTCTGGTGCGTCGTGTGTGTGTGTGTGTGTGTGTGTGTGTCCGCATGGCACGTTAGACCTCACCCATCCCTGGTGGTGTGTGTGGTTCCATGCCCGGACACTTCCCTTGATGGCATGCACCCCTGGTGTGTGTCCATGCGTGTTTGTGGGTTGTGCCTTAGCCACTGTTGGTTGCACATGGCCATAGACTTACCTGGGTTGGCTGAAGTGCTCCTCCATGATAGTGTCCGGTGCAGCTGTGCCAGCCGGAGGTCGGGGGTTCCATCGCCAAGGGGCTGCCCATCACCATTGTCACCGCGTCCTCCTCGCCCATTGCTGTCCCTCTTCACCTGTCACGGCTATCCCACATTCATTGGCCATGTTGTGCAGGATACAACAGGCCATGAATAGCCCGGGCCTTTGAGGGGCTGTACTGTAGGGCACCGCCGGAGGTGTCCAGGCAATGGAAACATGCCTTCAGCATCCTGAACGCCCGCTCGATGACATTACGTGTGGTGGCGTGTGCCTCAATATAGCGTTGCTGCGATGGGGTCGCGGGCCGCCGGTAGGGTGTGAGCAGCCAGGGACGGAGTGGATATCCATTGTCACCTGTGTGTAGAGGGTGGAGGTTAGTTTGGTGATCAGCAACGCCCTGCCCCGGGCCATGTAGGCCACTACCAATGTCACCTCTGACCATGCCCCCCCCAGGCCCTATGATTGTCCATGTGGTTTACATACTCACCCACTAGGTGGCCAGTGGAGATGTCCCCACTCTCGAGTCTGTGGCACAGTGCCGACTGGTGCCAGGTGAAGGCATCATGTGCTCCCCCAGAGTGCGTGGCACAGACATTGATTATGCGCCCACTGGCATCGCACACCACCTGGCAGTTGATGCTGGCATAGCCCTTGCGATTTATATATGCAGCCCCCTCAGGGCCAGGTGGTGTGTGCGGATGGCCACATGGGTGCAGTCTATTGCCCCTAGCACGCCAGGCATACTTGCTACCCTGTGGAACTCCTGTATGTTTGCTGTGCGCTCTGCCGGTGTGCTGGGGAAATGGATGTACTCCGCAGCATGTGGCAGCAGTGCGCTGAGGAACTGGGTGAGGTGGCGTGACGTGGCCGACTGGGTTATGCCTGTGGTGTCCCCAGTTGGTCTCTGGAAGGTACCTGTGGCGAGCAAGCACATGCAAGCTGTAACTTTCGTCTCCACTGACAGGGCATGGCTCCGTCGTGTGGGTGCCTGCATCACATCACTGCACAGCTCACAGAGCCGCCTCAGAATTGCCCGATTCAGGCGGTACCGGCCCACAATCTCGGTATCACTGTACAGCTCGAAGCTGGTGCGGGCTCGGTACTGCCTGTTGGGGGCATATCACCGACGGGCCCTTCCATGGCCACGCCCCCCTGCTGCCCGCCTTCTCACCCCCTCATTACGGCCTCCATCCGGATGGTGGCACTGGCCATGTCCCTGGCTTGTGTTCACCCCCCCAGCAGCTGTTTCTGTATTCCCCCCGCTGTTCTGGCTGCTACTTCCCCTGCACCTGGAACACCTGCCTGTGCTGGCCTCACTGCTGTGTGGTGTACTTCCCCCTTCTGCACTGTGGCTCCCCACACCTTTCCCTGTGCCTGTTGCTTCCAGGTGCCCTTTCCTGCCTGGCCCTGTGTGTCCCTGCTGCCCAGTGTTTCCTGCTGTATTTGGCTCTCATGTGGCTTCCCTGTAGCGTTCTTGCACCTCTCCCTTGCTCCCTTTTATTTTGGCTCATTTCCGCTATGGCGCAACTTCCGCTTGCTCCCCTATTGCGAATGGCGCATGTAGTTAAATATCGCACAGTGCCATTTATGCATGGTTCCTCCCCCTTCAGTTGCGCATGCATTCATTATCATTGTGCTGTTGCTCAGCGTGATTTGGGGGGGCGCAACTGCCTCCTGCAGAATATCGCAGAATGGCGCATTTTCGGACTTGCGCAGGAGCAACCCTATTGCACATGGCTCAACTCTTTTGAATATCTGGGCCTCTGACTACAGGTAAATAGTTGCTCACATACAATAATCTGTTGTACCTAACTAGTCTTTTCTACTTTGCAAAGATGCTCCAACTCTATCTATCTGCAAGACACATTTGAAAACCTCATCAGAAGCAAGCAGGATGTAGAACTCTCACAATTCTGCCCCACATGGCCAACACATGGTGATGTTATAACTTTTTATTAAAAGAAATATTAATCCACAATCAACTGTGGTGTAGCAAAGACACTTGTCATGAAATTGTATACAGGCAGTTAAAGGTCTCAATTAGTTTTCCAATATTTTCAACAGTAGGTGGCTTTTAGGGGCCCTATTCACTCGTAATAACTGGTGCCATAAAACAGAAGTGCAACAGTGGTTCTGCTGCACTGAGCAGTTTGTCAATGTGTCACATTTTCAATTTGTTGTACCTGTTGCTGTAATATATTAAACCTTTTGATCGACTATTGCTGCCTGTCCTAAGCGGGATTTTCTGGTAAAAGAGCATTGCTCAATGGAGCTTTTCTCCGGGTAAAAGAAAAAAAAAGAATGCAAAATCCAAATACAAGCAAGACCCCTTTTGAGCACTATTAATTGTTATTATGCACAAAAGTTCACTGGTGGGAGCAGTTTTCCATTCCCCAACTAAGTCGCAATGCAAAGTCAAGGGACAGATGTTAGTGGGCAAAGATGAGGTTTGCATTCACTGACAGGCAGGACTGCAACACCCATATAGTCTCTGCATGGCACAGTAGCTCAGAGAATGTGTGTAGAATGGGTTTTACCACCCAAAACCCAGCCTACAATCCCCATACCTTTAGGACCTTTTCTGGGCATCTTGCCGTAATACTACTTCATCAGGGGATTTTTCTGGTAGTCCAGAGGCCACCTGCCCTGCTGCACCCCTTTTTCTTGCTAATTCCTGGCATCCAGTGACCACCCCCCCTTACGCCACTGTCCTTGGTAACTCTGTGACAGTATGAACCCAGTGATGCTCTTCATCCCCCATCAGCCCTCCTGTGCACTCTTGGAGGCTTGCACTGTCAGCCTGCAAGAGCTGTACAGGCAGTGGGTGTCAGAAAACTCCGCAACAGGCTACGTACATTATGCTTTCTGTATGGCCTTGCAGGCCACTCGAATGGTGAAATCTATCCCCTTCCTTGCACAGTTGCAATGTCTTTTGAAATCACACAGGGAAGGCTTGTCACCCTGCTTTTCAGGGTGCAAAACAAGGGACTGTCACTAAGTGGTCACTGCAACCACTGATCAACAGTCCCTTGTGACTGTGTATGGGGCCCATGTTCCTTTAGTTATTTTCATTGTACACTATGCAAATGATATAGTATTACAGAACTCTAAACATTTGTCGTAAGAAGGTCTCAGATCATGGGAAGAGTATCAGTATCTCTTTCCTCTCTCTCTCTCTCTGTATCTATGCAATTATCGATCTAAACAAAATCTAACAAAAAAACCCACTAGATTATATTTAACATGGTTTGGTGTTTGCATCTGTCCACTGGAAATTATGTCTGGCATCAGATGCACATTGCATTATTTTGTCATGAACATATGCAATTTATGAAACTAGGATGGGGGAACAGCAGATGCATGTGGGCTATTCTTGATGCACCAGTGTTGTGCGGTTGGCTCTGTTAATGACCTTTTTTAAATCCGGTCAAACAACTCAAAGTAGTTTGGTTTCAGTAACTTATTTTCATTTTTTTTTTTAATTTTCTCTTTATCCTCCTCCCTTCTTGCAGCCCCCTCCTCTTCGGGAGACACCTATGGCCTTATCAGCCTTCGCTCACCTACCTGGAGCCGGTGCAGTCCATGCCCCATGGAGCCGTGGCTATACCCCCCAGGTGGGTATGGGGTGGGAGCCCCCTCCACCCCGATGTTCCGCTATTCTTCGTTGGCATGCTGTCCCCGGGCAGGTAGGGGCATTGAAGGTCGGGGCCCTGGTGCTCCGTCTACTAGGAGGCTGCAAGGGTTTTTCCTGGTGTTTTCGGCGTGCCAGGTCAAGGCGTCAAGCCGAGCGCCCGGCGTCTGACTGCGTCGCTGCCCTCCCCTATTAGACATCGGGCTTGCTGTACCTCAGGTCTCCACCCGGGTCAGACAAGCACCAAGCTCAAGTACCCCCTCCCCGGAGGATGAGCAGTCCTTGGGATGCTCAGTCCTCCCCTCGGCCTGACCCTCCAGCTCCGGGCTGGAGTCCCGAACCCGGTCGGCTGGCATTATTTTCATTTTTAAAGCTCAGTTATTCTTTCTAATTAAGAACTCTGTGGATCAGGGGGAAGGAAGAAAAAGTGAACACGGGGCCTGGGGTCCAGGGCCTCGTGAAGGCATCCCTTATCAGTGTTCCAGGCTATGGGGGGGACGGCAAAAAGCAACCTCAGTTTGCTGTTCTACCAGGAGGCAAACAGGTCCATCAAGGGTGAGCCGCACAGGGAGAACAGATGGTTCACCACTTCCTGATTCAGAGAACACTCGTATGTCATCTCTCCTACCCAGCTCAGAGTGTCTGCCAGCTGATTGTTCTCCCCGCGACAAGAATCACCAGTAGATTGGCACCCAGGCTGTGCACAGGGGTCCAGGAGCAGAGTGCCTCCCAATACAGTGGAAGGAAGTGTGTGCCACCCTATCTGTTCAGGTATAACATGGTCATGGTGTTTTCCGTCAGGACCTCAATATCCTGACCCTGACTAGCAGAGCAAATTCTATCACAGCGCAGTGCACTGCATGGAGTTCCGCAGATTTATGTGGTGATGGTACTCCCTGGGTGACCAGAACCTGTGGGCTGTTTGGTTTCCCAGATCTGCTCCCCATACTACTGTGTCCATTGACAGTGAGACGTTTGGCTCTGAGGTACAAATGGGATCCCTTTCTCCAGATGTTCTGGGACAAACCAGCACTTGATGGCATCCCACATTGGCTGCTCCACATGGGTTAGGCACTGGAACCACTGATGGCCCAGCTCCCACTGAAGGTGGCACATCTGCCAGCAGGCCCAGCGGACCACGCTGCTGCAGGATGCCATGTACCTCAGCACTCATAGGAAATCCCGAGCAGGGCACAAAAGCCCAGCCTGAAATGATTGGGTAAAGAAGGTAACATCATGTGCCTGGTCCACCAGAAGGCGAACCTTGGCAAGCAGGGAGTCTAGTTCTGCCCTGATGAACTAGATCCCCTGCTTCAGTACCAGTTTGGACTTGTCCAGGTTGACCAACAGGCTCAAGTCTCGGCAGGTCTAGAGAGCTAGGTCTGTGGATCTGTCCACAGCCTCTCTGGATGGACAGACTATCAGCCAGTCATCCAAGCTGGGGTACACCCTGACCCCTAGCGGCTGCAGGTGGTCTGCCACAACTGCCATGTATTTGGTGAAGACCCTGATGGCAGAGAAGAGGCTGAAGAGCATGACCTAAAACTGGTTCAGGACCCCTAATGCTCCGAAAAAGAGGTACTGGTAGTGGGACCTGCAGACAGGAATGTAGAAGAATGCATCCTGGAGGTCCAGGTAGCAAAACTACTCTAGGGATGAAATAATCTGCTTCAGAGTGACCATCCGGAACTTGTGTTTCCACATGAACTAGTTGAGATCATGCAAATCCAGTATGGGGTGACAGCCCCTGTCCATTTTGGGGCCAAGACGTACCAGGACACGTAACCCTGATTGATCAGGGTGCCCAGGACATAGGCTATTTCCCCTTTCATGAGGCCCTGAGCGATATCCTCCCTGAGAGCAGACATTGTGTGCAGAGATGCTCCAGGCTCCTAAGCCATGTGGAGACAGTAGAGCGGAAGAACCTCGAAGTCTAGAGAAAATCCTCTGCCCACTACACCCAACACTCACTTGTCCATTGTGATAGTAGACTAATGTAGCAAGTAGGGATATAGCCGACCTCTGGCCTGGCCTGGACAACACTCAGGAATACAACAGATGGAGGGATGACACCCTCAACCCATCACTGGGCAGCTTTTGTGGCACCACAAGTGGCTGCTGTCAGAGCAGTACCACTACCCTGTCCTCCCCTGTTTTTTGGACTTTGGGCCCTGGACTTTGGCTTGGGGTGCCAAGCCTGAAACTGCCCTTGTTGGGGCTGCTGCCAGGGAGGCTGTGACTGAAAGGGCAGAGACTGAAAAGCCAGCTTCTTAGGCTTTTTCTTCAGGTCCTTCTGGGACAAGATCACAAAGTCAAGGGAGGCACTGGACTTCTCATTATGGGTGAGATGCCTTCTGCCCAAGGGCCAAAAAGGTCAGTGCCCAGGAAAGGGACATTGGACAGCTTCTGTTGGGTGTCTGTTGTGAAGGTGAACAAATGCAGCAAGGACTCGAGATGCATGGATACAGCCACTGTCAAGGGCACAAGGATCACCCATGTCCAAGCCTGTCTAGAGCTGGTGTTTAGCCAGTGATTGACCTTGGTCTCTGAAGAGCTCCACTGCCAGCCACTGCTCTGGATCGAGGTGAAGGAGGTTAGCATCAACATTTCCCATCAAAGAATGGCCATAGGTAGCCATTATTACAGCACAGTTAGCTTGTCAGAGACCCAGAGTGGACACAGTGTACACTTTCTTGTGGCATGGTCAGTCTTATGGGACTCCTTTTCCAGAGGCTTGTCCATATTTCCCTGGTGTCTGGACTTACAGAACACCAAATCTGTGACCAGACCCTTGGCTGAAGGATGGCACCAAAACCCTGAAAGTGAGCCTGTAGGGACCACATACTTGCAGACCATGAGGGCCAAGGGTACCAAGCAGTATGCTGCCAAAGCTACAGGGCTGGTCCCAAGATGGCCTACACCCCAGGAAAGGCAACCCTCTGGGAATTCATCCTGGTTCAAAATGTTTGTGAGAGGGTACTTAGCCCTCTTCTGGACTGGCTCAAGTAGGATAGACATGGAATCTGAGATAAGTCTAACAGACTACCAAAGGAAACCAGCCCATGCTCAGTTGAAGGCTACGTGTCCAAGCTACAGTCAAAAAGCTGAGTCCCTGAGGAGGCCATGGATTCCTGATCTGAGTCATTAGATGACTCCTCAAAAACCGCCCATGGCCGTTGTTTGCCATGGACCTCCTGGGAATCCTCAACTGTGGTGATCCTAACCAACAACTGGCCTGGCAAGTCAGCGGCTGAACAGCTGGCCTCCTTGGTCGGAATGTCAACAGGTGGCTGTCATGTGGTGGCTCCACCCTAATTTGTGAAGAAGCAGGTGTGGAGAGCATCTGCAGAACATGGATAGGTGGGGCAACCACTAGTGGCTGCCAGGAGAACAAAGGACCTTAGAGAAGAGCCCTACCATGCCTTACCCTGTGATAGCCCACTGCTGCCAGAGGAATTCCCCATAGCACTGGCACATCTTGGGTCAGTGCCTCTCCTTACCCGATAATGATGAGGCTGAGGAACGTTGACGGTGATACCACCTGGTTGAGTTGGATCGAGAGCATGAGCACCTTGACCATGATATCAACTGTCAATCGACTGGCTGACAGTGAGAAGGATCTTCCTGTAGTTGGTTATAAATGACACACCTATCAATGCTGAGCAACACAGGCATCGAAGACCCGATCCCAGGTACAGGCTAGTACCTGGAAGGATCGACTAGGGCACTGATTGATATATGTCCTCTTGAGTGAGGACTGGGAGCACCAAGGTCTGTGAGACCAACTCCTCGGCCTTGTCCAACAACTGGTCAACAGGTTCAAGAAAGATTTTGATGGCCTGCTCGACCAGAGTCAAGGTCAACTGGATCAGCAGTGGTGCCAAGGAGACCTCGACCTGCCCGACTTGCCCCTTGGTAGAGGGGCACTCAGCAGCTATCGAACAGGTGAGTAGACAGATCAGGAGGACCTTGATCACTCCCAGTCTCACAACTGGTGCTGACGGTGCTTAGACTTTGAACCACAGAGAGCAGGGTCTCCCCCAAGGTCTGGAGGGACAGACTGATATAACGGAACTGACCCATGACATAGCCTCCAATGCTGGCCTCAAGGAACAGCACCAAGACCAAAAAGATACTGCCATGCTAACACTTCCGATTCAAGGGCTGTTAGTTGCTCAGCCAACCTGGATGCAGCAGAGGCTTTCCTGTGGCCCTTAGGGTGAGCCTTCAGATCCACCTCTGAAGACTGGCTCAGTGAGAGCCAGGACTTCCTGTGTGCGAGAAACTAAGAAAGCTTGGATAAGCACAGGCAGTACCCGGCCACATCATGTTGCCTGCCTAGGCAGTACATGCACATGTCATGTGTATCAGTGACAAACATCTTCTGCCAGCACTTAATGCAGAATTTGAATCCTGGTTTGGCTTGTGTTCTATCATTGGTCCAAAGATGGAGTCAAAAGAACCATGAAACTAAGATGAAAAAATCAAACTATTATTCGAAAAGAAGGCTCACCTATGGCACAGAAAATCCTAAGTAGGAATATGAAGGAGGGGACCTGTTCTTCCAGTGGAAAGAAAGATCTGATGTCATGTGGCAGAGTCAGGGGATACACCTTCCGGGTGATGAAAGGAGCTTAGCTTAAAGACATTCCAGCCAATAACATTGTTTCAGTGAAACTGCCAGAGTGCGGATAAGTGAACCATATTCACGCCCCAAGAAATATGTATTTCTTTTTAATTTTTTTATGTGGATATCACAAAAGTATCAACTAGTGGCAGTAGGGTATGTAGTTCTTTACTTTTATGTGGATTACACAAAAGCGGCAACTAGCAGTGACCGAGTACTGGCCAGCTGACAGCTGACACTCACTTGCTTCCTACTGCCTGTCGTCGAGGCTCAGCTCAGAAGCACAGGGAAAACCAGGAGCAGTTGAAGAATTCACCAAAAATATTTATTTACAGTAGCAGTAGCTTAAAAAAATAAACTTGTGTCCCTTTTTCTTCTTGTTTTCAATTGCAGCTTAGCTCCCTTATAAGTCCTTCCACCCCCATTCTAAACAAACACCCTGTTCTTGTAAGTTTCAGAAGCTGCTAGAACAGTGTGCTTTCTGAGGCCCCTTCTGCAGCTTTTGCAAAAAGCTGGAAGATTTGCACTTAAGTAACCTCTAGAGTTTACAACAGCTTTCTGCAATCATCTCAATATATAATTATATGTATTTCAACAGTAACACTATGTATTTTCTAAACAAAAGAGATCCCAATATCAGTTACATTTCCATACAACGATTTGCACATATTTTTATATCAGCAGATCTAGATATGCAAGGGAGAAAAACAGACAGCAAGAGAAAACTGAGAGACAGTGAGAGGCAAAGAACTGCAAGCCTGTCGGGTTGATCAAGTTCGAAGTGTCACAGGAAAATCTGTTTGCGCACCAGACAGAGAAAAGACAGCAAAGGAAAGATCCCTGAATTTAAACACTTTCTCCACAACCAATGGGACAGGGTCCTATTCTACCCTGTCACACTGTTGAGCTTCCACTGCACTAGCACCAGACTTTCACTGTACTAGCATAGCATATGAAGACACAGTCCTACATGAGAATCCTCGGAAACTTGGGAACGTTAAGTCAAAAAGAAGAATTATAAAATATTTTTTGTATATATTTTATAGGATATCCAAAAAATGCCAACTTGTATTGGTACACACTGCCCTATCTGCAGGCCTCTGGGGTCTCTGCTGTACTATGCAGACAGAAAAATTAAGTCATAATTTTTCTAATCTAAAAAAGATCAAGAAAAGAAGGTGGCAAACGTGGTGGGCACTGCCAGGCCGCCAAGACACCCACTTGTTGCCCACTGCCCAGGAAATCACAGGGTTCAGGGGCCTCAGCCAGCCTGTCTGTGTACGTCCTGCTAGTTCTGCAATGCAATAACTGAAAAAAGTGTCTATCCAGTCTGACAAAAAAACAAAACAAACGTGTGCTGATTTAAGGTAAATGGGCACTGGTGGACTGTTACCTCATGCTCCATCTGTCCACTGCTCAAGCACACTCCAGTCCCTTTCCTCCCAGTTCACAGTAGGCAAGCCCCTGGTCCCAGAGACCTATTGCCTTGCAGTGCACTGCTCAGCCTGAGGTGAAACATTGTTCTTGTTTTTCTCCTGCGCACACTGAGAAAAATATCTATCCTCAACAGCCCTGCTGTCCTCCTTG
The DNA here is from genome assembly GCA_016271365.2 of Neoceratodus forsteri. NCBI lineage: Eukaryota > Metazoa > Chordata > Ceratodontiformes > Ceratodontidae > Neoceratodus > Neoceratodus forsteri. The sequence goes on from CM057449.1 coordinate 742,846,057, forward strand.
TTTGTTTTTTAAGATTTTACCTGTTTTGAAGAATTTTCCTATCTAGCCAGATTTGCCCTGCCTAAGCTACCGATCAGCCCGATAACAAGGGAGAGAGTGAGCTTTCTCACTGCTGCACATCATCGAGCCAAGTCTAGCACCAAAACAAGACTGTGACTCACACTCTGTCTAGTTAAATGCTTCAAGTGCAGACCGCAAGTGCAGTTTCACTGGTTTGTTTGGACTCCACTTTTCGGACCAAGGTGAGCCAGTCAAGCCAAAGGTCCACCTATTTGCCACACATGTTTACCAAAGTAAGAAAGAAAGAATCGAACACCGGATGTTTGAGGTGTTTGGCTCTTTGGAAGAACTGAACTTGTAGCCCTAAAAATGCAGCTCTGTGGGTTATGCAACTTACTGAAGTTGCAGAATCTATTTTTTTTCTGTGTAGATTTTATTAATATAAAAACAAATGCCTGGTAGTATCTATCAGTTTAAGTGGTTTGATTTTTGTTTTGGTGAGGGCAAATATAATTTATTTTAACATCTGAAAACAGTACTAAACTACGTGGTGACCAGTATATGATTCACAATCACACTTGTAATTTTATAGAGAACATTAATTGTGCAAGAGGGACAGCAAAAATAGACATGATATATATATATATATATATATATATATATATATATATATATATTTAATGTCTTTTTTCCAGTCGCAGCTCATGGGGCCTCTCTCAGGCATCCTGACCTGATCCTGCCTGCCTGAGGTCTCCCCATCCCGAGTCTCCTCTCTCCCCCCCTCCTCCTGCAGACAGTACCCCTGGCTTGAACCCTTTGGGGTGGGGCCGCCCCTCCTCTTGGGCGCTCTCTTATAGACTGTCCAAGCTTCAGGTGAGGGCTCGGGTGGAGGAACTGGAAAGCCGGGTGGGTGAGATCCTGCAGTGGGCATAGGAGCCAGGTGCCATCGCCTACCCCGCAGAGCTGGTTGTTTCCTTGTTCTGTTGCACCCCTCCCAAGAGTGGCGTACAATAATGCCATGGTGGATGGCAACCCTGCCGGTGTCTGCCATGCTCCCCCACATCTTTTTGTGTGCTTCCTGCAGCACCCCCGATCTCCACCGGGGGTCGCTGGGACACAGGACAACCCTGTAACCCTCCCCCCGAGAGATGAGAGCAGTCCGTAGGATGCTCAATTCTCTCCCTCCCCTGCCGACTCCCGGCACCCGAGCTCGCTCCCAAACTCGGGTCGCCGGCGTAGTGTGAGGTGTGGCATCCAGCACCTCAACCCTTGGCACCACCGGGCTGAGTAAAAGACATGATATTAAAGTGACTGGAAAATATTTTTATTGGGAAATGAGTAATTAATCTGTCTTGCATAGTGTCCTGATCCAATCAAGTGTGCCTCATGTAGCTACAATGTTTATTGCATTCTTTAATTTATCTTCATTTTTAGCATCTTCTAGTCTATCCTGTCCATTAACTTTCAGGGGACAGGACATTTGTGTTACTTTAAAGCTGCCTTGTAATGTTCCATTTTTCAAAAATGAAATTCCTGTGGCACTCCAAATGATCCACACTTAAGTGTACCTGAATAAAACTTGATGTGAAAAACGTGTTTTGTATTGTTCTTTTCATGGACCACATTCTTTGCAGTTCTCTTTACAGAATCAGTAATTTGGAGCCCAGGGCAGTGTTCTAAGTAAAGGTGTAAAGTTACTGAGAAGACACTTTGTGGTGGTGCAATTGTAACAACACGATTAATAGAGTTGGTAACCTTTCCCATGTGCCAGCAAATAGTGTAGCAGTGGGGATCCCTATGTCAATAGCCAACAGGGCAAGGCAGAGCACATAGCCCTCCCCCCCAACCCAGCCTGCATGCTGATGTCCCCCTTCTGGCTAGCACCTCCAAAATTGTGCTCCACTCTCAAGGGGACTGTCCCCCCTGCAGTGTACCCTAAAAAATGGGAGCTGTACAAGATGATATCCACCAAAATAAAACAATACAGAAAGTGGTTGTTTACAACCACTCTTTATTCAGGTACAGCTAAATATGGATCATTTAGATATAGGGGTACCCCCCCTCCGCACCCAGGGTGGGGTTTACCTTCTGAACTGCTGCAGGCTCAGGGTGGGCCCCCCAGTGCTGTCTGTGTGCCTCGACTGGGACTAGTGTTGGAAACTGTGACAGGGTTGAATACAGCCCTGTCCCAGTTGTATAGAGAAGGAGTTCAAGTGCAAGGACCTGTTCTAGTGTCTCCTTTTCTATCTCTTCTCTGTCTGGTTGCACAACCAAATTTTCTCATGAGAGCTATGACTTGATCACCCCAACGGTCTTGCAATTCTCTGCCTCTCACTATCTCTCTAGCCTTTCCTTGCTGTTTCTGTCTTTTCTTCCCCCTTGCATATCTGCAGGTATATAAATATATGTGAATCTTTTTGTGGAAATGTAATTAATGCTGGGGATTCCATTGTCTAAATCTGTATATAGTTATACTGTTGAAAAGATTGCAAAGCTATTTGGAACTCAAGGGGTCCTGAGATGCAATGTTTAAGCCTTTTGCAGAAGATGTAAACAAGAGGTCAGTTCTGGGTCACAATGTTCTTTTTTGCTGTACCTGCTGAAACTGACAAGAACGTTGAAAACTTACAAGCACACTGTGTGAGAAGAATGCTGTTTTTGTTAATGAGCTCCTGCACAGACTTATAAAAAAGGGCTGCCATGTTTTGCAAAGAACAGAGACTGAGAGACAGAGATTGGGAATTGAGAAGAAAAACTCAAATGGACTGTTTGTTTTCTATGTTTCTACTGCCATTGTAAATAGCTATTCTGAACAATTTTATTTTTTTATTTTACTGGTATTAATAATAAAAACACTTGTTGCAAATTTTACAACTGCTCCTTGTTTTCCTATGCTTCCTGACCTGTGCCTCGACGACAGAAATCAGGAGCTGAAGAGAAGAGGGAAGGTGCAGTATAATCCATGCTCCATGCAACCAACGAAAGGAGTGTCCCTGTACTTAAGAGGACTGTCCAGACTGCAACCATCATCACCAATGCAACTGGACTACGATACCAACAAGATAACCTCAAAATTATAAATAATGCAGTGGGTTGTTTTCCCAGCTTACAACCATCTCCCAAGCTGCCAGGTTGCTAAGTTTTTTTATTAGCCTCCTGTGTGGCACAGCATCAAAGGCATTACTGAAGTCCAGACAGGCAACATCCGCTGCCTTCAACCGATTCCCCACCATAGTCACTCAGTCAAAGACACCTATAAGATTTGTTTGACATCACCCTCCCCCCCCAATGAAACTGTGCTGCTGGTGTTCAGGCAGCTCATTTGCCTCCAGGTGCTCCATCAGCCTCTCCCTTCAGTATGGTCTCCAATAATTTCACCAACACTGATCTTAGAGTGACTGGCTTGTAATTGCTAGCATCCACCCTGATGCCGCCTTTGTGCAGAGGGACCACACTGGCCTTTCCCAGAGTCCTATGGCACTACCCACGTCCACAATGAGATGCTGAATAGTGTTACCAGTGGGCGGCTAGCAACCTGTTTAGTTCTTGTACCCTTGAATGAATCCCATCTAGCAACACTGCCTCATTTTCCTTCACATCTTCCAATCCCCTTTGAACTCTCTCTTCCAATAATGGACTTGTGTCCACTTCCTCCTCACCACTTGCTGCTGAACCTTGCCTAACTCCTCCCTCTGTGTTGGTGGTCTGCACACTATGCCCCATGCAGATAAAGGCACCGCACCCTCTCTCTAACCCGACCCAAAGAACCTCCAACCCTCCCTTCTCCCCCCGTGTCCCTGTATCTCCATGTCCTTTATGCCTTCCATCACAAACATAAAACAAGCCTCTCTTCCCTCCCTGTCCTGTCCTTCTGTAACAAGGTGCATCCTGCAATAACCTAGTCTGGTCTGTGGTTGCCGGTGTATCATGATTCCTACTGTGTCACCAGATCCCTACGTATGGTTGCCTCAAGGTCAGAAATTTTACTTCCCAGGCTCCTTGTGTTGGCACACTTGGCTCTTCATGTCTTCTGTCCTTCCCTCCCTCTACACTGCCCTCCTTTCATGATTCCATCCTTTGCCTTTCTCTTGCCCCCCCCCCACACAAACTTTCTGATCTCATTCTGCATACCCTTCTTACCTCAACTCTCAGACTTAAATCCACTTCTTATTCCTCCGGTCCTTTTCCTCCTCCTTGTTCCTACGCATCTCTACCTCTGGGGAATTTATTTTCCTAGGCTACTCCTCTACGCTGATCCATCTTCTGTCTCCCTCGTTTCTACTGACTCCTCCCTTGACTAGTTTAAACACCCATCAAAGCAACATTTAAACCTTCCACCCAGGACTGCTATTCCACCCCTGGATGGATGGTGGCCATCTCTCTTGTACAGGCCTCTATCCCAACAGGTAGGACCTCAGTCATCGATGTAGCCAAAATCTACCTCCATGCATCATGCCTTCAACCAGTCACTGAAAACAGTACTATATTCCCCTAGCCTCCAACTGGCTGTATACAAGTAGCAACTAAATTAAGGCCACTGAATGAGTGACCTGCTTTAGGCCCCTCCCAGGCTCCCTAAACCTGTCTTGTGCTACCCCTGCTGAGTTTCTTACCAGGTCATTTGTCACCAGAATGACAATGACATCCAGCTCTTTCTCCTGCCCTTCGAGGATTCACTTGTCTCCACCCTCCATGCCGAGGCACCAGGTAGGCACCTCACCTACCTCTTCCCCTCCTGCCCTGCTCCCAAATCTACCCTGTCTACCATATTTAAAAGGTAACACACGCACCCTCACACAAGAATCTATACATTAGCTGGTCCAGTGGCACTGAGGGTTGAGGTTCTGGATGCCACCCCCAGCCAGCGACCCAGGTTCAGTAATGAACTCGCGGCACCGGAGAAGGAGATGACTGAGCATCTGGAGGACTGCACTCCTGGAGTAGGTTGCTGGGGAATCCCCACTTGGTAGCAGCTCCCGGTGGAGACTGAGAGCACTGCACCTAAGCCGGGATGTAAATGGGGTGAGGCAGCATCATACGTCTGCGGGAGGTGGTGGGTGAGCACCCTCCGTGCGGTGACATCATTGCATGTCCATGCTTCAGGAATAAAACCCCGGCTGCCAGGGGAGCAACAGCAGACCCGAGTGATCGGCCCACATGCCCACCGCAGGTCCTGACCCAACTTGACTCTCCGTGATCCCCTTCCCTATAAGGGCCTGCGGGTGGGAAGGGATCCAGCACCCAGTTCCTCAGTCAGGAAGGGATTCAGGCCGGTTGGTACAAGGCTGATCAAGTGGGTCTCGGCCGATAAGAGTCCCTGGCAGCCGGTGACCAAAGTGAAAAGGAATTGACAAAAAAAAAGGAAAAAAGAATCCATACATTAATTACTTCTTCCCCTCCTGCCCTGCACCCCTGCTCCCAAATCTACCCTGTCTACCATGTTTAAAAGGTAACTAACACACATACACACAAGAATCCATACATTAATTATAACACAGTACATCCCTTCCCCACTACCAGCCATCAAATGGTTGGATATCAAAAAAGTGAAACAGACTTTGCCACCTATCTATCTGTCTGTCTGTCTGTCTACACACGCACACACGGCCAAATACTGACATTGTCATCTGCACCACTCTTCACCCCCCCCCAATCCATCCACAAACTCTCGGCTATAAACAAAATGCTGAGGACTGTCATATGCACACATCCTTGAACAGAAACAGCTAGTGACCATAGCACTGCCCATCTTCCAAGACAGCAGCTCACGTATAATACAAACGTTGTGTGTGTGCATCCTACACTACAAACATATGTACAGAAAAAGCCTTCCATGGCAGGCATTGACAACAGCACTTCTCCCACCTCATCAAAGTAAAAAAATTATCTTTGCAAACTATGCATCCTATACACACACACACGCAACCATCTGTGGCAATTGTTAACCATAGTATGCACCTGTCCAGCTAGCACATATTAATGCAAATAAAAAACAGCTGCTGTATAAGGCTGCCCCAGTGGCTTGGAGGGCTGAGGTACTGTGCACCTTACCTACTACAAAGTGACCTGAGTTCAGGAACATGCTTGGGCTGCTGGAGGTCGGGGGGGGGGATGAACATCCATCAGACAGCTCTCCTCACCCGGGGTTGGGAGGCATGCTGACTTGGCCATTGGCTGCCACAGGTGAAGGCCTGGGGGTAGTGCCAGAAGCTTGAGCGACATCAAAGGAAGTGGCCACGGTTCCATTGCGTGTGTGCACCTCCACATATGCACACCTATGTACTACCACAGCAGGGGATCCAAGTGAAAGAAAATGGAAAAAAGGTTGGCATAGGCTTCAAAAAGTCCTGCACACCTACCTCCGTCCTGCACTGCCACCCCAGTTCTGGATGGGAGTCACTGGTTGGGGGGGGCAGCACTCCCCTACCCAGCCCCACCACAGGGGAGCAATACATGGGGGGGCATTGGATTTGGGGAGTTGGGGGAGGTGAGAGCCAGATGGAACAAGCATTTGTCAATGCTGAAAATTTGCTTGCTGGCATTGGCATTGCTAGTGCAGGAGTTAGAGAGATGCATAATAGGAATGGCTGTGTTGAACTAACACCAACCACCACCATGCAGTGACTGCAAGGTGTTGGGGGTGTGCCTTTGGGTTATCAGCCATAACGCTTATGCCATTCTACCTCACCCCACCCTGCAGACACTGACAGGTGTCACGGTGTGCTTTGGGTCTTCAGTCCTAATGCTCAACCCATTTCATAAGGAAATAAGCTGAGATGGGTGCAGTATAAGAGAATGGGGTGAGCTTTAGGGCCGAAGACCCCAAGGCACACCTTGATGCTTGTCAGTGGCTGTAGGGTGGGGGTAGAATGTCGTGAGCATTACAGCAGACAAACCCAAGTCACAACACTGACGCCAGTCAGTCTCTACGGGGTGGGCGTTTGCTGGTATTTTCACTCCAAATTTTAAAAATGGGCTTTCTGGGACCCCACCTCATGAATAGTGGTATTATCATTTCATTACTCAATCCTGAAAGGTGATTTCACACAGCAACTACGCCATTTGGTGCCACAGATGCGGAAACACATTTTGGGCAGGATATGAAAAATGACAGCTGTACTGTTCATGAGGAGGTGTGGAAAAATGGCAATGTTGAAAATCTGGAGTGAAAATATGAAAAATTCATGAAGCTACAAGCGTGCGTAGAAAATGCGCAACACATGCCCGTAACATGGTAATTTTTTGGAATTTTTTCAACAAATTTTCAACATAGTCATTTTAAGACCTCTGCTCATGAACAGTGTCACTGCAATTTTCTTAATCTGTCCCGAATACTGATTTCCCACAGCGACCGCGCTATTCTGCGCCAGACATGCAAAAACACATTTCGGCCTGGATGTGAAAAATGACAGCTGTGCTGTTCATAAGGAGGTGTGAAAAAATGCCAATGTTGAAAATCTGGAGTGAAAAGATTACAAATTCATGAAGTTACAAGTGTGAGTGGAAACTGCGCAACGCATGTCAGTAACGTGGTCATTTTTGGGAATTTTTTCACCAAATTTTCAACATAGGCATTTTAGGACCTCTGCTCATGAACAGTGTCACTGTGATTTTCTTAGTCTGTCCCAAACACTGATTTCCCACAGCGTCCACGCTATTCTGAGCCAGACATGCAAAAACACTTTACGGCCGTGATATGAAAAATGACAGCTGTACTGTTCATAAGGAGGTGTGAAAAATGCCAATGTTGAAAATCTGGAGTGAAAATATTACAAATTCATGAAGTTTCAAGTGTGCATGGAAACTGCACAATGCACGCTCGTAACACAGTCATTTTTTGGAATTAGTTTACCACATTTACAACATAGGCTTTTTGAGATCCCACCTCATAAACAGTGACACTGTTGTTTCGTTAATTGGTCCCAAAAGGTGATTCTGCACAGTGACAGTGAAATCACCTTACGGGACTGAATAACGCCATGACAGTGATTGAATTCATGAGGGGGGGGGGGTCCCAAGAACCCCATGTTGAAAATTTGGTGCCAAAGGTAAAAAAAAAATGGCCGAGATATCCACATAAGTTGAAAAAAAACATTTATGCCATGGTACAGCTTACTGGCATTTCTTCAGTTCATGGTCAGCTTTGAAGAGTGCAGACGTGTTCCCGGTCTACCGAAGATCGTCGCACCAGGCTCCCGAGGTAAGTATGAGGTGAAGGGGGTGTGGGGAGGTGTGGTGCACAGAGGGTGGCTGTGGGTTGGGGGAGGGGCCACTGGACTCAACGAGGGATCGTTTCCTTTTTTTACAGTTTTTTTTTTTTTCAACGATGACGCAGGACTTTTGGCATGCTGGGGTGGACTCCCAGCATGCCACCTGGAAATTTGTTTGTTTGGGGGGGGGAGTGGAGCCGATGGGGATTAAGCACCCCGTCAGTCATACAATGTGCTGGGGGGGAGAGACTCTGGATTTTTGGCTCACTGGGGTGGGCTCCCAGCATGCCACCTGGAAGTTTGTGTCTTTGGAGGGAATAGTGGAGCCGATGGGGACTGGGTTCCCCGTTGACCATACAGTGTGCTTGGGGGAGTGCATCAGCCAAGGGGGAATGGGCACCCCCTCAGCACACAAAAAATGAAGGGGAAGGGCAAATCATGCCGACAGAGATTGGGCTACCCCGTCGGCAAAAGAACTGGAGAAGGGGGCATGCCGACAGGGGATTGGGCACCCCCGTCAGCTTCCCCAGGGACTGTGAAAGGTGGCGGTTGTCTTTTGGCTTCTTGGAGACTGTGAGAAGCCAATGGAGAAGCCGTCACCATGTTAATTGAAACAAGACACCACCAGACAATGCAGCTGTAATTGGCTGATGTAGTTAGGGACTGTCCCGCAAACACAGCAGATCATGACGGGGCGCTCCCTTATTGCAGTGGTCAATCTCTTTGTGCATAGTGGCATGCTCATTAACTGTCGCTACTGGAAGCAAGGTGTTTCCTGCGCACTTGTGGGCACGTAAACACAAAAAGTGCACAAAATACAAAACAGCCAGATACAGATGCTAGTACCCAGTTTTATACTTCAGCCGTGCTGTGCATAGTAACTCGCAGTGAGGACAATAGGCACTGAATCAGAGAGTACCTATAAAATTAATAATACTGAGAAATGCTATGTGTCATTTTTTTTCTACTGGAGGTTAAATGGCTATACATAGATACATAGAAATTGTCGGCAGATAAGGACCGCTACATGTAGGCCCATCTAGTCTGCCCAAAAACCCTAAACTTGTATGTAGTCACCAGATCTGGCACTAAGGGCCATAAAATGAGGACTGTTAAATGATTTTATTAAAATATTTTGATGACTGCCTTACACAGCATCAGTACTGTAAGGTAGGAAAGTCAAGTTACTACATATACAGGATCACCGTGTACTCTTAATATTAAGTTTCAAGTTCAAGTTTTAAGCTTATTTGCAGGAAAACACCACTGAACACACTCATTTAAAAGAAGGCCTCCCCCAATATAATAATAATAAGGTGATATATGCCCTTGTGTGATTTATTTTGATGTCTGAAATCTCAAGATGTAGCCAATATGTGATTGTGTCAGATGTAGTATTACCAGGGGTTAACTCTTCTGCCTATGTTTCTAAGAAACAATTACTTAAAAGCATTGTATATTACAACAAATTTACATTTTTCACAATTCCAGTAGGGCAGTACCTGTAGTGACCAATGCCTCTTAGGACTTTTCCCAATTTGTAGAGGATCATTTTCAGTTTCCCACCGCAGAGGTAATAGTAAAAGAAATCCAGACTCCTCTTAACTTTTCCACCAGTTGACTGCATATAGAGCTATCTTTTGAGTATAACTTCTCTGTCAAGTCACTTGGTGGGAATTAAAAAAAAATTCCTGAAGCCATAATGATCTGTACTGATTGGTCAACTGTCCACACTTTGTGCATGTGAGACACACATGAGTGGAGTGCTGGACCACTTAGTAATCAATTGAGAACTGTAAATCTCTGGCTCTGTCAGTTCAGAGCTGAGCCCCACTGTCACAGTCCTGACCCCCTGCTAGCTTTACAACATACAGGTGTTATACAGCTTATCTCCCCTGCTCCTCTTTGAATCAGCATGGGAAGCTTAACCCCTTCACACCTGAACTCTTTCAGCCTGAAAGACATATACATGGCTCTTTTTCAAATTACTTCTATATAATTCTGGTGAGAAGGGGTCAAAAAGGGCAATCTATTTTGGCAAAAAAAAAAACCTGGAGTGGAGGCAGTCCCCCCCACACTTCCCCAGTTCCGTCGCCAGTGGGCTGCCTGTTACATAGCCAGATGCTGTTGGTGTGGTGTCCATTCTTACTTCAAATATTGTACAGAGATTTGGAAGCTGCTGCTTCTGTATTGTACCTCCAATAAAGAATGCAGCTGTAATTGGCTGCTGCAGTCAGGGACTGCCCTGCAAACATAGCTGATTGTGACGTCAAGTTTCTTTGAGCATAGTGGCATGTTCATTAACTGCCTCCTACTGAAGCAAGGTGTTTTCTTGCACACGCGCAAGCAAACACAAAAAGGTGGTAATAGGGTTGAGAGCCCACTTGCGTCGACCGACAAGACAAAAGGTTTTATGGCAAAAAAGTGCTGCAGTACTGTATGTGTAGCCTTAATTCTCACACACACAAACACATACTCCACACCACACACACACACACACATATACGCGCACACACACACATACACACACACACACACTGTAATAGGCGCAGATGAACCATTACGGTAAACCAGGCAAGTGTAGGTAACATGTAGAGGGTCTCTTACCTGGGTACTATAGAACTTGAAGGGAAGACATCTGCTGGACCTGTAAAACAAAATATAGGAAAGGGGTCACAAAAGATCCGTAGTTCTTAGGGAGTAAATGGGAAGGACAGAACAAGTTAGGCATAGAGTAATACTTATCTTATGGGGAAGAAGTCAGCAGCCTGGCAGACCTGTTAAAGGGAAAAGTAGGTTAGTATAGACACAATGCAGTAGTGAGAGCAGAGAAATATGAAAGGGGTTGCAGTACAACACAGGAGTTAAAAAAGGGAGCCTTAGATAAAACATTACAGCTAAGGCAAAATAGGAAAACAGCAATATAGAAAATAAAATAAAATTAGTAAACAGAAGGCAAAAGAAGAGGTAAAAGTGTTGTTTGGGGAGAGGCTCAGAAAAACACCTGGATGGCCTAGTTGCCAGTAAGTACAAGTAGTGTCCCAGGTACGTTAGTTGGGACTTTTTGTGATAGAGGCACAGCATTATAAATAGTTTATCATTGGTAGCCAGGGGCTTGAGCTCCCAGGAAGTTCCCAGAGTTTATAATACTCCTAGTGGACTAGTGTGTAGTTTCATGCACACATCCCTAACACTGAACGTGAAAATGTATTATTAGACTAACAGCACTTTTTGAATATGAAGACACATTTGTGAAGTGTTCTGAACTTCATGTTAAAGATTTGATGGTGTCCCACATTTTCTCTACTAATCATTCCACATTTTGGGTGTGATATGTTGAGTTATGGGTATATCCAGACAGCAGTGAGATGCACTGTGAAAAGGAGGGTGAGCTGTAGCTAGAGTGCGGGCAGCACAAGTGATCGCACTGTAAGTAAAAAGCGCTGGTGGCCTTTCTACTCCCAGCCCGTACAGAGCTCAGGCTGTGGCCTGCTCCATGCAGGTGGGAAATGATGAGACAGGATCTTGTCTGGAGATGGAGGGGGCCAGTGTAGGAGTGCCTCACTCCATCTACCTGAGCCGATGCTCTGGCGGCAAATACAAATGTCTTGGGAGCAGGAGGCTGCCATACAGTGCGGCTGTTAAAAGCTCCCACTCAAGACTGGATGGGAACCATCAGGTAGATGAGCCAGTGTGGCTACTATTTGTTAAATGACTATGTGGGGGATTTTGAAGCGGGTATGTGGGTCTGTTCCATGCAGGCAGGAGAGGAGGGGGCAGGAGCTCATCGGGAGGTGGAAGAGGCCAGACTAGAAGCACCCCCTTCCACCTACCCCAGCCTCCACTCCGGTGGTAAACATGCTTGCATTGTGGCACATGTATTCACATCAGGACAGGCAAAGGAAGCCGCCATAAACATAGCTGAACTTGCGGCTTTTTAAATCTTCACAGCTGAGCAGTAACGTTGCTGTAAGTGCCCTGTGGTGTAGCAGGTCAAGGGAGCCATAACATCGGGACGCAGTAGGTGCTGCCAATTAAAACCGCCTCACTGCTAACTTTAAAATGCCCGACTGGGCTTCATTTCAATAAATACTGCCTGCGAGGCAGAGGCAGGATGAGGCCAGGCACTCTTTAAGGGGAGCAACAAGAGTGGGTGCACCAAAAGGAACTGCACGGAGGGGCTGAGTAACAATTAGCATGGGAGGAGGTCATTATGAGACTGGGGTGCTGATTTGGAATGAGGCGCTGAGCATATATAACACAACAGGTTTTGAGTTTTACAGTAGGCGAGTGGAGTATGAGGGGGGTAGGAATGCTACATAGGGGCAAAGAGGGCCACAGCTACAGCAGCTACATCTAGGGAGCTTCCTTGAGATAGGGTTAGCCTTACTGTTGGGAACACATCAAAAAGGAAACAGATAAGCTGTGTTCAAAGATAAAAATAGGAAGTAAATAAAAAAACTTTTATCACAAGTAGTGCACTGCACAGTAACAGAGTCTGCTACATTGCTGTTTACACTTAGGACTGCAGCAACATACCTCTCATTTCTTGCTGCTGGTAGCCATCTTGTTTTTTTTCTTTAAGCAGTGTACAGTAAGTCCAGTTTCAAGTTCAGTCTATGTTGCCAGGCAACATCAGCCTAAGACCTGTCTTATGTAAGTCAAGACTGTTTTTTGTTCATACAACAGTCTTATCTTGACTTGGAAAAGATCACTTTAAAGTCCTTAGACCATATATTTAGGCTAATCTTAAGCCACGTTTTGTGCAACCGGCCACTGGTGCCTGCTCTGTGTCCTGTGTGGGTTTTTGAGCATCTGGACTGACAGCCTGTAAGCATGGTCTAGAAAGGCAGGACTACGCTGGAGTAGGGCAGATCTAGTGGAGATCTCCTGGTGGAAAGGTCTGAAGCGCTGGGAGTGGGTGCAAGCTGTGTCATTCCAGATCTCAAAAGTGTAAAGCAAACTGAACAGAGCTATTGAGTTCCAGAAAGGAAGAGTGGCAACTGTATGTAAGCCAGCACATGGAAGATGCTTAAGATATAGCATGGAACAACCCCACTTCTGGGAAGAAAAATGCAAATTTGCTATCCCACAGGCAGTCTGGGCCTTGGTATGGAATCCAGATTAATTTCATTGAACCTTTACCCAACACACCCAGAAACAACAAGTTTGCACTTATGATCACTGACCTGTTCTCCAAATGGGTGGAGACCTTTCCAATAAATGCACCCAAAGCCAAACAGACTTCGAAGATCCTGGTATAACAAAGTATTTACCAGATGGGGCCTACCTCTCAAGGTAGACTCGGACAAAGAAACCAGCTTTACAGGTGAGGGAAAGCAGGAATCTTTAAAACTGCTTAGTGTTCACCAAAAATCTCACACTGCTTACCATCCCCCAGCTTCTGGCCAGGTAAAAAAAGCCAATCGAAGCCTCAAGCTAATGCTATTCAAATTCCTAAAGGATAACCCCAATAACTGGGACACTTTTTTGCCTTACTCCTAATGGCAAGCACAGCAATCCCAGCTTCTGCCACCCAGTGTACTCCATTAAAGGTAATGACTGGGAGACAAATGAGACTACCTGAGCATCTGTTGACTGACCTCAATTCCTCTACTGCAGATACAGTGACAACCAACACCTATGTTGCACAACAAAAGGGACAACATCAGACAGACACACCTCTTCACAGCCCAAAACATAGGACATGCCCAACAGCAATCCAAAATGTACTTTAACAAAAATGTTGAATAAGTAGACTGGCAAGTAGGAGACTAAGTCATGGTTCTAAATTTTGCAACCCCCAGCCACCCATTTGCAAATATGCCATCATCAACAAGCTGAGCCCCGCTGCGTGTCAGGTAAGAATTACACACCTCAAAAAGCCTTTTGATAAGTTGCTGCATGCCACTCAACTAAAGCTCTATAAAGGGGGATAAAAGAACACCTTCCCACTAGAGAGGGGAAGGTCACTGAATACTAATAATTTTTATTTTTCTTCACAGGTAACCACAATGATGGCAGACGCCCCGCTCCTGACTTTCTTCCTGACCATACTGATTCCAGGCACACTGGCAGGTGTGCTCCAAAAGGATGTATTTTCCACTTCCCAAAAGAAGTGGAATCCAAACACCAATCCAAATTTGAAAAGGCTTCTCAATGCCTTGCACCCTGGTGATAACTGATATCTTCCCCCCAAGTTACGTGCCACCATCAACACCAGACAAAGGGGTCAGTATTTCTGCCCCATCCAGATTGATTACCATCCAATCAGGGAAAGATGCATACTTAATGCAATGGTGGTGGCACCTAACCTAGCTTCACTCCAAACTGAATGGTAAACTGACAACAATAAAACACAGATTCCTCTGGCCCGCCTCTCAAAAAGCATCTTCCAAAGTTAGCCCAACATCCACATTTCCCCAATGGCGTCCAGATTCATACGCCAAACCTTACCCCAGCATACTGATCTGTATAACCTCACTACACTTAAGAACCCCAGTTTCTGTGCCAAATTTCCAAATCAGTCAGACAATATTGTGCGGACCAATCTATCACTAGCACTGCTATGTTTTTAATGGTAGTCCCTCCTACCAAGGAGGAACCCATTCAATGTCCACTACAAAAACCAGCACAGTTAGTATATCTGTGATAACATGTACCCAGGCTGGAGCTGCCTCTCTGAGCAACCAATAAGTTTATTACAAATATACCGTTGCTCCGGTAACGGATAATTTTATCTTTACTATATAAAATGAACACATACCACCACACCCTGAGTTCATTACTTCACCCGGGATGAACAAGGGTCTCTGAACTCCCCAGCCTGGAAGGCTGTGTAACACTGTAATTGGGGTACTGTAATAAAAGCCTGTTACAAATGTCTGCAACTTCTGTCTGTGGTTTGTGTATCTCCCATTTGGTCTAGAGCACTGCAGGGCTAGTCACCCTAACAGAGGCCAGACAAAAAAAGTGTGCAAAGCTTCTAGTTGCATAAGAACTATGTTATGGACAGTGACTCCGACCCTGAGTTCTGCCAGCTGGATGCAGGGATGCATTCTCATATGGGAGGGGAGAGTTTAAGAAAATTGGAAAAGTAATGGCGCAGGCATAAGGAAGCATTGCCAGCCAGACACTGGCCCATGGTGCTGCTTGGGACACCAGCTATCAAATTCTGGATGAAAGTAACCGGCTGGGTGGCCCTCCCACAGGAGACAATCTGTGGGTATCATATGGCTCAGATGAATCCCGGGGGAGGCGGCAGATGGTTCGGAGAGGCAGAGACATAGCAGAGAGCCGCCTGATCAAGACGGAAGGAAAAACTCCTCTATAGAAAAAAATCTGCTCTTAGTTGCAGACTGGTTTTTGACTGCTTTACTTGCCAATTGCTTAACCATCCCTTTCCCTTTCAGGCCCCACTGGCAGTTCAATAAAGTCCTGTTGTTACCGTCAGTATTTCTGGTGTGTGAGCATATTATTCGACATCTCCATTTAATACTATACAGAACTGTGTTTCACCAAGAATTAGAGTGTGGGTATTGGTTGACTTCAGGGTGGTGTTCCATATCCTCTAGAGAGATGACTTGATACTGCAACCCAGGGGCCAGTATCACACATTTCACCTAGCTCACTATCATTTCCCTGGATGAAGTCACTGTGCCATTTCCCTACCTCTATATGAACCCACCCCCTTCCCCTCCCCAGTTGACAAGTTTAATGAGCCCAGTCCCCTCAACACTATTTGTAGACCCCACTGGTGCAAGGCAGGGGTAGTAACCGCGTGTAACGTCCTAACATCTGTACAGCAACCTGGTTACACATAAATGTCATTTCTAAAAACAGAAAATTATAAACAGCTGCTAACTGGCACACATTTCTTGTCCTGTCTTAAGCTAAGTGCTCCTTTTTTTGATAAAACACACCTTTGCTTTCATAATTCAACAATCAGGAACCATTAGGGGACATTTAATTAATGATTTTATTACAGAAGACTGCTCTAGTGAATATGATGAACTGTAGAAAAGATTCAGTTGCCTTATGCACAATGGAGCAACAAAATGCAATCACATATTCAGACCCTCAAATGTAGGATTTCTAGCTGAAATTGCACAACAGGTTAACATTCTGAGGCCGGAACTGCAAGGTCATTATCTAATCATGACTGAAAAGCAGGACAACATAAAAGCCTTTGAACTAAACTCCGTCCGTGAGAAAGTCAAATATAACAGGGAATCCATGTGCTGTTTCCAACTTACCAACCAATTTGTGGGCGAACCTATTTTGATTTCTCAGCTATTTGTATGCAAGCAAACTAGACAATTTGCAACAAAAATGAGACAAAATCACTGCTGGCTTCCACAAGTAGTTAAACTTCTGTGTATGTGTCACTGCAGTGTATTAAATCCTGAATTGTGTCTATAGAGAATGTTAGCCTTGCATACTCTGTGGTCATTTCAGGATATCCCTGGATTTCCTGGTTTATGACCACAGTACTGTAGGTAATACATGCAAAATGGGCTGCACATTGAGGTAAATGTGGAGTATTTCTTGAGTGTTTGATCATCATTCTAATTACACAGATGCTGCAGGGCTTGCTTGTGTCATACCAGGAGGTTTCATTTTTTTAGACGGTGGCCATTCGTGGTGGAAAGGTTTGCTGCATGTCCACTCAGGCACCTACTATATCTTTTTATGGGGAGGGGAAGATTGGGGGGGCTTCCTGTTCTGGGTTGGGTGAAGGAAGGAGAGAGACATGGCAGCAGTGAAAATACTGCTGGTGGGGATGGTCTCCAGCCACTGTTAATATTAAATAGAAAATCACTGGCCAAGCTTATCAAGGGGCGGGATGGAGGGAGACAGTCACTGTGGCGGTGGTGACAGTAACAGCAGCAGGGATGGGCTCTGTCCTGATCTCAGTACTTTTAAACACAAAATAAGCCGCTGAGAGTTTGGAAGTAGGTGTGGGGGGGAGGGGAGAAAGAAACAGCAGCAACTCAGTTGTGGGCAGGGATGGGCTCCACGTCTGCTGATAATCCTAGTAAGAGCAATGGTGGCTTTTACTTGTAATCTAATGGTAATTAATCAAATGTATCATGCAGGAAACTGTGATGAGGGCTAGGAAATATTTTTATGTTTTCATCCTCATCCTAGGGGAGTGGCATACAGATGCAAAACTACCGATATTGCACCAGGTTAAGCTGTTGGTGGTTTTAGAGAATGGTGGGAAATTTGGCCAGGACACCAAGGAAATTCCCCTACTCTTTTTAAAATTGCCCTAAGATCATGAGAATGGGTATTATGGTTGAAAACACCAAAAAGCATCTCAGCACCAATTTTTAATTTTTTTTACTTTCTTTTCATCCCTCCTACCTGCCCTCGTCAATCCACTCCTTCGGGTCGCTCATACCAGTCCTGCCCCGGTCACAGAATCTGTCCCTAGAGTGCCCCCCCCCCTTGTGCCTTGCACAGCGAGGTCTGTCCCTTGAGTTGGAGACTGAATGGCCCGAGGCGGTCATCATCTTGAACCGCCGAGGGTTTTTTTCTGCTTTTCTTTGGACCCTTCCGTGTCCCAACCCCCTGGAAAGCCAGCGCGGGGACATATGTCCAGGCAGGTGATGTGCTGACGTACGTCTTCTCCCAAGTGCCTAGCAGCGTCCCCCCTCCCCGACTCCGCTGAGTGCAGCCGCCAAACCCTCGAGAGCCTGTGCTACCACTGGCTCTCTCAGACGTCGGGTGCTTATAGTACCCCTGGTATCCCTCCCCAGAGGGAGGAGAGCATCCGTTGGGACATTCAATCCTCCCTCTCCTCGACGACTCCCGATGACCCGAGTCCGTTCCCGAACCCGGGTCGCCAGTGTGGCGTGAGGTGTGGCGTCCAGCACCTCAACCCTCAGCACTACTGGGCCGGCGCTCTCAGCACCAATTTGACAAGACTCCTGAAACTTCAAACCTTAATTTCTTTACTTTGTGCATTTAACATACTTCAGCCCATGATATCTACATTAACATAGTTTTTGCACTGAACATATCTCTGTTTGTCTATATTATATAAGCAGGGTAATGGCAGCATCTGTACATTAGGGTTACATTGATGTTTCATTAAAAAATGGCCATTTTCAGAGGATCATACCTTGGCCATTATAGACCCTAGGACTGTATGGTGTGCACTTTTTTCAATCTTAGGATCTCTTCAGCCTCCAAATTTCAGGAAAATCAGGTTTGCACTTTTGAACTTATTAATTTTTGTGCTCTGATAACTGAAAAAAGGCTTAGCATTGAGCTATGAAACTTAAAGGTTTTGTAGATATCATATGGCAATAGGCCCTTTGGGGATTTTTGTTCAGCAGCCTGGCCTTAAGGCGGCGGTGGGGTGGACAGTTCTGGAGAGGTCCAGGTAGAGCTTCTGGGAACCTTAGCACAAAACAAAACAAAAATAAATAAATTTGTTTTTAAGTTCATTTTTATTTATTTATTAAGTAATTTATTGAAATGTTTCACCAGGAAGGGCACACTGAACAACAAGTTGTTCGTCTCATGATGCTTCCTGGGGAGAGGGTACAGGGAGTGCATAGTCAATGAAACAGTGAAAAGGACAATCAAAACTTAGTATAATATTAGAGGACAACAGATGAACACAATCAATGACTTAAGACATAAACAGTGCATGATAAGTGCTATCATGTTACACAGAGAAACCAACTTGCAGCAGCAATAAGTGCAACCTTTGAGTAGAGCTATACACATTAGAGGACGGCAGAAGGAGAACATACTGGATAGCAGGTAGGGGGAGCTTAATTGCAGTTGTAATTTGGAGAAAAGAAGTTTTGGAGGGATGATGAAGTATGGAGTAGGGGAAGAGGAGAGGCGAATTTGGGGAGGGCATTCCAGAGTTTAGGGAGGCGATGTGGAGAAGGCAGACTGGCCTGTAGCTGTGGTACAATGTGGGACTTCCATTAAATGATGGTCACAGGATCTAAGAGAATGGGCTGGTGAAGGGAGGGAGGAAATAAGGGAGGCAAGATAAGGGAGGAGGGAGCAAAACCAAAATTTAGATACAAATTTAGCATAGTGGAGGAGGCAGCGATTTTCCAATGAAGGGAAGGCCAGAGAGTGGTAAAGAATACAGTGATGAGTAAAGGATGGTGAGTCAAGAGCGAAGAAAAAGAAGGAGTTAAAAACGATGTCCAATCTGAGTAAGGAAGATTTAGGAGCAGCACTGTAAACTACATCACAGTAGTCGAAGATAGGTGGGATTATCTTCTGGACAAGTTCACGCCTAGCCGGTAGTGGAAGGCAGCTATGGTTTCTGTAGAGGGCACCTACCTTAGGGTGCACATTCTACAGAATGGGGTCCACGTGCCCAGAGAAGTTGAGGTGTTCGTCGAGCCAAAACCCCAAGTACCTAAAGGAAGAAGTATCCTCCAGAACTGTTCCGTTGAAGGTATGGAAGTAGGGCAAGGTAGGGAGCCTAAATAGTCTCTGCCTTGTGCCGAAGGTTATTGAGACAATCTTCTTGGCATTAAGAGAGAGCTGACAGGAGGAAAACCAGTGCTGAACTTTATAGCAGTCATGTTGTAGTCTGGATTCAGCATCAGTAGAGGACTGGCCTGAGCAAAAGAGGACAGTATCATCAACATACATATGCATAGAGGTGGAGGAGCAGGCTGAGGGGAGGTCATTCAAGAAAATGGAGTATGAATGGGGAGTGTGGGGGGGAAGGAATGGAGTCAGCTATTCTGTCTCACTGAGTCCTTCCTACTAGGTAGGCCCTGAACCAGTTTATGGCAGATGAGGTTAAGCCAGTCGAGGAGAGGGAGGTTAATAGAAGGGGGTGAGAGACAGTGTTGAAAGCCTTGGCAAGGTCAACAAAGATGGCAGATGCGATTTGGCCATTATCCATCCCTGAGAAGATAGAGTCAGTGAGCCTAATCAGGGAGGTAGATTGGAACGGAGTGAAGAAGTTAGAGTCCGAAAGGAAGGAGGAAAGTTGAGAAAAAGACCAGGTGTTCCTGAAGCCTAGCAAGGGTAGGAAGGAGGGAAATAGGGTGATAGTTGCCAGGCATGGTTGGAGCACCACCCTTGGGAAGCAGGAGAACAGTGGCATGCTTCCAGATTGAGGGGATAGTTGCTGTCGTGAAGGAGAGGTTGAGAAGACCTGATAAAGGAACTGCGATTGCAGGAGCTGATAGAGCAGCTTAGGGTCTAGTCAATCAGATGAGCTGCCTTTCGAAGGGTTGAGTGCGTGCAGAGCACCCAAAGCAGCAGAGGGGGAGATTGTTGAGAAGAAGGAGGTAGATGGGGGCGGGGGGCAATGAAGGCAGAATGGAGGATAGCAGAGCAGAAGCACAGGAGGTGAAGTAAGAATTAAATTCAGTAGCAACTCCAAGGTGATCGGCAACTTGGGTATTATTTATATTGAGGTGGGGGGTGGGAGTGGAGGAGGGAGGGGAAAAGAGGGAGTGAATAACCTTCCAGAATTTGGAGAGGTTATAAATGTTACTCTGGAAGGTGGAGCAGAAGTAGTCTGATTTAGCTAGGCGAGTAGCTTTAGTACACTCATTTTGTAGGGAACGGGTTGAGTTCATAGTCACTGGGGAGTTTTGATGTTTTATGAGTTTTCCATGCCAGATCTGAGGCTTTGTGGCATGCCAAGAGTTCAGGGGTGATCCATGGGAGATGATTACCCCTGACCCTGGAGTGTTGCTTTGGGGCATGGGTGGTCCAAATCTCCAGGAATTTATCGTGAAAGTAGTCATAAGCATCGTCAATAGTATTTGCTGAGGCAATTGGATCCCAGTTTGTGTGGGCTAGATGTTGTAGGAGGGTGGTGAGGATTAGAGATTTGTAAGAGGGAAAGAGTATAGTTTTCAGAGGGGTCTAAGGTCTGTGAACTTTACGCACCAGAAATGCCATATGGTGGTCACTCAAAGCACTACTTGGTGAGGGTGGGATGTGAGGGCCCAATCAATTAGGGAGTGGTTGCCAGTTTTATGGTTTAAGTGGGTAGGCTCCAGAATGAGTTGAGTTAAGTTTAGGGCAGTGATATGGTTGCAGGCTTTATTGAGTGAAGGAGATAACCAGTACTTACTGAAGTCGCCCATAATATAAGTTTCACCAGACGAGGTGAGAGAAGTTATGTCGCTAATGAGCTCAGGGATGGTAGAAGAGGGGAGGCCAGGGCGACAGTAAGCACCAGCAACAAAAACAGGAATAGAGAAAGGTATGGTTAATTTAAAGATAAGTACCTCATATGTCTTATGGGCTGAGACGGCAAGAATATTAGTGAACTGAATTGCAGATGAGATGTAGATTGCTACTGCAACCCTCCCCCCCCGAGGGGCGATTTTGCCTAGGGTATATCCAGGGATGGAAAGAGAGGGATCTTCAATTTTGTTGTTGAGCCAGGTCTCGGAAATACAGGTTACTCACCTGTAACATGAGTTCTGGGAATGGTATGTGTTGTTCATCCACACTTATTGGCAGGTTCCTTGCTGCTTTAAATCTTGCCAGAAGGTCTTCAAGCTGGCTCCTTCCACCCACCCAGGTGGTAAAACTCTCGGCTCCGCCTCATGATGCCAGATCTCGCCCGCTGGAAGCCAGGTTGTGCGTCAAGCCGGGAGGTATGGTGGGTAGTGTGGATGAACAACATATACCATTCCTAGAACTCCTGTTACAGGTGAATAACCTGTATTTCTAGGGACATATATATGTTGTTCAATCCACACTTATTGGCAGACTAGCAGTTCTCCGGGAGGAGGGAGGCAAGGTGCACACCCCCTACTTAGGGAATAAGGACTGGAGAACCGAGGCCCCAAAACCAGCATCCCGGCGTGACTCAAGGTCGATGTGGTAGTGGGTGATGAAGGTATGTGCCGACTTCCAGGTAGCAACCCTGCAGATATCCTGGATAGGGACATCCCTGGAAGCAGCTACCGATGCAGCGGTATGGCGGGTAGAATGAGCTCTTATCCCTCTGGGAGGCTCCATGCCCGCCAACCTATAGCAGAGATCTATGCAGGAGGTGACCCACCTGCTTATAGTCCACTTGGCTGCAGGTCTGCCAGGTGCGGCCTGAGCCGAGGTGACAAACAGCTGGCAAACCGCTCCCCGAACTTCAGCCGTCCGCTCCTTATAATAAGCAAGCGCTCTTCTAGGGTCCAAAGTATGGAGCCTATATTCGGCGTCCGAGGTGTGATTGGGGTAGAACACTGGCAGAGTCAACACCTGGTGAACGTGAAACTCCAACACCACCTTCGGAAGGAACTTCGGGTGGGGGCGCAGGACAACCTTGTCCCTGTGGAAGACCAGATAAGGAGACTCAATGGAAAGTGCCTGGAGCTCTCCCATCCTTCTGGCTGACATGATAGCCACCGAGAAGGCGGTCTTCCACGACAGGTGGGAGATATCGCACCTGTGCATCGGTTCAAATGGCTTGCCCATGAGCTTGGCCAATACCAGCAGTAGATCCCACGGAGGTGGAGGTTCTCGCACCGGAGGGGAATATGATCAAGGCCTTTGAAAAAGCGCCAGACCACCTTCTCCTGCGCCACCGACTGCTTCCTGCCCGCCACCAGTAAGCAGAGATGGCTGCCAGGTGCACCTTAGTGGTCGACGTATCTTGGCTGAGAAAGGGACCACAGGTAGTCCAGAATGCTTGCCAAGGGACAGGCGGAAGGGTCCAAGCCCTTCTCTGACACCAAATGGAGAATCTCTTCCATTTGAAGGCATAGCATTTCCTGGTCGACTCCTTAAGGGACGCCTCAATGACGTTGAGGACCTCGTCGGAAAGACCCAAGGCCTGGAACTCTAGCCACTCAGGAACCAGGCCGTCAGGTGCAGGGATTGAAGGTCCGGCTGGAATACCTTCCCCTGGTTGACTGAGATCAGGTCCGGGCGGGCTGGAAGCCGCCTCGGGAGCCTGGAGCTGAGACTGAGGAGATCTGGATACCAGAACTGGCGGGGCCAGTCTGGAGCTACCAGAATCACCTGTGCCTTGTCCCTCCTCGCCTTGAGAAGCACCTTGTGGATCAAGGGAAATGGGGGAAAGGCGTAGAAGAGGCCCGGGTCCACGGCTCAGAAGGCATCCCCTGCAGCGAGCCCTGCTGAGGGGGGCGGGCATGGAACAGTCTCAGCTTCGCATTCTCCCTGGAGGCAAACAGGTCCACCTGAGGCATGCCCCAGTGGGAGAACAGATCTTGTACTACCTCCGGCAGGAGAGACCACTCGTGAGACGCAGCCCCTATCCGGCTTAGTGCATCGGCCAGGGTGTTGGAGGCTCCTGCCACATGAATGGCTAGGAGATCTGCCTATAGGCCGCGCACGAGGGACCATATGCAGAGAGCTTCCTTGCATAACAGCATGGAACGTGTCCCGCCCTGGCGGTTTAGGTAGTACATTGCCGTGGTATTGTCCGTCTGGACCTGAACTACTTGACCCCGTAGAAACGGAGAGAAGGCGGTGAGAGCTAGGCGGACCGCTCGGAGCTCCAGCAGGTTGATATGGCATCGGGACTCCCGAGGGGACCAGAGGCCTTGCACTCTGTGCTCCCCCAGATGGGCAACCCAACCCATCAGAGATGCATCGGTCGATAGAGAGAAAGTCGGCTCGGTGCGGACGAATGGACTGCCCTCCTGCAGATGTGCCGGAACGGTCCACCACTGGAAAGCGTCCCACATCTCCTGGGTCACTGTCACGGGCTGGTCCAATGGATTGCAGCATTGTGACCACTAGCTGGCCAGTCCCCATTGAAGGAGATGCATGTACCAAAGGGCCCAACGGACCACGCTGGTGCAGGCCGCCATGAGGCCCAGGAAGTCCCTGGCAGGGCGCAACTGCCCAACCAGAAATGATTGGGCAAAGGAGGAAAGAACCTCGACCCTGTCCGCCAGGAGCCGAGCTCTGGCTCGAAGAGAGTCGAGCTCTGCCCCAATGAAGAGTATTACCTGCTTCAGCACGAGTTTTGACTTGGCCTCGTTGATGAGGAGGACAATCTGAGAGCAAACCTGGAGGGCCAGATCTCTGGACCGCTCCACCTCCACTCTGGAGGGGGCTGCAATCAGCCAGTCATCCAGGTAGGGATACACCCGGACCCTTCAGCGCCGCAGGAATGCTGTCACCACTGCCATACATTTGGTGAAGATCCTGGGAGCTAGCAAGAGGCTGAAGGGCATGGCCCAGAACTCGAAAAGGGATCCCTCCGCCTGAAGCGGAGGAATCTCTGATGAGACGGACGGATCGGGACGTGAAAGAATGCGTCCTGGAGGTCCAGGAAACAGAACCACATGCCTCGTTCCAAGGATGGGATTATCTGAGCCAGAGTGACCATCCTGAAGGTCCAAGACCTTAGGAACCTGTTCAGGTCGAGGATGGGTTGTCAGCCCCCCCGTCCGTTTTGGGACCAGGAAATACCTGGACAGAAACCCCGGGTCTGGAGGAGGATTTGCCACCTTCCTGATCACCTCTTTTTCGAGAAGCAGGGCAATATCGGCTCGGCGGGCCGACAGCGAGGCTGCGGACCCCGTGGCCCCCCGAGGGGCGACGGCTCGAAAGGGTGGGGTCTGCTTGAACTCCAGAGGCAGGCCCTTTCCTACCACCTCCAGCACCCAGCGGTCCGTGGTGATAGTGGACCAGGCAGAAAGGAAGTGGCAGAGCCGTCCCCCCACAGGGGGAACCCAGAGGGGAGTGACGAGGCTAGGGGCGACACCCCTCAACCCGTCACTGGGCAGGCTTGGAGGAGGAACCGGTCGAGGGACCTCCTTTACCTCCCTGCTTCCTGTTGGAGGAAGCCGCCTTTCTTGAGTTTGAGACACCAAGCACGAGCCTGCTGGCCCTGTTGCTGGTGCTGTTGGGCCGGTCGTGCTGCAGGGGCCAAAAGACGAAAGGACTTATGCTGTTGTTGATGGCGGCCTTTGTCCCTCTGGGCGGAGGTGACCGAGTCCAGAGTGGCATTGGACTTTTCGATCCGCTGGAGGTGTCCCTCCACTCCAGGGCCGAAGAGGTCAGTCCCCAAGAAGGGGACGTCCGACGACTTGTGCTAGGTATCCGCCGTGAAGGTGGATATCCTCAGCCATGCCCTGTGGTGCATGGCCACCGCGGCCGCTACTGACCTGGCACAGGAATCACCTGTGTCCAGAGCAGTCTGAAACTGCTGCTTCGCCACCGCCCTACCCTAGTCCCGCACCTGACGGACCATGATCTGCAGGTCGTCAGGGAGATGAGGGACAACCTAATCCAGGGAGCCCATGAGGGCGTGGGAGAAGTGTGCCATCAGCACAGCCGAGCTGGCCTGTCGGAGGCCGAAGGAGGACGCAGCGAACACCTTGCACCCGGCAAAGTCCAGCTTTTTGGACTCTTTGTCAGGGAGCTTATCCGCGTCCCGAGCATTTCCGGAATGCCAGAAGACGCTGTCGGTGACTAACCCCTCAGCAGAGGGGTGCTCCGAGAAACCGGGCAAAGAGCCGGTAGGGACCGCGATACTTCCGGCCATCCTGGCCGGGCGAGGACAGGAAGCAGGCCGCCGCCAAAGCTCCAAGGCTGGGCCGACAATGGCCTCGCCACCGGAAGGCCTGTGGGGAACTCCCCTCTGTCCAGTATCTCTGTCAGGGGATACTTGGCCCATTTGGACATGGGCTCGAGCTGCATCCCGGTGGACTCCGAGATGAGTCGAAGCAGACCCAAGAAGGATGATGGGCTATCATCCAATGACTGGCCCCCAGAGGGCTCCAGGTCGACCTGCCTGGAGAACAGGAAGGAGTCGTCATCAGACTCCGAAGAGCCTGCGAAAAGCTGCCTCGGCCCTGAGCCACCCTCCGCCTGCCGAGGACGGTCGGGAGTGAAAGTGACCGACAACCTGTGGGGCAGGCCATGACCCGACTGAGAATCCTTGGTCGGTGCCCCAGACTTCAGTTGTGGAGGCGGAGGTTCCACCACAATCGGTGGAGCAGCAGGTTTTGGCCGAACAACCGGCCCAGGAATGGGCATCTCAACTGGGGCGAGCGGTTGCTTCGGTTGTTCGGGCGACTGCCACTTGATGGCCAGGGGCTGAATCAGAGTCGATTTAGTCCCGGACAACAGTAACTGCTGCCACATAAGCTCCTCGTAACATCGACGCAATTTACGTCGAAGCCTCTCCTCATCCGAGGAGGAGGACAAGGAGGAACGGTGTCGCCGCTCACATCGGTACTGAGACCGCCGATGTCGGGAACGGCTTGACTGAGATGAAGTCCGAGACCGAGACCTCGGGTGACCAAGGGTGGACTGGGAAGGCGGGGGACACCTGCTCTTCCCTTCGCTCGGGCACTTTATCCGGGGACTGCCGCCCCGAAGGCGCAGGCAGATCCTCGGTCTCCACCGAGGGAACCGGCGAAGGTGGATTGTCGGCTTCACCAGTCAACAACCCGTCCGACGGGTCGAGAAAATCTCAACTGCGTCGATGGGAGTCTCGGCAGGTTGGCCTGACGGGGACACCGTGAAGCCAGCGGCCTGAGCTGCAACTTCGACCGAGGTCGACGGTTGGCTGTCCAGGGAAGGAGACCTCTCCCACTCCCACGAACACTGACGGTGGGACTTACTTCTCGACTCCTTCTTCTTGGGCCGAGAGGAATGCCCTGATGGCCCCTCTCCCTTCGTGGAAAGGGACTGACAAAGCTCCTTGAACGAAGCCGTATACAAGGAACTCAGAAAGAGTGGGATAAATGCCGAGGCTGAGGAGGAGGAAGATACGGCCTGGGCCGCGTCCTCCTCGAGGACGATCATCTGCTCAAGCTACTCAGCCGAGCCAGCTGCCGCGGACACCCCTAGAGCCTCTTTGATTTTTTCGGCAGGAAACGCCTCGGGCGCCCGAAGTTTCACTGGGCAGCACGATCATCCAGAACGCGGCCAAGAAAAGCAGCACAACTCGCAGGCCTGCGGGTCATGATCTAGGCCTAGGCAGTAGACGATGTGGAGCGGATCCCTGGCCCTGACATTTAGACGGCAAGGGCACCTCTGGAAAGCCGGGAAATGATCACAAGGAAGATGAAGACCAAGTTTAGAAAACTTCAAAACCAATTTCAGATGAACCGAAGAGTTAGGATCCAGTCTAAAATGCAGAGCGCTAAGGAGGGAACCTGAGCTTCCAAGCGGTAAGGAAGATCTGGCATCATGGGGCGGAGCCGAGAGTTTTACCACCCGGGTTGGTGGGAGGAGCCAGCTTTAAGACCTTCCGGCAAGATTTAAAGCGGCAAGGAACCTGCCAATAAGTGTGGATTGAACAACATATCCATGTCCCTAGAAAGGATGATTTCATCTGAGGTAGGGGAGCCAGCTAGTGGCTGGAGCGGGTCTAGCTTAGGGAGGAGGCCCCAGATGTTTAGATGCAGTAGTACAGTAGGGGGACTGATTGGGGGGAGCCTGGGTTAGCAAGTGGCGGTACAGGGGTAGGAGGGAAGCTAGGTCCAGGATTCGAGTTGCTATCCCCAGATGATAAAAGTAACAGGGTTATAATCATGAAATGGAGTTTATTACTTTTATACCAGGGGGGTGATCATGATCTGAATGTAACATGGGGGAGATGATTTGAGTATGGTGGGTTGATTTTAAAAGGTGAAGTAAAGAGAAGTAGCAGGGGATCAGAAGGAGGTAAGTACAAGGGCGGTGAGGATATTGCGACCACTTAGAGAGCGTTGTTGCAGGGTTATGAAAAAGGGGGGAGAGGTATGCTGAAAAAGGAGGAGTGTGGCAGGGAAGGAGCTGGAGAAGAGGAGATGGTGATAGGAGGTGTACAGAGAGCAAGGAGAACTGTAGCAAGAAGACTTTAAATAGTACGGGACATTTTAAGCACTGGCTACAAGGGGTAGACACAAGGCAGGGCAAGGATAAGCACAAGGGATTATTTAAGTATTGGGTACGATGTAGTTAAGTTAAAATAGGTTGAGAGAGGGAGACAGCTGGGCAGAGATTGGGCACATGATGCTGTAGGGTAGAGTCTGGGTGTATTTAATAATGGAGGTATGGGGGAGGGAGGGAGAAAATACTAGTTGCAGATAGCGCACAAAAAGTCCCAGGGGAGAAGGTCCGAGGAAGCAGCCGAAAACAGGCTCAGCTTGCGGACAGGAGCCGAGAAATGTGAGCCAATCAGAGCCTGCCCAAGGATGGTACTGGACAATCGCAGCCCAGGAGCAGTTAGGGTGCCTTAAGTTTGAAAGAGCTAGCTTCCCCGGTCTCAGTGCTGGCATACCTGGTGGAAAATTGCTTGCTGGCAGCTGGAAACAGAGCAGACAGCGGCAGATTCTGTGCGCCGTGCTGCTGGAGGGGAGACACCTGGACCAGGGGTTCAGGAGGAGTTGAGGAGAGAGCGAGAAAACAGGGTGAATTAACCAGAGCAGAGTCAGGGCAGGGGTAGGACAGAGAGTCAGAGGTATACATGGCAAGTTTAAGGTTGGGAATAGACAGAGGAATCAGTGGGGGGCCAGTGGTGCTAAAGTTAACAAAGAGACAAAAGAAGGATTAGAGCAGGGGGTGAAACAATTAGAGGATTAACTGGGAGAAGAGAATCAAAGCTGATGGGTCAGCACCTACATCGAGCCGGGGGGGTGGGGGATGGAACAAGGACAGTAGACAGGCAGGATAAGAAAATTAGCAGAATGCCACAGAATTTAACAGTTAGCAATTTTTAGGCAGTAAATAGCTAGGCAATTATTAGGCAGTAGATAGCTAGGCAGATTAGGTAAATTTCTATGAACAGACCATAAACATTCAGAGGGTTATGTTTTAGCAATTAGCATAGGTTCAACTCAGTTCAATAAAATCAGAGCTAGCAGTAGCAAGCTGTAGCTTAAATACTAGTTGCAGATAGTGCATGGAAAGTCCCAGGGGAGAAGGTTCAAGGAAGCAGATGAAAACAGGCGGAGCTTGCGAGCAGGAGCTGAGAAATTTGGCACAGAGATGAGAACCAATCAGGGCCTGCCCAAGTATTGTACTGGCCAATCGGAGCCCAGGAGCAGTGAGGGCACCTTACGTTTGAAAATGCCAGCTTCCCCAGTCTCAATGCTGGCATACCTGGTGGAAAACTGCTTGCTGATGGCTGGTAGTAGAGCGGACAGCAGCTCATTCCGTGTGCCGTGCCATGGGAGGGAAGACATCCAGACCAGGGGCTCAGAAGCTGGTGTAAAATTGCTTGCTGGTGGCTGGTAGTAGAGCGGGCAGTGGTGGATTCCAAGCGCCGCACTGAAGGAGTGGAGACACCCGGATCAGGGGCTCAGGAGCTAGTGGAAACCTCCCCAGCTTCAGCACACAATTGTGATTAATTGTTTATACATGTGCATTAAAAAAAATTCTGAGAAAAACTGTGAAAACTACAGGACACTTTTACCATGTTAAAGATCTTGGCAAACTAAGCTAATGCAACTTTCTAAAACGTAAAACTAAAACAAAGAGTAAAGTGTTCGTGAAGGAGGGGGTACTAAAAGTTACACAATGTAATTTGTTGTTTAAATAAACTAATTAGTAATTAGTTACAATTATTAATTGTTTATGGAAGATAATCGTATACAACCGTTGAGCGCAAATCGCTCATTTGCAAAGGTTCCATATCAAATGAGAAACACATTACACAATACAGGATACAAATTCAGCCCAAATTCATAATTAGCTCAAGTGAAGCCTCATTGCAGGGCTACTCATAGTCACATAAGGTAATATATGGTTGGCATGGTACACTATAATACAAGTAAATAAGCCATCTGTAGAAAATAAAGTAACTGTGTGATAATGCAACATAAACAGGTTACTCACCTGTAACAGTAGTTCTAGGAGTGGTCTACGATGTTCATTCACACGGACCAACCCAACCTCCCCAGCTTCGACGCACAACACTGCTTCCACTGGGCAAGATCTGGCATCATGAGGTGTAGCCGAGGGAGCTACCTCCCGGGTGGGTGGGAGGAGCCAGCTGGAAGACTTTCTGGCACATCTTAAAGGGAAAGGACACTGCCAGTTAATGTGGATGAACATCATATACCACTCCGAGAACTACTGTTACAGGTGAATAATCTGTTTTTCTAGGGAAGTGGATATGATGCTCTATCCGTACTAACTGGCAGACTCCTAGCAGTTCTCCAGGAGGAGGGAGGCAAGGTGCACACCTTTATTTAGGAAACAGTGATTGGAGAACTGAGGCCCCAAAACCAACATCCTGACGTGACTCGAGGTCAGTGTGGTAATGGGAAAGGAAGGTATGTGCCGACCTCCAGGTAGCAGCCCTGCAGATTTCCTGGATAGGGATGTGTCTGAAAGCAGCCATTGACGCAGAGGTATGGCAGGTGGAATAAGCCTTTAGCCCTCCAGGATCCTCCCTACCCACCAGCCTATAGCAGAGATCAATGAAGGATGTGATCAACCTGCCAATCATCCATTTGACTGCAGTTCTGCCAGGTGTGGCTTCAGTGTAGGTGAAAAACAGCTGGCAAACCTCTCCCCAAACTCCAGCCATATGCTCTTTGTAATAAATGAGCGCTCACCTCAAGTCCAGAGTATGGAACCTGTGCTTGGCCTCCGAGGTGTCACTGGCGAAATACACCTGGAGATTAATCATCTGGTTAAGGTGAAATTCCGACACAACCTTCAGGAGGAACTTTGGGTTGGGGCGAAGGACAACTACATCCCTGTGGAAGACCAGGTAAGGAGACTCCACTGAAAGCGCCTGGAGCTCCCCAATTCTTCTGGCTGACATGATAGCCACCAAGAAGGAGGTCTTCCATGACAGGTGAAACATCTCACATCTGTACATCTGTTCAAATGGCTTGCCCATGAGCTTTGCCAAAACCAGCAACAAGTCCCACGGTGGTATTAGTTCACTCACTGGAGGTGAAACGTGGTCAATGCCCTTGAAGAGGCGCCTGTCCACCTTCTCCTGTGCTGACTGCTGACCAGCCCATACCTGCTAAACAGAGATGACTGCCAGGTGCACTTTAAGGGTCATCAAACGAAGGCCTGACTGAGAGAGGGACCACAGTTAATCAAGGATGCTAGCCACTGAACAGGACAAAAGGTTCAACCCCTTGCCCTGACACCAAATAGAGAATCTCTTCCATTTGAAGACATAGCACTTCCTGGACGACTCCTTCCGAGATGCCTGCATGACAAGGTCTGTAACTCAAGCCGCTCAGGAACCAGGCCATCAGGTACAGAGATTAAAGGTCTGGGTGGTGTACATTCCCCTGATTGATGGAAAGCAGGTCTGAGCATAGGGGAAGACACCTCGGGGGCCTGCTGCTGAGGCTGAGGGGATCAGAGTTGAGGGGATCAGAGTACTAGAACTGGCATGGCCAGTCCGCAGTGACCAGGATCACCTGTGCCTTGTCCCTCCTGGCACTGAGAAGCACCCTGTAGATCAAGGGAAGGCATAAAAGAGGCCTGGGGTCCATGGACTCAAGAAAGCATCCCCCTGCTGCGTTCCCTGCTGAGGGGGGTGGGCACAAAACAGCCACAGCTCTGCAGTCTACCTGGAGGCAAACAGGTTCACTTGAGGGGTGCCCCACTGGGAGAACAGACTATGGACTACCTCTGGGTGGAGAGACCACTCGTGAGATGCCTCGCCCACCCGGCTGAGGGCGTCCGCCAGTTGACTGGAGGCTCCTGCCACATGGATGGCCAGGAGATCTGCCTCCAAGTGGCACACGAGGGTGCAGACATGGAGAGCTTCATTGCACAAAGGCACGGAGTGCATTCCGCCCTGCTTGTTGACGTAGTACATGGTTGTGGTTTTGTCCATCTGGACTTGGACCACTTGATCTGGAATGTGTGGAGCAAATGCAGTCAGCGCCAGCTGAACTGCTCGGAGCTCCAGCAGGTTGATGTGGCATCAGGACTCCTAGGAGGTCCAGAGCCCATGGACTCTATGTTCCCCCATGTGGGCACCATAGTCTGCGAGAGAAGAGAGGCACAGGTTGTCAGGATGACCGTCGGCTCTGGGCAGACAAACAGGATCCCTTCCTGCAGAAGTTCTGGGACCAGCCATCACTGGATGTTGTCCCACATCCACTGGGTCACCATGACCGGCTGATCAAAGTGACCATTGTGCTGAGACCATTGGCTGGCCAGCTCCCACTGCAGGAAGCACATTCTCCAGCAGGTCCAATGGACCACACTGGTACAAGCCACCATGTAGCCTAGCAGGTGCAGGAAGTCTCGAGCAGGGCGCAATTGCCCAACCCAAAATGATCAGGCAAATGAGGAGAGAGACTCCGCCCTGTCCGCCGGACTCTGGCTCTGCAAGAGCTGAACTCTGCCCCGATGAAGTTGACCATCTGCAAGGGCACGTGTTCCTACTTGACCTCGACTAGGAAACCAAGGTTGACACAGGTATGGAGGGCCAGGTCCCAAGACCACTCCACCTCCTGCCTGGAGGGACCAGCTATCAGACAGTCGTCCAGGTAGGGATAAACCCGGACCCCTCAGTGCCTCAGGTAAGCTACCACCACTGCTATGCACTTGGTTAAGACCCTGGGGGCTGAGGAGAGGCCGAAGGGCATAGCCTGGAATTTGTAGAGGGTTCCCTCGGCTCAAAAGCAGAGGAATCTTCAGTGAGATAGACAGATTGGGATGTGAAACAATGCGTCCTAAAGATCCAGGAAGCAAAACCACATGTTTTACTGTAGAGATGGTATGATCTGAGACAGAATTATCATCCTGAAGGTGCGTGACCTGAGGAACTTGTTCAGCTTGTGCGGATCTAGAATTAGAGATGCAGTGAAATGTTATTTCACTGTCGAAATCACGAATTTTGTTGAGTGAAATATTTAGTGAAATTCTGCGCATTTCACTAACTATTTAGTAGGTGCAAAATGCAGAATTTCACCTGCAAAATGTTTCACCTGCGAGCAATGTAATTTCATATGCGAGTGGCAAAATTCCACATTTTGCGGGCAAAATTTCACATTTCGATGGTGAAATTCTGCATTTCGCACGCAGAATTTCACATTTCACATCCACTAAATAGTTCATGAAATGCACAAGTTATGTGAAAGATTTAGTTGAACAAAATTTCACATAACTCGGTTCAGAATGAGGCACCAGTCCACCTGTCTGCTTTGGCAACAGGAACTACCTGGAGACAAACCCTGGGTGTTCCGGTGGATCTGCATCAGGAAACATGACCTCCTTGCGGAGGAGCTGAGCTATGTTGCCTCTGAGAGCTGATAGCATGTCTGTGGAAATCAAGTCCTCCCGTAGGGCGTGGCAAGGGGGGTACTGCTCAAACTCTAAAGGCATACCCTGACCCACCACTTCTAGAACCCACCTGTCCATGCTGACAGCAGACCAGGCAGAAATGAAGTTGTGGAGCCAGCCCCCATGGGAGGACCCAGTGAAGCATGATGAGCATGAGGTTGGAGTAGGAGGGCTGAGGGGAAACCAGAGCCTGTCCCTCCTGGCTTATGGACAGCCGAGGCCACTGACTTGGGCCGAGGTCGCCATGCCTGATCCTGCTGGCCAGCTGGTTGCTGGGCTGGCTTGACTGCAGGAGTGGAGGTAGACTGAAAGGGCTTCCATTTGTGATGATGCTTGGAGCCATTGGGGTCTTTCTGGGAGATCTCATAGAGTCCAATTTTTCACTGGACTTCTCAATGTGTGTGAGGTGACCCTCGACCCTGGGCCCGAACAGGTCGGTGCCCAGGAAAAGGACATCTGTCAGCTTGTGCTGAGTGCTCATCATGAAGGTCAAGATCCTCAGCCAAGCCCTGCAGTGCATGGCCAATGATGCCACCACAGAGTGGGCAAAGAAGTCCCCAATGTCCATGGCAGTCTGGAGTTGTTGTGTGCCCACAGCCCACCCTGATCTCGGACCTGTTTGACTGTGGTCAGAAGGTCCACAAGCAGATGAGGAAGCAACCATTCTAAGGTTCCCAGCAGGGCATGGAAGAAGTGGGCAATGAGGAGGGCTGAGCTTGCATGGCAGAGGCCAAGAGAGGAGGCAGCATAGACCTTTTTAGTCGCATTGTCCAACTTCTTGGGACTCCTTATCAGGCAACTTGTCAACATTCCTGGTATTGTAAAAGCGCTGGAACACAGAGTCCACCATCAACCCCTCATCCGAAGGGTGCTCTGTGAATCCCAAAAGGGATCCGGTGGGCACCGTACACCTGTGGGCCATCTTAGCAAAGGCGCAGGGCAGGAAGCAAAGCAATGCCAGAGCTCCAGGGCAAGGCCAAGAATGGCTTCTTCCACCGAGAAAGTCTCCATCAGAGTGTCTCCCCGGACGAGGATCTTGGTCAGCGGGTAATGAGTCAATTTCTATATGGGCTCTATTTTCATATCCATTGACTAAGAGATCAAACAGAGGAGGCCAATGAAAGAGGATGGACCTTCATCCATCAAGAGATCCCCCCATGGACTCCACATCAACTGGACGGGAGTGCAGGGAGGAACCCTCAGACCCAGAAGAGTGGTCAACTGATGGAGTCCCCACTGATCCTCTGCAGATGGTCGGGGTGATGGTGACTGACAGTTGATGGGGAAGCCCAACACTCCTTAGTCAGAGCACTGAACGTCGGCTGTTTGGGCAGTAGTTCCATCACAATCAGTGGAGAAGCAAGAGTTGCCCGAGTCAGGACAGTCTTTTTCAGCTCCGTTGATGGAGTGGGAGTTGGCCTTCTGGGTGACAGCCACATGATGGCTGGCATAGAAACCAGGGTCAGTTTGGCACCAGTAAACATTAACTGTTGCCACATTAAGTCTTCATAGTGTTGACGCAACTTGCGCCAAAGCCTCTCCTCACCTGAGGAGGGCAAGAACAAAGAATAGAG
The DNA here is from genome assembly GCA_016271365.2 of Neoceratodus forsteri. Taxonomy (NCBI): domain Eukaryota; kingdom Metazoa; phylum Chordata; order Ceratodontiformes; family Ceratodontidae; genus Neoceratodus; species Neoceratodus forsteri. The sequence continues at coordinate 742,881,047 of CM057449.1, forward strand.
GGGGTGCTGCTTCCCATGGTGCCAATAGATGGAGCGCTGATGACAGCGGGACCGGCTCAACCCACAGGAAGAAAAGTGAGACCTCAACCTTGGCCACTGGGGGGACCGGTGGCAAGGCTCGGAATGAGTTGGCAATTGCCGAGGCTCTTCCTGGTCAGGGTCAGGGACCAGAGGTGGTGGGTCCACAGACTGATCCACCCCTCTAATGGACTGCAGTCCTAGACAAAGAAGTATCGGCCTCTTCGGTCGACAACTGGTAGGACGCATCAAGAAAAATTTTGGCTAGAGCATTGACCAATGTCTCAGCCAATAGGCTCAATGGGGTTACCATGGAGCCAGCGGCCAAGGCCGAAGATTCAACCAAAGTCAAATCCTGAGAAGCGCGGGAATTGGAGGCACTTGACCAAGAGCGCTCCCGATCCCATGATTGACAATGAGTCTTTTCTTTCTTAGACTGTTTTTTAGATTTAGATTTGCTGGTGTATCCCTGACTGAAGGTCGGTAGGGACTGAAACAATTTCTTGAAGGAGCCCACAAATGTTGAGCCCAGCTGAAGTGACATGAAGGCAAAAGACGAGGAGGAATGGGCCTTGGCCTGGGTTGCCTCCTCTTCGAAGGCTGCTAGCTGCTCAGTGGACCCCGCAGCCGCAGAGAACACTCTACGGGCATACTTGGATTTGACCGGTGGAATCCGATACACCAGGCAGCCCAGTTTCAGGTGGGCAAGACAATTCTCCAGAATGGTAGTGTGAAACGAGCGGCAAAAGTAACAGGCCTGGGGACTGTGGTCGATCCCCAAGCAGTAGACGCAAGTGGCGTGCAGGTCGGTCCTGGGCATCTCCTGCCAGCAAATGCACCATCGGAACCCAGGAGCAGACTTATCATCCATTGTGGTCATGATCGAGCTGAAGACAAAAACTCATAAGAGTTAAAGATTTGGACATAATTCTGAAGAATGAAAGCATTAGAGCCTACTCTACGTGAGAGCGGTAAGGAGGGAACCTGCTTCTTCAAGTAGGAAAGAAGATCTGGCATCATGGGGTGCAGCCAAGGGAGTTAACACCCAGTAGAGTGGTAGGAGCCAGCTTGAAGACTTTCTGGTGCATCTTAAAGGGAAAGAACACTGCCAGACAGTGTGGACAGAACAACATATCCATGCTCCTAGAACTCCCTACCAGCTTGGGGGTGGGGGTAGGGGTCTGCAAGGAGCAGAAAAGCTTCCTCTGTGAGGGGGGCTTACATGAGTAATGTTTATTTTGCCTTGGTTGTTATACTGATATAAGTGTTTGTATTCCATATAACGTGGTGATTCCTCTGTGTGTGTCAACTGTATATAATAGCGTAAGTTAAAAAAATTGCAAGATTTTTAATATTTTGATAGATAATAAATATGGGAAGTTTTTTTTTTTTTTTTTAAGAGTGTATTTTGGCAAACAATTTACATATCCCATAGGGTCAGTTAATGTCGTTGGTAGTAGCACAAAGTGACTCCCCATGACATTTCCTAAGTACAGTAATTACTGGACTCATCCAACGATTACGTGAGTGAGTTACTGAAAGCTTGAAAAACAGTAGCTGCTTTCCTAAAACAGTCATCTGTACCAGACTCTCCCAAACTGTGATGATAGGAGAAACAACACAATCATGTAAACCATCCCAATAAAGTTAACAGAACACTAAGCATTGCAGTAGTACTTTAAATAGATCCTTCAAAGGCAAGTAACTTCTCTGGAAATGGCATCAATCAGAGAAAGACTGTAATGCTGAGATGAACTGCAGGGTGCGTCTGAAGCACAGGTAGTGAATTCACTGTCATCACTGTTCTCACGACATTGTTTGTGAGCCCATGCTGTAACATCTGCTTTTCTTTTTTCTTTCTCAGAATTTCATGTCAAATAACAAGCTGACCTATTGATGAATACGAGATTCAGTAATGACCCATAATGGCACACTGTATGTATAAGTATGTATGTATGTATGTATGTATCTGGTTCCATATGAATCTTAAAGACAAGTGCACAACCGTGAGAAAAGTGGTTGTGCAACTTTGCTAGGTAACCATGCATGATCCAATAAAGTGCAGTTACTCCTGAATATCAGAAGATTATTCCAATCAAATAAATTATATTTGATGAAGAAAAAACAACAAAGGCTCTGTAATAACAGTAAACCACTTAGCTTGCTTAGGAGAGAGGTTTGCACATCAGGGACTTCAGTGTTTAATCTCTTTTTTTTTATTTATTAAGCATGCAAAATGCTGTCATAACGATACTTTATCCCCCTCAAATGACACGTCTTTCATTTTGGACATAATGTTAGAATAACCTTAACTGTTCAGGAATTCTGCAGTATAAAATAGACAAAATCAGAATATCTAAGTTATAGAATTTAACCTCTTAGCTGCAAACATCTACAATTTGATAACTCCAAGCCTTTGGAGTGTGTCTGATGTCAAAGCACAAACCTGTTCTCTTTTTTGCCTTTCCCCTGACAGGTGCACAAGTCAAATCTACACATACATCTTAAAAAGGTTAGCAATTTGCATTATTAACTCATATACTGTAGTGTCATTGGATTTTTGAAAGCCTACACAAGGACAACTAGGAAGGAAGTGTAGTCTAGGGGCTGCAGCACAGGATGGGAGCTAGGAGATCCAGGTTCAAATCCCACAAGAGCCACTTACTATGTGACCTTGAGAAGTCGTTTAACATTTCTGTGCTACTGTTCTCTGAGCTATTAAATATGGTAGATGCATGAACACACTGTAAATGGGAAACAGCACCTAAGTCTGAAAATCGTAAAAAGCAAAATCCTGCACTCACCACCCCAAAGTAGAAAAGACTGTTCACAAACGTTTAAAGGTGCTTTATTTTATTTTCAAAAAGTGCAATGTGCCAGTTCCAAATGCATTTTGGAATGTTAAATTCCTTCTTCAACATTCCGAAACGCATCTGGAACTGGCACATTGCACTTTTTGAAAATAAAATGAAGCACCTTTGAAAGTTTGTAAGCATTTTTTTCCACCTTGGGTGGTAAGTGCAGGATTTTCCTTTTTGCAATGTTATTTCTATGTTCTAGCACCCCAGCCCTGAGCAACCTCTTTTGCCTTCCTGTATGCTTGAGTTTGGATATCCTTTGCAAAAAACTTTAAATAAAAACTATGTTCTTGTTTACCTAAAGCAGTATATTGCTTCTTTCCCATAAAAAATAAGTATGCTCCATTAAGCTTGGGCAGATTTGGCCAGCCCAGTGGCAGCAGCACCATGCCCACCATGCCAGCAACTGGTGATTGGAAGCAATCTTGAGTTGCTGGGGTTGGCCGAGGGGTAGGGGGATCAAGCCTTCACTGGACTGTTGCCATTTCCGCAAAGGGAGGGTTGCTGGCTCCACTGTGAGACTGCCACCATGTGTAGGCCTGATGATACGATGGGATGGGAGTGGCACGGTATGAAGGGAGCTGAAAGACTTCTGTGGTGTGTGCATGCCTCTCATGTGCACTGATGTGCTCACCCCAGCTACAGGGAGGGACCAGAAAGCAGGGAAGGGGGTTGGGGTAGGCCTCATGAAGCCGTACCTACTCTCCTCTAGCCCACACCATCACCTGGCTGCCAGGATCTGGATACGTGTGTACGAGGGGGACAGGGAGGACAGCCCTCCAGCTTCTTGCCTGATGCATGTGGCAGTCTGCAGGGAACTCTCTGGAGGCCGGGAAAGGTGAGTGACAAACAGCTGGAGCAGGAGCATGGCTGATAGCCGCCAATCTGCAACTCATAAAAGACAAACCTTTATGGCATAAAAAAGCTTTGGCAGATTGATCAAGGAAAGCATCTGAACTGCAATAGCTGGTTTCAGGTGATTACTTTGAGACCTGCCCCTCCAAGCGAAATCACTCTTAACTTGCTATCAATGTTTATGCATTGTTTACAAACAGTTCATGAACTTTAATAAAAGCACATTAACATGTTCATGAATATGTGACCTGAGCCCATGGAGGGGTCCCCTAAATATTGAAAGTGGCTGGGTAAGGATGTACACGTTGCTTTCTTGCTGGGTTTTAGTCGAGGGAAGGACAACCACAGCCTGAAAATTTGTGTCTAGAGTTCCCGACTTGGCAGTGTATATTAAAGGGTAAATGTATAGCACATCTCCTCTACATGTCTTGGCTTTCCCCTTGTGCTGGACTAGAACATACTTTTACTTTGGCTTAGCCTATTCTTCTAGGCCTCCCACTGATTAAGCAGTCCAATCCCCACTTCAACAACAGTTCAGATGAAACATAGGCCCCATGACAAGAGCAGAACTCACCCTTTGGTTGCAGGTGCCCCATAGGCGAATCTTGACAGCTTCTGGTGCCACAACACATTTGGAAAAATAAGGCAGCTTCTTCCCTAGCCGGAACCAGGAGGTTGCCCCTAGAATAACAGGCAAACCTCTTACCCCCCCATCCACTCAAGAATGGGGCACAGCGACCCATAACAGCGGTCTCCACCACTTCAAGAACAGCTTAGTGTGTTCCTCTTTTGGCGGAAACACACACCTTTCCCTAAAAGTAGCTTTATATCAGAGTGTTAGGCTCAAAGAGCCTGTGCACAGACTCTCTTCAAGACTGCTCACACACAACTGATGCAGCTCACTGTTCAAAAACTCCCAACATTCTAACCTAACTCCCATCTGCAGATTCCAATGTGGCTCATGCAGCTGCAATAGTTCTATGGTGATGTCATCCCTCAGTCTCAGCTGAGACTGAGAACAGAGTGAGACTGTGTGAAATCCATTTAACTGGAGTTTCACAAGCTGCCTTCCCTACCTACCACTAGGTCTTACTGGGATTCTAGTAACCCCGGGTAACGGGGGGTTACACAGACAACAATATAACTAATTTATTTACACAGTTAGAAAAATTGAGGCTGTAATAATGTAACCACTCCTTTAATCAAATCAAGTTAGAAAGATATATAGCACAGTGATGGAACCCAAGGGGGCTTAGGACTGACAAATATTCTACCTGTGGCCTGGAAGAAGTGGAATTAAAGGTTAATTGGAAGAAGGGACTCTAAGAGTGCACCAACAAATTGATGACTGCACTCATCAAGTGGGTCAAGAGACATCCAAAAATTATTGCTAAAGAAATGCATGCGGTACAAGATAAACTGCATCAGCACAAATGTCACCTGGAATTTAATAACCTTAACAAGAATCACAGTGAGAAAATAAACAAAGAAGGAAAGGAAATATTTGAAAGAGACTTCTGGTTTGGCTGTGACCAAGATGACCATTTAGAGAAAAGGGCTCCTCACCTTGTGTCTTTTATAATTTTTTCCAGATTCTGCAAAAAAAGGTCTCCACATGTATACAACTTAATGCAGTTAATGCAGATTACAAACTTCTGTGGCCAAGCACGCTCCTAGCACCTCAACTCTTACAAGTCTTCAAGGGGGTGAGACTTAGGGTAATGCACTGACTTTTTCTACATAGTATCATTAATATTCATGAGTACATATGATGTCATTTTATAGGATCGCAGTTAATTGGTTATAAGATTTTAAAAGCACACTATTTTCAATTTCAAATATTTCAGTTTTTAGAGATAAGCTAGAAGCTCTTTAGAGTTGCATGAATTTAAAGGTACAATACATTTTTACAATTTTAACTTCTTCATTTTAAGGAAAAGCTATCTAATACAACTTTTAACAACGAAAACACTATTTCGCTACTCCCTGCCCCCCCCGATTATAGTGTGAAAAACTAACTAGGCACATGTCTGCTACCTCTTCTGTTGTTCTTCAATCCCTTCCCCCTCTTCTCCATTTCTCACCCTTCATTCCTGCCTTCTCCCACAGTACTTTGACAATGCCTCTGACTACTACGCATCTCCTTTGGTCCTTAAACCATACTCCCCTCTCTTCTTCTTCTTACCTTCACTCATTTCTATTATTCTACATAGTGCCAATTGTTATGATGTAATTAACTGTCACTGTATTTATGTAATTCGTTAGTCCTTCCTATGTCTGCTTGTTACCCTCCCTCATTGACGTGGAACCTTTGTAAATGAGCTACTTGTGCTCAAAGGTATTTTGTAATCTGAGATTGAATAAATAAGAATAAATAAAATTTAAACAGAAAAAAGAGAGGGGTTGACACAGAAACCCAGGAGAACTGATTTCAAGGCACACCAATCTCAGCTCCATAATAAAGTTAATCTGGGTAGGATGGAGTCCCAGGTCCTGTGTTATTATGAAATCCTAAAAGACAGAGGAAAAAGGGCAAACAATTCAATTTATTGAAAACAGGGATCAAAATTCTAATACATAGAACTGTTGTTAGAACTCATTCTTTATCCAAATTTGAGTTAAACCAGTAAAATAATACTTATTATGAACTGGCAACCGTAAACAGACAAAGCTGATTGGCCGAGAGTTCTTAGAAGTCGTGATGATATAGGGCTACATCATCACAGCTTCAAAAAACCTCCAGTCACCAGCCTCCTCACTGGCAACATGCCAACAAACTCCTGCGATCGAAACGCTTGCCACATCCCGTGATTGGAAGTGAGTCACAAAACAAAGCGAGCGCCACAAAATTGGCAGAAAATGAAGTAAAAAGTACATTCCACAAGGACAGAGACAGGATGGAGGCAGTTCAGAGGAGGGCAACTAAAATGGTGCAGGGTCTACAAGAGAAGCCATACAAGAAGAGGCTAAAGGAGCTTAATATGTATACCCTTGAGGAAAGGAGGGAGGGGGGGGACATGATAGAAATGTTTAAGTACCTCAGTGGAATCAACAAAGTATCTTTCAGAAAAAGAGATGTGCAAGAACAAGGGGACACAATTTGAAGATAAAGGGGGGACGGCTCAGAGGCAATGTGAGGAAGTATTTTTTCACAGAGAGGTTGGTGGACGCATGGAACAGCCTTCCTGAGGAGGTTGTGGGGTCTAAAACTGTGGGAGAATTCAAGAATGCATGGGACAGACATGAGGCAATTTTTGTGGGGGTAAGAAGAAATAGGCTGTTGGTAAAATAGGATCTGCAGCTTATCCTCTAGATAGGGAAATGGGCAGACTAGGTGGGCCAAGCGGTCCTTATCTGCTGTCAAAGTCTATGTTTCTATGTTTCATTCCCACATAAAATATCTCCTGTTTGCTCAGAAACCTCACCTCACTCTTGAGCGTCCTGCCCACTTCCCCACAGACTGCAATGTGAACAGCGCTCTCCCTCCTCGTGCTGAACACCAATCCCTCAAATTCGCTAACACTAATGGCTCAAAGTCACACACAAAAAAACACTGATCTGTCAGGAAATCCTTAACTGTTCTCAGGCCACAAAAAGTACTGCACCCCCAGTGAACGTTTACTTACCCACTCACAAACACTTCCAATGCCATACATGGTGGCAAGTTTGAAAGTCGTCCAAACACTATGCTGGTGTGCGGCAGTAGCTCCTGCAACAGCAGTAAATAGCACAGCAACACACAAATACAAAAAAATATATATTTTTCTGTCTGCAAAGATCTTCTTATCCTCAAATAGTGTACCAGTTAAAAGATTTTTTTTCTTAAACATGATCAAAGCAGGTACACTCTGCTTTCTTTGCATATACTGTACTATGCAAGAGCACCACCTGCTGTTCAAAGGTAAAAGAACTATTTTCTTTATATGTATTACTACACATTAAAAATGCAAAACTGTAATATTTGAAAAACCATTAGAAATATTTTGTTTTGGGGGGAAGGGCGTCAGACAGTCAGCTTCCAGGCAGGTTGTTTTTTCTCCAGCTCCTTATCAGGGCTCTGTTGACTCCATATTCTTGTCTTCAAAATGCCAGCAAGCAGAAGAATTTCGATCCCACCGAATTCTGCTCTACCTAAGCGTTCCAAAGATACCAAAATTAATATGAGGTGTACAAAAACTACCCAGCCTAATGTGTTTAGAACTTCTAGGCCTGCTGTTCCCCAGACATCAGCGGGACCATTGGAAGACGTAGTAGAGCCTACCTCTAAAGAAATCTCACCGGAGCCCCCATGGCAGACAATCATCGCGTTGGTTCAGGCGACAGATGCCAAAATCAAAAGAACCTTGCAGAAACTGGAGGTTCAGGACACTGCTTTGATAGCTCTTAAAAATATTGTGGTAGATGCGGACAAGCGTTCCCTCTCGACTCAAGCTGCCACAGCGCTACTCACTAAAGAAAATCTACAACTACAGCACAGATTGGAAACCATTGAAAATGGCTTAAGAGTGGGGAACATCCACATTGTGGATTTGCCTGAAGGGGTAGAAGGGGCACATCTTTGGGGGTATTTGAAGAGTTGGATGGCAGAAGTATTACTCTTACCCGACAATTTTGAGCTGTCAGTTTTTCGACAGGTGTATCGGTTGAATTCAAGAGTAAGGCCTCTAGACTTCTCACAACCTAGGACTGTCCTGGTCAGAACTGTTGGGCCTGAGGTGCGGGACGTTGTGATATCTGCTGCAAGGTCAATTTACCTTTGGAAATCAAAGGAAATGATGTAAAAATGTTTCCGGGCTTATCATACCAAACAAGAGAGTGACGTAAGCAATTCGATGCCATCAGGTAAAAGCTTAAATCGCTTGGCATTATCCATTCCTTCCTTTTGCCAGCCCGTCTTCGCATTATATATCGAGGCAAAAGCTGGCAGTTTAAGGATGTGGGCAGATAGTGTGAGAAAACTGAAGCTGAATTCTAAACTAAATCCACACAGGGAGCTGTATCAAATGAATCTGACTCTGATGCAGGCTGAGTATTTATTTATGTTAATGAAGAGTCACTAATTTCTTTTCAGCTGCATCCCAGGGGATAGTGTGTGAACCTGACTTTTCTTTTTATAAAATTTTGTTAGTGCAAACAATTATTAATAATGTTCAAATATGCATATTGTTCGTGCTGCTTAGATATCTTGTTTGCCTTTGTTAAACAGATGAGTCAGGATAACTACACTACTGTTTGAGGAATGGTTAATTAATAAGTTTGGGGCTTTCTTGCTGTTCAGTTTTGTAGTTCATACAGAGTCATGGAAGGCTGGAGGAATTACTAATTACCGTGTATTACATTTGCCTGATGTAAGGTCGACAGCACTACTGGTTTAGTGTGTACTTCTATTTTGCAAAATATCCCTATGACAGTTCACCTAAGCCATTGAAGCGGCTGGCAATTTCTTATGGACATTATTTTGGGACTTGAATATTAGAAACATAGAATTTGACGGCAGATAAGGACCGCTTGGCCCACCCAGTCTGCCCATTTCCCTACCTACTGGATAAGCTGCAGATCCTAGTTAACCAGCAGCCTACTTCTTCATACCCCCACCCCCTAGTATTGCCTTATGACTGTCCCATGCATGCTTGAATTCCACCATTGATTTTGACTCCACAACCTCCTCCGGAAGGCCGTTCCATGCATCCACAACCCTCTCTGTGAAAAAATACTTCCTTAAATTACCTCTGAGCCGCCCCCCCTCTATCTTCAAATTTTGCCCTCTTGTTCTTGCACACCTCTTTTTTTGAAAGATGCTACCCTCTTGGACTTTGTTGATTCCCTTGAATTATATGAATAACACCATTCCTATTGAACTAGATCGTAAGAGGAAATGAGTGTAACCCCAACAATATGTGTTATGGGTCAGGCATGTCTGACATATCAAGTTCTATATCTCTTGCATGAGATTTACTGCTGCATTGTTTATTTTAAATAATAAACAGAAAGTACAAAAACATTTTTTTTCCCTATCTCTTTTTTTTTTAGTAACAGTTCATAATAGCAATAATGCACTCTAGGGTGTGGTATATCATGGGATATCATCACTTCTCGGGTCACTGGATGCTCTCGGCCTGCGGCCTCGTGCCCAACCACCCAAAGTGTGATGATATCCCATGATATACCACACCCTGTCATGCATTATTGCTTAATAATACTTCAAATCAATTTCATTTCTTTTCTTTTCTTGGTTGTTCATTTACAACCTGAATATAAGCTGTAAGTATGAACTCATTTCCTGTTAGTACTATAGCACTTAAAGGTATCGCAACCCTATACCAAACCTATATCAAAGGAATAGATATTACTTTCTGATTTTAAGAACCAGTGATTGAAGGACAGTATTTTCCTTTTCACGAGGGGGTTCCATACTTTTTACCTTACAAGGTTTAAGGGACTTATTTATTTTTTAAGAAGGGTTTTATGTCTCCCATTTGCCATTTAAATCTACTGGTTTAGTACTCCTGAGCTTAAAAATACACATACTTTCTTTTTGAAGTGATGTGTTTGGTCTACCCCTTCCCAAGGTGGAGGAGGTGACCCATTTGATCCCCATAAATCTCACGTCATTAGGTGAAGAGTTGTGGCATAGTGTGAAGTGGGTTCCCGCTGGAATTTCGTGATGGTTATTTATTACGGACCTGACATGCTCCTGAATGCACTGTTTCAGTGGTCTGGCCGCCCTATATACAGTAGTTTGCAGGTACAACATAAAGTGTACACCACATATGGTGTATCACAGGTTATTAATTCATTTATGTGTACCTGACAGTCCTGAATCTTTGAGTGTTTAAAGAGCTTATCTGTGTATGCACGTTTGCATATGTTGCAACACTGGCATTTAAAGAAGCCATCTGGTCTTCTTGGTGGCCAGGTGTGACTACTGGTTGTGTTGATTTTCCAAAGGTGGCTATGAACTAGCTAATCTTAAGATTTTGGGCCCTGCTGAATGTTACCCTAGTTTTACTACCTACAGCAGTTCCTGCTACATCATCCCCCAGCAGGATGGGCCAATTCCTATATACTGTGTTTCCAGTTTGACCTGCCAGCTCATTGTACTCCGTGACAAATGTGCATGGAATCTGTGTATCCAAGAAAGTCTGCTGATTTCTGAATAAAGTGTTCATATCCATTTTACTGACTCTTGCCAATGAACTTTGTAACAAACTGCTACCATTATCTCAAAGTTCAAATCTCTGTAATAACTCTTTTGCGTGTATTTCAAAATCCAAATTTGTACTACAAATTCTTCTTAAATGCAAAAGCTGGCTAAATGGAATAGATTGTTTTAGACTTGGTGGATGGGCACTGTCTGAATGTAAAACCAAATTAGTAGCTGTGGCTTTGCGTGAAAGGAAAATGTACGGTATCAGTCTCATCTTGATGTATAAATAGTGTTAGATCCAAGAAATTTAAGGTGGTAGGGTTACTGAAATCGGTGAACCTCAAATTTAAATAATTAGCATTAAGCCATTCCATAAATTCATGTACCAATGTTTGATCTCCTTTCCAAATGCAGCAATAAAACGGAACCATTTCAATATGTGGTCATAGTAAGGATTTAAATCTTTATTGAATACTGTGGTCCGCTCCCAGTTACCAAGAAACAGAGTTGCGTAACTCGGTACCATTGAGGCACCAATAGCAGTCCTGCATTTTTGTTCACAGTAGGTTCCTTCAAATTCAAAATAATTATGTCTCAAAATAAAATTTAAAAATTCCAAAATAAATTCTACAGGTACATGGTCTATTTCTGTATGTGGAATACTGCATGCAGTTCTGGAAACCCCACCTCCATAAGGACACAGACAGGATGGAGGCAGTCCAGAGGACGGCAACTAAAACAGTGCAGGGTCAGCGCCAGCCCAAAGGCATAGCGGTTGGATTTCCGCTGGTGATGCTGGTGACCCAGGTTCGGAAGCGGACTTGGGTGGCTGGAAGACCGGCTGGGGGGAAAAGGCTGGAGCATCCCTTGACTGCTCACCTGCTCTGGGGGAGGGGTTGGGACGTAGCTCAGCATTTGTTGACCCGTAGCAGAGGCTGTCGGTGCAGCAATATGCCAGGCACCTTGGTGCCAGATTGGTCCTTGGGCGGAGGTCTGGGGCTCACTGACACCAGTAGGCAAGGGGAAGGGCATCGCAGACATCGGCAGTCACACCTTGACATCAGGGCTAGAATGACGCCCACCAGGAAAAGTGGAAAAATAGCCTGCCATCGCCAGGAAGACAGAGAGCTAGAGACGTGCCCTCAATGTGCCCTCGCTTGCCTGACGGCACCAGGACCTATGCAACGTATGTTTTTCGGGGTGCTCTGGGCCCCAGCTCGTCCCTGTTAGGGGAGGGGAGGAACCGCTGCTCCATGGGGTTCCAGGGGTAAGTCCAGGTAGGGCGAGAGGCAGAGAGATGTCTGCTAGACACTCCTGATGGGTCTGTGATGGCAGGTTGGGGGGAGAATAAATAGAAGGGGGAAAAAATGGTGCAGGGTCTGAAACAGAAGCCATATGAAGAGAGACTAAAGGAGCTTAATATGTATACCCTCAAAGAAAGGAGGAAAATGGGGGAAATGATAGAACCCTTCGAGTACCTCAAGGGAATCGACAAAGTCCAAGAGGGTAGCATTTTTCAGAAAAAGAGGCGTACAAGAACAAGGGGGAACAATTTAAAGATAGAGGGGGAATGGCTCAGGGGCAATGTGAGGAAGTATATTTTCACAGAGAGGGTGGTGGATGCATGGAAAAGCCTTCCTGAGAAGGTCATGGGGTCAAAAACAGTGGGGGAATTCAAGAATGCATGGGACAGACATAAAGCAATTCTAGTGGGGGGATAGGAGGAAGTAGGCTGTCGGTTAACTAGGATCTGCAGCTTATCCAATGGGTAGGGAAACGGGCAGACTGGGTGAGCCAAGCAGTCCCTATCTGCTGTCAAAGTCTACGATTCTGTGTTTATTTCTTGGTACTGGTCTAGAAAAGACTGTGTAGCAGATAAGCCATCCACATTTTGTACTGAAGCATAAAGAGATTCTACATCAGTTCCTAGCCAACTATAGTTCTGTTCCCAACTGACGTCATTAATTTTACTAAGAAGATCTGAAGTGTCTTGAATATGAGACTCGAGGTAATTAACAATCGGCTGCAGAAAAAAAATCCACAAACTTCATGGTCAATGCTGCAGTAAATCATGATTGTCGAGATGAATGGAGCAGCCCGATTGACATCTCCTCAGTGACTACAGATGACCTAGCAATACAGTCAATGCTGGAGAAAATCTTAACAGCAGTATCAGCAGTCAGGAGTTCCATTAGCAATCTGGAAGCTAAAATGGACAGTCTTAGCCTGGAAGGGGACACACAGAATATGCTCTGCAGCAAATGGACATCAGGGGTGACCAAAGGGACTCAGAAATGCAAAGGCAACAGGCAGAGATGCTGCTCATTTGTGAAACAGATCGATGATTTAGAGTGTCGTGAGTGTTGAAACAATCTGAGGATTCCTGGAGAGCCAGAGGCAGTTAAGGGAAACAAAATGAGAAGCTTTTGTACAGCATCTCCTTTTAGACTTGTTTCAGCTTAAAAACTGCTCCTGGAAGTACAGACACTGCACCTTGGCACCCAAGTCAAAACCAGAGGAAAAGCACTGACCAGTATTGGCTTTCTTCCTACATTTTTCCACCAAAGAATGACTGTTAAAGCTGGCCAGAGAAAATAGTCCCAAACTTGGCATGGGCACCATATTTCTCCCGTAACAACTTGACCCCCCTAATGAAGAAGAGAGTGTCTTACCTCAGGCACACCCTACAAAAAAAACTGGTGTCTGTTACAGAATAGCCCATCCAGCAACTTTTAAAATTGAAAAAAAAAAAGGAGTATTTCATGACTTCATGCAGGTTGAAGAAGCAACTGCCTTTGCCCTATGGGATTGATGTACCAAATAATTTAGAATGACACAAAATAGCAGGAACCCTCAGTAAACTGCAATCCTGTAGAACTGCACAAGATGGACACTGCTGAATATTCACCAGCACCATTCACCAGCAATGCCCCCCCCTCCCCGAAACTGTGCAGAGGAGACAGGGCAGGAATAAGAAAAGTTCTAACCAGTACACAAATATCAATGTAGCCTCAAGTCAACCCCATTGCAGCAGAAACTGTGGTTACCAGGCCTCCAACAATGACTCTTCAAAAGAGTTCCAAGATGGACAGTTCCCTTACCAGAGCCGTATTTAAGGACCAATACAAGTTTCTTCAACTTCTTGGGCAGACTTTGCCCAGGGGCCCTGGTATCAGGCTCTCCTACCACCCTGCTATGATCAAGTGCAGCACCCTAACTTAAAGGCTGCTACCTAGCTGTATGCACTTTATAGTGATCACTGTTTGTATGTGATTGAAGCAAGGTTAAGAAGATAAATATGGGGTATCTGATAACAACTGATTACAACTGGATGGCCACTGGTCTATTCTGTATGTGTTTTTTTTCCTTTCTTCTTAAAGGCTAATCCTTATTACCTTTTGTTGATCCCCCAGCCCACTTTCCTGATGGCATGATTCCACCCTTACATCTCCTGTGCAATCTGCACTGAGCAATCTGCTGTCAGGATTGCTGCTACCTCTGAACTCACAGACCCTGTGGACACTGCAGACCCTACAGACTTCGACTTTTCATCTCTGATTACTGCAACTCAGCTAGGCTGTGTCCCGGAGTGAATCAGTCAAGAGTACATGTAAAACAAAGACCTTGGTCTGCTTAATCTGTTTCTCAATTATCTCTCATCTACTTTGCACCACTCACAGTGGAGGATGCCTGGCAGCAGAGTTCACCCCCTTTCCCTCAATCTGCCAACACTCACCTCTAAGGCAGTACAAGGTAAGGCAAAGCGCCACATTCCTCAGAGTATTTCATTTCCCAGCGAGTTTCTGCAAAGGGCCTGCTAGCTCCTTACATGTGGTCCTCCGCTCCCTCCCATTAACAAATCCATACCCTTGAGCCTCCAGGCAGTCAGGGGGGCACATCCATATGTATTGTGATCAGCAGAGCGTTATTGTGGTACAGACATTGAACAAGGGGAACAGGGTGGAAAACAAATACACAAGTAAGTAACTGCCAGAAATTGATGACGGATCATACATGGTCCAGATGTGAGCCGGGAGTGGTGCAGTAACATGGGTGTGGAAGTATGAAGAAGAGCTTTTTAACAGTGACTCTATTGAAACGAATGCAGAAAGCTATTTGGAGTTCTTTTAAAATGTCAATGTGTAATACAAGAGGTTAACCTTGAACTGTATGCTGAACTCCACAGATTTATTAACAGAAAATTGGCTCTGGGACAGGATGTCTAAATTGGTTACCCTGTTAAGAAGATGAATGTACTCTTTAGTCTGCACACAGGAAGGTCAATGAAAAAAGGTCTTGTTGTTTGTGAAAAACAGGAGATGAAACTTAAAAGAACAGGATGCAGAGGTTAACTGGCAGGCAAAGACATCTTATAAAAAGAGCAACGTTTTGTTTGACGTAGAGAGACTGAGACTTTACAGAAAGACTCAGAGGAATGATTTCTGTTTGGACTTTTGTATGAAGAGCTATCCTGTAAGAATTTTATTTTTATATTTTCTTTGTTATTTATAATAATAGAATGCTACTTTCAACTGTTATAACTTCTCCTGGTTTTGCCTATGCTTCCTGATCTATGCCTCTACGACACTAAGCAAAAAGAAGCAGTTGCTTTCGCCGGCATCTCTGAAAGCAAAAAGCGAAATCCTGCTGAGATGGAGAATCGGATCCTCCCCTGCTTTAACAGAGTGGCTGGATTCTCACCTCAGATTGGCCGAATATGAAAAGCTGATTCACCTGGCAAACTATAAAATGGATAGATTTTAAGCAATATGGGATCCCTTCCTACAACTGGTTCAAGTACCACAATTGCTGAAAAAAACCTGTCCCACTACCCTAATTATCATAGGGATATAATAAGACATACAGTTCTATGGATATACCTGGTTGATCCATTGGGTTTATTGCTATCAAGATATTATTATGATCTTATTGCTTAGTTGTTAACTTTGCGCTTTTTAAAGGTTTAGATAGGAAACTCATGCATAACTGTAGCTAAAGTGGTATATAACTTTTAAAAGAGTGGAAAAGAGAACTGTTATGATTGTTAAAGGGACAATTTTCCTTCTGTATGCTATTTTCCATTATTTGTATAACATTTTTCAAAACATTTTATTAACAAAGGAAATATTTGAAAGAAAAAATCTAAGATAGACCAGGACTCCAGTGATTCTGAAAGGGTGAAGTGTGTGGGGAGGCAGGGCCCACTCCCGTAGTATGGGGAGGTCCAAATTAAGACACAGACCAAACCAGAACAAAAACAGACAATGCCCTAGATCTGTACAATTTAAGAATCCAGCAGAACAACCACAGTAATCTGAATCATTCTCTTCCTCAAGCTCACTTGAGGGATGCTGGGGTGCATAGAGGGGGTATCACCTGCAGAGACAGGGAGGTCGTGCTACCACTGTAGAGATCTTTGGTAAGACCCAACCTAGAGTACTTTGTCCAGTTGTTTTCACCATATCTCCAGAAGGACATAGACAGAGTGGAGGCTGTCCAGAGGAGGGCAACTAAAATGGTGCAGGGTCTGCATCAAAGCCCTACGAGGAAAGTCTAAAGGACCTCAATATGTACACTGTGGAAGACAGGAGGGAGAGGGGTGATATGATAGAGACCTTTAAATACCTCACAGGGGTAGATAAGGTACAGGAAGGAAGTATTTTTCAGAAGAAAAGGTGCTCAAGAACAAGGGGACATGCTATGAAGCTAGAGGGGGTAGATTCGGGAGAGAAGTTAGAAGTACTTCTTCAAAGAAAGAGTAGTGGATTCCTGGTACAATCTTCCAGCGGAGGTGGTGAGGGTGAAGACAGTGGTGGGGTTCAAGAATGCATGGGATAGGCACAAGGGAATCATAGTGCAGGGAAGAGAGAAACAGCGGTAGATCAAATACGGTCTGCAGTAACAATGTTGGAACAGAAAAAAGGGCACACTGGGTTGGCCAAGTGGTCCTTACCTGCCATCAAATTCTATGTTTCTATGTTTCTCACAGACACCCTCAGCCCCATTTTTAGAGAACAATGACAAATAAAAGAAAAAAAAGAGGGTGAAGAAAAAAAGAACAAGACATGGAAGGCGACGAGGGAAGTGCAACTCAAACAAAAAGCAATGAGAGAACACTGAGAGCTAGGACATACAAATTATAAATCTAACTGTGTCCTAACCCAAGAACAGAAATCTGTTCTGAGGAAGGGCCTCGGTTTTGTTCCTCCCCCCTCCCCCCAACTGACTTATTCAGAGTCAAAGTAGATGTATTTAAACACACAATTTAAAATTGACCATTCACTTTCATCACAGCAACCAGGTACTGCAACAGAACATTTTCTACATGGAGAATACCAAACCCACATCATTCCAATGGGCACTTTTTGCTCTAGACATTACTGACAGCTCTTTGGGGGATGTGGTATCAATAACTGAAACCATTAGTCCAAATCAGTAGACTGAAATGATGGAGTCTCATTTTATACCGGACAACATGATATATCCTGAATTTCTTGTACCAACATAGCATCTGATTGATTGATCTGGATGTATTATTATCAGAAATATGCCATGATATTTCTACAGACTTTCAGCCATTTAATATAGTTATGAGAAAATTACATTTTAGACCAAAATTTAGTGTTTTTCCAATATAGGCTTCAACCCAGTTACAGTATAACCTCCTTTGAGAATTTACTGTTGTCACAAATTGAAAGTATACATAACAATAATGATCAACAATACTATAATAATCTCGCTCATGCAGAACAACAAGCGCTAACTGAGCTGCAGAATATGTAGGGCATAGTCATCAACCTCTCGGGCAAGGGGGGAACATAATGCTCATACCTGAGACTATGCAAAAAACATTATCTAGCAATTGTTAGGAGCTGAAAGTGACAATGAAAAGCTGAATAGGGACCCTAGCAGTCAACTCAGAAGTGACCTGAATGACAAGCTGGACAGAGCTGAACGGGGGAGGGGGGGAGATAATAACAGAAGAGGCTGGTTTTCTACAGGTATCCAACCAAGTAACACCCACCCTGTACACTCTTCCCAAGATCCACAAAAATCCTTTAGACCCCCCTGTACATCCCAAAATTTCCAGGATGGGGTCTTCAATTATAACATTTTTCTTATTAGTGGGTTTCTATTTATAACCTTCAGCTCTAAATTTACCTTCTTATTCTCATTTGAGCCTTGGATCATTGTGCCTCTCCCAGTTATAAAATGTAAACAAATAAATAAAAATGATTTTATTTATTTGAATTTTAGTAACTGGGTAGGCCCACAGAGACCAAACAGTTCCTTTTTCAGGGACAACCCGTGGGGAATGCAAAATACATCAACAACAAAGGATAACATGAGAAATACACAAGTGCTAACAGAGCAAAAATTAATAACACAGTTCAATAAATGGGCAATGCAGTAATGTCACACACATACTATATATTAAATTTCATAAGCAATACAACAGATAAATCCAAGGGAGCAGTAAAGGCAGGGTGAAGGAAAATGGGACTGAGTGAGTTGCCACGTCGGGGCATTATTTGGTCAGCGATAGCAGGTGCATGAAGGGGAGTCAGAGAGGTGAAGTGAGAGGAACTGTTTAAACTGTGATAGAGAATTGCTTAAAAGAATTGTGTGCAAAAGGAAGTTCCACGTCAAGGTGGCAGAAAAGACAAAGGATCTCTGGCCAACTCCCAGTCTAGGTTTACGAGCAACAAGTAGGGGGAGGGAGGCAGACCATAGGGGACGCTGGATAGGCCAATGTGTGATGAGGTCACCTAAGCATGGGGGCAAATAATGGTGTACCAGTTTGTATACAAGGCACATAGTAGCTTAGACTCGAAAGGTAGCCATCCTAAAGATGAGAACACATTACAGTGGTGATGCCTAGTGTTGACCCCTAGCACAAATCGTACAACCCTAAAGTAGGGTTGTTTGAGGTGACTATGGTAGTTTGTGCATGGAAGAGTAGGGGGGCCCCATAGGAGAGGAGAGGAGAGGAGAGGAGAGGCAGGAGAAGAGGTAGCTATTTTTTGGCACAAAGCTGATGACAGCAGAGGTCGAAGGTGATAAAGGAGACCCAGCTTTTGGTTGATCGTCTTAGTTAGAAGAAAGGCGTGATGCAAACATGAGTGAAGGATCCAAGGTAACCCCTAGGTATTTGAAGGACTGGACAGTTTCGGAAGCATCTCCACTGAGGGGATTGGATTGAGAGGGAGAGTTCAGGTTGTGTCTTGAAGGTAGAACTGTGCAATAATATGGGTTTGGGTTTTTTTTGTGTTGAGGACTAGATAGTTGTTCACAAACCAGTCCTCTAGCTTACATAAATCAGAGGCAAGATTCATATTAAGCCATTCAGTGTCAGAGGATGAAAGGTAGAGAATGGTGTCATCAGCATATAGATGGACTGTGGCCCAACCACAGTTGTTTGGCAGTTTATTTATAAACAGGGAAATAGTAGCGGCCCCAGGATCGACTCCTGTGGCACTCCACAGTGAGAGACAGCATGTACTTGCTTCACAAACTGAAAGATTTTACTTGGAAACAGGGTTACAAGTGGCTTACTATAGATGTTACAAGCCTATGCACTTGTATATCCCCAAATCATGGCATTGATACTGTCAGTCACTTCCTGCATAAGGAACAGGTAGAACCCAACATTCCCAGACTTTTCCTCCTACAGGCCCTGGAGTTTATACTCCACAAGAATTTGTTTCTTGTTTGATTCTACATATTACATATAGAAGTGTGGAATAGCTATAAGGGACACTTTTGCCCCATCTTATGCCAATATGCCAACAAATCAGTTACTTTAATGTGCAGTTTTATCTCACCATGCAGCACACACTGCTCTAGGCAGCAGTCATTGTAAACAGTTAATCATGGCTGCCAGCTTTGTTTTCCACATCTGCTCCTCTAAAGGAATTTCTAGTCTGTAGTGCACAGTATGACTCTTACTGAATTATTAGCACTGTAAACGCCCTGCAGCCCAGGGCAGTAGCTCCCTAGCTGTTTCATTTTCAGTTCTCGGGAGCGCCCTTACTAATCTACATAGTCCAGCCTGTATTGTATTGTAAGTCAAAACCCTAGTGTTTCTGGGTTGCACAGCACATATTGCAGCTAGTGTCTGGTTTCTCTCCCCACCCCACCCCACTCATCTAATACCCTAGCCTCTTCTTAACCTACTTTTTCTCTCTCCCCAACTCCAGCACTCATACTGAGCACTGCTGTTATGCTCATAGGGTCGAGAGGGAACAGGGACTGCCGGACCTCTCTCCTACCTGCCTCCTGCTACAGTCTACCCCAGGACCTGCCGCAACATCCACCCAGGTACATACTACTCCTCTTACTGGCGAGGTACCACTTCCTGATGGCCACCCACCCGCACCAATCACCCTCCCACCCAGGGCCACTGCATTAAAAAACAATCAGTGCACACACACACCCATCACTCTCATCCCATTGGAACTCTCGCCCCCAACCACACACTTTGCACAAATGGTTCACTTCTGGTGATGCAGAGCATGGACTAACAGCTCCTCTCTATCGCTCAGCCACCCGCTCTGATTTAATTACTTTTCGTCGATGTTACATCTTACAAAGCCTATTTCTAATTACCGTTACAGTTTGTAGAAAACATCTGTTACTTGTTTTGGATCACTTATGAAGGTAGAAATGAGGAAAGCGCCACCGAAGCACACCCCTCTGGCAACCCTGGAGAAGGCCCCAAAGAAACCTTGGGCGAAGAGCACAATCGATGCAGCGATCTCTATGCTCACGGCAGTGGAACAGGAGCTGCTTACTTTACAACAATTCCAGGCTGAATTTGCTCCCTTCAGAGACAAACTCCACTGCATTTCCTCCGAAATCAAATTGCTCACTCAGGCCATGGAGGGCGTGCCACAACAGGCATCGGATAACATGGCCAGAATTAGCTCACTTAAAAAGAAGACTGAAAGAACTGATCCTGAACTAGCGGCCAAGAGACAAAAAATGTCTCACCTAGAATTGAAGGTGGAGGATCTAGAGGGCCGCAGCAGACATAATAATGTGGTCCTTATAGGTCTTCCTGAGGGAGAAGAAGGAATGGACACTATCCTTTTCATGCAGAAGCTGCTGGAAAAAAATCGCTGGTCCCTTGCCATTTTGACCAAAATATATAATTGAAAGGGCACATAGGGTTCTCTGCCCCAAACCATCAGTGGGATTCCCACCACGTCCCGATTTTCAGGTTTCTAAATTTCCTGGAAAGACAACATGTTCTACTTAAACTCAAAGACCTACAAGAAGTGAGATGGGAAGAGAATAAAGTCAGAACAGCGCAAGATTTGCCGGCTACTGTGCACCAGAGAAGAACCGCCTTTCATCCGTTAGTATCTCGACTTATAGCAGCTGGGATTAAATTCAAGATGTCCTATCCAGGCAAGCTGCAAGTTTTAATTGCTGGGAATTGGTCATTGTATGAGGACCCTGACGTTGCAGCAGCTGGACTGAAACCTGCCCTTCCTGACCTCTTTCGTGACCCTTGAAGAACGACTACAACATGAGGAATACCAGTTTGGGTAAAAGTAGAGCAATTTGTGTGCCTTACTTGACTATACCCCGATCCTAACGAGGATCTTTGATTTCTGCCTCATATTATGCTACAGGCACCTCCTTGCCATAGAGTTTCTAAGGTACACAGCAATCTGTAAATACAAAAAGCAGTAGGGGAGGTGGCGGTGTCACACAGACTGGTCCCGCATGAGATGATGGCTAGTCCCATTTCCTTTATTAAGCACCGAGGAGCTAGATCAGGGTCTCTCTCCCTACTCGACAGTGTGCATTATCAAGCAGCTCTTTCCATTAGTTTCTTTCCCAATGTTATTTCCTCAAGCGCCACTAGAGGGAGCCCATGGAATGCACTATGGTCCTGTTTTGTTTCGTGCAGTGGATACAACACTGGAGTGACAAGTCTGTCACAATTTCAATGATCGAGGTGACAAGATCTTAGTTTTTCCTTTTGGGGGGGTAAATGGTTGCAGTTTATGTCACCTGGGACTGCTTTGCAGAGTGGATTCACTGTATGTCCTGCACTTAAAAAGACAGTGAACCTGACATTGCCCCTCGGGGCTGCATTATTTTTGCTGTGTCTTTACGCACGTTATCTGGCTTCGTTGAGCTAAGGACATTAGATTTCTCATGTCTATAGGCACTGGTGCAACTGTATTTTTTCACATGAGAAGTTTTAGTTTTCTAATTAAGAAATATGTACAATGGAGGGATTTCCTCTGTTTTAGTTGGGGTTCTACACAGGCACCGGTGGGGGAATACTTGATAACTGTCATACTAATTTTTTGGCTAAAAAGCTCAATTTCTACTTCATTATCTATGTAGGGTGGGTAATAGCATACCTTTCAGTGTTATGTTTTTCAGGATGTTGTTTGAACTTTTTTAGGGTTACACATCACATCTCCCACACGCTCTGCTGTAGGCTGCTTAGGAATAGATGGGAGCAGAGCTAAATAATCAGGATATCTTTTCTCCTTCTATCAATATGGTTAATACAATGTTAATGAGTAGACAGTGCCAGCCTAGGACCTATAACAGTGTTTTCAAATTTAGTATAGAGTAAGGGCGGGTTATTAATATGTTGGTTTTTTTAAGGTTACTACTTAACCTGTTGGATTGTTAAGGCTAATATATTGTTACATGTTCATAGTTAGCAGCAAATTAGATAGGGTGGCTGGAGGAGGAGGAGATAATGGTAGCTGACTGCAGAGCGCAGTTCAGACTAGAGTGGGTGGGGGTGGGTTGGGGGCAATCGCCTGTTTTGGGTAGTCAATCCGAACTCGTCAAAAGTCAGGATCCAGATACAGGTTCTCAATTCACGGATGCCAGGAATTGGGGTATAAAGTACAGGGTTCTTGGGGGGTTGGGCTGGGGGGTATTGCAGAGAGGACACAGATGGAGGTACAAGGGTTTTCTGATTATTTTACAGGGTTGCTGGGTGAATACACTGGTATGTACTTTCATGGGAAGGGATTTAAAATTTCTTACATGGAATGTCAAAGGAGTCAGGCAAAGGTTAAATACAAAATTCTGAAACATTTGGGCCTTTTGAAGGCTGATATTACATTTATACAAGAATTGCACTTGCTCAATTCAGAAGGGATACAATTAAGAAGACAACAGGTCGGGCAGTGTTTTTCAGAAGAAGGTAACACTAAAAGCTGTGGTGTAATGATATTAGTGGGTAGATCTGTTCCCTTTTCTCCAATCCAAACCATTAGTGACCCTGAAGGTAGGTTCCTTCTGGTTAAAGGAAAACGCCATACAACTAATATCTTGTTGGGCAGCATGTATTGTCCAAACACAGACTCTCCTGGATTTTTATGCAGTTAATGCCCTAACTCCCTTTTTGCCCATTCCAATTATCTTGGGGGAGGGGACCTGTATGTAACTTTGATTCCAATGTCGATCGGTCTGGAAATTCTTGCAAGGATCTCTCTCCGGCACAGAGAGCATTGTGGGAATTGACTAGCCAAATGGGCCTGTGTGATATCTGGCATGTCCTTCACCCTAATGTTTGAGAATATACATTTACTTCCCCAGTACATGGGTCTTCCTCTCAAATTGATTATTTACTTATCACACAATCTCTTATATCAGGGGTGTTGGACTCCTCTATCCACCCAGGCCCGCCCTCAGACCACTCTCTGATTTCCTGTATGATTAATTTATCATTTCTTCCTAAACTAGGAGGGCACTGGAACATTAATAACCAACTCTTACAAAATCCAGAAACAGTCAAATATATCTCAGACCAGATCACAATCTTCAACTCAGCTAATATTTATTCCACTGGTAAACCGGATTTAGAATGCTGTGCCTTAAACGTCTACATATGGGGAATCCTGATTGGTTTGGCTTCCAAAAAGAAGAAAAAACAAGACGGACAACTTCTTTCTCTTCTTTCCCAAATCCAGGACAAGGAGAAAAAGCTGTTCTCTCAATCCACAGAACAGTTTAGACAGGAGTTAGTTAAACTGAAGGATTCCTACTTTGAGCTTTTGAGAGAAAAAGTTGAATTCGCCATACAGAAGGCCAAAGCCTCCTACACGGACCAAGGGGAGAAAGCAGGCCGCTTCCTGGCTTTGCAGCTCAAGCAGCAGGAATCCTCCAGGTTTGTCGAAGCTATTCACTCCTCAGACAATGCCACATTAAAAACTTCCCCAGTTGACACTGTGGCAGAGTTATGGAGTTATTAACAAACAATTATATGGTCCAGTGTCTAACCCTCCCTCCAGGAGATGTCTAGATGCTTACTTAGAGGAATCCAATCTGCCCACTCTTACACAGCCACAACAGCTCTCCCTGATCTCTGCAATTTCCTTGGCAGAATTAGCTCAAGTGATTAGAGACCTTCCTACAGATAAAACTCCAGGTCCCGAGGGTTTTCCCCCTAACTTTTATAAAGCCTTTGCAAAGGACTTAATTCCTGTCTTTATTCATCTTTATCAACACATTATCTCTGGGGCAAAATCAGATGCATCCAGGTTTGAAGCTCTGATAGTGCTCTTACCCAAACCTGACAAATGCCCGTACTCAGTGTCAAGTTATAGGTCCATCTCACTCCTTAACCAAGACATTAAGATACTGACCAAACTCCTGGCTGGTTGGATAGGTAAAGTACTTCCAGATCTCATAGGACTGGAGCAAGTGGGCTTTATGAAGGGAAGGTTGTCTGTAGACCACTTATGTTCTCTGTCGTATGTCTTCTCGGCGTCCAGGGATGCCACCTTCCCAGAAGCTTTGGTGTCCCTGGATGCCAAGAAGGCATTTGACAGGGTCAACTGGCACTTCTTACTACATTTTCTCCGAGAATTCTAGAAGTGGAAACTACTCTGTTCCAACTGCCAGAATAACTTGTAATGGGGCAATGTCTGATCCTTTCTCCTTAAAATCTGGTACACGGCAAGGGTGTCTCTTGTCACCACTTCTCTTTAATTTATATTTAGAGCCTCTCATTAGCAGGTTGACAGATTGTCCAGATGTTCAAGGTATACCTATTCATGGTCAGGTGGTTAAGGTATCAGCCTATGTTGACGACCTTCTTCTGCAGCTGTTACACCCAGACAAATCTATACCCCCATGTTTAAAATCATCAAAGACTTCAATGCGATGTCTAACTACAAACTAAATACAGAAAAGACAATAGTATTCCCCCTTAATCATAGTTTTAAAACATACCATATCCGATTTAGGGCTCTCATGGAAATCAGACTCCTTGAAATATCTGGGAACTGAGCTTGCAAGAAGTCCGAGCCATCTTTTAAAACTAAACCTAGATTCCCTCCTTCTTTTAATTACTCAGAATTTAAAAAGATGTTCCTTCCTACCAATTTCCCTCTGGGATAAAATTAACCTAATTAAAATGAATGTGTTTCCCCGTCTTTTCTACCCACTAAATCTCCTAAAAATTTGGCTCCCTCTGTCATGGTTCAAAAAGGTCCATAGTCTCATTACAAATTTTATCTGGGCTGGTAAAAGACCTCAGATGGCATTTTATAAACTAGCTGCCCCAACAGATAAGGGGGGACTGCGCTTGCCACACGTGGGCCTTTACTACTGGGCAAGTTATGCAAATAAGTACCTTAGATGGCTATCTGTGGAGGATTCACAAACTTCCCTTCCCTTCCCTTCATCCCAGTCTGGCTCAAAATAGAGTTAGAGACCATCAAAACCCAAGGACTCTCCCATGCTGCACTTTTGCATACGAAAAGTAATTCCCTCCCTCCCCAAATAAAAAGTACACTCATAGCAATATCTATCAGAGTTCACTCCCAGTTATGCGGTTTCCTAAAGTATAATCACACTTTGGATTTGACTCAACCAGAGGGGCAATCCTAATGTCAAATTAGGGGGGGAATTACTTTAGTCAGGATGGTCCCCATAGCTAGGAGACTGCTCCCTCCTATTCTTTGTCAAGGAAGGTGGAACCTGGCTTTCTCCCTTCGGAGATCTTGAAAAAGGCTAATCTCCCGATGTCCAATATTTTTAAAGTCTTTAAAATGTATCATCTCCTTATTACAGATTCTGGAGTTATACCTCCTCTATCTACAACTTTTGCCTTCCAGGAGGAACTAAGTCCAGTAGCAGGCTTCCCACAAACTGTCTCAAAACTTTATAGTATGCTATACAATTGGGTTTGCCCAGATAGTTTTGGCTCCACAACTTATTGGTCTTCGTTACTCCCAGACAGGATTTTTAACTGGCCCTATTTATGGCAAGCTTGTCACAAAATGGATGTCCACATCATCATCTCAGCACCCTACAATCTGCCCTGCAGACTTTCTTTGGTGAGCTCGAAACCTGGTTCTCTGAACACCACCTAATACTTAACTATAAGAAAACAAAAGCCATGATCTTCACACATCGCCAAAACCCGCTCTGTAATATGCCTCTAATCATCACAAACTCCCAAGACATCACTCTGGAACAGGTTAACATTTTCAAATACCTGGGTGTCTGGTTAGACTCCTCCCTTACCTATCATGCTCACATCCAACAAGTATCCTCCTCGGTCAGTGCCAGGCTAGGGATCCTATACAGACATAGGCATTGCATTCCCCTGCAGGCGATGCATCTAGCAGTGTCTTCCTCCATACTACACTTGGTTGACTACAGCATAGTAATTTATAGGTCTGCTGATCATACTGCCCTGCGTAGCATCAACCTCACCCTCAACAAAGCCTGCCGTCTGGTCGCAAATTGTAACAGACTAACCCACACGTGTGAGCTTTACAAACTCACTGGCTGGCTCAACTTCCAAGATAGGGTAAAGTATCACACCTGCCTTCAAGCAAGGACTATACTAAACAAACAAGCTCTGACAGGCCTCCACCCCCTTATCCAAACAGCCTCGCTCAGGAGGGCACAAAGACACTCTGCAAATGCCCCCTTATTGTACCATACTGTAGAACCTCCCTTGGGCAATGGTCCTTCCGTTATCATGCCCCACTGTGGCTAAACAACCTACCAACCACAATCTCCCTTACAGCCAGTCTCAGTCAATTTAAAGCCGGGCTTAGGACTCTCCTCAAATCGGCACCCTGTGACTGCAGACAACGTTAAAACCAGGTTCCAATTCCACTTAGATGGGACCCCCCCACCTTGCTCTCATCCAGCCCCCTTAGCTAGTATCCTCAATCTCACTTTAATCATATCCTGACTCGGGGCCTATTTTGTAAGGCCCTCCGAAACGGTAGTACTGTCATAAGAATCAAAGTGTAGACCCATGCCCTCTTTTAAAGATCCCAGATGATGTAACCCTTCACTTTACGCTGCACCACATGTTTTAAATCCTCTATCAATGTTGTAAATTTCAATAGTGACGTATGTTTTAAGTTTGTACTGTTGCCCAATGTATAACAGCTGTACCCAATGTTTAAGTTTTGTTATCCTTTAGCGTAAGTTCTTACTTACGTGGAGCCTTTGCAAAGGAGTTGATGACTCAAAGTATTGTAATTCCGATATCTTTCAATAAATAAATAAAAAAATGGTTACCCAAGATAGGCCTTGGCTCATGCAATTTCAAATTCTACATAATCTTTACTATTCCCCTCAAAAACTGGCCAAGTCTGGCACTGCAGTGTCTCCGATTTGCACGAGGTGTCACCAAGAGGAGGGCAATTTGCTGCATATATTTTGGTCCTGCCCTAAAGTTGCCCCCTTATGGGCTCTTATTAAGTAATGGGCCCATCCCCTTCTTGGTCTGACTGATTTATTCTCAGCTGAAATCTGCCTGCTAGGTGATTTCTCAACCATCCCAGTATTAAACCGCAAATATCACATAGCGTTGATCTCCATGTCAGTTAAGAAGGTAGTCCTAAATCACTGGAAAGATAATATAGAGATCACTCACACTGAATGGCTTCAAGAGCTACTGGCCAACCTCCAAACAGAAAAAGCCATTGCTAATGTACATAATAGATCTAAAAGATATAACAGGATATGGGGACCTCTACAATCCCTTTATTCTTTGCAGCCTGCAAGTAATATTACCTCTATAACTAACCCATAAAGTATAGAATTGATCTCTCTGTAGGGGTGGGGGTAAGGGACATGGGAGGGTGGGGGTGGGGAATATAGACCAGGTATTTCATGTTATGTATGCTGTATTACTCGTGTGTGTCATGGATCTATTCTCTGTATTGTAAAGTCTTTAATAAACTTTAAATTGAAAAAAACAAAGCAAAAGGCTTGCCCCTAGGGCTCCCATGTGTTGCACCCATAACGCATTCACAGAGCTGCACTTCAATTACCTATAATACGGGCAGCTATCACTGAACCGACAAAATCTCAATTTGTCTAATTCCCGACTCTAGCTTTATTCCTTCTTCCCAACATTGCGTTTTACCCTGAACCTGCTCACCCTGTACTTTCCAACTTCCCAAAGGCTCTCTATACTCAGTCCACCATCCCACTAGCTGCAACTACATGTGATTGCACCCTCCCTCTCCCATTGATCATCTGCATCAAAGGCCATTTCCCTGTCTCCCTCTCTCCAGCTAGCCCTCATGAAAGGGTAAAGTCCCGATCCCCCAACTTCCACAGATCTTTCTGATCCTACTCCAAAGCTGACAACTTGATAACCCTCATACTGTGGACTCTCCCCAACCCGGGACAGTCACATTTCTCTCCCCGATCAGTGGACTCCTAAACTGCCTCATGCATATTTTCCTCCTTCTTTTCTCTTGCATTTCCTACCTTCTCTCATCCTTAACCCCAACCCTGTGAGCTAACTGCACTGGCCCAGACACCCCAGCTCCAAAAGCCCACTCACCACCACTCCTCACCTCCGCTCCGTCCCCCCTTCCACCCCATCCTTTCCATCTCCCCCCTGTTATCTCCAACGCCTTAGCCCCTCAGATGGATACAAATATAACCTTTCTCTGGTGCTTTCGTTCTTCTCCCAAATTGGCTATAATCACTAGAGGGCACAAATGTCCAGCCACCTTCTTCTCTCTCTCCTGCTCATCCTACTTCTTGCAGGGGATACTGAACCAAACTCAGGTTTACCAGTGGAACCCCAGCAAATTAACTCCCACAAAGGTCTGTGCATCGACCACATCAACATCAGGAGTCATTTATCAAAACTGGACCTAGTTCACTGCTGGATAACTCAACACTCTCCTGACATTCTGTACCTGACAGAAACATGGTTTTCTGCAGAAACACCAGATTCCTCCCTGCTAATTCCAGACTATTCTCTCTTTTGACAAGATTGCGGTAAAGGGGGTCAAGGGGTTACGGTATATGTAAAGCAACCAATATCTTGCTCTGTCACCATGCAAGAAACCCGCCATGGCTCCCAAGAACTGATCCTCACCCACCTCGCTCTCCCCTATACTCGTCCTATTTTCATTATGATGATTTATGCCTCCCCTCTACTAGCCCATGACTCACGTATTTTGTGCCTATCCACCTTACCTCCCCTTGTGGCAAATGGTGAGTTAGTACTATTGGGTGACTGCAATCTGGAATGACTTTCTTTCTCCTCAAAAGCCTCCATCTCCAAAATCAAGTTTCTCAAACATACACAGTTAATTACTGAGCCCATTCGCTACAAACCCCACTCCAAAAACCACTCAGTAATTAACTGGATCCTGTCCTCCCATCCACACAGGATATCCACAGCTGATGTACTGGCTGATGGCCTAAGTGACCACTGCATCATTTACTGTCCCAGAAAAAAACAAACTACCCAAATCAGCCCCTTAATACATAAAAAATCACCTTTTAAACTCAGTAGATACCAATACCCAGTATCCGGTATCCTATCAGGATACTGAAGCTGAGTGTACTGACACTCACGGACCTGGCTTTGGTATCCCGAAATTTGGAATACCCGAAAGTGTAGCCCAATAGCGTAATTGCATTGCACTGCGAAATGCTAGGTTATGCCCGCGGAACATGGTTCCATCTGCGTGAATCTTTCGAGTGCGAGGAGCAGGCTGGGCTGTTGCTTCAGAAAAGTGGAGCACTAATGTTACTGCAGCACAGCCAGCAGGCTTTTGGGATGGGGTTCCGTTCCCACTAGGGAACATTTTGCCGATTTCATTTTTGCAACCCCCACTAACTTTACTACCAACTCCAAGCTCCGGTCCCCCTCGAAGTTGGTTATTTGAGTTAGGTGGGTGCGGGAGGTGAAGCCCCCCCAAATAATACAAGTCCCTGTCAGGATTTTGAAATTCAGTTTCTCGACCTCGGTATACTGTAGGTCGGGAGACCAAATTTCAGGATCTCATAATATATCCTAATACCCTCCTGCATGATCTAAGGGATGCAGACTGGTATCCAGTCTATTCAGCACTGGATGTTGATACAACCCTTGCCCAGTTCCTGCACATATTCACCCAGGTTTGGGACTCACATGCCCCTCTGGTCAACTCTAGAGTAAGAAAATGCTACCATCCCTGGGTCTTCGCTCCACTTACTGCCCATTGCAAAGCCAGAGACAAAGCCTGGTCTCAATTACTGACCCACCCCACACCAGGCAAGTTTACAATGCCCTCAGAAATGCTTGCACCAACTTCATAAGACGCGCTAAAGCAGACTACTTCAGATCACACCTGCAAAATGCACAGCCTTCTTAATTCTGAAAGGTGGTACACTACCTAATTGAGCACCCCTCTCAAATTAGCACACCTCCCCTAAAGTACAATGGCCTGCCAATCACAGACTCTGTCAGTATAGCAAACACTCTAAATAAATTCTTCACCACCTGTGCACCCCCAAATGTCCTTCACCTCCCTCCCAAGGAACCCCATAAAGCATACATCACAACACCTTCCTGTTCACTCCCATCTCCACACAGGATGTCATGGATGCTCTCTGTTCCCTTAATGTCGCTAAATTCAGGCCTGACGGGATTTACCCTAAACTGTTGCGCATATCAGCTCCTCAAATCACCTCACCATTAGTGTACTTGCTAAACCTGTCCTTCTCCTCAGGAACTGTCCCTCAAGCCTGGAAATCAGCATGCGTAATCCCCCTGCTCAAAGGGGGGGACCCCTCGGTGCCAGGAGACTACCAGCCAATCTCCCTCCTCCCAGCCCTAGCAAAAGTACAGGAATCACTAGTCCAGTCCAGGCTGACTGACTGCCTCACGGCTTCTGAGTTCCTTTCGCCCTACCAATCAGGATTCAGAAAGCACCATTCCTCAATCTCCTCTCTGCTACATGTCGCAGGAAACAAACACTCTGCCTCAGACCAATGCCAAATAACTTCAGCAATTTTTGTAGACCTGACAAAGGCCTCTGAGTCAGTCTCAAACCCCACACTACTTACTAAACTTGAGGCAGCTGGCTTGGCCCTCCCCCCACATAGAAATACAGAGTTTGACGGCAGATAAGGACTGCTTGACCCACCTAGTCTGCCCATTTCCCTACCTATTGGATAAGCTGCAGA
Source organism: Neoceratodus forsteri (assembly GCA_016271365.2). Classification (NCBI taxonomy): domain Eukaryota; kingdom Metazoa; phylum Chordata; order Ceratodontiformes; family Ceratodontidae; genus Neoceratodus; species Neoceratodus forsteri. The sequence continues at coordinate 742,912,370 of CM057449.1, forward strand.
TCCTAGCTAACCAACAGCCTACTTCTTCCTACTCCCCCAAAAGAACTGCCTTATGTCTATCCTATGCATTTCTGAATTTCCCCACAGTTTATGACCCAATGACCTCCTCATGAAGACTATTCCATGTGTCCACCACCCTCTCTGTGAAAAAATACTTCCTCACATTGCCCCTGAGCCATCTCCCCTCTATTTTTAAATTGTGTTCCATTGTTCTTACACATCTCTTTTTCTGAAAGATGCTCCCTTCTTGGGCTTTGCTGATTCCCTTGAGGTACTTGAAAGTTTCTATCATATACACCCTGTCCCTCCTTTCCTCAAGGGTATACATATTAAGCTCCTTTAGTCTTTGTATGGCTTCTGTTGCAGACTCTGCACCATTTTAGTTGTCCTCCTCTGGACTGCCCCCATCCTGTCTATGTCCTTGAAGAGATGGGGTCTCCAGAACTGCACACAGTACTCCAGATGGGGTCTCACCAACTGTCTGTACAGAGGAATAACAACTTCCTGTTTTCTACTGGTGATGCCTCTCCCTATACATCCCAGTATCCCCCCAGCCATCCCTACTGCTTCCTCACATTGCTTGCTTACCTTTAGGTCATCTGACATGACTATCCCCAGGTCCCTTTCCATTTTTGTTGTTGTTAATACCCCCCCAATGTGTACTTTTCCCCTGGGTTTTTGTTTCCCAGGTGCATTACTTTGCATAGAATCTAAGCTGCCATACTTTTGACCATTCCTCCAGCCTTGCCAAGTCCCTTCTCATCCTCCCCCCCTTGTGTATCAACCCTGTTGCAGATCTTTGTGTCGTCTGCAAAGAGGCATATTTTTCCTTCCAGTCCCTCTGCAATGTCACTTATAAAGACATTAAAAAGGACTGGACCCAGTACTGAACCCTACGGTACCCCATTAGTAACCCCCCTTTCTTCAGAATGGACTCTGTTTACTATTACCCTCTGTGTCCTGTTGTTCAGCCCATGTTTTACCCAGGCTACCACCCTGGGACCCACTTCTAGGCTGGCTAATTTGTTTATTAATCTTTCGTGTGGGACTGTGTCAAATGCCTTGCTAAAGTCTAGGTAGGCCATGTCCACAGCCCCTCACTGGTCTACTGCTTTGGTCACCCAGTCAAAGAAATCTATTAGATTCGTCTGATATGACCTTTCCGCTGTGAATCCATGCTGCCTTGGGTCCTGTGCTCCGCTGGCTTCTAGGTACTTAACAATTCTTTCTTTCTTTCAGAAGTGATACCATCATTTTCCCTACTACTGACATCAAACTAACAAGCCTGTAGTTTCCTGCCTCTGCTTTGCTCACACTTTTGTGAAGAGGAATCACATCCGCCCTCCCTCAATCCCACAATTCAGTAGTTAAAATCCTACCTAAACAACAAGCTACAATTAGTCAGCGTTGCAAACTCCTCCTCACGCCTCCCCCCATACTCGGAGGTGTACTCCAAGGATCTATCGTTGGTCCCATCCTTTTCTCATTATTCATCAATGACCTACATTCTGTCTGTTCAAGGTCCCTCATACACGTATGTGGATGAAACCACCCTCTTCACTTCAGGGTCTGTGTTAGACGTTGTCAAATCTCAACTGCAACAGGACTTCCATAACATGCAGTCCTGGTTCCAGTCAAATCAGCTCAAAACCAACCCCTCAAAAACTGTCTCAATGATATTCAGGACAGCGCAAAAATAGCCAGAGTTACTCTACCCCTCTGCCAACACCTCCCTAGATGGAGCCCCATTACACTCTGTTGCATCCTCAAAATATTTAGGTGTATAGCTAGACCCCCCCACTTATACTTCTCAACCACACTAGAAGCCATCACCTCAAAACTCCACCCAAACTAGGTATGCTTTACCGCAAAGAGACTCCCTTCCACTACCTGTAAGAAGTGAATTACTGACAAAAATGATTATACCTATTTTTGACTATGCTGATGCAGTATACAGCACAGCCCCCTACTTCTTCTTTATCCAGGCTAGACTCTCATAAATGCCTTCTGCCAATTCACCACAAGCTCCCCACTCAGAACCCACCACTGCTCCCTTTACTCCACTCTCGGCATTGCACCCCATCCCACTGCTGCTACATCTACTCAGTCTTCCTAATATCAAAATTCTGGTTCAACTTGCTACCTCCCTATCTATCAGAGGCTATCCCCAGCAAACCCATCCACCTACACCCTACGATCAAGGGACACCCGCTCTTTCTCACTGCCCAAACTTTCCTCATCTGCTGGCAAATCTGACTTCTCATACAGGCTCCCCTTCGTATGAAACAAACTATATCCTCTCCTAAGATTCTCCCTCTTGCATATTTCTATAGTATAAGACAGCAACTCCACTTGCTACCAAACCCCTGTTGCTCCTGCTTCTCATTCTCCCAGGCATTACCTCCAGGTCATCCTAAAGTCACAGCAAAATTATACACTATGCAAATTTTCCCGGCTATTGTCTATTTATCTCTGAAGCAACTAATCTGCTATTTATCTTTGCAAGACCTATCAATATAATCTATGTGAATTGCTGCTGCTAAATACACTTTGTATATTGCTGCTGCTAAATACACTTTGTATATTGCTGCCACTGCATAAACGTTGCATATAAACTTGTAGAAATTGTTTACTCTGCATAACCAAATTAATTTATGGATCTTATACATATCCATATGTATGTACTGTATGTATGTGTATTGCTATTGTGTAGATAACCTGTTATCCTTGTCCTTAGGTCACACCTGGAAACAAGCCTCCACTGAGTGTGCCTTTCCCGGTTACAAAACGTTTAAATAAAATAAAATAAATATTTATACAGGCCTGTAGGAGGAAAGATTTAACCACAATCCTCTCCAGAATGTGATTTTTGACAATTTAATTTATTGGGGGTGATTTATTAAGGATTTTCTTTGTGTCTGGCATGGTACAGATGAAGGGATCGATTCACTTAAAGGGACAGTAAACACTGCAGAGATTGCTCAAACTGTGAAAGCCCATGAAAAGTGTTTTTGAATTAGGTATTTGACTTTTTTGCGGGTATCAAAAGTCATGAGATATGACTAGCTAAATCATCAGTAAACCAAAATAAGGCAGCAGCCATTTCATTCAATCTTAAAACAGAAAGTGATGTCACTGAGGGGCAAGCTGTAATTACAACATACAGCTAGCCCCTCAGCGACATCACTTCCTGTGAGTAAGACTACAAGAAATGACTGCTGCTTTGTTGTGACTTACACATTACTTAGCTATTCATATATCAAGACTCCTGTCCCCTATTGGTAAACCCAATACCTCATTTGAAAGATCTTTTCATGGGCTTTCACAATGTGAGGGACCTCTGCAATATTTGCTGTCCCTTTAAAGAATACATAAATTTTATTTCTGTTAACTTTAAAGGGGAACTAAATTCAAAAATAAAAAAAATGTGCAGAGTATTTTGATTTGTAGGTGTACTCCAAGGAAGTCATTCTCTGTTTGCTGAGGTTTTTTTTTTCTAAATTTGCTTTCTGGTTCTATGCCCCCTGGAATCTCCATGTTTGCATTTTATATGTTTCTTCTTGTTCCAACAATGCATCATGTCCCATGTCACAATGATGCATTCAGGATCACTGACTTAGAAAGTAGTAACTGCTGTAGTAGCAATCTACTGTTAGGAGCCTGATATTCTGGCTACAACTAAATAACTCTTATCTAATCAAAACTTTCTGTTTTCAGGGTATGTGTCTATGTCTAGCCAGCAAAAGTGAATTTTTTGTTTTAACAGCTTTTGGTTTCATCAGACTATGCAAAACCATTAAAAAAGCACACAAATCAACCAAGGTCACAAACACTATAATAAGCAAAGATGCCAGTGGCTTCCTTACAGAGTGGCCCACTCAATTATCCCTCAGGCATTTGCCATCTGTAAATGTAGCCTTCATTACAGCTCCCTGGATGAGGAGAGTTACTTAAAATAGCAGATTTACTATTGCAAACTTGACAAAAACAGCTCTTGTTGAAATAATGGTCCTGGATGCATCACCATCATGTGGGACAAGGGGCATTGTTGGAACAAGAAGAGTCACAAAACATGCAAACATAGAGCTCCACAGGGACCATAAAACCAGCAAGCAAATTTAGAAAAAAATCCTTTCAGCAAATAAAGGGAATGACTTACTAGGAGTACACATACAAATGAAAACACTCTGAACATATTTTTTGTAAATTTTGCCTTTAGTTTTCCTTTTAGTTCAACAAATAATGCAATAAGAGAACCACTGATTTCCTTGATTTCTCCCTCTCTGCCATGCCAAAGCAAAAGATCTCATAGCCACACTTCAGGGAACCTACTGCAGGGAATTTGCCACTACATTGCAAAAGCTAGCACCCTAAGAAATTAAAGGATTCAGTTCCTTGCAGACAATTATTTCATATCCAGAGGACTTGTCTGGATGACACACTTTTGATGCTCAGGCTCAAGAACTTATTAAGCAATTCATGGAAAGGGGATACAATAAAGAATTGTTAGATAAATCACTTTTCAAGGTTCAATTATTAAATAGAGAAACCTTCCTAACACTCAAACCAAGACATGGCTTGATACCCCCGGGACTGAAAATTGGAGGACGATTACATTTGCAACTGATTGTAACCCCCTAGCAGGGTAATAGGGTGGGATAGTCCACAGAGATGACCTGTTCTCAAATCACACCCATCCTAACAGACAGCATTCAGCAGAAACCAAGAATAACCTTCTGTAAAGGAAAAAGTATTGGAGACATAGTTATGGAACATAGAAATATAGAAATCTGACAGCAGAAAAGGACCACAACGGCCCATCCAGTCTGCCCCTTTCTCACCCCAAGTTAGCATATCCTCTCCCTAGCTTATGGCTAGACATTTTGTGCTGACAAACCCAGAAAGATCATATCTTGACTGACTACTCCCGAAAGGCTTCCACAAATATAGACAATGTAGTGTGTGCAAGTTTGCACAAAAGGGAAGTCACTTCATAAAGTGCAACCACAACATAGAAATATGGGAATGTACACATTATACCACACCTTTTGGGGTTTACAATGCATAGTGCAGTTGTGACAGGTGCACAATATGTCCACTCAAGAAACACATGCAGGAGCATATCAGGGTCAGAATTAAGAAAGACTTGAGAAATGCCTCTGCCTAGGCCATCATACTGGGAAACCGGGTGCACTCAGAGCACACCTTACCTGCCAAGACTGGGAGGCTATCTGTACTGCAGAGGTCATGGACTCAGCACTTGAAAGTTTAATCTGCAAATTCAATGAGGCCTGCAATATCTTTGCCCCTATACAAAATACAAAATCAGGGGCTCATATAAATCATGAATTATACCTCAACTCACTGAGCAGAAGCACAGGGGCAACATGTGGCACAAAGCAAGACGCACAAGTTCTCAAACTGACTTACAAAACTATGAAACAGCTGAGAACAAGTATACCTGGGCCATTTGCATGGCCAAAAGCCAACACTACAAATAGGGAACGGACTAATTCCTGGGGTGACAGAAGTAAGTTCTGGGACAACATTAAGTCCCTGACGAGCAAACCCAATAAGTCACCACCAACTTTGATAAATGTCGAAGGAATTCCAACACAGGACCCTAGTGTTTTTGCCAGTACTATCAATAAGGCCTTCACCGACCTAACCGGTGTACTACCCCCAGATTTCTTTGAACCTCCAATTGATAGTAATCTTGCACACCAAGCAAATATCCAGTCTGACTCAACACCCCCTTCTACCTCAGAATTATTACCCTAACAGAGGCCAATAAATACCTCACACAAGTTCTTGGAAAATCCAGTGCTAGTGGTGATATGCTGGATCTCAAACTTGTTGAGCTCATGCTTGACCTGATTTTCTGACCCCCTTACAAGTATCCTAAATCTATGCCTTGTATCTGGTAAATTCTCCAGGCTTTGGAAATGTGCTATGGTAACTCCTGTATACAAAAGTGGTAATAGGTCTAGTCATTCAAACTACTGACCTATCTGTATACTCTCCCTGCTCTGTCCTTCAGGAAAATGTGACACTGACAGAACAAAGTGAATGCCACAGTTTCCTGCATGACAAACGGGACTAATTGACATTGAAACTACATTGCTTTACTCAGTAGGTCTGCTGCAGCATACTGCAGAGTGCATTAAATGTGCATTTCATCCTGGGGGATGCCACTGTAGGTCCTACCAACTAAAAATCCTAAGTCAAAATACACCCTTAGAAATGGTTTAAACTTTTAAGTACTTAGGCGTAATGCTAGACAGTTCCCTTTCTTTCATACCACACATAGATCCCCTGTAGCTAAATCAGCAAATGCTAGACTAGGCTTGTTACACAACAACAAACAATGCCTTACACCTGAAGCACTGAAACTAGCAGCAACTAGTTCTGTGTTGTCTGTAATTGACTATGGACCAGTGATATACAGTGCTGGCGACTGACACAGCTCTCAAGCGGGTAAAAGCAACCCTCAATAAGGCCTGTAAGCTTATTCTGGGTGCAAACCACCTAACACACACACTTGCAAGCTTTATGTGCACTCCGGTTGGCTAAACCTGGACTGCCGTACACAGTACCAGGTATGACTACTTGCAAAGAAATCCACCCTTGGATCAACACCCCCGGGTGTGCGGAATTTCCTCAGCTTGGCCAACAAAACAAGGTGTACCAGAGAAACAAACAGCCAATCACTTCATGTCCCTTTCCGACGGACATCCCACAGCCAACGGTCCTTTGAGTACTGTGCACCCTACTGGCTAAATACACTCAGTGACAACCTTCTATCAGAAACTAAACTAGGTCTGTTTAAATTAAAGCTTTGTGCCCATCTCACATCACACAGTAGTTGTGACTGTAACTCCTAACTGTACCACCTTGGCCTGAAAACCATGTTCTACCTTTGCACTTACTGTTTCACACTTTACTCCTCCTCTCACCTACCAACTGGAAATTCACCCCCAACTCAATCCATATCCCCCCACCTCACTACCACCTGCAGACTTCCCTGCCTCGCTTCATTCCACCTTTTCCACTTATTGATTATGGGGATATTTCTTTATGACAAAGCCACTTCTGTGGGATTACACAGACTAGATATTCTGTATAATCATTTACCGTGGTTGATACTTAACTGTCCATGGTTAACTCATCATTGTGACATGTATAAGCAACTGGGGTAGGTTTCCCTGGGTTTACCTATGCCGGATCGATCACACTGTTGCCAAGGTTCGGCATAGTGACATCCCCAATGTCGACAAGCGAAATTTAATCTGTCCGACATTGGTGACTTTCACCCAAGGGGGTCTGTGCCCCTGAACCCCCATCTGGAGGCTGTACTCCACTGCACCCCCCCCCCCACTAAAGATTATCAACTCCTAGTCTGAGTTGATTTGGGGTGGGGGGGCAAAATGGCGAACGGGTGAATTTCACCCTCGGATCCCTCACAGCGACAATCTCGAAACCTGTCGAGATTGTCGCTGTGAGGGATTTCGCCGTCGGAGTTTCGATGTGCTGTCAGCACACCATTTCTCTGCTGGATAGGAAGGAACTCCATAAAAGCATTTTTGCTTTTAAATGCGGGATTGGTTTGGTCCTGGGGATTTTAGAGAGAAACTAAAATTTCAAGATTTAGATCTCACGCTAAGGAAGGGTCATCTTAAACAGACGACTATCCCTCAGATAAAAAGACAAAGCGGTCAGAAAATGTTCGTAGCTATTTAGTGCCCAAATACTGGAATAATCTCCCAGTTGAATTTAGACTCAAGAATAAACAAAAAACCCTTCTATGCACATTTTGAAAAGGCAGCTTCTTTCCTGCTTTGTGTCTTGTAGATGTTTTAATTGATTTGATGTTTGATTTCTCCCTTGAAGTTACTTGTTTACTGTTTCTGTATTATATTGAAAGTGAAATATTGATATGTAACTTGTATTGTATATGTTGTAGTCATTTGTAATGTTTTGTACTGCAAAGGTCACCACTGTAAATCAGCTTGCTCTATGGCTTTACCCCTAATAAACAACAACCACCTCCCAAGGACCATACCAGCACATGGTCCCATTCCCCCCATCAACTTCAGTACATGGCCACTGAAACTGCAACTGGCCTCTCATCTCTATCCATTCATATGTTCTCTGTCCTATCCTTGCAATCCTCCAAGCCCCCCAGGCTAATCCATCTCTTCATCTGTAAATGTCCACTCTACTCAGCCAACAGTCATAACTACACCTGAACCGCATCAACTACACTTAGACAAAAACTGTTGTCTAACCTGTTTACTAAACCACTTCGAAACAATATAACTAAGACTTCCCTAGATACTGTATGTATGGTTATGTCTTGTATTTCTGATTTTTTCTCATTAGACGTGGAACCTTTGTAAATGAGCTTCTAGCTCTAAGGTATGTAAATCCAAGTTTGAATAAATTAAAAAAATAAAAAATGTAATAGTCTACAATTCAAATCCAAACAGCCTTAAAGTAAATGTGTAAGGTTCCCCAAATGCCTTTTACACATAGCATGCCATTGCCAGACATGCTTCAGAAGTTGAAGCTACAATTTGTTTTGTAAAAAAATCTGTCATGGTCATTTTATATTATGTTTTATCAGCGTTTTGTCCTCCAGTTTCCTGTGTGTGGCCACACCCCAAAAATGATGTCATACCAGGGAGCTGTCATTGTTTTATATACAGCAACAAGGAATTCTGGGTAATTCATAATGCAGCCTTAAATATGCCTTACTCAGACATACAGTCCCATATGTTGCTGGTGGTGGGCAGTAAGATGTAAATAACTCTAGCAAGGCACTATGTGTAAAATACAAACCTGTTTTACAATTTCCTTACTCTGACATGCTGTCCCATATTTGTGTGGCGGTGTCAACAAAATAAGCGTTTATTTTCACAACAATGCATTGTACATACCATATCTTGCTACAAGACTTCTATACTGAGAGATGCTGGCTCCTATTTCTTCAGTGAGCACAGAAATATAATACCCGGCATACTAATTTATATAGTGAGGCATTGTGGGTACAGTAACTTTGTTTCCCTGATATGATGTTGCAGCACTGAGAACAAAAGGGACAGCTTAGCTAAATGAAGCAGAACACCAAAATAAAAGGAAGTTTTTCATGGAAAACAGCACTATTTTGCAGTTTGAATGATAGGAGACCGATTCACAACACCTACAGGTTACTACTGCCATTTGCTATAGGAACATTCAACATTTACTTTAAATTTCTGGCCCTTGAAGATGTTCCTGCAAACCCTAGGGGTGGTGACCACAACAAAATTCTTCTTCAAAGGGAAACTAAATGGGCAGAGACCCTGCATACTACCCCACCAGAAGGGCTTAATGAAGAAGGCGACTTTACTCCGTCTGTATACATTTTAACTGTACACATTATATAATTGAAACAGTTTTTCACAATTGTTAACTTATGATTTGAACTTGAAGTATAAACTGTTTGCTTTGGCCTCTTTCTTCCATAGATCAAATATTCACTAATTTCTGTCTTCATCTCGGATCCTTCCCTCTCTGTTTTGGGATGTTGTGCAGAACAGGTTTAAGAAAAATTACATTTAAACCTTTGAGTCACCACACCTATATTTTCTTACAGTCTACTGCTGCCATCTACTGCTGATTTGTATAATTTTGTAACACCATGAATTAGGCTTTAATCCATGGTTATTTTTTTGGGCTTGAGCTATGAAATGCTACTGTTAAAAACTCATATTACTTTCTCTAAAATCATATCTCGTGGGGTCACACTGCCCCTCCGTCCCCACCACCTACTCCCAAATTCTAATGGTTTAATATTGGCGTTTCCTTTGCATTTTTTTTCAAGAATGCTCTTATGTATTGATCTGATGATAGTTTTGCAGTACATATTTTTATCTCTGCCCTTTTGACATTTGTGTTTGCATATCTATTTTCCTGTTGTGCATCAACTAGAGGTCCCTCCCTATTTAAATTATTTCTATGGGTGTTTATAAAAGGTTAATGTGGTTGTATTCATTATGCACACATCAATTAGATTTACCAATTTTGAGTTTTTTGAAAATCTGTTTTTTATATTTTTATTTTATTTTCATCCTGGTATTGTATGTGGGTACACTATGTCTTGTTCTAATGTTCAAGGAAATTAGACCTAGAAGCCATCATGGTAGAGGCCAACCTGGATATTGTGGCCATTACTGAGTCATGATGCACTGACAACCATGACTGAGACATGCAATATTAGGCTGTGAGCTGTTCAGAAAGAACATGGTGAGAAGGAAAAGAGAAGGTGTGGTGCTTCATGTGAAGGAAAGCATAAAACCAACAGAAATACTAGGAATTGGGGGGCAGAGGTGTTGTGGGTCATCCTCAAGTTGAGAAATGCAACCACTATTCAGACAGATGTGATCTACAGGTCTCCAGCACAGGGGGAGGGGTTACATAAAGAAATGTTGGAAGCAATAGGGAAAATGGCAGAGGAGTTGCTGATAGGGGCTTCAGTCTGCCTGATGTAGACTGCAGCCTCCCAGCTGTGGCTTCAACTAAAAGCAAGGACATCCTGGACTCCCTGCCGGGGGCGTTAATCAGGCAACAAGTCAGTGAACTCAGTTGTAATGGGGCAATACTGGATCTGTTGCTTACTAACAGGAACAGTACTGCAGACATCAAGGTGGGAAGCCATGCAGGGCCCAGTGATCATTGTAGAATGTGGTTCAACATAAGGACAGCTGTGGAATCCAACCACGCAATGGCAGGAGTCATGGACTTCAGAAGGGCTGATTTTATAAATATGAGTGAATGCCTCAGAAATGACCTGGAAGGGGGAGATGACCTGGGGGGGGGCAGAGAAACAGTGGACCAAACTAAAAGGGGGACTATTGAAGGCAACAAACCTCTGCATCAAGCAAGTAAGCAAAAGGAAAAGGAGACCACTATGGTTCTTGAAAGAGGTGTCAGGAAAGGTAAAGGCTAAAAGAGTAGCATTCAGAAGGTAGAAAGAGACCCAGAGGGAGGATGATAAGGAAATTGTGTTGGTAAAAACAGAGGGAGGCATGGAAAGCAGTAAAGAGCGCAAAGGTGCAAACTGAAGAAAGAACAGCTCAGGCAGTATCAAGAATGCGAAAGACATTTCTTAGGTATGTAAAATAAAAAAAGGAATGCTAAGGGAAGGATTGCAAGCTTGGTTGGGGGGGGGGAGCTGTATGGAGGGAGACCAAGATAAGGCAGACATCTTGAACAAAAATCACTAACCTGAAGGTGGACAATCTATTAGCCCCAAGGAGCTGTAGGAAAATGAAAAAAATTCCTGCAAAGAAAACTGCAAGAAAAGAAAGTAAAGTGTTGTGAATTGTAAATGCTGTGGATTACAAATAGAGAGTTACAAGCTGCAGAACAAGTAGGAGCTGCAAAAGGGGGAGCAAAAGAAACCAAACGTTCAAATCTTCAGAGAAATGGCATTTGCAACAGACCCTGCTGGCAAGACTGTAAATGTACCTGAATTCTTGCTCTTCTGGCTATGGACTATGGTGGAAAGAGGAAGTACAGGTGAGTCCAGCATTTTTTGTGGGATTTTTGGGAGTGATGTGTTAAGATTTTGGGAGTGGTGTGATAAGACTGTTACCGTGGATCTGCAACTGTGCAGCTTGTACCGACAGAGCCACCGCCTATGTCGCCATGGTATTTGAGTCAAATTCCCAGAGCTGTGTCTCCCATGGGGTGAATGTTCCTATTTGTAAACTGCACCAGTCATGAATATATAATTTTTAAAGTAAAACCCTGGCACTTGCCTCTTTCTCTCAGCAAACTACAGTGACAGCTACCATCCATGCAGATGATCTCAGAAGCCCCAGGTTGATCTCGGTGTTGCTGCTATTCCAATTCAGCAATACCCACCTCACGGTAAATAGATGTACACAGTAAATGTTTTAAAAAAGTATAAAACGCAAGTGGTTAGAATTAGCAGGTCACCAGTAGCCTTCTTGCTAATAAACTGTGGTAAAGGATGTACCGCACAGACGGGCCAGTCGCAAATTGCCAGGTCACATGTTTTTGAAGGCCGGACAGTTCTCACATTCATGATGGCTATTTCCTTCACGAATCTGCAGCATAAGTGTTTGCAAGTATGGGGGCAGTCCAGATGAAAATCGAGGAAGGAGAAGTAAAATAATACAGCCTAAAGCCTGGTAAGTAGGTGGCATAAAAATGAATATATAAATATTCATAAGAAAGATTTAAAAACAGCCACATGAGTAGTGGGGGGGCGAAGTGGCCTCAATTTGCTCAGCGAAGTGATTTGCAGAGCGAAGGCAAATTCACGAAGTACTCGGCAACGGGAAGAAGAGTACTTCGAGTCATGATGAGCAACGTGAAGTCCATCGAAGGCAATGACTTTGCGTTACTCCACCTTCCCCAAACCACTACTCCACAAATGTTAAGGCGAAGTACATTGAAAACAATGTACTTTGCCTAACTTCGTCTTGTTGATAAGCTTCAAAGGTGAATTTTGCAGTGATTCAAGGAATTTCAGGTCACATGGGTTCTAGATTGTTCTGCACAGCCTCAGTTTGGGGTAGTGTGTGTAGGAAGCTGTAGGAGACAGTGTGCTCTGGAGCTCTCTGTGATTCAAACCCTTTAAAAGCTGTTAAAAAAGTATTTTTTGCGTAATTTGTTTTCCTCAAACTTTAGTTCATCGATTGTAGGAAACCCTCCTGTGCTCATATCATCGTGCGTTTATTATTTGTGTGTGGATTTTGAATGTTAATGTACAACATTCAGTCTGTGTTCTGAGAGACAATGCAAGTGTGCTTTGGAGGAGGGGTGTATCTGTGGTGTAGGTTGATTTACAGTAAGTTGGAGAAATAGGGACTCTTATAATAGGGAAAATATTCTTTGTTTTTTGGTTACATTTTTCTTGTATAACTGACTGTGTTAATGTACACATAGTAATATTTCCAGTAATTGTTGACATTTTTTTGCTGATTGTGTGTTGTGGACCTGGTGCAGCAGTGCATAATTTCAGGTTGTTTAAAATATGTGGCATATTACTGAAGTTTTCAATTTGCTACACATTACTTGTAGACAAACTGTGTCTGTGTGTGTGTGTCTGTGTGGTGCGTGACATCAAATAGTACACCTTTTATTGTGCCACAGTGTAACTGCAGGTGCAGCAGTGTGAACCTGCTATCCACTGTACCTACGTCAGTTTGTACTGTCATTGTGGTATCTTTTCTTGGTTTTGCACTGCCGTAATCTGCAGTCATTGCTCCCCTCACCGCCACCGGCAAAAGGTATTCTTTTCCAGATTGTATTGTTTGTGACTTGAGCACCACTGGTTAGTTAAGGTGTTGCTGAACTTGTTGTGACTTTGCATCTGTATCTCTTGTTGAAGTCACAGTTGTTTTTTTGGCTTCACATCCAGTGCCCCCCCAGCCCCTCCCAGAATGAACATTCCAAAATCTAAATTTATTTAGAATATTCTTGTTGATCCCCTAAAATGCCTGTAAAGAGACATGCAAGCAATACAGGTTACTCACCTGTAACAGGAGTTCTAGGAATGGTATATGTTGTTCATCCACACTGTCTGGCAGGTTCCTAGTCGCTTTAAATCTTGCCGGAAGGTCTTCAAGCTGGCTCCTCCCACCCACCCAGGTGGTAAAAGTCTCGGCTCCGCCCCATGACGCCAGATCTAGTCCACTGGAAGCCAGGTTGCGCGTTGAAGCTGGGGAGGTCGGGTGGGTCGTGTAGATGAATAACATATACCATTCCTAGAACTCCTGTTACAGGTGAGTAACCTGTATTTCTAGGGACATGGATATGTTGTTCATCCACACTATCTGGCAGACTCCTAGCAGTTCTCCGGGAGGAGGGAGGCAAGGCGCACACCCCCCTACTTAGGGAATAGAGACTGGAGAACCAAGGCCCCAGAACCAGCATCCCGGCGTGACCCAAGGTCGATGTGGTAGTGGGTAATTAAGGTATGTGCTGACTTCCAGGTAGGAGCCTTGCAGATATCCTGGATAGGGACATCCCTGGAAGCAGCCACCGATGCAGCGGTATGGCGGGTAAAATGAGCACTTATCCCTCGGGGAGGCTCCATGCCTGCCAACCTATACCGGAGATCTATGCAGGAGATAATCCACCCGCTCATCGTCCGCTTGGCTGCAGGTCTGCCAGGTGTGGCTTCAGCGTAGATGACAAACAGCTGGCGAATCTCTCCCCGAACTTCAGCCCTACACTCCCTAAGAAGGCGAGCAGCGCTCAACTAGGGTCCAAATGGAGCCTATATACGGCCTCCAAGGTGTGATTGGGGTAGAACACCGGCAGAGTCAACACCAGTTAAGGTGAAGCTCTGACACCATCTTCAGAAGGAACTTCGGGTGGGGCGAAGGACAACCTTGTCCCAGTGGAAGACCAGATAGGGAGACTCGAAGGAAGTGCCTGGAGCTCTCCCATCCTTCTGGTTGACGTGGTAGCCACCAAGAAGGTGTTCTTCCACAACAGGTGGGAGAATTGCACCTGTGCATTGGTTCGAATGGCTTGCCCGTGAGCTTAGCCAATACCAGCAGTAGATCCCACGAAGGTGGAGAATCTCACACCAGAGGAGGGGGGCATCTGATCAAGGCCTTGGAAAGTGCCAGACCACCTTTCCTGCGCCACCGACTGCCTTCTGGCCTTCTCCCGGAGGGCAGAGATGGCTGCTAGGAGTACCTTAAGGGTCGACGACCAAAGCCCTAGCTGAGAAAAGGACCACAGGTAGTCCAGAATGCTTATAGAGGAACAGAAGGAAGGGTCCAGGCCCTTGCCTTGACACTAAATGGAGAATCTCTTCCATTTCAAGGCATAGCATTTTCTGGTCGACTCCTTACGGGACGCCTCAATGACATTGAGGACTTCGTCGGAAAGACCCAAGGCCTGGAACTCTAGCCGCTCAGGAACCAGGCCATCAGGTGCAGTGATTGAAGGTCCAGATGGAATACCTTCCCCTGATTGACTGAGATCAGGTCCGGGCGGGCTGGAAGCCGCCTCGGGAGCCTGGAGCTGAGACTGAGGAGAGCTGGATACCAGAGCTGGCGGAACCAGTCTGGGGCTACAAGAATCACCTGCGCCTTGTCCCTCCTCGCCTTGAGAAGCACCTTGTGGATCAAGGGAAATGGGAGAAAGGCGTAAAAGAGGCCCGGTGTCCACGGCCTCGAAAAGGCATCCCCTGACAGCGAGCCCTGCTGAGGGGGATGGACATGAAACAGTCTCGGCTCCGCATTCTCTCTGGAGGGAAAAAGGTCAGCCCGAGGGGTGACCCAGAGGGAGAAAAGATCTTGTGCTACCTCCGGCAGGAGAGAACCCCTCGTGAGACGCAGCCCCTATTTGGCTTAGGGCATCAGCCAGGATGTTGGAGGCTCCTGCCATCCCAATGGCTAGGAAACCGCCTTCAGGCTGCGCACGAGACTAATGCGGAGAGCCTCCTTACATAACGGCAAGGAGCGCGTTGGGTCCTGTTAAGTTAGGTAGCACATGATCTTGGTATTGTCCGTCTGGACCTGAACCACTTGACCCCGTATAAACGGAGCGAAAGCGGTGTGAGCTAGGCGGACCACATGAAGCTCCAGCAGGTAGAAAAGGCATCGGGACTCCCGAGGGGACCAGAGGCCGTTCACTCTGCGCCCCCCCGATGGGTACCCCAACCCATCAGAGATGCATCGGTCGACAGAGGACCGTCGACTCGGGGCGGACGAGCGGGATACCCTCCTGCGGATGTGCCGGAACGGTCCACCATTGGAGAGTGTTCCACATCTCCTGGGTCACTGTCACAGGCTGGTCCAAAGGATTTCAGCGTTGTGACCACTGGCTGGCCAGCCCCCCATTGAAGGGGCACATGTACCAACGGGCCTAACAGACCACGCTGGTGCAGGCCACCACGAGGCTCAGGAGGTGCAGGGCGTGAATTCCCAACCAGACATGGTTGGGCAAAAGAGGAAGAACCTCGGCCCTGTCCGCCGGGAGCCGAGCTCTGGCTCGAAGAGTCCAGCTCTGCCCCGATGAAAAGAATCACCTGCTTCAGCACGAGTTCTGACTTGGCCCTGTTGAAGAGGAGGACCGTCTGAGAGCAACTTGGAGGGTCAGAACTCTGGACCGCTTCACCTCCTCTCTAGAGGGGGTTGCAATCAGCAGCCATCTGGGTAGGGGTACACCCGGACCCTTCGGCGCCGCAGGAATGCTGTCACCACTGCTATGCATTGGAGAAGACCCTGAGAGCTGGGAAGAGGCCGAAGGGCATGGCTCGAACTCAGAAGGGATCCCTCCGCTCTGAAGTGCAGAGGAACCTCTGAAGAGACGGAATTGATTGACTGAAGGAAGTGTCCTGAGGTCCAGGGAGCAGAATCACATGCCTCGCTCCAAGGATGGGATATCTGAGTCAGAGTGACCATCCTGAAAGTCCGAGACCTTAGGAACTTGTTCAGGTCATGCAGGTTGAGAATGGGGCGCCAGCCCCCTGTCCGTTTGGGGACCAGGAAGTACCTGGACACGAGCCCCGGGTCTGAAAGAGGATCCGCACCTTCCTGGTCACCTCTATCCCGAGGCACAGGGCAACGTCGTCTCGGCGGGCCGACGGCAAGGCTTCAGACCCCGTGGTCCCCCGGGGGGGGGCGACAGCTCAAAAGGGAAGGGGCCCGCTCGAGGACCAGAGACAGGCCCTTACCTTCCACCTCCCACACCCAACGGAAGGGAAGTGGAGGAGCTGTCCCTCCCCGGGGGGGGACCCAGGTAAGGGTGACGAGGTCGGGGGCGAGACCCCCAACCGGTCACTGAGCAGGCTTGGAGGAGGGACTGGCCAAGGGAGCCCCTGGGCCTTTACCTCCTTGTTTCCCAATACAGGAAGTCACTGGCTTGGGTTCGGGATGCCAAGCGCAAGCCTGCTGGCCCTCCTGCTGGTGCTGATGGGCTGGCCGTGCCGCAGGGGCCGAAGGACAAAGGGGCTTACACAGAGGCTGCCGGCGGCCCTTGTCCCTCTGGGCGGAGGTGACCGAGTCCAGAGTGGCATTGGACTTTTTGATCCCCTGGAGGTGTCCCTCCACTCCAGGGCCAAAGAGGTCAGTCCCCAAGAAGGGGATGTCCGCCAACTTGTGCTGGGTATCCGCCAAGAAGGTGGATATCCTCAGCCACGCCCTGCGGTGCATGGCCACCGCAGCCACTACTGACCTGGCACAGGAATCGCCTATGTCCAGAGCAGTATGAAGCTGCTGCTTAGCCACCACCCTACCCTGGTCCCACACCTGCCGAACTGTGGTCCGCAGGTCGACCAGGAAATGAGGGAGCACCTCATCCAGGGAGCCCAAGAGGGCGTGGGAGAAGTGTGCCATCAGCGTGGCTGAGCTGGCCTGTCGGAGGCCTAGGGAGGATGTGGCGTAAACCTTGCGCCCGACATAGTCCATCCTTTTGGACTCATTGTCGGGAGGCCTATCCACATCCTGAGCATTTCCATAATGCTGGAAGACGTTACTGGTAACTAACCCCTCAGCAGAGGGGTGCTCCGAGAAACCAGACAAAGAGCCGATAGGGACTGCATACTTCCTAGCCACCCTGGCAGAAGGCGCAGGACAGGAAGCAGGCCACTGCCAAAGCTCCAAGGCTGGGCCGACAGTGGCCTCAGCCACAGGGAAGGCCTCCGAGGGTGAATCCCCTCGGTCTAGGATCTCCGTCAGAGGATAATAGGCCCGTATGGACACGTGCTCGAGCAGCATCCCGGTGAACTCCGAGATGAGCCGAAGCAGACCCAGGAAGAACGATGGGCTGTCGTCCACAGACCGGTCGCGGGAGGACTCCAGGCCCACCCACCTGGGAAACACGAAGGAGTTGTCAGACTCCGAAGGGACTGCAAAGAGCTGCCTCAGGCCTGAGCCACCTTTCACTCGCTGAGGGCGGGCGGGAGTGAGGGGGACCGACAACCTGGGGGGCAGGCCGTGACCCGATCGAGGTTCCACCACGATTGATGGGGCAGCTAGATTTGGTCAAACGTCCGGCCCGGAAGTGGGCATCTTGACTATGGTGGGCAGTTGCGTCGGCCGTGCAGGTGGCAGCCGCCTGGTAGCCGGGAATGAACCGGAGTCGATTGATTCCCGGACAACAGCAACTGTTGCCACACAAGCTCCTCGAAGCGTCAACGCAATCTGCGTCGAAGCCTCTCCTCATCCGAGGAGGAACGGTGTTGCCACTTAACTCGGTGCCCCAACCGAGACTGCCAAAGTCAGCGGGACCAACTTGACCGAGAAGAAGACCGAGGGTGGGTCTGGGAAGGAGCGGGGGACACCCGCTCTTCCCTCGGCTCGGACGCTTTGACCGAGGACTGCCGCCTCGAGGGTGCGGACAGAACCTCGGCCTCCACTGGGGAAACCGGCAAAAGGTTGACGACTTTTCCAGTCGACTAGCCGGGTGACGGGTCGAGAGAAAACTCGACTACGTCGACGGGAGTCTCAGCAGGCTGGCCTGACGGGGACACCATGAAGCCAACGGCCTGAGCTGCAACCTCGATCGAAGTCGACGGTCGGCTGTCCGTGGAAAGAGACCTCTCCCGCTCCCACGAACGCCGACGGTGGGACTTACCCTTCGACTCCTTCTTCTTGGGCTGAGAGGAATGTCCCGATGGCCCCTCTCCCTTCTTGGAAAGGGACTGGCGAAGCTCCTTGAAAGAAGCCGAATGAAAGGAACTCAGAGAGAGCGGGATAAATACCGCGACCGAGGAGGAGGGGGATGCGGCCTCCTCCAGGGCGATAGAGTGCTCCGAAGTAAAATGGGTAAACAAAAGAGCTCCGTGCCCACCGCCGACTTCTTCAAACCAAAGGCGAATCAACCATGAGGTGGTGGGCCTCAACAGCCTGATGAAGCACCGAGTGGTAGTGCAAATGACTCCGATGCAGTATCGCTTACTACGGTGATTACTACCCTAACCCAGCTAGTCCATACTATAAGGGATATGGACAAGAAACTTGATGTGCTGATGCCTAGAGTAACTGACTTGGAGACTCGAGTGGGCAGGCTTAAACAAGCCGTGAGACATGCAGAGGGAACTTCCTCCAAGTCAATAGATGCAACAACTAAGCTGATAAAGAGAACTCTTTATTGCACCAGAGACTTGAAGTGGTGGAAAACATAGCGTGGGAGAAAAACATGCGGATAATCAGACTACAGGAGCAGGCTGATGGGGAAGACCCTCTTGCATTTATCCAGCATATGCTACCACAGATCCTAGTACTGGCAGAGGAAGAACCCCCTTCACTTTGGAGAAAGTCTATAGCATTTTGCCTCATCGGACCGGAGTGAATACGAGCCCATGGATTCTCCTCGTGGTATGCACAGGCATGGGGTCTGAGATCGAATCCTGATGTATGCTAGGCATAAAAGGAACCTCCGCTATGGGGAGTCAGAACTATCCTTGTTTCCTGACCTATCTTACCTGACGAGACAGAGAAGAAAGGCATTTGATCGAGTTTGTTCATCCCTCCGTTCGCTGAAAATTCAACACCAGCTGTTGCTACCTGCCAAGCTTAAGGTGTCTTAGAATGGCAAAACATATTTGTTCACTGGCCCGGTGGCGCTAAGGGTTGAGGCGCTGGACACACACCTTGCGCCACACTGGCAACCCAGGTTCGGACGCAAGCCAGGTGTCTGGGGTCGGCCTTCGAGGATACAATTGAGCCTTGAGGACTGCTCTACCATGGGGTGGGATTCAGTGTGCCACCGCTCTGCAGCGGCCCCTGGAGATGACCGGGGGCACTGCTAGAGACAGTGCAGCAAGTATGGAGTGCAGCAGGCGTAGGCACATAAGGTGCCCGATGTCACTGCATTCTTGCACTCCTGGGGCAAAAAACCGAAAATGGCAGCACAGACCGCGGCAGCTTGATGGCTGCTATTCCATCAGCCAACGATGCCTGGACAGTCACGTGCCAGTGTTGGATCCTTGCCTGGCACGGGGGCAATGAGGGGGGTGCCCTTCTCGAAGGTATAACTGCATATGCCAGTTGGGCGTGCAACTCTGGGGTTGGTGGTGGAGGTGGAGCAGTGGCTGGAAATATAAGGCAGGTCAGTGGCTGCAGGTGGAAAAAATAGTGATATGATTAAAAAAAAAAAACCTTTTTGTTCAACATTCCTCTAGAAGCCGGTAAATTGCAGGCAAAAATTGAAGCGGAGTTGATGGATGGAGAGGAAGATCCAGGTGAAGAAGAGGGCGAACTCGATGGCAACTGACTGTGTACTGGGCCTAGTGAGTAGCAATTGCAGTTCCGTAAAGCATCTGGACTTGTGAACACTATGGCCCAGATATTCAAAGGGGTTGCGCATGGTGCAACAGAGTTGGGCCGATGCAACCCTGCATTGCGACACAGTGGGATATTGAAAAGGCTGCCTGGTGCTCTGCAAATCCAGATGCGCCGGGGTGCAATGTAAGTGTACGCGGCGCAGATGCAGGGGGTGTGCCCATGCATATGCAGCACATCCTGACATTCGGCCCGGAATGCGTGGCACTTATGAAACATAGAAACACAGAATCTGATGGCAGATAAGGACCGCTTGGCCCACCTAGTCTGCCCATTTCCCTACCTAATAGATAAGCTGCAGATCCTAGTTAACCAACAGCCTACTTCCTCCTATCCCCCCACAAGAATTGCCTTATGTCTGTCCCATGCATTCTTGAATTCCCCCACTGTTTTTGACTCTACGACCTCCTCAGGAAGGCTGTTCCATGCATCTACAACCCCCTCTGTGAAGAAATACTGCCTCACATTACCTCTGAGCCATCCCCCCTCTATCTTCAATTTGTTCCCCCTTGTTCTTGCACATCTCTTTTTCTGAAAGATGCTACCCTCTTGGACTTTGTTGATTTCCTTGAGGTATTTGAAAGTTTCCATCAAGTCCCCTCCTCCCTCCTTTCCTCGAGGCTATACATCTTAAGCTCCTTTAGGCTTTCTTCATATGTCTTCTGGTGCAGACCCTGCACCAGTTTGGTTGCCCTCCTCTGGACAGCCTCCATCCTGTCTATGTCTTTGCGGAGATGGGGCCTCCAGAACTGTACACACCTGGTACAACTCTGCAGTGTGCCGCATAGGAGAGCTAAAAGTTGAGCCCGTGAATCAGTGGAACAACTCCTGGCCACCCACAGGTGGACTGCTGTATTGTAGGGCGCAACACAGCAGCCGCAAGCTGTGGGTGGCCACCCACCCACTCAGAACACTGTCCACAAGCACTCACATCTCCCTGGTAGTCTAGTGGTACCCCTCTCCCTCCCTTCTGTGTCCCCGATAAATGTATTCAAGTCAATCCCTGGTGGTCTAGTGGTACCCCCCCCCCACCGGTTCCCTGATTGCTGGTACATGACTAGTAATACCTGCCTTGGTAGTCTAGGGGGACCCTCCCTCCCGAATCCCCAATATATGTCTAATAATACATTCCCTGGTAGTCTAGTGGACCCCACTCCCTCCCGATTCCCCGATAAATATCTAATAATACATTCCCTGGTTGTCCATGGTCCCCACTCCCTCCCGAATCCCCGATCACAGGAACTTCGCCATAATACAATTCCTGGGATCCAGTGGCACCCCACCCTTCCACCCATACAGAACACCTTGCCCACCCCGGTCCACCCCCATCATTGGTGGGTGGCTGCAACTCGCCCACCTGCCGCCCGAGGATACAGGTACAGTATGGGCTATAAGCCCATTGGTCCACAGTGTGGACCAATGGGCATGCAGGGCATACTGTGCTAGACAGTCCCAAATATGTGAATGACTTCACTCACATATGTAGGACTTTCCTGAGTACAGCATGGCCTGCATGCCAATAGTCACTGTGGACCAGCAAACTTGACACTGTACCTGTCGTCAGCAATGGCTAATCGATAGGCGGTGGCTTGCAGCCACCCGCCGATGACAGAGGGAGTAGGGTGGGTAAGGGTCATGTATGGTGTAGGAGGGTGGGAGTGCCACTGGATCACCAGGGAATTGTATTATGATGATTTCCGTGATCGGGATTTAGGGAGGGAGTTACCACTAGACTACCAGGAATGACTATGAGACATTCACGGTGATTGGGGACTCAGGAGGAGGGAGTCCACTAGACTCTGAGAATAACAGACATCTATTGGGAATCAGAGGGAGAGGTACCAGCCCACCAGGGTGTTGTTCTATGGCAGTTTACCATGATCTATGGGAAGCGGGGGTGTCCCGGACCCCTACTGTGCACACGCTGGGTCTGTGCAGGGGTGCCAGGCGCAAGCCGGTGGGCTGCCCTGCGCAAGGCATGCAAATGAGGCCATAATGACATGCAAATGGCCCCATGTGTGCCCCTCATATATTATGGCCTCATTTGCATGCCCTCTGCTGAATATCGTGGGTGATGCGCCCAGCGCAACTGTGTTTGAACTGGTACATCCCCGTGCTCCCTATCTGTGGCTTGCGCCGGCACAGTGCCACTGCGCTGTGCGCAGTACGTGACATATTCAACAGTGCTGTGCCATGGTACATCACCGTTGAATATCACTGGTCCTGACCCCAGCGCATCCCATTTGCACTGCGCCCATGCTTGCGCCACTGCCAGGTGCAGTCTGAATATTCGGGAATATTTGTTTAAACTGTTCTTTTGACAATCCTGGTCTTGCTGGACTTGTTGGGTGTTCCCCAGGCCTGAACTTTTCCAATTTCATTTTGGCAATGCCATATTTGATTAGACTAAAGCGGTTGAAAAAGTTTGTCCCAGGTCATGTTACTTGACAAGATATGGTTTTAAAATGCAACTTGAGTTGAAATGCAGGGACACTGACACAGTGTATTTGTTACAGCCTGGAACTAAATTAAATTGTGATCTGATAATTGGGTGTTCTTGTGTCTTCAGTGGGACAGCTTGCGATATGTGTTAATACATATACCTGTGGTGGAACTGCCACAGCTTAAACATACTGTCTTACTGCTGCAGTCAAGTTGTAAGAAGTCCTTCATTTCTTTTTTAGGAAACTTCCAGATGCTTTGTGGTGTCATAGTTGCCTTATCCAAAGAACTTCTTCAACATCATGCCCCCCAGGCTGGCAGACATGCAACAAGAAGAAGTCATTTCAATCGATGACCATGACCATCATTACCAGACTGGAGAAGGATGCAGATAAAATCTGAGAAGAAGTAACCAAATAATAAACCATTAATGAGACCCACTTGCAAATATGCTCCCCCCCACAAAAAAAACAAAACAAATACTTACCTTCATTGGCTTGAGAGTATTCCATTTCCAATTCCAACACCAAATTTCTCATCAGGCATGGGAATGTGCACACCAACAGTATGTGACCTGTGATACAAAACAGAGTAACGAATTCATGTATATATATGCCAAACCCCACCTAGAAAATACATATATATATTTATATATATCAACTCACCAAGGATACTATTAATGCACATACAAAGTGCACCGTACCATCCAGTTGAGGTGATCGCATCGAAGCACACTTTGGACAAGCAACAGTTCTCTCACTGTCATCATTTGTGATGGAACACTGAATGGTCATTCATGTCATGTTATCCCTCCTTCACATGGTTTGGCAAGACACTGTGCATCATGACATCATCATCACAGTAAGGTCAATACACAGCAGCATTACATGTCGCATCACATAGTATGGTTCAATTTGAGCACTAGAACTAAATCAACCCATTCCAAGGCAAAAATATGGAATTTCAGAGGAGCTGACTTTGATAAGATGCCCAACAGAGTTAAGCTAACCCTGGAAAAAAGAAATACAGGTGAGGGGGTACAGGTAAAGTGGGCAAGCATTAAGGATACAATACTTGAAGCAACATCCATTTGTGTTAGAGAGAAAAGGAAGTGCAAAAGAAGAAGGAAACCACTTTGGTTCTCAAAAACAGTGGCAGAAAAGGTCAGAGCCAAAAGGCTGGCCTTCAGGAAATATACAGGAATACAGTGGGATGAAGATGGGGGGCATACCAAACTTCCCTAAGGGAAGCAGGGAAGGCAGTAAGGCAGGCAAAGGCCCAAACTGAGGAAACACTAACACAAACAGTAAAAGAAGGTGAAAAGACTTTCTATAGCTACATTAGTGAAAGGAGAAAGTCCAGAGGGGGTATTGCTTAAGATCAAATGAGATAAGGGGGCATGTAAGGAGAAGGACCATGTAAAAGCATCTATTCTAAATAGATACTTCTGCTCCGTATTTACTGAAGAGAAGGCAGGGCAGGGCCCACAGCTCAGCACCATGGACACAGGGGGGAGGGAGGTGTGCACTAGTCCTTTCACAAAAGAAAGTGTCCTACAAGAGCTCGATAAGCTCAGGGTGGACAAGGCAATGGGACCAGATGGAATACATCCCAGGGTACTAAAGGAGCTAAGGGTGGAACTAGCAGACCCATTATCAGAACTGTTTAGTGAGTCTCTGAGCACAGGAGAGGTCCCAGAAGACTGGAGAAGGGCTCATGTGATCCCACTCCACAAGAGTTCTAGCAGGGAGGAGGCAGGGAACTACAGACCAGTCAGTCTTACCTCAGTAGTGGGCAAGATTATGGAGGCACTCCTTAAGGAAAGGACAGTGCAACATCTGGAATCCATAGGAGCAGAGGATCCAAGACAGCATGAGTTTACAAAAGGAAGGTCCTGTCAAACTAATCTCATAGGTTTCTTTGACTGGGTAACCAGAGTGGTGGACCAAGGGGGAGCAGTTGATGTCACCTACCTTGACTTTGGCAAAGCTTTTGATACTGTTCCACATAGAAGATTGATTAATAAGCTGTGTAGGCTCAGGGTGGGTCAGAAGTTGGTCAACTGGGTGGCAAACTGGTTGACGGGCAGAAAACAGAGAGTGGTGGTAAACAGTATACAGTCAGAAGAGATGCAAGTCACAAGTGGGGTACCTCAGGGATCAGTCCTGGGGCCAATCCTCTTCAATATCTTCATCAGTGACATTGCAGATGGACTGGAGGGTAAGGTTTGTCTGTTTGCAGATGACACCAAGATCTGCAACAGAGCAGATGATCCAGATGGGGTGGGCAGAATGAGAAGAGATCTGGATAAACTAGCAAAATGGTCGGAAGAGTGGCACCTGGGGTTTAATGCAAAGAAGTGCAAGATCATGCACATAGGGAAGAGAAACCCTGAAGCCACCTATAGGCTGGGAGGGGAGTTACTGGCAGTCACAAGGGAAGAAAGAGACTTGGGCATCATCATCATCACCGATGACCTGAAATCATCCAATCAGAACACTAAAGCAGTAGGTAAGGCTAGGGGGATGCTGGGGTGTATTAGTAGGGGTATCACAAGTCGGAAAAGGGAGGTAATAATCCCTCTTTACAAGATACTGGTTAGGCCCCATCTGGAGTAATGTGTGCAGTACTGGAGGCCACATCTTCACAAGGACATTAACCAAATTGAGGCAGTCCAGAGAAGGGCAACCAAAATGGTGCAGGGACTGGATCAGAAAACATATGAGGACAGATTAACGGAGCTCAATATGTATACCCTAGAACAAAGGAGGGAGAGGTGATATGATCGAAACATTCAAACACTTTAAGGGCATTAACAAGGTGAAAGAGTCTAACATGTTTCAATATAAGAAAAATAGCAGGACAAGAGGACACAGCATGAGATTAGAGGGAGGCCAATTAAGGGGTAATGTGAGGAAGTTCGTTTTCACAGAAAGGGTGGTGGATGCATGGAACGGCCTACCTCAGGAAGTGGTGGATATGAATACAGTGCAGGGCTTCAAACAGGCATGGGATAGGCATAAGGGAGCAATACAGATGAGTATGAATAGATAGGCCATTGACAGAGCAAAGGCCGCTGGCACATTTATAATGTAGAAAAAGAAATGGGCAGACTGGATGGGCCATGTGGTCCTTATCTGCCGTCAACCTCTATGTTTCTATGTAAGTGCAACAGCTGGACACAAGAGAGTTGCATTTTGGGGATGCAGAAAAATTCTGGGGACTCTGCATGAGCACTGCGTGCATGAGTGACTACGCAATAAATTCTGGGGGGACTTTGCATGTGATGTACGGTCCCATTTCATTTTGTCAGCACTTGAGAATTTTGTGGACACAAGACAGATGCATTTTGGGGATGCAGAAAATTCTGGGGACTCTGTGTGAGCATTGCGCACATGAGGAACTGCACAATAAATTGTGCTGGACTTTGTATGTGGTGTACCGCTCCCATTTCACTTTGTCAGCACTTGTGAATTTTCTGGACACAAGACAGTAGCATTCTGAGGATACACAATAATTCTGGAGACTGTGTTGTGAGCACACAATGTCATAAATTATAAATTAATGTCTATTAAAAAATATATATATTTCTGGAGCCTCAGTAATGTTTACTTTGTGTCGGGACTCGTGAAGTGTTTGTCAAAAAGCAGGACTGAGCAGTGCAAGTATGCTGTGCTAAACTGCATGTGTTCAGTGTTCTTTCCTGTGTGTGCAGACACTGTCCAGCTTTGTGCAAACATGTATATGGTGTGACTTGTTGCAGTATGTAAAGAATAAAGATAAGAAAGAATATAAAATGTATATTTTATTTGTACCATCATCAGCAGTTGAGTAAGTGATATGATATTTTTTCAGAGGTCTTGGGCCACTGTGCACCTCAGTCACTCACAGTACACATGACTTTGTGGAGATAATAGCACAAAAAATGCATGCTTTTCAACAAACCATACATAACAGACATGAAATATTGCTGAGGCACCCAAAACATGTTATGGTGTTATGGTGTACAGACATTTTGAAGTCGGAATATATAACCGGTCCTGCAGTCTACTGCCACCACACTGTGCAACCACTGGTGCTGTGTCGTGTTATGGTGTACATCAACTGATACAAAACTGACACTGCTAAACTACAAAGACATCACTTATTCAAGAACAAAAAATGAAAAGAACTGTGGTAGCACAGTGTGTTGACATGTGGCAACAAGTGAACTGGACCTTATATATTTTCTGACTTTATAGTGCTTGTACACCATCCATCAAATATTTTGGGTGCCTCACCATCACCAATACTTCATGTCTGTTGCGTACGGTTTGTTGAAAAGCAGGATTTTTTGTTGCTATATGATCTCCTAAACGTTATGTGCACTGTGTGACTTAAGGTGCACTCTGGCCAGAGACCTCTGAAAAAATATCATATCACTTAGTCTGCTGATGATGATGGTGACAATAAAATATACGTTATAGAATTTGACTGCAGATAAGGGCCGCTTGGCCCACCCAGTCTGCCCATTTCCCTACCTAATGGATAAGCTGCCAATCCTAGTTAACCAACAGCCTACTTCTTCCTATCCCCACCCCTAGAATTGCCTTATTACTCTCCCACGCATGCTTGAATTCCACCACTGTTTTTGACTCCACAACCTCCTCAGGAAGGCCATTCCATGCATCCCCATCCCTCTTTGTGAAAACATACTTCCTTACATTACCTCTGAGCTGCCCCCCTTCTATCTTCAGATTGTGCCCCCTTGTTCTTGCACACCTCTTTTTCTGAAAGACGCTACCTTCTTGGACTTTGTTGAATCCCTTGAGGTACCTGAATGTTTCTATCATGTCCCCCCCTCCTTCCTTTCCTCGAGGCTATACATATTAAGCTCCTTAAGTACTCTTCATATGTCTTCCGGTGCAGACCCTGCACCATTTTAGTTGCCCTCTTCTGGACTGCCTCCATCCTGTTTATGTCTCTGTGGAGAATGGGTTTCCAGAACTGCACACAGTACTCCAGATGGGGTCTCACCAGCTGTCTGTACAGAGGGATAACAACTTCCTGTTTGTTAAATATTTTTATCTCTATTCTTTATACCATAAACACTGCAACAAGTCAGCATATGTATGTTTGCAAGAAGCTGGACAATGTCCGCAATCCACACACACACACACACACACACCGGAAACAACACTGACCGCACACATGCAGTTTAGCACATTATACTTGCACTGCTCAGTCCTGCTTTTCCACAACAGAAAGTAAACATTACTAAGGCACCGGAAATACGTCAGGGTACACATTCTTAACTTGGAGTATAACAACAGGGCAATAAGGAGCATGTATGTATGTGTATGTATATATTTAAAGTACTACTGTGGCCTTCCCTCTCTCTGATATTAAACAAAAGACAAAACACTACAGCGGTGGGGGTTGGGGGTAGGTGTGCTGCAAAAAAAAAGCTAATGGGGATCTCCTGCTAGTCCAGCAGCAGCTGGAGCATTGACACAATCTGTGATTGGTGTCGCTCTATCTTCTCCAACTGATGCTGGACACCACGCACCCTCTCATTATTTTCTTCCACCATGGCCCACAAAAGCGCAATGTCTGCCTGAGTTGCAGGCAGTGTGGGGTCCACTGGTGGTGGTACACCAGGTAGTGGTGGTGGTGAGGGTGGTGCTGGTGGAGCAGCTGCTGCTGTGGCCCTCCTCCTGCTGCAGCGATGCACAAAAGCAGCACCCTCTCCCGCTGCCACAGAAGGGCCAGCAGGTGGAGGCCTGGCCCATTCTGTAGCACCCTGTCACTCCGCCTTGTGATGGTTCACCATATGGGTGCATTGGCTCCCGTCCCCAGGTGTATCCCCTGGGGGCCACAGCGCACCTCCACACCACAAGGTCTGCATACTACCAGGCTGTTGTTCCCCCAACACAGTTGAAAAACTGCCAAACTGGAGAGCTGCAGGGGGGACCAGGCATGGGAGGGCCAGATGCAGTGCCAACAGCCTGGTCATGGTGAGGCTCGACCTGCTGCTCTGGAGGCGGTGCTCCTAGAGCTGCTGTGGCTGCCCTTGTTGGTGGTGGTGGTGCTGCTGCTGCTTCCGGCGGGGACCAAAGCTTTTTGAGCAGTCCAGCACCACCCGGCCACAACCCCACGCATGTGCACTCCTCCCCTCCTGCCAGCAATAGTGCCATGTGGTTCCACTACCCCCAGCACAGTCCCACACATTCCCTCCTCACTTGGACAGTCTAAACCCTGTCCCTGCTCCATTTCACAAACAGAAAAAAATTCCTCCTTCCCTCTCCGACTAGTAATGACTTCACAGACACTACAATACAAAACACACTCACACAACACAGGCACACACACAGTCTCACACACACAAAAAAAACTTATGAAACAAAGAAATCACAGTCACCAAAAGAAAAATGAACTGTGAAAACAGTACAAAAAAACCTTAACAATTTAGCTTTTAAAAAAGCTTTTGGGTTTCGTAAGTTTAGCAACAACAATCCTCTACTCTGCTCCTACAAAATGCCTCCTCTCTGTTACTCAGCACAGGAGAAAGTGAAAGTATCTGCTTGTATGACTCACTTTCTTCCTCCTTGGCTGAAGCATGTGACTTACAGTACTGTAAACCATGTGATGTGTAGAGGGGCTGCCTATATTGTTGTCACTCCACCTTACTTCATGTTAAGGCAGAATGACAACGCAAAGTCATAATTACAAGGCGAAATGAGCCTTTCACACTGGCCACTCCCCCGCAGCGGAATGATAAAGTGAAGTGCCCACCAGCAAAATTTAAATTCGCTACATCTCTATACATGAGATGCAGCTAGAGTGTGCATGTGCTGGTGGCAGGGGCAGGCTCTATCGTACCACACGTCAATTTCCTTTTCTCTGTCTCACTCACTTGCGCTCTCGCTAGCAGGACAAGAGGGCACAGCATGAGATTAGAGGTAGGCCGATTAAGGGATAATGTGAGGAAGTTCTTTTTCACAGAACGGGTGGTGGATGCATGGAACGGCCTATCTCAGGAGGTGGTGGAAATGAATAGAGTGCAGGGCTTCAGACAGGCATGGGATAGGCATAAGGGGGTAATACAGATGAGTATGAATAGATAGGCCATTGACAGAGTAAAGGCCTATGGCACATTCATAAGGTAGAAAAAATGGGCAGACTGGATGGGCCTTATCCTGGTTCTTATCTGCTGTGAATGTCTATGTTTCTCTCTCTCTCTCTCTCTCTCTCTGTCAGCCAGTCACTTTCACTCTCTTACTCTCAAAAGCAGCACCATTTTTTTTTCTCAGAGAGCTTGAAGTCCACATTCATCCTTTTCAAAATCAGCCATGTCAGACAAATTCCTAATGCATCTGGAAAAAGAAATATGAGAAGCATAAATATGAGTTCTCATCCAACTCTAACACCTGAAGAGCTTACATTACTTGAAACCCAAAAAGATGAAGCGAATCCACAAGAAAGAAACACACAGTGGGCACTGTTAGTTTAGAACAGCTGAGAAAACAGCAGAAATGTTCAACTGGATTTTAAGAATGTCCCATCACAAATTTGTGGGACACTAGGATGCTTCTATGGAGACGTAAGGCAATGTGATGGGCAGCAGTACCATCTTTCATGTTTCTTAGGTCTAAGAGCTGGGCTAAACCATAACATCACTAGCTCCTCTGTCAGTAGAATTATAAATACAGGTTACTCACCTGTAACAGGAGTTCTAGGAATGGTATATGTTGTTCATCCACACTATCTGGCAGGTTCCTTACCGCTTTAAATCTTGCCGGAAGGTCTTCAAGCTGGCTCCTCCCACCCACCCAGGTGGTAAAACTCTCGGCTCCGCCCCATGATGCCAGATCTAGCCCGCTGGAAGCCAGGTTGTGCATCGAGGCCAGGGAGGTCGGGTGGGTCATGTGGATGAACAAAATATACCATTCCTAGAACTCCTGTTATGGGTGAGTAACCTGTATTTCTAGGGACATGGATATGTTGTTCATCCACACTATCTGGCAGACTCCTAGCAGTTCTCCGGGAGGAGGGAGGCAAGGCGTACACCCCCTACTTAGGAATAAAGACTGGAGAACCGAAGCCCCAATCAGCATCCCGGTGTGACCCAAGGTCGATGTGGTAGGGAGAAAAACGGTATGTGCCAACTTCCAGGTAGGAACCCTGCGGATATCCTGGATAGGGGCATCCTCGGAAGCAGCCACCGATGCAGCGGAAGGGCGGGTAAAATGAGCACTTATCCCTCTGGGAGGCTCCATGCCCGCCCACCTATAGCGGAGATCTATGCAGGAGGTGACCCACCCGCTCATCGTCTGCTGGCTGCAGGTCTGCCAGGTGCGGCTTCAGCGTAGATGACAAACAGCTGGCAAACCTCTCCCGAATTTCAGCTCTACGCTCCCTGGGAAGGCGAGTGCTCAGTCAGGGTCCCAATGGATCCTATATGTGGTCTCCGAGGTGTGAATGGGATTGAACCCCGGCAGAGACGATACCAGGTTGGGGAAATGCTCCGCCACCACCTACGGAAGGAGCTTCCGGTGGGGCGCAGGACAACCTTGTCCGTGTGGAAGACCAGATAGGGAGACTCAAAGGAGCGCCTGGAGCTCTCCCAGCCTTCTGGTTGGCGTGGTAGTCCCAAGAAGGTGTTCTTCCACAACAGGTGGGAGAATCGCACCTGTGCAGAGGTTCGAACGGCTTACTCGCGAGCTAAGCCCATACCAGCATAAGATCTCACAGAGGTGGAGATACTCTCCCCGGAGAGGAAGTGTGATCAAGGCCTTGGAAAGTGCCAGATCACATTTCCTGTGCCACTGACTACCTTCCGGCCCGCGCCCGGAAGACAGGGGTGGCTGCCAGGAGCACCTTAAGGGTCGTCGACCGAAGCCCTTGCTAAAGAAGAAGAATGGACCACAGGTAGTCCGGAATGCTCGCCGAGGAACAGGAGAGGGGCCAGGCGCTATCCGAACACCAAATGGAGAACTCTACCATTGGAAGGCATAGCATATCTGGTCGACTCCTGGCAGGACGCCTCAACAACGTCAAGGACCTCGCTGGAAGACCCAAGGCCTAGCCACTAGCCGCACAGGGGCCAGGCCACCAGGTGCAGAGATTGAAGGACCGGATGGAATACCTTACCATGATAACACAGATCAGGACCAGGCGGGCTGGAAGCCGCCTCGGGATGAGACTGAGAAGAGCTGGATACCAGAGCTGGCAGAACCAGTCTGGGGCTGCCAGAATCACCTGCGCCTAGTCCCTCCTCGACTTGCCTGTGGGTCAAGGGAAATGGGGGAGAGGCATAGAAGAGGCCCGGGGTCCGCAGCCTCAAAGGCATCCCCTACAGCGAACCTCGCTGAGGGGGCCGGCATAAGACAGTCTTGGCCTCGCATTCTCCCTGGAGAGAAAAAAGGTTCACTCGAGGCGTGACCGAGAGGGAGAAAGATCTTGTGCTACCTCCGGCAGGGAAGACCACTCGTGAAGCGCAGCCCCTATCCGGCTTAGGGCAGCAGCCAGGGTGCTGGAGGCTCCTGCCATCGAAATGGCTCGGAAACCGCCTCCTGACTGTGCACAAGACCAAATGCGGAGAACCTCCTTATGCAATGGCAAGGGGCTCATCCGACCCTGGCAGGTTAGGTAGCACATGGTCGTGGTATCGCGTCCGCTGGACCTAAATCATAGACCTCGCACAAACGGAGCGAAACAGTGCGAGCTAAGCGGACCGCCTGGAGCTCCAGCAGGTTGAAATGGCATCGGGACTCCCGAGGGGACCAGAGGCAGTGCACTCTGTGTTCCCCTTGATGGGAACCCCCACCCATCAGAGATGGATCGGTCGGAGAAGACCATCGGCTCGGGGCGGAGGAACGGGATGTCCTCCTGCAGATGAGCAGGAATGGTCTGCCGTAGGAGAGCGTTCCCCAACCCCTGGGCTGCTGTCACGGGCTGGTCCAAAGGATCACAGCGTTGTGACCACTGGCTGGCCAGCCCCCATTCAGGGGACGCATGGACCAGCGAGTCCAAACGGACCACGGTGGTGCAGGCCGCCGCGAGGCCCAGGAGGAGCAGGAAGTCCCGGACAGGGCGCAACTGTCCAGTCAGACATGACTAGGTAAAGAAGGAAGAACCACGGCCCTGTCCGCCGGGAGCCGAGCTCTGGCTCAAGAGTCAAGCTCTGTCCCGATGAAAGGATTACCCACTTAGATACGAGTTCCAACATAGCTCCATTAGAGAGGAGACCGGTCTGAGAGCAACCTAGAGGGCCAGAACTCTGGACCATACCCCTCCGCCCTAGAGGAGTTGCAGTCAGGCCGCCATCCGGGTAGGGGTACGCCTGGACCCTTCGGAGCCGCAGGAATGCTGCTGAGAAGAGACCGAAGGGTAAGGCCTGGAACTCGAAAAGAGATCCCCTGCTATAGAAGCAGAGGAGCCTCCCAAGAAACGGATGGATCGAAGTGTGAAGAAATGTCCTGGAGGTCCAGGAAATAGAGCCACATGCCTCATTCCAAGGATGGCATATCTGAGTCAGAGTGACCATCCCGAGGTCCAAAACCTTAAGAAGCTGTTCAGGTCGTGCTGGTCAAGGATGGGGCGCAAGCCCCCCATCCGTTTGGGGACCAGGAAAACCTGGACACAAAACCCGGGTCTGGAGGAGGATCCGCTACCTTCCTGATCACCTCAATCTCGAGGGTCAGGGCAAATCGGCTCAGTGGGCCGACAGCGAGGCTGCGGACCCCGTGGCCCCCTGAGGGGTGATGGCTCGAAAGGGTGGGACCTGCTTGAAATCCAGAGGTAGGACCTTCCCCTAGCACCTCCGACACCCAGCAGTCCGTGATGAAAGCGGACCGGGCGGAGCTGTCTCCTCACGGGGGGACACGGGTAGGGGTGACGAGGCCGGGGACGGCGCCCCTCAGCCCGTCACTGAGCAGGCTTGGAGGAGGAACTGGCCGAGGGAGCTCCTGAGCCTATACCTCCTTGTTTCCCTTTGGGGGAAGCCGTTGGCTTGGGGTCAGGATGCCCAACACAAGCCTGCTGGCCCTCATGCTGGTGTTCATGGGCCAGTCGTGCCGCAGGGGCCAAAGGACAAAGGAGCTTACGCAAAGGTTGCCGGCGGCCCTTATCCCTCTGGGCGGGGGAGACCAAGTCCAGAGTGTCATTGGACTTCTTGGTCCCCTGGAGGTGTCCCTCCACTCCAGGGCCGAAGAGGTCAGTCCCCAAGAAGGGGATGTCCACCAACTTGTGCTGGGTATCCGTTGAGAAGGTGGATATCCTAAGCCACGCCCTGCGGCGCATGGCCACTGAGGCTGCTACTGACCTGGCACAGGAATCACCTATGTCCAGAGCAGTCTGAAGCTGCTGCTTCACCACCGGCCTACCCTGGTCCTGCACCCACCGGACCGTGGTCCGCAGGTCAGCCGGGAGATGAGGAAGCACCTCATCCAGGGAGCCCAAGAGAGCGTGGGAGAAATGTGCCATCAGCGGGCCGAGCTGGCTTGTCGGAGGCCTAGGAGGACGCGGGCGAACCTTCGCCAACATAATCCATCCTTTTGACTCTTTGTCGGGGCCTATCCACATCCTGAGATCTACAGAACGCTGGAAGACATTATCGGTGACTAACCCCTCAGCGGAGGAGTGCTCCGAAAAACCGGGCAAAGAACCGACAGCGACAGAGTATTTCCTGGCCATCCTGGCCGAGGACGCAGGACAGGAAGTAGGCCGCTGCCAAAGCTCCAAGGCCGGGCCGACGATGGCCTCGGCCACCGGGAAGGCCTCCGAGGGTGAACCCCCTTGGTCTAGAATCTCCGTCAGGGGATAAGAGGCCCGTTTGGAAACGGGTTCGAGCTGCATCCTGGTAAACTCCGAGATGAGCCTAAGCAGACCCAGAAAGGACGATGGGCTGTCATCCACTGAGTGGTCCGGGGCGGACCCTGGGCACTCCCGTCTGGGGAACATGGAGGAGTTCTCATCGGACTCCGAAGGGTCTGCAAAGAGCTGCCTCAGGCCTGAGCACTCTTCACCACGAGGGCGGGCGGAGTGAGGTGACAAGATAACCTGCGGGACAGGTCGATCTGATCGAGGTTCCACCTAATCGGTGGGGCAGCGAGATCTGGTCGAACAACCGCCCAGAAGTGGGCACCGACTGCAGCGAAGGACATGCGCCAGCCGCTCAGGCGGCAGTTGCTTGATAGACGGGGAATGAATCGGAGTCGATTGATTCCCGGACAACAGTATCTGCTGCTACATGAGCTCCTCGAAACGTTGACGCCATCTGCATCGAAGCCTCTCCTCATCCGAGGAGGGAGACGAGGAGGAATGGTATTGCCACTTAACTCGGTGCCCTGACCGAGACCGCCGAAGTCGGCGGGAGCTGCTTGACCGAGAAGAGGACCGAGACCGAGACCCAGATCCTCGGCGAAACCGAGGGCGGGTCTGGGAAGGAGCGGGGGATCCCCACTCTTCCCTCGGCTCGGACGAGAAGACCGAGGACTGTCGCCCCGAAGGTGCAGGCAGAACCTCAGCCACCACCGGGAAAACCGGCGAAGGGTTGACTGCTCCTGCAGTCGACCGCCTGTGCCGGGTCGAGAGAAGACTACAACGCGATGGGAGATCTTAGCCAGCTGGCTAACCTGAGGGACACCGTGAAGCCAGCGGCCTGAGCCTACCAACCCGAATCAAGGTCGGTCGGTAGACAGGGGAAGGGGAACTCTCCCGCTCCCACAAACACCGATGATTGGACTTACCCTGCGACTCCCTTGACCTGGGCCGAGAGGCAGGTCCCGATGCCCTTCTCCCTTTGAGGAAAGGAACTGGCGAAGCTCCTTGAACGAAGCTGAATGAGAGGAACTCAAAGAGAGCGGGATAAGCGGCGCGACCGAGGAGGAGGGGGATGCAGCCTTGGCCGCCGCCTCCTCCATGGAGGCAGAGAGATCGAGCTGCTCAGCCGAGACGGCCGCCTTGGACACACGCCCGATAAGCCTCTAAAGATTTTTCCGACACGGAAAAAGACCCCCAGGTCACTTGAGCCCCAAGCAGGCTGCACGATCCTCCAGGGCGTTGATCGAAGAGGCGCAGCACAATCCGCAAACTCGCAGATCATGGTCCAAGTCGAGGCAGTACGCACGCGGGAGTGGGGCGGTCCTGGAGGAATTACCCGGCGCCTCCAAGAGCTGGAACGAGATATCCACGCGAGCCAAGGGAAGAAGACGTTTTAGAAAACTTCCAAACTAAATTCGGACAACCGAATAATCAGGAGCTAGTCGAAAACGCAGAGCGTTAAGGAGGGAACCTGAGCTTCCAAGCGGTAAGGAATATCTGGAGTCATGGGGCAGAGCCGAGAGTTTTACCACCCGGGTGGGTGGGAGGAGCCAGCTTGAAGACCTTCCGGCAAGATTTAAAGCAGCAAGGAACCTGCCAGATAGTGTGGATGAACAACATATCCATGTCCCTAGAAACATTATTTCAGATCCAGAAATGAAACCTGCCAATATAGAATTTCTAGTACTCTGTAAGAAACACAGACAAGAAAAAAAGACACCATCATATATCACCCTCTTATTACTCCAGCAGACCTCCTGAAACTCCATAACTCCCCAGTACTATCACCACTAACTGCAGCTGGTCTTCTGTGTAAAGTGTGGGTAGATGACCAGTTTGGGATGGCTATCGGGGATGGGAGGGCCTCCATCAATTAAAACCTGAAGACTCAGAAGTAACAAAAATGAAAATGGTGAAGAATTCATTAGGCTCAAGTTTAATGAGTTCACAAGAGAGATCACGTGATGCCTCGCGCTGTATAGTCGCTGGCTTAAGCACTCCCGCTGATTCCTCCTCTAACCCCTGATTTAAGTTCCTACTTCACTCCAAAGTAGTTAAAATCGAGTAGAACTACTAGTCTACAAGCCTACCGAGATTAGTGGAAGCAAACCTGTGTAACCCCCAAGGGGCACTATCCCAAGGGCTACTACCCCTGCCTGCCCTAACTGCAGCAGGACGAGGGGCCCAGATCCATTGGCGGGTACCTCCACCCAGAGGTCGGGGTTAGAACAGTCGAGGTTGACTTGGTCATAGCCCTCTGGGTTACTGCAACCCCCCTTTCTTCCCGCTAGTGGCCCAGGCAGTTCAATTTCAGAGTCCTTACCATATACACTTACCCCCTGGCTCGAACCAGTCAGCTCACTCCGAGGACCCCCTGGAAAGTAAGGTACAGTTACACCACATTCACTGTGTAGTATTCCACCATTAATAAACAGACTAGCCAGTGTACTTTTGCAAAACAAGCAATCTGATTTATTTGAGGGGAGATAACAAGGACCGGGGGGGATTCAGGTTGATTAGCTTACCACTACAATATATGAAAATCTACCTATGGCTCTGTGCACAGGCCTAACCTATTAATTACTGTCTATGGGTACCTAAGCCCTAATGACTAGTTCCTCGATGCAGCTGGTTGGGGCCCTGACACAAGCGAGCGTTTAATTCCTGAGAAGATCAGATGGAACCAGAAAGCTCAATTAGTGCAGTCAGCAATACAACAAAATGATTTTGCCTTTGTTTGTAAGCTTTAACAGGGAGCTACCCTGATCCAGTACTCACAACTCCAGCATAGAAACATAGACTTTGACGGCAGATAAGGACCGCTAGGCCCATGTAGTCTGCCCATTTCCCTACCTACTGGATAGGCCGCAGATCCTAGTTAACCAACAGCCTATTTCTTCCTACCCCCCACAAGAATTGCCTTATGTCTGTCCCACGTATTCTTGAATTCTCCCAGTTTTAGACCCCACAACCTCCTCAGGAAGGCTGTTCCATGCATCCACTACCCTCTCTGTGAATAATACTTCCTCACATTGCCCCTGAACCGCCCTCCTTCTATCTTTAAATTGTGTCCCCTTGTTCTTGCAAGTCTCTTTTTCTGAAAGATGCTACCCTCTTGGACTTTGTTGATTCCACTGAGGTACTTAAAAGTTTCTATCATGTCCCCACTCTCCCTTCTTTCCTCAAGGGTATACATATTAAGCTCCTTTAGTCTCTCCTCATACGGCTTCTCTTGCAGACCCTGCACCATTTTAGTTGCCCTCCTCTGGACTGCCTCTATCCTATGTCCTTGTGGAGATGGGGTCTCCAGAACTGGACACAGTACTCCAGATGGGGTCTCACCAACTGTCTGTACAGAGGGATAACAACTTCCTGTTTTCTGCTGATGATGCCTCTCCCTATACATCCCAGTATACCCCAGCCCTCCCTACTGCCTTCTCACATTGCTTGCTAACCTTAAGGTCATCTGATGTAAGTTACCCCAGGTCCCTTTCCTTTGTTGTTGTTGTTACTACTGCCCCACCCATTGTGTATTCTTCCCCTGGGTTCTTGCTTCCCAGGTGCATTATTTTGCACTTCTTTGCATTGAATCCTAGCTGCCAGACTTCTGACCATTCCTCCAACCTTGCCAAGTCCCTTTTCATCCTTTCCATGCCTCCTTGTGTATCAACCCTGTTGCAGATCTTTGTGTCATCTGCAAAAAGGCATACTTTTCCTTCCAGTCCCTCTGCAATGTCACTGATGAAAACATTAAAAAGGACTGGACCCAATACTGAACCCTGCGGTACCCCACTAGTAACCCCCCTTTCTTCAGAATAGACTCCATTTACAATTACCTTCTGTGTCCTGTTGTCCAGCCAATGTTTTACCCAGGCTACCACCCTGGGTCCCAATCCCAGGCTGGTTAATTTGACTATTAATCTTTTGTGTGGGACTGTGTCAAATGCCTTGCTAAAGTCTAGGTAGGCCATGTCCACAGCCCTTCCCTGGTCTACTACTTTGGTCACCCAGTCAAAGAAATCTATTAGATTTGTCTGACATGACCTTCCCGCTGAGAACCCATGCTGCCATGGGTCTTATGCTCCACTGGCCTCTAGGTACTCAACTGCTCTTTCCTTCAGAAGTGACTCCATCACTTTCCCTACCACAAAGGTCAGACTGACAGGTCTGTAGTTTCCTGCCTCTGTCTTGGTCCCACTTTTGTGAAGGGGAATCACATCCGCCTTCCTCCAGTCCTCGGGTACTACACCATCCTCCCATGATTTATTAAAAAGAGCAGTGGTTTCACTAGTTCCTCCCTTAATTCTTTTAGAATTCTGGGGTGAATTCCATCAGGACCCATTGCTTTGTCCACCTTCAGTTTTAGGAGTTCTTGCAGAACCCTTTCTTCTGTGAAAGGACTGGGATCGACCCCCCTATCAAGAGTGATTCTGTTAATTGGATTAGGCACTCCCCCCTCCTCTTTTGTGAATACTGAGCAGAAATATTCATTCAGTATTCCTGCTTTTTCACTGTCCCCCTCTGCCCACCCACCGTTCATTCTATTCAGCCTCACTATCCCTCCCTTTGTCTTTCTATGCTCGCTGATGTACCTATAAAAGGTTTTATCCCCCTTCTTAACTGAGTTGGCTATCTTTTCCTCAGTTTGGGCCTTTGCTATTCTGACTTCCCTCCCTGCTTCCTTCTGCCTTAACTGGTACAGCTCTCTGTCCTGCTCCTTCTGTGTTTCCTTATACTTCTGGAATGCTATCTTTTTCTTCCTGACTTTCACAGCCAACTCTTTTGAGAACCATAGTGGCTTTTTCTTTCGTTTTGATTTGTTTATTTGCTTCACACAAAGGCTTGTTGCCTCTGTGATGGCAGTTTTGATAATTCCCCATTGTTGCTCCACACCTCCTTCTAGCCTGTTTGCTAGTGCTTTTCTGAGGCACTCTCCCATCTTGCCAAAGTCAGCCCTCCTGAAGTCCAGTACCCTCACTTTTGTATGGCTTGACTCTGTAGCTGAGTTTAACGTGAACCACACTGTTTGATGGTCACTTGTTCCCAGGTGGCAACCCACTTCTAGATCTGAGATCCTCTCACTGCCCCTCTGCTTGAGAGCAAGGTCTAAGATTGCCCCTCACGAGTGGGTTCCGAAACTAGCTGTCTAATGCCTGCCACCTGTAGGGCATCAAGAATGGCCCTGCTCTTGGATGTGGCTGCAGAAAATGTGCTCCAGTTAACATCTGGCATATTCAGGTCTCCCATCAACAGTATCTCCCCTTTCTCTGCCATTCTAAGAATGCCTTCTATCATATCCTGGTCCATTCCTTCCCCCTGACATGGGGGTCTGTACACAACCCCTGTGCGGATTGTGGTGCCCTTTCCAGTCTCCAAGGTGACCCACAGTGCCTCCTCTCCTCCCTGTTTACTCTTTTGTTCAGTTTCTTTTATCCCTTCCTTTACATAAGAGAGCTACTCCTCTCCCTCTTCTCCCCTGCCTGTCTCTCCTGTAGGTTATGTACCCTGGTATGTTAACATCCCAGTCATGGTTCTCTGTGTACCATGTTTCTGTGACTGTTACGATATCCAGGCATCCCTCTTCCATTAAGGCCATCAGCTCAGGGAGCTTGTTGCCCAGACTACGGGCATTGGTACTCATTACCCTCCATTTCCTGATGGCCTTACTTCCTTTTGCCCCATCCCTGTCCTTCTTGCCTTTGTCACTGTCTCCATTTACCCCTGCCCTTCTCCCTATCGACACCTCTATGTTGGTGTTTGCCGCACTTACTACCATGATTATTTGGGGGGGGCTAGGGTTTTCCTGCTCCTTTCCAGTGCCTCCCCCCTTGGCTAGTTTAAAGCTTGCCAATGAAGCATTTAAACCTATCACCTGGGATCCTGGTTCCCTCCGGACAGATGCAGCCCATCATGCCAGTATAGGCTTGCATCACTCCAGGTGGACTCCAGTCCCCAATGAAGCCAAATCCCTGCGTTCCACACAGTTTTTAACCACTGATTGAATCCCATAGTGCGGAACACCTAGCCTCTCCTATGCCATAGATGGGTAGCACCTCCGAGAGAAGTTACGTGCATGCTACTTGACTAAGGCCCTCCCCAATTCCACAAACTCTTCCTGCACTTCTCTAATCCCTTTCTTAGCCAGGTCATTTGTCCCTAGGTGGACAATGACATCCAGCTCCCTCCCCTGTGCAGCTGCTCCGGCAATCCTGAGGATTTGCTCCCTGTCCCTCCAAGCCATGGCGCCAGGCAGGCACCTTACCTCCCTCTCCCCTTCCTCCCCCAGTTCTACCTTCCTAACAATGGAGTCCCCCACCAGGAGTTGTTTCCTTCCCTGCAGGGTCCCCTGCCACCCTCCTGTGGGTCTCCTTTGTGGAGGTCCCAGCATCCTCCTTGGTCTCCACTGTGGGTGCCTCCATAGAGGAACCACACTTTGCCAGAATGGCATAGGAATTGTGGAGAGGTACAACTGGAGGATGCGCCCTGTTCCACCACCCTCACCCTCCCTGGAGCCCACTGTGGTCCAACTGCTCCTCTTTCTTGGCAACCTCTGAGGCAACGGCAGTGGCACTGGTGGTCCCTGGATGGAAGAGGAGGTCCCACAAATCCTGGCCAACTCAGCCTGGAGATGAGCAACCTCCTCCCTCAGCCCAGAGAGGTGCCTGCAGATGGGACAACACCGCATCCTCCAGAACATCTCCCGGAAGACTGCTGCTCCATAGCCACTGCACTGCACCACTCCAATCATGTCTTATTTCTGGCCCATTAACTGTTTGCAATCCTTACTCTTTCCTCTGTTTTTTTTTCTCTCTCTCCTTACTTTCTGCCTGTGTGCCCTTTAAGCTCCTGATTGTCCTGTTCTGAGACAAGAATATCCTATATTTCTTAGTAGACCACTTACTTGCTCAGAGGCAGACCTTCAGCAGCTAGAGGGGGCTGGAGAGCTACTCTTGCCCTTCTAGGACAGTGGGTCCTTGGTGGTTCTGTGATCACTCACTTCCTGCCCCTAAACAGGAAGTTCCTGTTGTCAGTCAAATCCTGTGCCTATAAAAATAGAACTAGCTTTGGGTGGGGGGGGAGTGAAGGAGGGCAATATAGTCCCAGCAGAGAAGTTCAGTCACACAGCAGTCCTTTCTCCTGGTGTCTTCTGCCAAGCTATTAGCAGAATCTTTCTAAGGCAGTCTTTAAATGTAGCGTCCTTCTAGCTAAGCCACTCCTCCTACTTACCAGATCTTTCTACAAGTAATTTAAACCTCACAGCAGTTAATTCCTTTCAGTCACCTGAGATTTACACCTAGATAACTCTTCAGATACCCATTCAGTTCAGTTAACCCAAACACACCTTTTTTTTTTTGTATGTTAGTTTTTTTACCCTAAATTAAAGGTCCAAGTACAAAAGTTCTTCTACTTTAGTCCCAGCAGAGAAGTTCAGTCACACAGCAGTCCTTTCTTCTGGTGTCTTCTGCCAAGCAGAGAACCACTCCTTCACCACTTGCAGGGCTGAGCCTGAGCTTCAACGGCCTCCTCACACATTTATATGGAAAACAACAGAGGGGTACCATACCAAGCAGCTGCTCCTTGGACCCAAACAAACTCACAGCTATCGGAAGTCTCACTGCAACTTCCACTTTCCTGACAGACCGAGCGCGAATTAGCAGATTCTCCAGTCCTCTTCAGGTTGAGTCTGGTAGGTAGCTGTGCTTGTACACAGCCTCCTCTGACTGCTGCCCTCGCAGATTTAATCCGGGGAATGCTGGCGATGCAAACAGCCGCCTGAGGCCCTTCACACACGAACACTCAACGCGCAGGAGCTCAGAGCTCCTTCCTCACTCACAGTCACAACGCATCTGCCCCTAACAGCATGGGGCAATCCTTACAGCTCGGGCGCTACCTGATTCCATTGGCTGGTTACAACTGTCAGTCACTTAATCTGGCCCTCAATGGTACGAAAAGGCGCCATGGCCCATAATGCCACTTCCAAGAATTACAGGCTGTGTCCCCATTGGTCAGCTGGCTCCATCTAAAGTCCTGGTTTCTGGTTGGCTGCTTTTTTACTCCAGATTGGATACCCCCTCAATCCTATTGGACCGCTTGAACTGTCCTGGTCCAAGATGGAGGGGCACAGCACACAGAGTCCCATCTGCAACAAAAGCAGGTTAAACAAAACTGCATTTTCACTGTCACTCTAAATGATTTCAGGCAAATAGTTACACCTATCAAGGGGGCTCCCCTGGCGCTTTCAGTGACCACAAAGAGGTGCAATTACAGTACAGCTCAAGCGGGACTTGAGCAGGGAAACACACATCCCCCTCATAAACAATGATTCTGCCTGCAAGCATATGGCTCTTAAAGAGACAGTACATGGAGGCTTTCAAAAGCACTCACAACCCCCACATTTAGTGGCCTTACGCCGAATGCCAGCCAGGCACTGAGCATTCAAACAAGCTCCAAGAAGGCTTTTAGGAACCCCCAATTGTAGGGGGGTTACACTTGGAAGGAACAGTCTTGCTGTGGAAGCAGGGAAGCGATTTGCACCACTGCATCACTCCCCGCCGATCACGCCTGAAAAAGCTCCTAAAAAAGCGAAGGCTCAAACTGCATCTGCAACTTGGAGAATTACCACAGCTACGGAGACTACTCCTTTATCCCTGGATCACTTCCTTGAAGAGTTTTGCCCTTTCAGGAATGAAGTAAGATCGTTAAGGGAAGAAGTAAAGGCAGTGACAAGTAAACTTGAGGATTTGGCACAAAACACTGGAGAGTGCGAGATCCGCCTAATATCGCTGGAAAAGAGGGTAGAGAAGGTCGACCCGGCCATGGCACTTGTTCGGCAGAAGCTGGTTGAACTAGAGGCTAAGGTTGAGGACCTTGAGGTAAGAAGCCGCCTAAACAACATGGTGGTTATTGGGCTCCCAGAGCGTAGGGAAGGCTCCAGTGTGGTTCTATTCGCCCAAAAGTTGGTCCAAAAAATAGCGGAAAGAGCACACCAGGCTCTATGGCCCATGCCACCATCAGGGGCTCAGCCCAGGACATTCATCTTTAAGTTCCTTAACTATCAGGAATGACAGCACTTATTAGCTAAAGTTAAGGAGCTGAAGGAGGTGCTTTGGAAAGGATCCCCGATTCGCATTACCCAGGACCTCCTCCCTTCGGTGTGCCAAAAACGGGCTGAATTTCACAACGTGGTATCCAAACTAACTGCTGCAAACATCCGATTTCAAATGTTGTACCCTGCTAATTTGCAAGTATCAATAGACAGGAAATGGATCTCTCTTGAAGAACCGAAGTCGGCAGAGCTGGGGATTAAAAAGCTACTCCCAAATCTGTTTTGAGATGGGTGAGGCCTTATCCGAGGATAGGGGGATGAGATACATCAGTGTGTTCATTGGGACTGCTGCGTATGCATGAGCAATTATGTTTTGAAGCTTCAGATTAAGTGACTGAAGAGCTCTATTTATACAATACTTGCTTCGAGGGGCTGAGGGAATATCTCTTGTGTGGAAAATATTTCCAGCACTTAGTTAAGGTGGACTTTTTTGTTTTTTTAATACTACAGTATGGAAGAGGCCTGCGAATGTGGGGTTTCAATTCCATCATGCATTCAGAAGGCAGTGCGTAAGAAAAAGTCCCTAAGGACATTCAAAAGGACAAATTAACTGTTTTGTTCACATGGTACTTTTTGCTTTTTATTTTGGGGGAGAATTTATCCCATGTACCAGGTTTTAGTTTTAAACTGGGATCTCTGTAGGCCCAAAGCATTGTTTCCAACCTGCCTCACACTAGCATATTTAGGGTGGTGACCTGACCCTGTCGCAAGGAGCTCCTAAGGACTCCGGGATTTATGGCAGTAGTTATGGGGCTTTATTTTTGTTATTTCCTCCTTTTTTTTGGAATAGAATCTTTGACTGGTGTAATTTAGCACCAGACCTCGTATTGAAGGTTATATACACTTTGGAGAGAATAAGTTGGGAATGTTTAATATAAGAAAGTGCGCAGACCTTCCCTGCACTACTACTGCCTGGTTACGATGGGCAGGAAGGTAGGGATTGATAGTATTTCTGGATCAGGTAATAAACGGAAATGTACAACATAAGTAGCTAAAGGGGTAGAGGAGGGGATCGGAGAAAGTATGGTGACGACACAGTAAAGGGAATCACACACTGTAAAGCTGAGGGACAGGGGGGTGTGGGGGTCCTCCTTTCAGATCCTGGG
This sequence comes from Neoceratodus forsteri, assembly GCA_016271365.2. Lineage (NCBI taxonomy): Eukaryota > Metazoa > Chordata > Ceratodontiformes > Ceratodontidae > Neoceratodus > Neoceratodus forsteri. The sequence goes on from CM057449.1 coordinate 742,957,150, forward strand.
TGCAATCTGGGTATGTGACTGAGGAAATAACAGGGGGACAGATTCGGAGGGAGGAAAGTATAAGAAATTGTTTGTTTTGGGGTTGGGGGAGGATGGGCTTTATGCAAGGGGAAGGGGGAGATAGGAGGGTCAGCTTGGCACAGAGTATTGTGGGTTTAGTCTATATCAAGGTTAATGGACTCAACTGGCTTTAAAGATTTTGTATGCTCCAAATGGCAGGGGCCAATAAATTTGTATCATGGAATGTGAGGGGGTCTTCACTCTAAAATAAAAAGATATCAAGTGTTGAAGCACATCAGTCTGCTTAGAGGAGGCCTTACGTTTCTTCAGGAGACATACCTTTTGGAATCGGAAGGGGCCCTCCTGAGGAGACAATATGTAGGTCAGGTTTTCAGTGTAGGGGATAGCACTCAGAGTTGAGGGGTGGCTATTTTAGTGTCCAGGAGTATTCCCTTCAAATCCAAGCAGATTGTTAGAGATCCATAGGAGCATAATATAATTATAAAAGGTATGCTGGAGAGAACTTCTATAGTTTTGGGATGTGTATATGGGCCCAATAATGACCCCCATTATGTTTTACTGATTTGATGAAGATAATGGCCCCATTTGCCATAATTCCATGTATTATAGGGGGGATTGGAATCTACCCTTTTCCCCAGACTTAGATAAATCAGACCCCAAAAGAAAAAAATTATCTCCAGTACAACAGGTTATCAGAGAGATGGTAGATCATTTCAGACTAGCTGATCCCTGGAGGATATTGTACCCTACCTTAAAGGAATTTACTTTTAGGTCTAGTGTGCACAATTCCTCCTCTCGGATAGACTATTTTTTAATTAGGCAGTCCCTTTTGAGAGGGGCTGTGTCAGCTGGGATTACTCCTGGGGTAATTTCTGACCACTCGGCAGTAGTTTGTGATCTGTGTCTGTCACCGGATACGATGCAAAATTCAATGTGGAAGCTGAATAGCCAGCTCCTCTAGGAGCCCAAAATAGTAGATCTTATTAATGAGGAAATTAGGGAATTTACTAGGCTGAATTTAAATTCTACAACCCGACCAGACCTTGAGTGGGGAGCTTTAGAATGTATCTTACGGGAAACATTTTATTAACGTGGTGTCTCGTAGGAAGAAAGAAAGGTACCAGAAAGCTCTCTCCCTACTATCTAGAATGTGTACTTTAGAAGCCTCACAGCACTTTGTCACTGCCCAAATGGATACGGAGTTACTGGTGGGATTAAGAGACCAATATAGCCCCTTCTCAGGGAAAAAGCCGAATATGCCATTTTAAAGTCAGGGGTAACTTATATTGACCAAGGCGAGAAGGCAGGTCATCTTTTAGGTCTCAGATTAAAAAAAGTTGAATCCTCCCGCATAGTCCAGAGTAACAGATTCCAACAGATGGGGGAACTCTGCCTTACTTCTCAAGAAATCACTGCTGAATTTGAAGATTTTTATAAAGCTCTTTATAAGCCAATGGTGAATAGGCCCACTCCTGAAGTTATGAAGCAATACTTTCAAACACTGGACCTCCTGACACTTACCTTAACCCAACAGGAGTTTCTAGTGGCCCCCATCACAGAAAAAGAAATTTTAATAGCTATAGCTTCACTAACGGCGGATAAAATCCCAGGCCTGGATGGGTATTCTCCCAACTTTTACAAAGTCTTAGTAAATTAATAGTTCACTGGTTAGGCTGTTTATTTGATTGGATGCTAGTGGGGAACCCGTTAGATAGTTCCCTACTGGAGGCCAGCATTGTGGTACTACATAAGCCTGAAAAAGATCCAGAACTGACAAGTAGTTACCGTCCGATTTCATTACCGAATTGTGATATTAAAATTTTAGCAAAGCTTCTTGCTACTAGACTTAAAGAGGTTCTCCCTGACATCATTCGTCCAGATCAAATGGGATTTATGCAAGGGCACCAGTCAGCGGACCATTTTCGGAAACTGGCAAACATCTTCTCCACATCCAGGGATTTGGACATGCCAGCTTGTCTCCTGTCTCTGGACGCAGAGAAGGCATTCGACCATGTAGATTGGCAATTCTTATTTTTGACTATGAGCAAGTTTGGCTTCCCTGCTAAATTTATTGATTGAACTGCCTTCCTGTATCAAAACCCCCAGGCTAGAATATATTGTAATGGGGTCCTCTCTGAAAGGTTCTCCTTATACTCCGAAACTAGACAAGGATGCCCCCTGTTTCCTCTGCTTTTTGGTATCTATCTAGAGCCACTGTTATTTAGGTTAAGGTCAAACGAGGGTGTGCAGTGAATCTCTGTAGGGCAATACGTGCTTAAGTTATCTGCCTATGCTGATGATGTGCTTCTTCACTTGCTTCAACCATCCAGATCTTTCTCCAATGCTTTGACTATCATAGCTGAATTTGGGTCTGTGTCTAATTATAAAATTAACCTAAATAAGACTACTGTTTTTCCCCTGAATCACAGATGTCCAGGATATTTCCACATTGGGGGTACAATGGAGTTTTAAATGCATAAGATACTTGGGTCTTAATGTTGTCTAGGAATGAGAGTATCATGAAAAAACTGAATTTTGATTCTTTGCTGAAAACTGTTCAACAGGACTTTAAATGGTGGCAATCTCTTCCTATCTCTCTGTGGGAGAGAATCAGTATAATTAAAATGAATATTTCACGAAGAATATTTTATCCCCTTAACAAGCTAAATATATGGTTGCCCCAAGTATGGTTTAAGAAATTGCATGCACTCATCTCATCCTTTATATGGGAAGGAAAACACCCTCGACGGGCTTATCTGAAACTGGCAGCATCCACCAAAGCTGGGGGTCTTAAACTCCCTCACTTTGGAATGTATTGCTGGGCGAGTCAGGTGAATCCATATTTCAGATAGGTTTATACCCCAGGAAGAGATTGCCTCCTATCCATATATACCAGAATGGTTAATCTTGAAAAAATAGATAATTGCCAGCTTGAATATTGCTAAGGAGGCTCTCTTACATGTTCCTGTCAAAAGTCTCCCCTCTGCTTTGAATAAGTCTCCTACATTACTCTCCCTCAGAGCCCATAGCCAACTTTGTGCATTTTTAAAGTATCAGAATGTTAGAGATTTTAGACAACCAATAGTAGGTAATCCAAATCTCCAAATTGGGAGTAAAACTGTTTCTCCGCAATGGCTTCCCCTGCTCAATAAGACCAAGGTTGGAGATATATTTACCGAAGGGTTGTGCATGGAATCAGCTAATATTATGGTACTCTATTCCATAGAGAGAAAGCATGTTTTTAAAGTTTGGCAACTCAGGCATCTTCGACTAAAGAAATTCCCTGGGCCAAGAGGCCTGCAAGATAGCTGAACCTGGCTCGACTCATTGATTCTTATAAGTGGGAACCCCATGCAGTGTCCCAAATATATGCTTGTTTGCGAATAAACATGCTAGATACACAAAGTGGGGCTCCTAGGTACTGGGATTCTTGCTTCCCAAATTCTCTAGGAAAATGGGAATCCATCCAGTTAGACTCCTTTAAATTTGTTACCAAAGATAGGCTGAATCTCACACATTCTCAAATACTGAACAATATGTACTGGACCCCCATCAAATTGAAAAGAATAGGGAAGGTACCGGATGCTTTGTGTCCTAAGTGCAAAAGTGCTGAAGGGGATCTGGTTCATATATTCTGGGATTGTTCCCAGACTAGGAATGTATGGGAGTTAATTAAGACTAGGGCAGATCCCCTCCTAGGGCTGGACAACTTATTTACACTGGAGATTTGCCTTTTGGGAGACCTCTTTATGATCCCAATTAAGATTCGTAGATACCATATAGCCATGATAGCACTTACCCTTAAAAAACTTATTTTACATCATTGGCTGGATGGGCATAATATCACATACGAAGAATGGTTGCGAAACCTATTATTTAATCTCCGTACTGAACAAATGAAAGCTAGCCTTAGTGGCTCTCTTTCTTACTACAGGAAAATACGGGAGGGCCTCAATACTTTATATCTTCTTCAGGCTGGAGCCTCACCACAGGTATGATTCTGCTTGATAATTGGTCTAATTATATCTATGTTGCTGATGTCCGTATACAGTCTTTGGATACCATACTTACCGTTCTGTAGGGGTCAGATGTGCAAAGCTGAGGGGTGGATGTGGGGGGGGGGGCTTTAACATGGAGTTGATATTCACACTGCGTATAACTGTATTATTGTTACCTGTACCTTCATGTTAAAGCATGTATGTAAAACTCAGTAAATACTAAATTTCAATAATGAGTTCACAAATGAATCACAAGGGAATTACAGGCACAGACAAAAAAAACTATTGTGGGTTCACATACGTCCAGCCTTGTGATCATCTGTGCCCTGTGGCATCATTTAAAAACTATATCAGCAAGTTCCCAGAGAACCCACCTGCATTCTATCTGCATCCAATGAGGTTTACTCAGTAGCAACTACACACACTGGAAGTATGATATTTCAGAGAGCCACGTGGAGTTAATTTCCTCCTGAAATCCTGTCCGGCGGACCTCCCCAGTAGCTGCTGCATCCAAAGACTGCTGATTTCAAGGAGACTCTTCCCCTGTACCTGAACCGGCCGCTGAAGACCAGAGCCGAACTGCATATTGAGCCCCTTTGTTTGCTTTGGCGCCTCTGGAGATTCAAACAAGGCACCTGAGCCCATTGGCTGAGAGGTCTTGTTACGGAGAGCAGCCAGCAGTTAAAGGCTGCTTCCCCCCTCAGCTGCGAGACAGACTGTACCGCTCGGGGCGGCGAGGGAGACCGACTGCATCGGGCCCCCCCCATCGCTCCACCGCAAACGTCCGGAACCACAGGGTAGAGGTGCTGACAGCTGAATCTGTCCAGCGGATCTCCCCCATAGCTGCTGCATCCAAAGACTGCTGATTTCAAAAATCCCCCACCCTCCTGCCCCTCTCCTTGTCCCATTAAATATACTATAGCTCTGCCCTCTGCTTCCCCTACACCAATAGGGAAGGCTGAGGCCAGAGCTCAAGGAGGAGCTTAGTTTCACAAGCAGTAACCAGGTCACTTCCACACTTGGCTACATCTGCAGGTCAAATTTGGAGAAAGATAGGTCTGTCTAATTCCCAACACCAGATGTGATGATACTACCAATGTTAATATCGAGTGTTCACAAATATTAGATGTAATATCACTACCAATGTTTAACTTGAATGGTCTTAAGTATTTGTTGTTCTATTAACTAGTCAAGTAGTTATACTAACTGCCTAAGTTCCACTTCTACATACTGTATCTCATATTAAGAGTGTGCTCTGTTCTGAAATCCCACAGCACTACGCCTGTATTTGAACCTTATTGTTTTAAATCCTGGTCCTATTTAACTCAGGCTGTATCACCCAGAGTATGTATCCAGAGAGTAGGATGTCAAACTTGGTGTTACTTAAGTCCGGGAGATCGGGCCAATGTAGACCTGCCAGAGGTCTCCTCCTAGCCATCCTATACATCTCCACTGTGCTCTGGGTCGACTGGCTAGTTGGCTGTCTTGGTCCCCCTACCCAGACCCCACACGGACTGGTCATCCAACAGACCGGACACCTGAATTGCCCAACCCCTGCAGACAATATATCCCTCCTAATTGCCTACAAACTCACTAGAAGTGGGATATGCTACAAGTCCCTCCTCCTAACTATGAATAAACCTAGGAAAATGAGGTTCCCACCCCTAACTTTTACTCTCCGTCTCCTGCTATTTGCTCTACTGTTACTAGCGGGTGACATCCAACCCAACCCAGGCCCTGGTATAGATAACATCTCTATTTCTTCCTCACAAGACCTGGCCTGGATGGCACCCAGGGGCCTGAGGCTAGCCCACATGAATATCTGTAGTCTTCGGCCTAAGATTCATGAAGTGCAAGCGTGGCTAGCCCTCTGTAATCCTGATGTGCTAGCTGTTTCTGAGACCTGGCTTAAACCTCAGGTTCTTGACCATGAAATAGCTGCCTCTGGATATGTCTGTTACCGTAAGGACAGAATACAGACAAGGGGGGGTGGGGTACTAATCTACGTAAGGGCTACCCTTATTTCATCCCTTGTGTGTCTGAATCACACCACGCCCCCCGAAATTGAAACCATCTTCATATGGATCACCCTAGGCGGTGCCAAACACCTTAACATAGGGTTCGTATACAGCCCTCCCAAAAATGCTCTCCAATCCCTGGAGACACTCACTAAAAACCTAAGTACAGAGTTTGCCTCAGAACTTATCATCCTGGGTGACTTCAATCTTAACTGGGCCCAAGAGGCGAGGTCCTCTTTAAAGGGCCTATTACATGAGGCAAATCTAGCCCAGATTATCACCCTTCCCACCAGGTTGAACTACAATATGGGCAGTCACCCTACCATTGACTGGGCACTAGTGTCTAACCCAAGTAACGTCCAATCCGTAGGGACCATGGCTGATGCTCTCAGTGACCACTCGCCCATCTTCTGTGTCTGGAAGAACAGGATGGACAAGGTTCCACCCAGAATACTTACCACTAGAGACTACTCCAAGTTTTCTCTGGAGTACTATAATGACCTTCTCGATAACTCAGACTGGAGCCCACTACGTAGTCTCTCAACCCTGGAAGATGCAGTTGCATTCTTTAACAAATCTATCACGTGGGCTGCGGACCTCCTGGCTCCAAAGAAGACATATTGAGTAAAAGGCAACTGTTATAAGTGGATCACCCCTTTCTTAAAGGTCCTTATGATAAGCCACGACAAAGCCTGGAAAAAGTTTAAGTGCTCTACACTCCCGGCAGACCAGGTAATCTACAGAGCACTCAGAAACCAATGTAAGCAGGCTGCCAAGCAAGCAAAAAAGGCCTACCTCAATCATATCCAGAAATCTAACCTCGGCAACCCAAAGACTTTCTGGTCCCACATCGATGAATTGATAAAGAGAAATAAAAAGACAGCTTCAGGCCCTATCAGGGCTAATGGGCTGGTTCTACAGGATAATGCACAAATTGCTGAAGCCTTTAATTCATACTTCATGACCCCGGTTAACCATAAGGCAGGGCCCTCGGTGCCCAACAACGAGTCCTTCTCTCAGGTTCCCTAAACTTAGACCGCCTCTCTTCCACTTATGGTTGGCTATGTACGAAAGAGGTCCTGGCCATTTAAAACCTTGAAAACAAGAGGTTCTGGAGGCCAGGATGGTATCCAACCTAGATTGCCCAAAGTTGGTGCCCCAGCACTTTGCATAGGCAGCACCTGGCTCATTAACAGGTCCTTTCAAGAAGGGTGTTGTCACTGATCTGTAGGAAACAGGCTCAGTGGTCCCTATTCACAAAGGCGGGCCTGCGGAGCCAATAGAGAACTACAGGCCCATCTCCCTGCTGTGTACCCTGGCAAAAATCCAGGAGAAACTGGTCTACACCCAACTTAGGGAGTATCTAGAGGTACATATGCGTCTTTCCCCGTCGCAACATGGCTTCAGTGCCAAACACGGGACTGATACTGCCTTAATCAAACTTTCTACCGATGTGCTCAGAGAAATTGACTCTGGCTCCAACATTGGTGCTGTCTTCATAGACCTCTCCAAGGCCTTCGACTCGGTAGATCACAGACTTCTACTCCATAAACTCTCCCACATAGGTCTTGACACCCATGCTCTCAAATGGTTTGAAAGCTACTTCTCTGAGTGCACACAGAGGGTCAGGTGGCAGGACATACTCTCCAACCCACAGTTCCTAAAGATGGGTGTACCTCAAGGCTCCATACTTGGGCCCCTGTTGTTCTCACTGTTTGTGAATGACTTGCACAACCACTGTGGGAATAGCAATGTCATCCAATATGCGGATGATGCTGTGATCTATAAAGCCTCTGTGAAACTGAATGCCCTGGGTACATCCCTCCAAGTGGACTTGCACACTATGGAGGAATGGCTCATCAAGAACGAAATGGTCCTCAATACCAATAAAACCAAAGCCATGTTGTTCGGACCCAGAGCTCTTGGGCAAGACAGATCACAACTACTTCAACTCAAGTCCTTGGAGGGCAACAAACTTGAAGTGGTCTCCGACACAAAGTACCTTGGCCTTGCCCTTGACCAAGGCCTCACCTTCAAACAGCATGTAGACCAAGTCACTAAAGTAATCCACGGCAAACTTGGACTACTATATCGGCTAAAGGAACAACTGACTCCCGAAGCCAGGATCGCCATCGCCTCTAGTGTCCTAATCCCAACACTAACATACGCTGCCCCGGTCATTCAGGGAATCGCAAAGCTGGAGTTCAGCAAACTGCAGACACAACATAACAAGGTGGTCCGTTTCGCCTCATCATCCCACTCTAGGAGCCACCACTGTGAGTCCTTAATGAGACTCAGCTGGCCAATGTTCAAGTCTCGCCTCAGGTACCCTGTACTCTGTCTGGCAAAAAAGCTAATTAGCCCTACGCCTCCCCCGAGTCTCAAAGGACTCCTGACTCTAAAAAGTAACCTGTGCAACCTCAGATCCTCAGGCCAAACACTACTTGAGGTCCCCAAGATCAGGACCAAGGCAGGTTACAAGTCCTTTTCACATGCTGCCCCTTCCCTCTGGAACAACCTCCCACTGGCGGTGCGAGAAACCCCATCCTTACTGTGTTTCCGCACTAGACCTAAGTCTCATATGCTGGCAACAAGTAAATGCCAATGCTATGGTTCTTGACACTCCAACCACGACCCGAGCCTGTGCACTTCACCACATGTAAATTTCCTACACCGGAATGGGCAGCACTTACTCCTTAGCTAGCTCCTCCCTTCTAATGGTTCTCAGATATATGTAACCCTTACAACAGACTGTTTCTACTTCACTTATATGTATAACCACCACATGTCTACAACTTGCATATGAATCACTGCTTACTAAGTTTATATAAGCATGACCACCTCATGCCTTCAACTCTGTTGTTTGTACCACTGCTTATTAAGTCTATGTATTCTAGTTCCCGGGTCGCCCCTGAAAAAGGGACCTCCGGGGCCTAGTGGGCCTACCCGGTCATCAAAATTCAATAAATAAATAAATGATGCCAAAGTCGAGCAAAGAGGCAGAGTTGTCTAGCCATAGTACACAGGCAACCACTGTATAGCTGCTGACTCAGGCTGATCTTCAAGCGAAAGAGATCATGGCTGTAAATAGCCATAAGTCAGAAGCAATTTTCCATAGTTACTGGCAGGCATCAAGCACTGCCAAGCAAAAATGAAGCACTATCATAAAGGAACAGTAGTGAAGAAAAGCAGCAGATTTCTACTACTACAGTGCCATCTACAGACAGAGAAGGAGAACCACAGCAACAAACACATGACAACCAGCAACATCTTCTCTATTCTCCAGGGCCTACAGGACACCAGCAATTCATACTACAAAATTATGGGCACATCAACTGCATCAGTTTCAACAAGTAAACGACACGTGCAAGAGTATGTTTTTTATTTTGCCATCCCCTGTCTAACTACAGCTTGTGCTTAACTGCTGTTTTATTATTTTGCCGCCCCCAGTTAAAAAGACTATTTTTTTGTCATAAATACACAATTTTCAGACTACTGTTTTTTCTCAGTTGACTTAAAAACTGTTGAAAACAGTTTTCAATTTCAAAACATTTGTCATGTTTTTATTTATTGTTACGTTGGTAACCATTTTATAAGTGCAGTAATACACTCTGGGTAGTGGTTGTCATGGGTAAATGCATGACCGGGGCACTCAGTGCAAGCGCTTCGGACCTCAAAACACCCCTGGGTTATGCATTAACTCATGACAACCACCACACTGTCGTGTCTTTTTGCTTACATAAACCTCCAGGTACAGCCAGAAAGCTGCAGGACATTGGTGACGGTCATTGGGGTCTAAGGGCTAACAGTAACTTGCCCACCCTCCCCATGCATCTAAAAGTAAAAGTTCTCTACTTCCACAGGAGACATGTTCTGTTGATGCTGTGGCACATACAGCCTGCTTTGTAAGTTGTCAATTCAATCCCATTTTTGGCCCGGGACACATGCAGAGCATGACTGATTTTTAACATTTTCAACTTGGGAGACACAATCCTGTTGTTGCTGGGACACGGAACTGACTGAACTTTTTGATTTGGCCAACCAGAGAGATGCATTCATAGGCGCCAGTTTCAATCTGCTGGTACAGTACAAATAGGGTTAAATCATCACTTGTGCTCAGCCTGAGCAAAAACTGAGCAAGCGAGGATCAAATGCAAAATTAATGAAAGCACTGGAAGATATGACTGATGCTGAGAACAGTATTCCTTTGAAAAAGTGAACAAAAAGAAATGAAGGTACCATCAAAACCCCACTGAGAAAACAGTGCAAACGTGCTGAATGCCTGTAAAGGTACCCACCACTGCTGAGAATGTAACAATGAGGCAGTGGTAGAAAGCATGTCGAAAAAGGTGCACAAAGATAGGAATGTAATGACAAATGAAGTCACTAATTAGCAAAACAGACAAACCAATACGAATACGAAAACTACAAAGCAAAGTACAAAAGAAAAAAGAATGGACCCATCCCTTCTAGCTCAGTGTAAAGAATGTTCAGGCTTCAGCAGAATCCTCAACAATCTAAACAGGAATCTACCATTAAGTAGTACTCCTTGTGCTGAACAAGACATGGTTAGGCAGGTTCAACCAGTGCCACTCATTGATGACAGTCAACCTGATTAGAATCTCTGTTCCTGCACACACAGTGTTGACTATGAAAAAAGCAAGTATTCAGTCTCCACCAGAGAAATGAAAACATCTTTTGTGATTAACAAGCAACGGAATGAACGCAACCAATTGGATGAATAGAGACAAGTGACAAAAAACAGGCCATGGCTGTTGGAACAGATAGTTGCTGGGAACATTGATGGGAATGTTCATGACATGTTGATCAATGTGCCTGGCCATTCAAAGAGGGGTGGAGCGGTAAATGTTGGCCCACTGTGGGTGTACATTTCTAAATATGTCACGTGTTGGGCCACCAGCCTGACACAGGACACACAAAATGCCTTCCCCTTTGGAAAATATCAGAGATAGAAACATAGAAACATAGACTTTGACAGCAGATAAGGACCGCTAGGCCCACCTAGTCTGCCCATTTCCCTACCTACAAGATAAGCTGCAGATCCTACTTCACCAACAGCCTATTTCTTCCTACCACCCACAAGAATTGCCTTATGTCTGTCCCATGCATTCTTGAATTCTCCCAAAGTTTTAGACCCCACAACCTCCTCAGGAAGGCTGTTCCATGCATCCACCACCCTCTCTGTTAAAAAAATACTTCCTCACATTGACCCTGAGCCGTCCCCCCCCTCCATCTTCAAATTGTGTCCCCTTGTTCTTGCATATCTCTTTTTCTGAAAGATGCTACCCTCTTGGACTTTGTTGATTCCACTGAGGTACTTAAAAGTTTCTATCATGTCCCCCCCCCCTTCCTCAAGGGTATACATATTATACGAACATAGAATAGAACATATTCCACACCAGATTCTAAGTACTTTGAAAGCCCTACCTCTGTGGATCAAAGGCTTTATTCAAACTACTTTGAAAACTGCCTGGAAAAGATAGATAGACCATGTGTGCCCTCCAACACATGACATTTCAAGCTCTCACAGCAATATAGCCAGTGGTGTTGCTGGTCTGATCGGACATTCCCTCGATCAGTTGCACAATTCAACTGCTCTGGATGAGAGTGACACACATACTGCACGTGTTGACAATGACAGAGCAACAAAAATGGATGGATTGTCTGCCATCTACAATGATTATGACCACAGTGAATTGGATGACAATTGTGATGCTTTGGAGATGATCACTAGCAAAGATGGTTTTGAAAGTGAGCCTCTGGAGAAAAGTGACACTGACAATCTGGATCAGTCATGGGGTACGAGCATGACCCAACAGATTGACAACAGGGAGACACTGAAAGAAGTGAGACCTTTTTTTTAAGTAATGCAATACATGAATGTCTTAAGTAACTTGTGCCCAATGTTCACATGTTTACACTGTGTGTTTTTCTGCCCCCCCTCCACTGCATTCCACCCTCCACTGAAGAGACCCACTGCCCCACCATTAACTGCCATATTTGGGACATACCTTTGCCTCATCTCTCCAAAGCTGTCCACCTGTGGTGGTGCCAGAGGGGATAACCCAGTTATAAGAACATATAAATTTACAAGCTGATAGAGGCCATTCAGTCTATCTACTCTGCTCGATTGTACAAGTAAAGGTACCAGTTCATCTGCACAGATCACACAAGGTCGAAGCACACACAGAGGGCAATAGGAGGGTGGCTGTCTGTGTAGAAACGTCCACTTTATTCCGCTGAAGCAGGCAAAGTCTTCCATCCCTAATCTCCTCTGCTTCGATGCTCCATTGAGCTAGCAGTGTGACACTGCCCCCAGAGCATGCTCCTTGTGTGCAACAGGGAGTAAGCACTCAACACTTTATGCACTGTGCCTGCTCCACCTCCACTTATCAAGTACTGTAGGTAGCCAGCGTACTGTAAGACTCTCCATACTTCTTCCACCTGTGAAGTTCCAGTCACGCTTGTTAAGCTGCCGCAACATAGTCATACACAGTGCCGTTCCTGTTATGGCATGTTCCACCTGGCTCGCAATCTGCTTAAAAACACAAGAATTATGGAACTATCTAAATAATTGTTGTACATAGTAATGATCTGGACAGATCTTTATTAATTTGTGAAACAAGATATATGACATTCCTTACTGTGATTACCTGTGTATTTCAATGATAAATGCGGACTATGTTTTCACATTCTAGCCTCTTGCAACACAACATTTTTCTCTCACTTGCTATCCTTAATGAAGGCTAGGAACATATCAGGTGACTTTTGAATGATTTTTTTCCATATACAGCAGTGTTTTACTAACTCCAAATGTTATTCCCACAGTTCTGCAAATTGATGATGAGGACATTTCCAAAGAAACCAAAGTGCTACGGGGAATTCTGGACATTCTAGACCTTTTTATGGTATGCTAGAATTATGGTAATGCTTTGTGACACAGTAACCATCACTTTAAACTTTTTTCAAGCCACAATTCATGAGGACAACTTAATAAACATGGGCCATAACTCTACAGATGATATGTGTGGTTGTAGCTACTTGTAGCACTCAAAGCTTGCAGCTGAACTCTTCCACTTGCATGGTGTTACACTTGGGTGCAAGGCAGTGGAAGTAGACCATATTTATTTATTTAGATATACTCTGCTTATAATGTATGGTAGAACGTTGTTATACATAAAAATCCATACAAGCTAAAATGTTGTTATGCTGCACTAGGTACATAGCTACTGCAGCGTAACAGCTTGGAACCTTGTATAAAGTACTATAAGCGTGAGCCGCATGGGCATCCATCAACTGACATTACCGTTTTCAGTTAAGTGAGACGGCAGCTGTTGACATTATGAAATTTAACTTACAGATCATAGTTATAGAAAAAAATGAAGCTCCTATGACTCCAAATATTTTCAGCTGTCTGTGATCTATGGCTCGACAAAATCCCCTTTTGTTTTTCTTTACAGGTCACGCTGTGGCTTCCAGGAGGTCAAATGTCAACGTGACTGTGGAGCTTCAGTTTCTTCTATAGCAATGGACTCCTAGTTAAACTATAGTTCTAAGACAGCCCTCTGCATGTAGCAGTAGTGTAATCGGGTAATCACTTTACTTTTCTTGATTTGGTGTATGAATGTTTTCCAACTGCCACAGTCGATGCTGCCATCTGATGGAAGCCTCATGATCCGTAAGTAAAATTTCATAATGTCAACAGCTGCTGTCTCTGCGTTTCTTTCAGACTATGTGGGGCACAGTAAGTAGATGTACCGTTTAATTCTACGCTCATTTGTCAGTTGTCAACATAGATGGGAGACCATACACTATAAAAGAAAATGTATAGTCCTCTCTCTGGAACAAGTTTAAAAACTCTTCTCGAGGTTGTCATGGTGATGGAACCTCTCGAGCTTCGCTCTCAAGGTTCCAAACATCACCATGACGACCTCTCAAAGAATTTACAAACCTGTTACAGATTGGAGACTATACAGTATCCTGTATGTTATAGAAACCCTGGGACAGCTGAACAGAGGATACATGATAAATGTGTTGCCAGAAAATATGGGAAAAGCCATCTTCACATGACTGCTATGTTCGTGTTTAGATATGTATTGTATCCTGTTTTTTTGGTTGTGGGTGTTGTTTTTTAAAAAGAACAATCATTTATGCCTCGTAGCCCTACATGTGGGTTGGAGGGATAGGAAAATTCTACTGCGGTAATGCGTCATGACTGGAGGTGCTGCCTGGGGAGGGCATCGATGATTAAGAAAGCAGTGCAGACACTTGTCACTCACTTGACCCTTGTCATTGTCTGTATATAACATGGTATGAAAAGCCAAATAGATCTTTTTTTGTTTTAAGTTCTTTTTCCTCCAATCGCCAGTCCTGAGGCATCATTCAGGCAGCCCCAGCTTCTCCCACCCAGCCTAAGACCCCCGGCCCACTGAAGGTCAACCCGGAACTCTGATCCGACGCCCTGTACCATCTCAGACCCCCTGGCTTGTGCCCATCAGGGTGGGGCTGCCCACCACTTACCGTGGGCATTCCTTTAATCCAATTTGGTGGTCTAGTGCAGGCCGGAGGATATCGGGACCAGGGAAGGCAGGGTTTGACGGCGGACATGGTTCTGGCACGCTGTGGTCTCCGTGAAGAGCCGGAGTGTTTTCTTCTTCTGTTAGTGTGATAGTTCAGGAGGTGTGCATGTGCAATGACGTCCACAGTGAGTTAAGCACGCTCCCTCATCCCTCCCACGGAGGTCCACAGAAGCCTCCACCCCTAGATTGCATGATCCCACTGGCTGATGCACTCCAAGTCTCCACTGGGAGTCGCTGCTGCCAGGGAGCCTGCAACCCACTCTCCCCAGGAGAGGAGAGCTGTCCTCCAGATGTTTGATGCTTTCCTTTCCAGCCGACCCCCAACAACCCAAGCTTGCTCTCGACCCTGGGTGTCCCATATGGTGCGAGATGCGGCATCTGGTGCCTCAACCTTCAGTGCCACCAGGCCGGTAAGTCATCTAAATCTTGACTCCAGTCTTTACACATTCCATTAACTGTGCAAGATACTTTATTTTGTGTAAAATCAATGCATAATGAAACATCAGAGCACTCACAGTTCATCAGAAGGCAGTAGTTAGCAGTAATATATCAGCAAAGGCCATAAATGTCCATGAAACATTCAAACAAAATCAGACGAGCTGAGCAGAAAAACGGCTGGTTCAATAATTGTTGCAGCAATAGTGGGTACAAGAGGCATGCTCTCTGATGTCAACTGACAGGTTTCACAAAGTGTTGCTTTTCCAAAAGCTCAATGTAAACCTAAAATATAGCACAGGAATAAGCAGTCCGCAAATGTTCACCCACTGATCAAGGGTTGGTAACATATTATGTGTTATCAATAGCAAATCAATAATATCATTGGTCGCACTAAACCATGACATAACTTATGATCATTCTCATGTCACACCACAGTGGTTGTTTAACATGTGTAAGAGAAAATACACAAATGGTGAGTCACAGTTGCTTATTAAGTTGTGAAGACAACAATTTTTCCCTCTTCGCAACGTATCGTTTGAAAATGTCATTGTACACCGCCAACATTCTGCTTCCAAGCCCATGGGTTACAGAGTTAGAGGTCTCCCTCTGTGGTGCAAGAGCAGCATTCACATCATGCATGTATAATCGAAAGTTTGACGTTTTTAATAATTCTTCCTCTGGATTTGATACAGTTTTGGTTGATGCTTGTGCACATGCTTTGTAATTTATATAGCAACTTGCCAGCCGACCAATGTCATGCGTGAAATCCATAATCTCACCTTCAGTTAACTTGCTGCACAAAGATGTAATTGATATGGTGGATGATGGCCGCACACCAGATGCAATTAGTTCCCCTTTCAACTAGGCCTTCTTTGTCTTGTGCATTCTCAGGTAAGAAATCGTGCCGTTCATTGACATGCTTTCTGGTAGAGGGCAATGCTTCTTTTAATTCTTCTATGGTTACTTCATATAGCTTTTGCTGTTTGATAGTGGTTGGTTTCAGCAAGGATGCTACCCAAAGTGTGGCATCATTATGACGATCCAATGACCCTTGGAGTACTTTCTGATTAACGTGATTTTGCAAGGACCTGGGGGGGGGCATTTCATGCTGTTCAGCAGAAGATACTAATTCTACAGACGGTTCAATCATGTCCAGTCATTCTACTACGGCAGCATTGCTGTCCTTGCTCAGTGGTAATACTTCTGATTGAACCCCAGACCCCAGACACAGTTTTTGCCTTTTTAGCCAACTTGCTAGTTGTTTGCGCATTTCTCTTGTGTGTCATCTCTTCACCCTCACTGGTGGCAAAGTGTGTGTGTGTAGTGCTTTTTCGGTGTTACATTCTGCAGTGGCACCTTGAACAGTACTAGACAGCTGTTCATGTAGTTCTATGGTGTGGATCTCTGGCACTGCAACTTCACCCTCATTGGTGGGACAGTGTGTGTGCAATACTTCTTCGGTGTTACATTCTGCCATAGCACCTTCATCAGTACTAAACAGCTGTTCACATAGCTCTGCAGTGCGTCTCTGCTGCATTGCAACATTTGGATCGGTAGTGCAAGACACTGGCACTTCCAATTCCTGAGTGAGTGAACTGGAGGTAATCTGTTCCTGCAGTGCTTCAGAGGGTGCATTAATCAGTACACCTCAGTCAACTGTCGAGCACTGAAGTAAATGTAACATTCCATCTACAGAATCCCATTCACTATGTTTATCACAACATGGCTTATCACTCGTTTTGGTTTCAGGGAGGACTGGTAGAGTAACCTCCGTCGATATTTTTGGCTTCTTCACTGGAGTTAGACCAGTTTTACTTTGCCTACCTTTCCAGGGTATCTTTTACTTGACTCAAACCACCACATGGCCAATCAGCGATAGTGATGGACCAGTGTAACTAAGGTCGCCAGTATGCTATACTATTTATACTACTTACGGTTAGTTGGTTGTGTAGGTTTTTTTTAATCAGTTTACTTATGTTAGGGGTTTCATCCCCCAATCCCGACTTCAATAACAAACACAGGTGGAGGATTTGTTCCTCCCAACTAAAATGAAATAAAAGACACATTACAATCGTGCAGATGAACCCTAAACAGAGTCAGTAGCGTAGCATATACCTCCCCCACATCAAACCTCTAAGTATCTCTGGCTTTATCTGCCAACTGTGACCCACCCCCTCCACCAATCTTCACACATGCCCAACTCATATAAATATGTAACTCCACAGGGGGAGTGGGATTGGGTGCTATTACATGCATCATTTCTTTCCCACTCATGAGATGCACTGCATGTGCAGAGGTGGGCCTCTGCTGCCACCAACATGCACATGGTTTTACAATCCTGTTCAGACTGTGTCATATGGAAGGATTAACCCACTACAGAGCATGCTTTACTGAGCATTAATCCACACCAGGAGGGCACAGGCCGAGTGACTTCAAATACCCATGGGTGGATTAATTCTCAGTAAACCCATGCCCTGGATTGGGTAAGCCACTTATAAAAAGTTCAACTTCTCAGTGGGCTCAAGTGGGGGAGAGGGGTTCTGTGCCCTGTGCTTGCCTCAGGGTTGGGCTGGGACCTGGTTATGTATGGACTCTTAAATATCTTTGCTCCAAAGATATGTCCCTGTTCAGATGTTTCAGCAGGCTGTGGATGATTAGTTGGGCTCCTGAAAATTTATGTTGGAGTTGAACAATTATACATCTGTATTATTCTTGATCAACTTGGAAAGGCAGTGAGACGGCCTCTTTTCTAGAGTTTTATTACTTTTTATAAGTGTACTGGATGCGGCTGTGAGAGGGATGCTTCCCTTGGATTAATCCTGATGGTTAAGAGATGGTGAGAGCCCTCCTTTCTGACTATAATTTTTTTTCTAGAGCTGTGTGATGGCTCTTTGGATACTAAGTTTGCAAATTTTAATTTAGTATACTGGCATGAGACATTAATCTGGACAATTCTAGTCACCATTGTTATCTGAGCCTGAACTTCGTCTGCATTTATTGTTGTATTTATTTGGGTTGGGGTAGTTGGATATGTTAGGTTAGTATCTGTGTATTTTAGTGGGGATATAATTGTTTTTGTTTGGGGGGGTTGTTTTATTCGTGCTAAGTTATTGGATGGTTTGAGGAGTGATAATTCGGGGGTGGCTGTTCTAGTTGGCTGGGGATCATGTGTTGGCAGGTGGCTCTCCCAGTCAGGCGCTACTCCTCCTCTGCACTCATGGGTCTCTGTTTCTTTAGCGGTCCCCTTTTGCATGCCAATGTATACAATTGTTGCCGGGCATTGAAGATAATAAGGAGGAGGAGGAGGTGTAGGGAGCTCTGGACTGCGAGGAGGGGGGGGGAGCGGGGTGGATGGATTGAGGTTGTGGAGTCGAGGAGATGCCCTGCGGCAAAATGGAGACTGGGCAGAGGTTCTCCCTGTTTTGTCCCCATACCCAAGTTCCCCATTTTTAATGGGCAGCATACTCAATCAGCCTTGGAGTCTCATCCAACTCGGGCGGTGTTATACAATGCCAGGTCCATTGAAAACAAGAAGGTAATAATTGCCAATCTTGTTGGGTCATCAGACCTGCCTTGCATCACCAAGACTTGGCTGGATGGAAATGCTGGCCCAATTTTAGAGTCGGCAGTTCCAGCCGACTTCTCAGTGATTCACCACCAGAGATTGAATCATAGGGGTGGGGGTTGAGGCCATTTGTTTTAAAATGGAATTGGGCCTGATAGATGTGCCAGCAGGGGAGACTAGATCCTTTGAATGTATCTTGGGTGCAGGTGCAGGGTGCAAAGTTCTTCTCGTGTACCATCCACCCAGGGACAGGAAGCAATTCCTGTAGGAAGTCGCAGAGTTCACTGTCGATACAGTGATGGAGTTGCCCAGATTGATGGTGCTGGGTGACTTCAATGCCTGGGTCGATGATGGACTCTCACAGTTTGGTCAACACTTCCTCCAACTAATGACGTTGGGCTTCACACAGGCAGTTGCCTGTGTAACCCATAGTTCTGGTCATTCTCTGGACCTGGTCTTCCTCCTAGGCATGGAGACCTCCGACTTTGTGGTGGAGCCAGTTGATTGGTCAGATCATTACACTATCAGGTTCAGTTTCCAGACCCCCCCCATAGGCCTGCCCCTGTGGAGATGATCTGGTACCACCCATTAAGGGGAGTAACCCCTGATGGCAGTACTGGATCTATCAGGATTTCCAAATGCTAGCAGGGTCCAGACAATCTGCTGCAAGCTTATAACACAGCTGTCTCTGCGGCTCTGGACTCCATTGTTCCTGTTCATGTTCGCCCCCTCACCCTTCACCCTCGGTCCCCTTGGTTTGATGGGACCTTGCAGGAGATGAGGAGAGAGAGGGGTGAAGGATGGAGCGATGCTGGAAGAAATCTGATTTTGATGCCGACCAGCTAAGATTGATAGTCCATTATTCAGATTATCAATTGGTGACCTCCTGTAAGAAGGAAGAGTTCCTGTCCAGGAAGATCACCACTGCGAGGAACCGACTTTCCCAGCTCTTCTGAACTGTGGACAGACTGTGCAATCCAGCCTGTCTGCAACTTCAGAGAGCGTTGTCACAGGCTAAGAGTGATGAGTTTGCTCACTTCTTTGTGGATAAGGTTACCAACATTGGATTAGAGATCTGCTTACCTCGGTCCAATGGGCAGGGTGGTGATCGGTCGGAGGCTGCAGAAACATGGTTTGGTTCATCGGCTTTTAGCCAGCTGGCAATCATGGATGTCATAAGGATTGTCCAGAGTATGCAGCCGACCTGCTGTAGTTTAGACCCAGGCCCAACTCACCTTATGGGCTGCATTGATGTTATCGGCCCAGTCCTGGCTGAGATAATCCAGAGTTCGCTAGAGATGGGTGAGTTTCCCGATTCCCTGAAGGAGGCGGTGGTGACACCACTCCCTTAAGAAATCTTCTCTTGACCCCGACTGTCTCGCCAACTACAGACCTGTCTCTAACCTGCCCTTTGAGGTCAAGGTTATTGAGAAGGTGGTCACGCTGCAGCTGGACCACCACCTTACCATCCATGACATCTACAATCCCATCCAGTTGGGATTTAGGAAGAGGCACAGCGCCAAGACCACCCTAGTCCAGGTGTTCAATGGTCTCCTGATACCAAGAGTTCAGAGGACTCGTTCCATCTTAGTCCTCTGTGATCTCTCTGCAGCATTTGACACCGTGGCTCATGACGTATTGCTGGAGTGCCTGCAGGTTATCTGTGGACTGTCTGGGTCAGTAATTTATTCCTCTGATACATTCTCTCTACCATGTGGGGTACCCCAGGGTTCTGTGCTTTCATCTATATTATTTGTGGTGTATATGCTGCCGTTGGTAGACATTGTAAGGCGGTATGGCTTGAGTTTTCACTGCTATGCAGATGATACTCAGCTATACATGTCCTTTGTGCCTGACCAGGGTGATGTGGTCTCGGTGTTTAACAACTGCCTTGCTGAGATTCAGGGCTGGATGAGTGACAACTGGCTGAAGCTGAATCCTGACAAAACTGAGGTTTTGATGGTAGACCCAGGTCACTGGGTAGAGGGGTCCTTGGCAGAGCTGGCCTCTCAGCTGTTGTTTGGTGGTTGCCAGCTGATGTCCCCCGAGTGGGTGCAGAGTGTAGGCGTTATTTCTGACGATGGGTTGACACTGAAGTCTCAGGTGTTATCTGTTGCCAAGATCCCATTCTACCATCTGAGAAATATCACTTGGATTAAGCACCTGGTTCCACCCGGTGATCTTCTGACATTGGTCCACACCTTTGTGACCTCCCACCTTGATTACTGCAGTGCCCTATACCAAGGGCTTCTGAGGGTTGATATCCACCACTTGCAGCTGGTGCAGAATGCTGCGGCCAGGTTGTTGACTGGGTTTTCTCGATCTAGCCATGTGAGGCCTGTACTGTGTGGACTGCACTGGTTGCCAGTGCAGTGGCGGATCACCTTCAAGATTGGCTTGCTAACCTATAAGGCCCTACACAGACAGGGACTGAGTTATCTGCAAGAGCTCCTATGTCCCTACCACCCCCTCCGACCACTCTACTCAGCCGAAGAGGGATTGTTGGAGGTTTCCAGGGTCCATTTGAAGACCTCTGGAGCCCGTGCATTTGCCTTTGCAGTTCCGAACCTGTGGAACTCTGTACCTCTTCGGATAAGGGGTGCCTGACTGTGGAGAGCTTTACATCTGCTCTTAAAACACTTTCATTTTCTCTTGCCTACTCTGACTATTAATTTGTGGAATTCTGTCATTTTAATTGGTTTTAATTATTTATTGTTCTTTATGTGTTTTGTAAAAGCTCTTTGGTATTTTTTGAATTGTGCTTCAAACAAATAAAGGTTATTATTATTATTAAAGAGGTTTACCTAAAGAAATTCAAAAAATCAATGGCAAAAGTGAAGATTATGTTCTCAACTTCAGTACATTTATTACAACCTGTAAAGTATAATCCCCACGGTGAACATAGCTATACTAGTCTCCTGTTGTTTTTTGTTAATTAAATAACAATTTCATACAGCAAAATGTTTACTTAAATAAACTCAGGCATATTTCTTTTTTCAGCAATGCCGCTCCAGTCTAGTCAGCTTATTACATTATTTAAGAAGTGACATTTCATGCTTGAGACTGTCGCAAGAATCAACAACTTGATTATAGCGCCAATCTATAAAGAGTATACGCTGCACATTTATTTACTCACAGTCCCGTAATCTGATTTTCTACCTTGCTTTACGTTTGATGATAACTAAAATAAAATTGAAAATACAATCTTGATCGGTGTGCAGTCTTGTACACGCCTTCTGTCCATTTTGAAGCACAACTGCATAAACGGTATTAGTTACGTGTTGGTGTTTACTTTTTTTTTTTAATGCCTGTTACCTAGATGGGTATGCCATCTAGCAACCAGTTTAGGGTACAGCTAGATTTTTTTTTGTCTGCAAGTAAAATAAAATATAAATGAAAGGATTTCTTTGTGTAACACCCCACTCCGTGCAATTACTGTTGAATCACTACTGAAAAATCACCCACTGCTTGCAGGTCCCAAAACATATCTCAGTATGCCACAGATGATCTGCAATTTTTTCATGCCCCAATGCTCATATATGACTGAGCACAAGATAACTCCTATTCGGCACTTATTTTTTGGATGCTTAAGATTCGCCCTTGCATCAAGGTGAAATAACTTCTCTGCTATGCTCTGAACTGCCCTGTCATATGCCACGTGTACAACAGAATGTCTTCTTGAAGCAACGCATATCAAAAGTGTTTCCCTTCTGGCTAATAAAAATTATCTTGTATCGTATACTAGCCATAGTATATGGGCAATCACTGTACAATTGCTGACTAGGGCTGATCTTCAAGCAAAAGAGATCATGGCTATAACTGGCCATAAGCCAGGAGCCATTTTCTACAGTTACTGGCAGGCATCAACGACTGACAAGCAAAAAGGAAGCATGATCATATAAGAAGAGTAGTGAAGAAAAGCAACACATTTCTACTACTACAGTGCCATCTACAGACAAAGAAGGAGAACCACAACAACAAACACCTGACAACCAGCAACAGCTTCTCTATACTCCAGGGCCTGCAGGACACCAGCCATTCACACTACAAAACTATGGGTACATCAACTGCATCAGTTTCAACAAGTAAGCGACACGTACTAGTACGTTTTTTATTTTGCCATCCCCTGTCTAACTACAGCTTGTGGTTAACTGCTGTTTTATTATTTTGCCCCTCACCCCGGACTATTTTTCTGTCATAAATACACAATTTTTGGACTACTGTTTTTTCTCAGTTGACTTACAAATGAAATAAATAAAATATTTTTCAATTTCAAAATGTTTTGTCATGTGTTTTTATTTATTGTTACGTTGGTAACCATTTTATAAGTGCAGTAATACACTCCGGCGTGCTAGTTGTCATGGGTTAATGCGCGACCAGAGCACTCGGCGCAAGCGCTTCACACCTCAAAGCACTCCTGGGTCATGCATTAACCCATGGCAAACACCACTCCGTCATGTTTTAGTGCTTACATAATCCTTCCAGTACAGCCAGGAAGCCACAGGATATTGCTGACGGCCATCGCAGTGGGGGGGGGGTCTAAGGGCTAACAGTAACTTACCCACCCTCCCCCTGCATCTAAAAGTAAAAGTTCTCTACTTCTGCAGGAGATCTACTCCTGTTGATGGTGGAACACACATAGAATCTGATTTGTAAATTGTCAGTTCGATCCTGTTTTTGGCCCGGGACACATGCAGCGCTTGACTGATTTTTTTTTTTATTTACTAAACCTTATTGCGTTTTAAGCAGCACACAGTACAAGGAACAACAGGAGAATGACATGAGGCTGCATATAAACAAAATAAAACAAACAACAAACAACCCCCTCCCTCCACCCCTAATACCCCCCACCACCACCCCCGTGTCTGTGCCTCAAACAGAGGTAGGAAGGATGATAAGAGGCCTGCTGGGGAAGGTAATTGGCTTATGGCTTCCAGAGGGACAGCAGGGTCAGAAGGGTCTCCCAAATGGCCTGGAAAGCACGAAGTCTGTGTTGCATACTTGCTGGATTGCAAGCAATGTTTCAAAGTACCACTCCAGCACTGAGGGGAAGGGGTCCTACTTTCAGTGCCTTAACATTACTAACTTTGCTGTGGAAGCCACCAGGGCAAGGTGAGCTCTCCTTGTTCTAGGTGTTCCAGGAGGGTACAAGGTTAAAAGGCAACATTCTGGAGTGAATAGAGGTTCCACACCTAGAAGAGGATCTAACACCCGCTTTATAGAGTTCCAGAAAGTTTGGGACTTAGGGCAACTCCACTGCAGGTGGCATAAGGACCCAGGGTTGTCCCTACAGCGGGAGCATTAGGGATATGTGAGCTTACCTATCTTGTGTAGCTTTTTCGGGGTATAGTATAGATTGTGCATGATGTTGAACTGAATCAAATGGAGTCTATCTTGTTTGATAAATTTGTAGTCAGAACTCCAGGCTTTCTTCCTAAAAGCAACCTCTGCTGGGAGAGCCAATTCTTGACCCAACAGTAGCAGATTCCAGAGGGGAGACGTGGATCCAAGGATTGTAAGTGTTTATAGACTCCAGAAACTGCATGTCGCTAATCAGCAACTTTAAGGACGGAGGATGAGTCCTCCATAGGGGTGGGGAGGACCAAGGCTTGGGCCCCAGGAAAGAAAGTATTGCATTTTTCACATGCAGGAATTTAAATAAGTCTTTGTTGTGAAGCTGGAGCCGAAGTTGGAGAGCTGGAAAGGGAACCAGTTCCTCTTCTGGGAGGAAACTGGTGAGAGTACAGTTTCTTAAGTGGGGCTAAAAGGAGAGCAGAATAGGGCGATGATTGATCTGAAAATGAGGGTTGTTTATTACGGGTTGAGCAGGTGACCTGTAACAACTCAGTGATAGATGGGTCTGTCTTTGATGCAGGGCCCTGAGAGACCAGCCAATTGGAGAGTTCCTCAAAGGCCGGGGGAGTTAAGAGGGAAGCAGGTAGACCAGGGAAGGTAGTGAGTAGAGTGATTTATTCGCAAGGGCCCTCTCAGTTTCTAACCAGATGGGAATATAAGTGTTAGGACCCTTTGAAGCTGCGGTGTTCATCCAAAGGGCCAGCTTGCTAATGTGTTGGTCCCCATAAGTGAAGAAGGAAGGGAGAGCTAGGCCACCTTGTAGCTTGGGGGCAGCAAGTTTGCCATAAGCCCTTAATACCACCTTGTTCCTCCATAGGAATGCATTGAGCATTTTTTGAAGTCGAGTGAGCCATAGCTTGGGGAAGAAAAAATCCAACATACCCAACGTTTAGAGTAGGCGAGGTAAAACGTTCATTTTGAGAAAACTGATCCAGCCCCAAAGGGAGAGAGGACACATCCCTCATCTATCCAAGTCAGATTTAAAAGTTTGTAACAATTTGGCGAAATTGAGATGTCTCAGGAGACTTTAATACCCAGATATGTTAGAGTTTTGGGTTCCCAAGAAAGACCCCGGTCACTAAAATCCACCCTGGCAAGCTGGTTATTTAGAGAAAACATCTTTGTCTTGGAAAGGTTTAGCTTATAGAAGGAGACTTTGGAAAAAAAACATCCTATTCCACCAACAAGGGGGGATTAGTGAAGCCTGAGTGTTCTATATGTAAAAGCAGGTCATCAGTATATGCTGAAAGAGTATATCATTTCCCCTCTAGTTGGATGCCTTTCAGAGTGAGAGAATTAACTAACCTATGTATCAGTGATTCCAGACAGAAATTAAAAAGGAGGGGAGAGCGTGGGCAGCCTTGATGGGTGCCTTGTTGGAGGGGGAAGGGCTTGGACAGACAGCCGTTACACCAAACCCAGGCTGCTGGGGAGAAGCTTGATTGAATTTTTAAATTTTCAACTCGGGAGACCGGATCCTGTTGTTGCCGGGACACAGAACTGATTGAACATTTTGATTTGGCCAGCCAGAGAGGTGCATTCCTAGGTGCCAAATTCAATCTGCTGGCGGAGTACAAATAGGATTAAATCATCAAAGGTGATCAGCCTGAGCAAAAACTGAGCAAGCGAGGGTCAAATGAAGAATTGGTGAACGAAGGTACCATCAAAACCCCACTGAGAGAAAACCGCGAAAAGGTGCTACATGCAAGTAAAGGTACCCACCACAGCCGAGAATGTAACAGTGAGGCAGCGGTAGAAAGCATGTCGAACAAGGTGCACAAAGATAGCAATGTAATGACAAATGAAGTCACCAATTGCCAAAACAGACAAACCAATATGAATATGAAAACTACAAAGCAAAGTACAAAAGAAAAAAGAATGGACCCATCCCTTCAAGCTCAGTGTAAAGAATTTTCAGGCTTCATTAGAAACCTCAACAATCTAAATAGGAGTCAACCATTAAGTACTACTCCTTGTGCTGAACAAGACATGGTTAGACAGATTCAACCAGTGCCACTCATTGATAACAGTCAACCTGACTGAAATCAGTGTTCCCGCACACACAGTATTGACTATGAAAGAAGAGAGTATTCAGTTTCCATCGAACAAATAAAAACATCTTTTGTAATAAATAAGCAACAGGATGAATGCAACCAATGGGATGAATAGAGACCAGTGACAGAAAACAGGCCATGGCTGTTGGAACAGACAGTTGCTGGGAACAGTAATGGGAATGTTCAAGACATGTCGATCAATGTGCCTGGACCTTCAAAGAGGGGTGGACCGGTAAATGTTAGCCTACAGTGGGTGTACATTTTTGAATATGTCAGTGTTGGGCCACCAGCCTGACACTGGACACACAAATTGCCTTCCCCTTTGGAAAATGTCAGAGATGGAACATATACCATACCAAATTCTAAGTACTCTGACAGCCCTAGCTCTGTGGATCAAAGGCTTTATTCAAATCACTTTGAAGAGTACCTGGAAAAGATAGATAGACCATATGTGCCTCCAACACACGACATTTCAAGCTCTCACAGCAATATAATCAGTGGTATGATCAGACATTCTCTCGATCAGCTGCACAATTCAACTGTTCTGGATGAGGGTGACACACATATGGCACATGTTGACAATGACAGAGCAACATAAATGGTTGGCATGTTTACCATCTACAATGATTATCACCACAGTGAATTGGATGACAGTCATGATCGTTTGGATATGATCACTAGCAAAGATGGTTTTGAAAGTGAGCCTCTGGAGAAAAGTGACACTGACAATCTGGATCAGTCACAGGGTACAAGCACGACCCAACAGATTGACGACAGGGGACACTGAAAGAAGTGAGATCACTTTTTTAGGTAATGCAACAATTGAATGCCTTAAATGACTTGTGTCTAATGTTGACATATGTTAACACTGTGTGTGTGTGTTTTTCTGCCCCCCCCCCCACATTCCATCTTCTACTGATAGAGTCCACCACCCCCCACCATTAACTGCCATATTTGGGACATATCTTTGGCTCATCGCTCCAAAGCTGTCCACCTGTGGTGTTACCAGAGGGTATTACCCAGTTAATACGAACATATAAAATTGAGAGCCGATAGAAACGTATAAAACTGAGAGCCGATAGAGGCCATTCAGTCTATCCAGTCTACTAGTGTGTGCAAGTAAAGGTGCTCAGTTCATCTGCATGGATTACACAAGGTCAAAGTACACAGAGAGGGCATTAGGAGGGTGGCTGTCTGTGTAGAAACTTTCACTTTATTCTGCTGAAGCAGGCAAAGTTTTCCATCCCTAATCTCTTCCACTTGCATGCTCTACTGAGCTAGCAGTGTGACACTGCACTCTGTGTGCAACAGGGAGTGAGCACCCAACACCTTATGTACTGTGCTCTCTCCTCCACCTGTGTTTAAGTAGGTGGGGGTTTTGCAGTGGACATTCCTGCCCACTCACACTGTAGGTAGCCAGCATACTGTGGGACTTTCCACTTATTCCACCTGTGAAGTCCCAATCACGCTTGTTAAGCTGCCGCGCCACAGTCATGCACAGTGCCGTTCCTGTTATGGCAAGTTCCGTCTGGCTCGCAATCTAGTGAAAAACATAAGAATAACGGAACTGTCTAGATAATTGTTGTACATAGTAATGATCTGGACAGATATTTATTACTTTGTGAAACAAGATACATGACATTGCTTACTGTGATTACATATTTTATTTCAATGACAAATGTGGACTAAGTTTTCACATTCTAGCCTCTTCCAGCACAACATTTTTCTCTCACTTGTTATCCTTATTGAAGGTTGGGAACACATTAGGTGAATTTTGAATGATTTTTTCCACATGCAGCAGTGTTTTATCAATTCCAAATATTATTCCCACAGTTATGCAAACTGATGATGAGGACATTCCCAAAGAAACCAACGTGCTACATGGAATTCTGACCATTCTAGACCATGGACATGCAAGTACCAGTGATATAGTGACAGATAGTTTTGTGACACATTAGGAAAACAGCCTTTATATGGTATGCTAGAATTACGGTAATGCTCTGTCACAGTTACCATCACTTTAAACTTTTTTTAAGTGACAATCCATGAGGACAACTTGATAAACATAGGGCGTAACTGTTCAAATGATATGTGTGGTCCTGGCTAATTGTGGCATTCAAAGCTTGCAGCTGAACTCTGGAAGTAGACCAAATACTCTGCTTGTTATAGAAACACAGGGACAGCTGAATAGAGGATATGTGATAAACGTGTTGCCTGAAAATATGGGAAAAGCCATTTTCACACGATTGCAATGTTCATGCTTAGATATGTATTGTATCCTGTTTTTTTGGGTTGGGGGAAGATGTTTTTTTTAAAAAGATTAATCATGTATGCCTCATAGTCCGACATACACGTTGGAGGGATAGGCGAATTCTCCTGTGGTAATGTGTCATGACTGGAGATGCTGGCTTGGGAGGGCATTGATCATTAAGGCAGCAGTCTAGATACCTTTCACTCACTTGTCCCTTGTCATTGCCCGTATACAACATGGTATGAAAAGCCAAATAGCTATTTTTTTTTTTACTCTTTTTCCTCCGATCGCCAGTCTTGAGGCATCCCTCAGGTAGCCCCAGCTTCTCCCTCCCAGTCTGAGACCCCCCCCTTGCCTTATGTTCCCCCAGAATCCCGACCTGACACCCTGTACCACCTGAGACTCCCTGGCTTGAGCCCCCTAGGGTGGGGCTGTCCACCACTCCTTTAATCTAGATATAGGGACCAGGGAAGGCAGGGTCCAATGGTGGACATGGATCTGGCATGCTGTGGTCCGCCGACGCTTCCACCCCTTTCTTGCATGACCCCCCCGGTTAATGCATTCCCAGTCTCCACTGGGAGTCGCTGCAGCTGGGGAGTCTGAAACCCATCCTCCACAGGAGAGGGCAGCTGTCCTCCAGATGCATGATCCTCTCCTCCCTGGCTGACCCTTGGCAACCCGCGCTCGCTCGTGACCCTGGGTCACCGGCATGGTGCGAGGTGTGGCGTCCGGCGCCACAACCCTCACCACCACCAAGATGGCAAGTCAAACAGATCTTGACTCCAGTCTTTACACATTCCATTAACTGTGCAATATACTTTCTTTTGTGCAAAATCAATGCATAATAAAACATCAGAGCACTCACAGTTCATCAGAAGGCAGTAGTTAGCAGCAGTATATCAGTAAAGTCTATAAATGTCCGTGAAACATTCAAATAAAATGAGGTGAGCTGAGCTGGTTCAATACTTGTTGGAGCAATACTGGGTACAAGGGCATGCCCTCTGACATCAACTGACAGGTTTCACAGAGTGTTGCCTTTTCAAAGGCTCTTGTATTTAAATCATGGCTGAGGCAGAAGTTGTATGCCAGACTGTTTCATCTCAGAAAGGCAAAGTTAAAGTTAGCATTGCTGACTACCCGTACATGCAGGAAAGACATCGAGGAAACCTATTTAACTCGTGCTGCCAATATAGAAACAGTCAAAAGTGTCTTGGGAGAGCATCCATCATTTCGGTTGGAGGACAGCATCAACTCCATAAACATTCTGACCACAACCACTCCCCAGATGCCACTGACTTACCTATCGCTGCCTCTGTGGCACCGTTGAAAGCTAGAGCTGTTGAGACCCATGATACTCCAGCACAGTTGATTCAAGCTAAGTTTTCGCAGGTTTTCCAAAAAGTGTTGCAGAGCATGCTGTCGCGTCAGGCTTTGCAGCAAATAGTAAAAAGGGCATGAAGACAAAATGCCCCCCCAGAACCACAATCTTTAGACACTTTGGATTTTCCCGAACATTTGAGAACTGTGAATGGGGAAAGATTCATTGCCAGGGAGCCCTCTTTCGGGGAGGACAAAATTATTATCTTGACAACAAGAATTAATATGGAGAAACTTGCTATTGCCAACTGCTGGATTATGGACAGCACTTTTAAAACTATGTCCACCTCATTCTGGCAGCTGTATTCAATACATGCTGCAATTGGGACCCAAGAAGCTGCCAGTATAGTCCCCCTTGTATATGCACTAATGTCCTCAAAATCTCAGGAGTACTACATAATACTGTTCTAAGCCAGCCCAGTGGCACTGAGGGTTGAGGCGCTGGATGTCACACCTCGTGCTGCACTGGAGACCCAAGTTCGGGAGCGAGCTCAGGCACCGGGGGTCAATGGGGATGGGGCAAGGATCGAGTGATCGCAGGGCTGCTCTCCTCCCCCAGAGGGGAGGGCTGGGGCTTGTCTGGCATACCAGTGGCTCCCAGTGGAGATCAGGGGCACTGCAGTACATTGGCAGCATGTCATTCAGCGTGGGTGATGCAGGCAGGGTTGCCGTGCGCCACTGCATCAGGGGTACATCACGTCAGGGGGAAGGGCACCAGAACATGAAAAAAGCCCAGCTCTGCAGGGTAGGCAATGGCACCAGACCCCCATGCCCACTGCCAGATCCACCTCGTCCGGCCTTCCAGTTCGTCCGCCCAGGCCCTCACCTACAGCCAGAGTCTATGCGGTAAGAGCGCCCAAAGAGGACGGGTGGCCCCACCCCGGAGGGGTTAAGCTGGAGGTGCTGGCTGAGGGGAGGGGGGGGAGAGAGGTGGCTCAGGGCCGAGGGGACATCAGGCGGGCAGGAACAGGTAGGATGCCTGAGAGAAGCTCCAAGGGCCGTGACCCGGGGGGAAAAAAAAGAGTTAAAAAAAAAAAGACTGTGCCAGGATTTGCAGGACATAGCGGATGAGTATGGTTTCACTCTCTCCCCAAAACTTCTAACCACTGATTTTGAACAAGCTTCAATCAATGCTTGTAAAGCTGAATTTCCAACTGCCATAACAAGAGGTGCCTCTTCCACTTTGGGCAAATAGTGTGGCGTAAGATCCAAAGTTTGGGGCTCACTACATCGTACAACACTGATGCAGATTTTAGCTTGAAAATGAGACACTTTGTAGCACAGGCATTCTTATCAGCAGAGGAAATAGAGGCAGTATTTCTTGAAATAGAACCAGAATTGTCACCAGCCAGTGCCACACTGCTGGACTGGTTCGAAGATAACTATGTGCTGGGATGAATAAGGTGCCATATGCGCAACACCACTATGAATAGCTCACCTCTGTTTCCACCTTCATTCTGGTCTGCTCATGACAAAGTGGCCAGTGGATACCTCAGGACACAAAATAACATAGCGGCATGGCACCAGAGGTGGGGGTCATTGATCGGAAGAGCCCATGTAGGGGTGAACGGATTTATTTCTGAACTACATCAAGAGCAGCAGGTGACCCACAGCACAACTGAAAAAATCAACAGGGGTCTACCCAAATCACCAGTGAAAAAACAGAACATTGACAGAGAAATTACAATCGTCAATATTGTTAAGGAAAGGAGCACTCGATCAAACATCGAATATATAAGGGGCATTGCGCACAGTCTAAGCCTCTGAAGCCTGTACTGTGAAATTTGCTATTGAAAAACTTTAAAATTTTTACAACTTCTTATTAAAGTATTGACTTTTAATCATTAATTTTTTTGTCCTTAAAGACAAGAAGGAACACAAACGAGGGAACGAGGAATAAACCTGGTAAAGGTAAGGTTATTTTACCTTCATTGTTGACGACATGCTTGTTTGTTATCCAAAACACAGTATGCTCAAAGTGCAAAGGCTAAAGGTGAAATGGCAAAGGCAAATGTAAACATGGAAACACTGTGTGCTCAAAGTGCAAAGGGTAAAGGTGAAAGGGCATGGTCATATACGTTGGTCATGGGATAAGTCGCAGAACAGACACCAGATAGGAGCTTGCAGATACTGTGCTTTCCACCATTTACTACCCTTGCTGTTCTGTCCATTAAAAGAAAAGAAAACTTTATTGTCACCAGCCATGTTGGTGCCCAACAAACCCCGACACAGACAATGTAGGGCTTCTGTATTTCGGTATTTTTTTCCTGATGGCATTATGTGTGTCGGGACGAAAATGTCAGCAAAACATTAGTTGAGATTTTGGCAGTCGGGCAAATGTATTTAACCCTTTACATATAATCCCTCTTACACCACCTGGCGGAATGTAGGGTGTAATCATTGTGACGCAGACAGCCAGCTCTGAGTGCTGTATCTAATTTGTTTTTTATTACATATAAAATATGTGATGGGAAGGGCAGTCAGAAGACCCACAGTCTTGCTGAAATGACACATCCCAAAACTCCCAAGGATAAGTTCAAAGGACAGGAGGTATTTAAACTACAGAGATCTGAGGTTCAATTAGCATGTTAAATTTGCTTTGATCCCAGGAAATAAAATTAGCCATTCATGGCATCCCTAGGGGAATCCTTTGATTTTGCTCTAGGTGTCATATGGAAAGAGCATGCATGGGTTATGAATAACCTTCCAGGAACCAGCTAATTTCATCAAAGAGCTTGATGGCTGGGACAAACAAGACCCAGATGAATTTGGAAGGCCAAATATACATTCCCGGGGAACCCTTGAATTACATCAGAGAGACCTTTGAGGTGTAGATTCCAAGGCCCAGATGGGATTAAAGAGGCAAGTACACTTTTGCTTTGAATACAGTGACTTAGATCAAAGAAACTTTTGAGAAATATGTATAGCAGAGCACAAACCGGTTTGGTCTGGTTAACCTGAGGGAGGAAAGGTAGTGAGGTCACCTATTATGTTGTTTTAAATATTTTATTTGGACATCCTGTGAGAAAAAATATAGATTTTGATACACCAAGGCGGAGTTAGAGACCTCATGAGAAGGCCAGCTCAGAACGTGTTTAATTGCTAAAAGAACCTTGACAGAGATACACAAGACAATATTATCTGACTGAGGAAGAATCATCACAGCACTGAAAGAGAGTAAGATTAGACCAGTCTGAATGTATGTATAGTAAGAAATGCACTTTTACCTGTTTTGTTTTAAGGCTGTATGTGTTGGGATATATATTTGTTCTGTATTTATTGTTCTGTTTTGATATTTTAAAGTAAAGATACATTTTATAACGGAAACTGTTTGGAGTGCCTTGACATTTCTTTTTATTTAAGTAGAGCTTGGAGTGGATTATAAGTGACAGTTTTTTAAGCTCATTGATAGATCAAACTGGGAAACGGATAGAGTTCTCTAAAGTCTTGCATAGAGTTCTAAGGGTTCATTTGAAAGACCTGGTTGGGTGCCCATAGGCAAAGATATCTGCCCCCCCCCCCCGAAGACAGAATTATCTGAGTCTGATAATTGGGCACGCTAACAAGAGGTTATCAGTTTGAATCCCTCCAGAGCTTGAGACTAAGGTGACCTGAACACACAAAACAGACAAGAGGGTTACCTTGTTCTGTTCACTGTACACAAATCATACATTCAGAGGTTGGCACTTTGGGAGTAGAGGACTGACCGACTGAGCGAGTTTGTGACACTCATCCATTCAAGCAACAGTCTCATCTTTTTCCTCATCATCTTGAAGCTTGATCAGTATCCCCCCCCGCCCCACACACACGCACAACTGTAAACACCTCATGTTTGCTTTCCATTCCGTGAGGAACGTTGACAAATACTGCACTACAGATAAATATTTAGTTATCTTCAGAAATCTGTAATTTGCGCTGAATAAAATGAGGAGGCTATTAGGGCATCAGTCAGGGCACAGAACAAAAGAAAGAAAAGTATTCATGCACAGCCAGTTATGTTGTTGAGATTTTATCTGGGATGTGGGGGTGATAAGGCAAGAAACTAAATACTGCATGTTAGGGAAATTGACAGATTGTACTCCTCCAGTCTTACTTGAATAATTTCAGAGGGACAAAAACAACATATCTGCAAACAAAGAGATTTTTGAATGTATGCCACAATTAAGCAATAGCCCACTTCAGGGTATGCGGTTATGGGGCTGTAATGCACGACAGTGGTGCTGTGAGGACACTCGGCCTGATGTCTTGTGCCTCACAACACACCCCCACCATGGGATGGGTTATTGCACTTACAACATGGGTTCTTTCCAAAACCCAAATTTACCCACAGACACATGTTCTCCCTCTGTGGAAAGACCGGAAAAAATCCTGTCGCATCCCAAAATAGTACCTCAGAATAGAAGACTGCTTAGATGTGCATAAAGAACTTTGACACGTGCAATGCTGATGTGATGTCTCACATTTCTTATGCCTCACACAGCTGTTTACTATCCCAACCAGAGGTACTGTAAATTATACTCTTTCACTGCATCTCAATGTGTTCGTGCCTGTCTATGAAGGACTCTTACACCCGTACCTGGTTAGAAGAGCATTTCAATCGTAGCGCAGTCAAAACAACGTGGTCTAGTCCATGCCAGCATGGACACCGACAGGGGAATTACAGCTCCATGCAGTAAGCGCTACTCTGGTCGATGTCTGTGTTACTAGCATCCTCCACTGGTCGCTGTCCAGGGCACTAGTACCTGAATCAAGGGCCAGGGAATGAAGGTAGTTGGCAGAACTGATCCTGTGGTGTGGAGTGGTAATGCAGGAGCAGTTCAGCCAGAAAGGTGGTGGAGACCAGGGTTCTAATCCCGTTATTCACAATTTACTATTCCCCTCATAATCCAACTCCAACTCGGAGCCGATTATTTTAATTACAGGAGGTGTGGGGGGGGGTCAGTGTCCCTGCGTCGGGGGGTGCAGGGGAGCAGAGCCCCCTGCAAAAACAATGTTTTCCAGTGGTAGCAATTGCGAACCACACTTGCGATCACTACCACTGATGCCGATTTAGTTGGCAACATTGTCTCCTGCTACTTTTCTTGTCAGCGCTGTTCATACAGGTGCTCTTTTGACCTAGTGCCCTGACACCGCTAATCCTGGCTTCAAGGACACAGAGAGAGCACATAGAGAGAAAGAGAAAATTGCAACAACATTTGTTTAGACTGTGGCTGGGATATTCAAAGGGGTTGCGCCTGGCACAACTGAGTTGCGCTGGCGCAACCCCACATTGCACCACGGCGGGATATTCAAAGGGCTGCCGGGCACAGCGCAAATCCTGATACACAGAGGCGTAATGTAATCCTATGCAGCACAGAGGCAGGGGGCATGCCCATGCATGTGCGGCGTATCCCAATATTCAGCCCAGGATGTGCAGCGCATATGCTGGCGCAACCCTGCATTGTGCCGCACAGGGGGGGCTCAAAGTTGAGCCCTGAAAAGCAGGAGCAAGTCCAGGCAACCCACAGGCAGGCTGCTGTGCTGCAAGGCGCAACACAGCAGCCGCCAGCCATGGGTGGCCACCTGCCCACCCAAACCACCATTGCAAGGCACACATATCCCCCAGGAGGGCCAATGGACCCCGCCCCGTATGCCCGATCTCAGGCTGTAATAACTGTCAAAATCTCTGGTGGTCTAGTGGTAACCCGCCCCCCGGTAAGCCCGATCACAGGCTGTAATAAAGTGTAATCATCCATGGTGGTCTAGCGGTAACTCCCCCCCCATACGCCCGATCGTGGGCTGTTGTGGAACTGAGGTATAACCTGGTGGTCCAGTAGTACCCCCCAAAAGGGTCCTCCGGCCACCAGCAACTCCCCATCATTGGCGGGTGCAGCACCCGCCCATTCTGCCTGGTCGCCCGCTAAATGACAGCATAAAGTATGATCTGTATGCCTATTAGTCCACAGTGTGAACCAATGGGCTTGCAGACCATACTGAACTACACAGGACCAGAAATGTGAATGAACGTTCCAGAAATGTGAATGAACGCTGTGCCACTGCGCCATGTGCAGTGTGTGTGTCCTCCCTGCCATATTCAATGGTGCTGAGCCATGGCGCATCACCGTTTAATACTGCCTGGTCCTGGCCCCAGCGCAGCCCAGTTGCGCTGTACCCAGGCTTGCGCCATTGCCCAGCGCAGTCTGAATATCTGGCCCTGCGTGTCTCCCACTGTCTCTATTGATGGATACAATAATGCTAATGCCACTTCATTTTGTGTGTGTGGCTGGCTGTGGCACTTTCTCTCTCTTTTTCTCTCTTGATTGACAACATGCTTTCAATGACACAAACACTTCTAGCTCAGCAGCACCTCTATCACACTTGCTCTATCTCCTGGTGTGCGTCTCTCACTCTCTGCAAGTGAGTGTCACTACAAACTGGGATTATAACATGGGTTACAAGAATATGGGTTACTCGCACAGGTAAGAGATGGGAAAGTACAGGAGGAGCCCCGACATAAGCAGTCTCGATAGCACACGACATGTGTTTGTTTCTGGTCATTCACTGCACAGAAGCCAAAGTGGATAGTGTTAGCAAGTGGCACTTACCTGCATTTCAGTAACGATCTTCAGCTGTTGGGTGTCTGTGTCTCCATCGCTATCGTTCCACCGCTGCTGATCCCACTTACAATTGCTTGAGCAGGGAGAATCTCACACTATAGAGACTTCAGCTACACAGCCTTAATCTGGGTGGGGGGGGTGGAGTGTTGGTTTACATAGCTCTGTGAAGCTGCACCTGTGGGCATAGAAGGAGAGTAGAGAGAGGGGGCACAACAGAAACCCGCCAGTGACACGTCCCACTCAAGGTGAGTGCAGGACATGGATCACACCCCCGTGGGGGGGGGGCTCTCTCTGTCTCTCACTGACCCTCTCAAGCTGTCCTGCTAACAAGTCAGGAAAACTTCACGTTCATAGAGAAAGTTGGGAAAATCAATGGCATCCAACACATTACACTACTCCAGCTGTCACTGAAATACACTCGCTTCCCCACATTTTTCCATGGATACCGTTAGTGCTTGCCTTTCTCAGGCATGGAATGAGCAACGACTGCACTTCCCTGACTTCCTCTGCAGAACCGACCTATGATTGGTCATCGACAAAAATCTTATTGAATGACCGTACAGCAAAAACGTTAAAGCGACTGCATTTGCGGTCGGCATACGGTTTCTCACTGTCTACTATGTTTTTTTCAGGGGGTTTTGCACCTGCACCCCATACATGGGGGCTTCACCCCCCACACCTCCTTCACTAAATAAAATCAACTCCAAGTTGGAACTGATTAGGGGAGGGGGTGCAATACCCCCAGAATACAGTGCCGGGGTCCAGCGTTGACACTACAGCGACCTGGTGCTGTAGTGTCAGTCGCTGTTGAAATGTTGCTGTTGGAGGGGTACACCCTGCACAACCATACATAATATGATACTCAGGGATGCAATCATGGGCAAATGGTGGTGGGGGGGGGACATGGCTCTGC
Organism: Neoceratodus forsteri; assembly: GCA_016271365.2. Lineage (NCBI taxonomy): Eukaryota > Metazoa > Chordata > Ceratodontiformes > Ceratodontidae > Neoceratodus > Neoceratodus forsteri. The sequence continues at coordinate 742,994,336 of CM057449.1, forward strand.
CGAGCCATTTGTTCCAATAGCAATACAACAACTGGCTATGAAATAGTTCAGCAACAACATGAACTACATCACAGCTTTAAACCAGTGCATACTACCTGTGTGTAAATCAGAAATACTCACTAGGGTAACTAGAAAGCATGTCATGGCTCCTGGCCCCCAAGCCACTTTTTAGTACTGGATGACTGTTTGAGCAGAGCTGTGATTTGATGCAACTTTAGGAGCAGATAAGTTATGGGGAGGGAGCTGATACATCAATGGAAAGGGAATTTTTCAAGTGATGGGAGGGGACTGAGGAGGGCATCAACAAAATGGAGAAGGGGGATACATAAGGGTCAGAAACACTTGCAGGAGGAGGTGAAGATGAAACAAAGAAGGGACTCCTTAGGCCTTTTCAATTTAAGCCAGACACACGTGGCAGAACTGCTTAACCTTTAAAAATGTAACAGTCAGTCAGTTTGGTGGTCCTTTAAACACACACACACACACACACACACACACACTTTGTTAGGCATTAAAAGTCAGACTGACAACACACAATTAGGCTATTAAAAACAGACACACACATTTTCTTTGTCCAAACCTATAATATTACAATGTTTAGTGCTAAATTGAGAATAATGGCTGGGTAGGTGGTTATAATGGGAATTTAAACCCCCACAAAGTGTGGGATGCCAAATAAACCCCGAGAGCGAAATTCGAGGGCTTTATTAAGGCATGCCACACCGAGAAGGTGTGTAAAATTCAATTCTAGGGACATGGATATGTTGTTCAACCACACTGTCTGGCAGGTATCTTTGCCGCTTTAAATCTTGCCGGAAGGTCTTCAAGCTGGCTCCTCCCACCCACCCGGGTGGTAAAACTCTTGGCTCCGCCCCATGACACCAGCTCTTCCTTACCGCTTGGAAGCTCAGGTTCCATCCTTAACGCTCTGCGTATAAGACTAGTTCCTAATTCTTCGGTTTTCCGAATTTAAAAGTTTTTTGCGTTATAGACTTCGGTCTCCTATCCCTCGCAGCTGCAATCGACAAATCGACCCGGTTTTCGGAGATGCCCTTGCGGGCAGAAGATGTCTCGGACGGATCCGTACTCCACGTGTGTCTACTGTTTAGGCCTTGAGCACGACCCGCAGGCTTGCGACCTGTGCTCTTCCTTCTCAGCTTACGTCCTCGAAGACCGTGCTGCCCGTTTACAACTGGGGCGCCCTGAGAAACGTTTTCCTCCAGTGAAGTCAAAAGAGGCCCAGTCGGCGGTTTCTGCGGCGGAGTGCTCGGCGGATCAGATAGAGCAGATGATCGCCCTCAAAGAGGAGGCGGCGCGGGCCGCATCTTCCTCGACCGCGGCATTTATCCCGCTCTCCCTGGGTTCCTCTTACACAGCTTCCTTTAAGGAGCTTTGTCTGTCCCTCTCCACTAGAGGAGAGGGACCAACGTCTGCTGGACCTTCTTCTCGGTCCAAGAAGAAAGACAAGGGTAAGTCCCTCGACGCTCTTGGGAGCGGGAAAGGTCCCTCTCCCCGAGTTGTTGGCCATCGATCGTTCAGCTTCGGCCACTGGTCTCACGGTGTCCCCGTCAGGTGAGTTGACCGAGACTCCCAGCGACGAAGTCGAGATCTTTCTCGACCCGTTGGATGGGTTGTCGACCGGCGAAGCCGAAAATCCTCTCTCACCAGTTCCCCCGGTGGGAGTTGAGGATTCTGTGGGCTTGCCAGTGCCTCCGGTTCCGGAGCCCTCGGGTGAACCCTCCGAGCCGAGGGGCGGTTCCACCAGTCCTCCCGCACCGTCCTCAGAAAGGCCGGCGTTCTCTGTCTTCTTCGCGGTCCAGTCGATCCGCGTCGCCGGCGGTCTCGGCGCAGCGGTAGCGGCCGGTCGTCCTCGTCCTCCTCCTCAGACGGGGAGGCTTGGCGTAAGTTGACGTCGGCGATACGAGACCTCATGGCAACAGCTCCTTCTGACGAGGAACAAGCTGGCGCCGTCGCCTTCCAAGCCAATAAGTGGCTGTCACCGGAGCGGCCGAAACAACCCCTCGTCTTACCCGAGGAGCCTGTTCCCAGGCCGGTTGTTCGGCCAAAACCAGCTGCTCCACCGATTCCGGTGGAACCTCCGCCTCCACAGCCGCTGTTTGGGGCTCCGACCAAGAACTCTCGGTCGGCTCAGGGTCTGCCCCATAGGCTGTCGGTCACCCTCAATCCTGATCGCCCCCGGCAGGTGGAGGGTGGCTCAGGCCCGAGGCAGCTCTTTGCGGACTCTTCTGAGTTCGACAACGATTCCTCCATATTCTCCAGGCGAGTGGACTTGGAGTCCTCTGGAGGTCAGTCGCTGGACGACAGCCCTTCGTCCTTCCTGGGTTCACTTAGGCTCATCTCGGAGTCCACCGGGATGCAGCTCGAGCCCGTATCCAAGCGGGCCAAGTATCCCCTCATGGAGATATTGGACTGAGGGGATTCCCCTACGGAGGCCTTTCCTGTGGCCGAGGCCATTGTGGGCCCGGCCTTGGAGCTCTGGCAGCGCCCTGCTTCCTGCCCTGCGCCTTCGGCCAGGATGGCCAGGAAGTATGCGGTCCCTACCAGTTCCCTGTCCGGTTTCTCGGAACATCCTCAGCCGAGGGTTGGTTACCGACAGCGTTTTCTGGCGTGCGGAAGCGCTGGGGACGTGGACAAACCTCCCGACAAGGAGTCCAAGAAATTGGACTATGGCGGGCGAAAAGTCTACGCTGCGTCCTCCCTTGGCCTTCGTCAGGCCAGCTCGGCCGTGCTTATGGCACATTTCTCCCATGCCCGGCTGGGCTCCCTGGACAAAGTAGTCCCTCATCTCCCGGCTGACCTGCAGACCACGGTTAGGCAGGTGCGGGACCAGGGCAGGGCGGTGGCCAAGCAGCAACTTCAGACTGCTCTGGTCAGTGGAGACTCATGCACCAGGTCAGTCGCGGCCGCAGTGGCTATGCGCCGTCGGGCATGGCTGAGGATATCCACCTTCACAGCGGATACCCAGCACAAATTGGCGGATGTCCCCTTCCTGGGGACTGACCTCTTCGGCCCTGGAGTGGAAGACCACCTCCAGAGGATCGAAAAGTCCAATGCCACTTTGGAATCGGTCTCATCCGCTCAGAAGGACAAGGGCCGCAGACCGCAACCCAAGCCCTTTCGTCCATCTGCGCCCGCGGCACGTCCGGCCAAGCAGCATCAGGGCCAGCAGGCTCGCGCTTGGCATCCCAAACCCAAGCCCGCGGCTTCCTCCTCCAGGAAGCAGGGAGGTAAAGGCCCTGGAGGTCCCTTGGCCGGTCCTTCCTCCAAGCCTGCCCAGTGACGGGTTGAGGGGTGTCGCCCCCAACCCCGTCGCCTCACCCCAGGTGCCCCCCATGGGGGGGCGGCTCCTCCACTTTCTTTCCGCCTGGTCCGTTATCACCACAGACCGGTGGGTGTTGGAGGTAGCGGGAAAGAGCCTGCCTCTGGAGTTCGAGCAGGCCCCACCCTTCAGAGCCGGGGGGCCTCGGGGTCCGAAGCCTCGCTCTCAGCTCGCCGGCCGACATCGCTCTCCTCCTCAAGAAGGAGGTGATAAGAGAGGTGGCGGACCCTCCCTTAAACCCGGGGTTCATGTCCAGGTACTTCCTGATTCCGAAACAGACGAGGGGCTGGCGCCCCATTCTCGACCTACACGACCTAAACAAGTTCCTAAGGTCTTGAACCTTCAGGATGGTCACTCTGGCTCAGATAATACCATCCTTGGAACACGGCGTGTGGTTCTGCTCTCTGGACCTACAGGACGCATTCTTTCACGTCCCTATCCGTCCGTCACATCAGAGGTTCCTTCGCTTTCGAGCGGAGGGATCCCTTTTCAAGTTCCAAGCCATGCCCTTCGGCTTATCTCCAGCTCCCAGGGTCTTCACCAAATGCATGGCAGTGGTGACAGCATTCCTGCGGCACCGAGGGGCCTGGGTTTACCCTTACCTGGACGATTGGCTGATAGCAGCCCCCTCCACACAGGAGGTGGAGCGGTCCAGAGATCTGGCCCTCCAGGTTTGCTCTCAGGTCAGCCTCCTCATCAACGAGGCCAAGTCGGAACTCGAGCCGAAGCAGGTGATTCTTTTCATCGGGGCAGAGCTCGACTCTCTTCGAGCCAGGGCACGGCTCCCGGCGGACAGGGTCGAGGTTCTTTCCTCCTTTGCCCAATCATTTTTGGTTGGGCAATTGCGCCCTGCCCAGGACTTCCTGCACCTCCTGGGTCTCATGGTGGCCTGTACCAGCGTGGTCCGTTTGGCCCGCTGGAACATGTGCCCCCTTCAGTGGAGGCTGGCCAGCCAGTGGTCCCAATGCTGTGATCCATTGGACCAGCTAGTGACGGTGACCCAGGGGATGTTGAACGCTCTCCAGTGGTGGACCGTTCAGTTCATCTGCAGGAGGCATCGGTTTCTGTCCGCCCAGGCAGCGGTCTCTCTATCGACCCGATGCCTCTCTGATGGGTTGGGATGCCCATCTGCGGGAACACCCAGGCGCCACGGCCTCTGGTCCCAGCAGAGGTCGATGCCATCAACAACCATCTGGAGCTCTGGCGGTCCGCTAGCTCTCACTGCCTTTGCTCCGTTTCTTGGGGTCAAGTGGTCCGGGTCCAGACGGACAACACCACGACCATGTACTATCTAAACCGCCAGGGCGGGAAGCGCTTCATGCTTCTATGCAAGGATGCTCTCCGCATCTGGTCACTCGTGCGCAGCCTGAAGGCGGATCTCCTAGTCATTCATGTGGCAGGAGCCTCCAACACCCTGGCCGATGCCCTAAGTCGGATAGGGGCTGCGTCCCACGAGTGGTCTCTCCTGCCGGAGGTAGTGCAAGATCTATTCTCCCATTGGGGCACACCTCAGGTGGACCTGTTTGCCTCCAGGGAGAATGCGAAGCTGAAGCTGTTCCACGCCCGCCCCCCTCAGCAGGGATCGCTGCAGGGGGATGCCTTCTCGAGGCCGAGGACCCTGGGCCACTTCTATACCTTTCCCCCGTTCCCCTAGATGCACAAGGTGCTTCTCAAAGCAAGGAGGGACAAGGCGCAAGTGATTCTGATAGCCCCAGACTGGCCCCACCAGTACTGGTACCCAGATCTCCTCAGCCTCAGCTCCAGGCTCCCGAGGCAGTTTCCAGCTCACCCGGACCTGCTCTCAGTCAATCAGGGGAAGGTATTCCATCCGGACCTTCAATCCCTGCACCTGACAGCCTGGTTCCTGAGCGGCTAGAGTTCCAGGCCTTGGGTCTTTCCGACGAGGTCCTCAATGTAGTTGAGGCATCTCGTAAGGAGTCGACCAGAAAATGCTACGCCTTCAAATGGAAGAGATTTTCCATTGGTGACAGGGCAAGGGCCTGGACCCTTCCTCCTCTTCCTTGGCGAGCATATTGGACTACCTTTGGTCCCTTTCTTAGCAAGGGCTTAGGTCGATGACCCTTAAGGTGCACCTGGCAGCCATCTCTGCTTACTGGGCGCAGGCCGGGAAGCAGTCGGTGGCGCAGGAGAAGGTGGTCTGGCGCTTTTTCCAAGGCCTTGATCACATTTCCCCTCCTGTGCGAGAACCTCCACCTCCGTGGGATCTACTGCTGGTACTGGCAGAGCTCATGGACAAGCCATTCGAACCAATGCACAGGTGTGAACTCTCTCACCTGTCGTGGAAGATCGCCTTCTTGGTGGCTATCACGTCAGCCAGAAGGATGGGAGAGCTCAGGCGCTCTGCATCGAGTCTCCTTACCTGGTCTTCCACAGGGACAAGGTTGTCCCTGCTTCCACCCAGTTCCTCCAAAGGTGGTGTCGGAGTTTCACCTTAACCAGGTGATGACTCTGCCAGTGTTCTACCCCAGTCACCCTCGGAGGCTGAATATGGCTCCATACTCTGGACCCTAGGGCGCCACTTACAAGGAGCGCGACGGCTGAAATTCGGGGAGAGGTTCGCCAGCTGTTTGTCACCTACGCTGAAGCCGCACCTGGCAGACCTGCAGCCAAGCGGACGATAGGCAGGTGGGTCACCTCCTGCATAGATCTCTGCTATAAGTTGGCAGGCATGGAGCCTCCCAGAGGGATAAGAGCTAATTCTACCCGCCATACTGCTGCATCGGTGGCTGCTTCCAGGGACGTCCCTATCCAGGAAATCTGCAGGGCTGCTACCTGGAAGTCAGCACACACCTTCATCACCCATTACCACATCGACCTTGAGTCACGCCAGGATGCTGGTTTTGGGGCCTTGGTTCTCCAGTCTCTATTCCTAAGTGCGGGTGTACCTCCCTCCTCCCGGAGAACTGCTAGGAGTCTGCCAGACAGTGTGGATGAACAACATATCCATGTCTCTAGAAGTCAGGATTACTCACCTGTAACAGGGTTCTAGAATGGTATATATTGTTCATCCATGACCTCCTCGCTTCAACGCACAACGTGAGCTTCCAGCGCACAGATCTGGCATCATGGGCAAAGCCGAGTTTTACCACCCAGGTGGGTGGGAGGAGCCAGCTTGAAGACCTTCCGGCAAGATTGAAAGCGGCAAGGATACCTGCCAGACAGTGTGGATGAACAACATATACCATTCCTAGAACTCCTGTTACAGGTGAGTAACCTGTATTTTTTACACCCCCTACCCAGCCTTTATTTTATATAATTGCTGGTGTTCATTTTTTCGACACAGTGATTATATAATATAATCACAGACAGGTCAGGTTTCATTGTGGTCCACAGCTCATGACAAAAACGTTTTCTTTCTTTTTTTTTTATTTTTTAGTAAGGTACCTTTTCTTTTAAGTCAGCTGCTTTACAAAAAACTGCTTATTTGTTTAATTAACTTACTGCCGCTAAGTCTGACAGTGGAGAACTGTGGAGCGGTGGTGAAAGGCTGACAGTACCCAGAAGAAGAAGATTGCAGTTGGCACATGCGCAAAGCTAGGGAAACCGGGAGTGTGTTCATCGGTTATAACAGCAAAATTACAACCCGATTTCCCTATGGGAAAAAGAATGAGCACCAGTTATTAAAATTTATTATACAATGGTAAGAAATAATCTTGGACTGTGATTGGTCAGTCTGGGGCTGGACCCATGGCGTTATACCAGCACAACACCACAGCTCTAATGTCAGGCTATTTCTTTTCTTTTAAGAAACAAAAATATTTTTCCACACTAATAAAAACATTCTTTAAAATTATTTTTTATTCTATGTATAACAACAAGTTATTGTTTAGGTAGGTCGCGGTTGATAACGCCACGCCTGGGGCACTGGACACACTCGGCCTGCGGCCTCATGCCCAACTCCCCATGCGTGGTGTTATCCCAGCACAATACACACCCTGTCTTGCATTATTCCTTTATTAATGAATACAGATAGAGAATGCTGGTTTGACAACCATGCTTAGCCAGCCTGTGCTACCACAGAGAGGTTCTTATTACTTTAGACCTAGAGAGCAAAGCTCGAGATGTCTGATATAATCAGAAACCCAAGGCTGCCCAATCAGTATTTTTTATAGTGTACAGTTTTTTTTGTTTTTTTTAAACAAACGTGCTCTAACAGCCCTTTAACATGGCAGCAAACGTTGCTGCGGTTTCAGTTCAGAACTTCAACTGACTGCTGTGAACATGGGAGCACCATGTAAAACTGCCCACCACAAGGATTTCCAATTAGCTGGAATGTTGCTGTACCACACAAGTTACAACCACGTTCCATGACGTTTGAACATAGGCAGGGGGACCAGGGGGTATGGCCCTCCTACATTAGAAGGTGAGGGAGCCATGTCCCCTCACTTTTTCTTGTAGAAATTTTAAATAAAAACCCCGTTCTGAGTATGCTGAGCAGAGCTCTGACTGTCTAGTGGAGCCAGGTCCATCAGAACATGAACATCAAGATGCCAGCCCGTTCATATCGAGGCTGCTTGGCTGCTTGGTTCTGTTTTTCTGTTTTTTTTGTGAGACTGTCTGTGACTTTAAGAGGGCCCTTAGATTGCAGAAAGCAGATGTGAAACTCCATGGCAGATTGTGGGACTGACCAGCCCGCGACATCGGCACGCATTGCCTTTTAGTAGTGATGCACTAGTGTCGTGGGTCTCTTAGTTCCCACCAGCCATTTGCCACCATTCAGAGATTCGAGTTTTTGCCACAAGTGCCAGATCCAGGCTCCAACCCATTTTCAACCACCACGCATGTCACTTGAGTGAAGTAATCCCCCCCCCCCGACTCCCCCATCCCGTTCTGAGTCCAGAGCAGGGTTGCGGTTGTGGTCCGGTTGTCTGCCAGCCATAGGAGTGCTGCTCCAAATTTGAAATGAAGGTAGGCTGAAGCTCAATTTAAATGAGGGTACAGTTGATCGTGGCTATACCAAAGTGTGACCACACTGTCACAGGCTTTATTTTGCCAGAACTAGACTAGTCCTGAGGCATCAGTAATAACTGAGTTTTTTTTTGAAATCCTGTGTTGTTTTTTCAGTGGGGAGAGCCGACTGAGCTAATTCAGTACAGTATGTATAGTACAAGAGGAGAGCGCTGTTGTGTTCAAATTTCTGTAACTGATTTTTTTCCAGGTGAAGAATAGTACTGGAGTCTTGCAGCATCAGTAACTGTGTGGGTTTTTTTAATCATATAAGCCAGTGGTGTTTTTTTCAGAGAGTTAGTTGCAGGACTTAGTACTGTTTTAAATTTCTGTTACCCAGCTGAAGTACCAGAATAACATAGGCTCCAACCATGAGCTTTTTTCACTATTAAATTAATAACATCAGAATGCATTTTAATGAAATGTTTTGCTGGTTAATAATCACCATCCAGTCAGAGGAGTAGCAGGTGCCTAACCTTCAGTGTATGAAAGAGAAACTAAGTGAGCTATAAAACTCTTAAAGCACAGCAGTTTGGGAACTTTATTCCTTCTCTAAAGGAATTGTGAAACAAAAATATTCTAATTTCTCTGCACTTTCTAGAGCTGCCTTTTGCTATTTAACCTCAGTGACATTAACCTTTATCTTGAAGGGAAAGTGGTATTTCTGCAACTACCCTAGCTCACTTAGTTTCTCTTCCAGTGAAACATTGGCAGAAGGAGCAGGGAATCTTTTTTTTTTTTTTTTAATTTGGTCAGGCTCTCTTTGGCTGAGTGTGGGACGAGGATCTGTTGATTAGGGTAGGGAATCACCCCAGCTGTCAAGCTGGACAGACAGTGATTAGAGAATAGTCTAGCTGGCCTATCCCCCTCAGAAACCAAGATGAACGACTCTGATAAATCATGCAACTGTGGGAATTAGTAGAAGAGTTCTATGGTGCACTCCCATTTAGCACCCCTGCTAGTCATCATTACCTGTGGTTGGCTCTGACTATAATGACATTTGACTGAAGAGCTAAAGTAGGAAACAGATCAAACCAATGTCCTCCTCAGGAAAACTTAAGAGTGTGTGTAATGAGAGACAGACTACAGAGTCAGAACTTGGTCAGAAGGGGACTGAGTGTGTGTCTTCAGCACTTTTGCTGCTTGCTTGCCTTCTTACTGACAGCTGTCCTGACCTCTCCGCCTCCTGAGTAAGTCGTCTCTTGGCTGGCTGGCTCCACTGCTTCTCCTATGGCCCAGGCCAGGCTGGGCAACAGGTCATGGCAGAGTGGGCTGGGCGCATGCATAGGCAGCAGGCCACTCAGCAGCACAGTTGAGAAGGAGACTCTGGAGGGTCAGGGAGGCGAAAGGGAGTCACGTGGAGAGTCAAAATTGTCAGGACAGACCTGCATATTATTTTCAAACAGGCATAGGGCAGCCAGCTCGAGGTGGTCATTATTATTCCTCAGAACTGTTGTGCTACACCCTCGTGGGGATAGCTGTGGGCCGGGGGGGACCCCCCATTATCCCGGCCAAGACCCTTGCTCCCCCCTCCACTTTTAGAATGGCTCTGGCTCCACTACGTTTGAACTGTGGCATAATAACGTTTCAGCAAGGACGGACATCCATGCAGAACAAGGGCAACTATACACTATATATAGATAGAGCCACAGTGTGCAGAACAGGACAAGCTGACCCTCCCCAACCCTTATCATGTGTCATGCTTGTATGCAATGGGCGGAGATACTATAGCACTCCAGCCGAACGCTGCACAAATTTTTGGCTTAGGTGATATGCGTTAGCACTCTGTCAAGCTCCGTGACTGAATAAATAGACAAGGCTACATCTAATTATGGGTCCAGAGTGCAACACTAATACATGCGCTTTCAGACGTGGCTCCTTAGTGCTACAACACAAATATATATAAATATATATGATCATAGCTGTATGTATGAGATTGGATTTAGCCCCCACTGCATAACAGGATCATCATCAGCAGCAAAAAAAAAACATATAAATACAACACAAATGAGGATGGTGTGGGGGGGTGCAGTCCCCAAATGTAAAACAGCAGCAGCAGCAAAAAATATAAATAAAATACAAATGGGGGGGTGGGGGGCACATCCCCCCCAATGAAAACAGCATCATCAGTATCAAAAGCCAAAACTAACAGTCACAAGTAAAAACTCAGTTGTTTCTCAACAAATGAGAAGGGGAAGGGCACAGCAAAGCAAACCAAAGCATTAAGAGTCACCTCTGCTGTACATCCACCATGATTAAGTATTCTGCTTTGAAGTAAATATGCTGATTTGTGCAATAAATGATTTGTCTAAGAATACATGTTTTGAAGTTATTTTAGTTGTGCAAAGTTTCTTAGAGGTTTAGAGGTTTATTGCAAAATGCACCATGTTCCGATTTGTGCAATAAATGATTCCATGTTCTGAGAATAAGGTTTAAAAATTAGAGGATTAGTCAGACACTATCACAGGCAGTATGTGGAAGCACGAGCTGGTCAATGTCACAACGCTGATACAAAGATTGTATTTTTCTTAGTCAAAGCTGAATCGAGCAGTCTGGCCAGAGTGCTACAATAACGCCTTTAGGACCACACTGTCTCCTCTCCACCACCACCAGAAATGCTTCCCGACGTTTTCATTTTTGGTATTTTAGTGGGCGTTTATAATGGAACAGGACACATAATTTGAAAGCAACATTTCATATTCACAAACAGGTCTTACATCATGCAAATACTTCTTTCTAGGGACATGGATATGTTGTTCATCCACACTGTCTGGCAGGTATCCTTGCCGCTTTAAATCTTGCCGGAAGGTCTTCAAGCTGGCTCCTCCCACCCACCCGGGTGGTAAAACTCTTGGCTCCGCCCCATGACGCCAGATCTTCCTTACCGCTTGGAAGCTCAGGTTCCCTCCTTAACGCTCTGTGTATAAGACTGGTTCCTAATTCTTTGGTTTTTGCGAATTAAAAGTTTTTGCTAAAATAATCTTCGGTCTTCTATCCCTCGTGGCTGCAATGGACAAATCGACTCCCGGTTTCCGGAGATGTCCTTGCGGGCAGAAGATGTCTCAGACCGATCCGCACTCCACGTGCGTCTATTGTCTAGGCCTTGAGCACGACCCGCAGGCTTGCAACCTGTGCTCTTCCTTCTCGGCCTACGTCCTCGAAGACCGTGCTGCCTGTTTACAACTGGGGCGTCCCGAGAAGCGTTTTCCTCAGGTGAAGTCAAAGAGGCCCGGTCGGCGGTTTCCACGGGCGGCGGTTCGGGCGGATCAGCTCGAGCAGATGATTGCCCTCGAAGAGGAGGCGGCGCGGGCCGCTTCTACCTCAGCTGCGGCATTTGTCCCGCTCTCACTGGGTGCCTCTTACTCAGCTTCTTTTAAGGAGCTTTGTCTGACCCTCTCTACTAAAGGTGAGAGACCAACTTCTGCTGGACCGTTTTCTCGGTCCAAAAAGAAAGACAAGGGTAAGTCCCTCCGTCGACGCTCTTGGGAGCGGGAAAGATCCCTCTCCCCGAGTTGTTGGCCATCGACTTCGGTCGACCGCTCGGCTTCGGCCATTGGTCTCACGGTGTCCCCATCACCGAGACTCTCGTCGACACAGTCGAGATTTTTCTCGACCCATTGGACAGGTTGTCGGCAGGAGAAGCCAAGAATCCTTTGTCTGTGTCTCCGGTTCCGGAGCCTTTGGATGAACCCTCCGAACCGAGGGGAGTGCCGGTTCCCCACGACACCTCCCCGCACCGTCCTCGCGAAATCTGAGGTTGTCGGTCTCGGACTTCTTCGTGGTCCAGCCAATCCCACCGTCATAGGCGGTCTCAGTCTTGGCACCGCGGCAAGCGGCGTCGCCGCTCGTCCTCATCCTCCTCCTCGGACGACGGGCGGCTTCGACGTAAGTTACGTCGATGATATGAGGACCTCATTTGGCAACAGCTCCTTCTGACTGGGAACAAGCTGACGCCGTTGCCTTCCCCGGCCATTAAGTGGCTGTCACCGGAGCGGCCGAAACAACCCCTCGTTTTACCCGAGGAGCCTGTTCCCAGGCCGGTTGTTCGGCCAAAACCAGCTGCCCCACCGATCCCGGTGGAACCTCCGCCTCCACAGCCGTTATTTGGGGCTCCGACCAAGAATTCTCGGTTGGCTCAGGGACTGCCCCATAGGCTGTCTGTCACCCTCACTCCCGATCGACCTCGGCAGGTGGAGGGTGGCTCAGGCCCGAGGCAGCTCTTGAGGACTCTTCCGAGTCCGAAGGCGATTCCTCCCTTTTCTCCAAGTGAATGGACTTGGAGTCCTCAGGAGGACAGTCGGTGGACGATAGCCCATCGTCCTACCTAGGATTGCTTCGGCTCATCTCGGAGTCCACCGGGATGAAGCTCCAACCCGTCTCTAAGCGGGCCAGGTATCCCCTCACAGAGATTCTGGACCGAGGGGATTCCCCTACGGAGGCCTTTCCGGTGGCCGAGGCCATAGTGGGCCCGGCCTTGGAGCTCTGGCAGCGCCCTGCTTCCTGCCCTGCGCCTTCGGCCAGGATGGCCAGGAAGTATCACGGCCCTACCTGTTCCTTGTCCGGTTTTTCGGAACACCCCTCGGCCAAGGGGTTAGTTACCGACAGCGTTTTCCGGCGTGCCGGGAATGCTAGGGATGTGGACAAACCTCCCGACAAGGAGTCCAAAAAATTGGACTATACCGGGCGAAAAGTCTACGCTGCATCCTCCCTCGGCCTTCGCCAGGCCAGTTCAGCCATCCTTATGGCACATTTCTCTCATGCCCTGTTGGGCTCCCTGGACGAGGTCGTCCTTCATCTTCCCGCAGACCTGCAGACCATGGTTAGGCAGGTGCGGGACCAGGGCAGGGCAGTGGCCAAACAGCAGCTTCAGACTGCTTTGGACATCGGGGACTCATGTGCCAGGTCGGTGGCGGCCGCAGTGGCTATGCGTCGTCGGGCTTGGCTGAGGATATCCACCTTCACTCCGGATACCCAGCACAAGTTGGCGGATGTCCCTTCTTGGGGACTGACCTCTTTGGCCCTGGGGTGGAAAGTCTCCTGCAGAGGATCGAGAAGTCCAATGCTACCTTGGACTCAGTCTCATCCGCTCAGAAGGACAAAGGCCGCAAACCACAGCCTAAGCCCTTTTGTCCCTCTGTGCCCACAAGGCCGGGGCTTCCTCCAACAGGAAGCAGGGAGGTAAAGGCCCAGGAGGTCCCTCAGCCGGTCCCTCCTCCAAGCCTGCCCAGTGACGGGTTGAGGGGTGTCGGCCCCAACCCCGTCACCTCACCCCAGGTTCTCCACGTGGGGGGACGGCTCCGTCACTTCCTTTCCGCCTGGTCTGTTATTACCACGGACAGGTGGGTGTTGGAGGGGGTGGGAAAAGGCCTGCCCTTGGAATTCGAGCAGGCCCTGTCCTTCTGAGCCGTCACACCTCGGGGGGCATCAGGATCCGCAGCCTCACTGTCGGCTCACTGAGCCGACATCGCTCTCCTCCTCCAAAAGGAGGTGATCAGGGAGGTGGTGGACCCTCCCTCAGAACCGGGATTTGTGTCCAGGTACTTCCTGGTTCTGAAACGAACGAGGGGCTGGCGCCCCATTCTCGACCTACACGACCTAAACAAGTTCCTAAGGTCTCGAACCTTCAGGATGGTCACTCTGGCTCAGATAATACCATCCTTGGAACGCGGCGTGTGGTTCTGCTCTCTAGACCTGCAGGATGCGTTCTTTCACGTCCCTATCCGTCCGTCACATCAGAGATTCCTTCGCTTTTGAGCAGAGGGATCCCTTTTCGAGTTCCGAGCCATGCCCTTCGGCTTGTCTCTAGCTCCCAGGGTCTTCACCAAATGCATTGCAGTGGTGACAGCATTCCTGCGGTGTCGAGGGGTCCGGGTGTACCCTTACCTGGATGATTGGCTGATAGCAGCCCCCTCCACACAGGAGGTGGAGCGGTCCAGAGATCTGGCCCTCCAGGTTTGCTCTCAAGTCGGCCTTCTCATCAACGAGGCCAAGTCGGAACTCGAGCCGAAGCAGGTGATTCTTTTCATCGGGGCACAGCTCGACTCTCTTCGAGCCAGAGCACGGCTCCCAGTGGACAGGGCCGAGGTTCTTTCCACCTTTGCCCAATCATTTCTGGTTGGGCAATCGCGCCCTGCCCGGGACTTCCTGCGCCTCCTGGGTCTCATGGCGGCCTGCACCAGCGTGGTCCGTTGGGCCCGCTGGCACATGCGCCCTCTTCAGTGGGGACTGGCCAGCCAGTGGTCACAATGCTGCGATCCATTGGACCAGCTAGTGACGGTGACCCAGAGGATGTGGAACGCTCTCCAGTGGTGGACCGTTCCAGTTCATCTGCAGGACAGCATCCCATTTGTCCGCCCCGAGCCGACGGTCTCTCTATCGACCGATGCCTCTCTGATGGGTTGGGGTGCCCATCTGGGGGAACACTGGGTGCACGGCCTCTGGTCCCCGCGGGAGTCCCGATGCCACATCAACCTGCTGGAGCTCCGAGCGGTCCACCTAGCTCTCACCGCCTTTGCTCCGTTTCTCCGGGGTCAAGTGGTCCGAGTCAGACGGACAATACCACGACCATGTACTACCTAAACCGCCAGGGCGGGACGCGCTCCATGCTTCTATGCAAGGAAGCTCTCCGCATTTAGTCACTCGTGCGCAGCCTGAAGGCGGATCTCCTAGCCATTCATGTGGCAGGAGCCTCCAACACCCTGGCCGATGCCCTAAGCTGGATAGGGGCTGCATCCCACGAGTGGTCTCTCCTGCCGGAGGTAGTACAAGATCTGTTCTCCCATTGGGGCACACCTCAGGTGGACCTGTTTGCCTCCAGGGAGAACGCAAAGCTGAGGCTGTTCCATGCCCGCCCCCCTCAGCAGGGCTCGCTGCAGGGGGATGCCTTCTCAAGACCGTGGACCCTGGCCTCTTCCGCCTTCCCCATTTCCTTGATACACAAGGTGCTTCTCAAAGCAAGGAGGGACAAGGCGCAGGTGATTCTGATAGCCCCAGACCGGCCCCGCCAGTTTTGGTACCCAGATCTCCTCAGCCTCAGCTCCAGGCTCCCGAGGCAGCTTCCAGCTCGCCCGGACCTGCTCTCAGTCAATCAGGGGAAGGTGTTCCATCCAGACCTTCAATCCCTGCACCTGACGGCCTGGTTCTTGAGCGGCTAGAGTTCCAGGTCTGGGGTCTTTCCGACGAGGTCCTCAATGTAGTTGAGGCGTCCCGCTAGGAAATGCTATGCCTTCAAATGGAAGAGGTTTTCCATTTGGTGTCAGGGCAAGGGCTTGGACCCTTCCTCCTGTTCCTTGGCAAGCATCTTGGACTGTTTATGGTCCCTTTCTCGTCAAAGGCTTAGGTCGACGACCCTAAGGTGCACCTGGCAGCCATCTCTGCTTACCGGGCGCAGGCCGGGGAGCAGTCGGTGGCGCAGGAGAAGGTGGTCTGGCGCTTTTTCAAAGGCCTTGATCACATTTCCTCTCCGGTGCGAGAACCTCCACCTCCATGGGATCTACTGCTGGTACTGGCAAAGCTCATGGGCAAGCCATTCGAACCAATGCACAGGTGTGAACTCTCTCACCTGTCGTGGAAGACCGCCTTCTTGGTGGCTATCACGTCAGCCAGAAGGATGGGAGAGCTCCAGGCGCTCTGCATCAGAGTCTCCTTACCTGGTCTTCCACAGGGACAAGGTTGTCCTGCTCCTCCACCCGGAATTCCTTCCGAAGGTAGTGTCGGAGTTTCACCTTAACCAGGTGTTGACTCTGCCGGTGTTCTACCCCAATGACACCTCGGAGGCCGAATACAGGCTCCATACTTTGGACCCTAGAAGGGCGCTCGCTTATTATATGGAGCGCATGGCTGAAATTCAGGGAGAGATTCGCCAGCTGTTTGTCACCTACGCTGAAGCCGCACCTGGCAGACCTGCAGCCAAGTGGACGATAAGCAGGTGGGTCACCTCCTGCACAGATCTCTGCTATAAGTTGGTGGGCATGGAGCCTCCCAGAGGGATAAGAGCTCATTCTACCCGCCATACTGCTGCATCGGTGGCTGCTTCCAAGGATGTCCCTATCCAGGAAATCTGCAGGGCTGCTACCTGGAAGTCAGCACACACCTTCATCTCCCATTACCACATCGACCTTGAGTCACGCCGGGATGCTGGTTTTGGGGCCTCGGTTCTCCAGTCTTTATTCCCTAAGTAGGGGGTGTGCGCCTTGCCTCCCTCCTCCCGGAGAACTGCTAGAGTCTGCCAGACAGTGTGGATGAACAACATATCCATGTCCCTAGAAATACAGGTTACTCACCTGTAACAGGAGTTCTAGGAATGGTATATGTTCATCCTACCACCTGACCTCCCCAGCCTGACGCACAACCTGAGCTTCCAGCGGGCAGATCTGGCGTCATGGGGCGGAGCCGAGGTTTACCACCCGGGTGGGTGGGAGGAGCCAGCTTGAAGACCTTCCGGCAAGTTTTAAAGCGGCACGAATACCGGCCGGACAGTGTGGATGAACAACATATACCATTCTTAGAACTCCTGTTACAGGTGAGTAACCTGTATTTTCAACTCCCAGTGTTAATCCTACTGTACATGTGCTTCAAAATATTTGAATTTATACACCACATTTAACCTTATGATTATTATTTAAAGCTGAAAGTAAGGTATCCGATAGCCAAAAGATCGTCTACATTCTTATTTAAGTATATTAGCAGCAGTACACTAGCAGCAGATCCATCTACCATTTCATCATGGGCTGCCCCCCCCCATTCCTTTAATCTTAAATTGATTTGAGTTGAATAAAAATAAAATTAAAGGTCTGTGAGAGGGTTTCAGCTTTAACCAAATAATAAAAACGAAAGATATTTTCGCTGTATGATACCTGATCAAATCCTCTGAATACCTCTTTTTTGGCTTCTGATTTTTTATGTTGGCTTGCCGCGCTTGCGCAAGCCAACATCTTGAGGTAGTGCAGATTTGGGGTTGCGATGGCTGTTGGGCGAATGCAGGGCACGCATCAGTAGGTGCGTCCCTCATTCCCCAATCAGCCTACATGCTGGGACCACACCATGCAAACATAATGGGGCGAGCACATCTAAGCAAAGGTCCGCTGCAATCCGAGCAAAGCTTGTCATACGCAGCGGTCCTTTGCTTGCCATGTTCGTTGCCATTATGAGCATGGTCGGTGAGCGGGCAGTCAGCAAGCAGGCAGCCGCTGCACGTCTGCCGACATTGGGGGTGCCCAATCCCCTGTCAGTAACCCGCCCTGCTGTCTTTGTGTGCCGGCGGAAGTCACTCCCGTCGGCATAACAAATGTTGAATGCCAAGAGTGCCCAATCCCCTTGGCCGCAGCCCCCCACTGTCTTTGTGTGCCAACGGGAAGCTCTACTCCCAGTCGGCATCACCCCCAATTGTTGAATGCCAAGGGGTTGCCCAATCTCCCTAGGCTCACTCCCTCCTGCTTTCTTTGTTTGCAGACGGGGTGCCCAATCCCCGTTGGCATTACTTTCTCTCCCCCCGTTGTGTGCCGACAAGGGTGCCCAATCCCCCCTTGGCTACTGACACCCCTCAAAACAGTTAGGTGGCACGCTGGGAGCCCACCCCAGTGTGCCAAATGCCCTGGAAAATGAAAACTGTCCCGCAATTGTTTTCAGTTTTTTTTTTTACCCTGTAAAACGAAAACCATCCCTTGTAGTCTCGATGCCCCCTCCCCTACCCGCATCCACCCACTATGCACCCTGCTCCCTCCCCCCCACCCCATACTTACCTCTGGAGTCTGGCGCGACAATCTTTGGGGACCAGGAACACATCTGCACTCTTCAAAGCCGACTGCAAACTGAGGAAATGCCGGTAAGCTGTATAATAGAAGGAATAGGATTTTTTCAACTTTGCTGCATATCTCAGAAATTTCTTGGAATTTTGGCAACAAATTTTCAACATGGGGTTTTTATGGCCCCTCCTCATGAATTCTATCACTGTCATGGTGTTAATCAGCCTCGAAAGGTGATCACCTTTTGGGACCCATTAACGAAATGGCAGTGCCAGTGTTCATAAGATGGCCTCTCAAAAAGCCTATGTTGCAAATTTGGTGGAAAAAATCCAACAAATGCCTGTTTTACGAGCATGCGTTGTGCAGTTGCAACGCAGGCTCGTATCTTCGCTCATTGCAATATTTTAACACCGGATTTTCAGCATTGTCATTTTTGTACACCTCCTTGTGAACAGTACAGCTGCCATTTTCCACATCCTGCCCAAAATGTATTTCCGCACGTCCGGTGCACAATAGCGCAGTCGCTGTTGGAAATCAGTGTTTGGGCCAGATTATGAAAATGACAGTGGCACAGTTCATGAGCAGAAGTCCTAAAATGCCTATGTTGAAAATTTGGTGATGATACTCCATAAAATGACTGTGTTACGAGTGTGCGTTGACAGATTGCATGCATGCTCGTACTGTCGTGCATTTGTGATATTTTCAGTCTGGATTTTCACCGTTGCCATTTTTCCACACCTCTTGATGAAAAGTACAGCCATCATTTCACGTATCCTGCCCAAAATGTGTTTTCGCACTTCTGGCGCAGAATAGCGTGGTCGCTGTGCGAAATCACTTCTTGGGACACTTTGAGGAAATAACAGTGACACTGTACATGAGCAGAGGTGCTAAAATGCCTATGTTGAAAATTTGGTGGCGAATGTCCATAAAATAGCAGTGTTGCAAGCGTGCGTTGCATATTTCCCATGCACCCTCGTAACTTTGCAAATTTGGTATGTTTACATACCACATTTTCAACACTGGCATTTTTCTACACCTCCTTATGAACTGTGCCGCTGTCATTTTTCACATCCTGGCCAACATGTTTTCCCACACTGCACTACCAAACACCCAAGGGGACACCCTAATGC
The DNA here is from genome assembly GCA_016271365.2 of Neoceratodus forsteri. Taxonomy (NCBI): domain Eukaryota; kingdom Metazoa; phylum Chordata; order Ceratodontiformes; family Ceratodontidae; genus Neoceratodus; species Neoceratodus forsteri. Next base: position 743,013,517 of record CM057449.1, read on the forward strand.
CTGTCACTGTCTGCAGGGTGGGGGTGGGTTGGCATCAGTTCAATACTTCACTGCCATTCCTATGATGCATCTCTCTAACTCCTGCACTGCCAGTGCCAGCAAGCCAACATTTTGCATTGATAAATGCTTGTTTTTAGTACACTGTAACAGATCCTCCACCTAGTTGCCAACAAATCACCTTGAGTCATATTGGCTTTTCAATTAACACACAAGTGATGGACTTTAAAAAAACAAACATACTGCTCCCCTTTCCCTTATTGCTTGCAAAAAAAAGAAATTCTGTTAATTTTAAACAAAAAAATGAAGAAGGCCCAGTGGGCTCCCTGACCCAACCAGTCTGTCCACCCTATCTAGTTATCTAGATGTGGTAAATTACTTCAACAGACAAGAGAAGCACCAGTTCAGAAATCTGAAAGCATCCAAATGATTCCAAACTTTTCAGCCTCTAAATCAATTATAGTTTCATAGATTGTTACACAAGTTCAGGAGACCACAGGCCTTTTGGAACTCACCACCTGAGATCCGGTGGGAAAGTATGGAGATCTAGCCAAGAAATTGTATATTTTTATTCCCCATGAAATGATCACACCTGTGTTTGAACATCACCATGTTTGCACTATCTACTACTGTTTTTGGTAGTGCATTCCATGCTGATATAATTCTTTGGCTGTACCAATCATTTCTTTTGTTGGTCCTGTTTACTTCTCCCCTTAGTTTGTGATAATGGGTTCCGGTGTTAGTAATTCCGATTTGCCTCACTAGTCCTATTGTCTCCATCAAGTATTCATTTTTCATGGCCTTGAATGCAAAACATAGGTCACCTCTTAAATGTCTATACTGCATCGAGTACAGAACAAGGTTTTCTACCCTTTTCCCATAATCTGGAGTTTGCAAGTGCTTTACTTTTTTAGTAATTCTTTTTTGCATCCCTTCAATCAACTTTGTCCACCTATAGATGTAGGTACACAAAAGGGGGAGCAATAGATGAGATGTGGTCAGACTAAGCTAGAATAAAGGGGGATTAGCACTTTAGGTTCTCTACTTTTTAATAAATAGACTAGTTAGCCAGCGATGAGGATCCTTTTAATTCATTGTGTGATACATAGCTCAGTGATTGTGACATGTAGGAGCGGAATAAGGTATAGTTAGTGCTTAGATAGATTTGAACTGGATGGTACATAGGCCAGTGTTTGTAGTCGTAGGAACTAAGTACTGTGGTTGGTGCTTAGATATGTTAAGCTGGAATGGTACATAGGTCGGTGCTTGTAGTACGTAGGAACTGGATGAGATATGGTTGATGCTTAGATACATTTGAACTGGATGAGATATAGTTGATGTTAGAACTTGATCTTTTGGCCTTTCTCTACATCCTACCTTTGGCGGGATGCTAGGTAAGTATAGAATTGAAGGCCCAGCACAAAGTGAGACAAGAGTGTTGGAGAAGGAGCAGGAGGCAGGGGAGGATGGAGGGCGAGTTCACTCACTCTAAGCAGAGGGAACAGAAGCTAGACAATTAAGTAGAGGATGGGGGAGGAGCTATGTCCCCCCATTGAACTACAGGCCAAGACTTCCAATTCAATGTGTGATACATAGCTCAGTGCTTATGATGTCTCTCACAGTCACCATTATGCAACCTGAGCTTCTGTAATTCAAAGTATGCCCAGCATCAGTACACATTTCTATGCTTTAAGTGATCAACTGTTTTTGTGTGCTATTTTTTGGCAATGTGCGGATGCTTTGCGGTTAACGTTGCACAAGGGTGCACCTTAGGGGGAATGTGCTGATGCCAAAAATGTTGAGGAGGACATCATGGCTGGCTTAAAAAATTGAGGAGGACACTTCCCCCTCATCCCCCCTGGTGGATGCACCCAGGATGATACTGAGCGGGTGTCTAAATGGAAACAACTTACTATAACACTATTCTTCAGAAATTATCTGAAGGATTTTCCATCAAACCTTCCGAAAAAGACTTGCAATAAAAAAAAATATGAACATAAAAAATTACTATTGATGCATACTGCATTGTATACAGAGTGTTGCACTGAGTAAAACTGTGCATGCAAGTCATGTAGACCTTTTTTCTACTACAGAATGAACAGAAGCCTTATGAGGTGCACAAATGTACTTGTATGACATTAACAAATGGGATACTTGATGCTCTTTTCCTAAAAAGCTGTTGGTCTAATGTATTTTTTTAGAATGTACAGAATAAAAGTAGCCATTGACATTAACATTTCATCCTCTGACTCCTGCACTCTAACTATCCCTCGTCGCTGCAGCTCCATAGGCCAGTGCTTTCTCTTATCGTTTCCTTAAACTCAGGAACTCGCTCCTTCCTCTTATCTGACTTTCCTTGACCCCTTCATCCTTCTCTTTAGCCCTACGTAACTTGTATTCCCCTAACTGCACCTGCTCCTAACCACTCCCCCAAACTCCCCTGACCCCACCATCTACCCTACATACCTCAAAATCCCTATATCTACCCATATGTGTTTCCCTATCCTTTATACCCCTTCCCACCCCTTGCACTTCTTCCCTTCCCTTTACCCTCCCCCTTCCCTCCATGCTTACCCTTCCTCCTCTCTGTCACTTCCCCACCTCTCACCTCCTCCTTATCCCCCTCTTTCTCCCCTACCCCCCGGTCACGTCTCCCTACAGGTTTCTCTCCTCTAATCTTTATTTTCTCCTTAAGCTTGACTCCTACCACTCTCCTGCTCTACACGCTCTGCTATTCCTCATACTCTCTACCTACTTTAACCCCCTTCTCACTTACTCGTCCCACTATTGCATATCAGCTAATCATTACAATTTCTCTACCCTGCCCTTACATACCTATTTACCATCCTCCCTTCAGCCCCCCTCAAGTTCCACTCTCCCCTCATAATTCTAGTGACTATCCCCTCCCTGCTTCACTCGATTCACTCTCAAACTCAAGTGACTATCCCCCCTCCCTGTCTCCCCCCAACCCTCATCCTCCTTCCTCTCTATCCCTCCTCCTAATCACTTCTGGTCCCTCCTCCTTGCAGGGTTCTCAGCATCCTGAAGGAGATTTGGGCCTGGCTATCTATCCCCTCATCCCCCTCTCTTCTCTTCTCCCTCTCCCCCCGATCTTCTCTCTTCTTTAGGTTTCAGACTAGCACTTACTAAACCCATGCCTACTACTATACTGGCACTACAGTGTTTTACACTCCAACTGGCCTCCTGGTCTCCGGCTCCAGGTGTTACCATTTAAGTTTTCCAGCCTATGGTTTTGCTTACTCCAGCCACAGGCTTGTCATATAGTGTTTTATCTTGCTGTAAATCTTCTACAATGTTATGAATAAGTTTTGTTCCTGTACTGCATTCTTGTTTTATTTGCTTTCCCAACCTTAGTAACCCCCTCTCCTTAGGACGCATCTGGAAATGAGCTGTTTATCAGTTCATGTCTTTCCCGGAGAAACATTTTGCAAATAAAATAAAAAAAAAATAAAATTTGGATCTCATTTTCATGCAAATGGGATAGGCTATGTTAATGGGCTTTTTACAGTTTTTTCATTTCAGATATTATCTGGAAATTATTTCTGATCTGAGTGGCATATGCAGAAAGAGACTGACTTGTGAATCAGCCTACTGTTGGTTAACCATAACTATATGTCAACTCGGTGAAGTACATCATGTCTGATAGTCTTACAGTAATTAAGTGTGTAAAAGTGCCAGTATATATTAGACCAATAACAGCAAATACAAAGGAATATGAAGGGTGTACAGGCAACATTCCTGCATTGCTTCACATTGTCAATGTGTACATGGGTACATGTTGAGCGACAGTTGGGTATTGGAACGGCCCAAAGCTGTCACTCAACATGAAACCCTGGCCACAGGAGGATTACAATAGTAGCATACAGACTCTGTGTGCCACAGAGATAGAGTGAAGTCACACCTCCAGCGTTCACGAACGAATATGTCAGTTTGTTTCTTTTACAACAGGGAAGGAAGTGGACAACAGGATTGGGATATCCTACAGCCATGATTGGATATTCTCTGCTTTGAGAGGCATACAGCAGGAAACCTGAGGGCATATAGGACACGTGATGTGCTTGCCAGCTAGCCCAGCTGTGGGCACGGCTCAGGGGGACACGTTTTGAGTAAGAATCAGTATGCATATGGCCTGTATACAGTGCCAATGCATAAAGGCAGATTAGCTAGCCTGCACCAATGCACTGGTACTGTATACAGGTCATATGCATGCTGGTCCTGACTGAAAATCTGTCCCCATGAGCCACACCTGCAGCTGGGCTAGCTGTAAGCACAGCTAGAGCACTACAACTTACGGCAATGCTGCGCACTGCATATGGCCCCATGTGAATACTAACGGAATACTACAATACTACTACTTTACTACTATTAAGAAGTATTCAAGTAGTCTTCATTAGTCTTCAGTAGTATTGAGCTATAAAATTCAGAAGTAATCATTTAAGTAATCATCTAATCTTCACAGCACTGACTTAATTTGCATACAAGGCTACCTAAATACTAACTGAATACTTACTAATTATTAAATTAGTATTTAAATACATAGCTTATTTACATTTTTCGGCTCGTGGACACAGTACTTTACTACTACCACTGAATATTTGCCAAAAATAATAATTAAACTACTATTTCAACACTAGCAAAGACAAAATGAAGACAAAAAGTAGTAGTCAGACTTTGGTGAGGGGTAGGAGCTCAAAGGAGGCAGGGGTAGGGGTAGGGGTAGGAGGTACAGGTGAATTCCTGGTTTAGGGAGGTGACATCTTTTAGAGCCATTTACCAACTAGCCAGAGATTCACTAATCATGTCATCCAAAATATCATTTTGCGATTCTAGCCTGTTTTGGGGTGCAAAGTGTTGTTTGAGAGTCACTAACTCATTTTGCGATCGCAAATGCCCTTTGAATGTTCTGGTTTATGTGAGCAGTAGCAGTCCATTACCAGTAAGAGAAAGACGAAGAATTCAGAGTGGTCCTCCATGAGGTTGATAATATAATTTATCTTAACAATGCATTACAGTACAGAGTACAATGAGATTAATACTGATACCACTGTGCTACCACGAGTCCAGGGTTGTTGTGAGAAGTGCCAAATACCAGAATGTCAAAGTAATGCAGTACCATGGTGCTACCATTGTGCCAGTGTTTGGGGGAGCTGACAAAAAATCTTAAAATGATGTGATACCATTGTATTACCAGTGTGTGTGTGTGTTTGAGAATATGGTAAAAAAATGCTATTGGGATACCACTGTGCCAGTCTACTATAGAAGTGCACCAAAGAAAATCGATATGTTGCCTACTGCTGTGATACCAGAGTGCCCCTGGCTAGTACCATTGTGGATGTTTGTTTACCATGTTATTGCCATTGTTATACCACTGTATTGCCATTGTGATGAATTCGGTACTCAACTGCTGGACTGCCCCCTCTCTCCAAAAGGTTTCACACGTGACACAAGCCTGGCTCAGCTACCACAGGACTATACACAAAAAATGGTCCTGTCCTGACTTCTGCTTGTGTGGGAAATGGCCGGTGACACTGCAGACAGTGTCTACTCAACTGCCGGGCTGCTCTCTCTCTCTTCAAAAGGTTTCACACATGACGCAAGCCTTTACTGGCTCTGCTTCCACACAACTTCACTTGAAAAAAAATGATCCTGTCCTGATTCCTGCTTGTGTGAGAAGTGGCAGGTGACACTGCAGAAGGAGGCAACTCAACTGTGGGGCTGCCCCCTCCCTCCAAAAGGTTTCATACTGAATGTAATGCTAGCCATTGCTGGCTCTGCTTCCACAGGACTACACACAAAATATATTCCTGTCATGACTCCTGCTTGTGTGGGAAATGGCTGGTGACACTGCAGATGCTACTCAACTGCTGGGCTACCCAGCCCTCCAAAAGGTTTCTCACATGACGTGAGCCTTTACTGACTCTGCTTCCATAGGACTACACTCAGAAACAAAATAGTCCTGTCCTGACACCTGCTTGAGTGGGAAATGGCTGGTGACACTGCAGACAGAGGCTACTCAATTACTAGGCTGCCCCCTCCCTCCAAAAGGTTTCACTTGTGAAGCAAGCCTTTACAGCCACTGTATTGCCATTGTGATGAACTCGGTAAGACTACTCAACTGCTAGACTGACCCCTCTCTCCACAAGGTTACACATGTGACACAAGCCTGCCTCTGCTACCACCGGACTACACACAAAAAATGGCCCTGTCCTGACTCCTACTTGTGTGGGAAATGTCTGGTGACATTGCAGATAGAGGCTACTCAACTGCCATTATTGCCAAGCCAACGCCTCCCCCCCCGTCCAAAAAGATTTAGTATGTGACGCAAGCATGCCCTTACTGGATCTGACTGTTGTGTACTCAGCTGTCTTTTTTTTATTAACCAGGTAAGGTCCACTAGGCACAAGTGTCTGTTTTCAGGGATGACCCAGGAACATTGGGGTCATTAAGTCCAGTGACTTCCTCAGAGTCACAGTATGCCAGTGGAGTTATCAAACCCAGGTCTACTGTGCTGTGTGCTGACACTTTGAGGCCAGCCTAGCAAAGCAGCACTACAGTCTCCCACTGCCCCCTCTCCTGCATACACACACAGTCTCATGTTCTCTTGCCTTTTTTTTTTTTTTACAAGTTTTTAAGTTTAACTTATTTAATTTGGCAGCTGCCTTTTTAAACAGCTCTCTAGTTTTCCTGCAGTTTGTTTGGACATGCAACACCCCTGCCCCCACACACACTCAGTCACTCTGGTGCACCACCCATCACTCTTGTCCAACTCCCTCTCCCTTTTTTATTTTGTCACTTTTTTGGTAGGAGGAAGGGTTGACAGTGAAGAGGTGGTTATGGACCTACAGAAATACCAACAGAGGCTGGAAAGATGGCCTAACGTATGGCAGCTGAGGTTCAACGCAAAAAAGTGTAATGTGATGCATTTGGGTAAAGGAAACCTAAGGACAGAAAATTACCTCAGTGGAGACCATCCTAGCACCACGCAGGAAGAAAAGGACCTAGGTGCTATCATAAGCAGCACTTTTTAACAGACCAGCCAATGCAGCAAACCATATAGCAAGGCCAACAAAATGCTGAGGTGTGCAGGGAGGGGATTTGACAGCAGGAGAAGGGAGGTAATACTGCCTCTCTACAGGTCCCTGGTGAGGCCCCATCTGGAGTACTGGTCCAGTTTTGGAGTCCACATCTGAAAAAGGATAAAAACAGTTGGAGACTGGCCACAAATAAGAGGGACAGGTCTTGCTTTGTCTGCTACTAACTGGTTCAAATCCTACCTCACCGGTAGGTCCCAATCGGTAAAAATCGCTGATCCTATCTCCCCTCCACGCTCCATCACCACTGCAGCCCCACAGGGCTCAATACTTGATCCCATGTTTTTTTTCCATCTTCCTTAATGATCTTCCCACAGCCTGCTCCAACTCCTCAATCCACATATATGCTGATGATACTGTCTTGTACAGTTATGGCAAAAACCCTGCGGCTGTGGAAACCAGATTTCAGCTTGATTTCAACACAGTTCAGCTCTGGTTTGCCTCCCATCAACTCTTTCTCAATGCCAAGAAGACAGTCTCCATGACATTTGACACCAAGCAGAAACTCTCTAGGCTCACCACCCTGCCCTCCTTCCACACCCTTGATGGGACAACTCTTGAGGACATATCCGAATTTAGATATCTTGGGGTGTGGCTTTGGCTTGACAAACACTTCAACTTCTCTGTGCATATCGATGCCATCCTGAAAAAACTGTGCCCCAATCTCTGTGCCCTGTACAGGAATCATAGCTGCATCCCACTGACTGTGAGGCGTGAACTTGGCCAGAAGATGATACTCCCCATCTTCGATTACTGTGATGAAGTATATGGTGCTGCTCCCAAATCTTCCCCGCCCAAACTGGACACTCTCTTCAATTCCTTCTGTCACTTTGCCCTTGACTCTCCCCCTCATACCCATCACTGTGAACTCTATCGCTCCCTTGCCTTCACTCCACTATCAAACAGACGCATCTCCCACTGTGCTAAACTAACCTCCAAATTCTGGCTTGGTGAACTTCCTCCCTACCTCTCATCTTTGCTCTCAACCCCTCCCCCACTCTCCCCGATCTAGTGATACGTGCACCTTGGTGGTTTCACACCTCTCCACCCTCGCTGGTCAGATAGCCTTTTCCCACAACTTCCCCAAAACCTAGAACTCCCCCCCCCAATACATAACTCCTTCTCCACCTACTCCCTTCACTCATCCCTCCATAACTTCCTCTCTCCCAGCTGTTCCTGTTTTAACCCTCCTTAACCTCCTTTATTCCTATTTCCAGCCCCTCAATTCTACCTCCAGCCCTCCAATTCTCTCTACCCCTGGCAGGGTTCTTAACATCCTGAAGGGAACCTCGGATTGGCTGCTTCTCCCTCCCAATACCCAACCCTCTTGCTGGGCTTCTCCGCCTAGTCCCCTATCCCTACCCTCCGTTATTACCTCTCACCCAACAGTTCCTCCTTTTACCTTCCAACTGCCACTTATCCTAGTTTCTGCCTTCCAACTCATTACCCCAGGCAGGGTTCTCAGCACCCTGATGGGGTACACAGGTTGGTGGCCTTTCCCCTATAGCACCCAGCTCCCCTCGCAGGGTCTCCTTATCATCCTGAAGGGGTTACTGGCATTGCTGTTCCCCACTCCTCTACTCCCAGCCCTTCTTCCTTGCCCCTCTGCACTTAGATCTTCAGCACTTGTGTTATTCCTTGAGCTTTCTCCCAGCATGACATCGCACTAAAGTTGTGCCATCTTTTGGTTTGTTTCCAATGTTCTAGTTACTACACTCCTGACTCCTCTGTTGGTTTTATCTCCAAATATTGATATTTACCTGTATCACACCAAAATTGTATTCTTCATCTTGCCTAACTGTTCACATTCAATTTGTAACTGTTCTTCCATCCAATAATTTTGTATACTGCTGTGCTCATCCTTATGTCCCTCTTCCCCTCCAGGTCGCACCGTGAGATGAGCAACTTGTTGTTCAGTGTGCCCTCCTGGCAAAACATTTCAATAAATAAACAAATAAACAAAAATGATCAAGAGCCTTCAAGGGCACTCATACGTGGAGTGCCTGGAAGCATTAAATATGTTCTCACTGGAGACCAGGAAGGAGAGGGAGACATGACTGAAACACACTAGTTCCTGATAGAAGTAAATAAGGTGCCATCCTCTGACCTGTTCAATAGAGTCTCTGACCCAAACACTAGAGGGTACAGTGGAAGTTGGGGATGGAGGCTTCAAGCGGGAGCTTAAGAAACACTATTTTACAGAAAGAGCTGGGGAACCATGGAATAAACTTCCAGCTGAGGCAGTGGAGGCAAAGTCTGTGACATCATTCAAGCTGGGGTGGGACAGGGCTAAAGCGTAATCAAAAGAAATGAGCAGTAGGAGGCACTAGGCAGAAGGGGGGTTAGGTCCTGGGATCTGAGAAGGTCTAAGGAACACATGGGCACACTAGATAGACCCTTGGCCTCCTTCTGACGTCTTTTTTCTATATTTTTATATGTTTCTAACTCCCCTCCACACCGTTTGATCTCTCTTCCTCTCTTAAGCCTGTCACATGACAGGCAGACAAGCGGGAGGCAGTGGGAGCTGGAAAAAAAAACAGCTACAAGATCCAAGCCAAGCCGGCAAGCTTTTGCTGGGGTGTCATGGAAATTGAACCGCAGTGGTTCAGGGCAGCTCGATTTCACTAGCAGAGATTCTTCACACCTCTGTTTTTCTAAGACATAACTACATGGAACACATGTACAGTTTTGATTTGTTATCTCAGCTAGTCACTCCAGTTCCAAAGTGCACATCGAGTGTGACATGTTACTTGAAACCACTGTTATTTCTCATTATAAAATGGGCATGTAAAAATAAGCATTCTGATTGGCTAGAAATGAAGTGTCATATATGTTTTACACACAGTGAAAAAAAGTACAGGTAAATAAATCAATGCCCCTAAATGGAATGTTCAGAGTTAGGCATGGAATGTTAAGATGTGCCAGTGGAACGTTCATTTTTTAAAGCCCACCATTGTTTTTAGTCTCGGTAAGCGAGGGATTGAATGTCTTGCTGACAATCCTGCTCCCAACCCGCCACAGTTATTGTACTCATAATGCCTGCATTTGCGATCTCGCTGGCAGTCCTGCTACCGACCCACTGCAGTCAGAAATCCTGATTTCAATGCTTTGCTGACAGTCCCGCTCCTGACCCGCCTCAGTTAGAAATCTTCTGTGGCCATCACGCTGTTTCACATATCTTCCAAGCTGTCTCAAGGAGTCCCCGTTTGCTCCTGCTGCAGTTCTCTTAGCATGTGTCAGTTTCAACTGTAATTTATAATTGTAAGTAGATAAGTTTAAAAATGAAAGTTTTTCCTGCCTTATTTGTCAGGCAATTGATTTCAGCATACTGTGTCATTATAGACAATTCTGAAGCAGTTTACTGTGTCAATTAAAAGGGACTATTTTTCCTTGCATAGGGACACTGTTCATAAAAAGCTATATTTTAATGTAAATACAATATTTTCTAAATCTTTTTTTAATTTCTAATCAAAGTTCTCCATTTTATAAGCACAATAAGACACTCCGGGGTATGTGTTGAACATATATTACCACATGGCTGCAGTTGAGGTCACTCGGCTGGTGGCCTTGTGACTTACTACACCCCAGCCGTGCAGTAATATATTTTCAACACATACCCCATCATGTCTTATTGCTTACTTATAACTGTGACTCCCTCATCTGTCTGCTGTTGTTCTTGTGTTTAGCATGACAAAACATGAACATTAAAATGGTACATGAGGTACGTTTCATTATATTTTGTGAGCAAGAGGAGCGCTGACAACCACTCGTGCCATCCTGTGATCAGAAAAGCACCATGAGAACATTGCTAAGTGTGGAGCTTGCTCCCACCAGCCACATTCACGTCACAACTAGATTTCAGCAAGCCAGTCACAGCCCTCCCCATGCACAACAGTATCCCAGTAGCACTACCAAGTGCCATGCTGTTGTGTCTGTCCAACATTATTTCATCCTATTAGGATTGCCACCTGTTCCAGTTTTGCCGGGATCATCCTATTTCTAAGGCAGCATTCCTCGGAAATCTGTATCTCTTTCCAGGACATTACAAGGTCCCATTCTTTTTAACCTGTACACTCTCTGTACGGTAAGACCCATAGTTCTGTTAATATCTCCTCTCTTATGCTGCATAGTTGTGTGCAGCTGCCAGGCCAGCTCCGTCCTGCTAGCATGTAAATGTTATTGACCACATAGTTGTTTAGTTACTAGGCAACAAGCTGGCACAGCCAATTAACTAGTACGCTGTTGTGGCACTGTGCTGCATGCGCACATGCTTTAATTACAGCACCAACAACTTGCTTCTATGCCACTACCATCACTAGAGTCGTAGTGTAGACAGCACTGAGCAGTGAGCATGTGGGTCATAGTATTAAATGGAGCGCAGAGGTAATATACCCAGTTATTATTAAAGACTAGTGGTTTAAAACATGGAAGTGCTGTTGCTCCTGCTGAATGCAAGCAGGCAGAAGAGCTAAATTAAAAGGCAAGTACTCACCTCAGTTTAACGCTGAAGCGCTTGCTTGCTGTCATCGTGCTGAATGTATGCTAGTTGCGTCCCATCGGTCCAAGATACATGGGATTGGGACAATCAGCCTCAGAAGCAAATAAATGACATCTGGATTACAGATGCTGAGATGGTGTGGCAGATTCATTAGCATTAACGTAAACAAATGGGTACGATCTTTTCATGGACATCTACGTAATAATAGGTGGTAGCAGACAAACAGGCCCTTTAATCAATTCATAGGTTTCATACTGTAGGTAAATTCAAGCTAAAAGACTAACGTTCGTATTGCTTGCCATATACCAAAATTTAAATTGAGTAGTTATCTTGCTAAAGTGTTGGTCAAAGTTGGTTGTAAAACTATTCATACTGGGACTCTCAACAACAACTGATGGAAGTTTGTTCCAGGGTACCATCACCCTTTGACTAAACCAGCTCTTACGTTGGTTGCAGTTCCATTTAGAATGAAGAAGTTAACTGTCATGCCTCCTGCTACAACACCACCTGGTCTTGGGCTGAATACCAATCTCAGCCCGAAGCTTGCCGTTTCCCATAATTCTGTATAACAAACACAAGTCCCCCGAAACCTCCTGTACTGAAGAGAATACAGGTTGAGGGATGATAATCTCTCTTCATATGGTATGCTCTTCAACCCCTTTATTGATCTACTGACTCTTCTCTGAACTCCCTCCAATCTGTTAATATCTTCTCTATTCTGTGTAAACCACACCTGGGTGGAGTACTCCAGATTGGGTATCACCAAGGCTGCATAAAGTGGAATCATTACTTTGTCATCCCTGCTGGATATATGTCTGAGGATGCAGTTTAGATTCTGGTTTGCTTTTTCACCTGTGCCCTACAATGGGAACCAAACTTAAGATCAGCAGTGATCAAAATCCCCAAGTCTCTTTCATCGTTAGTGTTTATGAGTGTTATATTAACAAGTTTGTAAGAGCTCAGACCTTTGTGTTTGCCAAAATACATAACCTTGCATTTAGCAGTATTCAGGACTAATTTATTTGATACTGTCCATTCCGAGATCACATCAATAGCATTCTGTAAAGATGCAACATCTGCGTGATTGTTCACCACTGTCCCCAGTCTGCAGTCATCTGCGAATTTACAGAGCCAGATTTCTGGGTTGCTTAGTTTAAGGGAAGATATGTAAATATTGAAGAGACTTGGTCCCAGGACGCAGCCCTGATGAACCCCGCTAGTGATTGGTGTCCAGTCAGAAAGTACCCCATTTATGGTAACCCTTTGTTTGTGCCCCTGCAGCCATGACGATACCCAGTTACAAATATTGCTGTTAAGATTAATTTCTTCCAGCAAGTTTAAAAGTTCCATGTGAGGTAATTTATCAAAAGCCTTAGCAAAGTCCATATAAACCACATCTACTGAGTTCCTAAGATCCAGCTCTTTGTTGACATTCTCATAGAAGGCCCAAAGATTAGTTTGGTAGGATCTAGATTTTGCAAACCCACGTTGTACAGGGTCGACAAGTCCATGAGTCTTTAGGAAGTCTGAAATTAAATCTTTGACCAACCCCTCCATAATCATCCCTAACACAGAGGTTAGACTCACAGGCCTAAAGTTGTCAGGTTTGGACTTGGGCCCTTTTTTCAAATGGGGACTATTATAGCAGTTTTCCAGTCAAGAGGTACTGAACCTGTGTCTAGAGAGGCCTGGAAGATGCAAGTAATTGGTGATGCCAAAATTATCTGCTAGTTAATGTCGGACTCTAGGGTAAGTCCTTGGGGCCAGGTGATTTGTTGAGGTCAATCTTTATAAGCCAATCAAATACATCTTTGAGGTTAATAATAATTTTCCTGGGAATGGATGCATCCTTGCCAGCGTGTAATACTGAGTTACTGTTATCCTATTAGACTAGGTTTGCAGGCCAAGGCACCTAGCTTCACCTGAGCTCTTTTCTCCTAGGTTGCTTGACAGGACAGAGCAAATAACCTTACCAGAGCAACAATAAGGATTAAGGCTTCTTTTAGCTAGGCAGATTTACTGTGTGTTGTTATTTTTATTTTGTACTCACAGGGATTGTTACTGTTTGTTGCTAACATTTTATTGCTTTATTTTTCTCTGATTCAAATTGTTGTTGCTGGGCATACATTCTGCTGCATTATTAAAGGGTGTGCCTACAGGTGTGTGTTTACAGATTACTGCTGTAATCTGATTCAAATTGTGTTTTGCAAAGTATATCTTCTCTTACTGCTTTATTTTTCTCTGTAGCAAAGTGTTTCTTAGAGGGTATATCTTCTGTGAAATTATTCCAGGTGGTGCTTTACAGGTTTCACAGTTTATCTGTCAATAGGATAAGCTTTCAGGGCTACTGCAGTTGTTGCTGGATGATTGTTTCTGCTCTTACCTCCTTGTTTCTTTCATCCGTTGTTCTTCTTTTTCAGCAGGAGAAGGGCCCACTACCCACCCCCATCCCCAACCACCCCACACTACACACCTTTTATAGAGTAGCACAGTCGTGACATTTCCTGTAGCAAAGCAGGAAGGGGCGGATCAGAGGGGTATCAACACTGTGGTCTCATTTACAGGGGCACTAGTAATTTAATTTATTATAACAAGTTATACAAAAACAAACAAAACACAAAATCAAAATTTTGCTTTCATTTTCTTCCTTCTAATTATTCTGACCAGGTTATAAACCCAGCAACTTACCTGGAATGGATATCATTAACTACAGGTACTGTGGAAAACTTTTCAGAAGGGCAGTTTTACAGGATTTAGGACACTGTCGTACATGGTGGGTCATTGGAGATCTAAGGGCTCAGCTCCAGGCAGCAAGGGCAGAGACTGTGTGCCTTAAATAGCATACTCAAGATGAAATATATTATAAAAACCACCCGACATTTCCCCAACATCCAACAGAAGCACCTCGACTGCAGAGGGTAGTTGGCCCAGGAGGTTGGCAGGCAGTTAGGAGGGGCAAATCAGGTGCCCCATCACTCGGTGCTCTCCAACATATCACCTCCACAAATCATATAAAAACTACAAACAGGTATCTGCCTCTATCTCCAAAATCAAACAAAGGGGCAGAGAACACTGCAGCACAGGGGCTAGCCAAACAAAACGCACCCAAAACAGGAACCAAAACAAAAAAAGCAAAAAGGAAATCCAAAAAACTTCTGATCATAGGAGACTCCATGATTCGGGGAGTGGATACATATCTCCAGCCAGGGGTAATGGTCAAATGTCTCCCAGGTACATCAGCGTGGAGAGATACTGACCACATTGCTAAAATTGTTCAGGAAGCAGGAAAAAAAACATTTATCTCCTGGTACACATAGGGACTAACGATCTTGCCAGCCAGTCAGTTGTGGAGACCAAGGAATACCTAACCAGGCTGGGAGACAAACTATCATCCATAGGTGATTTTTAATTTTGCAGGCATGCAAGCCAAACAAGTGGTGTGATGAGTTTCTGAATGAATGGGGGAGTAGGGCATGGCATTATCTGTAATATGTATATTACAAAATTATCTCTGACTTTATATTGGCTTCCAAAGTTGTAACCTGGGAAGTATTTTGACTTCTCCAAAATGGGAATGACTTTCAGATTTTGACCACTGACGTATCTGACATCAATTATCCAAAATTAATGAAATGTCGGAGACCATAATGTATAGCAATCTTATTTAAGAAATAAAGTGGGTGGCATGGGAGCTGGAGGGGGGCATTGTTAACTTGTGCAGGATTCATCAACAAGTTTAATTTAATCTTTGTTTAATACTCTACCTATCACCATAATGCACACTTCACCCTTTGGTTACCCCTTAACAGTAGTGGACTGGATCCCCTCCCCTCTGTTTCATTGCCTGCTGTCCTGGTGCTCTGCTGCTGCATCCATTTTTTCTTTGTGCTCAGATCAGAATAGCAGCTTGTATGATAATCTTTTGCATAAGCTGCCTTGCTTGTCCACTTCTTGCAACTGGGGTATGCAGCATGACATGCAGGCAGTGAGCTGGCACAAAGTCCTGGTGGTATGGTGTTAGTTGAAGAAGAGTGTCATTAACAAAGGGGTAAGTGTGATCAGGGGGGTCCGTTTCACAGAGTGTGAGAGAAAAGAGGAGAGAGAAGCAATTCACTTTACAAATGAAATAAAGAATGCAATTTCATAAACAGTTCAATTATGTTTGCTTGCACACATGTGCAAGAAACAGTGCCATCATACGAGTTTTCGTAGGTGTGCCTTCCCCACTTCCAATGCCCTGCTGCCTTTTGCAGGCGCAGCTGCACCACATCAGGGAATGTCAGAGCTGTCTGTGACAGCCATTCAGATGAGGTGGTGTACAGTCGAAAGCAAAAAACACTGCAATTAGCAGTGATGACGTGTAGGCAATTTGCATACTGCCTTCAGCAGGCAATTAACATACTGCCGTCAGCAGTATGCAAAGTGCCTACACTCTGCACTACATCTGTACAGCTGCCATTGACAGCTCTGTTTTTGTCTACTCCCCCCAACGAACACCGAAGTAGCATGCTGGGAGCACACCCCAGTGTGCTCATGAATTTCCCCCCTGTGCACATGTATGGCCTTACTTCCCCCCAACAAACACTGAAGTAGCATGCTGGGAGCCCACCCCAGCATGCTCATGTGACCCCCATGCACACTGCATGGCTGATGGGGTGCTCAATCCTCATTGACTTCCCACTGTCCCCCAAACAGGCTTTTAGGGTGTCATGCTAGGAGCCCACCCCAGCATGGCAAAGTCCATATGGCTGACAGGAGTGCCCAATCCCCGTCGGTTCCACTGTCTCCCCAAAACCAGACTTCCACGTGCCATGCTGGGAGCCCACCCCAGCATGGCAGAAGTCCGTATGGCCGAGAGGGGTGCCCAATCCCCCGTCAACTCCACTGCCCACCCAAAAAACTTCCAGCTGCCATGCTAGTAGCCCACCCCAATGTGGCAAAAGTCCCACATAGTCTGAAAAACACCTGAAAAAAAAATGGTCCCTCGTGACTGTCTCGCCCCCTCCCCCAACCAGCGCGCACTCTCTGTACACCCACCTCACCACACACCCCCTTCCCCATACTTACCTCCGGAGGCTGGCGCAACGATCCTCGGTGGACCTGAAACTAGATACAGAACAATAGAATAAAAATGATTTCCTACAGTATCACTTAAGAGGAACAGAATGCTTGTCATCTCTTGTGAAGTGTAACTGTCTAGCAGAATTTATAATGTAGTAGTAGTAGAAGTAAAAATGTTTATTTTTATACAGGATAGCAAACTTTAGGTCATAGACCTATTTTCAAAGTTGTCCTGTGTCAAGAACAAATTACATTCAATATAACATACAAAAATTCAGACTACATAAAACAACTAATAAATAATTTTTGACATTATACAAGACAAAAATCTTCAATCAGACCAACAACTAACACATTTATTTATTTTATTTAATTTTTGTTAACTGGGTAGGTGCACTAGCCATAAAATGACTATTTTAAGGCACGACATGGGAGAGTACAACAAAAGGAGAACACATGAACAACAGCAACATGGGAACAATAATACAAATAGAGGAACAGTACAGCAGTGCTACACAAATACAATGGGTAGAAACAACAAAAAATAATGGCAAGCATTATACAGATAATGGCAGTAAGATATATCATCCACATTTCAAAAACAAGTACATTCATCATAAAATACAGCGCTCAATCCTAATTTAAACTGGGATGGTTTAGTTCCTTTCCTTAATTCAGGGGGAATATTATTCCAGATATTTGCAGTCTGAGCCTCAAGTGTCACAGTACCATATCTTGCATTAGTTTTTGGAAAAGTGTAACTGCTATGCTTTACATCCCTTAAAAGACATGGATAATATTTACTAACAGAAGGCAATTCCATCTTTCCATCAATCATCCCATTTATTATTTTATAGATAAATACTGAATATTGTTTTTTAATTCGTACTGATAAACTGTCCCAGTTTAGGTCTTTATACAAAATGCAATGATGAGTATTATAGCTACAATTCAGGACAAATCTTGCTAATCGATTATATGATATGACTAATTTATTTAAATGTGTTTGACCCACAAAATTATACACCATATTTCCACATTCTAATACAGGCACTATTAATTGATTTGAAATTGAACCTCCGGGTTTGTAGATTTAATATCCTTGAAGACCTACGTAATGCCCCTATCTTATTATCAATTTCCTTTATTGTATTATTAATGTGAGCTGAAAAAGATAAAGTATAATTAATCTCTACACCTAATTATTTATATTGATCTGTGATTATCAATTTTTTCCCATTTCTCATTAGTATTTCCCTATCTGTGATCTGTTTTTTATTAAACTTTGTTTTTTTCTTGAAAAACATAACCTGAGTTTTTTTTATCATTTATCACTAATTTAGAGCTTGAAAACCAATCCAGTAGAACATCAAAATCCATCTGTAATTTAACCATCATTTCATTTTGAGATTTGGCTGATGCTAAAAGTATTGTATCATCTGCATACAACCTGATTTGTGTATTATTTATTTTGGTAGGTAATTCATTAATATATAAAAAAATCAATAATGGCCCCAAAATTGAACCTTGAAGGACACCTCTTAGTATACTACCTACTTCAGAAAATTGACCATTTATTACTACTTGCTGTTTTCTTTGACTCAAATATGATTTAAACCATAATAATGACCTAGGGGCAATACCAATCCTCTCCATCCTCTCATACAATAAATGGTGGTCAACCAAATCAAAGGCTTTGGACAGGTCAAACACTGCGCCCGTAGACTCTTGCTTATCCAAGGCCACTGCCACTTTATCAACAAAGTCCATGAGCGCAGTGCAAATTGAATAACCTGCCCTAAAGTCATGTTGATATTTAGACAATTTGGAATATTTTTCTAAGTAACTATACAACTGGCCAAACACCATTCGTTCCATTAACTTACAGAGGATGGAGAGGATTGCTATTGGTCTATAGTTTGAGGGGTCATTTGACCCCCCTAAATATAGGTGCTATTTTGGCTATTTTTCAGATAGAGGGAAAACAATTTTCCATCAAACTTTGATTAAACAAATCAGTCTGTACTGGTGATAAGACTTCAACTGCATCTTTAATAAATTTCCCTTCAATATTGTCCATACCATATGATTTATTTTTACTTAATGTTAAGATCTCCCACCTAATTCCAAGATTTTTATTTTTTAAAATAAAAAAAGAGGACAATTTTCATTATTAGTTTCTTTATTTACTAAATCTCTTTGTTCTTGTGAACCAGCTGGGATGGTAATATCAGGCAATGTTAAGAAATATTTATTCAACAACTGGGCTGTTTTCTTCGAGTCAAGGAGCTCACCCTTACTATTAGACATTTTTATACAAGACTTAGCTCTCAAAGGGTTTTTCAATTCTTTAATCATATACCAGTATTGTTTAGGATAATGAGTTGTCTCAATTTTTAATGTTGTAAAATTTATTTCTTACAGATCTAATTAACCTTTTGCATTTATTTTGCTTAATTTTGAAATTAACCTAATCTTCCTCCCTTTTGGTTTTATTTGCTCTTTTCCAGATTCTATCTCTGATACGAATTTTCTTTTTCAAATATTCATTTATCCATGGAAGATGCTTTTTCTTTGTTTTACTTTTTCTAAATGGTACATGCCTATTACAGGCCTCTAAATAAGTTTTTGAAAATTCTTCAACCGCCAAATTTACGCCTGGAATTAAATGTAATCTTCCCAACTCTATACAATTTACATCATAAACAAAATTATTTGTGTGATAGTTCTTAAAGTTTCTTTTTAGGGTAATCTTTTCTTCCTCAATTATTTGATTTAAATCTTTTACAGCACAATATACTGGATTATGATCCCCCAAATTTGGAGGTAAGATCAAACATTTTTCGACATGAAAGCTCCTAGAGAGAAAAATCAAGTCCAAAATACTCCCCTGACTTTTAACCCCACTTTTCCTAGTACTTTGATTTATTATTTGATTGACATTTAGTATCTGAAAACTTTCTTCCAATTTTAATCCCCTTGGCTTGCTCCAAGCAGCGTTGAAATCATCAATTAGTATTAACTCTTTACCATCTGACACTAATGTTAATTTAGATGCCAATAATTTGAATTTGGTAGTATTTATTTTTGGAGGGGAGTATACTATACTAATTAAGAGCTGCAGTTTTTCAAATTTAACACAAAGACATTCAATTCCCTCTAAATTACCCTGAAAAACAACTTCTCCCAAACCCAGTTTCTCTGTGATATATAAAAGAACCCCACCCCCCCTTTCCCCTATCTAATCTAAAAAGATTATAACCATCCATTAATATTTCCTTATCCTGTATGTTTATAATGGGACAGTTTTTAAAAATAGAATAGCCCCCTTATTCATTATCATAATATCTAGGCTATAACTCCTTATACCATTTGATGGCCTTTATATTTGAAATAGATGTGAAGTCTGATATACGGATCTTTAACTGTATGTTTATTTGAAGTACAAAAAAAGTCTGCTTGTCCTACAGAAGGAGTCCAAGGGCAGCATTACAAATAAGTTCATAGCTGCAGCTGCTGCCCCTTCCCCGGAAAGGTCTGCTCACCACCACAGAGCAGTGAAAGTTGTAATTTTGTGTCAAATTTCAGCAGCAAAACAGGCTCGCCTTTAGCAGCCACATCTAGAGAGAATTGCAGTGTTCCTTTATTAGAAATAGGGTGTCATTCCAATTGCTCCCTTATAGTCACAGAATCACAGAATGCTGTCATCAAAAAAAAGGCGATAAGGTCCATTGAGTCTGCCCATGACCCCTTTACATACTCTATAACCCCTATCACTGCTCTTTTCCTTCCCCCCACCTCTCAGCATCATGTGTCTGTCCCATGCCCTCTTAAATCCCTACACTGCATCTGCCCCCACCACTACCCCTAGGAGTCTGTTACAAGGCTCCACCACACTCTCTGTAAGGAAACATCCCCTCATATTTGCTTTGTGTCTTTCCCCTCTAACCATAGGCCATGCCCCCTCCTTCCTTTTAAATAAGTTGTCTTCATTAACTTTATTGATTCCCTTTACATATTTAAAAGTTTTCATCGTATCCAGGTAGCACCAAGAGACAAGCAACTTGTTGCTCAGCATGCCTTCCTGGTGAAACATTTCAATAAATAACAAGCATTTGTCAATGCCGAACGTTTGCTTGCTGGTATTAGCATTAGAAATGCAGGAGTTAGACAGATGCAGAATAGGAATGGCAGGGAAGTACTGAACTTCACATGAACCCCACCTCAATCCTGTAGAGACGGACAGGATTTGGTGTAAGGTTTTGGGTCATCACCCATGACGATCAAGCCATGTCACCTCACCTTATTCTGCAGACACCGACATGTGTTGAACTTTGCTTTAGGGTGTTTGGCTTTACAGTCACCCTATTCCATAACGACATACGTTGAAATGGGTGCAGCATAGGAGAAAGGGGTGAAGTCTTGGGGCGAAGAGTCCAAGGTACACCTCGATGCCTGTCAGTGGCTGCGCGGTGGGGGTGGGATGGCATGAGCAGTACAGTTGGCAACCCAATGGCACACCTCAATGCCTGTCTGTCTGTACAGGGTAGGACATTATGGTTAGAAACCGTAATGCCTCAGGCATTGGTTGGTATTCACAGTACAAATTTTGAACATGGCCTTTTTGTGACCCCACCTCATGAAAGCATTTGGGACCTCTTGTCATGAACAGTAGCAGTGTGATTTTGTCAATGTGTCCCAAAAACTGACTTCCAACAGTGACAGTGCCATTCTGCACCACATGTACGAAAACACAGATCAGGCAGGATGTGAAGAATGACAGCTGTACCATCCATAGGGAGGTATGAAGAGATGGCAATGTTGAAAATGTGTAGTGGGAATATTAAAAATGTTTGCACTTCTGAGCATACGTGGAAACTGCACAAAGCATGCACATAACACAGTCATTTTATGGAGTTTCATCACCAGATTTTCAACATAGGCATTTAATGACCTGTGGTCATGAACAGTGTCACTGTGATTTTGTTTCTCTGTCCTGAACACTGATTTCTCACAGCAACCACGGTATTCTACGCCAGAACTGCAAAAACACATTTCAACCAGGATGTGAAAAATGACAGCTGTACTGTTCATACGGAGGTGTGGGAAAATGGCAATGTTGAAAATATGGAGTGAAAATATTACAAATATGCAAAGTTATAAGCATGCGTGGAAACTGCACAATGCATACTCGTAACATAGTCACTTTATGGACTTTCATCACCAAATGTTCAACATGGGCATTTTAGGACCTCTGCTAATGAACAGTATCACTGTGATTTTTGTAATGTGTCCTAAACAGTGATTTCCCACAGCGACCGCGTTATTCTGAGCCAGAAATGCAAAAATACAGGTTACTCACCTGTAACAGGAGTTCTAGGAATGGTATATGTTGTTCATCCACACTGTCTGGCAGGTATCCTTGCCGCTTTAAATCTTGCGGAAGGTCTTCAAGCTGGCTCCTCCCACCCACCCGGGTGGTAAAACTCTCGGCTCCGCCCCATGATGCCAGATCTGGCCCGCTGGAAGCTCAGGTTGTGCGTCGAAGCCGAGGAGGTCGGGTGGGTCGTGTGGATGAACAACATATACCATTCCTAGAACTCCTGTTACAGGTGAGTAACCTGTATTTCTAGGGACATGGATATGTTGTTCATCCACACTGTCTGACAGACTCCTAGCAGTTCTCCGGGAGGAGGGAGGCAAGGCGCACAACCCCTACTTAGGGAATAGAGACTGGAGAACCGAGGCCCCAAAACCAGCATCCCGGCGTGACTCAAGGTCGACGTGGTAGTGAGTGATGAAGGTGTGTGCTGACTTCCAGGTAGCAGCCCTGCAGATTTCCTAGATAGGGACGCCCCTGGAAGAAGACACCGATGCAGCAGTATGGCGGGTAGAATGAGCTCTTATCCCTCTGGGAGGTTCCATGCCCGCCAACTTATAGCAGAGATCTATGCAGGAGGTGACCCACCTGCTTATCGTCTGCTTGGCTGCAGGTCTGCCAGGTGCGGCTTCAGTGTAGGTGACAAAGAGCTGGCAAACCTCTCCCCGAATTTCAGCCGTGCGCTCCTTACAGTAAGCGAGCGCAGTTCTAGGGTCCAGAGTATGGAGCCTATATTCGGCCTCCGAGGTGTGATTGGGGTAGAACACCGGCAGAGTCAACACCTGGTTAAGGTGAAACTCCGACACCACCTTCGGAAGGAATTTTGGGTGGGGGCGCAGGACAACCTTGTCCCTGTGGAAGACCAGATAAGGAGACTCGATGGAGAGTGCCTGGAGCTCTCCCATTCTTCTGGCTGACGTAACAGCCACCAAGAAGACAGTCTTCCACGACAGGGGAGAGAGATCACACCTGTGCATTGGTTCGAATGGCTTGCCCATGAGCTTTGCCAATACCAGCAGAAAATCCCACGGAGGTGGAGGTTCTCGCACCAGAGGGGAAATGTGATCAAGGCCTTTGAAAAAGCGCCTGACCACTTTTTTCTGCGCCACCAACTGCTTCCCGGCCCGCGCCCGGTAAGCAGAGATGGCTGCCAGGTGCACCTTAAGGGTCGTCGACCTAAACCCTTGCTGAGAAAGGGACCATAGGTAGTCCAATATGCTCACCAAGGAATAGAAGGAAGGGTCAAGGCCCTTGCCCTGACACCAAATGGAAAATCTCTTCCATTTGAAGGTGTAGCTTTTTCTGGTCGACTTCTTACGGGACGCCTCAACTATATTGAGGACCTCGTCGGAAAGACCCAAGGCCTGGAACTCTAGCCGCTCAGGAACCAGGCCATCAGGTGCAGGGATTGAAGGTCCGGATGGAACACCTTCCCCTGATTGACTGAGAGCAGGTCCGGGCAAGCTGGAAGCTGCCTTGGGAGCCTGGAGCTGAGGCTGAGGAGATCTGGGTACCAGTACTGGCAGGGCCAGTCTGGGGCTATCAGAATCACCTGTGCCTTGTCCCTCCTTGCTTTGAGAAGCACCTTGTGAATCAAGGGGAATGGGGGAAAAGCGTAGAAGAGGCCCGGGGTCCATGGCCTCGAGAAGGCATCCCCCTGCAGCGAGCCCTGCTGAGGGAGGCGGACATGGAACAGCCTCAGCTTCGCGTTCTCCCTGGAGGCAAACAGGTCCACCTGAGGTGTACCCCAATGGGAGAACAGATCTTGTACTACCTCCGACAGGAGAGACCACTCGTGGGACACAGTACCTATCCGGCTTAGGGCATCGGCCAGGGTATTGGAGGCTCCTGCCACATGAATGGCTAGGAGATCCACCTCCAGGCTGCGCATGAGTGACCAAAGGCGGAGAGCTTCCTTGCATAGAAGCATGCAGCGCATCCCGCCCTGGCAGTTTAGGTAGTACATGGTCGTGGTATTTTCCGTCTGGACCCGAACCACTTGACCCTGAACAAAAGGAGCGAAGGAGGTGAGAGCTAGGTGGACCGCTCGGAGCTCCAGCAGGTTGATGTGGCATAGGGACTCCCGCGGGGACCAGAGGCCGTGCGCTCAGTGTTCCCCTAGATGGGCACCCCAACCCATCAGAGAGGCATCGGTCGATAGAGAGACCGTCGGCTCGGGGCGGACAAACGGGATGCCCTCCTGCAGATGAGTTGGAATGATCCACCACTGGAGAGCGTTCCACATCCCCTGGGTCACCGTCACTAGCTGGTCCAATGGATCGCAGTGTTGAAACCACTGACTGGCCAGTCCCCACTGAAGGGGGCGCATGTTCCAGCGGGCCCAACGGACCACACCGGTGCAGGCCGCCATGAGACCCAGGAGGCGCAGGAAGTCCCGGGCAGGGCGCGACTGCCCAACCAGAAATGATTGGGCAAAGGAGGAAAGAACCTCGGCCCTGTCCACCGGGAGCTGTGCTCTGGCTCGAAGAGAGTCGAGCTCTGCTCCGATGAAGAGAATCACCTGCTTCGGCTTGAGTTCCGACTTGGCCTCGTTGATGGGGAGGCCGACCTGAGAGCAAACCTGGAGGGCCAGATCCCTGGACCGCTCCACCTCCCGTCTGGAGGGGGCTGCTATCAGCCAATCGTCCAGGTAAGGGTACACCCGGACCCCTAGCGCCGCAAAAATGCTGTCACCACTGCCATGCATTTGGTGAAGACCCTGGGAGCAGGAGACAAGCCGAAGGGCATGGCTCGTAACTCGAAAAGGGATCCTTCCGCTCGAAAGCGAAGGAATCTCTGATGTGACGGACGGATAGGGACATGAAAGAACGCGTCCTGCAGGTCCAGAGAGCAGAACCACATGCCGCGTTCCAAGGATGGTATTATCTGAGCCAGAGTGACCATCCTGAAGGTCCGAGACCTTAGGAACTTGTTTAGGTCGTGCAGGTATAGAATGGGGCGCCAGACCCACGTCTGTTTCGGAACCAGGAAGTATCTGGACACAAACCCCAGGTCTGAGGGAGGATCCGCCACCTCTCTGATCACCTCCTTCTCGAGGAGGATAGCGATGTCGGCTCAGCAAGCCGACAGTGAGGCTGCGGACCCCGAGGCCCCCTGAGGTGCAATGGCTCTGAAGGGCGGGGCCTGCTCGAACTCCTGAGGCAGGCCCTTTCCCACCACTTCCAACACCCACTGGTCTGAGGTAATAACGGACCAGGCAGAAAGAAAGTGGCGGGCCGCCCCACAGGGAGCGAGTGGTGTGTGCAGGCTGGGCGGACACCCTCAACCCGTCACTGGGCAGGCTTGGAGGGGAACCCGGCCGAGGGACCTCCTGTGCCTTTACCCCCCTGCTTCCTGGAGGAGGAAGCTGCGGGCTTGGGTTTGGGATGCCAAGCGCGAGCCTGTTGGCCCTGACGTTGCTGGGCCGGACGTGCCGCGGGCGCAGACAGACGAAAGGGCTTAAGCTGTGGTCTGCGGCCCTTGTCCCTCTGAGTGGATGAGACCGAGTCCAATGTGGCATTGGACTTCTCGATCCTCTGGAGGTGGCGTTCCACCCCAGGGCTGAAGAGGTCGGTCCCCAGGAAGGGGACATCCGCCAACTTGTGCTGGGTATCCGATGTGAAAGTGGATATCCTCAGCCATGCCCGACGGCGCATAGCCACTGCGGCCGCGACTGACCTGGCGCATGAGTCTCCAATGTCCAGAGCAGTCTGAAGTTCCTGCTTGGCCACTGCCCTGCCCTGGTCCCGCACCTGCCTAACCGTGGTCTGCAGGTCAGCCGGGAGATGAGGGACTACCTCGTCCAGGGAGCCCAACAGGGCATGACAGAAATGTGCCATAAGCATGGCCAAGCTGGCCTGACGAAGGCCAAGGGAGGACGCAGCGAAGACTTTTCGCCCGGCATAGTCCAATTTCTTGGACTCCTTGTGGGGAGGTTTGTCCACGTCCCTAGCGTTTCCGGCACGCTGGAACTGTCGGTAACTAACCCCTCGGCTGAGGGATGTTCCGAGAAACTGGACAGGGAACCGGTAGGGACCGCATACTTCCTGGCCATCCTGGCCAAAGGCGCAGGGCAGGAAGCAGGGCACTGCCAGAGCTCCAAGGCCTGGCCCACAATGGCCTCAGCCACAGGAAAGGCCTCCGTAGGAGAATCTTCTCAGTCCAATATCTCTGTGAGGGGATACTTGGCCTGCTTGGATACGGGCTCGAGCTGCATCCCGGTGGACTCCGAGATGAGCCTAAGCAAACCCAGGAAGGACGAAGGGCTATCGTCCAACGACTGACCTCCAGAGGACTCCAAGTCCACTCACCTGTAGAAAAGGGAGGAATCGTCGTCGGACTCAGAAGAGTCCGCAAAGAGCTGCCTGGGGCCTGAGCCACCTCCACCTGCCGAGGGCGATCGGGAGTGAGGGTGACAGACAGCCTATGGGGCAGACCCTGGGCCGACCGAGAGTTCTTGGTCGGAGCACCAAACAACGGCTGTGAAGGTGGAGGTTCCACCAGAATCGGTGGAGCAGCTGGTTTTGGCTGAACAACAGGCCTGGAAACAGGCACCTCGGCTAAAGCGAGGGGTTGCTTCGGCCGCTCCGGTGACAGCCACTTAATGGCCGGGGAAGGCAATGACGTCGGCTTGTTCCCAGCCAGAAGAAGCTGTTGTCACATGAGGTCCTTGTATCGTCGATGCAACTTGCGTCGAAGCCTCCCCTCGTCCGAGGATGAGGACGAGCGGCGGCACCGCTTGCCGCGGTGCTGAGACCGAGACCGCCTATGGCGGCGGGATCGGCTGGACCGCGAAGAAGTCCGAGACCGTGAAACTCGGCTTTTCCGAGGAGGGTGCGGGGGAGGGGCAGGGAAAACCTGCTCTCCCCTTGGCTCGGAGGGGTCACCCGAGGGCTCCGGATCCAGAGGCACTGGCAAGCCCACGGGATCCTCAACCACCACCGGGGGAGCCAGGGAGAGAGGATTTTCACCGGCGGTCAACAACCCGTCCAACGGGTCGAGAAAATCTCGACTGCGTCGGCGGAGTCTCGGTCAACTGACCTGGCCGGGGACACCGTGAAGCCAATGCCAAAAGGATCAACCGAAGTCGATGGTCGACCACTGGGGAGGGGGACCTCTCCCGCTCCCAAGAGCGTCGACGGAGGGACTTAACCTTGTCCTTCTTTTTGGACCGAGAGGAAGGTCCAGCAGATGTTGGTCCCTCTCCCTTAGTGGAGAGGGACAGACAAAGCTCCTTAAAGGAGGCAGAATATGAGGATCCAGGGAGAGCGGGATAAATGCCGCGGCCGAGGAAGATGCGGCCCGCGCCGCCTCCTCTTCGAGGGCGATCATCTGCTCTAGCTGTTCCGCCGAGCCCGCCGCCGTGGAAACCGCCAACCGGGCCTCCTTCGACTTTACCGGAGGGTAGCGCTTTCCGGGTTGCCCAAGTTGTAGACGGGCAGCATGGTCTTCCAGGACGTAGGCCAGGAAAGTAGAGCTCAGGTCGCAAGCCTGCGGGTCGTGCTCAAGGCCCAAGCAGTAGACGCACGTGGAGTGCGGATCCGTCCGAGACATCTTCTGCCCGTATGGGCATCTCCGGAAACCGGGAGTCGATTTGTCCATCACAGCCGTGAGGGAAATAGTTGACCGAAGTCTAGAAAACCTTAAACTTTAATTTCGGAAAAACCGAAGAGTTAGGAACCAGTCTTATATGCAGAGCATTAAGGAGGGAACCTGAGCTTCCAAGTGGTAAGGAAGAACTGGCGTCATGGGGCGGAGTCGAGAGTTTTACCACCCGGGTGGCTGGGAGGAGCCAGCCTGAAGACCTTCCGGCAAGATTTAAAGCGGCAAGGATACCTGCCAGACAGTGTGGATGAACAACATATCCATGTCCCTAGAAACACATTTCACCCAGGATGTGAAAAATGACAGCTGTACTGTTCATAAGGAGGTGCAGAAAAATGACAATGTTGAAAATATGGCGTGAAAATATTGCAAATGTGCAAAGTTACGAACGTGCGTGGAAACTGCGAAATGCATGCTCGTAACACAGTTAGTTTATGGACTTTTGTCACCAAATTTTCAACATAGCGTTTTTAGGACCTCTGCTAATGAACAGTGTCAGTCTGATTTTCCTAATGTGTCCCAAACACGGATTTCCCACAACAACTGCGCTTGTCTGCGCTGGAAGTGCAAAAACACATTTGGGCTGAGATATGAAAAATTACAGCTGTACTGTTCATTAGGAGGTGCGGGCAAATGGCAGTGTTGGCAATCTGGAGTGAAAATATTGCAAATGTGCGAAGGTACGAGCGTGCATAGAAAGTGAGCAATGCACGCTGGTAACACGGTCATTTTACTCACCAAATTTTCAACATAGTCATAATAGGGCCTCTGCTAATGAACAGTGCCACTGTGATTTTCTTAATCTATCCCAAACATTGATTTCCCACACCAACTGCGCCATTGTGAGCTACATGCGCAGAAACACATTTTGGGCAAGATGTGCAAACTGAAAGCTGCACTGCTCATAAGTAGGTGTGGTAAAATGGCATTGTTGAAATTCTGGATTGCAAATATTAAAAATTCACGTACTTATGAGCGTGCATATGAACAGTGCAACGCACGCTCGTAAAGCAGTCATTTTTTAGGAATTTTTTTCACCAAATTTTCAACATAGCCATTTTAAGACCTCTGCTCATGAACAGTGTCACTGTGATTTTCTCAATCTGTCCCAAACTTTGATTTCGCACACCGACTGCACCATTGTGTGCTACATGCGCAGAAACACATTTTGGGTGAGATGTGAAAAATGACAGCTGTACTGCTCATAAGTAGGTGTGATAAAATGGCAATGTTGATAATCTGGAGTGAAAATGTTACAAATTCGTGAACTTACGAGCGTGCGTAGGAACTATGTAACACACGCTCATAAAACAGTCATTTTTAGGAATATTTTCACCAAATTTGCAACACACGCTTTTTGAGAGCCCACCTTATGAACACTAGCACTGTCATTTCGTTAATCAGTCCCCAAAGGTGATTTTGCGCAGTGACCGCAAAATCACTCTTTGGGCCGAATTAATGCCATGACAGTGACAGAATTCATGAGGATGGGTCCCAAAACCCCAGTTTGAAAATCTGGAGTCAAACTTCCAAAAAATGCCTGAGATATGCAGCAAAGTTGGAAAAAACCCTATTTATTACATTATACAGCTTACCAGCATTTCCTCAGTTCGTGGTCAGCTTTGAAGAGTGCAGACGTGTTCCCGGTCCACCAAAGATTGTCGCGCAGGACTCCGGAGGTAAGTATGGGGTGAGTGGGGTGTGGGGAGGCAGGGTGCACAGTGGGTGGGCACGAGGTTGCAGGGGGGTCTGGCAAACCCAGGGACCGTTTTTCCTTTACAGGGAAAAAAACTTAAAAGACAACATGGGACGGATTACAATTTTACAGGGGGCATTTGGCACGCTGGAGTGCGCTCCAAGCGTGCCAAAGGAGATTCTTTTAGGGGCAGCTGTAGCCGACAGGTTTGGCACCCGTCGGCACACAGAAAGCGGAGGTGGGGACATCATGCCGCGGGGATTGGGCACCATCGGAAAGCAACAAACGGGGGGCTTACATATTACCGATGGGAAGTGGGATCCCCCGTCGGCTAAATAAATAAACATTGAGGGCACTGAAGCCAGCGGGGATTTGGGCCCCCATCGGCTAATACAGACCGTTTGGGGAAGCACATGCTGCCGAGGGGGACTGGGCACCCCCTCGGCATGGGAGGCTGCCTAATATTGTTTGTGAACACAGCAGCAAGCCGTCCGCCATGTTCACAAACAGTATTAGGCTAGCTAACGTTCTACCCTGCAATGACGGGTCATTCCCTCATTACAGCACAGTGACTGATGCTGCAATGATGAGGCGGCCCCTGATTGCAGCGGCGAAAACATTAGAACTTGGTGCACTTTTGGAGACCAGTGTCATCTGCACACTGTGCCTCCATTGGTCCACCAGTGTCAAGCCCCTAAATGCACTGCCTCCCTTGGCTGTAACACTGCCGCACCTCCACAACCCGCTTCTCTCCTATGTTGTCACATCATGTTTCTTGAGCATGCGCACAAGCAAACATAAAAATAAATATCTCTCTCTTCCTCCCTCTCTCTTCTGGTCTCAAGCGTAAACAGGTCCAGCTCCCTGCACGTTTGCTGAACGTTTTCCCCTGCATACCCTACACCATTTTGGTCACCCTTTACAGTACTATCTTGATGCTTTTTATATCCTTTTGTAAGTGTGGTCTCCAGAATTGTACCCCGTACACTAAACAAGCATTTGTCAATGGCGAATGTTTGCTTGCTGACATTGGCATTGGTAGTGCAGGAGTTAGACAGCTGCATAATAGGAATGGCAGTGAAGTATTGAACTGAAGCCAACCCCACCACCACCCTGCAGAGACTGACAGGCATTGTGGCGTGCCTTTGGGCCGTCAGGCACAATGGCCATGTCATTTCACCACACCCTACCCTACCCTGCAGACACTGACAAGTGTCACGGTGTGCCTTGGAGTCTTTGGCCTTTATGCTCACCCCATTCCATCAGGAAATATGGTGAGATGGGTCCTGTATAGAAGAGTGGGGTGAAGTTTGGGGCCGAAGAGTCCAGGGCACACCTCGATGCTTCTCGCTGGCTGCAGGGTGTGGAATGCTATGAGCATTACAGGCGAGAATCCCAAGTCACACACTGATGCCTCTCAATCTCTACAGACTGGGGTGTTATGGTCGGAAGCACTAACGCCGCGGGTGTTTGTTAGCATTTCACTCCAAATTTTCAACATGGTTTTTTTGTGACCCCCACCTTATGAACAGTGCCAATATCAGTTTGTTAGCAGAAAGCTGATTGCGCATAGCGACTACGCCATTTGGCAACACAGGTGCGAAAACACATTTCGAACAGGATATGAAAAATGACAGCTGTACTATTCATGGGGAGGTGCAAAAAATGGCAATGTTGAAATTCTGCAGTGAAAATATGAAAAAAAAAGGTGAAGTCACGAGCGAGCATAGAAAATGCGCAACGCACACCCGTAATGCAATTAGTTTGGGGATTATTAACAGCAGATTGTCAACACAGGGATTTTGGAACCTCCGCTCATGAACAGTATCACTGTGATTTTTCTTAATCTGTCCAACATTGATTTCAGCACGACTGTGCCATTGTATGCTACATAGGCGGAAACACATTTTGGCCAAGATATGAAAAGTAACAGCTGTACTGCTCATAAGGAGGTATGGTAAAATGGCAATGTTGAAAATCTGGAGTAAAATATTGACAATTAAGTGAATGTACGAGCATGCGTAGGAACAGCGTAACGCATGCTCAGAAAACAGTAATTTTGGGGGAATTTTTTCACCAAATTTTTAACATAGCCATTTTAACACCACTGCTCTTGAACAGTATCACAGTAATTTTCTTAATCTGTCCCGAACATTGATTTCGCACACCAACTGCGCCATTGTGTGCTACATGCGCGGAAACACATTTTGGGTCAGATGTGAGAAATGACAGCTGTACTGATCACAAGGAGGTATGGTAAAATGGCAATGTTGAAAATCTGGAGTGAACATACTGAAAATTCGCGAACTTACGAGCGTACGTAGTAACAGCGCAATGCATGATCGTAAAACAGTCATTTTGGGGAATTGTTTCACCAAATTTTCAACATAGGGTTTTTGGGGGCCTACCTCATGAACTGTGACATTGTTGTTTCATAATTCAGTCCCAAAAGGTGGTTCCAGCAGGGACCGCAAAATCACCTTTCAGGGCTGATTAATGTCATGGCAGTGACAGAATTCATGAGGTGGAGTCCCAAAAACCACATGCTGAAAATTTGGTGAAAAAAATTTCCCAAAATGCCCAAGATAGGCACTAAAGTTGAAAAAACCCTATTTATTACATTATACAGCTTACCGGCATTTCCTCAGTTCGCGGTCGGCTTTGAAGAGTGCAGACGTGTACCCAGTCCACCGAAGATCATCGCGCTGAGCTCCGGTGGGAAGTATGGGGTGAGGAGGGTGTGCGGAGGCAGAGTGCACAAAGTGTGGGTGTGGGGGGGGAGATTGGGTCAGGACAATCAGCGAGGGAAGTTTTTTTCTTTCAGGTTTCTTTTTTTTTAACTTAGACGATGTGGGACTTGTGCCATGCTGGGGGCTCACAGTGTGGCAGCTGGAAGGATGTTTGGGGGCCGTGGAGCCAACGGGGATTGGGCACCCTGTGGGCCATACCATCTGTTGTCATGCTGGGGTGGGCTCCCAGCGTGGCACTCTGTAGTCTCTTGGGGGGGCAGTGGAGCCGATGGGGGGATTGGGCACCCCCATCGGCCATACGATCCGTTGCCATGCTGGCGTGGGCTCCCAGCGTGGCATTTGGAACTCTGTTGTGGGGTGCAGAACAGCCGATAGGGGACTGGGCACCCCTGTCGGCTACACAGTGTGTGCATGGGGGGGCACGAGCACGCAGTATGCATGCGTGTGTGTGCGAGTGGAGCGCACATGAGCACGCGATATCTTATCGCTGCTCACTGAAGCGTAGCTCTCCCTTTCAACTGTACGGCACTGCATTTTGGATTATTGCACTAAGTTTCTTGCACATGCATGCAAGCAAACATAATGAGGTCTGAAAATTGCCTTTTAGAGTGGCATCAGTACCTTCCTTCCTCTGCTGGTTATGTCCCTCCCTATGGAGGATAACATTCCATTTGCCTTCCACATGCCTTGCTGTGCTATTACCCCACCTTGATATTTCCTGTTAATATGATCCCAGATCCTGATTGTGCTCTGTTTCCTTGACTCCCCCACCCCGGGTGTATACCGTGTGCAGAATTTTCCTTCCTAAGTGTATTACAGCACAGTTTTTGGCATTAAACTAAAGCTGACATGTCTACAACCACCTCTCTGGTTTCTTCAGATCCTGTCTAATGCCCTCTACCCTGTCAGGAGTGTCCATCCTGCTATAGATTTTCATATCATCTGTAAACAGGCATACCCTACTATCTAGCCCCTCTGCCAAATCACTGAACAAACATACAAACATATGAAGAAGCCAGCAAAAGAAGGGCATTTGGTGTATTTAGTTTGCTCGTATTGCAGGGTCCAGAGCTTCAGCTACTGTCCCAGCCTTACATCCCCAGTCCTCTCATCCTCTCCACTCCTGTTTCTTAACCTTCCCCCATGCCTATTCCAACCTGTCTTAAAGTTGCCCACTGTCTTCAGTGAAGTAGAAACACATAAAAACATAGACATTGGCTGGTCTGGTGGCGCTGAGGGCTGAGGAGCTGAACGCATTACCTTATGCTGCACTGGCATCCTGGGCTCGGGACAACCTTGGTTCACGGGGTGCTGACATGGGGAGAGAGTGAGAGCAAGATCGATCACATTGCTCTCCTCTCCCAAATGGGAGGCGGTGGTTGCCCACCCATAGTTCCCCCATCACCGGGTGGAGGCCTGCCAATGAATATAGGCAGAACTGGGCAACTCATTGGTTGGGGGCATCCTGCAAGGCGTGTGAGCCTCCACATGTGCACATCTCGTCCGGGGCATACAGGCGTGGGATGGGAAAAAAAAACCCAAAAACCAACATATACAATATAAAAAAGAAAAGAGGCATAGACACTGGCAGCAGATAAGGACCGCTTGGCCCAACTAGCCTGCCCATTTCCATACCTACTGTATAAGCTGTAGATCCTAGTTAACCAACTGCCTACTTCCTCCTACCCCCAATATAATTGCCTTATGACTGTCTCATGCTTTCCTAAGTTCCACCTTTTTTTTTTACAATTGTGTTTGCCTCCCCAGTACGGAACTCACTCAGACCTATCCACTGGCTGGTGCCGCTCCACTGCCTACTGTGAACCCCGCCATCCTCAAGGTTATTACTTTCTCCCCGAGCCCCTGGGAGGGACATACGGCCCGAGGAAATCAAAATGGCGGTGGCAGAGCTCCAGTGTTGGGTGTGTGGCAGCACGGCTCTGGGAGGGCCATTGCCTATCCAGGCTAGAGGGGTTTTTCCATGATGTTTATGCCCCCAACGTGGGACGCACAATGCCGTACAGCCCGCGACGTGGGTGCTCCCACCCACGTCCAGAAGGCAGGTGCCCTATATCTTCATCTTGCTTGTGAGCCCCTGTGCGTAGCAGTGCTGCTGATCTCCACCGGGGACTGCTGACGTGCCGGGCTACCCCTGGATCCCTCCCTGAGAGAGGAGAGCAGTCCTTCAGATGCACAATCTTTTCTCTCCTCTGCTGACCCCTGGCGGTCCGGGCTCGTTCCCGAACCCAGGTCGCTGGCGTGATGCGAGGTGTGGCGTCCAGTGCCTCAACCCTCAGCACCAACAGGCTGGCTTCCCCTACTGTTTTTGACCTCACAACCTCCTCAGGAGGGCCATTCCATGCGCCCACCACCATCTCTGTGAAACAATACTTTCTCATGTTGCCCCTGAGCTGTCCCCCATCCATCTTCAAATTATGCCCCATGTTTTCTTGCACGTTTTCTGAAAAATAACCTCCTCCAGAAGTGCATTCCAAGTGTCCATCACCCTCTCTGTGAAGAAGTGCTTCCTGATCTCCTTCCTAAATCTCCCACCCTCTAACTTTAAAATGTGCCCCTTGCATTATGGTTGTCCCTCAGCTTAAAGACTCTCCTTATCAACCTTACTAATCCCTTTCAAGTACTTGAAGGTCCCAGTCAAGTCCCCTTTCTCTGTCCCATCTGCCAGGAAGTACATGTTCAGTGCCCTCAACCTTGCCTCATATGCCTTAGCCTGCCGACACATTTCTGCAGGAGGTCAATCATTTTGAGGTTTTGGCACCAATACTGAACTCCATACTCTAGCTGTGGACTCACCAGTGACCTGTACAACGGCAGTACAACCTCCTCTCTCTACTACTACTGGTCCCCCTAGATATGCATCCCAGCATCTTGTTTGCCTTTGCTGCTGCTTTCTTGCACTGCACTGAGTGTTTCAGGTCACTAGCAAGGCCCCTACTTTTCTACGGCACAGTGGGACCAAGTTCTGCGGCAAGATGACCACTTGATGCTGAACTTCCGCAGCGGTGGTTTGTAATTTCTGCTGAAGTTCTGCGGCACTAACAAACTACCACATCACAGTGTCAGCTTGTCATCCTGACTTCACTTTCATGGCAGTGGTTATAGTAATCAGGATGGGGGAAAGCAGAGTAACACTAGTTCAAAAAAGAACAGACTTATAGAAATAATTTGATGCCTAAAAAAGCAAATAAAATGTCTTTCCATTAAGGTCCTAGCCTATTGCATAAATCACATATACAGAGGAGACCTTATGTGATAAATTTATACGCATGCTATCTATCCCACTAATGAGGTCTCCACTGTCTATCCCTTATATATCTGTATGTGCTTTCTACACCACTCATGAGGTTCCCACTGTGTATCACTTATATATTTATATGCAATCTGTAACAAGCATACAAATGTGTGTGTGTGCACATAGTGAGACAGAGATACGGTGTGTGTGTGTGTGTGTGTGTGTGTGTTATATATATATACACTGTATATATATATATATATATGCATATATATATATTTTTTTATTTCCACAAAATTGCATCCTCATTTTTCATGTCAGCCTGCTTCCCCTGACACACTACGTAACTCTATCAGGCCATGACATGCATGTAAACTGATTATGAGATAGAGCTTTCCAGCCCATCACAATGTGTCCACCATGTGACAGAGCACTGCAACATACCTTCCCAGGCTCCGAGCACTGATGCGTTCCACAAATTCTTGTGCTGCCCAGCCAGTTCCCAGAGCTAATCTCTGAACCTGAGTTGCCAGCACGGAAACACAGCATGCTACCCTCTGGCCCAACAGCAGTTCCTACACACTACATTTCTCCATAACTTTTAGGTGATCATATCAACCAATGACAATACGTAATCAATAACCCTGGCAAAAATGCATACAGTGCAATTATTTATTTAACAGGTCTGTTGTTTCAATTACACTTATTATTATATTCCACTTTCTGGGCATAATTACTTTATTTTTCTTAAAATGGCAGTTAAATTCATTTTACCAGTTATTCATTTCAGATGCATCACTATACTTAAAAGGCACAAATAAGTTTGTACAAAGTGAGGTATGGACTTGACTTAGGTCTGTGTCATTGACAAGGTTTTGTTTAAATTGGCCCTAGTGCAATATGTAAGACTGAAAATTGTATTAGGCTGTAGTGCAGGTTGAACAAATATCACCATGCCTGATGTGTTGTGCCACCGCTCTGGCAGGGGAGCGTGTAGGTAAGTGACTTTTCATTTCTGTTGCAGAATGCATCCATTTCATTAGCTAATGTATGATGTTATAGCAATGATAACATCGCATTCTGAGCATATGGGTGGGGGGTTCTGGATATAAAAAGAGAGGAAGGGAACCAGATTCTATGGATAAACAGAAATATTAATAAAAAATCACCAAAAAGAGTGAATTCTGAAGCACCGCAGAAGTTCGGCGGTAGATTGCAAGTTCTGTGCAAAATTCTGCAGCCACAGAATTCTAAGGCCCTTGGTCACTAGTGGTCATCACTCCCAGGTCCTTCTCCTCCTTTGATGCAGATACTCGGACTCAACCCAGGTAGTACTCTGTCCTGGGATTCTTGGCTCCAACTCCACAGCTTTTCCAGATCATCCTGTGGGTCATGTATCCCTTCAGCTGTGTCCACTCTCCACACAGCTTGGTGTCATCCGCAAATAGGCACTTTTTGTCTTTAATGCCATCCTCAATGTTGTTGATGAAGACACTGAAGTACACTTTGAAGAGAATGTACTCCAAGCACAGAACCCTGGGGCATTCCACTCATCACCCTTCTCTCACTGGAGAGCAACCCATTTACTGCCACCATTTAACTTCTGCCCTCTGGCAGTTTTCTATCCACCTAGTTATCTTTTCTCCCACCCCTAGGCTCTCCAGCTCATTTATCAGGTTTTGTGAGGGGGTGGCGTAGAAAGCCTTACTGAAGTCCAGGCAGGCCACGTTCACAATCCATCCTTGGTCAATCACCCATGTCACCCAAGTGAAGAATTCAAACAAGTGCGTCTGGCATGACCTCCCTGATGTAGATCCGTGTTAGTGGCCATTTTTCAGTACACTTCCTTCCCAAGTAATCCACCGCCCTTTCCTTAATTAATGCCTCCAACATCTTTCCTTCCACTGAGGTGAGGCTGATTGGGTGATAACTTTCTGCAGCTTCCTTGCTGCCCCCTTTGTGAAGCGGTATCACAGTTGAACTCCTCCAGGCCTCTGGCACCCTGTGAGTTTCCAGAAACATGTTAAAGAGTTTTGTCAGTGGGACCGCCAGCTCGTTCTCCAGTGCCCTGATTATCCTCGGGTGTAATCCATCATGCCCCTTCCCATTGTCTACTCTTAATCTGGCTAACTCTTCCTTGGTTCCATGTCATAACGGCGATCACAGAATAGCGATCGCCATCATGGCCAGAATACAGCATTGACAATTAATTTTGGCGATGCACGCTCGTGGCGAGGAGAAAAAGGGCACCTGATACCTAGGGGTTTTGTTTTTAATGTGGAAGGCTGCACCCCCCCCCATACCCTCTACTTATCTATTCTCAATGCCACAGGGTGCATGTTGGGGTGAAAACTTAAATGAAGTGAGAGTCACCTGCCAGCAAAAAAAAAAACACCACGCCACTAGAACCCTTCACCACCCAAGCCGACCATCCTCCCACCACACTAGTGGACCAGCTCAAGCAGCTGCCTGCCATACCCGCCTCCCACATCCCATCCCTCCTGCCTCCCCACCCCCATACTTCCATCGCCATGTTCGCCTGCCCCAGTGTCTGGTTGCCCCACCTCCCGCTAAGTAGCCGTGAACACAGGTGCCATAATTGAGTCACTGTTTTTGTAGACACCCAGTTTTGGTCACCGTGTTCACTGGATACCCTTCTTTACCCTGGCTATGCTGAAATGGCTGGGATCTACTCATGTCCCCCCTTCCTCCGCTACTCAGCTGAGGGCCCCTCCTGTCCCCCTCTGCAGTGAATACTGACAAAATAATTTATTCAGTCATTCAACCTTTTCTTTGTTCCCTACCAGTTTTACTGCTCCCTCTCCCTATCTACTTGGTCTCACTATCCCGTCTTGCTTTCCTTCATTCTCTTCCCACATACCTGAAGAAAACTTTGTTCCCCTTTTCACCTTCTTTGCTAGCCTTTCCTCGGTGTCTGCTTTAGCCCTCTGTATCTTATGCCCTGCTACCCTGCTCCTTCCTCTGTAAGCAAACCCTGTCTTCCACCTGTTTCAAC
This sequence comes from Neoceratodus forsteri, assembly GCA_016271365.2. Classification (NCBI taxonomy): domain Eukaryota; kingdom Metazoa; phylum Chordata; order Ceratodontiformes; family Ceratodontidae; genus Neoceratodus; species Neoceratodus forsteri. Next base: position 743,051,884 of record CM057449.1, read on the forward strand.
TTCCTATATTTCCAAAAAGACCTTTTGCTTTCTTTGATTGCTTCTGCCTCCTCCATTGTAAACCACACTGGTGTACTCTGTTTCTTCTTCTTCTTACTCACCTTCCTGATGAAAGTTTCCATTGCTTCCAGTACCCCTTTTCAATGGTTTTCCACAGCTCTTCCACATCTGCTACCTCCACAGTTCCTGACAGTTTTTCCCTATCTTCCTCATTTTGTGGAAGTCCATCCCTCTAAAATCCAAAACCTGCATGCTCGTCTGATTTGTTCCTCTCCTGTTCAAATCTTGAACTGTATGATCCTGCTGTTGCAGATACCTAGCGCTTCCACATCTACCTTCCTCCTCTCCCCATTCGTAAGAACAACATCTAGTAGGCTATTTCCCTAGAGGCTCCGACCAGCTGCCGCATGAATACCCCTGCAGTGCTTCTAGTTACTCTCTGCTCCTGGCTGTGCCTGCTGCCTGGGTCTACCAGTCTACACCTGAAGGTTCAGGTAAGGAGGAAAGAACCTCGGCCCTGTCACGGGGCACTGTGCTCTGGCACCGAAGAGTCGAGCTCTGCTCCGATGAAGAGAATCACCTGCTTGACGAGTTCCGACTTGGCCTCGTTGATGGGGAGGCCGACCTGAGAAACAAACCTGGAGGCCAGATCCCTGGACCGCTCCACCTCCCGTCTGGAGGGGCTGCTATCAACCAATCGTCCAGGTAAGGGTACACCGGACCCCTAGGCCCGCAAAAATGCTGTCACCACTGCCATGCATTTGGTGAAGACCCTAGGAGCAGGAGACAAGCCGAAGGCATGGCTCGCTACTCGAAAGGATCCTTCTGCTCGGCGAAGGAATCTCTGATGTAGCGGACGGATAGGGACATGAAAGACGCGTCCTGCAGGTCAGAGAGCAGAACCATGCAGCGTTCAAGGATGGTATTATCTGGCAAGTGACCATCCTGAAGGTCGAGACCTTAGGAACTTGTTTTGAGTCGTGCAGGTATAGAATGGAGCCAGACCCACGTCTGTTCGGAACAGGAAGTATCTGGACACAAACCCCAGGTCTGAGGGAGGATCGCCACCTCTCTGATCACCTCCTTCTCGAGGAGGATAGCGATGTCGGCTCGGCGAGCCGACAGTGAGGCTGCGGACGAGGCCCCCGAGGTGCAACGGCTCTGAAGGGCGGGGCCTGCTCGAACTCCAGAGGCAGGCCCTTTCCCACCACTTCCAACACCCACTGGTCTGAGGTAATAGCGGACCAGGCAGAAAGAAAGTGGGCCAGCCCCACAGGAGCGAGTGGTGTGGCAGGCTGGGCGACACCCCTCAAACCCGTCACTGGGCAGGCTTGGAGGGAACCGGCCGAGGGACCTCCTGTGCCTTTACCCCCCTGCTTCCTGGAGGAGGAAGCTGCGGGCTTGGGTTTGGGATGCCAAGCGCGAGCCTGTTGGCCCTGACGTTGCTGGGCCGGACGTGCCTCGGGCGCAGACAGACGAAAGGGCTTAGCTGTGGTCTGCGGCCCTTGTCCCTCTGAGTGGATGAGACCGAGTCCAATGTGGCATTGGACTTCTCGATCCTCTGGAGGTGGCGTTCCACCCAGGGCTGAAGAGTCGAGTCCCCAGGAAGGGACATCCGCCAACTTGTGCTGGGTATCCGATGTAAAGTGGATATCCTCAGCCATGCCCGGAGGCGCATAGCCACTGCGGCGCTGACTGACCTGGCCATGAGTCTCAATGTCCAGAGCAGTCTGAAGTTCCTGCTTGGCCACTGCCCTGCCCTGGTCCGCACCTGCCTAACCGTGGTCTGCAGGTCAGCAGGAGATGAGGACTACCTCGTCCAGGGGCCCAACAGGGCATGACAGAAATGTGCCATAAGCATGGCCAAGCTGGCCTGGCGAAGGCCAAGGGAGGAACATGGCAGACTTTTAACCGGCATAGTCAATTTCTTGGACTCCTTGTGGGAGGTTTGTCCACGTCCCTAAGCGTTTCACGCTGGAAAGCTGTCAGTAACTAACCCCTCGGCTGAGGGATGTTCCAGAACTGGACAGGGAACAGTAGGGACCGATACTTCCTGGCCATCCTGGCCAAAGGCGCGGGAGCAGGAAGCAGGGCACTGCCAGAGCTCCAAGCCTGGCCCACAATGGCCTCAGCCACAGGAAGGCCTCCGTGGGAGAATCTTCTCAGTCCAATATCTCTGAGGGGATACTTGGCCTGCTTGGATCTGAGCTCGAGCTGCATCCCGGTGGACTCCGAGATGAGCCTAAGCAAACCCAGGAAGGACGAAAGGGCTATCGTCCAACGACTGACCTCCAGAGGCTCCAAGTCCACTCACCTGTAGAAAAGGGAGGAATCGTCGTCGGACTCAGAAGAGTCCATGAGCTGCCTGGGGCCTGAGCCACCTCCACCTGCCGAGGGCGTCGGGATGAGGTGACAGACAGCCTATGGGGCAGACCCTGGGCCGACCGAGTTCTTGGTCGGAGCACCAAACAGCGGCTGTGAAGGTGGAGGTTCCACCAGAATCGGTGGAGCAGCTGGTTTGGCTGAACAACAGGCCTGAAACAGGCACCTCGGCTAAGCGAGGGTTGCTCGGCCGCTCGGTGACAACCCATGGCGGGAAGGCAATGGCGTCGGCTTGTTCCCAGCCAAGAAGCTGTTGTCACATGAGGTCCTTGTATCGTCGATGCAACTTGCGTGAAGCCTCCTAAATCCGAGGATGAGGACGGCTGGCGGCACACCGCTGCAGCGGTGCTGAGACGAGACCGCTCATAAGCGGCGGGATCGGCTGGACCGCGAAGAAGTCCGAGACCGTGAAACTCGGCTTTTCCGAGGAGGGTGCGGGGGAGGGGCAGGGAAAACCTGCTCTCCCCTTGGCTCGGAGGGGTCACCCGAGGGCTCCGGATCCAGAGGCACTGGCAAGCCCACGGGATCCTCAACCACCACCGGGGGAGCCAGGGAGAGAGGATTTTCAGCTTCGCCGGTCAACAACCCGTCCAACGGGTCGAGAAAAATCTCGACTGCGTCGACGGGAGTCTCGGTCAACTGACCTGACGGGGACACCGTGAAGCCAGTGGCCAAAGCCGAAGGATCAACCGAAGTCGATGGTCGACCACTTGGGGAGGGGGACCTCTCCCGCTCCCAAGAGCGTCGACGGAGGGACTTACCCTTGTCCTTCTTTTTGGACCGAGAGGAAGGTCCAGCAGATGTTGGTCCCTCTCCCTTAGTGGAGAGGGACAGACAAACTCCTTAAAGGAGGCAGAATATGAGGATCCAGGGGAGGCCCGGGATAAATGCGCGGCCGAGGAAGATGCGGCCCGCGCCGCCTCCTCTTCGAGGCGATCATCTGCTCTAGCTGTTCCGAGCCGCCGCCGTGGAAACCGCCAGCCGGCCTCCGCCGACTTTACGGAGGTGGCGCACCGGGTTGCCCAAGTTGTAGGCGGGCAGCATGGTCTTCAGGACGTAGGCCAGGAAAAGTAGAGCTCAGGTGCAAGCCTGCGAGTGCGTGCTCAAGGCCCAAGCAGTAGGCATGCGCTGGAGTGCGGATCCGTCGAGACATCTTCTGCCCGCATGGGCATCTCCGGAAACCGGGAGTCGATTTGTCCATCGCAGCCGCGGGAAATAGTTGACCGAAGTCTAGAAAACCTTAAACTTTAATTTCGGAAAACCGAAGAGTTAGGAACCAGTCTTATATGCAGAGCATTAAGGAGGGAACCTGAGCTTCCAAGCGGTAAGGAAGATCTGGCGTCATGGGGCGGAGCCGAGAGTTTTACCACCCGGGTGGGTGGGAGGAGCCAGCTTGAAGACCTTCCGGCAAGATTTAAAGCGGCAAGGATACCTGCCAGACAGTGTGGATGAACAACATATCCATGTCCCTAGAACACATTTCACCAGGATGTGAAAAATGACAGCTGTACTGTTCATAAGGAGGTGCAGAAAAATGACAATGTTGAAAATATGGCGTGAAAATATTGCAAATGTGCAAAATTCCGAGCGTCGCGTGGAAACTGCGAAATGCATGCTTTCGTAACACAGTTAGTTTATGGACTTTTGTCATGCAAATTTTCAACATAGCGTTTTTAGGACCTCTGCTAATAACAGTGTCGAGTCTGATTTTCCTAATGTGTCCCAAACAGTTTCCCACAACAACTCAGCTTGTCTGCGCTGGAAGTGCAAAAACACATTTGGGCTGAGATATGAAAAATTACAGCTGTACTGTTCATTAGGAGGTGCGGGCAAAATGGCAGTGTTGGCAATCTGGAGTGAAAATATTGCAAATGTCTTGAAGATACGACGTGCATAGAAGAATAGCAATGCTGTTAACGGTCATTTACTCCTAAATTTCCAACATAGTCATAATAGGGCCTCTGCTAATGAACAGTGCCACTGTGATTTTCTTAATCTATCCCAAACATTGATTTCCCACACCAACTGCGCCATTGTGCGCTACATGCGCAGAAACACATTTTGGGCAAGATGTGCAAACTGAAGCTGCACTGCTCATAAGTAGGTGTGGTAAAATGGCATTGTTGAAATTCTGGATTGCAAATATTAAAATTCACGTGCTTATGCGTGCATATGAACAGTGCAGCATGGCTAAAGTAAAAAGCAGTCATTTTAGGAATTTTTCTGAAATTTTCAACATAGCCATTTTAAGACCTCTGCTCATGAACAGTGTCACTGTGATTTTCTCAATCTGTCCCAAACTTTGATTCTACACCGACTGCACCATTGTGTGCTACATGCGCAGAAACACATTTTTGGGTGAGATGTGAAAAAATGACAGCTGTACTGCTCATAAGTAGGTGTGATAAAATGGCAATGTTGATAATCTGGAGTGAAAATGTTACAAATTAAGTGAACTTCGACGTGCGTAGGAACTATTATCACTGCGCTCATAAAACAGTCATTTTAGGAATATTTTCACCAAATTTGCAACCTGCGCTTTTGAGAGCCCACCTTATGAACACTAGCACTGTCATTTCGTTAATCAGTCCCCAAAGGTGATTTTCTTGGTGACATAAAATCACTCTTTGAACAATTAATGCCATGACAGTGACAGAATTCATGAGGATGGATCCCAAAACCCCAGTTTGAAAATCTGAGTCAAACTTCCAAAAATGCCTGAGATATGCAGCAAAGTTGGAAAAAACCCTATTTATTACATTATACAGCTTACCAGCATTTCCTCAGTTCGTGGTCAGCTTTGAAGAGTGCAGACGTGTTCCCGGTCCACCAAAGATTGTCGCGCAGGACTCCGGAGGTAAGTATGGGGTGAGTGGGGTGTGGGGAGGCAGGGTGCACAGTGGGTGGGCACGGGTTGCAGTGGGGGGGGGTCTGGCAAACCACGAGGGACCGTTTTTCCTTTACAGGGGAAAAAAAACTTAAAAAGACAACATGGGACGGATTACAATTTTACAGGGGGCATTTGGCAGCTGGAGTGCGCTCCCAGCGTGCCAAAGAGATTCTTTTGAGGGGCAGCTGTAGCCGACGAGGTTTGGCACCCACATGCGGCACACAGAAAGCGGAGGTGGGGACATCATGCCGGCGAGTTGGGCACCCATCGGAGAAGCAACAAAGCGGGGGGCTTACATATTGCCGATGGGAAGTGGGATCCCCGTCGGCTAAATAAATAAACATTGAGGGCACTGAAGCCAGCGGGATTTGGGCCCCATCGTAATACAGACCGTTTGGGAAGCAATGCTGCCGAGGGGGACTGGGCACCCCCTCGGCATGGGAGGCTGCCTAATATTGTTTGTGAACACAGCAGCAAGCCGTCCGCCATGTTCACAAACAGTATTAGGCTAGCTAACGTTCTACCCTGCAATGACGGGTCATTCCCTCATTACAGCACAGTGACTGATGCTGCAATGATGAGGCGGCCCCTGATTGCAGCGGCGAAAACATTAGAACTTGGTGCACTTTTTGGAGACCAGTGTCATCTGCACACTGTGCCTCCATTGGTCCACCAGTGTCAAGCCCCTAAATGCACTGCCTCCCTTGGCTGTAACACTGCCGCACCTCCACAACCGCTTCTCTCCTATGTTGTACATCATGTTTCTTGCATGCGCACAAGCAAACATAAAATAAATATCTCTCTTCTCCTCCCTCTCTTCTGGTCTCAAGCGTAAACAGGTCCAGCTCCTGCGGTTTGCTGAGCGTTTTCCCCTGCATACCCTACACCATTTTGGTCACCCTTTACAGTACTATCTTGATGCTTTTATATCCTTTGTAAGTGTGGTCTCCAGAATTGTACCCCGTACACTAAACAAGCATTTGTCAATGGCGAATGTTTGCTTGCTGACATTGGCATTGGTAGTGCAGGAGTTAGACAGCTGCATAATAGGAATGGCAGTGAAGTATTGAACTGAAGCCAACCCACCACCACCCTGCAGAGACTGACAGGCATTGTGGCGTGCCTTTGGGCCGTCAGGCACAATAGCCATGTCATTCACCACCTACCCTACCCTGCAGACACTGACAAGTGTCACGGTGTGCCTTGGAGTCTTTGGCCCTTATGCTCACCCCATTCCATCAGGAAATATGGTGAGATGGGTCCTGTATAGAAGAGTGGGGTGAAGTTTGGGGCCGAAGAGTCCAAGGCACACCTCGATGCTTCTCGCTGGCTGCAGGGTGTGGAATGCTATGAGCATTACAGGCGAGAATCCCAAGTCACACACCTGATGCCTCTCAATCTCTACAGACTGGGGTGTTATGGTCGGAAGCACTAACGCCGCAGGTGTTTGTTGGCATTTTCACTCCAAATTTTCAACATGGTTTTTTTGTGACCCCCACCTTATGAACAGTGCCAATATCAGTTTGTTAGCAGAAAGCTGATTGCGCACAGCGACTACGCCATTTGGCAACACAGGTGCGAAAACACATTTCGAACAGGATATGAAAAACGACAGCTGTACTATTCATGGGGAGGTGCAAAAAATGGCAATGTTGAAATTCTGCAGTGAAAATATGAAAAAAAAAGGTGAAGTCACGAGCGTGCATAGAAAATGCGCAACGCACACCCGTAATGCAATTAGTTTGGGGATTATTAACAGCAGATTGTCAACACAGGGATTTTGGAACCTCCGCTCATGAACAGTATCACTGTGATTTTCTTAATCTGTCCCGAACATTGATTTCGCACACCGACTGTGCCATTGTATGCTACATAGGCGGAAACACATTTTGGCCAAGATATGAAAAGTAACAGCTGTACTGCTCATAAGGAGGTATGGTAAAATGGCAATGTTGAAAATCTGGAGTAAAAATATTGACAATTCGTGAATGTACGAGCATGCGTAGGAACAGCGTAACGCATGCTCAGAAAACAGTAATTTTGGGGGAATTTTTTCACCAAATTTTTAACATAGCCATTTTAACACCACTGCTCTTGAACAGTATCACAGTAATTTTCTTAATCTGTCCCGAACATTGATTTCGCTCACCAACTGCGCCATTGTGTGCTACATGCGCGGAAACACATTTTGGGTCAGATGTGAGAAATGACAGCTGTACTGATCACAAGGAGGTATGGTAAAATGGCAATGTTGAAAATCTGGGTGAACATACTGAAAATTCGCGAACTTACGGCGTCGTAAGAACAGCGCAATGCATATAAATAAAACAGTCATTTTGGGAATTGTTACCAAATTTTCAACATATAGGGTTTTGGGGGCCTACCTCATGAACTGTGACATTGTTGTTTCATAATTCAGTCCCAAAAGGTGGTTCCAGCAGGGACCGCAAAATCACCTTTCAGGGCTGATTAATGTCATGGCAGTGACAGAATTCATGAGGTGGAGTCCCAAAACCACATGCTGAAAATTGGGTGAAAATCCCAAAATGCTAAGATAGGCACTAAAGTTGAAAAACCCTATTTATTACATTATACAGCTTACGGCATTTCCTCAGTTAGTGATCGGCTTTGAAGAGTGCAGGCGTGTGCCCAGTCCACGAAGATCATCGCTGAGCTCCGTGGGAAGTATGGGGTGAGGAGGGGTGTGCGGAGGCAGAGTGCATAAAGTGTGGGTGTGGGCGGGGGGAGATTGGGTCAGGACAATCAGCGAGGGAAGTTTTTTTCTTTCAGGTCTTTTTTTTTTTAACTTAGACGATGTGGGACTTGTGCCATGCTGGGGGGCTCACAGTGTGGCAGCTGGAAGGATGTTTGGGGGGGCCGTGGAGCCAGCGGGGGATTGGGCACCCTGTGGGCCATACCATCTGTTGTCATGCTGGGGTGGGCTCCCAGCGTGGCACTCTATAGTCTCTTGGGGGCAGTGGAGCGATGGGGATTGGGCACCCCCATCGGCCCTATGATCCGTTGCCATGCTGGCGTGGGCTCCCAGCGTGGCATTTGGAACTCTGTTGTGGGGTGCAGAACAGCCGATGGGGACTGGGCACCCCTGTAGCCATTCACAGTGTGTGCATGAGGGGAGGCCACGAGCACGCAGTATGCATGCGTGTGTGTGCGGAGTGGAGGCACCCTTGAGCACGCGATATCTTATCGCTGCTCACTGAAGCGTAGCTCCTTCAACTGTAACGGCACTGCATTTTGATTATTGCACTAAGTTTCTTGCATGCATGCAAGCAAACATAATGAGGTCTGAAAATTGCCTTTAGAGTGGCATCAGTACCTTCCTTCTCTGTTGGTTATGTCCCTCCCTATGGAGGATAACATTCCATTTGCCTTCCACATGCCTTGCTGTGCTATTACCCCACCTTGATATTTCCTGTTAATATGATCCCAGATCCTGATTGTGCTCTGTTTCCTTGACTCCCCAACCCCGAGTGTATACCGTGTGCAGAATTTTCCTTCCTAAGTGTATTACAGCACAGTTTTTGGCATTAAACTAAAGCTGACATGTCTACAACCACCTCTCTGGTTTCTTCAGATCCTGTCTAATGCCCTCTACCCTGTCAGGAGTGTCCATCCTGCTATAGATTTTCATATCATCTGTAAACAGGCATACCCTACTATCTAGCCCCTCTGCCAAATCACTGAACAAACATACAAACATATGAAGAAGCCAGCAAAAGAAGGGCATTTGGTGTATTTAGTTTGCTCGTGTGCAGGGTCCAGAGCTTCAGCTACTGTCCCAGCCTTACATCCCCAGTCCTCTCATCCTCTCCCACTCCTGTTTCTTAACCTTCCCCATGCCTATTCCAACCTGTCTTAAAGTTGCCCACTGTCTTCAGTGAAGTGAAACACATAAAACATAGACATTGGCTGGTCTGGTGGCGCTGAGGGCTGAGGAGCTGAGCGCTTACCTTATGCTGCACTGGCATCCTGGGCTCAGGACAACCTTGGTTCACGGGGTGCTGACATGGGGAGAGGTGAGAGCAAGATCGATCACTTGCTCTCCTCTCCCAAATGGGAGGCGGTGGTTGCCCACCCATAGTTCCCCCATCACTGGTGGAGGCCTGCCAATGAATATAGGCAGAACTGGGCAACTCATTGGTTGGGGGCATCCTGCAAGCGTGTTGAGCCTCCACATGTGCACCTTTCGTCCGGGGCATACAGGCGTGGGATGGGAAAAAAAAACCCAAAAACCAACATATACAATATAAAAAAGAAAAGAGGCATAGACACTGGCAGCAGATAAGGACCGCTTGGCCCAACTAGCCTGCCCATTTCCATACCTACTGTATAAGCTGTAGATCCTAGTTAACCAACTGCCTACTTCCTCCTACCCCCAATATAATTGCCTTATGACTGTCTCATGCTTTCCTAAGTTCACCTGCCTTTTTTTTTTTTTTTTACAATTGTGTTTGCCTCCCCCGGTACCGGAACTCACTCAGACCTATCCACTGGCTGGTGCCGCTCCACTGCCTACTGTGAACCCCGCCATCCTCAAGGTTATTACTTTCTCCCCGAGCCCCTGGGAGGGACATACGGCCCGAGGAAATCAAAATGGCGGTGGCAGAGCTCCAGTGTTGGGTGTGGGGCAGCACGGCTCTGGGAGGGCCATTGCCTATCCAGGCTAGAGGGGTTTTCCATGATGTTTATGCCCCCCATTCGGGACGCACAATGCCAGATAGCTTCCGCTTACGATGGGTGCTCCCACCCGTCCAGAAGGCAGGTGCCCTATATCTTCATCTTGCTTGTGAGCCCCTGTGCGTAGCAGTGCTGCTGATCTCCACTGGGACTGCGACGTGCCGGGCTACCCTGGATCCCCTCCCTGAGAGGAGAGCAGTCCTTCAGATGCACAATCTTTTCTCCTCTGCTGACCCCTGGCGGTCCGGGCTCGTTCCCGAACCCAGGTCGCTGGCGTGATGCGAGGTGTGGCGTCCAGTGCCTCAACCCTCAGCACCAACAGGCTGGCTTCCCTACTGTTTTTGACCTCACAACCTCCTCAGGAGGGCCATTCCATGCGCCCACCACCATCTCTGTGAAACAATACTTTCTCATGTTGCCCCTGAGCTGTCCCCATCCATCTTCAAATTATGCCCCATGTTTTCTTGCACGTTTTCTGAAAAATAACCTCCTCCAGAAGTGCATTCCAGTGTCCATCACCCTCTCTGTGAAGAAGTGCTTCCTGATCTCCTTCCTAAATCTCCCACCCTCTAACTTTAAAATGTGCCCCTTGCATTATGGTTGTCCCTCAGCTTAAAGACTCTCCTTATCAACCTTACTAATCCCTTTCAAGTACTTGAAGGTCCCAGTCAAGTCCCCTTTCTCTGTCCCATCTGCCAGGAAGTACATGTTCAGTGCCCTCAACCTTGCCTCATATGCCTTAGCCTGCCGACACATTTCTGCAGGAGGTCAATCATTTTTGAGGTTTTGGCACCAATACTGAACTCCATACTCTAGCTGTGGACTCACCAGTGACCTGTACAACGGCAGTACAACCTCCTCTCTCTACTACTACTGGTCCCCCTAGATATGCATCCCAGCATCTTGTTTGCCTTTGCTGCTGCTTTCTTGCACTGCACTGAGTGTTTCAGGTCACTAGCAAGGCCCCTACTTTTCTACGGCACAGTGGGACCAAGTTCTGCGGCAAGATGACCACTTGATGCTGAACTTCCGCAGTGATGGTTTAGATTTCTGCTGAAGTTCTGCGGCACTAACAAACTACCACATCACAGTGTCAGCTTGTCATCCTGACTTCACTTTCATGCAGTGGTTATAGTAATCAGGATGGGGAAAGCAGAGTAACACTAGTTCAAAAGAACAGACTTATAGAAATAATTTGATGCCTAAAAAGCAAATAAAATGTCTTTCCATTAAGGTCCTAGCCTATTGCATAAATCACATATACAGAGGAGACCTTATGTGATAAATTTATACATACTATCTATCCCACTAATGAGGTCTCCACTGTCTATCCCTTATATATCTGATGTGCTTTCTACACCACTCATGAGGTTCCCACTGTGTATCACTTATATATTTATATGCAATCTGTAACAAGCATACAAATGTGTGTGTGTACATAGTGAGACAGAGATACGTGTGTGTGTGTGTGTGTGTGTGTGTGTGTATATATATATACATTATATATATATATATATATATGCATATATATATATTTTTTATTTCCACAAAATTGCATCCTCATTTTTCATGTCAGCCTGCTTTCCCCTGACACACACGTAACTCTATCAGGCCATGACATGCATGTAAACTGATTATGAGATAGAGCTTTCCAGCCCATCACAATGTGTCCACCATGTGACAGAGCACTGCAACATACCTTCCCAGGCTCCGAGCACTGATGCGTTCCACAAATTCTTGTGCTGCCCAGCCAGTTCCCAGAGCTAATCTCTGAACCTGAGTTGCCAGCACGGAAACACAGCATGCTACCCTCTGGCCCAACAGCAGTTCCTACACACTACATTTCTCCATAACTTTTAGGTGATCATATCAACCAATGACAATACGTAATCAATAACCCTGGCAAAAATGCATACAGTGCAATTATTTATTTAACAGGTCTGTTGTTTCAATTACACATTATTATATTCCACTTTTCTGGGCATAATTACTTTATTTTTCTTAAAAATGGCAGTTAAATTCATTTTACCAGTTATTCATTTCAGATGCATCACTATACCTTAAAGGCACAAATAAGTTTGTACAAAGTGAGGTATGGACTTGACTTAGGTCTGTGTCATTGACAAGGTTTTGTTTAAATTGGCCCTAGTGCAATAATGTAAGACTGAAAATTGTATTAGGCTGTAGTGCAGGTTGAACAAATATCACCATGCCTGATGTGTTGTGCCACCGCCTCTGGCAGGGGAGCGGCGGTAGGTAAGTGACTTTTCATTTCTGTTGCAGAATGCATCCATTTCATTAGCTAATGTATGATGTTATAGCAATGATAACATCGCATTCTGAGCATATGGGTGGGGGGTTCTGGATATAAAAAGAGAGGAAGGGAACCAGATTCTATGGATAAACAGAAATATTAATAAAAATCACCAAAAGAGTGAATTCTAAGCACCGCAGAAGTTCAGTGTAGATTGAAGTTCTGTGCAAAATTCTGCAGCCACAGAATTCTAAGGCCCTTGGTCACTAGTGGTCATCACTCCCAGGTCCTTCTCCTCCTTTGATGCAGATACTCGGACTCAACCCAGGTAGTACTCTGTCCTGGGATTCTTGGCTCAACTCCACAGCTTTTCCAGATCATCCTGTGGGTCATGTATCCCTTCACCTGTGTCCACTCTAACACACAGCTTGGTGTCATCTGTAAATAGGCACATTTTGCCATTAATGCCCTCCTCAATGTCATTGATGAAGACATTGAAGTACACTTGAAGAGAATGTGCCCCAAGCACAGAACCCTGGGGCATTCCACTCATCACCCTTCTCTCACTGGAGAGCAACCCATTTACTGCCACCATTTAACTTCTGCCCTCTGGCAGTTTTCTATCCACCTAGTTATCTTTTCTCCCACCCCTAGGCTCTCCAGCTCATTTATCAGGTTTTGTGAGGGGTGGTGAAAGCCTTACTGAAGTCCAGGCAGGCCACGTTCACAATCCATCCTTGGTCAATCACCCATGTCACCCAAGTGAAGAATTCAATCAAGTGCGTCTGGCATGACCTCCTGATGTAGATCCGTGTTAGTGGCCATTTTCAGTACACTTCTTCCCAAGTAATCCACCCCTTTCCTTAATTAATGCCTCCAACATCTTTCCTTCCACTGAGGTGAGGCTGATTGGGTGATAACTTTCTGCAGCTTCCTTGCTGCCCCTTTGTGAAATGAGTATCACAGTTGAACTCCTCCAGTCCCCTGGCACCCTGCCAGTGTCCAGCGACATGTTAAGAGTTTTCATCAGTGGGACCGCTAGCTCTTCCTCCAGTGCCCTGATTATCCTCGGGTGTAATCCATCATGCCCCTTCCCATTGTCTACTCTTAATCTGGCTAACTCTTCCTTGGTTCCATGTCATAATGGCGATCACAGAACAGCGATCGCCATCATGGCTCAGAATACAGCATTGACAATTAATTTTGGCGATGCCGCTGGATGCGAGGAAAAAGGGCACCTGAGACCTAGGGTTTTGTTTTTATGTGGAGGCTGCCCCCATACCCCCTACTTATCTATTCTCAATGCCACAGGGGTGCATGTTGGGGTGAAAACTTAAATGAAGTGAGAGTCACATGCCAGCAAAATACAAAACACCACGCCACACCAGAACCCTTCACCCTCACCTCCTAGCAGACCACCCTCCCCACCAGCTAGTGGACCAGCTCAACAGCTGCCTGCCATACCCTCCCACATCCCATCCCTCCCTGCCTCCCCCACCCCCATACTTCCATCGCCATGTTCGCCTGCCCCAGTGTCTGGTTGCCCACCTCCTGCTAGTAGCCGTGAACACAGGTGCCATAATTGAGTCACTGTTTTGTAGACACCCAGTTTGGTCACCGTGTTCACTGGATACCTTTCTTTACCCTGGCTATGCTGGAAATGGCTGGGATCTACTCATGTCCCCCCTTCCTCCGCTACTCAGCTGAGGGCCCCTCCTGTCCCCCTCTGCAGTGAATACTGACAAAATAATTTATTCAGTCATTCAACCTTTTCTTTGTTCCCTACCAGTTTTACTGCTCCCTCTCCCTATCTACTTGGTCTCACTATCCCGTCTTCCTTTCTTTCATTCTCTTCTCCCACATACCTGAAGAAAACCTTGTTACCCTGTTTCACCTTCTTTGCTAGCCTTTTCTTGGTGTCTGCTTTAGCCCTCTGTATCTTATGCCCTGCTACCCTGCTCTTTCCTCTGTAAGCAAACCCTGTCTTCCACCTGTTTCAACTTCCTATATTTCCAAAAAGACCTTTTGCTTTCTTTGATTGCTTCTGCCTCCTCCATTGTAAACCACACTGGTGTACTCTGTTTCTTCTTCTTCTTACTCACCTTCCTGATGAAAGTTTCCATTGCTTCCAGTACCCCTTTTCAATGGTTTTCCAAAGCTCTTCCACATCTGCTACCTCCACAGTTCCTGACAGTTTTTCCCTATCTTCCTCATTTTGTGGAAGTCCATCCCTCTAAAATCCAAAACCTGCATGCTCGTCTGATTTATTCCTCTCCCTGTTCAAATCCTGAACTGTATTTTCTTGTGGTCGCAGGTACCTAGCACTTCTCCCACATTTACCTTCTTCTCACTCTCCCATTCGTAAGAACAACACTAGTAGGCTATTTCCCTAGTGGCTCCTGACCAGCTGCCGCATGAATACCCCTGTAGTGCTTCTAGTTACTCCTGCTCCTGGCTGTGCCTGCTGCCTGGGTCTACCAGTCTACACCTGAAAGGTTCAGGTCCCCATCACCTGCAGCTCCCATTTGTTGGCAGTCTGTGAATGGCCCAAATTAGCTGCCTATCCCTTCCTCCCCTGCTGGAAGGCCTGCACTAGCACACCATCCTTCAAAGAGTCTCTCATCCTTTTTTCATCATAACCCACACAATCTTCATCACTTCTCCTCCTCCTCTGTCTGTACTTCGATTTGTTAATGCCCTCCCTGATGTATAAATTTACCCCTTCCTCCTTACTTTCTACCCTGTCCCTTTGAAAGAGCCAATAACCTGTGATAACTGTTTTCCAGGGATGTTCCTCTGTCCACCATGGCTCAGTAATTGCCACAATGTCCAGCCCTTCCTCCCCCATGGTGGCCTCCAGGTCCATCATGTTGTTTCCCAGGCTCCTGGCTTTTGCCAACAGAATCTTCCACTATATATCATCCCTTCCTTTGCCTCCCCCTTGTGCGTGTTCCTTCTTTGTGTCAGATTCCCTTTTGTTATCCACTCTCTTGGGGGAGTCCTGTGCCTCCTGTCCTCATTAGGTGTATTTATTAGCCCTTTGCTTAGCATCTTTGCATTAGTTTAAATTAAATGCTTCCTCTTTGAAGTTACCCAGCTTTCTTTTTGGTACCTCCATCCCTTCCCTGCTCAGGTGCAACCTATCCAGTGCATATAGGCTGTAATCCTCCCAAGTTTCACCCCAGCCCCCCATAAATACATACCCCATATATGTGCACCAACTCTCTAACCATGTATTAAATTCCCTAATCCTTTGTTTCCTCTGTGTGCTGGGCTTTGGCACTGGCAGCACCTCTGAGAGGGCAACAGACCAGAAACTAGTTTGACCACAAGACCTACCCAGGCACTTGAATCAAGGTTGTATTTTCGGTAGCCCCTCCCCTTCAAAGTCATTGATGCCCAGGTGCAATACCAAGTGTGTCTTCTCATCCTGTACTTTCCCCAAAGATGGTAATATATATATTCCATCTCGTGCCATTAATCCTACCATGCACACTTCCCAGATCGCACTGTTCCTTTTGCCTTTGACTCTCCATCTAACTCCCTTTACTACTGAGTCTCTTTCCAGTGGGCCCTTATTTTTATTTCCTTCTGTTCTTGCCTATGGTTTTCCTTCTGTTGTTGCCTATGGCTCACAATCACAACCCCAGTTACTAGAATTGTTCTAACTTCCCTTTTCAGATCGGCTTCCCCGATTTCCTTCTTCCTCCTACTTTCTGTTTTCCTTCGTACTGTCTCCCACTGTTCCTCACCCCGGGCCTTGTTCTGCTTCAGTGCACTTTTTACCCTAACAGTATCCTCTTTGCCAGTTCCAGTGCACCTCCCACTTGGCTCTTGCTTCTTTGATTCTGTTTCCTCCTCTTTCCCTTGTACTGGCACTTCAGTTGCTATAACCGCTTTCTGACCTGCTTAGGGTGCAGCTCTTACCCTCCTTTATGCTTCTTCTGTGCTGCTCACTGCACGTACCTCTCAACTGTCCCTGATTTTCAGGGACGTCCCTGATTTTGCCTCAAAATTTTGCTCTGTCCCTCCTAAAAACTGTTTCCATGACCAAACAGTGGGGTTGTAGGCACAAAATAATGTCAAACATTAAAGTTAGAGACTTGTTCTTCCTAAAAATGCATTTTATAGAGAGTTTTGCAGCCGGGTGGGTGGGAGGGGCCCAGCTTTAGGGCCTTCCGGCAGGATTTGGAGTGGCAGAGGAACCTGCCAGACAGTGTGGATGAACAACATATACCATTCCTAGAACTCCTGTTACAGGTGAGTAACCTGTATTTTTTCTCCTCCCTCCCCCTTTTCCCCTCCGTAAATTAACAACGCTCTTATCACCGACCACTTAAATGTAGCTACGAGTTTGCTCCCTACTTTCGCGTCCTGTGCTGCTACTCTCTTTGCCCTTCCTCCCGACGCTGCTGCCTAGCGCCCTAATTACTGCCCATCTATTGTGCCAAACTCCTTTACCTCTCTAAAGTTACTCCGCTGACATCCTAAATGCCTTGTTGCCTCGACCCTATCCAAGGTTGTTCACCAGATGGTTTGGACCCTAAGCTGTTATTTATCAGCGCCTGCCATCGCAGCTCCGCTCTTAGCGCTTCTTAACTGCTCCTTTGCTACCGCCTGTATCCCTTCAGCTTGGAAGCACGCTGTTGTCTTCTCTCTCCCTAATGGTGGTGACTCATCAGCTTCATCCAGTTACCATCCCAATCTCTCCTGCCCACTCTAGCTAAGCTCCAAGAACACGTGGTGTTTTCGCAACATTCCTCCTTCCTCACTAACGCTAACTTCTTCACTCTATTTCAGTCTGGATTTAGGAAGAATCACTCCATCGCCACTTCCTTGATCAGGCTCACTGATTCTATACTTTCTGGAATGGACAGTGACCTTATCACCTCTGCTATTTTTCTCAACCAAGCGAAGGCTTTTGACACCGTCTCCCACACCCTCCTGTTAAATGCCGTCGCCCTGGCTGGCCTGTCTGACACTGCCACCAACTGGTTCCATGCTTACTTGGTAGGAAGGACCCAGTCAGTCTAGACTGTTGACTCTACTTCTTCTCCCTTCCCCATTCACTCTCGTGTCCCTCAGGGTTCTGTCTTGGACCCTATCTTATTCTCCATTTTCCAAAATGATCTCCCCACTGCTTGCTCATCCACCTCTATCCACATGTATGCTAATGACACTGTCATCTTCACCTCAGGCCAGACCCTGGCTAAAGAAGCTACCAGACTTCAGCAATGTTCAGCACTGGTTTAGCTCCCATCAACTCTCCCTCAGTGCCAAAAAGACAGCATCCATGACCTTTGGCACCAGGCAGCAACTGTCTGATGCTGCCCCTGCCCGTTCCAAACCCTGACGGGACTGTCGCCGAGGGACACCACCACATTTGGGTAGCCTTGGGGTGTGGCGGGCGAGGCGGAGGAATAGCCGATTGCAGCACGAGGCCCGACATCGGGGCCCATTTGGAAAAGCAAGGGATTTCTCGATCGCTAACTTGACTTGACTGTGTAGGCTGTTGGCAGCAGCTCCAGCTGACTCACTGACAGGCTGTCAGCCACAGCCTGCTGTGGCAGGTGTCAGTACTACTCCCGTACTGCAGAGGGCAGCACTGACAGAGTTGCGGGTCGGGAGGGAGTTGGGAGTGTGCCGCGCAGGCAGGCAAGGGCAGTGCTGCTGCTGCCTGAAATAATGGGAGGTTCTGTCGGATGTTCGTGTACTACTGTGTTGCTGCACTCTTCTTTGTGTTTCTGTGTGGGGTTTACTGCCAAGCTTCTAGGGGTTCATCGTCTCAGCTGGCCAAGGAAGGGATTTTACAAAGTAGGAGCTGCTGCATTATAATTAGTAGGGGCAATGTCGTGCTTTTTTATTGTAGTAGTAACAGGATATGATTAATGGTTCTGGACTAGATGGCTGCAGCAGGTTCAAGTCCGTGAGTGGCGTGACCAACACCTCACATTCTCTGGTCATGTGGACGCCATCCTGAAAAAGCTGCACCCCAAACTAGGCATCCTATACAGGAATCTCAACAGCCTCCCGCTACTGGCAAGGCGCGGACTTGTCCAGAAGATGATCTTGCCTGTTTTGGGCTACTGCGATGTAGTCTACAGTGCTGCTCCCAAGTCTTCCCGAAACAGATTGGACACCCTTTTCAACTCATTCTGTCACTTCACTCTGGATGCCCCATCTCTCGCCCACTACTGTAACCTCTACCATTCTCTGGCTCTTCCCTCATTAGAAAACCAGTGCCACCTCCTAATTTTGGTTTAGTCTGCTCCCCCATACCTTACTTCCTCACTAACTACCCTCCCGCCTCCTGCTCATTCACTCTGGGCATATGATTCACAGGTATTGGTTATCTCTCGACGGGCTACTACAATAGGTCAATTGGCCTTCTCGTATCGCTTCCCTAAATTATGGAACACACTCCCTCCCCAAATTCACCAGTCATCCTCACCTAATTCAGTCTCCTATGCCCTTAGCAACTTCCTATCTGTAAACTGCACTTGTGGCTAATCTTCTTCTTCTCCTCTCCTCCACCCTAATTCTTATAATCCCTCTGATCTTAACCTCTTCTACTGCTTTTCTAACAACCTACCCCCACTGTTTCCCTTGTTTGTGCCACGCTCCCCTTACTCCATCAGTGGTCTTAATTCTCCCCTCCCCTCCATCTTACCCATCGTCTCCTCTTTTACCTCCCCCGCTATTCCCGCTACGTGCTTTCACCTTATTCCTTCAGTGGTCTTAACCCTTGGGCTGCCGACAGATTTAGAACATATAGGAATTCTGGACTGATATCAGTCCATGGCCCTGCAAGGGTTAATTCACCTCTTTCCCCATCTTACCCCCCCTCCTCTTCTACTCCGCTTTTGCCTACCCTTCCCCTTCGTTCATCCCACCTACTCCCTGCTCTTTTTCCCTGATCTGCTACCTACTGAACATTCTCTCTGCTACATCTCGCACCCTGCTCCCCCTTCCTCTGGTCTTCTTGAGGTATTGGTTGTACTTAAAAGTCTATGTCCTTACACTGCTATCATGCTGCCACATAGTGTTTTATTGCTCTCCATTACTGCAATTAATTGAACTGTGGTTACTGTTTTCTTGAGTTATTGGTGACACTACAATGCATTTATCCTTGTAATCCTTCATGTTCACACAAGTGTTCTTGCTAAGGATCTGTATGTTTGCTGTGTTTTTATTGTACTCTCCATGTTATCTGTATACCCCCCTCTCCATGTTCCCCCACCCCAGGTTGTACCAGGAGACAAGCAACCTGTTGCTCAACATGCCTTCCTGGTAAAACATTTCAATAAATAAAAATAAAATAAAGGTGGTGGTTGGGAAAGGGGGTAACATATGGGGTTCATGTGCTAGGAATCCCTCTTTAAGCATATGTCATACAATATGTTAACCCTAGGAAAGGTGGGGAAGGATTGGGATAAATAGGACCCTAGTACATTAGGGGGTACTGTTGACATGTTTTAACTGGTTTGTCAAATTCATTGTCAATTTTCTTTGCAACAGAAGGATCAATGTTTACAGGGTTCACTGGAGAATGTCTTGTGATTTTCACTCTACATCATTATAAATTGGCACATTGTTCAATGCAGATGGTGAGGGAACTTCTGAAAGGGGTCACCTAGTGAAATAAAACTGGACAAACGTTTGTGTTTACGAATTGGGAAGGAGGTGATTGGTTGGTGTTTTGGTTTATTGTTTGTTTGCTGTGTGTGTAGTGGTGTCCTTGTATTGGTTTGGTTTTTTTGTAAATAAATAAAAAAAATATCCCATACTCTTCTAAGGAATTGTTATGGGGTCATTTCACACTTGAACACACACCACTGAAGGCAGACAGAACCTTGGTTTAACATCTCATCTGAAGGATGGGATGAGCTCAGTCCCTGTGCAAGACTATAAAACTCATGACCTTCTGGCCAAGAGGTAGATGTGCTACTAACTGAGACATGCTGACAGTGATAATGAAGGCATCATGTGGAGTCTAAAGACAAGTGTGCCAAAGCAGCTCCCCCCCCCAAAAAAACTTTTTTTTTTCTTCATTGAGCATACAGTGCATGCTCGAGTTATCTTTGCTTGATTGCCATATAGCCTCGAGGAAAGGAGGGAGAGGGGGGACATGATAGAAACATTCAAGTACCTCAAGGGAATCAACAAAGTCCAAGAGGGTAGCATCTTTCAAAAGAAGAGGTGTACAAGAACAAGAGGGCACAATTTGAAGATGGGGGGGCCTCAGAGGTAATTTAAGGAAGTATTTTTTCACAGAGAGTTGTGGATGCATGGAGCGGCCTTCGGGAGGTTGTGGAGTCAAAATCAGTGGTGGATTTCAAGCATGCATGGGACAGTCATAAGGCAATTCTAGGAGGTGGGGGTAGGAAGAAGTAGGCTGCTGGTTAACTAGGATCTGCAGCTTATCCAGTAGGTAGGGAAATGGGCAGACTAGGTGGGCCAAGCGGTCCTTATCTGCCGTCAAATTCTATGTTTCTATGTAAGCCCTTTATTCTACCAGCTTTCTGAGTAGATATCATCAATTTTGAAGATGTGTCCCTGATTTTGGTCCTATGTCCCTGATTTCTTTAAGCCATGTCCCTGATTTCTTTAAGCCTTGTCCCTGATTTATGAGGCAGGAGGTTGAGAGGTATGTCCCTGTGTGTCCCCCTCCTAAATTCTTCCTTTTCCCTTCCTGCGATTTGTATGTATCTTTCAGACATACAACCCTCTCTTCTTCTTCTTCTGTCCCAAACACAAGTGCCTTAGCACTGCATGAAACGATCGGGTGCTAAGTTCAAAAATATAAGGGGTAGTGTATGTTGCGGATCCATTTGCTCCCATATGCTATAGTTTTGGTGTGCTCATTTGGCATTTCAATTGCTTCTGTCATCTGTGATTCTGTTGCCCGTATATGCATGGCACTCCCAGATCCATTACCTTAGGGTTATGTATGCCTGATAGGCTGCTGATGCACATGTGACCTAAGATTGGATTTCAATCTACCACCAAGCCCATTCTCCACCCTTATTGTCTTCAGTTTTATTATGTGCATCTGATACAGGCTGCAGAACTTTCCCAAGCTCCAGTGCAACAACGAAGAGCAGGTATTTACAGGATTTCTTTATTATGGCACAGACAGTATCACTGCATTGTTAATATAACAGTGAAACAAGGAATGTGACTTTCCTCTCCTCCTTCAATCCTGCCCATCTCTAATCCTAATCTTAGAACTCCCCCCAACCGCCACATTTCCTCTGCCCTTGGTATAAACTTGTTCAACAGAGGAATCCCTCTCCAGTATATGAATGATTTCCTCCTGTTTCCTCCTTAAGTATTTTATCTTGAGACCTTGGCACCCTTCCTTGCTTACTCCACGCCTCCTGCAAACCACTATGCCCCCACCACCAGGTCTACTTTTCCCCCCGAAACATTAGCCCCAACATAGTCCAGAGCGACAGCTGCCATTTTCAGCATTTATCTACATTCCTGAAGCCGCTGCTAAAACTCCTTCCCTGAGAAGAAAACACCCTCAGTAATATTCAGGAGAGGCTCATCAATATGTATGAGCCCCTCGAATAGAGCCTCATTCAGCTTTGTCCCTGGGCATCCCACGGCTTCTCTGACACCTCTGACACTGACCACCTTCTCCTGCGCCACCGACTGCTTCCAGGCCCGCACCCGGTAAGCAGAGATGGCTGCCAGGTGCACCTTAAGGGTCGTCGACCGAAGCCCTTGTTGAGAAAGGGACCACAGGTAGTCCAGAATGCTTGCCAAGGGACAGGTGGAAGGGTCCAAGCCCTTCCTCTGACATCAAATGGAGAATCTCTTCCATTTGAAGGCATAGCATTTCCTGAGTCGACCTTACAGGACGCCTCCAGCGTTGAGGACCTCGTCGGAAAAGACCCAAGGCCTGGAATAAAGCAGCTCCAGGAACCAGGCCGTCAGGTGCAGATTGAAGGTCTGGATGGAATACCTTCCCTGGTTGACTGAGATCAGGTCTGGGTGGGCTGGAAGCCACCTCGGGAGTCTGGAGCTGAGGCTGAGGAGATCTGGATACCAGAACTGGTGGGGCCAGTCTGGGGCTACCAGAATCACCTGCGCCTTGTCCCTCCTCGCCTTGAGAAGCACCTTGTGGATTAAGGGAAATGGGGGAAGGCGTAGAAGAGGCCAGGGGTCCATGGCCTCGAGAAGGCATCCTCGCAGTGAGCCCTGCTGAGGGGGGCGGCATGGAACAGACTCAGCTTCACATTCTCCCTGGAGGCAAACAGGTCCACCTGAGGCATGCCCCAGTGGGAGAACAGGTCTTGTACTACCTCCAGCAGGAGACACCACTGTGAGGCGCAGCCCCTATCCGGCTTAGGGCATCGGCCAGGTGTTGGAGGCTCCTGCCCACGTGAATGACTGAGAGAATCCACCCCAGGCTGCACCAGTGACCATATGCGGAGAGCTTCCTCGCATAACAGCATGGAGCGTGTCCCACCCTGGCGGTTTAGATAGTACATGGTCGTGGTATTGTCTGTCTGGACCTCAACCACTTGACCTCGTAGAAACGGATCGAAGGCAGTGAGAGCTAGATGGACCGCTTGGAGCTCCAGCAGGTTGATGTGGCATTGGGACTCCCGAGGGGACCAGAGGCCGTGAGCTCGGTGCTTCCCCAGATGGGCACCCCAACCCATCAGAAATGCATCGGTCGATAGAGAGACCGTCGGCTCAGGGCGGACGGACGGGATGCCCTCCTGCAGATGTGCCAGAACGATCCACCATTGGAAAGCGTTCCGCATCTCCTGGGTCACTGTCACGGGCTGGTCCAACGGATCGCAGCGTTGTGACCACTGGCTGGCCAGTTCCCATTGAAGGGGACGCATGTACCAATGGGCCCAACGGACCATGCTGGTGTAGGCCGCCATGAGGCCCAGGAGGCACAGGAAGTCCCAGGCAGGGTGCAATTGCCCAACCAGAAATGATTGGGCAAAGTAGGAAAGAACCTCGGCCCTGTCTGCCGGGAGCTGTGCTCTGGCTCGTAGAGAGTCGAGTTCTGCCCCGATGAATTGTATCACCTGCTTTAGCACGAGTTCCGACTTGGCCTCGTTGATGAGCAGGCCAATCTGACAGCAAACCTGGAGGGCCAGATCTCTGGACCGCTCTGCCTCCGCTCTGGAGGGGGCTGCAATCAGCCAGTCGTCCAGATAGCGGTACATCAGGACCCTTCGGCGCCGCAGGAATGCTGACACCACTGCCATGCATTTGGTGAAGACCCTGGGAGCTAGGGTGAGGCTGAAGGGCATGGCCCGGAAATCGTAAAGGGATTCCTCCGCTCTGAAGTAGAGGAATCTCTGATGAGACGGACAGATTGGGACATGAAAGAACGCGTCCTGGAGGTCCAGGGAACAGAACCACATGCCTCGTTCCAAGGATAGGATTATCTGAGCCACAGTGACCATCCTGAAGGTCCGAGACCTTAGGAACTTGTTCAGGTCGTGCAGGTCGAGAATGGGGCGCCAGCCCCCCGTCAGCTTTGGGACCAGGAAGTACCTGGACACAAACCCCGGGTCTGGAGGAAGGATCCACCACCTTCCTGATCACCTCTTTTTCGAGGAGCAGGGCAATATCAGCTCAGCGGGCCGACAGCGAGGCTGTGGACCCCGTGGCCCCCCGAAGGGCGACGGCTCGAAAGGGTGGAGCCTGCTCGAACTCCAGAGGCAGGCCTTTTCCTACCACCTCCAACACCCAGCGGTCTGAGGTGATAGCGGACCAGGTGGAAAGGAACTGGCGGAGCTGTCCCCCCATGGGGGGAACCCAGGGGGCGGCACCCCTCAACCCGTCACTGGGCAGACTTGGAGGAGGAACCGGCCGAGGGACCTCCTGGGCCTTTATCTCCTTGCTTCCTGTTGGAGGAAGCCGCCGGCTTGGGTTTGGGACGCCAAGCGCGAGCCTGCTGGCCCTGTTGCTGGTGCTGCTGGGCCGGTCGAGATGCAGGGGCTGAAGGATGAAAGGACTTCTGCTGCTAACAGCGGCCTTTGTCCCTCTGGGCGGAGGTGACTGAGTCCAGGGTGGCATTGGACTTCTCGATCCGCTGAAGGTGTCCCTCCACTACAGGGCCGAAGAGGACAGTCACCAAGAAGGGGACATCCGCCAACTTGTGCTGGGTATCCGCCATGAAGGTGGATATCTTCAGCCATGCCCTGCGGCACATGGCCACCTCGGCCGCTACTGACCTGGCACAGGAATCACCAATGTCCAGAGAAGTCTGAAGCTGCTGCTTCGCCACCGCCCTACCCTGGTCCCGCACCTGGCGGACCATGGTCTGCAGGTCAGTCGGGAGATGAGGGACAACGTCATCCAGGGAGCCCAAGAGGGCGTGGGAGAAGTGTGCCATCAGCACGGCCGAGCTGGCCTGTCGGAGGTCGAGGGAGGATGCAGCGTACACCTTGCACTCGGCAAAGTCCAGCTTTTTGGACTCTTTGTCGGGGGGCTTATCCACATCCCGAGCGTTACCAGAACGCCAGAAAACGCTGTTGGTGACTAACCCCTCGGCAGAGGGGTGCTCCGAGAAACCAGGCAAGGAGCCAGTAGGGACCACATTCTTCCTGGCCATCCTGGCCAAGGGCACAGGACAGGAAGCAGGCCGCTGCCAAAGCTCCAAGGCTGGGCTGACAATGGCCTCAGCCACTGGAAAGGCCTCCGTGGGGGAATCCCCTCGGTCCAGTATCTCCATCAGGGGATACCTGGCCCGTTTGGACACGGGCTCGAGCTGCATCCCGGTGGACTCCGAGATGAGTCGAAGCAGACCCAAGAAGGACGATGGGCTATCGTCCAATGACTGGCCCCCTGGAGAACTCCAGGTCGACCTGCCTGGAGAACAGGGAGGAGTCATCATCGGATTCCGAAGAGTCTGCGAAGAGCTGCCTCGGCCTTGAGCCACCCTCCACCTGCCGAGGACGGTTGGGAGTGAGGGTGACCGACAACCTGTGGAGCAGGCCGTGATCTGACGGAGAATCCTTGGTCGGTACCCCAGACTTCAGTTGTGGAGGCGGAGGTTCCACCACAATCAGTGGAGCAGGTGGTTTTGGCCAAGCAACCGGCCCTGGAGCGGGCAACTTGACTGGGGTGAGTGGTTGCCTCGGTCGTTCAGGCGACAGCCACTTGATGGCCGGGGTCTGGACCGGGGTTGGCTTAGGCCCAGACAACAGCAACTGCTGCCACATAAGCCCCTCGTAGCGCCGGCGTAATTTACGCCGAAGCCTCCCCTCATCCGAGGAGGAATGGTGTCGCCGCTGACTTCGGTATCGAGACCGAGACCGCCGATGTCGGCGGGAATGGCTAGACTGAGAAGAGGTCCGAGACTGAGACCGAGGACTCGGGGACCGAGGATGGGTATGGGAAGGGGAAGGGGAAGGCAGCTCTTCCCTCGGCTCGGACACTTTAACCGGGGATTGCGGCCCCGAAGGCACAGGCAGATCCTCGGTATTGACCGGGGGAACCTGTGAAGAAGGGTTGTCGGCTTCTCCAGTCGACAGCCCGTCCAACGGATCGAGAAAAATCTCGACTTCGTCGACGGGAGTCTCGGCAGGCTGGCCTGACGGGGGCACCATGAAGCCAGCGGCCTCAGCCGCAACCTCGACCGAAGTCGACGGTTGGCTGTCCGGGGAAGGCGACCTCTCCCGCTCCCACGAACGCAGACAGTGGGACTTACTTTTCGACTCCTTCTTCTTGGGCCGAGAAGAATGTCCCGATGGCCCCTCTCCCATCAAGGAAAGGGACTGACAAAGCTCCTTGAATGAAGCCGAATACGAGGAACTCAGAGAGAGTGGGATAAATGCCGCGCCGAGGAGGAGGAAGATGTGGCCTGGGCCGCCTCCTCCTTGAGGGCGATCATCTGCTCGAGCTGTTCAGCCGAGCCAGCCGCCGCGGACACTGCCCAACGAGCCTCTTTTGATTTTACCGGCGGGAAACGATTCTCGGGGCGCCCGAGCTTCAATCGGGCAGCACGATCATCCAGGACGTTGGCCGAGAAAGAGCGGCACAACTCACAGGCCTGCAGGTCGTGATCTAGGCCTAGTCAGTAGACGCACGTGGAGTGCGGATCCGTCCTGGACATTTTCTGCCCACAAGGGCACCTCCGAAAGCCAGGAATAGATTTGTCCAGCCGAACCACGAGGGAAGATGAAGACCGTTTAGAAAACTTCAAAACCAGTTTCGGACGAACCAAAGAGTTAGGATCCAGTCTAAAACGCAGAGCGCTAAAGAGGGAACCTGAGCTTCCAAGCGGTAAGGAAGATCTAGCGTCATGGGGCGGAGCCGAGAGTTTTACCACCCGGGTGGGTGGGAGGAGCCAGCTTGAAGACCTTCCGGCAAGATTTAAAGCGGCAAGGAACCTGCCAGACAGTGTGGATGAACAACATATCCATGTCCCTAGAAGCTGTAATTTTGTATCAAGTTTCAGCAGCAAAAAAACAAGATCAACTTAAGCAGTCACATCTAGAGAGAATTGCAGTGTTCGTTTACTAGAAATAGGGTGTCATTCCAATTGCTCCCTTACAGTCACAGAATCAAAGAATGTTGTCATCAGAAAAGGGCAATAAGGCCCATTGAGTCTGCCCATGACCCCTTTACATACTGTCTAACCACTATCGCTGCCCCTTTCCTTCCCCCCACCTTTCAGCATCATGTGTCTGCCCCATGCCCTCTTGAATCCCTACACCACCTCTGCCCCTACCACTACCCGTGGGAGTCTTTTACAAGGCTCCACCACCCTCTCTGTGAGGAAACGTCCCTTTAAATTTCCTTTGTATCTTTCCCCTCTAACCGTAGGTCATACCCCCTCCTTCCTTTTAAGGAAGCTCTCTTCATTAACTTTATTGATTCCTTTTACATATTTAAAAGTTTCCATTGTATCCAAGTAGCACTGAGAGACGAGTAACTTGTTGCTCAGCGTGTCTTCCTGGTGAAACATTTCAATAAATAAAAATAAATAAGTATCCCCCCCCTTCTTGTCTCCAGCGTAAACAGGTCCAGCTCCCAGCATGTTTGCCATACGTTTTCCCCTGCATACCCTACACCATTTTGGTCACCCTTCTCAGTACCATCTCCATGCTTTTTATATCCTTTTGTAAGTGTGGCTCCAGAATTCTACTCCATACACTAAATGAGGTCTGATCATGGCCTTGTAGAGTGGCATCAATACCTTCCTCCCTGTGCTGATTATGCCCCTTCCTATACAGGCTAACATTCCATTTGCCTTCCCCCACACCTTGCTGCACTATTACCCCACCTTGAGATTTCCTGTTATTATGATCCCCAGATCCTGATCAAGCACTGTTTCTTTGACACCCCCCCCCACCCCCCGAGTGCATACCGCTTGCGGATTTTTCCTTCCTCATTGTATTACAGCATTGATTTAAAGCTGACATGTCTACAACCCACTCTCTGGTTTCTTCAGGTCCTGTCTAATGCCCTCCACCGCCTCAGGGGTGTCCATTCTGTTGCAGATTTTCATATCATCTGTAAACAGGCACATCCTACTATCTAGCCCCTCTGCCAAATCACTGAACATACATACGAACATATGAAGAAGCCAGCAAAAGAAGGGCATTTGGTGTATCTAATTTGCTCGTATTGCAGGGTCCAGAGCTTGAGCTACTGTCCCAGCCCTACACCCCCACTCCTCCCATCCTCCCCACTCCTGTTTCTTAACCTTCCCCCATGCCTATTCCAACCTGTCTTAAAGCTGCCCACTGTCTTCAGTGAAGTAGAAACACATAAAAACATAGACATTGGCTGGTCTGGTGGCACTGAGGGCTTAGGAGTTGAATGCCTTACCTTGTGCTGTACTGGCAACCCGGGTTCGGGACAACCTCGGTTCACGGGGTGCTGACATGCGGAGAGAGTGAGAGCAGGATAGAGCACATTGTTCTCCTCTCCTGGATGGGAGGTGGTGGTTGCCCACCCGTGGTTTCCCCTTCACCGGGTGGAGGCCCGCCAATGAAGATAGGCAGAACTGGGCAATTCGTTGGTTGGGGGCATCCTGTAAGGTGTGTGTGCTTCCACATGTGCACGCCTCATCCGGGGCGTACAGGCGTGGGACGGGAAAAACCCAGAAAAACCCAACAAATACAATATAAAAAAAAAAAAGAAGCATAGACACTGACAGCAGATACGGACCGGTTGGCCCACTTAGCCTGCCCATTTCCATACCTGTTGTAAAAGCTGTAGATCCTAGTTAACCAACAGCCTACTTTCTCCTACCCCCAATATAATTGCCTTATGCCTGTCCCATGTTTTCCTGAGTTCCCCTACTGTTATTTTTTTTTTTTTACTATTCTGTTTGTCTCCTCCAGTACCAGAATTCTCTCAGACCTCTCCGCTGGCCGATGCCGCTCTACCGCTCACTGTGAACCCTGCCATCCTCAAGGTCATTACTTTTTCAATGAGCCCCCAGGAAGGACGTAAGGCCTGAGGAGATCGAAGGGGTGTTCTCAGGGCTCCAGTGCTGGGCGTTTGGCAGCACAACTCTGGGAGGCCCGTCGCCTATCCGGGCCGGAGGGGTTTTTCCGTGATGTTTGGTGTCAGTGGCTCAGGAGGCTCAGGAGGTAGCACACTCGCCTCTGAGGCCAGAGATCAGAGGGCTGTGGGTTCAGTTCCCACATCTGGCACTTGGGTTAATATCCCAATACTGACACTGTAGTGCAGCATGAGGGGGGTGCTGCACTTCTGAGGTGACGTCTTTCAGATGAGATGTTAAACCGAGGTGCCATCTCCCTGGATCAAGTGGTAGTTCAGGTGGATGCTAAAGATCCCATGGCACTTATCGAAAAAGAGTAGGAGAATTTCCCCGGCGTCCTGGCCAAATTTCTCCCATTCACTAAAAATACCACTAACAGCTTAATCTGGTTCGATTTCAGTTGCTTACCATCTGTAACCCCTTCCCCCGGTCACCCCTGAAAAAGGGACTTCTAGGCCCAGTGAGCTTACTGGGTCAACAAAAATTAAATAAATACAATAAATAAATGTTTACGCCCCTAATGTGGGATGTGCAATGCTGCCCAACCCACAAGATGGGTGCTCTCACCCACGTCCGGAAGACAGCTGCCCGTCTTCTCCTTGCTTGTGAGCCCCTCTGTGTAGCAGTGCTGCTGGTCTCCACCGGGGACCGCTGCCGTGCCGGGCTACCCGTTGATCCCTCCCCAAGGGAGGAGAGCAGTGCTTCAGATGCTCAATCCTCTTGCTCTCCTACCAACCCCCGGCAGTCCGGGCTCATTCCCGTAACCCAGGTCACTGGCGTGGTGCGAGGTGTGGCGTCCAGCACCTCAACCCTCAGCGCCACCGGGCTGGCTTCCCCTACTGTTTTTGACCTCATAACCTCCTCAGAAAGGCTGTTCCATGTGTCCACCACCCTCTCTGTGAAACAATGCTTCATCACATTGCCTCTGAGCTGTCCCCCATCTATCTTCAAATTTTGCCCCTTGTTTTCTTGCACATCTCCTTTTGTGAAAGAGCACCTCCTCCAGCAGCTCATTCCAAGTGTCCATCACCCTCTCTGTGAAGAAGTGCTTCCTGATCTCCCTCCTAAGCCTCCCACCCTCCAGCTTTAGACTGTGCCCCTTATGTTATGGTTCTCCCTCAGCTTAAAGACTCTCCTTATCAACCTTATTAATCCCTTTCAAGTACTTGAAGGTCCCAATCATGCCCCCTTTCTCTCTCTCTCTCTCTCTCTCTCTCCTGTCTGCCAGGAAGTACATGTTCAGCGCCCTCAACCTTGCCTCATATGCCTTACCCTGCTGACCCATTTCTGCAGCAGGTCAATCATTTTTGAGGTTTGGTCACCAATACTGAACTCCATGTTCTAGCTGTGGACTCACCAGTGACCTGTACAAGGGCAGTACAACCTCCTCCCTCTCCTACTACTGGTCCCCCTAGATTTGCATCCCAGAGTCTTATTTGCCTTTGCTGCTACTTTCTTGCACTGCACTGAGTGCTTCAAGTCACTAGTGATCATAACTCCTAGGTCCTTCTCCTCCTCTGATGCAGATACTCGGACTCAACCCAGGTAGTACTCTGTCTTCGGATTCTTGGCTCCAACTCCACAGCTTTTCCAGATCATCCTGTGGGCCATGTATCTCTTTAGCTGTGTCCACCCTAACACACAGCTTGGTGTCATCCGCAAATAGGCACATTTTGTCTTTAATGACATCCTCAATGTCATTGGCGAAGACATTGAAGGACACTTTGAAGAGGATGTGCCCCAAGCACAGAACCCTGTGGCATTCCACTCATCACCATTCTCTCACTGGAGAGCACCCGATTTACCACCACTCTTTAATGTCTACACTCCGGCCAATTTTCTATCCACCTAGTTATCTTTTCTCCCACCCCTAGGCGCTCCAGCTCGTTAATCAGGCTTCTGTGAGGGACGGCATAGAAAGCCTTACAGAAGTCCAGGTAGGCCACGTTCACGGCCCCTCATTGGTCAATCACTCATGTCACTCAAGTGAAGAATTCAATCACGTGCATCTGACAAGACCTCCCTGATGTAGATCCATGTTAGTGGTCATTTTGCAGTCCACTTCTTCCCAAGTAGTCCACCGCCTTTTCCTTAATTAATGCCGCCATCATCTTTCCTTCCACTGAAGTGAGGCTGATTGGGTGATAACTTTTTGCAGCTTCCTTGCTGCCCACCTTGTGAAGCGGTATCACAGTTGAACTCCTCCAGTCCCCTGGCACCCTGCCAGTGTCCCGCGACATGATAAAGAGTTTCGTCAGTGGGACCACTAGCTCTTCCTCCAGTTACCTCATTACCCTCGGGTGTAATCCATCATGCCCCTTCCCATTGTCCACTCTTAATCTGGCTAACTCTTCCTTGGTTCCATGTCATAACGGCGATCACAGAATAGCAATCGCCATCATGGCCAGAATACAGCACTGAAAATTAATTTTGGCAATGCACACTCGTGGCGAGGAAAAAAAGGGCACCTGAGACCTAGGGGTTTTGTTTTTAATGTGGAGGCTGCACCCCATACCCCCCACTTATCTACTCTCATGCCACAGGGTGCATGTTGGGGTGTGAAAACGTAAATGAAGTGAAAGTCACCTGCCAGCAAAATACAAAACACCACGCCACACCAGAACCCTTCACCCTGCACCTCCTGGCAGACCACCCTCCCCACCACTGCTAGTGGACCAGCTCAACAGCTGCCTGCCGTCACCCTCCTACATCCCATCCCTCCCTGCCTCTCCCACCCCCCATACTTCCTTCGCATGTTCGACCTACCCCAGTGTCCGGCTGCCCTCCCACTAAGTAGCCGTGAACACAGGTGCTATAATTGAGTCGCTTTTGTAGGCACCCAGTTTTGGTCACCGTGTTCACTGGATACCCTTCTTTACCTTGGCTATGCTGAAATGGCTGGGATCTACTCATGTCCCCCCTTTCTCTGCTACTCAGCCGAACGCCCCCTCCTGTCCCCCTCTGCGGTGAATACTGAGCAAAATAATTTATTCAGTTATTCAACCTTTTCTCTATTCCCTTCTATTTTCACCCCTTCCTCTCCCTATCTCCTTGGCCTCACTATCCCCTGCCTTGCTTTCCGCCATTCTCTCTCCCACATACCAGAAGAAGGCTTTCTTCCCATTTCACCTTCTTTGCTAGCCTTTTCTCTGTGTCTGCTTTAGTCCTCTGTTTCTTATGCCCTGCTACCCTCCTCTTTCCTCTGTAAGCACACCATGTCCTCCTCCTGTTTCCTTTATTTCCAAAAGGACCTTTTCCTTTATTTGATTGCTTCTGCTTCCTCCGTTGTAAACCACAGTGGCTTACATTGTTTCTTCTTTTTCTTACTCACCTTCCTGATGAAAGTTTCCATGGCTTCCAGTACACCTTTTTTGATGGTTTTCCAATGCTCTTCCACATCTGCTACCTCCACAGTTCCTGACACTTTTTCCCTATCGTCCTCATTTTGTGGAAATCCAACCCTCTAAAATCCAAAACTTGCATGCTCGTCTGATTTATCCCTCTCCCTGTTCAAATCTTGAACTGTATGGTCCTGTGGTCGCAGGTACCTAGCGCTTCTCCGTCATCTACCTTCTCCTCACTCTCCCCATTCGTAAGGACTACATCTAGAAACATAGACCTTGAAGGCAGATAAGGACCGCTTGGCCCATCTAGACTGCCCATTTCCCTACCTACAGGATAGGCTGCAGATCCTAGTTAACCAACAGCCTATTTCTTCCTACCCCCCACAAGAATGGCCTTATGTCTGTCCCATGCATTCTTGAATTCTCCCACAGTTTTAGACCCCAGAACCTCCTCAGGAAGGCTGTTCCATGCATCCACTACCCTCTCTGTGAAATAATACTTCCTCACATTGCTCCTGAACCGCCCCCCATCTTTAAATTGTATCCCCTTGTTCTTGCAGATCTCTTTTTCTGAAAGATGCTACCCTCTTGGACTTTGTTGATTCCACTGAGGTACTTAAAAGTTTCTATCATGTCCCCCCTCTCCTTCTTTCCTCAAGGGTATACATATTAAGCTCCTTTAGTCTCTCCTCATACGGCTTCTCTTGCAGACCCTGCACCATTTTAGTTGCCCTCCTCTGGACTGCCTCTATTCTGTCTATGTCCTTGCGGAGATGGGGTCTCCAGAACTGGACGCAGTACTCCAGATGGGGTCTCACCAACTATCTGTACAGAGGGATAACAACTTCCTGTTTTCTGCTGCTGATGTCTCTCCTATGCATCCCAGTATACCCCCAGCCCTCCCTACTGCTTTCTCACATTGTTTGCTAACCTTAAGGTCATCTGATATGATTACCCCAGGGCCCTTTCCTTTTTGTTCTTGTTACTACCCCCCATAGTGTATTCTTCCCCTGGGTTCTTGTTTCCCAGGTGCATTATTTTGCACTTCTTTGCATTGAATCCTAGCTGCCATACTTCTGACCATTCCTCCAACCTTGCCAAGTCCCTTCTCATCCTTTCCACCTCCTTGTGTATCAACCCTGTTGCAGATCTTTGTGTCATCTGCAAAGAGGCATACTTTTCCTTCCAGTCCCTCTGCAATGTCATTTATGAAGACATTAAAAGGGACTGGATCCAATACTGAACCCTGCAGTACCCCAGTAGTAACCCCTCTTTCTTCAGAGTGGACTCCATTTACAATTACCTTCTGTGTCCTGTTGTCCAACCAATGTTTTACCCAGGCTACCACCCTGGGACCCACTCCCAGGCTGGTTAATCTGACTATTAATCTTTTGTGTGGGACTGTGTCAAATGCCTTGCTAAAGTCTAGGTAGGCCATGTCCACAGCCCCTCCCTGGTCTACTACTTTGGTCACCCAGTCAAAGAAATCTATTAGATTCATCTGACATGACCTTCCGCTGTGAACCCATGCTGCCTTGGGTCCTGTACCTACTGGCCTCTAGGTACTCAACTATTCTTCCTCAGAAGTGACCACTCACTTTCTCACCACAGAGGTCAAACTGAAAGGACTATAGTTTCCAGCCTCTGTCTTGGTCCCACTTTTGTGAAGGGGAATCACATCCGCCTTCCTCCAGTCCTCGGGTACCACCCCATCCTCCCATGATTTATTAAAAAGAGTAGCCAATGGTTTCACTAGTTCCCCCTTAATTCTTTTCGAATTCTGGGGTGAATTCCATCAGGCCCCATTGCTTTGTCTACCTTCAGTTTTAGGAGTTCTTGTAGAACCCTTTCTTCTGTGAAAGGACTGGGATCACCCCCCCCAATCAAGAATGCTTCTGTTAATTGCATTAGGCACTTCCCCCTCCTCTTTTGTGAATACTGAGCAGAAATATTAGTTCAGTATCCTGCTTTTCACTGTCCCCCTCTGCCCACCCACCGTTCATTCTATTCAGCCTCACTATCCCTCCCTTTGTCTTTCTAACTCGCTGATGTACCTATAAAGGTTTAACCCTCTCTTAACTGAGTTGGCTATCTTTTCCTCAGTTTGGGCCTTTGCTATTCTGACTTCTCTCCCTGCTTCCTTCTGCCTTAACTGGTACAGCTCTCTGTCCTGCTCCTTCTATGTTTCCTTATACTTCCGAAATGCTATCTTTTTCGTCCTGACTTTCACAGCCAACTCTTTTGAGAACCATAGTGGCTTTTTCTTTCGTTTTGATTTGTTTATTTGCTTCACACAAAGGCTTGTTGCCTCTGTGATGGCAGTTTGATGATTCCCATTGTTGCTCCACACACCCTTCTAGCCTGTCTGCTAGTGCTTTTCTGAGGCACTCTCCCATCTTGCCAAAGTCAGCCTCCTGAGTCCAGTACCTCTCACTTTCGTATGGCTTGAGCTCGTGCTGAGTTTAACGTGAACCACACTATTTGATGGTCACTTGTTCCCAGATGGCAACCCACTTCTAGATCTGAGATCCTCTCACTGCCCCGTTTGAGAGCGAGGGTCTAAGATTGCTCCCTCACGAATGGGTTCCAAAACCCAGCTGTCTGAGGCCTGCCACCTGTAGGGCATCAAGAATGGCCCTGCTCTTGGATGTGGCTGCTGCAAATGTGCTCCAGTTAACATCTGGCATATTCAGATCTCCCATCAACAGTATCTCCCCTTTCTCTGCCATTCTAAGAATGCTTTCTATCATATCCTATCTACTAGGCTATTTCCCCTAGTGGGCTCCCTGACCAACTGCTGCATGAATACCCCCTGCAGTGCTTCTAATAACTCTCTGCTCCTGGCTGTGCCTGCTGCCAGGGTCTACCAGTCTACACCTGAAAGGTTCAGGTCCCCCATCACCTAAAGCTCCCATTTGTTGGCAATCTCTGCAACGGTCCAAATTAGCTGCCTATCCCCTTCTTCTCCCTGCGTGGAAGGCCTGCACACTACCCCCATCCTTAAAGAGTCTCTCATCCTTTTTTTCATCATCATCCACACAATATTCATCGCTCCTTGTCCTCCTCCTCCTCTGTCTGTTCTTCCATTGCTTAATGCCCTCCCTGATGTATAAATTTACCCCTTCCTCCTTACTTTCTACCCTGTCCCTTTGAAACATCCAGTAATCTGTGATAACTGTTTTCCAGGGATGTTTCTCTGTCCACCATGGCTCAATAATTGCCACAATGTCCAGCCCTTCCTCTCCAGTAGTAGCCTCCAGGTCCATCATTTTGTTCCCCAGGCTCCTGGACTTTGCCAACAGAACCTTCCACTATATATCATCCCTTCCCTTTGCCTGCCCCTTGTGCACGTCCCCTCTTTGTGTCTGTTTTCCTTTTGTAATCGAGTCTCTTGAGGGAGGCCTGTGCTTCCCGTCCTCACTAGGCGCATTTATTAGCCCTTTGCTTATCTTCCTTGCATTAGTTTAAATTAAATGCTTCCTCTTTGAAGTTACCCAGCTTTCTTTTTGGTACCTCCATCCCTTCCCTGCATGCATACGTGCATATAGGCTGTAATCTTCCCAAGTTTCACCCCAGCTCCCCCATAAATCTGTACCCCATATGTGTGCACCAGCCCTCTAACCATGTATTATTAAATTCCTAATCCTTTGCTTCCTCTGTGTGTTGGCTTTGGCACTGGCACCACCTCTGAGAGGGCAACAGACCAGAAACTAGTTTGACTACAAGACCTATCCAGGCACTTGAATCAAGGTTGTACATCCGGTAGCCCCTCCCCCTCAAAATCATTGGTGCCCAGGTGGAACACCAAGTGTGTCCTCATCCTGTACTTTCCCTAAACATGGTATAATATGTATTCCATCTCATGCCATCAATCTTACCATGCACACATCCCAGATCGCACTGTTCCTTTCCCCTTTGACTCTCCATCTAACTCCCTTTACTATTGAGTCTCTTTCCAGTGGGCCCCTGTTCTTTATTTCCTTCTGTTCTTGCCTATGGTTTTCCTTCTGTTGTTGCCTATGGCTCACAATCACAACCCCGGTTACTAAATTGTTCTAACTTCCCTTTTCAGATTAGCTTCCCTGATTTCCTTCTTCCCCCTACTTTCATGTTCCCTTCGTACTACCTCCCACTGTCCCTCACCCCAGGCCTCGTTCTCCTCCAGTGCACTTTTTACCCTAACAGTATCCTCTTTGCCAATTCCAGTGCACCTCCCACTTGGCTCTTGCTTCTTTGATTCTATTTCCTCCTCTTTCCCTTGCACTGGCACTTCAGTTGCTATAACTGCTTTCTGATCTGCTAAGGGTGCAACTCTTACCCTCCTTTATGCTTCTTCTATGCTGATCCCTGCATGTCCCCCTCCTAATTCCTTCCTTTTCCCTTCCTGTGATTTGTATGTATCTTTCAGACATACAACCTTCCCCTCTTCTCCTTCTGTCCCAAACACAAGTGCTTTTGCGCTGCATGAAACGAGCGGGTGCTAAGTCCAAAAATATAAGGAGTAGTGTATGTTCTGGATCCATTTGCTCCCATATGCTATAGTTTTGGTGTGCTGATTTGGCTTTTCGAGCGCTTCTGTCGTCAAGATTGTGTTGCCTGTATATCCATGGCACTCCCAGATCGATTACCTTAGGGTTATGTACGCCTGATAGGCTGCTGATGTACATGTGACCTAAGATCGGATTTCGATCTACCACCAAGCCCCTTCTCCACCCTTACTGTCTTCAGTTTTAATATGTGCATCGGATAAGGTATGTGCATCTGATAGGGGCTGCGGCACTTTCCCAAGCTCCAGTGCAACAACGAACAGAAGGTATTTACAGGATTTTTTTATTATGGCACAGACAGCATCATTGCATTGTTAAAATAACAAGGAATGTGACTTTTTCCTCTCCTCCTTCTATCCTGCCCATCTCTAATCCTAATCTTAGAACCCCCCCCCCCCATTTCCTCTGCCCTTGGTATAAAGCTGTTATACAGCGGAATCCCCTCTCCAGCGTATGAACGATTTCCTCCTGCTTCCTCCCTAAGTATTTTATCTTGAGACCTTGGCACCCCTCCTCGCTTACTCCACACCTCCTGTGAGCCACTACTGTATGCCCCCACCACCAGGTCTACTTTCTTACCCTGAAACATTAGCCCCAACATTGTCCAGCGTGACAGCTGCTATTTTCAGCATTTATTTATATTCCTGCTGCGACTGCCAAAATGCCTTCCCTGAGAAGAAAACACCCTCAGTAGTATTTAGGTGAGGCTCATCAATATGTATGAGCCCCTCGAAAAGAGCCTCACTCAAACTTTGTCCTTGGGCGTTCCCACGGCTTCTCTCACACCTCTTTAGGTTACCGGCACTCAGAGACCAGAAGATGGGTGCCAGGACTAAGGCAGCATCTCCCAAAGAACTACAAAATCAGTGGTGAGCAGACCAAATTTGTTCCTTCTCATGTGCGCAGTCTAACTCCTCCATCCCCCACCACAACTGGCAAACACGCAGGGGATGGACAGAGGATGATCCCAGAGCCTAAACAGGCAAAAACCACACAGGCTGTGCCTGGGGGGAAAAGAGCATCTGGGCTGACTCGGGCTGTGGTGGTAAATACCTGGGGGAAACGTGCAGGCAATAGACGCTCAGAGGATGGGAGCTAGAAATGGGACAACTCGACTATTGGTAAGCCCCCAAATTGAGAGGGGGGTTACAAATAAATAAAACAACAGTAATTGTTGAAGGAAACACGGTGAATACTGTGTGACCCTAAACAAGTCAGCTAACCTTCCTGTGCTCCTAGGGCACCTAGTGTAAATAGGCCTACCAAAAATAAATAAAAAATAAATAAATAAATAAATACAGGACAGCAGAAGAAAAATGTTTTTCTATCACTTTTCAAGTATTCTGTGACACTCATTTCAAATGACTTTGAAGAAGCATTGCATACTCATCAGAAAAAAGGGTAAAATCCAGAGAAAGGGTTACAAGATCATACAGTAGCTAGAAGCAGCTGCCCCTCCCCCTAGGAAGCTCTGTTCAATTTACAGTCCCCCAAATTAACCATTTAGAGGCTCACTGGCATAGAACCCTTGCATTAAAACCTGTGTAAAACCCAGTGCTCTACTCTACTGCTCTAAATAAGAGGAGGGTGGGAGGGATTATACTTTTACAGAGAACCTTTCCCAGTTGTACCTCAAAACAAATAAGAACCCTTACCTGGCAGTAAATTACAGCATGGCAAACTTATTTTTCTTCCCCCTAATTTGGAAGGTAAGGGATTGTAATTATGGTCAATGGAGCTATGCCGCTGAGTTTTTCCGCTTCTTGATACAGAGCGCCACACTGTTTTCTGATGTCACATACAGTCATTGAGTGTGTGCTCCATAAAGACGAATGGGGACATTTTTTAATCTCTGTTTTTAATACTGTAGATGGCCACCCTGAATAAATCAAAGCCACTGCTTAACTAACAAGGTGCTTAGTATGTTAGCAGTGGACTTCATTTGTTTAGGATACGACCATCAAAAATATTAAACATGCAGTTTAAAAAACT
Organism: Neoceratodus forsteri; assembly: GCA_016271365.2. NCBI lineage: Eukaryota > Metazoa > Chordata > Ceratodontiformes > Ceratodontidae > Neoceratodus > Neoceratodus forsteri. The sequence goes on from CM057449.1 coordinate 743,090,489, forward strand.
GTTCCATTCATCTGTAAGGAGTGCATGTCTAAGCACTCTCCAAATAATGACTTTAGTAAACATGCTAGCATAGGGGCTGCTCTCTGTATCAGGAAGTGGAATGGATTGGCTACTTGGCTCATCGGAGCCAAATTACAGTCCCTTTCCTTCCAAATTAGGGGGGATTAAAATAAAATGTTGCTGCATTGTAGTTTAGCAACAGGTAAGGGTTCAACACTGCTTTTTGTGTGAGTACCAGAAATGCTCTTTAAAAAGTAGCAATACAGTAAGCAGTCTTATTTACCAATCACTAGCTTTGTGGCTTGCTGGGGGTCTGCAGGAATTTGGGCAGTGAAGGCTTGAGTGATATTGATGGGGGTGGGTTGACAAAGTACAGTGGTCAGATTTTCAAAACTGAAATGAAGGGCCAGGCTACCAGTGGGCATCAATAAACCAGTCGCAGAAAGCTGCTGTCACTACATGAGAGAGAGAGAGAGAGAGAGAGAGAGAGAGAGGCCATGAGGACTAGGCCTGTCCAGGACAAGGGGCTAGAGTAGGTGGAGAGTGTGTTTGGGGAGAGGCAGCTGAGGAACTAGCAGGCTGCATAAGAGGCTGAGTTAGTGTGGGAGTGTGTGGGAAAAGACTCTAAAATCTGCTGAAAGAGATGTGACAGTAGAGGCAGGTACTTACCAGTGCCAGTGAGAAATGGGAGTGTCACGCTTCTAGTCCAAAAGAGTAGTTTTGACTGTGAGAAAAAGTCGTGATGCTTTAGTCTGTGCATACATATATATTTTTTGTACACTTTATTTATCCACTTCCACAGACCCCAGATTCTCTCCAGTGGGGGCTCTCAGCTTACCTCCATACTGCCCAGTCTGAGGCTCACTCCTGTCTCTTGGTTGCCCATGTCCCAGCTCCAGTCTTCTGGCATCTGTTGCCCCGGATGTAAGCCCCCCTGGGCGGGTCCACCACTTCTCCTTTCTTTGGTGACTTTTCTGGGAATCTAGGCAGATGTCCTGAGACCAGAGGGAGAGCAGAGGACAGCTGACGCACCTGACGTTGGGCATGGGGGGACGCTCCTGGCCCCCACCTTTGCCTACTAGGATCAGGGCCATTTTCCTTCTTCTGTGTTCCCCCTGAGCTCGGATGCGCAGTGACATCCTGCATGACCCTGTGTTCTCCTGTAGTGATGTGATGACTTCTCCACAGCACTGTCTCCATTACTGTGCTCTGCTGGATCTTTTTGCCCTCCTGTCCATGGATGGAGCTTCCCTCCATAGCATGATGCCATCCTCCCTCCCTGGAGCACTATTCAATTGATGCACTTCCAAATTCTACACAGAACTGTTGCACGCGCTTCTTTTTTAATGAACAGCTATTATAGCACTTGCTCATCATGCTTTGCTAGCTAAGCCATGTTCAACATAATCATACTACACATTGCTGAGGGAAGATAACATTCTAGTCACCATTTCCACTTCTGTCATTCGCATAATCCGTCCCCATGCATGTTGCCTATCCTCTTTCCTTTTTCTTCTGCTGTTAGTGATGGAGCCCGCAAGATGGTGAGTGTTGTGGTTTCTGAATCGGGTGTTACCTGCTGCTGCTGTTCCACTGGGAGAGCAGGGCCAGGCAATGCGAGACAGGTGTGGGGTGCCTACAAGAATCTGGGATGGATATAGTAACAGGGAGGCAAAGGAAAAGGAGTTTTAGATGGGTGGCATCCTGAACTCTGTATTTGGGGGGACACCCAGTATTAATGCCCTCCTGTAGTACTGTCCCCCACCTCCTGTGAGGGAATGAGTGCACCCTGATGTTTAAGCGGTCTTGGCTCAGTAGGTGTAAGTCGTTGGGACCTGACCTGAGGACCTGTCCTCTTGCCAGCGCTGCATAGTTTGAGCTGCTGCCAAGCTTACAATAAGTTCTGGAGGTGAGCCTCACAGCAACTTAAGCTGAGCTCGTTTTAGTAATTGCCTGCTTACATGAATGGGGGAGTAGGAAGATTCACCTTAAATGGAAGCAGTGTTATGTAACAATCGCTACTTTTGTAGCTTGCTGGGGACAGCAGGAATTTGGACAGTGAAGGCTTGAGTGATATTGATAGGGGTGGGTTGCGTTAAAGCACAGTGGTCAAAATTAAAAAATTGATATGAAGTGAGCATCAATGAACAAGTTGCAGAAAGCTGCTTTCCTTCTCTCCCGGCTGGCCTGAGTCCATTCCCAATTTAGAGCAATTTTAATGGTGGACTCTGCGTGTAGTGACTGTTCAAGAGAGAGCTGTCAAGAGCAGTGCTGATCCAATAGGTCCAGGGAAATTTTAAAGACAGTATGAATGTGCTGAATAGTACTAAAAGAGAAAGCAAAGTTGTGCCTTGATCAATACAGTAAAGTGAAAAATTGGACGAATGTTTTAGCAATATTGAACCATGTGATTGCGTGTCATGAAAAAGTTACAGCCACCATTTTGAGGTATCATCAGCAAAATGTAAACAAAGCAGTGCCATCTTGAACTACTGTAGTATCTTAAATGGGGATTATATTAGAAAAGTTAAACTAGGCCGGCCCCGCTGGCACAGCGGTTGGAATTCTGCTTGCGATGTCAGCGACCTTGGTTCGGGAACAGACCCGGGGAGCTGGACTGCTTGCTGGGGGAAAAGGATAGAGCACTCCTAGGGCTGCTCTCCTTCCCCGGGGGGGGGGGGGGGGGGGGGGATCAAGGTGACTGCCCAGTGCACGAGGAGTCCTGGCAGAGGCCAGGAGGAATCGCAAGTGCCAGTGTCCAAAAGTCAGAGGCGCAGGGCAGATGCAGGACGTAATTGCACGTCCCTGCCCTGGGGATCCAAGCAGCAACACCTTGTTTGTGGTCGTCATGCATAATACCCATCCTGATTAGCCTCCAGGCTAGCTACCAATTCTGGTCCCATGCTTGAGGTACTGAGCTCAGGTGCCGCAACCCCACCCTGAGGAGGAAAGCTGGGGGCGTCGGGAGTTGCAGCCAGTATGGAGTTGGGGGTCCAGAGGTCTGCGGCCAGATTGAGGACTCAGCAGACACAGGCAGCAAAAAGAAAGAATAAAATAAAAGTGAAACCATCTGGAAACAAACATCCATTGTGTACAATTCTCTACCCTAGCTACGGAGCACATATAGTTCTATGTAAACAGCAGTATTCATTTGTGATCAAATTATCTTTATTAGCACAAAAGAAGAAGAAAAAGTCTTACAAGCCCATGTGTGAATTATTTAAATTCACATGGATTTTGTGTGCTGCACATCAAGCAACCAAACTCTCATGTTAAAGAAAACTACATATTTTTATTTATTAAAATCTTGGAATTATTAACAGACAGATTTACTGCTAGCTGCTCTCCCCTACAGAGCTATAGCTGACGCCTGGCGTTTTAACCTCCACCATGTTTCTCATTTCTGACTGGTTTCTACCCCTGCCCCCCCCACCCCCACTTCTTCGTGCTATCTACTGTTGTAGGGCAGATTTTGTTTCCTCCTAATATGGCCGGCTGAGATTCCCGCTGCTCTCCCTCTCCCCCTAAAGTTTCAACTCGCATCCTCATTGGCAAGTATGCAGCTTCAGTGCAAGTGAGGCGGGAGTAGCCTGTCAGTCTGTGGCAGGACATTTTTCTGAGCAGGTGGGAGTTAAAGACAGCAGAGAATAAAGTAAAATAAATATTTAAATACAAAGGCCACCTTTAAATTCAACTGAGTGAGTAAGACAATATCTTTATACACTAGTTTGTTATTTTTCAGTATATGCATCTGAAGGGGACTTGGCTTGTATCTGAAACAGACTTTGTTTGTGGAGCTCTGATTCCTACTAAATTAATTTTCGTGTAAGTTAACCTGAAACAGAGCAGCTGAATTCCCTTGTGTGTGTTTTTCTTTCCTCAAACTTTTCTACCTTAATTTAATGTTTAATTTGTTTCTTTACTTAGTTTAAGTAGCTGTGCCACAGTGAGCTTTACACTGCTTAGGATGGTGATAGCCCCCCGGTGATAGCCTGTCTGCTGCCATGTTCATTAATGTCCCTACTGTAATATATAACCTTTCTTTTGTAAATTTAAATAAAAGTCCCGTATTTACAATTATACTTCCTGGCCCAGATATTCAAACTGCGCCATAAAAGTGCGCAACAGCAGGAGCAAGCGCAAGTCCATTGCGACCATGTGCAATAAGCGTGATATTCAAACACTGCGCAGGTCAAGATGCGCCTGCGTCACACGACTGAATATCATCTCAACTGCACCACAGCGCAACCAGGATGTGCAGTGGCACAGTTCAGATACGCAACAGCACAACCAGGGATGCTCAGTGGAGGAGGGCAGCAGTTCAACAGCACAGCCTGGGATGCGCAGGGACAGGATGCACAGGCGGACCACCCATGCTAGAGATGGGCAGAGGAGCACACAGCAGAACAGACATAGGCCCCCACATCCCATGCACTGCACAACCGGGGGAGAGCTGGAATAACCACCAGCCCATGGATACCAGCAACAAACCCAGAGCCGGGGCATGGTGTACCAGCACACCCCCTGGCAAGCTGTGACCGGCACACAAGGAGGTCAGGCCACCCCGTGTCACACCATCCCACCAATGCAGAGCACACCCTACACTGCGATTCCCAGACACCCTGCCCAGGAGCAGCGCCCACCAATGCAGGACACCCCACGCATGCCACCACCCCAACTGTGACAATGCAACCCTGTGCAGCTCAGAACCATGCAAGACAGCCCCACCATGAGCACCCTTCAGCAGGTGGCAGCAGACAGTGATGCAACGACTGCATACACAGTGCCGCCACACACGTCCACCCCCCCAAGGTACAGCTGAGAGACTGACTATGTGTTAGCAGACAAGGTGCCCCACACATGACAGGGCATGCCCCGGACCCCACCACCTGTGGCACAGCACCCTGCACACCCTCCCAAGTACACACCCTGATCCAGCACTGGCCATAACAGCCAGCGCAGACACCCACAGCGGTGCACAGAAGCATGCGCCACACAGGATGCAACACAGTGCATGGACAAACACCCACCCACACCCAAGAGCACACCAACACAGGGACACAGTAGCAGGTCAACCAAGCCACTGGCATGTGGCCACGGCAGCCATGTACACAAGGCCAGCACCCCTCCATGGCACAGGTGTGCCAGTCACCCTGCGCAAGCACCATGAAGCTGTACGCCACCAGCATGCGGCCACAGCACAAGTGACAGACAGTGGAGCACATCCCCTGCAACAGACACAAGCGATAGCATGGAGGTGGGACAACAACAGTGGAGGCCACAGTGCCACCTGAGGCAGACGTGCATCATACCAGTGATAGGAGGCAACCCGGCATTGTGCTGGGTACATTGGCTGTCCAGCATGAACAGACACCACTGACATGCCAGCAGATCATGCAGATCTTACCTTGAGACACAGCTCTTGCAGCAGGTTATACCATTAGGACTGAAGCCGGCAGGCATCAGGACCCCACGGAAAAATTCTAGCTAGCTATCTTCAGCGGGGACCGCCCCCGACGTCGGTCCCGCCAGATTCCCCAGTTCTCTCCCACCGTCGACTTGCATGTCTCGACCCTTCGGTTCGGCTTCTAGCGCGCGACGCGTGGTAAAGTGCTTTCCTATGGGAAATTTGTTCTCCGAGTTCAGTTTTTTCTCTGATGTCCTCCCCGACCTCCGGTCACTCCTCGAAGTGCACCTGTGGGAAGCAGATCCCATTTAAGGATCCGCACTCGGCCTCTGTCCGGTGCCTAGGCCCAGACCACGACACCCGGTCCTGCTCTTTTCGCCAGGGTTTCAACAGCAGAACCCGGATCCATCGCCAGAAGGCCCTACAGGCATTCCTGTTAGAGGAGCAACTCAAGTCCATGGCTTCCAAGGGGGATTCTTCGCAGAAGGCCCGCAAGCATGCTGAGAAGCACAGAGAAAAGGCCCCTTCCAGGTCCCCGTCTAGGGCCTCTGACTCGCGCAGCTCTGGCTCCAGGTCCGACCGCTCTCCTTCCCGGCCAACTCTCAGCCTCCCCCGCCTGCGTGAGAAAATCTTCTTCCTCTACTCAGGCCAAGACTCCCAGGCCTTCCTCGTCCTCCAAGGCCCTGGCTAAGTCAGGGGATCGTCACCATCACCACAAGTCAGGTTCCCGCCATGCTGAACCCGACGTCAGGTCTGCTTCCTTGCCTCCTCGGAAAACCAAGGAGCTCAACTCACTCAAGAGGCCGCAGGACCCGAAGCCGGTTCGTCCGACGTCGGCCTCTCGCCACAGGTCCCCAGAGCCGTCGTCTGCCAGAAGACTGGCACCGGCCAGGCCTACTCATCACCAGACGCTGGTAGGGGGACCGGCACCAGCTCCAATTGAGAAGAGGACCCCGACGCCTCCGACCGATGTCGGTCAGGAGACCATCACTGAGGAGGAGTTAACCCAGCCCGAGGACCAGACAGGCAACCCCGGTCCTGTTGAGACTCCCAGGGAACCCTCGCCGCAACCCAAGCCCCCTGTGGAGCTGACGCCAGATCCCGATGACCGTCCACTAGCGCCCGGACTGCCGTCGGGCCTTTCATTTTCAGAGGTGAAGGAGCTTTTCTCTTACTGGTGGGATACCATCAAAAAGGACATAGTCCTCACTCCACCTCCGCTTCCTCCTCCTCCTCCTCCTACACCGGTTGCTCCTCCGGTTCCTGCGCCCCCGTCTCCGTCTGGGTCTGCAGGCCGGTTACCTCTTCCCTGGGAGCCCAGGACCCCTCCAAGGGGGAGACTCGATAAAAGGAGTTCCGTCCAGATCCTCTTCTAGGTCACCCAGTCCCAAGAGACCCAGAAGACGCCGCCGTTCGCCTTCGACGGAGGACACGGGATCAGAGTTTTCTACATCCAGATCCCCATCTCCCTCTCCATCCCTTCTCCGACCCACGTGAGCTGCCAAAGTCTCCTCCGATGACCCTTCTGCTCGGATATCATGAGACACATCCAGGAGAACATGGGATGGGATGTGGAAGAGTTAGACCCGGAAAGGCTGTGCCTTTCGAAGTATCTTCGGCAGAAGGACCCCAAGCCTGTGGTGGTGCCACCCTTGGTAGACACTTTCGTGGACGTCACCAAGGCAGCGCGGAAGCGTCCACATTTGCTCCCGGCGATGCCGAAGAAAGCTGACCACTTGTACAAGGCTTCAAGAGAAGACCAGTACAGACCCAGCATCCTCAGACCAACTCTCTGGTCATAACAGCCTCTCATGACCGGTCCCAGAGACCGCAACATCTGAGCACCCTGCCACCGGACCCAGAGTCCAAGCAGCTGGACTCCATGGGTAGGCGCACGTATGCTTCTGCTACCTGCGCCATCAGATCCCTGAATTATTTGACCCACATGGTGCAGTTCCAAAATGCCCTGTGGGAGCAGGGTCTGGATGCGGATGAGAAATTGCCGGAAGGTGAGCAGAAGGAGATGTTACAGCTCCTCCGTACGGGTTCGGACGTGGGAACCCAGGTGCTATGAGCTGCGTACGACTCCGCAGACTCCTCGGCCCGAGCAGCAGCTTCAGGCGTATGCCTCCGGAGGCACTCTTGGCTCCGTGTCTCCGGTTTTTACCCGGACGCCCAGAAAACATCATGGACGCCCCATTCGGAGGGAGAAGTTTTGTTTGGTAAACCTCAGAGAAGATAATTACCAAACTCCAAGAGGCCGGGAAGGCAGTGAGGTCGGTTCAGGCCATGTACCGACCCAAGCTTAGTTCCTTTCGTAGGAACCAAAGCCGATTTCGTGGACGGACGCAGAGACAACAGTCCCGCCCCATTCCACAGCAGAGGGGCTCCAGTTTTCGCAGAGCCCAGGGAAAACAACCTGCAGGTCGGAGCCAGCGCACTCCTAAGCCGGTCCAGCCTGAGGGACCCTCAGCCGCCACAGCCTGACTCCTTCCCGGCCCCTGCCCCTCAGGATCAACGGGACGTCATGGTCGGGGGTCGCATTGCGAATTTCCTGCTGGGATGGCAGACTATAACCACCGACAGGTGGGTTCTACAGTTGGTCAGAAGAGGCCACTTTATAGAATTCGCGGAAAAGCCACCCTCGAGGCCTCCGTTGCTCTCCCGGTACCCGGGTCAGCACAAGTCACTGATCAGACAAGAAGTGCTCGCGCACCTGCAAAAGGGAGCAATAGTGTACGTCCCATAGAACCAGAGAGGACACGGATACTATTCCCACTTCTTCCTGGTTCCAAAGAAGACAGGGGACCTCCGTCCGATTCTGGACCTCAGTGACCTCAATTTGTCAGTCGCCTGCCAAAGATTCCGCATGGTAACTCTTCCGGGTCTTATTCCCATGCTGAAGCAGGACGCTTTTTTAGCATCTCTAGATATGCAGGACGCTTACCTGCACATCCCTATAGCTCAAGCGCACAAGAGGTTCCTGCGCTTCGAGTTTCTCGGCCATCATCTTCAGTTCCGAGCCCTTCCATTCGGGCTGTCATCGGCACCCAGGGTCTTTACCAAATGCATGGCAGTCGTGGCAGCGTCTCTAAGGAGACAGGCCATTATGTGTTCCCGTACCTGGACGATTGGCTTCTCATGGCTGCCTCCAGAGAGGTGTTGTCATGGGCGATCCAGAGCACCCAGGACCTGTTTCGATCTCTGGGTATCCTAATCAACCACGAGAAGTCCCTCCTGGTACCGTCGCAGAAACTGCAGTTCATAGGCGCAGTACTGGACACCGTTCAGGGAAAAGGATTTCTTCCAGATGACAGAGCGGAGCGCATCAGATCCCTCATCAGGGAGCTTTCGTCGAACAAGACCGCCCCAGCCAGGTTGGTCCTTCGCTTGCTCGGACACATGACTGCATCCATTCCTACTATTCCTTTCGCAAGGCTCCACATGTGGGTAACTCAGTGGATGCCCAAGGTGCAATGGGACCAAAGGCAAGACCACATGCAGCATCCGGTCAGAATCACAAATACCGCGATTCGAGACTGGCAGTGGTGGCTAGACCCAGGGACACTCTCTATGGGCGTCCCGCTCATAGCGCCATCCCCGGAGGTAATCCTCACCACAGACACCTCAGGTCTAGGGTGGGGAGCACACCTGGGACGGGGCGAAGTCCCAGGGTACGTGGACCCCTCTGGAGGCCCACCTCCATATCAACGTCCTAGAGATGAGGGCGGTCCTTTATGCCCTGCAGGCCTTTCAGTCAGAAATCCCACCGAGTACTCTCCTGCTTCAGACAGACAATACGGCGGTGATGTATTACCTCAACAAACAAGGAGGCGCACACTCTTACTCCCTTTGCAGGGAGGCCATGAGGGTGTGGGATTGGGTAATCCGACACGGTGCGAACTTGATCACAGTACATGTTCCCGGGGTGGACAACATGATTGCAGATGGCCTGAGTCGCTCCCAGGCCAGAGTCCACGAGTGGGAACTTCTCCAGGAGGTAGCAGAGGATCTGTTTCTTCGATGGGGAACTCCAGAATTGGACTTGTTCGCCTCTCATCCAACGCAAAACTGCCCAATTTTTTGCTCGCTAGATCCAGGGCCTGGAGTTTTCAGGCGAAACGCGTTGTCCCTCTCCTGGGCGGACAGATTCCTCTACACTTTCCCTCCCTTCCCGTTGATCCAGAGAGTTCTTCTCAAACTGCGCAGGGAGCATGCAACAATGATCTTGGTGGCCCCATCCTGGCCCAGGCAGATCTGGTTCCCTTTGCTAATTCAGCTGTCCCGTGAACCTCTGCTCCCGTTGCCATTCAGCTCCCACCTCTTGTCTCAGGAGAAGGGTTCACTGGTACACCCGGACTTACGCTCACTGAACCTGCACACATGGCTCCTAGAGACATAGCCATCTTGCGTCATGGGGTCTCGCAAGAGGTTGCGGAAGTCCTTTCTGCAGCCAGAAAGCCGGCAACGCATGCGACATATGCCATGAAATGGCGCCGTTTTTGTCTATGGTCACAAGCACGCGGCCTATCCCCTTTAGGTTGTCCGGTGAAGGCAGTGTTAGAGTACCTGCTCTCCCTTTTAAGTTCGGGTCTCGCCTACTCCTCGATTAAAGTGCACCTCTGTACCATTTCAGCAGGTGTCAGCGTGGCTAAGTCGGTAGCACATCCGCCTCTGGGCCAGAAGGTCGTGGGTTCTCGTCCCACACCGGGATTGGACTTGCACCTAAAAATTGCTGGCATCCGAGTGCAGTATTGGGGGTTGCTGTACTGCTGGGGTGTGCTGTCCTTCAGATGAGATGTTAAACTGAGGTTCCTTCTACCCATCCTGGTGTTGTCCTTGTGGGTGTCCAGGTGGAAGTAAAAGAACCCAGGGCACTCTTCGCAAAGAGTAGGGAACATTCCTGGTGTCCTGGCCAACATTCCCCTTCCCATAAACCGGTTCATGTAATTATCCAGGCTGTGTGTGGGTGATGATGTGCGATATGGCTGCCACCACACATTCAGTCACTTCACTACCAGTCTAGCATTGCTTGTAAAGCGCTTTGGATGTATGAAAAGCGCTATATAAATGCTGATTCTTCTTCTTCATCACCTCCCGATGGGACAGTGCACAGTGGCACAATTAGATGTCTGTCGAGAATTCTTAAGACGGGTGTTACACCTTAGGCTGCCCATTAAGGACCCAGTGCCTCCTTGGGACTTGCTCTTTGTCCTGGAGCAACTCACGCTCCCCCCCTTTGAACCTGCCGTGGATTGCGAGCTGCGTTTTCTGTCGTGGAAAACGTTATTTTTGGTTGCTGTTACGTCAGTGAGAAGAGTTTCTGAGCTTCAGGCTCTCATGTGCAAAGAGCCCTCTATTTAATTTTCCACCGGGAGTGAGTATCCTTGAGGACGAATCCTAAATTCTTGCCTAAGATGGTTTCCACACTCACTCTCAATCAGGATATTGACCTGCCAGTCTACTTCCCTAATTACTCTAACAGAGGAGAGGCGTTGCTTCACACCCTGGATGTTCACCGCAGCTTAAGGTACTACCTGAGCAGAACTAAACTCCTCCTCCTCCTGGGGCTGTGTGGGTGGCTGTTTGTGCTTGTCTGTGTCTGTAGGTTAGTTTTTGTTCATTTACATGTTTTTCTGCTGGGAATACCTGTGCCATTCTTGCACACAACATTGGTGAAAGTCTCCTGGACTGAATTTCTGCAAATCGCCATCATCAGGTATCAGCTTTTAATTTTAAATCAACTTTCTTGAAGCCTCCCAAGGAAGCATATGCCTTACAACTAGTCTTACAAACATGGTGATGCTGGGTCCTGCAACTGAATCAACATTTTCAACATTCTCATCTGACCACTCTTAAAGCAACTGCACTTGTGGACTTTAAAGAACAAAGGAATTTTAACACATTTTGTGACTGAATCAACATTTTTGTCTGACCTTTTCCAAAGGTATTGTACTTGTCTCTGAGGACTCTGAAGATCAAAGGAAACATACAGACAAAAGGATTTCACACATTGCATATGCCTACTGTCTGACCTACTCCCAAGGTATTGTACTTATCTCTGAAGACTTTGAAGAACAAAGGAAACATATAGACAAAAGGATTTTACACACTGCATATGCCCAGGCCACAGTTTATCACCTTTCAGGAACTTTAACATATTATGTGATCCTGGATCTCAACAGTACTATAGTACTTTCTTAAACCCTCTGGCACCAAACCCTCCCAGTCTTTTTTTTTCATTTTCTCTGTACTTCGCCATAGTGCTTAGCTATCCACCTTAGCCCACAAAATCCATTGCCACCCTCCTATTGCCTCGCCACCCTCCCGACTGCCTAGCCCACACTACTCTCGGCTCTCCTGCCTCGCTAAAAATGCTTTGGCTTAGTCCCCACCACCTGTTCCTGCTCACCCTCACCCTCCTTTTCCCTTTATGCCAACTCCCCCCTCCGCCTACCCTACCTCCACCTACTCTCACCTTTCTATACTACTACCCGAAACGTACCATGGCTTTTACTTTGGAAGTCTTAAACAAACATCACCCAATTAATACCTGGGTGCAAAGAGCCATATTTCCTAATTGAAACTGCCACATCATTATAACTCACTAACGATCACCCTCTACTGGGACTCCAGAAGACAATCCAAGCATCTTAAAAGTACAAGCAGAAACTCACTCCAACCTATTATGAACTACTAATGGCATCGCTGAAACTCCTGCCTCCTACTTTTAATATCTGGTGGATACACCCAAACCCTGGTCCTGTTGCACTGGCTCTACAAAACAGGGAAAGTTGGTAGTGGTCTTCCATTATCACTCTAAATATCTGCAGCTCCTTCCCAAATTGGCAGCTCTTCAAACTCTCGCTGGACAAAAACCCTGATATACTAGCCATTGTGGAAACCTGGCTATCTTCCAGCACCCTGGATCATGTGGTCTCGCTTGAAAGCTACAATCTTTTCAGACTCGACCGGGCAAGCAAGAAAGGTGGGGGCTGTGCTATCTACATAAAGGACAACCTCTCCTGTCAATGCGGCAGCTTCACCCCCACAAATCACGCAGATGCAACTCCTCCCTATCAAACTGCTTCTTGGTGCACAAAACAAAGTTCTCACAGTGGCCGCAGTCAATATCCCTCCAAAAGACCACCGTGCCAGTATTAAGTCTGTACTTGATTTTGTTAGTCTGCAGCCCTCTGAAAATGAGCTCCTCCTCCTCGGGGATTTCAACACAAACTGGCTCGCCTCTGACACTGGCTCTTACAAAGATGACATCCTAGCAGCAAACCTGACTCAGATGGTAACCTCCCCCACCCGGAAAAATTACAAAACTGGTACAAGCACCCTTATTGACTGGATTCTCACAAATCACCCTGACCGGATAAAAAACATTAAAGTCCTCCCTGACTCCCTCAGTGACCACTCCCCAGTGTCCTGTACCTGGTCTAATAAATTTCTCAAACCACCCCCCAAAGTTATAACAAGCAGAGTATTGCCTTATGGGAATCTTATCAAGTTGAAAACCCATCTCCTACAACAGGACTGGACGCCAATCCTTGAATCAACTGACATTAATACCGCACTAGAATACTTCATTAAATCTTTCAACTCTGCATGCGACTTATACACCCCAGTAAAAAAACGTAAAATCAAAGCACTATCAAATCCATGGATTACTGCCAAACTACTTGCCGAGCTCAAGGTTCAGGACCACCTCTGGGCAGTTGCCAGAGACACAGGCTCACCTCATGATACCCTAAAATACAAGCAGGCACAAAATAGATGTACCTCACAAATTAGGCAAATGAAGAGCCTATTTCAAAATGCCCTTGAATCCACCTGGGGTGATGGAAGAGCTTTTGGGACAACATCCCAAACATAATGGGTAAACAATCAAAATCATCACCTACCATTATGAAAGTTGATGGATCCACCACTCTTGACCCAAAGTCTATTGCAGATGCGCTTAATAAGACATTCACAGATCTTAGTGGGGTCCTCCCCCCAGATTTCTTCTCGGACTTACCTGTGCCTAGCCTAGTATTACGAAACACCCCTCGTGACAAACCACAATTTTACTTCAAGAAAATCAAAGTGCACGAAGCACACAAGTACATAAGAAAGGCCTGCTCCAAATCCAGAACAAGTAGTGACACGCTAGATCTAAAAATCCTGTCTCTCACCCTGGATGAAGTAATTCACCCCTTGCAAAAATTCTTAATCCGTCACTTTGCAAAGTCAATTTCCCAACAAATGGAAATCTGCCATAGTTAGCCAGTGCACAAAGGGGGGAACAAAACCTCAACAGGAAACTATCGACCAATATCAATACTCCTTCCCCTCTCCAAAGCACTTGAACGAATAGTGGCAGACCAACTCTCTGATTACCTGGACAAATACAATCTACTCTGTAATCAACAGCACGGCTTTAGGAAAGGACATAGTATAACAACAGCCTTACTTGATTTCTCTGGAGAAGTCCACTCAGCCCTGGACAAAGGGTGCCAAACAGGTGCAGTCTTTATCGATCTTACAAAAGCTTTCGACACAGTCCATCATGGCCTACTTACCTCCCTACTTTCTAGCCTAGGCCTGGCCGAAGGTCCTTATGCTTGGGTAAAAAGTTACCTGTCCAATCGGTCACAGGCTGTAAAAATCTCTAATGAACTCTCCGACTTCAAACCAGTTCTCTCAGGTGTACCACAGGGATCAATTCTTGGACTGCTCCTCTTTAGTCTGTACCTTAACTCCCTCCCAGATATCTGCCAGGAGAAAATAATCTTATACGCTGATGATGCTGTAATTCTCTCTTCCAACAAGGATACAAACTCCCTACGAAAAAGCCTGCAACTTGCTTTCTCTAGTGTTGAAAGGTGGTTCCTGGATAGTAAACTTGTGCTAAACCACAATAAAACAAAAGACATGCTCTTCTCCAATCACCAAAACAAAAATAGGCATACTCCACTCACCATACAAACCTCTGCGGAATGACACTGGACCAAGTAAATACTTTCAAATACCTTGGCATCACTTTTGACCAAGGGCTCACCTTTACAACCCACATTGACAACATGCAGAAAACAGTGAACCAACGCCTTGAATACTATTCCGTAACCGTCAATTTCTAAATCAAGCGGCATTGAGAATAGCTATACAGAGTTCCATAATCTCAATCATTGACTATGGCCTTATTATTTATGGCTCAGCTACCTCCACTGCTCTAAGGTGATCTCAATCATTCTAAATAAGGCCTGCTGGCTCCTCACGGGGGCTCAAAGACTGACTCACACGTGTGATCTGTACTATGAATCAGGCTGGTTGAACCTATCAGATCGTCTTATTTATCTCACTTGCACAATGGCAAAAAAATCTATCTTGGGACTGACTCCATTATGTATTCAAACCTACTCCGACTGAATCCTGGCTCACGACCCTCCACTAGATCTGAACGCCAACCTTCCTGGTTCCGAGATGCCAGACTGCACAGGGACAAAGATCTTTCGCATACAGGGCCCCGACATGGTTCAATGCGCTTAGTCCACCTACTCTATCCTCAACCTCGCTTGAAGCTTTCAAATCCATGCTCTATGCCCACCTCACCACCACTAGCAACTGTGATTGCGCTAGATAAAGACTACTACTCCTCATGTCCATCCTCACATCTGAGGCCTCTTCCTCCCTGACTAATGAACCCTCTGGTACCTCTACTACTTCCTGTCTCCCACCCAAACTCACTCCCCTTTTTCCTGTCCCCTCTCACTTACTCTCCCGCTCACCACCTTTCCCTCCTCTCTAGCCTCCTTTTGGCGCCTAATGATCACCCTCTCCCTGGAAGTTTCCTTAACTTCGAAATTGTCTACTCGCTTGAACCTGTTATAGCTTGTTTTTCTATGAAACTTAAAAACGTTACTGCCTTAAACTGTTAATAGCAAATTTATGATGTAACTTTCCTGTCTGGTTTTACCTGTAATGTGTATCGTGCTTTGTTAAATGTTCTTTGTGACGTGGAACCTTTGTAAAAGAGCCCTGGCTCAAAGGTATTAATTCCTAGACTAATAAACCAAACTAAACTAAACTAAGCAGCTTCGCACTTCGGAGCAGCTTTTCGTCTCCTTTACCGAAAGGATGAAGGGCCAACCAGTATCCAAACAGTCCCTGTCTTGCTGGCTTGTCCAGTGCATCTCTTACTGTTATGATATCCAATGAAAGCCCCTCCCAGGAGCAGTCCGGGGCCATTCCACTAGGGGCGGGGCCACATCCTTTGCAGCACTTGGAAACGTCTCCACCTCTGCCATTTGTGCTGCAGCCACTTGGAGCTCTGTTCATACCTTTATCAGGCATTATTGCCTGGACATCGCTTCACGGTGTAGAGCAGGCTTCGGCCTGGCAGTGCTACAGGGTCTCCTATCCTAGATTCAGGACCTGGAACGCTCTAATTTCCTCCTCCCAGAGTGTTTGCAAGCGCTACTGCTTGGGAATCAGTCCTAATGGTGTAACCTGCTGCAAGAGCTGTGTCTCGAAGTAAGATAGTACAGTTACGTAAGAACTTACCGTAACAGTAGATCTTCGAGAACAGCTCTTGCAGCACGTAGCTTCCCGCCCACCTTCCCCCTTGGAGGAGGCATGGCTTAAGCCTTTGTTTACAGGAATTTTTCCCGTTTGTCTTCTGACGGTGGATCCTCTGTCTCCCATTTCGATGTCAGCCTGCGGCCGGACGTCTCCGGCGGGAGAACTGGGGAATCTGGTGGGACCGCCCCCTTATGTACTACGCCTGACGTCGGAGGCGGGACAGACGTCGGGGGCAGTCCCCGCTGAAGATAGCTAGCTAGAATTTTTCTGTGGGGTCCTGACGCCTGCCGGCTTCAGTCCTAATGGTATAACCTGCTGCAAGAGCTGTTCTCGAAGATCTACTGTTACAGTAAGTTCTTACGTAACTGTACTTTCACAGACATGCAAGGGTGTCAGCTGCACAGGCCATGGACGGTCTGACAGGGGTGCCATGGACAAAGTGCATGCACTGTGGAATACTGCACACAGTCATCCAATGCACAGGGAACAACACACAAAGCATAGACAGTGACTGATAGCTATGCCCACACCATAGGCGCTTCCGCTATGGAAACACACACGCCCATGCCTGCACCACCCCTGATGCCATACACACCACTGCAGCTGAGCACCTGTAGCCCACTGCAAATCAGAGACCACCACAGTAGGCATAACAAAACAAATGTGTATTTCTCAAAGGTACAAAACAACTATTTACAGCTATATACATATGGAGCGTGAGGGCCACAAACCAGGTGGGGTGAGTTAGGGGCAGGGGTGAACAAATGGGAGAGAGAAGAAGGGGTGTGAGGGTGGGTCCAGGGGGTAGGGTGTATCGTGGGGCATGGAGATCTTAGCGGCCGCCCCACTGCCTGCTCCTGTGGTGCCTCCTGCTTCTCCGCCTCCAGACACCGTGCTGGTCCAACCTCTGCAGTACCTCTAATGACACCCTCACAAGCTGGAGCAGCTCCTGCAAGGCCCTCTCCAGCCGCATCATCTGCCGTCCACCTAGGACAAGGGAGCAGAATCAATAAGTGTAAATGTCCATCCCCCTGCAGCCCACCCATTGTGCATGGCATACAGCCATGGGAAATGCCCGTGATGGTGTGCGACCACCCACAGTGATCATATCCACATGACCTGCCTACCAGGCGCACACAGCCATGCGGACCGCTGCACATACCCACTGCCCAAGTCCCACACAGCACCACTGTGGCTGTACAGTGACATGGCTATGCAGTGCAAAGGCAGTGGCACAGCCATGTACCCGGTGAAAGCATGGACCACCAACGATGCACACCCACAGATGCAGTGCCACTGGGCAGTGCTGACTGTACTGTGTGGCGTTCACGTCACTGGTGTCAATGGATGGCAGCCATGCCCCGCTGCCTGCCCTGCAACACAGCATGCACAGAATATGCTGGAACAAAGGCACTCACCATCATCGGGCTGATCCGGGCACTGTAGTCCTTTTCGACCGTCTTCCTGTGGCTGTTGAACAACTCCAACACCCACGCCTCGATGTCGGTCCAGTCTGGCTCGGTGCCGCTCATCAGGGCCTAGAGTGCATAAATGGAGAGGGGAATATCAGTACAATCCAGTATCAAAGACCCCCCACCCCCGGGTGTGTGCGATCCCGCTCAGCCCAGCCGTGCCGCAACCACCATCACCACTGCCCACACTGGATGGCCCAGCCCACGTGTGGTGGGCACATGCCCACCACAATACCCGTACTGACGCAACCAGTGTATGGATGGGGCACCTACCTGGTCGTGGCACAGTGCATCTCCTGGCGCGTGCCCGCAGGCAGGCAAGCCTGCCCGGGTCCCTACGTTGGAGGTCCCCGTATGGTAGCGACACTGCTCAGCCGTGTGCCTGATTCCTGTGGCCTCCTCCAGCACCACCGTCATCTCCTCCCATACTGCACTCCTGGCCCTGTCCAGGGGTGCAGCTCCAAAAACTGCCCCAGCATGGGGCTCTACTATGGCCACCAAATTGGCCAGCTCCACCTGGCTCCAAACAGCAGCCCTTCTTCTTGCCATCTCTAAAGCTGGCTGGAGTCAAAATGGCGCCCGGTAGCGCGGTCCACCATGTGCAGATGCTGCGCGGTACAGCGCTGCCATTCCCCATCGCGCTGTCACCGAACAGCACGATAGTGGTGCACCCATGCGGACGCATGGCGCCTAGGGGGCAAAGGTCGGGCACAGGGTCAAGGGTATCTTGAGCACAGACCACCATAGCGCGATTGGTACTCACTGCGTGTAGCGCAACTGGATGCCTGTGTGAGACGCCCTGTAGTGGCCTACCGCGCTGTAGTTCCACGGCGCCTACAGCACCCCAGTGCAAGAGCGCCATACATGTGAACAGTGCAGTAGCACCACTGGCACAAAGGTGGCCGTGCCCTGCACTGCCTCCCGTGCACAGCACGTCAGCAGTGCGGCAGGCGTTGGCGTCAGGACCCCGGGCATGCGCCGTTCGGTGTCCACGTCACAGAACTGCACCCTTGCCTGAGCACGTTCAACACAATTGCGCAAGGCGCAACAGCGCGATATTCAGCTGGCATATGCAAATCAGCTCATCAGCAATTCAATGGCACAGATACTGCATTAGCAACCATTTTAAATTGCGCCTCGCCTCATTTGCATGCGTTGCGCTATATAAAATGCGACATTGGGCTGCAGAGGCCATAGTCTGGTACTGCAGTGTATTGTGGTGAGTTGCATGCTGTTTGGGAGTGTGGACTGTGGTGTGTGGGAGATGCATGGGACTGCACAGTCAGAGGTAAAGTACAGTTACATAAGAACTTACCGTAACAGTAGATCTTCGAGAGAGACTCTTGCAGCAGATAATTACATATAGGACTGATGCCGGCCGGCGTCAGGACCCCACGGAAAAATTTCTAGCTAGCAGTCCCTGGCGGAGACCGCCTCCACGTCAGGTGACCGGCGTCATATGACGTCAGTATAAAGGGACAGTCCCGGATGCCCGCCTTCCAGTTCTTTCCCGCCACAGGCCCGGAAAGCCCAGACGAGAGGAAGCAGATATTTCCCTCAATGGAAAAGGAGCTGAAAAAGCTTAGGGGGATGGAGGGCGGGAAGGAATTACCTACTGCAAGAGCCTCTCTCGAAGATCTACTGTTATGGTAAATTCTTACGTAACTGTACTATCTTACTTCAAGATAGCTCTTGCAGTACGTAATTACATATAGGACAGAATCCCAAGCAGTCTGGAACAAATGAAAAGGCACCGGGAGGAGGAACTACTCCAAAAAGTAGTGAAAAATCTAGCAGGTCTCAAAAAAGGAGGCCTTGCAAGACAGCTAACCCGAAGCCTGCTCTACGGCGAGAGGCAATGTCCAAACTGTAACATTTAGTAAAGGTATGGACTGAAGTCCAACTGGCGGCAGCGCAGATGTCTGCCGCAGACAGGTTCATGAAACAAGCCGCAGAGGTGGCAACTCCACGAGTGGAGTGACCTCTGACTTGACCCAGGAGGGTCGTGTTGTATTTGTCATAACAGAAAGTGATGCAATGGGCCAACCATTTTGATAGGCATTGCTTAGAGACAGCATTGCCTTCTCTTTTGTGAGCAAAAGAGACGAACAACTGATCAGTCTTTCTGAGATCCTTCGTCCTATCGGTGTAGTATCTCAGAATCCTGTGAACATCCATAGTATGGAGCAGATATTCTCCTTAATTGGAGTACTGCGTGAAGAAGGCAGGTAATTCAGTAGACTGATTCAAGGCAGATTCCGCTACCAACTTCGGAAGAAACTTAGGATTTGTGCGAAGAGCTACTCGTTCTTTGTGAAAAATCAAATCAGGGATTTTGCACATGAGGGCCTGGAGCTTGGAAATTCTGCGAGCAGAAGTAATGGCCACCAAGAAGAGCGTCTTCCACGATAAAAACTTCAAGTCTGCGGAAGCTGCAGGCTCAAAGGGAGGAAGGGTAAGTTTCTCGAGGACAAAGTTTAAGTCCCAAGGTGGAGCTGGAGCCCGGACAGGGGGCCTGAAATGAAGTACCCCTCTGAGAAAAGCTTTGGATACCTCCAGCTGGGCAAAAGCCTTATTCACGAAAGGGACATGGTAAGCTGAAATGGACGACATATGGACCTTCAAAGAGGAGTGACTGAGACCCAGGTCGAAAAGATGACTCATGTACTCAAGCAGAATGGTCACAGGGCAGGAAAAGGGCTCCACGTTCCTGGACGCAGCCCAGATAGAAAATCTTTTCTATTTCATGGCATAGGTGGACCTAGTGGAGGGCTTTCTAGCCTCCACCAGAATCTCGGCCACCTTGGAAGAAACGCCAAAACGAGCTTGAGCTAGGTCTGTAGGAGCCATGCGTGAAGTTGAAGGGACTTGAGTCCCGGATGGACCAGGGTCCCCTGATCCTGGGTCAGCAATCCTTGAGATAAAGGAAGAGGAGGAACATCTGAGTATTGTTGTAGAAGAGAGAACCAGATTTGCCTGGGCCAGAAAGGAGCGATCAGAATCATTCTCGCTCCTTCTAAAGCAAGCTTCTGTAGCACACGAGGGACCAGAGGAATTGGGGGAAAAGCATAGACGAATCTGTCCTTCCAGCTTAGAGACAGAGTGTCGCACCTGAAAGTGCCTCGCTCTGGAGCGAGCGAGCAAAAGATTGGAAGCTTTGCGTTTTGGGAGGAAGCGAACAGGTCTATCTGAGGAGTCCCCCAAATCTGGAAGATGCTTTTTAGAGCTTTTTCGTCCAATTCCCACTCATGTGAAAGAGCCGACGAGCGACTTAGTCTGTCTGCCAGGACACTGTCGACTCCCGGAACATGGATCGCCGTGAGGTGAAGGTTGTGGAGAGTTGCCCAATCCCAGACTCTCATCGCTTCCCTGCACAGCGGGTAGGACCGAGTTCCTCCCTGCTTGTTGATGTACCACACCACACACATGTTGTCCATTTGGACAGCTAGGTGACCGGGAAGGATGCATTGGTGAAGGGCCTGGAGCGCATACAGCACTGCTCGAAGTTCGAGCACGTTGATGTGGAGAACTATCTCCAACTTTGACCAAAGGCCCTGGGTTCGGTGAGGACCCAGATGGGCTCCCCAACCTTTGCCTGAAGCGTCCGTGGTCAGAGTTTGATCGGGGGGAGGATGAAAAAAGGGGACCCCCAGGAAGAGGTTCTCTCGAACCATCCACCATTGCAAGTCTCTTACCATCGTCGAGGAGATCAGAACCAGATGATCTAGGTCGTCTACTCGTTGAGTCCACTGAGAGATTCTCGTGTGGAGGCGTGCGCACGGAACCGTCGGGATGGCAGCCGCCATATGCCCCAGAAGACGGAGCACTGACCTCGTCAGGACCCTCCTGTGATCCGATAGGAGGGAAATCTGTGACTGGAGAGAGGCCCCCCTGTCCGGAGGCAGAAAGGCCTTGCACAAAGTTGTGTCGAGAATTGCCCCGATGAACTGGAGCCTCTGTGAAGGATCCAGGTGAGACTGGGAATGGTTGATGGTAATACCCAGGCTAGTGAAAACTTGCTGGGTGAGGGAGAGAAAATACAGGAGTTCCTCCCTGGACAGGGCCGCCAGGAGCCAGTCATCCAAGTAGGGAAACACCTGAGCTCCAAAGAATGCAGGTGGGCCGCTACCACCGCCAGGCATTTGGTAAAGACTCGGGGGGCTGAGGAAGGACCAAATGGGAGCGCCCGGAATTGGTAGTGGACCCCCTGGAAAGCAAACCTGAGGTACTTTCGGTGCGAAGGGCGAATGGGGATGTGCAGGTATGCATCCTGCATATCTAGTGAACAAAACCATTGGCCCGGCCAAAGCAGGGGCAAAAGGGATTGAAGGGAGAGCATCCTGAACCTCTTGTATTCCACATACAGGTTCAGGGAGCTGAGATCGAGAATAGGTCTGAGATCGCCCGTCTTCTTTGGAACAAGGAAGAAGTGGGAATAGTACCCCGTCCCGTAGAGGTGAGGATGGACGGGCTCTATAGCCTGTTTCGCAAGAAGCGCTGAGATTTCTTCCCTGACCAAAGGAAGATGGTCCCTTGAGTCAGCGGAGTTCAGAGGTGGGGTGACATGGAGGTTTCTGTAGAAACTATATGGAGTGCCCTCTGCTTATGATCTGAAGCACCCATGAAAGTTATCCTCCCCAACCCGGAAGGTGGAGGGAGAACCTCCCTCCTACCGGTTCCTCCGGGCGTCCAGAAGCGGTGGGAGAGGAAAGGAGTCAGGTGGTGTGAGGCAGCGCCGCAGCTGGGGCACCTGCTGCTTTTTTGGGCGGCAGGGGCCTGGCAGCTGTGGGGGCCTGACGTTTAGTGGCCCGCCTTCCCTGAGGTTTCGCTTGAGGCCGGCTGCATCTGCGAAAGGGACGGCACTGTGGGGGATGGGGACGGTACATTGAATCAACAGATTTAAGGGCTGTCCCCTTCTCCTGCAATCAGTGATGATGTCCTTGACATCACCACTGAAAAGCACAGAACCACTGAAAGGTGCTTCTTGGATGGCTGACTGCACCTCTGGGACCAGACCTGACACATGGAGCCATGCGTGACGTCGAAGACTTACGGCGAACGCAGAGCTCTGTCCTGCGGTGTCCACTGCGTCGTAGGTCATCCTCAGAATGTGACGACTGGCCGAACGAGCAGAACGGACCAGGTCGGCCAACTCCTGCTTGAGTTGAGAGTCAGGCAAAGAGTCGATCTTGGATTCCGCCTGGGTAAGGACGGCCTTCTGGTAATCCCCCATGTGTGCTGCATAGTTCAGGGTCCTAATCCCCAGTGTGGAAGAAGCGTAGATCTTCCTTCCATACTGATCCAGAAAGCGAGATTCCTTATCCGGGGGAGACGAGCTCAAGTGTTTCGGGTGTGCTGACCGTCCGTGAGTGGCATTAATCACAACCGAGTCTGCTCGGGGGTGACAGTCTAAAAAGTCTTCAACCTCCGGAGCCTGGAATAGCCTGTTCGACTTCCTAGGAAGTGGGGCTAAGCCGACGGTTGTTTCCAAATAGTGGAAACAAGGTGGGCGTGAGGCTCGATCCAGGGTGGCACTAAGGTAGGAGCCGTAAGGGGCAAGTCCAGATGTTCGGCGAGTTTTACTTGCTGAGGATCTGGTTCTAAGGAATGCCACTGATGGACCTCCGGGATCTTCCTGAGCAACTCCATGAAGGAAGGATCCTCCGGAGAAGACTTCGGAGGAGTCCTCGGCCGGGGCTTGGACGGAGAGCGTGGCCTCGTCGTCTTTCTTTGAACATCCATCGGAGGCGTCCGAGGAGTCTGAGAGAGAAGGAGAGGAAGAATCTGAAGCAGATTAAGACTCCCTAACCCGTCTAGGGGGAGGAACGAGTTCCTTGGGAAGGATCCCAGAATGCGTGTCCTGCCCCTCTCTGGATCCCAAGGGCAAAACCCGGGAATCCGGAGGAGAAGAGGAAGAGTGCCGTCTAGGGCGTACGGGAGCCGGGGGTGGCACCGTTGCCGTAAGACGGCTCTCGACTTCCTTGCTGAGCTGAGCCTTGGCCTCAGCCCACCAAGAGGCAAGAGTCTCCTGAAGATCCACCGGCGGCCTGGGGGCAGTGGAGGAGGAGGAGGAGGGGATAGTTGTACGGAGGAAATCTGTAGAGGGAGTATCCATAACCCGTCTGCGGGTATCCCGGAGTCGGGTACTGTGGCGTCGGGTACTGAGGTGTCGAGGGAGTCGGCACCGGATACAGTGGTGCAGGATACTGCGGACCTGGAAATACTGGCGTCGGATACGACGGCGGATACCCAGGCACTGGAGGAGCTGCTGGAGCAGACGGCCCAGCCGGGTAGTCCACGGGCAGATCAATCGGGATAGGCCCGTGGGGTGGAGGGCCCAAAGGAGGAAGAAAATCCCTCGCCGGCGTCGAAGCCAGCGTCAGATCCGGTTCATCAGAAAGAGGATCGGATGGTAGCCCAGGGTCCCGAGTCTCGTCCAAGGACAGAGGAGAAAAATCCCCGGGGTCAGGCAGGGAGGACTGGGGCTCCCCTGATGGCAGCGAAGGCTGCGGGAGCCTGGAGCGAGCAGGCGGCAGGTTCGCGCCGTAGAGGCTCGAGGCCCGCGCATGTCGGAGGAGCCGACATGTGGCTTATGGACCGAGTCCCGGCAGATGCCAGAGGAGCCGGCGTCCGCCTTCAGGGGTCCCTC
The DNA here is from genome assembly GCA_016271365.2 of Neoceratodus forsteri. NCBI lineage: Eukaryota > Metazoa > Chordata > Ceratodontiformes > Ceratodontidae > Neoceratodus > Neoceratodus forsteri. The sequence goes on from CM057449.1 coordinate 743,114,586, forward strand.
GTTGGAGACAGGCCGAGGAAGAGAGGAGGCCCGGTCCGAGGGGGACACTGCCGAGCGCCGCCCCAAAGGGTCGAGCAACTTAGAGGCCTTCTCCCGGCATACATCGGAGGAGCCGACGTCCAGCTTAAGGGAGGTTCCCGCACCCGTAGGCCGCAGGCCTGCGGCAGTACTGGTGGCAGAAGTCTCCTTTTGCCTGGAAACGCCTGGCAGGCCCGAACTCGAACCCGTTGAGCGGGCCGACGCCTCCTCCAAAGCCTTGGAGGCTGCCATCGGGCGATCCCCGGAGGAGATGTTATCTTGCCCGCGACTCCGGCCGGAGTCGCAGAAGAGGGGGGCCTTCTCCCGGTGCCTTTCCTTGTCCCGCTTCTTGTGCCCTTCAGGGGAGGTCGACGCCTGCCGAAGTTTTGTCAGCTCTTTCTCCATCACAGACATCTTCTTTTTGAGGAGATGGGCTTCGAGGGACTGCTGGCGTCGTCTGCGGGTGGCCGCGTTGAACTGGAGGCAGTGCGGACACTTGTCAACTGCGTGGTCGGGGCCTAAGCAGAAGAGGCAGAGGGAGTGACCATCTTTGTGTGGCAGTTGGGCGCCGCATGAGTTGCACTTATTCTTTGAAGGGGACAACATATACTGACGTTCACCTGACGAAAGAGGAATAAAATTCTGAAACTATTCGGAAAAAATCGACAAAGTAACAAGACTGAGCGATAAAAACTTAACTGTGAGGCACTGCACGAGCTGACGGCGGGAAAGAACTGGAAGGCGGGCGTCTGGGACCGCCCCTTTATACCGACGTCGTATGACACTGGTCACCTGATGTGGGGGCGGTCCCCGCCAGGGACTGCTAGCTAGAAATTTTTCCGTGGAGTCCTGCCGCCAGCCAGCATCTGTCCTATATGTAATTACCTACTGCAAGAGCCCTCTCCAAGTAAGATCACCTGTTATTCCCACAGGATCAATGATGAGCGACCGTGAGGTGGAGGAGGAGGAGGAGGAACAGAGACATGGAAGGAAGAGGAAGCCAGACTTCACAAAGGCAGAAACACATGCCCTGTTTGAGGCCTACCTTGACCAGGAGCCATTGCACAGCGGACAGCGGGGAACACCACAGGCCCGTGCTGCTGCATGGGGAGAGGTGGCGTGTGCCGTCAACCAGCATGGCAGCTACCAGCGGTCCATGCAGGAGTGCAAGAAGAAGGTGGGCATGGACAGGAGGAGGATTAAGGATATGGTGGCTGCCATCAGGGCAGCATGGGCAGTGACCGGTGGGGGACAGCTGGCCGTGCAACGCCTGACCACACAGGAAGAGCGGGTTGCTGGCAGCATGCGTTGTCATGCCATCGAGGGTATTCCAGGTAGTGGCTTCCAGATGGGTGGTATCCCGTCACTGCATGGTAGGTCCTGCTCTGTCACTGTTGGGGGGGGGATGCCACAGGGTAGGGCAGATACATTAATGCTACTGTGTTCCCTTACAGCTCCTGAGCGTCTACACGGGTCAGCGGAGGTGGACTCGTCCACTGAGGGCGATACCCTGGACACAGAGGAGGGCCCATCGACCTCCACAGGTGTCCGAGGGTCAGGACGACAGTCGGCATGCCTGGCTGTCTGGACTGATGTTAGTAGAGCAGGTGCAGAGGAGGCCCTGCCCGTGTCACAGTGTGCCAGCATCCATGGATGCCAGCATGCTGAGACTAGGATTGGTGCCGGATCCGTCACTGATGATGATGGAGCTCACATCATGGACAATGATATGTATGGGCTACAGGATGGTCGCACAGCAGGTTACAGCATAGGCATAGCCGTGGGTGGTGCCGCCGTGGAGGCTTGCATGACATCACAGTCCCAGTCTGTGCCTGTCTGCACCAGTGGGGCAGCACTGGTGTGTGTCCAGGACAGTGAGGCTATTGCAGCCGCTGCGGTGGCACCACTGAGCCCTGGAGAGCGGCAGCCGGAGGGGCAGTGTCAGCAGTTGGCCAATAGCGATGGGGGGACAGTGTCAGGGGGCGGCATCAGTGCACCGCCTGTGGACATGCCCAGGCATGGCCCTGGTGTGCAGCGCCCAACCTCAAGGGGTGCTGCCCATCACGGCCGTAAACACCATGAGGGATGAACATCATGCCAATCAGGCAGATGACCTCTTAGATGAGCACACCCACATACTCCAAGACTCAGTGGATCAGCAGTTGTGGTTTGTGATGGCGGTGGATGAACTCAGTGCGGTCCTGTGCCAGGCAGAGGAGCGGCGCAGCAGGGACACTGGTCTGCTCCTGGCAGGGATGGACCAGCTGCGGGAGGATGTGACCGCCGCCACTGACAGGCAGACACAGGCATTCACAGCTGCCATGGCCACAATGGGCACACAAATATTTGCCCATGCGTTGCAGACACCGCGCAGTGCAGTGTTCACCCCCCGTTCCCGGCATCATGCGACACCATCCTTGTCGACACCGGGTTCAGCTGTGGGCATCCCAAGCACACCTGGCACAGGCATGTTCGGTGATCTGCAGACTCCTGCTCGAGAACGGTCACGTTGCCACAGCGGAACCCTTGGGGGACCGTCAGTGCCACCCCATGAGGCCACTGGTCAGCCTGTCACTGCTGGCGGGTCTCGGAGGAGCCACCTATGCATCCATGGTGGCCGTGGCACTGTGCCACATGACCGACCTGTCTCCCACCATGGCTACTGTCTGACGCTGCCCTGTGTGCAGTGTGTTGTTCAACGTGCAATGCATGGGTGGGGTACCCCGCCCTGCACGCACACACACAATCCATCTGCACACCCTCCCCGCTGCTGGCCACTGTGGCGTGTGCATGATGATGCCTGCATTGTGCTGTCCGCCACTGTGCAATGGTGTCCAGCGTCTGACACATGCACAATGACAGGCACTGGGCGTGGTGGTCTGTGGACGTGTGTGTGACTAGGGGTGGTGGATGGGGTCAGCGTGCCTTCTACCCTTTGTGCATGTCTTGTGGGGGGTGTGTGTGTGTGACCGCGTGCCGTGTTAGACCTTGCCCATCCCTGATGGCGTGTGCAGTTCCATGCTCAGCCAATTCCCTATACGACATACACCCCTTGGGGTTTGTCTATGCGTCTTTGTGGGTTGTGCCCTTGCCACTGGTGGTTGCACATGGCCCAATGACTTACTTGGGTTGGTTGAAGTGCTCTTCTTTGATGGTGTCCCAGTGCAGTTGCACCATCCGGATCAGTTGGGGGTCCCTTCGACCAAGGGGGGGCTGCCTATCACCATCTGCACCAGCGTCCTCATCGTCCCAATCGCTGTCCCCCTCTTCGACCTGTACAGCAATCCCACAGTCGTTGGCCATGTTGTGCAGGATGCAACAGGCCAGGAATAGCCCACAAGCCTTTGAGGGGCTGTACTGTAGCACACCGCCAGACGTGTCCAGGCAACAGAAATGTGCCTTCAGCATCCTGAACACCCACTCTATGACATTGCGTGTGGTGGCATGTGCCTTATTGTAGCATTGCTGCGATGGGGTCACGGGCCGCCGGTATGGTGTGAGCAGCCACGGATGGAGTGGGCATCCACTGTCACCTGTGTGTAGAGGGTGGACATTCATTTGGTGATCAGCGTCGCCCTGCCATGGGCCATCTAGGCCAGTACCCATGTCACCTCTGACTATGCCCCTCCCAAGATCCATGTCTTTCTTTGTGATCTGCATACTCACCCACTAGGTGGCCAGTGGGGATGTCCCCACTCTCGAACCTGTGGCACAGTGCAGGCTGGTGCCAGATGAAGTCATCATGTACTCCCCCAGGGTGCGTGGCACAGACCTTGGTTATGCGCCCCCTAGCATCACACACCACCTGGCAGTTGATGCTTGCATAGCCCTTCTGATTTGTGTATGCTGCACCTTCGGGCCAGGTGGCGTGCAGATGGCCACATGGGTGCAGTCAATGGCCCCGAGCATGCCAGGCATATGTGCTACCCTGTCAAACTCTTGTGTGTGTGCTGTGCGCTCCGCCAGTGTGCTGGGGAAATGGATGTACTCTGCAGCATGTGGCAGCAGTGCGCTGAAGAACTGTGTGAGTAGGCGTGACGCGGCCAGCTGGGATATGCCTGTTGTGTCCCGTTGGTCTCTGGAAGGTACCCGTGGCGAGCAGGCACATGACAGCTGTCACTTTTGTCTCCACTGACAGAGCATGGCACCATCGTGTGGGTGCCTGCATCACATGACTGCGCAGCTCACAGAGCCACCTCAGGATCACCCGGTTCAGGCGGTACCGGCCCACTATCTCAGTGTCACTGTAGAGCTCGAAGCTGGTGTGGGCTCGGTACTGCCTGTTGGGGGCATACCGCCGATTTGCCCTTCCACGGCCGCGCCCCCCTGCTGCCTGCCTTCTCACACCCCTCATTACAGCCTCCCGCTGAATATCGCACAATGGCGCATTTTCGGACTTGCGCTGGCGCATCCCTGTTGGCGCATGGAGCAACCCTTTTGAATATCTCGGCCCATGTATTTTTAGATTAATTGTGATTTCTACACAGGAAAAAAAAAAGATCTAAAAGCTAACTAGTAATAGTTTGTTGCCGCCCACATGGTTCGTTCTCGGCAGCATTGGAATGTATGATTGCGATTGCTCCATTTATTTTCCCTACTGTGCTATATTTTGGGGTTCTGTAGAGACAGGGAAATAAAAAACCCTAGTCATCTGTGGTATCAGTCAAAAGGTCTGACTCTCTGCAGCAAGCTGCAGCATGTCTTGTGCATTTCCCGCCATTGAGAGACATGCTGTATGCCCGTGATTCATACAACTACTATTTTACCTGGAGAAGTGCTGAAGTGAGGGATAATGCACTGTGACTCAACAAACTCTGTAAATCTACACCCCCCCCGAAAGCTTTACCCCTGATCCAGCTCTATCTAGAAAAGTGTTTCTCCGCTGCTACCTCTATTTTAATGTTGAAAGTCCGCGAACTGGCAATATGAAAGATGTTGAGGGGCTCCATGCACTGTAAAGGTGTGGCAACACACGATGCACTTCAGTACTTTTGTATTGAAGTATACGTTGATCGCCCACCTTTACAGTAAAGCCCGTCTCTCCCATATTCCCGGTTCGTGGACTTTGAAACATAAAACAGAGGAAGTAGCAGCACAAGAAAACACTCTTTTCTAGATAAAAAGCTGGATCGGGGGGTAAAGCTTTCGGGGGCAGGGGGAGTAGATGGGAACATTGTTTAACCAGGAGTAGCACACTAAAATGAAGCTTGTTTCCAAATGCGACGTGGGAGTACAAGGAGGTTAAGTGATTTGCTCAGGATCACATAATATGGTCGCAGCTATGATACTGTAAGGATATTTGTGTAGTTTCTCGATATGGAGTTTCTAGGGTGTGGGGTCGGGGCTTCTGCATGATGCCTGTCTTTTTCTAACAGCTTTAAAGTGGTCCCACTACTGACAGAGTGTAGAGGAGCGACCGGGAAGGAGATGAAGTGCCTCTGTTGGCAGTGGTGCATCAGCAAGGTGCCTGCCACTGAGCTTGTGATACTTTGTGGTCTTTGCATAGCACAGGGAATGATGGCAGTTGCGTTGTTTAAAAACATCATTTCCTTTGCTGGTTGTGCTGAGAGAATTGTGAATAGAGCAGCTTGAGTGTTAAGATTTTTTTGGGGGGGGACCAAATGGAGTGACTGTCGAGGGTGCAAGTCAGTGCTGTGACTGAGGGGTCACCCTGTGACTGCTGGTGAGGTTTGGGGGCATTTCTGTGTCGGTGGTGGTGGTCAGTGCTGTTGCTGTCAGGTGGGATGGGAGTGCAGGGATTGTCAGGGGGGAGGCGGTCAGTGCTATGACTGCTGGGTGGTGGAGAACAATTCTGTGACGTTTGGGAGTAGGGAGGAGCAGTGGTCTGACTGCTGAGGGTGGGGATCACTAGGTTGCTCCTTTCCAGTCATGTTAGGTGGTGGACAACGAGGCAGGAGCCGGCATAGATATACTGGGACCCCACACAAAGCTGTCACGGGGGGGGGTGCTTTTCCATTTTCTCCCCTGCTGCTCTTAGAAGACACCGACACATAAGGGGAACCAATGCGTGCACAGCAAAGTGGGTCAAAATGGGTAAGATGTCAGCTTGGCTGAATTTGGAAGCACCTCCATCTATGGGTCAGAAGATCATGGGTTCTACTCCCACACCACAACTGGGCTTATACCATAAGCACTGGCACCATATTGTGTTGTACTGGAAGTGATGCTGTACTGTCATGGTGTGCCAACCTTTGGATGAGGGCTTAAACTGAGGTCCCTTCTACCCATCTCTGCTGCTGTCCTCCTGGGTGTCCAGGTGGAAGTAAAAGAACCCAAGGCAGTTCAGTTGGGGGGGCTGGGAAATAAGTGGTCCAACTCCTAGGAGGGTGCTCAGCTTGGGCCCTGGTCTGCAGACAAGCATGGTGGTCTGTGGGGGCATCTTGTGGATGGCAATACCCACTCTCTGCGATGGGTTGCCAGTACTTCAACAGTTTTTTCCATGTGCAAATGTTTAGTGCTTGTGAAGGGTGCTGGACTGACAGCACTGGAACCTGAAGTCCTCTGCTTATCCACATGACAGATACAGCACAGGTGATCACAGTTCAAACCTCCACACACTACCACGCCAGTGTGCCTTAACCTTGTCATGGAAGGCCCACCATGTAGGTGACAGGGTAGTTCAGACTCCATGACCATTCGGTCTCCTAGCCTCTCATGCCAGACTGCTAACAAGGGTGCCAATTAGTGCTGTCTTGGTGGTTTTGTGATGTGGACACCTGTCTACTGGGAACTGGACTGTGACCACCACATTTCATTTGACATAGGCCAATGAGCAGCCCCTGGGTGTTAATGGTTTTCAGCCACTACTGAACTGGGCTCTATCTGAACCAGTGACTTAAAGGGGAAAGGCTCCTTATCCCAATACTTATCCACTAAGACAGAAATATTTTAAATTGTATGTAGTATTATTTAGCCTATCAATATGTTATTTTTCATAATTGTTTTCTATTATGTACAGGGACTTCATCGTCCATTAAAATGCACGCACACTGTGAAGTAATGGTTCCATTTATTCGGTAGCCCCACCACACTTCTTCTGCAACACTTGGTAGTGCATTGTGGCTGGGTAGGCTAGGGATCTTCGTACATCCACGGAGAAAGAGGGGGTGGCAATTCTTATAAACAAAAGCACTCCTTCCCAGATTATATCCCTTACAGTGGTAACAGAAGGCTGTTATTATTTTGGGTTGATGAGACAAGGACCCTGGTTATCCTATTTTTTATATGTCCCTAATGATGAAGCAGAGCCTGTGACTTTTATTTATTTTTTTTTATACAAAAAATGTATTTGCTCATCTGCAATATACTCCTCATTATCTGTGGTCTCAAGCAATCAACAGTGGCCTGGGCTAGCTGCTAACGGCATGGCTAGGTGGCTAGAGCACAGGCATGGCAGCCAGAAGACCCAGGTTCAGATCCCATCAGCATTTCCTTCTCACCTTGTCGCCCTGAGCAAGTCACTTGAACTCTGTGTTTCAGTGTATCCAGCTGTAATAATGGGTAGAAGCAGGACCCCACCGAAAATGAGATTCTGCATCTCAGCTGGGATATCCTGGGTAAATAAACTGTAAAAATAAACTGTAAAACTAACACTCAGTCTCTTGATACTTCAGTAGTTTTTGACAACATTGGCTGTATAGCTAACATGCTCCCGTAATTGATACCACTGATCCACCTGCTCTCCCAATCCCCTCCAGAACTGCATTTCAGGGCCAGGGAGAACATAGCCAGTTTATTCATCGGGGGGGCCTGACTGGGGGGGAGCTTTCATGGGGGGTTCCAGCTGAAGGGGGCAGCTAATCCATTGTCAGGGGTCCCCACAACATCAGCTCATTGACACAGGGTTGGTAGCGAGGCCAGCCCAGCTGCAGAGAGGATGGTCAGGGGGGAGCTAGGGTGGTGGTGTTCAGCTGAAGAGGGCACGTAGTTAACTTTCAGGGGTCCCCACAACATCAGCTCAGTAACACAAGGTTGTTAGTGAGGCTGATCCAGCTGCAGGAAAGGTGGTTGAGGGTTGCTGGTCTGTACGTCTATGGTTGGTACAGGTTTAGAGAGGGTGCTGAGGCTAGAACAGCTGATCTAGGACTAGTTCTGCACAGAGGTGATCAGGTGGGGGGCAGCTGTTCTGTGGTTGGTAAGGGAGGTCCTGGGGGGGGGGATCCTTCTGCAAGGATGCTTGTCTGCTTTAAGGTGGATTTAGTTTCGGGGGCCATGGAGTGTTCTAGGCAGGGTGCTCAGCTTGGAGGTGGCTAGTCCATTTGCAGGGAGTGCAGTCACTTGGGATGTATGTTTTAGCTGCATGGCGGCAGGGTGTGGGTGGCTTGTCCATGATCAGGCAAGGTTGTCGGGGGGGTCCAGCTGCAGCAAGGGCATTCAACTGGTGGTGAATGCAGATCTGTGAGATGTTAAGTAGTCCATTAAGGGTGCTTAGTTTGTTGGAGGCTAGTCTGGGGGCAGAAGGGGTGGTGTGGGGGGTTACTGGTCTGTGGGGGGGGTAGGTGTTCCAATGGGGAGTCCATCTGTAGGGTGGGTAGTCTTCTGAGGGTGGATGCCACTGTGGGTTGGTTGGGGATCCAGCTGGATGGTGGGTGTCTGTGGGGAGAGTTCCAGCTTCAGGAGGCAGCTTTATGGCTGAGGACAGTGTGCACAGGTTTTTGATGTTTTAATGCTACTGAGTAATGCTTCCACAAAGGACATGGTTATACATCACATAAAGACTTTATTTAAATTGTTTATCACAGTGAACTATGACCCTGTCCTGGCTGTGTACTTAATTGTGTACCATCTATAGTTTCTATTCAACATTTTTAAATGATGTTTGATTATTTTATATTTTCCTGTTTGTTTTTTTGTTAAGCAGGTATGCAGATTGGGCAAGTTGATACCTATTTTCTGGCATGGCCTGGGATTATATTCAGTTTGGGTTTAGCAAGTCTCTGCTTATCTGCAGGTTAGGTAGAAATGTTATTAGCAAAGTACTTACTACAGTTTCCTTGAACCAACAGATGAGATTGCTGCTGCCGATTCACCATGGGGCCTATACATCACTGGGTGGTAACTGCGCAGTGGAGGTGTGTATCCCGCTTGCATTGCTCTGCACCTGCGAACCAGTGTGCACTGGCCAGTATTCACCAATGGCAGCCACCTGTTCATGGGTCGTTCCCCTGGCGCACAGGGCAGAGTTGTGGACCCATCCTGGCATCCAATAGGATGCCTGTCCTAGATCCCACAGTGGATTACTTGCATGGGGAGGCACAGGTCCAGGTGTTGCAATAGTCCCTGCAGGCACCTGGACCCGCACAACTGCATACAGTCCCCTGAGCTGAGCGTCATGGGCACTGTGGTGTCCCCTAGCTGTCGATCCTCCTCCAGTACATGGTTGGCTATTCCCATATGGCTGAGGGCACCCCCTGCCCCAACACAGTGCCGCCCCATCACCGACCCTGCCAATCACCGCAGCCCCAGAACAGTGCTGCCAAGCCCCAATCCTGGTACTGCATTGCCATTATTTCCCCCCTCCACCCCAACACTTCAAGCCTCATTGCAGTGCAATAAACCTGCATCTCCCTGTCACACTCTGTGGCAAAGCTCTTCCCACCCCACAGCAGTGTGGCTGTGCCTGGGCAGTTCCCAGTACTGCACAACCCCCTCCACAGCCCAGTCCTGAAGGCCCCACCTCATCATTAGTGGTCATTGGTCCCCCCATCCCCAGTGGCACAAACAACCCCTTCCCTTATATCCGCCCATCAGTGCCACCGCCCTGGACAGCCAGTAGCACAGCCCTCCACACCCCTAGCTGTCCAAATTCAGCTGGGAACTCTCCCCTATAGATAGGCAGCATGCTCAGGGCTGTGCTGCTAGCCAATCCTGGCAGTGGCGCTAGTGGGAAGGTACAGGGTAGGGGGACTGTCAGTGCTGCGGGATGCCCCACTGACCACTGATATGGGGGTACCAGGGTGGGCCTTGCGATGTGTTGGTTGGGGCACCTGTGTGCATGGGGGGGGTGTTAGTGCACATCACTGGGACAGGAGCAGCCCTGTTTGTTTGGGGGGGCATGCACTGCAGAGGACCGGCCTGACTATTTTGGGGGGGTGGCACCAGTGGTGCTAATGCCAGGGCATAGGATGACATCCGTTGGGATGGGAGTTATGTATCCTGCCAGTGGGGGCCTGACAGCCACATGTCAGGGGTTGGGCCATGCATTGTGGTTGGGCTGCCAAGTTGTGGTGGGGCAGGTTGTGCCTCCTGTCATGGAGGAGCTTGGCCTCTATCCTGGGTGAGTGGCCAGTCATGCTGGGGGTATCCCTAACCCCTGCAGGGGCATGTGTGGTTTTCTGGTGTGTGTAGGGCTGGGCATGTAGGAAATAACTGCCTTTTTTAATGCAAAAATAGTTGGGGGTGTGTGGGTTGGTTGTGTGCTTTCTGAGGGTGGGGGAAGGGGAGTAATATTAGTCCCCAAGTACCGGAGGAATAGTGACTTGTTCATTATTCGGATTCTGAATAATGAATAGCTCATTCTTTGTGGTATTAGGGAAATAATATTCGCTATTCGCACAGCCCTACTGCGTAGTGTACATAATACATGTTGTGCACAGTACCCACTGTCTCCCCCTCCCCCCATCGACCCTCTGCCTACCATTGTTGGCTCTTTGTTGAAACTGATACACCCTACTCTCTGGTGCAGTACTGTTTCCCAATTAATCCCCCTGTGCCCTAATTAATCCCCCCAAACCAGGCTTGAACTACTTTGTAGTTCTTAGATACATGGAACATGTAAAACAAGCAACAGGCCACCACTGCACAAATGGATATGGGATAGCACTGCAGTGCTGCTACAGCTATTTGTATTTCAGGGTGTTCTGTTGCTTGAACTGGTGAGAAGACTGACTTCATTGCAGTTTGCTTCATTGCATTACATATATATATATTATGGTAGCACAGTAGTGCTACCATAGTTAGGGTTGAGGAGCCATTTCTATGTTAAACCCCAAAACTTTGCACCTTAATAACTTTGCAACCGTTTGATGGATTTGCCTGAAATTTGGAATATATGATCAAGAAACATAGGCCTTGGGATCTGCAAAGTTTTGTACCGGTCGGATATACGGCTGCGGAGTTATTAAGTGTGATCTGTGCACGCGTTTACGCTTTTTCTGGAATTCTATGGTCGCGCCTACAGGTCATACGGTTTGTGCGACCGGCCCGAAATCTTCAGAGAACATGCGGCTGGGGTCCCCGATGTGCCTTTTGAAGATTTGGTGAAAAAATATTAAACGGTTCAAAAGTTATTCAAAAAACAGTTTCCCATTATAAGTCAATGGGAAAAGTTAACAAAAAGTTCGACAGTGTCGCAAATGCATTTTTACTTTCGCAAATGGGCCTGTTACTTTCGCAAATCGGCCATTTTGTTTTCAGTTGGTGATTAGAAAATGGTTGGCATTTAAATTTGAGACCCTCTAGCAACCCTAATTCTTTTTGTATTCACCTAGTCGGCCCTGAGGATGATTGCCATGTCTTTATTTTGTGGTAAAACACCCCAGAAATATGTTTTCAAATTTCTGGAAAAAGTACCCACATAAAATTACTTTCGTGCTCACTAAAGTGTCGAACTTTCTTGAAAGCTTTTATAAGTGCGACAGTAGTTTTCCATCTGTGGGACAGTGACAGCGATTCTTTGGCTTTCGCTGCAAAGAACCGTTGGGAGTTTTGGGCTGAAATTTGGAGGAGACGGACCGACATCTACAGATGTGCCTTTCAGTGTTGTATTAAAAATATTACACAGCGGCAAATTCACGGCACTCAAAGTTTACAGTTTTTCCATAGGATAACATTACGGTGCCCAACGTGTACAGAAATCTTTGGCACCCTGCGCAAAATAACAGTTCGGTCTTTTTTCCTGAAATTTGGAGGGAAGACAGCCAACAGTCCACAGATGTGCCTTTCAGTGGTTTGGTGAAAAAACATTACAGGGAGGCAAAGTTATGGTGCTCCGAACTTTTCATTTTTTCCCATAGGATAACATTATGGCGTTAGCCGCACCTTTCAGGGCCCGTATCTCGGAAACGGTGAGAGATACGGACTTTTCGTCGGAAAATTTCTTAGCAAATCAAATTAGCCAATACAGTTGTAAATAATATGACTTTTAAATTTTTTTTCTACGTCTTACGGTTCCTGAGATATAATGTATTTAGTATTCCAAGATCTCATTTTCTGCGCCGATACTCATTATTATGCATACATTATTTGTACTCGCTGTCTTTCTCTATGCAGGTTTTGGGGAAAACCAGCCTGTGCGCTTACATTACTGTTACTGTTGCCATTTCCGCTTGTGGTTCCATACCCGTTTCACTTACCGTTGACGTCTGCGCCACCATGTGCGTTATCCTTTGCGTTTTCATTTGCGCTTGTGTTTCTGTTATTTTTTGCCATTTCTGTCTACAGTACTGTTTATCGTTCTGTTTCACTTTACATCACCATGCCCATTGACATTTCTGTTTGCAGGCACCATGTTACTATGTGACAACACATCACATGGCAGACCATTCCCGTCTACGCCACCATATGCGTTACCCACTTTCTGTTCTCATTACGTGCTTGTGTTACCATGTGCGCCAGTGTTAGCATTTCTGTTTTGCGTTGCTGTCCCTGTCAGTATGCACAAGACATCATGTGGCATTTGGACTACAGCTCCGCCACGCATTATGCGGTTGGACCGTGGATCACATTCACTATTTCGTTATCATTCTCAAAAGAAGGGAAATTAGAGGCAAAAACTCAGTTTAATGCATTAGTTAGGGTTGTTCTACAGCGACAAAAGTGAGAATTCACTGTTAGGGTTGAAACCCCTTGCACCCCACCCCCAACCGGCGTAGGGTGTGCATTGGGATCGTGGGTCCTAACTCTCACCCCATTCTATTATACTTCTGCTGCTTTACACATGTCATGGGGTGAGAGTTAGGGCTGATGATCCCAATGCACTCCCCAATGCCACCACGTGCGTCATCCTTTGCGTTTTCATTTGCGCTTGCGTTTCTGTTACTTTTTTGCCATTTGTGTGTACTGTACTGTTTCTCATTCTGTTTCACTTTGCGTCACCATGCCCATTGACATTTCCATTTACAGGCACCATGTTACTATGTGACAAGACATCACGTGGCACACCATTCCCCGTCTACGCCACCGTGTGCGTTACCCTTTCTGTTCTCATTCGCGCTTGTGTTACCATGTGTGCCGCTGTTAGCATTTCTGTTTGCGTTGCTGCTCCTGTTACAATGCCACAAGACATCATGTGGCGGGAGCGAATTACATTCACTATTTCTCAATATCATTCTCAAAAAGAAGGGAAATTAGAGGCAAAAAACTCCATTTAATGCATTTGTTAGGGTTGTTCCACAGTGACAAAAGTGAGGAAATTCGCTGTTAGGGTTGAAAACCCTAAGTCCGAGTTCACCCCCCCCAGCACCACACACACACAGACACACACAGGGGTGTGCTGTGGCACGAGGTGTGGCTGAGTGGCACATGTCTCTATAAGGTGACTGACTGACCATTAACACAATTCTTGGGAGTGACTTATTGCTATAATAATGAAACATGTTTTTAAACAGTTTTAAACCTTGTTCAGTATATCGTCAACCTCTTCCTGTATGGTAATAAAAGATTAACATAAGGTTGTAGGATGTTTGCAGCCAATGAGAAACGTCATTTTGTCAGACTCTGAAGTACACATAGTAGTGACTGAATGGTACATGTATAGTCACAGCTGTGACCTGTTGGGTGCTGATGTGTGGCACCTTGGTATAGTAATAATGACTGCATAGGCACAGGAAAAATAAGTACATTGCTGAGTTTTTTACACTGTTAGGAATTCTGTCAAATGTGACATGCAATGTCCCACATCGTTGCGTATGCTGTGATACTGACTGTATGTCATAGATACCAAACAAATTGATGGTGTTATAGTTGTAGCAGTATTAGTAAACATTGATTTGTATGCTTAAGCCATAGACACTTAGTTTTATGTCATAATGGTATTTAAAGTAAGGAGTCGACACAGGTGGTTATGGTTTTAAAAAATTTATTGCCAATTTGTCAAATGGAGAAAAGGTCCAATCAAGAGTGAAATTTAGTTAACAGAAGCAGTCTCACAATACAATCTTTGTATGTGTGCAATCATTGCTTATCAAATATGTAAATGTGTAAGAATAATAACTGTATAATATGGATTTGAGTAAGTGTGTGATATAATAGGAAACTAATCAGGTGTTGTGTGTTTCTAGTTATGTTTCAGTACTCACTACTCTTTATGTGAGGAAGTAGTTTCTGACATTCGACCTGGAATTCTAATAGTCAGGCTGAAGCTGTGGCGCTTCATTATATATTTACTATTGAATGTGAATGGAGTTTGTAAAAAAATGTTACTTTTTTAAAAATGGTTGTATGTTGTAATTATGTGTAGTGCATTACTTGTGTGTTATGTTAATAAGGCAATGTCAGTAGGTTGTGAAGTGTGATTACACACATGATAGACAAGTGTTTTGTTGTAATTGTGTGACTGCTAATGTGGATGTTCCTGGGGTGGGTGAAAAACCATATGCTGACTGTTTAAGTAGTACATTATACACAAATGTAAGTTTTATGACATTTGATTGATATTATTTAATAATATGTCACTGACTAGGCGCAAATGGAAAATTCCCACCCGACCCCTCAATTGAGGCGATCATAAATATTGTCAGGAACAGGTATGCAGTTTGTTGTGATCAGCAACAGTGCCTGATTTACAATTGTCAACATTTTTTACATACGGTAGAATTACTTATGTGACAAGTTTAAAAAATATAATGTTTTTTACATGAACAAATGACATATTATCAATTCTTACATTGGCTTCTATGTAAATTCTTAACTTGTAAATACTAAAACTGTCATGGAATGCATTTTTTAACAAACTTATGGTTAATTAAATGTTGTTACTATAGTGCTGAATAATATCTAAAACATTCACTTGTACTTTAGTGCTACACTACTATTTTTAGTACAAGTATCAAACTAGTTATTAACAATGTACACTTGAATACAAATGTCTATATTATGTACAAGTAATTTTAAACACATGTAAGAGTCAGTAAATGAGATTCAGCAATTGGTTATTATTTACAGTTGTGTAATTCAGCTTCTTGCATTATCAATAAAGGTAGTTGTTTTTACATATGTACAATACTAGTATTACATGAAAGCGTGATAGTTCTACACTGTTGCATGGTGATCGAATGATGTTCTCTATATGTCAAGAGTCAATAGACAAATTGAAGTGTTGATAGACAACTTGTGACAGAGTGGAATGTTTGCTGAATGTTAGAAGGGTAGCTCAGTTATCTACGATAATAACTGAGAAGTTCTCTTTGTTTGCAAAGAGTAAGAGCTTATAAGTCATATCAATTTGTTGTTATATATGAATTGATACATGGATTTTTAAAGAGATGTACAGAGGAGGACAGCAGTAAGTCCTCAGTTTTTAGATGTACAATCTTTGATAGACATGTAATCATGGTTTCTCTAGTGACTGTGAATATTGTTGGCGCCGATTGAAGCCACTACAACAATTTTCACGTAGTCACTGATCCACTCAAGATCAAACATGTTACAGTGTATGTAATGTCTGTATTAGAATACCATTTTGTTGAAATTGTATTGTTTATTTAGAGTCGTACATTATACAACATTGTAATGAGGCATGAATGCTTTTTTGGACAAAGTAGTCATTTTAAAATGCAACATGTTTTGTCCTATTCTTCTGAAATATGAAGGTTGTCATAATTCTTCAATATTAGAAGATATGCATTTTCAAGTGCATGACAGTCTCTGTTTAAAAGTTGTTGGAGAGTCGTCACACTCTAACCATCCAGTTCTGCACCTTAGTAACAGGTGTAATGCCCAGAATGCATGGATTGACCATGGTGATAGATTATACTGTGAGTGTCAAAACAGTGATTGGTTGAAGACTATTCTACTAGCTGTGTAATCTGTGATAGGAGTATCAACTCTGAGCCGTTGAGGTCAAATCTGTGCAACATAAGCAACAGATATTGAGATGAACTCCTTAGGCGTATGGACTGAGTGCATCTGCCTCCGCACCTTCCACAGGCATGACTACATTCAGCACTAGTGAACAGCTGTCGAATTTGACACTTTTGTTTCAGGGACAAAGAGAGTTATCCACAGCATGTCTTGTGTGGTTTCACGCTGTGACGCTACCATGAAACACATACATATTTTGTAACATATGTTACCGTGAAGTACTGCCGCATTGGGTGCCGTCTTCATCCAGGTTGTTTATGACAGCCATCATAAACTCAGTAGTGTCTTGCTGTATGTCTGCAGCAAATGTACTACATCCAGCATATGTAGCTAACACCTGTCGTAGTGGTGTTAGTGACTGTACATTATTAGAGTGGCCAGAAGTCATGTTGATAATCTGCTTCAAAGCGTTTGATAGGGGATTGTCTTGTGAAGCAGATGTTGCCTGCACTAAACTGCGGCATGTGTAGAAAAACTTGCATAGCTGAGTTAGCATAACGGTTACTCTACTGCTGTTGTCAAAGACTGGTACAGCAGCTAAACCAACTGATTTCTGATGAATTGCTGGTTGTGAATGTTTACTTGAGTTGTGACTGCTGAACTCTTTTTTGTCGAATCATTTTTGGAAGCTTGCTGCTGTTGTTGCTACCTCTAGCTGTGACTGAATTGTGTGAGACAGACAGATATGTGGGCAGTGGTATTAAAAGACATTTGTGGCTGATGTGAAGTCACGTAACCTGTTGTACTCAAGAATACATCGCTTGTCAGCTCATTATTTTCTGAGGTGCTATACTAATGATGTGCAAACCAGAAAGGCTGCGTACCGCGTGAAAGTGCAGCGTAGCTCATGCCATCCTTGAAAATGTACTTAGTACTGTCTACCATTGCTGAATCCAAACTCAATCCCTGAGATTTGTGAATGGAGACAGCATATGCAACACACAATGGGAACTGTTTCCTGTTCAAGTAGATATCCTTAAAAACCTGGAATTTAACTGCGGGTTCGATCTATCTGTTACAGAGTGTTCCATGTTGTCAAAGTGCACTACAAGTGTCTCAATATATGCCTTCTGGACATTATAGACCAAAGTCAGTGATGTTTCCCATGGCCGTTTCCCATACCTTGTTCTACATCTAGATTACGTAGCAGCATGATACGTCATTCTTACAAACTGTGAGAATAGCTTCTAAATGACTGATGCGTGAAACATCTGACTTCAGTTCACTTAGTCATTCAGTCATCTTTGTTACTAGCTTTGACTAAGAATAACGCCATCAACTGTATCAACAGCATGCAGAGTTAGAATCTCTTGTTTTTCTCTTTGTAGCATTAGATTGTTGAATTCAGCGCATTTCTTTAGTGGTAGCATAAGACACACTATGTGTTGCCAGTAGGTATATATCACTGAAGACATTACATGCTGTTTCTATGCATGTACTATGTACTGTGATTTTCGATCATTTAACATACAAACATGTTCTGGTGATAGAGAACCTGTAATGAGCTTCATCTAAAAGTGATTTGTAAGCTAGATCACCACTTTGGCGATGTTCTCAGACAACTCAACATAGACAAATAATTCCCATATGTTATAGCCTGCAATGCAACACGAGGATACTAATAGCTTGCTTGGCAGTCAGAGTTGTAAATACATGCTCTGCATTGACTGAGTGCAAGTTGTAAAGGTCTCCCAACACAAGTATACTTTTGCCACCAAATGGCACTCCATCGTCAGTACCTAAGATCTGCTGTAGACTTAGATGAATACAGGCAAGCATGACATTGGAGACCATGCTGATTTAAGTAACGATGAGTAACTGCATCTTTGTGAACATGGAACGGAGCTGAGATGCAACCTCAAATGACAGTTTATGATACTCTCCAGTTCTCCCATGTTCGAGCTGGCAACATAAAGAGACCGGTATAATATTACTCCACCAATGTTGTATGCTGATAGTCCTGCGGGAGCAGTCACAGCAACAGACATTGAATAGCCTGTCACCTCCTGTACTTCAGCAGTGATGGCTTCAATCAGGAAACTCTTTCCTGTGCCAGCTGAACCGCTAACAAACATTAGGAGTGGCTTGTACTGAGTGCAGTCACGTTGTTTTATTTCATGTAGTATACCATGTTGGACAGCTTCAACCACTTGGGGTAGACTGTATGCTGCAGCTGAATTTAGTCTTTCTTTTAAGTCAGCTGGGTTGACCATAGAGTGTGTGCCATGTTGCATGGCTGTCTCAATTTCTGACATTAACACTTCTGGGGCATTTAAGGGCAGAGGTCACCTAGAACACCTTGTCCTTCTGGATCAAGGTTCTCTTGTGAACTAACTGGAGTGTCTTCCTGAAGTTGCTTCTCTGCCTTCTCAAGCTGTTCTTTCTCAGCTTTTAGTCTTTGTATATATGTCTGTGAGTACTCAGTTTGGAATTCTAATAAAGTGAGATTGAACTGGTCTTGAATGTGTCAAGTCACCTTTAACTCAGACTCACTCCTCCAGGGTCTAAATAGAATAGGAGAGGCAAAGTAGTAATGTTCTGTGCTCTCTGATAGCACTAGATGCAGTTACAGTGATCTATAAGCCGCCAGCTTGTGCCTCTTCACAAGACAGCCATCTAGTCCATTGACCTTGTAAATGTGTCGTGTTGAGTCAGGTGCTGCACCTGTCTTGTAGTCATACCATTAGCCACCTCAAACAGACACATATCATTCATGTTGTTGTGTCTCACGTGGGTGAGTATGTGTCTATCAGGTTATTCTTCAAGATATGTTTGAAGAAGGTGTATTGACAACAAGCTCCTCAATTTTGGCATGAGGAATCAGTACCTTCCGTTTCTCTTTGTAGTTTACACTGAGGAAACATACATGGCGTCAGACTTCCCGTACAGATGTGTACCCATTAACGGTCACTGGCCGTAAGCTCCACATTCTCTGTGTGAAAGGTCTTCTAAACCCAATGACCACAGCTGAGATGTCAGGCTTTTGCTTGAAGTGGCAATATCTCCAAAGATCTTGCAAAGCTAATTCTCTTCATGTTTGTGGTTATGTCACGAGAAGTAGACGTAGCGAACCAGGGCCAGTGAGCTATCAAGCCACAAACTGAACATCTATGTTTGCTTGCCACATTAGGAGAAAGAGGATTGGGTTGTAGTCATTGATGTACCTCTTTTTCATCCCTGGGTAACTCGTATACCCTCTTGGTTGATTTTGCCTTCAAATGGATTGTCGCATTGCTGAGAAAAGGTCATTCTAGCACCATTCTGACAAACTCGTCTAGGAAATCCAAAGTGACATCGTGTGTACCAATTAGATTTGTTCTTTACTACTGCTTGACAATATTTTAGCAAATATGTCGCTGGAACTTATACCAACAACTTCATAGTGTAGGACTGTCATACTTGTCTGGAATGTGACAAGTGATATATTTTTGATGAATTATAGCACTTCTGTTGCTTCATGTTCACCAATGCATGGCATCCTTGATCCACAATAACATATGGATATGAGGGGCACCTAGTGCTTGATATTCTGTCCTCCAAAGTAATGTTCTACACAATACCTAGAGGAGAATTGTCCATCTGACAAGATGAAAGTGAGAATGTCATGGAACGCTTGTGAAAATGTCTTGATGACAGACACAGGGATCAAGTGAACACAGTTCTCCGACAGTCATCGATGAGGATGCCTTCGACATCGAATTTGCCGCTTTTAACAGTTCAATGAGTTGGTCCACAGGCATATTCAGCACAACTAAGTGTGACAAACCATGTGGCTGCACCATACTCTCGTAGCATTGTCACATCACTTCCGAGTGTCCTACGATACCAATATTCTTTGGTGCCACGTAGACTTGAAAGTATGGAACAGATTCCTTGCACATTTCATCTTTCTCGCTAATTTCTCTAGAATTGAGCAGCTGTTGAAATTCCATCAGTGGACTTGTTAGGCCAGATGGTATATGATATACACTTGGAGACAAGAGATGCCAGTTCTCCTCCGGAGCAGATGGAAGGTACTACAATATTCACGTCTGAATTTGCCATCTTTGCTCAGGACACGGCTGGTCACGGTACTCAGCACCTAGCCACCATTAACTTCTCTTTCATCTAGGCATCCGCCTGGCCTTTTGGAAATAGGTCTGAGAACAGCGTGCTTCATTGTTGCTTCCCAAATGCTGACAGGCTCACCTTCCACCTAGCTTCATTTGATGAGGATCAATATTGTCTCCCTAATGGATCTCTGCCATGTAGTGGAGTGAGTGTGTACTGTTCATATACATTATCACTTGTCTGTGACAGACCTTCTCAATGATTGACACTTTTTCTAATAGATCATGTTGGACAGAGACGGCCATCTGATCTATGTCAAAATCTATATAAAAAGGGTATTCCTCTTTAAATAAGCCAGAGCAAGCTTTACCTTTTGCACATTGACATCTTGCCAGATGACCTTGGCCTTTAACAGGCACACCATTTACAAAATGACAAAGCTATTTCTGTTAGAGATTGCTTGAACATTTTCCTGTAGGGAAGTGGTAGATACATCACAGAACCCTTTAGAGATCTAACAAGCTCTTTCTAATAAGAATGTTCTGTGTCTTTGTGTTCAGGCACGTAGAATCGTTTGGAATAGTTTCATTGTCTGAATTAGAATACGTTCAAACATATATTCAATGTTGAAATCTCACTTGGTGTAACATCTGTTTCCATGTTGTTTAGCATTGACCTTGCTGGCAAAAGTGTTGCACCTTCAGTTTTGAAGAACAGTGTTTGCATAGCACAATGGTGTCTTGTGAGTCAAAGTCAGATTTCCAGCAGCAAGAATGCTGCAATAGAAACTATGTCATGGTATGGTGACAAGGTTTGTAGGTTGACTATGACAGTTTGTTTAGGTATAGCACAAGCAGTTGCATGACACATACAGAATCAAACTTCTGAACTTTGCAAACTCAAACTTAGCAATTTCCTTCCCGTACTGTTTCAATAGGTTACTCACCTGTAACAGGAGTTCTAGAATGGTATATGTTCATCCACACTCATTGGCGGTATCCTTTAAATCTTGCGGAAGGTCTTCAAGCTTGCTCCTCCACCACCCGGTGGTATAACTCGCTCGCCGTCTATCTTCTATGATATTTAGTATTAAAAACTTGTTATAACATGTACATACTATTAATCAAAACATTTTTTCTGTTGAATCTCAATGTTAATTGTTATTGTTCAGGTGACTATATTCTAAGAGAAAATAGTTTAAAGTGAGAAAGTATTTTAGTACTAATTTGTATAGATACAGCTGCAATGAGGGAGATAGGAAGGCACGGAGTTGTATGAGAAAATGTCTCAATCAGACTTGTTTCGATGTTGTATTGTTTAAAACTGCTTAGTGGATGCATTTTTTCAGTTCTCAGTGGTTTCAGATTTCTGAGGAACAGTTGAGTACTGAATGCATCAGTTATATTGGTTAATGCTTCGAGAGGAGGAATGTTTTTTTTTATTCCATGGTTTTGTCTGAATTCACTGAAGCTAGCTTGAAATAAGGAGGGAAATATCATTGATTTTCAGTGCTGTCTGGTCACTGCAGGGTGAATAGTCCTTTCTTTGTAGCTTTCTGTACAGTTCTGAGTTTAAAACTTAATGTGTAGAAAATAGCAAAAGGATTTTGTGATAGTTGAAGCAGTTTTACAAGACTAGCAGCTGAGTTTGCAGTTCATAGTAATTTTGGGAGGAACCTGCAGCCCCAATTGCTATGTAAGATGGTTTGTCGTGGTTGGCTTGAGATGGAAACATCTTATGCCAACCATGCCAGACTTTGAGAACTCACTCCTTTGACATACTGCTATTACATCTTGGAGGCAATGATTTGGCCCAAAATGTTGGTGGATTTAGTATAGAGGCTCTGACCTTGTTTATTATGTCTATGTTGCCTCCGTATTATTATCTTTTCTGATATTATAGAGCTAGAGTCTGAAGGGAGCATCATATGTATCTGATTATAGCTCAGAAAAGTAAATGTACAGATTACGTTTTTACTTATGCATGGAATGCATACTTGGCACTATTTCAAATACTACTGTAATGATTGGCTATTCCTTCAGATGGTGTATATTTCGATGCTGGTAATTGTCATTTTCTGGGAGACCGCGATGGAATCTTGAAAGTCCTTTTAAGATTGTTGTGATTGTTTGAGGAAATATTGTAGAGTATACAAAGGTTCTTTTAGAACCATATTAATGGGTCAAAAATAGATCAACTTTATGTTTCACTCATATATATGACACATATATGTGTTTGGTATATTATAATAGTGGTAGCAATAGTAATTTTCCTTGCTGCTCAGTTCAATTGTATGATATTGTTGTCTCAACATTAGTAAATAGTTTGAGTATGTTAAATGAGTGTACCATTTATTGTGGCTTACAGTATTGTAGCTGTAATAACATGGTGTGTGTGTAACTTCACATAAAACACAGTGGTACTGTTAATGTATACGCTTTTACTGGTAGCTGTCAGATATAGATTTATTTTGAATGTTGCAGGATATGGGTAGTTATTAGTATAAGGGCTACCATGAATGCATAACAGGATTATCATGCTATTTTACTTCCAATCAGTTTGTTAGTCCGTCTTCTACATTTATTAGTGCATTAATTGTGTGCACAGTTTCTGCAATGTGTGGTTCATCTCGTTTAACATCACGTTATTGTGTTGTTTGAACACTTCAGTGTAGTACAGATGGATATGTCATGGTGTGTCCAATCTATGTCTGACGCAGCTACCTCCACCCACGAGACTAGAGGATAGCATGATGGTGGGACACTGGTAGTAGCAGCAGTTGTTGTTACTGTTGAGGTATTTGAACTTTTAGCCTCTATAATGCTACTGATCTGGTGTTTCTGCTAATGTTGAAGGACATAGCTTTTAATTTAATTAGTATTCTATGGAATTGCTTAAGAAATGATTTATATTGTTATACGATACTACTGTAGATATTTGTTTTGTTTGTATTTCAGAACTAGAAAATCTAAAACTGAGATAATGAGGCATGTGGACTTGTATGAGAGGTGTACACCGCTTGAGGCAGTCCAGGCTAGAGGCAATGCGAGAGTCTTGATGAGGAGTACTAATCGAAAACAGGATTCATGTGTGGGGCGGATAACAGCTATCTGTACATAGCTTTGAAAGTTAAGAACAAGAGCGCACAGTTAAAGAAGAAGTGGAAGCTGTTGCGCCAACGTTTTCACGCTTTGAAACAACGTGAGGATACTGGACAATGATATGTGCTACTACCTCGCTATGAGTTTTGGGGCTGCTGCCAAGCCAGCTGGCGGGGAGCGCTTTACCACCGTAGCAAAGTCAAGGTCAGCCTTTCATAACAGTTGTGCATGTATTCAGATTTGTAAAATAATTGTATACTGTATGATTAATGTAACAAGACATCAGGAGCGATTATGTCATGTTGTGTAAATCTGTGTTTATTGGTGTAATGTGGCAATAAGCGCACAGCCTTTAATACTGCATGCCCCACACAGATTATAATGACCATTAATATAAACACTAGAGTGTCTTATTAGTATTATCATAGCAATATTTTGTAAATAGTGTTGAACATTGTTTTGTAGTGTGCTTAGTCTCTATATATATGTCAATCTAAAGATTGACATACAGCTAATAACGTGTTTGATACTAATCTGTGAAACCTGTATTTCTCATCAACGCTTTTATAATAGTTTATACTATATGTAAGGATGTACCATCAAAACATGTTACCTAATTCTTCCATTTATTTACTGTGTTGTTCTTCACTCACAAAACCAGAGCTTGCTAAGATAGTTATGCCAGAAAATAGAACATTTATACATATATGCACTTACTACTTATGTTTGGAAGAGAACAAAATGTTACTGTTTAGTTATTGTGATGTAGTGGTTTGAAACTTGTAAGTCTGTAATACTGTGTAATAAAACAATCCTTCTCGTTTGAACGTGTCCCTGGTGGTCCACTGGAAGGAAATGGCTGATCACGTAGTAAGTGTAATAGACCCACCACCCTCTCCAACGATACCTGGTGGTTCAGTGGACTGAAATGCTTAATACACAGACAGACACGCATAAATGTACATATCAGTGTTTGATGCTCCATGGGTTACAGACTATGTAGATAATGGTGCCAATTCTGCACAGAAATATAGAATTGTTATTATACTATGTGCCCATAATGTTTGTGGTCTGTATAATTAGAAGCAATGTTGTGTATGTCGTGGCTGATTTACTGTTGTTGTAAGTCTTAAAACCGTATTACATTTTACATCTAACACTTAAATATTTTTTTTTTTTTTGGTCCATGGTAGAGCATCGGAGGCATCCCCAGCTTCATCACGAGGTAGTGCCAGCATAGAGTCAAGCTGTGGAGGGTGGCAGTCGAGACTCGGAAAGTCATTTTGATTGACCCGACGGTAAGACTTTATTATCACAAATTTGTTAGGGCTGTTTACAACAAGAAACGAGGGTTTCTCGTGACAACAAAGGGTGGGATATTCAAATTGTGCTATTCTATACGCCGCAGTATTGTGTTGTGCAAAATAGTTGCACAGCTGTGTGTCCGGGGCGATATTCAAAACGTGATATGCAATGGTATAATTCATGCAAGCCGCAGTGTGGGGGCATTTGCAGTGATTATGGCGTTATTTGGTATGGCATTGGCCTTGCTGTAGGTCTGCGATCTCGAGGAATTGAGCGTAGTGCCCTGATGCAGGTTGTAGCCATCGGGGAACAATGCCCCGGCTGCATCCCCGATCAGAGAAAACAGTGGTAGAATACCCCGCAGCACCCTCACTGGGTCATCACGGTATGGTTCACCCCCCAACAGCTCGATCAAGGGCAGGGTTCCCCCCGGAACGTATCCCTGCTGGATCCAGTGGGACCTGGAAGTACTGATGCAGGAAGTAAGTTTAACAACCCCTCCTCGAATACAGTCCGTGGGTATCAAATACCCACACCACGCACTGCTTAGCTTCACCACTGCCGCCCCGCAGCTGGTGGGCGCCAGCATCCCACACGCCGTTACCGCCACCCGCCGACCGACTGCCCGGTAGGGCTACACGGCCATTGGTATACAGTACAGCCAACAGATGTAGCCCATACCGTAATATGACAGTTCAGATTTTTGAATGAATGAATGATTCACAACTCTGTAATGTCTGCATAGGCATGGAGTGCACGCCCATTGGCTCTTGCTCTGCACCACGGTGTCAGCCCTAATGGGCAGTCACGTTGATGGGCGAGGTGGTGGATGATGCTGCCCGCTGCCTGTGAGGGGTGAGCGGGTCACTGGTGCTTCGTGGGTGGGTAGGTGGGGACACTAGCCACCAGGGCTATCTTTGGGGTTATTAAACTTACTGGCTCACTTATTAGGCATTAAGGTCCACTGGACCACCACGGATACGTTCAGGAGGAGGGTTGGTTTTACCACTGGCTGCACTGGGCATTTTGGTCCACTGGACTACGAGGGATAAGCATTTGGTGTTACTTTGAACTTACTGGCTGTGATCGGGCATTTCGTCCACTGGACCATCAGGGATACGCTTGGGGAGCCTCAGTGCGCCGCGCCCACCTGGTGTTGGGGAGTACACAATGCCCGTGATCAGGCCACTGGGAGGTGTGGAGGAATTACAGGTCGGGTGCCTGCAATCGGGCTGCAGGGGCACAGGGACTGGGTTGGGGGGCTAGCAGACAGGTGGCAGCTGCTGTGTTTCACCCTGAACGTAGCTCAGCTGGGTGACCCCTCGAGTTAGGGCTTTTTTTTTGCCCAGTTGTGCAGGCTTGGTTGAGGTTGTGGCTACACAACTCTGCACAGCCCGGTGAATATCGGGCTCTGGAGTTCAGTACGGTTCCTCCCTCCACTTGACCATGCATTCATTTGCATTGTGTTGTTGTTCAGCCTGTTTTCAGTGGCGCAACTGGTTTTTACTGAATATCGAGAATGGTGGAATTTTTGTACTTGCACATGTGCAACCCTATTATATGAAACCATTTGAATATCCCACCCAAAATAGTTCAAAAAGGTGTTATCCAAGTCTAGTGAATGTGCAGTGCCACCATGGCAGAAGATCCTGTACTACCATAACAAACTGGTATTACTACACATGTGAGTGGAATACTATTCTTCATGAATCTGAGAATATGATGTCCATACGGTAGATGTGGTGTTGTGGGGGGGGAGTCTTCTCCTGCTAATTTTTGGTGGTGGATGAATGTACAATGAGTAATAGATTACCAATTCTAATGTTGTAGGTGTCTCAGTGGTATTCAATGGTGTACTGCTTAATTATCTGTTGCTAATTACCACATGTCCCTAGATCGTATTCACTTACTATTTCTATATGTCCTGCAATATTTCATTTTTATTATTGCAATAGTTATTAATGGACAGCATAAAATATCTACGTTTGTTAATGTGTTTTAATAGCCCTGTAGGGGTAATATGGTTAATAACACATAAACGGCTGCCATATTCAGCTAGAGGGTCATTGAGTGAACAGTGACATTATCGTTGAGTTTGTGTTATTCTTATTATAATAACTCACATTTAAAAACTGTTTAAGGAACAGATCGTCATATAATTAGGTATGCATGTATGTAAATTGAACGATATGTAATGTTTTTAGGATGTTTTTGTGTAACAAATATGCATTATGACAATGTTATAAGTATTATGATTGATGGGCAGGCACTGCTTGTTCTGCACTGCATACTACCAATAATATATTTGTGAGTTTTCTTTTGGGAAAAACGTTATTGAAGAAACAGTGTTAGGGGAATCACCAGGAAAAAATGAATTTCTGGATTGGATGGACATTTGTCTTGGAAAAAGATATATACATGGTGTCATAATTTCAACTTTGTGTGGCTTTTTGCAGATGAGAAGACTTGTTATATGCATGTAATACTGAGTTAACATACATCTAGTTGCAGAGAGAGCTGTTTCTGTAAAGAGATATGTGTTCATATGGCAGTTGTATGAATGATGTAGTATTAGAAATTGATGTTTTAAAGAAAAACACTTTTACCTTGATATTTCATTTATTGATGTGATCATTTTTTTACTTGTTTGCTTTAATAGAGCCCGGGGAAGCTGCTGCTGTCGAACATGTGGAGGTGAAGCAGGAAGCCGGCGCCAGCCCACCACGTAAGTTAAATCTGTTGTTGCTATTATCCGCATGCTTGAGAAGTACCATATGGTTGTCAACATTCGTGGTGATCAATGCTCCTGTTGATAACTACACCTTGCTGTCTTACTGCATGATAGGGGGAGTGCACTGTCTGTTGGCATACTCACTGCAAATGTTCAATTGTCTGGGGTGTGAGCAACACACCTTCGTTGCCAAGGCAGTACCACTTTCTTTTGTTTGTTGTGGGGGGCTAATCACTGCTGACGTTATTTACTTTATGTGTGCTGCGACCTTATAAGGGTGGCAATGCGTTGATCACTGCAGATACCCAACCACCTAAAAAACGCAACATGGTGGGAGGATATTGTAGTGACCTAAATGGTGTGCAATGCATAAAGTGTCCAATTATGATTTTTTTGTTTTTTTCTCAATGTACAAGTTAAAATGTGCCTTGTAATCTTCATGACCCCTTTTCCCAGTTAAAGTGAATAGCTGTGCAGTGTGTCTGTCTTCAGCCTGCCAGCCCTCATACTTACCTCTACAATCCAGTGTGATGCTGTTCAGTGCACTGTCAGATATGTGTGTTTTAAAAGGTGATCATGAACTGAGGAATGTCAATAAAAGTAATAATACAGTTAATAATGGACTGTTTGTGTGTCACCCATGAATATCGCATACTTCTATATAGCACTATGGAAGTTGTCTCACCACATTTAAAATGCAGTACTATGACTACTTGCAGGGTGCAAATTCCACTACATCATATAGGTGCGACATTGGTTGGGTGCTATTAAAAGAAGTTCTTGAGTAGTGAAACTGTGTTAAACATTAACATATACATCACATTGCTACATTATTCAATGCTGCATGGCCTTGCGACACACAGTGTCATACTTTGAATGAGCACCTATACTGTAAAACTGTGTTTTTTATACTTTACTATATGATGCTGTGGTTGCTGTGCGAAATAACTTTTTGGGACAGTGTAAGGACATGACAGTGAGACTGTATGTGAGTAAAGGTGGTAATATGTCTATTTAAAACATTTGTTTCAAGATGAGCATTAGATGCTATCATTACAATCAGGTATTAGATATTTCCCATACACTGTAGTAGGTTTGAAAATGTTGTGTATTTATATACTAAGGGCTGGATATTCAAACTGCGCCATTCATATGCGCAAGCCCTTACGGTGTGCAAAATAGTTGTGCAGGGGTGTGTCCAGGGTGATATTCAAAGGAGTTGTGCTATTGAGGAACTCCTTTGAATATCACCCCCAAGCACAGCCACTGTGCATGGCGCAGTGGAACTTGCGCCACCGCAAGTTGACAAAGTGGAGCATTCAACTTGTGGTGGCAAAATCCCGATATGCAAAAGGTGATATGCAAATGGGGCTATAATTCATGCAAGGCGCGGGGGGGCCATTTGCATCTGATTATGGCCCCATTTGCATGCCATTAGCATGCAGGTGTGCATCCTCGAGGACTTGGCGCCTGGCTCCCTGCCAGGCAGCAGCCGCCGGAGAAGGACACCCCTGCAGCCCAATCACGGGCAAAGAGCGTAAAACCCCACCACCACCACCCCCCACTGGCCCGATCGCAGGCATAGCGTAATACTCCCCACCAGCCCGATCGCGGGCAGCAATGTGTCTCCCCCAACACAGCCCTGGTGGTCCAGTGGACCGATAAGCCCGATCGCGGGCTGAAGTAATTAAACACCCCCCCACCTCCCGAATATATCCCTGGTGGTCCAGTGGACCGATAAGCCCAATCGTGGGCTGGAGTATTCAAACACACCCCTCCCACCTCCCGATCATATCCCGAAAATCCCGATTGCGGGATGTAGTTGGCAACCCCCCCAAAACACATGTGTGTTGTGGGGACACACATTGCTGCCCACGATCGGGCTGGTGAGGGGGCACAGAGTGCATACCTCTCAACTATACCACATTACGAGGAACGTCCCTCATTTTACTTCACAAAAGCTCCCTGTTTCACATCGTGAGGACTTGTCCCACATTCAGTGTTAACATTTTTAAGCAAAACTCCATAGTAAATGATGCTAAATATATAAATTTAATTAATAGCAGACTTTCTGAACATAAATGCAAACATTTTCACAGTGTTGTGAGCTTCTAATTTAATGATTTGATAAAGTGCTCCACGTTTTGCCCGTTCTTTCCACATTTTGAGAGGCAATGTTCCACATTTGGGGGGGGACAAAAGGTTCAGAGGTATGCGAGAGTGTGTTGAGGGCCAGCCACAGGTGGCAGCTGCTGTGTTGCGTTCTGCAATGCAGCAGCTCACCTGTGGGTGGCCCTCAACTTGATCCTTTTTTTTTTTGCTCAAAGTTGTGCAGGTGCAGGTTGGGGGTTGCGCCTGCACAACTCTGCACAGCCCGGCTGAATATCTGGTATGCTTTTTGAGCGCATGTCATATCAGTGACTTAATTATTTAAAGTAGTGATGTGTGTTGAGGGCCTGAAACACGGGTAAAAAGCTGTTTGGTTTCAATCTATCATTAAACTGATCATGATTGTGTACACATGAAAAGTATATTATGATAGTGTTAATGTCAAGGTACTTTGTTTTTTACTGGAGACATGACTACACATTATAGGCAGACATGGTGAATTAAAAATTCTCACACTTGATGAGGATGTATTTCAATTGTATGGTATAATAGTGTCAATAATGCAAAAGTATGTACATACTGAATATTTATGAGTAGTGAAGGAAAATATAAGAGTAGCATTCTAAGCCACAGCTAACTATACATTTTTTTATGTTGTCAGCTTATTAGATAATATAGATAATCAAGTATGACAGAGACAGAAATAAGATACTAAATAGTTTAGCATCATACTTAAAACTATTATCATAACTTTGAAATGAATGCATTTCTGATAATGCAGTAGATATGAAATATTTGAAGTGAAATATTTGAAAGTCGTAATTGTTGAATTTGTGTTGTATATTCATCATAACTTTTTTTAAAATCTTTGTAGGGCGCCGGCGACTGCGAAAATGCACGGCCCACTGCCGCTGCTACAGATGGCTCACGCGCGAGGTTGTCAGTCTGCGTAAAGAAAATACTGTCATCCTTGAGAGGCTGGACAAAATCCAGTCTCTCTTGGATGCACAGCAGCAGACTGTCAACCTCGTGCTAGAGCCGGTCGTAGCAGTGGGTGATGGTGCTGTGACGAGTAGCAGTGCTTCACCTCCACGAACACCATCTGTTCCTGCAGCTTCCCTGGGCAAAACTGGCCACCCTTCATAGCGGTCCGGTATCTCCTCCGGAGGGCGCAACAGCTTCCACTTCGTTTGCACCTCCACATCGAATCCAGTTTCTAGAGTTTCTAGCCTGGATTGCCTCAAGCAGTGCATACACCTCTGTGCAGCTGCAATCAGGGATGTGTACGTTTGGTGTACATGGCCTCAGTTTTGCTGTTGATCTCCACTGAGCATGCAGTACCTGGTCAGGGGGTTGGGATGTCTCGTAGTACATTTAGACAATTGTTTGTTATTTCTGTCACCTGCTGCTGGATGTCTGTCATTGGTTGTGTTGACTTTGGTCCTCCCCATACTTGCATATGTGTGTGCGTGTGTGTCGTCTGGGTGGGACTGGAGTTAGGGTTTCAACCCTAACAGCAAATTTCCTCACTTTTGTCGCTGTGGAACAACCCTAACTGATGCATTAAACGGAGTTTTTGCCATGAATATATATATATATATATATGTGTGTGTGTGTGTGTGTGTGTGTGTGTGTATATATATATATGTGTGTGTGTGTGTGTCAGATTGAGATGCGCATTGGGATCGTGGGCCTAACTCTCACCCCATTCTCCTATCACTTCTGCTGCTTATACCGTCATGGGGTGAGAGTTAGGTTGACTATCCTAATGCGCACCCCTAATGCCAGTTGGGGGTCCAAGGGGGTTTCAACCCTAACACCGAATTTCCTCACTTTTGTCGCTGTGGAACAACCCTAACTAATGCATTAAACGGAGTTTTTTGCCTCTAATATATATATATGTGTGTGTGTGTGTGTGTGTGTCAGAGTGTTGGTGTCATTGGGGGTACTAAGGTGCAAAGGTATTATGGTTAATGGTTCTTCTGCAACTACATACACGAACTGTGGATGTATTTCAGATATAGAAGATTTCCACAGTGTCCTGATGCCTGGCGGCTTAGGCCTTAGAGCTCTTCTCAACAATCTTCTGTTACGGTAAGTTCTTATGTGTGCTTTTTTCAATGTGCACGAAATATGTAGGCATATGTATTGTGTTCTTTCTAATGTTTTAATTCTTAGAAAACAAAAAAAATGTATTGACAACAGATTATACAGGGTTAATTTAAGATATTTATCTGCATACGGTGTTATTAGCATGACTCAGTTAGTAGCACATCCACCTCTGGACCAGAAGGTCATTGGTTCTTGTCCCACACCGGGACTGGACTTGTACCTAAAATACTGGCACCCAAGGGCTGTATTGGGGGTCTCTGTACTGCTGGGGTGTGCTGTCCTTCTGATGAGACGTTAAGCTGTGGTCCCTTCTACCCATCCTGGTGCTGTCCAGGTGGAAGGAAAAGAACTCGAGGCATTCTTTGCAAAGAGTAGGGAACATTCCCGGTGTCCCGGCCAACATTCCCCTTCCCATAAAACCGGTTCATGCAATTGTCCAGGCTGTGTGTGGGTGACAGTCCCTCTTACCTGCCAGGTGGCTGATCCACACGGCAAAATGCATCTGTTGTAACCAGTTGTAACAATGCTCAGCACTTGTCCAATGCTGTTCTCATTCCTTGCTCCACATGTGTGAGGGGTGGGGTGCCTGATCAGCACAAACCCTGGATCGCCACATTGGACAGATGCCGTAGTGAAGCATCCTGTCTGGCGGCACCCGTCCTCAGAGTTTGTGATTATTGACTGGCTATTTTTCACCTAGGGAAAAAGGGAACAGAGGATCATGGGACTAGTGTTGGGCTTTGTCTAACCAGATGCTTTGTACTGTAGCTGATCAGTCACCCAGCTAGACAAAGTGAGCATGTCAGTTATTTTATGAGGAGTGGGAGCAGACCTAACCAAGAAGAATGAAGGGTGGTCTTCTAGGACTGATGTGTCTATGCAGGGAAGAATGCAGAACAATGGGCAGTTGGGCACTTAGCATGTGGGAGAGTGCATTCGTGGACATTGCTGGGTAGTGGGCATATCAAGTAGATGGGAGGGACAATGTATAGACTGGAATTTGATATTTGCAGGTCATAATGAGCCCATCAGCACTCACCAGACAAACTAATCTCACCTGCCAGCAGACGTCAAAGTGACTGTTATAGCACTACAGCTCCTATAGGCCTTATTCTTCCCTTGTGTGCAGATGAGTCTATTGGTATGCAAGGCGATACGCATCCATTCTCATGCTTATTATTTTTTTTTTGTGATTGTTTATACTCCTCTTGCTCTCCAGCCCTCGCATTCTGGATGAACCTCAACTCCATCACCCTGACATCCACCATCTGGCACTTGCTCCAAGGGTTTTATCTCGCTTTCGGTGTCGGTGGAGGGGGGCCCACCCCTACCAAGTCCAGATCAGTACTTGCGCCATGGCTGGTAAGGTGTGGGACCTATGAGCTCCCCTCTCATCCACCTGGAGCTGATTTTTCCTGAATTTCTTGGTGTCCCCTGTGGTCGAGCGGCACGCAGTGATGCCCTCATGGGTTAATTTGCATGCAGTGCAGCAGCACCTTAGCTAACGTCATTGCACATCAGTTCCTCCACACCATGAAGAGAGAAAGCTGGAAAATAACACTGGCTGGTAGGATGGTTCTCTGAACGCTCACGGGTTCTGCACTAGTGATCTGGCCTTGCTATAACTGGATTTTGTTTGGGAGGTTTAGCATGGCTCTCTGCCACACTACTATTGGGGGGGGGTATGCTGTGGTGGAACTTGCAGCTAATAAGTCTGGGGAATACCAGGTGATGGAAGGGTTGGAGGGCAGAAAAGCCAACCAGGGCAGAAGGGGAGAAGAACAATAAAAGAAAACGATGAGGGGAGTTCAGAGAGTGTGCATGGGATGGCCCTGTCTACATGGGGATAATAGTAGGGTTTTGACAGTGTTACCCAGTGCTGCTGTTGTGGCTGTTTAGTGTGCTGAACAATCTGAATGTACCACTGTGTTCTGTGTGCATGGAGGCTGCCCATATGATACTGGCAACAAGGATGTTAATGTGGTTAATGGTTCTACCACTGCATACTGTAACTCTGGATGTATTTCAGATATAGAAGGTTTCCACGGTGTCCTGGCACCTGGCGGCTTAGTCCTGAGAGCTCTTCTCAAAGAGCTCTTCTCAAAGAGCTCTTCTCAAAGATCTATGCTTACGGTAAGTTCTTATGTAGCTGTAGTTTTTTCAATGTGCACAAAATATGTGGGCACATGTATTGTGTTCTTTTTTTCTCTCCTACTTGACCTCCATCTCCGACACTTCAGGGGCACCTGGGAGTCATCCCTCTGCCAACCCATCACCAACCTTGCGCCCTATGTTGCTGCAGTTATGCCCACCAGGTGGGGAATGAGGTGGAGCCCGTACACTTACTTGTTTTGTTGTCTGGCAAGATGGTCTAGGCGAGTGGTGACACACTGAGGGCAAGCTCCTGGTGCCCCATGTTCTCGTCGATGGAAGGCTAATTTCCTCCAGTTTTCTCCCCTCGCATGGTGTGTGCCATGATGTCAAGGTGTTGCGTGTCGACATTCACCATGCATCACAGTCAGAACCCCCCCACGAACAGGGCTTGCTGTACCTAGAGCCTCCACTCAGGGTCAGGCAAGTTGTGGGCATTGGCCCCCTCCCTTTCCCACGAGGAGACGAGCCGTCGTGGGAGAGCTCAAGCCATTCTTCCCGGGCCGGTCCTTCAGCGACCCGAGTCCACTCCCGAACCTGGGTCACCGGCGTCGCAATCAGAAATCCAACCGCTGCGCTGACAGGCCTGCTTTATTGTGTTTTTTTCAATGTTTTATTTATTACAAAACAATAAAAAACATGCAGGTTTGGTGTCAGTGAGGGTTGAGGTGCTGGATGCCACACCTCGTGCCACACCAGGGACCGCGGTTAAGAAACAGACTCACGTGTCTGGGGTCAGCAGGGGAAGGGAGTACCGAGTGTCCAGAGGACTGCTCTCCTCTCCTGGGTGGGGGGAAAAGAGTTCCTCCCTGCTTTGGTGGCTCCTGGCGAAGACTGGGAGTATGTAGCATGACGAGAAGCTCACAGCAGGGGTTGGAACGATGGTGGATGTCCAGTGGTTGGGTATGGAAGCATGCCCATGCTGCTCTGGAAGTCATTGCACTCCCATGCTCCCGGAGACCTATGTGGAAACTCCCTCTTCGCTGACAGGCGAAGGTGGGTCCAGTAGTTATGGCCCCACATCCAGTGCTGGGCACCCGGAAGTTCCTTCCATGTTCCTCCTTCCTCGCAGATGAACCCACCAGCATTCTGGATAGAGCACCAGTAGGAGTGGCAGTCATTCTTCAAGAGACTTGGAGCCAGAGTGTTAGGGTGAGCTGTGAGGTGGAGGTCTTCTAGAGCCAGAAGAGGAACGATCGAAGCTTCAGGTGGATGGGCAGAGCCAGTAGGCTGAGTGACTATGCTGGAGAGAGGTCAGTGAAGAGGGTGAATAAATACAGTTAAAAAAAAATAATAAATAGAGAATAACCGATAGGTTTGTCTCTATTACCAGGGAGTAATAGCATCGAGAGGTTCTGGACATATGAACCTCGAGAGCGAAGCTCGAGAGGTTCCAATGTGTCCAGAACCTCGAGATGCTAATGCTCCCTGGTAATAGACAAACAAACCTATTGGCTACTGTATTTTTTTTAATATATGGATGCGATGTATGTTTCAAATAGGCGGTCGAACGTTTGACTGAACTGACTTTCTACTGGTCGACCGCCACAGTGTCTTACGCTGTAGATTCAGGTATGTAGTCGCTCGTGACGGTTCCCTCCCCCTGTCTGTTTTTTTTTTTAATTTTTAATCCTACCTGCTCTTCAGGACCGCAATGGCAGGATCCACCAGATATTTTTATTTTCTGAGGGAAACCCATAAAATTAAAATGAGAAGCGCAACGATCAAGTTCGCTCTCGCTAAGTGAGACAACCGCCGCCACCTTTTTTCAACTGTTCTGCCCGCCTACACAGGAAAACCGCCCAATCAGGAGGCACGCTTCAGACGTGCGGGCAGGAGGTTTCTTTTTGGAAGCTTGGAAACAAGCTATTATCAGCTCCAAAGGATAGTATTACCAGTGATTGACAATACTATTATCACTGAAACTTTCAGGCTATTACCAGAATTATTTGTATGCTTTACAGACCTATTAAATTGAAGATCCATATATTAAAAAATGTATAAATTGACAACAGATGGAAAATAAACATACACCTATTGCATGTTTAGTTATTATTCATGAAAGAATGTACATTTTATTCCTGTTATATATATACACATATACACACTATATATTATGGTAGCACGGTAGTGCAACCATAGTTAGGGTTGAGGAGCCATTTATATGTTAAACCCAAACTTTTGCACCTTAATAACTTTGCAACCGTTCAACAGATTTCCCTGAAATTTGGAACACGGAATCAAGACCCATACGCCTTGCGATCTGCCAAGTTTCGTACCAGTCAGATATACGGCTGCGGAGTTATTAAGTGTGATCTACGCGTGCGTTTACGCTTTTTCTGGAATTCTACAGTCGCACCTACAGGTCGCATGGTTTGCATGACCGGTCCGAAATCATCAGGGAATGTGCGGCTGGGGTTCCCGATGTGCCTTTCGAAGATTTCGTGAAAAAATATTAAACGGTTCAAAAGTTATTCAAAAAACAAGTTCCCATTATAAGTCAATGGGAAACGTTAACAAAAAGTTCGACAGTGTCGCAAATGCAGTTTTTACTTTCGCAAATGGCCCTTTTACTGTTGCAAATCCACCATTTTGTTTTCAGTTGGTGATCAGAAACATGCATGGCATTTAAATGTGGGACCCTCTAGCAACCTAATTCTTTTTGTATTCACCTAGTCGGACCCAGAGGATGCTAGCCATATCTTTATTTTGGGGTAAAACACCCCAGAAATATGTTTTTCACATTTCTGGAAAAAGTACTTTCGTAAAGTAGTGTCGCACTCACGAAAGTGTTGCAAATATTTGCAAAAACTTTTGCAAATTGCAACAGTACTTTTCTAGGCTGTGGGAAAATGACAGCAATTCTTTGGCACCCTGCTGCAAAAGAACGGCTTGGTGCTTTGGGCTGAAATTTGGAAGGAACTCAGCTGACAGCTCACAGATGTGTCTTTCAGTGTTATGTTGAGAAAATATTACACGGCGGCAACGTTACGGCACTCCAAAGTTGATACTTTTTCCCACAGGATAACATTACGGCATCCGACGCATTGCAGCAATCCTTTGGCGCCCTGCTGCAAAATAATGGCTTGAGCTTTTGGGTTGAAATTTGGAGGGAAGACAGTTAACATCCCTCAGATGTGCCTTTTAGTGGATTGGTGAAAAAATATTTCAGGAAGCCAAAGTTATGGCACTCCGAACTTCTCTTTTTTTCCCATAGGATAACATTACAGCATCCGCCATGCCTTTCAGGGCCCGTATCTCGGAAACGGTGCGAGATACGGACTTTTCGTTGAAAAACTGCTTAGCCCCATAATGGGGCTAAGCACAAAACTAGCCAGGAAAGTCATACATCGTAAGACTTTAAAAATGTTTTTCTACGTCATACGGTTCTTGAGATATAAACAATTTAGTATTCCAACTCCTTTTCTGCTTCGATACCCATTATTATGCATACATTCTTTGTACTCACTGTCTCTCTCTATGCAGCTTTTGGGGAAAACCAGCCTGTGCGCTTACATTACTGTTACCATTGCCCTTTCCGCTTGTGGTTCCATACCAATTTCAGTTACCATTTACGTCTACACCACCATGTGCGTTATCCTTTGCGTTTTCCTTTGCGCTTGCGTTTCCATTATTTTTTGCCATTTGTGTCTACAGTACTGTTTCTGTTTCGCTTTGCGTCATCATGCCCAGTGCCATTTCCGTTTGCAGGCACCATATTACTATGTGACAAGACATCACGTGGCAGACCGTTCCCGTCTACGCCACCGTGTGCGTTACCCTTTCTGTTCTCATTCGCGCTTGCGTTACCATGTGCGCCACTGTTAGCGCTTCTGTTTGCGTTGCTGTTCCTGTTACTATGCCACAAGACATCCCGCCGCTGCATTACATTCACTATTTCTCGTTATCATTCTCAAAAAGAAGGGAAATTAGAGGCAAAAAACTCCATTTAATGCATTAGTTAGGGTTGTTCCACAGCGACAAAAGTGAGGAAATTCGGTGTTAGGGTTGAAAACCCCTTGGACCCCAGCCCACCCCCAACCTGCACTGGGTGCGCATTGGGTGTTCGGTCCAAACTCTCACCCCATTCTCCTATACCTCTGCTGCTTTACATGTGAGTGGGGTGAGAGTTGGGGCCGACGACCCCAATGTGCACCCAATGCATGTGAAGGTGAAAGGAAATCAAGGGATTTTCAACCTAACAATCCTCACTGTGCTGACAACTACTGAAGTAAACAGATTTGCCTCCTATATCATATATATATATCTATATCTATATATATATATATATATATATGTGTGTGTGTGTCAGGTTTCTGAAAATTATCACACACAGTGCCTGTGCACCACAGCTTGCATTGTGCATGGCCCAGTAGACCATACACAAATAACCATTCTAGGCACATGGATATGATGATCTTACTTCGAGGTACAGCTCTTGCAGCAGGTAACACCATTAGGACTGAAGCCGGCAGGCATCAGGACCCCACGGAATTCTTCTAGCTAGCTATCTTCAGCGGGGACCACCCCCGACATCGGTCTCGCCTCCGACGTCAGGCGTAGTACATAAGGGGGCGGTCCGCCAGATTCCTCAGTCCTTTCCGCTGTCCGACTTGCATGTCTCGACCCTTCGGCTTGTTTCTAGCGCACGACGCACGGTTAAGTTCTTCCTTCGGGAAACGTTCACTTTTTCAGCTCAGTTGTTGTCTGATGTCCTCTCCAACCTCCGTTGAAGGCCATCCCTCGAAGTGCGCCTGTGGGAAGCAAATCCCGTTTAAGGATCCACATTCGGCCTGTGTCCGGTGTCTAGGCCCAGACCACGACACCCAGTCCTGCACGTTCTGCCAGGGGTTCAACAGCCAGACCCGGATCCGTCGCCAGAAGGCTCTGCAGGCGTTCTTGCTCGAGGAGAAGATCAAGGCCATGGACACCTCCAAAGGGGAATCAGCAGAGAAGGCCTGGAAACACTCTGAAAAGCACAGGGAGAAGGTTTCCTCCAAGTCCCCGTAAAGGGCCTCTGACTCTCGTAGTTCCAGCTCCCGGTCCGACCGTTCGCCCTCCCGGGCCCGTTCTCAGCCTCCCCCCGCTGCGGTGAAGAAACCTTCGGGATCCTCTTCCTCCTCACAGGCCAAGACCTCCAGGCCCCCATCTTCGTCTTCCAAAGCCCTGGTTAGGTCTGGGGACCGTCATCATCACCACGAGTCGGGTTCCTGCCATTCTGAACCCGTCAGGTCTGCCTCATTGCCTCCTCCTCCCCAGCGGAAGACCAAGGAGCTTACCTCCCTCAATAAACCGTTGGATCCGACGTCGGCCTCTCATCACAGGTCCCAGGAGCCGTCAACCGCCAGACGTCCATCGCTGGTCAGGCCTACGCCCCCTCGGTCGTCGGCAGGGGGGCCGACGTCCGCACCAGTACGTGTCGAGAAGAAGACCCTGACGCCTCCTACCGATGTCGGTCAGCAGACTATCATGGAGGAGGAGTTGACGCAGCCCGAGGACCAGACGGGCGAACCTGGTCCTGTCACACCTCCCAGAGAACCCTCTCCTCAACCTGAGGCCTCTGAGGAGCCGACGCCGGAACCCGACAACCGGCCACCGGCGCCCGGTCCATCGTCGGGTCTTTCCATTTCTGAGGTTAAGGAGCTCTTCACTTATTGGTGGGATACCATTAAAAGGGATATGGTTCCCACACATCCTCCTCTTCCTCCTCCTCCTCCTGCGACTCCTCCGGCTCCTGCGCCCCCCACACCATCTGGGGCTGCAGGCTGAGTACCTTCCCCCCAGGAGCCTACGGATCCTCCTAGGGGGAGACCAGACAAAAGGAGATCTCCGTCTAGATCTTCTTCAGGGTCACCCAGCCCCAAGAGACCCAGAAGACGCCGCCTTTCGCCTTCGATGTAGGACACGGGATCGGAATTCTCAGGATCCAGATCCCCCTCTCCGATCCACATCCCCTCTCCAGACCCACGTGAGCTTCCTAGATCTCCTCCGGATGATCCATCG
Organism: Neoceratodus forsteri; assembly: GCA_016271365.2. NCBI lineage: Eukaryota > Metazoa > Chordata > Ceratodontiformes > Ceratodontidae > Neoceratodus > Neoceratodus forsteri. The sequence goes on from CM057449.1 coordinate 743,154,267, forward strand.
TTCTCAGAGATCATGCGACATATCCAAGAGAACATGGGCTGGGATGCGGAAGAATTAGACCCCAAGAGACTACGCCTTGCCAGGTATCTTCGGCAGAAAGATCCTAAGCCTGTGGTGGTACCACCCTTGGTGGACACTTTTGTGGACGTCACCAAGGCAGCGTGGAAGCATCCACACTCGCTCCCGGCGATGCCGAAGAAAGCTGACCGCCTGTACAAGGCTCCTAAGGAGGACCAGTACTTGGCTCAACATCCTCTGGCTGACTCTCTGGTCATAATAGCCTCTCATGACCGGTCCCAGAGACCGCAACATTTGAGCACCCTGCCACCGGACCCGGAGTCAAACAGCTAGGCGCTATGGGCAGGCGACGTGCTTCCGCTACTTGCGCCATCAGATCCTGAACTACTTGACCCACATGGTGCAGTTCAAAATGCCTTGTGGGAACAGGGACTGGATCTGGCGGAGAAAATGCCAGAAGGTGAGCAGAAGGAGGAGATGTTGCAGCTCCTCCGCGGAGTTGGATGTGGGAACTCAGGTGCTGCGAGGCGTGTGATTCGCGGACTCCTCGGCCAGGCGGCAGCTTCAGGCGTATGCCTCGGAGACACTCATGGCTCCGTGTCTCGAGTTACCCCAAGCGTCCAGAAGAATGTCATGGGCGCCTCTTCGAGGAGAAGTTCTCTTTGGTGAGCCCTCTGAGAAGGTCCTCACCAAGCTCCAAGAGGCCGGGAAGGCGGTGAGGTCGGTCCAGGCAATGTACCGACCGAGGCTTAGTTCCTTTTGTAGGAACCCAAGCCGTTTCCGTGGACGGACGCAGAGACAACAGTCCCGCACCGGTCCACAGCAGAGGGGCTCCGGTTCCCGCAGAGCCCAGGGTAGACAGCCCGCGGGCCGAAGTCAGCGCCCAGCTAAGCCGGCCCAGCCCGCAGGTCCCTCCGCCACCACAGCCTGACTCCTTCCCGGCCCCCGCCCCTCAGAATCAACGGGACATCAAGGCCGGGGGTCGTAGTGCGAATTACCTGCCAGGATGGCAGTCTATAACCACCGACAGGTGGGTTCTTCAGTTGGTCGACAGAGGCCACTTTATAGAATTCGCAGACAAGCCACCCTCGAGGCCTCCGGGTCAGCACAAACTGCTTATCAGGCAAGAGATACTTGCGCTCCTGCAAAAGGGAGCGGTAGAGTATGTCCCAGAGAACCAGAGAGGGTTCGGATACTATTCCCACTTCTTTCTGGTTCCAAAGAAAACAGGGGACCTCCGTCCAATCCTGGACCTCAGCGACCTCAATCTCTCGGTCGCCTACAAGTGATTTCGCATAGTGACTCTTCAAGGTCTTATTCCTATGCTAAAGAAGGACGCCTTCTTAGCGTCCCTAGACATGCAGGACGCATACCTACATATCCCTGTAGCTCCAGTGCACAGGAGGTTCCTGCGCTTCGAGTTTCTTGGCCACCATTTCCAGTTCCAAGCTCTTCCATTCGGACTGTCACCGGCTCCCAGGGTCTTTACCAAATGCATGGCAGTCGTGGCAGCGTCTCTAAGGAGACAGGGCCACTACGTGTTCCCGTACCTGGACGATTGGCTTCTCATGGCCGCCTCCAAAGAGGCACTGTTGATGGCTATTCAGAGCACTCAGGAACTGTTTCAGCCCTTGGGCATCCTCATCAACTATGAGAAGTCACTCCTCGTACCGTCCCAGAAGTTGCAGTTCATAGGAGCAGTTCTGGACACCGTCCAAGGGAAAGCCTTTCTCCCCGACGACACAGCGGAACGCATCAGATCCCTCATCAGGGATCTTTTGAAGAAGAAGACTGTCCCTGCCAGGTCGGTCCTTCGCTTGCTCGGACACATGGCTGCAGCCATTCCAACCGTCCTTTTGGTAAGGCTCCACATGCGGGTGACTCAGTGGATGCTCAAGGTGCAGTGGGACCAAAGGCAAGACCACATGCAGCATCCGGTCAGAATCATGAATGCCGTGATTCGAGACTGGCAGTGGTGGCTAGACCCAGGAACACTCTCTGCGGGTGTCCCATTTATAGCACCGTCCCCGGAGGTAATCCTCACCACAGATGCCTCAGGGCTGGGGTGGGGTGCACACCTGAACAGGGTGAAGTCCCAGGGTACATGGACCCCTCAGGAGGCTCACCTCCATATCAACATCCTGGAGATGAGGGCGGTCCTATATGCCCTGTAGGCTTTTCAGTCAGAGATCCCGTCGAGTACTCTTCTGCTTCAGACAGACAACACGGCGGTGATGTATTACCTCAACAAACAAGGAGGCGCACACTCTTACCCCCTTTGCAGGGAGGCAACGAGAGTGTGGGATTGGGTAACCCGACACGGCGCGAGCCTAATTGCAGTTCACGTTCCCGGTGTGGACAACACAATCGCAGACGGCCTGAGTCGCTCCCAGGCCAGGGTCCACGAATGGGAACTCCTTCAAGAGGTAGCGGAAGATCTGTTTCTACGATCAGGAATTCCAGAGTTGGACTTGTTCGCTTTCCCATCCAACGCAAAACTGCCCAGTTTTTGCTCACTAGATCCAGGGCCTGGTGTTTTCTGGCGAGACACGTTGTCCCTCTCCTGGGCGAACAGATTCCTCTATGCCATCCCTCCCTTCCCGTTGATCCAGAGAGTTCTTCTCAAACTGCGCAGGGAGCACGCAACAATGATCCTGGTAGCCCCTTTCTGGCCCAGGCAGATCTGGTTCCCCTTGCTAATGCAGCTGTCGCGGGAACCTCCGGTCCCGTTGCATTTCAGCTCCCATCTCGTCTCAGGAGGAAGGTTCACTGGTCCATCCGGACTTACGTTCACTGAACCAGCATGCATGGCTCCTAGAGACATAGCCATTTTGTGACACAGGGTCTCGCAAGAGGTGGCGGAAGTCCTTTCTGCGGCCAGAAAGCCGGCAACGCATGCGACATATGCCATGAAATGGCGCCGTTTTTGTTTGTGGTCGCAAGCACACGGCCTTTCCCCTCTAGGCTGCCCGGTGAAAGCAGTGTTAGAATACCTGCTCTCCCTTTTCCAGTCGGGTCTCTCCTACTTCTCTATTAAGGTGCACCTCTGTGCTATTTCTGCTACCACTTCCCGGTGGGACAGCGCACAGTGGCGCAGCTTGACGCCTCTCGAGACTTTCTAAGAGGGGTGTTACACCTTAGGCCACCCATTAAGGACCCTGTCCCTCCGTGGGATTTACTCTTTGTCCTGGAACAACTCACGCTCCCCCCCCCTTTGAACCTGCCGCGGATTGCGAGCTGCGTTTTCTGTCAAGGAAAACGTTATTTTTAGTTGCTGTTACGTTAGCAAGGAAAATTTCCGAGCTTCACGCTCTCATGTGTAAGGAACCTTATTTGATTTTCCACCAGGACAGAGTGTCCCTGAGGACGAATCCTAAGTTCTTGCCTAAGGTGGTCTCTGCACTCACTCTCAATCAGGACATTGACCTGCCTGTATTTCCTAAATATTCTAATAGGAGAAGCGCTGCTCCACACCCTGGATGTTCACCGCTGTCTAAGGTATTACCTGAACAGAACTAAACAGCACTTGAAGTAGACAACTCTTTGTTTCCTTCGCTGAGAGGATGATGGGCCAACCAATGTCGAAGCAGTCCCTTTCTCGCTGGCTTGTCCAGTGTATATCATACTGCTATGATACAAAGCAGAAACCCCTCCCAGATACAGTTCGGGGCCATTCCACTAGGGGGGTGGCTACCTCCTTTGCAGCACTTCCTAACGTCTCCTCCTCTTCCATTTGTGCTGCAGCCACTTGGAACTCTGTGCATACTTTTATCAGGCATTATAGCCTGGACATTGCTTCACGGCGAAGAGCTGGTTTCGGCCTGGCCATGCTACAGGGTCTCCTGTCCTAGAGTCAGGACTTGGTATGGATTTTCCTAATTTCCTCCTCCCAGAATGCTTACAAGCGTTGTTGCTTGGAAATCAGTCCTAATGGTGTTACCTGCTGCAAGAGCTGTATCTCGAAGTAAGATAGTACAGTTACGTAAGAACTTACCGTAACAGTAGATCTTCGAGAACAGCTCTTGCAGCAGGTACCTTCCCGCCCACCTTCCCCCTTGGAGGAGGCATGGCTTTCCGAGCCTTGGGCAGGGGCTTACGCCCTTTTTGTCTTCTGATGGTGGATCCTCGGTCTCCCTTTCTGATGTCATCCTGCAGCCGGAAGTCTCCGGCGGGAGAACTGGGGAATCTGGCGGGACCGCCCTCTTATGTACTACACCTGACGTCGGAGGCGGGACCGACGTCAGGGGCAGTCCCCACTGAAGATAGCTAGCTAGAAGAATTCCGTGGGGTCCTGACGCCCTGCCAGCTTTAGTCCTAATGGTGTTACCTGCTACCAGAGCTGTTCTTGAAAATCTATTGTTACGGTAAGTTCTTACGTAACTGTACTTTCTATCTGCACTTGTTGGCAGTTACCTTCCCCTTTAAGACTTGCTGGAACTTCTTCAAGGTTGCTTCTCACTTGCACCTGGTTGGTAACTCCCTCAGCTCTGCCCTATGACTACAGATCTTCCTTTCCACTAGAAGGGTCAGGTTCCTTCCTTACCACTCTGTGCTAAGCAGGCTCTTTTGTGTTAAATCGTGATTTAGCTCTTCTAATAAACCTTTCTAATGTCTTCTCGACTATGGACGAGAAAGCATTCAGGTGCTGATGCTGCCCTTGCGGGAAGATGTCCAGCAAAGATCTACACTTAATGTGTGTTTACTGCCTGGGCCACAAGCACATTACCCAGGCCTGTGATTTTTGTCACACTTTCCACCCTTCAATGCTGGATGACCACCTCGCTCAAGTTGGCCACACGTCGGAACGTAACCCGCCAATAAAGTCCAAAGATCACTGTTGGGTGGTCTCAGCAGCTGTGTGGTCTACTGAATAACCTGAAACCTTCAAGGAGAAAGCGGGCCATGGCTCAGCCCTCCTCGGTTTCTGCCTTTGTTTTGCTCCAGTAGGGATCGTCATTTGCGGGGTCCTTCAAATAACAGCTCCAGTTTCCTCCCACCCACAAATTGTCATCGAAAAAAGACAAGAAGGAAGTCATGGCAGTGTTCATGGTTTCAGGAGCATTCAGTCGAGAACTCTGATTCACGCAAATCCCCCGATCACACCTTGGTTGACACACTGACCCAAGCTGCTGGCTCCACAGTAACCCCATCAGGCCAGTTGGTTGACATCCAGGTCAAAGCGCCGGTCAAAATCTTCCTAGACCCGATCGACCCTTTGTCAGCCAAAGAAGTCAACACATCACGTTCTAGGACTCCAGTCTTTAATTAGACCCAGACAGGATTGGATTTATTGGATTGTATAGGACAAAAGAAGGCTCAAGGTCCGTCAAGATTGTCCCCTACGCTTGCAGGTCATAGCTTGAGGTGTGACAGTTTTAGCCATATATCTAATTTTGTTTTGAAGGTATCAAAGTTTGTCAAGTCAATCAACTCCTAAGGTAATAAATTACATTTTGACCACTCTTATGCAGAAGAAATTGTCACGTTTATTTGTGTGGGCCCAATGTACTGTGAGCTGTTGATTATGTAATCTGCCAAGTGTGCGTTTCCTTGCTAATGTGAATCAACGTTGATGCATTAAGGATAGTGATTTTATTTTTGAAATTACAATTTTATTGATTTGTTTACCCAACAGACAAACAAACAGTACACACAGGTAGGTAGCAAATAGTACATTCCATACATGGCTTACCCTGATCAATTAAACAATGGATCAGTAGCAGTATTTCTAGATAAGTAGCTTTCCTGTAAAGTTGATCCACTGGTTATTCATACCTCCTCTTCACTGTGTAAACACAGACAAACAACATACAATACACAGCCTAACCACAACCCCCTCCTCCCCCAACCCCAATCAATCCCTCTCCCCTGCAGCGCTGCCCCCCCACTATTCAGATTAAATTAATGGAAACCTAGGTGATGTCCGTTCCTCCTTTATAGTTCCTCCATACAGTTTATCCAACTAACCCAGAGTGTTCCTTGCCATCATCTCAAAGAGATGCCTTCCCTTTAGCACAGAAATTCCAAAAAGGGAAGCCATTGAGTCTTATGCTTTTTTGGCTGCAGTCTCAGTTTGGCTGTTATCTGTTCCATTAATTTAATTTAATTACAAATAGACAGCCACTGTTTTACGGTGGGCAATTTATCTGTCAACCATAACCTTGTGTCCCTGCAATCAGGATCGGGAATAGATATTTGGATCTTATCTGTGTCAATCTTCACCATTCATCACAGATGGGTACTGGCCAGAGATCAGGACCCCGCAGGACTTTTTTTTTTTTAAAGGGTAGGCGGAGCCGACAAAGCATCGGCGCCGCCCTCGAGGCCGACGTACTTCGTGGCGCTCAAGGGCTGGCCGTTAGGCTGTGTCGACTCCACCTGCCTACCAGTTCTTCGTCTCCCGCCGTCGAGTTCGCCTCGTGGGAAGCTTCTCTGCAATTTAGGCCTTCAGCCTGTTCAAAAAAAATCGACGTTCAGTCCGTCGATCGTCTACCGGTTCTGGGTTCTGGGTTCTGCCTCCACTCGACGTCGCCGGTAAGATCTTTCCTTTTATTTGAAATTCTTCGACATTGAGTCTGTTTGTGGTGTTTTTTTCTCCATAGGTCATGTCTCGGTCGGAAGGCAAAAAGTCTTCTAAGACGGGTGGCCCCACCTTGAAGTCGGTGCCCGTGCGGCCGAAAATATTCCATCACTGACCCAGCACGGCCGGTGTCTTGGCCGCTCTCGACATGGATGCGGCGGCGCCTGCTTCTCCATGGATCGCCGCGCCCCCGAACAGCTGCTGCTGACAGTGGGCGAGCTCCACCGCGGGTAGGGTTCACACTCGCCGGGCCAAGCCACGCTCTCTCGGCCCTTCCTCCGGGTCCCCTCCCGGTTCTATACGGACCGAGGAAGAGGGAGCCTAGGCTACTTGTAGCCTGGCCATTGCCGAGGCTCCTCCCGGGAGCAGGCGGGAGGCGCCGCCATGGCAATCGCCCCTTCGGGGGTGAAGGCTCCCCCAGTGTCGCTCCTGTGGCTCAGAAGGCCGGGTCAGTGCCATCGCCGATGCCGTTGGTTGGCGCCCGACTCGTCGCCATGGGCCCTGGCGCGTTCCGCGGCGCCGATGCTGCTTTCCGCGATGCCGTGGGACAGATCAGCATCCTCTTCGTCATGTCTTGCTTGGCACACGAGGTTAAGTATGGCACCGTGCGGTGTGGCTCGGCGCTGTAGGGCTGTCGGTGCCGCCCTCAGCGTCATCCGCTTCGGTGCTGCTCCGCGGCACCAAAGGGCAGTCGGTGCCATGTCTGCCCCTCGGGACGTCATCGGCACCGCTCTCGGCGCCGAGGGGTCTGGCAGTGTCATCTTCGGCGCTGAGGTTGCTGCTGGGGCTGCTGTTGGCGCCGTCTCTGTCCCAGGTACCGCCCCCAGTGCTGGTGGATTTGACGGCTCCACGTCTGGCCCTGGCTCTGGACCTTTGGCCCGAGCTGCCCTGGTGCCTTCTGCAGGTCCCACCCGCGGGGTTGCGGAGGACATGGGTGCCGTCTCGGACACAGCTCTGGCTGCCGGGCCCTCTGGCAAAGTTGGTTTCGCCCACCCTCCTACTGTTTGGCTCAGAGCCTCGGACTCTACCTCTTCGGAGTTGGAGTCGAGCTCGGAGTCAGACGGGCAGTCACAACCTTCGGGGTTGTCTGCGGAGGATGGCGCTCCCGTGGTCTCATTGACGAGTCGAAGCCAGCCCCCTACTGAGGAGAGTCAGGTGGCCCCCGAGGCTAGGGTCATTGGTGCTGGCCAGCAGGCAGTGGTGTGTGCCACCATTGCTCTGCAGCCTGGCCTTGGGGGTTTCATCAACCCCTCGGTGGTGGTACCCCCTCTAGTGCTGTGTCTTGATCGCCCAACTTTGGGGCCCATTGAGAAACCTACAGGAGGGGAGGGTGCTGTTCCCTGGGTCTCTCCTTCGGTGGACGCCCAGAGATGCCAGCTACCTAGGCTGGCCCTCTCGAGGAGGAGGACTCTCTCGGACTCTGAGGTGTCGAGGGGTGTGGGGTCGGCGCATCGGCCTTTCTCTAGGGTCCACCCAGGCCCTGGGCGAAGCCGAAGTGCGGATTTCCACCCTTCCCCTTCGGGTTCCTTGAGGGAGTCCCATTCTTTTGAGGCAGGGGACCATCCTTCTGGACTTTTACGGCCCCGGTCGCCTCACTGGGGGGATTCTTCTGGGCGCAGCCAAGGCAGTACCAACGTGGTTGTACAGCTGTCGGCTGTGGAGTCTTCCGGGGCACCCTCCTCGGGTGCTCATGGTCCGCTCCCTAGCCCTGGCGGAGGTCAGCCGACTTCTTTTCTCGGCTCTGCCCCTATCTCTCTGCCACATTCTCCAGCACTCCCAGGCATTCTTGGTCCTAACGGCCCTCTCACCTGGAAGCAGTTCAGAGCGGTGGCTGCCCAGTTCCCTGCCTAAGTTAGAGCTATGGACAGCCAGGTTTTTCAACCTCCCCCCTGTGCAGCCACCCTCGGAACATATGGTGACCTCCAGCTCCTCATCCCCCTCTTCTGGGGGACAGGAACCCTCTGTCCACATCTTTCCGGCTGCTGATCTCTCCGAGTATCAGCGCTTCCTCATGAGGATGTTGGAGGACTTGCACCTTTCTCCCTCTTCCGTTAGCAATCCTGAGCATGCGGCGCACGCCTTTCTAGGTGATTATGGCGAGGCCACCCTTGTGGTGCCGCCCTGGCCTGCTCCCTTTCGGGAGGCGTCCTTGCGTTTCTGGCAGAGGCCCTTCTCCGGAATTCCTGCCCCTAGGGACCTCAGCCAGAGGTATTGCGCTCCCCCGGAGTCTCCAGGTTCTATGCCTCATCCACAGTCCGGCTTGACGCATCTGGACACCCCTGATGGGCTTCGCACCCTCCACCATGACGGCCCGGATCAAGACTCCTCAGATTTTGATTTTTGGGGGAGGAGGACCTTCTACTCGCACGGTTGCTCCTTTCTATTCCACTCACCAGGCCCACTATGCAGCCTACAACAGGTTCTTGTGGTCCACGCTAGGTCGAGTCCTAGCTGCTTTGCCCTGACTCGAACCAAACCAGACAAGCCATCGGCTCTCTGCCTGTGGCCTGGAGCTAGCAAGGCATAGCGAGGGCATCTTCTGATGCCAATGAGGAGTAGCTACCAGGGTCGTAGGGACAGCGATCTGCACCAGGAGATCGGCGTGCCTCGTCTTTCCAGTTGTCACCCTTGGCCCGGCGTGGGGTGATTTGCTCCGCCCACCAGGGAACCTACCTCTTCTCCGTAGAGTGAGACGGCGCATGCGTGGCAGCTTCCTTCCCCTCCGGGGGACCCGTCTCCGCCTCCCCACCTCGGCCTCCCAGGCCCGAAGGTACCCCCTATGTGTCACCCACTGAGGGCTAAGGGACTCTGTCCCTTAGGGTGTAAGAAACAAACCCCTTCGGGGCTTGGTACTCACCCATCTGTGATGAATGGTGAAGATTGACACAGATAAGATATGAAAATTACGTACCTACCGTAATTCTGATCTTTCTGTGTATCTTCACCATTCATCATAACCCCACCCACCATCCCCCTGGGGCCTCAGTCTCTGGGCCCCCCTCCCTCTGTGGCTCCCCCTCTCCTTTGGAGCGGGGTAAAGTAGGGACACACAGGGGGTATTCTCCTTTAAAGGGTACAGCTCGAGCAGCACTCCTTCTCTACTACATGTCTCCACCTCGATGGAGTGGGAGTTGGTGGTTGCCCTCCTCCTGTTCTCCTTCTGGTTTCCATCCAACTGTTTCAAAAAAAAAAAAAAAATCTCTTTTTTCACCAAACATCTTTCCTGAGAGAGTATTAAATCCCTGTACCTTGTCCTTCTTCCAGAATAGCCGACTCTGCTTCTGGGGTAGTTGCCAGTTATTCTGTGCCTTGAATTCTGGCAGAGAGCTTTGCTACTCCTTGCAGTACCCATACAATCTGGTGACTGACAAGGGTCTCAGATACCTTGTTACCTCTCACTCTCTCCTAAATTTTCTCCCCTCCCTTCTTCCGCTTCCAGAGATTGGGGCCCCTACCCAATCCCCTTAGTCTTCTCTCTTCTTTGCTGTCCTCTCAGTCGTTATTTCTCCTTTTGCTCAGTTTTTCCTTTTTCTGTCCCTTGGACTCTCTTGTCCCACCTTCCATCCCTTCCTCTTACGTCTCCGGCGACTCAGAACTGGTAGGCAGGCAGAGTCGACACAGCCTAACGGCCAACCCTTGAGCGCCACGCAGTACGTCGGCCTCGAGGGCGGCGCCGATGCTGTGTCGGCTCCACCTACCCTCTAAAAAGAAAAAAAAAAAAGCTCCCGCGATACCTGATCTCCGGCCAGTACCCATCTGTGATGAATGGTGAAGATACACAGAAAGATCAGAATTACGGTAGGTATGTAATTTTCATTTTGAGGGCCTTTCACTCCTGAAGGTGGTTCTCCCAGGCTCACAAAGTGGGGATTATTTGGGACTTGAGCTTGTAAAATATCACTCACATATTTGGTGACCAATGTCCAGAATTCATTAATTCTGGGGCAGCTCCAGAATATGAGTTTGTGTGTTCTCTCTAGCCCACACCCTCTCCACCACTTCCCTCCCACTGGTCCTCTGAAGTGTTTTGTAACCACAAGAGGTCCGAAATATCTGGAAATTACCTGCCAGCGAAACTCTCTCCAAAAGGGGAACGCTGTGGTTTTTTTGAACTAACCCCCATACTTTATCCCATTTGATGTTCTCTGGTAGATTTAATTCTGTCTCCCACTTTTGGTGAATAGGTCACCTAAAATTGGATGGGGGACCCTTACAGGTTTTGTATGTAGTAGAGATCAGATGGGGTTAGGTACGAAATCCTGTGTAAAAAAATACCGAACAGTAAATTACCGTAGAAAACATCCCGAAATGCCGATTTCCCGATACAGTCTAAATCCTGCTATGAAAATACAGAAAATCGGAATTTGCTGCAGACTGACCAGATGACTGATGACTGACCTTGGTGTAATGGAGCATCAAGCAATGCAGTTAGCCACAGGCAGCGTAAAACAAAGCTTTCTTGGGGTCATGCAAAACAAGGGGGCTGCAGAATTCAGTTAGCCTCAGGCAGTGTAGCATGTACAGCGTAAAACAAAGCTGTAACTGTGACACTTCTTTTCTTGGGGTCATGCAAAACAAGGGGGCTGCAGCTTGGGGGAGACAGCATCTTGGGTGTGCAGCAGCTTGGGCGGGTAGCTGAAAATCGGAAATATACGAAAATGTAAAATGGCATCAGGTCTTCAGGTGTGATGATTACCTGTTGCAAGAGTGCAGATGCAAGGCTGTAATCCGGGCTATATAGGTCTCCTGGCTACCAACCATGGCTTTCAGCAACAAACAACAATGTCGGTCCCCGAAGTTGAATATCCTGTGTGCCGATTTGTCCCTTCACAAAAAGGACGGAATAAACTGCGCAGTAGCAGGTACCTGCTGGTGAGTGAAAAGATTAATGGTGAGCGGCATTACTGGTGCTGTCAAAGCCGCAAGTTACAGAACTGCCACGGACGTGCAACTACTGTCCTTCGCAGTGGTCTGCATCTGCTAGTGAATGAAAAGGAACATAATCATTCACCAGATGCACCGAAGGCAGAAGCAATGTCCGTTTTAAAACAGAGAGCTGTAGAAACACACAATAACCCTTCACAGCTAGTGCAAGATACACTGTCCTCTGTACCCCCGAACTCAGCCAAAGCATGCCACAGAAGCAGGCATTGCTTCAAGTTATAAAGCGAGCAAGAAGAGCACATCGACCACCCAAACCACGATCACTTCAAGAGGTTAGTGTGTCCGAGGAGTTGCGGCCAGTGAATGGTCAGCCCTGGTTGCTGCGAGACACCACTGTGGGTGATGAACGCTTCTTGTTCTTCTGCACTGGGGCAATTATTGAGCGGTTGTCAAGGGCACAATATTGGATAATGGATGGGACTTTTAGGACTGTTCCCGCTATATTCCGTCAGCTGTACTCAATACACACACCTGTGGGACCTGAGGAAACTTGCAGGATAGTCCCTTTGGCGTTTGTGATTATGTCTGATAAGTCACAATGCAGTTATCAAAGATTATTTCAGGATCTACAAGACTTGGCAGACGAGGCAGACTTAATACTAGCCCCTAAGTACATCATAACTGACTTTGAGCATGCAGTTATTAATGCATGCAAAATTGAGTTTCCTTCAACTATAAATAAAGGGTGTCTTTTCCACCTGGGCCAGACTGTGTGGAGGAGGATACAGGCAAGCAGGTTAGCACAGCAGTATGGCACCGACTTGGAATTTAGCCTACTATTACGACACCTTGTTGCTCTGGCTTTTCTTCCATTGGGAGAAATTATTAGTGCTTTTCAAGAATGGAAAACTATTATGCCTGACAATGCTGCCCCTCTTATTTCGTGGTTTGAGGAACATTACGTTCTGGGTAGAGTCAGAAGAGTAATGAGAAACTGAGCACCCATCAGAAACCCTTCAATGTTCCCTCCCAAATTTTGGTCAGTCCAAGATCAGGTCGAAATGGGATTTCCAAGGACACAAAATAAAGTTGAGGCTTGGCATCGACGACTAGGGGCTTTGATAGGGTCTGCTCATTTTAGGACATACCGTTTTATAAAACAGCTACAAAAAGAGGCAATGGTAACAGAAACAACCTGTGAGAAAATACTTCGGGGTCTACCTTGGTCTCCAACAAAAGAGGTACTGCAAAAGGGAAGAAAAAATTAAAAATGTGGTTACAGTGAAAGAACAAAGAACAACTTTAGATTTTCTTCGAGGGATAGCTCACAATTTCAGCATTTAAGTGTACCTGATGCTGCTGCACATATATTTGGCAGTGAAGATGGTGCTGAGGTCCTTTCGCTGTCCCGAGTGATTTACGATACTTAGACTTGTGAATTGTAAGCCTATAGGTACCATCATCATGCAATCAATGCTACAGAGGGCTTTACGATGCTGCACAGAGATTCTGGGATTTTTTTTTTTAATTGTAAAATAAAATGCGAACATTTAATGGATGGAGCTAATAAATGAACAGATAGATTTACGATGCTGCTGCTGCCCCTGAGGAGTTGATGCTGCTACCGATGTCAAGAGATTCAGGGATTTTTTTAAATTTTAAAATAAAATACAAACTTTTAATGGAGCAAATAAAATGAACAGATGGATTTACGATGCTGCTGCTGCCCCTGAGGATTTGATGCTGCTGCCGATGTCAAGAGATTTGGGGATTTTTTTAATTTTAAAATAAAATACGAAATTTTAATGGAGCAAATAAAATGAACAGATGGATTTAATATGCTGCAGAGGGCTTTACGATGCTGCTGTCGTCCTGAAGATTTGAGGCCCCTACTGCCTGGAGTTTGGTGAGTCATTATTACTTCCCTACACTGTCACAAGCAGTCCTGTATCGCAATTTCTGTCCCTTTTTGTATGTCCCCTATCCTTGACCTAAAAGTTTACTGTTTACTGTCACTGAGGCGGGATTTAGTTATTCGTTTTTTTTTCTTCTGTATTTTGAATAATCGAGATTTTTTTTTCGGGATTTCGTCACTCGGTATTTTCCACAGCGGGAATTAGGACGGATCCTGTCCAGATGAGATTTCTCAGGTTTACTCCCCTTTGCAATACTCAGAGCTGAACTCTAGTGCCTAGTGGAGGGGGTGGGGTTGGGAATAACCCTTCCTGGCTCCAGATTGTAAGAAATGGCACAATTGTAAGTATGCATAAAAGTCTGTCTGGGGTAAAATAAATTCTGTCCTTCATTGGGTGTAATTCTTTATGATCTCCTCATCATATACCTGAGTGAATGTGCCTAGACCTCCTCTCTTCGATCTTTTGAAAATTGAATTGTCCCTCGTGGGCCCAAAATCCAGTGAATTAGAAAATAGTCCATGCACTGCTATGGTCCTCTCTAGTTTGAAGTCCCTTAATGAGGCACACCAAACCTTCACTGCATTTTTAAGCCAGGGTGTGGGCAGGGCACTGAGTCAGCCCGAGAGCTTACCATTATAGAGAATTGCCTGTAACATATCTCTCCCAGCAGACTCCAGCTCCATAGTAACCCAGCTGGGTCTACTCAGTGAAGCCTGGTAGGCAGCCAGGTGTTGTAACTGTGCAGCTCTGTAGTAACCCCCGAGGTCAGGTACCCCCAGTCCTCCCCTGTTCTTATCTAGTTTAAGGATTGCCCACTTTAACCTAGGTTTTTTTCCCAGTCCAAACAGACTTCTGATACATCCTATGAATGTCCTGCCAAAACTTCTTTGGAAGGCACAAAGGAATGGAGTCAAACCGGAACAGCATTATGGGAAGAATGTTCATGCTTACGTCTCAACCCTAACTGTGACGGATAGGGGTAGGACCGGCCACCTTTCACAATCTAACCTTATCTCCTCCAACAGCTTTTGATGGTTCAGCTGATAAAGTTTGCTGGTATCTAAAGGCATGTGGATACCCAGGTATCTGAAACTCCGTCATCTATGATAAGTTAGTTAAAGTTTTCGTTCTAGGAGACACCTCTGTTATAATTGGTAGGATTTCTGAGTTTGTCTCATTAATTTTGAAGCCAGATATGTAGCCATACTTCCTCAGGAGGGCCATTGCCTCTGGGAGAGGGGTGTCAGGATTCCATAGCTAAAGAAGGGTGTCGTCCGCATACAGTGAAATATGGTTCTAGGGACATGGATATGTTGTTCATCCACACTTATTGGCAGGTTCCTTGCTGTTTTAAATCTTGCCGGAAGGTCTTCAAGCTGGCTCCTCCCACCCACCCAGGTGGTAAAACTCTCAGCTCCGCCCCATGACGCCAGATCTTCCTTACCGCTTGGAAGCTCAGGTTCCCTCCTTAGCACTCTGCGTTTTCGACTGGTTCCTGGAAATATTGGTCTTCGAATTCATTTGGAAGTTTTTTTGAAACTGCGATCATCATCTTCTTATTCGCTGCGGCGATGGCTCATTCGTTTTCCAGCTCGCGGAGGCGCCCGGCATGTTCCTCCAGAAATGACCCACACTCCACGTGCATTTACTGTCTTGACTTTGACCATGATCCTCAACTTTGCGATTTTTGTTGTGCCCGTTCGGCCAGCTCTCTGGAGGACCGCAGGGCCCGTTCGGGGCTCGGGCGACCGGAAATTTTTCCCGCTCCGGAAGATTCCTCGGAGACTCGTCGGGCAGTGTCTGCATCGGCGGCCTCGGCTGAGCAGCTAAATTCTTCCTCCCTCCAGGGAGGGAGCAGCCGCCCCTCCCTCTTCCTCGGTCGCGGCACTTATCCCGCTCTCCTTGAGTTCTCCTCAAGCAGCTTCATTCAAGGAGCTTAGCCAGTCCCTTTTCTCGAAGGGAGAGGGACCTTGAGGACTTGTCCCTGTTAAGTCCAGTCATGAACTAAGTCCCTTGGCCGGAGGAGGATTCCCCCTCCCTGCCGGTCGACGATGGCTTGGTCGAGGATGCGCCTCTGACCGTTGGCCTCACGGTGTCCCCGTCAGGTCAGCCAGCCAGGACTTCCGTCGACATTGTCGAGTCTCTCGACCCGTCATCTGGGCTGTCTTCTGCTGGAGCCGCCATCCCTTCGCCGGTTCACCCGGCGGAGGCTGAGATTCTGCCTGTACCTTCGGGTCAACAGACCTCGGCCCTTTCTACCGAGCTGAAGCAGGAGCGGGTGCGCCCCGCTCCTTCCCAGGCCTGCCCTTGGTTCCCCCAAGGATTCGGGTCTCGGTCTCAGTCCTCCTCTCGGTCTAGCCGCTCACGCCGACCTCAGCGTTCTCGGTCGGGGCACTGAGTCAAGTGGCATTGCTGTTCTTCCTCGTCCCCCTCCTCGGATGAGGAGTGGCTTCGATGCCGTTGGCGTCGACGTTACGAGGAATTTATGTGGCAGCAGCTGTTGTTGTCCGGGAATCAATCGACCCCGATTCATTCTCCGGCTAGTAAGCAGCTGCCGCCCGTTCGGTCGATGCAGCCACTCGAGGCAGTCGAGGTGCCCTTTCCGGGGCCGGTTGCTCGTCTGATCCCTGCTGCCCCACCGTCCTCAGTGGAACCCAGGCCGGGTCATGACCTGTCCCACAGGTTATCTGTTCCCCTCACTCCCGCCCGCCCTCGGCGGATGAAGAGTGACTCAGGCCTGCAGCAGCTTTTCACAAACCCGTCAGAGCTCGAAAGGGACTCCTCTATGTTTCCTAGCAGCGAGGACCCAGGGTCTTCTCCGGAACATTCCACAGACGACAGCCCATCGTCCTTTATGGGTCTGCTCCAGCTCATCTCGGAATTCACCGGGATGCAGCTCGAGCCCGTTTCCAAACGGGTCCCTTACGGAGATTCTAGACCGAGGGGGTTCACCCTCGGAGGCCTTCCCAGTGGCTGAGGCAATTGTGGGCCCCTTGGAGCTCTGGCAGCAGCCTACTTCCTGCCCTGCACCATCGGCCAGGATGGCCAGGAAGTACTCTGTCCCTGTCGGTTCTCTGCCCGGTTTCTCGGAACGCCCCTCGGCTGAGGGGGCAGTTACCGACAATGTTTTCCAATGTTCTGGAAACGCTAGGGATGTGGCTAGGCCCCCTGACAAGGAGTCCAAGAAAATGGACTATGTCGGGCGCAGGGTTTACGCTGTGTCCTCCCTAGGCCTCCGTCAGACCAGCTCGGCTGCACTGATAGCACATTTCTCCCACGCCCTCTTGGGCTCCCTGGATGAGGTCCTCCCTCATCTCCTGGTCGACCTGCGGACCACGGTCCGGCGGGTCTGGGACCTGGGTAGGGCGGTGGCGAAACAGCAGCTCCAGACGGCTCTAGATCTGGGTGACTCCTGTGCCACATCGGTGGTGGCCGCGGTGGCCATGCGCCGCAGGGCGTGGCTGAGGTTATCCTCCTTCTCTTTGGAAACCCAGCATGAGTTGGCGGACATCCCCTTCTTGGGGACTGACCTTTTCAGCCCTGGAGTGGAGGGACACCTCCAGGGGTCTGAGAAGTCCGATGCCACTCCGGACTTGGTCACTCCCGACCGGAGGGACAAGGGCAGCTGGCAGCCTTTGCGTAAGCCCCTTTGCGCCCCGGTTCCTGTGGCTCGACCGGCCCAGCACGAGGGCCAGCAGGCATGTGTGGGCAACCTGACTCCAAACCAGCGTCTTCCTCCAAAAGGAAGCAGGGAGGTAAAGGTCCGAGAGCTCCCTCGGCCTCTTCCTCCCCCAAGCCTGCTCAGTGACGGGCTAAGGGGCGCTGTCCCCGGCCCCATCACCCCTACCCAGGTTCCCCCGTGGGGGGACGGCTCCGTACCTCCTCCACTTGGTCCGCTTCCCAGACCTCTAAGGGTCGGAGGTGCTAAGGGAAAGCCCTGTCTCGGATTTGCGAGCAGGTCCCACCCTCTTTGTCGGCCCACTGAGCCGACTTGCCTGGCCCTCTAAATAGAAGTAATCAGGAAGGTTGCGGATCCTCCTTCTGACCCTGGGTTTGTGTCCAGAGATCCCTGGTCTCATACGGATGGGGGGCTTGCGCCCCATTCTTCTGCACTTCTGGATGGTCTCTCTGGCTTAGACTTCCCATCCTTACAACGGGCGTGTGGCTTCGTTCCTGGGCCTCCAGGACGCACTTACTCCTCGTTCTGTCCATTTCCGGGGAGACTCCTCCTTTTCCTAGTAGGGATCTCCTTACGAGTTCCAGGCCAGGCCCATCGCTCTCGGCCCAGCAGCTTTCTGCGGCATCGAGGGGCCCGGGCATAACCCCAACCGGATGGCGGCCTGATTTCAACCCTTTCTAGGTGGAAGGGGTCGATCCAGAGTTCTGGGTGTCAGGCGGGTCTCCTGTTATCGGAGCCACATTGGAACTCGTGCCTTAGCGGGTGATCCTTCTTCAGGACCAGGCTCAACTCGAGTCCAAGCTCGGCTCCCGGCAGACAGGGCTGAGGTTCTTCCTCCCTTACCTGGTCAGGTCTGACCGGGCAATCACGCCCTGCCGGGACCTCCTGCTCCTCCTGAGCCTCGTGGCGGCTGGCCCAGCGTGGTTTGTTTCATGCGTTCCCCTTGGGGGGACGGGCCACCCAGCGGTCACAGTGCTGCGTTCCTTTGGACCAGTTCATGACTACGGCCCAGGAGTTAGGGAACGCTCTCCTTCGGACCGTTCCAACTCTTGCAGGAGTACATCCTGTTCGTCCGCCCCAAGTCGACGGTCTGCTCCGACCGATGCTTCTCGGATGGGTTGGGGTGCCCATCAAGGGGAATACAGAGTGCTCCGCCTCTGGTCCTCTCGGGAGTCCCGATGTCTTTCCTACCCGCTGGAGCTCACGGCGGTCCACTTGCTTGCACCGTTCGCTCCGTTTGTGCGGGGTCCAGTGGTTTAAGTCCGGGTGGACTACACCATGACCATGTGCTACCTACCCTGCCAGGCTCGGACGAGCCCCTTGCATCTCATAAGAAGGTTCTCCGTATTGGGTCTTTCGCGCAGCTGGGAGGCGGTTCCTAGCCATTCGATGGCAGGAGCCTCCAGCACCCTGGCTGATGCCCTAAGCCGGGCATTAGGCTGCGCCTCACGAGTGGTCTTCCCTGCCGGAGGTAGCACAGGATCTTCTCCCTCCTTCCCTCTAGGGAGAATACGAGGCCGAGACTGTCTCATGCCCGCCCCCTTAGCAAGGTTTACTGTAGGGGATGCCGTCGAGGCCGCGGACCCCGAGCCTCTTCCACGCCTCTCCCCCATTTCCCTTGACCCACGGACAAGGTGAGGAGGGACTAGGTGCAGGCGATGCTGGTAGCCCCAGACTGGTTGGCCAGCTCTGGTATCCAGCTCTCCTCAGTCTCAGCCCCAGGCTCCCGAGGCGGCTTCCAGCCCGCCCGGCCCTGATCTCTGTTTTCAGGGGAAGGTTTTCCATCTGGACCTTCGATCCCTGCACCTAAAGACCTGGTCCCTGTGCGGCTAGGGGCCAGGCCTGGGGTCTTTCGGTGCGGTCCTCGATGTTTTTCGAGGCGTCCTGCCGGGAGTCGGCCAAACATGCTCGCCTTCAAATGGTAGAACGCTCCATTTGATGTTGGGACAGGGTCTGGGGCCCCTCTCCTGTTCCTCGGCGACCATTCTGGACCATCTGCGGTCCATCCTTTTGAACCAGGGCTTCGGCTGACGACCCTCTGGGTGCTTCTGTAGGTCACCCCTGTCTTCCAGGCGTGGGCCGGAAGGCAGTCGGTGGCGCAGAAAAGGTGATCTGGCGCTTTCTAGGTCTCGATCACACCTCCCCTTCGGGGAGAGTATGCCCATTCTGTGGGATCTGCGCTGGTATGGGCTTAGCCCACGGGCAAGCCATTCGAACCTTTGTACAGGTGCGAGTCCCCACCTGTTGTGGAAGAACACCTTCTTGGGGTTACTCTGCCATCCAGAAGGAGGGGGGGAGTTCCAGGCGCTCCTTTGAATCCCCCTGTCTGGTCTTCCACAGGGACAAGGTTGTCCTGCGCCCCACCCGAAGTTCCTTCCGTTGGCGGTGGCGGAGTTTTTCTCCCTATCCGGGTATTGCCTCTGCTAGGGTTCATCCCCATTCACACCTCGGAGGCCGTATATAGGTTCCTTTGGAACCCTATTTAAACGCTCACCTATCCAGGGAGCGTAGGGCTGAAGTTCAGGAGAGGTTCGCCAGCTGTTTGTCATCTACGCTGAAGCCACACCTGGCAGACCTGCAGCCAAGCGGACGATAGGCAGGTGGGTCACCTCCTGCATAGGTCTCCGCTATAGGTGGGTGGGCATGGAGCATCCCGGAGGGATAAGTGCTCATTTTACCCGCCCTTCCGCTGCGTTGGTGGCTGCTTCCGAGGATACTCCTGTTCATGATATCCGCAGGGCTTCTACCTGGAAGCAAGCTTTACTGTTTCCCCTTCCACATCGACCTTGGGTCACGCCAGGATGTTGGTGGAGGCCTCGGTTCTTCAGTCTTTATATCTAAGTAGGGGGTGTGCGCCTTGCCTCCCTCCTCCTGGAGAACTGCTAGGAGTCTGCCAATAAGTGTGGATGAACAACATATCCATGTCCCTAGAAATACAGGTTACTCACCTGTAACAGGAGTTCTAAGAATGGTATATATGTTGTTCATCCACATTCCTCCAACCTCCCGGCTTGACGCACAACCTGGCTTCCAGCGGGCTAGATCTGGCGTCATGGGGCGGAGCCGAGAGTTTTACCACCTGGGTGGGTGGGAGGAGCCAGCTTGAAGACCTTCCAGCAAGATTTAAAGCGGCAAGGAACCTGCCAATAAGTGTGGATGAACAACATATACCATTCCTAGAACTCCTGTTACAGGTGAGTAATCTGTATTTATCCACCGATCCTATCTGCACCCCCTTAATAACAGGAGAGTATCTAAAGGCCTCGGCCAGGGGCTCCATACAGAGGGCGAAGAGCAGGGGGGACAGAGGACACCCTTGTCTAGTTCCTCTTTCTATGGAAAACAACTGTGAGAGTACCCCGTTCACAACAGACTTGGGCTGAGGGGTGGGAACAGAGGGCTGCTACCCAGGCTCAGAACTTGGGCCCAAAGTAAGGATAGCGATTTTAATAATTTAAAAGTAAATTAAATATCACCCACGTCTTCTTGAATGCAGTCCACTGACCTGTTGCCTCTGGTCTTAGACCAAGACCAGGAGAAGTCTTGGTATTCACCATTTCCCTTCAAGATCCACTACCAGTCTCCACCGGCTGTTGAAGTCCAGGCCATTTTCTTATGGGTAGAGCAGGTCCCGCCAGCATCGGTGCTTCTGCTGTCGGCACCACGTTAAGTGGTGCCATTGTTGTTCTTTACCCTCATCCTCTTTAGGTGAGGAGAGGCTTCAGTGCAAGTTGCGTCAATGCTACGAGGACTTTGTGTGGCAACAGCTGGTCTTTACTGTCCTTGGCCTTTCTTGATTTCATCTTGGATTTAACGAGTATGCCTATGGAGCCCATGCTAAAGTAGGTTCTATACCAGCTGACAGAGGTCTTCAACTGAGGAATCTCCTACAGAGGCTTTCCTGGTGATTTAGCGGCTATTCTCTGCCTTGCTCTGGAGATTTGTCAGTACCCTGCTTCCTGCCCAGAATCTTCAGCCAGGATGGCCCACAAGTATGCAAGTTCTGCTGACTCCCTTCCTGGGTTACAGAGCATCCTGCCAAGGGCTGATGGCAGACTCAGTTTTTCGGTGCTCAGGTAACACCGGACAAAGAGACAAGCCATTGGACAAGGAATCCAAGAAGGCCAACATGCTCAGCCTTCTGATGGCCCATTTTTCCCATGCCCAGCTGGCTTCTTTGGGTGAGGTGCTTCATCATGTCCCTGTGAGCCTTCAGACAACAGCCAAGCAAGTTCGAGATCAGGGCCCAGCTGTGGCCAAGCAACAGCTCTAGATGGACATAGGGGACTCCTGTGCTCATTCCATGCTGGCCGCAGTGGCCATGTACCACAGGGCTTGGCTAAGGATCATGACCTTCATGGCAGACACTCGGCACAAGCTGGCAGATGTTACATACATAGGTTATATACATAGGTTACTACAAGCCAGAAGACTAAAGTCCATAATGCTTGCCATTTAAGTTAGCTAAGAGTTTACACAAAATTTGGTAGAATTAGTCATCACCGAATCCAAGTTAATTTTAAAACAGTCCATGCTTGGACTATCTACCACTAGGATTGGAAGGCTATTCCAAACTGGGATAATTCTTAAACTGAACCAGTATTTCCTTCTATGGGTGTGCCATTTGCTCATCAACAGTTGTTTGTTATGTTTCTGGTGACTGACTCTTAAGTTCTGATTTAATTAGCCCTAATCCTGTTGCAAGGGTAGAGTCCCTTAATGAGCTATATATATGAAACACAAATCTCCCCTCAATCTTCTATAATTCAAGGTACACATGTTCAGAAGTTTAAGCCTTTCTTTGATGTGCCCTTTTTGGGTATCGAGCTGTGAAATCCAGAGGTCGAGGCTCACCTCACCCATATAGAAAGTTCCAGGCTCCCAAGACGTCTGCAATTCCACCCAGACCTGCTTTCCATTAATCAAGGTAAGGTACTCCACCTGGATCTTCAAGCCCTGCCCCAACAGTCTGAGTTCGAGGCTTTGGGTCTCTCTGAGGATGTCCCTGCAGTTGTGGATGCATTCAGAAGGGAGTCTACCAGGAAATGCCATGCCTTCAAATAGAAGAGATTTCACATTTGGTGTCATGGCAAGGAGTTGGACCCTTTGTCCTGTCCAGTGGTTAGCATTTTTGGATTACCTGTGGTCCCTCTTCAAAGGGGGCCTTCAGTCAATAACCCTTAAGGTGTACCAGGTAGACATCTTTGCTTTTCAGGCACTGGCCAGTCAGCAGTCGGTGCTGCAGGAGAAGGTAGTCTGGTGCTTTTTCAAAGGCCTTGACTACATTTCCTCTCTGGTGCGTGAACCACCCCCGCATTGAGATTTGCTGCTGATTTTGGCAAAGATCATGGGCAAGCCATTTAACTGATGCACAGATGTGAAATGTCTCCCCTGTAATGCCCCAAAGTTGGGGCATCCCAGAAAGCCTAAAATTAATAAATAAATTAGGGGTTCACAGGTGCTTAGGGTACCTGTTGTAGGTGTAGGCAGCAGGGTACTATGATAAGGGGGCCTCTGAAAATAAAAATTCACCTCCTTATAATGGGAAACTGTAAAATAATGCAGAGAAGTGCCCTGTGCACTTTACAGTATGGTCAAAAAGCAGATTTAATAGCAACGTGTGTCACAATGGCTTGGATGGAATGCTGTGCTGAGTGGCTCATGCACAGCATTCCACTCCAGCCACTCTAAAACCCAGGGGGGTTCAAGTTTAAAAAAATATTCTTCTGCTTGTCAGGTGATCCTGGGCAGTGGTTGAGGAGACAGGACACAGAAGTCAGGGGACAGTTTACGGATTACCTTGAGTTGAAACCGTCCCTCTGGGCTTGCTGTGGTCCTGTGCTGCCTCCCCTGCTTGAAGACTCCTTGTTCTGCAGTCGGTGGTGCCATCGGGGCACCACAAAGTAGAAAACGGCCGTTTACCATGGTTTGGGCTTGTTAGCACCGTCGTTTTATTATTTTACCCCTACCCGGTTGTTTTGTTTAAAAAAAAGTTTAATTTTCGGTCCCACGTCGACGGCACTGAAGCGCCGCATCGTCGCTCTCCCTGTCGGTCTGCCGAGGCCCCCTAGTCGTCCCCCCAGCCACCTGTACATCCCCTCCCACTGCCAGCATCCCTTCCGCCTCCTGACAGCACAGCAATCCTCCTTCTGCCTACTCAGCGGTGAGTCGGCGGCAGCTGCAGCTGTGACAGCCCATTTCTGGGAGACTCTTTATTTTGGTGTGAGAAAGCGCAGTAGGCGCATAGAAAGGCGGCCGAGCGCCGCAGGGGCATCGGGTCGCTAGGACCCTGAATTTAAATATGCACGAGGGAGGCGGGATTAGCGACGCCCATAGGAGGGGCTTGGAAGTAAGGCCAAATCAAGGCCTCATAAATATTCAAAGAGGGGGCAGGTCTGAAGGAGGAGCAGAGAGATTGAGTGGCAGCAGCTCTCAGTGAGCTAAAGAGATTTAAAGGGGCCCTGCCACTTTTGGCCATAAAGAGATTTAAAGGGGCAATTCAGGCAAAATATAAAGTGGGGCGCCAGGCCCAATTGGAAGTGGGGCACCAGGCCCAATATAAAGTGGGGCACCAGGCCCAATGTAAGGTGGGGCACCAGGCCCAATGTAAGGTGGGGCACCAGGCCCAATACAAGGTGGGGCACCAGGCCCAATTGGAAGTGGGGCACCAGGTCCAATGTAAGGTGGGGCACCAGGCCCAAGTCTTGGTAGGGCGTTAGGCCCGAGGTAAAAGTAGGGCATTAGGCCTGAGGTAAGGCGTGGTACTAAAGGGGAGGCCCTGGTCTAGTGTAATAGGGAAAGCCAGCCTAGTGGTACTAAAGGGAGGCTCCGGCCTAGTGTAATAGGGCAAGCCAGCCTAGTGGTACTAAAGGGAGGCCCAGGCCTAGTGTAATAGGGCAAGCCAGTCAAGTGGTACTAAAGGGAGGCCCTGGCCTAGTGTAATAGGGCAAGCCAGCCTAGTGGTACTAAAGGGAGGCCCCAGCCTAGCGTAATAGGGCAAGCCAGCCTAGTGGTACTGAAGGGAGGCTTCCTTAGCCATGACATCCAGGAAGAGATCCTATTCAGGAAGACCCTACATTTAGGAATAGGGGTTCGTCTAAGAGTGCTCGATTTGCCTATATTGGGAAATTACTGTAACTACTGTAATGCTTACGCCATGGCTATTGTCTAAGTACCTGAACTATTGCTCTAAGTACCTGAACTATTGCTCTAAGTACCTGAACTATTGCTCTAAGCACTTGGACATTGGCCCTCATCAGTAATAATTACTACTAAAGTTATAATTTGCCCTCTGGCAAATTATTTTATCATTCCACAGTTCTTTGGGCATTTTTCAGTTATATGGTTATTACTGTATGAAGACAGTCTCAACCTTCTACCACACTGCAGTCCCATAGTGTGGTCTGCAATACCACGTACTCAGAATCAGTTTCTACTCAGAAAAAGACGTCCTCTCAGCATTCTTCACTCCTGTGGGATCATCCATCTGCTCATCACGTCTGTCTGTGTTGTCCGCCGAGGTCGAGTCCGTCGCCAGTCGTACAAGTTGTACCCGCCGTTTCTTGTTTTCACAGCTTGAAAGTACGTCCGCCGA
This sequence comes from Neoceratodus forsteri, assembly GCA_016271365.2. Taxonomy (NCBI): domain Eukaryota; kingdom Metazoa; phylum Chordata; order Ceratodontiformes; family Ceratodontidae; genus Neoceratodus; species Neoceratodus forsteri. The sequence continues at coordinate 743,178,938 of CM057449.1, forward strand.
AATGTATCACGACAGCCGTGCTAGTGTCATTCCATTTGGTTCCTCAGAATCAGTACTCAGAATCAGTTTCTACTCAGAAAAAGACGTCCTCTCAGCATTCTTCACTCCTGTGGGATCATCCATCTGCTCATCACGTCTGTCTGTGTTGTCCGCCGAAGTCGAGTCCGTCGCCAGTCGTACAAGTTGTACCCGCCGTTTCTTGTTTTCACAGCTTGAAAGTACGTCCGCCGAAATGTATCACGACAGCCGTGCTAGTGTCGTTCCATTTGGTTCCTGTTCCAGATGTCCAGAAGTTGGACACCCTCTACAGAAGAGTGAGTTTATCCTGGAGAACCTAGTCTGTGCCCCCCTGGTCGTTCGCCAAAAGTCAAGTCCGTCGAAGCCCAGTACAGGACGCAACTACCGTTTCTTTGTTTTGTGTTAGTTCCTGATCCTAGGATTGCAGAGTCAACCATCATCTCTTCAGATTCTTATGGTTCCTGGTCCTGTCAGAGTTTCTTCTGAGTTTAGCTGGCCCTTGGAGTGCCGTAGCATCAATCAGGTCTAGGTAGTCCTCCATTGGATTCATCGCCACGCAGGTCTTGATCTATCTTCTTCCTTGGCAACCCTGGAAGTTGGTTTGGCCGAGGAACCCTTTGTTTTCAGTGTGTTATCTCAGAAACCAGCTGCTTTGGTTCTACATTCCGGCAGCCTTGGAAAGAGTGGGCTTTTGCCAAGGAAACATATGGTCTGTTTACCAAACCTCTCACTATCCCAGTGGCCTTAACTAGGTCTTTGCTGGGAATTGTGATTAGAGTTCTAGAGTTCTGTTTTATTTCCCTTGTAGCTACCAACGAAGAACAGCGGTGTACACGAAGACGCCGGATCCCTGGACTCTTGTAATATCTAGACTCTGATGGAAATGTGTGGTGATAATTACCCTAATACAGTTCTGAGTAGCTTATGTCACCTGATCCTCGTCTAAGAGTATCGAAGTGTAGAATAATTTCAGAATAAGAGTGGCAGGAGGCCCATAGTCTATTCTTGTGGTAATAATCTTAGTAGCTGTAGGTAAAAGAATTTCTCTGTTTATTGCCCCATTGTTCTCGGGCAACTGCTCCTCCTTCTTGTGACTGTGTCTCTCTAACTTTGGTACAAAATAAACGCCCTGCGGGCATTGAAGCACTAGGTTGACTCCTGCCTCTCCTTGTCTGGGTAACGGTTATCCTATCCACATAATTCGGACCTTGGTGCCTCGCTCATCTCTTTTCACCACCTTTAGAGTAGAGCACACCACAGAGCACCTCTAGACCATCACAATAAAAAAATCTTTCTTGGCGTAGTCGGCAGGATAGAGATATGGGTTTGTTCATGAGAAAGGGTTACCACAGTACAACACAGTTGTATCACTAATTTAAAATCCAATATAGTTGTATCACTAATTTAAAATCTGACCAAAATAGCTACTGCAAATATAATATGCGTTTTCAATAGATGGTCATCTCAAGAGATACCTGACATAGTTTCAAAGTTTTAGCTTCGGTCCTTTTTTTTTTAGATGGCCATCTATGTAAAATACACATATTTGCAGCAGCAAATTGTGACATGCAAGATGAGAATATGTTGTGTGTGTGACATTCTGCATATGCCTTGCCTGTTGTTAATAAAAATCATTAAAAAATGGTGTGGTGTGTCTCTTTTTTAAGTTTACATGCTTTCTCCCTGATTTCCACATTGGCTATTGTAAACTTTCTGTACAAATTACCGAGAAGGCTAAAGTTAAAATGCCCCACAAATGTTTTGCTCCCGAGTTTCTGTCCTAGGAATTCCCCCTGTGCTATGAAAAGGTTCCGAGGTACGCGGCTGCCAATGATTTTATACAATCCCACGCTCTCCCTTTCATTGTGGTGCAATTTAACCCCAGGTCTCCATTTTGTGTCTCTATTCCCCGTATGTGAGTGCGCCACTACGCGACCTGACTCATTCACAGCAGTACCATGGCGTGATGTAAGGGGACGTCAGCAGTACGCAGGTTCTGATGAGCCATAAAAGCTTAGTACTGCTTAGCTGAGTCCCCTTTGCTCGCGATTCCTCGGCGTGTTTGGACAGCTGTGTCCACCTCCAAGTATCCTGTTGACTGCGCCATGCCACTCTTCGGACCACGCTGTGTGTTGCGCCACTGGCTGTTTGCTGCGCCACTTGAGATACAGAGGTAAGAATATTTTCCACAGGCAGCTGCCGCTGGGGAGTATAATTTGTTTCTTGCTGCATTTTCTGCATTTCTACAATAAACAAGCATTGTTTGAGCTTAGTACTGCTTAGCTGAGTCCCCCTTGCTCGGCGTGTTTGGAGAGCTGTGTCCACCTCCAAGTACCCTGTTGACTGTGCCACTGGCTGTTTGCTGCGCCACTTGAGATAAGAATATTTGCCTTCATTTCTACAATAAATGAGCCACAGGGGAGCCATGTAGCAACAGGAAGGTGCCAAGTAAGCAAGTAAGCAAGAGCAAATATGATTTGTCAAGAGGAGCACACTAAATCTATTTTTGGTTTTATTTGGTGTGGTTGATGTGAACCCTAAGGGAGTCTCTCATAAGGGTTGCAGACAGTTTGCTTTATTTGATTGATTTGTGTGGTTAAATGCATTGAAAGTCTTGCCCATTGCAAATGCCCATTGGTGCTTTTAATAATGTGTTGTGTGGACCACTATCTTTTGGGATAGAAACTTCTGGTTAAACTTTGTTTTACAGTTGCAGTCAATTGTCCAGGTATGTTTATTATTTGTAAAAATCAAGATAAGGCAGGCAATTTTTTTTTTACAGGTGTGTTTGCTAAATTTTGGTTTTGAGGATGGTGACCTTCTGAAGAACGCTTGCTTTCTTTGGTGGGTGGTGTATAAGCACACCTGTATACGAATTGTCCTGATTATTACTGTTTTGTTCTGTTTTATTAATGCTTAATTTTGTAATTGCTGCCATTATGTCTTAAAATGAGATGGTTTGGGGTAGGGGGCCAGGTGATGTATTTTTCCAGGCCAGTTTAAGGCTCGGCCATCTTGAGTGCCATGTGCCTGGAAAGATGCATCATCTGGGGCTGGTGTTCAATGCTTTGCCTTACTCCTGTGTTAAAATATGTTTTTTTGTTTTGTTTTTTAATGTGAGATGCATGTGCAGACAGCTTTTGCTTCCAGGTGTTGTTGTCCACAGAGGCTCACGCAGCCATCTTGAGTGCCATGCTTTCTTGGCTCGTGGGTGATGGAAAGATGCTAATGCTGAACTGTGACTACTGCCTTTTTGTTTAGTGGCGGGGGGGGGGTGACCAGGAGATGCATTGTTCCAGGCCTGCTTAAGGCTTGGCCAGCTTGAGTGCCATGTTCTGTCTTGGTTTGGGTGGGGGGTTGTTGGAAAGGTGTAGGCCGAGAAGCATGCCTGGAAAGATGCATGAGCTAGACCTGGTGTTTTATGCAACGTTTTGTCATATGGAAAGCTGCTGTGTCTGGATTATTATTGTGCTGCATTGTGCTGCCTTTTTGTTTAATGTCAAGGCTTGTGGCTTGGGGGGGGGAAGTATTTGTGCTGCATTTTACATGATTGCTGCCTGTCTGGTTTGAAGATAGACTTAGTGGGATCCAGATGATGCATTTTTCCAGGCCTGCTTAAGGCTCGGCCATCTTGAGTGCCATGTGCTTTCTTGGTTTGGGGGGGGTTGGTGGAAAGGTGTAGGCCGAGAAGCATGCCTGGAAAGATGCATCAGCTGGACCTGGTGTTTTATGCAACGTTTTGTCGTATTACTGAATTCTGTGATTGAAATGTTTTTTAATTTTTTTAAGTGAGACGCTGAGGCGTTTGTTTCCAGATGTGCTTGTCCACAAAGGTTCACTCGGCCATCTTTAGGGAGGCGCTTTCTTGGCTTAGAGTGGTGAATATGCACACCTGGAAAGCTGCTGTGTCTGGATTATTATTGTGCTGCCTTTTTGTTTAATGTCAAGACTTGTGGCTTGGAGGGGGACCAGGAGATGCATTTTTCCAGGCCTGCTTAAGGTTCAGCCATCTTGAGTGCCATGTGCTTTCTTGGTTTGGGGGGGGGGTTGGTGGAAAGGTGTAGGCTGAGAAGCATGCCTGGAAAGATGCATCAGCTGGACCTGGTGTTTTATGCAACGTTTTGTCGTATTACTGAATTCTGTGATTGAAATGTTTTTCAATTTTTTTATGTGAGACGCTGAGGCGTTTGTTTCCAGATGTGCTTGTCCATAAAGGTTCACTCAGCCATCTTCAGGGGGCGCTTCCTTGGCTTAGTGAGTGGTGAATATGCACACCTGGAAAGCTGCTGTGTCTGGATTATTATTGTGCTGCATTGTGCTGCCTTTTTGTTTAATGTCAAAACTTGTGGCTTGGGGGGGACCAGGAGATGCATTTTTCCAGGCCTGCTTAAGGCTCGGCCATCTTGAGTGCCATGTGCTTTCTTGGTTTGGGGGGGGTTGGTGGAAAGGTGTAGGCCGAGAAGCATGCCTGGCAAGATGCGTCAGCTGGAGCTGGTGTTTTATGCAACGTTTTGTTTGCAGGCAAGTGCAGGTGGGCCTCCATTTTGTTTGCAGGCAAGTGCAGGCGTGCCTCCATTTTGTTTGCAGGCAAGTGCAGGCGGGCCTCCATTTTGTGTGCAAGGAAAGTGTGGATGTGCTTCCATTATGTTTGCAAGGCAAGTGCAGGCATGCCTCCATTTTGTTTGCAGGCAAGTGCAGGCGTGCCTCCATTTTGTGTGCAAGGAAAGTGTGGGTGTGCTTCCATTGTGTTTACAAGGAAAGTGCAGGCAGGCCTCCATTTTGTTTGCAAGGAAAGTGTGGGTGTGCTTCCATTGTGTTTGCAAGGAAAGTGCGTGTGCTTCAATTGAGTTTGCAAAGGAAAGTGCAGGCGGGCCTCCATTTTGTTTGCAAGGAAAGTGCGGGTGTGCTTCCATTGTGTTTGCAAGGAAAGTGCAGGCGAGCCTCCATTTTGTTTGCAAGGAAAGTGCAGGCGGGCCTCCATTTTATTTGCAAGGAAAGTGCAGGCGGGTCTCCATTTTGTTTGCAGGCAAGTGCAGGCATGCCTCCATTTTGTCTGCAGGCAAGTGCAAGCAAGTGCTCTACTCTACCTCGTGCAGCGTCACCATGTGTGCTGCTCTACTCTACCTCGTGCGGCGTCACCATGTGTGCTGCTCTACTCTACCTCATGCGGCGTCACCATGTGTGTTGCTCTACTCTACCTCGTGCGTCACCATGTGTGCTGCTGTTACTCTACTCGTCTGGTCACCACATGTGTGCTGCTCTTCTCTACCTCGTGCGGTGTCACTATGTGTGCTGCTCTTCTCTACCTCGTGCGGCATCACCATGTGTGCTGCTCTACTCTACCTCGTGCGGCATCACCATGTGTGCTGCTCTACTCTACCTCGTGCGGCATCACCATGTGTGCTGTTCTTCTCTACCTTGTGTGGTGTCACCATGTGTGCTGCTCTACTCTACTTTATGCGACATCACCATGTGTGCTCTACCCTCGTGCTGCTCTTCTCTACCTCATGCGGCATCACCATGTGTGCTGCTCTACTCTACCTCGTGCGGCATCACCATGTGTGCTGCTCTACTCTACCTCATGTGGCATCACCATGTGTGCTGCTCTTCTCTACCTCATGTGGTGTCACCATGTGTGGTGCTCTACTCTACCTTGTGCGACATCACCAAGTGTGCTCTACCCTCATGCTGCTCTACTCTACCTCGTACGGCATCATCATGTGTGCTGCTCTACTCTACCTCGTGTGGCACCACTGTTTTGCCGTGTCCTCCTCGTTCTTTTCTGTGAGTGAATTTTTTTTATTATATTGTGTGTTTTTTTATAATGGCATCTTTTCTTTTTTTATCATGGATAGTTTTGGAAAGAAAAAGATGGATCAAAGTGAAACAAGAAGATGTCAAACACCATGTGTGTCTGCTGCTGACTTGCTTCGGGGGGCTTTGAAGAATTGTCCTGTACCACTCACAGTAAAAGAAAGAAGTCAGTGGTACTGGAATAACTTAAGAAAGGATCCACAATGCATCCAGGAGTATAAAGAAAAAGCAAAAGGACGTGCACGGAAGCACAGACAGAAAATGACCGAAGAACAACGAACACTTGCTAGAGAGAAAAGTTGGTTGCGAATGCAGGAAGCCAGGAAAAGGAAGAGGGACATGACACCAGATACTGTAAAGCCTTCTGTAACTAAAACAACTAAACAAACAGCAGAACAGAAAAGAGAATACTGGAGAGAGAGAAAAAGAGAACAACGCATGATGACGACTTCACAAAAACGCAGAAGAATCAATGAAAAATGATGACAAGGATACCATGAAGTAAAGAAGATGTGGACTGTCACCAGTTCTTTGACCACAGCCACTAACACCACAAACTGTATGGAAATGCAAGTGAGCATACTGTCCAGCACAACGGAAACACAAATGGGAACACCCTTCATTACCAGTACAACCATGACAGCGCTTGCCTTGGACGAAAGCACAACACCAGTGATGGAACCAAGGTCAGAAAGTGCAATTAGAAAGGCTGTGCAGAGAGCACGTGAAGGACTGCCCAGGTCCCCAACCAGGTTTGCTGCAACAGTCTCAAAAGTTATCTCTTTGGCCACTCCAAAAAAACAGGCTGCCCTCTCAAGGTTCGGATGTCGCACTAAACTGGACAATAAGTTAGTGGAAGTCCTTCACCAAAAATTACATTTGTTTAAACAGTGCAACAGGAAGGCAGACAAAGAACTGAAAAAAGAATTCATCAGCAGGTTTCTTGTTCTGAAAAAGTACCGCCTACTACAAAGAGCAAGCACGTGCCTGGGGATCAGTTGGAGAAGAATGATGAGGTATCGAAGAGCACGCAAGTTAAGAGGAGTACCAGGCACAAGCTGGGAATATCTGAGGAGCTGCAGAAGAAAGTAGATAATTTTTTCAATATATCAGCAACATCGCTTCCACACAAGAAGGCATTTTCTAAGCGAACCGGAAAAGCAAGATCATCCTTAGACAAAACTCTGAAAAGGCTGCACCAAGAATTTCGTGAGCAGAACCCAGATGAGAAAATTGGACTAACTAAATTCAGCAGTCTCCGTCCTGATAACATTAAACTCGCACAGGATCAAAAACTGGACCACTGTCTCTGCAAGTATTGCACCAATGGCAAACTAAAGGTGTTAGCAATAAAGCAATTTGACGAGCAGAAAAAAATGGAGTGCACAATATCCAATATTTATGAAGCAGTAGAGCTGACAATGTGCCCAAAGAAGGAAGGTGAGAAATTCTTTAAAAAGTCCTGCATTGAAAAAAACTGCAAAACGTGTAGCACTTCTGCTATTGACAAATCATTGGAAGAACTTTTACAGACACATGGAACTGAGGAGGTGAAATGGCAACAGTGGGACAGTGTGACCATTTCCAGGGTCATAAATGGATCAGAAAGTAAACAAACAAGAAAAGTCATGAAGAAAAGCATGCCATTTTGATGTCTGGTTCAAGTCTTGAAGGAGGACCTCCAGTTTTTGGGTCGACACCTACACGTAGCATCCTGGCAACAACACCAATTCAAATCACTCAAAGATAACCTTCCCGACAGCTGGGTATTGATGGGTCTAGACTTTGCAGAGAACTACACATGCAAGTACCAGGATGAAATTCAGTCGTGCCACTTGCACCATGAGCAAGCGACTGTTCACCCTGTAGTGACATACTACAGGTGTGAAAGATGTACAGACTTAGTTACACAGTCACTTGTCTTCATATCTAGTGATCTCAAACATGACCACCACGCAGTTCTGCATTTCGTGAACATGTCCAATTCCTACCTCAGAAACATCGGTGGCATCAATATTGAGAAACAGATACACTTTACTGATGGGTGTGGGAGTCGGTACAAATCAAAATGGACCTTCCAGAACATATCATTGTCTCCATTACTACATGGATTCCCAATGGAGCGTGCATTTTTTGGATCTAGGCATGGAAAAGGACCCTCAGATGGTGAGAGTGCGGAGGAGAAGTCACGTGCAACCCTAGCTGTACAGTCCCGGCAGGCTATCATTTCAAATGCTGCACACCTCTTTCAGTACTGCAAGAGGAATTTAACAAAGCAGCCTGCCATCGAAGGTTGCACTCATTATCGTAGAACATTCTTCTGGGTTGGTGATGGAAAAATTAGCAGAAATGCAGGACCAGTACTAAAAACAATAGCTGGCACATGAAAGGTTCAGAGTGTCCAACCAGCGGTGGATGGTGTTGAAGTCCGAGACTACAGCTGTTTCTGCGGGCCCATGCAGAAAGGAGGATGGTCAATGTGAAAATGCAAGATATGGCAGTGGATGGAAGAAGAGGATTATTCAGACTGCACCTGGCTATGTGTCTTCAGTGAAGGAAAAAGAAACTTCAGGGCCCCCTACATTGCCTATTCCGGTCTCCAGTGCAATCATTCGCACACCCTCTCCCTCTTCGGTTATTAAGAATCATGTGCCCACTACATTGCCATTTCCTGTTTCCAGTGCTATCACCAGTACACCCACTCCAACTTCAGATATCACACCTCCAATGATAACCAGTACGTCTACTGTTGTGAACCAGATTAGTGAACATGCTGCCGCGTTGACAGATTCTGCAGCCAGCACAACCAATACAACTGTTTCCAGCACAGCCAGCACAACAGCCAATACAGCTGTTGCCAGCGCATCGACCAGAAAACAAAAGAACTATGACCACATACAGACAAGCCAGTTTTATGCCGTATATTACTGGAACACATTTTACATTGGACAAGTAACATCATTAGATGAAATGAAACAAGAATTTGAATGTAAATTTTTGCAATGGAGGAGAGATGGCAAATTCTATTGGCCACGGCATCCAGATATTGATGTCATAAAGGGAAGATGACTTTTTTATGGACCAGTAACAATGCAAGGACAAGGACAAGAAAAATTCGACATATCACCAGATGACCTAAAAAACATTGTCAACAAACATGAAAAACTGCAACAATGTTGGAATTAACAGAATTTGAAGGAAGTACTGTCTTTAACAGAAACTTCCACTTTTGAGACATGGTACCCCAACTTTTTTAAAAGAAAGTAGTGGACTCCATGAGAGAGTAACAGACCACCTTAATGAAAAATCCAACTGAGAGCATGGCTGAAGACTCGTAACTCATGAGGAAGCACAGAGTTACGAAGTAGAATACCAAGCAAGACTACCTGGCTGACCACATCACGCAGACTTGCTAATGTTTTTTTATCAAATAAATGCATGGCAGAGCCATTTCTCTGTAGTGCTTGGTGTGTGTCTCCATTTGTTTGGGCAGAACCGGGGGAACAGGGTAACACAGCATAAGACAATGGAAAAATAACAATACTTGAATAGAAGATTTTAGTGGTTGGCGGAATTGCACCTTGGAACACTTCAAAACAGTCAAACATAAACATGATACTTATGTAATGTTTGGTGTTAAATGGTTTTAATACTATAATGATTAATGCTGAGAACAACACTGTTTTGCTGCCCAATGTTGCACGCACCACAATGAGTGACTTTTATCTCAAGTTTCTTTTAGGCAATTATCTCACTACACAGTTACTTTTTCAGCTTTGGGTAAGAGTGTTCAGAAAAGCTTATCAAAATTATTCTACTGTGAGGTTGAAAAAATTACCTCTATGTCACACTTTGGTACCCCTTTCTTGTGAACAGACCCATAATTATTTATCCGAGGAGTCCAAAGTTGGAGTGGCTTAGTAAGAAGTCCAGATGGAGCCAAGGTGTAGTAGTGAATTGTCTGGGGGAGATAGAGAGTCGGCTGGAGGAGACCGAGATGGACCTAGAGGGAATATCCCACCATCTCCACTAACCATGCCGTAGTACTTCGGAGTGCCGTGGCTTCCACAGTTTTCCGGAGAAAAAGATGGGCATGGAACCAGCAACCTGGGGGAATTCCGTTCAAAGATGCAGGCCATGTTTCGGCTGTATCAGATCCCCGAGCAACAGAAAGTCGAAATTTTAATCGGGCAACTAAAGGGAGCTGCCCACCGAGAAGTCCAATCATGGCCGAGTGGAGCAAAAGCCACAGTGGACCAGATACTCCAGAGGCTACAGCAGATCTTTGATGCTAGGACTGTGTCTGACCGCAAAATGAAGTTCTTTTCTCACACCCAGAAGCCCCAAGAGACCCTGAGGGAGTTTGCACTGAGTCTGCAAGAGCTGTTACGAGCGATAAAGACAGTAGACGCGGCAGACGTCCAAGATGCAGATCGAGTACTAGTAGAAAAATTTCTTGAAGGAGTGCAAAGTGAGGCCCTGAGGAGAGTGCTACACATGCTGCACTTACAAAAACCTGAAGTCGACTTTCTGGATTTTAAGGAGAAAGCCATTCGAATATTTGGTTCTGGACATTCCAGAGAGGAGGCTCTGATATATCCCCAAATGGCAACCTCTATGGAACTCAATGGTGATCTACACTACCAAAGGATGGAAAGAAGACAATTCTTGGCAATCAAGACTCCAGCCAGAGGAAATGTCCTTACAAAGACTGGAACCGGGAAAAGAAGCTGTTGCCTACCCGAGCCGACGTTCAGAACATGAACAGATGCATGAACCAAGGATACAGACACCGACATGTTCTGTGCAGACTGGTACTAGACAACACTCGGAGCTGACTGAGCAGATTGCTACACTGACCAACCAGATGGCGGAGATGTATAAGGAAAAGCAAAGTTGGAAAGCTGGTTGGAAGAATTAGAGAAGCTTCATTCCATCAGGGAAAGAAAGGAAGCATGACCAAATGAACCACTCGAGAAGGAGTGAAGGGTGACGCTCCACAGATCAGTTTGATAGCCAAGGAAGGCCCATATGTTGCCGGTGTGGTGTTAGTGGCCATATAGAAAGGAGATGTGGTCAGACAGTAAATAACACCCTGAATTTAAACAGAAATTCTTCAGGGATGAGGACCGACCCTCGAAGAGCAGCCGATCAGGTCCAGCAGTCCCACTAGAGCAGTCGTGTTTTATTGGTAGAAGCCCAATGATATCAGTCAAGGTCGATGGCATTGAGCTTATGGCATTGTTAGACACCGGATCACAAGTTACTACACTGCAAGGATGAGAGTTCCGAAGATACTGGACACCTAATGATCTGAAGCCACCTCCTAGATCATGGGTAAAGTTAATAGCGAGCAACGGTGACGAAGTACCATATTAAGGCTATCTAGAAGCCGATGTACAGCTAGGAAAAAACATTCATTGCAACACAGGCATCATTGTGAGCGACACTGAGAGTGATCAACTGCCACCACGAATTCTGGGGATGAATGTTCTACAAAATTGCTTCGACGAATTAGTGAGCATCCTCCAGCAGCAAGCCAAACATGTACCTCGAGTGGAGAAACATGCCCTGCAACAAACTATCTACAACTTGCAATGCCATCAACGATTCGCTAATGCTGAGGGTGAAACTGGTAAAGTAAGAGTGACATTGAAGCCAGGCACCGAAACCACCCTTTGGTGCAAAGCAAAGGTGGGCCCGAGGGGTCAAGATTATGATGCACTAGTGGAACCTTAGCCAATGAACAAGGAAGAGACAATAATAGTAGCTCGGAGTGTAGCTACAGTAATCAGAGGTCGAATACCCATCCGAGTGCTGTATTACGGGACTCACGATGTACAACTGTACCGAAACCAGCCGGTTGCTCAAATCCACACGGTGTGTTTACAGGACATTATCAAAGCTGGGGAAGAGATAGAGAAAGTGCCTGAAGATGGGATAGAAAGTAACCGGATACCAGAATGGACTAAAGAGATTAAAGTAGGCAATCCGAAGACCACGTGAAGCAAAGAGCCGATGTATTGAAAGTAGTTTTACACCGAAAGGAAGCTTTTAGCGAACACCCCTTAGATTTTGGGTTACCTCTTGGAGTACAACATCACATCAGTACCCATGGACATCCACCTATCACAGAACAATTTAGGCCTATTCCACCAGCCATGTACCAGCAAGTAAAAGAAATGATTAAAGAAATGAAAGAGGCTGATGTGATCAAGGAAAGTCACAGCCCATGGGCAGCGCCATGGGCAGCGATCCGATTCTGTTTGGATTACCGCATATTAAATGCCATCACCCATAAGGATGCATATCCTTTGCCTAGGATAGAAGATTCTCTCACGGCTCTTCAATCAGCAGCCGTATTCTCCACTCTGGATTTAACCAGCGGATACTGGCAAGTTCCTATGGCGCCAAAGGATCAAGAGAAAACAGTCTTTATTGCCCCCATGGGTCCCTTTGAATTCACCAGGATGCCTTTTGGATTGTGTAATGCACCGGGAACTTTTCAAAGACTGGTTGAACATTGTCTTGGAAGCCGGAATTTCGATACCCTGTTGTTATATTTAGATGATATCATTGTATATTCAAAAACTCACGAAGATCATTTGCGTCACCTGGACGAAGTGTTCCAAAAATTGATCCAATACAGTCTTAAAATAAAACCCTCTGAATGTCATCTGTTAGAGACTAAAGTGAGTTATCTGGGACATATAGTCTCCGCGGATGGAGTGACGACAGACCCAGAGAAGATCAAAGCAGTAAAGGAATGGCCTGTTCCTACTACCATTAGAGAGGTCCAGAAATTCTTGGGATTTGTTGGATATTATCGAAGATTTATTAAGAACTTCTCCAAAATTGCAGTGCCTTTACACAAACTTTTAAGAGGATCAGCAGAAGGTCGAGTCCCAAAGAATCGCCTGGTTACATGGGGTACTGAACAACAAGAGGCATTCAATCAATTAAAAAAGATACTAACTGAGGCTCCTATATTGGCATATCCAGATTATGCGAAACCTTTTCTGTTGTATACCGATGCCAGTAACAAAGGGTTGGGCGCGGTACTCGCACAAGAACAGAATGGTGTGGAAAGAGTAATAGCCTACGTAAGCAGAGGATTAAGAGGCTCCGAGCGGAACGACGCCTGCTATAGCTCTTTCAAATTTGAATTTTTAGCGCTAGTCTGGGCTATCACTGAGAAATTCCGGCAATATCTAGCTGCCACCCCTTTCACAGTTTTTACAGATAATAATCCTTTAGCACACTTAAGTACAGCAAAGCTAGAAGCCCTAGCGCAAAAGTGGGCCTCTCGACTCGCGAATTACCAATTCTCCTTAAAATGTCATTCTGGTAAAGCTAATGCGAACGCTGATGCCTTGTCCCGGAGGCCTGGAAAAGGAGAATCAGAAATAGATGATACCCTGCTGGAAAATACAGAAATGTCACCTTTTCTGCAGGTACCAGCAGAGATTGTACAGGCATGTTGTCAAATTGTCTCCAAGTTTAAAGTGGAAAGTCAACCAGAAGTGGATGACATGATTGCGAACCAAAAGAATCTATGGACAAAATTACAAAGCCAAGACCCTATAGTTCGCCAAGTAAAAGCTCTAGTTGCTCAACAGAAACGCATGACCCAAAGAGAAAGAAAGAAGCTGAACACAGAAGCGATGAAACTTTGGAGACACAGAACTCGTCTGACCATAGAAGATTGTAGTCTGGTTAAGAAAAGTAGAGATCCTACCACACACACAGAAGTGACTCAGATCGTAGTTCCGAAGACCAGTGCTTCCGTAGTGTTAGAGGCGTACCATGATAATTCAGGACATTTTGGTCACAAGAAAACTGAAGCTGTTATCCAAAGGAGATTTTACTGCATAGGAAGGCAAAACGATATAATAAAATGGTGTGAGGAATGTCCAGCATGTAACTTAAAGCGCAAGGAGAAGGAGAATCAGAGAGCTCCTCTCCATCCAATAGTTAGTAACGCACCATTGGAACTAGTTGCTCTTGATCATTTGAAGTTAGACCCTAGCACAAATGGACACATTTATATCCTCACTATGGTGGATCACTTTTCCAAGTTCGTGGTTGCAAGAGCAGTAAAAGACCTACCTGCTCAAACTACTGCTGAAACCTTTATGAGATGTTTTGTACGACCTTACGGATATCCTACAAAAATCCTCACGGATCAAGGAACGTCTTTCGAATCCCAACTATTTCATGAACTTTGTGCTCTGTATAGAAGCCATAAGTTAAAAACCACTGCTTACCACCCCCAAGGTAATGGACTTTGCGAAAGAACAAATCAGATTCTCCTAGAAATGTTGCGAGCTCTACCAGAATATAAACGTCCCTTCTGGCCAGCTTTACTTCCGAACTAAAATATCTTTATAATAATACTATACATTGCTCCACGGGTCATACACCTCATTATTTAATGTTTGGACAACACGGAAGACTTCCGATGGACCTAGTGCTGGAAGTACCACAAGAAGAAACTAAGGGAAAGAAACCAGTGACAAATTAGGTCCAAGAACATAATCAACGTTTGCAGGAAGCTGGAAAAATTGTTGGTAGATACATGGAGCAAGTACGGCAAAAGCAGAAAGCAAACTACGATATCAAGGCCAAAGCTACACCTTTACTTACTGGAGAAAGAGTAACGCTGAAGAAGACCCAAAAATGCAGTAAACTGTCTTCAAAGTGGGAACCAGAACCTTATTATAACATTGAGATACCTTATCCTGAACTACCGGTATACAAGATCCAACAGGAATTGGGACATGGTACCAAGATTGTTCATCGAAATCTCCTAAAAGCTTGCACCTTCAGAGACACTGTGATCGTTAAAGAACAGGACAGTTCTATGCCAAAAGAGAGGCAGGAGTCCACAAAAGACAAAATCTGGGAACTAAAATCACCAACCAATTGGTGTACAGAACCTTGGACCCGTACTTCATATATCCATTCCCAGAACCATTCAAATTGTGTACCAGTGATAGCCCCGGAAATACCGGATCTCCTGGAAAGAGAACGTATTGTTCAAGAACCTGCTGATTTCCAACCCCGCAGATCCCAAAGATCGAATGCAGGTATCCCTCCTAGAAGGTATATCACAGAAGCTTTTCAACTCGTACCTTGGTACGACAGGTAGATCTAATACAAGTAATTTCCCAGACACAGTCACTTTAAGGTAAGACTTCAAAAATTTACAGTATAGTAGATGTTTTAAGAAGATTTTAAGAGTGTTTTATTAATGTAAGACTTCTTAGAGTGTTAAGTAAGATTTTAGAGGTTGTTAAGACGATAAATTTTGCAAAGTGTAAAGGGAATACATGGGGACATGTATTTTTAGGCGGGCCCGAATCTGTAATGCCCCAAAGTTGGGGAATCCCAGAAAGCCTAAAATTAATAAATAAATTAGGGGCTCACAGGTGCTCAGGGTACCTGCTGTAGGTGTAGGCAGCAGGGTACTATGATAAGGGGCCCCTGAAAATAAAAATTCACCTCCTTATAATGGGAAACTGTAAAATAATGCAGAGAAGTGCCCTGTGCACTTTACAGTATGGACAAAAAGCAGATTTAATAGCAATATATGTCACAATGGCTAGGATAGAATGCTATGCTGAGTGGCTCATGCACAGCATTCCACTCCAGCCACTCTAGAACCCTGGGGGGTTCAAGTTTAAAAAAAATACTCTTCTGTTTGTCAGTTGATCCTGAGCAGTGGTTGAGGAGACAGGACACAGAAGTCAGGGGACAGTTTAGGGCTTACCTTGAGTTGAAGCCATCCCTCTGGACTTGCTGTGGTCCTGTGCTGCTTCCCCTGCTTGAAGACTCCTTGTTCTGCAGTCGGTGGTGCCATCGGGGCACCACCAGTAACAAGCGGCGTTTACTGCGGTTTGGGCTTGTGTATCGTTTCGTTATTATTTACCCTCCGGTTGTTTTGTTTAAAAAAGTTAAATTTTCGGTCCCACGTTGGCGGCACTGAGGCGCCGCATCGTCGCTCTCCCTGTCGGCCTGCCGAGGCCCCCTAGTCGTCCCCCCAGCTGCCTGTACATCCCCTCCCACTGCCAGCATCCCTCCCGCCTCCCGACAGCACAGCAATCTTCCTTCTGCCTACGGAGTGGTGAGTCGGCGACAGCACACACTGTGCTGACCGCCCATTTCTGGGAGACTCTTTATTTTGGTGTGAGAAAGCACAGTAGGCGCACAGAAAGGCGTCCGAGCGCCGCAGGGGCATCGGGTCGCTAGGACCCTGAATTTAAATATTCACGAGGGAGGTGGGGTTAGCAATGAACATAGGAGGGGCTTGGAAATAAGGCCAAATCAAGACCTCATAAATATTCAAAGAGGGGGCGGGTCTGAAGGAGCAGAGAGATTGAGTGGCAGCAGCTCTCAGTGAGCTAAAGAGATTTAAAGGGGCCCTGCTACTTTTGGCAATAAAGAGATTTAAAGGGGCAATTCAGGCCCAATACAAGGTGGGGCACCAGGCCCAATGTAAGATGGGGCACCAGGCCGAATATAAAGTGGGGCACCAGGTCCAAGTCTTGGTAGGGCATTAGGCCCGAGGTAAAAGTAGGGCATTAGGCCCAAGGTAAAGCGTGGTACTAAAGGGGAGGCCCCGGCCTAGTGTAATAGGGCAAGCCAGCCTAGTGGTACTAAAGGGAGGCCCCGGCCTAGTGTAATAGGGCAAGCCAGCCAAGTGGTACTAAAGGGAGGCCCCGGCCTAGTGTAATAGGGCAAGCCAGCCTAGTGGTACCAAAGGGAGGCCCCAGCCTAGCGTAATAGGGCAAGCCAGCCTAGTGGTACTAAAGGGAAGCTTCCTTAGCCATGACGTCCACAAAGAGATCCTATTGAGGAAGACCCTACATTTAGGAATAGGGGTTCGTCTAAGAGTGCTCAATTTGCCTATATTGGGAAATTACTGTAACTACTGTACTGCTTACGCCATGGCTATTGTCCTAAGTACCTGAACTATTGCCCTAAGTACCTGAACTATTGCTCTAAGTACCTGAACTATTGCTGTAAGTACCTGATGAACTATTGCTCTAAGTACCTGAACTATTGCCCTAAGTATCTGAACTATTGCTCTATGCATATGAACTATTGCTCTAAGCACCTGGACATTGGCCCTCATCAGTAAAAATTACTCCTAAAGTTATAATTTGCCCTCCTCTGGCAAATTATTGTATCATTCCACAGTTCTCTGGGCATTTTTCAGTTATATGGTTATTACTGTATGAAGACAGTCTCAATCTTCTACCACACTGCAGTCCCATAGTGTGGTGTGTAATACCCACGTACTCAGAGTCAGTTTCTACTCAGAAGAAGACGTCCTCTCAGCATTCTTCACTCCTGTGGGATCATCCATCAGCTCATCACGTCCGTCTGTGTCGTCCGTCGAAGTCAAGTCCGTTGCCAGTCGTACAAGTCGTACCCGCCATTTCTTGTTTTCACAGCTTGAAAGTACGTCCGCCGAAACGCATCACGACAGCCGTGCTAGTGTCGTTCCGTTTGGTTCCTGTTCCAGATGTCCCGATGTTGGTCCCCCTCTACAGAAGAGGGAGCTCATCCTGGAGAACCTAGTCTGCGCCCCTCCTGGTCGTTCGCCAAAAGTCAAGTCCGTCGCGAAGCCCAGTACGGGACGCATCTACCATTTCTTTGTTTTGTGTTAGTTCCTGATCCTAGGATTGCAGGGTCAACCATCATCTCTTCAGATTCTTATGGTTCCTGGTCCTGTCAGAGTTCCTTCCAAGTTTAGCTGGCCCTTGGAGTGCCGCAGCATCAGTCAGGTCATGGTAGTCCTCCACTGGATTCATTGCCACACAGGTCTTGATCTATCTTCTTCCTTGGCAACCCTGGAAGTGGGTTTGGCCGAGGAACCCTTTGTTTTCAGTGTGTTATCTCAGGAACCAGTTGCTTTGGTTCTACATTCCGGCAGCCTTGGAGAGAGTGGGCTTTTGCTGAGGAAACATATGGTCTGTTTACCAAACCTCTCACTGTCCCAGTGGCCCTAACTAGGTCTTTGCTGGGAATTGTGATTAGGGTTCTACAGTTCTGTTTTATTTCCCTTGTAGCTACCAACGAAGAACGACAGTGCACATGAAGACGCTGGATCCCTGGACTCTTGTAACATCTAGACTCTGATGGAAATGTGTGGTGTTAATTACCCTAATACAGTTCTGAGTAGCTTATGTCACCTGATCCTCGTCTAAGAGTATTGAAGTGAAGAATAATTTCAGAATAAGAGTGGCAGTAGGCCTATAGTCTATTCTTGTGGTAATAATCTTAGCAGTTGTAGATAAAAGTATTTCTCCATATATTGCCCTATTGTTCTCGGGCAACTCCTCCTCCTTCTTGTGACTGTGTCTCTCTACCCTTGGTACAAAATAAACGCCCTGCAGGCATTGAAGCACTAGGTTGACTCCAGCCTCTCCTTGTCTGGGTAACGGTTATCCTATCCACATAATTCGGACCTTGGTGCCTCGCTCATCTCTTTTCACCACCTTTAGAGTAGAGCACACCACAGAGCACCTCTAGACCATCACACACCTGTCATGGAAGGACACCTTCTTGGTGGCTATCATGTCAGCCAGAAGGATCTGCAGCCAAGCGAGTGATTGGCAGGTGGATTGTATCCTGCATTGATCTCTGCTATATGTTGATGGGGTAGGGGACCTCTCAGAGGGCTAAGTGTTCACTCCACCCACCATAACGCTGCATTGGTGGCAGCTTCCAGGGATGTCCACATCCAGGAAATCTGAAGGGCTGCTACCTGAAGGTCAGCACTCACCTTCATTTCCCATTACCACATTGACCTTGAGTCATGTCGGGATGCTGGTTTTGGGGCCTCAGTTCTCCAATCACTTTTTTCCAAATAGGGTGTGTATGCCATGCCACCCTCCTCTTGGAGAACTGCTAGGAGTCTGCCAACAAGTGTAGATAGAACATTATATCCATTTTCCGAGACAAACAGGTTACTCACCTGTAACAGTAGTTCTAGGAGTGTTATATGATGTTAATACACAGAGTCACCTGCCCTCCCCAGCTTTGGCACACAACACTGCGTCCAGCTTGCACAATCTAGCATCATGGGGTGTAGCACCTGGATGGGTGGGAGAAGCCAGCTTGAAGATGTTCCGGACAGTCTTAAAGGGGAAGGCAACAGCCAAAACGTGTGGATTAACATCATATACCACTCCTAGAACTACTGTGCACAAAGGCTGCAGGGAGTGCCAGTGGCATGCTGGGGTGCATAGGCTGAGGTACTACTAGCAGAAGAGATAGGAGGCGGTGATGCCATTGTATAAAAACACTGGTATAACCTCACCTGGAGTACTGTGTACAGTACTGGAGACCACATATGCACAAGGACATACACAAGGTGGGGGCTATCCAAAGATGGGCGGTAAAGATGGTGCATGGCTTGCAGCACAAAGCATATGAGGAGAGACTAAGAGACCTCAATGTGTACTCACTGGAGAAGAGGAGAGGAAGTGGGGGCATGATAGAAACTTTCTGCTACCACAAGGGTATAAACAAGGTGCAGGTGTGGGATCTTTTCCAATGTAGAAAAGATACCAAAACGAGGGGGTATGATATAAAATTTTAGGGGGTAGATTAGGAGGTACAGTAGATGAGGATGTTTTTCTACACAGAGATGGTAGTGGACACTTGGAGCAGCCTGCCACAAGAGGTGTTGGTGGCAAGCATAATGGAGGACTTTAAACATACCTGGATCAGGCACAAAGGAAACTTGGGTGGGGAGAGAGTGATGAAAAGTCATTGACAGAAACAGAATTTGACAGCAGATAAGGATCGCTTGGCCCACCCAGTCTGCCCATTTCCCTACCTAATGGATAAGCTGCAGATCCTAGTTAACCAGCAGCCTACTTCTTTCTACCCCCAACCCCTAGAATTACCTTATGACTGTCCCATGCATGCTTGAATTCCACCACTGTTTCTGATTCCACAACCTCCTCCGGAAGGCTGTTCCATGCATCCACAACCCTCTCCGTGAAAAAAATACTTCCATACATTACCTCTGAGCCGCCCCCCCATCTTCAAATTGTGCCCCCTTGTTATTGCACACCTCTTTTTTTGAAAGATAGGAACATAGAAACATAGAAGTTGACGGCAAATAAGGACCGCAAGGCCCATCCAGTCTGCCCATTTCTTTGTCTACCTTATAAATGTGCCATCGGCCTTTGCTCTGTCAGTGACCTATCTATTCATAGTCATTTGTATTGCTCCTTATGCCTATCCCATGCCTGTTTGAAGCCCTGCACTGTATTCATAGCCACCACTTCTTGTGGTAAGCCATTCATGCATCTACCACCCTTTCTGTGAAAAAGAATTTCCTCACATTCCCCTTAATCAGCCTCCCTCTAATCTCATGCTGTGTCCTCTTGTCCTGCTATTTTTCTTATATTTAAACATGTTAGACTCTTTCACCTTGTTTATGCCCTTAAGGTGTTTAAATGTCTCGATCATATCACCTCTCTCCCTCCTTTGCTCAAGGGTATAAATATTGAGCTCCGTTAATCTGTCCTCATATGTCTTCTGATGCAGTCCCTGCACCATTTTGGTTGCCCTTCTCTGGACTGCCTCAATTTGGTTAATGTCCTTGTGAAGGTGTGGCCTCCAATACTGCACGCAGTACTCCAGATGGGGCCTAACCAATGTCTTGTACAGAGGGATTATTACCTCCCTCTTACGACTTGTGATACCCCTACTAATACACCCTAACACCCCCCTAGCCTTACCTACTGCTTTAGAGGTCTGCTTGGATGATTTTAGTTCATCAGTGATGATGATGCCCAAGTCTCTTTCTTCCTTTGTGACTGCTAGCAACTCCCCTCCCAGCCTATAAGTGGCTTCAGGGTTTCTCTTCCCTATGTGCATGATTTTGCACTTCTTTGCATTAAATCCCAGTTGCCACTCTTCTGATCATTTTGCTAGTTTATCCAGATCTCTTCTCCTTCTGCCCACCCATCTGGATCATCTACTCTGTTGCAGATCTTGGTGTCATCTGCAAACAGACAAGCCTTACCCTCTAGTCCATCTGCGGGTCACTAATGAAGATGTTGAATAGGACTGGCCCCAGGACTGATCCCTGAGGTACCCCACTTGTGACTTGCATCTCTTCTGACTGTATACCATTTACCACCACTCTCTGTTTTCTGCCAGTCAACCAGTTTGCCACCCAGTTGACCAACTTCATCCACCCGAGCCTACCTAGCTTATTTATCAATCTTCTATGTGGAACAGTGTCAAAAGCTTTGCTGAAGTCAAGGTAGCGACATCAACTGCTCCCCTTGGTCCACCACTCTGGTTACCCAGTCAAAGAAATCTATGAGATTAGTTTGACAGGACCTTCCTTTGTAAACCCATGCTGTCTTGGATCCTGTGCCCCTATGGATTCCAGGTGTTGCACTATCCTTTCCTTAAGGTGCCTCCATAATCTTGCCCACTACTGAGGTAAGACTGACTGGTCTGTAGTTCCCCACCTCCTCCCTGCTACCACTCTTGTGGAGGGATCACATAACCCTTCTCCAGTCTTCTGGGACCTCTCCTGTGCTCAGAGACTCACTAAACATTTCTGCTAATGGCTCTGCTAGTTCCTCCTTTAGCTCCTTAAGTACCCTGGGATGTATGCCATCAGGTCCCATTGCCTTATCCACCCTGAGCTTAGCAAGCTCTTGTAGGACCCTTTCTTTTTGTGAAGGAGTAGTGCTCACCTCCCTCCCCCTGTGTCCATGATGCTGAGCTGTGGGCCCTGCCCTACCTTCTCTTCAGTAAATACTGAGCAAAGTATCTATTTAGGATAGATGCCTTTACAGGGTCCTCCTCCTCATATGCTCCCTTTTCTCCATTAAGCAAGCAATACCCCTCTGGACTTTCTCCTTTCACTAATGTATCTATAGAAGTCTTGTCACCTTCTTTACGGTTCGTGCTAGTGTTTCCTCAGTTTGGGACTTTGCCTGCCTTACTGCCTTACCTGCTTCCTTTAGGGCAGTTTGGTATGCCTCCTATCTTCATCCCGCTGTGTTCCCTTATATTTCCTGAAGGCCAGCCTTTTGGCTCTGACCTTTTCTGCTACTGTATTTGAGAACCAAAGTGGTTTCTTCTTCTTTTGCACTTCCTTTTCTCTCTAACACAATGGGATGTTGCTTCAAGTATTGAATCCTTAATGCTTGCCCACTTTGCCTGTACCCCCTCACCTGTGTTTCTTTTTGCCAGGGCTAGCTTAACTCTGTTGGCCATCTTATCAAAGTCAGCTCCTCTGAAGTCCCATATTTTTGCCTTGGAATGGGATGATTTAGATGTAGTAGCCAAATTGAACCACCATGTGATGGTCACTGCCCCAGGTGACCTTCTACCTGGAGATCTGTGATCCTTCTTTGTTAGTCAGTACTAGATCTAGGATAGCCCTGTCTCTTGTGGGTTGCTGTACCAGTTGTTTGAGGCCCTCCCCTGCAGGAATCCACTATGAGTCTAGTTCTGGCAGATGTTCCTGCTGGTATTGACCAATCTGTATCTGGCATGTTGAAGTCTCCATTATCAGAACCTCCCTTTAGCTGTCATGTTTTGTATATCTTCTAACAGTAATGTGTCTATGTCCTCCCTCTGGTCTGGGGGCCTGTAGACAACCCCAGTTCTTATGGCTGTCCCATTTCCTGTTTCCAGGGTGACCCACAGTTCTTCTGGCTCCTATGTGTATTCTGAATTTCTGTAGCTTTGATATTTTCATTAACATACAGGGCCACCCCTCCTTTTGCACCTCGGTCTCTTCTGAACAATACATAGCCAGGTACTGAAGTCTCCTAAGTGTGGTTACTGGTAAACCACGCCTCACTAATTGCTACTATGTCCAGTTTAGCCTCTGACATTATTGCCTGCAGGTCTGGGATCTTATTTCCAGGCTGTGAGCATTTGTGTACATGATTTTCCATTGGCCAGATTTTGGTGTGTTAGTTGTTGGGTGAAGTTTGGCATTACCCTGTGCATCGTGTGGGGAGACAAACCTTTTTCTTACCTGGTGATGCAAATGAGCGGCAAACACGCTGAATTTCTGTTTGACCACTAGCTGAGGGGGGAGGGGTGTTCTTCCCATTCGACGTATGGGATGCTGCACCCCTCTCCCCATTTGCTAGTTTAAATATTCTGCAAAGACGTCAAACTTCTGCCCCAATGCACTGACTCCCTCTTCAGTCAGATGCAGTCCATCAAATTTAAAGAACTTTCGCTCCCAGAACTGTTGCCAGTTCCCTACAAATCTGTGTCCTTTTTCCTGGCACCAGTCCTTGAGCCACGTGTTTAGCTCCCCTATCTCCCCTTCTCTGACCTTCCGTCCATCTGCTCCCTTCTTCCAGACTGGCAGGATCTCAGAGAAGGAGATGCCGGACGAAATAGATGATAGTTTGTCACCCAGCTTAGTCAGGTGTTCCTTGGTCTCCACAACTGACCGGCTGGCGAGATCATTAGTCCCTATGTGTACTAGGACATCAATGTTTTCTCTTGCTTTGTGAACAATTTTAGTCAATGGTCAGTGTCTCTCCATGCTGATGTACCTGGGAGACATCTGACCATCACCCTAGCTGGAGATGGGTATCAACTCCCGAATCATGGAGTCTCCTATGATCAGAAGTTTTTGAGTTTCCTTTGTGCTTGTTTAGTTTTGGTTCCTGATTTGGGTGAGTATTGTTGTGCTAGCTCCTGTGCGCAGTGTCCTGCTCTGCAGTGTCTTCTGCCTCTTTATTTGATTTCAGAGATAGAGGCAGATACCTGTTTGTAGTGTTTATATGGTTTTTGGAGGTAATGTGTTGGAGAGCAGAGAGTGATGGGGCACCTGATTTGCTCCTCCTAACCACCTGCCAACCTCCTGGACCAACTACCCTCTGCGGTCGAGGTTTTTCTGTTGGATGCTGAGGAAATGGCGGGTGGTTCTTATAATGTATTTCCTCTTCAATATGAAATTTGAGGCGTGCAATCTCTGCCCATGCTGCCCGGAGCTGAGACCTAAGATCTCCAAAGGCCCAGCATGTAGGACAGTGTCCTAAATCCTGTAAGACTGTCCTTCTGAAAATTGTTCCACAGTACCTGCAGTTAACGAAATCCATTCCAAATAAGTTGCTGGGTTTGTAACCTAGTCAGAGTAATTAGAAGGAAAAAAAAAGGAAAAAATGCAAGTAATGGTTTAATTGTGCTTTGTTTAACTTGTTATAACAAGTTAAATTACTAGTGCCCCTGTAAATGAGATCACCTTGTGGAGGCCCCACTGATCCGCCCCTTCCTGCTCTGCCACAGGAAATGTCACAACTGTGGTACCCTATAAAAGGAGTGTAGCGTGGGGTGGTTGGGGATGGGGTGGGTGGCTGGGCCCTTCCCCTGCCTAAAAAGAAGAACCACGGATGAAAGAACAAGGAGGTAAGCAGAAACAATCAGTCAACAACAAATGCAGTAACCCTGAAAGCTTATCCTAATGTTAGATAAAACTGTAAAACCTGTAAAGCACCACCTGTAATAATTTCAGAAGATATATCCTGTAAGAAACACTTTGCTCCAGAGAAAATAAAGCAGTAACAGAAGATATACCAAAAAGACAATTTGAATCAGAAGATTACAGCAGTAATCTGTTAGCACACACCTGTAGGCACACCTTGTAATAATGCAGAAGAAGGTATACCAGCAACAATTTGAATCAGAGAAAAATAAAGCAATGAAATGTTAGCAACAAACAGTAGCAATCCCTGTGAGTAAAAAATAAAACACCACCACACAGTAAATCTGCTTAGCCAAACTAAGTCTTAATCCTTCTCCTTGCTCTGGTAAGTTTCTCTACTCTGCCTTTCAAGCAGTCTTAGAAGGAAAGAGCTCAGGTGAAGCTAGGTGCCTTGGCCAGCAAACCAAGTCTTCTACCCCTTTCCCTGCCTAATGGATAAGCTGCAGATCCTAGTTAACCAGCAGCCTACTTCTTTCTACCCCAACCCCTAGAATTACCTTATGACTGTCCCATGCATGCTTGAGGATGTTTTTCTACACAGAGATGAAATACACCAAGATGCTAACCCCCAACTCTTGTTCCAAGATGCTAACCTCTTGGACGTTGTTGATTCCCTTGAGGTACTTAAAAGTTTCTATCATGTCCCCACTCTCCCTGCTTTCCTCAAGGCTATTTATTTATGAGTTTTACCAGGAAGGCATACTGAGCAACATGCTGGATTCCAGATGCGACCTGGGGGCCGAGACCCAATACATAACATGAATTAATACAAAGGCTTACACCTTAAAACATTTGGGAGAAATTGCAGACAGGGATAGAATACATACAGTGTAAAGAATTGGAGGGTAGTATACTTTACAAATACATTTAGGTTATAACAACATGATAGTAAAATTGTTAACTGAAACAGGAGCAGCTGGAGGAGAAGTGTGCTCTGAGTAGTCAGTTGCAATGGTAGGGGTTTGGTGCATGTCTTATGGGGGCAGATAGGGCGTTCCAGATCTGTGGGATTCGGTAGTTAAAGGCGGCCTGGTCTTTGATTGTGCACATAAACGAGACGTGTAGTAGTCCTGGGTCCGTGCTCCTGAGGGAGTACGCAGGTGGAGGTTGTTGGGAGAGGGTAGAGGACAGGTAGGGGGGAAGGGAGAGGGACCAATATTTGGCTGCGAAACTAGCACAGTTAGTTAGTCTGCGCTCATGGAGGGACGGCAGGGTTAAAGAGCTGTATAGGTTGCAATGGTGTGTAGACTGTGGGCAGTCGAGGATGAAACGACAGAAAGAGTGGAACAGGGTGTCTAGGCTGGCCAGGGCGGACGCGGAGGCGATGGTGTATACTATATCACCATAGTCGAGTATGGGAAGAATCATTTCTAGGGACATGGATATGTTGTTCATCCACACTCATTGGCAGGTATCCTTGCCGCTTTAAATCTTGCCGGAAGGTCTTCAAGCTTGCTCCTCCCACCCACCCGGGTGGTATAACTCTCGGCTCCGCCCCATGACGCCAGATCTTCCTTACCGCTTGGAAGCTCAGGTTCCCTCCTTAACGCTCTGCGTTTGAGACTGGTTCCTATTTCTCCGTTTGCGGATTTAAAAATAAATTTTGCGAAAAAGACTTCAGTCTTCTATCCCTCGCGGCTGCGATGGACAAATCGACTCCCGGATTTCGGAGATGCCCATGCGGGCAGAAGATGTCTCGGACGGATCCACACTCCACGTGTGTCTACTGCTTAGGCCTTGAGCACGACCCGCAGGGCTTTGACCTGTGCTCATCTTTCTCGGCCACGCCCTCGAAGACCGTTGCCCGATTGTAACTGGGCCGCCCCAGAAGCGCTTTCCTCCGGTGAAGTCCAAGGAGGCCCGGGTTGCGGTGTCCGGGCGGCGGGCTCGGCGGATCAGCTCGAAACGGATGGTCGCCTCGAAGAGGAGGCAGCTGGTCAGATCTTCCTCGGCCGCGGCATTTATCCCGCCTCTGGGCTCTTCTTACACGGCTTCTTTAAGGAGCTTTGTCTGTCCTCTCCACTAAAGGAGAAGGGCCACGCCTCGGGACCTTATTCTCGGTCCAAAAGAGGACAGGGTAAGTCCCTCCGTCGACGCCTTGGGAGTGGAAAGGTCCCTCTCTGGGTCGCGACCGTCGGGCTTCCGTCGACCGCCGGTCAAGCCACTGGCCTCACGGTGTCCCCATCAGGTCAGTTGACCGAGACTCCCACCGATGAAGTCGAGATTTTCTCGACCCATTGGACAGGCTGTCGCCTTGCTTGGCGAGATTCCTCCGGTTCCCCGGGAGGAGTTGAGATTCGGCTCGCCTGTGCCTCCGGTTCCGGAGCCTCGGATGGACCATCCGAGCCGAAGGAGTGCCGGTTCCGCCGACACCTCCCGCACCGACCTCGAAATTCCGGGACTCTCGGTCTCGGTCTCGGACCTCTTGGCGGTCCAGCCGATCCCACCGTCATGGCGGTCTCGGTCTCGGCACAGTGGTAAGCGGGCGTCGCGCTCGGTCCCTCGTCCTCCTCGGGACGAGGGAGGCTTCGCGTAAGTTACGTCGGCAGTGCGAGGACCTTATGTTGCAACAGCTCTCCTGGCCGGGAGTAAGCCGACTCGCCGCCTTCCCCGCCATTAAGTGTCTGTCACCGAGCGTCGGATGACAACCCTCGACTTATCCGAGGAGCCTATACCCAGGCCAGTTGTTCGGCCAAAACCAGCTGCTCCACCGATTCTCGTGGAACCTCCGCCCACAGCCACCACTGGGGCTCCGACCAAGGATTCTCGGTCGGCTAAGGGTCTACCCCATCGGCTTGTCAGTTACCTCACTCCCGACCGACCTCGGCAGGTGAAGGTGGCTCAGGCCAGAGGCAGTTTTCGAGGACTCTTCCGAGTCCAAAGATGATTCCTCCATTTTCTCCAAGCGACTGGACTTGGAGTCTTCAGGAGGTCAGTCAATGGACGATAGCCCGTCGTCCTTCCTAGGACTGCTTCGGCTCATCTCGGAGTCCACCGGGATGGAGCTCGAACCCCGTTCCAACGGGCCAGGTATCCCTCACGGAGATTCTGGACCGAGGGGATTCTCCGACGGAGGCCTTTCCGGTGGCCGAGGCCATAGTGGGTCCGGCACTGGAGCTTTGGCAGCGCCCTGCTTCCTGCCCTGCACCTTCGGCCAGGATGGCCAGGAAGTATGCGGTCCCTACCGGTTCCTTGTCCGGTTTTTTGGAACACCCCTCTGCTGAGGGGTTGGTTACCGACAGCTCGAAGCGCCACGGCAACGCCCAGGGATGTGGGACAAACCTCCTGACAAGGAGTCCAAGAAATTGGACTATGTCGGGCGAAAAGTCTACGCTGCGTCCTCTCTCGGCCTTCGTCAGGCCAGTTCGGCCGTCCTCATGGCACATTTTTCTCATGCCCTGTTGGGCTCCCTGGATGAGGTCATCCCTCATCTTCCCGCCGATCTGCAGACTACGGTTAAGCAGGTGCGGGACCAGGGCAGGGCAGTGGCCAAACAGCAGCTCCAGACTGCTTTGGATATAGGGGACTCATGTGCCAGATCGGTGGCGGCCACAGTGGCTATGCGTCGACGGGCTTGGCTGAGGATATCCACCTTTACTTCGGATACCCAGCACAAGTTGGCGGATGTTCCCTTTTTGGGGACTGACCTCTTCGGCCCTGGGGTGGAAGGTCACCTGCAGAGGATCGAGAAGTCCAATGCTACCTTGGACTCGGTCTCTTCCGCTCAGAAGGACAAAGGCCGCAAACCACAGCCTAAGCCCTTTTGTCCTTCTGTGCCCCCGGCGCGCCCCGCCCAGCAACGTCAGGGCCAGCAGGCTCGGCCTTGGCATCCCAAACCCAAGCCGCCGGCTTCCTCTAACAGGAGGCAGGGAGGAAAAGGCCCAGGAGGTCCCTCGGCCGGTCCCTCCTCCAAGCCTGCCCAGTGACGGGCTGAGGGGTGTCGCCCCATTCCGTCACCTTACTCCCTGGTCCCGCGTGGGAGGCGGCTCCGCACTTCCTGTTCCACCTGGTCCGCTGTTACCACGGGACAGGTGGGTCTTGGAGGTGGTGGGAAGAGGCCTGCCTCTGGAATTCGAGCAGGCACCACCCTTCAGAGCCGCCGCCTCGGGGGCTTCGGGATCCCAGCCTCACTGGCGGCTCGTGCCGAGCCGACATCGCTCTCCTCCTCCAGAAGGAGGTGATAAGAGAGGTGGTGGACCTCCTTCAGACCCAGGGTTTGTGTCCAGGTACTTCCTGGTTCGAAGCGGACGGGGGCTGGCGCCCCATTCTCGACCTACCACGACCTAAACAAGTTCCTGGTCTCGAACCTTCAGGATGGTCACTCTGGCTCAGATAATACCATCCTTGGAAGCGCGTGGTTCTGCTCTCTGGACTTGCAGGATGCGTTTTTCACGTCCCTATCCGTCTCGTCTCACCAGAGATTCCTTCGCTTCCGAGAGGAAGGATCCCTCTTCGAGTTCCAAGCCATGCCCTTCGGCTTGTCTCCAGCTCCCAGGGTCTTCACCAAATGCATGTCAGTGGCGACAGCATTCCTGCGGCGCCGAGGGGTCCGGGTGTACCCTTACCTGGACGACTGGCTGATAGCAGCTCCCTCCAGGAAGGAGGCGGAGTGGTCCAGAGATCTGGCCCTCCAGGTCTGCTCTCAACTGGGCCTCCTTATCAACGAAGCCAAGTCGGAACTCGAGCTGAAGCAGGTGATTCTATTCATCAGGGCGCAGCTTGACTCTCTTCGAGCCAGAGCGCGGCTCCCGGCGGACAGGGCCGAGGTTCTTTCCTTCTTTGCTCGATCATTTCTGGTTGGGCAATTGCGCCCTGCCCGGGACTTCCTGCGCCTCCTGGGTCTCATGGCGGCCTGCACCAGCGTGGTCCGTTGGGCCCGCTGGAACATGCGTCCCCTTCAGTGGGGACTGGCCAGCCACTGGTCTGGCCTGCGATCCTTTGACCAGCTTAGTCGGTGACACAGGGATGTGGAACGCTCTCCAGTGGTGGACCGTTCCAGATCATTTGCAGGAGGGCATCCCGTTCATCCGCCCGAGCAGCGGTCTCTCTATCGACCGATGCCTCTCTGATGGGTTGGGGTGCCCATCTGGGGAACACAGGCTCATGGCCTCTGGTCCCGCGGAGTCGATGCCACATCAACCTGCTGGAGCTCCGAGCGGTCCGCCTAGCTCTCACCGCCTTTGCTCCGTTCCTCAAGGGGTCGTGGTCAGTCAGACCGACAATACCACGACCATGTACTATCTAAACCGCCAGAGGCGGGGACGCGCCCATGCTTCTGCAAGGAAGCTCTCCGCATTTGGTCACTCGTCGCAGCCTGGGCGGATCTCCTAGCCATTCACGTGGCAGGGGCTCCAACACCTGGCCGATGCCCTGAGCCGGATAGGGGCTGCATCCCACAGTGGTCTCTCCTGCCGGAGGTAGTACAGCATCTGTTCTCCCATTGGGGCACACCTCAGGTGGACCTGTTTGCCTCCAGGAGAACGCTACTGAGTCTGTTCCATGCCCGCCCCTCAGCAGGGCTCGCTGCAGGGGATGCCTTCTCGAGGCAGTGGACCCGGCCTCTTTACGCCTTTTCCCATTTCCCTTGATCCACAAGGGTGCTTCTCAAGGTGAGGAGGACAAGGCGCAGGTGATTCTGATAGCCCCAGACTGGCCTCGCCCAGTTCTGGTACCCAGATCTCCTCAGTCTCAGCTCCAGGACTCTCGCGGCAGCTCCAGCTCGCCGGACCTGCTCTCAGTCAATCAGGGAAGGTTTTCCATCGGACCTTCAATCCCTGCACTGACGGCCTGGTTCCTGAGCAGCTAGAGTTCCAGGCCTTGGGTCTTTCCGACGAGGTCCTCAATGTAGTTGGCGTCCCGTAAGAGTCGACCAGAAAATGTTATGCCTTCAAATGGAAAAGGTTTTCCATTTGGTGTCGCGCAAGGGCTTGGACCCTTCCTCCTGTTCCTTGGCAAGCATCTTGGACTACTTATGGTCCTTTCTAGTCAAGGGCTTGGGTCGACGACCTAAGGGTGCACCTGGCAGCCATCTCTGCTACCGGACGCTGGCCGGAAGCAGTCGGCGCAGGAAAAAGGTGGTCGGCTTTTTCAAAGGCCTTGATCACATTCCCTCCAGTGCGGGAACCCCACCTCCGTGGGATCTACTGCTGGTACTGGCAAAGCTCATGGGCAAGCCATTCGAACCTATGCACAGGTGTGCTCTCTCTCACCTGTCGTGGAAGACCTTCTTGGTGGCTATCACGTCAGCCAGAAGGATGGGAGAGCTCCAGGCGCTTTCCATAGAGTCTCCTTACCTGGTCTTCCACAGGACAAAGTTGTTCTGCGCCCCCACCGAAATTCCTTCCGAAGGTGGTGTCGGAGTTTCACCTTAACCAGGTGTTGACTCTGCGGTGTTCTACCCCAATCAAACCTCCGGAGGCCGAATATAGGCTCCATACTCTGGACCCTAGAAGGGCGCTCGCTTATTATAAGGCTACGGCTGAAATTCGGGAGAGGGATTGCTAGCTGTTTGTACCCTCACGCTGAAGCAGCATCTGGCAGACCTGCAGCAAGCGGACGATAAGCAGGTGGGTAACCTCCTGCATAGATCTCTGCTATAAGTTGGCGGGCATAGAGCTCCCAGAGGATAAGAGCTCGTCTACCCGCCATACTGCTGCAACGGTGGCTGCTTCCAGGTACCCCTATCCAGGAAATCTGCAGGGCTGCTACCTGAAGTCAGCAAACACCTTCATTACCCATTACCATCGACCTTGAGTCCGCCGGGATGCTGGTTTGGGGCCTCGGTTCTCAGTCTCTCTTTCCAAGTAAGTATTGGGGTGTGCGTCTTGCCTCCCTCCTCCCGGAGAACTACTAGGAGTCTGCCAATGAGTGTGGATGAACAACATATCCATGTCCCTAGAAATACAGGTTACTCACCTGTAACAGGAGTTCTAGGAATGGTATATGTTGTTCATCCACACGACCCACCCGACCTCCCCGGCTTCGACGCACAACCTGAGCTTCCAGCGGGCCAGATCTGGCGTCATGGGGCGGAGCCGAGAGTTATACCACCCGGGTGGGTGGGAGGAGCAAACTTGAAGACCTTCCGGCAAGATTTAAAGCGGCAAGGATACCTGCCAATGAGTGTGGATGAACAACATATACCATTCCTAGAACTCCTGTTACAGGTGAGTAACCTGTATTTTTTGGACAATGGCGTGCCTTGTCTGTGTGGGGAGGCAGCTTTTGTTTCGGTATAGTGCACCAAGTTTAGGGAGCAGCCTCTTGTGTAAGAAGTCAATGTGAGAGGCGAAATCTAGGTGTTGGTCTAGCCAGATGCCTAGTTACCTGAAGCTAGTGCAGTTCTCCAGGGGGGTCCCGTCCAAGGTTTTGAAAGGGGGGCAGGGGGCTTGGCGGGAGAGTCTTTTTTGGGACCCAAATGTTAGTGATATGTTTTTTTTAGAATTTAGAAATAACTGGTTTGACCTGAACTAGTTCTGGATGGCGTACAAATCTTCCTGAAGGAGGGTTGCTACGCTGCATGTTGTGGGACCAGAGGCATATAGGACAGTGTCATCCACGTAAATCTTGATGGATGAGTGGGAGCACGCTGCTGGGAGGTTGTTTAGAAAGATGGAAAAGAGTAGAGGACATAGGACAGATCCTTGGGGAACACCAGCAGAGACTGGCAAGGGGTTTGAAGTGTGAGAGGCTAGTTTGACTGCTTGTTTCCTGCCCACTAGGTAGTCATGGAACCATTCAGTGGCTGGTTTAGAGAGTCCTGCGTCTGTGAGTTTGGAGAGGAGTAGGGAGTGAGAGACGGTATCAAAGGCCTTGGCTAGGTCAATAAGATGGCCGAGGTGATGTTTCCTTTGTCCATGCTCATGAGAATGTCATCAGTGGCACGTAGCAGGGAGGTGATGGTTGAGTGGGATTTTAAGAAGCCCGATTGAAAAGGTGTGAAAAAGGAAGAGGTATCCAGGTACGGAGTGAGTTGGGACAGGACCAGTCATTCCTGTAATTTGGCCAGGATAGGGAGTAGGGTCGATAATGCCTGGAGAGGAAGGGTCTCTACCTTTTGGTAGAGGTATAACGGTGGCCAGCTTCCAGGCCGTAGGTAGCTTGCCCAAAGAGAAGGATAGGTTGAAAAGGGCAGCTAGAGGGGCGGCTATGGCTGGGGCGGACAGGAAAAGCATCTTTGGGTCCAGGGACGTTGGGCATTTGCCTTTGTTTGGGTTCAGGACCCATAAGGAGCGGAAGACTTCTGCTTGGGATACTGGGCGGAATGAGAATGGCAGGACTGGGGTGGGGCAGTTTGAGGGGGGCATGTGTGGTGGTGGGGAACCTGGAGGTGAATATATGGGAGGGAGGACATGAGCTTGACTGCACAGCGGAGAAGTGGGTGTTAAAGGCTTCAGCTACACAGATGGGGTCGGAGATGAGGGAGCCCTGGGCTGATATTGTAGGGGGTTGGGGTTGAAGGCAGGGATTTGAGAGATTTCCAGAAATCAGTTGTGTGATTTATGTTTTTGCTAAAAGGCGATACAAAGTAATTCTTTTTGGCTTGGCGGATGCTGTTTGTGCATGCATTTCGGAGGGATCTATATGTGGTGAGGGAAGCCTGTGTGCCCATTTTCTTGTGGGCTTTCCAGGCGTGGTCCCTGGAGTGACATTTTTGATTATGTCTGCGTGATCCAGGGAGATGTGCCACCTAACTCTTTTTCATAGCAGAGGCATGTTTATCCCAGACTTTAAGGAAACTGATTTTGAATGCCTCAGAGGCTGTGTCAATGGAGGATGCCTCGGGGATAAAAGACCAGTTTACCTGTCCTAAGTCCGACAGGAGAGAAGCTAAGGTGAGGGAGTTATAGGACCTGGTGTGCAGTGTCTTGGGGGGGGCAGTGCACCTTCCTGATCATGAAGATCATGTGATGATCGCTTATGGAATCGGGTAGCAGGCCTGCGCTTAGAATCCTGTGGGGGTGGGAGGTGAGAGCCCAGTCCAGTAAGGAGTGGTTTAGTGTCTTGTGATTGAGTCTGGTGGGATCGGCAGTGAGTTGAGTGAGGTTCAGGGCCTTAATTTTGGTCTTCAGGTGGGCTTTATCAGGACCTAGCCAGTTTGTGTTAAAATCACCGGTCGCGTGGAGCTCACCCCCAACCACTAGAGACAGTAAGGTGATCAGGTGGGAAAGGATGTCCTCGAGTGGTGTGCAGGGGGGGCAGTACGAGCCTGCCATGTATATGGGGGTGGAACTAGGGAGTGAGAGTTTGATGAGTATAGAGTCTATGTTTCCAGGGAGTGAGGGGATGTCCACTATTGTGAACTGACGACTATTAGCGATGTACATAGCCGTGCCACCGCCTCTCTTTTTTCCTGGCCGGTCATGCCTGATTATTGTGTACCCTGGTAAGGATACTTCCCCATCAGTATGATGAGGTTTTAGCCAAGTTTCGGAGATGACTAGGATGTCAGGGCACTGAGTTAAAGTAATTGGTTGCAGCAGAGAGATTTTAGATAATAAGCTGCAGGTGTTTAGGTGCAGGATACGAAGGCCTTTGAGGAAAGAGAAGGGGGACTGGGTATTTGTATTTGCAGGGTTGGGGCCGGGGTTTGCCTCTATGTCCCCGGACAGGAGCAGGAGTAATGAGATGAGAAGCTTTATTTTTGTCCTAGGAGGGTTTGGGCAGGATGTGGTGGTATGAGAGGTAGGGGAAATTGGGGGGTAGCGGCAGGCTGGGGTGTGTAAAGTCGAGAGCCCCAGGTGAAAGGAAGGTGGTAGGATAGTGGCACTAATGTGTCCACAATGGCTGTGGGCCAAGTCTTGAGCAGGCGTGTGTGAGTGGGCAGCGTAGCAAGGCTGTGGGGTTAGCCATGGGGGCCAGGACGGTGGGGGTTCTCTGTTTGGGAGGACGGCGGGGGGCAGGGAGGATAGAGTTGCCAGTGAAAGGAGAATAAGAGATGCAGGCAGCAGCATCCTGGACTGGTTTATATTTAGGTGGCCAAAGATTTTGGTTTGGTGCTCCCTGGTGGTAGCAGCTGATAAGCTACAAATGGAGAAATCCACTTGTGTGCACTAAAACGTCCTTGCATTTTTAAATTGTATTGTAAATTTTGTCAGTATGCCCCCCATCCCCAACAGTGATGCCATTACAGCGAACAACGTCAATGCTGACAACATCGACAGTTCACTTTAATGGTGCGCCCAAGTCCCCGGCACTCTGTCTTCTGGTCCTGCACCCCCTTCCCGTATCAACTAAGATATGGAGCTGATTATGTTTAGAACAGGGGATGCGGGTGGCAGAGCCCCCTATTAGAAAAATGAACTGAGTTTTCTTAAGGATTTATATTGACCGGAACTTGCGGTCAACATGAATCCATTGCTGTGATGCCAGTTGATGAAATGGTTGTTAAACTGGTATTTTAGAGCCAATTTTGTCTATAATAATTTTAAATAAAATATTTGTATTTACGTTGTATTTTATGTGTAACTGAATAAATATGTAACATCTTACAGGAAAACTTTGTAAATAAGGTATTTAAAGACCCAATGGTGTGTACTTACTGAAATTTCTGCTAAAATAAAGATTTGATAACTGACTCTAAATCTTCTTCTATTTTTCTCATTGTAACAACCCCCAACCCCTTGGGGGCTTACCACATTTGCCCTATTTCTCTCCATTCCTTCACTGTTCCCAGTTCTTCCTTTGGTACCACCATAAGTTCTATGGTGTACCCTGGTGCCTCTAGACCCCCAAGATGCTGAGCAGGGTATAATTTCATCCCCACTGTTCTTGAATCGTGAATTGCAGTCATTGGTGTTGTTCCGATTTTGCCAGCGGCTATGCATGTACTAGACAGCATTTTGATGTACCGAACGCTGGTTTTGTGGTCAAACGAGGAGTGCTTGGGTGGTCCAGTGTCCCTTCTAGGGTAATTGGTGACTGGCAACCTCGAGGTGGAAAAGGAAATGCCTCCTCACATTTTAAATAAAGTGAATGAGAACCGGGCACCAAGTGAAGCTCCTGACTGATAATCAGCCTCTTGTGAATATTAATGGGCACTGTCCGCAGTTCCTAGAGACTCCAGGAAACGGAGCTAGAGATGGGCTCCAGGGGCTCATTACCAAGTGCTAATGCAGTCGCTCAGCAGGGGCAGGGGTCCCTATCACATACTGGGCCATCTTGTTGAAAAGGTTACCACTGTGGTTAAACTGGATAATCAAAACTGAGACTGCCTGAGACTGTATAGGACTGAAAGGGGGGCCACCATGTTGTTGCCACTTTGACTCCTATGAGCAACCAATCAGAGGTCTGGGTGCCCAAAGTTGCACCACCGTACTCCTGCAAGAAGGATTTTACTGTTTCAGCTGCCCAGATGCCCCGACCAATAGGAAGCAAAAAAGGAATTGATCACTATGGACATCGAGGACTGATAAGGTGGCGCAGCTAATCAGTAGGCAGAAGTCTCAGCTCTTATATTTAAGTCAATAGCCTCTTTTAAGTCTGTAAAAGTGGTCTAGCTTAAGTCAGCCATTTACTGTAAGTCTGTTTTACAAACCTCACAGATGGATGACTTAAGCTAGCCCTGTCTTAACTTGTTGTTGCTAGGCAACACAGACTGGTCTTAGTGCTGGTCTTATTTTCTCGAGCTGTCACAGTGTATTCAAGATGGCTACCAAGGTGAAGAAAATTAACTTCTCTGAGGAGGAAAAACTAACATTGGTTGAGGAGATTGTTATCCGAAAAGAAATTATTCTGGGCAAGTTTGGCCCAAATCTGACAAATAGTGAAAAAAAGAAGGCTTGGGATGAGATCACAGAAAAAGTCAATGCAGTTAACCCATCTGTTATAAGAACAACAGAGAAGGTTCAAAATAAATGGAAAAATCTACTGTCTGATGCCAAAAAAGAGGTGACCAAGAAAAAACCTAAAACTGGAGGAGGTCCGTTTCAACCTCTGACCGTACTGACAAGAGTTAATTATGAATATCTATGGACCAAGTTCAGAAATTTTTTTCCGTATCTTTGGAGGTATAGAAACATGTTTTGAAACTCCTTCTGAAGATACAGCAGCTGTAGTACTGCCGAACAGCACTGTCAGTGATCATCTACATGTGATGTGTCAATGGCAAGCAGTAACGGTAAGATTTATGATTTCATTTCATGTAACTTTACTTCAGTACTAAATGTCATGATGTTACATTTTCCCTGAGTTTGTTTTCATTTTACAGCAGGTCTTGGTCATGAAGTATTTACCGAGTGCATGTATTTGGACATGGCATCTCTTTTATGTGGGGTTGATAAAGTGCTTTATTTACCAATCTGAGTATATATTTTATCTGTTGTTTCAGTCAGTCAGACTGCTGCCTCATATATTGTTTACCTTGCCATTTAGTCAGAAGCAGCGCGGGAGATAAATAGCTCTTGCCGTCACACGCACACACACAC
The DNA here is from genome assembly GCA_016271365.2 of Neoceratodus forsteri. Taxonomy (NCBI): domain Eukaryota; kingdom Metazoa; phylum Chordata; order Ceratodontiformes; family Ceratodontidae; genus Neoceratodus; species Neoceratodus forsteri. The sequence continues at coordinate 743,215,700 of CM057449.1, forward strand.
CCTTGACTGAGCAGCCTGCAATTATATTTATCGAGTGAAGTCGGTGGTGCAGTGGAAAATAGCAAATGGGCACAAAAAAGTATTATGAGACCAATGGATCAAGGGACAGCATTGCGAGAAAGAAGTGCAGTGCTACAGGAAGTGTGTGTGTATGTTTAATTTCTACTAGTCAGGGCAGTGATCAAGGGTGTAGCTACTGATATGCCAGGCACGCCAGGGCGTGCTGCAGACCAGCGGGTGGGGTGGCAAGAGCCGACTGGCGTGCCCATAAATTTCTTTTATTTTTTTTCCCCCCCACAGGTTTTCTGGACAGCAATCTTTGCAAGTTTTAGGGAGGAGTTGGGGTCTGAACCCATGACGTGGCCCCTGACACCCCGGTAGCCTAGCCTCAACATACGACTGCAATGTTGAAGGATGAGACCAGGTGGCAACAGATCCAAAGGGGACAACCAAAGACCAAGTCGAAGCCACAGAACACCGTGCAGCTCCCTCCGAGTGAAGACCTGCAGGGGGAGATCAAGAGTCGACAGCGCAAGGTACATCTTTCAGACAGGACTGGCTGTTCTGCATACAATACACCTGTCAAAACCACAAACTGATTCAAGCCTCTGCATGACCTCCTGACAGCTTTAAATCTAGATGACCCAACTGAAGATGGAACTGCACTGTGTCCGAATGCTGTTACGGAGGATTTGCTGGTGACTGGACCTCCGTTCCCCACAAATGGGCAGACTGCATGCAGGAGCCCCAGCTGATCTTTGCCCACCATGCTTCAGGGGACGAGGCCTTGCCTAAGCCAGGAAGATGAAATCCTCTGCAGGTATAGTTTAGTAGCGGTATCCTCCAAAGCTAAAGTCCCCCTATCTTGCCGATGAAGAGATTTTACCAATCCCCTTACATGTGTGCTGTTGTTCAGGGGTGCTCTTTCTGTCCAACGTGGGGCGGGGGCAGTCAGCAATGGGATCACGTTCATCTCAGCCCAAATATCCCGCTCCATAATGTTTGGCTCTAGGGAGTGCTACTCTGTATGGGACTTTACCACTAGTTTCAAGAAAATGTTTTGTTTGGGCCGTTATGCCCGCCGGTAGGTTAATGCCCAACATAGTTAATATGACGTGGGGCAGGCTGACTAGGGAGTATACATGCCTGGAGCCTTATGCACCACATCACTTATTGGAGCAATAGCTACTCCGAGGGGCTGATTTCATGAAGGGAAAACTGGGGGCTCGGTCTCCATAGGAGATGGGGAGCAGAGTGTTAAATGCCAGAACAGCTTCCAGACATAGCGGCTTCGGAGGGAGGCCCATGCTACCCCCCCTTGGAAGATGCAGGGTAAATGGGCTGCTGCCTAAATCATATAGTGTGCTACCAATTGCATGGATAGCCCCCACTGTTGTTCGAGTTCACTGCTTTCTCGATGGAAATAACAATCTGGAGTGGTATTAGGTGACGGTCTCCTTTAGGGAATGTTGTGATTGAACTGTTGATGGAGCCACTTGGCTACAAACCTCAGAATATGTTCAGAGTGCAATTCGATGCAGCCTCCAGGGAATAATGTGGTATTGATACCAAAGGGCATTCGCTCTAGGTAATCGGGGAATCTGATGGGTATTAACCACTGATACCATAATGGTCCCAAAGCTTAACATGCCCAAAAGGAGAACCTGTTTTCTTTCCTTGCTCCCTACCTGTGGACCTGGCTACAGTGAATACTAGACCTGGCTGATATGCACGCTAAAGGTTCTGGATACATCTGCCCCAACAGGAATAGGGAAGTAGAAAATGTGTCCCTATTAGGGGGTACTAGGTAGGCTATACACCCTTCACTCTATGACTGATGTTAAGCTGCCGCAACAGAAAAGGGATTGGTGCATGGGGCATAGTTATGCCCTTCCCCCCCGGGGGTGGACTGCTGGACCACTGGAGAAGGGTGAGCAACACCCACTTCGAGGCCGCAGCAGGCAGTTGGTCCTCAAAAGTTTGACTTCAGTCTGAGTATTAATCTACTGTTCTATCTACTGTTATTGGGTTTGCCATGCATCTTATTATGCATGGGGGCATTTTGGATGTTGTTAGAGATGCCACCCCCTAGATTTTATATTCCTTTGTGTAAACATGGTATTTGGTTAATAAAGGGGTATAGTCTGCTGTTTCAGCACCTACTGCTAATATATAGTAAAACTAGAGTGGTGCTAAGTAACTGGAGACATAGAAGGTATCCAAGTATAACTGGGGAAGCAGGGAAGGACCTGTCTGAGATCTTAGAATTTAGGTTAGATCTAGATTTTAATCTTAGGGGAAATAGGGGGAGATTAGTGGTACTACAATATCTAATTGACATTTGTTCATACACAGAATGGAGACATCTTCCTTATGGCTAGCTTACCAGATGTGATGGCCACTACCTGGAATGTGAAGGGCCTTAACTCTCCAGCGAAAAGAAAAGAAAACAAATCCTGTCCAGACTTAAAAAACTGGGCACCCAGGCTGCATTTTTACAAGAGACAAAACTAAGCTCTAAGGAAGCAAAAAAGCTGGTGAGAGATTGGGTGGGTCTGGAATCACACAGTGTCTCAGGCTTGGCTAAGAGCGGTGTCTCAATTTTACTTCACCGTAAATTGCAGTTGCAACCTTTAGAAGTGCATACAAGTGGGGATGGGAGGTGGATAATCATTTATATACCCCCATAGGGCCAGTGCTGTTAATTAATGTGTACACCCCTAATGAAGATACCCCCGCCTTTTTTGACTCCTATTTGCAGACAATTATGGATGCATTCTATGATAACCCAGATGTTCTTTTGGGAGGAGAGTTTAACCTGGCAATGGATTACTTGCTAGACAGAACCAATGCTAGGCCTGAATCACATACTCGCTCTCTCCACACACACTTAAAGAGCTATTAGCCCTACACCAACTGTCTGACGTATGGCGCCTTTCCGATCCCATGGACAAGGACTATACATCTCTGCCCCAAGGGCCATGACCAGCAGGCTAGACTATTGGTTTATCTCAGGCAATATGACCGCCACCACAACTGGGGTGACCGTAGCTCCACTTTATATGTCGGATCATGCCTCAGTGGTCTTGAACCTCCTAACTGTCCAGTACTGTAAGAAATCTCTCCTATGGTGACTAGACCCACTTCTCTTACATGGCAGGGATTTTGCTCTTTGGCTTAAAAATGAGACAGAATTGTACTTTAAGGATAACCTGGTAGGGTCATCCACAGCAGCCAATATTTGGGAGGCATACAAGGCCACCATACGGGGCAAAATAATTAGTGTTGCGTCGTACAGGCGTAAACTGAGAGAAAAGGAACAAACCCGGTTGGAGGACAAATTTAAGAACTTGGGAGAGCCAATATAAACTGAATTCTAGAGCCCTAAACAACCCCCAACTAGTGTCAGATCTCACAGCACTTAGGCCTCAACTTAATAGCCTTGCTACCTGGAAACCTGAATTTTATCTACAACGGGTACAGTTTAAGTACTGGGTGGATGGAGAGCAGGCTAGCAAGCTCCTAGCATATTGGTTAAAGCAGCGGCAGGCAGAAAGGGCCATTTCACAGCTAAAAGATAAGAATGTTGAACTGTCCCCGAACCATAAAATGATTAATAAGATAATGATGGATTTCCACACAAATTTATACTCCTCTCAATTGGCGTGGAACTGGTTCCCCGATGAAATAAAGATAGTTCGGGGGTGTAGCGCCCCATCCCTGTCCCTGCCCAGGGGGCAATCCGAGGCTACATGGAGGGAATACCACGGTACAGGTAGGACGAGGCTGGGGCAGAGCGCAATTAGTGACTCCAAGGAGGCGGAGTCTAGGGCAGGGAGGAGCATAATCATAAATGCAGAAAAAAAAAAAGAACTATGAGGTGGTTCCAAACAGATACTGCATAATCTCCAGCATGGCTAGGCATAGAAAAAGATCCTCTGCATGGGGTCCCCTTATCGGCATATCTCGGATACTCCCTGCCCAAACAGTATCGGTGTTGGATTTCAGTTCAGAGCTCCCATATGGCCTGGCAGAAGGTAGGCCAAAAGGCCAAAATGTATATTAACCCAGGCCACTACACCCCATTATGGAATAACCCACACCTCTGCATTGATCGCAACCTAATCCAGTGGGAGGGATGGGCCAGGAAATCAATTGTAACTATAGGCAACCTACTGAGCCCAGAGGGTGTCACTATAGATTCTTTCCAGGATCTTCAAGTCTGATATGGGCTGCCTAAAGGGGACTTTTGGAGATACCTTCAGATTAGAAACCTGCTCAACTACTGGGAAAAACAGAAATGTGGTTGTGTGATGTGGAAAAAGAATAAGCACTAAAAACCCCTCCCTATTAACAACTGGGTTAGCAGGTAAAATATAGATCCTTATGAGGGACAGTGCCCCGACCCCTGTCTCCCAGCCAAAGCATGGTGGGAGGCAAAGCTAGGCACACCGATCACGGAGGCAGAGTGGCAGCAGGGATGGGTGAGAGCCCACCAAGCCTGCAACTACCAGAGACGCTTCCTTATCCAGAATAAAGTGATGCACCTGTGGAACAGAACCCAATCACAACTGTAAGTGATGGGACTAATCGAGACAGACAACTGCTGGAGGTGCAAGGCCCCTACTGCGGATCTGCCACAAATCATCTGGTCCTGCCCCTCACTGCAGCCTTTTTGGTTTGCTATTGTTCTCCATTGTTCCACAATTCTGGACACCCCCTTCCCTTGGACCCGAGATTATGGGTCTTAGGTCTCCCTCAAACTTTACATCTGTCAAACCCTCATCATTTGTGGATTATACAAGCATCTGTGGAGGCAAAAGACTGATTTTGAGAAAGTGAAGGACGCTGATATGCCATCAGTACAAGACTGGCTGATGGCCTTGGAAACCTTAGCTAATCTGACTAGAATAACTTATTACAGCAGGGGTAACATGAGTAAGTACAAGAAGATCCCCCTATCTAACCCATATCACTGACTGTAGCAAGGATCTGGTTTGTAAACATACAAAGGATAGGTTAAGGCTTCCTTAAAATAGTTCCAGGGTATGGCTCGATATATTGGTCTTAATTATATGTTTCTTCAGGTACCATGAAGTCTCAACTGTGAATAGCCACATAGTCCCCAATCTTACTCCCGTAGGTGAAGAAGGTTTCTTCCTCCCAGTAGCAATACAGTACAGTATATGCTATACATGCTTCTGTATCACCAGTTAAAGATCTTGGTCCTGACGGGTAAGTCAAGGAATCCTTCTCTGACGTTATTGTTACTGCTGAGATGTCTATAGCCCCATAACTGTCTGATGGTGCATAGGGTGAATATGTTTATGGACTTACAGGATAAATGTATGCATGATGTTGGATACTATGTCTGCATAAATTGAAATTGCTCAATAAAAGATTAACTGTAAAAAAAAAAAAAAACCTTCGGCATAACCATAGTCATGGAGAGGTACTAGGCCCGAAGGAGCCAAGAAAATATTTCCATAAATAGTAAGTCTGATACAAATGCCAAGCTTTAGCTATTTCATTTACAGAGGGCATATCTTTATCAACCACTGATGTCTCCCTAGGCCTTTATGGGGAGGGGCAGTGGTGTGTTTATCTTTTAGTCTTTCTAGCAGAGACAGGAACAACCCCACTCACTATACTTTTTAGAGGCTTGGATAGAATTTTTTACTTTTATCAGACTTATTTCATTGGGGTCATTAGAGGACTTATAAATACCTTTGTAAAAGCAGTAAAAATGCAGACTAACAGACTCCTGTGTGATTGTTACAAGTAAATATTTCTGTTTGCTCCGACAGCCCAGGTTTCAGGCCAGTTGTCTCAGTGGTGCAGCTGGTTAGTACAATCGGACCGGTATTCCAGGTGGCCTGGGTTCCCCCTCATACCCAGATGATTCTGAAAATAAGAATAAATTTCCTAGCCCTCCTTTTCCAGTCAACCAAACCAAGGTGGTTTCCAGACTCTGAGGGCACTCAAGCAGCAGTATATTCAGAATCCTGCACTTGAATTAACTGTGTGCTGCCGCGCTGCAGCACCTATCTCAACCAGCCTCACGCTGGAGTCTGGCTTCAGAGACAAACCCTGCCCAGGTACTGGCATAATGCAACAAACTGTCATTACCCACAGGCTGGGCCCAGTAGGCTTTTTCTTTATTATCGCTTATTTGGGGCTCCGCCCCCACACTTCCAATGTTGGTTTCTGCCTAAGCAAATTTATTCTGTAAACGCATATTTACATAAAGTATTTCTGGCAATGCAATAAGGTTCAGACTAGAGTTCAGTAAAGTAACATTGTGCTGCTCAGTTTTGCCGTCCTGCAGCCTTCATTAAATATTCTTATGGGGGAAGATGGCTCCACCCACTACCAAAAAGTAGAACTACAATCAACAATATTTTCTGATCAATACTGCATCGGGGTGTGGGAAGGAGCCACCAATAAGCCATAATATTTAGTGAACTCTGTTACTACAGCAATACTAAAGCACAGAAAATAAAGCAGGGGTCTGGGGGCAGAGCCCCCAAATAAGTAATAATATAGTACTGAACTCTGACATGCTGTAATGATGCATCCGGGGGCACATCAAGTACCTAAGTCTCATGCCTAATTATAACGTTTTGGTGTCAGTACTTGGTTGGTTATTGGTTTTGTTGCTCTTTGTGCATTTGTTTTGTTGGTGGTGTGGTGGCATGTCTAGTGTTGTGTGTGACTGGACCTCTGTGTGACTGGCTACCTTGCTGTGGTACAGAGGCTTGTCACAACGCAATATTGTAACCAAAAGCCAGTCTTTTAGTCTGACAACTGCCTGTGATGTGGCTAATGGTGTGCTGGTTTTCAACAGAGAAATGACGCTTGTGTCGGGTGAGGGCATGAACAGGGCATGGACAGTGGGGGGGGGGTTACTCACCCTAACAAGGGGGGGACTAGCAGTGAGTCCACATGGTGTGCAGATCTGAAATTCCTGGTTACACCCGAGCGAGTCAGTGCTGGTTTCCTGTCACGTCATTCAGTAGCATAGAATCTTACTTCGAGAGGGCTCTTGCAGTAGGTAATTACATATAGGACTGACGCCGGCCGGCGGCAGGACCCCATGGAAAAATTTCTAGCTAGCAGTCCCTGGCGTGGGACCGCCCCACGTCAGGTGACCGGCAAATCAAACGATGTCAGTATAAAGGCGGTCCCAGGCGCCCGCCCAACACAGTTCTTTCCCGCAGTTAGCTACGGTAGCACCTGGCGGTTAAGTTCGTTACAGTTCTGTCTCCTCGTCGTTTTTTTTTTTTCCGAAGCTACAGTTTTTCTGTTCGATCGGTAGGTGAACGTCGTTTCATGTTGTTCCCCTCTAAAAACAAGTGCGATTTGTGCGGCGCCCAACTGCCACACAAGGACGGTCACTCCCTCTGCCTCCTCTGCCTAGGCCCTGACCACGCAGTTGATAAGTGTCCGCACTGCCTATGGTTCAACGCGGCAACCCGCAACCGACGCCAGCAGTCCCTCGAAGCCCATCTCCTGAAGAAAAAGATGTCTGCGATGGAGAAAGAGCTGAGAAAGTTAAGGCAGGCGTCGACTTCTCCGGAAGGGCATAAAAGAAGGACAAGGATAGGCACCGGGAGAAGGCCTCCTCTTCCGCGACTCCGGCCGGGGTCGCGGTAAGGTAACTTCCCCTCCGGGGATCCTCCGACGGCAGCCTCCAGGGGTTTGGAGGCGGCGGCCCGCCTTCAGGCTCGAGTCTGGGCCTGTGGGTGTCTCGGGCCAAAGGAGACTCTAGCCCTATGCGGTCTCACATCTCTGGCCTACTGGTGCGGGCGCCCCATAAGCCAGGCGTCGGCTCCTCCGACGTCCGCCGGGAGAAGGCCCCTAAGTCGCCCGACCCTTGGGGCGGCGCCGGGCTGTCTCTCCCTCCGACCGGGCCTCTCTTCTTCCTCGGCTCGTCTCGGACGTGAGAGCACTGAAGTCGGACGCCGGCTCCTCCGACGTCCGCCGGGTTTTGACCCATAAGTCACACGTCGGCTCCTCCGACGTGCGCCGGGTCCCAGAGCCTACGTCGGAACCACCCTCTTCCATCGTGCCAGGCTCTCCACAGCCTTCGCTGCCATCAGGGGAGCCCCAGTCCCCTGCCTGACTCAGGGGATTTTTCACCACCTTCCCCAGATGAGACTAGGAATCCTGGGCTTCCGTCAGATCCCCCCACTGAGAACCGGATCTGGCGCCGGTTCTCCGACGCCTGCCCCACGACGCCAGCCAAGCCGACATCGGCCCTGCTGTCGCCCGGACCCGACACCGGCCCTCCGGCGTCAGCAGGGGATTATTTCCCTCCTCTGGGCCCTCCACCCCAGGGGCCATTTCCGGCTGATCCGCCCCTGGAGTGCCCGGCAGGGCCGTCTGCTCCAGCAGCTCCTCCAGCGCCTTGGTACCCACCCGTCGTACCCGGCGCTGCGGTCTTCCCGGCCCGCAGTACCCGCGCCACCATACCCGGGCGCCGAATCCTCTGGCTCCGCAGTGCACCAACGCCACACCTGCCTCCGACTTATCCGCAGACGGGTTTTGGGTACTCTCCCACAGATATCCTCCGCTTCACTATCCCCCTCCTCCTCTTCCACCGCCCCCCAGGCCGCGGTGGATTTGCAGGAGACTCTTGCCTCCTGGTGGGCTGAGGCCAAGGCTCAGCTCACCAGAGAAGTCGAGAGCCGTCTTACGACGACGGTGCCTCCACTGGTTCCTGTACGCCCTAGACGGCGCTCTCCCTCCCCTCCTCCAGTTCCCTGGGGTCTCCCCTCGGGTTCCAGAGAGGGACAGGACACGCATTCTGGGACTCTTCCCACGGAACACGTTCCTCCCCCAGACGGGTGAGGGAGTCTTTTTCTGCATCAGATTCTTCCTCTGTGGTCCTTTCGGACTCCTCGGAAACCTCCGCGGGAGTTTCTGATAAAGACGAGGAGCTACGTTCTCCGTCCAAACCCCGGCCGAGGACTCCTCCGAGGTCTCCTCCGGAGGATCCTTCTTTCACAGAGTTACTTAAGAAAATCCAGGAGGTCCATCAGTGGCAGTCCTTAGATCCAGATCCTCAGCGGGTGAAACTCGCCGAACATCTGGATTTGCCCCTTACGGCCCCTACTTTAGTGCCACCCTGGATCGAGCCTCACGCCCACCTTGTTTCCACTATTTGGAAACAACCGTCGGCCTTAGCCCCACTTCCTAGGAAGTCAAACAGGCTATACCAGGCTCCGGAGGGTGTAGACTTTTTAGATTCTCACCCCCATGCCGACTCGGTCGTGATCAGGGCCGCTCACGGCCGGTCCGCACATCCTAAACACCTGAGCTTATCTCCCCCGGATAAGGAATCTCACCTTCTGGATCAGTTTGGAAAGAAGATCTACGCTTCCTCCACACTGGGTATAAGGGCCCTGAACTATGTAGCTCACATGGGGGATTACCAGAAGGCCGTCCTTACCCAGGCGGAATCTAAGATCGACTCCTTGCCAGACTCCCAACTCAAGCAGGAGTTGGCCGATCTAGTCCATTCTGCTCGTTCGGCCAGCCGTCACATGCTAAGGACGACATACGATGCAGTGGACACTGCTGGACGGAGTTCTGCGTTTGCCGTTAGCCTTCGGCGCCACACATGGCTTCATGTATCAGGTCTGGTCCCGGAGGTGCAATCCGCCATTCAAGAGGCACCTTTCAGGGGTTCCGTGCTTTTCGGCGGTGATGTCAAGGACATCATCACTGACTTGCAGGAGAAGGAAACGGCTCTTAAATCCATGGATTCACTGTACCGTCCCCATCCTCCGCAGTGCCGTCCCTTTTGCAGACGCAGCCGGCCTCAAGCGAAACCCCAGGGAAGGCGGGCCACTAAACGCCGGGCCCCCGCAGCTGCCAGGCCCCCACCGCCCAAAAAAGCGGTGGGCACTCCAGCTGCGGCGCTGCCTCACACCACCAGACTCTCCTCTCCCACCGCCTCCGGACACTCCGGAGGAACCAGTAGGAGGGAGGTTCTCCCTCCACCTCCCGGAGTGGTAGAGGATAACTCGATTCATGGGTGCTTCAAATCATCGCAGAGGGACACTCCACAGAGTTTCTACAGAAACCTCCACGTCACCCCCCTCTGAATTCCGCTTATTCAAGGGACCATCTTCCTCTGGTCAGGGAAGACATCTCAGCTCTTCTTTCAAAACAGGCTATAGAACCCGTTCCTCCTCACCTCTATGGAACGGGGTACTATTCCCACTTCTTCCTTGTACCAAAGAAGACAAGAGATCTCAGACCTATTCTCGATCTCAGCTCCTTGAACCTGTTTGTGGAATACAAAAGGTTCAGGATGCTCTCCCTTTAATCCCTTCTGCCCCTGCTTCGGCCGGGCCAATGGCTTTGTGCACTGGATATGCAGGATGCGTACCTGCACATCCCCATTCACCCTTCGCACCGAAAGTACCTCAGATTTGTGTTCCAAGGGTCCATTACCAATTCCGGTGCTTCCGTTTGGCCTTCTCGGCTCCTCGAGTCTTTACCAAATGCCTGGCGGTGGTAGCGGCCCTGCGTTCTTTGGGAGCTCAGGTTTTCCTACCTGGACGATTGGCTCCTGGCGGGTCCGCCCAGGAGGAACCCTGCATTTTCTCTCCTCACCCGCAGGTTTTACCAACCTGGGTATTCCCATCAACCTCTCCAAATCTCTTCTGGAGCCTTCTCAGGAGCTCCAGTTCGATGAGGCGATTCTCACAACTTTGTGCAAAGCCTTTCTGCCTCCGGACGGGGGTTTCCCTCCAGTCCAGATTTCCCTCCTACTGAACTCCAGGAGGGTTCGGCGGGTCGGTGCTCCGTCTGCCTGGGGCTCATGGCGGCTGCCATCCCAGCGATCCCACGAGCACGCCTCCACATGAGAATATCTCAATGGACTCTTCGATCTCAGTGGGACCAACGAGTAGATGACCTCGATCTTCCGATCCTGATCTCCTCGCCGATGGTCAGAGATTTAAGTTGGTGGATGGTACAAGAGAACCTCTTCAGGGGGGTCCCCTTCTTTCATCCTCCCCCCGATCAGACCTTAACCACGGACGCTTCCGGCGAAGGTTGGGGGGCCCATCTTGGTCCTCACCGAACTCAAGGACTTTGGTCGAAATTGGAGGTAGTTCTCCACATCAATGTTCTCGAGCTCCGAGCGGTGCTTTATGCACTCCAGGCCCTTCACCAATACATCCTTCCCGGTCACCTAGCCGTCCAAACGGACAACATGTGCATTGTGTGGTACATCAACAAGCAGGGAGGAACTCGATCCTACCCACTGTGCAGGGAAGCGACGAGGGTCTGGGAGTGGGCTACCCTCCACAACCTTCACCTCATGGCGATCCATGTTCCGGGAGTAGACAATGTCCTAGCAGACAGACTAAGTCGCTTGTCAGCTCTTCCACACGAGTGGGAATTAGACGGAATAGTCCTAAACAGCATTTTTCAGGCTTGGGGGACTCCTCAAATAGACCTGTTCGCCTCCTCCCAAAATGCAAAACTTTCAATCTTTTGCTCACTCGCTCTAGAGCGAGGAGCTTTCTGGAGAGACGCTCTGTCTCTAAGCTGGAAGGACAGATTCGTCTATGCTTTTCCCCCAATTCCACTGGTCCCACGTGTGTTACAGAAACTGGCTCTAGAAGGAGCAAAAATGATTCTAATTGCTCCTTTCTGGCCCAGGCAAATTTGGTTCTCTCTTCTACAACAATACTCAGAGGTTCCTCCTCTTCCTCTTCCCTTATCTCCGGGATTGCTGACTCAGGATCAGGGGACCCTGGTCCATCCGGGACTCAAGTCCCTTCAACTTCATGCATAGCTCCTTCAGACCTAGTTCAATCTCGCTTTGGAGTATCCCCTAAGGTAGCTGAGATTTTGGTAGAGGCCAGAAAGCCCTCCACTAGGTCCACTTACACCATGAAATGGAAGAGATTTTCCATCTGGGCCGCGTCCAGGAACGAGGAACCTTTTTCCTGCCCCGTAACCACTTTGCTGGATTACATGCGTCATCTCTTCGACCTGGGTCTCAGTCACTCCTCTCTGAAGGTCCACATGGCAGCTATCTCAGCCTACCATGTACCTTTCGCTGATAAGGCCTTTGCCCAGCTAGAGGTATCCAAAACCTTCCTTAGAGGGGTCCTTCATCTGAGACCCCCGATCCGGACCCCAGCTCCACCTTGGGACTTAAATTTTGTCCTCGAGAAACTTACTCTTCCCCCTTCGAGTCTGTGGCTTCTGCAGACTTGAAGTTTTTATCGTGGAAGACGCTCTTCTTAGTGGCCATTACTTCAGCTCGCAGAATTTCCGAGCTTCAGGCCCTTATGTGCAAAATCCCTTACTTGATCTTCCACAAAGAACGAGTAGCTCTCCGCACAAACCCTAAGTTTCTCCCGAAGGTGGTAGCTGCATCTACTTTGAATCAGTCTGTCGAATTACCTGCTTTCTTCACGCAATACTCCAATCATGGAGAATACTTGCTTCACACCATGGATGTTTACAGGATTCTGAGATATTATACCAATAGGACGAAAGATCTCAGAAAGACTGATCAGTTGTTTGTCTCTTTCGCTCACAAAAGAGAAGGCAATGCTGTTTCCAAGCAATGCCTGTCAAAATGGTTGGCTCATTGTATCACCTTCTGTTATGACAAGTACAACAAGACCCTCGGGTCAAGTCAGAGGTCACTCCACTGTGGGAGTTGCTGCGTCTCTGCGCTTGTTTCAAGAATGTCTCTCAAGGGCAGACATTTGTGTTGCCGCCACTTGACTTCCGTCCATACCTTCACCAAACATTACAGTTTGGACATTGCCTCTCGCCGTAGAGCAGGCTTCGGGTTAGCGGTCTTGCAAGGCCTCCTTTCCTGAGGGTTGCAAGTTTTCCTACTACTTATCTGAGTAATTCCTCCTCCTGGTGCCTTTCTTATTTGTTCCAGACTGCTTGGGATTCTGTCCTATATGTAATTAGCTACTGCAAGAGCCCACTCGAAGTAAGATAGTACAGCTACGTAAGAACTTACCGTAACAGTAGATCGAGAGAGGCTTGCAGTAGGGCACCTTCCTGCCCGCCATCCCCTAGGCGTTTTCAGCTCCTTTCCATTGGGGAAATATCTGCTTCTCTCGTCCGGGCCTTCCGGCCTTTAAGTGGAAAGAACTGGAAGGCAGGCGTCTGGGACTGCCCCTTTATACCCCACGTCAGAATGACGCCAGTCACCTGACGTGAGCGGGTCCCATGCCAGCGACTGCTAGCTAGAAATTTTTCCATGGGGTCCTGCTCGTCGGCAGCATCAGTCCTATATGTAATTACTCACTGCAAGAGCCTCTCTCAAGATCTACTGTTACGGTAAGTCTTATGAACTGTACCTTTCCCACCTCTAGCAGTGGCGTAGCTACATTTTTTTTTAATATGCCATACAGAAAGAACATAGTATATGCTGATCCATCGGTGCCACTGTGGGGGCAGAGACATGCTGCCACCACATTCGTCCGCATAATCTTTCCCACAATGCGGCAGTTGCAGTAGTTATGGCCAGTTCCCCTTTGTTAGTTGTCATGTTGCCATCCTCGATTGCTTCCTGCACATCCAGCCTCATGTACTGCCCTTCTGCTGGAGAGCTCAATTTTGCTGTGGTTTTCTTTACTGTACTCATTCTGGATTCCAACCAACAGGTATGTTGTAAAAATTAGAGGAGTAGTTGTGAGCGTGTACTGAAGGGCGGCTTTACTGTGTGCTACAGTAATTTAAAACTACGCTAAAGCTTCCCGAGATCCCGAGTGCAAAATCCAGTCCCCAGACCTCAAAACAGTGTTTTCTTTTATTCCTGAGCTAACATACAATTCATCGTGCACGTCCATCTGGGTGAGGAGAGGGGCTGTGCAGGTCCATCTGGGTGAGGAGAGGAGCTGTGCAGGTCCATCTGGGTGAGAAGAGGGGCCATGCCTGCCCAACTGGGTGGGGAGAGGGGTTGTGCCGGTCCGTCTGGGTGGGAAGAGGGGCCGTGCCGGTCTGTCTGGGTGAGGAGAGGAGCCATGCCAGTCTGTGGGGGTGGGGAGAGGGGCCGTGTCGTGTCAGTCCATACGGGTGGGGAGAGGGGCCCGTGCAGGTCCATCTGAGGTGGGGAGGGGGGGTCACTGAAGGAACTAGATACATAGATACATAGACAGTGTCTGCAGATAAGGGCCTATGGCCCACCCAGTCTGCCCATTTGAGCTTGTAAGTTCAGTTTATGTTTTCCTAGAAGTCTGTTGCCCCTTACCCCTGACCTCCAGAATTCCTTTATGTCTATCCCATGCTTTCTTAAATCCCATGATTGTTTCAGCCCCCACCACTTCCTCTGGCAGGGTGTTCCACTTGTCCACCACAATTCTGTGAAGAAATTCTTCCTCACGTTTCCTCTGAATCGTCCTCACTCCAACTTCATCCTATGCCCTCTAGTCCTGGAACATCTTTTTCACTTAATAATAGTGCATTCCTGCACCCTGTTCCTCCCTGTAAGATACTTGTATGTCACTATCATGTCCCCTTCTCTCCCTCCTCTCCTCCAGGGAGTATATGTTCAGTTCCTTCAACCTGTCTTCATAGGACATGTGATGCAATCCATGCACCATCTTTGTTGCCCTCCTCTGAACTTTCTCTGCCCTGTCTATGTCCTTACATAGGTATGGTCTCCAGAACCGTACACTGTACTCCAGGTGGGGCCTCACTAGTATCTTGTATATCGGAATTATGACCTCGCTTTTCCTGCTGGTGATGCCCCTGCCTATACATCCCAGCATCCTATTTGCTTTACCTGCTGCCTTGTCACACTGTTTCCCTACCTTGAGGTCATCAGAGATGATAACCCCAAGATCCCTTTCCTGCTTGGTGCTTGATATCCTCACCCCAACTGATATATTGTGCCAGGGTTTTTGTGCCCCATATGCATTATCTTGCACTTTTGCATTGAATTTCAACTGCCAAACCCTGACCATTCTTCAAGTTTCTGCAGGTCCCTTCTCATTCTGTCTACACCCTCTGGTGTACCTACTCTGTTACAGAGCTTTGTGTCATCAGCAAACAGTGAAATTCTGTCTTCTAGGTCCTGCGCAATGTCACTGATGAAGATGTTGAACAGGACCGGTCCCAGCACTGATCCCTGTGGTACCCCACTGGTCACTCTTCCCTCTGTGGAGTGACAGCCATTTACCACCACCCTCTGTGTCCTGCCACCAGCCAGTTACCTACCCACCACACTATTGTCCTGCCCACACCATATTCCCCAGTTTGTGTAATAGTCTTCTATGTGGCACAGTGTCAAAGGCCTTGCTGAAGTCCAGATAGGCCATGTCCACTGCCTCCCCTGATCCACCTCCTAGTCACCCAGTCAAAATTCAACGAGGTTGGTCTGACATGACCTCCCTGGTGAAACCATGCTGCCTTGGGTCCTGTAGTCCATTGACAACCAGATGTTCCACTAATCTCCTTCAGTAGTGCTTCCATGATCTTCCCACTACTGAGGTGGAGGCTGACTGGTCTGTAGTTCCCTGCTTCCTCTCTGTTCCCACTTTTGTATAAGGGGACTACATCTGCTGTCCTCCAGTCTTTGGGTACCTCCCATTTCCAGTGATTGGCTAAACAGGATAGCCAGAGGTTCAGCCACCACCTCTCTTAGTTCTTTAAGGACCCTGGGTACCCATCTGGCCCCATTGCTTTATCAACTCTTATTACTTCTAGTTCCTTCAGGACCCTTTATCGTGTAAAGGGACTTGTGTCCATTTCAAACAACATGAAGTCTTGCTATATTCTGACATATGCAGTGAGTCCCA
This sequence comes from Neoceratodus forsteri, assembly GCA_016271365.2. Lineage (NCBI taxonomy): Eukaryota > Metazoa > Chordata > Ceratodontiformes > Ceratodontidae > Neoceratodus > Neoceratodus forsteri. The sequence continues at coordinate 743,231,500 of CM057449.1, forward strand.
ATCTTTGAACTGCCCCAGAGATGAAAGAGTTAACTTTCCATGCCAGTCATGGAACGCTGAGCTCGAGCTCGGTTGAGACTCTGTTGTTCTTCAAACTCAAACCGTCAGATTCTTTACTCCGCCTCACTGAACAGTCGCTCCGGAGATTTCTCCTTCTGCTCGGTTCTTTTTGTCTGTTAAAGTGCTGTTTTCTCGGTTTTCGACCGAAATTAACCGTAACCTGTCGGTTCAGTCTCTGTCTGTGGTATTTGGGAGTACTAGATAGCTTATATTTTATCTATTCTGTGTGGAACTTGTAAACGGTTCATCGGTTCGGTTTGAACCGATCAAGTGGTTTAAAAAATCTTAAACTGTACTTTAGAGTGTGGTTACCGGTTCTCATCGGCTCTAAAAAAAACGGATTTTATTACGTTTTTTTCCACGACCCGTGACACGGTTGGAAACCGATAAGAGGGTCTTGCCTGGTGGATTGCCATAAACGGGTAAGTTTGGATAGGACTGGTACTACGTCTGAGAAACCCAAAAGAAAAACCGGGCCCACTGGGTTTCAACACTGTAGTGTGTGTGGGGGGAAGTCTTTGCCAAGGCTGATCCCCACACCACCTGTGTTTACTGTCTGGGGTTTGACCACCTCAATGCAGACTGCCAGATTTGTAAAAATTTTCCTGCAGCTACCCTGGAAAAAAGAGAGTTGGAAGGCTCAGGGAAAGGGAGGCCAAAAAGTCCGCTGAACCGGATGGCCAGCCCGTTTCGGTTCAAACTGAACCAGAAGGAGTGCCCTTTGACCAGGGCGAGACTTCTTCGGGCCAAAGGAGATCCGACTCTGAGGAGTCAGTTCCAGCAAAAAGGACTAGAAAATCAGCTGGTGTGGAGCCAAAACTTTCCTCTCCAACCGATGAAGAAATAGCCAAAGTGATCAAAATTGTCCAGTCGCTTTCCCCGGTTCCGACTGAACCGGCACCATCAGGTAGGTGCTCGGTTTGGCCGGGTCCACCAGTTCAAGAGTATGATTTAGAGAAATATTATGAACTGGAGGAGGGGGAAGAGGAGTATGAGGAGAGTGAATGTGGATTTGAAAGTCTGGATGTGCCCATTGACCCGGACATCTCCCCAGACAGACCTTCAGGAGTGTCTCCTCCTAGGCTTTCTGAGTCCCCTTCTCATTTTATGTTTTATAAAAAAGTGGCTGAAACCCTCCAGCTCCCTATGGAGGAAGCTGTGGATGATGAAGAGGAGCCTGACTTTGTAGAAATGATGGATATCCCAGAGTCTAGGAGGATGTCTATTCCTTTGCATAAATCTTTTGGGAAACAGACATTTAAAATTCTAAAAACTCCTCACACTATACCTCCTGTGGATAAGAGAATGGACAAGAGGTACACATTGTCAGGCTGTGATACGGAGTTACTTACACAATAATGCAGCCATGTTGGGGTAATGCAGGCTGCAGCCTGTGACAAGGCAAATATTCCCTTGGCTTCACACCCCCCAGACAAGGACTCCAGGAGGACTGATGCCTTGGCAAAGAAACAGTACATGGCAGCATCCTTGGGACTCAGACAGGCAAATTATACGGCTTATGTGGCTAGATATCAGAAATCCAGATGGGACACTGTCATGGCTTTAGCAAAACAGGTCCCTGGCCAGCTGCCAAGGAGCTGGAGCAGGTGGCTTGCTGATGGTATTGAGGCATCCAGGTGCAATTCTATGCTGCAGTGGACTCAAATGATGTGTCATCAAGAGTCAAGGCTACATCTGTGGCACTTCGAAGAATGGCTTGGCTCAGATGTACTAGCCTGTCACAGGATACCCAGACTAAGGCCATGGATTTTCCTGTTGTGGATAATTCTCTGTTTGGGAAGCAAACAAAGAATTACATGAAGAAAATGGATGAGTATAGGACCACCTATAGGAATGCACAGGCCAAGGAAAGGCAGGCCACTCCTCAAAGGCAGCTTCCCAGGGGCAGGGGCATGCCTTTTCATAGGCCTTTTTACCAAGCCCAGGCCTCCTCTTCTACTTATGCCCAGAGGGGGTTCTTCAGAGGGAGAGGCAGACGGGGTACAAGCAGGTCTGCTTCCACCCTTCAGCCCAAAGCCCCTGCCAAGCAGGAACCCTGATGGGGTTGCCAGGGTCGATTCTCAGCTACCTGTAAGGGGCAGGCTGGCCTACTTTGTCCAGGACTGGGAGTCTCTGACATCAGACAAATGGGTCCTGGAAGTAGTAAGCTAGGGACTGGTTCTCAGCTTCAAAAAGTTTCCAAAGATGAGAACCAGATCCTTTACACCTGCAAATCCATCAGAGACACTTGCCTTAGAGGCAGAGGTCTCTTCCCTCCTAGCTCTCAGAGCTGTGGAAAGGGTTCCACCCTCACACCAGGGCAAAGGATTGTATTCCAGGTACTTCCTTACCCCAAAAAAGACAGGAGAATGGCGGCCCATCCTGGATCTCAGATACTTAAACAAGCACCTTTTAAAACCAAAATTCAAAATGGTGACTCTGGGAATTATTCTACCCTCTCTAAGGCCAGGGGACTGGCTAGTGTCCCTGGACCTCAAGGATGCCTACTTCCATATTCTCATCAGACGCTCCCATCGAAAGTACCTCAGGTTCGAGCTGCCCTCAGGCCATTACCAGTTCAGAGCAATGCCCTTTGGCCTCACCTCTGCTCCAAGGGTATTCACAAAATGCCTCGCAGTAGTAGTTGCTTCTCTAAGAAGGCAGAAATTGCCATCTTCCCTTACCTGGACGACTGGCTCATAGTAGGCCAGTCCCCAGACCAAGTCAAGTTACACTTACAGATAACTCAGCAACTGCTCACTTCTTTGGGTTTCCTTCCTTCTTTGGGTTTCCTTCTAAATCTTCAAAGTCAGTTCTAGAGCCTGTCCAGCTCCTCATCTTCATAGGCGCAGAGCTAGACACAGAGAAGGCCATAGCCTTCCTTCCCCTGGACAGGGCAAGGACCCTGGTCTCTCGGGCCTCCTCATTCACCCTGCAGGTGTCTCAACCAGCAAGGCATTTTCTACAGCTCCTGGGGCACATGGCTGCTTCTACAGCAGTGGTGCAGGGAGCTAGATTTCAGATGAGGGACATTCAGTTCCACTTGAGAGTCTTTTGGTCTCAAAGAAAGGACCCTCTGACCAAACTGATCCCAGTAACTCGAACCCTGATCCAAGCCCTACAGTGGTGGCAGGATCAGAACAATCTGAGACAATGGGTTCCCTTTGTTACTCAGTCTCACTCTTTAATCCTTACTACAGATGCCTCGCTCTTGGGGTGGGGGGCTCACATGGGCGACTTCACCACCCAGGGGTTGTGGTCCCCTCAGGAATCTCTGCTCCATATCAATCTGTTGGAACTCAGAGCAGTATTTCAAGCACTTCAAGCTTTTTATAAATCTGTTCAGAACAAAGTTGTACAAGTCAGAACAGACAACACCACCACAATGTGGTACATCAACAAGCAAGGAGGCACTTGGTCTACGGCCTGGTGCACAGAAGCAATGAAGTTGTGGTCTCTGGCTTACTCCCTGAACACCTCCCTCATGGCACTTCACCACCCAGCAAAGGACAGTGTCCTGGCAGATGCTTTCAGCAGGATTTCCCAGGGCCATCACGAATGGTCACTGGATCCCCTGGTCTTGGAGGTGATATTTTCCAGATGGGGCATCCCACAGATAGATCTTTCTGCAGCCCCAGACAATCACCAACTTCACCTTTTTTGCTGCAGACCCGCAGTGTTGGGCTCAGTCCCCCTGGATGCCTTAGTTCTCAATTGGGAAGGGAAGTTTCTCTATGCTTTTCCCCCCTTCCCTCTCCTGTTCATTGATTGCTCCAGACTGGACCAGACAGCCCTGGTATCCACTCCTACTGTCCTCAGCAGTCCATCTTCCCTTGTGTCTTCCCAGGAATTACAACCTGTTAACCTGTGCTCAGGGGAAGGTTTGGTACCCGAACCTCAAATCTCTCAATCTCAAGGCCTGGCTCTTGAAGAGTAAGAGTTTGCTGATTTACACCTCTCCCAAGGTGTAATGGATATCCTGAAGGCTTCAAGAAAACCTTCCACCAGGGCTACTTATAATTCTAAATGGAAAAGATTTTCCATATGGTGCTCTAGAGAGCATATTTCCCCAGAATCTGCTGATCTGCCCACAGTCCTTGATTATATGGTTCACTTAAATGGCTTGGGGCTGAGACCAGCTACACTGAAAGTGCATCTGGCAGCTGTGTCTGCTTTTATTCAGCAGGTAAGCCCTCTTCTCTCTCAGCTCACCCTGTTTTCTCCAAGTTTTTCAAGGGATTGCTTCACACCAACCCTCCATTCAGAGACCCTGCCCCTGCCTGGGACCTCAATGTTTGCATTGCTCAGCTTATGCAACCCCGTTTTGAGCCTTTATCTTCAGCAGCGCTTAAGTACTTGACTTGGAAGACTGTGTTTCTGGTAGCCATCAATTCTGCCAGACGCATAAGTGAATTACAAGCTTTGTCAGTGGAGCCTGATTTTATCTCCTTTCATAGAGATAAGGTGGTCCTCAGGACTAACAGGAAGTTCTAGGGACATGGATATGTTGTTCATCCACACTGTCTGGCAGGTTCCTTGCCGCTTTAAATCTTGCCGGAAGGTCTTCAAGCTGGCTCCTCCCCCCCAACCGGATGGTAAAACTCTCTGCTCCGCCCCATGACACCAGATCTTCCTTACGCTTGGAAGCTCAGGTTCCCTCTTAACGCTCTGCATATAAGACTGGTTTCTAATTCTTGAATTTTCGAAATTAAAAAGTTTTTCTAAAAGACTTGGTCTTCTCTCCCTGCAGCTTCGATGGACAAATCGACTCGGTTTCGGAGATGCGCTTGCGGGCAGAAGATGTCTCGGACGGATCTACTCCACGTCGTCTACTGCTTGGGCCTTGAGCACGCACCCGCAGGCCTGCGACTCTGTGCTCTTCCTTTCGCGCCGACGCCCTCAGACCGTATGCCTGCTTACAACTGGGGTGTCCCGAGAAGAGATTTCCTGTAAAGTCAAAAGAGGCCCAGTCGGTGGTGTCCGCAGCGCGGGTTCGGCAGATCAGTCGAGCAGATGATCGCCTCAAGAAGAGGCAGGCGCGGCCACTTCTACTCGGAAGGCGATTTGTCCCGCTATCTCTCGGTGCTCTTACTCGTTCTTTAAGGAGCTTTATCTGACCCTCTTCGACAAAAGGTGAGGGTCCAACTTTTCTGGACCGTTTTCTCGCCTCCAAAAGAAAGACAAGGGGTAAGTCTCACCGTCGGACGCTCTTGGGAGCGGAAAGAGCCCTTCCCTAGTTGTCGGCCTCGACTTCGGGTCGACCTCTCACGCCGCCACTGGTTTCACGGTGTCCCCATCAGGCCAGTTGACCGAGACTCCCGTCGACGCAGAGTCGAGATTTTTCTCGACCTGTTGACGGGTTAGTCGTGGAGGAAGCCGAATCCCTCCCCGGTTCCCCGGTGGGAGTTGAGGATCCGTCGGCTTGTCTGTGCCTCGGTTCCGGAGCCTTGTTGAATCGCCCAAACCGCGGGAGTGCCGATTCCCGCGACACCTCCTCGCACCGCCCTCGCCGCTCAGCGAGGTTCTCAGTCTCGGACATCTTCACGGTACAACCGATCCCGCGCCATAGGCGGTCTTGGTCTCGGTACTGCGTGCAGCTGCACTGGCCATCCTCTTCCTCCTCCTCGGACGAGGGAGGCTTCGCGCAAGTTGTGCTGGAGGTATGAGGAACTCATGTGGCAACAGCTCCTTCGACTGGGAAAAAGCCGAGTGGCGCCTTCCCGCCATTAAGGGCTGTCACCGAGCGCCAAAACAACCCTCGTTTTAGCCAAGGAGCCTGTTCCCAGGCCGGTTGTTCGGCCAAATCCAACTGCCCCACCGATTCCGGTGGAACCTCCGCCTCCACAGCCGTTACTTGGGGCTACGACCAAAAATTCTCGGTCGGCTCAGGGACTACCCCATAGGCTGTCTGTCAAACTCACTCCTGACTGGCCTCGGCAGGTGGAGGGTGGCTCAGGCCCGAGGCAGCTCTTTGAGGACTCTTCCGAGTCCGAGGACGATTCCTCCCTTTTCTCCAAGCGAATGGACTTGGAGTCCTCAGGAGGACAGTTGGTGGACAATAGCCCTTCGTCCTTCCTAGGCTTGCTTCGCTCATCTCGGAGTCCACCGGATGAAACTCGAACCCGCTTCTAAACCGGGGCCAGGTATCCTCACAGAGATTCTGGACCGAGGATTCCCCACGGAGGCCTTTCCGGTGGCCGAGGCCATAGTGGGTCCGGCCTTGAGCTCTGGCAGCACCCTGCTTCCTGTCCTGCGCTGGCCAGGATGGCCAGGAAGTATCGGTCCCTACCGTTCCCTGTCTGGTTTTCGGAACACCCCTCGGCTGAGGGTTGGTTCTGAACAAGCGTTCGGTGCTGTCGGGGAACTAGGGATGTGGACAAACCTCCCTGACAAGAGTCCAAGAAATTGACTATGCCAGGCGAAAAGTCTATGCTCGCGCTCCGCCGGCCTTCGCCAGGCCAGTTCGCCGCCCTCATGGCACATTTTTCTCATGCCCTGTTGGGCTCCCTGGATGAGGTTGTCCCTCATCTTCCCGCGGATCTGCAGACTACGGTCAGACAGGTGCGGGACCAGGGCAGGGCAGTGGCCAAACAGCAGCTCCAGACTGCTTTAGACATTGGGGACTCATGTGCCAGGTCTGTGGCTGCTGCAGTGGCTATGAATCGTCGGGCTTGGCTGAGGATATCCACCTTTACTTCGGATACCCAGCACAAGTTGGTGGATGTTCCCTTTTTAGGGACTGACCTCTTCGGCCCTGGGGTGGAAGGTCACCGGCAGAGGATCGAGAAGTCCAATGCTACCTTGGACTCGGTCTCTTCCACTCAGAAGGACAAAGGCTGCAAACCACAGCCTAAGCGCTGGTCCTTCTGCGCCGGGGCTGCGTCCGCCCAGCAACGCCAGGGCTAGCAGGCTCGGCTTGCATCCCAAACCCAAGCCCGGGCTTCCTCCAACAGGAAACAGGGAGGTAAAGGCCAAGGAGGTCCTCGGCCAGTCTCTCCTCCAAGCCTGCCCAGTGACGGGCTGAGGTGTCGCCCCAACCCCGCCACCACCCCAGTTTCCCCATGGGGACGGCTCCGCACTTCCTTTCCGCCTGGTCCATTATTACCACGGACAGGTGGGTGCTGGAGGTGGGGGAAAAGGCCTGCCTCTAGAATTGAGCAGGCCCCGCTTTCAGAGCGTGCCGCACTCAGGGGCCTCGGGTCCGCAGCCTCACTGTCGGCTCAGGGCCGACATCGCCTCCTCCCTCCAAAGGAGGTGATCAGGAGGTGGCGGACCTCCTCAGACCCGGGTTTGTGTCCAGGTACTTCCCGGTTCGAACGGATGGGGCTGGCGCCCCATTCTCGACCTGAACAAGTTCCTAAGGTCTCGAACCTTCAGGATGGTCACTCTGGCTCAGATAATACCATCCCTGGAACACGGCGTGTGGTTCTTTCTCTGACCTGCAGGACCGCTCTTTCACGTCCCTATCCGCCTGTCACATCGAGATTCCTTCGCTTGCAGCGGAGGGATCCCTCTTGTTCGAGCCATGCCCTTGGCCTGTCTCCAGCTCCCAGGGTCTTCACCAAATGCATTGCAGTGGTGACAGTTTTCCTGCGGCGCCGAGGGGTCCGGGTGTACCCTTACCTGGACGATTGGCTGATAGCAGCCCCCTCCAGACAGGAGGTGGAGCGGTCCAGAGATCTGGCCCTCCAGGTTTACTCTCAAGTTGGCCTTCTCATCAACGAGGCAAAGTCGGAACTCGAGCCGAAGCAGGTGATTCTGTTTATCGGGGCAGAGCTCGACTCTCTTCGAGACAGAGCACGGCTCCCAGCGGACAGGGCCGAGGTTCTTACCTCCTTTGCCCAATCATTTCTGGTTGGGCAATCGCGCCTGCCCGGGACTTCGGCGCTATGGCGGCCTGTACCAGCGTGTCCTGGGACCGCTGGCATGCGCCCCTTCAGTGGGACTGGCCAGCCAGTGGTCACAACGCTGCATCCATTGGACCAGCTAGTGATGGTGACCCAGGGAGATGTGAATGCTCTCCGGTGGTGGACCATTCCATCTCATCTGTAGGAAGGCATCCCGTTTGATCCACCCGAGCCAACGGTCTCTATCGGACCGATGCCTCTGATGGGTTGGGTGCCCATCTGGGAACACCAGCGCATGGCCTCTGGTCCCCGCGAGGAGTCCTGATGCCATCATCACCTGCTGGAGCTCCGAGCGGTCCGCCTAGCTCTCACCGCCTTTGCTCCGTTCTCCGGGTCAAGTGGTCCGAGTCCAGACGGACAATACCACGACCATGTACTACCTAAACCGCCAGGGACGGGACGCGCTCCATGCTTCTATGCAAGGAAGCTCTCCGCATTTGGTCACTCGTGAGCAGCCTGGAGGCGGATCTCCTAGCCATTCATGTGGCAGGAGCCTCCAACACCCTGGCCGATGCCCTGAGCCGGATAGGGATGCATCTCATGAGTGGTCTCTCCTGCCGGAGGTAGTACAAGACCTGTTCTCCCATTGGGGCACACCTCAGGTGGACCTGTTTGCCTCCAGGAGAACGCAAGCTGAGACTGTTTCATGCCCACCCCCTCAGCAGGGCTCGCTGCAGGGGTGCCTTCGAGGCTGTGGACCCCGGGCCTCTTCTATGCCTTCCCCCCATTTCCCTTGATTCACAAGGTGCTTCTCAAAGCAAGGAGGGACAAGGCACAGGTGATTCTGATAGCCCCAGACTGGCCCCGCCAGTTCTGGTACCCAGATCTCCTCAGCCTCAGCTCCAGGCTCCCGAGGCAGCTTCCAGCTCGCCCGGACCTGCTCTCAGTCAATCAGGGGAAGGTGTTCCATCCGGACCTTCAATCCCTGCACCTGACGGCCTGGTTCCTGGCGGCTAGAGTTCCAGGCCTTGGGTCTTTCGAAGAGGTCCTCAATGTTGTTGAGGCGTCCCGTAAGGAGTCGACCAGGAATGTATGCCTTCAAATGGAAGAGATTTTCCATTTGGTGTCAGGGCAAGGGCTTGGACCCTTCTTTTTGTCCTTTGACAAGCATCTTGGACTATTTATGGTCCCTTTCTAGTCAAGGGCTTAGGTCGACGACCCTAAGGGTGAACCTGGCAGCCATCTCTGCTTACCAGGTGTGGGTCGGGGAGCAGTCGGTGGTGCAGGAGAAGGTGGTCTGGCGCTTTTTCAAAGGCCTTGATCACATTTCCCCTCCGGTGCGAGAACCTCCACCTCCGTGGGATTTACTGCTGGTACTGGCAAAGCTCATGGGCAAGCCATTCGAACCAATGCACAGGTGTGAACTCTCTCACTTGTCGTGGAAGACCGCCTTTTTGTTGGCTATCACATCAGCCAGAAGGATGGGAGAACTCCAGGCGCTCTGCATCGAGTCTCCTTACCTGGTCTTCCACAGGAACAAGGTTGTCCTGCGCCCCCACCCGAAATTCCTTCCGAAGGTGGTGTCGGAGTTTCACCTTAGCCAGGTGTTGACTCTGCCGGTGTTCTACCTAATCACACTCAAGGCCGAATACAGGCTCCATACTTTGACCCTAGAAGGGCGCTTCACATTATAAGGAGACACGGCTGAAATTGGGAGAGGTTCGCCAGCTGTTTGTCACCTGCGCTGAAGCCGCACCTGGCAGACCTGCAGCCATGCGGACGATAAGTAGGTGGGTCACCTCCAGCATAGATCTCTGCTACAAGTTGGCGGGCATGGAGCCTCCCAGAGGGATAAGAGCTCATTCTACCAGTCATACTGCTGCATCGGTGGCTGCTTCCAGGGATGTCCCTATCCAGGAAATCTGCAGGGCTGCTACCCGGAAGTCAGCACACACCTTCATTACCCATTACCACATCGACCTTGAGTCACGCCGGGATGCTGGTTTTGGGGCCTCGGTTCTCCAGTCTTTATTCCCTAAGTAGGGGGTGTGCGCCTTGCCTCCCTCCTCCCGGAGAACTGCTAGAGAGTGCGAGACAGTGTGGATGAACAACATGTCCATGTCCCTAGAAATACAGGTTACTCACCTGTAACAGGAGTTCTAGGAATGGTATATGTTGTTCATCCACACGACCCACCCGACTCTCCTCCCGGCTTGACCACAACCTGAGCTTCCAGCTGACCAGATTCAGGCGTCATGGGGCGGAGCCGAGAGTTTTACCACCCGGGTGGGTGGGAGGAGCCAGCTTGAAGACCTTCCGGCAAGATTTAAAGCGGCAAGGAACCTGCCAGACAGTGTGGATGAACAACATATACCATTCCTAGAACTCCTGTTACAGGTGAGTAACCTGTATTTCTTGCCTAAGGTGGTTTCAGATTTCCACCTTAATCAATCTATGTCTCTTCCAGTGTACTTCACTGACCATTCCTCCTCTGGCGAGAGGAGACTGCACAGTTTAGATGTGAAAAGAGCCCTTAGTTACTACACAGAGCGTACCAAGGGTCACAGGTTTGACTCCCTCCAACTGTTCCTCACTTATGGTGAGATTGGTAAAGGGAAACCTGCCACTAAAAGATCCATTGCCAGGTGAAGGATTGTCTCTTGTATCCAATTTTGCTATGAAAAACTGGGTAAGGTTCCTCCCTCAGGCCTGAGGGCTCACTCTACCAGAGGTACAGCTGCTTCCAAGGCTGCTGCCAGGGACATCCCTATTCTAGAGATATGTCAAGCAGCTACCTGGAAAACAGTTCACACTTTTACCAAGCATTACTCTCTGGACATCCAGGCTAGGAGTGATGCTCAGTTTGGCACAGCTGTGCTTCAGAGCCTATTTCCTAAGTAGGTTCTGTCCCTCCTCCATGGAGGTACTGCTTTGTAGTCTGCATATGTCAGAATATAGCAAGACTTCATGTTGTTTGAAGAAGAAATTACTCACCTTAGTAATGCTGTTTCTTCTAATGGAGTCTTGCTATATTCTGACCTCACTTCGCCCATACACCCCTCTCAGAACCTCTGTTTTTGGGATGTGGGTGGGCAGTGCAGTGTTGGTACTTAGTAGATGCCCACCTTTTTGTTTCACCCCTTCTTTTTTTGGGGTGAGTTGGTGTTGTGTTTTCATTTTTGGGTCTCCTGACTTGAGTCTTTGTGTTGGGACCAAAAAATGTGTTTTATGTTTAGTAGCCAGTTGGCTAGTGTAGGTTTACAGCTTCCACACAGGACCTTAGTGAGTTTAGCTCGAAAAGATCTGACGGTTTGAGTTTGAAGGACAACAGACAGAGTCTCAACCGAGCTCGAGCTCAGCGTTCCATGCCTGGCATGGAAAGTTAACTCTTTCATCTCCGGGGCAGTTCGAAGGTTGGGACTCACTGCATATGTCAGAATATAGCAAGACTCCATTAGAAAAAACAACATTACTAAGGTGAGTAATTTTTTCTTCTGCACCATTCTCACCCCTTGTACGCCTTTCAGACCCATTACCCTACTCTTCCTCAGTAAAGACTGAGCAGAAATACCTGTTCAATATGTCAGCTTTACTGTTGTCATCCTCCACGCGGCTCTCATCCTCCCCCTTCAGCCTCACTATCCCTCCCTTTGTCTTTCTTTTTTCACTTATGTACCTGTAAAAGGTTTTGTCCCCTCTACCCACTGATTTATTCCCCAACCTGCCGACTGCCCAGCATACCTGCTGTCCTGCTCTTTTGTCTGATTATGGTGTGGTGCTGTGCTGACTTGCCCTGCCTATTTTGTGCTGCTAACCTGCCCTTTCTGTTTCTTTGTGCTGCTGCTGACTGGACTGGTCATATTCCGGTAAATTTTTTGGGGGTATAGCCATGCTGCTGTTGAATGGGGAAAGCAGGGAGGAAGATGATAGGGGAGGCACATCCAGCTGTCCTGCTTAATCCCAGAAATTTTTGGGGGCCTGGGCTATGTCTCGGAGTGATGGAAGGTCACTATTTGGTGCTGGGGGTTTGGCATTGGGGTTGGGGATGGTCAGTGTGGTATCGGGGACGGTTATTGTTTGGGGCTGGGGCAGATAGTGTTTGGGGCTGGGAGGGTGGTCAGCATCCTCTATCACCTCCATGCTCTCCCCACTACAAGCTCCCCCTTACTTTGCTGTACCCTTCCATCATCCACTGCATCATGGATTCCATCCCTCCCTTCACTCTTTCTGGTGCTCAGGTATCGTCTGTATCCTGCTCCTCCTGAGAGAACGTGCCATGCATTATGTCATCTGTCACTGTCTGATGGGCCTTTTGCCATCCACTGTGCCTGTCTCTGCATGAGCCTACTCCTTTACTTGTTCCTCCCACTCCCGTCTGTCCCAGGATTGTGAACTGGTCACGTGTTCTGACTCCCCCTTCTGGCTCATCCCCCCATCATTTGTCATTTAACAATACCTTGGACCACTTATCCTGACCTCCTGTTATGGTAGCCATGCCGCATCTTCCTGTACCATCACTATACTGTTCGCTCCCTGTTTGGTGATTCACCTAAACCCACCACCTTTCTACTATCATTTTCCCCACTGCTCTCCATCAAACTCACCCCCTCTAGACAGTCACCATGCTGTACACCTTCCCTCTTACCTAACACCCAACTTAGCCTATTGACCTCCTCCTTAATATCGAAAGAACCCACTGTATCCCTTTGGATCTCACTGGCCATGGACTCTTCCTTTTTACCTTACTTGATCTCATCACCTTCTCTTGTCTGACTAGACATATTCATCCTGATCCCTTGCACTCCTTTATCACTTTAAGCATCCCTAGGCCATATTACTTTCCCACATCACCTACTGTGTCTCCTGGTTCTACCAGTTTGGTTTTGTGGTCTTAATGAACTTACGTATTTCGATCACATGATGCTTTCTCCCTAAGCGGTCGCATTGTGCTATCGCTTCCGCTTCAATGACTGAATTTTACTTGTAATGTTCGGTAAGTCGACTGATTGCTGCTCCAATTCGAACCGAGTAACGTCTCCCTAAGTCAGGACAACACCAGACACCGAAGTAACTGTTAATTGAAGGCAGTATTAGGAGAAATGGAGGCTGAAATGAAAACGGCCCTCCCGACCAGAACGCCACCTACTACGCCAGACAAGCAGGCCAAAAAAGCTAAAATGCACACAGCTAGTACGAGCAAAGGTCCTCAACCTTCAATAGTGGCAGCCCCTCTTTCGGAGGAAAGATTTTTAATCGAAATGACATCATTAAAAACGGCCTATGCGGAATCTGCCACAGATCTAAAAGAAATTCAAGCTGATCTTAAGGAACTAATAAGGCTTTGTCTGACGTCTCTGCCTGTACGGCCTCACTTCAAGCATGGCAAGCTCGAATGGAGCCCGATATGCCTTCAATTAGGCACAAATAACACAACTTGGGATAAAACTTGAAGACCGTAATAGGCGCAACAACTTGGTAATTTTTGGGATTCCAGGAGAAGCCGAAGGGCATTCGCCTGTTACATTCACACAAAAGCTGCTCATGAAAATAGCAGGTCCTCCTCCACACTCTACGGTTTATGCTGTTGAAAGAGCTCACGGAGCCTTACGGCCGAGACTCCCTGCAGGGGCCAAACCTAGACCGCTTATCCTGAAATTACTGAGCTACGTGGATCGTCAGCATATTTTGGCTGCAGTCAAAGAGCTTAAAGAAGTTAAATGGGAGGATAATCCGATTCGGTTCTCTCAAGATCTGCCAGTGGCAATTCGTCAGAAAAGGGCTGAGTATCACAATTTGGTCACTAAATTAATTGCTGCAAGAATAAAGTTTCGGATGCTTTATCCCGCTCAGTTATCTGTGCTTCATGGGGGCAGCTGGAAAACCTTCAAGAACGCAGAGCTAGCAGCTAAAGAGCTTGTGGTTCTATTCCCAGACCTCTTCACCTCACGTTGAAGTAACACCGCTCATCTGTTTTATAAAAGATCCTGCATTGTCAGGATAATATTGGGGATGTAACTGGAAATTAGAATTGCCAGTAAGGGCGCCTGCCTCCAAGATGTGTTTAAATTTCAAGAGGTTGGAACTGATGTGGTGGACTCGGACTGGATGGTTGCGGGGGCCTTGCCCTAATGATTTTCATTTTTTCTTTATGTAAGCGGTCTTTTCTTTTTCAGTTTTCCCCGAGTGGAGGGGCTCTGTAAGTGACAGTCCTGGGCTTATATTTCTGCTCGTGTGCGAGTCATGTTGACCAGTCAGGCTAAAGAAGAGTCTGTGAAGACTTTCTCCATTTTTTCTTTTCTTTAGATTTAGTTTCGTAAGTAAAGCATAGTATTATGAAAATATTGTGCGGATCTGGCATCACAGTTGTGTGCATGATCGTGCAGTGGTGGCCAGCCGGATGAGAACCTTCGGTTTGTGACTGGCGCCAAGATTAAGAAGTGCTTTTTGCTGTTAATGCCTTAGTAAATTGATTTTCACTGTTGGTTCTCTCTGTTTTTTTTTTATTATGTTCCTGCACCATGCAAGTAACATCTCATAAATCGGGTGCGCTTTGCCTGGTCACAATCTATGGTGTAATTTGCTCTTACAACTGGACAGTCAGACTTCAATATTTGATTATGTTTTTCAAGTATTAACTATGGTAAAGACTATTTCTAGGGACATGGATATGTTGTTCATCCACACTATCTGGCAGGTATCCTTGCCGCTTTAAGTCTTGCTGGAAGGTCTTCAAGCTGGCTCCTCCCACCCACCCGGGTGGTAAAACTCTCGGCTCCGCCCCATGACGCCAGATCTTCCTTACCGCTTGGAAGCTCAGGTTCCCTCCTTAGCGCTCTGCATTTTAGACTGGATCCTAACTCTTCGGTTCGTCCGAAATTGGTTTTGAAGTTTTCTAAACTTCGGTCTTCATCTTCCCTCACGGCTGCGATGGACAAATCTGTTCCCGGCCTTCGGAGGTGCCCTTGCGGGCAGAAAATGTCCAGGACGGATCCGCACTCCACGTCGTCTACTGCCTAGGCCTAGATCACGACCCGCAGGCCTGCGAGTTGTGCCGCCTTTCAGCCAACGCCCTGATGATCGCGCTGCCCGACCAGCTCACGCCCGAGAAACGCTTCTCTCGGCCGTAAAATCTAAAGAGGCTCAATGGGCGGTATCCGCGGCTGGCTCCGGCTGAGCAGCTCGAGCAGATGATCGCCCTCGAGCAGGAGGCGGCCCAGGCCGCATCTTCCTCCTCCTCGGCTGCGGCATTTATCCCTCTCTGAGTTCCTCATATACGGCTTCGTTCAAGGAGCTTTGTCAGTCCCTTTCCACGAAAGGAGAGGGGCCTTCGGGACATTCTTCTCGGCCCAAGAAAAAGGAGTCGAAAGTTAAGTCCCACCGTCGGCGTTCGTGGGAGTGGGAGAGGTCCTCTTCCCCGGACAGCCGACCGTCGACTTCGGTCGAGGTTGCGGCTGAGGCCACTGGCTTCATGGTGCCCCCGTCAGGCAAGCCTGCCGAGACTCCCGTCGATGAAGTCGAGATTTTTCTCGATCCGTTAGACGGGCTGTCGACTGGAGAAGCCGACAACCCTCCTTCACCGGTTCCTCCGGTGGATACCGAGGATCTGCCTTTGCCTTCTGGGCCACAGTCTCCGGTTAATGTGCCCGAGCCGAGGGAAGAGCAGGTGTCCCCCAACCCTTCCCATACCCACCCTCAGTCCCCCCGAAGGTCTCGGTCTCGGACCTCTTCTCGGTCCAGCCATTCCCGCCGACATCGGCAGTCTCAGTCTCGATACCGAGGTAAGCGGCGCCCGCTCTTCCTCTTCCTCGAATGAGGGGAGGCTGAGGCGCAAATTGCGCCGGAGCTATGAGGACCTTATGTGGCAGCAGTTGCTGTTGTCCGGGCCTAAGCCGACCCCAGTCCAGACCCCGGCTATCAAGTGGCTGTCACCTGAATGACTGAAGCAACCACTTGCTCCAGTTGAGTTGCCCACTCCAGGGCCGGTTGCTCGGCCAAAACCAGCTGTTCCACCGATTGTGGTGGAACCTCCGCCTCCACAACCGAAGTCGGGGCACCAACCAAGAATTCTCGGTTGGGTCACGGCCTGCCCACAGGTTGTCCGCCACCTTCACTCCCAACCGTCCTCAGCAGGTGAAGGGTGGCTCAGGGCCGAGGCAGCTCTTCACAGACTCTTCGGAATCCGATGACGACTCCTCCCTGTTCTCCAGGCAGGTCGACCTGGAGTCCTCCGGGGGCCAGTCAGTGGACGATAGCCCATCGTCCTTCTTGGGTCTGCTTCGACTCATCTCGGAGTCCACCGGGATGCAGCTCGAGCCCGTGTCCAAACGGGCCAGGTATCCCCTGACAGAGATTCTGGACCGAGAGGATTCTGCCACGGAGGCCTTTCCGGTGGCTGAGGCCATTGTCGGCCCAGCCTTGGAGCTTTATTTTATTTATTTATTTAAACATCAGTTTAGAAACCTTTGAGCCAGAGGCTCATTTACAAAGGTACCTTGTCACAAAGAGGACATCAGAACAGTAGTACAAGGGACACAGTACTTACAAACAAAAAAGTTACAGTTCAATTACAATTTTGTTACAATAGAATACAAGCTCCAGCATAGCAAAAGATAACAAAGGTGCAAAACTTATGGTCGGGAGAGCTGGTGGAGTAGAAGGGAGGAGATAGGAGGAGGAATTAGTAGGAAAGGAAGGGGGAGCAGCTAGTGAGCATTGTCAAACAGAGTATATATATATATATTTTTTTTTTACACTAGGCTAGCGGCAGTTGCATTTATGAGAGCTAAGCAGGAAGTTTCTGAGCCTGGGCTTAAAGCAAGCTAAGGTTAGTGAGTTTGAGACACTGGCAGGGGGAGTTATACCAGTGGGGCACGCGGTAGGGGAATGCCCTCTGACCTTGAGAGGTCCTGGCTCTGAATAACTAGGGTAGCTCTTGACGAGCCGCGCGTGATCAGGGTCGGTGCAGTACGCGTAATGGAGTTGGATAGGCCTATGGGGATAGGCCATGCAGGGCTTTAAAGGTGAGCTGGCATGTCTGATACATGAGTCGCTCTTCCAGGTTGAGTAGGGTAGCCAGGGTGTACAGCTCACATGTGTGAGTGAGTCTGGGAGCACCAGTGATAAGTCAGTAGGCCTTATTAACTGTGAGGCGAACCTTGTTGAGGGCAGTCTGATCTGCTGAGCCATAGACCGGAAGGCCATAGTCAATGAGAGACATGACAGAGGAGGTGACAGCCAGGCGGAGGGCATCAGGAGGGAGGCATTTCTTGTGCCGGTAAAGAATGCCTAGCCATGAATTGGCGACAGAATTTAGGGCAGATATATGTCCATGGAATGAAAGTGCAGGGTCAAAGGTTATACCAAGATATTTATAGGACTGCACCTGGTCAATGACGTAGATTGGTGTGGAGTGGACAGCTAAGGGAAACTTGCTGTACTTATTTTGGGGGTGGGAGAAGAGCATCATTTTTGTTTTCTTAAGGTTGATAACAAGTCGGTGCTCAGTGAACCAGGTAGCTGCAGAGTCAAAGACTAGTTGGAGGGAGTTCTGTAGCAGCATGGGGTCATTGTGGGAGGCAACGAGAACAGCATCATCAGCATAGAGGCATCTTACCCGTACAACTGCTGGGAGTTAAGAAAGAGTGAGAATAGTAGGGTCCAAGAATTGAGCTCTGCGGCACCCCAGAGCGAATGGGGCATGTTTCAGAGAGAGTACCGCTGACTTTCCACATTGGGAGCGGCGGAGAGATAGCTGGTGCACCAGGAAACAGGTCCTGAGGCAAAGCCTATTAGGTCGAGGGTGGAGAGCAAAAGAGGATGCGAAACGGTATCGAATGCTTTAGACAGGTCAATGAATATAGCATCAGCCAGGGCACCAGAGTCCAAGGAGGCATGGAGGAAGTTGGAAAATTCCAGGAGTGCTGTATTGGTACTATGACCTGCTCTGAACCCGTGTTGTTCAGGGCAGAGAACATTGTACTTACAGAGGTAGTCAGAGACTTGGGACGCCACAATTTTCTCTAACGCCTTAGAGAGGGGGGAGAGGATTGAGATGGGTCCGTAGTTACCCAGAAGAGTCCTGTCACCACCTTTATGGACAGGGGTAACTGTGGCAATCTTCCAGGCAGAGGGGAATTGTCCGAGACACAGTACCAGCAGTAGATCCCACGGAGGAGGCGGCCTGCTTCCTGTCCTCGCCTGACCACATTTCCCTCCGGTCGAGAACCTTCATTGGTCTCAGCCGGGGTCAGCTCCACCACCGCTGGCTGGGCCCCACCTGTGCCAACACGTGCCGCCCTAAGGGCTGCCACCTTCTCCTTCACCCTCCTGCGGTCTGTCCCCATCTTCTTTTTGCATTCCTGCACGGAGCACTGGTGGCTTCCGTGCAGATTAACTGCCCGAGCTACCCCCTCCCATGCAGCCACATGGGCCTGAGGGGTGCCTCGCCGTCCACTCAGTAGTGGCTCCTCCTCCAGGTAGGCCTGGAAGAGGGCCTCTGTCTCCGCCGTGGTGAAGTTGGCTCCTCCTCCGCCCACCATCCTCACCCTCACCTTGGACCTGCTCGGTCATGTCAATCTGTATTGGTGGAAGTGGACACCTGTCACTGTGCAGTCTACAGCGTTATCCCATGACCATTGTCCAGAACATCACGCAGCATGCAACCCACCTCTCACCTGCAGTAACCGAATCTGGCCAGCGCAGCCCAATGTCACACATTTATAGTGCAATGCATGCAAATTAGGAGTGAAGCAACTGTAATGAGATGCAAATTGCGCCACTGCGCCTTTGAATGGCTGATCAGATGATTTGCATGTGTCGGCTGAATATCGCGCCGTTGCACTTTGCGCAATACGGTTGAGCCGGCTGAGCCAATGGCGCATTTCTGTGACTGTGTAGTACACTGCACTGCACATGCCCAGGTAGCTTATGCAGGCGTCTGCCGTGCTGATGGCGTGCTGAGCGCGATCAGCAATACAGGACACGGCCACCATTGTGCCAGTGGCGCTACAGCGCTGGGCACCATATGGCGCTGTGGCACAACTGCGCAATAGTCCACGCAGGTGACCGTTCACACAGGATGCGTAGATGTCCGATGGTGCTGTGCGTGGCCTTGCGTCACAGACCCCTGAACTTGTGTCCGACCTATGCCCCCTGGTGCTGTTCGGCTGCCATGTGTACGGCTCTGTTGCGCTGTTTGGTGACAGCGCTATGTGAACTGACGACCCTATACGAACAGCACGATTGGAACCTATGGTGGTCTATTGCGCAACATTTCCACGTGGGGTTGCCGCGCTGTGGGGTGCCATTTTGCCTGCTCTACTACCACAGTAATGGCACGCAGGAGAGCTCCACAATGGAGTCAATTGGAGGTGGCCAACCTGGTGGCTGTG
Source organism: Neoceratodus forsteri (assembly GCA_016271365.2). Classification (NCBI taxonomy): domain Eukaryota; kingdom Metazoa; phylum Chordata; order Ceratodontiformes; family Ceratodontidae; genus Neoceratodus; species Neoceratodus forsteri. Next base: position 743,250,797 of record CM057449.1, read on the forward strand.
GTTGAGCCTCACTGTGGGGCACTGTTTGGGGATCAGCCCCTCACCATGGCCCGCACCCATGTGTGGCAGCAGGTGGCCACTGAACTGGAGGGGGTCACAGGGCGGTGCCGGTCTGCCGAACAGTGCAGGCACAGGTATAGTGACCTCCGCAGGAGGGAGCCGGACGTGCTGCAACACCTCAGGTCACATGCCAGGAGAGGCGTTGTGCCTAGACCAGGTGGGTGTACCATCTATGCACCTGTATTCTCCGTAGGAGTGTGACTGTGTATTGGTGGCAGTGCATGGGGATGGCTCTGCCATGGTTGGCCTGTCAGTGTGTGCAGGTGTGAGATGCATGGGTCTGGCTGTGGGCAGGCACACTCACTGGGGCAGAGGGCAGTCTGCTTTGGGGTCACACTGATGTTTTTCCTCAACCATTGTCACCCACAGGCCTGGCGGAGAGGATGCAGGCCCAGGCTGAGGAGGGCCGTCGCGGGGCTCAGGTGGCAGCCGGAGGAGGCATGATGGGTGGGCCACAGCGGCAGCAGCAGGAGCATCAGCAGCCACAGCTGCTTGATGAGTGTGAGTGTCATTACATCCCGGATGCTATTGCATGCTGGAGGGGGTGGGCATGAACACCAGCCATGGACAACACAACCATGCACGATACAGGCGACAGTCATCACTGTCCAGTGTCACTGCACGTCTGTGTGTGCGGCCACTGGTGGTCCATGCATGCACTGAGTACATGGCTGTGGAATTGACATCCCACCACATTGCCACGTCCTTGACAGCCTTGTTTGTGCTGTGATGGACATGGGCAGTGTGTGTATGCAGTGGTGCACATAGCTGGTGCTGCCTGGTTGGGCGGTCATGTGCATGGTCACTGTGGGTGGGTGCATACCATCACAGGTGCGGGGCACTAGGCTATATTCCTTGCAGGGTGGGTGGTGTTCAGGGTTGTGGACAGTCACAGCCATTGACTGTGTTCCCTTTCCTAGGTCTCAGCATCCTACGGGCGATGGACCGTGCCTCTCCAGTGGCTGACGAGGTGTCAGTCGCTACACATGACCTCCTGAGAGACATGCAGCGCCATGGGGTCAGGCAACGCTGGAGGAACCGGGAGGATCAACAGGCAGCAGGGGACCAGCCTGCCAGGCGCTGAATGCGCTTCCCCTTCCCACTTCACCCAGCCCTCCCACCCTGCCTTCCCTCTCCCAGTTGTTCACCCCTACCCCTTACCCACCCCTACCTTGTACCCCTACCCCACCCTTGTCTTGTACATATGTATATAGATGTTGTTGGTGTTGTACATATCTTTTTCGAATATATATATTTTGTTATGAATTCTGTGGTGGTCTCTGATTTGCAGCTGGCTATGGTTGCTCAGTTGCAGTGGTGTGCATGGCATCTGGGGTGGTATGGTCCTGGGTATGTGTGTGTGTGCATGGGGAGGTGTCTCCGGTGTGGGAGTGCCTTTCAGTCGGTCTTGCCATCTGCTGCCACCCACTGCTGGGTGCCCAGGGTGGGTGTGGCTTGTATGGTTCTGTGCTACACGAGGTTGCAGTGTGCCGGGGTTGCATGGTGTTTATTGCAGTGACAGTCACTGCACATGGGTGGTGTCTTGGGGTCACAGTGCAGGGTGTGCTGTACAGAAGGGGGGCTGATGTGCACTGTGATTGTCGACCCCCTGTGTGTGGCAGTCTCAGCCTGCCAGTGGATGTGCTGGGGCGACATGGCCCTGCTGTGCTTTGTTGGCTTGTCCCCATGGGCCGGTGGATCATCCATCCCTCCCCTAGTGATGCTGTACTTGGGGTGTGCGGGTGTATTGTTAGTTCTGCAGTGTGTTCCTGTGCCCATGTGTGGCATGGCTGGTGGTAGGCCCCAGCCTACCACCCTGGTTGTGCAGTTCCATTGCTCTGCTGGGGGGGGGCTCTGCTTGCGCTATGGCACCTCTGGACTGCTCAGCTGGGCTAGCCTTGTTGCGCTATGGCACATCATTTCTGCTCAGCTTCCCCTTTCTGGTTGCACTATGGCGCAGTTTGTGCGATATTCAGACGTTGGCTGCTTGCACGAGTTGTCTTGCTCCATGTTTGAATATCGCGTCTATTGCGCATATGTGCAATTGACTTCGCTTGCTCCTGCTGTTGCACACTTTTTGGGCGCAGTTTGAATATCCGGCCCTAAGGATAAAAGTAATGTAGAAATAAATAGACCATTATTCAAATTTAAGAAGATTAAAATACATGAAGTTGAAAAGGAATTGAAAAAGTTGATATTAATGAAATTGGAGGGTCGGATGGAATTGAAGCATGCTTCTTGAAATTTGAAGCTGACATAGTGGCACCAACAGTGATATATTTGTTGAATTGGAGCTTATGCTCATCAATTTTCCCAGAGGCTTTGAAGTTAGGTAAAATACTACCCATTTTTAAAGGGGGGGATCCATTACCGGCTATAAACTATAGACCAATAGCTTTGCTCCCTGTATTGTTAAAAATCATGGAACAATTTGTGCATCAGCAGTTTAGTCAATACTTAGAACAACATGGTCTGCTGACAGATTGCCAGCATGGATTTAGGTCAGGGAGGTCCATGGACACAGCCCTAGTGGACTTTCATAATTTGATTATGACTTTAGTGAACTCCAGTTTGGATACTGGGGGTGAGTTCATGGACCTCAGCAAGACCTTTGATCTGTTGGCTCACCAGATATTGCTACAAAGATTATTTGAAGGGGGGTACACTCGGAACCCCTGCAATGGTTTCAATCATATCTGAAACACAGAAAACAGTGTGTGTCTCAGGGAATGATTATATAATCTTTGAAAATTATTAAAAGGGGGTACCGCAGGGGTCCATTTTGGGTCCCTTGCTTTTTAACATTTATGTCAATGGTTTGCCCATCAAGTTGAAGCTCTGTGAGGTGAGTCTGTATGCAGATGATACCATTTTGGTGGCATCTGCAAGCAATCGGACTCTTTGGAGAATAAACTAAAATAAATGGCTTATTGTTGAATAGTAAGAAAACTCAGAGTGTTCTTTTACTTTGATAGAAGGAAAACATCAAATACTCTAAATATCAAATTTGGGAATGGACAGCCAGTGCTTAATGTAACCAGCTATAAATATCTTGGAGTACTGGAGGATAATCGACTTACATTCAAACAACATATGGAGTCTTTGACTAAAAGATTGAATCAGAGAGGGGGGGCTTTGAGACATATGTCTGCATGTTTTACAAACCACATTAAAAAGAAATTGGTACAGTAATTAGTGATGCCACTTTTGGACTGTGGGTGGCTGATATACAAGAATACGAATGTAACAGCCCTACATATGTTAAACACTGCTTATTAAAAATTAGCAAAGTTTGCAAATGGTAGTAAGACAGGTACCCATCATTACAATATATACTATGATTCAGGATGGTTAGGACCACAAGAAAGGAGAATGTATAACTGGTTATCATGGAGTTTCAGGTTGTTGAAACTTAAAGTTAATCATCCACTGCAATCGCAGATAACCTTCTCTTGTAATGAAGATAAGAAATATAATTTAAGAGTTAGCAAATTAGATTTGTTTATCCCAAAAATTCATAATAGATTAGGTGAAGCCACATTACAGGCAAGTTTGGCTAAAACATGGAATAAATCTTGATTGAAATAAGAAATAACAATACTAAAACTGATTTTCAGACAGCCCTGAGGAAACTTGCAGAAATCACGTGAATGTAAATTTAAGTTTCTGGACTACTGATTTGTATGTATACTGTATGATCCCTATAACCCGCTTGTACTAATTTTATTATGAGGTTGTGTATTTATTTATTATAAGTGATACATGTGATATTTGTGATACGTGATGTAATGTTGTTGTCTTTAATGTTTGTACAGGCCTCACTTTATAAATAGATGTATCAATCTCTGAAGTCTGAACCTGTATAAAAATAAAATGTTATCAATCATCAATCAATCAAACCAAACATGCAAATGGAGCCATTAGCCATGCAGTGCAAATGGGGCCATTTGCATGTCATTATCAGTTCCATTTGCATGTCCTGAGCAAGGCTGTGCTCGTTAGAAGCACTGGGTGCCCTGTGAACTGTCAACTATGGGTTGAAGAGTACTGTAAGCATTCATTCACAACTTTGTGGCTGACATTAAGTTAGAATGAATGCTATAGTACTATTGAAAGCCCATTGATCAACGTTGTAGACCAATGGTTTTGTAGAGCTTACTGTAAGCTATCATTCAGTGACAGCACAGTCGGTGGGCAGCTGTGGAGGTGTTCAGGTGGGATTTGCCTGCGGCTACACCATGCCCATGCTGGGATGGGGGAACAGAGCGGGGTTTGGATGCTTCCCAGTGGGTGGGGGTCAGTTGGATTACCAGTCAGCTCTGGCTGTGGGTTTTGCTGCAATTGGGGCTGGAGGGCATACCACTAGATTACCAGGGATGAACTGTATTATTTTATTGGCTTGTCAGGTATTGGGGATGGGAGGGATACCACTGGACTACCAGGGATAGGACAGCTATTATATGTCATTTGCATTCAGAGCATGGGGAAGGGGGGGGCCACTAGACTACTAGGGATATGGGAGTTTAATGCTCCCCCACACAATTGGGGCTGGGGGTAGCCACCCAGGGGCTGGGCTGCTGTGTTGCGCTGTGCAATAGAGTGGCCTACCTGTGGGTGGCTACCACTTAGGCATGGTTTTTCCATGCCTATCTTAGCACGGCACATCTCCAAGATGTGGAGGTAGCTGCGCCGCACATCTTGGCTGAATGTAGAGATGTGCCACGTATGCAGGGGAACGCCCCCTCTGGATGCACAGCATACATTATCTTTGTGCTGTGGCACATCTGGATTTGTGCAGCTCATCAGCCCCTTTTGAATATGGTCCGGGGCACATTTCAGGGATGCGCCAGCACAACTTAGTTGCACAGGGCACATCTCCTTTGAATATCCTGGCCATACTATTTAAAAACATACAATAAATCACCTGAAAAAAAAAAATCTAAATTCATGCTATGCAGTCAAATTTAAAATTATATAATGCAATATAAATACATAATATAGGAACTTAAACCTGAGTAACAGACACAAATTCCATTGCATAAAGACCCAATCTTACATCTTATGATGACTATCTCTTATGCCTGGGAGAGGGTCTAATGTCCAAAGTAATGTAGGGAAAGGGAGGGGGTGAAGCCAGGGTAGGGGAACAGTACAAGACATTAAATATGTGCATTTACAACTGAACATATAATAAGTCATATCGAGAGAACAAAATTCATGTTATGCAATATGCTATAGAAGTAGGTCGTACATTATGAATGCGTAGCAAGAAGATTTAAACATGCATAAATGCAAAAATCCACAGTATTGTATAAAGACCCAATATTTTTTGTCATAATGGCTTTCTCCTATTTCTAAAGAAGGGTCTTATGTCAAAACTAATGTTAAGACCTTGACTATTTGTAGCCACCAATTTATGATCCAGAATGCTTCTCTCTATAATTTTATTTATTTTAGTCTTTGGTAACTGGAGTGGGCCCACTAGGCACAAGTGCCTGTTTTCAGAGCAACCTGGTAGCACTGGGGAAGTTAAGTGACTTGCTCAGAGTCACACAGTATGCAAGTGGAGGTTGTGGGAATCAAACCCAGGTCTCCTGGATGTACCAACCCCAATCACAGTTCATTGCTGTTCAAATCATTATAATTGCCTCCCCTAAGTATGGATTTGACTTTTCAATGCCTCAAAAATTAAAAACATGCTTCTTTCCATCCTTGCTTCCAGAACATGTGCCGCAGTGGCATAAGTGATATCCCCACTCTCTATTGCCCTAATGTGTTCCCCCACTCTAGTTTTAAAATTGCAGGTCATTTTTCTAACATAAAAAGCACTGCAGGTACATTCTGCCATATATGTATATGCGTGATATATAGCCCTGAGTTGTCACAGGTGATTAACTGCTGCATTTCAAAATTTCTTTGGTGGTGATAGCTTTTAAAAACTTTTCCCATTATGATGTGTTTATAATTCACACTTCTTTTGCACTGATAGCATTCAAAATAATTATTGTTCAACCATGTCATGTTATTATTCTTTTTGAAATAGCTGTGTACTAGAATGTCTCTGAATCTGGTGAGTCTTCTATAAACCATTCGGAGGGGGTGGTGGTGTGGAGGGGTTGTGGGATAACAGAGGGACCAGACACAGAACTTCAGGTTCAACATGCAATCTCTTTGTGATGTTTATTTAAAACACAGGGGATAAACTTAAGCAATGGCATATCCCTTCTTTAATACATCAATTTACAGGAACAGACTATGCATGTCCTTCCTCTGCATCTAGTCAGCACCTACTGACCCACTGATCTACTGATCTATCTATTTAGTGAAAACCAACTATTTTCTCTATTGATCTTGTGTGTTTGGGTGATGGAGGGATCAAAAAAAGGAAAAAACAAGCTAAAGACAAAGAACCTCAGTGTAGAAGCAATGAAGCAAGGCTATCCCTAAAGGTAATCGCCCTTTTGGTCGAATCTCCAACGTTAAACAGAAAAAGACCATTACGGTGTCATTCTCGGTAATGGTCTTTCCTGTTTCCCCGCCTTCCCCCAGTGTTCTGCCCTTCCCTCGACCAACTCCAACCTGGAGTTGGAATCCTAAAGTCTTGGGTGGAGAGAGCCTCCCCCCACAGAAAACACTTTTACAACTGGCGGCATAATCCCTGCGTCGGTATTGTGCCATCGCAGTGGGGGAGCTCGGCATTGTCACTGTAGACCAAACTTGGTGCTTCCCCCCAAAGGGCATTGGCAATAAAGTCAAGTTTCAAAGAAACACAACATCACACATATTCCCATAATCTAAAGCATCATGGGATGTACATGCAAATCACCATGACATTTTAGGATGGTTCAGCTTAAAGCAGGAATGCACGGTGCCAAAGGGCCTCTCAAATAATCTGTAATTTACATACATTTTAAATAACACAATGGGATTTCTGATATCTGCCCCATTAACTTAATTGTTATAATACAGTCCCCAAGTAACTTTTACCTTTATCAAAAACACCTAGTGCTGTAGTATTTTCAACATTTACAGGTTTCATACGCATAAGGCATATACTGTAAATCAAGATATTTTATGACATAGTGCTATTGCATACTATATCCAACAATGAGGAACACAGCTTGTTGTTTTACATCAGCTCAGAGGTCACCACAATAACCTCCCCGTACGAGGACCTGAGAGGGAAAAGGATAATTAAAGACGACACTATGACATAGTCAAGAAAGGGGAGAGAGGCACTCATAGGTGGCCAACCATATGGACTAAAAATTGTAAAGGATAGATTAGGCTAAGAAATAGAAGAACTGTTGCAACAGATTTAAGAAAAAGCCAGTCCTCAAGAGTGACAAGATCTCCCTGTCACAGGTGGCTAGCTATTTTGCTCAAGCCCATGTAATTTGAGAGGACATGCCAGTGTTTATTTATAGTTTATTGTAAATAATTAACATGTGCTGAGAAGGTAGTTATAAATTGAAAATATTGTTCGATGTTTTCACCTTTATCTGTATCCTGTAACAGCATGTCTCTATTTTGAGCACAGGCATGCTTATTAGCTTTAATAATGGCATAATTCTTGTAGTCCCTGTCCTGGAATCTTTCTATTAGCTTACTGGCACCTTTCCGAAAGCTATTTTGCATGCTACAATTATGCTTCACATTCAGTATCTTTTTTAGTCTTATAACTTGACTAGGATGACAGCTAGAGGCAAATAAAGTACAGCCATCAGTACTTTTTCTACATAGACCAGTAGTCACTGTACCATTACATTGTTTGTACAGTGTTAAATCTAAGTAACAGTTTTTCCATCCACTGTAAATGCAAATTTTAGATTTAGGTTAGTGCTGTGCAAATACTGAACAAAACTGGTCAAGTCATTGTAGCTGCCTTCCCAAATCATGATGATGTTATCTATATAATGTTTCCATAATGTTACTTTCTGGTGGAATGAATTTTGGTCAGGATCATATATTACTCCATTTTTCCACTCCCCCACATATAAATTTGCTATTGAGGGGACACATGCAGCCCTCATGGCCATTCCCTAAACCTGTAAATACAATTTCCTTATCAAATACAAAAGCATCACATTTCAAAATAAATTCTAATAGCGTTAATAAAAATTCTGTCAGAGGATTTTAATCTTGCTCACGCTGATTCAGGAAATGGGCAGCTGCATCCAAGATACCTTTGTGGGAAATTTGAGTGTACAGTGCCTCTATGCCCAAAGTCACAAGTAACATTTTTTCTCCCAGTGTCAAATTATTACAGATACATAAAACATCTCTAGTGTCTTGCAAGTAGGAGGGCAGTTCTTTAATGAAAGGTCTCAGAAATGAATTAACAAACTGAGAGAGATTCAAGCAAAGAACCTGTCTCACTCACAGTCAGTTGGTCTAGAGGATTTTATACTGCTTTGTGAAATTTTGGCAGCACATTAAAAGTGACGCTTATGGATGTGTTGGTAGTTAACAAGTCCTTGATCTTGCAATCAGTGAAACCATTATAAAAGCTATTGCCAGTGTTTCATCTATTGAATATATGAAAGCAATTGTGGATCTGAACATAATTTGAAAAGAAATCATTGTTGTTCAATTGCCTTTTAACTTTTTAACATAATCCTCTTTGTTCATTAACACAACACACCCACCTTGGTCCACTTCATTGATAATTAGTCCAGAGTTATTTCTCAATATTTCAATTGCTGCCCATTCACTAGCGATAAGATTGTTAAAGGCTAGTTGTGGTAAATTGTTAAATAGATAATTTAAATCCTTTTCAACTAGTTCTTGAAAAACATTTTTGTGGCATCATAGGGAGGACAAAATTCTGATTTAGGGTAAAAAATAGTCTCATGGTTTCCTGTATTGGGCACATCTTCATTGGATTGTATTTTATTGTAAAATGATTTGAGACTAAGGTTTCTGCATGCTAAATTTAAACCAGTCATGGTCTGAAACTTATTGGTATAAGTACAGTAGTTGGTGCAAACCCCAGTTCCTTATTCAAAAGGTCATTTTTAGCGTTAGTCAATTTGTGTGTAGACAGATTGATTACCTGGAGTTTTGTATTTTCGTCTGTCCCTATCTGCCCCAGTATGGCCATATGTTCCTGATGTTCATTATTCCTCCCCTGTTGTACTCTCTGAATTTCACTTGATCTTTACCTCTTTCCTTTCCTCATCTTCTTTCTCCAGTGTGTTGCACATCTGCTTGTTGTTCTGTTAGTCTGGGGCTGCATAAGGGTTGAGGCGGAGGTTCGAACTCCCGGAGGTTCCAACATAAAAAAGGCTGTCTGATTTGTTCATTTGGCTCTGAGTTGCTTGCTTTGACATTGTAGCCAAACAAGACATGTCTATTTTGTTTTAGAATACTTTTAGGTTGAAATGTTTTCCCATCAATAAATACATTCTTTATCATAGTCACCCTTGTCTCAATTTAATTTACAGCAGTTCGCTTCAGGGTTTGTAATTCATAGTTAAGTTTAATAATGGATTCTTTGAGTCTCTCATTTAACACATCAGATTCCATGTGAGTTCTAAAACTTAACACTTCCTTCTTTTGGTTTTTAAGTTCTTCACATAGTTTTTGTTCTCTCTCTCCTAGCTAAATTTTATTAGCTGCATTACTTTAAAACTGGCTACTAATAAAATTTCTCCCTACTGCTTCTATATAGTAGCTAAGTTGTCCCATCCGTATGTGGGATTTTGGTATGACCCAGTCCCTTGGGATTCTAACAACCTGTATATATATATATATATATATATATATATATATATGCATCAAGGTTTGTTGCATTCCAGTAAGTCCTTCTTAACTGATGTGTGGTTTTTTTTTTGAGTTCCTTGAAGGCTTCACAAAGTGATCATGCATCAAGTTGTGGATTATTTCCACCATTATTTTCCATGAGAAAATGACTAACAGCACAAGCTGCAGCAAGAAGTCTTCCACTGTCCTGCTAAAATTCAAATTTGGAGTCACTTCTGATGACATTTCACTCTTCTGGTCTGTGGGCTAATGTGGTGCTACTAGACAGGTTTCACATGGTCAAGAAGACTGTCATTCTGTAACCTGTGCAGAAAGCAAAAGTAAGAACTGAGAAACAAAAAAGCTTGCTCAAGGCTGGTGATGCTGAAAAGACCAACTAAGACTGGTAGACACACTGATGTCAAGCACATATCACCTGTATGTAACAAATACCAAGCTCCAAACGTTTAATGCTGAGTTGTCATTTACTGACAATAGGGGCAGATCACAAACTTACCTGCCTAATGCATTTTGGATCCATCCAATCCTTTATCAAAGGCTAGGGAACATATAATAAAACACACAATAAATAGTCAGATTAAGATGACATCACAATGATGTAAATAGTACCAATTTAAAATCATTGGTGAAGCAGAGAGAAGGTGAGTGGGAATAGAGGTGAAGGAAAAGTGGGAGGAGGGAGGGGAAGACAAGGAACAGACATATGGAGGGAGGGAGGAAAAGGGAAAGGGAGGGGATATTATAAAGAATAATTATAAATAGTATTTGTATATATTTCTCCTCCTCCCTTCCCTTTTCCTTTACCCTATTTCCTCCCTTCTGTCTACTTCACCAAGGATTTTAAATTGGTACTATTTACATCATTGTGACATCATCTTAGTGTGATTATTTATTGTACATTTAATTTTATGTGCCCTAGCCTTTGATAAACAATCGGGTGAATCTGAAATGCATTAGGTGGACAAGTTTGTGATCTGTCCTTGATTGTCAATAAATGACAATGCAGCATTAAAAGTTTGGAGCTTGCCATTTGTTACATACACGTGGTATGGCCTTGTTAAGTTACCAGTCTGATTGTACTGAACCTGTACCCATTTATGTTGATGTAATCTTATTAATATGCCCAAGAGATAAGGGTCTATGCCAAGTGAACATAGCTTATGCCTTCGAAGATGACGACTAATACTATCAAAAGTTGCCTTCAGGTCAACAAAGCATCAATAAAGCTCAGATTTCTTAACAGTGGCATATTTATGTGTGAGATGATCGTGGACAAAACAATACTGGATAGTGGAACAGTTCTGCAGAAACTCATTTTGAGTTTCTGCTAGAAGATGATTTTGAGACACTCAAGTCTTTAGTTTTTGAAGTATGATTCTACCAAACAATTTTTGAGAAGCGTCCAGGAGACTAATCATCCTATACATTCCTGGATTGGTTATCTGATCCTTGTTTTAAATCGGGAATATTATACTATCCCTCCAGCTTTCTGGAAATTCTTCACCTTGCAAAATTTCATTAAAATTTTCAAAAAAATATGAAATCCACCATTCAGGAAAATATTTATAAATATTAGCCAATATCTCATTTGAGATAGGTGCTTTATTATTTCTCATTTGATTCATGGATAAAGCTATATCCTCGGGTGCACAGAATATTGGTCTCAGAAAGAAGGAAGTTAATATTAATTCTTGCAAATCCCGATATATCGAAGGCCTCTGTTCTTCACCCATTGAAAAATACAAAGATTCAAAATGTTTTTTCCCAGGTTTGCAGTGCTATGTGGGTCCCATTTCTGGTGGAATAATGTTCATAAACAAAGCTTACTAATATCCAGAATGCTATAACATCCTTCTCAATTATGGTTCTTTGACTTTGTCCCACATTTCTACTTGATAGTTTTGTTTTCCCCATTTAAGATTTCCTGTAATCTTTCCTCCTCCTGATTAATAACCTCATATTTTCTTTATTTTTATGTGGTTTCATAGAGCTAATGAATTTATTGAAGTAACTTTTTTTTTTTTTTTTGCATTTAGCATTGAACCATGAATATTTAGCCAGCTTATTATTCATATTTATCTTGAACATTAGTTACCAGAACTTTGTTAATTACTGAAAGAATAGTGACTGAGTTAAGATGATTGTCATCCAATATAATCTTCTGCCTTAACAAGATCAATTATGCCAAATAAAGAATGCTGGAAAATGACTCTACTACACTAGGCTGCCACCTTATTCTTCTTAAGTTAAGATCTTCATCTGTAGCATCCTGAAGCTGTGCATTATCCACTTTTTTTTAATTAAGAGTCATTAAATAGAAAGAAAAATAAAAGGAAAATTAGATGATTCGGGTCATTCTATTATTTTGAGATTAACAAGATTTTCCAGTGCCAGTTGATTGATCCATTCTAAGTCAATGAGTGATGCTCCCATAGGTCCCATGAAGGTAAATTCACCCTCCTGGTTACCTAGTGTTCAATCGTTTACTAATAAAAAGTCCAGCCTCATCATAACCCTATTTAAAATTTTACCATGATAATTGCTTTCAGTGTCTTTAAATTTCATTTCTGTATTCACCATATTATTGATTATTCTTAAAATTAAAGTTAAATTCTTCCTCAGTGTCATTATCCATTTCGAGATCAACTTGTTCATGAATCCTAGCATTAAAATACCCTGCAACAATAAAGCTGTATGAAGGGAATTTGGTTATTAAGTCATCCAATAAGTTTCCCAATTATTGCCATATAAGCCAAGTGTACCCTTTACTATTTTTGGGAGGGACATATATGTTAATTAGGATAAACTTAACTTCAGCATTATCCAACTTAAGTATTAAGGCAAAATACTGGTCATATGGAATTTCAGTAACTGTAAAGTCCTAAGAAGTCTTCATTAACGTGACCAGACCACTTTGGTATCTTCCTGTCTTATTACATTTAACTGCGTGAAGCATATATGAAACTCGGAACCTAGGTAGTGTTGTATGCCACCATGTTTCTTAAACAACAATATATTGAAGACTGTCAAAATGTTAATGTTTTGTGATCCACCATTTTGGAAGATAGTTTCTCTACATTCAAGACAAAATAAGTTAACATTATCATTTTGCTGCTTATCTGAGTCCATCACCTTATCATTTAGTCAGCCTTTAGATAAATCTTGCAGTGGAAGGAATCTGTTATGAGTTGAAATTTTGAAATTCTGTAAAGAGGAAGGATTAACAATTTCAATGTCAGTTGAACCCTTCTTGGGCTGATTATTTAATCCATTAGGTAGTTTATCCTTCCCATTGATCTAATCAAAATGGACCATATAAATTCTGAGTCTGTTTAGAATTGGGCTTGCCAACAAAATCTGAGATGCCAAATCAGAATCCCTAAACACAATGTCAATTTGGAGGGAATCAGTGAAACCACTATAAATATTAATCTAATCGATTCCATCTTTTCCTAAATATATAATCAAGGAATGAGCCAAAAAAGTTGCAATGTTCCTTTTTATGTTTGCTTGCACACTTGTATGCCATCTGGTGGAGGCCAGGTGGTAGTGCCAGAGTCTGAGTGCCATGTAAGGGAGGGGCCATGGTTCTGTAGCATGTGTGTGCCTCCAGGCATGCACGCTTACACGCCACAGTGGCAAGGGGTCAAAAGAGAAAATGGAAAAAAGTGAAAGCATCAGCTTCATGAAGCCCTGCCTGCCCCATTCCCACTTCACCATCTGACCACTTCCCAGATTCTTGATTAATGTCTCTGGATAGGGGGAGGAAGACCCTCCCCTTCCTGACTCCACCATGGGGGCAATCCATGGGGGAAAGAGGGAATCAAAGGGTGGTATATTTGGGGAGGGAGATGCCAGACAGGAGTGGCAGGGACAAGGCTGAATAGCCTGCTGGAGTCAACCTGACAGGAAAACAGCAATCTGGAAAAAAAGAGTCAAAGAAACCGGCATAGAAGAGAAAAAAATTAAAAGTGCCATCAATAGCACTAGTAATTCTAGTCCACAAAGATGGGCAGAAATAAAGGATAGAGAATTACAGACTGATCTTTCTAGTCTGCATTCTTGCTAAGATGCTATAGAGACTGTTATATGACCAAATACAGGCCTACATGGAGTATAATCACTCACTCACAAGTGTCCAGCATGGTTTTCACAAATATTATAGTACAGGGACTGGTGCATGTGACCTCTGACATCCTAAATGGCTTGGAGAATGGCTTGGTTATGGGTGCAGTTTTTGCCGACCTTACCAAGGCTTTTGACTTAGTCAGTCATGATCTCCTCCTGGTTAAACTAAAGACACTTGGGATGGATAACCTTTCCTGTTGCTGGTTCTGTAACTACCTGACCAATAGAAAACAAAGTGTAAAGTTGCATGGTGGTGTATCAGATCTTCAGGTTATATTGGATGGAATTCCACAAGGATCTATCCTGAGTCCCCTCCTATTTTCCCGAGTTATTAACAACATGCCCAGTAATTGTGTAGGAGCCATGATGCAACTTTATGCTGATGATGCTATCCTATATTTATTTATTTACGTATTTAAAAGTTGATAACCAGGAAAGGCATCATGGGCCAAAGCTTGTTTCCAGATGCGACCCAGGGGAAGGGGTACAGGAGTCAATTCAACAAACATAGTAATAAAGAAAACAGAAAGGTATAATGCTGGCATTATGTATAGATTGTGAGGGTACATAAATAGAAGACAGTAGTGAAAAGATATTTACAGAGGTTTAAAATATGTACAAAACAGAATAACAGGAAAAGGTATTTATAGTGTAACCCAATAGATTATAAACTTTGGGTATTTACAGTGGTACTCAGCAATGAGGGAATATAAAACATGCTGTTATAGTAAAGGGACTAGGAAGGTGCAGGAGCAGGAGGTTAGAGGTGTGGGTCTGAGCAGGCATTTGAGAGCAGGGAAGGAGGAAGAGAGGCAAGTTAGGGGGAGTCTGTTGCAGAGGGAAGGAACTATAGCAGAAGGAACGCTGCCAGCTGTGGTGCAAACAAGAGGGAGGGAAAAGATATGGCACTGTTAGACCTTGAATTATAGAGCAAGGAGAGGCGGAAGTGAGGACAGAGGCAAGATAGGATGGCAGAGATCCAAACTGGTATTTGGCTATGAAGGTAGAACAGTGAGAGGAGTGCCTCTGAGTGAGAGACTGGAGGGAGAGGAGGAGTAAAGATCACAATGATGGGTTAGAGGGGGGAGTTTGAGGCAAACCACAGAGACATGGATGCAGACATCCAGCTTGATAAGGAGGATTCAGACTGTACTGTGGACTATGTTGGCATAGTTGGAGAGCTGGAGGATCCACTTGACAACAAGGTCACATCTCATGGGGTGGGATAGGCTGGTCTTATGGTGATAGAGTAGTCCTAGTTGAGGATGCAGTTTGGTGTGTAGAGTACTAACGTGGGAGGAGAAGTCAAGGGAGGGGTCGAGACAGATGCTGAGATACTTGTATGTGCAGACGTTCTCAAGAGAGGTGTTGTCTAGCCGGCCCGGTGGTGCTGAGGGTTGAGGTGCTGGGCACCACACCTCGCTCCATGCTGGCGACCCAGGTTCGGATGCGAGCCCAGGTTGCCAGGGGTCGGTAAGGGAGGATAGGATCGAGCGTCATGAGGACTGCTCTCCTATTCTGGGGAGGGTTGTGGGCATCCACCACTCATTGCAGTGGCCACTGGAGATACCCAGAGGCACTGCTAGAGTCAGTGCAACCAAGGGAGGAGTGCAGCGGACATCAGCAAGTCAGTGCATGACATCACTGCATGTCTGCACTCCTAGGGAAAAATAAGGAGGAAAATCGGCAGCACCACTCATGGCAGCTTGATGGCCATAGCTTCTTGATCCCAGTGGCGGCCCAGGGGTGACCTGACATGCTGGTATTGGATCCTGGCCTGGCGCTGGGACTTAGAGGGGTCCTTTTTGCAGGTACAGCAGCAAATGCCAGCCGGTGTGTCTGTGGGTGCCCTGGGGGGCTGTCGGGGGAAGCGTAGTGGTGGCTGGATGTAGGGCAGAGTAGTGGCTGCCAGGAGGAAAAATAAAGCAGTGATAAAAAAAGAGAGGTGACGTCTGCTGAGAAAAAGATCGGCAAAGAGGGAAGCTTGGCAAGTTTTTGTTTGGAGCAGAAAGTTATGGCTACCATTTGTTTTGGTGTTTATTTTTAAAGAATTTGTGTCAAACCAGGTAGTTACTGCTGTGAAGTCATTCTTCAGGGGGGTTTGGACTGCTAGGGTGGATGGACCAGACAGAAACAGGATGGTGTCATCTGCGTATATGTGTATTTTGGTGTGAAAGTAGATAACTGATAAAGAGAGAAAAGAGGATAGACCCAAGGATAGATCACTGAGGCACACCAGCGAGGATGGATGGAGGAATATAGGATATTGCATTTTGGCACTGCCTGGGAACAACCAGAAAGTTAGGAACTGAATCAGAATACTGAGGCAGGAGAAAGACCAATGGAACTGAGTTTATGTAAAAGGAGAGGGTGGGAAACTGAATCGAAAGCCTTTGCAAGGTCTATAAAAATAGCTGAGGTAATGTGGCCACTGTCCATGGCAGAGTGGATGGTGTCAGTAAAGCAAAGGAGGGAGAAGGTGGTTGAGTGAGATTTCCTGAACCCGGATTGGAATGGGGAGAGAATGTTGGAAGTGGTAAAGAATGCGTTGAGCCTGGTGAGGATGAGGGATTCTTGGAATTTTGCTAGGGCAGGGAGAAGGGAGATGGGGCAATAGTTCCCAAGTGGTGAGATCACCACCTTTGAAGAGAGGGAGGGAGGACTGTGGCAGACTTCTAGGCTACTGGAATGGAGGCTGTGGAGAGCGAGAGATTTAGGATGTAGGTTAGAGAGGTGACTATTGAGGGGGCTGAGATCTCAAGGAGCCTGGGGTGTAGGCCATCTGAGTTAGACTTAGAAAGATTTAGTGCAGTAAGAGCTCTCAGGACTTCAGATGGCAGGACTGGCAGCAGCTGAAACCCTGAGGGGTGGGGAGTGGAGGAGGGGTGCAGGAAGTGGAGGACGGGGGACCAGATGGGACAGCAAAGGAAGTAAAGTACTTATCTAGGGTTTCAGCAATGTGGAAGTGATCAGTGATTAGGGAGCCACCCTCACAGATTGATTGGGGGATCAGAGTGGGGTTGCAGGAGCAAATTGAGATCTTGCCAGAAGGAGGATGGAGAACTGTTTGAGGGGTGCAAATGTGACTTGAAAAAAAATCAAGTTTTGCATGGTGGATACTGATGGTACAGCTGTTATGTAGGGTGCAAAAGGCTTGGAGGGAGAGCTGGATGCTGGAGGATTTATAAGAGCGCCATACATGATCACGAGCACTGCACTTAGCAAGGATGGAGGGGGTAAACCAGGGGAGGTGGTCACACCTTACCCTTGTAGTTTTGAGCAGGGCATGGGTATCTCAAATCGTTAGGAAAATGGAGGTGAAATGGATAAGGCAGAGTCGACCTAGTGGGTGGTAAGAACAGGGGACCAGTCTGCGAGGGACAGATCATAGAGAAGTTTGCTCACATCGAAGGATTTGAGGAGGCGACACTAGATGTATTTGTGGGGGGTGGGAGGAGGACGGGATTTCCTGATACAGAAAGAGGGGCAGTGATCACTGAACACATCGGGAAGGATGCCAGTGAAGCAGATGCAGTGGGGGTGGGAAGAAAGCACCCAATCAAGTAGGGAGTGTGACTGACTTTTCGAGTTTGGACGCATAGGTACTTTGATCAGTTGGGTAAGGCTCATTGCTTCAATACGCTGGCAGGTACTGAGTGAAGAATGGGAGAGCCAGTCAAGACTGAAATCTCCTAGAAGGATTAGTTCAGGGGCATTTGCGAGCATTGAGATGGCAGAGATGCAGGGGACCAGGGATGAAGAGAGAAGTTTAGGGGAGGCGTATAGGACCCCTACAAGAAGGGGATGATGAAGAGAAGGATAGATTGATTAAGAGGAGTTTGTGGGAGCGAGGGATAGCTTTGCGATGGAGGATGGAGCAGTTAAGGGAATTGCAAAAGTAGATAGCCACTCCACCACCACTTTTACCATGGTCTTGTTGGAGAAGGCTAAAGTCAAGCAGAGCCAGTTGAGAGTCAGGGATATGGGAGGATAACCAGGTTTCTGCAGTAGAGAACATAAGGGGAGTGTTGAGTAACACAGACTTTTAATTCATCAAGTTTGGGAGGAGACTGCATATGTTAGTATGGAAAATCTGCAGGCCTTTAGGGAGCATTTGCTGGGGAGAGGAGGGAGGGCTAGTAGGGCCAGGATTGGGTTCAATGTCCCCTGCTAGGAGCAGTAGGAGAACCAAGAGGTGAAGCGAGAGTGGCGTGAGATTTGCTTGAGTAGGCTGGCTTGTGGGGAGGACCCGTGAGGGGGGTAAACTGGGACTAAGTTGACAAATGGTGCAGCATTTAGAGAGAGGGCTCAGAAGGCTTCCATGTGATGGAAAGATGAGGGGCAGGTTGGTGGTGTGGGGGGTATGATGAGATTGTAGCAGAGGTGGAAAGGTTGCAGAGAGGGTAGATGGCCACAGAGAGTAGGTTTAAGTTTGGTGTGGGAGGGTGGAGAGGCAGAGAGAAGGAGAAGGAGGACTAGGAGAGGGAAGGAGAGAGCATGAAGGGAACCTGAGGGGCAAGTTGGGAGGGGAGGAAAGGGAGAAGGAGGCCATGAGGAAAGCAATTATGGGGGCTGAGAGCGCCAGGTGACTTATTTGAAAGAGCTGGAGCAATCAGGTGGAGCGGGTCGGAGACAGATAGAGGACAAGTAGGGGACAGCACAAAGTGAAGGCACTACAGTGGCACAGTGGTAGTGTTGTTGCCTCTAGTACAGAAGGTCAGGGGTTCAAAACCCAGGGGGGTCAACAGAAGTAGAAGTAGGAGAGGGATGTAGGAGAAAAGGTAGCAGATGTAGGGTAGGAGGGAGCTAGCTGGAAAAAGGGTGCAGGGATGAGGACAACAAGAGTGATGTGAATAGTGCACAGTAGTGACTTCTAGTGGTGGCCAAGTATAAAAAACAAATAAGGATGTAGGGATATTGTTTCTGGCAGGTAAGTCACATGATAGGATGTGACATATAAGAAAGGACAGACCAGGGTGGGCGGGGCAGTAGCAGCAAAGCAGCAACAGGTTGGCCCAGTTCAGGAATACTGCTGAAATCCAGATGCTCAACTTTGCTGAGTGGTGCAGGGACAGGCTTGTGAGGGAGAGCTCCTTTCAGGGTGCTAGTAATGGCAGAGTCCCTGTGGAGGAGAAGGAGGCAAGGGAATATAAAGTAAGGGGACAAAGAATTAAAAAAAAACATTATGTATGCAGTGGGAACACTCGGTGAACCTGGGATGGGTGATGCTACTGCGCATGAATTGCCCACGGAAGTCCCGACCGGCGACCAGAGGCCCAGTGTTGCAGCAGTAGCACTAAGACAATAAAGCAACTTGAAAAATAAACTGTAAGTAGCAGAGAATTTAGGTAACTATGAGAGGCTAGCACAACACAAGTGGTCACTGACAGTGGCACTTAAGTTCACCGTAGAGTAGACAGTAAAGCAGGTACAATTCAGATCAGAGCAATCAGGAAAATGAACAATTAGTTGATGTTAGCTGACATGAGACAGGATAGCAAAGCAGTCCATGGAGTGCACATAAAGTGATTTTTAGTTGTTCATTAGCCCAATTCAGGAATACTGCTGAGATCCAGACACTCACATTTGCTGAGTGCTGCAGGGATAGGCTTGAGAGGGAGAGCTCTTTTCAAGGAACTAGCACTGGTGGAGTCCCTTTTCTGAGTGGTGCAGGGACAGGCTTGTGAGGGAGAGCTCCTTTCATGAAGCTAGCACTGATGGAGTCCCTTTCCTGAGTGGTGCAGAGACAGGCTTGTGAGGGAGAGCTCCTTTCACGAAGCTAGCACTGATGGAGTCCCTTTGCTGAGTGATGCAGAGACAGGCTTGGGACAGAGAGCTCCTTTCAGGGAGCCAGCACTGGCAGCGTCCCTTTGCTGAGTGGTGCAGGGACAGGTTTGTGAGGGAGAGCTCCTTTCAGGGAGCTAGCACTGTCGGAGTCCATTTGCTGAGTGCTGCAGGGACAGGCTTGTGAGGGAGAGCTCCTTTCAGGGAGCCAGCACTGGCGGAGTCCCTTTGCTGAGTGGTGCAGGGACAGGCTTGTGAGGTAGAGCTCCTTTCAGGGAGCCAGCACTGGTGGAGTCCTTTGCTGAGTGGTGCAGGAACAGGCTTGTGAGGGAGAGCTCCTTTCAGGGAGCCAGCACTGGCGGAGTCCCTTCGCTGAGTGGTGCAGGGACAGGCTTGTGAGGGAGAGCTCCTTTCAGGGAGCCAGCACTGGCGGAGTCCATTTGCTGAGTGCTGCAGGGATAGGCTTGTGAGGGAAAGCACCTTTCAGAGAGCCAGCACTGGCGGAGTCCCTTTGCTGAGTGGTGCAGGGACAGCCTTGTGAGGGAGAGCTCCTTTCAGGGAGCCAGCACTGGCAGAGTCCATTTTCTGAGTGGTACAGTGACAGGCTTATGAGAGAGAGCTCCTTTCAGGGAGCCAGCACTGGCAGAGTCCCTTTGCTGAGTGGTGCAGGGATAGGCTTGTGAGGGAGAGCTCCTTTCAGGAAGCCAGCACTGGCAGAGTCCATTTTCTGAGTGGTACAGTAACAGGCTTATGAGGGAGAGCTCCTTTCAGGGAGCCAGCACTGGCAGAGTCCATTTTCTGAGTGGTACAGTGACAGGCTTTTGAGGGAGAGCTCCATTCAGGGAGCCAGCACTGGCAGAGTCCCTTTGCTGAGTGGTGCAGGGACTGGCTTGTGAGGGAATGCACCTTTCAGAGAGCCAGCACTGGCGGAGTCCCTTTGCTGAGTGGTGCAGGGACAGGCTTGTGAGGGAGAGCTCCTTTCAGGGAGCCAGCACTGGCAGAGTCCCTTTGCTGAGTGGTGCAGGGACAGGCTTGTGAGGGAGAGCTCCTTTCAGGGAGCCAGCACTGGCAGAGTCCATTTTCTGAGTGGTACAGTGACAGGCTTATGAGGGAGAGCTCCTTTCAGGGAGCTAGCGCTGGCAGAGTCCCTTCGCTGAGTGGTGCAGGGACAGGCTTGTGAGGGAGAGCTCCTTTCAGGGAGCCAGCACTGGCGGAGTCCATTTGCTGAGTGCTGCAGGGATAGGCTTCTGAGGGAAAGCACCTTTCAGAGAGCCAGCACTGGCGGAGTCCCTTTGCTGAGTGGTGCAGGGACAGGCTTGTGAGGGAGAGCTCCTTTCAGGGAGCCAGCACTGGCAGAGTCCCTTTGCTGAGTGGTGCAGGGACAGGCTTGTGAGGGAGAGCTCCTTTCAGGGAGCCAGCACTGGCAGAGTCCATTTTCTGAGTG
Source organism: Neoceratodus forsteri (assembly GCA_016271365.2). Taxonomy (NCBI): domain Eukaryota; kingdom Metazoa; phylum Chordata; order Ceratodontiformes; family Ceratodontidae; genus Neoceratodus; species Neoceratodus forsteri. The sequence goes on from CM057449.1 coordinate 743,271,978, forward strand.
GTACAGTGACAGGCTTATGAGGGAGAGCTCCTTTCAGGGAGCCAGCACTGGCAGAGTCCCTTTGCTGAGTGGTGCAGGGATAGGCTTGTGAGGGAGAGCTCCTTTCAGGGAGCCAGCACTGGCAGAGTCCATTTTCTGAGTGGTACAGTAACAGGCTTATGAGGGAGAGCTCCTTTCAGGGAGCCAGCACTGGCAGAGTCCATTTTCTGAGTGGTACAGTGACAGGCTTATGAGGGAGAGCTCCTTTCAGGGAGCCAGTACTGGCAGAGTCCCTTTGCTGAGTGGTGCAGGGATAGACTTGTGAGGTAGAGCTCCTTTCAGGGAGCCAGCACTGGCAGAGTCCATTTTCTGAGTGGTACAGTGACAGGCTTATGAGGGAGAGCTCTTTTCAGGGAGCTAGCGCTGGCAGAGTCCCTTTGCTGAGTGGTGCAGGGACAGGCTTGTGAGGGAGAGCTCCTTTCAGGGAGCTAGCACTGGTGGAGTCCCTTTGCTGAGTGGTGCAGGGACAGGCTTGTGAGGTAGAGCTCCTTTCTGGGAGCCAGCACTGGCGGAGTCCCTTTCCTGAGTGGTGCAGGTACAGGCTTGTGAAGGAGAGCTCCTTTCAGGGAGCTAGCACTGGCGGAGCCCCTTATCTGAGTGGTTCAGGGACAGGCTTGTGAGGGAGAGCTCCTTTCAGGGAGCCAGCACTGGCAGAGTCCCTTTGCTGAGTGTGCAGGGACAGGCTTGTGAGGGAGAACTCCTTTCAGGGTGCCAGCACTGGCAGAGTCCATTTTCTGAGTGGTACAGTGACAGGCTTATGAGGGAGAGCTCCTTTCAGGGAGCCAGCACTGGCAGAGTCCATTTTCTGAGTGGTACAGTGACAGGCTTATGAGGGAGAGCTCCTTTCAGGGAGCTAGCGCTGGCAGAGTCCCTTTGTTGAGTGGTGCAGGGACAGGCTTGTGAGGGAGAGCTCCTTTCAGGGAGCCAGCACTGGCAGAGTCCATTTTCTGAGTGGTACAGTAACAGACTTGTGAGGGAGAGCTCCTTTCAGGGAGCTAGCACTGGTGGAGTCCCTTTGCTGAGTGGTGCAGGGACAGACTTGTGAGGGAGAGCTCCTTTCAGGGAGCCAGCACTGGCGGCATCCTCTTCTCCTATCACATGGATTAATAGCAACCTGGAGAGGAACTTCCAACAACTAGAAACCTGGTTCTTGTCAAACAAAGTTGTCTTTAATGTGAAACAGGCCAAAGTTATGCTCTCTGGACATTGGAGGCTAGGCACCGAGAGACAACAACTACTCAGGTTGTTCACTATTAGTGGCACTCACCTTGAAGTGTAGAGGTCTCTGCAATATCTTGTGTCTTACTTGACCAAGACATGACATTTGGACAACATGTGAATGCCATAGCCAAAACAGTGCATCAGAAACTAGATCTCCTCTACATGCTTTTCCCGTGTCTCTCTAAGGAGTCTTGCCTTGCCATTGCAGGCAGCCTCTTAATGCGTGTACTCTTCTATGGTGCCCCTGTCATATAGGCAATTTGTGAGTGACTAACAAAGCAGGCTAAAAACCCTGTATTACAAAATCTGTTGCTTTGTGGCTGGTGCCCCCAATGATTACCACTGTGGAGTGCTTGCAGCTTATTCCTGGCTCTCATTTGAAGCAAAGCTCCAACACCTAATGCACTGCCTTATCTTCAAACTTGCTAATCTTTCCACTCACCCTGACTTCATAGGAATACTTAAGTTTAAGCAGCATGTGAGGTTTCGGTGCTCCACTGCTAGCCCATTACTGGAAAGCCTTAGGGTAGGGTCTAGATCTGGAAAAAGATCCTTCTCAGTTATGGCCTCTTCCCTATAGAACTCACCAGCCTTTGAGATTTAAAACTGACCTGCTCTTGCACTATTTAAAAAGAGGCCCAATTCCTACTCATTTATGGTGAACTGATGCAGGTATAAATGGTGACATGTCACATACTTGGCTAAATACTTGGCTAATTAATCATCCTGAGGCTGACCCTGGTAGTGCAACTTCCTACTGGGGAGCTTGTTTTGCTGTCCTACTGCATTTGATTATGATGTTGCCCTGCTGAAACAGCGATTCTGTAACTTGGTACTGAATGTTTATATAATTGTACTTAAATTGTAACTAATTTATGTTCACTGCATGTCGGATTACTGCACTAAAATGTTATGATTTTTCTTTTATTTTTCCCTCTTATTGTATTATTAGCCTATCCTACTCTTTAATCCTTGCTAAACATTTACTCAACTGTATGTAACTCATTCTGGGTCACCCTTGAAAAAGGGACTTGCATGTCTCAGTGGGCCTGCTTGGTCATCAACATTCAAATAAATAAATAAACTTAACACACACTAAATGGAAGAGGCAGCCCTGACAAACAAAAATTCAAAAAAACAGCAGTGACAGAAATGGGAAGGAAAGAGTTAATGGTTTGGATTCTCTGGTTGGTCTTTTTTTAGCAGTTTGGAAAAAAAACACACACAGGCTAAAATCCACTGTCCTGCAGCATCATCCACAAGCTGGAATTTTCAGTCCTCCCTAGCTGCTAGATAAGAGCTGGGTCATAAATCTTGAGAGGACATCTCCACACACACACAGACCTGCAGACACATACACAGGCCAGTTTGAACGGATTGGGTCATTCAAATATAAACTGAAGGTTAAAATGGAATATAATTGGTCACTGATAGGTGTTCACTCTGGTTGGGACAATTAAATACATGCATGTTAGTGGGTTGGTGCATTCAAAGGGGGAATAGGCATTATTCCTAGGAGAATATATAAGAGGCTGAAAGACAATGAAGAGGGTCTCTCTCTCACTTTGGAAGCTGGAGGGGGAAACATAAGTTTGGAGCCTACCCTTTTAGCTATGTCCGTGGGAGCTGGCAGTTAGCACAGGGTCCAGTGTCTCTTGTAAGGACAGGAAAAGGTAAGTTTAGTACTAGCATGTTGCAGTAATAGCCTTTTTCCTTTGCCATCTGTTATTTAAAACATTTGTTTACTTTTCCTGTATGAGTGTTATTCTCTTGTGCTGTAAATATATATCATGTAAATGCTCAGTGCACTTTCTGTTAAGTAAAAAGCTATTTATTTGCTCAACAGTTCTGACTGTGATGTCATTTTTCTAAGGTAATATTTGGTTTCCACTGGCTGAGGTAAATTCTGTGTAGCATCCGCCACCAGAGAGAGACACACTACCAGACTTTAACTTGTGCAATTGCACGTTTAATTATTCAAGTTTGTAAGCTTGAAGAAGGTGCCGGAAGTGAGTCCGGCTGGTGGCAGTGAATACCCAAGGACAGACACCTCTCTAAAAGCTGTTTCAGCCCAGAGGGAGAGGTGGGTTGTCACAACAGCTACAAAAAAGACATTACATTAATCTATAACAAAACATTTACAGGAAAAAGAATCTAAAGTAAACTAAAGCACTACTACACAATTAGCAAATTCATGGAAACATAAACAGTAATCCTGTAATTAAAACACACTTAATTGTAGCTTACCATACCTAAAGAAGTAGCTGTAAGGACCCATCCACTGACAGTCTTCAAAGAACATCTATATTTGCTTAAAAAAGAAAAATAATTTACACGTTTATAGAAAGTCCATCCAACACAAACTTAGGTATGCAAGAAGCTTCACTAGCTGAACCCAGTCCAGTCAGTCAATCAAACACAGCACAGCACAGCATAGTCAAAACCTGGACTGACACTACTATCAGTCACAGCAAGTAACTAAATGTAATGCTCTAGGCAAAATCTGGACCGGAGTTTTTAAAGTTTTTCTTTCCTCCTGCAGTCAGTATTGTACACATATTCCTTCTGTACCATATATTATAAAAAATTAAAGATACAGTGGGTGCTGGTGAAAAGCTTGGTGGAAATTTCATCTTGTGAAGCTGGAGCAGTAGAAACTGTTTGGTCTTTAATTGCATGCTTACCCCTTCCCCAGCTTCACTAAATGAAACTAAAACCGTTTTTCTTCACTGTTGACCTAGGCATAATCCTCTATTTTGTCTCTGTCTGTTTCTATAGTCCCCTGCCTGCCATACCAGGCTGGCTCCTTAGCCAACTTTTCAGCTCCATTGCCAGACAGTCTTACTCCAAGGATTTGCCTATGGCTGCACACTGTGTGGCAAGCTTTCTGGAGTGGCTTCAATCCCTGATGAAACAGAATTCATCATGGAAGTGTCAGTGCCAGTGCAGGGCCTGAGAGTACTTTGGGACATCATGGAGCTGGTCATCATTTTCCACTATTCTTCCCAGGACCTTCTGCTGGTATCATGCAACTCCCAAATGAGTACCTAGAGTGCACACAGCACATTCTTCTGGGCCTCCACATGGCTCAATGTGGCACCAGCCATCCCCAGGCTGGGAAAGATTGTACACAGCAGTGCTTTACCCCACCTGATGCCCACACACCAGTGTCCTGGACTTACAAACCTGACTGCTGGCAGGACAATTTTATGTGCAGCTTCTAAATCATCAGGTGGCCCTGAAGTGATACTTTTTAGCATTTTTCTGTACCCTTATCCTTTCAGTTTGACCCATACTCCCTTGTTGCTGTTTTTTGAAATAACCTGCTTACATCTGTCTTCTCTGCATCCATAAGTATCTTATAACTTGCCCCTCAGCTTTCTCTTTTCTTGAAAGTCACAGCTACTCCCATCTTTTCTCATCATACTCCATCCTCATTTTTCCCTCAGTCATAATAGTTGCATTATGCAGAGCCTTCTCAAATTCTATTATGTCGTAAAAACAGAGAAACCTAGACAATGACAACAGAAAAAGACCAAAGGTCCATCTAGTCTGCCTGGAGTTCCTTATCTACCCTTGGGCCTATTGTCCATACAGGGTTTTATCCCTTCCAATCCACACCCCTGCTCCCCTCCCTACTGCTACTGATCTGAGCCAGCTGCTCCCTATTGACATCGTGGGAGCTTGCTTTTGACTGTTTCAGCCATTCTACCTTTGTGATCTTCTAAGACAGCTGTTAGCCCTGAGCCCAGCCCTTGCAGCAACATTTCTCTGACTTGGTCTGGTACTCAGTAAACTTGGGGGGAGCTACCAGGACTGGCAGCTAGAAGGTAACATCAGGGGGATGGGACACTGGCACTTCATAAGCTGAGCTGCACAGGCAAGAACTGTAGTTAGCTGCTCCCTATGAGCATCATGGAAGAATGCCTTTTGACTGTTTCAGTCATCCTGCATTTGTGATCCTGTAAGACTTGAGCTAGTAGCCCTGAGCCCAGCCCCTGCTGCAATATTTCACTGACTTGGTCTGGTGCTTGGTGTGCTTCAGGGGAGTTACCAGGACTGGCAAATAGAAGGTAACATCAGGGGGGCAGGACTGCCAGCACTTCAAAAGCCAAGCTGTACAAGTGGATCAATGAGGGGTGGCTTGATGAGTGAGTGGCTTGATGCATGAGTGGCTGTGAGCGAATAGTAAATAGTTTGGACAGAAAAAAGCCATAAGCCTAGGTGTAGAACAAAAAAGAATGGAGTGGGATTTGCTTGAGCATAGGAGAAGCCTGATTTGCATTAGCCATGTCTGAACTCTCCCAAAGTTCACATTAAGCCTCATATTAATTTCAGGTATTTTCTTTGAGCTTGTATACAGCACCAGGAGCAAGAGGCAGTAGATCTAGGCAAATTATCGATAGGGTAAACAGCAACGGACCAAGTAAAGTTCCTTGCAGAACACCAGTATTGATGGTGGAGAGGTCAGACCTGGCTAGGTTAAAATTTAAAAAACTGCTGTTGTTTAATAGCACAGGATGAAAAACCAAGATGAGAACAGAAGCTTTAGGGTATCTGCCCCAATTTCCAACAGAATTAAAAATTGATCTTCCCTTGCAATTTGAGAAATTTAGATTTGAGATCATAACAAGTGATTAGCTTCATCATAAAAGTTTGAAAATTAACTCTAGGAAGGCATATAGCCTCAATGGAATACCTACAAAATTGTTTAAATCTACAGCCCCAGCCAGCAGCTGACTGGGCATAGGTACCAGGAATGCTAATTGTACCCTGGCCTGTCACTACATACACACACACGTCTTCTTTTTTTTTTGCTTGTTGCCATGTCTCCCTCCTACAATATGGTCTACAGTCTGACAGACCCTTGAATTCCTCCCTGGTCCTCCTCCTCCTCCCTGCTGGAGACAAGTTGGCAAGGCAACCAAACCAAGAACTGACTCACACCGTCAGTCCAGACATGACATCTGCCCGCTCACTGCCTGCTGCTGCTGTTGGTGCCAGTTGCCATTTTGTAGCAGTGGTAGGCAGTTACACTCAGGCTGGGTCAGGATGACTGGGTGGGAAGTGTTTGGTGGCAGCATGGTTTAGGGTTAGGGTATAGGAGGCACTGGCAGCCAGCCAACATACTCAAGAAAGGAGGCCACTCTTATGCTGTACCCTTGTAAACAGCCAAGGTTTTGCATAGGTTACTTATTACTGTTAAAAACATAATGTCTCTAGTCACAATGCCACACTAGAAGTTATACTAGAAGTTTTAGAATAGCAAAAGGCTAAAGCCCACATAAGTTATTCCCACTATTCAGTGGAGGCATCCGAAGTTGCCAACCAAAAGATGTTTATCTAATCTTGCCTTAAAAGTGCTAAAGCTGGTTGCCTCCACCACTTCCTGTGGCAGTCTATTCCATTCGCTAATACTTCTAGGTTTAAAACTATACCTCCGCTGGTCAGTTCTAGATTTGTTCTCCAACAATTGAAGGTTATGTCCCGATAGGCTATATTTTTGTGTCCTAAAATGCAGGTTCAACTCTTCCCTAAGCTCTTCATTGTGTAATATTTTATAGAAAAGTAACAAGTCTCCTCTCTTTCTCCTCAACTCTGTTGACCATAATTGGAGGTTCTTCAACCTATCCTCATATGGCATAAACCTTAAACCAGAAATCAATTTAGTAATAACCCATTGTGGCCTTTCTACCAGGACCTTGTCCTTCTTCAAGAATGGACTCCAACTTGCTGAATCATAATCCATAATTGGCCTTACGTATGTTTTATACAGTGGCAACATTACGCTGCTTTCCCAAGAATAGAAACTCCTGCGGATACAATATATCAAATTCATCGCTGTTTTAGTAATAGCCTGGTAATATGCCCCACTCTTTACACTATCAGCGATGTATACCACCAAGTCCTTTTCCTTTGTTGACTTCCTTAACCAACTTCCCTGTAGATGGTAGTCTTGATGAATATTGTTCCTCCCTATATGTATTACTACACATTTCTCCAAATTCAAAACCATTCCATTCCTTGTAGCCCATACTCCAATATTTATCAAATCTTGTCCAAATGCAAGCTTCTCTTCGAAAGTATCCACAACTCCCCCAATCTTAACGTCGTCTGCAAATTTACTAATCTTATTTAAACTATTTATGTTCAAGTCACCTATAAAGACACCGAACAACAAGGGCCCCAAAACGAAACCCTGCAGTACTCCACTCATCACCCTCACCTCACCAGACAAATAGCCATTCAACCTCACACCTGTATCCAATCCATCAACCACTCCCTAATCCATCTCACTATGGTTTTATTTATCACCAATTCTATCAACTTAGTAATCAAGATTCCATGGGGCACCTTATCAAATGCCCCACTAAAGTCCAACAAAGCCACATCCATGGCCCTCCCATCATCCAACTTTTCCATCACATAGTCATAGAAAGTAATTAAGTTAGTATTACACTATCTGTTTTTCATAAATCCATGCTGTAACCTATCCTGTAGTCCATTTTGTTCCAAGTAATCACTTATTTCTTCAGCTATTATTCCCTCTATGTACACAAATGCTCGCAGTCTGGGAAACAAGATCCAAGACCTGCAGGCAATAATGACAGAGGCTAAACTGGACATAGTAGCCATTAGCGAGACGTGGTTTACCAGAAACCACACTTGGGAGACTTCAGTACCTGGCTATGTACTGTTCAGAAGAGACCTAGGTGTGCAAAAGGGGTGGGTGGAGTGGTCCTGTATGTCAATGAAAATATCAAAGTTACAGAAATTCAGAATACACATTAAGGAGCCAGAAGAACTGTGGGTCACCCTAGAAACAGGAAATGGGACAGCCTTATGAACTAGGGTTGTCTACAGGCCTCCAGACCAGGGTAAGGACATAAACACATTACTGTTAGAAGATATACAAAACATGACAGCTAAAGGGGAGGTTCTGATAATGGGAGACTTCAACATGCCAGATACAGATAGGTCAATACCAGCAGGAACATCTGCCAGAACTAGACACATGGTGGAGTCCCTGAAGGGGGAGTGCCTCAAACAACTAGTACAACAACCCACAAGAGACAGGGCTATCCTAGATCTAGTACTGACTAACAGGGAAAGGATCACAGATCTCCAGGTAGAAGGTTACCTGGGTGCCAGTGGCCATCACATAGTATGGTTCAATTTGGCCACTAGAACTAAATCATCCCATACCAAGGCAAAAATTTGAGACTTCAGAGGAGCTGACTTTGATAAGATGGTGAACAGAGTCAAGCTAGCCCTGGCAAGAAGAAATACAGGTGAGGAGATACAGGCAAAGTGGACAAGCATTAAGGATGCAATACTTGAAACAACATCCCATTGTGTTAGAGAGAAAAGGAAGTGCAAAAGAAGGAAACCACTTTGGTTCTCAAAAACAGTAGCAGAAAAGGTCAGAGCCAAAAGGCTGGCCTTCAGGAAATATAAGAGAACGCAGGAGGATGAAGATAGGGAGACATACCAAACTTCCCTAAAGGAATCAGAGAAGGTAGGCAAAGGCCCAAACCGAGGAAACTCTATTACTAACACTAAAAGAAGGTGACAAGACTTTCTATAGATACATTAGTGAAAAGAGAAAGTCCAGAGGGGGTATTGCTAAGATTAAAGCGGATAAGGGGCATGTGAGGAGGAGGACCATGTAAAAGCATCTATCCTAAATAGATACTTCTGCTCAGTATTTACTGAAGAGAAGGTAGGACAGGGCCCACAACTCAGCACCACGGACACAGGAGGAAGGGAAGTGTGCACTGATCCCTTCCTAAAAGAAAGGGTCCTACAAGAGCTCGATGAGTTCAGGGTGAACAAGGCAATGGAACCTGATGGCATACATCCCAGGGTACTAAAGGAGCTAAGGGTAGGACTAGAAGAGCCATTATCAGAACTGTTTAGTGAGTCTCTGAGCACAGGAGGGGTCCCAGAAGACTGGAGAAGGGCTCATGTGATCCCGCTCCACAAGTGTGATAGCAGGGAGAAGGCAGGGAACTACAGACCAGTCAGTCTTACCTCAGTAGTGGGCAGGATTATGGAGGCACTCCTTGGAAAGGATAGTACAACACCTGGAATCCATAGGAGGACAGGATCCAAGGCAGCATGGGTTTACAAAAGGAAGGTCCTGTCAAACTAATCTCATAGATTTCTTTGACTGGGTAACCAGAGTGGTGGACCAAGGGGGAGCAGCTGATGTCGCCTACCTTGACTTCAGCAAAGCTTTTGATACTGTTCCACATAGAAAATTGATTAATAAACTGGGTAGGCTCTGGGTGGGTCAGAAGTTGGTCAACTGTGTTGCAAACTGGCTGACAGGCAGAAAACAGAGAGTGGTGGTAATCGGTATACAGTCAGAAGAGATGCAAGTCACAAGTAGGGTACCTCACGGATCAGTCCTGGGGCCAGTCCTCTTTAAGATCTTCATCAGTGACATTGCAGATGGAATGGAGGGTAAAGTTTGTCTGTTTGCAGATGACACCAAGATCTTCAACAGAGTAGATGATTCAGATGGGGTGGGCAGAATGAGAAGAGATCTGGATAAACTGGCAAAATAGTTGGAAGAGTGGCAACTGGGGTTTAATACAAAGAAGTGCAAGATCTTGCACATAGGGAAGAGAAACCCTAAAGCCACCTATAGGCTGGGAGGAGAGTTGCTGGCAGTCACAAAGGAAGAAAGAGACTTGGGCATCATCATCACAGATGACCTGTAATCATCCAGGCAGACCACTAGAACAGTAGGTAAGGCTAGGAGGATGTTGGGGTGTATTAGTAGGGGTATCACAAGTCGTAAGAGGGAGGTAATAATCCCTCTTTACAAGACACTGGTTAGGCCCCATCTGGAGTACTATGTGCAGTACTGGAGGCCACACTTTCACAAGGACATTAACCAAATTGAGGCAGTCCAGAGAAAGGCAACCAAAATGGTGCAGGGACTGCATCAGAAAACATACGAGGACAGATTATCAGAGCTCAGTATGTATTCCCTAGAGCAAAGGATGGAGAGAAGTGATATGATCGAAATATTCAAACACCTTAAGGGCATTAACAAGGTGAAAAAGTCTAACATGTTTCAATATAAGAAAAACAGCAGGACAAGAGGACACAGCATGAGATTAGAGGGAGACTGATTAAGGGGTAATGTAAGGAAGTTCTTTTTCACAGAAAGGGTGAAGGATGCATGGAATGGCCTACCTCAGAAAACGGTGGCTATGAATACAGTGCAGGACTTCAAACAGGCATGGGATAGGCATAAGGGAGCAATACAGATGAGTATGAATAGATAGGTCATTGATGGAGCAAAGGCCGATGGCACATTCATAAGGCAGAAAAAGAAATGGGCAGACTGGATGGGCCTTGCGGTCCTTATCTGCCATCAATTTCTATGTTTCTATGTTTCAGTTATCTTCCACCCATGTTATGCAAATCATTGCACTGCATTGTATGTACTCATTATTGAAAACTCAATAAAAAGTTTAGCTACAAAAGAAGGGAGACCATTGCATGATCTTGAGCACTGGCTGGGGTCAGGGGGATCAAGCCATGCAGGACGATGTCTGTTGGGCGTAAGCAGTGCTGTACAGAGAGAGGTGAGGAGGTGAGGTGACACTGCCATTTCAATTGCTGTCTGCTGCTTAACCGTTTTAAGTGAGGAACCCAGAGCCTCAGGGAATGGGCACCATAGAAATAAAATTGCCTTGCCTTTCTACTGCTTCCTGTTTGCTTGGCATTGTGACATCCTCTGTTTGTGGCATATGGTGGGGACATGGGCTGGCATCCTTGGTGGTATGGCCTGAGAAGGGAGGCCAGTGGGTTCAGGCCAGAGGAATAAAAATGTGGTGTACTCTAGACAGTTCAAAAAGGAACTGGAAGTCTTGATTTCAACAGGCTGAAAACAGATTTTCTGCATCTTGAAATCAAGACCCCAGTACCTTTCTGATCTAGAAACATAGAAACATAGAAGTTGATGGCAGATAAGGTCTGCAAGGCCCATCCAGTCTGCCCATTTCTTTTTCCACCTTATAAATGTGCCGTCGGCCTTTGCTCTGTCAATGGACAATCTATTCATACTCAGCTATATTGCTCCCTTATGCCTATCCCATGCCTGTTTGAAGCCCTGCACTGTATTCATATCCACCACTTCCTGAGGTAGACCATTCCATGCATCCACCACCCTTTCTGTGAAAAAGAACTTCCTCACATTACCCCTTAATCGGCCTCCCTCTAATCTCATGCTGTGTCCTCTTGTCCTGCTACTTTTCTTATATTGAAACATGTTAGACTCTTTCACCTTGTTAGTGCCCTTAAGGTGTTTCAATGTTTCGATCATATCACCTCTCTCCATCCTTTGCTCTAGGGTATACATATTGAGCTCTGTTAATCTGTCCTAATATGTTTTCTGATGCAGTCCCTGCACCATTTTGGTTGCCCTTCTCTGCATGGCCTCAGATTGGTTAATGTCCTCACCAGCTGGGTGGAAAACTAGTTGAAGGGAAGGAGTCAGACGGTGGTGATAAAAGGGACACATTCCAGGGAATGGGCAGTGACCAGTGGGGTGCCACAGGGGTCAGTGCTAGGATCAATACTTTTTAACATTTATGTTCGTGAGCTAGCGGAGGGTCTGGAGGAATTTATGTGCCTGTTCGCAGATGATACAAAAGTCTGCAATAGGGTGGATTCACCCAGTGGGGTACAAGCCATCAGGTGGGACCTGCAGAAGTGGTCTGACACCTGGAAATTGAGGTTTAATGCACAAAAGTGCTCGCTGATGCACCTGGGAAGGAGGAATAGGAGGGAAACTTACTCCCGTGGGGGGGGGGGTGATTAAGGAAAAAGAAATGGAAAGGAACCTGGAGATTATGCTATCACGTGACCTCAAGGTGGACAGCCAGTGTATCAGGGCGGTGGGAAAAGCAAATGGAATGTTGGCCTGCATTGCAAGGGGTTTAAATAGCAGGAAGAGGGAGGTGCTAATGTCGTTATACAGAACCATGGTCAGGCTACATCTGGAGTATGGGGTGCAGTTCTGGAGGCCTCACCCATGAAGAGATGTTGAGTTGATGGAAAAGGTACAGAGAAGGGCAACCAAAATGGTACGAGGATGGTATATACTTATGAGAGAAGATTGAGAGGGCTGGAAATTTTTACCTCTGGAGACTGGGGGGGACATAATTGAGACCTTTAAGTATCTGAAGGAATAAATAAGGTGGAGGGTGACAGCTTGTTCAAATTGAAGAAGGGAGCAAACACGAGGGGACATAGCCTCAAACTGGAAGGTGGGCAATACAGAGGTAATGTCAGGGGGCAGATTTTCACAGAGAGGGTGACGGAGGTCTGGAACAAGCTGCTGGAGGAGGTAGTGGCAGCTGAAATGGTGGAGGGGTTCAAGAGGGCTTGGGATAGATTTAAGGGGTTGGGAAAAGGGGGTGGAAGCATAACAGAAGGGGGGAGGTAGGGTGTAGGACAGACTAGATGGTCCGTGGAGCCTTTCTCTGCCATCACATTTCTGTGTATCTGTGTCCTTGTGAAGGTGTGGCCTCCAGTACTACACACAGTACTCCAGATGGGGCCTAACCAGTGTCTTGTAAAGAGAGATTATTACCTCCCTCTTATGACTTGTGATACCCCTACTATTATACCCCAACATCCCCTTAGCCTTACCTACTGCTTTAGTGGTCTGCTTGGATGATTTCAGGTCATCGGTGATGATGATGCCCAAGTCTATTTCTTCCTTTGTGACTGCCAGCAACTTTCCTCCCAGCCTATAGGTGGCTTCAGGGTTTTTCTTCCCTATGTGCATGATCTTGCACTTCTTTGCATTAAACCCCAGTTGCCACACTTCCTACCATTTTGCTAGTTTAACCAGATCTCTTCTCATTCTGCCCACCCCATCTGAATCATCTTCTCTATTGCAGATCTTGGTGTCATCTGCAAACAGACAAACCTTATCATCCAGTCCATCTGCAATGTCACTGATGAAGATATTGAAGAGGACTGGCCCCAGGACTGATCCCTGAGGTACCCCACTTGTGACTTGCCTCTCTTCTGACTGCATACCGTTTACCACCACTCTCTGTTTTCTGCCCGTTAACTAGTTTGCCACCCAGTTTACCAACTTCTGACCCACCCTGAGCCTACCCAGCTTATTAATCACTCTTCTATGTGAAACAGTATCGAAAGCTTTGCTGAAGTCAAGGTAGACGACATCAACTGCTCCCCCTTCGTCCACCACTCTGGTTTCCCAGTCAAAGAAATCTATGAGATTAGTTTGACAGGATCTTCCTTTTGTAAACCCATGCTGTCTTGGATCCTGTCCTCCTATGGATTACAGGTGTTGCACTATCCTTTCCTTAAGGAGTGCTTCCATAATCTTGCCCACTACTGAGGTAAGACTGACTGGTCTGTAGTTCCCTGCCTTCTCCCTGCTACCACTATTGTGGAGCGGGATCACATGAGCCCTTCTCCAGTCTTCTGGGACCCCTCCTGTGCTCAGAGACTCACTAAACAGTTCTGATAATGGCTCTACTAGTTCCGCCCTTAGCTCCTTTAGTACCCTGGGATGTATGCCATCAGGTCCCATTGCCTTGTTCTCCCTGAGCTTATCAAGCTCTTGAAGGACCCTTTCTTTTGGAAAGGGACTAGTACACACCTCCTCTCCTCTGTGTCCATGGTGCTGAGCTGTGGGCCCTGCCCTACCTTCTCTTCAGTAAATACTGAGCAGAAGTATCTATTTAGGATAGATGCTTTTACATGGTCCTCCTCCTCACACGCCCCCTTATCTCTTTTGATCTTAGCAATACCCTCTCTGGACTTACTCCTTTCACTAATGTATCTATAGAAAGTCTTGTCACCTTTTTTTCACTGTTTGTGCTAGTGTTTCCTCAATTTGGGCTTTGCCTGCCTTATTGTCTTCCCTGCTTCACTTAGGGAAGTTTGATATGCCTCCCTGTCTTCATCCCGCTGTGTACCCTTATCTTTTCTAAAGGCCAGCCTTTTGGCTCTGACCTTTTTTGATACTGTTTTTGAGAACCAAAGTGGTTTCCTTCTTCTTTTGCACTTCCTTTTCTCTTTACCACAATGGGATGTTGCTTCAAGTATTGCATCCTTAATGCTTGCCCACTTTTCCTATACCCTCTCATCTGTATTTCTTTTTGCCAGGGCTTGCTTAACCCTGTTGGCCATCTTATCAAAGTCAGCTCCTCTGAAGTCCCATATTTTTGACTTGGAATGGGATGATTTAGTTCTAGTGGCCAAATTAAACCATACCATGTGATGGTTAATGGCACCCAGGTGATCTACCTGGAGATCTGTGATCCTTTCCCTGTTAGTCAGTACTAGATCTAGGATAGCCCTGTCTCTTGTGGGTTGTTGTACCAGTTGTTTGAGGCCCTCTCCCTGCAGGGAATCCACCATGTGTCTAATTCTGGCAGATGTTCCTGCTGGTATTGACCAATCTGTATCTGGTATGTTGAAGTCTTCCATTATCAGAACCTCCCCTTTAGCTGTCATGTTTTGTATATCTTCTAACAGTAATGTGTCTATGTCCTCCCCATGGTCTGGAGACCTGTAGACAACTATAGTTCATATGACTGTCCCATTTCCTGTTTCCAGAGTGACCCACAGTTCTTCTGGCTCCTTATGTGTATTCTGAATTTCTGTAGCTTTGATATTTTCATTGACATACAGGGCCACTCCACCCATCCCTTTTTGCACCTCGGTCTCTTCTAAGCAGTACATAGCCAGGTACTGAAGTCTCCCAAGTGTGGTTACTGGTAAACCACGTCTCGCTAATTACTACTATGTCCAGTTTAGCCTCTGTCATTATTGCCTGCAGGTCTGGGATCTTGTTTCCCAGACTACGAGCATTTGTGTACATGATTTTTCATTGGCCAGATTTCTGTGTGTTAGTTGTTGGGTGAGGTCTGGTGTTTCCTATGTGCATCGTATGGGGAGCCAGACATTTTTTCCTTACCTGGTGATGGAAATCAACTGTAAACATGCTGAACTCCTGTTTGATCACTAGCTGAGGGGGGGAGGAGTGTTCTTCCCATTCGACATATGAGGTGCTGCACCCCTCTCCCCATTTGCTAGTTTAAATATTCTGCAAAGATGTCAAGCTTCTGCTCCAATGCACTGACTCCCTCCTCAGTCAGATGCAGGCCATCAAATTTAAAGAACTTTTGCTCCCCAAACTGTTGCCAGTTCCCTACAAATTTGTGTCCTTTCTCCTGGCACCAGCCCTTGAGCCACATGTTTAGCTCCCCTATCTCCCCTTCTCTGATCTTCCATCCCTCTGCCCCCTCTCCCAGACTGGTAGGATCTCAGAGAAGGAGATGCCGGATGAAATGGATGATAGTTTGTCACCAAGCCTGGTCAGGTGTTCCTTGGTCTCCACAACTGACTGGCTGGTGAGATCATTAGTCCCTATGTGTACCAGAATGTCAAAGTTTTCTCCAGCTTCCTGAACAATTTTAGCAATGCTGTCAGTGTCTCTCCATGCTGCTGTACCTGGGAGACATCTGACCATTACCCCTGGCTGGAGATTGGTATCAACTCCCTGAATCATGGAGTCTCCTATGATCAGAAGTTTTTTGGATCTCCTTTTTGCTTTTTTTGTTTTGGTTCCTGTTTTGAGCAAGTTTTTTGTGCTAACTCCTGTGCTGCAGTGTCCTGCTCTGCAGTGTCCTCTGCCCTTGTTTGATTTCTGAGATAGAGGCAGATACCTGTTTGTAGTTTTTATATGTTTTTTGGAGGTAATATGTTGGAGAGCACTGAGTGATGGGGCACCCGATTTGCCCCTCCTAACCACCTGCCAACCTCCAGAACCACCTACTCTCTGCAGTTGAGGTGCTTCTGTTGGATGTTGGGGAAATGGCAGGTGGTTCTTATAATATATTTCCTCTTGAATATGCAATTTGAGGTGCACAATCTCTGCCCATGCTGCCTGGAGCTGAGCCCATAGATCTCCAATGGCCCAACATGTAGGACAGTGCCCTAAATCCCATAAAACTGCCCTTCCAAAAAGTGTTCAGCAGTACCTGCAGTTTATCCATTCCAGATAAGTTGCTGGGTTTATAACCTGGTCAGAGTATTTAGAAGGAAGAAAATGCAAGCAAAAGTTTTATTTTGTGTTTTGTTTGTTTTTGTATAACTTGTTATAACAAGTTAAATTACTAGTGCCCCTGTAAATGAGGTCACCGTGTGGATACCACACTGATCTGCCCCTTCCTGCTTTGCCACAGGAAATGTCACAACTATGCTACCCAATAAAAGGAGTGTAGTGTGGGTTGGATGGGTGTGGGTGGCTGGGCCCTTCCCCTGCCGAAAAAGAAGAACCACGGATGAAAGAAACAAGGAGGTAAGAGCAGAAACAATCAGCCATCAATAAATGCAGTAACCCTGAAAGCTTATCCTAATGATAGATAAAACTGTAAAACCTGTAAAGCACCACAAGTAATAATTTCACAGAAGATATACCCTGTAAGAAACACTTTGCTGCCAAAAAAAATAAAGCAGTAACAGAAAATTTACCTTGCAAAATACAATTTGAATCAGAAGATTACTGAAGTAATATGTTGGCACACACCTGTCTAGAAAACACTGTATTCTTGTTTCAGCAGTTCTTGTTTGGGATTTTGATAATCCTGCAGTTGCACTTCTGGTTCCCTCTGTGGTGTGCAAGCCTGTTCTGAACTGTTTCTTGTCAAAGGGTCCAAGCCACCTTTCAGAAACTGGGTTTGATTCACTCAGCATTTAAGCAGCAGCAAGCAGAGAGGAGAGATCTAGAGGGAGAAGATGATTGTGTTATCCATGAACATTTATTGAAATTGCAGGTATACGTGGCTTTTTTAAAAGCAAGATGCCACAGGTAAGATGTATTTGCCCTTTTTATTTTAGTAATTTTAATTGATTGTACAACTTCTAACCCTACAGGCACAGAGGCCTATCTCAAACTGGTGGCCAACTATATTTTTTGGGGAAAATTACCTGCTTTGTCTATGGTCCACCAGAGCTCACGGGATGGCAGTCTGAAGTGTACATTTAGAGAAAATTTAAATTTCATGATATGAGCAATTGTACCCTATCGAATTAGTTTAATCTCCTGTTAAATATGTGGATAACAGATTTAAAGACCACAAAGTTAATCAGCTATGATCCTGGTTTCCTTTCTAAAATGACCTGCACCTTTTTTCATTGCAAAAAAAAAGGGTAATGCTGTAAAATATTTAGTTGGGACTTCTGTCTTCCATTGATAACCGTTGCTGGGCATCCCTACGGAAGGACACAGTTTTCATCAGGTGGAGATCAGAAGTGACTTTCTCCTGTCTTATAGTGGTGCACAGCTTTAATTTTGGAGCACAGGCTCTGGCTGGCTTCTTATCTGGATCTTGGTGCTGAAGTGGAAAGGGAGCAGTAGCAATGCTTGTGTCTGCCACCTGGCCTAGCTGTACTGCAAGCGCCACCCCCCAAAGTGGAGGAAGATGACCGTGTGCCAGCTCAGCTTAATGCCTGCCGTGAAACACAAACACTCACACACTGAAACATGTTATAGTATATGGTTAGGGTTTATTGTGGATGGAAAACGATGGTTTTCTAAATCCTGTTGTAGGTCAAAAAAGTTGTTGTACTATCGTTCTGCCATCACAACGATAGTACAATAACTTCTTAACCTTCAACTGTTTCCCGACTGGCTGAAACATTGGCTTTTCAAAAAATACTGTACAGCATGGTGGCACTGGTAAGTGAGCGGTTGAGCATGAGCTTTTCAGATAGTTTGGACATGGACTGCCATAGTCGGCAACCTGTTTCCAAACTATCGGTTTGTCAGCAGTTTTTTTTTTTAAATAAATCAGTGGTCCCTCCATACAAAGCTAAGCAGGATGACAGTGAGCAATGGTACCTTCGGGGTCGGCAGCGGAGCGGAACTGCAGCGAAGACCGGGAGAAAACGGTAGTGTCTGGACAAGGTACAGAAACTAACAAATCCTTGTGAAATTAATGTGGCACAGTTTGTGAGGAACCATATACTATACAAAATATCAGATAGGGAACTGTGCACGTCAAGGTCGTGCTTCCATCTCAGGTGTTTGATGACATCATAGGGACCTCTTGAGCTTCGCTGTTGAGGTCTATGATGTCATCAAAACCCTTGATGGGAACACAGCCTTGTTGTGCACAGTTCCCTATCCATTATTCTATATGTGTATAATTCTTCCCCTAAACACAATGTGGAGGTGCACACAGATCTGTTTAACCTTGACACAAGTGAAAAGGCATGCAGCTTGGAAAACCTTGCTGACTTGCTGGTGATGTGAAAGCAAATTAAATCAGGTGAAGTATAGACACTGGCCCTTACTGTAGATATTGGCCCCAAAGGTATTAAAGCAGAAGGCTGCTGCTACAGTATATAACAAGTTCTAGCCAGAACCGATAGGGTTGTGAAGAGCTACCAAATGACCAAAGTTATAAATGTGAATAGACATTATGCAATGCTTGGGTGTAACTTGGCCATTTTTTGGAGGTATTGCAGCAAATTTTCAACATGGCCTTTTTGGGACCACTCCTCATGAAGAGTTCCAGTGTCATTTTGTTCACTTGTCCCGAAAGGTAATTTTGCAGAGCGAACATGCTATTCCTATGCCTCAGGTGTGAAAACATGTTTTGGGCAGCTTGTGGAAAATGACAGCTGTACTGTTTTGAAGGAGTTGTGCAAAATTGGCAATGTTGAAAATGTGGAGTGAAAATATGAAAAATTGGTGAAGTTAAGAGCTTGCATAGAAGCTGCACAATGCATGCTCATAACACAGTCATTTTTTTGGAACTTTTTCACCAAATTGGGACCCTACCTCATGAATAGTGGCACTGTCATTTCATGAATCAGTCCCAAAAGGTGGCAGGCAGTTCAAAACTTGGCCCAAGAGTGGTTCTCAGACCCTTGTGCTTGTACTCCGAGTGAGTCTCTTGCTGATGGTAAATATGATTTGCCGTTCATCTCTTCTGCTACAGCAAGCCTGCCTGATAATGTGGTCAGTGAGAAGGAGTTGCAGTGTCATGCTGAGAGAGGGAGAGAGACATCACTCAGCGATGAAACTGGTCTCTGTCTCAGGACCACCGAGTCAAAGAATTCTATGGGCAGTCCAAATACCAACTGGTAAGTTAACGTTCATGGTCTGTATAAATGTGACCCCAGTGATGCTGCCACACCAGGCAGAGGCTGTTTAGTACAACTGAAGCATTTTATGACTTCATGCTTCCAGTTTCTGGGATTTACAAGCTACAGGGGATGGACACACAGTCAGTGTGATATGTGTGTGTGTGTATGCAGCTCTACAAGTCCTGTGAGAGGGAAGCAAGTTTTCTGGCAAAGAGAGGGTTAAAGAAATCCCAGGAGAGAGGAATGCAGCCAGGTTTTATAACATCATGGGAAGGAAGCGCATGGGAACACAAGGTGGTTGTAAACAGAGATGGATGTCTAGTTTTCAAGGGGGGAGCTTAGCTGAGAAAATGTACTTCTTGGCAATGCTGTGCATCATCTTGTCACTAAATGTAACTATGATTAGGGCTCCTTTTGTTACCTCTTTCTTATTCTAAGCAAGCCTGTTCTTATTGATTTGTATCATGTTAAAATTGTTTTCCATAAGTGATGCATGAAGTTGAGTGGTTGGACTTTGGGGAGGAGAGGTGGTATCAACTCTTACTGTTCTCTGTAGCCTTTCTGTAGGTTGTCATTGGGGTGATAAAGGTCTCTGGTGTAGTGGTGTCCACCCCAATCAACTTATTGTCTTTCAAAACCACTGCATAATTTTGTATCTCAGAGACTCCTCTTACAAAATGTTGGTTCAGGTTGCATTGTTGCACTAATCTAGTTTGGGACTGCTTTGTCTCTGTGTCTTGAGACTGACAAGTCTGACTTTCTGCAGGGTATGTGCAGCTGTTGAGTGTGTGTGTGTGTGTGTGTGTGTGTGTGCATGTGTCTATTTCTAGTTGCTGAGATGTGTAGTCTAGGGGAGCAGCTGATTTGTTTATTGGTTATGTGGTTTTGTGTCTGTGTGTTAGTGTTGGTCATATGGCTCTCTGCTGGTTGAAGGAAAGAAATCAGCAAGTAGATAAGTTATTATCTCACAAGAACTGATTTCAGAAAGGGAAAGCATAGGTCTCAACCACTGAAGGTGCCTTGCTCTTCAAAAATTCAGGATGCACTTGCGAGACACTGGCAAGCTGTGGAGCAGAGATGTTACACAACAGCATGCTTGCAGAGTTACAGCTCAATGGCCAAGGATATAATGAGTTAACCCCTAGGCTGCTGAAAGAACTAGAATGAATCTATTTGAGCTGGATGGACCACATCTTTCAAAAGTTCAGGATGCACTTGTGAGACACTGGCAAGCTGTGGACCAGAGATGCTACACAACAGCATGCTTGCAGAGTTACAGCTCAATGGCCAAGGATATAATGAGTTAACCCCTAGGCTGCTGAAAGAACTAGAATGAATCTATTTGAGCTGGATGGACCACAGCTTTCAAAAGTTCAGGATGCACTTGCAAGACACTGGCAAGCCATGGAGCTGAGATGTTACACAGCAGCGTGCTTGCAAAGTGTGGTCGAGTCTGAGGCAGCAAAGATGTTAAACAGCAGCATCCTTACACACACACACACACACACTCACACACACCTCTTATTCCCTAGTGGCCAGTTGTGGCGGAGGGTTTCAAGCTCCATTTGAGCATTCAGAAATACTTCCAAATGTCCAATGGAAGGTTCCAAGATTGGCCATTTTTCTGGCCAGAGCCAATGGAAGGTTCCATGATTGGCCATTTTCTGGCCAGAGCCAATAAGGCCACAGGAGAGGAATCTGGGTTGAAAATATGGAAAATTATTTATTTTTATATTTTTACACCAATATTTCAACAAAGCCTTGTTATGTCCCTGTCTCATAAAGAAGAGCAGAGAAAATGTTCAACTCCTGGCCTAAAGGTGATGTCATGCAAGGACTGAAAAAACAACTGTTAGGCTGCAAACACACATTTTGGGCATGAGTTGAAAAATGGCAGCTGTCACATTCATAAGTTGCTGTAATGAAATGGTTATGTTCAAAATTTGCAGTAAAAATATTGAATAGTACCAAAGTTTTGAGCCTGCATTTACAAAATTCAACATACCCTCATAACTTAAACCAGCAGTACTACATAACAAAAATGTAAATAATTTGGTGGGCTGTAAGGACAAACCAAAACATCAATATAGCAGTCTCCAGTGGTGCCAATCCATTACTGTTCACCAGTCACACGCTGTACCTGTCACTGTAAATAAACAAAATGCTATAGTCCCCAGTTCTGGCAGTCTCTCACCATTCACCAGGACTAAATGCCAACAGTGTGGAAACCAAGCACTTACCCTGCCCCCACACTGTAGCTGTCTCTGTGGATTATCCAAGGGTTTAAAGCCCAAGTGGTGTCAGTCCCTTACTTCTTACCAGCACTAAATACATCAGAGTATGGGTAAGTTTGCACTGAGCCTGCCTCACATGGTACTGTACCTATGGATAAACTGAGGGCATGGCTGTGGGGCAGCAGTTTTCTGGGAGACATTCTGGAAACTGCATTGCTGTCCTATTTGCAGGCAACTGTCAGCTCTGAGGGAGGAGGTTGTCCACCTCCAGGCTGAACTAGCAAGGACCTATGAGGCCTCCCCCACCCACAGAGCACCACTGCCACAACCACTGCCTCAGAGGTTGCCAAGTATGAAGATCAGTTGGACCACAGTGGGTTCTGGGAGGGTGCGGGTGGTGGACCACAGGTGAAGCCCCCTAGTTGTACCTCTACACAAATCATATGCCATTCTGGCAGAGCAAGGTTCCTTTATGATGGCACCCTCAGTGGAGACCCAGAAGAATGCTGAGGATATCCACAAGGGAGACCCACAGGAGGGTGGCGTGGCATGGGACCCCACAGGGGAAGGAAACAACTCCTGGTGGGGGACTCCATTGTTAGGAAGGTAGAACTGGGGGAGGAAGGGGAGAGGGAGGTAAGGTGCCTGCCTGGTGCCATGGCTTGGAGGGACAGGGAGCAAATCCTCAGGATTGCCGGAGCAGCTGCACAGGGAGGGAACTAGATATCATTGTCCACCTTGGGACAAATGACCCAGCTAGGCATGGGATCAGTGCAGTGCAGAATGAATTTGTGGAGTTGGGGCCCTCAGATGGGTAGCAAGCACGGGTAACCTTCAGAGGTGCTGCCAGTCCATGGCAGGAGGAGGCTAGGGTACTGCACACCATGCAGTTTAATGAATGGTTGCAAACTGTTGCAGAGCACAGGGCTTTGGCTTCATTGGGGACTGGGGGTCCACCTGGAGAGATAAAGGTCTATACTGGCACGATGGTCTGCATCTGCCCACAAAGGGAACCAAGCTCCTAGACGACAGATTTAAATGCTTCCTTGGCAAGCTTTTAAACTAGCCAAGGGGGGAGGTGCTGATAAAAGGCAGGAAATTTCAGTATTCCCCCTACAAAACATGGCAGGTAGTAAGGTAAACACTGAGGTACAGAGCTAAACACAGGGCAGGACAGGGGTAAACGGAAAAATAGACAAGGGGAATAAGAGCAGGAATGGGGGGAAAAAGGATAAAGCCAACATTAAATGGAGGACAATGAGTACCAATGTCCATAGTCTGGGAAACAAGCTTCCTGAGCTAGTAGCCCTGATGGAAGATGAACAATTGGATAGTGTGGCAGTCACGGAAACATGGTACACAGAGAACCATGACTAGGATGTCAACATACCAGGGTACACAATCTACAGAAGGGACAGGGAAGGTAAAAGAGGAGGTGGAGTAGCTCTATATATAAGGGAAGAGATCAAAGCTACAGAACTAAAAAGTAAAGGGGGAGGACAAGAGGCACTCTGGGTCACCTTGGAGACAGGGAATGGCATCACAATCCACATAGGGGTTGTATACAGACCCCTGTCTCAAGGGGAAGAAATGGACAAGAAAATGATAGAGGACATTCTCAAAATGGCTGTAAAAGGGGAGATACTGTTGATGAGGGACCTGAATATGCCAGATGATAACTGGATGACATGTATTCCACCCCCATTCAAGAGCAGGGTCATTCTCAATGCCCTGCAGGGGGCAGGCCTTAGACAGCTAGTGTTGGAACCCACTTGGGAGGGAGCAATACTAGACCTGGTACTCTCAAATGGAGAGAAGATCACACATTTAGAAGTCAGTAGACATCTGGAAACAAGTGACCACTGCACAGTGTGCTTCACAATGAGCACAACTATGGAGATAAGCCATACAAAAACAAGGATACTGGACTTTAGAAGGGCTGACTTTGGCAAAATGGGTGAATACCTGAAGAATGCACTAGCAAATGGCCAAAAAGGAGGGGTGGAAGAACAATGGAGAAAAATCAAAACTGCCATCATAGAGGCAACAAGCCTTTGTGTGAAACAAATAAAGAAAACAAAGCAGAGTAAAAAAACACTATGGTTCTCAAAAGAGGTGGCAGGGAAGGTTAAGGAGAAAAAGGCTGCATTCAAAATGTAAAAGGAATCACAGAAGGAGCATGACAGGGAACTGTGTCAATTAAAGCAGAAAGAAGTGGGCAAGGCAGTCAGAATAGCAAAGGCCCAAACTGAGGAAAAAATAGCCAACTCAGTTAAGAAGGGGGATAAAACCTTTTATAGGTACATTAGGGAGCATAGAAAGGTTAAGGGAGGGATAGTGAAGATTAATAAAGGAGAGGGGATGTGGGCAGAGGGAGACAGTGAAAAGGCAGAGATACTGAATGAATACTTTTGCTCAGTATTCACAAAAGAAGATGAGGAGGAGTTACCTAAACCAGACAATAGAAGCACTCTGGGTAGGGGGGTTGACACCAGTCCATTCACAGAAGAAAGAGTCCTGAAAGAACTCCTAAAACTCAAGGTGGACAAAGCAATGGGGCCTGACGGATTCACCCCAGAACCTAAAAGAACTAAGGGAGGACCTAGTGACACCACTGACCACGCTTTTAACAAATCATGGCAGGATGGGGTGGTACCTGAGGACCGGAGGAGGGCAGATGTGATTCACCTTACAAAAGTGGGAGCAAGGTAGAAGCAGGAAACTACAGACCTGTAAGTTTGACCTCAGTGGTTGGGAAAATGATGGAATCACTTCTGAAAGAAAGAATTTTTGAGTACCTAGAGGCCAGTGGGGCACAGGACCCAAAGCAGCATGGATTTACAGCGGGAAGGTCACGTCAGGTGAATCTAATTGATTTCTTTGACTGGGTGACCAAAGTAATAGACCAAGGAGGGGCTGTGAATATGGCCTACCTAGACTTTAGCAAGGCATTTGACACAGTCCCGTACAAAAGATTAATAATCAAGTTAGCCAGCCTGGGGAAGGGTCCCAAGGTGATAGCCTGGGTAGCAAACTGGCTGCACAACAGGACACAGAAGGTAATAGTGAATGGAACACATTCCAAAGAAAGGGAGGTTACTAGTGGAGTACCTCAGGGCTCAGTACTGAGTCCATTCCTCTTTAACATCTTTATAGGTGATATTGCAGAGGGTCTGGAAGGAAAGGTATGCCTCTTTTCAGATGACATAAAGATTTGTAACAGAGTTAATACACAAGAGGAGGTAGACAAGATGAGAAGGGACTTGGCAAGGTTGGAGGAATGGTCAGACATACAGCAACTTAGATTCAATGCAAAGAAGTGCAAAGTAATGCACCTGGGAAACAAAAACCCAGGAGAAGAGCACACAATAGCAGGGGAGGTACTAACAACAACAAAAATGGAAAGGGACCTGGGGTAGTCATATCAGATGACCTAAAGGCGGGTAAGCAATGTGAAAAGTTGGTAAGGAGAGCTAGGGGGATACTGGGATGCATAGGAATGGGCATCACAAGTAGAAAAAGGGAAGTGGTTATCCCTCTATACAGACAGTTGGTGAGACCCCATCTGGAGTACTGTGTGCAGTTTTGGAGACCTCATCTACACAAGGACATAGACAGGATGGAAGCAGTCCAGAGGAGGGCAACTAAAATGGTGCAGGGTCTGCAGCAGAAACCATTTGAAAAGAGACTGAGAGAGTGTAATATGTATACCCTTGATGAAAGGAGGGACTGGGGGGACATGATAGAAACTTTCAAGTACCTCAAGGGAATCAACAAAGTCCAGGAGGGTAGCATCTTTTAGAAAAAGAGATGTGTAAGAACAAGGGGGCACAATTTAAAGATAGAGGGGGGGACGGCTCAGGGGTAATGTGAGGATTTTTTTTTCACGGAGAGAGTGGTGGATGCATGGAACCACCTTCCTGAGGAAGTTGTTGGGTCTAAAACAGTGGGAGAATTCAAACATGCATGGGACAGAGATAAGGCAATTATAGTGGGGGTTGCAGGAAGTAGGCTGTTGGTTAACTAGAATCTGCAGCTTATCCAGTAGGTAGGGAAATGGGCAGACTGGGTGGGCCAAGTGGTTCTTATCTGCCGTCAAAGTCTATGTTTCTATGTTTATCTACTTTTTACCAGCACTAAATTCATCACAGTGGGTGGAGGTTGCACTGTATGTGTCACTGTGGATAAACAGAGAGCTTTAGTTTACCATCTAGTGCTATCTCAGCTGTACCTTGCATGAGCATAGAGAAGAAAAGTCAGCAGTGAACCCGATCCCGTGAATAAACAGAGGTGTTGTAAGTCCTCACCTTTCACCAGCACTGGATAGCAAATATAAAAAGGTTGAATAGAAAAATATTTAAAAAAAAAACACCAGAAGAAAATGGTCTCAGATCCCAATAAATGCCCATAGGAACAAGAGTAAAAATTAAATTTTTCAGTAAGAGACTAGAGAATTGTAGAACAAAGCTGCAGCTGGACTGTCTGTAATCTGACACTAGTCTGCCTGACTGTTTCAGAGCTTCAATAAATTCCAGTACAACAGATAATGAGTCAATTCCTAGATTGCTGAAAGAAATAGAATAAATCTGTTAGAATGAGCTGAACAGATGCACAAACTGCAACCCTGCAAAGGTTCAATTGAGGGGCTAGAAACAGCAGTTTCAAAAGTTTTTTTTGTTAATATCCTGAGAAGTTCAGAGGTACAATACAGTAGCATCCCCCCTCTATTTAGATGCCTTTAACACAGAGCAGGAAATAGCAAAAATCAGAGAGGAAGTGCACTATTTTGCAGCTGTGGAGGAATACTTCCAAATGCCCAAAAAGGGAGTTCCACAATCAGCCATTTTTAGAGCTACAGAAAGCTAAGAAATTTAAAACTCAGACTGAGAAAATATTGCAGGATATTAAATCCTTGGAAATAGCCATTAGTCAACGTTTTTTAGAAACTGATTGGACTAAACTACACACACTTCATACCCAATTCTCAGACCTCATGCCCCAAAAAGCTGAGCTTTCTTTAAAAAGAACCAAAGTTAAATATTTGGAATCTGGGGAACGGGATGGTAAGCTATTGGCTATTCTTATCAAGCAAGCTGAGTCTACTCAGCAGGTACCAGGCTTGTATCTTATAAGAAATGGTCCACTAACCACAAATCCGAGAGAGATAACCTCAGGTTTTGCACAATACTATGGGGAATTGTATAACATAGTAAAAGAAGAGATCCCAGAAGAGCAACAAATCCAAAGCTATTTTGATCAGCTGATTCTTCTGACTTTACTCACAAATAAAATCCCCCTTTTGAGCTCTCATATTCAAGAATGGGAAGTTGAGCAAGTAATTAAACAACTCCCCATAGATAAATCACCTGGACCAGATAGCTTCCCGGCTAATCTATATAAATCATATGTCACACAGCTTTCCCCTCTTCTGACAATTCAGCTTTTGGCATGAGAATGGTATCGCAGACCACACATATCTTGAGGCTCTGATTACCATAATCCCCAAACCGACTCGAGATCCCCATTATACTGAAAATTACCATCCCATTTCTTTACTTAATGTAGATGTCAAAATTTTGGCTAAAGTATTAGCTAACCATATGGGACCTTTACTGGACACACTAATTACTAATGAGCAGGTTGGCTTTATGTCACGTAGATCCTCAGGTGATCATATGCATCGACTGCTACACCTCCTCTCCATAACTGGCAAGTCACTCGCCCCAACTGCCCTTATTGGCCTAGACGTGGAGAAAGCTTTTGATCGCGTCTCATGGCACGTCCTTTTCACTGCTTTATCCCATTTTGGCTTCCCACAGTCATTCGCTGACTGGGTCAGATTATTATACACATCCCCAACAGACCGTGTTTGGTGCAATGGCTACCTATCTAACTCATTCCCACTGCTGCGTGGCACCAGACAAGGCTGTCCTCTCTCCTCCCTTCTTTTTAACCTTTATTTAGAACCCTTTATACAGAGATTACTTAAAACACATAATCTACAGGGAATTCATATAGAGCACAACAACACCTTTTATCAGCTTATGCTGATGATTTACTACTACACATAGAAAACCCAGTGGGCGGTATACCAACCCTACAACAGGAAATTGAACCTTCTCAAAAGTTTCATACTATAAGCTTAATTTAGCAAAATCTAATATCTTCCTTCTGAACAGCAAACTATTATGTACAGATGTAGAAAAATTTGGATTAAATTAAGAATCCAAAATTCTAACCTATTTGGGCATTAAAATCTCCAAAGAATTTCCCACAATTATCAAAGAGAACTTCACTAAATTAATTCAGATAATAAAATTGGACCTTGATAGGTGGAGTGCTTAACCAATCTCCCTGTGGGGAAGGATCAGCACAGTCAAAATGAATGTGTTACCCCGGATCTTATACACCCTAAATATGCTAGGTCCATATTTCCCTAAATCATGGTTTCCCACTCTCTGGAATTTACTTAATAGGTATATCTGGAAAGGTAGGGCAGTTTGAAGGGCATATCATAAATTAACTGCACCAAAATCTAATGGAGGCCTCTCTCTATCATCCTTTTTTATTTATTATGGAGCTATTCATATTACTAAACTAGCACAGTGGACATCTCTGCCGTACAGAGGACATACTGGTCTTATCCGCCCCCCCCGGCTAGATATCGAAAAAACACTGGCATCCAAAAATCTATATTCCTACCAGCTTTAATATATTCCTTCCCAAAATATATCCCCAGAGAACTCTGGAAAAATCCAATAGGATGGTCATTGAGAGCTTTACATCAAATATAGTACCATTTGAATTTAAATTGTCAGATGACTGGGGAACAACCACTTCTAAATAACCCTCACTTCAAAATTCAACAACGGCCTATTCCAGTAGCATTCTGGCTCTCTCTGATGGGAATGAGACTTATAGATATTGCTCCCAATGGCAAAGTGCTTTCATATAACCAGTTTTTACAAAATATTCCCGATATAGAGGAGCCTTTAAATATTGGCAGGTTAGACACACAGTAGTCTCCTTTTTAAATACAATGGGAAAACTTGACTTTCCCAACATTGACCTATCTTCCCTTTTAACTATCGCTGGCAAACTGCACCAAATCTCCAAGGTATATAACAAATTACAGGTTCTAGATGCCCAATTACCCAAGGGTATATGTCACTACTGGGTCCATAGTTTATCTCTCCCATCTGAAGCTGACTTCTGGCAGTGGGCATAGATTAATCTATACAGATTTGTCAAACAAGATTGACCGCATCTTGTACAATTTAACATTATGCATACTCTTTATTTTACTCCACAGAAACTTCACAAGATTGGGAAGCTTCCCTCCTCTCAATGTCCCCAATGTTCAGCAGTAAATGGAGACCTTTATCATATGCTATGGACTTGTCCTAAAATTCAAATGTTTTGGTGAACCATCAGGAACTCACTAGATCCTCTATTGGAATTGGACCCATTATTCCTACCAGAAGTTTGCTTACTTAATCACTACCCCACTGGAACACTGAAATCTAGAAAACCCTTTATAGTCCTAATTGCTGCTGTAACTAAGCTTATAATTATGAGGCATTGGATAGATGACTCTGCCTACAATGTTGGAATGGCATAGAAAAATGTTATTGGCCCTTCGGTTAGAAAAGCATATCGCCAGGATGAACAATAGACTGCAACATTACCTAGATAAGTGGAGTGCCCTAGATACTTTATTAACTGCATGGAAAACTTAGACTTAATTTCCACACTAGGTCTGTTACTGATTGTTCCACTGCTTTTAGTGAAGTGAACTTATATACTTGATATCTTTAAGGTTTATTAAATATTTAATTTCAAAATGTCTGTTTTATTTTATTTGTACTTTAAGATTGTATAGTTTTTAAGCATAATTAGTCCAGCTATGCAGGCTTACAAATGTCTCCGAATGCTGAACCTATGATTTTGACTGTCTTCTTTTTCCTGTATTCAATTCTGTAACTTGTTCAAAAACTGAATAAAATTTATTGAATTAAAAAAAAAAAGATTAGATTGAATATACATACTGATAAGCTGGTAAAAAAATGTATGGACAAATCTGGGTGCACTTTATAAAATTAAACATTGTATGACTAATGATGTAAGAAGACACATGGTAAATACCATGGTATTGCTAATCCTTGATTACGGGAACATTCTATTTCCTGGGGTGTCAGGTACGGAGCTGCAAAACTGGATGTAATGTACACCAGGTTTGTCCGCTTTATCCTTGTCTCTCTGATTATACAAATAATTGGAGTGGGTGGACCTAAAAGAGCCTAGGAATTGTCATAGTTCACCTTCATTCATAAGTACTATAAAGAGCTTGTGCCTAGTTACCTGGTGGAAAGCTTAAAGAAGAGAAGTGTAAAACATCCTTAGCTCAGCAGATGGTGCTGAATTTCAACCATTAAAAATGTAACACACATGTAGGGAAGTCCTGCCTTTCTAGTATGGGCCTGAATACCTGGAATGATGTTCTACCAACACTGTGATCTTCCAATGGCCAAATTAGGATGAGTCAAAATAAGTTGGGTAGACGATCAAGCAAAAAGGAAGTCAGTATGTTGCCCAAATTTAGATACTGGATAATTTCCTTAAAGTAGAGTGCATTCTTAAAGAGCAGTACAAGATATGTGTATCATCATAGTGGTTTTGAAAGTAAAGTACCTGAGCAGAATTCTACTATATAGATGCAAATTGATGCTGCACTTGTATATTTGTACATGAATTTATATAAGTACATTGGATTTGTGGCAGATAAGGACTGCTTGGCTAACCAAGTCGGTCCATTTTTTTCGCTCCCTACAGTATCACCACAGACCCTAAAGTACTTGATCTCTGACTCTTTCTCTCTCTCTCCCCCTTTCATTTTCACTAAGATTCCGTTATGCTTATGCAATGTATTCTTGAACCCCACCACTGTTTTCATCCCCACCACCTGCACTTGTAGCCTGTTCCGGGTTCCATCATCTTTCTGTGAAGAAGTACTTCCTCATGTCTCTCCTGCATCTACCACAGTCCAGCTTCATAGCATATCCCCTTGTTGTTGACCACCTTTGTTTCCAAAAAATATTTTCCTCCTCTACCATATTTACCCCCTTGAAGGTATTTAAAGGTTTCTATCATATCCTCCATCTCTTTCAGGGTGTACATATTGAGTTCCTTTAATCTTTCCTTTTAGGGTATTTTATGCAGACCCTGCAGCGTTTTAGTTGTCCTCCTCTGGACTGCCTCTACTCTGTCTATGTGTTTCTGGAGATGTGGACTGCAGAACTGAAAACAGAATTCTAGGTGGGTTCTTACTAGCGATTTATGCAGAGGCAAACCACCTCCCTCTCTCTGCTGTTATACCTCTCCCTATGCACCCCAGCATCCCACTAGCCCTCCCAACTGCCTTGTCACACTACCTGGCCACCTTTAGGTCATCAGAGGTTATTACCCCCAGGTCTTTCTCCTGCTTGGTGGTCACCAGTAACACTCCCCCATTTTGTAATCTGCTCCAGGTTTCTGTGCCCCAAGTGCTTTATTTTGCATTATTTTGTGTTGAAACCCAGGTTCCATACCTTTGACCACTCTTTGAGTTTTCTGTCTCTGCTCATCCTTTCCACCCCTTCCATGTGTCCTCCCTATTGTAGATTTTTGTGTTATCCACAAAGAAACATACCTTCCACTCCAGCTCTTCCTTAATGTTACTTATAAAGACGTTTAAGAGGATCAGTCCCAGCATTGATCCCCGAGGCACCCCACTGGTAACCTTTCCCTCCTCAGGGGGAACTCTGTGTATCAAAACCCTTTGTCCCCTGTCCCCCAACCAATTTCTTACCCTGTTTATTACCTTTGAACCCACTCCTCAGCTACCCAGCTTGCTTACTAGTCTCCTATGTAGAATGGTGTTGAAAGTGCTATTGAAATCCAGGTAGACCACATCCACTGCTCCACCTTAATCTAATTACTTGGCCACTCAAAGAAATTTATCAGGTTCATTCAACATGACATCCCCCCCCACACCCTATGAATTCATGCTGCCTCAGCTCTTGTAACTCACTGCATTCAAGATATTCTACTATCCTTTCCTTCAGCAGTGATTCCATTAACTTTCCCACCACTGATGTGAGGCTGACTGGCCTATAATTACCAGTCTCCTCCCAGCATTCACTTTTGTGATATGGGAGTACATCTACCCTCCTCCAGTCCTCCAGAACCACTCCTGTTTCCAGTAAGCTGTTAGATAGGACTGTCAGAGCTACAGACAGTACCTCTCTGAGCATCTCAATCCCCTTGGATGCACCCCATCTGATCCCATTGCTTTGTCCACTTTCAGATTATCTAGTCCCTTCAGGACTGTCTCTGCCAAAAAGGATTAGTATCCACCTCCCTCCCTCCCTACAGTGCTCCTGTTAATCTTTTCTGGCTGTTCCCCATCTCGTTCCTTTGTGAACACTGCTTAGACTGTGGGGGAGTTCTGTCTCCTTGATTTCTTTTGCCACTCTCTTCAGTTAATATAAATGTGCATCCAAGTAACATTTTAACTGTCTACTAAGGACTGTGGTTCCCTTTCTGGATGGATGCAGGTCATCACCCCTGTATACCCTTATTTTTTCAGCTGGGTCCCCAGTCCCCAATGTATCCAGACCCCTCTTCTCTGCATCATTCTTTCAACCATGAGTTGAAGCTCGTGGTACAGAGATCCTTCTCTTCCTCCCGTCGTAAACAGACAGTACCTCAGCAAAAGCCACCAAAATGCTTATCTGTTTAAGATCTCTCCCTGGCTCCCCCAAATTCCCTGCACTATCTCAGCCCCATCCCTAGCCAGGTCCTTAGTCCCCAGATAGACAATGACATCCAGCTTTGCCTGTTGTCCTGCTACCTTAGTGATTGTTGGGATCCACTTCCCATCCCTTCCCATCCTGTGGCACTTTATAGGCACCTAACATCTCTCTTCCACTTCCTATTCCTAAATCTATCCCCCTTACAATCAAATCCCCTACCAGAAGTTGCTTCCTACTCCTCTGGGGTTCTCTACCACCCTACTTGTGGTTGTCGCAATGGAGGACCCCTGCATCCTCCATGGCCATTACCATGGGTGCCTGCTCCCCGCTGTCCCACCCAGCCAGAGCAGTGCAGAAATTTCATAGTAGTACTGGTTAAGAAATGTGCCTTCAGACCCACCACCCCCACCTTTCAAGAGACCACCATAGTCCAGCCATTATTTCTACCAGTCATCCTCTAAAGTGAGGCAAAGGTGTCAGACTTGGTGACTCCTGGATAGGGGAAGAGATTGCTTGAATCCTAATCAACTCAGCATAGAGTCTAACAACCTCCTCCTTTGACCTAGAGATGTGCAGCATGCAGATGAGACAGCACCACAGTTTACAGATAGTTTCTCTGAAAACTGCTGCCCCACAGCCACTGCACTGCACCACACCCAGAGTTTTCAATTCTTCCACTTCCCTGTGTATTACATGGATTTATCTGAGCTTTTTTTCCCTAGAGGAATCTACTTGTCATTTTATTGGTACCTGATTTTTATTCTATTTATTGATATGTAATGGTATTGTAACCATGTGTACGTAAGTAATCCCACTAAAAACAAACTTGTCTCAACTAAGTTGCCTGCTCATATTAAATTTGAATAAGTTTTTACAACTACTTCTACTGCTGAGCAACCATCAAACCCATCATTCAGTCCCAGCCATGATTTAAACCATGTATGGTGTTCGCGCCCACCATCTCCACTGCCAGACTGTTCCATGGCTCCACCACTCACCCTTTCCATAAAATAGAACTTCCTGACATCCCTCTTAAACCTTTCTCCTGCCAGTTTTCATCTGTGACCTTAGCTTCCTGACTCAGTAGTCCTGCTGCATTCATCATGTTTATCCCTTCAGGAACTTGAAGATCTGTATCATATCCCTTCCCTTCACCAGTGCCTTCAGACAATTTTGTACGACCAGCCCTGTTGCTCCTGAGTCACCTTGGGTACCCTGCATTGCACCGCTTCCAGCTAACTCCAGAACTGAGCACAGTATTCCAGGTGGGGAAGCAGACAATACTCTACAAACTGCAGAATAGTATTCCATGCCTTTCATCATCTGCAAAATATTATTCTGTGAATTATATAGAAATGCTTTTCAGAATTCAATCAAATTAAAAAGAAATTCCAAAACGCATTCGAAGTGGAATTGCACCTGCATGAATTCCAGCAGTGAAATTTAGATTCTGCACAGCTCTGCTTGATACAAGAGGATTGTCTATGAGAACACAAAGGCTGTTTTTCATCAAGAGGTTTCCATGGTATCAGGAGACCTGACAGCGCAGCTCTTGAGTAGTCTCTACCATGGAAAGCTTGAGATTAAAAACAGCCTTGTTGTGTATAATTTCATATAGTCTTTATAGTGCATGGATAACCATAAATTCAAGTCTCTGCCCTTACATTTGCATTTTTTCAGTGCTGCTCTTCCAGTGCAAGCTCTCACTGCTGCAACCATTTCAGAAAAACAGAGGTTTATGGAACACGCATGCGTGAAAACATTTAAAGTTGTGTTACAGTAGCTACATATCTAGTGCAGCACAACAAATAAAATGACACAGCTGCTGCAGCACAGCAATGTTACAGTATTCTAGGAATGGATTTCTACCTAGAATAATATTCTACCATACACTATATAGTACTTCCATGCACCCCCCCCCCGCTATGTGCCTAAAAATAAATGATGGATTGTGAAAGAATGTTAAGGAAGAATGTAGAGCTAGAAGAGACAAATGTATAGAGAAGCATTCATAAGATGTAATAAACTGGGTAGGGCAGATCTTTTATTTTTGCAGAAAAAAAGCATCATGAGTACTGTATAGCTGATATGAATGCCAATAATGAACATAAGGGAAGAAAATGTCAACAAGTGGCATCACAATTGCTGTAATTGTGGTATCACACTCTGTGGTAGTAGGAAGGACTGATGCCATTAGTGCACTATAAGGTTAAAACATGTCAATAAGCAGAAGTGACCATCTGCCCAAGGATGTAGCAAGGCTCAATGTTGTGGGCAAAGGGCATTACAGCCGCTATAAGGGTTGTTATCTAGCTCGACCCACATAATGAAATGTTTTAGTATGTTTATAAAATGAGTAAACCAAAAACAATTTAAATAAAAATGCCAACTGTATTTCCATTTGTTGAAAGTAATAAAAATAGTCCCTCCCACCTGTCAATCACCTGCCTTACCACCCATTCAATAGATGGAATTTTTGATTAGCATGGCATACAGGAATTCAGACTTATGTGGAATTCTTCTTGCAGAATGATCATCCCCGCAGACAATCAGAAGACCTTCTTTGGAGCCTAGGTCACAATCTTATCTGTGGCAGAGTGTGCAGCAAATATTGTCCAGACACTCTGGCAAGAACAAATGGGGGATTTTTCATAGTGTGTGAAAAACAAACAAACAACAACTAAAACAGGAATTAAACTGTGAACAGTACTTCGGTTTTAAAAGTGTTTATGTGTGCAAGGAGGGGATAGTGAGAAGAAATATTGTTTTTTTTATTTTTACGTTCGTTTATGCATGCCCGCAAGGAACGTTTGTCACAGTATGACTTTTTGGAGGTGTGTGACCCTCCTGTGCAATCCAGTGCTCAGTGTAGCAGGCGCCCCGCCAATGGATGTGCAAGCTGTCTATGACAGCAGTTCAGCTGCCCTGGTCTTCAGTTCTAAGAAAACGCCCGCTGCAATCAGCGGTGGCAACATGTATGCATTTAGCATATTTTTTTTAGGTACTACACAGTAGGATATATCCATATGCTCACGTGAATGGGATGCTGATAGAGGAGCAAGACCAGAATACAGGATCCGACTAAAACAGCCAGGCATTGATTCTGGCCTATCAGTACTGCTGCAGAATTGCTCGGATTCCCTGAAAGTGTTGACTCTGACGCAAATGAATTAAAATCAGCGGTACATTTGAAGGATTTTGGAACCCTAAGGGACAAGCAAATGACAACACAGTGGAGGCAAATTGCAGAAAAAACTATTTTATCTACAGTAGGTTGTCCAATCATTCACGAAGCAGATGGACTAATAAAGACACATCAGTGCGAATCGGGCATTTATAGTTCAATCTGTCAATCTGGGGATATTCTTCGGGCTCTGACAACCTTAAAGTTAACTGTTTGAGAACCAAAATGAAAAACGTCATTCTACCTCACCACTTCCACTACAAGGCAACTGAAAGTATTAGCCGGCAAATAGACTACATGGACTAAAGGTGAGTGCTACAAAAATCTAGCTTTACAGGTTCTTTAAAGGCAAACTAACATGAAGATTTGGCCAGCCACACCCATTTGAAACTGGCTCAATAATGCCTTGCCCAAACCAACTCTGCTAGTTGAAATTGCCAACAACAAATCAAACACATGTTGTACAAAATGGGGGGGTTGCCGTCCTCCAACATTATTGCCCCCACTCACCCGAAAAACAACTATTTGCAAATAAGGTTATAGTTAACTGAAAATAGCCAGGAGAGCTGCTGTCTCTTCTGAATTCCAACACATCAGTAAAGTCAACTTATTATCATTAGGGGCCCCCAGCAGGCACCAGTGCAACAGAGGGGCCTATATTTACAGTATGGCAAATACAGTGTGGTACAACAGGTTCATCAGCCTTCAAAACAAATCAGCCCTTGAGCAGCCATAAACATCTTCACCCAACACACCTTAAAAATAATTAAAAAACAACTTTTTTCACATACAAGATACTTTTTCACACAGAGAACCTCGTTAACCCACTCACAGCATAACTTCAGTGTGATAGCCAAACTTCATATTTTTATATCAGAATAATCATTCGTGTTACGGGCAGCAATGTATTAAAACAAACCGCATACATGCCAATATGATTCGCGACTTACACTTTTGTTGTCTTCTGTCTGAATACCTGTCCCGATACTTTCGATGCCAAGCAAGGGGGACTGGTCAGCACTACTCACTTTAGAACACTGCATCTTCTCTTCCTCTCGCTCGCTGCTCCCTCCTTCATTAACCAGCTTCAGTCTCTTAGCTTCAGGTTGGGCATCAGTACAATCCCCGTCCTCCCTCCTCAGCTTCCCATCCCGGCCTTTCTGTGCTATCATCATTTCCTCTGGGCTGCAGCGCGAGGACTGGCCATGTTTGATTTTCTTCTTACTAGTGGGACACTGACTGCTATGCAAAAGATCGCAGAAGAGCTGGGTGTCTCTATGTTGCTTCTCAGCCTTTTTTGCTGTGCCTGTGTTACTGAAAGTGCTGAAATGGACCATGTCCCGCCCCGCGTCGGCTGCGTCAGTATCAACATAACACACACACACACACACTTTTAAGTTTTCTACAGATTACTACCTTTATCATGAAAAGTTCGCCCTGGTTCATTATCACATCTCAGCCCCACGTGAACCGTGCGCTGACCTTCGCATCACCCAAATGTGAAAATAGGAGACAAAATCTGGGACACATGATCACATAGGTCCAAGCACCTTAGAAATGACCTATCTCTCTCTCTCATTATTAAAGTTTACTATGGCCTGAAATATAGTAAATGTGATTTTCTATTTTAAAAATGTAACAGCGTTCAATGTGGAATAGCACTTCTCGAGTCTCGATGTGAGCGCAAGGGTTTCTTTTGAATGTTAAAATGTGGAATGATTGACGGATACAGTATGAATAGAGTGGTCCTCAATGGTAACATGAGGGACTTCCCTTCTCATGAGGTATAATTGAAAGGTGCAGTATGGATTCCACTGCACAATGAGAGACACCTTCCCCACGTGGAGCAGAAGAGTTCTGAGAGGTAAAATGAGATGCATCAGTCCTCATGTGAGATAGTTAAGAGGTATAGATTCCACTATACAATGAGAGACAGCACCATCTCCATGTGCTCCAGAGTGGTTCTGAGAGGTAAAATGCTGGGCATCCCTCCACCCCCACCTATAAGACAGTTAACAAGTAGACAC
Organism: Neoceratodus forsteri; assembly: GCA_016271365.2. NCBI lineage: Eukaryota > Metazoa > Chordata > Ceratodontiformes > Ceratodontidae > Neoceratodus > Neoceratodus forsteri. The sequence goes on from CM057449.1 coordinate 743,309,644, forward strand.
CACTGCTCAGTTATAGACAGCACCATCTCCATGTGCAGCAGAATTTTGAGTGGTAAAATGAGGGGTGCCCTGCTCATGTGAAACAGTTGAAAGGTATGGCTCTCCTGAACAATGAGGGACAGCAGCTACCTTAAGTGAGGCAGAAAGGTTCTTCTGAGGGGTAAAAGGAGGAGTATCCCTTCTCATGTAGGAGCTTTAAAATGGATCCCACTGTACAATGAGAGAAGGATTCTTATTGATAAAATGATGGACATCCCTCCTCATGTGAGGCATTTAAGATGAATAGATCCCTCTGTACAACGAGAGACAATGTCATCTCTGTGTGGAGCCAATGGGATCTGAGTGGTAAAATAACAGATGTCCCTCTTCATGTGAGATAGCTCATGTATGGATCTAACTGTACAGTGAGAGGCAACACATTCTTCTTGTGGTAAAGAGGGGTTCTGAGTGGTAAAACAAAATATGTCCTTCCTCATGTGAGACAGTTAACAGGTATGGATCACACTGTACAAGGAGAGAGAGAGAGAGAGAGAGAGAGAGAGAGGGACAGCACCTGCCCCATATGTGGAAATGAGGCATTCTGAGTAGCAAAATGGGGACATCCATCATCATGTGAGACAGTTAAGAAGTGTTGATCCTACTGTGCTCCAAATAGCTAAATAAATTGCAAAAACAACTATGAAAAGTCAGTGATTCTCCTTGATGGAATACCACTAGTACTTTCTGATGCAGTGGTCAATATTATATCAGTGTTGTCCACCCTTTTTAACATTTTTACGTTCGCTTGCGCGCATGTGCAAGGAACATCTTGGGAGAATAGGACAGTTTGGAGGTGTGACCGTCCTGTGCAATCCACTGCTCCATTGAGTAGGCATGGCGGTCCTGCACCAATGGATGTGGGTGCTGTGTATGACAGCGGTGGTGTTCACTTCAAAGAAAACCACCGCTGTGTGCTGGCCCCCCCTCACGCCCCCCCCAAAGCTTTGGTGCCACGCTGGGAGCCCATCCCAGCGTGGCAAATCTTGTTTTGGCCAACGGGGTGCCCAATTCTAGTCGGCGCCATCCCCCAAACAGCTTTTCCTGCTGCTACACTGGGAGCCCACCCCAGCTGCAGTAAACGCCCCGCGCTGCACCGCTTGTGCTGGCAGCGCCACGCCTCAAAGCTTTGGTGCCACGCTGGGAGCCCACCCCAGCGTGGCAAACCTTGTTTTGGCCAGCAGGGCTGCCCAATCCCCGTCACCTCCATGTCCCCCAAACAGTTTCGTTGCCACGCTGGGAGCCCACCCAGCGTGGCAAACGCCCCGCCGCTGAATACAAAAAAACTGTAAATAAGAAAACATTCCATCGCTGTCTCCCCACCCTCCCACAACCCGCACTCCACCCACTGCGCACCCTGCCTCCCCACACCCTCACCCCATACTTACCTCCGGAGCTCGGGTGCGATGATCTTCGCTGACCTGGAACACGCCTGCACTCTTCAAAGCCGACCGCGAACTGAGGAAATGCCGGTAAGCTGTATAATGGGCTAGATGGATTTTTTTCAACTTTGTTGCATATCTCAGGCATTTTTTGGAATTTTCACACCAAATTTTCAACATGGGGCTTTTGGGACCCCTTCTCATGAATGATGTCACTGTCATGGCGTTATGCAGCCCCAAAGGGTGATTTCGCAGTCACTGCACGAAATCACCTTTTGGCCACAAGTAATGAAATGACACTGCCAGCATTCATAAAGTGGATTCTCAAAAAGTCTATTTTGAAAATTTGGTGGAAAAATTCTTAAAAATGACCGTTTTATGAGTGTGCTTTGCGCAGTTCCTACGCAGGCTCGTAAGTTCGCGAATTTTCAATATTTTCACTCAAGATTTTCAACATTGCCATTTTACCACACCTTCTTATGAGTAATATGGCTGTCATTTTTCACATCTCACCCAAAACGTGTTTCTGCCCATGTAGCTCACAATGGCGCAGTTGATGCGTGAAATCAATGTATGGGACACATTAAGAAAATCACAGTGACACTGTTCATTAGCAGAGGTCTTAAAATGGCTATGTTGAAAATTTGGTGAAATAATTCCTAAAAATAACTGTTTTACGAGTGCAAGGCTAGCAGTTCCTACGACACTAGAAGTTTGCAAATTTTCAATATTTTCACTCCAGATTTTCAACATTGCCATTTTACCACACCTCCTCATGAGCAGTACAGCTGTCATTTTTCACATCCTGCCCAAAACATGTTTCCGTCCATGTAGTGCACAATGGCGCAGTCGTTGTGCAAACTCAATGTATGGGACACATTAAGAAAATCACAGTGACACTGTTCATGAGCAGAGGTCTTAAAATGGCTATGTTGAAAATCTGGTGAAAAAATTCCTAAAAATGACTGCTTTATGAGCGTGCTTGCAAGTTCCTACGCACGCTCGTAAGTTTGCGAATTTTCAATATTTGCACTCCAATGACTTCCAAATACCTAAACAGCACATAGAAGCAAGCAACATTTGGCATTGACAAATGCTTGCTTATTTTGCATTCGCTGCATGCATGTGCAAGGAACGTTTTGGACAGTACGACTTTTGAAGGTGTGTGACCCTCCTGTCCAGTGCAGTGCTCAGTGTAACGGTGCAACCCTACTGCACCAATGGATGCATGAGCTGTCTATGACAGCAGTTTGGCTGCAGTGGTCTTCAGTTAAAAGAAAAGCACCACTGCAATCAGCGGTGGTAACGTGTGTGTATTTAACATATTGACGCCACCCTTTTCCTCTGGCTGCTAATAAAATCCCTCCCACTTCCTCCCTCTGCTGCCGCTCACCATGCTCCCTTGTTATTGCCCCCCACCAAACACATTGTCTGTGCAGATGGAGTGCCCATTCCCCATTGTCTCCAGGCCCCCCCAACAAACACCAAGGTGGCATGCTGGGAGCCCACCCCAGCATGCCCATTGTCCCTGTAAATGGGAAAACTGTCCCGCAACATCTTTTGTTTTTTTAAAACCTGTGAAAACAGAAAACTGTCCCTCGCTGTGTCTTGTGCCCCCTCCCTGAACCCATACCCACCTTCTGCATACCCCACCTCCCCCTCACCCCATACTTACCTCCGGAGCCTGACGCAATGATCTTCAGTGGAGTGGGAACACGTCTGCACTCTTGAAAGCCGAACACAAACTGAAGAAATGACGGTAAGCTGTATAATGGCATAAATGGTTTTTTTTTTCAACTTAGGAGGCTGTCTCAGGCATTTTTGCAAATTTTGGCACCACATTTTCAACAGGGGGTTCTTGGGACCCCACCTCATGAATTCCGTTACTGTCATGTGAGTTATTCGGTCCCCAAAGGTGATTTCATGGTCACTGCACAAAATCATCTTTTGGGATTGATTAACTAAACAACAGTGTCACTGTTAATGAGGTGGGCTCCCAAAAGCCTATGTTGCAAATTTGGTGAAAAAATGTCAAAAAATGACTGTGTTACGAGCGTGCATTGTGCAGTTTCCACCACACTCATAACTTCGAGAATCTGAAATATTTTCACCCAGATTTTAAACACTGGCATTTTTTCACACCTCTTTATGAACAGTACAGCTGACATTTTTCACATCCTGGCTGAAATATGTTTTGCACATCCAGCACACAATGGTGTGGTCACAGCGAGAAATCAATGCTCAGGACAGATTATGAAAATCACAGTGACACTGTTCATGAGCAGAGTCCCAAAATGCCTATGTTGAAAATTTGGTGACAAAATGCACAAAATGACTGTGTCATGAGCTCATTGCGCAGTTTCCATGTAAGATCGTAAGTTCGAGAAATTGTTGTATTTTCACTCCAGATGTTCAACACTGCCATCCCTTCACACCTCCCTATAGATCGCTACAGCTGTCATTTTTCACATCCTGTCCGAACTGTGTTTTGCAACATGTGGAGCAGAATGGTGTGGTCGCTGTGGGAAATCAACGTTCAGGACAGATTAACAAAATAACAGTGGTACTGTTCATAAGCAGAGGTCTCAAATGCTTTTATGAGGTGGGGGTAACAAAAAGGTCATGCTGAAAATTTGTAGTGCAAATACCAGCAATCGCACAGGGCATTAGGGTAAAGCACCATATGTGCCAAACACCACTGCAAATACCTGCAAGCGAACGTCCAGCATTGACAAATGCTTGTTTTAAATGTGAGGGAGTTTTACTTTTTAGGACCTTGCTGAAGATTTTCAGTAAGTGAAGGTGGCAGCCATGTTTGTGATGGCAATCAGGGATAAATGAAGAGGGTTAAGAAGTATATATGTTAATTTCCCAAATTTCAAATCCCACTGGTACTTTTTTAGTGGGCATCATGCCAGGGTAAATGACTGTGTGCCATCCTTACTCAGCCAATCACCAGCTAGGATTTCCCTACCAATTTTATAAGACTTCTTATACAGATTTCTTTCATAGCTGTTTGACAAATATTGCATGTGTTACGAGCCTTGGGAAGTACCACTGAAATATATAAAATGCTATTTTATAATATAATATGTTATGTTATAATGTAATATAATATAATATAATATAACACATACATAGCATAGCATGACATAAAATAATATCAATTCTTTAGTAAATTGTAGTATTGTTTTTTCATAAAAATATACTAAAGTAGAAACCTGTTCTTGAAGATCACATAAACTAATAGCATAGCATACCATGGAGTTAGTTACCCGGTGCAATTTACATTAATAGAAGTGAAAATGAAAAATGTCTGCTAATTGTGACATTACTGCAAGTATGACTCCATCACCTGCTATATTTACTAGTAAGGAGGTTAACTTCCCAAACTTGTTTTTTGTTTATTAGAATTCACTGTGGATAGTTGTGATTGGGATGATTAGATCATTTTTTTTGACATTTTAAATCCCTGCTATACAACAGATTGCTCTATATTTCTTGGTGATGGTTCCACTCTACCTCTATTGATTTTGTGTAGTACATTACATCGTACTTTGCATATTTCTTTTTCCATCAAGCATGGAAGATGGATTTGAACCTGTTTAGCTGTGTACACCTCAGGCAAGTGATCCATTGCTTTATCAAAATGAACATCAATCAGCTGAAATGCTGGCTGTTTTGTAAATCACTTTGTGTTTTGCTCTTGTAAATTTCATTGACACTTACACCACAGGATGTATGTGGACCATTGTTGAAAGTTCCAAAGAGAGATGCAGTCACCTCAAGAATCTCAGAACTGCACTCTACGCATATGAGCAAAAATGCATAACAAGTTATGTTTATGTAAACTTTACACAAAAACTACAATATATATGGTAAACAGTGCCTATCCCAAGTATGAAATTAGATTACCTGCTGTGTAATGCAAAAGTGAGAAGTGACAACTGGAAATGAAGGTCTGTTGTGGGAGCTGGTTAGCACATTAAAACTGCTGTCAAAATTGTGTTTCTAGCAGTAACAGATTTCTGTCACAGAAATAATGGCAGGAAAAGAATTTGGTTTTATATAGCTCATCTTCAAATACAATATTGCAAAGTGTTTTACAATCCATGAAATACTGATGTGGTATATTCAGGATAACATTAGGAGGCATATTCACTGCCTGTGGATGGTGAACCTTCTTCACCCCCCCCTCCACAGCCTACCAGCAAAGACAGTGGACATGAATACAGTACAGGTCCTTAAGGTAAACCTGGGCACATGTCTGCATACCAAGAGAATCACTGTGAACCCAGGATAGTAGAGAGAGTAGGGAATCTCAATACATTTGTACATGTTTGAACAGCATACTTATTTCATCCCTTCTCATGAAGTGAAATTAAGGTTGAGAGAAGTGGGTCATTGACAAACTTAGTTCACTTGAAGCTAGGCTCCATGAATCCAAGGGGTTACAAGACCTGAAGCTGCATGGATTCATGGGAGGAAGGGGGATCACATTAAAAAGAATCTGATAGATTTCTTTGACTGTGTGGCCTGGCAATTAGATCAAGCTGGAGCGGTGGACATGGCCTACATAGACTTCAGTAAGGCTTTTCACACTGTTCCACATAGGAGACTAGTAAGCAAGTTGGGTAGCTCAGAACTGGGACCAAAGATGGTGGACTAAGTAAAAACTTGGTTAGGGGATAGGTGACAGAGGGTGGTGGTAAACAGAGTTCACTCCAAGGAATGGCGGGTGACCAGTGAGGTACCCCAGGGATCAGTGCTGGGCACAGTCCTTTTTAATATCTTCATAAGTGATACTGCAGAGGAGCTAGAAAGGAAGGTATTCCTCTTTGTGGATGACACCAACATTTGCAACAGAGTGGAAACTCTGGGGGGGAAGGTGGAAGGATCAGTAGAGACCTGAGAAAACTCAAGGAGTAGTCAAGGAAGGGTATGGCAGCTGGGTTTCAATCTGAAAAAGTACAAATGAATGCACTTAGGGCACAGAAACCTGGGGGCAGAGTACACAATGGGTGGAGTGGTATTGAAGACAACCAGCAAGAAAGAGACCTAGGAGTAATTATATCAGGTGACCTAAATATGGCCAGGCAGTGCAACATGGCAGTTGGGAGGGCTGGTGGGATTCTGGGGTGCATAACAAGGGGTATCATCACCAGAAACAGGGAGATGGTGTTGCCCCTGTACAGATAACTGGTAAAATTCCACCTAGATTACTGTGTCCACTTCTGGAGACCACACTTCTGGAAGGACATAGACAGAGTGGAGGCAATCCAGATGAGGGCAACTAAAATGGTTAGGATTTGCACCAAAAGCCCTTCGAGGAAAGACTAAAGAACCTCAATATGTACACCCTGGAAGAGAGAAAGGAGAGGGGTGATTTGACAGAGACCTTTAAATACCTCATGGTGATAAATAAAGTACAGGAGGAGAGTATTTGTCAGAAAAAAATGAGCTCAAGAACAAGGGGACATGCTATGAAGCTGGAGGGGGGTACATTCAGTAGATATGTGAGGAAGTACTTCATCAAGGAAAGAGTGGTGGATTTCTGGAACAGCCTTCCAGTGAAGGTGGTCAAGTAAAAACAGTTTGGGGGGGTTCAAGAATGCATGGGATAGGCATTGCAACTCATCTAAGGCAAGCAGCTTGGTGTGAAAGTGTGGAGTTTCATCGGAGGTGCTGCAGATGAACACTGAAGTATCCTGCACCTATGCTTAAGGGCTGTGAGTTCCCACAACAAAGACTATTAAACATTGCAACTGCTTGCTGCACCTGTGAACATCATTGCTACTGAAACTGACTGTTGTGCTGAGACTGCATGCCGCTTTTTATATGTTATCTGTGCTGCTGATAAATGACTAGTTGCAGTAAGACTGTGCTGCTTTTGCTTGACAGTTTTGCCAACTGCTACCTGCTGTAAACAGTTTGGAGTTTTACACACTGATAATTTGCTTCCACTCACAGTGTGTTTTGCAGCCCTTTGAGTTGCCATAGCAATAGTACACTTGAAAGCTACCTACTGCAGTGCTAAGCTGAAGCCCCCCCCCCCCCATTGGTGGTGGCAGCCCTGTTTGGCAGTGTTGGTGGGTTTAAATTTGCTGCTTAATTAGACACACTGGTGTCTACAGTGGCAGCTTGTGGTGGTGAAGTGTAACAAAGCGTACCAGGAGTTTGCCGGAGTCCAAGGGATCCGAGGGCCAGGGTTGACAACACTGTCTGTTGTTTCAGTAAGCTAAATTTTGTTTTGCTTTGTTACAGTTGTTTGGGCTGTAAAATGTTTTTTCTCCTGGGGTGGATTTGTGCTCTATCTATTGGTTTATTGTTTTGCAGCTCAGTCTATACCTGCATTGCACTGAGCTGGGAAACAATTATGTTCTTTTGGACTATTCTATGTCAAATTTACTAGCCAACGTCAGGACCCAATTCAATCATATTGTTTGTTGTCAATGGAAAAGTTAGTAATTCATGCATGTGGGCTTCTGATCTTCCCAACCTCACCATAGTCCTTTCAGAAAGGACTCACAGGGCTAGTTTCCGCTCTAGAATTTTTGTAATGACTTATCAAGTGTTATTTTCAGGTCATGTTCAAACTAATACTGGGCCCTCAATTCGTGGTGTTAAACCCTGGCATGTTTCTCATTAAGTAAAATTAATGCATTTAAATGCTAAGGCCTAGATATTCAAAGCAGTTGTGCATGGCGCAACTGAGTTGCACCGACACAAGTGCAGACTTGCGCCAAGGAGTGTTATTCAGTGGGAGCCAGTGCGCAGCGCAAATCTCATTGTACCAATGTGTAACTATAATGAATGCAGGTGCAAGTGCAGGGGGCATGCCCATGAATATCCAGTGCAGTGCGATATTCAACCGTGAAACCATGGCGCAAGTGCAGAGTAAATCAGAGATGTGCCGAGCAGACTTGTTCCTATAAATACAGAGTGCAAGCACACAGAAAGTACTTGCACCAGGCGATAGGGAGTGAGACAGAGAGAGACAGAGAGAGAAAGAGAGAGAGAGAAAAGAAAGAAAGAAAGAAAGAAAGAAAGACAGACAGAAAGACAGACAGAGAGAGACAGAGTGAGAGACAGACAGACCGATGCAGACACAGAGGAAGAGGGACAGAGGTGGCAGTGGAGAGGGAGACAGGGCAGAGAGATTGTGAGAGACAGTCAGACACACTGCCAGGCAGTGCACCAGGGTGGCACACAGCCCACAGCAGCCAATCACCCAGGTGGATATTGGACATCAAGGGCCATGGATAGTGCACCCTTCATAATGGAGGCCATAATTAGGAGTGTGAGGTGGCAGGAGGAACAGCGACATGGCCAAGAGGGGCCATCAGTGGTATGCCCAACATAGGTGGTATCGTGCCCACATCACCTTCGAGAACTACAGTGACACGGAGATAGTGGGCCAGTACTGCCTGAACAGGGCTATTCTGAGGCAGCTCTGCAAACTGTGCAGTGAGGAGATGTAGGCACCCACCAGACAGAGCCATGCCATGTCCGTGGAGATGAAAGTGACAGCTGTCATGTGCCTGCTCACCACAGGCACCTTCCAGAGACCAACAGGGGACACCACAGGCATAACCCAGTTGGCCATGTCCACCTCCTTATACAGTTCCTCAACTCTGCTGCCACATGCTTCAGAATACATCCATTTCCCAGCACACAGGTAGAGTGTACAGCAATCATGCAGGACTTTCACAGGGTAGCACACATGCCTGGAGTGATTGGGACCATTGACTGCCTGCGTGCCCATTCACATGCCACCTAGCCCCGAGGGTGTGGTGTACATTAACAGGAAGGAGACCCTAAGCATCAACTGCCAGGTGGTGTGTGATGCCACGGGGTGCATCATCAATGTCTGTGCCACACACCCAGGGAGTGCACATGATGCATTCATCTAGCACAGCTCTGCGCTGTGCCACAGGTTTGAATATGGGAACATCTCCATGGGCTACCTAGTGGATGAGTATGGCACGGGCAAGTGGTGATGAGCAAAGCAGGCCATGGAATGGGAGGGCAGGGTGGGCATGCTGGCATGGGTGCCAGGGACAGGCAAGGGACACAGCATAGGATGGTAGAGGGCTAACCATGTCATTACCAGCACAGGAGACAGTGCCTATCCACTGAATCCCTGGCTGTTCATGCCCTACCGGCGCCCGTCATCCCCAGCAGAGGAGTGCTACAGTGAGGCATATGCCAGCACGCATAACATCATTGAGCATGTATTTGGCATGCTGAAGGCACAGTTCCATTGCCTAGACAGGTAAGGCAGTGCTCTATAGTACAGCTCCTCGAAAGCCTGTGGCCTATTCCTGGCCTGCTGCATACTGCACAACATGGCCATTGACTGTGGGATAGCTGTCGAGGCTGATGAGGGCAACAGTAGTGGGGACGACGGAGGCAATGGGCTGGAAGGTGGTGGACAACCCGCCCCCAAGCAGAGGGATCCCCGGCAGCAATGGCAGGTGCACCAACACCGGGACACCATCACACAGGAACACTGTGGTGCATGCAGGTAGGTGGCTCGTTACACCTGCATGGGCCACACACACAGGTACAGCACACATGCAGGGGCATGCATGGCAATGGGCATCCACACACAGAGGCATGGTGCAGGAGTAGGGGAGTCAGTGGCACACAACCACACATGACCACACACAGCAGCACACACACGCACCCACACACCCAGGCATTGGCATGTGGCGTGGATCAGATGCATTGCACTGGTGCACAGACGCAACCGGTGCTGAAATGCCCTCACCATGTCTGCACCACACAGTCCAGTGGCTGGGCAAGCATGCACACAGGCAGCATGTGGCACATCACACAGGAGCCACAACAGTGGTATGCACACACACATGCCGCCCATGCATGCACAAGGTAGCAGCTGTGGACTGTGGTCAGGGCGGCATGCACATCTGTGCTGCTGCATGTAACCATGACCACCGTGGCCATGGGGCAGCCACACTGGGGCTGATCGGCAGCCACAGGCTGCACATCAGCCACAGGGGGTGTTGGCAACAGCCCCCCAAGGGTTGAACTGCAGGTCTGTGACTGGGTCTGCATGGGGGGTGTAGGCACCCAAACAGGCCAGCCCCAGGCATGCCTGGGATGCCAACATCAGAGCTCGGCATCGAAAGTGTGGGTGTCACCTGATGCCAGGATTATGGGGTAGACATTGCACTGTATGGGGTCAGCAGTGCCCGGCCATACCCTGTGGCAGTCAGCATTGCAAAACCATCTGTGATCGCTCTGGAAATGTGATCCAGGGATGCAGTCATGGCCTCCTGCATGAACTGCATCCCTGCCAGGAGCTGTGCAGTGACCCTCTCATGCTGCTAGGCCAACTGGTCCCCTCTACATGCAGTGCATGAACCTCAGTGGCTAGCAGCACCTGTTGCTCTAAGGAGGCCCACAGCAAACAGGTGTGCTCAGCCAGTGGATCGGCATCCTGGGGAACCCAGGCAGGATGCTGATCCTTCTGCAGTAACCGGCCACACTGTGCAGTCCCTCTCTCTGGTGGACACTGCACAGTGGGGTCCTCATGTGGAATGTCCATAGCTGGTGCTCAGTGTCCAGCTGCCCTGTGCCACCCACAGCCTGCTGCTGTTGCCCATTCCTGCTGCTGTACGCTGCCCAGCACCTGGCGGCCACACCACCACTGCCACCACTACTGAGCACAGCCATGGCAGTGCACACAGCCTCACCCGCAGTGGCACAGGCAGCTGTTCCCCGCTGACAGGGCGCTGGACGTGCTGCCTGTGTTGGCAGCTGGAAAGGGCATCTCCCCCACAACATCACATCACTGACCAGGATGATGGTGATGTTGTCATCAGAGTCGGACCCCACCCCAATCTGTGTCTCCACACAGAGGACACCAAGACTGGCATCCCACAGGAACACATCCAGGGCCTCGTCCAACCCCATGCCCAGGACATCCACCTGGACTGTGGTGGTGTGCTGCAGCCTATCAGGCCCCTGGATGCCAGTGGAGGTGGAAGGTTGGTCCTCCGGGGCCAGTCCTGCATCTACGGCTGCTGCCAGTGCCCCATCCTCAGTACACAGGCGTGCTGGTGCTGAAAGAGAAGAAAGGTGAGTCAGAGATACAATGCCCACATGTGACCCCCCAACTGCCACTGCATGTGTCTAGCAGCATAGCATGTGCATTGTTGCACACACATGCACAGGACATGCATGCAGCCAGTATGTACGCCAGCATGCCCATGTACACACCCTTCGTGCCATCAGCTGTGCGTGGCTAACATACTTACCATGCAGTAATGGAATGCCACCCATCTGGAATACACCTCCAGGTATACTCTCCACTGTGTTGCAGTGCATGGTGGCTGCCACCAACTCCTCCTGCGCCGTGAGCAGTGGTACATCAGGGTACCCCCCTCCAATGGCCATCCAGGAGGCATGGATGGCTGCCACCTTCTCATTTATGCACCTCCTGTCTGTGCCCACCTTTTTATGGCACTCCTGCACCAACTGCTGGGGGATACCATGCTGGTTAACGTAGCCTGCCACCTCCTCCCAGGCCCCAGCCCTGGCCTGTGGTGAGCCCATGGCATCACTCAACAGTGGCTCCCTGTCAAGGTAGGCATCATACAGGGCCTCTGTTTCATCCTTAGTGAAATTGGGTCTGTGCTGGTAAGTAGGGCAATGCTCCTCATGCCCCTCACCCTCCTAACAGCCGGACATGTCACCTCCTGTGGGAATAGACAGCACAGTGTGTTAGTGGCAGCATCCCCCTGTAGTGTCCTACCCTGCTGTGCCATCTGCTCCCAGGGAGCTGCAGTGGCATGCACAACCCACCTCAAAGGATGCTGTACCAGTCCATGGCCTGTACTGTTCTGTGGCGCTTATATGGTGCATTGCATGCAAGTGAGCTTTGGCGCAACAGTAATGACATGCTAATTCCTTCGGTGTGCCATGCACTGGCTGATGAGCTCATTTGCATGTGGCGTCTGAATATCACGATGTTGCTCCGTGCACAATGGGATTGCTCCGAAGCAAGTCACGGTGCAATGTGCACGCATGCACAGTGTGCAGGACCACAGTGCACATGAGCTGAATGGTATCAAGTCATCAATCATGCACTGTCTGCTGACTATGTGATGGGGCCATGGTGCATGGTGCATCAGGCCTGCTATCTCATATGTGTGCACCATGCACCATGGTGCGGAGGCGGCCAGTCCCTGACCCCTGCTGTGACCTCTGCCCGGGTGACCCCCACACCCATCACCCCACCTAGCCATGCCCATGCCATGCATCTCTGAGACTGCATGATGGGTGAATGCAGCACATGTTCCCTCAGATCGCACATCTGGCACATGCCGTGGCCATGTGCGCTTATTGCTGCCATTTTGCTCACCGGCTACTACTCACAGCATAGTACGCAAAGGGTGCCAAGGGCAGCAAACTGGATGCAGGTGGAGCTGGTGAACCTGGTCAACTGTGTCCAGCCCCATGCACCCCAACCCTTTGGCCAGGTGCCCCTGCAGCAGCCCAGGGTCATGGTGTGGCAGGGCATTGCTGCCACACTGCAGTAGTGGACCAGTGGTGGCCAGGATGGGGAAGCAGTGATGCCACTGCTATGGAGACCTGGCAAGGAGGAATCCAGAGCACCTGAGGAGGCTGGAGGCATGAGTCAAACGTGGGGCTGTGCCACAGCCAGGTGAGTAGCCCAAAGTGCATGGGTTCCTTGGTGTTGTACTGTGGTGTTGGCTAGGTTGCCTGAAATGCCCTGCAGAGTGGAGCACTGCCATTGTGTGCATCATGGGGTGGCATCGCCAGCTGCCGCTTGCATTGTGATGCAGCTGTGTGGAATGTGTCAGGCAGAGGCTTACCCTGTGCACAGGGGTGGGGGTGGTAGGCAGCTGCTGTGGATGTTTACTGATGTGTACCTGTCTATGTTCCATTCCCAGGGCCTGAAAATCAAAGGAGAGTGGCAGCAGCGGTGGCAGCAGTGGCAGGAATGCAGGCCATAGTGAGCCAGAGTGGTGGCGCAGGAGTGGCTCTGGCACCAGTGGGGCCATGGAGGGCAGGTAGGTACTGTCATGGTCCTTTGCACTGTACATGGGGGGTGGCGGGGGCATGGGTGCGGGCATGGCCACCTGTGCTGTGTGCCATGGCAGCTGTGTGTGTTGCACTGTGTGTGGTGCCTGCCACTGTGGCGAATCCACTGGACACGTAAGCTAGCTGTTGGTGGGGTGGGTGTGCGCCTGGCTGCCACTGATGTTGCTGTGGTGCTGCCAGTGCACTGTGCCATGTGACTGCCTTTGCACAGTCGGGTGGCCACTTTGTGGCAGAGACCACCGCTGTGCACTGTTGTAGTGTGCTGTGTTGCTGGCAGACATTGGCCCACACACCTGCAGGTGGCCAGTACGGGCCCTCCGCGGGTGTGTGATCCCACTGCCCATTGTGCGCTGTGGGTGGGCATTGTTCCTTTGGACATTGCACTGATCACCTGTCCTGTCCCTTGTCATAGGTGTCTGACAGAGGCATAGGATGCCCCTTTACTGCCGGATGCTCTGGCAGCTTATCTTAATTGCCTCAACCACCATGGAGGCAGTGATGCAGGTGGGGAGGAAGTTGCTTGCCAGCTGAAGGTGGTAAAGATGGCAAGGGGCTGAAGGATGTTACAGCCAGTAGTTGGGACCCTGCAGTCCCCTGTTTCCCCATCTGTATCTCCCCCTACAGTGCCCCTTCCTACTGTACAGTCCCTGTTCTCTGTCCCCTTCCCTCACTTTCCTACCCTTTCCTAAACCCTTGTTTTGTACATAGTTCAGTTCTTTAATATATCTATCTATTGACATACCTGCCAGTGTCTGTGTCTGCTTTGCAGGTGGCGTGAGGAGCCATGCTGCAGTGGCCCAGTACCTGTCTGTGTGGTGCGATGTGTCAGGGCTCATGTTGTGCTTCTGTGGCTCACTGCTGTGTGCTGTGGTGTCTCACCATGGTGGTCTCCTCCCTCAGTTGGTGGCTTTGTCTGGTGTGCCCATGGGGCAGCTGTCAGTGGTGTGTGGTGGTGTGTGCGTGGCAATGGCACATGGCCATGGTCTTCGGTCGGGTACTGGCTGCATGCTATGTTAGGGCCCCTGCATGGTGATGTGTGACCTGTCCCATGTGGTCTGCCACACTGCGTGCCTCCTGGCACTTTCTGTGCCTACCGTGTGGGCCACCTGTGTGCCTGTGTGGTGTGTGTGTGTGCTTGGTTGCATGGTCCTGGGTGTTGCCTGCTCTGGCCTGTGTGTGTAGGGGGCACAGCCTGAAGCCTGCAGGGGGCCCCTTGGTGGTTCTCCATTGGCAATTGGCACCACCTGTTGCCTACTATCTGTGCCACTGTTGTGTTCTGGGGTGGGTGTCTGGGTGTCTGTGTGCACCCTGCTGTGCCCAGCTGGTGATGGCCTCCTGTGGCCTGTTACTGTGCTTCCATGGCTCTGTTCCTGGGTCACTTCTCTGTGTGATGCCCTCTGTTGCTCTGCTGTTCTGCTCCCATGGCTGCACTGGGCATCTCTCATTCTGCACCATGGTGCAACTGCATTTGTGCCATGGTGCACCTCTGGTTGTACTATGGTGCAAACACAGTTACGCTATGGTGCAACTGTGCCATATTCAGCTGGGTTGCCTGGGGCAGTGGGGCTGGTGCAACCTCTGAATATGGCTCTTGTTGCACCATGACACATCAGATTTGCACTGTGCCAGACTTGCACCGGCCTTTGGCACATTTCGGAATATCTGGGCCTAAGAGTTTGATTCCCAGGGTTGGTGCAATAGAATATATTACACATTCTTATAAGCCTGAATTGATTGTTATTTCTGAAACATGGTTGAAACTGGTTATTTCAGATTCTGTTTGTAAAATGCCTGGGTAAGGGCAGATAGAGCTGGGAAAAAGAAAGGGAGAGGGATAGCAGAGTACTATAAAGAGTCCCTTGAGGTGAATATCTTGGGTTCAAGTTCTACCACTGAGTCTGTGAATGACTGGCTGCTTCTTCATCTGATTTTGGGAGGCAGGAAGTATAGGAACCTTTATAATCCTCCTTATTGTGGTTTGAAAGGGTTAAACAAATGTTTGAATAATATCAGTACTCATACAGGAATATTGGAGTCTGATTTTGTTTTGACTGGTGATGTCAATTTGAATTGGTTAATGTCTGATGGTTTAGGTTTAGAATTTTTTTTGCAGTCATTATTTCAGTTGATTAGGGATCTAGATACATAAAATAAGCCATACAGGCCAAAGTTAGGTGGCTTCACACTGTTATCTATCCTTATACACCATTTGTAAAGTTAGCTAAAACACAGAATAAAGGATTCATACAAAGTACAGGATATGGTGAAGTATTACATAAATCTGCAGTGTGGCAGTGCAGTCAGTATAATAACTTCTCAGCAGATAACAAAGACACAAGTGTGCCTTGGTACATTACATGCTGTTACTAAGCAAAGTAAAACAGAATTATAATCATAATGTTTCCTGCTACTTACACTTGTACTGTAAGTGCCAACACACTACAAGTTAGTTGTGATTTGTCATTATATATGTGTAACATAAGGTTTGTCTAAGGTACACAGTGGGAGATCAATGAGTGTGGGGACCTCGATAATGATTGTGTTTTGAATTTTAGGAGTGGCAAGACCCTCCCAACATTTTATTCAATTTTGTAATTTTAAGAAGGTTGATAATGAAGTTCTGCAGACTCACTTATCACTTACTGATTGGTCACTTCTTGACTCTATTCCATATCCTGATTGTGCTGTTGATTTTTTTTTTTTTTTGTAAACTACTTTTGATTCAAAATAAATTGTTTGCCTTAAGCACATTTAGAATAAGGGGTACTCATAATAGATGGTTTACTAAAGATATATAAGACTGGATTAAAGATGAAACATTCTACTTGTTTTGATTATAAAAGTTCTCCCTCTGTTGCCTTATTGAATAAGTTCCAGTTTTTGCATAACAAAGTGAGTCAATTAGTGAAAAGTGCTAAGCAGGAATTTTATTGGATCCAATTGGATGCTAGCTGGTCTGACACAAGGAAATTTTGGGATTCAGTAAATGACTTTTCTATCCTCAAAGGAAAAGTCTGCCATAAAAGTTAAAACCTCAAATGGTGAATCTGCTAATCCTTTGCATATTGCTAACCTGCTTAATGCAAAGTTTCTGATTTGTCCTGCTATAAATTGGGTCATGCAACCCAGTAAAGGGGTGATGTGGGTTTAATAGCTTCTTCTGTTAGTAGACCTTCATTTTGTTTTTGTAGAGTGATAAGAAAGGACGTTTTTAAGTTACAGTTGTAGCCAAAGACATGGTCAGATATTCCCAGATATTTCACAATATTTCTAAAGATATTCTCTCTGCTGCCCGTACTGTGGAACTGCAGAAATCAGGAGATTTCTTAAAATATCACAGAAATTTCAGGAAATATCTGACCGTGTCTTTGGCTGTGACTGTATTACTGACTATTCCAAACAAATTTAGTGATTGTGAGGAAGGATTAGATGGTCATTTTGTTAGGATGGGTGCTCCTTTCGTTGCTGGTCTTTTATGTTTCATATCCAATCTTTGTTTGATTTGGCTAATTTCCATTATCATGGAAATGTGCTAAATGGACCTGATCCTCAAAAAAATGTTGAGTGTACTGATGATTTTCAGCCTATTTCCATATTGACTCTGTTAAGTAAATTACTAGAAAAATAGCTGACAACCAATTCACTGAATATCTTGAGTCATATAATGTTTTGTGTCCACAACAACATGGGTTCCATGAAAATCATGGAACTGAGACTGCCTTGGCCAGGGGCATGAATGCTGCCCTAAGGGGATTTGAAAATGGTCTCATGTCTTGGGTGGTTTTCATGGACCTGACCAAGGCATTCGATCAAATAGATCACTCTTTGCTGTGTTTAAAATTAGGCCAATTGGGTTTTTCAGATAAGGTGGTAGGATGATGTAATGATTACTTGAGAAATCAGTCACAATTTGCTGGTATTGATACTGTAGTATCCTCTGTTTCCTCAATGGACCTTGGATGCCTCAAGGGTCCATTTTGGGACCTTTATTATTTTCATTATTCATTAATCAATTACTTTTCTTTGTAATTCATCAGAATGTCTTTGTATGCAGATGATTTGATTTTGTTTTATCAGTCTAATGCTATACCACAACCGACTTCTGTTTTAGAGCAGGAGTTTATAAATATTTGTAATTGGTTCACTGATAATCATTTGATTTTGAATGCCAAAAAAAATCTGTGTTGTTTGGCTCATCATACATGCTTGAAACTAAACCAGGTTTCATGATTCATGATAGCAAGGGATCCGCAATTAATTTAAGTATTCATTTATTGAATTTTGGTAACTGGGTGAGACCACTGAAACATGACAGTCCCTTTTTCAGGGGTGACCCAGGAAGTGCAGTACATTGACAGTGCCATTCATTGAAAACAATACTTTCACTAAAACACTGAGAACATACAAAACAAAAATGTCAAGGCAGATGTCTAGCAGACAGCAGACAAAAACAGCGCAGGCAAAACTAACAATATTGATGCAAAATACATTTGGATCAAATAATACAGTAATTTTAGATCAATCAAATACAGTAATGGAAAATTCAAAAACAGGCAGTAACTGGAGAACACAGTTGTGTTATGCAAGAAATCGCAGAGTAAGTCAGATTTGAGTGGTCAGGAGGGTTTTGATAGATCCTAGTCTGACTATTTTCCTCAGGTTAAAGCTGTTAGTAGGGTTGTAAATCAGAAGATAGGTTTACTGTATAAATTTAAGAGTTTTTTTCTCATTTGAAACTCATCATTCGATTGCTATGGGGTCATTATTACCTCATCTTGATTATGTGGCTAGTTTATATTTTAAGTTGGGTGTCAGAGAGAGTAAAATGTTGACTATAGCTTATAATAATGTTTGTCCATTTGTGTTTATTACTCAGTATTACTCAGTATTTGAAAGGTGGAGGAGGCTCTAGGCCCATCGACTACCTTCCTGCACATGCAGGGTAAATTATTTACTAGCCCAAAAGGAATTTATCCAGTTCTGTTTTAAATTACTCTAAAGTAGTCATGTTTACAGTATATTGGGTTAGGGAGTTCCAAAGTGATGCTGCTCGTATTGTAAAATAATACTGTCTTTTGTTAGTAAATGCATTTGGAATCCTAATCTGTCTGTTGTGTCATCTTAAATTGTTAGGTTTTCAAGCCATATCAATATTAAATGTATTTATAAGAGTTTCATCCCTCAGAATATTGTACAGAAGTAGCATATCGCCTCATTCTCATCTTAATTTGAGCTCATACAAGTCTAGTGCTTCTAGTCTTTCTTCATATGTCAAATGTTTAACTCTAGGTATCATTTTGGAAGCCTTCCATTGCATACTTTCAACTAGCCTTTGATCCCTTTTGAGATGAGCGGTGCAAAATGAAGCTGCATAATCAGTATGGGGAAAATGAAGGATTTATAGAGCAGTATAATACAATGTTCACTCCTGCTAACAAATGTTCTTTTGATGGCTGATAAAATATTATTACCTGTCTGTGCAAGTTTCTACAATGGTCAATAGATGTAAATGAACTATTCTATGTTTCTATGTTTAATAATAATTCCCAAATCCCTTTTGTTTTAGCATGTGTGATGGCTGTCCTTAAGTTATAATCAGTAATAACATTTTAGTCCCTAGGTGGATTACAGCACATTTATCAGTGTTGAAGAGCATTTTGTTGTCATGTGCCCACGCTTCAATAATAATAAAAGATCATGTTTAAACAATAACATTTTTGTGGAGTATATACTTCGCAGATAATTTGGTATCATCTGCAAATTTACAGATGTTACTAGAAACCCCTATGTGAAGATAGCTGATATAAATTCCAAATAGGATGGGTCCCAATACAGACCTCTGGGAACTCCGCTGGTCACCTCGATGTCTGATGAGATGGTATTACCTATCTTAACTCTTTGTGATCGATTTGACAGCCAGTTGCTGATCCAAGTAGTTAGGTAATTGCTGAATCCCAATTTGATCATTTTGTTTATTGAAGAATTATGGGGACTAGATCAACAGCCTTTTGAAATCCAAGTAGATAACATCCACTGGAATGCTACAATCCAAGCTTTGATTCTCCTTGTTGAATGAATAATTTTCTTTGTATTTTCATTTGGGTTGGTTGTCTCCTAAATTTAAGTTTTTATTTCTTTGGATGTTTAATATTTAAATCTGTATTTTCAAGATTAATTTTCCTCTTTCAGATTTGTTAACTATCCATAACCCAAAATACTCCTGTTAATTTGTGTTCTTCACCTGGTACATTTCTTCAAACTATTTTACATAAGTCTAATTTGGGTTCCAGATCTTTTAAATTGCAGCTCCTTTGTTTTGGAATAATTTACCAGAATATCTGTGCATGATTTAGTCTCTGCAATGTTTTAAATGAATTGTAAGCATGATTTACAAGCACAGTATGTTTGTACTTGTTATCCTTGATTTGTTTTGTCTGTATATTGAGTGTTGTGCAATTAATTGTATTTTATGTCGGGTTCGACCTGAAAAAGGACTTGTCCAGTGTTGTATCCTGTTAACAAAATTTAAATAAATAAGGGTATCATAGTGGAATGGAAGGTGGATGGGGAAAATGAGCCCAAAATTGATTAGTGTCTGTAGTGATACTGTAGTTAAGAAAACATGGGCAGACTGGGTAGGCCAAGCAGTCCCTATCTGCCATCAAATACAATGTTTCTAATAATGTTATGATTTGAGAATTCAGCCAAACCCGTTCAGCTCTCAATAAAGTAATTGACATGTAATACAGTAGACTACAAATGCAGCTGGGTGGAGAAAGTAATAAAAGCCTTGAGGTCAACAGTTAATATTTATTGCTTTAGCTTCCTTGAGGAAGGTGGTGTTGGCTCACCACTGCTGTGGACTGCCATGTTTGTGCTGCTGTGACAGAGTCTTTAACTCACTAAGACCACCATGGCCCAGTGTTGAGCTGCAGTAACAGTAAATATTCATTTCTGACCTCAAGGTTTTAATACCCCTGTAGTCTCTGCTTTAGCTCCATGTCAGTTACTATATTCTCTCTTTCCCCATAGATCTTAAAAGTACATACTCTACCAATATCCTCTCCTTTTTCATTTCACAGTATTTTACCATGGATGAGGAGGAGCTGTGAGGTGTGGTAACTAATTTCAATCCTGTTCATGGTGGGGTCAGATGCATTTGTATGAGAGAAACAGTATCAATCTGGTTTGTGATTACAGTGCCATGCCTGGCATAGGAACCATGAGAAGACAAATGGGAGGAGAAGGAGGCAGGAGCAGGGAGGTACTGTAAAGCTGTAGTCAACTTATTTGAGGAGTGGTAAACTGTGCCATTACTCATTCCTTTCCATTTCACGTTGGGTTTTAGACAAATTAGTGTGAGTGACACATTATTGTGAGCTAGTTGGTGATGTAATGCCACACCCAGCACTGGCACCATGAGAAGAAGCGATGAGGAGAAACAGTATGACCAGCAGATTTTCTGTGTACACATTCTTGCTTTGGCATTGCATAACTGTATGCAGCAGTTTATGTTTGCGGTATTTCATCCATCCAGCAGAAATGAACATGTGCTGTCATGGCTACAGTACCAACAGCATCCCCAAATAAAAATGCACCTGGAGGGGGTATTGTGACGATGTCTAAAGTTAAGTATATTGAGGAAATGTTATCTCAACTGAGCAATACTGAATCTCATGAAATGTTAAACTTTGATCCAACTATTGACTTTAAAAAATTAAATTGATTGTATGTTAGTACTATGTAGCGCATGCCGGGAGTGTAGGGAAAGGAGGCTTAGAGAGCGGTAGAGGTCACAATTATGGGTGCAGGGAGGGGAACAAGAGCAAAGTGACAGAAGGAATTGAAGACAGAGTCCAGTCTGGATAGGTGGGACTGTGCAGCAGCATCCTAGACTATGTCACAGTAGTCGAAAATGGGCATGATAATCTTCTGTACCAGCTCATGCCTGGTGGCGAGCAGGATGAAGCTGCAGTTTCTGTAAAGGGCCCCAAGCTCGGGCCTTAGTTTTCTCAGAACGGCATCAATGTGTACAGAGAAGTCAAGGTGTCTGTCCAGCTTGATGCCGAGATGCCTGAAAGAGGAGGAGTCCTCAAGAGCAGTCCCATCAAGGGTGTGAAAGGTGGGGAGGTGACTTAGCCTAGCGAGCCTCTGCCTTGTGCCAAAGGACGTGGAGGCTGTCTTTCTGGCATTTAGAAAAAGTCGATGAGAACTAAACCAGAGTTGGACTTTAGTGAAGTTGGACTGGAGCCTGGTAGTGACATCAGTGCAGTATTGCCAGAGGTAAACAATACTGTATCATCAGCATGCATGTGGATGCTGGATGCAGTGCAAACTGGGGGAGGTCATTCAAAAAGATGAAGAACAGAATAGGGCCTTGCACTGAGCCTTGGGGGACTCCAGTTCTTATAGACAGGGGGGTAGAGATAGCATCAGCTATTCTTACTGATTGCGACCTGCCGGACAGGTAGGTACTGAACCATCCTGTGGCAGAAGGGGATAGTCCAGCAGCTGAAAGGCTGTGAAGGAGGAGGGGTGAGAGACAGTATCAAAGGCTTTGGCCAGGTCTACAAAGATAGCTGAGGTAATGTGCCTTTGTCAAAGCCTGAGAAGATGGTCTCAGTTAACCTTAGCAGAGAGATAGTGGTAGAGTGGGATTTCCTGAAGCCAGACTAGAAGGGGGTGAAGAAAGCGGAGTCAGAGAGAAATGAGGAGAGTTGCTTGAGGGCTATGTGTTCTTGTAATTTAGCTAAGGTTGGCAGTAGAGAGATAGGATGATAGTTCCCAGGAGAGGATGAGTCACCCCCTTCGGGAGGGGGAGGACAACAGCATGTTTCCAGACAGAGGTTACAGTGGCAGTCTCAAAGGAGAGGTTCAGTAACAGGGAGAGTGGGAAGGCTATGGCAGGAGAAGAGAGGTAGAGGAGCCTAGGGTCAAGCCATCAGGCGTGAGCCTTTAGTAGGGTTTAGTGCCAGGAGAGCTAGAAGGGTAGTGTCAGGAGAGAGAGAGAAGGAGAGAAGGAGAACAGGGAGGGGTTTGAGAGGTCGGAGGAGGGACGGGGCAGAGGAGCAGAGGGGGGAGGGGATAGGATGTGGGGGTGACATGGGGGCAGGAGGAATAGCAGGGTGGGGTGACTCAGTGTGTGGGGTGTAAGAGGGGGCCATCGGGGCAGGCGATGGACTTGGGAGAGTGCTTAGCAGAGAAGAGGCACAGGTGGCGAAGTGGGAGTTGAAGCATTCAGCAATGACAATAGGTTCAGAGAGTGCAGAGTGATTGTGTCTGAGGATAGGTGGCGGAGGGGTAGAGGATGGTGAGAAGAGGGAGTCAATGACTTTCCAGAATTTCGACAGGTTGTTTGTATTAGTTTGGAAATTAGACTTGAAATGCTCAGCTTCGGCAAGGCAGACTGCTTTAGTGCAGCCATTCCGAAGTTCACGGTAACGTTGGTGATCAACAGGGCAGTTGGAGACTTTGGCTTTGTGCCACGCAAGGTCGCGAGCATGTTTGCAGGCCAGAAGCTCAGGAGTGACCTAGGGAAGGTGCCCGCCACGGACCCTGGTTTTACGGGGCCGGGCTTGGGAATTCCAACCAGAAGAAACTTAGAGGTGAAGTAGGCAAGGGCCTTGTCAGCTGATGCTGCTGTGATAAGGGAGGACCAGTCAGCTTGTGCAAGGTCATGGAGCAATGGTTGCAGATCAAGTGATGTGAAGGGTCTAGTGAAAATAGTTTTAGCTGGGAGTTTAGGCCTATGTATTTTCAGCACTATAAAGGTCATGTAGTGGTCGCTGATAGAGTCTGGTAGTAGCCCTAAGGCCACTACTCGATGGGGATGGGAGGTGAGGACCAGGTCAAGCTGGGAGTGGTTTAGTGTTTTAAGGTTTAGACGAGTGGGTTCCAGAATCAGCTGATGGAGGTTTAAGACTTCGATAGTGGAGCAGATATTAGCCAGCAATGGGGCGAGCCAGTGTAGATTTAGGTCACCCAGAATGAATAGTTCACCACCGCTGGCAAAGAAGAAGCTCTGAGACCAAGTCAGTGATGTTGGAATTTGGCTGTCCCAGGTGACAGTAAACTCCAGTGATGAAGATGGGGACTGTGTGAGGATAGGAGATTTTAAAAGGAGAGCCTCATGGGATGGCTGAACAGAAGTTGTGAAGGAGAGAGTGATCTGGGGGTAGAGGAGGTATAGATAGCCACACCGCCACCTCGCCCAGTCCTGTCCTGTCTAGATATTGCAAAACCAGGGATAGCGATAGCATGGTCTGGAATGTTTTGGACAGCCAAGTTTCAGTGATCACAATGATGTCAGGGCATAGGCATGTACCATGGGTTGCAATAGGGAGATTTTGGGAACAAGAATTCTTATGTTTAGGTGGATGATTTTAAGACCTGGTAGTGAAAGTGGATTTGTGGCTGGGTGGGCACTGGCTGATGGATGGGCAAGTACAGGGCCAGGGTTTGGGTGCATATTGCCAGATGCTAGAAGGAGCAAGAGAATAAGGAGCTAGGGTAGCCTGCATCCCTTGGGTGAGCGATAGAGTAATCGTTTACTAGTTTTAGGGGGGAGAGGTAGAATGATACGAGAGGATACTAGCTTAAGGAGGGTAATAAGCTGAGTGGGTGCCGAGGTGATCATAGCACGGGGAGTGTAGGGCAGTGGGGGAGTAAAGTAGCAACCTGGTGGTACAATGTTCCAGTGGGGCAGGCCGAACAGTTAACCACCATCGGTGGTACTAGCAGACTAGGTTGGTCTTCTGGCAGCTCAGTACAGCGTGAAAGAAGTATGAACGGTATGAACCAAATTTTTGAAGTCAGACAGGACTCCATAGTACAAGCAATGAGGGCAAGAGAACACTAAACGGGGATGTAAAGGGTTTGCGAGCTGCAGCTCATGTAGGGGGAGCCGCAACCAGATGCCTCTAGTGGTAGAGAAATATAAGGAGCTAATGGGGAATTGTGTAGATAGAAAAAAAAGCCGATCAGGTGATCATTGTTGATTATAAATATAAGTGTCGACCATGGGTGGGCAGGGGTTGAGTGAGGAGCCGGCGCAGCACCGGCAGGGTAGAAATGCTGGTGGCTAGTGCCATACCTGGAAGGCTGAGGATCCGGAGGATTTGGGCGGCGACTTGAGGAAAGCCATCAGTCCAGGGGCCGAGCTGGTCAGCGGTTGGAGCCTGCATTCCATGTGGGGGGCCCAGCTGGAGAAAGAAGAGAGTTGGAGAGATTAAGTATGCTGGCCAATGCAAGAGGTGCAGTCAGCTCAGCAGGGAGCCCAATTTACACAACAATGGGACTAGTAGTTTGGGAGCCAGAAAGGCTGGGCCTGAGTGGAGCAGCACTAAATTCACTGAGAAAACTGTAATCACAGCCCTTTTTTGAACACTTAACAACTTAAAACTCTAAACAAACTGTAACATGGTATACAAATCAGAAGAAAATATCTTGAGTCAAGGAGAGCTTTGGACCAATTGGAGCGGGCCCTGGAAAGGCACTCACATTCCGATTGGCTGGCGGCTAGTGCCATACCTAGAAGGCTGAGGATCCGGGCAGGAGGACTTGGGCGGTGGCTTGAGGAGTGCTGTTGGTCCGGGGGCCGAGCAGGTCAGTGGATGGAGCCTGCGGTCCCTGCGATGGGGGCCTAGTACTCAAGATGTGGTCTAACCAGGCTGTTGTACAGTGGCAAAATCACCTCCTAGCGATGCATCACAGCATCCTATCTGCTCTGACAGCAGCCCTCCTGCACTGCTTTGAATTATTCATGTTAACATCCACCAAGACTCCTAGGTCTCTTTCCCCTGCCATGGTCTGCAACTCTCCCCCCCCCCGGGTATACACATAGTTGGGGTTTTCCCACCCTAGGTGTAGCACCTTGCACTTGGAGTTAAATTTTAATTTTCAGGTGCAGGACTACCTATCCAGAGTATCCAGGTCCTCTTGCAGGGCCAATCTCCCCTCCTCCCCCTCCGCCACCACCTTCAGGTTAGAGTCATCCACAAAGAGACTCATTTCACACCCGATACCTTCCCTGATATCAGAGATGTAGGCGTTAAACAGGAGTGGCCCCATGACTGATCCCTGTGGGACCCCACTTATGACCTCCCTAGGAGACGAGACCTCCCCTCTGACCACTACCCACTGAGTGTGACCTGAAAGCCAATTTCCAATCCACCTAACTCTCAATGGGCCTACCCCATCCTCCCAGCTTCTCCCTTAGGCCAATGTGAGGGACCAAATCAAATGCCTTGCTGAAGTCCAGGAAGAGTACATCCACTGGTTTCCTCCTGTCGAGTGCTTATGTCACCCACTCATAGAAATCTGCAAGGTTTGTTTGACATGATCTACCTGGCACAAACCCATGCTGCCAGTCATGCAGGTAACCCATCTCCTCCAAGAAACCTCCCAGCCTTTCCTTAAGTATGCTGTCCATTACCTTCCCCACCACCGACATCAAACTGACTGGGCTATAGTTTCCTGGCTCTTCTCTCGATCTCCCTTTATGGATGGGCACAACATGTGCCTGCTTTTAATGCCATGGCACCCTCCCTGTCTGGAGTGACAAATTATAGAGATCCGCCAATGGCACAGTCAAAACATCCGCCAACTCCCTCAGTACTCTGGGATGAATAGCATCAGGCCCTAGAGATTTATCTTTTTTTTAGGGACTGGAGGGCTTCCCACATCTGATCAATTGAAATATCAGCATCTGTCCCCCCCCAACACTCAGGTTCTGTGGATCCTCCAGTAGATGGCAGTAGAGCCAGAGTGGATCTTGGCCATGTTAGATAATACATCTTTCCATACCAACATCCCTCGTCAGAAGGGCCTAGAAGCACTGAGGGGAGTGATGTGTGAGGGGACCACTTTTAAGAATGAGTTTATTGAATTTCTTGTGGACCTCACAGAAGTGGTACTAACTAAAAACATTTTCTCTTTCTTATCTGTTATGTATCATCAGACAACGGGGACAGCAATGGTCCCCAATTATGCCACTATTTATTTAGCACAATGGGAGAATCAGTTTGTATACAATGCAGAGGTTAACCCTTTGCTTGAACACCTGGATTTATATTGTCATTTTATTGACGATATTTTACTGGTTTGGAAGGGGGGACCTGTGGAACTTGAGAAATTTGTTATCTATCTGGAGACTACTAATTCAAATTTGAAATTTACACTGACATATGATATTTCTAAAGGACATTTCTTGGACCTGGAGATCAGTAAAGATGGACAGGGTAGCTTAAACACCTCCTTGCACATCAAAAGACAGATATGAACTCAATCTTACATTTCCCGAGCTCCCACCCGAAACATGTCATCTCAAATATCCCTTATGGGCAATACATGAGGGTTAACCAAATGTAGCATAGATGAAATGTACACTATAAATGCTGATGTTCTAACAGAGTGCTTTAAAGTGAGAGGCTATAGTTAGAACTGTTTGACAATAGCTAGGCAGAAAGTGGATAGATTGGAGAGACATAAGTCACATAACTTACTTTGTTATAAAGGGCAACGAGGTCCTTCAAAGAATGGTGAGAAAATGAGTAGTAGAAACAAGAAACTTCAGAGTCCTAACTTTGTCACTATGCAGGCAAAAGAACTTGAAAGCATTATAAGAAAAAATTGGCACATTCTTATGGTGGAACCAGCAATGTGAGAGATAGTGAACACAGGACCTGTGATTACATACAGAAAAGGCAGAAACTTATCGGACACCCTAGTAAATAGTCTTGAACAGACACCACAGAAGAAGGAACACTTACCTGCAAGGATGTACAAATGTGGCAACTGCTCTGCTTGTCCATGGATTATGGTAAGGAAAGAATTTATGTTCAGAAAGAACAAAGAGAAACTAAAGGTAATGTCCTTTGTTTCATGTAACACAGAGGCTGTGGTTTACTTGGCAAAATGTACCTGCAGTTGTTATTACGTTGGAAAAACTAAGAGAAATTGAGAGAGAGGATCTTAGAACATGGAAGACACATTAGGTATGGGACAGAACATAATGCCCTTGCAGTCCACTGTAAAAAGGCAGGACAGGGACATACGGTTTCATTTTAGGGACTGGAAAAGGTCTCCTTGGGACCTAGAGATGGCAACCTTGATAATAAACTTCTGTGTAGGGAAAGCTACTGGCAATACAAATTGAAAGCTGGTAGTCACCCAGGCTTGAATGAGCATTTCAGCTGACTCCATTCTTGAAAAGAATAAAATGAACATTGCCTTGATTTTCCATGGTCTGAATGTTATTGTCTCTCTCCTGCTTATTGTCTAACTCTATTTGACTTTTTCAGATGTGTTTTCAGTTTATATTAACCCGTATTTGTGCGGATTTGCAATTGCTATTTTTCCCTTGTCTTTGATTCTTGATAATAGTAGTATAGACAATGAACTTATTTGCAAATGATAAGGTAATAGTGAACTAATCAAAATAAGGGATCCCGACAGATAAATATTTCATTTTAGGAAGCTATGTGATTATAAATACAGTATAAGACACAGACAGCCCATCTGTGGGCTTCCCAAGCTGCTCCTGTAGCCTTGACTCTCTCCGAGCAGGCCACAGCTAACACACCACCCGACTGACCCCCGGACAGATTCAGACAGCCCATCTGTGGGCTTCCCAAGCTGCTCCTGTGGCCTTGGCTCTCTCCAAGCAGGCCACAGCTAACAGACCAACCGAATGACTCCCGGGCAGATTCAGACAGCCCATCTGTGGGCTTCCCAAGCTGCTCCTGTGGCCTTGGCTCTCTCCGAGCAGGCCACAGCTAACAGACCACCCGACTGACCCCCGGACAGATTCAGACAGCCCATCTGTGGGCTTCCCAAGCTGCTCCTGTGGCATTGGCTCTCTCCGAGCAGGCCACAGTTAACAGACCACCCGACTGACCCCCGGACAGATTCAGACAGCCCATCTGTGGCTTCCCAAGCTGCTCCTGTGGCCTTGGCTCTCTCCGAGCAGGCCACAGCTAACAGACCACCCGACTGACCCCCGGACAGATTCAGCCGAGGAACTGCCACCCAGGCTCCAAGCTCCTAAGCCACAGGATTCCCGGCTACCAGGTGGTCGGCGCCCCTCTAGCCAACGCTCAAGACTGCAGACACGGACCCAAGGTCCTACAAGGTATGGCAACTCCTGCAACCAACCAGATGGCGAGCGCCCTCTCAGACCATGCTCTGATTGGTCCCTGGTGGAAGCCGGCTTCTGCTCTTTGATTTTAAACCCTAAAAATGTTTATGTTGGGACAAATGTTAAAAAGCCGAAGTGTTAACCCAATCTGTAATTGAAAGGACCAGAATTGTAGTTTGGGAAAGAAATCTAGTGTTTACAGCC
Organism: Neoceratodus forsteri; assembly: GCA_016271365.2. Lineage (NCBI taxonomy): Eukaryota > Metazoa > Chordata > Ceratodontiformes > Ceratodontidae > Neoceratodus > Neoceratodus forsteri. Next base: position 743,338,495 of record CM057449.1, read on the forward strand.
CTTTCCCTGCATACATGCACCGGTCCTAGACACTTTTGGGTGCCAAAGTAGTACACGTCCTTTTGTTCTGCAAATTTTGGACTCCCCGCTGTTCTGTCTAACCCTTTATGTGAATCCCCTTTATTAACCCTCACTCTCCTACTCTCCCTCAGCCGAGGAACTGTCGCCCAGGCTCCTAGCTCCTAAGCCGCAGGATTCCCAGCTACTGGGTGGTCGGCACCCCTCTAGCCGACACCGAGACCGCAGACATGGACCCAAGGCCCTACAAGGTATGGCAACTGCGCGAACTTTTCAACCGCCCCTCCCCACCTCTGCTGATTATTAAATACAGTAGCTCCTGCCAAAATATTAGTCCACGTTGCTGGGCGAGTGCCTCACCAATACTTAGCTCGTGATCCCCTCTTTCTCTGTCCAGCTCACAGGATCCAACTCTCAGGGCCTCGCCTTACTAAAATGCATAGGCTCTCCTTGGCTGTGCCTTCACCACTAAATATTTTTAATGCTATCAAATTTGGGTCGACCTGGATAGGAAAGCTACTGATAAGCTGCATTAATCCAGCAACCCCACTGGCCCCTGGGCTAATTGAGTGGCTCCTTTTTTGAGGTACCATCATGTCGGGCCCTATATGGCTCCTTATACTGCCCCTTCTTCTGCTGATACCAGCTGCCCAGCATTGGACACCTGAACTGCCATCATGTTTGGTCTACAATGGCACCTTGTGCTGTATACCACATGGCAACTTATCCTTTAATTGCCTCCGTGATTCCAAGTACCAATACCTCGAACCCTGCTCTTGGACCACACATACCAGTAGTACTTATAACACTCCCCATCACAAGGCCCACCTCCCACCACGCAGACTTCTATCTCTCCCGCCTAATGTGGTAGGGTACTAGCTCTTGCTACAACAGATCAGCTCTTCTATGGTGGCTACTTTCCAGTCCCTAAAAACATCAGATCTACTAGAGCGGAGAAAGGCAGGAATTACAAGCTTATAATTAGTGCTCTTAGAAAATCCTACATATCCTCCTGCTATGTACAGGCAACATAGAACTCAACCCTGGCCCCAGAAGCTATTGCTTTGCCAGCAGAACTAGCAAATTTAAAAGCAATAAGATTCTTGCATATTAACTATGTAGCCTCCTTAAAAAGATAACCTTAATACAAACCTGGGTAAATCATACCTCTCCTGACATACTTGTGATTTCCGAAACTTGGCTTAGACCCAGCACCACTGATAGAGAAGTAAACATACCCAACTATGCCTTGTTCAGAGCTGATAGGCATGCCAGAGGAGGAGGGGTAGCTATCTACATTAAAGACAAATTTTCTGCCTTCTGCTTATCCTCGGCATCTGTCGCCAGCGAATTCGAATGCCTAATTCTCAAAGTGGAAATTACACAGACTACTGCACTCTGCGTAATAGGATGCTACAGACTACCGTCTGCTGGCCTACAGCTTGTGTCATATCTAAGTGACAAGTTGGGACAGAGGCTGCCAGAAACTATTATTTTAGGAGACCTCAACTTTGACTGGATCTCTAACACAGCTGCCCCCCCCTTGCATCGTTCTGTGATGAACATGGGCTAATGCAACTTATTACTGAACCAACACGCCCAAACGTGAAGAACCCCAGTAAAAGTACACTTTTGGATGTGCTAATGGTGAGCAAACCTCATCTCTTCCCCCACGCTGATGTCTTCTTCTCAGACGCCCGCGACCATTGGTTTATTGCCGGAGTAAGATCCACCAACAGCCCAGCACCCATCCGCAAGTTCTCTATGAAGAGATCCAGGTGCAGCTTCAATGAACATGCCTACCTAAACGAGCTTAAGTACTCCCCCTGAGTGGCAAGATTTCTACCTGGCCAAAACGATTACGTCAGCTTACAATATCATCCACAACATTCTATCAAGGGCCCTTAATAAGTATGCTCCCCTGATTAAAGTTCGAACTAGGACCAAAACCTGTAAATGGTTCACCCTCAGATCAAGTCCTTGCTTCTAGAAAGAGATAAGCTCTGGAAAAAGCGCACAGACTGAACACTGCAGAGGACTGGAACCAGTTCAGGAGACTACGAAATTTATGTACCAAAACAATCAGAGAATCGAAGGCCACCTTCTTCAAATCCGAACTAGACTCTGCCACAAAGAGCCCAATCAAGCTCTGGAACACAATCAATGATCTGTTAGGCCACTCCCCAGGAAATTCACTCCCAACCAAGATTACCTCTGGCAACTTGACTATAACCGAAAAGATGGATATACTTGACGCATTCAATAACCACTTTGCTACTGCAGGCATGGCATTTGATAACTCCCCTGCAAACATACTTTGCTCCCAGACTTCCAGCCAACTGCCTGAAACTCCGATAGCTTTGCCGCCTTTCTCGCGTCAACCTGCCCCACTGAAAGAGGTAGAGGACCTCTTGCTTCAGTTGGATACTAGAAAAAGTGCTGGGGCCAACACCCTTGACCCTTACTTCTTAAAAATTGCCTACCACGTACTAGCAATACCCGTCACCCACCTTTTTAACTTATCCCTGTCTCAGGGCACCTTACCACCTATATGGAAGACAGCACATGTCATACCACTGTTCAAATCAGGTGACCCTGGCGATCTCAATAACTACTGGCCAATTTCTCTCCTTCCGGTCCTGTCCAAGCTCCTAGAGAAAATTGTAAATGCACAGCTGAGGACTCACCTTGAGTCTAGGGAACTGCTAAATCCTATGTAGTCCAGATTCAGAGCTAAACATAGCACTATCTCAGCCCTCGCCAAAGTTACTAACGACTGGCAGCGTAATCTTGAAGCAAAAACTTTATTTGTGCTGTTTTCCTTGATCTAAGCAAGGCTTTTGACACCATCGACCATAGTCTGCTCCTCTCCTCCCTTCAAATCATAGGTGTGGACCCTCCTCTCTGCGTTGGTTTACTGACTATCTTACAGGGCACTTTCAAAAGTTAAAAGCGAAGGAGGTCTGTCCCCTTAAAACTCTGCAAAGAGGGGTACCTCAAGGTTCCATATTAGGGCCTTTACTTTTGCAATCTACATTAATAACATCGACTACTGTATAAAAGAAGCCAACATCCATCTGTTTGCAGATAATACAGTTCTCTCGTGAGTCGCCCAACACCTGAAGCTGCCTGCAATGCCCTACAGTCAGAATTCAACCTTTTGCAAAGTCAACTCCTCCAAAAAAAGCTACTCCTTAATGCCAAAAAAACTAAAGCAATGGTCCTCTCCCCTTTTATCCGTACAGCTAACCCTGTGTCCAGTGGGACCGTTCCCCAAATTACCACAGTTCTAGGTGAAAAACTAGAATTTGTTACAAAATTCAAGTATCTGGGAGTTTGGATAGACCAAAGACTCTCCTTCATTGAACATATCGAGGACTTGCTAAAACGACTTTGGCAAAGGCTTGGACTGTTTTTTAGAATCAACCAATTTCTCACCAGAGATGCCAAGAAACAACTGGTCCAATCCATTTTCCTATCATTGGTTGATTACTCTGACTTCCTCTACAGCCAATGCCCCAACTCTTACATGGCTAAACTGGACACACTCTACCCTCGAGCACTGAGGTTTATAACGGGACTCCCCTTTGACACACATCACTGTACCCTATATGCGGCAGTGGGGTGGACATCACTAAAGTTCAGGCGCCACAGAAACGCTGCTCTCTGGACCTGTAGAGCCATCTCTAATAAGCTGCCTTACTATATCTCCTGCTGTCTTCCCCTGAGTATGATTGGGAAATATGCGTTAAGAAGTTACTCAGCTATTACACTTAAAGTACCCAAAGCAAAATCCCGCTTTGGCAGGGCAGCCATAAGCTTCGTGCTACCTACCTGATGGAACGATCTACAAAAAAACCTCAAATTAAGCACTCTAATCTGTATAAATGCCTTCAAGATGCTTTATTTCCATACAATCAGAGAAGTATGTAACTGCTTCACCCACTCAGACCCAGTACCGGTGTCTGCACTGGTATATAGCCACGCCTAGACCCAATTTTAAGTACTGACCCCCCAGCTTGCTCCTCAGTAGCCTAATTTTTCTCTCTCTCTCTCTCTCTTATCCCCGTCTTATCAACACTAGGCCCATCCATCCCCTTATTCTTCCTTTCCCAACCTCGGATAGGAGCTCACTACCCTGGGTTGTGACATCCTACCATGCCCCGTACTTTATAGCATTAAATCCCAGGGCTCACACGTACTCCTTTTCTCCATCCACCTTCTCTACATCCTGTTTTACCAACTCCTCTCTGTGCACCGTGCCCTCCTAGCCTTTCTCCCCCTACCTCCCTCCCTTCCCCCCTACCTTCACCTCTACCTGGTGTATATTTTTATTTTATTTTTTTCTTCCGTTACTTCCTCCTGCAACCTTAGATAACCTGCTTTATCTTCCTATAGACACTTCTATGTATGTAAATACCGTGTAATCTGTACAATATCTGTATAATTCTATGTACATATGAACTTTTTTCTTCCTCTCTGTAAAGAGTATTATCTGTATTGCCTTGTAAATACCTGTGTGACCTGTATATACAATTGTTCATGCTCTACCCAGGTCCATCTTGCAAATGAGCTTCTGCTCAACGATGAACGCCTGGTTAAATAAAGACTTGATTGATTGATTGATTGATTAATTGATAAGGTTGCATTGAATTAAGTGCGAGTGTACCTCTGGTAACCACTAGGGGGCACTACTTATATATAAACAAATTATTTAAAACAAGTGAGACATGCATAGAAGTAGTGAATATATACTGGGGATTAAAACCAGCAGAGCTCCTTGTACATCATATTGTGATATCAGTTTCACTAAATGTTTATATTATATTTTTGTTATTTGATTATGTTCTTTACATGTATGTGTTCACATATTGTTATTGGTTTTGCATATGAAATGGTGATTTTACCTATATTTTACAATTATTCATGTACTTGTCACTTAAAGTAGTAGCTTCCTGTGTGCAGCATGGGCATTATAAAGGGAGGGGCTTTCTATGGCTCCACATCTGGAGAAAGCGTCAGAGTGACACAAACGTCACACGCCCATTTGTGTGAGGGGTGCATTTGCATGCTGAATAGTCCATCTGTATGTCCATTTCTTATGTATGCTACTGCAATAAATGGCTTTATTGGGCTCTAATGTGATGGTCAACTTGTTCTTTCGGTGAGACGAAATGTTATTTTTCCTCTGTTGTGTTGCACAAGTATTCTTTAGGCTCCCGAGAGAGTGTTGGAGCCACCTAGTTCACTACAAAAATACACCATCTCCATTCAATTAACTTTTTTAAATTTTTTATACTATTTTATAAATATCATAATTTGTCTAATTTACATAATGTCCTAGATATTCATAGCAGATGCACATGGCGCAACAGAGATGCGCTGGCGCAACTACAGACTTGCACCACAGAGCAATATTCAACCATTGCGGCTGTGCAGCACAAGTCTCATTGAACCACAGCACAAATGTAATGTATGCAGTGCAAGTGCAAGGGGGTGTACCCATGAATATGTGGCGCAATGGCACATTCAACCCAAAACCATGGCTCAAGTCAGGAGCAAGCCACAGGATGTGCCAGTCCGACTTGAGCCTATAAAACTCAAATACACACACAGCAGATGCACAACCTGGAGCACAAGGCAGAGCACCATGGATGCAAGTCCATTTCTAATGCAGCAGGTTCTGAGGGGTGTGAGAAGGAGGAGGGAGAAACAGCACCGTGGCCAACAAAGGCCCATTGGCGGTATGCCCAACACAGATGGTACCATGCCCACCTCATCTTTGAGGACTACAGTGATGTGGAGATTATGGGTCAGTACCACCTGAACCAGGAAATTCTAAGGCAGCTCTGTGAGTTGTGCAGTGATAAGCTGCAGGCACCCACCGGACGGAGTCATGCCATGTCTGTGAAGACCAAGGTGACAGCAACGATGTGCTTGCTCACCACAGGCACCTTCCAGAGACCAACAGATGCCACCACAGGGATCACCCAGTCAGCCACGTCCCGCCTCCTCACACAGTTCCTCAACACTCTGCTGCCACATGCATCAGAGTACATATGATTCCCAAGCACACAGGCAGAGCGTACTGCAAACATGCAGGACTTCTACAGGGTGGCAGTCATACCAGGCATGATAGGGGCCAGAGCTGCACCCATGCGGCAATACACACACCACATGGCCCGGAGGGTGGCATACATGAACAGGAAGGGTACTCTCCATCAACTGCCAGGTGGTGCTCAATGCCACAAGGTGCATTATCAATGTCTGTGCCACACACCCAGGAGGCGCATAACACTCACATCTGGCACAGTTCCATCCTGTGCCAGAGATTCAAACATGGGGAGATCCTGACAGAACACCTGTTAGGTGAGCAAGGCACGGGGATGGATGTGGGTGCGGCAATGCCGGGGGAGGACATTGACAACATGGGGGGGTGCAGGAGGCAGAGGGCAGCAGAGGTGAGGGAGGAACACAAGCACAGCACAGGGATAACCATATCCTCTCCCCACACAGGTGACAGCATATACCCACTCAGGCCCTGGCTGCTCACCCCCTATCGGTGACCACCCACACCAGCGGAGGAGAGATACAATGAGGCACACACCTCCACATACAATGTCATCGAGCATGTCTTTGGCATGCTCAAGATGTGGTTCCATTGCCTAGACAGGTCAGGTGGTGCCCTATGGTACAGCCCATCTAAAGCCTGTGGCCATTTCCTGGCCTGCTGCATGCTGCACAACATGGCCATTGACCATGGGATAGCAGTCCACGTGGATGAGCGCGACAACAGTGGGGATGATGGGCTGGAAAGGGGCATGCAGCCAACAATTGGGAAAGTGGGACTCCAGGCTGGCAGCAGTGGCAAGGAGGCACAGGGCCAAATTAAGTGCAGTGACATGCATGCAGGGCCTGCATGGACCACCACCCCACCCTCAGGGCTGGACAGGCTCATAGAGATGCAAGCAGTGACATGGGCACACACAGATTGCATGGTGGATGGAGAGCCACACAGACACACACAGCACACAGCAGAGGCATGGGCACACACACACAGGCTACAGGACATGGCATGGATCAGACGCAGAAGACTGGTGCACAGGCACAGCCAGCGCAGAACTGCTTTCATCACACCCACTACAAGGCCCAGCAGCCGAGCCAGAACACACAAAGGGCATGCACCACACCAAACAAGCACACTACCACATACATAGGGAAATGCCACACCTGCGTGCACTAGGCAGCAGCAGCAGCAGGACAGGGCAGCATGCCCAGTAGGCCTACTGCACAGTGCCATGGCTGCCACGGCCATGAGGGCAGCCATGCCCAGGCCGTTCAGAAGCCATGGGCTGCGCAATAGCCACCAGGAGAGTTTCCAACACACTCATGGGGGTGGAGACCTGAGAATGTGACTGGGTCCTCGCTGGGATGTAGGGCTGGCCAAACAGGGTTGCACTGGGGGTGTTAGGGATGCCCACATTGGAGCCCAGCATCAGCCATGCAGTGGTCACCAGATGCTGGGACCATGTAGTGGAAGTAGCACTGCAGGGAGTCCCACGTGCATGGGCATGCCCAGTGGATGCCAGCGATGCAAACCCAGCTGCAATAGTACCGGTCATGCGGTCCAGCAATGTGGTCATGGCCTCCCACAGATGGCAGATTTCATCAATGAGCTATGCACATCCACTGTCCTGCCACTTGGCCAGCTGATGCACCTCAGCCTGCAGTCCACGGATTTCCATACCGAGCAGTGCCTGGTTGTCTACAGATGCTCACAGCAGCTGGGTGAGCTTAACCAGCCTGTCAGCATCCTGCAGATCCTGAAGCAGATGCCGGCCTGCTGGGGTGCTGCAGCATGCTGGTCAATGCCCCTCTCTGGTGGATGCTGTAAAGGACTGCATGGGGGTATTATGGCTACAGATGCACCAGAGGGGTCCCTGTGGCATGCTGCCCATTGGTCACTGCATCCTGCTGCCACTGTCCCTCCATCTGCTGATCTGTGCCCTGCGCGGCTGTGCCTGCAACAGCACCCCCCTTGCCAGGCACAGTGGTAGTACCACGCACCATTGCACTGGCATGGACAGGGGGCAGCTGCACAGCCGCTGGTGCAACACTGGACCCCAACAGTGCCTGCGACTCTCCCTGGACACTGGCTGGCACCACATGCCTGGTGCTGTCCAGAATCAGTGTCATATCCTCATTGGAGTCAGACGCACTGCTTAGTTGGGTGCCTACACACAGTACAGGCAGGCTGTCACACATCAGGAGCTGAGACAGCGCGTCATCTGAATGCAACCCCAGGACATCCAACAGCCCCACACTGTCACGGTGCAGTCGGTCCCAGTGCCAGATGCCTGTTGACGTTGATGGCACCACCTCCTCTGGTCCCATGCGGTGTCCTCCCCACATGTGCCTCTCTGCGGAGGCGTGATGGTGCTGGACAACAGAAACACAGAGTTAGAGTAGGTGTAGCACCAATGCAGGCAGGTCCTGCACCCAGGGGTGCACACTGCCATTGCCTCATCCATTGATGCGCCATGCAGAGCTGCACACTGCACCTGCACAGGCCACGCAGCATGGTAGCAGGACCACCTGTATGGTACCATCCAATTCCCCCCCATGCGTGGTGTGTGTTGACTCACCGTACTGTGAGGGGCTGCCACCCATCTGAAAACCACCGCTAGGAATGTCCTCTATGGTGGCACGGCTGATGGTTGCCACCACCAGCTCCTCTGTCACCATCAGTACGGGTGCGGTGAGAGGTCTGCCACCTGTCCTGGTGTGGGACACCCTGATGGCTGCCACCTTCTCCTTGATATGGCGTTTGGCTGTCCCCACCTTCTTATGGCACTCCTGGGCACTCTGTTGGTGCCTGCCATGTGCATTTACATAGGTGGCCACATCATCCCACCTAGCTGACCTGTCCTGTGATGTGCCTGTTGCACTACTCAGCAGGACCTCCCAGTTGAGGTAGGCCTCGAACAGGGCCTTCTGCTTCTCTTTCATGAAACCACGCTCCTCCATTCCCTCAGCCTCAGACATAATGCTACATGTGGACAGTGACAGAAATGGTTGTCAGCAGCAGCATGGCACAGAAGGTTGCTCCCTTGCACTGTTGGCATAGGCCTCTCATGGCCAGCGTTCTGTCCCCCTTACCAAACTGGCTGCAATACCAGTCCATGGCCTGTGCTGTGGCCTGATGCTTTTCAACTGCAAAGCATGCAAATGATCTTGTGCACAATGGTGATGAGCTGCTAATGAGCCCTGTTGCATCGCACATAGCCTAATGAGGTGATTTGCATATAGCAACTGAATATCGCAGTTTTGCACCATGCTCAAGCAGGATGCACTGGAGCAATCATGTGGCACAAGTCCAGCGCATGCACAGTGCACGGGCCTGCAGTGTGCAAGTGCACATCAAGCAACCGCACACATCGTGGTGCAATGTCCCATGGCACAGCTGCATGGGATGTGCTATGCCACATACAGTGCAGGCTGGGGTCATGCATGACATTGCACAGGGTTATAACCTGTGCCATCAGGGTCATGGCCATGACCCTGTGCACCCGCCAGTCCATGCTGCTGTGCGCATGCATGGTGCTGTGCAATACTGTGCCACAGCACATGCTAATTACGCATTCCAAGTGCTGTGTGGTCACATATGATGGTACACTATTGCGCAGCATCCACAGGCTGCACCACATGCATGCTGTGTAGGCCCTAAACACGTCCTATGGTCATGTTGAACTGCAGCCATGCCAGGCACTGGTACAACATGTCAGACAGTAAATTGGACCAAAGTTGAAATGTACAACCTAGTTGCAGTGGTGGAGCCCTATGAGCCCCAACTGTTTGGGCAGGTGTCCTTACAGCAGCCGAGGATGGAGGTGTGGGCCTGTGTGGCCACAGCCATGATCAATGCACAGGGGTGTGGCATACTGCCGAGCAGTGCAGGCACCACTATGGTGACCTGCACAGAAGGGATCCTTAAAGGCTGCGATGGCTCCAGGCATGCATCCAGCATGGCGCTGTGCCACAGCCAGGTTAGTATTACCATCTGTCTTGCATGTCCATGGTGTACCTGTACTGGTGAAAAATGCACAGTGTGTGCCGCTGCTGGGGGTAGACACAATTCTGGTGGTCACTGTGTATCCTGCATGGGTAAAACATGCAATGCTGTTGTGTGTGTTGCAGTCATGCAGGTACCAGGGCCATAGGGTGGGCAGTGTCCCGCCCTGTACCATGCCAGCTGTGTGCCTGGGGGGTGTCTGTGCATGACTGTCCTCTCATGTCCACCTCTCTCTCATCCATCCACAGGTCAAGAGGACCACAGGAGGGCCAGGGAGGCTCCAGCCGTGGCAGGTGGGAACGGTGATGGAACGGCTGCTGGGGCTGCAGGACAGTGACAGTCAGGTTGGCATGTTCACACTACTGTACTGTACATGTGTGGGTCACTGTTGGTGGCAGGGTTCTGGACATGGTCACCACTGCCCTGTGTGGGCACTGCCTGGGTGGGCACAAGGACCAGCAGACATGCCGGTGTTGTACTGCGTGTGTGTGTACCATGCCCATATCCACTGTGCTGCCCAAGCAGGTGGGGTGTGCACATGGCCTCCACTGTGTGTGCAGCCACGGGTGCCTGCAGTCCATGTCATGTGCATTGCAGGTCTGCCGCTGCACCCACTGCATGGCCCTGTGTGCCTGTCGCAATGGTGTGGTGTGTTGTGTGGACGGCTGGTGTGGCCCTCAGTGCAGGACTTTGGGGTCCATCCACTGGTGTGTGACTGCTGTGCAGTGTACACTATGGGTGGGATGGGGCTCATCCTGGCATGTCACTTTTGACTGTTCTGTCCCTTCTCCTAAGTCAGGCCAGGGTACTGCCACAAAGGAGGACGGGCAGCTGGTGAGGGTCCTGTATGCTATCCTGTGCCAGCAGAGGGAGGAGGATGATAGCCATGATGGGGCACCAGCTGCATGAAACTGGGGCATTGAGGAGGAACATACACCAGCTGGAGGCTCCTGTGGGCAGCAGACATTAGCCTGGATCCATTGGACCACAGTTCTGTGTGCCCTGCCCTTCCCCTGTTGCCCTGCTCATTTCCACATCCCATTGTACAGCCCCAGGACCATATCCCCCACCTCCCGTGACCCCTCACCGTTCCCTTGTTTTGAGTAATGTACATAGTTGCCCTGTTGACTCATTTTTAATTTTTTGTATTAAACTCTTTCCTTTGCTACATCTTCTGTGTCTGTGTTTCCTTTGCAGATGGCGTGTGGAGCCATGCTGCAGGTGTCTGTTGTGCTGTGCTTGGGCATGTCCCTGGTGTCCCGCTGCAGTCCCCTTGGGGTGCTGTGCATGTTGCACGGGCATGTGTGCCATGTCCTGTCCTGTGCATGTCCCCATGTCATGGGTCTTGCAGTGGCCTATGCCTGCCCCAGCCCTGCACCTTGTGCCCTTGTCTGCCTGCACTGCCCTTGTTCGCCTATCATGCTGCCCACCACTGGTGTGCCCCATGGTGCTGTGCCTTTCTCCACTCAGGGTAGCAGCCTGTATGCCCCTGGGTGGCTTGTGCCTCCCTCACCCTTGGCCATGGTCCTGTGTGTGTGTGTGTGTTCCCCTAGCCTCGTGGCCATGGCCCCCTGCGGCATGGCCTGTTGGGTATGTTTTGCATGGCTCTGCCGTTGGTGTGCCAGTGTGTTGCCCTGATGATTGTGCCATGGTTGGTGGCCTGGAGTCCTGTTTCTGCCATCCCCTGGTGGTCTGTGGTGCCTCCAGGACTGTGTGCCCTTGTTGTCTGTGGTTAGCCGTGCTGGTGGGGTACTGTGCCCCTGTGCCCCTGTGCATCCCTGCCTGTGTGTCCCTGTTGCCCTTGCTCAGCCAGCTGGGTTGTGTGTTCTGGCCTGCTACACGCAGTCCTGGTTGCACCGGAGCATCTGTGGTTGTGCAATGGTGCATACTTGCTATATTCAGCCTGCCTTGCACCACCACATGTTGGTGGCGCATCTTCTGAATATGGCATCCTTTGCTGCATGGTGCATCTGCATTGTGCTGCACCCTCATTGCGCACACCTTATGTACAAGTCTGAATATCTGGCCCAATGTGTATATTTATATTTTATAATATTTCTAAAGGATGAAAAGTAGTTCAACAAACAAAAATAAAAAATGAGGGTTACTTATTTATTGGCTGTAGTCTAAAAGTAGTAATAAATATAGAAGAGAATTCAGACAGTTTGGTCTCTGTGCCTGCAACATAAAGAATACTCTGTGAGAAGCCAATTCCTGCTGCATATCAAATATCACAGGAGAACTGTTGGAAATAAGGTTCCTCACCACAAATCCATATATCAAAATGTTTCTTTTATTTTCAACTGTCTGTTTAAAACCAACATTTTGTGCAAACACAATTCATTAGGGTGTACTGTATATACAGTAGAATATTTTCACTATAAGGGGAAGGGAAGGAACATTGTCTAACCAGGAGTAGCACACTAAGTTGAAGCTTGTTTCCAGATGCAACCTGGGAGCACAAGGAAGTTAAGTGACTTGCTCAGAATCATACAGTATGCACCTAGATGATTCTGGAATTCAAACCCAGGTCTCAGATCTGCAGCTCAGAGCCTTAACCCACTGTGCTAAACAGCCTCCTACATGAAGTATGAATAATGTTGCCCTTGCCCTCAAGTCTGCTAGAGCTATAAGAACTAAACTGACAATGACCGTCTCTTTAAATTATCAAAAATCATGATTGGCATGTCCTTGAAAACTATAAGTTTCTAATTATCTGTGTTCAAGGCGCTGTGTTCTTCTTCTGAGTAATCTGTGGCTCCCTGAGAGGCAAAATCACTGTTCTCTTTACTTATCACTGTCCATTCTCCCTCTGTTGTCCTGTCACCAGATGCACTGTGCCTCCTTTATATCTAAATACTGGTTTTGGGTTCCTGCTCCCCTACCTCTCATCACTTCTCTCCATTGTTCCCTCTGCCTCTTGCTTCATCCACGCCAGAGACCATCGCACCTTTGCTTTGTCACGTCCCCATACCTTGCTGGCCAATCAGTCTCCACCTACCATCTCCCCTCACTTTGGAACTAGCTCCCCTTTTCCCTCCACTTTTCTACCTCTCCTGCCTCCCTCAGATATCATATGAGACTCCTTTCCTCCCCTCCCCTCCCAGCACCCATGCCCCCCCCACTTAAGAGTCCCACCATACACTTGCTGTAATATTCAACTGCCTGCTTATGACTTGTTGGTTCATTATACACTATATTATGTGGTCTTTGTGTGCTCTGACTTTTCACATTTTTGTTACATTAAATTTGTCTATGCTATGTATTGTTTTAACCCTTTGCTCCCCTCCCACAGGTCACTCCCACAAATGAGCCTCATCTCAGTGTGCCTTTCCTGGTCACCAGTTTTAAAACAAAGTAAATAAATACAAATACAAATAAAATCTGGGAGGCAGTATAGTGCAGTGGTTTAAGGCTTAGCTGCAAATCTGGAGACCTGGGTTTGAATCACAGCCCCACTTGCATACTGTGTGACCCTGAGCAAGTCACTTAACTTCCCTGTGCTCCCAGGTTGCACCTGTAAACAAGCTTTCAGCTTAGTGTATCTCTCCTGTTTAAACAATTGGGAAAAAAAGAAAAAATAAATAAGATAACGAGGATATTAAGTAGTTTGACAAACAGAATTTATTTGAGGATGCACTATTTATTGACTGTAGTTTAAGAGTAAAAATAAATAGTTCAGTAATAATATGTTATACTATGAGTGGCTCTAAGAGATTTATTAATGCATTATAGGTCAATGGAGTGCTGCTAGATTTTTTAAATAAAACTATTTCAAACCACATACTCTGAACATGCTCATTTCCAGGGCAGCTGCATATGAGACATGCTTTGCTGAATATGCATGTCTCCTATTAAATGGAGCACTTTGGTTGGTTAACAGTGCTCTCTCAATCTTTATAACAATACATTGAGATATCCTAATGTGTTCTTAAAATGGTTTACATCATTTAAAAGCAAGCAAACAAAATAAATGAGACTGAAGAAAATGTTGGTGCAACATTAACAGATGTTCTCTGGACAGATTACTGTTTTTAAAAACACAGGAGAGGGGTTATACTGGATATGGTACTGTCTAACTGAGACAGTGTAACTAAAGTCACATTGGAGGATCACCTTGGAAAGAGCAATCACAAAACAGTACACTTCAAGGTAAGAGTAGGGCAAGAAGCATTTCACACCCAAAAAAGGGTCCTAGATTTCAGGAGTGTAGACTTTGGGAGAATGGAGGAGGGGGTTAGCAGGACTATGGCAAAGGTACCAAAAGGGTAGGAGGCAGAGGAAATGTCAGAAAAATAAAAAAGGCCTTAGCGGATGCTGTGAGTCTTTGTATAAAATGGGTATTAAAGAACAAGAGAAAGAGGAGACTGCTTTGGTTCTCCCAGAAAGTAACAGAAGCTGTAATGGCAAAGTGACTATCCTTCAAAACATACAAATCTACAAAAGGGAACAGGATAAGGAGGAGTAAAGGAACAAAGAAGAGAAGCAGTAAAGGGATTAGGAAGCTAAAGCACTCACACAGGAGAACATAGCAAAGACGTGAAGGCAAGGGATAAGACATTTTACAGATATGTCAGTGAAAGAAGGAAAAACAAGACAGTAATAGTAAGAATCAAGGGGAGGGTGGAGAAAGTGTGGAGGAAGACCAGAAGAAGGCAGACATACTGAACAAGTATTTTGTTCAGTATTCACTAAAGAAGAGGAGGCAATGATCCACAGATAAAGTAGAAAGGACTAACCGGGGTGGGGCAGAGACAAGACCCTTTAAACCCTTGGGGTTTAAACATGCCTGGGAAAGGCACAAGGGAACATTGGGTTGGGAGGCAGTGATGAAAAGCCATTGATCACTTAGGGTCATTGACTGCATACAAGTATAGGGCATACAAACAGACTAGATGGGCCTAGCGGTCCTTATCTGCTGATGATTTCTATATATCTATGTATCTATATTTACAGAGGAGAGAATACTCAAGGAGCTGGAGAAACTGAGAGTGGATAAGGCTATGGAGGTGCACCCAAGGATTCAAAAAGAACTAAGGAAGGGACTGGCTGCTCCCCTGGCAGCCCTATTCAATCAATCATTGGAAACAAGGGCAGTACCAGGGGACTGGAGGATGACAAATGTGGTACCAATCATCAAGATTGGGGACAGGGAGGAGGCAGGGAACTATAGGCCAGTGAGCCTTACATTGGTGGTGGGGAAGGAAATTGAAACATTAATAAAAGTAAGGATTGTGGAGTACCTGACCAGTAATAAGTTGAAGGATCCATGCAGGGTTTTATTTAACTCTAAAAATTGATTAGCATTTTGCTCATAAAAGTGCTAAAACATTGTGAAAATGCATAGCACCTGCCTCACTGTGTTTAACAAACATAACCTTCTAGAAAACCTATATAAATACTTTCTGAACAGTTAGTATTGTCCCAAGAAAAAACTGCTAATCAATTATTTAAAACCCTGCCATGGCAGCATGGTTTAGTTAGTTGGTTAGTTAGTTAGTTAGTTAGTTAGTTAGTTAGTTAGTTAGTTAAAACTTTATTTTTTTGACAGGATAAGAACTTTAGGTCCAGTGGACCTATTTACAAAGTTGTCCTATTAAAACATTCATGCATTTCATATAATAACATGTTCAGATAATAAAACAGACTTACATTACAGTACACGCATAACATATATGCCACAGACCACCTGAAATATATAAACAGGAAACAATTGGGTGGGAATCATGCCAAACTAACCTAACAGGTGGGAGGAGAGCATGCTAAACTAACTCTAATCGAGTTCTTGACTGGGTTGCATGAGTTGTGGATGGGGAGCAGTGGATGTGACCTACCTGGACTTCAGGAAAGCCTTTCACACTGTCCCACACAGGAGATTAGTTAACAAGCTGAACAGTCTAGGGGTAGGAACACAAGTGGATAAGTAGGTGCAGAACTGGCTATGCAACAGGAGCCAGTGGGTAGTAGTGAATGGGGTGAGATCAGAGGAGGGGAGGTGACAAGTGGGGTACTGCAAGGATCAGTCCTGGGGCCATTACTGTTCAATGCTTTCATCAGAGACATAGCATACGGAATAGAAGGGAAAGTATGCCTGTTCATGGATGACACAAAGATCTGCAACAGGGTTGACACACAAGAGGAATACCTACAAAAGGTAGGGAAGAGCAGCTTTCTGCACAGAAGAAAGAACACCTAGAACAAGAGGGCATGATATGAGGCTGGAAGGGGGAGACTCAGAGGCAATGTGAGGAGTATTTCTACATAGAAGGGTAACTGAACCTGGAACAAGCTACCAGAGGAGGTGGAGGGGTGCAGACACTGTGGAGGCATTCAACCATGCTTGGGATAGGTAGAGATGACCAGTGAGATTAGAACAGAGTGGAAGTACAGACACAGGTATAACGGGACCTATAGTTACAAATTATGAGATAATCTGACAACAGGGCAGACTAGATGGACCAGGGGGTCCTTTTCTGCTGACAACTACTATGTAACTATGTAAAGCAGAGTCGACGTGGTCTCTCTAAAGGAAAATTGTGCCAGTTTAACTTTTTTTTTTTTAGAAAGAAGTAAGAAATTAGACAGGGATAGTAGCTGATGTTATATAATTATGTTCATTTACTCATTCAGCAGAGTTCCTCATGGAAAGTTGGAAACTGGGAATTACAGGAATCACAGCATCACTGATAGAGAGCTGGTACTAAACTGGTCATAGCATGTAGTGTCTGCGGGACAACAGCAGACTGGTAGAAGTCACCCAATAGGGTTCCTCAAGGTCTAGTATTGAAACCTATACTATTCAATAGCTTTATTGATGGCATGGAATCAGGGATGTCAAGTAAAGCAATCTGATAGCATATGGCACAAATTAATGAGATGGTAGATTCCAGTAAGGATCGTGACAGTCTTCAGTGGGATATAAATCTTGCTTGGAGAGGGGGGAAGTGGCAAATAAAATTTAACGTGGATCAGTGTAAAGTCCTTCACTTAGGCCAAAATGATTGATGATTTAGGTACTGTACTATAGTGTATAGTTAGCCTTTGTTCTACATAGAAATCCTTCTCAGCTAGAATGTTGTATAGCAGCTCAGAGGTCATGGAATATTGTTGTACCCTTCTGTGGTAAACAACATTTCCAGCTGAGTAAGAATCCTCATACTACCTGTTTTTTTCTGTTTTTGCAGCATTGCCAAGTGTATAGCAATCAGTTTAACATCTGAGCTGAAAAGACAGCTGCAGCAGAGCAGAGACCGAAAAGACTGCCACCGAGCAACAGGATTTGTAAACACAGCAACTAATGCATGATGGATAAGTGAACTGATATTTTTGAAAATTTAAATTTCACTTACTGTTCTTTTGGGGCTTACTTAAATGGTTGCTGCTGTTACCAACTGCTGCTTACTGATGGCACATTTCCTGCTGCTGTGGTTACCAACGCTTCTTACTGAGGTCTCAAGAAGCCACTTTCACTTTCAACTAAATAAAAACTGCCTTATAGCCAAAAACTATGCATTATAAAAATAATGGCTTTTGATTGGCAGAACAAGCCAGCATTGCTACTTGCCACCTTAGGGTCTGATGGCAGACTGCTCAAATTTCAACCTCGAGGTCAGGGATGTAACTAGAGCACCTCTGTGGCAACACAGGCTTGTTGTGCATGGTTACTCATCCATCTTCTCTATATTCAAATAGAAAACAACTGCAGAAGAAGACCATGGAAAAGATGTGGGAGTCATCACTGATGGGAAGCTGAAGCTGTAGTAACAATGTAGCAGTGTAAAGCAGTAGTTGATAAGGAACATTGAATGCTGGGCTACATGTTTATATATGTACTGAGCCAACTGTTGTCTTTTATGGAATCAGAATGTTTTATCATGCTGTTTGGACTGGAGGATGACAAAACAATTCTGAGTGGTTCTGTCAAACCCAAACAGCGCAACAGAATATTATTTTTCAAAGAGCCACCAGCACCGACAACTTGAGAAGCACTTTGAAAACCATATTTAGACACAAAACAGCTTATTTTCCTCATTAGCTGTGTATCCCCGTCATTGGTACCGTAATGGTTTGAAAAGTGGTAGGGCCAAGGATGTAAGAGGTAAATTCTCCCCTATTAAATACATTAACATGATTGCAAAAACTGATAGGGACACTTATGAAAGTGGTATGGCCATGACCCTAGGTTCATAGCTTCATAGATTAGGTTCAAGTTTGGAGGACAATCGTCAATACAGGAAATTGCCACCATATCAAATTGACATGGTGGAAAAGACAAATCTTCTATCCCCCATGAAAAAATCAAGTCACCTCTTAAAGCTATTTATATTCTCACTTTCAACCACATTACTGGGTAGTGTGTTCCATATACCAATAATTCTCTGGGTATATCACTGACTTTGTTTCACAGTTTAAATGTATCCCCTATTAATTTTATGTTATGTGATCTAGTTATGTTATATGTTACTGTTTTTTTTTTGTTAAGACTCTGTGCATTAGTTAGCAAAAATTTTAAGGACTGAGCCTTCATTGTATTATTTATAATAGTTGGATCCTGTAATAACCCAGGACAATTAGTAACATAGCTATCCCCAGAAGGAAAGCATTCACAACATACTCTCACCCCCCTATTCTCTAGTTTAAAAATTTATTAATGCAGTCATTTATCTGCCTACCTAAGATAGAACTTTCCTTTTTATTCAAATGAAGCCCATCCCCACAGAATAAGTCCCAATTATTGTCAAAATACTCCCAATGTGTCACACACACAATATTTTGTTTCAGGCACCAGAGTCTCATCCAGTTATTTGCTGCCTTAATTTTATTATTTAATTGCATGCTGAATCTTGGTACTGGTAGTATCTCTGACAAGGCAACCATAGCCCCTGTTTCGATAATTTTATTAGTTAAAGCCACCAGATCCTGTTTTATATTATAAACAGAGTCATTTATTATATTATTAACTCCCAGATGAGCAACAACATAACCTTGACCTTCAGTGCCTTGTAAGATATTTGGTATCATATAGGTAACATCGGCTATTTTGCACCTCTAAAGCTGGACAATGTACGATTTGCCTTATCTTGGTTACAGATTGACCTATCTATTTGTTTTGTCATGGAATCTCCTAAAAACAAAGATCTGCTTAGGTGGTATTATTTCCTCATTCATTGGGCTAGGGTTGGTTTGAATGTGTTGTGTCATTTCAATAACTGTGGTGGTATCCTCGTCGTTAGTACTTGTACAATTAGTCAGAACTTGATTCTGTAGGGTTATTGCAGCATTATGTTTGTTAGCAGAAGCCATGCAAGCATTTTCCTAGTGCCCCCATTCCCCCGTTCCAGCACCTATGGTCCCTGTTATTAATTACTGAGGTAATACACATGAAAACAGGATAGCTGATCTTTGATGGTTCATCAGCTCCTATTGCTTTTTCCTAACTTGATGTCTAAATACTCTGCTTATGACACCATAATTATTCCCATGACAACAGACTGTGATGTCACAACAAAGCATTATAATTTCAAGTAGGGAATGAGCTATAGAGGCAGATAAACTCTGAGGGATAAAAATCTTATTTTTGTTGACATTTCTTCAGTAATAAATAATGGAGGGGAGAAATCTATAGAATACATATAACATGCAAGCTGAATTGTGTCAATGTCTAAATATAGAGCATGGTAGAGCATTGTTGTGTATAGAGATCCATACACTTGAAAAAGTCATTCTGCTGCAGTAGTGATGTAGCTATTAAAGCAGAATGACTTTTCATTCTGCTGTAGTGACTACATCACAATTTAAGTGTGCCCAGCAGCACTGATCATAGGACAGTTGGCCATTGAAGCATCTCGCATGTGAGCTGGCGAGCAAGTGGAAGGCAGTGAAGTGTGGGTGGTGGACAGCAGAGACTGTATGCTTTATCAACAAAAAGTAAGTGATTATGGCTTTTTTTTACCATACACTATATAGAATAGTGTATGAAACCCCAAATACACAACATCGTTATTCTTATACCTCGTGGTTTTCATGATGACAGAGAGATCTCTCAAGCTTTGCTCTCGATGTCCTCATCATCATGGAAATCACTTGGTATAAGAATACTGCTGTTGTGTATGGGCTGTCATACACTATCCTATATATTGTTTTCCAAAAGTTTTCCCAGTGGTGTCAGTTACTTTTTAATATGGTTTTGTTTACATTGACTGCACTTCACCACTGAATGTATTTGTCTCCCTGTATCCCCTCCACCTGAGTCAGACGAGGAAACAACCCATGGCTCAGTATACCTTTCCTAGTTACCAAATTTCAACAAATAAGAGACATCCCTCAGTACACATATAAAAATATTGTAAATCAATCAAGTTGGCAAAAGAGATTCATAATAAGTTTTTCCTGTGTTTTTTTTTGTTTGTTATTTTTAAAACTGAGTGTAATGCTCCTCTCCTTGCCTGTGAAGTGCAATACTCTCCTTAGAATTCCCGCAGGAGAAGACCACTTTGTGCAGAATAAGAGCACCTGGAGTTTTGAGATGTGACTGGCTGAGTTAATGTAAGTGAATTCTAATTCATAAAAAAGGGTATCACATGCCATGAAAGTCATGTGATTATATCCCTTTAAAGGGCACTTGTAAGGCTGAGACAAAAGATATAGCTGCCAACTCTATGTAAGCAATAATGCCTGATAAGGAGGGCGGTATTGGAGAATACCGGACCACCCAGGGGCATAATGAGGCCTGACGCCACAGGCGGAGGGCCTTATAGTCTCTGGAAGGTCCGATATTCCCAATACCACCCACCCTGGAGGGTATTATTGTGCTTAGAAAATGGGTTACTGGTAACTTTTTCATAAAATATTTCAAAGTAAAAACTAAACTAAACTTGCAAATAAGCAAAAATTAATAGAAAGTCCATTTTCTTGTAAAGTAGTCCCTCTACTGGTATACTTGCCAGTAGAGGGTCTCTTGTTCTGAACTTTTAAATCACCTGTCCCTTAACTGTTACTTACTGTTTTACCCCCTTAGCAGTTCAGTGTGTTCCTCCAGCAGTCCATTAGTCAAGTGGCTTACTAAGGGTTACATCGTGGCCAGCAGTGACAAATCTTTGGGAGAGATGAGCGCAGCTGCAGAGCAGTGTGAGGGTCGGGACAGAAGGGTATGACAGTGATCAGTGGTGTGCAGTCAGGACAGGGGCTTTAATTTAAATAAACAGAGTGAGAAAACAAAAAATAATTTTGTTTGATCTTGTTTAAATTGCACTTTGTTCTAAACTGCTGTCAGACACGTACCCAAGTCAGCAAGGTGACGTAAACCCGTATGTAAACACAGGATGTCAGGAAATAGTGAGAGGTGGTAGCGCATCAACTGTGCTTTTATTTTAATTTGTACAGCTTCTTTTCAGATAGTTTTTTATGTAAGCCCAGTAATATGACTTTATTTTTTTGCTTGGCTGGCAGCAACAGAGATCGGGATCCAAAAGATGCCACTCAGTGATAACGTTAGAGCGCGGTGGCTCTAATGGTTAGTTTTTTTCCACCTTCAGAGCAAGGAGAAAGCAGCAGTCATTAGTGGGAGTATTACTGCAGTGCTAAGGTAACCATGCCACCTCAGTGAGTTGTTTTTTTTTTAACAAAAAAAAGTTAGATACAGTAATTCGCTGCAACCAGCAACTTACACTATCACCTGGCAGTTCAGTGTGCATGCTGTCAGATCGGGGGGTTCCTCGCGATGGCAGTGGGGTGGGGGGGCTGTAAATCAAAACAAAGAAACCGGGGAACAAAGAAGTTATGCTTCATTTAATGAAAAACATTAATGAAATGGAGAACTAGAATGCTGATAGAAGAGTGGAGAAATGTAAAATCGAGTGACGTGAAGGGGGTGTTTTATGTCTCACTAACCTAGACAACATGGCGGATAATTCAAACTTACAATTCTATTGCACAAGGATTTCAGAATGCAATCAGGCAACAGAGACTGGGGTTCATTATTTCCAGGTCTCTGTTACCTGATACCGGACCAGATAATTGGTGTCCTTAGCCAATCAAGGTGAAGATTGATCCCTACCCATTTTCTAAAGATAAACAAACTGTCAAAACCAAATACATGGATATTCCAGCTACTTATTTAATTAAAGTGCTAAAATGATAGGCCACACCTAACAAAGTACCACTAGGCATAAATAAAATGCCAAAATAGAAAGTTTGAATAGTCAGGGCCTCTCAAAAATGCTCCAGCACTTTCGCTCATGTTGTACCTTCTTCAAGGGCAGGGTTTGTAAGGACATACATCATCTTTATACTGTGCTTCTGTCTTCACAAAGTTATATTGAATGCATTTCATATCAATCAGGATACAGAAATACTCCACATTTAATTAGTGACAAGTGCCTACAATTGTGAATTAACCAATTACAAATAAAAAAACCTTTTTCCTTCACTTGAAACCTAGAGTGTAAAAAAAAATAAAATGTAAAAGATTAGAAATTTCTCACTGATACAGTTCTGGACTCAAGCACTCAATCACCCAATTTTTAGTGGTACACTTTAAGTGGTGGGGATTCACAGTATAAGAATGGAAATTCCCAATGAGCCAAAGTACTGTGGCATGTGTGTGAGGCCCTGACTTTTCATATAATGTATTTTGGCACTTTATTTCAACATTATAAAATGGGCATATAAAATCAAGGAATCTGATTGGCTACTACATCATCTCAGGCATGTCCTTATCAGATGATATAGTAGCCAACCAGCACTCAAAGCCACCTCACAACAACAAATCAGTGATCACTGTCATCAGTAAACAAAACCCTCATTGGCAGAGCTTACTCAAGCAGACGCGGGAAGCACTCGTTCTGATTGAAGTAAATGGTACCAGCCTTCGCCTCACCAAAGCATTTCAAAAAATGACTGAAGCAGCAATATCCTGAGCAAACCGTTCTATCACATATAGTACATGCAATTTTTTTTTTCTAAAATAACAGTTTAGTGCATCTAAACAAACCGGCTAAATCGCATCATCGGCCACTCAGCATGAACTACCAGAAGCTGCTTGAAGAAATGTCAGAATTTGCCACTACCAACTTCCAGTTCAATATGAATGAAATACTCACCAACCTGGCACCAAATGAAGACAACAGCACTCTGCCGATCATAGCGCCCGACAGCCCTGTCATCCAGCCATCCACCTCGAGCACTGTCACAGCGCCTCAGCCCGACAGCAACCGACGAGATCGTCCTATCCAGCACACCTCCACAGGTGCCGTTGAAGCAGGACAAAGCGATCAAGGGACAGTGGCACAGCACACCAACATTCAGACTGTAAAAGAAAAAAGAAAACAAAATAAAACAACAGAATTCCCAGAATTGACAGCAGAACAACTTGAGCAGCTAGAAAGACAAAAGATGAGCAAAATACCCAAAACAACTCAATGTGCAGTGACAGTGTTCCAGACATGGAGTCAAGCCAAAAGCATACACTTAAGGCAAGGCAAGGCAAGTTTATTTAAAAGATGCCCGATCCCGGAGGCTCTGAGTGCTGTACAAATTTTTAAAAACATAATGCAGAAGCATGAACAGAATAAACAGAATCACAAACTATTAAATAAGTCATAATCTAAATGTCAAATGCTTGAGAAAATAATAGTGTCTTCAAGCGGGCCCTAAAAATGTCTATAGTCGGGGCCTCTCTGACCACAGCTGGTAAAGAGTTCCATAGAGCGGGAGCCGCAACACTAAAGGCTCTGTCGCTGGCTGCTTTCAACCTCAGTCTAGGAACAGTCAGGAGGCCACCACTGGAGGATCGAAGAGGGTGGACAGAGGGGGTAGGTGTCAGGAGGACTGACCGGTAACCAGCCTAGACACAATACCACCATCAGAACTGTCTACAATCTTATGAAAATTCTATGCTGAAATTCGGCAGGGAGATGGCACAGAATACAGCCTTGCAAGCTAAATAGCTTTACATGCAGGTCTCAATCACCATATTAACAACCCTCCACTCAGCTGGAACATAAACCTGCACAGCCACCCAGAGCTAAATCCAGCAAATATCATTTATTCTGCTGTACTAAAAAAATACAGGCATGAGGGCAAAGACCAAGCAGACCACCACCCTGCCATCAGTGAACAGGACTTAGCCACTCTGAAAACCTCTGCAGCTCTGTCTCCCAATATCCCCCGTGGCTTACTATTGAAAGTGTGTCTCGATATACAACTCTGCATGGCTTGTAGGGGCAGAGAGGGACTCAGACAATTAAAACCAGAACATTTTGAAATAAAAGTAGATGAACAAGGAGCCGAATACATAACTCAGCTTCAATGAATTCACCAAAAATCACAAGAAAAATGATTAGTCCAAACAGCAATATCGTAGCTATATATATATAGCTTGCCAGGGAACCCTCTCTGGCCCGTAGAATCATTTAAAAAGTACTTGTCCAAACTTCGTTCAAGTCCTCCAGCTTTCTACTGTCACCCTCAAAAAACCCCGGAAACCCTCCCTCCAAATGTAGAAACACGGTACACACATGAGCCTTTAGGCATAAACTACTTAGCAAACCCTATGTCTAAAATCAGTGAATAAGCTGGTCTAGCTCGCAGATATACAAACCATTTGGTTCAAGCCACAGCTGTACAGCTTCTTTCAAGTGCTGGCAGTCAAGCACGAGAAATAATGCCAGTGACTGGGCATAAGGTGGAATCGAGCTTGCATTCATATTGGGCTGCCACTCCTGAGGACCGTCAGCACTAGAGTCACATATTAATTTCCAAAACCAAAGTACAGCACAGAACAGCAGAAAATACCTCTGAACATCTTGAAAACAGTCAAGCTCCACCAGAAAATACACTCCTAGAACAAGAAAACATCCAGCCATCCTGCAGCTTCTCTATGCATGCCAAAAATGGAAACACCATCACTTCCTCCACCAAAATGGACCAGTCAGAATCAGGAACCCTCCCACTGAGCAGCATCATCCAAGAATTTAAAGCCATAACAAAAAACTCTCCCTTTACCATTCAACACTGTGTAATGCAAAACGTAAAATTCATAAACTTGTCCAAATAAAATGAATATTACAGAAACGTTTACATTTACAAAAATGTTCAGTTCAATTTAGCAAACTGTTTAAAAGCATGTCTCTATCTACTTAAATGTTTACTTTATAATTGAAATCTTGTTAGTCAAAGTTCAATAGTTTCTTTCCTACCATTTTAAAGTATTAACTGCTCACTTACAGTATAAAAAAGACAGTTATATGGGACTATTTTTCTCTAAACTGAAAAAAACTGTTAATTTATCAACTTTATTCAAAATTTAATAAAAGAAAAATGTTGAACAACGAAAATGCCTCCTCACTTTCATTTAGCCCATTTTATAAGTGCAATAACACACTCCGAGGTGTGGGTTATGTGCTGATAAGAACACGCTTAGGTACATAAGGCACTCAGCGTAAGCGTCTCGTACCTTAGCACACACCAAGGCATGCTCTTATCAGCACATAAACCCACATCTCATCATGTGTTATTGCTTGCTAATGGTACAGCGGAGAATGTCAGGATGTAATGCATAGCAACAGATTCCTGCATTACAAAAGGGATTAACTGCCATTGAAATTGCACTGTTTCCTGCAGTGACTATGCCAAATTTTACAGTATTTTGTATTTCATCTTGGGGGCTCCACTGCACTTTGTTATGTATGGTATACCATTACAGCATTTTAATAAGTAGTTAGAGCATTCACATATTTGGTTTTACCTCTGTCTCTATCTACATTATAACAAGGGTCTCAGATCTGATCCATTCTGACTGGCTGTCAGCATTTGGAGACTCTGACATTTTAGGGTTACCACCTTTTCAGAAGCCCAAAGTGGGACAAAAGCGGGTGACCTGGACATTGGCAGCCAACTGTGCGTGCCGCTGGTTCATGGCATCCTTACAACACAGGGTTCCAATCAGGATATTTAGGATGCTTTGCCATGTGCCACTGCCCACCCCATGTATGCCTTGACTCCGTATTCTTTGCGTGTTCACCCATGGAACAACATTAACATTGTCTGTGTTCAGAACCTTTGGTAAGTTGAAATCAGGAAACAGACAAATGCAACACTGCAAAAAAATGCATTTTTTATTCCAAAATAGAAGAAATAGTAAAGCAACAAGTCAATTTGCAAGCAGCAAGGACATTTTCAAGCAAAAAAAAAAGCACATATTCACCTCTTTTAAAACTGCTCCACCTCTTTCTCACTCAAACAGCTCTACACCTCATTTCTTAGCTTTGAAATTATACTTAGCATTCGATTTAACAGCCTGCAAAAGGGATCTGTTCCACATAATGTTTGAATGGAATTCGCCATGTTTCATTCAGTAGTTTATTGTGACCATAAGTTCGGCTTTTATCAATTCCACTCTGCAACGATTTCTTCCATCTGTCCACTTGTTCTTTAGGAGAGAAAACACTCTCTCAGCAAAAGTATTTGAAGGTGGGATGCTCATGATACGTGCAATTACTGGATACAAAGCAGGCAGGTCTGGTGCATCCGAACAAATCTTTTGCCACTTTTCTGCTGGTGCTAGGTCCAGTCTACACAAATCTGGGATAAGGGGCCTGATGACTGAATAGTCTTGAAATAGTTTGTCTGCATCTATGGATTCCTGCAGAGAAAAGGCAGCAACAACATTCAATAAATCATCAAAGGCAAAGGATTCCTTCAAAGACAGCATAGACATTTTCTTTAGGTTGTTATCATCACTGAAGTCAAACCACTGCTCCAAGTATTTGACAGCAGTTTCAAGGAAAAGGATAAAATCTGCCTCCAGTTTTTTACAGGAGACAGTATCCATATCCCTCATGATTGCCCAAAGCTTTCCCCAAAAAAACTTGTCTGCTGCTCAGGCTTCAAGTTTTTGTCTAAGTGAGGCCATCACCGCAAATGTTTCCATAGCTGTCAGTTGTGATCTTTCTAGGGTGGTTATATGTTCATTGAAATTGACCAGAACGGCACTAAGGAAATACAGGTAGCACTGTGGCAGTGTTGGAAGTGTACCCTCTGCATGTTCATTGTCAGCAAAGTATTGCCAGATCTGTCTCGGTGTATCCTCTCCTTGTGACAGGAAATAGGACTGCAGTCCAGCAAGATTTCTTACTATTCTGTCAATTGCTGGCAGCAATGACAGCCATCTGGTTGGCACATGCCTCAGAAGGGACTCGTATTCCATGCCACAAAATTAAAAAAACTCTTTTAAATCTCTTGTTCTTGTGGCAGACCCTGAAAAATAGCTAAACATTTTTAGGACGAACACCTCCACATCATATGTCAGTTTTGCTGCTGCCTTCTTTGCAGCATTGTGAAGGATGTGAGCAGGGCAGTTTGCTTTTTGAAGTGATGGGCAGTTCTCTTTCAGTCTAGTATACATGCCTGACCGCTTCCCATAGTTCACACTGGCATTGTCAGCACCATATGCCGACACAGAGGCCCATGGCAAGGAATGTCTTTGCAAAATAGATGAAATCTGCTCCGTTATGGCTTGAGCAGATTCATCTGGGTCTTCATAGAAGTCCAGGAGAGCATTAACCACACCTTCTTCCTTTTTGAAATACCACTACCAGTGGAAATAGTTTTATGCTGCCCTTGTTGGATGCATCGGATGCTATTGAAAATGACACCCCTGGACTTTGCAAGTCTTTAAGAAGGCATTCCAGAGAACGTGGTCCCAGAACATTCTCTACAGTGGCTTCAGCCTTTGTTCTGCCACAGGCAAGTTTTTTGGCAGTCTCAGAATCCCCATACAGCTGACTGGCCAGTTTCAGCCCACAGTCCAAGGAATTGTAAGACGTGTTGTGCTGCACTGCATAGAACACCTCAGCCGCTTCTGCTGCAGTAACCTTCAGCTCTGTTCCATCCACATTAATAGTTCTGGCCCACTTTGTCATCAGATGGCTGTGTTTGGCTTGCTGGATTGCCGTCTTGTGTTGATTGGTGCTCTCATGTCTTGTTAGATCATTTCGTCCACCATGTGACACCAGGATTTATCACCTACAGTATCTGCAGACTTTAATGTCACTGCACTTGTCAACCCAATTGAACTCAGTCTTCCAGATGTCTTGCCACTTGCAGAGTCTCTTACTGTTTGAGGATGCAGTCACTGCAGATCGCTTCATTCTTTGAGCACCGGTACTTACCTGCGTAATTTGACATAAATGTTGCAATATGCTTTTAGTAGATAATCAACACACATTAACTGTTGCAATATGAATCTTATCTTCAGTGGAGAAACTATAACATGTGTGCCAATCTTTTCAGACTCGACCGGGCAAGCAAGAAAGGTGGGGGCTGTGCTATCTACATAAAGGACAACCTCTCCTGTCAACGCGGCAGCTTCACCCCCACAAATATGCAGATGCAACTCCTCCCTTTCAAACTGCTTCTTGGTGCACAAAACAAAATTCTCACAGTGGCCACAGTCTATATCCCTCCAAAAGACCACCGTGCCAGTATTAAGTCTGTACTTGATTTTGTTAGTCTGCAGCCCTCTGAAAATGAGCTCCTCCTCCTCGGGGATTTCAACATAAACTGGCTCGCCTCTGACACTGGCTCTTACAAAGATGACATCCTAGCAGCAAACCTGACTCAGATGGTAACCTCCCTCACCCAGAAAAATTACAAAACTGGTACAAGCACCCTTATTGACTGGGTTCTCACAAATCACCCTGACCGGATAAAAAACATTAAAGTCCTCCCTGACTCCCTCAGTGACCACTCCCCAGTGTCCTGTACCTGGTCTAATAAATTTCTCAAGCCACCCCCCCAAAGTTATAACAAGCAGAGTATTGCCTTATGGGAATCTTATCAAGTTGAAAACCCATCTCCTACAACAGGACTGGACGCCAATCCTTGAATCAACTGATATTAATACCGCACTAGAATACTTCATTACATCTTTCAACTCTGCATCGACTTATACGCCTCAGTAAAAACGAAAATCAAAGCACTATCAAATCCATGGATTACTGCCAAACTACTTGCCGAGCTCAAGGTTCGGGACCACCTCTGGGCAGTTGCCAGAGACACAGGCTCACCTCATGATACCCTAAAATACAAGCAGGCATGAAATAGATGTACCTCACAAATTAGGCAAATGAAGAGCGCCTATTTCAAAATGCCTTGAATCCACCTGGGGTGATGGAAGAGCTTTTGGGACAACATCGAAACATAATGGGTAAACAATCAAAATCGTCACCTACCATTATGAAAGTTGATGGATCCACCACTCTTGACCCAAAGTCTATTGCAGATGCGCTTAATAAGACATTCACAGACCTTAGTGGGGTCCTCCCCCCAGATTTCTTCTCGGACTTACCTGTGCCTAGCCAAGTATCACAAAACACTCCTCGTGACAAACCACAATTTTACTTCAAGAAAATCAAAGTGCACGAAGCACACAAGTACATAAGAAAGGCCTGCTCCAAATCCAGAACAAGTAGTGACACGCTTAGATCTAAAAACTTGTCTCTCACCCTGGATGAAGTAATTCACCCCTACAAAAATTTAATCTGTCACTTTGCCAAAGTCAATTTCCCAACAAATGGAAATCTGCCATAATTACGCCAGTGCACAAAGGGGGACAAAACCTCAACAGGAAACTATCGACCAATATCAATACTCCTCCCTCTCCAAAGCACTTGAACGAATAGTGGCAGACCAACTCTCTGATTACCTGGACAAATACAATCTACTCTGTAATCAACAGCACGGCTTTAGGAAAGGACATAGTACAACAACAGCCTTACTTGATTTCTCTGGAGAAGTCCACTCAGCCCTGGACAAAGGGTGCCAAACAGGTGCAGTCTTTATCGATCTTACAAAAGCTTTGACACAGTCCATCATGGCCTACTTACCTCCCTACTTTCTAGCCTAGGCCTGGCCGAAGGTCCTTGTGCTTGGGTAAAAAGTTACCTGTCCAATCGGTCACAGGCTGTAAAAATCTCTAATGAACTCTCCAACTTCAAACCAGTTCTCTCGGGTGTACCACAGGGATCAATTCTTGGACCGCTCCTCTTTAGCCTGTTCCTTAACTCCCTCCCAGATATCTGCCAGGAGAAAATAATCTTATACGCTGATGATGCTGTAATTCTCTCTTCCCACTAGGATCCAAACTCCCTATGAAAAAGCCTGCAACTTGCTTTCTCTAGTGTTGAAAGGTCGTTCCTGGATAGTAAACTTGTGCTAAACCACAATAAAACAAAAGCCATGCTCTTCTCCAATCACCAAAACAAAAAATAGGCATACTCCACTCACCATACAAACCTCTGTGGGAATTACACTGGACTAAGTAAATACTTTCAAATACCTTGGCATCACTTTTGACCAAGGGCTCACCTTGCAACCCACATTGACAACACTGCGAAACAGTGAACCAACGCCTTGGAATACTATTCAGAATCAGCTAATTTCTAAACCAAGCGGCATTGAGAATAGCTATACAGAGTTCCATAATCTCAATCATTAACTATGGCCTTATTATTTATGGCTCAGCTACCTCCACTGCTCTAAGGCGTATCTCAATCACTCTAAATAAGGCCTGCCGGCTCCTCACGGGGGCTCAAAGACTGACTCACAAGTGTGATCTGTACTATGAATCAGGCTGGTTGAACCTATCAAATCGTCTTATTTATCTCACCTGCACAATGGCAAAAAAATCTATCTTGGGACTGACTCCATTATGTATTCAAAACCTACTCCGACTGAATCCTGGCTCATGACCCTCCAGCAGATCTGAACGCCAACCTTTCCTGGTTCCGAGATGCCGGACTGCACAGGGACAAAGATCTTTCGCATACAGGGCCCCGCCATGGTTCAATGCGCTTAGTCCACCTACTCTATCCTCAACCTTGCTTGAAGCTTTCAAATCCATGCTCTATGCCCACCTCACCACCACTAGCAACTATGATCACGCTAGATAAAGACTACTACTCCTCCTCATATCCATCCTCACATCTGAGGCCTCTTCCTCCCTGACTAATGAACCCTCTGGTACCTCTACTACTTCCTGTCTCCCACCCAAACTCACTCCCCCCCTTTTTTCCTGTCCCCTCTCACTTACTCTCCCGCTCACCACCTTTCCCTCCTCTCTAGCCTCCTTTTGGCCCTAATGATCACCCTCTCCCTGGAAGTTTCCTTAACCTCGAAATTGTCTACTCGCTTGAACCTGTTATAGCTTGTTTTTCTATGAAACTTAAAAACGTTACTGCCTTAAACTGTTAATAGCAAATTTATGATGTAACTTTCCTGTCTGGTTTTACCTGTAATGTGTATCGTGCTTTGTTAAATGTTCTTTGTGACGTGGAACCTTTGTAAAAGAGCCCTGGCTCAAAGGTATTAATTCCTAGACTAATAAACTAAACTAAACTAAAATCATTGTCTGAAAGCACAGTGCAGCTTCGCCTTACATGGCAGCCAGACAAAGCACCAGAAGAGACAAGCCAGCCATTATGGCTACAGGTTATATGACAAATACATCACCACAACAACAGGTATGGAGGCAGTTAATAGCATGGAATCTCATTATTTCATGGGCCTTGAAAAGTTTGCCCTTGTGTTGGAAGCATAATGCAACAAACACACTGCCACCAAATAAAGCTAGACACACTGACTGAAAAGAATGACTAAACAGGGTTTCCAATTGACTAATTACAAATGACATGTGTCTTGAGTAACGTACATCCAGCAAGCCTTGGTTTGAATGATCCAGCTAACAAAATAAACATAACAGCGATGCTCTGCAAAAGCTCAATGACAGAGAGTGAAAAAAACCCCACCAAATTCTAACTGGAGCCACAGCCACCACCACAACTACGATACTAAAAATGTGCGGGCCAAACATTTTGAACACTTAAACAGGCCCTATGATGGTCCGAGTCACTTTTGTCATTGGGTAAAACTGTCTCCACTCAAAGAAACACCCAAAGAGATTCATTCACACAAGGCTACACATGCCATGTTCCATGAAAATCAGCTGGACGGCTGCCTCTGCCATAAAAAAGTGTGAATTGTAAAAGCAATAAAAAAAATCTAAAACTATAAAATAAAGCTAATGATTGTGTTGAGCAAGCTTATTCACAAACTGTTATTCACCATAACATTTTACCAGAGAATCAGGCCTGTCGTCTTCTTTTCAAAATATTTCCATTTGCCATCATATAATTTAAATATGGGCAAACGTGTGGTATCTGGATGAGTGTGGGTGGGCACATGTGGGCTCTGACAAACTTGAGATGCAAAAAGAAACCGTAGCTTTGCGTTACTCTATCTCAGGAATCTGTGGCAAGACTCTGTTAGTTCCGGTCTATGTAATGACAGATCCCCGAAATATATTAGCACACATTGCAATTCTATTTTTCAGCACCCAGGCTAGTCAACTTGTTTTATCTGCAGTATGTAAATGATTAATTTTCCTGGCATGCATGCTGTCACAATGATTCATTATAATTCCAATAGCGGACATGCCAAGAAACACAACAGCAGGCTAAGCAAGCAGTATATCATAATAGATAAAGAGTAGCATGTTGGCAGGCACCATGCCACTTTTACATTCATGACAGTATCCAATATGACACTGGGGACTGGAACAAATAACAGCAGCATTCAGTATGACAAGTTTGACAGCTGATGACGCCTGACACAGACACCGAGCCACGCTGACATTCTCAGTAGAGAAGCATGCAAGAAGGGCCAGCCTTTCCCAATAATTATGTTCTAAATTATTGTAAAGAAATTACATCTGCCTGCCCAGAGACAACTACATGGTGCACGAATGGTCACAGTTTGTCTTAGCTATCCCTAAATGTATTTGTCACACAAGACAAGACAACTGCAGCAGGAAAATCAATCGCATCTATGGCTGTCATGATAACAATTAAGAAGGCTGTAAAAGCAAACCAGTTTTCTGCTAGGAGGGAGCACAATTGTGCATGGCCTTTGCCTATTGCCCACTAACTTCACTATAATTTTCTACGACCTACCAGGAACCAGGGAAAATCAGTGCTATATCGATTGCCATGAGCAGGGGTCAAAATTAACTTTTCGCTTGATCACTAGCCAGCAGGGCTAGTGACTGTATCTATACCAACACCACAGATATTTCCACTGGTCCAGATGGTGTACATACTGAAGTGCCTTCTCCAGTACAAGCCAGCAGGGCTATGAAAATCTTACTAGCCTGACACAAAAATCTACCAGCATTTTGACTAGCGGGCTGGTACCAATTATTCATAAGCCCAGCGTTTTGCAAAAATTGTCTGGTTGGGTTAGACCGTTATAGCACAAGTACAGATTTACGTATTGAAAACATCTCTACACTGCAGAATAAGAAACTGGCCTCAAACAACTGCTTCAATAACACAATAACACAAATGACAAAAAAAAAAAAAAGTAAAAAATTATATGAATTCTGCCCAGTACAATCACATTCCCCTCTGAATCCCTGACTACACACATCACATACCATTTTATTTTAATAGAACAGTGAAAAAAATGCTGGCTAGGCTAGAAGCCCACATACCTGGCTTATTGCAGCAGAATTCACTCCTTAGGTGGCAGGTATGCACTTCTCAACGACCTCCTCTTGACCTCTCCGGTAGCAGTAGTTCAGACTGGGACTGACAGGCAAATAAGGCTGATCATGAAGCTCTGGCTGCCCCCAATTAACCGCAAGTGACAGCGACTACAGCTCTTTTATTGTGAAATTGTCCTCCAACCTCCTTTATTCCTGATCTTGATGGTGACCCTGGTGATTAGTGTGACCTGACCCAGCAAAGTCAAGAAAAAGAACAGTCTGCAGGCAGCTGCAGGCTCCACAGCAAATAAAGACCTCTCCAGTCCTTCCTTCCTCTTCAGTTGGAGACAATCTGATTTTTCTGATGGTCCTGGAACCTGGTGATCAGTGATGTAAACTGAGATCCCTCCTTGCTCCTTGTCCTGTGAGCTTGTGACTGCCACCGTACTCGCTGCCCCTTCCTTCGCAATCGCTTCCTTTCATCCAATTCTCTCTCGCGAGTCTCTCCAGAATCAGTAGCGCGCTCTCTCACCTCTCTGACTGTCCGCACTGGCACAAGCAGAAAGGAAACTGGCTCCTAGTCCCACTGGAGACTCTGGCATTTAAACATGCTGCCAGTGGATAACCACACCCCCAGATGACTCGTCATCCATGCTGCTGCAGCAGCAGTCATTGGAGGTGCCGACCTGATTGAGAACCCTGGGGGCCGGGGCAACAAACAAACCCCAACTTACTGACTGGCTGACTGCAGTCTGCATGCCATGACGCCACTCTGTGCGAACCTGATTGGGAGAAGACGAGTGCAGTGCTACCTCCCGCCCCGGCCCTCTCATACCAAAGCCCGCAAAACCACAGCAGGCTAACAAAGGAGTCTCAGAGAGCTGAGAGAGATTAACGCATGATCGCATCGTCGAGACAGTCACAGTCGCTGCCAGCTGCACATAGAGTGCCACCTCCTGCCCCCCGCCCCGCCGCGTGACCAGGCGCTGCCATACCCATTAGCAAGGTCCCTAGGGATAACGCTATACTACTGTTGCAAGGAAGACTGAGACAGTCTCGAGAGGAGAGGACATGCTGCGATCCAGATTCCAGGTAGGGGGTTTTAGCAATGTGCAAGCGGACATTTGGTGTCCCACAGCGGGGGTCGGGAGGCGACGGGACCTCTGAAACTGGGACTGTCTGGCGGGAAACGGGATGGGTGGCAGCCATATGACATTTATCTCTGTTGCACTGTCATGTATATCCTGATCACTACGGCATATGAATCTTCCTGTCAGCATTCCATTCTCTAGCATTGCTGAATGACTGGAATGATACACTCCAATTCTGAACCAGCATTCTTAAACAGTTGGTGGAGGAACTATTATAGTATTAAAAATTTCCATCTCATTGTGGAAACTAATCAAAAGGTAGTCTTCTAAACACTTTTCTTTTTAAAAATCAGTTTTTATAATCATAATAAGGCATTCTCAGGAGTTTGATGAACTGTCAGTTAATCATCCCTTGGGGCACTGTGGTACTCGGCTGTGCCTTGTGTCACAATATGATCCTAGAGGGTGATTAACATACTGTTAATGTAATCCTTGATCATGCTTTTTTGCGTAAGTATGCATATTGTGTGCAGCTGCATCTTATGTGTTTGATGGGATAATAAGGGTTAGCCGCCCTTGTAGCCACCTCTCTTCTGGCAGCAGGTGCTCCTTAATTTTTATGTCTGTCTACAAGTAAGGCCACTCTCGGAGTACTGTGTGTGCTAGTTTGGCCACCACAGAACAAAAAGGATATTGTAACAATTGGGTAGCTATGCAGAGATAAAAAAAAATGATTCAAGGAGAACAAAGGGCATACCTAAAAAAGGTTTACTGCAGAGCTGGGATGTAAGAGAAGCTGCTACCATGTAGGGCTTTTTGAAAAAACATATGTAATTGAAAACTGAGGCCCCAAGATATAAGGTTGCAGCTAGCATGCTGGCAGACATTTCAATTTCTAGCTCTCTCACCAACTGCCCCAGATTGTACTCAACTAAAGTGGTAAAAAAGTGAGACCGTGAAATGGTTATGCCCTCGTCAAAACTCCCTGCAGTATTACCCCTCACACAACTAGCATAACAACTTCTGTGTTATGCTGGCTACAGGAAAAACACTTGTGCACAGATGCATACTGTTGTGCATGTTGTGGTACCAAGGTTCAAGTATTCTGCATTTTTCATGTCATAAAAGGGAATAGTTCAAATCTATCATTAAGGCATGGGGCTTTAGTAGTGTGTAATTTAAATATCCACCACGCCTTCCTTCTTAATAATAATTCTCAAAATGATTAGCTTACCTGGTAGGAACAAAAGACACTCCCTTTTGAAGTGCTTGCTCTTCTGCTGGTTTAAGGAGTAACTTGATATGTTTACTACCTTTAACATGTCTAGTTCTTTCTGGGGTTCTGCTGTCTCTTGCCCTGCCTTTGACCTTGGATCTCTACTGTGGGCCTACCTCCTCTTCATCTTCAGTGTCCTCCATATCAAACATATTTTCTTGTCCCTTCCTGAAACCAATTACTGTAGAAGGAATAATACATTTCAAGTGGGAAATGCACCAGGATTTCTGAAGCAAGGGAGTTTACTAACTGTAACTCAAGTGGGGTTATTTACCTGACTACATGTATGTGTAGAGCATACTATGTGGATAAAACAAAAAGAAGTTTGAAGGTTAGGGTAGGGGAACATGAAAGAGCTATAGAAAAATGACATATGAAGAATACCCTGGCAAACCATGTCCAAAAACAGAGAAATGGGAGACATTGTTTCTCATTTCAGAGAACAGGGATACCTAAAATAGTCCCTTGGGGGGAGAGATACAGTATTTTATTAAAGTGATTTATGCAAGTTTGCCGTAACAAATGGGAGTAGTAACCTGAAGAGTTGTGAATCAGTCTACTACCATTCCGACTGCCAAACAGTGCTGTTTTCCATGAAAAAAACTTTATTTTTGTGCTCTGCTTCATTTGCATAACCCTGTCCCTTTTTTTCTCAGTGCTGCAACCCCCAACCGTGACATCATGCAATGGAAACAACGTTTTTAAATGGACACTGCCAGTTTTTAACTGACTCTTCACATTGTTTGCAAGTAACTGTATATAGCATTTTAACATGTGTGGAAAAATGCTAGTGATTTGATTGGCTGAAAGCAACTCAGAGCTGTGTAATCATTGATCCATAATTACACTCCTGAACTACTTACAGCCATTCAAGCCTTTTTGGCCTACCTGTATCACAAAAAAAATTTTTCCAGAAGCTTTTTTACAGATTGTAATGCTGTAAACGCTAGTAATATAAGAGACTGCACTTTGATTAGGGAGATAGAAAATCAGCTATTTACTGTACCCACAATGCCTCACTATGTAAATTTGTATGCAGGCTATTATAATTCTGTGCTCACTACAGAAATAGGAAACTACATCTCTCAGTAAAGAAATTGTCAGCTACATACTGTATGCACAATGCCTTGTTTTGAAAATAAGCATAAGAGAGTTTATATTTTTGAAGCCACTATAGAAATATGAGGCTGCACCTCACAGTAAGGACATTTGAAAACAACTTATTGTACCCACAATGACTTGCTATGTACATCTACATATTAGGTGCCAGTCTGCAGTTACCACTATCAAAATAAGAAACTGCACCTCAGAGTAAGGAACATTTAAGTCAAGTTTATAATTTACCTAGTTGGGGGCGCTGGAGAGCAATATGGACTCACGCATTTCCTTAGCTCCACTACTGCAAATGTTAAATCTGCCTCTACTGTTGTATTTTGACTCACCCATCCTGTCACTGTATTTGAAGGACTGTAAGATGCTCTGAAGAGGTTTCGAACTGAAGGAGGCAGTGAAGCTTGATCAGCAGAATGGATACATTTCTTTCTCCCAAAATAGTCACCAGGAAGACTGCTCTGCAATGGGGGGAGCAAATGTGCAGCTCCCAACTGGAGAAACAAATTCTCTGATTATGTTGCATTCTGAACCAGGCGCTAAGGCAAAGAACACCCAGAAGCCAACTTTGGCTTCTTTATAGGCTTTCTTGTTGGAGCTACAAGTGGACATAAAAGATTCATTTAACAAGGTGCAAACATCACTTTCTGAGATATCCCAGTGCTGTGGGAGCATAGAAGAAAAATTTATCAAAGTTGAAGAATGTGTTGAAATGGCTGAAAAACACTCGGAACAACTGACTGCAAGGGTCCTGACTGTGGAGGGGGCAGTAAATGCCTCTCTTCATGAACAAATAAATATGATGTCAAAACTAGAAAAAACAGAGAATATATTGTTGATGAAAAATCTGAGACTAATTGGGCTTACAGTGAATATTTCTAACTCAGAGTTAAAGACAGAGGTAGAGAAAATTTAAACAATGTTTTTTTTTCCCCGACCAGCAAGTGTTGCTTGAGTCAGTATTTAGACCACAGTCAAGACCTAAGCAAGGAATAAATCATACCTCAGAATCCTTGCCCAGATATGTAATCTGTATGTTCGCATCTTTGAATCAAAGAAATAAAATGTTGTATGCTGCCAAGTTAAAGAGTGTTTTTTTTCTATGAGGGCAATAAGATTCACCTGTACCTGGACTTTTGCCTAACCATACAGAAACGAAGAAAGCATTTTTTGAATTTGAGATCCGAATTTCACCAGGCTGGAATCATTGCAGTATTACAAGCCCCTGCAAGGCTAAAGGTTTCATTCCAGACTTAAGATTACTTTTTTGAAGATGTTGATGCTGCAAGGGCTTTCTATGATAACAATGTTGCTTTGCCTATGGATCTGGGATCAGAACAAGACAGGTCAGAGGAAGAAGAGTCGGTAGACAATACTCAGTACATACCCATGTCCACTTGACTGTTATTTTCTTCCAAATAGCTTTAAAGATAGATTTATTTTACTTACTTCACTTATTCCATCTAATGTGATTTTTTGATAGAGAAGTGGTATTTGCCTGATAAATATTATGATTAAATTATTGTTAGTTGGAAGTTAAAGCTTGGAGTGTGGGAAAGAGAATATATAATAATGGGATATATAAACTGAGAAATGCTCTTAGTATATGATTAGAATCGATTTCATTTTACCCCCCAAAAAAATAATTTATACTTTTTGTATTTGTATTTTGTGAACCTCAATTTTTCAAGATGAGCTTTATTGTATGTTTTTGGTTTTCCTCTTTTTAAACATTTTCTCTCTGAATAAAAAGAAAGTATAAAAAAAAGTTATACTTTACCCAGAATTCCTTGTTGCTGTATGTAAAACATTGACAGCTCCCTTGCATGGCATCATTCTGGTGGCGTGGCTGCACAGAGAAACTGGGAGGGCAGCCAGAAACAAAACACTGATAAAATATCACAGAAATTACCATGACAGATATTTTTTAAAAACAAATTGCAGCTTCAACATCTGAAGCATGGCTGGCAATGGCATATGATATGATGTAAAAGGCATTTGGGAAATTTGCATAAATCACTTTAAGGAGGCAGGCATAGTGGAGACTTAAATGAAATTAAAAACTGCACACCCTGTCGAAAGTTTTGCTTACTTACATGCCAATGAAGCTCCAGGCCTTAATGATAGATTTGAACTATTCCCTTTTAGAAATGAAATGAATAATGCAGAATGCTTGAACCTTGGTACCACACTATGCAGAACAGTATGCATCTATCATAAGAGTTTTTCCTGTAGCCAGCATAACATATAAGTTATGATAAAGTTGTTATGCTAGTTGTATGAGGGTAATATTGGAGATTTTTTCAAAGATCTAATAGTTAAGCATTAAACTTTTTGAAAATAATCTCTATTTGATAAACTTTGATATACCCCTACACAGAAGGTTTAAGAATGTGACCTCTGTATTACCTTTAAGTATGGAGACACTGATAATTGATGAAAGTCAGATTCATAAAATGTTTTTAATGTACTATAGATTTGGAGTGTGAGTGTATGGTTGTCATTATTTTGGGGTTGTTTATATAGTCCATGCTTTTTAGCCAGTAGGTTTTTGAGTCATGTGAGTGTGTGTATTTAATTATTCATTCTATAATGAGTTGCACTATAATGTTATGCACTTTCCTTGCCAGCATGTTTGTTTGTAACTGGCAAGATTGAAAAACAATTTTAAGAGTACTGTCACTTTAAGATGTCTAGCCCTTAAAAGCAGGGGGAACTGAATTGACGGTAGCATGCTGAAAAAGTGCCGAGTATGGGCCTGAAATGTTGGTGGACTATGGAGGATCCAGTGCCTGTGGTATGCTTTGTATGTTTTTAAATATTTAAATAAATTAATCTTTTTAATGAGATCACTGAGCCCCATGCTGGATTTTTTTTCATTTGGTACCCCTTATTACCACCTATTCTTTCCTAGCACTAACCTTGGAGAGGTGTGGGAGGCTGCAACCAAGCTTGAGAGAGCCACCATGGCTTTGTGACAGGCACTTCTGTCCATTAGCATTGATTCCCTTGCCCCAATTGCCAGCCCCTTGCAAAGACAATAGTGGGTGATTCAGAAGGGGAATGTGACCCCCACAGAGTATAACTTTAACAGGCTGTAATCTCAGTGGTGACTGGTGTTCAGATCAGCCAACTGTGACTGGAGAAGGGGGTATGCTTTGTTTTTGTAGAAACCCAACATCTCCTTAATACCATGGAAGCTGCCATACAGCTCTTTCCTTGATTGTGGGGAATAATCTCTGAGGCACTCCACTCCTTACACATGGGTGGGTCCAACTGATAGGTTTCTTGATGCACATGTGACTTCAAAGCAATCCAACCCCTTTCCTGTGATGCTGCCTCTGCAGGATCAGTTCTGAATCGCATCTGTACAGGTTGCAACACATCACAACAGCTCCCAAGCAATTATTTCAAGAATATCACACAAAGGTAAGGCCACCAGGCTTAACAATTTTATGTCTAAAGTTTTTGGCAGCTTAGAACATGCAAGCATAGCAAAGCATCTTATGGAATGGCATCCCGTGAGGTGGGCGCATGGGGAAGGGCACTGTCTGTAACACCGATTCCTTTCTGGCACAATCCCTCCACGGCAATGGGTGGGTAGGGTGACTGGATGAGGGATGGGTGAATTGGGTGACAGAATACCTACTATGTTATGCAGGGGAGCAAGCATGGTGAGCATGGGCTAGGAGGGGAGGAGGAGCTGTAGGGGTGGCACTGTGGTGGATTGCCGAGCTGCATTATGGCATCAGGGGTTGGCTAGTGGTTGGGGTGGGTGAGGTAATGGGTTTGGGTCCGGGCACTGGTGCAAATTTATTGTGCCGGCCAGAACTTTTATTTTTTAATGCTTTCACTCCCCCCGACATGCACCCCCCTGAAGTTGAGAATCCTTTAGTAGGGAGGTGCAGGGGCAAAGCCCCCCACGAGGGTTTGTGTGAGGGGACCAGCCCCACCACAGAAAGCATTAAAATACATGTCACAGCACCATTATCCTGTGCA
Organism: Neoceratodus forsteri; assembly: GCA_016271365.2. Taxonomy (NCBI): domain Eukaryota; kingdom Metazoa; phylum Chordata; order Ceratodontiformes; family Ceratodontidae; genus Neoceratodus; species Neoceratodus forsteri. Next base: position 743,379,603 of record CM057449.1, read on the forward strand.
CTGGGGTTGTCAGAGTGCCAAAAATGTTTTCTGCACTTTGACTGTGCAATAGCGGTGATCACCTTTAGGCATTCAGCCATTATCACATAGAACCTTATGGAATTACAACTAAATATATGACTCAATCTAGATTCCAGAGAGAGAGTTTGTTGTTTAAAATAACTTCCTTTGTGCTCCTCAAAACCAGTTCATGGTATCTGACTAGGAATCACAGAGACAATAACTCAGACCTACATTTAAATTATTGCCAGAGGCTCACTACAGGAGGTTAACTCAGGGTATTGTGTCATGCCCATAACTTTCATTCCAGATGCCTTAGATTCCTCTCAGTGAGTCTAAGATGAGTTAAGCACTCATGACTGTGGTTTGCAGCTCTCTGGGATCCCTGCTAGTGGTCCCAGTTCAGCCTGCCACTACTCACTCTTGTGAATTGAGAACACCCTATGGCTCCTGCTAGCAGCCACAGCAAGTGCTGTCCCACATATATTTAAACAACTCCTATAAGGAGTTTGGTTGCTGCAACAAGTGAGTATTTCAAGTACACCTACAGCTCCAGTGTGCTGATAAAATCTAAGTTTGCAAAATACAGGTAAGAAAACTACTTTATACAGAGCATTTGACATCAAAAGAGCTGAGAAGTCTCTGCTAATATAACAATATGAGCATAGCATATAAGTACTTTTAAATGCCTACACAGTGACTGACATCAGTGTTAAATCAGGATAATTGTGATGACCTGGCTACCCCTTCCAGTGGTCCCAGGAACTAATCATCAGAAAACCTAATTACTTGGCACAGTAACTGATTATCTTTGGGGGCAGACAATAAAATGATGACATTATTGCAAAATAAACCTGGTACCCCTGCTAGCAGTACCTTTGCTTAGATGTATTGTAAAATATTCCAACACAACAGATCCAGAGTATGTTTCTGCAGATATGCAACTGTTTAATATTGCAAAACTGGTAGTTTTAGAGATGTTAGCACTTCAGCTTCCACTAGCATCAGTTGTCTGGAAAAATATTAGCTGAGAAATTGGCAGCACAGTAATCAAATTATGAACATTATCGTATTGTACAAGCATAGAGATTATTAGCTACCTGAACACCCCTACTAGCGATGCCAGGAGCTAAAAGCAATGTCTGACCCACATAAATGAGCACAGAATCTATGCAATGATTTACATCAGGTAATATAATATATAATCAACCTTGTTCCCCTGCCAGCGGTCCCTGAGTTGTATTAAACACCAACAAGAACCTGGTGACCCTGCTAGCATCACTAATTTGTAAAAAGGTACGCACAAATTCATCCAGAAAAGTTTCCTTGCATTGGAAAGTGCTTAAAATTCCCACGCTGGATTCAGACATTCCTGGAATTCGGTGGCACCAAATAAAAGTACCCGCGACCATTTTGTGCTATTTTCTACCCAAAACACTTCCACAGAGACAAGAAAGCTCTACGGACCAAAATTGAGCCACCAAAAATTTTATTTTATGGCCCCAGCTTCTCAAATAACACCTAGCAGCATGGCCATCCCCCCTGCTCCTTTCTAATTTCCAAATCTCCTGCTACATGAGACCTGCAAGCTGACTGGCTCTCAGCTCTCACGAGATCTCGGCCACCATCTTAGAGGACGATAAACAAACAACATTTGGCTAAATCCAATATATCTTGCAATGGAGAATGGAGCTAACAATTGCTACAACTCCTCAAGCCTAAGTCCCCTAACTTTTAACATTGACCATGAGGGAGAACTGAAGAAATTTGTTTTAAAAAACAAAAACATGCTTCTGCCCCAAACTGTGTCCTATTATACAAGCAGAAATGCAGATGATTCCTCATTCAGCTTGCCACAGCTAAGGCAAGGACTAGCTAAGGCATCCTGCCCACCTGCCCCCCCTTAAAGATACATGCCTTCATTATTCCAGAAAAACCAAGACATACAAAGGGGTCAAAAAATACACAGCACTGTACTATACTGGGTCAACATACAAGGAAGTTTGATTAAAATAAAATAACAACTATTTGGGGAAATAGTGAACTTTAATAGAATAATTTCTTTCACTGATATTCACAGTTGTTTTTCTCTCTTAAAAGCATAGTCACATACTAATTAAGGAACCACTACTATGTACTGTGTGTGACAAAAGTAATGCATATTAATGTGAATGCATGACTTAACCCTATTAATTTAATAAAAAAGGTCTTGAACAAGATAATTTATCAAATTTATGAAATCTAAAGGATGCTAAATTTAAAGGATGCTAACAGAGCCATGTATTGTCTGAGATCTTTCAAAAATGACCAAACAGATTCCACAGCCACAGTTACCTGGAAGTCCCTACCAGTGGTCCCAGGAGCTCAGTACATTAGGGGCTGCTAAATAATTAAAGGCCTCATTCCTAAATTGGGCAGATACTCAGAGTTCCCCTACGTGCTGTTCAGAACAAACATACCACCTTACTTAGGTGCCTGATGACCCGGAGCCTCTGTTAGCAGCTGCAGAGTCTATCCATTATTAAATGAGCAAGTGGCCACCTTATAATGTCTAGAGTAGCCTGCCAGCACCCTGGACTTCTAGAATATCAAGTAATGTGTCGCAGTTCCCCATTACAAGCATAGTAGCACCTGAAGTGCTCACTCAAGACATCACTATACAACAGTCTCTGAAGCATTTTCTCAGTCCCTCTGTGCCTCACCTCAAGAGATTTTTATGGCATATTATATCTTTTAAACTCACCACCTTCTTCTATCAAAAAGTAGAGGAGTCTCCTATATCATCTACCTGACCGAAACATCATAAACAAAGTAGGTCTCACGAGAAGGAGGAGGAGGAGGAGAAGCATTGAGAGACTAACCTAACTTGCCTGTCCAGATCGGCAGCCATGAGAAATATTATCACGAGACTTGCTGCTGTGATCTCGGAAAAGCTCTCCACTCACTGCTTATCTATGCGGGATTAAGGGTGTAGTCGGCCGCCAGACAGTGTAGATCGCCTGATAGTCACTGCAGCCATCTTGTGAAGAGCACAACTATGCTCACAAACATTCAACTAGCACAGTGGGCATTGGTTAAATGCACTAACTGATCTGCAACAGCAGACCACAATGCGAATAATTAAATATAAGTAATGATCTGAAAATCAATTAACAATGGGGAAAATATGTTGGGGCAGCACTATTACCACAGCTGTGGGCAAGGCAGCATAACACTGAGTCCCTCACTCACTCACTCCAGCCACATTTAAAGGGACAGTGCACACTTCAAAGCACAGGCACAACAACAGCCTGTACAGTGCAGAACATTATTGATTACTGTGCAGGGAAGAATTAAGGAAATAATAAATAAATAAAGCAATATATCTAATCCCTCCAACACCACCTCTCTATGTATCCTTTCTCAGCTTACTACAATGGCCAAAACAAGAGCTGCAGCCACACACAATGTGCCGCTAGCCCAAAACAACTAACATACTGTGTGCATCAGTTGCAGAAGATGCACCATGCCACCTGACCAGGAGGACGCTGGGGAGGACAACAATGAAAACACAAAAGACAAGGCACAAGTATGCCACCTGCAATCCCAAATCCTCTGCTGGGCAGAATTTAGACACAGCATCAATTCCCCACCAAAATAATCAACCAATGCAGGCACAACTAGTGTAAAACACCATGTGAAATAAAGTCAGGTACTGGCAGAACTAGAACCCCACTCACCACAGCTGGACTCAGAAACACACTCCACTCTAGAAACAGAGATGGAGGTGGTTACATAAACACTAACGTCCAAATGGTGTTTGCCTGATCAGATACAGGCATTAGTGTGAAACACAATGACGAAGGTGGGTTTGACACATCATCTTCTACCCACTACCCAAGCAAATCCCCACATCTTAATGGCACACTGCCATGCCACTTGCCTGCTAATAATGCCATACACCTTGAGTAGCCTCTACATAGTGGCCACTCTACTGGGAAGCCCAGCACAGTGGTACATGCTAGAGTCCAAAATGTCCATAAACATTCTGAAAATCAGGCATATCCTATGCACCACTGCACATCACAAGGCTAGTCAGAAAAGGAAAAATTCCTCATATGCTCGGACAATCAGGTTATCATCTCCTATATCAACAGGCAAGGAGGAACAAAGAGGAGCTTTGCAAAGAGGCGTAAGACTCATTCCTTGGGCAAAAAAACATCTGCCAAGCACATTAGCCATACACTTGGCAGGCAGGCTGAATACCACCACAGACAGATTAAGTCACCAGTTAATACATCTGGGAGAGTGGAAGATTCATTCCAACATATTCCAAATAATCAACAGACATTGGGAACTGATAGAAATAGACTTAATGGCCACCAACAAGAACAATCAGTGCCCCAGATTCTACTCTTGCTTCAAGGATCACAAATCCAAGGGAGTGGATGCACAATCAGCTACATGATCATTCCAGGTAACCTACATCTTTCCACTGATACTACAGGTTCTGAAAGAGATATGCAGAACTAGAACCTGGGTGATAATCACCCCTCATTGGCCCAGGAGAGCATGGTTCACCATGATAGTGACAGTAGCACTAGACCACCCATGGACACTACCATTCAGGAAAGATATTCTCACCCAGGGATGAGTACATCACCTCAGTCCCAACAATCTCAAACAAACAGCCTGGCTCCTGAAAAGGAGAGACTGTTAAGAGAGGGATACCACCCAGTGGTCGCCAACACTATGGAAAAACCCCATTACCTCAAAATATCAGAGACATTCAAGAATATTCCACAGGTGGTGCAAAGAAAAGAAAAAAAAAACATACAACCTCTAATGGCCACAGTGCCCAACATACTTCTCTTCCTTCAGCAAGGTCTGGATAAGGGACTATCTCCTGCATCCCTAACAGTGCAAGTAGCAGCAGTCAATTCAATCTACATCCTAAGATAAAACAATGGACCACTCCCTGGGACCTCAGCTTAGTACCCAGGGCTATGACCAACTCACCATCTGAACCTCTAGAGTCACTACCACTCAAATGGCAAACACTTAATCCTTATGGTCACTATATGTTCAGCTAGATGCATAAGCAAACTACAAGCATTATTCCACAGACTGCCTTATCTGGTATTTCATGATGACAAGATCAACGTAAAGATGATCCCTTCCTTTCTACCTAAAATATGCACACCTTTTCACACCAAACAGGATATCGAAATACCTGTATATATGCCTGCAGACAAGGTAGATAGGGACCCTCAACATCAACTGCTAGCCATGAGGAGAGTAATGTCAACTTACATCACAAGAACGGCAGACATATGGCACATATTGGCTTAAGTCTGCCATCACAGAGGTGTATAAGGCCTCAAATCATACACCACCAATGAAAATTGAGGCCATTCCACTACAGCAATAGCTACATCATGGGCTGAGAGAAACATGGCCACAGTAGAGAAAATTTGTTCTGCTGCTACATGGGCATCAATGCACATATTCACAAAACAATACAGGGTAGATGTAGCACTGGAAGCAAAAACTAACTTTACTTAAGTAGTGTTGTTAGCAGCAAGGTTGAGCATAACATAATGAACTGACTACCCACCCTTCTCATTAGGGTACTGCTTTTTACATCGAAACCCATGTCTAAGGAGTGTGGAGTGCCTCACAGATTATCCCCCACAATGGTAGTTTACTCACCTGGTAAAGGTGATTGTGGGGTATACATCTCTGAGGCACTCCACAAACCACCCAGGTAGTCAGTCAGAGACAAAGGACTCATAGATAAGCTTCAAGAAGTAACAATCAGCATGCCGTATTGGCCAGAAATTTTAGATTTGTATGACTAAGAAATTAAGAGAGGACCCTCATGGGCCACAGCATTTTTGGTAAAACATAATAAATGCCTCTACCATAATTTATTTAACATGCTAAGATACATATCAGGAAACATTGTGCTGCCTACTAACAAGTCAAAGAGTTGTTGGTTACAGATTAGGTACAGCTTTTGAAGAATTCAAACTGATCCTGGAGAGGCAGCATCACAGGGAAAGGGGGTTAGACTTCTTTGAAGTCACATGTGCATCAAGCAACCTATCAGGTGGACACAACCCATGTGTAAGGAGTGTGGAGTGCCTCAGAGATGTATACCCCCACAATCACCTTTATCAGGTGAGTAAACTACCATTGCTACTGCAGCCAGAGCAACAGTCTGTATCAGGTTTCATTACAGTTCATGTTCACATTAGTGAGGCATGGTTTATTATTATTACTGCTCTGGTATTTAGCTTAGTTTTATTGACAGCATTTCCCACTGACATTTGACGTTAACATATAACTTCTGCTCTTTCTCTTGCTTATTCATGCAGAAATATGTAAATCCTGACTGTGTAAAAAGTAACAAAAATATTACTTCTGAAAGTGGCAGAGAATGATTTTAAAATTAAACTGGAGAAAAGCCCATAATATTAGTAGACAAACTTGAATTTACATTGATACAACATGCAATAAAATGCTATAAGGCTGAACTGTTCTAAGTATCACAACAGCTGAGTTAAGGGATACTGTAGTATCAAGTAAGTCATAGGCTACTGTGTCTTTCCTGTTGCTTGTGAAATGCAACTGAAAGAAACCTGCCACCAAAATGTATTTTAAAAATAGTTGTTTGACATTTTAATTCAAAAGGCATCATTGAACACGGTATCTGGTGTCAGATGTTGGTATGTTGGCATAGCAGGAGCACATAACTCAGGCCAGATTTTCAAAGAACTAAAAAAATGTGCATGTGCGAAATAAATGTTTTTCAAGATTTTTTTTGTATGCACATGGTTTTGCAACTGTTTCTGTGATTTATGGCAGCTTGCAGATAGATTCTATGCACAGCTGTGCTGAAGAAATGTTGTTCCAGGTGCTACCAGGTGTAACATTCCTCTGCAGCTAAGCCTGCCATGCACTCACTGTCCTTGTGCACAAAATGTTGAAAATAGCATTTCCACTGGCACAGAGATTTTTTTCTCTGCATTGGCAGGTTGCATATCAGGACTTAGTCCCTGGGCAATTCAAGCCTTTGGAATATAAGGCCCATGGAGTCCCACATGGGAGCTGCCTGTGGGACAAGGGCATCATGGAAGTGAGACCTCAGCTTCTGCCTGTCATTCACATATCCCTGCCAGCTGCCTGACAAAAGGCATTGACTTCAGCTGGAAAGCAGTCTCATTGCAAATGAGTTTAATGCTCAATGTTTTTTACCTTAAATAAACAAACAAACAAACAAACAAATATGTCCAACCTCCCAGGTGGTGGCAGGGGAAGCCATGGTGACCCCATTTGTTGGGGGGGCAACAGGTGGCAAAAAAGGGTGGAAAATACATTTTATAAAGTCAAACAAAGAATCACTTGCTGCTACTATGCTAAGCCCCTTTAAAAGGCAACTGCGTCTATTCCTCCCCACTACCTCACACTGTGACTGCCTCCCCTAAGCCATGGTCATCACCCTCTACCTTTGTTGGAACTGTTATCAGCCTTCACAACCCTGTCTTTGTGGCACCAGCCTCCTCCCCCTCTTACTCTGCCCCTCTCATTCTCTCATCCCCGCTCTTCCGACCCACTCATACCATTGGCCACTGGCCCCTGTCCCCCTCTTTCTTTTCATCCCTGTTCTGACAATGACACCTTCAAGCCGGCTTCCTCTTGACTCCTTCTGATCATATATACCATTTCACCTTGGATACTGTAAATAAGCTAGCTAGTATTGTTCTACTTTAACATGTTGACTGAACTATTTATGTATAAGTAATGTGTATGTTACTACTGTTACCATTGTTTCCCATTGTTGTATGTTACCCCCCCATCCTCCGACGTGGAACCTTTGTAAACGAGCAGTTCCTGCTCAAAGGTACTTGTAATCCTAGAGTTTAATAAATAAATAAATAAAATAAACCTTCCGATTGAGTGTCATCCAAAGGATTTTTGGTTGACAACCACATGTGTCATGTGACATTCTCCTTAAGTTTCATCTTTGTGATTTTACAACTTCTTTTTGCGACTGTCCCTGACACCAGACATTAACAGCTGCCCTTCAGAACCCTCCCATAGGTTGTTCCAGCCCTGATATGCTCTTTATTTCCCTTGAACTGTAACACCCCATTTGGGGTTGCTCACTGCACCTGTTCAAGTGCAACTTTATCTACCTTTCATTACCTTGTGGTACTGTTGCACCCTGCACAGAATATTGGTTTGCACGTCTGTAATGTTTTGCATTGGAGATGTTGTACTGCTCAGTATGTCTTTGCTGGTAACATTTCTGAAATAAATACAGTAAGTAAGTAAAGAAATGCTGTATGGCAAGCCATTGACGTGAGCTCCTGCACTTCACATGCAAGTAAGATAACTGGGGATGGGAATTGCTCATTAAAGTTTCTTGTCATGTAATGATTATTCCTCTCCTTCCTCACTTAGCACTTGCTTACACAGTCAGCCATTTAAGTCTGTTTTACAAACCTCACAGATGGATGACTTAAGCTAGCCCTGTCTTAACTTGTTGTTGCTAGGTAACACAGACTGGTCTTAGTGCTGGTCTTATTTTCTCGAGCTGTCACAGTGTATTCAAGATGGCTACCGAGGTGAAGAAAATTAACTTCTCTGAGGAGGAAAAACTAACATTGGTTGAGGAGATTGTTATCCGAAAAGAAATTATTTTGGGCAAGTTTGGGCCAAATCTGACAAATAGTGAAAAAAAGAAGGCTTGGGATGAGATCACAGAAAAAGTCAATGCAGTTAACCCATCTGTTATTAGAACAACAAATGAGGTTCGAAAAAATGGAAAAATCTACTGTCTGATGCCAAAAAAGAGGTGACCAAGAAAAAACCTAAAACTGGAGGAGGTCCATTTCAACCTATAACTGTACTGACAGAGTTAATTATGAATATCTATGGACCAAGTTCAGAAATTTTTTTCGGTATCTTTGGAGGTATAGAAACATGTTTTGAAACTCCTTCTGAAGATACAGCAGCTGTAGTACTGCCGAACAGCACTGTCAGTGATCATCTACATGTGATGTGTCAATGGCAAGCAGTAACGGTAAGATTTATGATTTCATTTCATGTAACTTTACTTCAGTACTAAATGTCATGATGTTACATTTTCCCTGAGTTTGTTTTCATTTTACAGCAGGTCTTGGTCATGAAGTATTTACCAGTGCATGTATTTGGACATGGCATCTCTTTTATGTGGGGTTGATAAAGTGCTTTATTTATCAATCTGAGTATATATTTTATCTGCTGTTTCAGTCAGTCAGACTGCTGCCTCATATATTGTTTACCTTGCCATTTAGTCAGAAGCAGCATGGGAGATAAATAGCTTGTGCCATCTACGCACACACACCCTTGACTGAGCAGCCTGCAATTATATTTATCAAGTGAAGTCGGTGGTGCTGTGGAAAATGGCAAATGGGCACAAAAAGTATTATCAGAGACAAATGGATCAAGGGACAGCATTGTGAGGAAGAAGTGCAGTGCTACAGGAAGTGTGTGTGAGTAAGTTTAATTTCTACTAGTCAGGACAGTGATCAAGGGCATAGCTACTGATATGCCAGGCACGCCAGGGCATGCTGCAGACCAGCGGGTGGGGTGACAGGGGCAGTTGGGCGTGCCCATAAATTCTTTTTTCTTTCCCCACAGGTTTTCTGGATGGCAATCTTTGCAAGTTTTAGGGAGGAGTTGAGGTCTAAACCCATGACGTGGCCCCTGACACCCCAGTAGCCCAGCCTCAACATACAACTGCAACACTGAAGGATGAGACCAGGTGGCAACAGATCCAAAGGGGACGACCGAAGACCAAGTCGAAGCCATAGAACACTGTGCAGCTCCCTCCGAGTGAAGCCAAGACCTGCAGGGGCAGATCGAAGAGTCGACAGCGCAAGGTACATCTTTCAGACAGGACTGGCTGTTCTGCATACAATACACCTGTCAAAACCACAAACTGATTCAAGCCTCTGCATGACCTCCTGACAGCTTTAAATCTAGATGACCCAACTGAAGATGGAACTGCACTGTGTCCGAATGCTGTTACGGAGGATTTTGCTGGTGACTAGACCTCCATTCCCCACAAATGGGCAGACTGCATGCAGGAGGCCCCAGCTGGTCTTTTGCCCACCATGCTTCTGGGGACCGAGGCCTTGCCTAAGCCAGGAAGATGAAATCCTCTGCAGGTATAGTTTAGTAGTGGTATCCCCAAAGCTAAAGTCCCCCTATCTTGCTGAAGAAGAGATTTTACCAATCCCCTTACATGTGTGCTGTTGTTCAGGGGTGCTCTTTCTGTCCAACATCGGGGGGGGCAGTCAGCAATGGGATGACGTTCATCTCAGCCCCAGTTTCCCACTCCATAATGTTTGGCTCTGGGGAGTGCTACTCTGCATGGGACTTTACCACTAGTTTCAAGAAAATGTTTTGTTTGGGCTGTTATGCCTGCCGGTAGGTTAATGCTGAACATAGTTAATATGACATGGAGCAGGCTGACTAGGGAGTATACATGCCTGGAGCCTTATGCACCGCATCACTTATTGGAGCAATAGCTACTCCGAGAGGCTCATTTCATGAAGGGGAAACTGTGGGCTGGGTCTCCATATGAGACGGGGAGCAGAGTGTTACATGCCAGGAAGAGCTTCCAGACATAGTGGCTTCAGAGAGAAGCCCATGCCACCCCCCCTTGGAAGATGCAGGGTAAATGGGCTGCTGCCTAAATCATATAGTGTGCTCCCAATTGCATGGATAGCCCCCACTGTTGTTCGAGTTCACTGCTTTCTCGATGGAAATAATAATCTGAAGAGGTATTAGGTGAGGGTCTCCTTTAGGAAATGTTGTGATTGAACTGCTGATGGAGCCACTTGGCTACAAACCTCAGAATATGTTCAGAGTGAAATTCGATGCAGCCTCTATGGAATAATGTGGGATTGATACCACAGGGCACTCACTCTAGGTAACCGGGGAATCTGATGGGTATTAACCACTGATACCATAATGGTCCCAAAGCTGAACATGCCCAAAAGGAGAACCTGTTTTATCTTTCCTTGCTCCCTACCTGTGGACCTGGCTACAGTGAGTACTAGACCTGGCTGATATGCACCTAGAGGTTCTGGATACACCTGCCCCCACAGGGATAGGGAAGTAGAAAATGTATCCCTATTAGTGGGGTACTAGGTAGGCTACACACCCTTCTCTCTATGACTGATGTTAAGCTGTCGCAACAGAAAAGGGATTGGTGCTGGGGGCACAGTTATGCCCTTCCCCTGGAGTGGACTGCTGGACCATTGGAGGAGGGTGAGCAAGCATCCACTTCTAGGCTGCAGCAGGCAGTTGGTTCTCAAAGGTTTGACTTCAGTCTGAGGTTAATCTAGTGTTCTACCTACTGTTATTGGGTTTGTCATGTATCTCATTATGCATGGGGGCATCTTGGATGTTGTTAGAGATGCCACCCCTAGATTTTATATTCCTTTGTGTAAATATTGTATTTGGTTAATAAAGGGTATAGTCCACTGTTTCAGCACCTACTGCTAATATATAGTAAAACTAGAGTGGTGCTAAGTAACTGGAGACATAGAAGGTATCCAAGAATAACTGGGGAAGCAGGGAAGGACCTGTCTGAGATCTTAGAATTTAGGTTAGATCTAGATTTGAATCTTAGGGAAGTAGGGGAGATCTGTGGTACTACAATATCTAATTGATATTTGTTCATACACAGAATGGAGACACCATCCTTATGGCTAGCTTACCAGATGTGATGGCCACTACCTGGAATGTCAAGGGCCTTAACTCTCCAGCGAAAAGAAAAAAACAAATCCTGTCCAGACTTAAAAACTGGGCACCCAGGTTGCATTTTACAAGAGACAAAACTAAGCTCTAAGGAAGCAAAAAGCTGGTGAGAGATTGGGTGGATGTGGAATCACACAGTGTCTCAGGCTTGGCTAAGAGGGTGTCTCAATTTTACTTCACCGTAAATTGCAGTTGCAGCCTTTAGAAGTGCATACAAGTGAGGATGGAGGTGGATAATCATTTATCTACCCCATAGGGCTAGTGCTGTTAATTAATATGTACACCCTAATGAAGATACCCCGCCTTTTTGACTCCTGTCGCATACAATTATGGATGCATCCTATGATAACCAGATGTTCTCTTGGGAGGAGAGTTTAACCTGGCAATGGATTACTTGCTAGACAGAACCAATGCTAGGCCTGAATCACATACTAACTCTCCACATGCTGAAGAAAGCTATAGCCCTACACCAACTGTCTGACGTGTAGGCCTTTCCCATCCATGGACAGGGACTATACATCTCTGCCCCAAGGGCCATGAGCAGCAGGCTAGACTATTGATTTACCTCAGGCAGTATGACCGCTGCCACAACGGGTGACCATGGCTCCACTTTATATGTCGGATCATGCCTCAGTGGTCTTGAACCTGCCTAACTGTCCAGCACTGTAAGAAATCTCTCTATGGTGACTAGACCCACATCTCTTACATGATAGGGATTTTGCTCCTTGGCTTAAAAGTGAGACAGAATTGTACTTTAAGGATAACCTGGTGAGTCATCCACAGCAGCTAATATTTGGGAGGCATACAAGGCCACTATACAGGGCAAAATAATTAGCGTTGCGACATATAAGGCGTAAACTGAGAGAAAAGGAACAAACACATTTGGAGGAGGACAAACTTAAGAATTTGGAGAGCCAATATAAACTGAATTCTTGAGCCTAAACAACCCCAACTAGTGTCAGATCTCACAGCACTTTAGCTCCAACTTAATAGCCTTGCTACCTGGAAACCTGAATTTTATCTACAACGGGTACAGTTTAAGTACTGGGTGGATGGAGAGCAGGCTAGCAAGCTCCTAGCATATTGTTAAAGCAGGCAGGCAGAAAGGGCCATTTCACAGCTAAAAGATAAGAATGTTGAACTGTCCCGAACCATAAAATGATTAATAAGATAATGATGGATTTCCACACAAATTTATACTCCTCTCAATTGGCGTGGAACTGGTTCCCCGATGAAATAAAGATAGTTCGGGGGTGTAGCGCCCCATCCCTGTCCCTGCCCAGGGGGCAATCCGAGGCTACATGGAGGGAATACCACGGTACAGGTAGGACGAGGCTGGGGCAGACGCAATTAGTGACTCCCAAGGAGGCGGAGTCTAGGGGGCAGGGGAGGAGCATAATCATAAATAAAGAAAAAAAAAAAAGAACTATGAGGTGGTTCCAAACAGATACTGCATCATCTCCAGCATGGCTAGGCATGAAAAATATCTTCTGCATGGGATCCCCTTATCGGCATATCTCGGATACTTCCTGCCCAAACAGTATCAGTGCTGGATTACAATTCAGAGCTCCCATATGGCCTGGCAGAAGGTAGCCCAAAAGGCCAAAATGTATATTGACCCAGGCCACCACATCCCATTATGGAAAAAAACACACCTCTGCATTGATCGCAACCCAATCCAGTGGGAGGATGGGCCAGGAAATCAATTGTAGGTATATGCAACCTACTGAGCCCAGAAGGTGTCACTATAGATTTTCCTGGATCTTCAAGTCAGATATGGGCTGCCTAAAGGGACTTTTGGAGATACCTTCAGATTAGAAACCTGCTCAACTACTGGGAAAACAGAAATGTGGTTGTGTGATGTGAAAAGAATAAGCACTAAAAACCCCTCCCTATTAAAAACTGGGTTAGCAGGTAAAATACAGATCCTTATAGGACAGTGCTCACCCCTCCCTCCCAGCCAAAGCACGGTGGGAGTGCATGCTAGCACACCGATCACAGGGGCAGAGTGGCGCCAGGGATGGGTCAGAGCTCACCAAGCCTGCAACTACCAGAGTAGCTTCCTTATCCAGAATAAAGTGATGCACCTGTGGTACAGAACCCAATCACAACTGTAAGTGATGGGACTAATCGAGACAGACAACTGCTGGAGGTGCAAGGCCCCTACTGCGGATCTGCCACATATCATCTGGTTCTGCCCCTTCCTGCAGCCTTTTTGGTCTGCTATTGTTCTCCATTGTTCCACAATTCTGGACACCCCCTTCCTCTTGGACCCGAGATTATGGGTCTTAGGTCTCCCTCAGACTTTACATCTGTCAACCCCTCATCATTTGTGGATTATACAAGCATCTGTGGAGGCAAAAAGACTGATTTTGAGAAAGTGAAGGACGCTGATATGCCATCAGTACAAGACTGGCTGATGGCCTTGGAAACCTTAGCTAATCTGACTAGAATAACTTATTACAGCAGGGGTAACATGAGTAAGTACAAGAAGATCCCCCTATCTAACCCATATCACTGACTGTAGCAAGGATCTGGTTTGTAAACATACAAAGGATAGGTTAAAGCTTCCTTAAAATAGTTCCAGGGTATGGCTCGATATATTGGTCTTAATTATATGTTGTTTCTTCAGGTACCACGAAGTCTCAACTGTGAATAGCCACGTAGTCCCCAATCTTCACTCCCCGTAGGTGAAGAAGGTTTTCTTCCTCCCCAGTAGCAATACAGTACGGTATATGCTATACATGCTTCTGTATCACCAGTTAAAAGATCTTGGTCCTGACGGGTAAGTCAAGGGGAATCCTTCTCTATTGTTTTTGTTACTGCTGAGATGTCTATAGCCCCATAACTGTCTGATGGTGCATAGGTGAATATGTTAATGGGCTTACAGGATAAATGTATGCATGCTGTTAGATACTATGTCTGCATAAATTGGAAATTGCTCAATAAAAAGATTAACTGTAAAAAAAAAAAAACCTTCGGCATAACCATAGTCATGGAGAGGAGTACTAGGCCCCGAAGGAGCCAAGAAAATATTATCCATAAATAGTAAAGTCTGATACTAAATGCCAAGCTTTAGCTATTCCATTTACAGAGGGCATATCTTTATCAACCACTGATGTCTCCCTTGGCCTTTTATGTGGAGGGGCAGCGGTGTGTTTATCTTTTTTAGTCTTTCTGGCAGAGACTGGAACAGAACCCCACTCACTATATCTTTTAGAGGCTTGGCTAGAATTTTTTACTTTTATCAGACTTATTTTCATTGGGGTCATTAAAGGACTTATAAATACCTTTGTAAAAGCAGTAAAAATGCAGACTAACAGACTCCTGTGTGATTGTTACAAGTAAATATTTCTGTTTGCTCCGACAGCCCAGGTTTCAGGCCAGTTGTCTCAGTGGTGCAGCTGGTTAGTACAATCGGACCGGTATTCCAGGTGGCCTGGGTTCACCCCACACCCAGATGATTCTGAAAATAAGAATACATTTCCTAGCCCTCCTTATCCAGTCAAACAAACCAAGGTGGTTTCCAGACTCTGAGGGCACTCAAGCAGTATATTCAGAATCCTGCACTTGAATTAACTGTGTGCTGCCTGCGCTGCAGCACCTATCTCAACCAGCCTCACGCTGGAGTCTGGCTTCAGAGACAAACCCTGCCCAGGTACTGGCATAATGCAACAAACTGTCATTACCCACAGGCTGGGCCCAGTAGGCTTTTTTCTTTATTATCGCTATTTAGCTCCGCCCCCACACTTTCAATGTTGGTTTCTGCCTAAGCAAATTTATTCTGTAAACGATATTTACATAAAGTATTTCTGGCAATGCAATAAGGTTCAGACTAGAGTTCAGTAAAGTAACATTGTGCTGCTCAGTTTTGCCGTCTGCAGCCTTCATTAAATATTCTTATGGGAAGAGGCTCCACCCACTACCACAAGTAGAACTACAATCAACAATATTTTCTGATCAATACTGCATCAGGGATGTTGGGAAGGAGCCCCAACAAGCCATAATATTTAGTGAACTCTGTTACTATAGCAATACTAAAGCACAGAAAATAAAGCAGGGGTCTGGGGGCAGAGCCCCCAAATAAGTAATAATATAGTACTGAACTCTGACATGCTGTAATGATGCATCCGGGGGGGGTCACATCAAGTACCTAAGTCTCATCCCTAATTATAACGTTTTGGTGTCAGTGCTTGGTTGGTTATTGGTTTTGGTGCTCTTTATGCATTTGTTTTGTTGGTGATGTGGTGGCATGTCTAGTGTTGTGTGTGACTGGACCTCTGTGTGACTCGCTACCTTGATGTGGTACAGAGGCTTGGCACAATGCAATATTGTAACCAAAAGCCAGTCTGTTAGTTTGACAACTGCCTGTGATGTGGCTAATGGTGTGCTGGTTTTCAACAGAGAAAATGACGCTTGTGTCGGGTGAGGGCATGAACAGGGCATGGACAGTGGGGGGGGGGTTACTCACCCTAACAAGGGGGGGACTAGCAGTGAGTCCACATGGTGTGCAGATCTGAAATTCCTGGTTACACCCGAGCGAGTCAGTGCTGGTTTCCTGTCACGTCATTCAGTAGCATAGAATCTTACTTCGAGAGGGCTCTTGCAGTAGGTAATTACATATAGGACTGACGCCGGCCGGCGGCAGGACCTAGAAAAATTTCTAGCTAGCGGTCCCTGGCGTGGGACCGCCCCACGTCAGGTGACCGGCAAATCAAACGATGTCAGTATAAAGGCGGTCCCAGGCGCCCGCCCAACACAGTTCTTTCCCGCAGTTAGCTACGGTAGCACCTGGCGGTTAAGTTCGTTACAGTTCTGTCTCCTCGTCGTTTTTTTTTTTTCCGAAGCTACAGTTTTTCTGTTCGATCGGTAGGTGAGCGTCGTTTCATGTTGTTCCCCTCTAAAAACAAGTGCGATTTGTGCGGCGCCCAACTGCCACACAAGGACGGTCACTCCCTCTGCCTCCTCTGCCTAGGCCCTGACCACGCAGTTGATAAGTGTCCGCACTGCCTATGGTTCAACGCGGCAACCCGCAACCGACGCCAGCAGTCCCTCGAAGCCCATCTCCTGAAGAAAAAGATGTCTGCGATGGAGAAAGAGCTGAGAAAGTTAAGGCAGGCGTCGACTTCTCCGGAAGGGCATAAAAAGAAGGACAAGGATAGGCACCGGGAGAAGGCCTCCTCTTCCGCGACTCTGGCCGGGGTCGCGGGTTAGGTAACTTCCCCTCCGGGGGATCCTCCGACGGCAGCCTCCAGGGGTTTGGAGGCGGCGGCCCGCCTTCAGGCTCGAGTCTGGGCCTGTGGGTGTCTCGGGCCAAAGGAGACTCTAGCCCTATGCGGTCTCACATCTCTGGCCTACTGGTGCGGGCGCCCCATAAGCAGGCGTCGGCTCCTCCGACGTCCGCCGGGAGAAGGCCCCTAAGTCGCCCGACCCTTCTGGGCGGCGCCGGGCTGTCTCTCCCTCCGACCGGGCCTCTCTTCTTCCTCGGCTCGTCTCGGACGTGAGAGCACTGAAGTCGGACGCCGGCTCCTCCGACGTCCGCCGGGTTTTGACCCATAAGTCACACGTCGGCTCCTCCGACGTGCGCGGGTCCCAGAGCCTACGTCGGAACCACCCTCTTCCATCGTGCCAGGCTCTCCACAGCCTTCGCTGCCATCAGGGGAGCCCCAGTC
The DNA here is from genome assembly GCA_016271365.2 of Neoceratodus forsteri. Classification (NCBI taxonomy): domain Eukaryota; kingdom Metazoa; phylum Chordata; order Ceratodontiformes; family Ceratodontidae; genus Neoceratodus; species Neoceratodus forsteri. Next base: position 743,397,074 of record CM057449.1, read on the forward strand.
CCCTGCCTGACTCAGGGGATTTTTCACCACCTTCCCCAGATGAGACTAGGAATCCTGGGCTTCCGTCAGATCCCCCCACTGAGAACCCGGATCTGACGCCGGTTCCCCCGACGCCGGCCCCACGACGCCAGCCAAGCCGACATCGGCCCTGCTGTCGCCGGACCCGACACCGGCCTCTCCGACGTCAGCAGGGGATTATTTCCCTCCTCTGGGCCCTCCACCCCAGGGGCCATTTCCGGCTGATCCGCCCCTGGAGTGCCCGGCAGGACCGTCTGCTCCAGCAGCTCCTCCAGCGCCTTGGTACCCACCCGTCGTACCCGGCGCTGCGGTCTTCCCGGCCCGCAGTACCCGCGCCACCATACCCGGGCGCCGAATCCTCTGGCTCCGCAGTGCACCAACGCCACACCTGCCTCCGACTTATCCGCAGACGGGTTTTGGGTACTCTCCCACAGATATCCTCCGCTTCACTATCCCCTCCTCCTCTTCCACCGCCCCCCAGGCCGCGGTGGATTTGCAGAGACTCTTGCCTCCTGGTGGGCTGAGGCCAAGGCTCAGCTCACCAGAGAATCGAGAGCAGTCTTACGACGACGGTGCCTCCACTGGTTCCTGTACGCCCTAGACGGCGCTCTCCCTCCCCTCCTCCAGTTCCCTGGGGTCTCCCCTCGGGTTCCAGAGAGGGACAGGACACGCATTCTGGGACTCTTCCCACGGAACACGTTCCTCCCCCAGACGGGTGAGGGAGTCTTTTTCTGCATCAGATTCTTCCTCTGTGGTCCTTTCGGACTCCTCGGAAACCTCCGCGGGAGTTTCTGATAAAGACGAGGAGCTACGTTCTCCGTCCAAACCCCGGCCGAGGACTCCTCCGAGGTCTCCTCTGGAGGATCCTTCTTTCACAGAGTTACTTAAGAAAATCCAGGAGGTCCATCAGTGGCAGTCCTTAGATCCAGATCCTCAGCGGGTGAAACTCGCCGAACATCTGGATTTGCCCTTACGGCCCCTACTTTAGTGCCACCCTGGATCGAGCCTCACGCCCACCTTGTTTCCACTATTTGGAAACAACCGTCGGCCTTAGCCCCACTTCCTAGGAAGTCAAACAGGCTATACCAGGCTCCGGAGGGTGTAGACTTTTTAGATTCTCACCCCCATGCCGACTCGGTCGTGATCAGGGCCGCTCACGGCCGGTCCGCACATCCTAAACACCTGAGCTTATCTCCCCCGGATAAGGAATCTCACCTTCTGGATCAGTTTGGAAAGAAGATCTACGCTTCCTCCACACTGGGTATAAGGGCCCTGAACTATGTAGCTCACATGGGGGATTACCAGAAGGCCGTCCTTACCCAGGCGGAATCTAAGATCGACTCCTTGCCAGACTCCCAACTCAAGCAGGAGTTGGCCGATCTAGTCCATTCTGCTCGTTCGGCCAGCCGTCACATGCTAAGGACGACATACGATGCAGTGGACACTGCTGGACGGAGTTCTGCGTTTGCCGTTAGCCTTCGGCGCCACATGGCTTCATGTATCAGGTCTGGTCCCGGAGGTGCAATCCGCCATTCAAGAGGCACCTTTCAGGGGTTCCGTGCTTTTCGGCGGTGATGTCAAGGACATCATCACTGACTTGCAGGAGAAGGAAACGGCTCTTAAATCCATGGATTCACTGTACCGTCCCCATCCTCCGCAGTGCCGTCCCTTTTGCAGACGCAGCCGGCCTCAAGCGAAACCCCAGGGAAGGCGGGCCACTAGCGCCGGGCCCCGCAGCTGCCAGGCCCCCACCGCCCAAAAAAGCGGTGGGCACTCCAGCTGCGGCGCGCTGCCTCACACCACCAGACCCTCCTCTCCCACCGCCTCCGGACACTCCGGAGGAACCAGTAGGAGGGAGGTTCTCCCTCCACCTCCCGGAGTGGTAGAGGATAACTCGATTCATGGGTGCTTCAAATCATCGCAGAGGGACACTCCACAGAGTTTCTACAGAAACCTCCACGTCACCCCCCTCTGAATTCCGCTTATTCAAGGGACCATCTTCCTCTGGTCAGGGAAGACATCTCAGCTCTTCTTTCAAAACAGGCTATAGAACCCGTTCCTCCTCACCTCTATGGAACGGGGTACTATTCCCACTTCTTCCTTGTACCAAAGAAGACAAGAGATCTCAGACCTATTCTCGATCTCAGCTCCTTGAACCTGTTTGTGGAATACAAAGGTTCAGGATGCTCTCCTTTAATCCTTCTCCCTGCTTCGGCCGGGCCAATGGCTTTGTGCTGGATATGCAGGATGCGTACCTGCACATCCCCATTCACCCTTCGACACCAGTACCTCAGATTTGTGTTCCAAGGGTCCATTACCAATTCCGGTGCTTCCGTTTGGCCTTCTCGGCTCCTCGAGTCTTTACCAAATGCCTGGCGGTGGTAGCGGCCCTGCGTTCTTTGGGAGCTCAGGTTTTCCTACCTGGACGATTGGCTCCTGGCGGGTCCGCCCAGGAGGAACCCTGCATTTTCTCTCCTCACCCGCAGGTTTTACCAACCTGGGTATTCCCATCAACCTCTCCAAATCTCTTCTGGAGCCTTCTCAGGAGCTCCAGTTCGATGAGGCGATTCTCACAACTTTGTGCAAAGCCTTTCTGCCTCCGGACGGGGGTTTCCCTCCAGTCCAGATTTCCCTCCTACTGAACTCCAGGAGGGTTCGGCGGGTCGGTGCTCCGTCTGCCTGGGGCTCATGGCGGCTGCCATCCCGACGATCCCACGAGCACGCCTCCACATGAGAATATCTCAATGGACTCTTCGATCTCAGTGGGACCAACGAGTAGATGACCTCGATCTTCCGATCCTGATCTCCTCGCCGATGGTCAGAGATTTAAGTTGGTGGATGGTACAAGAGAACCTCTTCAGGGGGGTCCCCTTCTTTCATCCTCCCCCCGATCAGACCTTAACCACGGACGCTTCCGGCGAAGGTTGGGGGGCCCATCTTGGTCCTCACCGAACTCAAGGACTTTGGTCGAAATTGGAGGTAGTTCTCCACATCAATGTTCTCGAGCTCCGAGCGGTGCTTTATGCACTCCAGGCCCTTCACCAATACATCCTTCCCGGTCACCTAGCCGTCCAAACGGACAACATGTGCATGGTGTGGTACATCAACAAGCAGGGAGGAACTCGATCCTACCCACTGTGCAGGGAAGCGACGAGGGTCTGGGAGTGGGCTACCCTCCACAACCTTCACCTCATGGCGATCCATGTTCCGGGAGTAGACAATGTCCTAGCAGACAGACTAAGTCGCTTGTCAGCTCTTCCACACGAGTGGGAATTAGGACGAATAGTCCTAAACAGCATTTTTCAGGCTTGGGGGACTCCTCAAATAGACCTGTTCGCCTCCTCCCAAAATGCAAAACTTTCAATCTTTTGCTCACTCGCTCTAGAGCGAGGAGCTTTCTGGAGAGACGCTCTGTCTCTAAGCTGGAAGGACAGATTCGTCTATGCTTTTCCCCCAATTCCACTGGTCCCACGTGTGTTACAGAAACTGGCTCTAGAAGGAGCAAAAATGATTCTAATTGCTCCTTTCTGGCCCAGGCAAATTTGGTTCTCTCTTCTACAACAATACTCAGAGGTTCCTCCTCTTCCTCTTCCCTTATCTCCGGATTGCTGACTCAGGATCAGGGGACCTTGGTCCATCCGGGACTCAAGTCCCTCAACTTCATGCATGGCTCCTTCAGACCTAGTTCAATCTCGCTTTGGAGTATCCCCTAAGGTAGCTGAGATTTTGGTAGAGGCCAGAAAGCCCTCCACTAGGTCCACTTACACCATGAAATGGAAGAGATTTTCCATCTGGGCCGCGTCCAGGAACGAGGAACCTTTTTCCTGCCCCGTAACCACTTTGCTGGATTACATGCGTCATCTCTTCGACCTGGGTCTCAGTCACTCCTCTCTGAAGGTCCACATGGCAGCTATCTCAGCCTACCATGTACCTTTCGCTGATAAGGCCTTTGCCCAGCTAGAGGTATCCAAAACCTTCCTTAGAGGGGTCCTTCATCTGAGACCCCCGATCCGGACCCCAGCTCCACCTTGGGACTTAAATTTTGTCCTCGAGAAACTTACTCTTCCCCCTTCGAGTCTGTGGCTTCTGCAGACTTGAAGTTTTTATCGTGGAAGACGCTCTTCTTAGTGGCCATTACTTCAGCTCGCAGAATTTCCGAGCTTCAGGCCCTTATGTGCAAAATCCCTTACTTGATCTTCCACAAAGAACGAGTAGCTCTCCGCACAAACCCTAAGTTTCTCCCAAGGTGGTAGCTGCATCTACTTTGAATCAGTCTGTCGAATTACCTGCTTTCTTCACGCAATACTCCAATCATGGAGAATACTTGCTTCACACCATGGATGTTTACAGGATTCTGAGATATTATACCAATAGGACGAAAGATCTCAGAAAGACTGATCAGTTGTTTGTCTCTTTCGCTCATAAAAGAGAAGGCAATGCTGTTTCCAAGCAATGCCTGTCAAAATGGTTGGCTCATTGTATCACCTTCTGTTATGACAAGTACAACAAGACCCTCCCGGGTCAAGTCAGAGGTCACTCCACTGTGGGAGTTGCTGCGTCTCTGCGCTTGTTTCAAGAATGTCTCTCAAGGGCAGACATTTGTGTTGCCGCCACTTGACTTCCGTCCATACCTTCACCAAACATTACAGTTTGGACATTGCCTCTCGCCGTAGAGCAGGCTTCGGGTTAGCGGTCTTGCAAGGCCTCCTTTCCTGAGGATTGCAAGCTTTCCTACTACTTATCTGAGTAATTCCTCCTCCTGGTGCCTTTCTTATTTGTTCCAGACTGCTTGGGATTCTGTCCTATATGTAATTAGCTACTGCAAGAGCCCACTCAGTAAGATAGTACAGCCACGTAAGAACTTACCGTAACAGTAGGATCGGAGAGGCTTGCAGTAGGGCACCTTCCTGCCCGCCATCCCCTAGGCGTTTTCAGCTCCTTTCCATTGGGGAAATATCTGCTTCTCTCGTCCGGGCCTTCCGGCCTTTAAGTGGAAAGAACTGGAAGGCAGGCGTCTGGGACTGCCCCTTTATACCCCACGTCAGAATGACGCCAGTCACCTGACGTGAGCGGGTCCCATGCCAGCGACTGCTAGCTAGAAATTTTTCCATGGGGTCCTGCTCGTCGGCAGCATCAGTCCTATATGTAATTACTCACTGCAAGAGCCTCTCTCAAGATCTACTGTTACGGTAAGTCTTATGAACTGTACCTTTCCCACCTCTAGCAGTGGCGTAGCCATGCATTTTTTTTTTAATATGCCATACAGAAAGAACATAGTATATGCTGATCCATCGGTGCCACTGTGGGGGGGCAGAGACATGCTGCCACCACATTCGTCCGTCATAATCTTTCCCACAATGCGGCAGTTGCAGTAGTTATGGCCAGTTCCCCTTTGTTAGTTGTCATGTTGCCATCCTCGACTGCTTCCCTGCACATCCAGCCTCATGTACTGCCCTTCTGCTGGAGAGCTCAATTTTGCTGTGGTTTCTTTACTGTACTCATTCTGGATTCCAACCAACAGGTATGTTGTAAAAATTAGAGGAGTAGTTGTGAGCGTGTACTGAAGGGCGGCTTTACTGTGTGCTACAGTAATTTAAAACTACGCTAAAGCTTCCCGAGATCCCGAGTGCAAAATCCAGTCCCCAGACCTCAAAACAGTGTTTTCTTTTATTCCTGAGCTAACATACAATTCATCGTGCACGTCCATCTGGGTGAGGAGAGGGGCTGTGCAGGTCCATCTGGGTGAGGAGAGGAGCTGTGCAGGTCCATCTGGGTGAGAAGAGGGGCCATGCCTGCCCAACTGGGTGGGGAGAGGGGTTGTGCCGGTCCGTCTGGGTGGGAAGAGGGGCCGTGCCGGTCTGTCTGGGTGAGGAGAGGAGCCATGCCAGTCTGTGGGGGTGGGGAGAGGGGCCGTGTCGTGTCAGTCCATACGGGTGGGGAGAGGGGCCCGTGCAGGTCCATCTGAGGTGGGGAGGGGGGGTCACTGAAGGAACTAGATACATAGATACATAGACAGTGTCTGCAGATAAGGGCCTATGGCCCACCCAGTCTGCCCATTTGAGCTTGTAAGTTCAGTTTATGTTTTCCTAGAAGTCTGTTGCCCCTTACCCCTGACCTCCAGAATTCCTTTATGTCTATCCCATGCTTTCTTAAATCCCATGATTGTTTCAGCCCCCACCACTTCCTCTGGCAGGGTGTTCCACTTGTCCACCACAATTCTGTGAAGAAATTCTTCCTCACGTTTCCTCTGAATCGTCCTCACTCCAACTTCATCCTATGCCCTCTAGTCCTGGAACATCTTTTTCACTTAATAATAGTGCATTCCTGCACCCTGTTCCTCCCTGTAAGATACTTGTATGTCACTATCATGTCCCCTTCTCTCCCTCCTCTCCTCCAGGGAGTATATGTTCAGTTCCTTCAACCTGTCTTCATAGGACATGTGATGCAATCCATGCACCATCTTTGTTGCCCTCCTCTGAACTTTCTCTGCCCTGTCTATGTCCTTACATAGGTATGGTCTCCAGAACCGTACACTGTACTCCAGGTGGGGCCTCACTAGTATCTTGTATATCGGAATTATGACCTCGCTTTTCCTGCTGGTGATGCCCCTGCCTATACATCCCAGCATCCTATTTGCTTTACCTGCTGCCTTGTCACACTGTTTCCCTACCTTGAGGTCATCAGAGATGATAACCCCAAGATCCCTTTCCTGCTTGGTGCTTGATATCCTCACCCCAACTGATATATTGTGCCAGGGTTTTTGTGCCCCATATGCATTATCTTGCACTTTTGCATTGAATTTCAACTGCCAAACCCTGACCATTCTTCAAGTTTCTGCAGGTCCCTTCTCATTCTGTCTACACCCTCTGGTGTACCTACTCTGTTACAGAGCTTTGTGTCATCAGCAACAGTGAAATTCTGTCTTCTAGGTCCTGCGCAATGTCACTGATGAAGATGTTGAACAGGACCGGTCCCAGCACTGATCCCTGTGGTACCCCACTGGTCACTCTTCCCTCTGTCGAGTGACAGCCATTTACCACCACCCTCTGTGTCCTGCCACCAGCCAGTTACCTACCCACCACACTATTGTCCTGCCCACACCATATTCCCCAGTTTGTGTAATAGTCTTCTATGTGGCACAGTGTCAAAGGCCTTGCTGAAGTCCAGATAGGCCATGTCCACTGCCTCCCCTGATCCACCTCCTAGTCACCCAGTCAAAATTCAACGAGGTTGGTCTGACATGACCTCCCTGGTGAAACCATGCTGCCTTGGGTCCTGTAGTCCATTGACAACCAGATGTTCCACTAATCTCCTTCAGTAGTGCTTCCATGATCTTCCCACTACTGAGGTGGAGGCTGACTGGTCTGTAGTTCCCTGCTTCCTCTCTGTTCCCACTTTTGTATAAGGGGACTACATCTGCTGTCCTCCAGTCTTTGGGTACCTCCCATTTCCAGTGATTGGCTAAACAGGATAGCCAGAGGTTCAGCCACCACCTCTCTTAGTTCTTTAAGGACCCTGGGGTGCTCCCCATCTGGCCCCATTGCTTTATCAACTCTTATTACTTCTAGTTCCTTCAGGACCCTTTCTCGTGTAAAGGGACTTGTGTCCATTTCAAACAACATGAAGTCTTGCTATATTCTGACATATGCAGTGAGTCCCAATCTTTGAACTGCCCCAGAGATGAAAGAGTTAACTTTCCATGCCAGTCATGGAACGCTGAGCTCGAGCTCGGTTGAGACTCTGTTGTTCTTCAAACTCAAACCGTCAGATTCTTTACTCCGCCTCACTGAACAGTCGCTCCGGAGATTTCTCCTTCTGCTCGGTTCTTTTTGTCTGTTAAAGTGCTGTTTTCTCGGTTTTCGACCGAAATTAAACCGTAACCTGTCGGTTCAGTCTCTGTCTGTGGTATTTGGGAGTACTAGATAGCTTATATTTTATCTATTCTGTGTGGAACTTGTAAACGGTTCATCGGTTCGGTTTGAACCGATCAAGTGGTTTAAAAAATCTTAAACTGTACTTTAGAGTGTGGTTACCGGTTCTCATCGGCTCTAAAAAAAACGGATTTTATTACGTTTTTTTCCACGACCCGTGACACGGTTGGAAACCGATAAGAGGGTCTTGCCTGGTGGATTGCCATAAACGGGTAAGTTTGGATAGGACTGGTACTACGTCTGAGAAACCCAAAAGAAAAACCGGGCCCACTGGGTTTCAACACTGTAGTGTGTGTGGGGAAGTCTTTGCCAAGGCTGATCCCCACACCACCTGTGTTTACTGTCTGGGGTTTGACCACCTCAATGCAGACTGCCAGATTTGTAAAAATTTTCCTGCAGCTACCCTGGAAAAAAGAGAGTTGGAAGGCTCAGGAAAGGAGGCCAAAAAGTCCGCTGAACCGGATGGCCAGCCCGTTTCGGTTCAAACTGAACCAGAAGGAGTGCCCTTTGACCAGGGCGAGACTTCTTCGGGCCAAAGGAGATCCGACTCTGAGGAGTCAGTTCCAGCAAAAAGGACTAGAAAATCAGCTGGTGTGGAGCCAAAACTTTCCTCTCCAACCGATGAAGAAATAGCCAAAGTGATCAAAATTGTCCAGTCGCTTTCCCCGGTTCCGACTGAACCGGCACCATCAGGTAGGTGCTCGGTTTGGCCGGGTCCACCAGTTCAAGAGTATGATTTAGAGAAATATTATGAACTGGAGGAGGGGAAGAGGAGTATGAGGAGAGTGAATGTGGATTTGAAAGTCTGGATGTGCCCATTGACCGGACATCTCCCAGACAGACCTTCAGGAGTGTCTCCCAGGCTTTCTGAGTCCCTTCTCATTTTATGTTTTATAAAAGTGGTTGAAACCCTCCAGCTCCCTATGGAGGAAGCTGTGGATGATGAAGAGGAGCCTGACTTTGTAGAAATGATGGATATCCCAGAGTCTAGGAGGATGTCTATTCCTTTGCATAAATCTTTTGGGAAACAGACATTTAAAATTCTAAAAACTCCTCACACTATACCTCCTGTGGATAAGAGAATGGACAAGAGGTACACATTGTCAGGCTGTGATACGGAGTTACTTACACAATAATGCAGCCATGTTGGGGTAATGCAGGCTGCAGCCTGTGACAAGGCAAATATTCCCTTGGCTTCACACCCCCCAGACAAGGACTCCAGGAGGACTGATGCCTTGGCAAAGAAACAGTACATGGCAGCATCCTTGGGACTCAGACAGGCAAATTATACGGCTTATGTGGCTAGATATCAGAAATCCAGATGGGACACTGTCATGGCTTTAGCAAAACAGGTCCCTGGCCAGCTTGCCAAGGAGCTGGAGCAGGTGGCTGCTGATGGTATTGAGGCATCCAAGGTGCAATTCTATGCTGCAGTGGACTCAAATGATGTGTCATCAAGAGTCAAGGCTACATCTGTGGCACTTCGAAGAATGGCTTGGCTCAGATGTACTAGCCTGTCACAGGATACCCAGACTAAGGCCATGGATTTTCCTGTTGTGGATAATTCTCTGTTTGGGAAGCAAACAAAGAATTACATGAAGAAAATGGATGAGTATAGGACCACCTATAGGAATGCACAGGCCAAGGAAAGGCAGGCCACTCCTCAAAGGCAGCTTCCCAGGGGCAGGGGCATGCCTTTTCATAGGCCTTTTTACCAAGCCCAGGCCTCCTCTTCTACTTATGCCCAGAGGGGGTTCTTCAGAGGGAGAGGCAGACGGGGTACAAGCAGGTCTGCTTCCACCCTTCAGCCCAAAGCCCCTGCCAAGCAGGAACCCTGATGGGGTTGCCAGGGTCGATTCTCAGCTACCTGTAAGGGGCAGGCTGGCCTACTTTGTCCAGGACTGGGAGTCTCTGACATCAGACAAATGGGTCCTGGAAGTAGTAAGCTAGGGACTGGTTCTCAGCTTCAAAAAGTTTCCAAAGATGAGAACCAGATCCTTTACACCTGCAAATCCATCAGAGACACTTGCCTTAGAGGCAGAGGTCTCTTCCCTCCTAGCTCTCAGAGCTGTGGAAAGGGTTCCACCCCTACACCAGGGCAAAGGATTGTATTCCAGGTACTTCCTTACCCCAAAAAAGACAGGAGAATGGCGGCCCATCCTGGATCTCAGATACTTAAACAAGCACCTTTTAAAACCAAAATTCAAAATGGTGACTCTGGGAATTATTCTACCCTCTCTAAGGCCAGGGGACTGGCTAGTGTCCCTGGACCTCAAGGATGCCTACTTCCATATTCTCATCAGACGCTCCCATCGAAAGTACCTCAGGTTCGAGCTGCCCTCAGGCCATTACCAGTTCAGAGCAATGCCCTTTGGCCTCACCTCTGCTCCAAGGGTATTCACAAAATGCCTCGCAGTAGTAGTTGCTTCTCTAAGAAGGCAGAAAATTGCCATCTTCCCTTACCTGGACGACTGGCTCATAGTAGGCCAGTCCCCAGACCAAGTCAAGTTACACTTACAGATAACTCAGCAACTGCTCACTTCTTTGGGTTTCCTTCCTTCTTTGGGTTTCCTTCTAAATCTTCAAAGTCAGTTCTAGAGCCTGTCCAGCTCCTCATCTTCATAGGCGCAGAGCTAGACACAGAGAAGGCCATAGCCTTCCTTCCCCTGGACAGGGCAAGGACCCTGGTCTCTCGGGCCTCCTCATTCACCCTGCAGGTGTCTCAACCAGCAAGGCATTTTCTACAGCTCCTGGGGCACATGGCTGCTTCTACAGCAGTGGTGCAGGGAGCTAGATTTCAGATGAGGGACATTCAGTTCCACTTGAGAGTCTTTTGGTCTCAAAGAAAGGACCCTCTGACCAAACTGATCCCAGTAACTCGAACCCTGATCCAAGCCCTACAGTGGTGGCAGGATCAGAACAATCTGAGACAATGGGTTCCCTTTGTTACTCAGTCTCACTCTTTAATCCTTACTACAGATGCCTCGCTCTTGGGGTGGGGGGCTCACATGGGCGACTTCACCACCCAGGGGTTGTGGTCCCCTCAGGAATCTCTGCTCCATATCAATCTGTTGGAACTCAGAGCAGTATTTCAAGCACTTCAAGCTTTTTATAAATCTGTTCAGAACAAAGTTGTACAAGTCAGAACAGACAACACCACCACAATGTGGTACATCAACAAGCAAGGAGGCACTTGGTCTACGGCCTGGTGCACAGAAGCAATGAAGTTGTGGTCTCTGGCTTACTCCCTGAACACCTCCCTCATGGCACTTCACCACCCAGCAAAGGACAGTGTCCTGGCAGATGCTTTCAGCAGGATTTCCCAGGGCCATCACGAATGGTCACTGGATCCCCTGGTCTTGGAGGTGATATTTTCCAGATGGGGCATCCCACAGATAGATCTTTCTGCAGCCCCAGACAATCACCAACTTCACCTTTTTTGCTGCAGACCCGCAGTGTTGGGCTCAGTCCCCCTGGATGCCTTAGTTCTCAATTGGGAAGGGAAGTTTCTCTATGCTTTTCCCCCCTTCCCTCTCCTGTTCATTGATTGCTCCAGACTGGACCAGACAGCCCTGGTATCCACTCCTACTGTCCTCAGCAGTCCATCTTCCCTTGTGTCTTCCCAGGAATTACAACCTGTTAACCTGTGCTCAGGGGAAGGTTTGGTAGCCGAACCTCAAATCTCTCAATCTCAAGGCCTGGCTCTTGGAAGAGTAAGAGTTTGCTGATTTACACCTCTCCCAAGGTGTAATGGATATCCTGAAGGCTTCAAGAAAACCTTCCACCAGGGCTACTTATAATTCTAAATGGAAAAGATTTTCCATATGGTGCTCTGGGAAGCATATTTCCCCAGAATCTGCTGATCTGCCCACAGTCCTTGATTATATGGTTCACTTAAATGGCTTGGGGCTGAGACCAGCTACACTGAAAGTGCATCTGGCAGCTGTGTCTGCTTTTATTCAGCAGGTAAGCCCTCTTCTCTCTCAGCTCACCCTGTTTTCTCCAAGTTTTTCAAGGGATTGCTTCACACCAACCCTCCATTCAGAGACCCTGCCCCTGCCTGGGACCTCAATGTTTGCATTGCTCAGCTTATGCAACCCCGTTTTGAGCCTTTATCTTCAGCAGCGCTTAAGTACTTGACTTGGAAGACTGTGTTTCTGGTAGCCATCAATTCTGCCAGACGCATAAGTGAATTACAAGCTTTGTCAGTGGAGCCTGATTTTATCTCCTTTCATAGAGATAAGGTGGTCCTCAGGACTAACAGGAAGTTCTAGGGACATGGATATGTTGTTCATCCACACTGTCTGGCAGGTTCCTTGCCGCTTTAAATCTTGCCGGAAGGTCTTCAAGCTGGCTCCTCCCCCACCGGATGGTAAAACTCTCTGCTCCGCTCCATGACACCAGATCTTCCTTACGCTTGGAAGCTCAGGTTCCCTCTTAACGCTCTGCATATAAGACTGGTTTCTAATTCTTGAATTTTCGAAATTAAAAAGTTTTTCTAAAAGACTTGGTCTTCTCTCCCTGCAGCTTCGATGGACAAATCGACTCGGTTTCGGAGATGCGCTTGCGGGCAGAAGATGTCTCGGACGGATCTACTCCACGTCGTCTACTGCTTGGGCCTTGAGCACGCACCCGCAGGCCTGCGACTCTGTGCTCTTCCTTTCGCGCCGACGCCCTCAGACCGTATGCCTGCTTACAACTGGGGTGTCCCGAGAAGAGATTTCCTGTAAAGTCAAAAGAGGCCCAGTCGGTGGTGTCCGCAGCGCGGGTTCGGCAGATCAGTCGAGCAGATGATCGCCTCAAGAAGAGGCAGGCGCGGCCACTTCTACTCGGAAGGCGATTTGTCCCGCTATCTCTCGGTGCTCTTACTCGTTCTTTAAGGAGCTTTATCTGACCCTCTTCGACAAAAGGTGAGGGTCCAACTTTTCTGGACCGTTTTCTCGCCTCCAAAAGAAAGACAAGGGGTAAGTCTCACCGTCGGACGCTCTTGGGAGCGGAAAGAGCCCTTCCCTAGTTGTCGGCCTCGACTTCGGGTCGACCTCTCACGCCGCCACTGGTTTCACGGTGTCCCCATCAGGCCAGTTGACCGAGACTCCCGTCGACGCAGAGTCGAGATTTTTCTCGACCTGTTGACGGGTTAGTCGTGGAGGAAGCCGAATCCCTCCCCGGTTCCCCGGTGGGAGTTGAGGATCCGTCGGCTTGTCTGTGCCTCGGTTCCGGAGCCTTGTTGAATCGCCCAAACCGCGGGAGTGCCGATTCCCGCGACACCTCCTCGCACCGCCCTCGCCGCTCAGCGAGGTTCTCAGTCTCGGACATCTTCACGGTACAACCGATCCCGCGCCATAGGCGGTCTTGGTCTCGGTACTGCGTGCAGCTGCACTGGCCATCCTCTTCCTCCTCCTCGGACGAGGGAGGCTTCGCGCAAGTTGTGCTGGAGGTATGAGGAACTCATGTGGCAACAGCTCCTTCGACTGGGAAAAAGCCGAGTGGCGCCTTCCCGCCATTAAGGGCTGTCACCGAGCGCCAAAACAACCCTCGTTTAGCCAAGGAGCCTGTTCCCAGGCCGTTGTTCGGCCATCCAACTGCTCCACCGATTCGGTGGAACCTCCGCCTCCACAGCCGCTACTTGGGGCTACGACCAAAAATTCTCGGTCGGCTCAGGGACTACCCCATAGGCTGTCTGTCAAACTCACTCCTGACTGGCCTCGGCAGGTGGAGGGTGGCTCAGGCCCGAGGCAGCTCTTTGAGGACTCTTCCGAGTCCGAGGACGATTCCTCCCTTTTCTCCAAGCGAATGGACTTGGAGTCCTCAGGAGGACAGTTGGTGGACAATAGCCCTTCGTCCTTCCTAGGCTTGCTTCGGCTCATCTCGGAGTCCACCGGGATGAAACTCGAACCCGTTTCTAAACCGGGGCCAGGTATCCCCTCACAGAGATTCTGGACCGAGGGGATTCCCCTACGGAGGCCTTTCCGGTGGCCGAGGCCATAGTGGGTCCGGCCTTGGAGCTCTGGCAGCACCCTGCTTCCTGTCCTGCGCTGGCCAGGATGGCCAGGAAGTATCGGTCCCTACCGTTCCCTGTCTGGTTTTCGGAACACCCCTCGGCTGAGGGTTGGTTCTGAACAAGCGTTCGGTGCTGTCGGGGAACTAGGGATGTGGACAAACCTCCCTGACAAGAGTCCAAGAAATTGACTATGCCAGGCGAAAAGTCTATGCTCGCGCTCCGCCGGCCTTCGCCAGGCCAGTTCGCCGCCCTCATGGCACATTTTTCTCATGCCCTGTTGGGCTCCTGGATGAGGTTGTCCTCATCTTCCCGCTGGATCTGCAGACTACGGTCAGACAGGTGCGGGACCAGGGCAGGGCAGTGGCCAAACAGCAGCTCCAGACTGCTTTAGACATTGGGGACTCATGTGCCAGGTCTGTGGCTGCTGCAGTGGCTATGAATCGTCGGGCTTGGCTGAGGATATCCACCTTTACTTCGGATACCCAGCACAAGTTGGTGGATGTTCCCTTTTTAGGGACTGACCTCTTCGGCCCTGGGGTGGAAGGTCACCGGCAGAGGATCGAGAAGTCCAATGCTACCTTGGACTCGGTCTCTTCCACTCAGAAGGACAAAGGCTGCAAACCACAGCCTAAGCGCTTTCGTCCTTCTGCGCCCGCGGCGCGTCCGCCCAGCAACGCCAGGGCTAGCAGGCTCGGCTTGCATCCCAAACCCAAGCCCGGGCTTCCTCCAACAGGAAACAGGGAGGTAAAGGCCAAGGAGGTCCTCGGCCAGTCTCTCCTCCAAGCCTGCCCAGTGACGGGCTGAGGTGTCGCCCCAACCCCGCCACCACCCCAGTTTCCCCATGGGGACGGCTCCGCACTTCCTTTCCGCCTGGTCCATTATTACCACGGACAGGTGGGTGCTGGAGGTGGGGGAAAAGGCCTGCCTCTAGAATTGAGCAGGCCCCGCTTTCAGAGCGTGCCGCACTCAGGGGCCTCGGGTCCGCAGCCTCACTGTCGGCTCAGGGCCGACATCGCCTCCTCCCTCCAAAGGAGGTGATCAGGAGGTGGCGGACCTCCTCAGACCCGGGTTTGTGTCCAGGTACTTCCCGGTTCGAACGGATGGGGCTGGCGCCCCATTCTCGACCTGAACAAGTTCCTAAGGTCTCGAACCTTCAGGATGGTCACTCTGGCTCAGATAATACCATCCCTGGAACACGGCGTGTGGTTCTTTCTCTGACCTGCAGGACCGCTCTTTCACGTCCCTATCCGCCTGTCACATCGAGATTCCTTCGCTTGCAGCGGAGGGATCCCTCTTGTTCGAGCCATGCCCTTGGCCTGTCTCCAGCTCCCAGGGTCTTCACCAAATGCATTGCAGTGGTGACAGTTTTCCTGCGGCGCCGAGGGGTCCGGGTGTACCCTTACCTGGACGATTGGCTGATAGCAGCCCCCTCCAGACAGGAGGTGGAGCGGTCCAGAGATCTGGCCCTCCAGGTTTACTCTCAAGTTGGCCTTCTCATCAACGAGGCAAAGTCGGAACTCGAGCCGAAGCAGGTGATTCTGTTTATCGGGGCAGAGCTCGACTCTCTTCGAGACAGAGCACGGCTCCCAGCGGACAGGGCCGAGGTTCTTACCTCCTTTGCCCAATCATTTCTGGTTGGGCAATCGCGCCTGCCCGGGACTTCGGCGCTATGGCGGCCTGTACCAGCGTGTCCTGGGACCGCTGGCATGCGCCCCTTCAGTGGGACTGGCCAGCCAGTGGTCACAACGCTGCATCCATTGGACCAGCTAGTGATGGTGACCCAGGGAGATGTGAATGCTCTCCGGTGGTGGACCATTCCATCTCATCTGTAGGAAGGCATCCCGTTTGATCCACCCGAGCCAACGGTCTCTATCGGACCGATGCCTCTGATGGGTTGGGTGCCCATCTGGGAACACCAGCGCATGGCCTCTGGTCCCCGCGAGGAGTCCTGATGCCATCATCACCTGCTGGAGCTCCGAGCGGTCCGCCTAGCTCTCACCGCCTTTGCTCCGTTCTCCGGGTCAAGTGGTCCGAGTCCAGACGGACAATACCACGACCATGTACTACCTAAACCGCCAGGGACGGGACGCGTTCCATGCTTCTATGCAAGGAAGCTCTCCGCATTTGGTCACTCGTGAGCAGCCTGGAGGCGGATCTCCTAGCCATTCATGTGGCAGGAGCCTCCAACACCCTGGCCGATGCCCTGAGCCGGATAGGGGATGCATCTCATGAGTGGTCTCTCCTGCCGGAGGTAGTACAAGACCTGTTCTCCCATTGGGGCACACCTCAGGTGGACCTGTTTGCCTCCAGGGAGAACGCAAAGCTGAGACTGTTTCATGCCCACCCCCCTCAGCAGGGCTCGCTGCAGGGGTGCCTTCGAGGCTGTGGACCCCGGGCCTCTTCTATGCCTTCCCCCATTTCCCTTGATTCACAAGGTGCTTCTCAAAGCAAGGAGGGACAAGGCACAGGTGATTCTGATAGCCCCAGACTGGCCCCGCCAGTTCTGGTACCCAGATCTCCTCAGCCTCAGCTCCAGGCTCCCGAGGCAGCTTCCAGCTCGCCCGACCTGCTCTCAGTCAATCAGGAAAGGTGTTCCATCCGGACCTTCAATCCCTGCACCTGACGGCCTGGTTCCTGGCGGCTAGAGTTCCAGGCCTTGGGTCTTTCCGAAGAGGTCCTCAATGTTGTTGAGGCGTCCCGTAAGGAGTCGACCAGGAAATGTTATGCCTTCAAATGGAAGAGATTTTCCATTTGGTGTCAGGGCAAGGGCTTGGACCCTTCTTTTTGTCCTTTGACAAGCATCTTGGACTATTTATGGTCCCTTTCTAGTCAAGGGCTTAGGTCGACGACCCTAAGGGTGAACCTGGCAGCCATCTCTGCTTACCAGGTGTGGGTCGGGGAGCAGTCGGTGGTGCAGGAGAAGGTGGTCTGGCGCTTTTTCAAAGGCCTTGATCACATTTCCCCTCCGGTGCGAGAACCTCCACCTCCGTGGGATTTACTGCTGGTACTGGCAAAGCTCATGGGCAAGCCATTCGAACCAATGCACAGGTGTGAACTCTCTCACTTGTCGTGGAAGACCGCCTTTTTGTTGGCTATCACATCAGCCAGAAGGATGGGAGAACTCCAGGCGCTCTGCATCGAGTCTCCTTACCTGGTCTTCCACAGGAACAAGGTTGTCCTCGCTCCCCACCGAAATTCCTTCCGAAGGTGGTGTCGGAGTTTCACCTTAGCCATGGTGTTGACTCTGCCGGTGTTCTACCTAATCACACTCAAGGCCGAATACAGGCTCCATACTTTGACCCTAGAAGGGCGCTTCACATTATAAGGAGACACGGCTGAAATTGGGAGAGGTTCGCCAGCTGTTTGTCACCCGCGCTGAAGCCGCACCTGGCAGACCTGCAGCCATGCGGACGATAAGTAGGTGGGTCACCTCCAGCATAGATCTCTGCTACAAGTTGGCGGGCATGGAGCCTCCCAGAGGGATAAGAGCTCATTCTACCAGTCATACTGCTGCATCGGTGGCTGCTTCCAGGGATGTCCCTATCCAGGAAATCTGCAGGGCTGCTACCCGGAAGTCAGCACACACCTTCATTACCCATTACCACATCGACCTTGAGTCACGCCGGGATGCTGGTTTTGGGGCCTCGGTTCTCCAGTCTTTATTCCCTAAGTAGGGGGTGTGCGCCTTGCCTCCCTCCTCCCGGAGAACTGCTAGGAGTCTGCCAGACAGTGTGGATGAACAACATATCCATGTCCCTAGAAATACAGGTTACTCACCTGTAACAGGAGTTCTAGGAATGGTATATGTTGTTCATCCACACGACCCACCCGACTCTCCTCCCGGCTTGACCACAACCTGAGCTTCCAGCTGACCAGATTCAGGCGCCATGGGCGGAGCCGAGAGTTTTACCACCCGGGTGGGTGGGAGGAGCCAGCTTGAAGACCTTCCGCAAGATTTAAAGCGGCAAGGAACCTGCCAGACAGTGTGGATGAACAACATATACCATTCCTAGAACTCCTGTTACAGGTGAGTAACCTGTATTTCTTGCCTAAGGTGGTTTCAGATTTCCACCTTAATCAATCTATGTCTCTTCCAGTGTACTTCACTGACCATTCCTCCTCTGGCGAGAGGAGACTGCACAGTTTAGATGTGAAAAGAGCCCTTAGTTACTACACAGAGCGTACCAAGGGTCAGTGGGTTGACTCCCTCCAACTGTTCCTCACTTATGGTGAGATTGGTAAAGGGAAACCTGCCACTAAAAGATCCATTGCCAGGTGAAGGATTGTCTCTTGTATCCAATTTTGCTATGAAAAACTGGGTAAGGTTCCTCCCTCAGGCCTGAGGGCTCACTCTACCAGAGGTACAGCTGCTTCCAAGGCTGCTGCCAGGGACATCCCTATTCTAGAGATATGTCAAGCAGCTACCTGGAAAACAGTTCACACTTTTACCAAGCATTACTCTCTGGACATCCAGGCTAGGAGTGATGCTCAGTTTGGCACAGCTGTGCTTCAGAGCCTATTTCCTAAGTAGGTTCTGTCCCTCCTCCATGGAGGTACTGCTTTGTAGTCTGCATATGTCAGAATATAGCAAGACTTCATGTTGTTTGAAGAAGAAATTACTCACCTTAGTAATGCTGTTTCTTCTAATGGAGTCTTGCTATATTCTGACCTCCGCCCCGCCCGCCTGCCCCTCTCAGAACCTCTGTTTTTGGGATGTGGGTGGGCAGTGCAGTGTTGGTACTTAGTAGATGCCCACCTTTTTGTTTCACCCCTTCTTTTTTTGGGGTGAGTTGGTGTTGTGTTTTCATTTTTGGGTCTCCTGACTTGAGTCTTTGTGTTGGGACCAAAAAATGTGTTTTATGTTTAGTAGCCAGTTGGCTAGTGTAGGTTTACAGCTTCCACACAGGACCTTAGTGAGTTTAGCTCGAAAAGATCTGACGGTTTGAGTTTGAAGGACAACAGACAGAGTCTCAACCGAGCTCGAGCTCAGCGTTCCATGCCTGGCATGGAAAGTTAACTCTTTCATCTCCGGGGCAGTTCGAAGGTTGGGACTCACTGCATATGTCAGAATATAGCAAGACTCCATTAGAAAAAACAACATTACTAAGGTGAGTAATTTTTTCTTCTGCACCATTCTCACCCCTTGTACGCCTTTCAGACCCATTACCCTACTCTTCCTCAGTAAAGACTGAGCAGAAATACCTGTTCAATATGTCAGCTTTACTGTTGTCATCCTCCACGCGGCTCTCATCCTCCCCCTTCAGCCTCACTATCCCTCCCTTTGTCTTTCTTTTTTCACTTATGTACCTGTAAAAGGTTTTGTCCCCTCTACCCACTGATTTATTCCCCAACCTGCCGACTGCCCAGCATACCTGCTGTCCTGCTCTTTTGTCTGATTATGGTGTGGTGCTGTGCTGACTTGCCCTGCCTATTTTGTGCTGCTAACCTGCCCTTTCTGTTTCTTTGTGCTGCTGCTGACTGGACTGGTCATATTCCGGTAAATTTTTTGGGGGTATAGCCATGCTGCTGTTGAATGGGGAAAGCAGGGAGGAAGATGATAGGGGAGGCACATCCAGCTGTCCTGCTTAATCCCAGAAATTTTTGGGGGCCTGGGCTATGTCTCGGGAGTGATGGAAGGTCACTATTTGGTGCTGGGGGGGTTTGCGATTGGGGTTGGGGATGGTCAGTGTGGGTATCGGGGGGACGGTTATTGTTTGGGGCTGGGGCAGATAGTGTTTGGGGCTGGGAGGGTGGTCAGCATCCTCTATCACCTCCATGCTCTCCCCACTACAAGCTCCCCCTTACTTTGCTGTACCCTTCCATCATCCACTGCATCATGGATTCCATCCCTCCCTTCACTCTTTCTGGTGCTCAGGTATCGTCTGTATCCTGCTCCTCCTGAGAGAACGTGCCATGCATTATGTCATCTGTCACTGTCTGATGGGCCTTTTGCCATCCACTGTGCCTGTCTCTGCATGAGCCTACTCCTTTACTTGTTCCTCCCACTCCCGTCTGTCCCAGGATTGTGAACTGGTCACGTGTTCTGACTCCCCCTTCTGGCTCATCCCCCCATCATTTGTCATTTAACAATACCTTGGACCACTTATCCTGACCTCCTGTTATGGTAGCCATGCCGCATCTTCCTGTACCATCACTATACTGTTCGCTCCCTGTTTGGTGATTCACCTAAACCCACCACCTTTCTACTATCATTTTCCCCACTGCTCTCCATCAAACTCACCCCCTCTAGACAGTCACCATGCTGTACACCTTCCCTCTTACCTAACACCCAACTTAGCCTATTGACCTCCTCCTTAATATCGAAAGAACCCACTGTATCCCTTTGGATCTCACTGGCCATGGACTCTTCCTTTTTACCTTACTTGATCTCATCACCTTCTCTTGTCTGACTAGACATATTCATCCTGATCCCTTGCACTCCTTTATCACTTTAAGCATCCCTAGGCCATATTACTTTCCCACATCACCTACTGTGTCTCCTGGTTCTACCAGTTTGGTTTTGTGGTCTTAATGAACTTACGTATTTCGATCACATGATGCTTTCTCCCTAAGCGGTCGCATTGTGCTATCGCTTCCGCTTCAATGACTGAATTTTACTTGTAATGTTCGGTAAGTCGACTGATTGCTGCTCCAATTCGAACCGAGTAACGTCTCCCTAAGTCAGGACAACACCAGACACCGAAGTAACTGTTAATTGAAGGCAGTATTAGGAGAAATGGAGGCTGAAATGAAAACGGCCCTCCCGACCAGAACGCCACCTACTACGCCAGACAAGCAGGCCAAAAAAGCTAAAATGCACACAGCTAGTACGAGCAAAGGTCCTCAACCTTCAATAGTGGCAGCCCCTCTTTCGGAGGAAAGATTTTTAATCGAAATGACATCATTAAAAACGGCCTATGCGGAATCTGCCACAGATCTAAAAGAAATTCAAGCTGATCTTAAGGAACTAATAAGGCTTTGTCTGACGTCTCTGCCTGTACGGCCTCACTTCAAGCATGGCAAGCTCGAATGGAGCCCGATATGCCTTCAATTAGGCACAAATAACACAACTTGGGATAAAACTTGAAGACCGTAATAGGCGCAACAACTTGGTAATTTTTGGGATTCCAGGAGAAGCCGAAGGGCATTCGCCTGTTACATTCACACAAAAGCTGCTCATGAAAATAGCAGGTCCTCCTCCACACTCTACGGTTTATGCTGTTGAAAGAGCTCACGGAGCCTTACGGCCGAGACTCCCTGCAGGGGCCAAACCTAGACCGCTTATCCTGAAATTACTGAGCTACGTGGATCGTCAGCATATTTTGGCTGCAGTCAAAGAGCTTAAAGAAGTTAAATGGGAGGATAATCCGATTCGGTTCTCTCAAGATCTGCCAGTGGCAATTCGTCAGAAAAGGGCTGAGTATCACAATTTGGTCACTAAATTAATTGCTGCAAGAATAAAGTTTCGGATGCTTTATCCCGCTCAGTTATCTGTGCTTCATGGGGGCAGCTGGAAAACCTTCAAGAACGCAGAGCTAGCAGCTAAAGAGCTTGTGGTTCTATTCCCAGACCTCTTCACCTCACGTTGAAGTAACACCGCTCATCTGTTTTATAAAAGATCCTGCATTGTCAGGATAATATTGGGGATGTAACTGGAAATTAGAATTGCCAGTAAGGGCGCCTGCCTCCAAGATGTGTTTAAATTTCAAGAGGTTGGAACTGATGTGGTGGACTCGGACTGGATGGTTGCGGGGGCCTTGCCCTAATGATTTTCATTTTTTCTTTATGTAAGCGGTCTTTTCTTTTTCAGTTTTCCCCGAGTGGAGGGGCTCTGTAAGTGACAGTCCTGGGCTTATATTTCTGCTCGTGTGCGAGTCATGTTGACCAGTCAGGCTAAAGAAGAGTCTGTGAAGACTTTCTCCCATTTTTTCTTTTTCTTTAGATTTAGTTTCGTAAGTAAAGCATAGTATTATGAAAATATTGTGCGGATCTGGCATCACAGTTGTGTGCATGATCGTGCAGTGGTGGCCAGCCGGATGAGAACCTTCGGTTTGTGACTGGCGCCAAGATTAAGAAGTGCTTTTTGCTGTTAATGCCTTAGTAAATTGATTTTCACTGTTGGTTCTCTCTGTTTTTTTTTTATTATGTTCCTGCACCATGCAAGTAACATCTCATAAATCGGGTGCGCTTTGCCTGGTCACAATCTATGGTGTAATTTGCTCTTACAACTGGACAGTCAGACTTCAATATTTGATTATGTTTTTCAAGTATTAACTATGGTAAAGACTATTTCTAGGGACATGGATATGTTGTTCATCCACACTATCTGGCAGGTATCCTTGCCGCTTTAAGTCTTGCTGGAAGGTCTTCAAGTTGGCTCCTCCCACCCACCCGGGTGGTAAAACTCTCGGCTCCGCCCCATGACGCCAGATCTTCCTTACCGCTTGGAAGCTCAGGTTCCCTCCTTAGCGCTCTGCATTTTAGACTGGATCCTAACTCTTCGGTTCGTCCGAAATTGGTTTTGAAGTTTTCTAAACTTCGGTCTTCATCTTCCCTCACGGCTGCGATGGACAAATCTGTTCCCGGCCTTCGGAGGTGCCCTTGCGGGCAGAAAATGTCCAGGACGGATCCGCACTCCACGTGCGTCTACTGCCTAGGCCTAGATCACGACCCGCAGGCCTGCGAGTTGTGCCGCCTTTCAGCCAACGCCCTGATGATCGCGCTGCCCGACCAGCTCACGCCCGAGAAACGCTTCTCTCGGCCGTAAAATCTAAAGAGGCTCAATGGGCGGTATCCGCGGCTGGCTCCGGCTGAGCAGCTCGAGCAGATGATCGCCCTCGAGCAGGAGGCGGCCCAGGCCGCATCTTCCTCCTCCTCGGCTGCGGCATTTATCCCTCTCTGAGTTCCTCATATACGGCTTCGTTCAAGGAGCTTTGTCAGTCCCTTTCCACGAAAGGAGAGGGGCCTTCGGGACATTCTTCTCGGCCCAAGAAAAAGGAGTCGAAAGTTAAGTCCCACCGTCGGCGTTCGTGGGAGTGGGAGAGGTCCTCTTCCCCGGACAGCCGACCGTCGACTTCGGTCGAGGTTGCGGCTGAGGCCACTGGCTTCATGGTGCCCCCGTCAGGCAAGCCTGCCGAGACTCCCGTCGATGAAGTCGAGATTTTTCTCGATCCGTTAGACGGGCTGTCGACTGGAGAAGCCGACAACCCTCCTTCACCGGTTCCTCCGGTGGATACCGAGGATCTGCCTTTGCCTTCTGGGCCACAGTCTCCGGTTAATGTGCCCGAGCCGAGGGAAGAGCAGGTGTCCCCCAACCCTTCCCATACCCACCCTCAGTCCCCCCGAAGGTCTCGGTCTCGGACCTCTTCTCGGTCCAGCCATTCCCGCCGACATCGGCAGTCTCAGTCTCGATACCGAGGTAAGCGGCGACCCCGCTCTTCCTCTTCCTCGAATGAGGGGAGGCTGAGGCGCAAATTGCGCCGGAGCTATGAGGACCTTATGTGGCAGCAGTTGCTGTTGTCCGGGCCTAAGCCGACCCCAGTCCAGACCCCGGCTATCAAGTGGCTGTCACCTGAATGACTGAAGCAACCACTTGCTCCAGTTGAGTTGCCCACTCCAGGGCCGGTTGCTCGGCCAAAACCAGCTGTTCCACCGATTGTGGTGGAACCTCCGCCTCCACAACCGAAGTCGGGGCACCAACCAAGAATTCTCGGTTGGGTCACGGCCTGCCCACAGGTTGTCCGCCACCTTCACTCCCAACCGTCCTCAGCAGGTGAAGGGTGGCTCAGGGCCGAGGCAGCTCTTCATAGACTCTTCGGAATCCGATGACGACTCCTCCCTGTTCTCCAGGCAGGTCGACCTGGAGTCCTCCGGGGGCCAGTCAGTGGACGATAGCCCATCGTCCTTCTTGGGTCTGCTTCGACTCATCTCGGAGTCCACCGGGATGCAGCTCGAGCCCGTGTCCAAACGGGCCAGGTATCCCCTGACAGAGATTCTGGACCGAGAGGATTCTGCCACGGAGGCCTTTCCGGTGGCTGAGGCCATTGTCGGCCCAGCCTTGGAGCTTTATTTTATTTATTTATTTAAACATCAGTTTAGAAACCTTTGAGCCAGAGGCTCATTTACAAAGGTACCTTGTCACAAAGAGGACATCAGAACAGTAGTACAAGGGACACAGTACTTACAAACAAAAAAGTTACAGTTCAATTACAATTTTGTTACAATAGAATACAAGCTCCAGCATAGCAAAAGATAACAAAGGTGCAAAACTTATGGTCGGGAGAGCTGGTGGAGTAGAAGGGAGGAGATAGGAGGAGGAATTAGTAGGAAAGGAAGGGGGAGCAGCTAGTGAGCATTGTCAAACAGAGTATATATATATATATTTTTTTTTTACACTAGGCTAGCGGCAGTTGCATTTATGAGAGCTAAGCAGGAAGTTTCTGAGCCTGGGCTTAAAGCAAGCTAAGGTTAGTGAGTTTGAGACACTGGCAGGGGGAGTTATACCAGTGGGGCACGCGGTAGGGGAATGCCCTCTGACCTTGAGAGGTCCTGGCTCTGAATAACTAGGGTAGCTCTTGACGAGCCGCGCGTGATCAGGGTCGGTGCAGTACGCGTAATGGAGTTGGATAGGCCTATGGGGATAGGCCATGCAGGGCTTTAAAGGTGAGCTGGCATGTCTGATACATGAGTCGCTCTTCCAGGTTGAGTAGGGTAGCCAGGGTGTACAGCTCACATGTGTGAGTGAGTCTGGGAGCACCAGTGATAAGTCAGTAGGCCTTATTAACTGTGAGGCGAACCTTGTTGAGGGCAGTCTGATCTGCTGAGCCATAGACCGGAAGGCCATAGTCAATGAGAGACATGACAGAGGAGGTGACAGCCAGGAGGAGGGCATCAGGAGGGAGGCATTTCTTGTGCCGGTAAAGAATGCCTAGCCATGAATTGGCGACAGAATTTAGGGCAGATATATGTCCATGGAATGAAAGTGCAGGGTCAAAGGTTATACCAAGATATTTATAGGACTGCACCTGGTCAATGACGTAGATTGGTGTGGAGTGGACAGCTAAGGGAAACTTGCTGTACTTATTTTGGGGGTGGGAGAAGAGCATCATTTTTGTTTTCTTAAGGTTGATAACAAGTCGGTGCTCAGTGAACCAGGTAGCTGCAGAGTCAAAGACTAGTTGGAGGGAGTTCTGTAGCAGCATGGGGTCATTGTGGGAGGCAACGAGAACAGCATCATCAGCATAGAGGCATCTTACCCGTACAACTGCTGGGAGTTAAGAAAGAGTGAGAATAGTAGGGTCCAAGAATTGAGCTCTGCGGCACCCCAGAGCGAATGGGGCATGTTTCAGAGAGAGTACCGCTGACTTTCCACATTGGGAGCGGCGGAGAGATAGCTGGTGCACCAGGAAACAGGTCCTGAGGCAAAGCCTATTAGGTCGAGGGTGGAGAGCAAAAGAGGATGCGAAACGGTATCGAATGCTTTAGACAGGTCAATGAATATAGCATCAGCCAGGGCACCAGAGTCCAAGGAGGCATGGAGGAAGTTGGAAAATTCCAGGAGTGCTGTATTGGTACTATGACCTGCTCTGAACCCGTGTTGTTCAGGGCAGAGAACATTGTACTTACAGAGGTAGTCAGAGACTTGGGACGCCACAATTTTCTCTAACGCCTTAGAGAGGGGGGAGAGGATTGAGATGGGTCCGTAGTTACCCAGAAGAGTCCTGTCACCACCTTTATGGACAGGGGTAACTGTGGCAATCTTCCAGGCAGAGGGGAATTGTCCGAGACACAGTACCAGCAGTAGATCCCACGGAGGAGGCGGCCTGCTTCCTGTCCTGCGCCTGACCACATTTCCCCTCCGGTGCGAGAACCTTCACCTCCGTGGGATCTACTGCTGGTACTGGCCAAGCTTATGGGCAAGCCATTCGAACCAATGCACAGGTGCGATATTTCACACCTGTCGTGGAAGACCGCCTTCTTGGTGGCTATCACGTCAGCCAGAAGGATGGGAGAGCTCCAGGCACTTTCCATCGAGTCTCCTTACCTGGTCTTCCACAGGGACAAGGTTGTACTGCGCCCCCACCCGAAATTCCTTCCGAAGGTGGTGTCGGAGTTTCACCTTAACCAGGTGTTGACTCTGCCGGTGTTCTACCCCAATCACACCTCGGAGGCAGAGTATAGGCTACATACTTTGGACTCCTAGAGGAGCTAGCTCGCTTATTATAAGGAGCGGACGGCTGAAGTAAGGGGAGAGGTTCGCCGGCTGTTTGTCACCTACGCTGAAGCCGCACCTGGCAGACCTGCAGCCAAGTGGACGATAGGCAGGTGGGTCACCTCCTGCATAGAGTTCTGCTATAGGTTGGCGGGCATAGAGCCTCCCAGAGGGATAAGAGCTCATTCTACCCGCCATACCGCTGCATCGGTAGCGGCTTCCAGGGATGTCCCTATCCAGGATATCTGCAGGGCTGCTACCTGGAAGTCGGCACATACCTTTATTACCCACTACCACATCGACCTTGAGTCACGCCGGAATGCTGGTTTTGGGGCCTCGGTTCTCCAGTCTCTCTTTCAAAGTAAGTATTGGAGGTGTGCGCCTTGCCTCCCTCTTCCCGAAGAACTGCTAGGAGTCTGCCAGATAGTGTGGATGAACAACATATCCATGTCCCTAGAAATACAGGTTACTCACCTGTAACAGGAGTTCTAGGAATGGTATATGTTGTTCATCCACACACGACCCACCCGACCTCCCCGGCTTCGACGCACAACCTGAGCTTCCAGCAGGCCAGATCTGGCATCATGGGGCGGAGCCGAGAGTTTTACCACCCGGGTGGGTGGGAGGAGCCAGCTTGAAGACCCTCCAGCAAGACTTAAAGCGGCAAGGATACCTGCCAGATAGTGTGGATGAACAGCATATACCATTCCTAGAACTCCTATTACAGGTGAGTAACCTGTATTTATTTCTCTCCAAATATTTAGGAAATATTACAGTAAAATATGTTAATATAGTCTTTACAGAATACAGGATTCTTTTTCTTTTAAAGATTTACCATAGACGGGTTAACAGAAAATAAGATGCTAATACCTGTTTTTCATTAATCTAGGAAACTGTTTCTGTTAACATTCGTGTTTATCGAGTTGTTGGGGGGATGGGGTATGCATGTCTGCTTAGCTGCAAGAGAAACAGTCATGTATCATTTATTGGGGTTGGGACCGCCTAAATCCTTATTTTGGTTAAGGGTTGTTTATGGATTTATTTCTTATTATAAAGACGGGGGTCCAGAGCTAGGTCCTTCGGGTCCAAGCTTGGAGGGTGTGAATAAGGGGGAAGTGGGGGTGGGAGATAAAATATTAGGTAAGGGATTGTCTGCCACTGTAAGGGGATTAAATGTTTTTTGGTTTGGTATTCAGGAATGGTTATATTCTCTCATTTTTTGTTATATTTCAAGATATTATATAATTCCATATGGCTAGTCTTAAATATTGTTCCTGGAATATAAAGGGGCTCAGACTCCTGCCAAGAGATCCAAGGTTTTACTCCATTTAAAAAGTCACCAAATTGATATGGCTTTTTTACAAGAAACTCATCTCAGGGTCAGTCAAATCCATTATCTAGGCAGAAATTAGGTAGGTCAAGTATTCGGTTCCGGTATTGACTCCCGTAGAAGAGGGGTTGCCATCCTGTTTGCCCGTAAAATCCCATTTCGCCTTATACAATAAATTTCTGATCCGGAGGGTAGATTCGCTTTTCTGAGGGCCCTGTTGGGCCACTCTGAATTAATATTAGGCTCCATTTATGGCCCTGTGATGACCCTGAATTTTTCATGAACCTTATGAATCTTCTTACCCCCTGGGCTATGTTTCCCATAGTACTAGGAGGTGATTGGAACCAAGTATTATCTAATTTTTTGGACCGATCTGGGCAGACTCGGCCAAAAGTAATACCGGGACAAAAAGCATTACAAGAGCTCATGAACTCAGTTGGACTGATATATCCTTGGAGGTAAATGTTTCCAGAAAAAAAGGAATTTTCATTTCATTCCCTTCCCCATCATTCATTTTCCCAGATAGATTTTGTTCCTATAACAGTGGACCACCTTTCGGGGGTCTCTCAGTCCTATTATACATCAAAGGTCATCTCCGATCACCGTATCGTCCATCTTCACCTGGACCTATCTCCCAATATACATAGAGACAGAATTTGGAGGTTGAATAATCAACTTCTGAAATCAGAAGACCAAACAGTGCTCCTTCAAACATTCATTTCTAATTTTATGGATATTAATGCTCCATCACAACCCAAAAAAGACTTTTTGTGGGGTTCTCTGAAATGTGCATTGAGGGGAGAATTAATTAGGTTGACGACTAAGTGTAAGAAACAAAGAGCTGCTGCTCTTTCTTCGATTTTAGCCCAGAT
Organism: Neoceratodus forsteri; assembly: GCA_016271365.2. NCBI lineage: Eukaryota > Metazoa > Chordata > Ceratodontiformes > Ceratodontidae > Neoceratodus > Neoceratodus forsteri. The sequence goes on from CM057449.1 coordinate 743,425,437, forward strand.
AGAACATCAGGAGAGGCTTCTCCTCCCTTCAGCCCCTATAGAGGAGTGGGAAAAGCTGGAATCACTACATTCCCAGTACAATAATTTATTAGCAGAAAAGGCTGAATTCTTAATGCTCCATTCTAAAGTATCTTATTTCGATCATGGTGAAAGAGCGGGAAAGCTAATGGCTCTTCGTTTGCGGACCCAAATAACCGATACAATAGTTACCTCTATTTATTAGATGACTGGGGAACTTTTATCCTCCCCCCGGATATTGCTAACGCATTCCAAGAATATTACCAACAACTATACTCTGCACCTGAACTCCCCTTTGTCTCAACAATTCGATAATTTTCTCCAAGATATTAATCTTCCTATATTAGCAGATAATCAGGTTAATATTCTGAAGGCTCCGATTACATTAATAGAAATTTATGAAGCTCTTGCCCCAGATAAATCCCCCAGCCCGGACAGCTTTACTACTAATTTCTACAAAAAATTTAAGGAGATAATTGTCCTATCCTCTTAGATACTTTTCACTATATTTATAAACATGGAATATCCAATACCTCTTTGACTCAGGTTATTATAATTGTTATTCCCAAACCTGGTAAAGATCCTTTCTACATTACTAATTATAGACCAATCTCTTTAATTAATGTCGATCTTAAAATTCTAGCTAAAATTCTTGCTTCTAGAGTAGGCCACGTCTGGGAATCCCTGATAAGCACAGACCAGGCAGGGTTTGTAAAGGGAAGGCTTTCATCGGACCATCTTAGGAAAATAGCATATCTTTCCACTGTGTCCAGGGACTCATCTGTACCGGCGGCACTTGGATGCAGTAAAAGCTTTCAACAGGGTTTCCTGGGAATACCTTTACATGGTATTATCTAAATACCATTTTCCAAAGGAGTTTATACAATGGGTCAAAACGCTGTACACTTCCCCATCAGCTCAAATTCATTGTAACGGGATTCTCTCCTCATCCTTTAGGTTATTTCAGGGAACCTGTCAAGGTTGTCCCCTTTCCCCATGCCTTTTCAACTTATATCTAGAACCCCTTATTAGGAAAATTAAAAGTTCAAAATTTGTATCTGGCATAGTAATAGGTGATATGGAATATAAAATTTCTGTGTATGCTGACAACATACTTCTCCATATTTCCAACCCTGCTCAATCTATACCCGCTGTTTTCCACATTATTTCCCAATTCAAATCAATTTTGAATTACAAGTTAAATATCAGAAAAAACTGAAGTTTCTCCACTCAATAAAGACACAATGAAATCTGATATAGTACAACTGGAATTACAATGGAACTCATAAAAATTTAAATACCTAGGGGTTTATTTGCACTCTTCCCCCCACAATATGAAAAAACTTAATTTAAGTGATCTAATTAACACTTTAACAGCAGATCTTGGATGTTGGTCAAAATTACTTCTTTCTATATGGGAGCATATGAGTATAATAAAAATGAATGTGTTACCTCGTGTTTTATACACTTTACAAATGTTTAATGGGGTTCTTCCATTATCATGGTTTTCCCAGTTACAGAGAATCCGTAATAGTTTTATATGGCAGGGGAAAAAAGTTAGAAGGAGTTATTGTAAACTTACGCAACTTAAAATTGATGGAGGACTTCAAGCTCCCAATTTCTATAGATACTATTTAGCCATCCACTTGGCGAGGATTAAGATATTGGTTGCAACCTCCTGTTAATAGTACAGAGTCTATATATTGTCCTTCCTGGGTTAGAATTGAACAGGCTCTCTGTTTTGAAAATAATATAGACCCCAATGCCCTTCCTTATATTAGTAGGAAGAATCTTCCCATATCCCTAAAAGAAACACCATTAAGTTCTTCACTTCAAACACATCAATTAACTAATTTTTTCAAGGCGGATGCGCATAAGGATACTGCCCAACCCTTGTTTTCCAATCCTAATCTTTTAATTTCAGGTAATCAAATCTCACCTTTTTTGGCTGGACATGGGTGTTGTTAGAGTGAACCAGTAGGTTCATGTCAAAAAACTTTTCTCCTATAATGCGGCTATTCATCTTTTAAGTTGGCCCACTATATATGTTTTCAAATACTTTCAGATATCTCACATGCTGACACAACATTTTGGTCCGGGGGAGTGGAACAGTCCCTTTACTTCTGCTGTATCTCCCTTTATTAGTTCTATCCCCTCCTCTCATATCATATCCTACGCATATAAATTTCTTTTAACAAAAGTTGCCACTTTGGAGGGTAAAAGGGTCTATTGGTGGGACAATATCCTAACCCCGTCTTCTCTCCGGAACTGGGCCAACATCTGGATGCACTTATACAAATATATTAAGTGGGACAGATATAGATTGATGCAATTTTACATTAGCCATGATTTATTTTATACCCCGCTTAAACTTCATCAAATGGGAAGGGCAGCATCTGATCAATGTCCCAGGTGCCATCAGGGTTTGGCTGACCTGTTTCACAAGCTTTGGTCATGCAACAAAATCACTTCCTTTTGGCATAGTATTCAAACATGCCTTGACCCGCTTTTAGCACTATCAGATTACTTCAAATTAGAAATCTGTATCTTAGGAGACTACGCAGGTTTACAAGGGTGCCAACAGAGAGCACATATGGCTCTAATATCAAGCTGTGCTAAGAAAGTCATCTTGAGACACTGGCAGGAATCAAGTATTCCTGCATATATGGAATGGTATAAGGAGATTATGTTTGCCTTACAAGCAGAGCTCATCATTGCTGGGGTTAATAACAGAATGGAAAAGTACAAATCAAGATGGGAATCACTGTATACCCTTTTAGTGATTCAGTAGTTTTTAGTTAGTTTTCAGTTTTTTCTTTTCTTTTAAGATATGTATATGTAATATGGTATGGTATTTGCTTTATAACTACCCTTGGGTGTTAATATGGTGGTAGACTTGAGGGGGGGTGTGGGTGGGGAGCAGACAACGATAGTAGGTTTTCAAATTTATCACAATGTAATTTCTATTTATGTACCCTAACATGATACATATGTCTCCATTCTTTTCATGGAATGCCTTTGTGTACAATTTATTGTTGTCTGTTCTGTTGACTGATCTTCCTTGTCAATCTTCACTATTCATTACTGCTTGGAGTTAGTGCGGGCGCGCACTTCCACGGGAGGTTTTTTTTGGAGTCGGCCTGCCTGCCCTCGAGAGCCTGACGTCATGCGCGAGGCTGCTAGGTGCTGTAGACTCCTCCTCTATCTCAGTTCTGTTTCTCCCGCCGTCGAGGCTGCACCTGCTGCGCGGTAGTTGAACTAGGCCTTCTGTGTCACAATCAAGACAGACTCCTTCTTGTGTTCTCGTATTTCTCTCAACGCCGTAACTCGGTAAGACCGTTCTATTATTTCTATTGTTGACGGCGCCGAGAGCTTTTTTGCTAATTTTTGTCTAATTTTGTTCACATCATGTCAGGTTCGGGAGCAAAACGTAAGTCGAAGGCGGGCCGTGCCCCTATGCGTCGGTGCTCCTGTGGCCGGCATTTTTCCGTCTCTGATTGGCATGTTTGTCTTCGTTGCCTGGGATCCACCCATCATATGGATGCGTGTGACGCCTGTTTCTCCACGGACCGTCGCCTCCTAGAAGTCCGCGCGTTCAAGATCGGCAAGGCCCCACCGACTTTCCGGGGACGGCGTCACTCCAGGGATTCCCAGGTAAGGTCTCTAGGCCCTTCCTCCAGGTCCCCTCTCGGGCCTATATGGTCCGTAGAGGAGGGGGCTTCCTCATCTTCTCTTGCAGAAGAGGAAGCTTCTTTTGTGGTGTCGGAGGAATGTTGAGGTCCCTCCCGGGGCCACAGCAGAGACACCGCCTCAGCAGTCACCTCCTCGGAGGTGCAGGCTCCCCCAGTGTCAAGGCCCACGCCTGCTGGGCCCGGCATTGGTGGACCCTCGATGCCGCCGTCCGACGCCATTTCGGATCCTGGCGCGTGTGGCGCTGGTGATCGAGATGGCGCCCATGGTCGCTCTCCGGCGGTGCCGGGTGGGGTCCCGCGCCGATGGCAGTGCCGTGGGTCTGGCCAGCACCATTGTGGAGCCGGTGTCGGGCTTAGCTGTCGCGGGGGGTCCGAGGTCGTCCGGCATTGCCTCCGGCACCAGCGCCGTTCACGGCGCCGTTTCACCGGGGAACCCTGGGGTTGCTAGTATCATGATCCAGCTGATCTCTTCCTCTCCGGAGGCTGATGATTCAGACGTGGACCTGTCCTGGCAACCTGATTGTTCGGAGTCAGGGTCCCCGGTGGCACAAGGTGCTAGGCTGCCCAACAGGCCTCTTCCTCTGTCCCCACTGCTGTCCTCCCCTGAGGTCCCCCAGGCTAGGGGTGGTCTGGAGTCCCTGGGGGGCAATGGAGCGGGGCTGGAGGGAGGGGCTCGTGGCAGCTACCGACCCTGGTGCTCCTGCACTCCCTCGGGGTTGGAGGTCACTGGGGTAGAGGAGGAGGGCGTTCTCGGAGTCTGAGTGGTCGAGGGGCAGGCTTCAGGCATCTCGGTCTCTGTCTGCCACCTCTCGGGGTGTGGCTAGGAGCCATAGCGCTGGGCCCCGCCTTTCCCCTTTGGACCCCAGGGTCCCCTCCGGTGGCGTTGCTGTGGGCTGCTCTTCTGGATCCATGCAGTCCCAGGTTTGTCACAGGGGAAGATCCCCTTCTGGGCTCTTCCAGGCTTTGCATCCCCAGGGTTCCGTTTTGCGACCTGGTCTGTTGTCCGGGATCCCGCCAGCTCGGGCTCCGTTCCCCGGATTCCAGAGCCCTAGCAGAGGACAGCTGCCTCTCCGTAGCTGCCCATCTCCCATTCCTCTGCAGTCACCCCCCTCTCTCCCAGGCCATGTCAGTCCCACGGGCCCGTTATCCTGGGAGGCGTTCAGAGGTTCTCCGGCGGCCTTTCCCTCATATGTTAGGTGCATGAATGAGCGAGTTTTTCACCTATCCCAACCGCCACAAGAGTCCTCTGGACACTCAAGCTCTCCATCATCCTCGTCTCCCTCCTCTGAGGGAGCGGAACCCTCTGCTCATCTCTCCTCCGATGCTGATTTCACTGAATATCAGCGGTTCCTTTCAAGGATGGTGAGGGATCTTCGAATTTCCTATGTTAGGCGAGACAATACTAAATGGGAGACGCATGAATTCCTTGGCGAATTCAGTGCCCAGCACTTGGTGTTACTATCCTGGCCTATTCCCTTCCAGGAGGTGTCTATCCGTTCCTGGCAGTCGCCAGCCGCCCTTTCTGCAGCCCCAGCAGACTGCCAACGTAGGTATTGTGCCCCTTCAGAATCCCTGGGTACTCTCACCAACCCACCTTCGGGTTTGGCATACCTAGAGACTCCCTCCGGGCGTCGCCTGGTGCATGACCGTCCACCGGACTCGGATGCCCTGCAATTCGACCAGTGGGGGCGAAGAGTGTTCTCTTCCTCTCGTGCGATGGCTTGCATTGCATCTCATCAGGCCCACCACGCTGCCTACAGTAGGCATTTGTGGTTGATGCTTTCCCAAATCTTAGCATCAATGCCTGATATGGAGCAAACCAGACAAGCTACTGCCCTCTCTGCTATAGGCCTGGAGCTGGCAAGACACCAAGCAAGGGCATCTTATGATGCCAATGAGGTGGCTTCCCGGCTTGCGGGGACAGCGATCTGCATTACATGGACGGCATGGCTTCGTCTATCAAGGTTGTCACCCCTGGCCCGGCGTAGGGTGATTCGCTCTGCTTTCCAGGGGACCCGTCTCTTTTCCTCCAGAGCTATGAGACTACTGCAGGGGCTTTCTCCATCTCCCCATCCTCGGGGGGCACCTCCTAGCTCTTCTCCCCCATAGGTTTCTCTCTGGATTAGCCTAGGGTCTTCCCCTTCTGTTTCTCACCAACAGGAGGCTGGGGGTCTTGTTCCCTCAGGGTTTCTACCCCCCCTTTTTAGAGGGGGGCTTGGTACTCACCCAAGCAGTAATGAATGGTGAAGATTGACAAGGGAAGATATGAAAATTACGTACCTACCATAATTCTTGATCTTCTCTTGTATCTTCACCATTCATTGCTGATACCCACCCACCTCCCCTCAGTGGCCTCCTACTGTGGCATCTCCTCCTCCCATCTTGTTCCTCTCCCTTCCTTAGGCCATTATGCCAAATAAATAAATAAATACAATTTTTTCTGTTTTCCATTCTTAGTAAATGGATCTTTTTTCCTTAAGTTAAAGAGGAACGAGCACGGTCTCTGTTTTCACCTATTCTGAGGGAACTCTTTCTGGCTGCCCCTAAGGTCAACCTCTGGGTACATTGATCATGTTACGCAGTTCACAGCTTTAGAGGCTGTGCCCTGGCTCGGCCTTAACAGAAGTTTAAATTCCCCCTGGCAGGTATTATTACTCAGCTCATTCTACCTGGTGCTTTGCATTTCTCAGCCTTGAGCGACTGCTCTTGCCTTGCCTTAGGGAGTCTGATTGAGTTCCCACTCTATCCTTTCATACAAAGCCGCCTTCAGTAAGGCATAATCTTTTCCCATACACTGCTGTGTTAGCACTTAACAGGGTGCTAAGGGACATAGTCCCCTTCCTGGGCGGGCGCTCTCTCTGGAACAGATTCTATCCGGGCAGTCTGTGAGCCCTCAGCTAGGATGTAGGGACTTGGCATGTTGAGAGATCAGAGAATCTGCCCTAGTGTCTGATCTGTGCAGGTGGTTCGGTTGAACCGTCTCTCAGTCCTATCAGCAGGGATTCTTGCTCCCTTGTTTTAGTCTCGAGCTTATAAGCCTCTCAACCAATGCTTAATGAGCACTGTTCTCCCTCTCAACATGCTTTCTTTTCCTCTCTTTCTTCTTCTTCTTCTTTCCCTCTCTCTGTTCCTCCCTTAGAGCTGCCCCGGAAAGGAGGCCCTGCGGTTCCCTAGGGTAGGAATTCTCTCTCCTCTGTCTTCTACCGGCTTATGCCTTTTTCAGTTTATATCCTTTCCTTTTTCTGTCCCTCGGCTCTCTTGCCTCGCTTCCTTTTTTCCTTCCCTTTGTTTTACCGCCTCCGGCTACCAGAACTGAGGTAGAGGAGGAGTCTGGCTTTTCTTGGCCCAGCTCTCGCGTATGGCGCAGTCGTCGCTCGAGGCAGCCCATGGAGCAGACTCAAAAAGAAAAACAAAAAAAACCACCTCACGTAGCAGGTGCGTGCCTCCGGCACTAACCCAAGCAGTAATGAATGGTGAAGTTACAAGAGAAGATCAAGAATTATGGTAGGTACGTAATTTTCATTAGTTGTTGGAAAATTTTAAATTAATAAAGTTTATTGAATAAAAAAAAGAACTTACACATTTCACTTGTGCAGGACTTAATAACCTCCTGTTTTTCCTCCTAATGATCCACCAACTGATGTCAGCATCCCTATCTGTCCTTAACCAGTTCCGACAATGCACTGAATGGTCTCTTCACAGTCATGTATTTGTAAAGCAGTTGAAATACAACATAAGTGTATTGAAAAAATGTGAGAAAAAGAAACTAAATGAAAGAATTCAGTAATGTATTTATTTTTGTTTGTTTGCTAATTGCTGTACCTGCTACCTTTCCTCTAGATAACCAGGAATCTGTTCGAACTGGAAATGCAGAAGATGTGATTCAACCGCTTGATCTGCAGTCAATAATAGCAATAACGCTTCTGCCTGACGATAACGAGCTTTATCTGTCATACACAGGTAAGTTTTCTATTATGCAGTACTGTGTTAAAATCCTGTAACCTTATTGGTCAAAACATGTCACATACCAGTGGGTAGCATCAGCAATGATATCCTACAGGATGGGTGGTATTGCTCTACAACAGACTGCCTAGGGGGAAGATGAGGCACGATGCCACAGGTGGAGGGAATTATGACCCCTGGAAGGTCCCAATGTAGGTAAGATCCGCCCGATCTGGAGGATATTATTGTACCTATAAACTGTCCCATCAGAGAATGTTGCTCTGTGAAGAGGTACTTGACTGACGAGGGGGTGTGAGTTATCAGGTAATTTACCATGGCTGGAGTGGTTTGTCCATGAGGCACAGCCGAGTGGGTCAATTCGCGCCAGCCGTTGTAAATCCCCCGATAACCCAGGTCCCCCGAGTGGCTTACTGCAATTATGCCAAGTACTGCTTTTTTTATTATTAAAAAAAAATTAAAAATACTTGATATAATGCTTAAATAAGTGACTCATTAGTAAAGCAGTCAGTGTTTTTGTTGTGTTTCCCCTGATATTTGGAGCTGTTGTTTTACAGTCTCCGCTTAGCGGGAAAACAAGATGGCGGTCGCAGTTACGTGATTTCGCCATTGGATTGCTTTTTTTACAAGATGCGGCTGGCTGGCACTGTTTGCAGAGATTATCACAGGATTTACAATGGAATTAAGGTGCCAGCCTGCCGTTCTCATTGGTCGGTGTCCGAGGTCCATGGTATAAATTCATCACAACCTCACTGTCATATATGAGCATGTGTTTTTTTTCCTATTCTCTTAATAAAAAGTTACACTGCCTCACTAAAAATCTAACAAAAACCTTCTTAAAACTTTTTTTATATTGTATAACGAGCTACTATATAATAGCAATAATGCACGACAGGGAGTGGGTTGTGATGGGATAACCTCACTTCTGGGGCACTAGACGCACTCGGCTTGTGGCTTCGTGCCCAATCACCAAGACATGAAGTTATCCCAGCACAACTGAGTAGTCCTTCTGTTGATCGTGTAAACCCAGTTAATGTCCCTAAGCAGTTGTGGCATACTCAGCTGCATGCAGTGTCACATGTGAGGCTTGACCATAACTCTATTTAATGTACTCATTATGAAACCCCAACCCTCCTTCTGCTTGTGACACTAGTTCTCGAGCACTATGTCATTTTCAGTATAATCCTGATAATAATAGATGAATTTGGATATGATCCAATGTATACTGCTGAAGTACTGAATAGGGACAAAGTTGGATTTAAATGTTGTACTTTATGAGGACTTTTATTTAAAGTCATAAATTGCACTGTCAGTTGACAGTGCCATACTGTGATCTGACTGAACTGATATGGCACTATCCTCAGACTTGGATTTCCTAGATACATGTGGCACCATACATCAGTATAGCTACTGGCGCCACCTGCCCGCCCTGGGTCTCCCTCGAGCCTTGGCAAATATCACTAAAAAACATGTAGCATCCTGCTCCTACATCATTACTGTCATTGTGCTGAACTTGGTTGATTTACATTGTGAGAGGGAATTGGCTAGGCATTAATGAATTAGCCACATTATTAATTCAAGTAATGTATGGTCATTGCATCGAAATTTGAGAATCGTGCGCATCATTTGTGAGTGCAGTAATGCATAACAGGTTATAGCTACATTATAATTTCCACGTATTTATATTCTTACTTATATTACAGATAGCTTTACTGAAAGTTTAACGAACAAAGTGAATACAAAAGGTGTCAAGTCTAGGAAACGTCGACATTCATCTGATAACTATTCTAATGTTATAAGGCTGCAGACAGAAAACCTACAAGTAGAAAAGGAGGAATTAATCATATAAAAGGAGAAATTAATCATTGAAAAGGAGAAGTTAATGCTGGAAATAAAGAAAGTGAATCTACGGATAATAAAACTAAACAGGGAATTAGGACCGGAGTTGTGCAATTGTAATTGCACACAACCATTAGAAAGTCGTAGATTAGTATAATTGTTTGACAGTTTTCAAAGATGTGTACTTTGCCATTAGTCCTACAAGTTAATTGCACATTATTTGCAGTTGTGTAATTTACTATATCAACTACATTAATATTGTTAAATGTTGAGCACTGTCTTCATTGTTTTATTTTAATAATAATTGTTTTAAAAAATAAGTATATTTAGTGTATATATGTAGACCTAAGTTTAAAAGTTTATAAAATGATCTCAATCCATATGTAATGCTATGTATTTAAGTATTTTATTAACATGTACGCTACACTGACTATTTGAAAAAAATGGTAGAGTTATAGATTGGCTCAAGTGGGCCTAGGTAGGCCATTTTGGATACATTATTCTGATTTGATCTGACAACCTCCTTCTATCTGTTTGAATACAGGTATATGCCATGCCATTGGTGAATATATTGGGTAAATAAATCATGTTAATCTGGGTTATATATTTATTTTCATTTGCAACACCACTTATATACATTACATTATGTGATGTCAAGAAAGAATCCTGGCTCCTGATTGGTCAGTTGACCATCACAGCAGGGATGTTATCCTGGATTAACACCCCTGCTGATGATTTGCTTGCAGCATCTTTTCTTAAATTTTTTTTTAACACTAAATAAACATTATTTAAAAGTATTTTTTTATCTATAAAACAAGGAGCCATTGTATAATAGGAATAATGCCCTCCAGGATGGGAGTTATGTTGGGATAACATCCCTTATCGGGTGTTGGGACTCCTTCGACTTGTGGACTCAGGTCAAGTCACCCGAGGTGGGCTGTTATCCCAGCATAACACCTACCCTGTCAGGAATGATTCCTTTAACAACAATTATATAACTTAGAACACAATTTATGCTACTTAGAACATGTTTTTTTTTTATCTGTTTAGAATGTGGAAATGGAACACATAGAACACTGTGCCAGATAGGGAACTTACAATGAAAAGAAAGACACATTTATGCTAAAACAAAATGAAGCACCAGTTAAAACAATACAAACTGTGTGATATATATCAAACACATTATGGTTTGCAGTACAACAACACATTTATCTCCATACACGGGTGGCAAGACCTTTATAACTAACTTGTGGCTTCACAATTTGTTAGGTATGGGTCCTACCACTCAGTGTCGGAGATAAATGTGTTATTCCACAACAGTCCATTGTGTATTCCAGATTAATGCATTTTTTAATGCACAAGGCCTACAGATCACAAACCATTCTGGCAGAAATGTGGAAAGAACAGCTACAGGGAAGAGATCATTGTATGTGTTAATATCACAACCGTATCATATAATCAATTTGAGTTTATTTTCCAACTGAAAGTAAATACACGTCAGCCATAGTCAACTGCAGCTACTGGCTTTTAATACGTTTATCACACGGCACTGACATTCACATATTTACATGAATAAACATTCTTCAGATTTTAGTATCTATACAGTATTATCCTGTTTCTCTTCATCTTCTTCTTCTGATTGTTGTTGCGCGTCTGCTTGTTTTCCCACTGTTTAATCAACCTAAATAAAGAAAATCCAAATGAGTTACAGTTTTTTATGCAAAGTATTGTGATATTAGTAGCTGAAGTAAATATCAAAGCACAAGTAGATGGAAGCAAATTTTATATGTAGAAATGGAAGAGATATAAAGCATTCCATACTATTCTACTAGTTACAGTGAGAATGCTTCTAGTAAATGCTACAATATACATTAATTTTGTTTATTTCCACAGATCTTCATGAAACAGACCATTTCAAGCAGAGTGCACATGGTATTTCTACTGTACAGAACAGAACACAATGTTCAGATAAGTACTGCCAATACATACTGTATGTTGATTTTTATCGATTAGCAAACATAGATGTGAACTGTATACTGTATCCTTTGTGTCTCAATCATGTATTTTCTTTTCAGATTACGATGTACAGTACCCATGCTATCAAATCTTACTTCGAGTGCAGGGCTCGAAATAACCGGCTGTCCACCCGTCCCAGACAGCCGTTTTCCAGCTAGGACAGCCGTTTTTCCGCCTGTCCCTTGGACAGGCGGTTTTGACAGCCAGAGTATTGTGCTGGGCACTAGGACCCAGCGGTAGACGGGAGGTTTCCGGACGACGTCGACGTCATGACGCGTAGCTCCGCCTGCCTATTCAGTCTTCCCTGGCACTGAGGGTCAGGTGGCTGCAGCTCCTAGTGTCACCTGACCTCTCAGCAAGCGGGAAGACTAACTGGCGCTGACTCGCTCTCCTCACTTTCACTCTCTGGCCATAGGGTGAGGAGCTCCGCGAGTAGGAGAGCGCGAGCGAGTGAAAAAAAAAAAAAAGAAGACTTCTGCAAATTCTCAACAGCCCTTCTCAGGGCTCTCTCATTTTGGGGCTCATTTTGTGTGAATCAAAGTCCTGCTGGTACTTGGAGGAGGAGAGGGGAGATGAACAAGAGGGATTCTTTATTTTTAAGTCTCAAAGTGAAAAAAATAAAGACTTCTGCAAATTCTCAACAGCCCTTCTCAGGGCTCTCTCATTTTGGGGCTCATTTTGTGTGAATCAAAGTCCTGCTGGTACTTGGAGGAGGAGAGGGGAGGTGAACAAGGGGGATTCTTTAGTTTTAAGTCTCAAAGTGAAAAAAAAGACTTCTACAAATTCTCAACAGCCCTTCTCAGGGCTCTCTCATTTTGGGGCTCATTTTGTGTGAATCAAAGTCCTGCTGGTACTTGGAGGAGGAGAGGGGAGGTGAACGAGGGGGATTATTTAGTGTAAGTCTCAAAGCAGTCAGGCACTGTACCTGTACACCTGAATAAAACTCTCTCAAAGCCAAAAGAGACCTTGTGATCTGCAAGTCTCATCATCTCTGACTCTGAATAAAAAAAATATATCTTGAGTGTGCAGAGAGGTGAAGGCAAGGCTCTATTAAAGCTTATTGTTCACTCAGCCTGTGTAAAGCCCTCCAGAGCTTGAACCTTGAAGACAGATACTGACGTACTTACTGTATTAGTACTACTAACTTAAACTAGCCCCTGTCAGCCTGCTGTTGTGCTCTGCCACTGGACTAACTGAATAAAAGTAAAATTGAGTGACACTGTGACAAGAAGGCACTGTCAAAGGGAGAGGAGGGGATTAAATTACAAAACAGGTTGACAGCAGGATACCCCTCAGGTTTTAGTTGTGAAATCTGAGCGGGAGGAAAATATAAATATTAAACTCCTTTGTCCGCGTTTTACAGGGAGGGAAAGAAAACTAAACAGACTGTTCACGTCTTCTAATATCTCTGATCATCACTTCACTGTAGTGTCCACTGTCTTCCAGAGTGCTTACTGTACTTTAAATTCGTACTAGCTAAGTAAACCAAAAGGGGAAAAATGTCTTTGCTAAAGTTTGGCTTTAAAAAAATGACAGGAAAGCCTTCAGTTTCAAGCCAAGAGGGAGGAGAAAGCTCGGGTTCTTCTATGTGTACTGCTTCTCCATTACTGATAGACTCAGTAGCACCAACTACTCACCCCACCATTGTGGCCACAGATGTGACAACTTGTAGTGCCACTGCCACTGCCAGTGCTGATATGCCAGCAACTCTGACTACTGTTGAAAGTGGCGGGAGTCCCGGGGCAAAAGAAAGTGGGTTCCAGGAGACCTGGAAGAAAAATAGGGAGTGGCTACTATATGAGCCTGATGTGGGCATGACCTGCTCATACTGCAAAAAATACTTAAGGGAGACAAACCCTTCATGAGTGGCTGTAAGAGCATGAGACTTGAAAATGTACGAGCTCATGAACTCTCCAAACCTCATAAATTAGCCAATGAAAAATACTGTGTCTAACACAGACCCTTCCAACTTAGCAATAGAACGAGGAATAATACAAATGGAAAAAAATGAGGCGACACAAGTGGAACATTTGTTTAGAACAACTCTTTATTTGATTAATTCAGAACGCCCATTCACAGATTTCCCTGGCATCTTAGAATTACAACATGTAAATGGTGCAAATGTCAGAGTCAGTTATAGAAGTGACAAACAGGCAGCAACGTTCACACATTTTATTTCAGAATCAATAAGGATAAAAGATGCAAAACTGGTTAACAGTAACACTTTCATCTCTGTCCTATGTGACTCGAGCACTGATGCCTCAGTAATAGAAGAGGAGGCAATCTATATTAGGACAATGGAAAATTTCCGTTCAGTTAACAAATTTGTTTCCTTCAGCCAGTCTGTATTCCAAATGGTGAAAGCATTTATAACTCAATAGGTGATGCCTTAGAATTCACCTTGGACTGTAAAGACTGGAAAGAAAAAATTGTTGCTTTTGGATCTGATGGGGCACCCATCACGTTGGGTAAAGTGACTGGGGTGTTTGGCAGAATTTTGAAAGACGTAACTCATTTGTTAGGGATTCAGTGCAGTGCCCACAAGTTGGAGCTAGCTATAAAGCAATCAGCAACATCTATTCCATACATGAAAACAACAGACGAAGTCTTAATGGGTATCTATAAAATATACCATAAGTCTCCCAAAAACTGGGCCGGTCTCAAAGAGTTAGCCAGTAATATGAGCTACACCATTCACAAATCAGTTAACGTGTCAGGGACCCAGTGGGTTGCACACAGAGAAAGGGCTCTGTCTGTTATTCTGTCCAGCTACAAGGCCTCAGTTGTACATTTACAGCACATTGCTTCCACACCAGGGCAAACAAAAGATCAGGCCAGTGGGTTGTTCAAAACAAGGGTGTAGACAGGCATACTCACTGTACACATTTGTGTACAGTTTGGTTGAGTGCCTGTCACAAGCCATAAGCCACTCTGTTAATATTATCATTCTAATCTATAGTATTTGGGTTAGTGTAGGCCACTGAGGAGGGTCTGACACATGTATAACCTCTTTAGAGAGTAGAGGAATCATCTGACAACAATCTGACTTGTTTGGAAGGGGGTGCCATTTGGAAGGGATGTGTACATTTTTTAATTGGGGGGGTGTAACTGTTGGAGATCGTGTACAAAACAGAAATTTCTGGCTACACTCCTGGTTCAAAACAATAAGTACTGTGAGATTTGTCCTCTTTTCTCAGTTTCTGGCTGAATACCTTTCTGTCATGATGGCCTTCAGTCTAACTCTACAGAGAGACAGCTCAACAGTACAAACAATAGTCAGTAAGGTTGAAAGCACAGTGCTCTGGCTAGAGAACTACCCTGCGCAGGATAAACTTGACAAAGTCTGTAACGAATTGCTGTTGCTCCCTGACTCTGACACAGCTAACAGTGACACTAGCACAAGTCGACTGACAGGCTCAGCCACTACTCAGGTTCAGTCTGCGGATCTGATATCTTCCGAATCTTAGAAAGGGAATATTCTATAGATAGAACCAAACAGGCAGTGTTGCGTGATGTTACAAGCCTTCTTTCATCAACAATTGAAAGTATTAACTCACGATTTTCCAATTTTAAAACAGACAAAGTCCTACGGTCATTCAGTATATTTAACCCATTACAGTTACCAGATAGTGACCAACTAGCCCTTTATGGCAATGAGGAAGTCAGAACCCTCACAGAGCACTACAGTGACCTACTGAAGAAACACAATAATAATGTAAACTTGATTGAAGCGCAATGGTTAGAGCTTAAACCACTTATGAAAAAATCACTGAATGAGCTGTCTCCGAAATTTCACTATTTGGATTTCTGGCAAAAAATTCTCCATAATGATGCACATGAACAGCGATTCCCTGATATTCTGGTCTTAGTCACAATAGCTCTACTGATCCCAACCCAAACTGCAGTAGTTGAGAGAGGATTCAGCTTGATGGGCAGAGTGAAGTCTGAGTGGCGGTCCTGTCTGTCTCCTATGACTACATCTGAACTAATGCGCGTCAAGCTGTCAGATGCTAGCATTGCTACATTTGACCTGCAGGATGCCATAACACTATGGTTCAAATCTGGAAAACAAAAGAGAAGACCTCATGTGAGACCATATGGCTGCAGACTAGATTCAAGTTCTGATTCAGAAATAGACTAGACTCAATCAGTGTTTTACCTTGAAAAATAACCCTCCAAAAAGCAATAGTTTTCTCTCTATTTCCACTTTACAGTCCATTTTATGTTTTAAGTTTAAAATTCACCTCACAAAAATGTGGACAGGTAAAACTTTGTCCGGACAGGCAACATTTACATTCCACCTGTCCCTCGGACAGGCATCTCAAAAAAATTATTTCGAGCCCTGTTCGAGTGGGAGCTCTTGCAGCATGCTATTACATTTAGGACTATGCCGCAGGCACTAGGACCACCCAGTGAAAAACTTCTGCCAGCAATGCCAGCGGGGACGGCCCCCGACGCCGGTCCCGCCCCGACATCGGTCAGAGTACAAGAGGGGGCAGACCCAGCTCCACCTCAGTTCTTCCGCCACAGCACTGCACGTGTCCTCACGAAGGACATAGACAGGGTAGAGAAGGTTCAGAGGAGGGCAACAAAGATGGCGATGGATTGCATCACAAGTCCTATGAAGACAGGTTGAAGGAACTGAACATGTACTCCTGGAGGAGGGAGGGAGAGAGGGGATATGATAAAGACATACAAGTATCTTACAGGGAGGAACAGGGTGCAGGAATACACTATTTTTAAGTGAAAAAGATGTTCCAGGACTAGAGGGCATGGGATGAAGTTGGAGGGAGGACGATTCAGAGGAAACATGAGGAAGAATTTCTTCACAGAACGGTTGGTGGACAAGTGAAACACCCTGCTAGAGGAAGTGGTGGGGGCTGAAACAATCACGGGATTTAAGAATGCATGGGATAGACATAAAGGAATTCTGGAGGTCAGGGGTAAGGGGCAACAGACTTCTAGGAAAACATAAACTTAACTTACAAGCTCAAATGGGCAGATTGGGTGGGCCATAGGCCCTTATCTGCCGACACTGTCTATGTATCTATGTATGTATCTATGTGAAGCTTGCTTCTGTCTGCGACTATCAACGAGAAGAAGACTTTCTATTGACTTTTTCACCTTTTTCGACGGTTTTTCACCGTTTTATCGACACCGATGTCAGTTTCGCTGCCATCGTTTCGTCCGGTTTTCCTGCTTTTGCGCTGTGCATTTTTGCTTGATTTTTGCCACTTCCAGTACCGACGTTAGCCCTCTCCCTCCCTGGCCAGGTTCGATGTCTTCCCGGGCTCCGGTGTCCACTGAATACTTGAATAAGTGCGACTGCGGGCGGCAGATTCCCGCTAAGGACGGGCAATGGCGGTGCGTCTTCTGTCTCGGTCCCGACCACGACACCGCCAATTGTGCTGACTGCCAGGCCTTCACCAGCTGGACCCGCATCCGCCGCCTGAAAGCCCTTAGAGCCTACCTTCTAGAGCAGAAAATGGATCTGCACTCTTCGGAGGAGAGGAGGAAAGAGATAAAGCGGCACAGCAAGGAGCGTAGTCGGTCCTGACACCGGACCCAGTCTCGGTCCAGATCGCATTCACGGCCTTCTCCAAAAAAGGCCCGTCCTTCAGGGTCTGGAGAATCGTTGAAGACTCCACAGGTTAAGGCCGGCCCGTCGGAGAAGCCAGCCAAGCCGAAGGTGACTCCGCTAAGGGTCATTGCCAAGTCCTTAGAGGTACCTGCTTCGGTCCTACCTGCTAAGGCACCGGCGCCGCCTACTAAAGGCGCGCCTCCGGAGGCTAAGGACTCTCTGGCGCCCCCTGGCGTCACCCCGTCATCGGTCCCTACACCGACACCGGTCGAAGGGGCAAAGAACCTGGGGTCGGTCGTGGAGATACCGACATCCCCGTTGCCCAAGTCCTCCTCCCCCCTGGGCCTTCAGGAGAGCTCTCCTTTGTGTCCCACCGTTCCAGAGACTTCTTTTCCGCAGCGTGCGGCTGAGACTTTTTCCAAGGATGAGCTCAAGGAGCTTTTCTCCTTCTGGTGTGGGCAGGTCCACAAGCAGACCTCCCCGTCGCCGGCCCAGACACCGGTTCCAGATTCGGCGGAAGAACCACAGCCAGAGAGTGAGACTTCTCTGTTGAGGTCACCAGAGAGCTGTCCTTCGCCCCCTTCCAGAGCTACTTCCCGCTCTAGATCCGAGGACCACCGACGTCGCCCTAGGGCTTCTAGTGACTGAAGTCGGTCTAGGTCTCATTCCAGGAGCCCTTATTGCACTAAGCGGGACCGCTCCCGACGTCAGTCATTGCTCCTTCGCCGGTCCAGGGACCGGAGTCGGTCTTCAGACCGTCGCCGGTCCCCTAGTCACTGACGTCAGCGCAGGCATGGTCATGGGGTAGAATCAGACTATTCCAAATCGGATAGCCGATCCTCCTCTTCTTCATCTACCTCTTCTTCTTCTCTCAGTCTCAAGCGCTCCCTTGAAGAGAAGGAACAGCCTCGCTCGCCTCCGGACGATCCTACTTTTATGGATGTTATGAGGCACATCCAGGCTTCCAACAAGTGGGACACGGAAGACCTGATCCGGAACGCCAGAGATTGGCTAAATACCTGAGGCAGAAGGAGCCGAAGCCCCTGGTTATTCCTCCTTTGGTAGATACTTTCCAGCATCTTACAAGATCCACCTGGATGCATCCGGCCTCCATCCCGGCAGTTCCAAAGAAGTCGGATAGGCTCTATAAGGGCCCGAGGGCGGAACCCTTCCTAGCAGAACACCCTCAGGCCAACTCATCGGTGATCATGGCTGCCCATGATAAATCTCGGCAGCCGAAGCACCTCAGCTTCCAGCCTCCCGACCTGGAGTCCCGATACCTGGACCAGGTGGGCAAAAAAGTTTACGCGGCCTCCACCTGTTCCATTTGCTCCCTGAATTTCCTCACGCATGTGGTACAGTATCAGAATGCGTTATGGGAACGGGGACTTGAGCTGACACAGGCCATGCCAGACTCTGATAAGAAGACTGAGCTCCTGGCCCTTTTGCAGTCGGGCTCAGATGTAGGCTCTCATGTGCTGAGAGCCTCGTATGACACTGCAGACACGGCAGCCAGGGCGGCCGCCTCTGGGGTATGCCTTCGGCGCCATGCCTGGTTGAGAGTCTCAGGCTTTCACCAGGATCTGCAGTCTGGTATCTGGGACTCGTCCTTCCAGGGTACCGTCTTGTTTGGGTAGGAGACGGAGGCTTTGATCTCCCATCTCCAGGAGTTGGGTAAGTCGATCTGGTCGGTCCGCCAGATGTACCGTGGCGACCACCGACGTCCACACCAGCGACGACCTTTTCGTGAGTCCTCAGGCAACCAAGTTTCAGCCCATGGAAACCAGCAGGGACAGAGAGGCGGCTTCCGCAGAAGATCTGTAAACCAGCAGTCTGGTGGACCTTCCGCCTATGGGCCCAAGTCCTCCCAGGCCTCTCTTCCAACTCCCGGTTCTGCCCAATGACTCCCTTCCGCCCCCCTTCTGACCGAAGTTCAAGGGGAGCCGGTTGGGAGCCACTTCTCCCTTCATCTCGAAGTGTGGAAGTCGATTACCACAGACCAATGGGTCTTAAGACGTTGTATGGAGAGGACACACCTTGGAGTTCACAGAGTTTCCTCCACATACTCCACCAAAGCTCTCCCGTTATCCTCCTTCTCATATCCCACTATTAGAAGGAGAAATACAGGCCCTCCTGCAGAAGAGAGCTATAGAGAGAGTGTCCCCTGGGGGCAGAGGGGCCAGGGGTTCTACTCGCACTTTTTTCTGGTCCCAAAAAAGACTGGGGACCTTCGTCCCATTCTAGATCTCAGTCCACTAAACCTCTTTATCGAGTACAAAAGGTTCAGAATGGTGACTCTTCCAGGTCTCCTTCCCCTGCTGCACCACGGGGACTGGCTCTGTTCTCTCGACATGCAGGATGCATACATGCATATAGGAGTCCTTCCTCCTCACAGGAAGTTCTTGAGGTTCCACTTCCAAGAGGAGCATTTTTAGTTTCGGGTGCTCCCATTCGGCCTCTCTTCCACTCCGTGAGTCTTCACCAAATGCCTCGCAGTGGTGGCTGTGGCTCTAAGGCGGATGGGACATTACGTGTTTCCCTACCTTGACGATTGGCTTCTTACGGCCCCGTCAAGGGACAGCCTCTTACGCTCTCTCGGAGACTCTTATACTCTATTCCAAGAGCTGGGTATCACCCTGAACTTAAAAAAGTCATCGCTGGAGCCCAGCCAAAAGCTCGCCTTCATAGAAGTGATCCTGGATTCTGTCCAGGGCATGGCCTTTCTCCCACAGGACAGGGGGATTCGCTTCCGAGAGTTGGCAAAACGTATCTCTATGGCACCTCGGGTTCCGGTTCGGAACTTCCTCAGCTTATTGGGGCATATAGCGGCAGCCATTCCAGTCACGCCCTTGGCCCGCCTCCACATGAGAGTCCCACAGTGGATGCTCAGGGTGCAGTGGGACCAATGCTACGATGACCTGGACACTCTAGTCAGGATCTCGGAGCCAGTCAGGAAAAAACTGCTTTGGTGGTTGGACCCCAGCAATCTGGAGAAAGGGGTCAGTTTTCGTCCAGAGCCACCAGGTCAGACTTTAACGACGGACGCCTCGGACCTCGGCTGGGGGGCACACCTGGGTGTTCATCAAACACAGGGGGTTTGGTCACCCGAGGAACGGTCCCTCCACATCAATGTGCTGGAAATTTGAGCGGTCCTCTACGCTCTTCAGGCGTTTCGGGAGGATCTGGTACCAGGCTCTCTTCTAATTCAAACAGACAACATGGCAGTTGTCTTTTACATCAACAAGCAAGGAGGAACTCATTCATATTCTCTTTGCAGGGAGAAGATGAGAGTCTGGTACTGGGCACTGGAACGGGGCATGCTACTGTCCGCAATGCACGTTCCAGGCATCCTAAACGATCTGGCCGACAACCTCAGCAGGTTGTGGGCCACAGCACACAAGTGGGAATTGTTATAATCTGTAGCGGACCAGCTCTTCGACAGGTGGGGTCTTCCCGAGCTGAACCTCTTTGCGTCACCACGCAACACCAAACTGCCAATGTTTTGCTCGCGAGAGCACACGCCTGGAGTTTTTTGGCCAGACGCGTTATCCCTTTCTTGGGCAGGGAGGTTTCTTTATGCCTTTCCGCCCTTCCCTCTCATTCAGAGGATTCTGCTCAAGTTGCAGGCCGAAGGGGCCCAGATGATCCTTTGGCCCCCAACTGGCCTCGACAAATTTGGTTTCCACTCCTGCAGCGGTTATCCAGGGAACTGCCAATTCCGCTGCCCATAATTGCTGTCCCAAGACCAGGGGTCTCTGGTCCATCTGGATCTCAGATCCCTGCACCTTCATGCTTGGTTCCTTCAGACGTAGCTCAAAACAGATACAGGGTTTCCCCAGAAGTGGCGTAGGTCTTAGCGTGTGCAAGAAAGCCCTCTACTTGCTCCACTTATGCTATGAAGTGGAAGCATTTCTGTCTTTGGGCCTTGCCGCAACATTTGGATCCCGTCACCTGCCCAGCGAACTCCACTTTGCAGTACCTCCTCTCCTTGTACGAGAAAGGCCTGAGTTACTCCTCTATCAAGGTACACATATGGGCAATTTCCGCCTACCATGCTCTCGTGGGAGAGAGAGCATTGGCGCAATTACATGTGGCCCGCACCTTCCTTAGGGGAATTCTACACATGAGACCTCCCATTAGGGACCCTGTCCCACCCTGGGACCTCCTTTTTGTGTTGGAGAAACTCACCCTCCCTCCTTTTGAGCCCGCAGCGAGTTGTGAGCTACGTTACCTTTCTTGGAAAGTTTGTTTTTTGGTTGCTGTTACTTCAGCTCGAAGGGTTTCCGAGCTTCAGGCTCGGATGTGTAAAGAGCCCTATTTGGTTTTCCATAGGGAAAGGGTTTCCCTCAGAACTAACCCTAAGTTTCTTCCCAAGGTGGTCTCTGAATTGACCCTCAACCAGTCGGTTGATCTTCCAGTTTATTTTCCTTCTCCTTCCAGTAGAGGGGAGGCTCTCCTCCACACATTGGATGTCCACAGAGCCCTGAGGTATTACCTCAACAGAACGGTTCGGCACCGTAAATTGGAGCAGCTCTTTGTGACTTTTGCACCACATCGCTTGGGTCAACTGGTGTCCAAGCAAACTATCTCTAAATGGATAGTCCGTTGTGTCTCGTTTTGCTATGAGCATCACAATAAACCCCTGCCGGGCCCGGTTAGGGGTCACTCCACCAGAGTGTCAGCTTCTTTCGCCGCTATGCGGAATGTCGCTATCCAGGACATTTGTACAGCCACAACTTGGAACTCGGTGCATACTTTTATCAAGCATTACAGCTTGAATATCGTCTCCAGATGCTGTGCTGGCTTCGGCCTAGCGGTTTACAAGGGATTTTGTCCTAGGGCCTCTGGAGTCAGCATATTCCACCTCTCGGGGTCGGCTACCTCCTTGCTGTGGGACTGCTTGGAATTCAGTCCTAAATGTAATAGCCTGCTGCAAGAGCTCCCACTCGAAGTAAGATAGTACAGTTACATAAGAACTTACTGTAACAGTAGATCTTCGAGAGGAGCTCTTGCAGCAGGCGCTGCTTCCCTCCCGCCTTCCCCCCTTGACATCTGCAGATCTATTTTCTTTTCCTTCTTTCCTTTCTAGATGGTGGGCTTCACCTCTTTCTCTTGTCAGGCCATCTGCTGGGTACTGGCTGGAGAACTGAGGTGGAGCTGGGTCCGCCCCCTCTTGTACCCTGACCAGCGTCGGGGCGGGGCCGGCGTCGGGTACGGTTCACGCTAGTATTGCTGGCAGAAGTTTTTCACCGGGTGGTCCTAGTGTCTGCCGCATAGGCCTAAATGTAATAGCCTGCTGCAAGAGCTCCTCTCGAAGATCTACTGTTACGGTAAGTTCTTACGTAACTGTACTTTACCAGGGAAAGAGCTGCTTCACATCATGGTAAATTGTATAATTATTTTCCCTCAGCACTCACCCACTCACACTCTCAGGTTACGTTACATCCATACGCAGTAGTAATATATACAATTGTATCTATGAGTAGAATGACATGTTCTAGGGATGTGGATATGTTGTTCAATCCACACTTACTAGCAGGTTCCTTGCTGCTTTAAATCTTGCCGGAAGGTCTTCAAGCTGGCTCCTCTCACCCACCCGGGTAGTAAAACTCTCAGCTCCGCCCCTTGACACCAGATCGTCCCTTACCGGAGTCCCCGGTTAAGGTCCCTGAACCAAGGGAGGAGCGGGTTTCCCCCACCTTCTCCCAGACCCACCCTCGGAATCCCTGAAGGTCTTGGGCCTCTTCCAGATCCAGCCGATCCTGCCGATATGGGCGGTCTCGGTCTCGGCACCATGGAAAGCGGCGGCAGCACTCATCCTCATCTTCATCCTCTTCGGAGGATAGGCTCTAGTGCAAATTTCCGGGAACGCTCAGGATGTGGACAAGCCACCCGATAAGGAGCCCATGCCATGGCTCAGTTGGTAGCACATCTACCTTTGGACCAGAAGATCGTGGGTTCTCGTCCCACACCGGGATTGGACTTGCACCTAAAAATTGCTGGCATTCGAGTGCAGTATTGGGGGGTGCTGTACTGCTGGGGTATGCCATCCGGATGAGACATTAAACCGAGGTCCCTTCTGCCCATCCTGGTGTTGTCCTGGTGGGTGTCCAGGTGGAAGTAAAAGAACCCACGGCACTCTTCGCAAAAAGAGTAGGGAACATTCCCAGTGTCCTGGCCAACATTCCCCTTCCCATAAACCAGTTCATGCAATTATCCAAGCTTTGTGTGGGTGATGATGTGTGATATGGCTGCCACCACACATTCAGTCACTTCACTACCAGTCTAGCATTGCTTGTAAAGCGCTTTGGATGTATGAAAAGCACTATATAAATGCTGATTCTTCTTCTTCTCCAGGCCTTCATCAGGCCAACTTGGCCATTCTAATGGCACACTTTTCACACGCCCTTTTGGTCTCCCTGGATGATGTGATTCCTCATCTCCCGGCTGACCTTCAGACGATGGTCAAGCAGGTGTGGGATCAGAGAAGGGCAGTAGCCAGACAGCAGCTCCAAACTTCCTTGGACATCGCTGACTCATGTGCCCGGTCAGTAGTGGCCGCAGTGGCCATGCGCTGCAGAGCTTGGCTGCGGATCTCCATTTTCACAGTGGATACCCAGCACAAGCTAGCAGACGTTCCCTTCTTGAGTTCAGGGTTTGTGTCCAGGTATTTCCTGGTCCAAAAATGGACAGGGGGGGCTGGCGCCCCATTCTAGACCTACACGACCTGAACAAGTTCCTAAGGTCTCGAACCTTCAGGATGGTCACTCTGGCTCAGATAATTCCATCCCTGGAATGAGGCATGTGGTTCTGTTCTTTGGACCTCCAGGGTGCGTTCCTTCATGTCCCAATCCATCCATCTCACCAGCGATTCCTCTACTTCAGAGCAGAGGGATCCCTTCCGGCAAGATTTAAAGCGGCAAGAAACCTGCCAGTAAGTGTGGATGAACAACATATACCACTCCTAGAACTCCGTCGGGACGTGAAGGAGAGCTCTCCTGGGGGCCCAGGGGGGAGGAGGACTTGGGCGACGGGGATGTCGGTATCTCCACGACCGACCCCGTGTCCTTCGACCGGCGTCGGTGAAGGAACCGACGACGGGGTGATGCCAGGGTGCGCTGGAGAGTCCTTAGTCTCTGGAGGCGCGCCTTTAGCAGGCAGCATCGGTGCCTTAGCAGGTGGGGCCGAAGCAGGTACCTCTAAAGACATGGCGATGACCCTTAGCGGAGTCACCGTCAGCTTGGCCGGCTTCT
Source organism: Neoceratodus forsteri (assembly GCA_016271365.2). Classification (NCBI taxonomy): domain Eukaryota; kingdom Metazoa; phylum Chordata; order Ceratodontiformes; family Ceratodontidae; genus Neoceratodus; species Neoceratodus forsteri. The sequence continues at coordinate 743,449,796 of CM057449.1, forward strand.
CCCCCAACGGGCCGGCCTTAGCCTGTGGAGTCTTCGGCGGTTCTCCAGACCCTGAAGGACGGGCCTTTTTAGGAGAAGGCCATGAATGCGATCTGGAAAGAGACTGGGATCAGTGACGGGACCGACTATGGTCCTTGCTGTGGCACTTCTCCTTCCTCTTCCCCCTTCAAGGAGTGCAGATCCATCTTCTGCTCTAACAGGTAGGCCTTAAGGGCCTTCAGGTGGCGGATGCAGGTCCGACTGGTGAAGGCCTGGCAGTCTGCACAGTTGGCAGTGTTGTAGTCGGGACCCAGGCAGAAGACGCACCACCGATGTCCGTCCTTCGCAGGGATCTGCCGCCCGCAGTCGCACTTGTTTAAGTGTTCGGGTAACGCCGAAGCCCGAGAAGACATCCAACCTGGCTGGGTAGGGAGAGGGCTGACATCGGTACTGGAAGCGGCAAAGGCGAGGGAAAAAAAACAGCGCTTCAAGCGGGAATAAGATGAAGAGACAATGGCAGCGAAAAGGCGTCGGTGTCGGTAAACGGTAAAACTGTCGAAAAAATAGCAGGAATCTTGCTAGAAGTTCTTCTTTTCGCCGAGATCGCAAACAGAAGCAGGCTTCACGTGAGGGTACACGGCAGGAAAGAACTAAGGTGGAGCTGGGTCCACCCCCTCTTGTACCCTGACCGACGTCGGGGCGGGGCCTGCGTCGGGGGCGGTCCCCGCTGGTATTGCTGGCAGAAGTTTTCCACCGGAAGGTCCTAGTGCCTGCAGCATAGTCCGGAATGTAATAGCCTGTTGCAAGTGCACCCACTCGAAGTAAGATCTCCTGTTACAGGTGAGTAACCTGTATTTGTCGTTCAATGTCCAGAACTACAAGGAACCGGGGAAGGAGCTATCATCAAATTGGGAAGCATCTGGGAATTACAGAGGTAAAAAAAAGATGGTGACAGACAGCTTATAAGCTGCATCACAAACAAATCAACTAAGTGCATGAAGGTGACAAATGAAGCACACCATTATTTCTGATATATTGCTTCTCATAACAATGCAATGATGGACACTGGCCAGGATGTGCTTCTTGGTATTGTGTCTGTTACCCATATGTCTGAAACTACAATACACCCATGGGCGGTACTGTGCTATGGCAGACCGTCCTGTGTCGTAATACGGCCCAATGCCGCTGGTGGATGGTCTAATTGGCCATAGAAGGTCCGGCATAGCACAACACCGTAAACCATGGAGGGTATTAAAGGTGTGAAAAAGTAAGACAGTATCACAGAATTCCTACATAGTAGCGGTACTGGAGGTTGCCCAATATGCTTTCTCTCTCTCTCTCTATCTCTGCTGATTCAGTTACTTTTTAATCAAAGAAGGTGATCAGAGGACCACTTTAACTTACTCTAACTAAATGTTACAATTTGTTTTTACATTTTTTAAATCCCACATACAAGTGACACAGGTAGCCCATTTTCTAAGTGCAATAATTCCTGATAGGGTGGACGGTATTGGGCAATACCGGACCTTCCATGGGCTATAAGGCCGTCCGCCTGTGGCGTAAGGCCTCATTACGCCCCTGGGCAGTCCGGTATTGTCCAATACCACCCATCCTGTCAGGTATTATTGCTTGCATAATTTAATGTTAAAAAGACCGCCACCTCCCTCCCCTACTCATCATCCATTAACCAGTTTTCCCAGTAATGTAAAAAGTCTCTCCGGATGTAAAAAAAAAAGAAACACAAAACCAAATAACAACAAACCAGCCACTTCTTTTCATTCAAACAAAAAACGTCTTTCTTTGGTTTAAACTTGTAGCGCTACCATATCGCATGCTCAGCGCTACCGGCAAAACAGCTTCCGCACCTCGACTCGACTGCAGCCCCACTCGACCCAACTGCAAAACGTACATTTTTGTTGTTAAACACCCCGAGAACCGAAATGGGGAGCTGGCATAAAGCTTTTTATGTGCCAGCAGGCGACATGCAGGAGAGTACTATCCCTTTTGGAAATGTGCCACTATTTTTTTTTAAACAAAATTGTCAGTTTTACACTGCCTCGAGAACTGAAATAGAAACCCGACATAAATCTTTCAACTGCAGGCAGTCGCGATGCAACATCGCTATCTCCCTAACAAGAATGTGTTACTGTACAGTTATAAGAAAAAGAAAGCAGGTTGTAAAACAGTAAAACTAGAAAAATAAAAAGCACTGGGTATACAAGAGTACAGTACTCTGTACTGGAAAGCATACCAGTACAGGGGCTACTTTTCCAGTAAAACATATTTATTACATCAGTAACTTACAGCTTCCTTATGTTTTTTTTTTGTTTGTTTACTTTATCAAATTAGCACATGGAGCCAATTTTCTTAGCACTATAATACCCAACAGGGTGGTCGATATGGACTATGCCCGCCCTTCCAGGGACTATAAGGCCCTCCACTTGTGGTGTCGGACCTCATTACACCTCTGGGCGGGCAGGTATAGCCCAATACCACCCACCCTGTTGGGTATTATTGCTTGCTTCCTTCGGATACACCCAGTAATATAGCCTTGCTAGTTAATACATTACCAGTGTCATTAAGAAAAATAAGTATTGGCAACCAAGTTCCTGGTTGCACTATTCTCATGTTGAAAGTCAATATCTAATTCATCCTGCATCAAACCTTCATCTGGATCCACTTCCGGATCTGGGACTCTCCTCATCCTGAATAGAATCAGAGTTACATGACAAGTCAGCTAACCAGTACTTAATATTTAAATATTTAATAACAAATTAAGTATAAATGTATGTAATCAGTACTATTCTGTGGTTTCTCATTTACACATGTATAATCTCAAGAACACAAATGGATATAAATTAATTCCTCAATCCTAGCTATGAACAGTACCAATGCCCAACCTGCTTCCAGCAGAACAGGCAAACTAGCAAATCACTTACCACATACACACACACACACGCGCGATACCTGGGAAATTATTAGACACACAAACATTTCTTTCTAGACTACTGCATTACACATAGTTGAGGATGTAGAATGTAAGGTTAATTATAAAAAGGGTATCAGAAATGCTGCAGTCTGACAGGCTGTTGGGATTCCAACAGCCTTATATTAATATATGTTACACTGTCATGTACAGCCTGATCACCATGGCACATGGATTCTTTCTGTCAGCATTTCATCCTCTAGCACTGCTGAATGACTGGAATGATGCATTCTGATTCTAAACCAGCATTCTTAAACTGTTTGTTGAAGAACTATTTTATTAAAAATCTCCCTCTAAATGAGGAAACATTAAAAAAATATACTTTTAACACTTTTCTTTTTTAATCTTTTTTTTGTTTTGTATGTACAATAAGGCACTCCCAGAAGTTAGATTAACAGTCAGTCAATCGTCCCCTAGGGGCAGTAAGGCACTCGGCTGCACCTCATGCCACATCACACACCTAGGGGGTGATTAACAGACTGTTAATCTAACCTCCGGTCATGCCTTATTACTTAAATACATAATTCTGCAAACAATTCCACAGGGCATAGAGAGAAATAAGGGATAGCTATTAATTTCAACTGGGAGAGGTGGAAAAGTCTTTCATAAATTGAGAAATGAACACAATGGTTGACATCTCCGATAACCATTGAATATTAACACACTGTGGAAAATTAGCAGAGAGCCCAAGCATCATCCTGGTAAGCATAGGCGGTAATATCAATAGCTGGTGGTAGGCGGAGGTGATGCCATTATATTAAACATTGCTAAAGCATTAAATGGAGTACTGCATGCGGTTCTAGAAGCCTCACATGGGCAAGAACAGTCACAAGGTGGATACCATACACAGCTAGACAAAAAAGATGATGCAGGACTGTAATTCATCAAACAGGGTGGGGGGGTTTCTGTGTGCGTCGGTCCAAGTGAGGATACACCCAAGGCCAAATGAAAGTCTCCGCAGAAGCTGAGTCGGCTACTGTGCCCACTAAACGGAGACCGGGGAAGGGGGAGACAACAAAATATATATATATATATATATAACTATAATTTACCAGGACTTATCAGGTCACATGGCCACACACATGTGCAAGTGGATGCACCCATTATGGGGGCATGAGAGGGTAGAGGGTGTAACCTGCTCTGGTCAGTGGAGCTTACAACAAACAGTCGCATACAAATTAAATAAACTAAAAAAAAGTTTACAGAAAGGAAATTTTAACACTCACCGGGCATAATTATGCGACAATGCTGTTGCACACACAATTGAACACACTCTGTCGGGAGACAACCTCATCTCACCATGTAATACATGAAAGCGGCATTTCAGTACCCCTATGCACCTCTCAATCGTATTTCTCATGCGAATGTGTGCGGCATTGAACTTCTCTTGGACCGCATTACGAGGAGTTAGATATGGTGTGAGGAGCCACAGCTTTACAGGATATCCACTGTCCCTGAGGAGATATCCCTGTATCCTACCTTCCTCAAAATCCTTTCCGATTTGACTGTACATGAAGATTCTTGAATCATGCGTGCTGCCAGGCCACATGGCCATGATATTTGTTATTACAAGTCCTGCATCGCATATTAACTGCACATTCACTGAATGATACCCTTTCCTGTTCACGTAAATAGTCTCCTGCTGACATGGAGCCTGGATCCGTATGTGGGTACCATCAACAGCGCCCACTACATTTGGAAACCCAGCAAGTTCAAACATTTTTTTTTTACCTGTCCCAGCTTGTTTTGATCCGTTGGAAATTTAACAAAAAGACTACGTTTCTTAACTAGTGCTGCAGTCACACGATGTATTATCCTTGAGACAGATGACTTATGAATGCCAACAAAATCACCAACCATATTCAGAAAGGTCCCCGTTGCATAGAATTGTAAAGTCAGGCAAACTTGTAATAACGCAGGAATACTGCAGCTAAGGTGAGTCTCGGGCTCAATTTCTTCTCACACCTGATCTACTATCTCTATTACATTAGCAGTATGAAATCTCATTCTCTCGAATACACCAACATTGGTATATACAGTAGTTCAAGTGGGTTTGATCTATCCTTGAATGCCTTTTCTCTTCTCATAGCCCTAACATTATGAAAATCTTAATATGATCCTTCTGGCTGCCATCTCAATTTGTTCAAATCTCAGACTGTTGTGTAACCATGGCAACATAAGACCCATGTCACACTTTTAAGCCTACAAAATAGTAGGTTTACAAATAAGACCATGATAAGACTAATTTTGGGGAAGTCTATCTTGGTGCGACAGACTTAGACTAAGTCCAAAACATAAGACTAAAACAAGACTTAGGGACAAGACTTAGGTCCACCTAGGGACAAATGACCTGGCTAAGAGAGGGATTACAGAAGCGCAGGAAGAGTTTATGGAATTGGGGAAGGGCCTTAGTCAAGCAGCACGCACGGTAACCTTCTCGGAGGTGCTGCCCATCTATGGCATAGGAGAGGCTAGGGTGTTCCGCACCATGGGATTCAATCAGTGGTTGAAAAACTGGTGTGGAGCTCAGGGTTTGGCTTCATTGGGGACTGGGGTCCACCTGGAGTGATGCACCTTATATTGGCATGATGGGCTGCATCTGTCCGGGAGGGAACCAGGATCCTAAGTGATAGGTTTACATGCTTCATTGGCAAGCTTTTAAACTAGCCAAGGGGAGGCACTGAACGGAGCAGGAAATCCAGCCCCCACCCCAAATAATCACAGTAGTAAGTGGCAAACACCAACATAGAGGGTGACGATAGGGAGAAGGGCAGGGGTAAATGGAGAAAGTGACAAAGGCAAGAAGGACAGGGATGGGGCAAAGGGAGTAAGGCCATCAGAAGTGGAGGTAATGAGTACCAATGCCCTTAGTCTGGGCAACAAGCTCCTGAGCTGGTGGTCTTGATGGAAGAGGGATGCCTGGATATCAGTAGGCCACAGAAACATGGTACACAGAGAACCATGACTGGGATGTTAACATACCAGGGTACATAACCTACAGGAGAGACAGGCAGGGGAGAAGAGGGGAGGAGTAGCCTCTATGTAAAGGAAGGGATAAAAGCAACTGAACAAAAGAGTAAACAGGGAGGAGAGGAGGCACTGTGGGTCACCTTGAGACTGGAAAGGGCACCACAATCCGCACAGGGTTGTGTACAGACCCCATGTCAGGGGAGGGAATGGACATATGATAGAAGGCATTCTTAGAATGGCAGAAAAGGTTGATACTGTTGATGGGAGACCTGAATATGCTAGATGTTAACTGGAGCACATTTGCTGCAACCACATCCAAGAGTAGGGCCATTCTTGATGCCCCACAGGTGGCAGGCATTAGTTAGTTTCAGAACCCACTCTGAGGAGCAATCTTAGACCCCGTACTCTCAAACGGGGAAGTGAGAGGATCTCTGATCTAGAAGTGGGTTGCCATCTGGGGACAAGTGACCATCAAACAGTGTGGTTCACATTAAACTCAGCTACAGAGTCAAGCCATACAAAAGTGAGGGTACTGGACTTTAGGAGGGCTGACTTTGGCAAGATGAGAGAGTGCCTCAGAAAAGCACTAGCAAACAGGTTAGAAGGAGGTGTGAAGCAACAATGGGGAATCATCAAAACTGCCATCACAGAGGCAACAAGCCTTTGTGTGACGCAAATAAATCAAAACGAAAGAAAAAGCCACTATGGTTCTCAAAAGAGGTGGCTGTGAAAGTCAGGAAGAAAAAGATAGCATTCCGGAAGTATAAGGAAACACAGAAGGAGCAGGACAGAGAGCTGTACCAGTTAAGGCAGAAGGAAGCAGGGAGGGAAGTCAGAATAGCAAAGGCCCAAACTGAGGAAAAGATCGCCAACTCAATTAAGAAGGGGGATAAAACCTTTTATAGGTACATCAGCGAGCATAGAAAGACAAAGGGAGGGATAGTGAGGCTGAATAGAATGAACGGTGGGTGGGCAGAGGGGGACAGTGAAAAAGCAGGGATACTGAATGAATATTTCTGCTCAGTATTCACAAAAGAGGAGGGGGAAGTGCCTAATCCAATTAAAAGAAGCACTCTTGATAGGGGGGTCGATCCCAGTCCTTTCACAGAAGAAAGGGTTCTGCAAGAACTCCTAAAACTGAAGGTGGACAAAGCAATGGGTCCTGATGGAATTCACCCCAAAATTCTAAAAAGAATTAAGGAGGAACTAGTGAAACCACTGGCTACTCTTTTAATAAATCATGGGAGAATGGTGTGGTACCCGAGGACTGGAGGAAAGCGGATGTGATTCCCTTCACAAAAGTGGGACCAAACAGAGGCAGGAAACTACAGACCTGTCAGTCTGACCTCTGTGGTAGGGAAAGTGATGGAGTCACTTCTGAAGGAAAGAACAGTTGAGTACCTAGAGGCCAGTGGAGCACAGGACCCAAGGCAGCATGGGTTCACATGGAAGGTCATGTCAGACGAATCTAATAGATTTCTTTGACTGGGTGACCAAAGTAGTAGACCAGGGAGGGGCTGTGGACATGGCCTACCAAGACTTTAGCAAGGCATTTGACACAGTCCCACACAAAAGATTAATAGTCAAATTAACCAGCCTGGGAGTGGGTCCCAGGGTGGTAGCCTGGGTAAAACATTGGCTGCACAACAGGACACAGAAGGTAATTGTAAATGGAGTCCACTCTGAAGAAAGAGGGGTTACAAGTGGGGTACCGCAGGGTTCAGTATTGGGTCCAGTCCTTTTTAATGTCTTCATCAGTGACATTGCAGAGGGACTGGAAGGAAAAGTAAGCCTTTTTGCAGATGACACAAAGATCTGCAACAGGGTTGATACAAAGGAGCGTGGAAAGGATGAAAAGGGACTCTGGCAAGGTTGGAGGAATGGTCAGAAGTATGGCAGCTAGGATTCAATGCAAAGAAGTGCAAATAATGCACCTGGGAAACAAGAACCCAGGGAAGAATACAATGGGTGGGGAGTAGTAATAACAACAAAAAGGGAAAGGGACCTGGGGGTAATCATATCAGATGACCTTAAGGTTAGCAATCAATGTGAAGGCAGTAGGGAGGGCTGGGGTATACTGGGATGTATAGGAGAGGCATCAGCAGCAGAAAACAGGAAGTTGTTATCCTCTGTACAGACAGTTGGTGAGACCCCATCTGAGTACTGTGTCCAGTTCTGGAGACCTCATCTCCAAGGACATAGACAGGATAGAGGTAGTCCAGAGGAGGGCAACTAAAATGGTGCAGGGTCTTCAAGAGAAGCCGTGATGAGGAGCGACTAAAGGAGCTTAATATGTATACCCTTAAGGAAAGAAGGAGAGGGGGACATGATAGAAAATTTTAGGCACCTCAGTGGAATCAACAAAGTCCAAGAGGGTAGCATCTTTCAGAAAAAGAGACTTACAAGAACAAGGGGACACAATTTAAAGATAGAAGGAGGGCGGTTCAGGGGCAATGTGAGGAAGTATTATTTCACAGAGAGGGTAGTGGATGCATGGAACAGCCTTCCTGAGGAGGTTGTGGGGTCTAAAACTGTGGAAGATTTCAAGAATGCATGGGACAGACATAAGGCAATTCTTGTGGGGGGTAGGAAGAAATAGGCTGTTGGTTAACTAGGATCTGCGGCCTATCCTGTAGGTAGGGAAATGGGCAGACTAGATGGGCCTAGCGGTCCTTATCTGCCGTCAAAGTCTATGTTTCTATGTTTCTAAGACTTAAACACAGACTTACCTCCTTTGTGCAACCGGCTGCTGGACTGTGTGAGTCTGAGTCAGTCTTTCCTAGACTCTTATTGAGTCAGGAGGAGCTGTCAAAAGAGCTATAAAATGTCCAAGTCCTTCCACAGGACTTGCACTGGATTTTGCAGTTGGGAAAAGGGATTCTTCCAGAGGAAGGGAGAGATTGAGCTGCCTCTGGGAACCCTCCAGGTATTTAGAATTGTGCCATTTTGTTTGGAGACAGTAGTTGTTACAGACCTCCTGCACTGAACTTGGGACTTTGGAAAGCTGCAAGGAGAGGCCAAATGCCTCTGGAACTGGGTGTTAGCCAGGCTTTGTGGAACTGTTTTGTGGACTGAATGAACTGGCTGAGAACTGTATCCCAGTTGAAGCTGCTCAAGGAGCTAGTTGGAAAATTCTGAGACTGTGTGCATGCAGGTGCAAGCATTCTTTCAGAAATCCTGCTACTGATATGTATTATAGTGTGGACAGGAGACGTTCCTAAAGCTGTAAATCAGTGGCCAACCAACCCTGGTGTTTTGGAAGCTGAGGATTGCCTGGCTACTCCTGGACTTGTCAGATCAGTGCAGGAACAGAGTCAGTGTTCCCATTCACGCATAGATGTACGTGAATCACGTAAGGGAATCAATATTCACGTACATCTATGCGACCAGGAGGTGCACTGCACGTAAAGAAGCCTGCCGGAATGGTTTTGTGAATGCAGGCATTTGCGTATCGTTACGCGCAGACTATGCTACTGAAAACTTTTTTCCCCCCGTAGATAGTGAATGATTGGTCCAATCCCCCGTCATTTTTTGGTTTTTCCCTGCTATTGGTGTGCACTTCACATGTGTAAAACTAACCTATCCCTACTCACCAGCACTACAGTGGGCATGAACCTATGGAGGAGGGAACCACAGGCTTTCACGTGGAAAAGAGAGCTGACTGAGAAGAAAGACCGCGTTCTAGGGACATGGATATGTTGTTCATCCACACTCATTGGCAGTATCCTTGCCGCTTTAAATCTTGCCGGAAGGTCTTCAAGCTTGCTCCTCCCACCCACCCGGGTGGTATAACTCTCGGCTCCGTCCCATGACGAGATCTTCCTTACCGCTTGGAAGCTCAGGTTCCCTCCTTAACGCTTCCGCGCTATGCACTGGTTCCTATTTCTCCGCTTATGGATTTAAAATAAAAATTTGCAAAAGACTTAGTTCGACCCCGCCGCGGGACAAATCGACCCGATTGGAGATGCCCGCGCGGCAGAAGATGTCTCGACGGATCCACACTCCACGGTGTCTACTGCTTAGGCCTTGAGCACGACCCGCAGGCTTCATACCTGTGCTCATCTTTTCTCGGCCTACGCCCTCGAAGACCGTGTTGCCCGATTGCAACTGGGCCGCCCCGAGAAGCGCTTTCTCCTCGGTGAAGTCCAAGGAGGCCCGGTTGGCGTCAGCGCGGGCGGGCTCGGCGGATCAGCTCGAGCGGATGGTCGCCCTCGGAAGAGAGGCGGCGCTGGCGTATCTTCCTCGGCGCCGCATTTGTCCCGGCCTCCTGGGTTCTTCCTCACGGCTTCTTTTAAGGAGCTTTTCTGTCCCTCTCACTAAAGGAGAAGGCTTCGCCTGCTGGACCTTATTCTCGGTCCAAAAGAGGGACAAGGGTAAGTCCCTCCGTCGACGCTCTTGGAGCGGGAAGGTCCTTTCCCCGGCCGTCGTCCGCTCGCTTGCGTCGGGCTTCGGCTTCGCCACTGGCCTCACGGTGTCCCCCGCCAGGTCAGTTGACCGAGACTTTACTGATGAAGTCGAGATTTTCTCGACCCATTGACGGGCTGTCGCTTTAGCAGCCGAGATTCCCTCTCCCCTGTCCCCGGGAGGAGTTGAGGATCCCGTGGGCTCGCCTGTGCCTCCGGTTCCGGAGCCTCGGATGGACCTTCCGAGCCGAGGAGTGCCGGTTCCGCCGACACCTCCCGCACCGACCCGAAATTCCGGGACTCTCGGTCTCGGACTCTTGCGTCCAGCCGTTCCACCGTCATAGGCGGTCTCGGTCTCGCACCCTGGTAAGCTGGCGCGCCGCCGCTCGTCTCGCCCTCCTCCTCGGATGAGGGAGGCTTCGGGTAATTACGCCGACGCACGAGGACCTTATGTTGCAACAGCTCCTCCTGTCAAATAAGCCGACTCCGGCGCCTTTCCCCGCCATTAAGGCTGTCACCGAACGCCGACACAACCCCTACTTGTCCGAGGAGCCTATACCCAGGCCGGTTGTTCGCCAAACCAGCTGCTCCACCGATTCCGTGGAACCTCCGCCCACAGCCACCACTGGGGCTCTACCAAGGATCTCGGGTCGGCTAAGGGTTTACCCATCGGCTGTCAGTTACCTCACTCCCGACCGACCTCGGCAGGTGAAGGGTGGCTCAGGCCAGAGGTTTTCGAGGACTCTTCCGAGTCCGAAGATGATTCCTCCTTCTCCAAGCGACTGGACTTGGAGTCTTCAGGAGGTCAGTCAATGGACGATAGCCCGTCGTCTCTTCCTAGGACTGCTCGCTCATCTCGGAGTCTACCGGGATGGAGCTCGAACCGCTTCCAAACGGGCCAGGTATCCCTCACGGAGATTCTGGACCCAGGGATTCTCCGACTGAGGCCTTCCGTGGCCGAGGCCATAGTGGGTCCGCACTGAACTTTGGCAGCGCCTGCTTCCTGCCCTGCGCTCGGCCAGGATGGCCAGGAAGATGCGGTCCCTACCGGTTCCTGTCCGTTTTTTTCGAACACCCTCTGCTGAGGGGTTGGTTACCGACAGCTGCTCAGCGCTACCGGCAACGCTTTCAGGGATGTGGACAAACCTCCTGACAAGGAGTCCAAGAAATTGACTATGTCGGGCGAAAAGTCTACGCTTGCGCTCCCCTCGGCTCGCTAGCCAGTTCGCCCCTCATGGCACATTTTTCTCATGCCCTGTTGGGCTCCCTGGATGAGGTCATCCTCATCTTCCCGCCGATCTGCAGACTACGGTTAAGCAGGTGCGGGACCAGGGCAGGGCAGTGGCCAAACAGCAGCTCCAGACTGCTTTGGATATAGGGGACTCATGTGCCAGATCGGTGGCGGCCGCAGTGGCTATGCGTCATGGGCTTGGCTGAGGATATCCACCTTACTGGATACCCAGCACAAGTTGGCGGATGTTCTTTGGGACTGACCTCTTCGGCCCTGGGGTGGAAGGTCACCTGCAGAGGATCGGAAGTCCAATGCCACCTTGACTCGGTCTCTTCCGCTTCAGAAGGACAAAGGCCGCAAACCACAGCCTAAGCTCCTTTCGTCCTTCTCAGCCCCGCGCGCCTGCCCAGAACGCCAGGGCCAGCAGGCTCGGCCTTGCATCCCAAACCCAAGCCGCCGGCTTCCTCTAACAGGAGGCAGGGAGGAAAGGGCCCAGGAGGTCCCGCCGGCCGTCCTCCAAGCCTGCCCAGTGACGGGCTGAGGGTGTCGCCTCATCCCCGTCACACTACTCCCTGGTCCCCTCTGGGGACGGCCCGGCATTCGCTCACCTGGTCCGCTGTTACCACGGACAGGTGGGTCTTGAGGTGGTGGGAAGAGGCCTGCCTCTGGAATTGAGCAGGCACTACCTCTTCAGAGCCGCCGCCTCGGGGCTTCGGGATCCCCAGCTCACTGGCGTGCCTGCCGAGCCAACATCGCCTCCTCCTCCAGAAGGAGGTGGTAAGAGAGGTGGTGGACCTCCTTCAGACCCAGGGTTTGTGTCCAGGTACTTCCTGGTTCCGGACGGACGGGGCTTGGCGCCCATTCTCGACCTACACGACCTAAACAAGTTCCTAAGGTCTCGAACCTTCAGGATGGTCACCTGGCTCAGATAATACCATCCTTGGAACGCGGGTGTGGTTCTGCTCTCTGGACTTGCAGGACGCGCTTTTCAAGTCCCTATCCCCGTCTTCACCAGAGATTCCTTCGCCTCGAGATGAAGGATCTCTTCGAGTTCCAAGCCATGCCCTTCGGCTTGTCTCCAGCTCCCAGGGTCTTCACCAAATGCATGGCAGTGGTGACAGCATTCCTGCGGCGCCGAGGGTCCGGTGTACCTTACCTGGACGACTGGCTGATAGCAGCTCCCTCCAGGAAGGGAGGGTCCAGAGATCTGCCCTCCAGGTCTGTTTCAACTGGGCCTCCTTATCAACGAGGCCAAGTCGGAACTCGAGCCGAAGCAGGTGATTCTATTCATCGGGGCGCAGCTCGACTCTCTTCGAGCCAGAGCGCGGCTCCCGGCGGACAGGGCCGAGGTTCTTTCCTCCTTTGCCCGATCATTTCTGGTTGGGCAATTGCGCCCTGCCCGGGACTTCCTGCGCCTCCTGGGTCTCATGGCGGCCTGCACCAGCGTGGTCCGTTGGGCCCGCTGGAACATGCGTCCCCTTCAGTGGGGACTGGCCAGCCAGTGGTCACAACGCTGCGATCCCTTGACCAGCTTGTGTCGGGTGACATAGGTGGGAACGCCTCCAGTGGTGGACCGCTCCAGATCATTTGCAGGAGGGCATCCCGCTCGTCTCCGCCAGCCGACAGTCTCTCTGTCGACCGATGCCTCTCTGATGGGTTGGGGTGCCCATCTGGGGAACACGCGGCTCATGGCCTCTGGTCCCGCGGAGTCCCGATGCCACATCAACCTGCTGGAGCTCCGAGCGGTCCGCCTAGCTCTCACCGCCTTTGCTCCGCTCTCCGGGTCAAGTGGTCCGAGTCCAGACGGACAATACCACGACCATGTACTATCTAAACCGCCAGGGCGGGACGCGCCCATGCTTCTATGCAAGGAAGCTCTCCGCATTTGGTCACACTGCGCGTAGCCTGGAGGCGGATCTCCTAGCCATTCACGTGGCAGGAGCCTCCAACACCCTGGCCGATGCCCTGAGCCGGATAGGGGCTGCATCCCACAGTGGTCTCTCTCGCCGGAGGTAGTACAGCATCTGTTCTCCCTTTGGGGCACACCTCAGGTGGACCTGTTTGCCTCCATGGAGAACGCGGTTGAGTCTGTTCCATGCCCCGCCCCCTCAGCAGGGCTCGCTGCAGGGGATGCCTTCGAGGCAATGGACCCCGGCCTCTTTTACGCCTTTCTCCATTTCCCTTGATCCACAAGGTGCTTCCTAAGGCGAGGAGGGACAAGGCGCAGGTGATTCTGATAGCCCCAGACTGGCTCTCGCCAGTTCTGGTACCCAGATCTCCTCAGTCTCAGCTCCAGGACTCTGGCAGCTTCCAGCTCGCCCGGACCTGCTCTCAGTCAATCAGGGAAGGTGTTCCATCCGACCTTCAATCCCTGCACCTGACGGCCTGGTTCCTGAGCGCTAGAGTTCCAGGCCCTGGGTCCCGACGAGGTCCTCAATGTAGTTGAGGCGTCCCGTGAAGGAGTCGATCAGAAAATGTTATGCCTTCAAATGGAAAAGGTTTTCCATTTGGTGTCAGGGCAAGGGCTTGGACCCTTCCTCCTGTTCCTTGGCAAGCATCTTGGACTATTTATGGTCCCTTTCTAGTCAAGGGCTTAGGTCGACGAATCTAAGCAGCACCTGGCAGCCATCTCTGCTTACCGGGCGCGGGCCGGAAGCAGTCGAAGAGGAGAAGGTGGTCTGGCGCTTTTTCAAAGGCCTTGATCACATTTCCTCCAGTGCGGGAACCCCACCTCCGTGGGATCTACTGCTGGTACTGGCAAAGCTCATGGGCAAGCCATTCGAACCTATGCACAGGTGTGCTCTTCCTCACCTGTCGTGGAAGACCGCTTCTTGGTGGCTATCACGCCAGCCAGAAGGATGGGAGAGCTCCAGGCTTTCCATCGAGTCTCCTTACCTGGTCTTCCACAGGGACAGGTTGTCCTGCGCCCACCCGAAATTCCTTCCGAAGGTGGTGTCGGAGTTTCACCTTAACCAGGTGTTGACTCTGCCGTGTTCTACCCCAATCACACCTGAGGTCGAATATAGGCTCCATACTCTGACCTTGAAGGCGCGCTTATTATAAGGAGCGCACGGCTGAAATTGGGAGAGGTTCGCCAGCTGTTTGTCACCTACTGAAGCCGCATCTGGCAGACCTGCAGCCAAGCGGACGATAAGCAGGTGGGTAACCTCCTGCATAGATCTCTCTATAAGTTGGCGGGCATGGAGCCTCCCAGAGGATAAGAGCTCATTCTACCCGCCATACTGCTGCAACGGTGGCTGCTTCCAGGACGCCCTATCCAGGAAATCTGCAGGGCTGCTACCTGGAAGTCAGCAAACACCTTCATTACCCACTACCACATCGACCTTGAGTCACGCCGATGCTGGTTTTGGGGCCTCGGTTCTCCAAGTCTCTCTTTCCCAAGTAAGTATATGGGGTGTGCGTCTTGCCTCCCTCCTCCCGGAGAACTGCTAGGAGTCTGCCAATGAGTGTGGATGAACAACATATCCATGTCCTTAGAATACAGGTTACTCACCTGTAACAGGAGTTCTAGGAATGGTATATGTTCATCCACACACTCCACCCTCACCTCCCGGCTTCGACGCACAACCTGAGCTTCCAGCGGGCCAGATCTGGCGTCATGGGGCGGAGCCGAGAGTTATACCACCCGGGTGGGTGGGAGGAGCAAGCTTGAAGACCTTCCGGCAAGATTTAAAGCGGCAAGGATACTGCCAATGAGTGTGGATGAACAACATATACCATTCCTAGAACTCCTGTTACAGGTGAGTAACCTGTATTTGCATACTATCGCGTACAGGGAAAGGTTTTGTCTGGCAGCTGCTGGGCAGTCCAACCGAGTATTTTATGGTCAGAACAAGTTCAGAACCGTCAGATCGATGTCAGAATAAAAAAATCCCGAAGTGGGAGACAGAGAGTGAAGAAGCCGATTTCCTGAAGTGACTGCAGCAGGAGTGAAAGTCAGTCGCAGACTCGCACTTGCACACTGAGCAGAGCGGAGGCCTACTGCAGGTCGGATGCACGGCCACAAATCAATTAGGTAGGTACAATCACTGTAACTGTATATTGAAGGCAAGCATCACTTAATTAATTACCATAATTACTGAGTGAGTGAGTGAAACTAAGAGCCACGGATGGTGTGACTAGGAGCAGCTTGGCAGCAGCAGCCATGAGGTTTTTCTACACTTCTTCCTCCCTCCAAAATTAATGCTGTGTTCATTTGCTGGATGGGCTGAGACTCGGTAATGAGTGCATATCGACCTCCCCCAATGTTTGCCCGTCCATGTAGCAGTGACCGCGCTTAACGTGCATCGAGAAAAAGATGTTTAAATCTATTTTTAGGCATGTTCCTGAATATCCCGATATGGCAGTGCATCAAAACAGCGTTATGCTTTGTGGTTCTACACCATTCTTCTTTTTTACATATTTGTTTTTTCCAGAAGCAGCAGAGGCTTGTGGTGTTGAGGGGAAGTTAAATCTGGCAAAAAAAAAACGGCTTTTTGTACAGTTGAAGATTGCTGGTACTGTCTTTCTCCATACTTTTCCAATCACGACTGTCATGTGGCAAAGCGTCTGAGTTGAAGGCGCCATTTTCTTAGTGTGAGGAGCAGAGGAGGAATCCAGTACTGCCTTAGCCGAGCGAGCAGCGAGATGAGGACTGTGGATTGTGGAATGAACTCCCTCATCCTGAGCTGAGGACAGACAGCTACAGCAGTCATTCTGTCCAAATAACTATTGGGCAGACCAGCATTAGAAGGAGGTAGGTGGTGGTGCTGCTCACAGAATGCACTCCTGTAATGAAAAGGACAGCTAGATTAAAAAGACTGAGATTTTCTGTGAGGGTCTGGGTCTGGAAGAGCTTAATGCCTTCACCTGAGGCTGTGACAGGGTCAGATGTCGAGTGATGGTTCTTTTGGGGCTGTGCTTCAGAGTAGACTCCAGTCCTGTCAGTCAATTGTGGAATGTTTTTCAGCATCTGTAGCCAATAATAGGAAGAGAAGACGATTGACTTAAACTTAAAGTAAAAGTTTTTAAGTTCAGCTTGTTTTTCTAGTTCACTATGGGATTGTTTAATAATACTTTTTCTACGATGAGCTGATACACACACCCAACCCAATAATCATGTATTTCACCAGCATTACACCATGCTAGTGAAATAAATGAATGATTAAATGAAGCTCTGGATCCTGAATGTTATTGGGTAGGGCTCATCGTAGAAAAGGAGTATTGTTTAGTTGTTTGCACCACAAGTACCTTGTGCATGGTTCGTCTTGCAAGAATTATTAATAATAATGACTGGTTGGCAGGCAATAAAAACCTATGACAGGGCAGTGTCGTCAGGGTACTGCTGCTGCACCACTGCTGATAATTCTGTATGGAGGAGGATGCAGCCTGGCTGGCTGTTCTGTTGTGCTGCTGCCTGTATCTAGCTATAAGGCCCAGGCCACCACCTGTCACCTGCACATTTGTCACACTGAAGCACACTACAGCTGTGCTTAAGCCTTACTGCTTACTTGTCTTACACCTGACACAGTGTCCAGTTTCTCAGTAGCTCTGTGCTCGTCCTGTGCCTGTCCCTGGCTTTTGGAGGTTGATGGTGTGAGGTGTGTGTATGTATGCATTAATGTTTGTTAACTTTGTTTTATTATTTATGAATATATTAGTTGATCGAAATGATAGTCGTTGTTGCCTGTTTTAGCTTGTGATGGTTGGGGGATATTGGGGAGATGGAGTACAATCACAATGTAAGACAACTGAAGCTGTATTTGCAGCGTAGTCTAAGCTCATAATTGGAAAGACCTGGCTTAATCATCCTACCAGTTTGCTGTGCTGCTCTCTAGCAATTATTTGCATGCAGCAGCAGCACAGAAAGAATAGATTCCAGTCATGCCACAATGTGGTGGAAATAAAGGATGGGATTTGGGATGGGCCAAGGTGCTGCTCCAGGCCAGGGCACATGATTCCACAAGTCATCCACTCCTCTGGCTGGGTTTGAAGAATCCTATCCCACTCAGAGAATGATTTGTTTTATTGTTTTTTTTTTTGGGGGGGTGGCTTCAAAACAATAATCGAGTGTGTAGATTTTGATTCTGCTTCTGGTCAAAATACAGAGCACAGTGCAGTAATAATCTTGCTATTTGTCTTGCTGATGAGTTGAATGGAGAGTATTGTATTCTTGTACACACCAACTCTCAGTGCTGCTGCTGTTGTCAGCTTTTTTTATTTAAAACCCTGTCTCTGTCTTTTGGACTGGAGGACTCTGGCTGTCTGTCTGACTCTCTCTACTACTAGTGTGGTGGAGAGTGGATCAGTGCAGCGCAGTGGACATTGGAATTGGATGGACTAGTAATTAATACTAACTGCTTCCCATCCTGACTACTCTGTGTGTGTGTGTGTGTGTGTGTGTCTCATATGTACTGACTGATTTACCTGGGCTAGGCTGGTTTATGATCAACTGCACTTCTCAAAAAGTGTTGTGAATTATTTCTAATCTATAAATTGTGTGACTGTGAGAGTGATTGTGTGTGTTGCTTGCTAATCTGATGCTGTCAGCTCAACCTCTGTAATTAAGTAAATACTTAAAACTGTTTATTTTATTGCAGCACAGAGTGTATGGTGTATCTTTCTCCATGCATGCATCCATTTCATGTGGCGTGACTGATGAGCTGTATCGCACTTTCTTCTGCAAGCAAGCCTCTGGAGGGACTGATGATCGGGCTGCAGCTGTAATCTGTGACAAATCCAACCAAGTGAACCACGTCGTCATCCACACGATTGTCTTCTCTGGTCTGGAGTCAAACCATCAACGTCAACCGTTAGGGTGGTTATCCCCAAGCCCAAGTTCCTCTTCTTCATTTCCTCCAAGCAGTGCCACGGCTGCTGCCTGCTGCGTGTGGTATCTTGTGTCTGCAGTTCTGCACTGTGCAGTGGCGCCATGTACATCCACCATTTCAGTAAGGGTTCTTCACTCTGCATGAAGTAGACTCACCCAACAGTAGTAGAAATAAACATAGTAGTACAGTACTGAGAAAATAATGGCAAGTGGTGGTGGAAGAAAAAAGAAAGGCAGTTGATAAGAAGAATGACAGCGGTAGTAACAGCATTATTAAATTCTGTACAAAGAAATCTGGTGAGAGCAATTAAAATCTCTTCACAATATTTTAACCTAATTTACAGTTATTTTGTGGGGGGCGATGGGTCACCATCACTCAGGTGCAGCGGGGGGGAGGAGAGGAGTACTAGTCTGGATATGATCGAATGAACATGCCAGAGAGGAAGCAGGAAGGGTACAGGTACAGTATATAATATACTACTAAGGAGTAGAAGACGTATATATAAATAACTGAAGTAAGGAGAGGAGAGAGAATACAGGACAGGCCAAGTGATTTATTATAAGTACATATGACATGAAAAGTGAAATAATGTGTGATGTTGAAATTTGAAAGTTGACTCAAAGTAGTTAATTGTTATGGAAATGGGTGTAAAGAATGCCGATGTCACGTCAGTTAGCCTGACTGGCTGAGACGAGAGAGCTGCTTTCATCTGTGTCGTTACCCATTCCCAGCCAACATACGACCTAGCTGAAAGTAATATGTTTAAAAAAATGCAATAAATTTACAAAAAAGGACCCATTTCAATAATTGCAATGAGGACTAGGTCCAGGCCAGGGGGTGCGTTGTGGTGGGCTTAGGCAGGCTACCTGCCATTCTTGTGTGGTTTAACTTAAGCAGTGTAGTATGCCTCGTGCTTCTTCAGAGTTCAACCTGCATGAGGAGGGCCGTTATCCCACCATAACACGTCACACACACACACCCTAGCCTGTAATGCCTTACTGCTTAAATAAGAAAAATAAGACAGAAGTAAATGACAGTATCACTATTTATATTATGTTATTTTATTATTACCTGTCATTAATCTTTCTTTCTTTTTCTCTCTCTTATTTATGTATTTTTCACAGCAGGTGAACTGCTGCCAGCATTGCCACTTGACGATGACAATGGTGAGACCACCGGGATCAAATGCAATCCACAGGATCAAGAAGATGCCCGAAGAACTCTAGGATGACCTGATGACATTGTTGTATGCGACTCATCCGGTGAAGTGGAAGGGACCATCAGCGGCAACAGCTGCACAGAAGAAGAACCTGAGGCATTGGGGACTGTTTCACAGACCAAAACTGCAACGGCTGCAAAGCCATCAAGTACCCTTTCTAACATTTCTAGACTTAAACATTTCCAAGAGAAATGGAAAGCTGAATTTCTATGGTTACGGACAAAAACAAATGCTAAAAATGAGTTGTTTTTACATTGCCAGGTGTGCATAGATGCAGGAACAAGTAGACACAATGCTTTTGTAAAAGGATCAAAAATTATCAGCGGTCTGCCTTGAAGCGTCATATGGAATCTGATGATCATAAAAGAGCTAAGCAGACAGTGGCTGGTAGGAGACATTTAACATCCACAATAAATGTTAATGATAGGAAAAGTGCAGATGTCTTAGACGCACAGCTTCGTACAGCCTTATTTATGGCTCAACACACAATAGCAGATAGAAAGTTCTGTGACTTGATAGACCTACAGATTTCTAATGGGGCTACGGTTTTTGAAAAATCAGGCACCTATAGACACCATCAGGCCGCTGCAGATTTTCAAAAAGCAATTGCTGAGGTTTGTAAATCTGATATACAGGCAGCAATTAATGCCAGTGAATTTGTAGGCATAATGGTTGATGAAAGCACAGATGTGGTGGTAAACAAGAAACTTGTAATATACTCAAACACTTCACAAGGAACACGTTAATGTTACATTTTGTGCAAATGTGATTGTGAGAGATGGCAGAGCAGAAACTATCTATAATGCTATTTTAGATTTTCTTAAGTCAGTGGATTGTTCGATTTGTAAAGTGACAGGTTTTGGAACCGATGGTGCCAACGCCATGGTTGGTAGGTTAAATGGTGTTGGTGTGAGCTGCAAAGGACAACCCAAAGCTGGTAGATGTGTGGTGTGCCGTGACATCGCTTGGCACTGGTGTCCCTCATGGGCTGCCAAAACATCAAAGAACTCTCAGCTTACCAGGATACACTGGTAGCTGTTTATAATTCTATCACGATAGTCCTGTCCATTACATCAAAGCACGGAACTGCAACAGGTCATGACTGGCCACGTTAAACGTTTCAAAAGACCAAACAGTGTGGGTGGCTAGCTTAAACGATGCTGTTGTTTCTCTCTGCTCATCATGGCCATCTGTTGTTATGGACCTTGAAAATGAGGTTGCTAGTGGCAATAGGACAACAAATGAAGGCAAAGGGTTTGCTCACAAAAGTGCGGAATGTAAAGTTCATTGGGTATAGTCTACTTATGAAAGAAATTCTTGCACTCCTGACAAGATTGTCCCTAATTTTCCAGAAAGATAACATTGATATCGGGCAAATGGTGGCCATGGTGAATGCAACAAAACAACAGCTTCAGGACATGAGAGAAGTAGAATATTTGCCACTGTGTCAAGAAATGATTGCTCAGTTACAAGATAATGACAACCAGTACAAGGGAGTGACATGTACTGTAAATGAAGAGGGTTTGAGGATGATCCTTTCTGTCAAGAACAAATTCATTGACAGATTATTAACAGAACTAGACAAGAGGTTCACTGAAAGTGACATGCAGGTTTTGATTGATCTAAACACTGTACTAAATCCTAAATTGTTGCCAGCAACTGTTCAGGGCTTGTGTGATTATGGACTTGAAGCCTTAAACTGGCTGATTGACTTTTATGGTGTTACCACAGAACATTCACCATCGTTAATAGACGGACAGGAAGCTAGGGAAAGTTTCACCCAGTTCAAATATTTACTTAGTAACTGCAAAGACAGTACATTGCATGCATTTTGTGAAAACCTAATTTCCAACCATAATGAAACGTTCTCACTTTGCTACACTGGCAAAAATTCTACTCTCCATACCACTGACTAGTGTGCCCTGTGAAAGAGGGTTTTCTTCACAGAATCTAGTACACAACATTCGGACGAATAAACTAACACAACAGGCTGTTGAAAGCAAACTTTTTATTCGTCACATGTGTCTAAAAAAGGATTTCAAGAAAGAATCCGCGACGGTGATACAGAGAGCTAGGAACGTTTTCTTAAGCAATGCTCGCACAAAAATAAGCAGAACAATTTTAGGAAATGATAGTAATTCAAATTACTACGACTGCCACCCTCTCAGTTAGGAGCTGGTTCTTTGTTGTTTTTGGCAGCCCATGAGAGCCAAGAGCGGTACCTGATGGTGATCTGAGAGCACAGGTGCCTGATTCTTCAAAAAACCATAGCCCAGAACCATATGCCACCACGACGTGATGGTGAGCTGATTTGGGAAAAGGAACAATTTTTGTTTTGCCTACCCGTCCCACCCATCTATGAAGTTTTAGAAGGGCCTGCAATCATACCTGGCTTCTCCATAGCCACTGCCACTTGATCCTTTGACAGTTTCCTAGTTCCTCTGCTATGGCCCTGCGCACGAGGTTTTTGACGTCTCTGCAGGACGGGTACAGGCAGGAAGAGTGATGGGGGGCCACCTGGCTGCTCTCCTCAACCGTGCCTGTGGAAATGTTACAAAGAAAACCTTGTAGCATGGGGGACAGGGCCGCAGCAGACAAACTAGGAAGCTGGAAGGGATCGACCGGCATGGCTAGTTGGGGGGGGACCACCAAGGCATGATGCAGTCACTTCTAAACTTTCCTATCCCCTTACTTTACACATTACCTACTTACCTGTATACTTCTTAGAGTCAGTCAGTTTTACTGTCTCTCTCAGCTGGGAGCTGGTTCTTTGTTGTTTTTGGCAGCCCATGAGAGCCAAGAGCAGTACCTGATGGTGATCTGAGAGCACAGGTGCCTGATTCTTCAAAACCATAGCCCAGAACCATATGCCACCACGACGTGATGGTGAGCTGATTTGGGGAAAGGAACAATTTTTGTTTTGCCTACCCATCCCACCCATCTATGAAGTTTTAGAAAGGCCTGCAATCATACCTGGCTTCTCCATAGCCACTGCCACTTGATCCTTTGACAGTTTCCTAGTTCCTCTGCTATGGCCCTGCGCGCCGGTTTTGTAGCGTCTCTGCAGCGGGTACAGGCAGGAAGAGTGATGGGTGGCCACCTGGCTGCTCTCCTCAACCGTGCCTGTGGAAATGTTACAAAGAAAACCTTGTAGCGTGGGGGACAGGGCCGCAGCAGACAAACTAGGAAGCTGGAAGGGATCGACCGGCATGGCTAGTTGGGGGGCCACCACCAAGGCATGATGCAATCACTTCTAAAACTTTATAGACTGTAATAAAATGTACATTCTCAACTAAACAAGCTTCAAGTTCAAACTGGCATAAGGTATTGGGCTTATTACTGGCAAAATGCAAGCAAGCCCACAAATTAAATGCCTGAAATATATGCAAGATGATTTACAACTACAAATGCACGTGTTGTTTGGTTGTTGCACTGACTGTGGCTTATAGGTTACAGCAAGCACCACAAAGTACATCCATATTTGTATTACAGATTAATGATACGTGAGTTGACTGCTGATGAGGTGGGTGGGTGGTGGTCTCATCTCTCATGAGTCATGACTGTGATGAGTGATGAAATGAGTTGTTGATACATCTGTATATCTAACTGTATACTATATAATAATTTATGTTATGCACTATGCAGTTGCACGCAACGATCAGATCGGATGAATGGCATCCAATGCCATTTCTGCTAGCTTAGCTACTTTTCTTTTTGTGACTTGTTGTCACATTAAACAACTTAATATTGATAAGTAACCCTACATGGATAAACACCATTACCATTAACTTATCTATTGAAGTACTAAGTACATATTAAAATGGTTGTCTGTCTGTATTATGAATGTTACTGTTCACTGTACTACTTGTACTTATGTACTACTCTGTTTTGTTACCAAGAGTCAAGAGAACAACTGAGTGTGTGAGACACAGCAGATTTGCTATTGCTTTTTTGCTATAGAGGTGCTGGTAATATGGTACTCAAGTTTTAGGGTTATAGTTAGTAGAAGTATAGTAAGTATTATATTATTGATATTACTGTACTGGTAACACAAACCCAACCAGCCCATGAGCCCAGTAAGTACCCATAATGCATCACTTTTTTATTTGGATATTCTGGAACACAGCTGCTGTTACATTACAGATGTTGTAATAATGGGTTTGGTAAGGCTTAGTATCATTTACAATCTGTATGACTCTTGGATGTAGTGTTGTATTGTATATCATCCTGCTGCATTCTACTATCTTATCTGTAAAAAAAAAATGACAATGAGAATTGAGAACAGAACAGATCATTAAACATATCAGCAGAAGATACCATACCAACCAATTACATGTTATGTCTTTTTTTATATAACAGCAAAGTATAAAAATATTACTCAAGTTCGAAGAAAAATATGGTGTTCTGCTAATGTTGAGAACTTGAGACACTGATTGCAGCTCTGCAGTATACCAATTTAAAAAAAATGTGTACCTCCATGATTTTCTGCAAGGGGTGCAATGTACCCTCAAAACACGGTTTGTACCCCTGAAAAATTTTGAGGAGGGTATGCCGTACCCCCTGTTGCGTGCTGCCAGTGGGAACACTGAACAGAGTGAACCCAGCCAACTCAGAAGGCAGTCTATAGAGCCAGTGAGGGAACTTGCTAAACCCTACAGAATGGGGCATATGGTCTCAGAAGGTCACTGGAGCTTAATGGGGTGCAAGGGCAACTACGATCCTTGTGGAAAGCCAGGCTGTGAAGCCAGTCCCTGGTCTGGTCCTTATCAGGCTGGTGTGGACCTGCATTCATGCTCTGCAATGGGCCACAAGAGGCTGAAGGTGACAAGTGGTCAGATTTTCAATCAAGAGGACAAGCTGCAAGACCTTCAATCAAGACCCAGCCTGCTTAGGGGAAAACACCACCATACTGCTGCCCATTGCTGTGTGTATATGGACAGAGCTCCTCACTCCCAGACTGTTAGAGAACTGTGCCTTTAGATACTGTTTCAGTCCTACAAACCGTGAGTACCCAGGGCTTGTCCCTGGAACCAACAGGGAGTGTTCAGTTAGATTAATCATCACCTTACAAGTTTTCAGGGCCCCAACTGGCAGCCAATCCATGGCAATGTCCAGGCCTACAAATAACTGGTACCCAAAAAGACTCTTAGGGTGTAACACTGGTACCAGTGGGGGCAGACAATTGTGGGCCCCAGTTGTTTCTGAATTACTATTTGCTAACCACGTTTCCTTCCACAGCATCCCTCATCCAGGTACCCCTCTCCTAGCCCTTAACCCTAATAAAGCTGAGATTTACTGTTTGAAATTGCTGTGTGAAGGGTATTTAGTGCATCTTTTGCCTTGCAGAGGTCTATGGTTTATGGCAGCAAATGACTGTCGGGAATACAGTGTGTAGGGTGGTTGGTAGAAAAGGTGAGTAGGTGCAGTATCCCGGGGGCTGTGCTAACCAGTCACTTGTTCCACCTATTTACTCTCGGTGGAGGCACCAGGCTATTTACTGATACTTTGGGAAAGAACCCCAGATCACAATCGTATCAGGCCCCAGGCCCCATACCCGTTAGATGGCCAAAATGCAGGGGTAGTAGCCCACTGGTACATGGCGCCTAGGTTGCATCACAAAAGAACAAGCATTTGTCAATGCTGAATGTTAATTGCTTTGCTCCGTTGAGCTCGCTCACTCCCCCTCTCTCACTCGCTCGTTCTGTTTCTCCTGGTGCTACAAGCTGCTCTTTTGTACTGGGCTCCTGCCTGGGTTGGCACCTTTTTATGCCCACAAAGAAATCCGCAGCTGCCTCTACAGAGCTCTGTTGAGGTCGCTCTCTCCCCCTATCTCATGCGCGCATTCTGTTTCTCCTGGTGCTGCAGGCTGCCCTTTTGTACTGGGCTCCTGCCTCTGTTGGCACCTTTTTCTGCCCACAAAGAAATCTGCAGCAGTCCCGACAGAGCTCCACTGAGCTCGTTCACTCCCCTTCTCTCACTCACTCATTCCGTTTCTGCTGGCACTGCAGGCTGCTGTTTTATACTGGTCTCCTGCCTATGTTGCTGCCTTTTTCTGCCCACAAAGGAATCCGCAGCAGTCACGATAGAGCTCCGTTGAGCTCGCTCTCTCCCCCCCCTCACTCGCTCGTTCTGTTTCTCCCGCCGTTGCAGGCAGCCCTTTTGTACTGGACCCCTGCCTGCATTACTTCCTTTTTCTGCCCACAAAGAAATCCACAGCAGTCCCAACAGTATTCCGTTGACCTCACTCACTCCTCCTCCCTCACCTGCTCGTTCTGTTTCTCCCGGCACTGCAGGCTGCCCTTTTGTACTGGGTTCCTGCCTGCATTGGTGCCTTTTTATGCCCACAAAGAAATCCGGAGCAGTCCTGACAGAGTTCAGTTGAGCTCGGTCACTCCCCCTCTCTCACTCGCTCAATCCTAATATGTCACAAACACTGATCTCCGAAGGCAACTGCGGTATTCTGCGTCGGAAATGCGAAAACACATTTTGGCCAGGATGTGAAAAATTATAGCTGTACTGATCACAAGGAGGTGTGTAAAAATAGCAATGTTGAAAATCTGGAGTGAAAATATTGCAAGTTACGGGCGTGTGTAGCAACGCAGACTAGTAAAACAGTCATTTTTTAGATTTTACCCACCAAATTTGCAACATAGACTTTTTGAGAGCCCACCTCATGAACACTGTCACTGTCATTTTGATCTTATCTGTGTCCATCTTCACCATTCATCACAGATGGGTTATCTGGCCGGAGGTCAGGACCCCGCGGGAGCTTTTTTAAAAAGGAAGGCGAGAGCCGACACCATCGGCGCCTATCCTCGAGGCCGACGTACTCGCGTGGCGCTCGAGGGTTGGCCGTTAGGCTGTGACGACTCCGCCTGCCTGCCAGTTCTTCGTCTCTTCGCCATTGAGGTCGCCTCGTGGGAAGCTTCAAGAAGATTTTAGGCCTGTTTGCATCCTTTGCCTTCGGCGTTAAGTCCGTCGGTTACCTGCCGGTTCCGTTTTCTGCCTCCACTCGACATCGCCCGGTAAGACCTTTCCTTATTTTTTGAATTTTACGACGTCGAGTCTGTTTTGGTGGGTTTTTTTCTGTAGGTCATGTCTCGGTCGGAGGGCAAGAAGTCTTCGAAGACGGTCGGCCCCCCATGCGACGGTGCCCATGCGGCCGAAAATTCTCCGTCACCGACCAGCACGACCGGTTCTTGCGTGTCTTGGCCCACTTCACGACATGGACCGCCGGGTCCTCGAACAGCGCGCATTGAAAGTGGGGCGAGCTCCGCCGACTTTCCGGGGTAGGGTTCGCACTCGTCAGGCCAAGCTGTGCTCTCTCGGCCTTTCCTCTGGTCCCCTCCCGGTTCTATATGGACCGAGGTGGAGGGAGCCTCGGCTACTTGTAGCCTGGCCATTGCCGAGGCTCCTCCCGCGGCGCAGGAGGCCCGCCCCGCTCCCGCGGGAGGCGCCTTCGGGGGGTGAAGGCTCCCCCCGTGTTGTTCCCGCGGCTTGGAAGGCCCAGGTCGGCGCTGTCCTCGACGCCGTTCGCGGCGCCGTAGGCCCTGGCAGAGCCGTCGTCGGCACCGACTTGTCGCTTGGCGCCGTGGGCTAAGTCGACGCTGTTCGAGGCACCGACACTGTTCGCGGCACCGTGAGACCAGATCCAATGTCATCCTTCACCATGTCTCGCCTTGGCGCCATCCTTGGCTCCGAGGTTCAGCACGGCGCCATGTCCTCGAGGCTCGGCGCCGTGGGGCCTTCGACTCCTTCTGTCAGTGCCGTCCGCGGCGCTGTCCACGCCTCGGTGCCATGTTCAGCACTGGGTCCACATTCTGGGCCATCGCCGGCGCTGCCGGTCTCCTCGTGCCGGGCCATGGCGCCTGCTGCTGTTGAGAGTGCCGCCAGGCTGTTGTCGGCGCAGTCCCTGTCCTGGTGCCGCTCCGCGCCGGTGGATTGGACGGTGCCACGACTGGTCCTGGCATTGGACCTCTGGCTTGGGCAGGGGCCGTGCCTCCTGCGGATCCCGCTCGCGGGATTGCAGAGGGCACTGGCACCAACTCAGGCACAACGGTGGCTTCTGGGCCCGGTGGCAAGGATAGTTCTGCCCGCCCTCCTACGGTTTGGCTCAGAGCTTCGGACTCTACCTCTTCGGAGTTGGAATCGAGCTCCGAGTCAGACGGGCAGTCACACCCCTCGGGGTTGGCTGCGGACGTGGGCAGCACAGAGGTCTCGTCGACGAGTCGGAGCCAGCCCCCTCCTGAGGAGAGGTCGGTGGCCCCTGAGACTAGGGTCAGTGGTGCTGACCAGAAGGCAGTGGTGTGTGCCACCATAGCTCTGCAGCCTGGTCTTCGGGGTTTCATCGATCCCTCGGTTGTGGTACCCACTCCAGTGGTGTGTCTTGATCGCCCGATTTTGAGGCCCATCGAGACGCCTGCAGGGGGGGAGGGGACTGCTCCCTGGGTCTCCCCTTTGGGGGCTGCCCAGAGATGCCTACCTAGGCTGGCCCTCTCGAGGAGGAGGACTCTTTCGGACTCTGAGGGGTCGAGGGGTGTGGGGTCGCTCCATCCAGGGCCCTTTTCTGGGGTCCACCCGGGCCCTGGACGGAGCCGTAGTGCAGATTTCCACTCTTCCCCCTCGGTTTCTTTGAGGCAGTCCCATTCTTTAGAGGCAGGGGACCGTCCTTCTGGACCTTTACGGCCCCGGTCGCCTCACTGGGGGGATTCTTCCGGGTGCAGCCAAGGCAGTACCAACGTGGTTGTACAGCTGTCGACTGTGGGGTCTTCCGGGGCACCTTCTTCGGGTGCTCACGGTCCGCTCCCTAGCCCTGGCGGAGGGCAGCCGACTTCTCTTCTCGGCTCTGCCCCATCCCTCTACCACATTCTCCTGTGCTCCCAGGCATCCTCGGTCCTAGCGGCCCTCTCACCTGGAAGCAGTTCAGAGCGGTGGCTGCCCGGTTCCCTGCTTACGTTAGGGCAATGGACAGCCAGGTTTTTCAACCTCCCCCCCGTGCAGCCACCCTCTGAGCACATGGTGACCTCCAGCTCCTCATCCCCCTCTTCAGGGGGAGAGGAACCTGATCTCTCCGAGTATCAGCGTTTCCTCGTGAGGATGTTGGAGGATTTGCACCTTTCACCCTCCACTACCAGCAATCCTGAGCATGCGGCGCACGCCTTTCTAGGCGATTTTGGCAAGGCCACCTTTGTGGTGCCGCCCTGGCCAGCTCCCTTTCGGGAGGCATCGTTGCGTTTCTGGCAGAGGCCCTTCTCCGAGTTCCTGCCCCAAGGATCTCAGCCAGAGGTATTGAGCACCCCCGGAGTCTCCAGGTTCCATGCCTCATCCACAGTCTGGTTTGACGCACTTGGATACTCCTGATGGGCTTCGCGCCCTTCACCGTGACCGGCCCCCAGATTAAGACTCCTTGGATTTTGATTTTTGGGGGAGGAGGACCTTCTACTCGGCACGGTTACTCCTCTCTATTTCTGTTCATCAGGCCCACTATGCAGCCTACAGCAGGTTCTTGTGGTCCAGGCTAGGTCAACTCCTAGCCTCATTGCCTGACTCACAGCAAACCAGACAAGCCATTGCACTCTCTGCACGTGGCCTGAAGCTAGCAAGGCACCAAGCAAGGGCATCTTATGACGCTAATGAGGTAGCTACCAGGGTCGTAGGGACAGCGATCTGCACTAGGCGATCGGCATGGCTACGTCTTTCCCGGTTGTCACCCTTGGCCCGGCGTAGGGTGATTAGCTCCGCCCACCAGGGAACCTACCTTTTCTCCCGTAGAGTGAGACGCCGCTTGTTGGGGCAACTTCCTTCCCACTCCAGGGGAACCCCGTGTCTCTCACCCCACTCTCGGGCCTCTCCAGGCCCTGAAGGTTCCCCCCCTTAGTGTGTCACCCACTGAGGGCTAAGGGACTTTGTCCCTTAGGGTGTAAAGAAACAACCCCCTTCGGGGGCTTGGTATTCACCCATCTGTGATGAATGGTGAAGACCTGACACAGATAAGATATGAAAATTACGTACCTACCTTAATTATGATCTTTCTGTGTATCTTCATCATTCATCACAACCCCACCCGCCATCCCACTGGGGCCTCAGTCTCTGGGTCCCCCTCCCTCTCTGTGACCCCCCTCTCCTTCTTAGGAGTGGGGTAAAGTAGGGACACACAGGGGGGTATTTTCCAAGGAGAATGGACAGCTCGAGCGGCACTCCTTCTCTACTACTTTGTCTCCACCCCTGTGGGGTGGGAGTTGGTAGCTGCCCTCCTTCTGTCCTCCTCCTAGTTTCCATCCATTTCTCCTAAAAAAAAAAAAAAAGAAACCCCTTTTTTCACCAAACATTTTTTCTTGAGAGAGTACTGAATCCCTGTACTCTGACCTTCTTCCAGAATAGCCGACTCTGCTTCTGGAGTATTTGCCAGTTATTCCGTACCTTGAATTCTGGCAGAGAGCTCTGCTACTCCTTGCAGTTCCTATACAATCTGGTGACAGACAAGGGTCTCAGATACCTTAATACCTCTCCCTCTCTCCTAAATTCTTTCCCCTCCCTACCCTTCCCTTCTTCCGCTTCCAGAGATTGGGGCCCTTCCCAATCCCCTTAGTCTAACCTCTTCTTTGCTGTCCTCTCAGTCGTTATTTCTCCTTTTAGTTCAGTCATCCTTTTCCTGTCCCTTGGACTCTCTTGTCCCGTTCTCCATCCCTTCTTCTTACCTCTCCGGCGACTCAGAACTGGCAGGCAGGCGGAGTCGACACAGCCTAACGGCCAACCCTCATGCGCCACGCTGTACGTTGGCCTCGAGGGAAGGACGCCCGATGGTGTGTCGGCTCCGCCTACCCTTTAAAAAAAAAAAGCTCCCGCGGGGTCCTGACCTCCGGCCAGATAATCCATCTGTGATGAATGGTGAAGATACACAGAAAGATCATAATTACGGTAGGTATGTAATTTTCATTTAGTTGGTCCCGAAAGGTGATTCTGTGCAGTGACCACGAAATCACCTTCCGGGACCGATTAACGCCATGACAGTGGGTGAATTCATGAGGAGGGGCCCAATAACCCCATGTTGAATATTTGGTGCCAAAATTCCAAGAAATGCCTGAGAAAATAGCCAGCCAGACTGATAGGATGACTAAAAGTGGGAGCAAGGAGCATCCTGAGCTAAAGGAATCACTGCAAGGAGCTGGTTTGCAGCAAAGGAACTGGGTCCTGCATTTCTCCACAGGGGACTTGGACTTCAACCTCAGTGGATGTGGGAAATTGACACACACTAAGAAATCATTGACAAAAGAGCTGAAATTGAAGTGAAATTAACTGGGTCGAGACTACTGACACTGGAGGTGCTGGGAACTTGATCTTGGACTACTGACGGTGGAGGTGCTGGGGATTTGGACTTGATTTGAGGTGAAATGAACTGGGTCGAGACTACTGACACTGGAGGTGCTGGGAACTTGATCTTGGACTACTGACGGTGGAGGTGCTGGGGATTTGGACTTGAACTTGGTGACTGTGGTTATTAATTCTTGACGCCTATGGTTTGCACATGCTTTATTATTTCTAAAAAGTCTTGACTGTGGGTTGGGGCTGAGGAGGGGGTGAGGGTTGAGTGCCCCCCCAAAAAAATACATAAGGGTGATTTTAGGACTGTATCTAAGTATCACAGAAGAAATGGGCAGCACAGAGGGAGGGGCGACCAAGGGAGGGGGATCTTTGGGAGGGCGGTGGGGTGCAGTAGCTGTGGAACGGCTATGATCCTAAATTGGGCTTGGAGGATAGGGGGTTGTTTGATGTGTAAGCAGCTCACTCAGCTGAGGGAGGAAGTGGCAGGGCTAAGGTGGGGGTTAAAAGGGGGGGGAGCTGGGAAAAAGGGGTAGAGAGACAGGGATGGTATAAGCCAAGGATGGAGTGGGAAGGGCTGAGTGGATTCACTGGAGGATCAGATACACTGTTCCGGAAGTCAAGGGCTTGGGAGGGAGAGGATGGAAGGGGATCCAGAGAGTATAGAGCAGAGGTGGCAACCGACAACAAGTCCAGATCTGGGACAGGGATGACTAAGACAGGAGGAAAGGGGTCAGTGGGAACTGACAGCAGGAAGTCTAGAGGCACAAAAATGATGCCTGTAGCTACTGAAAAGGGGTCAGTTAGGGATCAGGAGGAATGGAAGACAGTAGGCTCAGGAAAAGGCAGACGGATGCCCAGTATGAAGGACAACACTGGCATAGGTGAAATAGGCCAGAGGGCAGAAGTAACAAATAGTTTTGCCTTCTAAGTACTGTATTCTAGTCAAGGACATTGGAGAGGAAGGGGTCTGGCAGGGGCCATCAGAAAAGGGGTGCAGAGCGACTGGGGACGTGGGGAAGATCTCAGGTGCAGTGGAGGGGGGATGAGGGGGCAGGCACATCGCATGCAGGGGAAGGGGTGGAGGAGGGGATGGGCACATTAGGGACACACCAAAAGGTGGCACTAGAAGAACTGTGGCATAAGAAAAGGGGCAGGAAGGAAGCACTGGAAGAGCTGGAGTTGAGTCCCTAGGAGGCTGAAAGTGAGCTGGAGGAAACCCTGAAAGGTAGGAGCTGCAGTAGGAGGCTGAGGCATGTGCCAGGCAGGGTGCAGGAGAGGGGAAATATGCAGACAGGACAGGTGGCAAGGAGGAAGACTTCCCCAAGTGGGGTACAGTGCTCAAAATCTTCTGCAAAGATGGGCAGGACAGGAACAGTTGGAGGGGGATCAAGCACAGTTGGCACAATCCCGCACAGTGATGCAGACGAGGGAAGGCCAGGAGCAGTTAGAGGGGGGGTCAGGTGAAGTTGGATTATGCTCAAGCAGTGATGCAGGAAGGGTCTACAGGGATGAAGGAAGCCAGGCGGAAGTACAAGGGATGAAGAGGTACTGGGGGGGGGGAGTCTGATGAAAAGCTAAACCGAGAGGGTGAGAAGTACAGATGCTTGGTGTGGGTAAAAATCAAGATAGGCTAGGTGATGGAGAACAAAAGATGAGCAGGGGCAGAAACCAAGTCAGAATGGAACATGAGGAGGGGTTCAAAGGGAGCCAAACCCTGCAACACAAAGCTAGAGGTCAAAAGGACACCCGTGAAGCATGGGGCAGTAGAGTGGCACTCTTGGGGGACTCAATAATTAAGGGGCTAAAATGGGGAAGGAAAGGAGAAAAAAAACAATGCAGTATGGGTACAGTGTATGCCAGGGATGATGGTGCTGGAGGTGAGGCATCATATTCCTTCCTGGGGTAAGCAGCAGGATGAAAGGACACATCTGGTGTGTCACCTGGGCACAAATGACTTGGAAGGGAACGGTCTGATGGAGGTACAGACAAGGTTTGAGGAACTTGCTAGGTTCTGTAGGAGCAACAACATTTTTTCTTCCATTTCCTTCTCTGAGGCATTGCCAGTACCAAGAGTGAGTACACCCAGAAAGGAGAAGTAAGGGCATTCAACAATTGGCTACAAGGTTGGTGCAGTCGGATGCGGTTTGGCTGGATAGGTGACTGGAGCTCTACATGGAAGGAGGAGGGGCTGTATGCCCAAGACAGGCAGCACCTGAGCTCTTCAGGGGCAGCTGCACTAAAGAGTTAACTGGGGGACTTCATGGCAAGGAGGTTCAATTTAAACTAAATGGGGGAGTGCCTAAGGACAGGGCCAGCCTTACATGCGGCACAGCAGAGAGGCTATCAGCCTCCCCCCCAAGTCACAACACTTATCAAGGGAACACTTAGCAGCAGGGAAGGACGAGACAGGGTTACATGTTGGAGGGCTTTGGTTGCAAATGCCAGGAGCCTGGGGAACAAAATGGGAGAACTGAGGAGAGGAAAGCAGGCAAGGAGGGGGGAACAAAACCTTCTTTAGCTATGTTGGAGAAAGAAGGAGGGCACGGCATGGGACTGGAAGGATAAGGGGGGAAGGTGGAACAATACTGTAAGGGGACTTTGAAAAAGCAGAGGTATTAAACAGCTATTTCACCTCAATCTTCACAGAGGAAAGAGAGGGTAGGGGACCAGGACGGGGTGCAGAGGATGACAGCCACAGGCAGGTGGGTGTGGCAGAATTCACTGCTGAAGGAGTAAAGGAAGAGCTGGGTAGACTTAGGGTGGACAAGGCAATGGGGCCTGATGAAATACACCCAAGGGTTCTCAAGGAGGTGAACAATGAACTGGCGCCAAATCTAGCGAGGCTGTTTAACTTGTCCTTTGTCACAGGGGTGGTGCCAATGGACTGGAAGAAGGCAGAGGTGGTCACACTACATAAGGGGGGGTGGAAGGACGAGGTCAAAAACTACCGTTCTATTAGTATTACCTCGGTGGTGGGGAAGGTAATGGAAACACTACTTAAGATCAGGTTGATAGAATACTTGGGAGACGAATGGCATGCAGGATGACAGGCAGCATGGTTTCACCAAGAGAAGATCCTGTCAGACTAATCTGATAGAGTTTTTCGATGAGGTGACAAAGATAGTGGACCGGGGAGGAGCAGTGGACGTAGCCTATTTGGATTTCAATAAGGCCTTTGACACTGTTCCGCAGGGTGGAATGATACATAAGCTGGACAGTCTACGGGTGGACAACAGGATCACCAGGTGGGTGGAAAACTGATTGAAGGGAAGGAGTCAGACGGTGGTGGTAAATGGGACACATTCCAGGGAATGGGCGGTGACCAGTGGGGTGCCACAGGGGTCAGTGCAAGGACCAATACTCTTTAACATCTATCTTAGTGACCTAGCGGAGGGTCTGGAGGGATGGGTGTGCCTGTTTGCAGATGATACAAAGGTTTGCAGTAGGGTGGATTCATCTAGTGGGGTGCAAGCCATGAGGCGGGACCTGCAGAGGCTGGAGAGGTGGTCTGACACCTGGAAATTGAAATGTAATACACAAAAGTGCTCACTGATGCACCTGGGGAGGAACAGTAGGAGGGAAACTTACTCCTTGGGGGTTGTGATTAAGGAGAAGGAAACAGAAAGCGACCTGGGGATTATGGTATCGTGTGACCTCAAGGTGGGCAGCCAGTGTAGCAGGGCGTTGGGAAAGGCAAATGGAATGTTGGTCTGCATTGCGAGGGGTTTTAATAGCAGGAAGAGGGAGGTGCTAATGCCATTATACAGAACCATGGTAAGGCCGCATCTGGAGTATGGGGTGCAGTTCTGGAGGCCTCACCTAAGAAGAGATGTTGAGCTGATGGAGAAGGTGCAGAGAAGGGCAATCAAAATGGTACGAGGGATGTAGGATGTACCCTATGAGAGAAGATTGAGAGGGTTGAATTTGTACCCTCTGGAGGCTAGGAGGGAGAGGGGGGACATGATTGAGAACTTTAAGTATCTGAAGGGAATAAATAAGGTAGAGGGTAACAGTTTGTTCAAATTGAATAAGGGAGCGAACACTAGGGGACATAGCCTCAAACTGGAAGGCGGGCAATACAGAGGTAATGTCAGCGGGCAGTTTTTCACAGAGAGGGTGGTGGAAGCCTGGAACAAGCTGCCGGAGGAGGTAGTGGCAGCTGAAACAGTGGAGGGGTTCAAGAGGGCTTGGGATAGATTTAAGGGGTTGGGAAAAGAGGGTGGAAGCATAACAGAAGGGGGGAGGTAGGGTGTTGGGCAGACTAGATGGTCTGTGGTGCCTGTTTCTGCCATCACATTTTTGGGTCTGTATCTCTGTGTGTGTATATGCAAAAAAGCTGAAAAAGCCCTATTTATGCCATTATACAGCTTACCGGCATTTTCTCAGTTCACGGTCGATTTTGAAGAGTGCAGACGTGTTTCCAGTCCACCGAAGATCATCGTGTCAGACTCCAGAGGTAAGTATGGGGTGAAGGGGGGTGTGGAGAGGCAGCGTGCACAGAGGGTGGGTGCAGGTTGTGGGAGGGGGCAGGGAGATGGTAAGGGACCATTTTCTTTTTTCACGGGTTACTCAAAAAAAAAAACATCGCGGGACGTTTCTTTTTTTTTACAGGGCCATTGGCATGCTGGGGTGGGCTCCCAGCATGCCAACAGAATATTTTTGGGTGGCCAGGTCCAGCCGATGGGATTGGGCACCCCCTGGCCGGCTTAAAAGGGGCCAAGAGCCGAGGGGATTGGGCACCTCCTAGCACAACAGTACTTAGTGTTTCAGGAGAATTATGCCAATGGGGAGTGGTCTCCCCATTGGTAAATGAAACTGGTAGGGGGGACATAATGCCAATGGGAAGTAGGCTCCCCCGTCGGCAACATGAATGTCACGGGCACTGAAGCCAATGGGGATTGGGGCCCCCGTCGGCAAACAAACACTGTGGTGGGGGGGTACCTGCTGCCAAGGGGGATTTGGCACCCCTTTGGCAGTGGGGGTGCTTAATAATGTTTGTGAAAACAGCGGCAAGCAGCCGCCCTGTTCACAAACAATATCACAGTAGCAAGCATCTGCCCATCGATGACGGTCGCTCCCCCATTGCAGAGGAATGGCTTAAGCTGCAATGAAAGAGGTGGCCCGTGACTGTAGCGGCTGAAACCTTTCAAGGTCGTGGCACGCTGGCTGAACTAGTGTCAGCAGCAGCATGTCACCCTATTGGGAAAAGCGGGCCAAGCCTCCAAAGGCTGTTGGGGCATTGGCCACAACAGTGCCACGCCTCCACAACCTGCTTCTGCAGCAAGCTGCCACAATATGTTTCTTGTGCATGCGTGCAATCAACATAAAAATGTGAGGAAAAATTCTCTGTTGCTCTGTTTGGAGACCCAGATTCCTGGTCCGGGGATACCTCAGATTTGATAGTTTCCCCTTCCTCTTCTTCATAATCCTCATATTCCTCATACTCGTGAGTCTCCTGGGAACACCATAAATCCTCTTTGGCATTTCAGCAGAGGGTCCTGTGTGTTTTGTTTTCTTTAATTTTATTTTAGCTAGAATCGGTGTTTCAACTGGATCACCGGTTCTTTTGCTGGTTGAAGAATCCTGCTTGGCAGGGGTTGCTGACTTCAGATCAGTAGTTTTACCCACAGTTTTTGAGGGAGTAAGCTGGTCAGAGCTGTTATCTCCCTGTCCTGACTGAGACAACTTCTTCTTAAGTCTTTCCATTCTCTTTCCAATGATTTACTGAGGAAGAGACATGCATATTTCGAAATCAGCTGTAAAATGGGGCTCACCATGGCAGACAACACATTGATCATGTTTACCTGCGTTGGCAAACTGCTCTCCACACTGAGTGCGATATTTGAAGCCCAGAGGGCCAGTTTTCCTCTCTGGTTTTTCTGACATTTTTACTCTAAACAAAAACGAAACGTCAACAAGTAAAGACTTTTTTTTGCGGTTGCGCTCAGTTTCAAAACCGAGAGAGGTTCTGATAGGAATTAGATTTCAGGAAAAAAGAACCAAAAATATTGGTTCAAATGCAAAAAAATAAGCAAAATGTTTTAAGAAATAAGGGGAAACTGTACAAACTGTATAAACTAAACTAAGATAAATGACGGTTTCCCAACGGTTATGCCAAACTGAGAGGAACAACAAAATAATCTTTTTCTAACTAAAAACTAGTGCTAAATGCTATAAGTATAAAGTAAAAGCAGCTTAGGAACGACTGTGAGGAGAAGTCTCCAAGGCATATGTGAATGATGGTACTGTTAGAGGTACTGATAATGATGAGGATCAGAATGTGCAATTGTACTATATTGGATATTCCCTATGTTCCGAGTGTCACTGGAAAACCCTCTAATATTATTATGATATGATACTGTATTATAAATAAATGGTCTGTGTACTTAATTGTCTCTCACAAGTTAGCAGTTTGGCATTTAACCTTCAAGGTGTCAGTGAGAACGTCATTAAACTGACCAGGAAAAAACCTAATTAATGCCTTCCTTCCAGAGGGATAGTTTACAGCTCTCTTAACCTGTGCTGCCTTTGAAGTGTTCCACATAGATTAATTTATTGACGTAGCAGGTTTTTTTATGTACTTGAAAATTAGGGACATGAGTGTGGGATTCTTAAGTTCAAAGAGAAATGTTTGATTAAAAATTCTCATAGTTGGGAAATGGCTAGTTACAGATTTTTCAAAGTAATGAATTACATCCTTGTGGATAACTATGTCAGAAATAAAATCTAAGGGGGGATCTAGCTGACCTCACCAAAAAGGGGGTGGGGGGATAGAGTTGAAATGAATCCTGTACCTGGGAAATGTGGCATATTATTCTTGGACTCTGAGAAAGACAGCTCTCTGTTTATTTTATTTATTTATTTATTGAGTTCTAGGATTACAAATACCTTTGAGCCAAGGGCTCTTTTACAAAGGTTCCACGTCATGAGGTACAGATTAGACAGAGCATTACAGGCAACACATTTTAAACAATGTACAAACAAAATTGCAAATGAGGAACATAAATCGAGGCAAACATTAATGAGGGAGGAGGAGGAAGTGAAAAGAGGAGGAAGGATAGAGGAAGGTGGGGTGGGGAAAAGGTGAGGGGGATAGCAAGGGAGATTAGGAGAGGTAGAGGGAGGAAAGTAGTGGTGGAGGGAGGGGGATGCAGCCAGGGGGCACTGTCACAGAACAAACTATAACTGCAGTAGTTGGGCGGGGTGGTGTCAGCAAGTGCGAAGAGGCTGAGGCTCTTGTGAATGAGGACAGAGCATGGGGAGCCATGATGAAGTGATCTGTTCATGATCCGGGAGGCCAGCCTGTGGTGCTTTCGTAGTTAGACCTTACAGTCACATGAGCTGGCGGCAATGAAAGTGCGGCGGAGCCAGGTTTTGAAGGCACCAAGCATGGGGGAGGTGGTGATATCACTAGAGAGTCCATTTAGCCAGTTCGCAGCCCGGTAGGCAAAAGCTCTTTGACCTTGGGTCATGCAGCAGTAAGAGATTTGGAACTGCTGCAGTTTGGTCCCCCAGGTGCACCGGATGCTTTTCTTAGGCTGTAGGAGAGTAGCAACACCGGGTGGGGCGAGGCCAATCAGTATGTTCTTAGCCACTATGCAGGTTTGGTATTTGATGCACTTGTCAAGTAGCAGCCAGCTGGTTAGGGAGTAGAGGTCACAGGTGTGTGTAAATCGTTGAGCGCCAATGATTAGCCGGCAGGCCTTGTGAGGGAGGTGGTTACCTGTTTGAGCGCAATAACCGTAGCTGAGCCACAGATGATGAGGCCATAGTCAATGGTGGCAACGATAGTGGACTGGACAGCAGCAGCAGCCAGGGCTGCAGGGGGAGGGTGTCTCCTGAGGCAGAACAGCAGTCCTAGTCTGAAGTTAGCAGCTCTGGCAACGTTGTTGATGTGGTCAGTGAAGGAGAGGTACGGGTCAAGGGTGATCCCAAGGTATTTAAAAGCTTGGACTTGTTCTAGTAGGCCGCCTTGGCTGGTAAATATGAAGAGGTGATGGAGTTTGTGTTTATTATGGGAGCTACAGAAGATCATGGTCTTAGTTTTTTTCTGGTTGAGGATCAGTTTGTGTTGAATGAACCAGTTCTCAATAGTGTAGAAGCAATGCTGGAGGTTGCTTTGCAGCTGGTTTGGGTCCTGGTGTGAGGCTAGAATTACCGCATCATCGGCATAGAGGACGATTTGTTGGGAGCAGGAGACTGGCAGTGTATTTAGAAACAGGCTGAAGAGGGTGGACCCAGGATGGATCCCTGAGGGACACCGGAGCAGGCAGGTTTGGTTTCAGAGAGCAGATCCGTAATTTTTACAAATTGTGTCCTATTTGCAAGGTAGCTTTTGAACCATGATATAGAATCAGGGGAGAGCCCAGCCTTTTGGAGCTGGGCAAGAAGAAAGCTATGGTGAACAGTATCAAAAGCCTTAGGTCAATAAAGACTGCACCAGTGAGATGACCTTTATCCAGGAAGCTGTGGATTGCCCCAGTGACTTCAAGTAATGTGGAAGCAGTGCTATGGTCTTTCCAGAAACCATGTTGTTGCCTGCAGAGTATGTTGTGCTTGTCCAGGTATTCGGTAAGCTGGTCTAATACTATGTGTTCCAGGGCCTTTGAGAGGGGTGGCAGGATTGACACTGGACGGTAGTTCCCTTGGCCAGTCTTGTCACCACTTTTGTGGATTGGGGTGACAGTGGCGGACTTCCATTTTTCTGGGAATTGGTTGAGTGAGAGGGAGAGGTTAAAAATCTTGGTAAGAGGCCCCAGCACCTCTTCTAGGGTGTGGGCCAGCAGCTTGAGGTCTAGTGTATCATTGCTAGACTCTAGACTTAAAAAGCACTTAGAAAGGTAACACTTAGAAAGGAATTAAGTATTTGTGGTAGGAGTCTGTATTCTGTAACTTTCCTTTTTTTTTGTTATAGGACTGTGAGATTTGTGATATAAACTGTTCTGTATTTAATTTTACCTGTTTTAACCTTTTTTAGTAAAACAACATTTTCTTTAAAATACTGCCTGTACTAGTTTCTGTTATTTTACATGTGATTGCTGAACCTGTATTTACAGATGACAGCTGATAAGGGCTTGATGGTGTTACTAAGCTTACATAAGGTAAGAAATACCTAGGTCTCTTACAGAGTTGTAGGGTTCATTTTGGATACCTGGCTTGGTTCCCTTGGGTGAAAGATTATATTGCACACCCCCTGAAGAGAATATTATCTGAGCCTGTTAATTAGGTATGCTAGCATAAGGTTCACAGTTTGAATCCCTCCAGACCTCGGGGCTAAAAGGTGATTCAGACCCAAAGCAGACAGGAGGGTTATCCTGTCTGTTACCTGTTCACAGTATTGCACTTTGAGGTTGGCACTGTGGGAGCAGAGGGCCTGACCTGCGGAGTGCGTTTGTGACACTGAGGACCAGAGTGTGTGAAGGTATTACGATAGGAGGTACTAACAATGTACTGAGAACCAGAGTGTGTGAATGAACTATAGCAGATACTGATAATGAACTTGAGGACCAGAGTGCATGATGGTACTATCAGAGTTTCTGATAATGAACCGAGAACCACAGCATGTGATGGTACTATTAAAGTTCTCTCCCGAGGTAGTCTTCTATACTCATAACTCTATGCAGTCAGCCTCTCAAGTTGAACTGCCTTAATGTGCCTGCCCGTTGGCGCTGAGGTGCTGACGCCATGCCGGCAATCCACGTTCGGGAATGAGCGCATGGATTGCCAGGGGTCAGCCAGGAAGAGGAGGACTGAGCATCTCATGGAGAGCTGATCTCCTCCAGGGAGGTTGCGTAGGGAGGTCCACCGAGGTGCCGACTCCTGGCAGTGACTGGGGGCTGGTGCAGCTTCCGGGCTAACTGGATGGGGCGTCATGGGTGGCGTCAGACATGCAGCACATGGATACATGTGTTGCAGCATTATTGACGCCAATGCATGCCCATGCCGAGGGAGGGCGGGGAATATATAAAGAAGAAA
Organism: Neoceratodus forsteri; assembly: GCA_016271365.2. NCBI lineage: Eukaryota > Metazoa > Chordata > Ceratodontiformes > Ceratodontidae > Neoceratodus > Neoceratodus forsteri. The sequence goes on from CM057449.1 coordinate 743,490,711, forward strand.
CACCTCTCAGCAGCATGACTGCATACCACGGATGCACCCACGTCAGCTCCCTCCTGTACCCACCCTCCAAATCTCCGCAGTGGTGGGGTAAGTACCAACTGTGATGCAGCCCATGAAGGGCTTCGAAGGGGGTGAGCTCTGGCTGCAACCGGTGCAGTGACTGTGAAGGCTGGCTGGAAGGGGGAACCAAAGGCACAATCCCCCCCCCCACACAGCCAAGGAATAAAAGAAATGGAAAAAAAAAAGAGAACTGCCTTAAGGAAACATTGAACATATGCAAATGATGGCACCTATCATTTGGCACATGCCACTGTTCAAACTGTTGCCCTTATCAGCTGCCATGTTCTAACAACTTATCAGATTTCCTCCTACACCTGACATATCAAGACCCCTCAGAGACTTTCCCTGTTGGTCTTTACTGAGTATTATAATTAGGTGCAATTAAGTATATCTTTTATTTATTTATTTACTTATTTATTACATCATCAGTTTACAAACCTTTGAGTCATAGACTCATTTACAAAGGCACCTCGTCAAGAGAGCAATCCATCACAGCAAACAAAACAGAACAGTACATAATGCTTAGATTAAAAAGGCAACCAGTGTTACAGGCATTTACTGGTGATACACACCTGGTAATAGGTAGATCATGGTAGTCATAATACAGGTACACGAGTACCACATCAGGTAGCAACCAGAGATATTTTATTACAGTAGTCAGCAGATGTTGCCTGAGACCCCAGGTATATTCAGCAAAAGTAGACAGGGCAGACTCAGCCTAGGGTGAAGGTAAGGGGAAGGCGGGGGATAATGTGCAGTCGCAGCAGCGAGTGCTTGTCAGATGGCTTCTGAGGGTGACCTTGAAAGGACCAAGCTTAATGGAGTCAGCTATGTTGGCTGGGAGGGAACTGAACCAGGAGGGAGCCGATAGCAAAAGGCTCTCTGGGCTATAGAGGTCCTTACCCTGGGGACAATAAGGAAGGTTTTGACAGTGCTGCGGATGGAGACTGAGGGGGAGACTTTTAATTATTCTTACTGCTGCCTCTATTTCTGTTTAATTTCCTTTACCATTAATTTAGGAAGACAAGAGTGTGTGACGGTATTATAATAGCTACTGATAATGAACTAAGGAAAATAATTTGTGATCGTACTCTAGGAGGCACTAACCTTCTACCGAGGACCTGAGTGTGTGAAGGTACCTTAGGGTATACTGATAAATAACTGAGGACCAGAATGTGTAATGATACTGTAGGAGGCAGTGACCCTTTACTGAGGGAGGACAGTAATGTGTGGTGGTAGTATAACCGCTACTGATAATGAACTGAGGACATGAGTGTGTGATGGCATAGTAGGAGGTACTGACAGTGCTCTGAAAACCGGAGTGTGTGATAGTACTATAGGAGGTACTAGCCTTGTACTGAGGACCAAACTATGTGACTAGTACTAACAAACTGTACGAGGGTCTGGCCATTTATTGTGGGAAAACAGGTGTGTGTTAATGTGCAATAGGAAAGTCTGACACACTGAGGACAGCAGTGTGAAAAAGTTGGATATGAGGTGTTACCGATGTAATGTGGGATGACTGGAGTGTGTGATGGTATTGTAAAATATAGTGACAGTGAATGGAGGACAAGCATGTGTGATCATACCTTAGGAGGTACTAGCATGTACTGAAGACCAGTGTTTGATGGTATTCTAGGAAGTACTAACCATGTACTTAGGACCAAGCTGTGTCCGTTGTACTAAATAACTCATGTGCCCCTAAATGTCTTTTCATTTTTAAATTGTTTATGGTAAATTTTGTCAATAACAATTTTAGATATATGGGGCACTCTGCACTAATGGGCGGATTATGTGTGCCTGAGGGGAGTACCCTGCCCATGTACCTATGATGCCAAGGACAAGTGCAGCTGCTGGACCATGCCCCCACCTTCTCAGTAAGCACAGATGCAGCAGAGGAACATGGCTGGCAGGGGCGGCGTTCAGGATGACAGTGAGCATCCAACAGCATGCCTGTCATGGTTTCCATAGTGAATCCCTTACACACCAGTGCTGGGAATCCTGGGATGGCATGCAGCCCACCTGGATCAGACAATGAGCATTTGCCCAAACGGCCACATCCTACACCCTCAGGTAACTCAGTGGGCAGATGTGGGGGGGGTGTATGGGGGACCCTGATGCTGCTGTGATCGACCAACGACCTTTGGGGGGTGTAACTACCTAAAGCAGGTTCTCCACTAACACAGTGCCATTGTGAATGCACACTATATGGGCACCCCTCCTGGCATGCCCCTATTCTGCCCCCAACAAGGAGTAGTGCATGCAATATAGAGTTCAGGCATAGGAATGCCTATGCGTGACACTTATGTGGCGTATGGGTATTTGTGAATTGGGCCCATAGTGAGAACCGTAGTGTCAGTATAAGAAACTACAATAATAGGTACTGATAGTGAACTGAGGACCAGAATGTGTAATGGTACTATAGGGGATATTACCCCTGTTCTGAGGAGCAGAGTGTGTGAATGTACTGCAGAAAATACTGGTAACGAACTGAGGACCAGAGAGTGTGATGGTCCTATTGGTGGTTCTGATAATGAACTGAGGACAAGAGCGCGTGAAGGTACTATAGGAGGGTCTAACTATGTACTGAGGACCCGAGTGTGTGAATGTACTATAGAAGATACTGCTAATGAACTGAAAACCAGAGACTGTGATGGTACTATTGGAGATTCTGATAATGAACTGAGGACAAGAGTGTGTGAAGGTACTATAAGAGGTACTAACTATGTACTGAGGACCAGAGTGTGTGAATGTACTATAGAAGATACTGATAATGAACTGTGGACCAGAGTGGTGCTCAGTTCATTATCAGAACCTCCGATAGTACCATCACACAGAGAGTGTCACGGTACTATTAAAGGTACTGGTCATTTATTGTAGGAAGACAGGAGTGTGTGATGGTACTATTAGAAGTGCTGATAGTGAACTGAGAAACAGAATGTGTGATCATACTATACTGGATAATGCCTATGTTCTGAGGACCACAGTGTGTGATGGTACTACTAGAGGAGGTACTAATGATGTACTGAGGACCACAGCGTGTGAATGTACTATTGCATATACTGATAAGGAACTGAGTACCAGAGCGGGTGATGGTACTATTGAAGGTTCTGATAATGAACTGAGGACCAGACCATGTGATGGCACTATTGAAATTCTCACCCCAGGTACTCTTCTATATTTGTAACTCTATGCAGTCATCCCCTCAAGTAGAACTGCTCAGATGAAAAATGGAACATATGCAAATGATTGAACCTATCATTTGGCACATGCCATTACTCAAACTGCTGCCCTTATCAGTTGCCACATTCCAATAACACCAGATTTCTTCCTCCGCCTGACGAGTCAAGACACCTTAGAGACTTTCCCTCTCAGTCATTCCTGAGTGTTATAATTAGCTGCAATTAAGTATTTCTTCTAATTATTCTTACCGCTGCCTTTATTTATGTTTAGTTTCCTTTGCTGTTAGTTTAGGAAAAGAGGAGTGTGTAATGGTACTATTAGAGGTACTGATAATGAACATTTACGTATTCAAACACTGTCATTGTATTAACATTCCTTGTCAACCAGTAATTCTTGTACTCAGTGTATTGTCATGTCTTGTCTATTCAACGTGGAACTTTTGAAAAAGAATCCTTCTGCTCAAGGGTTGTAATATAAAAGTGCAATAAGTAAATAAAATACAAACTGCGGAGCAGAGTTTGTGATGCTACTATAGAAGGTGCTTTCCATTCATTGTAGGAAGACAGAAGTGTGTGATGGTATTGTAGGAGGTACTGATAATGAATTGAGGACAAGAATTTGTAATGGTACTATAGGAAGCACTGACCTTGTACAGAGGACTAGAGTGTGTGAGTGGTACCAACCAGCTATAGGATGGTCTGGCCATTTATTGCAGGAAAACAGGTCATGTGTTAATGTACAATGTGGGTGTGGGGTGGTCTGACAATGCACTGAGGATGGCTTGTGAAAAAGTTGGATTTGAAGTATTACCTATGTAATGTGGGAGGACAGGAGTGTGAGATGGTACTGTAAGATGTAGTGATAGTGAACTGAGGACAACAGTGTGTGATCATAACTTAGGAAGTACCTGCTCTGTACCAAGGACCAGAGTGTGTGATGTAGTTGGAGGTATTAACCATGTACTTAGGACCAAGCTGTGTAAATGGTACTAACCAACTTGTGTGCACCAAAACATGTTTGCATTTTTAAATTGTATTGTAAATTTTGTCAGTATGCCCCCCCAACAGTGATGTCATTACAGCGAACAACATTGATGTTAACAACATCGACAGTTCACTGTAATGGAGGCCTGAGTTTGATTCTCACAACCTCCACTTGCATACTGTGTGACTCTGAGCAAGTCACTTAACCGCCCAGTGCTCCCAGGTCACCCCTGAAAACAGGCACTTGTGCTTAGTGGGCCTTACCTGGTTACCAAAGACTAAACTAAAAACTAAACCTAAAACTAACTTGTGTGCACCAAAATGTCTTTGCATTTTTAAATTGTATTGTAAATTTTGTCAGTATGCCCCCCTCCCCAACAGCGATGCCATTACAGCGAACAATGTCGATGTTGACAACATCGACAGTTCACTGTAATGGTGCGCGCTAAACCCTAGCTCTCTGTCTTCTTAACCTGCACCCCCTTCCCGAATCAACTGTGAGTTGGAGTTGATTATGTTTAGTACAGGGGGTGCGGGAGCCAGAGCCCCCTGGTAGAAGAACAAACCTGATTTTCTTACAGATTTATATTGACTGCAACTTGTGGTCAACATAAATCTATTGCTATGATGCCATTCGAGGAAATAATTGTCAAACTGGCATTTTAGAGCCAACTTTCAGAAAAAGAGATGTGTAAGAAGGAAGGGACACAATTTGAAGATGGGGGGGACGGCTCAGGTGCAATGTGAGGAAGTATTTTTTCACAAAGAGGCTGGTGAACACATGGAACAGCCTTTCTGAGGAGGATGTCGGGTCTAAAACTGTGCGCGAATTCAAGAATGCATGGGACAGACATAAAGCAATTCTTGGGGGGGTATGGAAAAATAGGCTGTTGGTTAACTAGGATCTTCAGTTTATCCTGTAAGTAGGGAAATAGGCAGACTAGGTGGGCCATGTGGTCCTTATCAGATGTCAAAGTCTATGTTTCTTTGGTACCAACCCCATGGAAAGCCTGAATCACTTTAAATGCCTGAGCAATACCCTCAGGCATTTGCATCTCACTGAAAACACCAGAAGTCCTTGTTGGCATTTCAGCCAAGGGTCCTATGTGTTTTGTTTTCTTTAGCTGGAATCAGTGTTTCAGCTGGATCACCGGTTCTTTTGTTGGTTGAAGAATCCTGCTTGGCAGGGGTTGCTGGCATCAGATCACCAGTTTCACCTGTAGTTTTTGAGGTACTACTGATGTTCTCACACCACGTGTTCTTCTATATTCATAATTCTATGCAGTCATCCTCTCAAGTAGAACTGCCCAGAGGAAACATGGAACATATGCAAATGATGGAACTGATCATTTGGCACATGCCACTATTCAAACTGCTATCCTTATCAGCTGCCATATTCCAATAACCTTTTAGATTTCCTCCTACACCTGACAAGTCTAGGTGCCTCGGAGACTTTCCCTCTCAGTTGTTCCTGAATGTTATAATAAGCTGTAATTAGGTATTTCTTCTAATTATTCTCACTGTTGCCTTTATTTCTGTCTAGTTTCCTTTGCCATTAGTTTAGGAAAAGAGGAGTGTGTGGTGATACTATTAGAGGTACTGATAATGAACAATTGTGTATTCAGATGCTTACATTGTATTAACATTCCTTGTCAGCCTGTAATCCTTGTACTCTGTGTCTTGTCTTGTCTATTCAACTTGGAACTTTTGAAAAAGAACCCTTCTGCTCAAAGGTTGTAATCCAAAAGTGCAATAAATAAATAAACTACAAACTGTGGAGCAGAGTTTGTGCTGGTACTATAAAAGGTACTGGCCATTTATTGTGGGAAGACAGGAGTGTGTGATGGTATTACAGGAGGTACTGATAATGTACGGAGGACAAGAATTTGTAATGGTACTGTAGGAGGCACTAACCTTCTACTGAGGACCAGAGTGTGTGAAGGTACCTTAGGGCATACTGATAAAGAATTGAGGACAAGAATGTTTAACGATACTGTAGGAAGTAGTGACCCTTTACTGATGGAGGACAATAGTGTGTGGTGATAGTATAGGAGGTACCGATATGCTCCAGGTATTTAGAATGGTGCTGTTTTGTTTGCAGAGAGTCGTTGTTGCAGACCTCCTGCACTGAATTTGGGACTCTGGAAAGCTACTCAGAGAAGCCGAATGCCTCTGGCACTGGCTGCTAGCCAGGTTTTATGGACTGAACAAATTGGTTGAGAGCTGTGTCTCAGCGGAAGCTACTTGAGAAGCTAGTTGGAAAATTCAGAGAGTGTGTGCCACAGGCGAGTCAGTACATGCATGCTTCCAGATTTCCTGCTGCCTCTGTGTGTTATAATGTGGACAGGTGCTGTTGCTAAAGTTGCAGATCAGTGGCTAACTGGCCAGAGTGTTTTGGAAGCTGAGGATCACTTGTCTACTTCTGGACTTGTCAAATCGGTGTAGGAATAGAGTGAACACCACCAGTTCAGAGGGTACTGTACAGAGCCAGGGAGAGAACTTGCTAACCCCTTCTGAGTGGTGCCTATGGGGACTAATTGCTTTTGAGTTGTTAGTTGCTTATCACTTTTCCCTCCACAGCTATCCCTCCTCCAGGTACCCCTCTCCTAGATCCTAATAAAGCAATATTTATTGTTTGAAATTGCTGTGCAAAGGGTATTTTGTGCATTCATTGCCTTGCAGAGGTCTATGATTAATGGTATCAAGAGACTACTATTGGGAATCCTACATGTGGAGTGGTTGATAGGAACGGTGTGTAGGTGCAGTAGCCCAAGGGGCTGTGCCAACAGATCACCTGACCCACCTACTATTTGCTCTGGGTAGAGGCAATGTGCTGTTTACTATAACTTTGGGAAAGAACCCCTGATCACCACTGTAAGAGGACCCAGGGCCCTTAATCTGTTAGAGGGCCAACATGCACGGGCAGTAGCCCACTGACACATGGCACCTGGGCTACATCACAAAAGAAACATGTGAGGTAAAATCCTCTGTTGCTCTGGGTGGAGACCCAAATTCCTGGTCCAGGGATAACTCAGGTTCTATGAGTTCCCCTTCCTCTTTTTCATAATCCTCATATTTCTCATAATACTGAGTATCCTGGAGAGAGGAAGGAACGGAGGGTGTCGGTTGCTGAACTGGGTTTTGAACCGGTCACTGTAATACTGGAACTGGTACCAACCCTTGAAGAGCCTGAATCACTTTAAATGCCTGAGCAATAGCCTCAGGCATTGGCATCCCACTTGAAACAGCAGAAGTCTTCTTTGGTATTTCAGTCGAGGATTCTGTGTGTTGTTTTTTTTTTTGCCAGAAACAGTATTCCAACTGGATCAACGGTTCTTTTGCTGGTTGAAGAATCACCCTTGTCAAGGGTTGTTGGCTTCAGATCAGCAGTTTCACCTGTAGTTTTTGAGGGAGTAAGTTGGACAGAGCCATCATCACCCTGTCCTGACAGAGCCAACTGCTTTAGTGTTTTCTGCTCTTTTCAATGGTTTTTTGAGGAAAAGACTTGCATATTTCGCAATCAGCAGTGAAATGGGGCTCACCAAGGCAGACACACTGATCATGTTTGTCTGTTTTGGGAAACACTTCTCCACACTGAGTACAGTTTTTGAAACCCAGAGTGCAAATTTTCTTCTTTGGTTTTTCTAACATTTGTACTCTAAACCCCACCAAAAATGCTAATAAAGACTTTTTTTATGCTTGCACTCAGTTTGAAAACAAGAGAGTTGCCAAAAGGAACTGAGTTCCAGGGAAAAGATCCGAAAATATCAGTTCAAACACAGAAAAATAAGCAAGACGTGTTAAGAAATAAGGAAAAACTATACAAGCTATGTAAACTAAACCAGATAAACGATGGTTCCCCAACGGTCATAAATTACTGCTAAATACTACAAGTAGAAAGTAAAAGCAGCAAATGAAAAAACAGAAAGAAATACTTATATATTCCCAAGGAAACACTTAGAAACGACTGTGGAAAGAAGTCTCCGAGGCATCTTGACTTGGCAGACAAAGAATGAAATGTCGACCAATGGGCTTGCAGTGTGTACTGTAAGCTGTCATTCACAAAGTTCAACTTTGTGAATGAAAGCTAACAGTAAACACTGCAAGCCCATTGGTCAGCAGTACCAGCCAATGGTATTGTAGCCCATACTGTAAGCTGTCATTCCGTGACAGCTCAGTCAACAGGTAGCTGTGGTGGTGTGCGAGTGGACTCTGCTGCCCGCCAGCTAGATGGCCATGCTGAAATGGGTGGAGTGGGATGGTGGTCCCTCAGTGGATGGGTGGGGTCCGCTAGACTACCAGGGCAGGTTTGGGATTGTGGTTTTAAATGCAGTCTGTGTTCGGGTAAGGGAGGGGGGTATCTCCAGAACAGGAGCAGCATTCTTGTCCAGCCAAGTCTCCATGATAAAAGCCAGGTCTACCGAGGAGATCAAGACCACCATTATGGCCTCACCACCGAAATCCTGGACACCCCAGCAGCCTTACCCCCATGTTCCTCCATTCTATCCCCAATGCCCTGAAGGTTATCTGAGTGCTTCTACTGACTGTAATTCTAAGGTCCTCATTTCTACCCTTACCCAACACAGAAGTACTCAGTAGCAGGTCTGGATTTTACTTCGAGATACAGCTCTTGCAGCAGGTAACACCATTAGAACTGAAGCCGGCAGGCGTCAGGACCCCACGGAAAAATTCTAGCTAGCTGTCTTCAGCGGGACGCTTCGACCGGTCCGCCTCCGGCGTCAAGCGTGGTACATAAAGGCCCAGTCCGCCAGAATCTCTAGTTCTTTCCACGTCGACTTGCATGCCTCGACCCTCAGGTCTTAGTCTCAGCTGCCACACGGTTGCAGCATTTCATGGGAATTTCCTCCTACTTGAAGAATTTTCGCTGATGTCCTCTCCGACCTCCGGGCATACATCGAAGTGTGCTTGTGGGAAGCAGATCCCCTTTAAGGACCCCCACATGGCCTGCGTCCGGTGCCTGGGCCCAGAGCACGATATCCGGGCCTGTTCCCTCTTCCCGGTGGTTTAATAGCCGCACAAGGATCCGGCGCCAGAAGGCTCTTCAGTCATTCCTGCTAGAAGAAAAGTTGAGAGCCATGTCCTCTAAGGGGGAATCTTCGAAATCCCACAAACATGCTGAAAAGAAGAGAAGGGAAAAGGACCCTTCCAGGTCTCCGATGAGGCCTCCAGTCCCGCAGCCTCGGTCGAGTCTGACGGTCTCCATCCAGGGCCTCTTCTCTCCCCCCGGCTGCGGTTCCCGTTTCTCGCTCTTCTCAGGCCCCTCCCGCCAGGCCGTCGTCGTCCTCCGCCCCCAAGGCCTCGGCGAAGTCCAGGAGCGTCACCACCACCACCATAAGTCGGGTTCCCGCCTGTCGGCACCCGACGTCCAGTCCTCTTCCGTTCCACCCCGCAAAACTTTGGAACTTACCCCTCTGAAGAGGCCGGTAGACCCGCGCCGGTTCACCGACCTCGCGCCGACCGTCCGTCATCCCTCTCGAGCGCCGCCAGCCGTGAGACCGTCGTCGGCCAAGCCTTCCCACTGGACGTCGGTTGGGGGACCGACGTCCGCCACGCCTGAGAAGAGGACTCCTGTGCCTCCGACCGTCGTCGGGCAGGAGTCGCTGACGGAGGAAGATCTGACACAGCCCGAGGACCAGACGGGCGACCCCGGCCTCATGCAGTCTCCTAGGGGTCCCTCGACGCCGCCCGAGGTCCCTGTGGAGCCGTCGCCGGGACCCGACGACCGCCCTCCAGCGCCTGGGCCGTCGTCGGGATTGTCTTTAGCGGAAGTGAAGGATCTCTTCATGTACTGGTGGGACACCATCAAGAGGGATGTGGTGCCCACTGCTCTTCCTCCTCCTCCTCCGGCTCCGGCCCCCCCTACGCCTGTGGGGTCGGTTGGCCGTTCAACCCTCCCCAAGGAGTCCAGATCTCCTCCCAGGGGTCGATCAGGAAAGAGGAGACCTCCGTCAAGATCTTCTTCTGGATCACCCAGCCCCAAGAGATCCAGGGGACACCGACGTTCGCCGTCGACGGAGGACACGGGATCAGTTTACTCCACCTCTAGATCCCCATCTCCAATTTCCATCCCTTCTCCGGACCCACGTGAGACGCCACGGTCTCCTCCGGATGACCCCTCGTTCATGGATATCATGCGCCATATCCAGGAGAATATGGGGTGGGATGCGGAAGAGTTAGACCCCGAAAGGTTACGCCTTGCCAAGTATCTTCGGCAAAAGGACCCCAAGCCTGTGGTGGTGCCACCCTTGGTGGACACTTTTGTGGACGTCACCAAGGCCGCGTGGAAGCGTCCACATTCGCTCCCGGCGGTGCCGAAGAAAGCTGACCGTCTATACAAGGCTCCTAAGGAGGACCAGTATCTGACGCAACAACCTCAGGCCGATTCTCTGGTCATAACAGCCTCACATGACCGGTCACAGAGGCCGCAGCATTTGAGCACACTGCCACCGGATCCAGAATCCAAGCAATTGGACTCTCTGGGCAGGCGCACGTATGCTTCCGCTACCTGCGCCATCAGATCCTTAAATTACTTGACCCACATGGTTCAGTTTCAGAACGCTCTGTGGGAACAGGGTCTGGAGGTAGCTGAGAAACTACCCGAGGTGAGCAGAAGGAGGAGATGCTCCAGCTCCTCCGCACGGGTTCAGACGTGGGGACCCAAGTGCTTCGAGCCGCGTACGATTCCGCGGACTCATCGGCCCGAGCAGCAGCTTCCGCGCTGGCTCCGAGACACTCCTGGCTTCGTGTCTCCGAGCCACCAAGGACGCCAGAAGAACATATGGACGCCCTTTCTCGAGGGAGATGTTTCGTTGGTAACTCTTCTGAGAAGATTATTACCAAACTCCAAGAGGCCGGAAGGCGGTGAGGTCGGTCCAGGCCATGTATCGACTTGAGCTTAGTTCCTTTCATAGGAACCAAAGTCGTTGCAGTGGACACAGAGGCAACAGCCCCGCTCTGCACACACCAGAGGGGTCTTGCTTCTGTGAGAACCCAGGGTAAACAAAGCCTGCTAGTCGAGGTCAGCACACCCCTAGGCCGACCCAGCCAACGGCCCATCTGCCGCCACAGCATGACTCCTTTCTCGGCCCTCAGGACAATGGGGAAATTATGGTCGGGGGTCGCATTATGACTTCCTGCCGGGATGGCAGGCTATCACCACCACAGGTGGGTTCTGCAGTTGGTCAGTATCGGCCACTTTATAGGAGTTCGCAGAAAAGCCACCCTCGAGGCCTCCTCTGCTCTCCGGTATCCGGGTCAGCACAGAAACTTAATTTGGCAAGAGGTACTGCGCTCCTAGAAAAGGCGATGAGAGTACGTCCCGGGAACCAGAGGACAGGGATATTTCTCACTTCTTCCTGGTTCCCAAGAAAACAGGGACCTCCGTTCGATTCTGACCTAAGCGACCTCAATATGTCGGTCGTGACAGAGAATTCAGGATGGTGACTCTTCCGGGTCTTATTCCCATGCTGAAACAAGACGCCTTTCTAGCGTCCCTAGACATGCAGGACGCGTACCTGCATATCCCCATAGCTCAGGTGCATCAGAGGTTCCTGCGCTTCGAGTTCCTCGGCCACCATTTTCAGTTCCGGGCTCTTCCGTTCGGGCTGTCATCCGCAGCAAGGGTCTTTACCAAGTGCATGGCAGTCGTGGCAGCATCTCTAAGGAGAAAGGGCCACTATGTGTTTCCGTACCTAGACGACTGGCTTCTCATGGCCGCCTCCAGAGAGGCACTCTTGCTCGCAATCCAGGACACTCAGGACTTGTTCCAGTCGCTGGGCATTCTCATAAATTACGTGAAGTCTCTCTTGGTACTGGCGCAGAAGCTGCAGTTTATAGGCGCAGTACTGGACACGGTCCAGGGAAGAGCTTTTCTTCCGGCTGACAGGGCGGAACGCATCAGGTCCCTCATAAGGGACTTGTCATCGAACAAGACCGTACCAGCCAGGTCGGTCCTTCGTCTGCTCGGACACATGGCTGCGGCCATTCCTACAGTCCCTCTCGCACGACTCCACATGCGGATAACCCAGTGGATGCTCAAGTTGCAATGGGACCAAAGGCAAGACCATTTGCAGCATCCGGTCAGGATCACGAAATCTGTGATCCACGACTGGTAAGTTAGCTAGCCCCCAGGTCGCTTTCAAGGGTGTCCCATTTGCGGCGCCGTCCCCGGAGGTAACCCTCACCACGGACGCTTCAGATCTCGGTGGGGGGACACTTAGATGGGTGAGGTCTCAGGGTGCATGGACCCTGTTGAGGCTCATCTCCATATCAATGTCCTAGAGATGAGGCGGTCCTCTATGCACTACAGGCTTTCAGTCGATAATTCCACCGTGCACTCTCCTGCTTCAGACAGACAACACGGCGGTGATGTATTACCTCAACAAACAAGGAGGCGCTCACTCTTACCCCCTTTGCAGGGAGGCCATGAGAGTGTGGGATTGGGTAATCGGACACGGCGCAAACCTGATCGCTGTACACGTTCCCGGGGTGGACAATACGATCGCAGACGGCCTGAGTCGCTCCCAGGCCAGAGTCCACGAGTGGGAACTTCTTCAGGAGGTGGTAGAGGATCTGTTCCTTCGATGGGGAACTCCAGAGCTGCACTTGTTCGCATCCCCATCCAACGCAAAACTGCCCAATTTTTGCTCGCTAGATCCAGGGCCTGGTGTTTTCTGGCGAGACAAGTTGTCCCTCTCCTGGGTGAACAGATTCCTCTATGCTTTCCCTCCCTTCCCGTTGATCCAAAGAGTTCTTCTCAAGCTGCGCAGGGAGCACGCACAAATGATTCTGGTGGCCCCGTTCTGGCCCAGACAGATATGGTTCCCCTTGCTAGCACAGCTATCTCGGGAACCCCCGCTCCCGTTGCCGCTCAACTCCCACCTACTGTCTCAGAGAAAGGTTCATTGCTCCATCCGGATTTGCGTTCTCTGAACCTGCATGCTTGGCTCCTAGAGACATAGCCATCTTGCATCACGGGGTCTCGCAAGAGGTTGCAGATGTTCTCTCTGCAGCCAGAAAGCCAACAATGCATGCGACGTATGCCACGAAGTGGCGCCGGTTTTGTTTATGGTCACAGGCTCGTGATCTTTCCCCTTTAGGTTGCCCTGTGGGAGTAATTTTATACTATCTCCTTTCTCTCTTTCATTCAGGCCTAGCCTACTCCTCTATCAAGGTGCACCTTTGCGCTATTTCTGCCTACCACCTTCCGGTGGGGCATCGTACTGTTGCGCAATTAGACGCCTCTCGGGAATTTCTTAGAGGAGTGTTACACCTTAGGCCTCCCATCAGAGACCCAGTGCCTCCATGGGATCTGCTCTTTGTCCTGGAACAACTCATGCTCCCCCCCTTTGAGCCTGCCGCGGATTGCGAGCCACGTTTTCTGTCGTGGAAGACGTTATTTTTGGTTGCTGTTACTTCAGCTAGAAGGATTTCTGAGCTTCACGCTCTCATGTGCAAAGAGCCTTATTTAGTTTTCCACCGGGACAGAGTATCCCTGAGGACGAACCCTAAATTTTTGCCTAAGGTGGTTTCGACACTCACTTTAAACAGGATATTGACCTTCCGGTCTATTTCCGAGTTACTCTAATAGGAGGAGAGGCTTTGCTCCACACCCTGGATATTCACCGCAGCCTGAGGTATTACCTCAACAGAACTAAACCCTCTCGGGTTCTGACCAGCTTTTGTCTCCTTCTCTCAGAGAATGAAGGGCCAACCAGTATCCAAACAGACCTTGTCCCGCTGGCTTGTCCAGTGTATTTCAAGACTAGTTACGAGATTAAGCAAAGCCCTCCCGGTTCTATCCGGGGTCATTCTACCAGGGTATGGCTACTTCCTTTGCAGCACTTAAGAACGCTCCATTTCGCTATTTGGCGCTTGCAGCCACTTGGAGTTCTGTGCATACCTTTATCAGGCATTATAGTTCGATATCGCCTCGCGCAAGAGCTGTCTGCCTAGCGGTGCTGTAGGGTCTCCTGTCCTAAGTCAGGGCTTGGAATGTTATTTCTTGCCTTTTGCCTCCTCCGGATCTTCTGGCAGCGTTACTGCTTGGGAATCAGTCTAATAGTGTTACCTGCTGCAAGAGCTGTCTGTCTAAGATAGTACAGTTACGTAAGAACCACGTAACAGTAGATCTTCGGAACAGCTCTTGGCAGGTACCTTGCCGCCCACCTTCCCCTAGAGGAGGCAGGGCTCTGCTCCTGCTTGTATCGGGATTTTCTCCCTTATTGTCTTCTGACGGTGGATCCTCGGTCTCCCTTCTGATGTCATCTAGGCGGGAGTCTCCAGCGGAGAAACTGGGGATTCTGTGGGACCGCCACCTATATACCACGCTTGACGTTGGGCCGGGACGGTGAGCGGTCCCCGCTGAAGATAGCTAGCTAGAATTTTTCCGTGGAGTTCTGACGCCTGCCGGCTTCAGTTCTAATGGTGTTACCTGCTGCAAGAGCTGTTCTCAAAGATCTACTGTTACGGTAAGTTCTTACGTAACTGTACTTTACTATACCAGTACTCAGTAGTAGGTACCGTTTCAAGTGGACATTTTTTTTTTTTAGAAAATCAGATATTTGTAGTGCCATCATACTCACAATGAAGCAAGGAATGCCAAAGTGCAATTTTTATTATTAAAAAACCTATGGGAACATATGGACTTCGGTAGTCTGTGGCATCACATGGACCTGGCAAATACACAAAAGGGAGTATGTGTGTGTGTAAGTGACTGTGTGTGTCAGTGTGTATCTGTTGGCCTCGGGGACTTGAGTCAGTGTGAAGGTAGGATGGACACTGGAGAAGGCGAGTCGCTGGCCCGCAGGTGCGGTCAGAGGAGGGGAGTGTGGACACATGGGGTGGTCGTGTGAAGCTGGACCGCTCCAGACTCCTGGGAGTTGCTTCCCCTCTTATGGAAGAAATAGCAGCAGCAGCACCAGTGCCATCGGTGGCTGCTGTGCATCCACCTTCTAGGCCACAACCACCACCACCGGTAGCAGCTGTAGAAGCTCCAGCAGCACCCCCTCCACGGCCACAGGAGGTAACCATGGAAAACCTTGGAGGTGCAAGGAATGTGTCTGGTCCCCCCGCAGCTCCTCAGTGCGGGAGTTTTTTTTAACTCTGTGAGGGGAGACAGCGTAGTCGTGGTGTGCCGTGGCCCCCGGGAGACACATTTGGGGACCGGTGGCCAGCGCACCCATAGGTTCTACTACCACAAGGCAGAGTGGCAGGCTGCCACAGACGCGGCCAGGCATCCACCTGTTGGCCCTTCTGTGGCAGTGGCCAAGAGGGCTGCTGGGGTCGAGGTTGTGCCTCGCCGACATAGCAGGAAGAAGAGGGCCAGTACAGCAGCTGCACCACCACAGCCACCAGCACCACCCTCTCCACCACCACCACTACCTGGATTTCCACCTGCAGTGGACCCCGCCACAGTCCTTGCAACAGAGGCCGACATCGCCCTGGTGTTGGCGGCCCTGGAAGAGAATAATCAGAGGGTTGGTGCTTTGCAGCAGCAGGTTGACATAATACAAGAACAGCAGCAGCAAGTAGTCACAGTGCTGCACCTGCTGCTGGACCACCACGACATCCCACGGCCACAGTAAGGGATTGTTTTTCTGGACCCCCCCCACCAAAAAGCTGTATCTTTATTTAATTTTTGTATTGTGTTTGTGATTGATTTTATGGTAGTGAATTTTTTTTATAAGCTTTGTTTTGTTTTGTGTGTATGTGTGACTGTGTGTGTCTGTGTCGGCCCTGGGGACTTCTGTTAGTGTGAAGGTAGGATCGACCCTGGAGAAGGCGAGTAGGTGGCCCGTGGGCGCGGTCAGAGAAGGAGAGTGCAGACATGTGGGGGTGGTCGTGTGATGCTTGACCGCACCCAACTCCTGGGTGTTGCTTCCCCCCATGTGGAAGCAACAGCAGCAGCAAAGTGCTCACTTCACGTTATCATTATTATTTCGCATTGCCATTATGCCTTTAACACGAAGTAAAACAAAGTGACAAGTAAATATGCAGCCCCCCACACATCACATGGCTTACAGTACTATAAGTCACATGCTATAGCCAGGCAGGAAAGAAATGAGTCAGAGAAGCAGCTTCACTTTCTCCTTTGCATTTGTACAGGGAGAAAACGTTGTGGAGAGGAGAGTAATCAGTGACTGAAAGTGCTTGATTGCCTTTGAGTGAAGAAAAACAACAGCTTTTTTAAAAAGCTATATCTTTATTTAGTTTTTGTATTGTGTTTGTGATTGTTTTTTTGGTAGTGAATTTTTTTTTTTTATAAGTTTTCTTCTGTGTCATCCAGGCATCCATCTGTTGGCCCTTCTGTGGCATGTGTACTGTTTTTGTGTGTTTTTTCTTTGTTGTTGTTTAATAATACACATTTTTCCTTCCAGGGGAATCTTTCTTGCGCCACATAGTGCAATACATTTCTGTGAAAACCGCCGGTAATTTCATTACAGTGTATCAGGTGACAGAGGAATTCCCGTTCGAAAAGCCGCCCACATTCTGCCCCCCTTCTCAGCAATGTTAGCATGTGATGCCAGGGGGAGCACTGCTCCATTACAGTGAATAGGTGTGCACACAGGGACACACAACAATCACTCCGGTGAAATTCACAGTCAGGAAGAGAGTGATTTTTTTTTCTAAATAAAGTTGTGCTGGCAGGTGCAGAACAATCACTCTGGTTCAATTGCAGTTAGGAGGATAATGGTTTTATTTTCCGGCACAGGGACACACAACAATCACTCTGGTTAAATTCACAGTCATGAGGACAGTGATTTGTTTCCCTAGAACAGATGGGCATGCAGGTACATACAACAATTACACTGAGTAAATCGCAGTCAGAATGACAGATTTTTTTTCTAAATAAAGATGTGCATGCAGGGACAAAACAATCACTCTAGTTAAACTGCAATAACGAGGACAGTGATTTTGTCTTAAACAAAGGTGTGCTGGCAGGGACACAACAATCACACTGGTTAAATCGCAGTCAGAAGGACAGTGCTTTTTTTTCTAAAGGAAGGTGTGCCAGCAGGGACACAAAACAATCACACTGGTTAAATCGCAGTCAGGAGGACAGTTAATATTTTCTAAATAAAGGTGTTCACACAAGGACACAACCATCACTCTGGTTAAATCGAAGTCATAAGGACAGTTATTTTTTTTCCTAGCACAGGTATGCACGTAGTGACGCTCAAAAATCACTCTGGTTAAATTCACAGTTAAGGGGACAGCAATTTATTTTCTTAATAAAGGTGTGCCGGCAGGGACACAACAATTATTCTGGTTCAATCGCAGTCAGGAGGATTTTGATTTAATTTTGTTGCACAGGTATGCACACAGGGACACACAACAATCACTCTGGTTCAATCGTAGTCAGGAGGACAGTTTTTTTTTCTAAATAAAGGTGTGCCGGCAGGGAGACAACAATCACTATGGTTAAATTGCAGTTAGGAGGACAGGGAACAATAATTACCCTGCCTAAATCGCAGTGAGAAGAACAAAGATTTTTTTTTCTATATCAATGTGTCCCAGCAGGAACACAACATTCATTCTGGTTAAATCGCAGTCAGGACACTGATTATTTTCCTAAATAAAGGTGTGCCACCAGGGACACAACAATCACTGTGGCCAAATTGCAGTCAGCAGGATAGTGATTATTTTTCTTAATAAACGTATACCGGCAGGGACACAACAATCACTCTGGTTCATTTGCACTCAAAGGATACTGATTTTATTTTCTAGCACAGGTGTACACACAGGGACACACAACAATAACTCTGGTTAAATCGTAGCCAGGACAGTAATTTTTCTTCTTAATAAAGGTGTGCCACCAGGGACACAACAATCACTCACGGTAAATCACAGTCAGGAGGACAGTGATTTTCTTTCAAAATGAAGGTGTTCATGCAGGAACACAATAAATATTCTGGTTAAATTGCAGTCAAGAGGACAGTGACTTTTTATCTAAATGAAGGTGTGCCAACAGGGACATAAAAGTCGCTATGGTTAAACTGCAGTCAGGAGGACAGTAATTTTTTTTCTAGATCATCATTTGGTGTTCTCATGTGCCAGGGCAAATACACTGCGAATCCCTGTGCTCCCTGGCCTGTCCTGCTTGATGCCTATGTCATCATCTTCTGCTTACGCACTTGATTTACTCTGCTACACCGTTAGGGTTTAGTGTCCCCTGCCAGGCTAGCAGCCTCAATTTTTTTCACATCCTTCTTCCCCCTGGTGCAACTCATTGCAAATGTCTCACTCCTCCCTAGCTGCTCATGTACCACTACTCTATGCCCCTTGTGTAAACTAACTGGGTATTCCCACTTACCTGTTCAGCTGCTATCTTATGTTATTTCTTGTCTGTTCCTTGTTGATTGCCTTGCTTTGACTCTGTATTGTTTAACCTGTACCCAACTGTTCCCTTATTGATTGCTGTGCCTTGACTCTGAACTGTTATTGCTTGTACCTTGTAATTCTCCCAGGTCGCACCTTAAAATAGGCATCTGACTGTCTAGTGTGCTCACCTGGCAAACAAAAGCTAAATAAATAAAAGTGTGTTGGCAGAGATACAACAATCACTCTGGCTAAATTGTAATCAGGAGAACAGTGATTTGTTTCCTAGCACAGGAGTGCACACAGAGACACACAACAACCACTCTGGTTAAATTCCAGTCAGGAGGACAGTGATTTTTTTTTTCTAAATAAAGGTGTGCTGTCAAGGACAGAACAATCACTCTGGTTAATTCTCAGTCAGGAGTAGAGCTGCAGCGAATTTAAAATTCGCTGGCGAAGTGCACGCAAAGTGGGCACTTCACACTTCCACTCTGCGTAGCAAAGTGCTCACTTTGCCTTGTCATTACCACTTCGCGTTAAGGCGGAATGACAATGCGAAGTAAGGCGAAGTCATTGTTTTTAATGGACTTCGCGTTCCTCATTATGATTCTAAGTGATCCACTTCGTGTTTCAGACTTGGCAGCCCCCACACATATCGCATGGCTTACAGTACTGTAAGTCACATGCTCTCTAGCCAGGCAAGAAGGAAGAGAGTCACACGGACAGTTTCACTTTCTCCTGTGCAGACTGAGAGAGAGGAGAGTGTGTACTAGAGAGATGAGTGTTTTGATTGCAGAGGAGGAGAGTTAAAATTTGATACTTAACCCAACATGTCTTTTCTGTACTGTTTTTTAATTAATTGTTCTTTTGTAAATTTTATTTTTCTTACCTACTTAGTTGTTTGACTGTGTGTGTGTTGTGCTTGTGTCATGAGATGGAGCAGGGTGACGGAATGTCTGGAGCGGGGTCAGCTATGGGAGAGCATGGTAGTACGCGTCATCGTACTGCAGCGCAATGCGGGCATGAAGGCCCATTTGTGTTGGACCGCTCTAAACGTATGAATGTCCAACCCCCGGAAGCAGGACCAGCATCACTCCTGACTCTGAGGCAGTTCAACCACAACCACCACCACCAGCAGGTCAGCCAGCCTGTCGAAGGAGTGGACACCAGAGAAGTGCGTGTAACACTGTCTCACTTGGCAGTTCTCTGGAGTGCTGTTGAGGAGAACAGCAAGAGGATAAGTGCTGTGGAGCAGCGGCTAGAAGACATAGAGGAACATCAGCTTCAAATTATGTCCATGCTGGAACTGCTGCTAGATCACCATAGGATCCCACATTAGTTTTGTTTCCTCCCTGCCACCTTCCTCGCTGTGCCATAAAACGTATTCCTGCACCATCCCTGACCCTTGTATGTAATTATGGCCTTTTTTTGTTGTCTTCAATATGCGTTACTCTTTGTATTCTAGGGCCCCTTCCTTCTGTTAAGTGTCTGTGTGTTTTGTGTGTGCGCTGTTTTGGTGCTTCATTTTTCTGCATCCGCAAAAGCCATCTGTCTTGTGCCCAGAAAACTGACAAGTGGTAACACAGTGAAATGAGACTGTTTCAGCACATACAAAGTCCCCCAGAAGTTATGGCACAGTCAGTCATGCGCACAACAGCAGCACTGAGTCCTCAGATTTTTTCTGCAGCCCCAGAAATGCATCCTCTTTGTGTGCAGAAAATTGATAAGTGGTAACACAGTGAAATGAGACTGTTTCAGCACATACAAAGTCCCCCAGAATTTATGGCACACTCAGTCATGTGCGCAGTGGTGGCACAGAGTCCCCAGATTTTTTTCTGCAGGCCCAGAATGCATCCTCCTTGTGTGCAGAAAAGTGAAAAGTGATCATCTCAACTGGACTGAAAGGTGCCCTTTGGATGTACAGTAATAGTAGCCTTGGTGAGTATATATATATATATATATATGGTTGTGTGTTTTATAGGTGATGATGAGGGGGGTTGAATTTGACATGGACATGTATTCATGCTATTGTTCTGCATCACACACAGGTGACTCAGTCTCTGAACTGTTGCTGTGCACCGTCCAGTGCTCGATGAGAATTTTTGCACTTAAATGGAAATGGATAACTCTCAAGCACATGAAGGTCAGTATTTCTTTTTTTAGGGGGATCATATTTTCAGTTTTGTCTGTAATGGTTTCTTGTTTTTTTATTTCTTCACAGATTTCATCAGCATCCTTCTGGAGTCCGGTTCTTAATGATGATCATGGAATGAAACAACTTCTGCGTGTTGCAAGTGTGCCCAAGCTCGGGTCGGGGAAGCATGTGCCTGATCATGTTGACGAACTTCTTTGGATAAGGCCACTTCGACAGAACAACAAAGTATCGCAAATTTTCCTAAAAAAAGAAATGAATGACTTCTTAAAAAGTTACAACTTCATTGTTACGTGTCCCTCCCTGGCTCTCAAATCTCAGTCTTTATTGTCAACTAAGTTACATTTCAGAGACACATCTGGTCAAGTACTAAGACAACCTGTTGTTTGCAATACTTGCAGCAGTCTTTGCAAAGCAATGAAACGGATGAAATAAAATCTTCATACTTATCAGAATGGTTTTCACATGGACATTACATCACTTCCTCTCTGTACGGTATAGCTACAGCATCTTTCCCGACAAGTAATATTAGCGATGGAGCCTGCCTGTAAAAGAAACAAAATAAGTGTACTGTATGTGTTTTGCCACTGTGGCTCTGAAAAGCTACAGAAAAAAAGAACAGACAACTTAAGGAAGTGAAGCAGCATAACAAACATGAGTGCACAGACTCACTTTATGGTTTAAATATTAAGAAGCTGGTGGTGGTGGTGCATTGGTAGACTGGTGGTCCGTGGGGGCCAGACAGACTCATGGTGGCAGCAGACTTGGACAACATCAGTCCCGGTGGTGGTGGTGGTCCATGGGGGGGCAGACAGACTCATGGTGGCAGCAGACTTGGACAACATCAGTCCCGGTGGTGGTGGTCCGGGGTGGGCAGACAGACTCATGGTGGCAGCAGACCTGGATAACATCAGTCCTGGTGGTGGTGGTCCGGGGTGGGCAGACAGACTCATGGTGGCAGCAGACTTGGACAACATCAGTCCCAGTGGTGGTGGTCCAGGGTGGGGGGGCATACCGCCTTTTAAATACTGCAGTTAAAACCTGACAACATTATCCACATCATCATCCTCATAAAGAAAACTGCCCTCACAGTCATCGATGTCTGAAGTCTGACCACTGGGAAATTCTTTCTCCATTGTGTCATCATCTACATCAGTGGTGGGCCATTTCAGGCAGCCACTGCCAGTGCCACCAGGATGCTCCATTTCCACGTCAGCAAGACCACCATGACTAGGCCGGGGTATGAATACCGAGGTTGCAGTCTGTGCTGGTATGTGTCTCTCATTCATTTTAATGAATGTTAGCAAACTAACATTTGCAGGAGACAGGTTTGTCCAACAGTCCCAGACTATTACACCTGCTGAGCTGAATACCCTCTTAACACTTACACTGGAGGGTGGGCATGTGAGATACTTCAGTGCCACTGCAGTCAGCTCTGGCCATTCACTGACCTTTCCACTCCAGTACAAAAGAGGATCTTCACTTATTATCAGATGCCTGTTTTCAGACAAATATGACTCAACCATTCTCTGTGCCGCACTAAGTCCGATTGTTGATGCATAAGCCTGTTCCTCGGAATCATTGATGTCACAAATACCCACTTGGGACAAAGCCTCCCAAAGTGGGTTGACGCCAGCCACTTTGGATGACAGACCACCAGGAACTACCGTCCCCTTACCCTTGCATGATTTGCTTGCTGGTCCTCCAGCTACACATTCAGCTGGATTATGCTGCTGAGGTTTGCAAACCTTGGCACGTGACTTCTGTGCCCCATGAACCAAACGAACCAGTTGACCACTGATATTTTTTACCTGTTCAAGCCCTTCCTCCAGTACTGAGGCAATTCCATGTTTGTATCGTGGGTCCAGCATTGTTGCCATGGCAAAGCTGTCACTACTCTGAATGCTCACAATGTGACGATTCTGGTCGAATACTGTCAGCATGTCTTGCAGCAACATACTGCTACCACCGTCTCTGGCAAAATCAAGGCTATGCTGTACATTCACCAATGTCTGCCTCAGCACCCGCAGCAGCGGAATTGATTGGCTAATGGAGGCAGACTCGCCACTCACTGCCTGTGTGGCTGCAAAATTGTTATTACAGAGTCCATGAGGTGCCACTGTTCAGTCATCATAGATATGGAGGCCCCAGAACTGTCACGGCTAGTGTGCATAACAAGATATTCTGTGATGCTTTGTATTGTTCATACAACCTCTCTGCCATGTATAACGTGGAGTTCCATTGGGTGACAACTTCCAGCTTCAAGCGGTGCTGAGGCAGGCTTTTTTATATCTGCAACTGCTGCAGCTGGTCACGGGCCTTTCCAGATCTTGAAAAGAGAGAGCAGATACGTTGTGCAATGGTCAGCATTTCCTTTATGTCAGGGTGCTGCAGAAACTCCTGAACCACAACAAGATTTAAACAGTAGGCCATGCATGGAACACGAATAAAAACACCATTCGTGATGCATTTCACCACATTTGACCCATTGTCACTTGATATGAACCCAGCTCTCAGAGACAGAGGATTTAGCCATTTGTCAGTTTCAGTCAGTACCATGTTTTCAACATGTTCTCACCAGTGTGTGAACAGGTCACACTGCACATAGCAATTATTGCTTGCTGGCAAATTCCAGGAAGATTGCTACCATGACAATCCACCTTCCTGCACTGATTATTCACACTACCAGCATCACAAACAACCCCCGGCACGTGCGCCCAGTGTGCAGTTATACACAGATATGAACTCCCCGCTGTTTTGCGACATGTCCACATATCCGTACTTAAATGGATGAATAGAGAGGAGGAATGTTGAAGGGCATGTCTTACTGAGTCTCAGACAGTGCGGAAGAACTCAAGAACAGCACGGGTAGAAAAGTATGTCCTGGATGGGACTATCCATTTTGGATAGGCACAGGCAGCAAACCGCCAGAACCCAGAATTCTCCACAAAGGAAAAGGGCAAAAGATCGATTGCCAGCATTTCCGCTACAGCAGCATTAAGTTCACGTGACACTGTATGATTGGGGGGTTACTTCATCTTATGCGCAAAAACACTCTGTAACGTGGGCTGACTTAAACATTTTACAGGGTGTGTGTTGCTGGTAACAAATGGTTGTGCTTTGTGATGAATGGCATTGGCAGGCAGTAGAGTGTGGACATTTGATGAAGACGGTTGCACGGGTGATGATGACAAACCCATAAATTATGTTATTTTTCCAGATTTGCCAACTGGGGTTGATGTACCACTTGCACTAGACATACTGAATTCACCACCACCACCACCACAAAAACTGCTACTCTCACCACCACTGGACAACATTTTAAAGTCGTTATGGTCCTCCACCTCATCATGCCTAGAGTAATCTTCTGCTCTTATTACCGCATTACTGCACACATTTAATTTCCTACTGGGCTTAACAGTCATGAAAAGGGATAACATGCTGGCTATGGTTGCCGCCAGTGATACGGGTGAACGCCCAAGTCTGGTATTAGCTGCCAGCTTGTGCTGGGTCCACAGAGCCAAGTGCCTATTCTTAAGATGCGTATGCTGTCCTCCTGTCCCAAGATGGCTCCCCTTTTTACCTCGACTCACACGCACATGGCAAACCTGGCAGATTGCAACTGAATCATCATTTGCATCTTGAACACCAAAATCTCAAACAAGGGACTGTGATGCTCTGCTTTTAACATGTCCATGATGATGTGGCTTATTTAAGTCTGTTATTTCAAGCACTAAAGTAGGGAGGCATGTGATGTTTCTGGCACTGCACATCAGGACTGCAACTGACCACCACGACTACCTATCATATTGAGTACTGGGTCGTCATCATCAGCATCATCCACTAAAACCGGTACATCACAAGCTTTTAAGGGGGGGGGCCGGGGAATTCCTGCAAACAGATTCAGAAATTTCAGACACAGCCACTTTTAATTTCTTTTTCTCTGGTTCCCAACTGGGGTCAATTAAGTCATCATCATATTCATAAATGTCACTGTCACACACATCCACATCTTCTGCTTGGATGCTAACATGTGGACTGCATGTTGCAACAACAGCAACATCATCATCATCATCTACACCACCATCACCTGATATTTTTTCACCACACTGTGAATCACTGATGCATGGAAAATGAGTCACTTTACGTGCCACGGTGGATGGAATATCACATTGTATGCTATCATTGACATGATCATCAGAATCGGGTTCAGTTAATGGGATGTTACTGGGAAGTATGACATCATCTGCGCTGTCACTCACTTGCACTGCTTCACACTCAATATGTTTGGATACGGTACACTGGTCGGAATTAGAACTTGATGCAACAATGCTAATACTACCTCCACCACCACTAACACCAGTAACACTAACACCACTGGCTGGGAAAACATCATCTCCTCCAACTACCAGTGAAGCTACTGATTGGGCTGTAAAAAACATTGCAAAAGAAATACCTTTCCTCACATCAGCAATGCACTTCTCCATCCGCGTATTACTACCACGGCCACAGACCCTCTTACTGCCAACATTGCCATGGCCAGAAACAGCTTTACTTGCACGTCTCTTTGCAGGCATTTTGGGGGATCAACCACAAATAATATTACCAAATTCAGATTTTAATACGTTCACTTTCTGACTGGAGGGTCGCTACTCGCTACTGTCGCTAGCTGGATGTGAAGCAAAATGAACAAATGTGGCTTCAGCAACAGATAAGGGGACTACTGTGTTGTGACACTGTCATGGAATTAAAACAACTTCAGTAACCAGTGGTGCTGATGGGGTCAAAAAAACAATCCAGTCTGGTTAAAAATACCTTTTCAACATGGGGGGGGGCACTGAATACAGACAGTGCTGATTTTTACGGCACTACAAGCAGCAACACTAAGAACAGAGAACACGATCGCAGTACAAAATCAGGCAGCTGCAGTGGATAGCAAGTTCACACTGCTGCGCTTAGCTGCACTTACCCTGATCTGAGTCACAAATTTTAAAAGGTGTATTATATTTGATGCACGCAACACTGCACACACAACACAGAACACTTTGTGTACAATGCTGAACGAGGAATGCGATGCAAATGCAAAAATTCAGCGTACTCAGTGCCACGTAATGTAAATTTCTAATTTAAACAACCTGACCTTATGAAATGCTGCACCACATTCACACAATAAGCAGCAAGAAAATTTGTACTATCACTGACAGTTTTACTATGTGTACAGTAACACAGTCAGTTATATAACAAAAATATTACCAGAACAAAGAAATCACTAGTTCTCCAACTTAAATCTACCTACACACAGATACGCCCCTTCCCCACACAGCACACTTCACTGTCTTTCACCACACACACTCAATGTTGTAAATTTATGTTCAAAATCCTCACACAAACAAAAACGCTTGATGATGTGAGCACAGGAGGATTTCCTACAATCCAT
The DNA here is from genome assembly GCA_016271365.2 of Neoceratodus forsteri. Lineage (NCBI taxonomy): Eukaryota > Metazoa > Chordata > Ceratodontiformes > Ceratodontidae > Neoceratodus > Neoceratodus forsteri. The sequence goes on from CM057449.1 coordinate 743,516,866, forward strand.
GAACTACAGTTGGATCCCAAAAAAAAGAGCAAAAATGCTTTCTGAACAGCTTTTAAAAGATTCATACAGACAGCTATCAGAGCACACTGTCTCCTACTGCTTCCTACTCATGCTACCTCGAACTGAGGCTGTGCAGATCAATATAGAGCCCATATGACCTGAACTCCAATGAATCACTGCAAAATCCTCCTTCGGAGCTCAAAAACAAGGCGAAGTGAACTGCCACCAATGTACTTCACCTTAAAAATTGAAAGAGAAGTGACCAGTGGAGGCGGAGTAATGCAAAGTAGCTGTTTTCAATGCACTTCGCGTTCCTCATTATAACGTGAAGTATTCCGCTTCGCATTGCAGAACACTCTGTGAATCCACCTTTGCTCCACGAGTCACTTCACGGAGCGGATTGAGCCCACTTCGACCACCACTAGTCCCAGCTCAGGTTACAGGTTTTGATTGTATTTCGGCATGAAATGAAAGAAGCTATCACGGACATTAAGACCACAATAAAAGGAGATTCAGACTCTATTGGTTCTTAGTCAGTGCAACTATCAGACTTGTCACTGAAAACTAAAGAGCTTGAAAACAGAACTGTAGTAATGGAAGAAGCTTCTAAGATCGTATCCCGCACTTTAGTTGGTCATGAAAAAAATATTTTAAACATGCAGCAAAAAATTGCAGAAATGGAAGATCACTCTCGATGGGTTAACTTAAGAGTTTGTGGCCTCCCTGAGGGTGCCGAGGGAATGGATAATCAATTGTTTGTTTTTTTTGAGAAAATGATTACATCTGCTATGGGCCTCTCAAACTGTTTCAGATTGGGCCCATAGGACAGGGAGCAGGTTTAGCTGTCTAAAGCAATCTTATCCCAGACCTGTTCTTTTAAAACCCCCAAAATTCCAAGATACAGAAGCCATTTTGGCAAAAGCATGGGCTGAAAAAGGTCTAAAATATCAGGACATGTCTTTATCTGTTTATCCAGATCTTCCAGCTGCAATCATGGTCAAAAGGAAACTCTTCAACCCTGTGAAAAAGAAACTATATGAAGCCGTAGTGAAATTTACCATGCAGTATCCAGCCAGAATTCGCTTTCTGGTAAAGGATAAAATACAAATTTTCCATGATGCAGATGAAGCTATGGAAGCTTATGAGCAATGCTATAATCAAAATGCTCTACTTTCAAAGTCTAATAATTCACGTGTGTCTCCATATTAACAAGAAAGACTGACTTATTGTCAATTTGTTTGCTGGATTAACTAATCCTTACTTTAATTGGTTAAGTGCTGCTGTACAATTAATTAGTGGCTAAAAACCTTCTTGCTGAGTCACATTGGCGATAGAGACGATGCCTTTCATTGTCTCTGCTAAGGGGGGGTGGGTCAGTTTGGTTTCATCGGTTAAACTGGTATCTTTTTTTATCTATTCAAATTAAGTGGGACTTCAGGTTTTTTTTTGGAAACTTTCATTTTTGGATATATCCAGCACTCCATATTTATACACAAATTATTTTTATATATACATTATTGGTTTATGCATCAGTAATGGGTGATAAAATAAGGGTAGGATCATGGAATGTTAAGGGACTAAGAAATAAACGTAAAATTAATAAAATCTTGCAATATTTAGAAAGCAAGCATATTCCCTGTATTTGTACACAAGAAACTCATTTTCAGGAGTTTGATTTTCATTGTATACAGAAAAGATGGGATCCAGGGCCTTCTCTGAGGGCAGCCGAGCTTCAGCCAGAGTAGCAATTTTTTTTCATAAAAATTTTAACTCCCTTATGATGAATAAGATTACTGTGGACCTAAGTGGTAGATATGTGATAGCTGAAATTGTCCTGCAAGGAAAACCTTACTCATTTGCTTCTGTATATGGTCCAGATAAAAACTCTCCATCTTTTTTTTTTTTTTTTAACAACTAGCTGAATTTTGCACTCCTTATATTATAGGCGGAGATTTCAATGTAGTTTTGGGGAGACAAGACCAAACTTATCTCTCCCCCTCTTCTTTTCTTTCATCGATCAAAATAATTAAGAACTTCATGAGGGACTTAAGACTATCAGATCCCTGGCCGACATTAAAATCAAATAAGATTTAGCTTTTCTTTCTTTTCTCCATCTCATTTACTGTATCTTTCTCTAGGATATATTTCTTTTTGATCCTTGATTCATTGCTGCACCAGGTTGGGAAAACTGAATATCCTGTTATAATTATATCAGACCATTCTCCGTGTATTATGGATATTCTCTGTTTAATTAATAGGAATTTGAAATATATCTGAAAATGGACATAACTCTTCTTAATGAAAAAAATATATTTTTGTTATGTCAGGCAGAGATGGACTATTTTTTGAAGTAAATAATGAAAGAGAGACCACCATAATAATGATTTGGGAATCTTTAAAGTTATAGATAAAGGCTACATTTCAATAATAACATAATAAAAGGGAAAAGAAATGGCAGGAACAAGAAACATGTTTACACAAACTTTTGAATTTAGAAAAAAAATGTTTGTATTGAATCACAATCAGACTATCTAAAAAATGATAACTGAAAAAGGAATAGATTTAAATAACATCTTAACAGATAATGCTAAAAAAATAATTATGAAAACAAGGGCTACTTATCATATGATGTCCGATAAACCTTTGAAGCTAAAGAAAGATCAAGGAAAAAATAATATTAATTTAATCAAAAATATAAATGGTAATCTGGAAAGGGACCCTACAGAGATATCTAAAATGTTTATGAGTTATTATCAGGCACTATATACATCAGCCTATGATGGAAAACACGGGAGAATGGAGGAATTTTTTTCTAACCTACAACTGATGAAGATCAGTAACGAAACTAGGCATGTCTTAGATAAACCAATAATGGAAGAGGAGATCTCCAGAGCAATAGATAGTCTCCCATCTGGGAAGGCTTTTGGTTAGGATGGGATTTCGCTTGATTTTTATAAAAAGTTTAAAATGTTTTTGATTCCTATATTATTATTTTTAATAGCTTTGCAAAATCTCGAGAGGTATTCCCGTCCTTTCGAAAAGCTATTTTGTTATTATTTCATAAATGGGAGAAGGATCCAACTCTATGCGAGTCCTATAGACCTATTTCATTATTAAATTCAGATTATAAAACTTTTGCTAAGAATGGAAGGGACCCTTCCAGGAATTATAGATAATTTTCAAACCGGATTTATTAAGGGCAGAAAGCTAGCAGATCATATCAGTAGCAGTATTAACATTATAGCAAACGATAAACAACAGGATGCACTTTTTCTTACAGTTGATGCTGAGAAGCTATTTGATCATGTAGAGTGGGTCTTTCTTTTGTTTGTACTTGAAATAATGAATTTTAGTAAACAATTTCTGACCTGGGTTAAATTGCTATATTCATCCCGAGGCTATTATTAGACTAAATGGTATTCATTCAGATTATATTCTACTTAGTAGAGGTATGAGACAGGGTTGCCCCCTTTCCCCATTGCTTTTTGTTTTGGCGATGGAGCCCTCAGCCATTGCTATTTGTAATAATATAAATATTACTGGAATTAAGGTGGGTAATTTGACTTACAAAACCAGCCTTTATGCAGATGATTTGTTATTGTTCTTAACAGATCCATTAAAATCAATACCTGAATTTATTAGTTTAGCAGATGTTTTAAGTATTTGGGTATTGATTTAATGAACAATTATGAATCGCTTTATCAGGCAAACTTTGCAAAAGTACCTGAATAAATTAAGGCAGTCTTGGAGAAATGGATTCATCTCCCTATGACCCGAATTGGTAGAATTAATATAATAAAAATGATAATCCTCCCTAAAATTCTTTATAAGTTCAGTGCCATTGCTATTATATTGCCCGATATTTTTTTTTTTTTTTTTATGAATCTTAGAAGGGTGGTCTCAAATTTCATTTGGAAAAAAAAGAAACCTAAGATTTCTTACCAAAAGCTTATTTTGCCTAAAGAAAAAGGAGGATTTGCTTTGCCCAACTTTAAATATTATTTGGTGTCACAAATAGGAGAAATTTGGTATTGGTTGAGGGGCAAAGAATTTGGCTCCTCGTCTATGAAAATAGAACAAGATATCCATGGTGTTCAATTTTTGAGTCAGTTTTTATTTTCAGGATATTATAATAACAAAAATAATTTGCAGAGAATCATTAACCCAACTACCTATACATCAATTAAAAGTTGGTTGGAGCTACACACGTAACTTCAGATTAAACTCCCTATAAAAAAATGTTCTCTGATATATAAACATTTCTATCTTTCTTCATCGGTTTTGGATGCTTATTATAAAGACTGGATTGAACAAGGTACCCTTTCTTTTTCTCAGTTATATGAGAATAATGTTATTGTACTATTTTCAATTACAAGCTAAATATAAAGTTTCTCAAGCCCATTATTTCAAATATTTACAGTTAAAGAATGCCATTAAGGTAAATAATGACTCTAGTAATTGAGGTAGTACATGTTTTTTGGATCTGTTGGAACAGAGTTCAAATAAAAAATGAGTATCAAAGCTGAATAATTTGATTATTAAGATTATTAATGATACATGTATAGGAGGTGATATTGCTTTATTAAAAGAAAAATGGGCAAAAGATTTGGGTATTCAAATAACGGAATACCTTAGGGATCAATCATTGGCTTTTCCATTTGCCATAATTGAATCAAGTAAAATGTTACAAATACATCTTAACACTTTACACCGGATTTATTTTACCCTTTATAACTTAAATAAAATTAATGATAATCAGTCACCAAAATGCCCTAGGTGTGCAAGTACCTCAGGTACTTTGATGCATATGTTACACGGCTGCCACAGCTAACTACTGGGCAAAGATTTATAATTTTCTTAATGGGGTTTTGACTGTGAACATACAATGTGATCCTATGATGAGTCTTTTTTGCTTATTCAGAACAGGATGGTAGCATGACTAATTCTCAAAGTAAGTTATATGCCACTGCGATGATCTTGGCAAAAAAATGTAATCTGTTAAAATGGAAAGATTCCTCTCCTCCACCCTTTGACACATGGTTGAACTTTTTGTTGGATGCAATAAGATTAGAACGAGTTTATTTAAAACAACAAAATTAATGTATTTTGAAAAAAAATTGGGGTTCCTTATATGTTCATTTCCATGAACAAGTTATATGGTTAAGTTGAATATATCTACTGTATTAGATTTGTTTATTTGTGCAATTATGAAGTCCTGGATAACTTAGGTAAAGGAGGATTGTGATGATGTTCATGTGGATATTATCATAAGGATTAAATTCTTGGATGATTAAGTCTTCTGAATGGACCGAGTCTCAAAAAAAAAAAACAACTAAATAAAGGTATATGCCAGCAGGAATATAACAATCACTCTGGTTAAATCGCAATCAGGAGGACAGTGATTTTTTTCTTAGCACAGTTGTGCACACATGGACACACAACAATCACGCTGGTTAAATTCATAGGTGGGGGACAGTGACTTTTTTCTTAGCACAGATATGCATGCAGGGGTATGCTACAATCACTCTGGCTTAATGACAGTCAGGAGGATACTGATTATTTTTTTCTAGCACAGGTGTCCACACAGGGACACACAACAATAACTCTGGTTAAATCGTAGTCAGGAGGACAGTGATTGTTTTTCTAAATAAGGGTATGCCAGCAGGGATACAACAATCACTCTGGTTAAATCGCATAAAGGAGGACAGTAATTTTTTTCTAAAGAAAGGTGTGCTGGCAGAGACACACAATAACCACTCTGGTTAAATCACAGTCAGGAAGACAGTGATTTTTTTCTAAATAAAGGTTTGTCATCAGGGACACAATAATCACTCTGGCTAATTCGCAGTAAGGAGGACAGGGATTTTTTTTCTAAATAAAAGAGTGCGGGCAGGGACAAAACAATCACTGTGATTAAATCACAGTCAGGAGATTGGTGATTTTTTTTGTCTAAATAAAGGTGTGTGGGCAGGGACACAAAAATCACTCTGGTTAAATTCACAGTCAGGAGGACAGTGATTTTTTTCCTGGCACAGCTGTGCACACTGGGACATACAACAATCACTCTTCTTAAATTCACAGTCATGAGGACAGTGACTTTTCTTCCTAGCACAATTTTGTATGTAGGGACACACAACAATCACTGGTTAAATTCGCAGTCATGAGGACAGTGTTTTGTTTCCTAGCACAAGTGTACATGCAAGGACACAAAACAATCATTCTGGTAAAATCGCAGAAAGGAGGACAGTGATTTTTTTTCTAAATAAAGGTATGCACACAGGGACACAACAATCACTCTGGTTAAATCGCAGTCAGGAGAACCGTGATTTTTTATCTTGCACACTTGTGCATGCAAGGACACACAACAATCACTGTGGTTAAATTCGTAGGCAGAGGGACAGTGATTTTTTCCTACCACAGGTATGCACGCAAGGACACACAGCAATCACTCTGGTTAAATTCACAGTCAGGAGGACAGTGATTTTTTTTCCCCAGCAGAGGTGGGCATGCAGGAACACACAACAAGTACTCTGGGTAAATCGCAGTCAGAATGACAGTGATTTTTTTTCTAAATAAAGATGTGCATGCAGAGACACAACAATCACTCTGGTTAAATCACTGGCAGGAAGAGAGTGATTTTTTTTGTTCTAAATAAATGTGTGCCGGCAGGGACACAACAATCACTCTGGTTGAATCGCAGTCAGGAGGAAAGTGATTTTTTTTCTAAAAAAAGGTGTGCCGGCAGGGACACAACAATCACTCTGCTTAAATCGCAGTCAGGATGACAGTGATTTTTTGTTTCAAAATAAAGGTGTGCCGGCAGGAACACAACAATCACTCTGGTTAAATCGCATTAACAAGGACAGTAATTGTTTCTAAATAAAGATGTGCCGGCAGGGACACACAACAACCGCTCTGGTTAAACTATAGTCAGGAGGACAGTGACTTTTTTTCTAAATAAAGGTGTGCCGGCAGGAACACAACAATCACTCTGGTTAAATCGCAGTCAGGACGACAGTGATTTTTTGTTTCAAAATAAATGTGCACCAGCAGAGGTACAACAATCACTCTGGTTAAATTGCATTAACAAGGACAGTAATTTTTTTCTAAATAAAGGTGTGCCTGCAGGGACACACAACAACCGCTCTGGTTAAATCGCACTCGGGAGGACAGTGATTTTTTTTTTCTAAATAAAGGTGTGCCATCAGGGACACAATAATCACTCAGGTTAATTTGCAGTTAGGAGGACAGATTATTTTTTTTCTAAATAAAAGTGTGCCGGCAGGGACACAACAATCACTCTGGTTAAATCGCAGTCAGGACGACAGTGATTTTTTGTTTCAAAATAAAGGTGTGCACGCAGGAATACAACAATCACTCTGGTTAAATCGCATTAACAAGGACAGTAATTATTTTCAAAAAAAAAAGTGTGCTGGCAGGGACACACAACAACCACTCTGGTTAAATCACACTCAGGAGGACAGTGATTTTCTTTTCTAAATAAAGGTGTGTCGTCATGGACACAACAATCATTCAGGTTAATTTGCAGTGAAGAGGACAGATTTTTTTTTCTAAATGAATATAGGTGTGCTGGCAGTGACACAGCAATCACTCTGGTTAAATCACAGGCAGGAGTACAGTGATTTTTTTTACCTAAATAAAGGTGTGCCATCATGGACACAACAATCACTCAGGTTAATTTGCCGTGAAGAGGACAGATATTTTTTTCTAAATAAAGGTGTGCTGGCAGTGACACAGCAATCACTCTGGTTAAATCACAGTCAGGAGTACAGTGATTTTTTTTTACCTAAATAAAGGTGTGCCGGCAAGGACACAAAAATCACTCTGATTAAATCGCAGAGATTTTTTTCCTAGCACAGTTATGTATGCTGGGACATACAACAATCACTCTGCTTAAATTCACACTAATGAGGACAGTAATTTTTTTCCTAGCATAGTTTTGCATATAGGGACACACAACAATCACTGGTTAAATTCACAGTCAGGAGGACAGTGATTTTTTTTCCTAGCACAGTTGTGCACACAAGGACACACAACAATCACTCTGGTTAAATTCGTAAGCAGAGGGACAATGATTTTTTCCTAACACAGGTATGCACACAGGGACACACAACCACCACTCTGGTCAAATTCACAGTCAGGAGGACAATGATTTTTTTCCCTAGCACAGGCGGGCACGGAGGGCACACAAGAATTACTCTGGGTAAATCACAGTTAGAATGACAGATATTTTTTTCTAAATAAAGGTGTACATGCAGGGACACAACAAGCACTCTGGTTAAAGCGCAGTCAGAAGGACCGTGATTTTTTGTTTCAAAATAAAGGTGTGCACGCAGGAATACAACAATCATTCTGGTTAAATCACATTAATGAGGACAGTAATTTTTTTCTAAATAAAGGTGTGCAGTCAGGGACACAACAATCACTCTGGTTAATTCACAGTCAGGAGGACAGAGATTTTTTTTTCTAGCAAAGGTGTGCTGGCAGGGACATAACAATCACTCTGGTTAAATCGCAGCCAGAAGGACAGTGCTATGTTTTCTAAATAAAAATGTGCCAGCAGGGACACAACAATCACTCTGGTTAAATTGCAGTCAGGAGGACAGTGATTTTTTTTCCAAATAAAGGTGTGCCGGCAAGGAAACAAAAATCACTCTGGTTCAATCGCAGTCAAGAGGACAGTGATTTTTTTCCTAGCACAGTTGTGCACGCAGGGACATACAACAATCACTCTGCTTAAATTCGCAGTCATGAGGACAGTGATTTTTTTCCTAGCACAAGTGTGCACACAGGGACACACAACAATCATTCTGGTTAAATTGCAGTCAGGAGGACAGTGACATTTTTCCTAAATAAAGGTGTGCACGCAGTTACACAATAATCACTTGGGTAAATTGCAGTGAGGAGTAGCCGGCCTGGTGGTGCTGAGGGTTGAGGCGCTGGACGCCACACCTCGCACCACGCCATGCACCTGAGATCGGGCGTAACTCCAGGCCACCGGGGTTGGGCAGGGGGAGAGAAGTCAAGTGTCTGACGATGGCTCGCCTTCTCGGCGGGGGATACTTACACTGGCTAGCAGTGACCCCTGGGGGAGGCTGGGGGGCACGACAGCTGCTGGAGTCACTGAGGCACGACTGGTCGGGAGCATAGGTCATGGACCAACCAGCTTCGGAGATGGGAACTGAGGGGTGGGACTCTGGGAGCGTCGGCGCCTTCGTCTTAATGCTGGGGCATGCAAGTCTGCCTACGAAAATTGGAAAAAGCCCCTGCCGAGCCAGGTGCCAATTTGCCACCACCTACCCAGTCGAATTAGGGTCCTGATGAGACTTGAAGGTTCGGGGGTGTCCCTACCCCGACCCCGCACTGGGGGGTACACCACAGCATGATGGAGGATCTTGACTGGTGAGGTAGGACGGGAGCAGGGACAGGTTCAATTGGCTCTCCTGAAGAGGAGACTCCGGAGGGGAAGGGGGAGAATAAAATATCTGGGGGGGGGAATTGCAGTGAGGAGGAAAGTGATTTTTTTCCAAGCAAATTATGCACGCGGGGACACACAGCAATCACTCCGGTTAAATTCACAGGCAGTAGGACAGTTATTTTTTTTTCTAGTACAGGTATGCACGCAGGGACACCTAAAAATCACTTTGGTTAAGTCACAGTCAGGAAGACGGTGAATTTTTTCCTAGCACAGCTGTGCATGCACGGACACACAACAGTCACTCTGCTTAAATCGCAGTCAGGTGGACAGTAATTTTTTCCTATTACAGTTCTGCAAGTAGGGACACACAACAATCACTCTGGCTAAATCGCAGTCAGGTGGACAGTGATATTTTTTTCTAAATAAAGGCATGCCAGCGGAAACACAAGAATTACTCTGGTTAAATCGCAGTCAGGAGGACAGTTATGTGTTTTTCGTAAGAAGAGACAGGGCACTGACTGGTCCACTGATTTGGTTCTGAAGACAAGTGTGGCTTCTAAATTGCCCCTACCCTTCCCCACACAAGCCACCAAACCACTTCTCTGTTAACTGATAACTAAATACTTCAAGTAAAGAATACAGGAGAAAACCAATACAAAAACACACTTTGTGTGCAAAGGGTACTCACAAACACAGTTCTGAAGCAATATAATATTTACAGATTTTGACTCTAAGCTACAAGCAAAAGCTCTGCTGTCGAAGTGTCTCTCCAACACACTACACTTACAGACTGACCAAACTAGCTTCTCATTGGCGGTTCAGCAACATGTGACCATATATCCCATGGTACATTGCAAACTTCGAAGGAAAAATTCCAGCTTTGTGGATCTGGAACACATCTGCTATTAACTTTAACGTGTTTTTGAAGTTTTCGACTTCAGAATTTCGCGAATCCACCAATAGTCTTCAAAGTCGTGCTTCGTAGCGTGGAAAACTTCACAGAAATATCGAAATCCGGGAAAGTTTTTGCAGAGTGAGTTTTCCCAACTTTGCTCACCTCTAATTATGACAGGTGACCACCATTAGCACTGCTTTACATCTGTGATAGTCACAAATGTTTCCCTGGCCATGGTATATGTCTGAGTTCAGCAGCAATAGGTGACAGATGATGTCCGCGGCCCAGCGGCTCACTTCAATATTGGGAAGCTGCCACCCACGCATCAGAGCAGCTGTGATAAACACCTGTAGCCATTGTCAAACATGCTTGGTACCAGTACCAAGAAAAGGGCATGGTGACGTGGACAGGCCATGCGTCAGAAAGGGGTACAATGTGCATCGCCCATCCACAGTTGGCCATAGTGTGACACAAAGCAGATTAAAGGCGCTGTATTTTTGTTGCACAGGATGTGGCAGGATGTTGCATGGTGGGTTGCACAGTGATTATCACATGCCACTTGGAGGACTATGGGGAGGAACACAATGGATATATCTCCATCCAGCAGACCCAACACTCACATTGGTATTCATGTGCTGGTGATGGCTGCACTCTTTTGAACAGATGAACCTGGTAATGCCCCTGCCTGCAGTCACAACGATCTCTGTTCCCTGGGTGTCTGCAGCAAGGGGAGCTGGCAGGGCATTAAACTTCTATGGGGACACAGGGACCAACTGTACCTGCTGGCAGGTGGTGGCTTAGGGTACACAGAGGAAAGTGGAGGCCCTGATAAGGCAACGGAGCCTGATGAGAGCTGCAGGTCGAACCCATATGGGCAGGGCAGGTGCATGGACCTGAATGCCCAAGCTGGTAGCCCCTCAGGAGATGGACCATGGTACACAGGCCCCCCCATGTAACAGAGCAGGCCGTACAGAAGTACAGGAAAACCCACCAGGATGGGTAGGCAGGACATGAATGACACTCCTCACATGTGTAGGTGGTGACAGTGGGCACACGAACATCTTGCTGTTGCCCTGTCATTGTTGTTGTGACATCCTGACTCCATGTTGCCATCATTGTTGGCCATCATATGTGCCCTGCACATGTAAATGGCCACGCCTGCACATACTGCTGGGTGTCAGCAGTGCAGTGTTCCATGTTCCATAAGCATAGGTGGCTAGGGCTGTGGACACTGCACCAGTGGTCCCCAACATTATGTGTCAGGCCTTATGTCAACTGACTCAATGGCAGGCATAAACTGCAAAGTGATGATAGTTTTGTATTACAGTAAGAAAACTTTGTATAGACGTGCATGTGCGTGTTTGTGTGAATCAAAAAGGCCTTTAAATTAAAAATGTGTGATCATAAATATGTGGTCCACATACCTTAGCAAGTTAGTTTGTAATTACTGTGTACAGTAAAGCAAGTTAGTTGGTAATTGTTGTGTACAGTACATGGTAAATAAAACAATATAAATAACTGAAGATGAAAAAACTGACAAATGTAAATACAGTACTAACAATATAATACAATGTCAAGCATGTGAAAGAATATTGCACAATCTGCAACACTGATTCTGTATGTATGCTTGCTGGATTAGCCCATACAAAAAAAATATCACATTAAGTTCTGTGAGTTAAATTCATTTTTAAACTTTTCACAAACTGTAGTGAAACAAAATAATGTAACCTACTGGGAATTGAACTCAGGCCCCTTGAATACCATTCCAGTGCTCCAACTGTTGAGCTACAGGCTCACCTAGTTGGACTGTCACCACAAACAGCAGTAAAAGTGATGTATGGAAGCAAATCCAGAAGAGGGAACTTTTTAAATGTGGGACAGCACTTAGGAAATAGGGAATAAAAAGGTAAAGAGATCATGTGATTATGGATTCTGGTTAAGGGAATGTTGGTTGGCGGGAGGGGGCAGCAAAGAGGAACAAATAACAAACAGCATAATGAAGTTTAAAATGGAGCCAGAAGCAACAATGATGTCATGGAAGGGGATGACATAAGAAGAAGCAACTTTCATGGATATCTCCGCAGTGTTTCTGTACACAGTCATGACCGAATAATACGTAGTACAACCCACCTGCAGAGGAAATCCTCCATACAGCTCTGATTCGTATTAAAACAGCCATTAATTAAAGCAGTGTGACTACTATTCAGGGTAGCATTTGGAGAGGGGGTGGTATTAGCACAATGTATGACACTTTATTTTCTATAGATGCCATGATCATGTAAGTAGTAACACAAAAATAAATACTAAATTAAAATCTCAAGTAATTACTGAGACTTTTTCTAAGTTTTACATCTCAAGTACTGTAATTAACAACTGAGAAATGTTCTAAACCTTATAAACAGCTAACTCACAAGCTGGATTGTGTTTATATAGAAAAATTCAATCCATAACTACAGTATTTTTATAAGTTTCAATTCTCATCTAATGCATAAGTAAAACAAACTAATTCTCAAGTGATGGTACACAGCAGGGATTACGCATTAGTTGACTAAAACCCCATCGATCAAAGATTAAGTTTAGTACTCTGATTTTTAGTTGGCATTACCTTGTTGCAATTGCATTGCTGGTTGTTCTTCAACTACTGCTGTGCTGGGATATCAGCAATGGGTTCTGAGCTCCTCAGCCAATCAAGTTTCTGGACTTTTTATACCCATTTTATACTATTTTGTCAGGTTCAGAATTTATTGAAAACATGCAAAAGTTCACATAGGATCAAAACACATACATTGTATATGAAAAGATGAAAATAGGACATACACAGTAACGTGTTTCAATTACAAAAGCACAATTAAAAATCCTAAATCTTATGCAAATGTAATGTAATAAATAAATAATATAATATACTAATGAATTCTATACAACAAATTTACAGGGCAGTGGTTTAGTCAAAGAGTGATTACAGTACCTCATAGAACAGGCCTCCTGGTAAGCTGGTGACTAGCTCTACAACTGACAGCTTCAAGGCATCCTTGGATGATTATATGGGTGATTGCAAATATGCCTTTTTAGGGTAAATTTCGATCAAGTCCAAATAGCCTCTAGCTTCTGACTGGTACTCTTCTATGATTCTAAGATAATTTAGTATGCTGTAATGTAGTGTCATGTAACATGATATAATGTAATGTAAAATAATCTAATAAAACATACTATACCATTATATAACATAATGTACTATAAACAATAATATAATATAATATAACATAACATATCATGACATAGTGTAACCCCCCCCCCCAATGGGAAGTGTAACTTTCTGGGCACTGAAACTGGGAGTTGGGCTACACTGGCCTAGTATCTAAAAATCCCACTATTGCATGGCAGGGCCTGCTGCTGACTGGAGGTCACCGGGGTTTATGGGGCTATTTAACCAGCGACTTGGCACAGTCCGAAGACTGCTATCTGAATGGTCATAAGCAGGATGTGGGGCAGTGAAGAATCAGAGAGGACTTGGTCCCTAGGGACACATGCCCTTAGTTCTTTGAGATGGTCCACTAGTTGGTGCCCCATGGAAGATGCCGAGGTTGGGAGAGGAACAACCCCAGTTGAATGGCTGATTGCTCCATAGAGACTGTGACTGAGAGAGAGTCTTGGGAAGCGGTGATGCTGCCATGGAAAACCCACTGCCTGAGGAGTGGGGAGCCTTATCAATTCTGTAATACTGCTGCCTGTTGATTTTGTTACCGCAATAGTTCATGGACAATGATGTCTTTATATTGTATGATCACAGCGGTCATGAAGTGAAACTGCTTTGCTCTGTATCAGTTCTACTGCACCATGGAGATCACTACTAATTAAACAGAATCCACTTTGTTCATTTTAGTGTGGTGTGGACTGAGTTATTTTGTTGGACTGTTGAACCTCTAACCATTTTTATGTTTGCTTGCACGCATGTGCAAGAAACATAGTGCCATGAATGGAGATTTCGGAGGTGTGTCACCTCCTCCTCCAATTCAGGCACTGGGCTGGCAGGCGCGGCCCCTGTCAGCTAATGCATTTTGGAGCTGTCTATGACACGCTCCAAAATGCAGTGGCACTCATTGAAAGGGGAGCTTACGCTTGAGTGAGCAGCGATGAAGCTGCTCACGCGCAGCTCCCAGCCACAGGCGTCACGCGCCCCTGTAGCGTATAGCTGACGGGGTGCCCAATCACGTCGGCTAAACTATTTTCTCCCTCCCCTCCCAATAGTTGCTGCCGCATGGAGACCCACCCCAGCGTGGCAATCTGTTATGTTGCCGGCCCAGGGGTGCCAATCCCCGTCAGCTGATGCGCCCCCTCCTCAAAGTCATTGTGCCACACTGGGGAGCCCACCCCAGCGTGGCAAACGGTCCTGTGTTTTTTTTTTTTTTTTTTTTGCCGACGGGGGTGCCCAATCCCCCGTCGGCTGAACGCCACCCCAAAGTCCTTGTGCCATGCTGGGAGCCCACCCCAGCGTGGCAAGCGGTCCCGCGACGTCTTTTTTGTTTTTTTACCCTGTAAAACAAAAACTGTCCCACGGCGCGTCTCTCGAACCCTCCCACAACCCGCACCCACCCACTGCGCATCCAGCCTCCCACACCCCTCACCCCATACTTACTCCGGACCGGGCGACGATCTTCGTGGACCGTGAACATGTCTGCACTCTTCAAAGCCGACCGCGAACTGAGGAAATGCCGGTAAGCTGTATAATGGGCTAGATAGGAGGGGTTCAACTTTATTGCATATCTCAGGCATTTTTGGGGAATTTTTGCACCAAATTTTCAACATGGGGTTTTTGGGACCCCTTCTCATGAATGATGTCACTGTCATGGCGTTATTTGGGCTCGAAGGGTGATTTCGCGTAGTGACTGTGCAGTGACTGCGAAATCACCCTTCAGGACCGAATACCGCCATGACAGTGAATCATTCATGAGAAGGTGGCCCAAAACCCCCATGTTGAAAATTTGGTGCCAAAATTCCAAAAAATGACTGTTTAACGAAGCTGCATGTTGCGCAGTTCCTACGCAGGCTCGTAAGTTCGCCAAATTTCAATATTTTCACTCCAGATTTTCAACATTGCCATTTCACCACACCGTCTTATGAGTAGTACAGCTGTCATTTTTCACATCTCACCCAAAATGTGTTTCCACCCTTGTAGCGCAGAATGGCGCAGTCATTGAGCAAAATCAATGTACGGGACAAATTAAGAAAATCGCAGTGACACTGTTCATGAGCAGAGGTCTTAAAATGGCTATGTTGAAAATTTGGTGAAAAAATTCCTAAAAATGACTGTTTTACAAGCGTGCGTTGTGCAGTTCTTACGCACGCTCATAGGTTTGCGAATTTTCAATATTTCCACTCCAGATTTTCAACATTGCCATTTTTACACACCTTCTTATGAGTAGTACAGCTGTCATTTTTCACATCTCACCCAAAACGTGTTTCCGCCCATGTAGCGCACAATGGCGCAGTCGTAGTGCGAACTCAGTGTATGGGACATATTAAGAAAATCTCAGTGTCACTGTTCATGAGCAGAGATCTTAAAATGGCAATGTTGAAAATTTGGTGACAGAATTCCTCAAAATGACTGTTTTATGAGTGTGCGTTGCACAGTTCCCACGCACGCTCGTAGGTTTGCGAATTTTCAATATTTCCACTCCAGATTTTCAACATTGCCATTTTTCCACACCTCCTTATGAGCAGTACAGCTGTCATTTTTCACATCCTGCCCAAAACATGTTTCCTAGCCATGTGGCGCTACAATGGGCATGATGGGTGTCGCAACCTCAATGTATGGGACACATTAACAAAACCACAGTGACACTGTTCATGAGCAGAGGTCTTAAAATGGCTATGTTGAAAACTTGGTGAAAAATGCCTAAAAATGACTTTTACGAGGTCGTGCTGTACAGTTCCTATGCATGCTCGTTAGTTTGCAAATTTAATATTTTCATCTAGATTTTCAACATGTCCATTTTATTAAACTTCCTTATGAACAGTACAGCTGCAATTTTTCATATGTCACCCAAAATGTGTTATCACATGTAGCGCACAATGGTGCTGTTGGTGTGTGAAAGCAATGTTTAGGACAGATTAAGAAAATCACAGTTACACTGTTCATGAGCAGAGGTCTTAAAATGGCTATGTTGAAAATTTGGTGACAAAAGTCCATAAAATGACTGTGTTACGAGTGAGCATTGTGCAGTTTCCACGCATCCTCGTTAGTTCATGACTTTGTAATATTTCCAGTCCAGATTTTCACTAGTGGCATTTTTCAACACTTCCTTATGAACAGTACAGCTGCCATTTTTCACAACATGGCCAAAGTGTGTTTTCACACTTTCAGTGCAGAGATGCGTGGTCGTTATGGGAAATCATTGTTCGGCACAGATAAAGAAAATCACAGTGACACTGTTCATGATCGGAGGCACCAAAATGCCTGAGTTGACAATCCGCTATAAAATATCCCCAACCTACTTATATAACGGGTGTGCGTTGCACAGTTTCTGTGTACGCTTGTGACTTCACCATTTTTTTAAATATTTTTACTACACATTTGCAACATAGCAATTTTTACACCTCCCCATGAAAGAGTACAGCTGCCATTTTTTACAGCCTGTTCGGAATATGTTTGCATCTGTGGTGCTAAATCCCGTAGTCACTGTGCATAAGCAGCTTTCAGCTACCACACTGATATTCCCGTGCTCGTGAGGTGGGGTCACAAAACAAACATGTTGAAGATTTGAGTTAAAATACCAATGAATGCCTGAGGTATTAGACTTTTCAACTAAATCGCCCAACCCTATATAGAATGACAGGAATCAGGGGTGTGACTTGGGATTCTTGCCTGTGATGCTCATACCATTCCACACCCTGCAGTCACTGAGAGGCATCGAGGTATGCCTTGGACTCTTCGTCCCCAAACTTCACCCCATTCTCCTATATCACACCCATCTCACCATATTTCCTAAGGAAATGGGGTGCGCATAAGGGCCAAAGACCCCAAGGAACACGTGACACTTGTGAGTCTCTGCAGAGTGGGGTGTGGTGAAATGGCGTGGCCGTTATGCCTGACGACCCAAATGCACACCCCAATGCCTGTCACTCTCTGCAGGGTGATGGTGGGGTTGGCTTCAGTTCAATACTTCACTGCCATTCCTATTACGCAGCTCTGTAACTTCTACACTACCACTGCCAATGCCAGTAAGCAAACATTCGGCATTGACAAATGCTTGTTTTCTTAGCCCAGCACTCAAAGAGATGCCTGCACCCCGCATGGCCTGGTTAAAAGTTGTAAACATAAGCGACCTAGGGAATAGAGTTCTGTTGTGAGTGTCCCTTCCCCATGGACTTCACCACCATCATGCCCCTAGACATTGGGGAAGGAGGGCTAGAACATGGGCGCTCATCCAAGATGTGTTTGGGGGTGTGTTGCCTGTTTGTAACTGTAAAGAGGTGCTGTGCAGTCTGTTTTATGGAGGATGTGATTTACTTTCATTTGGGACTGGTAACTATGGAGCAGCCTGTACAGTGAATTTGTGCCTTGGAGGAAGCTTTGGTGCCATATGGTCTGTACTGGGGACACGGCTGGCCAGAAAATGTGAGCTCCATGCAAATTCAGCAAGACCAGCATGATTGATTTGACTGTGTAAGCTCGACTGGGTGGGGATGGCAGGCTCTGGGAAGTTTGGCACGAGTTGCTGGGCAGACTGGACAGGATGACTGGTGTGATGAACCGCTCTGCAGAGATTGCGTTCGAGAGAGCATTCAGAGACTTGCGAAGGAAGACAAGATGGCCCAAGCCCCCACAGCCTCCTATGTGACAGTCCTTGCTGCCACATTTCAGCGGATGTGGGATCTGGTGGAGAAGTCTATAGCGGCCACAGTGTGTGCTTTATGCCAGTACAATGAAGTCTGTCCTTTAAGGGGCGGACCAAGTTGTCCTGGTGGACCCCTCCCCTTGTGACAGAGATGGTTACTCAGAAGGGGGAGGGGGGAGGAGGAGCAGCAGGACAATGGGCAGGCATGCAGGAAGAGGAGGAGCCAAAAAAGGAACAAGCGAGGGATAGGAGGAAAAGGAAGAAGTAGAGGGGGGGAATATGGAGTACATAATGGGAAGCACCGAGGGATATAGCCTCTTTTGCTGTAGAATTTTGATGGATCTAGTTTAACAGAAGCAGCATGTCAGATTGGCATTCGACTGGGCCGAAGAAATTTTAGTAACCAGCAGGTGGAAAGGTTTGTGGACAAGGAGTTTGTTCGGAAGGTAAATATATATATAAAAAAAAAAGAAAAGGTTATAATGCAAGACTGATGAAATAATAGGTGGTTAATCTCTGCTACAAGCTGAAGGTGTGGAGCATACAGTAAGTGGTGTTTTGAGATGCACTGAGTAAGTTCTACGTGGGGCTTGAGATTGCATGGGCCGCAGGCTTGGATCGTTTGTATCTCGCGGAACATTGGGTCGTTGGTGCAAGGGAGAGAAGCTTGCCTGAGTGGCAATAGGAGGTTGTGGAGAGAAAGACTCTGGGGTGCAGCCGCAGGAATAAGAACAAGCGGGTTGTGAGGCGGTTGAAGTGTGAGTACAGAGTGAGCAGCCAGAGATAGCGCATCTTGAGGGAAGCAGGGTAGAAGAGGGGGTCGGACCAAAAAAGAACAGCCAGATCCAGGTAAAGGGCCACATATGGCCACGCTATGAGACAGTGGATAAGTAAAAAGGGCAGTTTTGTGAAAAAGGAGTTTGGGATAACAGAAGGGGCCAAAAGATTTTGGGAGAGTTTGGGCCTAGCAAAAGAAGCCACGTGGTCGGCAGAATGGCGTCTGACGTCAGACCGCGTGGCTTTGGGGACGCCAAGGAGAGCCAATGAGGGCCCTTAAGCTTGGTTGGCAGCATGGATGTTTAGTAAGGATATGCAACAGTAACCCAAATTTGTGGGGAATTTTGATTGCTTTTAAATGGTGAGATTGGAGTTTTTTTCCCCAGCCAAAAATGAACAGGAGTTGCATCCCGGGTTACAAGAAGGTTTAGAGCGTTCTGAGGCTCATGGTATCCTACGCTTTCACACGCAAATCGGGAAAAAAAAGCAAAATACTGACGTAGGTCTAGTGTCTCCCGAAGGTGGAGCGGAGGCAATGAGTTTATATGGCTTGTTCATTCAGGGGGAAGTTTTTCATAAGAGCAGGGGAATTTTTCATTGAACAAGGAAGCAGAGACGCGCTAAGCGGGGCGCAGTGGACAATGATTCTTGGTTTAAATGTGTGGCAGAAATGGTGGGAGTAGGTGCGACAGGCCTAGTTTCTGGTTGCCCGACGCAGGTTGCACTGCGAAGTGGGGAAACGAGACAGCGGGGACCTGGGTAGCCTGGGAGGTAACTGAGATGGAGGGGATGACACTGACATGAAGTGTGGCCTTGCACAGAGTCGGCAGGGGGCCGGGTGACATCATGGGTGGGGGCCTGTTTATAGAGGTTTGCTATGTTCTGATGAGTAGTCCATGTGCTTAGCATAACAGTGGGTTGAGGAAAATCCCAGTAGCCAGCACTTTCATCAGAAAGGTGTCAGGTGATGAGAAGGCTGTATTGAAAGGATGTTAACAATTGTATCTTATCAGTTTTATTCACAGCGGTTTTTGTGCAGGCAAGACTGGGAAAAGGATGGCAGAGAAGGCCAACATGATGTGGCAGCTGGAGGAAGAGGTGGAACCGGGGAGGTTGGGGTAAAAGCGGAAAGTGGAAAAAAGAAAAGGGGGTGGTGGGAAACTACCAGCGGGGAGGCCACGTCGTCTAAAAAGGCGACAGTTGCCAGCAGTGGTTCCTCCTCGTGTGGTCAGTCCAGTACCACCACCACCTGCTGCGAACCATTAGTATCTTACCGGAGGAACTGGTTGGGTGCCGCCGGGGAGCAGGCGGAACCCTTGGCCATGGTGGCAACTTCCTCCGATGCCTCAGCCAGAAAGCCCATCCCAAGAAACCGGACCAGTAGAGCTCAGCGGCAGCCAGCCACATGGAGCGGACAGGCCAACAAGTAGTGTATCAGACTCCGTCAGAAAGAGTATCAAGGAGTACACTGGGCAAATTATACCGGCTTTAGAGGCAGGAGGGCTAGGGCAGATGGCACTGGTGGAGATTAGGTCGAATAAAGAAACGACAGTGGTGGTAGATAAGGAAGCGGATGGTGCAGGAAAAGAAATAAGGGAGACAGGATTCCCGGGGATGAGGACAGGGGAACATGTGCCGCTGACCACAAAGGAGAAAAATGAAAGGGTGAGTATGTGGACATATTTGCTCTGGTAAGTAGAGAGGCAGCGGCCAAATACGAGGAGACAGAGAGTATTGGGAAGAGTGAGATGTTGGCAACTGTGGTATTACTGAGGAAGAAAGAGGAGGATAAATTTACAAAAGGTAAGACATGGGATGGGTGGTTTGTGGGTTTTGCCACATATTCAGCCATAGTAATAGAAAAGAAACCAGACCTGGGTTTCCCACTGATCATGTATTCACTGATCATATGGCGGGCAAAAGCCAAGGGTGGGGTGGGGTGGATATATTATGAAAAATTTTTTCACCGAAGGATGGCAACATATGGGGATGTGAGATGGGACACAAAACAGCTGGACTTATGGACAGACTATGTGACCGATCAATCCACACCAGAGGGTGAAATGGTAAGGGGGGATACCCCAGAAGAGTTGTTGGGGATAAAACAGGGCATTTGTTCATGGCCTCAGTGTCGATTTCAGCATACATGCTCGAAATGTGGGGGTTCCCACCCGGCGGCAAGATGCAGAACCTCATGGTCCCACGGGGCACAGGTAGGAGAAACACAGGGGACAGAGCAACAGCCTTTTCGGGAAGGGCAGGGTTATAGAGGGCAGACGTGGAGCAGAGGGACGAGAGGTAGAGGGTATGGGAGCCCAGGCTTATTGAAGAGAGGGACAGGGAAAGAATAGAGCCGGGTGGGGAGATGACAAGCGGCGGGGGTCAGGGAGCAAGGTGAGAAGAGAACAATATCAGGCCGCAACGACCCCCATCAAGATAGAGGCTTGGGAAAAGTGGCTTACAAAGTACCCAGGCAGGGAGGTAGCAGAAACCACAAAAAGGGGGTTTAGATCAGGGTTTTCTTTACAGTGCAAAGTTCCAAGACAGGCTAGGGAGGCTAATAACATGGGATCAGTCAGAGGTAGGGAAGACATTTTGAGGCAGAAAATAGAAAAGGAAAAATCAGCAGGAAGGGTAGAGGGGCCATACCCTTTTCCCCCATGAGATAACCTGATAGTTTCCCCCTTGGTTTTGGTCCCTAAAAAACAAGAGGTGGAATAAAGAGTGATCCACCATTTTTCATTCCCAGAGGGAGACTCTGTTAATGACTTTATAGGGGAAGAGCACAGCAGGGTGACCGATGCCACTTTAGAGGAGGCAGTACAGATCTTCCGAGTGACCACTGATGCATGGCTAGCCAAGACTGATACAGAGTCAGCTTTCCGGTTGCTCCCAGTTAGAAGGGAGGACTGGGATTTTTGGGGTTTTAAAATAGGGGATCAGTATTATTTTGACAAGGCTATGCCTATGGGTTGCTCTATAGCCTGTGCTACATTTGAAACATTCAGCACCTACCTGTAACGGACCTTCCAGCAAAAAACAGGTTACAAGACAATCATACATTACCTGGATGATTTCTTGTTAGTAGGCAGTGGACGCGCGGAGACGAAGAAGATGCTAGCTAGCTTTCAGGAGTTATGTGGCGAACTTGGTGTCCCATTGGCACCAGAAAAAACAGAAGGCCCCAGTAAGGTGATAAGAGTTCTTGGGAATTGAGGTGGATGTACGGGGGGAAGGGGTATTTAGGTTACCAAACAGTAAAGTGCAGAAGCTAACAGGGCTGATTCAGGAGCACACGAGCAGGAGGCGAGTGCAATTAAGGCAGACGCAACAAGTACTGGGGCATTTGAATTTCGATTGCAGGGCAATCAGGCCAGGAAGGATATTCACAAGGTCGCTAGCAAGGACCACAGCAGGGGTAGTGAGGCCACATCACTGGGTGGATATAACAAAAGATGTGACAGAGGACTTTAAGGTATGGGAAGAATTTCTAGAGGGCTAGAATGGCCTTTCCTTTTGGCAGGAAGAGTGGGTCTATAACACGGACTTAGAGTAGTGCACAGACATGGCAGGGGGGTTAGGAATGGGGGGGTATTTGAAAGGAAAATGGTTTTCACAGCCATGGCCAGCTGACTGGATAAGGGACGGAAGGGTAAAGGACATTACATTGTTGGAAACCATGCCAATTTGGGCCTGCACCCTGCTAGGGGGAGAGGAATTACGGAATCAGAAGGTTACATTCTGGTGTGACAACAAGGCAGTGGTGGATGTTCTGAACAACAGGGGAACTGGGTCCTGGCCAGTGATGAAGGTGTTGAGGCAGCTATGTTAAGGGGCTTACAACTGAACATGTCATTCAGAGCCAGGCACATAGAGGTGGGTGAGAAATATCCTAGCTGACAGCCTTTCCCATCTGCAGCTGGATCGTTTCCAGACATTGGTACCTACGCAGAGAAACCGAAAATGGCCATTCCAATGAACATCTGGGACGTTGGCAAGCGGGAGCTGAAATGCTGTTTCGCTACTCATGGGTGCCACTGACCTTGAGGGCCTATGAAGAGGCATGGCGGGCACTGCAAACGTTGAGGGAAGCACACCACATGGAGGTAAGTGGGCCAGCTACAGAGGAGCAGTTAGGAAACTTTACGGGAGATCAGTGGCAAAAAGAGACAGCTCAAGCCATTATGGGGGTGTACCTAGCGGAGATCAGCTTGGTCTGTAGCCTAAAGAAATGGGGAGATCCCACGAAATCAATGCTGATACGGAGGATGACAGAAGGTTGGAGTAGGTTGAAGCAAAGGACCATGGATGGGCAGCGACTGACAGCATATAATTGATTAGCTAAATTAGGGGGGATATTGTCTGCAATTTGTAAATCCAAGGATGAGGTGCAGCTATTCCATACAATTTATGTGGTGATGTTCGCAGGGGTCTTGAGAGTGAGTGAGGCAGTGGGGAATGGTAGGAAGGACGAAGACGGAGGGCTGGAGTGGAGAGATATAACCAGTGGACCAAGGGAAATACGAATCATAATTAGGAGATCCAAGACAGATCAGGCAGCAAAGGGGTGTGTCATAACCATTAAAGGTCACTCTGACGGGACCTTGTGCCCGGTGAAGGCTTTGTGGGCTTACACCGCAGAGCGATATAATAAGGGAAGGAGACTATTTGTGCATGGAGATGGGAAGAAAGTGATGAGTTACCAAGTAACAGCCATACTCAAAAAAGGTATGGAGTTCTTGGGTGAGGACCCAGCTAGTTATTTTTCCCATTCCTTTCTGATAGGGGCTGCTTCAAAATGGGCAGCTGAAGGGGAGTCAAAGGGCAGCATGTTGGAAATGGGATGCTGGTGGTCTGCCAGCTACATGAGGTACATTCATACTTTTAAGGTTTGAAATTAACATCATCTGTCTTTGTTTTGCAGGAACGGAGCCTAAGACAGGGGTACAAAAAGAAACAGAAGAGTGAACAGGTTTAAGATGGTCAAGATATTAAGAAATATTTTGTTTGATTTAATAGGTAGAGAGAGGATCATGGAGGTATGTATCTGCGGGCACTCCTAGATTTACTGGGCGGAAAGGAGAACAGAAAAGAAGGCCGGGGGAAAGCAGCTGTACCAAGAAGTCAGACACTGTGGGCTGACATGGCGAGGCATTCGAGAGATGAAATGGGCGCAGTTATTCCCGACCCTGATAGAGATGAAAGAACGGCAGCCTATCCTGGATTTAATCATTATACACCTGGGGGAGTAATGACATTGGGGGAAGCCATGGGTTGACATGTATTTAAGCGTAAAGTGGGATCTTGAGAAAGTAAAACAGTGGTGGCGGGGGGTTAGCCTGGCGTGGTCTGATATGATACCAAGGATGGTGTGGAGACATGCGCACAGCCATGTATCAGTGGATAGAGCCAAAAGGAAGATGAACAGGAGGGTGGAGACGTTGATAAGGAACAAGGGAGGGCATGTAATATTGAGGGGGGTGGAAGAGTGAGTAGAGGATTTTAGCTAGCAGAAACCCTAGTGGCTGGGTCGGGGGTGGGGTCCAGCAACATTCAGGTGAATCTCCAGAAGCAGCTGCCACTGGCCCAGTGGAAGTCACGGTGGAGGATGAAGAGGGTCTGGAGCAGGATGTTTATTTCTCCCATATGAATCCATGATTCTGTCCTCACCAGAGGATCAACCTAAATTGCCAGCACAGTCCCAGAGGAGGAGAGAAATGTATGACTGAGCCACTGACATGACCCTAATGTCCAAAGATATCATGAGGGCGTAAAGCTTCCTGCTGGGCAGGCCCCCTCGCACTACTGTCCGAAGCTTGCCTGAACGGTCCCAGGTAGAAAGGATTGTACACCTTCAAATCAGGTAGGAGTAAGCATCATATATCTACCCATACCCACCTGAATGCATCTGGTACATTACTGAGGAACATCATAAGGACTAGGTGTATCGCAGCATTCTTGACAAACTGTTTAAAAAACACAACCTGACTTCTGCTAACTCCACCACTGCACATCAGGAGATAACAGCAGATTGCCAAGGGCATCTACTCTTGTCCTGCTAATGAGGGTCTCGCTCTGTTCAAACAGTTTGCTTTGGTGCAGGACTTGGATGGAGCCTGTAACAAGTATTACATAGCTGCCTCAGATTCCTTTTGATAACCACTGACCAGGTCAGACCCCAGATTCTACATTCCCCAATAGAGACTGGAATAGTTAAATCCTGTGACCCCGAGCTGACCCTCCCAGCGCACAGTAGTTGTGACTCCCCCCAGAGTTAAAGACTGTATAATGGGGCAGCCAAAAATGAAAGGAAGAGAGGGAGAGACGGTGAAATGGCTGCAAACCATCCAGCTGTGAAAATGGGTGATTTATTTATTTATTAAAGTGTTTCATCAGGAAAAACATACTGAGCACAAAATAGCTTATTTCCAGGTGTGTACCTGGGGAAAGGGGAAAAGGATAAGCTTAAAAAACGTTCAAACAAATTATACAATTGCACAGGCTGCCATACAGAGAAATATATTGAGTACAGAGGTGGATTATAATATACAGAAAGCAATGGAAATGAATAGGTACAGGTAAATACAAAAAGTGCTACATATAGAGGCAGCAGGTAGGTATCTGGGTCCATATAATGTCCAGCTTGCTGCTGTGTGAATGAACACCTGTAGAATTAGTGTGGTGCTACTCTGAGGAATAAACAAGTATAAGATTAAATAGATAAGCACCCACACTCCAGACAGTAGATTCGGATTACAAGGCTAGTCGAATCCTTATGTGCAAAATGTGTAAATTAAATATAGCACTGGTCAAAGTGGCTAGCAACAGTGTTTGCTAGCCACTTTGGCCAGTGTTATATTTATTTTGCATGGTTTGCATATAAGGATTCAATAAAACAAGCCTTGGAATCGAATCTACTGTCTGGAATGTGGGTGCTTATCTATTTAGTCTTATACGTCCATATAATGTACAAGTATGTGTTTACAATAAGTGCAGAATACAGTCCTAGTTAGTAGGACCAAGGGGGACAGGGAAGGGCTAGCGTATAATAAGGACAGTGGCAGGAGGGAAAGATGTGGGACTGGAGAAGAGAGATTCGTGAGAGTTCAGAGGAAGCTGAGCAAATGTTTAAGGGGAGAGAATTCCAGAGTTTAGGAAAGCGGAAAGAGAAGACTGATTGACCAGCAAGATTTTTACAGGATGGGAGCTTGAGGGAGTGAAACCCACAGTTTTGGAGGGAGTAGGAGGAGGGATTCGAGTAAGAGAGTAGGGAGTCAAGACAGTGGGTAGGAAGGATAGCAAAAGTTTGGAAGTGAAGCAGGCACAGTGGGACAGATGGCGAACCTCTAGGGAAAGAGAGGTAAAGAGCAGAGTAGAGAGTACAATGGTGGGTGCAGGTAGGGCAGTTCAGAGCAAAGTGGCAGAAGGAGTGGAAGAGGGAGCAAGTCTGGCCAGGGTGAATTTTTGGGCAGCACCATAGACATTGCCGTAGTCAAAGATGGGGAGAATCATCTTGGTAAGGATGTATAGGTGGGCAGGAAGAGGGATACAGTTCTTATGCCTATAGGTAGCACCAAGTTTAGGGTGTAGCTTTTTGTGAATGGCATCCATGTGCTGTGAGAAATGGAGGTGACAGTCAAGCCAGACGTCCAGGTATTTGAAGTCAGGTACATGGTCAATCGGGATGCCATCTAGGGTGTGGAAGGAAGGTAGGGACATGAATTTCGTGAGCCTAGGTCTAGTGGCAAAGCACATAGAGACCGTCTTTTTCGCATTTAGAGATGACTGATTTGACTGAAACCATTTCTGGACTGAGCCAAAATCAGGTTGGAGTTTGAATTCTAGTTTAGCTAGCAATCAGCCACAAACAAATAGGGCAGAGGGAAGGTGATTCAGAAATATGGAGAATAAAAGTGAACCAAGTACAAAGCCTTGGGGGACTCCAATGATAATAGAGAGGGGAGGGGATGTAGTATCCCCTAGCCGCAGACTGAAATCTACCTGTGAGGTAGGAGCTGAATCAGTGGATGGCGGGGACTGAAAGACCAGCAGAACTGAGTTTGTGGAGTAAGACAGGGTGAGAGACGATGTTAAATGCTGTAGCTAAATCGATGAAAATGGTTGCAGTGAGAAGACCCTGATCCACAGCTGTATGGATGGAGTATGTTAGTTGGAAGTGGTGGAATGGAATTTACGACAGACAGACTAGAAAGGGGTAAAAAAGGAAGAAGAGTCAAGGAAAGGAAAGCGCTGGGATAGCACTATGTGTTCTTGGAGTCTGGAGAGGGTAGGGAGGAGGAATATAGGTTGGTAGTTACTAGGAGAGGAGTCGCCACTTTAATGGAGGGGGATGACAGTAGCATGCTTCCAAGATGATGGGACAGAGGCCAGAGAGGACAGACTTTGTAAGGAGGTGATAGGAGAGGCAGTGGCAGGGGAAGAAAGGTGTAAGCGCTTAGGGTCAAGCCCTTCAGGGCTGTTGCTTTGTAAGGGGTTGAGGGCTAGAAAGGCTTTCAGAGATGAGGAAGGGGAAACAGGTGAAAAAAAGAAAGGAGGAGGAGAGGTGGGAAATGGAGGGGGAAATGGGAGGGGGATGGTGGGGGGAGGATGGAGTAGGAAGGGGGTACAGTAGGGTAGAAGCACAAGTGGTAAAAAAAGTGTTAAAGGCAGCAGCAGCCACAGCTACAGGATCAGACACTATGGGAAGCCCCAATATTTAGTAAGGAGAGGCGGACTGGGTGGGAAGGAGAAAAGTGCATTGATAACTTTCCAGAACTTTGAGGGGCAACTCAAGTTCCACTGGAAAGAGGAAGAGAAAAACTCAGCTTTTGCAAAGCTAGTAGCCCTGGTGCAAGAATTCCTCAAGGTGCTGTACCTCTGTGGGTCGAAGGGGAACCCGAGGCCTTATAGAATTTCCATGCCAGGTCACGAGCATGCTGGCAAGCCATAAGCTCAGCTGAGATCCAGGGAAGGTGGGATCCTCTGACCCTGGTTTTGCACAGGTGGGCATGCTTATCCCATATCTGTATGAATTTGGAATGGAAGTAATCAAGGGATGTGTTATAGTCAGTGACATTGGAGATTGGTGCCCAGTCAGTAAACTGTAGATCAGCATGGAGGGAGGCTAGGTCTAGCAATCGGAAGGAGCTGATGTGTATCATTTTTGGGGGTGCTTTAGGGCGATGATATTTTTGCATGCAGTATACCATGTGGTAGTAGATAAGTGCATCAGGGAGGGTACCTGCATCAATAATGTGGTGCGGGTGGTTGGTGAGGACCCAGTCCACAAGAGAATGGTTATGAGACTTCAGGTTTAGATGGGTCAGGCTGGAGATGAGTTGGGATAGATGCAGAGAGTTTACATTTGCGGTAGAATTTAGTGTTTGGTCAATTGATACCGAAGTCGCTCAGGATGAGGAGATCCCCAGAAGGGGATAGAGCAGTTATGGTAGTCAGGAGCTCAGAGATCAGTGTGGCAGATAGGCCTGAGCAGCAGTGGATTCCAGCCACAGAGGTTGAGAGACAGAAAGAGAAGGAGAATATGAATACAAAAAGTTCATATGCAGCAAGAGTGAGCACTGTGGAAAACTGAACAGAGGTGGAGATGTAGATAGCAATACCACCACCCTTTTTTGGGGGTCAGATCACACCCTTTCTTGTCCATTTTACATTTATGAACTCTTTGGACTTCAGTTACTCAAGGACATTTGTGGACAATGAAACCCCATGGTACAAAATGAGCTTTGTTTAAGTTAATGGTAACATGGGGAGGGGTCTAAAAATCTAAACTGTCACAGGTTAAATAAGTTAATGAGAGTTAGTGTTACTGTATTGTTGAATGTTACTACTTTCATAGGCTGAGTGAGTTAAGAGTTATTGAAACTCTACTGCTAAATGTCATTTTGTATCAGCTACATTTACGGCTACTGTTTCAGAGTCCTAATTTGACCCAATGGTAACCCATATGGTGGAGCATGGGGAGTAGGTGGTTTCAGCAGCAGTTAAGCAGGATGGTAGTTTCTAATTTGGTAGGTCAGGCTAGGACTGGGATGCCACCCCTGTACTGACTGGCAATCCGTTCGAGGAGGTTCAAGTGGTTGGGTCACCAGGGAATGAGCTCTAGCGCAGTTATGGAGCATCAGACTCTGTTAGAGGCCTCTAGTTATTTTAACGGGGATAATTCGACTGCTCTGATGACACCAGCATAGCAGACCAGTGGCGTAAAGCAGGGGAGGGACAGTGCATACCTCCTTGCTGGGTCAAGGGGTTATAGCTGGTAGCCCTTGATGCTCCCATGGGCAGTGAGCATTTGAACAGGGGAGGGTTGTAGCCCCCCCGTTGGGGAGTTTCCCTTTTTGGGCACTGACTTTGAGAGTTGGGCTACATTGGCTCAGTAACTAAAGGATTAATCCCTCTGGTGCACGATGGGACCTGCTGCTGGCAGGAGGACTCCAGGGTGTGCAGGAGTACTTGACCAGGGACTTGGTGGGCGTCTTGAGGGCTGGCTGAGAGAGGAAGAGATCAAGGGGAGAGAGAGAGAAAGCGAGAGAACACGCAGGAGTGGGGATGACTGCCCACTCCTTCAGCCTCGACTGAGCCCAGAGAGCCTTGGAGGGACACACCTTGCTTAAGCTGCCCCAGTGTGAGACAGGTAGGAGCCAGTGGGAAATTCTGAGTTGCCAGCAAGGCATGAGACACAGATGAGACACCCTGTGGTCAAGAATGAGACAGAAAGAGAATCAGAAGCCTGCTGTCTGAATGCCCAGAAGCAGGATGTTGGACAGTGAAGAATCACAGAGGACCTGGTCCATAGGGATGCATGCTCTTAGTTCTTGGGGATGGTTGCATAGTTGGTGCCCAGTAGAAGATGCCAAGGTTGGAAGAGGAACAGCCCCAGTTGAATGGCTGATTGTTCCAAAGGGACTGTGACTGAGTGAGAGAGAGAGATGGGAAGGAGTGATGCTGCCCTGGGAAAGGTTGCTGCCTGAGGAATGGAGAGCCTTATTGGTTCTGTAATACTGCTGCCTGTGGATTTTGGAACCATAGCGGTTCACGGACAATGCTACCTATGTATTGTGTGGTCATAGCAGTCATAAAGTGAAACTGTCTTGCCCCTGTATTTTTTTTTTTTTTAGTTATCTCTTTCTGCTTGTCGGCTTGTCTCAGGAGGGAGTCCCCAGCCCCGTCCCCCGGCGTCCACCATCCGGCACTGGTCCAGCTCCCAGGGCTTGCTCCCCCCTGGCGGGGCCAGCCGGGTTCCGCAACCCCCAACGGAGACCGGATTCAGTGGGCCAGTGCCATGGCTAGCCGGAAGCAGTGCCTGCGAGGCGCCCTCCATCATTCTGCCGTGGCATCTTGTTTTTTTCCTGGACTTTCTCCCCAGGAGTTGAGGTGTGTAATGAAGCCTGCGAAGGGCAGTCCGCACACACTCCTTCCAAGCGTCTACCCCGACTCCTCCCTGTTCTACAGCGCGGCGCCCTGCTCCCCAGCCTCCCCTAGAAAGCAGACAGACACCGACCTGTGAGAACTCCCCTCCCTAGAGAAGGAGAGCAGTCCATCGGATGCTCAATCCTTCTCTGCCCCTATCAACCCCCGGCAGCCAGTGCTCATTCTCGAACACGGACTGCCGGCATTGCACGAGGTAAGACGTCCAGCACGTCAGCCCTCAATGCTACCGGGCTGGCTACCTTGTCCCTGTATTAATTCTGCTGCTCCATGGAATTGACTGCTAATTAAACAGGACCCCATTTGTTAGTTTTACCATTGTGTGGACTCTGTTATTTTGTTGGACTGTTGCACTGCTAACCTTTTTTTTTTTTTGCTATCCCATCACGCAAAGTAATGCCTGTACCCCGTATGGACAGGTAAGACCTGGTAAACGTAAGCCATCTAGGGACTAGAGTTCTTCCTTGGATGCCCACTCCACACAGACTTCACCACCATCATGCCCCTAGACATCGGGGAGCTGGGTTAAAATAGGAAAACAATGTACATGTTAATTTTTACCTGTCCTACCAAGCAGTACAAACACCTTATGTGCAAAACTGGCAACAGGGTACATAGATGCATTTGAAATCTTTGAGAACAGATGCACTACAATATTGTTATCTGATGAAGACCAATGCCTAAGATAGGTGCAACCTTTTATTTTCATAGTCACCTAACACAAGGAAATCCAAAAGCAAATGTCAGAGTATCATTATACAATTGGCTCCATTTTTCTATAAATCTGATTGGCTAGTAAGCGTCTTTACCTGTGGGCAAATCCTATGATAATCCTTGAGTAAAGATCGAGCAGCCCCTTCATGAGAGAAATCCATCCTGGTAAGCAAAAGCATAAACAAACTGACGCCATATTCTTTTCCTAGCGAACAGCCTCGCTAAGCAAAAGTACAGTGCCACAGCACTGAAGCCCAAGAAGCAACCCCCCCCCACATAAAAGTCTTACACTGAACTGTGAAAGAGAAATACTGTAATACTGAGTGCCAACGACTTTACTAATGGTCCTCCTTCCCGCCACTCTACACTGGATCCTGCAAGGCTGCGGCATACTCACTCTAGCCTCTGTACCACTACTGGCTCTGATGCCAGGGATCGAAATAAGGGGGCGCTGAGTGCCAAATAGCACTCCTTCTGCTGAAAACAGCACCTGCTTCTATGCAGCAGTGTGAAGCAAGGGCACTGCCTGGGGCACTGGAGGAGCTAGCTAGAGAATGGGGGCGTGGCGTAAGGCGTGGCATCCAGAAGCTGCCTGTATCGCATAGAGGAGTGGTTAAGGAGTGAGGCGGAGCATCCAGAAGTTGCGATCGCGTGGGGGAGTGGTGAAGGAGCAAGGCGTAGCATCCAGATCGCTGCCTGTATCGCGCAGGGGAATGGAGAAGTTCAAGTTTACTGCAGGAAAACTCCATTGAGCAAGCTCATTCACAAGGAGGTCCTAACAGTCATACACATATAATGGCACATTATACAAAATGTCATAATGATAAGCAAATATACAGGAATGCACACAGAACATTAATAGGTTGAAATGTGGCAAGATTCAAGGATACATGGTTACAAATATGTGTGCAAATGCGGAACTGACAATATCAGGAGCAGATAAATACAACGTTGTTGTACAAAGCAATATATAATCAGAAGGTAAAGAACAGGTAGATAGAGACAAAAAAAGGATGGGCATGGTGGGGGGGGTAGGATAACAAGGGGTAAAGTAGACTTGGGGCTAAGGGACCCAGTATGACAAAGAAGTAATGAGGCGGTGCATCAGAAGTGAAGTCAAAGGCTGCCAGTATGGAGTGGGGGAGTGGTAAAGGAACCAGGCGGGGCATCCATAATACGAGCTTCCTGTAAGAGCTCTCGATGAGGAGTGGAGACAGTAGGTAGGAGGCAGAACTGTGTGGAGGTGCAAGTCTGGCTGAACTGGTTTCATTCATTGGGGGATCAATGCAAAAAAACAGCAATGCATCTAGCTGCAGTTACTGCCTGTACCCCCTCCAAAATAAAAAAAAAAAAAAAAAAGATTTTTTCGAGTTGAGTGCAGGCACCTTGCTAGACTGAATTCAAAGCTGACTGCAACGAAATGGGATGAACAAGTCAGGTCCTCAACAGGGGAATGATCGGTGTGTGCAGACTGTAGCCTTGTGTTCTCAGCTTCGTAAAATGTGCAAATCTCACATCTAGTAACCTTGCTGGGTGAAGTTCACCCAGCATGATGTTACTTGATGTGAGATCTGTACACATAGCGTTCCTCTACTGAGGACTTGAGCTCACCTGTCATCCCATCGATGCAGTCAGCTTACAAGTCAGTCTAGCAAGGTCACAAATCTTTTCTTTTGGAAGTGCAAACAAACAGTGGCACGTGCCACAGTTTTCAATTAAAATCCCTCTCATTCCCCTGCAGAGGTTCTGATTTTGGATCCCCACTCATGTACACAGCTCTATCTTCCTGTATTAGCAGACTCACTCTGACTAACAAACTGAGCCTGTCACCTGACTTGCCCCTTGATTCAGGCTATTTATCATGTGCTCTGTTTTTGTGGGGGCGGGATATATGCTATTGCAAAGAATAGCTTCAGTGGTGGTTGCTGCTCAAGCCCTAATCACATGTCTTAGTAATGTGTCCTACCAATCGGGTGCTGATTCCACTGGCAAGGGACAGCATGTGCCAAATCATTGGCATACATGTCTGTCACATACTGTCTCTCATCCATTCAGCGTGTTTTTGGGGGCAGGACTATGTTGATATACAGTATGAGTCTCAGCTTGCCTTGTGGCAGTTGAGACAGAACATCGCGGAGAGAAGTTGTGAATTTTCAGTGACTAAATACTTTAAAGGAAAATCGAGTGTGAAGCCTAAATATACATAAATTTTCCTCAGAAAGGCACACAAGCAGTGGCGTCACCACGCTGATTTTGGGGAGGCTACAGCTCCCCCAGTCGAAGTTAAAGCCCCCCAGTCATTGAAGGGCAAACCTACCCTGGATTAATGGGGCACGGGCATTGTATTCCGATTTTTTTATTTTTACCTCAGTCTTTCTGAACTGCATGCAGATCGCCAATCTGATTCTGCAGCATGCAGTTCAGAACTTCAACTGAGGTAAATAAATAGCACTCTTGACTCTCTTAGTCTGTACAGTACAGTTTGGGCGAAAACTAAGAAGAACGCGCCGGTAGCCCCCCCCCCCCGCTGACCCGACTCTCCGGACCGTCTCCTCCGATCTTACCTGAGTTCTGAACTGCATCGCCGATCTAATTCTGCAGCATGCAGTTTAGAACTAATGTACACTGTGTGCCACTGTGGTGACTGTGCCCTACTAGCCATTTGCAAGAAGAACGCGCCCGTAGTAGCCCTACTAGCCCCGCTGACGGTGCTGACCCTTCCATCCACTGCCGATCATCCAGCAGGTCTCTGGGAAAGCCACTGATCCACCCGCCCGTCGAACGAACAAAGTCTCGGTGAGGATTGGGAACGAGCAGCTGACGCGCCTCATTCCACCGAGAAGGACCATCGGTGTTGTTGTGACTGACTGTGAGTACTAGTGCCCACTTCAGTGCAGACAGCGCTTTCTTGTGTTCGGGGATGGGGGGCACACTGGGGTCTCCGGGATAGGAGGGGGGCACTGTGTGGGGGGACTGTCACAGCAGGACAGAAAGGAGCACTGGTGTGTTAGGAGGAGGACTGAGTGCGATGGGACAGGAGGTCTTCAAAATAGCTGCTCAATCTACTAAAATTAGTGAATCTATGGGCTAACCTGAACTGCCTGAACTACACATGGGGTGCCAACCTGGATGTAACCTGAACGTCCGTTAAAGCAACAGTAACACAGTCAATGCAAATAAAAACCTCTGTGCTGTGCCTCTTAGCTCTTAAGATTCACTAATTTTAGTAGGTTGAGCAGTTATTTTGACAAGGAATTATCAGGAGCAGCATAGGAGTGACACAGAGTGAATGGAGTGGACACAGTGAGTGTAAAATTGGGGTGGTTGCGGTCACACAGAAGCGGATGGACCGGAGTGTAAAATCGGGTCATTGCTAAGCACAGACACATTCAGTTTAAAGAGTTTGCAGAGTTTGAGAGATGTTCCCACACTTTGGGTTTTGTAAGGCTTGCCGACGCTGACATTTTTTGGCTAATTTTATAGATCATTATTTATATTTCCATTTCAGTCTGAAGTCAGTAAGGTGTCACTGTGTGGGAAGTTGTAACGAAACCGAAATGGACCACTGACATTGAACGCTGCCACGGACAGAATGGATACAGGGTTTGGAAGTTTATAAGTGATTATATGTCCCTGATCTCAGTGAGATCAGGGACATATCATTTATAAACTTCCACTCACTCTCAGTCACTGGGGTCGGCCGGGTGCGGATTCGGGGAAGGCATGGACGGGTGGGTTACAACGGACACGGGGGGGGGAGTGAGATGACAGGAGGCTCCTGTGGTCAAGAGGAGGGATGGATTCAGGACAGTACACGGGGGTTTTTATTTAATTCAGACAGCAGCCTGGCCTGCCCTCATCCTGCACTCAGCAGCAGCAGCACTTTCGTGGTGGAGGAGGAGGCTCCTGGCTTGCATGTCATGCTGAGCAACAAGCCAAGGAGTGGAGTGATCAGCGCAAGTTGTCTTGTCTCTGGTGTGTGTGTGTGGGCGGGAGCAGCGCCAGCAGATCGAGCATGATTGGGACAATGGAGATAATGAAATGGTATCAGTTGTTGGAGGGGGGGGATGATAGACACAAGGAGGCGAGCAGGGAGGGTTCATTCTTGTATTCTGTGATTGGCACCGCCTCTGCCTCTCCTACCAACAGCACAGCATCTGCTTGCACAGTGAGCCAATCAGTGGACAAACACGTGGTGTGCTTCTCCACACACGTGGTACACACTAGTAGTCCCATTGTATGCAGTAAGAAAACTAGTGATGCAGTAGTAGTTGATAGCGAGTAACAGAGCAGAGGCAGGCACTATTTGGGAGATTCAAATCGAATTCAATTTCAATCTATATTTCTAAAAGTTATTATCAAACATTGAAGACTCAGTTCACTTGTTGGGCTAAGAGGTTTGAGAGCTAAATAAAAGTGTAGTGTTTATTTTTTTTACATTTTTTTCTCCGAATATAATACGGGGGGGGGGGGTTTGTGTTTGTGTGTAAATTGAAAAGCTGAGACACAGACAACCTGCTGTGAGTGCTGCCATACAGCAGCATTACTACTGCATATATGTTTATTTTTTTTCTTACTTGCAACTTATTTTCACATTTACTATTTTACTGAGTAAATTGAGTACTTTGGTGGTTTATGTTTTTAGGCTCACAAATTTAGAATAAAAGTAGCAGAACTTTCTTTTCCTAAATTGCCTTATACCCTGACCCATGCCTTGGGTTTGTATTGTAGCAAGCACATAAACAACATCACAAGCAAGGAGTTAGCCAGTTCAATTTCAGACACTTTTTTTTATGAACAAGGGAAACCGTCTGTTTTATTAAAAAAAAAAAAAAAAACAGTTCCAGTAGTAGCATACTCATTTTGCTTCGCATACTGTGAGCCCTGTGTGTTAGGCTCCGTCTATTGTATTAAATAGCAGTTTTCCAGTAGGTGTTTAATACTCATTACTTCGCATACCGTGAGCCCTGTGTGTTGGGCTCCATCTATTGTATTAAATAGCAGTTTTCCAGTAGGCGTTTAATACTCATTACTTCGCATACTGTGAGCCCTGTGTGTGTTAGGCTCCGTCTATTGTATTACATAGCAGTTTTCCAGTAGGTGTTTAATACTTATTACTTCGCAAAAAGTTTGCATACTGTGAGCCCTGCGTGTTAGGCTCTGTCTATTGTATTAAATAGCAGTTTTCCAGTCAGTTACTCATTACTTTGCACACTGTGAGCCCTGTATGTTAGACTAAGTCTGTCACATCAACATTTCATCCCTGTGTGCCAGACCCAATAAAAGGGCATTTTTCTTATAATTTACTTTTTAGTTAGTTCTTGTCACACACTCATCAGCCTTGTTAAAAATGAGTATCCGTGACTTCTTCTGTCCAAAATCAAAAAATCAGAATAAAGAAAGTAACTTCCTGGACCCCAGTGATGCTCAACAGCTGCAACCAGAGCAGCCATTAAGAAATGAAGTGGAAGTTCCACTACCAGAAGATGCAGCAAACACATCATCATCTCCCGGAACATCTCGTGATGCACTTGAATCAGTAGCAAGATTTATGTCTGCTGCTACTGTTTTACCCAATGATCTGGGAACCAAAGAAGCAGGTCCTATGCAGCCAAAGCTGTCTAGTTTTCCACAAAGGGATTTTGGAAAGCAGAAACATTCATTTTCAAGCAGCTGGTATGCATCTTTTAAATGGCTTGAATATAGCGCAAACAATGATGTCATATTTTGCTTTGTCTGCAGAATGTTTTCAAGTTGCACTGGTCGGCGGACACTGCTTTCACGTCAGAAGCGTTTAACAACTGGAAAGGCAGCAATAGAGAGATGAGAGAACACCAACAAACAACAAGCATACAGGAGCAATGGAGGCCTGGTCTATTTATGTGAAATCTAAAACGAGGCAATATTATACAGCTAATGGATTCAGCAATGACTGCAGATATTAAAAAGCGAGGAGTACCTGAGAAGAATAGTTGAGATTGTTTTGTTGTTTGGCAGACAGGAACTGCGTTTGAGGCCATAGGAGTGTGAAGGGAGCTCAAACAGGGTAACTTTTAGAGACTTTTGACCTTCTAAAAGTTTGATCCTGAATTGCAAAATTTGCAGATTCACATGCCAGGAAATGCCACCTATCTCTCACCTCTCAGTCACAATCAGATGATAGAATGTTGTGCAAAATTAATAAGAGAGAACATTTTAAATGAGGTAAAAGAAGCAAAGTATTTTGCAATACTTGCTGATGAATCTAGAGATGTTGCTTGCAAAGAACAAATGAGTATTTGCCTTCGTTATGTTCACCATGGTTCCCCTGTAGAGAAATTTTTGTGCTTCCATCAAGTAACAGCATTAGATGCCCAAAGTCTGACAAATGTTCAAAGCTGACTAACTGGGACCTCCATGAGAATTCGTAGCTCAGACTTATGACGGTGCATCTGTTATGAGCGGCAACTCAAATGGAGTCCAGGAACTATTTCGTCATAAGCATCCATATGCTATATATGTTCATTGCTATGCGCATATTCTGAATTTGGTCCTTGTAGATGCCTGTTCATCACTTCTTCCTGTACGAAAATGCTTTGACATGCTTCAAGAGATACACACATTCTTTTCCAAATCTGTCCTGGCTCACCAGGGGTTCTTAAATGTTTAAAAGGAGCTTGGGTTGACTAGAATTCTTGAGATTCTTGGTTAAGTTCTACCAGGTGGGCTTGTCAAAAGCGAGCAACAAAGGCAGTAACAGAAACTTATCCAGCTCTTCTAAAATATCTTTCACAATATGAAGAAGGAGAAACTGCAAAGGCCAGAGGACTCCACAGCAAGCTTCTAGAATTCAACAATATCTTTCTCCTTAAAATGTTTGACAAACTACTGTCAGTGGCTGATGGAACAAATAACACTTCAGACTCAGGCTTTGGACTTCGGATGTGCAGTGACTGCTGTATCTGCGCTGAGAGACACAATTGCACAATTTCGTACTGAAGAGAGATTTCTAGTTCTCTACAGGAAGCTGAAAATACAGCAGAAAAATATGCTGACACAGACACCCAAAAACACTCCGGGTCCACAGAGGCAAAGGAAGCTACCTACGTACTTAGGAGCACTTTGTTCCAACTTCACGAACTGGAACTGAACAAAGTGCATCAGCATCACATGAAACAAGAACTGCTGTGCATTTGAGAATCACTGTTTTTTACCCTGTGATTGACAAAATGATTGGAGAGATTGACAGAAGGTTTTCCAAGCATAACAAACACTGATGGTTGCTATCAATGCTCTCAGACCACAGTCTAACACATTCTTGGACCAGGACAAACTGAGGCCACTTGGAGAGATGTATGACTGTCCAGTTCTGGAAGAGGAACTGGTAGTAGCAAGAAACTTCAGTTGTCGGCTGCCAGAAAATGAACGTCAACACAATATGACCAATCTTTATAATGTACTTCCAGAAATCAAGTATCCAACGCTGCATAAATCACTGCAGATTGCTTTAACAATCCCAGTTACCACATGTGTGTGTGAGCGCTCCTTTAGTTCCATGAGTCGCATTAAGACATATCAATCAATCAATCAAATCTTTATTTATTCAGGTGAACATCATTGAGCACAGCTCATTTGCAAGATGGACCTGATAAGGTCAAGGTTCAATAGTAATTACACATACAGGTATGTTAAGAACACTTATATACAATATACCAAAACATTGTTGCCTAAACATAAAGACAAGTAGGGACACATGGATGTACACTATCTAACATAATATATATACATATCAACAAGGGATGTTCATTAGTAAGTCTCTTAAGTAAAGCATCCAATATTTCAATACTAAGGGGTTAGGGACCATAAGGGACAAGGAGACGCAGAGACAAGATGTAGGGGTGGCCTGGGCAGGGCCTGGGGCTAGCCCCAGGCGATGTATAGTAGGGATGAGGACTACGGTAAGAGCCAAGAAGTAATGGGAGAGGACTATAGACAGGATGTATGGGGACTATGGAATTGAATGATTAGAAGGTATAATGTCATCTGTTGTTGGCTGCCTAAGGAGGGGAAGGTTAGGAGTTTGAGTATATTAGTACTAGTGGTAGCAGTTGCATATCTGAGAAACAAGACGGAAAATGACAGATTGAGTTCACTTGGAATTCTCAACATTCAGACCGAAGAAAGCAGACAACTTGACACTGATGATGTGATTGACGAATTTGCATCCATGACAAACAGAAAGGTTGAGCTACTTCTCCCAAAATCAGCACGATAATAAAATAGTAAAATCTGTATGACACTGATATCCAGCAGATCTGCTGGGATAATGGTGTGTCTGGCTGTTCTGGTCTCTCATTTGCTCTGGGGTCCTCCTGCAACCTTCCCAGCAGATCTGCTGGGATAATGGTTGGTGTGTCTGGCTGTTCTGGTCTCTCATTTGCTCTGGGGTCCCCTGCAACCTTCCCTGCAGATCTGCTGGGATAATGGTGTGTCTGGCTGTTCTGGTCTCTCATTTGCTCTGGGGTCCTCCTGCAACCTTCCCAGCAGATCTGCTGGGATAATGGTGTGTCTGGCTGTTCTGGTCTCTCATTTGCTCTGGGGTCCTCCTGCAACCTCCCAGCAGATCTGCTGGGATAATGGCATGTCTGGCTGTTCTGGTCTCTCATTTGCTCTGGGGTCCTCCTGCAACCTTCCCAGCAGATCTGCTGGGATAATGGTTGGTGTGTCTGGCTGTTCGGGTCTCTCATTTGCTCTGGGGTCCTCCTGCAACCTCCCCAGCAGATCTGCTGGGATAATGGTGTGTCTGGCTGTTCGGGTCTCTCATTTGCTCTGGGGTCCTCTTGCAACCTTCCCCGCAGATCTGCTGGGATAATGGTGTGTCTGGCTGTTCTGGTCTCTCATTTGCTCTGGGGTCCTCTTGCAACCTTCCCCGCAGATCTGCTGAGATAATGGTGTGTCTGGCTGTTCTGGTCTCTCATTTGCTCTGGGGTCCTCCTGCAACCTTCCCAGATCTGCTGGGATAATGGTTGGTGTGTCTGGCTGTTCTGGTCTCTCATTTGCTCTGGGGTCCTCCTGCAACCTTCCCAGTAGATCTGCTGAGATAATGGTTGGTGTGTCTGGCTGTTCTGGTCTCTCATTTGCTCAGGGGTCCTCCTGCAACCTTCCCAGCAGAACTGCTGAGATAATGGTGTGTCTGGCTGTTCTGGTCTCTCATTTGCTCTGGGGTCCTCCTGCAACCTTCCCAGCAGATCTGCTGGGATAATGGTGTGTCTGGCTGTTCTGGTCTCTCATTTGCTCTGGGGTCCTCCTGCAACCTTCCCAGCAGATCTGCTGGGATAATGGTGTGTCTAGCTGTTCTGGTCTCTCATTTGCTCTGGGGTCCTCCTGCAACCTGTCCTCGGTGAACCAGTAACCACATTTTTCCACATGTACCTTATTAAATATATGGCTGATAACTAGGCTTCTCAAACATATTTTTCACCACTAAAATGCAGAAAAAGCCACCATTTAAAGGTAAAATTTCAAAATTTTCCAAGGGGAGGGGCATGCCCCCGGACCCACCTAGCTTTCTTAGGATTTTTGACTAAGGAACATTAGCCCCCCCAACTTTGTACCCCTGGTGATGCCCCTGCACACAAGTGCCAAATCTTACCAGCCCTTGGGAGATTTTGTGTTTTCCTCTGCTTTTGTGGAAAGTAATTGCTGTGCAGGAGGGGAGAGACCATCTATTTCTGAGAACTAAGCTCTCTTCATTTGGATATTACCTAAAAAAACACAGAATTTTCCAGTTTTTGTGGAAGCAAACCATTTAGTGAAAAGTTCTTTGAGGTGGGGGAGTGGGAGAGATCTGATTTCTGTTAAATTGCAAACAAAAAGGTTTGCTTTAGGCCCTGGACACGCTACAGAACTG
This sequence comes from Neoceratodus forsteri, assembly GCA_016271365.2. Taxonomy (NCBI): domain Eukaryota; kingdom Metazoa; phylum Chordata; order Ceratodontiformes; family Ceratodontidae; genus Neoceratodus; species Neoceratodus forsteri. The sequence continues at coordinate 743,557,860 of CM057449.1, forward strand.
TTTTTGAAATACAGGTTACTCACCTGTAACAGGAGTTCTAGGAATGGTATATGTTGTTCATCCACACTTATTGGCAGGTCCCTTGCTGCTTTAAATCTTGCCAGAAGGTCTTCAAGCTGGCTCCTCCCACCCACCCGGGTGGTAAAACTCTCGGCTCCGCCCCATGACGCCAGATCTAGCCGCTGGAAATGAGTTGTCGCCCGAAGCCGGGAGCCGGGTGGGTCATGTGGATGAACAACATATACCATTCCTAGAACTCCTGTTACAGGTGAGTAACCTGTATTTCTAGGGACATGGATATGTTGTTCATCCACACTATTGGCAGACTCTAGCAGTTCTCCGGGAGGAGTGAGGCAGCGCACCTACTTAGGTAGAAAGACTAGAGAACCGAGGCCCAGCCCAGCACCCAGGCGACCCAGGTCGATGTGGAGGAGCAGTGAAAGCCTGCTTCGGGCAGAAGCCCTGCAGATATCCTGGACCAGAGTGTCCTGGAAGCAGCCACCGATGCAGCGGAAGGACAGGTTAAAGAGAGCTTATCCCTCAGGAGGCTCCATGCCGCCCGCCCTAAAGTGGAGACCTTGCAGGGGTGACCCGCCTGCTCTCGTCTTCCACTGGGCTGCAATCTGCCAGATGCGGCTTCAGCGAACGTGATGAACAGCTGGCGAACCTCTCCCGAATTTAAGCTCTACGCTCTCACGAGGTGAGCATTAAAACGGTTCCCAAGGAACCTGAATACGGCCTCCGAGGTGTGAATGGGGATAAACCCCGGCAGAGGCAAAACCCCCGAAGGGAAGACTCCGCCACCGCCTCCTGGAGGAACTTCGGGTGGGGTGCAGGACAACCTAGTCCCTGTGGAAGACCGGATAGGGAGGTTAAAGGAGCACCTGGAACTCTCCCAGCCTTCTGGATGGCGGAGTGGCCCCAAGAAGGTGTTCTTCCACAACAGGTGGGGAAGCACACGGCATAAAGGTTGAATGGCTTGCTCATGAGCTAAGCCCATACCAGCAAGGATCCCGCAAAACAGGGATACTCTCCCAAGGGGAGGCGTGGTCAAAGCCTAGAGTGCCAGACCACCTTCTCCGACACCACCAGCTACCCTCCGGCCGCGCCCGGGAAGACAATAGTGACTAGAAGCACCCAGAGGTCATTGACCGAAGCCTGGTCTACAGGATGGACCGTAAATGGTCCGAATGCTATGCCCAGGGACGGGGAAGGGCACCGCCCTATCCCATCATCGGAAGAAGGAAAACTTCTCCCAAAGGACAAGCATCTTGGCCGACTTCTTAGCAGGACGCCTCGAAGGTCGAGGACCTTGCCGAAAGACTCTAGGCCTGGCCCCTAGCCGCACAGGGGATGGCCAACAGGTGCAGGGATTGAAGGTCCAGATGGATAACCTTCCCCTGAAAAGGAAAGACAGGACCGGCGGACTAGAGACCGTCTCGGGAGCCTGTGGCTGAGACTGAGGAGAGCTGAACACCAGCACTGGCAATCCAGTCTGGGGCTACCAGCATCACCTGCGCCAAATCCCTCCTCGCCTTGCCCGTAGGTCAAGGGAAATGGGGGAGAGGCACGGAGGGGCCCGGGGTCCATGGCCCCGATGGCATCCCTTACAGCAAGCCTTGCTGAGGGGCGGACAAAAAGTCTCGGCCTAGTATTCTCCCCGGAGGGAAAAGGGAGAAGATCCTGTGCTACCCCGGCAGAGACACTCATGAGGCTGGCGTATGCCGGCTCAGGGCCGCAGCCAGGGAATTGGGCTCCTGCCATGAAATGGCTAGGAAGCCTCGACTGCGTAACCACCCAATGCGGAGAACCTCCTTGCACCGAGACAAGGGGATAGACCAAACCTGGCGGAGTAGGTAGCACATGGTCTTGGAATAATCCAACTTGGACTTAGACCACTAGACCCCGTACAAGCAGAGCGAGCGGTGCCGGCTAATCGGACAGTCTGTCTCCAGCGAGCAAGAAGGACATCGGGACTCACAAGAGGACCAGAGGCGATGCACTCTGCATTCCCCAAGATGGGCACCCCACCCATCCGAGAAGCATCGGTCGGAGAAGACCGGCAACTCAGGGCGAACAAGCAGGATAGTCTCCTGCCGAAGTTAGAACGGTCCAAGGAAGCGTTCTCCTAACTCCTGGGCTGTAAGTCACGAACTGATCCACGGGACACAGCGTTGTGACCTCTGGCTGGCCCCTCCCACTAAGGGAAGGCCGCCCTGAGGTCCAGGAGGAGCAGGAGGTCCTGGCAGGATGTAATTCCCCAGCCAACCCGACCGGCAAAGGAGGAAGAACCTCGCCCTGTTCGCCTGGAGCTGAGCTTGGACTCAAAGTCGAGCTTAGTCCCAAAGAAGCTTCACCGCTAAGATACGAGTTCTCACTCGGCTCCCGAAACAGGAGACCAGTCTGCCTTCTGGGTGGGGTGACATCTGGACCCTTCCATGCCGCAGAGACTGCTAAGCAAGGAAGTGTTAGGAACTCGTAAGCAGCTCCCCCGCAAGAAGGGGTGGAGCCTCCCCCAAAAACGGACGGAACGAGGAGTAGGTACATCCTGGAGACCAGGTAATAGCTACACACCACGTTCTGAGGATGGAATGTCTGCAGAAGAGAGACCATCCAGGCATGCGGGAGGATGGGCGCAAGTCCCTGTCCGTAAGAGACCAGGAATACCTGGACACGAACCCAGGGCTGAATGGGGGTGGGGGTCCACGGCCTTCCTGATCATCTCTAACTAGAGAGCCAGGCATGTCGGACGACCGACACAGGGGCAGTGAACTCAAATTCCCCGTGGGGCAACGGCTCAAAGGGGATCCGCTCGCAACTTGTGACAGAATCCACCCTAAATACCTCCAGAACAAGGTGCGGAGCCGTCCCCCCATGGAAAACCGGGCTGGGACGGCGGGCGGAGCAATGCCCCTTGGCCCGTCACTGAGCAGGCTAGAGGGAGGGCGAGGAGCCCTCGGTTTCTGCCTCTGCTTCCTTTGGAGGAAGATGCTGGTTTGGCAACAGGCCCCAGCGCATGCCTGCTGGCCCTCATGCTGGGCCAGGGGCCCCCAGGGCTCAGGGGCAAAGGGCTTATGCAAGGCTGGCTGTCCTTGACCCGTGGGGGAGTGACCGAGTCCGGAGTGGCATCGGACTCTCGGCCCATGGATGTATCCCTTCACTCCAGGGCCGAAAAGGTCAGTCCCCAAGAAGGGGATGTCCGCCAACTCATGCTGGGTTTCCAAGGAGAAGGATGTTAACCTCAGCCATGCCCTGCGGCGCATGGCCACTGCGGCCACCACCGATCTGGCACAGGAGTCGCCTAGATCCAGAGCCGTCTGGAGCTGCTGCTTCGCCACCGCCCTACCCTGGTTCCGCACCTGTCGAACCGTGGTCCGCAGGTCACCTGGGAGATGAGGGAGAACCTCGTCCAGGGAGCCCAAAAGGGTGTGGGAGAAATGTGCCATCAGTGCAACCGAGCTGGCCTGACGGAGGCCTAGGGAGGACATAGCGTAAACTATACGCCCGACATAGTCCATCCTTCTGACTCCTTGTCGGGTCTGTCCATCCCCAGCGTTTCCAAGACATTGGAAACGTCGTGATGAATTACCCCTTCAGCCGAGGGGTGCTCCAAGAAACCGGGCAGAGAACCGACCGGGATAGGATACCTCCGAGCTACCCTGGCCGAAGGCGTAGGGCAAGAAGTAGGCCGCCGCCATAGCTCCAAGGCTGGGCCCACAATAGCCTCAGCCACTGGGAAGGCCTCCGTGGAAGAACCCCTTCGATCCAGAATCTCCAGAAGGGGGTAAGGAGCCCGATCGGAGACGGGCTTAAGCTGCATTCCAGTAAACTCTGAAATGAGCTGAAGTAGACCCTTAGAAGATGATGGGCTGTCGTCTACTGGATGTTCCTGGGAAGACCCGGGGTCCTCCCCATCAGGAAACATGGCAGAGACCGCTCCAGGCTCCGAAGGGTCTGCAAAAAGCTGCCGCAGGCCCGAGGCACTCTTCGTCCGCCAGGGCGGGCAGGAGTGAGGGAACCGAGTGACCTGAAGGACAGGCCACGGTCCGGCCTGGACTCCGCCAAAGGCGGAGGGGCAGCGAGGGTCGAACGAGCAACCGGTCCTGGAGAAGGCTCTTCGACCGATTCGAACGGCTGCCAACCAAGCGGCGACTGCTTGCTATCTGGAGAATGAATCGGGGTCGACTGAAACCCAGACAACTGCTGTCGCCACATAAGTTCCTCGTAACACCGACACCAACGGCATCGAAACCGCTCCTCATCCGAGGAGGGGGACGAGGAAGAACGGCCAAGCCACTTAACCTGGTGCTCCGACCGAGAACGCCGAGATCGGCGTGAGCGGCTAGACCAAGAGGTAGACCGAGACCGAGACCCAAATCCTCGGGGTAGCCGAGGGCAGAACTGGGAAGAATCGGGGAGCACCCGCTCCTCCCTCGGCTCGGAAGAACGGACCGAGGGCTGCCGACCCGAAGTGGAGGACAGAGCCTCGACTTCCACCAAAGGCAGCGGGAAGACGGCCTCAGCAGACCCCGAAGACGGGTGAGAGACTCGACAACGTCCGAAGGATTTTGCGCGCTGACCTGACGGGGTACCGTGAGGCCAGAGGCGGGCTCGAACCTTGACCTAAGTCGGAGTTGGCCAATGAGGAAGGGAACTCCCGCTCCTCGACGACATCAGACCCGGCATGCTTTTTAGACAATAGGCCGAGACAGGCCAGGTTCCCTCTCTGGAGGAGAGGGAATGATGAAGCTCCTGAACAAAGCTGAATGTAAGGAATCCAAGGAGGCGGATAAGCTCCGAACGAAGGAGAGGAAGGGACCCCGTCCCTTCCCCGGCAGGATAAGACTGCAGAGAAACAGTCGAAGCGGGCACCCGCCGGTCCGATGGAGACTCCGGAGTGGAAAAAACTACCAGATGTCCGAGCCCCGAACAGTCCGCGCGGTTCTCCAGAGAGCTGACCGAAAGGTCAGAACAAAAATTGCAAGCCTGAGGATCATGATCCAAGTCCAGGCTAAAAGAGCACGTGGAGTGCGAGTCCCTCCTGGAGGAACTAACCATACGTCCCTCAGGGCCGGAAAAAGCCATCACCGCAGCGAAGAAGAAAAGATCGAAGATTCAAAGATACTTTAATAAATTTGAAGACCGAACTTTCAGGAACCAGTCAAAAACGCAGAGCGCTAAGGAGGGAACCTGAGCTTCCAAGCGGTAAGGAAGATCTGGCATCATGGGGCGGAGCCAAGAGTTTTACCACCCGGGTGGGTGGGAGGAGCCAGCTTGAAGACCTTCCGGCAAGATTTATAGCAGCAAGGGACCTGCCAATAAGTGTGGATGAACAACATATCCATGTCCCTAGAAAAACGTTTTTAAAACCAGTTTAGCTAAACCATTTCAGTGCAGCCACACTACTCAGTAACCATTTTTGATAACGGTTGAGTGTGGCCACACTGCTAATGTTAAACCTGTTCTCCTTGTAACTATTTTGTGTTAAGTCCAACACACAGAACTGTGCTTGCCTGGGCACTCTACAGCTGGAACTGTTTTAGTTAAACCATTACAGCTTAAAACATTTTTACTCCTGGACAGACCTGTCAGTAAAATCATGCTAGCTCCAAAATGTTTTTAAAAATGGTTTTAAGACTAGGTATCTAGCAGGGTTTAAAAACACTTTTGTTGAAACATTTTAAGGAAGAGAAGGGGAAATTGTTTAACCAGGAAAGGTACACTAAGCAGCAGCCTGTTTCCAGGTGCGACCTGGGTGCACAAGAAAGTTAAGTGACTTGCTCAGGATCACACCGTATGCAAGTGGGGGCTGTGGGATTCAAACCCAGGTCTCCAGGTTTGCAGCTGAGCCTTAAACCACTATGCTATAGCTTGTAGTCTGTCTGCAAACAGTGCTAGGGGGATTTAAACAGTTTTAAGGCACTTAAACCATATTAAGTTCCCCAGTGTGTCCAGGGCCTTAATGACCTCTGGTTTAAGCAGAACTGAAAGCTTTGCATAACTGAAAAAGCCTTTAAATTATGAAGATTTTCTAAATCAACTTAATAAAGGCTTCTTTCATACAACAATTTACACATTAAGCCACTAATTGTGCTGCTGAGACTTAAATTCTTTTAAAGCTGTGGCTTAGCTGAAATAGTCTGTTAGTGTTTACTGTTCAGCAGATTAAGCTTTAACTGGTAACTGTTTTGGGATCTGTACTTTAAAAAATAAAGTTTGGCAAGACATCCCAGGAAACATCTTGAGATAAACATTTTGATTGTGGCTTTCTTGATACCCTATACCTTAAAGAAAATCCAAGCTTGATTAGTGGTCCCAGGACCCCCTGAATATTAGCACGACTACATTACAAGGCATTTGTTGCTTGTTAACTGTTGTAACCTTGATTAAAAAAATTTATCGATCTTAGTTAATGGTCCCAGGACCCCCTGAACATTAGCATGACTACATTACAAGGCAGTTTAGCCTTGTGTCTGCTTGTTAACTGTTGTAACCTTGATTAAAAAAAATTATCAAGCTTGATTAGTGGTCCCAGGACCCCATAAACATTAGCACGACTACATTACATAGGGACAATGTGGGTCCGATCGGTAACTTCTACGGTAACTGTCGAGAGGTTGCCATGGCGATCGTGTAAACCTCGAGAGCGAAGCTTGAGAGGTTTATGTCGCCATGGCAACCTCAAGACTGTTAACAAGTAGGTCACCGATCAGGACCCCATACTTTATATTTTATAGTGCATGGTTGCCATAAAGAACGAAGAAAAGAAGCAGGTACCTTAACTGAAAGTGATTTATGCCACTGCAGGTCACGTTCTCACTGCCGCGGCCGTTTTGGAGAGCCACTCGCTTCCTCTATCAAGCATGCACAGATCGATCCTGGTTGTTATACCAGCGATGTGACGTACCATCGATGGGTTAACAACAAAGTGATGTCACATCGATGGCATAACAACCATGGGAAAAGATAGATTTTGATAGATAACAATGTTCTACCATACATTATAAGGTAGTTTAGTTTTGTTGCTTGTTAACTGTTGTAAACCTAATAAAAAAAATTATCAAGCTTGATTAGTGATCCCAGGACCCCCTGAACATTAGCACGACTACATTACAAGGCAGTTTAGCCTTGTTGCTTGTTAACTGTTGTAACCTTGAATTAAAAAATTATCGAGCTTGATTAGTGGTCCCAGGACCCCCTGAACATTAGCATGACTGCATTAAGGTTGTTTAGCCTTGTGGTCTGATTGACTGTTGTACCTTGATTAAAAAAACAATCTAGTTCCTTAGCCTTGTGGTTTTTTTTACCTGCCTGTTTTAGGGGGCCTTAGCCTTTGGGAAGTCAAGCCCTGCTGGTTTTATTGTAATTTCACACATTAAAAAACGTAGTCAAACGTTTGACGGCTTTTGACACTGACAGTACTACCCTGTGAGCACTGAGGTTCCTCAGCCTGGTGAGATATCCTGGCTCAGTGCTGTTGTATTAAAAAAAAAAAAGACAGACAGTAAAGTAATTTTCTTCATGTTATTTTACTTGACCCAAACAAACATCTCAGTTCATCCCATTCCTCTGTTCGTACTGAAATAAGTAATTTCTTAATTACAATTACATCTAAGCGTAGCCTATCTCCTTCCCGTGGTGGTCATCATGTCACTTTTAAGTTTTGGTTTCAGTGCTTCTCGGAAATGCTAGCAGCCTGGACCTGATGCAACAGAACAATTACCATCCTCCTCTTCTTTGATGTCTTTGACCATAACACCACCAGACAGTACAACTTCTACTCCAGCTGGTACCATAAGTAATCTATTGCCAATCACTTAAGAAATCCAATTGTGAGTCACTTCACAGGAGAAGCAACACCATACAGATATCATTCTGTTTTTATAGATGAGACTACTGACAGGACCACCATGGAGAAGGAGATTGTGTATGCCAAAATTCTTGAAAATGGGCAATCTACTATGAAGTTTATAGGATTAACTGATGTTGATTCTGGTGATGCAAGTGGTCTGAGGTCTGCAATGACTTCCGCATACTCACAATTGTTGGGACAGGACAAGGTCGACCTAAAGCAGCTATCCTGCATTGGTGCAGGAACAGATGGTGCGTCCCTCAACTTTGGACGTAATAAGGGTTTGATGGCCTTGTTAAAAGAAGAGTGCCCATGGCTTCTTGCCATTCACTGTGTTTCTCACAGGCTTGAATTAGCAGCTAAAGATGCTTTTAAGAACACCTATTTTTCACAGACCATTGGCAGCATATTAATATCAATATTCTACATTTATGAGAACTCCCCAAAACGTTACAAAGAGTTAATAAGAGTGGCAGAAGCTAATCAGACCACCTGCATCACGTTTAAAAAATCACAAGGAACATGATGGCTCTCACATAAAAAAGACTCTCTCCATGCTGTGCTTCACAATTACAGCAGCACACTAGATCGCTGGGATGAGCTTGTGCCTGACAACAGACGGGATATTCCAGCAGCAGACAAGGTGAAAGTTAAGGGATTTAGAAAACATATATGCAATGTTAAATTTCTGATCTTCTCACACTTCTATTCTGACATACTCACAGGTCTTTCAACTGTCTCCCGTGCATTCCAGGATGCACATGTATCCCTTCCCATCATAAAGGATACTGTCAGTACATTATTCTCAGAAATAGAAAATCTCATGGCACAGGATGGAACCACACTAGCCAAGTTCAGGAGAGAAGTGGTTATTAATGAGGAAGGGACAGCAGTGTTTAAAGAAATTGAGCTCCAAGGGGAAATAAGGGATGCTCTTTCAGCTCTTGAAAAGGAACGTGAAGTGATTGTAAACAGTGTAATGGGCTGTCTCAACCAGCGCTTCTTGAGTTTAGCAGAAGATCAATTATTGAAGAATGGTACTGTCATTTACCCTGCAAACTGGCCTGACAATGATCACGAGCTTTTGGAATTTGGAAATGAGGAGATCCAGTTTCTTACAAACCACTTCTCTCCTGTCTTGCTGCAGAATGAATGTGATGTGCATACTGCAATGACAGAATGGAAACTGTTGAAACAGAATATTACCAAGTATCACAAGCGACTCCCATTCCTTGAGGTATGGCGTGTAATCTTTCAGAGAAAATCTCAATACTTCAGCAACATTCTTCATGTCATAGCTATAGTACTTGTGTATCCAATATCAAATGACACACTAGAAAGGGCATTTTCAGCTATGAAAAGGATTGTTTCGGACTGCAGGGCCAACCTGAAGACCAGCACCATAACTGATTTATTTTTAATCTTCATGGAGGACCCAGAACCACAGGATTTTTGCAGTACACCATCAGTAAAACATTAGTTTGTAAAAACAAAATGTAGGTTGGAAGCAAAACCTCATAGGTCCAAAACAGCAGGCAAAAGCAAAGTAGTAGTGGAGGAAGTTCACATCACGTCATCTAGTGAAAGCGAGAATGAGGAGGACCTCCATCATCCTTTGGAACAAAATTCAAATGAAGACTAATAACCTGTGTTTTTAGCTGCTTATGATACTTGCTGTTTTTAAAATACTGGGACCCCCCCACCACCACCACCACCATGACTTGCATTAAATAAAATGTGTAAAATTACAATATACACACAAAAAATTACACCACAGTTGGAATATTCTTTATTTAATGAGAGTCTGTCTGTCTTTGTGAAGTTTAAACTCTTCCAAGCAGCATTTCTGAGCAACTGTAGTTCTCTGCTTGCTTGACTACTGCATAATTCTGCTCTCTGCTTGACTTTCTGGCCTGAATCTGGTCTTCTCCTTTCTCTTCTTTCTTTCTAGTACTACTCTTGCTCTGCCTAGTGCTAGTCTTGGCTCTTTATCCCCCTGCCAAAGCAAAACAAAAACAAAAAAAACATAAATATTATTGTTTTCTAATACAACTACATTTTTCTTCATTTTTTGGCAAATAGCTCCTGGTTGGCCTGAATAGCTCCTGGCTGACCAAAAAATGCCGATGACCAGAAGCTATTCTTGGCTCCCCATTGCCAAAACCTTATTTCTGCCTCTGTGATGCGAACATTGACTCCATCCCGCCTCCCTTACATGACCACTGCCTCCAAGGCCTGTCCACCATTATTAAAAAAACAAAACAAAAAACAAGTGACTGTGTCTGACAGAAGGGTCGGGAATGGAGTCTTATGAAGTGCGGCGGCAATACACGCTGCCGCACACGCGCACAATATGCAAAAAAAAGGAAGCCAGAGCTACGTGCTTAAAATGGGACCATCGACAAAGTTCACAACACTGTCTTGGCTCCTACAACAAAAATGGAGCCGGGACACAGAAAGTATTAAAGTTTTCCTGGCCCCAGGAAAAGTATCAGTGCTGGAAAATGTAAAACCCACTGCACATGCACAGTAAACCGGACCCTGGCAACCCCAAGACAGCATCCCTAGCGACCCAGGACTATTTTTCTGGCGCACAAATAAATTTACCGAAAGTAACATTAAATGAAACAAAAAAGTATTTTCCTTTATTTTGTTTTTGTGTGCAATTTTAAATTCTTTTAATATTGTGTAACTCTTGTACTGACAGAGTGTAGTTGGAGCCCTAGTTCCTGCCGTCACAGGAAATAGGAGGAGGAATCCTGTAGTTCAAGCACTATACTATTGAACTACAGACTCGCAGGCAGCTTTATTTTCTACTCTGGGGCAATAACTGCTGCCAAGATTATGCATGACAACATAAGAACATGAGAAAGCATTGGCAGATGGAGACCATGCAATCCATCTAGTCTGCCCTAGAAACTACCCCCTCCCTATGCATCCTTTGTCCTAACTTGTCCTATTTGTCTCTCCCATGCAAGTTTGAACTCTGATTGTCTCTGATGCTACCACCTCCTGGGGCAGGCTGTTCCACGGGTCTATCACTCGCTCTGTAAAGAAGTACTTCCTTAGGTTGCTCTTGTGCATGCTGCCATGTTCTGTTGAAATAAATTGCCTGTCTGAGCTGCGTTAAATCCCCCACGTACTTAAATGTTTCAATCATGTCCCCTCTGTTTCTTCTCTGCTCAAGGGAGATTCAACTCTTGCTTCATATGACCTGTGATGCAGTTCATGCACCATCTTAGAAACCTTTTCTGCACCGTTTCCCAATGGTCAATGTCCTTCTTGAGGTGAAGTCTTCAGAATTGAACGCAGTGCTCCAAGTGTGGCCTCACCATGGACCTGTAGAGGGGCATGATAACCTCCCTCTTTCTACTAGAAATACCTCTACTTATACATCCGAGGATGCCACCCGCTTTCTGTGCTGCTTTCTCATATTGTTTTCCTATCTTAAATTTGTCAGTGATGATTATGCCAAGATCTTGTTCGGTTTGTGTCTCCTCAAGTTGATGTCCTCCCAGTGTGTACTTTTTCCAGGGTTCCTCTTTCCCAAGAGCCTTACCTTACACACTGTGGCATTAAACTGTTACTGCCAATCCCTGGACCAATCCTCTAGCCTTCTAAGGTCAGCTTCCATGTTGTCTGCTCCTTCCCTTGTATCCACTCTTTTGCAGAGTTTTGTGTCATCTACGAAGAGGCAAACCTTCCTGGTTAGTCCATTCCCTATGTCTGATATCAATATGTCATATAGGATCAGTCCCAGTACCGATCCCTGTGGGATGCCACTGGTCACCCTACACTCCTTTGACAATGATCCATTGACTAGCACTCTCTGGGTCATATCGTTCAGCCAGTTACTGATCCAGCTGACCATCTTCTGACCAACTCCCGTATGCTCCAGCTTGTTGGTTAGTCTTCTGTGAGGGACAGTGTAAAAGGTCTTGCTGAAATCTAGGTATACAACGTTCACCACCCCTTTCTGATCCAATGTTCTGGTGACCCAGTCAAAGAAGTCGATCAAGTTGGTTTGACAAGAGCATCCTGCTGTGAAGCCATGTTGCTTTGGGTCCATTTTTCCAGTAGCTGTTAGGTACACCACTATCCTCTCCTTTAGTAGTGACTCAATCACATTCCTCACAACTGAGATCAAACTGACAGGCTGTAATTTCCTGCCTCTTCTTTGTTTCCGCTCTTGTGTAAGGGCACAACAGTTGCCTGTTTCCAGTCCTGAGGTATTTCCTGCTGTCTAGTGACTTGTTGAAGAGCTCAGCCAGCGGTGCGGCCAGTTCCTCTCAGAGCTCCTTCAATATCCTAGGGTGTATGCCGTCTGGTCCCATGGCTTTTTCCACTTTCAGTTTATTAAGCTCTCTTAGGACCCTCTCCCTTGCGAAGGGGTTGGTATCTGCTACCTGAGTATCTTCATTTGTCCTGCTCAGTTTGGGACCTTTGCCACTGTCTTCTATGGTGAAAACAGAGCAAAAAAACTTGTTTAGCACTTCTGCCTTGTCCTCGTCACTTTCTGCCATCTTACCTTCCTTGGCTGCTAGTCGGACTATTCTTCCCTTAGTTTTTTTCTCTCTTATGTATATATAGGTTTTCTTTCTCACTCCTTAACACCATGTGTTATTTTCTCTTCTGTCTGCGCTTTTGCTCTTCTAACAGCTTTCCCAACCTCCTTTAATTTGTTCTTGTATTCTTCCATGTCTGCTTCATGTTTTGATTGCTTGAATTGTGTAAAAGCCTTTTTTTTTTCTCTTTGATTTTGGATGCTACTTCATGAGAGAACCAGAGAGGCCTTTTCCTTCTCTTTGGACTTGCTGATCTGCTTAATGCATACAGTTGTTACTGAATTCAGAGCAGCCTTCAGAGTATTCCAGCAGCCCTCTACATCTCCTGTGATTCCTCCTTCTAGCATGGATACGATTATTTTGGGGAAGTTGTTTTTTCTAAAATCTAGTACCTTGATTTTGGTGTGACTATTTTCCTCCATACTGTTCACAGTAAACCAGACTGAACTGTGATCACTGGTCCCTAGACTGGTTCCCACCTCTGCTTCTGGGATTCTTGTGCTGTTTGTCAGCACTGGATCCTCTATTGCTTTGTCTCTGGTGGGTGAGTTCACCAGTTGACATGAATCCTGCTCCCCTTAGTACAAAAAGGAACTCTTTGCTCCTTTCTGAGGATGATGTGTACTGTATGAGGACCAATCCACATCCAGCAGACTGAATTCCCCAACCAGCATCAACTCACCCCTGTCTGCCCTCATCGAGATGTTTTTTATGGCTCGCTTCCCCTATCACGTTCTCCCTTTTCAAATCCTTGTTCCTGAGCACCTTCTCCGAGGCCTGTCATTGCTTCAAGTCAAGGTCTTAACATCATGATTTGTTACTGCTTTAAATTATGGACTTAAACCTCAACCATTGCCTGAAGCATCATTTGAGTCCTCCCTTCTGTCATTGTCCAAATCAAGGTCCCAACATCACGATCTGTCTTTGCTTCAAATATTGGACTTAAACCCCAACCACTGCTTGTGCCATCTGCCGTATTCTCCCTTCGAACAGTTCTTCCTCCCTAGGCCATCATGTCCAACCCTCTCCTATCTCGTCTGACCTTCCCTCCCCACTCCCTATACCCACCCTCCCCTTCCCACCCCACTTGCAAGGACATGCTTACAGTACTTATCAAAGAACTCTTATATCACAATCTTCTTCGCACTTTGACGCTAGAGGAACTGCCACTCCTGCTCACTATGACTCCTCCAATGATGTTTACTGTATAAACTTTAGCTCATTACCTTACTTCCATATATCTGTGTCCATGCAATTGTATTTAAATGGTACTACCTCCTGTTGAACCTACTGCTATATTCTGGTGCAAGTATCTTGTTATATGTGAGTGTTATATGTTATTATGTTGTTATTATTACTATATAATTGTTATGTACGTTCACTCAACCTGTTATGTCTTAACCCTGTTGGAAACTGTTTTGCCCCCAGGTCCATCTTGTAAATGAGCTTGTCTCAATGATGGTCCACCTGGCAAAAAAAAGATTTTGATTGATTGGTTGATTGATTGAAGAGCTCCTTCTCTACATCAGCCTCCTGGGATGGGGGACTGTATAAGATTGCTACCCAGACAGGGGTTTTGTCCCCAGCTTCTACTGTAACTCAAAGGGCCTCAACTTTACTGTGTTTTCCCTGGATTTCTGTTGTGCATATGTCATCTCTGACACACAATGCCACTCCAACACCTTTCTTTCCCTAGTGACATTTCTGAAACAACGCACACCCTGGGATGGTGACATCCCAGGAGTGGTTCCCTTTGAACCATGTTTCCATAACAGTGACCCAGTCTAACTGCGCATCTGCCATTATGGTTGTGTGATCAGGGATTTTGTTTGGCAGACTACAAGCATTGACGCACATTGCCTTCTATCCCCTTCTGTTTTGGTCATTTGCATTTTTAATACCAGTATGTTTTGGTAGTGTAATTTTGTTGAAATGCTTGGTCTGAGTACGTTTGGTGAGATCTTTAGTCCGAGTATGATTGGTGCATCCTTGTGCTGAACTAGTTGGTGATGGGGGAGGGGCATTTGACAACCCTTTTTGTGCTAGGGGTGCCTGTGCCACCCCCCTGTTCACTAGTTTAACTGACCGATGAGAACGTCGAATCTTTACCCTAGTCCTTGGGTCCCCTCCTTTGAGAGGTGTAGGCCACTGAATTTAAAGAACTCCCATTCCCAGAAGTCCTGTCATTTTCCAATGAAGTGGTAACCTTTATCCTGGCACCAGTCCTTTAGCCAGGAGTTTAGTTCGGAGATGTCCCCTTCCCTGATCTTCTATCTGCTGTCTTTTTTTTCAGACTGGCAGAATTTCAGAGAAAGTGATAGTGGACAAAAGGGAAGCAAGGTTGTCACCCGCCTGGTGAGGTTTTGTTTAGCTTCCTCTACTGACTTAATGGCTAGATCATTTGTACCTATCTAGAGAATGACATGTGTCTCGATTAATGCCTCAAACAATTTCCTCTATGCAACTGTTGTCCCTCCATGCCGATGTTTCGGGAAGGCACCTTACCAAAGTCGAAGCATGGTCCTGCTGGAGGGGAGTCTTTACATCCCAAAACATTGAGTCGCCAATTATTAGTACCAGTTTCTTTCTGTCCTTTTTAGTAGGTTTAGTTGTGTGCTGCACCTCGGTGCGCCACTCTGGGTTCACAGAAAGTTTGATGCTCGTTACGCTATTTGTCATGGTACACAGTTCAATGTACCTACTCGATGTTTGAATAGGTTTAGTACCTTCCTGTATTGAAGATCTTGTGCCAGTTCTACGAGACCTGACCAGTTGCCAGCCCCCTGGCCTGTTTGTCCTTTGGGGTAGGGGTACTGGTGGACTGCACCTTGAAACTAAAGGTTTTATGCTGTTGTCCAATGGAGGCCAATTTAGTATAGCATGGAGATATTTTATCTCAGCCCATGCTGCATGAAGCTGTGATCGGAGGTCTCTGATTATGGGGCATGTTGGACAGTGCCCCTCTCTGTAAATGGTTAAAAGTGTGAAACAGTTATTGCAGTTCATGAGGTTCATAGTGGCCTTTATTTCTCTGTTTATGTTCCTGGCAAGAGAAGTAGATTGCCTAGAGGTAATCTTTGAATAAAACAAAAGGGATGTCTGCTATTTCACTGGGGTGTGTACCTGCTCAGCAGTGGGGGGGGTAGGGGGTGGCTGTTGTCCTGAGTTGTTATGGACGAAAGGAATATCTGGACAACTAGAGACAGAGGCTTTGAGTGGACCAAAAAATGTAAACCGTATATACTCACATATAAGCTGAGATTTTTACATTGAAATTCAATGCGCACTTTACTTGTCTCGGCTTCTACCAGAGTCAGAACTAACTCGCCAAAAAAAGAAATCTCTAACAACTAGACTTTGCGTCATGCTGTTGTCTCAAGCTGTTCTGGATCATTTCCCGCTGCATAGTATTAATTGGTACACATAAAAGACCTACATAGTGTTATTACTGTAGTTCTGTCAAAATTAATACCGGTACTGTAACTAGCAGCAAGAGAAAACGGAGTGCTTATGATGCAGCCTTTAAGCTGCGTGTCATTGAATACGCTGAGAGCTCCAATAACTCTGCTGCTGCCTGACACTTCTCGATTAATGAGAAGCAAGTGCGAGAGTGGAGAAAACAAAAAGAGGCATTACTTGATATGCCTAAAACCAAGAAAGCATGCCGTGGTGACCGACCTGCTTTCAGTCTGCTTGAGTCAGATCGAAATGAATGGGTACTGCCATGCTGCCAGAGTGGCTACATCATTACACGCTTGGCCATCCGGATCCAGGCACTTAGGATGGCAAAGGAGCCCAAGTACCGCTCCACAGGCTCTTGAGTCTTTTCTGGCATCAGCAGGGTGGTGCTCATGATTTATGGAGCGTCATGGACTAATGGTAAGACAGCATACAAAGGTATCACAGAAACTGCTGCACGATCTTGAACAAAAGGTTTATAGTTTTCAGTAATTTATAATAAAGATGAGACAGTTACACAGTTATGACATTGTACAGATAGGAAACATGGATGAAACACCCATGACATTCGACCTGCCTGGTAACAGGACTGGGAACCCTAGTGGGAGTAAGACAGTGTTTATGCGAACAACTGGGAATGAAAAGACTCATTTTACTGTTGTACTACCATGCATAGCTCATGGTGCAAAACTAAGGCCCCTTGTTATTTTCAGAAGGAAAACCTTGCCCAAAAATATGACTCCCCCCCCCCCCGGGTGCTAGTATACCCCCATCCCAAAGGGTGGATGGATGAGGAATTGATGAAGATCTGGCTGCAAAGGGTTTGGGGCTCACGTCCTGGGGTGCTGCTCTCTAAGCACTCGTTCCTTGTTTGGGACATGTTTCAGGCACATTTGACCGATGATGTTAAAAAACAAGCCAAGAAATCAAAGGTAGACCTCTGTGTTATACCAGGCGATCTTACATCCATACTCCAACCCCTTGATGTGTGTCTGAACAAGCTTTTAAATATAGGATCAGACGTCTGTGGAGTGATTCGATGTGCTCTGGTGAAGGAGCTGTTACTAAAGCGGGCAACCTCAAGAAGCCTGACCTGAATTTGGTGTGCGAGTGGGTCATAGAGGCATGGGACTCAATCCCTGTCGATATGGTCCACAGATCATTTCTTAAGTGCTGTATAATCAATTCCATGGTTGGGACAGAAAACAATGCACTGTATGATGATGCAGGGGCTGACAATTCGAGAAAGGAACAGGAAGAGCTGGATTATACCGACGATGCACTAACCAAGCAGTTCCTGTCTGAGAATCTACAGTCTCTTGGGATTTCGGACGGAGAAGTGGACGAGGAAACTGGCTAAAGTACTGGAACTACCATACGTTAGATAAGTCCACTGATTTTCACTTTACTTCATTGCCGAATGCCATGTGCTGTGTTCTGTAAAGGACTGTAATGCCGTGTCTTTCACAAGTGTGTGCTTGCAAAGAAAATAAAAAAAAATTGCACTGAGCACAGTTGTGTGTTATGTGTTTCTCTTATCTTGCACTTGGCTTATATGCGGGTCTGTATACTTGTTGCTTTTTAAAACAGCTGTTTTGGGGGGATCGGCTTATCCGCGAGTACATACGGTATATACAGATCAGTAATTAGTGATCAGTGACAGATCAATGAAGCTGAGCAGACGGTAAAGCTAGGGGCTGGACCACATTTGGCATATGCCTCCAAGGGTTGCCCTTTGTGTCTGAGATGCTGCTTCTGGTTGTTTCTGGCTGACAGCATTCTATTAGCTGACCACTGTTTCAGTAGTGGGTGCAGCAGTCGGCGAAGATCAGTGAAGCTCAGCAGACAGTAAGGCTAGAGGCTGGACCACTCTTGGTATATGCCTCCTAGGGGATTCCCTTTCTGTCTGAGTTGCTGCTTCTGGCTGAGTGCTTTCTATTTGCTGTGTACAAGTGCTGATTTACCTACAGCAGTCAGGAATTCTGGGTAAGTATTCCAGCAGCTCCTTATCCTGAGAGAACAGTCACTGACTGGGTTTGAGCAGAGGGAGTGAAGAGAGTAGCTGCCTCAGCGGAGAAAGGAGCCCAGACTGTGCACTTCAAGGAAGATTCAGGTAAAACCGCTGTCGAGGAAATACAGGTTACTCACCTGTAACAGGAGTTCTAGGAATGGTATATGTTGTTCATCCACACTTATTGGCAGGTTCCTTGCCGCTTTAAATCTTGCCGGAAGGTCTTCAGGCTGGCTCCTCCCACCCACCCAGGTGGTAAAACTCTCGGCTCCGCCCCATGATGCCAGATCTAGCCTGTTGGCTAGGCCAAAGGCCGGCTGGTGGTCGCAGGATGAACAACATATACCATTCCTAGAACTCCTGTTACAGGTGAGTAACCTGTATTTCTAGGGACATGGATATGTTGTTCATCCACACTTATTGGCAGACTCCTAGCAGTTCTCCAGGAGGAGGAAGGCAAGGCGCACACCCCCTACTTAGATATAAAGACTGGAGAACCGAGGCCCTGACCAACATCCTGGTGTGACCTAAGATCGATGTGGAAGGGGAAAACCGGTAAAGCCTGCTTCCAGGTAGAAGCCCTGCGGATATCCTGGACAGGAGTATCCTCGGAAGCAGCCACCGATGCAGCGGAAGGGCGGGTAAAACAAGCACTTATCCCTGTGGGAGGCTCCATGCCTGCCCACCTATAGAGGAGACCTATGCAGGAGGTGACCCACCCACTCGTTGTCCACTTGGCTGCAGGTCTGCCAGGTGCGGCTTCAGCGTAGATGACAAACAGCTGGTGAACCTCTCCCAAACTTCAGCCCTACGCTCCCTGGGTAGGCGAGCATTTAAATAGGGTCCCAAAGGAACCTATATACGGCCTCCGAGGCGTGAATGGGGATGAACCCCGGCAGAGGCAATACCCGGATAGGGAAAAAAACTCCGCCACTGCCAACGGAAGGAACTTCGGGTGGGGCGCAGGACAACCTTGTCCCTGTGGAAGACCAGATGGGGAGAGTAAATGGAGCGCCTGGAACTCTCCCCTCCTTCTGGATGGCAGAGTAGCCCCAAGAAGGTGTTCTTCCACAACAGGTGGGGTAACTCGCACCTGTGCAAAGGTTCGAACGGCTTGCCCGTGAGCTAAGCCCATACCAGCGAAGATCCCACACAAATGGGGATACTCTCCCCGAAGGGAAGGTGTGTTCGAGGCCTAGAAAAGTGCCAGACCACCTTTTCTGTGCCACTGACTGCCTTCCGACCTGCGCCCAGAAGACAGAGGTGACCGATAGAAGCACCCAGAGGGTTGTCGGCCGAAGCCCTGGTTCAAAAGAACGGACCACAGATGATCCAGAATGCTTGCCAAGGGACAGGAGAGGGGCCCAGGCCCTGCCTCAACATCAAATGGAGAACTCTACCATTTGAAGGTGAGCATGTTTGGCCGACTCCCGGCAGGACGCCTCGAAAACGTCGAGGACCTTGCTGAAAGACCCCAGGCCTGGCCGCTAGCCGCACAGGGACCAGGCCTTTAGGTGCAGGGATTGAAGGTCCAGATGGAAAACCTTCCCCTGAAAACAGAGATCAGGACCGGGCGGGCTGGAGCCGCCTCGGGAGCCTGGGGCTGAGACTGAGGAGAGCTGGATACCAGAGCTGGCCAACCAGTCTGGGGCTACGAGCATCACCTGCGCGTAGTCCCTCCTCGTCTTGCTTGTGGGTCAAGGGAAATGGGGGAGAGGCGAAGAAGAGGCCCGGGGTCCGCAGCCTTGACGGCATCCCTTACAGCAAACCTTGCTGAGGGGGCAGGCATGAGACAGTCTCGGCCTCATATTCTCCCTGGAGGGAAGGAGTGAGAAGATCCTGTGCTACCTCCGGCAGGGAAGACCACTCGTGAGGCGCAGCCTATGTCCAGCTTAGGGCTTCAGCCCCGGGGTGCTGGAGGCTCCTGCCATCGAAAAGCTAGGAAACCGCCTCCCAGCTACGCGAAAGACCCAATACAAAGAGCCTCCTTACAAGATGCAAGGGGTTCATCCGAACCTGGCGGGGAAAGTAGCACATGGTCGTGGTGTTGTCCGCCTGGACTTAAACCACTAGACCCCGCACAAACAGAGCGAGCGGTGCAAGCAAAGCGGACTGCCAGGAGCTCCAGCGGGTAGGAAGACATCGGGACTCCCGAGAGGACCAGAGGCGGAGCACTCTGTATTCCCCTTGATGGGCACCCCAACCCATCCGAGAAGCATCGGTCGGAGAAGACCGTCAACTCAGGGCGGACAAACAGGATGTTCTCCTGCAGGAGCTGGAACGGTCCGAAGGACAGCGTTCCCCAATCTCCTGGGCTGTAGCCACGAGCTGGTCCGAAGGAACGCAGCCCTGTGACCGATGGCTGACCAGCCCCCACTAGGGGGACGCATGAACCGGCGGGTCCAAACAGACCGCGCTGGAGCAGGCCGCCGCGAAGACCAGGAGGTGCAGGAGGCCCCGGCAGGGCGCAATTGCCCAGTCAGACCTGACTAGGTAATGGAGGAAGAACCTCAGCCCTGTCCATCAAGAGTGGAGCCTCATCCCGAAGAAGGATCACCCGCTAAAATACGAGTTCCAACGTGGCTCTGATAAAAGGAAACCAGTCTGACAGCCAAAACTCTGGATCGTCCCCTTCCGCCCGGAAGGGTTGCAGTCAGGCCGCCATCCGGGTTGGGTTATGCCCAGACCCCTCTATGCCGCAGAAGCTGCTGGGCAGAGACCGAAGGGCCTGGCCTGGAACTCGTAAAGAGATCCCCCGCTTAAGGAAGGGAGGAGTCTCCCAAGAAAATGGACGGAACGAAGGTACGAACGTCCTGGAGGTCCAGGAAGAAGCCTCGTTCTGAGGATGGCATACCTGAGGCAGAGAGACCATCTGGACTGCAGAAAAAAATTGGGCGTGAGCCCCCTCCCGTCCGTGTGGGACCAGGAATACCTGGACACGAACCCAGGTTCTGAAGGAGGGTCCACAACCTTCCCGAACACCTCAATCAGAGGGTAAGGCAAGTCGGCTCAGGGGGCTGACAACTAGGCTGTGGACCCCAAGACCCCCATGGGGAAACGGCTCGAAAGGGTGGTGCCTGCTCACAATCCCGAGGCAGGGCCTTCCCCAAGCACCTCCGACACCCAAGGACCGGGACGCGGACCAGGCGGAGGAGGGGGCGGAGCAGTCTCCCCATGGGGGAACCCGGGTAGAGTGATGGGGCCGGGGACAGCGCCCCTAGCCCGTCACTGGGCAGGTTTGGAGGAGGAATTGGCCAAGGGAGCTCTTAGGCCTTTGCCTCTATGCTTCCTTTTAGAGGAAGACGCTGGTTTGGAGTCAGGACGCCCAGCACAAGCCTGTTGGCCCTCGTGCTGGGCTGATCGAGCCGCAGGGGCCGGGGGGTAAAGGGGCTTATGCAAAGGCTGCCGGCTGCCCTTGTCCCTCCAGGCGGGAGTGACCGAGTCCGGAGTGGCATCGGAATTCTCGGTCCCCTGGAGGTGTCCCTCCACTCCAGGGCCAAAAAGGTCAGTCCCCAAGAAGGGGATGTCTGCCAACTTGTACCGAGTTTCCAGTGAGAAAGAGGATAACCTCGGCCACGCCCTCCGGCGCATGGTTACTGCGGTCGCCACCGACCTGGCACAGGAATCACCTAAGTCCAGAGCAGTCTGGAGTTGCTGCTTCGCCACTGCCCTACCCTGGTCCGCAGGTCGACCAGGAGATGAGGGAGCACCTCGTCCAGGGAGCCCAAAAGGGCGTGGGAGAAAAGTGCCATCAGTGTAGCCGAGCTGGCCTGTCAGAGGCCTAGGGAGGACGCAGTGTAAACCTTGCACCCGACATAGTCCATCCTTTTGGACTCCTTGTCAGGGGGCCTATCCACATCCCGAGCGTTCCCAGAACACTGAAAAACATTGTCGGTAACTAACCCCTCAGCCGAGGGGTGCTCCGAGAAACTGGGCAAAGAACCAACAGGGACAGAGTACTTCCTGGCCATCCTGGCCGAGGACGCAGGGCAGGAAGTAGGCCGCTGCCAGAGCTCCAAGGCCGGGCCCACGATGGCCTCGGCCTCCGAGGGTGAACCCCTTCAGTCTAAAATCTCCGTAAGGGGATAAGGGGCCCATCTGGACACGGGCTCGAGCTGTATCCTGGTGAATTCTGAGATAAGCTGAAGCAGACCCATGAAGGACAATGGGCTGTCGTCCACAAATCGTTCCAGAGAGGACCCCGGGTCCTCTCGATTGGGGAACACAGAGGAGTCGACTTCAGACTCCAAGGGGTCCGCAAAAAGCTGCCTCAGGCCTGAGTCACTCTTCGTCCGCCGAGGGTGGGCGGGAGTGAGGGGGACAGACAACCTGCGGGACAGGTCATGACCCGACCGTGGTTCCACAGAGGGCGGTGGGGCAGCCGGGATCGGATGAACAACCGGCCCCGGAGTGGGCACCTCGACTGCAGCGAGCAGTTGAGTAGACCGATCGGGTGGCAGCTGCTTGCTGGACGGGGAATGAATCGGAGTTGATTGATTCCCGGACAACAACAACTGCTGCCACATTAACTCCTCGTAACGCCGACGCCATCGGCACCTAAGCCACTCCTCATCCGAGGAGGGAGACGAGGAAGAATGGCAACGCCACTTAACTGTGCCTCGACCGAGAACGCTGTCGGCGTGGAGCGGCTTGACCGAGAGGATGTCCGAGACTGAGACCCGAATCCTCGGGGGAACCGAGCGTGGGCCTGGGAAGGAGCGGGGCGCGCCCATTCCTCCCTCTGCTCGGAAGAAAGGGCCGAGGTCTGCCGACCCGAAGGAACAGGCAGAACCTCCGCCAGGGGGAACGGCGAAGGGATGGCGGCTCCAGCAGAAGACAGCCCAGATGACGGGTCGAGAGACTCGACAATGTCGACGGGAGTCCTGGCCGCTGACCTGACGGGGACACTGTGAGGCCAGAGGCCTGAGCCGCACCCTCGACCGAAGTCGAAAGTCAGCCGGCAGGAGAGGGGGAACTCTCTCGCTCTCTCCAGCGCCGACGATGGGACTTAGCCTGCGACTCCTTAGACTTGGGCCGAGAGGCAGGTCCCGAAGGTCCCTCTCATTTCGAGGAAAGGGACTGGCAAAGCTCCTTGAGAGAAGCTGAATGAGGAGAACTCAAGGAGAGCGGGATAAGTGCCGTGACTGAGGAGGAGGGGGGAGCAGCCGCCCACTCCCTGGAGGAAAAAAGATCAAGCTGCTCAGCCGAGACAGCCAACGCGGACCCTGCCCTACAATTCTCCAAGGAATTTTCCGAAGCGGAAAAGGTTTCAGGTCGCCCGAGCCCCAAACGGACCGCACGATCCTCCAGAGAGCTGGTCGAAAGGGCAAAGCAAAATTCGCAAAGTTGCGGATCATGATCCAAGTCGAGGCAGTAGACACACGTGGAGTGCGGGACTTTCCTGGAGGAATTAACCGGGCGCCTCCAGGAGCCGGAGAACGAATGATTCATCGCCGCAGCGAGAGAAGAAGATCGAAATGTAGAAAACTTCCAATTAAATTCGGAAAGACTGAAAATTTCAGGAACCAGTCGAAAACGCAGAATGCTAAGGAGGGAACCTGAGCTTCCAAGCGGTAAGGAAGATCTGGGGTCATGGGGTGGAGCCAAGAGTTTTACCACCCGGGTGGGTTGGAGGAGCCAGCTTGAAGAACTTCCGGCAAGATTTAAAGTAGCAAGGAACCTGCCAATAAGTGTGGATGAACATATCCATGTCCCTAGAATCCCTGCTTCTGCACCTGTCAGAGTCTGCCTTCCCTCTGTGATTGGTCTCTCTCCCACTTGATGAAGATCAGTGAAGCTCAGCAGCCAGTAAAGCTGGGGCAGGACAGCACCTGGCATATGCCTCCTAGAGTTACCTTTTGTGTCTGAGCTGTTTCTGGCTGACAGCTTTCTATTAGCTGACTACTATTTCAGTAGTGGTACAGCAGACAGAGTATGCCTCCTAGGAGTGCCCTTCATGTCTAGGCTGCTGCTTCCAGCTGATAGCTTTCTATTAGCCGACTACAATTTCAGTAATGGTACAGCAGTACAAATGCTGATTTACATATATCAGCCAGGAATTTTGGTTAAGTGTTCCAACTGCTCCTTATGCTGAAAGAGCAGCTGCTGGCTGGGTCTGAGCAGAGTGATCGAGTAGAGAAGTCACCTCAGTGGAGATAGGAGGCTGGACTGTGCACTCCAAGGGGGATATACCCTGGTAGAACAGCTGTCAAGGAATCCCTGCTTCTGCACCTGTCGGAGTCTGTGTTCCCCTCATGATTGGCTTCTCTCCCAGTCAGTGAAGATCAGTGAAGCTCAGCAGATACTAAGGCTAGGGGCTGGACTGAGCTTGGCATAATCCTCCTAGGGTTGCCCTTTGTGTGTGAGCATAAGTGATCTTTGCCCATTCAGCAGATTATAAAAGAGGCTAACTTTTTGTCACTCACTGTGACCTTACAACGTCTTCTGGGTCATTTTCACAGTATTTAGAGAGTCCTGCTACAAGAAGGGTGAGCGGCACAGCGAGCAGAGACGCATGCAGAGACATGCGCGTTGTGCGTGTGTCTTGCTTGTCAGTTGGGGAAGGTGGAGAAGAAGGAACGACATTACAGTACAGCAAAAAGGTAGGCCTGTGACAAAATTAACCCTTCACTTGAGTCTGTTTAAATTAGTACACTACAGGAAGTACTATTCACCAGTGGATTGCTGGTGCATGATTAGCAGTAAAGTACTACTCTTAGGCAAATCAATAACTAACAAGGTATTACTTAACACAGCCTACTGAAATCTGTAGTGTAGAAAGCCAGAAACTTGATAAAGTCACTCAAGGCAGATATTCCACATGGTTTGTGTTTATACCCAGGGACAGTGGTTTACCGTGATTGAGAAAAGGCAAATTCCGTTTTGCAGATTGACAAAACCGGTATTGTCACCGGAGTCTGCAAGTCCAAAATCGGTTTTTACCGGTGTTGGCTTTGTAATCTGTATTTAACCATTTTTTCACTCTGCTTGCATGCATTTTCACATTTCTACATCTGCTGTCTGCTTGCATGCATTTTCACATTTCTACATCTGCTATTGCATGTCTGCACTTGTAGCTATCAAGTTATTTTAGAAGCTACAGTTTGTTAAGGCAGCAGGCGCACTACATCCCCTATCCCTCCTGTATAATGACAGGACCATTAATGCCCCCTATCCTTCTGATGCAATGGGGACAGCAGTACTATGGACCTCTCCCTCTGGTCTGATTGGCAGCAGCCCCCATCCCTCCAGTGTGATGGCAGCAGCAGCACTGCGGCCCTCCTCCCTCCTGTGCAATGGCGGCAGCACTGTGCCCTCCATCCTTCCAGTGTGTTGTCAGTAACATGGTGGTAAAGCTCTGCAGCCCACAGCCCTCAGGTGTGACAATACAGAATATTAGACTGCAGGAAACTTGGATAAATTAAAAGGAACTAGTCATTAGAGACTGCCACCAGTCACCACACAATGCAGACTAACTTACCGCCCAAATGACCTTTCTCATAAGTTCTCATCCCAAGAAATGTTAATGAAGTCAATAAAAGCAAGTACACCATTTCAAAAAAGATAGTTTATAAAGAGTGCAAATATTGCAAATCGAAAACAATATACAACAGTTGAAAAATGTGAACAAAAACAAAATCTAAATGAAAATGTGCAGAATGTCGAAAAGTAAATATATATTGAAACAAGTAAACTAAAACTTAAATACAAATACTCAAAGTGTCAAATGTGCAAAGGTACAGGAAATGTGGAAAATTGTGCATAAACAAAACCTAAATGAAAATGTGCAATACAGTATGTATGAGAAAACACAAACACACACACACACGACATGACAAGGAATACGGAAAACAAGCTAGCAAAGTTATTGAAAGTGTTTACACCCTATAACTAAAAAAAATGTGCAAAATGTCAGTAGAAAATGTTCACCAATCTAATCCTTTGACTTATTGTACATAAGCTGGGATAGCAATCTCATATTGCTACTAGGAGGTTACGTCTTTGGTCTGTGTGGATCTGTCCATAGACCGAGAAAGATCTCTCCACATCGGCACTCGACACAGGTATCCAAATGGCTTGCAGAGCAGCTTTGGCTAGTACTGGTAATTGTGGCTGCACTGAAATCCAGTACTGGCCAACATTAAAGTCCATTATGTCTGGAAGCTCTCCTATGTCCTGCCCAACATACATCTCCCAGTCCTTTTGTAGTGCAGTTTTGTTGTGCAGTTCAAATACACCAGTGTCACTGGAGTAGTGTGTGAAGTCCCTACTCAATTTATGAAGGTTGTAGGGGTTCAAAATACGGCAGGCTTTCAAGAACCGTATGGATGAGTTTGTTTCCATATGTTTAGCCATTTTGTTTAGGGCTACTCCAAATGCTTTTTGGAAAATTGCAATCTGCTCCTGCTTAACCCGTGGCCTAAGAGTAGCCAAGTATTCATCTGTCCTTTCTCCAAATGCTTCCGTTTTTGATACACCCATCTGAAACCTCTGCTTTATTCCATGTAGTGCATCAAATACAGAAACAGCCAAGGGTTTGTCTTTCCTTTGTAGAAGTTCTATTGTGCTGATGAGATCACTGCAGTTTTCAGCGATGAAGGCTGTGTGAATCTGCAGCTCTGTAAACCAGTCTTGGAAAAGTTTTCTCAATGAATTCATGGAGTTGCAATCACTTGCTTCCTCCTGGAAGAAGTCTCTTAAGTGCTGAAGATACAGTGAATGGTACTTAACGGTTTCAAACCAAGTGTTCCAACGGGTTAAGACAGGAACAGGAGGCAATATTTTCTTTTCTACATCTCGCCCCTCCAGGAATGCCAAGTACTCTCTCTTATGTTTGGGCGACTGCTGGAATGAGTATTTCACAAGTGCCACAAGTTTATTGACCAGTTCAAAATGGTCAATTCATGTGTCTCCCACCAAGGATAACACATGTGCCCAGCAACCAACATGGATCACATGGGCACCAATAAGGCCATATAAAACCTCTTTGAAGCACTTCACCATGTACCGCGCATTGTCACTGATGAAGGCGACTACTTGGTCCATCTCCACATCATATTTCTGCAATGTCTTTATAACACTTTGTGCGACAGTGGTGTGATTTACTGCTGTCAACTCTGTTGTTTCTGCAATGATAGATTGTCCACCCTGCATGATAAAAATTATGTTCAGTATACAGCGGGCATCTGCGTCCGTCATCTCATCGCACATTAGAGAGAATGTCTTCCCTTTCACAAGCTGTGAAATTCCGCCCTCCATTTCCTTTCTCAGTTTGGGCAAGTAGTTCTGCCTTAAGGTGGATACCTTTGGGAGAGCACCAATACCTTTAACGTTGTCCCCCATCCAGTCTCTTATGCACGGTTGATCCAACTTTTCGATGGGTATATTTGCATCACACCAAGCCCTTAACACACCCAATACAGTATTCTCCCGTGCTGCAGCTGCAGAAGTTGTGGCATTAAAGCTGGTGTGAAGCGTCACCTGTCTATTGCTATTCTTTTGGCTTGCATTCTTCATATGTTTTTTACTTTTGCAGTGATCCACCACTGTATCCTTCCTCACATAGTCAATGGGGTGATCACAAAAGCGACAAAACATTTTCCCTCCATCCTCATACATGCCTTCCAACTTGAATTGCAATGCACGGTCCTTAGCAGTGACATTGGAAAGTTTTGCCATTTTGCTTGGTGTTGCCATCACGATGCATAGAACAGATGACTCCAAAGAACTAAAATGTGGAACACAAGTTGGAGAGATATTAAAACAGGCTTTAGAACTACTTAAAGCTTCACAACAACAACATTAAGGATTGAAATATCACAGATAACTGCTGCCCATGGATGAGAGTCTGGAGAACAGCAACAGAAAACATGTTGATCTCAGCTGCTCACAATCCATACAAAAAACAATACCAGAATCAGAATCTCACTGCTAATCCATGTGGACCATGCTCAATCCATGGACGGCAGTCGGTAGGAGCACCTACAGAAATCAAGCTGTCCTCAGAAGCTGTCACAGGCTTGACTATGTAATACAAAGTACAATATTGACATCCAAATATAGCCCTGGTCACAGCTGATGAGAAATCCTGATGACATACAGGATCCCGGGCTTGCTTCCCGCATTGTACCAAGACCTTATCGGTCTCCCCGGCTCAAACAAACTAAGACTTGAAAAAAAAACATGAATATGAAGATCACACCATACCTTTTAGAGATGATGCTTATTTCCAGCAGAAATTCACACCAAGCAGGAATGTAGAAGCCTAAAATTTGAAAAAAAATAACTAAAAATTATTATCTAAACAAAGGACACACACACACACCCCTCACCCCCACATGCACAAGTAAATGACACTTAGTTAGACATGCCATCTTCCTCCTCTGCTGGGAGAAAGAACCTAAAAGTCTGGCTGTGAGTCACCAGGGCTAAGGTGTTACCAATATAGCCATGGTTGCAGCCACCTATCCTGAATGCCACGCAAGGGGCCATATAGCTAGGGTCTTATTGCAATGATTCAGCTTGCCACCCACACTCCCCAGTCCCTAGCTACCACCACCTACAGGAAACACCTTTGTGCAAACCACCCAGGGTGTATAAAACTTAAAGCAGCAGATCCCCAAATGTCTGCATTTGGGGACAAGAGCTCTGGGTCAACATCTGGCGGGTTGTACTAACAAAACTCACTTCCAGGCAGGCTATTGATGCAGACATCCTCCATTCGTTCAAGTCACTCGTCATGGGCAACTCCTCACTCACTGGGTTGCAGTACTCAGTGACTGGCACAAGGGCCATCACTGAAAAAGTGTCCAACCAAGGTTGGTGTCAGTATCTCTGCAAGTCATTTTCAATTACTTTAATTGTAGTTGATGGTGGGGACGTTACATGGTAGCCCAACTTGCCACCAACACTCCAAACCATTCAGTCACTAACCACCTGAAAATAAACTATCTCTAATAGCTACTGTTGCCCCATACCAAGAAACTGAACCAGTCTTCACCAAAAAAGAGAACGATGAGACATCCAAAATAAACTTACTTTTTCAGTGGACAGGACATGTTGCTGTTAGCAGTCTGGAGTTCAGGCATCCACATCAGTCAACAGGCCAGAGTTGGGTGTGAGCTGAACTGCAGTACAGTCTGTAGCAGAGTACAGCCTTGAAAGCACCGAGAAGTCACTTCAACTTCCATCTCCAGGCAAAATGGAAACCGCAGCCTTTCCTCAATATTTGACTGCAGCCCCCACCCGTCCCATGTGACGGCAGCATGTGCAGCACTGCAGCCCCCATCCATCCCATGTGACGGCAGCATGTGCAGCACTACAGCCCATTGCCATGTACAAATCTGTCCAAGCTCAGACGTGAAGTAAGCCGAACCACCAGACGCCAAGGTGGACTCCGTCAGTTCAGTCCCTATCTAATGTATAGATGCCTGATTTGGTTTATTTGTAAACAAAGTGCATCCAACTTAAAAAATTCAAGTGATTAATGAGGATGCTAATGGAGAGATACACAAACACAATCTCTGCCAAAGAATAAACCAATCTAGAATCACAAAAATAGTAATTTGTGAACTTTCTGGCTATCTTCATGAAAATGGAGCCTCTTAGTTTTCATGTCTGAGCTCAAACTCAACAAAGGAGTTCTGCCGGCAGTGGTGAAACCTTGACAGCTGTTCTGAATTGGGCTTTGTCTCTCCTATCCCTCCTGCAGTTAGTATAGGTCAATGAATCTTTGCACCTGATCACTTATACCAATTGGTACATCTTCTGGAGCACCCAGAATGTTAATTATGGCGCTACTGAACAAGACACACTCTTTTCCTTATTAAAACTGCAAGTTAATGACAATGCCTCACTCCCTTCTCAATTGGCAGCATAATAATGGCCTAGACACACCATCCATCATACTTATAATAAAAGGGCACAAAACTTCAATGTCAAAGCATAAGGGCACTTGAAGAAAGGGCAAGGTGGCATCATCAGTTCATGAACGACAGTGCGAGATGTTTACAAGCTCCAAAATTAATGAGCCAGATGCACCGGAGAATTAAATAATTTGCATGATTACGTGCAAACATTATTAACTTATTATAGTGCCTGCGGGGGGGGGGGGCAAGATAGATGAAGTGAGCCCCAATCTGTACAGTGGTCAGGGCTTCACCTCAGCCAGTAGTTCTCCTTTAAGAACTCACCAGTCACCATCTCTAGTTCCCCATCCTCATCCTAGCAAACATGGAATGCCCTGGTGCCAAGGCAGTTACACCACACCACCGAGGAGAAAAGCCACCACAAGAAGTTTGTATGAATGACCACTCCAGACACCCATGCACTGTCACACAGTACCCCCTGAAAGGCAAATACTTGGGTGGTATTTTTTATTAGCATCACCTATGATTAAACAGTGGTTTGTGGGCCTGGTTGTGGTACTAACATACTAAAATGCCAGCAGAATAGGCATGATGGTCTTTTGCGTCTACTCGTTTGGTCAGCCCCCACCCTGGGAGCTGACCTTGCTGCCGCCCTCGCCTTCTCTGTTTTCTCCCTTCCCAGTTCCGGATATTCTCACTGCATTGGATTTTACTTCCAGAACCCTTCCCCTGTACCCGTCCTACCCCCTCTTGAACCCCTCCACTGTCTCTGCCTCCACCAACCCCCTGGGCAGCGCATTCCATGGCTCCACCACCCTCTCAGTGAAGTAGCACATCCTCCTTTTTTTGTCCCCTGAATCTCCCCCCCAGCTTCCACTCATGCCCTCTAGTTGCCCCCTCCTCCTTCCTCAGAAGCACCCTGACTGCTCCTCCCCCATTTACCCCCTTCATGTACCTGAAGACCTCTATCATGTCTCCCGGTCCCTCCTCTCTTCCAATGTGTACATATTTAGCTCTGCATGCATTACTCAAGGTCTGGCCTCACCAAGCAGTTATACAGAGGAAGTATCACTTCCCTCTCTGGAGGTGATCCCCCTAGCAATGCATCCCAGCATCCTGTTGGCCTTGGCTGCTGCCCTCCTACAAGTCTCTGAGTTGTTCATTTTGACATCCACCACCACCCCCAGGTCTTTCTCAGCCATCGAGAGTTGTAGCATTCCCCCCCCCGGGTGTACACTAGGCCCGGGTTTCTGGCCCCCAGGTGCAGTAGCTTGTACTCCCGTCGATCCCTTTAACTCTTTGAGCACTTGAATTGCCTATAGCCTAAGGCTGCCTTCTTTCCCCACACCACCTTCTGGACCTCCCTGGTCCACCAACAGGGTTTTCGGGCCCTACCGCATTTTCGTCTTCACCCCCCCGATGATTTCCCACCTACTGTCAGCGTCCATGTCTGACCCTTTCACATCCAAATGCTCCTTAAAGATCCCTCCCGTTTCCTTAAAATCCACCCCCCTGAAGTCAGTCATCTCTGTCTTTGTGTAGCCTTCTACTCCTCCTAGGTCCAGGCAGAACCAGACCGTGGCATGGTCACTCCCTGCCAACGGGTCCCTTACCTCCAGGCCCCCCAATCTGTTTACTGTCTGCCAGAACCACATCCAGTACCTGCACCTCCCTGGTCAGTTCCCCCACCTGCTGAGTTAGGGAGGCGTCTTGAAAGACATCCAACAACCTCTGTTCCCTGGCAACTGAGGATGGACTAGCCCAGATTGCCGCAAAGCCCCCCCCCACCCAGTAACAACTTCTTTATTTGGAACATTTAAATTGTATAAGCAGAAATCAAGACAGGCCACCAACAGACCTCTAGCATATTCCATTAGAAATTACAGCAAAAGGTTCAACATAGAAAATGTATTTAATAAAAGTGGTAAAATTGTTAACGTGCAGTTTGACAGTTTAACTTGTCTGTTTATCCCCTAGGTAATCTAATGTCTGCATCCTCCAAAATTGAAGAAGGGAACCGAGAAGGACAATCCACATTTCCAGCTGCACAGACGATGCCCTCTGGGTTCAGATGAAACATGGAGGTTAATTGTTTGATGATGTTTAATAAAGATTTTTGTCTGAGCGTGTGTCTGTATTATTCTACACAGATATGCACACCACCCAACAATACTTTACACCATGTTTAACTACAGAATATCCAGGATAGAGGCAGCAGGTCCCAGGCAGCACAACACAGGAAATGATAAATGAAACAAATGAAAAATATGCATTTCAGTAAAGACATGCCCCCAAAAAATCACCACAAAATCAAACAACGCACCTTCCCCCTACCCGGGGTGGGGGGGAAGGAGGGCAGATATGCGGAACAGCTGCATCACAAGCCTGGGACCCAGGCCTGTCACGCAGCCAGGCCCCACTTGGGTATCCACAATGCTAAATGAAAACAGGTCATGTAACATTTTGTCGAACCATACAGTAATGTTAAAAAATTAATATATATATAGATACAGAAAGAGAGCCAGCAGACTGGCACGTGCTGGAAAAATGGTTCTTTGCCACTCTGCCCACCGTCCCTCCCTCAGAGACCAGAACCATTTTAAGCCAGCATGTGATCCAGTCCGCCCAGCCTTCCCTCAGCCGACCATCAACAAAAGAGCACCAGAGCGTGGCATGGACCTGGCAGACTAGCATACATGCTGGAAAACATGGTTCTGTGCCACTCTGCCCGTCCGTCTGTCCCTCAAAGGCCAGAATCATTTTTTGCCAGCATGTGAATCAGTCCGCCCAGCCCGTCCCTCAGCCGACCATCAACAAAAGAGCACCAGAGCGTGGCACGGACCCGGCAGACTGGCATACATGCTGGAAAAAATAGTTCTGTGCCACTTTGCCGACCTGTCCCTCCCTCAGAGGCCAGAACCATTTTTTCTAGCATGTGAACCAGTCCGCCCAGCCCGTCCCTCAACAAAAGAGCACCAGAGAGTGGCACGGACCCAGCAGACTGGCATACATGCTGGAAAAAATGGTTCTGTGCCACTCTGCCTGCCTGTCCCTCCCTCAGAGGCCAGAACCATTTTTTCCAGCATGTGAACCAGTCCGCCCAGCCCGTCCCTCAGCCGACCAACAACAACCAACCACTGGAGCATGGCACGGACCCGGCAGTCTGGCATATATGCTGGAAAAAATGGTTCTGTGCCACTCTACCCACCCGTCCCTCCCTCAGAGGCCAGAACCATTTTTGCCAGCATGAGAACCAGTCCGCCCAGCCCATATCTCAGCTGACCATCAACAAAAGAGCACCAGAGCATGGCAAGGACACGGCAGACTGACATACATGCTGGAAAAATGGTTCTTTGCCACTCTGCCCGCCCGTCCCTCCCTCAGAGGCCAGAACCATTTTTTCCAGCATGTGAACCAGTCCGCCCAGCCTGTCCCTCAGCCGACCATCAACAAAAGAGCACCAGAGCGTGGCACGGACCCGGCAGACTGGCATACATGCTGGAAAAAATGGTTCTGTGCCACTCTGCCCGCCCGCCCACCCGCAGAGGCCAGAACCATTTTTTCCAGCAGTAGTGGACTGAGATCCATGTTAAAAAATTTTGTTCAGCACATTATTCAATGATTTATCTTTGTTACAGTAAGCATAGTAGCTCATGCCCCCCCCATTTTCTCTCCCTTCCTTGCTTTCCTATTCAGAAAACAAAAAACCAAAAAGACTTACCAGACTATGGCAGGAACATAGAAAGGCAGTAGTCCTGTTGCATCAGATGTCAAGGCAGGTCAGGTGCAGCACAAGGAAATAGGACAAGTCAGAAGAAGGAAGCTAGTAGGGCAGGTTACCAGCACAAAAGTTGGCAAGTCAGCATGGGCAACGGCCACACTACCAACCCAGATGGACAAGAATGTCCATCTTTTCACCCCCTGATGCACAATTTAGTCATTAATCTTTTCAACCCCCCCAAAGACGAGCACAGCCACTCTCCCCACTAAAATGGACCTGCACGCCCACTTCCCCCATCCACCCGACATGCATGCCCACTCCCCAGACCATTATGGGCTATAGCCACTCTCTTCCCACCCCTGCCACTAGCCCCAACAAAAGCAAAAGGGACCTGCAGGCCCACTTTCCCCACCACCATGGACCTGCATGCCCAGTTCCCCAACACCACAATTGACCAACTACTCCAGTACCATGTGGGCAAGCAGAAACACTGACCAGGTAATTAAGGGAGCGGAATACACCTTCATTTGTAAATAATTAAATAATTAATTGCCTAAAATGCTGCCAGTCAGTACTTTATATAATACTAAACTAAATAATTATCTCAAATGTTGTCTACAATGCTGTTGCCATCAGTTCTTTAAATAATTAATGTAGCCCCTGTATGTATGCCACAGCTACTATAAAATATGCAGATCACAAGTCGCAAGTTGCAGATGCTTAAAATATGCAGGTCGCAGGTGCTAAGAAGTACCATGCACTTGTATCACCGCTATTAATGAACGCGCTTATATGTCAGCGCTTTTTTTGCTGGATACCATTTAGTGTGATTAGTGTTGAGTTTCAGATCACAGTGTTTGGACATAATAATGCAATCTATCTGCCTCCATGGAGCTCCAGGCAGTGGCTTGCATGCCGAGAGTCCCTGTCCTCCCTTCTACTGCGATC
The DNA here is from genome assembly GCA_016271365.2 of Neoceratodus forsteri. NCBI lineage: Eukaryota > Metazoa > Chordata > Ceratodontiformes > Ceratodontidae > Neoceratodus > Neoceratodus forsteri. Next base: position 743,592,283 of record CM057449.1, read on the forward strand.
TCATTTTCCAGGAAGAGGAATATACTGGAAGAGGTAATCCAAAGTAGGATTCCACTGGGGAAGGAATGCCGTTATTGAGGAATGAACAGGCAACAAACAGAGATACCTGACCCTCCAAAAATACTTTATCATATAACTAACCAAGTTTGAAGGGTGGACGGTGACGCGGGCGTGGGGTGGAGGTTAAATCTCATCTCTCGCTTTAAATAAAAAATGACAAAATAAATCTGATCGGGTCAGCGTTTCTCCTACTGGCAAACACAAATCTTCTCTTGTTTTTCAAGGGAAATAAAAAAGTAAAAACTTACAGAAAGAAGACCGTAAGAGGAGCAGGCAAGTTAGCAGGCGTCCAGTAAACCGATGGTGGGTGGCGAGATGAGAGGCGAGCTTTTGCAGGGAGACACAGCAGCTACAATGAAGAACGACAAGATTAGGGAGCGCAGCAGTGTGCCTTTTAAGGCATTGTAATCACGCAGCTGGCGAGAACAAAACGCTAGTTTGGTTTTCGCGCTGATTTCCGTTTGGCCAATGGGAAGTCCGTGTCTCTTGGGGAATTCCGTCAGCCAATCAGCATTCCGGTCCTCCGTCCGTTTTTCCATGGGTGCGGTAAACCACTGTCCCTGTTTATACCCATCTCATTATTTATAATGGCAGATACAATAACGACACTTGGAGGGGAGGTCGGTATAAAGCGTGTTTCTTGTTCTACGCATGCAATGTCAGTTAACACAATGCACACACAGAACTATACATGTGAGAAATGTAAGTGAAACATTGAACTCTCACAAGAAATCAGTCTTTCTAACAGCAGACTTGCTGCATTAGAAAAAAAACAAAAAGCTATGGCAGAACGGTTGCAGTGTACTATAGGGATTCCAAAGCATCATAAAGTCCTAACAAAAACAATAACATATTAGACATTACTAATAGTTTTGTTAGTTGCCCCAGTACTTTAAGTACACCTCCAGAAATAATTATAAGTGATACACCTGTAGGGACAGCAAGGAAAAAAGGATTAGAGAAGAGGAAATAAAAGAAGGGTCAGATGAGGAAAGGCACTTCAAACAAAGTTAGAAGGTAGCCAAAAAGGGTAGGAAAGCAGACCATTTTCTGTTGAGTACATTCAATCGTTTTGATCCTCTTAGTATAATGACAGAGGATAACGCTGCTAGCTCATCTACTCCCAAAAACCCTGAGGACACAAACATTGAAGTGGATAACTGTGTCCAGTTCTGGAGACCCCATCTCCGCAAGGACATAGACAGGATAGAGGCAGTCCAGAGGAGGGCAACTAAAATGGTGCAGGGTCTGCAAGAGAAGCCGTATGAGGAGAGACTAAAGGAGCTTAATATGTATACCCTTGAGGAAAGAAGAGAGAGGGGGGACATGATAGAAACTTTCAAGTACCTCAAGGAATCAACAAAGTCCAAGAGGGTAGCATCTTTCAGAAAAAGAGACTTGCAAGAACAAGGGGACACAATTTAAAGATAGAAGGAGGGCAGTTCAGGGGCAATGTGAGGAAGTATTATTTCACAGAGAGGGTAGTGGATGCATGGAACAGCCTTCCTGAGGAAGTTGTGGGGTCTAAAACTGTGGGAGAATTCAAGAATGCATGGGACAGACATAAGGCAATTCTTGTGGGGGGCAGGAAGATATAGGCTGTTGGTTAACTAGGATCTGCGGCCTATCTTGTAGGTAGGGAAATGGGCAGACTAGATGGGCCTAGCGGTCCTTATCTGCCGTCAAAGTCTATGTTTCTATGATAATGTGGCAACTACTAAGATGCCTCTTCCAAAGAATGTGAAAGCATGGAACCAGAACTTGGAAGTTTTACCTTTGGTCAGTAATCTTCTGAACAATCCATGTGTATTGATACCGAATCTGGATACACAATATTTTGATATCATTGTACAAGATACTGTATCATTCAATATTCAAGAACAACGTATTCCTGGTAATACTGTAACTAATGTAGAGGAAAATATGGACACGAGTAATTCTACTACTATTAAGCAAAAATAAACTATAGTACTGGGAGACTATATGGTGAAACACTTGGATAGGACTATATAATCCAGATTAAAAAAAAAAACAGAACGTTATGGTGTTTCAGAGAAGCAAAGATTGCTGTCATTACACACATGGTTACTGAAATCATACAAAACACAGGAATGAAATCCCTCGTGGTAATAAATGCTGGGACTAACAATATGAGACAAGACCCAGTTCAGAACATTAGGCAACACCCTGTCTCATTACCCAACAAACTGGTAGAACTAGGCTGTAAAATAGCCTCATCAGAAATTCTACCCATTCCAAGAGAAACAAATTATAACCTAAAAAAAAGTGAGGGCCATAAATGAATGGATGAGAAAATGGTGCCCAAGGCAAGGTATAACATGCATAACACACTGGGAAGAGTTTAATCGGATAAGTGAACTATTCTGCTGGGATGGACTACATCTCAGTAAGAACGGTAGCCATCTTCTTGGAAAACAATTTCTTGAACGCATTACATATTTAAACAAAATGAAGGGGGAGGGGTTTACTGCTTATAACACACAATATCGGGGACAAATATAACATCGAACAAAACAACTAACAAAAAACTCGATAAACACTCTAAAAGGGCTAAACAAACTGGAAAGGATAATGGGGACAAAAGGAGACTGACACAAAGGATGATAACACAGAAATTAAGATCTTAGTGGTCAATGCTAGGAGCTTGCATAACAAGGTAGAAGAGCTGAAACATACAGTATACACAGAAAACATTGCAATCTGTGCAGCCACTGAGACCTTGTTTAAAGACAATGACTGAGGAATTGATATCCAGGATGTACAATATTACATAAAAATAGGAGGGCCTAAAGGGGTGGAGGAGTTGTCCTCTATATATCCAAGGAGTACAGAGCACACAAAATGAATGAACATACAGGATCTGGCAATAATGATAGTGAGCTGACATGAGCTAGAATACAATTACCAACAAAGGTACTACCGGTGTGTGTGTGTGTGTGTAGGATATCAGTCACCAAGTCTGGATATGGATGAAAACAAAACACTTATTTCTGAAATTGAAAATATGACTATACTAGGAGATTACTTGTTACTGGGTGATTTCAACTTCCCAGCAATTAACTGGGGCACACTTCAGGGGACAAGTGGTATAGAAAATAGGTTTATAGAAAAGACAATATGTCAAACAAAGTACTAGAGGAAATAACATTTTAGATTTGATATCTACTAATGTGGTGGAAGGTATAGAGGACATACAAGTACAACCACTTTTGGGAGACTGTGGCCACCAAACAATACAACTCAAAATCAGGATAGACCGATGGCCAATAAAAGAAAAAAAACAACAATCAGAAACTATTCTAAATCTGACTACAAAGACAGGAAAGAATATCTAAAAGAATGGAATTAGGAAGCAGAAGTAAATAACTTACAGATGGACAACATCTGGGAAAGACTAAAACTGAAAATAGACACCAGTATAAACTGTGCAGCAAACAAAGAAAGGGTCGCTCCAGGGGGAAAGGTGCTAGTAGGTCCACTTCAAATTGAATCAAAACATACAGGACCCAGCACACACACTCCAAGAAAAAGAGACTGCTATAAACAAGCCAGTCCACATCAGGATTTTTTTTTCTTTTATAGCTTCAAAGACATAAAACAGGCGTAGCCCCGGGAGGTCCCCACAAACAAACCAACGTTTCACGCCCCTTACGGACGCTTTGTCAAGGTGTAGTGTATCACACAGTTTTCACTTTAAATATTACACTCTATGAACATAAGTGACCAAACACATGTAAGAATGCCTACCTAAACAAGCAATGTTTACTAGCCACAAAATGCACTGAATTACTTAATTTTAATTGTATTCAGTACTAAAAACAATGATATGCTTATAATTCAGTTTTATACATAACACTCCAGAAGTTAATTTACAAATTATTTTACAGCCCCATGTCTTCTTTATTACACATAGAACATTATTTATTTCATCTATTTAACTCTTAGCGTTCAGGGAACAGTGTCCGAAATTCTCACTGATATCTGACGTGGGAAACGAACTTGCGGACAATAAGACAGAAGAAACAGTCTCTGGTAGCAATTCACCTGTCCGGGAACCCCCTTTTAGTTTTTCAGCTACCATTTTTTCTAACCCTCCGGACACTGATGAATTCCTAACAGAATGGGGAATGTAACTCCGGATACATCATGGAGCAATTCGGACATAGCTGAGCTGTTAACACTCAAGAAGGCATTTGTTGGATATGAGAGGTTGACCTTGAAAGCTTGCAGAGTGTTCTGGCATCATAAAACTATGAAAGCCTACCTAGAGGTGCAGTGTGTGCCAAGAGGACTTTGCATATGGAAATCTCCTGCATTTGGTAAAAATCATGCTGTCTTCATGACTGAATGGAAGGAGAAGCTGCACAAGGGATCGCTAGGACTAGTCAGTTGCATTGTTAGAGACACTGAAAGATTGCAAGTGGAACTTGCGCAGCTTCAGGAAAAAGAAACGGTATGGCACCAATTTTCCTCACATACAGACTTTGAACATTACCAGAAATACCTAAAGGATGCGCTGGAGAAATGTGACATGATCACCAGGGCAAAAAAACGTAAGAAATTTGTAAGTAATGAACAAGATTATAAATTCAATCGAGTTTTCAATTGGCCAAACAAATTGATTTGAAGTCGATTTTAAAGAATACTGAATGTGCCACCAATCAGAATAAGGGTGACTTAAATTCATATGATTCAGATTCAACAGTTTTTTCCAAGGAAGATGAAATGTCTGTAGTAGAGATGTCTGTAGTAGAGACTTCACGGCCCCAATACCACCCCTACTTCCACAGGAGCCTCATAAATTTGCCTGTAACCAACAGAGGAGGAAGGGGCCAAAGAGGATGAGGAGGGGTAAGATGAAGTCAAGGAAGGACATGGAACAACAATTATTACAACAGACAGAACGGCAGGCATGTCCATTTTCAGGAATAAAACTAGGTGATCACAGGGAAGTGGAGGATGAAAATGAACTGAATGATACTGAGTTTCATGATGACAATATTTTGGACAGTGACATTTCTGAAGAACTGAATAGTTTGATTTTAGAGCAGAAACTTTGTCTTTAAATGATTCTGCTGAACAAACACAATGTGATCAAATGTCAATAAATCCGATTATTGGTAGGAATGAAAGGGGTGTAATTTCTCATATTGTCCCCAATGAGGAACATTTACAACTTAAAACAGGGAATGATAATTGCAATCCTGAGAGGGCAGCTGTAACAATTATTATACCATGGACCTCACCCAGTGACCAATCACAGAGGCAGCCTGGCGCCTCACCCCCATTGATTATCTACTGATAATCACTGGAAAACGTGCCAGCCTGCCACTCTCCTGTGCCAACCTATCACTGAAATCCCTCCGACACCTGAAACAACATCAAAGCGCCGCCATACTTCCTCACACTAAAGCCGCTCAGTACCGACAAAACTGATGGAAAAAAAAAAAAAGCATGGAGACATCCTTCGAACTAATAGGCAATGAAGAGCTAGACACAATATTCAGTAGTCTGGAAAAGCAATTTAGTCCTATTCACAAAACTACCGTACTTTGCCAGGACTTACATTCTCCGATACAGCGTCCGTCTTCAACGGCCAAAACCGCCGGCATTTCCATTGCCAGTCTGCCCGCCACAGCATCACCATCTCCCGCAGTGCAGAACTCGAAATCCGCAGTCCTCACCGTCGTCGAGCAACCAGCCAATCCTGAGGGGAAAAAAAGACGTCACCAGGAAGTAACAGACGAAGAAATGTTGCACCTAGAAAGAGAAAGGCATGAGATAGCAACACAAAAGCAAACTCAATGGGCAATAATTGTGTTTTTTGACTGGTGTTCACAAAAAGGTAAACAAATACACTTAAGCACCATTACTCCATCACAATTAAATAATGTACTCCGAGAGTTCTACAGTACAGTCCGTAACAGTGATGGCAATGAATACTATCTCACTAGTTACACATGCCTAAGAGCTGGACTAAATCGATATCTAAACAACCCTCCCCTAAGTCGGAGCTTTAATCTAATGGCTGACACAGAATTCAGCACTGCTAACAACATCTTTAAAGGTGTAGTAAAGCGCTTCAGAAAGGAAGGTAAAGACAAAACTTTGCATCACCCTCCATTAACAATCAATCAGCTCACTCAACTCAGAAATTCTCCAGCCTTAACACCAGACACAGCCACCGGTCTTGTAAAAAAAGTCTGTTTAGACATAGTTTTACATTTTGCTCGCAGAGGAAACGAAGGCATAAGACAGCTGACAACTCAATCCTTCGAAATAAAAATGACAGAAAATGGTGAAGAATATCTAACTAAAAGCTTTAACAAACAAAGTAAAAACCATAAAGAAATAAATGACCCCACAAAACAATTTACCAGAGGATGTATGTTCGCACAACCAAACGATCCTCTCTGCCCACTCATTAGTTATTAGAAATACCTTTCCAAACTACCTACAAATCCACCTTCTCTATTTCTACATCCAAAATATGTGATCAAGCACTCCTCAACGACATGCCAGTCTGGTACACAGCAGAACCCATGGAGTTAACTTCTAGCTAACATGCTTCCTCGTATTTGCAAAAAGCACATTTTGACACTATCTTCACAAACCACAGCTCCTGCCACAGCAGTCACCCTTTAAGCAATTCTGGCATGGAAGCCAGACAAATAATGACTATCACAGGACACAAAAGTGAAGCTTCACTAAGGACCTATTAGAGCCCAAATCTCGAAGAGTTCAAAAAATGGGGAGAAATCATCCGTGGAGATAGCAGCAACGAATATCAATACCCTCCACCCAAACCACACTGTACCAACCAAATCAATAGTGCACAAACAACTCTACATGTACCAACCACTTCTCCTGAAGCACAAAGAAGAACTACAACGAAAATCAACCAGGACAAAAAAACGAATATCTTGCAGCACTTCCTCATCCACCTCAACAAGCTCCGCATCTTTCCACATCCAACGGAAACAACGAATCAGACGACCACCCACGCCCGAAAATACCGTCCATAGAAAAGCTCGTAAACTACGGAACCATAAATTTCAACTTCAAATAGCAAGCAAGGCAGCATACCTTTTGAATGATTCCTCCATTTAAAAAAACATAAATAACCACTCTTTCTTTTTCCTCCTCTCCAACAGGTCACACCACGCACGTACAACGTCGACAGCACGATAGCATTTAAAGCAACAGAGCCTGCACTAGAAAACCTACAAATTCTGCTTACAATTTATGAACTTTTACAAAATAAACAGTGCAGTTTATCAGTTCTCAGTTAAAAATACCTAAATGTTCATCTGTGTTCCACTGTTAAACAACAAAGAGTGCACTTACAACCTTCATCTATTAAAATCACTTTAACTGTGTACCTGTGCATTCCTTTTCACAATAAATTAATTTTTCTATTGCAACCAATGGACTACTTTTCTTAGTGGATGAATATCTCATCTATAAAAATTTTTTTTTAAATAAAACTAAACAAAAATCTCAACAATTCCCTAAATCTACAACAATTTGCCATGGTACAATCGCAATAAGCCACAAGGTGTATGGGTTATACGAGGATTACGGCTGGCAGATTACCCACTCGGTGCAAACCACCCCAGCCGTGGTAAATCCCCCGATAACCCACACCCCCTCATGGCTTATTGCTTAAATAACGACCTGTCTTTACACTGTTGAGACTGATGCTGATTTAATTGATAATGTGATCAATCTAGCTGACTATCTTTTAAATAATGCTGAAAGAGATGTACTAATTACCAGGTTTGAGTTACGTTCCATATACCAACATTAATAGATTTGAGACTTTTATAGACCTCAATAAATTTGCAAGATTGTTGAACTTGAGATGCTTTTTCCATTTAAAGGAAAGCAGGGAAATGAATGTGAGTGTAGGCTTAAATAGTGGGGACAAGATAAATGAAAATGAGATGGATTTTGGATCCGACAGTGAACAAAGTGAGTCAATTAAGTCAGGATTAAGGAAGAGGTCTATTTTTATTCTACCTATGAACCCTGCAGTAAATGCTTTTTATAAAGCTGGTACTGTATATTTAGAAAAAGATTACAAAAATAATAACAAGAGCAGTGGGTTCAATAATTTTTCACAAGTTGACAGAACTGTTCTTAGAAAACTGAGTGCTGTTAATCAGATCACGGTAAAGCCTATTGATAAAGGGGGCAGTATTGTGGTGATGAACACCAGTGATTATATAAAAAAAAGACAACTCTCTGATAGGGAAACATATAGACCATTAGCAAGTGGCAACACCTGTGAACGTAAAAGACAAGTGGATTTATTTATAAGAAGAGCATTTGAAGCAGGACACATAACAGAAAAAGAAGTAGATTTTTTCACGACAGAATATTCTTTGAGATCAGTATTCTATCTATTAAAAAAGGTTCATAAAACTTTAGTGGACCCCCCATGAAGACCAGTTATTTCTGGGCAAGGTTCACTCACAGAACCACTGTCACAATTCATTGACTGTCATGTAAAAAACAGTGTTAGGGAACTAAGAACCCATTTGAAAGACAGCAGGGATATTAATTTAACATCAGAAATGGTAGCAAGGGATAATAGGCCGTTAAGTCACAATGGATGTGACAAGTCTTTACACTAACATAATACATTCTTTTGGATTAAAAAGTTTACAACATTTGTTGGATCTAAGAGAAAGTAAGGTACCAGCAACTGATTTTTTGGTTAATATGGTGAATATTGTATTGGACAGTAACATGTTCAGCTTTATGGGGAAATACTACATACAATGAAGTGGGACAGCAATGGGGGCAACATTTGCCCAACTATGCAAACTTGCCAATGGGTTTCTGGGAAAAACAAGTGATTTATTCAGAACAAAATACATTTAAAGGGAATACAGTTTTACAGGTAATGTGTTGATGATTGTATTATGATTTGGGCTGGTACTGAGACAGAACTTTGGGATTTCAAAACATTTTTAGAGGGACAACAGACTAAATTTAAATTTGATTTTAAGTTTAGCAGAGAAAAAAATAAACTTTCTGGACTTAACTGTTTATAGGAATTCAAATGGTGACCTTCTAACTTCCCTTTTCAGAAAGCAAACAGAAACACCCTTTTGAGAGCTAGCAGTTGTCATCCAGCACACATTGCAAAAAAATGTCCCTAAGGGACAGTATATGTGTATCAAACGCAATTGTACAAAATATTTGAAACACACAGAGGACCTTACAAATCGTTTAAAAGAGAGGGGTTATAACAACAGAAGTTTAGAAAAAGCTAAGGGTGAGGTTGCACAAATCCCTAGAGAACAAATTTTACTTGAAAAAAACAAAGAATTAGTTACCAGATAAAAGAATGAATTTTGTAATAACATGTTCAGCTAAAGCTTATATAATAAAAAAATAGTTTATAAGAATTGGAATATAATTAAAATTGAACCTTGTTTAAAAGACATTTCAGAAACATTGATGAGCATCACATATAGAAGGGCACATAATGTGAAGGACTTTGTTGTACATAGTGTACAACCAATACAAAAGAAATAACTTTTTTTTGTTCCCCAACACCTGGCTGCACTCGCTGTGGCAGATGCGAGTATTGTGCCTCAGCAAATAAAACCAAGGCTTTCATTAGTGTAAAGGATGGAAAGGAATTTAAGATCTTAAATCGTATTACCTGTGATACCCAAAATGTTATTTATCTTCTATTCTGCAGCTGCGGTGTATATTATGTAGGGAGGACAAAATGAAAATTCAAAGAACGGGTGGGGGGACATATGAGGCCACTGCAAATAAAAATCATAAATATGCTATGGCCCTGCATATAAACACTGCTATAGAGAGTTCACAACATATTCCAATTTTCACAGGAATAAACAGAGTAAGTTTGGGATCTAGGGGAAGAGATATTGAAACAAAACTGGCGAATTGTGAATCATACTGGATTTATCAGTTAGGGGCGCTTAGCAGGCCTGGCTTAAATGATCAAATAGAACTGGCCAGACTGTTATACTGAATGAAAAGCACCCCCAGTTCTTTAAGGATAGTTAAAACAGCATTCAACCTTTTCCATCTCTCACCCAACTCTTAAAGATAGCTTAACATCTTAAATTGTCTTCTCACTTTTCTCCATTTACTCTAAAATAAATAATAAAAAATAAAACTAAGTTTTCATCTTTTGCTTAGAAATTCATAAGAGGTTCATTTTCCTTAATAATCTCCCCCCACCCCCAACTCCCCTAGCACAAACTTATGGCTCAAACTCTTTAAGGATACAAAGTTAAGAGTTAAATTGTTTGTGGGGGCCTCCCGGGGCTACACCTGTTTTATGTCTTTGAAGCAATAAAATAAAAAAATCCTGATGTGGACTGGCTTGTTTATAGCAGTCTCTTCTTTTCTCGGGGTGTGTGTGTTGGGTCCTGTATGTTTTGTACTAGTACAAACTGTTGGGTCCTAAAAATAAGAACAAAATACAACCAAAACAATAGAGTACCACCATGGTGGAATAACACCACACAAACACTAGGAAAAACAAAAAAATACATCTAAAATAAAAAATTAAAAAAATACAATTGCAGCAATATAAAAAAGTTGCAAATAAAACAGAGAAAGTTAAGAAGCGGATTATATCTTGCCACAGCAGTAAACGACAACAAAAAGAAATTCTATAATTATGCAGGGTCATTAAAGGGTGGTCATCAAACTACTGGACCACTTGAAATCCAAGGTAAAATACAAAATGAATGTCAAATAGCAAATGAGTTAAATAACTATTTAATTAATATTTATACACCAAAAGAGACTGTTAAAAAGAAGGATGCAAAACCAGAACAACACATAACATTTATAGCTAAAGAGGTAAAACAAGCAATTAAAATTATTAAACCAAGTAGTTCTGCTGGTTCAGATAATATCCACCCAAAATTGCTTTAAGAGCTAGTGGATGAACTAGGGGGCCACTGACATGCCTGTTTAATGCCTTGTTAAGTGAAGGTAGGGCTTTGAATGAATGGAAGGATGGTACAATCACCCCGCTATATAAAGGAGGTGGAAAAAAGGAAGTCCAGAATTGCAGATCTATAAGTTTGATTTCTGCTGTGGGCAAACTGCTCAAGAGATTAAAACAGAGGTGTATACAGTATAATTACACATATACATCAGAACGGACTAGCTGATATAACACAACATGGCTTCAGTACAGGAAAGTCCTGCTTAAGAAATTTACTACAATTCTTCAAACCTGTTAGTGTAGCCCTGGACGGTATACCCACCCAACAGCGACAGTTCAAAAGCGAGGTTCCCCACAGTGACTACAGCGCCATGCCGCTGTCGGGGACCTGCTGGAACCGGGCATTGTCTGTGGGGTCCTGCACCCAGATCAGCTCGGACAGGTTGATAATCGCATAGTAGAGAAGTGCGAAAGTCTTGAACCCTGGGCGGGTTTGGGGTAAGACCCCGAAGAAAGCACTTTGTGTGCTGACAAACCAGCAGCCAACTGTTAAATGCAGTCGACCTGCCACATTGTCGGGGCGTTCGACGAAAAATTTGTCAAACACTCGTCGTGGATCCGCCCTGGACAACGGCTTGCCTGTTGACATTGTGTTTTTGGACTACGCGAAGGCGTTTGACACTTTGTCCCATAGAATATTAATAGAACAATTAGACAGGCTTAGATTTAATACTAACATTGTAGCATGGATCACCTCGTGGTTAAATGAAAGAAGAAGACAGAGTGTGGGAATCAGGGGTAACATGTCTCCTTGGAGGTATGTCACCAGTAGTGTCCCCCAGGGCTCTGTACTGGGACCCACACTATTCAACATATTGGTGTCAACCATGTAGACTGATAGTACATCTTGTATATGCAAATATGCAGATGACTGCAAGTTAGGCAGTATAGTAAAATGACAAAACGTCGGGACAATACTTCCAAGACAGCATAATGAAACTGGAAATCTGGGCTAAAAAAAATGTCATTTAATGCAAAAAAATGCAAGGTTATGCAATTGGGACATAACAACCAAAGAAGAATCTATAAATTAAATGATACTATTTTACAAGAGACAACCAGTGAAAAAGATCTGGGTATAATAATCTTGAATAATTTACGATTTAAATTACACAAAATAAATGCAGTCAAGAAATATCAAAGGATAGTGGGATATATATTAAAAAGTATTCAAAGCAGAGATCCAGAGGAAATTATTCCCGTATTCCAGTTTGGTTAGACCACATTTGGAGTATTGTTCCCCATTCTGTGCACCACAAAGTTCAAAAAAAAAGGAAAAAAATGAGAGAGTGTAGAGAAAGATAACTAAAATGGTTAAAAATATGAAACATCTTCCATATGGGGGAAGACTGAGTAAACTGGGTTTGTACTTGGAATATAGGGGAATAAGAGGAGCACTTTGGGTAGCCTATACTGCGATCAAAAATGAGTTTACATTAGAAATAATTAGTCTCGTTAAACAATCTGTCATTAAAAAAGCCAGATCACATAACCACAAATTGAGTGGAAACAAATGTACAACAGTTAAAAAAGTGAATGGTACACCAAAAGAATAGTTAATACTTGGAATACACTACCAGAGTATGTGGTGAATAGTCCTACAATGGACACTTTCAAAAATAAATTAGACAGATATATGAGTAACTCAAAACACATGTTCCAGCCGGCCCGGTGGTGCTGAGGGTTGAGGCGCTGGACGCCACATCTCGCATCACGACAGCGACCCGGGTTCAGGAACGGACTCGGGCTGCCGGGGGCTGGCAGAGGGAAGGAAGGATTGAGCGTCCCGCAACAGCTCTCCTTCCTTCGGGGTGGGTGTGGGACACATGTGGCGCTACAGTGAGCGGAGGCTGGGTGCCTGACAGTAGCGGGTGCAGCTGACGGGAAGGAGAGCCAGTGGACGTCTGCACACAGGTGCGCTGACGTCATTGCAGTTCCGGCTCACCAGTGGGCAAAAATACAAGAAAAATCAGGGAACCTCCACCTCTATGAAGCCCTCCCCGGGCGTCCTTGACCTCTGTCATCGGATCCCCCAACCAGATAATGGTTCCATGGACTGGATTAAGGGGCACCAGTTCCGCGGCCCCACCCTCTGGGGGGAAAGCCAGGGGTGACCGGGGGATCACGGCAGACAGTAGGTGGAAGACCGGGGGCCGTGACCAGGGCGGATACCTGGTGGTAGGAGTCCCGTAAAAATAATAATAAATAAAACAAATGTTCCACTAATAGTGGTGGCGAGTTAATACAAAAGTCACAGACCTAATAAAACTAGTAACATATCTATGAACCTATGAACAAAAAGGGGGACAGTGTATATTTAAGCAATGAACCAAGAAAGGGTGTGGGTTATGCTCGGATTTACCTATGCCAAGTATGGTTTGGTCACCCCTTAAGCACACCCCATTCCATGAGAAAATTAGCTGAACTGGGTACAGCATACGAGAACGGGGTGAGTGTTAGGGTTAACAACCCCAAGGCACACCCCATGAATGTTGCTGCCTGAAAGGTGGAGTGGGGTGTTGACACCCTAACACGACAATTCCCTACTTTTGACACTGGAACCCTAACTAGTGCATTAACAAATTTGTTTGCAAAGAATTTCCTTACTTTTTGAGATATAATAATCATACCCTAAAGTGTTTGTGGGAGCGCAGGTCCCATTTTTGGCCAAAATAAAAATATTACCTCAGGTGGCCGAAAAGTCTATCGTTGACCTTTCACCCCAGCTCCATAAATCATCACCTCAGGTGGCCAAAACAAGCACTGTGGACCTTTCAAACCGGCTCCATAAATCATCCTTAACTCACTGTTGGCCAAAATAAAAAATATCAACTCAGGTGGCCTAACCAAGCACAGCATATCTCTCACCATGGCTCCCCAAATCACCATAAATCCATTTTTAGGCAAAAAAAAAAAATATCACCTCAGGTGGTCTAAACGACCACCGCGGACCTATCACCCCAGCTCCATAAATCACTTGGAACCCATTTTGGGCCAGAATAAAAACATCACCTCAGATGGCCTAAATGACCACAGTGGACTTTTCACTTTGGCTCACTAAATAAGTTGGAAGCCATTTTTGGCCAAAATAAAAATATCACCTTAGGTGGCCTAATAGACCACCGTGGATTTTTCAACCCAGCTCCATAAATCACCTGGAACCCATTTGGGGCCAAAATAAAAATATCTCCTCAAGTGATCTAAATGAGCACCGCAGATCGTTCACCATGGTTCCTAACATCACCCAGAATTAATTTCCGGACAAAATAAACATATCATCTCAGGTGGCCGAAATAACCATTGTGGAGCTTTCACCCCAGCTTTATAAATCACCTGGAACCCATTTTCAGACAATATCAAAATATCACCTTAGGCGGCCTAATTGAGCACTGCAGACCTTTCACCATGGCTCCCCAAATTACCCGGAATCCATTTTTGGGAAAAATAAAGCTATCACATCAGGTGGCCTAAAAGACCACCACAGACATTTTACGCCAGCTCCATAAATCACCTGGAACCCATTTTTGGCCAAAATAAAAATACTACCTCAGGTAGACTAAAGGACCATCGCAGACCTTTTACTCGGTTCCATAAATTACCTGTAACCCGTTGTTGACCAAAATAAAAATATCACTTCAGGTGGCCGAAACAAGCAATACAGACCTTTCTGCATGGCTCCCCAAATCACCTGGAATCCATTTTTAGGCAAAATAAAAATATCCCCGCAGGTGGCCTAAATGACCACTGCTGACCTTTCACCCTGGCTCCATAAATCACCTGGAACTCATTTTTGGCCAAAATATAAATATCACCTCAAATTGCCAAAATAACCACTGCAGACTTTTCTCCCTGGCTCCAAAAATCACCTAGACGCATTTTTGGCCAAAATAAACTTCTTCTCTCAGGTGACCTAAATGAGCATGACAGACATTTCACCATGGTTCGCCAAATCACTTGGAAACCACTTCTGGGCAAAATAAAAAATATCACCTCAGGAGGTCTAAATGGCCACCATGGATGTATCACCCCAGCTCCATATATCACCTGGAACTAATTTTTGGCCAAAATAAAAATATCACCTCTGGTGGCCTAAACGAACACAGCAGACCTTTCATCACAGCTCCACAAATCAACTGGAACCCATTTTGGGGCAAAATAAAAATATCTTCTTACGAGGCCTATACGACTACCTCGGACCTTTCACCCTGGCTCCATATATCACCAGGAACCCATTTAGTCTAGAATAAAAATATCACCTCAGGTGGCCTTAACGAGCACCGCAGATCTTTCACCCCACCTCCACAACTCACTTGGAACCCATTTTGGGCTAAATAAAAATATCACCTCGTGCCCTAAACCTTGGACCTTTCACCCGGCTCCATATATCATCAGAAACCCGTTTAGGCCAAAATAAAAATATCACCTCGGGTGGCCTTAACAAGCACCGCAGACCTTTCACCCCAGCTTCATAAATCACCTGGAACCCATTTTTGGCCACAATAAAAAAAAAAAATCATCTCAGGTGGCCTAAACTAGCATCACAGATCTTTCACCATGACCCACCAAATCATCCTGAATCAATTTTTGTGCAAAATAAAAAAATAACCTCAAGTGGCCTAAACCCCCAACAGACAGCCCCACGGGCCTTTCACCCCAGCTCCATAAATCACCTGGAACCCATTTTTGGCAACAATAAAAATATCACCTCAGGTGGCATAAACGAGCACCACTGACCTTGCACCATGGCTCTCCAAATCACCAGGAATCCACTTTTGGGCAAAACAAAAATATCACCAAGGTTCAAATCCTGCCCAAAAGGTGATTTTGCACAGGTACCACGAAATCACATTCCAGGACGTACAAAACATTTTGGTAAGGATTTGAAAAATGACAGTCGTCACATAATTTGGGGCAAAAATATCGAAAATTACCAAAGTTACGAGCCTGAGTTCGCAAGATTCAACATAGGCTCATGACTTAATATTTTTACACAAAATTTTCAGCATAGCCTTCTCCTGACCAGACCTCATGAGCAATGACAGAGAAAATTTCAGATGTTGCTTGGAAGGTGATTTCACGCAGGGACCATGAAACCGCCTTCCGGGATATTAAAAAAAAAACATTTTGGCCAGGATTTGAAAAATTACAGCTGTCACATTCATGAGGTGCTATTAAGATATGGCTATGTTGCAAATAAAGGGTAAAAATATCATAAATTACCAAAGTTACGAGGCTGCAGTTGTAAAATTTAACATAAGCTCATAATTGTAATTTTATTTAAATATTTTTACACCAGTTTTTCAACATAGCCTTATTATAACTGCACCTCATGAACAAAGGCAGAGAACATTTTTAATTCCTGCCCAACAGGGGATTTCTTGCAGGGACCACAACATTACCTTTTTGGGACAGATCTGCCTAATGTCAGCTCATTTGTTCATGAGGTAGGGTCCCAAAGGAGGCATGTTGAAAATTTGGGCAAAAATATGCAAAAATGTCACAAGTTATGCCACTTAGTTCAAAAGTCCATTGAAATACACTGAACAGCGTATCTGCTGGACAGTGTCGCGGTGGTTGAACACTGAAAGCCACGCATGGGATGACTTCCACGGCATACACTAAATACAAACACAAAAACTCTATGGGGTCGGGAGGGGAGTATAATAGCACAACCTCTCAACCTGCCAGTCCCCAGGTGAGGGACGCCACCCACTAAAACTAGGGACAAATGCTCAAAATCAGGGGCGCCATTTTTTACTCGACCTATAGCACAGTGCCACAAGGTTTGTATCCATGCAAATGCAACAAAAATAATAGATCTGTTAAATATTTCATAATGTAGTAAACAACACAACGTGATGCTTCACATGGCATAACTCTTTGGAAACTTTATTTTTTGCCCATTTATAATTCTGTAGAAAAACAATAACCTTAACTAATATCATTGCAAAAACTTTGTTAATGCACCATTAGGGTTGAACTGTCAAAAGTAGGGAAATACAACCTTAGGGTTCCCAAGCCTAAGACCCCACTCTTACTGTGCATGCTGGAGCAGGCATGAGGGAAATTTAAAGTTCCCAATCCCTACACCCCACCCCCTCCCTCAGCTTCCAACTCTTAATATCCAACTCCACCATACATGCAGGAACAGCTGTGATGGGTGTTCCTTGGCATTTTGAACCTTAATGCTCACCCCATTCCAAGACTAACTAAGGTCACATGGGAAAAGAATGGGGTGAGAATTGGGGTTCGAAATGTCAAGACACCCATTACAGCTGTTCCTACATGCACAGTGGAGCTGGGAACTTTAAGTTCCCCTCATGCCTGTTCTTGCATGCTCAATAGGGTCTTAGGCTTGGGAACCCTAAGGTCGTATTTCCCTACTTTTGACAGTCCACCCTAATGGTGCATTAACATTTTTGCAATGAATTTCCTTACTTTTTCACATAGTTTATTTGTAACCTTACTAGGGCAGAGAGAACTATTTTCAACATGTCCATTTTGGAACCCCACATCATGAACATTGCTACTGTTATTTTGTTCATGTATCCAGAAAGGTGATTTCACACAGTGATGGCGGCAATCTCACGACACAAGTGCGAAAAGATATTTCAGGCAGAATCAGAAGAATGACAGCTTTACTATTCACCAGGTGGTGTGAAAAATTGACAATGCTGAAAATCTGGCGTGAACATATTAAAAACTGGCGAAGTTACAAGCGCAAGTACAAACTGCAAAACGCACACTCATAACATGGTCATTTTTGGGAATTTTTTCACCAAATTATCAACATGGGCTTTTTAGAGCTCCACCTCATGGACGCTGCTACTCTCATTTTGTTCATTAGTCCCAAAAAGTGATTTTGCACAGTGACTGTGCCATTCTGCACAAAACAGGTGCTAAAACATGTTTCAGGTAGGATGCAAAGAGTGACAGTTGTACTGTTCATGAGGCGGTGTGAACAAATTGACAATGTTGAAAATCTGGAGTGAAAATATAAAAAATTGGCAAAGTTCTGAGAGTGCGTAGAAAGTGAGCAACGAATGCTCGTAACACAGTCATTGTTTGGAATTTTTTCATCAAATTTTCAACATGGGCTTTTTAGGAACTCAACTATTGTCACTATTAATAGGATGAAAAAAAGGTGTATGCCCATGCGTACTCCTATGTGGTTAGGTAATAGTTTAGTTTCCTGCCATCAAGCATTAATTTATCAATACCTCTTTTAAAGGCCACTCTATTATTACGGAGGACCAGACTGTCAGGTAAACAGTTCCATATGTTTACCACTCTTTCAGTAAAGAAGAACTTCCTTTTATTTGTTCTAAAAGTGCTACCCTGGACTTGTAGTGAATGTCCCCTGGTATGTGAGCTGTAATTTTTAAATCCGATACCCAATTCCTCTCTTAGAGAGTTATTTTTAATAATGCCATAGTACAGCAGTAAGTCCCCTCGTACTCTCCTGTCCTCCAAGAAGTACAGACCTAATTTGTAGATTCTTTCTTTATTTGTAAGATTTTAAACATTAGATACTATTCTTGTCATGCCACGCTGTACACTTTCTATCCTTGCAATGTCACCCTTTTTCTGTGGTTTCCATAACTGACTACAGTGATCTAGATGTGGTCTAACATAAGATATGTACGAGGGTAATATTACCTCAGCCCTCCTGCTCTTTGTGCTTCTACGTATTGAACCTACCACTCTATTGGCTCTAGAGGTGGCATCAGTATAGTGCGTGCCAAAGTCCAGATTGCTGTCTATAAGCACACCTAAATCCCTATCACTAGTTGAGTCTTTAAATAAAGTATTGCTGAGTGTGTACTGTACATGTTTATTGTTTTTCCCTAGGTGCAGGACACAGCACTTTTCAGTTTTGAAAGTCATCCCCAGCTCATATGCCCCGTGGGTTATTATTAGGTTTAAGTCGTGTTGAAAAGAGTTAATGTTCTCCTGTGTTTCTCAGGGTCCGCCTAACTTAGTATCATCCGGTTTTTCAATCAGTTTATTTTGGAGATTGCCCCCATGGTCAGCTATGAATAACAGGAACAGCACAGGGCCCAAAACAGAGCCCTGTGGCACTCCACTGGTCACCATACCCTCCTCGGACAGAAAACCATTAATGTACACCTTTTGCATCCTACCAGACAGCCAGTTGCATATCCAGTTTATTAAAGTCAGGTCTATGTTTAATGACCTTAGTTTATAGGGTATGGCCCAGTGTGGGACGGTGTCAAATGCTCTGCAAAAGTCTAACAATATGACATCTGCTGGTATGCCCTTGTCTAAGAGTTAACTAAATGTATCATAAAAAGAGACTAAGTTAGTAAGACATGAGTGGCCTACCGTGAACCCACATTGTGTAATATCCCCCATGTTGGTGGATTTAATGTGTTCATATATTTTACCTTTAATTGATTCAAATATTTTGCCTGGAACTAATGTCAGGCTAAAGGGCCTAACATTTCTAATGTTGTTTTTAGGGCTCTTTTTATGTATCAGGGTTATCTTAGCAGTTTTCCAATCTGCAGGTACTTTGCCCATCCTCAGTAGCTTATTAAAAAATATCTCTAACCATTTGGGGAGTGATATTATCCATGCCTGGGGCCCCATATTTCTTTAGCTGTTCAATTTTCTCTATTATATCATCTCTAATACATACTGGAACCACTTCATTATTGAGTTGCGTTATCCCAGGATTACTGGGTTCAGCATAAATTGAACAGAAATAGTTATAGAAAATATTTGCCATACTTTTGGGTTCAGATGTGATATCATTATTCTCGATAACTGAAGTAAATCCTGTGTTAGACTTCTTAAGTGAGTTAATATAACCATAAAATTGTTTACTGCTGCCCTTATTTGCAGTCTGAACAATCATGAACACTGGCACTGTCTGTTAATCGTTCCCGAAAGGTGATTTCACACAGCGAATATGAAATCACCTTACAGGTCTGGTTAATGCAATGACAGTGACAGTGTTCATGAGGTGGGGTCCCAAAAAGCAAATGTTGAAAATTTGGTGCAAAAAGTCCATAAAATGTCTAAGATATTAACATAAGCTCAAAACACCATTCACTGCCATTATACGGCACCTAATTTGATACTTCAGTTTGCGGTTTGGCTTTGAAAAGTGCAGACGTGTCTTGCTCCACAGAAGGCGACAGCGCCAGGCCTCAGAGGTAATATGGGGCAGAGGGTTACACAAAGGAGGGTTAGGATGGGGAAGAGAGGTGGGGAGATGACGAGGGACCATTTTCTTGATTACAGGTTTAATTAAAAAAAAAAAACATCAGGGGACCATTTTCTTGTTTTACAGGGATACAAACTTTTTGTGAACACTGGGGTGGGCTCCCCAGTGTTCCAGAGTGGCGGTGGGGGAAGAAGCATGACTGGGGACACTAGGAGTAGGCTCCACAGCGTCTGACGCTATGAGGGGATCTTCAGCATGGGGATTGGGCACCCTGATGTCAGAGAATAATAAAAGTTTATTTTGGGACACTGGAGGTGGGCACTCCAGTGTTCGACCCTATGCGGGGATCTCTGACATGGGGACTGAGCACCCAGATGTCAGAGAATAACAGAAGTTTATTTTGGGACACTGGGAGTTGGCTCCCTAGTGTCCCACTACGAGGGACCATTTCCCTTTTTGTTTTTGGGGGAGGGGGGGAATTATGGAATCTCTTGTGAAAGAAATAACTGTTGAGTACCTACAGGTCAGCAGGGCACAGGACCCAAGGCAGCATGGATTCACAGCGGAAAGGTCATATCAGTCAAATCTAATAGATTTCTTTAACTGAGTGACCAAAGTAGTAGACCAGGGAGGGGCAGTAGATGTGGCCTGCCTAGACTTTAGCAAGGCATCTGACACAGTCACACACAAAAGATTAATAAACAAGTTATCCAGCCTGAGTGTGGGTCAAAGGGTGGTAGCCTGGGTAAAAAAAATTGGCTGGACAACAGAATGCAGAGGATAACAGTAAGCAGAGTCCACTCCAAGGAAAGGGGGGTTACTAGTGGGGTACCTCAGGGTTCAGTACTGGGAACGGTCCTCTTTAATGTCTTTATAGGTGACATTGCGGAAGGGCTGGAAAGAAAATTACGTCTCCTTGCAGAAGACACAAAGATCTGCAAAAGGGTTGATATACAATGGGGGTGGAAAGGATGAGAAGGGACTTGGCAAGATTGGAGGAATGGTCACAAGTATGGCAGCTTAGATTCAATGCAAAGAAGTGCAAAGTAATGCACTTGGAAAACAAAAACCCAGGGAAAGAGTACACAGTGAGGGGGAGGGTACTAACAACAACAAAAATGGAACGGGACTTGGGAGCAGTCATATCAGATGACCTAAAGGTAGGCAAGCATTGTGAGAAGGCAGTAAGGAGAACTGGGCGAATACTATGATGCATAGGGAGAGACAACACCAGTAGAAAACAGGAAGTTTTTATCCCCCTGTCCAGGCAGTTGATGAGACCCCATCTGGAGTACTGTGTGCAGTTCTGGAGACCCCATCTCCGCAAGGACATAGACAGGATGGAGGCAGTCCAGAGGAGGGCAACTAAAATGGTGTAGGGTCCGCACCAGAAGTCATATGAAAAGAAATTAAAGAAGCTTAATATGTATATCCTAGAGAAAAGGAGGGAGGGGGGGACATGATAAAACTTTCAAATACCTCAAGGGAATCAACAAATTCCAAGAGGGGAGCATCTTTTAGAAAAAGACATGTGCAAGAACAAGGGAGCACAATTTGAAAATAGAAGGGCGCGGCTCAGGGGCAACAAGAGGAAGTATTTTTTCACAGAGAGGGTGGTGGACACATGGAACAGCCTTCCAGAGGAGGCAGTGGGGTCAGAAATAGTGGGGAAATTCAAGAATGCATGGGACAGACATGAGACAATTCTAGTGGGGGGGGGGGTTAAAAGACGTAGGCTGTTGGTTAGCTAGGATCTGCAGCTTATCCGAAAGGTAGGGAAATGGGAAGACTGGGTGGACCAAGCAGTTCTTATCTCATTATGACCAGATGGCGCCATATGACATCATAATAATTATAGCTGTTTTCCCTGATGACACCATATGGCGTCATATGAACCCTGCAGGTTTTCCCTGATGATGCCATTTGCTGTCACTAGCTTTTTCTGCTTGTAGCTTTAAGAATTGATAGCTTAGCTTCGCTTGGGTTGTATTAGCCAATAGTGTACATCCTTACATATGGTTTGAGCTCCTTTGTAAAATAGCTTCCTACTGTACTTTAGTCAGCATTTCTCATTTATTTCCTGACTACTGTCCAATCTGCTATGAAAAAAAAATTATGCTCACTTTGCCTGTTGTTGTCAAGCTGCCTCAGCATTCTGACACGTCACAGAACCAGCCCGCCAGTCAGAGAAGACGCTGCTCCAGTCAAACATGCTGGTAGATTGTTTGCATCATTCAGCAATGGCAGTTGTCTACCAGCTTAGGGAAGGTATGTTTCGGCCCGAAAACTTTAATTTTATTTTCTATATAGTTATTATATTTATAGTCATTTCTCTAAGTTTTCCGTTTTTTTTGTTGGTTTTATCTGCAGGGTGTCCATGGTGTCTTAGACTGTGATAACTGGAGCAGAAAGTCGCCAGACAACCTGTGAGGAAAGCAGTTGTAAATTACAATTATTTAGGTTTGCTGAAGGCAAATAGTTTGGAGCTGATCATGGTTTGTGACTTTATATTGATGGCAATAGTTTTTATCTAATCGCAGTTTTTCATCTGACTGGTCATCTCACAGGTCGGCGATCTCCCTGTTGCAATAAATTACTGTGTCCCTCTTAGGAAGTGGAAGCAAGTTTTGTGGCTTCAGCACTTCATGTTGATGTGCTTTTAGCTGTATTTGCATATTTAAAAAGATAGTATGTGTTTTGATGCACTGCAGTTCTGGTGAAACTGCCATTCTGTCCCTGAGGTAGTATTTAACTCATTTTACTTTTGTTCTCCCCGGACTGTGCATTCATCATTAGCGTGGTGCTGCATATGATCATAAGGGGAATTATTTATAGCTCAAACACGGCTGGCTCGTTCATACTGTCATCAGGGTTAAGTAACTGCCGGATCTGCTCATATGCTGCAAGGTTTATTTTGAAAGAAAACATGAGTCGTTTAGCATGTCATCAGCCTTCACTAAGTCCTGCGTCATCTGATGTTGTATAGTTATTTTTAATGCAAACATAGCTCATAAAAGCAGCAATCTGCTTGATCTTTTCTGATGTTGTGTAGATTATATATACAATAATGGATAGGGAAGTGTGCTTAATGAGAAATTAATGGTTGCCCGAGTGTGGGATGCTACATAAACCCCGAGGGCGAAGCCAGAGGGGTTTATTAAAGCATCCCACACTGAGGGCAACCATTAATTTCAAATTTAAAAACACTTCCCCATCTTTTATTATTTATAATTGCTGGGCAGCAATTTTTAGCAACCCTGAGTCTGAAACACAGAGATACACTGACACTGTCTCTCAGTCACACACACACACACACACACACACACACACACACACACACACACACACACAGTGTTGCTGTCAAAAAAGTTTATTTCTTGTGAGGAGAATGTTTGTTTAGCCCTTTTTGTTTTGTGTCCCTCAAACTGCAGTCACATTTGTTTCTTTTACTTGCAACAGATCTTACCTCCAAGAAGCGCCGCAGAGCTATTACTCGAGGCAGTGAAGCAGTGTGGAGCTGTTTTGTAGGCGGGTCAGTACCAGGTCAGTCCTTCGCCTCCACGGGCTCGTGGCGGCTGCTATTCCAACAGTCCCTAGCGCTCGGCTCCATATGAGGATCTCTCAGTGGACGCTTCGGTCTCAGTGGGACCAGCTGTTGGACGACCTAGACCAAGAAGTCCTGGTTTCCAACCCAATGGTTTGGGACTTGGAGTGGTGGATGGTTCAGGAGAATCTTTGCCGGGGAGTTCCTTTCTGCCTCAAACCTCCCTCCCAAACCTGACAACAGACACCTCTGGGAGAGGGTTGGGGAGCCCATCTAGGGTCTCACAGGACTCAGGTCTCCTGGTCCAGGCTTGTACAGACTCTTCATATAATCGTGCTCGAGCTCAGAGCCGTGCTGTATGCTCTCCAAGCTCTGAATTTGTATGTGCTTCCCGGTCATCTGGCGGTCCAGACAGACAACATGTACGTAGTCTGGTACATCAACAAACAGGGAGGAACGTGTTCCTACTCTCTATGTAGGGAGTAAATGAGAGTTTGGGATTGGGTGGTGCAACACAACCTTCACCTGATGGCGGTTCATGTTCCAGGGGTCGAAACCACACTAGCAGACCACCTCAGTCGGTCATCAGCAAAGGCTCACGAATGGGAACCAGATCAGGGGGTAGTAGACGATATCTTCCTGTGCTGGGCAACACCTCAGGTAGACCTGTTCGTGTCTCCTCACAACGCAAAACTTCCTGCCTTCTACTTGCTCACTCCAGGGCGAGGCATTTTTTGGAGGGACGCTCTGTCTCTAGACCGGAAGGACAGATTCGTCTATGCCTTCCCTCCGATTCCCTTGATTCCAAGGGTCTTACACAAACTCAACTCAGAAGGAGCTCGCATGATCCTCATCGCTCCTTTCTGGCCCAGACAAGTTTGGTTCTCTCTTCTGTAACAGTATTCAGAGGAACCTCCTCTTCCACTTCCTCTGTCGCAACGTTTGCTGACCCAGGATCAGGGGACCCTGATTCATCTAGGTCTCAAATCCCTTCAGTTGCATGCATGGCTCCCGCAGACATAGCTCTTACCAGTCCATTCACAGAAGAAAGAGTCCTGAAAGAACTCCTAAAACTCAAGGTGGACAAAGCAATGGGGCCTGACGGGATTCACCCCAGAATCCTAAAAGAACTAAGGGAGGACCTAGTGACACCACTGACCACGCTTTTTAACAGATCATGGCAGGATGGGGCGGTACCTGAGGACTGGAGGAGGGCAGATGTGATTCCCCTTCACAAAAGTGGGAGCAAGGCAGAAGCGGGAAACTACGGACCTGTAAGTTTGACCTCAGTGGTAGGGAAAATGATGGAATCACTTCTGAAAGAAAGAACTGTTGAGTACCTAGAGGCCAGAGGGGCACAGGACCCAAAGCAGCATGGATTTACAGCAGGAAGGTCATGTCAGACGAACCTAATTGATTTCTTCGACTGGGTGACCAAAGTAATAGACCAGGGAGGGGCTATGGATATGGCCTACTTAGACTTTAGCAAGGCATTTGACACAGTCCCGCACAAAAGATTAATAATCAAGTTAGCCAGCCTGGGAGTGGGTCCCAGGGTGGTAGCCTGGGTAACAAACTGGCTGCACAACAGGACACAGAAGGTAATAGTGAATGGAACACATTCCGAAGAAAGGGGGGTTACTAGTGGAGTACCTCAGGGCTCAGTACTGGGTCCAGTCCTCTTTAACATCTTTATAGCTGACATTGCAGAGGGTCTGGAGGGAAAGGTATGCCTCTTTGAAGATGACACAAAGATCTGTAACAGAGTTGATACACAAGGGGGGTAGAAAAGATGAGAAGGGACTTGGCAAGGTTGGAGGAATGGTCAGACATGTGGCAACTTAGATTCAATACAAAGAAGTGCAAAGTAATGCACCTGGGAAACAAAAATCCAGGAGAAGAGTACACAATAGCAGGGGAGGTACTAACAACAACAACAAAATGGAAAGGGACCTGGGGAAATATCAGATGACCTAAAGGTGGGTAAGCAATGTGAAAAGTCAGTAAGGAGAGCCAGGGGGATACTGGGATGCATAGGAAGGGGCATCACAAGTAGAAAAAGGGAAGTGGTTATCCCTCTGTACAGACAGTTGGTGAGACCCCATCTGGAGTACTAGTGCAGTTTGGAGACCTCATCACGCAAGGACATAGACAGGATGGAAGCAGTCCAGAGGAGGGCAACTAAAATGGTGCAGGGTCTGCAGCAGAAGCCATATGAAGAGAGACTGAGAGAGCTTAATATGTATACTCTTGATGAAAGGAGGGACGGGGGGACATGATAGAAGTTCAAGTACCTCAAGGGAATCAACAAAGTCCAGGAGGGTAGCATCTTTCAGAAAAAGAGATGTGTAAGAACAAAGGGGCACAATTTAAAGATAGAGGGGGGACGGCTCAGGAGTAATGTGAGGAAATTTTTTTTCACGGAGAGAGTGGTGGATACATGGAACAGCCTTCCGGAGGAGGTCGTTGGGTCTAAAACAGTGGGGGAATTCAAACATGCATGGGACAGACACAAGGCAATTATAGTTGGGGGTTGCAGGAAGTAGGCTGCTGGTTAACTAGAATCTGCAGCTTATCCAGTAGGTAGGGAAATGGGCAGACTGGGTGAGCCAAGTGGTCCTTATCTGCCGTCAAAGTCTATGTTTCTAAGCCCAATTCGGGGTCTCCTCGCTTGTGGCTGAGATTCTGGTGGAGGCTAGAAAGCCTTCCACTAGATCTACTTACGCCATGAAATGGAAACGGTTCTCAATTTGGCCCTCTTCCAAGGATTTCAAGCCATTCTTGTGCCCTGTTGGGAGAATTCTGGGCTATATGCTTCATTTCTTTGACCTGGGTCTCAGCCATTCCTCTCTGAAAGTTCACATGGCGGCTATTTCCACTTATTATGTTCCTTTTGGGGACAGAACTTTTGTGCAACTGGAAGTCTCTAAGACTTTTCTTAAAGAGGTTCTCCATTTGAGACCCCCTATTCGCACTCCTGCCCCTCCTTGGGATCTTAATTTTATTCTTGAGAAGCTTACCCTGCCTCCTTTTGAACTGGCAGCCTCAGCAGACCGGAATTTCCTATCCTGGAAGACTCTCTTCCTAGTGGCCATTACTTCAGCTCGATGTATTTCCGAGCTTCAGGCCTTGATGTGCAAAATCCCATATTTGCTTTTTCACAGGGAACGAGTGGCTCTGCGTACCAACCCTAAGTTTCTCCCTAAGGTAGTAGCGGAATCTAAGTTGAATCAATCAATTGAGCTACCTGCTTTCTATACGCAACACTCCAATCAAGGGGAGTACCTCTTGCATACTTTGGATGTTCATTGAATTCTGAGATACTACACCACCAGGATGAAGGATCTCAGGAAATCTGATCAGCTTTTTGACTCTTTTGCTCACAAAAGAGAAGGCAATGCCACTACCAAGCAATGCCTATCTAAATGGTTGGCTCATTGTATCACATTCTGTTATGACAAGTGTCACAAAATCCTGCCGGGTCAAGTCAGAGGTCACTCCACTAGGGGTGTCGCTGCCTCTGTGGCTTGTTTCGATAATGTGTCAGCAGCTGACATTTGCGCAGCCACAACTTGGAATTCTGTCCATACCTTTACGAAACACTACAGTTTGGACATTGCCTCTCACCGTAGAGCAGGCTTCGGGTTGGCTGTTGTACAAGGTCTCCTTTCTTGAGACCCTTACAGCCGGAGGTTCTATGGATGTGTAGTTTTCCTCCTCCCGTGTGCTTCTCCCTGTTCCACACTGCTTGGGACTCAGTCCTACATGTAATTACCTACTGCAAGAGCCCTCTCGAAGTAAGATAGTACAGTTACGCAAGAACTTACCGTAACAGTAGACTCTGAGAGGCTCTTGCAGGTAATGCCTTCCCGCCTCCATTCCCTGCGGTTTTTTCAGCTCCTTTCTGTGAAGGAAATATCTGCTTCTCTCATCTTGCCTTTTGGCCATAGGGCGGAAAGAACTAGAAGGTGGGCGGGGACTGCCCCTTTATACTGATGTCGCATGACGTCGGTCACCTGATGTGGGGGCGGTCCCCCACCAGAGACTGCTAGCTAGAAATGTTTCCGTGAGGTCCTGACGCCTCCTGGCTTCAGTCCTATATGTAATTACCTACTGCAAGAGCCTCTCTCGAAGATCTACTGTTACGGTAAGTTTTTACGTAACTGTACTTTCCTGCATGTTCCCATGGGGGGGGTTCCTAAGTCTCTGACCATTCTTGATCTCCCCTTGGCCAGTTTAAATGTCACAGCTGAAGCATTTGAACTCAAACCGTCAGATTCTTTTCGATTCACCACTGAACAGTCAGCCCGGAGAATTCCCTGCTGGGTTCAATTTGTCGTTAAAGTGCCGCTTTTTCTGGTTTCTCGAACAATTTAAACCGTAACCTATCGGTTCAGTCTCTGTCTGTGGTTTCGTGAGTACTAGATAGGCTTATTTTTGTTATTTTTCTGTGTGGAACTTGTAAATGTGGGATCGGTTCGGTTTGAACCGATCAGGTTGTTTTAAAAAGCTTTATTCTGCTTTTAGAGTGTGGTTACCGGTTCTTATCGGTTCTAAAAAAAAATGACTTTATTAAGGTTTTTTTCCATGACCCGTAACACGGTCAGGGACCGATAAGGGTGTCTTGCCTGGCGGATTGCCGAAAAAAGGGTAAGTTTTTGGTTAGGACTGGCCATGCCTGAGAAACCCAAAAGAAAAACCGGGCCCACTCAGTTTCAACACTGTAGTGTGTGTGGGGAAGTCTCTGCTAAAGCTGATCCCCACACCACCTGTGTTTATTGTCTGGGGTTTGACCACCTCGATTCAGACTGCCAGATTTGTAAACATTTCCTGCAGCTACCCTGGAAAAAAGAGTTGGTAGGCTCAGGGCAAGGGAGGCCAAGAAGTCCGCTGACCCGGTTGGCCAGCCCGGTTTGGTTCCAACTGAACCAGAAGGAGTGCCCTCTGACCAGGGCAAAACTTCTTCGGGCCAAAGGAGAACCGATTCCGAGGAGTCGGTTCCAGTTAAGAGAACAAGAAGGGATAAATTAGCCGGTGCGGATCCAAAAGTTCTTTCTCCGACCGCTGATGAAATAGCCAAAATGATAAAAATTGTGCAGTCACTATCCCCGGTCTCGACCGAACCGGCACCATTAGGAAGGCGCTCGGTTCGGTCAGTTCCACCGGTTCCGGATTATGATTTAGAGGAATTTTATGAACCGGAGGAGGAGGAAGGAGAGTATAAGGAAAGTAAGTGTGATTATAAAAGTCTGGATGTGCCCATTGACCCGGACATCTCCCCAGACAGACCTTCAGGGGTGTCTCCTACTAGGCTTTCTGAGTCCCCTTCCCATTTCATGTTTTACAAGAAAGTGGCTGAAACTCTTCAGCTTCCTATGGAAGAAGCTGTGGATGACCAGGAGGAGCCTGACTATGTTGAAATGATGGATATCCCAGAGTCCAGGAGGCTGTCTATTCCCATTCATAAGTCCTTTCGGAAACAGACAATGAAAATTTTAAAGACACCTAATTCTATATCTCCAGTGGATAAGAGAATGGACAAGAGGTATACTCTCTCAGGCTCAGATACAGAGTTCCTTCCCAGCAATGCAGCCATGTTGGGGTAGTGCAGGCTGCAGCCTGTTATAAGGCAAATATACCCTTGGCTTCACACCCCCCAGATAAGGACTCCAGGAGTATTGATGCCATGGCAAAGAAACAGTACATGGCAGCATCCTTGGGACTCAGGCAGGCTAATTATATGGCCTATATAGCTAGATATCAGAAATCTAGATGGAACACTGTAATGGCATTAGCCAAACAGGTCCCTGGCCAGCTTGCCAAGGAGCTGGAGCAGGTGGCTGCAGATGGTATTGAGGTATCCAAGGTGCAATTCCATGCTGCAGTGGACTCCAATGATGTTTCATCTAGAGTCATGGCTACATCTGTGGCCCTTCGTAGGATGGCTTGGCTCAGATGTACTAGCCTGTCTCAGGATACCCAGACTAAGGCCATGGATTTTCCCTTGTTAGGTAATTCTCTGTTTGGGGAGCAAACAGAGAACTCATGAAGAAAATGGATGAGTACAGGACCACCTACAGGAGTGCTCAGGCCAAGGAAAGGCAAGCCACTCCTCAGAGGCAGCATCCCAGGGGCAGGGGCAGGCCTTTTCATAGGCCTTTCTACCTATCCCAGGCCTCCTCTTCTACTTATGCTCATAGGGGGTTCTTTAAAGGGAGAGGCAGATGGGGTACAAGCAGGCCTACTTCCACCCCTCAGCCTAAAGCCCCTGAGAAACAGGCACCCTGATGGGATTGCCAGGGCCGATTCTCCACTACCTGTAGGAGGCAGGCTGGCTTACTTTGTCCAGGACTGGATGTCTTTAACATCTGACAAATGGGTTCTGGAAGTAGTAAGCCAGGGACTAGCTCTCAGCTTCAAAAAATGTCCAAAGATGAGAACTAGATCCTTTCCACCTGGAAATCCTTCAGAGGCACTTGCCCTAGAGGCAGAGGTCTCTTCCCTCTTGGCTCTCAGAGCTATAGAAAGGGTTCCACCCCTACACAAAGGGAAAGAATTGTACTCCAGGTACTTCCTCGCCCCCAAAAAGACAGGAGAATGGCGGCCCATCCTGGATCTCAGATATTTAAACAAGCACCTTTTAAAGCCAAAGTTCAAAATGGTGACTCTGGGAATAATTCTACCCTTTCTAAGGCCAGGGGACTGGCTAGTCTCCCTGGACCTCAAGGATGCCTATTTCCATATTCTCATCAGAAGCTCCCATCGAAAATACCTGGTTCGAGCTGCCCTCAGGCCACTACCAATTCAGAGCAATGCCCTGGCCCAACCTCTGCTCCAAGGGTGTTCACAAATGCCTGGCAGTAGTAGTTGCCTTCCTAAGAAGAAAAATAATTTCCTTCTTCCCATACCTGGACGACTGGCTCATAGTAGGCCACCCCAGACCAAGTCAAGTTACACCTACAAATAACTCAGCAACTGCTTACTTCTCTAGGTTTCCTTCTGAATCTTTCAAAGTCAGTTCTAGAGCCTGTACAGCTCCTCACCTTCATAGACGCAGAGCTAGATACAGGAAAGGCAAGAGCCTTCCTTCCCCTGGACAGGGCAAGGACCCTTATTTCACTGGCCTCTTCATTCACCCTAAAGGTGTCTCGACCAGCAAGGCATTTTCTACAGCTCCTGGGGCACATGGCTGCTTCTGCAGCAGTGGTGCAGGGAGCAAGATTTCAGATGAGGGACATTCAGTTCCACTTGAGAGCCTTTTGGTCTCAGAAAAGGACCTCTGACCAAACTGATTCCAGTGACTCGAACCCTGATCCAGGCATTGCAGTGGTGGCAGGATCAGGACAATCTAAGACAGGAGTTTCCTTTGTCACTCAGACTCACTCTCTAATCCTTACTACAGATGCCTCCCTCTGGGGTGGGAGCCCACTTGGAGACCTGACCACCCAAGGGTTGTGGTCTCTCAGGAATCTCTGCTTCACATCAATCTATTAGAACTCAGAGCAGTGTTTCTAGCACTTCAAGCTTTTTCCAAGTCTATTCAGAACAAAGTAGTTCAGATCAGGACAGACAATACCACCATAATGTGGTATATCAACAAGCAAGGGGCACTCGGTCTACGGCCTTGTGCACAGAGGCAATGAAGTTATGGTCTCTGGCCTATTCCCTGAACACCTCCATTACAGCAGTACACTTCCCAGGCAAGGACAACGTCCTGGCAGATGCTCTCAGCAGGATATCTCAGGGCCATTATGAATGGTCCCTGGATCCCCTGGTTTTGAAGGTGATCTTCTCCAGATGGGGCACCCCACAGATAGATCTTTTTGCAGCCCCAGACAACTTCCTCTCTTTTGCTGCAAGCACCCATTGTTGGGCTCAGTCCCCCTGGATGCCCTAGTTCTCAATTGGGAAGAGAAGTTCCTTATGTTTCCCCCCCAACTTCCCTCTCCTGTTCAAGGTGTTGGTCAAAATCAGGTCTCAACCCTGCAAGGTGATTCTGATTGCTCCAGACTGGGCCAGACAGCCCTGGTACCCTCTCCTGTTGTCCTTAGCAGTCCATCTTCCCCTGTCTCTTCCCAGGAATTACAACCTGTTAACATGTGCTCAGGGGAGGGTTTGGTATCCGAATCTCAGATCTCTCAATCTCAAGGCCTGGCTCTTGAAGAGATAGAGTTTGCTGATTTGCACCTCTCTCAAGGTGTTATGGATATCCTAAAGGCTTCTCGGAAGCCTTCCACCAGAAACACTTACAACTCCAAATGGAAAAGATTCTTCATATGGTGCTCTGGGAAGCACATTTCTCCAGAGTCTGCTGGCCTGCCCACAGTTCTTGACTATATGGTTCATCTTAATAGCTTCGGACTCAGACCAGCTACACTAAGAGTGCATCTGGCAGCTGTCTCTGCTTTCCTTTCAGCAGGTAAGCCTTCTTCCCTTTCAGCTCATCCTGTATTCTCTAAATTTTTCAAGGGATTGCTTCATACCAATCCTCCATTCAGGGACCCTGCCCCGTTTGGGACCTTAATGTTTGCATTGCCCAGCTTATGCTACCTCCTTTTGAGCCTTTGTCCTCAGCAGAGGTTAAGTAATTGACTTGGAAAACTGTTTTCTTGGTGGCCATCACTTCTGCCAGGCACATAAGCGAATTACAAGCCCTGTCAGTGGAGCCTGATTTTATCTCTTTCCATAGAGATAAGGTGGTCCTCAGGACTAACAGGAAGTTTTTACCTAAGGTGGTCTCAGACTTCCACCTTAACCAGTCTATGTCTCTTCCTGTTTTCTTCACTGACCATTCCTCCTCCTCTGGGGAGAGGAGGCTGCACAGTTTGGATGTGAAAAGGGCCCTTAGCTACTACATAGAGCATACCAAGGGTCACAGGTTTGACTCCCTCCAACTGTTCCTCACTTATGGTGAGGTTGGTAAGGGGAAACCTGCCACTAAGAGATCTATTGCCAGGTGGATGTCTCTTGCATTCAATTTTGCTATGAAAAACTAGGCAGGACTTCACCCTCAGGCCTGAGGGCTCACTCTACCAGAGGTACAGCTGCTTCCCTGGCTGCTGCCAGGGATATTCCTATCTTAGAGATATGTCAAGCAGCTACCTGGGAAACAGTACACAATTTTACCAAGCATTACTCTCTGGATATCCAGGCTAGGAGTGATGCTCGGTTTTGACACAGCAGTGCTCCAGAGCCTACTTCCTAGGTAGGTTCTGTCCCTCCTCCACGGAGGTACTGCTTGGTAGTCTTCAATTTGTCAGAATACAGCAAGACTTCATGTTGTTTGAAGAAAAAATTACTCACCTTAGTAATGTTGTTTTTTCTAATGGAGTCTTGCTGTATTCTGACCTCCCCCCCCCGCCTCCCTTCTCAGAACCTTTGTTTTGGGATGTGGGTGGGCAGTAGCAGTGTTGGCACTCATAAGGTGCCCCATCCTTTGGCACTCAAGAGGTGTCCCATCCTTTATTTATCACCCCTTTGCTTTGGGTGAGTGGGTGTTGTGTTGGTTTCATTTTTTGGGTTTCCTGACTTGAGTCTTTGATTTGGGACCAAAAAAATCTGTTTATTATATTTAGTAGCCAGTTGGCTAGTGTAGGTTTACAGCTTCCACACAGGACTCTCAGTGAGTATAGCTCGTAAAGATCTGACGGTTTGAGTTCAAACAGCAACAGACAGAGCCTCAACCGAGCCCGAGCTCAGCGTTCCATGCCTGGCATGGAAAGTTAACTCCTTCATCTCCGGGGCAGTTCGAAGGTTGGACCTCACTGCAATTTGTCAGAATACAGCAAGACTCCATTAGAAGAAACAACATTACTAAGGTGAGTAATTTTTTCTTCCCATCCCTCCACGCAGCACTTCCTGAGGGGTACTTGACCTCCCTCTCTCCCCTGCTAGGTGTCCCTAACTCCACTCCCCGTACAATAGAGTCCACCTCTAGGAGAAGCTTCCCTCTCCGCCAGGGTCCCCTGCTTCCCTTCCCTTCCCTGGGGCTCCATCCTGAAGGACCCTCTCATCCTCCCTGGTCCTAGCCTCGGGTTCCTGAGTGGTGCTTTCCTGTTCCTCCAAAACAGTGTAGGAGTTACTAAGTAGAACTGGATAGGGGATGTGCTTTTGACCCCCTTCCCTCTCCCTTCCTGAGCCCACCATAGTCCAATCACTCCTCTTCCTGGCATCCTTTGAGGTACAGGTTGTGGACCAAGTGGTCTCTGGGTGGGGGTAGATGCTGCCTTCAGCTTGGACAGCTCTGCTCGGAGACAGGAAACCTCCTCCCTCAGTCCAGAGAGGTGCCTGCAAATAGGGCAGCATCACAACTGCCAGAGCGTCTCCCTAAATACAGCTGCTTCACTGCACCACTCCCATCATGTCTAGATTCCCTCCTCAATCTACTACCTGCTTAAGATGGCTATTTATCTCCCAAATATTTATGTTTTTATATTATTATTTGTTGTGCTTTCCGGGAAACAAAAACCCAAGGGAAGAGTACATAATGGGGGGAGGTACTGACAACAACAAAAATGGAAAGGGACCTGGGGGATAGTAATATCAGATGACCTAAATGTGGGCAGACAATGTGAGAAGGCAGTTAGGAGGGCTGGGGAGGGGACTAGGGAGAGGCATCACCAGCAGAAAATAGAAAGTTGTCATCCCTCTGTACAGTCAGTTGGTGAGACCCCATCTGGAGTACTATGTGCGGTTCTGGAGACTCCATCTTCACAAGAACATAGACAGGATGGAGACAGTCCTGAGGAGGGCTACTAAAATGGTGCAAAGTCTGAACCAGAAACCATACAGAGATAGACTAAAGAATCTTAATATGTATACCCACAGGAAATGAGGTAGAGGGGAGACATGACAGAATTTTTTAAGCACCTCAATGGAATCAACAAAGTCTAAGAGGGTACCATCTTTCAGAAAAAGAGATGAGCAAGAACAAGGGGGCACTGTTTGAAGATAGAGGGGGGACAGCTCAGGGGCAACATGAAGAAATACTTTTTCACAGAAAGGGTGGTGGACGCAAGGAACGGTCTTCCTGAGGAGTTCATTGGGTCAAAAACAGTGGGAGAATTCAAGAATGCATAGGACAGACATAAGGCAATTATAGTGGAGGCAGGAGGAAGTAGGCTGTTGGTTAACTAGGATCTGCAGCTTTTCCAATAAGTAGGGAAATGGGCAGACTGGGTGGGCCAAGAAGTCCTTATCTGCCGTCATATTCTATGTTTCTAAGTTGAAATTTTGTATTGGTATACAGACTGGTTGGTCTAACAGACTTTCAGTGTTTTATCAACTGTTTTGGGTCTCTGTTTTTACTTAGCTAGTTCTAAATTTTCATGTGTCACGATAAAGAGTATTATTTTTTGGTAAGCATTTGGTCGGTTGCTCTCAAGATTACTATTCTGGTCAAGAAGTGTTTATAGGTATTTAGTTAAGTGTTTCCTGGCATCTTATTGAATGTATAGCTGAAAATTAAAGTGCATTGTTGCATAGAATGTTGTTTATATCAGTCTGAGTGCATCTTGCTGAAGTTGTGTACCGCTTGTTGTGCTTTCTTTGTGTTTTCATAGATGATATTCATGAATGCCAAATACTGTATGTGAAGTACACATTCTAGACTATTTTCTGGTAGTGTCGTTCATCAGTTTTCAAGTGCTCTTCAGTATAACAAAGTACAATTACTTATTCTGCAACTTAATTGTAACTAAATGATGCAAAATAACTGTTAAATGTCATTCTGTCTGAATTAGTATGTGCTTGTTGATATCACAACATATAATTCAAAGTGATATTGCTGTTTTGGGTTTGCACTGCACATGCCAGTCAATAAAGGAAAAAAGACTGACTCAGCACTCAGGAGAATTAATTCAGAGGCAAGGTTGCCACACTTATTCGCAAGGTGTTTGGCACAAAACCACATGTTGTGCCAAACACCTTCCAAATAAATGTGGCAACCTTGCCTCTAAATTAATTCTCCTGAGTGCTGAGCCAGTCTTTTTTCCTTTGTTTACTGTGGAGGAGCTGGTAAGGCCTTGGCCCACACACAACCGCTTCAGTGCGCACTTTTAACTTCCTAAGATACATGCCGGTTCATGTTGGCAATGTTTCAACCTTTTATTTAGTAGTCCTTCTGTTTTCAGATTTGATTTTGGTGTGTTTCAGTGTATAGTCTGAGCTAATTAAATCATTTTTTTCCACCATAGATATTGATGGACTCGTCAAGATTATAAGTGGAGGTTTTATAATGTATCATTTATTTCAGACATGTTTTATCCTATAAATGTGATTTTTGAAGTACAAGATTTACATCTGGTTAATCTATGTTCAGTTGGTGGGAAGGGAGACAGTGACATAGAACTATATATATATGATACATGATGGGCACGAGTGTGACATGGAAAATATTTTCACACCTTTAGAGTGACCTCTGAATATTCGCCACTCGTGACTATCCAGAGGTCACTGTGCAGGAGTGTAAATATTTTCCATATCACACAAGTGCTCATTATATGTACAATTTATTTAATGGGGACCCTTATTGTTGCAAAATTTATCATTTGTGCGGATTTGCATGGTTTGCAAGGGTTCTGCGCGAGTGTGAGAAATATCAGTTCTTACATTTATCACACTCCGGTGAAAATAACAGGATTTATCACACTCATTTATCACTCATCCCCATTGTATGTATATATGGGATACATAATGGGCAGGAGTGTGATATGTGAAATATCTTCATGAGTGAACAGTGACCTCTGGATATTCACGAATGCCGAAGGCACAAGTGAGAGTATCCAGAGGTCACTGTTCATGAGTGAAGATATTTCACATATCACATGATCTGCACATCATGTGTGCGATTTATACAATAGGCTTTTCAGAAGTGGTTCTCTATCGCTTTAAAACTGTGTGCAAGATAGAAAAACTTCTTCCACATTCATTGTATTTTTCATCAGTAAGGATAATTTATTTATTCTTCCAGTATAGTTCAGCTGTATCAAAGTATGTTTGTTGCTTTGAGTCTGCATGGTTGGATATATTTAGCAGTCAGTGCTCTTTTTTTTCTTCTAGTAGGAACTTAAAGAGATCTTCTTAGCATACGAGTGTCTGTGAGACTGAATGCAGTAAACTTGTTGGGGCTTCAGGTGCTTGAAAGGTGAATTTAATTTGTTGTTTAACTGCGCTGAAACAAGTTGCAGCACTGAGGGAGAGTTATTGGGTTTGTCTGTGACATCACCGCAGTGAGAATAAATGCTGGTGAGGTACGCACAGTTATGTATAAACAGCATTTATCACCACTGTGATAGCCTGGGCCTGCATTTATCTCACTGAGGTAGTAATACATGCTTTTATCGGTGAAAAATATAGCTCACTCCTATATATATTTCATATTCGTATCTCGCTGGCGCTGCGTAGACTGCACTGGCTGCCAATTCAGTGGCGGATCATCTTTAAAGTCGGTCTTTTGACTTTCAAAGCCCAACACGGACTTGGCCTGGACTACCTGAAAGAGCTACTGGTTCTCTACTGCCCAGGGCAATCGCTCTGCTCAGCGGATGAGGGGATGCTAGAGATCCTGAGGGTGTGTTTGAAATCTTCTGGGGCCCGTACATTTATGCATGTGGCCCCTACCCTCTGGAATTCTCTAACCCGGGAGTGTGCGACCATGAAGGGATTTAAAATGGCCCTGAAAAAAATATTTATCGATTAAAGCATTCGATGATTGATTTTATTTGATCAGAATGTGTCAGCTGGTTTATATATTTTAAGAATTTAACTGTTTGATGTGTTTTTAAAAATATTTTTGTATGGCGCCTTGGTTTTTGAAAGGCGCCATAGAAATAAAGTATTATTATTATTATTATATCAGCTGACACATGTTATACTATACTAGGAGATTTAAGATGTACATAAGGCTGTTTGCCCATTAGGGTGCATCTCCCTCAAAGAGGATTTGACTGTCCCCCAAAGATGGCAGCATAAATCTGTCCAACTTCTGTTTTAAATAGACTAAAGCACTTGGCAGTCATTCTCTTGTTGGAGTACAGATCACGAGGCAGAGTGATGGTGATGTAATTATGGATGTTTTTTATTGGCTGGAATCCATGATGAGGTGACATCACACAGCTGTCATTCAATGACAGTTCTGAGAGGTGAGTCATTCTTTAGTCTCCAACTAGAGAGTAGAAGTGAATGCTCTGAGCTTTCAGTTCTGTCAATGTACCTGACTGGATTTTTTTGACTGCTGTGAAAAATGTTTTCATCTTCAGAAAGTGATAGTGAGTTCACAGGGTTCACAGAATCTGAAATCGATGACCTGCCATTAATATGTTTTGTCAGAGGAGCAGGCAGTGACATATCTTTATCCTCTCAACCTTCTGAATGTCAGTCTGCGGCAGAATATTTTCCTGAACCTGATGATACTGTCACAGCCATGAAGGATGTTCCAACAGGGTGGACCGTAGATCTTTCTGCCTTTGAAATTCCAGCATTCATCGAGCAGTATGGTCCTACTGTTGTTATGGACTCCTCAAAGTCATAGATGGATTTCCTTACTCTGTTTTTCAATAGATCATCTTTAGAGATAATCATTGCAGAGACCAACAAGTATGTGGCAATGCACAATGACAGAAAGTGGCATGCCACTACTGTGGATGAGCTGAAGGTGCTTCTGGGGCTACATCTATACCTATCTGTAGTGAAACTTCCCCAGGTTAGGATGTTGTGGAGCACAGATGCCATTATTGGAAGTTTTCCTATTTGAAAGATCATGCCACATGATAGGTATGATACAATTATGCAATATATCCACGTAAATGATGTTTCAGATAACCCAGCCCTCGGTGAACCTGGTCATAATAAATTCCACATCAGATCACTACATGACCTTGTTCGGGATGCTTGCGGATCGAACTACACTACACATCGCAAGATATGCGTAGATGAAGCAATGATGGGGTGCCGGAAATGGCTTGAGTTCAGGCAGTACTTGCCTAATATGCCCGTAAAGTATGGAATTGAAGTGTAGGAGGTGTCAGACTCCCACAAAAGGTACGTTATGGATTTTCAAATCTACACAGGAAGAGCCAGCAAGAGTGTGGAGGTTGGACTTTGAGAAAGGGTCGTTAAAGATATAGTGGAACAAAACAAGTGGAAAAAACATGTTTATTATGATAGTTATTTTGCCTCTGTGAAGCTTGCATCGAACTGACTTTCAGTAGGAATCATGTCATGTGGGACTGTGCGGACCAACAGACATGGTTGGCCTGCCGAACTTAATTAAGTCAGTCTGTCAAAAGAGGACCATGGATTTTGCAAACAACTGCAGTTTGGTAATTTGATAACTACAGCATGGAAGAACAAGAGACCGGTGTTCATTCTATCAACTAACTGTGATAAGTCTG
This sequence comes from Neoceratodus forsteri, assembly GCA_016271365.2. Taxonomy (NCBI): domain Eukaryota; kingdom Metazoa; phylum Chordata; order Ceratodontiformes; family Ceratodontidae; genus Neoceratodus; species Neoceratodus forsteri. The sequence goes on from CM057449.1 coordinate 743,631,504, forward strand.
AACCAGTAACCTCAGCTCAACATTGCATGTACGCTGGTACAAAGAGAGACGAGTTATGCCTTAATACTTTGAAGAGGTACAATTCTTTTATGAAAGGTGTGGATTGTGCCAATCAGATCAGAACCCAGTATATTTCTGACTGTAAGTCCAACAAATGTTGGAAGTATGTGCTATGATTTTTGTTTTACCATAGCATTGCGAATGCCTATGTGATGTTCAAAGAGTCTGCTAATCTCCAGCAGTCAACGAAGAATAACCGGCCAAACAAGCTTACCCAACTGCAGTTCAGATCAGAAATAAGTAAACAACTGTTGTTAAGCTGTGGTGAACCAACGAGGAAGACACACCCATTGAGCAGTCAAGTTAATTCACAAGTTGAGCACTAGCCACAGAAGGCTGCGAAGTGACGATGCTGTCACTGTTATGCAAAAAATCTGAGGGCCGAGTCTCGCTTGCAGTGCAGTGGTTGCAAGGTGCCACTTTGCATTGACTGTTCCAAGCCTTAACATCATGAACTGGCAAAATAAATCTGAATGGATATATTTCAAATCAAATATGAAATCACACTATAAATACTGGGTGGGATATTCAAAAGGGTTGAGCCAGCGCAGCCCGGAATTGCGCCATTGTGCGATATTCAGCAGGAGGCAGTTGCGCAACAGAAAACATGCTGAGCAACAGCGCAATGCAAATGAAGGTATGCGCAACCGAAGGGGGTGGAACCATGCATAAAGTGGCATCGCGACATTCAAAAGGTTTGCGAATGTGCAACAGTGGATCAGGTGGGTTGCGCCATCGGCGGAAATGAGCCAAAATAAAAAGGCTCAAGGAAGAGGCGCAAGAACGCAACAGGGAAGTCACATGAGGCAGGCAGACAGAGCAGGCCAGAACAGGAAACAGTGCAGACCAGGGAGTGCACAGGACAGAATAGGGGCAAGTGAAGGTGTGTGGGGCCACAGAGTGCAGAGGCCAGTAGGTATACCCAGTGCAGTGGAGGTAGCAGTCAGGACAGCGGGGGTAACAGATCAACAACAGCCAGGGGGGGAACACAAGCCAGGGAGATGGACAGTGCCAGCTTCCACATGGAAGCTGTAATGAGGGGGGTGAGAAGGCATGCTGCAGGGGGATGTCGCCGTGGAAGGGCCGTCGGTACGCCCCCAACAGGCAGTACCGTGCCCACACCAGATTTGAGCTGTATTCACATGTAGAGATCGTGGGCCGGTACCGCCTGAACAGGGCAATACTGAGGCGGCTCTGTGAGCTGTGCAGTGATGTGATGCAGGCACCCTCACGACGGAGTCACGCTCTGTCAGTGGAGACAAAGGTAACAGCCTGCATGTGCTTGCTCGCCACGGGTACCTTCCAGAGGCCAACAAGGGACACCACAGGCATAACACAGTCGGCCACGTCACACATCCTCACCCAATTCCTCAGTGCACTGCTGCCACATGCTGCAGAGTACATCCATTTCCCTAGCACCGCGGCAGAGCATACAGCAAACAAACAGGAGTTCCACAGGATAGCATGTATGCCTGGCGTGCTAGGGGCGATAGACTGCATCCATGTGACAATTTGCACGCCACCTGGCCCCAATGGGGCTGCGTATCGTAATCGGAAGGGGTTTTCCAGTGTCAACTGCCAGGTGGTGTGTGATGCCAGTGGGCGCATCATCAATGTCTGTGCCACGCACCCTGGCGGAGCGCACAATTCATTCATATGGTACCAATCAGCACTGTGCCATCGATTCGAGAGTGGGGACATCCCCACAGGACAACTAGTGGGTGAGTATGCATGTAGGATTGGGAAAGCAGGGGCAAGGGAGGGTATGCCACAGGTGCCATGGGAGTGGCACACAGGGTTAGGGGCAATATGAGCCTGAACATGACACTAACCTCCACTATCTCCACACAGGTGACAGCGGATACCCACTCCATCCCTGGCTGCTCACACCATACCGGCGGCCCACTACCCCATCACAGCAACGCTTCAATGAGGCACACGCCGCCACATACAACATCATTGAGCGGGTGTTTGGGATGCTGAAGGCACGCTTAAGATGCCTAGACACCTCCGGCAGTGCCCTACAGTACAGCCCCTCAAAGGACTGTGGGATATTCCTGTCCTGTTGTATCCTGCACAACATGGCCAAAGACTGTGGGATAGCCATACAGGTTGAGGAGGGGGGCAGTGATGGGGACGCTGGTGACGCCCGGTGATGATGGGGATGAGCAGCCCCCCCCCTTGGACGGCGTGACCCCCGACTGATCCGGCTGGCCCAGCTGCACCAGGACACCATCACAGAGGAGCACTTCGCCCAACACAGGTAAGTCATGGGGCCATGTGCAACCACCAGTGGCTAGGGCACAACCCACACACACACAGGGAAACACACCAGGGGTGCATGACGGCGAGGGAAGTGGCAGGGCACAGAAGCACACAAACACAACCAGGGAGGGGTGAACAGTAACACGCCACATGGACAGACACACACACACCAGGCACAAAGTGCACAGGGGGCAGGTGCACAACAGAGCAGGAACAGACATTACATACACACACGTCCACAGGCCACCATCACCACCTGTACTGTCCATGTACGTGTGTCAGATGCTGGGTACCCTTGCACTTTGGTGTACAGCGCAGTGCAGGCATCGTCATGCACACGCACCTGTGGACAACAGGCGGGAGGGTGTACAGGTGGTCCGTGTGTCGGCGTGTAGGGCAGGGCACCCACTGGTGCACTGCCCACCAAAACACACATTGCACACAGGGCCTGCACTGGGAGACAGCCAGTCATGGCACAGTGCCACGGCCACTCGATGCGCATGGCCCCTCCCGAGACCCAGCAGCACTGGCAGGCTGAGCATGGGCCACATGGGGTGGCACAGATGGACCACCAGGGGTCCCACTGCGTGAACGCGACCTTCTCCGCACAGGGGTCATCAGCATACCAAACATACCTGCACCAGGGGTGCTCGGGATGCCCACAGCTTAACCCGGCGTCAACAGGGTGGGTGTCGCACGACGCCGGGAACGGGAAGTGGATGGCGTACTGCGTGGTGTGAGCAGCACAGGGGCACCTGACTGTGTGCCCAATGTGGCCACGACACCGACCAGTGCCTGTGCAGCCTGTCGATGACGGCGGTCCCATCCACCCGCATATGGTCAATCCAGGATTGGATCCTCTCAGTGTCCCTGCTGTGTCGCTCCTCGACCCACTCCAAGGCCACACACAGTGCCTCCAGGGATGTTGCAACCCGCATCTGCTGCCATACTGATGCCAGCAGCAGGCGGGTGTGCTCATCAAAGAGGTCGTCTGCCACATTGGCAACCTGTCCCTCAGGGTCCGGAAGGGCCTCATGTACAACACCCCTTGAGGGTGGGCGCTGCTCACCAGGACCAGAAATGGGCATGTCCACAGGCGGTGCACCTACATCACCGCTGAGCCCTGTACCCCCAGTCCCTGTGGGTGACTGCTGCTGCTGCCCCTCCGCCTGCTGTGCCCACAGGATCAGTGGTTCCACGGCTGTGGCCGCAACAGTGCCAGTGACCTGCATAGCCACCGGTGCTGCCCCACCGGTGCTGCCAGGCACAGCCCGGGACTGTGCTGATATGCTGGCACACACGTCGGAACCAGCAAGTTCCATGGGCGTGAGCTGGCCTGCTCTGTGTCCATTCAGTGACACACACATTTCAATGCCCATAGTGGTCAGTGCATCATCAATGGTGCAGGTCTGTGCCACAGCCACAGCCGCAGCGTGCTGGCATGCTTGTATGCCAGACCGCTGGGACACAGGAAGGGCACTCCCCACACCTGTCTCAACATCAGTGAAGGTAGCTGGGCGTGCACAGTGCCGCAGTGCACGCCGGCAATCTGCGGAGGTGGATGGTCCCTCCTCCAACTCCAGGTGGCTGTCCGCAGTGGACAGGCCCTCCACTGCTGACCCCTGCAGACGCACAGGATCTGTAACAGAAAGGAAGGACACGTTAGTGCATGTGATCTACCTCCCCCCCAACCATGACATACCATGCAGTGATGGGCTACCACCTGTCTGGAAGCCACCTCCAGGTACACCCTCAATGGCGCTGCACCACCTCTGGCTGTCCACCGCCTGTTGCAGCACGTGCCGCCCTGATAGCTGCAACCTTCTCCTTCACCCTCCTCCTGTCGGTCCCCATCTTCTTTTTACACTCCTGCAGAGCGCTGGTGGCTGCTGTGCAGGTTGACGGCACGTGACACCCCCTACCATGCAGCAGCATGGGCCAGAGGGGTGCCCCGCCGTCCACTGAGAAGTGGCTCCTCAGCCAGGTAGGCCTCAAACAGTGCCTCTGTTCCTCGCGAAGTTGGGCCTCTTCCGCCCACCATCATCCTCCTCACCCAGTCCTCGCTCGGTCATTTCACAGCCTGTATGGGTGAGAGTGGTCACCTGTGACTGTGCAGTACACAGCAATTCTCTGGGGCCATGGTCCAGTACAGCACAATGCATTCAACTCACCTATCAACTGCAGTAACCGAATCTGGCCACTGCAGAACAGTGTCGCAGATTTATAGCGCAATGCATGCAAATTAGGACTGGAGCAACTTTAATGAGATGCAAATTGTGCCGCTGCACCATTGAATGGCTGATCGGATCATTTGCATACGGCGGCTGAATATCGCGCTGTTGCGTTTGCGCAATACGGTTGAACCGGCTGAGCCAATGGCACAGTTTTGTGACTGCGTAGTACACCGCACTGCGCATGCCCAGGTAGCTTACGCAGGCGTCTGCTGCGCTGATGACGTGCTGTGCGCGACAGGCAATTCAGGACACAGCCACCATTGCGTCAGTGGCGCTACAGCGACAGTCACCACATGGTGCTGTGGCACAACTGCGCAATACTCCACTGTGGCATTGGCACACAGGCGACCAATTGTGCTGGACGTGTACACGTCCGATGGCGCTGTCGTGGCCTTCGCCAGAGACTCATGACCCTGTGCTCTGACCTTTTGCCCTTTGCACAGTACGTATGGCATGTTCCTGCAGCTCTATCGCGCCTGTCTGCACAGCGCCGAGCGGGACTGGCGGCGCATACCTAACAGCGATAGGACTAATAGATTTGTATTGGCGCAACATTTCCATGTGGGCTGTTGCTACTGCAGAGCGCCATATTGCCTACTATATACATGCAAGGATGGCACGAGGAGAGCACCACAGTGGATCATGCTGGAGCTTGCCAACCTAGTGGCCATAGTGGAGCCTCACCATGGCCCACTGTTTGGGGATGAACCCCTGAATGTGGCACGCACACGTGTGGCAGCAGGTGGCCACTGCACTGGAGGAGGCCACTGGCCGGCGGTGCTCAGCAGAGCAGTGCAGGCACCGGTATGGTGACCTGCAGAGGAGGGAGGAGGCACTACTGGCGCGACTACGTTCACGTGCCAGGTGGGGCGTGGTGCCTAGGCTAGGTGGGTGAGCCGTCTATGCACCTGTATTGTCCGCATGGGTAACACTGTGTATTGTGACCAGCACATGGGGGAGGGTTGGACTATGGTTGTCTGTGGCAGTGTTTACAGGATGTGTGATGTATGGGTCTGGTTGGGTGGGCAGGCACACTCACTGGGGCAGGGGGCTGTCTGCTTTGGGATTTCACTGATATGTTTCTCACCTTTTGTTTCCCACAGGCGTGGCGGAGCAGAGGCGGGCCCAGGCTGAAGCGCAGCGAGGGGTGGCTGCGGTGGCTGTACGTGGTGGTGGTGTCAAGCCACGGCAGCAGCAGTAGTATGATGAGGGTGAGTGTCATGACATCATGAATGCTATTGCATGCTGTGGGGGGGGGGCAGGGTATGGCCACCATCCATGGACAACACTGCCATACACGCGACAGGTGACAGCACTGTCCAGTGGCACTGCATGTCTGAGAGTGCGTCAATGGTGGTCCATGCATGCACTGGGAAAATGGCTGTGGCACTGCTTTCCCACCGCGTAGCCACGTCACTGTACAGCCTTGGTGCTGTGCTGGACATGGGTGGTGTGTGTGTGCAGTGGCACACATGGCTGTTGTTGCCTGGTTGGGCCTGTCTTGTGCACGGTCACTGTGGGTGGGTGCACTCCATCACAGGAGCGGGGCACTTGGCTGTATGCCATGCATGTTGGGTGGGCTTCAGGGTTGTGGACAGTCACAGCCATTGATTCTGATCCCTTGTCCTAGGTGTCCAGATCCTGCGAAGAATCGAGCAGGCAGTCCACCGGCTCCTTGACGTCTCGATGGAGTCCCTCGAGATCCTGAGGGACATGCAGCGCACTGTAATCAGGCGCATGAGGAGGCCCCGGGACCAGCAGCAGCCAGCTAGCAGGCAGTAGCTGCCCATCACCTCCCCCTTTACCCATCCCTCACACCCTGCCTTCCCTCTCCCAGTTGTTCACCCCTACCTTGTACCCGTACCCCCACCCTTGTCTTGTATATAGTTGTACATAGCTCTATCTGTTCCTGTTGTTATTGTTGATATGTTCATTAGATAAATCTATTTTGTTATGAATACTGTGGTGGTCTCTGATTTGCAGCTGGCTATAGGTGCTCAGTTGCAGTGGTGTGCATGGCATGTGGGGTAGTATTGTCCTGGGTGTGTGTGTGTGTGTGTGTGTGTGCGGGGAGGTGTCTCTGTGTGGTAGTGGCTTTCAGTCGGTCTGGCCGCGGTGCTGCCACCCACTGCTGGGTGCTCCTGGTGGGTCTGGCATGTATGGTTCTGTGGTACACGAGGTTGCAGTGTGACGGGGGGGGGATGCATGGGGATTCCTGCAGTGACAGTCACTGCTCATGGGTGGTGTCTTGGGGTCACAGTGCAGGGTGTGCTGTGCACAGGGGGGGTGCTGATGTGCGCTGGGGTTGTCTGCCCCCTTTGTGTGGCACTCTCCGCTTGCTAGTGGGTGTGCTGGGGCACCAAGGCCCAGCTGAGCTTTGTTGGCTTGTCCTCATGGGCCAGTGGATATTTCGTCCCTTCCCCAGTGATGCTGTGCTTGGGGTGTGGGGGTGTATTGTTAGTTCTGCAGTGTGTTCCTGTTCCAATCTGTGGCATGGGTGGTGGGCCCCTGCCTACCTCCCTGGTTGTGCAGTTCCACTGCTCTGCTGCTGGAGGGCTCTCTGCTTACACTATGGCGCCTCTGGACTGCTCAGCTGGGCTGGCTTTGTTGCGCTATAGCGCATCATATCTGCTCAGCTTCCCCTTCCTGGTTGCGCTATGGCGCAGGTTGTGCGATATTCAGACGTTGGCTGCTTTCGCAATTTGACTTGCTCCATGTTTGAATATCGCGTCTATTGCACATGTGCGCAATAGACTTGTGCTTGCTCCTGCTATTACGCATATTTTGGGCGCAGTTTGAATATCCGGCCCACTGTATATATGTATCATAATTTAACTGTAAATACAGTAGTTCAGCAACTTGTTACATGCTAGATGTATGTATCTTGTTACCTTAGGGGAGAGTTCTGATATAATAAATTATTGTTAGTTTTTTACAACTACTGAAAAAGTGTTTATTCTGTAAAATGCTTGTTTTCTCCATATTACCTGACACTAGCCGCTAATACTTTCATAAGTGTCAGCTGTCATAATTCTTATTTATTGTGTTGTTGTGTAGTCTACGTGGATTTCACATATGACGTGCTACCATTCTCAACATATATTTTTTCCTTTTGTTTTTTTCCAGACAACATCAATGAAGAAGAATTTACTTCATAGTAAATTGATAGATGAAAAGAGATTATGCTTTTTCCAGCATTTGTGAAAAAAGGTAAGTGACTCTTTTTTAATTTTAATTATTTATTTTAATTTGACTGTTCCTTTTCACGTGCATGTGATCGGACGAACTTGACCTTGCAGTTGTGTGATGACGGCTGCCTCTCCAGGTGGAAGGTATTGCATTACCTGCAAGGAGCAGACTACATCTGTTCCTGGTCAGGTCTGGTGTTGCAGGAGTGTTACCTGTCAGGGGGATGGGGGGGTAGGAAATGTTGCTGCCTGGCTAAGTCTGGTATTGCAATTGTGTTACCCGCCAGGGAGAGGGAGGACAGACTAAATTTGTTTCTAGCCAGGTCTGGTGTTGCATGTGTGTTACCTGTCATGGGGAGGGGAGCAGGATACATTTGTTACTGGCTGGGTGAGGTGTTGCAAGTGTGTTACCCACCAGGCTGAGGGGTGCAGTATACATTTGTTCATAGCCGGGTTTGGTGTTGGTGGTGTGTTACTCACCAGGGGGAGGGGGGAAGTATACATTTGTTAATGGCCGGGTCTGGTGTTGTGGGTGTGCTACGCCGCTAGGGGGAGGGGCAGTATACATTTGTTACTGGCCGATTCTGATGTTGCTGGTGCTTTACCCATCATTTAGAGGGGTGGACAGGAAATGTTAGTCACAGGTAAGTTCTGGTGTTGCAGGTCTGTTACCTGCCAGGTGGACAGGAGCAGACTTCATTTTTTCCTGGCCAGGTATGGTGTTGCAGGTGTGCCACCCTGCCAGGGGGAAGGGGCAGTATACATTTGTTCCTGGCCGGGTCTGGTATTGCGGGTGTGTTATCCACCATGGGAATGGGTGGGCAGGATATGTTGACCATAAGTAAGTTCTGGTGTTGCAGGTGTGTTACCTGCTGGGGGGGGGCATACTTCTTTTGTTCCTGGACAGGTTGCTTTTGTGTTACCTTCCAGGCAGAAGGTGGGGGCAGGAAATGTTTGTTACTGGCCAGGCCTGGTGTGAGTGTGTTACCTGCCATGAAGTGGGGGGGAGGCAAATTAACATTTTTTCCTGGACAGATTTACTACCTGTCAGGTGGAGGGGGGCAGGAAATACAGGTTACACACCTGTAACAAGAGTTCTAGGAGTGGTATATGTTGTTCATCCGCAATTCTTGGCAGGTACCTTGCCACTTTAAGATGTGCCGGAAAGTCTTCAAGCTGGCTCCTCCCACCTACCCGGGTGGTAAAATCCTCGGCTCCACCCCTTGACACCAGATCTAGACCGCTGGAAGCCAGGTTGCACATCGAAGCCGGGGAGGTCGGGTGGGTCGTATGGATGAACAATATATACCACTCCTAGAACTCCTGTTACAGATGAGTAACCTGTATTTCTAGGGACGTGGATATGCTATTCAATCCACACTTCTTGGCAGACTCCTAGCAGTTCTCCGGGAGGAGGAGGGAAGGCATGCACCCCCTATACTTACTTGGGGAATAAGGACTGGAGAACCGAGGTCCCAAAACAAGCATCCCGGTGTGGCTCTAGGTCAATGTGGTAATGGAAAATAAAGGTGTGTTCTGACTTCCAGGTAGCAGCCCTGCAGATTTCCTGGATAGGGATGTCAGTAGAAGCAAACACCGAAGCAGCGGTAAGGCGGGCAAAATAAGCTCTTATCCCTCTGGGTGGCTCCATGCCCACCAGCCTATAGCAGAGATCAATGCAGGAGGTGATCCACCTGCTTATCGTCCCCTTGGCTGCAGATCTGCCAGGTGCGGCACAGCGTAGGTGACAATCAGTTGGCGAACCTCTTCCCGAACTTCAGCAGTCAGCTCCTTATAATAAGCAAGCGACCTTCTAGGGTCCAGAGTAGGGAGCCTATATTCGGCCTCCAAGGTGTGATTGGGGTAGAACACCGGCAGAGTCAACACCTGATTCAGGTGAAACTCAGACACCACCTTCGGAAGGGATTTCAGGTGGGGGCGAAGGACAACCTTGTTCCTGTGGAAGACCAGATAAGGAGACTTGATGGAAAGTGCCTGGAGTTCTCCCATCCTTCTGGCTGATGTGATAGCCACCAAAAAGGCGGTCTTCCACGACAGGTGGGAGATATCGCACCTGTGCATCAGTTCGAATGGCTTGCCCATGAGCTTGGCCAATACCAGCAGTAGATCCCACAGAGGTGGAGGTTCTCACACCGGAGAGGATATGTGATCTAAGCCTTTGAAGAAGCGCCAGACCACCTTCTCCTGCGCCACCGACTGCTCACCGGCCCACGCCCGGTAAGCAGAGATGGCTGCCAGGTGCAACTTAAGGGTCGACGACTGAAGCCCTAGCAGAGAAAAGCACCACAGGTAGTCCAAAATGCTAGCAAACGGACAGGAAGAAGGTACCAACTCCTTGCTCTGACACCAAATGGAGAATCTCTTCCATTTAAAGGCATAACATTTTCTGGTCGACTCCTTACGAGACGCCTCAACAACATTGAGGACCGCGTCGAAAAAACCCAAGGCTTGGAACTCTAGCCTCTCAGGAACCAGGCCGTCAGATGCAGGGATTGAAGGTCCGGATGGAGCACCTTCCCCTTGTTGACTGAGATCAGGTCCGGGTGGGCTGGAAGCGCCTCGAGAGCCTGGAGCTAAGGCTGAGGAGATCTGGATACCAGAACTGGCGAGGCCAGTCTAGGGCTACCAGAATCACCTGTGCCTTGTCTCTCTTCACCCTGAGAAGCACCTTGTGGATCAAGGGAAATGGAGGGAAAGCACAGAAGAAGCCCGGGGTCCACGGCCTCGAGAAAGCATCCCCCTGCAGCGAGTACTGCTGAGGGGGGCGAGCATGAAACAGCCTCAGCTTCGCGTTCTCCTTGAAGGTGAACAGGTCCACCTGACGGGTGCCCCAATGGGAGAACAGGTCTTGTACTACTTCAGGCAGGAGAGACCACTCGTGAGATGCAGCCCCTATCCAGCTGAGAGCATCGGCAAGACTGTTCAAGGCTTCTACCACATGGATGGCTAGGAGATCCGCCTCTAGGTTGATTATGAGACACCAAATAAGGAGAGCTTCCTTGCACAGAGGCAAGGAGTGTGTCCCGTCCTGACGGCTGAGATAGTACATGGTCGTGGTGTTGTCCATCTGGACCTGAACCACTTGATCCTGTAAAAACGGAATGAAGGCGGTCAGGGCTAGCTGGACCACTCGGAGCTCCAACAAGTTGATGTGGCATTGGGACTCCAGAGGGGACCAGAGGCCATGGGCCCAGAGCTCCCCCAGATGGGCACCCCAACCCATCAAGGAGGCATCGGTCATAAGGATGACTGACGGCTCGGGGCAGAAAAACGGGATACCCTCCTGCAGATGAGCTGGGACAAGCCACCACTGCAGGCCATCCCACATCTTCTGGGTCATGGTTACTGGCTGGTCAAAAGGACCAGAGCGCTGAGACCACTGGCGGGCCAGCCCCCATTGCAGGCGACGCGTATACCAGTGGGCCCAACGAACCACGCTGGTGCAAGCCGCCATGAGACCCAGAAGGCGCAGGAAGTCCCAGGCAGGGCGCTATTGCCCAATGTGAAATGATTGGGCAAAGGAGGAAAGGACCTCGGCCCTGTCCGCCGGGCTTTGGCTCGAAGAGAGCCGAGCACTGCGCCGGTAAACAAAATCACCTGCAATGGCACGAGTTCCGATTTGGCCTCGTTGATCAGGAGACCGATTTGAGAGCAGACCTGGAGGGACAGATCTCTGGACCGCTCCACCTCCACCCTGGAGGGGGCTGCTGTCAGCCAGTCGTCCAGTTAAGGGTACACCCGGACCCCTCGGTGCCGCAGGAATGCTGTCACCACTGCCATGCATTTCGTGAAGACCCTGGGAGCTGGAGAACGACTGAAGGGCATGGTCCAGAACTTATAGAGGGATCCCACTGCTCTGAAGCGGAGGAATCGCCGGGTGTGACGGTTGGATTGGGACATGAAAGTACGTATCCTGGAGATCCAAAGAACAAAACCAAATGCCTAGTTCCAAGGATGGTATGATCTGACCCAGGGTGACCATCCTGAAGGTGTGCGGCCTAAGGAACTTGTTTGGGTCGTGCAGATCGAGAACGGGGCACCAGCCCCCAGTCCGTTTTGGGACCAGGAAGTACCTGGACACAAACCCTGGACTTGGAGGAGAATCCACCACCTTGCTGATCACCTCCTTCTGGAGGAGCAGACCTATGTCACCTCGACGAGCCGATAGAGAGGCAGCAGAACCGGTAGCCCTCCGAGGGGCGACGGCTCGAAAGGGGTGGATCTGCTCGAATTCCAGAGGCAGACCCCTGCCGACCACTTCCAACACCCAACGGTCCTTGGTGATAGCGGACCAGGCAGAAAGGAAGTGGCTGAGCCGTCCCCCCACGGAAGGACCCAGGGAAGGAGTGACAAGGTTAGAGGTGACACCCCTCAACCCATAACTGGGCAGGCTTGGAGGAAGGGCCTGCCGAGGAGCCACCTGGACCTTTCCCTCCAGGCTTCCTGTTGGAGGAAGCAGCAGGCTTGGCCTTGGGGCGCCAAGCATGAGCCTGCTGGCCCTGCTGCTGGTGCTGCTGGGACGGTCGAGCCGCAGGGGCTGAAGGGCTTAAACTGTTGCTGGTGGCCTTTGTCCTTCTGGGCAGACGTGACCGAGTCCAAAGTGGCACTTTTCGATCCTCTGGAGACGGTCCTTTAACCCGGGTCTGAACAAGTCGGTGCCCAAGAAAGGTTTGAGTGCCTCTCTGTATCTGGGGGACCGAAGCAGTATCTGAGAACATAAACAGTCTCACCTTATTGAATCTAATTATTTGAGTACGAGGATGTGCTTGATTTCCTCTTTATGGATATTCATGAGAAATCTCTCAGTAACCAGATAGATGCAAATGAAGTGCGAAGATGAAATGTAACCTATCTTGGCAACAACAGATGATGAACAGCTAACCTATGTCTGTAATTTCCTTAAGTTGAATGTGCCCGATTGTTGCTAATAAACTTGAATGTAAAAAAAAAAAAAAAAAAAGAAAGAGACGTCTGCCAGCTTGTGCTGGGTATCTGCCGTGAAGGTAGAGATCCGCAGCCAAGCTCTGCGGCGCATGGCTACTGCGGCTGCTACTGACAGGGCACAAGAGTCTCCGATGTCCAAAGCAGTCTGCAGCTGTTGCTTAGCCATCGCCCGTCCCTGATCCCGCACCTGCTTGACTGTCATTTGAAGGTCAGCTGGGAGATGAGGAAGCACCTCATCCAGGGAGCCCAAAAGGGCATGTGAAAACTGTGCCAGCAGTAGAGCCGACCTAGCCTATCGAAGGCCTAGGGAGGAGGCAGCATCAACTTTGCGTCCAGAATAGTCCAGCTTTTTGGACTCCTTGTCCAAGGGTTTCTCTACGTCCCTGGAGTTTCCAGAGCACTGGAAAACGCTATCGGTTACCAGCCCTTCAGCCGAGAGGAGCTCCAAAAAACCGGAGAGGAACTGCGTACTTGCGGGCCATCCTGGCCGAAGGCACAAGACAGGAGGCAGGCCGTTGCCACAACTCCAAGGATGGACCAACAATGGGTTCAGCAACAGGGAAGGGCTCCGTAGGGGACTCCCCTTGGTCCAAAATCTCCATGAGAGGATATCTGGCCCATTTCTGCATGGGTTCGAGCTGCATCCAAGTAGACTCCAAGATGAGCCAAGAATACCAAATGTGAGGATGGGCTCGCGCGTCCACCGAAAGACCCCCAGAGGATTCCAGGTTGAGGGGCCTAGAATACAGAGAGGAGTCGTCGGACTCCGAGGAGTCCAGGAATAGCTGCCGACCATCTGAGCCACCCTCCACTAGCCGAGGCCAATTGGGGGTGAGGATGACCGACAACCTGTGAGGCAAGCTCTGACGCGACAGAGAATCCTTGGTCAGGGCCCCAGTCTTTGGCTGAGGAGGCAGTGGTTCCACTGCGATGGGTGGAGCAGCCGGTTTCGGCCAAGCAATCGGCGCCAGAGTCGGCCCCTCAACCAAGGAACCGAGGGTAGGAGACTGCAGTCACTTAATTGCCAGGGACAGCAATGGAGTTGGCTTGTTGCCAGTTGATAAGAGCTGTTACCACATCGTATTACGAACATACGAAATTTGCCAGCAGATAAAGGCCTAGAGGTCTATCAAGTCTGCTCGAATGTGCAACTAGCACCCCTTATTCTGCAGCTGCCCCTCCCTTCCACCCTTCCCCTTCATTAACCCTCCCCCTTGTCCTGTCCCATCCTCGTTTGAAGCAGTCCACTGTTCTACTGCATACCACTTCAGCAGGTAACGTATTCCACCCAGCCACCACCCTCTCTGTAAAAAAGTGTCTCCTCATCTCCCTCCTGAACCTTCCTCGCTCCAGTCTCATATCATGGCCCCTGGTGTCCCTCCCCTTACTTTGAACAGCCCCTCTGTACCCGTCTTGTTTATTCCTTTCATGTATTTAAAGGTTTCAATCATGTCACCCGCTCTCCTCTCCTCCAGTGAGTACATGTTCAACTCCTTCAACCTCCTCTCGTATGTTAAGTCCCCAACCCTTGATCATCTTTGTCGCTCTGCACTGCACCTCTCCAGTAACTTAATATCCTCTTCAGATACGGACGCCAGTACTGCACGCAGTACTCCAGGTGTGGTCTAACTAATGACCTATACAGTGGCAGAATCACCTCCTCCCTCCTCGAGGATATACCCCTTGCAATACAACCCAGCATTTTGTTGGCCTTTGCAGCTGCCTTCATACATTGTGCTGAGTTGTTCATTGACCCTGTAATGAGCACACCCAGATCCTTCTCCTCCTCTGTCTGGGCTAGCTGCACTCCCCCTAGCTGGTAACTCCTCCTTGGCCTTCTCATAGCGCCGGTGCAACTTGCGTCAGAGCCCCTCCTCTAAGAAGGAAGATGAGGATAAGCGGCGACGCCACTTTCCGTGATGTCAGGACCGAGACTGCCAAGGTCGGCGGGACTTACCCGACATGGAGGAGGACCGAGACTGTCTAGGTTGCGAACGGTGGGTCGAAGAAGGGGCGGGAGAGACCCACACATACTCTGGTTCAGGGTTCTTTACCCGTGGACTTAGGCTCAAGAGGGCAAGGCAAGTCCACTGGAGGCACTTGAGGAACCAGTGAAAGAGGGTTGTTGGCCTCTCCAGTCAACAGCCTTTCTAAAGGGTCGAGGAAAACCTCGACTGTATCGACGGGTGTCTCAGTGAGCTGGCCTGACGGGGACACCGAGAAGCCAGCGGCCTTGGCCGCAACCTCGACCGAAGTCAATAGAGGACGGTCTGGGGAGCAGATCTCTCCTGCTGCCACGAACGTCGACAGTGGGACTTACCTTTAGGGTCCTTCTTTTTTGACCGGCTCAAGTGAGTCCCTGAAGGCCCTTCTCCCTTGGTGGAGAGGGGCTGACAAAGCTCCCGAAAGGAAGTGGTGTAGGAGGAGCCCAAGGAGAGCGGGATAAACGCTGATGCCGAGGAAGATGAAGCAGCGGCCTGGGCCGCCTCCTCCTTGAGGGCGATTAACTAATCCAGCTACTCTGCGGAGCCCACCGCTGTGGAAACTGCCCAATGGGCCTCCTTCAACTTAACTGGTAGAAACTGTTTCTCTGGGCACCCCAGCTGGAGTCAGGCAGCGCGGTCTTCGAGGACCGATGCCGACAAGGACTGGCACAGATCGCAGGCCTGCGGATCATGGCCAAGACCAAGGCAGCTGATGCGCATGGCGTGCGGGTCAGTCTGAGACATCTTCGGCCCGCAAGGGCACCGACAGAAACCGCGAGTCGATTTTGAATGCATCACATCCACGAAGGAAGAACACTGAAGTCACGTAAACTTCAAAATGATTTTCAGAAATACAGAAGGTTTAGGATCCAGGCCTAGAAATGCAAGAGCGCTAAGGAGGGAACCTGAGATTCTAAGCGGTAAGGAAGATCTGGAGTCACCGGGTGGAGCCGAGGGTTTTACCACACGGGTGGGTGGGAGAAGCCAGCTTGAAGACTTTCCGGCACATCTTAAAGTGGCAAGGTACCTGCCAAGAAGTGGATTGAACAACATATCCACGTCTCTAGAAATCTTTGTTACCGACCAGCTCTCTGGTGTTGCGGGTGTGTTACTTGCCATGGAGAGGGAGCACACTACATTTGTTGCTTGCCGGATCTGGTGTTGTGGGTGTGTTTACCGCCATAGGCATTTCTGGGGGCTGCAGGTGTGAAATTTTTTAATCTTTCATGTTCATAAAGTTGACTTTTTTTTCCCAGCAGTTCAATCATATATATAGCCAATACATGTCATGCCTTAACGCTCTCTGCAGTACATCAGATAAGTATTGTTTTTTTACTTTTTTATATGCTTTTATGCCAAGTAATATAATTTATGAACATATGATCCTTTGTAACATTTTTCATTTTTGTTTCCATATAGATATGTTTGACTGATGTATTTTCAATTGAATATTGTGTTTATCCATACTTGACTAACAAACAAATATACTGTCTGGACAGGTATCATTTTTATTTTATAATGTAATGTCAAATGATGTGCAGTATACATGTGCTACTAGGTAAGATTGTTTTCTGATGGTTAGAGAAGGGTGAGAAATGGTGAGTGATGTAGGGTGAGATCAGAGTTGATGGAATGGGGTGAGTGTAGATATGGGGATTATATAGTAAACTGAATAGCCATTGTTATTGGTGCTTGCGTTAATTTTGCAGTGGATTCACCAGGATAGACATACCAAGCTGTCAGCAGATGGTCGTCCATAAATAAACAGACTTGTGATATATACTACAGACTGCATGCAAGCAATAGACAACACTCGTCTTCATTTTGCAACGCATAGGAAAAATAAGAAATAGACGATATCCATCCATGGATTTCAGACAACCACTTATTGGTGTAATACAATATGAAGAGTGACGTTATTTGATTTCATGCGGTTTGTAATATGTACATAAGTTTTTTATGGGTGACCATCAGTAAGCATTCCCCTTTCCTAGTGGTTGTGAATTTTATTGTCTATATTTTATTTTTGGCACTGTTATTGTAGTCCCCCATCAGTCAATGCGTTGAACACTGACAGTTCACCAAGTGTCAAATGTGTGATTATCTTTCACACTTTAAAAAATATTCACACTGTTTCATACTGTTGGCCTGTTATACTGTATTAGGTTGCATTCCTGTAGTAATTGGCTGCACAATTATTATCTTCGGGTGACCATCGTTATGCATTCCCTATATCTAATGGCAGTGTAGTTTCAGCTAGCTTTCAAATTTCTTTACAATTTGTTTTTAATTCCCACCTAGGTTGCGGCAGCACATTCTGATGGGTACATGGAAACAACAGTATTATGCACACATGCTGATAAGCTGTCAAACTGTGCCATACTGTATCATGTCATATTCTGGTAGAAAATTGCAACAGATTTCATTTAAATTTCCCTATATCCAATGGTGGTGTAATGTAAGGTCAATTTCAAATTACTTTACAACTTGTTTTGAATTTACACCTAGGTTACCCACCATGAGGAGGCTGGGCAGACATTTGTTCCTAACCATATAAGGTGTTGTCGGTGTGTGACCCGTCATGGGGATTGGGGGGGGGGCAGCCTACATTTTTTTTTCCTGGCCATGACTGGTGGTGCTGGTGTGTTACCTGTCATGTGGAGGGGGTGCAGACAACACTTGTTCTTGGCCAGGTCTGGAGTTGCAGGTGTGTGACCTACCATAGGGAAGGGGTCAGATAACATTGGTTCATGTACACGTCTTATATTGCAGGTGTGTTACAAGCCATGGTGAAGGGGGCAGAGAATGTTGGTTCCTGAACAGGTCAGTTGGAGTGGGTGTGTTACCTGCCATGGGTAGGGGGCGCAGACAGTTGTTTGTGGTTAGCTCAGTTGTTGGGGGTACAGACATTTGCTCTTGGTCAGGTCTGGAGTTGCAGGTGTGTGACCTGCCATAGGGAGGAGTCAGATAACATTGGTTCATGTACATGTCTTATATTGCAGGTGTGTTACAAGCCATGGTGAAGGGGGCAGAGAATGTTGGTTCCTGAACAGGTCAGTTGGAGTGGGGTGTGATACCTGCCATGGGTAGGGTGCAGGCAACATTAGGTTCCTGGCCAGATCTGGTGTTCTTGGTGTATTTATCCGCTATGGGAGAGATTGAACATTTTCTCACACCAGGTCTTAAGTTGCATAGATACATAGACAGTGTGGGCAGATAAGGGCCTATGGCTAACCCAGTCTGCCCATTTCAGCTTATAAGTTCACTTTATATTTTCCTAGAAGTCTGCTGCCCCTCACCCCTGACCTCCAGAATTCTTTTATGTCTATCCCATGCATTTTTAAATCCTGTGATTGTTTAAGCCCCCACCACTTCCTTTAGCAGGGTGTTCCACTTGTCCACCACCCGTTCTGTGAAGAAATTCTTCCCCATGTTTCCTCTGAATCATCCTCCCTCCAACTTCATCCCATGCCCTCTAGTCCTGGAACATCTTTTTCGCTTAATAATAGCATATTCCTGCACCCTGTAAGATACTTGTATGTCTCTATCATACCCCCTCTCTCCCTCCTCTCCTCCAGGGAGTACATATTCAACTCCTTCACCGTCCTCATAGGACCTGTGATGCAATCCACGTACCATCTTTGTTGCCCTTCTCTGAACCTTCTCTACCCTGTTTATGTCCTTATGTAGGTAAGTTCTCCAGAACTGTGCACTGTATTCCAGGTGGGGCCTCACTAGTGTCTTGTATAGTGGAATTATGACCTCCCTTTTCCTGCTGGTAATGCCCCTGCCTATGCATCCCAGCATCCTATTTGCTTTACCTGTTGCCTTGTCGCACTGTTTCCCTGCCTTGAGGTCATCAGAGATATTAACTCCAAGTTCCCTTTCCTGCTTGGTGCATGCTATATCTTCACCCCCCAAATGATACATTCTGCCAGGGTTTTTGTGCCCCATATGCATTATCTTGCACTTCTTTGCATTGAATTTCAACTGCCAAACCCCTGACCATTCTTCAAGTTTCTGCAGGTCCTTTCTCATTCTGTCTACACCCTCTGGTATGTCCACTCTGTTAATGAGCTTTGTGTCATCAGCAAACAGGGAAATTCTGCCTTCCAGTAAACAGGGAAATTTTGCCTTCTAGGTCCTGCGCAATGTCACTGATGAAGATGTTGAATAGGACTGGTCCCAGCACTGATTCCTGTGGTACCCCACAGGTCACTCTTCCCTCTGTAGAGTGACAGCCATTGACCACCACCCTCTGTGTCCTGCCACCCAGTCAGTTACCTACCCACCGCACTGCTGTCCTGCCCACACCCGGTCATATCCCACAGTCTGTGTAATAGTCTTCTATGTGGCACAGTGTCAAAGGCCTTGCTGAAGTCCAGAAAGGCCACGACCATTGCCCTCCCCTGATCCACCTCCCTAGGCACCGAGTCGAAAAATTCAACGAGGTTGGTCTGACATGACCTCCCCTGGTGAAACCATGCTGCCTTCGGCCCTGTAGTCCGTTGACAAACAAATGTTCCACCAATCCCTCCTTCAGTAGTGCTTCCATGATCTTCCCCACTACCGAGGTGAGGCTGACTGGTCTATAGATCCCAGCTTCCTGTTTATTCCCACTTTTCTATAAAGGAACTATATCTGCTGTCCTCCAGTCTTTGGGTACCTCCCCTGTTTATAGTGATCAGCTAAACGGGATTGCCAGAGGTTTAGCCACCACCTCTCTTAGTTCTTTAAGGACCCTGGGGTGCACCCCATCTAGCCCCATTCCTTTATCAACTCTTATTCCTTCAAGTTCTTTCAGAATCCTTTCTCATGTAAGGGGACTTGTGTCCATTTCTGCACCATTCTCACCCCTTGTACTCCCTTCAGACCCATAACCCTCCTCTTCCTCAGTAAAGACTGAGCAGAAATACCTGTTCAATATGTCAGCTTTACTGTTGTCATCTTCCATGCGGCCCCATCCTCCCCCTTCAGTCTCACTATCCCTCCCTTTGTCTTTCTTTTTTCACTTATGTACCTGTAAAAGGTTTTGTCCCCTCTACCCATTGATTTTGCAATGTGCTCTTCTGTCGGAGCTTTGGCGTCCCTTACTGACCTCCCTGCCTCCCTTTGCTTCTCCTGGTACGTCTCCCTTCTGCTAGTCTCTTTTTGTATTGCCTGAATGCAATCTTTTTGGCTTTCACTTTCTTTGCTACCTCTTTGGAAAACCATAATGGTCTCCTCTTCCTTTTCCTCTTGCTAACCTGCTTAATGCATAATTCTGTTGCTCTTGTAATCCCTGTTTTAAATACTGCCCACTGTTCCTCAACCCCTGATTCCTGCCCCATTCCACTTAATGCCTCTTTCAAGCATCTCCCCATTTTCCCAAAGTCTGCCCCCCCCCAAAATCCAGGATATGTGTTTTTGTGTGGTTTGGTTCTGCTCCTTCTGTGATTTCAAACCACAATGACTGATGGTCACTGTTCCCCAGGTGCTCCCCCACTGTTACCCCCAACACACTGTCCCTGTTTGTGAGCACAAGGTCCAGTATTGCCTTCTGCTGAGTTGGTTCCATGACCAGTTGCTTGAGGAAGACACCCTGAAGGGAGTCCAGGATAAATCTGCTCCTAGTTGATGCTGCTGCTGGGATGCTCCAGTCCACGTCTGGAACACTGAAGTCTGCAGCCAGCACCACCTCACCCTTGTCTGCCATCTTTTGGATGGCTAGCATCAGCTCCCTATCTGTTTCTTCTTCCTGGGCTGGTGGTCAATAGACCACACCTGTGCGAATGGCTGACTCCATTTTCCTTTCCAGTTTAACCCACAGTATCTCTCCCCCATTCTGATCCTCCTGGATCTCTGTGGCCTTTATGTCATCTTTCACATAAAGTGCCACTCCTCCTCCCGTCCTACCTGCCCTGTCTCTTCTGAATATGTTGTTGCCGGGTATGGCCATCTCCCAGTCGTGGTTATCATTACACCAGGTTTCTGTGATGGCCACAATGTCCAAGTCTGACTGCACCATGACAGCCTCCAGATCCTTCATCTTGCTGCTAAGGCTCCTGGCATTGGCACACATGGCTTTTCCATGATTTGAACTCTCTAGACTCTGTATCTGTTCTAATCCAGCCCCTTCCCTTCTGCTGAATTCTGCCCCTTTTCTGCCTATCCACATCGTGGGTGCTTATCTCCATCTTTTGCACATTGCTTTGTAGAGATATCCACTCCTCCTGTTCACTGGTTCCACTGCTAGCTGTGGGGGGTGGGCAGTTAGGTACCCTCCATGCTGGCCTGCCACCCCCCTTGGCTAGCTTAAATGCTTGTCTATGTAGCATTTAAACTTATCATTGAGGTCTTGGATTCCCCTCCAGGATGGATGCAGGCCATCAGGCTTGATCAAGCCTCCATCCCTCCAGATGGGTCCCCAGTCACTGATGAATCCAAACCTTTCCTCACAGCACCAGTTCTTCAACCATGAGTCAAAGTTCCTGGTGCACGCACTCCTATGCTGTCCCATGCCTCTCGCAGGTAGTGCTTCCGAGAAAGTGACAGAAGTAGCTACTTGCTTCAGACCCCTTCCCAATTTCCTAAACTCTTCCTGAACTTCCTTTGGCTCCCCATTTGCCAGGTCATTAATACCTAGTTGGATAATGACATCCAGTTTACCCTCCCATCTTGCCTTCCCAGTGATCCCCAGGATCTTCCTCCCATCCTTCCATGCCGTGGCATCTGGTAGGCACCTCACCTCACCTCCCTGTCCTCCCCCTCCTGTGTTCCTAGCTGGATCCCTCCCACCCTCTGGATTGCAGGTGTGTGAGCAGCCTGGGGGGGGGCAGATTACATTGGTTCATGTATATGTCTTGTGTTGTGCGTGTGTTACCAGCCATGCGGGGGGGGGGCAGAGCATCGTGGTTCATGTCCTGGTCTGTTGGTAAGGGTGTGTCGATGGACTATACCAGTGGCTTTAGTGGGATTTGAACCGGTCATAACACTTATCATGTATTAGAGGGTGAGGATGGAATGCATCACAGTGAGTCAATGAACTATACCAGTGGCCATGGTGGGATTCAAACCTGTAATAACATTTATAGTGCATCAGAGGTTGAGGTTGGACTGTACCATGGGTGGTCGATGGACTATACCAGTGGCTGTGGTAGAATTCGAACTTGTAATAACACTTATAGAGTATTTGAGGTTGGGGCTGGACTGTACCAATGGTGGTTGATGGACTCTACCAGTGGCTGTGGTGAGATTCGAACCTGTAGTAACATTTATAGTGTATTACAGGTTGGGGTTGGACAGTACCATGGGAGGTCAATGGACTATACCAGTGGCTGTGGTGGGATTAGATCCTGAAATGCAATTTATAGTGCATCAGAGGTTTGATTTAAGACTGTATCATGGTGACTAGATGGACTATATCAGTGGATGTGGTAGGATATGAACCTGTAATAATACTTAGAGTGTATTAGAGGTTGAGGTTGGACTGTATCATGGTGAGTTGATGGACTGTACCAGTGGCTGTGGTGGGATTCAACCCTGTAATAACACTCATGGTGTATTAGAGGTTGAACTTGGACTGTACCATGGGTGGTCAATGGACTATACCAGTGGCCGTGGTGGGATTAGAACCTGAAATAACACAGTGTATTAGAGGATGAGGATGGACTGCGCCATGAGTGATCAATGGACTACACCAGTGGCTGTGGTGGGATTAGAACTGGAAATAACACTTACACTATATTAGAGGTTGAGATTGGACTGTACCATGGGTGGTTAATGGATTTTACCAGTGGTTGTGGTGGGATTTAAACCTGTCATAACACTTATCATGTATTAAAGGTTGAGGCTGGACTGTATCATGGTGAGTCAATGGACTATACCAGTGGCCATGGTGGAATTAGATCCTGAAATAAAACTTAGAGTGGGGGCCCGGCCCACTGGCGCAGCAGTTGGCTATCCACTTGCGATGCCAGCGACCTGGGTCTGGGAACGGACCCAGAGAGCTGAAGGGCTGGCCGGAGAAGAAGGACTGATCGTCCCATAACTGCTCTTCTTCTCCAGGGGGAAGGAGGGATAGAGTGTCTGGCGCTCCAGGGATCTAAGGTAGAGGCCGGGGGAACTACGAGCGACCGGCACCTGCATTCTTGAGGATCAGGGCAGCCGCTGGACATCATTGCACAACCCCACCACTGGGGCAGCTCACAAGAAAATTGTTGGCTGCCAAGGATGACGGCCGCCCCGGGTACCTGGCCTCAATTGCTCCCTGCCTCTCCGCTGACCTAATAAGGCTCCACAATGGCATCTCCAGGGCCCGAACCCTGCCCTGGAGGGGGAAGCCAGGGAGGTAATGTCGTCAGTAGCCGACACCTTCCCCATCGTAAACGGGTCTGGTAAGGTGCCACGGTCCCACCCTGTGGGGTAAGCCAGGGGGTATCCTCGGAGTTAAGGCAATAAGGGAAATGAGGTAGATGCTAGCAAGAGGAGCTGAACAAAGGGCGATCAATGGCAAAAAACATACTAAATAAAAAAAAAAATTAAAATAACACTTAATTGGAGATTGGGGTTGGACGGTACCATGGGTGGCCGAAGGACTATACCAGTGGCTGTGGTGGGATTTGAACTTATAATACTTATAGTGTATCAGAGGTTGATGGCCGTGTGGTGGAATTTGAACCTGTGGAAACATAGTGCATTAGAGGTTGGGGATGGACTGTACAGTGAATGATCGATGTATTATGCCAGTGGCTATGGTGGGGTTAGAACCTGTAAAAACACAGTGTATAAGAGGCTGGGGTTGGACTGTACCATGGGTTGTTGATGGGCCATACCAGTGGCTGTGGTGGGATTTGAACCTGTAATAACACTTATACTGCTGACGGGTACTCTATAGTAAACAACAGTATTGTGCAGACTTGCTTATCAGGGTGCAATCTGTGCCACACTGCTGGTCCATCAAACTGATTTAGGGTAAATTCGGGCCATAATGTGCAACAACAGCATTTTCCAGGGTGACCATCAGTATGCATTCTCTCTTTCAGTTGGTTGTGTACTTGCAAGTAATTTCCAGATTTATTTACCACTTGTACTCAGTTCTACAGTGAACAACAGTATTGTGCAGACTTTCTTATCAGGGTGCAATATGTGCCATGCTGTAGGTCTGCCAAAATGATTTAGGGCGAATTTCTGTCATACTGTGAAACACTAGTATTTTCCAGGGTGACCATCAGTATGCCTTCCCTCTATTGGTTGGTGGTGCACTTGCAAGTAATTTCTGGATTTATTTGCCTTTGGTTCTCAGTTCCCACCTAGGCTGAGGCTGTGCATGCTGACGCGTACTCTATGGCCAGAAACAATATTGTACTGACTTGCGTACCAGAGTGTGGTCTCTACCATACTGCTGATCGGTTGGATAGATTTAGGATGTGTTTGGGGCCTAAACTGCAAAAGTAGAATTTTTTCTATGGTGACCATCAGTATGAATTCCCTCTATCAGTTGGTGGTGTACTTGCAAGTACAGTGATTTCTGGACTTATTTGCCTTTGGTTCTCAATTCCCTCCTGGGTTGATGTTGTGCATGCTGATGGGTGCTCTATAGCCAGCAACAGTACAGACTTGCGTACCAGGGGGTGGTCTGTACCATAATGTTGATCAGTTGGACTGATTTAGGATCTGTTCAGGGCCTAACTATCAAGAATAGCATTATTTCCAGGCTGACCGTCAGTATGCATTCCCTCTATCAGCTGGTGTGATACTTAAGCAATAACGCACAACAGGGTGAGTGTAGTGCTGGGATAACGTCACACCTGGGGTGGTTGTACACGAGGCACTGATGCAAACCATCTTTTCACAGTGTTGCCCGTGTACTCTAGAACAGGTGTGACATTATTTCGTGCCAAGTAATGAACTGCTAATAATGTTGCAAACATCCTAGTCTACTAATAACCAAGCAAATCGTTCCCTGGTGGTGCACTTTCTAGTTGATGTTGAATATGAAATCATAGCATTTAAAAAAAATTTTTTTTTGCCTCAATTTATAACTTAAACAACACACTGCAGGCAATGCTGCCATATCTGTTATGACGTTATGCAGAAGTACCTGACCTGTGGAAATATTCTTATGCAATTCCAATCCATAAGGCAGGTTCAACTAGCTAATTTATAAATGAAAGACCAATCACTATTCTGTCAGCTTTATCTAAATTACAGGAAAAGATTGTTTTGGGGCAACTGTTTGACTGTGGAAACACATGGTCTACTATCACAATGTCAGCATGGTTTCAGGAAGTGGAGAAGTGTTGAGAGTGCCTTGGTCGAGTTCACAAGCGCAGTCCGTGAGGGCATGGAAGGGGGATCCCTAACTGGGGCCACGTTTGTGGACTTGACCAAGGCATTTGATTTGGTGGATCATTCCCTTCTAGTTGAGAAACTTACGATATATAGGGGTGGGGACTCCAGTATTATCTTGGGTATCAAACTATCTTTCAAACAGGTTTCAGATGGTAAAGATTGGAAGTAGCTTATCTGATAAGGCTCTGGTCAAGTGTGGAGTCCCACAAGGCTCCAAAATGGGGCCATTCCTATTCTCTATCTTTTTTGATTAAGTTACTTCATCTATTTAGGATGCACATGTTGTTCTGTATGCAGACGACGCTGTTGTCTTTAGTCAAGGGAGAACATTGTCAGAGCTTAATGTAACTCTGAGGAACTTAAATCTAATTGGCTGATAAATATATGCAGTTATTACTAAACAAACAAAAAACAAAAACCATGGAGTTTGGTACCCCTGTTAAGTTAAAATCTATTGGTTCTAGTTTACAAGTAGAGTCGTTGGATGGGGCTTTGTACGAAAATGTAAACAGTTTTAAGTACTTGAGGGTAGTTTTAAATTCATCATTAACATATGAGTCACATATACATGCTATTACATCTAAAATACATTCCAAAATTGCTTTCCTATATAGGTTGCACAGTTTTTTGATAGATGCGACGTGTCTGGCAATAGTTTATCAATGTCTGTTGCCTATTCTGAACTATACCTCGACAGTGGTGGATAATGCTCCTTATAGTATTGTAACCCCCCTAACACCCGAGGTTACAAGAATCACAGTTAGATCTAGTGGCAGCCAGGGAAGGCAGCTTGTGAAATTCCAGTTAAATGGTTTCATTCTGTCTCACTCTGTTCTCAGTCTCAGCTGAGCTGGAGGGATGACATCATATAGAATTGTCACAGCAGCATAAACCACATTGGAGTGTTGCAGCTGGGAGTTAGATAGAATGTTGGGAGGTTCTGGATTCAGTTTTCAGTTAGTCTAGTGGGAGACTCAGTGGAGGGAGGAGGTGCACTGCAGTCAACAGTCCCTCAGAGCCCTCAGCTCTGACCAGAGCTACCTATCATTGTGGGTGTGTGTTCTCGGCCTAGATAGAGACATAGAAGATAATGTTTGGAAGTGGTTGAGACTATCTCCTAGTTGTTCCCGGGGCCCCATCCCTGAGAGGGATGGGGGGATCCAGACCAGATGTCAGGGGCAATCCCCTGGCCCTGCTGGCAGGAGAGAAGCTGCCTTGAAGACTTGTGCTGAGGCACCAAGAAGTATTTCCGGTTTTCCTGTGGAAGAAGCCTGTGAGCACCTGCAAACCAGAGTGTGTCGCTCTGCCAGAGAGCTTATGTTTTAACAAGAATGTTGTTTAAGGGCCGTCCCGCCGGCGCAGTGGTAGGGTTATCGCTCGCAGCACCAGCGACCTGGGTTCGGGAACTGACCCAGGCTACTGGAGGGTCAGCCAGGGGAAGGAGGATTGAGTGCCCAGTGGCTGCTCTCCTCCTTCGGGCTGGGGTAGGTTCTATGTTCCACCACTTTACTGCCACCTAAGTGAACGTGGGTAGAGGTGCAGTGGGACCATTTGAAAGGGAGGGAAAATGCTGGCCGGGAACCGGAGCACTTGCATGTCTCGACGTGCGCTGCTCCTAGGTTCCCCTAGCGTGCCACAAATGTCCTGTGGGAGGGGACAGAAACAAGTTGAAAAAAGCCCTGCAGTGCTCCTGTAGACGGAGCTCAAGGCCCCGATCCCAATGCCTTTGCTGGCTCTGGTGACAGCGTCCCTGACGACATGAAGATTCATCGGGGTGGAGGAAGGCCGCCCTGTCCCGTACCGGCCTGGGGGGTATAAACAAGACTCCATGGGAGGATGGACTGCACCGGCGCCAGACAGATGAGCAGGGACGAACAAGACCATAGGAGTCTCCTGAAGGAATGGTAGCACCGCAGTGAGAAGGAGGCGTAAAAATGTTGTTTAAGTATCTGCTACTGTGGGTCAGAAAAGGACAGCCAAGTACAGTGCTTAAGGACTATGTGACATGAATGCCTTTAATATGTGGGCGTCTACAGGGATGGACATGGCCACTTAGAAAAGTATATCACAAGTCAGTATATTGGCGTTCCAGAGACTGTAAATTATGAGTGTGATATACAGCACATTTAAAGTGTAAATCTACAAACCCAGAGTTTTCAGTTGAAGAGGTGTCTGAGACCAAATGAATGGCCGTGTATGAATTATGGGAGCAAGAGGTGGGAGACCCCCCCCATCAGGAGTAACCAGATTCACCTCTACGGGTTCACTTTGGGACACTTGTTACTTTCTTCCGGGCACTTGGCCAGTGTTCAGAGAAAGTACCCAGACGTGGGATTAGATGAAAGATTTTTCCCTTCATGGGGCCTGTATGTGCTCATGGGTGGTTCAGGGAGCCACCGAGTAATGGTCCATGCCATTGGAAACTGGTCCAGTTGCTGGCCTGATGTGCCATGCAGGGAAGTAGTCCAAGGCTGGTCGGATGTGCCAGGCCAGGGAAATCCAGAGGAGAATACAAGTTCGGGTTGAGTGCCCAGTGTTCTTCTAAACCTGAGGGTTACAGTGTACAGAAGATGTGTTCTAATCTCTGTAAATCTGCATTACCAGGAGTGTAGCCCCGTGGGGGTCCATCCAAGCTTTGTTATTCTGTTTGGTTGTGAATAAAAGCCACACTCTAGAATCCCACTCCTGGTTTGGACATTACAGTTATTGCTTCCTGTGTCTGGAGTTACTTGGGTGCCCCTGACTAGAAGTTAAAACTAGCCAAAACACTGAACAACAGTTTTCTCCCCGAACCCAGGAAGCCAGGTAGTGGGTTACATAATGGAGGCACCGCAGCGCTAATAAAACAAAAAATAACATCAACCCGACCCCTGGGTTACAGTATATTGAGGTGGAAATCGGTATTGTTGCAAAAAATAGGAAGATTTGCATTATTAACATCCAATAATATACATCATTTTACCATATTGGAGAATTTTGGATGGTTATCAGTTGAATATTACCAAAAGCTTTTATTGCCTAAATTTGTTAATAAAACACAACAAACGGGCACCTTTAACATTAAAAAATCAGCTTGTGATTTCCAGCTTCAAATTACATACTAGATCATCTGGGGATCCTACTATGCTAAGAATTCCATTTATGTATACCTCTAGAGGACAGCGATCGTTTGCATACTGCGCACTTAAAATATGGAATGATATCCCAGTACACATTAGAGGTATGGGTAGTTATGGGTCATTTACCACAGCTTTGAAAACACACTTTATGAATGTGTCTAAGAGCAGATGTCATCTAGATTTATATATCTTTTCTGACTGGATGTATCAGTTATGGAACTACAGTTTCTGTGATATGGATTTTGCACAATAGTTTGAATTGTATTAGAGTTTTTAAATCAACATTAATGAGTAGACGTGGAATTCATATTCCTAATTATGTTTTGTATTATGTATTATTCTGTCTCATGATGTTTTTGTAGGTATTTTTAATTGACCACGGGTCGTACCTGTAAAAGGGAATGTATCCCAGTGTACTTACCCATATACAAATCAAATCAAATCAATTGATTGCTAATTAAAAAGAAGTATTATTTCAACATGTTTTAACATGGAAATCTGTGTGAACTGATGAAAAGTCTTATACACATCCTTAAAACAGTCACTGCACCCTTGGCTTTGTTTGGCTGTAATACCACATTAAGAATAGATACGTTTTTTGATTACATGCATCAGCAATTAAAAATGTGTTTTACAGTGCCATCTCTTTATTGCCTTATTTTTAGTTTGACTATCGAGATTGCGTATAGTAACTTATAATATAGCATTTCGACAACAGATATGCCAGCAGCTGTTATGCATGCGTGATCACGGTGGTGGTTGGAGGGGGTACAGGATTACATTCCTGCAATGGGAAGCCACTACTGAAATGCAATGAAACGACAATGTCAAATTGGCAGGGCCCAACGATAACCCTTGCAGAAAGTGGTCTGCAACAATGACATTAACAAAGTGTAACAATCAATACCCAATATGCAGTGCAACAGAAAATCTGCACATCACGTGTTGAGATCTCCTTTTTGCAATAATTACCACACACATAGCACTGGTAAATTATGTGGCACCAAATATGTGTCATAATAATTTGATCACTATATCAGGCCACATACATACAGTATTAGCACCCACTGAGTGTGCCTGTGCATCAGACAGCACATTCTGGCAGCAGCTGTGCAGGGTGGGCAAACCCATGTCAAGTCAATTCAACATCTACAGGTTTGTCTTTGTAAAGTCTTCAGTCAGGATATCTGGAGCTACATCCCTGCACATGAGGCTCAGAAAAGCTGTGGACCACTGTCTGAAGGATGCATAACACTGCTTATGGCTTGAGATGTGGACAGCATCAGTTGTCTGGGGGTGTGTTGCTGGGGACCTATATTAGGGGCATGTAGCATGTTACTGTGTGATGTAGGAGTAATGCTGGAGCCACCAACAGGGTCATCAATGGGCTTTATGCTGCCACTGTTTGATACCTTAATGCATCACCTGCAGATGACTGCTGGAACTGAAGTCTGTTGTTAAAAAAGAGAGCATTCTGATCTGCCTCATACTTCCAGGTCACCCCTGAAAACAGGCACTTGTGCTTAGTGGGCTTTACCCAGTTACCAAAGACTAAAATTAAAAATTAAAAAATAAACAAATACATTTCCTTTGCCTTTCCTCCATTTCCCTTTCCTCCGACACCCTCTCACATTCCACAGAGGAGATAAATGTGAATAGAAAAATAGAGAGAAGAGAAGGAAGGTCAGATTCTAGGTGGAGGGTGGTGTCTCTGAATGCAAGGAGTCTTGGAAACAAGATGGATGATCTCCAGACATTATTAGCAGACAGGAGGATGGATATAGCTGCAGTAACCAAGACGTGGGCAACATCGCACCATGGCTGGAACCTTGCAATCCCTGGATATAAACTATAAAGGAGGGACAGGGTAGTCGAGAGGAGTAGCAGTTTATATCAGGGAGGGAATAACTTGCATGAGGGAGGAGTAGGAGGAAGGGGAGGTTCAGTTAATGTCCAATAGATGGAGAAAGGTGAGGTTGGGTGTGATTACCAGACCACCCAGTCAGGATAAGAAGATGGAGAGGGAACTGAGCTCACAAAATACTGAAAGCTGTAGGAAAAGGAGAGGTGGTAATTATGGGGGGCTTCAACCTGCCCAAGGTGGACTGGAGCATATCATCTATAACGTCTGCAAGGAGTCAGGTGATCCTGGAAGGACTGCAGAGTGGGTTCCTGATTTAGGGCATCACTGAACCAACAAGAGCTGAGGCAATTCTTGATCTGGTGCTCACAAATGGGGGGCATGAACAGAAAATAATGGTCAAGGAGCCAGTGGGTGGAACTGACCACTACACAGTTTGGTTCCAGTTGGATATGGGCAGGGAAAACATCCCAACTAAGACCAAAATCTTGGATTTCAGGAAGGCAGGCTTCAGGAAAATGAGTGAAGTGGTAAGAAGCCATCTGGTGGGCATCAGAGCAGATATGTGGGTGGACTAAAGGTGGTCCATCATTAAGGAAGGAATACCGGTTGCCACAGATGACTGTGTTGGGCTCAGGGGGAAGAATACAAGTGCCAAAGCGAACAGCTGGTTCAGTTCTGGGGTTGCCCAGGCAGTAAGGGAAAAGAGGTTGGCCTATAGAAAATTCAGGAAGACCAAGCGAGAGGTGGATAGGGAAAATTACCTAAGGTTGGCTACTGAGGCAAGCAAGGAAGAAGTCTGGCGAGCAAAGGCACAGAGAGAGCTGCAGATAGATGAGAGAATTAAGAAAGGGGAGAAGGCTTTCTTCCGCTATATAAGTGAAAAAAGGGACAAGAAGGAAGGGATTGTTAGGCTTAAGAAAAGAGTGGAGTGGGTGGAGGATAATGGGGGAAAGCAGAGCTACTAAATGAATACTGTTCCGTCTTCACCAAGGAGAAGAAGGGGAGAGGAGCGGTGGGGGACACAGATATAGTGGTAGAGGAGGACAGAGTGAGTGAGGGAAGGGCTGCTGGCATTGAAGGTGGACATATCACCAGGCCCAGACAGAGTACATCCAAGGGTACTAAAGGAACTGGCTGAGGAGCTGGCAGGGCTACTGGCAGACCTATTTAATAGTTCACTAGAGACAGGTGTGGTACTGCAAGATTGGAGAACAGCATATGTAGTGCCCCTCCACAAAAGCAATCCCAAGGATGACCCAGGGAATTACAAACCAGTCAATCTGACCTCCATTGTGGGCAAGCTCACAGAGACCACACTAAAGGAAAGGTTTGTGGAATATCTAGAGGAGCATGGTCTCCAAGATGCGAGGCAGCATGGGCTCTTGGGGACAGATCGTGTCAAACAAATCTGATTGACTTCTTTGACAGTGTCACTAAGACAGTAGACAGGGGCCAAGCGGTAGACATCCTGTATATTGATTTCAGCAAGGCCTCTGACTCTGTGCTCCACAAAAGATTGATCAGGAAGTTGGTGGATCTCAGGGTTGTGGAAACGATGGGTGGAAAACTGGCTGAGGGACAGAACCCAGAGGATGGTTGTGGGGGGGTGAGTTATCTGGCACCAGAGAGGTAACCAGTGGGGTCCCACAAGGCTCAGTGCTGAGGCCCGTGTTGTTCAATGTCTTCATGGCACTAACAGCAAAATATGCCTATTCACAGACGATACCAAGCTCAGTGGGAGAGTGGACACAGCTGAAGGGATACGGGACCAACAGGAAGATCTGGAAAAGCTGGGGAGGTGGTCCAGGATCTGGCAGATTGGCTTCAATGCCAAGAAATGCAAAGTTATGCATATTGAAGCCGAGAATCTCAGGACAGAGTACTACCTGGGTGGAATCTGAGTATCTGTATCAGAGGAGGAGAAGGACCTGGGAGTGATGATCACTAGTGACCCGAAGCACTCCATGCAGTGCAAGAAAGCAGCAGTAAAGGCAAACAAGATGCTAGGAAGTATACAGTGCCTTCAGAAAGTATTCACCCCCTTGGATTTTGTCACATTTTGTGATGTTGCAAACTCAAATTAAAATACATTTATGTGGAATTTTTTTGTCACTTATCTACACAAGTGACTCTATAATGTCAAAGTGGAATGAAACTTCTGGAATTTTTTGTACATGTAATTTAAAATAAAAACCTGAAATATCTTGATTTGATAAGTATTCACCGCCTTTGCTATGACACTCCAAACTGAGTTCAGGTGCATCCAATTTTCTTGTGAGAGCACTCTAAAACTTGAATGGAGTCCACCTGTGCTCAGTTCAAATGGTAGACATAATTTCAGAGGAAATACACCTATCTATATAAGGTTCCACTTTTGACAGTGCATGTCAGAGAAGAAACTCTACCATGAAGACCAAGGAGCTGTCCGTAGAACTCCGTGATAGAATTGTGAGGAGGCATAGATCTGGGGAAGGGTATAAAAACATTTCTAGGGTGTTGAAAGTTCCCAGGAGCACAGTCAAGTCCATCATTAGGAAATAGAAAGATTACAGAACCACCCAGACTCTTCCTAGAGCAGGCCATCCTCCCAAACTGAGCAACCAGGCAAGAAGGACCTTGGTCAGGGACGTGACCAAGAACCCAATGACCACCCTGACAGAACTACAGAGTTCCATGGCTGAGATGGGAGAATCTGTCCAGAGGACAACAATCTCTGCAGCACTTCACAGATGTAGCCTCTATGGGAGAGTAGCTAGACGGAAACCACTCCTGAGAAAAGGCCACATAACAGCATGCCTGGAGTTTGCAAGAAGGCACGTGGCAGACTCTGAGACCATGTGGCAAAAGATTCTCTGGACTGATGAAACAAAAATTGAACTCTTTGGCCTGAATGCAAAGCGCTATGCCTCGCGCAAACCGAACACAGCTCATCACCCGTGTAACACCATCCCTACCATGAAGCATGGTGGTGGCAGCATCATGTTATGGGGATGCTTTTCAGTGGCAGGGACTGAGGCACTTGTCAGGATAGAGGGAACAATGAATGGAACCAAATACAGGCACATCCTTGAGGAGAACCTGCATTAGTCAGCAATAGACTTTGGACCAGAGCGAAGATTTACGTTCCATCAGGACAAGGACCCCAAGCATACAGCCAAAGCAACACTGGAGTGGCTTCAGAACAAGAAGGTGAATGTCCTTGAGTGGCCCAGCCAAAGCCCAGACTTGAATCCCATTGAGAATCTGTGGAAAGATTTAAAGATTGCGGTTCACCGACGCTCCCCATCCGACTGAGCTTGAGCAAATCTGCAAGGAAAAATGGGCGAAAATCCCCAAATCTAGATGTGCAAAGCTGATACAGACATACCCAAGAAGACAAGACTCAAAGCTGTAATTGCTGCCAAAGGCGCTTCTACAAAGTATTGACTCAGGGGGGAGAATACTTAAGTAAACAAGATATTTCAGTTTTTAATGTTTCATAAATTTTTGTTACACAATAGAAATAGTTTTGGCCCTTTAAATTGTTGATTATGCTGTGTGAATCAAAGGGGAAATAATCATTTCAATGCATTAAAAATTCTGGTAGTAACACAACAAAATGTGACAAAATCCAAGGTGGAGGTGAATACTTTCTGATGGCACTGTATATAGGGGGATCAGTAGTAGGAGAGAGGAGGTTATACTGCCCTTGTACAGGTCACTGGTAAGGCTGCATCTAGACTATGGAGTTCAGTACTGGTGCCTACACCGCAAAAAGGACGTTAACCTGCTGGAGAAGGTCCAGAGGAGGGCTACAAAGATGACAGTCAGTCAGCAGGGTAAGGCATACAAGGAGAGGTTGACAGCACTGAACATGTACTCCCTGGAAGACAAGAGAGAGAGAGGGGACATGATTGGGACCTTCAAGTAATTGAAATGGATAAATGAGGTTGATAAGGAGAGTCTCTTTGAGATGACAGGCAACCATAACACAAAGGAACACAATCTTAAGCTGGAGGGTGGGAGGCTTAGGAGGGAGGTCAGGAAGCACTTCTTCACAAAGAGGGTGTTAGAGTCTTGTAACGTGTTGCCAGAAGAGGTCATCTCATTGAAGACAGGCGACAGCTTTAAGAGAGGATGGGATAGGCATGGGGGAAAGTAAGGATCATGGGTAGGGAGGATGGGAGGAGGGAGGGCAGAGACATTAGTTCAAGCTGTGGACCCTGCAATACGAGCAGACTTGATAGACCAAATGGCTTTCTTCTGCTGGCTTCCTCATATGTTCGTATGTTCCATTTCCACGTGCTCACTATGTTGCTCCTGCATCATTTTCCTTGTTGGCTCAAACACTGCCTCCATCAACTCTTGCATCCTATTGCTCCTTTTTTATGGAGGTTCAACCAGGGTGGGACAAATAGGGTCGCCAGGTCGCCAAATGCGACCTGGCTAAACATTTTGGCCACAAGATGTGTGTAAAAACTCGCCATTCTGGCGAGTACTATGCCGCATCACTGTCGCACATGTGTGGTAGCTCAGCATCCCCTCAGCTGAGCTGCCATCATCGCGCATGCGCGGGATCGCCTTTTCCAGCAAAGAGAGAGCAGGAGGGACATGTCTGGGTGGGAGAGAGCCAGAGGAGGAGTCGGAATCGGAACTCAAGTCAGGGTATCAGTTCAGCGAGTCTGCGCAGCACACTCAGTATCACGAGGTGAGCAGTTGGGACTGTTGGGTGCTCACGTGGGTGGGGAGTTGGGAGGAGGAAAGGTTATCTGCCACGCCATTCATTTCCAGCGGTGAGCGGGCAGGAGACTACTGTGAGCTCTGTCAGAGCATAACTGTGCCGTGATTGCTCAACAGCCCTTTTAAGGGCTCAAAAATTAAAAATACCAGACAAGTACTCTTTTTGAGGAGCCTGTGTGTCCTCCGTCCTGCATAAAAAAAACAGCAGCTTACTTTTCTCAGTTTGGGTTTGGGGATGACATGCTGGTGCTGACTGGGAGGAGGGGTCGGTGCTTGGTGGTCCTGTTGTGGGGACTGGTGGGGAGGAAGCCCTGAAATTGGGTGGGTAAATTAATATTTTCTTAATTTGCAATTGCTGCAGCTCTGTGCTGACTGCTGAGTGAGTCTGACGACTGGGGGAAGGGAGGGGGACGACAAAGACCCTGCTTTGTGGACGTTTGGAGTACTGGGGCAGCTGTGAGCAGTAATCTGTATCTGATTTTGCTGTTCAGTCTTTTTTGGGTGGGATTGGGGCTCTTGGGCACAAAACTGAAAAAAAAATACAAGCTACAATAATTTAAAGTCCAGACTACCATTGTTGTGTGCATATTAGTGGTTTGTGTCAGGTTTTTTTTGGGGGGGGGGGGCAAAACAAAAAAAAAATTAGAGCTTGCCACAATTAATGAAACGCCCATAGAAGTGCTACCTGTGTGCATACTGTATATTATTGACTGCGTATTTTGTTGTTTGGCTATCCACCTGTCTCATCCAGTCCTCTTGAGGTTGTGTCAGGCTTTTTTGAGGGGACTAATTTCAAAGAAAAAATATTAGAGCTTGCCACATTTAATGAACAGTCCATACTAGTGCTGCTGCTACCTGAGTTCATATTATTGACTGCGTCTTTTGTTGTTTGGCTATCCACCTGTCTCGTCCAGTCCTCTTGAGGCTGTGTCAGGCTTTTTTGAGGGGGCCAATTTAAAAGAAAAAAAATTAGAGCGTGCCACAATTAATGAAACACCCATACTAGTACTACCTGTGTGCATATTGTTGACTACATCTATTGTTGTTTGGCTTTCCACCTGTCTCATCTAGTCCTCTTGAGGTTGTGTCAGGCTTTTTTGAGGGGACCAATTTAAAAGAAAAAAAATTAGAGCTTGCCACAATTTACGAAACGCCCATAGTAGTGCTACCTGTGTGCATACTGCATATTATTGACTGCGTCTTTTGTTGTTTGGCTATCCACCTGTCTCGTCCAGTCCTCTTGAGGTTGTGTCAGGCTTTTTTGAGGGGACCAAATTAAAAGAAAAATAAATTAGAGCTTGCCACAATTAATGAAAAAGGCATAGCTATTATAACATCTGTGCAAGCATATTAGTGACAGCCTCTGGTTGTGTACTGCAAATATCAGTCCATCCAAGACAAGTCCATCAGTCTCACTCACAGTCACGGCTACAGCCAGTCCTCCTGGTTGTGTCAGGCTCAGGCAGGCATCCAAAAACTGTCTGCTGCTGTGCTGCTGCCATCACTGGCAACCACTTGTTGTTTTTCATACTGTTTTGGGATTGGAGTAATAAAAATGTCTGGAAAAAAGAAACAAAAACAACAACCTAATTTGTTTTCCTTCGGCTTTATTAAACCCAGTGTATGTGCTGTGGAAGAATTACGTAACAAAACCATTCAAGTCATCAGTGACACTGACAGTAACATTGTCGATGTTGCTGCTGAGGAGGATCATGTGAAATTAAATCCTCCAGTTGGTAACGCTGCTGCTGCTGTTTCTTCTTTTATTTCTGGAGAAAAGGGCAGCCAGGGTGACTGCCGCGACCATATTGACAGACCATCAGTAATGGTTACTGATATTGTTCAGGTTCCTAGTGTTTCCATTGCAGATAGTTCATCTTCCTCAAGCTCTCTGCCCAGAATAAATCCTATCAACAGGAAAAAAGATTCAGTGAAACACAAATTCAGGGTTGAATGGTCACGGGAATTTGACTGGCTTCAGTATGAGAAACAAAGCAACACTATGAGCTGCAAGGTGTGTAGGAAGCAACCCCATCTGGCAGATCATACATCTGTTGTTTTTTGTTGGTAGCAATACTTTTAAAATGGAGTCTATAAAAATTCATGATGCAAGCAGTTCCCATGTAAAATGCATTCTGGCTGAAAGGGCTCAAAGGGCACCAGAATCCACACCTATGGCTTTTTGTTTTCAAAAGATGAATGTTGCAATGAGAGAATCCATGCGGTGTCTTTTTAATGTTGCCTACTTTCTGGCATCAAGGAATAGGCCATTTCGGGACTTTCCGTTTCATACCTCACTGTTACGCAAATGTAATATAAAAGTGATTGAACAATACACAAATCACAAGAGGTGCAGCGAGTTTGTGCATCATATTGCAGCAGTGATATGCACAAATACAACTGAAGAGATAAAAAAATCTCCTGCTGTTGGACTGTTAATAGACGGAAGCACTGACAGAAGTGTGAGGGAATTTGTGAATGTGTTCATCAGTTATGTAGGTGAAGATCGTACTCCAAATACCTCCTTTATTGGTACAGAGCTACTAGGGAAAGCAGATGCCGATGGATACATTGCAGCATTAGATTCACTCTTTAACAAACTTAACATCCCCTTGTAGAAAACTTTTGCATGGATTTCTGGGATGACGGTGCATCAGTCATGCGAGGTCAACGTGGTGGAGTCACGGCAAAGTTACAAAACAGTGGCCTGCCTTGGTTAATTGCTACACACTGCATCGCACATCTTTTACAACTGGCCATTCTGGATGCCCAAAAACATATGCCAGAAGTTCACGAAAATGAAAATGGCTTCCGGGCCCTGTATTCATTTTATCATTCTTCTCACCGAAGAATGAGAGCCTTGGACGAGGCTGCTAACACCCTTTTCATTGAACTGAAAAAAAACTGGTCAGCATTTTCACAGTGCGCTGGGTCAGTTTGCACCACAGTGCTGTGTCAGCTCTTCTCCACAACCTGCTGGCAGTAATTGTACACTTAGAGAATACTGCAACACAGCACAGTGGGACTCCTGATGCAGACATTCGAACTTTGTAAAAAACCAAAAAAAATGTGGTTCTTGGCCTTTCAACAAGATTATCTATCTATTCTTGGAAGGCTTTCTCAAAATTTCCACAAACAGGGTCTTCTTCTTACTCAGGTACAGCCACGGGTGGAGAGCTGCATTTCAGAGCTCATAAAGTTGAAGACCAATGCGGGCCCGGCTGAGGCACAGTTTTTAGAGTATGCCGGTTCGGAGGGCAGTCTCCATACTGGTGGTATGGATGGCAGCAGCAGCACTCCTCAAGCTCATCCACCAGGCATACCTGAAAATGCTAGTGATGTAGTACAGAAAAATAGGAATAAAAGGCAAAAAAGAAACAGGCAGGCCACTTCTTCAGACCAAGCAGCCAAGGAGATTGTTTCCAGTGAAAATGCCCGCACACTGATCAAGGAGAAAATATGCAACAGTGTGGTTGGATACTTATGTGACAGATTTGAGCCCATGTGGCAGTCGGAAGACTAGAAACGATTTTCAGTATTTGACACAACTGTTTGGCCTTCTCCTGATGACCCTCTCTTTCTAAATTTTGGTCAGGAATCCATCACAGGGCTTTGCCAGATGTACATGCCATTCCTGAAAAAGCAATACGGTTCAGGGCAACTTTTATCTGATCCAGAGCTGAGGACGCTGAACTTGAAAGAAATTACACAAAAAGTTTTGGAAGAGTGGCAAGATTTCAAAAATGCTGTAAAAAATCAAAATACAGAGCATGTATTAAAAAAGGTTCACCAAAATTTAGAGAGATTTGGTCTGTTACGGTTGTTGATCACAATTTTTCAGGTAATGCCAGTGAGTACAGCTGCCTGTGAAAGGGGATTTAGTACTCATAATAGGATTAAAACAATATCTCGTAGCAATCTTATTGATAGCACTATGGACGATTGCTGATGATCAGTTTAAATGGACCAACAATAGCAGACTTTAATCCAGACCCATCAATTGATCACTGGTACTCATCAACACCAGGATATCGGCATCTTTCTGGGCATAAAGTCACACATCCAGAATCAGATGTAATGGACTTGGAAGCAGAAATAGATGAGGAGTCGGACTCGAGGAGTTGAGTTCAAAGGACACAGACAGTGGTTGCATTGGAGTAGGAAGTAGGAGGTGGACCGATTTTGAAGAAGACAGTAACAGAAATATAAATACTGTTAGCAATCTGTAAGCCATAGCTTTTAGGAAGCATTTACTTATTTTCTGCCCTTGCCCTCAAAATCTAAGTTTAGTGATGATGACCCTACAGAGGTGGATTGGGGATGGTAACAGCATAGAAGCAGGCAGCAGCACATGTCTGGCCATGTAATGAGAAAAAAAAAAGTCACAAAAAAAGCACCCCCCAAAACAAAAAAAAGAACACACAAGACAATAAGAGAATCACAACATCTGAAAGGTTTTATTAGTTTAACAAGTCAACAACAACAACAACAACAAAAAAAAACTCAGTGTACACTTAGCACTAGGAGAGGACTTGTTTTCACTTGTAAATCAGCAGGTTCTGGTCCGTCAGTAAGACAGGCAGGACTTTCAATTTGTACTTTATAAATTCTCCCTCCTGAGTATACCTGATGCTCTTCTGGCAGGCTAATTCTCATCAGAATCTCTGGTAAACACGTTCCCAAATGTAGGTTAATAGACAATTCCTCATCTGAAAGGCAAATTAAAAAAATGGCTACCATATTTTATAGGCTAGCGGCCGTAAAAAAATTGGCCACCTAAAAATATTTTTGGCCACCAGATTTTGAGGTATGATGGCCAAACTGGCCACCAGGTCAAAAAGTGATTTGTCCCACCCTGGGTTCAACAGAGGTTCAGTTGTACACTTTTGGGACATTCAACTTGAGCCTAATGCTCCAGAGCATGATGAGATGTCCGCTGCTGACACTCCACCATCGTCAAAGGTTCATGAAGTACACTCAACTGCAATGTCACTTTCAGCTTTCACTGAGGTCCCCTCTGCTGGCTTCGCATCTGTAATATAAATAAGAATTGGTGGCACACTACAGCAAATGTGTGAAACCACCCAAAACAAATGGGAATAAATGTAAGTAAACAGCAACCCAAAAGAAAACACTGAGAAATAATACCTGATTCCACTATGTCATGCACAGGACAGTCATCCTCTTCTCCAACTGTGCAGCTTTCAAGCACAAACTGCAGCTCTGATGTGGATTTGGTGCCCAAAATTTGTTCCAGTTGTTCACAGAATAGATAGATGTCCTGACCTTCACCTGACCTATTGTTGCTATCCCTGGACTTATGATACTTCATCTTTAACTGTTTAATATTATCTCTGCACTGTGTTGCAGACCTGTCAAACCCATGGTCACTTAAAAACTCAAGAGACTTTTGATATACATGGGTGTTTTTCCAATAGGTAGCCAGCTCATCTTGGACGCCATTCCTGCAACCAGTACTCAGTCAACAAGTGGGTGGCCTCATCAGACCAAGATGCACTACAATCTGTCATGTTAGCAGTGAAGTTACACCACTCCCGATATGGTTACAGTTCAAAATTCTTTAAACAGAGTAACAGAAAGCACATACTGCATGCACACACCCATCTGAACTGTGCTGCCAAAATCCCTGCCACAATGCGGACTTTAAATAACCCGTTTCTGTTTACTTCCATATTTGGAATTCATCGCAAGGCACATATGTGGCTGCCATGCTTAACCATGGGATGCTGCTGAAATGCACTGTGGAGCCATGGAGGACCGACAGGCATCTAAACAGTGTCAGTGCTGGAATGAG
This sequence comes from Neoceratodus forsteri, assembly GCA_016271365.2. Classification (NCBI taxonomy): domain Eukaryota; kingdom Metazoa; phylum Chordata; order Ceratodontiformes; family Ceratodontidae; genus Neoceratodus; species Neoceratodus forsteri. The sequence continues at coordinate 743,672,050 of CM057449.1, forward strand.
AACCACTTACTAAATAGAAATGTTTACAATACCAATCTCAAGACCACACAGGAGCAGGTATCAAGATCAAGTTCAAAAACACTTTGTAAACCGTTACCAGTGCGGACGCTCACCGTTTTAGGCAAGGTTCATAATGGTTTAGAATGCCAGTAACGATTCTGAAGTGACAGTGTCGACAGGGCCTAAGTATGTCTGTATCTTTTTCTTGTTCATATTTATCTTTAGAATTCTAGGTGGCTTGTTAATGCATGCAGACTTGAATAGAGAAAGTCACTGTTTAAATTTTACTTTTCAATTTTTGGCCAGTAAAGTAATACTAAGCCGAGGTGGTATCCATATGCATCATGGGGACATGGGGAAGTTAAGAAACTTGCAACTGGTGACTGATGTGATTCAAACCCAGTTCAGCAGGTTTGAAGCTCAATGCTTACACAATACTGCCTCCCAGCTGTATAACTTATGCTCCTTTAGGTCAGTGACAAAGTCCTGGTCTAAGAGCATCAGAATTGGAAGTTCAACTCTTAAGCCTTTGAACTGGGGCACGGGCGTGCAATGTTAAGGAATATTTCAGAACTTACTTCGGTGTCGGTCACACTAGCAGAACTGCAAAAGCACTACTGCTTGTGGGACTAACGACCCAGGTTCAGGAATAAACTCAGGGTGTCAGAGGGTCATCTAAGTGGGGAGGTTTGAACATCCAAAGTTGAGTATCGCTTTAATTGACAGCTTTACAGTAAGATGTAAGTACAGATGTGAAACACGGAAGTTAAATGCACTCTTAAGTACAGGGTTTATCACAGTATTCACATTTTGAGATATCACATATATTGTGAGGCCTGAAAGTCAGCATGGAAAGAAATGCAACTTCAAAGTTTTATTTGGTAATAACTACCACAGGCAAAGAGCTACTGAAGGAGTTGATCTGGCTTGGATTTGGAAAAAGTGAACTTCTTTTTGCAACTTTTTTTCCAATAAAGATAAAAGATGTAGTGGACTTCCGGTGGCGCTATGAAGCAGTGAGCAGCATGGTGATTGAGCTCTCCCCAGATCTGGATTTTTACAACCTGAATCGCTTGGAAAAACAATACTAAAAAAATTTAATCCACAAGAAAAATTGAATCGGAGCTACCTATTAAAGAGATAGTATGCTCTGCATGCCAGTAGAGACATCAAACCGCTTTGTAGCACTTGCGCCTAACAGCGGCCCAGACGAGAGCCCAACCTGGGGAAACAGTACGGATGGCATCCGGAGAGGAAAACAAAAGATCTAGGGCACAGCAGCAACACAAAAATACCAGCGGTAAAGCCGCTACTGCTAATACTAACGAGCCGATCCTACTAGCAATCCAGGAATTTAGATCGGAGATGAAGGAGGCAATATCGGACCTTCACGATGACCTGGGGGCCCTGCAGACCTGCCTCGACATCTCAGACACACAAATTACAGCTAACACCAGCTGTCTTGAGACTTTAGAGATGGCAATACAAAAGATAGCACAAAACCAAATAAAAATAATCAAACGGCAGGAAGATGCTGAAAATAGAGGTAGGGGAAAGAACCTACAAATATGTGGGATTCCAGAGGACAAGGAGAGCTCTGACATTGCAGGCTTTCTTGTACTACTTTATTCACACTACTCTGGACTTAGGCCCAGACTTCCCCATCGACACAGAGCAGGCCCACCGAGCTCTCGGACCAAAGCCACACTCTGAGGCTCGCCCCTGCTCAATTATAGCTCGGTTTCAAAGTTTTTCAATCAAGGAGACCCTACTTCAAAAAGCCTGGGCCCATAAATCTTTAATATTTAACAACAAACGGATTCTCTTCGACAATGACAATGCTCCCACCACCCAGAGACTAAGGAGGGAATACACTCCACTGTTCCCATGCCTTCGCCTAAATAAGCTAAAATTTTAAACCCCCTATCCAGCTAAATTGGTGGTGGCTTTCCCCCTCACGGACTCGAACATTTAGGTCAGTGAAGGAAGCCAGACATGAGCTGCAATCGAGAGGCCTTCTAAATGAACAGGAAACCCAACAGATATCAGTAAAAAGTAGACCCTCTCGAAGAGATCTCGGTCAGCTTGCAACAACGACAGAGCGTCCTGCTGCTCCGTCAACCACTCCATCCCTGGGGGAGATTCTGAAAGAGATGCAACAGTTTGGTTCCCAGACTGGACTGAAATGAAATAAAAATGAGCTATAAATGGGATAAAGGGAACTTTGTGGGCAGACCTGGGGTAAGTGCATGGGGGAGGGGTAGATGCTGCCAAGGATACAGGGAGGCTTATGGGGACTAGTGCGACAGCTGCTTATGCCCTTAGGAGATATATAATAAAAGAAGGAGAGTGCTTGAATAAAACAAAATAAAAATAAGCTGATGCCTTGTAAGCTCAAGTCATAATCTCTCCTCTCAGAATTGGCTTCTCCAAGGACTTTTAATGGCGGGTTTAAACAGACCAGGCCGAGAACCCTGGGCTAAATTACCTGATACGCCTTGGGGAACTCTTGGTTGATATGTACATGGTCCCAGCCCCCGAATCTGTGCAGCCCCCCTGCCCTTAATATCCCTTTTGGCACTCTCTAAGGCCGTGTCCCTAAACCTCTCTACATTTCCCCTTCATTTATAATAACTTGTAAAATAGAGGGAAAGATTACTGCCCCCCTATGTCTAATCGGACAGAGATCTTCCGTATAGAGGAACTTTCATAGACATGAGAAAAGAGGACATACCCCACTGCTTAATGGGGAAGAAACAAACAAACCAATAGACACTTGAAACACACAATATAGTTTGGAAGGGCTGGAGTGGGGAGAGGGTAATTACAGGGGAAAATAATAGAGGAATATGGAAAGAAATGTAGAACCAGGTGATATATACATGGGGAAAAAAAACAGGGCGATTCAGCATGATACAAGACACATGTTAAAAGGGAGGGTTCATTCCCCTACTCTTTTTTTGTTTTTTCTTTCTTCTTTTTCCAACTTTCTAGTAAGGGTTTTTCACTGAACGACATCTCTAGTTGAAACATAACTCTATAGTATGACTACCACACCAAATGGGGACTTAGGTCTCCTGGGGAGTTTCCTTGCCATGGGATATGGAGAGGAAAAACCCCCGCTCCCCTGACACCTGTAAATCAGGGTCTCGGGAGGGCACACAGAGAGGAGCAGGAGAAATTCTCTCTAAAGTGGAAGCACAGCTAACTGTAAATAGTTCATACTCCACAGTTAAAGGGAGTCTTCAGGGCGATAAAGGGAGAGGGAAATTGGGCAATTTCAAGTCCAGGTTGTGTTTGCTCTACCTAATTTGGGTAGGGAGCTTATTAGATTTTCATAATTTACACTACCAGATGGGAAGGGGGGGACTCAAAGTTGGGGTAACAGATACTAGTATTCACACAATACTGCTAGCCCAATTCAGACTTTGGGGGTTAGTATTTTTGTTTTACTTCTTAGTAAAAAATAGGAAACAAGGAAATATTGCACTTAATACACTATTTTTTTGCATTAGTGACAAACAGTTTGGAGGGAGACCGGAGACCCAGAACTGCCCGTTTGTTAAGGCTGTAGGGCTACAGTTCCTCCTGGACCTCCTCCTTCACTTTCATTCTTCTCTACTTCTTTTCTGGCTTAACAAATGGCAGTAAATCCTGCTAAGATTTCTTCAGTAAATATAAATGGACTTCACAGTCCAATTAAGCGATCACGGGTGATGCAACATTTAAAAAGACAGGCAGCTGATTTATACTTCCTTCAAGAGACACATTTGTCTGACCCGGAACACCATAAGCTTAAATGGGGAAATCGCTACAAGGTTTTTGCTTCGTCCCACTTGAGTGGCAGGCGGAGGAGGGGGTGGCCACTTTGATCCCTGCTTCTACTCCTTTTGAACTTCAGGACAAATATATTGATAACCAGGGTAGATATATTATCCTAAAAGGGACCATTTTCTCCCAAAGGGTGACACTAGTAAATGTATACCTGCCTCCCCAGACCTCTCTTCCTGTAATTTGAACTTTTATAAATAGAGTCATGGGTGCTCTCCAGGGTATCTTAATTATGGGAGGTGACTTCAACATGGCATTATTTCCACAGGTTGATTTTTCCTCCCCAAGGGATCATAGATCCTCTAAGGTGCTTAAGTATCTTAAGGCAACTTTTGCACACTTGGGGGTGGAGGATATCTGGCGGAAACTTTTCAAATCTAATCCTAGCTTTACCGTTTTTCTCCTCGATACCATACATGCTCCCGACTGGATACTTTTTTTGTCACTTGCGAACACCTTTCTTTTATACAAGATCTGAATCTAGGACCCTGAATCCTCTCTGATCACCACCACTTGACTTTAAAAATTTCACTGGGCAAGGCTCCGCAGACAAAAGCGTGGTGCCTGAATACGTCTTTACTAAGAGACCCGGAATACATAGAGTTCATCAACAATAGGATACCCCAGCTACTACGGGAAAATGATACAGGAGAGATTAGGGACCCGATGATATGGGATACTCTTAAGGCAGTAATCAGAGGCGAAACCATAGAATATTCTACTAGGAAGAGACGGAAACTGGAGGCATCCTATAATTTTTTGATAGAACAATTACTAACCTATCAGCTCTTGTATCAAGAGGGAGACAGGGTCCTACAAAGAAAAATTAGACAAATTAAGCAAGAAATCCAAAACATAATGGAAGCTAGAGTGTTACAAGCCCTTAACTACTTAAGACAATCCAATTATGAGGGGGGGGGAGCCGGGAGTCCCGAATGCTGGCTTGCAAGCTCCGTGCACGGAGACGTGCGGCAACAATCCTGAAGGTCAAGCACCCGGTAACCTGGATAATATCACATTTTGACGACCATATTCAATCTTCTTTCTTCTCTTATTATCAGTCTCTTTATACTCCTCCCTCAGACCTAGCATCCTCAGAAGCAAGGGAGACTTTTCTTTCGGGCCTCTCCCTTTCCAAACTTTCAGAATCCCAGAGATCTGCTTTGAAAGCCTCCATAGGTCCAGCCGAAGTTCTTGCCCACATAAAAGCTCTCAGAACAAATAAATGCCCTGGGCTGGACGGCTTTGCCACAGAATGGTACCAGAAATTTTCCAGACTTCTTGTACCCCTTCTTCTTTTGACTTACAGGGCAATTCAGGAGGGAGCGCCCCCTCCGCCTTCATGGAGATATGCAACAATAACCCCAATTCTTAAACAGGATAAGGACCCGATCAATATTACCTCTTACTGCCTGATTTCTCTTTTGAATGTCGACTATAACATTTTTATGGCCATATGGACCACAAGACTGGTGACTATTCTCCCTGACCTTATTCACCCTGATCAGTCCAGCTTCATCAAAGCTTGAAGCACATCAGACAACATTAGACGCACCATGCTGCTATTCGAACACATCCAGGCTAGACAGATACCCACAGCTTTACTCAGTTTGGACGCTGAAAAAGCATTTCACAGGGTCTTCTGGAGTTTCCTTTGGGATGTCCTCGGGGCCCTGTCTTTTCCCCTTTCATTTATCCATTTGTTCAGCACCTTTACGATCACTCAAAAGCTTACATTAGAATCAATGGAGCCCTGTCTTCTCCTATCTCCCTGTGTCAGGGTACTTGACAGGGCTGTCCTCTCTCCCTAATTCTTTTCGCTATCTATATAGAGTCCTTAGCGATAGCCTTTCGCTCTGATCCAGGGATCGAGGGAATCTCTCTTGGCGAAATTAGTTATAAAGTAGTGCTATTTGCAGATGACGTTAATCTTACCCTATTTTCTCCTGAGACCTCAATACCAGCCACGTGGGATCTATTTCAGAGATACAAAAAAACTGGCTAATTTCAAATGAAATATTTCTAAAACAGAAGCCCTAATGTTTAACTTTCAACCCTCTTCTGATTTGAAAAATACCCTCCCTATGAGGTGAAGAGGTATCAAAATCAAGTATCTGGGTATATACATTCCACTTAATTTCCTCCACTTAGAATTAGTAAACTATGAGTCAATTTCAATTCAGATACAGGAGGATCTGAAGGGCTGGGTACGACCTAGTTGAACCTTTTTTTAGTGGATAGAAACGATTCGCCTGAATGCCCTTCCCAGACTACTTTACTTTTTCCGAACATACCAATCTTTCCAGCTAAATAGTACTTTAAATCTTGGGATAAAACTATTTATTTGGGAGGGTCAGAAACCAAGGATAAGGTTTTCTTTGCTGTGCTCCTCAGTAGAACAAGGAGGAGTTAACCTTCCAAATCTAAGCCTTTATGCAACAGCAGCTTTTCACAAAATTATACTCATATGGCTCTCACGCACCACTTCTCGTATTTGGCAAGACATTGAACTTCTCATTAATGACCTACATGATATTGAGAGGGTAGTTTTTGCTTCGCAGGGACACTCTCCTCCCTTGAGAGACTATACAAAATTTACAGCACAGGCCTTGAAAATATGGCATATGGTCAAACAGCATAAAATATTAAAACAAATCTTTTTTTTCACACCTTAATCTCAGCCGATGGGAACTTTTTCCCCGCCAGCCTGGACACTACTTTTCACTCCTGGCGAAGAACGGGCCTCAAATAATTCTACCAATTCTTGGACACAATCAATCAATCAAGACTTTATTTATCCAGGCGAACACCATTAAGCAGGCTCACTTACAAGGCAGACCTGCGTTACACAAGGTCAAGGATAATGCTTTTATGTACAGATAATAAATAGACATAATTATACAGAAATAGAAAAAAAAATTCACAGAGCACTAAAGGTATTTGTTCCTTCTCAGATCTTCAAAAGACTTTTTCTGTACCCGACAGGAATTTATTTAGATACACGCAGGTGAGAAACTATATTTTACGACAGAACGAGATCTCACTAAGTCCTCCTCCTCCTTCATTTTCTTCACCATCCTTTTGGATGTTACTGAAAGATACCCTGCAGAGCGACTTATGGGGGAAACTAATTGGCCATCTTTATAAAATACTTAGGGCATCATGGAGAGATTCCTTGCTGTCGATTTTCGAAGCTTGGAGCAGAGATTTGGAGATCCAGCTTCCTTTTGAAGAGTGGCACTAGGCTACTTTGAAAGCCATAAAGATAACTTCTTCCAATAATTGGAGGGAGATCACTTGGAAAGCCCGATCACGCTATTTTAGATTTCCAGCGGTATTGATGAGATATCTTCCGCAGACCTATGGTATTTGTTGGCAGAGGTGTGGCTGCTCCTTGGCTGACCAGGGACATATTTTTTGGTATTGTCCCAGATTGACCCCATTCTGGTGTTCATTACAGCTTGAATGGGGAGACTGCCTGGGAGACAATATTGAATTGACTCCAGAAATAGTAATCCTATCGGTCTATCCGCCCCACAAACCAGGATGGGACCACACTTTACTTCCAATTTATTTACTTGCAGCCAAAAAAGCGATAACCCGCAGATGGATGACCCTTCTGGCTCCTTCTTTGAGAGACTGGAGGGCGATTATGGCTGAGATCTACAGATCAGAACATTTAATTGCCAAGCTACATGACAAATTGCCCCCTTCTGAATTAAAATGGCGTAGATGAGTATTATATACTGTATGTCCTCTAGAGATCCAGAATATGTTCCATGAGGGGGAGTGGGGAGGGTGCCGAGAGATGAATGGGGGGGGGGGAGTGTTCGAGACCTGTATGGAATTGAAAAATATTAGATAAAGCTTGGACTGAATTAATTAGATACTGCCAATATTTCCATATAATGTGATCAATATTTTCTAAGAATGCAATCACAAATATGAAAATATCTATTTGTACAAAACACTTGATCTAAGTGATAATGCGATGGAATATATTTATAATTTGTCATATTTTGTCTCTGAAAATAAAAAGAAATAAAAACAACATAAAAGATGTAGTACACAGCTAAGTTTTAATGTACAGTTAATTCATCAATAATTTTAGTCACTAATTTAAGTGCCTGATGTGCGGTTTCAATAATTATTTCTCAGTTATGGTGGTTCTATTTAGCGAAACATCTGGACCCCCCATTTTTTGTAATCTTCAAATTGGCTGAATGTCAACAAAGGTAGGTTATTTTGATTTATAAAGGTTTTCATTTGGGGGTTCAAGATGCTGGACAAAAATCTTATTATGTGCCTTAAAATGGAATACAGTATATAAATAAATATATATATATATTAGTCTACATGCTGCCTCTGCCCCACATGTGCATACACGCATGGTGGGGAGAGGGAGTGGGGATGCAGGTGGAGTGGAAGACACCAACAGGCATCCAGTTGGATTCCTGTCCTGCTGGCAGACTGGATCCCTTGCACCATGCAGAGCAAGGGATTGTGGGTATCAGTGTACCACAGTACTTTAAGGGACCTGTGCACTGTGGGCAGGAGCCATCCAGTATTCTGCAACCCCCACCAAGAGGGCTGGTGGCTGCAGGATAGGGGCATCTGCAAGTCTCTCTGGTCACCATCCTCTGGCTGGAGGGGGACGCAGTGACTACTGCAGGGTGTCTGCTGGCATAGCCTGTGCCCCTTCCATAAGCACTACGCACTATCATGCGTAATATATAGTCATGCCCTGCCCCAGGCAACCCGTCCCCTCCCACGGGCCAGCAATGTGCACTCCACACAGCTAGGTAGTGCTGCCTGTGCACTGCGTAAATGCAGTGCTAGGTATAGTGCACATGGCACTAAATGAATACTAATTTATTGCTATTGACAATACTCAACTCGTTTTCATTGGTCTTTAGCTGTACAATTCAGAAGTGATCATTTGCTTTTGAGAAGTAATCATTTGATCTCTAGAATGTACTGCCCTAATTTGCATAGAAGGCTAGCGCAATACTAATGAATACTAACTTATTACTAAGTTAGTCTTCAAATATTCAGCTCATTTAAATATTTCAGCTTGTGGGAAGACTACTTTAATACTGGTGAATACTTTACTAAAATGACAAAAGATTGCTATTTCAATACTAGTGATAAAGACAAAATTAAGACTAAAACTAGTATTCAGACTCCAGTGAGGTTTAGGCCGAGTACCTGAATGTCTGTGGGTAGCAGTGCCTGCAGCATCATCCCTTACAGCCTAGGTGCAGTGCGTGAACTAGTGTATGTGTGTGTAATAAAACATGACAGTGCCACTTCTTGCATACTGTCTGTGTGATACCCCCCCACCCCCAAACAAGTTAGTCTGCTCTCATCGCTTCCTCCCTGTGGTAAATCTACAAGCTTTGGCTCAGTGGGCATTCTGTCACGTGAAATAATCCTAGAAGGAAAAAGTAAATACTGTGTCATAGAGGGTAAAGCCAGGTCCCTAAAACTCTGTGAGTAGCAGCACCTTCAACATCAGCACTTGTAGCCTAGGTGCAGTGTGTAAACTAGTGTGTGTGTGTGTAACAAAATTTGACAGACCAGCACCAGAGCAACCTCTTTGCATACTGCCTGTGTAATACCCCCAAACAAGTCAGTCAGCTCTCATCTCTTCCTACCTGTGCTCCGTGGGGTAAATGTACAAGCTTTGGCTCAGTGGGCATTCTGTCACATGAAAAAAATCTTTAAAGGAAAAAGTACAGTAAATACTGTGTCATAGAGGGTTAGACCAGGTCCCTAAATCACTGTAGGTAGCAGTGCCTGCAGCATCAGCCCTTATAGCCTAGGTGCAGTATATATATGTGTGTGTGTGTGTGTGTGTGTGTGTGTATGTGTGTCCCAAAAAACCCAATTTAGTCAACTTTCATCTCTTCCTCCCTGTGCTCCGTAGGGTACATCTACAAGTATGACTCAGTGGGCAGGGGCATCCGTCACATAGAATATTAAAGAAAATACAAAAAATTGAAAGAAAATTAATTACTGTGTCAAAGAAGGTTAAGCCAGATCCCAGAACCTCTGGGTAGCAGCACCTACAGCAGCAGCAGCCCTTATCTGTGTGAAATTAAATCTGACAGCCAGGCACTGGTGCCATTTCTTGTATACTGTCTGTCCCCCCCTTCCCGAAAAGGTCAGTAAGCTCTCATCACTTCCTCCCTGTGCTCGATAAGGTAACTCTACAATTTTTGGCTCAGTGGGCAGGGCATTCCATCACGTGGAACAAATATCAAAAAAAATAAATTGTAAGAAAGGTAAGTTAATGTTTCAGAGAGGGTAAGGCCAGGTCCCTGAATCTCTGTGGGTAGTAAGTAGCCCTTGTAGTACCAGTACTGGGGCCGGTGTTGCTTGGGATCTTCATAACAGACGTGTATTTTCCGGCCCAACCATAGTACAGTCACTGCTCTAGCCAAAGTTACCAATGAATGGATCACAGCCATGGACTCCAAGAAAGTTACTGGTGCAGCATTTTGAAATCTCAGCAAACCGTTCAACACTGTCGACCACAATCTGTTAGTCTCAAGCCTAATAAAGGTAGGCGCCATCCTCCTTGCTGCCCAGTGGCTTACCAGCTACACTACCAGACAAAAGTTTTAGAACACCCCCATTGTTCCAGTTTTTATTGAAATTTAAGCAATTCAAGTCCAGTGAATAACCTGAAATGGTACAAAAGGTAAGAGGTAAACTGCTAGAGGGTTAAAAAAAAAAGTTTAGGTTAGCATAAACTGAAAAGTAATGTAAATTTCAGAGTTATAAAACAAGGCCTTTTCAGGGAACAAGTAATGGGTTAATAACCTACAGCTGTTCTGCAGCAATGGAAGTAAATTAAGCCTTGAAAGTCGATGCAAACAATTCCTACAGGTATCCCAACTTTTGTTGATTACTTGATTACAAACCCCCTGTATGTATAAAAGCAGTGTTGGAACAGACTGTTATTATACCCTCTGAAGCATTATTGGGACAATATTGCACTGCAGGAAGTAGTATATTGCTATCATAATGGCGAGAAAAAGGCAATTAACAAAGGAAGACAGACAGACCATTAAAACCATTAAAAGAGTAGGTCTTTCCTTTAGAGAAATTGCAAAGAAAGCCAAGGTGTCAGTGAGTACAGTTTCCTACACCATCAAAAGGCACTTGGAAACTGGAGGAAACTCTGACAGGAAGAGGTCAGGCAGACCCAAAGCCACAACAGAATCAGAAGACAAGTTTCTGAGAGTCAACAGCTTGCGTGATAGGTGGCTCACAGGACAACAGCTTCAAGCACAGCTTAACACTGGTCAAAGTAAGCAAGTCTCAGTTTCAACTGTGAAGAGAAGACTTCGAGCTGCAGGTTTGACAGGTCGAGTGGCAGTAAGAAAGCCATTGCTAATATGGCAAAAAAGGAAAAGAGGCTTGCCTGGGCCATGAAGCACCGCCAGTGAACTACTGAAGACTGGAAGAAGGTCTTATGGACCGATGAATCAAAATTTGAAATCTTTGGTTCATCACGTAGGGTTTTTGTACGACGTCGAGTATGCGAAAGGATGGTTCCTCAATGTGTGACACCAACTGTCAAACATGGAGGAGGAAGCGTGATGGTCTGGGGCTCTTTTGCTGGATCCAGAGTTGCACCTGCACAGAGTGACTGGCACCCTGAACCAAAAGGGCTACCACAGCATTTTGCAGCGCCATGCAATACCCTCTGGTCTACGCCTAGTTGGTCAGGGGTTCATCCTACAGCAAGATAATGACCCAAAACATACCTCCAGGCTATGTCAGAACTACCTTCAAGTAAAAGAACAAGACGGTAGGCTTCAAATCATGGAATGGCCAGCACAGTCTCCAGTCTTAAACCCCATCGAGCTGGTTTGGGATGAACTGGACAGAAGGGTGAAAGCAAAGCAACCTACAAGTGCAACACACATTTGTGGGAACTTCTGCAACAGTGCTGGGAAGAACTTCCCGAACAATATTTGATGTCCATTGTAGGAAGAATGCCACGAGTGTGTTCGGTGGTTATATCTGCAAAAGGTGGCTACTTTGATGAGTCAAAAATTCAGATTAAATTTTGTTAAACAAAATGATTCTATGATTTCTTTTTTATCTCCAATTGTTTATTTTTTCTATGCTTTAATTTCAGAGTACACTGAGACATTAAACTGCGAAAATTTCAATAAAAACTGGAAAAATGGGGGTGTTCTAAAACTTTTATCCGGAGGTGTACCTATCTGGAAGGACCCAGAAAGTAAAAGCTGGTGGCCTCTTTTCTGCATCCCTCCCAGTTGGTAGGGGAGTCCCACAAGGCTCCATATTAGGTCCCATCCTCTTCTCCTTGTACATCAATAACCTTGATGCACATATATTCCAGTTCCATCTGCATTTCTTTGCTGACGATACTGTACTGTATACATCAGGCCCTACATGGACTGAAGAGAGCGATGTACTCCAAGCCAACTTTTCACAACTAAAAATCAACCTAATCAATGCCAAACTACTCCTCAATGCCAAGAAAACTAAGGCCATGATCATTGCACCAAATACCACCGACACTTCCCTTGCAAACACGCACAAAGAATTCATCACTACCTCCCTAGGTGAACTCCTTGAAATCACCTCCAAATATCTTGGTATGTGGCTAGACAACAAGCTTTTCTTTCATGACCACCTCGAGGATCTGGCAAAGAGGCAAAAAAATTAGGCTAGGTTTCTTGTTCCAAAACAAATCCCTCTTTCCACTGGATACCAGAACTAGGCTGTTCCAGGCCACTTTCATGCCACTACTCGACTATGAAGATCTAATCCAATCCTCTGCAGTGGCCTCAGGACTCGATAAACTAGAAGTCCTCTACCACCGCGCCATACGGTTCATGACAAACCTACCCTACCAAACCCACCTTTGCGATTTGTATCTAGCCGCTGGCTGGACATCACTTTCAAGTAGACGCACACTTCCTGCTGGTATCTGGACTCTTAAGCTACTCTTGAACAAGCTCCTGAACTATCTCACAATCCTTTTCCGTATTTCCCATAGCGCCTACTCTATTAAGGAAAAATGACCTCCTCCTCCTCGATGTACCGAGAACTCACACCTCACTCGGCAAGCAGGCCATATAGAGCATACTCCCAACTATCTGGAACCAGCTCCAAGGCGTACTGAAGCTTCCTGGTACCATCCCAGTCAGCCTATTTAAAAGACTAGCTGCAGCAAAAATAAAAGATACGTGCAGCTGCTTCTTAATCCTAGCTCAATGCTCTAACCCTAGCCCACTGCTTCCTCTTACTTACCTAGAAAGTAGCTGCCTTGATACTCTGAAACAAGCACTTTGTACCTTTTTTCTGTACTTGTATTTTTCTGTGTCGTCATCTTTATGCAACTTGTTAATGCTTGCCCATAATTCTGTACTTGAATTTGTACTTTTTTTCGATTATGCAATCTGTAACTACCTGTCTGTGTCAAAGGACCTCCTTGTGAATGAGCTTGCCCAATGGAGTTTTCCTACAATAAACTTGAACTAGACATCTCAATAAGAATCAAAAGCAAGATTAGTCTGTTTGCAGGCGACACCAAGAATGAGAGCAGTACTGGATAACTTAGAAGGGGTAGCAGGGGTTGCAAGATGATCAGGCAAAATTGGAGGCCTGGTCAGACACTTAGCAGCTGGGGTTCAATGCAAATAAATGCAAGGTGCTACATTTCAGTGCATAAAACTCAAGGAGGAGCTACAAGCTAGGGGGGATTCAACTAGCCAAGAAGGACGAGGAGACGGATCTAGTGGTGATCATAAAAGGAGCAATAAACAACACAGCACAGTGTAGGAAGGCAACTGCAAAGATCAAGAGGATGCTGGTTGTATTGCCAGAGGCATATCCTCCAGGAGGGGGGAGGTGATCCTGCCGCTATAGAGGTCACTGGTTAGATCACACCTGGAGTACTGAGAGCAGTTCTGGTGACCATACCCGAAGAAAGACATTAGGTTACTGGAGGGGAAGCAGCGCAGGGCAACAAAAATGATACAGGGGCTAAGGGACTGGCCCTTGGAGAACAGGCTGAGGGAGTTGAACGAGTACTCCCTGGAGAAGAGAAGGGACAGTGGGACATGACTGAAACCTTCAAGTACATAAAAGGAATAAATAAGATGGGAATGGAGGGGCTTTTCAAATTAAGGAGAGGGAGGGACACTCAAGGGAATGATCTGAGATTGGAAGGGGGAAGGTTCAGTAGGGAAATGAGACACTTTTTTACAGAGAGGGTGGTGTCTAGGTGGAACACATTATGCTGAGGAAGTGGAACCCTGTAGAATAGTGGGCTGCTTCAGAAGGGGATGGGGCAGGGTAAGGGGGAAGGTCACTAGAGGAGGGAGGGGCAGCTGCAGTATAAAGGCTTCTAACTGCATAGTTGAGCAGACTTGATGGACTATAAGGCCTTTTATCTGCTGGCAATTTTGTATTTATATATGTATGTATCAGCCCTTATAGCCTAGGTCCAGTGTGTGAACTACTGTGTGTGTGAAATAAAATCTGACACCCACCCACCAGTATCACTTCTTGCACAGTGTCTGCGTGACATCCCCCCTCGAACAAGTCAGTCAGCTCTCATCTCTTCCTCCCTGTGCTCAGTGGGGGTACATCAACAAGCTTCGGCACAGTGAGCAGACCATTCCGTCATATGAAATAAATTACAAAAAAAATAATCCTTAAAGGAAAAATAAAGTAATATTGTCTCATAAACAATAAGCAGCTTTGTCATGGTATGCTGAACAAGATGACATACACTACCTTCATCCTCAACACAGGCATAATATGCTAGATGTTATTGACGAATTGGGGTTCTTGTGGCTCTTGTCAGAACATCTACAGAATCAGAGTGTGACAGTGTTTGACGCTGACAGATGCACTAAATGCTGCATACAGATATTCAACAAGATGAAGAATCAGCCTGGCACATACACAACAGAAGCTGAAGATGAGGTTAAACACAAGAAGTTCCACAGTGTCTTCTTCGTAGAGGACAGTATGGGTAATGCCATTTGTCGTCAACAGCTCTACCAGGTTTTGGTAAACATGATGGCAACAAGACTGACGTCAGAAGAAGTATAAGTGAAATGAGTTGCTATGCTGCAGCCTGACTCATGACTTTAGGATGTAGAGGTTGACTTTGGAGAAGAGGAGTTACAGATGCTGGAGAATAGATTCAGATACCTAGTCCAACTCTCAGAATGGAATACTGTAAGGAGCGACTCTTGATGACTTTTTATCATTCAGAGGTTGCAGGAACGGACAGTCCCTAAGCAAGTTGCTGTCTGTGAATAATACGATCCCTGTAAGCATGGCAGATGTTTGTTTACTATTCATCAGCATTCCGCTGCCTTTTAGTAGGCTGCTATTATTGTGCTCCACAGCCTGCTAAAAGTCACAAAAATTCACCATTTTCAAAAACGTTCCGGGGTGATATGCCCCGGACCCCCTAGAAAGGTTAGGGTTTTGTCCCCCTCTCTGGAATTTCTGGTTGCATGACACCCTGTCATGCTGGCACCCTTGCTTTTACCTGTACTTTAAAAAAAAAATCTTAACAGGATGAAAACTTGTAGGAGAGGGAGTGACTTTTACAATTAATCACGCAAGACACACCCACTGCTGTCTACTATGCCTCAGCCTTCTACTGCCTTTTAATAGGCAGTTATGGAACTGCTCCATAGCCTGCTAAAAGCCACCAAATTGCATAATTTGGCATCACTAAATTTTCCAGGGGGCATGTCGTCTGGACACCCCTGCAAAGGTTAGAATTTTATGCCAACTCCAAACTTTCTGGTTGCATTGCACTCTGTCCTGCTGGTGCCCTTACTTTCACCAGTACTTGGAAAAAAAAAAAACTTAACAGAACAAAAACTTGTAGAAGAGGGAGTGACGTTTACAATTCATCATACAATACAATGCTGTTTACTATATCTCAGCATTCTGCTGCATTTTAGTAGGCTGTTGTGAATCTGCTTAACAGTCTGCTAAAAGCCACCAAAATCCACCATTAGGCATCAATTTTTTTTTAATTTTTCAACGTGACATGACCCAAGATCCCCGAAGAGAGATTTGGAATTTGTGCACCGTGGCACTCCTCTGCCTATAGACTTACCCCGTTCTAAATGTCTGCTTTACTCTCTGAATCATTTTACCCTCTATATACTGTCACACAGATGCCTTCTTGGTGTGATGGGGCACAAATGGTAGGAGATATGCTCTGGTGGTTTTCACTGCCGCACAGAAGAAAATGAGAGCTATGCCAAAAGGGACATTTGCCCTCTTGTTGTCAGTCAGGTAGGTCAGGCAGTATTCGGTAATGATGTCCCAATAACAACAGGCTTGGTAATGCTGATGGTGTGTTTTAAGCTTGAACAATTGGTCCAAAATGCTTATATAGGCACTGACAAACTATAATCGTCAACGTGACTTCACTACAATGTTTTTCATACTGTGATGTTCAGCTTACTTCTTAGTATTATTTCTTGGAGTGTAGTGTTATGCAGTTATAATGGGGTTGTTTCAGTAATGCATATGGAATGTAAAGCATTCTGTATTCTGATACTTCAAATTTAAAGAAATACAGACTATGCTCCAGGCACCACTCCCCGGCTGCACTGCAAATTATTAGGCTTTTGAATTTTACAAATGCATTATGCACTCCATTACAGACATTCTGTTTTTGTACTGCATCGTGCTTGTGCCTTGTGGTAACAAAATCAGTAAACCAAGCACAATTTGCAATGTGAATTTACTTCATGGTAAAAGACAGTATTACTGTTGTAGGCCTCCACTGTGCTGACATGCCCAGAGCGGTGTAGTCAGATTATTGTTTAGCATTTTCCAAAGAAGGTAAGTGCTAGAGAAAAAATATACTGTAAAATAAGACTACAGTACCATTGTAGGAAATAAACTCATTGAGATGTTTTGTCATTTACAGAATTAATTCAGACAGTTCTTGCAGGCCATATCACAGTGTAGTTCAGCAACTGATCAGTTTCATAGCAGTTACTGCGGAAGCAGCTGAGTCATCATGGACAAATACTTTATAAAACTGAATGCCCACAACAGCAGATCAACCTCTTTTAAGGCCAGTGTTGAAAGAAAGAGTAATGTTGATGGTGAAACCAGAGCAGAAGCAAATTCTTTCAACTTAAGAGTCAGACTCGCAGATAGCTAAGAGAACAGTCAGGGAACCAATTTAGAAGAATAGTTTTACATGGATTCACTATGCTTCTATACTTAAATATTCTGCACAATTTGCCGCAATGCTGCAAATCTGGGTATATCACTTCTAAGCACATTGCGGGACAAGGATGCATACAAGGCTTTAATCCTGACTGGATGTGACAGTTTTGAAAAAGCAATACGTTTTAATAGTAATCAAAAATCAAACTTGCACAGAGCAGCTGTAGCTGCTTTGGCTTCTGTCAACAGTGGAACTGATGTTGCTGCATCCTGCTCAGATGGAAAAATGATATAAATGAAAGAAGACCTGCTCTTCTGAAAATGTTATCTTAACTGTTATACCTAGGCTGTCAAGGTCTTGCAGTATGGGGCCATACTGATGAGGAATACAACTTGATGAAACTTCTTCTCTTGCATGTAGATGATGACCCAGTACTAAAATCTTGGCTTGCAAGAACAGCCTACAGACGGATTTCTCTCATGATTTTGTTAATGAGATAATGTTTATTATGTTGCCTGTGGTACTACACATTGTAATGAAGGTTCACAATGCTGTTTTCTATGATGTACCCTTGGATGAAACTGCTGATATTTAGTCCGAGAATAGATCTATTTGTTTTTGTATCATCAAGCAGAATCTTAAGGTTGAAGAATTGTTCTTTGGCTTTTACTCAACAAAAAAGCACCACAGCAGCTGCACTGTTCTGTATATTGAAGGATGCATTAACCAGATTCAACTTTAACATACAAATGTGTCGTGGCCAGGGTTATGATGGCATGTCAAATGTTGCTGGTCACCTTCATGGATTCCAAGCTCTTGTTCAAGAAATAGAGCCATGAGTATTGTAAGTTCATTGCCTGGAGCATAATTTAAGTCTGGCAGTTTAGGATACTGCTCAGAAAATTTCTGTGTGTATTAATGGTCTTTGCTTAATTAGCGAGTTAATAGAGTTCATCAGAAATTCTCCAAAACATCTTGCCTGGTTTGAGAACTTTCAAGACAGTGACAATGTTCGATTGAGGCCATTTTGCCCTACACGGTGGACACTTTGAGCAGCTTCTTTGCAGTCAGTAAACTCTACCAAGAACTTCTTGAATCCATTGAACAACTAGCACTGAATGACATGAGTGATGCTGGTGCCAAGGCAAGTGGATTCCTACTTCAGCTCAGGAAGTTTGACGCATGTTTTAATCTCAGACTTCTTCAACTTATCTTCTCTGGAGCAGACACCATCAATGCTGCTTTACAGAACACAAGATTGCAATTCCACCAAGCATCTCGTATGATAGAATCGCTGAAAGACAGTATCAAACAACTCCATGAAGAATTCCCTCACTTTTACAGAACTACTACTGTTAGTTCAGCACAGCTACATTTAAAAGGGCCATGTGTTCCAACGCCTCAAAAAATGCCACGCAGATTGGATGACACTTCTGCTGCACATGTATTCCAGTCTCCAGAGGACCAATACCGGCAAATTTACTTTCATGTGATAGACGACAACATCACCACTGCTATAGCTGATCATTTCACATCTGTCATATCTGACCATATGATGAACACAGAAAAATTTGTGACAGGGAATGCCACTTCTGAGTGTACTGTAAATTTCTGCAATACAGACTTCAATGCAGCACGTCATGAACTGCATCACGGCACGTTTCTTGGTACTGCAAGGCAACATAATATCACAGTGGAATTCTTTCAGGATATTTTCAACACGCTTCATGGAGAAAATGCTCACAATGTACAAATACTTGTTCCAGAACTAACACGTTTAATGCAGTTGGCTTTAACTATACCAGTGTCTTCTCATTTGTCAGAATGTTCATTCTTCTCACTCTGTCGAGTCAAGACATACTTACAATCGACAATGGAACAAGCAATACTTAAAACATGTGGCCTTGCTAAACTGTCAGAAACATGCAGCTCAACAGATACACCTAGATAATGTGGCCAACTAATTCACGATATGGCACACTGTCACATGAAATACTTCCTATGTAGCCAGAGAAAAAAAACAGTATACCAGCAGTATCCACATTTCCATCACATTTTGTAGGACACAAAACATATCCTGGTTTCTACTGTTAGTTAATTCATGTCTAATACTTTTTAGAGATGTCATGAATATTTGTGGACCAGAACAATTGACTACAATTAACTACTGAAGATGGGACTGAGTCACAGTGGTGGAGCTTGGGGGGGAAGCAGACACGTCTCAGGGAAAAAAAACATAATCAGGTTATCTTTCAATGTAACACAACTAACAGATGAGATTGGTATATTAAATTGAGAAACACACAATGATAGAAACAGAATTAAACAGCTAAATATTCATAAAAAATGGAGAAAGAGTTGCTGAAACACAAAGAAATGGTACTGGAGAAGGAAGCCATTTTAAAAAAGATGGATGGAAGAAATGCAGACCTAACTAAATATGTTCGCGAACTTTCCATAATAATAGAAGATCAGCGTGAAAGCAAGAAAATTTTACAGGAAAAACTTGATAATGCTGAAGCAGAAATTGCTTTGCTAAAATGGCAGAACTTTAGGAATAGCAGCTCGTGCATCATACCACGTAACTCTTTAATGTATGAAATAATGGAAAGTGAGAAGGTTGCTAAGGAAGAAATGGAAGCTGATATGGTCTCACAAATGTTGAAGACAGTAGTCAGCAAGCAGAAGACGGGACCAACTGTCACGAAGAAAGTAGAAATCATTTTGACCTGAAGAAGCCATGGAGTAGAGTCCATTTACTCAGTTATACTGTCAACAGTGGTTGCAGTGCTATTAATAATTGCAGTTCTTCTAAGCTTTTACATCTAATCTAAGCCCTCATGCAACAAACTGTAGAATCTCAAGTGAAGATCTGCGCAGAATCACTGCCAAGCTTCCTGGAGCAAATCATGTGGCGTTACTGGGCGTGTACCACCTGGAGCTTCCTCCACAATGATCATACTATTGCTGAATCTCCATCAGAAGCTTTTCATTAGAAGATTACAAAACATCTTTCCAATGAACAAAAAAATTCAGATTAATTAACAAACAGCTTGTACCAACTATGTAATTTGTTGTGTCACTTTGATGGTAACCACTATGTACCCAATGTTTGCCTGAATCTTGTGTTCACATTTGTACCACCAAAGAGACTTGTGAAACCCTGTGTATGTAACCTGTATGTATCTATTGATTACTTACAGTTTGACACGGAACGTTTGCAAATGAACTCCCAGCTCAAAGGTTTTTTAATCATAGACCAGAAATAAATAAATAAAAATAAATTAGTTTACCATGTTCTACAACAACATTCTTAAGATTTCACAATCCTGGACTGCAGGTTTTTGACTTTCTTTGGCTTATCAGTGCCAGAAAGAATTCAAGGTTTTTTTTCCCCAGTTGCTACGTAACGGACGTTAGAGAGCAGCAGTCCTGCTCATTTTTCATATATTTCAGCTGCCTACCCCCACCCCAAGCAGCAACTTACCTCTAAATAACTTCAAAAGTCCACGTATGGCTGCGACTACTGTCCCAACAGATTTGGTTGTAGCCTCTGTATCATAAACACTGCTATCCTAGCAGATGCTGACACACCTCTCTTCAACACATCATGCTAGTGTCACAGCAGATGGAGATCTGCTGCTGGGACACTTTACCTAGCATACAGAGACTACTATTCCAGCAGATGCTGGGACACTTCTATTCACCACACAGGCACCCAGTGTCACAGCAGATGCAGTGCCTGTAGTAAGAGAACTATGGCAGCATCAGCTTGGACATTAGCGCCTGTGTTGAAGCAAAGTGTCCCAGCATCTGGTGGATGTGGGAGTGGGACAGTACTGTCTGTGCTAGGTAGGGTGTCATTTCAGGTGCTGGAGAGGGCTTCTTTGTAGCATTTGTTTTGATGAGTCAGACAGCTTTAAATCACTCATTCCAAGCTTTTTTATACCTCAGGCACAGCTAGAGCCCCTCTTATAAGTGCTGCTGCTTATATCCTCACCACCACCACCAATTCCGAGCACTTCAATCACTACTGAAGCACATCGCCAACCTATCCAGCAAAATGGAACAAATCATAGTAAGCGACCTTAATATTAATTGGCTTGCCAGCTCTGCCACCCAGGCTAAAGATGCTATTACAGCCATCGACCTCACACAACTGGTTACCATACCCACTCGGAAGCACCCAAGCAATGGAACTGCTACCTTGCTTGATATCATCCTATCTCACAGACCTCAAAAAATCACTGATACCACTGTTCTGGCAAACACTCTAAGTGACCATTCCCCTATTATATCCTCCTGGTCCAGTAGGGGGCAGAAGTCAATACCTAAATTCATCTACTGGTGACGACTATGATCTGGCAAACTGGCCCAGTTAAGAGAGCACCTTGCCCATTGGGACTGGTCTCCTAGTAAGCATGCCACTGACACTGACATCAGTTACTTCTTCCAGTCGTTCAACTTGGCCTGTGACACCTTTTCTCCCCCCCCCAAACTGCTTATAAAAAAGTAGTCCACCCAGTGGATTGCTCCTACTCTTATTAATCAAATGCGACATAGGGACAACCACTGGCATAAGGCTATTGACTCTGGCAACCCTGCGGACAAACAAGCGCACTGTGCCCAACAAATGTACCTGGGCCATCTGCAAAATGAAAGTGGACTATTACAAGTCCACCCTTGCTTCATCTTGGGGCTCTGCCCATAAGTTCTGGGACAAAATAAAGGAGCTCAATGGGAAATCCACCCCCCTGTCGCAACGCAACCTAATGGCTTCATCATCTCTGACTTACACAGTATTGCTGACACACTTAACACTGTCTTCTCAGACCTCAGCACTGTACTCCCTGCCAATTTCTTTGACCCTGCCCATGATCACCCACCCCCCCTTTTACTTCCATGCACTCTCCCTGCATGAAGCCAAGCCCTACCTGCTCAAAGCCCTAACTGGTGCCAGCCACAGTAATGATTCGCTGGACCTCACAATTCCACGTCTAGTTTTAAAGGAAGTACTCTCCCATCTGGCCAGCCTACTCAACCATTCCCTCTGCCTTGGTCATTAACCCCATGCCTGGAAAACTGCATTTATCACTCCTATACATAAAAATGGTGACTGTATCACTCCTGGGAATTACAGGCCATCATCGATCCTACCCCCCCCAAAGCCCTAGAAAAAATAGTTGCGGACCAACTTACTGACTACCTTCCTACTCATAATCTACTCAGCATGGAGCAGCATGGATTTAGACAAGGGCACAGTACCACAACTGCCCTTCTGGAATTCTCAAAATTTCATTCACTCCGCCCTAGACAAAGGGTATCTTGCTGGTACTGTTTTCATTGATCTATCGAAAGCCTTTAATACCATCTGCCACCCCCTACTCATGTCCGCTCTCTCAAATCTAGGCCTCTTGGAGGGCCCCCTTGCCCAGTTCACCAACTACCTCACTTCCAGATCACATTGCGTGAAAATTAACAGCACTCTCTCTAACAGCAGACAGGTCCATAGGAATCCCTCCTGGGGCCTCTGCTCTTCAGCCTGTACCTAAACACACTCCCCAACTCATGCTCAGGAAAAATGCTTCTTTATGCAGATGATGCAGCATATGGATATACAGTTGCGAGTTCAACTGGCCGCGGTCACAATGGGGTGGTCATATTGTTGAAAAGACTTGCCATCACCAGGAAAGAGGCTGTGGGCAAAAAGGAACTACAGTGACCATTTAGTGGTGACAGCAAGACGGCGACGCTTTAAACCATTAAGAGATGCAGGTCAGATTTATTTAAGTTATCAGCCACGATCTCTATGTTTTTATTTTAATTTTTTAAATTACAGCTGGCAAGTAACTTTGCTGCGTGATAGTACTGTACTATTCCATCTAAAGGTCTGTGCCATCTCCGTGTTTGCGTTATGTTGTCACCTCTGATTCCATCTAAGACTGCTTCAGAGAACAGTAAATATGTTATTGTAACAAGCATTGTGGTGACCATTTGACTGTTCTGTTTTTTAATTGGCAACATCTAGTCCGGCATCAATATTGATGAACGACCATTACTGTACCTATGTTTTGTCCCCGCGACATAATGTCTGCAACTTACTGACTGCGACATTATGTCCGGGGACAAAACATCCATACACGGATGATGCAGTTCTCTTCATGTTACATAAAGACCTTACCTGCCTTGAAATTACCCTCCAAAATTCATTTAGTGAGACTGAGCACTGGTTCCTGGATCACAGACTTGTGCTTAACCTAAAAAAGTCAAAGGTCATGGTCATCACACATCACCAAAACAAACATAGTGACTCCCCCCTTCCTATCCAGTCCAGATCTTGCCGTTCCCTAGAGCAGGCTGGCTCCTATAAATACCTTGGCTTACTCTTTGACCCTGCTCTCTCCTTTCATGACCATATCTGCATCCTCTGCTCAGCCGTCAATACTCGTGTTGGTTTGCTATATCGGCACAGAAACTGCCTTCCCCCTGATGCCATGAGACTGCCCAGAACCTTTTCAGTTCTATTTCTTGAAGACTAAGGACTACTGGTCTATGGGGCAGCTGACTGCACTGTTCTCAACAACATCAAAATGTCACTCAATAAGGCCTGTACGCTACTTACTGGATCCGACAAGATTACACACACCTGTACACTGTACTCCATGGCTAACATCCTCAGCTTTGGTTAGAGGCTGTGCTACCAGACCTGTCTTTTCACACAAAAAATAGTATCTGCCCTGACCCTTCCTGGAGCAGCCGCGATCCTCAGCCCATCCCTCTCTACTGTGTCTACACGTAGCTCCTCCAAGCTCTCTATCCAGGTGCCCAGAGTCAGGATTTCATTGGCCTAGAGGTTCTTTTTCTATAGAGCCCCAACCTGGCTAAACTCCTTTCCACCTGCCATTATATCAGAGCATAGAACTAGACCTTTCAAAGATGCTCTTCGGTACCACCTTGTTGCCTCCTGCCACTGTAACTGTACTTAGCTGGGGCCTCTTACACCTCAATATTGCCCGTGATGACACATTCTACATTGTTCCCAAGCCCCAGAGATTTAGATTATTATACTAGTGACTACTTGATTTGTCCTCTCTTATTACCTGTTATGACTTAGCTACTACTTTCTATAGGATTTAATTTTAGGATTTACTTTTTGTATGTGTATTTTACCCTCCTTGATCATCCCAATGTATGCATGCTTGTCTATGTATCATATATTCTAGTTTACATTTATCATGATGTGGAGTCTTTGTAAATGAGTCTCTCACTCAAAAGGTTGTAATTCCGATACCGTTTTAAATAAATGAATAAAATGTTAGCGGTGGTACCGTATGCTCTCGCTATCAACCATAAGTGATCTCTGGCTTGTAGTTGCTCTAGGAGGTCAGGGGTGATCCAGGGGTTACTGTGCCCTCTTAGCTTTCTGTTTTGTACCGGGGCATGCTTGTGTCAGATGACGTTGAAGGTTTTTATGAAATGGTCCAGGGTTGTATCCACATTATTGGTAGTATACAGTGCTGTCCAATCTGCGCTCTTGAGGTCCAGCTTTAGCAGCTCCTGGCGCCCTTTTAGTAAGACTCGGTTTGTGATTGTTCTGGTGGGTGGTTTACAATAATTGAAGGACCAGAAACATGTGACTGCAGAGTGATAGCTCAAGAAATCAGAGAGAACAGCAGTGTTGTGGATGCAGTCAGGCTGATTGGATAGAACCCAGTCAAGGAGTGTGCTGGTCCCAGTTTTGTAGTTGATACAGGTTGGAGTCTCAACCATTAGTTACAGTAATTGTCGTTCATTTGTCACCGTTAGTATGGCGTGAATTTAGGCTGAGAATGATATTCCAATGATCTGAGGGAAGTTCAGTTAAAACTGTAGTATATAGCCACCATATAGCAGTCAAGATTTTGAATGACCCAGGACTAGAAGTGTTAGGGGAGAGCAGTGGGAAGAGGACTGCAACCTCCATAAGTTGTTGCTCTCTAGTGGCTTTGCAATATAATTTGCAAATGGAAAAGTGGACACAAAAACAAAATGCAAGCTGGAACTGCCAGAAGCTGCAGTTTCTAGTGAGGCCAATGAGACAGCGGTAGCAGGGAGACGTGTCCATTCAGGAGCTGGCAGTTTAGGGCATTGATATTCAATCAGCCGCCCAGTGTGGTCGTACCATGCCTGCATATAAGGAATTATTATTACTGCTATTAAAGGAAACTGAGGATTTGCATCATGTTGTGATGAGATGACCCTGGTCAGTGAGGAAGAAATTTTTGGGCAGGCACATTCCTTCTTATATCGTACTGACCAATTTTGTTCTGTATCTTTTGTTTAACTCTGAAAATAAAAAATCTTGCTTGACTTGACAATAAGTCGAAGTAAAGAAAATTGGGAATAAACGGACAATACAAAATACAAAGTTTGAACATTAATTGATCCTTTTGAAGCCTTTTACTCATTTATTAAAGATTTGAGATTACAGTAATACTGGGGATGTAGGTAACCAGACCTCAACCATGAATGAACTGTTTACTCTTCACCAATTCATCTGAGCTACAGAGTTTGTTAGGGTATCATGCTCTAAAAAGATTTTGATCATGTCCTATGTATGCCGATGATAATTCCCTTCCGTCTTAAGCTATATATATATATATGTATATATGTACACACTTTTTAAATCTGCATATGTTAACACAATCTGTTATTCTCCTATGGACTCCTATTGCATATTCATTAATAGAAATGTCAGTTTTTATGTCGTGTTTTTTGTATTGAGACCTTTTTTAATAACATTTACGACTGTAATGTAAGTCTATTTGTACTTTTCACTGTATATATTTATTTGTATAATGACCAGTTATTGTTCAACAAATAAACTTGATTGACTGACTCTCATGAGATGGCTAATATTACAAGATTTATGACAGAAATGTCTTAACTGGACAGCAGAAGCCATAAACCACTCTCCAGATGTTCAAGTATAGAAGCTGGAGGCAAAGCCTGGGTTCTTGCGCGAACCGAACGCGAACAGACCAAGAACTGTTCGGTTTACAACAGAACGGAACCAAACTAGAAACACCCTGTGAACGCATGCTGTGAATGTGAACCAAACACGATCCTTCACTTTTAAAAAAATCAGAACTGTCTGTGACCGAGCTGTTCCTGAGCTGAATATTCTTTGTTCATTGAATGTACTAATGTTTTCATCCTACAGGTTAGTACACAGTGAAAGTCTGCATCTGTTAAAGAAAAAATCTTGGTGGGTTTCACAAATTAAATTCAAAATACAACTGTTAGTTGTTAGGTGTTTTGAGACTTTATTTGTACCAATCCTTATATTTCCTTTTACATTAATTTCAGAATGTTCATGCCAAGGCCACGTTACAATATCGAAGAGAAACTTATTAATTAAAAGAAATCTGTTTGGTGAGTTTTCTAGCACTGTGTTACAGAAACATTGATTAGCTAGTTAGTGTTTTTAAGATCATAATTTCTTTATATTTGCCATTTCAGAGTAATCTTCGGGTCTTCACATTTTACACAAATTTTAAACTTCAATGTCAGTGTCAGTGGAATAAGTCTGATCCAAGTGAGTGAAAACTGCATTTACACATTCGTTGATATTCGGTATTTTCAAACTTGTGGTTGGTTTGTGGTGGCTCTGATTAACAAATGTTTGCAGCATAATAAATAAAAGAGTTTTTAAAGTCGTTTTGGCTATAGCTAGCTGCCTGTTGTGGTGGTGTAGCATACAGAAGTAAAGTTTTAACTAGTGTTTGGGGAGGGGGGCCATTTGCACCCCTTCACCTTTAACAAAGTCACTGAAAAGTAAAATTGGTACTGAGTATACTGCAATGTGATGCAAAAAGTTAGAGCCTTTCAAAATTATTTCAAAGCATGATTTTTGTCAAATGCTGCTGGACACAGGTGCACAGAAGCACAAGATTAGTGTTTTAGAGGTACTTCCAGATGAGTCCACAATAAGACAGAATTATCACCCTGTAGTATATAACATGTCGCGAGATAAAGTTATTAAATAGTTATGTGAGGTCTCGTGTATTGGAGCAACAACTGATACATGGTCTGATGACCACTTCAAGCATTCATTTATGTGCCTAACTGTACAGTACCTTACAGAGCCATTTGAGATGGGACATGCAGTGGCAGGTGTTCTCTTGATGGAAGTGCCAAAAACTGTAGTAAACGTTCACGAATCGATTCAAGCACTGCAGACATTTACGTAACTGACAATGCAAGTGACATGATAGCAGCATTCCTCCCTACAGTCAGAGCTAGCTGTTCTGATCGTAATCTTAATTTGGTAATGAAACACTCGATTGGAGGTAGACAGCATGTTGGTGATTCTGCAGAAATGAAAGAAGCGTTAGTAACAACAGGGCAGATAGTGAAGAAGCTTGTACTTGAGCAGGTTAAGAATAAACAATTAATCATGTTTTTTTTGATGCAGCCTGCGGTTGTCCAAGAGGTAAAAGACTGGATGAGGCATTTCAAAAATTACACTTAAAACAAATAATAGATGTCCCTACCCGTAAAAGTAACCTCATGAGTTCATGAAATATACAGTACTTGATTTAATATTTGTTCCCCCAGACATGGAAATACTATCTAACGATATTTGTTCTCCAGGTTTGTGTGACCATTGTGTTACTTCATGTATAACAAAGCTGCCAGGGAAAATGACAAAGGATCCACCTCCCCATAGAATTATAAAACAAAGTTTAAAAAACTATAGTTCAGAAGCTCTGAAGAGAGAATTATTTACTCAAAATATCCAGAGTAGCATTAATCCCTGACATAGATTTAGCAGCAGAAGAATTTATCAGCATTTTTATTTCACTGCTTGTAACAAGTGTGCACTGGAGAGAGATAAAAAGTAAACCAAATCACCTTCCTTGGATAACTGAAAACATAAAGAAACGAATGAAGAAGAAGGATAAAGTATGGCAAGCTGCAAATAAAACTCTGGACAAAAATATTTGGGAACAATTTAAACAGATTAGGAATAAAACAAAACAAGAAACTAAGAAATTAAAAGGCACAGATTTTACACAAAAAGTCCAGCAAACCACTACTCCTGGAAATTACTGGAATTTGATTGAAAGCCTAGTAAACAAAGGGAATTTGTGAAAAGGGTTTAAATCTAGTTGAAAATGATATAAGTGTAACTGAAGATCAGGCAGCAAAGATGTTAAATGATTATTTAATCAACTTTCAGGACCTAAATTTGAATTAATGTGAGCAAGACTTTCATTATATGTATACAAGGGCAGACAATTGTAAAATACAGAAAGGCCCAGATATTCAAAAGGGTTGCGCATGGCGCAATAGTGTTGCACCATGTACATCCCACTGATGCACC
This sequence comes from Neoceratodus forsteri, assembly GCA_016271365.2. Taxonomy (NCBI): domain Eukaryota; kingdom Metazoa; phylum Chordata; order Ceratodontiformes; family Ceratodontidae; genus Neoceratodus; species Neoceratodus forsteri. The sequence goes on from CM057449.1 coordinate 743,700,465, forward strand.
CTGGCCCGATATTCAAAAGGGAAAAGTCAAGATGACCTGATGCGCCAGAGCGCATCAGAAATGTATGCAGGCACGGGGGGGGGGGGGCGTGTCCATGCATAACCTGCACAGCCCAATATTCAGCCTAGGATGTGCAGAGTCATGCATGCGCAACCCCTATCTGCACCTGCACAAAGTTAAACCCCCCAAAAAAGGAACAAGTGATGGCCACCCACAGGTAAGCGGCTACATTGCAGGGCGCAACACAGCAGATGCCACCTGCGGGTGACCACCTGAGTTCCTGCTGCACCTAGCGGCATCCCCCATGCCCCATCGCAGCATCCGTGTAGCGAAATCCCCCCTGTCCAATATCCCTGGTGGTCCAGTGGACTTCTGTGTGCCCAATCGCGGGCATTTGTCTCCTGAAGATTAAGCCCCCCATGTCCAATATCCTGGTGGTCCAGTGGACGATCAAGGGCATCTGTAACTCATCAATAGCCCTACTACGCTGGTGGTCTAGTGTACCCCCACCCCACCCACCCACTGGGCCCCACCGCCCGCCTCCCTTCAGCCGGTGGGTGGCAGCACCTCACCACCTGCCGCCTCACGCCCGCCCGATGACAGCTAGGGCTGCAGGCTGCATTGGTTACAGCATGAGCCAATGGGCGTGCAGCCCATACCGTACTTAGTCCAGGTATCAGTGAACACTCTTGCTCGCCCTGTAATTGTTAAGTTAAATTTATGAACTGTCATAAACCATAATTAACTTTATTAACTGAATGTACTGAAATGTGCAAAATCAAAATTTGTGTTCTTTTGCCTTTTGTATATTTACATTCCTGAATTAAAGATGGTTTTATAAATGCAACATTACTATGCTTCATTTATGATTAAAAACTGAATTTTTAAGACCTAAACCAGAACTGGAATAGTTACAGAAGGGCTAGAACTGAACCAAACTAGAACCCAACCATCTAGAACCAGAACTGAACTAGAATCCTCAAAAATCACAGAACCCTGGCTCTAGCTGCAGGCTCATCTTGAAAAGCTGCTAACACAGCATTACTCAACATAATATCAAGGTGTGTATACATTAACTTAGGCAATTAATGCACTTGAGATAAGTTTACAGTTGTGTATTGCAAATAATTTTAGTGTTGTATCTTAACGCTATAATTGAAAGTAATCTGAACCATACAAATACAAGCAAATTTGGGTACTGTTCTATAATTTTAATGGTGGTGTTTATACTCGGACATCTGTTAAGTATTACCCTCAAAATGCAACACAGAACTCCAAAAACTGAAGAGCTACTGGGGGCCTCGGCGACCCACAGACCCCCGATTATTAGCTTACCACCCCCTTCCTGGTAAAATTAAAGTTGGCTCATATGGCAGCAGCAACAGCCTATGGTTCCCACCAACCCACCTCAGCTCCACCCCCACAACCTCCTTCGGAGCACCCTCCCCCCCCGGATCAGATAAGGAACTTGGCCATATGGTATTTTATTTCACCACTGGTGGCGATGACAACAGTGTTGTTACATGCAAGTTTTGTGGCCATACTGAATGCCGGGGCATGAAAGGCAGTCATCTGGTCATTGGTGGGCAAAGAACCCATCTTAATGTGCACCACTGTGCCAAATGGCATGCCAAGCAGCGTGAGGTATCAACAGCAGCATCAGGCAGTAGTGGGGGGATGCTGTGGAAGGGGATGGCGGGCAGAATAAGGTGGTAGGCCATCATGCTGCGAGTCGGAGTGGCATGAGGACTCACAGTTCACAGCCATTACAGCAGCTGGAAGAATCTACAGCCAAAGGAGCCTTAACACCATCAGAACCTGCAGGAGTAGTCACACAGGCACACCTGGCCACACTGCGGGCCAAAGTAGCTGACCTTTGTAAAGGGTTAACTGAGGCAAAGAGGGAGAGAAACAAAATCTTAGAAATCCAGGAAAGAATTCTGAATATTCTAGAGGAGTTGCACAGTAACGGTGGCAGTGGTAGAGAGTAACTTTCTTATTTTGCTTTTTTAATCTCTCTATAAATTATAGTTTCTAACCCCAGTACTACTCAGGTATTCCAAACTTTCTGCAATGTCCCTTTAAGCCAGACCTGCCCGGAGACGATAGAACACATGCAAATGATGAACTCTCTGTACATGACAACTATTCAAATGTTGCCTTGAACTAACTGCCTTAGTTTTAAACCCCTCACATTTCACTCTCCACTTATAAAGTCTAATCGCTCGGAGTCTTGCTCTTCAACTTGTTCCTGTGACGTGAAGAAACTTATAATTTCATACAAATATCCATTTTCTTTCATTTGCTGCCCTTTACTCATTGTTAATTTTAGCTAAACCTTTGTTTTAATGTTAAATTTGGTGTTTTTATCGGTTCTTCCTGGTTCAGTATAACTGTTGGGGAGCCGACTTAAATTTATTAGTTCAGTTGTTTTCTGACTAAAAAAACATTAGTTTAATTTCATTTTAAATATTTTATTTTAGTAACCGCTTTATCAGTTACAGAACTGATAGCCTTGGTTCATTTCCTTCATCAGTTCCAGTTCCCATCAGTTCCAGAACTGACTGCAACCACTAAACTTTTGTTAAAACTTTAAAATTATTTAGCGGTTAACATTTTTAACAGTTACCGATAAAATGTCAGAGAAACCAGAAAAGAAAACCAGTGAACCTGGTTTTAAAAATTGCACTGATTGTGGGGAGGTGTTTGCCAAGGCAGACAAACATAGTTTATGTGTGGCTTGCCTGAGCTATGATCGCTTTAAGAAAGATTTTGATATTTGTAAAACCTTCCCAGAGAAAACAGTGGAGAAACACCTGGAATGGCTACCTAAGGGTCTCTCTGGCTCTGACCAGTCGACACCCTCTTCTGCTGTGGATGAAACCAAGACAATAATTGCCTAACCCCCTGAGACAGGTGATAATGGCACTAAGAGGCTCGCTGAACTGGCTGACTCCCTGGTTCCCTCTAAAAAGACAAAGAAAGTAACGCACACAGAACCCCCAACTAAAAAAAAGGGGACTTCTGTTGGGGCTCTGGCTCAGCCTTCTCCTCAGGAAATAGCTTAGGCCTTTAAAGTGGTCCAAGCCTTACAAGGTATTTTTCCCACTGGCCAGCAGCCACTTATTCAAGTCCCAGCTGGACAGACTGAAAGCACAGGTAAATGCTCATTTATTGAAGTAGAGGATTACAATGAATGTGAAAAGGAGAATGGAGGGGAACCTACTAAGCCTGAGGTCTCCCTTGAGCAGGACTTCAGTTCACCTCCTAGAACCACTGAGGATTATTTCTCACATTTTACTGTTGTAGGGAAGATGGCTGATGCCTAGGACATCACCAAAAGTGAAGAAATAGAGAATAAGAGGTGGAATACCTCAAAATGAAGGGGGTAACTCCCACAAAGACTCTCCTCTTGCCTATCAATAAATTCTTCAAGAAAGATGCACTGAAGATTTTACAGACCCCTAATTCTGTTCCCACTCTTGATGAGAGGCTGGACAAGAAGTATCAACTGGAAAGGGAAGGGGCAGAATTTCTGTTTTCCCACCGTGACCACCAGGGGGGTGCAGGCAGATGCCTGTGACAAGGCTAAGGCAAATACTCAGTTATTCATAACTTCTGCAGTGTCCCTTTAAAACTGAACTTTCCAGAGAGATGGAATGTTATGCAAATGATGGAATCTTTGCACTATTTTTCAAATGCTGCCCTGAACTAACTGCCTTGGTTCTAAACCCTCAGATTTCACTCTCTGCCTGTCAAGACCAGATGCCCGGAGATCCTCTCCTCATTATCTAGCCCTGACGCATTAAAACTAGTAGGAATATGTAAGTATTATTTATCCTTTTTCTTTTGCTGCCTTTAGCTATTGTTTTTTGTTTGTTAAACCATTGTTGTAGTATTAAATAATTTCCTTCTCGGTTTCTCCCGGTTCAGTATAACCAGTACGGAACCAGGGTCTTCTTTAGTGTTTTCGGAGTTACCTAAGGAACTCTGTTAGTTTTAGTTACATTTCAGTTTTTATATTTTAAATTTGAACCACTAATCCCGGTTTGTGAACCGCTAGCTCCGGTTCATTTCTCGGTTCAGTTCCCAGTTCAAAAAGGGTTTTCCCAGTTCAGGAACCAACCACAAGCGCTAAATTAGGTTTTAAAATCCTTTTTATTTAACAGTTACATATATTTTTCTTTTTCTCACTCAGAATGTCTGAAAAACAAAAAAGAAGAACCGGTGAACATGGTTTCAAATCTTGTACTGACTGTGGTGAGATTTTTGCCAAAGCAGACAAGCATAGTCTTTGTGTTGTCTGTTTGGGCTTTGAACATTTGAAAACAGACTGTGATATCTGTAAAACTGTTCCTGAAAAAGCAGTGGAAAAGTGCCTTGAATGGCTTAAGAAAAAAGTGTCTGTTTCTAAGGGTCCCTCGAGTTCTGACCAGCCAACACCCTCTGCTCCTGTGGGTGAAACCACTTTGATCACATCATCTGTAACTGCCACCCCTGAGACGGGTACACAAGTAGTTTCAAAAAGGTTTGCTGAAACAGCTGACTCTCCAGTTCCCTCAGAGAAATTTAAAAAGACAAAACACACAGAAGCCCCTGCTGACAAGCATTTTGGGACTTGTGTGCCAGCAGCAAAAATGCCAAGTGCAGATGAGATTGCACAGGCATTTTGTGTCATCCAGGCTTTACAAGGGCTGACTGCTCCTTTGCCTCATACTCCAGTTAAACAAACTGGCTCTTCTTCTCAGTCTTCTTCTGTCTTCTCAGCTGTTGCTAGCTTTGCTTGTAGAGCAGAAAGCAGCTAACTAGAAGAAGCTACATTTTCTTATTAATTTAACACATATCTCAGCAGGAGTCAGTATCTTTTTGAAATTAAGCAAACACTTTATTAGAAGTAGAAGGGGTCTTATTTAGGGTTGAAAAAAAGAAAAGAAAGAAAGTCAGTGTGTGTTCTGTGCTAGGAAGGGTACTGTATCAGTTTACTTTGCTAAACCAGTAGGAAGAGAGAGAGCTTAATTGGGGGTGTGGCTTAGACACTATAAAAGCAGGTGACTCAAATTAGAACTTCCTGCTGCTAGCCTTTCTTCTTACTAATTGACCTCCATCCCACCCTAAGCCAGTTCTACATTTATAGCCACTGGATTTGACTGTCAAAAGGAACTTCCTGTTTGGCAGGAGGAAGGGAAGGATCATAGAGAAACACTGGTTTTGTCAACCCTAAAGGAAAAAAGTAGCTCACCCCCCCCCCCCAGCTGCTGGTGGTCTGACACTAATCAAGAAAGAAGGAGGCTACTGAAGAATATAAGAAGTTGCTGTCCCAGAACAGGAAGGGTGAGAGTAAGCATACAGAGAAACAGGAGAGGGGACACAAAATAAGACATGACAGGAGTGGTGCAGTGCAATGGCTGTGGGGCGGCAGTGTTCTGGGAGACATTCTGGAGGCTGCAATGCTGTCCTATTTGCAGGCACCTCTCTGGTCTTAGGGAAGAGGTTGCCCGTCTCCAGACTGACCTGACTGGGATTCGTGAAACCTCCTCCCCCATCCAGGGTCCACCAGGGCCAATGCCACTACCTCTGAGGTTGCCAAGAAAGAGGAGAGGCTGGACCAGGGTGGGCTCAGGAAGGGAGAGGGTGGTGGAACAGAGTTGCATCCCTCCAGCTGTACCTCTCCACAACTCATTCGCTCTTCTGGTGGATAGTGGTTCCTCTATGGAGGCACCTGCAGTGGAGACCAAGGAGGATGCTGGGAACCTTCACAAAGGAGACCCTCAGGAAGGTGGCATGAGACCCCACAGGGGAAGGAAACAACTCCTGGTGGGGGACTTAATAATTAGGGGGGTAGAAATGGGGGAGGAAGGGAAGAGGTAGGTAAGGTGCCTGCCTGGTGCCACGGCTTGGAGGGACAGGAAGTGAATCCTCAGGATCATGGGAGCAGCTGCACGAGGGAGCTGGATGCCATTGTCTACCTACCGACAAATGACCTGGCTAGGAATGGGATCAGAGCAGTGCAAGAGGAGTTTGTAGAGTTGGGGAGGGGCCTTAGACAAGTAGCACATACGGTAACCTTCTCGGAGATGCTGCCTGTCTATGGCAAGGGTAATGCTAGGGTACTGAATTCAATGAATGGTTCAAAAACTGGTGTGGAGCTCAGGGTTTTGGCTTCATTGGGGACTGGGGAGCCACCTGGAAGGATGCAGACCTATACTGGTGCAATGGTCTGCATCTGTCCAGGGGGAACCAGGATCCTTAGTGAGAGATTTAAATATTTCATTGGCAAGCATTTAAACTAACCAAGGGGGGAGGCACTGAAAAGGAGCAGGGAAATCCCAGCCTCCCCCCACAAAACACGGTAATTAGTGAGGTAAACACCAAGGTACAGAAGTCATTAGGGAGCAGGATAGAGGTAAATGTAAAAAAAGGCAAAGTCAGTAAGGACAGGAATGGGGCTAAAAGGGGTAAGGCCATCAAAAAGTGAGGGTGATGAGCACCAATGCCAGTAGTCTGTGTAACAAGCTCCCTGAACTAGTGGCCTTGATGGAAGAGGGTTGCCTGGATATTGTGGCAGTTACAGAAACAAGGTACACAGAGAACCATGACTGGGATGTCAACATACCAGGATACACAAACTACAGGAGGGACAGGGAGGGTAAAAGAGGAGGAGGAGTAGCTCTCGGTGTAAAGGAAGGGATTAAAGCAACAGAACTAAAGAGTAAGCAGGGAGCAGATTAGACACTCTGGGTCACCCTGGAGACAGGAAATGGCACCACAATCCGCAAGGGGGTTGTATACAGACCTTCATCTCAGGGGGAGGGAATGACAAGGAAATGATAGAAGGCTTCCTTAGAATGGCAGAAAAAGGGGAGATATTGTTGATGGGGGCCTGAATAAGCCAGATGTTAACTGAGCACCTTGCTGCAGGCACATCCAAGAGCAGGGTCATTCCTGATGCCCTACAGGGGGCATGCCTCAGACAGCTAGTATTGGAACCCACTCGGGAGGGAGCAATCTTAGACCTGGTACTCTCAAATGGGGACGGAGAAAGAATCTCAGATTTAGAAGTGGGTAGCCATCTGGGAACAAGCGACCACCAAACAGTGTGGTTCACAATAAACACAGCCATACAGTCAAGCCATAAAAAAGCTAAAGTATTGGACTTTAGGAGGGCTGACTTTGGGAAAATGAGAGAGTGCCTCAGAAAAGCACTAGCAAACAGGCAAGAAGGAGGGGTGGAGGAACAATGGGGAATAACCAGAACAGCTATTACAGAGGCAACAAGCCTTTGTGTAAAGCAAATCAACAAAACACGATGAAGGAAAAAATGCTATGGTTCTCAAAAGAGGTGGCAGGGAAGGTTAAGGAGAAAAGGATAGCATTCAGGAAATATAAGGAAACACAGAATGAGCAGGACAGAGAACTTTTATCAGTTAAAGCAGAAAGAGACTGGGAAGGCAGTCAGAATAGCAAAGGCCCAAACCGAGGAAAGGATAGCCAATTATGTTAAGAAGAGGGATAAGACCTTTTATAGGTACATTAGGGAGTGAAGAAAGACCAAAGGAGGTTACTGAGGCTTAATAAAGGGGAAGGAATGTGGGTAGAGAGTGACAGTGAAAAGGCAGGGATACTAAACGAATATTTCTGCTCAGTATTCACAAAGGAAGAGGAGGGGAAGGTACCTAAACCAAACAAAGAGAAACAATCTGAAGATAGAAGTCGATACCAATCCGTTTAACAGAAGAAAGGGTTCTGAAAGAATTAATAAAATTGAAGGTGGACAAAGCAATGGGGCCTGAATTTGGCTCTCCTCCTAGGGCATCAGAGGGTTTTTCCTTTTTGATAAGGATGGTGGATGCATTAGACATCTCCACAAATGAACTTATTGAGGATGAAGTAGAAGAAACTGAGTATATGGAAATGATGGGGTTAACACCCACTGAAAAGCTTCTTGCCATTAACAAATTATTTAAAAAAGATGCCTTGAAGATACTGCCAACTCGTAATACTGTCCCACCTCTGGATAAGAGGTTGGACAAAAAGTACCAATTAAAAAGGCAAGGTGTTGAATTTTTTTTCTCTTACCCTGACCACCACGGAGTGGTGCAAGTTGCAGCCTGTGACACAGCAAGGGTCCCACTAGCCTCCCATCCTCCAGACAAGGACTCAAGAAAAACTGACAGCATGGTCAAAAAAGGTTATCTCTCAGTTTCCTTGGCTATCAGGCAGGCCAATTTCCAGGCCTATGCTGCACAGAAATCTCTCTGGCAATCAGTCCTTGCTACGTCAGATAAATTACAGCCTCCTATTTCAGCTGACCTAGGTGAAGCAGCTAGATTTGGTCTGGAAGCAGTCAAGCATCAGTTTCAAATGACTGTTGATTCAAATGACACGAGACCCCCATACCCCACCCACTACCACCCATTGCTGATTTCCACTCAGCCAGTTTCTGATCCATTCAACCTTCTTTGTTCCCACACCCATATTCTCCAGTCACCCCCCACCTCCCAAGCAGCATGGAATCAAATGATTAGCTGAAGTCCAAATACAGGACATCCAATACATGGCCCTAGTCCAGCTCCCTGATCACCCAGTTGTAGTAATTAGTTAGGTTTGTCTGGCATCCTGTGTCCAAGGAAGTACTGAATAGGTCAGTCAGCGGTCCTGCCAGGACCTCAGCTAGTTCCCTTAGTAACTTAAGGCGAACACAGAACAGAAGTTTCCATTTAATAACTGAAACCTCTCCCTTGCTACTTTCACCATCTCCCCCGCCAGGTCATTTGTACCCATGTGCATCATGAGATGCAGTTTCTTCCTACTCCTCCTTACGCACTTAAGAATTGACTGCCCCTCACTGCATGTAGTTAACCCATGTATGGACTCCACCCATATGCGTCTATGCCTTTTCCCTCTACTGCCCCAAACTGATTCCTTTTTAGTATGGAATCCCCCAGCACCAGTAACCCCCCCATCCTTCCTCATCTCCACCCCACCCTATTACCTATGTATCAGTCTCTTGAGTCCACCCATTTCTGGTTCAACCCTTCCCCTGCAGCCACCTCTTCCTTCCATATGGCTTGTCCCTCCTCCCCATAGTACTCTTTTGCCCCTCCTAGTGATCCTCCCCTCTTCCTCTACCAATGTCACCAACACTACAAACCTATTTTCTGCTCTATCTGCCATGCTGTTCATTGTCTCCTTCCTCCTGACTTGTCCCGTCTCCTCAGTGCCAGGCCTCCTATTCTTTTTGGCCCCACACCTCCTCCCAGTCAACTCCTTTGGTCCAATGTTCATCCCCTGCAGTGTCCTCAAGTTACTCCCTGAGGGAAAACCACCTTCCCCATCTACTGGGGCCTGTGTAGGTGGACGGGACAAACCACGCACCCTCTTCAGCTCCTTCCTTCATTCACTCGTCCCCTCTTTAGCTCCTTCCTTAAGCAGCTCTACCTCTTTTTCTTCAGGATGTTCAGTTGCTCCTGCCGCTCCTTAAAGCTGCGGATGCGTCTCTCCGTAAGTGGCTCCTGTGGCTCCTCAGGTCTTTATCTGCTCCCACCATCAGCGGGACTCAGTACATGACCTGTGTTATACTTATGGGGTGTTGCTATGGGGGACTGCATCTTGGTGGCACTAGACTGGACTATGTCAATATTGACACTGTTAATCATCATGAATGCGACAGCTGTGCATCAGGCATGGATTGTGGGATGTGGGCAGGGTTTTTGATTTATGTTAGAATGTGGGCTTACTTTGTATGTACAGGTTACATATGTGTTATCCAGTTTCCCATACAACCCTTTCCTACTGATAATCAGGCCCTTGGGTTTTAGTGTTTCCACCTTGTGATACACAGTGGCGAAAAGGACATTTGGTTCACTCCCATCATAACTGCATCTCTAGCACCGTCGAATGACTGGAAAAAAACATTCTGGGTGGGGTATTCAGAGCACAATCGCCATGCGCAATAGGGATGCGCCCGCGCAAGAGCGGACATGCGCCAAAGTGTAATATTCAGTGGCATCAGATGCGCAGTACAAAACCCAATGCGCCGTAGTGCAACAATAATGAATATAATGAATGCATGCACAACTGCATGGGGTGGTACCAGGAATAATGTGCGCAGTACGATATTCAACAGGAGGCGACATGCGCAATAGTGGAGTAAGCGGAAGTTGTGCGAAAGTGGATATGAGTGAATAGAAAAGGGAGCAAGTGAGGGGAGGATGATTGCGCTACAGAGAAGCCATAGCGGAGAGGGCTGCAGGGAGCTAAGCAAAGAAGCAGGGGAGCAGGCGTGGCCAAGAGGTGGACGGCCGCCTGGAGGCATGTGAAGTAGTGAGTGTGTGTGTGTGGAGTGTGTGACTTTGAGGGCCTGAGCGTGCCACAGAGGAAGGAGAGTAGTAGGGCAGAGGCAGAGCACACAGTGGTGAAGTGCCAGGGGTGCACCCAGTGCAGGAGCAGTTCCAGCAGCACACAGCCGGGGGGGGGACCAGGTAGATAGCTGCCCGAGGGGGAGGAACACTAACTAGGGACATGGCCAGTGCCACCTTCCAGATGGAGGCGGTAATGAAGGGTGTGAGGAGGCAGGCAGCAGGGAGGGGTGGCAATGGAAGGGCCCGTCGGCGGTATGCCCAGAACAGGCTGTACAGTGCCCGTGTAAGCTTCGAGCTGTACAGTGACATCGAGATCGTGGGCCAGTACTAACTGAACCTGGCTATTCTGAAGTGGCTCTGTGAGCTGTGCAGTGAGGTGATACAGGCAGCCACATGACACAGCCATGCGCTGTCCGTGGAGACAAAGATCACAGCACAGGCACCTTCCAGAGACCAACAGGGGACACGGCAGGCATAATGCAGTTGGCAGCATCACATCTACACACACAGTTCCTCAGAGCACTGCTGCCACATGCTGCGGAGTACATCCATTTCCCCAGCACACAGGCAGAGTGCACAGCGAACATGCAGGAGTTCCACAGGGTAGCACATTTGTCTGGCATGCTTGCGGTCATAGACTGTACCCATGTTGGCATCCACATGCTATCTGGCCTGGAGGGGGCGGCATATATCAACTGCAAGGGATACCCAAGTGTCAATTGCCAGGCAGTGTGCAATGCCAGGGGGTGCATAATCAACGTCTGTGCCACGCACCCTGGGGGAGCACACAATGCCTTCATCTGGCACCAGTCTGCTCTGTGCCATAGGTTCGAGAGTGGGGACATCCCCACTGGCAATCTCATAGGAGAGTCGCAGTGCGCTTGGGCCGAAGGAAGTATAGATGGGAGGGTGTAGAGGGCACGGACAGGGGTGCCATGGGGAACGACCTAGAAGGTCAGTGGCACAGTGGCATAGACCACTATGCTAATGATACCTCTCTACACACCAGTGACAGTGGGTACCCACTGCGGCCCTGGCTGCTCACACCATACCAGTGCCCCTCGACCCCAGCACGGGAACAATACAATGACGCACACGCCACAATACGGAATATCATTGAGCGGGTGTTCGGATTGCTGAAGGCACGGCTCCATTGCCTGCACATGTCAGGCTGTACCCTACAGTACAGCAACTCAAAGGCCTTCAGGCTATTCCTGGCCTACTGTATCCTGCACAACATGACCACCGACTATGGGATAGCTATTGAGGTCGAGGAGGGGGACAGCGGTGGGACGATGAGGACGCTGGTCCACCTGGTGTTGGGCAGCCACCCCCTGGGCGAAAGGATCCCCGGCTGGCCCAGCAGCACCGGGACACCATTGCAGAGGAGCACTTTGGACCACACAGGTAGGTCAACAGGGCCACATGCAGGCACCAGGGGCAAGGGCACAGCTGACAGACAGGCAGAGGTGGACACCAGGGAAGGTCGGTGGCAGGGGCGTGGGAATGGGCGGGGGCCTGCACACAAAGGCAGGGAACATCAGGGCTGCACGCGGCATGCATGCACAGGCAGACACACCCCAACCCATGCCCACAGGGCCACATGCACACCCACAGGCCCCCCCACACCCACACAGGACCCAATACAACCACACCCAGTGGCTGGAACTGTGCGAGCCTCAGACACCAAGCACCATTGCACAGTGACAGTCAGCACTATGCTGGCATCATCACGCACATGCCACAGTGGCCAGCAGCCAGGAGGGTGTGCACAGGGACTGTGTGAGTGCAGGACAGGACACCACACCCATGCGCATACACAGAACACCACAGTGCACACTGGGCAGCAGCAGACAGCAGTCATGGAGGGAGAAGGCTCAGTCACGCAGCACAGTAGCATGGCCGCCACGGATGCGTGGGCAGCCCCGCCGAGACCTGCCAGCCATAACAAACTGACCAGCAGCCTCGTGGGGTGGCACCAATGGTCCCCCAAGGGTGACGCTGCATGAACGTGACCGTGTCCGCGCAGATGTCTGCAGACCACCAAACATGCCCGCACCAGGCGTGCTTGGTATGCCCACAGCTGAACCAGGAGTCGACATGGCAAGAGTTGCCCAACGCCGAGAACGAGGGGTGGACATTGCACTCTGCAGGGTGTTCGGTGGCCAGGCACACAGCCGGTTGACCAGTGTTGCCGCGACAGTCACCATCGCAGCAGTATGCCTGTCGAGTGCTGTGGTCACATCTGCCCGCAGGTGAGCTAACTCTGCCAGAAGCAGGGCATGGTCTCTGCTGCGCCACTCCTCTGCCAGGCGCAGCTCCGCACGGAGTGAATCCACCACTTCCACGAGCCACACCTGCTGATCCAGAGAGGCCTGCAGTAGATGGCTGTGGTCGTCCAAGGGGTCATCTGCATGGCCAACATGCTGGCCCCCATGATGTTCCTGACCCTGTGGCACAGCGCCCCGCAACAATGGGCGCCGCACAGTGGTACCATCCTGGGGTACGTCATCACGCGGTGCACTGCTGCTGCTCCCTGCCCCCGTCCCATCAACACAGTCCAGCTGCTGCCCCTCCGGCCTCCAATCGCCGGCTGCCACCAGCATGGCTACAGCGGCGCCACCAACCCCACTACCGGATCTGCATGCCAGTGATGTCCCACTGGATGCCGCAGACATGGCCAGGACAAGGGCTGTTGGGCAAGCAACCATGCCAGCACTGCCCGCACTGCCACCTAGGTGGATGCCATTCGTGGGATCCTCGTGACCCACCAACGTCACTGTCCAGGACGTGCATCACATCATCAGCGGTACTGGAGTTGGCCCCGATCTGTGTCTCAACACACAGGACACCGTGCCTGGCATCCCGCTGTAACACAGCCAGAGCCTCATCTGCACCCGCACCACAGGCATCGGTCCAGACAGCTGTGCAGAGCTGCAGGTTGTTGGTCCCTCGGACACCAGTGGAGGTGGATGGGCACTCCACCAGTTCCAGGCCCGCCCCCTCGGTGGACACACCCACCACTGCTGCCCCATGCAGATGCTCAGGAGCTGTAAAGAAACACAGTACCATTAGGCGCTGCAGCCCGCCCCCCCTGCCTCCCACACACTGCCAGCACTGGTCCTACCATGTAGTGATGGCCTGCAGCCCATCTGGAAGCCTCCGCCAGGAACACCCTCTATGGCACAGCACCACATGCTGCCAGCCACCTGTTCCTCCAGTGGCATCAGGTGAGTCACATCTTGCTGGCTCCCACCAGTGACTGCACGCACTGCCCTGATGGCAGCCACCTTGTCCTTAATCCTCCTCCTGTCCGTGCCAACCTTCTCCTTGCACTCCTGCACGGAATGCTGGTGGCTGCCCTGCTAGCTGACCGCACGTGCCACCTCGCCCCATGCCACCGCACGGGCCTCTGGTGTGTCCCTCTGTCCACAGAGCAGTGGCTCCCTGTTGAGGTAGGCATCGAACAGGGCATCTGATTCCGCCCTGGTGAAGTTGGACCTCCACTTCCGCACCCTCCCCTGCTCCTCATCCTCCTCACGTTCAGTCATGCTTGTGCCTGGGGAGATGGACAGGTGTTACCATATACTGTGCAGTCCCATACAGCCCCCAGCCCACTGTCCCCACGTCTCCACAACATGGCACCTACCTCCAAAGGCTGCAATACCAATCCATGGCTTGTGCATTTCTATGTCATTTTAATAGCACATCGCATGCAAATGAGGGCATGCACAACTGTAATGGGATGCAAATGCAGTGGATGCACTGTGGAATAGCTCATGAGCTGATTTGCATATCTTGGCTGAATATCATGCGGCTGCGCCTTGTGTAATGGTGTTGAGAATGCTCAAGTTGTGGCGCACCTACGTGACGTGTGCAATAGGCCCCTCACCACGCATGCATGCAGTGCTGACATGTACGCTAATGGCACAGCAAATGCTCCGTGCGCACAGCCACTACTGTGCCTGTGGTGCTCGTGCGCAGTATGTCCGTTGGACAAACGTGACATGGTGAGCCATGGGTGCCATGGCGCCTCTACGCAGCGGGCCACTGCATGTCGTCACACACATGCACCCTGCCTCGCACCATACAGGGGTCTTCCAATAGCGCAGTGGCACTCCATGTGTGGACAGACCCTTGACCCTGCATCTGTCCTTTGGCCTCTAGGCGCCATGTGGTCGCATGGCTGCCCCCCCATTGCGCAGTCCGGTGCCAGTACAATTGCGAATGGCAGCACAGTACCACGCTGCCTCAGCACGAGGGACACGTGCGCTACCAGGTGCCATTTTGAGCTCAGCAGAGGCTGCATGATGCCGCACACCAGAGCTCCAGTGTGGAGTGCAACTGAGCTTGCGAACCTGGTGACTCTTGTGAAGCCCCATGCGGCCATGCGGGTGACCTGTTTGGGCAGGTGCCCCTCCTGAGGCCTCGTACCAAGGTGTGGAAGGAGGTCACCAAAGGCCTTGAGGAGGCCACTGGGAGCAGTCAAACAGGGAAGCAGTGTCGGCACCGCTATGGGGACCTCCAGCAGCGTGACTCTGACCGTGGCCAGGTAGGTGCTCCTCACCATCACTAGTCATATCCGGCTGTCCTCGGGGTGCAAGGTTCGGCAGTCCATGCCACCGAGGGGGGGCCAGCACCTGTGTTGTCGGTTGTGGGGGTGCATCATGTCCACCCTGAGCCACCACAACCCAGACAGGCTGTGCAGGCACATACACTGGTGGTGTGGGGTCTATGGGTCAGATGTGTACTGATGAGCCTCTCTCCACGTTTTCCCCTAGGCCCAGAGGACCGCCGTAGGTCCCGGATGGCCCAGGAGCGTCGTGGGCAGAACAACGCCGGAGGTGTGGCCATGCAGGCAGGGCTCAGTGGTGGTGCAAGGGGTCAGCACATCCTGCTGACTGGGATGCAGGTAAGTACCGTGATTCCCTATACACCTGTGCATGGTGGGTTGCAGGGGTGGTGGGGAGGCATGGATCCTCTGCACATGGCCCCTCCAGCTGTGCATATCCCACGGTGCCCTCTGTACCGTCCTGTGGGACTGCATATGTGGGTGGGTGTCGCAGGTGGGCTGTGGATGCACTCAGCACCTGGCTGTGCCACTGCCTTCCCACTGCACTGCCATGACGCCGGACGGCCAGGATGGTGCAGTGCGGTGCATGGGCGGTGATGGTGTGCAATGGTTTGCATGGCTGTGGGTGCCCAGGTAGGCAGATCATGTGGGCACATTCACTATGGGTGGTCACATGGCATCCCAGGGGTGCAGGCCAGTCACTCATACTGTTTCTGCTCCCTTGTCCAAGCGGACCGCGCTGGGCAGCCATGGAGCGGACCCCCCAGGAGATCCTGCAGTTCACCCGAGCCACGCTGGAGCTGCTGGAGAGGATGGACAGGGGTGACTGTCTGCGGCACCACAGGTGTCACAGGGAGGAGAGAAAGGGCCGGGGCCACCGGTAGGGCCTGCAGCACTTGACTACACTCCATCCCTCCACGGACTGTACCCCACAACCCCATGTCCCCCACCTTTGCCTTTCCCATTGTCCCCTACCCTTTCCCCTCCCCCCCTTGTTGCGCCCTTGCACATCCCCGTACCCATTATAAATATCTGTACATGGTTATTGTTGCTGTTGTGTTGTTTATTATTATATACCTTTATATCTATATCCATGTTGGTCTCTGATTTGCAGTGGACGCATGCAGCCTTGCTGCAGTGGTGTGCATGGCTACTGTGGGGTGGTGCTGGCCTGGCCATGGTTGTGTCTGGCAGGGCTCCTCCACTGGTGTGGGTAGGGGCTTTGGGCTCTGTCAGGAGACTGTGTGGTGTGCACTGTTTGCCTGTGTGCAGCAGGCTGGGGTGCATGTGCCATGTCCCAGCTGCCCCGGTCAGTGTGTGCCGTGCTTGTGCGGCTGTGACCATTGCTGCTACACCACCGCCATGCGAGACTGTGGTACACACGGTTGTACTGACCCCACCACTGCATGCTCAGCTGCTGGCGTGCCTTCAAGGGCAGTCCATACCTGCCACCTGCCAGGCACAGCACACTTGCAGCTGGCATCCTGACCCTGGACTACTGCACGTCTGGTCCCTGTTGCCATTGTGGGCAGTGCTTTTGTCTTCCACATCCATGCAGTGCATGGTGACTGAGGTGGTGCCTGTGGTTTGGTGGCTGTCACATGGGGTCCTGCTGCATGTGGGCGGTGGCCTGGTCACAGGCCCCTGTGCCTGCCATCAGGGTGGCCAGGTGCATGGGGCAACCGCCATATGGCAGGCTCACCGGCACCATGGGCTTCAAGACGGCAGCTTATGTTGCACTGCTTTGTGTGGCTGTTTATCGGGATACCCATGGGACTGGGACGGGGGGCATTGTGTGTCCCCTGTGTTGGCTCCTGTGTGGCTCATGCCTCCATGCACCACAGGAGGGTGCTGTGGTGTCTGGTGGGTCTGGTGCTGGGACGGGGTGTGTGCATGGGCGGCAGACCGTGCTCAGGTCCTGTGTTCGATGTGCCTTACTGCTGGTGGTGGCCCTTCTCACATACAGGGTCCCTCGGGTACTGGTGCTGGGTCACCCAGCTTGCTGTGCCTCTGTGGAGGCCATGCTGGAGGGCCTTGTGTTGGTTGTGGTGGCGTCGGTGGACGGTGTCACCGCATGCGGTGTGTGGTCACGGTGGGGATGTGGTATGCGTGCATTGCGCCCTGGGGCGTCTGGATGCCTTGGCACAGTGGTGGGGTATGCCTTCACTGCCATGCACTGTTTGGTCATGCAGAGGTGCCGGGGGTGTTGATCTGTCTGTTCTGGTGCATGCCCGTCAGCGCATGGCGCATCCATGGCTGCTGCTCAGCTGCTTTCTTTGTCCCTGTGCATCCCTAGGGGTACTATTACGCATCGACCCTGCTCTATTCTGCATCCCTCATTGTGCTATGGCGCATCAGGCACGATATTCAGCCACGTTGCACAGGCACACCTTTTCCTGTGCATGGTTTGAATATTGTGCAGGTTGCGCCATGGTGCACTGGACTTGTGCCTGCTCCCTCTATTGCGCATCATTTTGGCGCAGTCTGAATATCCCACCCTCTGACTTTTTTCTAACATACCATAAAAATGCTTTTTGGGAAGTACTGTTTTATCTGAACTAAAATACTGTGGCTGTTCCTTCCATTTTCCTCAGTAACAGCATCTTTCCCCTGACTGTTTCGGCACAGACAATGGATACTATTTCCTGTTGACAGTTACAGCTTCATAATTGACACTTTATACAGTGTGCTCATTCATTTACCCCTTTTGCTCAGAGGATCATTATCTTACCAGTTTGACTTCTTATTCAGTGTTATTGATTATAATTACATGTCAAGCTTTGAGATGCAATGTCACTGGCTTGATCTCAGCATAGCATGGTACAGTACACACTTGTCACCTGATCCAGGAATATCTGAATCTGCAGTAAAGGCTGCTTACACATAGCGCAATGGAAAAGGACAAATGATCCCCCTTCTGCCAACTGGCTAGTGACTCACCCCCCTCCTACATCTATCTTTAAAACTGCTTGGAAAGTACTGTCAAATTCAAACATGTCATTTGTGCAAACATGTGATATTTGTTAATTCACTGCTGACCAGTGGGACATCACCTGACATGTGTTAATATAACCTCCCATTGTATGCTGCTTAGTTCGGCCTTTCTGAATGGCGGTGGTGCTTAATAGCGAAGTTTCACCCTCACAGCACCCACCATTGAATCTCTAGAATTGCCTGGTGCTCATTAATGCCAATTCATCTGAAGCTGCAGCCATAAGTAAGTAATTTCCTGTCTGATTTTTTTTATACCTTGACTCATTACCTGATGCACAGGTGACCCTCATTCAAATGATTAAAAGAACATAGTGTCATTGAACTGCAACACTTCTCACGCTAACCCTCTTTCAAGTTGAATTGTTACTCATAGATTTGACTAAGATCTCAAGAATACTGCAATCTGATTTGCTGTTAGGATTCAAACAGCATAACATTAATCTCTGTTACACTGTAATGTACAGTCTGATCACCATGACACAGGGATTCTTCTTGTCACATTCCAACATATATCGCTGCTGAATGGGTTGAATGATGCAGTAAGATTTTTAAGTAGCATTCTTAAAATATTGTTGAAATAACTATTTTATTAGAAATCTCTCTATAAATGAGGAAAATATTAACATAGATATGCTTTTAGAATATTTTACATAATAGAAATAAGGCACTCCCAAGAGTTACATTAACATACAGTTAATCACCCCACAGGGTCAATATGGTACTTAGCTGTACCTTGTGCCACATTACTCCCATATGTGGTGATTAACAGACTGTTCACATAACCCTTTGTCATGCCTTATTGCTTAACTATGCTTTGTCTTCTCACTGTAAAAAAAACAATTTCCTTGCTCATTATGTGTTCCTAAAACCTTAAATATGTATTCCAATAATGTTAAGATATATAAATTTAATTTCAGACATCGATACAGGATTTGGACGTGGAGATGATACGACAGTATGCATATCGCATAACGCTCCAGCATCCAGGAGGCATTTTTGATCTTTTAGAAGATAGTCAAGACAGACCAATGCCAACAATTACATCGGGGGCCACGTCAGAATGGTGTGTTTCTGGAATGTGTCGCGAGATGCCAACAGTTACAGAATGGACACGCCGCAGTAAAGAACCTGAACACTTCATCTCAAGAACTCTGACTATGGAACTTTTGTGTCTATCTGAACCAACGTTGGCAGTAGCTGTTGCTTACTGACTTGTTTGGATTACATGTGTACAATGAGGGGGGTTATAATCACTAAATTCGTTTTACCTCATACACCAATTTGTTCTTTGGCAGTACAGATGCTGAAGGGACTCTGCTGCTGACCAGGTGCCCTGCGTCATGTGCTTTCCTAAATGGGCGCCCCAGCCCAATAGAGATGCATCTGTTGTGAGTACCAGAGTGGAGTTTTCTCTCTGAAAAGGAACTCCCTGCCTTAAATTGGATTCCTCTTTCCACCAGCAGAGGGTCTTTACTCGTGCCCTTGTCACTGGTATAAGCTTTGAAAAGGAGTCTCTTTTCTGACTCCAGTGAGCCCTGAGGTGAAACTGGATGTCTCACATATGAAACCTGGATCCTCGCACTGTGCCTGTGGATGGAGCCATATGACCTAGTAACTGCAGAAACTGTCTTGCAGTCTTTGACTTGTTCAGGGTGAAGGAATTTGGTACTGAGTGAAGACTTTGCACCCTGTCTAAGGGTAAAAAGGCTCTGCCCTGAAGTGTGTCGATTTCTGCCCCTTTGAGCTGCAACGTTTGACAGGAGTTAGAACTGATTTCTTTTGGTTTATTATAAAACCCAGGGACTCTTAGAGGTATTGGGTGATTCTTAGGGAATTCCTTACTTGGTCTGGTGACTTTTCCACCACCAACCAACCAATCGTCTAGGTATGGGAAGACAGTCACTCCCTGTCTTCGGAGATATGCCACTACAGCAACTAGGCACTTTGTGAATACCCCTGGCGCTGAGGAGAGGCCGAAAGGGAGAGCTGAAAACTGATAGGGGCCCAAAGGGAGCCTGAGCCTGAGATATTTTCAGTAAGATTCCTTTACAGGGATGTGGAAATAGGCATCTTTCAAGTCCAGTGATGCCAGCCAGTCTCCTTTTTCGATTGTTGGCAATATTCAAGCTGAAGTTACCATTTTGAACTTTGTTTTTTTAGCCAAGCCTGGAGGAATTGGGAGAGTCTGCCTCTGACAGGGAGGGAGGTGCCCTGAGCCTCAGAGGTTTGGTTTTGATTGGGGCTGAGGCTGGATCTGACAGCCCCTCCTGGAGCCCCATCTACCCCATACCACCAGAGTATCCCTTATTTGGATACTGCTGGTAGTGGGGCACAGTTATGGGCTCGAAAAAGGATCTGGTCATGAAAGACCTTCCTCTGCCCCCCTTCCGTAGGGCCTAGTGGATGGAGAAGTACGCTCCTTAGCAGAGTTGCTTCTATAGGTTGCCTTATACTCATCCATTTTTTTCATGAAGATAACCATGGATTCTCCAAAAAGAGTTTCCCTCTAAAGGAAAATGCAGGGCCTTGGATTGAGTATCCTGAGTAAGGTTAGTGGCCCTGAGCCAAGCAAACCTTCTCTGTGGCACAGTGTTAACCATCCATCTGGCTGCAATGTCATTAGAATCAGTAGCCGGCCGGCCCGGCGGCGCAGCGGTTGGATTTCCGCTTGCGATGCCAGTGACCCGAGTTTGGGAACGGGCCTGGGTCACTGGAGGGTCGGCCCGGGGAGAAGGTTCGAGGCCCCAGGGACAGCCTCTTCTCCGGGAGAGGAGGGAATGGTCCAGCACTCCGCTGGTTCCTAGCGGAGGCTGGGAGCATCACAGGATGCACGACCTAACACTAACTGGGGGAGGAGCGGACGTCGGCATATGCCATGACGTCACTACGCTGCCCCCAACAGAAAGCCGGAAAAAGTCGCTCGCTGGCCCTCCAGATGACGGCTCTCCGTTCCTGGGGACCTCCAGTGCCTTCCCGGTGCCTCCTGTTCCCCAGCAGCATCTCCGGGCCCTAGAAGGATGTGCTGGGGATGTTCTCCCCCCGGTGCTTTCCCCCTCGGAGAAGAGGGGCCCGCCCGGTGAAGGGATACACCGGGATATTCCGGGGGTCGGCTGCGATCTGGGGACAAGAGAGGAGGGCCGGGCAAGGACAGAAAGAGGTCGGGAGGAACCTTGCAGAGCCTGAAGGAGGGAGGACCAGCGAGCATGGGGTGGAAAAACAGATAATGCAAAAAAAAAAAAAAGAATCAGCAGCCATCTGGAACTGGTACTTAGCCGCCTCCAGCCCAAACCTGGCTGTTTCAGCCAGGTCTTCAGACAAGGGTGAGAGGGCTTTCATGGACATATCCAGTACCGACTGCCACAGGGATTTTTGATACTGGACAGCATAAGCTCGAAAAGTAGCCTGCCTCATGGCCAAAGAAGCTGATAAAAAGCCTTTTTTGGCCATGTTATCCATTTTTCTGGAGTTCTAGTCTGGAGGGTTGGGGGACAAGGGGACTCTGGCTTGAGCTATCTCTTGAGCCGAGGGCAGAACAGGCACTTGTGCAGAAGTCCCTGGTTTAGCAGGGGAAGATTCTGCATGTTTAGTTTTCTTAAGTTTCTTTGAGGGAACCAGGGAGTCAGCTGGTTCTTTACCTCATTTTGCCCCCTTTTCGCCCGTCTCAGGGGCAAGGGTAAGCACATTTGTGGGTTCAGCCACAGCAGATTGGGGTGTCAGTTGGTCAGAGGTTGAGGAACCCCAAGGAAATCTTTTATTTAGCCTTTCAAGGCATTTTTCCACTTTTTTCCCCAGGAAAGTTTTACATACTTCAGAATCCTGGACCAGATGTTCGAACACCAGACAAGCCACACATAAGGTCTGTTTCTCTGCCTTAGCAAATACATCTCCACATTTTAAACAATTCTTAAAACCGGGTTCTCCGGTTTTCTTTTTAGGTTTCTCTGACATGGTAATGTCAAACGAGAAAAAACACTAACCGCTAATAAAAGAGTAAATGCAGTTACTTTTTTTTTTTTTTTGCGGTCGGTTCTGGAACTGATAGGCACCGGAAGAACCGAACCCAGGAGATAACAAATAACCTGGTTCAGCGGTTCTGTAACGAATAGAAAGCGGTTACAAAAACAATGAAATACACTCAAAAACTAAACTAATAATAGACAAAAAACAAGGCTCTTTAATCAGAGAACCCTGATGAATTAAACAACTAATCCGGCTCCCTCACAGTTATCCCAAACCGCAAGGAACTGGAAAAAATATGTAATTTAAGCAATAAGCAAGATTTAAACTAACAATCAGTAGAGGCAATAAAAGAAATAGAATATACTTAAGGTTTTGGATCTTGTTTCACGTGAAAGAGTAAGACGACCACTCCAAGTGACCAGACTTTCAGGTGGAGAGAAAAATCTGAAGAGGTCAGAACACTACAGTTGGTAGAGGCAGTATCTGAAAGAGGCTCACATGCAAATAATTCTATTCATTTGCCTTCGTTCCATCTCTCCGGGCCATCCAACCCTCCAGGCGGTGTTAGGAGTAGTATCAGTGGTTGCAGACAGCCAGTGGAACTGTGACCATTTTTAGACATGGGGGTCCTAGACAGGTCAATGCATGGTATTACTACCATGTAGATGAAAATACTACCAGGTGAAAGAAGCTAATAGTAAATACTTCCAAGTCCTAAAAATTATCTGGATCCCTGGTGGCAAGTAGTGGTTGGGTAATTCCTTTTTTTCAATTCTGTATTTTCATTACTGTATAAAACAGTAACAGCTAAAAAAAGGCAGGACTGTACATCTCTACAGTGAGCACAGTGCCCTAGTCTTGCGAGCAGTGGCTGGTAAATCCGTGTCTTTTTTTCCCTGCAAACCTGCATTATCATTACTGTTTAAAATAATACCTAAAAAAGAATAACTTCTGCTGTACGTCCCTGGACCTAGAGACTCTGAGCGCAGAAAAGGTGCCCCAATTTTGTGAACACTGGCTGGACAATTCTGTTTTTTTTTCTCCTGAAACCCTGCATTTTCATTACTGTATAAAAAAGTAATACTTCAAAAAAAACAAGTTCCGCTGTACATCCCTGGACCCTGTGAGCACAAAAAGGTACCTCAGTCTTGGGAGCACTGGCATAGTAACTCCAGTTCCTTTATCTTCCCGTAACCTAGTATTTTCATTACTGTTTAAAAAAGTAATACCTAACAAAAGACCAAGTTCTGCTCTACATCCCAGGACCATATGAGCATAGAAAAGGTGCCGTAGTGTGGCGAGTACCTTTTTTTTTGTTTTTTTTGTTTGGGAGGGGGGCAACATTGCATTTCCATTACGGTGAAAACAAACTCTGGCCAGCGCCAATAGGGCTGCAGGAGAGGCATATGGGTCTAAAATATTGAAAATTATTTTTTTTAAATATTTTACACCAAATTTTCAACACAACCTTGTGATGAACCTGCCTCAGAAAAAAGGGCAGAGAAAATGTTTAACTCCTGGCATAAAGGTGATGTTGTGCAGGGACTGCAAAATCAGATTTTGGGCTGCAAACACACATACAGGAGCTGAAAAATGACAGCTGTCACATTAATGAGTTGCTGTTTCAAAATGTCTATGTTGAAATGTTGTGGTAAAAATATTGAATATTAAAAAAAGTTATGAGCCCACATTTGAAATATTCAACATAGCCTCATAAATTATTAGATGAACATAACAGAATCATAGAAAACAAGAATGTGCAAAATATAATGCCAGCCCATATCACAATTATTCAAAGCCATGGAATGCATTGCTAGTCTTTTTTTGGGGCATTGAAAAATGTTAACATGGTCCACGGGGATGAACTCCGGAAACAGCTTGACTTAATCAAGCACTAAATATCATGATATCAGGACAGAAAGTGGGTCAAAAGTGGGGATAAGATAAAGAAAATTTATTGTGGTACTGTTCTCTATAAAGACCCTGCTGAAAGAATGCAGCACAGAGCTTGACATAGATGCTAAATTCTTTGGTGCAGTCTTATAGTACAGCAAGATGGTGTCGGTATTCCTTTATGAATGGGGAATTGTGAAAAATGTCAGACAGTTGTCAATTCCAACCCACCTTTTTTCTTCTTTGATGACAAAATCACTGCAGTAACCCCTTTAGTGCCCTATGTCGTGCTGTGTACGACACAGGGCACAGCTGCACATGGCCATAAAGACGTTCTTTGTACGTCTTGCCATAAATCTCTCCAGTGCACCGGGGATCGGTGAGACTTACAAGCTTTGACCTCTGAGGTCACGAGAGCAACTGGTAGTCTCACAATCCTGGGGGGTCTGGAATGCAGCAGACATCATGTGTTTGCAGAAGCATGCAAACACGTGGCTTGTCTGGGTTTGTCTGCTTTCAGTTTCTCATGGGCTCCACTCTGACTATCAGAGCACACGAAGGTTGCTACAGTTGCTAATAAAACTACTTGTAACATGGCTCTGGATACAGCCATGAAATACATGCAGCTGATTCATGGAAAGGCGTCAGGTGACAAGTCCCGAGCGGTGATTAAGCCACAGGTAACGCCACTGGGCTAGTACTACCTGTGGTCACCGCAGCAGCAGAGAGTAGCAGCCCGAAAAAGGTCATCACCTATTCCCACCAGCCGGAGCGCTTGTGGGGAGAGTGAAGTGGTGACCAGCGAGCAGACACAGCGCCATCAGAACAAAGTGACAGTCAGGGTAAGCACTCACAGCAACTGGCTATAACAGTGAATGCAGCAATACACAAGATACCTACTGGAAAATGATGGACCGCTGCATAGCCACATTCAGTATCTGCGGGGTAAGAGACATAGCGAGATGGGTCGACGAGCAGTTCGGCCCCAGCAAAGGTGACCGCAGCAGCAGCTGCACGGCAAGTGTCCCACCACTGAGCCACACACAAAAGGCGGAGGCGAGCAGCAGAGCGGAGATGTGCCCTGCGCTTGATGACCTGTGCAAGTCCACACCTCTGTGGAACGTTGACCCTGTAGCATTGTTTGCAGTGGGGGAAGTCACCTCCCCAGAGGAGGCTGCACGCCGAGCTACAGCTGTGGAGGAGACCAGCCGGCAGCGCGGACTGCACGCCGTGACTCCACGGGATGAAGAGCTCTATAATCAGGGAGCCAGAGGTGCACAGCACGTCCTGTGTGACGAGGACATCTTCTGTAGGCATGCCAGTGCACCAGGACAGGCCGACAGAGAGCTGGCGATGTCCAGTCAGAGACAAGGCTGGGGAAGCACCGAAGGCAGGACTAGCTGCACTGACGACAGCACACCGAGGAGCTGCTCTGTGGGGGAGGGCAGCACACAGGAAACACGCCATGCCCTGGTCACAGACGACCAGCTGGACAGTCTAGAGACCAGAAGAGTGGAGGCAAATATCCACAAAAACACTGCGTGGGCCTCCAATGTGTTCACTAACTAGCTCAGAGGTGCTCAACAACATCACAGATGGGGACTTTGTGTCTGCAAACAACATTTCTGTAACAGTCCTAAAGGACTACAGGCATGTGGGCCAAGACACGGCCACCCACCACCCCAGCATCACCCCCAGCGATCTGGTGAAGATCCGCACCTGCGAGAAACTGAGCCCCAAAACCCCATATGGCCTGGTCCGCAGGCTATGGTTTGAAATTCAGCTGGGGCTGGCTCGCAGGGGGCGAAAGGGGCAGAGAGAGCTGTGCCAAAACTCATTCACAGTGCAGGTGGATGACGAGGGTCACGAGTTCCTCACCCTGGCCTTTAATGAGAAGACCAAGAACCATGCACAGCTCCGGGATGCAACCAGTCAGTCTCTAAGGGGAGCACTGTACAGCACCCCAGACAGCAGGTACTGTGTTGTTGCTATGTACAGAGAGTACATACAGCGCTGCCCACCCAATGCCCCCACCTTGTACCTGCACCCTCGCAGAGTTGACCAGCTGGGACCCAGTGACTGAGACTGCTGGTATAGCAGACAACCAATGGGGCAGAACTACCTGGGTGTTCTCATGCCCCAAATATCGGACAATGCCCACCTCTCCATCCCATACACAAATCACAGCATTCGGAGCACAGCAGTCACCATGTTGTCCCAGGCTGGTCTCGCCAGCAGAGAAATAATGTCTGTCACCGACGATCGCTGCGAGACCTGCCTCCGCAGCTACTGGTCCCCCTCAGCAACCTACCAGAAGAGGTGGTCGACCGTGATCTCCAGTGCCCAAACACCACTGCCAGCTAGCCGGGGACCCCTGCAGCCCAGCAACCTATGCACAGTCCAGGCTGTCCCCACATCTACCGCCAGAATGCATGACAGCACTGGAGAACCGCAGATCAACGGCGACATGCTGTGCCCACCCACTGACCAGAAGCCGCCCAGCACCCGCAGCAACCTGCCCCTGCCAGAGACCTCCCAGCTGCACCCCCAAGAACACGCCCGGAAGATGGACCAAGGTGACCTCCCACAGGCGACGGACCGAGCGCCAACATCCACCAGGAGAAAAGACCGTAGCTCACCCGCCAGCCGGCCTTAGTCCAATTGTTCCACTTTGAGAACGTCACGGTGAACAGCTCAGTAACGTTCTCGTGCCTCCCACAGGGCAGCCGGCCACAGTAGGGAAGTGCTCCAGATGACGTTGTTTGGAGAGTGCCGCACGCCCACATGGACCTGGAGATCCACCCACCAGCCGCAGATCTGCATAACACGCACCCGACTGCTGCAAGCGCCAGGAATCGTTGCACTGCACAGCCTCCTGCCGCCTGGCATTAATTTACTCACACCGATGATACTGGGACTGTCCCTGCACCGCGATCATTGACGGAGCTCGCACTGTACCCGACAACTCATTTTCTCCACTCCTATCACTGTAAGGTAAATAAAACGTTGCCACTGAGCTCACTGTCTCCATGTCCTTTTGTCCATAGGGTCTGCAACAGCAACCGCCACACACCGGTAACATAGGCTCGTCGCCGCCTCAACGAACCAATGTTACAAGCGAATTAATCACCTCCAGCGTCGGGCTCTACCAGTGAGTAATGCCCACTGGGTAGTTGGACCCCTCGGGCTTCGCCCTTGGGCACCAACCCCCCCCCAGCGGGCATTAATCCACTGGTACAGCCCTCCTCTGTTGGTGATTAATGCTTACTTGATAACTTGCTTTTAAGTTGTAAATCAAGGACCTGCAGTATTCTGGAAGAGATTTATTGTGTTTCTGAAGCTAGTGTGGGTGCTAGGCAGACTCATTTAGTAGGAAAAAAAGTTAAAAGTTTATTGTTCTTTTTCACTAGCCTTTGCCTTGTATTTTGGCAATGCATTTTTTTTTCACTTTTTTTTTTTGCAGACAATTGTTTTAGAACTTATTAGTTTAACTGGTGTTTTATGGTGTGTTGAAAATGTTTTGTTTTATAAAGTGCCTTTCATTACCTTTATTTTGATTTGTATTCATTTCTAGTGTTGCAGGGTCAATCCTGTAAACGAGCCTTGTGTCCAGTGGTGTCACCAGGCTATTTTGGGGGAGGCTGAAGCCCCCCTAATGTAAGCTCAAGCCCCCCCCAATCATTTTCCCTGAAAAATTTAAAGACTCCCAGCTTCACAGCTTGCTGAGCAAAAAAATAAGCCATGGTTTAGAGTCAGCACTTTATAACTCTACCACATGGAGCGCACTTTCCTTTTTCTTTGCCTGGCCCAGGTCCTCCGGATCCCGCTGTGATCGTTGGTGGTGCTAGTGGTGGAGGTCAGGGAGCTCTGCTCCCACCCAATGCTTTGGTTGCCCCAGTGGAAGGGCTGAACTTTAGTGGTCCGGGTGCTGGTTTCTGCCCAAACACATTTTGCTGCTGCACCTCATGATCCGTCTGCCAAACTTGTCCCCTCCTGGTGAATGCTGAATGGAGTGCGATCAACTGGGTACCCAGGTCCGCGACTGCAGTGGCACTAATTTACTGTGGAAGGGAGGTGGGAAAGACAGCTGAGCAGGGGAACTCCACCAATGACCACCAAAATGGATGCCATCACTTCATTCAGAGGGAGGGGGGTGACAGGAGAAGGACCACTGTCGGGGGTCATCTCAGGGGACTGGAGCAAGAAAGGGGTTCGAGGAGCCCACAAAACAGATAAACATAAAGACAAAAAAATGGCAAAACTGAAGGCAGAAAATAAAGAGGCCCCCCAAAAGGGCACCACACCTCGCAACCAGCACAGAAGGCCAGGCAAAGGGATGGGAAGCAACCTGGAGCCCCCACAAAGGGGAAGAAAAAGAAATTTAATAAAATAAAGAAGAGAAAGAAATAACCACTCCAGCAAAGCTGGGCATGGCAACAGTCTGCTGACCAGCAAGTGGCACTAGAGGCAGTAAACAAAGGGGGGAAGGACAGGGGACTGCAATGACAGTCCCATGTGTGGCAACACTCGATGTCAATGCCAGAAAAAAAAAAACAGCCAGCATACTGGAGCGGGGAGACAGGGGAACTGCAATGACAGCCCCAAAAAAACACAAACCATGCCACACTTATTCTGCAAAATAACAGGAAGCAAACTAACAGACTTGTCAAGCCATATTTTTACTAGAACTAAAAAGAACCTGGGTGAGCATTATCCTCGTCACTTTGCATCTGAAATGTGATGCTTGTGCTACATGCACCACTAGGCACCCAGTGTCAGGACACCCCAGAAAACCCCAATAAAAAAACTGCAAACCGAGGGAGCAGACAACTAAAGGGAGCTCACCTTATGGAACTGGCTGCTGCTGGCCATCAGGAGGACTGCTGGTCCTTTTCTGGAGCTAAGGTGTCACTGCTGCTGCTGGAGACCTCTGAGGACTACTGGCTATAGAGGAGCAGCTACCCAGGAGCTACAAATCCGAGCTTCTGGTAAGCCTCCAGCCATCCGTACTCCTGTGCTCTCTACTCTGTCAGTCACCCAGTCCAGAACTGCTACTGGTTAGCAGGGAAGACCCTTTCTAGCCTAGAGGTGGACCTGGCTTTTGGACAGATGATTGGGTATCTGGGGCTAAGATCAGCCCATTTGGCTGATTTATGGCCCCTTTAGGCACTGGCCGGAGACCTAGCCTGGCTAAGACAAAGGATCCAGTACCAGAAGGCGAGTGAGGAGGGGGATAGAGACAGGAAATGGTCAGCCAACCAGTTTGGTCAATAAGCCAGCTGGCTGTGCATGCAGTGAGTGGGGAGTTAACCCTTTCCCTCCCTGAATCCTCTTTGGTCTGCTTGCCAGGCAAACTTTGGGGCACTACACTTGTCCACTCACAAGTCTGCTGGAAAGAAAAGAAAGTAAGTCTCATGAGCGGACTCAGTGCACTGGTGGCTGGCTGCTGTGTACTGTGCTGTCGACAAAGAGAACATTGGGACAGGAGTCAGCATGGCACCATTGGAGAGCTCAGAGCTTGGGGCAGGGATTTGTGATCATCACTCCCAGGTTAGTTGGATCCCAATCTGACAGGGAGCACTGGGGGTTACAACAAATGCGCCCTTCCCCCTTTAGTCTCTTGGGCTGTGTTCAGTGGGTTCAGATGCATGAGAGGTTTGGCATGCCTTGCCTTGTGGGAGGGAACACCTGGACAGGACTGGGATCGATTGACATAAATTGGGATCCGGATTGGTGACCACCATTTAGTAACTGCCATGCCAACACAAAACAGCATTGCTTGTACAGCATGAGTCTTTACACAGTTTGGCAATTTAGAGAAGGAAGATCTGTGCCTGTGGCTTGTGTGAAAAGAAAGTTTGATTTATATGGCACCTTTCATACAGACTATTCCTGAGTGCTTTACAATCCAAAGAGGGAAGGAGATAATTTTGCTGCCCTTTTACATAGCAACCTACATAGACACAATCATACAAGTCATCCCCAAACTCCGTAGAATCCAGGAAGAGGGGGAAGGGAGGGATAGTTTGCAGCACACGGAGAGATGCAAAGACTACAGAAATCGATGAGAGGGAGATAGAGAGAGATAGAGGGCATGCAGAGATTAAGGGCAGAAATTTTAAGTGACTTGTTCTGAATTATGCAGTGTTTAAGTGGCTGTTTGCTCAGGGGTCCTGTAACCTTCCCAGCAGATCTGATGGGATAATGGTGTCTGGCTGGTCTCTTACTTGCTCTGGGGTCCAGCAACCTTCCCAGCAGATGTGCTGGAATAATGGTGTCTGAATGGTCTCTTATTTGCTGTGGGGGACTGTAACCTTCCCAGCACATCTGCTGGGATAATGGTGTCTCTCTTTCCATTGTTCTCACTGGTCCAGTAACCACATTTTTGCACAATGTACCATTTAATAGATGTCATGATAACCAGGCTTCTCAAACATATATTGCACCATTAAAATGCAGGAAAAGCCACCATTTGAAGGTAAAAATCTCAAAATTTTCCAGGGGGGCATGCCCCCAGACCCCCCTAGCTTTGTTAGGATTTTGACTATGGGGCATTAGCCCCCCCCCAACTTTATACCTCTGGTGATGCCCCTGCTCAGTGCGTCTTACCCAGTTACGAAGGAATAATAATTAAAAAAATATATACACATATAAAGAATGTGATATTTTGTATACACTGCAGTAAAAGTGTAAACCTGAGCAAGTCACTTTACTTTCTTGTGCTCCCAGGTTGCACCTGTAAACAAGCTTCCAGCTTAGTGTATCTTTTCTGGTAAAAAAAAAAACACTGTCACTCTGTCTATAGTAAGATACAAGCCTAGTGCTCTACGATCTCTTTTAGTTACAAACATTAGCATAAATCAGTTTTGAGTTAGTGAATAGTAACACCGTAAGTGCTCATAGTGTGACACAGTTGTATATAGTTCACTGCATTTGGTGAAGAGTGTGAGCCTTCTGTTTTACATAGTTTTGGTTGTTTGGGGCCTTACACACCACTGTCACTCTGAGACAACCCTTCTTTTGCTGTCCTTTCTAGTTACACCCCCCCCAAAAAATAGCATAAAAGAATCATAGCTATTATACAGCAACGCTAGAAGTATCTGTAGTGGGATACAAACCTAGGGCTCTAGGTTCTCACATAGTTAGCAAAAAATAAAATTCAGAAAACAATCCAGATATTATACAGCAATTAAACCCAGCCACAATTTAAGTGTCCTTAGTGAGATTCAAACCTTGACCTCTGGTTCTTACTTGTGTGCTTCAAGTACCAGGCAAAAATATTTAGTGCCTTTTACTTGCACTATCCCAAAGTGCTTTACAATACGGGGGAGGGAGGGAGACAGAGTATCTCTGCCACTAAGATATAATGGTCGCTAATCATGCCAAAGAAATACACTGCAGAGGAGATCTTAAAATATATTATCAGCTCTGATTCAGAGTTGGATAATTTTATTGATCCAGAGTCTGAGAGTGACTACTGTCCAAGCAGTACTCCTACTGACGATACAATATCGAGTGATGCAGACAAGGGTGGTCCGTACAGTCCTAACACCAAGTTGAAGTCCCCACATGGATGCAAGCGCACATATGCGAGCACCAGCCAAAGCATAAACAGAAAAAGCAGAATTCACAGCCCAAGCAAGCAGCCAAACATAAAAAGCAGAAGAGCATGGGGATCTGCCTAAGCCTGTGCAGATACCAGAGCCAGAGATAGCTCCCCAGAAAGAGGCCCCATGTGTGCCTTTGATGGCGCTGGATGCCACAATGTAGGCAGAGGGAAGTCACATGAAGCATAAGTGTAAGCAGAAGCACCTACTATTTACTCATGTTATGGTGCCTACAACACAGGATGAGGGTAAATGCAAAAAGCACAAAAAAAAGTGCAAACATCTGCCTCAGCCAGAATCAGAGCCCCAGCCTAGGCAAGAATCTCAACCCAAAAGGCGTAAGCTAAAGAGCAAGCAGTTGCCTGACACTAGCACACTACGCAAGCCTGAAACTCTGCCCACAGCAGAGACCCTGCTTGAGCATGACCCCCTGGACAAGCCTTATTCTCTGCCTGCATATGACTCCCCACTTGAGCCTGATGCCCTGCCTAAACCTGACACATTGCCTGAGCCTGACACTCTGCCCGAGCCTGACATGTTGCTGGAGCCTGACATCTTGCCAGAGGCTGGCATGTTGCCGGAGCCTGACATGTTGCCAGAGGCTGGCATGTTGCCGGAGCCTGACATGTTGCCAGAGGCTGGCATGTTGCCGGAGCCTGACATGTTGCCAGAGCCTGACATACTGCCTGAGCCTGACACTCTGCCCAAGTCCTGCATCTTACCTGAGGGAGACACTCAGCTTGAGCATAATGCACTGTTTAAGCCAGACACCTGCAGTGCCACTTTCTCAGAAAAAGCTGATCCCTTGGCAATGCCTGAGTCTGAAACTACTGCCCCTTTGCTAGGTACAAGCCATAGCAGGCACAATAGTGGTTATACTCCAGTTTACCAATGGAATCCACCAAATATGGAAAAACCATGTGTTCGACCATTTACTGGTAATGCAGGTGTCCAGGTTGACACAAAGGAATTTTCTCCCCTAGAATATTTTCTCTTATTTTTTTAGTGATGAAATACTTTCTCACATAGTGGTTCAAACAAATTTATATGCAGATCAGTTTTTAGCTCAGTATGGGGACAAGCTAAAACCACGTGCAAGGGCTCGTCAATGGACTCCCACAAACTTGGAGGACATGAAAAGGTTCTGGGGTTTGACATTTTTAATGGGGATTGTGAAAAAGCCCACCATCAGTATGTACTGGTCCACCCACCCTGCTCATTCTACCCCTCTATTTCCAGCTATAATGAACAGGAACAGATTTCAGTGTCTGCTGAGATTTATGCACTACAGTGACAACACTAAGGCTTTGCCAAGGGACCATCCAGAGAATGATAGGCTTTTTAAATTATGGCCTATTATTGATCATCTTTTTCAAATGTTTTCTGAGGTGTACACCCCATCCCAAAACATTTCAGTGGATGAGTCTCTTCTGCTTTTCAAAGGGAGAATAATATTTAAACAATACCTTCCTCTGAAACGTGCCCAATATGGAACTAAATTGTACAAACTTTGTGAAAGTTCCACTGGGTACACATACTATTTCAGAATCTACACAGGAAAGGATGCCACACAGGATGTTGCAGGCTGCACCCCATGTTTAAACACAAATGAGAAAATTGTGTGGGACCTAATTCTTCCCTTGCTAGGCTCTGGCTACAACCTGTATGTTGATAATTTCTATACTGGGTTTCCTCTGTTTAATATTCTGTATCAGTTTGAATCAGTAGCTTGTGGCACCGTCAGATCTAACAGGCATCGTTTTCCCAAAGAGTTGGTAGCCAGAAAGCAAAAACGTGGTGAGACCAGTGCTCTCCGTTGTGATGAACTACTGGCTGTAAAATTCACAGATAAAAAAGATGTGTATCTCCTTAGCACAATTCATGATGAATCCACAGCAGCAGTTCCAGTTCGTGGTCAGGACAAATTAATAAGCAAGCCTCAGTGTGTCCTAGATTATAACAAACATATGGGAGGTGTGGACAAAACAGATCAGATGCTTGAGCCCTATGATGCCACTCGAAAAACAATGGCTTGGTACAAGAAATTAGCTGTTCACCTGTTTCAGCTGGCTATGTATAATGCTTTTATTTTGTACCGGGCAAAGTCATCTGGTCATTTAAAATCCTTCCTAGATTTCCAAACAGATGTCATTTCTAGTCTTCTATTTGATTCAGCAGAAATACCAGAAATAGAAAGAAATGAGGGTGTAGCCAGATTAAGTGAAAAGACATTTCTGCAGAACGCTGCCACCTACTGAAAGGATGGCTAGCCCACAGAGGAGATGTAGAGTCTGCTACAAAAAAAGGCAATAGAAGAGACTCAAGATATTACTGTCCACACTGTCCCACAGAGCCAGGGCTGTCCCTGGAGAACTGTTTTGAGAAATACCACACCAAGCTAGTGGAGTAAGAGCTACCAACAACCCAGCACCCATCAGCAAGTTCTCTATGAAGAGATCCAGGCGCAACTTCAATGAACATGCCTACCTAAACGAGCTTAAGTACTCCCCTGAGTGGCAAGATTTCTACCTGGCCAAAACGATTACGTCAGCTTACAATATCTTCCACAACATTCTATCAAGGGCCCTTAATAAGTATGCTCCCCTTATTAAAGTTCGAACTAGGACCAAAACCTGTAAATGGTTCACCCCCCTCAGATCAAGTCCTTGCTTCTAGAAAGAGATAAGCTCTGGAAAAAAGCACGCAGACTGAACACTGCAGAGGAGACTATGAAATTTATGTACCAAAACAATCAGAGAATCGAAGGCCACCTTCTTTAAATCCGAACTTGACTCTGCCACAAAGAGCCCAATCAAGCTCTGGAACACAATCAGTGATCTGCTAGGCCACTCCCCAGGAAATTCACTCCCGACCAAGATTACCTCTGGCAACTTGACTATAACCGAAAAGATGGATATACTTGACGCATTCAATAACCACTTTGCTACTGCAGGCATGGCATTTGATAACTCTCTTGCAAACATACTTCGCTCCCAGACTGCCAGCCAACTGCCTGAAACTCCGATAGCTTCGGCGCCTTTCTCACTTCAACCTGCCATACTGAAAGAGGTAGAGGACCTATTGCTTCAGTTGGATACTAGAAAAAGTGCTGGGGCCGACTCTCTTGACCCTTACTTCCTAAAAATTGCCTACCACGTACTAGCAATACCCGTCACCCACCTTTTTAACTTATCCCTGTCTCAGGGCACCTTACCACCTATATGGAAGACAGCACATGTCATACCACTGTTCAAATCAGGTGACCATGGCGATCTCAATAACTACAGGCCAATTTCCCTCCTTCCGGTCCTGTCCAAGCTCCTAGAGAAAATTGTAAATGCACAGCTGAGGACTCACCTTGAGTCTAGGGAACTGCTAAATCCTATGCAGTCCGGATTCAGAGCTAAACATAGCACTATCTCAGCCTCGCCAAAGTTACTAATGACTGGCAGCGTAATCTTAAAAGCAAAAACTTTATTTGTGCTGTTTTCCTTGATCTAAGCAAGGCTTTCGACACCGTCGACCATAGTCTGCTCCTCTCCGCCCTTCAAACCATAGGTGTGGACCCTCCTCTCTGCGTTGGTTCACTGACTATCTTACAGGGCGCCTTCAACAAGTTAAAGCCAAGGAGGCCTGTCCCTTTAAAAACTCTGCAAAGAGGGTACCCAAGGTTCTATATTAGGCCCTTACTTTTGCAATCTACATTAATAACATTGACTACTGTATAAAAGAAGCCAACATCCATCTGTTTGCAGATGATACAGTTCTCTCGTGGAGTCGCCCAACACCTGAAGCTGCCTGCAATGACCTACAGTCAGAATTCAACCTTTGCAAAGCCAACTCCTCCACAAAAGCTACTCCTTAATGCCAAAAAACTAAAGCGATGGTCTCTCTCCTTTTATCCGTACAGCTAACCCTGTGTCCAGTGGGACAGTTCCCAAATTACCACAGTTCTAGGTGAAAACTAGAATTTGTTACAAAATTCAAGTATCTGGGAGTTTGATAGACCAAAGACTCTCCTTCATTGAACATATATCGAGGACTTGCTAAACGACTTCAGCAAAGTCTTGGACTGTTTTTAGAATCAGCCAATTTCTCACCAGAGATGCCAAGAAACAACTGGTCCAATCCATTTTCCTATCATTGGTTGATTACGCTGACTTCCTCTACAGCCAATGCCCCAACTCTTACATGGCTAAACTGGACACACTCTACCATCGAGCACTGAGATTTATAACGGGACTCCCCTTCGACACACATCACTGCACCCTATATGCGGCAGTGGGATGGACATCACTAAAGTTCAGGCGCCACAGAAACGCCGCTCTCTGGACCTATAGAGCCATCTCTAATAAGTTGCCTTACTATATCTCCTGCTGTCTTCCCTGAGTATAATTGGGAAATACAGCGTTAAGTTACTCAGCTATTAACTTAAAGTGACCCAAAGCAAATCCGCTCGGCAGGGCAGCCATAAGCTTGGTGCTACCTACCTTATGGAACGATCTACAAAAACCTCAAATTAAGCACTCTAATCGGTATAAATGCTTTCAAGATGCTTTATTTCCATACAATCAGAGAAGTATGTAATCTGCTTCACCCACTCAGACCCAGTACCGTGTCTGCACTGGTATATAGCCACGCCTAGACCCAATTTTAAGTACTGACCCCCAGCTTGCTCCTCACCAGCCTAATTGTTCTCTCTCTTATCCCCTGTCTTATCAACACTAGGCCCATCCATCCCCTTATTCTTCCTTTCCCAACCTCAGATAGGAGCTCACTACCCTGGGTTGTGACATCCTACCATGCCCGTACTTTATAGCATTCAATCCCGGGCTCACACATACTCCTTTTCTCCATCCACCTTCTCTACATCCAGCTTTACCAACTCCTTTCTGTGCACCGTGCCCTCCTAGCCTTTCTCCCCTACTTCCTCCCTCTCTTCCCCTACCTTCACTCTACCTGGTGTATATTTTTATTTTTTCTTCCTTACTTCCTCCTGCAACCTTAGATAACCTGCTTTATCTTCCTATAGACACTTCTATGTATGTAAATACCGTGTAATCTGTACAATATCTGTATAATTCTATGTACATATGAACTTCTTTTTCTTCCTCTCTGTAAAGAGTATTATTTGTATTGCCTTGTAAATACCTGTGTT
This sequence comes from Neoceratodus forsteri, assembly GCA_016271365.2. NCBI lineage: Eukaryota > Metazoa > Chordata > Ceratodontiformes > Ceratodontidae > Neoceratodus > Neoceratodus forsteri. The sequence goes on from CM057449.1 coordinate 743,737,011, forward strand.
GACCTGTATATACAATTGTTCATGCTCCACCCAGGTCCATCTTGCAAATGAGCTTCTGCTCAATGATGAACGCCTGGTTAAATAAAGACTTGATTGATTGATTGATTGATTGAAGCTCATTTACTGGAATGACTGATGGGTGTAAAAATTAATCTTGATTAGGACAATGAGGCCAAAGCAGTTATTAGGATAAAAACATTTTGGGATAAGTTATTTTCTTATCTAAGCACCCACAAACTGTTGTTTGTACTCTGTTGGTAACCAAGTAAGGCCCATGAAGCACAATGCCTGTTTGTAGGGGCAACCTGGAAACACTGGGGATGTTAAGAGACTTGCTCAGGGTCACACAGTATGCAAGTGGAGGTGGTGAGAATCAAACCCAGCGCTGTGCCAAACTTGATCACAGCTCATTACACTAACCACTAGGCTATATTGTCAGCCCTTTATTCAAGGGCCTTTAGGATATAATCATATTTTACGCTGTATGGGCAAACTCACTTTATTTCTGATTCTGCCAGAGTATTTTGGTAATGCAAATGTGAAACACATGCAATTTTACCATGGCATTCTGTCCAGACCTGCCTATTACAATATGCTTTTGCAGAAACCTTTGTCATGCAGCCCCTTCCTGCCTGCATTTCCCACCTACAGAAAACTTCAATGCATTTATTACCCAGGGAACTACATATACTGCTTTAAGGATTACAAAATAAAGATTTTAAGGATGTTTGAGAACATATCCTACCAACATGTTCACTATCTATAATCTTCTAGTGAATTAAGCTCCACAGCTAAAAATACTAAATAAAATGTAATATTTTGGCCCCTTTTCTACCTAATTATCTGGCTGTCTCATTTATCAAGTACAAACTCCTACCATGTTGGGCTTCTTTGGGGAGTACTAACTATGTTGGTACCACAAACTTACACCTCCACCGAAGGACCCTTGGTACAAAATGCTCCAAACCTGCTAACACTGTACATTCAATGGATCTGAAATGCATTTAGCAACCTGTGTGTTGGGCTTACATCTGCCAGACTCTGGTAAAGAAACATAAATTTAATACCACATTAAGCAGTACCCTCGAGAATAAAAAACAAGTTTTCATTACCAGCATCCTACTTAACTTGCTGAAATGAGAGAATTATGCAAAATGTCATTATTTTTCATAGTTGTACTAAATGTAGAGGAGGCTTATAGGTAGCACATACTTTAGTAACAAGCAGTCTTATCAATGATTACAGCAAGTATTTTACTGAGTTTCAGAAAATATTTACTTTTTTTTATGGTATCCTGGTGTCCCGATTGCAACGCTGTGGATTTTCCATTGTGGGCCTAAGTTTTCTCCTTTAAAATATAAATCGCACCCTATAGGTTTCAAGCCTGTTTCAATCAAACCTTTGTGGTGAAGGTATATAAATGTGGTATCTTTGTAACCAGTACTCTAAGCAGAATCCAGAAACGTGGTGTTTGTGTACCTCCATCCTATGTTACATATATATTCGATTTGCTAAACTGTGAAAATTATCAGAATTTCCATCATTTTGCATAGTTCTAGCAAATGTAAAGGAGGATTATGGGTAGCAAACATTTAGACAGCAGGCAATGTCATATATTTTAAGAACAGTATCTTGTGCAGTTTCACAAAATATATACATTTTCTATATCTTGGTGTCCTGAATGTCTACAAGCCAGAGAATCAATGTTGTGCATTTTCCATAGCAGGCCAAAATTTCCCCCCTTTGAAATGTTCTTAGCACTATATAGGTTTTGAGCTCATTTCCACCAGATCTTTGTGGTAAAGGTACATAAATGTGGCATCACTGTAACCGGAACTCTCAGCAGAATCCACAGTTGTGATATTTGGGTACATCCATCCTATTTTACATAGACATTTGGTTTGCTAAGTTGTGAAAATTAGATGAATTTCCATCATTTTCCAAAGTTCTACCAAATGGAAATAAGGATTACGGGTAGCAAACATTTGAATAGTGGACACTTTCATACATTTTTAAAAACAATACCTTGTGCAGTTTCAGAAAATATATACTTTTTGTATGATACCATGGTGTCCAGAACGTCTACAAGCCAGAGAATCAATGCTGTGTATTTTCCACAGTGGGCCAAAATGTTCCCTTTGAAATGTTCTTAGCATTATATAGGTTTTGAGCTTATTTCCACCAAATCTTTGTGGTAAAGGTACACAAATGTGGCATCATTGTAACCGGCACTCTTAGCAGAATCCACAAATGTGATATTTATATACCTCTGTCCTATTTTATGTAGACATTTGGTTTGTTAAACTGTGAAAACATTGTGAATTTCCATCATTTTGGATAGTTCTACCAAATGTAAAGGAGGATTATGGGTAGCAAATATTTGAATAGTGGGCAATTTCATACATTTTTAAAAACAGTATCTTATGCAGTTTCAGAAAATATATACTTTTTCTATGACACCACAGTGTCCTAAATGCCAACAAGCCAGAGAAGCAATGCTATGTATTTTTCACTGTGGGCTTAAATGATCCCCTTTAAAATGCATATATCACCCTGTATGTTTCAAGCCTATTAAAACCAAATCTTTGTGGTAAAGGTACATAAATGTGGTATTATTGTAACCGGTACTTTCAGCAGAATCCATACACGTGGTATTTTTGTACCTCCATCCTATTTTACACAGTCATTTGATTTGTTAAATTGTGAAAACTATGTGAATTTCCATAATTTTACATAGTTATAACAGATGTAAAGGAGGATTATGAGTAGCAATGATTTGGATAGCAGGCAATGTCATACATTTTTGAAAACAGCATCTCATGCAGTTTCAGAAAATATATACTTTTTCTAAGGTCCTAAATGTCTACAGCCCAGAGAAGCAATGCTATGTGTTTTTTCAGTGTGAGCCTAAATTTTCCCCTTTAAAATATGCATAGCATCATATAGGTTTCAAGCTTATTTAACCCAAATCTTTGTGGTAAAGGTACATAAATGTGGTATCATTGTAACTGGTACTTCCAGCAGAATCCACAAATGTGATATTTTTGTACCTCCATCCTATTTTTACAGACATTTGGTTTGTTAAACGGTGAAAACATTTCTAATTTCCATCCTTTTGCATAGCTCTAGCAAATGTAAAGGAGTATTATGGGTAGCAAACATTTGGATAGCAGGCTATGTCATACATTTTTAAAAACAGTATCTTATGCAGGTTCAGAAAATGTATACTTTTTCTATGATACCATGGCTTCCTGAATTTTTACAGGCCAGAGAAACAATGCTATGCATTTTTCGCTGTGGGCCAACATTTTCCCCCTGAAAACACAACAAAGCACCCCATAGGTTTCAAGCCTATTTAAACCAAATATTTGTGGTAAAGGTACATAAATGTGGTATCATTGTAACCGGTACTTTCTGCAGAATCCACAAATTTGGTTTTTGTGTACCTCCATACTATTTTACATAAGACATTTTGTTCGTTAAATTGTAAAAACTATGCGAATGTTCATCATTTTGCATAGTTCAACCAAATGCAAAGGACAATTATGGGTAGCAAATATTTGGACAGCAGGCAATGTCATACATTTTTAGAAACAGTATGTTGTGCAGTTTCAGAAAATATATACTTTTTCTATATCATGGTGTTCTGAGTGTCTACAGGCCAAAGAATCAATGTTGTGCATTTTTCACTGTGGGCATATATTTTCCCATTTAAAATACACATAGCACTCTATAGATTTTGAGCCTATTTCAGACAAATCTCTGTGGTGAAGTTACATGTATGTGGTATCATTATAACCAATACTCTTACTGGAATCCACAAATGTGGAGTTTGTGTACCTCCATCCAATTTAACATAGACAATTGGTTTGTTAAAGTGTGAAAACGATGTGAATTTCCATCATTTTGCATAGATCCACCAAATGCAAAGGAGGATTATGGGTAGCAAACATTTGGATAGCGGGCAGTGTCATACATTTCTGAAAACAGTATTTTCTGCAGATTCATAAAAAATATACTTTTTCTATGGTGACATGGTGTCCTGAATGTCTACAGGCCAGAGAAGCAATGCCAGGCATTTACTGTTACGGACGAAACTATTTCCACTTTAAAATGCACTTAGCAACCTGTGCATATAGGGCTTATTTCTGTTAGATTTCTTTGGCAAAGGTACATAAATTAGGTACCGATCTAACCAGTGCTCTCCACAGAATCCAAAAATAGGATGTTTATATACCTGCCTCTTATGTTACATTTGCATTTACTTTGTTAGAACATGAACATTCTGTTAATTTAAATTATTTTTGATTGTAGCAAGATATATAAAGAATAATAATGTGTAGTACATATTTCGGTAGTGGGCTATGCTACCCATGTTTAAAAACAGTATTTTGTGTAGTTTCAAAAAATATAAACTTTTCCTAAAATAACATGATGTTCTTGGTCTCTACAAGCAAAAGAAGCAATGATGTGCATTAAATTAGAATTTAAGGCACTTCAAGTAGAAATTAAATAGAGTACTACTGCTGTAATATGTTTCTGCCTATAAAAAAAAATTTGGAGAATATATAGCACAAACACTGAGAAGTTCAGCACCATATAGCGTTCCATAATTCTCAGTTAAATAATGTTTTCTGGGATGTTTGCTGCAACATGTTTGAGTAAAAATAGCATTCGTTTACATTTCAGGCAGTGTTTCATGGCTACATGACCTGATATTGACAAAATGTTACTATCTATAAAAAGCTCAGAGTCTGACAATAAAAAACATCCATGGTTTTCCTACTTTTCCTTGAAGGGAACATTTTAATTTTATATAATATTGTGCAAAAATAACAAATTGCCTGGCACAGGAGTGTAAAATAACCCTGGCAGCGAAAGGGTTAAGAAAATGGGCTATGTATATCATTATGTAATATATGGATCATCAAAATAATAGTACTGAAAACGATTCAAAAAAATCCTTGTAATTCATACCACAGAACACTCCACTCCCAATAATACCACACTTCACTGCCAATAATACTATCATTGCAAGAAACGATAGTATTATCACCAAAGTGCATGTGCAACTCTGCCTGGCAAGAACCCAGTTGCCATGGAGCCATGTCTCTTCCTGCATACCCATAGTGATGGCGTGCATCCCCATTGGTAGTTTTTCTGTGAGACCGGCTGAACAAACTAAAAAACATGGCGAAGCGAGAGAAATTTGTGAACTTTTATTTTTCTAATTTTTTGTTTTTTTCACACAAACAGTTTAATGGACTATCTGGCTGATTCTACATAGGCAGAATGATGGAAAAAGGTAAAGGTAGGGCTGCCTAATAAATAGAAATAAACATGTTTTGAAAACGAGTGAGACAGAGTCTTTAGTGCTACCTGCGGCTGAGAGATAGCGTGTCTTTAGTGTGGCGGGCAGCCAACCTGTTTCATACAATGCACATAAAAAGTCATGTTTGTTACAATTCCATCCCTATATTACAAAAAAATAACAGAGAAATTACTACATATTACAAGGCAGTCAGACCATCTCGAGGTTTGGGAGACTCTGGGAACCTCTCGAGCTTCGCTCCCGAGGTTCCAAGTCTCCCAAACCTCTCGGTGGTCTAACTGCCTTGTAATACATAGTCATCTATCTATTATTCTATTTGATTCATATTTTCAATAACCTCAACTTTTTACACCCTGTGGGTCACTGTCCCACATAGGAAAACTGATCTTCTCACTCCCGAGTGTAAACCAAGCCCCCTTTTTGTGTTAACAAATCCCCCCTCACCACCATCTGCCACTTACTTTGTGGCTGTGATATTTATGTAGCATTTTTCAGTTCTGCATATTCATGCAGTCCCATACTGTAAAATGCCAACTGACATCCTTTGTAAGCTTCTCTCTCTATCAGTTTCTTCATATTTCCTCCAATGTTTACATTTATTGCAGCAGTAAAGAGAATGTGTTCAGTACTAAAAAAAAAAAATACATTTGCAGGTGGGCTTTCTGTTTGGATACCTTTAAAAGGAAGCTGCATTTTCAAAACAGGAATGCCTGGAAGGGTCTATCAGATAATATCCACATTGATGTTTATTAGTAGCTGTTACTGCCCTCTCCATGAGAAAGAAAGCAAAAATGGATCTGGAGTGGTGGAACAAGTAATATGGTGCTCAGCAATGAAAAAACTGAAACAGGCAAAAGAATAAGGAGTACCCACATATTCAGAAAGCACTAGGATCACAAAAATATTCAGAGTTCTTCATTTAAGTAAAGTGCATAGTGCACCCACACATAGCATAAAAAAGTGATGACTGAGCCACTCTGAAAGTAATGCCTCTCCCAGCCCCTGCCAGGCATCATCAGAGTGAGTCAGAAGAATGATAGTTGCAGAAAGACTCAGCTGCCACTTTTTTATGCTCACTATGTGTGGGTGCACTGTGCACTTTAGTTAAATAAAGGACTTTGAATAACATTTTTGTGGTCCTGGTACTTTCTACATATGTGGGTGCTCTTCTTCCTTTTGCTTGTCCCTATGGAACAGCAGACCAAGATGGGACAAGAGCTCAGTCTTCCCAATCTCAGGGAAATTGACAGGACTGAACATATGGATATGTTTTTCAGTAGGACACAGGGACATGCTCTGAAGGTAACAAATGGCAAGTTTAGGGGTAACATTAGGAAGCATATTTTGTTCCAGAAGGTGGTGGCCTTCTAAACTGACCTGCCAATAGAGCCAGCGGACATGAAGACAGTTGAGTGGTCCCCAGTGTTTCCATTCCATTAGCCTTTGCCATCATTGAGCCAATACCACAGTGGAGAGCTTTTAGGAGCATCAAGAGTGCTGAAAGGAATATGAAATGCTCTTGCCACACCACAGTCAGATGTAACTGATACCGCTGTGATTACAGAACTGCACGATTGATACTCGCACATCTGCAGTTTACTCCACAGTCAGCAGTATCACGGCAGCACTGAGACGACATGTGGGCATTACTCACATATGCATAGTTTAAGACAGCACCGCCAAGTTGCACACAGTGGCCATTAGTATCTCAGCAAATCTGTCCTGTGTCAGTACACTGCATGCAGATGTAAACATGGGTAAAAGTAAGACCCCACTGAAAATGAGATACTGCATCTCAGCCAGGCTAAGCTGTACCGGTACACTGTAAAAATGGGTACAATTAGGACTCCCTGAAAATGAGATACTGCCTCTCAACAAACCTGACCTGTGTCAGTACTATGCTAGAATGGATAAAAGTATGAGCCCACTGAATATGACATACTGCATTTCAGCCAGGCTATCTTATGTCAGTACATTGTGACAGGGCTAAAGAACACATAACATCGCCTTAATATTTGTTATAGCAATTTTACTAACAAGCATAATGAAATTAGTTGCGTGCATATATTAATTTGAGCATACAGGAAAATGTACAGTTTTGTCCCAGTTTTACATGGAAAACACAGGAAAAGTGAGGTTGCCCTACAGGGAAATGCTTTGTTCAGTCTGGGAACACTGCAGTTGATACCCCTATGATGCCCCTTGCAACCTCTGAAACCCCCTAAAACATCAGTTGCCTAGCATTTACTCTTCCTACAAATATATAACTATAAGCATTCCAATGCCACTAATTAGATAGGTCCCTGAAAGGGTTAACATAAATCAACTTTTCAGAGAAAATACAGTAAATCATTTCTACACACATAAGTTTTAAACACTACTGCATTTATATGATAATTTATGTTAGAGAAAATATTTACTTTCAACCAACTCTACTAATAAATACATTTACTGCAAAGTACAGTACTAGTTAACCCATTGCTGAGATATGCTATTTTATTCATTAATAGCGGCTACTTTTTCAGATTTTAGATGTTGTAGAGATAATGTATTGTACACTTTTGAAAACAGTAAATAAGTTTTAATCCCTATGAGAGTAAATCAAACTAATTCTTTTATGATAGTGGCTCATTTTATAAGTGTGATAAACCATTCAAGGGGTGTAAGGACACTCGACCTTTGGCCTCATGCCTTAGCATGCCCCCAGGGCGTGAATTAAAATCCTTTACTGCACACCCTGTCATAGCTTATTACTTAAATATATGTGTGTGTGTGTTTTTGCGTGTATATATAGCAATCAATCAATCAATCAAAGCTTTATTTTTAAAAGGCGCTTTTCTCAAACCAAAGTGCCTATACAATTTCATAAAACAATAAATAAACAAGGTTTAAAACTATTATAAATCATTAAAAGCTATACTAAAAAGGTGGGTCTTGAAAGCTCCTTTAAAGCTTAGGACAGTCGGATTATTTCGCACCTGATGAGGTAGAGAATTCCACAGGGTCGGGGCCATAAAACTAAATGATCTAGCCCCTGAAGTTTTCAAACGAACCCTTGGAATCTCTAGCAATCCCTCGTCAGTGGATCGGAGGTGGCGGGAGGGGCAGTAAGGGCAAAGGAGCTCTTTCAAATAAGTAGGTCCCTGGTTGTGTAAGGCTTTATAGGTCAGCAAACCGACCTTGAAGGTGATTCGCCAAAACACTGACAGCCAGTGCAGTCCACGGAGCACAGGCATTATATGGCCTGATCTAGAAGAACCAGTCAATAACCTGGCCGGCGCATTCTGCACTAGCTGCAGACAGTGAAGTTCAACCCCCGACAGCCCTAGGTACGGGGAGTTGCAATAGTCAAGGCGGGAGAGTAACAAAGCGTGGATCAACGTTGGAAGATCCTCTGGAGGAACCAGGTGCTTCACCCTGGCGAAATTCCTCAGATAGAAAAAGGAAGTTTTGACCACTGCTGACACCCAAGATTTAAGTGTCAAGTGGTCGTCAATTATCACGCCAAGATTCCGCACCTGATCTGAGGTCGTCAGCGGAACGCCCCCAAGCCATAAGCCTGAGGGTGATCCATCCAGCAAACCCACCTCACAGCGACCCTTGTCCACGACCAACACCTCAGTTTTCTCCGGGTTTAACCTCAACCAACTCCCATTCATCCAGTCTTGGATTTCTGCAAGGCAGTTGTTAAATACCGACAAGGCAGCATCCTGGCCGGGCACAAGAAATATACAGCTGGGTATCATCAGCATAGCAATGAAAACCCAGACCATATCGTCTTATAATCGCACCCAACGGCAGCATATACACCACAAACAACATAGGCACTAGAATAGAACCCTGCGGTACCCCGCAGGATAGGGAGATTGATGCCGAGGAAAAAACTCCCGACACCACCCTCTGAGTCCTACCCTCGAGGTAAGATCTAAACCACCTGAGGACCATACCAGATAATCCACAGATGGACCGCAGACGCGATATATACATACATACATACATATGTGTGTGTATGTATCATGTATTTGTGTGTGTTTGTAGGTATATGTATGCATATATGAGTCTGTGTGTAGCTGTGGGTATGTGTGTGTGTGTGTGTGTGTGTGTATATATATATATATATATATATATATATAGGATATGACATGACCTAACTGAAGATATATTTATCTTCACAAGAGGCCAATGATATCATGATATCTCACGAGTGGCGAAGCCACGAGTGAGATATCTTGATGTCATTGGCCTCGAGTGAAGATAAATATGATATCTTCAGTCAGGCCATGTCATATTCTGTTTATACAAACATATGTTTGGGCTGAATTGTAATGGAACCCCTCCCTGAACACAAATCAAAACACACCCACAACCCAGAACACAAGGGATAACATGTCAAAAATAAAAACATATTTATGGTATATTTTGCCAGTTTCAAAATACAAATAATGTTATCTGGTTGATTATGCCATTATTTTTAGCTAAAAATGTAATATAAACACTTATCTGGTTGATCCTGCCACTGTGATAGTCAGCCCAGCATATCACTTTCACTTTCCCCCTTCAAAGTAGCGTGACCGAGTGGTATGAAGATCAACCCATTAGGACAGTACAGCAGTTATTAATAAAGAGATCTGCACCCATTTAGGTGAAAAAAACTCTGCAATTCTGTATTAGTTTTTGTAAATTGCCAACTATATTCACAAGACAGAGACAGTGCGAGTCGCCAGCGTAATAGAAGCAGGAGGAAGCACGAGCGTTCGTTGCTATAGCAACACACGCTCGCGCTTCCTCCTGCTACTATGACATTGCCGACTCACACTCTCTCTGTCTTGTGAATATAGTCGGCAATTTACAAAAACTAACACAGAATTGCAGAGTTTTTTTACCTAAATGGGTGCAGACCTCTTTATTAATAACTGCTGTAATGTCCTAACGGGTCGATCTTCATACCACTTGGTCACGCTACTTTGAAGGGGGAAAGTGAAAGTTATATGCTGGGCTGACTATCACAGTGGCAGGATCAACCAGATAAGTGCTTAAATTACACTTTAGATAAAATAATTGACAGGATCAACCAAATAGAGGTGTGCGGTGTGTGTGTGTGTGTGGTTTGGGGGGGGACAGGTTTTAAACAGAAGAGACGGGGCAATGTAAAGTGGCAGACTTTCACTTTCAATTCAATGACGTATAGGAGTGTGGATATATCAGTGATATCTTCACATGTGAAGATATCACTGATATCTCCATGACCCGGCTGATATATTACTTTTTATCCTGTCATTTATCCCAAAACATGTGTTGTATAAATATATATATACATATATTATATAATGGATATACAATGGTGAGCTGTCAGATAAATGATTTATCTACACAAGTGCTGTTTGACCTCGGGCAACTTCATGAGTGACGTAAGCCACAAGTGAGGTGTCCGAGGTCAAACAGCACACGTGTAGATAAATCATGTATCAGACAGCTCACCATTGTATATTTCATTCCATTTGGTTTTGACTGTTTTTATCTTCTTTTTTTTTTAAATGATAATCTCTGGGACTTTCGGTTAACTTTCCTAGTGTATGTCCACCTAGCGTGGTAGTTGCTATTAAATGAAACACCACTCATTCTGTAGACAACTTCTTGTTGAACAAATGTCATGGTCACAGTATCATGCTACCTTTTTTGTTTTAAAGTTATTCACATTTGTTTGTCGAAAAAATGAAACAAAAATCAAATTTTATGCTGTTTTTTGCTAATTATAAAAAACTAAAAGGTATTTATTAATGAAACACCACTCATGTTGTAGATATTTTTGTGCCCAACATTTTTTGTGCTCACAGTACCATGCTATAACTTTTCATTTTAAACTGATTCACATTCGTTTGTCGGAAAAGTGAAAAGAAAACCGGATTTTATGCTGTTTTTTGTTAATTATAAAAACAACTAAAAAGGTATCTATAAATGAAACAACTCATTTTGTAGATATTTTTGTCCCGAGCATTTTTTGTGCTCACAGTACTATGCTATCATTTTTCGTTTTAAAGTTATTCACATTTGTTTGTCAAAAAAGTGAACAAAAAAGCTTTGATTGACAGTTTGCATTTATCCCACATATGTGGGATCAATCTAGGGTGATAAGATTTATCCCACGTATGTGGAGATAAATTGATTTATGCAATGGATCCTGGCTCCACGCCTACTGCATAAATAGACAGACGTATATGTATGCGTATACTGTATATCTGTGTATATAAGTATGTATGTGTGTATATATTATAGTGGCATGGTAGTGCCATTGTAGTAAGGGTTAAAGTTTAAGGTTAAACGGTGACATTTTGTATCTTAATAACTTTGCTACCATTCAACAGATTTGCCTGAAATTTGGCAAGCACGGAGCGTTAGCATAGATCTTGGAATCTGACAAGTTTCATACCGGTCAGATTTATGGTTGCAGAGTTATTAGCATTTGATCTGGGCGCATTTATGCTTTGCACATTCATTGCTCCTTGTTCTGGAGGTCACACAGTTTGCGACTGGTCCAAAACTTCAAAAGGAGCGATGCGGCGGGGTCCCTGATGTGCCTTTTGAAGATTTTGTGAAACAATATTGATCAGTTCAAAAGTTATTCGAAAAACACAGTGTCGCAAATGCAGTTTTTAGTGTCGCAAACAACCCCTGTAGTGTCGTGAGTCAGCCATTTTTATTTCAGTTACTGATCACAGAAATTCTTGGCTTTTAAAACTGGGACCCTCTAGGGACACTATTCTTTTTTTGTTTACCTAGTCGAGCCCTGAGGATGCTGGGTGTCTTTATTTTGGGGTTAAACTCCTAAAATATGTTTTGAAATTTTGGGAAAAGTAGTGTGCCAACTTGCGAACTTCGGATGATTTTTGTGTCACAAAATCACGACACTACCCTACAACACTATGGCCAAAATAACAGGAATTGTTTGCGCCCCTGCTGCAAAAGAACGGTTTGCTCTTTTGGGCTGAAATTTGGAGGGAAGAAAGTCAACATGCTACAGCTGTGCCTTTTGATGGTTTGGTGAAAAAATATTAGATGGCTGTACAGTTATGGCACTCCAAATTTGACACTTTTCCCCACAGACTAACAGTACAGTGTCCCCCACATTACAAGAATTCTTTGCCACCCTGCTGAAAAATAACGCTTTGGTCTTTCGGACTGAAATTTGGAGGTAAGAAAGCCAACATCCCACAGATGTGCCTTTTTGTGGTTTGGTGAAAAAATATTACAGGGAGGTAAAGTTACAGCACTCAGAAGTTCATGTTTTTTTCCCACAGGATAACATTACGGCATCCGCTGCGCCTTTCAGGGCCCGTATCTCGGAAACGGTGCGAGATACTGACTTTTAAGTCGGAAAACACTTAGCCCCAATTGGGAGGCTAAGTACAAAACTAACCAAGAAAGTCATAATTCATACGAAATTTTAATTTTTTCTATGTCATACGGTTCCTGAGATACAAGCAATTTAGTATTCCAACTCATTTTTCTGCTCCCAGCCCCATTATTATGCATGTATTCTTTGTACTAACTGTGTTTCTCTATGCAGCTGTTGGGGAAAACCAGAGTGTGCTTCGTTACTATTACCTTACTGTTCCACTTGTTTTCCATATCTCATTTGCATTATCGTTCCACTATATACCACCATGTGCATTACCCTTTGCGTTTGTGTTACTGTTACCAGTCGCGTTTCCACTTGTTTGTGTTTGCGTTTACATTTACATCACCATGCGCATTTTCATTTGCTCTTGCGGCCGCCCTTCTGTTTGCATTTGTCTTGTTTGGCGTCACCGCTGCTGTTACCATTACCAATTACATTACCATCATTGTGTGCATTACGTTTGCGTTTCCGTACGCACTTGCATTTCCGTTTCTCTTTCCTTTGGCATTACTGTTGCTCTTAACGTTGCCATTTGCATTTCCAATTCCGTTACCGTGACCGTGCACTTTACAGTTTGCGTTTCTGTACGCGCTTGTGTTTCCATTTATGTTTCCTTTGGCATTATTGTTGCTGTTACCAATACCATGTGCATTTCCAATTACATTGCCATCACCGTGTGCGTTACAGCTTGAGTTTCTGTTGTGTTTGCATTTCCATTTGTTTCCTTTGGTGTTACTGTTGCTGTTACCATTACCATTTGCATTTCCAACTGCGTTACCATGACCGTGCACATTACGGTTTGCGTTTCCGTACATGCTTGCATTTAGTTTCTGTTTCTTTTGGTGTTATTCTTGCTGTTATCATTACCATTTGTGTTTCCAATTGCGGTACAGTGACCGTGCGCATTACCAGTTTCGTTTCCACACGAGCTTGCATTTGCATCTCGGTTTGCGTACCTTTTTGCTTTGCCGTCAGTTTGCGCTTGTGTTTCTATTACCGCTTGCGTTGCCATTTACGTTTGCATCACCACGTGAGTTACAGTTTCTGATTGTGTTTGTGTTGCAGTTCCCATTACTATGTAACAAAAAATCACATGGTGGGAGTGCGGGGCCCTTCCACCACCACAGTCCATTAACTGTTTATACTCCGCATTCTCAAAAAGAATATAAACTCATGGCAAAAAACTCTATTGAATGCATCAATTAGAACAACAAAAGTAAGGAAATTCGATAATAGTGTTGGAAACCCCCCTTGCCCCCACCGCCCCCAACTAGCATCGGGTGTGTGCATTGGAGATGTCGGTCATAACTCCACCTATTCTCCTATACTTCATCACCTCAGCTTCCTTACACACGGGATGGGGTGAGAGTTAGGAGTGACGACCCCATCACACACCCAGATACTGGTTGGGGGGGGCAAGGGGGGTTTCAACCCTAACATCAAATTTCTTTACTTTTGTCACTGTGGAACAACCCTAACGGACGCATTAAACAGAGTTTTTTGCCGTGAAAAAATATATATATATTTTAGAGGCAAAAAACTCTAGTTTAAAGCATCAGGGTTGTTCCATAGCGACAAAAGCAAGGAAATTCAGTGTTAGGGTTGAAAGCCTCCCTTGGACACCCCAGCCAGCATCGGGGTGCGCGTTGGGGTCATCGGCCCTAACTCTCACCCCATCAGATGCGTAAAGAAGCAGAGGTATAGTAAAATGGGGTAAGAGGACAGACGACCCCAATGCGCACCTCGATGCCAGTTGGGGGGGGGCCGGCTTTCAACCCTAACACCGAATTTCCTCACTCTTGTCGCTGTGGAACAACCCTAACTGATGCATTAAACAGAATTTTTTTCCTCTAATTTCCCTTCTTTTTGAGAATGAGGATGATAAATAGTGAATGGAATGCAGTGGCAGGAGCGCCGGGCCCGAAGCCACGTAATGTCCTGTTACACAGTAACAGGAACTGCAAAGCAAATGCAAGCGGCATCGGTTATGCACCGCGGTGAAAAGCGTAAACACAGTAAAGCAAACGTTAATAGAAACGCAAGCGTAAAGTGACGCCAAAGAGAAACAGTGACACAAATGGACATGCAAGCACGTAAAAAAATGCAACTGGTAATGCGCACAGTGACGGCACCAGTATTGTAAATGCAAATGTTAAGTGTTACAGCAACAAGAACGCCAAAGGTAACAGAAACGAAAACGGGAATGGAAACGCAAATGCAAACAGTAGTGAAAATGTATAAAGTAACAGTAACACAAACGCAAGGACAAACAAGAATGCAAAGGGTAATGCACATGGTGGCGTACACGGGAACAGTAATGCAAACGAGTACGTAAACGTAAGAGGAAACAGTAACATTAACAAAAGTGCATACCCTGTTTTTCCCCAACAGCTGCATTAAGAAACACAGTGTGTACAAAGAATGTATGCATAATAATGGGCCTCAGAGCGAAATTGCTTATATCTCAGTAACCGTACAACATAGCAAAAAAAAATTAAAACTCACGATTCATGATTTTCCTGGCTATGTTTTCGCTAAATGTGTAGCCATAGGCTATGCACTGTCATGACGAAAATTCCATATCTCACACCGTTTTCGAGAAACGAGTTCTGAAAGGCGCGGCAAATGCCACCATGTTAGTCTATGGGAAAAAACGCCAACTTTGGAGTACCATACCTTTGCAGCCATGCAATATTTTTTCACCAAACCACAAAAAGGCACTTCTGTGAGATGTTGGCTGCCTTCCCTTCAAATGTCAAAGAACTGCTGTCATTTTGGTCATGGTCTGAAAAAGTAGTGCTGTGCTTTGCGAAAGCTTTCGCAAAACTTTGCAAAAGTGTCATGAGTGCGACACTACTTTGCGACACTGCTTTTTCCAGAAATTTGAAAAACATATTTCTAGGGTGTTTAACCCGAAAATAAAGACATCCCTAGATGGTCCCAATTTTAAATGCCAAACATTTTTCTGATCACGAACTGAAAACAAAACGGCAGATTTGCGACACTACTAGGGCCATTTGCGACAGTAAAAAGTGCATTTGCGACACTGTCTTTTTGTTAACTTTTCCCATTGACTTATAATGGGAACTTGTTTTTTGAATAACTTTTGAACCGTCTAATATTTTTCACGAAATCTTCAAAAGGCACATCGGGGGCCCTGGACACACGTTCCATGAAGTCTTCCGACTGGTCGTACAAACTGTGCGACCTGTAGGCGCGAGATAAGAATTCACCAAAAACCATAAATACGTGCGCAGATTACACTTAATAACTCCACAGCCGTACATACGACCACTACGGAAGTTGGCAGGTCCCAAGGTGTACAGTCCGTGATCATGCATTCCAAATTTCAGGCAAATCTGTTGAACGGTGGCAAAGTTTTCAAGGTGCAAAGTTTGATCCTTTAACCTTAAAAGGCTACTCAACCCTAACTATGGTAGCACTACGAATATATATATGTATAATAGATAAACTAACTCTGGTGTGCAGTCACACTGATATCGCATGCTGGTGTGCATTGTTATACATGAGGCACGCAGGCTGGTGTATCAACCACCAAGGCATGTGTATATTCAACATGACTGCACACCTCAGAATGGTTTATCTTTTAAAATGTCAAAATTGTTTTGGAGGGGGATAAAAGTGCATGTGCGCGTTCGCGCTCTGATATACGCATGGCCATATGACGCTTTTCATGCAATAAAAGCACAGCATTTTTCCTACCCATTTTACACAAACATATATATATATATATATACACACAAACACACACACACATATTTATACAATGGAGGCGAGATATTCCAGTAAAATAAACCATGTTATTTTCACTGCAGTGAACTAAATCCTGATGACATCAGCAGAGTTAAAATAAATAGTTTATTGCACCCCTGAAACCCATGCCAAACCCACGCAAAACCGCACAAAGCCACGCTAAACCTGCGCTAACCCCACGCAAGAAACACAAACTATACATTTTGCAACAGTGAGGCCCCATTGTATAAATAAGACACATGATGTGCACACCGTGGAATATGAAAAATATTTTCACTCCTGCCTCGTGAGCACTGTATATTCCACTCGTGTCTTTGGCACTTGTGAAATATCCAGGCTTACTGTGCAGGAGTGAAAATATTTTTCATATTCCACTCGTGCCCATCATGTATCCCCCATATATATTACACACACATATATATATATATATATATATTATAGCGGCGCGGTCGTGCCACTATAGTTAGGGTTCAGTGGTCAGTTACATACTAAAGTCAAATGTTTGGGCATTAATAACTTTGGACCAGTTCAACGAATTTTCTTGAAGTCTGGTACGCGCGGTGGGGCATTGTAGATCTCTTGATCTGCCAAACTGTGTTTTGGTCGGACTTACGATCTTTGTGTACGAAAGCACTACAAAATGCAAAATTATTCATTTTTGGAGGCACCTTTTGGGATTCTGAATGTGGTCCTGCACAGCCGTTGTGTGGCGTGCCGCTCTGTGAGATGGCTTGTTTGAAAGAGCTTTGGTGGCTGAACATGCCACTTTTCATTTGGTAAAAAAATATTAAGACATTCAAAAGTTATGCCACTTTTAAGTTCCCATTATAAATCAATGGGAAAATTTATATGTATATTTTGCAAACAAAGAATGGGGTTCTGGCCATCTGGTCCCGCCTGGCGGTCAAAAAATTTGCAGCCTCGCAGTTCAAGAATCTTTGTCCATGAGGATTTTAGAAATTCTTTGATCGCGAGGTCCACCATTTTGTTTTCAGTTTTTTGACTGGAAAAACACAAATAGCTTAGGGGTCATTTGTGAAGTAAAACTTGGATGTGTTTTACTTAAGGGACTCCGATCCATCAAGCCATGCCTTTGGTTTGAGCTAAATCAATCAAAAAATAGTGTTACTGGGTTTTGAAATCTTTGCTCGCGGCTCGCTAACGATCTTTGATCGCGAGCCTGCAAATTCTTTGATCCCGAGATTCTCTGACTGTCATCTTGCATCGTGACCTATTTTTATAAATATCTCAGCTCAGGGGTGGGCTAGGGACACAAATGAGGGTGGGTTTTGATCAGGGGGCTTCATTCTATTGAGGCATGGTGTTGGTTCACTTCAAATCGGTGAAAAAAACACGTTTCACAATTTTTTATTCTTTGGCCATGACCCTGCAAATTCTTTGATAGTGAGATTCTTTTAGCGCAATCGTGCATTGCGAGGGACGAGATGGCCAGATTAAAAATGTTTATTTCTCAGCCAGTGTGTCCTAGGCAGCCAAAAGAGGCTGACTTTTACTCAGGGGGCTTCGTTCTTACTAATTATGGCTGTGGTTTACCGCAAGTCTTCAGTGATAGCGGAGTCAGGGGTGGATTTGGAGAGCCAAGTCTCTACCAGTGCAATTAGGTCAGGTTGATGGTAAACGACCCAGCACTGGAGAGCAGCAGATTTCTTTAGGAGACTGCAAATGTTTAAGGATGCAAAGCAGAGGCCAGTTGCAGTACAGGGTTTAGAAGGGCTGGAAGCAATAGGTCATGGGTTTGGGTGTACATTACCAGATAATAATAGCAGTGTAATTATTCTGGTTAGTGGCCGGTGGCGATGGAGACCCTTGGGTCGACACTCAGCTGAGGGCTTTAGAATCAGGGTGCATGGGATAGATAAAGTGCAAAGGGTGGGAATGGCAGGGGAGAGCTGGGTCCAGGTCAGGCCTTGGAGGGCAGAGGGAGTGGGGGTGTTGGTGAGGTCACGGGTGTGTCGACGGTGGGGGAGGGCAGAGTCACTGTGGGGTAGTCTAGGGGTGAGGTGCCTAGTGTGGAGGAAAGGTGCTCCAGTCTGTGTGAGGTCTGAACTAAGAGGGTGAAGGAAAGCAGACTTAGTAATGAAGTGTAGGTACCCATAGCCCCATAGCAGGTGAGCAGTAAAGGGAGCGTGCCAGGAGTAGTAGAGAGTAAGGAGATGTAGAGCAGCTTTGGAATGGTTGGGGGAAACCCCTTTAGTGGGCAAAAAGACTATAAGCTGCAAATGGGAAAAATCAGTATCAATCAGTAGAAAAGGAAGGGGCAAAGATGATGAATAATGACAGACTGACCACACGATAAGTGAAATGAGACAGGAACTATATTGTGTTGGACTGGGTATGAACAGGCAGAGAAGTTCTGAAGCAAGTTTTTTTGGGGGGGCACTGCAGCAGCGTCAATGGGACACCGAGGTCAAGGGAGCAGCCCACTAAGAGAAGAGGCACAGCGCTCAGGAAAAATAGCAAACTCACAGTACCTTAAGATCTCTCTCAAAACTTAAATCAACTCTTAAGAAATCTCTACATCAGACTAAACATTACTTGAAGTGAGAAATCAAGAACATGTCAAGCAGAGGTCAGTCCTAGCATTAATTTCTTGGCAGCAGTTCCTAGAAGACTTCTGGATTGCTGCACAAAGTGTGAGAAACACTGGCAAACAGGGACAAGTGATATTCATCCAGGGGTAGATGCCAAAATTCAGGGTTCCAACCCGTATCTTGCTTGGAGAGTGAGCGTCGGGCAGCTTCTCTTTGTTCTGCTTACCAAACTGCAGAATGTAGTTTGTTTGAGAGGAGAGGAGAGAGCCCGAAAGGGCAGAGGTGTCCCCAGGTGAGATAAGGTGAGAGGACGAAATTAAACAGCAGGCTTGGCGGGGAGGGCAGTCAGAAAACAAGAGAGAAATTAACAGTTTGGGAGGGGCTGAGAATTAAACAGAAATAGTTTAAGCAAGGAAGTCCTGAAGCAAGTTAGGGGTTGGGGAGGACACTGCAGTATTCTCAACAGGAGAGAGCAGTAGCTTCAATACAGTCGTGGAATGGGGCTCTGATTAACACTGGGGCACAGAGCTGAAAAAAAAAAAGAACAGGCAGGGAGGTTCTGAAGCAAGTTTTTTTGTGGGGGGGCACTGCAGCAGCCTCAATGGGACACTGAGGTCAAGGGTGCAGCCCACAGACTTACAGTTCTAAGAGAAGGAGCACAGCGCTCAGGGCAGACAGCAAAATCACAGTACCTTAAGACCTCTCTCAAAACATAGATCAACTCTTAAGAAATCTCTACATCAGACTAAACATTACTTGAAGTGAGAAATCAAGAACATGTCAAGCAGAGGTCAGTCCTAGCATTAATTTCTTGGCAGCAGTTCCTAGAAGACTTCTGGATTGCTGCACAAAGTGTGAGAAACACTGGCAAACAGGGACAAGTGATATTCCTCCAGGGGTAGATGCCAAAATTCAGGGTTCCAACCCGTACCTTGCTTGGAGAGTGAGCGTCGGGCAGCTTCTCTTTGTTCTGCTTACCAAACTGCAGAATGCAGTTTGTTTGAGAGGAGAGGAGAGAGCCCGAAAGGGCAGAGGTGTCCCCAGGTGAGATAAGGTGAGAGGACAAAATTAAACAGCAGGCTTGGAGGGAGGGCAGTCAGAAAACAAGAGAGAAATTAACAGTTTGGGAGGGGCTGAGAATTAAACAGAAATAGTTTAAGCAAGGAAGTCCTGAAGCAAGTTAGGGGTTGGGGAGGACACTGCAGTATTCTCAACAGGAGAGAGCAGTAGCTTCAATACAGTCATGGAATGGGGTTCTGATTAACACTGGGGCACAGAGCTGAAAAAAAAAAAGAACAGGCAGGGAGGTTCTGAAGCAAGTTTTTTTGTGGGGGGGCACTGCAGCAGCCTCAATGGGACACTGAGGTCAAGGGTGCAGCCCACAGACTTACAGTTCTAAGAGAAGGAGCACAGCGCTCAGGGCAGACAGCAAAATCACAGTACCTTAAGACCTCTCTCAAAACATAGATCAACTCTTAAGAAAACTCTACATCAGACTAAACATTACTTAAACTGAGAAATCTAGAACATGTCAAGCAGAGGTCAGTCCTAGCATTAATTTCTTGGCAGCAGTTCCTAGAAGACTTCTGCACAAAGTGTGAGAAACACTGGCAAACAGGGGCAAGTGATATTCCTCCGGGGTAGATGCCAAAATTTAGGGTTCCAATCCATACCTTGCTTGGAGGGTGACATCGGGCAGCTTCTCTTTGTTCTGATACCAAACTGCAGAATGCAGTTTGTTTGAGAAGAGAGCCTGAAAGGGCAGAGTTGTCCCCATGCTTGGAGGATGAGCATCAGGCAGCTTCTCTTTGTTCTGCTTACCAAACTGCAGAATGCAGTTTGTTTGAGAGGAGAGAGCCTGAAAGGGCAGAGTTGTCCCCTTGCTTGGAAGGTGAGCATCGGGTTACCAAACTACAGAATGCAGTTTGTTGAGAGGAGAGAGCCTGAAAGGGCAGAGTTTTGTCCCCGCTCGATATTAACACTTCATGTCAGTTGTAAATAACTTAAAAGTCAGAAGAGTTGCACAGTGTCAAGTTACCTGTACCTGCTGTCTGCCACCACCCCCAGGAGAGTGGTCTACTCTCTCTGCATAATCAGGGCCATGCAGTCACAGTGCAATAAAACACATGTAGATCAATACTACACCTCCGTAACAGTAATTGTTTTTAAATAAAACTCAGGACACACAGGATAAGGTTAATGTGTGTTGTGACATGCAACCAGGTCCGCTGAACCGTGGGTGCATGTGGCAAGTATGTTGCAACCTGGAACACAGATTGCAAGTACCTGCATGACAAGCTAACGTCAGTAGGCTCTGCACATGTCCACAAGAGATAACGCAGATTGCAAGTGCCCCCCATGGCAAGCTATCCTCAACAGGTGCCATACACGGCAAGTCACAGCAAGCGCCACCTCCACATGTTGCATACAGCCACAGAGGACTATCGACGTCCTTTCCACAAAATCTGCAACGACTACCCCCACAGAGGTACTCACAGCCTCAGTACTGGAGATGATCCATTTCAAAATGATCCTCAGAGTGCACTCTCATCCTCGCAACTTGTACCCTAATTCCCGAGTCGGTGCCCGGGAATGCAACAAATAACTTAACTGATACTAGTGTGGCTCTGCAGTCATGTGCAACCTATACCACTACACACTGAGTTACCTGCTGTCAGCAACTGACAGAGTGCAATTCTTACCTCCATGCCAAGTGTCAACTCACTTATGCATACCTGAAACTGAGGGTGTATTGAGAGTAGCTTGGCATGAGGGGACTTGTTATCGGTGCTCCAGGTTGTAACATGATTGTCATGTGCACCTAGAGTTTGGTGCGCATGGTGCAAGTTGCAGGAGTTAGCTGTGGAGTTTCTGTGTCTTGTAGAGTAGGGTGCAAGGTGAAGTTACAGAATATCCCCCCCCCCGACACACACATGCAAAACCCAGTGCAGCATATGACTTACTGTGGATTTACCCACTGTTTGTGCAGTGAACTCACTTGGCTGTTCCTTGTAAGATACTACTCAAGGTGTGGTAAGTGTACTTTGACCAAGGCCATGTTATGTGTTGTTACGCATGCTTCATTTTAGCTGTTAAGAGGTTAGAAGCCTGATCAGTTGTATAGCCTTGACCAGGTAGTGTGTGAAGACTTATGTACATGGATAATATTTACACTTCATGTCAGTTGCAAAGAACTTAGAAGTCGGGAGAGTTGCACAGTGTCAGGTTACCTGTACCTGCTGTCATCGTCCCCCCCCCCTTCCCCAAGAGATCCTGTCTTTAGTGGTCTACTCTCTCTGCATACTCAGGGCCATGCAGTCATAGTGCAATAAAACACATGTAAATCAATAGTACACCTCTGTAACAGTAATTGCTTTAATGTAAAACACAGGACACAAAGGATAAGTTTTATAATTATTTCAGTATTTCAATATCTTTAGGCCAAATTTTTTGGTTGCTCTTGGAATGGGCAAAAAAAACAGTTTGTTCTATATATCCTTGAACATTTTTGGGGGTGTTTTTTGTTTCTTGGTATTTCACTTACTTTATCTACACTGTATCTTTTCAATATGCATAACCTTAAGAATTAAGATTTTATATAGATTTCGTAAGTGGTTACATATGGACGCTTATGTTACAGAATAAGTTTTGAGCAAAATTTTTATTTTGGTTATATTTATTGCTGAGTGGTATTGGCAGTGTGTCCATTGACACTATTTTTGATGACATAGACTGCCCACTTAGATATGAAGAGAATGGAGACTAGTAAGTTATTGACTACATGTGCACATGAGAGAGTAAGAAACATTTACTGGTTCTCACGAGCATATTCATACATTTTTTCTATAGAAGAACCACATGTGTAGATTATGCCAACAGTGTTAAAGTAGGTTACAACATTTTACATCTGAGTAGACACTTTTATTTTGATGCCAACAGACACATAATGAAGTTTTATTTGTTCTAGTGTATTTATTAACTTGGAGGGAACAGACAAAGTAGGCAAAAGAAAGCCCACTTAATTGCCTCCCACTCATAGTGGGGTTATCCCAGCTTCCTGGTGCTCAAGAGATGTTCATCTAACCTAATTTTAAACTGGTCGAATGTAGATGCCTCAATAACATGTTTAGGTAAAGTGTTCCATATTCTAGAAGTACGTAGGTCGTAAAAATTAAGGCATTTAACTGTATGGACTTTAGGAACATGAATTTGTATCTTATGTGACCTAAGGTTAACCTTCTTATCAGTTATATGAAAACCACATTTCTCCACTAGGGAGGGGTCTTTATTGATTTTGTATAACAATAACAAATCACCCCTAATTCTAGTTTTTAATGAATATAAGTTACATCTCTCTTGTGAATTCTATTATGTTAATATTCCTCAAGAGATAAGGACTCCAGATTGGGTACCATAATTAAGATCTGGTAAAACATATGTTTTTTATAATTTCATAGTACTTTATCTCTAGATATAAATGCTCTTTTTATAGATTGAATTATTTGGTTACATTTCAGAAATAGTTTTTTACATGTATTTTGGAAGATAAGTTGATATCCATCCATACACCCAGATCTTTCTCACATATACTAGCCCTAAGTACTTTGCTGTTCATAACATATTGATATTTAGGGTTACTATTACAAAAATGTAACAGCACATTTTTTTCATTGAATTTCATATGTTTTTCCACTTCCCATTGCTCAACAAATTGCAGATCTTTACATAATTGTTGATATTGAGAAAATGACGAAACATAGCCACCTATTTCTGTATCTTCAGCAAACTTAGTTATGATACTACCAAGCCCTTTACCCATATTGGTTATATATAAATTAAACAACACAGGACCCAGTACTGATCCCTGAGGAACTCCACTAGTAACATATCCATCTTTGGAAAATTCAGAATTAATTTTTACTTTCTGTTTCCTGTCAGTCAACCAGTTTTGTATCCATCTCAGGATATAACCATTTAGTCCCAAGCAATGTAATGTATTTATTGTGTTTTAGTAAAATAACAGACATTTTTAAATTCTGAATTTGAATACTATCATACTTTATTAGTGATGTATACATATGTTTTACTACTATTTTTTAAAACCAGCAGTCATTTATTTGAAAGTGGACCTACCAATATCAAGAAGTAAAAAACAGATGAAAGGATGAAAACAATTTGTTACATATTTAACTATGTCATGGTGTGGTGAGGATACTCATTTCACATCCATTGTTTTGACTGATGCTGAAAATGTTCAAGCTGCAAATCAATGCATTTTTTTTAAACTATTTATTATTTGTGGAACTGGGGAAAAATTCCTCATCCAACCTCTAAAATATGGACGATCCTGTTAAAGCAAGAGCACACCAATTTTTTGCACTGTGGAGCAGAAGTACACAATCATAATTAACACTTTTTGTTGATTTTTCAGTTGTACACATCTGCACAGGTATATAGAAATGCATAGTACAGTGGAAATAGACCAGATAATCACACATATACATCTCTATAATCAGCTATGAGTAATATGAACAGTAGCACTTAATGCCATGCAATACCATTAAATGCATGGGTAGAGCAACTCTGGCACAGTAAATAAACAAATGCATGTACTTTTTCTGTTTTTTTTTTTAAAACAAACATAAATATCTCAAGGTCTATGTAAGTTATACACATTCAATTACCAGCTCAACATTACATACATAGGTACAAGTCTGAGACGCATTTCTTTGGGAAGTTTGTCATATTCAGTATTGAGAGTTCAAGAACAGTGACAGATAATCCTGTCAGATGGTGTTCAATAATTGCAGTTCAGTGCTAGCAGATGACACCACAATGTAGGTAGCTATGCTGTTAACGTGAGTGCAATAACTACATTTGCCAAGACATAACTGAGTCTGCTTGGATTTGACGGAAGTCAATTTAGTAAGTATCACAGTCAAGGTTAAGAATGTAGACAACAACAGGAAAAGGATTGAGAACTTAACCTGATGTGCATTGTTGAAACAAGTATAATGCTCAACACAATAGGTGGAGAACAGTGGTTGCAACTCTGTGAAGCATGTTACTAAATTAGTGAGTTTGTCATTGCCATGCAAGATTGTACTGTGAAACAACTGACTCCACAATAATATGTGCTAAGACATACAGACTTAACTAAGGCATTTGCAAAAAGACATGGCTCACTGACTGTCTAATGATTACAGCTCAATACCCTCAAGTCTACTTGAACAGTATCAATGCAGTTTTTGTGAGTATATCAAAGTTGCAAATGCCCCATATCACAATACAAATGTTTTTTTTGAAAATTGTATTGCAATAAATCATGCAAACAGTGTTGTTTTGTATCCAACATATTAGAATAACAGTGTCATAAACAAGTAATTGTCTACCACAGGTTGTTACATTGCTGTACTGTTGTGGTTGTCTTCTGCAATGGCAGAGAAGTCAGAGCAATTGATATGGGTTGTGGTGACAGTACACAACAAGTAGGATACATAGATCATCATGGATGGTTTTACACACCAGTAGTTTCAGATAAATGTGTAACTTATTCCACTGAAAAAAAATACATATCTACATTGGTGGAAAAAAGTAATGTCTGGATGGAATATGGACACAGAATGTAATTGCTGCAGAGATGCTGGTTTAGTGAGACGCTGTCATTAGATGGCATCACTCCTCCACATGTTGTGCAACACTGCTGCAATGGAGAATGAGGAGTCTTTGTTTCAGAGTGCACACTGTATCATTGCACTCGACCCATCCCTTTCTGAACCTTCACCAAATAACATAGTGGCCAGAGTGAATGGATAGGCCACGATGGAAGATTACTGCATGGGTGTCAAATTGAGTTCCTGAGAACATAGTTCTCCCAGCAGTGACGTGTGAAATTGGTTTTGTGATTTTCATGCCATAAGAGTTAAAACACTGCAATGCAATCATTATGTATGAACTTGAAAATTTAACTCTCAGAGAACAAACACAAGAACGACCACATCTTCAGCACAGCCAACCAGTTTCTGCATTTGCAAATCACTTGCAGAACTTCATAGTTCTCTGTTCAGGGACATAGACAGACAGCCAGAGCATATCCTGAGTTGTTTGTGATTCTTTGTGGCCACATGACAAACATGTGTACTTTGACACATAGTCAACTCTAAAGTGTTGACGCAGATCAGTGCCAGTCCAACTTTAAAGTGTTGACGCAGATCAGTGCCATCATCTGCTAAACTGTTTATCATTCCCATCATAAACTCTATAAGATCTTGTTGTGCATCGTCAGCAAACATTGATTGTCTTGCATATTTTCCAAGAGTTAGACATAGAGGAGTCAAGCTTTGTAAACTGAGTAACTGCTCTTGACTACCTCTAATGACTCTCTAATGCTTCCGACAGAGGTGTCGACTGACTTGAGTTTAACACATTACCAAACGCAGGGATGTGGAGAAGTGCTTGCATAGCAGCATTTGCATAGCAGTTTACTCCTGTGCTGTTGTCAAATATTGGCAGTGTGTTAACCCGATACATTTCTTCACAGGTGGAGATGTGAGTTGTTTATGCAGAGAGTGCTCAGTCATTGAATGCTGAACCGACGACTGTGGAGTCTCAGTGTTTTTTTTTTTTTTTTAGTTTGCATCCTTCATCTATTGGGATATCTGTTCCTGACACATATCTGGGAACTGGTAACAAAGGAGTATTTGGTTGGTACAATATATGTAATCTATTGTACTCAATAATGCATTCTGAGTCAGCATGGATTTTACTTTCTGCTAGATTTACTATGTGTAGTCCAGACAACTGTCTGACACGAGACAAAGCAACATAAGACATCCCATCCTTGAATATGCCAGTGCCTATATCTACAATGGCACTATCAAGGCTGAGGCCTTGTGACTTGTGTATGGCACTGCATAAGCAGCACGCAAAGGAAATTGTTTCCTTGTCACATATATGTCTTTCACAAGCTCAAAGTTGACAGTTACTCTGTCTATTGGTCGAGGAGTTTCACAGTTGTCAAACTTAACCACCACAAACTCCACAGTTGTATTTTGCACATTGTGCTGGAACTCATGGATGTAGCCCATGACTCCATTCACAAGACCTCACTCAATATCTGTGTTTCTGCGAAGCATGATACGTGCATTTCTACACAGTGGTAGGACAGTTTCCAAGCCAGCAGTACGTGACACATCACTTGTCAGCTCTGTGAGACACTCAATCATTTTTGATACCATTGTTCGTGATAAGGTTATACCATCTATGGTATCTATGCATGTGAGAGTAACAGTAGGTTGCTGTTCTCTCTGCATCATGATTTCATTGAACTCTGCACACTGTTTAAGTCTTGGGAATAGACATACAACATATACACCAGACTGCTGTGCACATGCAAATATATCGCAAGCATCCTGAATAGAAGCATTTTTTCTAGTGATCATGCGCTGTCTTAGCATTTCCACAAGTGGGTGACAATGTACCAATGCTAGCTTCGTCAAGCAATGCTTTGTAAGACATGTCACCTTGCTGTCTCATATTCTGTGAGAGTTCAACATATAAGAAGAACTGCCACAGATTGACTCCACTAATGCATCCAATTATTTTCTTTGCCTCTTCAATGGAAAGAGCACAGAAAACATGTTTGCCATTTACAGGAGCCAGCTGCAGGAGATCCCCAAGAACAATAATATTCTTGCCACCAAATGTTATGTCATCTTTGGTGCCTAGTATCTCCTGTAGATGGAGGTGGACATATGTAAGGAGAACATCTGAAACCATGCTGATCTCATCTATGATCAGCAAATGCATCTTGTCAAACACTGACCTCAATTCAGAAGCAACGTCATATGACAATTTCCTGTAATCACCATTCTTGCCATGCTCAACTGGCAACATGAATAATCTATGAAATGTGATACCACCTATGTTATATGCAGCCAGACCTGTTGGAGCAGCAACAATAACTGAGGTTGCAGAGTTAGTAAGATCACGTACACCTTTGCTTAAAGCTTCAATCAAGAAACTTTTTCCAGTCCCAGCAGATCCATTAACATCCTCACTGGTGTGTAGTCCTCACAAACACAGTGCCTGGTACTGTGCTGAATACCATGTTGCACAGCATGTATCACAGACTGATACACAACTTTTTGGTGTTGAGTTCAACTTCTCAACAATGTCTATAGCTGACTCTGAGAACTTAATGCTTTTGTTGCATTGTGCCCTCTACCTCTGACATTAGCACAGCTGTGTCATTAGGAGGAAGAGGGGCACCAAGAGACCCTTCTCCTTCAGCATCAACCAGTTCCTGTGATGTTACTGGGGTGTCATCATCCAGAACTTTCTTAGTGTTCTCCAACTGTTTTCTTTTCCATTTCGAGTCTGTCGATGTAAGTGTCAGAGACATGATTCTTAAAGGTATCATACGTTTCTATGAACTCTTGTTCATATGTGTCAGATAATCCTTTCAATTCAGATTCTGACCTCCAAGGCTTAAAGAGCCACTGACACCAAAAGTACTACATTGCAGAATCCAAATAAACATACCGCCAATACATCACATACCAAAAACTAGATTACTACGCTACTTCATTTTAAAGTTATTAGCCATTTTGTAACCCTGCTTTCACTACCTGTAAAAAAAGCCTGTATCGGTGAAAAGCTGATGATGATGTCATCTTGGGAACTCACAGTCTAATATTCCCTGTCAGCAAGTTTATAGGACCTGTGTCTCCAAAGTTGTAAAGATCATGTGCAATGGGTTTCACATGTAAAACAAGCAGCACCATTCAAAAAATATTGCTTTAAAAACTATATGAGTTTCAGGGCTTGTAACAAAGTTAATTCCACAGTAGAACCATGCCTTGGAGTGGTTTAATGCACTTGTAACATGACAAGTGCAGAAACAGGGAGTTATGCGTTATACGACATTGTAAGATGGCATCTTATATTAGCAAGTACAATAAAACACAGATACAGACACAGATTGAGTGGAATCATCTCTGTTTTTCTGCTGTGTTTGTTGTTTGGGATTTGACTGCTGGGCATTATGGGTAATGCATATATTTAACTGCATTTTGTATATTGTGGGTGCAATAGTGAACAGTCATTCAATTACTGATTACATTTAGATGTGATCAACATTTCAGAATATGTGTTCATTTTGGCTGACTTACTTTTGTGAATTGTGGAATCATCTCCATTTTTCTGCTGTGTTTGATGTTTGGGATTTGGCTTCTGTGCATTATGGGAAATGCATAAATTAAAGTGCACAGGAGTATTCAGCTCTGGTAGTTGTCCCTGCAAATCTTTTGGCAGGCCAACAGATGGTTGTAGAATGATGCTACAGCCATATTTAGATCAATTTCCAAATGTACTGAATTGAGTCATTCAGAAAAATAACTTTCATAGACCAAGTAAAAAACAAAAGAGCCCACATAGTTTGCTGACTGATGCTGCCTGTTTTACTTGTGAAAAGCATTGCATATGATCTTAACAACTTTGGAGAAACAGATCCTATAAGCTTGCTGACAGGGAACACAAGACTGTGAGTTCCCAAGATGACATCATTATTAGCTCTTCACTGATACAGGCTTTTTTTGAACAGGTAGTGAAATCAGGGTTACAGATGGCTAATAACTTTACAATGAAATAAAATAGACACCTAGTTTTTGGTATGGGATTTACTGGGGGTATGCTTATTCTAATTCTGCAATGCAGCACTTTTGGCCAGATGGTGTCAGTTGCTCTTTAAACAGAAACAACAGAGCAAAATAGTAATGTTCTTTACTTTCTGTTGTGTTTAAGCTGAGTTTGCAGTGGTCAATTAGCCATGGTTTTAGCTTTTTCACAAGTGAGCCATCAAAGCCAGTGACTTTATATATGCTGTTCTCTAGGTCAGAAGGAACACCCCACTTGTAATTATACCATTGAGCAACTTCAAAGAGACTGAGATCGTCCATAGCACTGTGGCGCTGTGGGTAGTAGTTGTCAATTAAGTTGCTCTTGAGAATATTTGTGGATGTTGACCTTGTAATAGCCAGATCCTCAATCTCTTTGTGGCTCTTAAGGACATGACACCTGTTCTGCTTATAGTTCACGCTCAAGAAATGAACGGAGTCTGACTTGCCATACAGACATACACCTGTAAGTCGGTCACTTGCTTCAAATGCTTCACACCCATGGTGTGATAGCCTCTTAAGCCCCAGTGACCACAGCCTAGAAGACATTGTTCTATCACAATTAGACAACTCTTCCCACATTTCTTGCAGGTCTGCCTGCTCATGTTTAGTGATGTATGATATTACATACCTGACAAGAGCCACTGAATTATCAGCATCAAACTGTACATCAATGTTTTTCCTGCCATATCAACAGAACAGAAGGGCTATAGTCATTGATATAAACTTCTGGTTCTGTGCGAGGTAGTTCATACACTCGCTTTGTTGATTTTGCTTTCAAGTGGTGTCGCATGGCTGAAAAGACTTAATTCAGACAAGCATCCAGGTAAGCTCGTCTTGGGAAACCAAAACGGCATCGAGTGTACCACTGTCCCTTGTTCTTTATTTTCCTATGACAGTACTTGCTGCACAGGTGTTGTTGGAATTTCTGAATCAGTTCCCAAAGTGTTGCACTGTCATACCTGTCTGGAATTTGACATGTGACATACTTCAGTATGAAGCTTAGAATCTCACTTGTCTCGTTGTCTCCAATACATGGGGCATCTTTTATCCACAGCAACATATATATGTGTATAGCTCCACGAGCTTGGTACTCACCCCTCCAAATGTAGTGCTCGACAATGCCAAGATGAGGATTTCTCTTAGACAGTATGAACTTCAAAAGAATGTGAAACCGGTGGTGGAAGTAACGTGAAACAGATACTGGATCAAGTGAACATAGTTCGTTCAGAGTTATAGTTTGCATGTTCTCAACGTCAGAGTTTGCCCATCTGAGAAGATCAAGCAGATCATCCCAATAATATTCAGCACAACTCAGCATAACAAACCATGTTGCTGGTCTAAACTTCTCAGCATGCACATCACCTCAGAGTGTTATCATACCAGTATTCCTTAGTACCACGCATGCTAGACAAAATGGAAGAAAGACTGACTTGCAGTGTTTCATCTTTGCTCTACAACTTCTGTAGTAACTGTACAGCTGTCACATTGTTAAACTCAGTACCAAGTCTCGATGTATGAGCAATACTAGCAGACAGGACACTAAGTTCACTTTCCCAAAAAATGTGGAAGAGGTATGCAATGTTTCTTCAAAACTTGCCATCCTTATGTAGAACTTGTGAGGCCCTATACTCAACTCCTGGAACACAAAGGTCTTGTTCATCTAATCGACCACCTGAGCCAAGTGGAAACAAATCAGGAAAACAATGAGCTTCTAGAGTAGCCTCCCATATACTTACAGGATTGCCCTCCACTTACTTCATTTGACATAAATTAATATAATCCATTACTGGCTCTTTCCCATGCAATGGGTGTATGGTGAATTGCTCATAGACATTGTGAACAGCTGCAATGTCAACTTTCTCTAGTATTGCTTTGTCAGAGTTCTCCACAGCAATACCTGTAGAAAGACTAGCAAATGCATCAATGTCAATGTCAGCTTAAAAACTACTATGTTCTTTTAGGTATTGTAAAGCATGCTTCACCTTGTCAACATTGACAATATCCTGCCATATTGGTTTTGCTTTTGTTAGTACACCATTTACCAAGATTACAACACTATTGTCCTGAGAAATAGTGTTAACATTTTCTTGCAACAGTAAAGGCAAATATACAACAGAAACTTTAAGAGACCGTACCAGTTCTTTGTTTAGCAGGTCTCGTGTCTTTGTATTTAGCCTGATGATTATTTGAAATGGCTTCATGGTCTGAATCAGAATCCTCTCAAACAAGTTCAAGACTGCTATCTCAGGAGGAGTTGGTTCAACTTCCATTTTATTAAGTACAGACTGAGGAGGCAAACTGTCACTCTTAATCTTGTCATAACAGTAAGAACAGAGTGACACAGTTCCAACTTCTTCAAAGTCAGACTTTAAGAGAAGGTATGTATGAAGATGTCCCCACATTATATTCCAGCGTGGAATGTTCTGCAGGTCTACTGTAACACATAAGTGTTTGTAAAACAGGCGCTCGCATGGTACACAGATTACATTGAATTTTTCTGTCTTGCTAATTTCAAATATAGCAAAATCACATCCAAACTTTTTCAGAAGTTGAGCTTTTTACACCAGTGATGTGTACACTGTGTCTGTTTGTTCAGGAACAGTAGCATTAAACCTCAATCTATGGATTGTTTGCAACTGTTTAGCGAAGTCCATCAGTCCTTCTACATCTCCAACGTCCAGCAATGCTTGAAATTGCATATAGTCTCAAATGACAGATCTCTCGATATAATCTCTGCACAAATTTTCGAAGTCCAGAGTTATGCACTGCCAGCATATGAAAGTGATGAAATGTGCGGTCACAGTTCATGTTCTCTAAGCATGCAAGGAAGTGATTCAATAGGCCTCTGTGAGGCCGAATCTCACACTTGTCAATGGTGTGAATCAGTGTATGTCGTTCAGATCTCCTTCTGGTTAGAAATGTTGAAAGGAAAGTTTCAATAGACATTATTGATTCTTCTCTAACATTACATGTAGTGGCACATGCCCATTTCTTAGCTGACAACTTTGGGTTACTTGCAACCTGCTCAATTTCATTGTCATTCTGCAAGTCAAGGGTTTCATGAGATACAGCTAAGACATTGTCCACTTTTCCCTGCTCATCACCTCATTACTTGTTACACTGATGTTTCTGTTGTGTGCATGGTATGTCTCTTCCCAGAAGAATGCTTCTGAGTATGCTGAATGAAACCAGTCTCCTTGAAACACCAGAGATATTTTGTCTGTTCAAATGTTCAAAAGACAATATTTTGTCATCTCCTCACTCTTTAGACTTAATTTATCAATAGCTGACATCATTTCAGCCCATAACTGGGAACAAATAGCTAAAGCCACATTAACAAATCGTCTTACTCTCAAGCACAATTTCATTAATGCAATAATAGTGCGCAGTCTGTTCCCTTTGCGTCTTACTATTGTAGAGATCACACATTCAATTTTATCTCTATGGACAAGTTTTTGGAAAAAAATTGCCTTGCTGTGTTGTGCAGTAGCAGAACCGACATGTCCAGCATTTTTTTTTCTGTCTCGCATGCCTATGCTTTGTTGATGACAGTGGTGGATGCTGTATCTGCACAGTTCCTCTACAAAGTCCACTCATTGTAGTTTTACTAGAGGAGGTGTTTGTCTTTGTTAAAATCTGTACGTTTTACTATATGTGTATTTGCATCAGAAGAAATGTTTTCATTCTGTCGACATGTTTTACCTTTACTGCTTACATGGCATGACGATGAACAAGCATTACAGCTAGCACTTTTGCTTTGTTCTCTAACTTTACGGCAAATTACCATGATGAAAGAGTAAAGTATATCGTCAATCTCTTGTTTGTTGTAGTCTCCTAAAAAAGTAAAAATAAAACATTAAGTAGTGTAAGAAAAATGTACTATAGGCTAATAAAAAACACATACTGCATAAGCCATTGACAGCATGGTACACTTAAAATAAAAACTACTTTTTATGCTAAGATTTGCAACACAGTGTGTGACTAGATGCAGTAATTCTGTGCACCACAGTGTCGTCTGAATATTGGGCCAGATTGTCAAACAGTAATAGCTGTCAAAAGATTATCTGTGGCAAGTACAGTGGGGCACACAGCTGGTTACTACCAAGTTACAAGTTGTGGAATTGTTAAATGCTAGTTGCTACATCTTTCCACCCACTTATGTCAACCTATAATAATAATGGGATACCCATGGTACGATTACTCAATGGAGACAGTGATAGTGGTATGACTGTGTGCGAAGGTGCTACTGGTGTTGTTGGTGTTTTGGAGGTATAATATTAGGTATCTTGGCTGATGTGATAGCATATTTATATCAATGGGATTTTAATTGTGTGAGAAACTGAAGCTACAGAAAGTTACATTAGTTGAACATTGAAAATTAGAAATTTTTTGTCACGATCAAAGAATTTGTTGTCTCACAAACAATCCTTGTGGTCAAAGACGGTCGCGATCTAAGAATCTGCACCATCACGAACAAAGAACGTGTAAACATAATAAAATAATAATAGACGCTTATTTAGCATGGTTACTGTGGTATAAATAATAATAACACATATGCCCACACGGTCTATTGAAAGTTACTGTTAAAAATATTAATTTTTACTTCTATTTACTTTCAAACTTCAAATCTTGCATTATCTTTGCGATCAAAGAATTTGCAGGCTCGCGAACAATCCTCACATTCAAAGTGAGCTGCGATCAAAGAATTTGCACACTCGCGATCAAAGATCGTAAGAACATTGTAAAATATTAAGAAACGTAGTAAACATTATTATTGTGATTTATGTCTGCTGACTAATGTAACGAGTCAGGAGTACTCAAGTGTGTTGTTAAAATAATTAATGTTTTTACTTTAACTTGATAGGTCTCAGCAGCAAAGTCTCGCGTTATTCTCACGGTCAAAGAATTTGCATGCTCGCGAACAATCCTCGCGGTCAAACCGAGTCGCGATCAAAGAATCTGCACACTCGCATTCAAAGATCTGAAAAATCCGGTAATATTTTGCAAAACTTACAAAAAATGAATATTAACTTTATATTTATTTGTTGTAAGTGCTAGAAATGCCCAGTAGTGTTTACTGTGTTGAAAAATAATAGACTCTAGTGTTTTTTACAAACACAGACACTCTGACAATGAAGTCTCGCGTTATTCTCGAGATCAAAGATTTTGCAGGCTCACGGTCAATCCTGGCGAACAATGCAAGTTGCGATCAAAGATTTTGCTGTCTCGCGAGCAAAGAATCAGCTAACTTTGTCATATGACTTTCCTGAGCCAATAGAATTAAAGAATAACAGTTTGGGGACCATTTTGAAGAGACTGTTCGAGCAGCAGCTACTCCAGGTGGAATTAATGAGTACTTTTCTAAGTACTATTTAAAATTATTAAAATTTACTATTTAGCTACTTGGATTGGATATTTTGGTTTGTAAGAACAAGGAAGTACTGTGCCATGTTTTTTGCTTAATTTTGAACTCTGTTGCTATGTTTGCTGTGATTCCTTACATTTGTACATTTATCAGTATTCTTTTTTGCTGTTGATGGGAGTTTTTTTAACAGTGTTACTCTGAGATTTATTATAACTGGCTGATAATAGTGCTCCAGGTTCCCTATTGCCTGTTTAAGTTTCCCATTTTCTATGACACTTTTGGTACATTTTAGAGTCGTTGCATGAAGCAGATGTATTGCATTTTAGTGCAGATGTGAAATCCTATCTGGGAAAGACATTATGTACTGTCTAGGGAAACATGCTAGTAATTTTCCACTATTATTACACAGAGACAAACACATTTTTTCTTTACATACAGTACGTAATAGCACTAATTCTTTATACATACATCTGAGCACTGAATAACAGCTATAATCATAGTATTGCTAGATAATTAACAGTCTTTAAAACTGTTGCAGACTATGTCTGTGAGATACATAGGTATGGTTCCACTCACCACTCAAGCTGCTGGCTGAGAAAGAGAGAATTAACCTTCACAGAGCATAAAGACCACTAAGTTTGTCCAATGAAAATTGGTGTTGTTGACAAGTCATGAAATGTGCCCAATGACCAAACAGTATTCTCCCAACAAAACAAAAAAGAAGGTTTAATAAACAAAATGCCAATAGAAAGAGGCTTTACATACATAGCTAGATCTTTTAAGTTGTATGAGCCAATCTGGGATCAGGCTATTACTTGTGGTTGTTTTGACTCTATTTATCTTTATGATGCAACTGAATACTGGTCATTCTGATTAGACTTGGTAGTGCTTGGTAGTCAGACAGACACAACTGTGATATTTCTTTATCTGAGTTTTTGAGATGTCTCACTCAGCATGGCAGAAAAATCAACACTGACTGTATGGATAGTGGGATCAAGTTTGGTGAGAAGAGCAGCAGTGTTCAGTAGAGGTAGTCATTTTGGCAATGACTTACACCTTCCTGGGAGCTCAGTGTCTTGGTTTAGGAAGGGTGGCATGAGGTGGGAGCAGCTCATGCCTACCATGTACCACGTGTTGGAGACACAGCCAGAACCAGACATACTCCTTATACATCTCGGAGGTAATGATTTGGGGAACAAAAGGGCTACTTATTTAATCAAAGCTGCACAGTTTGACATGCAGCATATTATAAGTATGTTACCAGCATGTAGAATTCTGTATTCAGATATTACACAGTGCATGGTCTGGAGAGGTGAGAATTACTGTCCTACACTTGAAAGATCACGCAGGAAGGTTAACATACAAATATCTAGATTCCTTTGTGCTATGGGAATGCATACCATTCATCACCCCCCAAATTATGTATGGCAAATATTGGCTGTATCTAAAAGATGCTGTGCATCTCTCTAGTACAGGTAACAGCATTTTTGTTGGGGACCTTCAAAATGGCATCCTTACAGTTCTGTGATTGTGTACCTGTACAACTGTGCCTCTCAAGCACATGACAATCTAAATGGTCAAAAATTAGAAAATGTTACATTATGCACATTATTGTCTATATGTTGGAGTGTGAGTCTGTGGGCAACATACAGTGTGTGGTATTTCTATCACACAGGTCTTATATTTATCGTTATCAGTTGGTTGGGATGTTGACTTGTGCTTGGGATATACGTGTTTTTTGGGGGGTTACGTCACATATTGGTTAGGTGTGCTGTGCAAGCGTTTGTTTTGGTGAAATTTGTTCATATAGTCTGAGGTATGTGTACTGTTACTATTTTAGATTTTTCCTGCCATGTGACTTTCAAGTTAGGATGGAGTATGCTTGATTTTAAGGGGGGATGTATTGTGTAAGTACGGATAAGAAAGTTTTGTGTATTTTAAGTGCTGTGCTGTTGTTATCAGTTACTTACGTTGAGGCTGTGCTACTCATGCTTGATAAGGTGGATGCCACATGTTCATTCAGGGTGGTAATCTGTGTTTGGGACTGAGTTAATATCTGTCATTTGTACGGCAAGACTGGGGTGAAGCAGTTGACAAGTGTGTGGGGGTGATCATGGGAACGCATGTATACTATTGATGTACATTCATAGTATTAATGTGCATTGGGTATGTACCATAGGTTTAGTACATGTCCTTTTTTGAGATATGGGGTAGTATTGTGTGGCTCATATACTGTGATTTTTTTTTTTTAATTAACAGTTCTGTATTACCTTATCTGTATTTGTTTCAACAGATAAATATATGTCTTAAGACATTTTGCTGTGTGAAACACAATTGTAAAGTAAGTACTGTTTTTTTTTATTAGCTTTATGCTAAGCAGGTCAGTACAGTGATGATACAGTGAATAATCATTTAGTACCCTATGATGTATTATATCAGCCCCATTGTCTTGTTGATCAGCTTATTGAGCTCTTGTAGGAACCTTTCTTTTGTGAAGGGACTAGTGCACATGTTCCTTTACCCTGTGTACATGGTGCAGAGCTGTTTGGCCTTCCCTATGTCAGAATGTAGTCAGTATATTAATAATAGACCTTACATAATTTTCAAGTAGATACCACTACACGTCTGAATGCAGCTGTTAATATTTAATTATTATTGTGTGTTGTTGATTGGGGGGCCCATTAAATTCTTTGAATAATACAGTCATTGGAACTTCAGAATTTATTAGTTCTTACAGATGTATCACTTTGAGTGTTAACAAACAGGTGTGAGACAGAGCACTACATATAGTGTATTGTAATATTTTTACTGATATGCCTTCCTTTTTTTTTTTTTTTTTACAGATACAAACATGCCTAAATCCTGGAGTGATAGAGAGGCACTGACCCTTGTCCAGGCTGTTAGGGAGCATGCGAATGCTTGCATCATCATGCATGCGACTAACCTTAGTCTAACACACACACATGGGGCAAGGTAGGTCTTTGATTTGATTGACAGTTCACTATTTTTTTCATTGCTATAGATGTGAGCAATAACAATTGACAGTGTGGCCATTACTGGAA
This sequence comes from Neoceratodus forsteri, assembly GCA_016271365.2. Taxonomy (NCBI): domain Eukaryota; kingdom Metazoa; phylum Chordata; order Ceratodontiformes; family Ceratodontidae; genus Neoceratodus; species Neoceratodus forsteri. Next base: position 743,775,171 of record CM057449.1, read on the forward strand.
AACGCTGGAACGTCGAGGGGCATTACGAGATCTGATGTAACAGGTGGAGGGCATTATACCTACTGAGATGAATTATATCTGTAATTACGCTGCATCTGTACAGTATTATTGTGCTTACTTAGTGGAAGATCACACAATATTACTCTGTGAAGAAGCAGTCGAAGTGTTTAGATGTATGGTATGGATAAAAAGTTTTAGTTTAAACAGTTATAACAAATTATTGAGACCTATTTCACTTTGAACAATGGAGTGTGCTATGCTATGTAGAACAGTGTAACTCGTACAAGAAGTATCCAGAAATACTGGGATAGATTTTTGATTTTCAGAATTACAATACTAATACATTTTTCTGTGATGATGCGATTGCAAGGAGGAATCTTTTACTCTGATTGGTAACTTTGCCACTGAACACATGGTGTTATCGAAATATTACGCCTCCAATTTAGTCTTAGCACTGTGATCAGATGTACATGTTGATATGGAGGATCTCCTGTTAAGAAACAAAAAGATTTTTCATATTAATAAAAACATTTTTTAAATAAGTTTTTTATTTTATATATAACTACAGGGTATTGTGTTGTGGGAAAAAATGCACTCAAGGGTGTGTCTCATCCTGGGATAATGCTACACCTGGGGCATTGGATGCACTTGGTCTGTAGCCTTGTGCCCAATCCCCCCCTTGTGTGGCATTATGTCACTACAATATAGCCTGTCATGTATTATTCCTTTAATATGTAATAATTTGTGCATTTGAGTCCATATTGTTAGACTTTGTTACTGTCTGGTGAAGCTGTGTTTTTTGTAAAGGTATTTTATTTTTATATTACAAAAAACACTCAATACTTTTCCTTTTCTGTTTTTTTTTGTTTAGGTTAGTTGCGCCTTGGGGAGACAGGAGATTACAAGATCTCCTTATGAGTGTCTAAGGAAGTGGAAGATCACCCGCCAGACCTTTTTTAAGACCAAGGCAGCAGCAGGTGATATGCGCAGGAGTGTCCGGAAGTGGTATGACATAGCATATGCTATGTGGGAGGATGTAGGAAAACCAGAATTTGGGGATCGCCATCATACCTGTAAGTACTGTATATCTTTGTAATCATGCTCATGTTAATATAGAGACTAATATCTTCTATGTGTTACTTGCTCTGTGACTGGTCAGGTTGTTTTCATTTTTTTTTTATAAAGTATGCAGAACATTTTATCATAGGATTTTGAAAGATATGATAAGTTGTATAATAGTTTTGAAAGTACTCATATGGTAATGAAACAGTATATCACAAGTTCAGTTCAATAACCTTCAACTGAAGGCTGTCATTGTAGTGATAGGGTATTTGAACTAAGAGGCAGTCACAAACATCTGTTTAATTTCTTAAAAGCCACATTATAAGAGTTGGCTAGTAGCATGGGAACGTATGAAATGTATAAGAAATGACATGTAGCAATGTTTCAATGCTCTCAATATATTATATAGAGACATACACACATATGCAATTTCTGTTCAGACTACGTATTGGAAGGCTATGGTAAGACAGAGTTTGACCCGTACCCTATGATTTTCACGGTGTAGCTGCTCAGGCTCCAAGCTGAGGATGTTAGTATTTAGAAATATAGAACTTTTACTGCATTATTTAAAAATCAGAGATCGGGTATTCTGTGTCATATGAAAAGCAGACGTGTCATCATGTCACATGTGTGGTGCTTATTCTAAGTGACGCTATGCAATGAGGGTTGTGAGAGGGGAAGACAGGAGAGGAACAATAGCTTTGCAGTTTTAGAAGACGACTACACTACCTGGTCTGGCCTACTCACTGTATGGTACCTGTCTTGTGCTGGTGTTGGAAGGTGCTACTCTAGGCATAAATAATAGGTTTGGGGTCTGGGTGTGATCATGACTGGGCCAAATAACTTACTACTGAGAATAGGAAAAAGAAGTGGTAAAAAGAAATTGTGCAAATCAAAGGAAAAAAGAATACAGTTATACCGATGTTAATGCTGAAATAGAAATAATGTTTATTCCTATTTTCTCACTTAGCCACAACACCAACTGAACCTGCATCCTCCCACTGTTTGCAGCTGGCACCACTCCTGGAAGGTGCGGCACGCAGGGCTTCTGTCGAGCAGGTGCTGGTGCTCGACTCTGCTGGTGAGTCTGAATTATGTACCGACGAGTCTCTTTTAAGTAAATGTCTAGTATTACTGTCAAATGCCATGATAATAATACTGTGTGGAACTGACTGTAGAGATTATTTATTTAGCTATCTATGTTGTCTCATATAATAAAAAATATCCTTAGGTTGAGACTTTCATTTCTACTATTTTTTATGAGGTATTTATGTTATTTCTGGTATCTGTATGAGCTATATAGAGAATACAGGATGGGAAACCATGCAGAACGACTGTATTCTGCCATAGAAGGGTTTGATTACTTGTGACTTCGAGAGTGAAGTTTAAGAGGTCCTTGGGAATAAGACCCTGCGGTGGCAGAACACAATGGTTCTGCATTGGGTTGCACATCTTGTGTTTCTGATAGTGTGTGCTGCCCGTCACATTATTAGTTAAACATTTTCACACATAAAACATTCATTTGACTCACATCCAAAGAATTCCTGACTATCAGTGCAGGGTATAGGCTTGCGTGGTTGGTATGGACTGGGCGTACTTACTTTACCAGTGCACACTCTGATTGGTTGCCAGTCTACTGTGGGCATCATTTAGAAAGCCACAATGGTGGTTGGACATTTTGCTTAACAAGGAAAGAAACAGTCCAGAGGGCAAAATGTGCAAGTTTGCTGTTTTTAGCCGAAATCTGGCTCTTCTGATTTTGTTAGATTTAAAGGTCCTATGGCTGAAAACAACTGCATACATCCCATGTCTGTTTAGAATGAATACTGACATACGGTGGGTTTCTGTTTCTTTCTTGAAAACATTTTTGTACTTAATAGTGTAAATAAATCGAATGTTGTTTTGGGCATACGGTTAAAACAACATCGCATCAATTTAACAAAGTTTTGAACAGCCTTTAAATGAGGTGCAATTTATAGCGAGATCAACGTTCCATGATACAGTATACATGTTACTCCCAATGTTCACTGTGTGATAGATGGTGCCTATTGAAGGTTTATATAGATTTATCTTAATATAGTGGAATGTTGTTATGCATGAAATTCCATACTTGGAATATGGTTGTTCTGCTGAAGTAGTGATATCATTATGTTGTTCTGTTACAGTAGTGATGTCAATACTGCAGAACCACTTGGAATCCTGACACACTGTCGAGTCCCTCTGTTTCATTCTGGGGTGACAATGTAATAGAACCTCTAGAGACTTAAAGGTCAGTTTCATTGTGAAAAAGACAGAAACACAAAACACGCACTATAGAAAAAACAGGATGAGGAATTTTATGCACAACCTGTATGTTCTGTCACCTCGGAGTTGTGATTCCCATGGACCTCTCAAGCTTTGTTCTCGAGGTGAGAGGGAATCTGAACTGTGTGGCAGAATACATTGCTTGTGCATAGTTGCCCATCCAATATTCTCTATGTAGTTACCCAGCTATGATAGTTATTTTTGGATGGGAATGTACCACATTATGTGGGGCAGAGAATCAATCTCTTTCGTACATTGAGTTGTGATGCACTGGTCTGTGGATGGAGTATATTGTCTAAGTTACATACTACAAGTTCTCATTTATTTTGATATGTATTGAATTGTGGAATATTCTTCTGTGTAGAAAGTTTCACTACCTGTCTAAATGGAGTGCTTAGCGGTTCCAAACTAATGAAATTCTGCTATTGTCTACTGTGGTAGGACTGCATTCTACATTATGTAGACTATGTATGAGTATGTTTTCTGGTGAGAAGAAAATGAATAAAAAAACACATTTTTATACAGTACTATATAGTTGGAGAAATATTCCATGAGAAACTGTATTCCGAAGTACAGCTTATTTATGTATTTGGCATTATGATTAGTATGGAGCTGTCAAGGTTTGTCTCTGAAGTAACAGAGTGCCAGAATGTACAGTGCCTTCAGAAAGTAATCCCCCCCCCTTGGATTTTGTCATATTTTGTGATGTTGCAAACTCAAATGAAAATACATTTATATGAGATTTTTTTGTCACGTATCTACACAAATTACTCTACAATATCATAGTTGAATGAAACTTCTGGAATTTCTTGTACATGTAATTTAAAATAAAAACCTGAAATGTCTTGATTTGATAAGTATTCACCCCCTTTGCTATGGCACTCCAAATTGAGCTCAGGTGCATCCAATTTCCTTGTGAGATCACTCTAAAACTTGAAAGAAGTCCACCTGTGGTCAGTTCAAATGGTTGACATGATTTCAGAGAAAATATACACCTGTCTATATAAGGTCCCACTGTTGACAGTGCATGTCAGAGAAGAAACTCTACCATTAAGACAAAGGAGCTGTCCGTAGAACTCTGTGATAGGGTGTGGGAGGCATAGATCTGGGAGGGGTAAAAAAACATTTCCAGGGTGTTGAAAGTTTCCCAGGAGCACAGTCAAGTCCATCATTAGGAAATGGAAAGATTACAGGACCACCAAGACTTTCCTAGAGCAGGCCGTCCTCCCAAACTGAGCAACCGGGCAAGAGGACCTTGGTCAGGAAGTGACCAGAGCAATGACCACCCTGACAGAACTACAGAGTTCTATGGCCGAGATGGGAGAACCTGTCCAGAGGACAATCTCTGCAGCACTACAGATATAGCCTCTATGGGACAGTGGCTGAGCGGAAGCCACTCCTGAGAAAAGCCACATAATAGCATGCCTGGGTTTGCAAGAAGGCACGTGGCAGACTCTGAGACCATGTGGCAAAAGATTCTCTGGTCTGATGAAACAAAAATTGAACTCTTTGGCCTGAATGCAAAGCGATATGCCTGGCACAAACCGAACACAGCTCATCACCCATGTAACACCATCCCTACCATGAAGTATGGTTGTGGCAGCATCATGCTATGGGGATGCTTTTCAGTGCAGGGACTGGGGCACTTGTCAGGATAGAGGGAACAATGAATGAGTCGAATACCGGCATCCTTGAGGAGAACCTGCATCGTCTGCGGTAAACCTTGGACTGGAGGCGATTCGTTCCAGCAATTACTAGCGACCCCAAAGCATACAGCCAAAAGCAACACTGGGTGGCTTCAGAACAAGAAGGTGAATGTCCTTGAGTGGCCCAGCCAAAGCCCAGACATGAATCCCGTTGAGAATCTGTGGAAAGACTTAAAGATTGCAGTTCACCGCTGCTCCCCATCCAACTTGACAGAGCTTGAGCAAATCTGCAAGGAAAAATGGGTGAAAATCCCCAAATCCAGATGTGCAAAGATGATACAGACATACCCACGAAGACTTAAAGCTGTAATTGCTGCCAAAGGCGCTTCTACAAAGTATTGACTCAGGGGGGTGAATACTTTAGTAAACAAGATATTTCAGTTTTTAATGTTTCATAAATTTTTGTTACACAATACAAATATTTTTGCCCCTTTAAATTGTCGAGTATGCTGTGTGAATCAAGGGGGACAAAATAATTTCAATGCATTAAAAATTCTGGTAGTAACACAACAAAATGTGACAAAATCCAAGGGGGGTGAATACTTTCTGAAGGCACTGTATATATGCAAGAGCACATGGTTGTGTATAGCTGCCGACAATTCTAGTTACTCTAGTGATTTACAGAACAGGTGTATATAATATAATGAATTCAGTACTACATACTATTGGAGTTGTCAACATAAAGGATTTTGTACAAGTGGTAGTGGCGAAATATATATATAGTCACAATAATATTCACAGATGAGTAATATTTTGTCTTTTTTCATGTTTTTACAGAGGACAAACTGTCTACAGAGGGTGCTGCTGGAGGGGGAGACTCCACAGAGGATACTGACATAGATACATAGATACGTAAACAGTGTCGGCAGATAAGGGCCTATGGCCCACCCAGTCTGCCCATTTGAGCTTGTAAGTTCAGTTTGTTTTCCTAGAAGTCTGTTGCCCCTTACCCCTGACCTCCAGAATTCCTTTATGTCTATCCCATGCATTCTTAAATCCCGTGATTGTTTCAGCCCCCACCACTTCCTCTGAAGTGTTCCACTTGTCCACCACCGTTCTGTGAAGAAATTCTTTCTCATGTTTCCTCACGAAACGTCCTCCCTCCAACTTCATCCCATGCCCTCTAGTCCTGGAACATCTTTTTCGCTTAAAATAGTGTTTTCCTGCACCCTAGTTCCTCCTGTAAGATACTTGTATGTCTCTATCATATACCCCTCTCCTCCTCTCCTCCAGGATTACATGTTCAGTTCCTTCAACCTGTCTTCATAGGACTTGTGATGTCAAATCATGCACCATCTTTGTTGCCCTCCTCTGAACCTTCTCTACCCCTATGTCCTTACGTAGAGTATGGTTTCCAGAACTGTACACTGTACTCCAGGTGGGGCCTCACTAGTGTCTTGTATGGTGGAATTATGACCTCCCTTTTCCTGCTGTGATGCCCCTGCCATACATCCAGCATCCTGTTGCTTTACCTGCTGCCTTGTCACACTGTTTCCCTACCTTGGGGTCATCAGAGATGACAGCCGAAGATCCTTTCCTGCTTGGTGTATGCTATATCCTCCCACCCCCAATGATATGTTGTGCCAGGTTTTGTGCCCCATATGCATTATCTTGCACTTCTTTGCGTTAATTTCAACTTGACAAACCTGATTCTCATTCTTCAAGTTTCTGCAGGGTCACTTCTCCATTCTGTCTACACCCTCTGGTGTGTACTACTCTGTTACAGAGCTTTTGTGTCATCAACAAACAGTGAGAATTCGCATTCTGGGTCCTGCGAATGTCACTGATAGAAGATGTTAGAATAGGACCGGTCCAGCACTGATCCCTGTAGTGACCCACTGGTCCTCTTCCCTCTGTGGGTGACAGCCATTTACCACCACCCTCTGTGTCCTGCACCAGCCAGTTACCTACCCACCACACTCTGTCTGCCACACCCATTTCCCCAGTTTGTGTAATAGTCTTCTATGTGGCACAGTGTCAAAGGCCTTGCTGGAAGTCCAGATAGGCCATGTCCTGCCCCTCACTGATCCACCTCCCTAGTCACCAAGTCAAAAAATTCAATGAGGTTGGTCTGACATGACCTCCCCTGGGTGAAACCATGCTGCCTTGGGTCCTATAGTCCATTGACAACCAGATGTTCACCACTCTCTCCTTCAGTAGTGCTTCCGCATGATCTTCCCCACTACCGAGGTGAGGCTGGCTGGTCTGTAGTTCCCTGCTTCCTCTTTGTTCCCACTTTTGTATAAAGGACTACATCTGCTGTCCTCCAGTCTTGGGTACCTCCCTGTTTCCAGTGATCAGCTAAACAGGACAGCCAGAGGTCATGCCACCGCCTCTCAGTTCTTTAAGGACCTAAATGGTCTACCCCATCTGGCTCCATGCTTTATCAACTCTTATTACTTCCAGTTCCTTCAAGGACCCTTTCTCGTATAAAGGGACTTGTGTCATTTCTGCCATTCTCACCCTTATTGCCCTTCAGACCATTACCCTCCTCTTCCTCAGTAAAAGACTGAGCAGAAATACCTGTTCAATATATCAGCTTTACTATTTGTATTCACTCACATGGCTCCCATCCTCCCTTCAGTCTCACTATCCCTCCCTTTGTCTTTTCTTTTTTCCTTATGTACTGTAAAAGGTTTTGTCCCTCTACCACCAGTTTTGCAATGTGTTCTGCTCTGAGCTTTGGATTCTCTACTGACTCCTGCCTCCTTTGCTTCTTCTGGTACCTCTACCCTCCCCTTCTGCCTGTGTCTTTTTTATGTGCCTGAATTAATCCTTTTGGCTTTCACTTTCTTTACTACCTCTTTGGAAAACCATAATGGTCTCCTCTTGGCACTGCTTCTTTAACCTGGCAATGCATAATTCTGTTTGTTCATCAATCCCATTTGATAACTGCTTACTGTTATCAACCCAAAGTTCCTGTCCCATTCCCTTAATGCCTCTTTCAAATATCTCCCATTTTCCCAAAGTCACCCCTAAAATCCAGGATACGTGTTTTGTGTGGTTTGGTTCTGCTCTTTGTGATTTCAAAGCCACAATGACTGGTGGTCACTGTTTCCCGGTGCTCACCCTCACTGTACCCCATCACTGTCCTGTTTGTGAGCACAGGTCCAGTATTGCCATTCTGCCGAGTTGGTTCATGACCAGCTGCTTGAGAAAGCACCCTGAAGGAGTCCAGGATAAATCTGCTCCTAGTTGATGCTGCTGCTGGGATGCTCAAGTCACGATGGAATATTGCAAAGCTCAATCACCCTTGTCTGCCATCCTTTGGATGGCTAGCATCAACTCCCTATGTTTCTTTCTCCTGGGCTAGTGGTCTATAGACCCACACCTATAACGGATAAGCTGTCCCCATTTTCCTTTCAAGCTTAACCCACAGTATCTCTCCCCCCATTTTGTTCCTCCTGGATCTCTGTGGCCCTTATGTCATTTTCACATACAGTGCCCTCCTCCTCCTTCCTGCTCTGATCTCTCTTCAGATATGTTGCTTAGCCAGGTATGGCCATCTCCCAGTCGTGGTTATCATTACACCCAGGTTTCAGTGATGGCCACAATGTCCAAGTCTGACTGTACCTGACAGCCTCAGATCTTCCATCTTGTTGCTGGGCTCCTGGCATTTGCACAAAGCTTTCCATGAGTTGACCTCCTGAACTGTTTCACTGTTCTACTCCAGCCCTTCATGGTTGTCATTTAATCCCTGGTTCTCCTTGCTGTCTGCCCTTCAACTGAATTTGCCCCTTTCTGCTTATCCACCTCTTGGGCACTAAATCTCCATCTTTTGCACTGCTTTTGAGATAGCCACTCCTCTGGTTCACTGGTTCACTGCTGGCTGTGAGGGGTGAGCAAGTGGGTACCCTCCTTGCTCGCCTGCCACCCCCACTGCTAGTTTAAATGCTTGTCAATGTAGCATTTAAACTTATCATTCGAGTCTTGGTTCCCCTCAGGATTGGATGCAGGCCCGTCAGGCAGACAAACTCATCCTCCAGGTGGGTCCCAGTCACCAGCAGATCCAGAGCCCTTCCTCCACCCCAGTACCAGTTCTTCAACCATGAGTTAAATTTCCTGGTGCATGCACTCCTATGCTCTCCCTTGCCTCTCACAGGTAGTACTTCTGAAAAGTGACAGGAAGTAGCTACTTGGAGAGACCCCTCCCCCAGTTTCCTAAGCTCTTCCTGAACACCTTTGACACACATTTGCCCAGGTCATTTAGTACCTAGGTGGATGGCTGACTGTCAGCTCACCCTCCTGTCTTGCCTTCCCAGTGATCCCCAGGATCTTCCTTCCATCCCTCCATGCCGTGGCACCTGGTAGGCACCTCACCTCCCTGTCCTCTCCCTCCTGTGTTCCTAGACATTGTAGAGCTAGAACCCTCTGAGGAGGTTACAGCAGAATCTCCAGCAGCGGGTCGCCCTTCAACTGCTGCAGGTCCAGGTGGGCCTCCAGCTGAGGAACATAAGTACTTTTATCATGTTTTGAAGCTTCTTTGAAAGAGCAAAAGGCACAGGTTGGTCAGTATACTGATTTGCAGTGATACATTTAAGTATATGGTCATTGAACATTAAGTTCAGTATAATAAATGTAGAGCTACAGGTAGCTGAAGGCATATTGACTATTGGTAGATGTTCATAATAGTGTTCAGACACAAATTGGGATACTGAAACACTAGTATGGCTTCGAGAGCAATGTCAACACTGCCAGCTTCATCTGAGCCACAGCAGGTGGTATATCACGAAATGCAGTAGCAGAAGCAGGTAAAGCATGGATATCATTGCTGTACTTCACTGGCTGGCTACTATATCGTGATAAGGGCATGGGTCGCCAGTGTAGTACTTAATCAGAATGATGGATGTTGTTAGCGATTTTATAATGCATAATAAGACATGTGGAGGTGAACAGCGAGTGTTGTGACAAATGGCCACATTGATGTGTACTAAACAGTAGTCTATTGACAGATATGCGGTGCCTTGGGTACCTGCTGTTATACTGAGGTTGCATCAGGTGCTACAAATGCTGTGAGCCAGTAAAGTTACCAGGACTAACATACTTATGAGGTGCAACTTCTGTTCTCCACATATCGTGTTGAGCACTATGCTTGTTTGAAGACAACACAGTAGGGGCAGGTTCAGGCCCTTTCCTGCTGTTGTGTACATTGCTGACCTTGAGTATGATACATACTGAATTGAACTCACCAAGTCAGAACAGTCAAAAGGAAGTGGTGGATACATACACATGTGCCAGTAAGTGAGTTATGTCTTGGAGATGGTTATTGCAGTTATGGTAACAACAGCACTTCCTACATGACAGTATCATTGAGTAACAATAAACTGTTTGTTGAGCAGTATGTAACACTATGATGTGTCAGTGTTGTTGGAATACAGCCTCAAAACTGAATGTGAGAAATGGTGAAAAAATGCAATTCAGACTTGTACATCCTAGTGCTGATGCCTATTCTTTGATGGATACTGCTGCATGAGGTGCTAAATGTGCTATTCTGAGCTATGTTAGAAGGTAGAGTATCTGTTGATATGGTCAATCACCATACTACTCTCTGTCTGCTGGTAACATGTGTACTTTATCAATTCATGTTTTTGTATACGTCTCAGGAAGTTGGATCACATAAGAATGGTAGGATGGGCAGCTTTGCAGAGACCAGTATTCTACCACTCATGGATTCAGATTGCTTCTGACCTAGAAGCCGAAGCTCGAGAGGTCCATAAATCAGAATCCCTAGTAGCAAAAACACACTGGTTGTGCATCAGGATACTCATCCTGTCACGTTATACTGTATAGTACTGCATGGAAATGTGTTTTGTCAGTTTTTTCATTTTCAAATTTAGACCGACTCATGCAGTCTCTAAAGGTTCAATAACGCTGTTGTACCACAGTAGGGTAGAACAGCACTGCATGACACTGGAACTGTGGTAGAACAGCATTCCATGACATTGGGACTGCAGTAGAACAACATTTTTAAAGGGATGGGATTCGATACAGAACTCCACTCCACTACACACTATCATGTTATTTTAATTTATTAGAGTTTAAATGACATATGTTGGATTTTCTTCAGTACAGGTGCGTAGGGATCAAGGTGATAGTTGCTGATCTCGAGATGGTATTCGTGTTGGGTGGATACGAATTCACAGTTGCAATGCTGCAATACATAATGTTACAGTGCAGCACTCCTTTTGGTGGTCTGATGTTAATGACAGTGTCTTATATTTCATTTGTAATTGATAGAGATGAACAGTTGCAGCAGCAAATTGAACAGTCAAACTTCAGTGAATAGGAGTTGTCTGGAAGCTTAATATGTCTGAGAATTTTGTGAGCACTGCGTTCTCGTGTGCATAAAGATATACTTTCAGTGAAACAATGTTGGCGTCTGGGTGAAAAGGGAGTATACAATCATTTTTTTATTCATCTTGTTTGAGCTCAAATTCACTGTTGAAGCACAGCTAATGTATGTTCATCTGTGATATGTGTCACGAAATCCTATTACAGTGTTATTTTTTGAACTGTCCTGTGTGAGCTTGAGAAACCTGATGAGGTGGAAAGAGATCACAGTACTGCACTAATAGTGGTTTTGCACATGGTATATCTGCACTTCTTTTCCTATCGAGCTACAATGCCGAGTAACAGTATACCCTTGAGACGCCACACTCAAATGGTGGTAGAGACAAAGAGCATGAGCTATGGAGTGTAACTATGCACTGTGTGACTGAAATGGAGCGATATCTGCATACCTCCTGTTAAGGTGGGGCATCTGTGGTGGCTTAACTAGTTAACTTTCAGACCTGTTGCCTTGTTGGACAGGGTTTCCAACAGTCAGCCTGAATCAGCATTACTGATAGTATACTGCTGTGTGTCATTGTATGCTGCCTAGTGATAATAGTTCCACAGTGCAGAGATTTTATTCCAGGAGATATCATCGCATTGTTGGGTGGGAGGAGGGCAACTAGATACAGCTGCTGAGCTTTCCTTATTGTACAACTTTTGCATATACTGCATATAGAGCTTCATGGGGTGTTGAAAGGAACAGCATTAATAGACACCTATTCTGGGGTTAACAGAACCTAATTTTGCTGGGATAAGTGTGACACTGTAGTATCTGAAATGGTGAGGGTAAATGTGGGACCAACAAACATACTGTAGATAATAGTATTCTTAAGTCAACACAGCTTTTTTGAGGTGTCATAGGTGTAAATACGTCTCAGCTATAATAAATATAACAAATACACAGTTCTGTGTAATCCGTTATCAGAAAAATAGACAACAGTTTATTTTATTGATATGTATATATTTTTTTGTCTCCACAGAGCAAATAGCCGTTCTTAATAAGATCAGTAACACCCTCAGCCAGCTGCTGGAGACCATGCAGGGTGGTAACGGCTGGTGCAGAACACACCCGTGACACTGCAGCAAAGCTCAATTATTAGTTCGGCAGGTGGGAGATTATTCTCAGGTGGAGAAATAACTGATTTGCTGCGGCGTCAAGGCGTGTGGGGAACATCCGTTGTAGTGGCCACTCATGAGCTCGAGCAGTCAACAGGGGCCTCACCCAAGCTATCCACTCATTAAGGGAGTTGGAAGAGGAAGCTTCTGTGCTAAGCAGGTCCACCTTGCGGTCTCATGCACCAGCTGGAGGCCACAGAAGCAATTCTTCACCTTCTGCACCAGGACTTGCAGCACCTACAGGATGACCAGCCCTCCGCAGCATCTCAGCAACAGCCGCTTGAAGGTGCCCCTCCAAAAACACCACCATCAGCTGCAGAAGAGGGGCACCTGGCCGCACCTACTCCTGAGCAGCCTTCCACTTCCTCCTCCCTTATCGCCTCCCCAAGTCCCTACAGCCTGAATGGCCAGCACCTATCACTCCTGGCCAGTAGCTGTGAATAGTTTTTTATTAAAATTTGTTTTATTTATATATCCCCACCCCCCCTTATCGTACAAGTGTGCAGCAACACTTTTATTTGTGCATAACTTTTATTTACTTATTATTATTCCTTCCCCACAGTGTGAATAAACACATTTATTTTTGTATTTGTGTTTCTTATAATAATTATAAAGTTTTATATTTTATAAAAAAAATATGCTATATATAAATTGCTTGATTATGCGTATCTAGTTATGACAGATATGTATATACAAGGTATTGGTTAGACAGGGGTGAGTTAACAGAATGCCTGACAGTATAAAAAATATGACTGTCATAGCGACTGAATACTTGGTATCAAACATATATAGTGCTGATGATGGTGGTTTCCTTTGCCTAATGATTGTTGAATTATAGTAGTAGCCACAGACAGTCCTACCAATTTCCTGAAATTTCTGTGATTTTTCTAGAAATATCTTCTGCTTTCTGCATTTCATACCAGAGGCAGCACAGAGACACTGTGCAGAAATTTCGCAAAATATCTGCAAATACGTCACAATGTCTGTGGCTACAACTGCATGATGCAGTAGCTCCTATGGAGAGATGGAAGCACAACTTGGGTGAGGCATTGTTCAGAAAATGTCTTATATAAAGCTTATACTGTGTTTTTCAAGATATAGTGTAGTGAGAAAACATCACATTTTTAGTTCTTTCTCAAAAAGTCAGGAAATTTATTGCAAAAAAACTGCATTAATGCAAGAGTTAGGGTTTTTTTACAGCGACAAATGCCAGGAAATTCAGCGTTAGGGTTTTCAATCCTAACTCTGGCTTCCCTCCAACCCCCCACCATTCCCAATGGCACACACACAGGCACAAACACAGACACACACACAGAACACACAATTATGGAGGCAGTACAAGGAAATACAACCAATCACAGACAGACACCATAACGCAACAGAAATAACATACAACTTCTTAAACATACCACAATAGGCATCCATCATCATGTTTCACCAACTGTTCCCTTATCCTAAGGTTAGAGTGTGTTGTCTGCATAGAGTGAGATGTATTACAAGCATTTCAGGAAGAACTACTTATCCATCTACATTACCACTTATGCTAGTACTGTTTATATAAAATAAAACATTTGATAAAACAGTGATGGTATACTGTTCTATTACAATTATACAATGCTGTGTGAAAATGTTTAACCTTATTGGCAAAGATTTTACATAATTGTGAATAAATCCTCTGGTAGTAGCTATGTGTGAAAGGTTATTTATACTAAGCGTAATCATACAAAATGTTTACATTTGTTCTGAATATGAGTCTACTGTATATAATCGAAATAAGGCACTCCAGGATCTGAGGTTACTCGAGATTTTCCCACTTCTTATGTGATTAGCTTGCTCAAATATATAGCCTATGACACACCACACAGGTAGCAAGCTAAACCTCTAGTAACCTACACTGATTTGACGACAATAGATTAAACACACAGTAGTTAGTAGGTGACATTGATAATCATACACGTGGTTCTATGCACAAATGCCAACTTGGTGACAACATAGCCTATGTTATCCACAAATGTACAACTTTCTGTACCATGCCATGTAAGACAGCATCACACTCTGATAAATACACAAGTGTACTTCTAATATAATACTCTTGAGCAGAAATGTTTAGCTTTGGAAATTCAGTAAAGGTGGAGTGGATCTATACTTCATGTGTTCTGAGCAATTAGTGTGTTTGTCTATTTAAATGATGGAATATGCAAAATTTTACAGTGAGATATGAAAATCCAGTAACCTCATTGGTCAAATCACATTACATGACCATGATAAATCCTCCACTATATCCACTGTAAAAGTTTAATATCACTATAAAAGCAAAAAAAGTTGAAAATTGTATAATAGCAATATACAATGATATGGAGTGGTTAATTGGGCAGATTTACCACTTCTGGTGTGAATAGAATCACTCTACTACACCTGATGACGAACACACAGGCATGATAAATCCACAATATACCACTACCTGTGTATAATGTTGCAACTAAACAATTATTAAGAAAGTTGAGGTATTCTGCTATATAGTAATGATAACATTTCTAGTTCTTTGTCCTCAATAATACGTCTCTGTTACGAGTTATTTTAAAGTTCAACAGAGAAACTGGCAAGTAGGTGGAGCCATGAGTATGGTGGCATTTACAAATCGTATAGTTTATTGTAGCATACTGTAATGCTGTCATACACAAACTGTTACATCACGAGGGCCTAGTAAGATATGGTTTATAATTAATGCATTTAAATATTTATATTATGTTATGCAGAAATGGTCAAGTACACTGACATAGCATAGTGCCATGTGATTAACAGTTTGCAAGTCTGCGATACTGTGTAGCTATAGTCTTAGTAACAACTAAGTGGAAGTGTGTAATATAGTTTCATGCAAAAAATGAAAACATTGGTAGTACCACACATATATGCTTGTAGAGGGAAAGTGACTAGTTGCTAACACAGCAGTAAATGAAATAGGTCTACATTGCGAACAACACACCTGCATTAGTATCAAAGCTATGTATATATGGGAAACTGAAGTGGCACAGCAAATGATATAGTTGATAAACATGATGATGGATGCCTGTTGTGGTATGTTTAAGAAGTCGTATGTTACTTCTGTTGCGTTATGGTGTCTGTCTGTGATTGGTTGTATTTCCTTGTACTGCACCCATAGTTGTGTGTTCTGTGTGTGTGTGTGTGTGTGTCTATGTTTGTGCCAGTGTGTGTGTGTGTGTGTGTGTGTGTGTGTCTGTGTGTGCCAGTGGGAATGTGGGGGGCAGTGAGGGGGTTGGGGAAGCTGGAGTTAGGTTGAAAACCCCAATGCGAATTTCCTGACTTTTATCGCTGTAAAAAAAAAAAAAAAATAACTCTTGCATTACTGCGGTTTTGCAATATTATGGTATACGGTAGTACTACATAGTTAAAATTCAGGAGCCATTCCATATTAAACCCAAAATTTTGCCTCTAATAACTTTGCAACCGTTTGATGGATTTGCCTGAAATTTGGAATGTATGATCAAGACACATAGGCCTTGGGATCTGCCAAGTTTCATACTGATCAGATATACACGGTTGCGAGTTAATAAGCGTGATCTATCGTTATTCACGCTTTTCTCAGCTGAAATCTTTGAATTCCAGGAGGTTGTGAGGGATTTTGGACCTGTCCTTCCCAAAATTGTAGCCATTTCTGGCAGCCGAACCCTCAAATTCCAGGAGGTTGTGAGGGTTTTGAGGCAGCCCTCCCAAAATTGCAGCTGTTTCTGTCAAATGAAACCCTGAATTTCAGGAGATTGTGAGGGCTGTTTTGAGCAACCCTCCCCCAAACCTGGAGCCATTTCTGCCAGCTGAAACCCCCAATTGAGGAGGTTGTGAGTGCTTTCTGGAGCTGCCTCCCCCAAAGCTGGAGCCATTTCTGCCAGCTGAAACCCCAAATTCCAGGAGGTCATGAGGGATTTTGGGAGCTGCCCTCCCCCACAATTGGAGACATTTCTGCCAGCTGAAACCCCAAATTCCAGAAGGTCATGAGGGCTTTTTGGAAAAGTCCTCCCTCAAAATTGGAGTCATTTGTGCCAGGTGAAACACTGAATTCCAGGAGGTCGTGAGCGCTTTTTGGAGCAGCCTAACACCAAAATTGGAGCCATTTCTGCCAGTTGAAATCCAAAATTCCAGGAGGTTGTGACAGATTTTTGGAGCCGCCTCCCTCACCAAAATTAGAGCCGTTTCTGCCAGATGAAACCCTGAATTCCAGGAGGTTGTGAGGGCTGTTTGGAGTAGCCCTCACCCAAAACTGGAGCCATTTTTGCCAGCTAAAACCCTGAATTCAGAAGGTCGGGAGGGCTTCTTGGAACTGCCTTCCCCCAAACCTGGAGCCACTTCTGCTAGCTGAAACAGCAAATTTCAGAAGGTCATGAAGGCTTTTTGGAGCAGCCCTCCCCTAAAATTGGAGTCATTTCTTCCAGCTGAAACCCCAAATTCAGAAGGTCGTGAGGGCTTTTTGAAGCAGCCCTCCCACACAACTGGAGCTATTTCTGGTAGCTGAAATTGCAAATTTCAGAAGGTCGTGAGGGCTTTTGAGCAGCCCACACCAACATTTTAGCCATTTCAGCCAGCTGAAACCCAGAAATCCAGGAGGTTGTGAGGGCTTTTGGACCAGCCCTCCCAAAGCTGGAGCCATTTCTGCCTGCTGAAACCCAGAATTCCAGAAGGTCATAAGGGCTATTTGGACCACCCTCCCTGAAATTTGAGCCATTCTGCCAGCTGAATCCCTGAATTCCAGTAGGTTATGAAGGCTTTTGAAGCAGCCCTCCCAAAATTGGAGCCATTTCTGCCAGATGAAACCCTGAATTCCAGGAGGTTGTGAGGCTGTTTGTGCAGACCTCACCCAAAACTCGAAGCCATTTCTGCCAGCTGAAACCCCAAATTCAGAAGGTCGGGAGGGTTTCTTGGAGCTGCCCTACCCCAAAACTGGAGCCACTTCTTCTAGCTGAAATGGCAAATTTCATAAGGTCGTGAGGGCTTTTTGGAGCAGCCCTACATGAAAATTGAAGCCATTTCTGCCAGTTGAAACCCCAAATTCCAGGACGTTGTGAGGGCATTTTGGAGCAGCCCTCCCCAAAATTGAAGCTGTTTCTGCCAGCTGAAACCCTGAATTCCAGGAGGTTGTAAGGGCTTTTTGGAGCAGCCCTTCCCCAAAATTGGAGCCGTTTCTGCCAGCTGAAACACTGAATTCCAGGTGGTCGTGAGCGCTTTTGGAGCAGCCCTACACCAAAACTGGAGCCACTTCATCCAGTTGAAATCCCAAATTTCAGCAGATTGTGACGTTTTTGGAGCAACCTCCTCACAAAATGAAAGCTGTTTCTGCCAGATGAAGCCCTGAATTCCAGGAGGTTGTGAGGGCTGTTTGGAGCAGCCCTGCCAAAACTGGAGTCATTTCTCCCAGCTGAAACCTCAATTCAGAAGGTCGTGAGAGCTTTTGAGCTGACCTCCACAAAACTGGAGCCATTTCTCCCAGCTGAAACCTCAATTCAGAAGGTCTGAGAGCTTTTGGAGCTGACCTCCACCAAACTGGAGCCATTTCTGCTAGCAGAAATGGCAAATTCTGAAGGTCGTAAGGGTTTTTGGAGCAGCCTCCCAAAAATTATAGCCATTTCTGCAGCTGAATCCCAGAATTATAGAAGGTGGTGAGGCTTTTGGAGCAACCCTCCTAGAAATTGGAGCTGTTTCTGCCAGCTGAAACCGCAAATTCCAGGAGCCGTTACAGTTATTTGAAAAGCCCTCCCCAAAATGAGCCGTTCTTCAAGCTGAAACGACAAATTCCAGGAGGTCATGAGGGCTTTTGAGCAGCCCTCCCTGAAATTGGAGCCATTTCTGCCAGGTGAAACCCTGAATTCCAGGAGGTGATGAGGGTTTTTGGAAGACCTCCCAAAATTGGAGCCATTTCTGCCAGCTCAAACCCCAAATTCCATGGGGTCAAGAAGGCTTTTGGAGTGCCCTCCAAACCTGGAGCCATTTTGCCAGCTGAAATCTTGAATTCAGGAGGTTGTGAGGATTTTGGACCTGTCCTTCCCCAAAATTGTAGCCATTTCTGGCAGCGAACCCTCAAATTCCAGGAGGTTGTGAGGTTTTGGAGACAGCCTCCCCAAAATTGCAGCTGTTTCTGTCAAATGAAACCCTGAATTTCAGGAATTGTGAGGGCTGTTTTGAGCAACCTCCCAAACCTGGAGCCATTTCTGCCAGCTGAAACCCCAATTGAGGAGGTTGTGAGTGCTTTCTGGAGCTGCCTCCCCAAAGCTGGAGCCATTTCTGCCAGCTGAAACCCCAAATTCCAGGAGGTCATGAGGGATTTTGGGAGCTGCCCTCCCCTACAATTGGAGACATTTCTGCCAGCTGAAACCCCAAATTCCAGAAGGTCATGAGGCTTTGGAAAAGTCCTCCTCAAAATTGAGTCATTTGTGCCAGGTGAAACACTGAATTCCAGGAGGTCGTGAGCGCTTTTTGGAGCAGCCTAACACCAAAATTGGAGCCATTTCTGCCAGTTGAAATCCAAAATTCCAGGAGGTTGTGACAGATTTTTGGAGCCGCCTCCCTCACCAAAATTAGAGCCGTTTCTGCCTGATGAAACCCTGAATTCCAGGAGGTTGTGAGGGCTGTTTGGAGTAGCCCTCACCCAAAACTGGAGCCATTTTTGCCAGCTAAAACCCTGAATTCAGAAGGTCGGGAGGCTTCTTGGAACTGCCTTCCCCCAAACCTGGAGCCACTTCTGCTAGCTGAAACAGCAAATTTCAGAAGGTCATGAAGGCTTTTTGGAGCAGCCTTCCCCTAAAATTGGAGTCATTTCTTCCAGCTGAAACCCCAAATTCAGAAGGTCGTGAGGGCTTTTTGAAGCAGCCCTCCCACACAACTGGAGCTATTTCTGGTAGCTGAAATTGCAAATTTCAGAAGGTCGTGAGGGCTTTTTGGAGCAGCCCTACACCAACATTTTAGCCATTTCAGCCAGCTGAAACCCAGAAATCCAGGAGGTTGTGAGGGCTTTTTGGACCAGCCCTCCCAAAGCTGGAGCCATTTCTGCCTGCTGAAACCCAGAATTCCAGAAGGTCATAAGGGCTATTTGGACCACCCTTCCCCTGAAATTTGAGCCATTTCTGCCAGCTGAATCCCTGAATTCCAGTAGGTTATGAAGGCTTTTTGACGCAGCCCTCCCCCAAAATTGGAGCCATTTCTGCCAGATGAAACCCTGAATTCCAGGAGGTTGTGAGGGCTGTTTGTAGCAGACCTCACCCAAAACTGGAGCCATTTCTGCCAGCTGAAACCCCAAATTCAGAAGGTCGGGAGGGTTTCTTGGAGCTGCCCTACCCCAAACTGAGCCACTTCTTCTAGCTGAAATGGCAAATTTCATAAGGTCGTGAGGCTTTTGGAGCAGCCTCACATGAAATTGAAGCCATTTCTGCCAGTTGAAACCCCAAATTCCAGGACGTTGTGAGGGCATTTTGGAGCAGCCCTCCCCAAAATTGAAGCTGTTTCTGCCAGCTGAAACCCTGAATTCCAGGAGGTTGTAAGGGCTTTTTGGAGCAGCCCTTCCCCAAAATTGGAGCCGTTTCTGCCAGCTGAAACACTGAATTCCAGGTGGTCGTGAGCGCTTTTTGGAGCAGCCCTACACCAAAACTGGAGCCACTTCCGCCAGTTGAAATCCCAAATTTCAGCAGATTGTGACGGTTTTTTGGAGCAACCTCCCTCACAAAAATGAAAGCTGTTTCTGCCAGATGAAGCCCTGAATTCCAGAAGGTTGTGAGGGCTGTTTGGAGCAGCCCTCGCCCAAAACTGGAGTCATTTCTCCCAGCTGAAACCTCGAATTCAGAAGGTCGTGAGAGCTTTTTGGAGCTGACCTCCACCAAAACTGGAGCCATTTCTCCCAGCTGAAACCTCGAATTCAGAAGGTCGTGAGAGCTTTTTGGAGCTGACCTCCACCAAAACTGGAGCCATTTCTGCTAGCAGAAATGGCAAATTTCTGAAGGTCGTAAGGGTTTTTTGGAGCAGCCCTCCCAAAAATTATAGCCATTTCTGCCAGCTGAATCCCAGAATTATAGAAGGTGGTGAGGGCTTTTTGGAGCAGCCCTCCCTAGAAATTGGAGCTGTTTCTGCCAGCTGAAACCGCAAATTCCAGGAGGCCGTTACAGTTATTTGGAAAAGCCCTCCCCCAAAATTGGAGCCGTTTCTTCAAGCTGAAACGACAAATTCCAGGAGGTCATGAGGGCTTTTTGGAGCAGCCCTCCCCTGAAATTGGAGCCATTTCTGCCAGGTGAAACCCTGAATTCCAGGAGGTGATGAGGGTTTTTTGGAGAAGACCTCCCCAAAAATTGGAGCCATTTCTGCCAGCAGATACTCACAATTCCAGGAGGTTGTGAGGGAGTTTTGGAGCAGCCCACCCCAAAGCTGGGAGCCATTTCTGCCTGCTGAAACCCAGAATTCCAGGAGCTTATCAGGCTTTTTGGAGCAGCCTCCCGAAATTTGATCCATTTCTGCCAGCTGAAACCCCAAATTGCTGGAGGTCATGAGGGCTTTTGGAGCAGACCTCCCCAAAATTGGAGCCATTTCTGCCAGGCAAAACCCTGTATTCGAGGAGGTCATCAGGGCATTTTGGAGCAGCCCTCCTCTAAAATTGGAGCCATTTCTGCCAGCTGAAGACCCTAATTCCAGGGGGTCAAGAAGGCTTTGTGAAGTGCCCCACCAAACCTGGATCCATTTCTGCCAGCTGAAATCCAGAATTCCAGGAGGTCATGAGGGCTTTTTGGAGAAGTCCTGCCCCAAAATTGCAGCCGTTTCTGCCAACTGAAACTCCGAATTCCTGGAGGTTGTGAGGGCTTTTTGGAGCAGCCCCCTAGCCCAAAGCTGGAGCCATTTCTGCAGGCTGAATGCCAGAATTCCAGAAGTTGGTGAGGGCTTTTTGAAGCAGCCCTCCTGAAAATGGAGCAATTTCTGGCAGGTGAAACCCTGAATTCCAGGAGGTGATGAAGGTTTTTTGGAGCAGCCCTCCCCCAAAATTGGAGCCATTTCTGCCAGCTCAAACCCCAAATGCCATGGGGTCAAGAAGGCTTTTTGGAGTGCCCCTCCAAACCTGGAGCCATTTCTGCCAGCTGAAACCCAGAATTCCAGGAGGTCGTGAGGGAATTTTGGACCTGCCTTCCCCCAAAATTGGAGCCATTTCTGGCAGCCGAACCCACAAATTCCAGGAGGTTGTGAGGGCTTTTTGGAGCAGCCCTCCCTCAAACCTGGAGCCATTTCTGCCAGCTGAAACCCCAATTAAGGAGGTTGTGAGTGCTTTTGGAGCTTCCCTCCCCAAAAATATAACCATTTGGCCAGCTGAAACCCCAAATTCATGGAGGTCATGAGGGATTTTTGGAGCTGCCCTCCCCCACAATTGCAGCCATTTCTGACAGCTGAAACCCCAAATTCCAGAAGGTCATGAGGGCTTTTTGGACAAGCCCTCCCTCAAAATTGGAGCCATTTGTGCCAGCTGAAACAGTGAATTCCAGGAGGTCGTGAGCGCTTTTTGTATCAGCCCTACACCAAAATTGGAGCCATTTCTGCGAGTTGAAATCCAAAATTCTAGGAGGTGGTGATTGCTGTTTGGAGCTGCCTCCCTCGCCAAAATTAGAGCCATTTCTTCCAGATGAAACCCTGAATTCCAGGAGGTTGTGAGGGCTGTTTGGAGCAGCCCTCCCCCAAAACTGGAGCCATTTCTGCCAGCTGAAACCCAATTCAGAAGGTCGGGAGGGCTTCTTGGAGCTGCCCTCCCACAAAACTGGAGCAGTTTCTGCTAGCTGAAACTGCAAATTTCAGAAGGTCGTGAGGGCTGTTTAGACAGCCCTACACCAAAATAAAGCCATTTCTGCCAGTTGAAACCCCAAATTCCAGGACGTTGTGAGGGTTTTGGAGCAGACCTCCATAAAGTGAAGCTGTTTCTGCCAGCTGAAACCATGAATTCCAGGAGGTTGTGAGGGCTTTTTGGAGCAGCCCTTCCCCAAAATTGGAGCCATGTCTGCCAGCTGAAACCTCAAATTCCAGGAGATCCTTAGGGCTTTTTGTATCAGCCCACCGCCCAAATTGGAGCCATTTCTGCCAGTTGAAACCTAGAATTCCTGGAGGTTGTGTGGGCTTTTTGGAGCAACTCCCTAGCCCAAAGCAGGAGCCATTTCTGTCAGCTGAATCCCAGAATTCCAGAAGTTGGCGAGGGCTTTTTGGAGCAACCCTCCCCTAAATTGGAGCTGTTTCTGCCAGCTGAAATCCCAAATTCAAGAGGTCGTGAGGTTATTTGGAAAAGCCCTCCACCCAAATTGGAGTAGTTTCTGCTAGCTGAAAACCGAATTCAGGAGGTCATGAGGGCTTTTGGGCAGCCCTCCCACAACATTGGAGCCATTTCTGCCAGCTGAAATCTCAAATTCCAGGAGATTCTGAGGGCTTTTGGAGCAGCCCTCCCCAGAATTGGAGCCACTTCTGCCATCTGAAACCCAGAATTCCAGGAGGTTGTGAGGGTTTTTGGACTAGCCTCACAAAGCTGGAGCCATTTCTGCCAGCTGAACCCAGAATTCCAGGAGGTCATGAGGCTTTTGGACCAGCCCTCTCCCGAAGTGGAGCCATTTCTGCAGCTGAATCCCTGAATTCCAGTAGGTTATGAAGGCTTTTGGAGCAGCCCTCCCCAAAATTGGAGCCATTTCTGCCAGCTGAGACCACACAAATTCCAGGAGGTCGTCATGGCTTTTTGGAGCAGCCTTCCAACAAAATTGGAGCCGTTTCTGCCAGTTTAAACCCTGAATTCCATGAGGTAATGAGGTCTTTTTGGAGCAGACATCCACCAAAATTGCAGCTGTTTCTGTGAGCTGAAGCCCTGAATTCCAGGAGGTCACGAGGTCTTTTTGGAGCAGCCCTCCCAATAAATTGGAGCCATTTCTACAAGTTGAATCCCAGAATTCCATGAGGTTGTGAGTGCTTTTTGGAGCAGCCCCACCAAAGATGGAGCCATTTCTGCCAGCTGAAAACTAGAATTCCAGGAGGTCGTGAGGGCTTCTTGGAGCAGCCCTCCCCAAAATTGAAGCCATTTCTGCCAGTTGAAACCCTGCATTTCAGGAGGTTGTGAGGGCTTTTTGTAGCAGTACTCCCCCAAAATAGTAGCCATTTCTGCCAGCTGAAAACCCAAATTCCAGAAAGTCAGGAAGGTTTTCTGGAGTGACCCCATCCCCCCAAGCCTGAAGCCATTTCTGCCAGCTGATACCCAGAATCCAAGGAGATTGTGAGGTGTTTTTGGAGAAGCCCTACCCCAAAATTGGAGCCATTTCTGCAAGCTGAAACCCTAAATTCCTGGAAGTTGTGAGGGCTTTTTTGAGCATCCCCCTAGTAGAAAGCTGGAGCCATTTCTACCAGCTGAATCCCAGAATTACAGAAAGTGGTGAGGGCTTTTTGGAGCAGCCCTCCCCCAAAATTGGAGCTGTTTCTGCTAGCTGAAACCCCAAATTCAGGAGGCCATGATGGTTATTTGGAAAAGCCCTGCCCCAAAATTGGAGCCATTTCTTCGAGCTGAAATGACAAATTCCAGGAGGTCATGAGGCTTTTCTATCAGCCCTCCCCAAAATTGAGCCATTTCTGCTGCAGAAACCCACAATTCAGGAGGTTGCGAGGGTGTTTGGAGCAGCCCCTCCCCAAAGCTGGAGCCATTTCTGCTAGCTGAAACCCAGAATTCCAGGAGGTCGTGAGGGCTTTTTGGAGCAGCCCTCCCCAAAATTGGAGCCAGTTCTGCCAGGTGAACCTTGAATTCAAGGAGGTCATAGGCTTTGTAGCAGCCCTCCTCCAAAATTGAGTCATTTCTGCCAGCTGAAAACCTTAATTCCAGGGGTTGTGATGGCTTTTGGAGCAGCTCTAGCCTAAAGCTGGAGCCATTTCTGAAGGCTAAATGCCAGAATTCCAGAAGCTGGTGAGGGCTTTTTGGAGTGGCCCTCCCCTGAAAATGGAGCCAATTCTGCCAGGTGAAACCCTGAATTCCAAGAGGTGATGAGGGTTTTTTGGAGCAGCCCTCCCCCAAAATTGGAGCCATTTCTGCCAGCTCAAACCCCAAATTCCATGGGATCAAGAAGGCTTTTTGGAGTGCCCCTCCAAACCTGGAGCCATTTCTGCCAGCTGAAACCTAGAATTCCAGGCGGTCGTGGGGGATTTTTGGACCTGTCCTCCCCAAAATTGGAGCCATTTCTGGCAGCCGAACCCTCAAATTCCAGGCGGTTGTGAGGGCTTTTTGGAGCAGCCCTCCCCAAAATTGGAGCTGTTTCAGTCAAATGAAACCCTGAATTTTAGGAGATTGTGAGGGCTGTTTGGAGCAACCCTCCCCAAACCTGGAGCCATTTCTGCCAGCTGAAACCCCCAATTGAGGAGGTTGTGAGTGCTTTTTGGAGCTGCCCTCCCCCAAAACTGGAGCCATTTCTGCCAGCTGAAACCCCAAATTCCAGAAGGTCATGAGGGCTTTTTGGAAAAGTCCTCCCTCAAAATTGGAGTCATTTGTGCCAGGTGAAACACTGAATTCCAGGAAGTCGTGAGCGCTTTTTGGAGCAGCCTTACACCAAAATTGGAGACATTTCTGCCAGTTGAAATATAAAATTCCAGGAGGTTGTGATAGATTCTTGGAGCCACCTCCCTCACCAAAATTAGAGCCGTTTCTGCCAGATGAAACCCTGAATTCCAGGAGGTTGTGAGGGCTGTTTGTAGCAGACCTCACCCAAAACTCAAGCCATTTCTGCCAGCTGAAACCCCAAATTCAGAAGGTCGGAGGGTTTCTTGGAGCTGCCCTACCCCAAAACTGGAGCCACTTCTTCTAGCTGAAATGGCAAATTTCATAAGGTCGTGAGGGCTTTTGGAGCAGCCACATGAAAATTGAAGCCATTTCTGCCAGTTGAAACCCCAAATTCCAGGACGTTGTGAGGGCATTTGGAGCAGCCCTCCCAAAATTGAAGCTGTTTCTGCCAGCTGAAACCCTGAATTCAGGAGGTTGTAAGGCTTTTTAGACAGCCCTTCCCCAAATGGAGCCGTTTCTGCCAGCTGAAACACTGAATTCAGGTGGTCGTGGAGCTTTTGGAGCAGCCCTACACCAAAACTGGAGCCACTTCCATCAGTTGAAATCCCAAATTTCAGCAGATTGTGACGTTTTTTGGAGCAACCTCCCTCACAAAAATGAAAGCTGTTTCTGCCAGATGAAGCCCTGAATTCCAGGAGGTTGTGAGGGCTGTTTGGGCAGCCCCGCCCAAAACTGAGTCATTTCTCCCAGCTGAAACCTCGAATTCAGAAGGTCGTGAGAGCTTTTTGGAGCTGACCTCCACCAAAACTGGAGCCATTTCTCCCAGCTGAAACCTCGAATTCAGAAGGTCGTGAGAGCTTTTTGGAGCTGACCTCCACCAAAACTGGAGCCATTTCTGCTAGCAGAAATGGCAAATTTCTGAAGGTCGTAAGGGTTTTTTGGAGCAGCCCTCCCCAAAAATTATAGCCATTTCTGCCAGCTGAATCCCAGAATTATAGAAGGTGGTGAGGGCTTTTTGGAGCAGCCCTCCCTAGAAATTGGAGCTGTTTCTGCCAGCTGAAACCGCAAATTCCAGGAGGCCGTTACAGTTATTTGGAAAAGCCCTCCCCCAAAATTGGAGCCGTTTCTTCAAGCTGAAACGACAAATTCCAGGAGGTCATGAGGGCTTTTTGGAGCAGCCCTCCCCTGAAATTGGAGCCATTTCTGCCAGGTGAAACCCTGAATTCCAGGAGGTGATGAGGGTTTTTTGGAGAAGCCCTCCCAAAAATTGGAGCCATTTCTGCCAGCTCAAACCCCAAATTCCATGGGGTCAAGAAGGCTTTTTGGAGTGCCCCTCCAAACCTGGAGCCATTTTTGCCAGCTGAAATCTTGAATTCCAGGAGGTTGTGAGGGATTTTTGGACCTGTCCTTCCCCAAAATTGTAGCCATTTCTGGCAGCGAACCCTCAAATTCAGGAGGTTGTGAGGGTTTTGGAGCAGCCCTCCCCAAAATTGCAGCTGTTTCTGTCAAATGAAACCCTGAATTTCAGGAGATTGTGAGGGCTGTTTTGAACCCTCCCCAAACCTGGAGCCATTTCTGCCAGCTGAAACCCCCAATTGAGGAGGTTGTGAGTGCTTTCTGGAGCTGCCTCCCCCAAAGCTGGAGCCATTTCTGCCAGCTGAAACCCCAAATTCCAGGAGGTCATGAGGGATTTTGGGAGCTGCCCTCCCCCACAATTGGAGACATTTCTGCCAGCTGAAACCCCAAATTCAGAAGGTCATGAGGCCTTTTTGGAAAAGTCCTCCCTCAAAATTGGAGTCATTTGTGCCAGGTGAAACACTGAATTCCAGGAGGTCGTGAGCGCTTTTTGGAGCAGCCTAACACCAAAATTGGAGCCATTTCTGCCAGTTGAAATCCAAAATTCCAGGAGGTTGTGACAGATTTTTGGAGCCGCCTCCTCACAAAATTAGAGCGTTTCTGCCTGATGAAACCCTGAATTCCAGGAGGTTGTGAGGGCTGTTTGAGTAGCCCTCACCCAAAACTGGAGCCATTTTGCCAGCTAAAACCCTGAATTCAGAAGGTCGGGAGGGCTTCTTGGAACTGCCTCCCCAAACCTGGAGCCACTTCTGCTAGCTGAAACAGCAAATTTCAGAAGGTCATGAAGGCTTTTTGAGCAGCCTCCCTAAAATTGGAGTCATTTCTTCCAGCTGAAACCCCAAATTCAGAAGGTCGTGAGGGCTTTTGAAGCAGCCCTCCACACAACTGGAGCTATTTCTGGTAGCTGAAATTGCAAATTTCAGAAGGTCGTGAGGGCTTTTGGAGCAGCCCTACACCAACATTTTAGCCATTTCAGCCAGCTGAGACCCAGAAATCAGGAGGTTGTGAGGGCTTTTTGGACCAGCCCTCCCAAAGCTGGAGCCATTTCTGCCTGCTGAAACCCAGAATTCCAGAAGGTCATAAGGGCTATTTGGACCACCCTTCCCCTGAAATTTGAGCCATTTCTGCCAGCTGAATCCCTGAATTCCAGTAGGTTATGAAGGCTTTTTGGCGCAGCCTTCCCCCAAAATTGGAGCCATTTCTGCCAGATGAAACCCTGAATTCCAGGAGGTTGTGAGGGCTGTTTGTAGCAGACCTCACCCAAAACTCGAGCCATTTCTGCCAGCTGAAACCCCAAATTCAGAAGGTCGGGAGGGTTTCTTGGAGCTGCCCTACCCCAAAACTGGAGCCACTTCTTCTAGCTGAAATGGCAAATTTCATAAGGTCGTGAGGGCTTTTTGGAGCAGCCCTACATGAAAATTGAAGCCATTTCTGCCAGTTGAAACCCCAAATTCCAGGACATTGTGAGGGCATTTTGGAGCAGCCCTCCCCAAAATTGAAGCTGTTTCTGCCAGCTGAAACCCTGAATTCCAGGAGGTTGTAAGGGCTTTTTGGAGCAGCCCTTCCCCAAAATTGGAGCCGTTTCTGCCAGCTGAAACACTGAATTCCAGGTGGTCGTGAGCGCTTTTTGGAGCAGCCCTACACCAAAACTGGAGCCACTTCCGCCAGTTGAAATCCCAAATTTCAGCAGATTGTGACGGTTTTTTGGAGCAACCTCCCTCACAAAATGAAAGCTGTTTCTGCCAGATGAAGCCCTGAATTCCAGGAGGTTGTGAGGGCTGTTTGGAGCAGCCCTCGCCCAAAACTGGAGTCATTTCTCCCAGCTGAAACCTCGAATTCAGAAGGTCGTGAGAGCTTTTTGGAGCTGACCTCCACCAAAACTGGAGCCATTTCTCCCAGCTGAAACCTCAAATTCAGAAGGTCATGAGAGCTTTTTGGAGCTGACCTCCACCAAAACTGGAGCCATTTCTGCTAGCAGAAATGGCAAATTTCTGAAGGTCGTAAGGGTTTTTTGGAGCAGCCCTCCCCAAAAATTATAGCCATTTCTGCCAGCTGAATCCCAGAATTATAGAAGGTGGTGAGGGCTTTTTGGAGCAGCCCTCCCTAGAAATTGGAGCTGTTTCTGCCAGCTGAAACCGCAAATTCCAGGAGGCCGTTACAGTTATTTGGAAAAGCCCTCCCCCAAAATTGGAGCCGTTTCTTCAAGCTGAAATGACAAATTCCAGGAGGTCATGAGGGCTTTTTGGAGCAGCCCTCCCCTGAAATTGGAGCCATTTCTGCCAGGTGAAACCCTGAATTCCAGGAGGTGATGAGGTTTTTTTGGAGAAGACCTCCCAAAAATTGGAGCCATTTCTGCCAGCAGATACTCACAATTCCAGGAGGTTGTGAGGGAGTTTTGGAGCAGCCCACCCCAAAGCTGGAGCCATTACTGCCAGCTGAAACCCAGAATTCCAGGAGCTCGTCAGGCTTTTTGGAGCAGCCCTCCCCCGAAATTTGATCCATTTCTGCCAGCTGAAACCCCAAATTCCTGGAGGTCGTGAGGGATTTTTGGAGCAGCCCTCCCCCAAAATTGGAGCCATTTCTGCCAGGTGAAACCCTGAATTCCAGTAGGTCATCAGGGCTTTTTGGAGCAGCCCTCCTCCAAAATTGGAGCCATTTCTGCCAGCTGAAATCCAGAATTCCAGAAGGTCATGAGGGCTTTTTGGAGAAGCCCTCCATCAAAATTGCAGCCGTTTCTGCCAACTGAAACTCCTAATTCCTGGAGGTTGTGAGGGCTTTTTGGAGCAGCCCCCTAGCCCAAAACTGGAGCCATTTCTGCAGGCTGAATGCCAAAATTCCAGAAGTTGGTGAGGGCTTTTTGAAGCAGCCCTCCCCTGAAATTGGAGCAATTTCTGGCAGGTGAAACCCTGAATTCCAGGAGGTGATGAGGGTTTTTTGGAGCAGCACTCCCCCAAAATTGGAGCCATTTCTGCCAGCTCAAACCCCAAATTCCATGGGGTCAAGAAGGCTTTTTGGAGTAACCCTCCAAACCTGGAGCCACTTCTGTCAGCTGAAACTCAGAATTCCAGGAGGTCATGAGGGATTTTTGGACCTGCCCTCCCCAAAATTGGAGCCATTTCTGGCAGCCGAACCCACAAATTCCAGGAGGTTGTGAGGGTTTTTGGAGCAGCCTACCCCCAAACCTGGAGCCATTTCTGCCTGCTGAAACCCCCAATTAAGGAGGTTGTGAGTGCTTTTTGGAGCTGCCCTCCCCCAAAACTATAACCATTTCGGCCAGCTGAAACCCCAAATTCATGGAGGTCATGAGGGATTTTTGGAGCTGCCCTCCCCCACAATTGCAGCCATTTCTGACAGCTGAAACCCCAAATTCCAGAAGGTCATGAGGGCTTTTTGGACAAGCCCTCCCTCAAAATTGGAGCCATTTGTGCCAGCTAAACAGTGAATTCCAGGAGGTCGTGGCGCTTTTGTATCAGCCCTACACCAAAATTGGAGCCATTTCTACAGTTGAAATCAAAATTCTAGGAGGTGGTGATTGCTGTTTGGAGCTGCCTCCCTCACCAAAATTAGAGCCATTTCTGCCAGATGAAACCCTGAATTCCAGGAGGTTGTGAGGGCTGTTTGGAGCAGCCCTCCCCCAAAACTGGAGCCATTTCTGCCAGCTGAAACCCCGAATTCAGAAGGTCGGGAGGGCTTCTTGGAGCTGCCCTCCCACAAAACTGGAGCAGTTTCTGCTAGCTGAAACTGCAAATTTCAGAAGGTCGTGAGGGCTGTTTGAAGCAGCCCTACACCAAAATTGAAGCCATTTCTGCCAGTTGAAACCCCAAATTCCAGGACATTGTGAGGGCTTTTTGGAGCAGACCTCCGTAAAATTGAAGCTGTTTCTGCCAGCTGAAACCATGAATTCCAGGAGCTTGTGAGGGCTTTTTGTAGCAGCCCTTCCCCAAAATTGGAGCCATTTCTGCCAGTTGAAACCTAGAATTCCTGGAGGTTGTGTGGGCTTTTTGGAGCAGCTCCCTAGCCCAAAGCTGGAGCCATTTCTGTCAGCTGAATCCCAGAATTCCAGAAGTTGGCGAGGGCTTTTTGGAGCAACCCTCCCCTAAATTGGAGCTGTTTCTGCCAGCTGAAATCCCAAATTCCAAGAGGTCGTGAGGGTTATTTGGAAAAGCCCTCCCCCCAAATTGGAGTAGTTTCTGCTAGCTGAAAACCTGAATTCCAGGAGGTCATGAGGGCTTTTTCTAGCAGCTCTCCCCCAAAATTGGAGCTATTTTGGCCAGTAGAAGCCCATAATTCCTGGAGGTTGTTAATGAGTTTTCTAACAGCCCCCAAAGCTGGAGCCATTTCTGCCAGCTGAAATGCACAATTCCAAGAGGTTATGAGGGCCTTTGGAGCAGCACCCTCAACCGAAACTGGAACCATTTCTGCCAGCTGAAATCCCAAATTCAGGAGGTCGTGAGGCTTTTGAGCAGCCCTCCCACAACATTGGAACATTTCTGCCAGCTGAAATCTCGAATTCTAGGAGATTCTGAGGGCTTTTGTAGCAGCCCTCCCCAGAATTGGAGCCACTTCTGCCAGCTGAAATCCAGAATTCCAGGAGGTTGTGAGGGCTTTTTGGACCAGCCCTCCCAAAGCTGGAGCCATTTCTGCCAGCTGAAACCCAGAATTCCAGAAGGTCGTGAGGGCTTTTTGGAACAGCCCTCCCCCGAAACTGGAGCCATTTCTGCCAGCTGAATCCCTGAATTCCAGTAGGTTATGAAGGCTTTTTGGAGCAGCCTCACCCCAAAATTGGAGCCATTTCTGCCAGCTGAAACCACACAAATTCCAGGAGGTCGTCATGGCTTTTTGGAGCAGCCTTCCCACAAAATTGGAGCCATTTCTGCCAGTTTAAACCCTGAATTCCAGGAGGTCACTAGGTCTTTTGGAGCAGCCCTCCCAATAAATTGGAGCTATTTCTGCAAGTTGAATCCCAGAATTCCAGGAGGTTGTGAGTGCTTTTTGGAGCAGCCCCACCAAAGATGGAGCCATTTCTGCCAGCTGAAAACTAGAATTCCAGGAGGTCATGAGGGCTTCTTGGAGCAGCCCTGCCCAAAATTGAAGCCATTTCTGCCAGTTGAAACCCTGCATTTCAGGAGGTTGTGAGGGCTTTTTGGAGCAGTACTCCCCCAAAATAGTAGCCATTTCTGCCAGCTGAAAACCCAAATTACATGATGGTTATGAGGGCTTTTTTGAGCAGCCCTCCCTCAAAATTAGAGCCATTTCTGTCAGCTGAAATCCCAAATTCCAGGAGGTCATGAAGGTTTTCTGGGTGACCCCATCCCTCAAGCCTGGAGCCATTTCTGCCAGCTGATACCCAGAATCCAAGGAGATTGTGAGGTGTTTTTGGAGAAGCCCTACCCCAAAATTGGAGCCATTTCTGCAAGCTGAAACCCTAAATTCCTGGAGGTTGTGAGGGCTTTTTTGAGCATCCCCCTAGTCCAAAGCTGGAGCCATTTCTGCCAGTTGAATCCCAGAATTACAGAAGGTGGTGAGGGCTTTTTGGAGCAGCCCTCCCCCAAAATTGGAGCTGTTTCTGCTAGCTGAAACCCCAAAATTCCTGGAGGCCATGATGGTTATTTGGAAAAGCCCTGCCCCAAAATTGGAGCCATTACTTCGAGCTGAAATGACGAATTCCTGGAGGTCATGAGGGCTTTTTCTATCAGCTCTCTACCAAAATTGCAGCCATTTCTGCCAGCAGAAACCCATAATTCCAGGAGGTTGTGAGGGAGTTTTGGAGCAGCCCCCTCCCCAAAAGCTGGAGCGATTTCTGCCAGCTGAAACCCAGAATTCCAGGAGGTCGTGAGGGCTTTTTGGAGCAGCCCACCCCCAAAATTGGAGCCATTTCTGCCAGGCGAAACCTTGAATTCAAGGAGGTCATAAGGCCTTTTTGTAGCAGCCCTCCTTCAAAATTGGAGTCATTTCTGCCTGCTGAAAACCTTAATTCCAGGGGGTTGTGATGGATTTTTGGAGCAGCGCTCTAGCCTAAAGCTGGAGCCATTTCTGAAGGCTAAATGCCAGAATTCCAGAAGCTGGTGAGGGCTTTTTGGAGCGGCCCTCCCCTGAAAATGGAGCCATTTCTGCCAGGTGAAACCCTGAATTCCAAGAGGTGATGAGGTTTTTGGGCAGCCTCCCCAAAATTGGAGCCATTTCTGCCAGCTCAAACCCCAAATTCCATGGGATCAAGAATGCTTTTTGGAGTGCCCCTCCAAACCTGGAGCCATTTCTGCCAGCTGAAACCTAGAATTCCAGGTGGTCGTGAGGGATATTTGGACCTGTCCTCCCCAAAATTGGAGCCATTTCGGCAGCCGAACCCTCAAATTCCAGGAGGTTGTGAGGGCTTTTTAGAGCAGCCCTCCCCAAAATTGCAGCTGTTTCTGTCAAATGAAACCCTGAATTTTAGGAGATTGTGAGGGCTGTTTGGAGCAACCCTCCCCCAAACCTGGAGCCATTTCTGCCAGCTGAAACCCCCAATTGTGGAGGTTGTGAGTGCTTTTTGGAGCTGCCCTCCCCCAAAACTGGAGCCATTTCTGCCAGCTGAAACCTCAAATTCCAGGAGGTCATGAGGGGATTTCAGGAGCTGCCCTCCCCCACAATTGGAGACATTTCAGCCAGCTGAAACCCCAAATTCCGAAGGTCATGAGGGCTTTTTGGAAAAGTCCTCAACTCAAAATTGGAGTCATTTGTGCCAGGTGAAACACTGAATTCCAGGAAGTCATGAGCGCTTTTTGGAGCAGCCTTACACCAAAATTAGAGCCATTTCTGCCAGTTGAAATCCAAAATTCCAGGAGGTTGTGACAGATTTTTGGAGCCGCCTCCCTCACCAAAATTAGAGCCGTTTCTTCCAGATGAAACCCTGAATTCCAGGAGGTTGTGAGGGCTGTTTGGAGCAGCCCTCACCCAAAATCTGGAGCCATTTCTGCCAGCTGAAACCCCAAATTCAGAAGGTCGGGAGGGCTTCTTGGAGCTGCCCTCCCCCAAAACTGGAGCCACTTCTAGCTGAAACGTCAAATTTCAGAAGGTCGTGAGGGCTTTTTGGAGCAGCCCTACATGAAAATTGAAGCTGTTTCTGCCAGTTGAAACCCCAAATTCCAGGACGTTGTGAGGGCATTTTGGAGCAGCCCTCCCCAAAATTGAAGCTGTTTCTGCCAGCTGAAACCCTGAATTCCAGGAGGTTGTAAGGGCTTTTTGGAGCAGCCCTTCCCCAATATTTGAGCCGTTTCTGCAAGCTGAAACACTGAATTCCAGGTAGTCATGAGCGCTTTTTGGAGCAGCCCTACACCAAAACTGGAGCCACTTCTGCCAGATGAAATCCCAAATTTCAGCAGATTGTGACGGTTTTTTGGAGCAACCTCCTTCACGAAATGAAAGCTGTTTCTGCCAGATGAAGCCCTGAATTCCAGGAGGTTGTGAGGGCTGTTTGGAGCTGACCTCCACCAAAACTGGAGCCATTTCTCCTAGCAGATATGGCAAATTTCAAAAGGTCGTAAGGGTTTTTTGGAGCAGCCCTCCCCAAAAATTGAAGCCATTTCTGCCAGCTGAATCCCAGAATTATAGAAGGTGGGGAGGGCTTTTTGGAGCAGCTCTCCCTAGAAATTGGAGCTGTTTCTGCCAGCTGAAACCCCAAATTCCAGGAGGCCATGAGAGTTATTTGGAAAAGCCTTCCCCCAAAATTGGAGCCGTTTCTTCAAGCTGAAATGACGAATTCCAGGAGGTCATGAGGGCTTTTTGCAGCAGCCATCCCCTGAAATTGGAGCCATTTCTGCCAGGTGAAACCCTGAATTCCAGGAGGTGATGAGGGTTTTTTGGAGAAGCCCTCCCCAAAAATTGGAGCCATTTCTGCCTGCTCAAACCCAAAATTCCATTGGGTCAATAAGGCTCGTTGGAGTGCCCCTCCAAACCTGGAGCCATTTCTGCCAGCTGAAACAGAATTCCAGGAGGTCGTGAGGAATTTTTGGACCTGTCCTCCCTCAAAATTGTAGCCATTTCTGGCAGCCGAACCCTCAAATTCCAGGAGGTTGTGAGGGCTTTTTGGAGCAGCCCTCCCCAAAATTGCAGCTGTTTCTGTCAAATGAAACCCTGAATTTCAGGAGATTGTGAGGGCTGTTTGGAGCAACCCTCCCCCAAACCTGGAGCCATTTCTGCCAGCTGAAACCCCCAATTGAGGAGGTTGTGAGTGCTTTTTGGAGCTGCCCTCCCCCAAAGCTGGAGCCATTTCTGCCAGCTGAAACCCCAAATTCCAGGAGGTCATGAGGGATTTTGGGAGCTGCCCTCCCCCACAATTGGAGACATTTCTGCCAGCTGAAACCCCACATTCCCGAAGGTCATGAGGGCTTTTTGGAAAAGTCCTCCCTCAAAATTGGAGTCATTTGTGCCAGGTGAAACACTGAATTCTAGGAGGTCGTGAGCGCTTTCTGGATCAGCCTTACACCAAAAATGGAGCCATTTCTGCCTGTTGAAAACCAAAATTCCAGGAGGTTGTGACAGATTTTTGGAGCCGCCTCCCTCACCAAAATTAGAGC
The DNA here is from genome assembly GCA_016271365.2 of Neoceratodus forsteri. NCBI lineage: Eukaryota > Metazoa > Chordata > Ceratodontiformes > Ceratodontidae > Neoceratodus > Neoceratodus forsteri. The sequence continues at coordinate 743,810,135 of CM057449.1, forward strand.
TGTTTCTGCCAGATGAAACCCTGAATTCCAGGAGGTTGTGAGGGCTGATTGGAGCAGCCCTCACCCAAAACTGGAGCCATTTCTGCCAGCTAAAACCCCGAATTCAGAAGGTCGGGAGGGCTTCTTGGAGCTGCCCTCCCTAAAACTGGAGCCACTTCTGCTAGCTGAAACAGCAAATTTCAGAAGGTCGTGAGGGCTTTTTGGAACAGCCCTCCCATAAAATTGGAGTCATTTCTTCCAGCTGAAACCCCAAATTCAGAAGGTCGTGAGGGCTTTTTGAAGCAGCCCTCCCACACAACTGGAGCAATTTCTGGTAGCTGAAACGACAAATTTCAGAAGGTCATGAGGGCTTTTTGGAGCAGCCCTACACCAACATTAGAGCCATTTCTGCCCGCTGAAATCCCGAATTCCAGGAGATCCTGAGGGCTTTTTGGAGCAGCCCTCCCCCAGAATTGGAGCCAATTCTGCCAGTTGAAACCCAGAAATCCAGGAGTTTGTGAGGCCTTTTTGGACCAGCCCTCCCAAAGCTGGAGCCATTTCTGCCTGCTGAAACCTAGAATTCCAGAAGGTCATGAGGGCTATTTGGACCACCCTTCCCCTGAAATTGGAGCCATTTCTGCCAGCTGAATCCCTGAATTCCAGTAGGTTATGAAGGCTTTTTGGAGCAGCCCTCACCCAAAATTGGAGCCATTTCTGCCAGCTGAAACCACCCAAATTCCAGGAGGTCGTCAGGTCTTTTTGGAGCAGCCTTCCCACAAAATTGGAGCTATTTCTGCCAGTTTAAACTCTGCAATCCATGAGGTCATGAGGTCTTTGTGGAGCAGCCTTCCCCCAAAATTGCAGCTGTTTCTGCAAGCTGAAGCCATGAATTCCAGGAGGTCATGAAGGCTTTTTGGAGCAGCCCTCCCCCAAAACTGGAGCTGTTTCTGTGAGCTGAAACTCTGAATTCCAGGAGGTCATGAGGGCTTTTTGGAGCAGCCCTCCCAATAAATTGGAGCCATTTCTGCCAGTTGAAACCCAGAATTCCAGGAGGTTGTGAGAGCTTTTTGGAGCAGCCCCACCAAAGCTGGAGCCATTTCTGCCAGCTGAAACCTAGAATTCCAGTAGGTCATGAGGGCTTCATGGAGCAGGCCTCCTCCAAAATTGAAGACATTTCTGCCAGTTGAAACCCTGAATTCCAGGAGGTTGTGAGGTCTTTTTGGAGCAGCGCTCCCCTAAAATAGGAGCCATTTCTACCAGGTGAAACCCCAAATTCCATGAGGTTATGAGGGCTTTGTCGAGCTGCCAACCCCCAAAATTAGAGTCATTTCTGCCAGCGGAAACCACAAATTCCAGGAGGTCATAAAGGCTTTCTTGAGTGACCCCATCCCCCCAAGCCTGGAGCCATTTCTGCCAGCTGAAACCCAGAATCCAAGGAGATCACGAGAAGTTTTTGGAGAAGCCCTCCCCCAAAATTGTAGCCATTTATGAAATCTGAAAACCCGAATTCCTGGAGGTTGTGTGGGCTTTTTGGAGCAGCCCCCCTAGTTCAAAGCTGGAGCTATTTCTGCCAGCTGAATCCCAGAATTACAGAAGGTGGTGAGGACTTATTGGAGCAGCTCTCCCCCTGAAATTGGAGCTGTTTCTGCCAGCTGAAACCCGAAATTCCAGAAGGCCGTGAGAGTTATTTGGAAAAGCCCTCCCCCAAAATTGGAGCCGTTTCTTCGAGTTGAAACGATGAATTCCAGGAGGTCATGAGGGCTTTTTGTAGCAGCCCTCCCCCAAAATTGGAGCCATTTCTGCCAGCAGATACTCACAATTCCAGGAGGTTGTGAGGGAGTTTTGGAGCAGCCCACCCCAAAGCTGGAGCCATTTCTGCCTGCTGAAACCCAGAATTCCAGGAGCTTATCAGGCTTTTTGGAGCAGCCCTCCCCCGAAATTTGATCCATTTCTGCCAGCTGAAACCCCAAATTGCTGGAGGTCATGAGGGCTTTTTGGAGCAGACCTCCCCCAAAATTGGAGCCATTTCTGCCAGGCAAAACCCTGTATTCGAGAGGTCATCAGGGCATTTTGGGCAGCCCTTCTCCAAAATTGGAGCCATTTCTGCCAGCTGAAGACCCTAAATCCCGGGGCTCAAGAAGGCTTTGTGATGTGCCCCCAAACCTGGATCCATTTCTGCCAGCTGAAATCCAGAATTCCAGGAGGTCATGAGGGCTTTTTGGAGAAGCACTCCCCCAAAATTGAAGCCGTTTCTGCCAACTGAAACTCCGAGTTCCTGGAGGTTGTGAGGGCTTTTTGGAGCAGCCCCCTAGCCCAAAACTGGAGCCATTTCTGCAGGCTGAATGCCAGAATTCCAGAAGTTGGTGAGGGCTTTTTGAAGCAGCCCTCCCCTGAAATTGGAGCAATTTCTGGCAGGTGAAACCCTGAATTCCAGGAGGTGATGAGGGTTTTGGAGCAGCACTCCCCAAAATTGGAGCCATTTCTGCCAGCTCAAACCCCAAATTCCATGGGGTCAAGAAGGCTTTTGGAGTGACCCTCAAACCTGGAGCAACTTCTGCCAGCTGAAACTCAGAATTCCAGGAGGTTATGAGGATTTTGGACCTGTACTCCCCAAAATTGGAGCCATTTCTGGCAGCTGAACCCACAAATTCCAGGAGGTTGTGAGGGTTTTTTGGAGCAGCCCTCCCCCAAACCAGGAGCCATTTCTGCCTGCTGAAACCCCCAATTAAGGAGGTTGTGAGTGCTTTTTGGAGCTTCCCTCCCCCAAAAATATAGCCATTTCGGCCAGCTGAAACCCCAAATTCATGGAGGTCATGAGGGATTTTTGGAGCTGCCCTCCCCCACAATTGCAGCCATTTCTGCCAGCTGAAACCCCGAATTCCAGAAGGTCATGAGGGCTTTTTGGACAAGCCCTCCCTCAAAATTGGAGCCATTTGTGCCAGCTGAAACAGTGAATTCCAGGAGGTCGTGAGCGCTTTTTGTATCAGCCCTACACCAAAATTGGAGCCATTTCTGCCAGTTGAAATCCAAAATTCTAGGAGGTTGTGATTGCTGTTTGGAGCCGCCTCCCTCACCAAAATTAGAGCCATTTCTGCCAGATGAAACCCTGAATTCCAGGAGGTTGTGAGGGCTGTTTGGAGCAGCCCTCCCCAAAACTGGAGCCATTTCTGCCAGCTGAACCCAAATTCAGAAGGTCGGGAGGGCTTCTTGGAGCTGCCCTCCCCCAAAACTGGAGCAGTTTCTGCTAGCTGAAACTGCAAATTTCAGAAGGTCGTGAGGGCTGTTTGAAGCAGCCCTACACCAAAATTGAAGCCATTTCTGCCAGTTGAAACCCCAAATTCCAGGACGTTGTGAGGGTTTTGGAGCAGACCTCCGCAAAATTGAAGCTGTTTCTGCCAGCTGAAACCATGAATTCCAGGAGGTTGTGAGGGCTTTTTGGAGCAGCCCTTCCCCAAAATTGGAGCCATGTCTGCCAGCTGAAACCTCAAATTCCAGGAGATCCTTAGGGCTTTTTGTATCAGCCCACCGCCCAAATTGGAGCCATTTCTGCCAGTTGAAACCTAGAATTCCTGGAGGTTGTGTGGGCTTTTTGGAGCAACTCCCTAGCCCAAAGCAGGAGCCATTTCTGTCAGCTGAATCCCAGAATTCCAGAAGTTGGCGAGGGCTTTTTGGAGCAACCCTCCCCTAAATTGGAGCTGTTTCTGCCAGCTGAAATCCCAAATTCCAAGAGGTCGTGAGGGTTATTTGGAAAAGCCCTCCACCCAAATTGGAGTAGTTTCTGCTAGCTGAAAACCCGAATTCCAGGAGGTCATGAGGGCTTTTTGGAGCAGCCCTCCCACAACATTGGAGCCATTTCTGCCAGCTGAAATCTCAAATTCCAGGAGATTCTGAGGGCTTTTTGGAGCAGCCCTCCCCCAGAATTGGAGCCACTTCTGCCAGCTGAAACCCAGAATTCCAGGAGGTTGTGAGGGTTTTTGGACCAGCCTCACAAAGCTGGAGCCATTTCTGCCAGCTGAAACCCAGAATTCAGAAGGTCATGAGGGCTTTTGGACCAGCCCTCTCCGAGTGGAGCCATTTCCTGCCAGCTGAATCCCTGAATTCCAGTAGGTTATGAGAGGCTTTTTGGAGCAACCCTCCCCAAAATTGGAGCCATTTCTGCCAGCTGAAACCACACAAATTCAGGAGGTCGTCATGGCTTTTTGGAGCAGCCTTCCAACAAAATTGGAGCCTTTCTGCCAGTTTAAACCCTGAATTCCATGAGGTAATGAGGTCTTTTGAGACAGACATCCACCAAAATTGCAGCTGTTTCTGTGAGCTGAAGCCCTGAATTCCAGGAGGTCACGAGGTCTTTTTGAGCAGCCCTCCCAATAAATTGGAGCCATTTCTACAAGTTGAATCCCAGAATTCCATGAGGTTGTGAGTGCTTTTGGAGCAGCCCACCAAAGATGGAGCCATTTCTGCCAGCTGAAAACTAGAATTCCAGGAGGTCGTGAGGCTTCTTGGAGCAGCCCTCCCAAAATTGAAGCCATTTCTGCCAGTTGAAACCCTGCATTTCAGGAGGTTGTGAGGGCTTTTTGTAGCAGTACTCCCCAAAATAGTAGCCATTTCTGCCAGCTGAAACCCAAATTCCAGAAAGTCAGGAAGGTTTTCTGGGTGACCCCATCCCCAAGCCTGAAGCCATTTCTGCCAGCTGATACCCAGAATCCAAGGAGATTGTGAGGTGTTTTGGAGAAGCCCTACCCCAAAATTGGAGCCATTTCTGCAAGCTGAAACCCTAAATTCCTGGAAGTTGTGAGGGCTTTTGAGCATCCCCTAGTAGAAAGCTGGAGCCATTTCTACCAGCTGAATCCCAGAATTACAGAAAGTGGTGAGGGCTTTTTGGAGCAGCCTCCCCAAAATTGGAGCTGTTTCTGCTAGCTGAAACCCCAAATTCAGGAGGCCATGATGGTTATTTGGAAAAGCCCTGCCCCAAAATTGGAGCCATTTCTTGAGCTGAAATGACAAATTCAGGAGGTCATGAGGCTTTTCTATCAACCCTCCCCAAAATTGTAGCCATTTCTGCCAGCAGAAACCCACAATTCAGGAGGTTGCGAGGGTGTTTGGAGCAGCCCTCCCCAAAGCTGGAGCCATTTCTGCTAGCTGAAACCCAGAATTCCAGGAGGTCGTGAGGGCTTTTTGGAGCAGCCCTCCCCCAAAATTGGAGCCAGTTCTGCCAGGTGAAACCTTGAATTCAAGGAGGTCATAAGGGCTTTTTGTAGCAGCCCTCCTCCAAAATTGGAGTCATTTCTGCCAGCTGAAAACCTTAATTCCAGGGGGTTGTGATGGCTTTTTGGAGCAGCGCTCTAGCCTAAAGCTGGAGCCATTTCTGAAGGCTAAATGCCAGAATTCCAGAAGCTGGTGAGGGCTTTTTGGAGCGGCCCTCCCCTGAAAATGGAGCCAATTCTGCCAGGTGAAACCCTGAATTCCAAGAGGTGATGAGGGTTTTGAGCAGCCTCCCCAAAATGGAGCCATTTCTGCCAGCTCAAAGCCCAAATTCCATGGGATCAAGAAGGCTTTTGGAGTGCCCTCCAAACCTGGAGCCATTTCTGCCAGCTGAAACCTAGAATTCCAGGCGGTCGTGAGGTTTTGGACCTGTCCTCCCAAAATTGGAGCCATTTCTGGCAGCCGAACCTCAAATTCCAGGCGGTTGTGAGGCTTTTTGGAGCAGCCCTCCCAAATTGGAGCTGTTTCAGTCAAATGAAACCCTGAATTTTAGGAGATTGTGAGGGCTGTTTGAGCAACCTCCCCAAACCTGGAGCCATTTCTGCCAGCTGAAACCCCAATTGAGGAGGTTGTGAGTGCTTTTGGAGCTGCCTCCCCAAAACTGGAGCCATTTCTGCCAGCTGAAACCCCAAATTCCAGAAGGTCATGAGGGCTTTTGGAAAAGTCCTCCTCAAATTGGAGTCATTTGTGCCAGGTGAAACACTGAATTCCAGGAAGTCGTGGCGCTTTTTGGAGCAGCCTTACACCAAAATTGGAGACATTTCTGCCAGTTGAAATATAAAATTCCAGGAGGTTGTGATAGATTCTTGGAGCCACCTCCCTCACCAAAATTAGAGCCGTTTCTGCCAGATGAAACCCTGAATTCCAGGAGGTTGTGAGGGCTGTTTGTAGCAGACCTCACCCAAAACTCGAGCCATTTCTGCCAGCTGAAACCCCAAATTCAGAAGGTCGGGAGGGTTTCTTGGAGCTGCCCTACCCCAAAACTGGAGCCACTTCTTCTAGCTGAAATGGCAAATTTCATAAGGTCGTGAGGGCTTTTTGGAGCAGCCCTACATGAAAATTGAAGCCATTTCTGCCAGTTGAAACCCCAAATTCCAGGACGTTGTGAGGGCATTTTGGAGCAGCCCTCCCCAAAATTGAAGCTGTTTCTGCCAGCTGAAACCCTGAATTCCAGGAGGTTGTAAGGGCTTTTTGGAGCAGCCCTTCCCCAAAATTGGAGCCGTTTCTGCCAGCTGAAACACTGAATTCCAGGTGGTCGTGAGCGCTTTTTGGAGCAGCCCTACACCAAAACTGGAGCCACTTCTGCCAGTTGAAATCCCAAATTTCAGCAGATTGTGACGGTTTTTTGGAGCAACCTCCCTCACAAAAATGAAAGCTGTTTCTGCCAGATGAAGCCCTGAATTCCAGGAGGTTGTGAGGGCTGTTTGGAGCAGCCCTCGCCCAAAACTGGAGTCATTTCTCCCAGCTGAAACCTCGAATTCAGAAGGTCGTGAGAGCTTTTTGGAGCTGACCTCCACCAAAACTGGAGCCATTTCTCCCAGCTGAAACCTCGAATTCAGAAGGTCGTGAGAGCTTTTTGGAGCTGACCTCCACCAAAACTGGAGCCATTTCTGCTAGCAGAAATGGCAAATTTCTGAAGGTCGTAAGGGTTTTTTGGAGCAGCCTCCCAAAAATTATAGCCATTTCTGCCAGCTGAATCCCAGAATTATAGAAGGTGGTGAGGGCTTTTGGAGCAGCCCTCCTAGAAATGGAGCTGTTTCTGCCAGCTGAAACCGCCAAATTCAGGAGGCCGTTACAGTTATTTGGAAAAGCCCTCCCCAAAATTGGAGCCGTTTCTTCAAGCTGAAACGACAAATTCAGGAGGTCATGAGGGCTTTTGGAGCAGCCTCCCTGAAATGGAGCCATTTCTGCCAGGTGAAACCCTGAATTCCAGGAGGTGATGAGGTTTTGAGAAGACCTCCCCAAAAATTGGAGCCATTTCTGCCAGCTCAAACCCCAAATTCCATGGGGTCAAGAAGGCTTTTTGGAGTGCCCTTCCAAACCTGGAGCCATTTTTGCCAGCTGAAATCTTGAATTCCAGGAGGTTGTGAGGGATTTTTGGACCTGTCCTTCCCCAAAATTGTAGCCATTTCTGGCAGCCGAACCCTCAAATTCCAGGAGGTTGTGAGGGTTTTTGGAGCAGCCCTCCCCAAAATTGCAGCTGTTTCTGTCAAATGAAACCCTGAATTTCAGGAGATTGTGAGGGCTGTTTTGAGCAACCCTCCCCCAAACCTGGAGCCATTTCTGCCAGCTGAAACCCCCAATTGAGGAGGTTGTGAGTGCTTGGAGCTGCCTCCCCAAAGCTGGAGCCATTTCTGCCAGCTGAAACCCCAAATTCCAGGAGGTCATGAGGGATTTGGGAGCTGCCCTCCCCCACAATTGGAGACATTTCTGCCAGCTGAAACCCCAAATTCCAGAAGGTCATGAGGGCTTTTGGAAAAGTCCTCCTCAAAATTGAGTCATTTGTGCCAGGTGAAACACTGAATTCCAGGAGGTCGTGAGCGCTTTTTGGAGCAGCCTAACACCAAAATTGGAGCCATTTCTGCCAGTTGAAATCCAAAATTCCAGGAGGTTGTGACAGATTTTTGGAGCCGCCTCCCTCACCAAAATTAGAGCCGTTTCTGCCTGATGAAACCCTGAATTCCAGGAGGTTGTGAGGGCTGTTTGGAGTAGCCCTCACCCAAAACTGGAGCCATTTTTGCCAGCTAAAACCCTGAATTCAGAAGGTCGGGAGGGCTTCTTGGAACTGCCTTCCCCCAAACCTGGAGCCACTTCTGCTAGCTGAAACAGCAAATTTCAGAAGGTCATGAAGGCTTTTTGGAGCAGCCCTCCCCTAAAATTGGAGTCATTTCTTCCAGCTGAAACCCCAAATTCAGAAGGTCGTGAGGGCTTTTGAAGCAGCCCTCCCACACAACTGGAGCTATTTCTGGTAGCTGAATTGCAAATTTCAGAAGGTCGTGAGGGCTTTTGAGCAGCCCTACACCAACATTTTAGCCATTTCAGCCAGCTGAAACCCAGAAATCCAGGAGGTTGTGAGGGCTTTTTGGACCAGCCCTCCCAAAGCTGGAGCCATTTCTGCCTGCTGAAACCCAGAATTCCAGAAGGTCATAAGGGCTATTTGGACCACCCTTCCCCTGAAATTTGAGCCATTTCTGCCAGCTGAATCCCTGAATTCCAGTAGGTTATGAAGGCTTTTTGGCGCAGCCCTCCCCCAAAATTGGAGCCATTTCAGCCAGCTGAAACCACCCAAATTCCAGGAGGTCGTCAGGGCTTTTTGGAGCAGCCTTCCCACAAAATTGGAGCCATTTCTGCCAGTTTAAACTCTGCATTCCATGAGGTCATGAGGTCTTTTTGGAGCAACCTTCCTCCAAAATTGCAGCTGTTTCTGCAAGCTGAAGCCCTGAATTCCAGGAGGTCATGAAGGCTTTTTGGAGCAGCCCCACCAATAAATTGGAGCCATTTCTGCTAGTTGAAACCCAGAATTCCAGGAGGTTGTGAGAGCTTTTTGGAGCAGCCCCACCAAAGCTGGAGCCATTTCTGCCAGCTGAAACCTAGAATTCCAGTAGGTGTTGAGGGCTTCATGGAGCAGGCCTCCCCCAAAATTGAAGACATTTCTGCCAGTTGAAACCCTGAATTCCAGGAGGTTGTGAGGTCTTTTTGGAGCAGCACTCCCCTAAAATAGGAGCCATTTCTACCAGCTGAAACCCCAAATTCCATGAGGTTATGAGGGCTTTGTCGAGCTGCCCTCCCCCAAAATTAGAGACATTTCTGCCAGCGGAAACCCCAAATTCCAGGAGGTCATAAAGGCTTTCTGGAGTGACCCCATCCCCCCAAGCCTGGAGCCATTTCTGCCAGCTGAAACCCGGAATCCAAAGAGATCGCGAGATGTTTTTGGAGAAGCCCTCCCCCAAAATTGTAGCCATTTCTGAAAGCTGAAAACCCGAATTCCTGGAGGTTGTGTGGGCTTTTTGGAGCAGCCCCCTAGTTCAAAGATGGAGCAATTTCTGCCAGCTGAATCCCAGAATTACAGAAGGTGGTGAGGACTTATTGGAGCAGCTCTCCACCTGAAATTGGAGCTGTTTCTGCCAGCTGAAACCCGAAATTCCAGAAGGCCGAGAGAGGTATTTGGAAAAGCCCTCCCCCAAAATTGGAGCCATTTCTTCGAGTTGAAACGATGAATTCCAGGAGGTCATGAGGGCTTTTTGTAGCAGCCCTCCCCCAAAATTGGAGCCATTTCTGCCAGCAGATACTCACAATTCCAGGAGGTTGTGAGGGAGTTTTGGAGCAGCCCACCCCAAAGCTGGAGCCATTTCTGCCTGCTGAAACCCAGAATTCCAGGAGCTCATCAGGCTTTTTGGAGCAGCCCTCCCCCGAAATTTGATCCATTTCTGCCAGCTGAAACCCCAAATTCCTGGAGGTCGTGAGGGCTTTTTGGAGCAGCCCTCCCCCAAAATTGGAGCCATTTCTACCCGGCGAAACCCTGAATTCCAGGAGGTCATTAGGGCTTTTTGGAGCAGCCCTCCTCCAAAATTGGAGCCATTTCTGCCAGCTGAAGACCCTAATTCCAGGGGCTCAAGAAGGCTTTGTGATGTGCCCCCCCAAACCTGGATCCATTTCTGCCAGCTGAAATCCAGAATTCCAGGAGGTCATGAGGGCTTTTTGGAGAAGCCCTCCATCAAAATTGCAGCCATTTCTGCCAACTGAAACTCCGAATTCCTGGAGGTTGTGAGGGCTTTTTGGAGCAGCCCCCTAGCCCAAAACTGGAGCCATTTCTGCAGGCTGAATGCCAGAATTCCAGAAGTTGGTGAGGGCTTTTTGAAGCAGCCCTCCCTGAAATTGGAGCAATTTCTGGCAGGTGAAACCCTGAATTCTAGGAGGTGATGAGGGTTTTTGGAGCAGCACTCCCCAAAATAGGAGCCATTTCTGCCAGCTCAAACCCCAAATTCCATGGGGTCAAGAAGGCTTTGGAGTGACCCTCCAAACCTGGAGCCACTTCTGCCAGCTGAAACTCAAGAATTCCAGGAGGTCATGAGGGATTTTTGGACCTGCACTCCCCAAAATTGAGCCATTTCTGGCAGCCGAACCCACAAATTCCAGGAGATTGTGAGGGTTTTTGAGCAGCCTTCCCCAAACCTGGAGCCATTTCTGCCTGCAAACCCCCAATTAAGGAGGTTGTGAGTGCTTTTTGGAGCTGCCCTCCCCAAAACTATAAGCCATTTCTGCCAGCTGAAACCCCAAATTCATGGAGGTCATGAGGAATTTTTGGAGCTGCCCTCCCCCACAATTGCAGCCATTTCTGCCAGCTGAAACCCCAAATTCCAGAAGGTCATGAGGGCTTTTTGGACAAGCCCTCCCTCAAAATTGGAGCCATTTGTGCCAGCTGAAACAGTGAATTCCAGGAGGTCGTGAGCGCTTTTTGTATCAGCCCTACACCAAAATTGGAGCCATTTCTGCCAGTTGAAATCCAAAATTCTAGGAGGTTGTGATTGCTTTTTGAAGCCGCCTCCCTCACCAAAATTAGAGCCATTTCTGCCAGATGAAACCCTGAATTCCAGGAGGTTGTGAGGGCTATTTGGAGCAGCCCTCACCCAAAACTGGAGCCATTTCTGCCAGCTGAAACCCCGAATTCAGAAGGTCGGGAGGGCTTCTTGGAGCTGCCCTCCCACAAAACTGGAGCAGTTTCTGCTAGCTGAAACTGCAAATTTCAGAAGGTCGTGAGGGCTGTTTGAAGCAGCCCTACACCAAAACTGAAGCCATTTCTGCCAGTTGAAACCCCAAATTCCAGGACGTTGTGAGGCCTTTTTGGAGCAGACCTCTGCAAAATTGAAACTGTTTCTGCCAGCTGAAACCATGAATTCCAGGAGCTTGTGAGGGCTTTTTGGAGCAGCCCTTCCCCAAAATTGGAGCCATTTCTGCCAGCTGAAACCTCAAATTCCAGGAGATCCTTAGGGCTTTTGGAGCAGCCCTCCACCAAATTGGAGCCATTTCTGCCAGTTGAAACCTAGAATTCCTGGAGGTTGTGTGGGCTTTTGGAGCAGCTCCTAGCTCAAAGCTGGAGCCATTTCTGCCAGCTGAATCCCAGAATTCCAGAAGTTGGCGAGGGCTTTTTGGATCAACCCTCCCCTAAATTGAAGCTGTTTCTGCAAGCGGAAATCCCAAATTCCAAGAGGTCGTGAGGGTTATTTGGAAAAGCCCTCCCCCCAAATTGGAGTAGTTTCTGCTAGCTGAAAACCCGAATTCCAGGAGGTCATGAGGGCTTTTAATAGCAGCTCTCCCCCAAAATTGGAGCTATTTTGGCCAGCAGAAGCCCACAATTCCTAGAGGTTGATAATGAGTTTTCTAACTGCCCCCCCCAAAGCTGGAGCCATTTCTGCCAGCTGAAATGCACAATTCTAAGAGGTTATGAGGGCCTTTTGGAGCAGCACCCTCACCCGATACTGGAGCCATTTCTGCCAGCTGAAATCCCAAATTCCAGGTGGTCATGAGGCCTTTTTGGAGCAGCCCTCCCACAACATTGGAGCCATTTCTGCCAGCTGAAATCTCGAATTCCAGGAGATTCTGAGGGCTTTTGGAGCAGCAATCCCCAGAATTGGAGCCACTTCTGCCAGCTGAAACCCAGAATTCCAGGAGGTTGTGAGGGCTTTTGGACCAGCCCTCCAAAGCTGGAGCCATTTCTGCCAGCTGAAACCCAGAATTCAGAAGGTCGTGAGGGCTTTTGGACCAGCCCTCCCCGAAGTGGAGCCATTTCTGCCAGCTGAATCCCTGAATTCCAGTAGGTTATGAAGGCTTTTGGAGCAGCCTCCCCAAAATGGAGCCATTTCAGCCAGCTGAAACCACACAAATTCAGGAGGTCGTCATGGCTTTTGGAGCAGCCTTCCAACAAAATTGGAGCCATTTCTGCCAGTTTAAACCCTGAATTCCATGAGGTAATGAGGTCTTTTGGAGCAGCCATCCACCAAAATTGCAGCTGTTTCTGCGAGCTGAAGCCCTGAATTCCAGGAGGTCACGAGGTCTTTGGAGCAGCCCTCCCAATAAATTGGAGCCATTTCTGCAAGTTGAATCCCAGAATTCCAGGAGGTTGTGAGTGCTTTTTGGAGCAGCCCCACCAAAGATGGAGCCATTTCTGCCAGCTGAAAACTAGAATTCCAGGATGTCATGAGGGCTTCTTGGAGCAGCCCTCCCCAAAATTGAAGCCATTTCCGTCAGTTGAAAACCTGCAATTCAGGAGGTTGTGAGGGCTTTTTGGAGCAGTACTCCCCCAAAATAGTAGCCATTTCTGCCAGCTGAAAACCCAAATTACATGAGGTTATGAGGGCTTTTTTGAGCAGCCCTCCCTCAAAATTAGAGCCATTTCTGCCAGCTGAAACCCCAAATTCCAGGAGGTCATGAAGGTTTTCTGGAGTGAATCCATCTCCCCAAGCCTGGAGCCATTACTGCCAGCTGATACCCAGAATCCAGGGAGATTGTGTGGTGTTTTTGGTGAAGCCCTACCCCAAAATTGGAGCCATTTCTGCAAGCTGAAACCCTAAATTCCTGGAGGTTGTGAGGCCTTTTTTGAGCAACCCCCTAGTCCAAAGCTGGAGCCATTTCTGCCAGCTGAATCCCAGAATTACAGAAAGTGGTGAGGGCTTTTTGGAGCAGCCCTCCCCCAAAATTGGAGCTGTTTCTGCTAGCTGAAACCCCAAATTCCAGGAGGCCATGATGGTTATTTGGAAAAGCCCTGCCCCAAAATTGGAGCCATTTCTTCGAGCTGAAATGACAAATTCCTGGAGGTCATGAGGGCTTTTTCTAGCAGCCCTCCCCCAAAATTGTAGAAATTTCTGCCGGCAGAAACAAATAATTCCAGGAGGTTGTGAGGGAGTTTTGGAGCAGCCCCCTCTCCCAAAGCTGAAGCCATTTCTGCTAGCTGAAACCCAGAATTCCAGGAGGTCGTGAGGGCTTTTTGGAGCAGCCCTCCCCCAAAATTGGAGCCATTTCTGCCAGGTGAAACCTTGAATTCAAGGAGGTCATAAGGGCTTTTTGTAGCAGCCCTCCTCCAAAATTGGAGTCATTTCTGCCAGCTGAAAACCTTAATTCCAGGGGGTTGTGATGGCTTTTTGGAGCAGCGCTCTAGCCTAAAGCTGGAGCCATTTCTGAAGGCTAAATGCCAGAATTCCAGAAGCTGGTGAGGGCTTTTTGGAGCGGCCCTCCCCTGAAAATGGAGCCATTTCTGCCAGGTGAAACCCTGAATTCCAAGAGGTGATGAGGGTTTTTTGGAGCAGCCCTCCCCCAAAATTGGAGCCATTTCTGCCAGCTCAAACCCCAAATTCCATGGGATCAAGAAGGCTTTTTGGAGTGCCCTTCCAAACCTGGTGCCATTTCTGCCAGCTGAAACCTAGAATTCCAGGCGGTCGTGAGGATTTTGGACCTGTCCTCCTCAAAATGGGGCCATTTCTGGCAGCGAACCCTCAAATTCCAGGAGGTTATGAGGGCTTTTTGGAGCAGCCCTCCCCAAAATTGGAGCTGTTTCTGTCAAATGAAACCCTGAATTTTAGGAGATTGTGAGGGCTGTTTGGAGCAACCCTCCCCCAAGCCTGGAGCCATTTCTGCCAGCTGAAACCCCCAATTGAGGAGGTAGTGAGTGCTTTTTGGAGCTGCCCTCCCCCAAAACTGGAGCCATTTCTGCCAGCTGAAACCCCAAATTCCAGAAGGTCATGAGGGCTTTTTGGAAAAGCCCTCAACTCAAGATTGGAGTCATTTGTGCCAGGTGAAACACTGAATTCCAGGAGGTCGTGAGCGCTTTTTGGAGCAGCCTTACACCAAAATTGGAGCCATTTCTGCCAGTTGAAATCCAAAATTCCAGGAGGTTGTGACTGATTTTTGGAGCCGCCTCCCTCACCAAAATTAGAGCCATTTCTGCCAGATGAAACCCTGAATTCCAGGAGGTTGTGAGGGCTGTTTGGAGCAGCCTTCACCCAAAACTGGAGCCATTTCTGCCAGCTGAAACCCCGAATTCAGAAGGTCGGGAGGGCTTCTTGGAGCTGCCCTCCCCCAAAACTGGAGCCACTTCTTCTAGCTGAAACGGCAAATTTCAGAAGGTAGTGAGGGCTTTTTGGAGCAGCCCTACACGAAAATTGAAGCCATATCTGCCAGTTGAAAGCCCAAATTCCAGGATGTTGTGAGGGAATTTTGGAGCAGCCTTCCCCAAAATTGAAGCTATTTCTGCCAGCTGAAACCCTGAATTCCAGGTGGTTGTAAGGGCTTTTTGGAGCAGCCCTTCCCAAAATTGGAGCCATTTCTGCCAGCTGAAACACTGAATTCCAGGTGGTCGTGAGCGCTTTTTGGAGCAGCCCTACACCAAAACTGGAGCCACTTCTGCCAGTTGAAATCCCAAATTTCAGCAGATTGTGACAGTTTTTTGGAGCAGCCTCCCTCACCAAAATGAAAGCTGTTTCTGCCAGATGAAGCCCTGAATTCCAGGAGGTTGTGAGGGCTGTTTGGAGCAGCCCTTGCCCAAAACTGGAGCCATTTCTCACAGCTGAAACCTCGAATTCAGAAGGTCGTGAGAGCTTTTTGGAGCTGACCTCCACCAAAACTGGAGCCATTTCTGCTAGCTGAAATGGCAAATTTCAGAAGGTCAGGGGTTTTTGGAGCAGCCTCCCAAAAATTATAGCCATTTCTGCCAGCTGAATCCCAGAATTATAGAAGGTGAGGGCTTTTGGAGCAGCCCCCCTAGAAATTGGAGCTGTTTCTGCCAGCTGAAACCCCAAATTCCAGGAGGCCATGACAGTTATTTGGAAATGCCCTCCCCCAAAATTGGAGCCGTTTCTTCAAGCTGAAATGACGAATTCCAGGAGGTCATGAGGGCTTTTTGGAGCAGCCTTCCCCTGAAATTGGAGCCATTTCTGCCAGGTGAAACCCTGAATTCCAGGAGGTGATGAGGGTTTTTTGGAGAAGCCCTCGCAAAAATTGGAGCCATTTCTGCCAGCTCAAACCCCAAATTCCATGGGGTCAAGAAGGCTTTTTGGAGTGCCCCTCCAAACCTGGAGCCATTTCTGCCAGCCAAACCCTCAAATTCCAGGAGGATCTGAGGGCTTTTTGGAGCAGCCCTTCCCAAAATTGCAGCTGTTTCTGTCAAATGAAACCCTGAATTTCTGGAGATTGTGAGGGCTGTTTGGAGCAACCCTCCCCCAAACCTGGAGCCATTTCTGCCAGCTGAAACCCCCAATTGAGGAGGTTGTGATTGCTTTTTGGAGCTGCCCTCCCCCAAAGCTGGAGCCATTTCTGCCAGCTCAAACCCCAAATTCCAGGAGGTCATGAGAGATTTTGGGAGCTGCCCTCCCCCACAATTGGAGACATTTCTGCCAGCTGAAACCCCAAATTGCAGAAGGTCATGAGGCCTTTTTGGAAAAGTCCTCTCTCAAAATTGGAGTCATTTGTGCCAGGTGAAACACTGAATTCCAGGAGGCCGTGAGCGCTTTTTGGAGCAGCCTTACACCAAAATTGGAGCCATTTCTGCCAGTTGAAATCCAAAATTCCAGGAGGTTGTGACAGATTTTTGAAGCCGCCTCCCTCACCAAAATTAGAGCCATTTCTGCCAGATGAAACCCTGAATTCCAGGAGGTTGTGAGGGCTGTTTGGAGCAGCCCTCACCCAAAACTGGAGCCATTTCTGCCAGCTGGAACCCTGAATTCAGAAGGTCAGGAGGGCTTCTTGGAGCTGCCCTCCCCCAAAACTGGAGCCACTTCTGCTAGCTGAAATGGCAAATTTCAGAAGGTCATGTGGGCTTTTTGGAGCAGCCCTACACGAAAATTGAAGCAATTTCTGCCAGTTGAAACCCCAAATTCCAGGACGTTGTGAGGGCATTTTGGAGCAGCCCTCCCCAAAATTGAAACTGTTTCTGCCAGTTGAAACCCTGAATTCCAGCAGGTTGTAAGGGCTTTTTGGTGCAGCCCTTCCCCAAAATTGGAGCCATTTCTGCAAGCTGAAACCTCGAATTCCAGGAGATCCTGAGGGCTTTTTGGAGCCGCCCTCTCCCAAAATTGGAGCCATTTATGCCAGGAGAAACCCTGTATTCCAGAAGGTTGTAAGGGCTTTTTGAAGCAGCCCCCCTAGCCCAAAGCTGTGGCAATTTCTGCCAGCTGGATCCCAGAATTCCAGAAGTTGGTGAGGGCTTTTTGGAGCAGCCCTCCCCCGAAATTGGAGCTGTTTCTGCCAGCTGAAATCCCAAATTCCAGGAGGTCGTGAGTGTTATTTGGAAAAGCCCTACCCCAAAATTGGAGCAGTTTCTACGAGCTGAAACCCCTAATTCCAGGAGGTCATGAGGGCTTTTTCTAGCAGACCTCTGCCAAAACTGGAGCCACTTCTGCCAGTTGAAATCCCAAATTTCAGCAGGTTGTGATGGTTTTTTGGAGCAGCCTCCCTCACCAAAATGAAAGCTGTTTCTGCCAGATGAAGCCCTGAATTCCAAGAGGTTGTGAGGGCTGTTTGGAGAAGCCCTCGCCCAAAACTGGAGCCATTTCTCACAGCTGAAACCTCGAATTCAGAAGGTCGTGAGAGCTTTTTGGAGCTGACCTCCACCAAAACTGGAGCCATTTCTGGTAGCTGAAATGGCAAATTTCAGAAGGTCGTAAGGGTTTTTTGGAGCAGCCCTCCCCAAAAATTGGAGCCATTTCTGCCTGCTGAATCCCAGAATTATAGAAGGTGGTGAGGGCTTTTTGGAGCAGCCCTCCCCAGAAATTGGAGCTGTTTCTGCCAGCTGAAACCCCAAATTCCAGGAGGCCATGAGAGTTATTTGGAAAAGCCCTCACCCCAAAATTGGAGCCGTTTCTTCAAACTGAAACTACGAATTCCAGGAGGTCATGAGGGCTTTTTGGAGCAGCCCTCCCCTGAAATAGTGTCCATTTCTGCCAGGTGAAACCCTGAATTCCACAAGGTGATGAGGGTTTTTTGGAGCAGCTCTCCCCCAAAACTGGAGCCATTTCTGCTGTCTGAAACCCTAAATTTTAGGAGGTCATGACGGATTTTGGGAGCTGCCCTCCACCACAATTGGACACATTTCTGCCAGCTGAAACCCCAAATTCCAGAAGGTCATGAGGGCTTTTTGGAAAAGTCCTCCCTCAAAATTGAAGTCATTTGTGCCAGGTGAAACCCAGCATTCCAGGAGGTCGTGAGCGCTTTTTGGAACAGCCTTACACCACAATTGGAGCCATTTCTGCTTGAAGAAATCCAAAATTTCAGGAGGTTGTGACTGACTTTTGGAGCCGCCTCTCTCACCAAAATTAGAGCAGTTTCTGCCAGATGAAAGCCTGAATTCCTGGAGGTTGTGAGGGCTGTTTGGAGCAGCCCTCATCCAAAACTGGAGCCATTTCTGCCAGCTGAAACCCTGAATTCAGAAGGTAAGGAGGGCTTCTTGGAGCTGCCCTCCCACAAAACTGGAGCCACTTCTGCTAATTGAAACATCGAATTACAGAAGGTCGTGAGGGCTTTTTGGAGCAGCCCTCCCCTAAAATTGGAGTCATTTCTTCCAGTTGAAACCCCAAATTCAGAAGGTCGTGAGGGCTTTTTGAAGCAGCCCTCCCACACAACTGGAGTCATTTCTGGTAGCTGAAACGGCAAATTTCAGAAGGTCGTGAGGGCTTTTTGGAGCAGCCCTACACCAACATTGGAACCATTTCTGCCAGCTGAAATCCCGAATTCCAGGAGATCCTGAGGACTTTTTGGAGTAGCCCTCCCCCAGAATTGGAGCCACTTCTGCCAGCTGAGACCCAGAAATCCAGGAGGTTGTGAGAGCTTTTTGGACCAGCCCTCCCAAAGCTGGAGCCATTTCTGCCTGCTGAAACCCAGAATTCCAGAATGTCATGAGGGCTTTTTGGACCAGCCCTCCCCAGAAATTGGAGCCATTTCTGCCAGCTGAATCCCTGAATTCCAGTAGGTTATGAAGGCTTTTTGGAGCAGCCTTCCCCTAAATTTGAGCCATTTCTGCCAGCAGAAACCACCCAAATTCCAGGAGGTCGTCAGGGCTTTTTGGAGCAGCCTTCCCACAAAATTGGAGCCATTTCTGCCAGTTTAATCCCTGAATTCCATGAGACCATGAGGTCTTTTTGGAGCAGCCTTCCCCCAAAATTGCAGCTGTTTCTGCAAGCTGAAGCCCTGAATTCCAGGAGGTCATGAAGGCTTTTTGGAGCAGCCTTCCCCCAAAACTGGAGCTGTTTCTGTGAACTGAAACACTGAATTCCAGGAGGTCATGAGGGCATTTTGGAGGAGCCCTCCCAATAAATTGGAGCCATTTCTGCCAGTTGAAACCCAGAATTCCAGGAGGTTGTGAGGGCTTTTTGGAGCAGTCCCACCAAAGCTGGAGCCATTTCTGCCAGCTGAAACCTAGAATTCCAGTAGGTCATGAGGGCTTCATGGAGCAGGCCACACCCAAAATTGAAGCCATTTCTGCCAGTTGAAACCCTGAATTCCAGGAGGTTGTGAGTGCTATTTGGAGCAGTGCTCCCCCAAAATAGGAGCCATTTCTGCCAGCTGAAACCCCGAATTCCATGAGGTTATGAGGGCTTTGGAGAGCTGCCCTCCCCCAAAATTAAATCCATTTCTGACAGAGGAAACCCCCAAATTCCAGGAGGTCATAAAGGCTTTCTGGAGTGTCCCATCCCCCCAAGCCTGGAGCCATTTCTGCCAGCTGAAATCTCGAATTTCAGGAGATTCTGAGGGCTTTTTGGAGCAGCCTTCCCCCAGAATAGGAGCCACTTCTGCCAGCTGAAACCCAGAATTCCAGAAGGTCATGAGGGCTTTTTGGACCAGCCTTCCCCCAAAATTGGAGCCATTTCTGCCAGCTGAATCCCTGAATTCCAGGAGGTTATGAAGGCTTTTTGGAGCAGCCTTCCCCCAAAATTGGAGCCATTTCTGCCAGCTGAAACCACACAAATTCCAGGAGGTCGTCATGGCTTTTTGGAGCAGCCTTCCCACAAAATTGGAGCTGTTTCTGCGAGCTGAAGCCCTGAATTCCAGGTAGTCACGAGGTCTTTTTGGAGCAGCCCTCCCAATAAATTGGAGCCATTTCTGCAAGTTGAATCCCAGAATTCCAGGAGGTTGTGAGTGCTTTTGGAGCAGCCCACCAAATATGGAGCCATTTCTGCCAGCTGAAACCTAGAATTCCGAGGAGGTCGTGAGGGCTTTGAGCAGCCTCCATTAAATTGAAAGCCATTTCTGCCAGTTGAAACCCCTGCATTTAGGAGGTCGTGAGGGCTTTTTGGAGCAGTGCTCCCCCAAACTAGTAGCCATTTCTGCCAGCTGAAAACCCAAATTACATGAGGTTATGAGGGCTTTTTTGAGCAGCCATCGCTCAAAACTAGAGCCATTTCTGCCAGCTGAAACCCCAAATTCCTGGAGGTCAAGAAGGCTTTCTGGAGTGACCCCATCCCCACAAGCCTGAAGCCATTTCTGCCAGCTGATACCCAGAATCCTTGGAGATTGTGAGGTGTTTTTGGAGAAGCCCTCCCCCAAAATTGGAGCCATTTCTGCAAGCAGAAACCCTAAATTCCTGGAGGTTGTGAGGGCTTTTTTGAGCATCCCCCTAGTCCAAAGCTGGAGCCATTTCTGCCAGCTGAATCCCAGAATTACAGAAGGTGGTGAGTGCTTTTTGGAGCAGCCCTCCCCTAAATTGAGCTGTTTCTGGTAGCTGAAACCCCAAATTCAGGAGGCCATGATGGTTATTTGGAAAAGCCCTGCCCCAAAATTGGAGCCATTTCTTCGAGCTGAAACGACGAATTCCAGGAGGTCATGAGGGCTTTTTCTAGCAGCCCTCCCCCAAAATTGTAGCCATTTCTGCCAGCAGAAACCCATAATTCCAGGAGGTTGTGAGGGAGTTTTGGAGCAGCCCCCCCCCCAAAAGCTGGAGCCATATCTGAAAGCTGAAACCCAGAATTCCAGGAGGGCGTCAGGCTTTTCAAGCAGCCCTCTCCCGAAATTTGATCCATTTCTGCCAGCTGAAACCCAAAATTCCAGGAGGTCGAGAGGGCATTTTGGAGCAGCCCTCCCCCAAAAGTGGAGCCATTTCTGCCAGGCGAAACCCTGAATTCAGGAGGTCATCAGGGCTTTTGCAGCAGCCCTCCTCCAAAATTGGAGCCATTTCTGCTAGATGAAAACCTTAATTCCAGGGGTTGTGATGGCTTTTGGAGCAGCACTCTAGCCCAAAGCTGGAGCCATTTCTGAAGGCTAAATGCCAGAATTCCAGAAGCTGGTGAGGGCTTTTGGAGTGGCCCTCCTGAAAATGGAGCCATTTCTGCCAGGTGAAACCCTGAATTCCAAGAGGTGATGAGGGTTTTTTTGGAGCAGCCCTCCCCCAAAATTGAAGCCATTTCTGACAGCTCAAACTCCTAATTCCATGGGGTCAAGAAGACTTTTTGGAGTGCCCCTCCAAACCTGAAGCCATTTCTGCCAGCAGAAACCCAGAATTCCAGGAGGTTGTGAGGGATTTTTGGACCTGCCTTCCCCCAAAATTGGAGCCATTTCTGCCAGTTGAAACTCCAAATTCCAGGAGGCCATGAAGGCTTTTTGGAGCAGCAATACCCCAAAATTGGAGCTATTTCTGAAAAGTTGAATCCCCAAATTCCAGGAGGTCATGATAGATTTTTTGGAGCAGCCCTCCCCCAAAATTGGAGCCATTTCTAGCAGCCGAACCCTCAAATTCCAGGAGGTTGTGAGGGCTTTTAGGAGCAGGCCTCCCCAAAATTGCAGCTATTTCTGTCAAATGAAACCCTGAATTTAAGGAGATTGTGAGGGCTGTTTGGAGCAACCCTCCCCCAAACCTGGAGCCATTTCTGCCTGCTGAAACCCACAATTGAAGAGGTTGTGAGTGCTTTTGGGAGCTGCCTTCCCCCAAAACTGGAGCCATTTCTTCCAGCTGAAAACCCAAATTATAGGAGGTCATGAGGGATTTTTGGAGCTGCCCTCCACCACAATTGGAGCCATTTCTGCCAGCTGAAACCCCAAATTCCAGAAGGTCATGAGGGCTTTTTGGACAAGTCCTCCCTCAAAATTGGAGTCATTTGTGCCAGGTGAAACACTGAATTCCAGGAGGTCATGAGCACTTTTTGGAGCAGCCTTACACCAAAATTGGAGCCATTTCTGCCAGTTGAAATCCAAAATTCCAGGAGGTTGTGACAGATTTTTGGAGCCTCCTCACCAAAATTAGAGCCGTTTCTGCCAGATGAAGCCCTGAATTCCAGGAGGTTGTGAGGGCTGTTTGGAGCAGCCCTGACCCAAAACTGGAGCCATTTCTGCCTGCAGAAACCCCAAATTCAGAAGGTCGTGAGGGCTTTTTGGAGCAGCCCTACACGAAAATTTAAGCCATTTCTGCCAGTTGAAACCACAAATTCCAGGACATTGTGCGGGCTTTTTGGAGCAGCCCTCCCCAAAATTGAAGCTATTTCTGCCAGCTGAAGCCCTGAATTCCAGGAGGTTGTAAGGGCTTTTTGGAGCAGCTCTTCCCCAAAATTGGAGCCATTTTGCCAGCTGAAACACTGAATTCCAGGAGATCCTGAGGGCTTTTTGGAGCAGCCCTCTCCCAAAATTGGAGCCATTTCTGCCAGCTGAAACCCTGAATTCCTGAAGGTTGTGAGGGCTTTTTGGAGCAGCCCCCTAGCTCAAAGCTGAGGCCATTTCTGCCAGCTGGATCCCAGAATTCCAGAAGTTGGTGAGGGCTTTTTGGAGCAGCCCTCCACAGAAATTGGAGCTGTTTCTGCCAGCTGAATCCCCAAATTCCAGGAGGTCATGAGTGTTATTTGGATAAGCCCTCCCCAAATTGGAGCAGTTTCTGTGAGCTGAAACCCTGAATTCCAGGAGGTCATGAGGGCTTTTTCTAGCAGACCTCCACCAAGATTGGAGCCGTTTCTGCCAGCTGAAACCCCAAATTCCAGAAGGTCAAGATGGCTTTTTGGAGAAGCCCTCCCATAAAATTGGAGTCATTTGTGCCAGCTGAAACACTGAATTCCAGGTGGTCGTGAGCGCTTTTTGGAGCAGCCCTACACCAAAACTGGAGCCACTTCTGCCAGTTGAAATCTCAAATTTCAGCAGATTGTGACGGTTTTTTGGAGCAGCCTCCCTTACCAAAATGAAAGCTGTTTCTGCCAGATGAAGCCCTGAATTCCAGGAGGTTGTGAGGGCTGTTTGGAGCAGCCCTCACCCAAAACTGGAGCCATTTCTCCCAGCTCAAACCTCGAATTCAGAAGGTCGTGAGAGCTTTTTGGAGCTGACCTCCACCAAAACTGGAGCCATTTCTGCTAGCTGAAATGGCAAATTTCAGAAGGTCGTAAGGGTTTTTGGGAGCCACCCTCCCCAAATAGTGGAGGCATTTCTGCCAGCTGAATCCCAGAATTATAGAAGGTGGTGAGGGCTTTTTGGAGCAGCCCTCCCCAGAAATTGGAGCTGTTTCTGCCAGTTGAAACCCCAAATTCCAGGAGGCCGTGACTGTTATTTGGAAAAACCTTCCCCCAAAATTGGAGCCATTTCTTCAAGCTGAAACAACGAATTCCAGGAGGTCATGAGGGCTTTTTGGAGCAGCCCTTCCCTGAAATTGGAGCCATTTCTGTCAGGTGAAACTCTGAATTCCAGAAGGAGATGGGGGTTTTTTGGAGCAGCCCTCCCCCAAAATTGGAGCCATTTCTGCCAGCTCAAACCCCAAATTCCATGGGGTCAAGAAGGCTTTTTGGAGTGCCCCTCCAAACCTGGAGCCATTTCTGCCAGCTGAAACCTAGAATTCCAGGAGGTCGTGAGGAATTTTGGACATGTCCTCCCCCAAAATTGGAGAAATTTCTGGCAGCCGAACCCAAAAATTACAGGAGGTTGTGAGGGCTTTTTGGAGCAGCCCTCCCCAAATTTGGAGCTGTTTCTGTTAAATGAAACCCTGAAGTTCAGGAGATTGTGAGGGCTGTTTGGAGCAACCTTCCCCCAAACCTGGAGCCATTTCTGCCAGCTGAAACCCCATATTGAGGAGGTTGTGAGTGCTTTTTGGAGCTGCCCTCCTTAAAAACTGGAGCCATTTCTGCAAGCTCAAACCCCAAATTCCAGGGGGTCATGATGGATTTTGGGAGCTGCCTTCCCCCACAATTGGAGACATTTCTGCCAGCTGAAACCCCAAATTCCAGAAGGTCATGAGGGCTTTTTGGAAAAATCCTAGCTCAAAATTGGTGTCATTTGTGCCAGGAGAAACATTGTATTCCAGGAGGTCGTGAGCGCTTTTTGGAGCAGCCTTACACCAAAATTGGAGCAATTTCTGCCAGTTGAAATCCAAAATTCCAGGAGGTTGTGAAGGATTTTTGGAGCCACCTCCCTCACCAAAATTAGAGCCATTTCTGCCAGATGAAACCCTGAGTTCCAAGAGGTTGTGAGGGCTGTTTGGAGCAGCCCTCACCCAAAACTGGAGCCATTTCTGCCAGCTGAAACCCCGAATTCAGAAGGTCGGGAGAGCTTCTTGGAGCTAACCTCCCCCAAAACTGGAGCCACTTCTGCTAGCTGAAATGACAAATTTCAGAAGGTCGTGAGTGCTTTTTGGAGCAGCCCTACATGAAAATTGAAGCCATTTCTGCCAGTTGAAACCCCAAATTCCAGGACGTTGTGAGGGCATTTTGGAGC
Source organism: Neoceratodus forsteri (assembly GCA_016271365.2). Lineage (NCBI taxonomy): Eukaryota > Metazoa > Chordata > Ceratodontiformes > Ceratodontidae > Neoceratodus > Neoceratodus forsteri. Next base: position 743,834,030 of record CM057449.1, read on the forward strand.
AGCCTTCCCCAAAATTGAAGCTGTTTCTGCCACCTGAAACCCTGAATTCCAGGAGGTTGTAAGGGCTTTTTGGGGCAGCCCTTCCCCAAAATTGAAGCCGTTTCTGCCAGCTGAAACACTGAATTCCAGGTGGTCGTGAGCGCTTTTTGGAGCAGCCCTACACCAAAACTGGAGCCACTTCTGCCAGTTGAAATCCCAAATTTTAGCAGATTGTGATGGTTTTTAGGAGCAGCCTCCCTCACCAAAATGAAAGCTGTTTCTGCCAGATGAAGCCCTGAATTCCAGGAGGTTGTGAGGGCTGTTTGGAGCAGCCCTCGCCCAAAACTGTAGCCATTTCTCCCAGCTGAAACCTCGAATTCAGAAGGTCATGAGAGCTTTTTGGAGCTGACCTCCACCAAAACTGGAGCCATTTCTGCTCGCTGAAATGGCAAATTTCATAAGGTCATAAGGGTTTTTGGAGCAGCCTCCCCAAAAATTGGTTTCATTTCTGCTAGCTGAATCCCAGAATTATAGAAGGTGGTGAGGCTTTTGGAGCAGCCCTTCCTCGAGAAATTAGAGCTGTTTCTCCAGCTTTGTACATCAAATTCCAGGAGGCCGTAAGAGTTATTTGGAAAAGCCCTCCCTAAATTGAGCCATTTCTTCAAGCTGAAACGATTTAATTCCAGGAGGTCATGAGGGCTTTTTGGCAGCCCCCCCTGAAATTGAGCCATTTCTGCCAGGTGAAACCCTGAATTCCAGGAGGTGATGAGGGTTTTTTGGAGCAGCAGTCCCCCAAAACTGGAGCCATTTCTTCCAGCTCAAACCCCAAATTGCAGGAGGTCATGAGGGATTTTGGGAGCTGCCCTCCCCCACAATTGGAGAAATTTCGCCAGCTGAAACCCCAATTAGAAGGTCATGAGGGCTTTGAAAAGTCCTCCTCAAATTGAGTCATTTAGCCAGTGAAACACTGAATTCAGGAGGTCGTGAGCACTTTTTGGCATGCTCTTACGCAAAATTGGAACCATTTCTGCCTGTTGAAATCCAGAATTCCTGGAGGTTGTGACAGATTTTTGGAGCTGCCTCCCTCACCAAAATTAGAGCTGTTTCTGTCAGATGAAACCCTGAATTCCAGGAGGTTGTGAGGGCTGTTCAGAGCTGCCCTCACCCAAAATTGGTGCCATTTCTGCCAGCTGAAACCCCAAATTCAGAAGGTCGGGAGGGCTTCTTGGAGCTGCCCTCCCCCAAAACTGGAGCCACTTCTGCTTGCTGAAACAGCACATTTCAGAAGGTCGTGAGGGCTTTTTGGAGCAGCCCTCCCAAAATTGGAGTCATTTCTTCCAGCTGAAACCCCATATTCAGAAGGTTGTGAGGGCTTTTTGAAGCAGCCCTCCCACAAAACTGGAGCCATTTCTGGTAGCTGAAACGGCAAATCTCAGAAGGTCATGAGAGCTTTTTGGGGCAGCCCTTCACCAACATTGGAGCCATTTCTGCCAGCTGAAATCCCAAATTCCAGGAGATCCTGAGGGCTTTTTGGAGCAGCCCTCCCCCAGAATTGGAGCCACTTCTGCCAGCTGAAACCCAGACATCCAGGAGGTTGTGAGGGCTTTTTGGACCAGCCCTCCCAAAGCTGGAGCCATTTCTGCCTGCTGAAACCCAGAATTCCAGAAGGTCCTGAGGGCTATTTGACCAGCCTCCCCAAAATTGGAGCCATTCTGCCAGCTGAATCCTGAATTCCAGTGTTATGATGGCTTTTGGAGCAGCCTCTCCCCAAATTTGAACATTTCTGCCAGCTGAAACCACCCAAATTCCAGGAGGTCGTTGGGCTTTTGGAGCAACCTTTCCCACCAAAATTGGGCCATTTCTGCCAGTTTAACCTGAATTCCATTAGGTCATGGGGGTCTTTTGGGCAGCCTTCCCCAAAATTACGCTGTTTCTGCAAGTTGCTTTTCTGATTCGAGGTCATGAAGGCTTTTGGGCAGCCTCCCCAAAACTGGAGCTGTTTCTGTGAACTGAAACTCTGGATTCTAGGAGGTCATGAGGGGGCTTTTTGGAGCAGCCTCCCAATAAATTGGAGCCATTACTGCCAATTTAGAGGCAGGGTGGGGTTGTGAGGGCTTTTTGGAGCAGCCCCACCAAAGCTGGAGCCATTTCTGCCAGCTGAAACCTAGAATTCCAGTAGGTCATGAGGGCTTCATGGAGCAGGCCTCACCCTAAATTGAAGCCATTTCTGCCAGCTGAAGCCCAAATTCCAGAAGGTCATGATGGCTTTTTGGAGAAGACCTCCAACAAAATTGGAGTCATTTGTGCCATCTGAAACACTGAATTCCAGGTGGTCATGAGCGCTTTTTGGAGCAGCCCTACACCAAAACTGGAGCCACTTCTGCCAGTTGAAATCCCAAATTTCAGCAGATTGTCAAGGTTTTTTGGAGCAGCCTCCCTTACCAAAATGAAAGCTGTTTCTGTAGATGAAGCCCTGAATGCCAGGAGGTTGTGAGGGCTGTTTGAATATTTCGCCCAAAACTAGACCTTTCTCCCAGCTGAAACCTCGAATTTAGAGAGTTGGGTGAGAACTTTTTGGAGCTGACCTCCCGCAAACTAGAGCTATTTCTGCTAGCTGAAATGGCAAATTTCAAGGTCGTGAGGGTTTTTGGCAGCCCTCCCCAAAAATTGGAGCCATTTGCCAGCTGAATCCCAAAATTATAGAAGGTGGTGAGGGCTTTTTTGAGCAGCCTCCCAGAAATTGGAGCTGTTTCTGCCAGTTGAAACCCCAAATTCCAGGAGGCCGTGAGAGTTAATTGGAAAAGCCCTCCTCAGTTCGAGCTGCTCTTCAAGCTGAAACCCACGACCCAGGAGGTCATGAGGGCTTTTGAGCAGCCCTCCTGAGATTGGAGGCATTTCTGCCAGGTGAAACCTTGGTTTCAGGGAGGTGATGGGGTTTTTTGAGCAGCCCTCCCCAAAATTGGAGCCATTTCTGCCAGCTCAAACCCTAAATTCCATGGGGTCAAGAAAGCTTTGAGTGCCCTTCAAACCTGGAGCCATTTCTTCAGTTGAACCAAGAATTCCAGGAGGTGTGCATGAGATTTTTGGACCTCCTCTCAAATTAGAGCCATTTCTGGCAGCCGAACCCTCAAATTCTGGAGGTTGTTAGAGGCTTTTGGGCAGCCTCTCCTCAAAATTGTAGCTGTTTCTGTCAAATGAAATCCTGAATTTCAGGAGATTGTGAGGGCTGTTGGAGCAACCCTTCCCCAAACCTGGAGCCATTTTCTGCCAGCTGAAACCCCTAATTGAGGAGGTTGATTTTTTTGGAGCTGCCCTCCCCAAAACTGGAGCCATTTCTGCCAGCTCAAACCCCAAATTCCAGAAGGTCATGAGGGCTTTTTGGAAAAGTCCTCCCTCAAAATTGGCGTCATTTTTGCCAGGTGAAACAAATTAGCATTCCAGAGGTCGTGAGCGCTTTTTGGGTGTGGCCTACACAAAATTGGAGCCATTTCTGCCAGTTGAAATCCAAAATTCGGAGAGTTTGTGACAGATTTTGGGCCGCTCCCTCACCAAAAGTTGAGCCATTTCTGCCAATGAAACCTGAATTCCAGGAGGTTGTGAGGACTGTTTGGAGCAGCCCTCAGTCCAAAACTGGAGCCATTTCTTGCTGCAAGCCCCAAATTTAGAAGATCGGGAGGGCTTCTGGCGTCCCCCAAAACTGAGCCACTTCTGCTGGCTAAAGCAGAAAATTTCAGAAGGTCATGAGGGCTTTTGGGGCAGCCTAACACCAAAATTGAAGCCATTTCTGCCAGTTGAAACCCCAAATTCCAGGGCGTTGTGAGGGCATTTTGGAGCAGCCCACCTAAAATTGAAGCTGTTTCTCCAGTTGAACCCTGAATTCAGGAGGTTGTAAGGTCTTTGGAGCACCCTTCCTCAAAATTGGAGCCGTTTCTGCAAGCTGAAACCTCTCAATTCTAGGATCCTGAGGGCTTTTGGAGAAGCCCTCTCCCAAATGTTGAGCCATTTCTGCCTTTGAACCCTGAATTCTGAAGGTTGTGAGGACTTTTTGGAGCAGCCTCCTAGCCCAGAGCTGGGGCCATTTCTGCCTGCTGGATTCCAGAATTCCAGAAGTTGGTGAGCGCTTTTTGGAGCAGCCCTCCCACGAAATTGGAGCTGTTTCTTCCAGCTGAAACCCCAAATTCCAGGAGGTCGTGAGTGTTATTTCGGAAAGCCCTCCCCCAAAATTGGAGCACCTTCTGCGAGCTGAAACCCCGAATTCCAGGAGGTCATGAGGGCTTTTTCTAGCAGACCTCTGCCAAAACTGGAGCCACTTCTGCCAGTTGAAATCCCAAATTTCAGCAGGTTGTGATGTTTTGGAGCAGCCTCCTCACCAAAATGAAAGCTGTTTCTGCCAGATGAAGCCCTGAATTCCAGGAGGTTGTGAGGGCTGTTTGGAGCAGCCCTCACCCAAAACTGGAGCCATTTCTCCCAGCTGAAACCTCAAATTCAGAAGGTTGTGAGAGCTTTTGGAGCTGACCTCCATCAAAACTGGAGCATTTCTTCCTAGCTGAAATTTGCAATTTCAGGAAGGTCGTAAGGGTTTTTGGAGCAGCCTCCCAAAAATTGGAGCCATTTCTGTGAGCTGAATCCCAGAATTATAGAAGGTGGTGAGGGATTTTTGGAGCAGTCCTCCCCAGAAATTGGAGCTGTTTCTGCCAGCTGAAACCCCAAATTTCAGGAGGCCGTGAGAGTTATATGGAAAAGCCTTCAACCAAAATATGGAGCCGTTTCTTCAAGCTGAAACGACGCATTTCCAGGAGGTGTGAGGGCTTTTGGAGCAGCCCTCCCCTGAAACTGGAGCAATTTCTGCCAGGTGAAACCCTGAATTCCAGGAGGTGATGAGGGTTTTTTGGAGCAGCCCTCCCCCAAAACTGGAGCCATTTCTGCCAGCTCAAACCCCAAATTCCAGGAGGTCATGAGGGCTTTTTGGAAAGTCCTCCCTCAAAATTTAGTCATTTGTTCCAGTTGAAACACTGAATTCCAGGAGGTCGTGGTGCTTTTTGAGCAGCCTTTACACCTGAATTGGAGCCATTTCTGCCTGCTGAATCCAAAATTCCAGGAGGTTGTGACAGATTTGTGGAGCCGCCTCCCGACCCAAATTAGAGCTGTTTCTGCCAGATGAAACCCTGAATTCAGGAGGTTGTGAGGGCTGTTTTGAGCAGCCTCAGCTAAAACTGGACCATTTCTGCCACGCTGAAACCCTGAATTCAGAGGATGTCTGGAGGGCTTCTTGGGGCTGCCTCCCCAAAACTGGAGCCACTTCTGCTAGCTGGAGCAGCACATTTCAGAAGGTCGTGAGGGCTTTTGGAGCAGCCTCCCTAAATTGGAGTCATTTCTTCCAGCTGAGAAACCCCAAATTCAGAAGGTCATGAGGGCTTTTGAGCAGCCCTCCCACAAAACTAGAGCCATTTCTGGTAGCTGAAGCAGCCAAATTTCAAAAGGTCGTGAGGGCTTTTTGGGGCAGCCTTACACCAACATTGGAGCCATTTCGGCTTCTGAACCTGAATTCAGGAGATCCTGGGGCTTTGGACAACCCTCCCCCAGAATTGGAGCCACTTCTGGCAGCTTGAAACCCAGAACCAGGTGGTTGTGGGGCTGGACCAGCCTCAAAGCTGGAGTCATTTCTGCCAGCTGGTCTGTATCCGTGGTTATGATGGCTTTTTGAGCAGCCCTCCCCAAAATTGGTTTCATTTGCCAGCTGAAACCACCCAACTTCAGGAGTTCGTCAGGGCTTTTTGGAGCAGCCTTCCTAAGGTATTTCATTTCTGCCAGTTTAAACCCTGAATTCCATGAGGTCAGAGGTCTTTTGGACAGCTCTCAAAATTGCAGCTGTTTCTGCAAGCTGAAGCCCTAAATTCAGGAGGTATGAGGCTTTTGGGCAGCCCTCCCCAAAACTGGAGCTGTTTCTGTGAACTGAAACTCTGAATTTAGGAGTCATGAGGGTTTTTTGGGCAGCCCTCCCAATCATTAGACCATTTCTGCCAGTTGACCCTGAATTCAGGAGTTGTGAGGGCTTTTTGAGCAGCCTGGAGCCATTTCTGCCAGCTGAAACACTGAATTCAGGTGGTCGGAGCGCTTTTGAGCAGCTCTACACCAAAATTGAGCCATTGTCAGTTGAAATCCTAAATTTAGTAGATTGTGATGGTTTTAGGAGCAGCTTCTCCAAAATAAGCTGTTTCTGCCAGATGACCCTGAATTCCAGGAGGTTGTGAGGCTGTTTGGAGCAGCGCGCAAAACTGGGCCATTTCTCCCTGGAAACCTCAATTCAGAAGGGTCATGAGAGCTTTTGGAGCTGACCTCACAAAACTGGAGCCATTTCTGCTTCAAATGGGTGTACCTTCAGGTCATATGGGTTTTACAGCCTCCCAAAATTGGAGTTTCATTTCTGCCAGCTGGTCCCAGAATTGAGGTGGTGAGGCTTTTGGCAGCCTCTAGAAATTGGACTGTTTCGCCAGCTGAAACCCCAAATTCTGGGAGGCCGTGAGGTTATTTGGAAAGCCCTCCCTAAAATTGGAGCCGTTCTTAAGCTGGGCGACAAATTCCAGGAGGTCATGAGGGCTTGGGGCAGCCCCGAAATTGGAGCCATTTCTGCCAGGTGAACCCTGAATTGCAGGTGATGAGGGTTTTGATAGCAGTCCCCAAAACTGGAGCCATTTCTGCCAGCTCAAACTAATTGCAGGAGGTCATGAGGGATTTTGGGGCTTTCCCCACAATTGGAGAAATTTCGCCATGAAACCCCAATTTTCAGAAGGTCATGAGGGCTTGGAAAGTCCTCAAAATTGGGTCATTTGTGCTGGGTGAGCACTGAATTTGTGAGTTTGAGCACTTTTGAGCAGCCTTACATCAAAATTGGAACCATTTCCCTGTTGGAATCCAAATTCCTGAGGTTGTGACAGATTTTTGAGCCTCCCTCACCAAAATTAGAGCTGTTTCTGCCAGATGAAACCCTGAATTCCAGGGTTGAGGGGCTGTTCAGGCTGCCTCACCCCAATTTGTACTTTCTGCCAGCTGCTTCCCCAATTCAGAAGGTCGGGAGGGCTTTTGAGCTGCCCTCCCCCAAACTGGAGCTACTTCTGCTTGCTGAAACAGCACATTTCAGAAGGTCGTGAGGGATTTTGGCAGCCTCCTAAGTTGAGTCATTTCTTCCAGCTGAAACCCCATATTCAGAATGTGAGGGCTTTTTCAAGCGGCCTCCTAGAAAACTGAGCCATTTCGTAGCTGGCAGGCAGCTCTCAGGGTGTGTGAGGGCTTTTTGGGCAGCTCTTCACCTTTGGTAGCTTATTTTGCCAGCTGAAATCCTGAATTCAGGAGATCCTGAGGCTTTTTGAGCAACCTCCCAGAATTGGTTTCACTTCTGTAGCTGTTCCAGACATTCAGGAGGTTGTGAGGGCTTTTTGGACCAGCCTCCCAAGCTTGAGCATTTCTGCCTGCTGGGCAGAATTCCAGATTTGGTCCTGAGGGCTATTTGATCAGCCTCCCAGATGGAGCCATTTTTAGCTGAATCCCTGAATCTAGTAATTATGATGGCTTTTGGAGCACTCAAAATTGGAATATTTCTGTCGTTGGAAACCACCCAATTCAGGAGGTCAGGGCTTTGGACAGCCTTCCCTAAAATTGACCATTTCTGCTAGTTAACCTGAATCTATTAGGTCTTGAGGTCTTTGAGCAGTTCCCCAAAATTGCAGCTGTTTCATGGCTTGTTCCAATCTAGTGGTCATGAAGGCTTTTGGAGCAGCCCTCCCCAAAACTGAGCTGTTTCTGTGAACTGAAACTCTGAATTCCAGGAGGCTGAAGGCTTTTGAGCAGCCTCCCAATAAATTGAGCCATTACCTTTATTGAAACCCAGAATTCCAGGAGGTTGGAGGCTTTTGGAGGAGCCACCAAGCTGGAGTTTCTGCCAGCTGAAACCTAGAATCTAGTAGGTCATGAGGCTTCATGAGCAGGCCTCACCCAAGGTGGAAGTATTTCTGGCAGTGAAACCTTGAATTCCAGGAGGTTGTGGCTTTTGGGCAGCCCTGCTGCAAAACTACTACTCTGCCAGTTAAATCTCAAATTTCAGTAGATTGTCGGGTTTTTGGACAGCTCACCAAAACAAGTTGTTTCGCTAGATGAAGCCCTGAATGCTAGGAGGTTGAGGGCTGTTTGGTGCAGCCTGCCCAAACTGGAGCCTTTTCTCCCAGCTGAAACCTTGATTTTGAAGGCTGAGAACTTTTTTGAGCTGATGTCCCCTGAAAACTGGTTTATTTTGCTAGTTGAAACAAATTTCAAGGTCGTATGGTTTGACAGCCTCCCAAAAATTTAGCCATTTGCCGTAGTTCCAAATTATAGAAGGTGGTGAGGGCTTTGGAGCAGCCCTCCAGAATTTGAGCTGTTTCGCCGTTGGAACCCCCAAATTCCAGGAGGCTAGAGTTAATTGACCAGTCTCCCAAAATTGGAGCTGTTTCTTCAAGCTGAAACGAGCAATTCAGGAGTCATGAGGCTTTTGGAGCAGCCCTCCCAAATTGAAGCCATTTTCTGCAGGTGAAACCTTGAATTTGGAGGATGATGTTTTTTAAAGCCTCCCCAAAATTTTGAGCCATTTCCCAGCTCAAACCCTAATTCCATGGGGTCAAGAAAGCTGGGGGCTCCTCCAAACCTGGAGCCATTTCTGCCAGCTGGAACCTAGAATTCCAGGAGGTTGAGATTTTTGATCCTGTCCTCCCTGAAGTTGAGCCATTTTCAGCCGACTCAAATCTGGGAGGTTGAGGGCTTTTGAGCAGCCTCCAAAATTGTAGCTGTTTCTGCTAATGAAACCCTGAATTTCAGCAGATTGTGAGGGCTGTTTGAGCAACCTCCCCAAACCTGAGCCATTTCGCCAGCTGAAACCCCCAATTGAGGAGGTTGTGAGTGCTTTTGAGCTTCTCTCCCCAAATGGAGCTATTTCTGCCAGCTCAAACCCCAAATTCCAGGGCGGAATGAGGATTTTGGGAGCTGCCCTGTCCACATTTGGAGACATTTCGCCAGCCAGCTCCCAAATCCAGAAGTCTGAGGCTTTTGGAAAGTCTCCTCAAGTTAGTCATTTTGGGTGTTTTACTAATTCAGAAGGTCGTGGCGCTTTTTGGAATCTTTACCAAAATTGGAGTTATTTCTGCCAGTTGAAACCAAAATTCCAGGAGGTTGTGACAGATTTTGCCTCACCAAAATTAGAGCCATTTCTGCTTGATAAAACCCTGAATTCAGGAGGTGTGAGGCTGTTTGGAGCAGCCTCACTAAAACTGGAGTTTCGCCAGCTGAAACCCGAATTAGAAGGTCGGGAGGGCTTTTTGAGCCCTCTCAAAACTGGTTACTTGCTAGCTGAAACAGCAAATTTCAGAAGGCTGAGGGCTTTTGGGCAGCCTAACACTTAAATTGACCATTTCCCAGTTGAACCTCAAATTCCAGGCTTTGTGAGGGGCATTTTGGAGCAGTCCCTACCTAAAATTGAGCTGTTTCTGCCAGTGAAACACTGGGCCAGGAGGTTGTAAGTCTTTTTGGAGCACCCTTCCCCAAATTGGAGCTGTTTGGTGGTTGTCTCAAATTCTGGAGATCCTGAGGTTTTTGGTTGTCTCCCAGAATGGAGCCATTTCTGCCAGCTGAAACTGAAGTCCTGAAGGTGTGAGGACTTGGAGCAGCCTCTAGCCCAGGGTTGGGCTATTTCTGCTAGCTTGATTCCAGAATTCAGAAGTTGGTGAGGGCTTTTGAGCAGCCTCCCCAAATTGGACTGTTTCTTCCAGCTGACTTCCCCAAATCTATGAGGTCAGTGAGGTTATTTGAGCCTCCCCCAAAATTGAGCACCTTGAGAGCTGGGCAATTCCAGGAGGTCGGTGAGGGCTTTTCAGTAGGCCTCGCAAAACTGGAGCCACTCTGCCAGTTGAAATCCCCAATTTCTGCAGAGTTGTGATGGTTTTTGAGCAGCCTCTACCGTAAGCTGTTTCTGTTAGATGAAGCCCTGAATTGAGGAGGTTGTGAGGGCTGTTTGGAGCAGCCCTCGCCCAAAACTGGAGCCATTTCTCCCAGCTGAAACCTCTAATTCAGTAGGTCGTGAGAGTTTTTTGGAGCTGACCTCCACAAAACTGGTTATTTCTGCTAGTTGAAAGGCAATTTTGAAGGTCGTAAGGGTTTTTGGAGCAGCCTCCCCAAAATTGGTTTGGTTTCTGCCAGCTGAATCCCAGAATTATAGGGTGGTGAGGGATTTTTATACCCTCCCAGAACTGGGCTGTTTCTGCAGCTGAAACCCCAAATTTCAGGAGGCCGTGAGTTATTTTGAAAGCCTTCAACTAAATATGGAGCCGCTTTCAAGCTGAAACGATTACCCAGGAGGTCGAGGGCTTTGAGCAGCCTCCTTGAAACTGGAGCCATTTTCTGCAGAAACCTGAATTCCAGGAGGATGAGGGTGTTTTGAGCAGCCCTCTCACAACTGGAGCCATTTCTGCCAGCTCAACCCCAAATTCCAGGAGGTCATGAGGGCTTTGGAAAGTCCTCCTCAAGTGAGTCATTTGTGCTAGGTGAAGCATTGAATTCAGGAGGTCGTGAGGCTTTTTGGAGCAATACATCAAATTGAGTTTTGCCTGCTTAGTCCAAAATTCCAGGAGGTTGTGACAGATTTTGGAGCGCCTCCTGGCCAAATTAGAGCTGTTTCGCCAGATGAACCTTGGATTTAGAGGTTGTGAGGGCTGTTTGGGAAGCCCATCGAAACTGGCACCATTTCTGCTAGCGAGTCCCTGAATTAGAAGGTCGGGAGGCTTCTTGGAGCTGCGTTCCCAAACTGGAGCCACTTCTGCTAGCTGAAACAACATTTCAGAGGTCGTGAGGGCTTTTGGAGCAGCCTCTAAAATTGGGTCATTTCTTCCAGCTGAAACCCCAAATTCAGAAGGTCGTGAGGGCTTTTGAGCCCTCCCACAAAACTGGAGCCATTTCGGTGGCTGAGCGGCAAATTTCAGAAGGTCGTTAGGGGCTTTTGGGGCAGCCTTACGCCAACGTAGCCATTTCTGTAGCTGAAATCGAATTCGAGGAGATCCTGAGGGCTTTGGAGCACCCTCCCCAGAATTGAGCCAGTTCTGCTGGCTAGGCTTAGAACGGAGTTTTGAGGCTTTTGGATCGCCCCAAAAGCTGGAGCCATTTTGCAGCTGAATCTTATTCAGTAGGTTATGATGGCTTTGACAGCCTCCCAAATTGGAGCCACTGTAGCTGAACTCGTATTTCAGTAGGTTATGATGGCTTTTGGAGCAGCCTTCCACAAAATTGGAGCCATTTCTGCTAGTTTAAACCCTGAATTTCATGAGGTCAAGAGGTCTTTTGGAGCAACCTTCCCTCAAAATTGCAGCGTTTCTGTGCTGAAGTTCTGATCCAGGAGGTAATGAAGGCTTTTTGACAGCCCTCCCAAAACTGGAGCTGTTTCTGAACTGAAACTCGAATTCCAGGAGTCATGAGGGCTTTTTGGACAGCCCTCCCAATAAATTGAGCCATTTCTGGCAGTTGAGCAGAATTCCAGGAGGTTGTGAGGGCTTTTGGAGACCTTTAAAAGCTGGAGTCATTTCGCCAGTACCTAATTCTAGTAGGTCATGGGGCTTGCTGGAGGGCCTCACCACCATGAAGGTATTTCCCAGTTGGAACCCTGGATTCCAGGAGGTTGTGAGGGCTTTTGGGCAGTGCTCCCAAAATAGGGTTTTTCTGCCAGCTGAAACCGAATTCCATGAGGTTATGAGGGCTGGCGGCTGCCTCCCAAAATTAGAGCCATTTGCCAGCTGAAACCCAGAATCAAGGATAGGGAGGTGTTTAGGAGTAGCCCCAAATTTTGCTATTTGAAGCTGAAACCGACCCTGGAGGTTGAGGGCTTTGGAGAGCTCTGTTCAAAGTTGGTTTCATTTCTCCAGCTGAACCCAAATTACAAAGGTGGTTAGGCTTATTGAACAGCCTCCTGACAAATTGGAGCTGTTTCGTCAGCTGAAACCCGGTATTCAGAAGTTATGAGGAGTTGTTGGAAAAGCCCTCCTGCTTGGGCCGTTTCTTGATTTGAACTGCAAATTCCAGGAGGCTTGAGGTTTTTGTGGCAGCCTCCCAAAATTGGAGGCATTCTGTAGCAGATACCCACAATTCGTGGAGGTTGAGGGAGTTTTGGTAGCCCCCCAAAGCTGGAGCCATTTTTGCCAGCTGTGGCAAATTCCATGAGGTCATCAGGGCTGGAGCCCTCCCTGAAATTTGATCCATTTCTGCCAGCTAAACCAAAATTCCTGGAGTTCGTGGGATTTTACAGCCCTCCCAAAATTGGGCCATTTCTGCAGCATGCACTTGAATTCAGGAGGTCATCAGGGCTTTTTGGACAGCCCTCCTGAAATTGGACCATTTCTGCCAGCTGAAGACCCTGGTTCAGGGGGTCAAGTACTGTGATGCCCCCTCAAGCCTGGATCCATTTCGCCAGCTGGGACCCAGAATTCCAGGAGGTCATGAGGGCTTTTTGGGCTCCCAAATGCAGCCATTTCGCCAGCTGAAACCTGAATTCTTGAGGTTGAGGCTTGGAGCCCTGCACAAAGCTGGAGCCATTTCTCAGGCTGAATGCCAGAATCCAGAAGGAGGGCTTTTTAACATCCCTCACCTGAAATTGGAGCACTGCGGTAAACCTTGATTTCAGAGGTATTAGGTTTTTGAGCAGCCTCCCCAAATTGGAGCCATTTCTGTAGCTCAAACCCTCAGTGCTATGGTGTCAAGAATGCTTTTGAGGCCTCAAACCTTGAGCTATTTCTGTAGCTGAAACCAGAATTCAGGAGGTCGTGAAGAATTTTTGACCTGCCCTCCCCCCACAATTTACTTCTGGCAGCCTAAATTCAGGAGGTTGTGAGGGCTTTGGGCAGCCTCTCAGCGTGAGGCATTTCTTAGCTAAACCCCAAATTATGGAGTGCTGAAGGATTTTTGGAGCTGCCTCACAATTGCAGCCATTTCTGCCAGCTGGGCAATTCCAGAAGGTCATGAGGGCTTTCTGGAAAGCCTCCATGAAATTGGAGCCATTGCCTGAAAGAGTGAATTCCAGGAGGTCGTGCGCTTTTGGATCAGCCTACATAAAATTGAAGTCATTTCTGCAGATGAAACCTGAATTTGAGAGGTTGTGAGGGTTGTTTGGACAGCCCCCAAACTGGACCATTTCTTAGCTAGGCCATTCAGAAGGTGGGAGGGGTTTCTGGGCTTGTTCCTCCCACAAAACTGAGCAGTTGCTAGCTGAAATGGCAAATTTCAGAAGGTCAGAGTTGGAGCAGTCCTACACTAAAATTGAAGCCATTTCTGCCAGTTGAAACTTGATTTGAGGAAGTTGTGAGGGTTTTTCGAGCAGACCAAAAATTGAAGCTGTTTCTGCCAGCTGAAACCCTAATTCAGGAGGTTGTGAGGCTTTTTGAGCATCCTTCCCCAGACAGACCATTTCACCAGCAAACCCTAAATTCAGGAGGTCTGGGGCTTTTTGGAGCAGCCTCGCCCACCTTGGACCATTTCTGCCAGCTGAAACCTATAATTCCAGGAGGTGTGGGCTTTTGGGCATCCCTAGCCCAAGTTGAGCCATTTCTGTAGCTGAACCCAGAATCTGGAGAGGTTGGTGAGGGCTTTGGGCAACTCACCCCAAGTGGAGCTGTTTCTGTGACTGAAATCCCAAATTCCGAGGTGTGAGGTTGTTTGGGTGCCTCCCAAAATTGGAAGTCTGGTAGGTGTTAATTCCGGAGGTCATGAGGGCATTTTCTGGCATCTACCCAAGGTTGAGTTTTTTGGCCAGCAGGCTCACAATCAGGAGGTTGTTGGGAGTTTCAACAGCCTCCCCAAAAGGAGCCATTTTGCTGGCTGAAATGCACAATTCAAGGGGTTATGAGCTTTTTGAGCAGCTCCCCCGATGCTGATTGTTTTCTGCCAGTTCCCTGATTCAGAGGTGGTGAGGCTTTTTGGGCAGCCTCCCAATATTGGAGCCATTTCTGCTAGCTGAAACTTTCAATCCAGGAGACTTGAGAGCTTTTTTGAGCAGCCCCCAGAATTGGAGCCTTTCTAGCTGAAACCCAGAATTCCAGAGGTTGTGAGGGCTTTTGACCAGCCTCCCAAAGCTGAGTTTTCTTGCCAGCTGTAACCCAAATTCCAGATGGTGGGGGATTTTTGACTGGCCTCCCCGAGGTGAGTCATTTCTGCCAGCTGAATCCTGAATTTGTAGGTTATGAAGACTTTTGAACAGCCCTTCCCAAAGTTGAGCTATTTTTCCAGTTGAAACTACACAAATTCCAGGAGGTCGTGTGGCTTTTGGAGCAGCCTTCCACAAAGTGGAGCCATTTCTGCCAGTTTAAACTCTGAATTCCTTGAGGACTGAGGTCTTTTGGACTAGCGTCCACCAGAATTGCAACTGTTTCTCGAGCGAGCTCTGAATTCCAGGAGGTCTGAGGTCTTTTGGGCAGCCTCCCAATAAATTGACCATTTCTGCAAGTTGAATCCCAGAATTCCAGGAGGTTGGAGTGTTTTGGGTAGCCCCACCAAAGATGGGTCATTTCCCAGCTGAAAACTAGAATCGAGATCGTTGAGGGCTTCAGAGCAGCCCTCCCAAATTGAAGCTATATCTGCCAGTTGGAACCCCATTTCAGGAGGTTGTGAGCTTTTTGAGCAGCCTCCCGAGCTTGAGCCATTTCTCTGGTGAAACCTGAATCGGGAGGTGATGAGGTTTTGACAGCCTCCCAAATTCGAGCATTTCTGCCAGCTCATACCAGGTTCCATGGGGGTGAAGGCTTTTGAGCGCCTCCATACCGAGCCATTTCCCAGCTGAAACTTAATTCCAGGAGGTCATGAGATTTTGGACCTGTCCTCCTCAAAATTGGAGCCATTTCTGCAGCCGAACCCCAACCCGGGAGGTTGTGAGTGCTGGAGCAGCCCTCCAAAATGGCTGATTCTTCAAATGAAACCCTGAATTTGTGGATATTGTGAGGGCTGTTTGACAACCTCCCCAAACTTGAGCCATTTCTGGCAGCTGAAACCCCCATTGAGGAGGTGTGAGTGCTTTTGAGTGCCTTTCCCAAAACTGGAGCCATTTCTGCCAGCTGGAACCCCAAATCTAGGAGGTCATGAGGATTTTGGGGGTGCCCTCCCCACAATTGGAACATTGCTAGCTGAGCCCCAAATTCAGAAGGTCATGAGGGTTTTTGGAAAAGTCCTCCTCAAAATTGAGTCATTGCGCCAGGTGAAACTGAATTCCAGGAGGTCGGGCTTTTTTGTAAAGCCTTGCACCGAGGTTGGTTCATTTCGCAGTTGAAACCAAAATTCCAGGAGGTTGAGATGGAGTTTTGGAGTACCTTCTCACCAAAATTAGAGTCATTTGCCAGATGAAACCCTGGTCAGGAGGTTGTGAGCTGTTTGCTGCCCCCAAAACTGGAGTCATTTACTGACTTAAACCCGACCAGAAAGTGGGAGGCTTCTGAGCTGTCTTCCTGCAAACTGGAGCCGTTCTTCTAGCTGAAACAGCAATTTCAGAAGGTCAAGAGGCTTTTGGTGCAGCCTACACCAAAATTGGCATTTCTTAACAGTTGAAACCCCAAATTCCAGGCGTGTGAGGCATTTTGGGCAGCCCTCCCAAAATTAGCTGTTTCGCCAGCTGAAACCCTGAATTCAGGAGGTTTCATGCTTTTGAGCAGCCCTTCCACAAGTGGAGCCGTTTCTGCAAGCTGAAACCTCCGATTCCAGGAGATCCTGAGGGCTTTTGGAGCAGCCTCCTGAAATTGAGCCATTTCTGCCAGCTGAAACCTGAATTCCTGAAGGTTGGCTTGAGCAGCCCCTTGCCCAGAGCTGGGGCATTTCGCCAGCTGGATCAGAATTGCCAGTTGGTGAGGGCTTTGGAGCAGCCCTCCCCAAAATTGAGCTGTTTCTTCAGCTGAAACCCAAATTCAGGAGGTCGAGTGTTATTTGGAAAGCCCCTCCAAATTGGGCAGCTTCTGTAGCTGAAACCTAATTCCAGGAGGTCTTGAGGGCTTTTCTAGCAGACCTCTGCCAAACTGAGCCGCTCTGCCAGTAGAATCCCAAAATTTCCAGCAGGTTGGATTTTTTTTGAGCAGCCTCCTCACTAAAATGAAGCTGTTTCTGCCAGATGAGCCTGAATTGGGGAGGTTGTGAGGCTGTTTGGACACCCTCTACAAACTGGACCATTTCTCCAGCTGAAACCTCAATTCAGAATTTCGTGAGAGCTTTTGAGCTGGCTCACTAAAACTGGAGCTATTCTGCAGCTGAATGGCAAATTTCAGAAGATCGTAAGGGTTTGGAGCAGCCCTACGGAGCCATTCTTGTCGCTGAATCCTAATTTATAGAAGGTGAGGGTTTTTGAGCAGCCTCCCAGAAATTGAGCTGTTTTGCCAGCTGAAACCCCAATTTCAGGAGGCCGTGAGATTTATTTGAAAAGCCCTCCCAAAATTGAGCTGTTTTTCGGGCTGAGATGTCGGGTTCAGGTGGTGAGGTTTTGGGCAGCCCTCTAATGAAGTTGGTTTTCAGCCAGGTGAAACCAATTCCAGGAGGATGAGGGTTTTGAGCAGCCTCCCCACAATTGGAGACATTTCTGCCAGCTGAAACCCCAAATTCCAGAAGGTCAGAGGCTTTTTGGGAAAGTTCCTCAAAGTGGAGAATTTGTGTGGGTAGTACTGAATTCAGGAGGTCTGGAGTGCTTTTTGTAGCCTTACACAAAATTGAGCCATTTCTGCCTGTTGAAACCTAGAGACCGGGAGGTTGTGACAGATTTTGAGCCGCCTCTCCAAAATTAGAGCTGTTTCTGCCAGATGAAACCTGAATTCCAGGAGGGTTGTGAGGTTTGTTTGAGCAGCCTCACCCAAAACTGGCTCCTTTCTGCCAGCTGAAACCCTGATCAGGTTGTCGGGAGGCTTCTTGAGCTGCCCCCAAACTGAGCCACTGCTGGCTGAGCAGCACATTTCAAGGTCGTGAGGGCTTTGGAGCGGCCCCCTAAATTGGGTCATTTCTTCCAGCTGAAACTCCAACTAGAAGTTCGTGAGTTTTTGAGCAGCCCTCACAAAACTGGGCCATTTCTGTAGCTGAAGCGGCAAATTTCAGGAAGGTCATGATGTGTTTTTTGGGGCAGCCCCACACCAACATAGGAGCCATTTCTGTGGGAAACTCAATTCCTGAGATCCTGAGGCTTTTTGGGTGGCTCCTCCCCAGAATTGGAGCCACTTCCCAGCTGAGCCAGAACCAGGAGGTTGGAGGAGGTTTTTGGACCAGCCTCCCAAGCTGGTTTATTTCTGCCAGTTGAAACCCAGAATTCCAGAAGGTCCGGGGGCTATTTGTACCAGTCCTCTGAAATTGGAGCCATTTCTGCCAGCTGAATCCTGTATTCCAGTAGGTTATGATGGCTTTTTGACAGCCTCCCAAATTTGAGCCATTTCTGCTAGCTGAAACTACCTAAATTCCAGGAGGTCGTCGGGGCTTTTGAGCAGTTTCCCGCAAAATTGGAGCCATTTCCAGTTTAAACTTGAATTCTATGAGGTGTGAGGTCTTTTTGTACCTCTGAGGGTACCAATTAAGGCACAGGGACCTCATGTAACACCATTTTATGGTTGTTGAAGTTTAATTATTCACGAGAGCTGCATTAACATATGAGAACATGATGTCACATTGCCCATTTATACCATGTATCTCTATGTTGAAGGTAAAAATATTCCTGAAAACACTTTCTGGAAACACACACACACACTGAATGCAGTATAAAGGGAAAAAAACCCTGCTATACAACTCAGATAGTTTGCAAAGTTAACTGCAGGTAAATAAGTCATTTCACACCTTGCTGCTACTTATTTTGTTGAATTATACTGTAATTAATCAGACAGGCATGCTGTGGAGCCTAAAGAGTACTGACACATTGTGTTTTCATATGCTAATGCAGCTCTCAGGGACAATGCCATTTCAACAACCAGAAAATGGAGACCTCCAGGATAGTTACAAGGATAGTTACAAAGACTAGTATAAACAGTGAAAACAAACTAAGGCAAAAGCTTATATCCCCTAACAGCTACAGGAACAGAGTTGTATGTTGACATGGAAACAAAATTTACAAGATACGATTGTGTAGTTTTCTTTTAAAGCATCCTCTGCCCTGATATTCATAGGTATAACCAAATCTGACATTTATGTAGAATTGTTATCAGTAGACAATTCTGCTTGTGTATTTTTTTTTTTTTATATTGTCAGGCAAACAGAAAATTCGATTTGGGTCTATAACAGGTGGTATTGGGATATCCAGATTCTGCACTGTGAATATTAGCTTTTATCTGTTAAAAAAACAGAAGGTTGTGTTAGACAGTGGAGAATCACTTTGTATTGCGAAACAGTCTAGGAACACGTTTGTGGCCTGTGGATGCCATATCAGCCCTTATTACACTTCAAGTGTTGAGTCCTTCTCTGAATACTGACCAGTATCAGGTTCAGAATTGTTTCAGGATCTGTTTGCTTTGTATCACATCTACCCTTGCTAGGGTCATAAAGTTTAGTATTATCAGTGGTGAAATTAATGGCTGTAAAGCATCTGCAGCTTTTGTCAGTTCAACTTCTTCTTCTAGGTCAGCTTGAATGTTTCGATTATTTGCCTGTTGTTTTTTCAAGGTTCACACACTGTTGATTGCTTTTTTCTGGCATTTTCTTTAGGCAAAATATTGTTCGGATTTAACTTATTAAAACCTTGATTTCCTGGATTACCTGGTCTCTCAGCAACTGGTGCTGTCTTTTCTTATTTTGCACTCTGGGAAAGAAAGCCGAATCTCTTGAACAGCCTTATGTTTTGACATTTGTAAGTTGAGAAATTTTTAGAGTGCAGACCAGCCGTATGAAATAAATGCAAGTTTAACAGATGCACCACACTTACACCATGTGCAGCTAAACTTGTTGCAGTTTGTTACAGCTGAGTTGGAACTGCAAGATTTAAGTTGGAATTCTTCTTTTTATCTTACCGACTTGAGATTTTTGAGATTTGAGAGGGTCATGATTTTTATGTTGCTTGCATGTGCAAGAAACATAGTGCCATCATCGGAGATTTCGGAGGTGTGTCACCTCCTCCTCCAATTCAGTCAGTGAGCTGGCAGGCGCGGCCCCTGTAAGCCAATGCATTTTGGAGCTGTCTATGACACGCTCAAAATGCGATTAGCTACAGTTGAGAAAGCCACGCCTCGGTGAGCAGAGATAAGAAGCCCAAGCGTAGCTCCCCCACACGCAGCGTGCTGCGCCCGCACGCACTGTGTAGCCGACGGGTGCCCAATCCCAGTCGGCTGAGCTGCATCTCCCCAGTTGTAGGTGCCACGCTGGGGCCACCCCAGCGTGGCAATGAGTCCTTGGCCGACGGGGTGCCCAATCCCTCGGGCTGAACGCCCCAACATCCTTGTGCCATGCTGGGAGCCCACCCCAGCGTGGCAAACGGTCCCACGATGTCTTTTTTAATTTTTAACCTGAAAAGTGAAAGCGGTCCGCGGGCGTCTCGACCCTCCCTCCCACAACCCGCACCACCCACTGCGCACCCAGCCTCCCCGCCCCCCTCACCCCATACTTACCTCCGGACTCGGAGCGGCGATCTTGGTGGACGGGAACACGTCTGCACTCTTCAAAGCCGACTGCGAACTGAGAAATGCCAGTAAGCTGTATAATGGCCTAGATAGGGGGTTTCAACTTTGTTGCATATCTCAGACATTTTGGGAATTTTTGCACCAAATTTTCAGCGCTAGGGTTTTTGGACCCTTCTCGTGAATGATGTTTACTACTTCGCGTTGAGCCGGGCCCGAAGGGTGATTTGCGCGTGACTGCGAAATCACCCTTCAGGCCTGAATACCACCATGACAGTGACATCATTCAGAAGGGTCCCAAAACCCCATGTTGAAAATCTGTGCAAAAATTCAAAAAATGACTGTTTCTAGCGATGCATTCGCAGTTCCTCGCAGGCTCAGAAGTTCAAATTTCAATATTTTCCTCCAGATTTTCAACATTGCCATTTTACCACACCTTCTTATGAGTAGTATAGCTGCCATTTTCACATCTCACCCAAAATGTGTTTCCACCCATGTAGTGCAGAATGGCACAGTCGAGTGTCTGCGAAATCAATATGCAGGACAAATTAAGAAAATCACAGTGACACTGTTCATGAGCAGAGGTCTTAAAATGGCTATGTTGAAAATTTGGTGAAAAATTCCTAAAATGACTGTTTTACGGTCGTTGCGCAGTTCCTTGCGCTTTCAGTTCATAAAATTTTCAATATTTGCACTCCAGTGACTTCAAATACCTAAACAGCACATAGAAGCAAGCAACATTCGTCATTGACAAATGCTTGTTATAGTAAACACACAAGCCGCTTTGAAAATGTGAAAGTGAGAGTTTGTATTAAGTTTATGGTGTCTGGGGAAAAAAAATCAAGATCTGTTACTGGCTTTCAAGTTTTAATTTTTCAAGAAGCAATGACACTCCAAGAAATAGGTTGTTCTTCCAGCTACAGTACTACTAGTTCAGAGCAGTGTAACTTGAAACTAAAAAAGTCCAGTTGTGAGAAGTCTGGCTAGTGAAAATCACACAATTACTTACATTAGCTTTGAATGGCAACTAACTGAGAAGTGTCAACACTGCAACAGTATATAATTACTGAGATTTTTGAGACAGTTGCTACTACAGTTTCCTAAGAGGAGTGAATTAGAGTTCACAAGCAGCTCACTCCTTCCCTCCATTGCAGCGTCACTGGCTGGAAAAAAGCCATGATTCAGCTTCTTCAACCAACCCCAATCAGCAGGAATGCAAGGCTCCCCAGTTCTTTGCTTTTTTGCTTACAGAAAGTCAAAAGTGGCATTCACTGTTTGCAAAATAATCTCACATTTTGCATTAAAGTGAAGCAGGCATTCTTTCTGTAATCTAGCTCTGGAGAGAAAAATAATTACCTTTTATGTTGGTGCTTGCGCAGCCAACATTGTGGGACAGTGCAGCTTTGGAGGTGGGGCCGCA
Source organism: Neoceratodus forsteri (assembly GCA_016271365.2). Lineage (NCBI taxonomy): Eukaryota > Metazoa > Chordata > Ceratodontiformes > Ceratodontidae > Neoceratodus > Neoceratodus forsteri. Next base: position 743,855,033 of record CM057449.1, read on the forward strand.
GTTGGGCGAATGCAGGGCAAATACCAGTAGGTGCATCCTGCATTCCCCAATCAGCCTGCATGCCGGCACCACACCATGCATGCATAATGTGGCAAACACATCTAAGAAAAGGTCCGCTGCAATCCGAGCAAAGCTCGTCATTCGCAACGGTTCTTTTCTTGCCGTGCTCGCTGCCATTATGTGCATGGTCAGCAAGTGGGCAGCCGCCTAACTAATGTCAACATCGAGGGTGCCCAGTGCCCCTGTCGGTTAACCCCTTTGTGTGCTGACGGGAGCCCACTCCCCATCAGCATAACCTCCCCAATTGTTGAATGCCAGGGGTGCCCAATCCCCCGGCTCCGCCCCCCTGCTTTCTTTGGGTGCCAACGGGGATGCCCAATCCCTGTCATCATTACATCCCCCTGTGTTGTATGCCGAGGAGGGTGCCCAATCCCCCATTGGCTACAGACACCCCCCCCAAACTGTTAGGTGGCATGCTGGGAGCCCACCCAGCATGCTAAATCCTTCAAAAATAAAACTGTCCCGATGGGTTTTTTCTTTTTTTCCCTGTAAAATGAAAATGGTCCCTCGTAGCCTCGATGCCCCCTCCCCGCACCCACCACCCCTCGCACCCTACCTCCCCTCACCCCCCTCATCCCATACTCACGAGTCTTCAGGCCGCGATCTTCTGTGGACCAGGAACACGTCTGCACTCTTCAAGCGACCACGAACTGAAGAAATGCTGGTAAGATGTATAATGGAATGAATAGGGTTTTTCAACTTTAATGCATATGTCAGGCATTTTTGTGAATTTTGGCCCCAAATTTTCAACACGGGGTTTTGGGACCCCTTCTCATGAATTCTTGCACTGTCATGGTGTTATTCAGTCCCAAAGGTGATTTCACAGTCACTGTATGGAATCACCTTTCAGGACTGAATAACGAAATGACAGTGCCAGTGTTCATGAGAGGGGCTCTAAAAGCCTATGTTGCAAGTTTCAGTGGAAAATCCAAAATGACTGTTTTATGAGCGCAGTGTGAGTAACTGCACAATGCACGCTATAAGTTAGTGCATTCGCACCATTTTCATGCCAGATTCGCAATATTGGCATTTTACCACACCTTCTGTGAACCGTACAGCTGTCATTTTTCACATCCTGCCGAAAATGTGTTTTCGCACTTCCGGCGCAGAATAGCGCAGTTGCTTTGCGAAGTCAGTGTTCTGGACATATTACAAAAATGACAGTGACACTGTTCATGAGCAGAGGTGCTAACATGCCTGTATTGAACATTTGGTGACAATACTCCATAAATGACTGTTTTACAAGCGTGCATAGCAACTGCGCAACGCACGCTCATAAGTAAGTGCATTTGCAATATTTTCATGCCACATTCTCAACATTGTCATTTTACCACACCTTCTTGTGAACTGTACAGCTGTCATTTTTCACATCTTTGCCAAAATGTGTTTTCGCACTTCTGGTGCAGAATAGCGCGGTCACTGTGCGAAATCACTGTTCGGGACATATTACAAAAATGACAGTGACACAATTCATGAGCAGAGGTCCTAAAATGCCTGTGTTGAAAATTTGGTGACAATGCTCCATAAAATGACTGTTTTACCAGTGTGCGTTGCGCAGTTTGCACGCACGCTCGTAAGTTCACAAACTTATATTTTCCTCCACATTTCAACAGTGCCATTGTTCTACACCTCCTAATGAACAGTACAGCTGCAATTTTCACATCCTGACCAAAATCTGTTTTCGTAGTTCCGCACACACAGTGGTTGCTGTGGAAAGCCCATGTTTGAGACACATGAAAATGGCGGTGACACTGTTCATTAGCAGATGTCCTAAAATGCCTATGTTGAAAATTTAGGGATGAAAGTCAATACAATGAGTGTTTACTGGTAGCGCATTCTGCAGTATTACCATTGCCGAGTGACTTTGTGAATTTGTAGTACTTTCACTCCAGCTGTTCATTATTGCCATTTTTCCATACCTCCTTATGAACAGTACAGCTGGCTGAAATGTGTTTTCACAAGTCCGGTGCAGAATTGCATGGCCACTGTGCAAAATCACTTTTCGGGACACTTTCAGGAAATGATGGCGACACTATTCATCAGCAGAGGTCCTAAAATGCCTATGCTGAAAATTTGGTGGCGAAAGTCCAGACAATGACTGTGTTGCAAGCGTGCATTGTAGTTTCCACGCACCCTTGTAACTTTGTCAATCTGCAATATTTTCATGCCACACTTTCACCACTGGAATTTGTGCACACCTCATCATCAACAGTCCAGCTGCCATTTTCCACAGCCTGCCCAAAACACGTTTCCGCTGCTCTGCCGCACAGTGGCGTAGTTGCTGTGCAAAATCACCTTTGGGACACATTAACAAACTCACAGTGCTATGCCTCTCCACCTCCGCCACTGCCAATGCCAGCGCGACAACATTCGGCATTGACAAATGCTTGTTTATCTGCAGGACAACAGTGCGTTCTACATGGAAAAAGCTTTTGAAATGTTTATCACTTGCTCCTCCTTGATCTTTCCTGTCCTCTGTCCCTTACCTCATCGTGTGTTATACTCCCCACACACACACACACACACACACACAAAACAGTGTACTGCTGGTGCTAAAGGGGTTAATGCCTGCATAACTAATTAACTCACAGAGGAAAAATAAACACTGATGACATTGTCACTTTAATTTATGCCCTCAGTTGGTCCCCTCCATTCCAAATACTAATTTATTTTCCTCCTCTTTCCCCACTGATGTGCCTCTGGGTTGTTACCATCAGCTAAACAAAGTTCCCATAAAACAAAATTGTTGCCCCCCTACATTATTGATTTACAGTGCAGTAACACTGCTGGTTTCAGTCGCATTGCCCAGGCCTGTAAACTGCCAACTACAGAGTACCTTGGATTTTGGAATGCAGTCAACCCTAACCAGTACTCATGCTGCTCAATTGTGCCTCATACCATTTTACTGATAGTCCTAAACAGCATATGTTAAAGGTAGGAGTGCTGTCTTGGTCCTGTTGTCATGGGTTTACAGCACTGACCAAATTACTTACCACCACAATTCAATGAGCAGTCTCTTACACTGGCTCAAAAAACTCTCACACTATGAGGTAGCATAGAAGTTATCTATGCAAGGTACTTTATTGTTCTTTTAAGCCCTAAATACACAAGTTGTAAAATAATCAGCCATTTTTGCATTAAATCAAAACAGACATTCTTTCAGTAATCTAGCTTTGGAGAGAAAAACAATTACCTTTTTTATCTGCAGGATAACAGAGAGTTCTATATGGAGAAAGCCTTTGAAGTGTTTATCTCTTGCTCCTCCTTGATCTTTCCTGTCCTCCCTCCCTTATCTCATCCTGTGTTATACCCCCCCACACACACACACACACAACAGTGTGCTGTTGGTACCAAAGAGGTTAATGCCCCAGTAACCAACCAGCCCACAGAGGAAAAAGAAACACTGACAACAGTATTCCTTTAATGTATGTCCTCAATCAGTCCTCTACATTCCAAATGCTAATTTGTTTTCCTCCCTCTTTCCCCACTGGCGTGCCTCTCGGTTGTTACCATCAGCTAAACAAAGTTCCCATAAAACAAAATTGTTGCCTCCCTACTTTATTGATTTACAGTGCAGCAACACCGCTGGTTTCAGTTGCATTGCCGGCCATGTAAACTGCCAACTGCAGAGTAACTTGGATGTTGGAATGCAGTAAACCCTAACCAATACTCATGCTGTTCAATTGCACCTCCTACCATTTTACTGACAGTCCTAAATAGCACATGCTAAAGGTAGGAGTGCTCTCTTGGTCCTATTTAGTGAAGTGGGCACTCTGGGTGTGGGCCAGCAAGACCACTGAAAGCTGATCAGGGGTGTAGCCAGGGATTTCAGATCTGCACACCAAGTGGACTCACTGCTATACCACCAACCCTGTTAGGGTGAGCTACCCCGGGTGTAGCCAGACAATATACAAATGTACACCAGGACCGTGTTTGTTGCCTCATTTGGCACAATAAATACAACTTTTGCATCTCATGACAGTGATTGTTGCCATGCATGGATAAATACAAATGCCATGCATTGTTCCTTAAGACACCCACATACCAGCCCACAGCCTGTAAAGTTGTATTGTTTTTTGGGATGCAAAGAGAGTATTAGTGACCAGTCCTTCTAGTTTCGACTCCTATGAATAAAACTACAGAAAAGTTCAGTATTTTCTTTGTTATTTTTCATGGAAAAAGGAAGCAGTTCGGAGCCTATTTGCTACCCCCCCCCAAATAAAATTGCACACCATGGAGTGCTTGGAGTATGCCTGCCTACACCCATGAAGCTGATGGCCTATCTTTGGCTTCAGTTCTGAAATTACTTTGGGGAGGGTCTGGTCCTGGGTTTTGGCACTCACACAGAGGTAAGCTCTGATGATATCTTAAATATGACATAAAGGCAGGAATGCCCATTTAGTAATTCTTGGACATATTGTATAATGGGCAAGGTTCTGTGAATGAATCAGGAGCTCCACAAGATAACAAGGGCTTTAGCACCTTGGATGTGGGGGGGATGCAACAGTCCAAGCTCTTAGAAGAAATGAGGGACACTGCATACTTTTGTCACCCAGTAAGAAAATGACAGCTTTGCTTTATTTTATAGTATATTTACCTAGAATAGCTCAGCTGAGATACAACATCTGGTGTCCAGTAAGGGTCTTGCTTCTACCCATTTCCACAACTGGGTGGACTAGAGTAATGGGAGACTATGTTGGAAACTTGGGGTGAAAATGTAGGAGCCCACTGAAAATTAAATATTGCTTAACAGCTGGCCTATTCTGGGTAAATATACAGTAAAAATGTGTGTAAAAACATGACCCCAGTACAGCAGAGCCTCTAAAGAACTGTGCATATATGCTGCTCTATCCTGGGAAAAATACATTGTAAAATCTGAACCCCACTGAAAATGTAACTTGCCTTTCACCTGGGCAATCCTTTATACATTATAAAAATGGGTAAAAGCAGGGCTCCATTGGAAATGACATTGACAAACACAAAAATCCAAATGCTCAGTGGTAGCAGATGGTGATTACTCTAATACCAGCAACTGCAGAGAAACACACGCAAAACACTCTAACAAGAGAAAAGAATTTGAAAAGCAGAAATTGTGAAACTCATGGTTTATTCAGTGTCAAAACATGTAGAGAGTGCAGTTCTAAATCCCAGTGCTTCAGGACAACAGCGAGCCAAATCATTACTGAATAAATTGTGAGTTTCACAATTTTTGCTTTCTGAATTATTTTCTCTGGTTTGAGTGCTGTCGACTGTGTTTTCCTTTTAAAGATTGACAGCATATAATCTGAAGTATTTGTCAATACTGATTAATGGATCTGGAGCTGAGTGTATTTTACCAGAGATGAACAACCCTAACTCCACGCCTGAATCTCCACACTTGTGTCCCAGTGTCAAGCTACAGGTCTAATAACATCCACATAGGTGAGGTATTCAATGTAGTGTCATACACAAAGTAGCAGACCCACGGAGCAGGTTCCTGTAGTAGTAAAAACTTTCTTTTATACAGGAAAACATGTCATTTAGGTCTGACGACCCAGTCTGAAAGACAGCCTTGTTTGTTTCTTACAATATTACCTGTACATATATTTCTACAAGGAAGACATACTTGACAATAAAATCATTATATAATAAATCTCTATCTCTAGGACATATTATTGACATTGCATAAATTGTTATAAAAAATATTAAATTACAAGACTTAAATACTAGGGCCCAGACATTTCAAAGAGTTGAGCCATGCGCAATAGGGTTAACATCTCGCATAAGTCCGAAAATGCGCCATTCTGCAATATTCAGCAGGAAGCAGTTGCACCCCCAAATCACACTGAGCAACAGCGCAATGATAATGAAGGCATGCGCAACTGAAGGGGGAGGAACCATGCATAAATGGTGACATGGTATATTCAACAACTTGCGCCATGCGCAACAGGGGAGCAAGCGGAAGTTGCGCCATAGCGGAAATGAGCCAAAATAAAAGGGAGCAAGGGAGAGGCACAAGAATGCTACAGGGAAGCCACATATGAGAGCAAAACACAGCAGGACACACTGGGCAGCAGGGACACACAGGGCCAGGCAGAAAGGGCACCTGGAAGCAATAGCCACAGGGGAAGGTGTGGGGAGACATTGCAGAAGGGGGAGGTACACCACACAGCAGTGAGGCAAGCACAGGTAGGTGTTCCCAGTGCAGGGGAAGTAGCAGTGAGGACAGCGGGGGGAATACAGTAACAGCTGCCCGGGGGGTGAACACAAGCCAGGGACATGGCCAGTGCCAACTTCCAAGATGGAGGCCGTTATGAGGGGGTGAGAAGGGAGGCAGCAGGGGCGTGGCCGTGGAAGAGCCCGTCGGTGGTATGCCCCCAACAGGCAGTATCGAGCCCACACCAGCTTCGAGCTGTACAGTGATACCAAGATTGTGGGCTGGTACCACCTGAATCAGGCAATTCTGAGGCAGCTCTGTGAGCTGTGCAGTGATGTGATGCAGGCACCCAGATGATGGAGCCATGCCCTGTCAGTGGAGACCAAAGTGACAGCTTGCATGTGCTTGCTCACCATGGGTACCTTCCAGAGACCAACTGGGGACACCACAAGCATAACCCAGTCGGCCGCGTCATGCCACCTCACCCAATTCCTCAGCGCACTGCTGCCACATGCTGCGGAGTACATCCATTTGCCTAGCACACCGGCGGAGTGCACAGCAAACATACAGGAGTTCCACAGGGTAGCACGTATGCCTGGCATGCTAGGGGCAATAGACTGCACCCATGTGGCCATCCACACACCACCTGGCCCTGAGCGGGCTGCATACATCAATCGCAAGGGCTATGCCAGCATCAACTGCCAGGTGGTGTGCGATGCCAGGGGGCGCATAATCAATGTCTGTGCCACGCACCATGGGGGAGCACACGATGCCTTCATCTGGCACCAGTCAACACTGTGCCACAGATTTGAGAGTGGGGATATCCCCACTGGCCACCTAGTGGGTGAGTATGCAAACCACATGGAAAATCATAGGGCCTGGGGGGGCATGGTCAGAGGTGACATGGGTAGTGGCCTACATGGCCCGGGGCAGGGCGATGCTGATCACCAAACTAACCTCCACCCTCTACACACAGGTGACAATGGATACCCACTCCATCCCTGGCTGCTCACACCCTATAGGCAGCCCATAACCCCATCGCAGCAATGCTACAATGAGGCACACGCCACCACATGTAATGTCATCGAGCAGGTGTTTGGGATGCTGAAGGCACATTTCTGTTGCCTGGACACCTCCGGCGGTGCCCTACAGTACAGTCCCTCAAAGGCCTGTGGGCTATTCCTGGCCTGTGGCATCCTGCACAACATGGCTAATGAATGTGGGATAACCATACAGGTCAAAGGGGGGACAGCGAAGGGGACGATGAGGATGCCGGTGATGATGGTGATGGGCAGCCCCCCCTTGGGTGGCCGGGACCCCTGACTGGTCCGGCTGGCACAGCTGCACCAGTTCATCATGGAGGACACTTCAGCCAACCCAGGTAAGTCATGGGGCCATGTGCAACCACCAGTGGCTAAGGCACAACCCACAAACACACATGGACACACACCTGGGGTGCATGCCATCAAGAGAAATGACAGGGCATGGAACCACACACACAACCAGGGATGGGTGAGGTTTAATATGCCATGTGGACGGACACACACACACGCACACACACACACACAACGCACCAAACTTGCACAAAGGGTAGGAGGCACACTGACCCAGAACGCCACTCATAGCCACACACACACACAACACCAAACTTGCACAAAGGGTAGGAGGCACACTGACCCAGAACGCCACTCATAGCCACACACATGTCCACAGACCACCACGCACACTGCCTGTCCATGTGCGTGTGTCAGATGCTGAGCACCATTGCACATTGGTGTACAGCACAATGCAGGCATCATCATGCACACGCAACTGCAGACAGCAGCCGGGAGGGTGTTCAGATGGCCTGTGTGTCCACATGTAGGGCCGGGTACCCACCCATGCACTGCCCACTGAAAGACACAATGCACACAGGGCAGCACCAGACAGGAGCCACGTTGGGAGACAGGTCAGTCACGCGACACAGTGCCCCGGCCACCACGGATGCATGGGCGGCCCTGCCGAGACCCGCCAGCACTGACAGGCCGACCACTGGCCTCATGGGGTGGCACCGATGGTCCCCCAAGGGTTCCACTGCATGAACATGACCATGCTCGTGCAGGGGTCTGCAGCACACCGAACATGCCTGCGCCAGCTGTGCTCGGGTTGCCCACAGCTGAACCCGGTGTTGACAGGGAGGGTGTTGCATGATGCCAGGAATGAGGGCTGGACTGTGCACTGCGTGGTGTCCGCGACGCATGGGCACATGACTGTGTGCCCATTGTGGCCATGACAGTAATGAATGCCTGTGCATGCCTGTCAATGGCAGCGGTCACATCCTCCCGCAACCGGTCCATCCCTGCCAGGATCAGAGCTGTGTCTCTGCTGCGACGCTCCTCTGCCCACTTCAGAGCCACACGCAGTGCATCCACTGACATTGCAAGCCACATCTGCTGCTGGACTGATGCTTGCAGTAGGCGGGTGTGCTCATCCAAGAGGTCATCTGCCTCTAGCATCCTGTCCTCAGGGTATGCACGGCCCTGATGCTCAGCACCCCTTGAGGGTGGGCACTGCGCACCAGGACCAGGTCTGGGTATGTCCACCGGCGATACATAGACGCTGCCTCTGGACCCTGTACCCCCAAGCCCATTGGCCGACCGCTGATGCTGCCCCTCCGGCTGCCGCTCCCCAGGGCTCAGTGGTTCCACCGCAGTGGCCGCAACAGTCCCACTGTCCTGAACAAACACCAGTGCTGCTCCACTGACGATGACAGGCACAGGCTGGGACTGTGCTGACACATGAGGCCTCCATGGCAGCACCACCCACAGCCATGGCTGCGATGTTACCCTGATGTTTGGCCATCCTGTGGCACACCACGTGTCACTGCCCATGCGTTAGCGACATCATTATCGGTGGACGGACTCAGCACGCCCATGTCACAGCATGCTGGCATCCGTGGACGCTGTCATGCTGGGACACGGGCAGGGCTCCCTCCGCACCTGTTACAACAACATCAGTGTGGACAGCCAGGTGGGCCCACTGTCGCACTGAGCCACGTATATCTGTGGAAGTGGATGGCCCTCATCCATCTCTAGCTGACTGTCCTCGGTGGACAGGCCCACCATCATGACCATGCAGATGCTCAGGATCTGCAAGGGAAAACAAAGTCGCGCATTGCATGTGACCTACCCTGCCTCCATAGACAGACCATGACTTACCATGCAGTGATGGGCCACCACCCATCTGGAAGCCACCACCCAGAACACCCTCAATGGCACAATGCTGCATGCTTCCAGCAATCCTCTCCTCCTGTGGGGTCAGGTGTACCACCTCCGGCTCTCCCCACTGTCACAGCTCATGCTGCCCTGATGGCAGCCACCTTCTCCTTTATCCTCCTCCTCTCTCTGTGCCCATCTTCTTCTTGCACTCCTGCGGAGCACTGGTGGCTGCCATGCAGGTTCACAGCACGTGCCACCTCCTCCCATGCGGCAGCACGGGCTAGGGGTGTTCCTGCCATCCGCTGAGAGCGGCTCCCTGATCAGGTAGGCCTCAAACAGGGCTTTGGTCTCGGCCTTGGTAAAATTAGGCCTCCTCCTCCTCCCACCACTGTGTTCCTCCTCTCCCACAACTTGCTGGGTCATTTTTTAGCCTGTAAGAATGGCAGTTGTTACCTGTGACTGTGCAGTCCCATGCATGTCCCTAAATCCATGGGTGGTGCCCATCACTGCATGGTAAGTCATGGTCTGTCTATGGGAGGCAGGGTAGGTAAATCCACAATCCACACTCCAAAACAGCATGCAACTCACCAAAAGACTGCAGTAACCGACTATGGCCACTGCAGCCCAATATCGCCTTATAGCGCCAACCCATGCAAAGAGGCGAGGCGCAACTTTAAGTGGATGCAAATAGCAGTGCTGTGCCATTGCATGGCTGATTAGCTGTTTTGCATATGACGACTGAATATCGCGCTGTTGCACTTTGTACAATTGTGTTGAATGCAATTGAATGGTGGCCATGAATGCAGTGCAGGGCTTCAAACAGGCATGGGATAGGCATAAGGGAGCAATACAAATGACTATGAATAGATAGGCCACTGATAGAGCAAAGGTCGATGGCACATTTATAAGGTAGAAAAAGAAATGGGCAGACTGGATTGGCCTTGCAGTCCTTATCTGCCATCAACGTCTATGTTTCTATGTTTCTATGAATGTGCTGAGCCAATGGTGCAGTTCTGTGACATGTGTAGTACACACCTCACTGCGCATGCCCGGGTTGCTGATGCAGGCGTCTGCCATGCTGCTGATGTGCTGTGCACAGGAAGCAATGCAGGGCATGGCCACCATTGTGCCAGTGGCACTATAGTGATGTTCACCTACATGGCGCTGTGGCACTGGGCCATCATAGGCGCACTGGGGCAACAGCACGGTAGGCCACTACTGGAGGTAGCACACAGGCAGCCAATCGTGCTACACGCATTGGGTTCCAATGGCACTGTGCATGTCCGTGCACCAGAGACCCTTGACCTTGTGCCTGACCTTTTCCCCTAGGGCCATGTGTCAGGCATGGGTGCACCACTATCGTGCTGTTCAGTGACAGCACGATAGGGAATGGCAGAGCTGTACCGCGCAGCATCTGCATGTGGGGAGCTGCGTTGCAGAGTGCCATATTTGCAGACCGAGCAGAGAGAATGGCGCACAGGAGGGCTGCTCAATGGACGCAGGTGGAACTGGCCAACCTAGTGGCCATAGTGGAGCCACACCTTGGACCACTGTTTGGGGAGGCACACCTGGACAGGTCCAGGAGCCAAGTGTGGGAGGAGGTGGCCACTGCACTGGAGGAGGCCACTGGATGGGGAAGAAGTGCTGAGCAGTACTGCCATAGGTATGGGGACCTGCGGCATAGGGAGCTGGAGCTGCTAGCCTGCCTGCGGGGACATGCCAGGAGAGGCACGGTGCCACGGCCAGGTAGGTGTTATGTCAACACACTTTTATCTTCCATATGGGTATCACGGTTGTATGTGTCCAGCACATGGGGGAGGGACCGTCTGGTGTTGGCTGTGGTGGTGTTATCAGGATGTGGGGTGGATGGGTCTGGCTGGGTGGGATGGCACACATCTGTGGGCAGGGGGACTTTGCTATGGGATTGTACTGATGTTCCTCTCTCCATGTTTGCACCACAGGCCCGGAGGAGTGGCGCCTGGCCCGTGAGCTGCGGCACAACGCAGAGGAGAGGGAGGCCAGGCGGGGCGAGGGCCCACAGCACCCAAGGGACCGGCCCGATGATGGTGAGTGCCATACCTCCATGATTACTATTGCAAGCTGCGTAACAAGGTGGGCAGCAGGGCATGGCCACCATCCATCGACACCACTGCCATGCATGCAACCTGTTACAGTCAGCACTGTCCAGTGGCAATGCATGTCTGGGAGTGTGTCGATGGTGGTCCATCGTGCACTGGGTACATGGCAGTGCCACTGCCTTTGCACCACATAGCCATGTCACTAAACGGCCACGGTGGTACTGTGTGACTTGGCCGGTGGGTGTGTGCAGCGTTCTCCATGGCTGTATGCACCTGGGTGGGCAGGTCATGTGGACATGATCAATGTGGGTGGTCACACACCATCACAGAGGTATGTCCCATGGCTGTATGCCATGCACAGTGGGTGGGCTGTATGGGGCTGTGCATTCACACCTATTGACTGTGCTCCCTTGTCCTAGGTATCTGCCAGCTCAATGACATCCGGGAGGCACTGTGGAGATCCTGCAGGTGGAGGGTGTCCCTGGATGTCTTAGCTGGATAGAGCGAGACCCGGGGGTCCTCAGGAGGCATAGGCAGTGGAGAAGCCAGAGCAGGGAGTGGCGCTCATTAAAGTCCCTCTCCCCTGATATCCCCTACCCCCGGACCCACCCTCACACCCCTCCTTTCCTGTCCCATTTGTCCACCCCTGCCCTTACCCACCCCACCTTGTTTGTGGCCCTCCCCCCCACCTTGTATATATTGTTGTACATAGTTACCTTTTATATGTTGTTTTAATATAGTTATTTTTATATGAATACTGTGGTGGTCTCTGATTTGCAGCCGGCTATAGGTGCTCAGCTGCAGTGGTGTGCATGGCATCAGGGGTGATGCAGTCATGGGTATGTGTGTGTGTCCATGTGGAGGTGACTATGGTGTGGGGGTAGCTATCAGTCAGTGTCTGTGGTGTGTGTGTTGTGCCCTGTGCACTGGATGACTGTGTGCAGTGGTCCATGGTGCGTGCTCTGTGTCCATGGTGCCCCTGTCAGCCCGTCCATGGCCTGTGCAGCTGACACCCATGCATGTCTGTGACCTGCATGGTCTGCTGTCTTGTCAGTGGTGGCTGTCCATGTAGGGTAGCTACTGTACCCGTCACAATGCTGGGTTGCCTCCTGTCACTGGTGTGGTGCATGTCTGCTTCGGGTGACACTGTGGCCTCCACAGTTGTTGACCCACCTCCATGCTGTGGCTTGTGTGTGTTGCAGAGGATGTGCACCACTGTCTGTGACTTGTGCTCTGGGAAAATGCTGGTGGTGTACAGGTCCACAGTGTCTGCGCAGGGTGGCTGGCACTCCAGTGCCATGGAGCACTGTGGGTTGTGTGTACACAGTTTACATGGGCCCACGCTGGGGGCTTTGTTGCCCTCACTGTGTCTCTGTGTTGTTGTGCCCTTGGGTATGGGTGGGTGTCTGTCCATGCACTGTGTGGCATCGGTGTGGTGCATGCTTCCATGCACCACTGTGGGTGTCTGCGCTGGCTGTTGTGGCCAGTGCTGGGTCGGGTGTGTGTGGGAGAGTGTGCAGGGTGCTGTACCACTGGTGGTGGGGTCCAGGGCATGCCCTGTCCCATGTGGGGTACCTCGTGTGCCAACACATGGTTGGTCTCTCAGCAGTACCTCGGGGTGGCTGTGCGTGGTGGCACTGTGTATGCCGTTGTTGCATTGCTGTGTGTTGCCACCCGCTGATGGGTGCTCGTGGTGGGACTGCCTTGCATGGTTCTGTAGTGCACAGGGTTGCAGTGTCACAGTGGGGGTGGTGGCATGCATGGGGTTTCCTGCAGTGGTGGACGCTGCTCCTGGGCAGGGTGTCTTGGGTCACGGTGCAGGGTGTGCTCTGCATTGGGGGGATGGTGTGTCACGGGGTGGTCAGCCCTCCTTGTGTGCCAGTCACAGCTTGCTGGGGGTGTGATGGGGCACCATGGCCCAGCTGTGGGTTGGTTGCTGGTCTCCATGGGCCGGTGGTTATTCCAGCCCTCCCCCAGTTGTGCAGTGCATGGGGCATGGGGGAACGATGTCTGTTCTGCTGTGTGTTCCTGTGCCCATCTGTGGCATGGGTGGTGGGCACCTACCTCCCTGGTTGTGCAGTTGCATTGCCACCCTGCTGCTGGAGGGCATCCCTAGTTGCGCTATGGCACCTCTGGACTGCTCAGCTGCACATCCTTTGTTGCGATATGGCGCATTTGATCTGCTCAGCTTCCCCTTCCTAGTTGCGCTATGGCGCAGGTGGTGCGATATTCAGTCGTCGGCTGCAGGCTTAGCTTGGCTTGCCTGCTTTGAATATCGCGCCTTATGCATGGGTGCAATGGATTTGTGCTTGCTCCTGCTATTGCACTTTTGGGTGCAGTTTGAATATCTGGGCCTAGAAGTCTAAAATCTAGTTGAGACCCAAACAAAATTATTTAATCCTAGCAGTATAAAATTTGAATATTATTAATAACATGAACAGCTGAAATAATTTATTCTATTTCCTGAGAGAACAGTGCAAATGTTGGAGATGTACATGCTGAATAAGGCAATGTATTCCAGTACTTTGCAGTTTGATAACATAATACCTATAGATTATACCTAAATATTGCTGTGCACTTGGTCCTGCAGGTCCTACATGAAGTTGCACAGCCATGGTGTAGTGCTCCAGACAGTTTGCATCAGGGCCTGGCAGGCCTTACATGAAGCAGCAGATCTTTGTGACTGGACCCTGAACATGTAGCTTAATCTTGGGTCATTAAGGTTGGGGATGAAGGATGGGGTGTGAGTTAGGGCTGTGAACCCTAATTCCATCTTTCCATACTTTTGTTGCTTTATGACCATTATGGATGCATTAATGTAGTTTTCTCAATGAATTTCCATACTTTTTGAAAAACAGTTTGTGATAACTGCCACATATAGCTTTTTTTTAAAGGACCCTGGGGGTCCTGCTTGAAACAGCAGACCCTTTGGACAGGGCCTTGGACATGTAGCTTTGTGGACCTGTCCAGTGGGTCAGCTGGTCTCTGCCAAGTAATAGACCTTTGAGCCAGGGCCTCAAACCAGTAAGTTTCTTTTACAGGGTCCTATGCGCCCTACATGAAGCAGCAGACACACAATGCTGGGCATTGCAACTGTAGCTTGCTTCATACAGGGCCAGAAGCAGACCAGTTGGGCATGGCTTTCGACCTGTAGCTTACTTCATACAGGACCTTTCAGGCTTTATGCAAAGAAGCATCCCTGTTCAGCATGGGGCCAGATATGTAGCTTACTTCAGGCAGGGCCCTGTGCCCCCTACATGAAGCAACAGACTGATCAGGCAGGGTGCTGCACATGTAGCTTGCTTTGTGCAGGGCCCTATAGGCCCTGTGTGAAGCAACAGACCTGCTGAGCACAGCACCAGACTTGTAGCTTGTTTCACACAGGGCCTGCAGCAGACCTGTCAGGCACAGAACCAGGTCTGTTGCTTTATGCAGAGCCCTGCAGGCCCTATATAAAGTGGAAGACCTATAGATCAGATCTAAAAATTTCCATGTGCATGGGCATGAGGTGGGGTGGTAAGTAGCCCATCCATAAAATATGGACTACAAATTTTAAAAACTGTAAAAGTTATTGATAAAAAAAGAAAAAAGTCCCATTGTATGAGTTATGCATGTTTTTTGGGGGGACTTATTTGTGTTGAAGTGTTTTTTTTTTCAGTCATCTATACCTTTTCTTAGTTTTTTAACATTTTGTTACCAGATTTGAGATACAGAGTGGTTACCAACCCTCTCATGACCTCACAAATTTGGCATTTCAATTTGGCCCCTGAATTTGTTTTAGGGACAACAAATTCAACCATTTTTTGACTAAAGTGCTCTGCACATGCACAGTTGGAACTGGCCTACTATAGGTGTGTGTGTGGGGGGGGCGGTGGCAGTACTAGAAATATTTTGTTCAAAGAATTGATTAATTTAAAATAAGCCTAAACTATGCCTTGTTTAAATGTATGATCTATCTTAGTGTGGAAAAATGGTTATGTATTATTGGTGAACAGATTTAAATTTTGCTATCCCATTTTATGAGTTGCAGTGCTCCCCCCAGGTGTATTGATTGTTTTGGTTTAGCACTTGTAATTAGTATATTATTCTTATCTTTATACAGCTCTGCATATAGGGTATGCTTAATATGTGTATGAGATCCATCTAACAAGTGTTAATTGGAGCCATGAATGAATCTGGGGTATTCAAGCACTTAGATAATAAACAGTATGCACAAGCATTGTACTAGAAAAAGCATTGCCTGTGGCACTTTCCCCAAAACCTAGTCTCCAGGTAGGCAGGCAAGGTTCCAGCAGAGGGACAGGAGGTGCCCTGTCATGGCCACTGAGGAGGAGCCACTTGGCCTGCCCACAGGGTAGGGGCATCCAGCTGGCGAGAGTGAGGGGTTAAAAGAGCTACAACTGAACCACCCCTCACACACTCTCTTTCTCTCTCTCCAGCCAAAATTTCAGAAGCAGCAGGATTCCCAGAGGTTTCAGAGATTTGGGTAAGGACATATCTTACATTTAAAATGAGTTATGGATCCTGTATGTGAGTACTAAATACTGATTATCCTGATGCTTGCTAATGCTGTCCTGTGTTTATAAGTGGCTAAAGCAAATTTGTGTTGTTTCTCAGTCCTCTGCTCTAGTATGGCTACACTAGCTGGCTTGAATTTGATATGGTTCCCATAGCTTGTTGCACTGTGGAATTGCAGCCATACCTGTTTAGTTCCCTGAGCATGCACCTTCTGGCAGGAGGGGTTGTATATGCCGGCGAGACAAAAAAGATCGTGACCAGCATTACCGCGACAGGTTCCATGTTGACCACAAGTTGCAGTCAGCATGGACCCGCACTGTTCGAGAATATATTTTACAGCAGGGGGCTTTGCCCCTGGACCCCCCTGAACTAAAGGATTCTAACTCCAGATCAGAGTTAGTTCAGAGAGGGGGTGTAAGTTGGGAGAAGTGGTTGCCCCCTTTCAGTGGCACTTCTATGATGGCATGGCGCTGTAGTTGATATCAACGCATGTCACCACAGAAATGTCGCTGTTAGGGTGGCACATCTGGCAGGAGCTGGCGAGGGCTGACTGCATGGTTGGGTGGAATGGCGGCTGACTGTTGGGTTGGCATGCCCTTTCATCCTGATGGCAGTACACTGAAAAGGGACTATAGGTCATTTTCCTTGCAGGGGGATAGCCTCCCCAGACCTGATCCAGTTCATTTCTCCCTGCAAACCTCTATAGATCTTAGCTGGCCTACTGACGGCATCAAGTAATGAGGCTTGGTGCACAAGAATGCCAGCCCACATGGTCTGGGCACCCAACAATTGGAGACCAGCTCAAACCACAGCGCAGTACCAGGAGGCGAGGGCCATGGGCCGCGGGGGATGCAGCCAGAATGGACTTGGCTCTGTAGCCAGCAGGTTGGCCTGTGGGTGAGTTTCAAGTATGTGCCTAGTCCAGCTCATGCAGGAAGACTCTAAGTGTGTAGCCCTCTATAGGAATGTGTATTGTGCAGACCCACAGATTTGATTTGCAGTTCAGTTTGAATTGTGGGAACCTGGGTTCACAATGTTTGGATATTGGTTGTGGGTTCTTTGGAAGCATCACAGGTGGCTTTGTGTCATCTCCCATTGCATGCTATCTGGAGGGATTGCTTTAATATGCCAGTTGGGCAGTGAGCAGCTGGATCATGGGTGGAGCTGGGTCTGGGATGGTGATGGTTATAGGTGAGGCCATACCAAGTGGACTGGTGTCTGGGGCCCTTCTTTTCTGCGTATGAGCAATGTATTTCATTGTATGATTTCTCAAAAAATTTGAAGATTTGAAAGTTGGAACATTGGTGCTTTAATGACTCTTACTCTGCCTAAATGCTTGCATTTTAAAAACATTAGAAAAGGTGATATAAAGATAATTTGCTCAATTGCAACAGCGATTGTTTGGTATGACTTTCAGGAACTGCAGACTACAATAATCATATGGCACAGGACCACACTGTATAAATGTTGCCTACTATTATATGTTTTGGCCCATTGCTTCAGGCTGGCTTGGTGCCTCTTTGCATGCTCCCCCCTCCAACCCCTGCCATGGTGAAGCCTACATGCAGTTAGAGTTTCAGTGGAAGCTAAGAATTTATTTTGTATGTTCCACTTCTGCACCATATTCTCAAAACTAAGCAATATCAGTCAACATTGAGTTAGTAGGTGTAAACATAGGAAGGGGCAGTGGCATGTGGCATGTGGTTATGTACTTTGTCCTGTAGTTACATGAAATACAGCCAAGTGTTTAACCTGTTCATCTTCTGTGTTCCCTCCTTGGGAAAACCCCACCAGAGGAATTCCCTTGTGGTATCCTTTGCCTTCTGCTCAAAGGTTCCTTGATTAGTACCCTGAGTAGCCATTCATTAAACAACAGAAACCTTGTCTGCAGGATGTGTTTTCATACTAACTGGAGTGCAGTTCAGTGCCCAGGGCACGTGGATCTTCCCTGCTATTACCAGTATTGGTCTTGCTGTACAGACTTGTACAAGGCTGCTAGAGCACTGACATGTGAAGCAGATTCCAGATGCATTATTGGCCACTAGAGAGCATTCAGGCAGCGGACCCCTTCCAGTGAGTGCATGGCAGCAGGCTGGTGAGGATTGTGCCACATGGTGGGTGAGTTTGCTGGGATGCTGGACCCCGTGGTCTGGGTGAACAGCTAGAACTTGACCACAGAGACATATTATAACCAGTAAGCCATTGCAAGCTGCTCGCATTCCTGCTTAGAGTATTAGAAAAATAAATGGTCACATGGCAGCCTCCTTTATCCACATATTGCAGGGCATAGGGCACAGGCTTAAAAGTAGCTGCTCCTTTTCAAGGCAATTGAGATCTTGAACTGCTTAAAGTGGGACCAGGTTTATTTGCTTCCTTAGCTCTTGTTGACTGGTAGTCAAGTTTCTTTGGAGGGGGGATTTAGTTCACTCTACTGCCATTGTTCAGGTAGCCAGGATCCCCCTGTGTGACTTTGCCTCTTTTAAGATTATCATAACTAATACAGCGTTTAAAAAAATGCTTTGCTGTGCCATGGGTCTGAGGGAATTGCTATGGATGTTGCAATTTCATTGAGAACTGCCTGGAGTTACACTAAGCAAGTCAGCAACTGGTATATGTACATATATAGAAAGGCATCATGGTTAGTGGGGAAAGCATAGTGTAGCCACTTGCTTCTCACCCACCATTGCTATCTAGATTTCCTACTTGTTGTCAATCAAGTACCACTTGGCTATTGCTAAGCTGCAATTGTATCCAGATGGGTCGGCCCTCAGCTCTGAGGCATACTAGCAGCTTATGAGGGCACTCCTCTTGCTAGGTAACATGGCAGAACCTGAGTAGGACAGTAAAACACAAAATGAAATGGGCATACTGTGTGGGCAAAAGACTTAAAACAGTATCTGAAGGTACACTTGCAAGCTCCCTTACCAGTTCCTGTGTCATTGGGGATAAGTACAGCTCCTTTATATAGTAAGTAAAAGTAAGTAAAACTTTATTTATATTAGGCGCCCTTCCCAAGCTCGGGACACCTTTACAAATACACACAGCAGCATACTAACATATCAAAACACAATAATACAATAAATTATCTAAAATCAAACCTCAAGGGTTCCTGATCAGTATTTCTAAGTTCCATCAAAAACTTGTCGGAACAAATATGCCTTGAGGGCACTTTTAAATCCCTCCACGGTCAGGCAATCTCATGTCCGACGAGGTGAGGAATTCCACAGGGTAGGGGCCATAAAGGCAAATGATCTTCCACCAGATGTTTTAAAATATACCCTGGGAATCTCTAGCAATCCCTCTTCAAAGGATCAAAGTGAGCAGGAGGGCAGTAGGGAGAGAGGAGGTCTTGCAGGTACTGGGTCCCTGGTCATGTAGGGCTATATAGATCAACAATCGACCTTGAAGGTGATCTGCAACTGTACCGGCAGCCAGTGCAGTTCACACAGCACAGGTGTTATGTGGCTGGATCTATGGGTTCCAGTTAACAACCTAGCTGTCGTGTTCTGCACCAGCTGCAATTGGTGGATATCACCCCCAGAAGCCCTAGGTAGGGCATTGCAGTAATCAAGATGAGTGGTAACAAAGGCGTGAACCAAGGTGGGCAGATCTTTGGACTGCACCAGGTGTTTTACCCTGGTGATATTCCTTAGATGGTAAAAGAAAGATTTAACAACAGTCGATACCTGAGCCTTCAGGGTCAGGCCTCGTCAAGTATCACTCCCAGGTTCCTCACCTGGCCGAAGCATTTAATGGGACCCCTCAAGATGTACACCAGAGGGTTTCCTCCATGTCCCGCTGTCCTATGATCAGGGTCCACAACCAATACCTCCATTTTTTCTGGGTTTAACCTCAGCCATCTAGCATTCATCCAGTCTTGTATCTCTGATAGGCAGTTGTTAAACACCAAGACAGTATCTAACTCCTGGTCGGGCACAAAAGACATGTACAGTTGAGAATCATCTGCATAGCAATGGAAACTCAATCCGTACTGTCTTATAATGTCCCCCAATGGCAGCATGTACACTGCAAACAAAACAGGAGACAGCACCAAACCCTGTGGTACCCCACAGGGCAGACTCTGAGGGGCCGAGAAATATATCCTCGACACCACTTTCTGAGATCTGCCCTTGAGGAAGGATCAAAGCCAGCTGAGGACCGCCCCCCTCAGTCCACAGAAAAACCGCAGTTGCTTGAGCAGCACCCCTTGGTCTGCAGTGTCAAATGCCACTGAGAGATCAAGGAGAACCAAGATGGAATGGGCTTTCCAATCTCTAGCCATCAGGTGATCATTTAGTACCTGTACCAGGGCCGTCTCAGTGCTGTGCTTTTTCTGGGAACCTGACTGGAGAGGGTCATAGATATTGTGGATAGATAAGTGATCCTCCAGCTGCAGAGTGATAACTTTCTCTATAACTTTACCTGTCAAAGGTAAGTTAGAGACTGGTCTGTAGTTAGCTGGACAGTCTGGGTCAAGGGAGGGCTTTTTCAAAAGGGGGCGCACCACCGCCTCCTTCAAGGAATCAGGAAAGATCCCTCTCTCGAATGAAACTCTTACTATATGAAGTACTGCTTCTTCACCTGGCTGCCAGATTCATAGCTGGAACTGCATAATTTGGAAGGTGAATAATCAGGGGAATTGGACTCACATAGGTCAGGTTAAGTGGGATTCCTACTGCAAATCTCATTAGACATGATGCCATGGAAAGCAGGGTCAAGGTGCTGAAGTTATGCGAACACTCCACATATTCAGGTTCAAATCCCACCTCAACCTTGGGCTGGCTGGATGGGGCTACACAGTTTTCAATAACCTTGAATCTTTTGTGGCCACAAGGCTGAGAGTGGGCTTTGGTTCGGCTGGCTCCTGACATACTGCAGGTCATGGTTCTGCAGGCTACAAGAGCTGTTGGTACCTTAACAGATTACTGGTTGGGCTAGTCGCACAAAGCTCTTTGAATGGTATAATAAATAAATAATAGATGGAAATAAATAGTAGGCAGTGAACATAGTGGTCCAGCTTCCTCACAAAGCATTCCACTCGGCCTGCCTGCATCCCCTCCTCTCACGGCATTCCCTCAGATGTACTTCACCAGGAGAATAGGCAACCATTTTGTGAGGCTTTGGTTTAAAATAAAAAACAAAATAGCCAGTAGTGGCAGTGCTTCACCTCAGATAGCAATAGCACTTTCAGAATTAAGTTTGGTTTGTTCCGTGCAGATTGCGATAGACAAACTGGTCCCTTTCTGTTTAAACCAATGGATTCACAAACAGAATCCTGTAACATAGCAGATTGGAATGGATACCAATCAATCAAAATGTGCGAACCTGTTCTAGTTTCAGTTGAGCCTTGCAGCTGTGGTCTGTTAGCATGACAGATGTGAACTGTGTTAGGAGATCATAGTATTGTCATGGCAGCTCAGCTCAGTTTAGTTTCTGGCCCCCTCACAGCACTAGTGGAGGTGGGGTGAGACGTGATCTACTCTGGGCCAAAGCCACATTGCTATGGTATCAGCCTCCCTCAGTCTTCCATGGCATCCTCAGCATGCCCAGGGCTAGGAATGGCCATATAGAAACATAAACATAGAACCATAGAAACATAGACTTTGACAGCAGATAAGGACCGCTTGACCCACCTAGTCTGCCCATTTCTCTACCTAGAGGATAAGCTGCAGATCCTATTTAACCAACAGCCTATTTCTTCATACTCCCCACAAAATTGCCTTATGTCTGTCCCACGCATTCTTGAAATCTCTCACAGTTTTAGACCCCACAAGCTCCTCAGGAAGGCTGTTCCATGTGTCCACCACCCTCTCTGTGAAAAAATACTTACTCACATTGCCCCGAGCCGTCCCCCCTCTAATTGTGTCCCCTTGTTCTTGCACATCTCTTTTTCTGAAAGATGCTACCCTCTTGGACTTTGTTGATTCCACTGAGGTACTTAAACGTTTCTATCATGTCCCCCCTCTCCCTCCTTTCCTCAAGGGTATACATACTGTATTAAGCTCCTTTAGTCTCTCCTCATATGGCTTCTCTTGCAGACCCTGCACCATTTTAGTTGCCCTCCTCTGAACTGCCTCCATCCTGTCTATGTCCTTGTGGAGATGGGGTCTCCAGAACTGGACACAGTACTCCAGATGGGGTCTCACCAACCGTCTGTACAGGGGGATAACAACTTCCTGTTTTCTGCTGGTGACGCCTCTCCCTATACATCCCAGTATCCCCCAGCCCTCCCTACCACCTTCTTACATTGCTTACCAACCTTAAGGCCATCTGATATGATTACCCCGGTCCCTTTCCATTTTGTTGTTGTTACTACCCCCCACTGTAATCTTCCCTGGGTTTTGTTTCCCAGGTGCATTATTTTGCACTTCTTTGCATTGAATCCAAGCTGCCATACTTCTGACCATTTCTCCAACCTTGACAAGTTCCTACTCATCCTTTCCACCTTCCTTGTGTATCAACCCTGTTGCAGATCTTTGTGTCATCTGCAAAGAGGCATACTTTTCCTTCCAGTCCCTCTGCAATGTCACTTATAAAGACATTAAAAAGGACTGGACTCAGTACTGAACCCTGCAGTACAACACTAGTAACCCCTCTTTCTTCAGAGTGGACTCCATTTACAATTACCTTCTGTGTCCTGTTTTCCAGCCAATGTTTTACCCAGGCTACCACCCTGGGACCCACTCCCAGGCTGGTTAATTTGACTATTAATCTTTTGTGTGGGACTGTATCAAATGCCTTGCTAAAGTCTAGGTAGGCCATGTCCACAGCCCCTCCCTGGTCTACTACTTTGGTCACCCAGTCAAAGAAATCAATTAGATTCGTCTGACATGACCTTCCCGCTGTGAACCCATGCTGCCTTGGGTCCTGTGCCCCACTGGCCTGTAGGTACTCAACAATTCTTTCTTTCAGAAGTGATTCTATCACTTTCCCTACCACAGATGTCAAACTGACAGGTCTGTAATTTCCTGCCTCTGTCTTGGTCCCACTTTTGTGAAGGGGAATCACATCTACCTTCCTCCAGTCCTTGGGTACCACACAATCCTACAATAATTTGTTAAAAAGGATAGTCAGTGGTGTCACTAGTTCTCTGCTTTATTCTTTTAGAATTCTGGGGTGAATTCCATCTGGCCCCATTGCTTTGTCCACTTTCAGTTTTAGGAGTTCTTTCAGAACCCTTTCTTCTGTAAAAGGACTGGGATCGACCCCCCTATCCAGAGTGCTTTTGTTAATTGGATTAGTTACCTCCCCTACCTCATCTTTTGTGAATACTGAACAGAAGCATTCATTCAGTATCCCTGCTTTTTCACTGTCCATCTCTGCCCACTCACCATCCATTCTATTCAGCCTCACTATCCCTCCCTTTGTCTTTCTAAACTCCCTGATATACCTATAAAAGGTTTTATCCCCCTTCTTAACTGAGTTGGCTATCTTTTCCTCAGTTTGGGCCTTTGCTCTTTTGAGTACCCTCCCTGCTTCCTTCGCTTTAACTGGTACAGTTCTCTGTTATGCTCCTTCTGTGTTTCCTTACACTGCCTAAATGCTATCTTTTTCTCCCTAACCTTCACCGACACCTCTTTTGAGAACCATAGTAGCTTTTTCTTTTGTTTTGATTTGTTTATTTGCTTCACACAAAGGCTTGTTGCCTCTGTGGTGGCAGTTTTGATATTTCCCCATTGTTGCTCCACTCCTCCTTATATCCTGTTTGCTAATGCTTTTCTAAGGCACTCTCCTATCTTGCCAAAGTCAGCCCTCCTGAAGTCCAGAATCTTCACTTTTGTATGGCTTGACTCTGTAGCTGAGTTTATCGTGAACCAAACTGTTTGGTGGTCACTTGTTCCCAAATGGCTCCCCTCCTTCTAGATCTGAGATCCTCTCACTGTCCCCATTTGAGAGTATGAGGTCTAAGATTGCTCCCTCACGAGTAGGTTCCAAAACCTAGCTGTCTGAGGCATGCCACCTGAAGGGCATCGAGAATGGACCTGCTTTTGGATGTGGCTGCAGCAAAGGTGCTCCAGTTAACATCTGGCATATTAGGTCCCCTATCAACAGTATCTCCCCTTTCTCTGCCATCCTAAGTATGCCTTCTATCATACCCTTGTCCATTCCCTCCCCTGATGTGGGGTCTGTATACAACCCTGTGCGGATTGTGGTGCCATTTCAGTCTCTAAGGTGACCCACAGTGCCTCCTCTCCTCCTGTTTACTCTTTTGTTCAGTTTCTTTTATCCCTTCCTTACATGAGAGACTACTCTGCCCCTCTTCTCCCACTCTGTTCTCTCCTGTAGGTTGTGTACTCTGGTATGTTAGCATCCCAGTCATGGTTCTCTGTGTACCATGTTTCTGTGACTGCTACAATATCCAGGCATCCCTCTTCCATCAAGGCCACCATTTCTGGGAGCTTGTTGCCCAGACTACAGGTGTTGGTGCTAATAACCTCCATTTCTTGATGGCCTTATCCCTTTTGGCCCATCCCTGTCCTTATGCGTTTGTCACTTTCTCCATTTACCCCTGAGCTTCTCCCTATTGACATCTCTATGCTGGTGTCTACCTCACTTAATACCCTGATTTTTTGGGGGGCTAGGATTTCCCTGCTCCTCTCCAATGTCTCCCCCCTGGCTAGTTTAAATGCTTGCCAATGAGGCATTTAAACCTGTCACCTAGGATCCTGGTTCCTCCTGGACAGATGCAGACCATCGTGCCAGTATAGGCCTGCATCCCTAGGTGGACCCCCAGTCCCCAGTGAAGCCAAATCCCTGAGTTTTGCACCAATTTTTCAACCACTGGTTGAATCCCATGTGTGGAGCACCTAGCCTTACCCATGCCATAGACAGGCAGCACCTCCGAGAAGGTTACCGGGCATGCTATTTGTCTAAGGCCCCTCCCCATCTCCACAAATGCTTCTTGCACTGCTCTGATCCCTTTCTTAGCCAGGTCATTTGTCCCTAGGTGGACAGTAACATCCAGCTCCCTTCCCTGTTCAGCTGCTCCTGCGATCCAGAGGATTCATTCCCTGTCCCTCTAAGCCTGGAACCAGGCAGGCACCTTACCTCCCTCTCCACTTCCTTCCCCAGTTGTACCTTCCTAACAATGGAGTCCCCCACCAGGAGTTGTTTGCTTCCCCTGTGGGGTCCCATGCCACCCTCCTGTGGGTCTCCTTTGTTGAGGTTCCCAGCATCCTCCTTCATCTCCACTGTGGGTGCCTCCATAGAGAAACCACACTTTTCCAGAATGGCATAGAAATTGTGGAGAGGTACAGCTGGAGGGATTCGCCTCTGTTTCACCACCCTCACTCTTCCTGAGCCCACTGTGGTCCTACCGCTCCTCTTTCTTGGCAACCTCTGAGGCAACGGCAGTGAACCTGGTGGTCCCTGGGTGGGAGAGAGGGGGTCCCACAAATCCTGGCCAACTCAGCCTGGAGATGAGCAACCTCCTCCCTCAGCCCAGAGAGGTGCCTGCAGATGGGACAACACCGCATCCTCAAGAACGTCTCCTGGAAGGCTGCTGCTCCACAGCCACTGCACTGCACCACTCCCATCATGTCTTATTTCTGGCCCCCTAACATGCAATATAAAGCTTGATATACAAGACAAAATAAAAATGAATAACAGGAAGCAATGAGAGTTAGACTGTATGATGGGCAAGAAGCCTTGGGCTCTCTTGGCCACCAAGTGGCCTGCTCCTGTGAAACTACATCCAGTCACAATGCAGCAGAAGCACCACAATGCACTGCAATGGTATGGGGGGAGGGTGTGCAGAGCAAACCAGCAGAATGGAGTTTCAAAGCCACACCTGAGTGACATTAGGCATGACTCCCAGCCCTCAGTGCTTTCTTCTCCTCCAGTGTATAAAGGGGTTAGAATCACATACAGTAGTAGTTGTACAATAGTTGATCAATTCTGAGGTAATTCTGAGTATGCTGAGGCAGACTCATACACAGTGAATACAGTTTGTAACATGAGGGCCTAGGCATACCTCAGCATTTACCTTGGGGTAGTCAACTTTTAGATAACTATCATGGTACTAGTTTAAAAAAAAGGGGGGAATAGATATATACAAGCAAAGGATAAGAAGCCTGGGGGGGTTGGTGGTGGTGGTATTAGAAGGAAGCGAGACTGCCATGGTAAAACACTCCCCCAGAGGCCCAGATTAGGCAGTGTGGCAGGACAGATATCAAGGGCTTTGAAGGACCATTACTAACATGAGTTTTTTGTTTTACACAGCACCCTCTTCTCATTTCAGCAGTTCCAGTACTATGATGGCTGGCAAGAGACAGACATCCAGTAAGCCAGGACTATAGTGCAATTAATGAAACATGTAAGCATGCTGATTGGTCACCAGTTGGATTCAGTTATGGCTGTTGATTTGTTTCCTGGAAGTTTTTTGTAGTACTTACAGTACAATTGTAGATAAGGTGGCCCCCCCTGAGAAGGATTAGGGTTAGAGCCCAGAGTCATAAATGGATCACCCAGGATGTATTAAAATCCATAGCTTGGCAGAAGACACCAGGGGAAAGGACTGCTGTGTGACTGAACTTCTCTGCTGGGACTAAAGTAGAAGAACTTTTGTATTTGACCTTTAATTTAGAGTAAAAAAACTAACATACAAAAAAAAAAGCGTGTGTTTGGGTTAACTGAACTGAATGGGTATCTGAAGAGTTATCTAGGTGTAAATCTCAGGTGACTGAAAGGACTTAACTGCTGTGAAGTTTAAATTACTTGTAGAAAGATCTGGTAAGTAGGGGGAGTGGCTTAGCTAGAAGGAAGCTACACTTAAAGACTGCCTTAGAAAGTTTCTGCTAATAGCTTGGCAGAAGACACCAGGAGAAAGGACTGCTGTGTGACTGAACTTCTCTGCTGGGACTATATTGCCCTCCTTCCATCCCTCCATCACCCCACCCAAAGCTAGTTCTATTTTTATAGGCACAGAATTTGACTGACAACAGGAACTTCCTGTTTAGGGGCAGGAAGTGAGTGATCACAGAACCTGGGACCCACCATCCTAGAAGGGCAGAGTAGCTCTCGGTCCCCTCTAGCTGCTGGAGGTCTGCCTCTGAGCAAGTAAGTGGTCTCAGAAATATAAGATATTCTTGTCTCAGAACAGGACAATCAGGAGCTTAAAGGGCACACAGGCAGAAAGTAAGGAGAGAGAGAGAAAAAAAACAGAGGAATGAGTAAGGATTGCAAACAGTTGGGGGCCAGAAATAAGACATGATGGGAGTGGTGCAGTGCAGTGACTGGGAGCAGCAGCATCCAGAGACGTTCTTGAGGATGCAGTGTTGTCCCATCTGCAGGCACCTCTCTGGGCTGAGGAAGGAGGTTGCTCATCTCCAGGCTGAGTTGGCCAGGATTTGTGGGACCTCCTCTTCCATCCAGGGACCACCAGTGCCACTGCTGTTGCCTCAGAGGTTGCCAAGAAAGAGGAGCGGTTGGACCACAGTGGGCTCAGGGAGTGTGAGGGTGGTGGAACAGAGGCGCATCCCTCCCATTGTACCTCTCCACAATTCCTATGCCATTCTGGCAAAGTGTGGTTCCTCTATGGAGGCACCCACAGTGGAGACCAAGAAGGATGCTGGAAACTTCCACAAAGGAGACCCACAGGAGGGTGGCAGGGGACCCTGCAGGGGAAGGAAACAATTCCTGGTGGGGGACTCCATTGTTAGGAAGGTAGAACTGGGGGAGGAAGGGGAGAGGGAGGTAAGGTGCCTGCCTGGCGCCATGGCTTGCAGGGACAGGAAGCGAATCCTCAGGATTGCGGAGCAGCTGCACAGGGGAGGGAGCTGGATGTCATTGTCCACCTAGGGACAAATGATCTGGCTAAGAAAGGGATTAGAGAAGTGCAGGAAGAGTTTGTGGAATTGGGGAGGGGCCTTAGTCAAGTAGCATGCCGGTAACCTTCGGAGATGCTACCCATCTATGGCATAGGAGAGGTTAGGGTGTTCCACACCATGGATTCAATCAGTGGTTGAAAAACTGGTGTGGAGCTCAGGATTTGGCTTCATTGGGGACTGGGGTCCACCTGGAGTGATGCAAGCCATACTGGCATGATGGGCTGCATCTGTCCGGGAGGGAACCAGGATCCTAGGTGATAGTTTAATGCTTCATTGGCAAGCTTTTTAAACTAGCCAAGGGAGGCACTGGAAAGGAGCAGGAAAATCCTAGCCCCCAAATAATCACAGTAGTAAGTGCGGCAAACACCAACATAGAGGTGTCGATAGGGAGAAGGGCAGGGGTAAATGGAGAAAGTGACAATGGCAAGAAGGACAGGGATGGGGCAAAGGGAGTAAGGCCATCAGGAAATGGAGGGTAATGAGTACCAATGCCCGTAGTCTGGGCAACAAGCTCCCTGAGCTGATGGCCTTAATGGAAGAGGGATGCCTGGATATCGTAGCAGTCACAGAAACATGGTACACAGAGAACCATGACTGGGATGTTAACATACCAGGGTACATAACCTACAGGAGAGACAGGCAGGGGAGAAGAGGGGGAGGAGTAGCTCTCTATGTTAAGGAAAGGATAAAAGCAACTGAACAAAAGAGTAAACAGGGAGGAGAGGAGGCACTGTGGGTCACCTTGGAGACTGGAAAGGGCATCACAATCTGCACAGGGGTTGTGTACAGACCCCCATGTCAGGGGGGAAGGAATGGACATGGATATGATAGAAGTCATTCTTAGAATGGCAGAGAAAGGGGAGATACTGTTGATGGGAGACCTGAATATGCCAGATGTTAACTGGAGCACATTTGCTGCAGCCACATCCAAGAGCAGGGCCATTCTTGATGCCCTACAGGTGGCAGGCATTAGACAGCTAGTTTCGGAACCCACTCGTGAGGGAGCAATCTTAGACCTCATACTCTCAAACAGGGTCAGTGAGAGGATCTCAGATCTAGAAGTGGGTTGCCATCTGGGGACAAGTGACCATCAAACAGTGTGGTTCACGCTAAACTCAGCTACAGAGTCAAGCCATACAAAAGTGAGGGTACTGGACTTTAGGAGGGCTGACTTTGGCAAGATGGGAGAGTGCCTCAGAAAAGCACTAGCAAACAGGCTAGAAGGAGGTGTGGAGCAACAATGGGGAATTATCAAAACTGCCATCACAGAGGCAACAAGCCTTTGTGTGAAGCAAATGAACAAATCAAAATGAAAGAAAAAGCCACTATGGTTCTCAAAAGAGATGGCTGTGAAAGTCAGGAAGAAAAAGATAGCATTCTGGAAGTATAAGGAAACACAGAAGGAGCAGGACAGAGAGCTGTACCAGTTAAGGCAGAAGGAAGCAGGGAGGGAAGTCAGAATAGCAAACACCCAAACTGAGGAAAAGATAGCCAACTCAGTTAAGAAGGGGGATAAAACCTTTTATAGGTACATCAGTGAGCGTAGAAAGACAAAGGAAGGGATAGTGAGGCTGAATAGAATGAACAGTGGGTGGGCAGAGGGGGACAGTGAAAAAGCAGGAATACTGAACGAATATTTCTGCTCAGTATTCACAAAAGAGGAGGGGGAAGTGCCTAATCCAATTAACAGAAGCACTCTTGATAGGAGGGTCGATCCCAGTCCTTTCACAGAAGAAAGGGTTCTGCAAGAACTCCTAAAACTGAAGGTGGACAAAGCAATGGGTCCTGATGGAATTCACCCAGAATTCTAAAAGAATTAAGGAGAAACTAGTGAAACCACTGGCTACTCTTTTAATAAATCATGGGAGGATGGTGTGGTACCCGAGGACTGGAGGAAGGTGGATGTGATTCCCCTTCACAAAAGTGGGTCCAAGACAGGTGCAGGAAACTACAGACCTGTCAGTGTGACCTCTGTGGTAGGGAAAGTGATGGAGTCACTTCTGAAGTAAAGAATAATCGAGTACCTAGAGGCCAGTGGAGCACAGGACCCAAGGCAGCATGGGTTCACAGCGGGAAGGTCATGTCAGATGAATCTAATAGATTTCTTTGACTGGGTGACCAAAGTAGTAGACCAGGGAGGGCTGTGGACATGGCCTACCTAGAGTTCAGCAAGGCATTTTACACAGTCCCACACAAAAGATTAATAGTCAAATTAACCAGCCTGGGAGAGGGACCCAGGGTGGTAGCCTGATAAAACATTGGCTGGACAACAGGACACAGAAGGTAATTGTAAATGGAGTCCATTCTAAGAAAGGGGTTACTAGTGGGGTGCAGGAGTTCAGTATTGGGTCCAGTCCTTTTAATGTCTTCATCAGTGACATTGCAGAGGGACTGAAGGAAAAGTATGCCTTTTGCAGATGACACAAAATCTGCAACAGGGTTGATACACAAGGAGGCGTGGAAAGGATGAAAAGGGACTTGGCAAGGTTGGAGGAATGGTCAGAAGCATGGCAGCTAGGATTCAATGCAAAGAGGTGCAAAATAATGCACCTGGAAACAAGAACCCAGGGAAGAATACACAATGGGTGGGAAGTAGTAACAACAACAAAAAGGAAAGGGACCTGGGGGTAATCATATCAGATGACCTTAAGGTTAGCAAGCAATGTGAGAAGGCAGTAGGGAGGGCTGGGGTATACTGGGATGTATAGGAGAGGCATCAGCAACAGAAAACAGGAAGTTGTTATCCTCTGTACAGACAGTTGGTGAGACCCCATCTGGAGTACTGTGTCCAGTTCTGGAGACCCCATCTCCATGAGGGACATAGACAGGATAGAGGCAGTCCAGAGGAGGGCAACTAAAATGGTGCAGGGTCTGCAAGAGAAGCCGTATGAGAAGAGACTAAAGGAGCTTAATATGTATACCCTTGAGGAAAGGAGGGAGAGGGGGACATGATAGAAACTTTAAGTACCTCAGTGGAATCAACAAAGTCCAAGAGGTAGCATTTTTCAGAAAAAGACTTGCAAGAACAAGGGGACACAATTTAAAGATAGAAGGAGGGCGGTTCAGGGGCAATGTGAGGAAGTATTATTTCACAGAGAGGGTAGTGGATACTTGGAACAGCCTTCCTGAGGAGGTTGTGGGGTCTAAAACTGTATGAGAATTCAAGAATGCATGGGACAGACATAAGGCAATTCTTGTGGGGGGTAGGAAGAAATAGGCTGTTGGTTAACTAGGATCTGCGGCCTATCCTGTAGGTAGGGAAATGGGCAGACTAGATGGGCCTAGAGGTCCTTATCTGCCGTCAAAGTCTATGTTTCTATGTTTCATAAGAATCAGGGACAAAGCTTGGAAGAAATATAAAGTTACCAAGGATAATGTTGTCCTACAGAAGTATAAGATGTTACGTAACAGATGTAAGACTCAAGTTAGAAGAGTCAAAGGACAATATTTTATGTTTCTACAAGATAAGTTTTCTGGTTATTCATGACAGACATGACAAGTCTTGAATGATCTCTTGAGGAAGGGTCACAAGGATACTCCCATTACATTAATTTGGATGGCACCACTTAAGTGAACCATTTCAAGTTGCACCCGGCTTTTAATAACTATTTTGGGGACCTTGAACACACTCAGGTTCCCTCAGCCTTTCATCACCCTGTATTACAAACCAATGATAATTCTAAATCTCATTCTTTATTTTATTTTAGCGATGTCGGCACAGTTAGGGATTACATACTTAAATTAAATCCGAGGCCAAAATGTACGTGACCAACACCTATTATAGGCTCATTAAGCTTGGAATAGATTATTTTGATTCACCTTTGTCGAGCTGTTTAATTTGTCCATGCACTCTGGATTCTTCCCCTTAAGTGGAAAAAGATATATGTTAAACCTATTTTAAGAAGCGGAAATCCTTCTATTGTTCCCAACTACCTTCCATATCCCCTTGGCTCCTCTTTCTAAGGTTTTAGAAAAGATGATCCTGGATCAAACTACTGAGTTTCTGGATAACTCTGGTTTGCTTTCAGAGGTGCAGCATGGTTTTAAGCAAAAACACAACATTGAAACAGCCTTGGTGGGGTTCACTGGTCACATACCAGCCCTTGATAAGGAGCACTCTGTTGCAGCCATTTTTGTGAACCTCACCAAGGCTTTTGATTTAGCTGAATATGACTTACTACCATTTATTTTTCTGAATTTCATTTTCTCAAAATGTTATTAGTTGGTTTTCAAATTGCTTACAAAATAGGCACCATTGTACTATAATTGATGGTATCTCTTCAAGCCCATGTGATAACCTGTATGGGGTTCCCCAGGGCTCCATCCTGGGCCCCATGATTTTTTTCACTCTTTATTAATTCAGTCCCTACTAGTTACACCCATTCTACTATGTCACTCTATGTGGATGATGCAGTATTATACTGCATCGATCATGATTAATTCCTGACAATGAAGAATGTTCAGGGTGATTTTTCCCATTTTCAGAAATGGCTTATTTCCAGGCATATGGTGCTTAATTCAAAAAAAGACCAAGCAGGTGATTTTTACTGGGCCCAGGCTGGAACTCCCCCACCTTCACCCATAGTAGATTTGAAGGGTGTCACTATAGAGAAGGTTGAAACATTTAAATACTTGGGCATCTATCTTGATTCTCATCTAACTTTTGAACCTCATTTACATTTTCTATGTAAGTGCCTTCATCAAATATTAGGAATGCTGTATAGGGTGCACCCTTTCTCAACTAGTGGGAATAGGAAACTTTTGACTCAGTTTTCTCTTTAGTTTATTAGATTACGGTATTAATATTTATACTGCTACCACAGATAATATCTTGGGTAGACTAAAGATACTATTTAATTCTATTCTTAGATTTTTGACAGGTGCTGCCCCTCGTACTCATTCTTGCGACCTACTTAGGATTTCAGGCTGTATTTCTTTCCATAAGAAGGCTCTTTCTAAGTCAGCCTTTTTTTTATTTAAGGGTATTTTGGGTCTGCTGCCTAATTCTATTTTTTCATTATTTCCCAGGGCATTGAATGAATGTGGGACTCAGTCCCAGAGTAAGTTAACCTTTTCAATTGCATTACATAGGAAATAAATTGGGCAGAGATCCTTTCTATTTACAGCCCCATTGTTTTTTTAATTCTCGCTCCTCCTATCTTGTTAAAAGTACCTCCCTATCTATCTTTAAAAAATCTTTATGGAGTGGGTTCTATGATAAGGATGGATGTAATTGTTTTATGACATAGTAATTTTGTGGTGTTTATTGATTGAATGTATTATTGTGTTTTTATTGCATGTACACTTTGTTTTTGTAATATTTTGTATGTGTATGTTTACGTGTACACTTATGCATATGAAAATGGTCAGACATGCTCATTGTGCATACAAGTATAAAAGAACTGAAATGAACAATGATTGGGAATTATTTTGGACTCAATACATTATGTCTTGGATGTATCTAGAGTAAGCTAATTGGGTTAGACTGCATCTTTCATGTAGTGGCTTTGGAGTGTCTCAGGAGATGGTACAAGGGAGCGGAGAGACTTGAATTCTTCTGAAGGACCCCTCTCCCCCTTCAGCATGAGGAAGGGGGCCATAGGACATGGTTCCCAGTTCGGGGGGGTCAGGGCCAATCTCATCAGACTTGCTTGGGGGTGCAGCACCACCATACAGGGGCAGATTTCTTGCCACAAGGCCAATTGACCACCCTAGTCTCTGAGGTTTGGGTTCCAACTTAGAGAGGTACATCATTCCATTGGTCCACAGAAGGTTATGGCTCTTTCAGGAAACAGGTGTAGAGCTTCTGGGGTTGATTTGAAGAGACTCCTATCTGCGCATGTCACTCTAGTAAGTATTATGTTAGTGATTTAATAAATATATGACTGCGGTCATTTCCTGCAAGACTGGTGTGGTGTGTGTTTTTTCCAGGGTAGGAGATGTAGGGGCTTATCAAGGCATTAAACAGTCTACACAAGAACTGTAGCAGGCAAAGAATTGTCTGTGGCCCCTTGCACAAAACCTAGCCTTCAGGTAGACAGGTAGGGTTTCTCTAATGGGGTGGAAGGTGCCCTGGCACTGCCCCAGGGGAGTAATTATGTGGGTCACCCACAGGGCAGGAACATCTGGCTAGGAAGGAGAGTGAGGAGCTAAAAAGAGCTATAACTGAAGGCTCCCCCCCTCTCTCCAGCTGGAGATTTTCCACCTGCTCCCCATAAAAGCATGGTTTTGGGATTGCCAGGGTAGAATAGGGCACCTATGGCATCCATAAGGAGAACTGCACTTGGGGTTTGGGAGGAATTTCCCAGTTTTTCCCTAAGAGGGTTTTTCATGGGTTTTAGACTGCACCAAAGTGTTGTTTGAGATTAAGATAATTCCTTTGTCACAGTCAGTAGCAGCTTTGGAGTCTCTCTGGAAAATGGTGCAAAGGAAAAGGGAAGAGAGTTGAATTCTTCTGAAGGACTCCTTTCTCCTGTCAGCATGTGGCAGGGGGGCAGCAAGATATGGATATGGTTCCCAGTTTGGGGGTTACGTTCAGTCTCATTGGGCTTGCTTGTAGGTGCAGTGCCACCAGATTGGGGGGGGGGATTGCTTCCTACCTGGCCAGTTGACCACCCTACTAAGATTTGGGTACCATCTCAGGGAGATACATCATTCCGTCAGTCTTCACAGTACTAACATCATCCAGCCTAACACAGTCTTCATATGGTTATGGCCCTTCACAGAAAGGGGTGCAGAGCTTCTGGGGTTAACTTAGCAAGACTCCTAGCTGCACATATCACTCTGAAAAGTATTATGTTGGTATTTAATAAATACAGGGCTGTGGCCATTTCCTCCAAGACTGGTGTGGTGTGTGGTTTGCCTAGGGTAGGGGATGTAGTGGCTTATTAAGACAATATAATTTCAGGTTATGACAAGCAAGTTCCTTCAATTCTGGTTAGATACAGTTTTTCCATTTTCATCCTTTTTTTCTTTAAAGCTCTAGCTAATGTAGTAAAAATGTTATTTTTACTGTTGATAAGTAAGGTTTGGAAAAGAATAAAAATTTTGGAAAAATGTTCATCTTGATCATATGTATATGCCCAATTCAGGTTAATTTGTGGGATTCCCAGTTAGCTGGTTCTTCTTTTATTTTTGAAAAGGAGTTTGTATGTTTAATTCAAATAGTTGTAAGTTTTTACTGATCCTCACACTTAAATATTTATAATGTCTATGTTTAAGATTTTATTGTTAACAGAAGTAGTTGTGATATCACAATCCTAAGGTTAAAGGAGTAGTCCACCCAGAATTTGCAAAACATATGTTGTGCAGAGGGTTTTGATTTGTGAGTGAAGTCCTAGTGTGTCATTCCCTCTGTCTACTATTGGGAGTTTTCCCTAAATTAGCCTCCTTGCTTTATGGTAGTTTTATGACCCCTGGGGATCTCCAGCTCAGCCAGGTTTATTGTCTTTCTTGCTCCAACAATGCGCACTGTCTCATGTGACAGTGATGTAGCAGAGCCCATAAATTCAGCAGGAAGCACTGCTTTAATCAATCAAAATCTTTATTTATCCAGATGAACATCATTGAGCAAGCTCATTTACAAGATGGACCTGGTTAGCTCGAGGTCAAATAGTACAATGCATACAGAGATATTCACGATAGACACATACAGAGATATTTACAATAGAACCAAATAACACAAGTAAAAACAATTAATGCAAGTAAGTACTCAATGTTACATCAGTCATATCAGTTCAAATGAGCTTCTTTAATATTTAAGGAGGACATAAGATGAGGCTTAATAGGAACTTCAGTAGGAAGTGATTGTGCTGTGTAGGGAGCCGACGTAAGCACAGAATTTCAAAAGTAGTGTAATACACAGTATCCTAAATGTAACACTCTAGACAGAAGGATAAGGGTCTTAACAGTCAAGGAAAAAGTAATTACAGCTCTTTTTGGCAAATTTCAGCATAAATCAGATTTATGCTTGGTTTAGAGTAGACACAGAAGCAGACTGCAGGAACCAATTGAAAGCCAATACGAAGAGCACTACGTTCTGATTGGATGGCTGCTAATGCCATGCTTTGCTAATGGAAGTCTGAGCTAAGGTCCTCAGGTGGTGGTAGAGGCAGCGCTGACTGCCCAGTGCCCAGATTTCCACGCTATGGGCAGGGAGCCCGTGGAGAGTGTATCCTTGGCAGGGGATGGAATAAGGGTCAGTATTAAGTACTGGGCCATGGACAATGGAACATCTGAACCAGCAGGAGGACCAAAACAGCAGGACAACAGAATTGGGTATTCCTTGATGCCTAAAGGCTGGCCCAACCACAGAAATTCAGAAAGGAGTCTAATCAGAGTCCCAACTCTTGACACTCTAAACAGGAAAAAATAGAGGTCATAACTGTTAGG
Organism: Neoceratodus forsteri; assembly: GCA_016271365.2. Lineage (NCBI taxonomy): Eukaryota > Metazoa > Chordata > Ceratodontiformes > Ceratodontidae > Neoceratodus > Neoceratodus forsteri. Next base: position 743,891,241 of record CM057449.1, read on the forward strand.
CAGTAAGTAAGTACAGCTTTTTTTGTGCAAGCTTTAGACAGAAAATCAGACTTTAGCTTAGTATTGAGGGAGAAACAGGAGCATACTGAAGGAGCCAATCAGACGCCAGAGCAGAAAAGCACTCACGTTCCGAATGGGTATCGGCAATGCCGCACCTTGCTAGTAAGGAGTCTGGTCTAGGTGTCTCAGGCGGCAGCTATGGAAGTGACAACTGCCCGGTATCCACATTTCTCACACCTGAGGGCAGGGAGCCCCTGAAGGGCTAGTCTATGGCAGGGAAGAGAGTTAGGGGACAGAGAAAGAGATAGTAAAAGCGGAATGCAGTGGAAAGGGAATATGAGGATGAAATAGGGCAGTTAAATGGTACAGGGTAGGGGAATAAGAGACACAGATTAAGCAATATGTAAAAGACAGCAGGGTGAGTAAGGTGCAGCGGCCACAAAGCCATGAAGCGATAATAACCCTAAAGGATTTCTAGAGGGCAAAAACATTTAAGGCATAAGACGCTCACAGAGTTAAGGTCACCAAAGGTTACAAACGAATATGAATTCAACTATGGTCAGAGGACAGCAGCCTGATGCTTCAGTCAAAAATTAGGGGCTGGGGTAGCAATTGCATGGCTCACACACATACCGAGCATATAGCGATTTAAAGGCATTCATACCGCAGAGGCAGCTTAATTTCAATACTTTTGTACTTTGTTCCACAATGTTGGCAACAGGAAGCTAATGGCCACTCTGCCACAGTGAGAGGAAGCCTTGGGGATACATAATGTGATGCAGGATGCGCTTCTTAGGGCATACTTTCCTGGCTCACTTAGTGGGAGACAGTCTATTATATATTGTGGAAGCCGCTTCAAGAAGACTCTATAAGTCCAAAGGACTGCATTTCTATTATGCCTAAACATAACAGAGGACCACCCTACAGCTTTGTACAAGGAACAATGATGGGTAGAGATGGGGAGACCAGTAATAAACTGGATGGCCCTGTGGTAAAGCATATCCAACTTTGTAAGCGAGGCTTTGGGACATTGACTATAAAGGAAATCTGCATAATTGATCGGCGAAAGAAAAGTAGTTTGGACAAGGCACAATTTTGCATCTCTAGTAAGAAACTAGTTAATTCTAAAGACTAGCCCCAGCCTCTGCCTTTAGAATCACTTCACAACAGCAGAGCTACAAATGACTACATTTACAGTTTAACAGATACTTGAGAGCTAACTGAGACAGTGGGTTTTCTGTAAGAAATATTTATAATAAAAATAAATAAAAGTATTAAATAATAATAAATAGAAGTATTTGCTAAATTGTGAATGTACCTGTAGATACCAGCATTCTGTTAGGTAGAACTGACAGTTAATTCTGATTTTGTTTTGTGACATGATTTTTTTTTTTACAAATGTGAAATATTTTTTTGATAAAGTATTTCTTATTAAAGATAAAAGTATGTATGTTTGAGTTATTTAATTAGATTGGAGAATAAAATACAAAACAAGCGTTGTTTTATCATTTGAAAAAGTGTGATACACTAAGCATGTAGTTCAGTGAACCATCGTGAAATGGAATGAAATATGTACAGTAAAGTCGTCCAGAATGAAGTGCAGTGCTGCAGAATTCTGCTGTAGAGTTACTGCAGCAAACAATGCAGTTTCAATATTCTGAAAGAAAGACAATAAACCTGGCTGAGATGGAGATCCCCAAGGGTTGTAAAACTGCCATAAAGCAAGCAGGCTAATTTAGGAATAAGACTCCTAATAGCAGACAGAGGGAAGGACACACCCATAAATGAAAACCCTCTGCACAACATATGTTTTTGCAAATTCTGGGTGGACTACTCCTTTAAGACACTCTGATTTGCTCCAAATAACTTTATATCTTGACATAACATTTAATGTATCTATTAAGTGAAAAAGTAGTGGATTTGATAGTGTGGTGTCAAAGACATAGAGAAGGGCACTGTCTGTGTATGGACTGATCTTATGTTCTAATTCCACTATAGTAATACCATGGATATTGCTATTGTCCCATACTGAGCCAGCTAGGGGTCCAATTATTAAGGCAAATATTGAGAGAGAAAGGGGACAGTCCTGTCTGGTGCCCATTTGCAAGATTACATTTTTGTAGATTTCCTTATTGGTTCTAAATTAAACAGTAGGATTTGTGTATAGTGACTGTATCCAGTATCTGAAAGTGGGACCAAAGCCAAATTGTCTCAGAGTTTCATCCATAAAGACTCTGCTTTCTCAGTCAAATGCGTTTTCTGCATCAACTGAGATTAGCAGTGCATTTTTGGGCCTAGAACTTTCAATAATATTGACAGTACTTCTGATGCCAGAATTCAATTTCTCCACTTAATAAAGCCATTTTGGTCCAACTGAATTAGTTTAGGCATAATCACTTGAGTCTGGAAGTTAATACTTTGGTAAAGATATTTACATCTAAGCTGAGGAGGGAACTGGGTCTATATGGCTCGCATTTTAGTGGGTTTTCTCTTTCTTTAAAAATAAATATATATGTGCATCCTTAAATAAGCTTGAAACAGTTCTGTGTTTCAGCAATTTATTGGATAGTGTGAATAATTGTGGGGTGGGGTGATTAATTTCTCTGTGAATGTTTCGTAAAAGTCCAGATTAAGCCCATCTGGACCAGGGACTTCTCTGTGGACAGTTATTTTATTGCTAGTAAGATGTAATCTAAAGTTTTTTTTTCTTAACTTATTACATCTTTAATTCCCTTTATATTTATTTGCCTGTTTGTTCATTTGCTTTGGAAAGGTTAGTATAATATTACATAACTATATACATTTTTTAATCAATTACACCTTGTTGATTTTCAGTGCCCTTTCCTCTTGTTCTATTTTGAGTTGCTACAACAAGATCTTATCAAGTTTATCACCCATGGTATAGTAGTTTTATCTGGTATACAACAGTTTTTTTTGCAATAAATGCGTATAAAGTTTATAGTGTATGGTTGGAGTTTATTGTGCACAGAATTCAAGCAGCTCAAAAACCTTGTTGTGCATGTTATAAAGTTGTTATACACATTCTAAACATCTTATTGTGCACGTTCTATCATTAACTGCAGCTGCGAGTTCCTTGAGCTGACTCCTGCTGCCTGTTTTCACTTTCTCTGCTCAATGTACCTTAGCATTATTGTAACTGCGTAAAACAAAAAAGACTTGTTAGCGATTTTTTTTAAACCATCGCTATACCAAATAAAATATGAGCAACCATACACAACTCACTTTGTGTTTTCCATCTTGGGGTTGAGATACCAGCATGGACCTCTGGGTTTACGCTCTCAAGGTTCATACACTGGTATCTCAACCCCTCAATGGAAACACTGGCTCATTGTGTATGGGTGCCCTACAATATTCCTATGTACTGTTCCCTAACTTGAATGAGTTTATTGCATGATTTCATATTATTTTTAAACTGATGTATGTTCTTTAAATAGATATATTGTATTTGATTTTCAAGTTCTCAGAATTCCTCCTGTTCTTTTTATTCCAATGTACAGAGTAGGATATACTAAGTCCTCTTATTACAGCTTTGAATGCATCCTATGTAATCTTTTGGGGCATCTAGATATAGTTTATATTTATTTATTTATTTATTTAGCTTTTGTTGACCAGGTAAGTGCACTAGACAAATCCTGCCTATTTTCAGGCACGACCCGGGGGAAGGGGATACAGATGAATGCCAATTGACCTTGAACCAGATTAAGCTGTTGGTGGTATTTTTAGTGAATGAGGGAAATTTGGCCAGGACACCGGGGAAATTCCCCTACTCTTTTCAATAAGTGCCATGGAATCTTTAACATCCACCTGAACTACCACCAATCCAGGCAGATGGGACCTCGCAGAAAATTATCTCAAGAGAATATTGATATGTGTATAATATCTCAACAGTAGTGGATCTATGTGAAATTGTGGCCTGAAAATATTACTGTGTTCCAGGTCATCCAGGACCAGTTAATTATCCGATGTAAAATTTCCTTTCTATTCTGTGAATTCCACCAGATAAAGTATGGTTCTTGAGATCAAGAGAATATTGATATGTGTATAATATCTCGACAGTAGTGGATCTATGTGAAATTGTGGCCTGAAAATATTACTGTGTTCCAGGTCATCCAGGACCAGTTAATTATCCGATGTAAAATTTCCTTTCTATTCTGTGAATTCCACCAGATAAAGTATGGTTCTTGAGATCAAGTAGAAAATTCTTGAATATGATTGGTACTGTATATGGCTGAAAAGAAGAAGCACTTTTTTCTGTTTTCCTCCAGGAGTCTACAAAGTCAAGTCTCCATGCATTTCAAGATGGTTTTAACCACTGTATTTATGTGAATTTCATGTTTAACTGATCTGTCTAGATAATTATTCAACACTAAATTAAAGTCCTGTTTTGGGATATGTTTTATGTAATTTCAGTGTTAATAGTGCAGAACCTACTGGACCTATTGTTTTGAAACTTGGCATTTAATTGTGTACATTTAACTGTATGCACGGGTGTATTTTGCATATTTATTCTGTATTGATGCTCCTGTTTATATCTCCGGGTCCCCCTTGAAAATGATCGTCTGATGCTCTTCAGTTCTATCCAGTTAATAAATTACAAATAAAGTAAAATAAAAAATAGCCAGTAGGATTGACAGGGTGCATGCCAGTTTTCAAAACCCTAGGCCCTAGAATGGCCAGGTTATAAGTTGTTACAAACAGGGGGTTTAGACAAACAGTAACAGCCCTAATTATAAAGAGGCTACTGCAGCACTATAATTATGCAGAGAAAGTAGAACCGTTATGCTAGGGTTGCTTACTGTTTGTGTTAAAACAGGGTAGATTTATAGCTTGTATTTCAACCATCTTAACCCCTAGGACTGTGACACTTTGTATGCACAGTCTGCCCTATGGGCTATTGTTCATCAGTTTTGATGAAAATCAGTTTATTGGCTTAAAATGCATTAATTATTGAAGTTATGTATAGTACACATCCCTATTTAAGTCTTTGTTTTTGCTTACCAAAAGTGAAAAAAACTAAGCAAAGTTACATTATAAAACTTAATTTATTTTACTGTTTGTTCCAAAGAAGTGCCTTCTGAGGTATTTTAAAACAATATTTTATTTTGTTTTAATTTATAGCGTTTACTATTTTTAAATCTTGTGCATGCATGCATGGACCACTTGTAAAAATACTTGAAAGAAATGTAATGCTTTTCCCAAAAGTTAAAGTTGGACATAAACAGAAAGTTTAAAAACTGAAAATGTTGAAATCCTTCAGTCTAAAGGCTGACACTTTTGTGACTAGTCAAAAGACAATCTGAGATGTCTGATCAACTTCACAAAAGAAATTAATTAAAGTTAGGATTTTAATTAGAAAAATACTTGATTTTCTTGAAAACACCTTTGAGGTCAACTTTAATGAACTCAGTGCATGTAAAAAAAAAACACATAGCACATGTGCTTGGTAACACATGCCCCACCAAAAATATAGAGAATAAAAAATAGCCAAGAACAAGACCACACAATAGAAAACATGTGTTTGTTTTCAATTATTGAGTAACTTATCTAATTGTAAAACTTATGCATGAGCTAAATATTTAAAGTCCTAAAATATGAAAAACAGTTGAGAACACAGTCAGGGGAAAAAAGGTGCATTCTTTACCATAGTTGATGTAAAACACATACAAAATATTTTAAATTCCTAAACCAGTTAACATAGCAATGACGCCTCGACTACTCATCTGCTACTTGCTGTGTGAACCAATTTATGGAAGCCCAAATATGGTGACTCCAGGTAAGGAAGAGTCATGGAGTTACAGACAGCAAGTAGGCACAAATCTGGGCTAACAAACCACACCACTAGTCTGTAACAAATACAATTACAAAACTTTTAAGTAAATAAATATGTTTTAGTGCTTATAGCAGTTAAATACAGTAGATTAAATGAGGTACTCACAAAGTTTATAGCAGCAGTGGTAGAAAACAACATCACAGGCCAATGTTTCAAGCTAACAGGTGCTTGATCAAGGCTTAGGGCCTGTGGTGTGCTGTGTTAACCCAGATTTGTGCCTGCAGAACCACGTTACGGCTGATCTGTTACTTTGCACCCTCTGTGAAGCAAGCTAAGATTTATCAACTACTGCATGGCCCTGCATAAAGCAAGTTACGACTCATCTCCTGCTTCATGGAGGGCCACCAGGACCCTGGGTGAGGAAAGTCACTGCATGAAACAAGTTACACATTTTCTACCACTTCATGCAGGGCCCTCTGTGTCTTGGGTGAAACAAGTTATGTCTCATCTCCAGTGAGCCTTGTGCAAAGAAAGTTATGACCACCTACTACTTGTGTGAAATAAGTTACAGTATATGTTTGGCACTATACTTTCTCAAAAGCAATGAAATTAATTGCAAAAAATTATGTTAATGCACATGCCAGTGTTATTAAGTCACAAATGTTGAAATGTGGCATTAGGGTTTCAACCCTAATGCCCACCCCATCCACTATACCATACCTTTGTAATCCAAGGCCAAGCTACATGTCAAGGACCATGCTTGTTAATCTTCCTGCCTGACCAACTGTTATGAAGATAGGCTCAGTGTCCGAGAACCTGCCCAGATATGTGGATTTTTATCTCAAAAATATAGTGTTCCAGACACTGGCCTATCTCTAAGGCAGAATGGATACCTTAACAAAATATTGGATCTCAGTTGGAAGGAGGGTAACATTTTCCTCACAATAGATACAGTATTTGCTCCTTGTATTTAAGTATACCACACAATTTGGGTATTGAGACTGTAAGATGATTTCTTTTGAAACAACAGGAAATTTTCTTTTTTCTGATCTTCCTCTCCACAATCACCCTCTGCCATCCTTTGTATCCTCAGTATCCTTCCCCTTAACTGTCTCTTCCCTCTGACGTACCTAAAGAAAGTTTTGTCCCAGTTTTGCCACCCTCATGGCTATCCTTTCCTCTGTTTGTGTAAATGCTGACCTCACTGACCTCCCTGCTTCCCTCTGTTTTACTTGGTACACCTCCCTATCCTCCCTCATGGTGTTTCCATCTACCTTCCAAAATACCACCCTTTTTCCTTCACTTTCATGGCCACTTCCTTAGAAATTACCATAATGGTATGTTTTTCCTTCTGCTTTTCTCACTTCTTCATGCTGAAGCAGGTTGCCTTCACTATACCTTCTCATAATTTTCTTCACTGTTCCACCATCCTTCCTGGCAATCCATCCCCACTAAGCTGCTTCTAATGCCATCTCAATGTCTTTAAAGTCCACCCTCCTAAAGTCTTTGATGCTTATCTTTGGGTTGTTTGCCTCCTTACCCATTTTAATGCTGAACCACACTGTACAGTGATCACTGGTCTCTAGGGGCTGCCCACTGTGACATCTGCAATACTGCCTCTGTTAGTGAGTACCAGGTCCACTATTGCCCAGTCCATAGTTTGCTTGCTGACTAGCTGCTTGAGAAATGTCCCCTGCAGGGAGTCAGGGATTGTTGTGCTTCTAGCCAAAGCTATAGCTGGAAAGCTGCACTCCATATCTGGCAGATTGATGTCACTAATCAGTACTGTAGTACCTCCCCCTTTTTAGGCATCCTACTGATTATTTCCCCTAATGCCTTATCCAAATCCTTACCCTGTACTGGAAGACTGTATACCATCTCTGTGTGAATAGTGGCCCCCACTCTTATCTCCAGGGTGATACACAGCACCTCCAGCCCTCCTTTGCCTCTAGGTTCCCTGCATTTCCATATTCCTGATAACCTCCCTCACACACAGAACAACCCTTTCTCCTCCTCCCTTCCCTATCTCTTCTGAACTGAGAATAGTCTGGTATGGCCATATTCCAGTCATGATTTTCAGTGCACCATGACTCAGTTATGGAAGGCCCAGGTCTGCCACCATCATGATGGCCTCCACATCCAGAATTTTATTTCCTATACTCCCTGTATTTGTGCACATGGCCCCCCCTCCTGCAACCTACCCCCTTCTCGTCTCTTTCTGCTTTTAATACTCGCCCAAACTCTCCGACTCCTTCCTTTCCTTATTTGCTCCAACTGTTTCTTGTCTCCTTTATACCTCTCTTTCTGCATCCTTTGTTGTTACCACTCTTGTTCTCCATCTTGTCTAAAATTCTTCATCCTGTGCCCCTGCCCTGGGGGAGTTTTGTCCACGCTGGTTTCCCTCCTTGTTGGTTCAACCTGCAGGGAGTGGGCAGTTTATCCCTCCCTTGGTAATACAGCCTCCTCCCTGGCTAGTTTAAATGCTCATTCAAGTAACATGCTAACCTCCCATTGAGGACTGAGGTCCCCTTCCCAGAAGGATACAGGCCATTACTGCTATATAGGCCCATATCCTGCCAGATCAGCTCCCAGTCCTCAGTGAAGCCAAATCCCTCCTCCCTACACTGTGTCTTCAACCAACTGTTGAAATCTCTGATGCAGAGTGCTCACTCCGCACCTTGACCATACACAGGTAGCACCTCAGTGAATGCCACTGTGCATACCACTTGTTTAAGGGCCCCTAACCAGTTCCCTGACCTACCCTTGCACTATCCCTATGTTCTCCCTCCTCAGGTCATTTCTTCCTAGATGGACAATGACATCCAGCTTCATCCCATAACCTGCCACCTTAGCGATCCAAGCCAAAATGCCTGGTAAGCACCTTACCTCCCTCTCACTGCTGACTCCAGGAGGGTGGGGTGGTGAGTAGTGTACACAATCCTTAGCCTATGCCACTATGAAATTCCCCAACATGGTAGCAAGAGATGATTCAGGGTTCCATGGAAGGGGAGGCCCCAAGGTGGGAGGAAGAGGCCCCCAGCAGAAGAGAAATCAGTTGCTGGTGGGAGACTCAGTCATTAGAGGAAAAGACTTGGGAGCAGGAAGGGGAGGTGGGGGGACTGTGGCAGATGTTTCAGCAGTTCTCAATGGGCAGCCTCAGCATTCACAAATTCTTTTGTACCAGTTGGGGTGGTTATTATAAGCCTAGCTGGATGTAGCACCCTAAAGGGGATACTGGCTTTGTGGAGGGTTTTCTTAATATCCTTATAAACTCGTTGTTTGTTCCTCACTACTGGGGTAACATCGCTGTAAATGTGAAATCATCGCCCTTTCCAGAACAATGCATCTTTTATTCTCGCTTGGTTTTGAATGTGGAATTTATCTTGTAGGGAGTTGGATCTTATGATTATGACCCTTGGTTTCTCACCTTGTTTTAGAGGTGGACAGAAGGATTCATTTGCATATTGCAGCTGATACACAGATCCAGGGGTTGGTGGTCCCACCACCTCTACCAACAGTTTCTGAATGAATTTAAGCAGTTTGTCCCCTTCTGTATGTTCTGGGAGTCCGACAGTACCAGGTTGTTTCTTCTGAATTGGCTCTCCTGGTCCTCAGTCCTGTTGTCTAGCTTCCCAGTTTTGTCCTCAGTTCTGATGCGTTTTGTAATCATTATTCCGTTTGTCTTCAACTAGGCTTTTTCTCGCTTCAACATCGGAGACTCTTACAGACAAATGTTCCACCGTGTTTTGATGGTTTTAATGTCTGATGCCATATCACTGAGGTTATTTCAGTAAAGAAACTATCCAGTTTTTCAGACAGTAATTCCATGGGGTCAACTGCTGCAGTGAGTTCTGTTGGTGAATCAGTCTTGGGACATTTAGAGGATTGGCTTGCTGTGTGCAGTGGAGCCGTTGCAGAGATTTCCATTTGGTGGTTTAAATCTTGGTCCATTATTTAATGTGGTGGCAGATTTCATTAGGTAAAGGTATTAGCTAATGAGTTTCTTGCAATGCAACTCTGAAAGATTATTTAAATGCAGTTTGTTAGCCGGATTTTCTTCTTTGAACACGGAGCTCTGGGAAGTGCTGCTACTCAAGCTGAATCTATCACGTGACCTCCAATCACTTTTTACCTTTATCAAAAACACTAGTGCCTTGGCATTTTCAACATTTACAGGTTTTATACACATAAGGCATATACATCAAGGTATTTTATAACACAGTGCTATTGCATACTAAATCCAACAACGAGGAACACAGCCTGTTGTTTTACATCAACTTGGAGATCACCACAATAGCCTCCCTGTACGAGGACCCGAGAGGGAAAAAGAAAATGAAAGAGGATACTATAGCATAGTCAAGAAAGGAGAGGGGGCACCCATAGTGGCCAACCTTATGGACTAAAAATTGCAAAGGATAGACTAGGCTAAGAAATAGAAAAAACTGTTGCAACAGATTTAAGAGAAGGTTGGTCCTCAAGAGTAGCAGGATCTCCCTGTTACAGAATGAAAGGCCTACGTATTCCATTTTTCTATGCAATAATTTAGTGTCTTAGGGGTTTCCAAGCTGGGAGATGTATCTGCATTTTCCCCTGGAACTGGGGCCAGTGCCATGGTGGCTACATAATAAGTGTCCCAATGGGCCCATAAGGAAGTATACTTATCTACAGTTAAATTTAATTCTGCCATTATGCATTACATGATTTGTACTTCCTGTACCCTTGTGCACCACTACTCCACTTCTGGTTGGTGATCTCAGAGTCAATGAAAATGATGCATTTACAAGCTACCATGCACAGTGGGTATATAATCGTCTGTGCTTGTGTGGCCCTTCCTTCATTGGAGACCCCATTGTCATGCTTTTACAAGTGTGGAGCAACTACTTGCTCCATATTGAGTCTAATGCAACCAGGACCCCATTCCAAAAGGTTTTAATTTTGGGCATAGCCAAAAATATGCAGGCCACAGTTATGCCCACATAAGGAGGAATGTTGTCCCAAAATGTTGTGTTATGGTGGATACATGAAAACTCAGGAACAGATCTTCCATACAAATTCCCTCCAGTTGAGGGAAGATGACAATATCCAGCCTCTCAACCATAAGGTGTCCCACTCCTCAGGTGCAATATGGCCAGCTATCTCAGCTTCCCAATCTGATCTGATATTGTCTGAAAGATTTTCTCCTACTGTCAAAAAGATCATATAAAACTGGGAAATTAGACCCCTTCCATCTGTTAGCCATGCTGCCTAGAAAAGGTAATTCTCTAATTTGGTCAGTTCTCTGGTAAGATTAGCCAGACCTACTTCTGTAAACAGATAATGTCTAATCTGAAGGAATCAGAAGAAATTGTACTGAGGTAGCCCATAAGTTTGACTTATCTGCTCGAAGGAGGCCATCTGGTTGCTCCACAGCAGTTTATAGTGGGTTAAGGTCTTGTGTTCCATCTCCTAAAGCCATTGTCTAAACTGGGAAAGGTGACTCCAGGGTCTCCAATCATAACAGTCAAAGGGCCTAGTGAGTAAGGGGCATGTGTCACCGATCTGACTTTTTTGATGGCCCGTAACATCTGTCTGATCCAAGGATTTTTTTATAGCATTCCTGGTTTCTGGGGTAATTTTGATAAAGAGCAGGACATAAGGAGGGGCAGAAAGAGAAGCTACATTATCCATCTCTTTCTGTTTCAACCAGGAGACTACAGGGAGCAGTTGTATTGTGAGATAATAAGACCTTAAATTTGGCAACCCCGAGCCACCACATTCCCAGGGTTGTTCCAGTATTTTCTGGGCTGTACAATAATGACCCCTTTCCAAACAAACTACATACAACTAGTGCCCAGTTTTCTCCAATATGCCTCAGGAATTTTAATCAGGAGGGTTTGGAATAAAAATAGGAATTTGGGGAAAACATTCATATTCAGAATGTTAATTCTGCCAGCTAGAGAAAAAGGGAGTGTGGACCAACTTTGTAATTCCAAAGTAATTTCCCGAAACATGGGATGATAATTTAGGTAGCCAAGCAGATGAAGGCTGTATTAACTTTCATCTCTAAGTATCGCACTGTCCTGTCCCGGGCACAGAAAAATGGAACGGTCGATAAGAATTGTTGTGGGCAATGACCACTGAGTTTCAGGACCTCAGATTTACCATAGTTAATCTTGAGTCCTGATAACATCCCATAGACCTCTAATAACACACACAGTTTCAGAATGGAATGTATCCGGTCACTCAAGTAAAACAGGGCATCATCTGCATACAGGGAGATCTTAGGTTCCTTGTCAGGACCACGGATACCTATGACATCCGGGTGGCTCCAACTGCCAGGATCAGGGCTCAGTGCAGAGGGCAAACAAAATGGGGAAGGAGATATCCCTGTCTGGTACTTCTGGACAGCAAAAATCTCTGCAAGTATACTCCATTTACTTTGACTCTTACCTCAGGAGTTGAGTACAAAGCCTTAATGCTGTTTAAAAGTGTTCCCTAAAGCCCATTCTTTCTAGGATGTAGAGCAAGAAGACCCAGTCCACCCTGCCAAAGGCTTTTTCAGCATCCATAAAGAGGGCTATAGAAAGGGCCCCACAGTTCAGTTGTTGTGCGATTATATTTAAAAGTCATCTCACATTGTCAGAGAGGTGATGGCCCCTAATGAAGCCCGTCTGACCAGGGTGGACCAGGTCCCCCAAAAATTCCTGCATTTGGGCACCCAGTATGGCAGTAAAGATTTTTTGATCAACATTCATGAGGGAAATTGTGTGGTAGGAACTACAGAGATATGTTTTTTTTAAGTAACACAGAGATTTGGGCCTAGGACCATGATGGTGGGGTCCTCTCCCGCACCCTCTGGCAAATGGTTGTTAACAGTGGGGCCACCAGTGACCCAAATGTTTTATAAAACTCAGCTACCAAGCCATTTGAGCCCGGGGACTTTTGGAGTTTTAAGTTGCAGATAGGTGCATCCACCTCTCCAGGGGTGATCAGTCGGTCTATGGATTTCTGGGCTTCCTTTTTTTCACATTGAATAAACTTTATTAAACTTTGCAGGTCAGAATCACAACAGACACTAAATGATACAGAGTGCAATGAAATCTAGTGTACCAATGGGTAAAATGTGATAAAGCAAAAAAGCTGTAAGCACTGTACAATCATAACAAAGCGATCCAGGATTGAAAAGCAGACTAGATACATTATAATACAGTGATCCTGCATGCCCCTCCACCTTTCCTTAATTCCCAACCCTCCTGCCCTCCTATTTTCTCCAGAGATGAAACTGACCCCAAACCGACCAAATCTATAATCAGCAAGGCCTGAAGGAGAAAGAGCATCCATGTCCCTGGTGGGGGGGGATGGCCAGCCAGCAAGCAGAGCCTGGATAAGAGGAAGGCACAGCATGAGGATCAGCCAACAGGACAGCACCAGCCCTCTCCAAGAAAATTACACATGGGAATTCCAAATGACCAACTATCATCCAACATTAACAGTTAGCAGGGTATATAGGGATTCCCAAACCCACGATACGCCCCCTATTATCCACAAATTTGCAATGATATGTTCAGCCTGTAGGGCAAAAGTATTTCCTTAAGCCATTCCCAGTAACTAGCATAAGCTGATCACACCAATACTGAAGAATAATTTTCTTGGCACAGGCTGAGATCAGAGCAATATGTGGTTTTGATTACCAATTGGTCCCTCGATATAATCCCCTAGGATACAGATCTCAGGTGGAATGCTTGGTCAAGCCACAGTAAGGGATCCAGGTACTTTCAGATATCAGCCCAGAAAGCAACAACCGTTCCACATGACCAGAGAATATGAAGTAATGTATGTGGGACTTTGCGGCACCTAGTGCATAAGTCCGAGGCCAGCTTGCCCTAGATTTCTGGGTTTCCTCCTGTAACCCACCTGTTGGGGGCTTACCTGTGAGCCCCTGAAAAAGACTAATTTTCCCCAGGGTTTTTGTTCCACCCCCTTTCTTTTTCTGCTTCTCCTGGCCAGCCCCCATGTGATATCCTGGAGAGAGCGGGGCTGGAGGAGCAAGTTAGCGGAGCCACCAATTTGGAAATGGCACTGCGTTCTGATGAGCTCCACACATGCACAGAAGTGCAAATTTGAGCGCCCATTTCTGTGGCCTTTCAGTGTGCTTCTCCAGTAGTCCTGGCCCAGAACAATGTAAGAGAGGGACCGGAGACGTAGGCAAGACTGGAGAGGCAGCAGGGAAGTGGCAGGAGGAAAATTTGTAAGTGCCAATCATGTTAGAAGATGGGAGCTGCCTCATGAATATTAATGAGGCAGCGACCCTTTGAAGTAGTGGGTCCTGTCTAGCACTGGGCCAAAATGAAGAGACAGTGATAGTACAGAGAGAAACGATAAATAATTAAATAACTAAAGCACTGGTGTGAAAGATAAAGGGAAGGCTGCCATTTTGTGGGGTAGTGAACAAATAAAAGGATTCCATAGACTGTAGCCAGTAAATGGCGTTAGGGCACATATGGATTGCAATGGGACTGACTATGTGCCTTTAGGGCAATAGAAAATGACAGCAGTGACTGGACAAGGGATACGCTAATAAGTTAAATAGTGTAGTTGTTTTATAGGGCACAGGGGTGGCTATCAAATGGTGAAGCAAATGTGGATTAAAAGTGAAGTGTTTTGCTGCAGGGACACTTAAAATCCTGGGACTCTATGTGAACTGTGAATACTATTTACTACAGCTACCATGTTTAGGAGCTATGTGATACCATCCAGCCAACCACTGAGCCATGAATCTTGCCATGGACTTTGGGACTGATTGAAAAGACTGCTGGAGGAAAATACGGGAAAATCTAGATGCCTTTTTCTGCACCAATGAGGCATCGAGAGAGCCTCATGCATATTAACTTTTCTGAAGGACTGTGGCTCCAGCCAATGGGGAACTGCCAAGAAGCTCCCAAACCGAGAGAACTTTTGGGTTTTGAGTCAGTTTGGTGGGAACCCCTCCAGAGGGAGGGGGTCTCTTGCCCCTGGAGAGAGTGGGGCAGCAGGATGGGCCTGCCCAGGGGCTGCCAGCAACTTGTCCCCCGGCACAGGGAGTGCCCGACCCACCTGGGAAAGGAAAAGCAGAGGTAAGAAAGATGCAGCTTTGAAAAGAAAAAAGGAAAAGCCGTGGATTGCTGAATGTTCTGTGTTGTTCTAAAGTTGCACCACAGCGGTGAGATAAAGGTAGCTCGGATGGAAAAAGGGAAGCTGCAGACTGTAAGAATTTGCATTGAATTGCAGATGCACCTGAATGGTGGGGAAAGGAGAGGAAATGTTGTATCCTGAACCCGGGAAAAGGACGAAGGTTGCATCTAAGCCTGGGAAAAGACAGAATACAGAGGAATGATGAGGAACAAGAGAATAAATCTGCTGAAAGAAGAAAAGGAAAAGAGAGCCTCTTCATTTGGAAAATTGCCAAGTACCTGCACAGCAAGAAAAGGGACTGTGAGTGCAGGTGATGTGTGAGCAAGCGAGCGAATGTGGCTGTGTTGAAGTCAAGAGACTGTGAAAGCAGAAGGATGGACAGGTGCCTTTCTGGGTCAGGTGCCTGTTGTCTGCTCCCGAGATACAGCAAGGAAAAGAGAGAAACAGATTGCTGTGGCTACACACCGTGACAGGAAAGAGAAAGAAAGAAAGAAAGAAAGAAAGAAAGAAAGAAAGAAAGAAAGAAAGAAAGAAAGAGATAGAAAAGCAGAAGAGAATGTGCTGAATGTTTCTGCTGACACCCAGGGCCAGGTGGGGAACTTGCTAACCCCCAATCAAGTGAGATCTGCTGCTGCCAGGGATGACAGGTCTTGTACCTGAGTGCTAGGGCCCTCTGATTGGAGGGAGTCGGGCCATGGGGACACTCCCTGGTCTGGGTCCTCTGTAGTTAGCAGGCCTTGTGCATGTGCCCTGCAACAGGCCTGTAATGGGCCAAAGGGGACAAGCTACAACATCTGCAAGCAAGAAGGAGAAAGAGCAAGCTGCAGCCTCTCTGCCCATGTTTCAAGCATTGCGCCCAGTTCTGCCTGTGTTGCCATCCATCCCCAGAACTTCAGTGGACTGTGCCGTTCCTGGACTGATTCTGCAGAACCGTGAGTAAATTGCAGGAATTGCCCTGCGCCTGGGAACTGTAAATAAAATATGCACACTAGGGCTGGAGGTAGAGCCAAGAGGAAAGCATGTAAAAAGTAAACTTCTTAAGCATGCTAGCTACCAGCTGTACCTCAGGCTTGCAACTTAAACCTGGGTACTCAGTGAATGGACTTTGGGGTTTGAAATGGACTGGGACCTGCTGGTCTGGATTTGGGCACTTTTGCAGCAGTTAGCTAGTATAGTTAGATCTGGGGGCTGCAAATGATTGCAATATGGGATTGAATAAAAGGAGAATGTGATTACTGGGAAATGCAAATATTAAACATGCTTGAACTCTATTGCTCTTACCCCATCCTGAACCCTCCCCCTGTAAATAAACCAAGATGTTATTGTTTTGCAGCAGACATGAATCCGGAGCCTAATTTTAGTGAGCATGTTATTGGATGAAATGGAAAAGGTAAATGGTGTAACGGAAGGTGGGGAAGCTGGAATCTGGGTAAATCCATGTTGGGGTAACTGTTAGGGAGGTGGGTTGGTACGACATCCCAGGGGTTGCACTGCAGTTAAACAGACCCACTAATATGTGCTCTGGGTGGAGACACCACCATTTTATTTTCAGCTTTAGGAAAGGACACCCATAGGTCAGCTCACGGAACCCAGGCCCCTTGTCCTTGGTTGGGCCTGCAAGGCAGTGGCTGTGGCCCTCTCCAGGACAGAACTGGAGAAGGGCTACACCAATAGGGTGGACACTCCTTAGGTGCTAAAAATTTATCTAGCTTGAGCCACTTATCAGGTACATCCTCCTCTTGTATAAATCCATATGAAAAGAGACAAACTGCTCTGCTATGTGCTGGGGATGTGTGTGAAACTGAGAACCAGAAGGTGTCTTACAGAGCTGGGAACTACCCTGTTAATTGTGTTTTTCTAATCTGTCAATCCAAGAGGTGACCTGCCCTATTTCCCACTTCATAGAAGCGTTGTCTGGCATATCCCATCTCTTCGATCTTTTGCTTAAGTATTGTTGTGAGTCTTCTCCTCAACTGTCCTAACTCTAGCTTGCGCTGATCATTCAGGAAAATTTTATGTTCACATTCTTAATCATAGATTTGCCTTTCTAAGTGTAGTTGCTGCTTTTATTAGTCTTATTTGAGTTGTGAGGCATAAGAAATTATCTTCCCTATGACCATGGTCTCTAGGGCATCTCACCATGCACCCACAGAGGTATCTTCCACTTTATTACAGGAGAGATAGTGAGCTATCCTCATTTTGACTATAGACTGGAAATCTTTTTTGTTTAGTAATGACACTTTCAGTTTCCACTGGGACATTTTAATAGAGGGCTGAATCTCCAGGGTTACAATTACAGGTGCATGGTCAGATACAGTCATGAAGCCTATGTGGGAAGAATTAAGAGTGTGCATCCAGTGCCGTGAGACTAGGGAGAGAATCAAGCTAAGTGCTTATAATGTATGAGGATTAGAATAAAATGTGTAATCTTGTGCTCGAGGATGTATATGTTACTGGGTATCTATTAATTGCAGCTCCTGAAGCAGTTTCCTTAAGACTGATCCAGTCCACCACCCCTCCCTTGATCACTCCACTATCCCATCATTTTTTTATTTTGTTATAATTAAATATACTTTATTGATTTTAAGAACAACACCAACAATTAGCAAACCACAAACAGTACATCAAGCCAAAAACTAAATGACACCAAAACATCAAAAAAATAAAACAGAAAAAATTTACAACCATAACAAGAAAATGGAAAATATACAACCCCACCCCTCCCCAACCCCACCCACTCACCAGAGCTCAGAAAATAGAATAAATGACACAGGGTTTCAACAAAAATGCTAAGATACAATAAGGTATTTTATGGGGGAACAACACAACAATATCAAAATTGTAAAATGCTACTGTACTTAGCATGGCCTTGTGGATGACAAGTGTAAACAGCATATATAATGATTCCCATCTCTTCCGAACTGGTCAGGCATCTCTGAATGGAAGCAATTTGCTTCTCCACCATTAGAGCTGACAAAATCTCCTGGTTCAACTCTCTGAGAGAAGGGGTGGAAGTGTCTATTCAGTGGTGTAATATAATTAACCTCTCTGCCATAGATATAAAAGCTATATGTGCTTTATGGTAGAAAGAGACCAACTAAACAGGTTTCTGTGGAGAAAAGGTCTTCCAGTCCCAGAAGAAGATTTAGTGACGTTTTTATAGCAGTCCAAAAGGGAGCTATCCTTTCACAGTCCCAGAGTATGTGTTTAGGAGTACCATCCACAAGGCCACATCTGGAGTGTAGACAGGGATAGTTTTTTCGTTCTGTATAACTTGGATGGGGTATAATAAATATTGTGTAAAACGCAAAACTGTATAGAGCGTAATCTATCCTGTTTTATATACTTGTAAAGGGTTCACCATACCAAACACCACATAAAAGGGTCCTCCTGAAGTCCTAATGTCTGTGTCCAGTAAAAACAAATCCCAGCAGGACTTTTTGAATCCATAGATTGAAAATATTTATATAACTTGGACACAGAATGAGGTTGTACAGCCACATCCAGCTAATGGTTAGAGACTGAACAGTCCCACCAAGACCAAGGTCTCGGCCCGTAAGGTAGAAATTGCATGAGTCAGTTGAAGATATTTAAAGCTGGTGGAGTTAGGGAGGTGATAACCTTCCTTTAGGGAAGTAAAGGAGGAGAATGTATTACCATACTGCAGGAATTCAATTGTGAGATCATTGAGCTGAGGTCAAAAAGAGGACAAAATAAGCACCCAGAAATCTGAAGATCTTGATTGCCTACAAGAGGCTGGGTTACAGCCCTTGTCCACAAATGTCCTAAATATGCCCCCAACTGACAATGAGCTTTCAGTGACCAATGTAAGGGCATTAACCTAAGAGGACAAGGAGCTGAGTAGGGGTTACATAAAGCAAACTGTTAAGCTATATACCAACAGTATGACATAGAGAGCATTCCAGACTATTTATTTATTTATTTGAACAAAAAGATCCTCGTCTCACGGTGCGACCTGGGGGGAAGGGTTACAATGGAGGCAGGTATACATACAAACGTTGAATATTGAATAGCGCAATACAGATAATGTACATAGTTGGGTGGGATTACATTAGCACTTTTTACAATAGGAGAAACAGTACAGGACTTAAACATCAAGGACAGGGTATACATATAATGGGAACACATCGAAGTTAATACATGATTACATAAGCGCCAATAACAAGACTTGAACTGAAGCGAGATGCACCAAGTTGATAGTAGGAGTTGGAGGAGAAGATGGGGTGGTAAGGGTGCGGTGGGGGTGGAGAGGGGCAGTAGTAATGCGTGAGGCTGAAGAGCATGGGTTACTTAGGAAGGAGGGGGGGAAGGAGAGATTAGGAGGAATAAGAGTGAGTGGGTTACTTAGGAAGACTCAACCAGAGTGGAATATATGACCTGTTTGTAAAGGCTTTTCTTGTACACCCTACAACAAGGATTTGTTGCAGTGGAGAACATCATAATATAGGAAAAATTTGGGAGCTGTAAACCACCACTCTGTTTAGGAATCGATAATTTGAAATATGCTCATTGAATGGCCCCTGACTTCCAGAGAAACCTGTTAATTATTCATTGTAAATGAGTAAACCACACCTTCCGGAGGTATACATTCAACATACTCAACGGGTATAATATGGGGGGGTAACACATTCATTTTAATAACATTAATATGTCTCCAAAGAGAAATGGGTAAGGTAGACCACCGCTGCAAATCCTGTTGAATAGTGTGTAACAAGGAAGATAAACTGTCCTTTATTTATTGTAATGGGGAGTGTGATATGTGAAGACCCAAGTAGGTTAGGGATCTAGGCTTCCAAGACAGACCTAGGCTAACAGTATTATGTTTATGGACCAGATTAGTAAGAGGCAGGACCTTGGTTTTAGTTAGATTCAATTTATAACCCGAGATAGCTGAAAAATTATGGATCTCCTGTAGCACTACCTGTATAGAAGCAATGAGGTCTTTTACATGTAACAGTAAGTCATCCACGTAAGCAGACAAGACATATCTGTGCTCCCCCATTCAGATTCCTCTAATGTCTGGAAAGTGTTGTAGATAATAAATTAAGAGCTCGAGATACAAAATTAAATAGAAAAGAGGGGACAACCCTGTCATGTTCCCTGTTGTGGTGGAAAAGGATCAGACAAAGCCCTATTTCATCAATTACAAGCCATTGGGGTACTATATAATACAGTGAACCAAGTTAAAAATTCCAGGGAGAAACCACATTTACACAATACTGCAAAAAGATACAGCCAAGCCACCCGATCGAAGGCCTTTTTGGCATCCAGGGAGACCAAGACTGCAGGGTTTGTGATCTCCCTGGACTCTGATGTATGAAGGTGGTCACTAGAAAGGTGACCCTTCATAAAACCAACTTGTGCTAGAGCATCCTATACCTGGGACAGCCTATTGGCCAAAATTCTTGACGTATATCTTTAGGTCCACATTGATTAGGAGATCGGACGACATCCATCCAAAAGACGTTACTCTCTACCGGCTTTCTGATTAAGGTGATCCAGGCTTCCATAAAGAGAAATTAGAAGCCTGAAAATACCAACAATTATATACACGGACCAATAGAGGGTAATATCATCCAAGCAAACAGAATAGAAATTATTAACAAAGCCATCTGGCCCAGGCGCCTTGACAGATGGGAGTTGTTGTATGGCTTATAACACTTCCAAGACTGTTATCGGGCCTTTGAAAATGTCTTATTGTGGCATGCTGAGGACAGGTAGGGGAATTGGATCAATATATGAGGTGTGGGCTGCACTTTGGAAATCAGGTGGATCACTGGCATATAACTTAGAATAAAGAAATGTAAAACATCAGCTATCTTCCTGGGGTGAGTAACAAGCTTGGAACTAGGATTAGTTTGTATACCTGAAATAAAACTTGCGGGGGCCAAAGTAAGGAGACATAGAGCTAAAAGCTTGCCAGCCCTTTTTCCGGCACCGAGATACCAAGTCTTCATTCTCTACATGGCTAGTTCTGCTTTTTGAGCCATAAAATCTGCATTTTGGGCTCGTAATTGATGTAACCTGGACCACTCAACTGTGGAATAGTGCAAATGGAGGGTGCAGTCTAACTGTCCAATGTTGTTTAAAAGCTGCTGTTGGTGTGCTTGCTGAAGTTTAGACTTCTTTGAGGCTAATTGGATACATTCACCTCTTAAAGCACATTTTAAGGCCCCCCCACAGCATATCGACCGCAGCAAAAGAATCATCATTTTGTTCCAAAACATTCTTTAAAAAGGTGCTTATGGATTGGAGAGTCTCAGAATCCTGAAGTAGCTGTGTGTTAAAGCGCCAGGTTTTGTCACGCTCCTCCATCCCACTGATGGCTTAAATTAAGTTCACCGGAGCATGATCCGATAAGACCAATGACAAAATCTCTGAGGAGATTAAACCAGGGAGACATTCTTGACTTATAAGAAAATAGTCAATTCTGGAGTGAGTACCATGCAGGGAGGAATAAAAAGTATAATGCCTGTCAGCTGGATGGAGGATGTGCCAGAGTGTATTAAACCTAAACTGTCCACTAGCTCTCTAAGACCACGTTGGCCTGGGGAGAGTCCCCACTTGATAAAACCTGATTTATCTATGCTCTGTTGGTAGACAACATTCCAATCCCCACCAATCAGTAAGGATGCATGAGTCAAAGGAGCCAATATTGGGAGTAAGGTTTTAAAGAAGGGGGAGTCTATAATAAGACCGTAAACTGAGCCCAAAACAATTTCAGCAAGTCCCAGTTTCCCGTGGAGAAAGATAAATCATTCTTCTAAATCCCATATTCTTTTT
Source organism: Neoceratodus forsteri (assembly GCA_016271365.2). Taxonomy (NCBI): domain Eukaryota; kingdom Metazoa; phylum Chordata; order Ceratodontiformes; family Ceratodontidae; genus Neoceratodus; species Neoceratodus forsteri. Next base: position 743,912,986 of record CM057449.1, read on the forward strand.
CCAAGTGAAAAGAGACATGCCTCACTTTCAGTATGGCTACCCCTCCCCATCTAGTACTGTGACCAGCCCTATAAGCTTGCCCCTCCCGCTCCTGCTGGAATAAATTGATATCTTCTCTCCTGGTGTGTTTCCTGTCAATAAGCAATCCCTGTTTGTAATTTGTTTAGGTGATGTAGCACCATATAACTCTTTCTTTTATCCTGTCCCCTTTATATTCCAAGTGGTAAATGTATAACTACCCATTATATAATAAGGCATGAAAAAAGTTCACATTATGAGAATCCCACATAACATAAAATTGACCAATCTAGAATACCCATGTTGAGCTCTATAAACCCAGTCCCTCCACCCATAACCTCATCAACATGCAATAACCTAAACATGTGAAATACCAACATGCTAGCATAAACAGTTGAAATGTATGGGAGATGAGAAAAGCATTGCACAAGTCCACACAATAAGACAAACCACCCAAACAGCAAAAAGAAAAATTCACATATCACGAAACAGTGAACAACAACATACCTCCAGTCCTAAAGACTGTACCTCGTACATCTTTTGGCCCATGATGAAATACTCCCATACACTGTTCAACCCTTCCCCACCACCCAGCAGTCAAAGAAAAGCAGTGTACCCACATTGAAGAAAAAGGCACTGCAATTCCTGCTGACGAAGAACAGACATAGAAATCTAAATTAATTAAGCTTTCAAACGGTAACATTAAAATGACTTACACCCAGATAGAATACAAGGGGAAAATATTCTTAAGTCACATTAATTAGCTTAGAGGTCTGATCCATCTGAAAGATCCAAAAAATAAACAATGCCTTTATTATAAAGAAATGGATAAAATTCACTTGGCCAGGAACAGAATGTTCATAGACAATTTAAGCAAAGTAAGGAATTAAGCAAGCTTTCTCAGCAGCAAATCTTTAACAAAAGGCAAGTCTCAAAAAGCAAAAACGCCGCTGGTAATCCACAGAAAATGAGTCTGTATGCTCCAACAGTCCCTTATGCTGAGAGATATGGTCCCAACTGAACAATCAGGGATTGCAACAACAGACTGAAGTATCCATAAGAAATGAAATGCTCAGCAAAGTCAGCTAATTGATCAAATGAAAAAGTACCTTGAAGGGTACAAATTCTGTCCGAATGTATTAAAACTTATAACATCATAATAAGAAGAGCTGAGCAAGGAACTCTCCAGTTGTAGTGGTTAATATATAAGACTGACCAGCCCTGGAATACTTAAAAGGCAGTATCCATAATAGACAGTAAACAAATAGGTCTCTTGACTAGTACAAAGGAATCAGACACACATATAATGAAGGTGAAATATCCAACTGACTTTTTCAAGATTGTACAAACTGAAGACAGGACCAGGAAATAAAATTGCTGATGATGATAAGCCATGTTTGCTTGCTCCAACAGCTCTCTGAAGTGAATGATGATAATCTCTGCAAGTAAGCAAAACGTTGTGGCAGCAGTTCAAACATCAGCAAAAATCACCTTATAGCAATCGGTCAAGGTGCACAACATAAATCTGCAGACTTGTTAAGGAATCTGCAAAGAAGCACCCAACTGAAAAAGTCAGTCACCGAAAACACCATCAAGCGTTACAAGATATATCGCCAACGTATGGCATAAGAGGCTCAGTTTTAGTAAAATAAACAAACTCGATCCTGCTGAAGGGGTGAAACAATAAAGAAATACTTGCCTTCCTAATCAGCGGCAGCCCCGTAGATCCAGGAAAGTCTCTGTTTCCAGCACTCCGCTCAGCAAATGAGTAAGAAGAAAAGTCCAGTGCCATATTCAAGTATCAGATTCAAATAGGTCAGGAACATTTTGGGAGCTCATCTTTGCTTGATCATAGGATTGATATAAGGCCCCAGCACCTAATTGGTGCCCGCACGGGTACACCGCAGACAGCTAGCATTTAGGTACAGGTATATGTTATACTAATATATAGGCTAAGCGCATCTACCGTATAAGAGTAGATGTCAGGATATGTATGCACACTATTGTTATACACTTTACTTTCCAATATACACATGTATTTCTTACTTACAAGATGTTAGGACATTTGTGTCCTTGTAATGATTATGATATATGAGTTGGCATTGCCATCTTTTGATGATTTGTACTATTACATGGCTATGTACAAACTGTACTTCTTTGTCTTTACAAAGTGATGACTACTACAAAATTGTATAATATTATCTTGGACTGAGGAGCCACCTCTAATTTAGCCAATAGGGTTCACCTCTGTAACTAGAAATATTTCTATCTTACAGTAACCATGGTAATTATCATAGGTATATAATGTAAGACATTACGTCTTCTACCTCGGAGACCCCAAAAGACACGGAGAATCCTCAAGGTATAGGGAACACTTAGCATTGGCTCACAGTTCGTATTGGTAAGAACTGCTTAGGGCAACTGTGATTATCCTTTTGGTAGTAATAAACAAACTTTATTACTCTTATGCAATGTGTCTGTGATTCCTTGCATGCCCCATTATTGCCAAGAACCTGAGAGTGCGGTTTAGACCGCCTGACAGGATCAAACCACCGAAAGGATCACCAACACCCAGCATGAAGCCTGACAGGGTATAACATGCAGAAGGGAGTGTGGGCAGCAATCAACTTGGAGACTGCTGGGCTGTATGCTGCTCTCTGCTGTCTAACTGTCAAAGGTAAATCCTGAAAAATATGCAATTTATGTCCTTCCCAAGTTACTTCTTGCAACCATTTTATTTTTGCCAACAAATGCTGCTGGTCCAAATAGGTTAGAAATTGAAAAATTAAGGGATGTGGGTTCAAGCCAGTCAGGGGGAAGGGAGGTCAAAGGGCTCAATGTGCTCTCCATCCACGACATATTATGGCCCATTGGGAGAGGGACCCACTTGCTGTTCACACAGTTTTTGAATGAACTGTAGAGTGTTAGTGCCCTCGGTGCCTTCCAGTAATTCCAAGACGATGATATTATTGCGGTGATCACGGCTCTCAAGATCTTCCAATTTTTCTGTGGAGGGCTACCAATTCCGAATCCAGCCATGACCTCCAAACTTCGATAGAGCTAACTCGGGCTTCAGCATCAGAGACCCTTCTAACCATGGTCTCGTTAGCAGACCGAATATTTTTTAGTTCTTTGGTAATAAGCTGAAGAACATCCTTTAGGGGAAAGATTTCCTGCAGAAATCGATCTCAGTTAAAGCTGCAGGAGCTGAATTCGGGCATTGCACAGATGTGGCCTGAGGTTTGGTTCTTTTCGATGCCTTGTCCCTCTTGGACGTGGAGGGGGGAGTGTGTTGTACTGGAGCAATCTTCATTTCTGCTTCCATCCTGGCTTGAACAAACACTCACCTGAGTGCCCAGGAACACTGGCAGGGCCACACAATCAGTTACAAATGGGTACATTTACTAAAAACGAAATAATTAAACCAAAAATTGGGTGAAGGGAGTGGAGCTGTTTACAATGAGTTCTCACCCACTGCAGTGCATCACATGACTTGCCCACCATCCAAATCTGTCCAGGGTTGGGAGAGGGTGCAGTTAAAATCCCCATGATATAAAGTTGACTAGATTCCTTCACAGTGTCTAGTAAGCGGTTATGAAAAACAGCCACCTGTTCTGAGTCCTGATTGGGGAAGTAAAGGTTTAAAATAATACAGGGGTTCTCTCTGTAGCTCCCTTCTATATGAATGTTGCAATTGCCAGCATCATGGATGACATTATGAGCTTCTAATGGGTATCCCTTCAGGCTAATATGTCTACTCCCCTACAGTGCTGGTGGTCCACACAGGTGGATGTGTACACTTCTATCCAATTCTGTTTTAATTTAGCATGCTCAGCATCACTCAAGTGAGACTCCTGGATCTGCACCACAGTAGCACCCATGCACCCCAGATCCTGCAGAATTCTATTCCTTTTAATTGGGCTAGGTAGCCCTTTGACATTATAAGTGACCACTGTTAAATCCACCATTGTTTAACCACCCCCCTCACCTCCATCCCATAACAGTCCCCACCCAACTCTGATCAAATAGTAAGCACACTGTAAAAAAACAACAATTCAGCACATAAACTATTTACATTAAAAGGCACTTCAAGGTAAGTGCAATATGTGGTCTAACCCACTCTGTTGTCTCAGGGGCATCCAATGGAAGCCTGTTAGGCAAACATGGCAGCATATGGTTGCCAAGTAATGAGCTGATCCAAAGGAGGCAGTAAAAAATGTTGCACTACAATAGGAAGGTGCAGAGAGCTGAGAACAAGGTAGGAGCAAGTAAAGGTGTTCCCCAAGGCCCCCCTGGCGATATGCACCGAGCCTGACAGGCAGGGGGTACCACCACCTGCCTGTCCCATAACCAGGCCTCTTTAATCAGAACAACATCCACCATCCTTAGAGTACAAAATCCATGTTGCCCTCTGCCCCCCTAGGGCTCCCCTAACCTTCATGGAGGAGTTGTCCCCCTACACACAAACAGAACTCATTATGGTACAGTAAGCCAATTTTCTCCCCCTTTCCTCCTCCCCTATACAGATTGCAAACAAATCATAGACAGCATAGAAATGGTGGCATGCAAGCTATGGTCCATATATTCTCTAAATGGCAGGACTATATAGAGCTATTAGATGGTGCAACACCATTGAAGCTATTACCGACAAACTCAGCACTACAAAAGGAGGATCAGACTAGCTATGACTGAGCTGAGAGATAGTTAAAAAAACAGTACCTTGAAGCAGAATATTGCAGAGCCCAGAAAGGTACAGCCAAGAGTCAACAGTTCTTAGGAGGGAGGGAGACCCGCACCACAGACCTTGAAACAGATATTAGAGGGACATGAGTTGCTGCTGTATTAAGCCCAGAGAGGGAGATCAAAGAGCCCTCGGGGTAAGTACCTCAGAGTCCTGACTGTAGAAGAAGAAAAAAAAGCTGCTGGGTCAAACTCAAGATGTCTGGTCCTGTCTTCACTTAATGGGGGGATGTGGATGTGGGTTGCTTGAGGCTGATCCTGCTGTTTGTCTCCAGATTGCTGACCAGCTCCTTGTTGTGGTGGGTGAGGAATGTGGCTTGCCATCTCCCCACCTGCAGACTACCATCTGCCATGCCTGCTCATTGAGAAGGTTTTCCAGGGTGTCCAAGAGAGAGATCTGAGCATGCCTTCTGGCATCCTCAGCTTGAGAAGGGTCAGGCATGCCTCAGCCAGGGTGCACTAGAACTTCAGGCCAGATTGTAGAAAAAGTTTACACAGAGCAGGATAAAATAGATGCATTTTAATGTTCTTTTGCTTAAGGTAGTGCTGGATCTCAAGTAATTTCCTGTGTTTCACCATCATTTGGGGTACGTAGTCATGATAAAGAAAAAAGCTTTGCATCCCTGAACTGGAGAAATGTTTTATTCCAGGCTGCTTGCAGGACTCTCATTTTAGCCTAGTAATTAAGGAACTTCATCACCAATGACCTCAGGTGGGCTTTAGGATCAGTTGGGCATGGTGACAGGGCCTGGTGAGCTTGTTCTATATGTAGGGGTTCATCTTTAGTCCAGCCAAAAAGCTCTTGTAATGCCTACTCCACATAACTTGCCACATTTTTTCCTCCACACCCTCAGGAAGCCCATGGATGTGTATATTACTTCTTTGGGATCCAAGTTTAAGATCCTCCAATTTTTCAGCAACAGCCTTGTCACACTTGAACAAGTAGCGGAGGGCTGCATTGTGATGATCTGTCAGCACCGCTGTCTTAAACTCCTCTCTAAGGCTGTCATGCGCTCCTTTACTTCTCAGAGCATTTGCTTCGTATCTGCCTCTTTGATGTGATGGTAAATTCTGGCACCTCATCTTCGTCCTCTCTGTGAAGTCAGAGTGTCTAGTCAGCCAGGAGCTCAGCTGGGAAGCAGGCTGCCTATGGCTCCATCCTAATTTTTAGCTGGAGTCAGGTTTCTTAGAAAAAATCTAGTTTTACTTTGCTGCCATTGTGATGGCTTCAATTTTACATTTGCCTAGCAGCTTAGCTGATGGATGAAGAAGTAAAATTTTTGATTTAATCGTCGGTCGAGGGGCAGCTTAGGTGATAAGTGGCTACATGGGCTCACACCAGAACCAGAAGTCGCTTGCCTTTTTTACCACTGAACCTAGCCTTACCTCTATTCTGCTTCATTCCTATATCCATTTCCTAGTGCTCCTTCCTTTCTCTTTTTGAATTAGGTTTCTCACCCTACCCAGGCAGTGTATTGCCTGCTTTCCCTAAGTTAGCAGCCCCTTCACCTATGTTCCTCAATTATGCCTCCTTGCCCTTAACCCCCCACCTGTAGCCGTTTACCTTGCTACTTTAGTAGAAAATTTACACAGTGATTTTATTTATCTTACCTTGTCTCTTGTTTCTTGGGTAGAATCCCCGCTGACTGCAGCTGACTGTGGCTGCCTGCCAATGCCTTAGATGCCTTAGGAAATCAGTTCCACTCCTGCACTGTTCTACTCATTGGTAGGACATGAGTGTGATGGGACACACTGGGCAAGGGAGTCCTTTATGGGGCTCTTGGTTGAGACACTAAGCCTCTGGCAGCTCCACCTCAATAATGTACTATATATACTGTATATATATATATATATATATATATCAGGGTTTTAAATAATTGATTAGCAGTTTTTTCTTGGGACAATATTAACTGTACAGCAAGTGTTTATATAGGTTTTCTAGAAGTGTTATGTTTGTTAAACACAGTGAGGCAAGTTCTATGGATTTTCACAATGTTTTATCACTTTTATGAGCAAAACGCTAATCAATGTTTGGAGTTAAATAAATCCCTGTATATATATATATATATATATATATATATATATATATATATATATATATATATATATATATATTTATAAATATATATTATTTATATATATTTATAAATATAGATATATATATTTATAAATATAGATATATATAATTCTCTCTCTCTCTCTCTCTCTCTCTATATATATATATATATATATACACACCTTTATGTGAAAACTGAGTGCTTGTTCTTCTGCTCTCCTCTCAGTAATTTCTGCATTTCCAGCACAGAACCTCAACTAACTGATGTTTAAATCTGCTGTCTCCTTAGAAACTGAGTGATGAGTCACTAAGGAAAACTGCGAGGAAGAGGCCTAGAGTTACCTTTTCTAGAAGCCATAACTTAGATGACTATTTAATGAATAGTCACTATACTGAAGAAATTACTAAGGCTTGATTAATGAGTAAACCCAAAGGTTTCTCACCCTGTAAAATGTGTTCTGTGTGCTATTATTTTTTTATTTATTTATTTATTTCAAAAGTTTCAAGTGGAGAGACATACTGAGCAGTAACCACTCATTTCCAGAAGCATCCTGGGGACAGGGAGAGGAGAGGGAGAAATACATATCTATACAGCGTAAAAATATTTACAGAGAATGTACACTCATATTTAGGCACACTTTTATTTAATATATCATAAATTAACATTGAATAATATACACGGGCCGGGATATTCAAAGCAGTTGCGCATGGCTCAACCAAGTTGCACCGGCACAAGTGCGGGCCTGCACCAAGGAGCGATATTCAGTGGGAGCCATTAAGCAGTGCAAATCCCATTACGCCAATGTGCAAACATAATGAATGCATGCTCAAGAGCAGGGGGCGTGCCCATGAATATTCGGCACAGTGCGATATTCAACTGTGGAACCATGGCACAAGTGTGGAAAAACCTGAATGCGCTGAGGCAGAATTAAGCCTATAAATACAGGGTGCAAGCATACAGACAGCACTTGCACCAGGAGAAGGGAGAGAGAGAGTGGCAAGAGCGGTGGAAGATAGAGAAAGAGATAGAGCCAGTGAAGGACAGAGCGACTGGCACAGGCAGCCAAGGGGGTAGAGGGACAGAGGTGGCAGTGGAGAGTGAGCCAGGGACTGAGAGAGAGGAAAAGGCAGGCACAGTGCCACGCAGTGCCACCAGGGTGACATACAGCCCAAAGCAGCCGACGCCCAATGGGAGACAGGACATCAGGGGCCATGGATAGTGCACCCTTCCTAATGGAGGCCGTAATGAGGGGTGTGAGGGGCAGGAGGAACAGTGAAGTGGCCGTGGAAGGGCCCATTGGTGGTACACCCTGAACAGGTGGTACCGTTCCCGCACCACCTTTGAGAATTACACAAATATGGAGATTGTGGGATGGTATCATCTGAACAGGGCAATTCTGAGGCAACTCTGTGAGCTGTGCAGTGAGGAGATGCAGGCACCCACAAGATGGAGCAACGCAATGTCTGTGGAGACAAAAGTGACAGCTGTCATGTGCCTGCTCACTACAGACACCTTCCAGAGACCAACAGGGGATGCAAAGGGCATAACCCAATTGGCCACATCATGCCTCCTCACACAGTTCCTCAATGCCCTGCTGCCACATGCCTCAGAATACATCCATTTCCCCAGCACACAGGCAGAGCGTACAGCAATCATGCAGGACTTCCACAGGGTAGCACACATGCCTGGCATGCTTGGGGCCACTGACTGCACCCACGTTGGCATCCCCATGCCACCTGACCCTGAAGGTGTGGCCTATGTGAACAGGAAGGGGTTCTTAAGTGTGAACTGCCAGGTGGTATGCGATGCCATGGGGCACATCACCAATGTCTGAGCCACACACCCTGGGAGTGCACATGATGCATTCATCTGGCACAGCTCTGTGCTGTGCCACAGGTTTGAGCATGGTGACATCCCCTCGGGCCACCTAGTGGGTGAGTATGGGATGGGCTAGGGGTGCCGGGCAGAGCAGCCAATGGGATGGGGGATGGCAGGGTGGGTGTGCTGGCGAGGGCACCAGGGACAGGCAAGGGGCACAGCAACAGAGGACACATGCCATTATCCACACAGGAGACAACACCTATCCACTGAGGCCCTGGCTGCTCACCCCCTATCAGCGCCTGTCATCCCCAGCAGAGGAACACTACAATGAGGCATATGCCAGTATGCGAAACATCATTGAGCGTGTATATGGGATGCCAAAAACACAGTTCCGTTGCCTAGACCGGTCTGGCAGTGCCCTACAGTACAGCCCCTCGAAAGTCTGTGGCCTATTTCTGGCCTGCTGCATACTGCACAACATGGCCATTAACCATGGGATAGCTTTCGAGGCTGATGAGGGTGACAGTAGTGGGGACGATGAGGGCAATGGGATGGAGGGTGGTGGACAGGCCCCCCCCCGGGTGGAGGGATCCCCGGCTGTAGAGGATGGCACGGCAGCAGCTGGACACCATTGCACAGGAGCACTATGGTGCATGCAGGTAGGTGGCGCCAGACCCACGCACTGGCCACACACACAGGTACAGCACACAGGCAGGGGCGTGTATGGCAATGGGCATGCACACACAGAGGTGTGGTGCAGGGGTTGGGGAGTCAGTGGCACACAGTCATACACAACTGCACACAGCAGTGGACAGCAACACACACACACACACCCATGTGCCCAGGTGCTGGCTAGTGGCGGGGTCAGATGCATTGCACTGGTACACAGGTGCAACCAGTGCAGAACTGCCCTCATCATGCCCATGCCACATGGGCCAGTGGCCAGGCAGGCACACACACAGGCAGCGGGCGGTGCGCCACACAGGTGCCACACCAGTGGTATGCACACACACACCACCCATGTGTGCACAGGGCAGCAGCAGCAGACTGCGGTCAGGGTGGCACGCACATCAGGTCTGCCACACAGAACCATGACCACTGTGGCCATGGGGGTGGTTGTGCCGGGGCCGATCAGCACTCACAGGCTGCTCATCGGCCACAGGGGGTGTTTACAACAGCCCCCCAATGGTTGTACTGTGGGACCACGACTGGGTCCGTGCAGGGGTGTGTAGGCACCCAAACAGGCCCGCCCCAGGTGTGCCTGGGATGCCAACAGCAGAGCCTGGCATCGACAGGGATCGTGGGGTGGACAGTGCACTACGTGGTGTCCATGGTGGCTGGCCACACCCTGTGGCTGCCAGCAGTGCAAGGACATCCATGATCGCATTAGCTATGTGATCTTGGGATGCGGTTGTGTCCTCCCACAAGCGTTGTATAGCCACCAGGAGCTGCGCAGTGCCCCTCTCATGCTGCTCGGCCACCTGGCACACCTCCTCATGCAGTGCATACACCCCAGTGGCAAGCAGCATCTGTTGCTCCATGGAGGCCCACAGCTAATGGGTGTACTCTGCCAATGGGTCGGCACCCAGGGGAAGCTGGGCTGGGCACCAACCCTCCTGTGGTGAACGACCATGCTGCACAGCCCACCGCTCAGGTGGACACTGCAGAGTGGGGTCCCCATGGGGTAAGTCCCTATCAGGTGCCCTGGCAGTGGACCCCATGTCCGACTGCCCTGTGTCCCCTGCTGCCTGCTGCTGCCCATCCAGCCACAGAATGCTGCCGAGCACCTGTGCGGCCACGCCACCACAACCACATGGCACTGCCATGGCTATGCACAGAGCAGCACCCGCAGTGGCAGCGGGCAGCTGTCCCACTGCTGTCAGGCTGCTGAGCACGCTGCCTGTGATGGTGTCAGGTATGGGCATCTCCTCTACAACACTGCCCATGCTGTCCAGGATCATGGTCAGGTCGTCATCAGAGTTGGACCCTGCCCCGATCTGTGTCTCCACACAGTGGGCGCTGAGGCTGGCATCCTGTAGAAAACATCCAGGGTCTTGTCCACCCCATGCCCAGGACATCCGGCTGCACAGTGGTGGTGTGCTGCAGCTGATCAGACCCTGGATGCCCGTGGAGGTGGATGGCTTGTCTTACGGGCTGGGCCTGTCTCCACGGCTGCTGATGGTGCCCATCCTCTGCATGCAGGCATGCTGGTGCTGAAAGAGAAAACAGATATGTCAGTGATGCAAGGATCCCATTCCCCCCAAGGCCCCCAATCACTCCAACAGAGCCACTGCATGCTGTGCATGTCCAGCATATGTACCATACAGTGATGGGCTGCCACCTATCTGAAATTCTCCACCTGGAACACCCTCCAAAGTGCTAGGGTACATGGTGGCTGCCAACAACTCCTCCTGCACTGTGAGCTGTGGTGCATCAGCAGGCCCCCCTCCGGTGGCTGTCCAGACTGCATGGATGGCCACCACCTTCTCTTTGATGTGCTGTTTATCGGTGCCCACCTTCTTGCAGCATTCATGCACTGACCGCTGGTGGCTGCCCTGCTGGTTGATGCATGCTGCCACCTCCTCCCAGGCCCCAGCCCTGACCTGTGGTGTGCCCGTGGCACCACTCAGCAGTGGCTCCCTGTTGAGGTGAGGCCTCAAACAGGGCCTCTGCCTCTACCTTTGTGAAGTTGGGCCTGCATTTGTGAGCAGGTCCTTGCTCCTCACCCCCTCACATTCTGACATGCTGCTACCTGTGGACATGGACAGTACAGTGTGTCAGGTCAGCAGCAACTACTCCGTCCCCCCTGCTGTGCTGGCTGGCCTCAGCAGCATGCGCACCTACCTCAGATGGTTGCAATACCTGTCCATGGCCTGTGCCAGTCTGTGGTGCTTTTATAGCGCATTGCATGCAAATGAGCATTGGCGCAATGGTAATGACATGCTAATTTCCCCAGTGCACCACGCATTGGCTGATGAGCTCATTTGCATTTGGCAGCTGAATATCGCAGTTGCTTCATGTGCAATGGGATTGCTCAGAGCAAGTCATAGCGCAATGCCAAACACGCACACTATGTCAGGACCGCAGTCTTGTCACGCGCCGGTCGGTGTGCTCCCACCTGTTGCGCACTGTGTGACCACTACGCAATAGGGACTGTGGCGCACGCTGCGCCATGCCTGCTATTGCGCACCGGTGCACTGTGCGGTGGTCATCCCCTGACCCCTGGTGTAGCCCCCTGACGCCTTGTCACTCCCCTGCCATGTGCCAGTCTCGCCACGCCCAAATTGTGCATCTCTGGCATTGCGTGATGGGAAGACACAGCGCATGTATCCTCGAAGTGCGCATCTGGTGCACGCTGTGCACACATGTGCCTCTGGCCATAATATTGCTTCACCACATTGTGGTTAGCACCATGGCGCAGCATGGGGTTCGCCGGGTGCAGAATTGGACACAGGTGGACCTTGTTAATCTAGTGGCATGTGTCAGCCCCACGCCCCACAGCTCTTTGGCCAGGTGCCCCTGCAGCAGCCACGGACTGATGTCTGGCAGGGGATTGCTGCCAGACTGCAGCAAAACACTGAGGTGGCTAGAACTGGGAAGCAATGCTGCCACAGGTGTGGTGACCTCGTGCGGTGGGACCCGAAGCACCTGCGATGGCTGCAGGTACGCGTCCAGCGAGGGGCCGTGCCATGACCAGGTAAGTCAGCCCATTCTGCATGTGTGTCCTAGTGCTCTACTGTGGTGATGGCTTGGCTGCCTGGCATGCCCTGCAGAGGGGTACACTGTCACTGTGCACACTATGGTTTGGCATTGCCAGCCGCAGCTTGCCTTGTGATACAGCCGTGCAGGATGTGTTAGTCAGGGCACACCTTGTGCACAGGGGTGGGGGTGTGGGCACATGCTGTAGATGAATCTGATGTGTACCTGTCTTTGTTCCATGCCCAGGACTTGAGGATCACGCCCCGGCCGAGGCGGCAGAAGCAGTGGGGGCAACCCAGCAGGCCGCAGTAGGCCCGGAGGTGGTGTGGGAGCAGAACTGGCACCAAGCGGGGCTGAAAGAGGGCAGGTAGGCACTGTTTGGTCCTGCGCACTGTACAGGGGGTCAGCAGGGGAGTGGGTGCAGCCATGGCCATCTGTGCCATGTGCCATTGCAGCTGTGTGTCACACTGTACGTGGTGCATGCCACTGTGGGTGGCCATTGCACACGTGTGCCAGCTGTTGGTGGGGTGGGTGTGCACCCGGCTGCCACTGGTGTTGCTGTGGTGCTGTTGGTGCCCTGTGCCATGTGACTGTCATTGCGCAGTCGGGTGGCCATTGGGCAGTGGTGACCACCTCTGAGCACTTCATGGCGTGCCAGGTTGCTGGCAAGTGTTGGCCCACCCCCCCCGTGGGTGGCCATGGTGGCCACTCCAGGGGTGTGTGTTCCCACTGCCCATTGCACACAGTGGGTTGGCATGGTACCTTGGGACTTTGCACTGATCACCTGTCCTGTCCCTTGTCATAGGTATGCGGCAGAGGGGGCGGATGCCGTTGTACTGTAGGCTGCTCCGCCAGATCATCTTGATCACGTCCACCACCATGGAGGCAGTCATGCCGTGTGCCAACTTTTGATGACAGACCAGAGGCAAAGAGGGCACAAGGGCAGCGCAAGGCATGGCCGCCATTAGTTCATGCTCCAGCATTCCCATTTCCCCTGCTGTATCTCCCCTTCTGTCCCCTTCCCACTGTACAGTCCCTGTTCCTGTCCCCTTCCCTCACTTTCCTACCCTTTCCCACCTTCTTGTTCTTGTGAATAGTTCTCTTGTTCAACACATATTTTTGACTTACCTGCTTGTGTCAGTGTCTGCTTTGCAGCTGGCGTGAGAGCCATACTGCAGTGAGCGGTGTATGTTTGTTGTGGTGTGGAGTATTGAGTTGCATGTAACGTGCATCTGTGGTGCACTGCTATGTGCTGTGGTGTGTCCCACTGTGGTGGTGTCCTGCCCCTTGGTTGGTGGCTGCGTGTTGGGGTGCCCATGGGGCGACTGTCAGGTGTGTGGCATGTGTGTGCTTGGCTGCCTGGTCCTGGGTGTGGCATGCTGGGGTCTGGGTGGGTGGGGAATGGCATGCAGCCTGTGGGGAATCCATTGGTAGCCCTCCATTGGCCATTGGTGCCACCTGTTGTCTGCTTTCTGTACCACTGTTGTGTTCCAGGGTGGGAGTGTCTGGGTGCCTGTGTGTGCCCTGCTGGTGGTGGCCACTTGTGGCCTGACACTGTCTTCCCTGGCACTGTCCCTCAGTCTGTTCCTGTGCTGTGCCTCCTCTGTTGCTGTGCTGCTGTGCTCCCATGGTTGCCTGGGGCATCTCTTTCTGTGCAATGGCACAAGTCTGGTTGTGCTATGGCACAAGTCTGGTTGTGCCATAGCACATCAGTGCCATATTCATCCAGGTTGCACTGACGCAGTTTGACATGTGCATCCTCTGAATATAGCACTCGTTGTGCCATGGCGCAGCAGTTTTGCGCTGCGCTGGACTTGCACAGGCCTTTGGCGCATTTCTGAATATCTGGCCCATTGAATGTACAAGAGCATATACATAGGAACTATTTACAGAAAATGCAGCAACGCAGTAAGTAACATTTGCCTACAAGAATAGGGGGTGAACCAGGTTAGTGCAAGTGGCTAAGGGCATTCTAGCAAAGGGTGAAGAGTAGAGAGGGAGAAAGGAGACGGTAGAGCATAGGAAGGAGACAAGAGAGGTCCAGAATTAGGGTGAGTAGGTAGAGGAGGTATGGGGGAGGGAGGAGGGAGGAGGAAAAAGATATATATTATGAGAGTCAGGGGGTGGGGGTGGGGGATAGAATGGGGTGGAGAGGTATACCATATACAAGGTGACCACGATTGAGTGCTTTCAAAAGGGTGACTCAATCATGGCGCCTGTATACATAGCTACCTGGCAGGGTAGTGACGGATAACTGGGTGGGTGAGGTTGGGCGATGGGTGATGGGAAGTTTATGTGCATGTATGCATGGGGGGGGGAGGTATGTGAGAGGGAGTGTGCTGGGAAGCTGCAGAGCTGGTCTGCTAGTGTGGTGGGGAGGGTGGTCGGTTGGGGCTGCAGGTGCAGGGTTCAGGTCCAGAGCATCGTGGGTATTTTGCACGGCAGAGGCGGCTTGTTTTTGTTTATTGTAACATTTTTATTTTTCAAAGAAGCTGTCTAAACTTACAGCTTGAGGCCTAGGTTCTCAGGTAAGCATTCAAAGTATAGGTGCATAAATCCACTTCAAAAGGGTGGGTGAAGGGAAAAGGGGAGCAAGGGAAGGGGAAAAGGGGAAAGGTAGGGGGGATAAGGGACCTGGGGAACTTAATCTAAAACACAAATTAGTCAACAGGGTATTTGCTAGCAATGCACAGGTGTATCCTGAGAGGTATTATACATACATACATATCTGGCAAGTGATAGGAAAGAGAACAGGGATGTACTAATATTACCTAGTGACTCAAGAAGGTAATTATTCTATTATTGTACTCACCAGGAGGAGCTTCTCTCCACTAATCATTGCGGGACATAAACACACTGGGTGGATCCTGTTACCTATTCAGACCAAATCCTCTTCAAGGCTTCGGAAAGGAGCGAGTTCTGAAGTGTGTATATGTTCTGCAAGGTCCAGTAGGTCTAGAACAAAAACAAATGTCTCCAAAGAGTCTAGTGCTTAACTGGAGTGACATACATCTTGCAGAAACACATTTAAGAGCATATACAGATATTTCAGAAAACCACAGCTATGTATATCTGAAGGGGGATGTTATGTCCTGTACTGCATCTAGGTACTGAGGTCCAGGACAGAGAGGGGAGTTATGGGGACCCTAAGGAGTCATCTCTGTCCAGTCGATGGCTTGTTATTTTTTTAAGAAATTCACCCCCCCCAACATGCACCCCCCTGGAGTTGAGAATCCTTAAGTAAGGGGTGCAGGGGCGCCAACTTGCAACATAGAAAACCAGTCGCTGGTTTTCTAGTTGCTAATGAGTGTACATTGCCATAATTCATTTTGGCGATGTACACTCATAAACAACAATTGCTATTCTGCAATCACCGTTATACATAAAACTGGTGGACAGCCAGGAAGAGCAAGGTATGGGGGCAATAACAGGGGATGGTAGTCAGGGACAGTTACAGGAGATGGTGGAGTAGTTCCATATAATTTATTTTTGCCGATGTACCTCACCCAAACAGCAATTGCTATTCTGCAATCGCCGTTATACATAAAACTGGTGGAGAGCCAGGAACAGGAAGGTATGGGGCAATAACGGGGATGGGAGTCAGGGACAGTAACAGGAGGGGGGTGGCGTAATTGCATGTAAGACTGGAGAAGAAGCATAGGTGGTAGCAGAATGAATAGGGCCAGGGAGGGAGTTCCAGAGTTTGGAAAGGCAGAAAGAAAGCAGCTTGCCCAGCCAAGGTCCGCCTGGATGGGAGAGTTAGAGAGCGGAGGTTAGAGCTATGAGATAGTAGGAGGGTCTGAAGGGAGGAGAGAGAAGAGACATAGGTAGGATGGTGGAGCCCAGCCAGTACTTTAACAATAAGGAGGAGCAATGAACAAGACGTTGGCTTCAAGGGAGGGAAAGGAGAGAGAGGTGTAGAGGTGGCAGTGTTAGTCAAAGTTTATTTGTTCGACTTTTTTTTAAGTCATTACAAATTTAATAAAAATTATCCAGTAAAACCATCTATACAGCAGTTTAGGCATACTAAAATTATTAGAACAATGATAAAACAAAAGCGTATTCCTATCAATAAAATGGTAATAATCCATTAATCTGGCATTATTCTTCCTTTCGTCCATACCTAAAAATAGACTAAATCATCCAAACTCTTCAGGATGCTTCTAGTTTTAAAAATATAACTTCATGCAGTAAGTAAAAATGATCTCTAACCACTTAATTCTGCTGGTGACTCTTGTGCTCTAATATCTACCTCAGTCTACCCAAACAGAGAAGTTATCCTGAAGCACGGAAATATACCAGACAAATGCTCAATATATAGTAGAGAAAACCTAAGAACGTGTCACCATACTACCAATAGCCTTTCTGTTACTTTTTGAGGCTTAACATATTTAAAAGCACTTAGTGCAATATCTTAATCCTTGTTTGAGAATTCAGAATATGCTTAATGGGTTGCTCACATGATGCCTTAAAAATCCTGTTGGTGCATACCAGTAAGACCCCCATTAGTCTCTCTTGGGCAGGCTTCCCAGAAGGATTCATTTAGGTCCTTTGTGGTCCTAAAGCACCAACTTTGGAAAATCAGACATCGAGTTACCCAGGTGTCATGGGCATAGGGCAGCTACGTGTCCTGTCCCAGACTCTGCAATTCGAGTCTATTACAATGTTTTACCCCAAAATTTCTAGATTCAGCATACCGCAGTTGGTAACTTTAATGTCCATCAAAATTCCCTCACCTGCCTCAAACAGAATTAAAGCACATCCCACGTCATTAAAACTCAACCTCAAAGGAGCAAACTTTTATAACAACATATCAAAGTAACTATCCGGCTGCTTAGAGTCCCCCTATGAGAATATAATCCCTTTTCTAAGGCCAAATAACCATATACAAACCATATACAAAATCCAGTTTAGCACTTTTGCAGCTTGGGTGGGGGCATGGCATGCAGCCTGTGGGGGGGGGGAATCCATTGGTGGCCCTCCATTGGCCATTGGTGCCACCTGTTGTCTGCTTTTTGTACCACTGTTGTGTTCCAGGGTGGGAGTGTCTGGGTGCCTGTGTGTGCCCTGCTGGTGGTGTAACTCTTCACAAAATAAATTATTTCAGGCTTCCACTCATTCCACTTCTTTAAAAAAATGCTTAGCTGCAAAAGCTCTCTACCCCCCCTTTTAGTAGATGTAATCCAGAGTCAGAGGATAGGGCAATATAAATTAGAATATGGGGCAACTCAAACAGTACCTCTGCAGAAAAGTTTCCAGATCAGTCCTTGAAACTGAGCACCAGGAGCAGCCTGTAATCTTCAGCACCTATACCCAGTAGATAGCTGCATTAATATTTCATTTATCTAGGAGCAAACAAAACTCCATCTCCTTTCCTAGCAGCTGTTTCCAGTCTCCCTGGTCTGAGAATTCCTTCACAGCGTGTCACAGCTCTTCCTCTCCATTCAGTGCAATCCTCCACTAAGTAGCCCGCTCCTCTCCAGCCCAAAGCGTATCTCCACCTGCAAAAAAGAAAAAAAGGCGCACTCCACTAAGTGCAATCAAACATGGCAAATAGGGAGGCACTACCATACACGGCCCCCAGGCAGCAGTGGCATACCTTTACAAAGGCTTTGCAAGACTGTCCGCACAAACATGCTGCATTAGTTTCCAATGTCTTCCTCCTCTGTAAATGCTCTCAGCACACCAAGCAGTGCAGCAGAATGAAGACTCAAAGGCTGAGCGGCTGTTGGATTAACCTGTAGTGGGTTTGTTATCAAATCCGACTGCTACTGCCTTTTAGTGGTTGATGCACGGCTCAACGGCTCAAGGCACTGCACAGTTAACAATTCTATATAGGAAGATGCCGTGTGCTAAAATATCTTAAATTTCATTCATCAAAGGCAAGTTTTAACAATTACAAAAGTCATCAGAAACTCGGAAAGTGCTGGTCTGTGAGGAGCAGAGCAGCATCGTGGCCATCTTGCTGCTCTACCCCTCTCAGCTATAGGTAAGGTGGCAGTGGTGGGTTTATGTAGGACAGGGAAAATTAATTTCAACCCCAGGACTAGAGAGGCCAGTGGAAGTAAGCGGTTTGTTGGCTGCTTTACAAAATTTGTTGTGTATGCTGCCTGGTGCTCCTGCCCTGAAACATATGTGGGCAGGATCATCAGGAAGCTCAAAGTCTACATCAGAACATGTTGGACTATATGCAATGGGCTTGAAGCCAATGCTCTGGGATCACATTGTAAAGAGAGCTATGGTTGTGATCCACATTGTCTTACATTTGTGCATTTAGATAAATTCACAGAATATCTAGGTTAGGAAATAGAGTAAATTGACTCCTTCAGTGGGAATCTTGGTGGATTTTCCACCATTGAAATTTATCATCCATAGGGTTGGATGAGACATTGGACATGACCCTATTTCTACGCTGAATAACTGTTTGTTCGATTTTTTATTTATTTCAGATCAAGAACTTTGTTTAGTTTGACCTTTGACCTGATGTTTCTTCAGTTCTAGTAAATGATGTTATGTATGAATGAATATTAATTGTTAATTCATAGAACCTCTGTTTTTGATGGTCTTTTTGTTTTCAATATTATGTCAATGTTGCTGCAATAGCTTTGTATTACGTATACTTAAACATGTTTTTCTTGCTCTCTGCCGTTTGATTTTGAAACTATAATTAGTCTGATTTTTAAAATTACTTTTTTTTTTGAATTGGTCACATTAACTATAAACACGTTTGAACCAGTTCCCAAAAAGTTCACTACGAACTACAAGAGCCGGTGGGGGGGGTGCAGTGTCAGGTCGGCCAGACCAGGGAAGTAATCAAATGAAACTGAACTCCAAAACAACTGAACAAGAAACAAAGCTTAAATCCATAATGGAATTTATTGTGGTACACAAAACAAGTACTCACTACCCCAGCGCCCGCCACTGCCTTCATCCCAGTCGGGCACTGGGGTAGTGGGCACTGCATTTTGTGTACCACAATAAATTCCATTACAGATTTAAACTTCATTTCCTGTTGGTGGTTGTTTTGGAGTGCAGTTTCATTTGTATAGACACGTTTGGTAGGCTGTGTCCCAAATAGTAGCCTGTTGGGTTAAATAATGAATGTGGTTCTTTAAGGATCTAACTCTTTGATATAACAAATGAATATTCATTGCATATGCAAATATTGCAGACTTAGTCGAAGCACAACTTTATATACTTTAAGTACCTCATACTGCACTATATATTGTGTGTATTTCCACACTGTATATTGGTTTGTACATCTGTAATGTATTGTACCTTGCACCGGTTGGTTGCAGTGTATTACCTGGATTGACCATAGTTGATGCATACTGTATTTGCTAATGTACAAAATTGTTCACCTTATTGTATTATTTTCCTCACCCCCCAGACACATCTGGAAATGAGCTGTTATCAGTTTAGTATGTCTGACATGGTAAAACATTTGAAATAAATAGATCAAATGATGGGCACTAGTGGACTGGCCTCACCTCCTGAAGAAGGCAAGTTTGGTTTTCGAGTGTGCCTGGGGTGTTGGTGTCCAGAGTACTCAGTGGTTTGTACCTGGTTGCCCTATACTGCATGTTGCTTTTGCTTTTATTGAATTTGAGCACCTTTTATGAGAATAACTTTTGATAACTACCCTCTTGTTTTCACGCTCTTCTATAGTCTGCTGTTGCTTTAGTATGAGCCTAGTACACATATGAGTAGCTGTTGCCAGAGCTTACGTTTTTCCATTCCAGGGCCATGTCCCATGGGTCTTCTGTATCAAGCTGCAGGTCTGGGATCATGCCCCATGTCCAGAGCCATGTGCCATGGGTGTAAACTACAGGTCTTGTACCACGAACCATGGACCTGCTGCTTCAACCTACAGGCCCAGGCCATGCCTCACGGGTCTGCTGCTTTGCATAAACTGCAGTGCAGTACTCATGCACACAGAAGCACCTTTTCCACTTACAGCAACAACAGTCATTCAATGACAGACAAAACAGCCAATAAACCTGGAGGCTAACACATATGAGTAGCTATAGCCAGGGCTTATCTTGTTCTGTTCCAGGGTCATGCCCCATGGGTCTTCTTTGCAAGCTGCAGGTTGGGATCATGCCCCACCTGTACAGATCCATGCACCATGGGTGTAAACTAAAGGTCTGGTATCAAGAACCATGGACCTGCTGCTTCACCCTAGAGGCCTGGACCATGACCCATAGGTCTGCTGCTTTGCACATGCACACACAAACACCTCCCCCACCTATAGCAATAGCAGTAATCAAAAGACAGACAAAACATCCAATAACCCTACCAAAAGGTGATTAATTGACCAAAACAGGCACACTTCACAGACATAACACTGAGAAGATAATATCTGATTATTTGGCTTCAATGAATAATACTTTTAAAGTGGGAAAATACGTTATTCAGGGAATAGTTTAGAAAGTAGACATAACTCCTTCACTCTCTATCTGTTTCAAAGTCACCATGATATTCACATCATCTTTCAGTACACCATGTGACCTGCTTAGACTGCAGACTCTGCAGGTCTCATGGTATTTTTTCTGCTTCACTGCCTCTAATCATGTTCTCATGAATGTTGCCACTTTACAAAGTGACTTCTTTTTGTGAATTGGAACTTCACAAAGTGAATTTACTTTATGAATTTCCAGAACTTGACAAAGTAATTCAGAAAGTAAAGTTTTCCAGCTTTGCACATCTCTACACCAGAGATGTCAGACTATACCTGAGAGATTGAAGTCTACCATAGTTACCACTACATCTGATTTGGTTGTTCTCATAATTTCCCAAACCTCTGGACATCATGCACCACTGAGCTGTTTGGAAAGTGTAGCAGACCCTCAGAGTGACTCTTTTATCTTCCTCGTCTCCAAATTCAACCAAGATGGACCCTGTGACACTGTTCTTCTCCTAATGTCTTCCTTGTCCTCCACAGTGACCCCCTCTGCTATGAAGAGAGCCTCCCACCCCTTTTCCAGTCAGGCATGTCCCTATACTGACAGTCACTCGCCCGACTTACAATAGCCTGACACCATCTGGCTGACAACCACTTGCCCAACAATAGAAATTTTCTCCACTGCGGAGGTGTTTTTATGTTCCAGGGGACTTTGCCCCCCCACACCCCCCATACTTAAGTATAATCCCCTCTGCCATGGACAAATTTCTAATGTCGGGCAAGTGATTGTTGGTCAAATGATGTTGGGCTATCTGAGCGAGTGACTGTCGGTCTTCCATAGGATGCCCCTCTGGGAGTGCCAGTAAGTCCTGGCCTTCCAAATGCATATAAGGCTGCTCCGTAGTACACCCATGTTGCTTGATGCACTGCTAGTACTGGCTTGCATGCTAGTGATGATAACTGTCCCTCTATACTCCCTCGCCTTCTTGAGGGTCTCCTTTTCTGGCAGTGTCCTGCTGTATTCTCAGTCCCTGTTTGTGTTCATGCATCTGCCTCCTGCTCTTGGTGATCTCTTTTACAACCTCCCACTCCTTATCATCTAGTTTAAATCCCCCTGATTGTCGTGTCCATTCTTCTGGCCATTACCCCCACTCCTTCCTGCTGCAGCTTATCCTGGGCATACAGGCATGCTGTGCCCCAGAAGGCACTCCAGTTGGCTAGAAAAACAAAACCTTCTCTCTTGCACCGTATCCTTAGCCAAGTACTAGCCTGCCTAATGGTCTGATGCTATTTCTTAATAGCCCACAGGACTGGGTGAATTTTGGACACCTCCCTGATACCTCTCCCTTTAAGAACATATTCAGTTCCATGAATGAGATCATCATGCCCTCAGAACTTCTGCACCCTATGTAATAGCACTGTTTTGATCCACACACCAGGTGGGCACAGCTTCTCACCTGAGCTACCATCCTTGTCCAGCAATTCCTCCTCCACCTTACCTGCTTTCCTGACAATTACACACCAATGACAATTACATGTTTTCCCAATTCCCCTGCATTTTTTTCTCCTCCTGCAGGTCAGGTATCCTGGTGCATGGATTCCTCCCACCAACCCTAATCACCAGTTCACCCCTTCAACCTTTCCAGCTACAAGCAGATACCTGTTGCTGGTGTCCACTGGTGAGTGTGCTCCCCAATGGTGCCTTCTGCTTCCCTTCTCCATGCTGATTCTTTCTCTATTCCTTACTCTAGAGCTCACAGTTCCAGCTACCCTTCTTCCAAGCCTACCTGTCCCTGCCAAACGGCCTCCGAGGCTTAGTACCCAAGTCCCCAGCCTCCTCTCCCACATTCTTATCAAATGCCTTCTCCTATCATTTTGCACCTGTGGTGCCTCCATCTGTACTTCAAGCCAAGCAGTGCCCTCAAGGCACAACCAGTTGCCATTACAGACTGGCAACGCCCATTGTCTGATTGTTGTGTTTTCATGGACAAACATGAGTGTCCGTGGGCATTCGTTGCACCACGCTCTGTCATTGATCTTTTGTCCTTGATAACTTCATTCATGGTTTGCCCATGATTCAGGTACAAGATTGTCCATAATTGATAAAGAGGTACAAATGCCTGGAAACCACACAATCAAGAGAAAATAAACCAGGGAACTAAATCTATTGCATTTTGAAATATTTGTTAGACCTCGAGCCATACCTATGGCCTATGATAGGTCCACTTAAGGCCCTTACAAGGGCCTAGATAATCTGAAATGGAGCTGAAGGTATGAACCCTATGGTTAAAGATAATATTCTACAATTGTGGTTGCTAGGGTGTCCTTAGGGATCAGTTTTGGGGTCCTCTTCTTTCTATTTACTTCAGTAGTCTTGGCCATATTCTCAATAGTCAGCTTTGAGAAAACTGTTCATATGAGCTTTATGCTGATGGATGTGTCCTTTATTATAGCACTGTATATTTTGCTTCAATGCAAGTAGTCCTAGAGGGATTCACCACCCTTGATACCTTCTTTTAAGAAGAACAAGCTGATAGTATGCACAGGTAAAAATTAATACTTGGCTCCACAGAGGCTCTCAGGGGTTCTAATTCTCTTAGTATAAAATCCAAAGACAGCCTAGAATGAATAGCCACTATAAATATTGAAGGTTTGGACTGATTCCAGTTTTCTGCAGTGATATCCTGTAAACTATATCTTCCAAAGATCTCACCCCAAATTGGCTTTCTTGAAGAAATTCTGTAGAGTATTGTAAAATTATACTGAATTCAATCTTAAATTTTTCATTTTGGATTTTATTTATGATTTGCTTTACACTAAGTCTTATACTAGGTTATTTTGATGGAAGATAGAGACCATCAAGACCATTCCCCGCTTCACAGCAGTAACAGTTGTCCCATCCCTCAATCAGAAACTTATCCAGGCATTTTCTAAAACTCCCCGTTGTGTTGTCGTGACTGCAGTATAACAGCAGGTAATCAGTTGTAGCCCTTACTACTCTATCTGTGAAGAAGTTCCTTCTTTGATTTGTCATAATAAATTCATCCCTCAGTTGAAGATTATGGGCTTGATTTTCAGACAGCAACTTTTGACAAAAGGTGCCGGCACTAAAAGGACTTGATGCAAGTGGCACCTTGTGCCAAATGTTGCAACAACCCAAGTTCTGAATGCAAACTGTGTCAAAATCGGGAAGCTGTGTGCTGAACCCACCCTGTGCCACCCTTGCACCCGAAGTGCTGGTGCACCAGGTTGTAAGGGGGTTTGCACCATGATGGGTATGCAGCATCCCTTTATTTGAGATTTTGGAAGCCCTGCCATGGCTGCAAGTTGGGGCTGAGGTTAGACCAGCCATGAGCTGGTCTAACAGCCCTTGTTCTGCTGGTCTGGAGTGTGCCACGTGGGGGGGCTGCATGGTACAC
This sequence comes from Neoceratodus forsteri, assembly GCA_016271365.2. Classification (NCBI taxonomy): domain Eukaryota; kingdom Metazoa; phylum Chordata; order Ceratodontiformes; family Ceratodontidae; genus Neoceratodus; species Neoceratodus forsteri. The sequence goes on from CM057449.1 coordinate 743,937,144, forward strand.
AGCAGCCAGATCAGTGGGTTTGCCAGTAGTGGGAGGCTTGGGCATGGGTGGGTGTGGGAGAGTACACTGGTGGCACTGGGATAGGCATGTCCTGGGCTGTGCCACAGAGCTGTGAGTTGGGTAATAGGAAGTATGTTGGGACGGACTGTGTCCCAGACTCCTGATACTGCCAGCCATGCCAGCTGTCCCACAGCATGCAAACTCCCTGACAGGCCATCTGCCATACCTCAGCATGGCACCCACTGATTGGGGTGCCTTCCCACCTGCCATAACTATTACAGCACCTATAGAAGCAGTATGGCAGTACACAGACAGCTGTGCATGGGGCAGGTGGCACTGCCCGATGTATGTGCTTTACTGACTACAGTACCTCAGCCCATGCTGCCATGGCCTGTCATCTCCTGTCAGGGAGGTTGCAGGATGTGGGACAGCAGGCAGGGCTGATGGCATCAGGGGTCCAGGACACGGTCCATGTCAGCATACTTTCCTTTCCCAGTCCACGGCTCTGTTGCACAGTCCAAGGCACACCTGCCCTGGTATCACTAGTGTACACTCCCACACTCTGCCATGTCCATGCTGCCCACAACTGGCATCCCCACTGTCACAGGGTGTGGGTGAAGGATAATACAAGACAGGCAGACCAAGGCTTAGGTGCATAAAAAATGCAATAGTGCATTCATCAATTTATTCCAAATTCCAAAATAAAATAAGAAAATATACAGAAAGCAAAATAAACCAGTTATTTGAAAGCAGACAGCTGTTTTCCTCAACAGTTTTTGAGGCTTTGCTTCAACCTATGAGGTATCTTCAATTCAACAGTGTGCAAACTGCACACTACCAGAAGATCTTTCACCTTCCACAGCCAGCATCCAACTGACTTCCCTATCTAACTTACACCCCTGGTCGTGGGCTTTTTATATTATTCTAGGGATGACCTCACAGACATGTGATCTATCCTGTTTTCTTAATTAGGCTTTCTAAGGCAAACAATCATGCCTATACAGAAGGAAAATAAAGGTTGTTCTAAGCCTCATCATATTAAGGAACCCCATTCCTTAAAAATATGCAACATAAAACTTATAAATAGGCTGTAAATAGGCTATGAATACACAATTGGCATTAATGCCATATAGCTACTCCCTTTATTCAACATGTCATGCATTTCTTTCTGTATAAAAATATGCCACCATGGACTGCTGTCTTCCTATAGAGTTCATTCTGAATAAATTCTCCTGCAAGCTGGTCAGTACTTTAATCCTTAATTCTAAGTTTTCATCATAATAGTTGTGGTGTATCATTTAATACAGAAGGAACCCCTACCATTCCTAGGGTTCATTAAGGAGCTAAGGATATTTTAATGGAGACAGTCAATGTCTCTTGTTCTTTTATTTTGACTTTTGGCAGCAATTTTATTTAATACATTTCAGTCCTCTATTTTCATTTAGTTTAATTCTAAGAACAGCAGTAGGATTACTTTATGCTATCGGGACATCGCTGTCCCTTTTCACTATTTAATCAACAATTTTTTTTATAGTGGAGCTGTATTCTGCAAAAATAAAAGTTCAGCCACTCCGTGTAACTGCACCACAGCTTTTGTGAGTGCAAGAGGGAGAGAGAAAGAGAGTGAGGAGCGGGCGCTCCCCTTGTTTATATATTTTCATTCAGTTTCCCTCTCTCTCTCTCTCTCTCTCTCTCTCATGCTTAAATTATTTCTTTTGAGCACAAAGGGTCTCTTGCAATTTCTACTAATAATGAAAGCAAACAGGGTAGAAAGAGTCATGGAGCAGTGGCGCAATAAAAGTGCAAGTGAAGAGCTGCCCCATGACAAACTATTCTACTTTGATTTGGGAATGCTTCAATTTTTACTGTGGACAGCTTTCTGAAAAAGAAAGTTTTAGCCGCTCCGCTGACTCCATGGCTGATTGGATGCACTTTCTAACCTCAAGGCACACCTGTCTTTATTTTTAACCAACCCAAGGCAAATGAGATCTGCAAACATCACGGAGCAGTGGGCAGCAATGATTCAAAGAGGAAATGTCCCTCCGTGATACATTAGCCTGTTCCAGTTTGAGACAGGAGCATTTATACTACATTTTGACTTTGAACTAATGATCCCAGCAAATAGGATGCTGGGATGTATAGGCAGGGGCATCACCAGCAGGAAAAGGGAGGTCATAATTCTGCTATACAAGACACTAGTGAGGCCCCACCTGGAGTACAGTGTACAGTTCTGGAGACCATACCTACGTAAGGACATAGACAGGGTAGAGAAGGTTCAGAGGAGGGCAACAAAGATGGTGCATGGATTGCATCACAAGTCCTATGAAGACAGGTTGAAGGAACTGAACATGTACTCCCTGGAGGAGAGGGGGAGAGGGATATGATAGAGACATACAAGTATCTTACAGGGAGGAACAGGGTGCAGGAAAACACTATTTTTAAGCGAAAAAGATGTTCCAGGACTAGAGGGCATGGGATGAAGTTGGAGGGAGGACGATTCAGAGGAAACATGAGAAAGAATTTCTTCACAGAACGGGTGGGATAAGTGGAACACCCTACCAGAGGAAGTGGTGGGGGCTGAAACAATCACGGGATTTAAGAATGCATGGGATAGACATAAAGGATTTCTTGAGGTCAGGGGTAAGGGGAAATAGACTTCTAGGAAAACAAACTGAACTTACAAGCTCAAATGGGCGGACTGGGTGGGCCATAGGTCCTTATCTGCCAACACTGTCTATGTATCTATGTATAAGCCATTCCCCCTTTCTGTGCTAGATGCAGACAGCATCTAGGGAGGGAGCTAGGAACGAGAACAAAGAGCTCTCCTCTCCTCTCCTCTATAAGCTTTCGACACAGCATCCTACTAATTTTTCTTACTCCTTTATTTTATTTAAATAGCCATGAAGAAGCTTTCTGCAATGACAGTATGTATCAGGCAATACATCTAATTAAATCAACGTTCAGCCTAGAAGCTAAGTCAGCATTTTAGTTAATTAAGTATTGCAAGTACTTTAAACTGTCTACTACCAAATATACAGCACATCAATGCAATTTTTTATATACAGTATCTCCATTTTCTACAACACCTTCCTTAGTCCTTTATTAATTTAAAGCACTCCTGCTCTTTATGAAGCACTTTATTCCTATGGACTCAGGCATCATATACTTCAAGCACTCTTGCACTTTATTTAATTAAGCACTTAATGTGCTATATCTTTCGTCCGTTGTGAGTTTCTTTTTGCGTCTGTATTATGTGTTGGTTATTGACTATTTTGTTTGTTATTGTTGAAAAACCCAATAAAGTTTGCTTAATTAAAAAAAATAATAATTAAGCACTTACGTATAGTATAATTAGCCAGCTACTGTAGCATGCCGGTCAGTATACAAAGCATATAGTGCTGCTTGGAGCATTACTTCTTGTAGTATTGCTCTGGGAGGTCATGGTGAGGACAGATATAATGAAAGGGAATACAGAAAGTCAGAAAAGGACTTAGTGATATGGATAAGGCTGCCATAGGTGGCCAACTCCACAGTCTTAGAAAATAGTATAGAAAAGGTAAAGGAGATAGTGTTGCACAACAGAATTACTCTTGGAAAAAAAGATAGAAAAGACATCCCTCCTCCCTGGCATTTGGACTAGTAGAACACAGTTCTACCACACCCACCAGTCCATCTGCTGTGTACCATGCAATCTCCCTCCTCAAACATCATGGGTCTGGGCTGTGGTTGCACCGTGTTGGGGGGGGGCTTGACAGAACCCTCTGTCAAACCTCTGGTGTGCCAAAGCTTTGGCACAACACTATAACTGTGGCAACTCTAGGGACTGTGGTGAGGGGACCCCCTTTATACTGGAATCAGGTGCAGAGTCCCTGATGCACCTGGAGTTTGCCGCAGTCATGGATCTGTGCAACTTGCGCTGATCTGGCAGGCCTCTGAAAATTGGGCCCTATGTCTATACTTGGTACTATACTTGGTGAAAGACAGACAGAAGAAGGCTGTTGCCCATTACATCTTTCTCACACCTTAGCAGGGCCACTTTATGCCCTTTTTTTGGAAAGTAAGTAGGTAACCAGTTTTGATTTAAATATGGCTATTGCATCCAGTTTTATCTAGGAAATGCATTCCATAGTTTACTGGCTGTTTGAGTAAGGAACCCTCTTGTAATTTTTACTTGTGTGCTCAATTTTATCTGCTCTGTGTGGCAACTTAGGTTAAATTCTTTATGAAGTTATTCTATTCCTAAACATTCTCTTAGTTCTTGATTCTTTGTAATTGTAAATATTTGTAACATGTCTCCCAGCTCTCCAAACCTCCAGCATATGTAGTCCCAATCCATTCAATGTTTCTTGATATGAATGTTCTTTAAGTCTAGTTGTCAACTTTATTGTCCTGTGCTATACTTTCTATATTGTTAATGTCCCTCTGAGGAATGGGCTCCACAGCAGTATACAGTAATCCCAGTTCAGTCTTAAATAAGTTTTATACAGAAGCATTACACATTATTCTTGTCTGCTTATAAATGATTTCCTAATGCATCCAAGTAGTTTCCTAACTGTCTTGATCACCATGTTACAGGTGTTTGCTGAATTTTAAGTCCTTGTTGATTAATATTCCCAGATCTTTTATTGTAACTGCTTTGAATGAATGTTTTGCTTTGATATATAATAATAGGACCTTGATGCAACTATATGTAATATGTTTGTACTGTTTTGTATTGTTTTGTATTGTCCATTCTGTACTGGACGCAGTTGTAAAAGAGAATTTGACTCTCAATCTTGCCTTCCGATAAATGAAATGATATGAAATCTTATTCACTATCCCAGTTAAGGTTATTCTGTTTAATTTGTACTTGGGATTACTGTTTCCCACTCCCAAATGCATAACATCACACTTATCACTGTTAAAAGACATACCATTACTAATGGTTCACTGCTCAATAAGTTTTAAATCATTTTCTAATTTGATAGTATGTTTAGTAGTATTGAGTGGATTACCTAACTTAGTAGTTTCAGCTAATTTAACTAGCCAACTATCCACTTCACTATTAAAGTCATTGATGTAGAGCCAGCCCAGTGGGTAGAGGGTTGAGGGGCTATGCATCTTACTTCTCACAACACTGGCAATCCGAGTTCTGGGACAAGCTTGGGCTGCCAGGGGTTGGTTGGGGGACAGGATTAAGCATCCAGTGGACTGCTCTCCTCTCCCATGGTGGGGGGAATCGCTGTCTCGCTTCTTGGCTGCCACCTGGTGGAGGCCAAGTGGCAGTGCCAGAGCTTGAGCACTGCAGATACAGGGCTGTGGTTGCATTGCATGTGTGCACTGCCTCGCTCACATGCATACAGCCTGCCATGGCAAGGGGAGAGAAACAGATGAAAAATGGTGGTCACAGGCTACATGAAGCCTTGTCTGCCTGTTCTCATCCCACACTGTCACTGGCTTGACGACCCTCCAAATCTGGACACAAGGTCTCCGGGTAGGGGGAGGATGGCCCTCCTCTTCTCGGCCCTGCCAAGAAGGGAAATCCATGGGGGATATGGCGGTCAGTGGACCAGAGAAGTAGTTTTTGGGTGAGGGAGTCAGGAACAGGGCAGAACAGCTGCCTGCAGCACACCCGGAGGATAAAAACCTGTACAGAAAAAAAAAGTCACTGATGTATAATGCAAACAGTGATGGACCCAGCACCAACCCCTGGGGGACCTCACTGATGACCTCTCCTTACTCCAGTAGTGTACCTCTTATTCTCACCATCTGAGTTCTTTTACGAAACCAGTTGGTTATCCACCTTGTAATTTTTTTGGTCTATACCCATGATTTTGAGTTTTTCAATCAGTGTATTCTATAGCACATTTTCAAATACCTTTTGGAAGTCTAGGTAGATTATATTTACAGGAATGTTTGTGTTCATTGCTTTATTGATCTTTTCATAAAAAATAGAGTATTGGCAGTGCAAGACCTGTTATTAAAACCATGCTGACTTTTGTCAGTCATATTTTTTTGTTAATGTCTGCGTCAAATTTCTCCCTTAGTATAGTCTCCATTAGTTTTCCTGTCACTGACGTTAGGCTGATAAGCTTGTAGTTTGAGGTACTAGTTCTTTCATCCTTTTTAAATATTTGGACAACTATTGCTGTTATACAGTTACCAGGCACATCTCCTGTCTTAAAAATGTGTTATGTAGGGCAATTATTGGTTCCACCAACCAGTTACCAGTTTCTCTTAAAAGTCTTGGATGTAGCATGTCTGGTGCAGGTTTGTCAGTTTTGATTTCCTCTATTAATTTCTTCACCTCTGTTTTACTTGGTTCTATGTGTTAATAGTGAAGGCTAAATAGCAATTCACATATCGGCCAGTGCTAATCGTCAAAAACAAAATAGGCGATCAGCACTATGCTGAATACAAACTCAGCGCACATTTAAAAAAATACAGGATCTACATTTTATGCATGGGGCTGTGACTGCTGCTCCCCTGTTGTGGGGTGCAAGCCCCCTGCACCCCCCAAAATAAATATTCTTAACTCTAGGGTGGGCAGTCACTGGGGAAGGGAGGCAAACATGGAAGAGGCACCCGTTGCAGTGGTGACAACTCGCGGGTGAAGGAACAACATGGGGAATGGGAGGACTGACAAAAAAATAAGCAAGCAAACATGGGGAATGGGAGGATCAAAAAAAGAACGAAGCAAAGCAAGCCAGAGCTAAAAATGTATATTTCCCTGTTCAGTCCTAAACCCAGGTCTATACATACCACAGGCTGTGACCTTAACCACTACACCAGGCAGTCAGCTCAGTGGCAATCCACTCACTCTACCTACCTAAACTCCTACCGCTGCACTCCCTAACCCCCTCATCCTCATTATTCTGTCCTCCATGCCTTGCTATTCTTCCTCAGTCGCTGTACTTGTGGGCATGCAAATAGAGTCACTCATTTTGAGTCGCTCAGTTTGCATCACCCATATCACTGGATATTGCTTTACTTATGGCTTGATTTGCTACTTGAGAGTCAGATGGAGGCTCTTCATTCCCTTGGTTTAAGCTGTGATTTGCAAGTTTGTTATGGGTAATAAACAAAAACCAGAAATATTTATTAAACACATCTATTAACATTTTTGGATAATTTACTTTTTGTTTATTTTCTATTATTGGTCCTATTGTTGTGTTCATATCTCTGCTGTTGCTGACACATGCACAGAATGATTTCCCATTATCTTTTGTATGTGCTATTTTGAGTTTTAATCTCTTCTTTCTTTTTCATGTGTTTAATTTTTTCAGTTACTTTCTATATCTATCTATATTAAAATGTTTGTTCCTTTTCATGGCAATATATGCAGTCCTCTTTTGTAGTTACTTTTAACTTTCTGTGTATACCACTGATATATTTTCCTCTATTATTATGAAGTGGTTTGTCCGGCATATACACTTTTCTAATTCAGATATTTAGTTTTTAATTATTAACCAGAACTGTTCAACATCTGTAATGAAACTTATTAAAAGGTTCCTGATCATTTTATTATTTTGTAAATAATAGCAAATCCCCTCTTAATCTTCTTACCTCTAAAATGAATAATCCCAAATTACTTAATCTATCTTTATAAATTTCTTCTCTTTCCCTCTAGTAATCCTTGTTGCCTGTCATTGAACCCTTTCTACATGTTGTTTGTTTTCCTGTTCATGTGAACTACAATACTGGGCATGAAAACCCAGATGTGGCCTCACATAACTCCTTTAGAGTGGGAGTATCACCTCTCTATTCCTATTTCTGAATACCCTTTTGAGCAACTTAATATGTTGTTGGCCCTGATTGCCACTTGTGTGCAATGCTTCTTGTTTTTAAAGTCCTCTTTTATGATGTTGCCTAGCTGTCTTTCTGATTTCACAGCCTTGATTATTTTACCATTTAGAATCCAGATGAAGAACCAAGCACTTCATATTAAATGGGACTCCACTGAGTGTAGACCAGTTTACTGTCCTATCTAAGTCAGTGTGTGAGGTTCTGCATCCCTCCTCAGAGTACACTCTCCACCCCATCCCACTCATCTTTGTGCAGTCTGCAAATTTTTGCAGCAGCTTTTATGGTTCACAGTCATGTCACTAGCAAAAATGGAAAATAATATTGATCCCAGTACTGATCCTTGGGGGGTACCATTCCTCACTTCTGCTTTATCTGAATGAACTCTGTTCATGCTACCCACCTAGCATCACTCCAGTTACCAGTTTTTTTATCCATCATACTAATCCACAATCATACTGTAGTTGTGTTCGAGGAGTTTAGCCTCCAGTTTCTCATGAGAGACCTTATTGAAAGCTTTGCTATAATCTAGGAAGACCACATCCGTTGATACTGTGTGTTATTTTCCAGACAGTAATTAACATTTTTATAGAATGATATTAGGTTCATAACACAAGGGCAATTTTGGTGAAACCATGTTGCTCATAATCCTTCCAACCAAGGGATTCTATGCAGCTTGAAATACATTATTTGGTTACAGATTCCATTATTTTACCGGGCACATATGTGAGGCTAATTGTCCTGTAATTCTTAACTTCTTGCCTTTCTTAGCTTCTTCTTCTGCATTGTAACATCTTGATGTCCTATAAAACAAAGTGTCTAGAATTTTTTTGGTGTGTGCTCTTAAAACACATCATTGCCTAATGTACAGTATTTCTTGCTTCATTGGCTTTTATTTACAGAGTGAAGGGATATGCACAAAATGCCCTCTGTTCATAAATGTTTCAAAAGTAGAATTCCTTGATTATTTAATTGGTTTATTACCCATTCCCCCATCTCCGAAATTTGGAAATCTCATCAACTACATTTAAGACTGCTATGAAATTAGAATTAGCCTTTCATTGTAATTGCTGCAAATGAGATTAGGGAATCTACATGTATTGGACTTGCCTACTGAATTTGTGTATTGTATAATTGTTTATGGATCTAGAGTCCTTCTTGTATTTATGTATTGGATCTATCTATTGAATTTGTGTAATACATATAGATTCCCAAGAGTTCCCTTTGTACCATGTATCAATATTGTCTACTGTAACTTTTAGATGACTTTATTTAACAGGTACACCTTGTAAAAAGGGTATTTGTAACCCTATTGGTGAAATATCTGTATAAATAAAAATGTTACTATTACTTACTACTACATTTGGAACTGGTTACTTCTATGGTCATGACGAAGAAGAAGCTTTTTGCTTTAATTGTCCAGTAGCTTGGAATGCTTTACCTGGGACTTTACATAGAGAATAATGGATGGGGAAAGGTTTGATATGAGAATTTAATGCACTCCAGAGTTGTGGGATGCTACATAAACCCCAAGGGCAAAGCCCAAGGGGTTTATCAAAGCATCCCACAATGAGGTGTGCATTAAATTCTCATGTGAAACACCCTCCCCATCTTTTATTTTTTATAATAACAGGCCAGCATTTTTTCTCCAGCAGTTTGTGAGACTGTTTGGCCCCGCCCACATACAGAATGTTGGCCAATGAGGCAGCAGCATAGTTTGACTGGCATGGCTCATGAATGTCATAACAACCAGCCAGTTGTTATGGAAAATATCAACCTGCTCAGTACATTGAGAGAAACTGCTGACCAGTTATTATAAAAACATAACTTTAGTAGGGGCCAGTAAAATCTCATTCTAAAGTGGTTTTCCAAAACTCCCTTAGACCCAGGAATTGTTGAACATCAAATGTTTAGTCGTCATAATTGTATTAACTGTTATGGTAATTTTTAATTATTTTACTATTTTGTTAATTGCCAATATATTACCATTTTTTATGTAATGTTGTATTGTCTTGTTAGCAATACTTAGTATGTCCAAATGCTACACTGAAAATAAATTATTGGCTCAATGTGTATGTCCTGGTACAGTAAAAGTTCAATTAAATTGAATGAAATAACATTGGAAAATACAAATCATTTGATTTACTTTATTTCTGTTAACTGTATCCTTTTTTCCTAGTTTATGCCATCTCTGATTCTAGGTCCTTACTGGAATGCACAGCTGTCCAGCATATCATTTATCAATGCAAAAAAAAAAAAATGTTTCTCAAAATAGATATACTAATTGAAGATGTATTCCTAAAATCAATGTTTTATCAGTAAGCATGTTTATTAGTAACAAATAAAAGTGTCAATGGCTTAGTAGGTAGCATGCTCACCTCTTTAGCTGGTACATTGGAAGGGTTTGAGTTCTAGCCCCACACCAGATACTTAGGGTAATAGCCATAACTGACACTGTAATGCTGTAGAGGGGGATGCTACAATGCTGATAATGTCATCCTTCAGGTGAGACATTAAATCAAGGTCCCTTCTGTACATCTCTGGTCACTGTCCAGACTGGAAGACAATGATTCACTACCATTGACACAGACAGGCTTAGATCTACATTGTTCCTCTTCCAACCTATTATACGATACTAATCTATTCTATGATACTAATCTATAACTCTTGCCTATGTACACTCTCCAGGGGTGGCAAAACAGTGTCTCAAAGGTTGCTCCCAAATAAATAATTTTCTGTACTACATTTCCCTACCTGGAACTTTCAGCAGAGATGGGACATGTTGAAATCAGTGAAGAGGAGGGGGACAGAGATGATCCAGGGTCTGTAGGGACTCCCTAAGAGGAACGACTAGCAGCACTGAATATGTACTCAATGGAAACCAGAAGGGAGACAGGGCAATATGATAGAAACATTCAAACTTCTCAAAGGCATAAACAAAGTGCCAGACACCAATGAGCTGTTCCAAAGAGGCACCAACACAACAACTAGAGGGCATGAAGGGAAGCTGGGGTGGAGTTTCAGGAGGGATCAAAGGAAATACTACTTCATGGAAAGAGTAGTGGAGCCATGGAATAGTCTGCCAGTGGAGGGGGTGGGGCAGAGACTGTGATAAGTTTTAGTCATTGCTGTGACAGAGCTAGCGCACAACTTTGAGACATTAAAGCAAGTAAACAGTAATTTGGAGGGGTAGTCCCAAGGACAATTGCTAGGTCCCGGGTATCTCATGGGCAGACTTAATGGACCCTGGGTCTCCTTCTTCCATTGTTTTTCTATGTTTCTTTGTTTCTATGTATAATGCTTCCAACACAGAAGGTTATATGTAGTACACAGGTTATAGCAGCACACGTTAAGCCTGATCATCCTCTAATTATGTGCTATTTTTGTTGAAACCCTTAACATTTCAATAAACTACTTTAAAGCAAGCAAAAAAAAAAAAAAAATCCCATAGCACTCATCAAAGAAGACAAGGGAAGCTTCCCCAGTGTTAAACAGGTTCATGTATCCTTGCCCCCACGCACTTCCATTGTAACAGGAAATAAGCTATCCCAGCACAACGTGCCTGTCATGGTAAATAATTACAAATCTATAAATAAATAAAAAAAAATAATTTTTTTGTTGTTTTTGACTACAGAATTCTTCAAGCAGCTCCATGAATAATGACCTTTCCCATGTTTTCTAAATCTGGGTTTCTGGCTTGATACTGAATTTTCATACTGTGTATGTGTACAGGCTGTACATAAGGCATTACACATGATAGGGTGTGCAATTATAAAGGAATAATGCATACCTCAGTTGGTTGTTAGGCGTGAGATATAGCTAATAGCTGCAGCCTCCTGAGAAGTGCATTATTCCCTTATGACCACACACCCTGAAGTAAGTTATCTCACTTATAGAATGGGATTTTATTGGTTAAAAAATATGTACTTCAGCTGAGATGTGCAGTTGTCAAAAAAGGTTATGTGACATGTTTTGATCAATGAGACTATAGGATTTTCACGCCCCATTTTATAAGGAGAACATTTAATAGGTTTGTCAGAAATGCACATCAAAAGCACAGGTCACATATGTAAGGGTGGAGGAACCACTGGTTGGTAGAGATCACCACACAGTGTGGTTCTCTATCAGTTTGGGTAGAGAGATCCACAATACAAAAACAAAGGTCCTCGACTTCAGAAAGGCAGACTTTGGTAGGATGGGGCAATTAATGAGAACACACATAGATGGTATCCACCCTGACATGGATGCAGAGCAGAAATGGGCTATCATAAACTATGGCTGACTGAATCCACTAAAGCTTGTGTCAAGAGCCAGCAAAAGAAATCAATGACCAAACATCCAAGCTAGATGACTAGAGAGGTAATGGAAGGTGAGGATAAGAGAAGGCCTTCGAACCTACAAGAGAACCAACAGGGCAGAGGATAGGGTGAAATATGGGAGGAAATCCAGGGAAGTGAGCAGAGTGGGAAGGACTGCAAAAGCAGCCAGGGAAAGAAAATTAGCACAGGGGTTTAAGGAAGGGAAAAGGATTTCTTCAGGTATATCAGGGAAAAGAGGAAGTGCGAGGATCAAATAGTTAGGATCAGGAAAAGCGGTGGGTAGACACCACCGTACTTTGGAAAATTGGTCAGCAGGCTTTGAAATTTATGTAGGGATCCTCACCTAAGTTAGCCCAAGTAAAGTTGAAGGGCTATAGTTTTATTTTAGTAGGATTATGACAATGCACACTAGCAAGCCAGGTGGGGGGTGGTTAGAATACGACGAAGGATACCACAGAAGAAAGCAGGTGGATATGATGACGTCATGGGCGGTCCAAGACCTCCCACTACTGCGGACGATGGACCTGGGGGGTGGAGTACAGCATACTGATAGTGGCTTCCCAGTGAGGTGCCCCCTTCACCAAAGAAAGGGTATCAGGTGGGAAATGGGGGAAGGAGGTGGAAAAGGGCATTGTTTTAGCTACAACCAAGGTTCATGTAAGGCTGAGCAGTGCAGGTACAAGCATGAGTGCATGGCTTACGGGAAGCTGCACCCCTTTCAGCAGTGTGGGAGAACCACTAAGGCTGGGGTGGGGAAGGCCACTAATTTTTGCGCCTTTCAGAAAGAAGAGGCAAAGGCTGCCAACACCAGTCCAGGCAGAAAGTATTGAGAGGTGATTGGCCAACTATCCAGACTGGATGGCCAATTGCTTTGTTGGCAGCAGGGTTCAGGGAGGGTTTCATATACCGTAAAGGTCCACAGATGGCATATGAGGCCGACATAATATTGTGAAGATGGACGGAGACCTGAGCAGCAGGTGGTGGCCTCATCTGAGGTGCAAGGGCAAGGCATGGTTTGATGCACTTTCTGGGGATCAGGGTGATGAAGGGGGTTCCAGGCCTTCTGGGCGGGTGCCTCCAATCTAAACCATGGACCCGGAGGAGGCTGTCCCAGTGCAGCAGCCAAAAACCATTACATTGCTAACTATGCTGCCCAAGCCTGTGCTTTAGACGTTGGTGCCTGCCAACCCCAGGCAGGTGCCAGAGAAGACATTGCCTCTCCCAGATGAGATGCCAGTGCTTCCACTGCCACCCAAGAAGCCACACAGGAAGAGGCCAGATCAAGGAGCGGTGGCAGTAGACCAAAGTTTAGATATACCTAGGTTAGATAATTTGTCAGTGGATGAGCTGTGGGCTCTACTGAAGAGTCGGAGCACCCCCAAAAGGAATCTGGGTGGCACCAAAAAATTTCACCAATAAGCTGAGGCAGCAGACAGGCCTGGCACAGAGTCAGCTAGGGCTGTCCCAGACAGGTTTGGGGATTCCTGATCTGGCTGGGCCCCGCTAGGCAGCCTCTCTCCAAGGGCTCACTCCGATTTGGGGCTTGGGCTCCTGCAGTAGCTGGCACAGCATGGCCAGGGGGTTCAGCCTGTGGTAATGCTGGGAAGCCCAGCTGGGGTGATGCACCCCAAAGTGGGGGTGCCTACCCCACAAACATCAGTAGGCAGTACGATCCAGACACCAGTCGGCAAAAACTCAACTGGTTGTTGGCCTTGTTGGCTGACAGGGAGAGTGCCCGGCCAGGTACAGTCCTGAATCCCCCCACACCAGGGGTGGAGTCCGGGAATGGAAGTCCATGATGGCATCACCTTCCCCATACCCCAGGGCAGCAAGGTGTGACTTTCCTATTGCTGGCAGAACCCTTCAGTTCACACTTGCCAGAGAAGATGAAACAACAAATCCTCAATGGGGAATACGTTGAAGTCTTTGCCTTGTTGAACAGGCCGAAGGAGCCAGAAAAGGACAAGAAGGACAAGGACGGGGATGAGGGGGTAGAACAGAAGAAAAAAGCAACAGTGTGCTGTACTTGGGAAAATTGGTCAGCAGGCTTCTAAATTTATGTAGGGATCCTCACCCAAGTTAGCCCAAGTAAAGCCGAAGGGCTATGGTTTTATTTTAGTAGGATTATGACAATGCACACTAGCAAGCCAGGTGGGGGGTGGTTAGAATACAATGAAGAATATCGCAGGAGAAAGCAGATGGATATGATGAGGTCATGGGCAGTCCAAGACCTCCCACTACTGTGGAAGATAGACCTGGGGGGTGGGGTGCAGCATACTGATAGTGGCTTCCCAGTGAGGCACCCCCTTCACCAAAGAAAGGGTATCAGGTGGGAAATGGGGAAGGGGTGGAAAAGGGCATTGTTTTAGCTACAACCAAGGTTCATGTAAGGCTGAGCTGTGCAGGTACAAGCATGATTGCATGGCTTGTGGGAAGCCACACCCCTTTCAGCAGTGTGGGAGAACCACTGAGGCTGGGGCGGGGAAGGCCACTAATTTTTGTGCCTTTCAAAAAGGAGAGGCAAAGGCTGCCAACACCAATCCAGGCAGAAAGTATTGAGGGGTGGTTGACCAACTGCCCAGGCAGAAAGCATTGAGGGGTGGTTGGCCAACTACCCAGACTGGATGGCCGATTGCTTGTTGGCAGCTGGATTCAGGGAGGGGTTTCATATACCGTACAAGGTGCACAGAAGGCATATGAGGCCGACATCCTGCGATCCGCCAAAGAGCAACCAGATGTCATGCAAATACAATTGCAAAAAGAACTGGCCACAGCTCAGATCAGTGGTCCTTTCAGCTCCACTCCCTGCCCTCTACTCAGGGTATCCCCCATTGGGCTGGTGCCAAAGAAAGCGCCGGGTGAGTTCAGGTTGATTAATCACCTGTCGTACCCAGAAGGGGACTCGGTGAACTCTTACATTGACCCTGCAGACACCGCAGTGACTTATGCATTGTTTGACAGGGTGGTGGAAGTGGTTTGGCAAGCAGGACAAGGGGCACTTCTGGGGAAGATGGACATAGAATCTGCTTTCCGTTTGTTGCCCATGCACCTGGCAGACAGGGAGTTATTGGGCATGAAGTTTGATGGGTGCTATTACATAGACAACTGCATGCCCATGGGGTGCTCAGTGGCTTGCGTAGTCTTTGAGCAGTTTAGCACATTCCTGCACTGGGCCACTGCCAGAGCACAGCTTGACCAGGTGGTGCACTATTTGGATGACTTTTTTCTTTGTAGGGAAGTCAGCTCAGGGCAATCTGGCTCAACTCATGGGGGCCTTCCATGGTGAGTACCGACCTGGGCTTGCCATTGGCTCATGATAAGATGGAGGGCCATGCACTGGCTCTCCTTCCTGGGATTAAAATTGACACAAGGGTGCAGGTATGCTGGCTACCTCAAGAAAATTGGCAGCACTGCTCACCAGGCTAAACAGCATAATAGGGCATGCAAGGTCATGTTGCATGAGCTCCAGAAATTGAGGCCACCTGAAATTTGCTTGCCAGCTTCTCCCCATGGGTAAGACATTCATGAGGCACCTGGCAGGAGCAGGAGAAGGCTGCATGAAACCATATTATAGGATCTGCATTATGGTGGCAATGCGGGATGACTTGAGCATTTGGCAGGCATTCCTGTGATGCTTTAATTGGGTGACATTGTGACCATTTCTGGTGACCAGCCAGGACTGGGAACTTTTCACAGATGCCTTGGGGGGGGTCTGGGCTTTGGGGCCTACTTGCACGGTCAGTGGTGTGCAGGGTAATGGCCCATGACTAGGTAAGCAAGGCATTACTAAGCAGATCATGGTCATGGAATGTTTTCCCATCGTGGTAGCATTAGTGATCTGGGGTGACCTGCTAAAGGGCAAGTTCATCACCTTTAGGTCTGACAACACTGGGGTTGTGTATACCATAAACAGACAGTTGGGTGGAAAAGGCACAATGGGCAACCTGATGCAGGTGTTTATCCTACAGTGCTAGTTGCTCAACATCAATTTTAGGGCTGTGCATGTTCCAGGTGTTGAAAATGGCATTGCTGGTGCTCTTTCTTGTTCACAGTGGCGGAGATTTTGGGAATTAGCACCAGCAGCAGACCAACATCCCAAGGAAGTCCAGGCATTCTTATGGGAATTGATAGCCCAGAAGCCTGGGAGCCAATGAGAAATTCTCTAGCTCCCAGAATGTGAGCAGCATACCAGAGGGGGCTGAACAGTTTTTTGGAGGTCCAGCACACCTTAGGGTGGATGGTAGCGTGGCCCATCCCTGTAGCACAGCTATACAAACATGTGTTGCACAAAAGATGTAGGGGGGGCCACACCAATGATGATGGAACAGCACATAGCCGGCATCACCAGGTATCAGAAAGCCAGGGGCTATATGGACACTACAAGGGCTTTTCCTCTGCATAAGATGCTGAAGGGATGAGCATACCCGGCGCCAAGGAGATCTAACACCCACCACCCGATCAGCCCGGCAATATTCAAGCAAATCTGGGATGAGCTTCCAAGGGTATGCTCATCCCCAGATAAATCTTGGCTGTTCTGGACCACCTACTTGGTGGCATTTTGCAGTGCATTCTGGGTATCTGAACTCGTGCAGCCCAGCAAGGCTATTGGGACTCCATTGGCACTGGCAGATGATGATGTGGAGGTCACACTGGCAGGAGTCTTTGTCCACTTATGTAAGAGTAAGACAGACCAAGTCACCCGTGGGTGATGGTGCAGCTTGTCGGTGCCCACGGGTTCCAGTGGGATATCTGGGCATGGGTACAGGACTATGTTTCAAAGCACCCCACAATAGGCAGGGCATTCTTTAGACACAGGGATGGGAGGTCACTAATGGCATACCAGTTCAGACACTTGTTGCAGAAGACTTTGCACCAGCTTGGCTTCACAGAAGAACAATTTAATACGCACTCCTTTAGGACTGGAGCAGCGTCACATGCAAGGGCAGAAGGATTGTCCAACAATCAGATACAGGCATTGGGTAGATAGTGTTCACAGGCGCTTTGAAAGGTATGTCAGACCACATATGCTATAACTCTCTCTTGCTTTGTTTGCACAGGTGTTGTAGCCCAAGCAGCACAGATTTGGATTTTTGGCCACTCGTACATCCATTGGGCAGCCATTCAGGCTAGGCGGTACCAAGGCAGAGAGAACCTATTTTTGGCACGAGATCAGGCAGAAGTGAGCTGGTTGGGACAGCGTGGAATGAGATGGGATGAATTACTTCCAACATTGTGAGCCAGAGCCTGGCAGAGCTCAACCCACAATTATTCATTCATTTGGGGAATGATTTAGGAGCAATAACAGTGAGAGAGCCAAAGGATAGGATGAAAAGAGACTTGGCAATGCTGAAACACTGGTGGCCACAGGTGCACATGATCTGATCTGACATAGTTCAAAGGCAGCAGTGGCATGCCTGGAACATCAGGGCAATTGAGAAAGTGTGCTGGCTGCAGAACTCGGCAATGTGACCAGTTATGGATTATGTGTGTGTGTGTGTGTGGGGGGGGTGTCAATAGCAAGGCACTCAGAGTTAATAGTCAAAAGGCTAGGCTTGTATAGGGTTGATGGGGTACACCTGTCAGATGTAGGGCTAGACCAGTTCTTGAAGGACGTACAAAGGGGAGTGGAGAAAGCATTGGTGTGAAGTGCTTGTGGGGGGGTGAGCTGGTAGCACTCACCTTGTGGTGGCTTGGTAGTCTTGGAAGGCTGTTGGAGGGGGTAGCAGGGGATCACGTGTCTTGACCAGCCATATCTCCCTGAAGCTGAGAGGAGGGTTGCGGAGTCCAGATCGCACCCTCTTTGGGCAGCTGCCTGCGGCATGGCGGATCCTCTGATGGGGGTGACGGGGGAGATTTAAGCTGCAGCTGGTCATGGAGCCATCCCTCATGCCCCAGAGGTTGTTGCCCTCACAGGGTCCTGGTTGATGGTAAGGTGGACCTTCCCTGAGAGGGAGGGTCAACCATCAACAATCTATTTGCTCCATGGTGAGCTATATTCCTTCCAAAGCTACCTAGCTGTGCACATCACTCCAAGGCAAATGTATATATTGATAATTAGATTAATAATAAACACATGGCTTGGCCATTTCTCCAAAGCTCATTGCCATGTCAGTTTGTTCAGGTGAATGAGGTATATGCCCTCAAAGACAATGAAGGAGCCTGCAAGGTCGCAGCAGGCAGGACTTTGTCTGGGGGCATGGCCAAGGCCACCTGGGCAGACAACAGGGGATGAAGGTAAGACCGCCCAGAAGAGGCTGGGGGGAGGGGATAGGGTTCACAAGCGGAGGGAGCTTGTGGCCAGGGACAGGAAGGAGCTAATCCCTGAAAAGGGGCTGCACAGGAGTAATTCCTCCTCATTCCTCCTTGTTCCAGGTCACATCCCACCCAAATCTCACCCTCGTAAAAGCAGGGGGAGCGTGGTGGTATAGAGAACTTGCTGTCCCACTAAGGGGGATCGCCTTAGGGGTCGAGAAGGAATTTCCCATTTGTTTCTGCTGGTTTTCTGTTTTTTGCCTTCTCCAGTAAGGGGGAGCATGTTCTAGTTAGGTTAGGTTTGGGATCAAGTAGGTAGATGTCACAGTCATGCAACCTATGTAAGTGGTGGCTTGGTAGTCTTGGAAGGCTGTTGGAGGGGGTAACAGGGGATCATGCGTCTTGGCCAGCCAGATCTATCCGAGGCTGACAGGAGGACAGGAGGACAGGCCTGATGGCTAGAGTCTGGATGGCACCCTCTTTGAACAGCTGCCTGCGGCATGGCAGATCCTCTGAAGGGGGAGGATTAAGCTGCAGCTGGTTATGGAGCCATCCCTCATGCGCCGGAGGTTGTTGTCCTTGCAGGGTCTTGGTTGATGGTAAGGTGACCCTTCCCTGGGAGGGAGGGTTGACCATCAATGATCTATTTGCTCCATGGTGAGCTGGAGTCCTTCCAAGGCTACCTAGCTGCACACATCATGCTGAGGCAAATGTATATATTGATAATTACATAGATACATGGATTCATAGACAGTGTCAGCAGATAAGAGCCTATGGCCCACCCAGTCTGCCCATTTGAACTTGAAAGTTCAGTTTATGTTTTTCTAGAAGTCTGTTGCCCCTTACCCCTGACCTCAAGAATTCCTTTATGTCTAACCCATGCATTATTAAATCCTGTGATTGTTTCAGCCCCCACCACTTCCTCTGGCAGGGTGTTCCACTTGTCCACCACCCGTTCTGTGAAGAAATTCTTCCTCACATTTCCCCTGAATCGTCCTCCCTCCAACTTCATCCCATGCCCTCTAGTCCTGGAACATCTTTTTTGCTTAAATATAGTGTATTCCTGCACCCTGTTCCTCCCTGTAAGATACTTGTATGTCTCTATCATATCCCCTCTCTCCCTCCTCTCCTCCAGGAGTACATGTTCAGTTCCTTTAACCTGTCCTCATAGGACTTGGATGCAATCCATGCACCATCTTTGTTGCCCTCCTCTGAACCTTTCTACCCTGTCTATGTCCTTACTTAGGTAAGGTCTCCAGAACTGTACACTGTACTCCAGGTGGGGCCTCACTAGTGTCTTGTATAGTGGAATTATGACCTCCCTTTTCCTGCTGGTGATGCCCCTGCCTATGCATCCCAGCATCCTATTTGTTTTACCTGCTGCCTTGTCACACTGTTTCCCTACCTTGAGGTCATCAGAGATGATAATCCCAAAATCCCTTTCCTGCTTGGTGCATGCTATATCCTCACCTCCCAACTGATATATTGTGCCAGGGTTTTTGTGCCCCATATGCATTATCTTGCACTTTGCATTGAATTTCAACTGCCAAATCCCTGACCATTCTTCAAGTTTCTGCAGGTCCCTTCTCATTCTGTCTACACCCTCTGGTGTGTCTACTTTGTTACAGAGCTTTGTGTCATCAGCGAACAGTGAAATTCTGCCTTCTAGGTCCTGTGCAATGTCACTGATGAAGATGTTGAATAGGACTGGTCCCAGCACTGATCCCTGTGGTACCCCACTGGTCACTCTTCCCTCTGTGGAGTGACAGCCATTTACCACCACCCTCTGTGCCCTGCCACCCAGCCAGTTACCTACCCACCACACTACTGTCCTGCCCACACCCATATTCCCCAGTTTGTGTAATAGTCTTCTATGTGGCACAGTGTCAAAGGCCTTGCTGAAGTCCAGATAGGCCATGTCCACTGCCCTCCCTGATCCACCTCCTAGTCACCCAGTCAAAAATTCAATGAGGTTGGTCTGACATGACCTCCCCCTGGGAAACCATGCTGCCTTTGGGTCCTGTAGTCCATTGACAACCAGATGTTCCACCAATCTCTCCTTCAGTAGTGCTTCCATGATCTTCCCCACTACCGAGGTGAGGCTGACTGGTCTGCAGTTCCCCACTTCCTCTTTGTTCCCACTTTTGTATAAGGGGACTACATCTGCTGTCCTCCAGTCTTTGGGTACCTCCCCTGTTTCCAGTGATCGGCTAAACAGGATAGCCAGATGTTCAGCCACCACCTCTCTGAGTTCTTTAAGGACCCTGGGGGTGCACCCCATCTGGCCGCATTGCTTTATCAACTCATATTACTTCCAGTTCCTTCAGGACCCTTTTTCGTGTAAAGGGACTTGTGTCCATTTCTGCACCATTCTCACCCTTGTACTCCTTCAGACCCATTACCTCCTCTTTCTCAGTAAAGACTGAGCAGAAATACCTGTTCAATATGTCAGCTTTACTGTTGTCATCCTCCACGCGACCCCCATCCTCCCCCTTCAGTCTCACTGTCCCTCCCTTTGCCTTTCTTTTTTCACTTATGTACCTGTAAAAGGTTTTGTCCCTTACCCACTGATTTTGCAATGTGTTCTTCTGTCTGAGCTTTGGCTTCCATTACTACCTCCCTGCCTCCCTTTGCTGCTCCTGGTACTTCTCCCTATCCCCTTCTGCCTGTGTCTTTTGTATTGCCTGAATGCAGTCTTTTGGCTTTCACTTTCTTTGCTACCTCTTTGGAAAACCATAATGGTCTCCTCTTCCTTTTCCTCTTGCTAACCTGCTTAATGCATAATTCTGTTGCTCTTGTAATCCCCATTTTAAATACTTCCCACTGTTCTTCAACCCCTGATTCCTGTCCCATTCCCCTTAATGCGTCTTTCAAGTATCTCCCCATTTTCCCAAAGTCTACCCCCCTAAAATCCAGGATGCCTGTTTTTGTGTGGTTTGGTTCAGCTCTTTCTGTGATTTCAAACCACAATGACTGGTGGTCACTGTTCCCCAGGTGCTCCCCCACTGTTACCCCCTTCACACTGTCCCTGTTTGTGAGCACAAGGTCCAGTATTGCCTTCTGCCGAGTTGGTTCCATGACCAGATGCTTGAGGAAGGCACCCTGAAGGGAGTCCAGGATAAATCTGCTCCTAGTTGATGCTGCTGCTGGGATTCTCCAATCCAAGTCTGGAATATTGAAGTCTCCAACCAGTACTACCTCCCCCTTGTCTGCCATCCTTTGGATGGATAGCATCAGCTCCCTATCTGTTTCTTCCTCCTGGGCTGGTGGTCTATAGACCACATCTGTGTGGATGGCTGGTGGATGGATAAATAATAAACACATGGCTGTTGCCATTTCTCCAAAGCTCATTGGTATGCCAATTTGTTCAGGTGAACGAGGTATATGCCTCAAAGGACAAGCTGCACTATCTGCAGCACTAGAAAACTGCTCCTAAAGCTATCACTCTTACCATCGCTGGAATATGGAAGTGAAATCTACTAATTTTCTAATGTGACAACTTTACACAAAATCCCATTGTTGCAATAGCATGCATACATTTGAATTAAGCTGTGACAAATGAACACATCACTGCCTCATGTAAAGCAGCTTAGGATTTCTTTCCTTGAAAAAAGAAGAGTGCTCAAATGGATGACTGTTGTATTCAAGACCATGTAAGACCCCTTCCAGTCTATCTCAGCAGAATTCTAGGCAAACCCCACTAAAAATACCACCTGCATTCCCAGACTTAAGATCCACACATACCACAAATATTTAAATCCTTTGTCAAAATGGCCTTGTCATGTAAGCCCCAACAACTTGGCATTCGCTAACTGATATAATAAAAGAAGCCCAAATCTTACAATCCTTCCAAAGGAACATGTTTGATAATCAATAAAGCCCATGTGACTGCTGGACTCCTATTTACTTTCCTATGCCCCTTCTACATCTGTATATAGTGCTGTTACAGGATTCAAATTTTTGTAAATATATGCCAACCAATGCTGGAAAATCTGGTTCTCTATGCTATGTAACTTTAAAATATTGCCTCTGCTTCTGTATCAGTTCCACAGGACCATCTTGAAAAATAGGTGTCTCACCTAAATGAGGCTACTCCAGTGTGCAGAATTCTAAATAAGTGTACAGTATAACTAAAATCTTCTGGACACTATGGTCAACCATGATTCGTGTTCATGTCTGACAGTGATTGTTCATGGTCATAAGACCATGGGATAGCAACCAGATTTGCTTCATATATTTGCATGTCATAATACAGAATTTGATACTTTAGTTAGTTATCACAATAATAGCAATTGTAAAAATTTATGAAGAGAAAATAAGTATTTCTCAAAGAAATTAATGATTCTAGCATACAAAAATTAATATGTGAACTGATTACAGTTTCATATTATGGAGCTATACATACCAGTTAGGCCATTCTTTTAGTTATGTATGAGTAGCAATGGGCAAATAAAATACAACATTAACAAATTTTAAAGATTACATAGATAAAGTATATTTATTACAGAATGTTAAAGTTATTGTAAATAATGAAATTATTAGAGCTGTGGATAATTTTTTTTATAATGCAGGGAACTTGTGAAATTAACTGCCACTGGTTGGCCCATTTGCACAGCAGTAGCGCTAATGCCTGTGATGACCGTAATCCACACTCAGAAAAGAGCGCAGACCATTATGGGCCAGCTATGAGAGGAAGGACTGAGTGTCCCAGGACTGACCATCCCAGGGACTGCTTTCATTCCTCATGGAGTGGGGACACTTCTTCCACTACTTGACTGCTGCCTGGTGCAGACCATGTGGGAGTACTGCTGGGTAGCACAAGTATGGGAAAAGTTGTCAGCAGATGTCTGGCATGTTTGTGTGGCACAACACACATGTGTGCTTGTGGCACTGCACACCATAACCCCTGGGGAGAAAGAAAGCAGAGGTTGGAAGAACATGCTGGTCTCTTCCACCACTATGTGGTCCTGAGTAAGTGGTGGACAACCAGTAAGGTGTGAGAAGGTCAGTGATGGGGCTGGGGGTGATGTTACGCAGACATGTAAATGAGAAAATGCTTGGTTAAAAACATTTATAACCATGGATAACAAGGAATGACCCGAGTCAACTTGAATGATTATCACGCTAGACTGACAGCTGTCATCCATGGTCACTCTCTGAGCCATTTACCATCAGTGGCTGTTCTTGGATAATCATGGTTAAAGTCATGGACAAACCATGAATGACTATGGTAACTGACCATGTATCACCAAGTTAAAGGCATGGACAAACCATGAATGACTATGATTACTGACCGTGTATCACCATAGTGGTTTATTCGTTATCAACATAACAGTGAGGTGACACCTTTCCAGAGTAGGAAGCAGATCACAGCAACTGCACATGTACCCCTCCTTGCCCTCTGCAGGTATGATGCCATACATTCTGCAGCTCTGGGAGTCCTCCAAGTATTTAATGACATATGCAACTATGCCTCGGAGGGATCTCAGATCATAAGGATAGCCAGATAGGGTGTTATATTTGCTGATACTTCAGGAAACTAGGGAAAGGACTCAGGCATCAGGAGACCTTTTGATCAAACCATAACCTTTATTTCCCTTACAACATCATGTTTCCTAGAGTGTGTAGGATAGATAACAGTCACTTACCTCCACTAGATGGTCACCAAGGCTGCAACCTCCTGATACCAAAGAAATATATGGGAAGCCTTCTTGCTTCAAACTGACAGTGCAGCATATTTATTGACATCCAAAACACTTTCTAGTCTAACCTGGGACAGAGGGCAAATAACTGTTTTGTTCATTTGCTGGGGAAGACACAGTTAAACCATTGAACATTAGTTACAACAAGCAGTTAACCCCAGAAAGCAAACAGTTCCTTGTTGGGGTACAGGGATCTGGAGATCCCAAAGTTTCACTTTATTCAGGCAAAGGTCTAAACACATGCATCCATAACATGGAGATTACAGAGCATTTCCATTCAGTAACTCAGATTCTTCAGAATGGGGGGTAGTTCTGTAAGAGCAACAAAATCTGTGCCCTGGCATTCTTTTCTTGTCAGTCAGTGTCAGCGACTCAGTAGGTAGCACACTCGCCTCTGAGGTCAGGAGATCAGAGGCTGTGGGTTCAGTTCCCACATCTGGCACTTGTGTTAATATCCCAATATTGACACTGCAGTGCAGCATGAGGAGAGTGCTGCACTTCTGATGTGCCATCTTTCGGATGAGATGTTAAACTGAGGTCCCATCTGCCTGGACTGGTGGTAGTTCAGGTGGATGCTAAAGATCCCATGGCACTTATCGAAAAAAAGTAAGGGAGAATTTTTTATTGAGACTAGCTAAAATCACTTCTGTTACACAAACAGTTCATATTACAGACAATATAACACAGAAAATTCCAAACAAAAGAAAATTAACAAAATATCAGTGTTATGTATACAACTTGGATCTTTTCCCTTATGAATTCGTTTCTATATTTGAAGTTTGTCTTTCACCACATGGATTCTATGACCACACTGTTCCATCCTAAAACTTTTCTGCTGCCTATATAACCTTATCATCTATCTGTATAGATTCTCTGAGGTAATCCTAACCACCTGTTTCTAATAATGTCAGTATTTAAAGTTCTACTTTCATAATGCTAGATCCTAATTTCTTTTTCAATCATTTGAACCACTAGTGCCAGTAAAATCTATATTTGTTGTATGACAAATTTGCATCTAACTTGCCACAAAATAAATGTTATACAAGTTAACAATACCCATAGTGTTCCTTTGTCAAGCCTGTGTAATTTCTTTGAACAACCAGTTATTACCTCTTCATAAGTTAGTTCTTTCCAATATCTATTATTCCATTTATCGCTAATTTCAGACCAGACTTTCTGGGTATTGGGGCAGTGAATCAGAAAATGCTCAAGTGTTTCGACTTCCTGACTACAAGTATCCCTTGGGCACCACCTTTCTTCTAGACTTTTATGTTTAAATTGCCTTTCACATCTAACCTGCCATGGCTACAGAGCCACACAGTATCCCATATTTTGGGGGGAATTCTTTTGTCTGTGAGATATTCTCCCATCTTCTCATTAAAACCAGGTTGTACTCCTTTATATACTATATACTACACCAGCCTCCCCTTGTATTGTGCATATATTTTCTTCAGGGCCTGAAGCCTGTGTTACTGTTATGTTCCACCTCCTAATTTTCTCAACTACATGCAAAAAATAGTTCACCATGGGAACAACTGATTTTTTCAGTTTCTTAGGGGACTGTGCCCATACCTGTAATACTGTAACTATCCATAATGCAGCTACTTTTTTCCATTCTGCATTGTAAGGGGATTGAAACCCTGCAATATTAGTCTGAAAAAATAAACTATAAAAAACTAATTATATTTCAAAGGTTTATCCCCCCTTCCTTATATTCTTTGTACAGCCCTTCTCTTTTGATTGGATTTAACCTAGAGCCTCATATTAAAAGAAATACCATACCTAATATTTTTGTATCTAAATTACTAGGGGGTGGGAATATTACACACAAATAAGTAAATACTGGTAACAAAAAGGTTTTAACAATCATGACTTTTTTCTTTTTGGTTTGTTGCCAATTTTTCCATTTTAACACCTTTTCTAACCCTATAGTTATTTTCTCTGTCCAATTAATAGTGGCCATATCTCCTGACCCAAATTTTATCACCAAAACCATTATTTCAGAATTAGATATTTCAATTTCTCGTATGTGTTCCACAGCTTCTATTATATTACTCAGTTTGTATCCTTTGCTCTTAGTACAATTTACTCTAGCTCCAGTTACATCAGAGTAATGTTGTATTATATCAGAGCTTGCTCAACAGAAGTGCTGTCTGGCAACAGAAGCTCACATCATCTACGTAAGATATTGCCTTCACTATTGTATCTCCATTACTCAAAGTTATTTTCCACAGAGTTATATCTTGATTAATTAATTTCAACAAAGGATCAATGCTAAATATATATAACAAAGGACTGAGTGGGCAGCCTTACCTAACACCCTTGTTAATTTTAACCATCTGCCCCAAATGTCCATTAACTGTAGGTGTAGCTGCAGCTATTCTATAGATACTAGTTATCAAGCAATGAATTGTGGTATACGAAATGCTTTAAGACTTCTGTTAAGTAAATATGGGACACTTTATCAAAAGCTTGTTCCTGATCCAATGCAAGTAAAAAACCCTTAAGTTTTACATTATTCCCTAAGTTCACTATTTCCCTTAATAATAATAAGTTGTCCTGAATCCCTCTGCCTTTAATTGCACAAGTTTGACTTTGTTCTATCACAAAAGGGCTGTCTTCACTAAGCCGGGTATTTAACATTTTCATCAGGATCTTACTATCAGTGTTCATGATTGCAAGCAGTCTCCAATTTTTTAATAGTTCTCAGTCATTTATTTTTATAAATAAAAATCTGCATAGCTAGTCCCATCTGAGGGGTATGTAACCTGTGCCTAGCATTGCATTAAAAACTACTATCAATATTTCTCATTTTTCCTCAAAGTTTTATAAAATTCTGTGGTTAAACCATTGATCCCTGGAGAGGTTTTGTTTTTAGAGATCCTATAGTCTTATCAATTTCTTCTAATGTAATAGGAGCTGTTAAATTCTGTATAACACTGTTCAGTATCTTTGGAACCTTTACTCGCTTAAGTATATTTTGTATCTGTGGTATAGAAATGTCTGGTGCCAAATACAGAGACCTCATATAGGACAGTACTGTGTTCATAATTTCCTCTTGTGTTTTAACTGATTTTCCCTCCATAGTTTTTAAACCACTCATATATTTAGGTTCCACCTCATTTTACAACTTTCGAATATATCTCCTGAAGTAATTTTACCTGGGGTACTAATTTGATGTTAATGCAGTAAGGAAGCTGCTCTAGAATACTGCAGTTCTTCCATACTTTCTTTGATGTTTTTTTATTTGTTCTGTAAATACTCCATATCCCTTAATAGCTAGGGTATAGATTTTGTAAAGCTGGGCCCTCAAAGTTAG
This sequence comes from Neoceratodus forsteri, assembly GCA_016271365.2. NCBI lineage: Eukaryota > Metazoa > Chordata > Ceratodontiformes > Ceratodontidae > Neoceratodus > Neoceratodus forsteri. Next base: position 743,964,518 of record CM057449.1, read on the forward strand.
ATAAGATTAATACTGTTGTGTGTAATTCTCTTTAGCCATAGATATGAATTTCTGTTAACCTCCTTTTTTTGTATCCACCCACCATCTTCCTAAGTCATCTTCTAAACATGCTATTGATTGTCTGGCTTGCAGCAAATCTTGTATCTGTTCCTTACAGCTTTGATCTTGTAACAAGGTGTTAGTTCGTTTCCAATGACCTTTGCCCCTTGGGATTTCATGGGTAGCAGAAATTTGGGTAAGTACCATTAAGTGGTCTGAGTTTTCTATTGGAATAGTGTGGATTTGTAAAATATGAAGAGACTGTGAAGCAAAAATGAAATCTATCCTAGTAGCTGAATTATTCCTGCAATATGTATAACCACCAGTAGGGTAGATAGACCTGTAACAGTCTTTTAAACCTCCTTGTTCTATTGTGATGTTTAAAGCTCTAGAATCACAGAACTGTTTATTAGTTCTTGCTCCCCTGTCTTGTATGTCTTGGATGCAATTGAAGTTCCCAGCCCATATAACCTGTCGAGATGTAAAAGATAAGGTCTAATGATGTTAAATATATCAATTCTTTCCTTTTTCATTTGCTGGGCATACAAATGAATTAGTCTCCATGAAATGTCATGATACACAACATCTAGCAAAGCGCTCTTCCTGGATACAGGTCCAGCACCCTTGTTACCATAAAATTATATCCTGTAAAAGAATCCCTACCCTGTCACATACATTTGCCCCATAGAGTAGAAAGGCGGCTAACACCACAATTTACCAGCTGCTGAAATATCACTATTAGAAGATAACCACATGTCCTGGAGAAAACAAATGTCCAGCTGTAGGTCCTTTCTAAGAGAAAAAGTCATCACTCTCCTTCTGGGATTCTTAATGCTATTAACATTAAGCGATGAAATCTTTAAATCCCAAGAACACTGCATAATGTTAAGAACAAAAAGGAAAAACAGACTCCACATCTTTATTATGTTTTAGCTTGTTCTAACCTACAACTTCTCTGAGGTCTCACTCCATAATTCTTAGGCTTGGCTCTAGCTGCTTGTACTTTTTCTTCCAAGAGTTCATCTTCTGAATCTGACGTAACCCCTTGTTGAGAGGAAAAAGTGGAGGAGGTCTCTGAGTCTCCATCTGAGTCCTGTGGGTCTAAGGTCTCATATCAGTTTGTAAGTTTGATTGTCTGGGGAGAAACAGATGTTTTTGGTTGCTTTGCTTTCAGATTAGATTGTTTTATCCCCCCTTTTTTCATTTTAACCACCTGTAACGCTGGTGGAGGCATTATGTCTCTTTCTGTCTCTGGCCTAGAAATTTGAGTTGTGTTGACCTCAGAGGGAGGGGGGTTGTATGACATTCAACTCTCTGTTCTAGGCTTATAGGCTCCCCAGCTAGGCCTTCAGCAGTCCTTTCCTCCTCTGGGGGAGTTGCTCCCTTTGAGGTTTGTTCTTCAGGCTCTCCTTCTCTCGTCCCATCACTACCCTGGGTCTCAGCCCTGTGTTCATTTCAAAGTTGTCTGCTGTTAGTTTTTTGCTGCTTTTCTATGCTCATATTTTGTGTTTTATTAAGTATGTTGTCTTGAGCAGGGCGGTCTGATCTGTTATGAGTAGCCCATTCACAGTTTTTATAGCCGTGACCTATCTCATCACAAAGATTACATCTTAGTTCATTAGTACAATGTGCACTGTTGTGGCCAAATTCCAAACACAAGCTGCATTTGATCTTGTCACAGGCATTGTTAAGATGAGACAGGGCTCTGCACTTAAAACATGTTTTAGGTTGCCCTGCGTAGAAGCACTGACCTCTATCTCTTCCTAAAAAGAAAGAACTAGGCAAATGTTTAGGTCCATAAGGTCCCATTCTTAGTTTTACTCTGAACCTCCACCCTCCAGTCCACATGTGTTCATCTTCTAAGATAGGTGAGGGTTCTCCCAAAAGATCACTTTTCTGATTTAACCAATGTCTTATGTCGTTCACATTAATACCTTCATTCCTAAACAGAATTGTGACTTGTTTGATGGCAGGCTTTGTCAAAGGATTGCCCTAAAGAGTCATAAAGCAGTGTATTTTAGTTCTTCATAAGAGGCCCAAAATCTATCCAGGCCTACTGGGATTTTAAAACTGACATCGTATATGGTATCTCCAGGGGCATGTATAAGGGCATATATCTAATTCGAAAAGAAATGCATTGAATTTTTGATAAGTGTTTTTCCCACATATATCCTATCTGGGTTGCTCTCAAGTCCTCCCAGGTACTGTAAGCGCACCGCATTTTTCCTTGGGCTGGCATAGAATTCTGAAAAGTTTGTTCTCTGTTATGAAACTGTGCCCAAAGCTGTGGGACTTGCAATGCCTCTTTTTGTGTTTTATTTTGTGGGGCTTCTTCTTCCACTCTATCACCCCATGCTAAAATCTGTTCCCTAGGACTCGTATCACTGCCATCCATACTAACTTCCCTGGGGGTAGGGGGGTGCTAGGCCTCACATCTCTGAGTGTAAGTCCAAATCAGAAACAGTACAAAACATTATTGTTTCTGTTGCTGTTGCTTTTCCTCCTAGGTCTTTATTTTTATCTCTTATGTTATAGTCTGGGTCAGTTTGCCATACACCACTGCATTTAAACTGTCCATTTCATTGTTTAAAGGAGTTTGCTTTCCTTTTTCTCCTGTATGCATTTCAATATTTAAACTGTCTTTATCCCCCTGTTTATTTTTTTATTTTGCACATTATTAGTGTTTTTACTTACTGCAGTGCTTGTTGTTTTTAGACCTGGTTCATCATGTACCTCCATTTCTGGGGTTGAGTCTGTACTGCAACTGTATTTGACACTGGGCTTTGGTCGCTGTTCAAGCAGCTTGTTTGATGTGACTGCATCACAGTTTCCAGCTTCCAAACTGACAGCGCCTTGCTGCACTGAACACTTTTCCACATAACGTTCAGCAATCTGCAGACCTGTGCTTCGCTCCGTTTCCTCTTCCGATGCTTTTAAGAGGCGTAGCAATCTCTTCCTTTGTTCTAGTAATAGTTTTTTTACCAGAATATCTTCCATAAGAACCTCTTTGCTATCGGACTGCATTTCAACAAGTAACACTTCAGAGTCTCCTTCTACCGGCAGTTGTATCTCCTCAGCTGAACCTGCAGGTAGGGAGAACTGCTCACCTGCATGTACATCAGCCTCCATTGCCACATCAGCACTTCCTCCTCCTCCTCCTCCTCCTCTGTCTGGCACCAAACAGGGCTGCTCCATTCTGCTTCCAGGAAGTCAAACCCCCTGCTGGCAGAGATGGGGAATTTCCCTGGTGTCCAGGCCAAATTTCTCCCATTCACTAAAAAATACCACCAACAGCTTAATCTGGTTCAATTTCAGTTGTTTACCATCTGTATTCCCCCTCCCCCCGGTCACCCCTGAAAAAGGGACTTCTAGGCCAAGTGGACTTACCGGGTCAACAAAATTCAATAAATAAATAAATAAATGAATACATTTTTTTTTGACAGTTAAAGGTGGGTGGCTCTAAACAACCCATAACTGGTTAATCATGCCACTTAATTCCGATGATAAGTTGTGAACCCTTTAGGGGCCAGTCACAGGGCTCCATTCAGAGTTGTGACTTTCAGAACACATGTCAAAGTTGGGCAGCTCTTGGGCTAGTTAGCAAATGAAAAAGTTACTCTCTAGGATATCTAGGGCATGGTGCAGTACCCATGTGTCATGGGGACACCTGCCATCTGCCATCTAGCAGAGACCATAAATACTGTGGGGCTGACTGCCCTGGAGCTGCTTAGGCCATGTTTGGTTCAGGACCTCCATGGACCAGTGCATTTCAGGATGTCAGGGTGATGATCCAAAACTTGGTGGACATGTACCCCAGGATCTGGCCCTTAGCCTCTCTCTAGACACATGGGACCCAACTTTACAAGGTTGATGCAAGGCTTGCATCAAACTCTGCATCAACTGCAATGTTTGCTGCAGCTGCGCCAAATTTTAGAACATCTGGCGCAGCTACAACATTTTACTCAATTTACCCAGCTTGCAAAAAGCTTTGGCACAAGCCGTGTAAAATGTGTCCCCTATGGATGCAAAGTTAGACCAGGGGAGAGCTGGTCTAACTCCCTGCACCTGGCACAAGGGACTTGTGGCAGGGGGTTTGTGGCAGGTGGCTATTAAAATTGTGCTTGCCACAATGTTTGACGCAAGTCACCACTTGCATCCACTGTACTGCCACAAGTCCCTTGTGATGATCTAAACACTTTATAAAATCAGGCTCATACTGTTGCAGCTGGAGCATACTCTGACCAGGTATGCCTTTCCCTCAGATTGATAGATTGTTGAGCTGAAACCCTTTCTCCCCAACTAAATGCTAACATTTTATTCCCTCTTCAACTTCTGTGCTTGGGGCTAACTTATTTTCTGCAGCACATGGCTTTCTGCAACTCGTCAACCCCTTACATGACTTTAGAGGGCAACATCCAACTGAACACACCATAGTTAACAACAGAGGGCTGGGTTATACTCCCTCAACTGAAATAATTGATGTTCTTATTAAGGCACCAGCCACCTAGGAAGAGAAGCAAACCCTACCTAATGGCCCCTCAGGTGGTGATCTACCATAACACAACCTACTGTAAGTAGTCTAGTCCCTCTAGTATGAAAGAGAGAGGAACCCAGATTATATACATAGAAACATACACAGTGGAGCTTGCTATGATGCAATGCAATACTGAAGCATTCTGCAGCAGGGTTGCTGCAGGAAACAAAGCAATTTCAATTGCAGTTAATCTCTTTTGTCAGGAAGTAACCTGAGACACTGCAGTGCATCCTGGCTGGCTCCAATGTACAGTATATAATTACATATATAGTGAAACCTGCCATTATGCAATGCTGAATATTGCAGAATTCTGAAGAATCATTTTACTGTATGAAACAAGGCAAGTAATCTTTTTTGTCATGGAAGAATCTGTGACACTGGCTGGCTCCACTGTACACATATATATTGCATGCAAAAGTAGCCTTATATACAGCAGAGCCAGCCAGGCTGCAATGCAGTAACTCAGTCAATTCATTGTCACAAAATATTGCATGACAAAAGGGCTTAATTGCCTTTGAATTAAAATGGTCCCCGCAGCATACTGCACCATTTTGCTGTAATACAGCAAGGTACTGCATTGCATTCTGGCTTGTGCCACTGTAGAATTCATACAATCTCATCAAACAGTTACCCCAAATAATGTCTTCTGATTTATAAATGCATATACAGAATCCATGCACATATAAGACTGGAAACGTGTTCACCTCCCCTCCCTGTGTGTTCAAATATATTACATTCCTCCCAATCACCCAATGGATCTCTGGCATGATGGCTCAATAGCTGTCACCAACTCTGGACCACAGTGGAAGGAGCAAGCTTACATCTCTTCATAGACAAAGCGCCTTCCTAACTCTTCCCAGTTTGGCAGTCTGGTCTCCCCCCCACCCACGACCCAACTCCAACACTCCTAGGTTTTTAACAGTTAATTTTCTAATTTTAAGCAAGGACTGCTTTGCCAGTAGCTATCCCCCCATGCAGGGCTATTCTGAAATCTAAAAGGCACCCTGACATTTCTGACCATGCAATGCTCTGCAAACAATTCTTGTAACATTAAAAACATTGATAATAACAGGTAACACATGGTTTACTGTTCTTTCAGGATAGTGGCAAGGAACAATAAAACCAGTCCACATTACAATCCCATCTTACTGCCTGTGGGCATAGTCTGTGAAATAATCTCCCTAAACTGGTCAGGTCTCATACTTTATTGAAAGAAAACAGTACTTTCAAAGTCAGGCATGAACAAATAGTTTCTTACACAGCCATGGGCCTTAGGGGATTCTGTGGCACAGCATCAGACCCAGGTGACTCAGCTTTCACAGATGCATTGAACAAAACATTTGGCACAGCAACAGGTACATAAAACATCTTGCATGCAGGCTCATCCCAGTCACTCCTCTCTAAAAGGGGAAACAGGGCACTCATTTCCTTCATCTTTATTTTTCTTTACTTTCCCAAGCCAATGTGCCACTTGGAAATTATACCTCACAATACTTTCAGCATAACGATCTGAGCCTAACGTAGCACACTATAAAGTGCCAGACCATACACAGATGTTCACCATGGAGGCCCAATCAGCAACATTTCAGAGTACTGGATATACCCCAGGTATGGTAATCTTCTTCTGTTTCTAACTCTTTGTTTATTCATTTTGTACAAAACAAGTACAGAACAGACCCAGAGAAAGGCATACAATGTATCTGATCACATGCAACTTCATATAGGTGGGTTAAAAGTCGATCTTCTTTTTGTTACCACATGTGGGAGAGTTATCAAGATTTACATAACCACAACAAATGTTCAGCAATGAGCTCATTGCCGTCAGTGCCATCCTGATTTAGTAACACTGCATGTTCGCCCTTAAAATACCAACCCTCAGGGTTTTTAACAAGTTCTCAATATTTATTATTTTAAAGGAGTCCTAGTATCCTCATTGGGGCTTCCAGAGCCTGTTATAAATGGAGTGAGTAATCTTACACCAAACCAGTAATCAATCCTTTACACTTACTGTGGTGTGGTTTTATTTATTGTACCCCAATGGAGTATTACACCTGAGACAGTCACTTACCATGCCATAAAACAGTCGTCATACTGCCTGATTCATGTGCTGAGCAGACACCCTCGTCCCCACATGTGATGGAGCTCTTACAAGCTCCACTACAGCATGCTTGGAGGCTAGCACATGGCAAAGTGCTATTTTAGAAACTTCTTGAGTTGGCTGTAGGATGGAAAAGTTTGCAGCATATAAAGCAATAACAGTCTCTAAGTATAAATCTTATAGCTGCATTTTGTCTCAGTATCTCATTTTGACACATAGCACTTAGCAATGGCATTTCAAAAAATGCTCCTTGCTAAGTATTACAATATGCTTTACAGGAATGAACTCTTTAGGTAATTCAGGCCTAAAGAAATAAACCCATGTAAACAGTTCTCAATGGAGCTGAAGTCCTGACACCGTATATAACATTACAGTAGATGTCTACTTATAACAGTTCTACTAGAGGATGGGCTTCTAGCAGCTGCTACATTATTGGTCCCCTGGCATTCTGTATCCGCCTTACTACAAATGTGAGTGTAAAGCGATTATTCACGGCTGCAATATACCAACAGTGTGCTTCAGGCACTAATTTGCACCTGAAGCAAATATTCAGTGGCAGTACCTTATGTGGAGTTGCTGGGAAAAAAATGGCTGACATTTGAAAATGAAATTAGTAGATGGCACCGAAGTATGGAATGTGCTCTGTCCAGGTTGGCAGGGACTTACTTTTAGCCATTGGTAGTGTTCTGTTAATGCAATTGCTAGAATCAAACATTGGTCAATCAGGACACAGGGATTTCCTTACCCATTTTACAGTATATACATCTCTACCAGTTACCACATGGATTTTAAGGCATAAATCTCAGTGCAAAGCCGCATGAGTGGTAATGACGAGGTCCACAGAATTTCGTTATGTGATGCTTTGCGAATTTCCTGACTTTATGTAGGGTAGTGACGCTTCACATAGTTCTTCACTTGGCAAAGTGTCTGCTTCAACCAGAAAATGCTATGCAGGGTGCCACTTCACTGGCAAAGGTGTCAGTGAAGTACCACTATGTGTAGTCTTTGCTGGGTGATACAGCAGTTTGCAAGTGAAAAATATAAATTATTCATTTTGTTCTGTATTTGAAGTTAAAAAAGTTTGAAAAGCTAGCAACCTCCTCCCAGTGTAAGTAATATTCCCTGACACCCAGACTGTTTACTGATAGATCCCCCAGCCCTTCACCCTCTAGCACCCTCCTTCCTCCTCCTTCTTGTGTTGCTGAAGTTTCTTATAATAAAATTTATAATAATAATATATCCTTTCCCCTCGCCCATGCCACATCTGCAAAATACTGGTTCACCCACATCTGTGCATGAAAAACTTCCACGCTGTCAATGAGGGCACAGACAAAAGATTGCCCAGCAGGTGAGCGAAAAGGAACCGGTTACCTGCCACCAGACTACACGGTGTGTGCATAATTTTCTACACTTCCATATTATGGTGCTGTAATGATGGCACTCTGTTAATGGTATACACTCTGTCCCCATTGTCCAAAAATATGGTGATAAACCCCACCCTACCAAACTTCACTCCCCCAAGCTCCCAAGTAGGCAGTGGATAAATAATTATTTAAAACATTTTAAAAAAGAAAATGTTCCCACATTCATCAATGTCCTTCAGTGGAATGAATGAAGGATGTTCTTGCCTATAGTAACACCTGCTTACCCCTGGCAAACAGAACCGTAACAGGCAAGTAGCCAAGCAGCTGCAACAGATAACAAGGGCCTTGAGACTACAGGCCAGCAGGAGGAGCACAGCTATAGACAGAAAATAGAAACCCTGATGGGCCAGCTTCCTTGCCTGCCAAATGCCCCAGCCAGAGAGCAGGTACCCAGAGGGTGATGTACTGCCACCTCAGAAGGTTGGAGAGGGATGTGAGGGGCATCTACATGGGCTTCCAGGGCATTCATAAAGGCCAGCAACACATTTTCAGGTAGCTGAAGGGACTACACAGGTGCCAGAGTCCAGCAGTACCCCTTCCCATCCCACCAGTACCAGCAACATCACTAGCATAGTGAATGGGAATTACAGTCCTTAGTCCATTTGAACATGTCTATTTTGTAAATGTTTTTCTTGCTGCCTTGTTTGTCAGTGTCATTCTTGTTTGTTTTTTCTACTAAAATAGTTTTGTTAAAAAAAATCAAAGTTTCTTGTGTTGATTATGATTGTATTGATAGAGGCAGCTAGTGACTGCCATTGTACCAGTACAGGCAGGTACCCCACCAGCACCAGCACCAGCACCACCAAAACCCAAGAAAGAAGCTGTTCTGCATCACTGATGCTGAATTGAAAATGTCTGCTTCTTATAAAAATTCTGTTTAAATAGTGTTTTCCTTGTACATAGTTGTATGGTTTTTCATGGGCAAAAACTGTAGTGGGGTTGTGCAGGGGCAAAAACTGTAGTGATATTCAAGAGGCATAGGATAGGCATAAGGGAACCTTAGTAGTAAGGAAAGATGGGGGAAAAGCCAGAGAGCAAGTAGGGTCTGCAGTGTTACAGTAGGTAAGGAAAATGGGCAGACTAGGTGGGCCAATCGGTCCTTATTTGCCATTAATTTGTATGTTTCTGTGTTTTTCATAGTTGTTATTCTGTCTCTTATACGAAATCTTTTTTTTTTTTTTTTTTAAGTGTTTGTTGCGCTGACTGTGATTGTCATTGTTCTGATACTGGAGCACCATAAGTGATGGGCGTGGAAGGAGGCACAACACTGGGACTGGCAGTAAGAAAGATGCCTGAGTGACCATTTCAGAGCAGTCATTTAACACTGCAACATTCGGTGGCTTGGTGTTGCATCACGGCAATGAATGTCCACATCAATGCCTACCACCAACATGGTGGTCTGGCAGACCATTGGTGCAGCAGTAATTTTACCACACATGTTGCTGGTAATCTAAGCTGTAACTGTTTAGGTGTTTAGTAGTATTTTTGTGCATTGGTGTATCAGCAGAATTTTCAAAGTAATGTGTTCTGGGGGCCCTTTTAAGAATCATAGTCTTCTAGCGCTTTAAAATTTTTCAAACTTTTATTGATTTCCCCTACGTTTTACTCTGTGCCAGATCTTGTTCATGGGTTCATTTCTTCTTTTAATCTAGCTAAAAGTATTCATAAATGTTATCTTTCCATTCTCAGTTTTCTTTTTACAAAGTTTAATTTATACATTTATTCTGTACCGACACATACCAATCCTAAGGTTGTCATCACCAGGTTTTCTGTCCTGCTTTTTATTCTTAGTTTAAACAACAGTCTGTATTAATCCTGTTTGAGGTATTTGCTTCTGTAATTTAAAAAAGAAGAATACAAGACATTTACAGTTGCTGTGACTGAAACGTTTGCTGGCAAATTATTTTAATTCTATGCTGCCTAACAGGCTTCTCACTTTTTAACTGTGCATTGCCATATGTTTGTTTTGGTTTTTAAGCTGCTTAAGGTGGAGACTTTCTGGCATTTGCCCTTTACTGTTGAGACATAAAATGATTCATACATTTTTTACTTTGCCAATTCATGGAGCTTGCTTAGTATACAACTCAGTTTACTTTTTTCATTCTTAAATGCTTTGTAAAGTTTTAAGGACTTACCTCCACCTTGCTTTTTATCTCCAAATCCTTTAAATTCATTACTGTGCAGTGAAAGACACTTGCTGCTTCTCCTGTGGGCCTGTGCACTGTTGCCTCTTGCCCGTTTTTGTGCTAACCTCGGTCACCCTAGTTATGACATCATAACCAGGTGCCGAGTGTTTTCGCACATGTGAGCATGTGCGGTCCGTTGCTATGCAACAGTACACTATCACATGGTTAGGCGATAGGTTAGGGCACAAAAACAGGCTTGTACATTTGCCTGGCTTCATTTCAGTTAGTACTGTCTGTTTTATGTGTGATGTTGCTTTGCAGGGTCCTGTGGTGTCTATGCGTGGGGGCTGGTGCAGTGAGAGAAGGATCAGATTTTAGATCTCTATGTGTCCTTTATGTGCTTATCGGTGGGAGGTCAATGGTGATTTGACCTTCTAGATGTCTTAGTGCTATGAATGGACTTCCGGTCATTTCAGTTTGTGCATCTAGTTTCTTTAATAGTGACTCAACACTAAGCAGCAATATACTCTCATATGATTTGTGGAAGGTCTGCACCCAAGAGGCACCTCTGAAACTTGGTGGCCCCTCTTACAGCCACCCGGCCGCCACCCACCTGGGCACTCTCTTCTACTTGCCTCCTGGAACCCAAAGTCAGATCCCGAAACAAGGACTCCGCACCAGAGCAGCGCCTCTGAAACTCAGCGGCCCCTTTTACGGCCACCCACAGCCGCCGCCCACCTGGACACACTCTCTTCTACCCGCCCTCCTGGAACCCAAAGCCGGATCCCGAAACAAGGACTCTGCACCTGAGCGGGGCCTCTGAAACTCAGCGGCCCCTCTTACGGCCACCCACGGCTGCCACCCGCCTGGACGCACTCTCTTCTACCCGCCCTCCTGGAACCCAAAGCCAGTTCCCAAAACAAGGTATGGTCGCTGTTTGCTTGCTCAAGTCATGGAGAGATGGCCGTCTCCTGATTGGTGTGGCACTGTGCTACTGGAGCCTGATTGGTCCAGCCTGCACCTCTGACTTCTCCTGATTGGAGAGCCTTTTCAACCTTCAGCACCATTGATTTTACTTGCTCTCCCACTGCTAACTACAGTCTCTTTTTCCCTCCCCCATCCCTCCCAGGCCTCCTTTAAATAGTCTCCAGCCTGCCCTCCTCTCTTAACTCTCTTTCATTGGCTCTGTTTTTCCTCCCCATCTCTTCAAATGTGCTGGCAAGCTGGATGTTACTGAATTAGTAGCTCTGCCCTCCTACAAGTTTTTCTCCTTGGTCGTCTGTTTTCCTTAAATTTCCCATCCATATTACCTGGTACTGACGAATAGTATCTACTTACCTCGGTCCCATCTCCAATTCCCACAGTCTCTGCCTCGTCTCACAGAAGCATAACAGTTTTCTCAGGCATAACACCTCATCATTCCTGCCGACTAAAATGACTCAGTGCCTGATGATGGTTTTTTTTCTCTCCTCTATCCCATCACTCCACCTGTTGCTATTAAATATACCTCCAGCTACTCTGGTAATCCCTCCCCTCCCTTCCCATGATTTCTATTTCTCTAACCTCTTTGTGGTACCCAATGCGCGCTGTGACTCCACTCCTTTTCTACTACTTAAGGCATGGTCCAACATTGTCTTTCAGGTCTTCATAAATTACCACCTTCGCTTTCAGACCCTATACCCTTTCACCATCTCAGACTTTGGTATTTGCTCTTTATATGGCCATTCTGCTCTCTGGTGACATACAGCTAAACCCGGGCCAGTTAACCCGCATATAACCTAATAGCAACACAAAAGGCCTAAGTTTGCTCACCTTAACATCAGGGGCCTTATGCACAATCTGTCGGAACTAGAATCTTTGACCTTTCCGTTAAATTATAAACTTTTTAAGTCAGAGATAGATGTTTATGGACTTAATTGGCAGCAAGATTCTCTCCGATACCTAGGAATAGAATTAGCCGTAACCCTAACCAAGTTATCAGGTTGAATTTGGACACTTTGGTAAATATGATTGCTCAAGATTTAAATAGATGGGCTTCTCTTCCCATTTCATTGTGGGGGAAAATAAACCTCATTAAAATGAACGTATTTCCACGCTTATTATACCCTCTCTCCATGCTTAATATATGGCTCCCTCTATCCTGGTTTAAGAAACTACGATCTTTATTTACTAAATTTCTCTGGTCAAATAAATCCTCCTGAATAGCTTATCACACTTTGGTGCTCCCTAAGAACAAAGGAGGCTTGAGACTGCCTAACGTTCTTCTGTATTTCTGGGCATCCCATATTAATAAGTGCATGAGATGGATATCTCAGGGAGATTTATGTAGGGCCCCGGCCTGGCTTAAAATTGAATTAGCGCTGATATGTTCACTAGGCCTAAACCCTGAGGGACTGCTGCATATTAAGGAGAGCCTCCTCCCCTTAAAACTCAAAAACTTGATAATTTTCATATCCCTAAAAATCCGTTCACAGGTCTGCAAGTTCTTTAAATATAATCACTTTAAGGATCTGAATCAACCTATTATAGGCAATCTTAGTCTTAAAATTGTAGGTAAACTGATTCCCCAATCATGGCTCTCAATACCCCAGATCTGGAAGTCTCCAGCCTTATTGACAACCATATTTGGATGTCAAATCAGGAAATTATGGCCAAGCTTGGCATCTCCAATAGACATACTTTCAAGGTTATTCAACTCAGGCATGCTTTAGTACGTGCTTTTGGCCATATACCTTGGACAGACCACCCTATAGCCTTCCGTAAAGAACTAAGCGTGCTAAGTGGTGGCCCCAAGGCGGTATCCAAAATTTATAATATATTGACTGGCTGGAAGTGGCCAGACAATTTTGGCCCAACGGGGCTGTGGGAATCCTTCTTCCCTGGCCAGAACATTAACTGGACGGTTATCTGGTATACCTCTCATAAATTAATCAAACAGGATAGGTTAAGGATAAGGCAACTTTTTATATTACACAATGCTTATTATACACCTTGTAAATTGGTGAAGCTGGGACTAAAGGTTTCCAATATATGTGTAACATGTCAACAGCAGGAGGTGAATTTACTCCATATTTTCTGGGTGTGCCAGAAAGTAACCCCATTATTGTACAAGATTATGCAATCGTCAGACCCCCTTTTGGGTCTCAAGGACTTATTTACTCCTGAAATTTGTCTTTTAGGAGACCTTTCTGGCATCAGAATTCGTAACCGGAAGTATCATATAACACTTATTGCTATGTCTGTCAAGAAGTTGGTTTTAAGGCATTGGCTTGACCAGCAAGAAATCTCCTATGATGAATGGTTAACTGAAATCTTAGCAAACTTGCGTACTGAGAAAACTATTGCTAATTTGAACAATACAATGAATAGGTTTAAAAAGATATGGGACCCCTTTTATGCTCTTTACTCACTGTAAAGTAACTTAAAAGTGATATGTGTAATATAGGATCTAGTGATTAACTTAGACAGGATAAATCTTAGCAGGGTATGATGTTTTAAACTGTACCTAGTAGATATGGGTAGGGGGTAAGTGGGTTAGGATAGGTAGGGATTTAGTGTAGGGATGAGGCAGATTCATGTGTTAGTAATGTTTAATATAAATGATTTGTATGTATGTATATCTGCCTGATTTGTGTTGTCGGTAAAATGATTAATAAACTTTAAACTACAAAAAAAAAAGAATCTTGGACCTTCCTCTACAAGCCTGACATAATTTGCTTAACTGAAACCTGGCTCAAACCCTCCACCCCTGACACTGTTTGCTCCCTCCCATCCTACAATCTCCTAAAACAGGACCGACCTGCAACCAAGAGGGGTGGCAGCACAGCTATTTATTTTAAAAATCACCTTCAGCTCTCTGCTATTAACTCACCTCCCCTTCTACACTGTGAAGCCCTTCATGCCCGTCTCACACTCGGGACCAAACTACTTCATATTGTCTGTGTTTACAACCCCCCTAAAGGTGGCCAAAGAGGACTGGATGAACTACTGGCTTAAACCTCACTCTTATTCGGAAGAAATGAAGTTCTCATACTCGGAGACCTAAACATAAACTGGCTGGAAGCTCACAGACCCTATCCCTAACAGACTAGAAAGTTCAAACCTGCACAGCTGATCTCTGAACCTACAAGGGCAGTCACCCACTCCAACTCCAGAACATTACTGGACTGGATAATGGCTAACCTCCCAGAACACATAGTCAACTCAGGCGTACTAGCTGGCGCCATCACTGACCACTCCTCCACTTTCTGTGTCTGGGGTAAGGGAGGTCAGAACCTACACAGCCAGGTACATCTTCTTTCCACAACTATGCTGATTTTGACTCTCAGGCGTTCTTGCAGGACATTGCTAGCACTGATTGGTCCTCTCTCTATGAGTCAAGTAATACCACTCTGCTCTGTCTCTTTCTGACCCACTTCCAAAGCGCTGCAGGACAAGCACTGCCACATAATGTCGTCGGGTAAAAAACAGACAAACCCAATCGCTAAAATCTGATCTACTCAGTAAACTCCGCCTTAGAGATAAAAGCTGGCTCCGTTTCAGATGCACTGGCCTAGCCACTGACCTTACCACCTACAGGACTATGCGTATTGCCTGCAAAAAGGAGATCAAACAGGCCAAAAGCTCCTACTGCAAAGACCTCTTAATGAACTCCTATTGTGACTCCAGGAAATTCTGGTCCCACATTAAGTTCTTTCTTGGCTCAAACTTATCCTCCACCCCTAGTGAAATGGTACTAAATGGAGTCCATTGCAACAATCTACACACTATTGCCAACTTTTTCAATGAAAAATTCTCTGACCTAACAAACTATACCTCCACCTTCCCCTCCAACCTGACCTTAACATATCCAGCAAATGCCTCTGGCCCAAACCTTCTCTTTAAATCTGTCTCCAGACTTGATGTACTGAAATTGCTGAATAATATCTCTGAGCATACGGCTGCCTGTTCTGACAATGTTGAGCCCAAACTCCTTAAACTAGCTGCACCGTTCATAGCTGCTTCCTTAGCCAAAATCTTCACCCTCTCCTTATGCCAGGGACATGTCCCTGAAATCTGGAAGATGGCAAGGATTACCCCTGGTCTTAAAAAAGGTGACCCAAAGGACCCCTCAAACTACAGGCCAATTGCTATCTTGTCTGTTCTCAGGAAGATCCTTGAAAAGCTTGTTGTTAACCAAACTGTTGAGTTCCTCCAAAAATGACCTATTAAACTCTGCCCAGTCTGTAAGGGCCATAGTACTACCACTGCTCCACTCAAATTCACATCCGATGCCCAGATGGCCATGGACTCTGCTTCTCTCACAGGGGCTATCTTCATTGATATGACCAAGGCCTTTGACCTAGTTGACTGCCCTATCCTCATTGACACACTGCAATCATTAAGTTTCTCACCCAATGTTATGAACTGGTTCAAAAGCTACCTGACTGACCGAACACAATTTGTGAAGTACAACTCCACCCTCTCTGACAAGGCCATGACTAACATTGGAGTACCCCAGGGGTCCATATTTGGCCCTTTGCTTTTTTCTATCTTTATTAACAGTATCACCTCAAACCTTATGAACACTAGCTCCCTATTGTATGCAGATGACGTAGTGCTGTACTCTAGCACCAAATGCATTGAGGATATAAACCTGAAGCTCTCCCACAATTTTCAACTACTCCAGCTGTGGCTGGTTACACACAAACTTGTCCTAAATGAAACAAAGACCCAAGCTATGCTCTTGGATCCAATTTTAAACTTAAATACTCCCAGAGCAAGTTTAAAGTCTCCACGATCAGTGGCACCTCAGTAGAAGTTGTTAACTCTTTTAAGTACCTGGGGGTCACATTGGATCCATTACTAAACTATGATCTCCACATTCAGAGGACCTGCAAATCTGTGAACTCTAAACTTGGAGCTGCCTATCGAACCAGCTATGCCCTCACCCCATCTGCCAGGCTTGCTGTAGCCCATGGGATACTACTGCCATCACTTAGCTATGGGTCAGCTACCTACATTTCTGCAAGCAAATCAAGTCTTCACAAATGGGATGTTTCCTATAATAATATATGTCGCTATGCATCCTCCTCTCATCGGCTGAAACACCACTGCCTCCTCTACTCTGACCTTGGTTGGCTTCCTCCTCAGGCGTCAAGGCTTTACTCTTTCGGCTCCCTCATTGACAATATAATTAGGACCCAGATATCTAAACCCCTAGTGGTACTCTTCCAAAGTCAGGCCTCCTGCTATGACCTTCGCTCTGCTGACAATACCCCTGTCTGTATCCCTAGATATGCTACCACAATGGGCTCTAGTGCTCTTGCCTGTCAGGCCCCCTAGTACTGGAACTCCCTCCCTTCAACCATTCGTAAAGCTCTTCACACTCCTGCTTTAAGGAAGCACTGCACCACCAGCTCATATCTTCCTGTACTTGCTCCTGTTTCAAACCTCCATAGACACAAGGTTCTTTCTGACTCCCCTCGCCTCCCGTTTAATTTTGACCACATTCCTGCCTCAGCACTTTCTCTCAGCCTGACAGGATTACTCCCTCACCCTGCTGTTTTGCACTTCCTAATCACTTTCCTCACACCCTCTCTATCTTTTTCCCTCCACTGCAACTTGCTACTACTTACTTCCCTTACTTTCTTCTTTCTATCAGACCTGCTCTGGTCATCAAAAGATTACTTTCTCCATTTCTTCCTCTCTTATCTACCTAGTCATTGTCTTCTAAAGTGACACTGCATTTTTTGTAATTTATTTTACTCCTAATGTTAGTATAAGCCCTAATTTTTCTTGAAATTGTTTGTGCTGCTTACACTTACCTGTGATACTGTATTGCCTATGTTTGCTACCTGCTTGTATATACCCATCACTTTGACTATTTCTAGAATGTACTGTTACTGTTGCTTTCCAGAAGTTTGTTTTGTATTCTCCTGGGTCATGCCTGAAAATAGTCATTGCTATGGCTAGCGCACCTGCCCAGTAAACAAAAACTAAATAAAAATAAATAAATAAATAAAATCGGTAGGGGCTAAAACAGGTTTGTTCATTTGCCTGGCTTCATTTCAGTTGATGTTAGTCTGTTTAGTGTGTAATGTTGTTTCATGAGGTCCTGGTTGCCTGTCTATGGGGGTTAGTGCTATGGGGATCAGGTTTCAGATTTCAATATGTCCTTATGTATTTAGAGATGGGAGGTCAATCGTGATTTGACCTTCCATGTGTACCATTGGTTGTGCACTTTGTGTTACTATTTAGATTTATTTTACCAGGGTGTGATTCCTTAGTATTATGAATGGACTCTAGGACATTTCAGTTACACCAATTAGTACCTTTTTGTACTGAGTGTGGGTTTGTTCTCTGGTTAGATTCTGATTTGATGGAGAAATTTGGAGATTTGGACCAGTAAAGTTCTATTTCTTCCTTGTTGGCATACCATGAATGTGAATTCTTATTTTTTGCCTGTTTATTTGTCTTAAAATAAACATTTTCTATGCATTTTAACATCTCTCGACATTGTTGTATATAACATTATGTTATGATAAAATCAGTTTATACATGCTTAACATGCTTTCACTTTAATGCATTTTGTTGATACAGTTGAACATAGCAGTTTATTTTGCTGTTAAATACATTTATGCACCACATATTTGATTTTTAAGCTTAGTTTCTTGTCCCATATTTTTTACATCAGTAAACATCGCTGTATTTCATACTTAAAATGCACTTATTTTCAGTTTTACATTTCATGTGGTTAAGTCCTTAGAGTATCTTTTGTGTGCATGTTCTGTATTTCTAACTCATGATACCCTTTACCAAGTTCCATATCCTGTTGTACATTGCATGTTATAGTGTGCTCAAAAAAGTCTGTGCTGTGCTGATGCTATTGCCGTGTTGTGTTAATGCCATTGCTCTGGATGCCTTGCCTGTATTTGGTTATCTTTGCTTAGCTGCATGCTCCCCAATTGGTTTCTACATTCATGCCAATATTTTGTTCCAGTGTTTTCATATTGAATATCCAGTGCATTTCAGTGCTTAGTAACATGTCCCTAAAATTTCCACCTCTTTCTGGGAGAAATACTTTTTCTAATCTCCCAAATCTCAAGGAGGCTCCACTGTGGCCAGCTTTTGTAACGTGTGTTGCTACTGGAGAGTTTTTATCCTTCCTTCTTATGTCCCCCCATATGCTCTTGTATCCTTGTTTTGAGCATTCTGCTTGTTTGTCCGACATATAGCATATCACAGAGGCACTATATGATGTATATTGCTCCTTCTGTTGTGCAGTCTATGCGTTGTTTTATCTGGTGTCTTTGTCCTGTGTGTGGGTGTATGAATATTTGTTTTTTAGAGGTGTGGTTGCACACTGAGTATTTCCCACATGGTACCATTCCTGGTGCCAGTGGGCCCAGTGTTAGTTGAATTTGTTGTGGTTCTGGTTGTTTGTACTGTGATCTGACTAGTTGATCTTTTATGTTTTTAACTTTTTTGGCTGCTATGATGGGTCTCGTTAATTCTGGAATGTGTTTGCTCTCAATTTGGACTAGATGTCAGTGCTTATTTACTGTTTTTCTAATCTCTGGCATTTTGTGGTTGTATTTTGTCACTAGTACCACTCTTCGATTACTTTCCTGTGGTTTCTTTGCTTTCAAGAAATCCGACCTGTCCTTCTGCTCTATCTGTCTCTCTGCTGTCTGTAGGGTGTGTTCTGGATATCCTCTGTTCCAAAAATCTGTTTATCATGTTGTTGGTCTCTTTCTTTAAGTCTCTTTCTGTGCTACAGTTTCTCTTGACTCTAGTCAGTTGGGAGTAAGGTATGGTATTTTTTCAGTTTTCTCTCATGGAAGCTACTTCCATGGAGTACAGTGTTCCTGTCCGCTTCCTTTCTGTATAATGAGGTCTCTAGTCTAATGTTTTCCTTTTTTTGATTAATAGATCTAAATATGGTATTTCATCTCTTTGTACATTCATAGTGAATTTGAGGTTGGTATCCTTCCTCTTTAGTTCCTCATGGAAATTTATAAGTTCTTCTGGGCTGCCTTCCCATATCAAAAACATTTTGTCAATGTATCGTAGCCAGGTGTGTATCTTGGTGTCTCCTCTATTGTGTATGTGGTGTCTCTCAAAGTTGTCCATGTAGGCATTGGTGTAGGCTGGGGCCATGGTGGAGCCAATGGCCGTGCCTTTACACTGTTCACAGTATATTCTGTCAAATTCAAAATAGCTTTTTGTGAATATTATTTCTGTCATTTCTTGGAGAATCTGTGTTTTTGGTTTACTCCCTATTGGTCTTGTGTCCAGTAAATTGCCTATACATTGGATCCCTTCTTAGTGTGGTATAGACGTATATAAGTCTGCTACATCTAATGTGACTAGTAGGCTGTTTTCTTTGAGTCCTATGTCTGAGGTGCTACGCATTTTTAAAATCATGTCGGTCATTTCTTTTATATATGATTTGGTTTTCTCAACTAGTGGCTGCAAATGGATGTTAATGTATGTAGAAAGTGGTTGAATATGGAGTCATTTCCGAGACTATCGGTCTGCTGGGTGGACATGTGGGATTTTATGGATTTTGGGTATGGCATAAAATGTTGGAATTCTGGGATAGTTCTTGGTTAATATTTATGTTTCCATGGTTCTATCCAACCCATAGCTGAGTGCTCTTCCAAGACTATGCCTATTTGTTGTTTGATTTTTCTGTTGGATTTTCAGGTAGTGTGACAAAGTTTTCTCTATTTTCTAATAATGGTAGACACATTTGTTTGTACTGGTCTCTATCTTGTAATACTATGCCTCCTCTTTATCTGCACTCTATCACTATGTTTTGTCTTTTTTAGGTGTTCAATGCTACTTTGTCCTTTCGTGTACAATTATTGTGTGTGGGAATACACTGCCTGATTCTGAAAATAAGTTCATGATTTCTTTTCTGTAATCTTACAAAATGTCTCTATCCATGATTTCACCCTGTTGATATTTATCTAGATTTGGCTCCCATTTCCATTTTTAGATTCTGTTTGTACGTGTCTAGTTGGGTTGTTTCTCCACCAAATTGGTTTTTCAATCTTAAAGTCCTATAGAATTTTTGCAGGTTAACTTCTAGGTTAAAAAGGTCGATGGGTTGTGTTGGGGAATATGATAAACCCCTGCTAAGAATCCTAGTTTCTTCTGCCATTAAGTTTATTTTGCTTAAATTGAATGTCGGTATCAAGTAATTGTGTAGGGGCCTCTGCCTCATCCTCCCCTTGTTGGTCTTATTGGCCTTCCACCTGTTCCTCCTCCTCTGCCTCCCCTCCCCCTCCATATCCTTTCCCCGTCTATATGTGTTTCTTTGATTTCTAAGTTCACATCTTGTTCTCTTGGTTCATATCTGGTTTCTCTTGTGTTAGCCATTGATGTGCTTGGGGTCTGACTGTCTGATTGTGGTGTTTCTTCTGTGCTTCTCTGTGGATCCCTGGAATAGCTGCTCTCACCATCTGTACTTTCATATGTATTGTATGAGCTATATGTGTTTTGCCGTTCAAATTTTTTATATGTGTACACTCTATTGTCTCTGTAGTCGTTTGTGTCTCTAATATATTTTTTGATTTTGTGTTGTTTTAGGCCGTCTTCATAATCTTTTAGTTTATTTTTTTTAATCTTCCAGGTTTTTGTAAATTCTTCTTCCTGCATTTTGAGTTTTAAAGCTTCCTCTGCTAGTTTTATGTAATTTTCTAGTGTTTGTCTTTCATCTGTTACAGCCTCAATTAGGGCATACATGAAGTCACAGCTGGCCTATTTATTATCCCATCCACGTTGTTTCTAGTTTGGCTGATTTAATCCCTAGATTGGGCTCCATATTGATCCTCAGTCCTCTCAGGATTCTGTTGTACTGTAGGTACTGGGTTGGGTTAGCCATGCCATTCCAGGAGACACAAAGATACACACCTGGCTACAATGCATTGACAACATTTTTGGATATGGGAAGGTTGCCCAGAGGAACTTATAAATCTCCATGAGGAATTAATAGGAAGGATACCAACCTCAAATTCACTATGAATGTACTAAGAGATGAAATTACACATTTAGATCTATTAATCAAAAAGGAAAACATTAGACTAGAGACCTCATTATACAGAAAGGAAATGGACAGGAACACGGTGCTCCATGGAAGTAGCTTCCATGAGAGAAAACTGAAAAATAACATACCTTACTTCCAACTGACTAGAATCAAGAGAAACTGTAGCACAGAAAGGGACTTAAACTAAGAGACCAACAACATGATAAACAGATTTAGGAACAGAGGATATCCAGAGCACACCCTACAAACAGCAGAGAGATGGATAGAGCAGAAGGACAGGTTGGATTTGTTGAAAGCAAAGAAACCACAGGAAAGTAATCAGAGAGTGGTACTAGCCACAAAATACAACCACAAAATGCTGGAGATTAGAAAAATAGTAAATAAACACTTGCATCTAGTCCAAATTGATAACAAACACATCCTGGAATTACAAGCGAGACCCATCATAGCAGCCAAAAAAGTTAAAAATGTAAAAGATCAACTAGTCAAATCACAGTACAAACAACCAGAACCACAACAAATTCAACTAACACTGGGCCCACTGGCACCAGGAATGGTGCCATGTGGGAAATACTCAGTGTGCAGCCACACCTCTAAAAAACAGATATTCATACGCTCACACACAGGACAAAGAACAACACATAGACTGCACAACAGAAGGAGCAATATACATCATACAGTGCCCCTGTGATATTCTATATGTTGGACAAACAAGCAGAATGCTCAAAACAAGGATACAAGAGCATACGGGGGCCATAAGAAGGAAGGATGAAAACTCTCCAGTAGCAACACACTTTACACAAGCTGGCCACAGTGCAACCTCCTTGAGATTTTGGGGATTAGAAAAAGTGTTTCTTCCAGAAAGAGGTGGACATTTTAGTGACATGTTACTAAGCATCAAAATGCGCTGGATATTCAATATGAAAACACTGGAACAAAATATTGGCATGAATGTAGAAACCAATTGGGGAGCATACAAGTAAGCAAGGATAACCAAATACAGACAAGGTATCCAAACAACGGCAGTAACACAACACAAACAATAGCATCAGCACAGCACAGACTTTTGAGCACACTATAACATGCAATGTACAACAGGATATGGAACTTGGTAAAGAGTATCATGAGTTAGAAATACAGAACATGTACACAAAAGATACTCTAAGGACTTAACCTCATGAAATGTCAAATTGAAAATAAGTGCATTTTTAAGTATGAAATACAGCGATGTTTACTGCATGTAAAAAATATGGGACAAGAAACAAATAGCTTAAAAAATCACATATATGGCACATAAATGTATTTAATAGCGAAATAAACTGCCATGTTCAACTGCATCAACAAAAATGTATTAAAGTGAAAGCATGTTAAGCATGTATAAACTGATTTTATCATAACATAATGTTATATACAACAATGTCGAGAGATGTTAAAATGCATAGAAAATGAATATTTTAAGACAAAGAAAGAGGCAAAAAAACAAGAATTCACATTCACGGTATGCCAACAAGGAAGAAATAGAACTTTACTGTCCCAAATCTCCAAATTTCTCCATCAAATCAGATTCTAACCAGAGAACAAACCCAAACTCAGTACGAAAAGGTACTAATTGGTATAAATGAAATGACCTAGAGTCCATTCATAGTACTAAGGAATCACACCCTGGTGAAAGAAATCTAAATAGTAACACAAAGTGCACAACCAATAGTACACATGGAAGGTCAAATCACGATTGACCTCCCATCCATAAATATATAAGGACATATGGAAATCTGAAACCTGATCCCCATAGCACTAATCGCCATAGACAGGCACCCCAGGACCTCATAAAGCAACATTACACACTAAACAGACTAACACCAACTGAAATGAAGCCAGGCAAATGAACAAACCTGTTTTTTGCCCCTATCAATTTGCACAACTCATGTGACAGTGTATTGCTGCTTAGTGTTGAGTCACTATTAAATAAACTACTGTAGATGCATAAACTGAAATGACCAGAAGTCCATTCATAGAACTAAGACATCTGGTCTCGGTTATTAGAGACACAAATGACTACAGAGACAATAGAGTGTACACATATAAAAAATTCAAAAGGCAAAACACATATAACTCATACAATACATATGAAAGTACAGAGAGTGACAGCAGCTATTCCAGGGATCCACAGAGAAGCACAGAAGAAACACCACAATCAGATGATCAGACCCCAAGCACATCAATGGCTAACATAAGAGAAACCAGATATGAACCAAGAGAAACAAATATGAACTTAGAAATCAAAGAAACACATATAGACAGGGGAAGGATATGGAGGAGGGCAGGCAGAGGAGGAGGAGGAATGGGTGGAAGGCCAATAAGACCAACAAGGGGAGGATGAGGCAGGTGCCCATACACAATGACTTGATACAGATATTCAATTTAAGCAAAAGAAACTTAACGGCAGAAGAAACTAGGATTCTTAGCCTGGGTTTATCATTTGCGCCAACACAACTTGTCAACCTTTTTAACCTAGAAGTTGACCTGCAAAAATTCTATAGGACTTTAAGATTGAAAAATCAGTTTGGTGGAGAAACAACCCACCTAGACATATACAAACAGAATCTAAAAATGGAAATGTGAGTCAAATCTAGATATAATCCACCAACAGGGTGAAATCATGGGATAGAGACATTTTGTAAGATTACAGAAAAATAAATCATGAACTTATTTTCAGAGCGAGGTAGTGTATTCCCCACACAATAATCTTACACGAAGCGACAAAGTAGCATTGGAACACCTAAAAAAAGACAAAAACATAGTGATAAAGAGTGCAGATAATGGAGTTTGCCTTTTAAGGGGCAGACCAGGTTGTCCTGGTGCACCCCTTCCATTTTCATCAAGATGGTGTGCTCAGAAGGGGAAGGGGGAAGGAAGGGGAGGGCCAGGGGATAGAACAATGGCCAAGCAACAGGAAGGGGAGGGGCAAGTGGAGGTACATAATGGGCAACACAAGAGTGGTTCAGCCACTTTGCTGGAGTTTTGATCCCTCCACCACCACCCTACAATTTAGAGCAGAGGGAAAGACAGTCAAAAGGGACTGTATGGTAGGTCTGTCAAGGTGGATGACAGATGTGTCCGGTAGGACGATTATTGGACTGCCAAAGGTGGATGGCAGAAAATAATATGGTTATTGGACTGCCAAAGGTGGATGACAGAAAAGGGGAAAAAGGGGAGGAGGAAAGAAAAGGAATAAGATGAAAAGAGGAAGAAGCTGAAGGAGAAAAGCAGTCTCGGTTTTCACGTTACCTAACAGAAAAGGAGAAGAAGAAGGCACCCAGGTTTTCACCTGGAGGAGCAAAAGAGGAAGAAAGAGGGATGATGAGAGATTGATATATGGATGGAAATAAATGAAATTGTGAGAGATATAATAATAAAAAGATGATGAAATGGAGCGATGGAATTATCATATATAAATAAATTAATTGCCAATCTGAGCACAACAACAAACAATGGTCTCTGTCTTTTGTGAGGAAAAGGAGGAATCGGAGACAAAGGAGGAGGCATAGTAGTACAAGATAGAAATCAGTACAAACAAATGTGTCTAACATTATTAGAAAATAGAGGAAACTATGTCACACTACCTGAAAATCCAACAGAAAAAATCAAACAACAAATAGACATAATTTTGGAAGAGCACTTAGCTATGAGTTGGATAGAACCATAGGAAGAGAATATTAACCAAGAACTATCCCAGAATTCCAATATTTTATGCCATACCCAAAATCCATAAAAATCCCACATGTCCACCCAGCAGACCGATAGTCTTTGAAATGACTCATATTTGAACCACTTTCTAGACACATTAACTTCCATTTGCAGCCACTAGTTGAGAAAACTAGATCATATGTAAAAGACATGACCAACATGATTTTAAAATACGTAGCATCTCAGAGATGGGACTCAAAGAAAACAGCCTACTAGTCACACTAGACGTAGCAGACCTACATACGTCTATAACACACCAAGAAGGGATCCAATGTATAGGTGATTTATTGGACAAAAGACCAAAAGGGAGTAATCTAAAAACACAAATTCTCCAAGAAATGGCAGAAATAATACTCACAAAAAACTATTTTGAATTTGATGGAATATACTGTGAACAGAGTAAAGGCATGGCCATGGGCTCCACCATGGCAACCCACCTATGCCAATGCCTACATGGACAACTTTGAGAGACACCACATACACAACAGAGGAGGCACCAAGATACACACCTGGCTATGATACATTGACAACATTTTTTGTGATATGGGAAGGTAGCCCAGAAGAACTTATAAATTTCCATGAGGAACTAAATAGGAAGGATACCAACCTCAAATTCACTATGAATGTACAAAGAGATGAAATACCATATTTGGATCTATTAATCAAAAAGGAAAACAAAAGTTTAGAGACCTCATTATACAGAAAGGAGATGGACAGGAACACGGCACTCCATGGAAATAGCTTCCATGAGAGAAAACTGAAAAATACCATACCTTACTCCCAACTGACTAGAGTCAAGAGAAACTGTAGCATGGAAAGGAACTTAAACAAAGAGACCCAACAACATAATAAACAGATTTTGGAACAGAGGATATCCAGAACACACCCTACAAACAGCAGAGATGGATAGAGCAGAAGGACAGTTCGGATTTTGTTGAAAACAAACAAACCACAGGAAAGTAATTAAAGAGTGGTACTAGCCACAAAATACAACCACAAAATGCTGGAGATTAGAAAAATAGTAAATAAACACTGGCATCTATTCCCAATTGATAACAAACACATCCCGGAATTACAAACGAGATCCATCATTGCAGCCAAAAAAGTTAAAAACTTAAAAGATCAACTAGTCAGATCACAGTACAAACAACCAGAACCACAACAAATTCAACTAACACTGGGCCCACTGGCACCAGGAATGGTGCCATGTGGGAAATGCTCAGTGTGCAACCACACCTCTAAAAAACAGATATTCATATACCCACGCACAGGACAAAGACACCAGATAAAACAACACATAGACTGCACAACAGAAGGAGCAATATACATCATACAGTGCCTCTGTGATATGCTATATGTTGGACAAACAAGCGGACTGCTCAAAACAAGGATACAAGAGTATAAAGGGACATAAGAAGGAAGGATGAAAACTCTCCAGTAGCAACACACTTTACACAAGCTGGCCACAGTGGAGCCTCCTTGAGATTTTGGGGATTAGAAAAAGTATTTCTCCCAGAAAGAGGTGGACATTTTAGGGACATGTTACTAAGTGCCAAAATGCACTGGA
This sequence comes from Neoceratodus forsteri, assembly GCA_016271365.2. NCBI lineage: Eukaryota > Metazoa > Chordata > Ceratodontiformes > Ceratodontidae > Neoceratodus > Neoceratodus forsteri. Next base: position 743,991,088 of record CM057449.1, read on the forward strand.
TATTCAATATGAAAACACTGGAACAAAATATTGGCATGAATGTAGAAACCAATTGGGGAGCATGCAGTTAAGCAAGGATAACCAAATACAGACAAGAGCAACCAGAACAGCAGCATTAACACAACACAGAGCAATAGCATCAGCACAGCACAGACTTTTTGAGCACACTGTAACATGCAATGTACAACAGGATATGGAAATTGGTAAAGTATCACGAGTTAGAAATACAGAACTTACACACAAAAGATACTCTAAGGACTTAACCTCATGAAATGTCAAATTGAAAATAAGCATTTTAAGTATGAAATACAGCGATGTTTACTGCATGTAAAAATATGGGACAAGAAACAAATAGCTAAAAAATCACATATATGGTGCATAAATGTATTTAACAGCAAAATAAACTGCCATGTTCAACTGCATCAACAAAATGTATTAAAGTGAAGCATGTTAAGCATGCATAATCTGATTTTATCATAACATAATGTTATATACAACAATGTCAAGAGATGTTGAAATGCATAGAAAATGAATATTTTAAGACAAAGAAAAGGAAAAACAAGCATTCACATTCACGGTATGCCAACAAGTAAGAAATAGAACTTCACTGTCCCAAATCTCCAAATTTCTCCATCAAATCAGAATCTAACCAGAGAACAAACCCACACTCAGTACAAAAGGTACTAATTGGTGTAACTGAAATGACCTAGAGTCCATTCATAGTACTAAGGAATCACACCCTGGTAAAGAAATCTAAATAGTAACACAAAGCGCACAACCAAAGATAAACATGGAAGGTCAACTCATGATTGACCTCCCATCCATAAATACATAAGGACATATGGAAATCTGAAACCTGATCCCCATAGCACTAACCCCCATAGACAGGCACCCCAGGACCTCATAAAACAACATTACACACTAAACAGACTAACACCAACTGAAATGAAGTCAGGCAAATGAACAAACCTGTTTTTTGGCCCTACCGATTGCACAACTCATGTGAAAGTGTATTGCTGCTTAGTGTTGAGTCACTATTAAAAAACTAGATGCACAAACTGAAATGACGGAAGTCCATTCATAGCACTAAGACACCTGGAAGATCAAATCACCATTGACCTCCCACCCATGAGCACATAAAGGACACATAGAGATTTAAAACTTAATCCTTCTCTCACTGCACCAGCCCCCATGGATAGACACCACAGGACCCTGCAAAGCAACATCACACATAAAACAGAGAGCACTAACTGAAATGAAGCCAGGCAAATGTACAAGCCTGTTTTTGTGCCCTAACCTATCGCCCAACCATGCAATAGTGTACTGTTGCATAGTAACAGACTGCACATGCTCACATGCAAAACCCTTGGTACCTGGTTGATGATGTCATAACTAAGATGAACAAGTTAGCACAAAAACAGGCAGGAGGCAACAGTGCACAGGCCGACAGGAGAAGCAGCAAGTGTCTTTCACTGCACAGTAATGAATTTAAAAGATTTGAAGATAAAAGCAAGGTGGAGGTAAGTCCTAAAACGTTACAAAGCATTTAAGAATGTAAAAAGTAAACTGAGTTGTATACTAAGCAAGCTCCATGAATTGGTAAAAGTACAAAATGTATGAATCACTTTATGTCTCAACAGTAAAAGGGCAAATGCCAGAAAGTCTCCACCTCAAGCAGCTTAAAAACCAAAACAAAGGTATAGCAATGTACAGTTAAAAGTGAGAAGCCTGTTAGGCAGCATAGAATTAGAATAATTTGCCAGCAAACATTTCAGTCACAGCAACCGTAAAGGTCTTGCATTCTTCTTTTTTAAATTACAGAAGCAAATACCTCAAACAGGATTAATACAGACTGTTCTTTAAACTAAGAATAAAAAGCAGGACAGAAAACCTGGTGATGACAACCTTAGTTGGTATGTGTCGGTACAGAATAAATGTATAAATTAAACTGTGTGAAAAAGAAAAACTGAGAATGGAAAGTTAACATTTATGTATACTTTTAGCTAGATTAAAAGAAGAAAATGAACCCCGTGAACAAGATCTGGCACAGAGTGAAATGTAGGGGAAATCAATAAAAGGTTGAAAAACTTTTAAGTGTTGTGAAGTCTATGATTCTTAAAAGGGCACCCAGAACACATTACTTTGAAATTTGTCTTTGAGCCTCATCTGAGGAGCTGAAGAACCTACAAAAGAGTGTCAATTTCCTGCTCTCACTGTAAATTCATGAAGTGTGTCAGCAGAAGTCTGATATCAGTAGAACTCTTCCCACCTTTAGTATACAACTATTCCTCCATCATTATGTATACAGTAGTAGTCTCCATGCTCAGTGCACAATGCTGTCAATATTTAGTAGACAACATATACATACTGCTATCTGCACATACTGTAACTATCTGGCTTCACACACACATATTTATGTTTGCATCGCATGAAGAAACATAATGCCATCATCCAGTTTTGGAGGTGGCAGCCCTCTTCCAATTCAGGCAGTGTGTTTGCAGAGCGGCGCAGTTCTCAATGCCTGCTGGAGCTGTCTATGACAGCTCCAAAATGCAGTGGCGTACAGTTGAAAGGGGGAGCTATGCTTCAGTGAGCAGCGATAAGATATCACCTGCTCATGCACGCTCCCCCTATACACACACTCACAGGCATGCATACTTCGTGCTCGCCCCCCCATGTACACACTGTGTAGCCGACAGGGGTGCCCAATCCCCATCAGCTGTGCTGCGCCCCCCCACCAAAACAGAGTTCCTTATGCCACGCTGGGTGCCCACCCCAGTGTTGGCTACACTCTGGTATAGCCGACGGGGTGCCCAACTCTGGCCGGCTCCACTGGTTCTCCCTCAGAGTACAGGGTGCCACGCTGGGAGCCACCCCAGCGTGGCAACACATGCTATCACTGACAGGGGTGCCCAATCCCCCGTCAGCTCCATGTCCCCCACCAGCCATCCTTGTGCCACGCTGAGAGCCCACCCCAGTGTGGCAAATGTCCCATCATCCTCATTTAAAAAAAAAACTGAACGCAAAAAGCGGTCCCCTGCTGTGTCTGCCCCACCCGCACCTACCCACTGTGCACCCTGCCTCCCCACACCTCCTCACCCCATACTTACCTCCAGACTCCGGCGCCGACGATCTTGTGGACCGGGAACACGCCTGCACTCTTCAAAGCCGACCGCAACTGAGGAAATGCCGGTAAGCTGTATAATGGGATAGATAGGGTTTTTCAACTTGCAGCATATCTCAGGCATTTTGGAATTTTGCACCAAATTTTCAACATGAGGTTTTTGGGACCCCTTCTCATGAATGCTCACTGTCATGGCTCTAATCGCCTCAAGGGTGATTTCGCAGTCACTGCGCGAAATCACCTTTTTCAGGATGGAGTAATGAACCAACACTGCCACTGTTCATAAGGTGGGCTCTCAAAAGCCTATGTTGAAAATTTGGTGGAAAAATTCTAAAAGCTATTTCTGTGGCGTGCATTCGCAGTTCCTCGCTTTCGTGAGGTCACGAATTTTCAATATTTTCACTCCAGATTTTCAACATTGCCATTTTACCACACCTCCTTATGAGCAGTACAGCTGTCATTTTTCACATCTTGCCCAAAACATGTTTCCGCCCAAGTAGCGCACAATGGCACAGTCGGTGTGCGAAATCAATGTATGGGACACATTAAGAAATTCACAGTGACACTGTTCATGAGCAGAGGTCTTAAAATGGCTACGTTGAAAATTTGGTGAAAAAATTCCTAAAAATGACTGTTTTACAAGGTATTGCATAACCTCTACGCACGCCAGAAGTTTGCAAGTTTTCAATATTTTCACTCCAGATTTTCCACATTGCCATTTTATTACATTTCCTTATGAACAGTACAGCTGCCATTTGTCACATCTCGCCCAAAATGTGTTTCTGCCCATGTAGTGCACAATGGTGCAGTCGGTGTGAGAAAGCAATGTTTGGGACAGATTAAGAAAATCACAGTTACACTGTTCATGATCAGAGGTCTTAAAATGGCTATGTTGAAAATTTGGTGACAAAAGTCTGTAAAATGACTGTGTTATGAGTGAGCATTGCGCAGCTTCCATACACCCTTGTAAGTTCATGACTTTGTAATATTTTCAGTCCAGATTTTCACCAGTGGCATTTTTCCACATTTCCTTATGAACAGTAGAGCTGTCATTTTCACAACATGGCTGAAATGTGTTTTCACACTTTCAGCGCAGAGATGCGTGGTTGCTGTGAAATCATTGTTGGGACAGATAAAGAAAATCACAGTGACACTGTTCATGATCGGAGGTCCCAAAATGCCTGTGTTGACAATCTGCTGTAAAAATCCCCAAACTGATTACATTACGGGTGTCGTTGCACAGTTTCTATACTGCAGCCGTGACTTCACCAGTTTTTTTATATTTTACTGCAGATTTGCAACATTGCCATTTTACATCTCCCCATGAACAGTACAGCTGTCATTTTCACATCCTGTTCGAATGTGTTTGCACCTGTGGTGCTAAATGTCGTAGTCGCTGTGCATAAGCAGCTTCGGCTAACAAACTGATATTGCCACTGTTCATGAGGTGGGGTCACAAAAACCATGTTGAAAATTTGGAGTGAAAATACCAACGAATGCCTGAGGTGTTAGGGTTTCCAACCATAACGCCCCACCCTGTAGAGAATGACAGGCATCGGGTGTGACTTGGGATTCTTTGCCCGTAATGCCATACCATTCCACACCCTGCAGCCAGTGAGAGGCATCGAGGTATGCCTTGGACTCTTCGCCCCAAAGTTCACCCCATTCTCCTATACCACACCCATCTCACCGTATTTCCTGATGGAATGGGGAGCGCATAAGGGCCAAAGACCCCAAGGCACACTGTGACACTTGTCAGTGTCTGCAGGGTGGGGTGTGGTGAAATGGCATGGCCGTTATGCCTGACGACCCAAAGGCACACCCCAATGCATGTCACTCTCTGCAGGGTGATGGTGGGGTTGGCTTCAGTTCAATACTTCACTGACATTTCTATTAGGCAGCTCTGCAGCTTCTACACTACTACTGCCAATGCCAGCAAGCAAACATTCGGCATTGACAAATGCTTGTTTACATTGTGACAGGAAAAAATGTGATGGAAACATTATGCAAGACGAAGAGTTTTCCTGATATATGCCATTTAAGGTTACATTTGGCTAATACTGAGAATAGATGACTCAGAAAAGAGATGCAATTAAGACTTTGTGATGCCACAAAAATAGTGGACATTGTACACTGAATGCCGCATAACATAGGACACATAAAGCCACTATAATTTAACATGCAGCAATGCAACTAAAGTTTCATTTGTTGTGTGATTAGTCTGCATTGCTTATGTGCAGGGAAGCCTTTTAGTGTTCCCTGTACTATAAGACAACTACTATAAGACAACAAAGAACAAATCATTCATTTCTATTAAAATCATTACTGTACTATGCTTCCTTTGTCTATTCAGCAGTAAGACAAAATATGTTCTTTTGTAGGTTGGGGCCCTTTAACCTATCCAGCATAAGAGACAACCAGAAAACAGAATATAATTTTGTATACTCTGTAACTCTGTAATTTAGTGTGGGCAGTTACTGTTTTGGGTAGCACTTAGGGGATGAACAGGCAGAGGAGGATGAGGTGGAAGCAGCAGCAACAGATGCCATAAGCTGTGTAAATGGAATGTCAGAGTTACAGCGTCTTCATTTCTTCGAGAAACCGTCCCAGGAGGAAGAGATCAAGGAACCTCCCGCTGAACTGTAAGAATCCAACTCCAGTTTCATGTTAGAAAAAATAGATATACCATCATGTTAATAATAACTATGGCCCGACAAGTACAGGTATATGACTGTCTTTGGGACCAGGCACCCCATTACCAGGGCACACAGGAGCGAAGAGATGGATGAGAAAGAGGCATCAGCAGCAGCATCAATAGAGACAGATCTGTGAAGAGAATAATAACATTTTTTTAGACACACATGCATACTGTAAATGGGCTACCCTTATTCTTTACTGTTAGTGTCCCAGTCCAGTACTGTCACTGTCACCTCATTAAAAAAAGAGAAAAATAACAAACGAAAACAGCAGTAGTATAATATTTAACTTCATGCTAGTGATGGCCATGCCCTGAGTAGAGAATAACAGTGCCCATGGCAGCAAAGACCCCATGAACTGGGCGCGTCACTAAGGAAGAGATGTAGGAGAGATGTTTGAAAAGTACTGGGAATACTGTCCAGAGGATGAGGAATCCATGCATTTTTAGGAGTTGCATTGTTCATGTCATTAAAGAGTTACTTTGATTATATCAGTGCAACTAAATTCAGAATGATGCAGTGGTCTGTGCTTTCTTATCTTTTATGTTAATAATTTATAACTCTTCTTGATGCAAGGTGATGACCATCAGCATACCTGGCAAAGCCAGGAGGGGCTGCCTTGAGGTTTCAGCACTGAAGTACCCAGTACAAGATAACATGAGCATAGTCTGATCACATACAACAGGGGTTTATTTATATAGAATACCTGCTGGTTTGTGTCCTTCTCACCCTCGTCCTAGAACCTAGATTTGGCACTAATTCTGCTGTTCAGTGGGGTGTGTTCTTCATTCATTTTGATGAATGTTAACATTTCTAAATTTTTGTTTGAAGGACAAATTTTCTGGTCACTTATGATGACCAGGATGGGCTTAAGACCCTTTCTGAACTTACAGAGGCTACTGGGAATGATAGGTACTTAACAGCAACTGAAGACAGTGCAGGCCCCAAATCAAGCTTACTATACCAGTATAGCACTTGTACATCATTGGGCCTAAGTGTTCTCTGCATGAATGCACAACAGAGGCTGCAGACATATGACTGTCTGGATCTGGTGGAACCTCTTTTTATTTGAGAAATGTATGTGAAAAGAACAGCCATAGAGGATTTAAACCAATGCCAGTGACTGGTTGTTTCATAGTACCTATGGGGAGGTGGAGGATAAGGATGACTTTGTGTTTGTGGCAATGGTTGATGCTGCAAAGTATTTCTTGGATCATGTAACTGTTTGCTTTCCTTTCTGGACTGTCACTGTATTTTTGTGTTCAAGCTCTGTCAATACCCAAATGTGCCTAACCACCTCTGACTTTCCACAGTCAAGAAATGACACAATCTCATACTTGTAATGAGGATCTAACATGGTCTCCCCAACATACACCTTGGACTCCATCATGCAGCACAACCACTGATCTGTGGAATCTTGCTCAATCTTCACCTACAGTATATCAGATCACTGCCTGCCATGACACACATTGCATTCACACTGCTCTTAGATATTCAAAAGTATTTTCTGTAGTACAAAATATGTGTTATTACTTAACTGGTACAGGCATTTGCTGCACTAATCACTTGGGTAGTATAGTATTCTTTAATGGGTGCAGAATTTTAATCAGGATGTCCATCTTCTACTGATCCATACTGAAGGAGCATGATGATGTGTCACATTATCTGTGCAGCAGGGTGGAGTCTGTCAGTGCCTTGCACTGATCATATAACTATTTTACCACAAACAGTGTAACATTTTAAGCACATTGCCACCTCTTGCTTCAGCCAATGCTGTGGAATTCCATTTCTATATTTGCTTACATGGCATACCAGCTAACATATTGTGGCTACTCACAGTGGGGCCCGGAAAGTATGGCACTAGCAGCCAATATAGCTGAGCCTGCAAGAGGCATGGGAGTGATAGACCAGTGAGAAGCAGGTTAATGATACTGCTACTCACCCTGACTGATAAGTAGAAACTGTGTAGTTGAAGGATGCAGCTGCTCCTATCACAGTGTGGCTTTATTCTTTCATTTACAAGATTCTGCCCAGCAGCCAGCTGAGTGGTATAATCAACAGCCTGCTACTTGAACAACCTACCTGCCTCAATGTGCTACCCCAACCAACATAAACAGAAATTCACCCATTGCTACTGAACAACCCCTACCTTCTGAGTGCTCCCTCCCCATCCCAGACACACACAATCCACCTACTGCAACCAAACAACTTGTTATCTGAGTGCTACCAATGGCCAACAAACAAAACCCACCCACTGCTGCTGTAGCCTGCCCCATCCTCACAAACATCCCCCACTATGGCACAATAAGACACTGGGGTGCCCATCACCTTGCCACCACTATTTGTCTTCTCTGGGCCCCCATTTGTGTACAACACCAGGGTGCCCACCCCAAGAGGCCATAAAATACCATACAAATAAAGAAAACAGTCCCTCATAGTCTTTTATTTTTAAACCCTCTAAAAAGAAAACAGTCAATCAATATCATTTGCAGTCCTTGGCCCCTCCCTGCCCCATTCACACACCCCTCAGTACCCTTCACCCTACAACCCCCAGCACCCCTGACTTACTGTACCTATCTGATTCTGCCTGCGTCGCTCAAATGCCCAGTGGCTCTGGATATTGACTGACTGAAAACAAGGTAAGTCTATGTAATTGCTTTTCAATGCATTTTGAACTTTTACTCCTAATTTTGTCATTTTTTAATATTTCACCCCACATTTTCAACATGACTTTTTTTTACCCCACCTAATGAATCTGGTAGGTGAAATCTTTCTAATCCCCCTGAAATATGTTTTCACATTCACTCTGCAAAATCACATTTCAGACAGGATTAAAAAAACTTTCACCTGTCTGGCACATAAGGCGGGGTCATAAAAATACTATGTTGAAAGTCTGGGGTCATAATCTCAAAAACAACAAAGGTATGAAGCAACATTGAAATTCTTCAACATTTTCTCATAACTTTGCTATTTTCTCAGATTTTAACTACATATTTTCAACATAGCCATTTTGTATCTCACAACATGAACAAGGCAGGTGTAATTTTTCCAGTCCCCTCTGAAACACATTCTCTCTGCAAAATCATCTTTTGGACAAGATTTTAAAAATTTCATGTCTTAATCACAAGCTGGGGTCATAAAAACTACAGTACACTGAAAATTTGGGGTGAAAATGTCAAAACAATGAAGTTATGGAGAAATGTAAAATTTTCTCAATATTTACTCATAACTTTGCTATTTTTTGGATATTCTGACTCAACTTTTAAATGTTGCCCTTTTATCACCCCACCTTGTAGAACATGACAGTGACATTTTTCAAATCCCATCCAAAGTATCCTTTCACTCTTGTGCCTTATAATGATGTTTTGGCTAGGATTTCATAAATTACACCTGCCATTTTCATATGTCGGTGTCACAAAAAGACTATGTTGAAAAATTTAGGGCCAAAATGTCAGAAAACAACAAATGTTTTAAACAAACATTGACATTTTTCAATGTTTCCTTATAACATTGCAATATAACCCACATTTTTTAACAAGGCCATGTTTTCTATCCCCATTGAATTAACATGGCAGGTATAATTTTCAAATCCCCCTTCAAAATCTGTTTTGGGGTTATTCCACAAAATAATGTTTCTGGTAGGCACTGTTATATTTGCAATTTTGCTACAGGTCACAACTGTAAGCATCCTAGAAAAGGAGATAGCATTAATTGAACACATACCTTAACTGCCAAACACGTTTCTGTGTTTATGTGGGCTGGTGCTCCTGTGGTCTCATTTTTGTGGGCCATACTGTGACATCTGCACCCTTAAATGTAGGCTACAGGAACATACCAAGGTGATTGTAAACCATAGTCAGGACAATACTTCAGGATATCACTTTGGAGAAGCACACAATTCCCAGATTGTGATTTAATATTCATAGCTTTGGAGTATGTTGCTCCTCCAATCCGGGGAGTATTACTGTGTAAAATATTATTGCACCATGAAACAAGATGATAGCTACAGTACATTGGATTGTCTTGTAATTAGAGGGTTAAATGATCAGCTGGACTATAAGCCCTTCCTGTGACTCCCTTGACTAGAATTAAGTTTAACTTTGCCTTGCTTTGAGTTCAGTGATTTTCCTCATTTCCCCTTCTCCCCACCACCCACCACCCCTACTCTTGTTATCTACCCCTGCATTAAATGCATTACATGTTTACATTGGATCACTTTTATCCATAGTGCATTTGATGTGAGATATTATTCTATACTGTAGTTCTCCTAATCCTGTTGGTTTTACAAAATAGTTACTGGCTTGCTTCATATTTGCAGCTGGCCTTCTCCACATATTGTATTACAAAGAACAAGTAGGCCCTTGAGAATTAATACCTATCTTATAAATTTATAATATGGGGCTGAGTGTCTTCTCTAATTGTTTAGACTGTGTGTATTTTTATCTAAGCTCCTGGTCATATGCAAATTATTAATGAGAATAAAATAATATTTTTCTGATTTTAAGACTTAGAAAATGATTCACTTTATTTTATTTACCCCTCCCTTTCCACCTTTTAAAATTGCAGCCTTAACACAATGTAGAATTACAAATGTTTCAGAAAAAAATGAATAATGTTTTTACCCACTTGATTGCACTTGCATCTTTGTAAGATTACATGTTGTTTCAATTATCAATTAGCTCTTTTAATTTTATGCACTATAGAGTCACATGCTGATAAGCGAGCCCCACCCCCTGAGGAAGCCACAGAGCATGGTGATACACAGGGGTGGTTAGTTGGTGGTCCACTAAGCTTTGCACCAATAGATTACTTCTAGCCTCTCAGTGCTTGGTGTTTCGTTTTTTTTTTTAAGCAGCGGTGATATTGTATGATTGCACCATCAGGAACACTGGAGTGCTGCCACCCTTCTTTTGCTTGTTTACAAATCTTATATGCTGCTACTAGTAGATTGTGCTCTACGTGTCTCCAACCACAGCAACTGTCAAGATGCACTTTAGTGCCTGGAAATAAAAGTGAATGCTCATGGCTTGAAACATTCTCACAATGCCACAAAATGGGATGCACTCCAATATATCTTATATGCTGATGATGATGTATGTTGTGAATGTAATCTACAATAACTGGATCAGGATGATGATCTTTTACTTGAGTACCAGTTTGTAGTAACCTACCAGCAAGACCTACCAGCAAAGGTAAGTTCTTTTTTTTTCTTTTTGGGGTTGGTGGGTGTGGGAGGGCATTTTAAACAATTGTATTTCTAACCATCTTTGGTTACTATTTCTCTTTTGCAGGTATTTATCACTGGGGTACTGAATCCTGTTGCTGCATGGGTCTTGCCCAGATCTGGCTATTTCCTACCATGGTAGGTAAGTATTTTCTAGTTTTTCCTAAAATGTTATCCACATTTGCATGTCACTGTATAACTGAAGTCTGCTCCTGTTTCTCTTGTTTCAGTAATTTTTTATGGTGCTTGACAAACTGTGGAATGAGGCAGCAGTGTGAGCTGGATGATTATTATTTATAGTGGATACAGAAGACGTGTTGACTTTATTAAGACCACCATGTACAGTGGTGGAGAAACTGGAGGAAGAGGCCTGAGCATTAGTAAGCAAGGTAGAACACATCAATGATCACATGAAGAGATGGCAATTTCTTGCTTGCTGTAGGAAGATGAGAAGTCATCTTGGTGCAAGAATGTAAAGAGGCCTGATGTGAATACAAGATAGAAATAATTTAGACTATTGTATCCTCCTTATTGTGTTGCAGCTCATATATGAAAGGAAACTACAATTAAAAGAAAAAAGAAGCATTTGAAATGATACCCACCATCACATTAGTGATGGCCCTGCCTTGAAATAACATGAAGGTGCCCCAGACAGAGGAGGGGTAGGAGGAGGAGAAGTCTTGCTTCCATTGAGCAGACAGCAAGATGTGAGGAGACCTGTGAAGACAAGGAGAAATTATGTAGACCTTACTAAAGTGACCAATATGGGTAACTGAAAACATGGACAGTATATACGTTGTCCACTTCAAGTCTTACTATACCTGTCACCCGTGAAGAAAAAAATAATTTTGCCTGACCTGGCCATCAAAGTGGCCACACAGCATATCCCTCTCTTCCTATACCTGTCACCTGTGAAGAAAAGAAGTGAAATTATTTAGCCTTGCTTGGCATGGCCAGTGTGTCACTGTTTACCTGTAAAGGAAAAAAAAAACACTAAAACTTAAAAAATGAAAAAAGTAATGTCATTATACTTACCACCAAATTAGTAAGGTAACTTTAGTTTGTGGCTTGTGGTAGGCTGTCTTAAGTAAGAGGGAGTCAAAAGGAAAGAAATAAACACATTTTAATGTCCAGTAAGCAAGGTGGAAGACCCTCCTATGTGATGACAAACTCACTACCCACAATGAGGATAAGTAGTGTGAAAAACATTGAAAGTAACTTACCATCACAGTGGACAATGTTTGCCTTTTCTAGACCTCAGATCTTACTGCCTTGATATGCTGGCTGGCTGGTTGGAGGATCAGCATCAGGCCTGGCTGCTGGCTGGTGGGGCTGGCTGGCTGAGTTGAGGTCTACCTGGCAACAGAATTTATGCTTGCTTAAGAGCCCGTGTTTCTCAATCTGGATGCATGAGGTGGATGTGGGCATCAGCAGTGACCCATGTTCTTTGTGGATGTGGAGGACACAAGCAGGCCAGAGAAGGAGGATGAGGTGGTGTCTTGATTGCTGGTGGATGCACGGTCTGCATGACTGGCAACAACAGTATTTGTGCTGGCTTACGATTCCTTGTTTTTTAGTGTTGAATGAGTGCATGTGGTAGAGGCAGTGATGGCCATGTTGCTGGCAGATGTGGAGAACACAACAGCAGGCTAGAGATGAGAAGGAGGAGGATGTGGTGTCTTGAGTACTGGTGGATACATGGTCTGCATGGCTGTCAATGGAATTTATACTGCAGAGTTAACAGGCCATGTTTTTTGGTCTGGATGCATGTGGTTGAGATGGCAGTGGCCAATGTTATTGGAGGCAAACTTGGCATCTCTTGGTGTAGTCTTTAAAGATGTTCTACCTTGTCTGTGGGCATGACATAGAAGAATACAGATGGAGGTAATCAGACAGATATACAGAACAATAGCTAAACTTGGGGAAAAACATAATCATAAGGAAACAAAACTGAATCATAAAGAAAAGGGCTCAACTGATAACGAGGAAAGAATGGATGTAACACTTTTGGGTTTATGCGTCAATCATCCACATCAAGGAAGCAGCCCTCACAGTCTTCCAGGCTGAAGTTGTCCCCACATGGGAATTCTTTTTCCATTACTGCTTCATTTACCTCAGTGGAAGACAATTTGCCAGTGCTGATACCACCAGGCTGTTCTGGTTTTTCTTCATCACTACTGCTACTTTCACTGGCATGAACACAGACTTGATTGTATTATGTGGAATGTGCCCTGCATTCATTTTAATAAATATTAGCATGCCAACATTTCTAAAATACAGACTTGCATGCTTGTCCCACACATTGGTCCCTGATGAACTGAATACCCTGTTCACACTGAGACTGTGGGTGGACAGATCAGATACAGTGTTTGACTGCTATGGAAGTCATTGCTGGTGAGTCCCAGTGACCATGTTACTCTCCTTTGGCAAGAGAGCTTCGGAATATGTTAAGGTTCCTGGTGTCCACCAAATATGCATCCACCATATGCTGCATTGCACACAATCCTGCCAACTCATCAGCCTCCTCCTCCTTTTCCTCCATGTCTGCAATTCCCACCTAGCAGATAAATGTCTTACTCTGGAAATGTGGTGAGGATGATGAGGTGGTTGATTTGTCTCTGTGACTGCCGTTGTTGGCCTTGGTGAACCTGATCAAGATGACAGGCTCCTATTTCATAACATGGGTGTTGATTTGAGCTTGACCATGACTCACAGTGTGATGGGGAGCTCTGACTGTGCATGCAAGGATGATGAGAAGGAAAGAAAGGGAGAAAGTGAGGAGGAGAAGGACAGATCTCAGGAAGAGGTTATCAGCCTAGGTGGGTATAGGGATGAGGATGATGATCTGGACCTCTATGGAACATAAAATATAAAAGTAAGGGTCATTCTGCTGAACCTGTGGTGCTGCTTACACCACAATAATTTCAGGAATTTACTAAAGCCCACCAATCCTCCAGCTGTTGTTCCTTTACCACTCTTGAGCCAATAACAGAGCAGGAGTCACCTATGGTTGTAGTGTAGAAATCATCCTCAGAAACACCCATTGCCAACCCTCCAGTATCCCAGTACCAGGTCCACCACCATGTAAGAACAAAGGGATACAAAATCCCTAGTTTGGATTTTACATTCTGGACCCAGTTGATGCAACAGTAGCTATCTTCCAGCTGTGGTGAATGTGTCCTTGTCATTGGAAAAATGGGAGCCACCTAGGCACAGGTGGGCAACACATATCTCATGTCCAGCCACCTGTTATGCTGGAATCAGCACCAAAGGGAAGCCAGTGCAGAGTAGTCTTCTCCCTTATCGACTTCATTGTGCAAGGTATCCTAAAGTGGCATGGATGCAGTTCCAGTGGAGTCAGAGTTGACCATGGAGGACTACTACAGAGATGATGAGGATAAGTCAGTGGGGTTGCCTATTACTGGCCATAGAAGCAGTGGTGGGTTGAGTACTAGTAGCCAGAGTCACCAACGCACATCAACCCTAGTCCATAAAACACCAAACATCCTTTCATTGACTTGTACAGCATCCATAACCCCATGAGCTCAATGCTATCCCACCAGCCATGCCATCAGAGTGCAGAGTCCAGCTGTATGATAGCCCAACACCCCAAAAAGTGCAACCTACACTGCATAGCATGTTTTAGCACCATACCAAATACTCACCCAACCATGCTGTTGTAGGGGAACTGAGTACAGCAACCCTAAAATGCTGGCAATTGATCTATTGCAATTCTGTTTTGTGGAGAATGTGTGACTCCGAAGTTTGTTGGCACATGACTGTCCAAAAAGGCGTATTCAATCGTAAACCTATTTCTCCAGCCATGCCATTCCTGAACTTTATAGAACAATGTCTTGCACATTAATATATGCCCTGCAGCATTCAGCATCACTATACATACTTCTTAGTATGCATATGTGGACCAGTAGCCAAAAAGTTGGTAGCATTTATCTGTGTATTACAGACCGCTGGGCACAGGTACCTGGGGTAGTATTTGACGCTGAAATGGGAAACAATTGTACAAAGCCAAACTGTGGTGGCAGCAACATTCTGAGTATTTGCCAGTATGCCATGATGGCAATGAAGAGTGAGTGGATCACACATGGGTCATAAAATGTTAAAACTGCTCCTGACTGAGATTAATGTGAGGCAGCACCCACATTCCCTGAAACCATGTTTCAGTGTGAGTGATAATGGCTCGAATGTGGTTAAATACATTAGTGATGGGGGGTTTTCAGGGTGCCATGCATGGCACATTGTTTTACTCTAGTAGCACAGGAGTTTCTATCATATCCTGAAATCAAGTCCATGTTGACTGTGACCCACCACATCTGTGTGCCCACTTTGCCTATTCTAGAAAGGCCTGTGACCATCTTAGGCACCAGCAGATCCAGAACAAACTGCCTCAGCACTATCTGAAGCTAGAAGTCATCACCAGATGGAGCTTAATACTGTACATGATTGAGCACTTGTACAACAGCACAAAGCTGTCTCAGAATACCTAATGCTGCATACATGCTGTGACTGTGCTGGGGTATCCATGTCTCTGACAACAGATGAATGGTGACTAATAGATGGCCTGTTCATGATTCTAAGGCCATTTGACTATGCAGTATAGACAGTGAGTGGGGACATTGCCTGTATCAGTCAGGCAATCCCACTTCTATGGGTTCTGATGCAGATACTATAGAATATACAGCTGGTGCTGGAGGCAGGTGGTGACTAGGGCAGCTGTGCCTTACTGGAATACTTGATACATGTGTTGGACTGCAATAGCCATATTTTCTGCATTCTGCAGATTTTGGTGTTGCCACTATGTGGACCCACAATATAAATGGGGCCTGTCATCAATACTTGAAATTGGGCATGATCAGGTCCAACATCTAACCGATCAGCTAATAAGACAGGTTCATGGGGCACATATGTTATGGTCACAGTTATATAAGGCACAACATGAAAGTGATCGGATACCAGGTGCTACCTCCTCATGTAAATGGGCTGAAAAAACAGGCACAGTAACAAAGAAAATGACAACAAATCCACTTTGGGATGCTTTGTGCTAGGGACACAAATGAGGGTGGGTTATGCTCTGGTGGGTCTGTTCTATCGTTGCATGGCATTGTTTCAGTTCAAATCAGTCAAAAATTTGTGTTTTGCCATTTTTTATTGTTTGATCATGAGCGTGCAATTTCTTTGACCACGAGAATCTTTGATCGCGATCAAGCATCGTGAGAGAGGGATGAGATGGGCAGATGAAAAAAAACAATTTTCTCAGCCCAGGAGTGTCGTAGGAAGTCAAACGAGGATGGGTTTTACTCAGGGGGCTTTGTTCTGATGAATCATTGTGATGATTTACTGGTATGATGTATATTTTGTAAATTTAAAGAGTTTTAATTCTTTGATCGTGAACATGCAATTTCTTTGATCGTGAGACTGCAAATTCTTTGATCGTGAGATTCTTTGATTGCGATCGTGCATCAGTGAGCGAGGGCGAGATGGAAGAATTAAAAAACTATTTTCTCAGCCCAGGGTGTCATAGGAAGTCAAATGAGGGTGGGTTTTAGTCAGGGGCTTCATTCTGTCAAACCATGGTGGCGGTTACACAATTCATTCAAATATTTGATTTATAGAATTTTTAAATCTTTGTTCGTGAGCCTGCAAATTCTTTGATCGTGAGCCTGCAAATACTTTGATCATGAGATTCTTTGATTGTGAGGGAGGATAAGATGGCCCGATTTTTATAATGGAATAGATAGGGAAATTTTAGTAAACTTTGATATTAAATATCTTGGAAATGGTTTGGTTATTTTACCTGAAATTTGGAGGAAGAAAGGCAATATCCCACAGATGTGTCTTTTGGTGGTTTGGTCAAGAATTCAATCCCCAATTTCTTGGTAGTCTAGTGTCCCCCCCACCACCCCGAACTGTAGAAAAATAAAATAATTCCATCCTCGATTCCCTGGTAGTCTAGTGCCCCCTTCTCCGCATTCGAAC
The DNA here is from genome assembly GCA_016271365.2 of Neoceratodus forsteri. Taxonomy (NCBI): domain Eukaryota; kingdom Metazoa; phylum Chordata; order Ceratodontiformes; family Ceratodontidae; genus Neoceratodus; species Neoceratodus forsteri. The sequence goes on from CM057449.1 coordinate 744,008,126, forward strand.
TGGACAATAATAAAATAAATCCAATCCTGAGTCCCTGGTAGTCTATTGTTCCTCCACCCCCACCCCTCCACTCCGATGTGCCAGCCCACCCAGCACCTCCCTCCACCTGTCCCCAGTCAGTGACTGTCATAGCGTACCTCTCACCTCCACGGCCAGCCACTGACTGAGTGCAGTATTAGCACTACTGCACAGACGTGCTCAGAAATTAACTTCTGAGTGCATCTGTGCAGTAGCACTAATACTGCACTCAGTTGGCGGGTGGCCGTGGAGGTGAGAGGTGGGTTGTGCCAGTTGCCGACTGGGGACAGGTGGGGGGAGGTGCTGGGTGGGCTGGCACAGTGGGGTGGGGGAACACTAGACTACCAGGGACTCGGGATAGGATTTATTTTATTATTGTCCAGTTTGGGTGGGTATGGAGGGGGCACTAGACTACCATGGAACTGGGGATGGAATTCATTTTATATTTGTACAGTTTTGGGAGGGGGACACTAGACTACCAGGGTTTTTGTATGCCATATATGCTGCAGGTGATTTGCAGTTTGGAGCATGGGTCAGGGATGGCAGCGCCGCCTTGCGGGGCTTCCTGCCTACTGCTGTTTCTGGGGTCTGGGGGTATGGGTAGCCCTGTGGGGCCCCACTGGAGTGTGCTGGGTATGGTGGGGTTGGGTCACAGTGCACATTCCATAGCATAGTTGACAGGTCAACAGGACCCCTGGGGCATCCGTAAGTTACACCAGCTGAATAATTGTATAGCTTACGTTGCTGGATCTCCTCCATGGGTTCTTGTTGAATGCCAATGTGGGCACTTTATGGCTGCCCTTGTGGAATGGGGTGTGACTGCTGCTGTAAACCCTCTAGTGCCATGTAGCAGGGGGTTTATGTGGTGTGACTGCTGTTTGGTGCATGTGGTCTGCGCATGGCGCAGACCACCATGTAGAATCGTGCATGTTGCAAGTGGTGGTGTATGTTGCTACAGCGCCATTCTACGTGATGCAACTGCAGTTATGCAGGCATATACCTTCTAGAATCAGGCCTGATGTGCAGTAAATAAATAGTGCCACCCTGAATCTGGGTGACTCCCAGTCAGATATCATTGTTGCTAGCATGTTTTACAATTGGCTGAGCGTTGGGTGCTTGGTTTGAAGGAACTGTCATTTTTTGGTTTGGGAGAATTATTTGCCTGTGGCAATTATGTTCAATTTCAACTGTTAAAGAAAAGACACATAACAGTGTGGGTTCCCTTACAGTGTTGGATGCCCACCACCTTTTACCCACCTGGTCATGTCGACATTCACATCAAAAGAAACCTTCTCTGGGTCACAGCTCTGATGGTGCCTTTCAGCCTCAGGTGTGTAGTCAGATGCATGGCTGCCAGTAATTTCTTCTTGCTTGTCTGTGGTGCTGTAATGTACATGCGTGGATACAGCCACAGAGGGATATTACCTAGTTGCTTAGGAATTTTTAAAGATTGCCTCCATACACATATTGACAGTTTTAGTTCTGTAGATGCTGGATTACGAAATGATGCTCCAAGTTGACTCTTGTCATCATAAGATGTCCCGTGACTGAGTTGTATGCTTCCAGTTAGATGGTTATTGGGAATGGAACACGTTAGCTGACAATACCTGATGCCATTCTGTTACAGAACTCATGTTGCATTTTTTCGACCATGGACAGGTCACACTGGATTTGTTGTTCATTGCAATTGGGTCAGGTATTCAGGGTTTCTTGGAATGGGGAGGTTGCAATGTGTGTTCTGACATGCAACGAAGTCTGGTGAGCTGTGGGTGCATGTGGCAAGCACAGGTGTATGCACAGACATTGTCAGATATTGCCAGAAATTTTGCAGAAATTCTAAAGGGTTTGTGTACGCTGGTTGTACTGTAGACATGGAGGAAGTATTAGATCTATCTGCAAATATCTGAAGAATTTTTGGAAATAGGTGGCAATGTCTGTGGTGGCACTCTATGTAGAGTCTGTCACAGAGATTTGAGAACATGAGAACATGCAGATTGCAAGCTACAGGCATTGTGAGTTGGGCTCAATATGTCACCCACATGGCAAGGCACACTGAGATATGTCTTCTCATGTGGATATAGAGCCAGAAAGGGAATAGGTATTCTTTCTGTGAAAATTTTCAATGACTGGATCAACAGGCGTGGTCACAGAGTCATGAGTAGAGATGGCACATTGCTGATTGTTGCTGAGAGTACACTGTGATACTCAGGATTTCTCCTCATTATCTGTGAGGTGGTGAGTGGGGATGGAATAAGTTACTTGACAAGAATTGATACTATTGTGACTCTGCACCCACGTGAGATCTGTCCCATGAGACAGTTAGCTAGGTGTCTGTACCACCTCCCCCCCGCTGACCATTTCTAGGAGGTGGTGTTGTTACTGTTCTACTTAGTCTGCATAGTGAGTGCTATGCAGTCACAGTGCAATAGAAGACATGGTGATCAATATTACAAGTCCATAACAGTAACTGCTTGAAAATAAAACTCAGGAGACATAGAATTAGGTTAACAATTACTTTATTATTTAACCAGCAATATTTTATATATATATATATATATATATATATATATATATCTAATTAGTTTATGGTTGCTCTTGGGATGGGCAAAAAAACAGTTTGTAGCTTATATCTGTTATTGTTTCTCAGGATGTATTTTGTTTGTTACCATTTCCCTGAGTTGATATACAGTGTTTTCTTTCTATATGTATTTTTGTACACCCATTAAGTTAAGAAGTTTGAATTTAAAATATTTGAAAAGTGGTTTGTATAGGGTGTTTATGCTAGATAATATTTTAACAAATGTTATTTTTCTACATCTATTGCTGAGTTTTATTAGTTATGTGTCTGTTAACAGTAGTTTATTATCACTTTCAGTTACCACTTCCATGTTAAGAAAACGGATAGTAACAAAATATTATTTAACATGTGGTTTTGATCATTAAAGTGGTGATTTTGAGCAACTTGCTAGAATACTGCTATTTAGTGACTGACCTGTCTTTAATGGTACTTAATTTTTGACTACTTGTTCACATGATAAAGTAAGAAACGTAATGTGTTTGTTATGCTAGCATTATTACATTTTCCTATAGTATTACCACATGTGTAGATTTATCTAGTGGTGTCATAGTTGGTGGAGATATTTTACATCTAAGCAAATAAGTTTAGTTAAAAATCAACAATTACATTATGAAGATTCATTTTCTGCTATCCTATTTTGTTTCGGTTAAATGCGTAATATTTTTTCATTTCTAATTCAAGTACTATTGTAGCAAATTAGTGATATGTTGATATTTGTTGGCACTACTTATGATAAAGTAGCAGTTATTTATTGAAAGTTAGATGTTACTATGTTACGTATTAAAAAAAATTTAACTATCACAGACATCCATTACATTTTTTGTGTGTTTTATGGTGTGGTGAGGATACTGATGTTAATATGGTTGATAAAGCTCATAAGTGATGAGTTATCAGAAGTATTATTTATTTGTAGAACTGGGAAAAAATTCCTCAACCAACCTCCAAAAATATGGACGATCCTGTTACAGCAAGAGCACACCAATTGTTTGCATTGTATGGCTGAAGTATACAATCATTGCTAGAATTTTTTGGATCAGTAATGATTTGCATATATCTGCACAGATATATATAGAGATAAATTATACAGTGGGAATAGGCCGGATAACCACATGTATAGATCTCTTTTATCAGGTATTACTTATATCAATAGTAGCACTTAATGCAAAGCAATACCATTAAATGCACAGAAATAGTTTGTTTAAAACAACAGTTAATGAAAGAAAGTTATTGCTGTGTACTGTTTTTTTATAACAAAGATGCACATTTCTAAGTCTATTGAACTTATGTACATTCATTTTCAAGTGCAGTGCTATATACATATGAACAAGACTAAGTCACATTTATTTTACATAGATACATAGATACATAGATACATACATAGACAGTGTCGGCAGATAAGGGCCTATGGCCCACCCAGTCTGCCCATTTGAGCTTGAAAGTTCAGTTTGTTTTCCTAGAAGTCTGTTGCCCCTTACCCCTGACCTCTAGAATTCCTTTATGTCTATCCCATGCATTCTTAAATCCCGTGATTGTTTCAGCCCCCACCACTTCCTCTGGCAGGGTGTTCCACTTGTCCACCACCCATTCTGTGAAGAAATTCTTTCTCATGTTTCCTCTGAATCGTCCTCCCTCCAACTTCATCCCATGCCCTCTAGTCCTGGAATATCTTTTTCGCTTAAAAATAGTATTTTCCTGCACCCTGTTCCTCCCTGTAAGATACTTGTATGTCTCTATCATATCCCCTCTCTCCCTTCTCTCCTCCAGGGAGTACATGTTCAGTTCCTTCAACCTGTCTTCATAGGAATTGTGATGCAATCCATGCACCATCTTTGTTGCCCTCCTCTGAACCTTCTCTACCCTGTCTATGTCCTTACGTAGGTATGGTCTCCAGAACTGTACACTGTACTCCAGGTGGGGCCTCACTAGTGTCTTGTATAGTGAATTATGACCTCCCTTTTCCTGCTGGTGATGCCCTGCCTATACATCCCAGCATCCTATTTGCTTTACCTGCTGCCTTGTCACTGTGTTCCCTACCTTGAGGTCATCAGAGATGACAACCCCAAGTTCCTTTCCTGCTTGGTGCATGCTATATCCTCACCCCCCAACTGATATATTGTGCCAGGGTTTTTGTGCCCCATATGCATTATCTTGCACTTCTTTGCATTGAATTTCAACTGCCAAACCCCTGACCATTCTTCAAGTTCTGCAGGTCACTTCTCATTCTGTCTACACCCTCTGGTGTGTCTACTCTGTTACAGAGCTTTGTGTCATCAGTGAACAGTGAAATTCTGCCTTCTGCACAATGTCACTGATGAAGATTTTGAATAGGACCGGTCCCAGCACTGATCCCTGTGGTACCCCCACTGGTCACTCTTCCCTCTGTGGAGTGACAGCCATTTACCACCATCCTCTGTGTCCTGCCACCCAGCCAGTTACCTACCCACCACACTACTGTCCTGCCCACACCCCATATTCCCCAGTTTGTGTAATAGTCTTCTATGTGGCACAGTGTCAAAAGCCTTGCTGAATAGTTTGTCATGTCCAGTGTTGTTAGTCATAGGCCAGTGGCACATAACATAGCACAGATAATCAATGAGCTCATATTATTTAGGTATTCTGTTATCTTAAAACAAACATATGCATGTGGATGTCACTATTCATTATATACATGTTATTTGCAGCTCAGCATTATATACATATGTACAAGTCTGAATCGAATGTTTGTGTGAAGGTGTGTCGTATTCAGTTTTCAGAGTGCATCAAAGTGATAGAAAATTCTATCACATTGTTTCAGCAATTTCAGCATAGTAGTAGAGATTACACCATGGTATAGGTGGTCATACTCTCAATATGGGTGTGATTGCTACATTTGTCAAGACATAACTTACTAACTGATGTTTAGTGATATCCAACATCCTCGAGTCTGCTTGGATTTGGCGGAAGTCAATTTAGTAAGCATCATAGTAATGGTCAACAATGTAGACAACAACAGGCAAAGGAGTCAGAACTTTACCTGATGTGTGTTGTTGAAACAAGTAGGATTCTCAACACAATATGTTGAGAATAGTTGCTGCAACTCTGAAAATGTTTCAATAGTTTAATGAATTTGTAATTGCCATGTAAGATAGTACTGTGACACAAGTCAGTACACAGTAATATGTGCTGAGATATGCAAAGTTAAGTAAGGCATTTGCAAAAAGATGTGACTGACTGGCTATTGATTACAATTCAATACCCTCAAGTCTACTTGAACAAGAATAATACATTTTCTTTTGTGAGTACACGTAAGTTGCAAATGCTGAATATCACAATATAATGTTTTTAAAATTGGATTGTGATTTATGATGAAAACAGTCATGTTTTGCATCCGATATATGAGGATAGCAGTGTGATACACAGGGATTTGTGTGCCTACAGGTAGCTACAGTGCTGTACTGTTGTGTTGTCTTTCAACAACGTGAGAAATCTGGTAAATTAGCATTTGGCTGTGGTGATTTTGTACAAGAAGTAGGACACATTGGTCATTATGGGTGGCATCACACACTAGTAGTGTTTGATGAAGGTTGTAAGGAAATATATATGTACATTGGTGGTTGAGAAAAACCATTTGGGTGGAATATGCAGGTGCAATGTTATTTTTTGCAGAGACACTGGTTTACTGATATGCTGTGATTAGATAGCATCACTCTTCCATACGTTGTGCAGCATTGGTGCAGCGGAGTATTATGACATATGCATCCTTCACATTTCTTGGGAGTCTTTCCCTTAGGGTGCATACTGTATCATTGCACTCCACCCATCCCTTTCTGAATCTTCACCAAGTGACATAGTGTCCAGAGTGAATGGATAGGCCGTGATGGAAGATTATTGCCTGCATGTCAAATTGAGTACCTGAGAACATAGTTCTTCCAGCAATGAAGTGTGAAATTGGCATTGTGACTTTCATGCCTTGAGAGTTAAAAGCACTGTAGTACAATAATAATGTATGAGCTTGAGTATGTAATTCTCAGAGCATACACAAGAACAACCACATCTTCGGGAGAGCCAACCAGTTTCTGCATTAGCAAATAACTGTGGAATTTCACAGGTCTCTGTTCAGGGACATAGAGAGAGAGCCACAGCATATCCTGAGTTGTTTGTGATTCTTTGCGTCCACATGACAAATGTGTGCTTGGACACATAGTCAACTTTGAAGTGTTGGCAGATCTATGTCATCATCTGCTAAACTGTTTATTATTCCATCATGAACTCTGTGACGTCATGTTGTGCATTGTCAGCAAAAATAGATTGTCCTGCATATTGACCAGAGTTAGTCATAGAGGAGTCAAGCTTTGTAAACTGGGGAACTCATCTTGAGTACCTCTTATGACTCTCTTTAATGCCTCTGACAGAAGTGTTGATTGGCTAGAGTTTAACACATTAGCAAACTCAGGGAAGTGGAGTGCTTGCATAGTTGCATTTGCATAGCAGTTGACTCCTGTGCTGTTGTCAAATGTTAGGAGTGTGTTGACTCCAATACATTTTTTCGCAGGTGGAGATGTGAGTAGTTTCTTAAGAGAGTGCTGTTTTGTGGAGTACTCAGGTGATGACTGTGGAGTTTTAGTACGCTGTCTTTTCAGTTTGCATCCTTCATTGATTGGAATTGCTGTGACAGATGCATATTTGGGAACTGGTAGTAAAGGAGCATTTGGTTGGTACAATGTACGCAATCTGTTGTACTCAACTATACATTTTGTGTCAGCACGTATCTTGCTTTGTGCTAGATTGACAATGTGTACTCCAGACAATTGTCTTACATGAGACAAGGCAACATAAGACATGCCATCCTTGAATATACCAGTGCCTATATCTACAATGGCACTATCAAGGCCTGAGGCCTTGTGACTTGTGTATGGAGACTGCATAAGCAGTACACAATGGAAATGTTTCCTTGTCACATATACGTCTTTCACAAGTTCACACTTGACTGTTACTCTGTCTATTGGGTGAGGATTTCACAATTGTCAAACTTAACAACTATGAACTCCACAGCCGTATCCTGTATATTGTGCAGAAACCCTTGGATGTATCCCTATGGCTCCATTTACGAGACCTCGATCGACATCAATGTTTCTGAGAAGCATGATACATGCCTTTCTACACAGTGGTAGCACAGCTTCCAAACCAGCTATTCATGATACATCATTTGTGAGCTCTTTCAGATTATCAGTAATTTTTTGATACCACTGTTCATGATAGAGTGATGCCATCTATGGTATCTATGCATGGTAGAGTGACAATAGGTTGCTGTTCTCTCTTCATCATGATGTCATTGAACTCTGCACACTGCTTAAGCCTTGAAAATAGACATACAACATGTACCCCAGCTTTCTGAACATGTGCAAAGATATCACAAGCATCCTGAATAGGAGCATTATTTCTTGTGATCATGTGCTGTCTTAGTATCTCAATGTGGGTGGGTGTAGGTTCACCAATACACGCCTCGTCAAGTAATGCTTTGTAAGACATGTCACCTTGCTGTCTCATGTTCTGAGACAGTTCAACATATGAGAAGAATTCCCCACAGATTGACTACACCAATGCATCCAATTGTTCTCTTTGCCTCTTCAATGGATAGACTACAGAAAACATGCTTGCAATTTACAGGGGCCAGCTGAAGGAGATCTCCAAAAATGAGAATGTTCTTTCCACCAATGGCATGTCATCATTGGTTCCTGGTATCTCCTGTAGACATAGGTGGATGAATGTGAGGACAACATTTGAGACCATGCTGATCTCATCAATTATGAGCAAATGCATTTTGTCAAACATTGACTTCAGTTCACTGGCAACATCATATGACAATTTTCTGTAATCGACACTCTTTCCATGCTCAACTGGCAACATGAATAACCTGTAAAGTGTGATACCACCAATGTCATAAGCTGCCAAACCTGTAGGAGCCACAACAATAACAGATGTTGGTGCACTGGTAAGGTCCACACTCCTTTGCTTATGGCTCGATCAAGAAACTTTACCAGTCCCAGCAGCACCCTTACAAACATCCTGATTGGTGTCTGTTCCTCTCAAACACACTGCTTTTATTGTGCTTGATAGCATAGTTTATAGCCGCAGCATCACAAAGTGATACCGACTGTTTGGTGTGAGTTCAACTTGTCGACAATGTGGTGACTGACTCGGACAAGTTCATGTTTTGTTACATTGTGTCCTCAACCTCTGACAGCATGGCTGGATCATTAACAGGAAGAGGAGCACCAAGAGTGCCTTCTCCTTCCACATCTACCATTTCCTGTGATGTTACAGGTGTGTCATCATCTAGGACTTTCTTCATGTTCTCTAGCTGTTTATTTTTCCATTTCAAGTCTCTCAATGTACATCTCAGAGACATGACTCTGGAATGTATGATATGTTTCCATGAACTCTTGTTCATACATATCAGATAATCCTTTTAATTCAGCTTCTGCTCTCCAAGGTTTGAACAGAAACATAAGAGCAAAGTAATAATGTTATTTGCTTTCTGTTGTGTTCAAGGTCAGTTTGCAGTGGTCAATTAGCCATGGTTTTCACTTTTTTACAAGTGAGCCATCAAAGCCAGTGACTTTATATATTCCTTTTCTGGTTCAGAAGCAACTCCCCACTTGTAGTCACACCATTGAGCAACTTCAAAGAGACAAGATCGTCCATAGCACTGTGGCACTGTGGATAGTAATTGTCAATTAAGTTGCTCTTAAGAATACTTGTAGATGTCGGTCTTGTAGCATCCAAGTTCTCAATCTCTTCATGGCTCTTAAGAACACGACACCTGTTCTGCTTTGTGATTTATATTTAAGAAATGAATGGAGTCTGATTTGCCATATAGACATACACCTGTGAGCTGGTCACATGCTTCATAGGCTCTGCACTCATGGTGTGACAGATTCTTAAGCCCTAGTGACCAAAGTTTGGAAGACATTGACCTATCACAATTTGACAGCTCTTCCTTCATTTCTTGCAGGTTTGTTTGCCCTGCATAGTAATGTATGATGTAACATACCTTACTAGAGCCATTGAGTTGTCTGCAACAAACTGAACATCAATGTTTGCTTGCCACATCAACAGAAGAGAAGGACTATAGTCATTGATATAGACTTCTGATTCTGTGCGAGGTAGTTCATAGACTCACTTTGTTGACTTTGCTTTCAGGTGGTGTCGCATGGCTGAAAATACATCATTCAGTGAAGCAGCTAGGCAAGCTCACCTTAGGAAGCCAAAACTGCAGTGAGTATACCACTGACCTTTGTTCTTAACTTTCCTACAACAGCATTTGCCACACAGGTGTCATTGGAATTTCTGGACCAGTTCCCAAAGTGTTGCGCTATCATACCTGTCTGGTATCTGACATGTAACATACTTCAAGATGAAGCTTAGAATGTCAGATGTTTCATTGTCTCCAATTCATGGGGCATCTTTAATCCACAGCAACATATGTATGTGTTTGGGCTCCACGGGCTTGGTACTCAACCCTCCAGAAGTAGTGCTCAACAATACCGAGGGGAGGATTTGTCTCAGACAGTATGAATTTCAAAAGACTCTGGATCCAGTGGTGGAAGTAACGTGAAACAGTTACTTGATCAAGTGAGAAAAGTTCATTGAGAGTCATTGTTTGGATGCTCTCAACATCAGAGTTTGTCCATCTGAAAAGATCGAGGAGATCATCCCAATAATATTCTGCGCAACTCAGCGTCACAAACCATGTTGCTGGTCCAAACTCTCTCAGCATGCACATTACCTCAGAGTGACATCTGTACCAATATTCTTTGGTACCACACATGCTAGACAAAATAGAAGAAAGACTGACTTGCAGTGTTTCATCTTTGGTCTGCAACTTGTGTAGTAACTGTGCAGCAGTCATATTATTAAATTCTGTTCCAAGTCTCAATGTATGAGCAATACTAGCAGATAGGACACTAAGTTCACTTTCCCAAAGAAGGTGGAACAGGTATGCAATGTTTCTTTGAAACTTGCCATCCTTATGTAGTACTCGTGAGGTCCTATACTCAGCTCCTGGTACTTGAAGTTCTCATTCATCTAATCAACCACCTGAACCAAGTGGGAACAGATCAGGGAAACAACGAGCTTCAGAGTAGCCTCCCATATACTAACAGGATTGCCCTCCACTTGTTTCATTTGATATAAATCAATGTTATCCATTACTGGGTCTTTGCCATGCAATGAGTGTATAGTAAATTGCTCATATACATTTTGTACAGTTGCCATGTCAACCTTCTCAAATATTGCCTTGTCAGAGTTGCCTGTGACGATATCTGTTGAAAGACCACTAAATACATCGATGTCAATGTCAGCATAGAAAGAATTGTGCTCTTTTAGGTATCTCAAAGTATTCTTTACATTGTCTACATAGACAATGTCCTGCCATATTGTTTTGGCCTTTGTTGGCACACCATTTACCAAGATGACTACACTATTGTCCTGAGAAATAGTGTTGACATTTTCTTGCAAGGGTAAAGGCAGGTAGACAACAGAACTTTTGAGAGAGCGTACAAGTTCTTTGTTTGGTAGGTCTCGTGTCCTTGTATTCAGCCTGATGATCATTTGAAATGGCTTCATGGTCTGAATCAGAATCCTTTCAAACAAGTTCAACACTGTTATCTCATCAGGTGTTGGTTCTACTTCCATTTATTGAGTACTGAACGAGGAGATAAATTGTCATTCTTGATTTTTTATGACAGTAGGAACAGAGTGACAGTTGTGACTTCTTCAAAGTCAGACTTTAAGAGGAGGTATGCATGTAGATGTCATACATTGCATTCCAACATAGAATGTTTTGCAGGTCTACTCGGCACATGAGTGCTTGTAGAACAATCATTCACATGAACACACAGATTGTATCAAATTTCTGTTTTGCTTAATTCAAGTTTAGAAAACTCACAACCAAAATGTCGTAGGAGGTGGTCTTCTTTAACCAGGAATATCTGAGGAGTACTTGCTTCTTCAAGTACAGTAGCAGTAGACCTCAATCTATGGGTTCTTTGCAACTCTTTAATTAACTCAGTAAGTCTTTCAACATCTCCATCATTGAGCAATGCTTAAAATTGCATGTAGTCTCAAAGGACAGATCTCACTCGATACAACCTTTGCACAAATTTGCAAATGCGAGTTATGCACTGCTAGCATACGAAAGTGGTGAAATGTGCTGTTACAGTTCATGGTCTCTAAGCATGCGAGGGAGAGACCCATCAGGCCTTTGTGAGGCCAAATCTCACACTTGTCAATGGTATGAAGCAGTGTGTGTCGTTCAGATCTCTTCGTGGTTAGAATTGTTGAGAGGAAACTTTTTATAGATGTGATAGATTCCTCTCTAATATTGCATGTGCTGTCACATGCCCATTTTTTTAGCTGACGACTTTGGATCACTTTCAACCTCTTCAACTCCATTGTTATTGTCCAGATGAACGGTTTCATGGGATAGAGTTAAGACATTTTGCAGTTTTCCATGCTCATCTACTGTTAAAGTGATGTTTCTATTGTGTGCATGGTATGTCTTTTCCCAGAAGAATGCTACTGAGTACTCTGAATGAAACCAGTCTCCTTGAAACACAAGAGAGATATTTTCTCTGCTTAAGTGTTCAAAAGATAACATACTGTTTCTCATCTCCTCAGTCTTTGTACTCAATTTATTAATAGCTGACATCATTTCACTCCACAGTTGGGAATGTATTGCTAGAGCCACATTGACAAATCAGCTTGCTCTTAAGTGGAGTTTCATCAGTGAGATCTTAGAAAGCAGTCTGTTCCCTTTGTGTCTCACTATTTTGGAGATCACACATTCAATCCTAGCTCTGTGGACTAGCTTCTTGAAAAACATTACCTTGCTGTGTTGTGCATTAGCAGAGGTACTGTGCCTAGCATTCTTTTTCTGTGTACACTTTAGTGATGACAGTGCTGGACATTGTGATTGTAATGTTTCTCTAGGAAGACTACTTGTTGTAGTTTTCTTAGAGGAGCGTTTCTGTTTCTTTAATTGTGTATGATTAACTCTCTGCATGAAGTGGACAGAAGACAATTTTTTATGCTTCTGTTGAGAAGTTTTACCTTTGGTTCTTGCATGGCATGACAATGAACAAGCAGTACAGCTAGCACTTTGTGTCTGTGCTCTGGTTTTATGGCTGATGGCCATGATGAAATAGGTGAAGTATTTCTTGAATATCGTCATGATTGTAGTCCCCTAAGAAAAGTGAAAAAGAATATATTTAGTACTAAGAAATGTTAGCCACATGGTAGTAAAGCAAAAATTGTGCGTAAGAAATATAAGACATAGTATTGTGATAATAAGAAAACATCTGATACGATTAGCATTGCTTTGTTACAAATTATTTAACTATTCTGTGCCTTGCAGTGTGGACTGAATATTGCAAGCAGTTATCACCTGGACAATAGTTGATAAAAAGAATATGTGTGTCACCTTTATTGATTGATGCATTTGGGTAGTAGCAAGTGTAAATTTGTAAAGGTGCTAAATATTAGTTGTGGCATTGTTACATGCGCTTATGTTGACATATTATGATGAATGGAATAGGAAGTGTTGTGTTGATGGATTGCTGCAATCATACTACCATGGGTCTGTCTGAATGTGGTGATGGTGTGAATAATCTTGTTTTGTTGAAATAATATTAGTTTATTGATTGTTGGGATGAGATAATTACATGAGTCTGATGATAATTGGGTGTGATAGTGAAGGAATGGAAAGTTGTATGAGTTAAAATTTAAAAATTTGTCATTTTGTCACGAACAAAGAATTTGTCACCTCACGAACTATCCTCACGGTCAAAAAGCTCAAAGATTTTCTTGTCTAGAGAACAAAGACGTGGTAAATTGTATGCAATTCTTATAGAAGCATGTTTACCTTGCTTTTAATTACATAGACAACGTCAATGTGTCAATACACATATGTGCACATTGTGTGGTGGCAAACTATCTTAAGAGTTGAGTTTTTAGAACTCTCACTGTTTTTGGGTGAAATCATGTGTTTTTCATACGTGACCTAAGAATTTGTCAACTCACGGTTTCAAGCTGCAAGATCAAACCGATCGCAGTCAAAGAATTTGCGCTCGCGGTCAAAGATCGTAAAAACACAGGAATTATGTGAAATGTATTAAAAACAAATAAGAAGACTATTTTTTTACTTATGGGTTATTTAAATGTTAGGAGGGTTTATTATGCTGTAATGCTTTTAAAGATATTGGGTTTGCACTGCCAGAAATGGTTTATCAAAGTCTTGCATTATTCTCATGATCAAGATTTTGTATGCTTTCATGATCAAGACCAGTACGCAATTCAAGAATTTGCATACTCACGGTCAAAGATCGTAAAAAATGCGGGAATTATTTGCAAATGTCTTGAAATTATATAAAAACAGTGTTTTCCTTACTTATAAGTTATTATAATGCTATCAGGGTTTATTTTGTTGAAAAGCTTTGGAAACTATTGCTTTTTCACTGTGAGAGACTGTTTACACTGAAGTCTTGTGTTAGTCCGTGATCAAAGATTTTGAACGCTCGCGATCGATCCTGGCGAACAATGCGAGTACTCAATCAAAGAAAATTGCATGCTCATGATCAAAAGAAATGGCTAAGTTTGTCATGTGACTTTCATGAACCAATAGAATCAAAGAATAACACTCTGGGGCCATTTTAGATCGAATGATCAAGCAGCTAACAGGCATCAACATCAAAGTAGTGCTTACAGCTAAATATCATACAACTTGGGAACAAGTGATCTTTAAAGTTATAAAAAGTAGTTTTATGGTTAATTGGCAACTTAGGAAGGCTGTATATGTTTTTCCCCACTGATATTGTGCAGCAGTGTTTATTTTAGTTGGGTTATTAATGGAGTTTTCAGCAACTGTTATATTCTGATTGCATCATGGCCTGGGAAAGTGTGAAACACTTTGGCAATACAAGTTTTTCTATATGTATTTTACTAATGGATTGGTTTGGAAAAGCATGAAAATAGTTTTTGAGATCTACAATTGTACAAGGGAAAAATTAGGATCTATTGGAAGCTTGTATAGTGTTTTATCCATATTGAAATGTAGTGAGTAAAACTGCTGTTGTTGTTTTTTAAGTAACTTACTGTCCTAGGGATCTTTTCTTGTGGCTGAGAATAGTGTTAATTATTTAGTTTTTGCTAGTGCATTTTCTGTATCTCAGTCTGGCACATCTGTACAAGTTATCAGTTAGTGTGTTAAGCAGATTTAGTGTTCCTCAGTGGTACTTTGGTTTGTGAGAATCGGTTAGTGATCTGATAACACTGGGACTTTCTGTCTACATATGCGTGTGTTTTTAACTGTTGTGGAATCCTGACCTGGAATGATATTGTGTGTTATCTAGGTTAACCAGGCACTGCATTTCCACTTGCAATATAGAGACACAAATTAATATATTTACTTTACAAATTAAATCACAATACTTTTCACTGGAAATAGTTTTCAGTAAATTCAACTGTGGTTGTGAGACCTGTGCAATCTAATTAGTATAGTACTATTGGTTACTGTTGTACATAATCTCTGTCAAGTACTAAGAAATGGTTCCACTGACCTCTCAAGCAGCTGGCTGAGTAAGAGGAATTTAGTTTGACAGACAATTATGGCTAGTAGGTTAGACAAATCAACATTGATGTTGTTGGCAAGCCATGAGGTGTGCCAATCAGATGACAGTATTCTCCCAAATACAAAAAAATGTTTAATAAACATCATGCCAATAGAAAGACAGCTTATATGCATAGCTAGGACTGTGAGACTGAATTAGCCAATCTGTGAACAGGTTAGTGTTTGGGATTGTTTCTCCGCATTTATCTGGATGATGCAATAGAATAGTGGTCACTGTGGTGGTTGCACTTCTTAGTACTTGGTTGTCAGACAGACACAATGGTGATATTTCTACATCTGAGTTATGAAAGATTTGTCACTCAGCATGGCAGTAAAATCCACAGTAACTGTATGGATAGTAGGATCAAGTTTGGTGAGAAGGGCAGCAGTGTTCAGTAGATGTAGTCATTTTGGGAATGATTTACACCTACCTGGATGCTCAGTGTCTTGGTTTGGGAAGGGTGGCATGAGGTGGGAGCAGCTCATGCCTACCATATACCATTTATTGGACACACCCAGAACCAGACATACTCCTTATCCATCTTGGAGGCAATGATTTGGGTAACAAAAGGACCATTGACTTAATAGAAGCTGCACAGTCTGACTTGCAGCATCTGATCATGTATTACCATCGTATACAATTCTGTATTCAGATATTACACAGCTCATGGTCTGGAAAGGTGAGGATTACTGTCCTGCACTTGAAAGATCACGCAGGAAGGTAAACATACAAATCTGGATTCCTCCATGCTATGGGAATGCACTATTCATCACCCCAAAATTACCTATGACAAGTATTGGCTATATTTAAAAGATGGTGCATCTTTCTAACACTGGCAATGACATTTTGTTGGGGACCTTGACATGGTATCCTTACAGTTCTGTGATTGTGTGCCTGTTGGATGGTGCATCTCAAGTACATCACATTAATACTGTGAAAAAAGTCTCTTTTAGATCCACCACAAAATGGTCAAAAAAATAGAACTGTTCATCTTGCACATTGCTGTTTGTGTGTTAGGTTGTGAGTGTCTGCCAAGCACAGATTCTCTGATTTTACTGCAGAAGAAGTGTGATGCGCTTATCAGTAGATGAGTAGGGTGTATAATATTGCTTGATATTGTATGTGTGGTTTTAGGTGGGCTATGTGGCATTTTGGTTGTTTGTCATTGTGCAAAAGGCTGCATGTTTCTCATTGTTTGTTGATATGTAGGGTGTGTGTTTTGTTACTGTTAAATGTCCTAGCTTTTCTTTTTTTTTAGTAATAGTTGAGTATGGCCTGTTATGGGGGGGGATGCATTATACAAGTATGGGTGGAAATGTGATATATGTTTCTGAACATGAAGTGGCAAGAAAGGGATGGTTTTGTGACATGAGGAGACATATGGTGTTGATGTACTGTGTTATGTGTTGCTAGGGTATATTGATTGCTGAACTCAGTGATACTGTGTCTGTGTGTGAAATGTTTGTGTTGTTTAAAAGTTTTTAAAAAATTGTTTTATGTTTTTCTTTACACAGCTAGATAACTGTGAGCAACTTTTGTTTCATCAACAGTCTACTGTCTGGTAAGTATTGTGTTTTTTGTTTTATGTCATTGTTGAATTGGACGTATTTCGTTAGACATCATTGTGTCTGGTGATTTTGGGGGGAGGTCTGCTAACAGGATAAATAGAAGTTTACTGAGAAGTAAGTGGAGGTATTACTTGTTTTACATGCAAGTGCAAATAAGGAATAATATGAAGAGTTACTAACGTATGTATTTTCAATACATATCACACATTAATCATTGTGAGTGTTTTAGTATGCTGTGCAGGATGATCACTTGGGTGGCATTCCATGGTGTTGTGAAATGTTGCTCATCTTGTTGAGTATTAAATATTTGCTGCGTGCCAGCAGATCAGCTATGTGAGGAATAGACAGAAGACTCCTCAGTGTATCTGAATGCTGTGCAGTGTTTGATATGACCTATCAGACTATGATGTTAATATTTTAATAATACATCTTGTCTTATTTTTAAAACTGATAATGCAATAGTTATGGATATTTCATGATCATGCTGTTTTGGTAATGTGAGGGAGGTAGTACATGCATGTGTTTTAATAATAGACTAGTTGTTAGGTCAGAATTAACAAATTATCACACATATTTGATTGTGAGTGCCAAGCAACACAAACAATAGTAAGGTAGAACAGTATCAATATAATATCTAATATTTTTTTTACTATCTCTTTTTTTTCTTTTTTTTTTTCTTATTTCAGATAACAATAATGCCAAAGTCTTGGAGTGATGCAGAGGTGCTGGCCCTGGGTCAGGCTGTGAGGGAGCATGCCAATGCTACAATTTCATGCATGTGACTAATCTGAGCCTGACCCATACATGGAGCAAGGTAGGTGTTTGGTTAGAATGAGACTTCACATTTTTCCACACAGCTACACATGTGATAGATGACAATGGTAGGTTCAGTGCATGTGCAGATGACTTGTGGGAGGGGATGTGGCACATGTTGGTGAGTGGGTAGCATTGTGGTGGTGTGAGTAAGTGGCCAGGTGGGCGGGGATACTGTTGAAGCTACAATTCTTCCTTCCAGGATCTGTGCGATTAGGATTGGGAGGCACTGTGTGCCCTGGTGAACTACTGCATTTCTAATATATGTGGTTAGAGTGGGGCCAGCCTATTACAGCAGCATGTATATATTAATATTATTTGAGTATCATATATCGTAACGCTGTGTGTGTATAGGATTTTGAGCAGCTCAATAGACATAATTGTCACTTTATATGACAAATTCATATTATCAGGTACTAGATTGGTCTGCCAGTGAAGCACAGGTTAACTTTATCTTAACAACTGAAGATTGTCCTAATGACAGGTGGAAGGTGACAGTTATATGTCTATTTGTGTAATAATGAGGGTAGAATGAGAAACAAATATAGCCATTTGAGCTTCATATATGCTATGGGCAGCTTATATTTCATCACTCAATCTTGCACTTCCTCTGGCTGTAGCAACAGCAGCTGTACTGGTGCATGACCATACAACTGTCATGCCAGTTGAGGTGACGTGGCATCAGTCAAACAAAACAATGTGGGTAGCCATATAGTATATTGAATGGTGCTGAGCTTATGCAAATAGCACTGTTGAATATTGCTTACGACATGGGCATGTCAGCTTCTACTGATGCAGTGCCAAGTGTCACAGTTTGTATTTATATTTCTTACACAAATGTCTTACATTGAATATACACCTAAATGCTATTTTTTGTGTGAAGAAATGAACTAAAGGGTGTCTCTTCTTGTGTTCTTATATGGACAAACTGGGTAATTTTATATAGTTGATGTTTGACCTTGTGGAGTATGTTAACTGCTTCTGTCGCATGTCTTTATTACTGCAATACAAGAAAGTGTGTTATGTATTATTTTTTTATTTGTAGAACTCTGAGGATTTCTGTAGATATTGTCACAGTTTCTGAATTTGTAGATAGGCTGTCATGTTTGTTAACCTATCCATTTCACTGTTACACAAAACACTCCCTGTGCTTTTTGTTTTTACTTTTCCCAGGTTAATGTGCCTTGGGAGGCAGGAGATCAGAAAATCTCTGACGCGTGTCGTAGGAAGTGGAAGATCACCCACCAGATGTTTTTAAATCAAAATCTCCAGCAGGTGATATGCGAAGGGTGTCCGGAGTGGTATGACATAACTTATACTATGTGGGAGGATGCAGGAAAACCAGAGTTCAGTGATCGCCATCACACCTGTGAGTATACTTTGAAACTGTTGTGATGTAAATATTTAGTTTGTGACTAACAAGATTGCTTTATTTTCATATTTCAAATGAGGTATTATCATTTCTTACTAAATTGTAAGTAAGTAATATGTAGTATTATACTTGTGTGACTAGTGATATATTACTACAGACATTTAAGAATTACAGGTTAGCAATTATAAACTGAGGCGTGTGTTTGTAGTGATATGGATTTTTTTTCCACGAAAAAAGATTCAAGATTACATGATTTCTTTGAAAGTAGTCAATGATACTTCTGTGGTGCTATTCTAGTGTATGTAATATTCAGAATATGACATGTTCTGATATTTAAATGTTACAAATGATTATTTTGAAACATAGGTAGATGAGATTTGTGGGCAGGGTACTCATTAGAAAAACACAGTGGGAAGATTGTGTGACCAATAGTATTTGTTTTCTACAGTGTTCATTATCACATTGCAAGCTGATGGTGTTGTTAGCGATTTTTTTACTCATCTAGACCAACTGTGGAACCTATCCTCCCATGTTGTGCAGCTGCAACCACTTCTGGAAGGTGTGGCTTGAGGGGCTCCAGTTGAGCAGCTACTTGTGCTCGACTCTGCTGGTGAGTTATTATAATGTACTGATGTCTGTATTATCATTTAATAGGTAGTATGGCTGTTATGTGGTATGAGAATGCTTACTGTACATCTGTGGTCATATTAATTGTTGTCGTATCTACTTGTATAATGTTAGAGTATGTGCACACCTATTTAAGGCATCTGATTGGTTCAAACACTTCTTTAGCTGGTCATCCATCTGACAATAGACACGACCTGTGTCTGTGTGAGTGTACAGTAACACTGAATAGTGCATAGTTTTAAACCATATTCTGTTGCTGGCAGATGAACTATTTTATCACAAAAGATATTTAACATATTTTTAAATTAACAATTTTGTGTAACACTTATTTATCTTCAAACTGAGAAATTTTCAAGCACAATAATACTCTGCAGGGTGGGCAGCATGGGTAATGGTGGATCCTCCAGGGGTTATAAAGTCATGTGCCTGTGGCATCAAGCCTCATCACACCACTGTGTGGTCCAGTATTGTTCCATAGCACTTACAATGTCGGGTATCATTGCTTGCTTATTACTTATATAGTTGTCATGTTTTAAATAGCTAGTCAGGATAAATTGTTGACTGTATTATGCATCCAACATATATTTCATCAGCAAATGGTATAAGAAGAAGTATTTATGCGTGTTTAGTGTCATTATGAGTATTAATGTGTAAAGGTGTTTATCAGTGAGAGACTATTACAGTTCGTTGATCTGAAACAAGATGATTGCACATAGATGTTAATTATTCTATTTAGTATTCTAATTAGTAAATCAGATGTGTGTTCTGTGATCTCCTGAAACACTACATAGTATGATACATGTGAAGATTAAGGAGTCTGAACAACTGTTTATGGTGATATGTATATTAATATATGCAGATATTGATATTGAGACATGAATTACAGTACTTATTCTGTTTAACTATGTTTTTCAGAGGATGAACCATCTGCAGAGGGTGCTGCTTGAGGAGAAGACTCCACAGAGGGGATAGAGATTGTTGAGATTGAACTCTCTATGGAGGAGATGCCACAATCTCCAGCAGCAGGTCATCCTTCAACACCTGCAGGTCCAGGTGGGCCTCCAGCTGAGGAACGTGAGTGTTTCTTATATAATTTGTGCTTCTATTATTAAAGATTAGAATAAGGTGTAGACTATAGTGATGTTTTCAGAGATAGTAGTACTGCAGTTAGTTTACAGTCTCAGTTCAAAATGTTATTCCTTGACACATTAACTGGGTGTAAGCATGCTTATTTATCACAGTGTTGCTAGTCATGGTAGATTGTCTAGTTGCCTTTTCAGCATATCCCCAGAAGAGTTGTTGCTCATGACTGGTTCTGCTTTAACTTGTTATTTCTGAGTTGGTTGTTTGGATACAGACGTCTTCACTCTGAGAGCAGTAGCGCATGTGTGTATCCTTTGTTCCATTCCATCTTCATTTTGTGTTGCAGGTTTATTATACTGTGGTAAAAACAATCTCTGGTCTGATTCTTCAATTTCACATCACAGCAGGGACTTATGAAAGAGTTAGATAGCAGTATTACATGAGAGAATGGCATGTGGTGGGAGTGTGCAGTGCTCAATCAGCATGTCTAATCTAATGTATCAAACATGGACATTTGTTTTCTGTCTACTGTATATATGGAGAGGCCTGAATAAAAGTAATAGGTAGGTTGTATATGTATAGTTTTAAATGTTTGGAAAATCTACATGTCATCCTCAGTGTGTTGTAATAAAGTATTCAACGAGGGATGCAGTATGTCCCACAATTGTACATCATCTTAATTGACTGCCTACGGTGAACTGTGTGGGTTTTATAAATCCCATATCTGTTTGTATGTCTGTCTATTCAAGAGTTCAATAGATGAACAATGATGTATGGTAAGTATGGAGAGACAGGCAGTAGTAAATGCTTTTCATCTTCATTGGAGTTTAATTTACTGTACATGTTCAATTATTGTCGCTTATTTATGTAGTAGTAGGTTGTGAAACACTGTCAGAGACTGATTTATGTGACTATTTAGTATTGGGTAGATACTGTACATCTTAAGAAAGTGTAACAGATCACACAGCACTACAGTGATGGTTTTTATCAAAGTGGTATGTGTCAGTGGTTCAGATATTGAGTTAGAATGTCTCAGTTGCATCATAGTATCACTGACTTACACTGAAATGCTGTTGCCACAGATCAAATGGTCATAGAGTGTGGCACAGTAATATTTAGTCCTTAAATAGACACTATATCTGCACATGTAATGGGGGGGGGTTGCTGGTGTTCTTAGTGTTGAAGTTTCAAATGTTGCATGTGCTTGAAGTAGTTTTCAAGTGCTGTAAATTGAATTTATATAACTGCTGTTTAGTGTTGGGTGTTATTGTATGTCTCGTGAGGACAATAGTTCCACTGTGCACATGTCATTCAACATGACACTTGTGGTGTGCAGTGTTACAAGTGCAACAATGTAGAGGTGATGATTCTTCTTAATGCTACACATGTTATACATACTTGATATATGGTGATTAATAGACTGCTTTAAGGGGTACTGACAATAAACACCTATTGTTGGGTTGACAGAATGTGATCCAGATAGAATATGTGTTCTATTATTCTATATATGTCATGCTGAGGCCACATGTGTGTATAAGAAACAGTGATAACAGTTATCTTAAGTCAACTCACTTTTTTTTTGTAAGTGCAATAGATTGGAATACTTTAGAGGTGTTTTTTTTTTTATATTATTATTTCTCCTCCAGAGCCCTGGCTGCAACCCCCGCCATCCGTTGTTCCCCTGGCGCCATTCCTGAACATCAGACCCCCTACCTTATGCACCCCGCGACTTACCCTTCACGGCAGGGTGGTGGGGAGCGACTCGACCCACCCCAACGGATCCATGCCAGGGAGGTGCCCTTCCAGGAACGGCGCCGCGGGGAACAACTTCATACAGCCAGGCTCTCTTTTTCCACTGTTTTCCTACCGGCGGGTCATGGCATGCAATGACGCCAGTGACTGGGTGCACGCACACTCCTGTGCGCACCCCAATCAAGCATCTGCCACGTCCCACCCCCCCATAGCTTGCAGCTACATGCCGTCAAGCCCCCAGCCTCCGCTAGGGGACAGGCAAGCACCGGCCACCTGAATCCCCCCTCCCCAGAGATGGAGAGCAGTCCCTTGGATGCTCAATCCATCTCCTCCCCGCCGACCCACGGCAACCCATGCCCATTCCCAAACACGGGTCACCGGCGTGGCGCGAGGTGTGGCGTCCAGCGCCTCAACCCTCAGCACCACCGGGCCGGCCCTTTAGAGGTGTTTTATATATTGTTGACAGGCAGTTTCTGTAGTCTATTTTACAAAAGACCAGTACGGTTTCATCTACTAACATTAGTCTTCTTGTTTTTTCTTTTGTCTACACAGGGAAACTTGCCATTCTCAATAAAATCAGCAACACCCTGAGCCAGCTGCTTGAGACTGTGCAGAGTGGCAACAAGGCTGCTGCTGAACATGCCTGTGATTCTGCAGCAAAAATGAACTATCTAGTTGGCCAGGCAGGGGAAATCATTCAGCAGGGGGCTGAAATTATAGATTTGCTGCAGCGTCACAGGCGTGTAGGGCATGCGGCATTAGTTGCCACTCGTGGGCTTGAGCAGAGCAACAGGGGCCTCACCAAAGCAATCAAGTCATTGAGGGACTTGGAGGAGGCCTCTGTTGCTTTGCTTGAGTCCACGCATGGTCTCATGGTGCAGCTGGCTGAGAACCAGCTGGAGGCCACAAAGTGATTCACCAGCTTCTGCACCAGGACCTGCAACATCTAGAGGATGACCAGCCCTCTGAACAACCTCAGCATGAGCTCCTCAATGGTGTCCCTCCAACATCTCCATCTAAAGCTGCTGCAGAAGAGGGGACCTAGCTGCACCTACTCCTGAACAGACTTCCACTTCCTCGACACCGTCGCATCTCCAAGTCCCCACAACCTGAATGGCCAGCACCTCTGTGTCACTCCTGGAAAGTTTTCTGTAAATAGTTTCTAAAGATGACAATTTATTTGCAGTTCTTTTTCCCCACCCTTTCCTTGCTTATTTAATGTGATGCAACACTTTTATTTATTTTCACAAGTTTCATTCTATGTTTTATTTTTATTTATTCTTTGTATTTAAGTTATTTGTATATTTATTTATGTGTTAGTTTCACTACATTTTTGTAAAAAAAAAGTTTTATATTTTTTCACCAAATAATATTTATATAAATAGTTTTACTTTTCCAAACATTTGTTTGTCTCATTATTATAGATATGTTTATTGTTGAGTTATTGCCTAGGGTGGGTACTGGTTATTACATCTGTGACAGTTAAGTGAGCATCAGTGTCACTGCAAGGAAATGGTTTATATGAAAGGGACACACTGTTAATGGTGTTGGTTTGCTTTGTGTTACATTTTGTGATTGCATTAGGGGCACAGACACTAGTATCTATTTCTAAAATTCCTGTGATTTATTGAGCTATTTGTTCTGCTTTCTGTATTTTAATAGTACAAACAGCAGAGAAAATGGTGCAGAAATTGTTTGAAGTATTTAGAAATAGTTATGATTGTGTCTCACTAGAATCATATGGTAGGATACTGCAATACAGAGATGATCTCTGAAGCTGGATATTGCACACTGTATTGAGAAGTACAGTGGTAAGGTTACTTTACTTTAGGTGTGGTGACAAAATAGCATTTATTTTCTCAAAACATAAAATTAATTTAAAACTGCATTAATGCAAGAGTTAGGGTTCTTTGCAGCGAAAAAGAGGAAATTCATTGTTAGGGTTTTCAACATAACTCTGGCTCCCCCACCAACACCCTCCACCCCCCCATTCTTACTGGCACACACACACACACACACAGTGTATGTGTTTGTGGAGAAAGCAGTCTGTGTGATTAGTTGTACTTCCTGTACTGCCCCCATAGTTGTGTGTTGTTTGTGTGTGTGTGTGTGTGTGTGTGTGTGTGTATGTTTCTGCCTGTGTGTGTGTGTGTGTGTGTGTGCCAGTGGGAATGGGGGCTGAGGGGGTGGAGTGAGGTGGTGGAGTGGTATTGGTGGGGGGGGAAGCCAGAGTTAGGGTTGACACCTAACAACATAATTCCTCAGCTTTTTCACTGCAAAGAACCCTAACTCTTGCATTAATGCAGTTGTTTGCAATTAATATTTATTATGATTACTACTGTTTCTTTAGTGGATATGAATTTTGTAGACATTTTGTAGATATAAATATAGGCACTTTGTGTGTACTTTAGATAGATTTCTATAGAATAGTACTGATTCTACATGTTGTACACTTTAGACTTGCACTATATTATGGTTTAGCACTTTAGTATTCATCAAGTAGTATATCACTAATACAGTGATATACCTTTAAAGAACTGCTTTAAAAGTGTACCAATGAGGTGATGCTCACACATTGAAAAGGCATCAGTGATACCTGAAACATTTTGTGCACACTATTTTGTAATAATAAAAGTTTTTAATGAACCTTTAGCTTAGAGGTCTTTTTCCTTGTACTGCTAGTGGCCAGACTTCTTTTGATGCAACTGTATGAAGTTATTGTATTATGCTGTATACCAATGTTGAGTTAGCTACAATATGGGATTTTATTTTTTTGTTTGTTTTCATAATCTACATTTTCTACACAGTAATGATACATAGCCAAGGTGCACCTTACAATTTGTGATCTTTTTTACCACTTTATTCATTTTAAGAAATCACTTGTTACGTGGCTGCAATTCTGTTCAGCCAATTAACTTTCAATTTACCTATGCATGCCTTTTACATGAGAAAACTGTACATATTGATGGCAGTGGAACAATGTTGCCCATAGGATAGGCTGTAGTGTGCAATTGAATAGATGTAAAACTTGTGATGCTGCACTACACATCAAGTAAAAATGGTGTCCCTGATTTTAATGGACAGTGTCCCTCATTTTGGTCCTGGCAGGGTGAGAAGTATGCATTCGGGGGTAGCCAGGTGTAGCAGTTGACACACCTATTATTTTTGCAATCCCTATGACGCCTTGCAACCCTGGAAACCCTAAAACATTGGTTGCCTAGCATTTACACCTCCTACAAATATAAAGTCATGAGAATTCCAATACCACTAAGAATTAAACAAGTCCCGAAAGGGTTAACATAAACCAACTCTCCAGAAAGCAGTAAATCTTTGACACACACACACACACACACATGGGAGAGAAAGGGAAATTTAAATTGAACCTCCTCTGAAGTTATTACCTCTAAATATTGTGGCATAGTGCTACCCAAAGCTTGCTGATCATCTGTTAAAAGTTATGTCAGTAAATTATTTACCCTCCAAAGACTAGCAAATCACATTCCAGTAATAAATAAAATTAACAATCCAGCAAGTGAACATACTAAATTCTGTGTTAAAAAGGTAAAATAGACTTCTAATATTTTCTTTTTTACAAATGCCTGGTACACCTAGTTACAAACTGGAGAGTGCTCTCTCTCTCTCTCTCTCTCTCACCCCCCCTCTATCAAGAGATAAGTAGCTGGCAGTATTCAAGGCTTTTCTAACACTAGTATGCAAAAAATGCATTTAACTGAAGTGTTTATCTCTTCCAGTGTGGGCTGTTGCATCAGGATAAGGAATCACTTCTGTGCTAGCTTTCACTTTGGGCTGCCGGAAGAAGACTTGCTTTTTTTAAGGTTGCTTTTGTTTTAGTCTTGGAAAAGTTTCTAGTTGCACTGCTGCAGACAGTTTAACTGCTTCAAATGAGTGGTATAAGTTGTCTTTGTCACTACTCAGGACACTAGCTGTCAGGTCACTTAAAGCAGGCACGATGAGAGACAAACATGCTGGAAAAATAGTGCTGGAACTGGGCTACTGAACGGAGACAGTGGAATGCTTCATTCTACTAGCAGAGTGACAGTGCTGCAACTCCAACATTGTTGTTAGGTTGGAGTGAGGTGAGCTGCTTTTCTTAGATAGCAAGATGGCTGTAGAGCTCTGCCCCTGCAGCCGTAACAAAAAACATACTCTTACTCTTATCAACATATCAGAAAAGTTGGTTGAGTTTCAAAAATTGCTTCACAAAAATAAAAATTAGTTTGCAGAGCTGCAAATTGATATTATTCTCCCTACTTGCTGTAGTGTACTTGGTAGAAATATGATTTCTCCTGGAAACAATAAGGGGAAGCCTGATGATTTACTTTGGTAACAATGAAAAGAACATTTGTGATATCAATTTGTAACAATGAACGACACATTGGTGACTTCCTGTGATAACAGTGACAGCTGACTTGTGTTTTCATTTGGGAACAATAAAGGAAAAAGTGGTGATTTCCTTTGGTAACATTGAAAGGTACCGTAGACAACTGATTTATCTTGGTAAAAATTATGAAAAGACTGGTGATTTTGTTTGATAATAATGAAAGCTATTGTCTTTACTAACAATAAAAGAACAGATGGGTGATTTTCTTTGGTAAACATGAAAATGAAACAAGTGATTTACTTTGCTAACAATGAAAGATTAACTGTTGAATTCCATTTGGAACAGTCAAGGGCAAAATGGTGATTTCTTTTTTGTCTCAGGGAGAGGCAAACTGGTAGTTTCCTTCTGAAACATCGAAAAGCAAGCTGGTTATTTGCTTTGGTAATAATGAAAAGCATAGTGGTGTTTGCAATAATAACAATGATAATCAAATTAATGGCTCCTTTATATAATGGTTAAGTAAAACTGGTGACTTCCTTTGATGATACTGAAGGGCAGACTGTAAATACCATTGGTAACAATTATGGCAGATTGGTGTTTTCCTTTAGGAACAACAATGTAAAATTAGTGGTTTCCTTTGGTAACAATGAAAGGCAAACTGGTGATTTAAATTTGTAAAAATGAAGGACACATTGGAGAGGGGCTGCCTGTGTGTGCTGCCCATTTGTTCGGTGCCTGTCTTGGGAATGTGTGTACAACTGAAAAAAAGTGGAAATCACCCTCCAAAAAATATCCTCTGTTTCCTGTGTACTTTCTTGTTATGTCCCTGTCCAAGTGGAATTGAGGAGCATTCTAGGATTATGGAGGGATGACTGAAGTCCTCCACATACTAGGGGAAACAAAAGCCAGCCACATTAGTTCCAGGGCTATGAGCATCCCTAAAAGCCTGGTGGATGGCTTCTCGCCCTTGTAGGGTATTGCCAGGGCATTTTTTAAGAGTTTTAAAGATCAAATGCACACCCTGCAATGCTGCCACGATTCACCCCCCCCAACAACAGAATACAAAAGACCACCACCCCTGAACAAGCATGGACCGTGGGCAATGAAAGCACAGATAGTAAGACTCACCAGAAGATGCAGCAGGAAAGGAAAGTGATCTGTACTTTGTTTACATGGCCAAGCCCAACATATCTGGATGCATTTTGAAAGAGCGTCACAGTCGGTGACATCACACCTGTCCTGGAGCTTCCACGGGAGCGTGCGCATGCTAACAGTAGCAAGCAGGGCAAGCCCAGCAGGAGCGTGTGCACCGACAGGTAAACATGAAAGACAGCACCCATGGAGATGTGCACGCCAGCAGACAGACATGATTGGAGGACACAATCAGAATGGTGGCACTGTCAGTCATACAGCATGGGTGGTCCAATGACTGATAGTATGCTTGGCGGCAGCCAATAAATGAAGCTGTAGTGTAGACTGCAGCATGCAACAGAACAGAGATACGTGACCCATGGGCAGAAATCCACCTACACAGTTCAAAAATATACAGAACCGTGTGCACTGACAGTGATGTTACAGCAGGAGAAACCTGCAAAACTTGCAGGACATGTACCTGGACAGCTGCCATCCCTGACCACCACAGGCAGAGGCAACAGCAGAGGAACACTGTTTGTAAAGCTCCACCCACCAACAGCAGTAGCAACAGAGTGAGCCACCTGGAATCCCCTCCCCAGCAGGAGCATGTGAGACTGACCTGCCTGGAAAGCTCCCCTCCCAGCAGGAGCAAAGAGACAGACTTGCCCGATGAACCCCCACCCCACAGGGCAACAGACCCTGAGCTGCCTAGAAACCCCTCCAGCAGGAGCATGTAAGATTGACCTGGCCGTGAAAGTCCCCCAGCCAGCAGGAGCAACAAAGACTGACATGCCCTGAATGAATCCTCACTCCCACAAGGGGCAACAGCCCTGAGCTGCCTGGAACCTCTCCCCAGCAGGTGCATGTGAGACTAACCTGCCATGAAAGCCCCCCCAGCAGCACCAATAGAGACTGACATGCTCTGATCAAACGCCCACCCCCACAAGGAGCAACAGACCTTGAGCTGCCTGCCCCCCCACACAGGAGCAACACAGACTGAGCTGTGTCCCCCCCGACCACCTGACACTGACCAGTGCCCAACTGTGTGCTGCTCAGGGTACATACTGACAGCCTGGTCCCCCCAAAGCACCACTAGCAACAGACGCCTGAGGAGACACCCTGAGCAGTCAACACAATCACCCCCAAGTACAATCAACACTGGCATGCTGCAGCACCCATTGCCTGTCAGACAGCATCATGCCAAGTGTCAAGTAGCAACCCCATCAGGTTGTGGACAGTGTACACTCCTACCAGCAGAGAACAGGCGAAGTGAACCAGCGTAGAGTCACCCACCACCATCCTGTGACGGATCCCAGTTTGTGTGTCCATGACAAAACAGACACGTGGGAGTCCAGTACTCACTGTACAGGGACTGCCACCCACCCAGGGACAGTATCATGTGCCACCACCCCGGAGGTGACCAAGCAGGGACGACCACAAACTGCAGCATCCCCCCATCCCGCATCAACACCGAGTAGTGCACAACAGCCCTGTAAGCTGTGAACAGGTCCAGCACCACAGGCACACTGCATAGTGTTCACCTCCTGCCCACATGCAGGACACACACCATGGGACAACTCTAGCACTGTACCACCATCCAGAACAGGACAGTGACTGCCCCCCCCAAGAGGTTCACCCCAGTGCACCCAACAAGTACAGTGACAGTAGCCCATTACTCAGTAGCACCACATGTAGTTATTGACAGGTCTATCAGAGAGACCCCAGCTGTGTCCACACAGTGGCCCTGCCTGAACACACTGTGCACAACCACAACCCTGCAGGGTGACAGTGGTGTAAGATTGGTACAGATACTGCACAGGAAAGTGTGTAGCGTCTATGTAACATAGGGGAGCACATCACACGCGGAAACCACACCTGGACCATCAACAGCAGATGTCAGTGGACATACTGCCACACTGCAGTATCTGTATCCTACCACATCTGAGGATGCCACATACTGTGTGTGAATACAGTACAGATATGCTGCAGTCTGTACTTCACTGTGCCACAGGTCTGCAGACAGTACCCTAATGCTGATAACCCACACACTGTGGTGTACCTGGAACCTCACCAAGGGGCCACAAGGCAGAGACAATAGGAACAAGTACATATCCATTGTCAGCCCTGATCCAGTGTGCCAGAGGGCAACTGTCACCTGCCAACCGCAGGCAAAGGCACACCAGGTGGTGTACCTGTGCCACTGTAACAGGCAACAGCAGTGAGACAGTACATACTGGCAGGACAGTAGAGCAACAAGTGTAGTGCACCACATGTATGTGGCCGTGAACGGTTACTGGTGTACAACTACTATGTGCATGTGTGTAATGCCCGAATGACATACTGACTTGATGTTTTATGGCAAAAGAACACTGTAGGCAGCACCCGAGCACCCTGAACACTGTTGAACAACACTGTTGTATAGGTGAGGTGCACAGTGTATGGGTGCTGCCCTAAGACAAACTGTGCATCACAGTCCCAGTGTGTGACACGGTGTAAGTGTACACTGACTGCGCAAGCTCAGTGTGACATGTAGCAGAGCTGTATCCCTGTGCAATAGAAGCAGACAGTACCCCCACTGGCCAGTGCCCCCCAGAAAGTGGCAGTGAACCACTAGTCTTGTGCACCACAGAGGTACATAGATCACAAAGCCAACAAATAACACAACCATGCCATACTGTGTAGCAGCAAACTGCAAGAACAGAAGCCCCTCTGTAAGGAGTTTCCATGCCTTCCCAAGAGATAAGGACCAACTTGGGAAGTGGGTGACTACGGTCAGCAGGGATGGGTGACAGCCCACGGAGCATAGCCACCAATCTTTGACCTTTTCTCCAATGACCAGTATGACATCTATCCAAGCATCATGAAAAGTGTTGGTTACACACCTGGCAAATGAAGGCTGAAGACAGACGCTGTACCAGATCTACTCCCTGGCACCACAAAGTCTCTGGGATGCGTGAACTCAACACCACAGAATTGAACCAGACTAGAGGTAAGCAACAGAAACACCTATATGTCACATGGCAGTCACAAACAGCATGTATGTAGAACACAGTGTTGAATCCCTGACATCCTGTTGTCACATGGAATGCAGAGGTGTACACACTGTGAAACATGCATACCCAGCATCATGTGAACAAAACATGTGTACCACAGGTACCATGACAATAGTATTGCCAAGAGACATGTGCACAGAATGAATGGCATCACAATGAAAACTGAGGCTGCAGCACTGCACATAGGGTGGGAATGGACTAAGTGTAGTAGCATGTACATGAGGTGTGAGGGTGGCACACATCATGTGGGCAACACCCTGTAAACCAGCATGAGCCCATACACAGCGCAAGACATTGTGCATGGTATGTCCAGGCCCTACACATACGTGGGTCATTGGGAACACCAGCCATTCTGTACAGATGATGTCCTGGGTTGCACAATATGAGGATGGACATCCATGCCACAGCAACCACTGTGATCGTGGTATACTACTGGATGCAGCGGCACATAAGCTGGCAGGCCCAACCACAGATGATGAACTGTCATTGCACAACAGTGCATGTGGCACAAGTCCAACGCTAATACACAGGTGACACCGGCAGACATATGTGACAGGCGGGCAAGCCCATCAGAGTATGACCAAGTATGTATGTTCTTGTGTGACTGCACCCCAGAATGGGCACCTGCCAAGCAATGTCTACCTGACATGCATGGGGTCCACATATAGTGCAGGGCAGACATGAGTGCATGGGTGGGTGATGGGTGGTGCATCAGGCCATGAAGGCACAGCCACACAGGGGCATGGTGGATGTGATACCTGATGTGAGGAACAGGTGAATGCAGGACACACATTGGCAGGATGTTCAGAAAATGCAGAGGATGATAGTGTGGTCAAGCCCAACGTGTGATAGTTAGAAAACAAAGACAACTGTGGGCATACAACATCCCAACCAGTGGTACTGAGAGGGTATGGTGATGCTAATGCTACAGTGACTATCCACAAGTGTAGCAATGGGCCACATATCTCCTGACAGACCACAACCATCGTGTGTGACCTGTAAACATAGGGGTCATGGTAACACAATGATGTGGAAAGTGGGGAAGCAGGTATTCCCTGCAATGTCATGTATGACCATGTACTAATGTGTTGTTACTTCAGGATGGGAATATGTAGATACTGAGCATTGGAAAAGGCAGACACAGTAATGTCCAGCTAACAGGGAGGTATACAGCTGGGAGACTGACAGGAGTGCCTGGACAAATGAAAGCCAAGATGAAGTATCCAGGTGGTAAGAGAAGAACATAACACAGGCACACATGTGTCTGTGTAAGGAGGAAATATGTGACAGTCAGTGAGCATGTAGGATGTGCCAGCATCACAGGGTGCAGCAACCAGCCAACATATGCCAGACAGGATGCAGGATAGGTACAACAGGCATGTGCATTACCATGGCAACAAGACAGGCACGGCATGTGGCGCATTAAATACCCTGGTGGTGTGCCCAGATGCAATGGTGAACACAACAGACACAGCGCCACAGGGGGTACCCAGTGAAGCCATGCCATGGGATGCCATAGTCCGCTGAAGAAGGGGAATGGTGACATGGTGCATAATGTGGTAGCCCATTTATTTATTTAGCATTTGTTAACCAGGTAAGTACACTAGACAAACACATGCCTATTTTCAGGTATGACCCGGGAGAGTACAGGAAATCAAAGAACATACAGAGTACAATTTGAAGCAAGTAGGGCAGATACACAGATGTCAGGAGAAGCACAGCATACATAGTCAGATATCGCAGGTCACGACAGCAATCATAGTCAATATGCTAAGGTACAGCATCACTGACACATGAAAGGTAACAATGATACATGTACATGTAGCACATGTTAGGAGAGTAGCCATAAGCAAGAACTGGCCATGTGAGTTAAGGATGTTGGCCACAGGATGTGTGCATACCCCCTGCTGGACAGGGCACACAGACACATGGACACATTGAGACTGTCTTGTCCACACTTCACTGCAGATGTAGCCAGAGGTTAAGGTAGTGGATGCCAAGTGGAGTGAACAAAACATGAACTGATGGACCGACAGTGTACCCACCAATAGAGAGAATATACACACACGTGGGATGGTCAGAACTGCAATATGGCGCTCTTACACCAGGGGTATGGGAACTTACACACATACCACAAAAGGCTGCATGTGACAGACAGGGTGTGTCCGGTAACTGTACGCAAAACAAGCTAGTAAGTATCCCACATGTACGTGCGATATGACAGTGGCAGCACACCACAGCATTGGTAATTGGACAATTTATCCCCTAAATGGCTGTGTGCAGCCACACAACTGAAGGGGTAACTGGACTGAGGGTCAGGCAGATAAGATGCTGGGGGGTGTGTACAGGGAGGGTACTGTAGCAAGACATGCCCAAGGACATGCAGTTGTCACCACTGCAATGTGTACATGGTGATGGACGCACAGGATATTGGATGCGTGGTGTGATTGCAAATGGACAGGAACCCCACAATGGCAGTGTGGAACATACATTGTCTACAGATGTGGAATGCACCATTGCCATGCCTGACTACTATACCAGAGGCTCTCAGGGCAGATACAAACACCATGGTCAGGCTTAGATAGTGACCGCTGATGAGTGTGCGGTAGGTGGCTGTGTATGCAGCAACGGTTCTGTCATATGGGACCGATCACATATGATGCACCTTCTACACCAGCAGGTTCTCACTGACATCTCCACCACTGAGCAGAGATAGGACATGCAGAGGAGGGGCACAGGACCCAAGGCAGCATGGATTCACAGTGGAAGGTCATGCCAGACAAATCTGATAGATTTCTTTGACTGGGTGACCAAAGTAGTTGATCAGGGAGGGGCTGTGGACATGGCCTACCTAGACTTTAGCAAGGCATTTGACACAGTCCCACACAAAAGATTAATATACAAGTTAGCCAGCCTGGGGTGGGTCCCAAGATGACAGTCTGGGTAAAAGAATTGGCTAGAGAATAGGACACAGAGAGTAATAGTAAATGGGTCCACTCTGAAAAAGGGGTTAGTAGTGGGGTACACATGAGGGTTCAGTATTAGGACTGGTCCTCTTCAATGTCTTTATAAGCGACATTGCAGAGGGACTGGAAGGAAAAGTATGTCTCTTTGCAGATGACACAAAGATCTGCAACAGAGTTGATGCACAAGGTGGAGTGGAAAGGATGAGAAGGGACTTGGCAAGGTTAGAGGAATGGTCAAATGTATGGCAGCTTAGATTCAATGCTAAGAAGTGCAAGGTAATGCACCTGGGAAACAAAAACCCAGGGGAAGAGTACACACTGGGGGTGAGATACTAACAACAACAAAATGGAAAGGGACCTGGGGTAGTCATATCAGATGACCTAAGGTGGGAAAGCAATGTGAGAGGGCAGCAAGGAGGGCTGGGGGATACTTGGATGCATAGGAAGAGGCATCACCAGTAGAAAACAGGAAGTTATTATTCCTCTGTACAGACAGCTAGTGAGACCCCATCTGAAGTACTGGTGCAGTTCTGGAGACCAATCTCTGCAAAGACATAGACAGGATGGAAGCTGTCCAGAGGAGGGCAACTAAAATGGTGCAGGGTCTGCACCGGAAGACATATGAAGAGACTTGGGAGCTTAATATGTATAGCCTCGAGGAAAGGAGGAGAGGGAGACATGATAGAAACTTTCAAGTACCTCAAGGGAATCAACAACGTCCAAGAGGGTAGCATCTTTCAAAAAAGAGGTGTGCAGAACAAGGGGCACAATTTGAAGATAGAAGGGGCTCAGAGGTAATTTAAGGAGTATTTTTTCACAGAGAGGTTGTGGATGTATGGAGCGGCCTTCTAGAGGAGGTTGTGGAGTCAAAAACAGTGGTGGAATTCAAGCATGCATGGGACAGTCATAAGGCAATTCCAAGGGGTGGGGGTAGGAAGAAGTAGGCTGCTGGTTAACTAGGACCTGCAGCTTATCCATCAGGTAGGGAAATGGGCAGGCTGGGTGGACCAAGCGGTCCATATCTGCCGTCAAATTCTATGTTTCTATGTTTCTATGCAGCTGCGGTGGACAACCTCAGTGATGATGCCACCAGCCAAATAGAGGAACACCTAGCACTGCAGGGCATTGACACCTGGATGCAGACAGAACTGGTAAGATATGTACATATACCACAACAACGTGATGTAATGTACAGTAAACAGTGTCCCCCTATGTATTACACCCAACAAGCACCAATGGACTGTCTGACATCTCCTGTAGGCCATGAAGAACAAAGGTGTGCAGACCCTCAAATATACACCACATTTCATTGGAAAACTGCGTAACACAAGGGGAACACAGACAGTCCTACACACATCTGAGAAATCCACCTATGTGAACATACCATGTGCTGCAAAATGTGATGCTGGAGTAGTGTGACCCACACCTACCATCAACCAAGGATGTCGGGACACAGCTTGTGTGCTGGGATGACACCCCTGTGGTTGACGAGAGCACAAATGATGATGATAATGATAACAGCTTTGATGAACATGACAGTGCTGCGTATGCTGACCATAGCTGGGGTGACAGTGACAATGACCCAGACTGGGAACCAGACACAGATGTGCACAGTGAGGAGGAACATGGATACACCGAGGAATCCTTGAACATATGAGTCCATACATGTGGAATGGGTGGTACACAATGCAACAATATGTTGGCCATGTGTGTTGAGGGGGACAGAACACATTCTAACTGTGAGACTAAACTGACCCCATAGCAGTGTAGTCTGACCTAATCTGAATGCAGCACAGTGCTTGGAGCAACATGTCAGGTACAGCCACGGTGATGGCACCATGGGTGTAGCTGAACATGGTGTGCAATGGCAGGGCAGCACTGATGTGTGTCAATGTGATGGGAGGGTTCACATGGGGAATGGGGGATGTGGATAGTGGTGCAGCAGTGATTGCAAGGGCTGTACAGACTGGCACAGACCAGGTCATGTAAAACTGAGTAACACTGCCACCAGGACGGTATGCACAGTGGTGCTGGCAGTCAGTGATGTTGTGCCGTACAGTGGCAGCAGTGGGCAGACATGACTACAGTCAGAACTGTGACAGTACTGTGACATGGCAGGTAGATCCACCAGACCACATGATGTACAGCGCTCATGAGCCGCACATTTCTGTGCAGACCTGGTACATGCAAAGCCATGTCTAAGCCCATGTATCAACATGTGACAGGCACCACTGCACAGATGTTCACATGTACCCCAATGGAAGGAATTGTGGACATCATAGTGTTGGCATGTGTTGCAGACATGGTACCATACACACCCTGGACAGTGTGTAAACACAGAATGGGCAGTGCAAACACAGCACTAAACATGTCCAAGATATGTGTGTGACCTGTGAGCATAGACAGTACTGTAACACTGTGGAATGTGCTGAGAAATGATGATGCACAATGTAGACTGTGGAACATGCAACTTCATGTGGCTGACCATGTGTGCCACTGACTGTACAGTATGCTACCAAAGCCAGGAATAGCACAAGACGTGGCAACAGTAAACTGAGTGGCGCTGGTGCCCATCCTAGGGACAGTCATAGTATGCCACATAACTGTCACACGCTGTTATACCATGCCCACTAACCCTGCTGTGTACTTGGACAACAGGTCAACAGAGCTCACAGATGACTGCCCTGCTGAATAACAGCACAAGTTCATAGTGTTCCAGTGTTTACTGTTACATCTGCTGAGGACAGGCCCAGTGTGCCAGGTGCAATGCAAGGAGTATCTCAAGAGAATCCTGGGTACACTGGTACTAATCCAACAGATGTGTGAGAAGGGTCATCATCGGATGTGGGAAAACGAGCCATGGCATAGCGCAGTGCCTCTCAGTAACCTCACGACTGCAGCCTTCATAATGTTTACCGGTTCAAGTCCAACGTGTGTGAACAACATCTTTAGACATCTGCGGATCCCCAAAATATCACAATGGACATATTATAAGATGCAGTCCTGCTACCTCATCCCTTCAGTGCAGAATGTCTGGACATGTCAACAACTTGAACTACTGAACACATTCCATGATGGTGTAGCTGTCTTAGGAGGTGACTCCTGCTGCTGCTCGCCCGGCCACATGGCCAAGTTTGGATCATACAGCCTGATAGACCTTGTCTGTTCAAAATTTGCGGACCTCCAGCTGGTGCAGGCGTGTAATGATAGGGGTAGACAATGTTCCTTGCACTGGATATGTAGTGGCTGTAGGGGTACCCATGACTAAATATGCATGTCCATGCTTGTGTCAGTAACCAACCACATACACACACCTGTACCATGTCACAGTTCAGTGTGCAGCTGGCTTGACAGACCAGTTGTATGTCATGTGTGGCCCCCAAGCAGCTGTATGTCATTGACACAGCCTGCCATGAAGGTACTGGCAACAGCCAACATCATGGTGAAGGTGTTGGTGAATGCCTTTGCCACTGCTGTGGCAGGTACACAGTCTGCTGCCATTGAAGGGATGTGATCAGTGTGCAACATGCAAGGATGTGTGGACATATAGTGTGTCACCAGCACACATGCCAACAGCATGTACCGGTCACACCAGTGCCATGGCACAAGGTGGTGCAACACCAGTATCAGTGCACATGCCCATCATGATGCCAATGTCACGTGGCTGATGGAACACATGGGTGACATTGTTTGACATCATGCACCTGGAATATGGCAGTACTTTGCTGCATCAAACACCATTGATGTCAACAATGCACACTACAGGACACAAACAACACCCATGACATACTGTACCACATATGTCACAGTGTGTCTCCACCCCCTGCTGTGCAGCCGTTGCACCTGAGTGTGTGCCAGCAGACTACCATGTAGGTCAACATGTGCATGGCATGTGTGATGCCTACGGTGGTTATGTGTCACACAACGCACATGTGGTCACACTATCTGCAGCTGTTCCACTGCAGCAATGTCAACATGTACTGTGCTGTGTCCTGTGCACAGCATGGGTTCACCTGTACCCATGGTTGGGTAGCAAAGCAACACTGCACAGTAACAGTGACACAGCTGACCACAGGTGCACACAGACACACAAACACATGCCAACATGTTTGTATGAGTGACTCATGACTGATATTGTGTGTACTGTCTCCTCAGAGCAAGGAGGTAAAAAGCTCAAATGCAATGGAGCTCGAGGGCCAGAAGCATGGACTGAAATATCTCAAGCAGACTGGTGTCACCATCAGAAGCCTTACCACAGACAGACATGTGTCAGTGAAGAAGTACATGTGTGAGCAGGAGACAGCAATACAATATTGCTTCAATGTGTGGCATGTGGCCAAAGGTGAGTACATAGACATGGTGTGGATCTGGCTAGCTGTTCCCAGTCTACACATGCAGTTAGAGAACACTTGCACACATACATCAATGGGCTGACACCATAACCTGCTTGTGACATCCACCAGCAATATCTGCATGTGAGTCATGGATTAACTGGGGCCTGCCTCAGCATGGTGTATACAGCCACCACCCTCCCCAGCTACCATAGCATAGGCAGGTCGACTGACATGTTGACACCCATGTGCAGACCACTATAATGCATGTGTGCCTTTGAAGTGCTGCTCAGTGTGTGACATGCCAAGTCAATGATACACCATGCCTGAGACACACATAGACATTGCATGCTAGCCAGCATTACAAGCATGGTGGACTTCCATGCCTGCACAATGTGTCACCCTGTGGTGATGGCATGCCCTGTGTGAGACTGTCAGTGGTCAGTGAAACAACACCCCCAGTCCTGCAGTAGGTTGCAGGAACACATGAAGTGCCATGCTTGCTGATGTGTATGTGTCACAGGTGATGACACAATGCTCTGTGGCATGTACATACAGCTCCACAGCTTGTATACCATCTACATGTGGCCAACATGACATCCAACAATGGTAAACAACATGCACCTGTTGACGGGAGCACACTGCTGTCATACTCACTTGTCTGACATTCCCACATAGGAATACAGAAGAAACTGGATGCCAAAGGAAAAAGGAAGGGCTGTGTGGCACTGAAAGAGTGGTCTCATGCAATCAGCAACCACCTTTACTGGTGTGCATCATCCAGTGA
The DNA here is from genome assembly GCA_016271365.2 of Neoceratodus forsteri. Taxonomy (NCBI): domain Eukaryota; kingdom Metazoa; phylum Chordata; order Ceratodontiformes; family Ceratodontidae; genus Neoceratodus; species Neoceratodus forsteri. The sequence continues at coordinate 744,047,197 of CM057449.1, forward strand.
TGGGGATGAGGATCTTATCCTGGTGAAGTGGCTGTCAGTTGGAAATCACATCTGCAATGTGCATGAGGGACATGGGATGTCTATGACACTTGTTCTATGGGCCATTGGAGGACCATTACTGGATCAGAAAGGTGACCCTCAAGCAGCCTAATACATTCCACAACAGTGACATGACATGTACTTGCACTGCAGGTATGGTGGCATAGACATTGCTGTGGGTGTCAGTCCTCACCTGCAATTGCACAACATATGCAGGATGTGCACAACATGAGTACATGCAGTGTATGTTGCAGGCCATGCAACCCAGGTGGTGGTTGGTGGGATGGAAACTCTTCAACCCGCATTCACAACATCACTGTGCAACAGTACCATGCCAATGGTGATTGTGGTGAATGAGCAGTTATGTACCCATGATGCGCATCACCACACAATCTCAGCCACTGTATAACATACTGTAACAGCCATGTGTACAAGACATATTTGCACAGTGCTGTCCATCTGACAGGTAGTGTCGGACCTGTCTGGCATTGGCAATAAACATTGTATCATGACAGCAGCAGTTGTTAAGAGGTGGGGTTTGGGGTAGCACATGACAACAGTGTGTCATACAAATGGTGCTATGGCACTGTACAATGTTACAGCTACAGTGGCAGTACAAAAAACATGGCTGCCACTGCAGTGCAGCACACAGATTGCTACCATAACATTGACAGACCATGGCACATCGGCCCCTGCAGGCACCCTGACAACATCATCTGCATGACGTATGTACAATATGTCCCCAACAACAGTAACATTCCTGTCAGGCATGATTTGTGGTAACTGTGGCAGTATGGGCCACACAGACACTGCCCTGTTGCACCATGTGCCACCCAGTCGTTTACTGCAGCCACCACAGCCATCTCCCACGCAAAACAACAGCATACAAATGTGCAATGCACATTGTGAGGATGCCAGATGATGCACACTACAGATGACATGACGTGTATTAGTTGTAGCCAGTAGACATGTCATCACCTCTAAACAACAGCTATACGGGACGTGGTTTGCATATCTCACACATGCCCTTGGCCACATACAGATATTTGTGTGTGTATGTGCCCCACCATGCCAGGACATTCTCACAGACTCCATGTGTGTGGCAACAATGATGGAACACTGTCAGGTGAAACAACATGCCGCATTCATTGATACACATTTATGACCCAGCAGTATTATGTACATACAGTAGAAACACACGCCATGTATGGTAATGGAGTCAACCCACAAACATGCACACACATAGCCATGTTAGAAATTCAAAATATTTTATTAATTTTATAAAGATAAGTACAGTATAAGATAAGGCACATGTGACTAGAACAGCCTTCAGAAAACATAAGAACAGTCCACAACCCCTTTCCCTCCTTTCCTCCCCCCTCAACCCTCCCCTGGAGTGTGCCAATTAAGGAGAAATAGAAACCGCAATGTAATATTGACAGTGACAGGCTTGGAGAGTTAGATATATATTACATCTCATATCTCTAATTTAAATATAGAGCATATAACTTGCCCCATTTTTTGTCGAAAGACTTCAGGCTGTTGCGAGAGCTAGCAATCAAGCGTTCAGTTCTAAAACATGCTGACAGATCATTCAACTATTCAGTGTATGATATAACCAGTTGAGCCATCCAATGTTTGAGCATGAGTTTTTTAACCGCTATAGATATTAGTGTCATATGGAATTTATGTTTCCTGACCCTGATGATGGAATACATACCCAATATACATATTTTGGCAGTGAAAAGTCCCTCTAGTCCCAACAAGGGGTCCAACTTGGACTGGATTGTTTGCCATATGGGAGCGACCTTTTCACACTGCCAGAATATATGCACTAGATTCCCTTCTGACTTACCACACCTGGAGCAAGTGGGATTAGGAAGTCTGCCCATTTTGGCTAGTTTGATGGGAGTATAATACATATTGTTTAAGATATAATACTGGGTGAGTCTGAGTCTGTACTGAGTGTGATACCTAAAGATCCTTCCATATTTGAGCCCAGTTAAGGGTTAAATCAGGTAGCAGGAGTTCCAGACCTTGGAACCTGGAAAGGTTCTGGAAAATTTTTGTCAGAAGGTAGGCATATAGCATAGAGATACAGTGGGGTTTGGAACAGTAGTCTTGCAAATGGGCCAATATAGACCTTGCTGAGAAATTTGAAGGATGACACCAAAAGTTTGGGCTATCAGATGTCTCAACTGGAAGATCTTGAAGATGTGCACTTGGTGTATTTTGTACTTCGTGAGGAGCTAAGGAGAGGAAAGATGGGAGTTATGGTAGAATAAGTCTTCCACCAAAATGCCTTGTAGTTGAGGAAGCCAGTTGGAAGAGATACATGCTCCATCTATCTTGATATTAGGATTAAGGAGAAGAGGTTGAGTGAAATCGTACTTTAGGGAGATCTTAAAGTAGACACAACATTGAGAGAGAACCTTGAGTGAAGTGCTGATCACAGAGTTTTGCAGTGGTACTGGAAGTGTTGTCCATGATAAATAGAAGATAGTGGCAGAGTCTAGGCTATGTGTTCTCAGAAGACGGTTTTCAGTTGAAGCCAAATAGGGATATATTCACTATCAGTGGTGGAAAACTATCTTTCAGATCTAGAGAATAGGCTGGCCCAATAATATAAAAGGAAATTAGGACGATGAAGACCCCAAGTTCTTTGGGAAGGCTTAGTTTAAGGAAAGAGCATCTGGGGTATTTGTTTAGCCAGATGAACCTAGAGATGATAAAGTGTATGTGTTGAAAAAAGATAGAGTGAGCCAAATGTTCAACATGTTTAAGGGATAGAAAAGCCGGGGGAGGACGTTCATTTTAATAATATTTAATCAACTCCATAGAGATAAAGGAAGGGCATCCCATCTCTGAAGATCATGTTGAACAGTAGCCAACAGATCATCAAGGTTTAACTTCTTGGCTTTCGTGGGGTCAGTAGTTAGAAATATAACCAGATATTTAATTGAATGTGGTGACCACTTCATACAAAAGTGATTGAAATCCGTTTTATGGGTAAAGCAATTTAAGGGGAAAATCTCTGTTTTAGTGAGATTTAACTTATAATTAGATAAGCGACTAAATTTGGCTATGACTTCCGGGGAGTATTCAAGGAAGGATACTGGATGTTCTAAGTGGAGAAGAATATCATCTGCATATACCAAATAGAGTTAAGGCTTGGTTAAGCACTGAAATGCTTTGAATCTGAGGAGACAGTTTAATGTGATGGAGGAGAGATTCTAAATAAAGGTTGAAGAGGAAAGGTGAGAGAGGACAACCCTGTCTAGTGCCAATGAAGAGAGAGAAAGCAGGAAGAGAAGATGCTGTTACAATATATCTTGGCTGAAGGTGAGGAGTAAACCATTTGTATCCACTGAAGGAAGAGAGAGAACCCATTTTCTTAAAGTTGCCCAAAGAAACTCCCAGTCTACTCTGTCGAAAGCCTTTTAGACATCTAAGAAAATCAGTGCCATGGGATTCTGACAAGTTTGAGCATCTTGAAAAATATGTTAAGTGTTCTAAGGTGGTTGGCTGAGGACTGGCCTGGAACAAACCAACTTGTTTGGTGCTTATAGGTGAGTCCAGATTTTTTAATATGTAATGAGAGAATCTTGGTTAAATTTTGATGTCGCAATTTAGGAGGCGAGATCGGACGATAACTGGCTGGATCTGTGTGGTTTATCTTTTTTTAAGTAGGAGGACTATCGTGGTTTCCAATATGTTGGGTCAAGGGAATCAGCCTTAAACATGTATCTGTATAGATTAAGCAGAAGGGGAGCGAATTCCTTAGAAAAGGCTTTATAGAAATTAGAGGGAAACCCATCAAGGCCAGGTGCCTTATCCAGGGGTAAGCAATTGGTTGCCTCTTCTACTTCAGCAAGAATAATTGGGGATGACAGGGAGACCTGATGATGGGTCAATAGACAGGGAAGGTCAAGAGACTCTAGGTAGGCCTGTATTTCTTTGGACGATGAAGTAGAAGTGTGTTTACCATAGAGCATATGATAGAACATTTCAAACACTTGAGCGATATTCTGGGGTGTAGTTTTGGTGAAGCCACCTGGGGCCAAAATAGAGGGAATTAGTTTGGAGCTTTCCAGCTTGCGTAACCGAAGAGCTAGCAGTCTGCCTGCTTTTTCGTCCTGATCCACATATTTAGATTTTGTCTTTAGGCTGGCCAACTCTGCCTTCTCTCACAACAGTTCAGCATATTCATTCCTTAGAGTTAGCAATGTTTCCCAAGAGGCAGAGGAGGTGGTTGAGGATAGAGAGTTTTCTGCCACTCTAATTTTGGTTAGAAGAGATAGAGCCCTGGCTTCCCTCTGACATTTTCACCTGGATGCAAGCTTAATAAATTCACCTTGAAGATAACATTTAAGTGCACACCATACAAAATCCTCCCTTTGTACAGAGCCCTTGCTAAGGTCAATGAAAGTTTGAATAAGGGATTGTAGATGAGAGACAGTGGTGTTGTCTATTAGTAATTGAGTGTTCAACCTCCAAGCTGTGTCTCTGTGTAGGTCAGGATCAGGGGATAGGACCATCCAGGCCACCGAGTGGTCAGATAGGACAATAGGTTCAATCCCGGCCTTTGCAGTGTCAGTGGCTCAGTAGGTAGCAGACTTTCCTCTGAGGCCGGGAGATCAGAGGACTGTGGGTTCAGTTCCCACATCTGGCACTTAGGTTAATATCCTAATACTGACACTGTAATGTAGCATGAGAGGGGTGCTGCACTTCTGAGGTGCCGTCTTTTGGATGAGATGTTAAACCGAGGTCCCATCTGCCTGGATTAGTGGTAGTTCAGGTGGATGTTAAAGATCCCGTGGCACTTATCAAAAAGAGTAGGGGAATTTCCCCGGTGTCCTGGCCAAATTTCCCTCATTCACTAAAAATACCACCAACAGTTTAATCTGGTTCAAGGTCAGTGGGCATTCATCTGTATCCCCTCCCTGTGTCGTGCCTGAAAATAGGCAGGATTTATCTAGTGCACTTACCCGGTCAACAAAAACTAAATAAAAAAAACTAAATAAATGAGGGAGAGGCTGATTAAGATGTAGTCCAGTCTGGACCATGATTGATGGATATTCAAATAGAAGGAGAAAAGGCGATGAGAAGGGTTAAGGATCCGCCATGGATCACATAATCCAAGCATATCTGTGAAATCACACAAGGCTTTTTGGGGAGGGGAGGGGAAGGGGGCTTTACTGGTAAACAAGATCTGTCTAGATCTTGTGTTGGTGGTATGTTCCAATCTCCTCCCAAAATCAAGGGGGTGGGCAAGAGGGTTGCAATCATATTAGCTAGCTCCATAAAGAACCTTGTGTCACCACCCACTGGACCATATATAGAACCTAAAACCACTTCAGTGTGTTATTGAGAGACCCTTTAACTAAAATAAACCTTCCACCTGGAACTACAATGTTCGATTCCACCTGGAAGGATATCTTCCCCTTAATTAAAATAGCCACCCCCCTACTCGATGATGAGTCACATGCTGCAAAGAATTGAGAAACACCTTGCCGGCATACCCAGACTGCTTCACTTGCTAACAGGTGGGTTTCTTGGAGGAAAATTATATCAGCATTGAGTAGGGCACAATCTTTAAGAACCTAATACCTTTTCGGTGGGTCTCTAACTCCCCTAACATTCCACGTAACAATTTTTAATGAATTATTAGCTATTTTCTTCATAAGGTAGGAATATCCAAACTTGAGTAATAAGATGATAACAGCACCCACGAGGCACACTTCAACCTTCCCTCCCTCCCCCTCCCAAAAGTAAAATAATAGAGAAAAACAGAAACAGAAAACTAAGAGTGACTATTATGTAATCTGATATTTGAATCCTACCCACCCCTCCCTTAAACTAAGTTCCTTTATTAATAGAAGGAAGAACATCGACCTGTTATTTGGAGCCCTCCCAACCCCCAAGTCCCTCAGCAACTATTTACATAGGACCTCCACTTTGTTAACAATCTAGTTATTAACTTAAAATGTAAGCTCACAGAAGGCCAATCCGTTTGGCTATTTTACTCCCTGTTAGAAACTGGAGTATTAGAAATATGGCATTAACTGTTGCCCAGTGCTCTGAAGCTATGAAATACAATAGTGAGTACCATATTCCTTCAAATAGGTTGAGGAACAGGAGAACAAAGCCAACCCCCCATGAACCCGGTACACTATGTAGCTCTACCTTTAGCCTGTGCCATCCAGGAGCCAGCCCCTCCCCACACCACCAACACTGCACCACTAATACTGTCTCAGTTAGAGTCGAGTTGTGGTCTAAACTTGGTATGTTCTAAAAGCCAAAGAAGTTACTCCTAGGGCATTTTTCCCAGCATAAAATTAAATGGATATGGGGTCCCAGCTGACCTGGTTTAATACAAGAGGGTCCCGTGAGCCAGGTGCTAATCACGACTTTGTACAGCCGCCTTTATCCCTTTTATCATTTGTCTCCAACTGTGACTACCAAGTCCTGGGATGTAAAAAGGGTCAGAAGCCTTGTGAAGAAACTAAAGCCTCTAGGCAGTTTGAAAGGCTCCCCAAGTTAGTCACCGAAAGCAGAATTACAACTTATCCACCCCTCTCGAACAAGACAAATAAACTTTTAGCTATGAAACTGGACAGATTTAAAACAAATGACATGTGGTAAGCACATTACTTGCAGGGGTTGGTAGTCCAAAGTCCTCTGGTAGTGCGAGTCAATGGAAGTGCCAGGAGGAAGAGAGTAGAGGTGGGACTGAAAAGCAGCCCAAAGGAAAAAGCTTCTCCCTGGAACCATTATAAAAACTATGGTTCCTTCCTCGTTTTCAAGGGTTACCTTGTGATTAACCTTGCCTGGGACTGTGGCCTAAGTACCACTAGAGAGGCTTGACTGGCCTACCTCAGCCAAGGATCCTATTAGTTGAGAATGGGAAAAAGGGGAAAAACATCAACCAGGTAACCTATGCATTTAAACATTAAAACACCAACAGTTAAGAGAGAAAGTCTCCTATATCAGTAGACGCCCAGAAGCATCAGGAGAATGTTCAGCGGATTTTAAATAGGTTAGGCAGTTTTTTGGTTAGATCTGTTGTAGCTTGATTCGGTGAGTCATATGAAAGCCAGGTGCCATCTATGGAGATTTGCAGTTTCGCCAGGTACAGCATCTTGAAGGAGATGCCTGCTGCAATCAATTTGCTGACTGTAGAGTGGAAAGCCGAGCATTTCTGGCAGGTTTCATAGGGTAGATCTTGTGTAATTCGCAACTTGGAGCTTTCCCAGGTAATTGTTTGCAGTTCTCTGACCTTCGAGAAGACATGTTGTTTTTCCACGAAGCTGAGAAATTTCAAAATGATTGGTCAGAAGGGGGCTCCTGGTTGAGGTCTTGGTCTAAGAGATTGATGAGCCCTTTCAATTTGATAAGTAGGATGGAGTGGGGACAGGCCCATGACTTTCTGCAGAAACTTCTGCATGAAGGCAACGGTGTTGGGCCCTTCCTCAGCCTCTGGTAGTCCCATTATCAGAATTTATTTCTTCTACTTCTCCCATACTAAAGCCATACAAAAGCAAGAGTATTGGACTTTAGGAGGGCTGACTTTGGGAAAATGAGAGAATGCCTCAGAAAAGCACTAGCAAACAGGCAAGAAGGAGGGGTGGAGGAACAATGGGGAGTAATCAAAACAGCCATCACAGAGGCAACAAGCCTTTGCGTAAAGCAAATCAACAAAACACAACGAAGGAAAAAAACGCTATGGTTCTCAAAAGAGATGGCAGGGAAGGTTAAGAAGAAAAGGATAGCATTCAGGAAATATAAGGAAACACAGAAGGAGCAGGACAGAGAACTGTATCAGTTAAAACAGAAAGAGGCTGGGAAGGCAGTCAGAATAGCAAAGGCCCAAACTGAGGAAAGGATAGCCAACTCTGTTAAGAAGGGGGATAAGACCTTTTATAGGTACATTAGTGAGCGAAGAAAGACCAAAGGAGGGATACTGAGGCTTAATAAAGGGGAAGGAATGTGGGTAGAGGGTGACAGTGAAAAAGCAGGGATACCAAACGAATATTTCTGCTCAGTATTCACAAAGGAAGAGGAGGGAGAGGTACCTAAATCAAACAAGAGAAACACTCTGAAGACAGGGGTCGATACCAGTCCATTTGCAGAAGAAAGAGTTCTGAAAGAACTAATAAAATTGAAGGTAGACAAAGCAATGGGGCCTGATGGGATTCACCAAAAGAATTCTAAAAGAACTAAGGGTAGAACTAGTGACACTGCTGACTACTCTCTTTAACAAATCATGGGAGGATGGGGTGGTACCTGAGAACTGGAGGAGGGCAGATGTGATTCCTCTTCACAAAGGAGCAGGACAGAGGCAGGAAACTACAGACCAGTTAGTTTGACCTCAGTGGTAGGGAAAATGATGGAATCACTCTGAAGGAAAAATTGTTGAGTACCTAGAGGCCAGTGGAGCTGGGACCCAAGGCAGCATGGATTCACGATGGGAAGGTCGTGTCAGACGAATCTAATAGATTTCTTTGACTGGGTGACCAAAGTAGTAGACCAGGGAGGGGCTGTGGACATGGCCTACTTAGATTTTAGCAAGGCATTTGATACAGTCCCACACAAAATATTAATACACAAGTTAGCCAGCTTTGGAGTGGGTCCCAAGGTGGTCACCTGGATAAAAAATTGGCTAGACAACAGGACGCAAAGGGTAGTAGTAAATAGTGTCCACAGTGAAGGAAGGGGGGTTACTAGCAGGGTACCACAGGGTTCAGTACTGGGACCAGTCCTTTTTAATGTCTTTATAAGTGACATTGCAGAGAAACTGGAAGGAAAAGTATGTCTCTTTGCAGATGGCACAAAGATCTGCAACAGGGTTGATAGACAAGATGGAGTGGAAAAGATGAGAAGGGACTTGGCAAGGTTGGAGAAATGGTCACATGTATGGCAGCTCAGATTCAATGCAAAGAGGTGCAAGGTAGTGCACCTGGGAAACAAAAACCCAAGGGAAGAGTACACAATGGGGGGTGAGATACTGACAACAGTAAAAAGGAAAGGCACCTGGGGTAATTATATCAGATGACCTAAAGGTGGGCAAGCAATGTGCGAAGGCAGTAAGGAAGGCTGGAGGGATACTGGGATGCATAGGGAGAGGCATCAATAGTAGAAAACAGGAAGTTGTTATCCCTCTGTACAGACAGTTGGTGAGACCCCACCTGGAGTACTGTGTGCAGTTCTGGAGACCCCATCTCCGCAAAGACATAGACAGAGTGGAGGCTGTCCAGAAGAGGGCAACCAAAATGGTGCAGGGTCTGCGCCAGAAGACATCAGAAGAAAGACTAAAGGAGCTTAATATGTATACCCTTGAGGAAAGAAGGGAGAGAGGGACATGATAGAAACTTTAAGTACCTCAAGGAATCAACAAAGTCCAAGAGGGTAGCATCTTTCAGAAAAACAGATGCAAGAACAAGGGCACAATTTGAAGATAGGAGGGGTTGGCTCAGAGGTAATGTGAGGAAGTATTTTTCACAGAGGGTTGTGGATGCATAGAACAGCCTCCTGAGGAGGTTGTGGAGTCAAGAACAGTGGGGAATTCAAGAATGCATGAGACAGACATAAGGCAGTCCTAGTGGGGGTAGAGGAAGTAAGCTGTTGGTTAACTAGGATCTGCAGCTTATCTGTTAGGTAGAAAAATGGGTGGACTAGGTGGGCCAAGCGGTCCTTATCTGCCGACAAATTCTATGTCTCTATGTTTCTTTGTTTCCCCTCGAGGTCTTCGGTTTTCAGCTGTAATTTGTGGATTTGTTGGCAGAGCTGCACAATTTCTGGGTCTATTTTCTCTCTCCATGTCTCCAAGGATGATGAGCGGGCCTCAGAGTCTCCTACTCTCCTATTGAGGTTAGTAAGATCTCCTCTAATGGTTTTTATCTCTGATGAGATATCCGATAAAGTTTTCTGGAATGGCATGAGCTCCTGAAGAAAATGATCCTCAGTCAGGGGCATCGCTGGTGGAACTGTAGAGCCCAATCTGTTGGTCGCCATTCCATGAGCCCTTAATTTTTTTAGGCATCTTCTCCAGGGTAGTAGATGGCATGTATTTCATCGGGGCCTGCCTCATATCAGCATCCATCATGGCGAGTAAAGCCAAATGCGATGCAATCCTTAGCTTGAAATCGATCGCTGAAGTCAGGAGTTCTCTTTTAAAGTGAGTATATTGAGAAAATTCTCCCTATTTAAGGTATTAGAAGTGGTGGTAAGAGGTGAAAGGCAGGAACTCCAGGCTAGTGCTGCTACTAGGTTTCCAGCATCACGTGACTCCAACACCCATCCATGTTGTAGTAGTCACCCACCAACCCAATGGACACACATGACGGGGATGGACCACGAAACACAGATTGCCACAGTCAACAGACACAGGCACATAACAATAACATATCACAAGCACAAGAGGATGTCACTTCTGGATGTTACATGGCACACCCTGTAGATGCACACATCACCCACCTTATATGTCCCGTCTGTGTCTGCTGTCACACACACCAAGTGTGTTGTGTGATACTGCAACTAAGTTGTGTAGAAACACATTACACTGTGATTGCTTCCCCCCCTTAATCACACTAATGTGGCCCACTCATATGCATAACACAGGCTACAGCATCCATACTGTCCATGACAACCCCCCCTTATGCACACTGCTGTGTTGGCAGGTATGTTGTTGTGTGGACATGGTGCTGGGGGGTGTTGTTGCACAATGTGACACTGTGTGACCTGCACAGTGCAGTGTACTAAATCATGCTTACAGTGATTGTATTGTTGTTGGAGCTGTCCATGCACAGACAGCTACCATGTGTTATGTGTCGGGGAAGGGCATGGGGTGATCATGGGAATAAACCAGGGGTAGCCACCCATAGGTGACCACATGTTTGGCAGCACATAGCAGTGCTGTACTAGCACCAGTGGGACCATGGTTCCTGTGTGTGGGGGTCTGCTGAACATTGTTTGTCCTGGTGATGCTACAACCTGACAAAGACACAATGCTGTTGCACTGTGTGGTTGACTGTTACATCCGCCATGATATGTGTAATCCCTAGGTTGTGCTATCCCAAGGGCTACTACCCCTGCCTGTGTGACTAGTTGCAGATTAAGGGGCCTGGGTACTGAAATGGGTGCCTCCACCCAGAGGACAGGGTTGTTAGTAACAAGGCTAAACTGGGTACAGCCCTACAGGACACTGTAACCCCCTCTTTCCCCTCTAGTGGCCTAGACAATATGCAACACACACTTTCACAGTAGCCCCTATTTAGCATACAATTCCCCACACTGTTTGTGCTTACCACCAGGGCTGGTTCCACCAGTTCAGCCCTGGAGACCCCCTGTAAAACAAGGTTAGCCACAGCAAATAACAACAGTACAGTGCTTTTGGTACAAACTGGAACCACAGTCAGATTAAATGCAAAAAAACTTAGATATGATTTATTCAGGGGAACTGAACACGGGAGGGGCGTAATCAGGTTGACTGATTCGAAAACTGATCTAGTCAGGCAATTATGCAAGCACTTTTAGTCCATACACAGTCACATGCTCTGGATACCCAGTTGGAAGTAAGGTGGGCTAACTTGGAACGTTGCCTGGGGTAGGCCGGCATCGCAGCTGGTTGGGGCCCTATGATGAAAAGAAAAGGCATGCACAACTACACCTAATTTGTAATCCAGAGCCTGAAGGCTCAGTTCGTGAAAGGAAAAACAACAATGCATCAGATGACAACAGCTGAGATTTAGCTGTTGTTGGGGGAGCTACCCTGATTGTTATTCACGCTACCCAATATGAGACACAGGCTAGATGAAATGGAGAATACAGGTTGATGACTGGTTTGCCAGGAGAAGCGGGGCCCACACGAGTCACCGAGGTGTCGTTCCTGTTCGATATGGTTGAGCAGGTGGCTGATCCCCGGGTGAGTCTCTCGTCAATGATGGTTTCTGTGCCTGAAGTAGCTGGCTGGGCCAGGTGGCAAGGCAAATACACACATTGGCATTCCATAATTTAACCATGTTGTTATCACTGTGTTGTCTATCCTCCGTGTCCATGATAATGTCCCCGTGTCACCACAAGTGCACTTGGCTAGGGGTACCTGTGTGTGACCACATGTTCACTTCACAACCCAGTGACATGTCACTGTTGTTACGCATGCTGCCCAACATACCCACACTGCCTAGGGTAGACAGTGGTGTTTACTGTACTTCAGTTGTGTACCATCACCCTATTATGTGTTGTTGTCCTTTCACTACAGTGCCCATAGTATACCACATCTATTGCTACTCCTTACCCTGGCTGTCCTGCCATGTGCTCAGAATCAACACCCATCCTGTGTTCCAGGCTTTGTACAGCTGTATCAACTAGCCTCCAGCCCCACATGTCGACAGTGATGTAGGATGTCAGAGCACCCACAGTGTGTGACAGCACCCTGTCATTCCGTATACATGTTTCCATTCTGGGAGGGATTGTATGAAAAGGCAGTACAATGACACAGGCATTTTGCTTCCTTCATGTTTATTGCAATGGTACTGACTGTGAACATGTTACATAACATAGTGTCTTTACTGACAGTGTGCACAGAAGACTTAATTCCATCAATGCTGTCACATATTGTCCATGTAACTGTCACTGTGTGACAACATTGTTTCCACAATAGGATCATATCACAATTGCAATTCAAACTGGCACTGTATGACAGTAAACATTCCCAATGATCAGATGCCAATATTGCCTTTGTTACTGGCACTGTGTAACTGTAGAAGGTCCCCATAAACTGAGCTCACAGATTGCCTCCAGAAATGGGACCTTGTCAAGTGACATTTGTGCATGAACTGCTATCACATATTGCCCTAGTGACAGGCACTGTGTATAGAACTACGGTCTCGAAAACACATATCTCACATGTAGCCATTCTCGCTGGCAGTGTGCACAGGAATACGTCGTGCACATATGGATCCTACATATTGCCTGTCTAATAGGCAATGTGGAAATAAATGAGACCTCAGTACACTGTGATTACTTATCACATTAGTAACAGGCACTGTGCAAGGTACAGGTACACAGCTGTACATAGGCAAATGTCACATACTGACCTGGGTACAGGCACTGTGCAAGGTACAGGTACACAGCTGTACATAGGCAAATGTCACATACTGACCTGGGTACAGGCACTGTGTAAGGTACAGGTACACAGCTGTACATAGGCAAATGTCACATACTGACCTGGGTACAGGCACTGTGTAAGGTACAGGTACACAGCTGTACATAGGCAAATGTCACATACTGACCTGGGTACAGGCACTGTGTAAGGTACAGGTACACAGCTGTACATAGGCAAATGCCACATACTGACCTGGGTACAGGCACTGTGTAAGTACAGGTACACAGCTGTACATAGGCAAATGTCACATACCGACCTGGGTACAGGCAATGTGAGGTACAGGTACACAGCTGTACATAGGCAAATGTCACATACCGACCTGGGTACAGGCACTGTGTAAGGTACAGGTACACAGCTGTACATAAGGCAAATGTCACATACCCGATCTGGGTACAGGCACTGTGTAAGGTACAGGTACACAGCTGTACATAGGCAACTGTCACATGCTGACCTGGGTACAGGCACTGTGTAAGGTGGGTACACAGCTGTACAGGCAAATGTCATATACTGACCTGGGTACAGGCACTGTGTAAATAAATTAGGTCTCTCAAAATACAGCTCACACATTGCATTGGTGACAGGCACTGTGTAAAGTAAGGGTAAATAGTTGTACATAGGCAAATGTCACCTACTGACATTTATACTGGCACTGTGTCATTCAAGATGGTCTCACACGATAAGGCTCGCATATTGCATTGGTAACAGGCACTGTATAAAATAAAGAGAACCTGTTGTACAGAGGCAAATGTCACTTATTGACTTTTGTACAGGCACTGTGTAAATAAATAAGGTCTCACGAAATCAAATCTGACATATTGCATTGGTGACAGGCACTGTGTAGAATAAAGGGAAACTTGTACAGAAGCAAATCTCACTTACTGTACACAGTGTTTTTCGTTTGCTTCAGCCGAGTTTGAATTTTTCGTTTGAACTGCCTGCACTTTATTGGATATCTTTACTACTAATCTCCTTACTTTGCTCTGGAATTATGGCCAGACTTTGATCTCTTCTAGCCTTGACAGTGAGAGTGTCCTTATTTCAATATCCCTGGTAGTGAGAGGACCCGGTGTCCAAACTTTATTTCTGCTTGTTTATTGAAAGATAACTTTGACTTTTAACTGTCTTTGATTTAATGTGAGCAGATTATTGGATTTTCAACTTCGGACAGTGAGCGTCCTTATTTCCATTACTCCCAGGCTGTGAGAGGGCCTGGGGACTTAAAACACTATATCCTGCATACCCAGTGAGAGGGAGCAGGAGATTCTTTTTGCTTTCTGTTATTATTTTCTTATATTATTTTCTTTTGGCGTTTCCCCAAGAGCCAAGTGTTGGATTGTACTATCTCTGTAGTTTAAGAATGGTTTATTTTTTAGTTGTGTTTTATTATTTATTTTGGGTGGGTAAATAGTGGACAGTGAATTTTATTGGACATTAATGAATGATCTAACTTGGTGCTGTAGCTACAAATTTGTTTTATATTGTTATTTTGGGGGTTATATTTTGGACTGGAATTTTATTATTTTATTTTTTGTAGGTTAGGGTACTGGAGATTTGTTATTAAGATTAGGGGTTTGTGATTAAGATTAGTTTTTATGTTTTATTGTTTGGGGTGGGTTATTGTTTTTAAATATTTGTTTTTATTTTTGAAGTATAATGTGTCAGGGAGGCTTAGCAATGGTCAGGCAGTACTCCCCCACCAGACTCAGGGAATTATGTCCTTTTGACTGTACCCCATTAACATCTGACACCTATTTTAGGTGCTGTGCTTTGGGGATAGTTAGAAGGCATATTAGAAAGGGGAGAAGACTTCCGGTGAGCGCACCGACTGAGTGGCTGCCTGATCCAGATGCTCCTGCCTGCCATGAAAAAGAACAGCCACAATCACAAAGATATCAGAACCATCCGGCCATGAAACCTGCAGCAGTTACAGCTACGATGTCATCCAGGCATAAAAATAAGGAGAAATCAGGGGCACTGCAGTCAAAACAGCACAAAACGTTGTTAGACTTTGCCCAACAGGCCGCGGCCTACGCACCGCCTATATCGCCGAAGTAGGGGACTGAAATAGAAGAGATGGAGGAACAAGACTACATGATAACCTCTAAACAATTATGCAACACTTTGCAAAATGAACACTACTTTGGAGAGATTGGAGGCTAACGATAACGAAGATAGAGACAAATTAGAGCTTACTGCACAGAAAGTGGAACAAATCGAGAGGACACTGAATGACTATACAACAACCATGGATGTGCATAATGCTGCTTTGCTAGACCTGCACAAGAGAGGGCTGTCACTGGAGGCAAGATTAGATGAGCTTGAAAATCGGAATAGAAGAAATAATATCCGAATTCACGGATTACCAGAGGGGACAGAAACTAGCCCAGTGCCACAATTTATGGAATCCTTTCTGCAAGAGATTCTGGGCTGGCCAGCTGAAAAGCCATTAAACATCATCCGTGCTCATCGCTCGCTGATACCTAAGCAGCGGGACCCAAAAGCTAGACCCAGGTCCCTGGTAATGGCATTCCTGGATTATCGTGACAAAGGAGGAGATCCTGAGATTGGCCTGGTCCAAAAAGAAATTGTTTTGGGGACAGTCATTTATACTTCGAGCAGGACTACTCCCCAGTTACTGATTCAACGTAGGAAACTATTACCTATAGTGCGCCAACTGCAACAAAAGGGGGTTAAAGCAGTTATTAAATACCCTGCAAGACTAAAAGTGATTAATGAGAACAATGTAAAGCGATTCACAGATATACAGGCTGCACAAAAGTTCCTGACCTCGATGGGGATACAGATTTCAGAAGGGGCAGCACAGCAGAGGGAGCGCCTGCTTGAAAGGACCTGGCAACAAGGGGAATGAAAAGAAAACAGCTGCATGACTGCTCAGGGACTTCCGCTATGGGACTCACTGATAGCGAAGAGAACTAAATGTCGAGGGCCTGCACAAGAAGGAGAACAGAATGAGGAACTGGGGGAGGCTTCGGAGTAAAGGATTTTGACCATGGAATTAGCAACCTGAGAGACAGAGACCATTGGGCAGATGCCCAGTTGTGAGTGAACATATGGGAATGGCAAAAAAATTGCTGCAGAAAGTCAAAGTGTCAGTGTCAGTGGCTCAGTGGTAGCACTCTCGCCTGAGGCCGGGAGATCAGAGGCTGTGGGTTCAGTTCTCACACCTGGCACTTGGGTTAATATCCCAGTACTGACACTGTAGTGCAGCATGAGAGGGTGCTGCACTTCTGAGGTGCCGCTCGATGAGACGTAAACCGAGGTCCCATCTGCCTGTGCTGGTGGTAGTTCAGGTGGATGTTAAAGATCCCATGGCACTCATCGAAAAGAGTAGAGGAATTTCCCGGTGTCCTGGCCAAATTTCCCTCATTCACTAAAAAAAAAATACCAGCAATAGCTTAATCTGGTTCAAGGTCAGTTGGCATTCATCTGTATCCCCCTTCCCTGGGTCGTGCCTGAAAATAGGCAGGATTTGTCTAGTGCACTTACCAGGTCAACAAAAACTGAATAAAATAGATAAATAAATAAAGTAACACCCGCTGCTGCAGGTAAGGGGGGGGGGATGATCCGAAGGCAATAAATGAAACGAAAGGAGGGGGTTCTCACCCTTCTCTTTACATATAAAAGGTGGGGAACAACAAGATCATTAGTAGATCTTTAAGCTCGACTATAACTGGGGTAATAAAGCTGTGGGCATTAGAATAAGAGTGGTGGGGTAACACCCTGAAGGTTACAGGGTAACAACGGATTTGACTTCACAAAATGGTAATGCACCAAAACTGGAAGGTCGTGGGAGATAGGGTAGGGGTATGAAGGGGTAGGAAGAGGGGGAAGGGCCCACAGAAGGGGAGGAAATAGTTGTGGGACTGAAACTATGAGAAAAAATAAGAATTATGAATAGATATTGAAGGAATTGGATGGCATATGCAACAATCAAGGAGAAAACATAACAAACAACAAGAGAGTCCGTGCATTTAAGATTGAGAGGGTAAAGAAAGAGTTTGAGGGTATTTTATTATTTAGAATAGGGACTATGGGGGAGGGAAGAGGGATAAGAGGGGTCTCGAGCAAAGGGATCAAAGGAAATAAAACTGGATCATTAAACTCAAGGCAGAAGGGAGAAAGGGTTAAAGGTCAACCACGTACATTAGCTACGTTGGGGAGGTGACTTTCCCATGACAGGGGAGTTCCTCCTCTCATTTTGGGGCTTGATATATAGCTCACAAAGTGCCTGGATCGCTCGGTGAAGGTGCTTAAGACCTGCCCTTCTGGTTAAGGGGCTACTAGTGACCCATAACCAGGTGGAAGGCCCACAGTGTTGGGGTCATCCAACCATGCCTCTAACAACAGGGATTTGTAGAGGGTGGCTAAGAGGGCATCTACATCTTGAAGTCAAGGAGGTTGATCAAAGAGTTAAAAGTTACTGGTTTAGAGTTGAATTATAATAACTTGTTGATTTCATGGTTCTATGTTATATGTTAGAAACAATGCATAGACTGAATGTAAATCTTACTTTGGAAGTGTGTCCCCATCCTGGAATATATTAGTAGGCCATACCTAACACAAGGGAAGAAAATGGCTGGCTTAAAGATAGTTTCTCTGAATGTGAGGGGTATTAACAACCCGGTGAAATGGGCTAAAATATTACAAGACTTAAAAAGACGAGGAGCTATGATAGCCTTCCTCCAGGAAACACATCTGACAGCCCAAGAGCATTCGAAATTGAGAAGGTCATGG
Source organism: Neoceratodus forsteri (assembly GCA_016271365.2). Classification (NCBI taxonomy): domain Eukaryota; kingdom Metazoa; phylum Chordata; order Ceratodontiformes; family Ceratodontidae; genus Neoceratodus; species Neoceratodus forsteri. Next base: position 744,065,156 of record CM057449.1, read on the forward strand.
GTAGGAAGTGTATATGCTTCACATTACAATGGCAACCCGCACCGTAGGGAAGTTGCAATCTTAATAAAAAGAGATGTCCCACTAAAAATTTTAAAGGTTAGAACAGATACAGAAGGAAGATCTGTCCAGATACAAGGGAACTATAGAGGTCAAGATTGCACCCTTGTGAATATATATGCTCCAAACAAAGAGGTTCCAAGGTTGGCATTCCTGGAGACAATAATAAAAGAAGCAGTTATGGGTGCACAAAGTATGGTAATCATTGGTGGAGACTTTAATGAAGTCATTAGTCCGGGAGCAGATAGATCTGGGAAACCCCAGGAGGGACAACAAGAACCGGGAAATTAGTCTATAGATTGGGCAAAGAACTAGGGCTGACAGAGTGTTGGAAGTTCTTGCACCCTAGGGAGCGAGACTATACGTATTACTCCCCTAGACATAGGGCTTATTCTAGGATAGATTTTTTCCTAATTTCCACGAATTGGATGCATAAAATAGAACACTGTTGCATAGGATCAATAGTGATCTCTGACCATGCCCCAGTTTCCCTTCATATTTCGATGGCCCCTATAGTGACACAATCAAGCTGGAGACTCAATGTAAGCCTCCTTACCAGAGAAGATTTTAAAGAGTTAATAAAGAACAAAATACAACAATTTGAACTAGAAAATCCGAAAGGGGACATGAAGGAGGGAATGAGATGGGATGCCCTCAAATGCAGTCTTGGGGGGAGATAATAAAGTATGCCTCTAAAGTCAAAAGAGAGAGAATGCAGCAAAGGGTACAGCTGGAACAAAAAATCTACCTGCTCGAATCTACCCACCAGGTGAACCAATACCCTATAGTTAAGCAAGAATTAGATAAAGCCAAACATGAGTTAAACAAGATATTAGACACCCAAATTGAAGGGCAACTACGGTACTTCAGACAGAAATATTATGAGCATGGTAACAGAGCTGGGAGACTTTTAGCATGGCAACTCAGACAGGAAAGAGTAAGCAGAGCAGTGATTTGTTTGCAGGGGAAGACAATGAACAGACCACTACTTGCCCAGCCGAAATAATGCAGAGATTTGAAAATATTATGCAAACTTATATAGGAGGGATAATTTTCCGGGCACAAGGAGCAGTAGAAACCTTTTGAATGGCCTTAAAATTCCTACATTGCCAGAAGCGATGAGGAAGGAGCTGAACACCCAATCACTACCCAAGAAATCATGAAAAAAATAAAAAAGCTAAAGAACGGTAAGGCACCAGGGCTAGATGGTTTGGAGCTGAGTTTTATAAAGAATTTAAGACCCAGGTGGGGGGCCTCCTAATAGCGGCTTGCAATGCGACACTGATAGAGGGAGCCGGTGCCACCATCATGGAATCTGGCCCAGATTTCTGTAATCCCAAAACCAGGCAAAAACCCAGAGGTATGTTTTTCTATCGCCCCATATCTTTGTTGCCAGTGGATTTAAAAATGTTTACAGGCATCTTGACAGATAGATTGAAAGTTGTATCTCCAGTTTGGTCCATTCAGACCAGACAGGATTTATTTCAGGAAGATATTTACAAGATAACATACGGCGTCTCTTGAATATATTCACAGCCCAAAGAAGTTCAATGGCTCTACAGTTAGCAATCAGCATGGATGCAGACAAGGCCTTTGACAGGGTGGATTGGCACTTTATGTCATCCACCCTGTCAAGGTTTGAGCTGAGAGAACAGTTTGGTTCAGCCATTGCCACATTGTACCATAAGCCCAAAGCTAGAGTCAGGGTGAACAGTATGCTTTTGAACCATCTGCCTCTCATGAGAGGCACTAGGCAGGGATACCCCCATCACCATTATTATTCCTTAACCCTGGAGCTGTTGGCAATCTGGATATGGGACAACCACATATTAGGGGCATTTGGGGGGAAGTGGAACACAAAGCAGCGCTTTATGCAGATGATTCTCTTTTCTTTTGAGGGCCACAGGACTCCCTACCTATCTGTTAAATACGTTGGAAAAGTTTGGCCCCTGGTAGTATAAAGTTAACCAAATCGGAGGGGGAGGTGGTAAGTGGCACCCTTAATAAGCAGTTATGAGAAATGTTCCCGTTCACCTGGGCCAAAAAAAACACATTTAAATACCTAGGAATACAGGTGTCTGTGGACACGTCTAAACTGTATCGCAACAATTTCTTAAAGTTGCTCCAGACCCTTAGATCCGACTTTGCCAGATGGAAACTCCTACCTTGCTCCCTGTATGGTAAAATACAGATCATTAAAATGAATGTATTACCCAGGCTACTATTTTATTTCAGACACTCCCTATCCAGATACCATCCCAGTTCTGGACCCAAATTACAAAAGAAATATCTAAATTTATATGGGGGGCACGACCAAGGATAGCTCCGGGTACTTTGATGAAGCTAAGGAGAAAGGAGGCTTAGGCCCACCACATATGTATCATTATTACCTCCGCAGGAGCTCAGTTAATCACATGGGCTAAACAACGGGCTGAATCGGTGGTACTGTATCGAAAATGAATCGGTTCCTAACAGCAAAATATGGATTTACACAACCTGCCAAATTGAGCCACATAACTGGTGGCTAATCTCCAATCCTTGGGTAAAACAATCACATATGTTCTTCTTAAACTTAGGAAAAAAACAAACACCCTGAACACTTTGGGCCCTTGTCCTTGATCAGACATACGTCCAACTTTGTACCCCAAGGTTAGATCAGGGATATGTCTACTGGAACAAAAGGTCTTACTACTTTCAAACAATTAGTAGAGGGCGGGCTATGCTTGCCACATGCCACCCAGAAGGAATGTTTTGCCCTACATAAGGCAGATTTTATAGATATCTTCAGATTCAACACTTCATTAATTCTAGAGATAATCTTTAAAAAATGAATAGAGAGCTGACCTCCCTGGAGCAATTTTGGTGGGACTCCAGAAGAATTAAAGATACGTTACCTTATCTTTCCATCCTGTATAAGATACTTATGGAAAAAAGGGAAACCCCTGGGTTAGAAGATATCAGAAAGAGATGGGAGATGGAATTACAGGGGACAATACAGAAGGGAGACTGGGAGCATCGCTTACAGAGAGGATGGCAGGTAACTTCAGCCATAACATGGCAAGAATTTAACTGGAAAATCTTAACCCACTACTTTCGTACCCCAATGATTACCAAACACTTTAATCCTCAAGCATCCTCGGCATGTTGGCGGGGATGTGGGGAGACACAGAGTATCCATTACCATATTTTCTGGGACGTGTAAAATACAGATTTTGGTCTCAAGTCCAGGGAGTTATGATCCAAATGGGAGGAGTGATAATACACACATGTTTCAAGACCTAGTCCTATGAATGCCAACCATCTCTCACAAAAAGAGAAAGGCGGAGTTGCTTCAGATACTGTGGCTTGCCGCACTAAAATGTATCACAACCAAATGGTTGCAGCAAGAACCTCCAACTCTCCAGTTATGGATCTCCAAAGTAGAGGAAATGGAAAGACTAGAGAACATAACATACACTATCCAGCTAAGAAAAGATAGATTTCTAGAAATCTGGAGACCTTGGTATTGCTGGAAAGAGGACTTAGATGAAGGGAGGAGAAAAGGAGATAGGAGCATAAGAAGGGAGGATGATATGGGAAGTGTGGAAGAGAATTAAAAGAAAGGGAACAAATAAGAAGAGACAGGCGAGTAACTGGAAGATAACGGCCTACGGAGATAGGAGAGTTTGTGGGGGAAACAGGGATGGAGACACACACATAAAGATATATATATGTATCAGTATCGGTATGTATACAAAAGCACTTTTCAATATAAGATTGTAACTTCAATCACAACGCATTGATATGAAGTTAAAGGGTTGTTGGGGGTTTTTCCCCCTTTTTTGTTTCTTCTCCTGTTAAGGGAGGGAAGGGAGGGAAGAGTTTTTTTTTGCTTTGTGATCAGAATGGTTAAACAAAATGCTCACATATTAACAAGAAAAGCAGTGGATTGAGATAGCAAAGCTCCCAGGAGAGAAGTGACTATATCAAAAGGAGGAATTGAAACGAATCTGAACACTAGACTGGGACATCAGCATGGACCACATTATAAAAAACTGAAACTACCAACTAAATGCCTTGGGCATAATAATGTGGACCCATACATGGACTCTACTGCTGGAACTGAGAACTGATTAGTTTATATAAAATAGAAGAAGTAGAAAGATAGATGACAAGAAAAGAGTAGGGAATGAATAAGAATGGATTGGATTTAATGTATACATGTCTTTAAAAGATGTATGTTGGAACTGAATGTAAAAATGAGATCGACTTGAATAAAATATCAGAAGTAAAAAAAAAAAGAAAGGGGAGAACTGGGAATGGTAGGGGAGGGCTATAGGAGTCGTGAGGTCCAAGAGGTGCCCTGGGGTGAAATGGAGTCAGGATAGAGGTCCTCCCTGCCTTGTCTCCATACCCAAGGGCTGCGATGTTTGCGGGCAGGTGCCGAGGTCTTCCCCGACAACTCATCCTACTTGGGCGGTGTTGAGCAATGCCAGATCTATTAAGAACAAGACAGCTATTATAGCTGATCTTTTTGCAACCACCGATCTGGCTTGCATCACCGAGACCTGGCTGGATGAAAATGCAGGCCCTGTATTGGCTTCTGCAGTTCCAGCCGGTTCTCGGTGATACACCGCCCAAGGTTGGATCAGAGGGCGGGGGTGTGGCCATTATATTTAAATCTGAGCTGGGCCTTATGGATGTGCCATCAGGAAGTACCAGATCCTTCAAGTATATCCTGGGTGAGGGTGTAGGCTGTGGGATACTCCTCATCTACCATCCACCAGGTGATGGTGGAGCATTCCTGCAGGAGATAGCAGATTTCATCGTTGACATGGTGTTGGGGTCCTCCAGATGGATAATTCTGGGGGACTTCAATGCCTGGGTTGATGATGAACTCTCGCATTTTGGTCAAAATTTCCTCCAGCTTATGAAATTCAACATCTTTATTGATTTTATATGACACAAAAACACTAACAAACATATTCACTTATGTAGTAACTAGATTGAACAAGGAACTGTTCTATCTTCGGATAAATTATCTGATTATAATAAACCCTTTAAATCAGTCCCCGAACCCCTCCCCACCCTCCCCTCCATTAATCCACCCTCCCTGGAGTGTGCCAACCAAACCCAACCTTACAGGAAAATAATAGGAAACAATAAGTAAATTAATTATAGTATACCAATAAAATACAAAGGCGCATACAGAGACATACAGAAGATGATTGTTAATGCAAGTATAAGGCATATAGTTTACCCCATTTTTTATTGAATGAGTCCATGTTGTTCTGAGAGCTAGCAACCAGTCTTTCAGTATTGAAACAAACTAATAGATCTTTCAACCATTCGCGATGTTATGGCTAGTTGATCCATCCAGTGCTTAAGTACCAGTTTCTTAACCACTATTGAAATTAATGCCATATGGAATTTGCGCCTTGATCTCAATGCTGGAAAACATTCCTAAGATACATATCTCTATAGTAAACAGCTCATCCAAACCTAGTAATGGATCTAGTTTGGATTGAATTGATGCCATAGAGGTCTTGCTTTTCACAGTGTCAAAATATATGTATCAAGTTTCCTTCAAATTTACCACACCTAGTACCGTGAAACAGGAATTTGTTTCTTAATTGCATCCTGTATTTTTCTCTTTTAAGATATGTTTTTAATCCATTATCATTCAAATACATTAACTTTGCACTGCTCTTTATCATCAAAAACTGGTTGTTGGGTATACCAATAACATGAAGAGGTTAGCATATGCCGATTTGCATTCAGTGATAACATCCAGAGTTTAGATTCTGTCTGGTTAAATTAGTTTTGTAGCCATGAAGTATCTCCCAAAGTTCCACACTCTCACCCCTTTCCTTTCCCTGTCTTCCTTCCCTTTGTCACATGGGTTACCCCACTTGTGATAGAACTGTGTCACCCCACCCCCTCCTTCCCAACACAGCCTCGCTTAAAAGAGGCCTGTGCCAATTTTTACAGACTAGGTGGTAGTGCATACTTGTGAGTTCACTGCAACTACCATCCAACAATGAGAAGCTAACTATTAGTTAAGTTTATGTGAAACCCCTGAGGGGTGTGCTAGAGGCATATGTTAATGTGCACCAATATACATAGATACATAGATACCATCAGCAGATAAGGGCCACCAGGCCCATCCAGTCTGCCCATTTATGCTACCTGACAAAGCAGCCAGTGACCCTGTCTGGTCACTGACTTTAGCTTTTTCTTCCCATCTCTAATATTCCTTTATACCTGTGCCATGCATGTTTGAAGCCTGCCACCATACGGGCGGCCACCACTTCCTGGGGCAGGCTATTTCATGCATCTATGACCCTCTCTGTAAAAAAGAACTTCCTGACATTACTTCTTATGCAGCCACCCATCAGTCTCATATCATGTCCTCTTGTTCTGGCACTTGCTTTTATACTGGAATATGTTGTCCTTCCACCTTGTTCATGCCCTTGAGGTATTTGAATGTTTCTATCATGTCACTTCTCCCTCCTTACTCCAGTGTGTCCAAACTGAGGTCTCTGACTCTATCCTTGTAAGGCTTGTGATGTGGATGTAGACCCTTCGCCATTTTGGTTTCCTCTGCACCATCTCTATTTTGGCAATTTCTTACAGGATGTGGCCTCCAGAAATGTCACACAGTACTTAAGGTGAGGCCTCACCAGGGTCCTGTACAGTGGAACTATCACCTCTCTCATTCAGCTTGTGATTCCCTTACTATACACCCCAACATCCCAGTGACCTTAGCCACTGCGTTTTGCTGTCGGCCTTGTGGCCTTCAGGTTGTCTGTGATTATGATCCCCAAGTCCTCTCTTCCTTAGTAACTGCCAACAGCTTCCCCAACCTGTAGCTTGCTCCAGGGTTTCTGCTTCCACATGCATGATTTTGCATTTCTTTGCATTAAACCTTAGTTGCCACGCATCATGACCATCTCTCCAACCCTTCCAGGTCCTTTTTCGTCCTTTCCATACCCTCTGGGGTATCCACCTTGTTGCATATCTTGTTGTCATCCACAAACAGGCAAACTTTTCCTCCAGCCCATCTGCAATGTCACTGATGAAGACATTAAAGAAGACTGGCCCTAGAACTGACTCTTGGGGTACCCACTGGTCATCTCCTTTCCTGTGATTGTGTTCCATTTACCACTACCTCTGTTTTGATCCTTTAACCAATTTTCATCCACTTTACCACCTTGTGTCCCATCACAAGGTTTTAGCTTGTTGACCAGTCCTCCTGTGTGGGACAGTGTCAAAGGCTTTGCTGAAATCTAGGTAGGGAACGCCTACAGCCTCCCCTTGGTCTTTTACTTTTGTCATCCAGTTAAGGAAATCTATTAGATTAGTTTGACAGGACTGTCCTACAGTGAACCCATGTATACCTGTCAACTGTCCCTGATTTTCAGGGATGTCCCTGATTTTGTCTCAAAAATTTCCAAAACCTTTCCTAAATTTGAGATTACTATTGCAGAAGAATTGGGATTCAAGTGTAAAATAATAATATACTTTAGTGTTATAGTTTCTTTCTTTCAGAAAATGCTTTTACACAGTAAGCCAAAATATTATGGCAGAATTATTGAGCTACATTGTCTTTTAGATGTGTTCCTTGGTTTTTTTAACATTGTCCTTGATTTGGTACTGCAGGAGGTTGAGAGGTATTAACTTTATGTTGCTTGGGATCTAAATATTCCTATGAGCTTTTTATTTTACTTTTGTGAAGAGAGACAATATTTGCTCCTTTCTCTAGTCATATTGGGACCACTTCAGTGTCTAGGGACTTCATTGAACAGAGCTGCTAGAGGGGCTAAGAGTTGAATTCCTCAGTTGCCTTAAAACACTGGGATGTATGTCATCTGGACCCATGGCTTTGTATGCAAAGAAGTGCAAAGTAATGCACCTGGGAAACAAAAACCAGGGAAGAGTACACAATGGGGGGAGATACTAACAACATAAAAATTGAAAGGGACCTGGGGGTAATCATATCAGATGACCTTAAGGTGGGTAAACAATGTGAGAAGGCAGTAAGGAGGGCTGGTGCAATACTGGGATGCATAGGGAAAGGCATCACCAGTAGAAAACAGGAAGTTGTTATCCCTCTGTACAGACAGCTGGTGAGACCCCATCTGGAATACTGCATGCAGTTCTGGAGACCCCATCTCTGCAAGGACATAGACAGGATGGATGCAGTCCAGAGGAGGGCAACTAAAATGGTGCAGGGTCTACACCAGAAGACATATGAAGAGAGACTAAAGGACCTTAATATGTATACCCTTGAGGAAAGGAGGGAGAGGGGGGACATGATAGAAACTTTCAAGTACCTTAAGGGAATCAACAAAGTCTATGAGAGTAGCATCTTTCAAAAAAAAAGAGGTGTGCAAGAACAAGGTGACACAATTTGAAGTTAGAGGGAGGACGGCTCAGAGGTAATGTGAGGAAGTATTTTTTCACAGAGAGGGTTGTGGATACATGTAACAGCCTTCCTGAGGAGGTAGTGGAGTCAAAAACAGTGGGAGGAATTCAAAAATTCATGGGACAGACATAAAGCAATTCTAGTGGGGGGTAGGAGGAAACAGGCTGTTGGCTAACAAGGATCTGCAGCTTATCCATTAGGTAGGGAAATGGGCAGGCTAGGTGGGCCAAGCGTACCTTATCTGCCATCAAATTCTATGTTTCTATGTTTCATACGAAGAGAGACTAAAGGAGCTTAATATGTATACCCTTGAGGAAAAGAGGAGAGGGACATGATAGAAATGTTCAAGTACTTCAAGGAATCAATAAAATCCAAGAGGGTAGCATCTTTCAGAAAAAGAGATGTGCAAGAACAAGGGGACACAATTTGAAGATGGGGGGACAGCTCAGTGGCAATATGAGGAAGTATTTTTTCAGAGAGCATGGTGGACACATAGAATGGCCCTCCTGAGGAGGTCGTGGGTCAAAAACAGTGGGGAATTCAAGAATCCATGAGACAGACATCAGGCAATTCCAGTGGTGGGTAGGAAGAAGTAGGCTGTTGGTTAACTAGGATCTGCAGCTTATCCAATAGGTATGGAAATGGGCAGACTTGGTGGGCCAATAGGTTCTTATCTGCTGTCAAAGTCTATGTTTCTATGTTTCAGCTTTGCAAGCTCTTCTAGGACCATCTCCTCTGTGAATGGACTGGTGTTTGCCTCCTTTTCCTCCATTCCTTTAAATTCTAGCTATGGGCCCTGCCCATGTGCTTCCACAGTGAAGACTGAACAGAAATGTTTGTTCAGGATCGCTGCTTTTCTTCCTGTCTCCCCCTACTATCCGTCCCTTGGCTCCTCATAGCTTAACTGCCCCCATTGCCTTCCTTCTGTTGCCGATGTACCTGAAGAATGTCTTGTCTCCCTTTGTAACTAATTGAGCTATTCGCTCCTTGGTTTGTGCTTTAGTGCTTCTCACTGCTTTTTCTGCCTCTCTCAGACACTTCTGGTACATTTCCCTGTCCTTGTCTCCTTGTGTCTCCGAGCCTCTTGGCCCTTACCCTTTCAGCCACCCCCCCTTGAGAACCAAAGCAGTTTTCTTCTCCTTTTCCCTTGTCTGTGAACATAACACATTGTTTTGTGACCTCAGCTATGGCCTCCTTGATGTGTGCCCATTTCTCCTCAACGTCCCCTCCACCCAGCTCCCTTTTTTTTCCTGGGTTTCTCTAAGCTGAAGTCTCCTCCTGGTAAAGTCAGCCCTTCTGAAGTCTAAGACTCTTGCCTTTGTATTGGGTGACTGAATCCCTGTGTCCACCTTGAACAACACCATATGGTGGTCTCTGGACCCTAGCTGACCTTCCACCTCAAGCTCTGTTATCCTGTCCCCATTGGCCAGTACCAGACCCAGTATTGCCTGGTCTCTAGTAGGTTCCTGAACCAGTTGCCTAAGGCCAGTCCCCTCAAAGGAGTCAACAAAGTCCTGTGCCCTGGCTGAGGACCCTGCTGGGATTTACTACTCTATTTCTGGTATGTTAAAGTCTCCCATCAGCAGTATCTCCCCCTTTGCTGCAATGTCATGCATGTTTTTCAGCAGCAGTTTGTAAATGTATTCTGCCTGAGCTGGGGGTCTGTAAATGATCCCTGTGTGAATGTTTGTTCCATTGACTGACTCAAGGGTGACCCAAACTTCCTCTGTTTCCTCATGCCTATTCTGAATTTCAGTTGCCTTGATGCTTTTTTTCTTTGCATATTCTGTTTATGCCCCTCTTCCAACTCCTTCACTCCCACTCACCCACTCCTTCAGATGGCCAAGTCTCACCCTTCGCCCCCCCCCATTCTGCTATCTGTTGCGCCTGCCTGACTGTCCTGATATATCTCTTCACCAGTGGGACCTCTCTACCCATAGGAAGAATCCAAGAGGGGAGATTGAGGTACCCTTCGGTACCCCCTTGCATCTTGGATGAGTGGTTGGCAGCAACTCAGGGGCTTCGTGGCCAGGGGAGGTGGGCCACTGTCCTCTGGCTGGCACGGGTGACCATTTTCCTCATTCTGTTTCCCCACCCCTGCTGGATGCATGCCCAAAGTCCTCGATGCCTGCGCATGTGGCGTGTGGTCACCCACACCGCAAAGTGCAAGGCTGAAACCGGCCATGAGGAGCCAATGAAGGGCAGTGCATCCACAACCCGCCCCCCCCTAGGAGAAGAGCATCCAAAGGACACTCTTGAGCCCTCTGTACCAGCCTCCACTCCTGACATCCCATGCTTGGGCCCGAACTTGGGTCACCAGCATGCCAGGCGATCCCCTATCACCCAGTACCACTAAGCTGGCCTTGATGTTTTCTTTGATGCAGAGGGAAACCCCCTCCCCTTTTACCTTCCCTGTCTTTTCTAAAGAGTGCATAACCAGGTACACTTATGTCCAAGCTGCTAACACACCTCCCTAGCCAGAAACAATCAGCTCTAAAATCCTTCCTCTTGTACTGTTCCACTGACCACAATCAGCTGCAAAAAAAGACAAAGTATTAAGCAAGAATCCTCCAACTCTGCCTCCGATACCACTGTGCCATGGGCTGAAGAGACTGAAGAAGCACACAGAATTCAAAAGCAAGTACTCTGCAGTATGAAACCTTGTACTTACTGCTGTTGAAGGTAGAGACTCACGCACTAAGAGACAGGCAGAACCTTCCAGAAACTGAGTAGCAAACAGAATTCCCTAAGAGTCAGAAACCACTGAAAAGAAAGTTAAACAAGCATTTGTCAATGCCGAATGTTTGCTTGCTGGCATAGTCATTGGTAGTGTAGGAGTTAGAGAGCTGCATAATGGCAATGGCAGTGAAGTATTCAACTGAAGCCAACCCCATCACCACCCCTGCAGAGACTGACAGGCATTGGGGTGTGCCTTTGGGTCATCAGGCATAACGGCCCCACCATTTCACCGACACCCTACCCTGCAGACACCGACAGTGTCACGGTGTGCCTTTGGGTCTTTGGCCCTTATGCTCACCCCATTCCATCCAGAAATACTGTGTGATGGGTGCTGTATGAGAGAATGGGGTGAACTTTGGGGCTGAAGAGTCCAGGCACACCTCGATGCCTCTCACTGGCTGCAGGGTGTGGAATAGTATGAGCATTACAGCGAGAATCCCAAGTCACACCCTGATGCCTGTCAATCTCTACAGGGTGGGGCATTATGGTCAGAAACACTAACGCCTCAGATGTTCGTTGGCATTTTCACTCCAAATTTTCAACATGGTTTTTTTGTGACCCCCACCTTATGAACAGTGGCAATATCAGTTTGTTAGCCAAAATATGATTTTGCACAGTGACTACGCCATTTGGCACCACAGGTGCGAAAACACATTTCAAACAGGATGTGAAAAATGACAGCTGTACTGTTCATGGGGAGGTGTAAAAAATAGCAATGTTGAAAATCTGCAGTGAAAATATAAAAAAAAAATGGTGACATCATGAGCATGCATAGAAAATGTGCAACACACACCCATAATGCAATTAGTTTGGGGATTTTTACAGCATTGTCAACACAGGGATTTTGAACCTCCGCTCATGAACAGTGTCACTGTGATTTTCTTAATCTGTCTCGAACAGTGATTTCTTGCAGCGACCATGCATTTCTGCGCTGGAAGTGCGAAAACACATTTCAGCCATGGTGTGAAAAGTGACAGCTGAACTGTTCATAAGGAAGTGTGGAAAAATGCCAGTGGTGAAAATCTGGACTGAAAATATTAGAAATCCATGAACTTACAAGGGTGCATGGAAACTGTGCAATGGTCACTCGTAACACAGTCATTTTATGGACTATTTTCACCAAATTTTTAACAAAGCCATTTTAGTACCTCTGCTCATGAACAGTGTCACTGTGATTTTCTTAATCTGTCCCAAGCATTGATTTCGCATACCGACTGTGCTATTGTGCACTACATGCACGGAAACACATTTTGGGTGAGATGTGAAAAATGACAGCTGTACTGATCATAAGGAGGTGTGGTAAAATGGAAATGTTGAAAATCTGGAGTGAAAATATTGAAAATTCGTGAACTTACGATGCGTGGGAACAGCGCAAGCATGCTCATAAAACAGTCATTTTTGGGAATTTTTCACCAAATTTTTCTACATAAGTTTTGGGGCCTACCTCACGAACTAGACACTGTCATTTCATAAATCTGTCCCGGAAGGTGGTTCCACGCAGTAACCGTGAAATCACTTTCAGGCCCGATTAACAAAATGACAGTGACAGAATTATGAGGTGGGTCCCAAAACCCATGTTGAAATGTGGTGAAAAATTCAAAAATGCTTGAGATCTGCATCAACGTTGAAAAACCCTATTTATTCCATTATACAGCTAACCGGCATTTTCTCAGTTCGCGGTCGGCTTTGAAAGTGCAGATGTGTTCCAGTCCACGAAGATCATCGCGCCAGACTCAGAGAGGTAAGTATGGGGTGAGGTGGGGGTACCAGGGAGGCAGGGTGGACAGAGGGTGGGGGTCAGGACAGCCAGCGAGGAAGGTTTTTCTTGCAGGTTTTTCCTTAGATTACAGGGACATGTGCCATGCTGGGGTGAGCTCCCAGCATGGCAGCTGGAATGCTGTTTGGGGGGGCAGTGGAGCCGATGGTGGATTGGCACCCCCATCAGCCATACGGACTGTTGCCACACTGGGGTGGGCTCCCAGCATGGCACCTGGAACTCTGTTGGGGGGGAATGCAGCAGAGCCGACGAGGGATTGGGCACCCCCATCAGCCATACAGTGTGTGCATGGGGGGGAATGCATGAGCACGCAATATGCATGTGTGTGGGGGGGGCAAGAGCATGCACTATCTTATCGCTGCTCACTGAAGCAGAGCTCTGCCTTTGAACTGTATGACACTGCATTTTCAACTGCTGTCACAGACAGCTGCAGCATTCATTGGTGAACTGTGGCTGTGCCTGAAAACACACTGACTGGATTGGAAGACAGGGTGCCACACCTAAAAAAGTCGGATGATGGCACTATGTTTCTTGCACATGCATACAAGCAAACATAAAAACACACAGAATTTAAAAGCAAATCCTCTGTAATATGAAACCTTGTATTTACTGCTGTTGAAGGTAGAGAACCATCCACTTAGAAACAAGAAGAACCTCCCAGAAACGGAGTAGCAAACAGAATTCTCTAAGAGTCAGAAACCACTGAAAAGAAAGTTAAAAATCACACAGAATTTAAAAAACAAGTTCCCTGCAATATGAAACCTTGTGCTGTACTTAGTGCTGTTGAAGGTAGAGATCCACCCACCTAGAAATGGGCAGAACCTTCTAGAAACTGAGTAGCAAACAGAATTCCCTAAGAGTCAGAAACCACTGAAAAGGAAATTAAAAAGCAAACAGAATTTAAAGGCAAGTCCCCTGCAACATGAAACCTTGTATTAACTGCTGTTGAAGGTAGAGACCCGCCCCACTTAGAAACAGGCAGAACCTTCCAAAAACAAAGTAGCAAACACAATTCCCTAAGAGTCAGAAACCACTGAAAAGAAAGTTAAAAAACACACTGAATTTAAAAACAAGTCCTCTGCAATATGAAACTTTGTACTGCTGTTGAAGGTAGAGACCCACCCACTTAGAAACAGGCAGAACCTTCCAAAAACTGAGTATCAAACAGAATTCCCTAGGAGTCAGACAAAGACAAAGTATTAGGTTAGATGCCCCCACTCTGCCACTGTCTATAAGAAAGGATGGCTCTTGCCTTATTTCTCTGCCCCCACGGGTGGTTGGCACTCAAACTGAGTGCAAGGGAAGGGACCCCCCAGACTAGCCTCCTCCCCAGGCTTTCCTCATTGCATACTAAACAGTGTAATTCAGTTGCTCGAACTCTAGGGAAACCACAACTGTATCAGGAGAGAAATGTATGCTATATGTTTGTAGTTCCCCACCTATACATTTATAGTTCCCCCACCCTCCTAGGATGTAAGAATGCACCCTCAGATGCAAAGTCCCACAGGACCCCAATTAGTGACCCACCTACCTCCTAGCTTTGTGGAAGCCCTGTTGGTAATGAGATCTTGCTCTCAGGGATCAGTGGGTCAAGTTGGATGTACATCCTCCCTTCCTTTAGCAAGCCATGTGAATGTGGGCATAGTGACAGGCACTACAAGAGGGTGCAGCTGTGCGACAGTGCAAATGAGTTTGACTCTGAGGCTGCTGCTCGGACTGTCACACACCCATGTGGGCATCATCAGACTCCCAGCTCAGATGACCATGCTCAGATTTAAGCAGTGCTTACAACTCAGTGGGCTCCCTATTTGATCTATAGTCTTAGGTGATCCCCACCCCTGACAGTCCCCAGGTCCACAGTCATCGACAGATAATTCAACAAAGAAGTACAGCATATAAACTATATTATACAAGTACAGTTATCACCAGCACTGGAGCCAATATACCAGGGTTGGTCACTTCCCACTTGTACCAAACAAGGTATGGGAGAATGGAGGTCTTCAAGTGAGGTCCTGGGGTAATATTGTCCAACTGAGGATGAGGCAGTATTGTGCAGAAGGGTGCACTGTGGAGATGTAAAACAGGGATGTGGTGGAGTTGTTGTATAGTCAAGGAGGCATAAGAGCTGCTGCATTTTTAACCAAGCATGAGGAGATATCCATTGTCCCTTGGCTGAGGGTGCCAGCAGGTGTCACGGTAACTTAGAGCTCAGAGTGGGGTCCAGAGGCCCATTAAACTAAGCAAATGAAATAGTCAGCCTCCCCACTTCTCTGCCCCCAACCCACCATACCCTGGCAGATAAAATGAATAACATGAGATGACCAGGGCAGATATTTGAATGGTTCCAGTTATTGAAGTAGAAAAAAAAAAAATATGTGACCTACTGGTTACTCTCTACATATTGTGATTTAGTTACTAAGCAGTGGCAATTACTGCACCAAAAAACATCAAATTGTCCATGCCACTTAGAAATTCAAGTAGCTTTTTGCTCCCATTTGCCACTGGCTTTGGCTGGGCAGGTAGATAGATAGACAGACAGACAGACAGATAGATGCTTTATTTATAAAGCACCCTTCCCTGGAGGCTCAGAGCACTGTACAATTAAAAATATGAGGCAAATACAAAAATAAGAAGTTCATTATATCACATTACAGAGCATATAAAACCTAAAATCATAATATATAACACAGATAACCAGATAGTTAGTGAAAAATATAAGATTCTTAGCAATTATGTCAAGTCAAATGTTTGGTTAAATAAAAATGTCTGGAGCCCCTCTTAAAGGTTTCCACCAAGGATGCCTCTCTAAAGTAACCTGGCAGCGAATTCCACAAGGCTGGTGTGGCAATGGAAAAAGCATGGTCTCTCGACAGCCACAATCTAGCCCTGGGACATAGAAACATAGAATTTGATGGCAGATAAGGACGCTTGCCCACCCAGTTTGCCCATTTCCCTACCTAATGAATAAGCTGCAGATCCGAGTTAACCAGCAGCCTACTTCTTTCTCCCCATCCCCTAGAATTGCCTTATGGCTGTCCCATGCATGCTTGAATTCAACCACTGTTTTGACTCCACAACTTCCTCTGGAAGGCCGTTCCATGCATCCACAACCCTCTCTGTGAAAAAATCGTCCCTACATTACCTCTGAGCTGCCGCCCTCTATCTTCAAATTGTGCCCCTTGTTCTTGCACACCTCTTTTTGAAAGATGCTACCCTGTTGGACTTTGTTGATTCCTTGAGGTACTTGAAAGTTTCTATCATGTCCCCCCTCCCTCCTTTCCTCGAGGCTATACATATTAAGCTCCTTTAGTCTCTCTTCATATGTCTTCTGGTGCAGATCTTGCACCATTTTAGTTGCCCTCCTCTGGACAGCTTCCATCTTGTCTATGTCCTTGCGGAGATTGGGTCTCAGAACTTCACACAGTACTCCAGATGGGGTCTCACCAGCTGTCTGTACAGAAGACATAACAACTTCCTGTTTTCTACTGGTGATGCCTCTCCCTATGCATCCCAGTATCCCCCCAGCCCTCCTTACTGCCCTCTCACATTGCTTGCCCACCTTTAAGTCATCTGATATGACTACCCCCAGGTCCCTTTCCATTTTTGTTGTTGTTAGTATCTCACCCCCCATTGTGTACTCTTCCCCTGGGTTTTTGTTTCCCAGGCGCATTATCTTGCACTTCTTAGCGTTGAATCTAAGCTGCCATACATTTGACCATTCCTCTAACCTTGCCAAGTCCCTTCTCATCCTTTCCACCCCACCTTGTGCATCAACTCTGTTGCAGATCTTTGTGTCATCTGCAAAGAGACGTACTTTTCCTTCCAGTCCCTCTGCAATGTTGCTTACAAAGACATTGAAGAGGACCGGTCCTAATACTGAACCCTGCGGCACCCCACTAGTAACCCCCCTTTCTTCAGAGTGGACTCCATTTACTATTACCCTCTGTGTCCTATTCTCCAGCCAATTCTTTTTGCCCAGGCTATCATCTTGGGACCCAGTCCCAAGCTGGCTAACTTGTATATTAATCTTTTGTGTGGGACTGAGTCAAATGCCTTGCTAAAGTCTAGGTAGGCCATGTCCACAGCCCCTCCCTGATCTACTACTTTGGTCACCCAGTCAAAGAAATCTATTAGATTCATCTGGCATGACCTTCCCGCTGTGAATGCATGCTGCCTTGTGTCCTGTGCCCCCCTGGATTCTAGGTACTCGACAATTCTTTCCTTCAGAAGTGATTCCATCATTTTCCCTATAGCTGAGGCTAAACTAACAGGTCTGTAGTTTCCTGCTTCTGCCCTGTTCCCACTTTTGTGAAGGAGAATCACATCTGCCCTCCTCCAGTCCTCAGGTACCACCCCATCCTCCCATGATTTCTTAAAGAGGGTAGTCAGTGGTGTCACTAGTTCTACCCTTAGTTCTTTTAGAATTCTGGGATGAATCCCATCAGGCCCCATTGCTTTGTCCACCCCATTGCTTTTGACCATCAAGGGTCTCCCTCGGAGGAATGGAGAGAGTGAGCCAGGCAGTGAGGGATCAGAAGGTCTTGCAGATAGTCTGGTCCCTGGCCAGGCAGAGCTTTATAGGTCAGTAATTTGACCTTGAAGGCAATCCTCCACCTTATCAGCAGCCAGTGCACCCATGGAGAACTGGCGTAATATGATCAAATCTTGATGCACCCATTAATAGCCTGGCCACCATTCTGCACCAGCTGCAGATGGCGAGAACTGCCTCTGACAGCCCCAAGTACAAGGCATCGCAGTAGTCCAACCTCGATGTGACAAAGGCATGTATTAGGGTGGCAAGGTAATCAGCTGGTATCAGGGCACAGATCTGGGCAATGTTTCTAAGATGATAAATGTCTCTTTGGACAACAGACAACACCCGAGCATCAAGTGTCAAACTGTCATCAAGGACCACACACAGATCCCTAACCTGAATAGAGGGGTCAAGGACAGACCTCCCAGCCTCACACCAGGATCAGTCCTTAACACTGTCCCAGCTTGGACTACCAGCAGAAGTGGTGGAGGTGAAAACTGTAGAGGGCTTCAAGCATGTGTGAGAGATAGATAGGAGAAAATTAGTAAATAGGTGGGAGCGGAGGGTCACCAGATACCAGTTAGGATCAGCAAAGACAGACTAAGTAGGGACCATTTGGGAAGACTGGGGAGTCCAAGCAGTCCTTTTCTGATGAAAAATTCTGTTTCTATGTACTAACATTCAAATTATTCACTGACAAGTGTGCAGCTGCAGTATCTTAGAACTCGACAAGAAAAGACAAGAAAGATATATTAATTGTAAATTACTTTATTAACAAAGGTATTACGATTTAATAGTAATAGTATTAGGGCCAGCCCACCAGCACAGATGCAGGCGTCCGTCTGTGATACCCGATGATCCGGGTTCAGGAGCGGACTCGGGACATCAGAGGACCAGTCGAGGAAGTTGAAGTCCTAGGGACTGCTCTCCTTCACTGGGGGTGGAGGGTTGTGTGTCCGGCATGCTACGGACCCTTAGCGGAGGCCAGGGGAACCACAGTGCTGGCGCTGCATCATTGGGGGGCATGGTGGATGCTGGCAATCATTGTACGTCCCCGCTCCCAATACAGTATATACAAAAAAATGCTGGCCCTGAAGTGTGCAGCTCTGCTCTGCCACCTCCACTGCCTACCGTGTCTGTCAGGTGGGGCCCTGCTCCCAGGGCCTCACACTGGGGGGGTAAGCCAGGGCAAGTTAGTTACCAATGACCTTGTAGGGCACCCACTCAGTGGCCTAGGGGTTTGCCTTGCATGGGGAGGCGGGCGAGGGTGGGAGCTGAGTCCCTGCAGGAGAGGTGGGAATCGACAAAAAAAATGAATGGTATTAATAACTCAATAAAGTGTAAGTAATTCCTAACTTTTGTGAAAAAAGGAAATTACCTTTATCCAGGACACACACTTGAATCCACAGAGGCATAAAAAAACAGAAATGAGGTTTCTTGAAAGCATGTCACTCACCTCTGGATACAGGGATGAAAAGAGGGTGAAGATCTTGGTCTCCAACATTGTCTTTGGGAGAGTGAAGTGATTAGTGACATAAGAGGTAGATAGCTTATAGTAACTGGAATGGTCCAGGAAATATCTGTTACACTGGTCTATATGCCCTCCAACTCATCATATGATTTCTATGCCAAGGTGATTAATCTGGTGGCAGAGAAAGCAGTAGGAGAAACTCATTTTAGGGAAGATTGGAATTTGATTTTAATAAAGCCCTAGACACCATGTCGAAGCTCCAAGGCCTGAAATCAGCTGTCGCACAGAGGGTCACCAGCCTATTGGAGGAATTAAGTATGGAGACATATGGCATCTCAAACATCCACAAGCCGAGACTATACTTGTTATGGTTTCATGTCATAATATGAACTTGTTATGGTGATCGCTATTATAGCACATGTATATCACTGAAAAGCAATTCAGTGATATACACTTACAAACAACCGGCATACACAATAGATTAAGTGTGTTTACAGGGAGCTATGACCCATCACCCCCTCGTGGTGGGCTCTGCCCAGCACCCAGTGATTATAGATTGTCAACTCCAGGGTGGTGCATGTCAGGGGAAGGCACAGCCCAGTTTTAAAAAAGATGTAAGTCCCATAGCCAAAGGAAGAAAAACTCTTCCCAGCCCCAGCCCAAACCCAGGACCTGCTCCGTAGAATAGCCTCCCCTACCATCATACCACGAGTTGGCTCGGTGGAGCAGGCACACTAAAGAGTTAAACCCTCTTCCCTATCATTCCCCTTCCCCACTATTTTCTTTTTCCACTAGCCCCTCCCTTGCATTTGCAGTCCTCGCTACACTGGCAGGTCATCCATGATAATACCACAGTAATATAGTGCATTTGATGACCCAGGTTTGGGAATGAGCCCAGGCTGACAGGGGTTGGTGAGGGTGAAAAGAATCTAACAACTGAGGACTACTCTTCTCTCTCATGGAGGAAGCTTTTCATCCACCTGCTTCTACGCCCTCTAGGGGCCTGAGTGATACAGATCTGAAACTTTATAACCTGTATAGGAAGTGGCGTGCAAGTACCCCTAAACACATATCTCATACAGATACCGGAAAGAAACCAAGAAAAACAAAAAAAACAATAGCAGCTCATACCATTACCATAATGCACACAACTCTATACCCGATAGTCCCCTCACTTCTCACCTCGGTGAATTTGTACTCCCAGAAAAACTCCCTCCCTAACCCCACTAAAGGTAAAATCATACAAAATGTAGGAAAAGTAGCAATTAAACTTAAGGGCAGAAATTATAAAACTGAAAATACCAACACTCCTGAAAGAAACATAATCTATATAAAAAAAAAATCTCTCCAAGAATATTATAAGTCATAGTTAAAATAGTACTTTGTAGAGAAACAATCCCAGTGACAGTATACTATACATAAATAAAACTAGAAACAACTTTAAACCATAATACAAAAATTGAGAAATTGGAACGGACAAGAAAGAAAAGTAGGAAAGTGCAAAGAATATAGGAACTAAAAAGTTAGTTAAAAAAAAAATTCAGAGACATCTAACAAGGAATATAGAGAAAGCAGAAAGAAGAAAGAGTAGCAAAACATCACAACTTTACCCCAAGCTGTAATAGCACACAATAAAAGCCTACACAATAAAAATTAACATCCACATAGTGGACTGGCCCTTGACACAATGAGATGACCCCGATCGTTGGGAAGCTAGGTGAGAAAGAAATGAAGTATCTCACAGGCTGCTTCCCTTCTCTGGAAAAGGTAAAGTTCGCATTCTCCACTGCAGTACTGCCACCAAGGTGACCAGAGGTGGCAGTGTGGTTGAAGAGACTGAAAGGATGGGCAGGGCTCCATTGACATCAGAGACATTGCCATATTTTGCCAGGAACATGCATCCCTAGACATCATTGCACTAAAGCAGCTCCAAGGAGTGACCAGAAAAACAAAAAATCAGGCCAGATCCGATATGGCTGCAAGCTGAAATTTGTGGTAAAAATATTGAAAATTACCAAAGTTACAAGCCTGTGTTATAAAAATATATGTAAAGCTCATAAATTTGTTGTTTGTAATATTTTACACAAATACTATTATGACACTACCTCATGAAAAAGGACAGAGCAAATGTTCAGCTCCTGCCTGAAAGGTGATTTTGCACAGGGACTGCAAAATCAACTTTCAGAGATGCAAAATACATTTGGCCAGGGAGTAGAAAAATGACAGCTGTCATATTCATGAGGTGCTGTAAAGAAATGGCTTTGTTGAAAATTTTGGGTAAAAACATTGAATATTACCAAACTTATGAGCCTGCATTTGTAAAATTCAACATAGCCTCATAATTTGTTTTATATATTTTATACCAGATTTAGAACTTAGCCTTCTTATGACCCCACCTCATGAACAATGGCAGCGAAAATGTTAAAATCCTGCCCAAAAGGTGATTTCACGCAGGGACAGCAAAATGACCTTTCAGGATGTAAAAAAAAACTATTTGGCCAGGACTTGAAAAATGCCAGCTGTCACATTCATGAGGTGCTGTAAAGATATGGCTATGTTCACTAAAAATACCACCAACAGCCTAATCTGGTTCAAGGTCAGTTGGCATTCATCTGTATCCCCTCCCGGTGCGTGCCTGAAAATAGGCAGAATTTGTCTAGTGCACTTAGCTGGTCAACAAAAACTAAATAAATAAATGTAAATTTGTGGTAAAAATAATGAAAATTACCAAAGTTATGGAGCCTGTTGTTTGCAAAATTCAACAAGGCTCATAACTTTATTCCCCTAATATTTTAACACCAAACTTCAAAATAGTTGTCTTTTTTTTTTAAGTTTCTTTCTCCTCCTGACTGAACCTCTCTCAGGCTACCTCACCGCCTGAATCCTCTACTGCCTGCTGTGTTCCCTGCCATCTTCAAAGTCATTACAACTCCCCAGAGACATGGAAAGCTACAGCCCTGGGAGATCGAAGGGGCAGTGGTGGAGAACCAGTGTTGGGCGTGTGCAGTGGCACTGGAGGAGCCATCGCGTGTCTGGCAGAGGGGCATTTTTCTCCCTTATATGCCTCCTCTACCCCTCCCATGTGTGGTGCATGTCCCAAGATTGTGGTGCATGGCACCCCGTCTCGCTAGTGACACGCTGTCTACGTGTGGTACAGTGCCTATAGCACCTCTGCCCCACCAGGGACTGTTGGAGTGCTGGACATCCAAGGACCCTCCCCTCTGGGAGAGGAGAGCAACCCAACAGGTGCTCAATCCAATCCCTCCCCTGCTGATCCCTGGCACCCGAGCTCGCTCCTGAACCCAGGTCACCGGTGTGGCATGAGGAGTGGTGTCCAGTGCCTCAACCCTCAGTGCCACCAGGCTGAGCCCAAAATAGTCTTCTTATGAGTCCACCTCATGAACAAGGGCAGTGAAAATTTTCACTCCTGCCTGAAAAATAGTTGGGCAAGCACAGTAGAGTGTGGTGGCCATGTTGGACACAATGGAGTGTGCATGTTCCACCATGACTGTTTTTTTTTTAATTAGAGATATCCCCTCAGCCACCCCACCCACCCCTGAAACATAAGAGTGAGACTTGGGGTGCCCAATCCTACCAGTGTCACAATCAGGATGCGCCAATTCTTTTTTAAGTAAAAAATATTGCAGTGCGAGCGGGGGGGGCTCTACAGATGCAGAGGCAACTGTGGTGCAACTCCAACATGTTGCTTGGTCAGGAGGAATGCTGTCCTTTTTTGATAGCAAGAGGTCTGCAGGGCTCTGCCCAATGTAGTCCTAAAAATGACCCCAGTCCTTGAGGATGACAGATCCCGGTATATCAGGGACACTGCTACACTGGCCATGTATGCACCTCCTGACTTGCATAGTGTGCTCAGGGACAAATTCCCTCCCCCAATCCCACCTGGGGCAGAATGAGGAGGCAGCAGGATGGTGCAGGACGAATACCGCCTCGGATGTGCCTTGGAGAGCTCAAAGGAAAGTCGAGGACCTGAGATGAGATGGGGGCATAAGGAAAAGAAAACAAAATCCAAATACTGGAGAAATGGTGATGAAGACAGATCAAATATCAAATGTCTTTCTCCACTATTACCATAGTTTGTACAGCCTGCATGCTAAAACTACAGCACAAAGTCAGAGGGACTTTTTGGATCCCCTAACCTCCCTAAGCTGAAGCAAGAAAAATGTCTACTGTTAACTGCCCCAATAACTGGAGATACAAGAGGCCATTAACAAACAAATGCCCAATTTTAGATGGGTTTGGGGCAGAATTTTATAAGTGTTTTAGATAGGAGGTCACCCCGTTACTTTGTAGGGTCTTTAAAAAGATTTGAGAGAGGGGAGCCCTGCCGCCCAGCTGGAACTTTGTCACAAACTCAGTGGTTCTGGAAGAGGGGAAGGACCCCACAAGCTGTAGTTCCTCATTATAATAATGTTGATTAGTCTAGTATTATGAGCACAATATCATCTAATCATGTGATATATATAAAGCTACTTAAAGTGATAATACCAAATATCAAAGAAATTATAAAAACAAATCCCATAGATAAATACTAATTATGCAAACAAAATCTACCTAACTACACTAAACCCAAATGTGAAGAAGGATGGAAATAGTTGCCAGTAACTAGTGGTCAAACTCCTCATCAGTGGTACTTGATTTAATTCTCACCAACCTGATTTCAAACCACAGCATTATATTTGTGCTGTAATGTATGCTGTGATTATTTAGCTCCGTAAAAAAGCTATATAGCTATTTGAATGCATGGGATATGCAGGTGGCAGGGATATTACTCAGGACTAGCAAAATGGTTTTGTCCCAGAACAATATTTTGCAGAATTAAATACAGTGGGGTGATGGGATGTGTTATGTGTGACACTCCAAGAGGTAGGAGTGAGCAGGACACCAAGGTAAATAAAATGTTAAAATCTGCTCACTGATTTGGTCTGTACCACTGCTCTGATGATAAGATAGAACCACCTGAGTCTTTTCTTTTGTGGTTATCATACTTTATTACCAGTCCTTCTGGATGGAATTATAGCCTTGCAGCACATGGTACGCCTATCTACAGTGTTACTGTATACAGACAGATATGTTACATTCACTGCATTACATAGCTATCACATGCCTTGTATTGCCCAGTTTACTGCTGTTCCAGTAGTTAAGGAAAGAAATAGAATGCCCTCTAATGGCTAAGAAACTGCAATACAGTACTGCAAAGACAGACTGACAGACATCAGACAGTGGTAGACAGATAGAAAGCCAGACAGATAGATAGATAGATAGACAGAGTTAGCAGTCAGCTATCCAACTCCAGCAGTGTGGAGCTTAGTGGGACAATGATTCAATGACATATAAAGCCAATGTATTACTAGCAAAAGTGAGAAAAAGAAAGTGTAATATATTGTTTTTGAAAGGTGGATAAACTGTTGCTGGCAACAGACAGACAGAAATGGGTTAGGTGGGGTTGGTTGGTAATGCCTTCATAGCATCTTTAAACTCATGCAGAATGAACTTTAAATCTGATTCAATTTCTTTGCAGCTTCCACTATATTGGAAATAGAAAAATTAAGTTTGGTGAAGTTTTAGATGTGCTGGTGAATGTGGCTTAGCAAGTCAGCAAAATCTACGAACGTGCTTATGAGGAGAAATAAACAGATGTGCTTAGCTTATAATATAAAACTGAAATGTTTTTATAGACAGGATATAATTCAGTAGCTCTGTAAGGATGTGCATTAAGCAACCCCTCTTTCCTAGTGAAGAAGTGCTTTAGTAACATCATTACCGAACTGCATTTCCCAACTGCTCCATGGAATGCAGTTCTTTGTTTTCATTACTTCTAAAGTATAATGTGCATGGTGTATGTGTGTGTGTGTGTGTGTGTGTGTGTGTGTGTGTGTGTGTGTGTGTGGCTGGTATACCTCTATACAGCTGGTCCAACATTACTATACACAGACCATACCCATATTTTACCACTGCTGCCAGTGCAGATCTTATATACTCCATGTATTCTGTAGCCACCTACACATCACTCACAACAGGTTTAGGATTCAGAAGCCCAAGAAACTTCAAACTCTGAGGTGACTGAACTTCCCACCCTTGCACAAGGATGAGATGAACACCGTTGTATTTACTGTATTATAAACAATGCATCAATCTGCTGAGCAGCCGTTCCTCTCTCAATAAAGGGAGCTGGTCCCTTGAAGACACATTCTTTCGAAATTTGACAAACCCAATACCATATTCATAATGGGCTGTATTCATGAAATACTTTACTTCACCTTTACTAACTTATGGCATGATGCAGGAACAGATGAGCTACCTACAGTACTTGAATGCACACAACACAGTGCCCATGCAGTGCATGAACCACTACGACATGAGCGCTCTGCAGTACAACTCCATGACAAGCATGCAGGCCTACATGAATGGCTCACCCACCTATAGCATGTTATACTCACTGCAGACACAGATCCACCAAGCCACTTGACAACAAATTTGTCAACATCCCCTCGTCAATATGGATTTGACAATATAGATCACATTGACAGGCAAATTCCTTGATGGACCACCATGCTGATGGGGCTTCTCTACATTGTTTGCCGAGTCATTGTATGCGGGTACATTGCTGCAACAACCCATTTGACACTGTGGATGTCAAATGGGTTGTTGTCTGTAATAGTTTGGCTGTTGGGGGCTCGCTGTTGGAATGGTATACCCTGCAGGCACCCTGGTCATGACCCTGGGATCTGTGGTCAAGTCTGAATCGAGCTCTAGCCCCCCCCAAAGTCATGTCATCCTCACATGTCAAGGCCCCACTGTGCCAGCCTGGGGACTTTCAGGACATGATCTGCTTGTATCTGCCCATGTCCATGGTGCCCACACCCACCACCCCCAGCAGACTGCACATTACACAGCACTACAAGAGTGGCCTGGTCCCAGACTCGGTGATCAGTGTCACACTTCCGCTATCCCACAGGTAAACAGAAACACAAAACTTTTCCTAGAAGCTTTATTTAAAAAAAAGCAACAGAATGAACTCAACTTCTCTTTTATGGAATATTTTGTACAGAGAACAACTTTGGGGAGGGAGATAAAAGGAATGTGAATAAAACTCGGGAAGAAAGCTAGAGAAGAGAGATTAGTTAAGTCTGCTTGCTGGCTGTGGAGAATATTTCTGTAAGTTTTGCTATTGTTTTTTAAACTACAGGAGAGAAGGATTAGTTAATTCTACTTGCTGTTGAGGAGTTAATGTATAGAGGATTTTGTAAGTTTTGATATTGTTTTATTTTCTTTTAATTTAGCAAGATGGAATTTAACTTAAAGGTTTCTGTGGCTGGAGTGACAGTAAAGGTTCTGTGGCTGGAGTGACTTATTAGGGCATGGCCAGAGACGGCTCACCCACATAACCTTTAAATTCTGACTGTGCCATCAAATTGCAGGAGAAAAGGGATTGGTTAAGTTTGCTTGCTGGCTGTGGAGAATATTTCTGTATGTTTTGCTATTGTTTGTTAAACTTCAGGAGCAAAGGACTGGTTAATTCTACTTGCTGTTGAGGGAGTTAATGTATAGAGGATTTTTGTAAGTTTTCATATTGTTTTATTTTATTTTTAATTTAGCTTAAAGTGGAATTTAGCTTAAAGGTTTCTGTGGCTGGAGTGACTGTAAAGGTTCTGTGCCTGGAGTGATTGCACAGGATATGCCTAGACTTGCCCACCCACATAGCCTTTAAATTCTGACATGTCCTGATTACACCTTGGTTGAGAAGTGATTTGATTGTTTCCCTAAGAGAAGGCAAGGCCTTGGATGGAAAAGGGTATTGCTTTGCCTCTCATGGGCTGGGCCTGTCACCTCAATGACAGTATGCATCTTGCCACAATCATGCTTGTTGGTGGTAAATGCCTCCAGATGTCTTTGTAGAATGGGAAGGAGCTTTGGGAAAAGCTTGTAGTTCTTAAACAAATCTATGACATCATACTCTTTGTCATTGGTGGCTATTGTTGCAACCACATGTGCATCAGGAGTCATGACAGTGTGGTACTGTCCCTGAAACTGTATCAACAACATGTTGGCCAGGTCTACCACACAGCTGTGTGGTACCAAGAAGTCAATTCCGATAATACTAGGGTGATCATGCAGTACCATCAGCTGAAAGGCATGATACACTTTCAGGTGTCCCAATGTCACAGGTGGTGGCAGGGAGCAGTACGCAGGTAGCCTAGTTCTGTCTACGCCAGACATATTGGTCTTCCATTTGGTGGACCAAGGTGATGTGGATGGGTTGTTATCATGCAATACAGACACTGCCGCGCCTGTATCCAGCAATACTGTAAGTAGGTAGCCCCCGACCTCGGCCTCTGTACAGGGCCTTCCATTTGTATCCAAGACTAGCTTGTTTACAATACAGACTGGGGCCTGTAATTGTCAATCCGTACTAGCAGAGGCATGGGGAAGCTCTTGAAAGAGCATTTGGGCCTGGTTCCTGTGAACCGTTTCACCATGCTGTACTGATGCTATGTAGGGAGCCGCTTCTGTAGAGACCTGAGAGCCTGGATTTCCAGTATCCCCATGGCCTGTGGAGGCCTGCCCTCCCAGTTGTACTGCAGTAAGGGCACAAACTGGGACAGATTCGCTACGGAGCTCACTTGCCCGAGAAGGTCTCAGAGGCTTTGGTTCTCATCGGCTATTTCCCTATACGAAGGGCCTGGTCTCTGTTGTTTACCCTTATTATTTTTCTGGTGTTTCTTGTTTTTGCAGTAGTTCCAGTTCCCACCCCAGGATTGTTATTGGGCCTGCTGGGGTTGTTAGTTATCTGTGGGAGGGCTGTTTCTCTTGGGCTGCCCCTCAACCATGTAGTGTGTCGTGGCCTCGGGATGGATTCCATGGTGGCTACCTTCTTGGAGCTGGAGCTTGAATCATGGATGTAGAGTTGATAAACTCTCTCTGTTTTCGAAGAATATCAGCAAACTTCTCTGTCATGGGATAAGTGGTTGGCTCTATCTTCTCTGCACTGCAGGCATCATGTTCCAAAGGAACAAGGTCTCTCAATTAAGTCATAATATTATCAAGAACAGGTACAGTTTGTTGTGATCAGCAACAGTGCCTGATTTAATTGTCAATATTTTGTACATATGGTACAGTTAGTTATGTGAAAAGTACAAAACAGAAAATACAGGTTTACATGAACAAAAAAATGTTATCAATTCTTACATTGCTTCTAACAAAATTCATAACATAATACTAAAACTGTTATGAATACATTTTCCCAAACTTGTAGTACATGTTGTTAGTATACTGAAGAATAATATGTAAGACATTCACTTGTACTGTAGTGCTACACTACTTTTTAATTCAATTATAAATAGTTATCAACAATGTATGAAAACAAATATTTCTAATATGTACAAGTAATTTTAAACAGTTGTAAAGTCACTGGTACATTCAATAGTGGTTATTATTAACAGTTGTGTAAATAAACTTCTTGCATTATCAATAACGGAGTTGTTTTACATATGTACAATACTAGTACTACATCTGAGCGTGATAGTTCTACACTGTTGCATAGTGATCTAATGATGTTCTCAATATGCGAAAGTCACTAGAAGTGTTAAAGACCACTTCTGACACAGTGGAATGTTTGTTGAGTGTTATAAGGGTAGAATCTTTCGAGACATGTAATCATGGTTTCTGGTGACTATAAATATTGTTGGCGCGATTGAAGCCACAAGCCTATGTGGTAATGATCTACAGATGTAACATGTCACAGTCTATGTAATGTCTGTGTTGAATTCATTTTGTAAGTGTATTGTTTATTTACAGTTAATTATAGAACATTATAAGAGTTATGACATTTTAGGGACAAAATACTCATGTAAAAATGATACATTTGTCTATTCTTCTGAATGAAGGTTCACAATTCTTCAATATTAGAATATGCATTTTGAGGTGATGTGAAGTGTAAAATGCACATTTGTAGAGTCGTCACTCAACCAGCTGTGCAAAGCAGTGACATTTTAGATGTATAGTCTTGTATAACATGTAATCATGGTTTCAGTGACTGTAAATATTGTTGGCGCAATTGAAGCCACCACAACAATACATGTAGTCACTGATCTACCTAAGATGTGACATATACAGTCATGTATCTATATTTAATTAATTTGTTAAATGTATTGATATTAAGTTGTTAATTTACAACATTGTAACAGTTATGACATTTTGGGAACAAAGTACTCATGTTAAAATAGTACATGTTTTTCTATTCTTCTGAAATATGAAGGTTGTCATAATTCTTCAATATTGAAGACCATTTTTCAAGTGGTGGCAGTCTCTGTTTAAAGTTGTTGTAAGTAGTCACCTCAACATCCAGCTGTGCACCTTAGTAACAGTGTAATGTCCAGAATGCATGGATTGACCATGGTGATGAAAATGCTACGTGTCAAACAGTGATTGATTGGAACTATTCTACCAGCTGTGCAGTCTGTGATAGGGTATCAACTCTGGCCCATTGATGTCAAATCTGGCAACATAAGCAACAGATATTGGATAAGTCCTCAGGGCATGGACTGAGTGCATATGCCTCGCACCTTCCACAGCATACTACACATTCACAAAGAACTGTGAAATTTGACACTTTTGGCTTTAGGAACAAGAGTTATCAACATGTCTTGTGTGGTTTCGCTGTGGTGCCATGAAACACGCATATTTTATAACGTATGTTACTGTGAGTAAAAGCGGATTGGGTGCCGTCTTCATCAAGGTTGTTTATCACAGCCATCATAACTCAGTACTGTCTTGCTGTGTCTGCAATATACAACATCAGCATATGGTACACCTATCGTAGTGATGTTAGTAGTGTACGTGTTAATGGTCCAAGTCATGTTGATAATCTGCTTCAAGCATTTGATAAGGATTGTGTAAAACAGATATTGCTTGCACAAACTATGTGGGAAAACTTGCATAGCTGAGTTATGCAGTTACTCTACTGCTGTTGTCAAACAGTGGTACAACGCTACCAATGATTTCTGATGAATTGATTGTGGTTGCCAAGTTGGCCTTTGCTGAACTCTTTTTTCAATCACTTTGTGACTTGCTTGGCATTGCTTAGTCTAGCTGTGAGTGGTGTGTGAACCGACATATGTAGGCAGTGGTATAAGACATTTGTGGCTGATGTAAATCGTATCTATTGTACTCAAGAATACATCGCTTGTCAGCTCGTATTTTCTGATGATATACTAATGATGTACAATCAGAAAACCCATACGTGAAAGTTGCGACAGCTCATACCATCTTGAAATGTCTGTACTATGTCTATCGTTACAGATCAAACTTAATCCACAAGTTTGTGATGGAGACAGCGTATACAACCACATAATGGAACTGTTCCTGTTCGTAGATATCCTTAAAACATGGAACGCAGGTTCTATCATGTGTACAGAGTGTTATGTTGTCAACTACCACAAGTGTCTGAATAATGTCTTCTGTACATTATAGATAAAGTCCATGTTTCCCATGGCACCATTAACATGCCCCATTAGACATCTAGATTGCGTGCCCAGCATGATCGTGCATTCTTACAAAGTGAAGAGCTTCTGGGCAGCTGTTATGAAACATCGACTTCCAATTCCTTGTTCAGTCTCTTTGCTACTAGCTTTGACAAATAAGCCATCAACTGTCAATGCATAGAGGAACAATCTAGTTCTCTCTTTGTAGCATTAGATAATTCAGTGCATTTCTTTAGTCGTGGCACAAACACACTATGTCTGGCAGTAAGTATATGTAGCTGAAGACATTACATGCTGTTCTATGCATTACTATCAACTGTGATTTTCGATCATTTAACATACAAACATGTTCTGATGATGAGAACCTGTGCGACTTCATCTAAAAGTGATTTGTAAACTAGGTCACCACTTTGCATGTTCTCAGACAACTCAACATAGGTAAACAATTCCCATATGTTATAGCCTGCAGTGCAACAGGGATATTCTTAGCTTGTAGCAGTCAGAGTTGGCAATACATGCTCTGCAGTGACTAGTGCAAGTTGTAAAGGTCTCCCAACACAATATGCTGCCACCAAATGGCACTGCATCATCAGTACCTAAGATCTGCTGTAGACGTGATGAATACAGCAACATGACATTGGAGACCATGCTCATTTCGTAACAATGAGTAGCTGCATCTTTGTGAACATGGGAATGAGCTGAGATGCAACCTCAGATGACAGTTCCGATACTCTCCAGTTCTCCATGTTAGACTGGCAACATGAGATGGTGTAATGTTACTCCACCAATGTTGTATGCTGCTAGTCCTGTGAAACAGTTACAACAACGAAGAGCCTGTCAGATACGTATTTCTGATGATAGCTTCAATCGGAAACTCTTTCTGTAGCTGAACCACAGCAAACAGTAGTAGTAGTTTGTGCTGAGTGCAGTCACTTTTGTTCATGTAGTATACCATGGACAGCTTCAACCACTTTGGAATGTACTGTATGCCACCTAATTTAGTCTTTGTCTTACGTCAGCTGGGTTGACCATAAGTGTGCCATGTTGCATGGCTGTCTCAATTCTGGAGTGCGGTTCTGGGGCATTTAACGAGGTCACCTAGAACACGCCTTCTGATCAACATCTTGTGAACTCACTGGTGTCTTCCTGATTGTACTCTGCCTGCTCAGCTGTTCTTTCTCAGCTTTAGTCTTTATGTGTATGTTTGAGTAGTCGGGTTGGAAATTCTCACAAGTGAGATGAACTGTTCTTGAATGTGTCAGTCACCTTTAGTCAGACTCATCTCCATGGTCTAAATAAGAACAAAGAGCAAAGTATGTTCTGTTTCAGATTGCCTAGATACAGTTACAGTGATCTATAAAAAAACTACATTTCCTCTTCTGAACAGCCATCTGGTCCATTGACCTTGAAAATGTGCCGTGTTGAGTCTGTGCTACCTGTCTTGTAGATCGCCTGCCACCTCAAACAGACACATATCATTCATCTTCTTGTGTCTACGTGGGTAGTATGTGTCTATCGAGTTATTCTTCAGATATGTTTTGAAGAAAGTGCGTTGACGAAAAGCTCTCAATTTCGGCATGAGGAATCAGTACAGCTTCCGTTTCTCTTTATGGTTACACTGAGGAAAGCGTACAGCGTCAGACTTCGATACAGATGTGCCCATTAAGCGGTCCTGGCCGTAAGCTCCATTCTGGCGAAGGTCCTCAAACCAATGACCACAGCTGAGATGTCAGGCTTTTGCTTGAACTGGCATATCTTCCCAAAGATCTTACAAAGCTAGTCTATTCATGTTTGATTATGTGCAAGTTACATAGCAAACCAGGGCTAATCAGTTGTCAGCCACAAAGACATCTATGTTTGCTTACCACATTAGGAGAAAAGTTGGTTGTAGTCATTGATATACACCTCTTTCATCTTTGGTAACAAGTATACCCTCTTGGTTGATTTTGCCTTCAGTGGTGTGCTTGCTGAGAAAAAGGTCATTCATAGCACCATTCTGACAAACTCTTCTGAAATCCAGCGAATCGTGACCACCAATTAATTTGTTCTTTACTGCTGCTTGACAATATTTTGCTAAAATATGTAGCTGGAACTTGAACCAACTACATAGTGTGGGACTGTCATACTTGTCTGGATCTGACAGTGATTTATTTTTATGAATGACAGCACTTCTGCCATCATCCGATTGGCAACCGTCCATAATAACATATGGATATGAGAACAACTAATGATTGATATTCTGTCCTCAAAAAGTAGTCTATGCCTAGAGGAGGTTGTCCTTTGATAAGATGAAATTGAGAATGTCATGGAGCGCTTGTGAGGTGTCTTGTGACAGACACAGGATCAAGTGAACACATTTCTCTGATAGTCATTGATGAGATGCCGCAGACATCAATTGCCCTAACAGTTCAATGAGTTAGTCCCGGCATATTCTGCACAACTAGTATGACAAACGCTCGCCATACTCTGTACGTGTCATCACGCCTGAGTGTATATGATACCAATATTCTTTGGTGCACATGAAGTGAAAATATGAGCAGATTCACTTGCACTTTCATCTTTCTGTTTCGTTCTCCAGAAATTGAGCAGCTATAATTCCATCTAGTGGGTTGATGGAAGGAATGAGCTGAGCGCAGACAGAGATACTAAGCTCACTTTCCCACAACAGATGGAAGAGGTACTGTATATTCGTCTGATTTACCATCTTTGCTCAGGATATGGCTGGTAAGGCTACCCTATTACCTGTCTTCTCTTTCATCAAGGCCGCCTGACCCTTTAAGTCTGGGAAACAGCGTGCTTCTAGTGGTGCCTCCCAAATACTGACAGGCTCACCTTCCACCTCTTCATTGATAGAGATCAATGTTGTCTCATAATGGATCTCACCATGTAGTAGTGAATTGTGTACTGTTCATACACATTGTCACTTGTCTGTGACTTTCTCAATGATTGACTTACTTTTTCTATGATCATATTGACAGAGGCTGGACACAGTCTATCAGAAGATCTATATAAAAGGAACATTCTTTAAATAAGCCAGAGCAAGCTTTACGCGTTGACAACATCTTGCCAGATGACCTGGCTACAAACACCATTTACTAGAATGACCAAGCTATTTTCTGTTGAGATAGCCAGGAGCTCTCTAGAGAGGAATGAGACATCCGAACCCTTTGAATCTAGCTCTTTCTGAGATCTTAATACTTTGTGTTCAGATGTAGAATCGTTTGGAATGGTTCATTGTCTGAATTGAATCGTTCAAACATATTCAATGTGAAATCTCAGTTAGTTAACATCTGTTTCCATGTTGTTTAGCACACCTTCCTGAAGTGTTGCACTTCAGTTTTGAAAAACAGTGTTTGCATAGTACAATGGTGTCTTGTGGATGAAAGTCAGATTCAAGCAAAAAAGAATGTGTAACCACATGTCATTATGATGACCAATTTGTAAGTTAACTGACAGTTGCTGCAAAGCACAGCAGTGCAACACCCATACAGAATCAAACTTCTGATACTGCAATCTCAAACTTAGCAACCTTTCATTGTTTCAGAATGTCGTTTCTAACACTGAAACAGCTTTTCTACAAGTGGCACTGGAAATTTCTACTTCTGGCTCAGAAGGAATGTATGCACTTTTTCCATCAGTGATGGCACCATGCAGCACCAAAGGCTGCAATAAGTCATTTAAACAAATTACTGATGCACAACTAATGTACACCATATACTCTGTAGACAAGTTTATGCTGTCTGATGCACTGAACATCCATGTTGTGAAAAACATCACAAACACACAGTATCGAGACATGAGTAGGTGACATAAAAGTATATAGCAATGTTCCAACGGTCGATTTCATAATAACTTATGTCTCTCTTTGCGATCTATTATTATGAATAGGTTAACAAACTGTTCTACTTTTGAAATGATGACTGCCTACGGTTGCAGGTATCACATGACCATATAAACAGTGCCGTTTATTCAGACTATGGGACACAGTCATCATCAGCATCAATTGATTGTCATCAGAATACTGAGGACATTTCTAAGTTGCGGCTCGCCGATATTGAACGTCTGTTGTTCGTAAAGTCATGATATTCCCAGAAATATGCTGAGTGCTGTGTGTGCATCCACTGTCTGTGAAGACATGGCGGTGTCAACAGTCAAACAAGGATACTGTTGAAGCCTTTTGATGCTATATACAAGTTTCCTGAATCATTCAGGACATGAGCATCTTCACATAAATCTTTGTGATACAAACAGTGCTCTGTTGACAAATGTTTGTACTGCACGCTCAAATTCATCAGAGAAAAGTGACTCTTGATCTGTTTTGAAACTGTAGCACCAGCAATGAATCTTGATCTAGCTTTACTTACTAGTGATGGAAATACTCTTTTCTAAGTTAAGTCACAATTTTTCATTTATGTTGTTGATTTGACATTGTTGTTACCTCAAGATAGTTGTGTTTCGTCTTTAGTTGACACATTTGTGATGTATACATTTTTTTTAAGTTTTGTTTCTGTGCGTGACTGGATATGAGGTCACTGTTGCAGTATCAATCTTCGATGTTCATTTTTTTGGGTAACTTTACTTTTTTTATTTGTACATAAACAACAATGTAGTACTATTATACAGCTCGTTCTGAGATACACCTATATGTATTTAGTTATTTTCAGATAATATAGTTCACAGTGATAAACAATCTTACAAATCAGGCACCTGTAAAAGAAAAAAAAGTTTTGATATGTAGTACATTTCTTACATAATATGTATTACTAGAATAACATAGAATGTTAATTTGGTGAAAGACAAGCAAATAGTATTATGAATACGCTGCACAGCTGCTATAATATCAAATTTTCATTCTCATTATTTCTGTGACATTTGAATCTTTATTACTTCAGTGTTCTTCGATTATGATGACATTATTTTTATCTGTATGAAATGAGTTTATACTGTGCGTGTTATGTGATAGTCAGTTTGATGATTAAGTATATAGTGACCAACAAATTCAAAGTGACAAAATTGGCAAATGTAAAAAATTAATAATTAACTACAATTACGTGGATACCACTAGCACTGTTTATTAGTGTGTAATGGCACAGTTGGTAATATGGTTGCATGTTAGCGAAATTTCAATGTTGATGCTACATTGTGTAACTATATACTGTGATGTGTGTGTATAATTCGAGCTGTGACCTCTTCACAACATGGCAAAAGAATGTTTTCTCTACAATACATACAATGATGATTCCTTGCAAATAACTGTATGGAACACAGTCAAAAACTCTGTGGCTGCATTCTGGACAGATAAATTTGATCTGTTAAAAAATGTGTGTGAAACTACAAATATTTTGATTTAAATGCATTGCAATTCATAAGTGACTGAGTTCATGTTGTGTATACTTTTCAGTTCAGACTAACTATTTGCTTTTGAAAGATTGAAAATCCTACCCTTCTGATTGTGCGATACCAATCTCAGTGGTCAATTTCTGAATAGATACAAAAAAGAAGTTACAATGGGTGCTGCATTACTTGTGTTGTTGCCAACAGTTTTCAACTTTTCACCTGCTTTTGCACCATGGTAACAAATGAATGAACAAAACCACAATCCCCCCCATAAACACACACACGGACAACAACTCAACAAACAGTATCATACAAACTTCAAAACAATGACATCTAACAGCAATAGCTAAAAATACGATATCATGGTCTGTCAAGACTGGGCATCCATTACATAACCACTTGCAGCATGTCTCACTTCCCGACCACTTAAATTGAAGTGCTGGAACTGCCTGGTCTATTCAGAAATCTAAAAAAATGCCACAAGTCCCTCCTATGTTACTAATCTCCTTGTGTCCCAAACTACTGGCAGGTACAAGTACCTTACAAAAAAACAAGAATCTTCAATGACGGTCACCCAGTATCTTGATTGCAGATTCAGAGCCCTCCCGTGTCTGGTAGCTTCAGTCACAAAGTGCATGCCAACAAAGTGCCCTGTCACATAATGGAGTCCCCAATAGTATAGAAATCAAAACAGCCAGAGGGATTACTTAATCATAAAAGTTGTTTGAAGCTCATTTAGTATTTTTATATCTATTTTTAATACTTTTTCCTCCATTTTTTTCGTTTACAGTGCATTTTCTAAGTGCAATATAATACCTCAGGAGTAGCGCAGTATGGGGAAATAGTGTTGCCAGATCCTACAAG
Source organism: Neoceratodus forsteri (assembly GCA_016271365.2). Lineage (NCBI taxonomy): Eukaryota > Metazoa > Chordata > Ceratodontiformes > Ceratodontidae > Neoceratodus > Neoceratodus forsteri. The sequence continues at coordinate 744,101,843 of CM057449.1, forward strand.
CACTTCCTCCATGTGTTTTGGGTCTCATTACGCCTCTGGTTGGGTTGCTTTTCCCTACACTACACTCTGGAGGGTGGCCATTATTAACTTCAGGCGACAATGTTCCTGAATTTAATTTGTCGCTGATGATACTGTGTTTTATGTGCTACGTTTTACATGAGTCGATGTGAAATGACTATTCTGTAGAAATTTTACATGAAAATTAGCAATATGAGCGAAGTCGTCACGATGGATATGCTGAGGGCATTTGGTGTAAAACAGCCACAACAAATAAGTGTTTACCGAAAGTGTGCACTGCACAGTTTGTGAGGCACGATTAAGCATTGTAAATCTTAAATATCTGCACTAGCTGAGATTGAGGCAGTTATGCAGCAGATTAATGTTTACAGTTGATAAGTACAGTCATTTTCCATAAAATGTGAAACTGTGTCAATATGGCTAATTCTTGAAAAATACTTTCGTGAACACAAGTGTCGAAAAATAACTTCGTGCATTAAAATTAGCCATAGAGTGTACTATGCGTTCGACACTATGGGCAAAGGCACTGTCGAGAAGTTAAACCGTTACATAAATTTTACGCCGATGCTGATCGAAAGTATGGCAAATGTGCTTCGATGCATTCCCAGTAAAGTTAATGTAATACTTGGAGTGCTGAAACATTCATTATCGAATGATTAAATAGTCTGTTTGAGTGACAGATAGCTCTACCAATGAAATTAAAGATTTGTCAGGCCACTTCTGAGAACCAATCAGTGACGGACAACAGTGAAGAAGAAGAAAACAAGATCCATTTTGAAAATTGCAGAGATTACCAGTTCAAACTGTAAGTACAGTCTATCTTCACATCATATTTTCTAGTATTTAAAGAACTTATTAGAACATGTACATATTATTAATCAAAACGTTTTTGGGTGTTTAATCTGATGCTGTTAATAGTTATTATGTGGCATGTTATATTCTTAAGAGAAAATAGTTTAAAGTAAGAAAGAAGTTCAGTACTCACTTGTACAGATACAGCTGCAAATGGAGGGAGATAGAAGGGTGCACGTGGAGTTGTTTGACGAAACGCAACCAATCAGACTTCTTTCTGATGTTGTAATTGTTTAAAAGTGCCTATGAAAGGCATGCATTTTGTTTAGTTCTCAGTAGTTTTAGATTTTTGCGGGACATGTCTATTAATACTGGTGCATGACTTACATTGGTTCATGAAGCCAGAGCAGGAGGGAATGTTTTTTTTAATGTGTGTGTTTTGACTGAATGCAGTGAAGCTAGTTTGAAATAAGGAGGAAAATATCAGTTTGATTTTCAGTGCTGTCTGGTTACTGCAGGTGAACAGTCCCTTTCTTAGTAGGTTTCTGTGCAGTTCTGGGTAAAAACTTAAAATGGCAGAAAATAGGAAAAGGATTTTGTGGATTATTGAAGCTGAGTTACATAAGACGAGCAGCTGAGTTTGCAGTTCATAAGTGATTTTGGAAGGACCTGCAGCTCCCGAGTGCTATGTTAAATGGTTTGGTCGTGGTGGAATGAGATGGGAACATCTTATGCCAACCATGCACGAACTCGAGAACTCACTCCCCTCAGAGCATACTGCTAATCCATCTTGGAGGCAATGATTTGGTTTAAAAAGCTTTGATGGGTAGATTTAATGTGGAAGCAAAATTGGACCTTGCTTCTATTATGTCTATGTTGCCTGCCTGTATATCATATTTTCAGATATTACAGGCGTAAGTCTGGCAAGCAGAGCATCATATGTATCTGATTGACAGGCTACTTGAAAGAAAAGTAAATGTACAGATCACTGCTTTTACGCATGCATGGAATGCATACCCTGCATCTTGAAAATTAAATTCTGTAATGATTGGCTATTCCTACCAGATGGTGTGCATTTCTCATATGCTGGCAATTGCCATTTTCTGGGAGACCTTCAAGATGGAATACTGAAAGTCCTTTAAGATTGTGAGACTGTTTGAGGAAATATGATAGTATACACAAAGGTTCTTTTCAGAACCATATTAATGTGGTCAAAAAATAGATTTCATGATATGCAGTTGTCTAGCTGCCATGGTGAAGTAAGTGTCTGCCAATTTCTCTGCATGCTTTGCTGAACTAATGCTTGAGTGTTTTTCAGTTTGGCAGGTTGTATGAGAATACATCCTTACCTGGTTTACTGTTGAAGGATGTTTGACAGTGATAACTGTTTGATAATACCTGTGACCTGTCACAGTATGATTCCTTTCACGGAATGTTAAAGTGCATATCTGAATAAATGTAGTTTTTCATTCTGAGAAAACAATCATGATATGGCAGGCTACAGGTAAGGTATTGTACAAATGAACTGTGGTAAACATCCTTGAACAGTAGAGCATGAAGGATAATTGAATCACACCTGTAGCATTTTAGTGATAGCTAACTCGCCCTCCATGAAGTTTCATCTGTGTAGGAGTTTTGGCTTTCCAGAAGCATGTAAAAATATTTTATACCCTTTCGGTCCTGCTTGATGGATTGACTCACCCATATTACATTTTGGCTACCGTGTCTAATTTATTCACTCATAGGACAGACACGATGAGGAGCTACTAGGGTGCCCTGGTTGCTGCCTTTTAAAGCGGCAGTGGCAATTACTAAAACTGAGTGCATTTTAGTGGTCAGTGCCCACTTATTTCAACTCCTGTGGTGCATTTTCATATCTATGAGGTCCTGACATCCCTTTTTTTCTATAGAGTGCTGTGTCGGGGCCTAGCAGCCTAATATGTGTGGCAAGTTGTAAATCAGAACTGCCTGTCTAAGGGACAGGCCACAAAATACGCCATGTCCCAATGAAAAAGCAGTGTCCGAGCTGGGTGGAGAGTATGTTATTTCAAGGCCTGTGTACCAGTAATGTATGTTTGCGAGTTCAATAAAACACAGTTCTGTGATGTGTGGTTAATCTGTGTTTGATATCACATTACAATGTTGTGCAAATATTTCACTATGGTACAGATGGATATGTCATGGTATCCCAAATTTGATGTTTGATACAGTTACTCTAACGCATGAGACTAGAGCATAGCATGTTAGTGTACTAGCAGTTGTTGTTACTGTCAAGGTGGCTGTATCCTTTTTTTTTTCCTATTATAGTACTGATCTGTGTTTCTGCTATCTTGAAGGACAGGTGGTCTTTGATGTAATTTAATTAGTATTGTATAGAATTTCTTTAAGAAATGATGAATATTGTAACATTATACTAATGTGCATATTTTTGGGTTTTGTATTTCAGAGCTACTAACATTCATCTGGTGACATGAGGCAGTGGACCTTGCGAGAGGTGTGTGCACTGCTTCAGGCAGTCCAGGCCCGGGGGAAAGTTCGTGTGCTCATGAGGAGCACAAACCGGAAGCTGGATGCAATGTGGAGGCACGTTAATAGTTATCTATATATTGCACTCAAAGTAAAGAATAAGAGTGTAGTGCAATTAAAAGAAGTGGAAGCTGTTGCAACAGCGATTCTATGTACTCAAGAATGGGAGGTGATAGCGGACAACGACACGTGCTGGTACTACCTCGCTGAGAATATTATGGGAGGCTGCTGGGAAGCCAAGTGCGGGGAGCTTTAGTCACCGTAGTAAATCATGCACAACTTTAATTATAGTTGTCAATGTTTTCCAGAGTTAGTGAAAAACGTCTTATAGTGTGGACCACATATTTAAAAGGGTTCCTCCATGTGCAACAGGGTTGTGTATGTGCAAGTCCAACTTTGACTATTGTGCGATATTTACCAGGAGGCAGTTGTGTCATTGACAACAGATTGTGCAAAAGATCAATGGAAATGAATGCATGGTTAACAGGACGGGAGGAAAATGCATAAGCTGCCCAACACAATATTCAATTGGGTTGTAGATAGTTGTGTATCGCCAACCCCAACATCTGACTGCACAACTTTGACCCCCAAAAATGGCGTTGATGGCCACCCACAGGTGAGCTGCTGTATTACAAGGGTGCAACACAGCAGCTGCCACTCCTAGTTGAACCCGCCTAGTTGGTTCTTGTAGCTCCACCAGCCCCATCGCAGTATATAGTAACAAATACCCCCACCACACATCTCTTTGATCGCTGATTGCAGGAATAAAGTTATATATGCCCCACCTACAGATCTCCCACAGTGGGATTGAGGGCAATAAACTATCAAGACCTCCCTGCTCATACATCTCCCAAGCCCAATCACGTCCAGAATGTATCTCTCCTCCCAAGTGCGTGATCATGGGCAGAATGTAAGCCCTTCTCAACCAAAATATCTCTCTGGTGGTACACTGGATTGTAATGTCTGATTGTGGGCAGAATGTCAAGTAACTACCACGTAAAAAAGTCAGCCTGGTGCCTAGTGCCCACCCAGTCCTGTATGAAGCCCCTCTAGGCTGCTCCCCCCTTTGCAGGCAGTGGGTGGCAGCATCCCACCCGCATGCTGCCCCGCTGCCGGCCGAATGCACTGCCTGGTACGACTGCATGCCCATTGATGCGAACTATAGCCAATGGACGTGCAGCCCATAATCTTATGACACTCCACATTTATGAATGATGTTACTGTATTGCCCGTGATGGGGTGTCGGTAGATGTGGGGTGGGGCGTCATGTTACTATTAGCTTGGCTGGGATTAAGCCAGGATCTGTCTGGGGGAGGGTAAATGTGAACAGAGAGATAGTGTGTCATTGGGCTGCAGAAGGTGTCGGTCTCTCCAATAGCTGGTGCCTAGTAGGGCGGCCAGGTGCAAATCCTTGTGGATCATGCACCTATATGCTAATGGCATGCAAATGGGGCCATAAATAGATGTAAATGATCCCACCTTCGTCTTGTATTAAGTGTTCTCATTTGCATGCCAGCTTTTGAATATCTGAAATTTGTGCATCGCGCAATGGTACTTATGCCACTGCAAATTTAATGCTCAACTCTAGCAAGTTGTGGTGGTGCAAGTTGCAGTGCGACATGTCCAGTGGCTGTGGCTGGGGTGATAGTCAAAGAAGTTGTTCCATGCACTAATTTGATTGAATATTACCCTGACACACCTCGTGCGAAATTATTTGAGGAGGCGGAGGGCTGGCGATTGAGAATGGCGCAGTTTCCATATCTGTGCATGCATAAATAAGCAATGACACATCAGGAGTGATTATTCAATGTTGTGTAAATGTGTGCTTATAGTCAAATGTGGGATGAAGCGACAGCCAGTACATCAGTCACACAGTGATTAAGTAACCATTGATATATACAGTCAGAGTGCCTTATTTGTATTATCATAGCAATATTTTGAAAATACTGTATTGAACATTGTTTTGTATGTGCCTAGTCTCTGCATATATATCAATAAAGCAATAATGCACAACAGGGTGTGTGCGTGCTGCTGATAACGTCGCGGAGGTGGTTGGGCACGGGCCGCAGTCCGAGTGTGTCCAACAACTGAGCGTGACGTTATCCCAAAGACACACCCTGAGGCCATCATGCCTATTATCTAATGTTTCATTGTTATACAGAAAAAAAAATAATTTTAAAGATGTTCTTGTGTGGGAAAATATTTTTTTTTTTTTAAGAGCAGATGAATAAACAATAAATGATCAGCATGCTCTTGCTGATCAGAGTTCACAGTAAGAGCTGAGACTAGACCCGGATGTTGTACTGATTTACATCACACCTGTGGTATGCTGATTAACATCCGGGTCCAGATAAAACGACCAATCAGAGTCCAGGATTTTTCTTGCCATTGTATAATCAAAGATTGAATACAGTAATAACGTTGTGATAGAAATTAGAAAGTAGTATTTTTACAACTGTTGTTCTCAGTGTTAAAAAATGTTTTTGTTTTGTGTTAGTAGAACATGGGCGTTCCCCAGCTACTGCGAGGTAGTGCCAGCAGCAAAGCGAACCTGTGGAGGTGGCCAGTCGAACACTGACAGTGTCATATGATTGAGTCTGACGGTAAGACTTTATTATTACAAAGTTCTTAGGTTGTTTTCAAATAAGAAATGAGGGTTTCTCATGACACAAGTGTGATATTGAAATTGTGGCATTGATAGACATGGTATTGTGTTGGTCAAATTAGCTGGACAGCTGTAGCTCTGGGGCAATATTTGAAATGTGACATGAAATGTGGTATCATCATCATTGCAAGATGCAGTGTGGGCACATTTGCATGTTGTTATGCTGTGATTTGCATGCTATTACCATGCAGGTCTGTTGGTCCATCAAAATTGTGTGTGGTGCCCTGACAGGCTGCAGGCATGGGGGAACAATACGGTGCAGCTTATGATAGAAAGGAATGTAACATATCCTGCAACACCCAGTCCACCAGCCGTATCTTCAGGGGGTATTACACTAACTACCAACAAATAAACATTTCCGTTAGTAGAACAGGACGGATATGTTCGGAGAAGAGCTGAGTTGATTTACTTACTGGCTGCAATTGGGCATTTGCTGCTCTTGACCTGAAGGATACATTTGTAGGTTACATAACATGATACAATGGCAGAAAATATCCTGGACTGTGATTGCTCAGTCTTGGGTTGGACTTTGTGACGTTAATCAGTACAACATCACGGGTCTGGTCTCAGCCTTACTGTGAACCTGCTGATCAGCATGAGCATGCTGATCATTTGTGATGTTTCGATCTGCTGTTAAAAACAAAAATATTTTTCCACACAAAACATCTTTAAAATTATTTTTCTTCACCATATCAATTAGCCATTGTAATGTAATAATACCCTCCGGTGTGTGTCGTTTGGGATAACGTCACGCCTCAGTTGTTCAACGCGCACTAGGCGTAAGTGCCTTGTGCAACCACCTGAGGCGCGATGTTATCCTAGATGACACAATAACTCGGTCGGGCATTATTGCTTAATTGTGCTTGTGATCGGGCATTTCAGGGCATTGTAGCATCAGGTATCTGTTTGGTGGGAGTCACAGTGGTACGGCGGCTAGGTCAACTATCTTGAATATGCACCCAAAATACTTAGAAAAGGTGTTGACCAACTCTAATGATTGTGCAGTGCCACCATGGCAGAAGATCCTGTACTAGCATGACAAACTGGCATTACTACAGATGTGGTGGAATAATATTCTTCATGAATCTGACAATGTATGGGTGTGCATAGCGGTAGATCTTGATGCGTGGGGGGCATGTCTTCTCCTCTGCGTTAATTTTGGTGGTGGAGTTCAATGTACAATTAGCAATTATGCCTGACAGGGTGTGTGTTGTGCTGGGATAACATCACACCTCAGGTCAGTTAGCATGCGAGAGGAGCTTGGAGGCCAAGTATGTCCAACAACTGGGCGTGGCGTTATCCCAAGCGAACACACCCTGTTCAGAGCATTAGTGCTATCATACAATGGCTTGTTATACAGAAAAAATAATTGTAAACATGTTTTGTGTAGGAAAATATTTTTGGTTTTAAGAGCTGACGAAACAATCAAGCAAATGATCAGCATGATCATGATGATCAGCAGGTTCACAGTAAGGCTGAGACTAGACCCGTGATGTTGTACTGATTAATTTCATGGGTCCTGCCCAAGAGTGACCAATCAGAGTGCAGGATTTTTTCTTGCCATTGTATAATGAGTAATAGATAACAAATTCTAATGTTGTAGGTGTCTCAGTGGAATTCAGTGGTGTGCTGCTAAATAATGTGTTGCGAATTATGACATGTCTCTAGATTGTATTTAGTTAATATTTATATATGTCATGCCAATGTTTCATTTTTATTATTGCAATAGTTATTAATGTGCATAATAGAATATCAACATGTTTGTTAATGTGTTTTAATACCCCTGTAGGGGTAATATGGTTAATAACACATACATGGCTGCTACATTCAGCTAGAGGGTCATTGAGTGAACAGTGACATTATCGTTGTGTTTGTGTTTTTTTTATTATAACTCAGATTTTTTAACTATTAAAAGAACAGAGTGTCATATTATTAGGTATGCATGTATGTAAATTGAACATACATGTAATGTTTTTAGGATGTTCATGCGTCTCAGCCATGCATTATGACAATGTTATAAGTATTGTGATTCATGGTCAGGCACTACTTGTTCTGCACTGCATACAATATATTTGTGAGTAATGTTTTTGAAAATACGTTATTGAAGAAATCGATGTTTTAAAGATAAACACTTTTACCTTGAAATTGCATCTATTGACGTGATCATTTTTTTCTTGTTTCCTTTAATAGAGCCCGGGGAAGCTGCTGTTCCGGAACGTGTGGAGGTGAAGCAGGAAGCTGGCGCCAGTCCACCACGTAAGTGAAAATCTGTTGTTGATATTATCTGCATCCTTGAGAAGTACCATAGGGTTGTCAACATTCTGTGGTGATCAATGCTCCTGTTGAGAATTACACGTTGCAGTGCTACTGTATGATAGGGGGAGTGCACTGTCTATTGGATACTCACTGCTAATGTAAAATAGTTTGGGGTGTGAGCAACAGAGCTTCGTTGCTGAGGGAGTACCACTTTATTTTGTTTGTTGTGGGTGGGTGAATCACTGTTTACATAACTTACTTTACGTGTGATGTGACCTTATAAGGGTGGGAATGCATTGATCACTGCAGATACCCAACCACCCCAAAAACACAAACATGGTGGTAGGATATTGTAGTTACATAAATGTTGTGCACTGCATAAAGTGTGCAATAATGCTTAATTTGTTTTTTTCTCAATCTACAAGTTTAAAAGTATGCCTTATAGTGTTAATGAACCCTTTTCCGCAGTGAAAGTGAATAGCTGTGCAATATGTATGTCTTCAGCCTTGCCAGACTAATGCTTACCTCTACAATGTAGTGCGATGCTGTTCAGTGCACTGGCATATGTGTGTATTTTTTAAAGGTGATCATGAACTGAGGGAATGTCGATAAAACTAATAATGCAGGTAATGATGGGACTGTTTGCATTCACCCTATGAATATCGTACGTTTCTAAATAACACTATGGAAGTTGTCTCACCACACTTAGAAAATGGGGTTTTATTTCCTGGCATCTGATTGGCTAGTACCCTTCCCAGGGGGGTACATTAAGTTTCAATACATTGCCAGCAAATAAAAAGTTTCAGCCCCAGTACCCTCTCACCGAGTCAAGTATCCCTCTGCCCATGCAGGTTGCTCATTGGCTAAAAACATCTAAATTAATTTGAAGTCACTGCCATTTTTTTTCTGTCACTTAGTGAGAGATATTGGCCCATTAATGTCAAGCTGTCTCAAAAAGACACTGCCCCCCACCACACACACACACACACACACACACACACACACACACACACACTGTCACTGTTCCTCAACAACTTTTGTCAGGCAAATTCATTCGGTGCAGAAGTGTATTGATTTAGATTTCTTTTAAAGATGTCAGTGTTTAAAACAGCGCTAGGACGTCGTGCGCTCAGCGTACTTTAACACCTTTTCCATATTACAGTTTTATTGTAGCCGTAACTCCACTAGCTATGACTTTAAATTAAGCTACCTCCCCCCATGTCACTTACCCACCCATGGTGGGGCTGTTGTTCGAAATTACTTTTTGGGACATTGTAAGAAGATGACTGTGAGAGTGTATGTGAGTAAAGGAGTAATATGTCTACTTAAAACATTTGTTTTAGATGAACATTATATACTATCATAGGTGCAAGCCCTTCTGCTGTGCAAAACAGCTGCGCGGAGGGTGTGTCCAGGGTGATATTCACAGGAGTTGTGGTATTGAGGAAGTACTTTGAATATCACCTCTAAGCCATCCACTGTGCATGGCGATGTATTGCAGCAGCGCAAGTTTCGAAACTGCAGCGTTGTACTTGTGGTCGCAAAATGCCGATATTCTAAAGGTAATATGCAAATGTGGTTGTAATTCAGGCAAGGCACGGGGTGGGGACATTCTCATCGGATTATGGCCCTATTTGCATCCCATTAGCATGCAGGTGTGGTGATCACCGAGGACTTGCGCTTGGGTCCTTACCAGGTAGCAGCCGTTGGGCAAGGATGCCCCATGCAGGCTAATTTCTGGCAAAAGAGCGTAAATCCCCTCCCCACTGGCCCGATTGTGGGCATACTGTTAATACACTCTCAAGTAGCTCAGCTGGGGCAGGCAATGTGTCTCCAATGCTCACAGACGTGGAGGTCTCAGTGGACCAATAACCACAATTGCGCTTATTAAGTAATGAAACACCTTCCTACCTCCTGAATACATCCCTGGCAATACCAGTGCACTGATAAGCAGAATTGCAGGCTTGAGTATTGAAACCCACCCCACCTCCCGATCATATCCTGAAAATCCCAATTGTGGGATGTAGTTAGCAACCCATCCCAACAAAAGACATGAGTGTTTGGGGGCAGACATTGCTGCCCGTGATTGCCTTGATGAGTGGGTGTAGAGTGCATATCTCTCAAGTATACCACATGGCGACGAATGTAACTCATTTAAATTCACTAAAGCTTCTTGTTGCAGATTGTGAGGATTTGTAACACGTTCAGTGCTAATATTTTTTTTCAAAATTCAATAGTAAATGATAAATATATCAATTTTATAAATTGCAGACTTTATGAACTTAAATGCAAACATTTAAACAGTGTTGTGGGCTTCTAATTGTAACATTAGATTAAGTGTTCCACGCTTTTCCTATTTTTTCAACATTTAGAGAAGCAATGTTACACATTTTGGGAACAAACAGTTCAGACGTATGAGACAGAGTGTTGAGGGCACGCACAGGTGGCAGCTGCTGTGTTGCGTCCTGCAATGCAGCAGCTCACTTGTGGTTGGCCCTGAACTTGATCCTTTTTTTTCTTAAAGTTCTGCAGGCACAGCTTTGGGGTTGCGCCTGCACAACTCTGCTGAACTTGACTCGATATCTGTCATGGTTTTGCATCGCATCTTATATTAGTGACTTATTTATTTAAAGTACTGATCTGTGCTGAGATCTTGAAACAGGGTCAAAAGCTGTTCGGTTTAAAAGTATCATTAAACTTATCATGATAGTGTACGCATGAAAAGTATTTTATTATACTGCTACTGTAAAGGTACTTTAATTTCACTGAATACATGACTACACATTATAGGTAGACATGGTGAAGTAAACATTCTCATACTTGAGGATGTATTTCAACTCTATGGCATAATAGTGTAAATAATGCTAAAGTATGCACATACAGAATAGTTCTGAGTGGTGAAAGAAAATCTAAGAGTACCACTATAAGCCACAGCTAACTATACATTTTTTTATGTTGTGAGCTTATTAGATAATATAGATAGTCAAGTATGACAGACAGAAAATTACATACTTGCTAATTTATCTCTCAGGAGGAGTACACTGGAGGATTTACCACGGCTGGTGTGATTCGGTCACAAGTTGTAGCTGAGTGACTGAGTCACACCAGTGGTGTTAACCTCCAGTGTACCCACACCCTGGGAGGATACATTTTTATTATTCAATGCAGACTGTTGTTTTTTTATGTTTTTTAACTGCGTTCTAACTCACTGAGGTCCCTACACTTCGAAAGAGGAGGTCATTTAGCTAAAAATTTTCCGTGGTGTTTTAGCGAAGTGGCAACGGGACAAACCGCGGCAGTTTTGTTTGAAGTGAATTTGAGCAGATTAGCACGGTATAAGGTTGGCTGGCACTTCTTCCAGTGGGTACACTGGAGGATTTATCACGGTGGTCATTGTGCCAGCCAACCACCAGGATGCAGATTCGCATATCGGATTTACCACATTGTATAATAAATAGTTTAGCATCATAGTTTAAACTATTATCATTACTTTAAAATGAATGCATTTCTGATATTGTATTAGATAAAAATATTTGAAGTGAAATATTTAACAGTTGTAATTGTTGAATTTGTGTTATATATTCATCATAACTGTTTTTTATTTTTGTAGGCGGCGACTGCGAAGATGCTGAGCCATTGCCGCTGCTAGCCGGCTCACTCGCTGAGGTTCACAGTCAGTGGAAGAGAACGCTGTCATCCTTGAGAGGCTGGACAAAATCCAGTCTCTCTTAGATGCACAGCAGCAGACTGTGAACCTCGCCCTGAGCCGGTCGTAGCAGTGGGTGATGGTGCTGTTGCACATAGCAGTGCTTCACCGCAGCTACCAACTGTTCCTGCAGCTTCCTGGGTGAGACTGGCCACCCTTCATAGAGGTCGGTATCATCTCCGAGGGCAACAGCTTCTACTTCTTTTGCGCTCCACATTGAATCCAGCTTCCAGCCTGGATTGCCTGATGCAGTGCACACACCTCTCGCAAGTCTTTGCCTGAAGTTAAATAATAAAAAAAATATTTTTATATGTTATTATAAAAAAAAAAAATTAATTTATATGTTGTGTATGATGTAATACACACCTTTTTTTCGTTGTATGTATATATTATTTTATAAAAATCTATTTTTGTATGTATAAAAAAATATTTTTGTCAGTTTTTATATTGAAAATATTTTCATAGTAAAATTTGTCATAACCATATCATCTTAACATTGGGTATATGTGGCAGTATTGTTATCCCTAATATAAAGATAGTTAATAGAAAGGTTCATACAAATTTTCAAGGGAGTGGAGGAGGCCAGACAGTAAAGAATAGGCCATAGCTGTTCCCAGCCAATATCTCTTATGTAGTCATGTTCGCTTACTTCATAAAAATTTCTATACAGCTGAGTTTTAAAAAGCATCTTTGATTTAGGACAAATAAGTGACAAGGGGACCTCATTCCAAGGGACCACCAGTCTCTGTGTGACAAATGCCTTCCTTCTTTGGTATTATACTTTATGGGCCAGATATTCAAGGGTTGCGACATGTGTAAAGGGTAGTGCCTCCAAGTCAAGACTTGCTCCATTCTGCGATATTCAGCAGGAGGCAGTTCCACCACAGAAAACATGCTGAGTAACAGTGCAATGCAAATGAATGCATGATGAACTGCAAGGGGACCAATCATGCATTAACTGCACAGCCTGACATTCAGCAAGGCTGTGTAGAGTTGTGAAGGCGCAACCTGCGCTTGCACAACTTTCAGGCCAAAAAAATGCTCAAGTCAACAATCACGTACAGGTAAACTGCTGAATTGCATGGCACGACACAGCAGCTGACAGCTGTGGCTGGCCCCCAACCCACTCCATGTCCCGTCGTGCAGCCTAATCGTGGTCAAAAGAGTGACAATTCCCAACACCACCCCACCACTGGGCCTATTGTGGGCAACAGCAGAAATGTTCCTCCCCCACAAGCCTGACCACGGGCTGCTCTAGTTTAAAAACAGTCCTGTGAATACATCCCTGGTGGTCCAGTGTACTGAGAAGCTGATTTCAGGGTGTATCAGTGTGAAACACAACCCCCCCTCCTGCTGAACATAGCCTTGGTGGTGTAGTGGACTTAAAGTCCCATTCACGGGATGTAAACAGTAAAGCTGACTCCCGAACATGGCCCTGGTGGTCTAGTGGACCAAAACTCCCGTTAGCAGGATGTAAGCAGTAAACCCCCTCTGAACATACCCTGGTGGTCCAGTGCACCGAAATTCCCGTTCTTGGGATGTAAGCAGTAAACCCCCCCCGAACATAGCCCTGGTGGTCCAGTATATGTATTCAGTACAACAAACCTCTTCCACCGCTGTTCACATGATTGACGGTACGACCTCAGTTGGTAGTGGAAGCACTCTATGAAATCTCAAGTTACTATAGTAGCATATCGATTTGTTCAGTACATGAACTAATAGTGTCCATGTCACGTCATATTGTCTTATAGTTATGCACATTTTCAAAGTTACATATGTGCTCACAAACAAAATGATTAAGACACTGTAACATTTAAACTACTACATAGAACGAGAATGAAAAATGACAATTAATAAAGTAATTAAGACAATGACAGTAAATGGAACCACAACAGTTGAAATATTTCTGACACTGGAACATTGTTTTATATGTATGTGCACTATTCTTAGGACTATTAATCATGTAGCATGGGAGTGATACTTCTGAAAAAGACAGGATATTCATGGCAAAAAACTCCGTTTAATGCATCAGTTAGGGTTGTTCCACAGCGACAAAAGTGAGGAAATTCGCTGTTAGGGTTCAAAACCCTAACTCCGAATTCACCCCCCCCAGCACACACACACACACATTCAAGTATGGGGAGGACCAAGTCAACACAACCAATGACAGACATCCAGCAGCAGGTGACAGAAATAACAAACAATTGTCTAAATGTACTACGAGATATCCCCACCCACCTGACCAGGTACTGCATGCTCAGTGGAGATCAACAGCAAAACTGAGACCATGTACACCAAACGTACACATCCCTGATTGCAGCTGCACACAACGTACCACACTTAGTAGTTGCATGGCCTTACCTACCGATGCTCCACACCAGACCAGACCACATGTGGTGGGCCACCTGAGCAATAGAGTTCAGCAAAACCAAGGAGTTGTACAGGTATAATATCTCTGATTATAACAAGGGTTTGAGAAATGCAGCTTTCTAATTGACTGTAAACATTGTAACAGCCTTATGTTTACTTTTATTAACATACATGTAGAGCCTAACCATATGATGAACATGGTTTAATGTTGTTTAAAAAACAGTTTTATTATGATAGCAGTAAGCCACTCCTAGGTATTATGTTAATGGTCAGTTTATCACTGTCTAGCGACATGTGGCATTCGCTATGCCTCATTCAACATTAAACCCAGCACAGGGTGATTAACAGACCATTTAACATAACTGTTGGTCATGCCTTATTGCTTAATTGTCTTTATGAGTAGATAGTCTCCCTCTGCTAGGCACGGTAGCAGCTTTGCAAAACAGTGTCCCACCCAGTTACACCATACACTGTCTAGTTACTGGAGAATGGCTGTGAATATGAACTCATTAAGATGAACAGTGTAACTTGCTCATTACAGTCATCGAAACGTTAGTGTGATTATAACTGACAGAGTCAGTGATAGAGAATAACCCCTGCTGTCCTAGTACACTTACCCCATTGTGAGTTAAATCAATACTAAAAGACATTCTGTTTATATCTACACCATACCTACTTGATTCCTGTTGTACCACAATTAACATAGTTATCACTTTGATAGCATCAGTGACAGAAGTGTGGCAAACCCAAACATTAGGCATACAGCCTGAGTATGAAACAACTGTTAAAAAAAATTACACTGTGTCCATAAGTGTCATAGATCACTCATTGCAACAATAGTAAATGTATTACTATTTGAATAAGTTAGTCATCACCGATGCAATGAGATTGTCTTTATCAGGTACAACATACTCAGTAAGTGCCTAAAGGAAAATCTATCCATTATACATCTCCGATACAGGTACGTCATTGTTGGCTCAGTAGTGCTATGATATTTAGAAGTTGCTTGGCCTGATCCATGCAATTACAATGTTTCTTACAAAGAATATACTGCATCTTTAGTATTGAAACACACTGAAGGTCTATGTATGTACATGAGCAGTACACCTTCATCAGTAAGAATGCATCTGATACTGGCAGTATGAATTTCAGAGCATTGAACAGGCAATGCTTTTCCATCAACACATCACAGCCTATCTTGAGTAAACCATTGCAGTAAATGTACTACTATGTAAATCACCTACTAAATGTAACACTACTTTTATCTTGAGCATGCTAGTGTCTTGTGGTTAATGTACTTCTCTTAATTAATGTTTACTCACTAGTGTTAAAACCTTTCTACAACTGTCATCATGCACCTTCAGCATTTATATTGACTAACGGCACAGTACCAGTTGTGGTGTGGGGCATCGGTAGGTAAGGCCATGCAACTACTAAGTGTGGTACGTTCTGTGCAGCTGCAATCAGGGATGTGTACGTTTGGTATACATGGCCTCAGTTTTGCTGTTGATCTCCACTGAGCATGCAGTACCTGGTCAGGTGGGTGGGATGTCTCGTAGTACATTTAGACAATTGTTTGTTATTTCTGTCACCTGCTGCTGGATGTCTGTCATTGGTTGTGTTGACTTGGTCCTCCCCATACTTGAATGTGTGTGTGGTGTTGGGGTGAATTGAGTTAGGGTTTTGAACCTAACGTGAATTCTCACTTCGTCGCTGTGGAACAACCTGATGCATTAAACGGAGTTTTTTGCCATGAATATATATATATATATATATATATATATATATACACACACACACACACACACACACATATGTATAATTTTATTTTAATTTAAACTTGCAATTAGGCCTCATTTCAGCATTTTTGTCTCATTAACTGTGCTCTTTAAAACTCAAGGCAACTTGCAATAAAAGTTGTTGGCTTCTCTTACATGTATTAGGGAGAATAGCATCCCAAGTCTTTCTATCAGTAGAATGCTTTTCTGAAACTTACTGAGACAGTTTAAAATGTATGTGAGAAGAGCTCTCTACTTGTTGATAATTCTTGATCAACTTTGCCCTTCAGGGGCTTCTCAGCTAAAAGCATAATGGTATTAATTAGCTTCTCTGAAGTAATATTCTGGTATGTTTCAGTACTGTAAATCATTGCTACACACACCAAGCATGTGATTTGAGACTGCTCTGTAGTTAGGTGCTGTTACCCGTCTTGCAGTAGCTCTACAAATGCTGCTTTCCAAGTTGGATTGAAAAGAAAAAGTGTTTCTTGTAGTCACTGAAGAACTACTGGGCTGCCAAAAGAACTAGAATTAATCTATTTGACTGAGCTCTGCACAGTTGTTTAGTCTGCAGCACTGCAAGGGTTAAACTGAAGGGCTGCAAAGTAGCGGAAGGATCATTTGAAAACTCCAAAGGAAGTGTTCTTCAGTCTGAATCCTGTAGCTCATTTTTAGAGCTGACGCAGGCTCCACCTACCTGCAGCCCTAAAAAGTACTATCTAAAAAAAAGAAACAAGTTCTGTTGTATGTCTCGGGAGTGAGCACAGAAAAAACTGTCTTGGTCTTGTCAGCAGTGGCTGGTAAATCCCTCCTTTTTTCTGCAACCCTGTGTTTTCGTTATTGTATAAAAATGTAATACCTAAAAAAAAAAACAAGTTCTGCTGTACATCACTGGATCCTGAGAGCATAGAAAAGGTGCCTCAGTCTTGGAAGTAGTGACTGGGTAAATCCCTGTCTTTTTTCTTCCTGCAAGCCCTGTATTTTCATAACTGCTTAAATATTGAAAAAAATAAGCTCTCTGTACGTCCCAGACCCTGTGAGCACAGAAAAGCTGCATTAGTCTTGGGTGGGTAATGCCATTTTTCTTCCTGCAACTTTGTATATTCATGTTTGCGTAAAACAGTTATACATAAAAAATAACGTTCTGCTGTACGTTTCTGGAGTGAGCACAGAAAAGGTGCATTAGTCTTGGGAGTAGTAAGTCTCTGACCTTTGTTTCTGCAACTTTGTATTTTCATGTTTGTGTAAACAAATGAATTCCTTAAATAGGTTCTGCTGTATGTGTCTGGAGTGAGCACAGAAAGGGTACCTTAGTCTTGGGAGCAGTGGCTGGTAAATCCCTTTTTTGTTTTTTTCTTTTGTAGTCCAGTATTTTCATTACTGTATAAAAAAGTAATACCTAAAAAAAAAGGAACAAGTATCCCTGGACTCTGTGAGCACAGAAATGGTGCCGTAATTTTGGAAGTCATAGCTGGGTAAATCCCTTTTTTTTTTTTTCCTACAACCCTCTATCTTTATAAATGTTTAAAACATACCTAAAAAATAAGTTCTACTATATGTCCCTGCACCCTATGAGCACAGAAAAACTGCATTAGTCTTGAGAATAGTGAATGGGTGCTTCCTTTTTTTCTCCTCAAACCCTGTATTTTCATTACTGTATAGAAAAGTAATACCTAGAAAAAGAATAAAGTTCTGCTATGCATCCTTGGGCCCTACAAGCACAGAAAAGGTGCCTTAGGCTTGGGAGTAGTAGCTGGGTAAATGTCTTTTTTTTTTTTTTTTATTCCTGCATCCCTGTATTTTCATAAATGTTTACAAAAGTTAACACCTAAAAATAACAAGTTCTCATTTATGTCCCTGGACCCTGTGAGCACAGAAAAGCTGAATTAATCGTGGGAGAAGTGGCTCAGTAAATCCCTGTATTTTTTCTCCCTGCAACTCTCGATTTTCATTACTGTGTAAAAAAGTAATACCTAAAAAAATAAGTCCTACTATACATCTCTGGAGTGAGCACAGAGAAGGTACCCAAGTCTTGCAAGCAGTGGCTGGGTAAATCCCAGTCCCCAGTAACCCTGTATTTTCATTACTATATAAAAAAGTACTGCTTTAAAAAAAAAAAAAAAAAAAAATGGTTCTGCTGTGTGTCCCTGAATCCTGTGAGCACAAAAAGGTGCCTCAGTCTTGGCAGCAGTGGCTAGATAAATCCATGTCTTTTTTTCTTCCTGCAAACCTGTATTTTCATTACTGTTTAAAAAAGTAATGCCTAAAAAAAAAATAAATAAGCTCTGCTGTACATCCCCAGACGCTGTGAGCACAGAAAAGCTGCATTAGTCTTGGGGGGCGTGGCTGGGTAAATCCCTGTTCATGTTCTTCCTGCAACCCTGTATTTTCATTACCATTTAAAACAGTAATACCTAAAAAAATAACGAGTTTTATTAGGAGTCAGTGATCCCCGAGAAATAACCTCATAACTATGATGACCTCTTTATATCTTCCAATCTAGGATTCACAAGATCAGGTACAGGTCTTTAGCGTTAGCCATTAGTGACCTGGAGCACCTTCTGCCAAGTAAATGAAAACACACTGTCAGTCATTACCTCGTCCAAACTCCTCTTAAAAATTCCCCCATTTTCACTCTCCACCACTAACTTATGTAAGGCCCAGGTTTTCAGCCTTGCGTTAGGTTCGGAAATCAGGGGGTCAGTTTAACCCCCTGCTTCCAAAGTAGCGGTTCAAAAGCTAGGGGTCACTGCACCAAAATTTAACATCTTCATGACACACAAAAATGGCTTTTATTTAAAATGTCTTATACATGTTAGCTTGCAAGTGGATGGAAAATTTTTTTTTTTACTTGTATTTAGCCTTTGTCTTTTTGTCTGGATAAAAAATGAAGTAAGTTTGCATTCATCTATATAAGTAATACGTTTGCTGATTTATCAGCTTGCAAAAAAATTAACTGATAATATATTCTGTTTGCCATTTTTTGTCTTCTTTTCAAGTTCTGTCAAACTGAATTCATGTGCAGTAGTAAAATGCTACCTTTTTATCTTTTTTTTTTAACCTGTCCAAAAATACAGGTCACTCACCTGTAACAGGAGTTCTAGGAATGGTATATGTTGTTCATCCACACTTATTGGCAGGTTCCTTGCCGCTTTAAATCTTGCCGGAAGGTCTTCAAGCTAGCTCCTCCCACCCACCCGGGTCGTAAAACTCTCGGCTCCGCCCCATGACGCCAGATCTGGCCCGCTGGAAGCTCAGGTTGTGCGTCGAAGCCGGGGAGGTCGGGTGGGTTCGTGTGGATGAACAACATATACCATTCCTAGAACTCCTGTTACAGGTGAGTAACCTGTATTTCTAGGGACATGGATATGTTGTTCATCCACACTTATTGGCAGACTCCTAGCAGTTCTCCGGGAGGAGGGAGGCAAGGCACACACCCCTAATACTTACTTGGGGAACAAAGATTGGAGAACCGAGGCCCCAAAACCAGCATCCCGGCGTGACTCAAGGTCGATGTGGTAGTGGGAAATAAAGGTATGTGCTGACTTCCAGGTAGCAGCCCTGCAGATCTCCTGATAGGGACATCCCTGGAAGCAGCCACCGATGCAGCAGTATGGCGGGTAGAATGAGCTCTTATCCCTCTGGGAGGCTCCATGCCCGCTAACTCATAGAGATTTATGCAGGAGGTGACCCATCTGCCTATCGTCCGCTTGGCTGCAGGTCTGCCAGGTGCGGCTTCAGCGTAGGTGACAAACAGCTGGCGAACCTCTCCCCGAATTTCAGCCGTGCGCTCCTTATAATAAGCGAGCGCCCTTCTAGGGTCCAGAGTATGGAGCCTATATTCGGCCTCCGAGGTGTGATTGGGGTAGAACACCGGCAGAGTCAATACCTGATTAAGGTGAAACTCCGACACCACCTTCGGAAGGAATTTCGGGTTGGGGCGTAGGACAACCTTGTCCCTGTGGAAGACCAGGTAAGGAGACTCGATGCTTAGCGCCTGGAGTTCTCCCATCCTTCTGGCGGTTTTCCACGACAGGTGGGGGAGACCACACCTGTGCATTGGTTCGAATGGCTTGCCCATGAGCTTTGCCAGTACCAGCAGTAAATCCCACGGAGGTGGGGGTTCCCGCACTGGAGAGGAAATGTGATCAAGGCCTTTGAAAAAGCACCCGACCACTTTTTCCTGCGCCACTGACTGCTGACCGGCCCGCGCCCGGTAAGCAGAAATGGCTGCCAGGTGCACCTTAAGGGTCGTCGACCTAAGCCCTTGACTAGATAGGGACCATAGATAGTCCAAAATGCTCGCCACAGGACACGAGAAAGGGTCCAACCCTTTTTCCCGACACCAAATGGAGAACCTCTTCCATTTGAAGGCATAGCATTTTCTGGTCGACTCCTTACGGGACGCCTCAACGACGTTGAGGACCTCGTCGGAAAGACCCAAGGCCTGGAACTCTAGCCGCTCAGGAACCAGGCCGTCAGGTGCAGGGATTGAAGGTCCGGATGGAACACCTTCCCCTGATTGACTGAGAGCAGGTCCGGGCGAGCTGGAAGCTGCCGCGGAGTACTGGAGCTGAGACTGAGGAGATCTGGGTACCAGAACTGGCGAGGCCAGTCTGGGGCTATCAGAATCACCTGCGCCTTGTCCCTCCTCGCTTTCAGCAGGACCCTGTGAATCAGGGGAACGGGGGGAAAGGCGTAAAAGAGGCCCGGGGTCCACGGCCTCGAAAAGGCATCCCCCTGCAGCGAGCCCTGCTGAGGGGGCATGAAACAGCTCAGCTTCGCGCCTCCCTGAGGCAAACAGATCCACCAGAGGTGTGCCCCAGCGGAGAACAGGTCTTGTACTATCTCCGGCAGGAGAGACCACTCGTGCGATGCAGCCCCTATCCGGCTCAGGGCATCGGCCAGGGTGTTGGAGGCTCCTGCCACATGAATGGCCAGGAGATCCGCCTCCAGGCTGCGCACTAGTGACCAGATGCAGAGAGCTTCCTTGCATAGAGGCAAGGAGCGCGTCCCGCCCTGGCGGTTTAGATAGTACATGGTCGTGGTATTGTCCGTCTGGACTCGGACCACTTGACCCCGGAGAAACGGAGCAAAGGCGGTGAGAGCTAGGCGGACCGCACGGAGCTCCAGCAGGTTGATATGGCATCGGGACTCCCGCGGGGACCAGAGGCCGTGGTGTTCGGTGTTCCCCAGATGGGCACCCAACCCATCAAAGAGGCCGGTCGATAGAGAGACCGTCGGCTCAGGGCGGACAAACGGGATACCCTCCTGCAGATGGGACGGAACGGTCCACCACTGGAGAGCGTTCCACATCTCCTGGGTCGTCCACACACGCTGGTCCAGAGGGTCGCAACGCTCTGACCACTGGCCAGCCAGACCCCACTGGAGGGGGCGCATGTGCCAGCATGCCCAACGGACTACGCTGGTACAGGCCGCCACAAGACCCAGGAGTCGCAGGAAGTCCCGGCAGGATGCTGATTGCCCAACCAGAAAATGATTGGGCAAAGGAGGTAAGAACCTCGCCCTGTCCGCCGAGCCGTGTTTGGCTCAAGAGAGCCAGCTCTGCCTGATGAAGGATATCACCTGCTTCGCTCGAGTTCCGACTTGGCCTCGCTGACCAGGAGGCCCAGTTGAGAGCAAACCCGAGGGCCAGATTTCTGGACCGCTCCACCTCCAACCTGGAGGGGCTGCTATCAGCCAATCGTCCAGGTAAGGGTACACCCGGACCCCTCGGCGCCGCAGGAAAGCTGTCACCGCTGCAATGCATTTGGTGAAGACCCTGGGAGCTGAAGAAAGGCCGAAGGGCATGGCCTGGAACTCGAAGAGGGATCCCTCCGCTCTGAAGCGGAGGAATCTCTGATGAGACGGACGGATAGGGACGTGAAAGAACGCGTCCTGGAAGTCCAGAGAACAGAACCACACGCCGTGTTCCAGAGGTGGTATTATCTGAGCCAGAGTGACCATTCTGAAGGTTCGAGACCTTAGGAACTTGTTCAGGTCGTGTAGGTCTAAGATGGGGCGCCAGCCCCCCGTCCGTTTCGGGACCAGGAAGTACCTGGACACGAACCCTGGTTCTGGTGAAGGGTCCTCTATCTCTTTTATCACCCTTTTCTGAAGGAGGAGGGCGATGTCGGCTCGACGAGCCTGTAGAGATTCTGGGGACCCCAAAGCCCCCCGCGGGGCGACGGCTCTGAAGGGTGGAGCCTGCTCGAATTCCAGAGGCAGGCCTCTTCCCACCACCTCCAAAACCCACCTGTCCGTGGTAACAGCGGACCAGGCGGAAAGGAAGTGTCGGAGCCGTCCCCCCACGGGGGGAACCAGGGGCGAGGTGACGGGGATGGGGGTGACACCCCTCAGCCCGTCACTTAGCAGGCTTGGAGGAAGGACCGGCCTGGGGACCACCAGGGCCTTTTCCTCCTTGCTTCCTATTAGAGGAAGCCGATGGCTTGGGCTTGGAATACCAAGGTCTAGCCTGCTGGCCCTGACGCTGTTGTTGGGCCGGGCGTGCGGCGGGAGTAGAGGGACGAAAGGGCTTAGACTGGGGCTTATGACCCTTGTCTCTCTGTGCGGACGAGACCGAATCCAAGGTGGCATTGGATTTTTCGATCCTCTGGAGGTGGCCTTCCACTCCAGGGCCGAACAGGTCTGTTCCCAGGAAAGGAACGTCCGCCAGCTTGTGCTGGGTATCCGCGGTAAAGGTGGATATTCACAGCCACGCCCGCCGACGCATGGCCACAGCGGCCGCCACTGACCGGGCACATGAGTCTCCTATATCCAGAGCAGTCTGGAGCTGTTGTTTGGCTACTGCCCTGCCCTGATCCCGCACCTGCTTGACCGTAGTCTGCAGGTCAGCGGGAAGATGAGGGACCGCCTCATCCAGGGAACCCAACAGGGCATGGGAGAAATGTGCCATGAGGACGGCCGAACTGGCCTGACGAAGGCCGAGAGAAGAGGCAGCATACACTTTCCGGCCTTAGTAGTCCAATTTCTTGGACTCTTTGTCGGGCGGTTTGTCCACGTCCCTGGCATTACCGGCACGCCGGAAAACACTGTCCGTGACCAGCCCTTCAGCCGAGGGGTGTTCAGAAAACCCGGACAGAGAGCCAGTAGGGACAGCATACTTCCTGGCCATCCTGGCCGAAGGCGCAGGACAGGAAGCCGGACGCTGCCAAAGTTCCAGGGCCGGCCCGACAATGGCTTCGGCCACTGGAAAGGCCTCCGTGGGAGAATCCCCTCGGTCCAGAATCTCGGTGAGAGGATATCTGGCCCGTTTGGATACGGGTTCAAGCTTCATCCCAGTGGATTCTGAGATGAGCCTAAGAAGTCTAGGAAGGACGTAAGGGCTATCGCCCATTGACTGCCTCCCAGAGGACTCCAAGTCAAAACGCTTGAGAACAGGGAGGAGTCATCCGACCGACGAGTTGTCGAATAGCTGCCTGGAGCCTGAGCCACCTCCACTTGCCGAGGCTTGTCAGGCGGAGAGTGACAGACAGCCTACGGGGAAGGCCTTGGGCCAACCGCGATTCTTTCGTCGGAGCCCCAGCTGTCGGCTGAGGTGGAGGCGGTTCCACCACAATTGGTGGGGCAGCCGGAATAGGTCGGACAACTGGCCTGGAAACAGGCTCCTCGACCACTACCTGGTCCGGTGGCAACCACTTAATGGCCGGAGAAGAGGCCTGAGCCGGCTTATTGGCCAGAAAAAATTGTTGCCACATGAGGTCCTCGTATTTTCGGCGTAGCTTACGCCGAAGCCTTCCCTCCTCGGCCGAGGAGGAAGAAGAGGAAGAGCGGCGACGCCGCTTGCCGCGGTGCCGAGACCGAGACCGTCTGTGTCGACGGGAACGGCTGGACCGCGAAGATGTCCGAGACCGAGACCGAGAATCTCGCTGGCCGAGGTCGGTGAGGCGGGGAGCCGAGGATCGGCGATCCCCTCGGTTTGGTCGGCAAAACCGACGGCTCCTGATTCACCGGTACGGGAGAGCCGACGATATCCTCAGCCCTCACCGGGGAACGGGGAGGAGGGAATCTCGGCTTCTCCAGCCGACAACCCGTCTAACGGGTCGAGAAAAATCTCAACCTCGTCGGCGGGAGTCTCAGTCACCTGGCCTGACGGGGGCACCGTGAAGCCAGTGGCCGAAGCCGAGAATTCGATCAAGTCGACTGTCGACGAGGAGGGGATCTTTCTCATTCCCAAGAGCCGACGATGAGATTCTTATTTAGACTTCTTCACCGATGAAACGGACTCAAGAAGTAGGACCTCGCCTTTAGTTGAGAGGATCAGCAAAGCTCCTTAAAGGAAGCTGAATATGAGGTCCGAGCGATAGAGGGACAAAGGCCGCAGAAGAGGAAGTCATGCCCTGAGCGCCTGCTCTTCGGGCGACCAACCTCTAGTTGTTCGCGGATCTCGCAGCCGCTGGAAACCGCCAGTCGGGCCTCTTTGATTTGACCAGAGGAAATCTTCTTCGGACGCCCCCAGAAGTAAGCGGGCAGCCAACCTGGAGGACGAGACCGAGAAGGAGGAACATGCAGGTCGTAAGCCCGCGGGTCGTGTTCCTGGCTAAGGCAATAAACGCATCGCGGAGTGCGGGCTGTCCGAGACATCTTCTGCCCACAGGGACATCTCCGAAATCGAGTCGATTTGTCCATCGAGCCGAAGGAAGAAGACCGAGAAAGTTATAAAAGGTTTTTCTCTTTTAAACCGAAGGATTTTAGGCCTCAAAACTTAATCGCAGAGCGTTAAGGAGGGAACCTGAGCTCCAAGCGGTAAGGAAGATCTGCGTCATGGGGCGGAGCCAAGAGTTTTACCACCCGGGTGGGTGGGAGGAGCTAGCCTGAAGACCTTCCGGCAAGATTTAAAGCGGCAAGGAACCTGCCAATAAGTGTGGATGAACAACATATCCATGTCCCTAGAAATAATCTATTTTTTATACTTTGTATTTTTAGCATAATAAATAGCATGCCAGCCTGGTTTAATGCTTGTCCTTTCTAGTAAAGATTTATGACTGCTGTAGCTGGATACCTGCATCAGTTTTTAGAAGTTGTTCTTTATGGAAAATAAAGCTTTTCTAATCTGCATATATTGTGTCATGGTTGACTTTTCTAGTAAACAATTAGATTTAAACCAGAGTATTTGCCTTTTTTATTACAGAACAGGTCTTGGGAGAGGGTGACTCATTGTGCCATGCACCAGATTCCACTTTCTCCTATCCTCAAATTTTTTGATGGCCCTATCATAGTCAAACTTGTTTATCTGTGGGCCTTCAAGTGTTAATTACATAGGTTGGCTCAACTGCTCATCATGCCGACTTCTACAAAATCTACTTTTGAGGCGGTTTTGGGCACTGAAAGCTCTCTAACATGCAATACTACCGATTGGGCTCACCAAAGCAACTGCAGCCAGAGTTGCAAAATCTGGGTACATTTCATGTAATTCATCTGAAGCCGTAACAAGTTTTCTGCACATATCAGTGAAGTTATACCCTATCTCAAGACCTGCACATAATGTTTTAAACTGTCTAAAGTCATCTCCGAGTCCAGACACATTAAGAATTGACCGACAGTGTGTTACAAGGATGTCAAGCTCCTCAGACAGATATTCTGCACTGTCAGCAACAGCAGCAGGGTCCAGACTGGGGGTAAAGAGTTAGTACAAACTACTGAAGACATTAACCTCATCAATTGGGAATCATTTGTCAATGTTCTCAATTAAATGATTACTATATTGCTCTGTGACTGTTCTGAATTCTGTCATGGAATTCTCATTGATGTACTGCAAAACCACCTCCTGATAAACCACGTCCTCACCAGGCTTTGATATTGCCTCACTCAAAAGGTTCGACTGTTTCCACTGGTCGTAACGAATTCTTGTAAAGTAGCCTCTGAGGTGGACAGGACAGGGTGGAATCGTGGTCAAGTTGCAGTCCCGTCTGAAAAAACACAGAAAGTTTATTTATGACTGGCAGAATATATCTTAGGAGCTTGAGGGCAAAAACAAAACATTTCTTTCAAAAGCCCTTTTAGCCGCTGCAGCTTGAGAAGTGGTATCACAGCCCTCTTGCTCCAATTCCATCACACAATCTGGTCAAGATTTCTCCAGGGCCTCCACAGCATGCAATAAAGACAGTCATTTTACTGGTTTTGCCTCTTTAATAGACAAAGCAGCTAGCTGAAAGACATCCTGCATTCCTTGAGTTTACTTTACCTCACAGAAACCTGAGACCCTACATAGAACATGTAGATACTAACACTCTGAAATTTTTTAAATGTGAGACTTTATTTGCTGCCTGTGAAGCAGCCAATGCAAGCCTGTGGGCTACACAGTGGACACTGGTTAGTATAGTAGTGAGAGCAAAAAGACGGACAGCAAATCCTTTCCTGCTACCAAGCATAACAGCAGCAACATCATTGCCAAAACCAGCGACTTTGGTTACTGGTAAATTGTACTCCTCCAATACATATATTTTTGTTACAAGTGTCTCTACTGTGCCATTATGTACAGCATAATTTCTAAGAAGGGATGTCTGCATTCCCCCATCAGAGGGACTGTGATATAATACTGGACAAATATGTCACACTTACGTCACAACTTTTATCACATACTAAGCCTACAAATTGACATTTATTCTCGATTGGGTATGCTCAATGAGAACCTCAGCCAAACATGACTGCTTCTCATTAATTGAATGATGCTTGTAGCACTTGTCTTGCTGACTAGTGCAGCCATTTATCTTTTGCAATTCAGTTAATGAGCAGTATTTTACATTAGGTACTGCCTCCTTAGCAAGCCAGTACACAGTTTGAAATTCAGCTATCCCTGAGTCTTTCACTTGCTGTGTTTGCTCTCCTGCAGCCTTATTAGCAATATCAATTGCTTTCTGGAAAGTCAGTCTTTGTTTATTGCCCTTTACAGCAGTGACTGTATAGGGAGAGGCATCACCAGTAGAATACAGGAAGTTGTTATCCCTCTGTACAGACAGCTGGTGAGGCCCCATCTGGAGTACTGTGTGCAGTTCTGGAGACCCAGTCTCCGCAAGAACACAGACAAGATGGAAGCTGACTAGAGGAGGGCAAATAAAATAGTGCAGGGTCTGCACTGGAAGACATATGAAAAGAGACTAAAGGAGCTTAATTAAGTATAGCCTCAAGGAAAGGAAGGAGAGGGGGGACATGATAGAAACCTTCAAGTACTTGAAGGAAATCAAAGTCCAAGAGGGTAGCATCTTTCAAAAAAAGAGGCGTGCAAGAACAAGGGGGCACAATTTGAAGATGGGGGGCGGCTCAGAGGTAATGTAAGGAAGTATTTTTTCACAGAGAGGGTTGTGGATGCACGGAACAGCCTTCCGGAGGAGGCTGTGGAGTCAAAAACAGTGACTGAATTCAAGCATGCATGGGACAGCCATAAGGCAATTCTAGGGGGGTGGGTGTAGAAAGAAGTAGGCTGCTGATTAACTAGGGTCTGCAGCTTATCCATTAGGTAGGGAAATGGGCAGACTGGGTGGGCCAAGCAGCAGTCCTTATCTGCCGTCAAATTCTATGTTTCTATGTGACATGTGGCTCAGAATCCAAATGCCACATTAAGTCAATGTGTTAAAAATCTGTGCTACCAACATGCACAAATAGCAACAATTTCCTGCCTTGCTGCAGACGAGCTTTTCTGTAAAATTGCTTGCACATCTTGTAGTACATAAACCTGCATCATCATCAAAACACAGTCATTTGTAAGAAATGACAAATCAAAATTTAATTTAATTTTTTTTTGGCGCTGGTTCAGCAGTTGAAGAAGATGGGGTTGCAGGCAGATGAGAAATCGCTGCTATGGAAGATTGTGTAGCTGGCCACCTAGCAACCAAAGCAAACACAGCAGTGGAAGAAGCAGGGCGGGTGCCATAAGTAGTAGAATCCAGTAGTGGGAGGGGACACTGATGCTGTTGCCCCGTTATTAGAAGCAGTAGAAGGTGCATTGTCCTCCTCCATGACTAGCAAATAATCCACAATATGTGACACGTTAAATAAATGTAGACGTATTCAAACATGCTTTCAGTCAATCCTAATTGCCACAAAACTCAGATGTCAAGAGTTAGCCTGCACTGTCACAGCCAGTAGCAGTATGCACAGATACCTGCTTTACTCCTGTAGAGTGTGAGGCTCTAGTTTTTTTAGACCCGAGTCACTAGCCCCTATTCCTGAACACTCCGGTTGCTTAATGTCTGGCTAACAAGTCCTTTACAATGGTTTAAGCTCTCCAGCCAGCAGATTTTTTTTTCACTGAACGGTCAGAAGCTGTATAGGGGTTTCAAACTGAGCCCATGCTCTACAAATCCTTTATCAAACTCACCGTCTTTCTCATAATGCCTTCCTTGCAAGCTCGCTATTCAAATTTTTTTTTTTTTTTTTATTCAAATGCAGAGGGAGGCTGTAGAATATTTTCAAACCTGGGCTCCTAGTCCTTAGAAAACAATCATGCTGTTCTTACTGCCTTGTCAGCAACTTAATGCAAGAAACACACGTATTTTTTTTATTGAGAAATATATTTTTATAGAGCTAGCATTGTCATCTCACAAATCTCCCTTCCAAACCATATATGGCATATTCCTTCCAGACAGACACCCCATCTTATGGCACCCAGTAATACCTTCACCATCCTAGTATTACATTATGTTGAGTGTCTGCCATGCCCCCCCATGGGATATGTATATACTGTACATACTGTAAATATTAGCTCAACTTTCCTGTAACCGTTTTTTATCATGTGAATTTACTGTACATCACTGTGTTTATAAACGTTATTTTCCCCCTGTATGTATAACTGTCTTATATAAGTGTATGATGTATCTGTTGTGTATCAACTATTGAACCTTGACCTTATCAGGTCCATCTTGTAAATGAGCCTTGCTCAATGATGTTCGCCTGAATAAAGATTTGATGATGATGATGATAATACAAAGGCTTTAGAATAGATTTGAGACCTCAGAGCACCCTCCTGCATTTATTTTTATCAAACAGACTGGCTCCTTACTGCCTTGATATGTCAGCAAGCTAAACTGCAAGATTCCAATTTTTTTTTATATTGAAAAATACAGAGGATTTAGAATAGATATGGGACCTCAGAGCAGAGCCCCCTCATGTGTTTTATCGAACAGACTAGTTCCTGACTGCCTTGAGTTGTCACCAAGCTAATTTGCCAAGATTCCGATTTTTTTAATACTGAGAAATACAGAGGCTTTAGCATGAGACATCAGAGCCATCTCCAATGTTTTATCAAACAGATGGCACTTGAGATGCCAGTATGCTAAATTGCAAGATTCAGATTTTTTTAATATTGAGAAATACACAGGCTTTAGAATAGAATGAGACCTCAGAGCCCCCTTCTGCATTTTATTAAACAGACTGGCTCCTTACTGTCTTGAGTTCTCAGCAAGTAAACTGCAAGATTCAGATTTTTTTTTTTTAATTTGAGAAATGCAGAGGCTTTAGAATGAGACCTCAGAGACCCCTCCTGCATTTTGTTAAACAGACCGGCTCCTTACTGCTTTAGGTACTCAGCAAGTTAAATTACAAGAGTCAGATTTTTTTTACATTGAGAAATACAGAGACTTTTAGAATGAGGCCCCAAAGCCCCCTCCTGCTATTTATCAAACAGACTTGCTACTTACTGCCTCGAGTGAGTTGTCGGCATGTTAAATTGCAAGATTCAGATTGTTTTTTATATTGAGAAAAGCAGAGGCTTAGAACACATTTGAGACCTCAAGAGTCCCTCTTCTTTTTTGATCAGACTGGCTCCTTACTGCCTTGTGTCAGCAAGCTAATGTAATAGAGTCAGTGATTATTATGAGGCAGTAGAAGAGATTTTAGACAGAAGATCCACCTCCACATCTCCTATAAAACAGTCTGGGGCTCTACTCCTTAATGCCTTACATAGAAACATAGAATTTGACGGCAGATAAGGACTGCTTGGCCCACCCAGTCTGCCCATTTCCCTACCTACTGGATAAGCTGCAGATCCTAGATAACCAGCAGCCTACTTCTTCCTACCCCCACCCCCCAGAATTGCCTTATGACTATCCCATGCATGCTTGAATTCCACCCACTGATTTTGACTCCACAACCTCCTCCGGAAGGCCGTTCCATGCATCCACAACCCTCTCTGTGAAAAAATACTTCCTTAAATTACCTCTGAGCCGCCCCCCCTCTGTCTTCAAATTGTGCCCTCTTGTTCTTGCACACCTCTTTTTTTGAAAGATGCTACCCTCTTGGACTTTGTTGATTCCCTTGAGGTACTTGAAAGTTTCTATCATGTCCCCCCTCTCCCTCCTTTCCTCGAGGCTATACATATTAAGCTCCTTAAGTCTCTCTTCATATGTCCTCCGGTGCAGACCTGCACCATTTTAGTTGCCCTCCTCTGGACAGCTTCCATCCTGTCTATGTCTTTGCGGAGATTGGGTCTCCAGAACTGCACACAGTACTCCAGATGGGGTCTCACCAGCTGTCTGTACAGAGGGATAATAACTTCCTGTTTTCTACTGGTGATGCCTCTCACTGCCATCCCAGTATCCCCCAACCCTCCTTGCTGCCTTCTCACATTGCTTGCCCACCTTTGGGTCATCTGATATGACTACCCCAGGTCCCTTTCCATTTTGTTGTTGTTAGTATCTCACCCCCATTGTGTACTCTTCCCTGGGTTTTGTTTCCCAGGTGCATTACCTTGCACTTCTTAGCATTGAATCTAAGCTGCCATACAATTGACCATTCCTCTAACTTTGCCAAGTCCTTCTCATCCTTTCCACCCCACCTGTGCATCAACTCTGTTGCAGATCTTAGTGTCATCTGCAAAGAGACATACTTTTCCTTCCAGTCCTTCTGCAATGTAGGCATAAAAGACATTGAAGGGACTAGTCCCTAGACCCTCGGTACCCGCTAGTAACCCTCCTTTCTTCTGAGTGGACTCCATTTACTATTACTCCTGTGTCCTATTCTCCAGCCAATTTTTACCCAGGCTGTCATCTTGGGACCCCTCCCAGGCTGGGTAACTTTATATTAATCTTTTGTGTGGGACTGTGTCAAATGCCTTGCTAAAGTCTAGGTGAGGCCATGTCCACAGCCCCTCCCTGATCTACTACTTTGGTCACCCAGTCAAAGAAATCTATCAGATTAGTCTGGCATGACCTTCCGCTGTGAATCCATGCTGCCTGGGGTCCTGTCCCCTCTGGCCTCTAGATACTCGACAATTCTTTCCTTTAGAAGTGATTCCATCATTTTCCCTATCACTGAGGTTAAACTAACAGGTCTGTAGTTTCCTGCTTCTGCCTTGCTCCCACTTTTGTGAAGGGGAATCACATCTTCCCTCCTCCAGTCCTCGGGTACCACCCCATCCTCCCATGATTTGTTAAAGAGGGTAGTCAGTGGTGTCACTAGTTCTACCCTTAGTTCTTCTAGAATTCTGGGATGAATCCCATCAGGCCCCATTGCTTTGTCCACCTTCAGTTTTAAGAGTTCTTTCAGAACCCTTTCTTCTGTAAATGGGCTGGTATCAACTTCTGTATCCAGAGTGTTACTACTGTTTGTTTTATGTACCTCCCCCTCTTCCTTGTTGCCTACAGTTTCCTTTCACACTTCCTCTTGATCCCTTCTACTCTTTCCCCTCACCCCCCCCATGGCTTTCCCCTATCTCCCTTTACCCCAACTCTCCCCCTCCCCATTATATATCCTGAGCTCCCTTGCTCACTCTAAAATGCTTTGTCCCATACCTACGCACCTCTGACAAGGCCACTGGGCTGATGGCATCCCTTGCCTTGTTGATTATTAGATATTAGTGTGAGTCTGTTCTCATTTTCCTGTAAAGGGTCAGGTCGTTTCATAAGACTCCACCCCCTCTAATATGACTCTCCGAATTCCAGGTTTTAATCAAATACGCACCTTGGCAGACATTGTACAATGCAAACATGTACTGGAACTTCTCTAGTTATACACTCTTCTAATGTTTTGTATAATTCCTTATGTTTTCTGTCTCATACTTTTCCAATATGTATTGTCATCTAATGTGGAACCTATGAAATGAGCTTGTTCGCAAAGGTGTTGACCAAAATTTCAATAAATAAACCTCTCGAGTCCAGAGGCAATTATCAGAATTATATATTTAAGTCATTCAAATTAAGTACACAGGAAGAAAAAAATGCAAATTTTTATTCAGTACTCTTATCTGCAGACTCCGCTTAATGCCTTGCCAGCAAACTCTCCAAACACACACACAAAAAAAAAAGGATTGCAAGAAAAAAAAAAAAAAGAAAAACAAAAGGAAGAAGTGATCCTCTTTAAACTGAGCCTAAGGCTGTTATCAACGGCCATCTCATTCAAACAGTATGCAGCCTGCTAACTTATAGTGATGATCAAAGATAAGGGTATATATATATATATATATATATATATATATATATATATAAATACAATTGTACATATCCCCATAATGCAAGCATCATGCGAAACATATACAAATTCCATGAGAGAATTTGGACTGGCTCAACTTTAAGCAAAATTGCATGTTGCCAAAGGCCTCTCACAGTGCAATCAGTAAAGGCTAAGAACAGACACACATGCTGTTCTTAGCCGCTGACTGATCACATTCTGGCAACACAGCTACTATTTGCTTAGCTGAGTCGGTCCAATTCTCTCATGATAGTACGTTTCATGATGCTTTGCAGTATGGGAGTATGTGCAATTTTATTTCCTTTAAAACTTTGCTGTATGGCCAATATCCTCCAGGATAACCCATGCCTCTGGCCATTTGCTCTGGGATTTTTTTTGTTTTATATATATAATACATACATACACACATACACACACACACACGTATGTAAACTACGCACACATTCAGAAACATATGCAGAGTTAGTACATGGGAAAAGTTTGATTTCTCCTCAGAAGGAGATTTTTTTTTTTTTTTTTACAGTTAAAAGTGAACCCACCAAAATATTTCAGCCTGCTGCTGATCCAACCTCCTACTCCACTGGTTGTTGACCTAAAACTAACTGCGTATTTGTCTTGCACAGCTGCAGTTAACACAATGGGATCTATATACCACGCGTGTGATTGAACTACAAACCACGGGGTACAGACTGATCAGACTAGTGGGCAGCTAATGAGCAGACTGGATGGGTGGGCACTTGATGTCTGAACCCCGCCTCGATCGTCTGATATACACACTACTGTTGATTCTGGCATTCTAGCATTACATGTTGCTTTTCTGACAGTTTCATTCAAAACTTGAACTGTTTGCAGCAGCTGATGCCAGCTCATGATCTTGCTTCATGATTGGGTCCTGGTTACTCATTGTAAGAGACAGCGTCAATGCAAATGTTTTGAAGGGGTCTAAACAGCAGCATCCCATGTACACAAGTAGTGTAAAACACCACAGTGTTAGTATTTGGCAGTTGCCATCAATGAAAGAAAGTTACATTACCAGCAGTTTTGCCCAAAACATCATGCCCCCACCCGCTCCTGATCCCACCTCCTCCAAAGGAACAGATCAGCATTTAAATGGTAATTTGCGATCACTCTACTGCTTCACCTGCACCGTGCCACTCACATTAGCTGGCCACAAAACAGTAACAGCCGGGTAGAGCACATACTCAACGGCGCAGTCTCTGGGGGTGATCCCGAGAGCGCTGCTACCGAGAGAACGAGCGCACAGAAAGGCTGACACACAGTGGAAGAGCGAAATGCTCTTCCACACAGTAAGGGAGCCTCCAGTAGAAACCGAAGGCAAGACCGCGAGCACTGGCAGGCCTGCACCCAGGGGAAGCGCATACACAAACCAGGTCACACAGAAGGGCGAGCCTGGGACAGCTCGAACAGTAGACTGTGGCAGGCTGATGCATTAGGCAACAGAGGGGGCCAGCGAAGGTGGTGGCACCAGGGAACACAGGCAAGGAGGGAGCACACAGAGGGACACAGAGCAACAGTGGGAGACTGCACCACCCCCACACCATGCAGGGGAGACCACGGCACACAGACGTCCAAACCTGCTGAATGGGCCGAGAATCCCCCCCATATGAAGACCCACAAGTGAAGCACACACTCACCCATGTACGCACAAGACTGGCAGGGGCCACTGGCCAGTACACAGGCAGAGACTACACTATGGCCATCAACAAGAGACTGCAGCGATTGAGACCCACAAGCCACATGGACAGACAGGGGCGCGGCACTACAGCAAGTTATTGGCCCCAGGCAGGAAGGGGGTGTGGTCAGGTGCACACTGGGTGAGGCACACAGCACCTATATGACAGCCGGCCCCAGCAGCCCCATTAGTTTGGACTGCATCGCTAGCCATGGAGGTGCACTATGTCCAAAGCCAGAATGGAAAGCCAATGGCTCCACAACGGATTCTTATACGGACAAGGAAGGGCCTGAAAAGGTCCATTGGAGGTGTATCACTGCCTAGCCCGCCTGCACACAGTTGAGGATATGGTGCTAGCCACCATCACAGAACACAATCATGCCCCAGATGCAGCCAACGTGGGCATGCAACAAGTCCTCGGGATGCTACGAGACAGGCGCAATGGTCAATGGACAGTGCATCCCAGGTCGTCGTGGCAAGCACGTCGGGCATCCCCGAGGCCGTGGCCGGTTACCTTCCTGGAGTGTGGCTACTGCAGCGGACGGTGCAGTGGGTTCGGCATGTGGCATAGAGCTGGCCAACCATCCCACAATCAGTAGAGGATCTTCTAATCCCGGAGTACACCCTTGCCTACGACAGAACACACTTCATCCTGTATTTATTTTTTTTATTTTAGTCTTTGGTAACCGGGTAAGGCCCACTAGGAACAAGTGCCTGTTTTCAGGGGCAACTTGGGAGCACTGGGCAGTTAACTGACTTGCTCAGAGTCACACAGTATGCAAGTGGAGGTTGTGAGAATCAAACTCAGGTCTGGTCTGCTGGATGTATCAAGTTTGTTCACACCTCATTCCTCTAATCTCTAGGCTATACTGCCAGCTCATATGACTGTGGGAGGGAATGGGACTGCATCGTTGTGTATGCCATGGACCGCAGTCTGCAACAGCTCACCACCAGTATGGACTGGTTCATGGACGGCACATTCAGGGCATGCTCCACCCTGTTCAAACAACTCTACACTGTCCACACCATTCAGTCCAGTACAGTCCTGCCGGCCATCTATGCCCTGACATGTTCCAGGCAGGCACAGGCCTATGTCTGGCTGCTTGACCAGCTCAAGCTGCACAACACAGGTATGGCACCTGCCACAGTCCTGATGGACTAGGAGCGTGCCAGCTGCTGCGGGGCTGCCAACATCTTCCCAGAGGCCCGCGTCAGGGGATGTTTCTTCTACAACTCCCAGGCCCTGTGGTGCAGGGTGCAACAGCTGCCTGACATCTTGGCACAGTATTCCACTGACCCCGACTTTGCCCTGCATGTGCGGATCTGCTGGCACTGGCATCCCTACCACGGGTGGACGTGCCGGCAGCATGCGACGAGCTGTGGGAGTAGGAGTATGTGACCACCAACGAAGAGGACCTCCAGCTCATGCTGGACTATGTAAAGAACTTGATTGGTCGCTCAGGGCGCCAATGTGCCAGCTTCCCCATCGAGCAGTGGAACTGATATGAGGAGACCGTCCAGGGCCTGGCACGTACCATCAATGCAGTGGAGGGATGGCACAGGGTCTTTAACACCCGGGTTGGTGCATGACACCCCAGCATCTAGCGCCTTCTACATTGCCTCCGGGAGGAGGAGCGTCTGACTGCCCCTGACACCAGCATCTCCGACCGGATCGCTGAGGCACCACTGCCCCATCATCAATAATGTGAACTGGACACCTGTATCCATGCTATTGTGGCAGAGTACAGCACCAAGAGTCACTACGCCTACCTGTGCGGCCTAGCACACAACTTCGCATTCCATGTGTGGCCGCCTGCCTAGTCGCCCCTGGCATGCTCCCCTTGTGGGCCTGTACCATCGCATGTCTGCATGGTCGTGTGCAGTGTACGCCCTCCTCCCTACCCTTTGCAGGGTCACCTTGCCATGGGCACCCAGTCAACCACCGCATCCCTCAAGTCACTCTTTTGACCCAGGCTCCCATGCCATGGCCAGCCCCCATCCATTGGAGCTGTCTGCCCACACATGCCTCCCCCCCTCCACGTGCTGCCGGCTCAGCACTGTAAGTCGTTGACGCCCTATAGGGCTATGCCTCTGGCTGTGCCCTCTCGTATGCTTCCCGCCCACACATGCCCGGTGCGCAGGCCACTCCAGTGTGCATTTTCTGGTCCTGAGGTACTGTTGCCCTGTACCTCCACTGTTGCACCATGCCTGGTGCCATACCCGCCCCACTGCACGCTCCTCCTGCCACTAGCTCTGTCTGTGGCACCCTTCCCTTGTTGCCCTGGCCACAGCGTGCATTACCTCCTCTCCCCTGCAGCTCTCACCATGTGGCAATCCCTTTCAGACCACTTCCTGCTGCAGTCTTTCATTGCGTCGTTCGGCACTCCGGAATGGTCGCACATGTGGCAGTCAATGTGTTTCGCTCACCGTTTCTGACCGCACAGTTCAGGAGGCGCCCATATCACATAAAACCCCGCAAAACTACCTCCTGCTTACTATTCCCAAATCATTCGCCAGGATCTGACCAAAATCACCCCCAGCTGCTGTCAACAGGTATGTTTCTAAATTGGCCCAATCACGACAATCTGCTGCTGTTCAAATGTAAAGCCAACCGCTTCTCCCCCAAAAGCACTGCACTATGCGCAGATCTGCCGCTGCAAGAGTGCTTAGTGAATTCAGAGTGCTGTCACACAGCTGGGGAAAAAAAAGAAAGAATACCGAGGTTGGAGTGTTTAAAACATTACTATGGCTCCACTTGAGAAAGCTTATGGCTCCCCTCATCAATAGAAGTACGATCAGCTGTGCTAGGACAGAATCATCTGGGCGGGCTGCTACAGAGCTGCTCGTGAGTCTGCCGGTTCCACTGATCTCATCTGACAGACAGTACTGAGATGTGCAATAAAAGATTGCAGGGTCAGGAAGGCTGACAAGACTGATAAGCTCATCTGCAAGTAGCCCGTCAGTGTTGTTATCCCTCCTGATTCAGAACACTTTAGACAATATTAAGATATGTAATGTCAAAGATCAGTGGTGGAACTGGCAGTCTCACAAGCCACTCTGGAGCCTCTCAACCAGATTATTCTGTCCTCACACAACTTAACATACTTCTGCGGTCTCCCATGTGCCTAAATCGTGTGCCGAGTATGCAGCCCTTTTACAGTCTTGTCTCACTACTTGCTCTCCAAAGCCTTACTGAACACCTAACAACAGAGGGAACCACAGAATCAGTCAGAGACGAACATGAATAATAATCCATCAACGTCCTGTGAATTTAGACAGAGACTCATGCCCCTGCTATGTAAAAAGTGACACTCCATGCAGCAGCATGTACAACTGGCCAGACCCCAATATCCATTGAAACAAACTACCTAAGCAGGCAGTTGCATACTAAAGTGCGCTCCACGTGGTGGCATGTAGAAGCGCAGTACAGCACAAATATTAATTGAAAAGTGTTGTTTTCAATGTTGCACAGTTGCGTTCAGTTTACATAACGAAGAGTGCTGCGTTAATCTGGACGCACTTAGGCTGGATCAATGCGTCAAAATCAGCAAATTTTACTGAGGAGGACGTTACTAGTGCGTTAAAGCAAACCCGTTTTTTCTTGTAGTGGTCACCCTTCAGTAATTTTGTGTGGCCTCTAACCGCTCTGGTTTCAGGTCTTAAATTCAGACCAACACAATCTATCATATCTTTATTTCCAAGGGCACTAAAGACACAGCACATATCGCCTCTGGTTCGTCTATAGTGGAGGGAACATAAACCTAGTATTTTTAGATGTTCCTTACAGGGTACATCATTCAAGCCTGCCACCATCCTCGTAGCGCGCCTCTGGACCCCCTCCAGCTTCCCAATATATGCCTCAGTAGTTGGTGCCCACAGCTGACAACAGTACTCCAGGTGTGGGTGAACCAGGGACACAAAGTGGCATAACATTCTGTCTCTGCTCCTTATTTATCCTCTTACTGAAGCCAATATACCATACCCTGTCCTTGCTATGTTACTACAGTGTTTATTAAAATGCAGGTTATGGGTGACAACACCCAGGTCCCTTTCCTCTTCCATTGTCGCAAGCTTCACTCCATTTAGGTGATATTTAAATCTGCTGTTGTTCTTACCAAAGTGCATTATCTTGCACTTACTGAGGTTGAACTTTATTTTTACTTCACCTGTTTTTGCTGTCTCATTGATGCTTTCTTGTAGGCCCACTGCCTCTGCCTTATTTGTCACTAAAGATCCAATCTTTATATCATCCTCAAATTTTACCAGCCTTAAGTTGTTGTTACAGATAATGGATTTGACCAAAATATTAAACAATATTGGTCCCACGACGGACCCCTGGGGAACCCCACTTGAGGTCCTAGCCCATTTTGAATAATGACCCTTTATGCCGACTCTGGGTTGTTACTTAACCAAGCAGCTATCCAAGCAACTATGGAATTGTCCAATCCTGTGACTATTAATGACTTAACTAGTTCATTATGGGAGACACTATCAAATGCCTTATCAAAGTCTATAGTGCTGACCTGGCAAGGGTTCAGGAAACCTGCTTCCCCCACCCAGGTACCACTCAGGCCACCGCCACTACCTCAGAGGTAGCCAAGAAAGAGGAGAGGTTGGACCGCAGTGGGCTCAGGGAAGGTGAGGGTAGTGGAACAGAGGCGCATCCCTCCACAATTCATTCGCCACTCTGGTGGCGCATGGTTCCTCTATGGAGGCACCCGCAGTGGGGACCAAGGAGGATGCTGGGAACCTCCACAATGGAGACCCACAGAAGCATGGCACAGGACCCCACAGAGGAAGGAAACAACTTCTGGTGGGGGACTCATTTGTTAGGGGGTAGAACTG
Source organism: Neoceratodus forsteri (assembly GCA_016271365.2). Lineage (NCBI taxonomy): Eukaryota > Metazoa > Chordata > Ceratodontiformes > Ceratodontidae > Neoceratodus > Neoceratodus forsteri. The sequence continues at coordinate 744,140,914 of CM057449.1, forward strand.
GGGAGGAGGAACAGAGGTAAGGTGCCTACCCGGCGCCATAGCTTGGAGGGACAAGAAACGAATCCTCAGGATTGTGGGAGCAGCTGGATGTCATTATCCACCTAGGGACGAATGAGCTGGCTGAGAATGGGATCACAGCAGTGCAACAGGAGTTTGTGGGGTTGGGGAGAGGCCTTAGACAAGTAGCACACAAGGTAACTTTCTCGGAAGTTCTACCTTGTCTATGACATGGATGAGGCTAGGGTACTCCGCACCATGAGATTAAATGACTGCTTGAAAGATTAGTGCAGAGCTCAGGGATTTGGCTTCACTGGGGACTAGGGCTCCACCTGGAAGGATACAGGCCTATACTGGCACTATGGTTTGCATCTATCCAGGAGGGGAACCAGGATCCTAGGTGATGGGTTTAAATGCTTCATTGGCAAGCATTTGAACTAGCCAAAGGGGGAGGCACTGAAAAGGAGAAGGGAAATCCTAGCCCCCCCCCCCCAAAAAAAGAAATCAGGGTAGTGAGGTAAACGCCAAGATAGAGCAATCAAGAAGGAAAAGGGTAGGAGTAAATGGAGAAAAAAACAAAGGCAGTAAGGACAGGGATGGGGCAAAAAGAAATAAAGCCATAAAAAACAAAAAAGAATGGAGGGTAGTGAGTACCAATGCCCGTAGTCTAGGTAAAAAGCTCCCCGAAATCGTGGCTTTGATGGAAGAGGGATGGCTGGATATCATGGCAGTCACAAAAACATGGTACAGAAAACCATGACTGGGATGTCAACATACCAAGGTACACAATCTACAGGAGGGACACGGAGGAAAGAAGAGGAGTAGCAGTAGCTCTATATGTAAGGGAAGGGATCAAAGCAACAGAACTAAAAGGTAAACAGGGAGGAGAGGAGGCACTGTGGGTCACCCTGGAGAGTGGAAATGGCACCACAATCCACACAGGGGTTGTATACAGACCCGTCTCAGGTGGAGGAAATGGACACGGAAATAACAGAAGGCATCCTTAGGATGGCAGAGAAAGGGGAGATATTGCTGATGGGGAACCTGAATATGCCAGATGTTAACTGGAGCACCTTTGCTGCAGCCACATCCTAGAGCAGGGCCATTCTCGATGCCCAACAGGAGGCATGCCTCAGACAGCTAGTTTTGGAACCTACTCGGGAGCAATCTTAGACCTCATACTCTCAAATGAGGAGAGAGGATCTCCAATCTTGAAGTGGGTAGCCATCTAGGAACAAGCGACCACCAAACAGTGTGGTTCACGATAAACGTCTCTGTAGAGTCAAGCCATACAAAAGTGAAGGTACTGGACTTCAGGAAGGCTGATTTTGTCAAAATAAGAGTGCCCCTTAGAAAAACACTAGCAAACAGGCAAGAAGGTGGGGTGGAGCAACAATGGGGAAACATCAAAACAGCCATCACAGAAGCAACAAGCCTTTGTGTGAAGCAAACAAATCAAAACAAAAGAAATAAAAACTATGGTTCTCAAAAGAAGTGGCGGGGAAGATTAGGGAGAAAATGAGCATTCAGGAAGTATAAGGAAACACAGAAGGAGCAGGACAGAGAACTGTACCAGTTAAAGCAGAAGGAAGTGGGGAAGATGGTCAGAATAGCAAAGGCCCAAACCGAGGAAAAAATAGCCAACTCGGTTCAGAAGGGGGATGAAACATTTTATAGGTACATTAGGGAGCAAAGAAAGACTAAGGCAGAGAAACTCAGGCTGAATAAAGAGGAAGGTGGTTGGGCAGAGAGAGACAGTGAAAAAGCAGGATACTGAATAAATACTTCTGCTCAGTATTCACAATAGAAAAGCTGGGAGAGATAAAGAATCCAGTCAATAGAAGCACTCTGGATAGGGGGATTGATATTAGTCCTTTCACAGAAGAAGGGGTTCTGAAAGAACTCTTAAAACTGAAGGTGGATAAAGCAATGGGTCCTGATGGGATTTACACCAGAATTCTAAAAGAACTAAGGGAAGAACTAGTAACACCACGGACTACCTTTTTAATAAATCATGGAAGGATGGTGTGGTACCCGAGGACTAGAGGAGGGCAGATGTGATTCCCGTTCACAAAAGTGGGAGCAAGACAGGCAGGAAACTACAGACCTGTCAGTTTGACCTCAGTGGTAGGGAAAATGATGGAATCACTTCTGAAGGAAAGAACTGTTGAGTACCTAGAAGCCAGTCAGGCTCCGGACAAAAGGCAGCATGGATTCACAGAAGGAAGGCCATGTCAGACAAATCTAACTGATTTCTTTGACTGGGTGACAACAGTAGTAGCCCAGGGAGGGGCAGCAGACATGGCCTACCTAGACTTTAGCAAGACATTTGACACAGTACCGCACAAAAGATTAATAAATTAGCCAGCCTGGGAGTGGGTCCCAGGGTGGTATCCTGGGTAAAACACTGGCTGGACAACAGGACACAAAGGGTAACAGTAAATGGAGTCCACAGTGAAGGAAGGGGGGTTATTAGTGGGGTACCGCAGGGTTAAGTACTGCGGCCAGTACTTTTTAATGTCTTTATAAGTGACACTGCAGAGGAACTAGAAGGAAAAGTATGTCTCTTTGCAGATGACAAAAAGATCTGCAACAGGGTTGATACACAAGGTGGGCCAGAAAGGATGAAATGGGACTTGGCAAGGTTGGAGGAATGGTCAAATGTATGGCAGCTCAGATTCAACGCAAAGAAGTGCAAAGTAATGCACCTAGGAAACAAAAACCATGGGGAAAAGTATACAATGGGGGTGGTGAGATACTGACAACAAAAATGGAAATGGAACTGGAAGTAGTCATATCAGATGACCTAAAGGTGGGCCAGCAATGTGAGAAGGCAGTAAGGAGGGCTGGGGATTTACTGGGATGCATAGGGAGGGGCATCACCAGTAGAAACAGGAAGTTGTTCACCCTCTGTACAGACAGTTGCTAAAACCACATCTAGAGTACTGTGTACAGTTCTAGAGACCCCATCTCCGCAAAGACATACACAGAGTGGAGGCTGTCCAGAGGAGGGCAACCAAAATGGTGCAGGGTCTGCACCAGAAGACATATGAAGAAAGACTAAAGGAGCTTAAGATGCATAGCCTCGAGGAAAGGAGGGAGAGGGGGGACATGACAGAAACTTTCAAATACCTCAAGGGAATCAACAAAGTCCAAGAGGGTAGCATCTTTCAGAAAAAGATGTGGAAGAACAAAGGGGAACGGCTCACAGATAATGTGAGGAAGTATTTCTTCACAGGGAGGGTTGTAGATGCATGGAACAGCCTTCCTGGAGGTCATTACAGAATCAAAAACAGTGGGGGAATTCAAGAATGCATGGGACAGACATAAGGCAATTCTAGTGGGAGGCAGGAAGAAGTAGGGTGTTGATTAATTAGGATCTGCAGCTTATCCGTTAGGTAGAGAAACAGGCAGACTAGGTGGGCCAAGCGGTCCTTATCTGCCATCAAATTCTAGGTTTCTGTGTTAAAGTCCACATACAGAACATCCACCGGTATATCATATTCTAGTGATCTATTAATTGTTTCAAAAAAGTATAACAAATTGATAAGGCATGATCTTCCCTTCACAAAAACATGCTGATATGGACCCTCAAGTCCACAGTTTACTATATGATGTTCTATATTTTTGTTTATAATTCCCTCCATAACTTTTCCCAGAATAGATGTAAGGCTTATGGGCCTATAATCTTTAATGTCAGTTCTGGTTCCTTTCTTATGGAAGAGTATTATTGTTGCCTCCTTCCAATCGTCTGGCACTACCTACTCGACCACTGATTTTTGGAATAGTATACTTAATGGGATACTAATTTCATTACCTAACTCTTTAAAGAGTATCGGATGTAATCCATCTGGTCCTGGCGATCTGTTTATATCTAGTCTCAACAACTTATCCTTTATTCTGGCTGGAGTTTGAACCACGTTGCTTAGCCCCTGTTCCTGTTTGGTAAAATCTAAGTTACCTCCCTCCTAAAAGACACTTTCAAAAAATACATTAAAAACTTTAGCTATTTCCTGACAGTCAATAAGCATCTCGTTACCATTATTAATGGGTCCAACTCGTCTATTGTTGGTCTTTAGACTTGCAACATAGTTGTAAAATAATTTATCTCCCACCTTATTTGCCAATTTATGTTCAAACCTTTTTTTTTTTTCCCTTGCTTTATTAGCTGTTTGAAGAGCCTTAACTTCTCTCTAAAAAAGAACAGATACAGCTAAAAAAGAACTTGAACCTTCCTGTAGGCTCTGTTTTTGGATACAATTTTTGATTCTATTAGTAAACCATGCTAGAATCCTGCCCCCTTGTACATACTGTATTTCTGGTACGGATATACTGATTAACAATTTTATGTAGGACATTTTTTAATAGATGCTAAATTTCTTGTACCCCTTTCCCAGTAAATTCACCTCTCCAATCCCAGCTAGTGAAGATCTTCCTAATATTCTGGTAGTTAGCTTTATCATAAAAGTTTAGTAGTGTGACTCCTGAGGTTCCAGTTTCCATTTCATGGTCACTTCCAGCTAGTTGCTCTCCGTTTTTCACAATATAAAATGTATTCCAGCTTCCATTTCATGGTCACTTCTAGCTAGTGGCTCTCCGTTTTCACAATATAAAATGTCTTCTTCCAGATTGGCAAGTACCAAATCAAGCATATGGTTGCCTCTAGTATTGTTCTTTATTGTCTATGTTCAGGGAAACAATGGCTTCCAGGAACTCAGCGTCCACCTTAGTTTGTGTCATTCACATTTGCCAATTAATAACCTGGAAATTAAAATATCCCCACTAGTACTATTCTATTCACTGCATCTTGTTTCCTTATTTAGTCTAAAAATTCTGGCACTCTATCCACAGGGTTTGAGGGAGGCCTGGAACATACACCCATGATTATCTTTTCCTTGTTATGTGGGATAAGCTTAACCCATAACTGTTCTAAGTCATTTTCATTTTCCTGATCTAGAGGGTGTGCCACAATATCATTTCTCACAGACAAGGTCACTCCTCCCCTTCCCAATGGATCTGTCCCAAAAAAAAAAAAAAAAAACTGGTAGCCTGCAATATCTCTGCCCCATGTGTCATTACGCCACCAAGTTTGAGTTATGGCACCAAGTGTAATGTCCACCTTTTTTTAATACAATTTCTCTTATTTTTCATTTAAACTCCTTGCGTTTATAACCAAGGATTTCCAGTGTCTATTTGGATTTACCGTCCATTCATTTGGTACATCTAGTCTCGGTCTCATAACTCACTCCCATCCCTAGACCCCCTCTTGACCAGTTTAAACAGTTGCCGATAGCCTTGTTTATTTTTAAGGCCAATACTCTCTTCAACAATCTATTCAAGTGCAAACCAACAGGTGCATACAAGTGTCGATAGCTTGTTCAAACCTGCCCAGTTCTCCATAAATGCTTTACCTGTCACACCATCTTTGCAGCCACCCATTACATCTTATTAATTCTTGAGATCAATGTTTCCCAGCTCTTGGGACTGGTAGAATTTCTGAGATTACAAGTTTGCAGTTTCTTGTTTTCAATTTATCCCCAACTTTCTCAAACAACTTCTGAATATCTAATATTTCTCTTTCACATGTCATTAGTTCCTATGTGGAGAAAAACTAGTGGTACACTAGTGTGTTCAAGGAAACCTGCAAGCAGGTTTACATCTGTAATGCCTGCCCCTGGTAAAACATTTAGTTAATTTATTCTTCTTCTTCTCGTTACAAATGATTTTGTCAGTGTGCCTAATTATTGATTCTCGTATTACTACTACTTCTGTTAAAAACTTTATTTGAGGGTGTTACCTGCCCGCTTTTATGTATGTGCAGGTTTGTCTTTCCTTGCCTTACCTCAGAGTAAATGTTTCCCCAGTTTGTGCCTTATCACTTGCTGTTGTTGCCATTACTTCTGGATATTATTTCATGGTGCCTAGTGCAAGTTTGGGGGACCAGTTTTCCTTTGATCTATCCTAAGTGGTTCCCTTTCTAGTTGTGTTTATCTAGTTAGTGTTGTCTCTTTTTGTCCTAGAGATGTATCGTCTTTGTTAAAACTTGCTGTGATGTCATCTCCCTGGCTTCTCTGCTCTGTTAGTGGGTACTGCATTTAATAGTCCTAGTATCTCAAAGCTGTTACTTAAAGTAATTGGGGTATCTTGACCTCGTCTCCTTTTCCTAGGTCCTTTTGGGATCAGACACCATTCATTTTCCACTTAACTGTCTCTTTCTGGTTCGGAGTCATTGGGTGAAAGCTTCCTCTTATCTCTGCACAACGCTTCATTGTTTGCGTCTAGCCTGTTAGTAATATTTTCAGTTGCCTGCAACATCTGCTTACTGTGGTGCACAAACTGTTCTATTTTATTGATTTCACTTTGAATCTCAGCATTACTTTGGTAATCCTTTATCTTAGTTTATAGTTCCCTTATGTAAATACATTTTTACACACATTAAACTTCCTGCTTTATCTCAGAGTAAACATTCTACACCCTATGCATAGCTTCCACTGACTAGCCATATCTACATTGGGAGTCATTGTGATGTAGTTCAAATAAGATTTCAAATACAAATGATCATACATCTTCACTAGGGGCCCTTACCAACTACCAGACCTTCGACCCAATTTCCCGGCTAACCCAGTAAGGCTGTTTTAACTTAGCTATGTCACCTTTGCTGGTGACATTGACGGTCACTCAGCAAGATGATGCTCAAAGGCGGATGCAGATTTATGCAACTAACACCAGAAGCCCGACAGCCCCTTGGAACTTCCCCTCAGTTGGTCCGAGGTGCCCATTGTACATAATATGCTAAATGTGCCCCCTCTCCTAGCAGACCACATTTTAAAAGTAACAGAACAGCGACACGCTTGGCCAGCAGGTTATGATTATTGTATTTTTTTTATATAAAAATACAGTATGTGATTGTCTCGCATAAGACAGCCTGTCTCTGTAATTAACTTCCTTGATAAATTGCATTTTATGGCCATTTTATGACCTGTTGCTGCTCTGAAGCTGAGAAACTAAAATATACATTGTATGACTTCAAAAACAGGACATCACTAAGCTGATTCCTGCCAGACACCTTGCACCTAGGTGAGAGAAATGCAGGGTTTTAAGTCCTCAAAAGGAACTGGCTGATCAAAGGCTCATAATTTGGCAAATGAGTTTTGGGGTGTGGAGAGAGTTTAAGCTATACTGTGTCTCAAATGCTTAGCCATATATTCCATCTTGAAACTGTAGAGACAGAGCTCTCTGATAAGGCACTGAAAGAGGTAATACATTAGATAGAAAAAGTCTAAATGCATTGTGGTACGAATTTTGGTTTTGTACTTTTCTTTGTTTTCTTTTATGTGAGTGTGAGCTCTTTGATATATTGTTTTGAGTTTACATTTTTTCATATTTTTATCTTTTAGTAAAGTACCTATTATTTGAAAGACTGCCTGGGTGCGTTTTTTAAGTTCTTTTTTACATGTAATATATATGTGGTTTGTTTGACAGCTGTTCTGGAGAGCTTGAGGGTGTTACTAAACTGGGAAAAGGTAAGACTATACCAAAGGTCTTTAACAGAGTTTTAAAGAGTTCATTTTGGATACCTAGTTAGGTGCTGTGAATGGGGCCTAGTTTTGGTTGTGACACCCCCCCCATCTTGAATAATGTTGTCAATAAATATGACTGTGTTGGTTCAGTCTGTTCCATAAACCTATATTTAATGAGGTATGACTGGTTGGCCACTGGTTATAATGCCTTTGCATGGGCATCTGTAAAGTATCTGGGCTGCTTGGAGTGATCTTTCCTTTTCTATATCATAATGAATCTGTTGCAACAGTATCCCAGCTTTTCTATTCTCTTTTCTCTGTCCTTTTACTATCCCTGAGCTTTCCCTACCCACACTTTGGCCACTTGTGGGTATTCTGTCTGTCCCTATTCCTCCGTTTCGTCACTTTTAGAGCCTGAATACTTGCCCAAGTAATACTGTGTATGTCCGTTTCTGTTCACTTTGAAACAAACCTTCTCAATATTGTGCACAGGCACTCTGCTCAAACATGAGCACGGAACTTTGCGATAGTGCGAAGTCTATCTGTGTAGTGAGATAAACAAGTTAGCAAACTGCAGTGCACCAGAGCATTGTAAAATGTCCCCCTAGCCGATTCGGGCATACCTAGTTTTACAGGTTTTTACAGCACTGCAGAAGTGACATACATTCAAAGTAAAAGAAAACAGTCTGCAGTAGAACCTCCTGCTAGTAAGTAGACAGTACAGAGGGCGTTTAGCACTGCAGGCAATGTTTGAACATTGTGTGCTATACAAAACAAATGCATAATTGCTTAGGCTTTGTGTTAGCAAGCATAGGTGAAGTTTAAAAGTATTTGTGTAGCTCTGAAGCCCAATGCTTTTAGGTTGGTGCAAATACAGCAAAAAGAAAGAAAATAATTACCTAAGACGCCCTGTTTGGAGTTTGGGCTTGTTAGACACTCAGGACCTCCCTGTAGCACTTCCCATCTTTTTTAGGGCTGGCTAGCCATGTCTCTTCCCCATTTATGACAGTGACTGAGAGGAGGAGCCCGACTCTGACATATTCAGGGTTTTTATTTACCTCTAAAAATTGATTAGTGTTTTGCTCATGAAAGTTCTAAAGCATTGTGAAAATGCCTGGCACTTGCCTCACTGTGTTTAACAAACACAACACTTTTAGAAAACCTATATAAATGCTTTCTGTACAGTTAGTTTTGTCCCAAGAAAAAACTGCTAATCAATTATTTAAAACCCTGACATTTTTCTTTCGTTTTACATGCATTATAATTTGTATTGATGTATTATAATGTACAAGCATTATTTAGCATTTGTATGCAGTGAAATGCGTTTTACACCTCCCTGAAGGTATTGTTAATTTAAATGTCTTTATTGGGAGGAGCCTTTTGGATCACAAGACCTGATACTTGTATAAATGCATCAAGAAAATGTATGGCAAGTGAGTTAGTTACGTAGAAGCTCTAGCCTGCTACTAGGTGGGTGAAGGATTCCATTGGGAAAAGCCATTTTTAGACCCATTTTGTTTTTATATCTTTTACTTTCCGTACTCAGTCCACTTATTTTGTCTGCCGAGTAACAAATTTGATTTGAAGTTTTGCATCCTGAACACTTTGCCTGGACTCCATTTGTTCCCACGACCACAGGTGCCCTTAGGCGAAAGATATTGCATACCCCCAAAAAAGAATATTATCTGAGCCTGTACATTTGGGAAAGCTAGCATAAGGTTCACAGTTTGAATTCCCCCCCAGAACTTAACACCAAAGGTGATTCAGACCCCAAAGCAGACAGGAGGGTTACCCTGTTATCTGTTCACTCTACTGCACTCGGAGGTTGGCACTGTGGGAGCAGAGGGCCTGACTTGCTGAAAGTGTTTGTGACAAACAGCACCTCCGTGTTTCCTGATCCAACAGCCAGTGGATTTTCAGTCGGTGTAAAAAATTTAAGTAGCGTGAAACAGGAAGTAGCAAGCACTCAATTCCGGTTCCCTCGCTACTGCTATGCCCCTATGTACAGAACTCAACACCTTTGACGTATCCTATAGAAACACAGAATTTGACGGCAGATAAGGACCGCTTGGCCCACCCAGTCTGCCCATTTCCCTACCTTATGGATAAGCTGCAGATCCTAGTTAACCAGCAGACTACTTCTTTCTACTCTCAACCCCTAGAACTGCCTTATGGCTGTTATCCTTAAAAGGACACACAAACAGTAGTTGGGCAATAACACTTATTATAAGTCTATTTATTCATGACGGCAATGCTATCCGTGATTGGTTGCCGTGCCGGTCTGAAACCTCTCAGAAGTGACCAGTGCAGTATCGCTCTGCATTTTCCACTGTCACAGCTCCCACAGAAATAGCAAGTAAATCTCTTTTAAAAAGTATCCATCATTGCAATTAGACTTGTAACCACAATAATGACCCCAGAGCCGGTCATTTCCTCGAGATTAACCAGCTGGGTGTGGGTGGCCCTCGGCTACACCTCGAGCAACCCTTCCCCCAGCTGGTAGTTACTCTCTAGGAAATTACAGTCTCTTCGGTCATTATTGCTTAATTAAAATACACCAAATGGTATCTGCAACCCATTTCCATATAGTGTCCAGTAATCTATCCCCCTAGGGACTTCCCCATAGTTGGTCTGAGGAGTCCTTTGCACAAAACATGCTAAAAGTACTCTCTCTGCCCAGCAGAGCACGTTTTAAAAGTAACAGAGCAGGACCTCGGTGTTTCCTGATCCAACAGCCAGTGGATTTGCAGCCAGTGTAAAAAATTTAAGTAGCAAGCACTCAATTCCAGTTCCCTCACTACTAATATGCCCGTATACAGAACTCAACACTTTTGACGTATCCTTAAAAGGACACGGTAGGTGGACATTAACACTTAATAAAATACACCAGTTATTATCTGCAACCTGTTTATCCATAGTGTCCTGTAATCTGTATCCCAAATAAGAACATCCCCTAGCGACTTCTCCTCAGTTGGTCTGAGGTGTCCGTTGCATAAAAAAAATGCAAAAAGTGCCCTCTCTCCCCAGCACAGCACGTTTTATAAGCAACAGAGCAGCACCTCCGTGTTCCCTGATCCAACAGCCAATGGATTTGCAGTCGGTATAATAAAATTTAAGTAGCGTGAAACTGGAAGTTGCACGCACTCAATTCCAATTCCCTCACTACTACTATGCCCCTATGTACAACTCAACACCTTTAACGTATCCTTAAAAGGACACACAAATGGTAGGTGGGCAAAACAATTAAAATACACCAATTAATATATGCAACCCATTTCCATATAGTGTGCACTAATCTGTGTCCCAAATAAAAACTTCCCCTTAGTCTGAGGAGCCTGCTGCACAACATATGGTAAAAGTGCCCCCTCTCCCCAGCAGAGCACGTCTTAAAAGCAACAGGGCAGTCCCTCAGTGTTCCCTGATCCAACAGCCAGTGGATTTGCAGTTGGTGTAAAAAATTTAAGTAGCGTGAAACCGGAAGTAGGAAGCGCTCAATTCCGGTTCCCTCGCTACTACTATGCCCCTATGTATGGAACTCAACACCTTTGACGTATCCTTAAAAGGACACACAAACGGCAGGTGGGCAAAAACACTTAATTAAAATACACCAATTAATAACTGCAGCCCATTTCCACAGTGTCCCAAATACAAACGTCCCCTAGAGACTTCCACTCAGTTGGTCTGAGTCGGTTGTATAAAATATGGTAGAAGTGCCCTCTCTCCCCAGCAGAACACATTTTAAAATCAACAGAGCAGCACCTCCATGTTCCCTGATCCAACAGCCAGTGGGTTTTCAGTCGGTGTAAAAAAAATTTAAGTAGTGTGAAACCAGAAGTAGCAAGCGTTCAATTCTGGTTCCTTCACTACTACGCCCCTATGCACAGAACTCAACACCTTTGACGTATCCTTAAAAGGACACACAAACGGTAGGTGGGCAGAAACACTTAATTAAAATACACCAATAACGGCAGTCCGTTTCCATATACTGTCCAGTAATGTGTCCAAAAATAAGAACGTCCCCTAGGGACCTCCTCTTAGTTGGTCTGTGGAGTCCGCTGCACAAAATATTCTAAAAGTGCCTTTTAAGCAGAGCACTTTTTAAAAATAACAGAGCAGCACCTCCGTGTCTCCTGCGCCAATCTAGCCATTTTTTTCGTAGTTGTGATCTGCTTTAGACTGTAATCGCTAGAGGAGATGCGCAAATCAGTGTTAACTTCTTAAGAATTTGGTCAGAGATAGGGAGGCCCAGGAAAAATAATAAGCCAGCTTGACAGTGGAAACCCTGCTGGAAATTTGTGGGTGCCCATCTGCCTCTGGTGTGTGTGTGGATGCAGTTTACACCATTAGGCCTACTCTGCTAAACTCTGTGTGTGTGTGTGTGTGTGTCTGTGTGTGGAGGGGATCGGATGAGTTTTGTAACCCCCAGGGTTATGCTCCTGCATATAAATCCACTACACTTTATAATTATCGTACACAATGCCTACACACATTTAAGGATTATGCCGGTTTTGAAAAGCGAAATCTTAAAATATATATATAAAAAAAATGCAACCATTACATTTATGGGCTGGGAATAGTCCCATAAAAACTACATGTACAGCTAAGGCAATCCCCGCGACAACCGCCCTATCCCAAGTCCCGCTGTGATCAGTTTACTTGATGGACTAAGTGCTATAACAAATAAAGACCCCACAAAGAAAAATGTAGTATTATTGGAACAGGAGTGCTGATGTGACGTAGTCTTGACGACTAATGTAGAGTCCGCACCTATTTTAATTTCACTATTAACTCTTCCCTAACATCGCTCATATTCTATACACAGAGGCAAATTAAGGTATTTTTAGATTATGGCGCGCGTCACTCCCTTCAGTAATCTCCCCACTGCAAGCCACAAAATGGAGACGACGCCTACGTTCTTCAAGAACCCCGCCTTCGTTCAGTGCGCATACGCTCCTCCCCTCCCGCGTTCTGTGCGTGTACGTCCTTGCCGAGCCCACCCACACTTATTTGCCGTCCTGTCCCAGACGCAAGGTTAGATGTCCTGTTGAATGACGGGAAACGTGGACTATGGCTCTGCAGGGAATGGTATACCGCTTCGGGTCATCTAGTGGGATTCAGTTAGTGGTGCGGCGGATTGTACACACTGAATCCTCAGCACTTCACGATCACCCAGTGGCCGCCGTCCCCCTCTATCCGCCAGTCCTGCCATCCCTCACCGCCAAGAGCAAGGCGGCCAGGCAGCGGCGACGGGAAGAGATTCACAAGCAAATCCACGCTGCTGACTCTGTGCAAGAGAAGCTGCGACTGCTAACCCGAATCCAGCGGCTCAAGTATGTGGTGTATCCGCAGACGTTTGCTCTAAACGCTGACCGCTGGTATCGGCACTTCACAAAGACAGCTTTTCTGTCCGGCCTGCCTGAGTACTTCACTTCTTCCGCTGTAAGCGACCAGGCGGCTTGTCCTAATGACAAGTTCAGCTGTGAAACTAGCGGTGTAGATGTAGGTGAGGTGAGGTCACTGGTCTGCAATGCCATCCTACAGGAACATTTCTACATGAAGAAAAGAAGACCGTTTCTGTACAAGGAGCATGAGCACTTCGTCTCGCCATTCCTCACCAACCTGGTATCCTCTCTGACCAGTATCTTAGCAAAGCATAACCTTTTGCTAAAGGAGTCCAGTTTAGGTACGTGTACAGAGTTACACATTAGAGCGCTAATGGGGAGATCGGTGGGTGTAGGAGTAATGGCACTGGGCGCCGTGCATCAGCACCTAGGCTGGATGTTTTACGGTGCCCAGTGTCGTACCCTCGCAACCTTTTTTCATTGAAATGAGGGATACATCATCAGACTTGGAGATACAGGCTCAATTTTACCTTTACTTGCACGCATTTTTTTTTAATTTAGGGTCTTAGAATGTCATAAATTTCTGATTTATCGTCTGAAATTACAACACGTTTCTCATGGTGGGCAGCGCCTTTTCAACAAGGAAAGTGGTGTGAGGGGCAAACAGGGATGTCCCTCGTTAATTTGCATGATTCTGCTCATTTGTTGGGTAATTTGCATATTTCTGGATTGCTGATTAACTTTTCTGAAGCCTTACCTCTTTCTGCTTATTTACAGGACATTGTCAACATAAGGTGCCCGGTTAATAAGCAATCTGACTGCCTGTTAGAGGTTCACCTGAATGTAATATTTTTTAGGTATTGGAATTTTTGGGTGTCAAGAAAACATTCACAGATTTTAAAGCTCTGCAGATACCGCAAAGAAATCTTTGAAAAACATAATTTTTAGATACAATTCACGTGCATGTTTTATGTATTCTATAGAGTTCTCGTCTCTATTATTTATCAACAAGGAAATTTGCATGAGTATATGATCGTAATCCCTTGGAGTTCATCTACCTCTGTAGCTTACTCCCTATTTCAAGTTATAAACCTGTCTTGTGACATCACAGTCTGTTGCCATGGGAGCAACTGTGATGCAACAAGCAGTGCATCATGACCTCTGGTAGGGAGAAAGCAATAGGGATAGATGAACTCGTCAAAAGCAAAAATCCTATTTTCCTGCAAATTACCACAGAAATAATGGGGAGAAGAAATATAGAACTAATGTGAAATACAAGTCGAACTGTCTAAATATTGTGTATGGTTTGGGCTTATGTATAGGAATCCATGGCTGCTCAAAATGTTGTGCATGTTCTACAATAAATATTCATCAGTCACTCATTAATATTCATCAGGCCTACGCTATCCACCACCTGATTGGTGGAAACAAAGCTCTTCAAACCAGGAATCAAAACAAACATGGCGGTGCCTCTTAGCGAGCGGTATACAGGGACGGGGTCAACACGGAGTGCCAAGTCAACTCTGTGTTGCCAAACCACAATTACGTGTCCCCGTAATAAATGAACTCCTGCCAAAAATCACTCAGGACTAGGACAGGACCAACAAGCATTGTACCAACTAGACTGAGCTACCAAAACAAGCAGCAGCACGATCACAAAGTAGGAAACCTTAGAGACTAAAACTCCACAAATACAACCCGGGAACCATATACTATAACAAATAAAATGCAGGAGCACAAACATAGGTCGATTCAGTGTTTCACTCAAGGTTGATAATGAGCATGGACCTCTAAAGCTGTGCCTCGCGGGTCCCATACGCTGGTATCTCAACTCCTTGATGGAAACACAGGCTCGTTGGGTATGGGTGCCCACACTTTATTCCTTCTGTGTTGAAGTTCTGCATGTGGCAGCTGCACTTTAAAGGCTTATAGGGAAATTTGCAGTCTTGAATGATGAGAATCTATCTACTGATAGTTTTCCTAGTTACCGAGGTTACCACAACTGAGGTGTACTTTTTAATTTTCAGTAGAATCTTTTTTTTTTTTTTTTAACACGGCTGGGTCAATTTGTAAGTTGCTGTGGTGAGAATTAAACTTAAGCATCCATGTGTTCTAGTCAGTAGGTGACACTGCTGTGCAAATGGCTACAAGACCAATCGCAGCACATAATGTACTGCACAGGCCTGCTCTCACACACTGCCATGCCTCCCACCATTTATTGTCTGCTGTAAGCATGTGTGGGTGTGCAGCACTAGACCACCCAAGGTTTAAGAATATCTGGGATTAATAGGGTCAGTGGCTCAGCAGGTAGCACACTCGCCTCTGAGGCTGGGAGATCAGAAGGCTGTGGGTTCTAGCTCCGCACCAGGCACTTGGGTTAATATCCCAATACTGACACTGCAGTGCAGCATGAGGGGGTGCTGCACCCCTGAGGTGCCGTCTTTCGGATTAAACGTTAAACCGATGTCTCATCTGCCCGTTCTGGTGGTAGTTCAGGTGAATGTTAAAGATTCCATGGCACTTCTCTAAAAGAGTAGGGGAATTTCCTCGGTGCCCTGGCCAAATTTCCCCCCATTCACTAAAATACCACCAGCAGCTTAATCTGGTTCAGAGACAGTTGGCATTCATCTGTATCCCCTTCCCCCGGGTCGTGCCTGAAAATGGGCAGAATTTGACTAGTGCACTTACCCGGTCAACAGAAACTTAAAAAAAAAAAAAAAAAAAAAAAAATAGAAGGAACTTTTGGACTGCTACTGTCCAAAATTGTTTTAAACAGGTTAGTGGGACCACTGAACCATCGGTGAACCTTTGAGAAGGGTGAGGTGGAATAAGAGTACTCGGTTGTGTGTGTGCCTGGCAGATTTGTGCATCACAGCATGTGGCAGTGCTATGTTGATTTGCGTTTGTGGCTGCACACAAACATGGTAGTAACTACACATGCTAGCATCTGAAACAGTGATCTGCAGTGTGCCACACTCATACACTGGGTTGGAGACTCTGCCCCCCGTGACTTATGGTGGTATTAGTGTCCCAGGCTACAGACTGTTGAGGAGGGACAGGACAGGAAAGAACGGGGAAGGTGGCATTATACATCAAGGACGGCATTAGGGCAGTGGAAGGGCAGGAGGAGGAAGGGGAGACGGAGCTCCTGTGGGTCACAGTGGATAAACCGATTAGAGAATCATTGAGGCTGGGGTTAGTATACAGATCTATGCAGGGAAGGAGGGGGATAGACAGCTGTTGCAGGCAGTTACACAGATGGCTCTTGAGGGGGATCGTGTGCTAGTGGGGGACATAAACCTCCCTGATGTGGACTGGGAGATCGTGGCTGCAGTATCAGCTAGGAGCAGGGGGATCCTAGAGCGTGCTACAGGATGTAGTCGTACAACAGCTGGTTAGGCAGCCCACTGGGGAGATAACTTGCTGGATGTGGTCCTCACTAATGGGGAAAGTGTGGAAGACTTGGTGGTGGGTGACGTTCTGGGTACAAGTGATCACAGGACTATAAGGTCCAGGGTAAGGACGGGAAGGGAGTCAAATCGGACCACCGCAAAGGTTATGGACTTCAGGAGGATGGACTTTAACAGAATGAGGATATTTAGGGAAGAAATCGCAGGGAAATATATGTGGGGGAGTTATGGGAAACTATCAAAGGGGTAATGAAAGCCACTGAAATTTGCATTAAGAAGGTGAGGAAGAATTAATAAAAAAAAAAAAAAAAAAAAAAAAAGTAGACCATTCTGGTTTACAAGGGAGGTGGCAGAGGTGGTCAGGGAAAGAGAGGGCATTCAGAAAATATAAGATGACACAAAGAAAGGAAGACAGAAGCTTATAGGGAGAAGCGGAGGATAGCATGGGAATAGAAGGAAGGCTAAAGCTGACACTAAAGAGAAAATAAATAGGCCAAAAGGAGGCGAGAACATTTTTTTAGGTATGTGGGGAAAGAAGGCAAGGATACTATGGTTGAAAGGGGTGGGAGGGACCAATACAACTGAGGGGACTTGATAAAGCAGAAGTGCTGAATAGCTACTTCTCAGTCTTCATGAAGGAGGGGTGGGTAGGGGACTTGAGCTGGGGGGCGGAGACAAAAGGTGGATCCTAGCCTGTTAAGCATAGACTGGGTTTGGGAGGGACTAGGCAGGTAAAGGTGGACAAAGCAATGGGGCCGGATGGCTAGCACCCGATGGTACTCTAGGAACTGAGGGAAGAGCTGGCTGCCCCACTGACGATTTAACTTGTCCCTGGATACAGGGTGGGTGCCAAGGGACTGGAGGAGAGCAGATGTGGTGCCACTGCACAAAGGGGGCAGTAAGAAGGTGGTGAAGAATTTTAGCCCAGTCAGCCTCACCTCCGTGGTGGGTAAGGTGATGGAGGCACTAATAAAGGAAAGGGTGGTGGACTACTTGGTGGATATCAGTCTGCTGGATGATAGGCAGCATGGCTTCACAAGTGGGAGGTCATGCCAGATGAACCTAATCGAGTTCTTCAGTTGGGTGACAGGTGGTTGATCAGGGAGGGGCGGTGGGCGAAGCCTATCTGGACTTCAGAAAGGCCTGGCACCGTCCCTCACAGAAGGCTAGTAAATAAGCTGGAAAGCTCAGGGGTGGGACGGAAAATAATCAGGTGGTGGTAAACTGGTTTGGTGGTAAATGGGGTGCACTCCAGGGCGAGGGGATTACGAGTGGGGTATCACAGGGCTCAGTACTGAGACCCCTCCTTTTATACATCAGTGATATAACGGATGGGCTGGAGGAAAGAGTGTGCCTATAGGCAGATGATATGAAAATCTGCAATAGGGTGGACATCTCTGGGTTGGGGGTTGGAGGACATGAGGCAGGACCTGAAGATTCTGGAGGGGTGGTCGGAAACTTCACAACTGAAATTTGGTAACAAAATGTGTGCTGTGATGCACTTGGGAAATAAAAACCTGTGAGCAGCTTACACTCTAGGGGGAGGAAATGAAAACAGCAGCAGGAGATGGGCTGTTGGGAAGGCAAATGGAATGTTGGCGTGCATTGGGAGAGGCATAACTAGCTGAAGGAGAGAGATATACTGATGCCTTTTTACAAATCCATGATAAGGTTGCACCTGGAGTACGGGGTCCAGTTCTGGAGACTGCACCTGTGCAAGGACATAGATGGGATAGAGAGGGTTCAGAGAAGGCAGACCAAGATGGTGCACGGTATGCAGGGGAAGCCATATGAGCAGAGGTGTAGGGAATTGGATCTGTACTCAGTGGAGATCAGAAGGGAGAGGGGGAACAAGACTGAAACTTTTAAGTACATGAAGAGGATCAATGAGGTGAAGGAGGGGGCTAAAACTAGAGGGCATAGCTTAAGATTGGAGGATGGGAGATGTCGAGGCACTGTAAGAGGGCAGTTCCTCATGGAGAGGCTGGTGGAGGCCTGGAACAAACTACCAGAGGAGTGGGGGGCTGAAATGGTAGAGGGATTCCAGAGGGCATGGGACAGACATATGGGGTTGGTAAGTGGGGAGAAGGGGAGGGCCCATGGAAAAGATGAGCGGGGGGAAGGGACAGACTCTATGGGCAATTGGGGTCATTTTCTGCCATTGGATTTCTGTGATTAGTGTAGTCATTTCAGGTGGCAGCAGAACAGTGTGGGTGCAAATAGCCCATTAGTACCAGCTCGACTCAGAGTTGAACTGTTTATGCTGCTGTGGTGTACTTTTAAAGATGAGGGGGGACAAATGGGGTTGAAACAGAGTAGCTGCTGCAGTGTCATAGATGGATAGGGTTGCACTCTGAGCACCAGCATGGTTAAGGAAAGCATCTCGTATCCAAGTTCTTTATACAGGATAAGATTGCTGGATGTGAGCCTTGTTTCACATTAAAAGTTGCAGTCTGTTCAAGTGGAAGGTACTCCCACCTTTCTTCCCCAGTTTGTGCCCCTTCAAGGATCACCACACCACCCTGCTGCT
The DNA here is from genome assembly GCA_016271365.2 of Neoceratodus forsteri. Classification (NCBI taxonomy): domain Eukaryota; kingdom Metazoa; phylum Chordata; order Ceratodontiformes; family Ceratodontidae; genus Neoceratodus; species Neoceratodus forsteri. The sequence goes on from CM057449.1 coordinate 744,159,713, forward strand.
GCAGCCAAATGTTGTTCAATTTTGTTGTACCTAGCCAAGAAGACACATTAAGTGACATACACATAGGCAGTTAGACTGCATTTCTGCTGTGCACCGTCAAACTTAAATTTGATCCAGAGAACAGCATATGTGCTGTTTTGTTCTTTGTACAGCAGCACCTTCAGGGCACAGGAGTACTTTCCTTCACACACTAGCCTCACTTTCAAAGTTATGTCGCTAAGGTGGAACGTGCTCTACCTTCCCCATTTCGCCCCCTTTCAGTCTCTTAAGGATCACCACACATGGCACACATTTCCCACTATGATGCCAGCCAAATGTTGTTGGAATTTGTTGCTGACTAGCAATAATGTATTCTGGCTAGTAATGGAAGGTACATTTTGTTATTACTACACTTGGGCCAATGGAATATTTGTTATGCCAGTGGATTTCTTATTTGGTTTTGGTAATTTAGTTTGTGCACTTGACAAGAAAGGGCCTAAAGTCCCTTTTTTCAGGCAAAACCTACGATAAACCAGCAAACAATAGCTACGTGTCAATTCAGTCCTGTCAGTGTGCTCCATGACAACTTTACTCCCTGCTGTTGGCTCCGGCGTCGATCAGCCCCCTTTAGAAATTGCTCCCAGACAATTTGCCCCCAGTATAAATTTAATAAAATAAACTTTAGGGAGAGCAGATTGGGAACAAATTGTGCAGGGAGACAGTTGACGCTGGAGCTAATACCTGGCATGAGTTGTTGCAGAGCATATTGCCTGTAGTGAATTGACATGTCACCGCAAACAGTAAGTAAACCGCTATCAGTACATAACAAATATGGTGACAATCAAATACAGGTTTACAACAGTACTGATTTTAGGAACACGTAACCCACACAGGGACAATGCATTTCTGCTTTCAGTGGAAAACACAAGTGATAAAATGAAAGCTGCCATTTTTAAATCAGCATTTAGGAGCCAGTTTTTTATAACAAAAATATTTTCACCACTTTATTGTGCAGTGAACCCCACATTGCTCCCCTATATTTTGAGACAAATTTTTGTGAAAAACATGCTGATTTGCCCTCAGTTTGGGGGGGCCAAATGAAAGAATGGATTTTGCAAATGGAATTGGCCATTTTTGAAAGTGAAAAATCAGTGCCTTTGCAAACATGAACACAGCAGGTCAATGGCACATATGTATGGACAGGTTTACAGCTCTACCATGCCGGTTTGACATACTTTATGTTGACCGGCAGTTCACCGACAGGAAGCATGTCGACAGCAAGTTGCGGTCGACATGATTCCTGTGTGTCTGCTGGTCCTGTTTTAAGTCAGGGTGCTTCACCCCCATCCCCCATCTTTTAGATTCTCAACTCCAGTTGGAGTTGAGTCGGGGCGGGGGTGCAGGACCAGGAGACAGCATGCCCCTATTTCGGGCACACCAACACAGCGACCTGTTGGCAAAGTGTTGATTTTTCCGACAGGTGTGTATTTTGCTGTGTTGGTGTCGCCATAAGGGGGGCATACCCATCCTTAGGGCCTGCTGTCTAGTGGGTACAAAAGTTAACTTCTGCACCTGCCATAGCAGCACCACTGCACTACATGTTCTTTTTTTTTCTTCTTCTTCAAAGAGCTTTTTATTCTCTAGGGCCATTGGCTCAGTCTGTGGGTAGGGTTTCCTCGTACCTTTTAACATCTCCCCCAAGCCAGGTGCTACCGAACTGTCCCTTTTAGTGGAGGTCACTACTGAGCTGTGCTTGGAAGTACTATTGACTGTCATTTTGACAGCCTCTGGTTTTCTTCCATGAGGCTTTCCCCATGTAATTCCTGTGGCAGCCCTCACCCAGTGCAGCAGTTTTGAGCACATGCTCCCTGCGAGAGACCAAGCTTCCCAGCCCACCACAAGGTAATACTGCATTAGCAGAACCCAGCACCAGCCTTCCTTAGCTGGGAAGCATTGTGGTGGGCAGAACTCTGTCTCTCCCCAACCGTCTGCACCATGTGTCCAGTGTCCACTTCCGATCCTGGGTCACCATCAGGGCCATGCAAGCCACAGTGCCAACTGGCTGTTTTCTGTGCTACACTTTTAAGGGAGCAAACAACAGAGACTTGGCTCATCTCATTTCAGTCGGGTTGACATAAAATTGGCAGTTTGCAATCTGTGGAGGAACAACGATGGGGAGCTTGTGGCTGCTTCATGGGTAGAATGTGCAGCATTGTGGCTCTGTGCCAGCCTGCTTAAAGGAAGGCTCCTCAGGATGTAAACGTTTGACTCTTAAAAGTAGAACTAGTGCAGTCCCAAGGACGGCTTTTCCACCTCATTCGGCTATACTCTGTCAGATTCTTCCCATGAGGAGGAGGGGCATTTCCCCCCCCCCTTTTTTTTTTTTTATATATACACACACACACCCTAGGCGGACTAAGACATGCACTGGGTGGTAGTATAGGCACAGAGATGGCTGGGTCCAGACTTCATGAAGCCCCTGTTTTTCTGGTCCTGACCCCAACTGTAAATTTTGGGCACTCTGGATATCTGACATTTCCCACAGACTCTCCCTTACATTGCCTCTCTGAACTGCTCTGCCGCCCCCAGCCTCCCCTGAGGACAGCCCTAGACCAGAATGACCCGGCCTCTTCATGCCGGGAGAAGAGAGCAGTCCCCCATGCTCCTGCTTCCCAGCAGACCCCTGATTCTCTTCCCGAACCTGGGTCACCAGCATTGGAAGAGGTAGCATGCTAAGCGCTTCAGCTCTCTTTGCCACTGGGCCAGCGTGGCAGGCTTCTTTAATGATGTGACTCAATTGCAAAATTATCTATAATAGCTGTTTAAAAAAAAAAAAAAAAAAAATTCTGATTAGGAATCTAAGGATGCTGGAAATACATTTTTACTAACAAAGAAAAAAATAGTTTAACAAATACCGCTGCTTTAAGGGCCCCCCCAAAAACAGGCGCGCAAACACAGCTGTCAACTTTCTGGGACATGTGCCTCTTCAGACCCTGGGGGAGAGCCCTACCCACAGTAGTGCTAAGCACGAGCACTGCAGGTCTTGGGCCCAGGAGAAATCATGGTCCTCTTGGTCCCTCAACTCACCCAGCCATTCGATACCTATAAAGCACCCCTCAGCCGACGGGCCGATTTGGGAAGGCGACAGCTATTTGGTTTCCCCTTTGAGCCCATCAGCTTTGACTCCAGTCAAGCAGGCCACCAAGATATTTCTTGAGCCTGTTAACAGTTAGGGTCAAGAGCTCTATTTTCCTGGCCCAGTTCTCCTGGTCCTCACTCAGGAGGATGTGGGTTGAGCAGTATCCCTGTCCAGTCCTCACATGCAGCCTTCACCAGTGGTTGAGCCTTCCAGGTTTACCACAATCAGCCTCAAGGCTTCCCTTCGTCAACCGGCTGGTCAGCAGTCAAAGTTGTGGTCGAGAGCTCAGTCAAGGTGCCGAAACCCCAGGTCTTTACTAAGTGCATGGCTGAGGTGTCGATCCACCTAGGGGTAAGAGTGTGCCCATAGATGGATGATAGGCTTTGGCTAGTCCACCCAGACAGGCATTGGAAAAGTCCAGAGATCTGGCTCTCCACACCTGCTTAGACTTGGGTCTGTTGATCAAACTGGTACCAAGGCAGGCAATCAAGGTATTCATGGCCAAACTAGACTCCAGCGGGCTCTTTGCAGACCAAGCATTTGATCCTGTCATCTTTGGTCATTTCAGGTTGGGATCTCGCTCCATGCTTGGGATTTGCTGAAGCTGCTGGGGTACATGGTGTCCTACATCATCATGGTCCATTAGGCCCACTGGTGCATGCACAACCTCCAGTGGGAGTTGGGCCATCTGTGATCCCAGTGCCTAGGCCACTTGAACAAGCTGGTCACAGTGACCCAGACAGTGTGGGATGCCATCCAGTGGTGGCTGATCCCAGAACACCTGGAGGAAGGAATCGCGCTCATCCGCTTAGAACCGACTGTCGTACTCGGTGATGCACACATCTCGGGTAGAATAGGGAGCGCACCTGTGGTACCACAGAGCCCATGGGTCCTGGTCCCCCATCACCACATAAACCCGCTGGAGCTCTGTGTGTGTGGTTTGTGGCTGGCACTGACATAATTCGCTCCTCTAGTCGGGTCGGGTCTGGCAGGTCCAGCTGGACAACATCACAACCACATTCTACCTGAACGGGCAGGGTAGAACATACTCCCTTCCCTCGTGTCGGGAGGACCCCACCTGGACCCTCATGTACCATTTGAGAATGAGTGCAGATCTCCAAATGATTCGTGTCACAGGAGAGAACAGTCGGCTGGTGGATGCCTTCAGCCGGGTAGGAGAGACATCGCATGAGTAATCCCTGCATCAAGAGGTGGTGAACCAGCTGTTTTCCTGTTGGAACTCTTCTTTAGTGGATCTGTTTGCCTGCTGGGAGAATGCCAAACTGAGGCTCTTTTGTGTTTCCGCCCCTCTTCACAGTCTGGGACATTGTTGGGGGATGCACTCGTGAGGCCCTGGACCCCAGGCCTCATGTATGCCCCCTCCCCCAGGCCTCATGTATGCCTTTTCCACCCTCACTTCCCCTTTGTTCCACAAGGTGTTTGTCAAGGCCCAAAAGGATAAGGCACGAATGATCCTGATGGCTCCAAACCAGCCACAACAGTTCTGGTACTTGGATACCCTCCGCCTCAGCAGCAGACCTCCATGGTGACTGTCTCTCTACCCGGATCTGCTAACCAGATTTCAGGGGACGGTACTGTACCCGAACCTGCAGTTCCTGCAACTCACGGCCTGGTTCTTGAGTCGCTAGAGTTCCAGGCCTTGGCTCTTTTTTGAATGGGGTTCTTCACATTGTGAGGCCTACCGAAAGGAGTTGACTTGCAGATGCTGTGTAAGTAGAAGAGATTTTCCATTTGGTGTCAGGGCAAGGAGTTGACATCCTTGACTGCTCTGTGGCTAGCATCCTGGACTAGCTCTTGTGCTGTTCCCAGTTGGATCTGCGGGTGACGACCCTTACGTTGTGCTTAACAGCTATCTCTACTTATTTGGCATGGGCTGTTAAGCCAGTGGTGGCACAGGAAAAGGTGGTAGGGCACTTTCAGGTTCCTGGACCACCTGACCCCTCCGGTGTATGTGCCACCTCCACCGTCGGGCCAGCTGTGCTCATGGGGAAGCCTTAGGAGCTAGTTCACAAATGTGGGATGTCACACATCATGGAAGATGGCCTTCTTGGTAGCCATCATGTCATCCAGAAGGATTGGGGTGCTCCAGGTGCTATCAGTAGTCTCCCTACCTGGTCTTCCATAGTGACAGGGTCATCCTTACCCCAACCCAAAGTTCCTTCCAAAACTGGTATTGGAGTTTAACCTTAGTTAGTTGATTTAACTTACCAGTCTGCTTTACTAATTCTTCCTCAGAGGCCGGCAACAGGCTTCATACCCTGGACCTGTGGAGGGCACTCTGTTACGTGGAGCACATGGCTGGAGTTCAGGAAGAGGCTCACCAGCTGTTTGCCACTTACACACTGAAACCGCACGTGTCAGACAGGCAACGAAGTGGGAGATTGGCAGGTAGATCCAATCCTTCATAGACCTCTGCTATAGGGTTGCTAGTAGGGAGCCTTCTGTGGGCTTAGGGCTCATTCCACCAGGCATAATGCTTCTTTGGTGACTTGTTTCCAGGGACATCTGTGTCCAGGAAATCTACAGGGCTGCTACCTGGAATTTGGCACGTTTTCATTTCCCACTACTGCATCGAACTTGAGTCATACCAGGATGCCACTTTTGGGACCGTAGTTCTCCGATCTCTGTTCACATAGGGATGCATGCCTTGCCCCGTCCTCCCAGAGAACCGCTAGAAATCTGCCACAGTAGCAGTCTACTGCAGTGCATTTCTGGAAATGGTTGGCATTACCCCGTTTTGCGTAGCATTTTGCTGTGCTGTACCAGCTATCTAATACTTGCTGGTAAGTTGTTTAAAAATTACACTTTGATTGCGATTCTTTAAATCCAGATCCATGGGTCCTGCTTGTTTTGTTCTGGAGATCTGAGAGTTCTCCTTTAAGCACGTGTTTGCCAGAGTACTTCGTTAAGACCAAATGTATTTCACTTCTGTAACATGTTTTTCTAGTGCTTCCTCTGAGTGACCAGTATACCACTTTTTGTCCAGATTTTAATCCACAGGTTAACTTTTACTGGTTACGTGGTGAGCGGACTGTTCCTCGTGGACATCGGAAGCGAAAGGTTGATCCAATCCGGTTTCAAATTGATGACAGACCACACAGTCAGATTAGAGTGCCCAAGCAACTTCCCGAGGTAATGCATGGAAACTTTATTATATATTTTGCTGTTGCATTACAAGCAGTAGCATATGGGATCAGTCTTTGATTACTAAACTAGATGCTTGACCTTTGACATCCCTGGGTTAGAAATTGAGTCGAAGCAGGACCCCCACGGGCATCAGATACTGCATGTCAGTGCAGTAGATCTCTTCTGATGCCAAAGGGAATTTGGGTGTCTTGGTGTAGAAGGTATGAGAAAACTAAAGATTCATTGTTTTTATTGATTTGTGGTTGATTGTTTTTTTTTTAGAAATTGTAAAGTTTGTTTATTTTTACAACAAAATATTTGTAAAAATTCAGTAGGGCTTTTGTTTCCTCTCTATACAAAGCTCGAAACATTCAAACATTTTAAGGGCATTAACAAGGAGAAAGAATCTAACATGTTTTGCTATTAGAAAAACAGCAGGACAAGAGGACATGGCATGAGGTTAGAGGGAGGCCAATTAAGGGGTAATGTGAGGAAGTTCTTTTCACAGTAAGAGCGGTGGATGCGTGGAACGGCCTACCTCAGGAAGTGGTGGATATGAATACAGTGCAGGGCTTCAAACAGGCATGGGATAGGCATAAGTAGCTATAACCCCTCCAGGGTGTGCAGTTGAGTTAATCAGCACCGGGTGCTGTAGGGCAGCACAGGCTTGCAGGCCGAGTGTCCTCACAGCACCTGGGGTGTTGATTAATCCCCAATAACCGCACACCCTGGAGTGGGTTATTGCGCTTATAACATGGAGTCTTGCGTTGTCTGCAAAACATGCAAGGAAACTTGATTATTTTGCAAAAACATGGCAACTATTTTATGTGTTCTGCCACCATGACAATTACTGCTGTGCTTACAATGCTGCATTGAGCACAATATTCACTGATGAGTATGTACCTTGCTATGGCACGCAACTTGAATATTCAGTGGGGGGAGAGACACACACAGACAACAGTAACTTTGAATGACGCAGTCTGTGTGTCTTGATGTCTGTGATGTTCTCATGCTTCCTCGCTCTCTGTTCAGTTTGGGGGAAAACACACTGAAGTTTTAGTCAGCAATCAAAGCACACACGGAAAATACAGGTTACTCACCTGTAACAGGAGTTCTAGGAATGGTATATGTTGTTCATCCACACTTACTGGCAGATTCCTTGCCGCTTTAAATCTTGCCGGAAGGCCTTCAAGCTGGCTCCTCCCACCCACCCGGGTGATAAAACTCTCGGCTCTGCCCCGTGACGCCAGATCTAGCCCACTGGAAGCCACGTCGTGCGTCAAAGCCGGGGAGGTCGGGTGGGTTGTGTGGATCAACAACATATACCATTCCTAGAGCTCTTGTTACAGGTGACTAAACTGTATTTCTAGGGACATGGATATGTTGTTCAATCCACACTTACTGGCAGACTCCTAGCAGTTCTCCGGGAGGAGAGAGGCAAGGCGCACACCCCCTACTTGGGAAGTAAGAACGGGAGAACCGAGGTCCCAGAACCAGCATCCCGGCGTGCCTCAAGATCGACGTGGTAGTGGGTAATGAAGGTGTGTGCTGACTTCCAGGTAGCAGCCCTGCAGATTTCCTGGATAGGGACGTCCCTGGAAGCAACCACCGAAGCAGCGGTATGGCGGGTAGAATGAGCTCTTATCCCTCTGGTAGGCTCCATGCCCACCAACCTATAGCAGAGATCTATGCAGGAGGTGACCTACCTGCCTATCGTCCACTTGGCTGCAGGTCTGCCAGGTGCGGCTTCAGCATAGGTGACAAACAGCTGGCGAACCTCTCCCTGAACTTCAGCCGTCCGCTCATTGTAATAAGAGAGCACTCTTCTAGGGTCCAAAGTATGGAGCCTGTATTTGGCATCCGAGGTGTGATTGGGGTAGAACACCATTAGAGTCAACACCTGGTTAAGGTGAAACTCCGACACCACCTCTGGAAGGAATTTCGGGTGGGGGCCAAGGACAACCTTGTCCCTGTGGAAGACCAGGTAAGGAGACTCAATGGAAAGCGCATGGAGCTGTCCCATCCTTCTGGCTGACGTAATATCCACCAAGAAGGCGGTCTTCTATGACAGGTAGGAGATGTCACACCTGTGCATCGGTTTGAGTGGCTTGCCTATGAGCTTAGCCAATACCAGCAGTAGATCCCACGGAGGTGGGGGTTCTTGCACCGGAGGGGATATGTGATCAAGGCCTTTGAAAAAGCGCCCGACTACCTTCTCCTGCGCCACCGACTGCTTTCTGGCCCGCGCCCGGTAAGCAGAGATGGCTGCCAGGTGCACCTTAAGGGTCGATGACCAAAGCCCTAGCTGAGAAGGGACCACAGGTAGTCCAGAATGCTAGCCAAGGAACAGGAGGAAGGGTCCAACCCCTTATCCTGACACCAAATGGAGAATCTCTTCCATTTGAAGGCATAGCATTTTCTGGTCGACTCCTTACGGGATGCCTCAACAACATTGAGGACCTTGTCGGAAAGACCCAAGGCCTGGAACTCTAGCCGCCCAGGAACCAGGCCGTCAGGTGCAGGGATCGAAGGTCCAGGTAGATTACCTTCCCCTGGTTTACTGACATCAGGTCTGGGTGGGCTGGAAGCTTCCTCGGGAGCCTGGAACCGAGGCTGAGGAGATCTGGATACCAGAACTGGTGGGGCCAGTCTGGGGCTACCAGAATCACCTGCGCTGTGTCCCTCCTCGCCTTGAGAAGCACCTTGTGGATCAAGGGAAACGGGGCGAGAAGAGGCCCGGGGTCCATGGCCTTGAGAAGGCATCCCCTGTAGCGAGCCCTGCTGAGGGGGGGGCCGGCATGAAACAGCCTCAGCTTCGTATTCTCCCTGGAGGCAAACAGGTCCACCTGAGGTGTGCCCCAGTGGGAGAACAGATTGTGTACTACCTCCGGCAGAAGAGACCACTCGTGAGATGCAGCACCTATCCAGCTTAGGGCATTGGCCAGAGTGTTGGACGCTCCTTCCACATGGATGGCTAGGAGATTCACTTCCAGTCTGCTCATGAGAGACCAAGTGCGGAGAGCATCCTTGCACAGAGGCAAGGAGCGCATCCCGCCCTGGCGGTTTAGGTAGTACATGGTCGTGGTGTTGTCAGTTTGGACCCGAACCACTTGACCCCATACAAATGGAGCGAAGGCGGTGAGGGCTAGTCGGACTGCTCGGAGCTCCAGCAGGTTGATGTGGCATCGAGACTCTGGAGGGGACCAGAGGCCGTGGGCTCTGTGCTCCCCCAGATGGGCACCCCAACCCATCAGAGAGGCGTCGGTCATCAGAGTGACCGTCGGCTCTGGGCAGACAAACTGGATACCCTCCTGCAGATGAACTGGAACGATCCACCACTGGAGAGCGTTCCACATTTCCTGGGTCACTATCACTGGCTGGTCCAGAGGACCGGAGCGCTGTGACCATTGGCGGGCCAGTCCCCATTGCAGGGGACGCATGTGCCAACGGGCCCAACAGACCATACTGGTGCAGGCCGCCAGGAGGCGCAGGAAGTCCCGGGCAGGGCGCAGTTGCCCAACCAGAAATGATTGGGCAAAGGAGGAAAATACCTCGGCCCTGTCAGCCGGGAGCCGGGCTGTGGCTCGAAGATTCAAGCTCTGCCCTGATGAACTGAATCACCTGCGTTGGCACGAGTTCCGATTTGGCCTCGTTGATGAGGAGGCCAATCTGAGAGCAGACCTGGAGGGCCAGATCCCAGAACCGCTCTACCTCCGACTTGGAGGGGCCTGCAATCAGCCAGTCATCCAGGTAAGGGTAAACCCAGACCTTTCGGCGCCGCAGAAATGCTGTCACCACTGCCATACAATTGGTAAAGACCCTGGGAGCTGGAGAGAGGCCGAAGGGCATGACCCGGAACTGGTAAAGAGATCCCTCCTCTCTGAAGCGGTGGAATCGCTGGTGGGACGGATGGATGGGGATGTGAAAGAACGCATCCTGGAGGTCCAGAGAACAGAACCACACGCCTCGTTCCAAGGATGGAATGATCTGAGCCAGGGTGACCATCCTGAAGGTTTGAGACCTTAGGAACTTGTTCAGGTCGCGAAGGTCTAAACTGGGGCACCAGCCCCCCATCCGTTTTGGGACCAGGAAGTACCTGGACACAAACCCTGGGTCTGAAGGAGGATCCGCCACCTCCCTGATCACCTCCTTCTGGAGGAGCAGGGCAGTGTCGGCTCAACGAGCCAACAGAGAGGCTGCTGACCCCGTAGCGTGCCCCCCCCCCCCCCGGTGGGGCGCCTGCTCGAAATTCCAGAGGCAGGCCCTTTCCTACCACTTCCAGCACCCAGCAGTCCGTGGTGATATCTGACTAGGCAGAAAGGAAGTGGCGGAGCCGTCCCCTGCGGGGGGAACCCAGGGAGGAGTGACGAGGCTGGGGGCGACACCCCTCAACCCGTCACTGGGCAGGCTTGGAGGAAGGACCAGCTGAGGGACCTCCTGGTCTTCCCTCCCGGCTTCCCGCTGGAGGAAGCTGCAGGCTTGGCTTTGGGGTGCCAATTGCGAGCCTGCTGGCCCTAATGCTGGTGTTGCTGGGCCAGACATGCCGGAGGGGCAGAAGGCCGAAAGGACTTGCGCTGCTGCTGGCGGCCTTTGTCCTTCTGGGCAGACATGACAGAGTCCAAGGTGGCATTGGACTTCTCAATCCTCTGCAAATGACCCTCCACCCTGGGACCGAACAAGTCGGTACCTAGGAAGGGAACGTCTGCCAGCTTATGCTGAGTATCCGCCATGAAGGTGGAGATCCGCAGCCAAGCTCTGCGGCGCAAGGCCACTGCAGCCACTAGTGACCGGGCACAAGAGTCTCCAATGTCAAGAGCAGTTTGGAGCTGCTGCTTTGCCACCGCCCTTCCCTGATTCCGCACCTGCTTGACCGTAGTCTGGAGGTCAGCCGGGAGATGAGGAATCCCCTCATCCAGGGAGCCCATAAGGACGTGGGAAAAGTGTGCCATCAGTACGGCCAAACTGGCCTGACGAAGGCCTAGGGATGACGCAGTGTAGACCTTACAGCTGGTGTAGTCCAGCTTCTTGGACTCTTTATTGGGAGGCTTGTCCATGTCCCTAGCGTTTCCGGAACGCCGGAAAACGCTGTCGGTCACAAGCCCCTCCGCAGAGGGGTGCTCCACAAATCCAGAGAGTGAGCCAGTGGGAACTGCATACTTCCTGGCCATCCTGGCCGAAGGAGCAGGGCAAGAAGCTGGCTCCTGCCGTAACTCCAGAGCTGGGCCAACAATGGCTTCAGCCACCGGCAAGGCATTCGTGGGAGAATCCCTTCGGTCCAGTATCTCCGTGAGGGGATACTTGGCCCGCTTTGTCAAGTGTTCGAGCTTCATCCCAGTAGATTCTGAGATGAGCCGAAGCATACCCATGAACGAGGATGGGCTCTCGTCCACTGACTGTCCACCAGTGGACTCCAGGTTGAGGGGCCTGGGGAACGGGGAAGAGTCATCATCAGAATCCGAGGAGTCTGCAAACAGCTGCCTAGGGCCTGAGCCACCCTCCACCTACCGAGGCCGATCGGGAGTGAGGGTGACCGACAACCGATGGGGCAACTCCTGACCCGACCAAGAATCCTTGGTCGGAGCCCCAGATTTAGGTTGTGGAGGCGGGGGTTCCACTACAGTGGGTGGCGCAGCTGGTTTTGGCCGAACAACCGGCTTCGGCTCCTCGATAACCACGAGGGGTTGTTTCAGCTGCTCCGGTGACAGCCACTTAATGGCCGGGGAAGGCGACGGGGTCTGCGTGTTCCCGGTCAGAAGGAGCTGCTGCCCCAATTATTCCTCATAGCATCGACGCAATTTGCACCGAAGCCTTTCCTCCGAGGAGGAAGAAGACAAGGACGAGTGGCGCCACCGCTTTCCTCGGTACCGAGACCGCCGATGTCAGCGGGATCGGCTGGACCGAAAAGAGGTCCAAGACTGAGACCTTCGGTGTTTCCGAGGGTAGATCTGGGAGGGATCAGGGGAAATGCGTTCCTCCCTCTGCTCGGGAACCTTAGCCGGGGACTCCGGCACAGGAGGCGCAGGCAAGTCCTCTGTTTCCACCGGGGGAACCAGTGAAGAAGGGTTGTCAGCTTCTCCAGTCGACAGCCCGTCCAGGTCGAGAAAAATCTCAACCGCGTCAACGGGTGTCTCAGCCAGCTGACCTGATGGGGACACCGTGAAGCCAGCGGCCTTAGCCGCAACCTCAACCGAAGTCGAGAGTAGACTGTTCGGGGAAGGGGACCTCTCCTGCTCTCACGAATGCCGACGGTGGGACTTACCCTTTGAGTCCTTCTTCTTGGACCGAGACGAATGTCCCGATGGACCCTCACCTTTTGTAGAGAGGGATTGGCAAAGCTCCTTAAAAGAAGCTGTGTAGGAGGAGCCCAAGGAGAGTGGGATAAATGCCGCAACCGAGGAAGACGAAGACGCGGCCTGGGCCGCCGCCGCCTCCTCGAGACACCGCCCAACGGGCCTCCTTTGACTTCACCGGAGGAATACGTCTCTCGGGGCACCCAAGCTGAAGTCTGGCAGCACGGTCTTCGAGGACGTTGACCAAGAAGGACTTGCACAATTCGCAGGTCTGTGGATCGTGATCGAGCCCAAGGCAGTAAATGCACGTGGAGTGCGGATCGGTCCGAGACATCTTCTGCTGGCATGGGCACCACCGAAATCCGGGAGTCGACTTATCCATCGCAGCCGTGAAGGAAGAAACAGATCGAAGTCTAGAAGATTTAAGAATAAGTTTTGGTTTAACCGATGAGTTTGGATCCAAGCCTAAAACGCACAGCGCTAAGGAGGGAACCTGAGCTTCCAAGCGGTAAGGAAGATCTGGCAGCATGGGGCTAAACCGAGAGTTTTACCACCCGGGTAGGTGGGAGGAGCCAGCTTGAAGACCTTCCGGCAAGATTTAAAGCGGCAAGGAACCTGCCAAGAAGTGTGGATTGAACAACATATCCATGTCCCTAGAAAATCAGATTCTTACTAACAAAGCTCACAAAAAATATATGTAAATATAATTTCACAAATTCAACATGTTTAGAAACCAATATATAACATAAAAACAGCATTCTTATAATACAAAAAGTTGGAAAAGTGGAAACAGACTATATCAAAATTACAATAACCATATATTCTGAGGGGATTTAGTCAAAAAACAGTGTCATTTTTTTTAAATACGGACAAATGTCTATTTGAGCATTTAAACCTGGGCTTGTATTAGCCGTAACTTTAAAATCCAATAATTCTCCCGTTGTAGCACAAGGTTATTGTAATCTCCTCCCCTTGGGTCACGGCGTATTTTATCAATAGCCATAAATTTAAACTCCTGTAAAAGGTTGTCTTTTGCTGTAAAAATATGAGCCGCCATGGCGTAAGAGTCATCTTTCCTTTTTATGGCTCTAATATGTTCGCCCACTCTAATCTTAAAATTTCTAGTGGTTTTACCCACATAAAAAGCATTGCAACTACAAGTTGCTAAATATATGACGCCATCAGTGCTGCAGGTGATGCATTGTCTAATTTCAAAAGATGTATCACTGTTAATGCTAGAAAAGTATCCCCAGAGATATAGTCACAGTACATACACTTTTTACACTGAAATTTCCCTTGCTTTTAGATAATCAGCATTCAGGTTCTTTAGGTTTAAAATGGTTGTGAGTAAGTAAATCTCTTAATGTGAGAGCCTTCTTGTAACACATTCTAACTGGCTTTGTAACTAATTCTTTCAAACGAGACTCAACCCCCAAAACATGCCAGTGTTTCTTTAGAATAGTTTCATAAACTCTGGCTTGTGCTGAATATTCCGTTACAAAATTAAATCTGTCTTCCAAATCATCTTTGGCAACATGGACGTCAAGTAATATTTCTCTATTGATGTTTTTAACTCTATTATGGGCTGTTTGAGTATACATTTTACTATATCCTCTCTGTGTTAACCTCGTAGTGAGGTCTTCTGCTCCATTTTCAAAATCTTTTGTTTCAAAACAATTACATTTAATACGTAAAAATTGCCCATATGGAGTATTGCTAGCCACATGTGCTGGATGACAGCTACTGGCTAGTAAAATGGTATTGCCATCTACTTCCTTCCGATAAATATTAGTTTTTAAGGTGCCATAATCTGTTTTTTTTGGATGATTAGATCAAGAAAAGTTATTTGCTCTTTAGAAGCAAAAGACGTGAATTTAAGATGGGGGTTAGTACTATGTAAATACGTTACAAATTAATTAAAACTATTTGTCACCTTGCCAAAACACAATGATGTCATCAGTATAACGTTTCCATAGCAACAGGTTGTTCATGAACATATTGGTCTCACTACCGTGAATAAAATCCTGTTCCCACTTGACGACATATAGATTCGCTATAGAAGGAGCACATGTTGCTCCCATAGTGGTCCGCTTAATTTGAAGAAACATTTCTTGATTAAATAAAAGTGTTACATTTTAAAACGCACTCTAATAGTTTTAACACCAGTGCAGTCAGTGGGGGTGTACGATAAATAGTCATTTTCAGAAAATCGATTTAAAAAAATAAATAAAATAAAAAATACTACTGAATCCAAAGCTCCTTCATGGGGAACATTTGTGTATAGCGACTCAATGTCTAGTGTAACTAATAAGGTCACACTTTATATTTGCACATTTTCAATAATATTCAAAACCTACTTAGTATCTTGAATATAAGAAGGTAAATTCTGCAGCAAAGGTTTCAAAAAAGAATTGCATAATTTAGACTGGTTCAGTTAAAGACCCTATACCACTAACTACTGGTCGTCCTGGTGGATTACTGTCCAAATTCTGTGATTTTTTTTTTTTTTTTTTTCTGAAACCTTTGCTACAGAATTCCCGGGATGCCCACTCCTGGTGCCAGATGCCCTCTCCCCCCCCCCCTTAGTCAACTGACCTCGGGGTGCCCAATCCCCAGGTCGGCATTGATATCCCCACAAACACACTTACAGACACACACACACAGTAGTCTGACACACTGAAGCCCACCCCAGTGTGCGAAAATCCATTTATTTTCACCTATAAAAAAGAAAACAGTCCCACAATGTATTATTTTTTTTATTTTTTTTTTTTTTAAACCTGGAAAAAAATGGTCCCTCGTCACTCCCACCAGCCCCTAACCCACACCCTCCCTCTGTGTACTCCACCTCCCCACACCCCCCTCACCCATGCTTACCTCCGGGGGTCTGGCACTTCAATCTTCTATGGACCAGGAACACGTCTGTACTCTTAAAAAGCCAACCGCAAACTGAAGAAAATCAAGGTAAGCCCTATAGTGGCAATCAATGAGGGGGGTTTCAACTTGGGTTGGGATCTCGGCTATTTTTTTGAGTTTTGGCCCCACATTTTCAACATGGGGTTCTTGGGACCCCACCTCAATCCCAAAAGGTAATTTTGCGGCCACTGTGTGGAATCACCTTTCGGGACCGATTAACGAAATGATAGTGCCACTGTTCATTAGGTGCAGTCCCAAAAAGCACGTTTGGTGAAAAAATTCCAAAGAATGACTGCATTACGAGTGAGCGTTGCGCAGTTTGTATCACGCTTGTAACCGTCAATTTAAATTTTTTTTTTTTTTTTTTGATTTGTTTTTCCGCCTCGTGCTCTGGTGTCCCCAACTCCTTCAGGTTTCCAAGGCTCCCAACTTGCCGACTATCCTCTTCTCGAGCCTCTCCATCCTCAAATCGCAGCCAGCCCCTGGGATATCCTGGCACATCCCTTTCGCCAGGCAGGTCCCTCTCTTCAGAGAGGGAAGGCACCGGGGGTTGGGGTCCCAGCACACTAGCTGTTAGGACCCATGGGCGCTGCTGAGGTAGAGATGGCTTCCTGGAGGTTCCAGCGGCATCGGGGAGCAAAAGCCATCATCCGGTGAACACCAGAGCTGTTTTCCAGTTTTCGATGCTCCCCTGCAGTGCCTCACGTCACCACCGGGGGCCGCTGATGAGTGATGCGTCCCTCTCCCCCACCCCAGGAGAGGAGCAGTCCTCCAGATGCTCAATCCTCTCCTCCCCTCTGCCGACCCCTGGCACCCAAGTCTGTTCCCGAACCCGGTCGCTGGTGTGGGTTAAGGTAAGGCACCAGCGCCTCAACCCTCTGTGCCACCGGGCCAGCATAACTTTGCCAATTTTTAATATTTTCACTCCGATTTCCAACACTGCCATTTTTTTTCACTCCTCCTTATGAACAATACAGCTGTCATTTTTTGCATCCTGCCTGAAACGTGTTTTCACACCTGTGGTGCAGAATGGCACAGACGCTGTGCAAAATCAACTTTTGGGACAGAATAATAAAATCACAGTGCCACTGTTCATGAGGGGAGGTCCCAAAAAGGCTATGTTGAAAATTTGGTTAGCAAGTGAGTTGCATGATGCCATCTAGCTAGTGGCTGCACGCCTGACCCACTCCTGTCTACCCCGCCTGTAACTGGCAGCTTTTTCGGTCCCTATCCACCACTACAACTTTAAAAATGACCTCTTCTACCCTCTGTAAGGCATCCAGTCATTGATTCATCCCGATTTCTGATTCTGCTTCTTTGGGATGAACGCCAAGATTTGGCAGGCCTTGCCATCGCACATGTCGCCTACAACCCTGGAGAAGGGTAGTAAAAAGGCCAGATGTCATGGGGCCTCCTCCGCCCGCACCACAGCTCTACCCTCACAATCCTCACCATTATTGGAGGAACATTTTCTGGCCGAGATGCAGCCTCTAAGAGATCTCATGCAAACCTTTGCAGAGGAATTAAAATCTTTGCAGGGAGACTTAAATCTAACAACGAGGATGGTGAGAGACGTAGGGGCCTGAAATACGTGTGTAGAACGATGGAGGGACAGTACTGACACACAGCTCACACATTTAAAGCAAATGCTGGCCATGATGGAAGGGAAGCTAGAGGATCTTGAAGGGAGAAGCAGGCGCAATAACTTGCTTATATTTGGTTTACCAGAGGAAGCTGAGACATCCTCCCCAGTGCTGTTCACTCAGAATCTGTTGGAAAAATTTGCGGGTCCCTCTCCCAGCCATCCTTGTTACGTTATAGAGAGGGTACACCATTCCCTACAGGCTAGGCCGCAGCAAGGTGCGCCTCCACGTCCACTAATAATAAAATTGCTAAACTTTCTGGACGAGCAGCATGTGCTTCAGAGATCGGGGGAGCTAAAGGAGATATCCTGGGAGGGTCAGCGCCTTTGCATCTCACAAGACCTTCCAGCCACAGTTTGACAGAAGAGGGTCACGTTTCATCCAGTGGTGACCAAGCTTCTGGCAGCGTCCATTAAATTTTAGAATGCTATACCCAGCCAAACTGCAGGTGTTCTGTAAAGAAAACTGGCATTCGTTTTAAAGTGTGGAACAAGTTACTGGGGATCTGCAGCGCCTGCTCCCTGATCTTTTCAGTGTCCCCTGATCTGTGTCCACAGAGAACTGGTCTATGGGCAAGTCTACTGTTATGCATGCTGAGTATTTGGTAGTTACTATATTTGGGCTATGTAGCAGACTTATGTTATTTTGACTGGATCCCGTAGAGGAGCAGTATGATCCCCTTCTCTTCTCCACCTTTGTTCATATGTTTGATTAATAACTATCTGATTTAACAACATCTGTCTTGTTGTGCCTGAGATTTTGTGCAGCTGTTCAAGTTAGCCTGTCAGGGCAGTCGGATGTAATATATTTAAAAGGGATGGAGACTATTACAACATAGGAACTCCCAGTCTGCTTCGTGATTTAGTTTTAGTTTAAATTGGACTGAGACTATTCCCCGAGACATGGTCTTTATCAATGCGGGTTTCTTGGTCCAGAATATGCATTATATTGTTTAATACTATTTTGGTATAAGATCTGACTTGGGGTGGTCCATTTGTTCTGATAATTTCCTTATCTATTTCAGTGTTTGTTTTCATAGGGCTGTTCGGGGCGGAGAGGTGTGCTGGTTTGTCTGCAGGGCTGACATGAGCTATAAAGGGGGGGTTGTCTCTCTCCGAATAGAATGTAATTTATTTAGCTCCACCGCATGGGACTTTGCGGAGGAGAGATTTTTGTTAGGTGGAGGGGGGCTTCTTATAGTTCATAATTTTTTTTATTTTGGGGGGGCTTGGGATGTATAGGGGAGGGTCCTGGAACAATAGATTTTGTTTTGGACGGGTTTAGAGTTTTGTTTTTGTTTTTCCGCCTCGGCAGCACTACTGGCGGGGGCATCCAGCTGTTGACCTGGAGAGCAGCAGGCTCACTCGCATGTCTGGTCCAGCGCGGCCGCCCCAACCCACTGGAGGGCCTCCCCATGCCTCTCCAAGCCGGGTTGGACCAGACCCCCAGCGTGATTCCACGAGAGTCCTCCAGGCTGGTGGAAGTGCGACCTATCAAGCTGCATGGTCGCGCCCTGCCATCTTTTCCTCCAATTGTCCCCAAGAGCCGGCAGTGCAATGACGTACAGCACATTAACTGACATCTTGTCATGCTCCCCCCTACTGTACACTGCAACTGTGCTGCCCCCGGTCATCAACAGGGGCCGCTACAGCGCAACGTGCTTTCCCTTGCCCACCCCAGAGGGAGGAGAGCAGTCCTGGGATGCTTGATCCACCCTCTCCCCTGCTGACCCCCAGCGGCCCGAGTCTGTTCCCAAACCGGGGTCGCTGGTGTGGCATCCAGCGCCTCAACCCTTGGTGCCGGCGGGTCTAGAGTTCTAAGGGAGTACTGTAAGACACCTACTGATGATGTGTATGGCTAATCCTTTAAAGATTGCATCTTGGAATGTTAAAGGGGAAAGGTCTCTCCTTAAGAGACATCAGATCCTCAAGCACTTAAAGCAGCTCCATTGCCAGATCACTTTCTTACAAGAGATGCACTTGTTAGCAACAGAGTCTACTCTGCTCTGAAGGCAATTTGTGGGGCAGGTATTCGGCACGGGATGCGCCTCTGCAAGTAGGAGTGTGGCTATCATTTCCCAGCAGGTCTCTTTCCAACACAATCAAACCATTGCTGATAACTAATGACAGATGTGTCTTTGTTAAAGGGCTACTGGACCACACTGAGCTCATATTAGGGTGTGTATGTGGTCCTAACCAATCAGATCCCTCTTTCTTTGTGGATCTCGCTTGTCAAATCTCAAAGCTTCCCGCATTCCCCCTAATTACCGGAGTGGTCTGGAACATTGCCCCCACACAGGACCTAGGTAGATCTGGAGCCTGGAGAACAGAGCTGTCTTCCTAACAGTGCTCTTTTCAGGATATGGTTCAAACCCTAGGGCTGTGTGACCCATGGAGGCTCCTGCACCCACAGGATCATGTGTTTACATATTATTCTCCAGTCCATGGTTCCTACTCTGGGTTGGACTTTATCCTTCTCAGCTCTTCCCTTTTCTTTGGTATAATTGAAGGAGAGATTGACCCTCAGGTCCTCTCAGCTCAATCCCTGGTATGGCTCACGCTTGTTCTCAGTCCCAACAAGGAACAAGATAAAATCTGGAAGTTTAATAATCAAATACAAACTGATAAATCCCCAGTAGAGCGGATCAAGGATCAAATTACTTTATTTGACCAGCAAAATTCGGGCTCTGTTGAGAGGGTGGATCTGGAGTGGGCTGCCTGTAAGTGCTATATCGGGGGGGAAATTATTCGTAATGCATCTAAACAGAAAAAGTTCAGGCTGCTTTGGCGGAAGATCTCCTCCAGCAGATCACTGCTATTGAAAATATCCTTTCCCCTCAAGCCTCAGAAGATGCCCTGCAGGAGCTCACAATTCTGCATAATAAATATGCAGCCCTGATGAAAGGGAAAACTGAGTATGCCCTCCTAAAAACTAAAGCAGAATATACTGATCAGGGGGATAAGGCAAGTCACCTATTGGCAGTCCGACTGCAACAAGTGGAGTTTTCCAGGTTGGTAACAACTATTGGAGCCAGGAATGGATCCCTGTTGTCATGCCCACGAGAAATTAACCGGGAATTTGCCATCTTCTATGGAGAATTATATGGTTCATGTCCCTCTACTAGGTCTCAATCTGACCTTTCATCATACCTTCAGCAGTGTGACCTCCCTCACTTAACACAAGACCAACAGTCTTTGCTTTCTCAGCCTATTACTGCTCTGGAGATATGCCAGGCCATACCCAGTCTGTCCTCAGACAAATCCCCTGGCCCTGACGGTTTCACCTCTAATTTCTACAGAGTCTTTATAGAACAACTGCTGCCTCTGTTGTGATGTTTCTTTACATATATTCATGAGAATGGGATTTCTGACCCGGGTCTTCTGGAAGCCCTTATTGTAGTGCCCCTGAAGCCAGACAAGTCCCCAGAACTTGTGGGTAACTACAGACCTATCTCCTTAATTAATTGCGATAATAAAATACTGGCTAAAATTTTGGTTACCAGGGTACTCAAGGTGTGGGAAGGTCTTCAGACTCAGAAGCAGGTGGGATTTGTACCCAGTAGGTCCTCCTTGGACCATTTCCAGAAACTGTCGCATATCCTCTCCGTGTCCAGGGGAGTGGCTATTCCCATGGCTTTGGTTTCCCTGGACACAGAGAAGGCTTTTGATCGAGTGGACTGGTCCTTCCTGTACATGACTCTGAAGGCATTCGGCTTTCCCCATCTGCTAAAGTCTATTATAATGGGGTTTTCTCTGCCTCAGTTCCCCTTGGGTCTGGTACATGTCAGGGTTGCCTGCTCTCACCTCTTCTCTTACTTTATATCTGGAACCCTTACTTTGGAAACTTCATATGTCCCCAGAGGTAACTGGTATTCCAGTAGGCCCTAATGTTTTTCTGATGTCTGTGTATGCGGATGAGATCCTGCTCCATCTTGCCCATCTAGATACTTCTCTCCCAGCGGCTTTTAAAATCATTGAAAAATATGGTATCTTTTCTCTTTATAAACTTAATCTCAGCAAAACTGAAATCTTCCCCCTTACAGTAACAGTTAGCTAACAGGGAGGTCTTGGCTCGGAGTATGACCTGGTCACCTCAATCAATCAAGTACCTGGGACTATTTTTGGCTAAAGACCCTATCTTTATGCGTAAGCTTAATCTGGAGGACTTGTTGCACCGGGTGCAACAAGACCTGCATCGCTGGGGTCGAATTTCAGTTATTAAAATGAACGTGCTCCCAAGAATGTTTTATCCTTTTCATATGTTGAATTTCTGGTTCCCACTGAAGTGGTTCCAGAAATTACATAGAGTGATCACAAAATTTATCTAGCAAGATAAAACCCCTAGGAGGACGTATTTATATATTTAAAAAAAAAATGGCAGTGCCAAAATGTATGGGAGGCATTAAACTTCCCGAAATTATTTTTATTTATTTTTTTTGATTTATTGCTTTTCTAGTCAGTTTAGTAAACCATTTTAGTGGGTTCTACCCTCTTCTGTTGGCCCTCCAGCAGGATATAGGCCTCCTTGGTTGGAACTGGAAATTCATTTGCTGCAACAATATGGTCTTGATTTATCATCTTTGCGATATACTCCTTGGTCTAAGCTCCCCATCGGAGTTAGTCGGTTATGGGAATATCACTTAGTGTACTCACAGTTTTGGGCCCTGGTAAAATCTCCCATCTCAAAGGACATCTCCCAACCTATCTTTCAGAATTTGAATTTTAAAATTGGAGGGCAGCCCATCAAAATGGCCTCGCCTGCTTCCTTCGGAGCCATCGCGGGTGAGGGATTTGCTGGACACTGGTGTTTTGAAGTCCTCAGTTACATTACTTCAAAAATTTGGTTTAAGCCAGAAACCTATTTGTAACATATTTCAATTAAGATGCGTTAATGCAGTGCTTTGGCCAGGGGTCCTGGACCACGGATTTTTCTTTTTTTGGGGGGGGGGGGTAATTCTTCCTCTTGTTACTCAGAAGCATGCTGTGTCTTCCCTGTATGGGGTGCTCTTCTTTCATTATGCTTCTGAAATTGATGGCACTGCGCCATATTGGGATCATCTTTTCCCCTTTCCCCACGGCAGTGAACGAGTATATGGGAAAGTACTTACCGATATGTGGGGCAACATGGACTGCGTCTCACGCAGTTCAGTATTCTGAATAATTTGTATTACACCCCACAGAAACTGGTGTAAATGGGGCAGTTGGTTGCACCAGATGCAGAAGTGAGGAAGGGTCCCTATTGCACATTTTCTGGTTATGTCTCAAGATTCCACCTCTGTGGAAGTATTAGAGCGTAGGTCTGATCCTCTGCTCGATCTACAGGGGCTGTTTAGACGAGAGATATGTATATTGGAGGATATGGCTTCTGTTCTAGTACTAGAACATAGATACTTCTTGGCACTAATCTCTCACTCATTAAACTGATACTGGCTAGACCAAAGCTCAGATTTCTTACCAAGTGGTTGCAAGAGCTGCTATCTAATTTGCAGGTGGAGCACATGATTGCCTACTTTCGTGTCAATCCCAAGGCCTTTGATAGGAAGTGGGGCAAATTGTACATTCTGTATACACTGGTACTAAGTAGAAAAGGGTCCAATTTGGACTTCAGGGAGGCCTATCGACTCTGGTTGTATGTTGTATTGTGTGAGGATAGTCTGCTGGTTAAGCTCCTGACAGTACTGATTTGGGTGGTTGCTCCGGGGGTGAGGTGGAGGGATGTGATGGGGGGATGGAGGCTTGTATGCCTCGGGCGGGGATAAACGGACAATATTGTTACCTAATTTCTTCATGTCATGTTGGTGTATCGTATTTAATCAATTAAGTATA
Source organism: Neoceratodus forsteri (assembly GCA_016271365.2). Taxonomy (NCBI): domain Eukaryota; kingdom Metazoa; phylum Chordata; order Ceratodontiformes; family Ceratodontidae; genus Neoceratodus; species Neoceratodus forsteri. The sequence goes on from CM057449.1 coordinate 744,182,649, forward strand.
CCAAATTAAAAAAAAAAATATTGGTGAGCAAATTCCAAGAATACACTGCATTACAAGTGTGCATTACATAATTTCTATGCATGCTTGTAACCATGCACTTTTCATATTTTCCTCAGATGTTCAAGCATTGCCATTTTTCACACCCCCCATGAGCAGTACAGATGTCATTTTTCACATCCTGCCCAAAATGTCTTTCGCACGCAGCTGTTGCACCAAATGACACATTTGCTGTGCGGAATCATCTTTCAGGATTGAGTAACAAAATGATAGTGCCACTGATCATGAGGTGGGGTCCCAAAAAGCCCATATTGAAAATCTGAAGTGAAAATACCAACAAACACCCAGGGCATTAGGGTTTCCAACCATAACACCCCACCCTGTACAGACTGACAGGTGTCAAGTGTGACTTGGAATCATCGGCCGTAATGCTCACACCATTACACCCCGACCCTGCTGCTACTGACAGGCATCGAGGTGTGCCTCGGGGTCTTGGCCCTTACGTTCACCCCATTCTCCTATGCTGCACCCATCTCTGCTTATTTCCTTGTGGAATCGGGTTAGCATAAGGGCCAAGACCTCAAGGCACCGTGACACCTGTCGGTGTCTGCTAGGTGGGTGAGTGGGTGTGAGCATTATGGCCCGAATTAAGGCACCCAAACACCCTGTCTCTGCAAGGTGGGGTGGAGTTGGCGTCGGTTCAATACGTCACTGCCATTCCTATTATGTATCTCTCTAACTCATGCAGTTAGTAACAGTGCCAATACAAGCAAGCAGACATTTGGCATTGACAAATGCTTGTTGGTGTTTTGTCTCCTCAGTTCCTGTGAAGTGGGTCATCCATCCATGTGGCTTTGGTTGACGCAGCATGCACTGGGTGCATGTACCACCAGTTTTGTGGGAGCAGACTCCTCAGTCTACCACAAGGGGCCGCTGTGGTCCAGGGTACACACCATCCATACACCAAAGTGACTCTTCTTCAGCTCTGACCACCATGATTGCACTTTCCCCAAGTCTGCTACCCAATTGGGGTTGCCGGGCTGGCACAAGGACTCATAGCACTTCCTCTGGGCCATTCGGCAACCCCCAAGTGATGTTATTTGGGGAAGGGAGCGAAGTCCACTTTTTGTTCTCTTTCTGATAGCACTACTCGCACTTTATATGCTTTGTACCACTATCAATTAATGAGTCACTCATGTTTCTGTAGTTTGTCGATGATTAAACAAAATGTAACGTTTGTTTGAATTCTTGTAATGCCTAAAATGTATTTAACACTGGGAATTCATTCTCTAGTGTTGCTAGAAAAGGCATTTTATAGACCTCGACAGAATTCATGGTAAGTCTGTAATTACTAGTGTATTAAAACGTTTGCTGTGATTTCTTAAATGTGAACTGTATATTTTTCAGTTTCTACCTCTGGAGTATCCAGTTTCTGCAGAAGTTCCAGTCATCAGTCTTGAACCAGATAGACTACCGCTGTTTCAACGGCAATATGACAACAATATCTTTGTTGGTAATGCTTCATTTTGTATGATAACTTAGTAAAGTTTTAAAACAAGGTTTTTTTTTGTTTTGTTTTGTTTTTTTTTTTAACTTGGACTAGTGAAGAGCAGCAGTGGACCATTAAGAAGGTGAACGTGGAAAAGGGTCTGATGCAAGAGGGGATTGTATTTCTGGCAGAGCCTTCTGACAGAAAGGATGTCTGTATGCCCAAGGTGGGCTGTTCTGGTAGCAGGAGAAAGTAGGTGATACTGGCCAGGCACAGCAGTTGGGGGATTTAAATGGGGGAGGGAGCACATGGAACACAGAGGGAAGAACAGTGAAACATGGGAGTGCCACAAGAGTAAACTTTGGGGGGGGGATACATAGGGGTAATATAATGCATTTCAGATGTGGGACAGTGTCCAAGTCTATCTGGGTTGAGCTAGGGGAAAAAGAGTATCCCTTGAGAGGCACTGTAGGCCCTCAGCTGCTCAGCAGAGTATGATGCTAGCTGTTTCGAAATTTATAAGAGCTGCCATATTGGATGTAGTGAAGAACATTGGGGACTTGGATCTTTCTGGTCATAGATGGGTGTCTAGAGGTAGCTAATGGCAGGACAGAGATGGGATTCTAGGGACATGGATATGTTGTTCATCCACACTCATTGGCAGGTATCCTTGCCGCTTTAAATCTTGCCGGAAGGTCTTCAAGCTTGCTCCTCCCACCCACCCGGGTGGTATAACTCTCGGCTCCGCCCCATGACGCCAGATCTTCCTTACCGCTTGGAAGCTCAGGTTCCCTCCTTAACGCTCTGCGTTTGAGACTGGTTCCTATTTCTCCGTTTGCGGATTTAAAAATAAATTTTGCAAAAAGACTTCGATCTTGATCCCTCGGCTGCAATGGACAAATCGACTCCCGATTTCAGAGATGCCCATGCGGCAGAAGATGTCTCGGACGGATCCACACTCCACGTGTGTCTACTGCTTAGGCCTTGAGCACGACCCGCAGGCTTGCGACCTGTGCTCATCTTTCTCAGCTTCATCCTCGAGAACCGTGCTGCCCGATTGCAACTGGGCCGTCGAGAAGCGTTCCCTCGGTGAAAGTCAAGGAGGCCGGTTAGGCGGTGTCCGGCGGGCTCGGCGGATCAGCTCGGCGGATGATCGCTTCGAAGAAGGGAAGTGGCCTTGAACGTATCTTCCTCGGCAGCGGCATTTATCCCGCGCTCTCTGGGTTCTTCCTACACGGCTTCTTTTAAGGAGCTTTGTCTGTCCCTCTCCACTAAGGGAGAAGGGCCTACGTCTGCTGGACCTTATTCTCGGTCCAAAAAGAAGGACAGGGGTAAGTCCCTCCGTCGACGCTCTTGGGAGCGGGAAAGGTCCCTCTCCCCGAGTCGTCGACCGTCGGCTTCGGTCGACCGCTCGGCTTCGGCCACTGGCCTCACGGTGTCCCCGTCAGGTCAGTTGACCGAGACTCCCACCGACGAAGTCGAGATTTTTCTCGACCCGTTGGACGGGCTGTCGCCTTTAGCAGCCGAGATTCCCCTCTCCCCGGTTCCCCCGGGAGGAGTTGAGGATCCCGTGGGCTCGCCTGTGCCTCCGGTTCCGGAGCCCTCTGATGGACCATCCGAGCCGAAGGGAGTGCCGGTTCCGGCCGACACCTCCCCGCACCGACCTCGGAAATTCCGGGACTCTCAGTCTCGGTCTCGGACCTCTTCGCGGTCCAGCCGATCCCACCGTCATAGGCGGTCTCGGTCTCGGCACCGCGGTAAGCGGCGTCGCCGCTCGTCCTCGTCCTCGGACGAGGGAGGCTTCGGCGTAAATTACGTCGACGGTACGAGGACCTTATGTTGCAACAGCTCCTCCTGGCCGGGAGTAAGCCGACCCCGTCGCCTTCCCCGGCCATTAAGTGGCTGTCACCGGAGCGGCCGACACAACCCCTCGACTTATCCGAGGAGCCTATACCCAGGCCGGTTGTTCGGCCAAAACCAGCTGCTCCACCGATTCCGGTGGAACCTCCTCCTCCACAGCCACCAATTGGGGCTCCGACCAAGGATTCTCGGTCGGCTAAGGGTCTACCCCATCGGCTGTCAGTTACCCTCACTCCCGACCGACCTCGGCAGGTGAAGGGTGGCTCAGGCCAGAGGCAGCTCTTCGAGGACTCTTCATAGTCCGAAGAGGATTCCTCCTTTTTCTCCAAGCGACTGGACTTGGAGTCTTCAGGAGGTCAGTCAATGGACGATAGCCCGTCGTCCTTCCTAGGACTGCTTCGGCTCATCTCGAGTCCACGGGATGGAGCTCGAACCCGTTTCAAGCGGGCCAGGTATCCCTCACGGAGATTCTGGACCGAGGATTCTCCGACGGAGGCCTTTCGGTGGCGAGGCCATAGTGGGTCAGCACTGGAGCTTTGGCAGCGCCCTGCTTCCTGCCCTGCGCCTTCGGCCAGGATGGCCAGGAAGTATGCGGTCCCTACCGGTTCCTTGTCCGGTTTTTCGGAACACCCCTCTGCTGAGGGGTTGGTTACCGACAGCGTTTTCCGGCGCGCCGGCAACGCCAGGGATGTGGACAAACCTCCTGACAAGGAGTCCAAGAAATTGGACTATGTCGGGCGAAAAGTCTACGCTGCGTCCTCTCTCGGCCTTCGTCAGCCAGTTCGGCCGTCCTCATGGCACATTTTTCTCATGCCCTGTTGGGCCCCTGGATGAGGTCATCCTCATCTTCCGCCGATCTGCAGACTACGGTTAAGCAGGTGCGGGACCAGGGCAGGGCAGTGGCCAAACAGCAGCTCCAGACTGCTTTGGATATAGGGACTCATGTGCCAGATCGGTGGCGGCCGCGAGTGGCTGATCGTCGGCGAGGCTTGGCTGAGGATATCCACCTTTACTTCGGATACCCAGCACAAGTTGGCGGATGTTCCTTTTGGGGACTGACCTCTTCGACCCTGGGGTGGAAGGTCACCTGCAGAGGATCGAGAAGTCCAATGCTACCTTGGACTTGGTCTCTTCCGCTCAGAAGGACAAAGGCCGCAAACCACAGCCTAAGCCCTTTCGTCCTTCTGTGCCCCCGGCGCTCCCGGCCCAGCAACGTCAGGGCCAGCAGGCTCGGCCTTGGCATCCCAAACCCAAGCCACCGGCTTCCTCTAACAGGAGGCAGGGAGGAAAAGGCCCAGGAGGTCCCTCGGCCGGTCCCTCCTCCAAGCCTGCCCAGTGACGGGCTGAGGGGTGTCTCCCCATTCCCGTCACCTTACCCCTGGGTCCCCCCGTGGGGGGACGGCTCCGGCACTTCCGTTCCGACTGGTCCGCTGTTACCACGGACAGGTGGGTCTTGGAGGTGGTGGGAAGAGGCCTGCCTCTGGAATTCGAGCAGGCACCACCCTTCAGAGCCGTCGCCCCTCGGGGGGCTTCGGGGTCCCCAGCCTCACTGGCGGCTCGTCGAGCCGACATGTCTCCTCCTCCAGAGGAGGTGATAAGAGAGGTGGCGGACCTCCTTCAGACCCAGGGTTTGTGTCCAGGTACTTCCTGGTTCGAAGCGGACGGGGGCTGGTGCCCCATTCTCGACCTACGACCTAAACAAGTTCCTAAGGTCTCGAACCTTCAGGATGGTCACTCTGGCTCAGATAATACCCCATCCTTGGAGCGGTGTGGTTCTGCTCTCTGGACTTGCAGGGCGGTTTTTCACTGTACCCATCCGTCCGTCTCACCAGAGATTCCTTCGCTTCAGTGGAAGGATCCCTTTTCGAGTTCCAAGCCATGCCCTTCGGCTTGTCTCCAGCTCCCAGGGTCTTCACCAAATGCATGGCAGTGGTGACAGCATTCTCAGCGCGGCGGGGTCCGGGTGCCTGCCACCTGGACGACTGGCTGATAGCAGCTCCCTCCAGGAAGGAGGCGGAGTGGTCCAGAGATCTGGCCCTCCAGGTCTGCTCTCAACTGGGCCTCCTTATCAACGAGGCCAAGTCGGAACTCGAGCCAAAGCAGGTGATTCTATTCATCGGGGCGCAGCTTGACTCTCTTCGAGCCAGAGCGCGGCTCCCGGCGGACAGGGCCGGGGTTCTTTCCTCCTTTGCCCGATCATTTCTGGTTGGGCAATTGCGCCCTGCCCGGGACTTCCTGCGCCTCCTGGGTCTCATGGCGGCCTGCACCAGCGTGGTCCGTTGGGCCCGCTGGAACATGCGTCCCCTTCAATGGGGACTGGCCAGCCAGTGGTCACAACACTGCGATCCTTTGGACCAGCTTGTGTCGGTGACTCAGGGGATGTGGAACGCTCTCCAGTGGTGGACCGTTCCAGATCATTTGCAGGAGGGCATCCCGTTCGTCCGCCCCGAGCCGACGGTCTCTCTATCGACCGATGCCTCTCTGATGGGTTGGGGTGCCCATCTGGGGGAACACCGGGCTCATGGCCTCTGGTCCCCGCGGGAGTCCCGATGCCACATCAACCTGCTGGAGCTCCGAGCGGTCCGCCTAGCTCTCACCGCCTTTGCTCCGTTCCTCCGGGGTCAAGTGGTCCGAGTCCAGACGGACAATACCACGACCATGTTCTATCTAAACCGCCAGGCGGGGCCGCCTCCATGCTTCTATGCAAGGAAGCTCTCCGCATTTGGTCACTCGTCGCCAGCCGGAGGCGGATCTCCTAGCCATTCATGTGGCAGGAGCCTCCAACACCTGGCCGATGCCCTGAGCCGGATAGGGGCTGCATCCCACGAGTGGTCTCTCCTGCGGAGGTAGTACAGCATCTGTTCTCCCATTGGGGCACCCTCAGGTGGACCTGTTCGCCTCAGGAGAGCACGGCTGAGACTGTTCCATGCCGCCCCCTCAGCAGGGCTCGCTGCAGGGGGATGCCTTCTCGAGGCAGTGGACCCCGGGCCTCTTTTACGCCTTTCCCCCATTTCCCTTGATCCACAAGGTGCTTCTCAAGGCGAGGAGGGACAAGGCGCAGGTGATTCTGATAGCCCCAGACTGGCCTCGCCAGTTCTGGTACCCAGATCTCCTCAGTCTCAGCTCCAGGACTCTGCGGCAGCTTCCAGCTCGCCCGGACCTGCTCTCAGTCAATCAGGGGAAGGTGTTCCATCCGGACCTTCAATCCCTGCACCTGACGGCCTGGTTCCTGAGCGGCTAGAGTTCCAGGCCTTGGGTCTTTCCGACGAGGTCCTCAATGTAGTTGAGGCGTCCCGTAAGGAGTCGACCAGAAAATGCTATGCCTTCAAATGGAAAAGGTTTTCCATTTGGTGTCAGGGCAAGGGCTTGGACCCTTCCTCCTGTTCCTTGGCAAGCATCTTGGACTATTTATGCTCCCTTTCTAATCAAGGGCTTAGGTCGACGACCCTAAGGGTGCACCTGGCAGCCATCTCTGCTTCGCAGGCGCGGGCCGGAAGCAGTCGGTGGCCAGGAGAAGGTGGTCTGGCGCTTCAAAGGCCTTGATCACATTTCCTCCAGTCGGGAACCCCACCTCCGTGGGATCTACTGCTGGTACTGGCAAAGCTCATGGGCAAGCCATTCGAACCTATGCACAGGTGTGTCTCTCTCACCTGTCGTGGAAGACCGCCTTCTTGGTGGCTATCACGTCAGCCAGAAGGATGGGAGAGCTCCAGGCGCTCCATCGAGTCTCCTTACCTGGTCTTCCACAGGGACAAGGTTGTCCTGCGCCCCACCGAAATTCCTTCCGAAGGTGGTGTCGGAGTTTCACCTTAACCAGGTGTTGACTCTGCGGTGTTCTACCCCACTCACCTCGGAGGCGAATATAGGCTCCATACTTTGGACCCTAGAGGGCGCCGCCTATTACAAAGAGCGACGGCTGAAATTTGGGAGAGGTTCGCCAGCTGTTTGTCACCCACGCTTGAAGCCGAGATCTGGCAGACCTGCAGCCATGGACGATAAGCAGGTGGGTCACTTCCTGCATAGATCTCTGCTATAAGTTGGCGGCATGGAGCCTCCCAGAGGGATAAGAGCTCATTCTACCCGCCATACTGCTGCAACGTGGCTGCTTCAGGGACGTCCCTATCCAGGAAATCTGCAGGGCTGCTACCTGGAAGTCAACAAACACCTTCATTACCCATTACCACATCGACCTTGAGTCACTCCGGGATGCTGGTTTTGGGGCCTCGGTTCTCCAGTCTCTCTTTCCCAAGTAAGTATTGGGGGTGTGCGTCTTGCCTCCCTCCTCCCGGAGAACTGCTAGAGTCTGCCAATGAGTGTGGATGAACAACATATCCATGTCCCTAGAAATACAGGTTACTCACCTGTAACAGGAGTTCTAGGAATGGTATATGTTGTTCATCCACACTACCCACCCGACCTCCCCGGCTTCGACGCACAACCTGAGCTTCCAGCGGGCCAGATCTGGCGTCATGGGGCGGAGCCGAGAGTTATACCACCCGGGTGGGTGGGAGGAGCAAGCTTGAAGACCTTCCGGCAAGATTTAAAGCGGCAAGGATACCTGCCAATGAGTGTGGATGAACAACATATACCATTCCTAGAACTCCTGTTACAGGTGAGTAACCTGTATTTTTTGTCCACCTTCAATGACTGCTTTCTTGTCTTTTCGCTAGTGACCAAGGGGCTGGATCAGCAGCCTGAAGCAGGCAGTGCAGAATGTTTGGGATTTGTTGAAGGTGCCAGAAAGCAGGGGGTCTGCATCCCCTGTAAGCAATAAGTGCCAAGAAATGCCCCCCCAACAATGGCCTAAGACACCCGAACCTGAATATAAAGAACATATAAGACTGCTTGAACAATAGTGGGAGGAGTTAAAAGCAGCACTGAGGGACTGCAAGATTAGAACTAAAACTAAGGAGGCACTGGAAGCTGGGATAGCAGTAGGAGCTGCAGCCGCACCAAAACCGCCTTGCACTACATAAATGGAAGGTGAAGGAAGGGATTGGGCCTCTGAAAACAAAGGGATAAGAGGGAGCCTGGGGCAATTGTTGAGCTGAATCTTTGTCAGTGCAGGTATGGTGCTGGAGGACAGTTGCCAGTGTTGTCTCTGCCTTCAAAAATAGGGCAAACTAAGGGCTGGCCTGTCGGTTCAGCGGTTGGATTTCCATCTGCTACACCGGCGACCCGGGTTCGGGAGCAAGCTCGGGCTGCCGGAGCGTCGGCTGGGAGGAGCCGGCTGGAAGCGCCCCTGACAGCCTCTGCCTGCTCTGGGGAGGGTTGGAAGTAGCTCGGCATTTGCTGACCCCTGGGGAGGCCGGAGGTGTAGCATTACACTAATCGCGCCTGGGTGTCTGGCCCCCAGGCAAGGTGTGGGGCTCAACAACATTTCTTGAGGCAGCTAGGGAAGGGCATCGCAGATGTCGCGGTCATGCCTTGATGTCCGGGACGCGTGCAGCCCACAGAAAATGGGGGTGGACTGCCACCTCCGGGAGCCAGGAGACATGCCCACAATGCGCCACGCCCGCCTAACAACTCCATACTGGACGCAACGGTGCTCTAAGGAGTTCGCCCCACCTTGTCCACACTCTGGGGGTTAGGCGTGGCTTCATGGGGTCTCTTGAGACCGCTTTGGGTAGGGTGTCAGACAGTGGGATTTCTGCCGTGTCTATCCTGATGGGTCGGGGATGGCAGGCTGGGAAGGCGAATAAACAAAGATTTAAAGAAAAAAAAATTAAGCAAACTAGGCTGTCCTGATGGCTCTGTGGCAGCACACTGCACTGCCCTGCTGATGACCTTGGTTCGAGAGCAGACACCGGTCACAGTCAGGAGATGGGCCAGACTGATGTCTTGCCTTGGCCGTAGAGGGTTCACAGCACATCAGGCACTACAACTACCTCTGCAGAGTGGTCAGGGAGCCGTGTGGCTGTCCCAAAGCCAACATAAACATTGCTGTAGCCACAGGGAGGAGAGTGGTTGTGGGAGAAAAAAACTGGGAGAAAATCCTGACTGTCATCTGCATTAAGGCTTTGACCCAAGCAAGGTATATTTGTTCTTGTCTACAGGGTATTTCTTTAAGCAGTAGTGGGGGCCTTGGATACAAACCTATATAGAAAACTGATGGTCGTTCTCAGACTTGGGCATCTACATGCTGGTTTAGCCTAGCATTAGTGCTGGGCAGTGTCCTGGAATTCATCATCGGGACAGAATAATGGAACACTTGGTTGAGTCAAGTTTCTCGTTCGCTCTCAGCATGCCCTTGAGGAACAGATTGTGCCAAACCAACCAGATCCCTTACTTCATGATGATGACCTGGAGGTGAATGGGGCAGTGCCATAGACATAGCCTGTATGGGCTTTTGATGCATGAAGCATGCACAAGGTGGATTGCTAACTGGCTTGTGGCGCAGGCATCGGAGGATTGTAGTGGCGGGCACTACTGAGTGGAGAGAGGTACCCAGCGGCATCCCTGGAGTCACTGCTGTTCATTTTTGTCAATGACTTGGAAGCTGGGACTTCAGCAGACTGCTGAAGTTTGCAGATAACACTAGACTGGCCAGGGTGGTGGACTCCCTTGAGGATGGGGACTAACTTTTAGAGCACCCCAACAAGCTAGACAGTTGGTCAGACTCGGGTAGGACCTACACACTGTGGTGCTTTTCTTGCTGCATTGAAGTAAAAGACCTGAGGGTTATAATAGGGGGGGGTGGGGGCATGACAGGCGGTGCGTGGCTGTTGTCAAGAAGGCTAACAGAATACCTGGATGCACTTTTGGGGGTGGAGTAGGGGAAGTAATTCTCACTTTCCAGGGCCTTACTCAAGCCCACCTGAAGCACTGTTTACAGTGCTCCATTAGTGCAAGAAGGACATTGAGGCAGTCAGAAGGGTGCAATATAACGTCACCGTAACGGTCAGGAATATGGCAGAAAAGAGCTGTGCATTTTACTTCTGAGAAAAGGAGGTCAAGGGGGTCATGATATCATACTTGAGGGTATCGTCAGGATTGAACAGTCTCATATGTTTAATCATTCTTCACCAGCTTGTCTTCTCAGATGCAGTTTTGCATTTCAGTAGTACTAGTGGGGGAGTATTTGGGACCACTCTCTGTCTACAAGATGTTTAAAAGGGTAGCATACAGGTTAGTGCTATCCATTATCAAGGGATAGATTCACAGGGCAGCTAGAAGATGGGGTAAAAGAAGACTAATGCTGACGCAGAAGACGGGAAGGGTGGTGTGCTGTAGAGAGTGTGGAGCAGCAGTGATCCTGGGGACAGTGGGAGGCAGGGGTTGCCCAGTGTGCAGGAAGATGACTTTTGTTTTTAAATAGATGAGGTATAAATGGTAAAGAAGGACATGGGAATATTGGCAGGAGGCAGGAGAGATGGGCTGGACAAGTGGAGGGGATAAAGAATAGTAGGAGAACATGGACTGTAGGGGTCCAGATGCAATGGGAACATTTACCTTAGCAGGAGGGGAAGCCTCCGGAGGCATGTTATAGGACCATAGGGGAGGGTTCAGCAAGTGGAGGGTTCGGTGCACTTGTGATGATGACAACAAGGAATCGTTTCCAGCAACTGAGTGCGGTAGGAGATGGGGTGACATACGTGGGACACTGATGAAGGAGGGCAGATGGTCTGAGGAAGGGGTATCCGGGGAGTTTGCACTAGATGCAGAGGCAGATGGGAAAATTGGAATTGGAGGTGATGTCCAGGGGAAGGATAAAGGTTGGAGACAAGGAGGGAAGAGTTCAGTTGGAGCCGGAGAGGCAGATAGTAGCTGAGGAGGAGGAGGGGACAATAGGTATTCAGAGTTTATAGCAAAGGAGGAGGGAAAGGGATGGCAGTGGGGGCAGGGAGTAGTTCCAGCAGGTTTGGGGAAGACTAAAGGATGTCAATGGGGTGATAGGACTGGGGAATTCAGTAGTGAAGGGCATCAGCCGGACTAAGAGAAGGTAGGAGAGTAGTGTGCGTCCCAGGTATGACAGTAGAACACACATGCTTGATGGTAGGCCCACGCACATGGGATTGCAGGAAGCCACATGTGGTAGTTCACCTAGTTACCAGCTGTATGTGAGGTATGGACAGTGTAGGAGAGATTTAGGATGGTAGGGAAGGTTAGGTCAGTAGCCTTCTCTGAACTGCTGCTGTGCCTAGTGCCAGCTCAGCTAGGAAAGAGAGAAACACAGAATCTGTCAGCAGATGAGGACCATAAGGCCCACCTACTGTAGTCTGCCCATTTCCTTACTGCTGCAGCCCCAGATCTTATCTGATCTGTGGCTTTCTTGCTCTGCACATCTCCAGGGTACCCTCATGTCTTTCCCATGCATCCTTGAACCTCTGTATTGTTTTCACACCCACCACTTCTGCTGAAAGGCTGTTCAATGGCTCCACCACCATTTCAGTGAAAAAGTACTTCCTAACATTGCCCCCGAGCCTTCCACCCTTCAGCCTCATATCATGCCCTCTTGTTTTTGTGCAGAGTTTTCTCTGAAATATACTTTTCTAAGGTCATGGATATGTTGTTTAATGGACACTGTCTGGCAGGTTCCTTGCTGCTTTAAATCTTGCTGGCAGGTCTTCAAGCTGGCTCCTCCCACCCAACCGGGTGGTAAAACCGTCGGCTCCACCCCATGACGCTAGATCTTCCATACCGCTTGGAAGCTCAGGTTCCCTCCTTAGCGCTCTGTGTGTTGTAGACCTAGATCCTAATCCTTCAGAAAATAATTTTAAAGTTTACTAAACTTAAGTCTTCATCTTTCCTCGTGGCTGCAATGAACACTAAATCTACTCCCGGCTTCTGTTGGTGCCCTTGCGGGCAGAAGATGTCCCGGACCGACCCGCATGCCACGTGCGTTTACTGCCTGGGACTTGCTCATGATCCGTGAGCCTGTGATCTATGCAAGTCCTTCACGCCTTGGTTCTCGAGGACCCACGTCCACTTCAACTGGGCACCCCGAGAAACAGTTTCACCGCTGAAGTCGGGCGAGGGACCGTTGGTCGGTGTCTGTGGGCTCCGAAGAGCAGCTGGAGCAGTTGATCACCCTTGAGGAGGAAGCTGCTCAGGCCGCGTCGTCGTCTTCCTCGGTGTCTGCGTTTATCCCGTTCTCCTTGGGCTCCTCCTACACTGCTTCTTTTAAGGAGCTTGTCAGTGCCTCTCCACCAAGGGAGAAGGGCCTTCAGGGACTCACACGAGTAGGTCGCAGAAAAAGGACCTGAAAGGTAAGTCCCACCATCGACGTTCATGGGAGCGGGAGAGATCTCCTTCCCTGGACCGTCTGCTTTCGACTTTGGTCGAGGTTGCATCTAAGGCCGCTGGCTTCACGGTGTCCCCGTCAGGTCCGCCGGCCGAGACACCAGTCGATGCAGTTGAGATTTTTCTCGACCCGTTGGATGGGTTGTCTTCACCGGTTCCCCCAGTGGTTACCAAGGACTTGCCGTGCCTCCTGTGCCGAGGTCCCCAGTCAAAGACCCTGAACTGAGGGACGAGCGGATTTCCCCCGGCCCCTCTTCAACCCACCATCAGCGACCCCGAAGGTCTCGGTCCTTCTCCGTGTCGGGTAGATCTCACCGACATCAGCGGTCTCTGTCCCAGCATCACGGAAAGCGGTGACGCTGTTCGTCCTCTTCAGAGGATAGGTTCCAGCACAAGTTGCGTCGGCACTATGAGGACATGATGTGGCAGCAACTCTTGCTGGCCGGTAATAAGCCGACTCCGCCGCTTCACTGGCCATTAAGTGGCTGTCGCCACGAACGAACGAAGCAACCCCTCGCTATCGTCGAAGCCGATTCCGGCACAGATTGCTCGGCTGAAACTGGCTGCTCCACCCACTGTGGTGGAACCACCGCCTCCACAACCCAAGACTGGGGCCCCGACCAAGGATTCTCTGTCAGGTCAGGGCTTGCCCCACAGGTTGTCGGTCACCCTCACTCCCGACCGGCCTCGGCAAGTGGAGGGTGACTCAGCACTCAGCAGCTATTCGCAGACTCCCTTGAGTCTGACTCGTCCTTGTATTCCAGGCCCCTTGACCTGGAATCTTCTGGGGGTCAGTCAGTGGACGAGAGCCCATACTCGTTCTTGGGAATTTTTTTGCTCATCTCAGACTCAGCTGGGATGCAGCTCGAACTCGTACAAAAATGGGCCAGATATCCCCCTTATGGAGATTGTGGACAGAGGGCATTCCCCCATGGAGGTCTTCCCTCTGGCCGAGACCATCGCTGGTCTGGCCCTGGAACTGTGGCAGCGGCCTGCATCCTGTCCTGCGTCTTCGGCCAGGATGGCTCACAAGTACGCAGTCCCCACCAGTTCCCTCTCTGGTTTTTCGGAGCACCCCTCTACTGAAGGGCTGGTAACAGACAGCGTCTTCCGGCACTCCGGAAATGCTAAGGACGTGGAAGAGCCCCCCCAAGGAGTCCAAGAAGCTGGACTACTCGGGACAAAAAGTTTATGCTGCCTCCTCCCTAAGTCTTCGACAGGCTAGCTCAGCCGTGCTGATGGCACATTTTTCATTCACCCTTATGGGTTCCCTGGATGAGGTGCTTCATCTCCCAGCTGACGTTCAGACAACGGTCAAGCAGGTGCGGGATCAGGGAAGGGCAGTGGCCAAACAGCTCCAAACTGCTTTGGACATTGGAGACTCTTGTGCCCGGTCAGTAGCGGCCACAGTAGCCATGCGCCACAGAGCTTGGCTGCGGATCTCCACCTTCACAGCGGATACCCAGCACAAGCTGGCAGACATTCCCTTCCTGGGCACCGACTTATTCAGGCCGGGGGTGGAAGACCACCTCCAGAGTGTCAAAGTCCAGTGCCACCTTGGACTCTGTCACGTCTGCCCAGAAGGTCAAAGGCCACCAGCAGCAGCGTTAGCCCTTCCGCCCCTGCGGCACGTCCGACCCAGCAGTACCAGCAACAGGGCCAGCAGGCTCACGCTTGGCGCCCCAAGGCCAAATCTGCTGCTTCCTCCAGTAGGAAGCCTGGAGGGAAGGGTCCAGGCGACCCCTCAGCCGACCCTTCCTCCAAGCCTGCCCAGCGACTGGTTGAGGGGTGTCGCCCCCAACCTCGTCACTCCTCCCCGGGTTCCCCCCGTGGAGGGACGGCTCCGCCACTTTCTTTCCGTCTAGTCCGCTGTCACCACGGACCGTTGGGTGCTGGAAGTGGTCGGCAGGGGTCTGCCTCTGGAATTCAAGCAGTCCCCTCCCTATCGAGCCATCTCCCCACGGGGGGCTCCGCAGCCTGTCTGTCGGGTCATCGAGCCGACATTGCTCTGCTTCTCCAGAAGGAGGTGATCAGCGAGGTGGCGGATCCTCCTCCAAACCCGGGGTTTGTGTCCAGGTACTTCCTGGTCCCAAAGCGGACAGGGGGCTGGCGCCCCATTCTCGATCTGCATGACCTGAACAAGTTCCTAAGGCCACGCATCTTCAGGATGGTCACTCCAGCTCAGATCATTCCATCCTTGGAACTAGGCAAGTGGTTCTGCTCTCTGGATCTTCAGGATGCATTCTTTCACGCCTCAGTCCATCCGTCTCATCAGCGATTCCTCCACTTCAGAACAGAGGGATCACTTTATGAGTTCCGGGCTGTGCCCTTTCAGCTTTTCTCCAGCTTCCAGGGTCTTCACCAAATGCATGGCAGTGGTGACAGCCTTCCTGCAGCACTGAGGGGTCTGGGTGTACCCTTACCTGGATGACTGGCTGATTGCAACCCCCTCCAGGTTGGAGGTGGCACGGTCCAGGGATCTGGCTCTCCAGGTCTGCTCTCAAATTGGCCTCCTGATCAACGAGGCCAAATCGGAACTTGTGCCATCGCAGGTGATTGAGTTCATCGGGGCAGAGCTCAACTGTCTTCGAACCAGAGCCCTGGCTCCCAGTGGACAGGGCCGAGGGTCCTTTCCCCAATCATTTCTGGTTGGGCAGTCACGGCCTGCACCAGCGTGGTCCACTGGGCCCGCTGGCATATGTGCCCCCTGCAATGGGGGCTGGCCCACCCGTGGTCATAGCGCTCCGTTCTCTGGACCCGGTAACCGTGACCCTAAGATGTGGGACGCCTGCAGTGGTGGCTCGTCCCAGCTCATCTGCAGGAGGGTATCCCGTTTGTCCGCCACCGAGCCGACGGCCACTCTTACGACCAATGCCTCTTTAATGGGTTGGGGTGCCCATCTGGGGGAACCCTGGGCCCACGCCCTCTGGTCCCCTCGGGAGTCTCAATGCCACATCAACCTGCTGGAGCTTCGAGTGGTTTGACTAGCCCTCACCGCCTTCGCTCCATTTGTACGGGGTCAGGTGGTTCAGGTCCAGACGGACAACACCACAACCATGCACCATCTCAACCGTCAGGGCGGAACACACTCCTTGCCTCTGTGCAAGGAAGCTCTCTACATTTGATCTCTCGTGATCAGCCTGGAGGTGGATCTTCTAGCCATCCATGTGGCAGGAGCCTCGAGCAGTCTGGCCAATGCCCTCAGCCGGATAGGCGCTGCATGTCACGAGTGATCTCTCCTGCCGGAGGTAGTGCAAGACCTGTTCTTCCATTGGGGCACCCCTCGGGAGGACCTGTTCGCCTCCAAGGAGAATGCGAAGCTAAGGCTGTTTCACGCCTGCCCCCCTCAGCAGGGCTCACTGCAGTGGGATGCCTTCTCGAGGCCGTGGACCCCGGGCCTCTTCTATGCCTTCCCTCCATTTCCCTTGATCCACAAGGTGTTTCTCAAAGCGAGAGACAAGGCGAGTGATTATGGTAGCCCCAGACTGGCCTTGCCAGTTCTGGTACCCAGATCTCCTCAGCCTCAGCTCCAGGCTTCCGAGGCGGCTTCCAGCCCACCTGGACCTGATCTCAGTCAACAAAGGGAAGGTGCTCCATCTGGACCTTCAATCCCTGTACCTGACGTCTGGTTCCTGAACGGCTAGAGTTCAGGCCTTGGGTCTTTCCGACGAGGTCCTCAACGTCGTTGAGGCATCCTGTAGGGAGTCAACAAGAAAATGCTACGCCTTCAAATGGAAGAGATTCTCCATTTGGTGTCAGGACAAAGGGTTGGACCCCTCTTCCTGTTCATTGGCTAGTATTTTGAACTACCTGTGGTCCCTTTCTCAGCTAGGGCTTCAGTCGATGACCATAAGGTGCACCTGGCAGCCATCTCTGCTTACTGAGCATGGGCTGGCAAGCAGTCGGTGGCACAGGAGAATGTGGTTGGGTGCTTTTTCAAAGGCCTAGACCACATATCCCCTCCATGGGATCTACTGCTGGTATTGGCTAGCTCATGGGCAAGCCATTCAGACCGATGCACAGGTGTGACATCTCTCACCTGTCATGGAAGACCGCCTTCTTGGTGGGTATTACATCATCCAGAAGGATGGGAGAGCTCCAGGTGCTTTCCATAGAGTCTCCCTACCTGGTCTGATACAGGGACAAAGTTGTCCTTCGCCCCCATCCAAAGTTCCTTCCGATGGTGGTATCAGAGTTTCACCTTAACCAGATGTTGACTCTGCCGGTGTTCTACCTCAATCACAATTCCCATCCCTTGTACTCCCTTCTGACCCATCGCCCTCCTCTTCCTCAGTAAAGACTGAGCAGAAATATCTGTTCAGTATGTCTGCTTTATTGTTGTCATCCTCCATGCGGCCCCCATCCTCCCCCTTCAGTCTCACTATCCCTCCCTCCCTTTGCCTTTCTTTTTTCCCTTACGTACCTGTAAAACGTTTTGTCCCCTCTACCCACTGATTTTGCAATGTGCTCTCCTGTCTGAGATTTGGCTTCCCTTACTGACCTCCCTGCCTCCCTTTGCTTCTCCTGGTACTTCTCCCTATCCTCTTCTGCCTGTGTCTTTTTGTATTTCCTGAATGCAATCTTTTTGGCTTTCACTTTCTCTGTTACCTCCTTGGAAAACCATAATGGCCTCCTCTTCCTTTCCCCCTTGCTGAACTGCTTAATGCATAATTCTGTTGCTCTTGTAATCCCCATTTTAAATACTGCCCACTGTTCCTCAACCCGTGTTTCCTTCCTGCCCCATTCCCCTTAATGCCTCTTTCAAGCATCTACCCATTTTCCCAAAGTTTGCCCCCCTAAAATCCAGGATACGTGTTTTTGTGTGGTTTGGTTCTGCTCCTTCCTGACATTGGTCAACTGGGTGGCAAACTGGTTGACTCGCAGAAAACAGAGTGGTGGTAAATGGTATACAGTCAAAAGAGATGCAAGTCACAAATGGGGTACCTCAGGGATCAGTCCTGGGGCCAGTCCTTTTCATTATCTTCATCAGTGACATTGCGGATGGACTGGAGGGTAAGGTTAAGTCTGTTTGCAGATGACACCAAGATCTGCAACAGAGTAGATGATCCAGATGGTGTGGGCAGAATGAGAAGAGATCTGGATAAACTAGGAAAATGGTGGGAAGAGTGGCAACTGGGGTTTAGCGTAAGAAGTGCAAGATCATGCACATAGGAAGAGAAACCACAAAGCCACCTATAGGCTGGGAGGTGCTGGCAGTCTGGCGAGTGTGGAGAAACTTGGGCGTCATAATCGCCGATGACCTGAAATCATCCAAGCAGACCTCTAAAGCAGTAGGAAAGGCTAGAGGGATGCTGGGGTGTATTAGTAGGGGTATCACAAGTCGGAAGAGGGAGGTAATAATCCCTCCTTACAAGATACTGGTTAGGCCCCATCTGGAGTACTGTGTGCAGTACTGGAGGCCACACCTTCACAAAGACATTAACCAAATTGAGGCAGTCCAGAGAAGGGCAACCAAAATGGTGCAGGGACTGCATCAGAAAACGTATGAGAACAGATTAATTGAACTCTGTATGTATACCCTAGAGCAAAGGAGGGAGAGATGTGATACGATTGAAACATTCAAACACCTTAAGAGCATTAACAAGGTGAAAGAGTCTAACATGTTTCAATATAAGAAAAATAGCAGGCCAAGAGGACACAGCATGAGATTAGAGGGAGGCTGATTAAGGGGTAATGTGAGGAAATTGTTTTTCACAGAAAGGGTGGTGGATGCATGAAATAGCCTACTTCAGGAAGTGGTGGATATGAATACAGTGCAGGACTTCAAACAGGCATGGGATAGGTATAAGGGAGCAATACAGATGAGTATGAATAGATAGGTCATTGACAGAGCAAAGGCCTATGGCACATTCATAAGGTAGAAAAAGAACTGGGCAGACAGGATGGGCCTTGCAGTCCTTATCTGCCGTCAACTTTTATGTTTCTATGTTTCGGCAAGTGGTGGTAAACATTTTTTTACTATAGATGAGACCTGATCTTCAGAGGTCAGCCTATTGTCCAGGATCACACCTAGATTACGCACCCTCGGGGAAGCCACCAATGGAGCAAACCCCAGGAAAAGACCTGTCCGCTCCAGGTTGCAACCCATCACGCCCGCAACCCAGCTCCCTCACTAGCACCTCTGTCTTATCCAGGTTTAGTCTCAGCCAGCTGGAAGCCATCCAGTTATTGATTTTAGCCAGATAAATGTTAAGCACGTTGGCAGCACTGGATGTTCCAGTTGCAAATGACAAATACAGCTGGGTATTATCTGCATAACGGTGAAACTACACACTGTATTGCTGAATTATCTCACTCAGGGGTAGCATGTATACCGCAAACAGCATTGGTAACCAGATCGAACCCTGTAGAACTCCATGTGACAGGGGTACTGGGGAGGAGGAGAATTTCCCCATCACTACCTGCTGCACCCTATCCGAGAGGTAGGACTCAAACCATCTGATGACAGTACTGGCGAGTCCACAAAAATCACAGAGCCTATCAAGAAGCACAACATGGTCCATAGTGTCAAATGCTGATGAGAGACTGAGGAGCACAAGAACTGACCTGTCTCCTCTAGCTCGGAGTAGATCATTATCACCCTAACTAGAGCTGCTTCTGTGCTGTGTCTAGCATGAAAACCCAACTGAAATGGCTCATAGATGTCGACGGACATGAGGCGATCCTCAAGCTGCTGTGCCACAAATTTCTCAATAACCTTGCTCAAAAATGGCAAGTTGGAGATTGGACGGTAATTCGCCAGGATGACAGGGTGCAACCAGTGGCAGTCACAAAAAACATGGGCTACCCTGAACCATGACTGGGACCTCTCCATTCCAGGGTATACCAACTATATAAGGGACAGGGAGAAAGGGAGGCATCAGTGCAGTCGGAATAATTGGGGACAGGGAAGGTAGAGGCACTGTGGGTACAGCTTCAAATAGCATCAGGAAGAAAACTGCAGCTGGGAATAGTTTGTAGGCCACCAAATCAAGACAAGCTGAGTACCCTGTGATTGAGCAGGGTGGTAGTGGACTGGGGTGAGGTGGCCATAATGGGGGAGTTCAGTTTGCCTAAGGAAGATTGGAGCGTCCCTTCTGCTGCCTTTGCCAGGAGCCATTTGATGCTGCACCCAGTCCAGGATGGGTTCCTGGTTCAGAGGGTAACCAAACCTACACGAGAGGGTGCCACCTTGAACCTGGTATTAACTAGCAAGGGGCATGTCAAGATAGTCAAGGTAGAAGGAGCCCTTGGAGAGCAGTAATGACCGAACAGTATGGTTCCGAGTTGGCTTGGGTAAGTAGTCAATAAGTTCCAAAATGACTGTGCTAGACTTAAGAAATGTTTATTCTAGGGATATGAATATGTTGTTCTATCCACACTTACTGGCAGGTTCCTTGCCGCTTTAAATCTTGCCGGAAGGTCTTCAAGCTGGCTCCTCCCACCCACCCGGGTGATGAAACTCTCGGCTCTGCCCCCATGACGCCAGATCTTCCTTACCGCTTGGAAGCTCAGGTTCCCTCCTTAGCGGTCTGCGTTATAGGCCTGGATCCAAACTCGTCTGTTAAACCGAAACTCATACTTAAATTTACTAGACCTCGGTCTTTTTCTTCCTTCGCGGCTGCGATGGACACATCGACTCCCAAATTTCAGCGGTGCCCTTATGGGAAGAAGATGTCTCTGACCGATCCACACTCCATGTGCGTTTACTGCCTTGGGCTCGATCACGATCCGCAGGCCTGCGAGTTGTGCAAGTCCTTCTCGGTCAGCATTCTCGAAGACCGTGCTGCCAGACTTCAACTTGGACACCCTGAGAGACTTATTCCTCCAGTGAAGTCGAAGGATGCCTGTTGGGCGGTGTCCAGCAGTGGGCTCAACTGAACAACTTGAGCAGATGATCGCACTCATGGAGGAGGCAGCCCAGGCAGCAGCATCTTCTTCCTCGGTCACGGCATTTATCCCGCTCTCTTTGGGCTCCTCCTACCCTGCTTCTTTCAAGGAGCTGTGTCAGTTCCTCTCTACTAAAGGAGAGGGAACATCGGGACATTTCTCTCGGTCCAAGAAAAAAGACTCAAAGGGCAAGTCCCACCGTCGACGTTCGTGGGAGCGGGAGAGGTCTCCTTCCCTGGATAGTCGACAGTCTGCTTCAGTCGAGGTTGCGGCTAAGGCCGCTGGCTTCACGGTGTCCCCGTCAGGTCAGGCTGTCGACTGGAGAAGCCGACAACCCTCTTTCTCCGGTTCCCCCGGTGGAAATCGAGGATTTGACTGTGCCTCCTGTGCTGGAGTACCTGGTTAAGATTCCCGAACCGAGGGAGGAGTGGGTTTTCCCCGCTTCCTCCCAGATCCACCCTCGGAAACACGAAGGTCTCTGTTTCTGTCTTGGACCTCTTCTCGGTCCAGCCAATCCCGCCGACATCGGCGGTCTCGGCACCGAGGAAAGCGGCGGCGCCAGTCATCCTCGTCTTAATCCTCTTCGGAGGATAGGTTCTGGTGCAAATTGCATCGGCGCTACAAGGATCTGATGTGGCAGCAGCTCCTTTTGACCCGGAACAAGCTGACTCCGTCACCTTACCTGGCCATTAAGTGGCTGTCACCTGAGCGGTCGAAACAACCTAAGTGGTCATTGAGGGCAGTGCGGTTGTTCGGCCGAAACCAGCTGCATCACCCATTGTGGTGGAACCCCTGCCTCCACAACCTAAATCTGGGCCTCCGACCAAGGATTTTCGGTCAGGTCAGGGGTTGCCCCATCGGTTGTTGGTCACCCTCACTCTCGATCGGCCTCGGCAGGTGGAGGGTGGCTCAGGCCCCCGGCAGCTGTTTGCAGACTCCTTGGAGTCTGACGATGACTCTTCCCTGTTCTCCAGGCCTCTCAACCTGGAGTCCACTGGGGGACAGTCAGTAGATACGAACCCATCCTCATTCATGGGAATGCTTCGGCTCATCTCAGAATCTACTAGGATGAAGCTCAAACCCATGTCAACGCGGGCCAAGTGTCCCCTCACAGAGATACTGGACTGAGGGGATTCTCCTATGGAGGCCTTTCCCGTGGCCGAAGCCATTGTTGGCCCAGCTCTGGAGCTATGGCAGCGGCCGGCTTCTTGTCCTGCTCCTTCAGCCAGGATGGCCAGGAAGTATGCTGTTCCCACTGGCTCACTCTTCGGATTCTCGGAGCACCCCTCTGCGGAGGGGCTCGTGACCGACGGTGTTTTCTGGCGTTCCGGAAACGCTCAGGACATGGACAAGCCTCCTGATAAAGAGTCCAAGAAACTGAACTATGCCAGGCGTAAAGTCTATGCCACTTCCTCCTTAGGCTTTCGTCAGGCCAGTTCGGCCGTACTGATGGCACACTTTTCCCACGCCCTTTTGGGCTTCCTGGATGAGGTGATTCCTCATGTCCCGGCTGACCTCCAGACTACGGTCTAGCAGGTGCGGGATCAGGGAAGGGTGGTGGCAAAGCAGCAGCTCCAAACTGCTCTTGACATTGGAGACTCTTGTGCCCGGTCAGTAGCGGCCGCAGTGGCCATACACCGCAGAGCTTGGCTGCGAATCTCCACCTTCACGGCGGATACCCAGCACAAGCTGGCAGACGTTCCCTTCCGGGGTACCGACTTGTTCGGTCCCGGGGTGGAGGGTCATTTGCAGAGTATCGAGAAGTCCACTGCCACCTTGGACTTTGTCACCTCTGCCCAGAAGGACAAAGGCCGCCAGCAGCAGCATAAGCCCTTTTGGCCTTCTGCCCCTGTGGCACGTCCTGCGCAGCATCAGGGCCAGCAGGCTCGCACTTGGCACCCCAAAGCTAAGCCTGCAGCTTCCTCCAGCAGGAAGCCGGGAGGGAAAGGCCCAGGAGGTCCCTCAGCCGGTCCTTCTTCCAAGCCTGCCCAGTGATGGGTTGAGGGGTGTCTCCACCAGCCTCGTCGCTTCCCCCTGTGGGGGGACAGCTCCGCCACTTCCTTTCTGCCTGGTCCACTATCACCATGGACCTGTGGGTGTTGGAAGTGGTAGGAAAGGGTCTGTCTCTGGAATTCGAGCAGGCCCCACCCTATCGAGCCATCGCCCCACGAGGGGCTACGGGGGCCGCAGCCTCTGTCGGCTCATCGAGCCGATATTGCCCACTCCTCCAGAAGGAGGTGATCAGGGAGGTGGCGGATCCTCCGCCAGACCCAGGATTTGTGTCCAGGTATTTCCTGGTCCCAAAAAGGACAGGGGGCTGGCGCCCCATTCTAGACCTACACGACCTGAACAAGTTCCTAAGGTGTCGAGCCTCCAGGATGGTCAATCTGGAACAGATCATTCCATCCTTGGAACGAGGCATGTGGTTCTGTTCTCTCGACTTCCAGGACACGTTGTTTCACGTCCCAATCCGTCCGTCCCGTCAGCGATTCCTCCACTTCAGAGCAGAGGGGTCACTTTACGAGTTCTGGGCTATGCCCTTTGGCCTTTCTCCAGCTCCCAAGATCTTCACCAGATGCATGGCAATGGTGATAGCATTCCTGCAGCGCTGAAGGGTCCGGGTGTAGCCTTACCTGGACGACTGGCTGATTGCAGCCCCCTCCAGACCAGATGTGGAGAGGTCCAGGGATCTGGCCCTCCAGGTCTGCTCTCAGATTGGCCTCCTCATCAACGAGGCCAAATCGGAACCCGTGCCAACGCAGGTGATTCAGTTCATCGGGGCAGAGCTCGACTCTCTTCGAGCCAGAGCACAGCTTCCGGCGGACAGGGCTGAGGTTCTTTCCGCTTTTGCCCAATCATTTCTGGTTGGGCAGTTGCGCCCTGCCCGGGACTTCCTGCGCCTCCTGGGCCTCATGGCGGCCTGCACCAGCGTGGTCCGTTGGGCCTGCTGGCACATGCATCCCCTGCAGTGGGGACTGGCCAGCCAGTGGTCACAGCACCAGCCAGTGGCAGTGACCCAGGAGATGTGGAATGCTCTCCAGTGGTGGATCGTTCCAGCTCATCTGCAGGAGGGCATCGTGTTTGTCTACCCCGAGCCAACGGTCACTCTAACGACCACCTCTCTGATGGGTTGGGGTGCCCATCTGGGGGCGCACAGAATGCATGGCCTCTGGTCCCCTCAGTAGTCTCAATGTCGCATCAACCTGCTGGAGCTTCAAGTGGTTTGACTAGTCCTCACCGCCTTTGTTCCGTTTGTACGGAATCAAGTGGTCCAGGTCCAGACGGACAACACCACGACTATGTACTACCTAAACCGCCAGGGCGGGACGAGCTCCTTGCCTCTGTGCAAGGAAGCTCTCCGCATTTGATCTCTCGTGATCAGCCTGGAGGCAGATGTCCTAGCCATCCAAGTGGCAGGAGCCTCCAACACTCTGGCCGATGCCCTAAGCCGGATAGGTGCTGCATCTCACGAGTGGTTTCTCCTACCAGAGGTAGTACACGATCTGTTTTCCCACTGGGGCACACCTCAGGTGGACCTGTTTGCCTCCAGGGAGAATGCAAAGCTGAGGCTGTTTCATGCCCGCCCCTCTCAGCAGGGCTCGCTGCAGGGGATGCCTTCTCGAGGCCGTGGACCCCGGGCCTCTTATACGCCTTCCCCCCATTTCCCTTGATCCACAAGTTGCTACTCAAGGCGAGGAGGGACAAGGCGCAGGTGATTCTGGTAGCCCTAGACTGGCCCCGCCAGTTCTGGTATCCAGATCTCCTCAGCCTCAGCTCCAGGCTCCCGAGGTGGCTTCCAGCCCGCCCGGACCTGATCTCAGTCAACCAGGGCAAGGTACTCCACCCGGACCTTCAGTCCCTGCACCTGATGGCCTGGTTCCTGAGTGGCTAGAGTTCCAGGTCTTAGGTCTTTCCGACGAGGTCCTCAGCGTTGTTGAGGCTTCCCGTAAGGAGTCGACCAGAAAACCTATGCCTTCAGATGGAAGAGATTCTCCATTTGGTGTCAGGATAAGGGGTTGGACCCTTCCTCCTGTTCCTTGGCCAGCATTTTGGACTACCTGTGGTCCCCTTCTCAGCTAGGGCTTCGGTCGACGACCCTTAAGGTGCACCTGGCAGCCATCTCTGCTTACCGGGCGCGGGCCGGAAAGCAGTCTGTGGCACTGGAGAAGGTGATCGGGCGCTTTTTCCAAGGCCTGGATCACATATCCCCTTCGGTGCGTGAACCTCCACCTCCGTGTGATCTACTGCCGGTATTGGCAAAGCTCATGGGCAAGCCATTCAAACTGGTGCACAAGTGTGCCTTGTCACACTTGTGGAAGATGGCCTTCCTGGTGGCTATCATGTCTGCCAGAAGGACAGGGGAGCTATAGGTGCTTTCAGTGGACTTCCCTTATCTGGTCTTCCACAGGGACAGGGTCGTCCTACGCCCCCACCCAAAATTCTTTCCAAAGGTGGTGTCAGAGTTTCACCTTAACCAGGTGTTGACTGTGCCGGTATACTACCCTAATTACACATACCTTGGACCTGAGACGTGCTCTCTCCTATTACAAGGAGAGGACGGCGGAAATTCGGGGAGAGGTTCGCCAGCTGTTTGTCACCTATGCTGAAGCTGCTTCTAGCAGACCTGCAGCGAAGCGGACTATTGCAAGATGGATTACATCATGCATAGGTCTGTGCTATGAGTTGGCGGGCAAGGAGCCTCCCTGAGGGATAAGCGCTCATTCTGCCTGCCATACTGCTGCATCAGTTGCTGCTTCCAGGGACATCCCTATCCAGGAAATCTGCTGGGCTGCTACCTTGAAGTCAGCAAACACCTTCATCACCCACTACCACATCAACTTTGAATCACGCCGGGATGCTGGTTTTGGGGCCTCAGTTCTCCAATCTCTGTTCTCTAAGTAGGGGGTGTGTGCCTTGCCTCCCTCGTCCCGGAGAACTGCTAGGAATCTGCCAAAGAGTGTGGATGAACAACATATCCACGCTCCTAGAAGAACAGGTTACTCACCTGTAACAGTAGTTCTAGGAGTGTTATACGTTGTTCATCCACACGGACCCACCAGACCTCCCTGGCTGCGGACGCACACGACTTGACTTCCAGCGGGCTGAAATCTGGCGTCATGGGGTGGAGCAGAGTTATATACCACCCAGGTGGGTGGGAGGAGCCAGCTTGAAGACTTCCGGCAAGAATTAAAGTGGAAGAGGACATGCCAAAGAGTGTGGATGAACAACATATACCACTCCAAGAACTACTGTTACAGGTGAGTAACCTGTTCATCTTTGACATTTAATTACTTAATTACTATTATGTGAAATGCTGGAGCTACTATCGTCCTAAGATAGGACTTCTAGTTCAGTTCATGTCTTCTGCCAGTCAGACTAAGAATATTCCCTTCATCTTCTTTGCCTTATGACTAAAACTAAGCGTCAACAAAAATTATTTTCTCCAAAAAAATAAAAAGACCACATTAACGTATAACAGAGAAAAAGCCAGAAGGGGAAGGAAGGCAACATATTCAATTCAGTGCTTTAGAGGAACTGGTAATTGCTATTTTTCTTTTAAACTTAGATTGTGGGCTTTTAGTGACACTATACTTTCTTTGTTGTCTTTACTTATAATTGTTGGGCTGTTGAAAATTTACAACATAGTGGTGGTGTAATTCTGTGCTGTCTTTAATTGCTGCAAATTTTATCTTGGCTTGTCTGACTGCCCTGTAGTTAGGTGAAGGGTGTTTATTGTCTGGCCTCTGACCTCAGCTACGTGATAACTGGAGGTGGGGCTTAGTCAGAGTTAAAGTAGCAAGCAGAGTTTTATTTTCTCAGAAGAAGCCAGAAGGGGAAGGAAGGAAACATATTCAATTCAGTGCTTTAGAGGAACTGGTAATTGCTATTTTTCTTTTAAACTTAGATTGTGGGCTTTTAGTGACACTATACTTTCTTTGTTGTTTTTACTTATAATTGTTTTTGGGCTGTTTTTCGTTGAAAATTTAAAACATAGTGGTGGTATAATTCTGTGCTGTCTTTAATTGCTGTAAATTTTCGTCCTTCCTCCCCCTCCCCTTTCCCCAACTCTTAATTATATGCCCTGTTAAATCTGATTTACAGGAGCTAAACACAGAGTATAGTAAGGGGTGTGAAGTAGGAGGGGCATAAGGGGGAAGAAGCCCACCCTCAGCACGACAAGTGTTTTGACTCATTTATTTATTTATTGGTTTCTTTTTCTTAAAAAAAAAAAAAAAAATCTAAGGATCAGTGGCAGGATTTTTAGTACAGTAAATTAATAAAAAGGGAACTAGGAGAGCTTCAGTAGCAGACAAGTAGTGGAACTGCAGTATAATGTGGGGAGTGGTGCAATGCAGTGGCTGTGGGGCAGCCATATTCAGGCAGACCTTCTGGACACTGAGGTGCTGCCCTATCTGCATGCATCTCTCTGGACTGCGGGATGAGGTAGCCAGACTCGGAGCGGAAGTAAACTGGGTCAGGAGTACTATAACCCCTATCCAGGGACCACCCAGTCCAATGCAGCTGCCTCAAAGGATGCCAAGAACGAGGAGCACTTGGATGACAGGTGGCTCAGGGAGGGTTAGAGCAGTCAGACAGAGGCACATCCCAGATCCTATTCCACTCAAGAACTCATATGCCACACTGGCAAATGAGGACAACCAAATAGAGGTACCCAGAGAAGTGGAAGGAAAGGATGTGGAGGTTAGCCTAGGAGGTGACCTCAGCAGGGAAAGTAGTGGACCCCGGAGGAGGGGGAGGAGGAAGCGAATCCTGGTGGGGACTCCATCATAAGAGGATCCAGCTAGGAACACAGGAGGGGAGGACAGGGAGGTGAGGTGCCTCGGGTGCCACGGCATGGAGGATGGAAGGAAAATCCTGGGGATCACTGGGAAGGCAAGACGGGAGGGTGAGCTGGATGTCATTATCCACCTAGGTACTAATGACCTGGCAAATGGGGAGCCAAAGGAAGTTCAGGAAGAGTTTAGGAAACTGGGGAGGGGTCTCAAGCAAGTAGCTACTTCCGTCACTTTCTCAGAAGTACTACCTGTGAGAGGCAAGGGAGAGCATAGGAGTGCATGCACCAGGAACTTTAACTCATGGTTGAAGAACTGGTGCTGTGAGGAAGGGTTTGGATTCATTGGTGACTGGGGACCAACCTGGAGGGATGGAGGTTTGTTCACACCTGAGCTGCCTGCATCCATCCTGGAGGGAATCAAGCACTCAATGATAAGTTTAAATGCTACATTGACAAGCATTTTACTAGCAAAGGGGTGGCAGGCCAGCAAGGAGGGTACCTACTTGCTCACCCCCACAGCTAGCAGTGGAACCAGTGAACCAGAGGAGTGGCTATCTCTGCAAAGCAGTGTGCAAAGATGGAGATTAGTGCCCAAGAGGTGGATAAGCAGAAAAGGCAAAATTCAGCAGAAGGGCAGACAGCAAGGAGAACCAGGGATAAATGACAACCAAGGAAGGGGCTGGAGTAGAACAGTGAAACAGTCTAGGGAGGTCAAATCATGGAAAGTCATGTGTGCAAATGCCAGGAGCCTTAGCAACAAGATGGAAGATCTGGAGGCTGTCATGGTACAGTCAGACTTGGACATTGTGGCCATCACTGGAACCTGGTGTAATGATAACCACGACTGGGAGATGGCCATACCTGGCTACAACATATTCAGAAGAGACAGAGCAGGCAGGAAGGGAGGAGGAGTGGCACTGTATGTGAAAAATGACATAAGGGCCACAGAGATCCAGGAGGGACAAAATGGGGGAGAGATACTGTGGGTTAAGCTGGAAAGGAAAATGGGGACAGCCATCCGCTCAGGTGTGGTCTATAGACCACCAGCCCAGGAGGAAGAAACAGATAGGGAGCTGATGCTAGCCAGTCAAAGGATGGCAGACAAGGGTGAGGTAGTACTGGTTGGAGATTTCAATATTCCAGACGTGGACTGGAGCATCCCAGCAGCAGCATCAACTAGGAGCAGATTTATCCTGGACTCCCTTCAGGGTGCCTTCCTCAAGCAACTGGTCATGGAACCAACTCGATAGAAGGCAATACTGGACCTTGTGCTCACAAACAGGGACAGTGTGATGGGGGTAACAGTGGGGGAGCACCTGGGAAACAGTGACCACCAGTCATTGTGGTTTGAAATCACAGACAGAGCAGAACCAAACCACACAAAAACACGTATCCTGGATTTTAGGGGGGCAGACTTTAGAAAAATGGGGAGATACTTGAAAGAGGCATTAAGGGGAATGGGACAGGAATCTGGTTGAGGAACAGTGGGCAGTATTTAAAATGGGGATTACAAGAACAACAGAATTATGCATTAAGCAGGTTAGCAAGAGGAAAAGGAAGAGGAGACCATTATGGTTTCCCAAAGAGGTAGCAAAGAAAGTGAAAGCCAAAAAGATTGCATTCAGGCAATACAAAAAGGCACAGGCTGAAGGGGATAGGGAGAAGTACCAGGAGAAGCAAAGGGAGGCAGGGAGGTCAGTAAGGGAAGCCAAAGCTCAGACAGAAGAACACATTGCAAAATCAGTGGGTAGAGGGGACAAAGTGTTTCACAGGTACATAAGTGAAAAAAGAAAGACAAAGGGAGGGATAGTGAGACTGAAGGGGGAGGATGGGGGGCGTGTGGAGGATGACAACAGTAAAGCTGACATATTGAACAGGTATTTCTGCTCAGTCTTTACTGAGGAAGAGGAGGGTAATGGGTCTGAAGGGAGTACAAGGGGTGAGAATGGTGCAGAAATGGACACAAGTCCCTTTACGAGAAAGGGTCCTGAAGGAACTGGAAGTAATAAGAGTTGATAAAGCAATGGGGCCAGATGGGGTGCACCCCAGGGTCCTTAAAGAACTAAGAGAGGTGGTTGTGAACCTCTGGCTATCCTGTTTACTGATCACTGGAAACAGGAGGTACCCAAAGACTGGAGGACAGCAGATGTAGTCCCCTTATACAAAGTGGGAACAAAGAGGAAGCAGGGAACTACAGACCAGTCAGCCTCACCTTGGTAGTGGGGAAGATCATGGAAGCACTACTGAAGGAGAGATTGGTGGAACATCTGGTTGTCAGTGGACTACAGGACCCAAGGCAGCATGGTTTCACCAGGGAGGTCATGTCAGACCAACCTTGTTGAATTTTTGACTGGGTGACTAGGGAGGTGTGGATCAGGGAGGGCAGTGGACATGGCCTATCTGGACTTCAGCAAGGCCTTTGACACTGTGCCACATGAAGACTATTACAGACTGGGGAATATGGGTGTGGGCAGGACAGTAGTGTGGTGGGTAGGTAACTGGCTGGGTGGCAGGACACAGAGGGTGGTGGTAAATGGCTGTCACTCCACAGAGGGAAGAGTGACCAGTGGGGTACCACAGGGATCAGTGCTGGGACTGGTCCTAGTCAGCATCTTCATCAGTGACATTGCAGGGACCCAGAGGCAGAATTTCACTGTTTGCTGATGACACAAAGCTCTGTAACAGAGTAGACACACCAGAGGGTGTAGACAGAATGAGAAGCGACCTGCAGAAACTTGAAGAATGGTCAGGGGTTTGGCAGTTGAAATTCAATGCAAAGAAGTGCAAGATAATGCATATGGGGCACAAAAACCCTGGCACAATATATCAGTTGGGGGGTGAGGATATAGCATGCACCAAGCAGGAAAGGGATCTTGGGGTTGTCATCTCTGATGACCTCA
The DNA here is from genome assembly GCA_016271365.2 of Neoceratodus forsteri. Taxonomy (NCBI): domain Eukaryota; kingdom Metazoa; phylum Chordata; order Ceratodontiformes; family Ceratodontidae; genus Neoceratodus; species Neoceratodus forsteri. The sequence goes on from CM057449.1 coordinate 744,212,824, forward strand.
AGGTAGGGAAACAGTGTGACAAGGCAGCAGGTAAAGCAAATAGGATGCTGGGATGTATAGGCAGGGGCATCACCAGCAGGAAAAGGGAGGTCATAATTCCGCTATACAAGACACTAGTGAGGCCCCACGTGGAGTACAGTGTACAGTTCTGGAGACCATACCTACGTAAGGACATAGACAGGGTAGAGAAGGTTCAGAGGAGGGCAACAAAGATGATGCATGGATTGCATCACAAGTCCTATGAAGACAGGTTGAAGGAACTGAACATGTACTCCCTGGAGGAGGAGGAGAGAGGGATATGATAGAGACATACAAGTATCTCACAGGGAGGAACAGGGTGCAGGAAAACACTATTTTTAAGCGAAAAAGATGTTCCAGGACAAGAGGGCATGGGATGAAGTTGGAGGGGGGACGATTCAGAGGAAGCGTGAGAGAGAATTTCTTCACAGAGCGGGTGGTGGACAAGTGGAACACCCTGCCAGATGAAGTGGTGGGGGCTGAAACAATCACGGGATTTAAGAATGCATGGGATAGACATAAAGGAATTCTGGAGGTCAGGAGTAAGGGGCAACAGACTTCTAGGAAAACAAACTGAACTTACAAGCTCAAATGGGCAGACTGGGTGGGCCATAGGCCCTTATCTGCCGATACTGCCTATGTATCTATATAACTCGTTAATTTAAGACTGTAGCTGTGGGGCATTCATATTTCTTTGCATTATTGAGGGCATTCAGAATTGTCCACAAATTCTGATATTGCTTTTGTTACAGGTACTAAGTTAACTGACCCATGCATCTATGGCCATACACAGTTTCATTTGGTTTCAGACAAGATGCAAAGAAGCCGTCTGATGAAGGCTAACCTTGAGGATCAGATTGAAGTGCGTTTACGAGCCCACGGTATTGCTAGCCTTTTTGCATGGACAGGTGCTCAAGCCATGTATCAAGGTAAGTCTAGGGTCACAGCATCATAATCTAAAACTTATGTAATGCAAGAGAATTTTTATTTCTAGGAACGTGGATATGTTGTTCATCCACACTTCTTGGCACTGTCTCTTTCCCCTATAAATCTGCCGGAAGGTCTTTAAGCTGGCTCCTCCCACCTACCCGGGTGGTATAACCACCCTCGGCTCCGCACCATGACGCCAGATCTTCCTTTCCATTGGATGATTCAGGTTGCCTCTTTCATGCTGTTGCATTCTGTAGGCCCTGGCTTCTGAACCTTCGGTTGTTCCGCAAATTCGACTTATTCACATTAGCAATTGCAACTATTGCTTCTTGATTATGGAAGACCAGTCTTCCCCCAGATTTCGCCAGTGCCCATGCGGCCAGAAGATCTCATGTCGTCTACTGTCTTGGTGTGGCCATGACACAATACCCTGCAGTTCTGCCCGGCTTTTCAGCTTCGCGTCCTCGCTGACCGTCTCACATGCCCTTAAATTGGGCAGGCCCGAAAATGGAACCCACCGCTGAAGTTCAAGGAGGCCTGGTGGGAGGATTCTGTGGCGCAGGATCCGCCAAGCAGTTGGAGCGCATGCAGGCCTTCGAGGAGGAAGCGGCTCACTCCACAGAATCTTCCTCTCTGGGCTTCTTCGTTCCACTCTACATGGGCTCCATTTTCTAGGGTTCCTTCCGAGAGTTGTGCCACTCTCTCCCAACTAAGGGTGAGAGTCCTGCGGGCACGCACTCATCTCGGTCCAGTAAGCGGGAGAGGGACCCGGGACCGTCTTCATCTCGACGGAGACACTCTTGAGATCGGGAGAGATCTCTGTCCCAGGAGCCGGCCATTTCGACCTCTGTCATGATTGCCTCTTCGGCTGCTGGCTTCTCGGCTCTGCCATCAGGCCAGTCAACCGAAGTTTCAATCAACGAAGTTGGGATTGTTCTCAACCTGATCGACCCATTGTCACTGACTCCAGTCGATGACTCCCTCAATCGGACTCCAGTCCTTTCCTTCACCCTGCTGGGAAACCTGGAAGTCTCCGGTTTTACTGGCGTCTCCCGAGCGACTGAGTTGGCCTGCCTGATCTCGGTCGAGATCTCGGAACCCCTCGACAGACGGGCCGAGGAAGATGCACAAGCGCGCCAGAAAGAGGCAACGCCTTCATTCCTCCTCGGATGAGGAAAGGCTTCAGAGGAAACTCCGCTACGAGGACCTCATGTGGCAGCAGCTGATTTTGTCCAGGTATAAGCCGACCCCGGCTCCTACGTGGCCATTACTTGGCTTTTGCCTCCTAGGCCGAAGCCGCCGACTCTGGAGCCGATAAAGTCTGCTCCTCCACCCGTGGAGCCAGCTAAACTCCTTCTGGTTTGGCCTAAACCGGTCTCTCCACCGATTCTGGTGGAACTGCTGCCTAAGCAGCCTGTGAGAGGGGCTTCTTCCAAGGAAGCTTGACCGGACACTGGGCTTCCCCAGCGTCTTTCGGTCACACTCTCCCCCGACCGCCCTAGACAGGTCGAGGGTGATGTGGGCGGTCGACTGCCATAGCCGGATACTTCAGATTTGGATGACACTGGCCTCCATTCTCATCCACAGGATGACAAGACAGACAGTGAATTAGCAACGGAGGAAGGCCCTTTGTCCTCTCAGGGCATTCTCCGCCTCATCTCTGAGTCCACAGGGATGCCCATGTAGCCTAGCCATAAAAAGGCAGAATACCGTCTCACAGATCTCCTCAACAGCGGGGATACCGTGATGGAAGCCTTTCCTGTGGCCAAAGCCATCGTTGGCCCGGCCCTCGAACTTTGGCAGCACCCTGCCTCCTGTTCAGCTGTGTCTGCCCTGATGGCCTGCAAGTATGCGGTGCCAGTGGGGTCCCTAACGGGCCACCACCTCTGTGTTAAGACATACAGGCAGTTCTGCTGATACCGACATACCTTCAGGGAACGAGTCCAAGAAATTGGATCACTGTGCCTGGAAGGTCTGTGTGGCCTCTTCCTTAGACCCAGTCAGCATACCTCTCAACTGTCCCTGATTTTCAGGGACGTCCCTGATTTTTGCCTCAAAAGTTTACTCTGTCACGCCTAGAAATTGTGTTTCTGTGACCAAACAGCAGCGGTTATAAGCATAAAATAATGTCAGACATTAAAGTTACAGATTTGTTCTTCCTTAGAAAATACAATTTACACTGTCCCTTATTCTACCAGCTTCCTGAGTGGATATCTCCAATTTTGAAGAAGTGTCCTTGATTTTGCTCCTTTGTCCCTGATTATTTTAAGCCTTGTCACTGATTTATGAGGCAGGAGGTTGAGAAGTATGCTAGTCAGGCAAGCTTGGCCGTTATCATGGCACACTTCTCCCATGCCCTTTTGGGGTCCTTGGATGAAGTCCTCCCACACCTCCCTGTGGACTTGCAGACCACAGTCAAGCAGGTCTGGGACCAAGGCCATGCTGTTGCTAAGCAGCAGCTCCAGATGGCCCTGGACGTTGCGGACTCGTGCCCATTTGTTGGCAGCCTCAGTTGCCTCTCACCACAGTGCTTGGCTGAGGCTTTCCTCTTTCCCGGTGGATACCCAGCACAAATTGAGTACTGTGCCTTTACTGGGCACTGATCTCTTTGGCCCAGGTGTGGCTGGTCACTTTCACCGCATCGAGCAGTCCAATATCATCTTGGACGCCACTTCTGCTCAGAGTTCTTCTGGTCCCAAGAAGCAGCAGAAGAAGCCTTTTCAGCTTTCTTCCACTACAGCACAGCAGCAGCAGTCCTCATTTCAGAGAGGTCCGCAGTAGCAGGCTCAGGCTTGGCACCCCTGCCCCAAGCCTGGACCTGCCCAGGCCCGTAAAGGAGGTCGGGGTTCAGGCCCTGGACCCTCTACCTCCAAGCCTACCCAGTGATGGGACAGGGGTTGCCACCCCTATTCCCGTCATGCCAGCTCTGGGTCCTCCCGTGGGGGGCCGGCTCCAACATTTCCTTTCCACCTGGTCTGCTGTTACCATGGACAGGTGGGTCTTAGTGTTCAGCCAGGGTCTGCCTATGGAATTTGAGCAGTACCCTCCAAGCCGAGCCCACACCGCATGGAAGGAGAGTTTCCGCCCACACACAGTCTGCTGTCCGAGATGACATTGCTCCATTCCTTCTCAAGGAGACAGTAGCTCGAGTGGCAGATCCTCCACCAGACCCATGGTTCGTTTCCAGGTACTTCCTGTTTCCGAAGCGTTGGGGCTGGCGCCCCATTCTAGAGCCGCGCAACCTTCCGGACGGTAACTCTGTTCCAGATCATGCCATCCCTGGAGCAAAATACATGGTTCTGCTCACTGGATGTGCAGAAACATGTTCTTTCACGTCCCAATCCATCCGTCCCACCAGCGGTTCCTCCACTTCAGAGCAGAGGGCACCCTATATGAGTTTCGAGCCGTGCCATTCGGCCTGTCATCGGCCCCACTGGTCTTCACCAAATGCATTGCAGTGGTGGCAGCCCATCTCTGATTTGGTGGGGGTGGTCAGAATATACCTCTACCTCGACAATTGGCTCTTAGCAGGTTCCACTCAGCAGGAGGTGGTGAGGTCCAGGGGACCAGGCCCTCCAGACTTGCTCCCAACTGTGCCTCCTGATCAACAGAGACCAAGTCGGAACCCGTGCCTTCTCAGGTGATGTGTTTCATCGGGACAGAGATCGACTGTCACCGAGCCAGAGCCCGGCTCCCGGCAGACAGGGCAGGGGTTTTCTCATCCTTTGCCCAATCATTTTTCTTTGGGCAATTGCTCCCTGCTCGGGAATTTCTCCGCCTTCTGGGTTACATGGCGGCCTGCACCTCCATGGTCCATTGGGCCTGGTGGTATATGCACCCCCTTCGATGGGAGCTGGCTGCCCAGTGGACTCAGCAACTAGGTCATTTCGACCAGCTGAGCACTGTGACCCAGAAGATGTGGGACGCTCTCCAGTGGTGGACCGTCCTAGACCAGTTGCAGGAAAGGATCCCATTTGTTTGCCCTGAGCAGACTATCGTCCTCACGACTGATGTCTCTTTCATGGGTTGGGGAGCCCACATGGGGGACAACACGGCGGACAACACGGCCTCCGGGTTCTGGCCGCCCCCCCCGAGGAGTCCCATTCCCACATCAACTTGTTGGTGCTCAGAGCCGTCAGTCTGGCACTGTCAGCGTTCATTCCTCCACTTCGGGGTTAAGTAGTTAAAAGTCCAGTCGGACAACATGACCATGTACTACCTCAACAAGAAGGGCGGCATGCACTCTCAGCTGCTGTGTAGGGAAGCACTCCGCATCTGGACACGGATCTCCTAGCCATCCATGTGGCAGGAGCCTCAAATGAACTGGCGGATGCTCTCGGCCGTATAGGTGAGACATCCCATGAGTGGGCTCTCCATCCAGAGGTAGCTCACAGCCTGTTCTCCCACTGGGGCAAACCGTTAGTGGACCTGTTTGCCTCCAGGGAGAACCCCAAGCTGAGGCTGTACCATGCCCACCCCCCTCAGCAGGGCTCGCTGCAGGGTGATGCCTTCTCGAGGCCGTGGACCCCAGGCTTCCTCTACGCCTTCCCTCCATTTCCCTTGATCCACAAGGTGTTACTCAAGGCGAGGAGGGACAAGACGAAGGTGATCCTGGTAGCCCCAGACTGGCCACACCAGTTCTGGTATCCAGATCTCCTCAGCCTCAGCAACAGGCCCCTGAGGTGACTTCCAGCATGCCTGGACCTGATCTCGGTCAGGGAAAGGTTCTCCACCTGCACCATCAATCCCTGCACCTGACAGCCTGGTACCTGAGCGGCTAGAGTTCCAGGCTTTGGGTCTCACCAAGGAAATATTCGAGGCAGTGGAAGCGTCCAGGAAGGAATTGACCAAGAAATGTTATGCCTTCAAGTGGAAAAGGCTTTCCATTTGGTGTCAGGGCAAGGGCCTGGACACTCTGTCCTGCCCAGTGGCTAACATTCTAGACCACCTCTTCATCGCTCTCCAAAGGGGGTCTTCGGTCATCGACCTTTAGGGTGCACGTGGCAGCCATCTCTGCTTACTGGGCACAGGCTGGTCGGCAGACATTGGTGCAGGAGACGGTAGTCGGGCACTTTTTCAAAGGTCTGGATCACATATCCCCTCCGGTGCGTGAACCTCCACCTCCGTGGGATCTACTGCTGGTCTTGGCACAGCTCATGGGCAAGCCATTCAAACCAATGCGCAAGTGTGAGCTGTCACACCTGTCATGGAAGACGGCCTTCCTGGTGGTGGTCTCGTCTGCCAGAAGGACAGGGGAGCTCCAGGCACTCTCGGTGGACTCCCCTTATTATATGATCTTTTACAGGGACAAGTTTGTCCTGTGTCCTCCCACCTGAAATTCCTTCTGAAGGTGATGTCGGAGTTTCACCTTAACCAGGTGTACTACCCCAGTTACACTTCGGAGGCCGAGTACAGGCTCTATACTTTTGACCTGAGATGTGCCATCTCCTATTATAGGGAGAGGACAGCGGAAATTCAAGGAGAGATTTACCAGCTACTTGTCACCTATGCTGAAGCCGCTTCTGGCAGACCTGCAGCAAAGCGGACGATCACAAGATCGCAACATCTTGCATAAGTCTATGCTGTGAGTTTTGGGCAAGGAGCCTCCCAGAGGGATAAAAGCTCATTCCACCCGCCATACCGCTGCTTCCAGGGACATCCCCATACAGGAAATCTGGACTGCTACCTGGAAGTCGGCAAACCCCTTCATCACCCATTACCACATCGACCTTGAGTCTGCCGGGATGCTGTTTTTTTTTTTTTGGGCTTCAGTTCTCCAATCTCTGTTCCCCAAGTAAGTATTGAGGAGGGGTGTGCCTTGCCTCCCTCTTCCCAGAGAACTGCTAGGAGTCTGCCAAGAAGTGTGGATGAACAGCATATCCACATCCTTAGAAAAACAGGTTACCCACTTGTAACAGTAGATCTTACTTCAAGAGGGCTCTTGCAGCAGGTAATTACATATAGAACTGATGCCGACCGGCGGCAGGACCCCACGGAAAAATTTCTAGCTAGCAGTCCCTGGCGAGGGACCACCCCCATGTCAGGTGACCAGCGTCATACGACGTCGGTATAAAGGGGCGGTCCCGGACGCCCGCCTTCCAAGTTCTTTCCTACCGTTAGCTCGTGCAGCACCTCACGGAACAGTTCGTGCTTCATCAGCCCTAACCTTTCGTCGGTTTTACCGAAAATTAAAATTATTTTTTCTTCTATTTTCAGGTCATCGTCGGTGTATGTCGTCCCCTACACCCTCCAAGCACAAAAACAAGTGCAGCTTGTGCGGCGCCCAGCTGCCACACAAGGACGGCCATTCCCTCTGCCTTTTCTGCCTAGGCCCCGACCACCCGATCGACAAGTGCCAGCATTGCCTCAACTTCAACGCCAGCATTGCCTCAACTTCAACGCGGCTACCCGCAAACGGCGTCAACAGTCCCTGGAAGCCCATTTTCTCAAGAAAAAGATGTATTCGATGGAAAAAGAGTTGAAGAAGCTGAGGCAGGTGTCCACTTCTCCAGAAGGCCATCGCAAAAAGCAGGACAAGGAGAGGCACCGGGAGAAGGCCTCCTCTTCTGCGACTCCGGCCGGAGTCGCAGGCCAGGTAACATCCCCTCCAGGGGACCGCCCGACGGCAGCCTCCAAGGGTTTGGAGGAGGTGTTGGCCCGCCCGTCTGGCTCGCGCTCGGGCCTTGCGGGTGCCTCTGGGCAAAAGGAGGCCTCCGCCCCCGGTTCGGCCGCAGACTTGCGGCCTACTGGCGTGGGCGACTCCCATAAGTCAGACGTCTGCTCCTCCGATGTCCGCCGGGAGAGGGTCGATAAGACACCCGACGCTTCGGGGCAGCGCACGACCTCGTCCCCTTTGGACCTGGCCGCTTCTGCACCTCGGCCCGCCTCTGGTGAGGGACCCCTTAAGACGGACGCCGGCTCCCCAGCGCATGCAGGGAACTAGCCCCTAAGCCGCACGTTGGCTTCCCGGCGTGCGCCCAGGCGATAAAGCCTCGGGCGGCCCCGCCCGTCGCGGGTTCCCCTGCAGCTCACTACCGCCTGGGGAGCCCGAGTAACCCCAGCCTGGACCCTGGGATCCCCCCAAATCCCCTGGAGATGAGGGGGATCTTCCACTGCCGGACCCTTCTCCTAAGGAACCGGATCTGACGCCGGACGCCGGCCCCGCCGTCAGCGGCACAAGGGATATTACATACTAACTTACTAAAATGCCAGCAGAATAGGCCTAATGGTCTTTCGTGTCTGCTCGTTTGGTCAGCCCCCACCCTGGGTGCTGACCTTGCTTTCCCCCTCGCCTTCTCTGGCTTCTCCCTTCCCAGTTCCGGATATTCTTGCTGCATTGGAATTTGCTTCCTGAACCCTTCCCCTGTACCTGTCCCACCCCCTCTTGAACCCCTCCACTGTCTCTGCCTCCACCAGCCCCCTAGGTAGTGCATTCCATGGCTCTACCACCCTCTCAGTAGTAGCACCTCCTCCTTTCTCCCCTGAATCTTCCCCCCTCCAGCTTCCACCCATGCCCTCTAGTGGCCCCTTCCTTCTTCCTTCGAAGCACCCTCACTGTTCCTCCCCTATTTACCCTCTTCATGTACCTGAAGACCTCTATCATGTCCCCCCGGTCCCTTCTCTCTTCCAAAGTGTACATATTTAGCTCTTCGAGCCTCTCCTCATAGGTCCTGTCCCCCAAGCCCCAAATCATTTTGGTTGCCCTCCTCTGGACCCTCTCCAGGAGGTTAATGTCCCTCTTTAAGTGTGGCCTCCAAAACTGCACGCAGTACTCCAGGTGCGGCCTCACCAAGCAGTTATACAGAGGGAGTATCACTTCCCTCTTTCTGGAGGTGATCCCCCTAGCGATGCATCCCAGCATCCTGTTGGCCTTGGCTGCTGCCCTCCTACAAGTCTCAGAGTTGTTCATCTTGACATCCACCACCACCCCCAGGTCCCTCTCAGCCATTGAGACTTGTAGTATTTCCCCAGGGTGTACACTTGGCCTGGGTTTCTGGCCCCCAGGTGGAGTACCTTGCATTTCCCTGCATTAAACCTCAGCTTCCACTTTCTAGACCATTTTTCCAGAGCCTCCAGGTCCCCCTGCAGGGCCACCCTCCCCTCCTCCCCATCCACCACTGCCCCCAGTTTCGAGTCATCTGCAAAGAGACTCATCTCACTCCTGATTCCTGTCCTTATGTCAGATATGTAGGCGTTGAACAGAAGGGGCCCAAGGACTGATCCTGTGGGACCCACTAATGACCCTCCTTGGGAAGAGATTATCCCACCAACTCGACCCTCTGGGTCCTGTCCTGGAGCCAATTGCCTATCCATCGGATCATCTGGTTTCCCAACCCCATTTCTCCTAGTTTATCCAACAGGCCCATGTGAGGAACAGAGTCAAATGCCTTGCTGAAGTCCAGAAAGAGGACATCCACTGGTCTACCCAGGTCCAAGGCACTTGTCACCCAGTCATAGAACTCCACCAGGTTTGTCTGACACGATTTCCCCAGGATGAATCCATGCTGTCTATCGTCCAGGCACCCTGACTTATCCAGGGCCCCCCTAGCCTCTCCTTGACAATGCCCTCCATCACCTTGCCCACCACTGATGTCAGGCTGACAGGCCTGTAGTTCCCTGCCAGCTCCCTTGATCCCCCCTTGTGGATAGGCACTACATGCGCCACCTTCCAGTCTTGGGGCACCCACCCTGTCCTCAGAGAGATGGTGAAAAGCTCTGCCAGGGGTTTCGCCAGAACATCTGCAAGTTCCTTCAGCACTCTAGGATGTAATTTATCTGGCCCCGGTGCTTTCTCCGTCTTAAGGGAGCTGAGGGCTTCCCTCACTCTCTCTGCTGTGATTTCCACTTCCAGTACCTCTTCTCCCTGCTTAGCCCTCCCCCCACCTGCCAGTGATGCCCCCCAGACCTGCCGATTGGTAAGGGGCCCCCCCTCCTCATTATCTCTGTCTCCTCCCATGTATGATGCAGCATCCCCATTTTCCCTGGTGAGAACTGAGGTGAAGTACTCATTTAGTACCTCAGCCTGCTCCTCTGGGTCTTGTGCCCATCTCTCCCCTGATTTAATCCTGCTAATCTGCCCCTTCACCCTTCGTCTCGCCCCAATGTATCTAAAGAACCCCTTTTTCCCTCTCCTAATTTCCCTGGCCAGGTTCTGCTCCTTTATTCCCCTTCCGTCGGGCTCTGTACCCTCCGGGCCTCTCACTGTTGATCCACCCGTAGGGCCACCATCCGGGCCGTCTGCTCCGGCAGCTCCTCCACCGCCCGGGTACCTGCCATCTTATCCGACGCCGGTCCCTCCGACACTGCAGTACCCGACGCCACAGTACCCGGCACGGGTTTCCCCGCAGCCGGGTTTCGAATGCTCACCTTACGGGTACAACCCGTCGCTCCCCCTCCACGCCCCCACGGCCACGGTGGATCTGCAGAACTCGCTTCCTGGTGGGCTGAGGCCAAGGCTCAGCTCACCAAGGAGTGAAGAGCCGCCTTCGTGACGGTGCCGCCCTGGCTCCCGCGTGCGTGGCAAACTGCCTCACTGCCTCCAGGGCTCTTCCCTCTGGATCCCGAGAGGGGCAGGACATGCATCCACGGGTACCCCCCCCCCCCCAAGGAACCCGTTCCTGCCCCCAGCCGTGTTAGGGAGCCGTATTCTGCTTCCAGTTCTTCTTCTTCCCTCTTGGATTCCTCTGATTCTTCGAAGGATGCTTCGAGAGAGAGGCACGAGCCTCGCTCTCCGTCTACGCCCCGGCCCAGGACCCTCGAAGTCTCCTCCGGAGGATCCTTCCTTCACGGAGTTGCTCAGAAAAATCCAGGAAGTATATCAGTAGCACTTCTTGGAACCAGATCCTCAGTGACTTAAACTCGCTGAACATCTGGACCTGCCCCTGATGGCCCCAACTTTAGTGCCACCCTGGATTGAGCCTCACGCCCACCTTGTTTCCACGATTTGGAAACAACCGTCGGCGTTAGCCCCACTTCCTAGGAAGTCCAATAGGCTATACCAGGCTCCAGAGGGTGTGGACTATCTTGACTCCCACCCTCGTGCAGATTCGGTCGTGATTAGCGCTGCTCACAGCCGGTCAGCACACCCCAAACATTTAAGCTCGTCTCCGGAGGTTTAGGAATCTCGCCTCCTGGACCAATATGGAAGAAAGATCTACGCCTCTTCCACACTGGGAATTCGGGCTGTGAATTACGTCGCCCATATGGGGGATTACCAGAAAGCCGTCCTTACCCAGGCGGAATCTAAGCTAGACTCCTTACCTGACTCTCAAGTCAAACAGGAGCTAGCCGATCTAATCCGCTCTGCTCGTTCGGCCAGTCGCCACATTCTGCGGATGACATACGATGCAGTGGACACTGCCGGGCGGAGCTCCGCTTTCGCCGTGAGTCTACGGCGTCATGCCTGGCTCCGCGTGTCAGGCTTGGTCCCGGAGGTGCAATCCGCGATCCAGGAAGTACCTTTCAGAGGGTCAGTGCTTTTCGGTGGTGATGTCAAGGACATCATCACCAACTTGCAGGAGAAGGGGACGGCTCTAAAATCCGTGGATTCCATGTACCGTCCCCATCACCCGCAGCGCCGTCCTTTTCGCAGAGCGCAGTCGACCCAAGCGAAACCACAAGGAAGGTGGGCCACTAAACGTCGGGCCCCCACAGCTGCCAGGCCCCCCCCACCCAAAAAAGCAGTGGGTGCCTCAGCTGCAGCGCTGCCCCACACCACCTGACTCCTCCCCTCTCCCACCGCCTCCGGAGGAACCGGTAGGAGGGAGGCTTTCCCTCCATCTTCTGGGTTGGAAGAGGATAACAATGGATTCTTGGGTGCTCCAGCTGATTGCAGAAGGGCACTCAATAGAGTTTCTACAGAAACCACCCCGCCACCCACCGCTGAAATCGTCCTACACGAGGGATCATCTTCCTTTGGTCCGGGAAGAAATCTCTGCCCTTCTCGCAAAGAGGACCATAGAACCCGTTCCCCTTCATCTTCAAGGGATGGGGTACTATTCACATTTCTTCCTGGTCCCAAAGAAGACAGGAGATCTCAGACCCATTCTCGATCTCCGCTCCTTGAACCTTTACATGGAATACAAAAGGTTCAGGGTGCTCCCTCTGCAGACCCTTCTGCCCCTCCTTCGGCCGGGTCAATGGCTTTGTGCACTGGATATGCAGGATGCATATCTGCACATCCCCATTCGCCCTTCTCACTGCAAGTATCTTTCGGTTTGCATTTCAGGGGGACCATTACCAATTCCAAGCGCTCCCGTTTGGTCTTTCCCCGGCACCCCGAGTATTTACCAAATGCCTGGCTGTGGTAGCGGCCCACTTGCGTACTATGGGAGTACAGGTGTTTCCTTACCTAGACGACTGGCTCCTGGCAGCCTCGTCCAGGGAGGAGCTCCTGCATTTTCTCTCCCTCACTCAGCAGGTTTTTACTTGCCTGGGTATTACCATCAAGCATTCCAAGTCTCATCTGGATCCCTCCCAGAGACTACAGTTCATCGTGGCTATCCTCGATACTACGGCGAGCAAGGCCTTCCTGCCTCCGGACAGGACAGCCTCTCTTCAGTCCCAGATCTCCCTGCTATCAGAACGCAGGAGGGTTCCGGCGAGGTGGGTTCTCCGTCTCCTGGGGCTCATGGCGGCCGCTATTCCGACGTTCCCCCGAGCTCGACTCCACATGAGGATCTCTCCGTGGACTCTTCGCTCCCAGTGGGATCAACTTGTAGACGACCTAGATCAAATAGTTCTGATCTCCTCGCCGATGGCACGAGACTTGCAATGGTGGATGGTTCGACAGAACCTGTTTCGAAGGGTCCCCTTCTGTCATCCTCCCCCCTCCCAGACTCTGACCACAGACGCATCAGGCGAAGGTTGGGGAGCCCATCTGGGTCCTCACCGAACCCAGGGCTTATGGTCCAGATTAGAACTAGCTCTCCACATCAATGTGCTCGAGCTTCAAGCAGTACTGTACGCGCTCCAAGCCCTTCACCAATACATTCTTCCCGGTCACCTTGCCGTCCAGACAGACATGTGCGTGGTGTGGTACATCAACAAGCAGGGAGGGACTCAATCCTACCCCCTATGCAGGGAAGCAATGAGGGTTTGGGACTGGGCAACTCAACACAACCTTCACCTCACTGCGGTTCATGTTCCAGGAGTCGACAATACCCTGGCAAACAAGCTAAGCCGCTCCCCTGCCCTGCCACATGAGTGGGAATTGGACCAAAAGGTGCTAGACGATATCTTTCAGCTTTGGGGGACTCCACAGGTAGACCTGTTTGCCTCTTCCCAAAATGCAAAACTGCCCACCTTTTGCTCGCTCATTCCAGAGCGAGGCGCTTTCTGGAGCGACGCTGTGTCTCTAGACTGGAAGGGCAGATTCGTCTATGCTTTTCCCCCAATTCCTCTGGTCCCTCGTGTATTGCAGAAACTAACCACAGAAGGAGCAAGAATGATTCTGATCGCTCCTTTCTGGCCCAGGCAAATCTGGTTCTCTCTTCTACAACAATACTCAGAGGTTCCTCCTCTTCCTCTTCCTCTTTCTCGAGGTTTGTTGACCCAGGATCAGGGGACCCTGGCCCATCCAGGCCTCAAATCCCTTCAACTTCATGCATGGCTCCTGCAGACTTAGCCCAATCCCGTTTTGGCGTCTCTTCTAAAGTGGCAGAGATTTTGGTGGAGGCTAGAAAACCCTCCACCAGGTCCACTTATGCCACGAAGTGGAAGATATTCTTTATTTGGGCAGCCTCCAAGAACGTGGAGCCTTTCTCCTGTTCACTGGCTTTTCTGCTGGAATACTTATGTCATCTCTTCGACCTGGGTCTCAGCCATTCCTCCCTGAAGGTTCACGTGGCTGCTATTTAAGCCTACCATGTCCCCTTTGCAGACAAAGCTTTCGCTCAACTGGAGGTCTCTAAGACCTTTCTCAGAGGAGTCCTTCATCTAAGGCCCCCTATCCGTACTCCTGCTCCCCCTTGGGACTTAAATTTTGTTCTTGAGAAACTTACTCTTCCTCCATTTGAACCTGCAGCTTCTGCAGAGCTGACGTTTCTTTCGTGAAAGGTGCTCTTCTTGGTGGCCATTACTTCGGCTCACAGAATTTCCGCGCTCCAGGCCCTTATGTGTAAAATTCCATATTTGATTTTTCACAAAGAACGAGTTGCTCTTCACACGAATCCTAAGTTTCTCCCTAAAGTGGTAGCCGAGTCTACCTTGAATCAGTCCATAGAGCTACCTGCCTTTTTTTACGCAGTACTCTAATCAAGGGGACTACTTACTCCATACCATGGATGTTCACCGGATTCTGAGATACTATACCGACCAGGATGAAGGATCTCAGAAAGACTGACCAGTTGTTTGTCTCTTTTGCTAACAAAAAGGAAGGCAATGCTGTTTCCAAGCAATGCCTGTCGAAGTGGTTGGCTCATTGCATCACTTTCTGTTATGACAAGTACAACAAGACATTTCCGGGTCAGGTTAGAGGTCACTCCACATGAGGAGTGGCGGCCTCTGCGGCTTGTTTCAAAGAATGTGTCTGCGGCAGACATCTGCGCTGGCGCCACCTGGACTTCCTTCCATACCTTTACAAAACACTACAGTTTGGACATTGCCTCTCGCCGTAGAGCAGGCTTCGGGCTAGCTGTTTTGCAAGGCCTCCTGTCTTGAGGCTTGCAAGGCTACTGCTACTTTCTGGAGTAGTTTCCTCCTCCCGGTGCCTCTTATTTGTTCCAGACTGCTTGGGATTCAGTCCTGTATGTAATTATCTATTGCAAGAGCCCTCTTGAAGTAAAATAGTACAGTTACGTAAGAACTTACCGTAACAGTAGATCTTCGAGAGAGGCTCTTGCAGTAGGTAATACATTCCCGCCCTCCATCCCCCTAGGCTTTTTTCAGCTCTTTTTCCAGGAATGGAAACATCTGCTTCTCTCTCATCCGGGCCTGTAGCGGGAAAGAACTGGAAGGCGGGCGTCCAGGACCGCCCCTTTATACCGACATCGTGACGCGGTCACCTGGCCGGGGCGGTCCCTCGCCAGGGACTCGCTAGCTATACATTTTTCCAGGGGTCCTGCCACCGGCCGGTGTCAGTCCTATATGTAATTACCTACTGCAAGAGCCTATCTCGAAGATCTACTGTTACGGTAAGTTCTTACATAACTGTACTTTCTAGGAGTAGTATATGTTGTTCATCCACACAGACCCATCTGACCTCCCCAGCTTCGATGCACACACCTGGCTTCCAGCGGGCTAAGATTTGGCGTCACGGGGCAGAGCCAAGGGTTATACCACATGGGTAGGAGGAGCCAGCTTAAAGACCTTCCGGCAGATTTAAAGAAGAAAGGGACAGTGCCAAGAAGTGTGGATGAACAACATATGCCACTCCTAGAACTGCTGTTACAGGTGAGTAACTTTTTTTTCTGTAGCACTTCACACTGTCAATAGAATTCATTACTGATGGGTAATGTGCATCCCAACTACGGGAAATGGCACAGCACAAGGTGATAATCAGCACAGAATCCTAGGCACCTGCGCATTCTGGACAGCAGCAACTCTCCAGTCTTTGTTGTTCCATTGAAGGGGAAACAACTTAGAGATTTCTGTCAAGAAGAAAACTTTCTCAGTATTCAGTTTTGGGGTCTGCAGTTCTGCATAGCAGGTTGGGGCTACCTGTTGACAGGAGCACCTTAAATTAAAATTGTGCCTGTTAAGCTGTGGCTTTAAAATAAACTTCCTTTTTCCCCATTTTCCCTGCCTGTGCTTGGATTGGGGCCACATCTGCTCTTAGTAGCTCAAGGCTGTGAGTTTGTTTTGCTAGCATGTCTCCGATTTAAGAAAAAAACAGAAAAAAGCTGCTTCTGGTAACTGCTTTTTCTTGCAGTATTCCCTTGGACTCCCTCCTTCTTTTCGGCGTCGGTTTCCCTCCAGTCCTTCGGCCTAGGGTAACTGCTGTGTGTGTGTGTGTGTGTGTGTGTGTGTGTGTGTTTCTTTTCAGGTTTTTTCATAGTTAGATGGGACCTTTCCCCTTTATTTCTGTGGTCTCTTGAGGGGCCCTTTCCCATTTAATTTTTTCTTACCCTTCTTGACTGGTTCTTTTTTTTGTAAGGCTAAGATCTGAAGGATCACAGTTTTTGTATACTGGCTTTCTAGGATTGTGGATATGTTGTTCTGTCCACACTATTTGGCATATCCTTTCCCTTTTAAAATCTTGCCGGAAGGTCTTTAAGCTGGCTTCTCCCACCCACCTGGGTGGTATGTGCCTCTGCTCTGCCCCTTGACGGCAGATCTTCCTTTCTGCTGGAAGATTCAGGTGCCCTCCTTACTGATCACGCGTTATTGTAGGCCCTGGTGCTTAAATCTACAGATTTACTTAAACTTTGACTCATTAGAGTTTCTCCTAATCACTTTGCGATCTCAACCGCAATGGAGGATAAGTCCTTACCCGGTTTATCGCCACCGCCTTTGTGGGCAAAAGATGTCTTGTACCGACCCGCATGCCTTGTGCGTGTATTGCCTGGGTGTCAGCCATGCTAAATGTGTCATGCCTTTCACCCAAACATCTTAAGACTGTCATCTCACCCGATTACAGCTGGACAGACCAAAGAAATGGAATCCACTGGTCCAAGGAAGCCTGTTGGGCATTCTTCGCAACTGCGCAGTTCACTGAGCAGCTCAGATGAAGACCTTTGAGGAGGAGGAGGCTTGGGCAGCAGATCTATCCTCTTCTGTGTCCATCTTCATCCCACTTAGTTTGGTTACCACTTTCTTGGACTTCTTTCAGGAGTTGTGTCAGTCCCTCCCCACCAAGGGAGAAGGACCCTCAGGCGCACATGTCTCTCGGTCCCGTAAAAAGGACAAGGAGCCTAAGGAAACTTTGTCTCGCTGACAACGTTCTTGGGATTGTGAGAGATCCTGGTCCCAGGAATCTGCTGTCTTGACTTCAGTCGAGGTTGCGACCTCGGCCGCTGACTTCATGGTACCCCCATCAGGCCAGCTGGCTAAGACGCAGGATGATGATCCGGTCGACTTTATTCTCAACCCCGTCGACCCGTCATTGCTCGATGAGGCTGACAACTCTTTATTCAGGGTCCTGGTCCCTCACCAGGAAAAGCCACGGTTCTCCCCAGCTGTGTCCGAACGACCCCCGTCGGTCTTCCTGACTGTCCAAGTCAAGGTCTCTGACACATTCAACTGACATGCTGAAGAAGGCGCATAAGCACTCTAAGAAATGGCACTGCCGCCACTCTTCCTCATCCTCCTCTGATGAGGAGATGCTTTGACGGAAACTCTGTCGATGCTACGAGGACTTAATGTGGCAGGAGCCGATTATGTCCGTCCAGAAGTCTGCCCTGGCTTCTTCCCCGGCCATTAGTTGACTGTTGCCCTGTAGGCTGATGCCGACTCCTCAGGAGCCAGTTTGCACTCTTCCTGCGGAGTCAGTCAAGACCATTCCAGCTCATCCAAAACCGGCCTGTCCACCGATCCTGGTGGAGCCACCTCCTGAACAGCCTCCTTCGGGGGGCTTCTTCTAAGGAGTATCGACCTGTTCCGGGCCTTCTGCATAGGCTTTCTGTCACCCTCACTCCCAGCTGTCCTGTGCGGGTGGAGGGAAACTCCGGTGGCCAGCCGATCTATCTAGACTCCTTGGACTCCAAACTACATTCTCACCCCCTGGATGAGGAGTCTGTCGGGAGTTTCTCGACAGAGGAAGGTCCCTCTTCCTTTATGGGTATCCTCCGTCTTATCCCTGAATCCATGGGGATGCCCTTGGAACCCATTTAGAAACAAGCTGACTATCCCCTCACTGATATTCTCAAACAAGGGGATTCGCTGACGGAGGCCTTCCCAGTGGCCGAGGCCATTGTCTGTCTGGCTTTGGAGCTCTGGCAGCATTCTGCCCCATGACCCTCAGCCCGAATGGCTCGCAAATGTGCTGTGCCTATCGGGTCCCTTTCGGGATTCACAGAGCACCCCTGGTCTGAGGGCTTGGGGACCAAATCTGTGTGCAGGCACTCTGGTAATTCGGGAGACACCATTAGACCCCTGAACAGAGAGTCCAAAAAACTGGACCATTCTGCCTGAAAAGTCTATGCCGCCTCTTCGCTGGGCCTTCATCAGGCAAGCTCGGCTGTCATCATGGGCACTTCTCCCATGCCCTCTTGGGCTCTCTTGATGAGGTTCTACCTCACCTCCCCGCAGACCTCCAGACCACGGTCAAGCAGGTCCGTGACCAGGGTCAGGCTGTTGTGAAAGAGCAACTCCAGATGGCCTTGGACCTCTGGGACTCCTGCAGCCGCTCGGTGACAGCCTGGTTGTCATGCGCTGCAGGACTTGAATGAGGGTCTCCACCTTCATGGGGACATCAAACACGAGCTGACGGACGTCCCTTTCCTGGGTACTGACCTTTTTCGGCCCAGGTGTGGACAGTCACCTCCAACGCATTGAAGTCCAGTGCCACCTTGGACTGTGACCTCTGCTCAGAAGGAATCCCAGGGTTCCAAAAAGCAGAAGAAGCCTTTTCGGTATTCTACCCCTTGCGGCCAATCAGCCCCATTTTCAATCTGGGCAGCAACAGCAGGCACAATCTTGGTAGCCTCTGCCCAAGCCCAGGCCCCCAGCAGCTCGTAAACATGGAGGACTGGGTCCAGGTGATCCCCAAACTGGACCATCTTCCTCCAAGCCTGCTCAGGGACGGGGATGGCCACCCCCATACCTGCCATACAAGCTCTGGGTCCTCCCGTGGGGGGCCGGCTCCGTCACTCCCTTTCTGCCTGGTCGCTGTTACCACAGACAGGTGGGTTTTAAAAGTGGTCAGCTAGGGACTGCCTCTGGAATTCGAGCAGTACCCACCAAGCCGAGCCCACACCCCACGGGAGGAAATGTTATCCGTACACACTCGGTTGGCTCTCTGAGACGACATTGCTCAACTCCTCCGCAAGGAGGTGGTGGCCAGAGTCACGGACCCTCCAGTCAACCCGGGGTTCGTCTTCAGGTACTTCCTGGTCCTGAAACGGATGGGGGGCTGGCGCCCTATTCTAGGTCTGCACGACCTGAGCCAATTTCTCAGGTCCTGCACATTCAAGATGGTAACTCTGTCCCAGATCATACCATTCCTTGAGCAGAACATGTGGTTTTGCTCTCTGGATCTCCAGGACGCGTTCTTTCACGTCCCGATCCGTCCATCTGTCTCACCAAAGTTTCCTCCATTTTCAGGCAGAGGGAGCCCATCTTGAGTGCTGAACCATGCCGTTCGGCCTGTCATTCGCTCCCCAGGTCTTCACCAAGTGCATTGCAGTGGTGGCAACCCATCTTCGGCGTCAAGGGGTCAGGGTGTACCCCTATCTCGACGACTGACTAATAGCGGGTTCTTCCAGACAGGAGTTGGAGAGGTCCAGGGATCTGGCCCTCAAGACCTGCATCAGTCTTGGTCTCCTGGTCAACGAGAACAAGTCAGAACTCGTACCTTCGCAGGTGATCTGCTTCATTGGGGCAGAGCTCAACTCATGCCGAGCTAGAGCCAGGCTCCTGATGGACAGGGCGGAGGTTCTCTCCTCCTTTTCCCAGTCATTTCTTGTTGGTCATTTGTGTCCTGCTCGGGACTTTCTGCGTTTTCTGGGCTACATGGTTGCCCGTACCAGTATGGTCCGATGGGACCAGTGACAGATGTGCCCCCTTCAATGGGAGCTGGCCAGCCAGTAGACCCAGCAACATGGTAAATTCGATCATGATGTCACAGTGACCCAGAAGATGTGAGACGCTGTCTAGTGGTGGCCCGTCCCGAGCCGACGGTCGTTCTCATAACGGATGCCTCTCTTGTGGGCTGGGATGCCCCCATGAGGAATCGCATAGCCCACAGTTTCTTGGGACGTGGATATGTTGTTCAGTCCACACTGTCTGGCAGGTACCTTGCTGCTTTAAGATATGCCAGAAAGTCTTCAAGCTGGGTCCTCCCACCCACCCAGGTGGTAAAACCCTCAGCTCCGCCCCATGACACCAGATCTTCCTTACCGCTTGGAAGCTCAGGTTCCCTCCTTAGCACTCTTGCATCTCTAGGCCCGGATACTAAACCTTCGGTTTTACCGAAAATCGTGCTTAAATTCACGAGACTTAAGTCTTCTCCTTCCCTCGCGGCTGCGATGGATTCTAAATCTACTCCCGGCTTCCATCGGTGCCCTTGCAGGCAGAAGATGTCTCAAACCGACCCGCACACTACGTACGTCTGCTGCCTTGGGCTTGGCCATGATTCGCAAGCCTGTGATTTCTGCAGGTCCTTCTTGGCTTCGGTTCTTGAAGACCACGCTGCCAGACTCCAACTGGGGCACCCCAAAAAACGGTTTCCGCCGATGAAGTCGGAGGAGGACCGTTGAGCGGTGTCCACGGCTGCGGCCTCCGCGGAGCAGCTAGAGCAGTTGATCGCCCTCGAGGAGGAGGCAGCCCAGGCCGCGTAGTCTTCTTCCTCGGTGTCGGCGTTTATCCCGCTCTCCTTGGGCTCCTCCTATACTGCTTCCTTTCGGGAGCTTTATCAGTCCCTCTCCACCAAGGGAGAGGGGCCCTCAGGGACTCGCTTCAGTCGGTCAAAGAAGAAGGAACTGAAAGGTAAGTCCCACCATCTACGTTTGTGGGAGCAGGAGAGATCTCGCTCCTCGTAGCGTCCTTTATCGACCTCGGTCGAGGTTGCGGCTAAGGCCGCTGGCTTTTCGGCGTCCCCGTCAGGTCAGCCGGCCGAGTCACCCATTGATGAGGTCGAGATTTTTCTCGACCCATTGGACAGTCTGTCGACTGGAGAGGCCTACAACCCCCTTTCACCGGTACCTCCAGTGGTTACTGAGGACTTGTCTCGGCCTCCCGTGCCGAAGTTCCTGGCCAGGGACCCTGAGCCAGGGGATGAGTGGGTTTCCCCCGGCCCCTCTTCGACCCACCGTAGGCGACCCCAACAGTCTTGATCTTCCTCTGTGTTGGGTAAGTCCCGCTGATGTTGGCGGTCTCTGTCCCGACATCACGGAAAGCGGTGTGGCCGCTCTTCCTCATCATCATCTTCGGAGGATAGGCTTCGGCGCAAGTTGCGTCGGCGCTATGAGGATAAGATATGGCAGCAGCTCTTATTGGCCGGCAACAAGCAGACTCCGTTGCCTTCCCCGGCAATTGAGTGGCTGTCACCCAAACTGCTGAAGCAGTCTCTCACCCTCGGCTCCTTGTTCGAGGAGCCGACACTGCCATTGATTGCTCAGCTGAAACCGGCTGCTCCAGCCATTGTGGTGGAACCCTCGCAACCAAAGACTGGGGCCCCGACCAAGGATTCTCGGTTGGGCCAGGGCTTGCCCCACAGGTTGTAGGTCACCCTCATCCCCCGATCGGCCTCGGTAAGTGGAGGGTGGCTTAGGCGCTCAGCAGCTGTTCGTGGACTCTTCAGAGTCCGACGACTCCTTCCTGTATTCCAGACCCCTAGACCTGGAATCCTCCGGGGGTCTGTATGTGGACGAGAGCCCATCCTCGTTCCTTGGTATTCTTCAGCTCATCTCGGAGTCTACTGGGATGCAGCTCGAACCTGTGCAAAAATGGGCCAGATATCCCCTCACGGAGATTTTTGGACCGAGGGGATTCCCCCCACAAAGACCTTCCCTGTGGCCGAGGCCATTGTTGGTCCAGCCTTGGAGTTGTGGCAGTGGCCTGCCTCCTGTCCTGCACCTTCTGCCAGGATCGCCCGCAAGTACACAGTCCCGACTGATTCCCTTTCCGTTCTTTTTGGAGCACCCCTCGGCTGAAGGGCTGGTAACCGATAGCATTTTCCGGCGCTCCGGAAACGTCAGGGACGTAAAGGAGGAGTCCAAAAAGCTAGACTATTCCAGATGCAAAGTTTATGCTGCCTCCTCCCATGGCCTTCAACAGGTTAACTCAGCTCTACTGATGGCACACTTTTCACACTCCCTATTGGGCTCCCTGGATGAGGTGCTTCCTCATCTCCCGGCTGACCTCCAAACGACAGCCAAGCAGGTGCGGGATCTGGGAAGGGCAGTGACCAAGCAACAGCTCCAGACTGCTTTAGACATCAAGACCTTGTGCCCGCCTCAGTAGCGTGCTGCAGCCATAAGGCCACAGAGCTGGCTGCTAGGATCTCACTCTTCACGGCAGATACCCAGCACAAGCTGGCAGACATAGAATTTGAAACAGAAACATAGAATTTGATGGCAGATAAGGACTGCTTGCCCCTCCCAGTCTGCCTATTTCCTACCTAATGGATAAGCTGCAGATCCTAGTTAACCAGCAGCCTACTTCTTCCTAACCCCCGAATTGCCTTATGACTGTCCCATGCATGCTTGAATTCCACCACTGTTTTTGACTCCACAGCCTTCCGGAAGGCTATTCCATGCATCCATAACCCTCTCTGTGAAAAAATACTTCCTTAAATTACCTCCGAGCTGCCGCTCCCATCTTCAAATTGTGCCCCTTGTTCTTGCACACCTCTTTTTTTTGAAAGATGTTACCCTCTTGGACTTTGTTGATTCTCTTGAGGTACTTAAAAGTTTCTATCATGTCCCCCCTCTCCCTCCTTTCCCCGAGGCTATATATATTAAGCTCCTCAAGTCTCTCTTCATATGTCTTCCGGTGCAGACCCTGCACCATTTTAGTTGCCCTCCTCTGGACAGTTTCCATCCTGTCTGTCTTTGTGGAGATTGGGTCTCCAGAACTGCACGCAGTACTCCAGATGGGGTCTCACCAACTGTCTGTGCAGAGGGATAATAACTTCCTGTTTTCTACTGGTGATGCCTCTCCCTGTGCATTCC
Organism: Neoceratodus forsteri; assembly: GCA_016271365.2. Lineage (NCBI taxonomy): Eukaryota > Metazoa > Chordata > Ceratodontiformes > Ceratodontidae > Neoceratodus > Neoceratodus forsteri. The sequence continues at coordinate 744,235,542 of CM057449.1, forward strand.
AGTATCCCCTCAGCCCTCCTTGCTGCCCTCTCACATTGCTTGCCCACCTTTAGGTCATCTGATATGACTACCCCCAGGTCCCTTCCCATTTTTGTTGTTGTTAGTATCTCGCTCCCCATTGTGTACTCTTCCCCTGGGTTTTTGTTTCCCAGGTGCATTACCTTGCACTTCTTAGCACTGAATCTAAGCTGCCATACATTTGACCATTCCTCTAACCTTGCCAAGTCCCTTCTCATCCTTTCCACCCCACCTTGTGCATCAACTCTGTTTCAGATCTTTGCGTCATCTGCAGAGAGACCTACTTTTCCTTCCAGTCCCTCTGCAGTGTCGCTTATAAAGACATTGAAGAGGACCGGTCGTAATACTGAACCCTGCGGTACCTCACTAGTAACCCCCCTTTCTAGGGACATGGATATGTTGTTCATCCACACTTATTGGCAGGTTCCTTGCGCTTTAAATCTTGCGGAAGGTCTTCAGCTAGCTCCTCCCACCCACCCGGGTGGTAAAACTCTCGCTCGCCCCATGGCGCCAGATCTTCCTTACCGCTTGGAAGCTCAGGTTCCCTCCTTACCGCTCTGCGTTTAAGCTTTGGGCCTAAAAAAAGCTTCAGTTTGAAACTTCAAAAATTAAAATTAAAGTTTACCTCTTGGTCTTCTCCCTGGCAGCTGCGATGGACCATCGACTCAGTTTGGGAGATGTCCTGTGGGCAGAAGATGTCTCGGACGGACCCGCACTCCCGTGCGTTTACTGCCTTGGCCGGGAGCACGACCCGCGGGCTTGCGATCTGTGTTCCTCCTTTTGGTCTCGTCCTCGGGGACGCGCTGCCGTCTTCTTCAAGGCGCGAAAGGAAATTTCCTCGGTTAAATCAAGGAGGCTCGACTGGCGGTTTCATGACTGCGGGATCCGCGAACAACTGAGAGCGGTTGGTTGCCCCTCAAGGAAGAGGCGGCCCAGGCGGCTACCGACTTCTGCGGCTTTCGTTCCGCTTTCTCTTGGGTCCTCTACTCAGCTTCGTTTAGGAGCTTTGCTGCCCCTCTCAACTAAGGCGAGGTCCATCTTCTTCGAGGACCGTTTCATCGGTCGAAGAAAGTATGGGTAAGTCCCATCGTCGGCGCTCCTGGGAGCGGAAAGATCTCCTCCCTTGCTCACAGCTTCCACTTCGGTCGATGCTCGCCACTGGCTTCACGGTGCCCCGTCAGGCCAGGTGACTGAGACTCCCGCCGACGTGGTCGAGATTTTTCTCGACCCGTTAGACGGGTTGTCGGCTGGAGAAGCCGAGATTCCCTCCTCCCCGGTTTCCCCGGCAAGGACTGTGGATACCGTCGGCTCATTTGCGCCTCCGGCCCCAGAGCCGCCGGTCTTGCCAACCGAGCCGAAGGGATTGCCGATCCTCAGCTCACCGACCTCGGCCTGGCCGAGATTCTCGGTCTCTGTCTCGGACATCTTCGCGGTCCAACAGCTCCCGTTGACAAAGACGGTCTCGGTCTCGGCACCGCGGTAAGCGGCGTCGCCGCTCTTCCTCATCTTCCTCCTCCTCGGACGAGGGGAGGCTTCGGCGTAAGTTGCGCCGAAAATATAAGGATCTCATGTGGCAACAACTTTTACTGGCCGGCAACAAGCCGGCTCAGGCCTCTTCCCCGGCCATCAAATGGTTGCCACCGGACCAGTCGAATCAACCTCTCGTGGTGGTCGAGGAGCCTGTTCCCAGGCCTGTTGTTCGACCTATTCCAGCTGCTCCACCAATTTTGGTGGAACCGCCTCCGCCTCAGCCGACAGTAGGGGCACGGTCGGCCCAGGGCCTTCCCCGCAGGCTGTCGGTCACTCTCACGCCTGATAAGCCTCGGCAAGTGGAGAGTGGCTCAGGCTCCAGGCAGCTCTTCGACGATTCGTTGGATTCGGATGACTCCTCCCTATTCTCCAAGCGTCTGGACTTGGAGTCCTCTGGGGGGCAGTCAGCGGACGATAGCCCTTCGTCCTTCCTCGGACTTCTTCGGCTCGTCTCAGAATCCACTGGGATGAAGCTTGAACCCGTATCCAAACGGGCTAGATATCCCCTCACGGAGATTCTGGACCGAGGGGATTCTCCTACTGAGGCCTTTCCGGTGGCCGAAGCCATTGTCGGCCCGGCTCTGGAATTATGGCAGCATCCGGCTTCCTGTCCTGCGCTGTCGGCCAGGATGGCCAGGAAGTATGCGGTCCCTACGGGCTCTCTGTCCGGCTTTTCCGAACACCCTTTGGCTGAAGGGTTGGTTACGGTCAGCGTTTTCCGGCGCGCCGGCAATGCCAGGGACGTGGACAAACCGCCCGACAAAGAGTCCAAGAAGTTGGACTATGCAGGGCGGAAAGTGTATGCTGCCTCCTCACTTGGTCTTCGTCAGGCCAGTTCGGCCGTCCTCCTGGCGACTTCTCCCATGCCCTGTTGGGCTCCTGGATGAGGTTGTCCTCATCTTCCGCCCGACCTGCAGACCACGGTCAAGCAGGTGCGGGACCAGGGCAGAGCAGTAGCCAAGCAGCAGCTCCAGACTGCCTTGGATATCGGGGATTCTTGCGCCCGGTCAGTGGCGGCCGCTGTGGCCATGCGTCGGCGGGCGTGGCTGAGGATATCCACTTCACTCGGATACCCAGCACAAGCTATGGATCGCTCCCTTCTTGGGAACAGACTCTTCGGCCCTGGAGTGGAAGGCCACCTCCAGAGGATCGAGAAGTCCATTGCCACCTTGGACCGGGTCTCGTCTCACAAGAGAGAGACAAGGGTCGAAGCCTCAGCCTAAACCTCTTCGCCCCTCTGCTCCCCGCTGCACGTCCGCCCAACATCACGTCAGGGCCAGCAGGCTAGACCTTGTATTCCAGCCCAAGCCACCAGCTCCCTCACATAGGAAGCAAGGAGGAAAGGCCTGGTGGTCCCTCGCCGGTCCTTCCTCCAAGCCTGCAAAGTGACGGCTGAGGGGTGTCACCCCATCCCAGTCACCCGCCTGGTTCCCCCTGGGGACGGCTCGACATCTCTTTCCCGCCTGGTCCGCTGTTACCACGGGACAGGTGGGTTTTGGAGGTGGTGGGAAGAGGCCTGACTCGACCGAGCGGGCTCCGCTTCTTCAGGGCCGCCGCTCGCTGGGGGCCTCTGGGTCCCCAGACTTCATAGGCTCGTCGAAATGACATCTGGGCCTCACTCCTTCTAAAGGGGGTGATAAGAGAGAGAGGACCACCATCAGAACCGGGGTTCGTGTCCAGGTACTTCCTGGTCCCGAAGCGACCGGGGCTGGCGCCCCATCCTGAGACCTACCGACCTGAACAAGTTCCTAAGGTCTCGAACCTTCAGAATGGTCACTCTGGCTCAGATAATACCATCTCTGGAACACGGCATGTGGTTCTGTTCTCTGGACTCCAGGGGCGTTCTTTCACGTCCCTATCCGTCCGTCTCACTAGAGATTCCTCCGCTTCAGAGCGGAGGGATCCTCTTCGGAGTTCCAGGCCATGCCCTTCGGCCTTCTTCAGCTCCCAGAGTCTTCACCAAATGCTCGCAGCGGTGACAGCTTTCCCTGGCGGCGCGAGGGGTCCGGTGTACCCTTACCTGGACGATTGGCTGATAGCAGCCCCTCCAGGTTGGATGTGGGCGGTCCAGAGATCTGGCCTCGGGTTTGCTCTCAATTTGGCCTCCTGGTCAAGCGAGGCCAGGTCAGAACCGTGCGAAGCAGGTGATATCTTTCATCCGGGGCAGAGCTCGACTCTCTTGAGCCAGAGTACGGCCCCGCGGACAGGGCTGAGGTTCTTTCCTCCTTTGCCCAATCATTTCTGGTTGGGCAATCGCGCCCTGCCCGGGACTTCCTGCGACTCCTGGGCCTCATGGCGGCCTGTACCAGCGTAGTCCTTTGGGCACGCTGGCACATGCGCCCCCTCCAGTGGGGACTGGCCAGTCAGTGGTCACAGCGTTGCGATCCTCTGGACCAGCGTGTGTGGACAACCCAGGAGATGTGGAACGCTCTCCAGTGGTGGACCGTTCCGTCTCATCTGCAGGAGGGTATCCCGTTTGTCCGCCCCGAGCCGATGGTCTCCCTAACGACCGACGCCTCTTTGATGGGTTGGGGTGCCCATCTGGGGGAACACCGAGTGCATGGCCTCTGGTCCCCGGGGGAGTCCCGATGCTATATCAACCTGCTGGAGCTCCGTGCGGTCCGCCTAGCTCTCACCGCCTTTGCTCCGTTTCTCCAGGGTCAAGTGGTCCGAGTCAGGCGGACAATACCACGACCATATACTATCTAAACCGCCAGAGGCGGGACAGCGTTCCTTGCCTCTCATGCAAGGAAGCTCTCACTCTGGTCACTGGTGCGCAGCCTGGGCGGATCTCCTGGCCATTCATGTGGCAGGAGCCTCAACACCCTGGCCGATGCCCTGAGCCAGATAGGGGCTGCATCGCACGAGTGGTCTCTCCTGCGGGAGATAGTACAAGACCTATTCTCCCGCTGGGGCACACCTCTGGTGGATCTGTTTGCCTCCAGGGAGAACGCGAAGCTGAGGCTGTTTCATGCCCGCCCCCCTCAGCAGGGCTTGCTGCAGGGGGATGCCTTTTCGAGGCCGTGGACCCCGGGCCTCTTTTACGCCTTTCCCCCCGTTCCCCTGATTCACAGGGTCCTGCTGAAAGCGAGGAGGGACAAGGCGCAGGTGATTCTGATAGCCCCAGACTGGCCTCGCCAGTTCTGGTACCCAGATCTCCTCAGTCTCCGCTCCAGGACTCCGCGGCAGCTTCCAGCTCGCCCGGACCTGCTCTCAGTCAATCAGGGGAAGGTGTTCCATCCGGACCTTCAATCCCTGCACCTGACGGCCTGGTTCCTGAGCGGCTAGAGTTCCAGGCCTTGGGTCTTTCCGGCGAGGCTCAACGTCGTTATAGCGTCCGTAAGGAGTCGACCAGAAAATGCTATGCCTTCAAATGGAAGAGGTTCTCCATTTGGTGTCGGGGAAAAGGGTTGGACCCTTTCTGGTCCGTAGGAAGCATTTTGGACTATCTATGGTCCCTATATCTAGTCAAGGGCTTAGGTCGGCGGCTGACCCTTAAGGTGCACCTGGCAGCCATTTCTGCTTGCCGGCGCGGGCGATCCGGTGCAGTCGGGCGCGAGGAAAGTGGTCGGGCGCTTTTTCAAAGGCCTTGATCACATTTCCCCTCCAGTGCAGGAACCCCCACCTCCGTGGGATTTACTGCTGGTACTGGCAAAGCTCATGGGCAAGCCATTCGAACCAGTGCACAGGTGTGGTCTACCCCACCTGTCGTGGAAGACCGTCTTCTTGGTGGCTATCACGTCAGCCAGAAGGATGGGAGAACTCCAGGCGCTTAGCATCGAGTCTCCTTACCTGGTCTTCCACAGGGACAAGGTTGTCCTACGCCCCCACCCAAAATTCCTTCCGAAGGTGGTGTCGGAGTTTCACCTTAATCAGGTGTTGACTCTGCCGGTGTTCTACCCCAATCACACCTCGGAGGCCGAATATAGGCTCCATACTCTGGACCCTAGAAGGGCGCTTGCTTATTATAAGGAGCGCACGGCTGAAATTCAGGAGAGGTTCGCCAGCTGTTTGTCACCTACGCTGAAGCCGCACCTGGCAGACCTGCAGCCAAGCGGACGATAGGCAGATGGGTCACCTCCTACATAAATCTCTGCTATGAGTTGGCGGGCATGGAGCCTCCCAGAGGGATAAGAGCTCATTCTACCCGCCATACTGCTGCATCGGTGGCTGCTTCCAGGGATGTCCCTATCCAGGAAATCTGCAGGGCTGCTACCTGGAAGTCAACAAACACCTTTATTACCCATTACCACATCGACCTTGAGTCACGTCGGGATGCTGGTTTTGGGGCCTTGGTTCTCCAATTTCTGTTCCCCAGGTAAGTGTATAGGGGGTGTGCGCCTTGCCTCCCTCCTCCCGGAGAACTGCTAGGAGTCTGCCAATAAGTGTGGATGAACAACATATCCATGTCCCTAGAAATACAGGTTACTCACCTGTAACAGGAGTTCTAGGAATGGTATATGTTGTTCATCCACACGAACCCACCCGACCTCCCGGCTTCGACGCACAACCTGAGCTTCCAGCGGGCCAGATCTGGCGTCATGGGGCGGAGCCGAGAGTTTTACCACCCGGATGGGTGGGAGGAGCTAGCTTGAAGACCTTCCGGCAAGATTTAAAGCGGCAAGGAACCTGCCAATAAGTGTGGATGAACAACATATACCATTCCTAGAACTCCTGTTACAGGTGAGTAACCTGTATTTCTTCAGCGTGGACTCCATTTACTATTACTCTCTGTGTCCTATTCTCCAGCCAGTTCTTTACCCAGGCTGTCATCTTGGGACCCACTCCCAGGCTGGCTAACTTGTATGTTAATCTTTTGTGTGGGACTGTGTCAAATGCCTTGCTAAAGTCTAGGTAGGCCATGTCCACAGCCCCCCTGATCTACTACTTTGGTCACCCAGTCAAAGAAATCTATCCGATTCGTCTGGCATGACCTTCCCGCTGTGAATCCATGCTGCCTTGGGTCCTGTGCCCCTCTGGCCTCTAGATATGCGACAATTCTTCCCTTCAGAAGTGATTCCACCATTTTCCCTATCACTGAAGTTAAACTAACAGGTCTGTAGTTTCCTGCTTCTGCCTTGCTCCCACTTTTGCGAAGGGGAATCGCACCTGCCCTCCTGCAGTCCTCGGGTACCACCCCATCCTCCTATGATTTGTTAAAGAGGGTAGTCAGTGGTGTCACTAGTTCTACCCTTAGTTCTTTTAGAATTGTGGGATGAATCCCATCAGGCCCCATTGCTTTGTCCACCTTAAGTTTTAAGAGTTCTTTCAGAACCCTTTATTCTGTAAATGGGTTGGTATCAACTTCTGTATTCAGAGTGTTTCTACTGTTTGTTTTAGGTACCTTCCCCTCTTCATTTGTAAATACTGAGCAAAAATATTTGTTTAGTATCTCTGCCTTTTCACAGTCACCCTCTGCCCACCCTCTCTCCCCTTTATTAAGCCTCACTAACCCTCCCTTGGTCTTCCTTCGCTCCCTGATGTACCTATAAAAGGTTTTATCCCCCTTCTTAACTGAGTTGGCTAACTTTTCCTCGGTTTGGGCCTTTGCTGTTCTGACTGCCTTCCCAGCTTCCTTTTGCTTTAACTGATACAGTTCTCTGTCCTGCTTCTTCTGTGATTCCTTGTACTTCCTGAATGCTTTATTTTTCTCTTGAACCTTCACTGCCACTTCCTTTGAGAACCATAGTGGTTTCTTACACCGTTTTTGTTTTATTTGCTTCACACAAAGGCTTGTTACCTCTGTGATGGCAGTTTTTATTATTCCCCATTGTTCTTCCACCCCTCCTTCCTGCCCATTTGCTAGTGCATTCCTTAGGCACTCACCCATTTTGGCAAAGTCAGCCTCCTAAAGTCCAGTAGTTTTGCCATTGTATGGCTTGACTCTATTGCTGTGTTTATTGTGAACCATACTGTTCGATGATCGCTAGTTCCCAGATGGCTACCCACTTCTTCATCTGTGATCCTCCCTCCATCTACATTTGAGAGAACCAGGTCTAAGATTGCTCCCTCTCAAGTGGGCTCCAATACTAGTTGTCTAAGGCATGCCCCCTGTAGGGCATCTAGAATAACCCCACTCTTCCAAGTGGCTGCTGCAACTGCACTCCAGTTAACATCTGGCATAGTCATATCACCCAGCAGCAATATCTCCCCTTTTTCTGCCATTCTAAGTATACTTTCTATCATTTCCTTGTCTTATTTCCTTCCCCTGAGAAGGGGGTCTGTATATAACCCCTGTGCGGATTGTGGTGCCATTGCCGGTCTCCAAATTTACCCACAGTGCTTCTTCTCCTCCCTGTTTAACCTTTTTGTTCTGTTGCTTTGATTCCTTCCCTTATGTAAAGAGCTACTCCTCCTCTTTTACCCTCCTGTCCCTCCTGTAGATAGTGTATCCTGGTATGTTTACGTCCCAGTCATGGTTTTGTGTGTACCATGTTTCTGTAGATGCCACGATATCCAGATGTTCCTCCTCCATCAAGGCCACTAATTCAGGAAGCTTGTTACCCAGACTGTGGGCATTGGTGCTCATTGCTCTCCATTTTTTGATGGCTTTACCTTCTGTAGCAGCATCCCCCACTGACCTTTCTACCTCGGTCTTTTTCTCATTTAGTATCCTGTTTTGTAGGGAGAGGCTGGGATTTTCCTGCTGCTTATCTGTGCCTCCCCCCTTGACTAGTTTAAAAACTTGCCAGTGAAGCATTTAAACCGATTGTTCAAAAGACTTGTTCCCTTACTGGACAGATGCAGACCATCCTGCCAGTATAGGCTGGTGTCCCTCCAGGTGGAACCCCAGTCCCCAATGAAGCCAAACCCCGTGCTCCACACCATTTTTTTTTTTTTTTAACCATTCATTAAACTGCATGGTGCAAAGTACACTCGCCTCACCCATGCCATTGACAGGCAGCACCTCTGAGAAGGATACTGTGTGCTACTTGTCTTAGGCCCCTCCCCAACTCTACAAAGTCGTCCTGCACTGCGCTAATCTCATGATGAGCCAAGTCATTTGTCCCTAGGTGGACAATGATGTTCAGCTCAGACTCCCGTGCAGCTGTTCTCGTGATCCTTAGGATGCACTTCCTGTCCCTCCAAGCCACGGCACCAGGCAGGCACCTTACTTCAGTTTTCCCTGCTCCCCCCAGTTCTATCCCCCTAATAATTGAGTCCCCCACCAGGAGCTGCTTCCTTTCCCTGTGGTGTCCTCTGCCTCCTTCCTGTGGGCCTCCCTTGTGACAGTTGTCCTCAGCCTCCTTAGTCTCCTCTGCCGGTGCATCCATAGGGGAGCTATGCTCCACCAGAATGGTGTATGGATTGTGGAGTGGAACAACTGACGGGGTGTGCCTCTTTTCCACCATCCTTACCCTCCCTGAACCCACTGTGGTCCAACTGCTGTGCTTTCTTCGCAACCTCTGAGGTAGTGGTGGTGGCTGTGGTGCTCCCTGGATGGGGGAGGTTCCCTTCCTACTGTCCAGTGTGGCCTGGGGGAAGGTTCCCTTACTACTATCAAGTGTGGCCTGAAGACGGGCAACTTCCTCCCTCAGGCAGAGAGTTGTCTGCAAATAGGGCAGCGTCTCAGCCTCCAGAAAGACTCCCGGAAGACTGCTGCCCCACAGCCATTGCATTGCACTACTCCCCACATGTTTATCTATTTTTTTTTTTTTTTTTTGCATGTTTGTGTGTGCGATTGGTTTGTGATGTAGAAATAGAAATATATATATATATATAATATGTGTGTGTGTATATATAGATATATAGATATATAGAAATATAGATGTAGATATATATGTGTATATATATATAGATATAGATATATATATATATGTGTGTGTGTGCATATGTATGTATTATACAATGTGTATGCTTATATTGTCAGTGCAGTGTGCTAGAGAGAATATGATAGTGATATGCACCTTGCACTCTTGAGGAAATTATGTCAGAACCCCAGGTACAAAGGAACTATTTCCAGGCGTGGGTGGGGTGAGGGGTGGGCAGGGGTTGGGTCTAAACTGTGCCCTCACGAAACAATCAGCTAAAAGCTCTGATCCACCACTGCGATGAGTGCCTTCCTGTCAGCAAGATGCCCTACACAACAATTTGACAGAGAAAATGCTCGGCTAATCAAACGGAGAAAAATCCAGACATCCAAGTCAGACACAGGTAAACCTCCCCAGCCCCAAAACAGCCTGGTGGTTTGTGCTCTGAAAGCAGTCAGCCCCAAAATAAGTCAGCTGTGCTTTAAACTCTTCCTGCACTGAAAATCTTAAGAATTGTAACAAAAGTAAAGCTAGATTCACCTCCTCTGTTGCTTGAAAGACTGTCTTTCCTGATAATTCTAAGTTCCTTATTTCACCTTTCAGTTAGAAGCAGCCTCCACCTGCAGAATATCTGCTACAAACCAAAGACAATTGTAAGGATCACTTCCCTCTGTTGTGAGCACAACTCACTTTCTTGCAGATCCTATGTTCAGTATTGCAGCTTCCAGCCAGCGATAGCTTCACCTGAAGAATATTATCAGATGTCCCCTTCTTGGGCAATGACTTGTTCGGGCCAGGGTGGAGGGTCATCTCCAGAGGATCGAGAAGTCCAGTGCCACCTTGGACTCTGTCATGTCTGCCCAGAAGGACAAAGATCGCCAGCAACAGCGTAAGCCCTTCTGCCTCTGCGGCACGTCCGGCCCAGCAGCTGGGCCAGCAGGCTCGTACTTGGCGCCCCAAGGTCAAGCCTGCTGCTTCCTCCAACAGGAAGCCTGGAGGGAAAGATCCAGGCATCTCCTCAGCCATCCCTTCCTCCAAGCCTGCCCAGTGACAGGTTGAGGGGTGCCGCCCCCAACCTCGTCACTCCTCCCTTGGGTCCCCCTTTTGGGGGGGGGCTCAACCACTCCTTTCCACAGACCGTTGGGTGCTGGAAGTGGTCGGCAGGGGTCTGCCTTTGGAATTTGAGCAGACCCCTCCCTATCGAGCCATCTCCCCACGTGGGCTACCGGTTCCGCAGCTTCTCTGTCTAGTCGTTGAGGTGACATAGCTCTGCTCCTACAAAAGGAGTTGATCAGCAAGGTGGCGGATCCTCTTCCAAGTCCAGGGTTTGTGTCCGGGTACTTCCTGGTCCCAAAACGGATGGGGGGGCTGGCTCCCCATTCTCGATCTGCACGACCTGAACAAGTTCCTGAGGCCGTGCACCTTCAGGATGGTCACTCTGGCTCAGATCATACAATCCTTGGAACTAAGCATGTGGTTTTGTTCTCTGGATCTTCAGGATGTGTTCTTTCACGTCCCAATCCGTCGTCCACATCGACGATTCCTCCCCTTCAGAGCAGAGGGATCCCTCTACGAGTTCCGGGCCATGCCCTTCGGCCTTTCTCCAGCTCCCAGGGTCTTCACCAAATGCATGGCAGTGGTGACAGCATTCCTGCAGTGCCGGGGGGGTTTGGGTGCTCCCTTGCCTGTATGACTGGCTGATAGCAGCCCCCTTCAGGTTGGAGGTGGAGCGGTCCAGAGATCTTGCCCTCCAGGTCTGCTCTCAGATTGGTCTTCTGATCAATGAGGCCAAATCGGAACTCGTGCCATCGTAGGCGATTCAGTTAATCGGGGCAGAGCTCGACCTTCTATGAGCTGGAGCCTGGCTCCTGGCAGACAGGGCCAAGGTCCTTTCCTCCTTTGCCCAGTCATTTCAGATTGGGCAATTGTGCCCTGCTCGGGACTTCCTGCGGCTTTCACTCCGGTCCTTTGGACCAGCCAGTAACCGTGACCCAGAAGATGTGGGATGGCCTGCAGTGGTGGCTCGTCCCAGCTCATCTGCAGGAGGGTATCCTGTTTGTCCACCCTGAGCCGACGGCATCCGTATGACCTACGCCTCTTTGATGGGTTGGGATGCCCATCTGGGGGAGCTCAGGGCCCACGGCCTCTGGTCCCCTCAGGAGTCCCGATGCCACATCAACCTGCTGGAAACCTACTGGAGCTTTGAGCGGTATGGCTAGCCCTCACCGCCTTCACTTCATTTGTACGGGGTCAGGTGGTTCAGGTCCAGACTGACAACACCACAACCATGTAGTATCTCAACCATCAGGGCGGGAGGCAGATCTCCTAGCCATCCATGTAGCAGGAGCCTTGAACAGTCGGGCTGATGCCCTCAGCCAGATAGGCGCTGCATCTCACGAGTGGTCTATCCTGCCGGAGGTAGTTCAAGACCTGTTCTCCCATTGGGGCACCCCCTCAGGTGTGGACCTGTTCACCTCTAAGGAGAATGCGAAGCTGAGACTGTTTCATGCCCACCCTCCTCAACAGGGCTCGCTGCAGGGGGATTCCTTCTCGAGGCCATGGACCCCGGACCTCTTCTATGCCTTCCCTCTCATTTCCTTTGATCCACAAGGTGCTTCTCAAGGCGAAGAGGGACAAGGCACAGGTGATTCTGGTAGCCACAGACTGGCCTTGCCAGTTATAATACCCAGATCTCAGCCTCCGCTCCAGGCTCCTGAGGCGGCTTCCAGCCCACCCGGACCTGAACTCAGTCTACAAGGGGAAGATGCTCCATCCGGACCTTCAATCCCTGCACCTGATGGCCTGGTTCCTGAGCGGACAGAATTCCAGGCCTTGGGTCTTTCCGACGAGGTCCTCAATGCTGTTGAGGCGTCCTGTAAGGAGTCGACCAAAAAATGTTATGCCTTTAAATGGAAGAGAGTCTCCATTTGTTGGCAGGTCAAGGGGTTGGACCCTTCTTCCTGTCCATTGGCTAGCAGTTTAGACTACCTGTGGTCCCTTTCTCAGCTAGGGCTTCAGTCGACGACCCTTAAGGTGCACCTGGCAGCCATTTCTGCTTACTGGGCGCAGGCCGGCGAGCGGTCGGTGGCGCAGGAGAAGGTGGACTGGCGCTTTTTCAAAGGCCTTGATCATATATCCCCCCTCCAATGCGAGAACCTCCACCTCCGTGGGATCTCCTGCTGGTATTGGCCAAGCTTATGGGCAAGCCACTTGAACCAATGCACAGGTGCGATATCTCCCTCCTGTCATGAAAGACCGCCTTCTTGGTGGCTATAACGTCAGCCAGAAGGATGGGAGAGCTCCAGGCTCTTTCCATAGTCTCCTTATCTGGTCTTTCACAGGGACAAGGTTGTCCTTCGCCCCCACCCGAAATTCCGTCTGAAGGTGGTGTCTGAATTTCACCTGAATCAAGTGTTGACTCTGCCGGTGTTCTACCCCAATCACACCTCGGAGGCCGAATGTAGGCCCCATACTCCGGACCCTAGAAGAGCACTCACTTATTATAAGGAGCGGATGGCTGAAGTTCGGGGAGAGGTTCGCCAGCTGTTTGTCACCTACGCTGAAGCCGCACCTGTCAGACCTGCAGTCAAGCGGACGATAAGCAGGTGGGACACCTCCTGCATAGATAACTGCTACAGGTTGGTGGGCCTGGAGCCACCCAAAGGGATAAGTGCTCAATCAACCCGCCATACCGCTGCTTTGGTGGCTGCTACCTGGAAGTTGGCACACACCTTTATTTGCCATTACCACATTGGCCTTGAGTCACGCCGGGCTGCTGGTTTTGGGACCTCGGTTCTCCAGTCCTTACTCCCCAAGTATCGGGGGTGCGCACCTTGCCCCCCTACTCCCAGAGAACTGCTAGGAGTCTGCCAGACAGTGTGGATTGAACATACCCACGTCCATAGAAATACAGGTTCTAGGGACATGGATATGTTGTTCATCCACACTCATTGGCAGGTATCCTTGCCGCTTTAAATCTTGCCGGAAGGTCTTCAAGCTTGCTCCTCCCACCCACCCGGGTGGTATAACTCTCGGCTCCGCCCCATGACGTCAGATCTTCCTTACCGCTTGGAAGCTCAGGTTCCCTCCTTAACGCTCTGCGTTTGAGACTGGTTCCTATTTCTCCGTTTTGCGGATTTAAAAATAAATTTTGCGAAAAAGACTTCAGTCTTCGATCCCTCGCGGCTGCGATGGACAAATCGACTCCCGGATTTCGGAGATGCCCATGCGGGCAGAAGATGTCTCGGACGGATCCACACTCCACGTGTGTCTACTGCTTAGGCCTTGAGCACGACCCGCGGCTTGCGACCTGTGCTCATCTTTCTCGGACCTCGTCCTCGAAGACGTGCTGCCCGATTGCAACTGGGCCGTCCGGCGTTTGTTCCCTCGGTGAGTCAAGGAGGCCCGGTTGGCGGTGTCGCTGGCGGGCTTTCGGCGGATCAGCTCGGCGGATGGTCGCCCTCGAAGAGGGCGGCGCTGGGCAGATCTTCTCGGCCGCGTCATTTATCCGCCTCTCTGGGTTCTTCCTACACGGCTTCTTTTAAGGAGTTTTGTCTGTCCCTCTCCACTAAGGGAGAAGGGCCTCACGTCTGCTGGACCTTATTCTCGGTCCAAAAGAAGGACAGGGGTAAGTCCCTCCGTCGACGCTCTTGGGAGCGGGAAGGTCCCTCTCCCGAAGTCGTCGACTGGCCGGGTTGGCCCATCACTGCTCGCCATCCAATGGCCTCACGAATCTCTGGCCAGGTCAGTTGGACCGAGACCCCACCGACGAAGTCGAGATTTTCTCGACCCGTTGGACGTGGCTGTCGCTTTTAGCAGCCGAGATTCTCTCCCGGTTCCCCGGGAGGAGTTGGGATCCTGTGGGCTCGCCTTGTGCCTCCGGTTCCGGGCCCTCGGATGGACCATCCGGGCCGAAGGGAGTGCGGTTCCGGCCGACACCTCCCGCACCGACCTGGAAATTCCGGGACTCTCGGTCGGACCTCTCCAGCAGTCCAGCGATCCCACCGTCATGGCGGTCTCGGTCTCGGCACGCGGTAAGCGGCGTCGCCGCTCGTCTCGTCCTCCTCCTCGGACGAGGGAAGGCTGCGCGGAATTACGCCGACGGTATCGAGGACCTCATGTTGCAACAAGTCCTCCTGGCCGGGAGTAAGCCGACCCGCCGCCTTCCCCCGCCATTATGGCTGTCACCGGATGTCGACACAACCCCTCGACTTATCCGGAGGAGCCTATACCCAGGCCGGTTGTTCGGCCAAACAGCTGCTCCACCGATTCGTGGAACCTCCGCCTCCACAGCCACCTATTGGGCTCCGACCAGGATTCTCGGTCGGCTAAGGGTCTACCCCATCGGCTGTCAGTTACCCTCACCCGACCGACCTGGCAGGTGAAGGTGGCTCAGGCCAGAGGCAGCTTTTCGAGGACTCTTCCGAGTCCGAAGATGATTCCTCCTTTTCTCCAAGCGACTGACTTGGAGTCTTCAGGAGGTCAGTCAATGGACACAGCCCGTCGGTCCCTTCCTAGGACTGCTTCGGCTCATCTCGAGTCCACCGGGATGGAGCTCGAACCCGCTCCAAACGGCCAGGTATCCCCTCACGGGATTCTGGACCGAGGGATTCTCCGAGGAGGCTTTTCGGTGGCCGAGGCCATAGTGGGTCCGGCACTGGGCTTTGCAGCGCCCTGCTTCCTGCCCTGCGCCGGGCCAGGATGGCCCAGGAAGTGGCGCGGTCCCACCGGTTCCTTGTCCAGTTTTTTCACACACCCTCTGCTGAGGGGATGGTTACCGACAGCGTCAGCCGGGCAACGCCAGGGATGTGGACAAACCTCCTGACAAGGAGTCCAAGAAATTGGACTATGTCGGGCGAAAAGTCTACGCATGCTCTCGGCCTTCGTCCGGCCAGTTCGGCCGTCCTCATGGCACATTTTTCTCATGCCCTGTTGGGCTCCCTGGATGAGGTCATCCCTCATCATCCCGCCGATCTGCAGACTACGGTTAAGCAGGTGCGGGACCAGGGCAGGGCAGTGGCCAAACAGCAGCTCCAGACCCCTTTGGATATAGGGGACTCATGTGCCAGATCGGTGGCGGCCGCAGTGGCTATACGTCGGCGGGCTTGGCTGAGGATATCCACCTTTACTTCGGATACCCAGCACAAGTTGGCGGATGTTCCCTTTTTGGGGACTGACCTCTTCGGCCCTGGGGTGGAAGGTCACCTGCAGAGGATCGAGAAGTCCAATGCTACCTTGGACTCGGTCTCTTCCGCTCAGAAGGACAAAGGTCTTAAAGCCACAGCCTAAGCCCTTTCGCCCTTCTGTCCCCCGCGCGCCTGCCCAGCACGCAGCCAGCAGGCTCGGCCTTGCATCCCAAACCCAAGCCGCCGCTTCTAACAGGAGGCAGGAGAAAAGTACAGGAGGTCCTCGCCGGTCCTCCTCCAAGCCTGCCCAGTGGACGGCTGAGGGGTGTCGCCCCCATTCCCCCACCTACTCTGGGTCCCCGTGGGGACGGCCCGCACTTCCATTCCGCCTGGTCCGCTGTTACCACGGACAGGTGGGTCTTGGAGGTGGTGGGAAGAGGCCTGCCTCTGGAATTCGAGCAGGCACCACCTTCAGACGCCGCGCCTGGGGGCTTCGGTCCCCAGCTCACTGGCGGCTCGTCGAGCCGACTCGCCTCCTCCTCCAGAAGGAGGTGATAAGAGAGGTGGACCCTCCTTCAGACCCAGGGTTTGTGTCCAGGTACTTCCTGGTTCCGAACGGACGGGGTTGGCGCCCATTCTCACCCACACGACTCCAACAAGTTCCTAAGGTCTTCGAACCTTCAGATGGTCACTCTGGCTCAGATAATACCATCCTTGAATGCGGCGTGTGGTTCTGCTCTCTGGACTTGCAGGCACGTTTTGCCACGTCCCTATCCGTCCGTCTCACCGAGATTCCTTCGCCCGAGCGGAAGGATCCCTCTGAGTTCCAAGCCATGCCTCGGCTTGTCTCCAGCTCCCAGGGTCTTCACCAAATGCATGGCAGTGGTGACAGCATTCTCTGCGGCGCCCGAGGGTCCGGTGTGTCTCACCTGGACGATGGCTGATAGCAGCTCCCTCCAGGAAGGAGGCGGAGTGGTCCAGAGATCTGGCCTCCAGGTCTGTTTCAACTGGGCCTCCTTATCATCGAGGCCAAGTCGAACTCGAGCCAAAGCAGGTGATCTTATTCATCGGGCGCAGTCTCGACTCTCTCGAGCCAGAGCGCCGCTCCCGCGACAGGGCCGGGTTCTTTCTCCTTTGCCCGATCATTTCTGGTTGGGCAATCGCGCCTGGCCGGGACTCCTGCGCCTCCTGGGTCTCATGGCGGCCTGCACCAGCGTGGTCCGCTGGGCCCGCTGGAACATGCGTCCCCTTCAATGGGACTGGCCAGCCAGTGGTCACAATGCGCGATCCTTGACCAGCTCTAGTCGGTGACTAGGGATGTGAAACGCCTCAGTGGTGGACCGCTCCAGATTGCCTTTGCAGGAGGGCATCCCGTCATCTCGCCGCAGCCGACGGTCTCTACTGCAACCGATGCCTCTGATGGGTTGGGGTGCCCATCTGGGGAACACTGGGCTCATGGCCTCTGGTCCCCGCGGGAGTCCCGATGCCGCATCAACCTGCTGGAGCTCCGAGCGGGTCCGCCTAGCTCTCACCGCCTCTTGTCTGCTCCTCCGGGTCAAGTGGGTCCGAGTCCAGACGGACAATACCTACCACCATGTTCTATCTAAACCGCTAGGCGGGACGCTACCCATGCTTCTCTATGCAAGGAAGCTTCCAGACGGTCACTGCGGCGCAGCCTGGAGGCGGATCTCCTAGCTATTCATGTGGCAGGAGCCTCCAACACCCTGGCCGATGCTCTGAGCCGGATAGGGGGTGCATCCCACGAGTGGTCTCTCCTGCTGGAGGTAGTACAGCATCTGTTCTCCCATTGGGGCACACCTCAGGTGGACCTGTTCGCCCAGGAGAACGCGGTGAGACTGTTCCATGCCCGCCTCAGCAGGGCTCGCTGCAGGGGATGCCTTCTCGAGGCAGTGGACCCGGCCTCTTTACGCCTTTTCCCATTTCCTTGATCCACAAGGTGCTTCTCAAGGCGAGGAGGGACAAGGCATGAGGTGATTCTGATAGCCCCAGACTGGCCTCGCCAGTTCTGGTACCCAGATCTCTCAGTCTCAGCTCCAGGACTCACGCAGCTCCAGCTCGCCTGACCTGCTCAGTCAATCAGGGGAAGGTGTTCCATCCGGACCTCAATCCCTGCACCTGACGGCCTGGTTCCTGAGCGCCAGAGTTCCAGGCCTTGGGTCTTTCCGACGAGGTCCTCAATGTAGTTGAGGGCGCCCCGAAGGAGTCGACCAGAAAATGCTATGCCTTCAAATGGAAAAGGTTTTCCATTTGGTGTCAGGGCAAGGGCTTGACCCTTCCTCCTGTTCCTTGGCAAGCATCTTGGACTATTTATGTCCTTTCTAATCAAGGGCTTAGGCTCACTACCACTGCAGGGTGCACCTGGCAGCCATCTCTCGCTTGGCCGGGCGCTGGCCGGAAGCAGTCGGGTAGCAGGAGAAGGTGTTCTTGCTTTTTCAAAGGCCTTGATCACATTTCCTCCAGTGCGGGAACCCCCTCCGTGATCTACTGCTGGTACTGGAGCAGCCTGGCGGGCGTTTCATTCAACCTATGCACAGGTGTGTCTCTCACCTGTCGTGGAAGACCGCCTTCTGGTGGCTATCACGTCAGCCAGAAGGATGGGAGAGCTCCAGGGATTTCCATCGAGTCTCCTTACCTGGTCTTCCACAGGACAAGTTGTCCTGCGCCTCACCCAAATTCCTTCTGAAGGTGGGTGGAGTTTCACCTTAACCAGAAGTTGACTGCCGGTGTTCTACCCCAATCACACCTCTGAGGTCAATATAGCTCCATACTTTGACCCTAGAAGGGCGCTTATTACTAAAAGAGCGCACGTTGAAATGGGAGAGGTTCCAGCTGTTTGTCACCACGCTGAAGCCGCACCTGGCAGACCTGCAGCTGCTGGACGTATACAGGTGGGTCACTTCCTGCATAGATCTCATAAGTTGGCGGCATGGAGCTCCCAGAGGATAAGAGCTCATCTACCACTACATATTGTTGTGCAGCGGTGGCTGTCCCAGGGACATCCCTATCCAGGAAATCTGAGGCTGCTACCTGGAAGTCAGCAACACCTTCATTACCCATTACCACATCGACCTTGAGTCACGCCGGATGCTGGTTTTGGGGCCTCGTCTCCAGTCTCTTCCCAAGTAAGTATTGGGGTGTGCTGCCTGGCCTCCCTCCTCCCGGAGAACTGCTAGAGTCTGTATCGAGTGTGGATGAACAACATATCCATGTCCCTAGAAACACAGGTTACTCACCTGTAACAGGAGTTCTAGGAATGGTATATGTTGTTCATCCACACGACTCCACTCCGACCTCCCCGGCTTCGACAAGACAACCTGAGCTTCCAGCGGGCCAGATCTGGTGTCATGGGCGGAGCCGCGAGTTATACCACCCGGTGGGTGGGAGGAGGCTTGAAGACCTTCCGGCAAGATTTAAAGCGGCAAGGATACCTGCCAATGAGTGTGGATGAACAACATATACCATTCCTAGAACTCCTGTTACAGGTGAGTAACCTGTATTTACTCACCTCTGGCAGGAGTTCTGGGAGTGCTATATGTTGTTCATCCACATGACCCACCAGACCTCCCTGGCTTCTACAAACAACCTGACTTCCAGCAGGCTAGATCTGGGGTCATTGGGCGGAGCTAGAGTTACCGTGGAGTAGCAGCTGAGACTCTTCTGCAAAAGCTGCAAGGCGCCGCTAGTGTGGATGAACAACATATACCACTCCCAGAACTTTTGTTACAGGTGAGTAACCTCTATTTCTTGGGACATGGTTATGTTGTTCATCCTCAATTATTGGCAGGTATCCTTGCCGCTTTAAATCTTGCCGGAAGGTTCTCAGCTGGCTCTTCCCACCCACCCGGTGGTAAAACCTCTCGTCTCCCCATCGATGACCGATCTTCCTACCGCTGAAGCTCAGGTTCCTCCTTAACGCCCAAGCTTGAGACTGGTTCCTAAATCTCTCGGTTTTGTGAATTTAAAAGCTTTTATTAATTGAGACTGTCTCTCATCCGACCGATCAGATGGACAAATCGACTCCGGTTTTTGGAGATGCCCCTATGGCAGAAGATGTCTCGGACGGATCCGCACTCCACATGTGTCTACTGTTTAGGCTTCTGAACACGACCACAGGCTTCATACTTGTCTTTCCTTCTCGGCCCACGTCCTCGAAGACTGTGCCCGGTTACAACTGGGGCGTCCTGAGAAACGCTTTTCCTCCGTGTGAAGTCAAAAGAGGCCCGGTCGGTGTTGTCCAGCCATGGCCTGTGGATCAGCTCTGCAGATGATCGCCATCGAAGAGGAGGCGCGCGGGTCAAGATCTTCTCGGCCGCTGCATTTATCCCGCCTTCTGTTCCTCTTATACAGCTTCCTTTATGAGTTTGTCTGTCCCTCTCACTAAGGGAGAAGGACCAACGCCTGCTGGACCTTTTCTCGGTCCAAAAAGAAGGACAAGGTAATTCTCTGTTGTCCTTCTGGGAGCGGGAAGGTCCCTCTCCCGAGTCATCAACCTGCCGACTTCGGGCCATCGCTTCTGCTTCGCCACTGGTCTCATGGTGTCCCCTGGGCCATAGGTCAGTTGACCGACTCCTGCCCAGAGTCGAGATTTTTCTCAACCCGTTGGACGGGTTGTCGTCAACAGAAGCCGAGAATCCTCTCTCCCCAGTTTCCCCAGTGGGAGTTGAGGATCCCGTAGGCTTGCCAGTGCCTCCGGTTCCGGAGCCCTCGGGGGAACCCTCCTAGCCGAGGGAAGTGCCGGTTCCGCCAACACTTCCTCGCACCGCCTCGAAAAGCTGAGGTTCTCGGTCTGGACTTCTTCGCTGTCCAGCTAATCCCGCCGCCATAGGCGTCTCGCACGCTGTAAGCGGTGTCGCCGCATCCTGTCCTCCCGGACGAGGGAGGCTTCAGGTTACTACGATTTATAGATGTCTCATGTGGCAACAGCCCTTCTGACCGGGAATAGCCGACGCTGTCGCCTCCCCGCCATTATGGTTGTCACCGGAGCGCCGAAACAACCCCTCGACTTAAACCGAGGAGCCTGATCCCAGGCCGGTTGTTCGCCAAACCAGCTGTTCCGATCTGTGGAACCTCCGCCCACAGCCACTATTTGGGGCTCACCAAGGATTCTCTGTCG
This sequence comes from Neoceratodus forsteri, assembly GCA_016271365.2. Taxonomy (NCBI): domain Eukaryota; kingdom Metazoa; phylum Chordata; order Ceratodontiformes; family Ceratodontidae; genus Neoceratodus; species Neoceratodus forsteri. The sequence goes on from CM057449.1 coordinate 744,256,100, forward strand.
CCTCAGGGTCTGCCCCATAGGCCGTTACCTCACTCCCACCCACCGCGTGGTGGAGGGTGGCTCAGGCCCGAGGTAGTTCATGGACTCTTCCGAGTCCGCGACCTCCTGTCTCCAGGCTAGTAGACTCTGGAGTCCCTGGGGTCAGTCGATGGATCTATAGCCCTTCGTCTCTATCTGGGATTGCTTCGGCTCATCTCGAGTCCACCGGGATGAAGCTCAACCTGTCTCTAGTGGGCCAGGTACCCACTGACTTGAGATCTGGACCGAGGGATTCCCCCACGGAGGCCTTCCGTGTCCGAGGCCATAGTGGGCCCGGCCTTGAGCTCTGGCAGCGCCTCTGCTTCCTGTCCTGCGCCCGGCCAGGATGGCTAGGAAGGCGGTCCCTACCGGTTCCTTGGCCGTGTTGAACACCCTCAGCCAAGGGTTATACCGACAGCTGCCCGCACGCTGGGAACGCTTAGGACGGACAAACCGCCTGGCCAAGGAGTCCAAGAAATTGACTATGCCGGGCACAAAGTTCAGCGCCAAGGCCCTCCCTCGGCCTTCGCCAGGCCAGTCCGGCCGCCCTCATGGCACATTTCTCTCATGCCCTGTTGGGCTCCCTGGACGAGGTAGTCCCTCATCTTCCGGTGGACCTGCAGACCACGGTCAGGCAGGTGCGGGACCAGGGCAGGGCAGTGGCCAAACAGCAGCTCGAGACTGCTCTGGACATTGGAGACCCTTGTGCCAGGTTGGTAGCGGCCGCAGTGGCTATGCGCCTTCGGGCTTGGCTGAGGATATCCACCTTTACTTCAGATACCCAGCACAAGTTGGCGGATGTCCCCTTCCTGGGGACCGACCTCTTCGGCCCTGGGGTGGAAGGTCACCTACAGAGGATCAAGAAGTCCAATGCTACCTTGACTCTGTCTCATCCGCGAAAAAGGCTGCAGACCACAGCCTAAGCCCTTTCGTCCCTCTGCGCCCGCGGCACGTCCGGCCCAGCAACATCAGGGGCCAGCAGCGCGAGCTTGCATCCCAAACCCAAGCCCAGGGCTGCCTCCAACAGGAAGCAGGGAGGAAAAGGCCCAGGAGGTCCCTCACGGTTCCTCCTCCCAGCCTGCCCAGTGGCGGGTTGAGGGGTGTCGCCCAATCCTGCCGCCTCACCCCAGGTTCCCCCGTGGGACGGCTCATCCTTCCTTTCCGCCTGGTCCATTATTCACGGACAGATGGGTATTGGAGGTGGTGGGAAGAGGACTGCCTCTGAAAGTTCGAGCAGGCCCCGCCCTTCCAGAGCCGTTGCTCTCGGGGGCCTGGGTCCGCTGGCCGCTCTGGCTCGCCCGAGCCGACATCGCTCTCCTCCTTCAGAAGGAGGTGATCAGGGAGGTGGCGGACCCTCCCTTAGACCTGGGGTTTGTGTCCAGGTACTTCCTGGTCCCGAAACGGACGGGGGGCTGGCGCCCCATTCTCGACCTGCACAACCTGAACAAGTTCCTACGGTCTCGAACCTTCAGGATGGTTACTCTGGCTCAGATAATACCATCCTTGGAACACGGTGTGTGGTTCTGCTCTCTGGACCTGCAGAACGCGTTCTTTCACGTCCCTATCCGTCCGCCACACCAGAGATTCCTTCGCTTTCGAGCTGAGGGATCCCTTTTCGAGTTCCGAGCCATGCCCTTCGGCCTGTCTCCAGCTCCCAGGGTCTTCACCAAATGCATGGCAGTGGTGACAGCATTCCTGTGGCGCCGAGGGGTCCGGGTGTACCCTTACCTGGACGACTGGCTGATAGCAGGCCCCTCCAGAGCGGAGGTGGAGCGGTCCAAAGATCTGGCCCTCCAGGTCTGCTCTCAAGTCGGCCTCCTCATCAACGAGGCCAAGTCGGAACTCGAGCGGAAGCAGGTGATTCTTTTCATCGGGGCAGAGCTCAACTCTCTTCGAGCCAGAGCACGGCTCCCGCGGACAGGGCCGAGGTTCTTCCTCCTTGCCCAGTCATTTCTGGTTGGGCAATCGCACCCTCGCCGGACTTCCCAGCTCCTGTGTCTCATGGCGGCCTGCACCAGCGTGGTCCGCTGGGCCCGATGGCACATGCGTCTCTTCAATGAGGACTGGCCAGCCAGTGGTCCTAACGCCGCATCCTTGGACCAGCTAGTGACGGTGCCCTAGGGGATGTGGAACGCCCCGGTGGTGGATCGCCCAGTTCACTTTGCAGGAGGGCATCCCGCTTGTCCGCCTCGAGTCGACAGTCTCTTTATCCACAAAGCTCTCTGATGGGTTGGGGTGCCCATCGGGGGAACACCGGCTTATGCCCTGGTCCTCATGGAGTCCTGGCGTTACATCAACCTGCTGGAGTTCGAGTGGTCCGCCTAGCTCTCACCGCCTTTTCTCTGTTTCTCCGGGATCAAGTGGTCCGAGTCCAGACGGACAATACCACGACCATGTACTATCTAAACCGCCAGGGCAGGATGCGCTGCATGCTTCTATGCAAAGAAGCTCTCCCCATTTGGTCACTTGTGCGCAGCCTGGAGGCGGATCTCCTAGCCATTCATGTGGCAGGAGCCTCCAACACCCTGGCCGATGCCCTCAGCCGGATAGGGGCTGCGTCCCACGAGTGGTCTCTCCTGCCGGAGGTAGTACAAGATCTGTTCTCCCATTGGGGCACACCTCAGGTGGACCTGTTTGCCTCCAGGGAGAACGCGAAGCTGAGGCTGTTCCTTGCCCGCCTCAGCAAGGCTCGCTGCAGGATGCCTTCTCGAGGCCGTGGACCCCGGCCTCTTCTACGCCTTCCCATTTCCTTTGATTCACAGGGTGCTTCTCAAAGCAAGGAGGATAAGGCGAGGTGATTCTGATAGCCCCAGACTGGCCTCGCCAGTTCTGGTACCCAGATCTCCTCAGCCTCGCCTCCAGGCTCCCGAGGCAGCTCCAGCTCGCCTCGACCTGCTTTCAGTCGATCAGGGAAGGTGTTCCATCCGGACCTTCAATCCCTGCACCTGACGGCCTGGTTCCTGAGCTGCTAGAGTTCCAGGCCTTGGGTCTTTCTGACGAGGTCCTCAATGTTGTTGAGGCGTCCCGTGAAGAAGCACCAGGAAATGCTGTGCCTTCAATAGAAGAGGTTTTTCCATTTGGTGTCAGGACAAGGGCTTGGACCCTTCCTCCTGTTCCTTGGCAAGCATCTTGGACTATTTATGGTCCTTTCTCAGCAAGGGCTTAGGTCGGCGACTTAGGTGCACCTGGCAGCCATCTCTGCTTACCGGACGCGGGCCGGGAAGCAGGCGGTGGCGCAGGAGAAGGTGGTCTGGCGCTTTTTCAAAGGCCTTGATCACATTTCCCCTCCGGTGCGAGAACCTCCACCTCCGTGGGATCTACTGCTGGTACTGGCAAAGCTCATGGGCAAGCCATTCGAACCATGGCACAGGTATGATCTCTCTCACCTGTCATGGAAGACCGCCTTCTTGGTGGCTATCACGTCAGCCAGAAGGATGGGAGAGCTCCAGGTGCTTTCCATCGAGTCTCCTTACCTGGTCTTCCACAGGGACACGGTCGTCCCTCGCTCCCACCCAAAATTCCTTCCGAAGGTGGTGTCGGAGTTTCACCTTAACCAGGTGTTGTCTCTGCCGGTGTTCTACCCCAATCACACCTCGGAGGTCGAATATAGGCTCCATACTTGACCCTAGAAGGGCGCCGCATTACACAAGGGCGACGGTCTGAAATTCGGGAGAGGTTTGCCAGCTGTTTGTCACCACACTGAAGCAGCACCTGGCAGACCTGCAGCCATGCGACGTATAAGCAGGTGGGTCACCTCTGCATAGATCTCTGTTATAAGTTGGCGGGCATGGAGCATCCCAGAGGATAAGAGCTCATTCTACCCGCCATACTGCTGCATCGGTGGCTGCTTCTAGGGACGCCCCTATCCAGGAAATCTGCAGGGCTGCTACCTGAAGTCAGCACACCTTCATCCCATTACACATCGACCTTGAGTCACGCCGAGATGCTGGTTTTGGGGCCTCGGTTCTCCAGTCTCTTTTCCTAAGTAGGGGTGTGCCTTGCCCCCTACTCCCGGAGAACTGCTAGAGGTCTGCCAATAAATGTGGATGAACAACATATCCATGTCCTCAGAATAGAGGTTACTTACCTGTAATAGGAGTTCTAGGAATGTTATATGTTGTTCATCCACACGACCCACCCAACCTCCCCAGCTTTGACGCACAACTTGAGCTTCCAGCGGGCCAGATCTGGCGTCATGGGGCGGAGCCGAGAGTTTTACCACCCGGGTGGATGGGAGGAGCCAGCTTGAAGACCTTCCGGCAAGATTTAAAACGGCAAGGATACCTGCCAATAAGTGTGGATGAACAACCTATTCCATTCCTAGAACTTCTGTTACAGGTGAGTAATCTGTATTTTCTGGACCCCTGAGGAATCCTGATGTCATATCAACCTGCTGGAGCTCAGAGCAGTCTGACTGGCACTGTCAACATTTGCTCCGCTCCTTTGGGGTCAAAAGGTGCAAGTCCAAATGGACACTATCACGACCATGTACTATTTCAACAAGCAGGGTGGCATGCAATGCTGGCCTCTGTGCAGGGAAGCGATCCACATTTGTACCCTCATGAGCCAATTGAAGGCAGATCTCCTAGCTATCTTTGTGGCAGGAGCCCTCAAACCAGCTGGCAGACGCTCTCAGCCGTGTGGACGAGACGTCCCACGAGTGATCTCTCCATCCAGAGGTTGTACACCACATGTTCTCCCACTGGGGCAAACCTCAGGTGGATCTGTTCACCTCCAAGAGGAATGTGAAGCTGAGGCTGTTTCACGCCCACCCCTTCAGCGAGGCCATGGATCCCAGGCTTTTTTTATGCCTTCTCGAGGCCATGGATCCCAGGCTTCTTCTATGCCTTCCCTCCACTTCCCTTGGTTCACAAGGTGATCCTTAAGGTCCGGAGGGACTAGGCACAGGTGATCATGGTAGCCCCAGACTGGCCTCACCAGTTCTGTTATTCAGATCTCCTCAGCCTCCGCTCCAGGCCCCCGAGGTGTCTTCCTGTACGCCCAGACCTGATATTAGTCAGTCAGGGGAATGAATTCCATGTGGACTTTCAATCCCTGCACCTGACAGCCTGGTTCCTGAGTGGCTAGAGTTCCAGGCTTTGGGTCTCTCTGAGACTGTACTCCGCAGTCGTGGAAGCATCCAGAAAGAAGTCGAACAGGAGGTGCTATGCATTCAAATGGAAAAGGTTTTCCATTTGGTGTCAGGGCAATGGTTTAGACCCTTTGTCCTGCCCAGTGGCTAGTATCCTTGACTACCTTTGGTTCTAGGGACATGGATATGTTGTTCATCCACACTGTCTGGCAGGTTTCTTGCCACTTTAAATCTTGCCGGAAGGTCTTCAAGCTGGCTCCTCCCACCCATCCGGGTGGTAAAACTCTTAGCTGCACCCCATGACACCAGATCTTCCTTACCGCTTGGAAGCTCAGGTTCTGTCCTAAACGCTCTGCGTGTAGACTGGATCCTAATTCTTTGGTTCGCCCGAAACTTATTTTAAAATTTTCAAGACTTCGGTCATCTTTCTCCATCGTGGCTGCGATAGACAAATCAACTCCCGGATTTTGGCGGTGCCTCTGTGGGCAGAAGATGTCCAGGACGGACCCGCACTCCACGTGCGTTTACTGCCTCAGCCTAGAACATGACCCACAGGCCTGTGAGTCATGCCGTTCGCTGCCAACGCCCTGGAGGACCGTTGCCCGGTTACAGCTTACAACAGAAGCGCTACCCGACGGTTAAGTCGAAGGAGGCCCGTTGGATGTTTACAGTGGCGGCTGGCTCGGCTGAGAAACTCAAACAGATGATCGCCCTCGAGGAGGAGGTGTCTCAGGCCACATCATCCTCTTCCTTGGTCGCGACATTTATCCCGCTCTCTCTGGGTACCTCATATTCAGCTTCTTTCAAGGAGCTTTGCCAGTCCCTTTCCATGAAGGGAGAGGGGCCATCGGAACATTCCTCTCGGTCCAAAAAGGAGGACTCAAAGGGTAAGTCCCATCATCGGCGTTCGTGGGAGTGGGAGAGGTCCCCTTCCCCAGACGGTCGACTGTCGACTTCGGTCGAGATTAGGCTAAGGCCGCTGGCTTCATGGCTGCCCCTTCAGGCCAGCCGCCAAGACACCTGTCAACGCTGTCGAGATTTTTTCAACCCTTCGGACAGGCTGTCAACTAGTGAGGCCGACAGCCTTCCTTCACTGGTCTCCCCCAGTGGAGACCAAGGACTGTTCTGCGCCCTGGTGCCGCAGTCCTCGTTAAGGCTTCCGAGCCGAGGGAAGAGCGGGTGTCCTCGCTTCTTCCCAGACCTGCCTCGAAACGCCGAGGATCTCGGTCTCGACATCGTTTCGGTCCAGCCGATCCCGCCGACATCGGCAGTCTCGGACTCTGCACCGAAGTAAGCGGTGCTGCCGCTCGTCCTCATCTTCCTCCTTGGAAGAGGGGAGGCTTTGGCGCAAGTTGCATCGATGCTACGAGGACCTGATGTGGCAGCAGTTACTTCTGTCCGGGAACAAGCCGACACCGTCGCCTTCCCCGGCCATCATGTGGCTGTCACCCGAGCGGCCGAAACAACCCCATGCTGTAGCCGAGGTGCCCAAGCCTGGGCCGGTTATTCGGCTGAAACCAGCTGCCCCACCGATTTGTCGAGGAACCTCCGCCTCCACAACCGAAATCGGGGGCGCTGACCAAGGACTCTGTCGGGTCAGGACCTGCCCCACAGGTTGTCGGTCACCTCACTTCTGACCATCCTCGGCAGGTGGAGGGTGGCTCAGGCCCCGGGCAGCTCTTCGAGGACTCCTAAGAGTCCGACGACGACTCCTCCCTGTTCTCCAGGCCCATTGACCTGGAGTCCTCCAGGGCCAGTCGATGGACTTAAAGCCCATCGTCCTTCATGGGTTTGCTGCTCATCTCGGAGTCCACCGGGATGCAGCTCGAGCCCATATCTAAGCGGGCCAAGTATCCCCTGACGGAGATACTGGACCGAGGGGATTCACCCACGGAGGCCTTTCTGGTGGCTGAAGCCATTGTTGGCCCAGCCTTGGAGCTCTGGCAGCGGCCTGCTTCCTGTCCTGCGCCTTCGGCCAGGAAGTATGTGGTCCCTACTGGCTCTTTGTCCAGTTTTTCAGAGCACCCCTCTGTGGAGGGGTTAGTCACCGATAGCGTTTTCCGGCGTTCCGGGAACGCTAGGGATGTGGATAAACCCCCCGACTATGCCGGTGCAAGGCGTACACTGCGTCCTCCCTAGGCCTCCCGCCAGGCCAGCTCGGCCGTGCTGATGGCACACTTCTCCCACGCCCTCATGGGCTCCCTGGATGAGGTGATCCCTCATTTCCCGGCCGACCTGCAGACCACGGTTAAGCAGGTGCGGGAGTAGGGAAGGGCAGTGGCGAAACAGCAGCTCCAAACAGCTCTGGACAGTGGAGACTCCTGTGCCAGATTGGTTGCGGCCGCGGTGGCCATGCGCCGCAGAGCATGGCTGAGGATATCCACCTTCACGACGGATACCCAGCACAAATTGGTGGATGTCCCCTTCTTGGGGACCGACCTCTTCGGCCCTGGAGTGGAAGGTCACCTCCAGCGGATCAAAAAGTCCAGTGCTACTCTGGACTCAGTCACCTCCGCCCAGAAGGACAAAGGCCGCCGACAGCAGCAGCAGCACAAGTCCTTTCGTCCTTCTGCGCCTGCGGCACATCCAGCCCAACAGCACCAGGGCCAGCAGGCTGGCGCTTGGCATCCCAAACCCAAGCCCACGGCTTCCTCCAACAGGAAGCAAAGAGCTAAAGGCCCAGGAGGTCCCTCAGCCGGTCCCTTCTCTAAGCCTGCCCAGTGACGGGTTGAGGGGTGTCGCCCCCAGCCTCGTCACTCCCCCCTGCGTGCCCCCCATGGGGAGACGGCTCCGCCACTTCCTTTCCGCCTGGTCCGCTGTCACCACGGACTGTTGGGTGTTGGAGGTGGTAGGAAAGAGCCTACCCCTGGAGTTCGGGCAGGCCCCACCCTTCTGAGTCGTCGCCCCTCGGGCTAGGGTCCGCAGCCTCTGTCGGCTCGCTGAGCCGATATCACCCTGCTCCTCGAAAAAGAGGTGATCAGGAAGGTGGCGGATCCTCCTCCAGACCCGGGGTTTGTGTCCAGGTACTTCCTGGTCCCAAAATGGACGAGGGGCTGGCGCCCCATTCTCGACCTGCACGACCTGAACAAGTTCCTAAGGTCTCGGACCTTCAGGATGGTCACTCTGGCTCAGATAATCCCATCCTTGGAACGAGGCTTGTGGTTCTGTTCTCTGGACCTTCAGGACGCGTTCTTTCACGTCCCATTCCGTCCATCCCACCAGAGATTTTTCCGCTTCAGAGCAGAGGGGTCCCTTTACGAGTTCCGGGCCATGCCCTTCGGCCTTTCCCTAGCTCCCAGGGTCTTCATCAAATGCATGGCAGTGGTGATAGCATTCCTGCGGCGCCGAAGGGTCCTGGTGTACCCCTACTTGGATGACTGGCTGATCGCAGCCCCCTCCAGAACGGAGGTGGAGCAGTCCAGAGATCTGGCCCTCCAGGTTTGCTGTCAGGTTGGCCTACTCATCAACAAGGCCAAGTCGGAACTCGTGCCAAAGCAGGTGATACAATTCATCGGGGCAGAGCTCAACTCTCTACGAGCCAGAGCACGGCTTCCGGCAGACAGGGCCGAGGTTCTTTCCTCCTTTGCCCAATCATTTCAGGTTGGGCAATCCCGCCCTGCCCGGGACTTCCTGGGCCTCATGGCGGCCTGCACCAGCGTGGTCCGTTGGGCCCGCTTGTACATGCATCTCCTTCAATGGGGGCTGGCCAGCCAGTGGTCACAGCACTTCGATCCGCTGCATCAGCTTGTGACAGTGACCCAGAGGCTGTGGAACACTCTCCAGTGGTGGACCATTCCAGCACATCTGCAGGAGGGCATCCCGTTTGTCCGCCCCGAGCCGACGGTCTCTCTATAGACCGATGCCTCTGTGATGGGTTGGGGTGCCCATCTGGGGGAGCACAGAGTGCATGGCCTCTGGTCCCCTCGGGAGTCCCAATGCCACATCAGCCTGCTGGAGCTTCGAGCGGTTCGTCAAGCCCTCACCGCCTTCACTCTGTTTCTATGGGATCAAGTGGTTCAGGTCCAGACGGACAATACCACGACCATGTACTACCTAAACCACCAGGGCGGGATGCACTCCATGCCTCTGTGCAGGAAAGCTCTCCGTATTTGGTCACTTGTGCGCAGCCTGGAGGTGGATCTCCTTGCCATTCATGTGGCAGGAGCCTCCAACACCCTGGCCGATGCCCTAAGCCGGATAGGGGCTGCATCTCACAAGTGGTCTCTCCTGCCAGAGGTAAGACAAGATCTCTTCTCCCATTGGGGCATGCCTCTGGTGGACCGGTTTGCTTCCAGGGAGAATGCGAAGCTGAGACTGTTTAATGCCCGCCCCCCTCGGCAGGGCTCGCTGCAGGAGGATGACTTTTCGAGGCTGTGGACCCCGGGCCTCTTCTACGCCTTTCCCCCACTTTCCTTGATCCACAAGGTGCTTCTCAAGGCGAGGAGGGACAAGGCGCAGGTGATTCTGGTAGCCCGAGACTGGCCCCGCCAGTTCTGGTATCCAGATCTCCTCAGTCTCGGCTCCAGGCTCCCGAGGCGGCTTCCAGCCTGCCCGGACCTGATCTCAGTCAGTCAGGGGAAGGTATTCCATCCGGACCTTCAATCCCTGCACCTGACGGCCTGGTTCCTGAGCGGTTGAGTTCCAGGCCTTGGGTCTTTCCGATGAGGTCCTCAACGTCGTTGAGGCGTCCCGTAAGGAGTCGACCAGAAAATGCTATACCTTCAAATGGAAGAGATTCTCCATTTGGTGTCAGGGCAAGAGCCTGGACCCTTCCTCCTGTCCCTTGGCAAGCATTCTGGACTACCTGTGGTCCCTTTCTCAACAAAATCTTCGGTGATGACCCTTAAGATGCACCTGGCAGCCATCTCTGCTTACTGGGCGCGGGCTGGGAAGCGGTCTGTGGCGCAGGAGAAGGTGGTCGGGCGCTTTTTCCAAGGTCTTGATCACATTTCCCCTCCGGTGCGAGAACCTCCACCTCCGTGGGATCTGCTGCTGGTACTGGCAAAGCCCATGGGCAAGCCATTCGAACCAATGCACAGGTGTGAACTCTCTCACCTGTCGTGGAAGACCGCCTTCTTGGTGGCTATCACGTCAGCCAGAAGGATGGGAGAGCTCCAGGCGCTTTGCATCGAGTCTCCTTACCTGGTCTTCCACAGGGACAAGGTTGTCCTGCGCCCCCACCCGAAATTCCTTCCGAAGGTGTTGTCGGAGTTTCACCTTAACCAGGTGCTGACTCTGCCGGTGTTCTACCCCAATCACACCTCGGAGGCCGAATATAGGTTCCATACTCTGGACCCTAGAAGGGTGCTCGCTTATTATAAGGAGCGCACGGCTGAAATTCGGGGAAAGGTTCTCCAGCTGTTTGTCACCTACTCTGAAGCCGCATCTGGCAGACCTGCAGCCAGGTGGACAATAGGCAGGTGGGTCACCTCCTGCATAGATCTCTGCTATAAGTTGGCGGGCATGGAGCCTCCCAGAGGGATAAGAGCTCATTCTACCCGTCATACTGCTGCATCGGTAGCTGCTTCCAGGGACGCCCTATCCAGGAAATCTGCAGGCTGCTACCTGGAAGTCAGCACACACCTTTATTACCCATTACCACATCGACCTTTAGTCACCAGGATGCTGGTTTTGGGGCCTCGGTTCTCCAGTCCTTATTTCCGTGTAAGTATTAGTGTGCGCTTGCCTCTCCCTCCCGGAGAACTGCTAGAGTCTGTTAATAAGTGTGGATGAACAATATATCCATGTCCCTAGAAATACAGGTTACTCATCTGTAACAGGAGTTCTAGGAATGGTATATGTTGTTCATCCACACGACCCAATTCGGCCTCCCGGCTCTCGGGACGCGACAACCTGGGAGCTTCCAGCGGGCCAGATCTAAGGCCATGGGGGCGGAGCCGAGAGTTTTTACCACCCGGTGGGTGGGAGGAGCCAGCTTGAAGACCTTCCGCAAGATTTAAAGCAGCAAGAACCTGCTAATAAGTGGATGAATATATACCATTCCCTAGAACTCCTGTTGCAGGTGAGTAACCTGTATTTACTCACCTGTAACAGGAGTTCTAGGAATGGTATATGTTGTTTATCCACGTCCTACCCGACCTCCCTGGCTTCGACGCACAACCTGGCTTCCAGCGGGCCAGATCTAGCGTCATGGGGCAGAGCCGAGAGTTTTACCACCCGGGTGGGTGGGAGGAGCCAACTTGAAGACCTTCCGGCAAGATTTAAAGTGGCAAGCAACCTGCCAGACAGTGTGGGCAAGTCATTTAAACCGATGCGTATATGTGAGATGTCACATTTGTCATGGAAGGATGCCTTCTTGGTGGCTGTCACGTCAGCCAGAAGGACTGGGGAACTACAGGCGCTCTTTGTTGAGTCTCCTTATCTAGTCTTCCACAGGGACAAGGTTGTTCTGCACCCCCACCCGGAGTTCCTTCCGAAGCTGGTGTCAGAGTTTCACCTTAACCAGGTGTTGACTCTGCCGTGTACTACCCCAGTTACACCTCGGAGGCCTAATACAGGCTCCATACTTTGGACCTGAGATGAGTCCTCTCCTGTTTATAAGGAGAGGATGGCAGAAATTCGGGGAGAGGTTTGCCAGGTGTTTGTTACCTACGCTGAAGCCGCTTCTGGCAGACCTGCAGCAAAGCGAACAGTTGCAAGGCGGATTACATCTTGCATAAGTCTGTGTTATGAGTTGGCAGGCAAGGAGCCTCCCAAAGGGATAAGAGCTCATTCTGCCCACCATACCGCTGCATCGGTGACTGCTTCCAGGGACATCCCCATACATGAAATCTGTTTGGATGCTACCTGGAAGACAGCGTAAACCTTCATTACCACATCAACCTTGAGTCATGCTGGTTTTGGGGCATCAGTTCTCCAATCTCTGTTTCCCAAGTAGGGGGTGTGCGCCTTGCCTCCCTACTCCCGGAGAACTGCTAGGAGTCTGCCAAGAAGTGTGGATGAACAACATATCCACGATCCTAGAAGAACAGGTTCTAGGAGCGTGGATATGTTGTTCATCCACACACTCTGGCATGTCCCTGTCCCCTTTAAATCTTGCCAGAAGTCTTCAAGCTGGCTCCTCCCACCCACCCAGGTGGTAAATACCTCTGCACCATCCCATGACGCCAGGTTTTCCTTTCCGCTGGAAGATGCAGGTCCCCCGTGCTACTTTTGTATTTCGTAGGCCCTGGTTTCAAAACGTCTGTTTTACCGCAACTTGCTATTAAACTCGTTAGAGTTCTCTATTCCGATTCGGATATGGAGGACAGGTCATCCCCTGGATTTTGCTGGTGTACCTACGGCCAGAAGGTGTCGTGCACCAATCCCCACCTAACGTGTGTACTGCCTCGGCATTGGACATGACACCTCGTTGAGCACATATTGTGTGGCCTTCCATCACAGTGTTCTGGATGACCGCATGTCGCGCCTTAAGCCAGGGAGACCGGAGAAAAGGAACCTGCCAATGAAATCTAAAGAGGCGAGATGGGCGGTTTCTACGGCCGTGGGATCCGCCGAGCAGTTGGAACAGATGAAGGCATTCAAGGAGGAAGCGGCTCAAGCTTCGGCCCGTCGAAGCTTCTTCATTCCACTCAACCTCAGCTCGACTTTCACGGGCTTGCACTCCTCCCACTCTCGGAAGTGGAACAAGGACACCAAGTCGTCGTCTTCCTCCAGAAGACGACACTCCTGGGACCGAGAGAGGTCAGAGTCCCAGGAACACGCGGTCTCGACTTCATTCGAGATCGCATCCTCAGCCGCGCCTTTACGGACCTTCCGTTGGGCCAAGACACAGAGATGGAGGAAACGGCCTAACCAGCTGAGATTCCGCTCGACCCTATCGAGCCTTTATCGCAGACTCCTGTCGACGATTCCTTAGAAAGGACCCCGGTCCTTTCCTTTCCCGACGAGGAGTCTCCTCGATGAGGGCACCCGAAGGTACAAACAGTTCTGGAACTTCGGTTTTCACCAACTCCAGTGTCTCCCAATCAAACAAGTCAACCTCGTCGGTCTCTCTCTGGAGGTCTAGGACCCCCTTCAGTCGAAAAGCCGGAGAAGGGTCACAAACATTCCAAAAAGAGGCGCCCCCATCGGTCCTCATCCTCCTCTGATGAGGAGAGACTTCAATGGAAACTCCGATGTTATGAGGATCTCTTGTGGCAACAGCTGATTTTGACCGGTCAAAAGCTGGCTCCGCTGGCAACACCGACCATCACTTGACTCCGGCCTCCCAGGCCGACGCTGACCCCTCCGGAACCGAAGGCTTCGGTTCCACCGCCCGTGGGGCCGGCCTGTATCCCAGCTTGGCCTATTGCGGTCTCCGCACCGATTTTGGCGGAGCCACCACCTAAGCAGCCTCAGGGAAGGGCTCCCTCAAAAGAGGACCGGACAGACACCAGACTGTCCCCAATCGCCCTCGGTGCATCGAGGGAGACATAGGCGTGAGACCGTTATATCCCGACTCCTCGGACTCTGATGACATTGGTTTGCACTCGCATCCAGGGGATGACGAGTCATCAGTGGCAGGTTTGGAGGAAGGTCCTACCTCTTTTCAGGGCATCCTCTGCCTGATCTCTGAATCTACTGGAATGCCCCTGGAGCCTATCCAGAAAAAGGCAGGATACCCCGACGGAGGCCTTTCCAGTGGCCGAAGCCATTGTTAGCCCGGCCCTTGAGCTTTGGCAGCATCCTGCTTCCTGCCCAGCTCCGTCTGCCCACATGGCCAGTATATGGTGCCCATGGGATCCCTGGCGGGGGTTCACAGAACATCCCTCGGCCGAAAGCCTTGTGACTGCTTCTGTGTTCAGACGCACTGGCAGCTCAGCCGACACCAACCGCGCCCCCCCCCCCGGACAAGAAGTCCAAGAATATGGACCATTCTGCCCGGTAGCTCTATGCGGCCTGTTCATTAGACAGTCATCGGGCCAGCTCGGCTGTTATCATGGCACACTTCTCTCATGCCCTCCTAGGGTCATTAGATGAAGTCCTTCCTCATCTCCCGGCGGACATGCAGACCACTGTGAAGCAAGTCCGTGATCAGGGCTGTGCTGTTGCAAAACAGCAGTTCCAGACGGCCCTGGACATTGAAGATTCCTGTGCCCGTTCCTTAGCAGCCACAGTGGCCACTTGCCACCGGGCTTGGCTGAGGCTGTCCTCCTTTCAGGCGGATACCCAGCACAAGTTAGCTGACGTGCCCTTCCTAGGCACCAACCTCTTCGGGTCCAGGAGTAGCTGGTCACCTCCAGCGCATAGAGCAGTCCAGTGCCACCTTGGACGCTACTTCTGCAAAGGGTTCTTCGGGCAAGAACCAACAGAAGTGCAAGAATAAGCCCTTTCGGCACTCTTCCCTTGCGGTTAGGCAGCCCTTCTATCAAGGAGGCCAATAGCAACAGCAAGCTCAAGCTTGGTGCCCAAGTAGGGTCCTCAACAGCCTCGTAAAGGAGGCTGAGGTGCTGGTCCAGGAGCCTCCTCCTCCTCTAAGCCTGCTTAGCGATGGGTTGGGGGTTGCCACCCCTACACCCGTCACACCAGCTCTGGGTCCTCCCATGGGGGGCCAGCTCTGCCACTTTCTTTCCACCTGGTCCGGTATCACTTCAGACAGGTGGGTTCTAGAAGTGGACAGCCAGGGACTGCCTCTGGAATTCTAGCAGTACCCTCCCAGCCGAGCCCGAGCCCCTCGGGAGGAAAGGATCTCAGCTTGCACTCAGTCGGCTCTTCGAGATGACATTGCGGTAGCTCCAGTGCCGTATACTCCTACAGACCCAGGCTTCGTCTCCAGGCACTTCCTGATGCCCAAGCAGCCGGGGTGGCGCCCCATCCTAGATCTCCACGACCTGAATCAATATCTCTGGTCTCGCACCTTCCAGATGGTAACTCTGAACCAGATCATACCATCCCTGGAGCAAAACATGTTGTTCTGTTCACTGGATCTGCAGAACATGTTCTTTCACGTCCCAATTCATCCGTCCCACCAACGGTTCCTCCTCTTCAGGGTCAAGGGGACCCTGTACGAGTTCCAAGCCATGCCGTTCGACCTGTCATCGGCCCCATGGGTCTTCACCAAGTACATTGCAGTGGTGGCAGCCCACCTTCAGCACCTAGGGGTTCAGATATACCCTTATCTCGACGACTGGCTCTTGGCAGGTTCTTCCCTTCCGGAGGTAGAGAGGTCCAGGGATCTGGCCCCCCGAACTTGCTCCAAACTCTGTCTCCTGATCAAAGAGGCCAAGTCGAAACTCGTGCCCTCTCAGGTGATGGGTTTCATCGGGGCAGAGCTCTACGCTCGTCAAGCCAGAGCTCGGCTCCCGGTGGACAGGGTGGAGGTTCTCTCCTCCTTTGCCTGATCATTTCTGGTTGGGCACTTGCGCCCTGCCCGGGACTTTCTGTGCCTTCTGGGTTACATGGCGGCGTGCACCTCTGTGGTCCATTGGGCCAGGTGGCACATGTGCCCCCTTCAATGGGAGCTGGCCATCCAGTGGACTCGGCGCCGTGGTAATTTTGACCAGCTGATCACTGTAACCCAGAAGATGTGGGACGCTTTCCAGTGGTTGACCACCCCAGAACGGTGCAGAAAGGAATCCTGGTTGTCTGCCCCGAGCCGACGGTTTTCCTGACGACTGATGCCTCTCATAGGCTAGGGAGCCCACATGGGGGACAGCAGGGCCCATCAAGTGGTTCAAGTCCAGACAGACAATACCGCGACCATGTACTACCTCAACAAATGGGGCGGCACGCACTTCCATCTGCTGTGCAAGGAGACGCTCCACATCTGGACCCTCGTAGACCAGTTGGAGGCGGATCTCCTAGCCATCCATGTGGCAGGAGTCTCGAACCAACTGGCGGATGTTCTCAGCCACATAGGCCAGACGTTCCACGAGTAGTCTCTCCATCCAGAGGTAGCTTACAGTCTGTTCTCCCGTTGAAGCAAACCATTGGTGGACCTGTTTGCCTCCAGGGAAAACACCAAGCTGAGGCTGTTTCATGCCCCCCCAGCAGGGCTCACTGCGGGGATGCCTTCTCGATGCCGTGGAGCCCAGGCCTCCTCTACACCTTTCCTCCATTTCCTTGCTCCACAAGGTGTTACTCAAGGTGAGGAGGAACAAGACGAAGGTGATCCTGGTAGCCCCAGATTGGCCCCGCCAGTCCTGGTATCCAGATCTCATCAGCCTCAACTGCAGGGTCCAGGAGCGGCTTTGTAGACGCCTGGACCTGATATCATTGAACCAGGGGAAGGTATTCCATCCAGACCTTCAATCCCTGCACCCCACAGCCTGGTACCTGAGCAGCTAGAGTTCCAGGCTCTGGGTCTTTCCGAGGATGTCTACACCATGGTGGAGGCATCTCGTAAGGAATTGACCAGGAAATGTTATGCCTTCAAATTGAAAAGGTTTTCCATTTGGTGTCTGGATAAGAGTCTGGACTCCTTGTCCTGCTCTGTGGCTAACATGCTAGACTACCTTTGGTCTCTCTCCAAAGGGGGGGGGTCTACGGTCATCTACCCTTGGGGTGCACCAGGC
Organism: Neoceratodus forsteri; assembly: GCA_016271365.2. Lineage (NCBI taxonomy): Eukaryota > Metazoa > Chordata > Ceratodontiformes > Ceratodontidae > Neoceratodus > Neoceratodus forsteri. Next base: position 744,272,726 of record CM057449.1, read on the forward strand.
AGCCATTTCTGCTTACACGGCACGGGCCGGTCAGCCAACATAGGCACAGGAGACAGTGGTCGGAAGCTTCTTCAAAGGCCTGGATCACATATCCTTTCCAGTGGTGAACCTCCCCCTCCGTGGTATCTCTTGCTGGTTTTGACAAAGCTTATGGGCAAGCCATTTGAACCCATGCACAAGTGTGTGCTCTCACACTTGTGGAAGACGGCCTTCCTGGTGGCTATCATGTCATCCAGGACAGGGGAACTCCAGGCGCTTTCCGTGGACTCCCCTTATCTGGTCTTCCACAGGAACAAAGTTGTCCTGCGCCTCTCCCGAAATTTCTTCCTACAGTGGTTTCAGAGTTTTGCCTTAACCAGGTGTTGACTCTGCCGGTTTACTTCCCTAACTTCTCCTCGGACGCCGAGTACAGGCTCCATACTCTGGACCTGAGACATGCTCTCTCCTGTTATAAGGAGAGGACGGCAGAAATTCAAGAAATCTGTCGGGCGGCTACCTGGAAGTCGGCAAACACCTTTATTACCCACTACCACATCGACCTTGAGTCACTCCAGGATGCTGGTTTTGGGGCCTCGGTTCTCCAGTCTCTCTTTCCCAAGTAGGGGGTGTGCGCCTTGCCTCCCTCCTCCCAGAGAACTGCTTGGAATCTGCCAGAGAGTGTGGATGAACAACATATCCACACTCCTAGAAGAACAGGTTCTAGGGACGAGGATATGTTGCTCAAGCCAGAAGGTCTTCATGTTGGTTTCTCCCACCCACCTGGGTGGTAAAACCCTCGGCTCTGCCCCATGACACCAGATCTTCCTTACCACTTGGAAGCTCAGGTTCCCTTCTTAGCGCTCTGCGTTTTAGGCCTAGATCCAAACTCTTCGGTTAACCCAAAACTAATTTTAAAGTTTACGAGACTTTGGTCTTCGTCTTCGATAAGGTGGGTCTGTGTGGATGAACTACATATACCACTCCTAGAACTACTGTTACAGGTGAGTAACCTATTCTGATTAACAGTAGTTTTAGGAGTGGTATGTCATCCACAGACCCACCAACCTCCTGGCTTCCAGCACACCTGGCTTCCAGCGGGCTGAGATCTGGTGTCATGGGGCGGAGCCAAGCTTATACCACCTGGATGGGTGGGAGGAGCCAGCTTGAAGACTTTCCGGCTCATCTTAAAGCGGCAAGGTAGCTGCCAAGAAGTGTGGATGAACAACATATACCACACCTAGAATTACTGTTACATTGGTAGTGTTGACAGCTGCCCACAGCAGGACCGAACAGCCACAACACATGAGCTCCTAGATGCAGGACAAGGAATCCAAATGTTTGGAGCAGTTCATCAGGAAAGTCTATTCCTCTGCCACCTGCACCATCCGGTCACTCCCTTTCTGGCCCACATGGTGCAGTACCAGAAAATGCTCTGGAGTAAGGCCATCGAGCTGGCAAAAAGGCAGCCCAATTTCAACCATAAGATGGAGCTCCTGGATGTGCTGCAGTCTGGACTGCACTTAGGGAAGCATGTCTTTAAGGTCCTCCTACGATTCAAGTGGACAGGGCAGCCACCACTGGGGTTTGCATCTGGAGGTACTTTTGGCTCCGAGTTTCTGGTTTCTGGCAGGACCTTCAGGAGGCCATCCTTGATGCTCCTTTCCATGGGTCTGTGCTCTGCGGTCCAGACATTGAGAAGATGATCTTGGACCTCCAGAACTTTCGTAAGGCCATTCAGTCCATGCATCAGTTGAAAAGATCTGATCAGACCCCTGGTAGGTGTCGTCAGTTTCGTTCGGGGGGGGGGGCCAAAGCCGAAAGGACAGCAACAGAGGTGCAACTTTCGTCTTAAAGCTTCCTCTCACATTGGTGAGGCACAGGGATCTTGGAACAACAAACCCTCCCAAGTCTCCCTGCCCACCCTGGCTCCAACTCCTGACTCCTGGCCCAACCTCTCTTGTCTCGCCGAGTCCAGGGCAGAGGCAGTAGGGGGTTGGTTCTCGCTTTAACTCGACGGGTGGACCACCATCACCACCGACGCATGGGTCCTATAGTTGATAGAGTGGCATCACGCTTTGGAATCCCTACACATTCCCCCAGTCCAAACCAGCTACTTCCCCTCCCACGCCAGACTTATTCAGGAGGAGGTTTAGTCCCTGCTGGACAAGAAGATAATAGGACCTGTCCCACCCACACACACAATGGTGGAAAGGATTCTACCCCCATTTCTTCTTGGTCCCCAAGAAGACTGGGGATCTGCGCCTGATTCTGGACCTGAGCATCTTGAACCATTACATAGAGTACAAGAGATTCAGGATGGTCACCTTTCCGGGAATTCTCCTGCCACTGCACCAGTGAGACTGGCTTTACTCCCTGGGCATGCAAGATGCCTACCTCCATATTCTGGATCTTCCAGCTCACTTGAGGTTCCTGAGGTTCTTCTTCCAGGGGAGGCATTTCCAGTTCTAGGGACATGGATATGTTGTTTATCCACACTGTCTGGCAGGTTCCTTGCCGCTTTAAATCTTGCCGGAAGGTCTTCAAGCTGGCTCCTCCCACCCACCTGGGTGGTAAAACTCTCTGCTCCACCCCATGATGCCAGATCTTCTTTACCGCTTGGAAGCTCAGGTTCCCTCCTTAGCGCTCTGCGTTTAGACTGGATCCAAACTCTTCAGCTTACCCGAAACTAATTTTAAAGTTCACAAGACTTCTGTCTGTTTCTTCCCTCGCGGGTGTGATGGATAAATTGACTCCCGTTTTTCGGCGGTACCAATGCGGGCAGAAGATGTTTCTGACAGATCCGCACTCCACGTGCATCTACTGCCTCGGGCTTGACCATGATCCGCAGGCCTGTGATTTATGCAGGTCCTTCTCGGCAAATGTCCCTGAAGACCGTTTTGCCAGGCTCCAACTTAGGTGCCCCGAGAGACGTATTCCGCCGGTAAAGTCAAAGGAGGCCCATTGGGCAGTTTCCGCGGTAGCGGGCTCGGCTGAGCAGCTTGAACAGATGATAGCCCTCATGGAGGAGGCGGCCCAGGCTGCGTCTTCGTCTTCCTCTGTCGCGGCATTTATCCCACTCTCCTTGGGCTCCTCCTATACGGCTTCTTTTAAGGAGTTTTGTCAGTCCCTCTCCACAAAAGGTGAGGGTCCATTGGAACACTCCTCTCGGTCAAGAAGGACTTGAAGGGTAGGTCCACCGTCGGCGTTGTGGGGCGGAGAGGTCCCACTTCCCAGGCAGTCGACTTTTGACTTGATCGAGGTTGCGGCTAAGGCCGCTGGCTTCACGGTGTCCCAGTGGTCAGCGGCCGAGACACCCGTCGGCCGCTGGTAGATCTTTTCGACCTGGACGGGCTGTCGCACTGGAGAAGCCGACAACCCTTCTTCACCAGTTTCCTCAGTGGAAACAGAGGACTTGCCTGGCCTCCTGTGCGGAGTCCCGATTAAGGCTTCTGAGCCGGAGGAGGAACGTGTTTCCCGCTCCTCCCAGACCCACCCTCGGAAACACCGGCGGTCTCCGTCTCGGACCTCTTCTCGGTCCAGCCGATTCCGCCGACACCGGTGGTCTCGGTCTCGGCACCGAGTAAAGCGGCAGCACCGCTCATCCTAGTCGTCTTCCTCCTCGGAGGAAAGGGTTCGGCGCAAATTGCGTCGACGCTACAAGGACTTAATGTGGCAGCACTGACCCTGACCGGGAACAAGCCGACACCATCGTCTTCCCCGGCCATAAAGTGTCTGACACCTGAAAGGCCGAAAACAACCCCTCACGGTTGTCAAGGAGCCCAAACTGGCGCCGGTTGTTTGGCCAAAACCAGCTGCGCCACCTTTTGTGGTGGAACCCCCGCCTTCACAACCTAAATCTGGGGCTCCGACCAAGGATTCTCGGTCGGGTCAGGGACTGCCCCACCGGTTGTCGGTCAGTCTCACTCCCGACCGTCCTTGGCAGGTGGAGGGTGGCTCAGGCCCTAGGCAGCTATTCGCAGACTCCTCGGAGTCTGATGACGACTCTTCTCTGTTCTCCAGGCCCCTTGACCTGGAGTCCTCTAGGGGACAGTCGATGGACGAGATCCCATCCTCGTTCATGGGTTTGCTTCGGCTCATCTCAGAGTCTACTGGGATGCAGCTGTCGGAGTCTACTGGGATGCAGCTCGAGCCCGTATCCAAGCGGGCCAAGTATCCCCTCACGGAGATACTGGACCGAGGGGATTCTCCCACGGAGGCCTTTCCGGTGGCCGAAGCCATTGTTGGCCCAGCCTTGGAGTTATGGCAGCGGCCAGCTTCTTGTGCTGCTCCTTCGGTCAGGATGGCCAAAAAGTACGTGGTCCCCACCGGGTCACTGTCCGGTTTCTCGGACCACCCCTCTGCGGAGGGGCTGGTTACCGATAGTGTTTTCCGGCATTCTGGCAACACCAGGGACTTGGACAAGCCTCCCGACAAAGAGTGCAAAAAGCTGGACTATGCCGGGTGTAAAGTGTACACTGCTTCCTCCCTCGGCCTCCGTCAGGCCAGTTCAGCCGTACTGATGGCACACTTCCCCCATGCTCTTGTGGGCTCCCTGGATGAAGTGATCCTCATCTCCAGGCTGACCTCCAGACTACGGTCAAGCAGGTGCGGGATCAGGGAAGGGCAGTGGCGAAGCAGCAGCTCCAAACGGCTCTCAATATTGGAGACTCCTGTGCCCGGTCAGTAGCGGCCGCAGTGGCCATGTGCCGCAGAGCTTAGCTGCGGATCTCCACCTTCACGGCGGATACCCAGCACAAGCTGGCAGACGTCCCCTTCCTGGGTACCGACTTGTTCGGGCCTGGGGTGGAAGGCCACCTCCAGAGAATTGAGAAGTCCAATGCCACCTTGGACTCTGTCACATCTGCCCAGAAGGACAAAGGTCGCTGGCAGCAGCATAAGCCCTTTCGCCCTTCTGCCTCTGCAGCATGTCCGGCCCAGCAACACCAGCATCAGGGCCAGCAGGCTCGCACTCGGCACCCCAAAGCCAAGCCTGCAGCTTCCTCCAGCAGGAAGACTGGAGGAAAAGGCCCAGGAGGTCCCTCGGCCGGTTCTTCCTCCAAGCCTGCCCAGTGACGGGTTGAAGGGTGTCTCCGCCAGCCGCATCGCTTCCCCCGGGTTCTCCCCGTGGGGGGACGGTTCCGCCACTTTCTTTCCACCTGGTCCGCTATCACCACGAACCGCTGGGTGTTGGAAGTGGTAAGAAAGGGTCTGCCTCTTGAGTTCGAGCAGGCCCTGCCCTTCTGAGTGGTCACCCCACGGGGGCTACGGGGTCCGCATCCTCTGTCTGCCCGTCGAGCCGACATTGCCCTGCTCCTCCAGAAGGAGGTGATCAGGATGGTGGCAGATCCTCCACCAGACCCAGGGTTTGTGTCCAGGTAGTTCCTGGTACTGAAACGGACAGGGGGCTTGTGCCCCATTCACGACCTGAACGGGTTCCTAAGGTCTGGAACCTTCAGGATGGTCACTCTGGCTCAGAGCATTCTATCCTTGGAACGAGGCATGTGGTTCTGTTCTCTGGACCTCCAGGACGCGTTCTTTCATGTCCCAATCCGTCCATCCCACCAGCGATTCCTCCACTTCAGAGCAGAGGGGGTCCCTTTACAAGTTCCAGGCCATGCCCTTCGACCTTTCTGTAGCTCCCAGGGTCTTCACCAAATGCATGGCAGTGGTGACAGCATTCCTGCGGCGCCGAAGGGTCCGGGTTTACCCTTACCTGGACGACTGGCTGATTGCGGCCTTCTCCAGACCAGAGGTGGAGCAGTCCATGGATCTGGCCCTCCAAGTTTGCTCTCAGGTTGGCCTTCTCATCAACGAGGCCAAGTCGGAACTCGTGCCAAAGCAGGTGATCCAATTCATCGGGGGCAGAGCTTGACACTCTGCAAGCCAGAGCATGGCTCCCAGCGAACAGGGCCGAGGTTCTTTCCTCCTTTGCCCAGTCATTTCAGGTTGGGCAATTGCACCCTGCCCAGGACTTCTTGTGCCTCCTGGGCCTCATGGCGGCCTGCACCAGCGTGGTCCGTTGGGCCCATTGCCACATGCGTCCCCTACAGTGGGGACTGGCCAACCATTGGTGTCAGCGCTCTGGTCCCTTGGACCAGCCAGTGGCAGTGACCAGGAGATGTGGAACGCTGTCCAGTGGTGGATCATTCCTGCACATTTGCAGGAGGGCGTCCCATTTGTCCGCCCCGAGCCGATGGTCTCTGTCGACCAACGCCTCTCTGGGCTGGGGTGCCCATCTGGGGGAGCACAGAGCGCACGGCCTCTGGTCCCCTCGGGAGTCCCGATGCCACATCAACCTGCTGGAGCTTCGAGCGGTTCATCTAGCCCTCACCGCCTTTGCTCCGTTTGTACGGGGTCAAGTGGTCCAGGTCCAGACGGACAATACCACTGCCATGTACTGTCTAAACCGCCGGGACGGGACGCACTCCATGCCTTTGTGCAGGGAAGCTCTCAGCACTTGGTCCCTCGTGCGCAGCCTGGAGGCAGATCTCCTTGCCGGTAGCAGGAGCCTCTAACATTCTGGCCGATTGCCCTAAGACGGATAGGAGCTGCGTCCAACGAGTGATCTCTCCTGCCGGAGGTAGTACAAGATCTGTTCTCCCACTGGGGCACGCCTGAGGTGGACCTGTTTGCCTCCAGGGAGAATGCGAAGCTGAGGCTGTTTCATGCCCGTCCCCCTCAGCAGGGCTCACTGCTGGGGGATGCCTTCTCGAGGCCGTGGGCCCCGGGCCTCTTCTACGCCTTTCCCCCATTTCCCTTGATCCACAAGGTGCTCCTCAAGGCAAGGAGGGACAAGACACAGGTGATTCTGGTAGCCCCAGACTGGCCCCGCCAGTTCTGGTATCCAGATCGCCTCAGCCTCGGCTCCAGGCTCCCGAGGCGGCTTCCAGCCCACCCGGACCTGATCTCGGTCAACCAGGGGAAGGTATTCCATCCGGACCTTCAATCCCTGCATCTGACGGCCTGGTTCCTGAGCAGCTAGAGTTCCAGGCCTTGGGTCTTTCCGACAAGGTCCTCAACGTCGTTGAGGCATCCCGTAAGAAGTCGACCAGGAAATGCTATGCCTTTAAATGGAAGTGATTCTCCATTTGGTGTCAGAGCAAGGGTCTGGACCCTTCCTCCTGTTCCTTTGCAAGCATTGTGGACTACCTGTGGTCCCTTTCTTAGCTAGGGCTTCGGTCGACGACCCTTAAGGTGCACCTGGCAGCCATCTCTGCTTACCGGGCGCGGGCCGGGAAGCAGTTGGTGGTGCAGGAGAAGGTGGTCTGGCACTTTTTCAAAGGCCTTGATCACATTTCCCCTCCAGTGTGAGAACCTCCACCTCTGTGGGAATCTACTGCTGGTATTGGCCAAGCTCATGGGCAAGCCATTCGAACCAATGCACAGGTGCGATATCTCCCGCCTGTTGTGGAAGTCCACCTTCTTGGTGGCTATCACGTCAGCTAGAAGGATGGGAGAGCTCCAGGTGCTTACATAGAGTCTCCTTATCTGGTCTTCCACAGGGACAAGGTTGTCCTGCGTCCCCACCCGAAGTTCCTTCCGAAGGTGGTGTCGGAGTTTCACCTTAACCAGGTTTTGACTCTGCCGGTGTTCTACCCCAATCACACCTCGGAGGCCGAATATAGCCTCCATAGTTGGACCCTAGCAGAGCGCTCTCTTACTTTAAGGAGTGGACGGCTGAAGTTCGGGGAGAGGTTCGCCAGCTGTTTGTCACCTACGCTGAAGCCGCACCTGGCAGACTTGCAGCCAAGCGGACGATAAGCAGGTGGGTCACCTCCTGCATAGATCTCTGCTGTAGATTGGCGGGCATGGAGCCACCCAGAGGGATAAGAGCTCATTTTACCCGCCATACCACTGCATCGGTAGCTGCTTCCAGGAATGTCCCTATCCAGGATATCTGCAGGGCTGCTACCTGGAAGTCTGCACATTACCACATCGACCTTGAGTCACGCCGGGATGCTGGTTTTGGGGCCTCGGTTCTCCAGTCTTTATTCCCTAAGTAGGGGGTGTGTGCCGTGCCTCCCTCCTCCCGGAGAACTGCTAGTAGTCTGCCAGACAGTGTGGATGAACGACATATCCATGTTCCTAGAAATACAGGTTCTAGGGACATGGATATGTTGTTCATCCACACTCATTGGCAGGTATCCTTGCCGCTTTAAATCTTGCCGGAAGGTCTTCAAGCTTGCTCCTCCCACCCACCCGGGTGGTATAACTCTCGGCTCCGCCCCATGACGCCAGATCTTCCTTACCGCTTGGAAGCTCAGGTTCTCTCCTTAACGCTCTGCGTTTGTGACTAGTTCCTATTTCTCCGTTTGCGGATTTAAAAATAAATTTTGCAAAAGACTTGATCTTCTATCCCTCATGACTGCGATGGACAAATCGACTCCGGATTTGGAGATGCCCATGCGGTGAGAAGATGTCTGGACGGATCCACACTCCACGTGTGTCTACTTAGGCCTTGAGCCCGACCCGCGGGCTTGCGACCTGTGCTCATCTTTCTCGGCCTCGTCTCGAAGACCGTGCTGCCCGATTGCAACTGGGCCGTCCCGAAGCGTTTCCTCCGGTGAAGTCCAAGAGGCCCGGTTGGGCGGTGTCCGGCGGCGGGCTAGCGGATCAGCTCGGCGGATGGCGCCCCTCGAAGGGAGGCGGCGCGGCCGTATCTTCCTCGGCCGCGGCATTTATCCACGCCTCTCTGGGTTCTTCCTACGGCTTCTTTTAAGGAGCTTTGTCTGTCCCTCTCCACTAAAGGAGAAGGGCCTCGTCTGCTGGACCTTATTCTCGGTCCAAAAGAGGGACGGGGTAAAGTCCCCTCCGTCGGCGCTCTTGGGAGCGGGAAAGGTCCCTCTCCCCGGGTCGTCGACCGTCGGCTTCGGTCGACCGCTCGGCTTCGGCCACTGGCCTCACGGTGTCCCCGTCAGGTCAGTTGACCGAGACTCCCACCGATGAAGTCGAGATTTTTCTCGACCCGTTGGACGGGCTGTCGCCTTTAGCAGCCGAGATTCCCCTCTCCCCGGTTCCCCCGGGAGGAGTTGAGGATCCCGTGGGCTCGCCTGTGCCTCCGGTTCCGGAGCCCTCGGATGGACCATCCGAGCCGAAGGGAGTGCCGGTTCCGGCCGACACCTCCCCGCACCGACCTCGGAAATTCCGGGACTCTTGGTCTCGGTCTCGGACCTCTTCGCGGTCCAGCCGATCTCACCGTCATAGGCGGTCTCGGTCTCGGCACCGCGGTAAGCGGCGTCGCCGCTCGTCCTCGTCCTCCTCCTCGGATGAGGGGAGGCTTCGGCGTAAGTACGTCGGCGCAACGAGGACCTTATGTTCTAACAGCTCCTCCTGGCCGAGAATAAAGCCGACCCGTCGCCTTCCCCGGCCATTAAATTAACTGTCACGGGCGGCCGGCCTAACCCTCGACTTATCCGAGGCGTATACCCAGGCGGTTGTTCGTGAAACCAGCTGCTCCACCGATTCGGTGGAACCTCCGCCTCCACAGCCACCAATTGGGAGCTCGACCAAGATTCCGGTCGGCTAAGGGTCTACCCCATCGGCTGTCAGTTACCCTCACTCCCGACCGACCTCGGCAGGTGAAGGGTGGCTCAGGCCAAGGCAGCTCTTCGAGGACTCTTCGAGTCCGAAGATGATTCCTCCTTTTCTCCAAGCGACTGGACTTGGAGTCTTCAGGAGGTCAGTCAATGGACGATAGCCCGTCGTCCTTCCTAGGACTTCTTCGCTCATCTCGAGTCTACGGGATGGAGCTCGAACCCGTTTCAAGCGGGCCAGTTATCCCTCACGGAGATTCTGGACCGAGGGATTCTCCGACGGAGGCCTTTCCGGTGGCGAGGCCATAGTGGGTCCGGCACTGGAGCTTTGGCAGCGCCCTGCTTCCTGCCCTGCGCCTTCAGCCAGAATGGCCAGGAAGTATCGTGGTCCCACGGTTCCTTGTCCGTTTTTGGACACCCCTCTGCTGAGGGGTTGGTTACCGACAGCGTTTTCGGCGCCGGCTAACGCCAGGATGTGGACAAACCTCCTGACAAGGAGTCCAAGAGAAATTGGACTATGTCGAGGCGAAAAGTCTCTGCTAGGTCCTCTCGGTCTTCCGTCAGGCCAGTTCGGCCGTCCCTCATGGCACATTTTTCTCATGCCCTGTTGGGCTCCCTGGATGAGGTCATCCCTCATCTTCCGCCGATCTGCAGACTACGGTTTAGCAGGTGCGGGACCAGGGCAGGGCAGTGGCCAAACAGCAGCTCCAGACTGCTTTGGATATAGGGACTCATGTGCCAGATCGGTGGCCGCAGTGGCTGTCTGTCGGATGGGCTTGGCTGAGATATCCACCTTTACTGGATACCCAGCACAAGTTGGGGATGTTCCCTTTTGGGGACTGACCTCTTGGCCCTGGGGTGGAAGGTCACCTGCAGAGGATCGAGAGTCCAATGCCACCTTGACTCGGTCTCTTCCGCTCAGAAGGACAAAGGCATGAAACCACAGCCTAAGCCCTTTCGTCCTTCTGTGCCCCAGGCGCGCCTGCCCAGCAACGTCAGGGCCAGCAGGCTCGGCCTTGGCATCCCAAACCCAAGCCGCGCTTCCTCTAACAGGAGGCAGGGAGGAAAGGCCCAGGAGTCCCTGTCCGGTCCTCCTCAAGCCTGCCCAGTGACGGGCTGAGGGTGTCGCCCCATCCCGTCACCTTACTCCTGGGTCCCCTGTGAGGACGGCTCCAGCTTCCGTTCCGCCTGGTCCGCTGTTACCACGGACAGGTGGGTCTTGGAGGTGGTGGAAGAGGCCTGCCTCTGGAATCTCGAGCAGGCACCACCCTTCAGAGCCGTCGCCTCGGGGAGCTTGGGATCCCCAGCTCACTGGCGGCTCGCCGAGCCGACATCGCCTCCTCCTCCAGAAGGAGGTGGTAAGAGGTGGTGGACCCTCCTTCCAGACCCAGGGTTTGTGTCCAGGTACTTCCTGGTTCCGAAGCGGACGGGGCTGGCGCCCCATTCTCTCACCTACAGACCTAAACAAGTTCCTGGGTCACACCTTCAGGATGGTCATCCTGGCTCAGATAATGCCATCCTTGGAGCGCGGTGGTTCTGCTCTCTGGACTTGCAGGGACGCGTTTTTCACGTCCCCTATCCGTCCTGTCCTCACAGAGATTCCTTCGCTTCGAGCGGAAGGATCCTTTTCGAGTTCCCGAGCCATGCCCTTCGACTTCTCCAGCTCCCAGGGTCTTCACCAAATGCATGGCAGTGGTGACAGCATTCCCTTGGCGCCGAGGGGTCGGGTGTACCTTACCTGGACGACTGGCTGGCAGCTCCCTCCAGGAAGGAGGCGGATGGTCAGAGATCTGGCCCTCCAGGTCTGCTCTCAACTGGGCCTCCTTATCAACGAGGGCCAAGTCGGAACTCGAGTCGAGCAGGTGATTCTATTCATCGGGCGCAGCTCGACTCTTTCGAGCCAGAGCCGGCTCCGATGGACAGGGTCGAGGTTCTTCCTCCTTTGCCCGATCATTTCTGGTTGGGCACTGCGCCTGCCCGGGACTTCTGCGCTCCTGGGTCTCATGGCGGCCTGCACCAGGTGGTCCGTTGGGCCTGCTGGAGCATGCGTCCCCTTCGGTGGGGACTGGCCAGCCAGTGGTCTGGCAGCTGCGATCCTTTGGACCAGGTTGTAGTCGGTGACACAGGGGATGTGGAGCTGCTCTCCAGTGGTGGACGTTCCCGGATCATTTGCAGGAGGGCATCCGTTCGTCCGCCCGGGCGGCGGTCTCTCTGTCGACCGATGCCTCTCTGAGTGGGTTGGGGTGCCCATCTGGGGAACACGGGCTCATGGCCTCTGGTCCCATGCGGGTCCGATGCCACATCAACCTGCTGGGCTCGGCGGTCCAGCTCTCACCGCCTTTGCTCCGTTCCTCCGGGGTCAAGTGGTCCGAGTCCAGGCGGACAATACCACGACCATGTACTATCTAAACCGCCAGGGGCGGGGCCGCGCTCATGCTTCTATGCAAGGAAGCTCTCCGCATTTGGTCTTTCGTGCGCAGCCTGGAGGCGGATCTCCTAGCCATTCACGTGGCAGGAGCCTCCAACACCCTGGCCGATGCCTGAGCCGGATAGGGGCTGCATCCCACAGGTGGTCTCTCCTGCCGGGGGTAGTACAGCATCTGTTCTCCCCTTTGGGCACACCTCAGGTGGACCTGTTTGCCTCCATGGAGCGAGAGCTGAGTCTGTTCCATGCCCGCCCCCTCAGCAGGGCTCGCTGCAGGGGATGCCTTCTCGGGGCAATGGACCCCGGGCCTCTTACGCCTTTCCCCCATTTCCCTTGATCTGCAGGTGCTTCTCCAAGGCGAGGAGGACAAGGCGCGGGTATTCTGATAGCCCAGACTGGCTTCGCCAGTTCTGGTACCAGATCTCCTCAGTCTCAGCTCAGGACTCCCGGCGGGCAGCTTTCAGCTGCGCCCGGACCTGCTCCTCAGTCAATCAGGGAAGGTGTTCACCCGGACCTTCAATCCCTGCACCTGACGGCCTGGTTCCTGGGCTAGAGTTCCAGGCCTTGCAGGGTCTTTCGAGCGGGTCCACTGTGTAGTTGGGCGTCCCGTGAGTCGACCAGAAAAATGCTATGCCTTCAAATGGAAAAGGTTTTCCATTTGGTGTCAGACAAGGCTGACCCTTCCTCCTGTTCCTTGGCAAGCATCTTGGACTGTTTATGGTCCCTTTCTAGTCAAGGGCTTAGGTCGACACCCTAAGGTTGCCTGGCAGCCATCTCTGCTTACAGGCGCGGGCAGGGAAGCAGTCGATGGGGCGAGAGAAGGTGGTCTAGCGCTTTTCAAGGCCTTGATCACATTCCTCCAGTGCGGGAACCCCCACCTCCGTGAGATCTACTGCTGGTACTGGCAAAGCTCATGGGCAAACCATCTCGAACCTATGCACAGGTGTGCTCTCTCTCACCTGTAGGTGGCCGCCTTCTTGGTGGCTATCACGTCAGCCAGAAGGATGGGAGAGCTCGAGCTGCTCATCGAGTCTCCTTACCTGGTCTTCCACAGGGACAAGTTGTCCTGCGCCCACCCGAAATTCTTCCAAGTGGTGTCGGAGTTTCACCTTAACCAGGTGTTGACTCTGCCGGTGTTCCCTACAATCACACCTCGGAGGCGGAATATGGGCTCGCCTACTCTGGACCCTAGAGGCGCTCGCTTATTATAAGGGCGCTACGGCTGAAGTTCGGGAGAGGTTCGCCAGCTGTTTGTCACCTACGCTTGAAGCCGTCTCTGGCAGACCTGCAGCCAAGCGGATGATAAGCAGGTGGGTAACCTCCTGCATAGATCTCTGCTGCAGTTGGCGGGCATGGAGGCCTCCCAGAGGATAGGCTCATTCTACCCGCCATACTGCTGTGATGGCTACTTCAGGGCGTCCCTATCCAGGAAATCTGCAGGGCTTGCTGCAGGAAGTCAGCAAACACATAAGTACCCTGCCCGCCGACCTTGAGTCACGCGGGATGCTGGTTTGGGGCCTCGGTTCTCAGTCTCTCTTTCCCAAGTAAGTATATGGGGTGTGCGTCTGCCTCCCTCCTCCCGGAGAACTGCTGGAGTCTGCCAGTAGTGTGATGAACAACATATCCATGTCCCTAGAAATACAGGTTCTGGGACATGGATATTATTCATCACTCATTAACAGCTATCCTTGCAGCTTTAAATCTTGCGGAAGGTCTTCAAGCTCCTCCTCCCACCCACCGGGTGGTATAACTCTCGGCTCCGCCCATGGCGCCAGATCTTCCTTACGCTTGGGCTCAGGTTCCCTCCTTAACGCTCTCGTTTGTGAGCTGGTTCCTATTTCTCCGTTTGCGGATTTAAAAATAATATTTTGCAAAAGACTTCAGTCTTGATCCCCATGACTGCGATGGATAAATCGACTCCAGTTTGAATGCCATGCGAACGAAAGATGTCTCAGACGGATCCACACTCCCGCGTGTGTCTACTGCTTGAGCCTTGTTGCACGACCCGCGGGCTTGCGACCTGTGCTCATCTTTTCGGCCTCGTCCTCGAGGCCGTGCGCCCGATTGCAACTGGGCCGTCCGAGCGTTCCTCGGTGAAGTCCGGAGGCCCGGTTGGCGGTGTCTGGCTGTTGGCTGGCGGATCAGCTTCGGACGGATGATGCGCCCTCGAAGAGGAGGCGGCGTGGGCATATCTTCACCGACGCGGCATTTATCGCATCTCTGGGTTCTTCCTCACGGCTTCCTTTAAGGAGCTTTGTCTGTCCCTCCACTAAAGGAGAAGGGCCTGCGTCTGCTGGACCTTTTCTCGGTCAAAGAGGGACAGGGTAAGTCCCTCCGTCAAGCCTTTCTTGGGAGGCGGAAGGTCCCTCTCCCGGGCACGTGGGCAAGTCGGCTTTTCGATCTGGGCCGGCACAAACCCGTACTGGCCTCACGGTGTCCCCGTCAGGTCAGTTGACCGAGACTCCTACTGATGAAGTCGAGATTTTTTCTACCCATTGGACGGGCTGTCGCCTTTAGCAGCGATATCCCCTCTCCCGGTTCCCCGGGAGGTTGAGGATCCGTGGGCTCGCCTGTGCCTCCGGTTCTGGAGCCATCGGATGGACCTTCCGAGCAGGGAGTGTCGGTTCGGCCGACACCTCCTGCCTGACCCGGAGTCCTGGGACTCTCGGTCTCGGTCTCGGTTCTTCGCCAGTCAGCCGTTCCCACACGTCATAGGCGGTCTCGGTCTCGGCACCCCGCGGTGGCGAGCGTCGCCGCTTCGTTCCTCGTCCTCCTCCTCGGATGAGGAAGCTTGGCGTGAATTGCGTCGTCGATGCGAGACCTTATGTTGCAACAGCTCCTCCTGGCCGAGAATAAGCCGACTCCGGCGCCTTCCTGACCATTGATCAACTGTCACGGGCGGCCGACACAACCCCTCGACTTTGCCGAGGCTATACCCAGGCGGTTGTTCGGCCAAAACCAGCTGCTCCACCGATTGGGTGGAACCTCCGCCTCCACAGCCACCATTTGGGGCTCCGACCAGGATCTCGGTGCGCTAAGGGTTTACCCATCGGCTGTCAGTTACCCTCACTCCGACCCGACCTCGGCAGGTGAAGGGTGGCTCAGGCCGGAGGCGGCTCTTCGGACTCTTCGAGTCCGAAGATGATTCCTCCTTCTTCTCCAGCGACTGGACTTGGGTCTTCAGGAAGTCAGCCAATGGGCGATAGCCCGTGCGTCCTTCCTAGGACTGCTTGGCTCATCTCGAGTCTGCGGGATGGAGCTCGATCCGTTTCAAGCAAGTTGGGTATCCCCTCACGGAGATTCTGGACCGAGGATTCTCCGGCTGAGCCTTTCCGATGGCGAGCCATAGTGGGTCCAACACTGGAACTTTGGCGCCCTGCTTCCTGCCCTGCGCCTTGACCCAGGATGGCCAGGAAGTATCACGGTCCCCAGGTTCCTTGTCCGTTTTGAACACCCCTCTGCTGAGGGGTTGGTTACCGACAGCGTTCCGGCTAGCGGCTAACGCCAGGGATGTGGACAAACCTCCTGACAAGGAGTCAAGAAATTGGACTATGTCGGTGAAAGTCTCGCTGCGTCCTCTCTCGGCCTTGTCAGGCCAGTTCGGCCGTCCTCATGGCACATTTTCTCATGCCCTGTTGGGCTCCTGGATGAGTCATCCCTCATCTTCCCGCCGATCTGCAGACTACGGTTAAGCAGGTGCGGGACCAGGGCAGGGCAGTGGCCAAACAGCAGCTCCAGACTGCTTTGGATGTAGGGACTCATGTGCCAGATCGGTGGGCGTGCCAGTGGCTGTCGTCGGCGGGCTTGGCTGAGGATATCCACCTTTCGCCGGATACCCAGCACAAGGTTGGCGGATGTTCCCTTTTGGGACTGACCTCTCGGCCCTGGGGTGGAAGGTCACCTGCAGAGGATCGAGAAGTCCAATGCCACCTTGGACTCGGTCTCTTCGGCTCAAGGACAAGGCGCGAAACCACAGCCTAAGCCCTTTCGTCCTTCTGTGCTTGGCCCTGCCCAGCAGCGTCCAGGGCCCAGCAGGCTCGGCCTTGGCATCCCAAACCCAAGCCGCCGGCTTCCTCTAACAGGAGGCAGGGAGGAAAGGGCCCAGGAGGTCCCTCGGCCGGTCCCTCCTCCAAGCCTGCCCAGTGACGGGCTGAGGGGTGTCGCCCCCATCCCCGTCACCTTACCCCTGGGTCCCCCCGTGGGGGGACGGCTCCGGCACTTCCGTTCCGCCTGGTCCGCTGTTACCACGGACAGGTGGGTCTTGGAGGTGGTGGGAAGAGGCCTGCCTCTGGAATTCGAGCAGGCACCACCCTTCAGAGCCGTCGCCCCTCGGGGGGCTTCGGGATCCCCAGCCTCACTGGCGGCTCGTCGAGCCGACATCACTCTCCTCCTCCAGTAGGAGGTGGTAAGAGAGGTGGTGGACCCTCCTTCAGACCCAGGGTTTGTGTCCAGGTACTTCCTGGTTCCGAAACGGACGGGGGGCTGGCGCCCCATTCTCGACCTACACGACCTAAACAAGTTCCTAAGGTCTCGAACCTTCAGGATGGTCACTCTGGCTCAGATAATACCATCCTTGGAGCAGCGTGTGTTGTTTCTGCTCTCTGGACTTGCAGGGACGCTTTTCACGTCCCTATCCGTCTGTCTCACCAGAGATTCCTTCGCTTCGAGCGGAAGGATCTCTCTTCGAGTTCTAGCCATGCCCTTCGGCTTGTCTCCAGCTCCCAGGGTCTTCACCAAATGCATGGCAGTGGTGACAGCATTCTGCGGCGAGGGGTCCGGTGTACCCTTACCTGGACGACTGGCTGATAGCAGCTCCCTCCAGGAAGGAGGCGGAGTGGTCCAGAGATCTGGCCCTCCAGGTCTGCTCTCAACTGGGCCTCCTTGTCAACGAGGCCAAGTCGAACTCGAGCAAGCAGGTGATTTTTATTCATCGGGCGCAGCTCGACTCTCTTGACAGAGCGCGCTCCCGGCGGACAGGGCCGAGGTTCTTTCCTCCTTTGCCCGATCATTTCTGGTTGGGCAATTGCGCCCTGCCCGGGACTTCCTGCGCCTCCTGGGTCTCATGGCGGCCTGTACCAGCGTGGTCCGTTGGGCCCGCTGGAACATGCGTCCCCTTCAGTGGGGACTGGCCAGCCAGTGGTCACAACGCTGCGATCCCTTGGACCAGCTTGTGTCGGTGACACAGGGGATGTGGAATGCTCTCCAGTGGTGGACCGTTCCAGATCAATTGCAGGAGGGCATCCCGTTCGTCCGCCCCGAGCCGACGGTCTCTCTGTCGACCGATGCCTCTCTGATGGGTTGGGGTGCCCATCTGGGGAACACGGGCTCATGGCCTCTGGTCCCAGGGTCGATGCCACATCAACCTGCTGGAGCTCGGCGGTCCGCCTAGCTCTCACCGCCTTTGCTCCGTTCCTCCGAGGTCAAGTGGTCCGGTCCAGGCGGACAATACCACGACCATGTACTATCTAAACCGCCAGGGGCGGGGCGCTCCATGCTTCTATGCAAGGAAGCTCTCGCATTTGGTCACTGTGCAGCCTGGAGGCGGATCTCTAGCCATTCACGTGGCAGGAGCCTCCAACACCCTGGCCGATGCCCTGAGCCGGATAGGGGCTGCATCCCACAGTGGTCTCTCCTGCGCGAGGTAGTACAGCATCTGTTCTCCCTTTGGGGCACACCTCAGGTGGACCTGTTTGCCTCCACGGAGAGCAGCTGAGTCTGTTCCATGCCGCCCCCTCAGCAGGGCTCGCTGCAGGGGATGCCTTCTGAGGCAATGGACCCCGGGCCTCTTTCGCCTTTCCCCATTTCCCTTGATCCACAAGGTGCTTCTCAAGGCGAGGAGGGACAAAGGCGCAGGTGATTCTGATAGCCCCAGACTGGCTCTGGCCAGTTCTGGTACCAGATCTCCTCAGTCTCAGCTCCAGGACTCCGCTGCAGCTTCCAGCTCGCCCGGACCTGCTCTCAGTCAATCAGGGAAGGTGTTCCATCGGACCAATCCTTGCACCTGACGGCCTGGTTCCTGAGCTGCTAGAGTTCCAGGCTTTGGGTCTTTCCGACGAGGTCCTCAATGTAGTTGAGGCGTCCCGTGAGAGTCGACCAGAAAATGCTATGCCTTCAAATGGAAAAAGGTTTTCCATTTGGTGTCAGCAAGGCTTGGACCCTTCCTCCTGTTCCTTGGCAAGCATCTTGGACTATTTATGGTCCTTTCTAGTCAAGGGCTTAGGTCGGCGACCCTAAGGGTGCACCTGGCAGCCATCTCTGCTTGCAGGCGCGGGCCGGAAGCAGTCAGTGCGCAGGAGAAGGTGGTCTGGCGCTTTTTCAAAGGCCTTGATCACATTTCCCTCCAGTGCGGGAGAACCCCACCTCCGTGGGATCTACTGCTGGTACTGGCAAAGCTCATGGGCAAGCCATTCAACCTATGCACAGGTGTGCTCTCTCTCACCTGTCGTGGAAGACGCCTTCTTGGTGGCTATCACGTCCAGCCAGAAGGATGGGAGAGCTCCAGGCGCTTCCATCGAGTCTCCTTACCTGGTCTTCCACAGGGACAGAGTTGTCCTGCGCCTCACCAAATTCCTTCCGAAGGTGGTGTCGGAGTTCCACCTTAACCAGGTGTTGACTCTGCGGTGTTCTACCCCAATCACACCTCGGGAGGCGAATATAGGCTCCATACTCTGGATCCTAGAAGGCGCTCGCTTATTATAAGGCGCTAGCGGCTGAGATTCGGGAGAGGTTCGCCAGCTGTTTGTCACCCACGCTGAAGCCGCATCTGGCAGACCTGCAGCCAAGCGGACGATAAGCAGGTGGGTAACCTCCTGCATAGATCTCTGTTATAAGTTAGCGGGCATGGAGCCTCCCAGAGGATAAGAGCTCATTCTACCCGCCATACTGCTGCACGGTGGCTGCTTCCAGGGACGTCCCTATCCAGGAAATCTGCAGGGCTGCTACCTGGAAGTCAGCAAACACCTTCATTACCCACTACCACATCGACCTTGAGTCACGCCGGGATGCTGGTTTTGGGGCCTCGGTTCTCCAGTCTCTTTCCCAAGTAAGTATATGGGGTGCTGCCTTGCCTCCCTCCTCCCGGAGAACTGCTAGGAGTCTGCCAATAAGTGTGGATGAACAACATATCCATGTCCCTAGAAATACAGGTTACTCACCTGTAACAGGAGTTCTAGGAATGGTATATGTTGTTCATCCACACGACCCACCCGACCTCCCCGGCTTCGACGCACAACCTGAGCTTCCAGCGGGCCAGATCTGGCGTCATGGGGCGGAGCCGAGAGTTATACCACCCGGGTGGGTGGGAGGAGCAAGCTTGAAGACCTTCCGGCAAGATTTAAAGCGGCAAGGATACTGCCAATGAGTGTGGATGAACAACATATACCATTCCTAGAACTCCTGTTACAGGTGAGTAACCTGTATTTACTCACCTGTAACAGGAGTTCTAGGAATGGTATATGTTGTTCATCCACACGACCCACCCGACCTCCCCGGCTTCGACGCACAACCTGGAGCTTCCAGCGGGCCAGATCTGGCGTCATGGGGCGGAGCCGAGAGTTATACCACCCGGGTGGGTGGGAGGAGCAAGCTTGAAGACCTTCCGGCAAGATTTAAAGCGGCAAGGATACTGCCAATGAGTGTGGATGAACAACATATACCATTCCTAGAACTCCTGTTACAGGTGAGTAACCTGTATATACTGACCGCCCTTCTGACAAGGAGTCCATAAACATGGACCATTCTACCCGGAAGGTTTATGCGGCCTCATCCTTGGGCCTCGCCAGGCCAGCTCGGCAGTGATCATGGCACACTTCTCTCACGCCCTCTTGGGGTCATTGGATGAAGTCCTCCCTCATCTCCCAGTGGACATGCAAACCACGGTGAAGCAAGTCCGTGACCAGGGCTGTGCTGTTGCTAAACTCTTGCTCCGGACAGCCTTGGACATTGGGGATTCCTGTGCCTGTTCACTAGCAGCCGCAGTGGCCACTCGCCGCAGGGCCTGATTGAGATTATCTTCCTTTCCAGCAGATATTCAGCACAAGTTAGCTGACGTGCCTTCCTTGGCACCGACCTCTTCGGTCCTGGAGTGGCAGGTCACCTCCAACGCAAAGAGCAATCCAATGCCACCTTGGATGCCACTTCTGCAAAAGGTTCTTCGGGCAAGAACCAACAGAAGCTTAAGAAGAAGCCTTTTCGGCACTCTTCTCCTGCGGCTAGACAGCCCCCCTTCCAAGGAGGTCAGCAGCAACAGCAGGCTCAAGCTTGGCGCTTTAGGCCCAAGTAAGGTCCTCAGCAACCCCGCAAAGGAGGACCATAGAGTCCCTACAGGACCCGCCTCTCACCCAGCCAAACCAACCCAGGCCGCTTCCCCCCTCCAGCCACTGCCTAACTCTCCATTGGACCCGCCCCTTCCCAGCATTTCGCCGGGGGAGGCTGTCGGAAGACACTTTTAGCTTTATACCGCAACCTGGCGGAAGGTGACCTCCAACCAATGGGTCCACCAACTCGTAGAGAACGGACATTCAGTAGAGTTTATCCAGCTTCCACCATCCCGTTACTCCACAGAACACGCAAGTCTAATTCGCAGAGATTCAAGCCCTGCTATACAAGAAAGCCATAGAATCTGTTCCTCCAGCTCAGAGAGGGAAAGGATCTTCATTACTTGAGCAAACAGAAAATTCCAGGAAGTTTTTTTTTCTTTTTAATGATGCAAAAACAGAATTTATAAGTCCATGTTAAGGTAAATTAATGTAATCTCATTTTTTTTTCTATTTTTTACATATATTAAATGTCCTTATTTATACTGAAATAATAAAAATTCTTATTGATTAAAAAAAAAAAGGAAAAGGATTCTACTTGTACTTCTTCCTAGTATTGACGAAGACTGGTGACTTGAGACCTATCCTGGATCTCCATGAACTCAGTCATTTTATGGAGTACAAGAGGTTCAGGATGGTTACCTTCTAGAGCCTGCTCCCCATGTTACATCAGGGGGACTAGCTAGCATCACTGGACATGCAGGATGCATACCTCGATATCCTCATGGCAAAGCCCCACATAAGGTTCTTCAGGTTCACCTTCCAAGGCAGACATTTTCAATTCAGAGCGCTACCCTTCGGCCTCTCATCAGCACTGAGGGTCTTCACAAAGTGCCCCACGGTCCTAGCAGCAGCACTTCAGAAGATGGGCCATTACGTATTTCCTTACTTGGATGACTGGTTTCTGACAACAGTGTTCCAGGAACCAACTACAAAGATCCATTCGGGACACCTGTTCTCTCTTTGAGGAACTAGGCATGATCAATGTCCCGAAATCCTTCTTAAAACTCATTATACCCTGGGCGGCCATTTTGTGTCAGGTAAACAATGAATACTTTGGAGGACTTGAGAAGCTGTTGGAAGTAATGAGTTAACTCCGTCTTATCCCTGATTCGTATTATTTATTTCCATAATCACCAAGTTTCTTTTTCAAAATGATGGCAGAAACTCTTCGGGCTTTTGGATACATTATAATGCTCTAAAATTAATGGTTCCTTTTTTTCTTGATCACAAACTCTTTAGGTTATAATTTTATCTGGTAATGTTCTATAACCATGACTTATTTATTACACATTAGTTTTTCACTGTTTATTTATTCTTACTATATTCTCAAGTGGAAAGGTAGCCTTTCCTTCTTTTCTGTACCACATGGATAGTTAATCAAATTCTTAGCCTGTTTTTATAGACAATTGGCTAAAATTAGTTTGTGGATGTACTGCTTTGAGGGGGGTTGATAGGAGTGAGTGGGGTAGTTCTAGGGATGACATGTACAAGTCATTGTAGTTTATTTAGTTATTTAATAGATTTGACTCTGTGTGAAACAGTCAGAGTTTTCAATAAAGAACAGATATTAAAAAAAAAAAAAAAAAAAAAAAGCTGAAGATCTATCCACTTATAAACATTCTACATAATTTCAGATTCCAGTCACCTGCACAAATTAATAGACCATCTGGTACAGGGACCAAAAAGGAAAAAAGTCACCAGATGGAGGAGTCTGAGCATACATCGAAATTAGGTGGTTTGACTGACCCAAATATATACCTGTAACCTCTACACACTTTCCTTCCAGATCCTTATGTACCTACTTTGGACAAAAAGGAAACCCTTGGCATGTATTATGGGAGCCACCCCAGTTTTTTGTATAAGGGATGAGGAAAATGCATTTATGTTGACTGGAACCCAAGTATAGGTGTAATCCTGTTTAAAACATGTTTTTTTTTTTTTTTAATACAGGATTCTGGAGCCATGCCGATGTCGCCCGTCCCTTTGTGTCACAGTGCGTTATTACTGATGGAAAATATTATTCCTTCTTCTGTTACCAACTGAATACCTTGGCCCTTTCTGTTGATACAGACCACACTAACCCTCGTAAGAACATCTGCTGGGGCACAGACAGTATGCAGTTATATGAAGCAGTGGAGGAAAATGATGTCAAAGGTTTTAATGATGATGCTTTAAAGTTACTTATTGAATTTCTCCTCCACAGACCAAAAGCCCTATGAAGACCATCTAAAATGTGCCTGACCTGATTGTTCACCCTAACCGTTTGTAATGCACCAGCCTGCCAAAGAGCAAAACTTTAAATTTCTACAGATAAAGTAGAATCAAAAGAACTGTACCGTGTTCATGTTTCAAAACATGGTG
Organism: Neoceratodus forsteri; assembly: GCA_016271365.2. NCBI lineage: Eukaryota > Metazoa > Chordata > Ceratodontiformes > Ceratodontidae > Neoceratodus > Neoceratodus forsteri. Next base: position 744,295,342 of record CM057449.1, read on the forward strand.
TTACAAAACCTGTGTACAAAGGGATTGTAGGTAAACAGAAAATATATGTGAATCATTAAAAATGGATTTCTATAATTCAGAGTGCTCTTGGATTAATTGATTGCTGCAGTAATATGAATTAATGTCACAATGGTGTTTGACCAGAATTCAAGAATGTAGGTGTCTGGATCATGGTGTACTTAACATATTTGATCCTCAAACTAGGCCTTGCCTGAAACAGCTAAAAAAATAAGTAAATCTGGGGGCATGGATATGGTGTACTGTCCACACTCTGAAAGTTTTCCTTCCCCTTTAAATCTTGCTGGATGTCTTCAAGCCAAGCTCCTTACACCCACCCAGGTAGTAAATTCCTTGGCTCTGCCTGGTGATGTCAAATCTTCCTTTCTGCTGGAAGAGTCATTCTAGGGACATGGATATGTTGTTCATCCACACTTATTGGCAGGTTCCTTGCCGCTTTAAATCTTGCCGGAAGGTCTTCAAGCTAGCTCCTCCCACCCACCCGGGTGGTAAAACTCTCGGCTCCGCCCCATGACGCTAGATCTTCCTTACCGCTTGGAAGCTCAGGTTCCTCCTTAGCAGCTCTGCGTTTAAGCTTTGGGCCTAAAAAAAGCTTGGTTTGAAACTTCAAAAATTAAAATTAAAAGTTTACCTCTTGGTCTTCTCCCTCAGACTCTCGATGGACAAATCGACTCGGATTGGAGATGTCCCTGTGGGCAGAAGATGTCTCGGACGGACCCGCACTCCACGTGCGTTTACTGCCTTGGCCAGGAGCACGACCGCGGAGCTTACGATCTGTGTTCCTCCTTTTCGGTCTACGTCCTCGAGGACCGCGCTGCCCGTCTTCAACTAGGGCGCCCCGGAAGGAGATTTCCTCCGGTTAAACCCAAGGAGGCTCGACTGGCGGTTTCCGCGGCTGCGGGATCCGCCGAACAACTGGAACGGTTGGTTGCCCTCGAGGAAGAGGCGGCTCAGGCCGCGACTCCGACTTCTGCGGCTTTCATTCCGCTTTCTCTTGGGTCCTCCTACTCAGCTTCGTTTAAGGAGCTTTGCCTGACCCTCTCAACTAAAGGCGAGGGTCCATCTTCTTCGGGACCGTTTCATCGGTCGAAGAAAAGTATGGGTAAGTCCCATCGTCGACACTCTTGGGAGCGGGAAAGATCTCCCTCCCCTTGTCGACAGTCGACTTGATCGTTTTCGGCCGGCCACTGGCTTCACTGTGCCCCGTCAGGCCAGGTGACTGAGACTCCGCCCGACGTGGTGAGATTTTTCGACCCGTTAGGCAGGTTGTCGGCTGGAGAAGCAGATTCCCTCCTCCCCGGTTCCCCCGGCGAGGGCTGTGGTTACCGTCGGCTCATCTGTGCCTCCGGCCCCAGAGCCGCCGGTCTTGCCGACCGAGCCGAAGGGATTGCCGACCCCTGGCTCCCCGCCTCACCGACCTCGGCCTGGCCGAGATTCTCGGTCTCTGACATCTTCGTGGTCCAGCCACCCCGTCGACAAAGAGCGGTCTCGGTCTCGGCACGATGGCGGCGTCTACCACTCTTCCTCATCTTCCTCCTCCTCGGACGAGGAACCCCGGCGTAAGTTGCGCCGAAAATATAAAGGATTTCGTAGCAACAACTTTTACTGGCGGCAACAAGCCAGCTCAGGCCTCTTCGGCCATCAAATGGTTGCCACTGGACCAATCGAATCAACCTCTCGTGGTGGTCGAGGCCTGTTCCCAGGCGGTTGTTCGACCTATTCCAGCTGCTCCACCAATTTTGGTGGAACCGCCTCCGCCTCAGCCGACAGTAGGGGCACCGTCGAAGATTCACGGTCGGCCCAGGGCCTTCCCGCGGGCTGTCGGTCACTCTCACGCCTGATAAGCCTCGGCAAGTGAAGTGGCTCAGGCTCCAGGCAGCTCTTGACGATTCGTCGGATTGGATGACTCCTCCCTATTCTCCAAGCGTCTGGACTTGGAGTCCTCTGAGGGGCAGTCAGCGGACGATAGCCCCGTCCTTCCTCGGACTTCTTGGCTCATCTCAGAATCCACTGGGATGAAGCTTGAACCCGTATCCAAGCGGGTAGATATCCCCTCACGGAATTCTGGACCGAGGATTCTTCTCTGGAGGCCTTTCCGGTGGCGAAGCCATTGTCGACCCGGCTCTGGAATTATGGCGGCGTCCGGCTTCCTGTCCTGCACCGTCGCTAGGATGGCCAGGAAGTATCTCGCTCACGGGCTCTCTGTCCGGCTTTTCCGAACACCCCTCGGCTGAAGGGTTGAGTTACGGATAGCGCGTTTTCGGCACGCCCGGCAATGCCAGGGGCGTGGACAAACCGCCCGACAAAGAGTCCAAGAAGTTGGACTATGCGGAGGCGGAAAGTGTGTACTGCCTCCTCACTTGGTCTTCGTCAGGCCAGTTCGACGTCCTCATGGCACTTCTCCCATGCCCTGTTGGGCTCCCTGGATGAGTTGTCCCTCATCTTCCGCCATGCCTACAGACCACGGTCAAGCAGGTGTGGGACCAGGAGCAGAACAGTGGCAAGCAGCTCCAGACTGCCTTGGATGTCGAGATTCTTGCGCCCGGTCAGTGGCGGCCGCTGTGGCCATGCGTCGTGGCGTGGCTGAGGATATCCACCTTCACCTCGGATACCCAGCTCAAGCTTGCGGGCGTTCCCTTCTTGGGAACAGACCTCTTGACCCTGGGTGGAAGGCCACCTCAGAGGATCGAGAAGTCAATGCCACCATGGACTCGGTCTCGTCAGCGCGAAGAGGGACAAAGGTCGTAAGCCTCAGCCTAAGCCTTCGTCCCTCTGCTCCCGCTGCACGTCCGGCCCAACAACAGCATCAGGGCCAGCAGGCTAGACCTTGGTATTCCAAGCCCAAGCCACCAGCTCCCTCACATAGGAAGCAAGGAGGAAAAGGCCCTGGTGGTCCCTTGGCCGGTCCTTCCTCCAAGCCTGCAAAGTGACGGGCTGAGGGGTGTCTCCCCCATCCCCGTCACCTCACCCCTGGTTCCCCCCGTGGGGGGACGGCTTCGACACTTCCTTTCCACCTGGTCCGCTGTTACCACGGACAGGTGGGTTTTGGAGGTGGTGGGAAGAGGCCTGCCTCTCGAATTCGAGCGGGCTCCGCCCTTCAGGGCCGTCGCCCCGCGGGGGGCTTCAGGGTCCCAAATCTCTACAGGCTCGTCGAGCCGACATCACTACTCCTTCTAAAGGGGTGATAAGAGATAGAGGACCCACCATCAGAACGGGGTTCGTGTCCAGGTACTTCCTGGTCCCGGCAACGACGGGGCTGGCGCCCATCCTAACCTACACAACCTGAACAAGTTCCTAGGTCTCGAACATTAGAATGGTACTCTGGCTCAGATAATACCATCTCTGGAACACAGCGTGTGGTTCTGTTCTCTGGACTTCCAGGGCCTTTTCTTTCACATCCCTATCCGTCCGTCTCACCAGAGATTCCTCCGCTTCAGGCGGAGGGATCCCTCTTCAGTTCAGGCCATGCCCTTTGGCCTTTCTTCAGCTCCCAGGGTCTTCACCAAATGCGCCATGGCGGTGACAGCTTTCCCTGCGGCGCAGAGGGGTCAGGTGTACCCTTACCTGGGCGATTGGCTGATGCCAGCCCCTCCAGGTTGGAGGTGGGCGGTCAGAGATCTGGCCCTCGGGTTTGCTCTCAACTTGGCCTCCTGGTCAACGAGGCCAAGTCGGAACTCGAGCCGAAGCAGGTAATATCTTTCATCGGGGCACGGCTCCCGGCGGACAGGGCCGAGGTTCTTTCCTCCTTTGCCCAATCATTTCTGGTTGGGGAATCGCGCCCTGCCCGGGACTTCCTGCAACTCCTGGGTCTCATGGCGGCCTGTACCAGCGTAGTCCGTTGGGCACGCTGGCACATGCGCCCCCTCCAGTGGGGACTGGCCAGTCAGTGGTCACAGCGTTGCGATCCTCTGGACCAGCGTGTGTGGACGACCCAGGAGATGTGGAACGCTCTCCAGTGGTGGACCGTTCCGTCTCATCTGCAGGAGGGTATCCCGTTTGTCCGCCCCGAGCCGACGGTCTCCCTAACGACCGACGCCTCTTTGATGGGTTGGGGTGCCCATCTGGGGGAACACCGAGTGCATGGCCTCTGGTCCCCGCGGGAGTCCCGATGCCATATCAACCTGCTGGAGCTCCGTGCGGTCCGCCTAGCTCTCACCGCCTTTGCTCCGTTTCTCCGGGGTCAAGTGGTCCGAGTCCAGACGGACAATACCACGACCATGTACTATCTAAACCGCCAGGGCGGGGCAGCTCCTTGCCTCTATGCAAGAAGCTCTCCGCATCTGGTCACTAACCGCGCAGCCTGGAGGCGGATCTCCTGGCCATTCATGGCAGGAGCCTCCACACCCTGGCCGGATGCCCTGAGCCGGATAGGGGCTGCATCGCACGAGTGGTCTCTCCTGCCGGAGATAGTGCAAGACCTGTTCTCCCGCTGGGGCACACCTCTGGTGGATCTGTTTGCCTCCAGGGAGAACGCGAAGCTGAGGCTGTTTCATGCCCGCCCCCCTCAGCGGGGCTCGCTGCAGGGGATGCCTTCTGAGCCGTGGACCCAGGCCTCTTTACGCCTTCCCCGTTCCCCTGATTCACGGGGTCCTGCTGAAAGCGAGGAGGGACAAGGCGCAGGTGATTCTGATAGCCCCAGACTGGCCTCGCCAGTTCTGGTACCCAGATCTCCTCAGTCTCGGCTCCAGGACTCCGCGGCAGCTTCCAGCTCGCCCGGACCTGCTCTCAGTCAATCAGGGGACGGTGTTCCATCCGGACCTTCAATCCCTGCACCTGACGGCCTGGTTCCTGAGCGGCTAGAGTTCTGTCTTTCCGACGAGGTCCTCAACGTCGTTGAGGCGTCCCGTAAGGAGTCGACCAGAAAATGCTATGCCTTCAAATGGAAGAGGTTCTCCATTTGGTGTCGGGGGGGGGGAAAAAGGTTGGACCCTTTCTCATGTCCTGTGGCAAGCATTTTGGACTATCTGTGGTCCCTATCTAGTCAGGGCTTGAGTCGAGCCCTTAAGGTGCACCTAGCCATTTCTGCTTACAGAGCGCGGCAGGTCAGCAGTCAGTGGCAGGAAAAGTGGTCGGGCGCTTTTTCAAAGGCCTTGATCACATTTCCCCTCCAGTGCGGGAACCCCCACCTCCGTGGGATTTACTGCTGGTACTGGCAAAGCTCATGGGCAAGCCATTCGAACCAATGCACAGGTGTGGTCTCCCCCACCTGTCGTGGAAGACCGCCTTCTTGGTGGCTATCACGTCAGCCAGAAGGATGGGAGAACTCCAGGCGCTTAGCATTGAGTCTCCTTACCTGGTCTTCCACAGGGACAAGGTTGTCCTACGCCCCCACCCGAAATTCCTTCCGAAGGTGGTGTCGGAGTTTCACCTTAATCAGGTGTTGACTCTGCCGGTGTTCTACCCCAATCACACCTCGGAGGCCGAATATAGGCTCCATACTCTGGACCCTAGAAGGGCGCTCGCTTATTATAAGGAGCGCACGGCTGAAATTCGGGGAGAGGTTCGCCAGCTGTTTGTCACCTACGCTGAAGCCGCACCTGGCAGACCTGCAGCCAAGCGGACGATAGGCAGATGGGTCACCTCCTGCATAAATCTCTGCTATGAGTTGGCGGGCATGGAGCCTCCCAGAGGATAAGAGCTCATTCTACCCGCCATACTGCTGCATCGGTGGCTGCTTCCAGGGATGTCCCTATCCAGGAAATCTGCAGGGCTGCTACCTGGAAGTCAGCAACACCTTTATTACCCATTACCACATCGACCTTGAGTCACGTCGGGATGCTGGTTTTGGGGCCTCGGTTCTCAATCTCTGTTCCCAGGTAAGTGTATAGGGGTGTGCGCTTGCCTCCTCCTCCCAGAGAACTGCTAGGAGTCTGCCAATAAGTGTGGATGAACAACATATCCATGTCCCTAGAATACAGGTTACTCACCTGTAACAGGAGTTCTAGGAATGGTATATGTTGTTCATCCCATATTTCCCCGACCTCCCAGCTTCGACGACAACCTGAGCTTCCAGCGGCCAGATCTGGCGTCATGGGGCGGAGCCGAGAGTTTTACCACCTGGGTGGGTGGGAGGAGCTAGCTTGAAGACCTTCCGGCAAGATTTAAAGCGGCAAGGAACCTGCCAATAAGTGTGGATGAACAACATATACCATTCCTAGAACTCCTGTTACAGGTGAGTAACCTGTATATCTTCCTCCTTCACAGCTCTGTGTGCAGTGCAGACCTTTTTAATGTACACCATTTGCAAACTTGTTTTGTAAACTTCAGGGGTATACTTCTCTGTTCCACCTCATTGTAGATTCCGCTATGAACCGTGAGGAATCTAAAGTGAGTCCAGGCTTCAGACATGTTCAGTGCAATCAAAAAATGTCAGTCTGACCCGCACACCTCCTGTATTTACTGCCTTCGGGGCAGACCACAACATCACTGTCCATGGCCTTTGTAAGACGTCCCTTGAAGACTGCTACACCCATCTTCTCAGTCACCTGAACGGCACTGTTACCATAATCGGGAAAATAAATCTGAGGTTAGTCTCAGGTGCCAGGGTCCGTATAATGCAACTTTACAGATATGGAGTCTGCATATAGATTACAAAGGACATCTGAGGTGTTTCGACAAAATCCCAAGTAGCTTTACTGCAAGGATGTATCAAAGGAAATATAACAAATTAAAATGTATTTTTCTTTCTCAGTAATAAGCAGAAATAAAACCAAGCTATGTAAAATCAGTCTTATTTTACTAAGCTCATTGGTATGAAGTTCCTTTTGAGGTTTTGCAATGTCCATGCATATTTCCTGAATCTAACAGAAAATAACTTGCATCCTAAAACGCATGCCTAAAAGTAATATATCCAGGGGTCAACCTTAACTTTTTTTTGCACTAGCCAGCCGGACAAGTCGATTAAAAATTGCACTAGCCCGTAGATGGTTGCACTAGCCCACAATAATAATGGTCAGTTTTGATAGATTATACAGGAAAAATGCAAGCCAAGAAATACTCTGATTATTGCATATTTATCCTGCTCCCACATTGCTTTCTGCCCCAGCAAAAAAAAAAAAAGAGAGACTGCAGTCCAATCACTCGAAGTGTGTCTCCCCATATTTTTTTTACAATGTGCCCTTTGCTTCCTCTTTCTTCGCCCCTCCCTGCCAAACCAGAGAATAACAGAATAGCAAATGTTCAGTCAGGCAGTTCTAGTTCTGCACACACAATAGCCAACATCATCATGTATGTCACCACAGTCCCACCCTGATCTGCAGGGCAATGTACAGAATCAGGCAGAGAAAGACACTCTCATCCCCCATCCTGTGATTAACCAGAACTGCACTTCTGGAAGTTTTCTTACACTGCGAAGTGAGCCGGGGCAGTTCTAGGATTTCTTTGGAGAGAGTTAAACAAACATAGGGGGCTGGGAGGTAAGAAACTTTGACATATCTGTTTATATATACCAGGCACAAAAATATTGATTTAACATGCTCTGCCCTAACAAAAACAGATTTTTCGTAAGTGTCCTTTCATCAGTCAAAGGGGAGCAGTATACAGGCATGACGCTGTACTGCCTCTCTTTCTGTATGGGATGATATGTGCACACCAGGAATACCTATTTTAACCTTTCAAATTATATATTTTATTAAGGTTTTGCTTTGTACCATGCATGCTCCAAAGCATTGTTTTTAGGGTGAAATGACATGCTGGGTGGTACTGCATTGACTGGTGGGATCCATTAAGAGGAGCTGTGAACCCTACACCAGTCAGTAATGACAACTATGGGTCTATGGATGGCCACTTCAGAGTCTAGTCTGCAGTGGTGTCCAGAGAAAGTATAGAGTGGACAGACCACCTGGCTGGGCAGACCGTGTATACATGATAGCATTCTGTCACTACAGTGTTGGATACAGGCACTCAAAAAGTTGGGAAATGAGGCACACTGGTTTTAATATTGTGGGACAAATCAAAGACAAGTTCAGCAAACTGGAAGCTAGTTACTTAACAGCACTCTGCCCTTGATCACAGCATGCACACTAGCTGAATGTCTCAACAACTGAGTGATAATGACTCGCATTGAATCTTTTTATTTTATTTATTTATTTAAACATCAGTTTAACAACCTTTGAGCCAGAGGCTCATTTACAAAGGTACCTCGTCACATAGAGGACAAACAGACATTAGAACAATAAACAACAGTTACTACAGAGTAAGGCTAGTTCAAGATACATATGTTTTAAGTTGAGGACCGTAGGGTAAGGTTAGATAGAGAGGGATGGGGAGGAAAGAAGAGTGGTAGGGAGGGAGTTCAGGGGAGAAGAGAAGCAGGAGGGGGGGGTGTGTGCTGCTCAGCGAGCATTGTCAAGTCTATTTTTTTTTTTTTTTAAAGTCTTATCTTTTAAAGTCTAATCACCCCACTTCTACTTCTCAGCAGCAACACCTGCGTGAAATGAGCAGTGGTTTCTGAGGCTGAGTTTAAAGCTTGCTAGTGTGGGAGTCAGAGATACTGGTAGGGAGTGAGTTATAGCAGGTAGGGGCTCTGTAGAGGAATGCCCTTTGTCCTTGTGAGGTCCTAGCCCTTGGTATGAACAGGGATGTTTTGGTTGAGCTGGGTGTTCACCGTTGGTGCAGAGCGGCGAATAGAGCTAGTTAGACCAGTTGAGATAGGGCTACAGTGCTTTAAAGGTGAGCAGGCAGGTTTGATACAAGAGCCGCCATCCAGGTTGAGTAGGAGTAGACAAGGCATACAGCTGACATGTATGCGCTTGTCTAGGTGCACCAGTGATAAGTCTGCAGGCTTTGTTAAGTGTAAGGCGGACCTTGCTGAGCGCTGTCTGATCAGCTGATCCATAGACCGGGAGGCCATAGTCGATGAGGGATAACACAGAGGAGGTGACAGCCAGGCGGAGGGCATCCACAGGGAGACATTTTTTTGTGCCGGAAGAGAATGCCCAGCCGCCGGTTTGCAGCAGTGTTCAAGGCGGCGATATGGTCATGAAAGGAGAGGGCTGGGTCAAAGATAATTCCCAGGTATTTATAGGACTGCACAGGTTCAATGGGCATTTTGAGGGTGGAAAGAATAGTGAGGGGAAATTTGCTGTGCTTGTTTCGGGGTGGGAGAAGAGCATCGTTTTTGTTTTCTTTGTGTTGATAATGAGTCGATGCTCAGAGAACCAGGTTTCGGCGGAATCAAAAGCAAGTTGGAGAGCGCTTTGGAGCCGCGTAGGGCTACTATCAGCGGCAAGGAGTACAGCATCGTCAGCATAAAGCAGGATTTTGCCCTTGCAGGCACTAGGTAGCGAGTTGAGGAAAAGGGAGAAGAGTAAAGGTCCAAGAATAGACCCCTGAGGGACTCCAGAGTGAATAGAGCAGGCACTAGAGAGGTTGCCACTAACTTTCACATATTGGGAGCAAGTTGAAAGATAGCTGGCGCACCAGGAGACTGGTCTAGTGGCAAAGCCTAAGTGGTCCAGGGTAGTTAACAAGAGTGGGTGCGATACGGTATCAAACACTTTAGACAGGTCAATGAATACCCCTCCAGCCAGGGCACCAGTGTCCAAGGAGGTGTGGAGGAAGTTGGTAAACTCCAGGAGAGCCGTATTGGTACTATTGTTGGATCCCCCTCTTAAGCTGCCAGATAATTGCAGCTCTTAATGAGCTGTTGATCACACCAGGATGCCTGGAACACTGAGGGAGATTAGCAAAAGGACTACAGCCTGCTAAAGTAGGGACTTTTTCAACTTCATTAACAGCCATGAAAAACCTGCACTAGTCAAGACGGACAAGTAGAGGGTTAGCTGCACTAGCCCTGCCCAATTTGCACTAGGTTTAGGACTAGTAAAACAATGTTAAGGTCGAACCCTGAATATATCTGTCATTACTCATGTTGCAAAAAATTATTCTAAACTACTCAGCCTTATCTGTAGCAAAGCTCCTATATATTTGTTTCTAGGTACGTGGATATAGTGCACTATCCACACTTCTGGCAGTACTTTTTTCCCTTTAAGATTTGCAGGAAGGTCTTCAAGCTAGCTCCTCACATCCACCTGGGTGGTATCCTCCTCAGCACTGCCCCATGACATCAGATCTTCCTCTCTGCTGGAAGCATCAGGTTCCTTTCCTTCGCAGCTCTGCGTTTGGTGTAGACCTAACTTTACCGGTCTTTGAGACATTGAAACTCTTTAGCTTTCGGGTTATCTTGCCCTGGTTTTCAGTCTCTCATGGTTCGCGAAGAACCCAGTTCTAGGGACGTGGATATGGCATACTTATCCACACTTCTGGCAGTGTTCCTTTCCTTTTAAGGCTTGCAGGAAAATTTTCCAAGCTGGCTCCTCCCACTCAGTCGAGTGGGAACTCCCTCGGCATCGCCCTGTGATGTCAGCTGCTACTTTCCCCCTTGAAGAAGAAAGTTCTGTCCTAACCACTCTCTGTGCTGGGTAGGCCCTTTGTTTCAGACTTTTGCAATTGCGAAATTCTTTGTCTTCAGGTGATAACATCTCCATTATGAACGACTCGAAGTCTGCACGGGGATTCATGAAATGTACGTGTGGGCAGAAGATGTCCCGGACGGACCTGCACAACACATGCGCCTACTGCCTAGGCCACGAACACGATCCCCAGGTGTGCGTGACCTTTGTCGCACTTTGCATCTTTCAACTTTGGAAGACCAGCATGCTCAACTTCTTCTGGGGCACCCTGATGAATGGGATCCTCCTGTTAAATCGAAAGATGCCCATCCGGCGGTCTGTGTGTTTGTGGGATCCACTGAACGGCTCGTGGCTTTTGAAGAGGCTGCGGCTCAAGCTGCAAATATGCTGTTCAAGCCTTTTTGCCGATTTCCATAGGTGCTGCCTTTTTAGGAGCATTTCGTGATTTGTGCCAGTCCCTTTCTACCTTTGGGCAGGGCTCTTCTATGACCACCAGATCTAAATCTTCAAAAAAAAGAAACTGAAAACAAGTCTTGCCATTCATCGTGGGATCGCGAGTGCTTTTGGGCCTCAGATTTCTGCTCTTCTCTGGAGGTTTCAACTGCGGTTGATCCTTCGGCCCAGGCCACTGGCTCCATGGTCGCCCCATTTGGCCAGATGGTTGAGACACCCATCGATCACCCTCTCGAGATTTGTCTTGAACCAGTCGACTTGTTGTCGCCAGATGAGGCCGATACCTTGCTCTCGAGGTCCTGCCTGTTATTTACCAGGGAGATTTGGACCAGCCTGCTGATCCGGGCCCTACCCTCAGGATCCGGTAATCCTGAAAGATCCTGTGCTTTCGACGGCTTCCTCAGAGACCCTTGCTTCCTCTATTTTTAATGAAGAGACCACTCTCCTGGCTTCATTACTTATAGTGTGCTCTGGCCAATGAAAGGCTCACAGGTGTTTAATAGGGAGCTTAGCAATTAGAAGAAGGCCCCAATTCTCCTACATTCAAATCAGTACAAAAGGTTTGCAAGCTCAACCCCTATATTTACAATATAACTGAGTAAAATTAGTGGGGTGGCTTCTAATATGTGACTGAACAGAACACACAATTAAAGTACCAGGGTATCCCCCTTCCCCATTTTGCTGCATTCAAGCCTGCAATTTATTAAATTATTCCAATATTCTTACCTTTCATGTGATTCGGAGGGGCTCTTGTTTCTCATTATCTAGCTGAACCATGATTAAGCCTAACCACTTTGGCAAAGTGACCACCTCCATTGGTCAGGTAAAAAGTGTCACATTTTAACTTGCCATATCAGATCTGAGGTCTCCTTGCTTCCTCTATTTTTAATGAAGAGCCCACTCTCCTGGCTTCATTACTTCTAGTGTGCTCTGGCCAATGAAAGGCTCACAGGTGTTTAATAGGGAGCTTAGCAATTAGAAGGCCATAATTCTGCTACATTCAAATCAGTACAAAAGCTCTGCTATGGCAAGTTAAAATGTGATGCTTTTTAGCTGACTGATGGAGGTGGTCACTTTGCCAAAGTCGTCAGGCTTAATCATGGTTCAGCTGGATAATGAGAACTAAGAGCCCCTCCGAAATGTATGAAAAGTAAGAATATTGGAATCCTTTAAAAAAAATAAAAATAAAAAAATTGTAGGCTTGAATGCAGCAAGATGGGGATGGGGGTGGGAAGTGCCCTGGTACTTTAATTGTATGTTCCTCAGAGACCCACCATCCAGCGACCCCAACAGTCGAGGTCCCGATCCCGAAGCCCTACGTCAAGCAGCCCACGCCCCAGCATTAGTGTTCCCTTCTGTCTGCATTTGGACAAGTGGCATAGTCGCTACTACTGTTCCTCTTCTTCCTCCTCAGATGATGAGAGGCTCTGCCACAAAATGCGTCTGTGCTATGAGGAGCTTATGTGGCACCAGCTTATGTTCACCGGAGTTGAGCCAGTTCTGTTTTTTACGTGGTTCCTGCCACCAGGGTCTCAGCCTAGCCTGGTTCGAATGATTCTGGCTCTGCCTACCCCACTCTCTCCGCCTATTTAGGTGGAGCTGCCGCCTAAACAGCCAAAGGAGGGCCCCCCCTCCTAAGTATGCCCCCACCATTCCAGGGCTTCCTCTTCTGCTCTCAATCACCGTGACATTCCCAACAAATTTCATAGGGTCAGCGGGGACTCTGGCAGTTGACCTTTATTCGATCCTCTGAACCGGAGAGCTCCTCCCTACGCTCCCCTCCATTGGATGTTAAGTCAGGAGAGTATTTATTGATGGAGCATGGTCCCATTTCTTCTGCGGGCCTGCTCCATTTACTCTCGGAATCTACAGGTCTTCAGGTGGAGCCTGTCCAGAAACGAGCTAAATATCCCCTGACCAAGATTCTCGACCAGGGTGACTCCCCTGGGGAGGCTTTCATGATTGCCGAGGCCGTTCTTAGCTCTGCTCTGGAGATTTAGTAGCACCCTGCCTCTTGCCCTGTGCCATTGGCATGGATGATGTGCAAGTATGCAGTCCCTACCAGTTCCCTGTCTGGTTTCACCGAACAACCCTCGGCCAAGGGTCTGGTGGCCGACTCTGTGTTTTTGGCATACAGGCAATGTCGAGGACGTGAATAAACCTCCCGTAAAGGATCATATGGCCAAAAAGGTCCATGCAGCCATCGCCCTTGTCCTTTGACAAGCGAGTTTGGCCCTTTTAACTTTGGTCGCATCCTCTTGAGCACCCTTGATGAGGTGCTTCTCAGTTTCCCTGCTGACTTGCAGACCACGGTCAAGCAGGTCCAGAATCTGAGCCGAGCGGTGGCTAAGCAACAGCTCCAGATGGCCATGGACATCTGCAACTTCTGTGCCTGGTCTTTGACCGCCGTGGTGACCATGCACCACAGGGCTTGGCTGAGGATCTCAACCTTCACCAGATACCCAGCACAAGCTGGAGGATGTCCCGTTTTTGGGCACTGACTTCTTTGGGCCCAGGGTGGAAGGACACCTCACTCACATTGAGAAGTCCTGTGCCACCTTGGACTCTGTTACCTCCACCCAGAGGGATGCCAAGGGCTCTAAGGCTCAAAAGAAGAAAAGGAAGCCTTTTCAGCCCTTCTCTGCTCCTGTAGCCAAGCTGTCCCAGTCCCCAGCTGAGCAGCAGGTCCAGGCTTGGTGTCCCCAGCCATTGTCAGTTGCTTTGGGTGTCCAGAAACTAGGAGGTTGAGGTCCCGCTGGTTCCTTAGCTGGTCCCCCCTCCACCTCTAAGCCTGCCCAGTGATGGGATGGGGTGCTTCCCTCATGCCCTTCCTAACTCTCCTGGCTCCTTCCATGGGGGGGCCTGCTCCGCCACTTGCTTTCCACCTGGTCCACTATTACCATGGACAGGTGGGTCCTAAAGGTGGCTGGTCAGGGTCTGCCTTGAGAATTTGAGGCTTACCCACCTTGCCGAGCCTGTGCCTCACGGGAGGACATGGTGTCTGCTGACATTCTGTTGGCTTTTTGGGAAGACATTGCCCAGTTCCTCCAGAAGGAGATCATGGCTCCTGTCTTGGACCCTCCAATACACCCTGGGTTTGTCTCCAGGTGTGAAAACGGACGGGGGGGCTGATGCACCACCTTAGATCTGCATGACCTGAACAAATTCCTTTGGCCACACACTTTCAAGATGGTCACCCTATCTTAGATTATACCATTTCTGGAGCAGAACATGTGGGTTTGCTCTCTGGATCTGCAGGACACATTCTTCCACATTCCAATCTGTCCATCCTCTGGTTCTGTGCAGAGTGGATTCTCTGGGAGTTCCAGGCCATGCCCTTTGGCCTCTCTAAGGCTCCCAGGGTGTTCACCAAATGCATTGCAGTGGTGGCAGCCTACCTGAGATGCTGAGAGGTCCAGGTATTCTCCTACCTGGTTGGCTGGCTCATAGTGGGTCCCACCAGGGAGAACATGGAGCAGTCCAGAGATCTGGCCCTCCAGACCTGTTTGTCCCTTGACCTCCAGGTCAACAACGCCATGTCGGAACTCGTACCTTCGCAGGTCATATACTTGATCGGGGCAGAGGTCGACTCTTGCAGAGCCAGGGCTCTGCTTTCTACGGACCAGGCAGAAACACTCGTCCTTTGCCCAATCATTTTGGGTTCGGCAGTAGTGCCCTGCCTGGGGACTTCCTGTGCCTTCTGGGATACTTGACTGCATGCATCAGCATGGTCAGTTGGACCCGGTGGAGAATACACTCTCTGCAGTGGGAGCTTGCCTGCCAGAGGTCTCTACGTAAGGGCCAATTCATCCAGGCTGTCGCTGTGACCCAGCTGATGTGGGACAGTCTCAGAACATCCACAGGAAGGTATCCATTTGTCTGCCCAGAGCCGACAGTTATCCTGACAACCGATGCCTCCCAGATGGTCTGGGATGCCCTCCTGGGGGATCACAGAGTCCACGGTCTCTGGAACCCCGAGGAGTCCTGATGCTATATCAACCTGCTGGAGCTTCGGGTAGTTCGGCTCGCTCCGAAAGCCTTTGCTTCTAGGGACATGGATATGTTGTTCATCCACACTCATTGGCAGGTATCCTTGCCGCTTTAAATCTTGCCGGAAGGTCTTCAAGCTTGCTCCTCCCACCCGCCCGGGTGGTATAACTCTCGGCTCCGCCCCATGACGCCAGATCTTCCTTACCGCTTGGAAGCTCAGGTTCCCTCCTTAACGCTCTGCGTTTGAGACTGGTTCCTATTTCTCCGTTTTGCGGATTTAAAAATAAATTTTGCGAAAAAGACTTCAGTCTTCGATCCCTCGCGGCTGCGATGGACAAATCGACTCCCGGATTTCGGAGATGCCCATGCGGGCAGAAGATGTCTCGGACGGATCCACACTCCGTGTGTCTACTGCTTAGGCCTTGAAGCACGACCCGCAGGCTTAGAGCCTGTGCTCATCTTTCTGCAGCCTCGATCCTCGAAACCCGTGCTGCCCGTAACTGGGCCGCCCAGAAGCGCTTCTCCGTGAAGTCCAAGGAGGCCGTTGGCGGTATCCATGCGCGGCGGGCTCGGCGGATCAGCTCGAGCGGATGGTCGCCCTTGAAGAGGAGGCGGCGCGGGCCGTATCTTCCTCGGCCGCGGCATTTATCCCGCTCTCTCTGGGTTCTTCCTACACGGCTTCTTTTAAGGAGCTTTGTCTGTCCCTCTCCACTAAGGGAGAAGGGCCTACGTCTGCTGGACCTTATTCTCGGTCCAAAAAGAAGGACAGGGGTAAGTCCCTCCGTCGACGCTCTTGGGAGCGGGAAAGGTCCCTCTCCCCGAGTCGTCGACCGTCGGCTTCGGTCGACCGCTCGGCTTCGGCCACTGGCCTCACGGTGTCCCCGTCAGGTCAGTTGACCGAGACTCCCACCGACGAAGTCGAGATTTTTCTCGACCCGTTGGACGGGCTGTCGCCTTTAGCAGCCGAGATTCCCCTCTCCCGGTTCCCCCGGGAGGAGTTGAGGATCCCGTGGGCTCGCCTGTGCCTCCGGTTCCGGAGCCCTCGGATGGACCATCCGAGCCGAAGGAGTGCGGTTCCGGCCGACACCTCCCGCACCGACCTCAGAATTCCGGGACTCGGTCTCAGTCTCGGACCTCTTCGTGGTCCAGCCGATCCCGTCATAGGCGGTCTCGGTCTCGGCTTGCGGTATGGCGGGCATCGGCTCGCCCTCCTCCTCGGACGAGGGGAGGCTTCGGCGTAAATTACGTCGACGGTACGAGGACCTCATGTTGCAACAGCTCCTCCTGGCCGGGAGTAAGCCGACCCCGTCGCCTTCCCCGGCCATTAAGTGGCTGTCACCGGAGCGGCCGACACAACCCCTCAACTTATCCGAGGAGCCTATACCCAGGCCGGTTGTTCGGCCAAAACCAGCTGCTCCACCGATTCCGGTGGAACCTCCGCCTCCACAGCCACCTATTGGGGCTCCGACCAAGGATTCTCGGTCGGCTAAGGGTCTACCCCATCGGCTGTCAGTTACCCTCACTCCCGACCGACCTCGGCAGGTGAAGGGTGGCTCAGGCCAGAGGCAGCTCTTCGAGGACTCTTCCGAGTCCGAAGATGATTCCTCCCTTTCTCAAGCGACTGGACTTGGAGTCTTCAGGAGGTCAGTCAATGGACGATAGCCCGTCGTCCTTCCTAGGACTGCTTCGGCTCATCTCGAGGTCCACGGGATGGAGCTCGAACCCGTTTCCAAACGGGCCAGGTATCCCCTCACGGAGATTCTGGACCGAGGGGATTCTCCGACTGAGGCCTTTCCGGTGGCCGAGGCCATAGTGGGTCCGGCACTGGAGCTTTGGCAGCGCCCTGCTTCCTGCCCTGCGCCTTCGGCCAGGATGGCCAGGAAGTATGCGGTCCCTACCGGTTCCTTGTCGGTTTTGAACACCCCTCTGCTGAGGGTTGGTTACCGACAGCGTTTTCGGCGCCCGGCTCAGCGCCAGGGATGTGGACAAACCTCCTGACAAGGAGTCAAGAAATTGGACTATGTCGGGCAAAAGTCTACGCCATGCCCTCTCTCGGCCTTCGTCAGGCCAGTTCGGCCGTCCTCATGGCACATTTTTCTCATGCCCTGTTGGGCTCCCTGGATGAGGTCATCCCTCATCTTCCCGCCGATCTGCAGACTACGGTTAAGCAGGTGCGGGACCAGGGCAGGGCAGTGGCCAAACAGCAGCTCCAGACTGCTTTGGATATAGGGGACTCATGTGCCAGATCGGTGGCGGCCGCAGTGGCTATGCGTCGGCAGGCTTGGCTGAGGATATCCACCTTTACTTCGGATACCCAGCACAAGTTGGCGGATGTTCCCTTTTTGGGGACTGACCTCTTCGGCCCTGGGGTGGAAGGTCACCTGCAGAGGATCGAGAAGTCCAATGCTACCTTGGACTCGGTCTCTTCCGCTCAGAAGGACAAAGGCCGCAAGCCACAGCCTAAGCCCTTTCGTCCTTCTGTGCCCCGGCACCCGGCCCAGCAACGTCAGGGCCAGCAGGCTCGGCCTTGGCATCCCAAACCCAAGCCGCGGCTTCCTCTAACAGGAGGCAGGAGGAAAAGGCCCAGGAGGTCCCTCGGCGGTCCCTCCTCCAAGCCTGCCCAGTGACGGGCTGAGGGGTGTCGCCCCCATTCCCGTCACCTTACCCCTGGGTCCCCCCGTGGGGGGACGGCTCCGGCACTTCCGTTCCGCCTGGTCCGCTGTTACCACGGACAGGTGGGTCTTGGAGGTGGTGGGAAGAGGCCTGCCTCTGGAATTCGAGCAGGCACCACCCTTCAGAGCCGTCGCCCCTCGGGGGGCTTCGGGGTCCCCAGCCTCACTGGCAGCTCGTCGAGCCGACATCGCTCTCCTCCTCCAGAAGGAGGTGATAAGAGAGGTGGCGGACCCTCCTTCAGACCCAGGGTTTGTGTCCAGGTACTTCCTGGTTCCGAAACGGACGGGGGGCTGGCGCCCCATTCTCGACCTACACGACCTAAACAAGTTCCTAAGGTCTCGAACCTTCAGGATGGTCACTCTGGCTCAGATAATACCATCCTTGGAATGCGGCGTGTGGTTCTGCTCTCTGGACTTGCAAGGCCGCGTTTTTCCGTCCCTATCCGTCCGTCTCACCAGAGATTCCTTAAGCTTCCAATGAAGGATCCCTCTTCGAGTTCAAGCCATGCCCTTGACTTGTCTCCAGCTCCAGGGTCTTCACCAAATGCATGGCAGTGGTGACAGCATTCCCTCGGCGCCGAGGGTCAGGTGTACCCTTACCTGGACGACTGGCTGATAGCAGCTCCCTCCAGGAAGGAGGCGGAGTGGTCAGAGATCTGGCCCTCAGGTCTGCTCTCAACTGGGCCTCCTTATCCAGCGAGGCCAAGTCGAACTCGAGCCAAAGCAGGTGATTCTATTCATCGGGCGCAGCTCGACTCTCTTCGAGCCAGGCGCGGCTCCAGCCGGACAGGGCCGAGGTTCTTTCCTCCTTTGCCCGATCATTTCTGGTTGGGCAATTGCCCTGCCGGGACTTCCTGCGCCTCCTGGGTCTCATGGCGGCCTGCACCAGCGTGGTCCGTTGGGCCCGCTGGAACATGCGTCCCCTTCAGTGGGGACTGGCCAGCCAGTGGTCACAATGCTGCGATCCCTTGGACCAGCTTGTGTCGGTGACACAGGGGATGTGGAACGCTCTCCAGTGGTGGACCGTTCCAGATCATTTGCAGGAGGGCATCCCGTTCGTCCGCCCCGAGCCGACGGTCTCTCTGTCGACCGATGCCTCTCTGATGGGTTGGGGTGCCCATCTGGGGAACACCGGGCTCATGGCCTCTGGTCCCCGCGGAGTCGATGCCACATCAACCTGCTGGAGCTCCGGCGGTCCGCCTAGCTCTCACCGCCTTTGCTCCGTTCCTCCGGGGTCAAGTGGTCCGAGTCCAGGCGGACAATACCACGACTATGTACTATCTAAACCGCCAGGGCGGGCGCGCCCATGCTTCTATGCAAGGAAGCTCTCCGCATTTGGTCACTCGTGCGCAGCCTGGAGGCGGATCTCCTAGCCATTCACGTGGCAGGAGCCTCCAACACCCTGGCCGATGCCCTGAGCCGGATAGGGCTGCATCCACGAGTGGTCTCCTGCGGAGTAGTACAGCATCTGTTCTCCCTTTGGGGCACACCTCAGGTGGACCTGTTTGCCTCCAGGAGAGCAGCGGCTGAGTCTGTTCCATGCCGCCCCCTCAGCAGGGCTCGCTGCAGGGGATGCCTTCTCGAGGCAATGGACCCCGGGCCTCTTTCGCCTTTCCCCATTTCCCTTGATCCACAAGGTGCTTCTCAAGGCGAGGAGGGACAAGGCGCAGGTGATTCTGATAGCCCCAGACTGGCCTCGCCAGTTCTGGTACCAGATCTCCTCAGTCTCAGCTCCAGGACTCGCGGCAGCTTCCAGCTCGCCCGGACCTGCTCTCAGTCAATCAGGGAAGGTGTTCCATCGGACCTTCAATCCCTGCACCTGACGGCCTGGTTCCTGGCTGAGATTCCAGGCCTTGGGTCTTTCCGCGAGGTCCTCAATGTAGTTGAGGCGTCCGTGAGGAGTCGACCAGAAAATGCTATGCCTTCAAATGGAAAAGGTTTTCCATTTGGTGTCAGAACAAGGGCTTGGACCCTTCCTCCTGTTCCTTGGCAAGCATCTTGGACTATTTATGGTCCCTTTCTAGTCAAGGGCTTAGGTCGGCGACCCTAAGGGTGCACCTGGCAGCCATCTCTGCTTAGCGGGCGCGGGCCGGGAAGCAGTCGGTGGCGCAGGAGAAGGTGGTCTGGCGCTTTTTCAAAGGCCTTGATCACATTTCCCCTCCAGTGCGGGAACCCCCACCTCCGTGGGATCTACTGCTGGTACTGGCAAAGCTCATGGGCAAGCCATTCGAACCTATGCACAGGTGTGCTCTCTCTCACCTGTCGTGGAAGACCGCCTTCTTGGTGGCTATCACGTCAGCCAGAAGGATGGGAGAGCTCCAGGCGCTTTCCATCGAGTCTCCTTACCTGGTCTTCCACAGGGACAAGGTTGTCCTGCGCCCCCAACCGAAATTCCTTCCGAAGGTGGTGTGGGAGTTTCACCTTAACCAGGTGTTGACTCTGCCGGTGTTCTACCCCAATCACACCTCGGAGGCCGAATATAGGCTCATACTCTGGACCCTAGAGGCGCTCGCTTATTATAAGGCCGCCGGCTGAAGTCGGGGAGAGGTTCGCCAGCTGTTTTGTCACCTACGCTGAAGCCGCATCTGGCAGACCTGCAGCCAGCGGACGATAAGCAGGTGGGTAACCTCCTGCATAGATCTCTGCTATAAGTTGGCGGGCATGGAGCCTCCCAGAGGATAAGAGCTCATTCTACCCGCATACTGCTGTGAGTGGCTGCTTCCAGGGACGTCCCTATCCAGGAAATCTGCAGGGCTGCTACCTGGAAGTCAGCAAACACCTTCATTACCCATTACCACATCGACCTTGAGTCACGCCGGGATGCTGGTTTTAGGGCCTCGGTTCTCCAGTCTCTCTTTCCCAAGTAAGTATTGGGGGTGTGCGTCTTGCCTCCCTCCTCCCGGAGAACTGCTAGGAGTCTGCCAATGAGTGTGGATGAACAACATATCCATGTCCCTAGAAATACAGGTTACTCACCTGTAACAGGAGTTCTAGGAATGGTATATGTTGTTCATCCACACGACCCTCCCGACCTCCCCGGCTTGGACGCACAACCTGAGCTTCCAGCGGGCCAGATCTGGCGTCATGGGGCGGAGCCGAGAGTTATACCACCCGGGTGGGTGGGAGGAGCAAGCTTGAAGACCTTCCGGCAAGATTTAAAGCGGCAAGGATACCTGCCAATGAGTGTGGATGAACAACATATACCATTCCTAGAACTCCTGTTACAGGTGAGTAACCTGTATTTCTCACATTCAGGGTCAGGTCGTTCAGGTCCCGACAGACAACACCACAACCATGTACTACCTCAATAAACCGGGTGGGATGCACTCCCTTCCTCGGTGCAGGGAAACTCTCTGCATCTGGACCCTCATTCTCAGCCTGGATGTCTATCTCATGGCCATCCATGTGGCCAGTGCCTCTAGTCAGCTGGTGGATGCCCTCAGCCATGTGGGCAAAGTGTCTCACGAGTTGTCTCTCCATCCGGAGGTAGTAAACAGCCCGTTCTCCTGATGGGGCACCCCTCTGGTGGATCTGTTCACCTCCAGGAAGAACACAAAGCTTGAGACTGTTTTACACCCTCCCCCTCAGGAGTTAATGCTGCAGGGGGATGCCTTCTTGGGGCCCTGGACTCCGGGACTCCTCTGTGCCTTCCCTCCATTCCCCTTTATCTACAGAGTGCTGATCAAGGCCGAGAGGGACAAGGCATGGATAATCCTGGTGGCTCCGGAATGGCCACGCCAGTTCTGGTACCCCTATCTCCTCAGCCTCAGTAGCAGGCTCCTATGGCTTATTCCTCTCCAGCCAGACCTGCTCTTGTAGTCAGTGGAAGGTACTCTATCCAGATCTTAAGTCTCTGCAGCTAACTGACTGGTTCCTGAGTGGCTAGAGTTCCAGGCTTTGGGTCTCTCCAAAGATATCCTCTCTGTGGTCGACACTTATCGGAAGGAATTGACCCGAAAATGATATGCCTTCAGATGGAAGAGGTTCTCCATTTGGTGCCAGGGTAAGGGGCTTGACACCTTATCTTGTCCGGTAGCTAGCCTTCTGAATCTTAGTCCCTCTTTCAGTTGGGCCTTCAGTCGGCGACTCTTAAGGTGCACCTGGCAGCCATCTCTGCATACCGGGCACGGAATGGTATGCCATCAGCACAGGAGAAGGTGGTCAGGTGCTTTTTCAAAGGTTTTGACCACATTTCCCCTCCGGTCTGTGAACCACTGCCTCCTTGGGATTTGTTGCTGGTATTGGCAAAGCTCATGGGCAAGCCATTCAAACCAGTGCACAGGTATGAAAGGTTTCACTTGTCATGGAAGACCACCTTTCTGGTGGCTATCACGCCAGCCAAAAGGATCAGTTGGCTCCAAGGGCTCTCAGTGGTGTTTCCTACCTGGTCTTCCACGGGGACAAGGTTGTCTTCCGCCCCAACCCAAAGTTCCTCCCAAAGGTTGTTTCAGAGTTTCACCTTAACCAAGTGATTAACCTCCCAGTGTACTTAATCAACCCAACCTCGGAGGCCGAACACAGGTGTCCATACTTTGGACTTGAGGCAAGCATTTTCCTACTATAAGGAACGCATGGCTGGAGTACCGGGAGAGGTTTGCCAGCTATTTGTCACCTGTGCTGAAGCCCCACCTGGCAGACCGGCAGCAAAGCAGATGATTGGCAGGTGGATTGTATTCTGCGTCGAACTCTGCTATAGGTTGGCGATGAGGGATCCTCCCATAAGCCTAAGGGCTCATTCCACCCCTCTTACCGCTGCCTCGGTGGCTTCTTCCTGGGATGTCCTTATCCAGTGTGACAGGGTTGAATAGGACCCTGTCCCAATTGTTACGGAGAGTTTGACTGCAGGGATCTGTTCTGTTCTTTCTTTTCTCTTATCTGTCTGGTTGCGCAACCAGATTTTCTCATGAGATCTAGGACTTGATTGCCCCGACAGTGTCACAATTCTCTGCCTCTCACTATCTCTGTACCCTTACTTGCTGTTTCTGTCTTTTCCTTCTTGCATATCTGCTGATATAAAAATGTATCCAAATCATTCTGTGGAAATGTAACTAAGATTGGGATCCCTTTGTTCCAAAATTATATAGTGTTGCTGTTGAAATGTATATAAATATAGTTTGAGATGATTGCAGAAAGCTATTAGGAACTCAAGCGATTAACCGAGAGCAGTTTTTAAGCCCTTTTTCAGAAGCTGTGGGGAAAGGGCCTCAGTTCTGGGACATTGTGTTCTTGCTGTACCTGCCTAAAAGTTACAAGAACATTTTTGAAAAAAACAGGCTGCTTTTTTTTGTTTGTTTGTTTGTTTACAGCTCTATTTATCCTCCTACGGCAGGCCACCATCTTCGTCTGCCAACCCTACCGGTCTCGGGGTCTTTCGAGATCTTATGGTGCCATGTGCGCCCCGGCATATCCCCTGAGCCAGTCCAGAGGCTTCATCCTAGGTGTTCCCTGATGTTTTCCTCTGTTTTCACCCCAGTACTCCCAAGACCCCGGAAGTGGTGACGCTTGCACGTGGAGGCACACATGCGCACCACAGCTCCAGTGCCAGTCTCTTCAACTCTCACTCTGCCTAGCGCCGGCAGTCCTTGGAGCGAAGCAGCCACTTTGGCTTCCACCAGGGGGTGACCAAGCTCCAAGGAAACCTGTTCCTCCTGAGGCAGAGGGCCGGCAGCCGCTCGCATTCTTCCCCCCCGACCTCCAATGACCCAGGCTTATTCTGGAATCCGGGTCGCCAGCATGGCGTGAAGTGTGGCTCTCAGCGCCTCAACCCTCTGCGCCACCAGGCCGGCAGGATGCTTGTCAAGTAGGGGGGTTGCAAAGACTTATAAGAGAGAGAGAGCTGCAGTGTTTTGGGAGACACAAAGATTGAAGGAAAACTCAGATGGATTTTCTGTTTATTCTGCCTTTGTAAATAGTTATTCGGAACAATTTTATTTTTTTGTGTTACTGCTAATACTAATAAACACTCTTTACAAATTCTAGAACAGCTCCTAGTTTCTCCTATGCTTCCTGACGTGTCATACGCTGAGCCAGGAGTTTTGTGCGTGGGTACTGGACCTAGTACTAGGGAAGCATAGAGAAATGTATGGATTCTGCAGCAGCAAGTCCAGGAGTGGTTACCAGGAGAATGGCAGCCAAACTAGCAGAGACTGAAGTCCAAGCTGAGATTGTACAACCAGAACAAGTTATGGAAAAAGAACAGGCAGTGACAGAACCTGAAAGCCTGATGGTCTTTTTCAAATGGTGGGCTATATAACAAAAAGAGACAGAGAAGCAGAGAAGAGATTCAGTGACAGGAGCATCAAAGAAAAGAAGAGATGCAGCGACATGAGCAGCTCTGGCTGGTTGCCTTGCAGGCTACCAAAGCAGAAGGATCTGGCACTGGTCCAGCAGAGCAACAAGGTACAAGCAACTTAAAAGACATTAAACTTACAAAGTTGTGTCTCTCGGATGATATTGAGGCATACCTGACAACTTTTGAAAAGTTGCCACAGCATGCCAATGGCCAAAGCAGCAATGGACAATCAGATTGGTACCCTACCTGACAGGTAGAGCCCAACTTGCCTATAGCAATATGGACACTGCACAGTCAGAAAACTATGACCTTGTGAAAAAGAAATCCTGAAAAGATATGACCTCTCCGGAGAGACCTACAGACAAATATTTTGGTCCCTGAAGTACGACGCATTCGACAATCCTCGAGAAGCCTTCACCCGATTCAGAGAGCTCCTTATTAAATGGCTCCAACCAGAGGGCAAAACAGTCCCACAGATCATTAATACATTTGCTACTGAGCAATTCAACATCTTGTCTACAGATCTGTAGCTTTGGGTGAAAGAACATCGACCAGAATGTGGGGAAAAGGCTGTTTCTAGGGACATGGATATGTTGTTCATCCACACTCATTGGCAGGTATCCTTGCCGCTTTAAATCTTGCCGGAAGGTCTTCAAGCTTGCTCCTCCCACCCACCCGGGTGGTATAACTCTCGGCTCCGCCCCATGACGCCAGATCTTCCGTACCGCTTGGAAGCTCAGGTTCCCTCCTTAACGCTCTGCGTTTGAGACTGGTTCCTATTTCTCCGTTTTGGTTTAAAAATAAATTTTGCGAAAAGACTTCGATCTTGATCCTTGCGGCTGCGATGGACAAATCGACTCGGATTTCGGAGATGCCCATGCGGGCAGAAGATGTCTCGGACGGATCCACACTCCACGTGTGTCTACTGCTTAGGCCTTGAGCACGACCCGCAGGCTTGCGACCTGTGCTCATCTTTCTCGGCCTACGTCCTCGAAGACCATGCTGCCCGATTGCAACTGGGCCGTCCCGAGAAGCGTTTCCCTCCGGTGAAGTCCAAGGAGGCCCGGTTGGCGGTGTCCGCGGCGGCTGGCTCGGCGGATCAGCTCGAGCGGATGGTCGCCCTCGAAGAGGAGGCGTGGCCGTATCTTCCTCGGCCGCGGCATTTATCCTGCTCTCTCTGGGTTCTTCCTACACGGCTTCTTTTAAGGAGCTGTCCCTCTCCACTAAGGGAGAAGGGCCTACGTCTGCTGGACCTTATTCTCGGTCCAAAAAGAAGGACAGGGGTAAGTCCCTCCGTCGACGCTCTTGGGAGCGGGAAAGGTCCCTCTCCCCGAGTCGTCGACCGTCGGCTTCGGTCGACCGCTCGGCTTCGGCCACTGGCCTCACGGTGTCCCCGTCAGGTCAGTTGACCGAGACTCCCACCGACGAAGTCGAGATTTTTCTCGACCCGTTGGATGGGCTGTCGCCTTTAGCAGCCGAGATTCCCTCTCCCGTTCCCGGGAGAGTTGGGGATCCCGTGGGCTCGCCTGTGCCTCCGGTTCCGGAGCCCTCGGATGGACCATCCGAGCCGAAGGGAGTGCCGGTTCCGGCCGACACCTCCCCGCACCGACCTCGGAAATTCCGGGACTCTCTGTCTCGGTCTCGGACCTCTTCGCGGTCCAGCCGATCCCACCGTCATAGGCGGTCTCGGTCTCGGCACCGCGGTAAGCGGCGTCGCCGCTCGTCCTCGTCCTCCTCCTCGGACGAGGGGAAGCTTCGGCGTAAATTACGTCGACGGTGCGAGGACCTCATGTTGCAACAGCTCCTCCTGGCGGGAGTAAGCCGACCCGTCGCCTTCCCGGCCATTAAGTGACTGTCACGGAGCGCGACACAACCCCTCGACTTATCCGAGGCCTATGCAGGCGGTTGTTCGGCCAAAACCAGCTGCTCCACGATTCCGGTGGAACCTCCGCCTCCACAGCCACCTATTGGGGCTCCGACCAAGGATTCTCGGTCGGCTGGGTCTACCCCATCGGCTGTCAGTTACCCTCACTCCCGACCGACCTCGGCAGGTGAAGGTGGCTCAGGCCAGAGGCAGCTCTTGAGGACTCTTCCGAGTCCGAAGATGATTCCTCCTTTTTCTCAGCGACTGGACTTGGGTCTTCAGGAGGTCAGTCAATGGACGATAGCCGTCGTCCTTCCTAGGACTGCCCGGCTCATCCGGAGTCCACGGGATGGGCTCGAACCCGTTCCAAGCAGGCCAGGTATCCCCTCACGG
Organism: Neoceratodus forsteri; assembly: GCA_016271365.2. Taxonomy (NCBI): domain Eukaryota; kingdom Metazoa; phylum Chordata; order Ceratodontiformes; family Ceratodontidae; genus Neoceratodus; species Neoceratodus forsteri. The sequence goes on from CM057449.1 coordinate 744,321,436, forward strand.
AGATTCTGGACCGAGGGATTCTCCGGCGGAGGCCTTTCCGGTGGCCGAGGCCATAGTGGGTCGGCACTGGAGCTTTGGCAGCGCCCTGCTTCCTGCCCTGCGCCTTGGCCAGGATGGCCAGGAAGTATACGGTCCCCCGGTTCCTTGTCCGGTTTTGAACACCCCTCTGCTGAGGGGTTGGTTACCGACAGCGTTTTCCGGCGCCCGGCTAGCGCCAGGGATGTGGACAAACCTCCTGACAAGGTCCAAGAAATTGGACTATGTCGGGCGAAAAGTCTACGCTGCGTCCTCTCTCGGCCTTCGTCAGGCCAGTTCGGCCGTCCTCATGGCACATTTTTCTCATGCCCTGTTGGGCTCCCTGGATGAGGTCATCCCTCATCTTCCCGCCGATCTGCAGACTACGGTTAAGCAGGTGCGGGACCAGGGCAGGGCAGTGGCCAAACAGCAGCTCCAGACTGCTTTGGATATAGGGGACTCATGTGCCAGATTGGTGGCGGCCGCAGTGGCTATGCGTCGGCGGGCTTGGCTGAGGATATCCACCTTTACTTCGGATACCCAGCACAAGTTGGCGGATGTTCCCTTTTTGGGGACTGACCTCTTGACCCTGGGGTGGAAGGTCACCTGCAGAGGATCGAGAAGTCAATGCTACCTTGGACTCGGTCTCTTCCGCTCAGAAGGACAAAGGCCGCAAGCCACAGCCTAAGCCCTTTCGTCCTTCTGTGCCCCGGCGCGCCCGGCCCAGCAACGTCAGGGCCAGCAGGCTCGGCCTTGGCATCCCAAACCCAAGCCGCCGGCTTCCTCTAACAGGAGGCAGGGAGGAAAAGGCCCAGGAGGTCCCTCGGCCGGTCCCTCCTCCAAGCCTGCCCAGTGACGGGCTGAGGGGTGTCGCCCCCATTCCCGTCACCTTACCCCTGGGTCCCCCCGTGGGGGGACGGCTCCGGCACTTCCGTTCCGCCTGGTCCGCTGTTACCACGGACAGGTGGGTCTTGGAGGTGGTGGGAAGAGGCCTGCCTCTGGAATTGAGCAGGCACCACCCTTCAGAGCCGTCGCCCCGGGGACCGGAGTCCCCAGCCTCACTGGCGGCTCGGGCAGCGACATCGCTCCCTCAGAAGGAGGTGATAAGAGGTGGTGGACCCTCCTTCAGACCCAGGGTTTGTGTCCAGGTACTTCCTGGTTCGAAGCGGACGGGGGCTGGCGCCCATTCTCGACCTACAGACCTAAACAAGTTCCTAAGGTCTCGAACCTTCAGGATGGTCACTCTGGCTCAGATAATACCATCCTTGGAGCAGCTGTGGTTCTGCTCTCTGGACTTGCAGGACGGCGTTTTTCACGTCCTATCCGTCCGTCTCACCAGAGATTCCTTAGCTCGGCGGAAGGATCCCTCTTCGAGTTCCAAGCCATGCCCTTGACATCTCCAGCTCCCAGGGTCTTCACCAAATGCATGGCAGTGGTGACAGCATTCCTGGCCGCGAGGGTCGGGTGTACCCTTACCTGGGCGACTGGCTGATAGCTCCAGGAAGGAGGCGGAGTGGTCCAGAGATCTGGCCCTCAGGTCTGCTCTCAACTGGGCCTCCTTATCAGCGAGGCCAAGTCGGAACTCAAGCCAAAGCAGGTGATTCTATTCATCGGGCGCAGCTCGACTCTCTTGAGCCAGGCGCGGCTCGGCGGACAGGGCGGGGTTCTTTCCTCCTTTGCCCGATCATTTCTGGTTGGGCAATGCTCCTGCCGGGACTTCCTCGCCTCCTGGGTCTCATGGCGGCCTGCACCAGCGTGGTCCGTTGGGCCCGCTGGAACATCGTCCCTTCAATGGGGACTGGCCAGCCAGTGGTCTGCAGCTGCGATCCTTTGGACCAGCTTGTGTCGGTGACACAGGGATGTGGGCAGCTCTCCAGTGGTGGACGTTCCAGATCATTTGCAGGAGGGCATCCGTTCGTCCGCCCGAGCCGGCGGTCTCTATCGACCGATGCCTCTCTGATGGGTTGGGGTGCCCATCTGGGGAACACCGGGCTCATGGCCTCTGGTCCCAGCGAGTCCGATGCCACATCAACCTGCTGGAGCTCGGCGGTCCGCCTAGCTCTCACCGCCTTTGCTCCGTTCCTCCGGGGTCAAGTGGTCCGAGTCAGGCGGACAATACCACGACCATGTACTATCTAAACCGCCAGGGCGGGGCGCGCTCCATGCTTCTATGCAGAAGCTCTCGCATTTGGTCACTCGTGCAGCCTGGGCGGATCTCCTAGCCATTCACGTGGCAGGGGCCTCCAACACCCTGGCCGATGCCCTGAGCCGGATAGGGCTGCATCCACAGTGGTCTCTCTCGGAGTAGTACAGCATCTGTTCTCCCATTGGGGCACACCTCAGGTGGACCTGTTTGCCTCCAGGAGAGCAGCGAAGCTGAGACTGTTCCATGCCGCCCCCTCAGCAGGGCTCGCTGCAGGGGATGCCTTCTCGAGGCAGTGGACCCCGGGCCTCTTTCGCCTTTCCCCATTTCCCTTGATCCACAAGGTGCTTCTCAAGGCGAGGAGGGACAAGGCGCAGGTGATTCTGATAGCCCCAGACTGGCCTGCCAGTTCTGGTACCAGATCTCCTCAGTCTCAGCTCCAGGACTCCCGACAGCTTCCAGCTCGCCCGGACCTGCTCTCAGTCAATCAGGGAAGGTGTTCCATCCGGACCTTCAATCCCTGCACCTGATGGCCTGGTTCCTGGCGGCTAGAGTTCCAGGCCTTGGGTCTTTCGGCCGAGGTCCTCAGTGTAGTTGGGCGTCCGTAAGGTCGACCAGAAAATGCTCGCCTTCAAATGGAAACGTTTTCCATTTGGTGTCAGAACAGGCTTGGACCCTTCCTCCTGTTCCTTGGCAAGCATCTTGGACTATTTATGGTCCCTTTCTAATCAAGGCTTAGGTCGGCGACCCTAAGGGTGCACCTGGCAGCCATCTCTGCTTACGGGGCGGGCCGGGAAGCAGTTGATGTGCGAGAGAAAGGTGGTCTGGCGCTTTTCCAAGGCCTTGATCATTTCCCTCCAGTCACGGGAACCCCCACCTCCGTGGGATCTACTGCTGGTACTGGCAAAGCTCATGGGCAAGCCATTCGAACCTATGCACAGGTGTGCTCTCTCTCACCTGTCGTGGAAGACCGCCTTCTTGGTGGCTATCACGTCAGCCAGAAGGATGGGAGAGCTCCAGGCGCTTTCATCGAGTCTCCTTACCTGGTCTTCCACAGGGACAAGGTTGTCCTCGCCCCACCGAAATTCCTTCCGAAGGTGGTGTCGGAGTTTCACCTTAACCAGGTGTTGACTCTGCGGTGTTCTACCCCAATCACACCTCGGAGGCGAATACAGGCTCCATACTTCTGGATGACCCTAGAGGGCGGCACAAGCTTATTATAAGGGCCGCCACGGCTGAAATTCGGGAGAGGTTAGCCAGCTGTTTGTCACCTCACGCTGAAGCCGCACCTGGCAGACCTGCAGCCAAGCGGACGATAAGCAGGTGGGTCACTTCCTGCATAGATCTCTGCTATAAGTTGGCGGGCATGGAGCCTCCCAGAGGATAAGAGCTCATTCTACCGCCATACTGCTGGATGGCTGCTTCCAGGGGCGTCCCTATCCAGGAAATCTGCAGGGCTGCTACCTGGAAGTCAGCAAACACCTTCATTACCCATTACCACATCGACCTTGAGTCACGCGGGATGCTGGTTTTGGGGCCTCGGTTCTCAGTCTCTCTTTCCCAAGTAAGTATTGGGGTGTCGTCTTGCCTCCCTCCTCCGGAGAACTGCTAGGAGTCTGCCAATGAGTGTGGATGAACAACATATCCATGTCCTAGAAATACAGGTTACTCACCTGTAACAGGAGTTCTAGGAATGGTATATGTTGTTCATCTACATTCCGACTACTCGGCCGGCCTTTAATCTGAGCTTCCAGCAGGCAGATCTGGCGTCATGGGAGCCGAGAGTTATACCACCCAGGTGGGTGGGAGGAGCAAGCTTGAAGACCTTCCGGCAAGATTTAAAGCGGCAAGGATACCTGCCAATGAGTGTGGATGAACAACATATACCATTCCTAGAACTCCTGTTACAGGTGAGTAACCTGTATTTCTTTGGCCGAGGACTATCAGATGGCCAGACAGACACCACAGCAGTGAGGTAACAGCCAAGCACTGGTAAGACATTCTTTTTTCCCATTTAAACTCAAAGTCTGATAAGAACTCTGGTGGGGGTTATAAATCTGTCCCCAAAGACTTGACTTGTTATAATTGTAACAAGCCAGACCATATTGCAAGAAACTGCCGTAGTAAGGAGAGTGACACTGGAACAGATTTGTCCTTGGCATATTGGGGCAAGTACTTAACAGATGTGAAGATGGGGGATAAGACTGTAAAGGGACTCATTGATTCGAGAAACAGATAGACCCTAGTGCTTGTTGAAGTGCTGGGAAAAAGCTGTGCAAAAGGACCAGGTACTGGAGTCCTCTGCATCCACGGAGACACTCAATACTATCCCACCACCCAAGTGACTCTGACCATTAAGGGTATGTAACACCAAATGAAAGTGGGGGTAGTACCTGAGCTACCTGTACCCGTGATTATTGGAAATGACTGCCCAGGATTTACTGAGTAAATTTCAGAGGAAGTGAACCCTGCAGTGTCAGCAGCAGTGGTAACAAGAGCTCAGGCAAAGAAAACCTTAAACGGTGGGGACACTTTTCCTTTCAGTGACTGATTCGGACTTGTTTGAGAACGGCTCCAAAATCCGGAAGTCCAGGAAAGAAAGACATCTAAAACAACGGTGGCAGAAAAAGACTGATGGACATAAAGGGTTAAAATATGAAAATGCTGAAGCTAAACTGATAACTGATTGATTGTGATTTTGTTTCTGAGCAAGCTAACAATGTTTCTTTCCAGGGTTTTTTAATTTTTAAGCAGCTGGGGATGAAACCAAAACAGGGTGAACCAATGTTTAAAAACTGTAATGGTTTAATGTACAGAGTTTGGGTTAAACATCAGACACAGGAACAGACAGAACAATTGATTATACAACAGAAGTATAGAACAGAGTTGTTACAGATAGCACATGATAGTCCTATGGCCGGTCACTCAGGGAGGGATCACACCCTTGCCAGATTGCTGTATAGATTTTGCTGGCCTGGAATTCATGAAGATGTTTCTACCTATTGTAATTCCTGTGCTGAGTGTCAGAAAGACAAGGTGCCTCTACCCTTGATCGATGTGCCTTTTGAGAGAATTGCAATGGATGTGGTTGGTCCTGTAGACAAAAGTAAAAAGGGTAATAGATTTATCATGGTAGTATGTAAGTATGATACTCAGTACCCAAAAGCAGTTCCAGTGCGTACTGTCACAGCTTCAAAAGTGGCAGCAGAGTGGGCATACCTAAAAAAATTATTACTGATCAGGGTAGTAATTTTGGTGCTGCATTACTTAAGGAGCTGTACAGACTACTAGGTATCACTGCCATAAACGCCCCCATCACCTCAGACAGACTGTCTTGTTGAGCGTTTTAACCAAACCCTAAAACGTATGCTAAAAAAGTTTGTAAAGGCCGGCCCGGTGGCGTTGAGGTGCTGGATGCCACATCTCATGCTACGCTGGCGACCTGAGTTTGGGAGCGAGCTTGGGAGCCATGGGTCGGCAGGGGACGGGTGAGGATTGAGCACCCACTGGGCTGCTCTCCTCCCCGGAGGGGGGGATCGGAGGACTTCCGGTGTGCCAGTGGCTCTAGTGGAGACCGGCGCTGCAGCACGCAAGCAGACACTGATGCGCAGGCTGCCATGCGCCAGGTTAGGGGGGCTTGCCCACGCCGGGGGGGGGGACATGAGCACCAGAACAAGGAAAAGCCCAGTCGGCAGGTGTAGGCGACTGCACCTGCCTCCATGCCCGCAGCTGGGTCCAGCCGCCTGACCTCCCAGGTTCCTCCACCTAGGTTCTCGCCCATACCGGAGACTGACTAAGAAGAGCGCCCAAGGGAGGGGCGGGCCCACCCCGGAGGGGTTAAGCTGGGGATGCCGAGTGTGGTGTCGAGGAGGGGAGAGAAGGTGCAGGCAAGGAGAACTTCAGGCTGGGTAGGTACCAGCAGGATGCCTGTGAGAGGCCCCTGCTGACTGTGACCGGAGGGAAAACTGTGTAAAAAAAAAAAAATAACTAAATAAAAGTTTGTAAAAGGGGAAGGGAAAGATTGGGACCAATACATGCCCCGACTACTTTTCGCTTCCCAAGAAGTGCCACAGGTATCAACAGGGTTTTCACCATTTGAAATTCTGTACGGTAAGCAGCCAAAAGGGCCACTGGAAGTGATAACAGGAACGAGGGAAAATAACCCCACTCAGAAACAATCTATAACGTCTTATACAGTATGTGTGCCCTAAGAAAGAAGCTGGCAAAATATGTTGAAATTGCCCATAATAATTAGGAAAAGGCCCAAAACCAGCAGAAAGTATATTATGACCATGGAGTAAAAGAAAAAGTTTTTGAGCCAGGTGAAAAGGTTTTGCTACTGTTACCCACAACAGAAAATAAACTGTTAATGAAATAGCAAAGGCCTTATAGAGTGCTTAGACATACTGGCACTGTTAACTACAATAGTGACAAGGAATGCTCACCCTATTAGGCAAATACATACAGGTTACCAGAGCAGTAAGAGCTGACGTGGTTAAGGAAATAAAAAAGAAAATGAAAGAATTGAGTATCAGAGAGGAGTTGAGGAGTGCTTAGTCATCTCCAATGGTAACTGTAAACAGAAAAAAAGGGGGTGTTAGAATCTGCCTTGATTTTAGGAAACTTAATCAAGTGTTAGAATTTGACAGTTATTCTTTGCCCAGGATAGATGATTTGGTGGACAGACTGGGGAGTTAAAAGTATATCAGTGCCCTTGATCTAGCCAAAGGTTATTGGCAAATCCCTTTAGCTAAAGATCCAGAGACAAAACTGCATTCTAGGGACATGGATATGTTGTTCATCCACACTTATTGGCAGGTATCCTTGCCGTTTTAAATCTTGCTGAAAGGTCTTCAAGCTGGCTCCTCCCACCCACCCGGGTGGTAAAACTCTCAGCTCCGCCCCATGACGCCAGATCTTCCTTACCGCTTGGAAGCTCAGGTTCCCTCCTTAACACTCTGCGTATAAGACTGGTTCCTAATTCTTCAGTTTTCCCGAAATAAGGTTTAAGGTTTTCAAGACTTCGGTCAAATATTTCTCTCGCGGCTGCGATGGACAAATCGACTCCCTGTTTCCGGATGTGCCCATGCGGGCAGAAGATGTCTCAGACAGGTCCGCACTCCACGTGCATCTACTGCTTGGACCTTGAGCATGACCCGCAGGCTTGCGACCTGTGCTCTTCTTTTTCGGCCTATGTCCTGGAAGACCGTGCCGCCCGTCTGCAACTTGGGCAACCCGAAAAACGTTAACCTCCGGTAAAGTCAAAGGAGGCCCGGTTCGCGGTTTCCGCGGCGGCGGGCTCGGCAGAACAGCTTGAGCAGATGATCGCCCTCGAGGAGGAGGCGGCGCAGGCCGCATCTTCGTCTTCCTTGGCCATGGCCTTTATCTCGCTCTCCCTGGGATCCTCCTATTTAGCTTCTTTTAAGGAGCTCTGTCTGTCCCTCTCCACTAAGGGAGAGGGACCAACATCTTCAGGGCCTTCCTCTTGGTCCAAGAAGAAGGACCACAAAGCTAAGTCCCGCTGTTGACGCTCTTGGGAGCGGGAGAGGTCCCGCTCACCGAGTAGTCGACCATCGACTTCGGTCGATCCTTCGGCTTCTGCCACTGGCTTCACGGCGACCCCATCAGGTCAGTTGACTGAGACTCCCGTCGACGCAGTTGAGATTTTTCTCAACCCGTTGGATGGGCTGTCGACTGGTGAAGCCGAAATCCCTCACTCCCCGGTTCCCCTGGCAGTGGTTGAGGTGTCCGTGGACTTGCCCGTGCCTCCGGTTCCGGAGTCCACGGTTGAGCCCTCCGAGCCGAGGGGAGAGTGGGTTTCCCTCGCCCTACCTCTGTACCCTCCTCGGAAAAGCCGAGATTCATGGTCTCGGACTTCTTCTCGGTCCAGCTGATCCCGCCGTCACAGGCGGTCTCGGTCTCAGCACCGTGGCAAGCAGCGTCGCTGCCGCCCCTCGGCCCCTCCTCGTGGACGAGGGAGGCTTCACCAAGTTGGGGCCGAGATACAGGACCCCATGTGGCAACAGCTTCTTCTGTCCAGGAGCAAGCCGACGTCGTCGCCTTCCCCAGCTATCAAGTGGCTGTCACTGGAGCGGCCGAAGCAACCCCTAACCTTAGCCAAGGCGCCTGCTTCCAGGCCTGTTGCTCGGCCAAAACAGGCTGCCCCACCGATTCCGGTGGAACCTCCGCCTCCACAGCCGTTGTTTGGGGCTCCAACCAAGAATTCTCAGTCGGCCCAGAGTCTGCCCCATAGGCTGTCTGTCACCCTCACTCCCGATCGCCCTCGGCAGGTGGAGGGTGGCTCAGGCCCAAGGCAGCTCTTTGCAGACTCCTCTGAGTCCGACCACGATTCCTCCCTGTTCTCCAGGCGGATCGACTTGGAGTCCTCAGGAGGTCAGTCCCTGGACGATAGCCCTTCGTCCTTCATGGGTTTGCTTAGGCTCATCTCGGGGTCCACTGGGATGGAGCTCGAGCCCGTATCCAAGTGGGCCAAGTATCCCCTCACAGAGATATTGGACCGAGGGGATTCTCCTACGGAGGCCTTTCCGGTGGCCGAGGCCATTGTAGGCCCAGCCTTGGAGCTCTGGCAGCGTCCTGCTTCCTGCCCTGCACCTTCGGCCAGGATGGCTAGGAAGTATGCGGTCCCTACCGGTTCCCTGTCCGGTTTCTCAGAACACCTCTCAGCCGAGGGGTTGGTTACCGACAGCGTCTTCCAGCGTGCCGAGCGCCATTGACGTAGACAAACCTCCCGACAGGGAGTCCAAAGTTGGACCACCGGGCGGAAGTTCACGCCAAGGGGTCTCCCTTGGCCTTCGCCAGGCCAGCCCGGCCGCGGCTGATGGCACACTTCTCTCATGCCCTGTTGGGCTCCCTGGACGAGGTAGTCCCTTATCTCCGGCTGATCTGCAGACCACGGTTAAGCAGGTAAGGGACCAGGGCAGGGCAGTGGCCAAGCAGCAACTTCAGACTGCTTTGGACATTGGTGACTCATGCGTCAGGTCAGTCGCGGCCGCAGTGGCTATGCGCCGTCGAGCATGGCTGAGAATATCCACCTTCACAGCAGATACCCAGCACAAGTTGGCGGATGTCCCCTTCCTTGGGACTGACCTCTTAGGCCCTGGAGTGGAAGGTCACCTCCAGAGGATCGAAAAGTCCAATGCCACCCTGGACTTGGTCTCATCCGCCCAGAGGGACAAGGGCCGCAGACCACAACCCAAGCCCTTTCGTCCGTCTGCGCCCGCGGCACATCCAGCCCAGCAGCATCAGGGCCAGCAGGCTCGCGCTTGGCATCCCAAACCCAAGCCCGCGGCTTCCTCCTCCAGGAAGCAGGGAGGTAAAGGCCCAGGTGGTCCCTCGGCCGGTCCCTCCTCCAAGCCTGCTCAGTGACGGGTTGAGGGGTGCCGCCCCCAACCTTGTCTCTCCACCCCAGGTTCCCCCCCGTGGGGGGACGGCTTCGCCACTTCCTTTCCACCTGGTCTGCTATCACCACAGACTGCTGGGTGTTGGAACTGGTGGGAAAGGGCCTGCCTCTGGAGTTCGAGCAGGCCCCACCCTTCCGAGCTGTCGCTCCCCGGGGGGCCTCGGGGTCCGCAGCCTCGCTGTCGGCCCGACGAGCCGACATCGTTCTGCTCCTCTAGAAGGAGGTGATCACTGCCACTGACAAGCAGCAGAAAAATCCCAGCCTCTCCCTACAAAACAGGGTACTAAATGAGAAAAAGACCAAGGTAGAACGGTCAGTGGGGGATGCTGCAATAGAAGGTAAGGCCATCAAAAAATGGAGAGCAATGAGTACCAATGCCCGTAGTCTAGGTAACAAGCTTCCTGAATTAGTGGCCTTGATGGAGGAGGAACATCTGGATATCGTGGCAGTCACAGAAACATGGTACACAAAACCATGACTGGGACGTAAACATACCAGGATACACTATCTACAGGAGGGACAGGGAGGTAAGAGGGGAGGAGTAGTTCTTTACATAAGGGAAGGAATAAAAGCAGCAGAACAAAAGGGTAAACAGGGAGGAGAAGAAGCACTGTGGGTAAATTTGGAGACAGGCAATGGCACCACAATCCGCACAGGGGTTGTATACAGACCCCTTTCTCAGGGGGAGGAAGTGGACAAGGAAATGATAGAAAGTATACTTAGAATGGCAGAAAAAGGGGAGATATTGCTGATGGGTGATCTGAATATGCCAGATGTTAACTGGAGCGCAGTTGCAGCTGCCACTTCAAAGAGTGCAGTTATTCTAGATGCCCTACAGGGGCATGCCTGAGACAACTAGTACTGGAGCCCATCGAGAGGAGCAATATTAGACTTGATACTCTCAAATGGAGATGGAGGATCACAGATGTAGAAGTGGGTAGCCATCTGGGAACTAGCGACCATCGAACAGTATGGTTCACAATAAACACAGCAATAGAGTCAAGCCATACAAAGACAAAAGTACTGGACTTTAGGAGGGCTGACTTTGCCAAAATGGGTGAGTGCCTAAGGAATGCACTAGCAAATGGGCAGGAAGGAGGGGTGGAAGAACAATGGGGAATAATAAAAACTGCCATCACAGAGGTAACGAGCCTTTGTGTGAAGCAAATAAACAAAACAAGATGTAAGAAACCACTATGGTTCTCAAAGGAAGTGGCAGTGAAGGTTCAAGAGAAAAAGAAAGCATTCAGGAAGTACAAGGAATCGCAGCAGGAGCAGGACAGAGAACTGTATCAGTTAAAGCAAAAGGAGGCTGGGAAGGCAGTCAGAACAGCAAAGGCCCAAACTGAGGAAAAGATAGCCAACTCAGTTAAGAAGGGGGATAAAACCTTTTATAGGTACATCAGGGAGCAAAGGAAGACCAAGGGAGGGATAGTGAGGCTTAATAAAGGGGAGGGAGGGTGGGCAGAGGGAGAATGTGAAAGGCAGAGATACTAAACAAATATTTTTGCTCAGTATTTACAAAGGAAGAGGAGGTACATAAAACAAACAGTAGTAACACTCTGGATACAGAAGTTGATACCAGCCCATTTACAGAAGAAAGGGTTCTGAAAGAACTCTTAAAACTGAAAGGTGGACAAAGCAATGGGGCTGATGGGATTCATCCCAGAATTCTAAAAGAACTAAGGGTAGAACTAGTGACACCACTGACTACCCTCTTTAACAAATCATGGGAGGATGGGGTGGTACCGAGGACTGGAAGAGGGCAGATGTGATTCCCTTCACAAAAGTGGGAGCAAGGCAGAAGCAGGAAACTATAGACCTGTTAGTTTAACCTCAGTGATAGGGAAAATGATGGAATCACTTCTAAAGGAAAGAATTGTCGTATCTAGAGGCCAGAGGGCACAGGACCCTAGGCAGCATGGATTCACGCGGAAGAGGTCATGCCAGATGAATCTGATAGATTTCTTTGACTGGGTGACCAAAGTAGTAGATCAGGGAGGGCTGTGGACATGGCCTACCTAGACTTTAGCAAGGCATTTGACACAGTCCACACAAAAGATTAATATATAAGTTAGCCAGCCTGGGAGTGGGTCCCAAGATGACAGCCTGGGTAAAGAATTGGCTGGAGAATAGGACACAGAGGTAATAGTAAATGAGTCCACTCAGAAGAAAGGAGGGTTACTAGCTGAGGGTACCGCAGGGTTCAATATGGGACCAGTCCTCTTCAATGTCTTTATAAGCGACATTGCAGAAGGACTGGAAGGAAAAGTATGTCTCTTTGCAGATTACACTAAGATCTGCAACAGAGTTGATGCAGGGTGGGGTGGAAAGGATGAGAAGGGACTTGGCAAGGTTAGAGGAATGGTCAAATGTATGGCAACTTGGATTCAATGCTAAGGTGCAAGGTAATGCACCTGGAAACAAAAACCCAGGGAAGAGTACACAATGGGGTGAGATACTAACAACAACAAAAATGGAAAGGGACCTGGGGGTAGTCATATCAGATGACCTAAAGGTGGGCAAGCAATGTGAGAAGGCAGCAAGGAGGCTGGGGGGATACTGGGATGCATAGGAGGCATCACCAGTAGAAACAGAGAAGTTATTATCCTCTGTACAGACAGCTGGTGAGACCCCATCTGGAGTACTGAGTGCAGTTCTGGAGACCCAATCTCCATAAAGACATAGACAGGATGGAAGCTGTCCAGAGGAGGGCAACTAAAATGGTGCAGGGTCTGCACGGAGGACATATGAAGAGAGACTTAAGGAGCTTAATATGTATAGCCTCGAGGAAAGGAGGAGAGGGGACATGATAGAAACTTTCAAGTACCTCAAGGAATCAACAAAGTCCAAGAGGGTAGCATCTTTCAAAAAGAGGTGTGCAAGAACAAGAGGGCACAATTTGAAGATAGAGGGCGGCTCAGAGGTAATTTAAGGAAGTATTTTTCACAGAGGGTTGTGGATGCATGGAATAGCCTTCCGGAGGAAGTTGTGGAGTCAAAATCAGTGGTGGAATTCAAGCATGCATGGGATAGTCATAAGGCAATTCTGGGGGTGGGGTAGGAAGAAGTAGGCTGCTGGTTAACTAGGATCTGCAGCTTATCCAGTAGGTAGGGAAATGGGCAGACTGGGTGGGCCAAGCGGTCCTTATCTGCCGTCAAATTCTATGTTTCTATGTATCAGAGAAGGTGACAGACCCTCCCTCAGACCGGGGTTTGTGTCCAGGTACTTTCTGGTTCCGAAAGCAGACGGGGGCTGGCGCCCCATTCTTGACCTACCCGACCTAAACAAGTTCCTAGGTCTTGGACCTTCAGGATGGTCACTCTAGCTCAGATAATACCATCCTTGGAACGAGGCGTGTGGTTCTGCTCTCTGGACCTGCAGGACGTGTTTTTTCACGTCCCTATCCGTCCGTCTCACCAAAGATTCCTTCGCTTTCGAGCGGAAGGATCCCTTTTCGAGTTCCGAGCCACGCCCTTCGGCCTGTCTCTTGCTCCCAGTGTCTTCACCAAATGCATGGCATTGGTGACAGCATTCCTGTGGCGCCGAGGGGTCTGGGTGTACCCTTACCTGGACAATTGGCTGATAGCAGCCCCCTCCAGACAAGAGGTGGAGCGGTCCAGAGGTCAGGCCCTCCAGGTTTGCTCTCAGATCGGCCTCCTCATCAACGAGGCCAAGTCGGAACTCGAACTGAAGCAGGTGATTCTCTTCATCGGGGCAGAGCTCAACTCTCTTCGAGCCAGAGCACGGCTCCTGACGGACAGGGCCGAGGTTCTTTCCTCCTTTGCCCAGTCATTTCTGGTTGGGCAATTGCGCCCTGCCCCGGACTTCCTGTGCCTCCTGGGTCTCATGGTGGCCTGCACCAGCGTGGTCCATTGGGCCCACTGGAACATCGTCCCCTTCAATGAGGCTGGCCAGCCAGTGGTCCCAACGCTGCGATCCATTGGACCAGCTAATACGGTGACCAGGGCTGTGGGCAGCTCTCCAGTGGTGGATCGTTCCAGCTCATCTGCAGGAGGGCATCCCGTTTGTCCGCCCGAGCCAGTGGTCTCTCTATCGACCGATGCCTCTCTGATGGGTGGGGTGCCCATCTGGGGAACCACAGGCGCCACGGCCTCTGGTCCCCGCAGAGTCCCGATGCCACATTAACCTGCTGAAGCTCCGGGCGGTCCGCCTAGCTCTTACCGCCTTTGCTCCGTTTCTTCGGGGTCAAGTGGTCCGGGTCCAGACGAACAATACCATGACCATGTACTATCTAAACTGCCAGGGCGGGACGCGCTCCATGCTTCTATGCAAGGAAGCTGTCCGCATCTGGTCACTCGTGCGCAGCCTGGAGGCGGATCTGCTAGCCATTCATGTGGCAGGAGCCTCCAACACCCTGGCCAATGCCCTAAGCTGGATAGGGGCTGCGTCCCACGAGTGGTCTCTCCTGGCGGAGGTAGTACAAGATCTATTCTCCCATTGGGGCACACCTCAGGTGGACCTGTTTGCCTCCAGGGAGAATGCGAAGCTGAGGCTGTTCCATACCCGCTCCCCTCAGCAGGGATCGCTGCAGGGGGATGCCTTCTCGAGGCCGTGGACCCCGGGCCTCTTCTACACCTTTTCCCTGTTCCCCTTGATGCACAAGGTGCTTCTCAAAGCAAGGAGGGACAAGGCGCAGGTGATTCTGATAGCCCCAGACTGGCCCCACCAGTACTGGTACCCAGATCTCCTCAGCCTCAGCTCCAGGCTCCCGAGGCAGCTTCCAGCTCGCCTGGACCTGCTCTCAGTCAATCAGGGGAAGGTATTCCATCCGGACCTTCAATCCCTGCACCTATGACCCTGGTTCCTGGCGTAGGTTCCAGGCCTTGGGTCTTTCGACGAGGTCCTCCAACATAGTTGGGCGTCCCGTAAGGAGTCGACCAGAAAATACTCGCCTTCAAATGCAAGAGATTTTTCCATTTGGTGCCAGGGCAAGGGCCTTGACCCTTCCTCCTGTTCCTTGGCGAGCATATTGGACTACTTTGGTCCCTTTCTCAGCAAGGGCTTAGGTCGACGACCCTTAAGGTGCACCTGGCAGCCATCTCTGCTTACCGGGCGTGGGTCGGGAAGCTGTCGGGGGCGCAGGAGAAAGTGGTCTGGCGCTTTTTCAAAGGCCTCGATCACATTTCCCCTCTGGTGCGAGAACCTCCACCTCCGTGGGATCTACTGCTGGTACTGGCAAAGCTCATGGGCAAGCCATTCGAACCAATGCACAGGTGTGAACTCTCTCACCTGTCGTGGAAGACCGCCTTCTTGGTGGCTATCACGTCAGCCAGAAGGATGGGAGAGCTGCATGCGCTCTGCATCGAGTCTCCTTACCTGGTCTTCCACATGGACAATATTGTCCTGCGCCCCCAACCGAAATTCCTTCCGAAGGTGGTGTCGGAGTTTCACCTTAACCAGGTGTTGACTCTGCCGGTGTTCTACCCCAGTCACACCTCGGAGGCTGAATATAGGCTCCATACTCTGGACCCTAGAAGGGCACTCGCTTACTATAAGGAGCGCACGGCTGAAATTCGGGGAGAGGCTCGCCAGCTGTTTGTCACCTATGCTGAAGCCGCACCTGGCAGACCTGCAGCCAAGCAGACGATAGGCAGGTGGGTCACGTCCTGCATAGATCTCTGCTATAAGTTGGCGGGCATGGAGCTTCCCAGAGGGATAAGAGCTCATTCTACCCGCCATACTGCTGCATCGGTGGCTGCTTCCAGGGAAGTCCCTATCCAGGAAATCTGCAGGGCTGCTGCCTGGAAGTCAGCACACACCTTCATCACCCATTACCACATCGACCTTGAGTCACGCCGGGATGCTGGTTTTGGGGCCTCGGTTCTCCAGTCTCTATTCCCTAAGTAGGGGGTGTGTGCCTTGCCTCCCTCCTCCCGGAGAACTGCTAGGAGTCTGCCAGGCAGTGTGGATGAACAACATATCCATGTCCCTAGAAATACAGGTTACCTGTAACAGGAGTTCTAGGAATGGTATATGTTGTTCATCCACACGACCCACCCGACCTCCCCGTCTTCGACGCACAACCTGAGCTTCCAGCGAGCCAAATCTGGCGTCATGGGGTGGAGCCGAGAGTTTTACCACCTGGGTGGGTGGGAGGAGCCAGCTTGAAGACCTTCCGGCAAGATTTAAAGCGGCAAGGATACCTGCCAGACAGTGTGGATGAACAACATATACCATTCCTAGAACTCCTGTTACAGGTGCGTAACCTGTATTTTGCCACTCCTGTTGGATTCTATCCGTTCACCAACATGCCATTTGGTTTACATTCCAGTGATACATGGATGTAATTTTATCACCTCACACTGGGTATTGTGCTGTGTACCCGAATGGTGTCATGGTGTACAGTCCAGACTGGAAAAACCACCTGGAACATCTATGAGCAGTTATCCAAGCTATCAGAACTGCAGGTCTGACTATTAATCTTACCAAATGTGCATTGGGCATGTAGGAAACCGGATATTTGGGCTATGTGTTGGGGAAATAGAGAAGTTAAGCCAGAAATTTCTAAAATATAAGCTGTAGCTAATAGCTCTGTCCCTAAAACAAAGAAACATGTCAAGTTATTGTTAGGGCTGGCTGGTTATTATCAGATATTTGTTCCTAACCTTGCTGAGTTAGCTACTCCCCTCACTGAACTCACGAAAAACGGTACTCAAATAATGTGAAATGGACCCCAGAGTGTGATGAAGCTTTTCAAGCTATTAAGGCTACATAATGTTCAGCCCCTGTTTTAAGGAGCCCAGACTTTGAGAAACCATTTTTTTTTACAAACAGATGCGTCAGAGGTAGGCCTAGGTGCAGTCCTCAGTCAAAATATAGATGGGACGGAACATCCTATTCTGTACATAAGGAAGTTGCATGACAGAGAGAAAAGGTACTCCACCATTGAAAAGGAAATGTCTAGCAGCAAAGTGGGTCATGGAGTCCATTAAGTTTTATTTAATAGAAACTGTCTTTGTACTTATAACAGATCACAATCCTTCTAGGATAATGGATATGTTGTTCATCCACACTTATTGGTTTGTCCCTTTCCCCCTTTAAATCTTGCTGGAAGTCTTCAAGCTGGCTTCTCCCGCCCACCCAGGTGGTATATACCTCGGCTCCGCTCCATGACGCGAGATCTTCCTTTCAGCTGAAAGATACAGATTGCCTCCCTCGTGCTCACGTATTTCGTAGGCCCTGGCTTTCAAAACTTCGGTTTTACCGAAATTAAAACTCATTCGAGTTAGTGATCGTGCTTTTGCGTCCTGGATCATGAAAGATAAATCTTCTCCAGGATTTTGCCGATGTCCTTGCGGCCAGAACATATCGCACACCGATCCCAATCTCGTGCGTCTACTGCCTAGGTGTCGGCCAAGACACCACATCCTGAATTTATTGCTTGGCCTTCCATCCCAGTGTCCCGGATGACCACCTGGCACGTTTGAAGTTGGGGAGACCAGAGAAAAGGAATTCTCCAGTGAAGTTCAAGGAGGCTAGGTGGGCAGTTTCTGTGGCCGTAGGTCCCACCGAGCAGCTGGAGACACATGAGGCGTTAGAAGAAGAAGCCACCCGCGCTTCGGCAAATCGAAGCTTTTTCGTTCCATTCAACCTGGGCTCCACCTTCACGTTCCTTTAAGGAGTTGTGCCAGTCTCTCCCCACCCGGGGTGAGGTGCATGTGGGCTCGCACTCCTCCTGCTCTCGCAAGAGAGACAAGGAACCTAGCATGTCTTCGTCTCAGCGAAGGAGCTCTTGGGACTGAGAGAGGTCTCAGTCCCAGGAGCATGCGGTCTCTATCTCAGTCGAGATCGCTTCCTCGGCCGCAGGCTTCACGGACCTTCCGTCTGGCCAGGCGACTGAGGAAGTGGCTGATGAGGTTCAGATTGTTCTCTATCCAATCTACTCTCTGTTGCCAGCCATGGCCAACGACTCCTTGGAGAGGACTCCGATCCTTGTGTTCCCCGATGAGGAGACCCAGTCCACTGGTGTCCCCATCGAGGACCCGGTTCCGGACCCTCGAGTTTCACCGATCCGTCTGGTGTCTCCTGAGTGACTGAGTCAGCCTGCCTGATCTTGGTCGAGGTCTAGAACCCCCACGGCCAAACAGCGAAGGAAGAGCCACAAGCGCTCCAAAAAGAGGCGATGCCACAGGTCGTCCTCATCCTCCTTGGATGAGGAGAGGCTCCAACGGAAACTCCGGCGCTAGGAGGACCTTATGTGGCAACAGCTGATTTTGCTCGGGCAGAAGCTGGCTCCACCGCCTACTCCGGCCATTACTTGGCTCTCGCCTCCTGGGCCGAAGCCAACCCCCTTAGAACCGAAGTCTTTGGTTCCCCCGCCCATGGGACCAGCCCGTCTTCTGGTTTGGCCTATTCCGGTCTCTCCACAGCTAGTGCTGGAGCCGCCGTCTAAGCAGCCTGTGGGTGGGACTCCTTCCAAAGAGGACTGACCAGATACCAGGCTTCCCCGACATCTGTTGGTCACAGTCGCCCCAGACTGCCCTCGGCGGGTCGAGGGTGATTTGGGTTGCAGGCCGCTGTACCCTGACTCTTTGGGTTCTGATGTCACCAGGCTCCACTCTCACCCTGGGGATGATGAGTCATCCGTTGGCACAGGGATGGAGGAAGGTCCTTCCTCCTTCCGAAGGATCCTCCATCTCATCTCTGATTCTACAGGGATGCCCCTAGAACCCATCCAGAAAAAGGCAGAGTACCCTCTCACAGACATCCTCAAGAGAGGGGATACCCTGACGGAGGCCTTTCCTGTGGCCAAGACCATTGTTGGTCCGGCATTCTAAGTATGGCAGCACCCTGCCTCATGTCCAACAGTCTGCCCACTTGGCCTGCAACTACACGGTGCCCATGGGGTCCCTTGCGGGCTTCACAGAGCACCCTTCGGCTAGGAGCCTGGTGACTACCTCTGTGTTCAGGCATACTGGCAGTTCTGCCGACACTGAACAACACCCCCCCGCCCTGATAAGGAGTCCAAGCTTTTGGACCATTCGGCATAGAAAGTCTATGCGGCTTTCTCCTTGGGCCTTCATTAGGCCAGTTTGGCCGTCGTCATGGACATGCAGACCACGGTTAAGCAGATCCGAGATTAGGGCCGTGCTGTTGCCAAACAGCAGCTCCAGATGGCCCTGGACATTGGGGATTCTTGTACCCACTCGATGGCCGCCACAGTTGCCTCTCGCCGCAGGGCTTGGCTGAGGAACTCCTCCTTCCCTGCGGATACTCAGCATAAGTTAACCTATGTGCCTTTCCTTGGGACTAACTTGTTGGGCCCAGGAGTGGCCAGTCACCTACAATGCATAGAGCAGTCCAGTGCCACCTTGGACGCCACTTCTGCCAGGAGTTCGGGCAAGAACCAGCAAAAGAAAAAGAAGCCCTTTCGGCACTCTTCCCCTGCAGTTCAGCAGTCCTCCTACCAGGGAGGACAGCAGCATCAGCAGCAGGCTCAAGCTTGGCACCCTTGGTCCAAGCCTGGACCCCAACAGGCCCGAAAAGGAGGCCGAGGCTCGGGTTCTGGAGCCTTCTCCTCCAAGCCTTCCCAGTGATGGGGTGGGGGTTGCCACCCCTATCTCCATCACGCCAGCTCTGGATCTTCCTGTGGGGGGGCTAGCTCTGCCACTTCCTTTCCGTGTGGTCCGCTATCACTACAGACAGGTGGGTTCTCAGAGTGGTTGGTCAGGGACTGCTGCTGGAATTTGAGCAGTACCCTCCCAGCCGAGCCCGCAGCCCTCAGGAAGAACGGATTTCCGCATGCACCCAGTCAGCTCTTCCTCAAGGAGGCAGTAGCTCTCGTGGCGGATCCGTCTGCAGACCCAGGCTTTGTCTCCAGGTACTTCCTGGTGCCCAAGCGGATGGGGGGCTGGTGCCCCATTCTAGATTTCCATGACCTGAATCAGTTTCTCAGGTCATGCACCTTTTGGATTGTCACTCTGTCCCAGATCATACCATCCATGGAGCGAAACATGTAGTTCTGTTCACTGGATCTGCAGGATGCGTTCTTTCACGTCCCAATCCATCCATCCCATCAGCGGTTCCTCCACTTCAGGTTCAAAGGGACCCTGTAAGAGTTCCGAGCCATGCTGTTCGGCCTGTCTTCGGCCCCACGGGTCTTCACCAAATGCATTGCAGTGGTGGCCCATCTGCAGCGTCGGGGGGGGTGTCAGAATTTACCCCTACCTCGACGACTGGCTACTGGCAGGTGCCACCTAATAGGAGGTGGAGAGGTCCAGAGATCTGGTCCTCCAGACCTGCTCCCAACTCGGCCTCCTGATCAACGAGGCCAAGTCGGAACTCGTGCCTTCCCAGGTGATGGGCTTCATCAGGGTAGAGCTCAACTCTTGTCGAACTAGAGCTTGGCTCCCGGCAGACAGGGTGGAGGTTCTCTCCTCCTTTGCCTAATCATTTCTGGTTGGGCATTTGTGCCCTGCCTGGGACTTTCTGTGCCTTCTGGGTTACATGGCGGTGTGCACCTTTGTTGGGCCCGGTTACACATGCACCCCCTCCAGTGGGAGCTGGCCGCCCAGTGGACTCAGCGATATGGTCATTTCAGTCAGCTGATCACTGTAACCCAGAAGATGTGGGACGCTCTCCAATGGTGGACCGCCCCAGACTGGTTGCAGGAAGGGATCCCGTTTGTTCGCCCTGAGCAGACAGTCGTCCTTACAACTGATGCCTCTCTCATGGGTTGGGGAGCCCACATGGGAGACAACAGGGCCCATGGGTTCTGGACCACAAGGAGTCCTGATGCCACATCAACCTGTTGGAGCTTAGAGCAGTCAGACTGGTACTGTCAGCTTTCACTCCTTAGCTCCGGGGTCAAGTGGTTCAAGTCCAGACAGACAATACCACAACTATGTACTACCTCAACAAACAGGACGGCATGCACTCTCGTCTACTATGCAAGGAGGCGCTCTGCATCTAGGCCCTCGTCGGCTGGTTGGAGGCAGATCTCCTAGCCATCCATGTGGTGGGAGCCTTGAACCAGCTGGCGGATGCTCTCAGCCACTTAGGCCAGACATCCCACAAGTGATCTCTCCATCCAGAGGTAGCTTACAGCCTGTTTTCCCATTGGGACAAACCGATGGTGGACCTGTTTGCCTCCAGAGAAAACACTAAACTGAGGCTGTTTCATGCAAGCCCCCATCAGCAGGGCTCACTGCAGGGGGATGCCTTCTCGAGGCCATGGACCCCAGGCATCCTCTACGCCTTCCCTCCATTTTCTTGATCCACAAGGCATTAGTCAAGGTGAGGAGCGACAAGGCGAAGGTGATTCTGGTAGCCCTGGACTGGCAGCCAGATCTTTTCAGCCTTTGCTCCAGGCCCCCAGTGCGGCTTTGTACACACCTGGACCTGATATCTCTGAACCAGGGGAAGGTCTTCCATCTGGACCTTCAGTCCCTGCACCTCACAGCCTGGTACCTGAGCGGCTAGAGTTCCAGGCTTTGGGTCTTTCTGAAGATGTCTACACCATGGTGGAGGCATCTAGAAAGGAATCGACCAGGAAATGTTATGCCTTCAAATGGAAATGGTTTTCCATTTGGTGTCAGGGTAAGGGTCTGGACCCCTTATCCTGTTCTATGGCTAACATTGTCGACTACCTTTGGTCTCTCTCCAAAGGGGGTCTATGGTCATCGACCCTTAGGGTGCACCTGGCAGCCATTTTTTCTTACCGGGCGCCAGCCGGTCAGCCGACTTTGGCACAGGAGACAGTGGTCGGGTGCTTTTTCAAAGGCCTAGATCACATATACCCTCCGACGCGTGATCCTCCACCTCCGTGGGATCTACTGCTGCTATTGGCAAAGCTCATGGGCAAGCCATTCGAACCAATGCACAAATGTCACTTGTGGAAGACAGCCTTCCTGGTGGCTATCACATCTGCCAGAAGGACAGGGGAGCTCCAGGCACTTTCGGTGGACTCCCATTATCTGGTCTTCCACAGGGACAAAGTTGTCCTGCACCCCCACCCGAAATTCCTTCCGAAGGTGGTGTCAGAGTTTCACATTAACCAGGTATTGACTCTACCAGTATACTACCCTAATTACACCTCGGAGACTGAGTATAGACTCCATACTTTGGACCCGAGATGTGCTCTCTCCTATTGTAAGGAGAGGTCGGCAGAAATTCGTGGAGAGGTTCACCAGCTGTTTGTCACCTACGCTGAAGCCACTTCTGGCAGACCTGTAGCCAAACAGAGCATATCAAGATGGATTACATCATGCATAGGCCTGTGCTATGAGTTGGCGGGCAAGGAGCCTCCTAGAGGGATAAGAGCTCATTCTACACACCATACTGCTGCATCAGTGGCTGCTTCCAGGGACATCCCTATCCAGGAAATCTGTCGGGCTGCTACCTGGAAGTCAGAAAACACCTTCATTGCCCACTGTCACAAACCCACTCAGCAGGTCAGCCCTTTGCTCCCAAAGTGCCAACCTCCGAGCGCAGTCTTGTGAACAGTTAACAGAACAAGGTAACCCTCTTGTCTGTTTTTATGGATTCAAATCAACCTTTGGTCTAAAGTCTTGGAGGGATTCAAACTGTGAACCTCTTGTTAGCATACCCAATGCACAGGATCAGATCATTCTGTCTTCGGGGGACCAGATATCTTTGCCTATGGGCACCTAACCAGGTGTATAGAAATGAACCCTTAAAAACTGTAATAAAAGACCTCAGATTTAAAACGCTTACCTTCTTCCAGTTTGGCATCACCTTTCAAGCTTCCATGTAACACCTTGTATTTAAAACCTGTGTGTGTGTGATCTCACATGCTGTTTCGGCATTTCTCATGGGAGACAGTCCATACACATTTTTATATTACAAAAAATGATACAGCACTCAGAACTGGCTGTCTGCGTCACACCCGCTACCACATCGACCTTGAATCATGCCGGGATGCTGGTTTTGGGACCTCAGTTCTCCAATCTATGTTCCCTAAGTAGGGGGTGTGCGCCTTGCCTCCCTCCTCCTGGAGAACTGCTAGGAGTCTGCCAATAAGTGTTGATGAACAACATATCCACGATCCTAGAAGAACAGGTTACTCACCTGTAACAGTAGTTCTAGGAGTGGTATATGTTGTTTATCCCTGAACCACCGACCTCCCCAGCTGTGGACGCACACAACCTGGCTTCCAGCGGGCTAAGATCTGGGGTCATGGGGCGGTGCCGAGGTATATATACCACCTGGGTTGGTAGGAGGAGCCAGCTTGAAGACTTCCGGCAACATTTAAAGGGGAAAGGCACATGCCAATAAGTGTGGATGAACAACATACTGTATACCACTCCTAGGACTACTGTTACAGGTTAGTAACCTGTTAATTCGAGGTGTTACACAAATCTGGTAATAAGAACAGCAATACTGATTTTCTGTCAAGATATGGATCAGGAATTGAGGGTCTGAAGGTTGAAAAATGTATGAGTTTAAACTTTACTGTTTGTTGTACTGTTATAGAAAAAAGGATACTGCACATGTGCTTCGTTTCTGGAATCTAGAAGCTAATGTTAGAAGAGAATAGAAGGTTTTGGAAACCTGTTTGATAAAACAGGTTCCTTCTTTGGGGGGGGGTGACAGGGTTGAATAGGATCCTGTCCCTGTTGTTATGGAGAGTTTGAATGCAGGAATCTGTTCTTTCCTTTCCTATCTCTTGTCTGTCTGGTTGCGCAACCAGATTTTCTTGTGAGACGTAGGACTTGATCACCCCGACAGTCTTGCAATTTTCTGCCTGTCACTATCTCTCTACCCTCACTTGCAGTTTCTGTCTTTTCCTCCCCTCCATATCTGCTGGTCTAAAAATATGTGAAAATAATTCTAGAAACTATGTAGTGTTACTGTTGAAATGTGTATAATTATAGTTTGAGATGATTGCAAAAAGCTATTGGGGAAGTCACAGGGTTAACCTGAGGGCAGTTTTTAAGCCCTTTTTCAGAAGCTGTGTAGAAGGAGCTTCAGTTCTGGGACATTGTGTTCTTGCTGCACCCACCTGATAGTTACAAAAACATTTTAGAAAAAACAGGATGCTTGTTAAGTGGGGGGGGGGTTGCAAAGACATAAGAGAGAGAGAGTTGCAATGTTTTGGGAGACACAGAGATTGAAGGAACACTCCGATGGATCTCTATTTATTCTGTCTTTGTAAATAGTTATTCTGAACAATTTTTTTATATGTTACTGCTAATACTAATAAACACTACAAATTCTACAACTGCTCCTGGTTTTTCTTATGCTTCCTGACCTGTTCCTCAACGACATCCAGGATATCTGCAGGGCTGCTACCTGGAAGTCGGCACACACATTCACTCCCATTACCACATCAACCTTGCATCACACCGGGATGCTAGTTGTGTGGCTCAGTTCTTCAGTCTGTCTCTCTCTAGGAGTCTGCTTAAAGTGTGGATAATGCACCATTTCCACATCCCTAAAAATTAGGGTTACTCACCTATAACCATAGATCTTCTACGTTCTTGCAGTAGGTAATTACTTCAGGGAGTTTCCAGCAGAGGGTGCTGTGACACGGCAGCTCTTCTAGGAGTTTTGTACCAGGGACTGCCCACACATGATATCATCTTCCTGCTTCTTATATAAATGTGGGCGAACCCTGGTATCCTCAGTTCATTTTCCCACCGTCTTCAGCTCTCACAACAGCTAGTTCAACTTCTGTGTAGCAGTCATCGACGAGAATTGGATTATAAATATGAATGTAAAGATTCTTCAACCAAACAAGCTTTATTTCGTTCCTGCCATTGCGGTAGGAAGATATACCACTTTGACAACCACACAGCTTGTGTAAGGTATCTGGGACCCACACACGACACCAATTCCTGCAACTCCTGTCAGGAGTATAAGAGCAACCCACAGACGGTTGCTTGAAATTCAGCATCTCATAATGGAGCACAAAATTTCTGTATTAGAGAACCAGGGGGCTTGTACCAAGGGCTCACCCAGCTTAGTTCTCATTCTCAGCAGACAAAAGAGAGGGAGAAACCCTCCTCTCACTCCCTGCCGAGTCACCCAACAGCCACTGTTTCTGCGGTTCCTCCGTCGACAGCACATCTTCCTCCAGCTTCCTCGTCAACGGGGGCTCATACCTTCTCATTGACTGTGCTTTTCAGTGCTTTAAATACTGTGCAGACTGCTCAATCGACAGAGGCTTATACCCTCTCGTCGATAGCACTATCTAGCATCTTCAGTGCAGGCAAATACACGGCTGCTCCAGCAACGGGGGCTCCTATCCCGTCAACAGCATCTGCCATATTCAGTGAACATAATTCTATGGGCTCATCAAGGAGATCCCGTGTTCTTCAAGGCAAACCTATGGCCTTTGCCTTACAGAATGTCCCGCCACCCTCACAAGTGGCATCTTACGGGGGGCAAATGGACAGAAACTGTAACCCTGGTTCTTACTTTCCAGGGGCAAGACCTGCTCACTCTGCCTGTCCCATCCCCGCCATCACCCCCCATTGTCTCTCACTCCCCATTGCTTCCCCCCCTTCTTCCAAAACAGGAATGTGACATCACCAAGGAAGTGAAGCAAGTCTTGCAGGCCATGCACTACTCCCAGCTCTCCAACCCAGGAGAGCTAAAAGATCCTTTCCGGTCTCCTCCACCTAAACGATTTCACAGTGACAGGGATATACTGCCACCCTGGTCTCCTCGTAATATGGAAGACTATTTGTCAGATGAACCTGAACTACCGGTGGATCTCCCCGGTGATATGAAGAGTTCCAAGATCTAGATTTACCAAACCCAGAGTCCTCCTACTCGGAAATCTCTTCCCTGAATGAGGACCTGCCTATGCCAGTCGCCACCTCTCCTCCAGATGATCCGTCCTTTAGTGAGATGATGGTTCAAATACAAAAGATCATGGGATTCTCTACCACAAAACATGATAAACAACATAAGGATATGGCAGAATATCTTGAGCTGCCAGAGGAGCCGGCCCTAGTGGTGCCCCCACTGATTCCAACCTACCAGAATGCCATCCTTACTGCCTGGCATCTGCCGTCAGCTATTACAGCTGTCCCCCGAAAAGCAAATCGCTTATATCAGGCTCCCCTTGATCATCCCTAATGCACCCTTTAACGGGTCCAAACCGTTCGGGCCAGGTACTCACACATTTTTGGATGACCTGCAGGCATCAGACAGAACCCTTCGAACAGTACACAGCACGTACCATACTCTGCAGCCTACCTATCATACTCAATCTTCCTTCTATTCCAAAAGAGGCAGAAAATATAAGGCCTCTAACAGAGATGGCTTTCGAGGTCATGCCAAAGCCACAAGAGGCAACGCCTCTGCTACCGATGTCTCCCATGCCTGTCCCTTGAGAGAGGCCGGGCAACCCAGTACCCAGTGACCTATCGGGGCTTTCCCCTCGCCTCCATGTCTAGGCCTCGGAGGCTGTAGGGGGTCATTTTGCCCTCCATCTGGAGGCTGGGAAAACGATCACTTTGGATTAATGGGTACTTCAAATCATCCAAAAGGGACACACTCTGGAATTTATCTCCGTCCCCCCCGGATAATTAATTATCCTCCCGATCATGTCCCTATCGTTCAAGAAGAATTGAAGGCCCTTTTGGCCAAACAGGCCGTCATACCAATGCCCCTTCCAGAACATCAGGTGGGATTTTACTCCCACTTCTTTCTGGTACCCAGATGAACTGGAGCTCTCCGACCAATACTAGACTTGAGATACCCGAATATACGAACATACCAACATGCCAGCAGAAACAGACCATCTGGTCAATCTACGTCTGCTCGATTGTGCAGCTAGCACCCCTAGTTTGCAGCTGCCCCACCCCCCTCCCATTTGTCATCCCACTGCACTCAATACATTCAGTTCAAATATTTTTGCATAACTCTTAACTGCCATCATGCCTATCCTAAAACAAGGAGACTGGCTGTGTGCCCTGGATATGAAGGATGCCTACTTACATATCCCCATTTATCCTGCCCATCACAAATTTCTGTGTTTCCACCTTCTGGGTCAAAACTACCAGTTCTGAGCACTCCCTTTCGGCGTCTCAGCCCCAAGAGTGTTCACCAAATGTCTAGCGGTGGTGGCAACCACCTTACAGAAAAAGGGCACTTTGTCTTTCTATACCTAGACAATTGGCTAATCAAAGCAGACTCCAGAGAAACTATGCTTTCCTCCCTAGCCACTGCTCTGATCATGTTTAACAATCTAGGGATAATAGTCAGCTAGCCAAAGTCCAGTCCAAACCCGACACAGTCTCTCCAATACATTGGAGCTGTTCTAGATACAGTCACAGCCAGAGCCTACCTTCTGTCTGCTCGTCAGGACACACATCTCGGGACTCATGAATACAGACTCAGAAAATAGTCACGGCCAGACACGTGCTGAGCCTTCTGGGTCACATGTCTGCCTCCATCTCGATGGTGGCATTCGCCCGCCTTCACATGAGACCTGTCCCATGGACCCTCCAAAATCAGTGGTCTCAAAGAACTGGACAATTCGACGACAAAATCAGGGTCACCCCTTCTCTAACAATGGATGCTTCCCTGGACAAATGGGGCGCACACTTCAGTCCTTATCAGACTCGAGGGCAGTGGTTCGCCTCTTCCCATCACTCTCATATCAGTCTCCTCGAGATGAAAGCGGTCCGTCTAGCCCTTAAGGCATTCCAGCCCTACCACAAGCCAGGGCCATTGCTGATTCAGACAACACTGCAGTGGTGTTTTGCCCCAACAAGCAAGTGGGCACGAAGTCACTCACCTTTTGCATGGAGACCCTTGCAGTCTGGCAGGAAGCCATCAGACAATAACTAATGCTAATGGCCTTCCACCTACTGGGATGTTGCAATCAGCAGACTGGTTAAGTTGCCAGTCATCCGCTAACGAATGGACACTTCACATAGAAGTACTCCAAGAAATCTTCAACCTATGGGGAATGCCACAGCTGAATCTGTTTGCCTCCCCAG
This sequence comes from Neoceratodus forsteri, assembly GCA_016271365.2. NCBI lineage: Eukaryota > Metazoa > Chordata > Ceratodontiformes > Ceratodontidae > Neoceratodus > Neoceratodus forsteri. The sequence goes on from CM057449.1 coordinate 744,348,956, forward strand.
TCAGTCACTGGCTCCCCAGTTATTGCTTCATTATCCTGAGCAACAAGGGACAATCTGTAGATGCCCTGTTCCAACACTGAGCAGGACTTTACTAATTTGCCTTCCCCCATACCTCTCTTGCAACAGACTCCACTGAAATTTCAAATGGAGCCGGCCACCATGTTTCTCATAGCACCAATGTGGCCACGTCAACCGTGGTTCCCTCTACTCCAACAACTGTCAGTAAGGAAACCCATTCAGTTGCCAGTCAGAGTGGACCTCTTGACTCGGTGTCACGGATCCCTCCTGTACCCCAGCCTGAAGACCCTTCATCTGCATGCCTGGCTCCTGAGGTCGCATTCATAAATAGACTCAAAGCATCCTCTCCTGTTGCCAACATTCTCTTGACTTCTTGTAAACCAGCAACTGGAGAAACATGTAATTCCAAATGGAAACGCTTTTCCATATGATCTGCATCTCACTCATTGGACCCTTACTCTTGACAGCTGATGAAGGTTTTAGACTACCTGGCCTCATTATCAAAGTCAGGCTTAAGTTACTCCTCCATCAAAGTCCATCTGGCTGCCATCTCAGCATTTCATGAACCTTTAGATGGCAAACTACTGTACTAATATCATTTATCCAAGATGTTTTTGAGAGGAATAATACATATTAGGCCTCCTATCAGAAGATCCATTACTCTGTGGGATCTCGGTTTCATTATAGCAAAATTGACCCTCGAACCTTTCGAGCCAGTGGCCCCTTGTGATCTCCGTTTCCTTTTACAGAAAACATTGTTTCTAGTGGCTATTACTTCAACTCTCCATATTTCCAAGCTTCATGCCCTCATGTTTAGGGAACCTTACTTGATTTTTCACAAGGACAACCCATCCTTCCTCCTAAAGTAGTCTCCGAACATAACTCTAAATCAGTCCTTGGAGCTTCCAGTCTACTTCCCTGAATACTCCAATCATGGTGAACATCTCTTATACACCTTATATGTTTATCATATACTATGCTATTGCACTAACTGTACCCAGTTGATTAGGAAAATGTCTCATTTTAGGGACATGTTGTTCATCCGCACCGTCTGGCAGGTTCCTTGCCACTTTAAATCTTGCTGGAAGGTCTTCAAGCTGGCTCCTCCCACCCAACCGGGTGGTAAAACTCTTGGCTCCGTCCCATGACACCAGATCTTCCTTACCGCTTGGAAGCTCAGGTTCCCTCCTTAACGCTCTGCATATAGACTGGATCCTAATTCTTTGGTTCGCCCATAACTTATTCTTAAATTTTCAAGACTTCGGTCAAATTACTCCCTCGCAGCTGCGATGGACAAATTGACTTCCAGTTTTCGGCGGTGCCCATGTGGGTAGAAAATGTCCAGGATGGATCTGCACTCCACGTGTGTCTACTGCCTTGGCCTAGACCATGACCTGAAGGCCTGCGAGTTATGCCATTCGTTTTTGGCCAATGTCCTGGAAGACCGCACTGCCCGTTACAGCTTGGGCACCCGAGAAGTGCCACCGCCCGATGAAATCAAGGAGGCCCATGGGTGGTGTCGCGGCGGCTGGCTCGGCTGAGCAACTCGAGCAGATGATCGCCCTCGAGGAGGGCGGCACAGGCGCATCATCCTCTTCTTGATCGGACATTTATCCCGCTCTTTGGGATCCTCCTACACAGCTTCTTTGAGGAGCTTCACCAGTCCCTTTCCACGAAGGAGGGGCCATCGGGACATTCTTCTCGGTCCAAAAAGAAGGACTCGAAAGGTAAGTCCCACCATTGGCATTCATGGGAGCGGGAGAGGTCCTCTTCCCGGACAGTCGACACTCTACTTCAGTCGAGGTTGCGGCTAAGGCTGCTGGCTTCATGGTGTCCCTGTCAGGTCAGCCAGCCGAGACACCCATCGACGCGGTCAAGATTTTTCTCGACCCGTTGGACGGGCTGTTGACTGGTGAAGCCAACAACCCTTCCTCACCGGTTCCCCCAGTAGAGACCAAGGCCTTGCCTGTGCCTCCTGTGCTGGAGTCCCCGGTCAAGGCTTCCGAGCCGAGGGAAGAGCGGGTGTCCCCTGCCCCTTGCCAGACCCATCCTCGGAAACACTGAGGATCTCTGTCTCGGACATCATCTAGGTCTAGCAGATCCCACCGATGTCTCGGTCTCGGCACCGAAGTAAGCAGCACCACGGCTCAACCTTGTCTTCCTCCTCGGAAGAGGAGAGGCTTTGGCGCAAATTGCGTCAACGCTACAAGGACCTGATGTGGCAGCAGTTACTTCTGTCTGGGAACAAGCCGACGCCGTCACCTTCCCTGGCCATCAAATGGCTCTCACCCGAACGGCTGAAACAACCCCTCGCAGTAGTTGAGGTGCCCAAGCCTGGGCCAGTTGTTTGGCTGAAACCAGCTGCCCCACCGATTGTGGTGGAACCTCCGCCTCCACAACCGAAATCGGGGGCGCCGTCCAAGGACTCTCGGTTGGGTCAGGGTCTGCCCCACAGGTTGTCCGTCACCCTCACTCCCGACCGTCCTCGGCAGGTGGAGGGTGGCTCAGGCAGCTCTTCGTGGACTCCTCGGAGTCTGACGACGACTTCTTCCTGTTCTCCAGGCCCATTGACCTGGAGTCCTCCGGGGACAGTCAACGGATGAAAGCCCATCATCCTTTATGGGTCTGCTTCTGCTCATCTTGGAGTCCACCCGGGATGCAGCTCGAGCCTGTATCCAAACAGGCCAAGTATCCCCTGATGGAGTTACTGGACCGAGGGGATTCACCCATGGAGGCCTTTCCGGTGGCTGAAGCCATTGTTGGCCCAGCCTTGGAGCTTTGGCAGTGGCCGGCTTCCTGTCCTGTGCCTTCGGCCAGGATGGCCAGGAAGTATGTGGTCCCTACTGGCTCTTTACCCAGTTTTTCGGAACACCCCTCCGCCGAGGGGTTGGTCACCGATAGCATTTTCCAGTGTTCTGGGAACACTAGGGATGTGGATAAACCCCCCTGACAAGGAGTCCAAAAAGCTGGACTATGCCGGGCGCAAGGTGTACATTGCGTCCTCCCCTTGGCCTCCGCCAGGCCAGCTCAGCCATGCTGATGGCACACTTTTCCCACGCCCTCATGGGCTCCCTGGATGAGGTGATCCCTCATCTTCCGGCCGACCTGCAGACCACGGTCAAGCAGGTATGTGACTAGGGAAGGGTGGTGGTAAAACAGCAGCTCCAAATGTGTCTGGACATTGGAGACTCCTGTGCCAGATCAGCTGCGGCTGCAGTGGCTATGCGCCGCAGAGCATGGCTGAGGATATCCACCTTCATGGCGGATACCCAGCATAAACTGGCAGATGTCCCCTTCTTGGGGACCGACCTCTTCGGCCTGGAGTGGAAGGTCACCTCCAGCGGATCGAAAAGTCCAATGCCACTCTGGACTCGGTCACCTCCGCCCAGAAGGAGAAGGGCCGTCGACAACAACATAAGTCCTTTCGCCCTTCTGCACCTGCGGCACGTCCGGCCCAACAGCACCAGCATCAGGGCCAGCAGGCTCGTGCTTGGCACCTCAAAGCCAAGCCTGTGGCTTCCTCTAATAGAAAGCAGGGAGGTAAAGGCCCAGGAGGTCCCTCGGCCGGTCCCGCCTTCAAGCCTGCCCAGTGACAGGTTGAGGGGTGTCGACCCCAGCCTTGTCACTCCCCCATGGGTTCCCCTCATGGGGGGGCGGCTCCGCCACTTCCTTTCCACCTGGTCCGATATTGCCACAGACCGCTGGGTGTTGGAGGTAGTAGGAAAGGGCCTGCCCCTGGAGTTCGAGCAGGCCCCGCCCTTCCAAGCCGTCGCCCCTCAGGGAGCTATGGGGTCTGCAGCCTCTCTGTCTGCTCGCTGAGCTGATATCGCCCTGCTCCTCAAAAAAGAGGTGATCAGGAAGGTGGCGGATCCTCCTCCAGACCCGGGGTTTGTGTCCAGGTACTTCCTGGTCCCAAAACAGACAGGGGGCTGGTGCCCCATTCCCGACCTGCACAACCTGAACAGGTTCCTAAGGTCTCAGACCTTCAGGATGGTCACTGTGGCTCAGATAATCCCATCCTATTACAGTGCGTGTGGTTCTGTTCTCTGGACCTCCAGGATGCATTCTTTCACATCTCAATCCGTCCGTCCCACCAGAGATTCCTCCGCTTCAGGGAAGAGGGATCCCTCTACGAGTTCCGGGCCATGCCTTTCGGCCTTTCCCTTACTTCCAGGGTCTTCACCAAATGCATGGCAGTGGTGACAGCATTCCTGCGGCGCCGAAGGGTTCGGGTGTACCCTACCTAGATGACTGGCTGATTGCAGCCCCCTCCAGAGCGGAGGTGGAGCGGTCCAGAGATCTGGCCCTCCAGGTTTGCTCTCAGGTTGGCCTCCTCATCAACGAGGCCAAGTCGGAACTCATGCCAAAGCAGGTGATACAATTCATCGGGGTAGAGCTCGACTCTCTACAAGCCAGAGCACAGCTCCCGGCGGACAGGGCCGAGGTTCTCTCCTCCTTTGCCCAATCATTTCAGGTTGGGCAATCTCGCCCTGCCTGGGACTTCCTGTGCCTCCTGGGCCTCATGGCGGCCTGCACCAGCTTGGTCCGTTGGGCCCGTTGGTGCATGCGTCCCCTTCAATGGGGGCTGGCCAGCCAATGGTCACAGCACTTCAGTCCTCTGGATCAGCTAGTGACAGTGACCCAGGGGATGTGGAACACTCTCCAGTGGTGGACCGTTCCAGCACATCTGCAGGAAGGCATCCCATTCATCCACCCCGAGCCGATGATCTCTCTATCGACCGATGCCTCTCTGATGGGTTGGGCTGCCCATCTGGGGGAGCACAGAGCGTGTGGCCTCTGGTCCCCTCGGGAGTCCTGATGCCACATCAACCTGCTGGAGCTTCAAGCGGTTCATCTAGCCCTCACCGCCTTCGCTCCGTTTCTACAGGGTCAAGTGGTTCAGTTCCAGATGGACAATGCCACGACCATGTACTACCTAAACTGCCAGGGCGGGACATGCTCCATGCCTCTGTGCAGGGAAGCTCTCTGCATTTGGTCACTCGTGCGCAGCCTGGAGGCAGATCTCCTTGCCATCCATATGGCAGGAGCCTCCAACACTCTGGCCGATGCCCTAAGCCAGACAGGGGCTGTGTCCCACGGGTGGTCTCTCCTGCCGGAGGTAATACAAGATCTGTTCTCCCACTGGGGCACGCCTCAGGTGGACCTGTTTGCCTCCAGGGAGAATGCGAAGCTGAGACTGTTTAATGTCCGCCCCCCTCAGCAGGGCTCGCTGCAGGGGGTTGCCTTCTCAAGGCCGTGGACCCCAGGCCTCTTTTATGCCTTTCCCCCATTTCCCTTGATCCACAAGGTGCTTCTCAAGGCGAGGAGGGAAAAGGCACAGGTGATTCTGGTAGCCCCAGTCTGGCCCCGCCAGTTCTGGTATCCAGATCTTCTCAGTCTCAGCTCCAGGCTCCCGAGGCGGCTTCCAGCCCGCCCGGACCTGATCTCAGTCAATCAGGGGAAGGTATTCCATCCGGACCTTCAATCCCTGCACCTGACAGCCTGGTTCATGAGCAGCTAGAGTTCCAGGCCTTGGGTCTTTCCGACGAGGTCCTCAAAGTCGTTGAGGCATCCCATAAGGAGTCGACCAGAAAATGCTATGCCTTCAAATGGAAGAGATTCTCCATTTGGTGTCAGGGCAAGGGCCTGGACCCTTTCTCCTGTTCCTTGGTAAGCATTCTGGACTATCTGTGGTCCCTTTCTCAGCAAGGGCTTCGGTCTACGACCCTTAAGGTGCACCTGGCAGCCATCTCTGCTTACCGGGCGTGGGCCGGGAAGCAGTCGGTGGCGCAGGAGAAGGTGGTCGGGCACTTTTTCCAAGGCCTTGATCACATATCCCCTCCAGTGCGAGAACCTCCACCTCTGTGGGATCTACTGCTGGTATTGGCTAAGCTCATGGGCAAGCCATTCGAACCTATGCACAGGTGTGACATCTCTCACTTGTCATGGAAGACCACCTTCTTGGTGGCTATAATGTCAGCCAGAAGGATGGGAGAGCTCCAGGTGCTTTCCATAGAGTCTCCTTATCTGGTCTTCCACAGGGACAAGGTTGTCCTGCGCCCCCACCCGAAATTCCTTCCGAAGGTGGTGTCTGAATTTCACCTTAACCAGGTGTTGACTCTGCCGGTGTTCTTCCCCAGTCACACCTCGGAGGCCGAATATAGGCTCCATACTTTGGACCCTAGAAGAGCGCTCGCTTACTATAAGGAGCGGACGTCTGAAGTTCGGGGAGAGGTTCACCAGCTGTTTGTCACCTACGCTGAAGCCGCACCTGGCAGACCTGCAGCCAAGTGGATGATATGCAGGTGGGTCACCTCCTGCATAGATCTCTGCTATAGGTTGGCGGGCATGGAGCCTCCCAGAGAGATAAGAGCTCATTCTACCCGCCATACCGCTGCATCAGTGGCTGCTTCCAGGGACATCCCTATCCAGGAGATCTGCAGGGCTGCTACCTGGAAGTCAGCACACACCTTTATCACCCACTACCACATCGACCTTGAATCATGCCCTGATGCTGGTTTTGGGGCCTAAGTTCTCCAGTCTTTATTTCCCAAGTAGGGGGTGTGCGCCTTGCCTCCCTCCTCCTGGAGAACTGCTAGGAGTCTGCCAGACAGTGTGGATGAACAACATATCCATGTCCCTAGAAATGCAGGTTACTCACCTGTAACAGGAGTTCTAGGAATGGTATATGTTGTTCATCCACATGACCCATCCGACCTCCCTGGCTTCGACGCACAGCTTGGCTTCCAGCGGGCTAGATCTGGTGTCATTGGGTGGAGCCGAGAGTTTTACCACCCCGGTGGGTGGGAGGGGCCAGCTTAAAGACCTTCCGGCAAGATTTAAAGCAGCAAGGAACCTGCCAGACAGTGTGGATGAACAACATATACCATTCCTAGAACTCTTGTTACAGGTGAGTAACCTGTATATTTTTCATCACCTTTCCCTCTAGCAGAGAAGGGCTTTCTGTTGCTAAACTCACCCTGTCTTCATGGTTGGGAAATTGTATTACCTTTTGTCACAAAAAGTACAAGAAGACTTTGCCTGGCCCTGTTCAAGCCCATTCCACTAGAGCTATGGCCACTACTGCGGCTTGCTTTAGAGGAGCCTCCATTTCAGGTATCTGCAGTGCAGCTACCTGGTCCACGATCCATACTTTCACAAGGCATTACAATCTGGCTATTGCTTCACGACGTAGTACAGCATTCAGCGGTGCAGTCCTACAAGGTCTCCTATTATAATTGTCCTCTCATATGGACATAACTGCTAAGGATTCTCCTAGAAGTAATTACCTACTGCAAGAGACCATTCAGTGGAAGATAGTAGTTACGTAAAATCTTGCCATAACAGATCTTTGAGGAATGTCTCTTGCAGTAGGTATGCTCCCACCCTCCATCCCCCTCCTTCTCTAACTGAGCAAATTTTGGTCCGATGACTTAGGGTTGGGACTTCTTGGTACCTTGGCTTCCCCTCGGTCCTCACTTTGACAGATGAAACTATTGGGGGAACGGAGGATACCAGGAACCACCCACACTTATATAAGAAGCAGGAAGAAGATATCGTGTGTGCGGTCCCTGGTACAAAACTGCTAGAAGAGCTGTCGTGCCACAGCGCCCTCTGCTGGAAACTCCCAGAAGTAATTACCTACTGCAAGAGACATTCTTCGAAGATCTACTGTTACAGTAAGATTTTACATAACTGTACTTTCTAGGAATGGTATATGGTGCACATCCACACAACCCACCCAACTTTGCCTGGCAAGTAGCACACAGATCCTTGCTTCCTGCGTGCAAGATCTGACGTCGCAGGGTGGTGCCAAGGATACCACCCGGGTCAGTGGGACGAGCTAACGTGAACTTATGGTAAGTCTTAAAGGGAAAGAAAGTACTACCGGAAGTGTGAATGTGCACCATACACCATATATAGAACGATGGTTCTAGAGATGTGGATATGTTGTTCTATCCACACTTTTTTGCAGTTTCCTTTTCGGCGATCATCCTTATGGCGAGTGTACATCGCTGAAATTCAGTTTCGGAGATGTACAATTCCAGTGACAGAGAAAATGGCACAAGGCATAGTAATTTTTACTTTTATGCCCACACCCGCCTACTATTAGATTCAAACTCCAGAGGGGTGCATGTTGGGGGGGGGGTGTATGCTGCAGCGGGGAAAAAAAATTCACCTACTTGGGCCGAGCGCAAAAAAGCATACCTGCACTTGGACCCGAACCCTGCATCCCAGCCACCCCACCCCAGGCCAGCACCCACCACACCACGCCACAGAGCCAGCTTGGCAGCTGACTGCGGCACCACCCCTCACAAACCCTCCTGCCCCAGCTCGGTATGCTCGCTCCCCCACTGCATGCATGTGTAGTGACATCCCATCACCATTTGTGAACCCTCCCCATCTGGTCACCCTCCCTACTACCTTGCTGTCTGGGTATGTGCCGCACATGGGTCACTGTTTCAGTAGGCGCCCACTTGCAATGTGCCCAAATCACAGGATACTACCCTTTCCCCTTTTAAGATGTGTTGGAAAGACTTCAAGCTGGCTCCTCCCTCCCACCCAGGTGATATATCCCTCTGCTTTGCCCCATGACACCAGATCGTCCTTTCCGCTGGAAGAAGCAGGTTACCTCCTTAGCGCTCCTGCATTGTAGGCCCTAGCACTTTGATCCATTTGGATTGCTTTCTGAAAAACTTTGTTACCGTTTAGGTTTACTCTTCGAGCTCTCAACCGTGATGGATTAGTCCGTGCCCGGATTTCACTGGTGCCCATGGAGGCAGAAGATGTCACATACTGATCCCCATGCCACAGGCATCTACTGTTTAGGCCACGAACACAATACCCAGGCCTGCGACATTTATCAGTCTTTTCACACGACGGTCCTAGAGAACCACCTCACCCACCTTAAGTTGGGCCATCCAGAGAAACGGCATCTGTCGGTCAGTCTGAAGACGTCCGTTGGGTGGTCTCTGTGGCTGTGGAGTCCACCGAGCAGCTGTAACAGCTTGCAGCCTTCAAGGAGGAGGCGGCTCTGGCCGCCACTCAGTCCTCTTTGCCTTCTGCCTTCACGCTGCTCCAGTTGGGCTCCACTTTTTTGGGCTTCTTCAAGGAGCTATGCCAGTCCCTCCTGACTAAGGGTCAGGGCCCTTCTAGTTCTTACAGCTTCCACTCTCGCAAGGAGAAGGAGGAGTTGAAGAAAGAGAAGACTCATCGTTGACATTTGTGGGACCGACAGTCAAAACCACAGCCTTGGCTGCTGGCTTTATGGAGACCTCGTCAGGTCAGTCAGTGGAGACGCCAGCTGATGATGTGGCAGAGACTTTTCTCAACCCAATCCACCAGTTGTTGTCCGAAGAGACCGACAATTCTCTCTTTAGGATTACAGTCCTGCTTGTGACCTTAGAAGGGGCTGTTCGGTCCACTGAGCAGAACCACAAAGTCACCGACCCCTACCAGGAGAAGCCACGGCACTCCCCAGCTCCCTTTGAGATCCTCCGTCAGCACCACTGTGGCAGAGGATGATGTCTTCCTCCAGTGGGTTGAGCAGCTCCCGCCATCGGCGTTCCTGCTCACAGCACCACGGGAAGCGGCACTGCCACCATTCCTCGGGTGAGGAGAGGCTTTGGCACAAGTTGCATCATTGCTACGAAGACTTCATGTGGCAACAGTTGGTGCTGGCTGGTATGAAGGCGACCCCGGTTCCCACACCGGCCATCACTTGGCTGTCGCCCAAGAGGCCGACCTCGACTCCCACTGCGAGGTCGGTCGAGACCGTTCCTCTCCAGTTGGAGCAGGTCAAGACTGTCTAGGTTTGGCCAAAGCCAGCCTCTCTGCCTATTAGGGTGGAGCCGCCACCCAAGCAGCTGTCGACCAGCACTCTAACTAAGGAGTCTCAGCCGGCCAAGGTGCTTCCCCTTCAGCTGTCGGTCATCATCACACCTCATCACCCTCGGAGGGTTGAAGGAAACTTGGGTGGTTGACCGCTTTATGCAGACTCCTCAGAGTCCAAGGATTCCACACTGCACTCCCATCAGGTCGACGAGGAGTCAGTGAAGGATTTATCAATCAATCAATCAAAATCTTTATTTCTAGGGACATGGATATGTTGTTCATCCACACTGTCTGGCAGGTTCCTTGCCACTTTAAATCTTGCCGGAAGGTCTTCAAGCTGGCTCCTCCCACCCACCCGGGTGGTAAAACTCTCAGCTCCACCCCATGACGCCAGATCTTCCTTACCGCTTGGAAGCTGAGGTTCCCTCCTTAACGTTCTGCATGTAGACTGGATCCTAATTCTTCGGTTCGCCCGAAAGTTATTTTAAAATTTTCAAGACTTCGGTCTAGTTTCTCCCTCGTGGCTGCGATGGACAAATTGACTCCCGGGTTTCAGTGGTGCCCTTGTGGGCAGAAGATGTCCAGGACGGACCTGCTCTCCGCGTGCGTCTACTGCCTCGGCCTAGAACATGACCCACAGGCCTGCGAGTTATGCCGTTCGGTTTTGTGGCGTCCTGGAGAACCGCTCTGCCCGGTTACAGCTTGGCGCCCGAGGCCACTCACCCGCTGGTTAAGTCGGCGAGGCCCATGGGCGGTTACCATGTGGCTGGCCCGCTGAGCAACTTGAGCAGATGATTCCTCGAGAGGAGGGCGGCACAGCCGCATCATCCTTTTCCTCAGTCATCGCATTTATCCCGCCTCTGGGTACCTTGTATTCGGCTTCTTTCAAGGAGCTTTGCCAATCCCTTCCCACGAAGGGAGAGGGGCCATCGGGACATTCCTCTCAGTCCAAAAAGAAGGACTCAAAGGGTAAGTCCCATCATCGGCGTTCGTGGGAGCAAGAGAGGTCCCCTTACCCGGACAGTTGACACTCTGCTTCGGTCGAGGTTGCGGCCAAGGCCGCTGGCTTCACGGTGTCCCCGTCAAGTCAGCAGGCCAAGACTCCCATCGAAGCGGTCGAGATTTTTCTTGACCCGTCGGACGGGCTGTCGACTGGTGAAGCCGACAACCCTTCTTCACCGGTTCCCCCGGTGGAGACCGAGGACTTGCCTGCATCTCCGGTGCCACAGTCCCCGGTTAAGGCTTCTGAGCCAAGGGAAGAGCGGATGTCCCCCGCCCCTTCCCAGACCTGTGCTTGGAAACGCCGAGGATCTCGGTCTCGGTCTTGGACATCATCTCGGTCCAGCCGATCCCGCCGACATCGGCGGTCTCGGTTTCAGCACCGAAGTAAGCGGCGCCGCTGCTCATCCTCGTCTTTCTCCTCTGAAGAGGAGAGGCTTCAGCGCAAGTTGTGTTGACACTATGAGGACCTGATGTGGCAGCAGTTACTTCTGTCCGGGAACAAGCCAACGCCATCGCCTTCCCCGGCCATCAAGTGGCTGTCACCCAAGCGGCCGAAACAACCCCTCACTGTAGCCGAGGTGCCCAAGCCTGGGCCGGTTGTTCGGCTGAAACCAGCTGCCCCACCGATTGTGGTGGAACCTCCACCTCCACAACCGAAATCGGGGGCGCCGACCAAGGAATCTCGGTCAGGTCAGGGCCTGCCCCACAGGTTGTCGGTCACCCTCACTCCCGACCGTCCTCGGCAGGTGGAGGGTGGCTCAGGCCCCAGGCAGCTCTTCACAGACTCCTCGGAGTCCGACAACGACTCCTCCCTGTTCTCCAGGCCCATTGACCTGGAGTCTTCTGGGGGTCAGTCGATGGACGAAAGTCCATCGTCCTTCATGGGTTTGCTTCAGCTCATCTCAGAGTCCACCGGGATGCAGCTCGAGCCCGTATCCAAGTATCCCCTGACAGAGATACTGGACTGAGGGGATTCACCTACGGAGGCCTTTCCGGTGGCTGAAGCCATTGTTGGCCCAGCCTTGGAGCTCTGGCAGTGGCCTGCTTCCTGTCCTGCGCCTTCGGCCAGGATGGCCTGAAGTATCTGGTCCCTACCAACTCTTGCCCGGTTGAACACCTCTGCCGAGGGGTTGGTCACCGATCATGCTTTCCGCGAGTCTCGGGAATGCTAGGATGTGGATAAACCCCCGGCACAAGGAGTCCAAAAAGTTGGACTATGCCGAGCGCAAGGTGTATGCTGTGTCCTTCCTTGGCCTCTGCCAGGCCAGCTCGGCAGTGCTGATGGCACACTTCTCCCATGCCCTCATGGGCTCCCTGGATGAGGTGATCCCTCATCTCCCGGCCGACCTGCAGACCATGGTCCGACAGGTATGGGACCAGGGTAGGGCAGTGGCTAAGCAGCAGCTCCAAACGTGCTGGACATCGGAGACTCGTGTGCCAGATCGGTTGCGGCTGCGGTGGCCATGCGCTGCAGAGCATGGCTGAGGATATCCACCTTCACGGCGGATACCCTGCACAAACTGGTGGATGTCCCTTTCTTGGGGACCGACCTCTTCAGCCCTAGAGTGGAAGGTCACCTCCAACGGATCGAAAAGTCCAATGCAACTCTGGACTCTGTCACCTCTGTCCAGAAGAACAAAGGCCACTGACAGCAGCAGCACAAGTCCTTTCGTCCTTCTGTGCCTGCGGCACGTCCGGCCCAACAGCACCAACACCAGGGCCAGCAGTCTCACGCTTGGCATCCCAAACCCAAGCCTGCGGCTTCCTCCAACAGGAAGCAGGGAGGTAAAGGCCCAGGAGGTCCCTCAGCTGGTCCCTCCTCTAAGCCTGCCCAGTGACGGGTTGAGCGGTGTCGCCCCCAGCCCTGTCACTCTCCCCTGGGTTCCCCCCATGGGGGGATGGCTCCGCCACTTCCTTTCCGCTTGGTCCATTATCACCATGAATCATTGGGTTTTGGAGGTGGTAGGAAAGGGCCTGCCCCTGGAGTTCGAACAGGCCCTGCCCTTCCGAGCTATCGCCCCTCAGGGGGGCTATGGGGTCCGCAGCCTCGTTGTCAGCTCGCCGAACCGATATTGCCCTGCTCCTCGAAAAAGAGGTGATCAGGAAGGTGGTGGATCCTCCTCTAGACCTGGGGTTTGTGTCCAGGTACTTACTGGTCCCAAAACGGACAGGGGGCTGGTGCCCCATTCTCGACCTGCACGACCTGAACAAGTTCTTAAGGTCTCGGACCTTCAGGATGGTCACTCTGGCTCAGATAATCCCATCCTTGGAATGAGGCATGTGGTTCTGTTCTCTGGACCTTCAGGACGCATTCTTTCATGTCCCAATCCGTCCGTCCCACCAGAGATTCCTCCGCTTCAGAGTGGAGGGATCCCTTTATGAGTTCCAGGCCATGCCCTTCGGCCTTTCCCTAGCTCCCAGGGTCTTCACCAAATGCATGGCAATGGTAACAGCATTCCTGCGGTGCCAATGGGTCCGGGTGTACCCCTACCTGGATGACTGGCTGACTGGCTGATTGCAGCCCCCTCCAGAGCGGAGGTGGAGCAGTCCAGAGATCTGGCCCTCCAGATTTGCTCTCAGGTTGGCCTCCTCATCAACGAGGCCAAGTCGGAACTCGCGCCAAAGCAGGTGATGCAACTCATTGGGGCAGAGCTCGACTCTCTACGAGCCAGAGCACGGCTTCCAGTGGACAGGGCCGAGGTTCTTTCCTCCTTTGCCCAATCATTTCAGGTTGGGCAATCGCACCCTGCCCGGGACTTCCTGCGCCTCCTGGGCCTCATGGCAGCCTGCACCAGTGTGGTCCGTTGGGCCCGCTGGTACATGTGTCCCCTTCAATGGGGGCTGGTCAGCCAGTGATCACAGCACTTCGATCTGCTGGATCAGCTAGTGACAGTGACCCAGAGGATGTGGAACACTCTCCAGTGGTGGACCGTTCCAGCACATCTGCAGGAGGGCATCCTGTTTGTCTGCCCCGAGCCGATGGTCTCGCTATCGACCGATACCTCTCTGATGGGTTGGGGTGCCCATCTGGGGGAGTGCAGGGGTCCCCTCAGGGGTCCCGATGCCATATCATCCTGCTGGAGCTTCGAGTGGTTCATCTAGCCCTCACCGCCTTCACTCCGTTTCTACGGGGTCAAGTGGTTCAGGTCCAGACAGAGAATACCACGACCATGTACTACCTAAACCGCCAGGGCGGGACGCGCTCCATGTCTCTGTGCAGGGAAGCTCTGCACATTTGGTCACTTGTGTGCAACCTGGAGGTGGATCTCCTAGCTATTCACGTGGCAGGAGCCTCCAACACCCTGGCCGATGCCCTAAGCCAGATAGGGGCCGCGTTTCACAGGTGGTCTCTCCTGCCGGAGGTAGTGCAAGATCTGTTCTCCCACTGGGGCACGCCTCAGGTGGACCTGTTTGCCTCCAGGGAGAATGCGAAGCTGAGACTGTTTCATGCCCGCCACCCTCAGCAGGGCTCACACTGCAGGGAGATGCCTTCCCGAGACGGTGGACCCCGGGCCTCTTCTACGCCTTTCCCCCCATTTCCTTTGATCCACAAGGTGCTTCTCAAGGCGAGGAGGGACAAGGCGCAGGTGATTCTGGTAGCCCCAGACTGGCCCCTTCAGTTCTGGTATCCAGATCTCCTCAGTCTCAGCTCCAGGCTCCCGAGGTGGCTTCCAGCCCGCCCGGACCTGATCTCAGTCAATCAGGGGAAGGTATTCCATCTGGACCTTCAATCCCTGCACCTGACGGCCTGGTTCCTGAGCGGCTAGAGTTCCAGGCCTTGGGTCTTTCCGACGAGGACCTCAACGTTGTTGAGGCTTCCTGTAAGGAGTCGACCAGAAAATGCTATGCCTTCAAATGGAAGAGATTCTCCATTTGGTGTCAGGGCAAGGGCCTGGACCCTTCCTCCTGTTCCTTGGGAAGCATCCTGGACTACCTGTGGTCCCTTTCTCAGCAAGGGCTTTGGTCAACGACCCTTAAGGTGCACCTGGCAGCCATCTCTGCTTGCTGGGCGCAGGCCGGGAAGCAGTCGGTGGCGCAGGAAAAGGTGGTCGGGCGCTTTTTCAAAGGCCTTGATCACATATCCCCTTCGGTGCGAGAACCTCCACCTCCATGGGATCTACTGCTGGTATTGGCTAAGCTCATGGGCAAGCCATTCGAACCGATGCACAGGTGTGACATCTCTCACCTGTCATGGAAGACCGCCGTCTTGATGGCTATCACATCAGCCAGAAAGATGGAAGGCACTTTCCATCGAGTCTCCTTATCTGGTCTTCCACAGGGACAAGGTTGTCCTGCGCCCTCACCCGAAGTTCCATCTGAAGGTGGTGTCGGAGTTTCACCTTAACCAGGTTTTGACTCTGCTGGTGTTCTTCCCCAATCACACCTCAAAGGCCGAATGTAGGCTCCATACTTTGGACCCTAGAAGAGCGCTCAATTATTACAAGGAGCGGACGGCTGAAGTTCGGGGAGAGGTTCGCCAGCTGTTTGTCACCTACGCTGAAGCCGCACCTGGCAGATCTGCAGCCAAGTGGACAATAGGCAGGTGGGTTACCTCCTGCATAGATCTGTGCTATAGGTTGGCGGGCATGGAGCCTTCCAGAGGGATAAGAGCTCATTCTACCTGCCATATCGGTGCATCAGTGGCTGCTTCCAGGGATGTCCCTATCCAGGAAATCTGCAGGGCTGCTACCTGGAAGTCAGTACACACCTTCATCACCCACTACCACATCGACCTTGAGTCACGCCGGGATGCTGGTTTTGGGGCCTCGGTTCTCCAGTCTTTATTTCCCAAGCAGGGGGTGTGCACCTTGCCTCCCTCCTCCCGGAGAACTGCTTGGAGTCTGCCAGACAGTGTGGATGAACAACATATCCATGTCCCTAGAAATACAGGTTACTCACCTGTAACAGGAGTTCTAGGAATGGTATATGTTGTTCATCCACACGACCCACCCGACCTCCCCGGCTTCAACGCACAACCTGGCTTCCAGCGGGCTAGATCTGGCGTTATGGGGCAGAGCCGAGAGTTTTACCACACGGGTGAGTGGGAGGAGCCAGCTTGAAGACCTTCCAGCAAGATTTAAAGTGGCAAGGAACCTGCCAGACAGTGTGGATGAACAACATATACCATTCCTAGAACTTCTGTTACAGGTGAGTAACCTGTATTTATCCAGGCGGGCACCATTGAGCAAGGCTCATTTGCAAGGTGGACCTGGTCATGAATACATCAAAGTACAGTATAGAAGCAGGTATACAAAAAGCAATAATATACAAGGAAGAAAAAGTATATACAGTGTGTACAGTACAAGGTTGAAATAAAAAAAAAAAAGCATAATTTTACAATTGAAGTCAGCAGATGTACAGTTAACCATAGGCATACAGGGGTTATAAGCAGAGATCTTTTGAGTGAGGCAGCCAGCAACTACATACATAGGAGAAAGAGGCCGTGTATGGGGTGGCAGGTTAGAGAGGTAAAGAAGAGGAGAGAGATATACTGTATTACTGACAACTGGAGGAAAAATTGAGCTAAAACCACAGAAAGTGACAATGGCTGCCGTGTACTTGTTTATTATGATAATGATGGAGGAGGGGTAGATTACTGGATGGAGAAAAGGCCCACTTCCTTCCTGAGCATCCTCTGCCTCATCTCCGAGTCCACGGGGATGAAAATTGAGCCTGTCCTGAAGCGGACTCTCTATCCCCTTACAGAGATTCTGAAGTAAGGGGACTCTTCGATGGAGGCCTTTTCAGTGGCTGAGGTCTTTGCCGTCCAGCACTGAAGCTTTGGCAGCACACCGTGTCTTGTCCTGCGCCCTCTGCCTGGATGGCCTGCAAGTGTGCAGTGCCCATCGGTACCCTCTCAGGTTTTATGGAGAATCCCTTGGCTGAGGGTCTAGTGGCAGACTCCATGTTTTGGCACTCAGGCAATACCTGGGACATTGACAAGCCACACAAGAAGTTCAAGAAATTTGACCATGGTGTGAAAAACGTTTATGCTGCCTCCTCGTCCGGTCTATGTCAGGTGAGCGCAGCCATCTTGATGGCACACTTCTCCCACACCCTCTTGGGCTCTTTGGATGAGATTATTCCTCACTTGCATGTAGACCTCCAGACCACTGTCAATCAGTTCTGAGATCAGAACCAGGCTGCAGCAACTGCAAACTGCTCTGGATCTGGGGGATTCTTGTGCCTGCTCAGCGGTGTCCACAGTAGCCATGCACCATAGGGCTTGGCTGCAGATCTCAACCTTTACGACAGACACTCAGCACAAGCTGGTGAATATTTCTTGATCACCGACCTGTTTGGGCCCAGTGTTGAGGGTCACCTCCAGTGCATCAAGAAGTCCAGTGCCACCTTGAACTCTGTAACATCCACTCAAAAGGATCCCAAGGGCTGTAGACAACAAAAGTGCAAGCCCTTTCAGTCCTCCACTCCTGCAGCTAAACCAGCCCAGCATCAGTCTGCCCATCAGGCGCAGTCCTGGCGACCCAGGACCAAGACAGTGGCCTTGGTGGTTCGTAAGCCCAGAGGGAAGGGACCTGGTGGCTCCTCAGCCAGGTCCTCCTCCTCCATGCCTGATCAGTGACAGGATGGCGGGTGCCAGCCTCATACCCATCATGCCTCCGCTGGGTCCTGCTGTGGGGGGGCCAGCTCCACCACTTCCTTTCCACCTGGTCTGCTGTCACCATAGACAGGTGGGTTCTAGAAGTGGTTGATCAGGGTCTGCCTCTGGAATTTGAGCAATACCCTCCCAGCTGAGCCCATGCGTCACGGGTGGACTTGGTATCCACACACACTAAGTCTGCTCTTCGAGACAACACAGACCAACTCCTCCACGAGGAGGTTGTGGCCAAAGTAGTGGATCCTCCGGAACACCCAGGGTTTGTCTCCAGGTACTTCCTGGTGCTACAGCAGATATGGAGCTGGTGCCCCATTCTAGATCTGCACGACCTGTACAAGTTCTTTAGGTTGCACACCTTCAGAATGGTAACTCTGTCTCGGATCATACCATCTCTAGAGCACATGTGGTTCTAGGGATATGGATATGCTGTTCTTATGCACACGTCTTTGCAGTTGCCTTTCCCTTTAAGATCAACTAGAAGTCTTTAAGTTGGCTACTTCCACCCACCCTGGTGGTATGTCCCTCATCTTCACCCCTAGACACCAGATCTTCCTTTCCGCTTTGGAGAATCAGATTCCCTCCTTACCACTCCCACGTTGAGTAGGCCCTGGCACTGAAAGCTTCAGATTATTTACCAAAACTTACTCAAAGGAGTTTTACCACTATGATCTTCAACCACGATGGAGGACAAGTCCTCACCTGGGTTCCGCCGGTGCCCCTGCAGGCAGAAGATGTCTCGCACAGACCCCGCACACCATGTGCGTTTATTGTCTGGATCACGATCACGATACCCAGGCTTGCGATTGTTGTCACTCATTCTAGATGAATGTGTTATATGATCATCTCGCTGGAGTGCAGCTTGGCTGTCCGGAGAAACTGAACCTGCCGGTCAAATCTAAAGATGCCTGTTGGGTGGTCTGCACAGCTGTGGGGTTCGCCGAGCAATTGGAATAGATGAAGGCCTTCAAGGAGGAGGAGGCAGCTCGGGCCACTGATCAGTCATCTTCAGCTTCGATCTTCGTATCGCTCAGACTGGGCTCCACCTTTACAGGCTCCTTCAAGGAGTTGTGCCAGTCTCTCCCAACCAAGGGGTAGGACCTGTCTGCTTCACACAGCTCCTGTTCCCATAAAAGGGATAAGGATTCCAAGAAGTCAGGAGAGAAGAAGACTAGGCATTATCATTCTTGGGATCAAGAACTGTCTCAATCCCAGGAATCTCCAGTTTCGACTTCAGTCAAAACTGCAGCCTTGGCCACTGGCTTCACGGTGCCCCCATCAGGCCAGCCAGCTAAGACATGGGGTGGGGGGGGTGACCTGGTCGAAATTATTGTCGACGAATGAGTCTGGCAAAGTACAGGTACGTAAGATTTTACCATAACAGCAGATCTTCGAGAGGAGCTCTTGCAGCAGGTAACATCATTAGGACTATTCCGCCAGGCACTAGGACCCCACAGAAAAACTAGCTAGCAGTCCCAGGCAGGGGACCACCCCACAAATGTCGGCCCCCTGGCATCACCTCAGTTCACCCGACAGAAACCCAGCTGATAAACAGGATGGGGAACCGAGGAGGATCTCCCATCCCACAGAGAGAAGTACAGTTACATAACCTCAGGGGCAGGTGGGTGGGAAACCTACTGCTGCAAGAGCTGATCTGGAAGATCTACTGTTATGGTAAGTTCTTATGTAACTGTACTATCTTACTTCAAGGGGGGAGCTCTTGCAGCAGGTAACACCATTAGGACTGAGTCCCAAGCAGTACAAAAAAGGAGACCCAGGTCAGAAGGGTGGAGGACTGTAAAGCAAAGCCCTAGGTACACTTAGGAGAGGAGTCCCTGAAGGACAGCTTGGCCGAAACCTGCTTTCCTTCTGCAGGTAATGTCCAGACTGTAGTGCCTGACAAAAGTGTGGCCTGAACTCCAAGTGGCAGCTGCACAGAGATCTGCTGCAGAAACAGTCCTGAGGGACACAAAGGACGTGGCGACTTCTCTGGTGGAATGACCCTTGACCAGTCTCAGTAAGGGTTTGTCGTACTTCTGGTAACAGAAAGTAATACAATTGACCAGCCACTTGGCCAGTGTTCGCTTGGTCATAGGAGCCCCAAGTAATCTGTGGGTGAAAGAAGTAACTGGTCAGTCTTACTGGAGGAACGAACAGTCTACATCATAATGAAGAATTATATGTACATCCAGAGTATGTAACAAGGCCTTCCCTCTGTTCAAGTACTCTTTGTAGTAAACTGGTAGCTGTATGTTGTAATTTAAAGTAACTGCAGACACAGCCTTCGGAAGAAACTTGGGGTTTGTCCGCAGGGCTACTCTGTTCCTGTGAAAAAGAAGATAAGTCTCTTTACACGTCAGAGCCTGCAGCTTGGAAATCCTCCGAGCGGAAGTAATGGCAACTAAAAACAATGCTTTCCAAGAGAGGACGTGAAGCTTGCAGCTTGCATCTGGCTCAAAGGGAGGCAAAGTAAGCTTTTTAATACAACAAGAAGGTCCCAAGGAGGAACAGGGTCCCTCCTAGGGGGTTTGATATGCAAGATGCCTCTTAAAAAGGTCTTGCATTAGTCCATTTGTGCCAGAGCTTTCCCATCCTGTGGTGCGTGATAAGTCGAAAGTGCACAGAGATGCACCTTAATGGACAAGTAGCTGAGACCCGTGTCCGATAGGGAAAGAAGGTACTCTAGCACGGATTCCACTGGACAGCGGAAGGCATCTAGGGAATGGGTAGATGACCACAAGTAGAAATACTTCCACTTCATGGCATAATCTGCCCTAGTAGAGGGTTTCCTCAATGCCATGAGAGTCTCTGCCACCCTGAGGGATACTCTGAATCTGTCCCTGACCAAGTCTGCAGGAGTCATACATGCGGATGCAGACAGAAGATCTGGATACAATCTGTCCCCCTGCTCCTGGGAGAGCAAGTGAGTGGACAGGGGTAATGGGACCGGCGGTTCCGATACCAGTTGTTGCAGCAGCAGGAACAAAATCTGTCGAGGCCAGAAGGGCACTACCAGAATCATGTGAGTATGCAATTTGAGCAGTATCCTCCGGAGAAGCAGAAAGGGAGGAAAGGCATACAGGAACCTCTCTGTCCAGGAGAGGGACAATGCATCATGCCAGAAAACACCAGGCCCTGGATTTAGCAAGCAGAAATTGGGTTGTTCAGCATTGTGTGGGGACTCAAAGAGGTCCAGTTCTGGCTGGCCTCATCTTCCGAAGAGGTTGTCTGCGAATTCTTGTAGAAACTCCCATTCATGGCTGAGAGCAAGAGTGGCTTAGGCTGTCTGCGAGGACGTTATGAATCCCTTGTACATGAACTGCTGTGATTTCCAGGTTGTGATCCACTGCCCAATACCAAACTCGCCTGGCCTCCCTGCATAGGGGTTAAGAATAAGTGCCCCCTTGCTTCTTGAGATAGAAGACTACTGGAGTGTTGTCTGACTGTACCAACCAGGGCCTAGGTGAGGGTACCCCTTGGAATGCCTGCAAGGTGTTCAGGATGGCTCTCATCTCCAGGACATTTATATGGAGAGCACGTTCTGCCGAGGTCCAAGAGCCCCTCATCTGGTGGAATTACAGATGCTCCCCCAGCTCGTCCCAGAGACATCTGTCATTAGAATTTGCTGAGGACTGGGATGTTGAAAGGGAACCCCGATGTCGAGCCAGGGTGACCCACCAATCCAGAGACCAAAGGAGCACAGCAGAGGCTTAGATTGGATGATCAGGGTCATTCGTGCCTTGATCCCGTTGAACTCTGAGAGTCCACTGTAAGGCCCTCATGTGCAGGCGAGTGAGGGGAACTGTTACGATGGCTGCAGCCATAAGGCCTAGGAGTTGAAACACCACTCTGTCTGGGAATGGATTGGTAGCCGTTACCCTTCAAGTGACTGCCCTCAGTCTGCTTACTTTGTCATTGGGAAGGAAGATCCTTCCTTGGACGGTGTCCAGGACAGCCCCAATGTACTGCAGTCTCTGAGTAGGCCAGGGGAATGACTTGGAGAGATTTAGAGCGATGCCCAAGACCCGAAACAGGCTGAAAGTTTCCATTAGCGACTGTCACAGCTGGTCCTCTGAGGTTGCTGTAAGCAGTCAGTCATCCAGGTAGGGGTAAACAAAATAACCCCTTCTGAAGTTTGCCACCACTATGGGCAGGCACGTGAAGACTTGACCCTCGGTGCCAAAGAAAGGCGGACTGGCAGCAGCTTGAACTGGTAGTGCTTTTCTTGGGAGGTGAAGCAGAGATACTTTCTGTGGGACAGCAGGATTTTTATGTGCATATAAGCATCCTGCATGTCCAGGGAGCAGAGCCAGTCTCCTTGGTGGATCATGGGCAAGAGGCCAGGCAGTGTCACCATCCTGAACCTTCTGTCCTCTATGAATGTGTTCAGTTGATTCAGATCTAGAATGGGACGAAAGTCCCCTGTCTTCTTTGAGACTAGGAAGAAGTGGGAGCAGTATCCCATGCCTCTTTGGCCTAGGGGTACTAACTGAATTGCCCTTTTCACGAGCAGGGCCTGGATCTCTGCCCGTAGGGGGAGCTGCATGGAATGGGAAGCAGTGAGAAGGAATGGGTGGGCTGTCCAGTGGGATCTGGGTGAACTCCAGAGCATACTCTTTCGATAATCTGGGGGACCCACTGGTCTGTGGTGATACTGAACTATCCTTTGAGGTAGAGGGAGAACATCCCTCCTACAGCCTCCCCTTGAGCCTCCACCAGTGGAGGGGGGGCTGGCAGGGAGTCAGGCCTAGGGGGAAGGGGTAGGTAAAGGAACTTTGGTGTTCTTGGCACTTTTTGGGTCCGGGGCACCTGAAGGAAGGAGAGGGACTCATCGCTTGAATTCCCCTTTTTGCTGCCAATGCCTACCTTGCTGACCTTGATTTTTGTGAAAGGAACGGTGTCGAGCAGTAGCAGGTTCCAACTAGTACATTCTGTGTACATCAGAAACTGCCTTCCTTGAGTCTTGCAGCCCTGTGATAAGCTTTTCAGTATCTGGGCCGAAGGGAACCAGCCCTTGAAAGGGTGCGTCCAAGATGGCATCTTGTAGGTCCTGTAGAAACCCTGAAACCCACAACCAGGCATGTCTCCTCATGCACACCCGTTGCTGTTGCTCTGGCAGCTGTGTCAGCAGAGTCGTAAGAACTCCGTAAGACATGGCTGCCAACATCAATGCCTGACTAAATGACAGCCATGATTTCAGACTTGTTGTCTGAGTTTGGTTGGGCCTTGACCAGGTCTAATGCCTTGTTCCATAAAGATTTTTGTTACAAGACCATATGCGCCAAAAAATTTAGCAACCTTGACAATACAGGTGGCTGAGGAGTAGACCTTATGGCCTATTTGATCCAGCTTTTTGGACTTTTTAAACCAGGAGAGGCACACTAAGCTGAAAGCTTGTTTAAATGTGCGACCTGGAAGCACAAGGAAATTGTGACTTGCTCAGGGTCATACAATATGCAAGTGGGGGCTGTGGGATTCAAATCAAGGTCTCCAGGTTTGCAGCTTAGAGCCTTAAACCACTGCGCTATACTGCCTCCTTAGATGGGATCTGGAGGTTGGGAATTCATGTTCTTGTGCTGTTGCACTCTATGATGTGCTGCTGTGAGCACCATGGAGTCCTCCTTCAGCTGTTTGCTGAGGTGAGACTCCCCTTTCGGAGTTTTCTATAACCTGTCCACCTTACTGAGGACTGCGGCAGTGGTGGACAGATGTTTCCAAGCTAATTTGGTAACATCCTGAAAAACCTCAACTAGAGGGGGATGACTAGTTTCATGTCATTCGCCCCAAGGAACTTGGCCAGGCGGCATGCGGGGTCAAGCTCCTCTGTGTCTTATTGGTTGAGGAACTGGATGTGCTGCATTAAATCAAGGAAGGACTGATCATCCAGAGGGGACTTCAGAGAAATCCCTCTTGAGATCTGTAGAGGGCAAAGGCAACTCATCCTCTGAGGAGTAATAGAAGGAGCCTCCTGCTTCTTCCCCTGAGGAAGTGTGTGGGCGTCCCCTGGAAGAGGGTATGGACAACTGGTGTCTCCTGCAATCAGTGGAAGCTGGAAACCCCCATTTGTCAGCATCGGATGACTGGCATATTTGTTTTAGTCTTTGAGGTGAGGATTTGTTTGGTGGGAGTCCTGTAGGAGTA
This sequence comes from Neoceratodus forsteri, assembly GCA_016271365.2. Taxonomy (NCBI): domain Eukaryota; kingdom Metazoa; phylum Chordata; order Ceratodontiformes; family Ceratodontidae; genus Neoceratodus; species Neoceratodus forsteri. The sequence goes on from CM057449.1 coordinate 744,372,567, forward strand.
GGGGACGGCTCCTGTGGCTTCTGTAGCAAGTCCCTTTTCCCTTTTAATGGTATTCCACTAAGAGTTAAACAGTGCCCCCACCTCTGCCAGTGGGATGACAGGCTGTTCCGGCGGTGGGGTGGGGACATTTGAGGGGCCCAGCGACAGCCCTGTGGGTGTGTTCTGTGCTGTCGTATGATCCCCAGACTCTGTGTCATCAGGCATTGTGGCGGATGGGGCCTTCTCTGACAGAGCAGAACCCCCTTGAGGCCTGGCATCCAGCTCCTTGGGTGGAGGCAGAGGGCTTGACTGATGGTCTACAGTCCCGGACGTCTGGTTTTTAGGCATTTGACCTGTCGCATGATCTGATGGATGCTTTGTTGGAGCAGACAGCCACTGTGGTGGCGATGCCAAGTCAGAAGGTCCCATGGTCTGTCCACCTTCAGAGGCAGACGTCACCCTTTCCTTTGGTGGAGGAGGCTTCTGATGCTTATCCGCCTCCTGGCATCTAGAGGAGTCCCCTTCTCCTTGTGCCTATCAGATGACCCTGAAGCTTTACGGGTGGCAGAGTCCATTTTGCTGCGCGAAGCAAAATCCTGTCCCTCTGGCTTCGTCCCATGCAACTGCTTGTGAGGCCTAAGAGCCAGGGACATGGCCGAAATGAACCCCCATGGCTAGAAGACTCTGCCCAGAGAATGGGAGGAGGTGGTGGCCTTTTTAGCAGAAACCCCGGGAAGAGATAAGAAACTGGGGGGAACGGATTCCAACTTCCCACCAGAGGTAGAGGATGCAGAGGTCTTAAGAGGGGACCTAGGGCAGTACTCTGACCTGGCTGTATCTTTCTCCCTGTGGTGGTGTTTCCCACCCCATTCTCTTCTCTCTGGGAGAGGAGTCCCTAGCTGAAGAGGAGGACCTGTGTCCGGAATTGGTCCTCTGCACAGTGACCACTTGCTGCTCTAGGAGGTAGGCTTTGAGAGTCTTTAAAGTGGAGGATCCAAGTTTTATTATTAAACTTCTGGCAGTGATGGCATTCATCTGGCTTGTGACCCAGGCCCAAGCAGATTAAGCAGGCTGAGTGGCCATCTCTCACCAGGATCTGCTTGCCGCATACACACACTTTGACTTCTGCTGTGTAGATGGGGAAGACATACGCTAAAAGATGAGGAATTGGAAACAAAATGAACAGTAACTGCATGAGGCTCAAAATGGCGGTGAACTGTGATAGAGGCATCCGTGGAGCTGATACTAGTGGGTCAACAGCAGGAAAAGAACCCGAGGAGGTGCTGGGGGACTGACCTGTTTATGCCATGAGGGACATCAGGGTGGGGCCAATGTCAGGGGCAGTCCCCCACCTGGGACTGCTAGCTAGAAGTCCTAATGGTGTTACCTGCTGCAAGAGCTCCCCCCTCAAAGTAAGATCTCCCTGTTCAGGACTCCAGTCCTGACTGGACCCACTGAGGAGGACATCCAGCCTGCTGGGAACCTCTTCATAGTCCCTGACCATGACCTGGAGGAGCCGTGGCTTTCTCTGGCTCCTTCTGAACACCCCTGTCGGTCACCATGGCGGTCAAGCACTAGGTCTCGATCATCTTCGACAGACTGGTCAAAAAGAACTCACAAACGCCACTCAGGGTGTTCCAAAAAGTGGCACCACTGCTATTCACCCTCATCCTCCTCGAAAGAGAAGAGGCTGCGGCACAAATGGTGTCGATGCTGCGAGGATCTCGTGGCAACAGTTGATGTTGGCCAATCTGAAGTCGACTCCTGCTTCTGCACTGGCAATCACATGGCTGTCACCCTCTAGGCTGACACCGACTCCTCCGGAGCGGGCCAAAACCAGCATTTCTGCTAATTATGGTGGAGCCACCTCCTAAGCAGCCTCCTTCGAGGGCTCCTTTCAGGGATTCTTGACCCACTAAGGGCCTCCGCACAGGCTTTCAGTCACTGTTACTCCCGACCGTCTGCGGTGGGTCAAAGGTGACACAGGTGGTCGGCCGATCTATCCGGAGTCCAAGGACTCTTCTCTACACTCTTGTCCACTCGAGGTTTTGCTTGGGGATCTCTCGATAGAGGAGGGTCCCATGTCCTTCATGGGCATTCTTCATCTCATCTCCGAATCCATGGGAATGCCTTTGGAGCCTGTCCAAAAACTGGCTCGATATCCCCTGATAGACATTTTGGATGAAGGGGATTCTCCAGCAGAGGCCTTCCCAATGGCCGAAGCCATTGTTGACCCGGCCCTGGAACTTTGGCAGCACCCTGCCTCTTGCTCTGCACCATCAGCTCGGATAGCTCACAGGTATGCGGTCCCTATCAGCTCCCTGCCAGGATTTACAGAGCACCCCTCAGCCATGGGGTTGGTGACCGACTCCATGTTTTGGTGCTCGGGCAATTCAGAAGACACTGATAGACCTCTGGACAAAGTGTCCAAAAAAACTGGACCACTCTGCCAGTAAAGTCTGTGCTGCCTCTTCGCTTGGTCTGTGTCAGGTGAGCTCGGCTGTCATCATGGCATACTTCCCCCATGCCCTTTTGAGCTCTCTAGACAAGGCGCTTCCCCATCTCCCCATGGACCTCTTGACTATGGTCAAGCAGGTTCAGGATCAAGGTTGGGCTGTGGCAAAATAACAACTGCAGATGGCTGTGGATATGGGGGACTCCTGTGCCCATTCAGTGGTGGCCGCAGAAGCCATGTGCTGTAATGCGTGGCTGAGGGTCTCAACCTTTACGACAGACACCCAGCAGAAACTGGTAGATGTATCCTTCCCGGGCACCGACTTGTTCGGTCCAGGGGTGAATGGTCATCTTCAGCGCATCAAGAAGTCCATTGCCACCTTGGACTCCATTGCTTCTGCCCAGAAGAAATCTCAGGGTTCCAAGTCGCAGAAGCGCAAGTCCTTTCGGCTTTCTATCCCTGAGGCCAAGCAGGCCCAGTAGAAATCTGGGCAGCAGCAGCAGGTTCAGTCTTGGTGCCCTTGGCCCAAGTCGAGTGCTTCAGCGGCCCAGAAGGGTTCCAGTGGATTCCCAGCCGGATCCTCCTCCTCCAATACCACACAGTGATCGGATGGGGTGACCACCCCATGCCCATCGCGTCTCCTCTGGGTCCTACTGTGGGGGGCCAGCTCCACCACTTCCTTTCCGCCCTGTTTGCTGTTGCAATGAAGAGGTGGGTATTGGAAGTGGTCAGTCAGGGTCTGCCTCTGGAATTCAAGCAGTACCCACCAAGCCGAGCTGGTGCCCCATGGGAGGAGAAGCTGTGAACACTCAGTCAGCTCTCCAAGATGACATCGCCGAACTCTTCCGCAAGGAGGTAGTGGTCAGAGTCGCGGATCACCCTGTGAACCCAGAGTTTGTTCCCAGGTACTTCCTGGTCCCGAAATGGATGGGGTCTGGTGCCCCATTTTAGATCTGCATGAGCTAAACACGTTTTTCAGGTCTCGCACATTCAGGATGGCAACTCTGACTCAAATCATAGCATCTCTCGAGCAGAACATGTGGTTTTGCACTCTGGATCTGCAGGATGCATTCTTTCAAGTCCCAATCCATCCGCCACAACAAAGGTTCCTCCGTTTCCAAGCAAGTTCCGAGCTATGCTGTTTGGCCTGTCATCAGCTCCCAGGGTCTTCACCAAATGCATTGCAGTGGTGGCAGCCCATCTTCGACGTTGAGGGTCAGGGTGTACCCCTATGTGGATGATTGGCTTGTAGAGGGTCCCTCCAGACAGGAGGTGGAGAGGTCCAGGGACCTGGCCCTCCAGACCTTCATAGACCTTGGCCTCCTGGTCAATGAGGCCAAGTCGGAATTCATGCCTTCGCAGGTGATCTGCTTCATCAGGGCAGAGCTTGACTCTTGCCGAGCCAGAGCCAGGCTCCTGGTGGACAGGGAGGAGGTTCTGTCCTCCTTTGCCCAATCATTCCTGGTTGGGCACTTGTGCCCTGCCTGGGACTTCCTGTGACTTCTGGGTTACAAGGCAGACTGCACCTCTGTGGTCCAATGGGCCTGGTGGCATATGCACCCCCTTCAGTGGGAGTTGGCCAGCCAGTGGACTCGGCAACTAGTTCAATTCAACCAACTGGTTACTCTGACTCAGAAGATGTGGGACGCTCTCCAGTGGTGGACCATCCTGTATCTTCTGCAGGAAGCGATCTCATTTGTCTGCCGTGAGCAGACGGTCATCTTGATGACTAATGCCTCTTTCATGGGCTGGGATACCCAAATTTGGGACCACAGAGGCCACGGGCTGTGGACCCTTGAGAAATTCTGATGACACATCAACCTGCTGGAGCTCCGAGCAGTCCAGCTGGCACTGACTGCCTTTGCTCTGTTCCTTCGGAGTCAAGTAGTTCAATTCCAGATGAACACCACCACTACCTTGTACTGTCTCAACAAACAGGGTGGCGTGCACTCCCAGCCTCTGTGCAGGGAAGCTCCCTGCATCTGGACCCTCATGAGCCGGCTGGAGGTGGATCTCCAAGCCATTCATGTGGCAAGAGCCTCTAATCAGCTGGCAGATGCCCTCAGCCAAGTGTGTGAATCATCCCACGAGTGGTCTCTCCATCCAGAGGTAAGACACAACATGTTCTCCCAGTGGGGCACCCCTCAAGTGGACCTGTTTGCCTCCAGGGAGAATGCAAAGTTGAGGCTATTTTGTGCCCGCCCCCCCCTCTTCGGCAGAGCTCACTGCAGGGGGATGCCTTCTCGAAGCCATGGACCCCAGGCCTCTTTTATGCTTTCCCTCAACTTCCCTTGGTCCACAAGGTGCTCCTCAAGGTCAGGAGGGACAAGGTACAGATGATGCTGGTGGTTCTGGACTCATCCCGCCAGTTTTAGTACCCCGATCTCCTCAGCATCAGGCTCCCAAGGTGTCTTCCAGCACGTCCAGACCTGTTCTTCAATCAACTCACTGTGGTTGAGGCATCTAGGAAGGAATTTTCCAGGAAGCACTATGCCTTCAAGTGGAAGAGATTCTCCATTTGGCATCAGGGCAAGGGGCTGGACCCTTTGTCTTGTCCAGTGGCTAGCATTCTAGACTACCTCTGGTCTCTTTCCAAAGGGGGTCTTTCGGTTGACGATCCTTAAGGTGCACCTGGCAGCTATCTCTGCTTACCAGGCGAAGGCTGGTCAGCAGACATTGGAACAGGAGAAGGTGGTCAGGCACTTTTCAAAGGCCTCAATCACATTTCCCCTCCAGTGCATGAACCACCACCACCACCACTGTGTGATCTACTGCTGATACTGGCAAAGCTCATGGGCAAGCCATTTGAATCAATGCACAGGTGTGAGATGTCACACTTGTCAGGGAAGACCACCTTCCTGGTGGCTATCACGTCAGCCAGAAGGATTGGGGAGCTCCAGGTGCTCTCTGTTGTCTCCTAATTTGATTTTCCACAGGAACAAGGCTGTCCTGCGCTCCAACCCAAAGTTCCTTCGAAGGTTGTGTAGGGGAGTTTGAATCTAGTCTAGGGGCCCATGTACCCTGCATCCATATAAGAGTTCGAAGTGGGAAACCCTGCAACTCTTGGGGAACCTTCCTGTATGCGAACAACAGGTGGGGAAGGTATTTCTCCCAGTCCCTCCCATGCTATTCAGCAAATGCTTGGAACATTGATTTTAGGGTACCATTAAACCTTTCCACAAGCCCATTGACTTGCATCTCTGCACTACCCCACGCTTCTCCCATGTACACTTCATCAGGTCCAACATAAAGGAGCCCCCTTTATCATTGATAACCTCCTGTGGAAACCCGAGATAGGAAAAAATTCCTAGCAAGGCATCTGCCACTTTGTCCTTAGTGAGGATAGGGTGACTGCCTCTGGGTACTGGGTGGCATAATCCACCACTGTTCAGATAAACCTCTTCCAGGAGGAGCTGGGGGTATTCAAAGGCCCCACAGTATCCGTTCCTACCCTCTGGAATGGCTCCTCCACTATGGGTAAGGGAATTAGGACAGTTTGGGTTTTACTTACCTGCCTTCCCTATTTCTTGGCATTGGTGACAAGACTTGCAATATTCCTTCACCAGCTGGATGAAGTTGGGCCAATAGAAATTCTGGGCCAATCGCTGCATAGTGTGCGCGATTCCCAGATGTCTAGATGTGGGGATATCATGAGCAGTCTTGAGCAACTGCTCACGGTACCCCTGGGGAATGACGAGCTGCTTGCCCATCACCCCTCCCTCTGTCCTTACATCCTGCAGATACAGCAGTCCATTGTCTGAATACAATCTGTGTCTCCCGTCACCTCCCTGTGTGCCGTCAAATTCTGCACATGCCCTCAGATCTCTAAACTAGGTGTGGGAATAGATAACACACAACACAGCAGAGTTGCTTTTAAAACACAAAGTTTCTCTGTGAATTTTATTTTCTCAATAAAAGCAGTAACTCTGAATAAAAAAAAATTAAAATAATAACCTAGCTCACATTGAGCTCCAGCTCTACTCTCCCCTAGTAGCGCTGCCTCTACCACAGAATGGATATACTTGCTTCAGTTATTCCACTATCATCTGTGCACGTACAAACTGTTTTACTTGCATTCAGTACTGCTCTCTATGCTCACCTACTTCAACTGAAAACATGAGGTGCTTTTATCCTCTCGGTTACATCACAGGCATCACATGGCCTATTGATCCACCCCTATACTAATACAGGAAGATCTTACTTCTAGAGGGCTCTTTCAGTAGGTACTCACAAGTAGGACTAAGCCACCAGGCGTTAGGACCACGTGGAAAAATTCTAGCTAGCAGTGTCTGGTGGTGGACCGCCCCCAGACATCATGTGATGGACATCAGCGTGACACTATATAAGGAGCAGTCCCCACGCGCGCCTTCCAGTTCTTTCCCGCCGTCAACTTGTGCACGTCTGACCTCGTGGAAGAACGCTGCTATTGTTGAAACCATCTTGGATGAGTATTATTGAAATAGTTTTACTATTAATTAACAAAAGTTGTCGTGTATGTTGTCTCAGATGCCTTTAGAATTGCACAAGAACAAGTGCGACTCCAGTGGAACTCAGCTCCCTCACAAAGACGGTCATTCCCTCTGCCTTTTTTGCCTGGGCCCAGGCCATAAGGTATAAGGGTGCGAGCATTGCCAGAAGTTTAACGCAACCACATGTAAATGTAGGCAGCAGTCTCTTGAGGCCCATCTTTTAAAAGAAAAAATGGCTACTATGGAGAAGGAGCTGAAGAAACTCAGGCAATCGTCATTCTCTCTGGAGGGCCATCATAAGAAGAAGGACAAGGAGAGACATCAGGACAGGGAAGGGTCTCCAGCCAATCTGCCACCTCCCACTGGAGTCGTGGCCCTTCAGGTAACATCCCCTCTGGGGGATTCGCCTTCGACAACCACTTTGGTGGCTACCAAATGGCAATCCACCCACTCATCCGGCCCGGGCTCGGGACCAATGGGAGCCTCCCGAGATCAGGAGGCACCCACCTCCTCTACGGCCTCCAAGATTTCAAAACCTATTGGTACAAGTGGGACTGGTAAGTCGAGTTCCTGCTCCACCAGTACTCGCATGGCTGTGGCTGCTAAGCCACCCGTCAGCTCCCTCTGATGGACGCCCAGCCTTGGATCCTCTGCCAGACCCCAATAACTGACCTGATAGAGGTGACAGCTCAGCTGATGTTAGATACGTAGCTGACGAAGGACACTACTCCTTCCTCTCCCTTACTGCTGGCAGAAGCAGTACCTTCGGCGTCCCCTGTGGGGCATGCGGAGGTAGGAGAGCACCTGCCGACAGGGGTCTCGTCAACCCCTCCACTGGTGCCTCAAACACCAGAGCCAGTGCTGGACCAGGCGATAGTTCCTCCGAACCCCTCAGGCAATTCAGTCTGGAAAGGCCCTCCATCGGGCCAGACACCAGGACCTTCAGGACCCTGTCATCCACCTCTTCCATCAGGGCCTTCTGAGCACCCCATGGAATGTGGTACAGACCTGACGATTTCTCTGGCAGGGCCTTCGGCCCCTCTTTCTGGCCCTTCTCCAGGACCACCTGGAAATCCTTACGGACATCAGTCTCCAGGCTACCTTCCTCAGTACTCAACGCCAGGATACCCAATGCCACAGTATCTGGCATCAGGATGCCATGTGCCAGGCTACCCTCCGTCAGGTCTTAACTATCCTTACTACAGGTACCCTGGCTTTGGGTTTAATAACCCTCCACCCCAGCCTCAAGTGGATGTTCAAGTGGTCCTTAAGCACTGGTGGCCAGAAGCTAAGTCACAGCTCACATCGGAGCTGGAGAGACGTCAGCCACTGATGGCCCCTACGCCAGCTCTAAGGCCTCCTGAGTCAGATCCTTCCCCATCATCCGGCCCCAAGGGCCCGACACAGGCCAGTCATCCAGATTCTAACCTTAGGCCTTGGGAGTTTTCCAGGCTCGCAGAACTGCTGCTTCTGGCCATCAGCTCCCCTGGTGAACACGATCCCTCAGACTCAGATAGAGACATGGTCCATTCCGACTCAGACGTGGAAACACCCACACCAGATGACCAGAAACCAAAGGATTCTACCAAATCCCCTTCAGAGGATCCTTCCTTCTTGGAGCACCTAAGAAAGATCCCAGCAGTCTACAATTGGCACACAGTTGCCCAGGACCTGCAGAGGCTGGCAGCTCATTTAGATTTGGCCGATTCCTCCCCAAATCTCATTCCACCCTGGATTGAACCATATGAGGATTTGATCACCGCTATATGGAAGCAGTTGTCTCTGGCCCCAGTAACCAGAAAGGCTGATAGACTTTATCAGTCTCCAGATGATAAAGACTTCCTCAGTCTGCATCCTAAGGCCGATTCAGTGGTCATTAGTGTGGCCCATGTTAGGTCTGCTAAACCCAAACACCTTAGTGCTTCCCCCCGATAAAGAATCTAAAATTCTGGATCAGTATGGGAGAAAGATTTACTCTTCCTCCACTTTGGGAATCCGAGCATTAGACTACGTCACCGAAATGGGGGACTACCAAAAATCTGTCCTAGGTCAGCTGGAATCCAAGGTGGACTCTCTTCAAGACTCTACCCTAAAGGACGAAATAGCAGATCTAGTATGGTTGCCTTGATCCTCTTGTCGTCACATGTTGGTTGCCACTTACGATGCAGTGCATGCTGCAGGTAGGGGCTCAGCTACTGCGGTTAGTCTTAAGATGTCATGTCTGGCTGCAGATCTCAGGCCTGGCACCAGAGGTCCAGTCGGCCATACAGGATGCTCCCTTTAGAGGGTCAGTCCTTTTCAGTGGGGACGTAAAGGATATAATCACTGAACTCCAAGATAAGGGCAAGGCCCTGTGTTCGATACAATTTATGTACAAGCCTCCACAGAAGCAGAAAGCCATTTCGGAGGCAGCAACGTCGCCAACAAAGACCAAATCAGAATTGACGTCAGAACAAACGTTGAGCAACCTCAGCCACTAGAGCCCTCCCCCGGCTAAGTCCCATAAAACCTCGGGAGCTGCGGTCTCGGCCTTGCCCTCCACCTCCTGACTCCTTAAACCTCCCACCTCCAGTGGTATGCTTTCCAGAGTAGCCAGTAGGGGGCAGGTTCTCCTATCACCAACCAGAGTGGGAGAGAATAACAGACACATGGGTTCTCCAACTGGTGGCAAAATGTCATTCAGTAGAATTCATAGAAAGACCCCCAAGAAGATCTCATGGTCATTCATCCTACCCACCCAACCACCTACCCTCGGTGAGAGAGGAAATCACGTCCTTGCTGGGAAAGGCAGCAATAGAGCTAGTTCTCGTAAAGCATCAGGGAAAAATATATTATTCTCATTTCTTCCTTGTTCCCAAGAAGACAGGCAACCTCAGACCAGTTCTAGATCTGAGTTCTCTGAATCTCTTGTTCAATACAAGAGGTTCAGAATGCTGTCTCTTCCCAGCCTACTTCCTCTCTTACAGAAGGGTCAGTGGCTCTGTGCTCTGGACATGCAGGATGCTTACCTGCACATCCCGATCTGTCCACCACATCGCAAATTCCTCCACTTCTGTTTTCAGGGGGAGCATTTCCAGTTCAAAGCACTACCCTTTGGCCTTTCCTCACCTCCCAGGGTATTCACGAAATGCCTTGCAGTGGTGGCAGCCTTTTTGCACAGGCAGGGGGTCCAAGTTTTTCCCTACCTGGACGACGGGCCGATATCAGCCTTTTCCAGGGACACCCTAGTCAAGGATCTGCACCTTACCCTGGACACTTTCTATCTGGTGGGAATTACAGTCAGTTATGCCAAATCCCACCTAGTCCCTTCCCAGCAGCTCCAATTTATTCGGGCAGTTTTGGACATGGTGCAGGGCAAGGCTTTCCTACCGCAAGACAGGATATCTACCTTGCAGCACCAGGCACAAATGGTGGTCTCACTGAAGAGGCTACCAGCCAGATCAGTCCTGTGACTATTGGGGCTCATGGCAGCAGCCATCCCTTTGGTTCCCCTGGCCAGACTCCACATGAGAGTTAAGTGGACCCTTAGAGTCTAGTGGGACCAGAGGGCAGACAAACTGAACCACAAGGTTATGTTCTCGGGTCCAATGGCAAACAATCTCTTGTGGTGGTTCAAACAGGACAACCTCTCCAAAGGGGTTCCATTCTGATCAGATAATCCCTCACAAACCCTGATGACAGATGCTTCAGGTCTAGGTTGAGGAGCACATCTGGGTCCTCACAAGACACAAGGTCTTTGATCCCACACAGAACTCTCTCTTCATATCAACATACTCAAGATGAGAGCAATGTTGTATGCGTTCGAGGCCTTTCACCACCTCATTCATCTAGGTCATCTTATGATTCAGCCAGACAACATGTGCGTAGTCTGGTACATAAACAGGGCAGAATCCACTCTTACCCCCTTTGCAGGGCAGTAATGAGAGTGTGGTACTGGGCGGTCGACCACAACATTCATCTGACAACAGTACATGTGCCAGGTGTCCAAAACACCCTGGCAGATGCACTTAGCCACACACAAGTGGGAGCTTAGACAGTTGGTGGTAAACGAAGTCTTCGCAAAGTTGAGAAGACCTCAAATAGATCTGTTCACCTCCCCATTCAATGCAAAACTACCAACCTTCTGCTTACTTGCTCCAGGGCGTGGTGTTTTCTGGCAAGACGCGTTGTCTCTTTGCTGAAAGGGGAGGTTCATGTATACCTTCCCTCCACTTTCTTAATCCAGAGAGTTCTAATGAAACTGCAGCCAAAGAGAGCTCAAATGATCCTCATTGCTTCCTTCTGGCTGAGACAAATTTGGTTCTCTCTACTGCAACAACTATCAGTGGAACCTCCCTTTCCACTGCCGGTTTCATAGGATCTCGACTCAGGAACAGGGGACCTTGGTTCATCCAGATCTCAAGTCCCTTCATCTGCACACATGGCTCCTACTGACAGCTGGTGCCTGCTTCGGGGTTTCCCCGAGGGTAGCACAGGTCTTGGTAGAGGCCAGGAAGCCTTCCACTAGAGCTACATATGCCATGAAATGGAAAAGTCTTTCCATCTGGGCAGATTCAAAAGGGACTGGACCCTTTTCCTGTTCAGTCACAAAGGTCTTAGACTACATGCTGCACCTTTATGACTTAGATCTTAGTTATTTGACCCTAAAGGTCCATTTTTTGGCCATTTCTCTCTGTAGTATCCCAATAGGACAAAAGACTTTGGCACAGTTGGAGGTATCCAAAACCATTCTTAGAGGGATTCTTTACCTGAAGCCCCCAATGAGGAGTCCTGCTCCTCCTTAGGACCTAAACTTCATTCTCAAAAAGCTCATCCTGCCACCCTTTGAGCCACAGTGAGTATGGATATGCGCTACCTCTCCCGGAAAGTGCTTTTCCTAGTGGCTATCACTTCAGCTCAAAGAATTTCCGAGCTTCAGGCTTTCATGTGTAAGATACCTTATTTGATATTTCACAGAGACCGGGTGGCTCTGCGAACTAATCCCAAGTTCTTACCCAAGGTGGTATCTGAGTCCACCTTGAATCAATCCCTGGACGTGCCGGTGTACTGTCCAGAATACTCCAATGGGGGGAAGCTCATCTGCATACTTGCGATGTGCACAGAATTCTCGGGTACTAAACTGATAGGACTAAGTCTCCGTAAATCTGACCAATTGTTTGTTTCCTTTGCACTCGAAAGAAAGGATTCAGCGGTTTCTAAACAGTGTTTGTCCAAATGGTTGGCAAACTGCATTACTTTCTATCAGAAGTACCACAAAACCCTTCTGAGTCAGGTTAAATGACATTCAACGAGAGGCACGGCTGCTTCTACTGCTGGTTTCAGGAATGTTTCAGCTGCAGACATTTGTGCAGCTGTAACTTGGTGTTCTGGCCATACTTTTACCAAGCATTATAACCTGGACATTGCGTCGAGGCAAAGAGCGGGCTTTGGCCTTGCTGCCTCACAGGGGCTCCTTTCATGAGCCCCTTCGAGTGGCTAGGAAACTGTCTCCTGCTTCTCTGTTTCTCAGACCTGTCTCAGGTCACTGCTTGGGACTCGGTCGCACTTGTGAGTACCTACTGCAAGAGCCCTCTCAAAGTAAGATAGTACAGTTACGTAAAAACTTACCATAACAGTAGACCTTCAAGAGAGGCTCTTGCAGTAAGTACTGCTTTCCCTAACCCAACCTCCTCCCGAGTTTCCTTCTGAGGATTTTCATATTGGCCATTTAGGCTCCTGGAGCCCTCTCCTTTTCTCCTCTCGCACCTATACATATCTCCGGCTGGAGAACTGGAAGGCGGGTGTGTGGACCTCTCTTTATATAGTGTCACGCTGACGTCTGGGGGAGGTCCCCCACCGGACACTGCTAGCTAGAATTTTTCCATGTTATCCTAATGCCTGACGTCTTAGTCCTACTTGTGAGTGCCTATTGCAAGAGCCTCTCTCAAAGATCTACTGTTACTGTAAGTTCTTACATAACTGTACTTTCTAGGATCGTGGATATGTTGTTCATCCACACTTCTTGGCATTGTCCCCTTTCCCTTTAAATCTGCAGGAAAGTCTTCAAGCTGGCTCCTCCCACCCACCTGGGTGGTATAACCCTCAGCTCCGCCCCATGACCCCAGATCTTCCTTTCTGCTGGAAGATTCAGGTTGCCTCAGTCGTGCTTTCACATTTTGTAGGCCCTGGCTTCAAAACCTTCAGTTATTCTGAAAATTCGCCTTGTCCGCATTAGCGATTGTGATCACTTTTCTTTGATCATGGAAGACAAGTCTTCCCCCAGTGTGTGGCCAGAAGATGTCCTGCACCAACCCGCATGCTGCATGCGTTTATTGTCTGGGTGTCGGCCGTGACACCACGATGTGCGAATTTTGCCTCGCGTTCTGACCCAACGTCCTCGATGACCATCTCGCACGCCTTAAACTGGGGAGGCCTCAAAAAACAAACCCACCGGTGAAATCCAAGGAGGCCTGGTAGGCGGTTTCCGCGGCAGCGGGATCCGCCAAGCAATTGGAGTGCATGCAAGTCTTCGAGGAGGAAGTGGCTTATGCTGCGGAATCTTCCTCTTGGAGCTTCTTTGTTCTGCTCAACCTGGACTCCACTTTCTTGGGTTTCTTCTGAGAGTTGTGCCAGTCTCTCCCAACTAAGGGTGAGAGTCCTGCAGCTGTGCACTCCTCTTGGTCCCGTAAGTGGGAAAAGGGCCCAGGATTGTCTTCGTCTCGACAAGACACTTTTGGGATTGGGAGAGATCTCGGTCCCAAGAACTGGCCATTTCGACCTCTGTCGAAATCGCCTGTTCGACTGCTGGCTTCTCAGCCTTGCCATCTAGCAAGTCGACTGAATTGTCGATTGATGAAGTTGAGATAATTCTCGACCAGCTCGACACCTTGTCGCCGACCCCGGTCGACGACTCTCTTGCTCGGACTCCGGTCCTTGTTTTCTCCCAACGAGGAGACCCAGCCTGCTGGGAATCCTATTGAGGAAGTGGTCCCCTGACTCCAGGAAGTCACCAGTCCCACCAGTGTCTCCTGAGCGACCGAGTCGGTCTGACTGATCTCAGTCGAGGTCCCAGACTCCCTCAACTGATAGGCCTAGGAAGGGTCATAAGCGCTCTAAAAAGAGGCAATGCTATCGATCGTCCTTGTCCTCCTCGGATGAGGAAAGGCACTAGCAGAAGCTCCGGCAGCGCTATGAGCACCTCATGTGGCAATAGCTGATTTTAACTGGGCACAAGCCTTCCCCGGCTCCTACCCTGGCCATTACCTGGCTTTCACCTCCCAAGCTGAAACAGACTCCCTTGGAGCCAATTAAGTCTGTTCCTCCTCTTGCAGAGCCAGTGAAACCTCCAGTTCGGACTAAACCGGTCTCTCCACCAATTTTGGTGGAACCGCCGCCCAAGCAGCCTGTGGGAGGGGCTCCTTCAAAGGAAGCTAGACCGGACAGCGGGCTTCCCTGGCATCTCTCGGTCACTGTCACACCTGATTGCCCCCAGCAGGTTGAGGATGATGTGAGCGGTCAACCACTGTATCTGGATTTCTTGGATTCAGATGAAACTGACCTCCATTCTCATCCAGGGGATGATGAATCGGCTAGTGGGATAGATGGAGGAAGGTCCTTCATCCTTTCAGGGCATTCTTCGCCTCATCTCTGAGTCCACAGGGATGCCCCTGGAGCCTATCCAGAAAAAGGTGGAGTACCCTCTCACTGACATCCTCAACAGATGGGATACCCAGACAGAAGCCTTTCCTGTGGCCGAGGCCATTGTTGGCTCAGCCTTAGGACTTTGGCAGCACCATGCCTCCTGTCCCGCTCCACCTGCCCGTATGGCCCACAAGTATGCAGTACCCGTGGGGTCCCTTGCAGAGTTCACAGAGCACCCTTAGGCCAAGAGCCTTGTGACCACCTCTGTGTTCAGGCATACTGATAGTTCTGCTGATACTGACAGACCTCCTGAGAAGTAATCCAAATATTTGGATCATTCTGCCTGGAAGGTCTATGCAGCCTCATCTTTAGGCCTCCGTCAGGCAAGCTCAGCCGTCGTCATGGCACACTTCTCACATGCCCTCTTGAGGTCTTTGGACGAAGTCCTCCCACATCAGACCACAGTCGAGCAGGTCCGGGACCAAGGCTGGCCTGTTGCCAAACAGCTCCAGACGGCTCTGGATATCGGGGACTCTTGTGTCCGTTCGTTGGCAGCCACAGTTGCCTCTCGTCGCAGAGCTTGGCTCAGGCTCTCCCCACCTTTCCAGTGGCTACTCAGCACAAACTCTCTGATGTGCCTTTCCTGGGCACCGATCTCTTCAGCCCAGGTGTGGCTGGTCACCTTCAGTGCATTGAGCAGTCCAATGCCACTTATGCTAAGGGTTCTTCTGGTCCTAAGAAGTAGCAGAAGAAGAAGTCTTTTTGGCACTCTTCCCCTGTGGCCCAGCAGTCCTCCTTTCAAGTGGGGCAGCAGCAGCAGCAGGCTCAAGCTTGGTGCTCCCTGCCCAAGCCCGGACCCTCCCAGATCTGTAAGGGAGGCTGAGGTTCAGGCCCTGGATCCTCTGCCTCCAAGCCTACTCAGTACCGGGGTGGGGGCTGCTACCCCTACCCCCAGTCATGCCAGCTCTGGGTACTCCCATGGAGGGCTGGCTCCACCACTTTCTTTCCTCCTGGTCTGCTGTTACCATGGACAGGTGGCTCTTAGAAGTGGTCGGTCAGTGACTCCCTCTGGAATTTTAGCAGTACCCTCCAAGCCGAGCCCATGCCCCACAGAAGGAGAGGGTATCCGCCCACACTCAGTCAGCTGTTTGAGATGACATTACTCAGCTCCTCCTCAAGGAGGCAGTAGCTCCTGTGGTGGACCCCCCAGCAGACCCAGTCTTCATTTCCAGGTACTTCCTGGTTCCCAAGCGGATGGGGGGCTGGCTCCCCATTCTAGACCTGCTTGACCTGAATCAGTATCTCAGGTCACGCACCTTCTGTATGGTCACTCTGTCTCAGATCATACCATCCCTAGAGCGAAACATGTGGTTCTGTTCACTGGCTCTCCAGGACGCATTCTTTCACGTCCCAATCTGTCTGTCTCACCAGCGGCTCCTACGCTTCAGAGCCAAGGGAACCCTATACAAGTTCTGAGCCATGCCATTCGGCCTGTTATCAGCCCCATGGGTCTTCACCAAATGCATTGCAGTGGTGGCAGCCCATCTCAAGCATCGAGGGGGGAAGGGTCACAATTTATCCCTACCTTGATGATTGGCTCTTGGCAGGTTCCACCCAGCAGGAGGTGGAGAGGTCCAGGGACCTGGCCCTCCAGACCTGCTCCCAACTCAGCCTCCTGATCAACGAGGCCAAGTCGGAACTCATGCCTTCTCAGGTGAAGTGCTTCATCTGTGCAGAGCTTGGCTCTCATCAAGCCAGAGCTTGGCTCCTGGCGGACAGGGCAGAAGTTCTCTCCTCCTTTGCTCAATCATTTGTGGTTGGGCAATTGCGTCCTGCCCGGGACTTTCTGTGCCTTCTGGGTTACATGGCGGTGTGCACCTCCATGGTCTGTTGGGCCCGGTGGCACATGCGCCCCCTCCAATGTGAGCTGGCCGCCCAATGGACTCAGTGCCACTGTCATTTTGACCAGCTGATCACTGTCACCCAGAAGATGTGGGACGCTCTCCAATGGTGGACCATTCCAGGCCAATTGCAGGAATGGATCCCATTTGTCCGCCCCGAGCCAACTGCCATCCTTACGACCGATGCTTCTCTCATGGGCTGGGGGGCCCACCTGGGGGACAACAGGGTCCATGGGTTCTGGACCCCCGAAGAGTCCCGTTATCACATCAACCTGTTGTAGCTCAGAGCAGTCAGACTGGCACTGTCAGCTTTTGCTTCTGAGCTCCGGGATCAAGTGGCTGAAGTCCAGATGGGCCATACCACAACCATGTACTACCTCAACAAACAGGGTGGCACGCATTCCCGTCTGCTCCACATCTGGATACTTGTGAGCCATCTGGAGGCAGATCTCCTAGCCATCCACATGGCAGGAGCTTCAAACCATCTGGCGGGTGCTCTCAGCCACATAGATGAGACATCCCACGAGTGGTCTCTCCATCCAGAGGTAGCTCACAGCCTGTTCTCTCACTGGGGCAAACCGATGGTGGACCTGTTTGCCTCCAGGAAAAACACCAGGCTGAGGCTGTTTCATGCCCAACCCCTCAGCAGGGCTCACTGCAGGGGGATGTCTTCTCGAGGCCGTGGACCCCAGGCCTCTTCTACGTCTTCCCTCCATTTCCCTTGATCCACAGAGTGCTCCTCAAGGTGAGGAAGGACAAGGCACAGGTGATTCTGGTAGCCCCAGACTGGCCACGCCAGTTCTGGTACACAGATATCCTCAGCAACAGGCCCCCGGAGCAGCTTCCAGCACACCCGGACCTGATCTCAGTCAACCAGAGGAAGGTATACCATCCGGATCTTTAATCCCTGCACCTCACAGCCTGGTACCTGAGTGGCTAGAGTTCCAGGCTTTGGGTCTTTCTGAGGATATCCTCACCGTGGTGGAAGCATCCAGAAAGGAATCAACCAGGAAGTGTTACGCCTTCACATGGAAAAGGTTTTCCATTTGGTGTCGGGGCAAGGGCATGGACCCCCTGTCCTGTCCAGTGGCTAACATTCTCGACTACCTTTGGTCTCTTTCTGAAGGGGGTCTTCGGTCATCGACCCTTAGGGTGCACCTGGCAGCCATCTCTGCTTACCGGGCACGTGTCAGTCAGCCGACGGTGCAGGAGACAGTGGTCAAGCACTTTTTCAAAGGCCTGGATCACATATCCCCTCCAGTGTGTGAACCTCCACCTCCATGGGATCTACTGCAGGTTTTGGCAAAGCTCATGGGCAAGCCATTTGAACCAATGCACAAGTGTGAGCTGACTCACTTATCATGGCAGACGGCCTTCCTGGTGGCTATCACGTCAGCCAGAAAGACGGGAGCTCCAGGCGCTCTCAGTGGACTCCCCTTATCTGGTCTACCACAGGGACAAGGTTGTCCTGCGCCCCCGCCCGAAGTTCTTTCCAAAGGTGATGTCAGAGTTTCACCTTAACCAGGTGTTATCTCTGCCAGTGTACTACCCCAGTTACACCTTGGAGGCCAATTAAAGGCTCCATACTTTGGACCTGAGATGGGCCCTCTCCTATTAAAAGGAGAGTACGTCGGAAATTCAGGGAGAGGTTCGCCAGTTGTTTGTCACCTATGCTGAATATGCTTCTGGCAGACCCGCAGCAAAATGGACACTTGCAAGGTGGATCACATCTTGCATAAGTCTGTGCTACGAGTTGGCAGGCAAGGAGCCTCCCAAAGGGATAAGAGCTCATTCTACCCGCCATACAGCTGCATTGGTGGCTGCTTCCAGGGACATCACTATCCAGGAAATCTGTCGGGCTGCTACCTGGAAGACAGCAAACACTTTCATTCTAGGGACGTGGATATGTTGTTCATCCACACTTATTGGCAGGTTCCTTGTCGCTTTAAATCTTGCTGGAAGGTCTTCAAGCTGGCTCCTCCCACCCACCCAGGTGGTAAAACTCTCGGCTCTGCCCCATGACGCCAGATCTTCCTTACCGCTTGGAAGCTCAGGTTCCCTCCTTAATGCTCCGCGTTTAAGACTGGTTCCTAACTCTTCGGTTTTCCGAAATCAAACTTTAAGGTTTTCTTGACTTTGGTCAACTTTTTCCCTCGAGGCTACGATGGACAAATCGACTCCCGGTTTTCGGAGATGCCCATGTGGGCAGAAGATGTCTCGGACGGATCCGCACTCCACGTGCGTCAACTGCTTGGGCCTTGAGCACGACCGTGAAACTGCGACCTGTGCTCTTCTTTCTCAGCCTCGTCTGGAAGGGCCGTGTTGCCCGTCTGCAACTTGGTGCCCGGCGTTACCCTCGGTAAAGTCGAAAGAGGCCCAGTTGGTGGTTTCCACGGCGGCGGGCTCAGCGGATCAGCTAGAGCAGATGATCGCCTCAAGAGGAGGCGGCGTGGACCGTGATCTTCCTGCTGCGGCATTTATCCCGCTCTCCCTGGGATCCTCATATTCTGCTTCCTTTAAGGAGCTTTGTCTGTCTCTCTCCACCAAGGAGAGGGACCTTCATCTTCTGGACCTTCCTCTCGGTCCAAGAAAGGACAAAGAGTAAGTCCGACTGTCGGCCGCTCTTGGAGGCGGGAAGGTCCCCTCCAGTGGTGGAACCAGCCGACTTTGGTCGATCCTTCGGCTTCGGCCACTGGCTTCACGGTGTCCCCGTCAGGTCAGTTGACCGAGACTCATGTCGACCCAGTCGAGATCTTTCTCGACCCGTTGGACAGGTTGTCGACCAGCGAAGCCGAAAATCCTCTCTCCCCGGTTCCCCCGGTGGTGGTTGAGGCCCGTGGGCTTGCCAGTGCCTCCGGTTCCGGAGCCCTTGGGTGTTCCTTCCGAGCTGAAGGGAGGGCGGGTTTCCCCCGCTCCTTCCCTGCACCCTCCTTGGAAAAGCCGAGGTTCGTGGTCTTGGTCTCGGACTTCTTCGCGGTCCAGCCGATCCCACCACCATAGGCGGTCTCGGTCTCGGCACCGCGGCAAGCGGCACCGCCGCTCATCCTCGTCCTCTTCCTCGGACGAGGGGAGGCTTCAACGCAGTTGCGTCGACAATACGAGGACCTCATGTTGCAGCAGCTTCTGCTGGATGGGAACAAGCCGACGACGTCGCCTTCCCCGGCCATTAAATGGCTGTCACCAGAGCGGCCAAAGCAACCCCTCGCTTTAGCCGAGGTGCCTGTTTCCAGGCCTGTCGCTCAGCCGAAACCAGCTGCTCCATTGATTATGGTGGAACCTCCACCTCCACAGCCGTTGTTTGGGGCTCCGACCAAGAACTCTCGGTCGGCTCAGGGTTTACCCCATAGGCTGTTGGTCACCCTTACTCCCGATTGCCCTCGGCAGGTGGAGGGTGGCTCAGGCCTGAGGCAGCTCTTTGCGGACTCTTCCGAGTCCGACGACGATTCCTCCCTTTTCTCCAGGTGAGTGGACTTGGAGTCCTCTGGGGGTCAGTCGCTGGACGATAGTCCTTCGTCCTTTCTGGGTTTGCTTAGGCTCATCTTGGAGTCCACCGGGATGCAGCTCGAGCCTGTATCCAAGCGGGCCAAGTATCCTCTCATGGAGATATTGGACCGGGGGGATTCGTCTACGGAGGCCTTTCCTGTGGCCGAGGCCATTGTGGGCTCGGCCTTGGAGCTCTGGCAGCGTCCTGCTTCCTGCCCTGCGCCTTCGGCCAGGATGGCCAGGAAGTATGCGGTCCCTACGGGTTCCCTGTCCAGTTTCTCGGAACATCCCTCAGCCAAGGTGTTAGTTACTGACAGCGTTTTCTGGCGTGCTGGAAATGTTAGGGACGTGGACAAACCTCCCGACAAGGAGTCCAAGAAATTGGACTATGCCGGGTGAAAAGTCTACGCTGCGTCCTCCCTTGGCCTTCATCAGGCCAGCTCAGCCGTGCTTATGGTACATTTCTCCCATGACCTGTTGGGCTCCCTGGACGAGGTAGTCCCTCATCTCCCGGCTGACCTGCAGACTACGGTTAGGCAGGTGCGGGACCAGGGCAGGGCGGTGGCAAAGCAGCAACTTCAGACTGCTTTAGACATTGGAGACTCATGCACCAGGTCAGTCACGGCTGCAGTGGCTATGCGCCATCGAGCATGGCTGAGGATATCCACCTTCACGGCGGATACCCAGCACAAATTGGCGGATGTCCCCTTCCTGGGGACAGACCTCTTCGGCCCTGGAGTGGAAGGCCACTTCCAGAGGATCGAAAAGTCCAATGCCACTTTGGACTCGGTCTCATCCGCTCAGAGGGACAAGGGCCGCAGACTGCAACCCAAGCCCTTTCGTCCATCTGTGCCCTCGGCACGTCCGGCCCAGCAACATCAGGGCTAGCAAGCTCGCGCTTGGCGTCCCAAACGCAAGCCCATGGCTTCCTCCTCCAGGAAGCAGGGAGGTAAAGGCTCAGGAGGTCCCTCGGTCGGTCCCTCCTCCAAGCCTGCACAGTGATGGGTTGAGGGGGTGTCACCCCCAACCTCGTCACCTCACCCCAGGTGCCCCCCGTGGGAGGACGGCTCCAGTACTTCCTTTCCACCTGGTCTGCTATTACCACAGACCAGTGGGTGTTGGAAGTGGTAGGAAAGGGCCTGCCTCTGGAGTTCAAGCAGGCCCCACCCTTCAGAGCCATCGCCCCCAGGGGGGCCTCGGGGTCCGCAGCCTCGCTGTTGGCTCGCCGAGCCGACATCACTCTGCTCCTCGAGAAAGAGGTGATCAGAGAGGTGGCGGACCTTCCCTCAGACCCAGGGTTTGTGTCCAGGTACTTCCTGGTCCCAAAACGGATGGGGGGCTGGTGCCCCATTCTCGACCTACACGACCTAAACAAGTTCCTTAGGTCTTAAACCTTCAGGATGGTCACTCTGGCTCAGATAATACCATCCTTGGAACGCGGCATGTGGTTCTGCTCTCTGGACCTGCAGGACGCGTTTTTTCACGTCCCTATCTGTCCGTCTCATCAAAGATTCCTTCGCTTTCGAGCGGAAGGATCCCTTTTCGAGTTCCGAGCCATGCCCTTCGGCCTGTCTCCTGCACCCAGGGTCTTCACCAAATGCATGGCAGTGGTGACAGCATTCCTGCGGCGCCAAGGGGTCCAGGTGAACCCTTACCTGGACGATTGGCTGATAGCAGCCCCCTCCAGACAGGAGGTGGAGCAGTCCAGAGATCTGGCCCTCCAGGTTTGCTCTCAAATCGGTCTCCTCATCAATGAGGCCAAGTCAGAACTTGAACTGAAGCAAGTGATTCTCTTCATCGGGGCAGAGCTCGACTCTCTTCGAGCCAGATCATGGCTCCCGGTGGACAGGGCCGAGGTTCTTTCCTCCTTTGCCCGATCATTTCTGGTTGGGCAATTGCGCCCTGCCCGGGACTTCCTGCACCTCCTAGGTCTCATGGCAGCCTGCACCAGCGTGGTGTATTGGGCCCGCTAGAACATGCGCCTCCTTCAATGGGGGCTGGCCAGCTAGTGGTCTCAGCGCTGCGATCCATTGGACCAGCTAGTGACGGTGACCCAGGGGATGTGGAACGCTCTCCAGTGGTGGATCGTTCCAGCTCATCTGCAGGAGGGCATCCCGTTTGTCCGCCCCGAGCCGACGGTCTCTCTGTCGACCGACGCCTCTCTGATGGGTTGGGGTGCCCATCTGGGAGAGCACAGAGCGCACGGCCTCTGATCTCCGTGAGAGTCCCGATGCCATATCAACCTGCTGGAGCTCCGAGCGGTCCACCTAGCTCTAACCGCCTTCGCTCCATTTCTACGAGGTCAAGTGGTTCGGGTCCAGATGGACAATACCACGACCATGTACTATCTAAACCGCCAGGGCGGGATGCGCTCCATGCCCTTGTGCAAGGAAGCTCTCCGCATTTGGTCACTCGTGCACAGCCTGGAGGCGGATCTCCTAGCTATTCATGTGGCAGGAGCCTCCAACACCCTGGCCGATGCCCTAAGCCGGATAGGGGCTGTATCCCACAGTGGTCTCTCCTGCCAGAGGTAGTACAAGATCTGTTCTCCCAGTGGGGCACACCTCAGGTGGATCTGTTTGCCTCCAGGGAGAACGCAAAGCTGAGGCTGTTCCATGCCCGCCCCCCTCAGCAGGGCTCGCTGCAGGGGGATGCCTTCTCGAGGCCATGGACTCCGGGCCTCTTCTACGCCTTTCCCCCATTTCCCTTGATCCACAAGGTGCTTCTCAAGGTGAGGAGGGACAAGGCGCAGGTGATTCTGGTAGCCCCAGACTGGCCCCGCCAATGCTGGTATCCAGGTCTCCTCAGCCTCAGCTCCAGGCTCCCGAGGCAGCTTCCAGCTCACCCGAACCTGCTTTCAGTCAATCAGAGGAAGGTGTTCCATCCGGACCTTCAATCTCTGCACCTGACGGCCTGGTTCCTGAGCGGCTAGAGTTCCAGGCCTTGGGTCTTTCCGACGAGGTCCTCAATGTAGTTGAGGCGTCCCGTAAGGAATCGACCAGGAAATGCTATGCCTTCAAATGGAAGAAGTTTTCCATGTGGTGTCAGGGCAAGGGCCTGGACCCTTCCTCCTGTTCTCTGGCAAGCATCTTGGCCTATTTATGGTCCCTTTTTCAGCAAGGGCTTAGGTCGATGACCCAAAGGGTGCACCTGGCAGCCATCTCTGCTTATCAGGCGCGGGCCAGGAAGCAGTCAGTGGCGCAGGAGAAGGTGGTCTGGCGCTTTTTCAAAGGCCTTGATCACATTTCCCCTCCGGTGCGAGAACCTCCATCTCCGTGGGATCTACTGCTGGTACTGGCAAAGCTCATGGGCAAGCCATTCGAACCAATGCACAGGTGTGATCTCTCTCACCTGTCGTGGAAGACTGCCTTCTTGGTGGCTATTACGTCAGCCAGAAGGATGGGACAGCTCCAGCGCTTTCCATCGAGTCTCCTTACCTGGTCTTCCACAGGGACAAGGTTGTCCTGCGCCCCCACCCGAAATTCCTTCCGAAGGTGGTGTCGGAGTTTCACCTTAACCTGGTGTTGACTCTGCCGGTGTTCTACCCCAATCACACCTCGGTGGCCAAATATAGGCTTCATACTTTGGACCCTAGAAGGGCGCTCGTTTACTATAAGGAGCGCACGGCTGAAATTCCGGGAGAGGTTTGTCAGCTGTTTGTTACCTACGCTGAAGCCGCACCTGGCAGACCTGCAGCCAAGTGGACGATAGGCAGGTGGATCACCTCCTGCATAGATCTCTGCTATAAGTTGGTGGGCATGGAGCCTCCCAGAGGGATATGAGCTCATTCTACCCTCCATACTGCTGCATCGGTGGCTGCTTCCAGGGATGTCCCTATCCAGGAAATCTGCAGGGCTGCTACCTGGAAGTCAGCACACACCTTCATCACCCATTACCACATCGACCTTGAGTCACGCCGGGATGCTGGTTTTGGGGCCTCGGTTCTCCAGTCTCTTTTCCCTAAGTAGGGGGTGTATGCCTTGCCTCCCTCCTCCTGGAGAACTGCTAGGAGTCTGCCAATAAGTGTGGATGAACAACATATCCATGTCCCTAGAAATACAGGTTACTCACCTGTAACAGGAGTTCTAGGAATGGTATATGTTGTTCATCCATTATTCCGACCTCCCGGCCGACGCACAACCTGAGCTTCCAGCGGGCCAGATCTGGCGTCATGGGGTGGAGCCGAGAGTTTTACCACCCGGGTGGGTGGGAGGAGCCAGCTTGAAGACCTTCCGGCAAGATTTAAAGTGGCAAGGAACCTGCCAATAAGTGTGGATGAACAACATATACCATTCCTAGAACTCCTGTTACAGGTGAGTAACCTGTATTTACTCACTACCACATCGACCTTGAGTCATCCTGGGATGCTGGTTTTGGGGCCTTAGTTCTCCAATCTCCAATCTGTTCCCCAAGTAAGTATATAGGGGTGTGCACCTTGCCTTCCTCCCTCCCGGAGAACTGCAAGGAGTCTGCCAAGAAGTGTGGATGATCAACATAGCCACGATCCTAGAAAAACAGGTTATTCGCCTGTAACAGTAGTTCTAGGAGTGGTATATGTTGTTCATCCACACGGACCTACCCGACCTCCCCAGCTGCGGACGCACAAACCTGGCTTCTAGCGGGCTAAGATCTGACATCATGAGGTGGAGTCGAGGGTTATACCACCCAAGTGGGTGGGAGAAGTCAGCTGAGGTACTCAGATATCCTCAGCCTCAGCTGCAGGCTCCCAAGACGGCTTCCAGCCCACCCGGACCTGATCTCAGTCAACAAGGGGAAGGTTCTCCATCCGGACCTTCAATCCCTGCACCTGATGGCCTGGTTCCTGAGTGGCTAGAGTTCCAGGCCTTGGGTTTTTCAAACAAGATCCTCAATGTCGTTGAGGCATCCTGTAAGGAGGCGACCAGAAAATGCTATGCCTTCAAATGGAAGAGATTCTCCATTTGGTGTCAGGACAAAGGGTTGGACCCCTCTTCCTGTCCATTGGCTAGTATTTTGGACTACCTGTGGTCCCTTTCTCAGCTAGGGCTTCGGTCGACGAGCTTTAAGGTGCACCTGGCAGCCATCTCTGCTTACCGGGCGTGGGTCAGCAAGCAGTCGGTGGCAAAGAAGAAAGTGATCGGGTGCTTTTTCAAAGGCCTAGACCACGTATCCTCTCCAGTGTGAGAACCTCCACCTCCATGGGATCTACTGCTGGTCTTGATTAATCTCATGGGCAAGCCATTCGAACCAATGCATAGGTGTGACATCTCTCACCTGTCGTGGAAGACCGCCTTTTTGGTGGATATTACATCAGCCAGAAGGATGGGAGAGCTCCAGGTGCTTTCCATCGAATCTCCCTACCTGGTTTTCCACAGGGACAAAGTTGTCCTTCGCCCCCACCCGAAGTTCCTTCCGAAGGTGGTGTTGGAGTTTCACCTTAACCAGTTGTTGACTCTGCCAGTGTTCTACCCCAATCACACCTCGGAGGCCGAATATAGGCTCCATACTTTGGACCCTAGGAGGGCACTCGCTTATTATAAGGAGCGGACAGCTGAAGTTTGGGGAGAGGTTCACCAGCAGTTTGTCACGCTGAAGCCACACCTGACAGACCTGCAGCCAAGCGGACGATAAGCAGGTGGGTCACCTCCTGCATAGATCTCTGCTATAGGTTGGCGGGCATGGAGCCTCTCAGAGGGATAAGAGCTCATTCTACCCACCATACCGCTGCTTCAGTGGTTGCTTCTAGGGACGTCCCTATCCAGGAAATCTGCAGGGCTTCTAACTGAAAGTCAGCACACACCTTTTTCCCATTACCACATTGACCTAGAGTCATGCCGGTATGCTGGTTTTGGGACCTCGGTTCTCCAGTTCTTATTTCCTAAGTAAGGGGTGCACGTCTTGCCTCCCTCCTCCCGGAGAACTGCTAGGAGTCTGCCAGACAGTGTGGATTGAACAACATATCCACATCCCTAGAAATACAGATTACTCACCTGTAACAGGAGTTCTAAGAGTGGTATATGTTGTTCATCCACTCGACCCATCCAACCTCCCTGGCTTTGATGCGCAACCTGGCTTCCAGCGGACTAGATCTGGCATCATGGGGTGGAGCCGAGGATTTTACCACCTGGGTGGGTGGGAGGAGCCAGCTTGAAGACCTTCCAGCAAGAGTTAAATCGGCAAGGAACCTGCCAGACAGTGTGGATCTGCCCAATTTTTGCTCGCTAGATCCAGGACCTGGTGTTTTCTGGCGAGACGCGTTGTCCCTCTCCTGGGTGGGCAGATTCCTCTATGCCTTTCCCCCTTTTCCGTTGATCCAGAGGATTCTCCTGAAACTTCGCAGAGAGCAAGCGACGCTGATACTTGTCGCGCCATTTTGGCCCAGACAGATCTGGTTTCCTCTTTTGCATCAGCTGTCACGGGAACCTCCAGTGCTGTTGCCAATCAGCTCCCACTTACTGTCTCAGGAGGCAGGTTCCTTGGTCCATCTGGACCTTCATTCACTGAACCTGCACGCTTGGCTCCTAGAGATATAGCCATGATGTGACACAGGGTCTCGCAAGAGGTAGCAGACGTTCTCGCTGCTGCCAGAAAACCGGCCACCCATGGTACCTACGCCATGAAATGGCGCAGATTTTGTGTGTGGGTTCAAGCACGCGGGTTCTTGCCCATGGATTGTCCAGAAAGGATCGTCTTGGACTACCTCCTGTCCCTTTATCAGACAGGTCTGGCCTACTCCTCGATTATGGTACACTTCAGCGCCATCTCAGCCTATCACTTTCTCATAGGCCAATGCACCATATCTCAGTTAGACACGGCGTGAGCCTTCCTGAGAGGTGTTCTCCACCTTAGACCTCCAGTTAAGGACCCAGTTCCACCATGGGATCTCCCCTTTGTCCTGGAGCAATTGATAATGCCACCCTTTGAACCAGCCGCGGATTGCGAGTTATGTCTTCTTACCTGGAAGACGTTGTTTTTAGTTGCCGTTACTTCGGCCAGAAGAATTTCTGAACTTCATGCACTTATGTGCAAAGAACCTTGTTTAATTTTCCACCAGGACAGGGTATCCCTATTAACTAATCCTAAATTCTTACCTAAGGTGGTCTCAGCTCTCACCCTTAATCAAGACATTGATCTACCAGTATACTTCCCTAAATATTCAAATCGAGGGGAGAGGCCCTGTTGCACACTCTAGATGTGCATAGGTGTCTCCGATACTACCTGACCAGAACCAAACACCACCGAAAATCGGACCCACTTTTTGTCTCCTTTGCCCACAGGATGATGGGAGCTCCTGACTCCAAACAGTCGCTGTCTAGGTGGCTCATTCAGTGTATCACATTCTGTTACCAGAAGTGCAACAAACCCTTACCGGGCGTGGTTAAGGGTCATTCCACCAGAGGGGTGGCTACCTCCTTTGCAGCTCTTAAGAATGTGTCCACCTCAGCCATTTGTGCTGCAGCTACTTGGAGCTCTGTGCACACTTTCATCAGGCATTATAGCCTAGATATTGCATCGAGGCGACGAGCAGGTTTTGGTCTAGCAGTCCTTCAGGGACTTCTGTCCTAGGCTTGAATTCTTTTAAGGATCTCTACCTTCCCTCCTTCCAATGGTGTGGGATTTCCATGATTGCTTTGGAATCAGTCCTAATGGTGTAACCTGCTGTTTCTCAAAGTAAGATAGTACAGTTATGTAAGAACTTACTGTTACAGTAAATCTTTAAGAACAGCTCTTGGCAGCAGGTACTTTCCCTCCCACCATCCCCGCTGGAGGTAGATTCTGGTTCCAACATCCTTCTCCTAGGATCAGGCGTTCACAGCCTCTCTCTGATTGCCATTTGATGGCGGATCCTCAGTCTCCTTTTCTGATGTCATCCAGCAGCCGTGAGTCTCCGGTGGGAGAACTGGAGATTCTGGGGGACCGCCTCCTTATGTACTACGTCTGACGTAGGGGGGCGGGACCGACGTTGGAGTCAGTCCCCCGCTGAATACTGCTAGCTAGAAAATTTCCGTGGGGTCCTGCCAGCTTCAGTCCTAATGGTGTAACCTGCTGCAAGAGCTGTTCTCAAAGATCTACTGTTACGGTAACTTCTTACGTAACTGTACTTTCCAGCGGATACTCAGCACAAGTTAGTTGACGTGCCTTTCCTTCACACTGACCTCTTCGGTCCGGGAGTGGCAGGTCACCTTCAGCGAATAGAGCAGTCCAGTGCCACCATGGATGCTACCTCTGCAAAGGGTTCTTCGGGCAAGAACCAGCAGAAGCACAAGAAGCCCTTTCAGCACTCTTCCCCTGCAGTTAGACAGCCCTCCTATGAAGGAGGTCAGCAGCAACAGCAGGCTCAAACTTGGCACCCCAGGTCCAAGCAGGGTCCTCAACAGCCTTATAAAAGAGGCTGAGGTGCCGGTCCAGGAGCCTCCTCCTCCTCTAAGCCTGCTCAGTGGTGGGTCAGGGGTTGCCACCCCTACACCCATCACGCCAGCTTTGGGTCCTCCCATGGGGGTCCGGCTCCGTCACTTTGTTTCCACCTGGTCCGGTATCACCTTGGACAGGTGGGTTCTGGAAGTGGTTGGTCAGGGACTGCCTATAGAATTTGAGCAGTACCCTCCCAGCTGAGCCCGAGCCCCTCGGGAGGAAAGGATCTCAACTCGCACTCAGTCGGCCCTTCGGGACAACATTGCTCAGCTCTTCCGCAAGGAATCAGTAGCTCCGGTGCCGGATCCTCCTACAGACCCAGGCTTCGTGTCCAGGTACTTCCTGGTGCCCAAGCGGATGTGAGGTTGGCGCCCCATCCTAGATCTCCATGACCTGAATCAGTATCTCAGGTCTCGCACCTTCCGGATGGTAACTCTGAACCAGATCATACCTTCTCTGGAGCAAAACATGTTCTGTTCACTTAATCTACGGGATGCATTTTTTCATGTCCCAATATGTCCATCTCACCAGCGGTTCCTCCACTTCAGGGTTGAAGGGACCCTGTACGAGTTCCGCGCCATGCCGTTCAGCCTGTCATCGGCCCCTTGGGTCTTCACCAAGTGCATTGCAGTGGTGGCAGCCCATCTTTGGCATCGAGGAGTTCGGATATACCCCTATCTCGATGACTGGCTCCTGGCGGGTTCCTCCCTTCAGGAGGTGGAGAGGTCCAAGGATCTGGCCCTCCGAACCTGCTCCCAACTAGGCCTCCTGATCAATGAGGCCAAGTCGGAACTCGTGCCCTCTCAGGTGATGGGCTTTATCAGGGCAGAGCTCGGCTCCCAGCAGACAGGGCAGAGGTTCTCTCCTCCTTTGTCCAATCATTTCTAGTTGGGCACTTGCGCCCTGCCCGGGACTTCCTGCGCCTTCTGGGTTACATGGCGGTGTGCACCTCAGTGGTACGTTGGGCCAGATGGCCCATGCGCCCCCTCCAATGGGAATTGGCCGCTCAGTGGACTCAACACCATGGTCATTTCGACCAGCTGATCACTGTGACCCAGAAGATGTGGGATGCTCTCCAATGGTGGACCGCCCCAGACTGGTTGCAGGAAGGGATCCCATTTGTCCGCCCCAAGCTGACGGTCGTTCTCGCAACCGATGCCTCTCTCATGGGTTGGGAAGCCCGCATGGGGGACAACAGAGCCCATAGGTTCTGGACCCCCGAGGAGTCCCGATGCCACATCAACCTGTTGGAGCTCAGAGCAGTCAGTCTGGCACTGTCAGCTTTTTGCTCCTCAGCTCCAGGGCAAGTGGTTCAAGTCCAGACGGACAATACCACGACCATGTATGACCTCAACAAACAGGGCAGCATGCACTCCCATTTGCTATGCAATGAGGGGCTCTGGATCGCGACCCTCGTCAGCCGATTGGAGGTGGATCTCCTTGCCATCCATGTGGCAGGAGTCTTGAACCAAGTGGCGGATGCTCTCTACCGCATAGGCCAGACATCTCACGAGTGTTCTCTCCATCCAGAGGTAGCTTACAACCTGTTGTCCTGTTGGGGCAAACCATTGGTGGACCTGTTTGCCTCCAGGGAGAACACCAAGCTGAGACTGTACCATGCCCACCCCCCTCTGCAGGGCTCGCTGCAGGGGGATGCCTTCTCGAGGCCGTGGACCCCAGGCCTCCTCTATGCCTTTCCTCCATTTCCCTTGATCCACAAGGTGCTTCTCAAGGTGAGGAGGGACAAGGTGATGGTGATTCTGGTAGCCCCAGATTGACCCCACCAGTTCTGATATCCAGATCTCCTCAGCCTCAGCTGCAGGGCCCCGGAGTGGCTTCATACACGCACGGACCTGATATCATTGAACATGTCTACTCCCTAGGAGATATTCAAATTAGGGGCCTTTTACTGCATTTAGGCATAGTTTGCCTTGAACATTTCGTACCCGGGGCAGGAAAAAAACAAAGTGGGAAAAGAACAGCCAAGAGATACTACAGTAAGAGGCCACCCCACTGCAGTAGAAATGGGAAAATGGAGAAGGCAGAAAAATTTAGATGCTGCTGCAGCAGGCTTTAGCAAGAGGGGCAAAGAGAAGAGGAATGTCCCGGGGTGCCAACACAGAAATCCAGGGGGGTGGGGGGCAGCTCTGCCACACTAGGGTCATTTTTCTGAGCAGCTGCAAAATCTTTACCTATTCCCAAGGCATGGGACAGATCCCCTTCAGTTTCTAAACTAGGGTCCCTAACTCTAGTGTCAGGGCATTCAGGGTCACTGCCATCCCTAGCCCTCTGACCACTGGTTACCCCTCCCTCCTCAGAGTAACGTTCTGTAGCTGTTTTGTTAACTTCTACCAGTGGAATTTCTACCTCCCTTTTACTACTATCCATGTCAGGAGACACAGGCTGGGGAAACAGCCTCGAAGTGTTTTCCACGGGGGCTTCTATGGGGTCCAGGGAACCACAGTTATCCTTTGCCATCAGACTGTGGGTAACAGTACACACCACCCCCCTTTTGGAGATTGTTGCCCATAATCAAATCCGGGGCAAGATTTTCTGCCACTGCAACCTTTTGCACAGTCTCTCCTGTCTCACCCCAGTCCGGGAGAACACTAGCAAGTAGCAGAGTTTCTAGGGACATAGATATGTTGTTCATCCACACTTTCTGGCAGGTATCCTTGCCGCTTTAAATCTTGCCGGAAGGTCTTCAAGCTGGCTCCTCCCACCCACACGGGTGGTAAAACTCTCGGCTCCGCCCCATGACGCCAGATCTTCCTTACCGCTTGGAAGCTCAGGTTCCCTCCTTAACGCTCTGCGTATAAGACTGGTTCCTATTTCTTCGGTTTACCTGAAATTACTTTTAAGGTTTTCAAGACTTCGGTCATTTATTTCCCTCACGGCTGCGATGGACAAATCGACTCCCAGTTTTCGGAGGTGCCCATGCAGGCAGAAGATGCCTCGGACTCCATGTGCATCTACTGCTTGGGCCTTGAGCACGACACGCAGGCTTGCGACCTGTGCTCTTCCTTTTCGGCCTACGTTCTGGAAGACTGCGCCGCCCATTTGCAACTTGGGTGCCCCGAGAAACGTTATCCTCCGGTAAAGTCGAAGGAGGCCCATTTGGCGGTTTCCGCGGCGGCGGGCTCAGCAGATCAGCTTGAGCAGTTGATCGCTCTCGAGGAGGAGACGACACAGGCCGCATCTTCGTCTTCCTCGGCCGCGGTATTTATCCTGCTCTCCTTGGGATCCTCCTATTCAGCTTCTTCCAAGGAGCTCTGTCTGTCTCTCTCTCCACTAAGGGAGAGGGACCATCATCTTCAGGGCCTTCCTCTTGGTCCAAGAAGAAGGACCACAAAGGTAAGTCCCTCTGTTGACGCTCTTGGGAGCGGGAGAGGTCCCTCTCACTGAGTAGTCGACCATCGACTTCGGTCGATCCTTCGGCTTCGGCCACTGGCCTCATGGCGTCCCCATCAGGTCAGTTGACCGAGACTCCTGTCGACGCAGTCGAGATTTTTCTCGACCCGTCGGATGGGTTATCGACCGGTGAAGCCGAAAACCCTCACTCCCCAGTTCCCTCGGCAGAGATTGAGGTTTCCGTGGACTTGCCCGTGCCTCCGGTTCCGGAGTCCACGGTCGAACCCTCTGAGCCGAGGGGAGAGCGGGTTTCCCCCACCCTGCCCCAGAACCCTCCTCGGAAAAGTCGAGGTTCACGGTCTTGGACTTCTTCTCGGTTCAGCCGATCCCACCATCATAGGCGGTCTCGGTACCGCGGCAAGCGGCGTCGCCGTTCGTCCTCGTCCTCCTCCTCAGATGAGGGGAGGCTTCGACACAAGTTGCGTTGGCGCTACGAGGACCTCATGTGGCAACAGCTTCTTCTGTCCGGGAGCAAGCCGACGCCGGCGCCTTCCCCAGCTATCAAGTGGCTGTCACCGGAGTGGCTGAAGCAACCCCTCGCTCTAGCCGCGGCGCCTGCTTCCAGGCCTGTTGCTCGACCAAAACCAGCTGCCCCACCAATTCTGATGGAACCTCTGCCTCCACAGCCATTGTTTGGGGCCCCGACCAAGAGTTCTCGGTCGGCCCAGGGTCTGCCCCATAGGCTGTCTGTCACTCCTCGATCACCTCGGCAGGTGGAGGTAAGCTCAGGCAAAAGGCAGCTCTTTGCGGACTCCTCTGAGTCCGACGATGATTCCTCCCTGTTCTCCAGGTGGGTTGATTTGGAGTCCTCAGGAGGTCAGTCGCTGGACGATAGCCCATCGTCCTTCATGGGTTTGCTTAGGCTCATCTCGGAGTCCACCGGGATGCAGCTCGAGCCCGTATCCAAGTGGGCCAAGTACCCCCTCATGGAGATTTTGGACCGAGGGGATTCTCCTACGGAGGCTTTTCAGGTGGCCGAGGCCATTGCGGGCCCGGTCTTGGAGCTCTTGCAGCGTCCTGCTTCCTGCCCTGCGCCTTCAGCCAGGATGGCAAGGAAGTATGCGGTCTCTACTGGCTCCCTGTCCAGTTTCTCGGAACACCCCTCAGCCGAGGGATTGGTTACCGACAGTGTCTTCCGGCGTGCCGGAAACACAAGGCGTGGACAAGCCTCCCGACAAAGGAGTCGAAGTTGGACTATGCCAGGCACAAAGTCTCGCTGCGTCCTCCTTGGTCTCGTCAGGCCAGCTCGGCCGTGCTGATGGCGCACTTCTCTCATGCCCTGTTGGGCTCCCTGAACGAGGTAGTCCCTCATCTCCTGGCTGACCTGCAGACCACGGTTAAGCAGGTGCGGGACCAGGGCAGGGCAGTGGCCAAACAGCAACTTCAGACTGCTTTGGACATCGGTGACTCATGCGCCAGGTCAGTAGCAGCCGCAGTGGCTATGCGCCGTCGGGCATGGCTGAGGATATCCACCTTCACAGCGGATACCCAGCACAAGTTGGCGGATGTCCCCTTCCTGGGGACCGACTTCTTCGGCCCTGGAGTGGAAGGTTACCTCCAGAGGATTGAAAAGTCCAATGCCACTCTGGACTCGGTCTCATCCACCCAGAGGAACAAGGGCCGCAGACCGCAACCCAAGCCCTTTCATCCGTCTGCGCCCGTGGCACGTCCGGCCCAGCAGCATCAGGGCCAGCAGGCTCGCGCTTGGCATCCCAAACCCAAACCCGTGGCTTCCTCTTCCAGGAAGCAGGGAGGTAAAGACCCTGGTGGTCTCTCGGCCGGTTCCTCCTCCAAGCCTGCTCAGTGACGAGTTGAGGGGTGTCGCCCCCAACCTCGTCACCTCACCCCAGGTGCCCCCCGTGGGAGGACGGCTCCAGTACTTCCTTTCCGCCTGGTCTGCTATTACCACAGACCGGTGGGTGTTGGAAGTGGTAGGAAAGGGCCTGCCTCTGGAGTTTGAGCAGGCCCTGCCCTTCCGAGACGTCGCCCCCAGGGGGGCCTTGGGGTCCGCAGCCTCGCTGTTGGCTCGCCAAGCCGTCATCGCTCTGCTCCTCGAGAAAGAGATGATCAGAGAGGTGGTGGACCCTCCCTCAGACCTGGGGTTTGTGTCCAGGTACTTCCTGGTCCCAAAACGGATGGGGGGCTGGCGCCCTATTCTCGACCTGCATGACCTAAACAAGTTTCTAAGGTCCCGGACCTTCAGGATGGTCACTCTGGCTCAGATAATACCATCCCTGGAACGCGGCATGTGGTTCTGCTCTCTGGACCTACAGGACATGTTTTTTCACGTGCCTATCCGTCTGTCTCACCAGAGATTCCTCCGTTTCCGAGCAGAAGGATCCCTTTACGAGTTCCGAGCCATGCCCTTCGGCCTTTCTCTTGCCCCCAGGGTCTTCACCAAATGCATGGCAGTGGTGTCAGTTTTCCTGCATCGCGGAGGGGTCCGGGTGTACCCATACCTGGACGATTGGCTGATAGCAGCCCCCTCCAGACAGGAGGTGGAGCGGTCCAGAGATCTGGCCCTCCGGGTTTGCTCTCAAATCGGCCTCCTCATCAACGAGGCCAAGTCGGAACTCAGACCGAAGCAGGTGATTCTTTTCATCGGGGCAGAGCTCGACTCTCTTTGAGCCAGAGCACAGCTCCTGGTGGACAGGGCCGAGGTTCTTTCCTCCTTTGCCCAATCATTTCTGGTTGGGCAATCGCACCCTGCCCGGGACTTACTGCGCCTCCTGGGTCTCATGGCGGCCTGCACCAGCGTGGTCTGTTGGGCCCGCTGGCACATGTGTCCCCTTCAGTGGGGACTGGCCAGCGAGTGGTCACAATGCTGCGATCCATTGGACCAGCTAGTGACGGTGACCCAAGGGATGTGGAATGCTCTCCAGTGGTGAACCATTCCAGCTCATCTGCAGGAGGGCATCCCATTTGTCCACCCCGAGCCGACGGTCTCTCTATCGACCGATGCCTCTCTGTTGGGTTGGGGTGCCCATCTGGGGGAGCACAGAGCACACGGCCTCTGGTCCCCTCAGGAGTCCCGATGCCATATCAACCTGCTGGAGCTTCAGGTGGTTCACCTAGCCCTCACCGCCTTTGCTCCGTTCCTACGGGGTCAAGTGGTTCAGGTCCAGACAGACAATACCACGACCATATACTACCTAAACCACCAGGGCGGGATGTGCTCCATGCCTCTGTGCAAGGAAGCTCTCCGCATTTGGTCACTCATGCACAGCCTGGAGGCGGATCTCCTAGCCATTCATGTGGCAGGAGCCTCCAACACCCTGGCCGATGCCCTAAGCCAGATAGAGGCTGTGTCCCATGAGTGGTCTCTCCTGCCGGAGGTAGTACAAGATCTGTTCCCCCATTGGGGCACACCTCAGGTGGACCTGTTTGCATCTGGGGAGAATGCCAAGCTGAGACTGTTCCATGTCCGCCCCGCCCAGCAGGGCTCACTGCAGGGGGATGCCTTCTCGAGGCCGTGGACCCTGGGCCTCTTCTACGCCTTTCCCCCATTTCCCTTGATCCACAAGGTGCTTCTCAAAACAAGGAGGGACAAGGCGCAGGTGATTCTGGTAGTCCCAGACTGGCCCCGCCAATACTGGTATCCAGATCTCCTCAGCCTTAGCTCCAGGCTCCCAAGGCAGCTTCCAGCTTGCCCGGACCTACTCTCAGTCAATCAGGGGAAGGTGTTCCATCTGGACCTTCAGTCCCTGCACCTGATGGCCTGGTTCCTGAGTGGCTAGAGTTCCAGGCTTTGGGTCTTTCCGACGAGGTCCTCAATGTAGTTGAGGCGTCCCATAAGGAGTCAACCAGGAAATGCTATGCCTTTAAATGGAAGAGATTTTCCATTTGGTGTCAGGGTAAGTGCCTGGACCCTTCCTTCTGTTCCTTGGCAAGCATCTTGGACTATCTATGGTCCCTTTCTCAGCAAGGGCTTAGGTCGACGACCCTAAAGGTGCACCTGGCAGCCATCTCTACTTACTGGGCGAGGCCGGGAAGCAGTCGGTGGTGCAGAAGAAGGTGGTCTGGCGCTTTTTCAAAGGCCTTGTTCACATTTCCCCTCCGGTGTGAGAACCTCCACCTCCGTGGGATCTACTGCTGGTACTGGCAAAACTCATGGGCAAGCCATTTGAACCGATGCACAGGTGTGATCTCTCTCATCTGTCGTGGAAGACCGCCTTCTTGGTGGCTATCACGTCAGCCAGAAGAATGGGAGAGCTCCAGGCGCTTTCCATCGAGTCTTCTTACCTGGTCTTCCACAGGGACAAGGTCGTCTGGCACCCCCACCCGAAATTCCTTCCGAAGGTGGTGTTGGAGTTTCACCTTAACCAGGTGTTGACTCTGCCGGTGTTCTACCCCAATCACACCTCGGAGACCGAATATAGGCTTCATACTCTGGACCCTAGGAGGACGCTCGCTTACTATAAGGAGCGCACGGCTGAAATTCCGGGGAGAGGTCCGCCAGCTGTTTGTCACCTACGCTGAAGCTGCACCTGGCAGACCTGCAGCCAAGCGGATGATAAGCAGGTGGGTCACCTCCTGCATAGATCTCTGCTATAGGTTGGTGGGCATGGAGCCTCCCAGAGGGATAAGAGCTCATTCTACCCGCCACACCGCTGCATTGGTAGCTGCTTCCAGGGACGTCCCTATCCAGGATATCTGCAGGGCTGCTACCTGGAAGTCGGCACATACCTTTATTACCCACTACCATATCGACCTTGAGTCACGCTGGAATGCTGGTTTTGGGGCCTCGATTCTCCAGTCTCTATTCCCTAAGTAGGGGGTGTGTGCCTTGCCTCCCTCCTCCCGGAGAACTGCTAGGAGTCTGCCAGAAAGTGTGGATGAACAACATATCCATGTCCCTAGAAATACAGGTTACTCACCTGTAACAGGAGTTCTAGGAATGGTATATGTTGTTCATCCACACGACCCACCCGACCTCCCCGGCTTAGACGCACTACCTGAGCTTCCAGCGGGCCAGATCTGGCATCATGGGGCGGAGCCGAGAGTTTTACCACCCAAGTGGGTGGGAGGAGCCAGCTTGAAGACCTTCTGGCAAGATTTAAAGCGGCAAGGATACCTGCCAGAAAGTGTGGATGAACAACATATACCATTCCTAGAACTCCTGTTACAGGTGAGTAACCTGTATTTTCTCCTCCCCAGTGAATCCCCTGTACTGTAACACACTGATTATGTGTAAGCTGTTCAGGCTCAACCAAATCCCCTTTTACCAAAGTAAGGGACACTCCCGTGTCCCTCAACCTATGGGTTTGCATCCCATTTACAATCACCAAGTGTATGTGCTCCCTCATGTTTATAGGCATGCTTTCAGGGATACACAGTGCACCCACCTGTGTTTGAGCACCACTTTGTGCACTCTGTTCCTTTTTAGGACAGTGTCTTGCTAAATTCCCAGATTGTTTGCAAAACCTGCAATCATCATTTATTTTATCAGGCAAATCCTTTCTTTGTAATCTGGGGCTGCCTGCTTTCTTGGGAGGCAGTGAGGGTTTTAGCTGTCCTGAGGGTGTGGTTTTCCCTTTCATCACTGCCACGCCTGCCCCACTTCTTTTCAGAGCAGGACTGTTCGTGGCATAGCGGTCCGAGAGCTCAGCAGCCTCCTGCACTATTTTTGGATGTCGGTCCTCCAGCCACGTTTTCAGCTCTGTTGGGCAAACCCAAAAGAATTGCTCCAAAAGTACCACATCCTTAGTTTTCTCTACAGAGTCTGCTTTGACCCCCTCCCTCCAACATTTTAAAAACTGACATTGCTTGGTGGCTAGTTCCTCATAGCTCATGTCAGGGCTTCCCCTGAGCTTACGAAACTTAACTCTACATTTCAGCTGTCAATCTATACTTTTTAAAGGAAAACAGTGGAAAAGACACAGCTTTCCTCAGATACTACAGAAACTCTCAATTAGTGCTATTAGACAGTAATATCTTTTTTAAATTATTTAGAACTGCTACAAACAACTTCCACTTCCTGTTGCTGGCAGCAGCCATTTCATGAGCAGCAGTGAGCCTCCTGAGCTCACTGTATGCTAATATGCCTGTTTGATCTCTGCTATTGGTTGACAGGTAATATTAGCATAAAGTGAGCTCTGGAAGCTCTCTGCTACTCATGAAATGGTGGCTGCCAGCAATAGAAAGTGAAAGTTTAAGGTCACTGTTTAAATCACTAAAAAAGCAATTAGAAGAATTAAAAAAAAAATGTTTACTGCCTGAAAGCACTAATCAGGAATGTTTGTAGTGCCTGGGTAAAGCTGCACCATTTCCATTGTTTCCATTTAAGCAATGCAGCTTAATGTTTGTCATACTCATTACTGTCCTGATTATCCATGTGACCCAAGGCGTCACAAGCTTTACCGGTAAGCAGCGGGGATAGCTGGAAGCTGCAGGACTCTCGGGGAGTTTTTGCCTGAATGCATACCTTTTCAAATTAATTTAAAAATGTATCCATATCTTCCCCCTCTTTAAATTCCGCTATCAATTTAGAATTTAACTTGTAACTCAGTTCTGTAGTTCCAGGTTCACCCATGACCAGGGTTCGACCTTAACATTGTTTTACTAGTCCTAAAGAACAGCCTTCCTTAGGAGGTTGTGGGGGTCTAAAACTGTGGGAGAATTCAAGAATGCATGGGACAGACATAAGGCAATTCTTGTGGGGGGGGGTAGGAAGAAATAGGCTGTTGGTTAACTAGGATCTCTGGCCTATCCTGTAGGTAGGGAAATGGGCAGACTAGATGGGCCTAGCGGTCCTTATCTGCCATCAAAGTCTATGTTTCTATGTTTCTAAACCTAGTGCAATTTGGCCAGGGCTAATGCAGCTAACCCTCTACTTGTCCGTCTTGACTAGTGCAGGTTTTTAATGGCTGTTAATGAAGTTGAAAAAGTCCCTTCTTTAGCAGCCTGTAGTCCTCTTGCTAATCTCCCTCAGTGTTCCAGGCATCCTGGTGTGATCAACAGCTCATTAAGAGCTGCAATTATCTAACTTGATTTAAGAGGATCCAACAAAAGATTCAATGTGAGTCATTATCACTCAGTTGTTGAGACATTCAGCTAGTGTGCATGCTGTGATCAAGGGCAGAGTGCTGTTAAGTAACTAGCTTCCAGTTTGCTGAACCTGTCTTTGATTTGTCCCACAATATTAAAACCAGTGTGCCTCATTTCCCAACCTTTTGAGTGCCTGTATCCAACACTGTAGTGACAGAATGCTATCATGTATACACGGTCTGCCCAGCCAGGTGGTCTGTCCACTCTATACTTTCTCTGGACACCACTGCAGACTTGACTCTGAAGTGGCCATCCATAGACCCATAGCTGCCATTACTGACTGGTGTAGGGTTCACAGCTCCTCTTAATGGATCCCACCAGTCAATGCCATCAATGCAGTACCAGCCAACATGACATTTCATCCTAAAAACAATGCTTTGGAGCATGCATGGTACAAAGCAAAACCTTAGTAAAATATGTAATTTGAAAGGTTAAAATAGGTATTCCTGGTGTGCACATATCATCCCATACAGAAAGAGAGGCAGTACAGCATCATGCCTGTATACTGCTCCCCTTTGAATGATGAAAGGACACTTATGAAAAATCTGTTTTTATTAGGGCAGAGCATGTTAAATCAATATTTTTGTGCCTGGTATATATAAACAGATATGTCAAAGTTTCTTACTTCCCAGCCCCCTGTGTTTGTTTAACTCTCTCCAAAGAAATCCTAGAACTGCCCCGGCTCACTTCGCAGTGTAAGAAAACTTCCAGAAGTGCAGTTCTGGTTAATCACAGGATGGGGGATGAGAGTGTCTTTCTCTGCCTGATTCTGTACATTGCCCTGCAGATCAGGGTGGGACTGTGGTGACGTACATGATGATGTTGGCTATTGTGTGTGCAGAACTAGAATTGCCTGATTGAACATTTGATTTGCTATTCTGTTATTCTCTGGTTTGGCAGGGAGGCGGCGAAGAAAGAGGAAGCAAAGGGCACATTGTAAAAAAAAAAAAAATTGGGGTACACTGTGAGTGATTGGACTGCA
The DNA here is from genome assembly GCA_016271365.2 of Neoceratodus forsteri. Classification (NCBI taxonomy): domain Eukaryota; kingdom Metazoa; phylum Chordata; order Ceratodontiformes; family Ceratodontidae; genus Neoceratodus; species Neoceratodus forsteri. Next base: position 744,412,305 of record CM057449.1, read on the forward strand.
GTCTTTTTTTTTTTTTTGCTGAGGCAGAAAGCAATGTGGGAGCAGGATAAATATGCAATAATCAGAGTATTTCTTGGCTTGCATTTTTCCTGTATAATCGATCAAAACTGATCATTATTATTGTGGGCTAGTGCAACCATCTGCAGGCTAGTGCAATTTTGAATCGACTTATCCGGCTGGCTAGTGCAAAAAAAAGTTAAGGTTGACCCCTGCCCATGCCACTTAGCTGCTCTGGCACTGGTTGTTGGAGTTGTAGCTTCTCCAGTTCAGATTTCCTCTGGCACTGTCTCTCCTCTTGCTCAGCCTCTCTCTAAAGCTGTCACTCTTTCCTCTGCCTCTTTCAGAAGCTGTCGCTCTCTTTCCTCTGCCTCTCTCTGAAGCTGCTTTTTCTCTTTTCTTGGCCTCTCTCCAGCGCTGGTTTTCTTTTTCTTGCTTCACCAGCACCATCTGAAACTTCCTCTGTTTGAATTCCAGTTCCATTCTCCTCAACTGTAGCTGCAGCCTGATCCCTTCTGGCTCCAGCGTTGTGGTTACCTTCCCCTGCTGCTGTGGCGCTTGGTTCCCACTGGTCCCGCTATCCTTCTCCCTGGGACTGGACACTGCGGTGGACCCTGGCACCACTACACTCAATGTCTGATCCCTTTCAATCACCGATTCTGACCTGAGGCCATGGGCAGTCTCTTGTGCATCGGCTGCCACAAGAGCCTCCGCAGGGTGTTATTTGTGTTGCCTCTCACACTGGACTCCTCTTTCCTGGCACAACTGCCTCAGGTATTCTGCTGTGTATTCACTGTAGGTGGAAGCCATCTTCTTCCCTAATCTATGGCTACACTAGCTTGCACCTGAAAAAAAATAAAAATAAAACAGGTAGGGAACTTAGACTGTAAACAAATGAAATATTTCTTTTAAAATCTCTGGCTTGAGGCCGACCCAGAGGTGCTGAGAATTGAGGCGCTAGATGCTTTACCTCATGCTACACCGGTGACCTGGGTTCAGGAATGACCTTGGGTCATCAGGGTGTCAGCGTGGGGGGGGAGGCATTGCAGTATCAAGCCTACCAATGGGCAGCTGTCCTTTCCTGAGGGTGGTTTGCCCCCCCCCGTAGTTCCACTCCCACCGGGTGGAGGTCCGATGCATAGCATAGGTGGCAAAAAGTTACAGGGGGGGAAGGGGCTGAGCTGGAACCAAGGGGTGCGTAGCATGCCTCCACATGCTCGCCTGGCCGTGTGCAGGGACCTCAGGTGGGGCAAGGGGAGAAAACTGTAAAAATGCCTGTATCCCTGTTGCCAGTAGGTGGGAGGAAGTGACAGGGACGAGAGCTAAATAAAAAAAAAAAAAAAGCCATGCCTTGTTTTTGTGTGAACTGTCACAGTTTATCAATCCAACACACTAGACTGTTAATGCTTGTGTCACCAAATAATTGCATAGTATGTTAACAAATCTTTTAGATCACACCACTGCGCACCATATCTTTTTCAAACCCACTCCTGGGGTGAGGCCCTCTGCTACCACAGTGCCTGACCTTTAAGTGCAATTCGCGAACAGGGGACAAACAGGGACACCTTCCTGTTTGTTTTGGGTTCGAGCAACTACCAGTCTCGAGTCCTGGGGTCAGTTATGAACCCTTTTTAGCTAGCACACCAAGGTAACAAGTTCAAATATCACACTTTTCGGGGAAATGCAGTGCAATATTTGACCCAGCAGGCATACAACCAACCTTGGTTCACAACCCCCTTCTGACTCAGGCATTTTTCTTACCTTGCTGGATCTTTACACAGATCCTTCTTAGCATGGCTGCATAGGCTGGCACACACAGCACTTTAACAGTTATGTCAGAATTATCAATACTGTTCCACCATTCATACTCAAAATAAGAAGATGTCTCAGGCAAGTTTAAGGAAAAACAAATTTACTAAAACTAAAAGTAGTAAGTAAGTACAGCACATAAAACAGAACATATATATGTAATGATTACAGTCAGAAAAGAAATGGGCAATTACAAAACAAAGCACCTTATAACTGAATTAACTAGTTCTAACTCAGTTTCAGTTGGTAAAGGTTCACACTGAAATTGCCGGTCTTGGCAGGAGTGTCTCTTAGGAGTCTAAAAGTAGAAGTGTCTGTCCTTTCAGCCAGCTTGATAATATCAGAGGCCAAAATGTCCCTCCCATCCTGTGATGTCACAGCTCTGGCCATTGGCATGAGGTCACTCTTAGTCTTGTAATTAATTGATCAGGCACATGCCCCTGCACCAAACATTCCAATTAAAAATATATATATATATATATATAGAGGGATAATGTATGGTCCTCTATCGTTAACCGGTCAGTTAACAGTCGAGAGGTTGCCAGGGCGACCATGTAAACCTCGAGGCGAAGCTTGAGAGGTTCTGTACGCCATGGCAACCTCGAATGGTCTAAAATTGACGTTTGCCGATAGAGGACCATACATTATTTTTATAGTGTATGGTCCCACTTTCAAAAATTAAATGACACTACGTTTTTAAAAGTCACGCTGCGGCCCTTCAGTCCTTCCCGTGGGTTTCCTTCAGTCGGTTCCCGTTGGAAAAAGCGCGCACGCAGACCACTCGCTGTTGTTAACCTATCGATGTGGCGTAGGATCATTAGGTTAACAACCTTAGGAAATGATGATTTCCTAAGGTTAACAGCGTTCTAACATACATTATATATATATATATATATATATATGTATAGGTAAGTTCATGAATTGGGGGTACTAATGTGCTCAATACTTTGTATGTTGATTTAAAAAAAAATTAACAGCCGCCACCGCAGTCAGGATAAGTAAATTTAAAAGATAGCCACAAGTACAGATACATTTCATAGTTTGAAAAACCTAGGTGCACCCATTTTATTTTTATTCCATGTCCAGCTCCAAAATGTCACAGATTTTCTCTAGCAAAATGTGGCATCCAAACCACAGTACATTCTATTGCTTCTATGCAGACTTTATTGTAGCTGCACTTCAGTAAGTTTATGTTAAAAACTGCATTGGGTGTTGTCTTTTGTTAATGAAAACTTGTTCATTCACCCTAGTTTTTCAATGCATATAAAATTTATGGTTCACTCACATTTTGCGTGGCACGTGCAACTGTGGTGTCGAAGCAAATTTCATTTTTTGTATGCTTCCAAATTTTCAGCAAAAGCATCCAGCTTTTTTGAGTAGGTGATTTTCTTTTGGGATTGGGTCTTAAATGTAGTACAGGACATTGGTGAGAGAGGGGTGCAGGAATTGCTTTTTTTTAATTACAGTTGTGTAGTGTTCACTGTTACACGTAAGCAACGCCAGGTTCCTCACAAACATGCAACACTTGAAATTGCTTTTCTCTCACGCCTGATATGGAGTTATCCCACAACATGGTCCCTTTTTAACTATTGGGTCATAGTGTCTTGAAATGCTTAATAAAATAAATGAAAAATTAAAGTAACATTTTTTTCCCAAGTTAAACACCTGTTGTGTCCACTCTTGCACATGCAATGTTTGGTGTCCCCATTGCACGTGCAACACTGAAGGTGCTTTTCTCTCAAATCCCTGCTAGGGAGTTATCTCATAATCTGGTTCCTTTTTGACTCTTCAGTCCCTTTTTCTCTCTTGGGTCATGGAGTCATGAAATGCTTAGTAAAATAAAAAGAAAAGTGTTTTTTCCAATTAAACACCAGTTGTGTCCACTGTTGCACATGCAACGTTTGGTGTCCCTGTTGCACGTGCAACATTGAAGGTGATTTTTCTCAAATCCCTGCTAGGGAGTTATCTCATAATCTGGTTCCTTTTGGACACTTCAGTCACAGTATCTTGACAAGCTTATTAAAATTGATCTATTGTGAATTTGAAAAATTCTCCCTCATGTCACACTTGGGTAACCCTTTTCATGAACTTACATCTCTCTCTCTCTCTCTCTCTCTCTCTCTCTATATATATATATATATATATATATATATATATATATATATATTCCTAATTAGTGAGCCACAGAGCATACTTTATGACCCCTTCTTTTGATGTTTCAGAACAACATGCTGATGAGCTATTTCACAACTTTCTGGGATCTCTTACATAGTCCTGCCAACAGGAAGCTTTCAAAGTCCAGTTCCCTAGATCAAAGCAAGTTGCATAACAGCTCAGGAAGTTTAGCAGGTAGGTGCTAAAACAGGAAAGGAAATTCTAGCTAGCATATCCCTTTAGATCAGCAGGAGGGCAGAACATTTTTTATCTCTTTAAAAATCCAATGTCCCATGAGGTTCTTTTGCTTGGCCTGTTTCCCAAACAGGACTCAAAAACATATATTTTATAGCAAAAATATAATACAAATAATAACAAGCAGACGGCTATTATCACACCCTCCTGTACCTTATTTACCCCTATGAGGTATATATATCGGTCTCTATCATATCCATCCTCTCCCTCCTGTCTTTCAATGTGTACATATTGTGGTCCTTCAGTCTCTCCTGATAGGGCTTCTGATGCTGCCTCTGCACCATTTTAATTGCCCTCCTCTGGCCAGCCTCCTCTCTGTCTTTCTTGAGATGTGGTTTCCAGAACTTGACACAGTATTATAAGTGAGGTCTCACCAACAATTTATACAGTGGCAACACTACCTTGCTTCTTCCTTCTGCTGGTGATACCCCTCCCTATGCAACCCAGCATCCCACTGGCCCTAGCCACTGTCTTGTTGCACTGTCTCACCACCTTGAGGTCATCAGGTACAATTATACCCAGGTTCCTTTCCTTTATGGTGATCATCAGTACCGCTTCTCCCATTTTGTACTCCACTCTCTGTGCCCTAAGTGGATGATTTTGTACTTTTTCTCAACAAAACCCAGCTGCCATGCCTTTTACCACTCCTCAGATTTTCCTCAGGTCTCTGCACATCCTCTCCACCCCCTCTGGAGTATGTACCCTATTGCAGATTTTGGTGTCATCTGTGAAGAGGCATACCTTCCTTGCCAGCTCAGCTGCACTGTCACTTATAAAGATATTAGAGAGGACTGGTCCTAGTACTAAGCCCTAAGGCACCTCCCTTCCCCAGAGTGAACTCTGTTTACTACTACTCTGTTGCCTATCCCTTAACCAGTTTCTCACCCTTACCTAGTTTACCACATTGGGACCCACTGAGAAGCTGCCCAATATCCTTATCAGTTTCCTATGTGGAGCATGAAATAGTCCATGGTAAATCAAAATTATTTGGGAAGTCAACCATGTGGAATTTTGTCAAAATTGCAATAACACTCATAAGACAAAAGGAATTTATAATTCGTATAGAGATAAAGAAATAAAGATAACACAATTTTTCTAGGGACATGGATATGTTGTTCTATCCACACGTTTGCCAGAAAGTCTTCAAGCTGGCTTCTTCAACCCACCCAGGTGGTATAACCCTTGGCTTCACCCCATGACACCAGATCTTCCTTCCTGCTGGAAGAAGCAGGATCCCTCTTTACCGCACCTGCGGTGAGTAGGCCCGAGCGCTACAATCTTTGGATTTACTTCCAAAAGCTTTAAACTCTTTAGAATTTAATCTTCAGTTTGATCATCGATCATGACCGCAATAGAAAAAAGTCCTCACCCAGATTTCGACGGTGCCCAGTGCAGGCAGAAGATGCCGCATACCAACCCCCATGCTACGTGTGTTTACTACCTGGGCCACAAGCACGATACCCAGATCTGTGATATCTGCTGGTCATTTCATGCATCGGTCATCCAGGACCACCTTACTGGTCTGAAGTTGGGCCACCCGTAAAAACAACATCCGCCGGTCAAATCCTAGGACGCGCTCTGGATGGCCTCTACAGTTGTGGGGTCCCCCTATCAGTTGGAACAACTTACAGCCTTCGAGGAGGAGGTGGTTCAGGCCGCTGAGCAGTCCTCTTCAGTTTCTGCTTTTGTTCTGCTCAAATTAGGCTCCACCTATTCGAGCTCCTTCAAGGAGCTGTACCAGTCACTCCCTACCAAGGGACAGGGCCCTTCAAGTTCACACAGCTCCTACTCTTGCAAGGAGGAGTCCAAGAAAGAAGAGGAGAAGACTCACCATTGACATTCTTGGGTACGGGAATGTTCTCAGTCTTGGGAATCACAGGTTTTGACCAAGGTCGAAACAGTGGCCTTGGCCACTGGCTTCACGAAGACCCTGTCAGGCCAGTTGTTCAAGACGCCAGCCGATGTTGCGGCCAAGATTTTTCTCAACCCCATTAGCCAGTTGTGATCAGAAGAGGCCAACAACTCTCTTTTCAAGACTCTGGTCTTGCTGATGACCACTGAAGGGTTGGCTCAGCCCGCTGAACTGGACCCTCCTTTTACCAACCCAGACCAGGAGGAGCTGCAGCTGTCTTTCAGATGCCCTGGTGGCCGAGGTCAAGGCCTAGGTCTTCCTCATCCAGGGGGTCAAGCAGATCCCACTGACATCGGCAGTACCACTCTCGATGCCATGGGAAGCGGTGCTGCCAATATTCGTCTTCATCCTCCTCGGGTGAGGTGAGGAGAGGAGAGGCTTTGGCACAAGTTGCGTTGACGCTATGAAGATCTCATGTGGTAACAATTGGTGTTGGCTGGTCTGAAGCTGACCCCAGCTCCCACACCATCACTTTGCTGTCACCCAACAGGCCAACACCGACGCCCCTGGCTGTGCCGGTTGACACCGTTCCTTTGCCATAGGAGCCGTTTCAGACCATCTCGGTTTGGCCAAAGTTGGCCTCTCAGCCGATTGTGGTGGAACTGCCGCCCAAGCAGTCAATGACTCGGGATACATCTAAGGAGTCTCAGTCAGGCTTCCCCATCGCTTTCGGTCACTCTTACACCTGACCACCCATGGCAGATCGAGAGTGACTCGAGTGGTCGGCTGCTTTATGCGGACTCTTCTGAGTCTGAGGATTCCTCACTGCACTACCATCCAGTCAACATGGAGTTGATGGGGGATCTCTTGATGGAGGAAGGGCCCACTTCCTTCATGGGAATCCTCCGTCTCATCTCAGAGTCCACGGGGATGAACTGGAGCCTATCCAGAAGTGGACTCGCTATCCCCTCACAGAGATTCTGGATAAAGTGGACTCTCTGACAGAGGCTTTCCCAGTGGCCGAGGCCATTGTTGGCCCTGCCTTGGAGCTTTGGCAGTGCCCTGCACCTACGGCATGGATGGCCTGCAAATATGCGGTGCCCACTGGTTCCCTCTTGGGGATCATGGAACACCCATCAGCCAAGGGGTTGGTGGCTGACTCTATGTTTCAGCGCTTGGGCAATACAGGGGACATCGACAGGCCGCTGGATAAGGAGTCCAAGAAATTGGACCACTCGGTCAAAAAGGTCTATGCTGCCTCCTTGCTTGGCCTCTGTCAGGCTAGCATGGCCGTTCTGATAGCACACTTCTCCCATGCCCTCTTGAGATCCCTGGCTGAGATGATTCCTCACCATTCTGCAGACCTCTAGACCATGGTCAAGCAGGTCCTAGAGCAGGGCTGTGCTGTGGCCAAGCAGCAGCTTCAGATGGCTCTTGATATTGGAGATTCCTGTGCCCACTCAGTGGTGGCTGCAGTTGCCATGCATCGTAGGGCTTCGCTGTGGAGCTCAGTCTTCACGGCATACACTCCGCACAAACTGGCGGACGTTGCATTCTTAGGCGCCGACCTGTTTGGGCCAGGTGTGGATGGTCACCTCCAGCGTATTGAGAAGTCCGATGCCACCTTGGACTCTGTTACATCCGCCCAGAGGGATACCAAGGGCTCCAAGCAGCAGAAGCGCATAGCCTTTCGGTCCTCCACTCCTGAGGCAAAACCAGCCCAGCATCAGTCTGTCCAGCAGGCTCAGTCTTGGTGACCCAGGCTCAAGTTCATGGCCTTGGTTGTCCAGAAGCCCAACCAGAGGGACCCGGTGGCTTCTCATCTGGGTCCTCCTCCTCCAAGCCAGCTCAGTGACAGGATAGGGATGCCACCCTCATCCCCGTCACTTCTCCCCTGGGTCCTCCTGTGGGGGGCCAACTCTGCAACTTTTCACCTGGGCCGCTGTCACCATGGACAGGTGGGTTCTGGAAGTGGTTGTCAGGGTCTGCCTTTGGAGTTCGAGCAGTGCCCTCCAAGCCGAGTCTGTGCCCCACGGGAGGACTTGGTATCCACAGACACTCAGTCGTCTCTCTGAGATAACATAGCCCAGCTTCTCCACAAGGAGGTCGTGGATAGGGTAGCGGATCCTCTGGAACACCCAGGGTTTATCTCCAGGTACTTCCTGGTGCTAAAGTGGACAGGGGGCTTGGGTCCCATTCTAGATCTGCACGACCTGAACAGATTCCTCAGGTCTCGCACCTTCCGAATGGTAACTCTGTACCTGATCATACCATCTCTCGAGCAAGACATGTGGTTTTGCTCTCTGGATCTCCCAGACATGTTTTTTAATGTCCTGACCTGTCCATCCCACTGAAGGTTTGTCTGCTTCCAAGTCAAGGAACCCCTGTATGAGTTAAAGGCCATGTCATTCGGCCTCTCCTCGGCCCCCAGGGTCTTCACCAAATGTATAGCAGTGGTGGCAGCTTACCTGAGGCACCGAGGGGTCTGGGTGTATTCCTACCTGGCCAACTGGCTGATAGCAGGTCCTTCCAGGTAAGAGGTGGCAAGGTCCAGGATCCTGGCCCTCTAGACCTGCGTCGGACTTGGCCTTCTGGTCAACAAATCCAAGTTGGAACTTGTTCCCTCACAGGTGAATCAGTTTCACTGAGGCAGAGCTGGACTCTTGCTGAGCCAGAGACCGGCTCCTGGCAGACAGGGTGGAGGTTCTCTCCTCCTTTGCCCGATCATTTCTGTTTGGGCACTTGCACCTTGCCCGGGACTTCCTCCACCTTCTGGATTACATGGTGGCCTGTACCAGCATGGTCCAATGGGCCCAATGGCATATGCACTCCCTGCAGTGGGAGCTGGCCAGTCAGTGGTCTCAGCGCAAAGGTCACTTTGACCAACTGGTCATTGTGACCCAGAAGATGTGGGACACCCTCCAGTGGTGGCTAGTCCCAGAGCACCTGCAAGAAGTGATCCCATTTGTGAATCTCGAGCCAACAGTCATCCTGATGACTGACACCAGCCCATCTGGGAAAACGCAGTCCACGGGCTCTGGACCCCCGAGGAGTCCCGATGTCACATCGGCCTGTTGGAGCACTGAGAAGTTTGGCTGGCACTGACTGCTTTCAGTCCATTTGTTCGGGGTCAGGTGGTTCAAATCCAGACAGACAACACCACTACCATGTACTACCTCAACAAGCAGGGCAGGACACACTCCCTGCCTTTGTGCAAGGAGGCTCTCCACATTTGGATCCTCGTGCGCAGCCTGGAGGCAGATTTCCTTGCCATCCATGTGGCAGGAGCCTCCAGTCAGCTGGCGGACACCCTCAGCCGAGTAAGCTAAGCGTCTCATGAGTGGTCTCTCCATCTGAAGGTAGTTCACAGTCTGTTCTCCCAGTGGGGCACCCCTCAGGTGGACCTGTTCACCTCCAGGAAGAATGTAAAGCTGAGGCTGTATTGTGCACCATCCTGTGCCCGGTAAGCAGAGATGGCTGCCAGGTGCACCTTAGGGATCCCTTTGGGGCTGCAGTTCTCCAGTCCTTGTTTCCCAAGTAGGGGGGTGTGCACCTTGCCTCCCTTTTCCTGGAGAACTGCTAGGACATGTGGATAGAACAACATATCCACATCCCTAGAAACACAGGTTACACACTTGCAACAGTAGGTCTTCCACAGAGTGATCTCTTGCAGTAGGTAATACACTTGGGTCATTGCCAGAGGTCGCTGTGGCACACGGCAGCTCTTCTAGCAATCTTTTCCAGGGGCCACCCACACATGACATCAGCTTCCTGTTTCCTATATAAGTGTGGGTGGTCCCTGGTATCCTCAGTTCTCTTTTCCGCTGTCTTCAGCTCGCACGGAGCAGCTAAAGCAACTTCAGAACAGCAGTCATTGACAAGAATTTGAGCAACCAAACAAATGTCCAAAGAATCTTCAAGGCAAGATAGCACTATTTCATTCCTGCCGATGTGTCCTCTCCTTTTGCCAATATATTACTGGCATCATGAAAACCAGCAACCAGGGAAACATATAATACCAAATGGAAACATTTTACTATATGGGCTGCTTCCTGGTCACTGGATCCCTACTCTTGTCCATTGATGAAAGTCTTGGATTACCTAGCCTTGATTGCCGAGACAGGATTAAGCTATTCCTCCATCAAAGTCCATTTGGCCTCTATTTCGGCTTTCCATGAACATCTGGATGGTAGATTACTGTATCAACATCATCTAGCCAAAATGTTCTTAAGAGGAATGATACATATTAAGCCACATATTAGAGATCCACTCCCCCGTGGGATCTCAGTTACCTGATAGAGAAATGAACTCTTGAGCCCTGTGAACCAGTGGCCACTTGTGACCTCCGTTTTCTTTCATGGAAAACACCATTCTTAGTGGCTGTCACTTTAGCTCGATGTATTTCCAAGCTCCATGTCCTCATGTGTAGAGAATCTTACTTGATTTTTCACAAAGATAGGGTGGCACTTCGTACCAATCCTTCTAGGGACATGGATATGTTGTTCAATCCACACTGTCTGGCAGGTTCCTTGCCATTTTAAATCTTGCCGGAAGGTCTTCAAGCTGGCTCCTCCCATCCACCCAGGTGGTAAAACCCTTGGCTCCACCCCATGATGCCAGATCTTCCTTACTGCTCTGTGTTTGTAGGCCTGGATCCTAATCCTTCAGAATTTCAGAAAATAATTTTAAAGTTTTCTAGACTTAAGTCTTCATCTTCCCTCGCGGCTGCAATGGATACTAAATCTACTCCCGGCTTCCGTCGGTGCCCTTGCGGGCAGAAGATGTCCCGGACTGACCCGCACGCCACGTGCGTTTACTGCCTGGGACTTGCTGATGATCCACAGACCTGCGATCTATGCAAGTCCTTTGCGCCTTCCGTTCTTGAGGACCGCGCTGCCCGACTTCAACTGGGGTGCCCCAGGAAACGTTTCCACCGGTGAAGTTGAAGAGGGCCTGTTGGGCAGTGTCCGTGGCTGCGGGCTCTGAGGAGCAGCTGGAGCAGTTGATTGCCCTCGAGGAGGAAGCAGTCCAGGCTGCGTCTTCGTCTTCCTCTGCATCTGCATTCATCCCGCTCTCCTTGGGCTCCTCCTACACTGCTTCTTTTAAGGAGCTTTGTCAGTCCTTCTCCACCAAAGGAGAAGGACCCTCAGGGACTCACACGAGTAGGTCGAAGAAAAAGGACCTGAAAGGTAAGTCCCACCGTCGATGTTCACGACAGCGGGAGAAATCTCCTTCCCCGGACCGTCGGCTTTCGACTTCAGTCGAGGTTGCGGCTAAGGCCGCTGGCTTCACGATGTCCCCGTCAGGTCAGCTGGCCAAGAGACCCATCGATTCGGATGAGATTTTTCTTGACCCATTGGACAGGTTGTCGACTGGAGAATCTGACAACCCTTCATCACCGGTTCCCCCGGTGGTTACTGAGGACTTGTCCATGCCTCCTGTGCCCAAGTCCCCGGTCAAGGACCCTGAACCGAGGGATGAGCGTGTTTCCTGCCCCCTCTTTGACCCACCATCAGTGACCCCAAAGGTCTCTGTCTTGGTCCTCCTCCATGTCGGGTAGGTCTCACCGACATCGGCGGTCTCGGTCCCGGCATCATGGAAAGCGGCATTGCCACTCGTCCTCATTGTCCTCTTCGGAGGATAGGCTCCAGCACAAGTTGTTCTGGTGCTATGAGGACAAGATGTGGCAGCAATTCTTGCTGGCCTGTAATAAGCCGACTCCGTTGCCTTCACTGGCCATTAAGTGGCTGTTGCCCGAATGACCGAAGCAACCCCTCGCTATCATCGAGGAGCTGACTCCGGCACCAATTGCTTGACCGAAACTGGCTGCTCCACCCATTGTGGTGGAACCACCCCCTCCACAACCTAAGACTGGGGCCCCGACTAACGATTCTCGGTCGGTTCAGGGCTAGCCCCTCAGGTTGTCAGTCACCCTCACTCCCGATTGGCCTCAGCAAGTAGAGGGTGGCTCAGGTGCTCGGCAGCTGTTCGCGGACTCCTCGGAGTCCGACGATTCCTCCTTGTATTCTAGGCCCCTTGACCTGGAATCTTTCCGGGGTCAGTCAGTGGACGAGAGCCCATCCTCATTCCTAGGAATTCTTCAGCTCATCTCAGAGTCCACTGGGATACAGCTCAAACCCGTACAAAAATGGGCCAAATATCCCCTCACGGAGATTCTGGACCGAGAGGATTCCCCCACGGAGGCCTTCCCTGTGGCCGAGGCCATCGTTGGCCCGGCCCTGGAGCTGTGGCAGCGGCCTGCATCCTGTCCTGCACCTTCGGCCAGAATGGCTCATAAATACACAGTACCCACTGGTTCCCTCTCCGTTTTTTTCAGAGCACCCCTCTGCTGAAGGACTGGTAACCGATAGTGTCTTCCTGCACTGCGGAAACACTAGGGACATGGAAAAGACCCCCGAAAAGAAGTCCAAGAAGCTGGACTACTCGGGGCGAAAGTTTTATTCTGCCTCCTCCCTAGATCTTCAACAGGCTAGTTTGGCCATGCTGATGGCACATTTTTCACACGCCCTTACGGGTTCCCTGGAAGATGTGCTTCCTCATCTCTCGGCTGACCTTTAGACGATGGTCAAGCAGGTGCGGGATCAGGGAAGGGTGGTTGCCAAACAGCTCCAAACTGCTTTGGACATTGGAGACTTTTGTGCCCTGTCCATCGCTGCTGCGGTAGACATGCGCTGCAGAGCTTGGCTGTGGATCTTCGCCTTCATGGGGGATGCCCAGCACAAGCTGGCAGACGTTCCCTTCCTGGGCACCGACTTATTCAGGCCAGTGGTGGAAGGCCATCTCCAGAGAATCGAGAAGTCCAATGCCACCTTGGACTCTGTCATGTCTGCCCAGAAGGACGAAGGCCACCAGCAACAGTGTAAGCCCTTTCGCCCTTCTGCCCCTGCAGCACATCCAGCCCAGCAGCACCAGCAACAGGGCCTGCAGGCTCACACTCGGTGTCCCAAGGCCAAGTCTGCCACTTCTTCCAGTAGGAAGGGAAGGGTCCAGGTGGCCCCTCGTCCGGCCCTTCCTCCAAGCCTGCCCAGTGATGGCTTGAGGGGAGTCGCTCCCAACCTCGTCACTCCTCCCTGGGATCCCCCCCAATGGGGGGATGGCTCCGCTACTTCCTTTCCGCTTGGTCCACTATCTCCACAGACCATTGGGTGCTGGAAGTGGTCGGCAGGGGTCTGCCTCTGGAGTTTGAGCAGTCCCCTCCCTAGTGAGCCGTCGCCCCACGGGGGGCTCCGGGTTCTGCAGTCTCTCTGTTGGCTCATTGAGCCAACATTGCTGTGCTCCTCCAGAAGGAGGTGATCAGCAAGGCGGCGGATCCTCCTCCTCTAGACCCGGGGTTTGTGTCCAGGTAATTCCTGGTCCCATAGTGGACTGGGGGCTGGTGCCCCATTCTCGATCTGCACGACCTGAACAAGTTCCTAAGGCCACGCACTTTCAGGATGATCACTCTGGCTCAGATCATTCCATCCTTGGAACTAGGTGCGTGGTTCTGCTCTCTGGATCTCCAGGACGCGTTCTTTCACGTCCCAATCCATCCGTCTCATCAGAGATTCCTCTGCTTCAGAGCAGAGGGATCACTTTACGAGTTTCAGGCCATGCCCTTCGGCCTTTCTCCAGCTCCCAGGGTCTTCACCAAATGCATGGCAGTGGTGACAGCATTCCTGTGGTGCCAAGGGGTCCAGGTGTACCCTTACCTGGATGACTGGCTGATTGTAGCCCCCTCCAGGTTGGAGATGGAGTGATCCAGGGATCTGATCGAGGCCAAATTGGAACTCATGCCATCACAGGTGATTCAGTTCATTGGGGCAGAGCTCGACTCTCTTCAAGCCAGAGCCCGGCTCCCGGCAGATAGGGCTGAGGTCCTTTCCTCCTTTGCCCAATCATTTCTGTTAGGGCAATTACACCCTGCCTGGGACTTCCTGTGCCTTCTGGGCCTCATGGCAGCCTGCACCAGCATGATCCATTGGGCCTGCTGGCATATGCACCTTCTGCAATGGGGGCTGGCCCGCCAGTGGTCACAGCACTCTGGTCCTTTGGACCAGCCAGTGACAGTGACCCAGAAGATGTGGGATGGCCTGCAGTGGTGGCTCGTCCCAGCTCATCTGCAGGAGGGTATCCTGTTTGTCTGCCCCGAGCTGACGGTCACTGTTATGACTGACACCTCTTTGATGGGTTGGGGTGCCCATCTGGGGGAACTCCGGGTCCATGGCCTCTGGTCCCCTCAGGAGTCTTGATGCCTCATCTGCCTGCTGGAGCTTTGAGCGGTTCGACTAGCCCTCACCGCCTTTGCTCCTTTTGTACAGGGTCAGGTGGTTCAGGTCCAGATGGACAACACCACGACCATGTACTATCTCAACCGCCAGGGCGGGACGCACTCCTTGCCTCTGTGCAAGGAAGCTCTCTGTAGTTGGTCTCTCATGATCAGCCTGGAGGCAGATCTTCTAGCCATCCATGTGGCAAGAGCCTCAAACAGTCTGGCCAATGCCCTCAGCCAGATAGGCGCTGCATCTCACGAGTGGTCTCTCCTGCTAGAGGTAGTGCAAGACCTGTTCTCCCATTGGGGCACCCCTCGGGTGGACCTGTTTGCCTCCAGGGAGAATGCGAAGCTGAGGCTGTTTCACACCCACCCCCTTCAGCAGGGCTCACTGGAGGGGGATGCCTTCTCGAGGCCGTGGACCCCGGGCCTCTTCGATGCCTTTCCTCTATTTCTCTTGATCCACAAGGTGCTTCTCAAGGTGAAGAGAGACAAGGTGCAGGTGATTCTGGTAGCCCCAGACTGACCTCACCAGTTCTGGTAGCCAGATCTCCTCAGCCTCAGCTCTAGGCTCCTGAGGTGGCTTCCAGCCCGCCCAGACCTGATCTCAGTCAACAAGGAGAAGGTTCTCCATCTGGACCTTCAATCCCTGCACCTGATGGCCTGGTTCCTGAGCGGCTAGAGTTCCAGGCCTTGGGTCTTTCCGACGAGGTCCTCAACGTCATTGAGGCATCCCCTAAAGAGTTGACCAGAAAATGCTACACCTTCAAATGGAAGAGATTCTCCATTTGGTGTCAGAACAAAGGGTTGGACTCCTCTTCCTGTCCATTGGCTAGTATTTTGGGCTACCTGTGGTCCCTTTCTCTGCTAGGTCTTCGGTCGACAACCCTCAAGATGCACCTGGCACCCATCTTTGCTTACCGGGCATGGGCCCGGCAAGCAGTCGGTGGCACAGGAGAAGGTGGTTGGGTGCTTTTTCAAAGACCTAGACCACATATCCCCTTCGGTGCGAGAACCTCCACCTCCATGGGATCTACTGCTGGTATTGGCCAAGTTCATGGGCAAGCCATTCAAACCGATGCACAGGTGTGACATCTCTCACCTGTCATGGAAGACCGCCTTCTTGGTGGCTATTACGTCAGCCAGAAGGATGGGAGAGCTCCAGGCGCTTTCCATAGAGTCTCCTTACCTGGCCTTCCACAGGGACAAAGTTGTCCTTCACCCCAACCCGAAGTTACTTCCGAAGGTGGTGTCGGAGTTTCACCTTAACCAGGTGTTGACTCTGCCGGTGTTCTACCCCCAATCACACCACAGAGGCCAAATATAGGCTCCATACTTTGGACCCTAGGAGGGCGCTCGCTTATTATAAGGAGCGGACGACTGAAGTTCGGGGAGAGGTTCACCAGCTGTTTGTCACTTACGCTGAAGCCGCATCTGGCAGACCTGCAGCCAAGCAGACGATAAGCAGGTGGGTCACCTCCTGCATAGAACTCTGCTATAGGTTGGCGGGCATGGAGCCTCCCAAAGGGATAAGAGCTCATTCTACCTGCCATACCGCTGCATCGGTGGCTGCTTCTAGGGACGTCCCCATCCAGGTTATCTGCAGGGCTGCTACCTGGAAGTCAGCACACACTTTTATTTCCAATTACCACATTGACCTAGTCATGCTGGGATGCTGGTTTTGGGACCTCAGTTCTCCAGTCCTTATTTCCTAAGTAGGGTGTGTACGCCTTGCCTCCCTCCTCCTGGAGAACTGCTAGGAGTCTGCCAATAAGTGTGGATTGAACAACATATCCATGTCCCTAGAAATACAGGTTACTCACCTGTAACAGGAGATCTTACTTCGAGAGGGCTCTTGCAGTAGGTAATTACATATGGGACTGACACCGGCAGGTGGCAGCACCCCACGTAAAAATTTCTAGCTAGCAGTCCCTGGCGAGGGACCGCCCCTACGTTAGATGACTGGCGTCAGGAGACGTCGGTATAAAGGGGTGGTCCCAGATGCCTGCCTTCCAGTTCTTTCCTGCCGTTAGCTCGTACAGTGCTTCGCGGAAAAGTTCGTGCTTCGTCAGCCCTACCTTCATCGTTTTTTTACCAAAAAATCATTATTTTTTCGACTAACATCAGTACTATCGTCTGTGTATGTCGTCCCCTACACCCTCCGAGCACAAGAATAAGTGTGATTCGTGCGGCGCCCAACTACCGCACGAGGACGGCCACTCCCTGTGCCTGTTCTGCCTAGGTCCCGATCACCTGGTCGAGAAATGCCTGCACTGCCTCAGTTTCAATGCGGCTACCCGGAAAAGGCGGCAGCAATCCCTAGAAGCCCACATTCTAAAGAAGAAAATGAGTTCTATGGAGAAGGAGCTCAAAAAACTGAGGCAGGCATCCACTTCCCCGAAGGCCATCAGAAGAAGAAGGAGAAGGAGAGACACTGGGACAAGGGCTCCTCCACCGTGTCTCCCTCAGGAGTTGCTGGGACACAGGTAACATCCCCTTCAGGGGATCGCTCCTTGACGGCCGCCTCGGAGGTTTCCAAGGAGGCGTCGGCCCGCCCATCTGGCTCGCGCTCGGGCCTGCGGGCACCTACGGGCAGTTGGAGGCCTCCGCCTCTGGTTCGGCCACAGGCCCGTGGCCTACCACTGTGGGCGACTCCGGTAAGCCGGGCATCGGCTCCTCTGACATCCGTCCAGAGAGGGCCAGTAAGACATCCGACCCTCCGGGGCGATGCGTGGCCTCCACTCCACTGGACCAGGCTGATCACTCTACTCGGCCCGGCTCCGGTGATGGCCCTCATAAGTCGGACGTCGGCTCCTCTGGCACCTGCCGAGAGCTCACCTCTAAGCCTCACGTCAGCTCGTCCGACGTCCGGCCAGCGAAGGAACCGATGATGGACCCCCCCCCATGTCCGTCGTACCCATTTCCCCACAGCCTTCGCTGCCATCTGGGGAACCAGAGTCTCCCCAACCCGACCCCGGGG
Source organism: Neoceratodus forsteri (assembly GCA_016271365.2). Lineage (NCBI taxonomy): Eukaryota > Metazoa > Chordata > Ceratodontiformes > Ceratodontidae > Neoceratodus > Neoceratodus forsteri. Next base: position 744,429,621 of record CM057449.1, read on the forward strand.
ACTTTTCCCCTCTGTCCCTAGGCGAAGCTGGCGATCTTTTACCTCCATTAGTCCTTCCTCCACCTGGAGCGCCAGACCTGACTTCAGCTCCCCGGACGCCGGCTCCGACGCTGGCCCCTCCGACATCAGTACCTCCGGCGCCAGGGCCTCCACCATCGGCCCTGACGTCGGCCTAACCGACTTCGGGAGACATTCCGCTCCCATCGGGCCCTCTGCCCTCCAGGCTGTCCACAATGGACCCACCTTTGAGGCCTCCGGCCGGGCACTTTGTTCCGGCAGCCCCCCCCGGCTCCCAGGTATCCTCCATCCTATTCGACGCCGGTGTACCCAGGACTGCAGTATGCGGCGACACAGTACCCGACGCCGGGCTTCCCGACGCCGCAGTACTCGACACCACAATACCCAACGCCGGGCTTTCCGCAGCCGGGTTTTGGATACGCTCCTTACGGTTATAACCCGTATCCTTATCCCCCACCTCCTCCTCCTCCACCACCCTCACAGCCGCCGGTGGACCTGCAGGAGACTCTGGCCTCCTGGTGGGCTGAGGCCAAGGCTCAGCTCACCAAAGAGGTCAAGAGCCACCTTCCGGTGACGGTGCCGTCCCAGGTTCCCATACCTCCGAAGTGGCACACTCCCTTACCACCTTCGGACTCCAGGGTTCTTCCATCTGGATCCAGAGAAGGGCAGGACACGCTTCCCTGGGGACTTCCCAAGGGGTCTGTTCCTCCATCGGGTCGGGAAAGGGAGTCTTTCTCTTCTTCATCCTCCTCTTCACCCTCGGACTCTTCCGACGGTTGCTCCGAGAGAGACGACGAGCCTCGCTCTCTGTCGAAGCCCAGGCCAAGGACTCCTCTGAAGTCTCCTCCAGAGGATCCTTCTTTTACGGAGTTGCTTAGGAAAATTCAAGAGGTTCATCAGTGGCACTCCCTGGAACCAGATCCTCAGCGTCTGAAACTCGCTGAACATCTGGATCTGCCCGTGACAGCTCCTACCTTGGTGCCACCCTGGATAGAGCCTCACGCCGACCTCGTTACCACAATATGGAAACAGCCGTCGGACTTAGTCCCACTTCCTAGGAAGTCGAACCGGCTATATCAGGCTCCAGAGGGTGTTAATTTCCTGGATTCCCACCCACGTTCCAACTCAGTCGTGATTAGTGCTGCTTATGGCCGGTCAGCGAACCCCAAACATCTTAGCTCGTCACCTCCTGATAAGGAAACATGCCTTCTGGACCAGTAAGGGAGAAAGATTTATGCTTCCTCCACACTGGGGATCAGGGCCCTGAACTATGTTGGCCACATGGGGGACTACCAGAAGGCCATCCCGACTCAGGCGGAAGCCAAACTAGACTCCTTGCCTGACTCCCAAGTCAAGCAGGAATTGGCTGATCTCATCCGCTCTGCTCGTTCGTCCAGTTGACACATGCTACGTGCGACATACTTTGCAGTGGACACTGCTGGGCGGAGCTCAGCTTTCGCTGTAGGTCTATGGCGTTGTGCTTGGCTCCGTGTGTCAGGTTTGGTCCCGGAGGTACAATCTGCTATTCAGGAAGCACCCTTCCGGGGGTCAGTGCTTTTCTGGGGTGATGTCAAGGACATCATCACCAATTTGCAAGAGAAGGAAGGTTCTGAAGTCAGTGGATTCCATGCCGTCCCATCAACCTTGGCGCGTCCCTTTTGCAGGCCAAGTCGACCAAAGGTGAAACCCCCAGGGAAGGCGGCCACAAACGCTGGGCCCCAGAGCTGCTAAACCCCGCCCAAAAAAGCAGCCGGTGTTTCAGCTGCGGCGCTGCCCCACACCCCCTGACTCCTTTCCTCTCCCACTGCCTCCAGACTCCCTGGAGGAACCAGTAGGAGGGAAGTTTTCCCTCCACCTTCTGGGATGGGAGAGGATAACCACGGATTCTTGGGTGCTTCAGCTCATAGCAGAAGGACATTCCATAGAGTTTCTTCAGAAACCACCCCATCACCCCCTCTGAAGTCGTTGTATTTACGGGAACATCTTCTCTTGGTCCAGGAGGAAATCTCAACTCTTCTGCTGAAGCAAGCGATAGAGTCTGTCCCCCTTCATCTGCAAGGGACGGGATACTATTCCCATTTCTTCCTGGTCCCAAAGAAGACAGGAGATCTCAGACCAATTTTGGATCTCAGTTCCCTGAATCTTTACTTAGAGTACAAAGGGTTCAGGATGCTGTCTTTGCAGAGCCTTCTGCCCCTCCTCCGGCCGGGTCAGTGGCTTTGTGCTCTGGATATGCAGGATGCTTATCTGCACATTCCCATTCACCCATCTCACCGCAAATACCTTCATTTTGCGTTCCAGGGGGACCACTACCAGTTCAAGGTGCTCCCGTTTGGTCTATCCTCGGCCCCCCCAAGTATTTACCAAATGCCTGGCAGTGGTGGTGGCCCACCTGCATATCAAAGGAGTGCAGGTTTTCCTGTACCTTGATGACTGGCTCCTGGCGGCCTCATCCAGGGAGGAACTCCTGCGTTTCCTCTCCCTTACCTAGCAGGTTTTTGCCTGCCTGGGTATTACCATCAGCCATTCCAAGTCTCATCTGGACCCATCCCAGAGGCTACAGTTTATTGGGGCGATCCTCGATATGACAATGGGCAAGGTCTTCCTGCCTCCGGACAGAGTGTCCACCCTTCAGACCCAAATAAGTCTGTTGTCCGACTGCAGGATGGTCTCTGTGAGGTCAGTCTTTCACCTTCTTGGGCTCATGGTGGCTGCTATCCCAACAGTACCTCACGCTCAGCTCCACTTGAGGATCTCTGTGGACTCTACGCTCTCAATGGGATCAGATAGTGGACGACCTAGATCACTCAGTTCTGATCTCCTCGCCGATGATGCGAGATTTGCAATGGTGGATGGTTCGAGAGAACCTGTTTCAGGGAGTTCCTTTCTTTCATCCTCCCCCCTCCCAGACTCTAACCACAGACGCCTCAGGCGAAGGTTGGGGAGTCCATATAGGCCCTCATTGGACCCAGGGCTCCCGGTCGAAGCTAGAACAAGCTCTCCACATCAGTGTGCTCGAGCTTCGGGCAGTGTTGTACGCTCTCTAAGCCCTTCACCAATACATCTTTCCCGGCCACCTAGCCGTCCAGACGGACAACATGTGTGTGGTGTGGTACATCAATAAGCAGGGAGGGATTCGGTCCTACCCTCTATGCAGGGAGGTAATGAGGGTTTGGGATTGGGCAACACAACATGACCTTCACTTCACGGCAATTCACGTTCCGGGAGTCGACAACACCCTGGCAGACAAGCTAAGTCACTCTTCTGCTCTGACTCACAAGTGGGAACTGGATCAAGGGGTCCTAGACAATATCTTCCAACTTTGGGGAACACCATAGGTCAACCTGTTCGCATCCCCTCTAAACGCAAAACTTCCAATCTTCTGCTCGCTTGTTCCAGAGCGAGGCACCTTTTGGAGTGACGCTCTGTCTCTAGACTGGAAGGACAGATTCGTCTATGCCTTTCTCCCAATTCCACTTATCCCATGAGTCTTGTAGAAACTAGCTTCAGAAGGAGTGAGAATGATTCTGATCGCTCCTTTCTGGCCCAGGCAAATCTGGTTCTCTCTTCTACAACAATATTCAGAGGATCTTCTTCTTCCTCTTCCTCTATCTCGAGGTTTGTTGACCCAGGATCAGGGGACCCTGGTCCATCCAGGCCTCAAGTTCCTTCAACTGCATGTATGGCTCCTGCAGACCTAGCCCAATCGTGTTTTGGAGTGTCTCCCAAAGTGGTGGAGATTTTAGTGGAGGCCAGAAAACCCTCCACTAGATCAACTTATGCCATGAAGTGGAAAAGATTCACTATTTGGGCCACTTCCAAGAATGTGGAACCTTTCTCCTGTTCAGCAGGGCTTCTGCTGGAGTATCTACGTCATCTGTTTGACCTGGGTCTCAGCCATTCCTCTCTGAAGGTACACATGGTGGCCATTTCAGCCTATCATGTTCCCTTCGCATGAAAGAGCTTTTGCTCAACTGGAGGTCTCCAAGACCTTTCTCAGAGAGGTCCTCCATCTGAGGCCCCCCATCCGTACTCCTGCTCCCCCTTGGGACTTGAACTTTGTTCTCGAGAAACTTACTCTTCCTCCCTTCGAACCTGCAGCTTCTGTGGATTTGAAGTTCCTTTCATGGAAGACTCTCTTCTTGGTGGCCATTACTTCAGCTCGGAGAATCTCTGAGCTCCAGGCCCTGATGTGTAAAATCCCGTACTTGATTTTTCACAAGGAATGAGTTGTTCTTCGCACGAATCCTACGTTTCTCCCTAAAGTGTTAGCACAGTCTACCCTAAATCAGTCCATAGAGTTACCTGCCTTTTTTACGCAGTACTCTAATCAAGGGGAGTATTTACTCCATACTATGGATGTTCACCGGATTCTGAGATACTACACCAACAGGACGAAGGTTCTCAGAAAGACTGATCAGTTGTTCGTCTCTTTTGCTCACAAAAGGGAAGGCAATGCTGTTTTCAAACAATGCCTGTCTAAGTGGTTGGCTCATTGGATCACTTTCTGTTATGACAAATACAACAAGACCCTCCCAGGTCAAGTCAGAGGCCACTCCACAAGAGGAGTAGCAGCCTCCGCGGCTTGTTTCAAGAATGTGTCTGCGGCAGACGTCTGCGCTGTCACCACCTGGACTTCCGTCCATACCTTTACGAAACACTACAGTTTGGAAGTTGCCTCTCACCGTAGAGCAGGCTTCGGGCTGGCTGTTTTGCAAGGCCTCCTATCTTGAGACTTGCACAACCAGAACTACCTTTTGGAGTAGTTTTTCTCCTCCCGTTGCCTCTCTTTGTTCCAGATTGCTTGGGATTCAGTCCTATATGTAATTACCTACTGCAAGAGCCCTCTCGAAGTAAGATAGTACAGTTACATAAGAACTTACCATAACAGTAGATCTTCGAGAGAGGCTCTTGCAGTAGGTAATACCTTCCCGCCCTCCATCCCCTAGGCTTTTCAGCTACTTTTCCATTAGGAAATATCAACTTCTCTCGTGCATGGCTCTTTTGGCCTGTGGCGGAAAAGAACTGGAAGCGGGCACCAGGATCGCCCCTTTATACCGACGTCTCCTGACGCCGGTCACCTGATGTGGGGGCGGTCCCTCGCCAGGGACTGCTAGCTAGAAATTTTTCTGTGTGGTCCTGCCGCCTGCTGGCATCAGTCCCATATGTAATTACCTACTGCAAGAGCCTCTCTCGAAGATCTACTGTTACGGTAAGTTCTTACGTAGCTGTACTTTCTAGGAGTGGTATATGTTGTTCATCCACATGACCCACCCAACCTCCCTGGCTTCGACGCGCAGCCTGGCTTCCAGTGGGCCAGATCTGGTGTCATGGGGCGGAGCTGAGAGTTTTACCTCCTGGGTGGGTGGGAGGAGCCAGCTTGAAGACCTTCCGGCAAGATTTAAAGTGGCAAGGAACCTGCCAGACAGTGTGGATGAACAACATATACCACTCCTAGAACTCCTGTTACAGGTGAGTAACCTGTATTTTCTTCCTATCTAAGATATTGTCCGAACACACCTTAAACCAGTCCTTGGAGTTCTGGTATATTATCCTGAACACTCCAATCGAGGTGAACACCTCTTACATATGTTAGGTGTCCATTGTGTATTACAATACTACACTAATCGAACTAAAACAATTAGAAAAACTTGTCAACTGTTTGTCACCTTCACCTTAGGCAGGGACGGTCTCCCAGTCACTAAACGGACTCTCTCCAATTGGCTGGCACATTGCATAACATTTTGTTATTCAAAATAGAGCAAACCATTACCTGGACCTGTCCAAGCCCATTCTGCCGGAGCTATGGCCACTACTGCGGCCTGCTTTAAAGGGGCCTCAATCACAGCTATCTGCAATGCAGCTACCTGGTTCACAATTCACACTTTCATGAAGCATTACATCTTGGATATTGATTCACACCGTAGGGCAGTCTTTGGCCGAGTTACCCTACAAGGCCTCCTGTCATAATGACCACCCTTTTTTGGGTTTACTACTTTGGATTCATCCCAAGTGTATTACCTACTGCAAGAGACCACTCCATCTTAACATAACAATAGATCTTTGAGAAGTGTCTCTTGCAGTAGGTGCGTTCCCACCCTCCATCCCCTCCTTCTCTAAGAGATCAAATTCTGGCCCAATGACTTATGGGTTGGGATACCTAAAGTACCTCGGCTTCCCCTCGGTCCTCACTTAACGAGCTGAATCTGACAGGGGAAACTACGGATACCAGGGACTGCCCACACTTATATAGGAAACAAGAAGCTGATGTCATGTGTGGGCGGCCCCTGGAAAAGACTGCTAGAAGAGCTGCCATGTGCCACAGTGACCTCTGGTGATGACCCAAGTGTATTACCTGCTGCAAGAGAGACTCCTCAAAGATATACTATGGTAAGACTTTACATAACTATACTTTCTAGGAGTGGTATATGTTGTTCATCCACACTGACCCACATGATCTTCCCTGGCTTTGGTGCACAGCACTGCTTCCAGCAGGCAATTTATTTAGTTTTTGATTGCCATGTAAGTATGCTAGACAAAGAAATTGCCTGTTCTAGGGACATGGATATGTTGTTCATCCACACTGTCTGGCAGGTTCCTTGCTGCTTTAAATCTTGCCAGAAGGTCTTCAAGCTGGCTCCTCCCACACACCCAGGTGGTAAAACTCTCGGGTCCGCCCCATGACGCCAGATCTTCCTTACCGCTTGGAAGCTCAGGTTCCCTTCTTAACGCTCTGCGTGTAGACTGGATCCTAATTCTTCGGTTCGCCCGAAACTTACTTTAAAATTTTCAGGACTTCGGTCAACTTTCTCCCACGCAGCTGCAATGGATAAATCGACTCCCGGATTTTGGCGGTGCCTTTGTGGGCAGAAGATGTCCAGGATGGACCCGCACTCCACATGCGACTACTGCCTCAGCCTAGAACATGACCTGTAGGCCTGTGAGTTATGCCGTTCGTTTTCAGCCAACATCCTGGAAGACCTGGCTGCCCGGTTACAGCTCGGGCGCCCCAAGAAGCGCTACCCGCCGGTTAAGTCGAAGGAAGCCCGTTGGGCGGTTACCACGGTGGCTGGCTCAGCTGAGCAACTCGAGCAGATGATTGCCCTCGAGGAGAAGGCGGCATAGGCCGCATCTTTCTCTTCCTCGGTCATGGCATTTATCCCGCTCTCACTGGGTACCTTGTATTCAGCTTCTTTCAAGGAGCTTTGCCAATCCCTTTCCACGAAGGGAGAAGGGCCATCAGGACATTCCTCTCGGTCCAAAAAGAAGGACTCAAAGGGTAAGTCCCATCATTGGCATTCGTGGGAGCTGGAGAGGTCCCCTTTCTCGGACAGTCGACATTCGACTTCGGTCGATGTTGCGGCTAAGGCCGCTGGCTTCACGGCATCCCCGTCAGGCCAGCAGGCCGAGACACCCGTCAACATGGTCAAGATTTTTCTCGACCCGTTGGACGGGCTGTCGACTGGTGAAGCTGACAACCCTTCTTCACCGGTTCCCCTGGTGGAGACCGAGGACCTGCCTGCGCCTCTGGTACCGCAGTCCCCAGTTAAGGCTTCCTAGCCGAGGGAAGAGCGGGTGTCCCCCGGCCCTTCCCAGACGCGTCCTCAGAAACGCTGAGGATCTCGGTCTCAGTCTCGGACATCATCTCGGTCCAGCTGATCCCGCCGACATCGGCGGTCTTAGTCTCGGTACCAAGGTAAGCGGCGCCACTGCTCGTCCTCGTCTTTCTCCTCGGAAGAGGAGAGGCTTTGGTGCAAATTGCACCAACACTACGAGGACCTGATGTGGCAGCAGTTACTTCTGTCTGGGAACAAGCCGACGCCATTGCCTTCCCTTGCCATCAAGTGGCTGTCACCCAAGCGGCCGAAACAACCCGTCGCTGTAGCGGAGGTGCCCTAGCCTGGGCCGGTTGTTCGGCCGAAACCAGCTGCCCCACCAATTGTGGTGGAACCTCCGTCTCCACAACCGAAATCAGGGGCGCCGACCAAGGACTCTTGGTTGGGTCAAGGCCTGCCCCACAGGTTGTCAGTCACCCTCACTCCCGACTGTCTTCGGAAGATGGAGGGTGACTCAGGCCCCAGGCAGCTCTTCGCGGACTCCTCAGGGTCCAACGACGACTCCTCCCTGTTCTCCAGGCCCATTGACCTGGAGTCCTTCAGGGGCCAGTCGATGGATGAAAGCCCATCGTCCTTCAAGGGTTTGCTTTGGCTCATCTCGGAGTCCACTGGGATGCAGCTCGAGCCCGTATCCAAGTGGGCCAAGTATCCCCTGACGGAGATACTGGACCAAGGGGATTCACCCACGGAGGCCTTTCTGGTGGCTGAAGCCATTGTTGACCCAGTCTTGGAGCTCTGGCAGTGGCCTGCCTCCTGTCCTGTGCCTTCTGCTAGGATGGCCAGGAAGTATGCGGTCCCTACCGGCTCTTTGCCCATTTTTCTGAACACCCCTCTGCCGAGGGGTTGGTCACTGACAGCATTTTCCGGCATTCCAGGAATGCTAGGGATGTGGACAAGACCCCCGACAAGGAGTTCAAAAAGCTGGACTATGCCGAGTGCAAGGTGTACACTGCATCCTCCCTTGGCCTCCGCCAAGCCAGCTTGGCCATGCTGATGGCACACTTCTCCCACACCCTTATCGGCTCCCTGGATGAGGTGATCCCTCATCTCCCGGCCAACCTGCAGACCACAGGCAGGTACGGGACCAGGGTAGGGCAGTGGCTAAGCAGCAGCTCCAAATGGCTCTGGACATTGGAGACTCCTGTGCCAGATCGGTTGCGGCTACGGAGGCCGTGCACCGCAGAGCATGGCTGAGGATATCCATCTTCACGGCGGATACCCAGCACAAACTGGCAGATGTCCCCTTCTTGGGGACCGACCTCTTCGGCCCTGGAGTGGAAGGTCACCTCCAGCAGATCGAAAAGTCCAATGCCACTCTAGACTTGGTCACCTCCACACAGAAGGACAAAGGCTGCTGACAGCAGCAGCACAAATCCTTTCATCCTTCTGCGCCTGCGGCATGTCCGGCCCAACAGCACCAGCACCAGGGCCAGCAGGCTCGTGCTTGGCATCCCAAACCCAAGCCTGCGGCTTCCTCCAACAGGAAGCAGGGAGGTAAAGGCCCAGGAGGTTCCTCAACTGGTCCCTCCTCTAAGCCTGCCCAGTGACGGGTTGAGGGGTGTCGCCCTCAGCCTCGTCACTCGGCCCTGGGTTCCCCCTGTGGGGGGACGGCTCCGCCACTTCCTTTCTGCTTGGTCCATTATCACTATGGACCGTTGGGTTTTGGGGGTGGTAGGAAAGGGCCTGCCCCTGGAGTTCAAGCAGGCCCCGCACTTCTGAGCCGTCGCCCCTCAGGGGGCTACGGGGTCCGCAGCCTCTTTGTCAGCTCACCGAGCCGATATTGCCCTGCTCCTCAAAAAAGAGGTGATCAGGAAGGTAATGGATCCCCCTCCAGACCCGGGGTTTGTGTCCAGGTACTTCCTGGTCCCAAAACGGAAGGGGGGCTGGCGCCCCATTCTCGACCTGCATGACCTGAACAGGTTCCTAAGGTCTCAGACCTTCAGGATGGTCACTCTGGCTCAGATAATCTCATCCTTGGAATGAGGCATGCGGTTCTGTTCTCTGGACTTTCAGGACGCGTTCTTTCACGTCCCTATCTATCCGTCCCACCAGAGATTCCTCCACTTCAGAGCGGAGGGATCCCTTTATGAGTTCCGGGCCATGCCCTTCGGCCGTTCCCTAGCTCTCAGGGTCTTCACCAAATGCATGACAGTGGTGACAGCATTCTTGCGGTGCCAAAGGGTCCACTTGTACCCCTACCTGGATGACTGGCTTATTGCAGCCCCCTCCAGAGCCGAGGTGAAGCGGTCCAGAGATCTGGCCCTCTAGGTTTGCTCTCAGGTTGGCCTCCTCATCAACAAGGCCAAATCTGAACTCGTGCCAAAGCAGGTGATACAATTCATCGGGGCAGAGCTCGACTCTCTACGAGCCAGAGCATGGCTCCCGGCGGACAGGGCTGAGGTTCTTTCCTCCTTTGCCCAGTCATTTCAGGTTGGGCAATCGCATCCTGCCCAGGATTTTCTGCGCCTCCTGGGCCTCATGGTGGCCTGCACCAGCGTGGTCCTTTGGGCCCACTGGTACATGCGTCCACTTCAATGGGGAATGGCCAGCCAACGGTCACAGCACTTCGATCCGCTGGATCAGCTAGTGACAGTGACCCAGGGGATGTGGAACACTCCAGTGGTGGACCATTCCAGCACATCTGCAGGAGGACATCCCATTTGTCCGCCCCGAGCCGACGGTCTCGCTATCGACCAATGGCTCTCTGATGGGTTGGGGTGCCCATCTGGGAGAGCACAGAGCGCACGGGTTCTGGTCCCCTCAGGAGTCCTGATGCCATATCAACCTGCTGGAGTTCGAGCGGTTCATCTAGCCCTCACTGCCTTCGCTCTGTTTCTATGGGGTCAAGTGGTTCAGGTCCAGATGGACAATACCACAACCATGTACTACCTAAATCGCCAGGGCGGAACGCGCTCCATGCCTCTCTGCAGGGAAGCTGTCCACATTTGGTCACTCGTGCGCAGCCTGGAGGCGGATCTCCTCGCCATTCATGTGGCAGGAGCCTCCAACACCCTGGCCGATGCCCTGAGCCGGATAGGGGCTGCGTCTCATGAGTGGTCTCTCCTGCTGGAGGTAGTACAAGATCTTTTCTCCCACTGGGGCATGCCTCAGGTGGATCTGTTTGCCTCCAAGGAGAATGCGAAGCTGAGACTGTTTCATGCCCGCCCCCCTCAGCAGGGCTCACTGCAGGGGGATGCCTTCTCGAGGCCGTGGACCATGGACCTCTTCTACGCCTTTCCCCCATTTTCCTTGATCCACAAGATGCTTCTCAAGGTGAGGAGGGACAAGGCGCAGATGATTCTGGTAGCCCCAGGCTGCCGAGGCGGCTTCCAGCACGCCCGGACCTGATCTCAGTCAGTCAGGGGAAGGTATTCCATCTGGATCTTCAATCCCTGCACCTGACAGCCTGGTTCATGAGTGGCTAGAGTTCCAGGCCTTGGATCTTTCCGACGTGGTCCTCGGCATCGTTGAGGCGTCCCATTAGGAGTCGACCAGAAAATGCTACGCCTTCAAATGGAAGAGATTCTCCATTTGGTGTCAGGGCAAGGGCCTGGACCCTTTCTCCTGTTCCTTGGCAAGCATTCTGGACTACCTGTGGTCCCTTTCTCAGCAAGGGCTTCGGTTGACGACCCTTAAGGTGCACCTGGCAGCCATCTCTGCTTACCGGGCGCGGGCTGGGAAGCAGTCTGTGGCACAGGAGAAGGTGGTCAGGCACTTTTTCAGAGGCCTTGATCACATATCCCCTCTAGTGCGAGAACCTCTACCTCCATGGGATCTACTGCTGGTATTGGCTAAGCTCATGGGCAAGCCATTTGAACCGATGCACAGGTGTGACATCTCTCACCTGTTCTGGAAGACCACCTTCTTGGTGGCTATCATGTCAGCCAGAAGGATGGGAGAGCTCCAGGCGCTCTCCACCAAGTCTTCTTATCTGGTCTTCCACAGGGACAAGGTTGTCCTTCGCCCCCCACCCGAAATTCCTTCCGAAGATGGTGTCGGAGTTTCATCTTAACCAGGTGTTGACTCTGCCTGTGTTCTACCCCAGTCACACCTTGGAGGCTGAATATAGGCTCCATACTTTGGACCCTAGGAGAGTGCTCGCTTATTATAAGGAGCGGACAGCTGAAGTTCGGGGAGAGGTTCGCCAGCTGTTTGTCACCTATGCTGAAGCCACACCTGGCAGACCTGCAGCCAAGCGGACGGTAGGAAGGTGGGACATCTCCTGCATAGATCTCTGCTATAGGTTGGCGGGCATGGAGCCTCCCAGAGGGATAAGAGCTCATTCTACCCGCCATACCGCTGCATCGGTGGCTGCTTCCAGGGACGTCCCTATACAGGAAATCTGCAGGGCTGTTACCTGGAAGTCAGCACACACCTTCATCACCCACTACCACATCAACCTTGAGTCATACCGGGATGCTGGTTTTGGGGCCTCGGTTCTCCAGTCTTTATTTCCCAAGTAGGGGGTGTGCACCTTGCCTCCCTCCTCCCGGAGAACTGCTAGTAGTCTGCCAGACAGTGTGGATGAACTACATATCCATGTCCCTTGAAATACAGGTTACTCACCTGTAACAGGAGTTCTAGGAATGGTATATGTTGTTCATCCACACGACCCACCCGACCTCCCTGGCTTTGACGCACAACCTGGCTTCCAGCAGGCTAGATCTGGCATCATGGGGCAGAGCCGAGAGTTTTACCACCCAGGTGGGTGGGAGGAGCCCGCTTGAAGACCTTCCAGCAAGATTTCAAGCAGCAAGGAACCTGCCAGACAGTGTGGATGAACAACATATACCATTCCTAGAAGACATAGGTAAAAGCACATCACATCACAATGCTTGCTATTACATAATAGATCTGACATCGCGGGGTGGAGCTGAGGGTTACACCACCCGGATGGGTGGGAGAAGCCAGCTTGAGGACTTTCAGGCAACATTTAAAGGGAAAGGACAGGTGAGTAACTTGTGTATTACGTGTCAGACTGAGAAGGTGATTAATCTTTTAAAGTGTCTTTGTGATTTATATTGATAAAGCCACAAGAATTTCTAAGACTTAGACTAAATGAATGTAAGAGCAACATTAGAAGAAGGGACAAACATTCCATGGTAGCTAGGCATTTTAAAGTTAGAGGGCATAATGTGTTAATATTTCGATTTGTAGGGAGTGAGAAGCTAGAAAACCCCATTAGAGGTGGCGATGTGAACAAGAAATTGTTATTGCGTGAAGCAGTGGTCTAAGGCTCTGAGCTGCAAATTTGGTGACATCCAGCAGACCAGACCTGGGTTTGAATCCCACAGCTTCCACTTGCGTACTGTGTGACCCTGAGCAAGTCACTTAACCTCCTTGTGCTCCCAGGTCGCTCCTGTAAAAAAGCTTTCAGCTTAGTGTGCTATACCTGGTTAAACAACTAAATAAATAAAATAAATATGGGATAGACAGATTTGGATCTTTAAATCCTAGATATGGGTTAAATGAAGAAATGGTATGGACTGATTTTATGTATTAGCCTACTGTAGGACTCTCCCAACCTCCCCTGTTTCTGTTTTAGCATGCCAAGCATTGTCATTTAGGAATGTTTTTGAGTTTTTAAAACTTTTTATGTATTTAGTTAATTTCATGCAGATAGTATTTAGGGTTCTGGTTTGGGGTAGCTGACCATCTGAAGGCAAGCGAGCCACTCGTAGCGAGTGGTTACTTCAGGTAGCCACCTTACAGCCTTATTCAGAGGCTGGGTGGGTCAGGGGTTTGAGTGACCAAAAATAGTGGCCTTTCCTCCTCACAATTCAGCATTCTGGTCCTTTTTTTAGGTTTCTGGTTATAGAATTATTGGTGAATATCAAAATATATAAAAAGGGCTTACATATGGAATTTGAATGGAATTAGGTTGAATTCTTATTGAGAAGCCATGTTTCTGGTGCGTGGATATGTTGTTCTATCCACACTGTCTGGCAAGTACCTTGCTACTTTTAGATGGGCCAGAAAGTGTTCAAGCTGGCTTCTCCCACCCACCTAGGTGATGAAACCCTCGGCTCCACCCTGTGACGCCAGATCTTCCTTACCGTTTGGAAGCATCAGGTTCCCTCCTTAGCACTTTCGTGTTTTGCAGACCCTGGCCCAAAAAAACTTCATCTTTTCCCCCTAAACTTACTTTGAAACTCTTTCAAGTTCAGTCTTCACCCTCTTCCCTCATGGCTGCGATGGAGGACAAGACCATTCCTGGGTTACGCCAGTGCCCCTGTGGGCAGAAGATGTTCACCGACCCCCATGCCTCATGCGTTTATTGCCTTGGGCATGACCACAATCCACAGGCTTGCGAGATGTGTCTGTCCTTTCCTTCGTTGGTCCTCAAAGACCGCATTGCCTGACTCTAGCTGGGGCAACTGGAGAAATAGTACCTGCCAGTCAAATTGAAGGAGGCCCGTTGGGTGGTGTCGGCGACGGCGGGCTCTGCGGAACAACTGGAACAGCTTGAACAGCTCACGGCCCTCAAGGAGGAGGCAGAACTTGCCTTTCTTGGGCCTGCATTGGATCTCTGGCAATGCCCAGCTTCCTGCTCTTTCCCGTCACCCCATATGGCCCACACATATACAGTCCCTACAGGTTATCTGTCAGACTGAACACCCCTTGGTTTAGTGTATTTTTTTTTTTTTTTTTTTTAGTTGCTCTTTATCTCTGGCTTCTGCAGCTCAGTCCAGCTGCCAGCTCCCACCGTACGGGAGTCAATAGGCTCACTCGCATGATGAGGTCTGGTGCAGCTGCAACCTGACCCACTGAGAGGGCCCCCCAAGCCTCCCCATGCCGGGCTGGGACCAGACCCCCAGTGTGATTCCATGACAGACCTCCAGGGCAGTGCTGAGCACAGCCATCAAGCTGCACAATCACGCCCAGCCATTTTCCTCCATATAGTCCATCCACTAGTGTACTGCCCCTGCAGAGTGCCCAATCTCCATCGGAAGGCCACTGTAGAGTGGTAGAAACCCCAATCCCTCCTCAGGGATAGGAGAGCAGTCCTCTTGATGCTCAATTCTATCCCTCCCCTTCCAACCCCTGACGGCTCGGGCGTGTTCCCCAACCCAGGTTGACAGCGAGGCGTGAGGTGTGGTGTCCAGCGCCTCAACCCTCAGTGTCACTGGGCCAGTTCCCTTTGGTTTAGTGTTTGGTGGCCGACTACATGTTCCATCGGATGGGCAATGTCGGGGATGTTGACACCCCCCCGACAAGGAATCCAAGAAACTGGATCATGTGGTCAAGAAGGTGTATGCGGCCTCATCTCTCGGTCTCAGGCAGGCTGGCTTGGTCTTAATGATGGCCCACTTCACCCATGCTTTGGGCACACTGGATGAGGTGCTGCTTTGGCTGCCGGCTGACCTTCAGTCAAGGGTCAAGCAAATCTGGGACCGAGGCCAAGCAGCAACTTCAGACTGCCATTGATATTGGCAGTTCCTGTGTCATGTCCATAGCTGCGGCTGTGGCTATACGCCACCAGGTTTGGCTGAGAATCTTGACCTTCACAGTGAATACCCAGCAGAAACTGATCGATGTCCCCTTCCTGGGCACTGACTTGTTCAGATCAGGGGTGAATGGTCATCACACTGGGACTGAGAAGTCCAAAGCAACTTTGGGCTCCACCTTGGCCCAAAAGGATGTTAAGGGCTCCAAACCCCAGAAGTCGTCCTTTCAGCCCCATCAGGCCCCTGTGGCTAAGCCACCCCAGACCCTGCTGGGCACCAGCAGCCCTGTCATTATAGGTTCAAGTCAGTTACTTTTGTGATCCTGAAGCTTGGCAGTCAAGGTCCATCAGCATCCTCTACTGGCACCACCTCCAAGCCTGCACAGTGAGTGACAGGTTGGGGGTGCACTTCCCTGCCTGTCCTATCTCCCCTGGATCCTTCCATGGGGGGCCAGCTCTGACACTTTCTTCCTGGTCCATTGTTACCACAAACAGGTGGGTGCTCAAAGTGGTCAGTCAGAGTTTGCCTTTGGAGTTTGATGCTCTCACGCCCAGCTGAGCCTGCACCCCTAGGGTGGACGTGGTGTTTGCAGATATATTGTCCACCTTTCAGGAGAACATCACATAACTCCTCCAGAAGGAGGTGTTGGTTCACATTCTGGACCACCAGCCAATCCAGGGTTTGTCTCCAGATATTTTCTGGTTCCCAAATGGATGTGGGGCTGGCACCCCATCTTGGATCTGCATAACCTGAACAAATTTCTGCGATCATGCTCTTTCAGAATAGTCACTCTGAGCCAGATCATTCTGTCCTTGGAGCAGAGCATGTGGTTATGCACCCTGGACTTGCGGTACACCTTCTTCCATGTCCCCATCTGTCCATCCCACTGGTGGTTCCTTCAGATCCGTGCAGAGGGGACCCTCTATGAGTTTCAGACCATGCCCTTTGGCCTCCCCTCAGCTCCCAGGGTCTTCATGAAATGCATAGCAGTGGTGGCAGCCTTCTTGAGGCACCGAGGGGGCTGTGTGTACTCGTAGCCAGACAACTGGTGGATTGCAGGCCGCTCCAGGATGGAGGTTGAATGGTCCAAGGACCTGGCCCTCCAGACCTGCTTGGACCTTGGCCTTCTGGTCAGTGAAGCCAAGTTGGAAGTTATACCCTCAGAGGTGATTCACTTCTTGAGGATCTCGCTTGTACTAATGCCTCCAGCTTGGCTAACACGGAGTTCCTTGCCAATCTGGGTGGAGCCCTAACCCATTTAGCCTAAGGATGGGGCTTCTTCCAAATGGGCACGGCCGGCCTCTGGTTTGCCCCATTGACTGTCGGTCATTGTATCTCAGACCAACAAATCTCATCAGGTCCTTGGGGACCCGGGGGCTCAATCAGTGTTCAAAGAGTCTTTGAAATCCGAGATTTCTTCCATGCACTCCTGTCAGACTCCCAGCTTCAATCGTGACTCTGGGAAGGAACACTTGGTGGATCAAGGGCCTGCTTCTTTTGGGACTCTTCTCCACCTGATCTTCGAATCTACTGGGACCCCTCTGGAGCATGTCCAGAAGCAGGCTTGCTACCTACTTGCAGAGATCCTCAGCAAAGATTATTCCGCTGGGGTCACCTATCATGGAGGTCATCCTGGGCCCAGCTTTGGAGCTTTGTCAGTGTCCTGCCTCTTGTTCCACTCTGTCGGCCCATATGGTCTTCAAGTATGTGGTCCCTATCAGACTGTTGTCCTGTTTCACCAAGCATCCTTCTGCAGGAGGTTTGGCCACTGTCTTGGTCTTTTATCATTTAGGCAACATCGGCAATGTGGACAAGCCTCCTGACGGAGTCTAAGATCAGGATCACATGGCCAAAAGGTCTATGCGGTCTCATCCTTGGGCCTTCAGCAGGCAAGTGCAGCGCTATTCATGGCCAACTTCAGCAATGGTTTGCTGGGCACTTGGGGTTAGGTTATCCCGCGGTTGCCAGCCGACCTTCGGACTACGTTCAGTCTGGTGCGGGACCAAGGTCATGCAGTTGCCAAGCAACAGCTCCAAATGGCTCTTGACATCAGCGATTCTTGTGCCTGGTAAGTGGCCACTTTTGTGGCAATGTGCCACTGGATTTGGCTGCAGATCTCAACCTTAACACATCTCAAGTTGGCGGACATTCCTTTCTTTGGTACCGATCTGTTCGGACCTGGAGTAGATTGCCATCTCACTCTGATCGAGAAGTCCAGTGCTACTCTGGACTCCTTCACCTCCTCCCAGAAGGAAAAAGGGCTGAAACAGAAGAAGAAGCCCTTTCAGTTTTGACCCTCCTCTAACCCTGCAAGCCATAACATGCTGCCCCTACTGTCTCAACAGCAGCAGCAGGCCTGGCAGCCCTGGTCAAAGTCTTCATCCTCGGCCACCAAACAGTATGGAGGGAGAGGGCTGCCAGCTTCCTTGGCCGGTACCTTCTCTGCCTCCTAACATAGAAAGTGACAGGTTGGGGGCAGCCTTTCCCTCGCCTGTCCTGCCTGCCCCAAGCCTTCCCACGGTAGGGCATCTCCACTACTTTGCTTCCACCTGGTCTATCATTACGACTGACAGGTAGGTCCTCGAGGTGGTCGGCAGTTGTCTGTCTCTCGAATTCGAGGCTACTCTGCCCAGCCAAGCCCATTCTCTACCAGAAGATGCGGTGCCCTTGAATATGATGTCTGTCTTTCAGGAGGACATTTGACACCATATACTCAAGGAGGTAGTGATATATGTCCAGGATGCCGTGCCCTGCCCGGGATTCTTGTCCAGCTATTTTCAGGTCCCATACTGGATGGGGTTGGTGCCCCATTCTGGATCTGCACTACTTCAGTCAGTTCTTACATCCTTGCAAGTTGCATATGGTCACTGTAAACCAGATCATTCCATCCCTCAATCAGAACATGTGGTTCTGCTCTCCAGTCCTCCAGGATGCCTTCTTCCATGTCTCCATCCACCCATTCCACCAGCAGTTCCTTCGGTTCTGCTCAGAAGGGACTCTCTACAAGTTCCAGGCCATGCCGATCAGCCTCTTCTCAGTGCCCAGGGTCTTCATCAAGTGCACTGCAGTGATGACACCCTTCCTGCGGTACCAAGGGTCCAGGTGTGCCCCTACCTGAATGACTGACTGACTGATCATGGGATCCTCCAGGTTGGAGGTGAAGAGGTCCAGAGACCTGTCCCTTCAAACCTGCTTGGCTGTTGGCCTGTTGGTCAACGAGGCCAAATCAGAACTCGGTCCATTTCAGATGATTCAGTTCATCAGAGCAGAGTTCCACTCCTGCCAGGCTACGGTCCAGTTACAGGTGGACCGGGCAGAGGATCATTCCTCATTTGCCCGCTCATTTCAGGTTGGGCGGTTGTGCCCTGCCCAGGACTTCCTGTGCATCTTGAGCCTCAAGGCAGTGTGTACCAGCATGGCCCATTGGGCCAACTGGTGAATGCACTCCCTACAGCTGGGGCTGGCCAGGCAATGGTCTCAGTGCCACGGTCACCTCAACCAGTTGGTCTCGGTGACCCAAAGGATGTGGGAAGCCATCCAGTGATGGCTAGTCCCAGACCATCTCAAGAAAGCAGTCCTCTTAATCTGCCCGGGGCGACGGTCACCCTAATGACTGATGCTTCCCTTATGGGGTGGGGTGCCCACCTGGGGGTACACCGAGTCCACAGGCTGTGGAACCCCAAGGAGTCTTGCTGCCACATAAACCTGATGGAGCTCCAGGCAGTGCATCTGGCACTGACGGCATTCGCTCCCCATGTATAGGTTCTAGTCATTCAGGTCCAGATGGACAATACGACGACTATGTACTATCTCACCAAACAGGGTGGGACTCACTCCCTTCATCTCTGTCAGGAAGTTCTCCACATCTGGACCCTCGTGCACAGCTTGGACACCAACTTTCTGGCTATTCATGTGGCTGAAGTGTCCAACTAGCTTGCGGATGCCCTCAGCTGGGTGGATGAGGTGTCTTACGAGTGGTCTCTTCATCAGGCGGTAGTCAGTCGTCTCTTCACCCAGTGGGGCACTCCCCAGGTCGACTTCTTTGCCTCCAGGGAGAATGCAAAGCTGAGGCTGTTTTGTGCCTGACACCCTCAGTGTGGGACATTACAGGTGGGATGCCTTCACAAGGCCCTGGACACAGAGCCTCCTGTATACCTTCCATCCCTTTCCCTGATTCACAGTGTACTGCTCAAGTTGTGGAGGGACAAAGCACAGGTGATCCTGGTGGCTGCAAACTGACCACACCAGTTCTGGTACTCTGATCTTCTCAGACTCAGTAGCAGGCCTCTGTGGCATCTTCCTCTCTGCCAGAATCTGCTTTTGTGCTCCCAGGGGAAGGATCTCCATCCAGACCTTCAATCCCTGCACTTGACAGCCTGGCTTCTACGTGGCTAGAGTTCCAGGTTCTGGGTGTTGCCGACAAGGTCCTCCACATTGTTGAGGCCTCTCAGAAGGTGTCGACTTGCAAGTGGCTCGCTTTCAAGTGGAAAAGGTTTTCCATTTGGAACCAGGGCGTAGAGCTAAACCCCTTGTCCTGGCTGATGGTGAGCATCCTGTAATACCTATGTTTCTTCTCTCAGCTGGGCCTCCGCTCGATGACCCTTAAGGTGCACCTGACCACCATCTCTGCATACTGGCTGTGGGCCGGTATGCCGACGGTGGCACAGGAAAAGGTGGTCTGGTGCTTTTTTAATGGCCTGCACCACTTGTCCCCACTGGTGTGGCAACCTCCACCACCTTGGGACCTGTTGCTGGTCTTGGCTATGCTCATGTGCAAGCCATTTGATCCCTTGCATAGGTGTGAGATGTCACACCTGTCATGGAAGACCAACTTCCTGGTGGCTATCACCTCCGCTAGAAGGATCAGTGAGCTCCGGGTACTTTCTGTGGTGTCTCCTTACCTGGTCTTCCACCGGGACAAGGTTGTCCTCCACCCTAACCTGAAGTTCCTCCCAAAGGTTGTTTCAGAGTTCCACCTTAACCAGGTGCTCAGTCTTCTGGTGTTCTTCACCAATCACACTTCGGAGGCTGAGCACAGGCTCAGTATTCTGGACAAGTTGCAGACGCTCGCCTGCAACAAGGATCGCACAGCTGGAGTTTGGGGAGATGTTTGCCAGCTGTTTGTCACCTACACTGAAGCCCCATCTGGCAGACTGGCAGCAAAGCAGATGACTGGCAGGTGGATAGTCTCCTGCATCGACGTCTGCTATAGGTTGGCTGGTAGGAAGCCTCCTGTAGGGCTTAGCAGCTCATTCCACCAGACGTACCACTGCTTCAGTGGCTGCTTCCAGGTACATCCCTATCCAGGAGATCTGCAGTGCTGCTAGCTGGAAGTCAGCACACATCTTCATCTCCCCTTACCACATCAACCTCGAGTCATGCCAGGATGCTGGTACTGGGGCCTCGGTTCTCCAATCTCTTTTTCCCAGGTAGTGGGTGTGCGCCTTGCCCCCTCCTCCCAGGAGAACTGCTAGAAGTATTCTACAGTGTGGATAAGTACACCATATCCATGCCCCTAAAAAACAAGTTACTCACCTGTAACTGTTGTTCTAGGAGTGGTATATGATGTACATCCACACAACCCACCTGACATCTCAGGTGAGTGGCACGCCTATCTTTCTTCCAGCACGCAACATCTGATGTCACAGGGTGGTGCCGATGAGGATACCTCCTGGGTGGGTGGGAGGAGCCAGCTTAAAGACTTTCTGACCATTCTTAAAGAGAAAGGAATACTGCTACAGTGTCGATGTACACCATATACCACTCCTAGAACTACAGTTACAGGTGTATAACTTGTTTTTTTTTTTCTTTCCTTTTTCAGGAGCCACAGTATTTCTCAAGGTGTGAGCCTAGACATCCTGGGCCAGATTTTCAGAGGCTGATGCAGGACTTGCGTCAAGCTCTGGGTCACACCCATTTTTTGGCACAGCTGTGCCAAACATCTTTGCCACAGCTGCACCCAATTTCCCATCCTTGGGTGCATTTGTGACACTTTCTTCACTTTATGGCAGCTTGCGCCAGATCTTTGGCACAAGCCCTGTAAAAACGGTTCCCCAATTGTCACAAGCTAGGCCAAGTGGGAGCTGGTCAAATTTGGGGCACTTGGTGCATGGGAGAGAAAATTCTGATTGCCAGCTGGGGGAATACCACAAGCCCTGTGCACTGTAAGACTGGCCCACCTGGGGTTGCGGCATTCCTGGATGCTTTAAAAATCCAGACTCCCATCATTTGGACAGGTGACTAAAATGGGCTTTGTTTAAAAATCTAGTATGTTAACTGTACCAAACTATAATCGGCAATTGTGCCTGTTACTATAGAAACAAACAAAAAAAGAGCATGTGGCATATTGAATACTGTTGTATAAAAGAAATATTGGCGAGTAGGTGCAAGATGCATGCCAGGTCACTGCTGGGTATACAAGTGCAAACTTTTATAAAGAACACTGTCTGTATTGTTACACTAGATGGTGCTATTTCATTGCATTAGGTTATTGTCCTTCACCCACACTGTTCCACTGTTCATCACATCGTACAGTTACTGTAGGTATTGTCGGTTAATCATTTTTCCCATTTTGCTCTTTAGGGAATTTTTTACACACAAAATAACCCATTTAAAAAGTAGAGGTATGCATAAATATAGGAAACTTGTTATGATTGAATTTTGGAAATCCTGAGCATGCATGTGAATTGTTAATGCCAGGGTGTAAAATGTATTCTCAACAGTGACTGGGGGGTCTTTTATTTGGTGTTAAGACGAAAGAGACATAACAACTTTCATTAAATGTACAAGACATTATAGAATTGTTGATAGCGAGAAAGGACATGCAGCATTGCGTTGTGTTTCCATAGTTTCAATGCATTATTTTCTAAATGTGCCTGTATCGTAAATAACATGCTGGTAACCAGTCAGTTAATGGCACCTTCTAGCAACCATCAGTATTAACAGGGTAAAAAATATTAAACATGAAAATACAGTGCAATTTCATTATATAGTTACAACTTTATTTTACTATGGTTTCTTCTAAATGTTATTACCCAGCATAGCTTATCTCCGAAGCAATGTGTAATTTCCAGTAGGGTTCTGCTTCTACACATTTCTACAGCTAGGTGAACTGGAACACTGGGAGGTTAAGTGACTTGCCCAGGGTCACACTGTGAGCATCTGATACTGTTTGGATCTCGTAGGGTTTGAACCTGCAATCTTATGGTTCCCAAGTGGGTGCTCTAACCACTAAACAAAACCATCTCCAGAGTATATCTCCACATATTATGTGTTTCATCCAGTGAATCAACACATGCTGTACAATGCAATAATTGAAATACAGCTGAATAAAAACAAGAAAATGGTACAGAAACGGCTTCACAACTAGGCTAGCACTGGATGATCTGGAGTAGAAGGCAAGGGAAAATAAATTTCTTTTAGCATTTAAAGGTGGTTATGGAGTCTGCAAGACTTACCAAATCAGGAACAATGTTCTCAACTGTGTGCCCAGCTGAGCTTAAGAATGCACCTCCCCTTGTTTGATAGGGTAACATGAGGGACACAAAGAAGTCCTGAGGTACAGTAGAGGAGTGGGGCATGTGGGATGGAGAGTAAAGAGTGATGACATCAGAGAAATAGGTGGTGCCAGATCACAGAATTTTTTAAACTGAATGTGCAGTGTGGTACTGTATGCAAAACTGGATGGCAAGCTAGTGCAGGTTTCTAAGGTTGGTACTGTTGTGGCAGGTGCTCAGTCATGCATCAGCACTTTGGACAGACTTAAGCATATTGAAAAAGGATTGACATGACTATACAGAAGAAAACTGCACTAGTCGGATCTTGCAGACCTGGAACCCTCCTAATCATCAGCCTGATATTTTTAAACGTACCAAACAAAAATAGATATCTTAAAACACCAAATAAACATAATTTTTTTTGCCTCACCCCCGAGGCTCAGCCCTGCTCCACCCATCCCCCCATGACCAAGCTTACCCCCCTAGGTGGGGCCGCTGGGTGGGCACCCCTCCCATGGACACTGGTAGGCTAGACCCGGTGGACATGGGTAGGCAGCAGGGGAGACAGCTGAGCCGGTGACATGTGTGGGGGCCAGCAGAACCCCCGGGATGGGGACATGCAATGATGACCTGCATTTGCCTCTCCTCCCTGATGTGTCACCAGCTTCGGCGATGCCCCCACCCTCCGCCAGATGTCCGTATTGGGCAGGACACTCAACCCCCCTCCCTCTGGAAAAGGAGACCAGTCCCTGGGATGCACAGTCCTCCCCCCCCGGCCATCCCTCTGACTCCCGAGTCCGTCTCCAAACCCGGGATGTTGTTGTCGCCGAAAGCGGACACCTTGCCACTGCGTCAGTGGGCCGGCTCATTAACATGTTTTTTAAGAATCCCAGAAAATATAGGCAATAAGTCTGAGTTTTAAAATAAAACACAAATCATTTTAAAAATTATAAGAATAAATTTTAAATGCACAGGAAAACAAAGTCTGTTTCTCACTTAGTACTAAGTGACTGTGGGTCTGCTGCTGCACTGATCAGAGCAGTCCCCACTGAATAGAAGTTATTTTTGTGCTGACACTACACAACACTATGGGCTAAATTCTGAAAGCCCTGATACTGATGCAAGGTGCCTGCATCAAACAGAAATGATGCAAGGGGCATCTTACGTCAAATGATGCGGCAGTCCCGATTCTGGAACGCAGGCTGCAGTGAACACGGGAGCCAGTGTGCTATGGTGAAAGGGGGCTTGTGCCACAATGGGGCTGCTACATCCCCTAAGCTGGGATTCTCAAAACCCTGCTGTGGCTGCAAGTCCCAGCTGTGGACCAGCAATGTGCTGGTATAACAGCCCATGCGCCACTCCATGGAACTGTGATCGGTGGGAAGGGAGGCTATTGCCAGGTGTTGTGGGTGGATGCCTGCTGGATAGCGAGCCTCCTGGCTGTCAGGCTACTGCCTGCTGTGCCCATCACCCATCATCACTGCAGTCAGCATAACAATACAATGGCAACAACAATGCCACCCATACTGTGGGATTCTTCTGAAAACTCTCCAACTGTGGGAAGATGGGAGGTGCTATTTACCAGAGCTTCTGCCTCATGCTGTGGACCACCACAGCACCACTTACCCTTGTATTGCCATGCCATGCTACTCACCAAAGTCTGGTTGGTGTGCACCTCAGTGGGTGGGGTTGGGGGTCATTCCTGCAAAACCCTCACAGATGCCATGCATTGTGTAGTCGGGCAGCACAGGCAATCACACAGTACTTGAGGTGGTGGCATTGGTCTTGGGAACCAATGTCTCTGGATTGGTGCCTCCAGAATCCACCTGATCCCCATGATGTCCTTATGTCTTTGTGCCCTCAAGCTTCCTTCATCTCCTGTACCCAGCTTGGGCTTGGCTGCCTGCACTCTCTTGGAAGGCTAGGCCTGTGTTTCAATGGACAAACAGCCAGGCACTCCCACTTCCTGACCTATATAAGCAGTTCCTCTCAGCCTCCTTCTGAAGCACTTTTTCTTTGCATCCAGAGGCTCTGTCCTTTGTTGCTGGCTGGGGCCTGCTGGGGTCCCCACCTGCAGTTTGGATTCTGCTGGTTTTCTGCTGGA
The DNA here is from genome assembly GCA_016271365.2 of Neoceratodus forsteri. Classification (NCBI taxonomy): domain Eukaryota; kingdom Metazoa; phylum Chordata; order Ceratodontiformes; family Ceratodontidae; genus Neoceratodus; species Neoceratodus forsteri. The sequence continues at coordinate 744,454,303 of CM057449.1, forward strand.
CTTTTTGTCTGTTCTGCTTGGTTTGTATTTAGCCTCCAGCTGTGTGCTTCACTGTGTTTGTTTCCTGTTCCTCTGTATTTCCATGTCTTCTTTTGCCTTCTTTTTGGGGGGGCTTTTGTCTAAACTCCTTGTGCATTGCTATCCAGGAGCTCATGTTGTTTGCTACCACTACTCCTGTATTCCACTTAATTGTTTTCACCTGTTTTGGACCTTCTTTTACTCAAGTTCGTAGACCTCAGTCCTGAACTAATACATGAATATATTGCTGCTGTCTTTCATGCATTGCTCTTGAAACTAAATTGTGCTTCCAACACTAATACCAAGAAAGCCATTGTTGTTGATTCAGCATATTGCATCTCTCCATTGTTCCCTGTTCATTCCGATTATTACCCCCCCTTCCAAGCTGAACTTCATTGCTGCATGTGCTGTTTACTAATGGACATTGCTTTTACTTGCATGCTGCTTTATTACACTAGACTGGAGGTCAACTTTGGCTACTGCCAGTGCTGTAAACTAGTTTTAAATGCTGCATGTGGGTTATGGCGCTTCACCTTGGCTTCCTTGTTTTTTCCTTTGGCGCGGGACTGGAGGGGGTCTTAGTGAGGAGTCATGGCCCTGTGTTGCATATGGCCTCATGTTGAATCTTGTCTCCGCCGTTAAAATCCTTCAAGTATTATATCACCTTCTAACTGGCTCCCTCTAGACTTGGTTGGCTCGCCTTTGCTTATTCTTTTTTTTTTCCCCAAGTTTCTTTATCTCCTTCGGACACCTGGAACTCTCTCGGGCCACGACACATCCCTGGCTCTACTGTCTGCTGTGGCCTGCACCAGCCTCAGAGATGTTATGATACCTGCGGAGCCCCTGGGACTAAGCCCCGCAGGTTATCGAAGGAGCAATGATGGAGGTCCAGCATTGGATGTGTAGCCAGTGGACCTGCAGGCCATCACCTATCCAAGGCCAAAGGGTTTTTCCCTCTTTTAGTAGCCTCCGCTTCCCGTCCTCCCTCCCCTCTGCATGGGTACCCCTGACGCCATGGCGCACGGCAACCCTGCTGGTGTCAGCCACGCTGCTACGTGCAGTCTGGGTTTCTGCAGTGCCCCCAATCACTACCTGGGGCCACTGGAACTCCAGACACCTCTCGACCCGCCCCCCCCCCGTGAGCAGAGAGCAGCCCGCCGGGCACTCGATCTCTCCCACCTCTTCAGGCACTCCATCTACTCCCGCCCCTGCTGACCCCCAGTGCCCGAGCTCACTCCCAAACTTGGGTCGCCGGTGTGGCACGAGGTGTGGCATCCAGCGCCTTAACCCTTGGTACCACCGGGCCAGCTTCCTTTGCTTATCCTATGTTTTCAATAGCTTCTGCAAGCTGAATAACTTCAGCAAACTAAATAAACAACTGCAGCATGCTACATAATGAATAAACAAAAAGAAATAAACAGAACGAAACAAATGAAAAGGAAAGAACAAAAGAACTGAACAAACAGAAATGAACACAAGAAATAAATAAAATAATGCTCATATCTCAGAAATACCTATGTGAATATATCAGGCATGCCGACCTTGTCCTGAAGTTTTTCTGGCACCGGGTCAACCCCCCCCCCACACCAGTGGTCTTGCTCTGCACCACTAGTCTGCATCTTGAGCATGCGAAGCTTGGGGCGGGGTCCTTCTCACCTGGCACATAGCTGGGAATGGCCTCGCTCTGAGTGGACATTCAGTCATCAACTGTACCTACGGTACCTCAAGTTGTAAAATTTAAGACTCAGCGGTGAAGGGGTGGAGCTCTCATGGGGGCCCCTTTAGCTGCCCGAGCAGGTTCGGAGGCACCCTTCTCGCTATTCTCCCCATGACTTCCTCTGGTTCACCTGGTTTGTGTTAAGGGCAAGTAGGCCAGGTGAGTTCCTCAGCAGTTGTTGCTCTCCTCCTCCTCCCACCTTGGTTGTCCGATGTTGTAGAGTATCGCTTGCACCCTTCCACAGCGTTCCCGTTAGAGGGATTGAGTGAGAGCTTTCCTCCAAATTGGAATATATTCCACCTTCCTTTAATTGGGTTTCCAAATCACAGCAGCAGAGCCATCACTAAACAAAATATCCCAAGCCTGGAGGGAAGGCGACCTAGGCCTTGGATCTCCAGAGATTTCCACCTCAAAATGTTTTTTTTCTCTCCTCTGTGCCTCAGGTCATAACTATTAGTTAGCGTAGTTAGTGTTCCTTAGTTCCTTTAGATAGGTTCCACTGTTGGATGGAGGTGGATGGTGTCCCTGCCATTCCCTCTCTCCTTAGGAAGTCCCCTTTCAATTATAAATGTATCCAAAGCACTTATCTATTTTGTTAATCTGTCTACTTTGTATTATTAAGCTACATCGTTGTCATTCTCTCCTGTGCCTCGTGGCCTGATTGCTTCTGTTTTTGGTGGTACTACTACATTCTTTTTGGGGGATCTTCCTAAGGTACCTTTAGCCAAGGGAATCATCCCACAGCACCTCTAGGGGTGGAATCTTCTTCGAGGGTTCCTTGCCTTTGGTACCCCTACAGGGTGGTAATTCCTCTGGAATAGAGTGCAAATGGCCAAAACCTAAGTAACACAATTGCACAAGCATAACACTATACTGGCCATGTAGGCCATTGAATTGGAAGACTAGGCCTATATTTCAATGGACAAGCATCCAGCCACTCCCACTTCCTGACCTATATAAGCAGTTATTCTCAGCCTCCTTCTAAAGCACTTTTTCTTTGCCCCACCATCATCCCTTCCTCCTCCAGCGGCGATGCCTCTCTAATTTCCTAAGGTACCTTTAGCCAAGGGAATCGTCCTGCAGCACCTCTGGGGGTGGAACCCTCTTCAAGGGTTCCTTGCCTTTGGTACCTCTACAGGGTGGTAATTCCTCTGGAATATGGAGTGCGAACGGCCAAAACCTAAGTAACACAGTTGCACAAGCATAACAATATACTGGCTGCGTAGGCCATTGAACAACTGTTTCTCTTCCCCTCCACCCCACCATGTCCCTGCCACCCCTGTGTAGGCCCTTCCCATCCCCACAAGCAGCAGTATTTGGACCCATCCAGCACTCGCCCTGGACTCTTGGGAATTATCACAGTGCAGTCACACATCGGTACTTCATCAGTTGGACCACGTAAGTTGGAGGGCCATGCTAACACAGTGACACGTGTGCGTACCATGGTGTATGCCACTGTGGGTTCCACTGAGACATCTGCAATAGCAGAAATGTTGGGTAGCTCTGCCGGCTCCAGTACCACACGAGAGCTTCAACAGACCAGGGGTGTAGCCAGGGATTTCAGATCTGCACACCAAGTGGACTCACTGCTACCCCACCCCACCTTGTTAGGGTGAGCTACCCCCCCCCCCGGTGTAGCCAGACAATATACAAATGTACACCAGGACCGTGTTTGTCGCCTCATTTGGCACACTAAATACAACTTTTGTATCTCATGACAATGGTTGTTGCCATGCATGGGTAAATACAAATGCCATGCTTTGTTCCCTAAGACACCCACATATCAGCCCAGAGCCTGTAAAGTTGTATTGTCCTTGGGATGTAAAGAGAGTATTAATGACCAGTCCTTCTAGTTTTGACTCCTATGAATAAAATTACAGAAAGGTTCAGTATTTTCTTTGTTAATTTTCATGGAAAAAGGAAGCAGTTCAGAGCCTATTTGCTATCCCCCTTAAAAAAAACTGCACACCATGGAGTGCTTAGAGTATGCCTGCCTACATCCATGCAACAGACAGTGCTCAAACTGCCTGATGTTTTTTTTTTTTTTTTTTGGGGGTGGGCAGCATCATCAGCATGCAACATTATTTGAAAAAGGCTGCATGCAATCTCTTCCAGTTCACAAATGATTGGATCCATACTACGGTAATTTCATATGGCTGGTGGGTTCAGTAATACTGTGGTTAGCATTGCTTTTGCATGTGACGCATGTGAACATGACACCTCTGAAAAAGGGAACACCACACCTGGACTTGTTGGTGGCAGCTAATCTACCCAGTGGGACAGATTTTCACCAGGCAGGGAGAATTACAGTAGCCTCTGTCATTTCTCTCCAGTGCGCCGTCAGTTTGGCCTACGGCACGGCTTGTGACTGCTCTTGGGATTTTGGCGCCAGGACCTCTGTTGTACCAGAATACGGTGCAGGAACCCTGGAGTACCCAGAGTTGGCTGCAAGCAAGAGTTTGGCACACTGTGTGTCGATCATGGGTGCAACTGAGAATCAAGCCCAATATGTCTGACCTGCCAGGCAGGACAGAAATAAACAATAGTGAATACAGTAGAAGACACCCCAAGAGGGATTTCAAGGGTTTTGGACACTCTACGTTTGTCAATGTTTCAGAGTAGATGTCCCTGACCTTTTTCACCACCATATGCAAAGGGGGGGGGGGGAGAAGGTATGAAGTACACGTCTGTACTTCCTGCTTGTAACATTAGGCAGATAGATTTAAAAGTTTAGATGTCAGATAATCTGGTTGTATCAAGCCGCTTCAACAATAAAATTGTCAAAGAACTTGACAGTGATAACACTTTGCCGATGGCAATCACATCACCGCAGCAAAGTGTCGAGGACTGTAACAGCGCGCCATGGGATTTACTGTTTGTGGGGGACTTCACCCCCGAATTATAGATTCTCAACTGCGGTGGGAGCGGATGTTGGAGGAGAGCGGTGAACACCGACAATTGGTGTCTCGGACCTTCATTGCAATAACCCGTTCGACACTGTGGTTGTTGAATGGGTTGTGTCACTGTGGGGGTTCGTGTACACCAGGCAATCCAACATCTGAACATCCAATGTAACTTTTAGGATATCTGATTCTGAGTAGCAGCAATCTAATATCGTAAAAATTACCCAAATCCTGTGCAACGCTAGACCACAAGCAGAAAACTACTTGTACGTGTGCTGCTTGCCACCTTTACTTAAGGTTCTTTCCTTTCTTTTTTGCTCTGACATTTAGCCCTTGTAATGACATGCACAGCTGCTACACTTTATTTTCTCCCAGATGCTTGCATTTGTATCTGATACACCTCTGCAGCTTAACAAATCAGCACCACATTGTTCAGGGTTAACTCTGTATCTCTTAACAGTCTTTCTCTTACTTTTGCACTGCTGCATCCTGCCATAATCTGATCATGAAGCAAATAATTGTTTAAAGTTTCAGAATTATATGACCGTCTTTTTAATTCTAAATCAGTCAGAAACTCTTACGTATATGTAGAATGTGACAACAGATAAGGGTCGCTGGGCCTACCCAGCCTGTCCAATTTTTTTTTGTATTTATTTACTTAATTATTATAATACCCACTACCCTACCCCACCCCATAATTCCTTTGTGTCTATCCCCATGTATTTCTTAAACCATTTACTGTTTTCTCCCCACTACTTCCTCTGGAAGGTTATTCCAGGTATCCACCACCCTTTCTGTGAAAAAGTACTTCCTCACATCCCTCTTGAGTGTACCCCTTTCCATGTTCATAGTATGTGCCCTTGTTTTAGAGCACTTTTTCTTCTGAAAAAATACTCTTCCCTCCTGTACCGTATTAACCCCTGTAAGGTATTGAAATGTCTCTATCATATTGCCCCTCTCCCTTCTTATCTGCATGGTGTACATATTTAGCTCCTTAAGTCTTTCCTCGTATGGTTTCTGATGCAGACCCTGCACCATTTTAGTAGCCCTCCTATAGACTGCCTCCACTCTGCCCATGTCATTTCTGAGATGTGGTTTCCAAACCTGAACCCAGTACTCAAAGTGGAGTCTTACAAGTGATTTATATAGGGGAATAATCACCTCCTGTTGAAATACTACTTTCTATTTACCCAACATTTATTTATTTATTTATTTTGGGGAAAATTCAGAAAGTATCTTTCAGCTGAAAGCTCATTTATAATAATAATAATATTTATTTATACAGCACAATTCAAACAAGTATCAAAGCGCTGTACAAAAAGATAAAATCATAAATAATCAATAAAATATCTGAAATACATCAATAAGATACAATATCACAGTATTCAACCACAGTTCCCAAAAGCACAGCTAAATAAAAACATTTTTAAAGCTATCTTAAACCTCTCCAAGGTCACACACTGTCTAATCTGATAAGATAGAGAATTCCACAGGGTTGGGGCTGCATACGTAAATGCTCTAGCACCAGAAGTTTTCAACCAAACCCTGGGAACCTCTAGCAATCCCTCGTCGGCTGAGCGGAGGGGTCAGCAAGGGCAATAAGTAACCAGGAGCTCTTGCAGGCAGCCAGGACCCAGTCCATGCAGGGCCTTATAGGTCAGTAAACCGACCTTGAAGGTGATCCACCACTGAACAGGCAGCTGGTGCATTTTGCACAGCACAGGGGTGATATGACCAGCCCAGGAAACCCCTGCCAGTAACCTAGCTGCAACATTCTGCACCAGCTGCAAACAGTGGATCTCAACCCCCAGAAGCCCTAGGTATAGGGAGTTACAGTAATCAAGGCGAGAGGTCACAAAAGCATGCATCAGTGTTGGAAGGTCACGAGATGAAACAAGGTGCTTAATTCGGGTGATATTCCTTAGATGGTAGAAAGAGGATTTGACTATAGCCGACACCTGTGGACGAAGTGTCAGTCCTTCATCAAATATCATGCCCAGATTCCACAACTGAACAGAGGGCACGGGCTGGCTACCCCTAAGCCAGAGCCTGGAGGCAGACCGTGCTCCTGTCCTCTCTGTCCTGCAGCCTGGATCCACCACCAATACCTCAGTCTTCTCAGGATTCAACCTTAGCCAGCTGGTCAGCATCTAGTCCTGGAGCTCTATGAGGTAGCTATTAAAAACACAGGCTGCACTATCCTGATCAGGGGCAAAAGACAGATAGAGCTGGGTATCATCTGCATAACAGTGAAACCGCAGCCCATACCATCCTATAATGTCTCCCAATGGCAGCACATACTCTGCAAACAAAATAGGGGACAGCACAGAACTCTGAGGAACCCCAAATGGCAGTGAGAATGAGGCCAAGGAATAAATCCCCAACACCACTCTGTGAGCTCTGCCAGTGAGGAAAGCTCTAAACCAACTGAGGACCGTACCTGACAGGCCACAGATGTCCCTCAGGCACTCAAGCAGCCCTCAATGGTCCACGGTGTCAAAGGCTGAAGAGGGATAGAGAAGGACCAAGACTGAATGGCACTTTCAGTCTTTAGCAATCCACTGGAAGAAGCATGTTCCACATCATGCACAGTACGTGGACATAAGAACAACACAATAAAGCAGGGTACAGAGTACAGGTTACAATTCAGTATAAGTTGGCAATTAAATGGTTAAACAAATAAAGGTTACAAGGCAAACCCACAAAGAGTAGAATAGTTGATAGAAACACTGTAGTAAATCAGGAGCAGCTGGGAGACAGCTTTGTCACTTAAGCTGCACCAATAGGAGTAAGCAGGGAGTGCTATGAAGGAGAGGAGGGTATGGATAATGGTGAAAAGGGGAGGGAGGGGTAGGATGGGTGTCTTCGAGACAAAGGTCAGGAAGCATAGGAAAACCAGGAGCAGTTTCAAAAGTTGCAATTAGCATTTTATTTTTCTCAATAACAGCAAAATAAAAAAATAAAATTATTTAGTATAACTATTTACAAAGGCAGTACAAACCGAGAAAACGAAGTCCTTCTTCTGAGGGTATCTCCAAGTTTAAGTCTCAGTCTCTCACTCTCCTTGTTTCTCTAGCAAAAACATTGATGCTTTTTATGTTTGCTTGCACGCATGTGCAAGAAACATAGTGCTATCATCCGAGATTTCGGAGGTGTGTCACCTCCTCCTCCAGTTCAGTCAGTGTGTTGACAGGTGCGGCCCCTGTAAGCCAATGCATGCTGGAGCTGTCTATGACAAGCTCCAAAATGCAGTGGCATACAGTTGAAAGCGGGAGCTATGCTTTGGTGAGCAGCGATAAGATATTGCCTGCTCATGCGCAGCTCCCCCTACACACACACACACACACACACACAGAAAGCATGCATACTGCGTGCTGCCTCCCCCACACACGTATAGCCGATGGGGGTGCCCAATCCCCTGTCGACGTATGCAGCTCCCCAAAGCCTTCCACATGTACCATGCTGGGTGCCCCACCCAGCGTGGCAACTCATAGAATAGCCAGCAGGGTGCCCAATCCCCGTCGGCTCCACTATCCTTACCCCAGTACTGGGTGCCACACTGGGAGCCCACCCCAGCGTGGCAACTGATCATATGGCCGACAGGGTGCCCAATCCCCGTCGGCTCCACAGCCCCAGCTGTCCTTGTGCCATGCTGGGCCCACCAGTGTGGCAAATGTCCCACGTTGTCTTTTTTTTTTTTTTTTTTACCTGCAAAATAGAAACGGTCCCACAGCGCTTCTCAGCCCCACAACCCGCAACCACCCTCGCACCCTGCCTCCCCACCACCCTCACCCCATACTTACCTCCAGAGCTCGGCGCGATGATCTTGATGGACCGGGAACATGTCTGCACTCTTCAAAGCTGACCGCGAACTGAGGAAATGCCGGTAAGCTGTATAATGGGCTAGATAGGGTTTTCAACTTATGTGCATATCTCAGGCATTTTTGTAATTTTGCACCAAATTTTCAACATGGGATTTTGGGACCCTTCTCATGAATGATGATGTCCTATCGCATTATTCGGCCCGAAGGGTGATTTCGAGTCACTGTGCAGTCACTGCATGAAATCACCCTTCAGACCTGAATAACGCCATGACAGTGACATCATTCATGAGAAAGGTCCAAAACCATGTTGAAATTGTGTAAAAATCAAAAATACTGTTCTGATGTCGTTGCACAGTTCCTATGCACGCTTGTAAGTTTGCAAATTTAATATTTTCACTCCAGATTTTCAACATTGCCATTTTATTACACTTCCTTATGAACAGTACAACTGCCATTTTTCATATGTCACCCAAAATGTGTTTTCGCACATGTAGCGCACACTGGTGCTGTTGGTGTGCGAAAGCAATGTTTTGGACAGATCAGGAAAATCACAGTTACACTGTTCATGAGCAGAGGTCTTAAAATGGCTATGTTGAAAATTTGGTGACAAAAGCCCATAAAATGACTGTGTTACGAGTGAGCATTGTGCAGTTTCCACGCACCCTTGTAACTTCATGACTTTTGTAATATTTTCAGTCCAGATTTTCACCAGTGGCATTTTTCCATACTTCCTTATGAACGGTACGGCTGTCATTTTTCACAACATGGCTGAAGTGTGTTTTTCACACTTTCGGCGCAGAGATGCGTGGTCGCTGTGGGAAATCATTGTTCGGCACAGATAAAGAAAATCACAGTGACACTGTTCTTGATCGGAGGCACCAAAATGCCTGATTTCCTCAAGAGTGCAAGGTGCATGTCACTGTCATATCCTCTCTAGCACACTGCACTGACAATATAAGCATACACATTGTATATTATAAATATATATTTCTATATTACAAACCAATCACACAAAAAAAAAAAAAAAAATGTTGGGAGCAGTGCAATGTAATGGCTGTGGGGCAGCAGTCTTCCGGGGGTCTTTCTGGAGGCTGAGATGCTGTCCTATTTGCAGACAACTCTCTGCCCTGAGGGAGGAAGTTGCCCGTCTTCAGGCCACACTGGATAGTAGTACGGGGACCTTTCCCCAGGCCACACTGGACAGTAGGAAGGGAACCTCCCCCATCCAGGAAGCACCACAGCCACCACCACTACCTCAGAGATTGCGAAGAAAACACAGCAGTTGGACCACAGTGGGCTCAGGAAGGGGTGAGGATGGTGGGCGGAGGCACACCCAGTCAGTTGTTCCTCACAATCCATACACCATTCTGGAGACATAGCTCCCCTATGGATCACCCACAGAGGAGACTAAGGAGGCTGAGGACAGCTGTCACAAGGGAGGCCCACAGGAAGGAGGCAGGGACACCACAGGAAGGAAGCAGCTCCTGGTGGGGACTCAATTGTTAGAGGGATAGAACTGGGGGGAGCTGGGAAAACTGAAGTAAGGTGCCTGCCTGGTGCCATGGCTTGGAGGGGCAGGAAGCGCATCCTCAGGATCACGACAACAGCTGCAAGGGATTCTAAGCTGGACGTAATTGTCCACCTAGGGACAAATGACTTGGCTCATCATGAGGTTAGAGCAGTGCAGGAGGACACTGCAGAGTTGGGGAGGGGCCTAAGACAAGTAGCACACACAGTATCCTTCTCAGAGGTGCTGCCTGTCAAAGGCATGGGTGAGGCGGGGTAATTGGCACCATGCAGTTTAATGAATGGTTGAAAAATGGTGCGGAGCACAGGGGTTTAGCTTCATTGGGGACTGGGGTTCCACCTGGAGGACAACAGCCTATACTGGCAGGATGGTCTGCATCTGTCTAGGAAGGAACAAATCTTTTGAGCAATCGGTTTAAATGCTTAATTGGAAGCTTTTAAACTAGTCAAAGGGAGGCACTGACAAGCAGCAGAAAAATCCCAGCCTTTCCCTACAAAACAGGGTACTAAATGAGAAAAAGACCAAGGTAGAATGGTCAGTGGGGGATGCTGCAACACAAGGTAAAGCCATCAAAAAATGGAGAGCAATGAGTACCAATGCCCATAGTCTAGGTAACAAGCTTCCTGAATTAGTAGCCTTGATGGAGGAGGAACATCTGGATATCGTGGCAGTCACAGAAACATGGTACACACAAAACAATGACTGGGACGTAAACATACCAGGATACACTATCTACAGGAGGGACAGGGAGGGTAAAAGAGCAGGAGGAGTAGTTCTTTACATAAGGGAAGGAATAAAAGCAACAGAACAAAAGGGTAAACAGGGAGGAGAAGAAGCACTGTGGGTAAATTTGGAGACAGGCAATGGCACCACAATCCGCACAGGGGTTGTATATAGACCCCCTTCTCAGGGGGAGGAAATGGACAAGGAAATTATAGAAAGTTTACTTAGAATGGCAGAAAAAGGGGAGATATTGCTGATGGGTGATCTGAATATGCCAGATGTTAACTGGAGTGCAGTTGCAGCTGCCACTTCGAAGAGTGCAGTTATTCTAGATGCCCTACAGGGGGCATGCCTTAGACAACTAGTACTGGAGCCCACTCAAGAGGGAGCAATATTAGACTTGATACGCTCAAATGGAGATGGAGAGAGGATCACAGATGTAGAAGTGGGTAGCCATCTAGGAACTTGCGACCATCGAACAGTATGGTTCACAATAAACACAGTAATAGAGTCAAGCCATACAAAGACAAAAGTACTGGACTTTAGGAGGGCTGACTTTGCCATAATGGGTGAGTGCCTAAGGAATGCACTAGCAAATGGGCAGGAAGAAGGGGTGGAAGAACAATGGGGAATAATAAAAACTGCCATCACAGAGGTAACGAGCCTTTGTGTGAAGCAAATAAACAAAACAAGACAATGTAAGAAACCACTATGGTTCTCAAAGGAAGTGGCAGTGAAGGTTCAAGAGAAAAAGAACATTCAGGAAGTACAAGGAATACATGAAGGAGCAGGACAGAGAACTGTATCAGTTAAAGCAAAAGGAGGCTGGGAAGGCAGTCAGAACAGCAAAGGCCCAAACCGAGGAAAAGATAGCCAACTCAGTTAAGAAGGGGATAAAACCTTTTATAGGTACATCAGGGAGTGAAGGAAGACCAAGGGAGGGATAGTGAGGCTTAATAAAGGAGGGAGGGTGGGCAGCGGGTGACTGTGAAAAGGCAGAGATACTAAACAAATATTTTTGCTCAGTATTTACAAAGGAAGAGGGAGGTACATAAAACAAACAGTAGTAACACTCTGGATACAGAAGTTGATACCGGCCCATTTACAGAAGAAAGGGTTCTGAAAGAACTCTTAAAACTGAAGGTGGACAAAGCAATGGGGCCTGATGGGATTCATCCCAGAATTAAAAGAACTAAGGGTAGAACTAGTGACACCACTGACTACCCTTTTAACAAATCATGGGAGGATGGGGTGGTACCCGAGGACTGGAGGAGGGCAGATGTGATTCCCCTTCACAAAAGTGGGAGCAAGGCAGAAACAGGAAACTATAGACCTGTTAATTTAACCTCAGTGATAGGGAAAATGATGGAATCACTTCTAAAGGAAAGAATTGTCGAGTATCTAGAGGCCAGAGGGGCACAGGACCCAAGGCAGCATGGATTCAATCAATTAATCAATCAATCAAATCTTTATTTATTCAGGCGAACATCATTGAGCACAGTTCATTTGCAAGATGGACCTGATAAGGTCAAGGTTCAATAATTGGTACACGTATAGGAAGATTTAAAACACATATATACTTATATATAGTAATCAAGGTTCAATAATTGGTATATGTACATGAATAATTAAAACACTTATATACAGAAATCAAGAACAGAAATTGTTTAAACATAACAGGATATGGTAGGAACATATGAGATGCACTCTAGGTAAACCAGTATATACATATCAACATTGGCAGTAAACATGGCATACATTCAACATGATATACCCAAGATTCCAAAGTTCCAAGGGAAGTCAGTGTGGACAAAGAGAAATAGTGATTGGATGACTGAAAGAGGTGGTCATAGACTGAGACAAGTGACATGGTAGGAAGGGGTACGCATGACTAGAGCAGGGGCTGGTGCTAGAACTGGGAGGTGAAAGGCAGTGATAAGGGCTAAGATAGGAGCCTGGAGTTAATGGGAGAAGATTATAGCCAGGGGTGAGGTATCTGTGGAGATGAATTCTAGGAAGTGAATGCCATGATATGATGGCAGCCTGAGAGGGGAAGGAAAGGACTGCGAATAAACTAGAACTTGTGGAAGCAATTGCATTTTTCAGGGAAGAGACTTAGGTATAGATGCTTGAAGGATGCTAAGGATACCGGTTGATCAGCTTCAAGGACTTTTGAATCGTGTTCCATGATATAGCTAGATTATAGCTGATAGCAGATCTCCCATGCCGGGTGTTGACTTTAGGCACTTTGAGCATAATGAAATTGTAGCTTCTTAGGGCGTAGGTGCCAGCTGTGGCCTGTGCGAAGCAGTCTAATATATAGTTTGGAAGCATCTTAGTCAAAATTCTGTATGTCCACACTGCAGCATTTCTGTTTCTTCTGAGATGTAGAGATGTCCATCCGACTGCAGCATAGAGAGAGCAATGGTGAGTGTTAAATGGTAGATCTGTTATGAACCTCAGAGCTCTGTGGTATAGTGTATCCAATTTGCATAGGTAGGAGATAGGGCAGTGACTATAGAGGAAGTCTGCATAGTCAATTACTGAGAGAAATGTGGCCTGGACCAACCTCATTTTGGAATCTCTGTTTAGAAAGTGCCTTATTCTAAAAAACAGACCAAGCCTCTGGCGAAGGTTTTTTGAAAGTTCTTCAATATGAACTGTGTAGTCAAGTTTGCTATCTATCCACACCCCCAAATACTTGAATTTTTCTACATAATCAAGGCTTTCACCAAGGGTAGTGGATAGCTGGGGGAGGTTGTTTAGTAATGAGGGATTTGTATGGCTTTGGGTGGAGAAAAACATTGCTTTTGTTTTCTTTGCATTTAAAAGAAGCTTTTTTTTCCAATAATTGATGTTGTAATATAGAGAATTCTGTTTGTAGAACTTCACAAGCTGTAGCAGGTGATGGGTTGCTGACATATAAACAGTGTCATCTGCGAACAAGTGTGCAGTGGCTTTGGTAAGATTCGAATCAATATTGTTAATATAAATGGCGAAAAGGATAGGGCCCAGGATAGATCCTTGTGGAACTCCTCTTAGAAGTGGTTTTAGTGGAGATAGGTCTCCTTCAGCTTTCACTTGCTGTGTTCTTCCTGTTAGGTAACACCTGAACCATGTAAGGGGAGATGGATCCAAGACTATGGAGTGCAAGGAAGAGAGTAGCAGCTCATGGTCCACCGTATCAAATGCCTTGCTTAGATCAAGGAATACAGCACAAACGCTATTCTTTTTATCCAGTTCGGTTTGCCAATCGTTTGTAACTTTAGCCAGTGCAGAAACAGTACTATGCTTAGACCGAAACCGGATTGTGCTGGATTTAAAGATTAGATTCTTCAAGGTAATCTCTTAATTGGATGCTTACCAGTTTTTCTAGCAGCTTAGATAGTACTGGAAGGATAGAGATTGGCCTATAGTTGTTAAGGTCCATGGGGTCCTCTGATTTCAGTTGAGGGAAAACTTGGGCTGTTTTCCAAGTTGCAGGAATAGAACCAGATTTTAAGGACAAGTTAAAAAGGTGTGGTAAAGGAACTGGAAGTGCATGCATTGCAATCTTTAGAAAGTAGGGGTCAAGGGAGTCAGCACCTGCACTTTTTCTTATATCCATCTGCGAGATTAGATCCTCCACTTGTTTCAACAGAATCGGTTTGAAGGAGAAGGAGGATTCAGCTAACTGAGATCCTGTATACTGGGAGCTTAACTGAGCACGTAGCAGATTGGCTGGAGAGGTATCAAATGCAAGGCCAGCGGTTTGTAAAATGATTATTGAATGTATCCAGTATTTCCATTCTGTCCAAGATTGTCACCTTGTTGTGGTGCATTTGAGCTGGTAGTGAAGTGCTAGGATCTTGTCCGTTATGCCCTTAATAGTGCTCCAGAACCTGGCAGGACTGTGGTATGAGGAGTCGAGTTCAGCCATGTAGTAGGCAGCCTTAGCATCACGTACTTTCTTGGTACAGCTATTCCTGGCTTTCTTAAATATCAACCAGTCATTTGGGTTCTTAGTCTTCCTTGCCTTTTTCCAAAGCTTATCTCTCTCAAGCAGGGCTGATTTAAGGTCAGGTGAAAACCAACGACAAAATTTGTTTTTAATTCAAACTCTAGTAATTGATGCATGAGTGTTAAGGGCATCTAGTATTATGCTATTTAACACCTGATGAGCTTTTTCCACTGAGTCTGCTAGGTAGAACTATTGCCATCTTATAGAGTGATTTAGATCATGAAGATATGCCTCAGAGTTGAAAGTTTTCTTGGATCTCCTCAGTAGGAATTTAGCTGAGGGTGTTAGTTTACCAGATGACCTTATTCCAGCAATAAGGCAGTGGTCACTTATGTCACTGAACAGCACTCCAGTGTGCGTGAAGAGGTGGGGTTTGTTCACCAGCATGATGTCAAGTAATGTGTTGTTGCTCAGATTTTTTTTGTTGATTCTTGTTGGTTCATATATAAGTTGTGAAAAACCATATGTATCACAAAATGATACTAAAGGAGCCGCGGCCTTGGATAGCCAATTAAGGTTTAGATCACCTAGGATTATGGTCTCTTCAGTATCCATCTTGATTTGATTCCCCAGGTGGGCTAGAAGCTTATGATTCGCTGAAGGGGGCCTGTAGCAGCCAACTAGCCGAAATGCTGCAGTGTTGGAGAAAGCCACTTTGAGGGATAGACATTCGAATTCTTTGGGCATAGATGTTGCATCTAAGCAAGTTACAGATATATTCACAGCGGGAAGGTCATGCCAGACGAATCTGATAGATTTCTTTCACTGGGTGACCAAAGTAGTAGATCAGGGAGGGGCTGTGGACATGGCCTACCTAGACTTTAGCAAGGCATTTGACACAGTCCCACATAAAAGATTAATATACAAGTTAGCCAGCCTGGGAGTGGGTCCCAACATGACAGCCTGGGTAAAGAATTGGCTGGAGAATAGGACAGTAATAGTAAATGGAGTCCACTCAGAAGAAAGGAGGGCTACTAGTGGGGTACCGCAGGGTTCAGTAATAGGACCGGTCCTCTTCAATGTCTTTATAAGCGACATTGCAGAAGGACTGGAAGGAAAAGTATGTCTCTTTGCAGATGACACTAAGATCTGCAACACAGTTGATGCACAGGGTGGGGTGGAAAAGGATGAGAAAGGACTTGGCAAGGTTAGAGGAATGGTCAAATGTATGGCAGCTTAGATTCAATGCTAAGACGTGCAAGGTAATGCACCTGGGAAACAAAAACCCAAGGGAAGAGTACACAATTGAGGGTGAGATATTATCAACAACAAGAATGGAGAAGGACCTGGGGGTAGTCATATCAGATGACCTAAAGATGGGCAAGCAATGTGAGAGGGCAGCAAGGAGGGCTGGGGGGATACTGGGATGCATAGGGAGAGGCATCTCCACTAGAAAACAGGAAGTTATTATCCCTCGGTACAGACAGCTGGTGAGACCCCATCTGGAGTACTGTGTGCAGTTCTGGAGACCCAATCTCCGCAAAGACATAGACAGGATGGAAGCTGTCCAGAGGAGGGCAACTAAAATGGTGCAGGGTCTGCACCGGAAGACATATGAAGAGAGACTTAAGGAGCTTAATATGTATAGCCTCGAGGAAAGGAGGGAGAGGGGGGACATGATAGAAACTTTCAAGTACCTCAAGGGAATCAACAAAGTCCAAGAGGGTAGCATCTTTCAAAAAAAGAGGTGTGCAAGAACAAGAGGGCACAATTTGAAGATGGGGGCGGCTCAGAGGTAATTTAGGAAGTATTTTTCACAGAGAGGGTTGTGGATGCATGGAACGGCCTTCGGAGGAGGTTGTGGAGTCAAAATCAGTGGTGAATTCAAGCATGCATGGGATAGTCATAAGGCAATTCTGGGGTGGGGGTAGGAAGAAGTAGGCTGCTGGTTAACTAGGATCTGCAGCTTATCCAGTAGGTAGGGAAATGGGCAGACTGGGTGGGCCAAGCGGTCCTTATCTGCCGTCAAATTCTGTTTCTGTTTCTATGAGTTGACAATATGCTGTAAAAAATCCCCAACCTAATTATATTACGGGTGTGCATTGCACAGTTTCTATGTATGCTCGTGACTTCGCCATTTTTTTAAATATTTTTACTGCAGATTTGCAACATTGCCATTTTTTACACCTCCCCATGAACAGTACAGCTGTCATTTTTTACATCCTGTTCGGAATGTTTTTGCACCTGTGGTGCTAAATGCTGTAGTCGCTGTGCATAAGCAGCTTTCGGCTAACAAACTGATATTCTCCCTTTTCATGAGGTGGGGTCACAAAAAAAACATGTTGAAAATTTGGAGTGAAAATACCAACGAATGCCTGAGGTATTAGGGTTTTCAGCCATAACACCCAACCCTGTAGAGAATGACAGGCATCAGGGGTGTGACTTGGGATTCTTGCCTGTAATGCTCATACCATTCCACACCCTGCAGCTAGTGAGAGGCATCGAGGTATGCCTTGGACTCTTCAGCCCCAAAGTTCACCCCATTCTCCTATATCACACCCATCTCACCGTATTTCCTAATGAAATGGGGTGCGCATAAGGGCCAAAGACCCCAAGGAACACAGTGACACTTGTCAGTGTCTGCAGGGTGGGGTGTGGTGAAATGGTGTGGCCGTTATGCCTGATCACCCAAATGCACACCCTCCAATGCATGTCACTCTCTGCAGGGTGGTGGTGGTGTTGGCTTTAGTTCAATACTTCACTGCCATTCCTATTACACAGCTCTGTAACTTCTACACTACCACTGCCAATGCCAGCAAGCAAACATTCGGCATTGACAAATGCTTGTTTTATAAGTCTTTGGGAACTCATTAAGAGAGTCTGCTTCTCACAGAATGTTCTTGTAAGTTTACAGAATGTTCTTGTCAGTTTCAATGCAGGTGCAGCAAAAAGAACACAGTGACCCAGAACTGACCTCTTGTTTATAGCTTTGCAAAAGGCTTAAAAACTGCATCTCAGGTTAACCCCTTGAGTGCCAAATAGCTTCTCAATCATTTCAACATAGCTACAGTATATACAGATCTTACTTCGAGAGGGCTCTTGCAGTAGGTATTCACAAATAGGACTAAGCACCAGGAGCCAGTACCACATGGAAAAATCTTTAGCTAGCAGACACCCACCCTCCAGTTCTTTCCCGTTGTCAGCTTGTGAAAGTACCTCGCGGAAGAACAGTGCTCACTTGTCTCGCCATTTTGGATGAGTATAAATCTCCTTTGTCATTTATCTCATAATTTTTGATAATTGTGTATTAATACCTTGCTGTGCATGTCCCCGATGCCATCGGAATCACATAACAACAAGTGTGACTCGTGTGGATCCCAGCTCCTTCACAAGGATGGCCACTCTCTCTGCCTTTTCTGTTTAGGCCCAGACCATCGCTTGGAGGAGTGTGAACACTGCTGAAAATTCAGTCCTGCCACCCAGAAATGGAGACAGCAGTCCCTAGAAGCCCGTTTATTAAAAAAGAGAATGGCTTCCATGGAAAAGGAATTGAAGAAATTGAGGCAGGCGTCAACTTCTCCCGAGGGCCATCACAAAAAGAAGAGGGACAAGGAGAAACATCGGGATCAGGACCCATCGTCCACAGCAGCCGCGACTTTGGCTGGAGTTGCGGCTCTCCAGGTAACTTCCCCTCTGGGAGATCATCATTCAACGGCTGCCTTAGTAGTGCCTAAGCCAGTGTTGACTCCCCCATCAGGCTTGCGCTTGGGCCTGCTGGGAGCCTTGGGGGAAAAGGAGGCCCACACTCCCACTACGGCCTCTAAATCCAGGCCTACTGGTCAGAGTGCATCCAGTAAATCTGGCATTGGCCCCACCGACATCCACCCAGCTGGTGACCCCTCATCGGGGCTCTACCTCCACACGTGATTCCAGGGAGTTGCTGCAACGCACACTGGTTGCGTTGCCCTCTGAGGCCCCTGCATCTCCTGCTGAGGAGTTCACTACTTCCTCCCCGGCTGAGGTCGAGGAGTCTGGAACGCTGCCACCGGGGGTGCCTCCCCTGATGCCGGACCCTCAGATGCCGGACCTGACGTCAGATAACCCGACTTCACCCTCCGACATTACGCTCTCTGACATCAGGCCCCCCTACACCGTCAGAGTCATCCTGGCTCCCGGACCCTCCTGTGGGTCCCCCTCCGGGCCCCACGCCCTCCAGACCAACGCCTGACCCATTTGGTCTGCCTGTAGAGCCCGAAGCCAGGACCTTCGACTTCCTTGGAGCCCCTGGCACCAGGATACCCAATGCTGCAGTATCTGACTCCTCAGTAGTCGATGCCGCATTATCTGATGCCACAGTACCCGGCACCTCAATATCTGATGCTCAGCCTTCCGCCATCGGGTTATGGGTACTCCTACTACTATGGGTTGCCAGGTTACCCATATCTGAGCCCTCCCTCCTCCCCCTCCCCACCTTCACCTACTCCGCAACCCCAGGTGGACTTGAGGGAGGTCTTGGCTTCCTGGTGGACCGAAGCTAAGACTCAGCTCACCCAGGAAGTCAAAAAAACACCTGCCAACACTGGACCTCTTATATTGGCAAGAAAAGACTCCCCTACCTTCACCTGACACCAGAGCTGAACCTTCTGAATCTCGAGCTAGGAAGGATATGCTTCCCTGGGGAACCCCCAGAGAGGGTGACCCTTCCTGTCCTAGGAGACCTCTTTTTCTTCTTCTTCCTCCTCGGAGTCTTCAGACTTGGGTTTGGACTCTGGACGCTTTGATTTTGAGGACAAGCCCCATACTACAGATAAGCCCGAAGTTCCCTCCGGAAGACCCTTCTTTTTTTTTTTTTTTTGTTAGTCATTTTTCTTACCTTGGCCCCCAGTCTGCTATCCACGTCTAGGCATCCCACATTCTCCAGCCGCTGTCCAGATCGCCCCAGCTCCTAGTTGGGCTTCCACTGCATGCCCCCACTATGGGGTGGCAGAGTGGCCCCCCTTGTCTCCGCCGCAGGATCCAGTAACTGCAGTGAGCCCTCGGAGCCAGGCGTCCCAGCAAACGGCCATCAAGCCGCCGTGACCGGTGCCATTTTCCCTGTTCCTGGGTTGGCATGAACTGGGGCATGCAATGACACCAATGGAAGGAGAGCGCACGTGTTTGCACGCATTCTCTCCCGGCGCTGTGCCCCAAGTTCACCCCCTTCTGAGCAGTGCCAGCGCACTGCCCCCAGCCTCCACCAGAGGTCGCTAGTGCACCGACAACTGGTGACCCCTCTCCCCCCCCCGGAGAGGGGGAGCAGTCCACAGAGGCTCAATCCCTCTCTGACCCTGCTGACACCTGGTGACCTGGGTCCGTTCCCGAACCCGGGTCGCCAGCGTAGGGCAAGGTGTGATGTCCAGTGCCTCAACCCTCAGCACCACTGGGCCGGCCCAGAAGACCCTTCTTTTCTGGAGTTGCTTAAGAAAATCCAGTATACTTTTGAGTGGCAATCAGTGGAGCCAGATCCCCAGCGTAAGAAGCTTGTGGCTCATCTGGACCTCCTGGAGACTTCTCCCAACCCGATTCCACCCTGGATAGAGCCTCATATGGATCTTGTTTCCATGATTTGGAAGCAACCTGCCTTGTTAGCCCCCCTTCCTAGGAAGGCAGACAAGCTGTACCAGGCTCGTAAGGGGAAGGACTTTCTCAGCTTTCACCCCAAGGCGTATTCGGCGGTGATCAATGCCGCACATGACCGATCAGACAATCCAGAGCACCTCAGCTTGTCCCCTCCTGACAAGGAATCCAGTCTTCTGGACCAGTATGGAAAGAAGATTTACACTTCTTCTACCCTGGGGATGAGGGCCCTCAACTATATCTGTCACATGGGAGATTACCAGAAGGCTATCCTTAGTCAGCAGGAAACAAAACTGGATTCCCTCCCAGATTCCCAGACTAAGCAAGAACTGGGAGACCTAGTCCGCTCCGCGCATTCAGCCTGTAGACACATGCTCCGTGCTACTTACGACGCAGTGGACACAGCAGGCAGGAGCTCTGCCTTCGACATATCTCTGCAATGTCATGCCTGGCTTCAAGTGTCAGGTTTGGCCCCTGAAGTGCAGACGGCCATTCAAGACACTCCTTTCAGAGGGTCTGTGCTATTCGGCAGTGATGTCAAGGACATCATCACCAAGTTGCAGGAGAAAGGTTTGGCATTAAAGTCTGTTCAGACAATGTACAAACCCTGTCAAGGGCAGAAACGTCCCTTTGGGCACACAACCGCAAAAGGAACAAACAGACACAATCCAGATGTCCCAATAAACATAAAGCTGCATCAACAGTTAAGGCTCCCCCCAGCAAAAAAGCCTCTGGAGCCTCGGCTGCTGCTCTGCCCTCTGCCTCCTGACTCCCTGCCTCTCCCACTGCCTCTGTCCAGATCAGAGGAACTGGTAGGGGAGATTCTCCTCCCATCTGCCAGGTTGGGAGAAGATAACGACAGATGCTTGGGTGCTCCAGCTGATCTCAGCAGGGCACTCAATAGAATTAATTCAAAAAAAACTCACAGACCCCCTCCTCACTCCTTATACTCCCCTCTGCATCGGCAGTTCGTACTGGAAGAAATCCGCTCTCTTCTCATGAAGGAGGCAATAGAACCTGCCCCCCCCCATCTTCAAGGGACAGGTTACTATTCCCATTTCTTTCTAGTACCAAAGAAAACCAGGGATCTGAGGCCCATCCTGGACCTCAACTCCCTTAATCAGTTCATGGAGTACAAACGGTTCTGAATGCTTTCGCTTCCAAACCTTCTTCCCATGCTTCGGCAGGGTTTGTGGCTGTGTGCCCTGGATATGCAGGCTGCCTACCTCCATATCCCCATTTGCCACTCCCACCACAAGTACCTCCGTTTTTGTTTTCAGGGGTCACACTACCAGTTCAGGGCCCTACCATTTGGTCTCTCCTCGGCCCCCTGAGTATTTACTAAATGCCTGGTGGTGGTGGTGGCGGCTTTCCTGTGCACCAAGGGGGAGGGGTCCAAGTCTTCCTCTACCTGGGCGATTGGCTTCTAGTAGCCCCATCCCAGGAGGAGCTCTTATGCTCCCTTTCTCTCACCCTTCAAGTTTTTTTCCGACTTGGCTGTCACAGTCAACCTTGCCAAGTCCCACCTGATCCCTTGCCAACGGCTACAGTTCATAGGGGCAGTACTGGACACAACCCTAGGCAAAGCCTTTTTGCCCTCAGACAGAGCCGAAACACTGTTGAACCAAGCTTGGCTCTTATCAGGTCTCAGAAGGGTGGGAGCCCGAAGGGTCCTACGCCTTCTTGGGTTAATGGTGGCTGCCATCCCTACTGTCCCCCTAGCTCGGCTTCACATGAGGATCCCTCAGTGGACCCTCAGAGCTCAGTGGGATCAATCTTGAGATGACTTGGACTGAGAGATCCTAGTGTCGGACCAGATGGTCATGGATTTGCAGTGGTGGACAGTTCAGGATCACCTCATCCAGGGGATTCCATTCTGTACTGCTCCCCCCACCCAGACTCTGACAACGGATGCATCGGGGCAGGCTGGGGTGCCCACCTGGGGTCCCACAGAACCCAGGGCAGCTGGTCTCAGTTCGAACAAAGACCCCACATAAATGTCTCCAAGCTAAGGGCAGTCCTTTATGCCCTCCAGGCTCTCCTTCCCGTCATTCTTCCCGGTCACCTGCTCGTAAAATCAGACAACATGTGCATAGTCTGGTACCTCAACAAACAAGGAGGAACTCATTCCTATCCCTTCTGCCGGGAAGCAATGAGGGTCTGATACTGGGCGTCCCAGCACAACCTTCACCTGATGGCTGTCCACATGCCAGCAGTGGAGAACACTCTAGGAGACACTCTCTGTTGCTCGTCAGTCAGCTCTCATTAGTGGAAACTCGACCAAGTCATAATAAGTGACATCTTCCAGCAGTGGGAGACTCATCAAAATGGATCTCTTCGCATCCCTCGACAATGCCGTGCTTCCCATCTATTGCTCGCTCACTTCAGGGCAAGATGTTTTTTGTTGGGATGCGCTGTCTGTGTGCTGGAAGGGCAAATATGTTTATGCCTAACCTCCCATTCCTCTGATTCCAAGAGTGCTCAACAAACTCAGGTTGGAAGGGGCACAAATGATTCTCATCATTCCCTTCTGGCCAAGGCAAGTTTGGTTCTCTCTTCTGCAACAGTTTTCCAAGGAAGCACCTCTTCCTCTGTCACAACATTTGCTGACTCAGGATCGGGGATCCTGGTCCATCCAGGCCTCAAGTCACTTCACCTTCACGTGTGGCTCCTTCAGACATAGCGAAAGCAGACTTCGGGGTTCCCTTTGGTACCAGATATCCTGGTAGAGGCCAGAAAGCCTTCCACCAGGACCACCTACACCATGAAGTGGAAGCATTTCACTATCTGGGTGGGCTCAAGGATCTGGAACCTTTTTCCTGCCCAGCTAATAGGGTCTTAGATTATCTGAGGCATCTGTATAACCTGGGCCTCAGCTTATCTGAGGCATCTGTATGACCTGGGCCTCAGCTACTCTTCTGTGGAGGTTCATATGGAAGCCATTTTGGCCTACCACATCCCCTTCAGAGACAAAATGTTTGCCCAACTAGAAGTCTCCAAGATTTTTCTGAGAGGGGTCTTGTATTTAAAAACCCCAATTCGCAATCCTGTTCCCCCTTGGGACCTAAATTTCATCCTGGAAAAGATCACTCTGCCTCCCTTCAAACCGGCAGCTGAGGCAGAGTTAAAGTTTCTTTCTTGGAAGACACTGTTTCTGGTGGCTGCCACCTTGGCCCGGAGGATTTCTGAGCTGCAAGCCCTAATGTACAAAATTCCATATCTGATTTTTCACAACGAAAGTGTGGACATGCGTACCAGTCCCAAGTTTCTTCCAAAAGTGGTGGCTGAATCTACTCTGAATCAATCCATTGAGCTCCCAGTCTTCTTCACGGAGCACTCCAACCATGGAGAGTACCTTCTGCATACATTGGATGTACATAGGATTCTGAGATACTACACCAACAGGACTAAGGATCTCAGAAAAACAGATCAACTGTTTGTTTCCTTTGCTCACAAAAGAGGAGGCAATCCTGTTTCTAAACAGTGCCTCTCCCAGTGGTTAGTGAACAGTATCACTTTCTGTTATGACAAGTATCACAAAACAATACCAGGTCATGTCAGGGGTCACTCCACCAGAGGGGTTGTTACCTCTGCGGCTTGTTTCAGGAATGTGTCAGTGACTGAAATCTCTGCAGCCGCAACTTGGACTTCTGTCTATACCTTTATGAAATATTACAGTTTGGATATTGCCTCTCGGCGCAGAGCAGGCTTCGGATTGGCTGTTCTACAGGGACTCCTCTCATGATCCCTAACTAGATTTTCAGCCTTTGTGGATGATGTTTCCTCCTCCCATTTTTATGTTGCTTGCATGCATGTGCAAGAAACATAGTGCCATCATGGAGATTTCGGAGGTGTGTCACCTCCTCCTCCAATTCAGGCAGTGTGCTGGCTGGCGCGGCCCGTGTAAGCCAATGCATTTGGAACTGTCTGTGACACGCTCCAAAATGCAGTGGCATCTGATTAAAGGGGAGCTACGGCAGGTGAGCACCGATGAGGCTGCTCACGCGCAGCTCCCCCCACCTGCAGGCATCGCGCCCCGCATGCACTGTATAGCCAACGGGTAGCCCAATCCCCATCGGCTGAGCTGCCCCCTCCCCCAGTAGTAGTTGCCACGCTGGGGCCCACCCCAGCATGGCAAGTGGTCCTTGCCACAGCGGTGCCCAATCCCTGTCAGCTGAATGCCCCCCACAAATTCCGCATGGCGATAGGGTGCCCAATCCCCGTCGGCTGAATGCCCCACTCCTTTTGCCGCTGAGCCCACCCCAGTGTGGCAACCGTCTATAGCGACAGGGTGCCCAATCCCGTCGGCTGAACCCAATGTCCTCGTGTGCCGCGCTGGGAGCCCATCCCAGCGTGGCAAAATCACGTCAGTCTTTTTTTTTTTTAAATACCTGAAAACCGAAAGCGGTCCTGCAGTCGTCTCACACCCCCACAACCCGCACCCACCCACTGCGCACCCAGCCTCCCCACCCCCACCCCATACTTACCTCCGGACGCAGCGACGATCTTCGGTGGACGGGAACACATCTGCACTCTTCAAAGCCGACCTGGAACTGAGGAAATGCGGTAAGCTGTATAATGGGCTAGATAGGGGTTCAACTTTGTTGCATATCTCAGGCATTTTTAGGAATTTTGCTGCAAATTTTCAACATGGGGTTTTAGGACCCTTCTCATGAATGATTCACTGTCATGGCATTGACTCGGGCCGAAGGGGATTTGAATTTCCGGCGCAGTGACTGCGAAATCACCCGCCAGCTCAAATCACCATGACGGTGACATCGATAAGAGAAAGAATCCCGCATCGAAAATTTGAGTATAAATCAAACAATGACTGTTTCATTGGCGTGCAGTGCAGTTCCTACGCAGGCTCGTAAGTTCGCGAAATTTCAGTATTTTCACTCCAGATTTTCAACATTGCCATTTTACCAGACCTTCTTATGAGTAGTACAGCTGTCATTTTTCACATCTCACCCAAAATGTGTTTCCGCCCATGTAGCGCAGAATGGCACAGTCGGTGTGCGAAATCAATGTACAGGACAAATTAAGAAAATCACAGTGACACTGTTCATGAGCAGAGGTCTTAAAATGGCTATGTTGAAAATTTGGTGAAAAAATTACTGCTTTTAGATGAGTCAAGCAGTTCCTACGCACGCTCGTAAGTTTGCGAATTTTCAATATTTTCACTCCAGATTTTCAACATTGCCATTTTATCACACCTCCTCATGAGCAGTACAGCTGTCATTTTTCACATCCTGCCCAAAACATGTTTCCGCCCATGTAGCGCACAATGGTGCAGTCGGTGTGCGAACTCAATGTATGGGACACATTAAGAAAATCACAGTGACACTGATCATGAGCAGAGGTCTTAAAATGCTTGTGTTGAAAATTTGGTGAAAAAATTCCTTAAAATGACTGTTTTACGAGCGTGCATTGCGCAGTTCCTACGCACGCTCGTAAGTTCGCAAATTTTCAATATTTGCACTCCAATGACTTCCAAATACCTAAACAGCACATAGAAGCAAGCAACATTCGGCATTGACAAATGCTTGTTTCTTATTGTTCCAGACTGTTTGTGAATCAGTCATACTTGTGAATACCTAATGCAAGAGCCCTCTCAAAGTAAGATAGCACAGTTACGTAAGAACTTACCATAACAGCAGATCTTCTAGAGAGGCTCTTGCAGTAGATATTACCTTCCCTCCCTCCATCCCCCTCAATTTCTTCCTTTCAGATATGGGGGCATATCCTCTTCTCTCCTGTCAGACCTTTGACTTTGGTGGGAAAGAACTGGAGGCCAGGTGTCTGAGCGGTCCCTGCCAGAGACTGCTAGCTAGAGATTTTTCCATGGGGTCCTGGTGCCTGGTGGCTTAGTCCTACTTGTGAATACCTACTGCAAGAGTCTCTCTCGAAGATCTACTGTTATGGTAAGTTCTTACGTAACTGTACATTTTAAACAAAGGAATCACTGTATCCGTGACATTTCCACATAAGATTCACATATATTTTATACCCTCATATGCATGGGGGAAGAATAGACAGAACTAGCAAGGGAAGGCAGAGAGATAGCGAGAGGCGGAGAATTGCAAAACCGTCAAGAGTGATCAGTTCATAGGTCTCACAAGAAAATTTGGTTGTGCAACCAGGCAGAGAAGAGACAGAAAAGGAGCAGAAAGAACAGATCTTTGTGTTTAAACTCTTTCTGTATAACAAATGGGACAGGGCCTTATTCAACTCTGTCAGATACCCCCCCCCTTAAGAGGGAACCTGTTTTACGTCCTATTAAATTCCCATCTAACATTACCTTATAACCTTTACAGTTCAGTGCATATGCAGCATAGAAAACAGAGAAGTTTCATCTCACATTTTTTCAACTTTCAGAATTCTCAGTTCCTGATCCATATCTTGACAGAAAGTCAGTATTGTCCTAGGGATGTTGATATGTTGTTCTATCCACACTTTTGGCAGTTGCCTTTCCCTTAAAGATTTGCCAGAAAGTCTGAAAGCTGACTCCTCCCACCCACCCAGATGGTATATCCCTTTGCTCTGCCCCATGACGCAGGATCTTCTTTTCCACTGGAAGAAACATGTTCCCTCCTTACCTCTCCTCCCGTATTGAGTAGGCCCTGGTATTCAAATCTTGGGATTTTCTTCCAAATCTCAAACTTAAACCCATCAGAGTTTCTTCCGCATGATCTTCGATCGCAACTGCGATGGAGGACAAGTCCTTGCCCGGGTTCCACCAGTGCCCCATGGGCAGTAGATGTCCTGCACTGACCTGCACGTCATGTGAAGTTATTGCCTGGGGCACGACCATGATACCCAGGCCTGCAACACGTGTCTTTCATTTCACCCAAACATGCTCGTTGACCACCTTGCTCGCTTGCAGCTGGACCGCCTGGAAAAACGGAACCTGGTGGTCAAATCTAAAGAAGCCCATTGAGTGTTCTCTGCAGCCATGGGGGCCGCTAAGCAGTTAGAACAGATGAAGGCTTTCGAGGAGGAGGCAGTTTGGGTGGCCGAGCAGTCTTCTTCAGTTTCTTCCTTCTTCCCCCTTAAACAGGGCTCAACCTTTTCAGGCTCCTTCAAGGAGTTGTGCCAGTCTCTCCTGACCAAGGGAGTGGGCCCTTCGAGCTCGCACAGCTCACACTGTAAGAAAGAGCAGTCAAAAGACAAAGAGAAGACTCACTGCTGATGTTCTTAGGACAGAGAGCAGTCTCTGACCCAGGAAATTTCAGATCTTACTTCGAGAGGGCTCTTGCAGTAGGTAATTACATATAGGACTGATGCCGGCAGGGGGCAGGACCCCACGGAAAAATTTCTAGTTAGCAGTCCCTGGCAAGGGAACGCCCCCACATCAGGTGACCAGCGTCAGGAGACGTTGGTATAAAGGGGTGGTCCCGGATGCCCGCCTTCCAGTTCTTTCCTGCTGTTGGCTCGTGCAGTGCCTCGTGGAAAAGTTCATGCTTCGTCAGCCCTACCTTTGTCATTTTTTTACTGAAAAATCATTATTTTTTCAACTAACGTCAGTACTAGCATCTGTGTATGTCATCCCCTACACCCTCCGAGCACAAGAATAAGTGTGATTCGTGCGGCGCCCAACTACCACACAAGGACGGCCACTTCCTGTGCCTGTTCTGCCTAGGCCCTGATCACCCGGTCGAGAAGTGTCAGCACTGCCTCAGTTTTAAGGTGGCTACCCGGAAAAGGCGGCAGCAACCCCTGGAAGCCCATATTCTAAAGAAGAAAATGAGTTCTATGGAGAAGGAGCTCAATAAACTGAGGCAGGCGTCCACTTCCCCCGAAGGCCATCGGAAGAAGAAGGAGAAGGAGAAGCACCGGGACAAGGGCTCCTCCACCACGTCTCCCTCAGAAGTCACTGGGATGCAGGTAACATCCCCTCCGGGGGATCGCTCCTCGACAGCCACCTCAGAGGTTTCCGAAGGGGCATCGGCCCACCCGTCTGGCTCACGCTCAGGCCTTGAGGATGCCTCCAGGCAGTTGGAGGCCTCCATCCCTGGTTCAGCCGCAGGCTCGTGGCCTAACACTGTGGGTGGCTGAAGTAAGCCGGGCGTCGGCTTCTCTGACGTCCGACCCTCCGGGGTGACACACGGCCTCCTCTCCACCGGACCAGGCCGATCGCTCTACTCGGCCTGCCTCCAGTGACTGCTCTCGTAAGTCGGATGTTGGCTCCTCCGGTGCCTGCCGAGAGCTCGCCACTAAGCCTCATGTCGGCTCGTCCAACGTCTGGCCAGCGAAGGAACCGACGACGGACCCCCCCATGTCTATCCTACCTGGTTCTCCACAGCCTTCGCTGCTGTCTGGGGAACCAGAGACTCTCTGACCCCAGGGACTTTTCCCCTCCATCCTTTTATTGGGGTGATCCTCAATATGACCATGGGCAAGGCCTTCCTGCCACCGGACAGGGCGGCCACCCTTCAGACTCAAATAAGTCTGTTGTCCGACCGTAGGATGGTCTCTGCAAAGTCGGTCCTTCACCTTCTTGGGCTCATGGTGGCTGCTATCCCAATGGTACCTCACACTCGACTCCACATGAGGATCTGTCAGTGGACTCTACACTCTCAGTGGGATCAGCTAGTGGACAACCTAGATCACTCAGTTCTGATCTCCTCGCCGATGATGCGAGACTTGCAGAGCCTTGCAGTGGTGGATGGTTCGAGAGAACCTTTTTCAGGGAGTTCCTTTCTTTCATCCTTCCCCTTCCCAGACTCTAACCACAGACGCCTCAGGCGAGGTTGGGGAGCCCATCTAGGCCCTCATTGGACCCAGGGCACCTGGTCCAAGCTAGAACAAGCTCTTCACATCAATGTGCTCGAGCTTCGGGCAGTGTTGTGTGCTCTCCAAGCCCTTCACCAATACATCCTTCCCGGCCACCTAGCCGTCTAGATGAACAACGCATGCGTGGTGTGGTATATCAACAAAAAGGAGGAACTCGGTCCTACCCTCTATGCAGGGAGGCAATGAGGGTTTGGGATTGAGCAACACAACCACGACCTTCACCTCACGGCGATTCACGTTCCGGGGAGTCGACATCACACAACCCAGACAAGCTAAGTTGCTCTTCTGCTCTAACTCACGAGTGGGAACTGGACCAAGGGGTCCTAGACAATATCTTCCAACTTTGGGGAACACCACAGGTCGACCTGTTCGCATCCCCCCCAAACGCAAAACTTTCCATCTTCTGCTTGCTCGTTCCAGATCGAGGTGCTTTTTGGAACGACGCTCTGTTTCTAGACTAGAAGGACAGATTTGTCTATGCCTTTCCCCCAATTCCACTTATCCCACGAGTCTTGCAGAAACTAGCTTCAGAAGGAGCGAGAATGATTCTGATCGCTACTTTCTGACCCAGGCAAATCTGGTTCTCTCTTCTACAACAATATTCAGAGGATCTTCCTCTTCCTCTTCCTCTATCTTGAGGTTTGTTGACCCAGGATCAGGGGACCCTGGTCCATCCAGGCCTCAAATCCCTTCAACTGCATGCATGGCTCCTGCAGACTTAGCACAATCCTGTTTTGGAGTGTCTCCCAAAGTGGCGGAGATTTTAATGGAGGCCAGAAAACCCTCCACCAGATCCACTTATGCCATGAAGTGGAAAAGATTCACTATTTGGGCCGCTTCCAAGAACGTGGAACCTTTCTCCTATTCAGCGGGGCTTCTGCTGGAGTATCTACATCATCTGTTTGACCTAGGTCTCAGTCATTCCTCTCTGAAGTTACACATGGAGGCCATTTCAGCCTGTCATGTTCCCTCCGCAGATGAGGCTTTTACTCAACTGGAGGTCTCCAAGACCTTTCTGAGAGGGGTCCTCCATCTGAGGCCCCCCATCCATACTCCTGCTCCCCCTTGGGACTTGAACTTTGTTCTTGAGAAACTTACTCTTCCTCCCTACGAACCTGCAGCTTCTGCGAATTTGAAGTTCCTTTCGTGGAAGACACTCTTCCTGGTGGCGATTACTTTGGCTCGAAGAATCTTCGAGCTCCAGGCCCTGATGTGTAAAATCCCCTACTTGATTTTTCACAAGGAACGAGTTGCTCTTCGCACGAATCCTAAGTTTCTACCTAAAGTGGTAGCAGAGTCTACCTTAAATCAATCAATAGAGTTACCTGCCTTTTTTACACAGTACTCTAATCAAGGGGAGTATTTACTCCATACTATGGATGTTCACTGGATTCTGAGATACTACAGCAACAGGATGAAGGATCTCAGAAAGACTGATCCATTGTTCATCTCTTTTGCTCACAAAATGGAGACCAATGGGGACTTAATATTAATGGTTATACCTTATTTAATAAAAATCGTACTTATTCCAAGGGAGGTGGAGTTGCCTTTTATGTTAAAGAAAACATTATATGTACAGAAGTTGGTCTAGATAATGACTCCCCCTTAGGTTTTGAAATATTATGGATTAAAATAAACAATAAACAATAAACAACACCCAGTCACTTTAGGGATATGCTATAGACCACCATCTATGGACACTGTTAATAATGAAAATGTGTAATCATTTGGAGAATCTTAATTTAAATGCAGACATTATTCTAATGGGTGATTTCAATTATCCTGGAATAAACTGGTCTACTGGGGTAGGTTTAAACAAATGGGAAAACAGATTTATTAGTGCAATGTCCCATCTAGGACTAGGCCAACTTGTTAAAAATACAACTAGAAACAACAATACTCTGGATTTGATATTTTCTAATATTAAAGTTGATATTGAGTTTCTTGGCACTATGGCTCCTTTAGGTAATAGTGACCATCAAATAATTAAACGGTCAATTAATCTTTATATCAATAAATCTTGTGGTTAAACTGAATTCAGAAACTTTAATAAAGCAAATTATATAGCTATTAAAGAACATTTTTGATGTGGAATTGGGAACAAGAACTAAATGGGTTATCTGTGGATAATATTTGGCAAAGAATTAAAGAAGAAATTGAATACTGTATTTCTGAATGGGTACCAATCAGAGTTAAATACATAGGACATAAAAGATCACCACCCTGGTTACTAACAAAATAAAGGTTAGTCCTAGCAAAGAAAAAGGCATTTAACAAATATAAAAATAATAAATCGGAATCCAACTGGACTAAATTTGTCACCAAAGCTAAAAAAGCAAAATATGCAATTAGAAAGGCCAAGCAAGAATTAGAGTTACATTTAATTAGTATGCAAGGTGATAATAAGAAAAGGTTTTTCAATTATATTGGTTCCTTAAAATCCTCTCCCATTTTAGTTGGACCATTAAGAATAAATGATGTTATTATTGATAATGAACAAATTATGGCAAATAAATGTAATCTTTACTTTGCTAGTATACAGTATTTAAAAAAAAGGATGATTTCACGGTTGTGAATCCTTCCAAAGTTGATTCTAAAGTTCAATTCACTGTAGCAGAAACTTACAACATTATTGATTCCTTAAAATCTTCCACATTAGTAGGTCCAGATAATATTCCATCTATATTCTTAAAAAATGTTTCTTACGAACTGGCGGGTGTACTGACTTTTTTGTTTAATGAATCATTAAAGAGGGGTATAGTGGTTAATGAATGGAGAGATGCTGTGGTCATCCCAATACATAAGACTGGCTCAAAGAAGGATTTAAAAAATTACAGACCTATAAGTTTAACATCTTCTATATGTAAAATCATGGAAAGGCTTATTCTAAGTAAAATTAGTGCACACATATTAGAAAATGGTCAGACTGATATTTTCCAACATGGCTTTCAACCAGGTAGATCATGGCAGACTAATTTGATTGATTTTTTTGAACCAATGAGTGAAGCTTTGGACCTTGGTATGCCAGTGGATGTTATATACTTGGATTTTGAAAAAGCCTTTGATTCCGTTTCATATGGCATATTACTTGATTGTTTAATAAAATTAGATCTTAACAAATATTTGACTAAATGGATAATGCAATGGTTATCCAATAGAAGACAGCGAGTACTATTGCAGGGTTATTCTTCCCCATGGACATTAGTTAGCAGTGGAGAACCTCAGGGATCGGTTCTAGGCCCCATGTTATTTAACATCCTTATAGCCAGTATGAATACCAGTAATGGTATTTGGATTACCAAATATGCAGATGATGCTAAACTGGGTGGGATTGTTAATAACTCGGAATCCATACCCATATTACAGGACAATTTAATTCTAATTTCTGAATGGGTTATCAGTCACAAATTAAACTTTAATATAAATAAATGTAAGGTTAATGATTTTGATTGGAATGATAGATGTGCTAACTATTATATAGGCAATAACACACTAAGTGTCATCACATCTGAGAGAGATCTAGGAGTTATTATTAATAATAATTTAAAATTCACAGATCACTTAAATTCTATAGTCAAAAAAAGGTTCCAGGTTTAGTAACTACTTATTTAAGAATATAAAAAGTAGAGAACCATCAATAATGATCCCACTATATACCAGCATAATAAGATCAGACTTCGATTATTGTTCATCATTTTGTGCCCCAACTCAGAGGGGAGATAGATTATCCAGAGAGAAAGTTCAAAAAAGATTTGTTAAAAATATAACTGGAATGGTCCCCCTGACATATGAGGAAAGACTGAAGAAATTGAACTTGTATAGTATGGAATATAGATCTATGCGAGGGGGACTTTGTTTGCTTTATAAAGCAACTAAAGATGAATACTTATTTAATACATTACATTTGACATGGAATCCTACTTCTGTCCATACTTGTTCACATAATTTAAAATTACTTTCATCTACTAACAGAACTATGAAGAGAAATCAATTCTATACTCAGAGAATAGTTCCAATATGGAACTCACTCCCATATGAGGTTGTAAACTGAAAATTTGGCTCAGTTTAAAACTAAACTTGATATACATATGAATGATTTAAAATTTGTATCCCACCTAGCTTAGGTGGCATGATCCTAATGGGCTTGTCCCTTGATCGTGTAACTCATCTATGAACCTATGACCTTATAAAATGGAAGGCAGTGCTGTTTCCAAGCAATGTCTGTCTAAGTGGTTGGCTCATTGCATCACTTTCTGTTATGACAAATACAACAAGACCCTCCCGGGTCAAGTCAGAGGCCACTTCACAAGAGGAGTAGCTGCCTCTGTGGCTTGACAGACATCTGTGCTGCTGCCACCTGGACTTCCGTCCATACCTTCACGAAATACTACAGTTTGGATGTTGCCTCTTGCCGTAGAGCAGGCTTCAGGCTGGCTGTTTTGCAAGGCCTCCTATCTTGAGATTTGCACAACCAGAACTACCTTTTGGAGTAGTATTCCTCCTCCTGGTGCCTCTCTTTGTTCCAGACTGCTTGGGATTCAGTCCTATATGTAATTACCTACTGCAAGAGCCCTCTTGAAGTAAGATAGTACAGTTACGTAAGAACTTACCGTAACAGTAGATCTTCAAGAGAGAGGCTCTTTACAGTAGGCCTCTTCCGCCCTCCATCCCCTAGGCTTTTTCAGCTCCTTTTTCCATTCAGGAAATATCTGCTCCTCTCTCGTCCGGCCTCTTTTGGCCTGTGGCAGGAAAGAACTGGAAGGCGGGCCGGGGACGGCTAGCTAGAAATTTTTCCGTGGGGTCCTGCCGCCTGCCGGCATCAGTCCTATATGTAATTACCTACTGCAAGAGCCTCTCTCGAAGATCTACTGTTACGGTAAGTTCTTACGCAACTGTACTTTTTATCCACATTCAAAACTGCAGCCTTAGCTGCTGGCTTCATGGTGCCCCTGTCAGGCCAGCCTGCTGAGACACGGGTCGATGATCCGGCTGAGATTTTTCTTGACCCAGTCAACCTGCTTTCTCTCAATGAGGCCGACAATTCTCTCTTCAGGACTCTGATCCTACAGACTGAGCCAATCCTGCCCATTGGGCTGGATCAGAAGGCTCCAGTAGACCAGGAGGAACCGCAGCACTTCCCAGTTCCCTCCAAGCAACCCGGTCTCTGTTGTCTTCCAGTGGGTCACACAGATCTCACAAGCGCCATTCTTGGCATAATAAGACATAGTGCTGCCGCTGTTCTTCTTTCTAGGGACATGGATATGTTGTTCATCCACACTTATTGGCAGGTTCCTTGCCGCTTTAAATCTTGCCGGAAGGTCTTCAAGCTGGCTCCTCCCACCCACCCGGTTGGTAAAACTCTCGGCTCTGCCCCATGATGCCAGATCTTCCTTACCGCTTGGAAGCTCAGGTTCCCTCCTTAACGCTCTGTGTTTAAGACTGGTTCCTAATTCTTCGGAAGTTCGAAATCAAAATTTTTGCTAAAAAGACTTCGGTCTTCTTCTCCTCGCGGCTGCGATGGACAAATCGACTCCCGGTTTCCGGAGGTGCCCTTGTGGGCAGAAGATGTCTAGGACGGATCCGCACTCCACGTGCGTCTACTGCCTGGGCCTTGAGCACGACCCGCAGGCCTGCGACTTGTGCTTTTCTATTTCGGCCTACGTCTTTGAAGACCGTGCTGCCTGATTACAACTGGGGCGCCCCGAGAAAAGAATTCCACCGGTGAAATCTAAAGAGGCCCGGTTGGCGGTGTCCACGGTGGCGGGCTCGGCGGATCAGCTCGAGCAGATGATCGCCCTCGAAGAGGAGGCGGCGCGGGCCGCTTCTACCTCGGCTGCGGCATTTGTCCCACTCTCTCTCGGTGCCTCGTACTCGGCTTCTTTTAAGGAGCTTTGTCCTACCCGCTCGATGAAAGGTGAGGGTCCAACTTCTTCGGGACCTTTTTCCAGATCCAAAAAGAGCAAAAGTCTCTCCGTCGATGCTCTTGGGAGCGGGAAAGATCCCCCTCCCCTTCTTGTCGACAGTCGACTTCGGTCAACCCCTCAGCTTCGGCCACTGGCTTCACGGTGTCCCCGTCAAACCAGTTGACCGAGACTCCTGTCGACGCGGTCGAGATTTTTCTCGACCCGTTAGAGGGGTTGTTGGCTGGAGAAGCTGAGAATCCCCTCTCCCCGGTTTCCCCGGTGGGAGTTGAGGAACCCGTCGGCTTGTCTGTGCCTCTGGTTCCGGAGCCTTCGGTGGGATCGTCCGAGCCGAGGGGAGTGCCAATTTCTGACACTTCTCCTCGTCTTCCTCGGCCTAGTCGAGACTCTCGGTCTCGGTCTCGGACATCCTCGCAGTCCAACCGATCCCGCCACCATAGGCGGTCTCGGTCTCGGCACCGTGGCAAGCGGTGCTGCCGCTCTTCCTCTTCCTCGGACGAGGGGAGGCTTCGGCGCAAGTTGCGTCGGAGGTACGAGGAACTCATGTGGCAACAGCTCCTTTTGACCGGGAATAAGCTGACCCAGTCATCTTCCCCGGCCATTAAGTGGCTGTCACTGGAGCGGCCGAAACAACCCCTCATTGTAGCCGCTTCCCAGGCCAGTTGTTCGGCCAATTCCAGCTGCCCCACTGATTCTGGTGGAACCTCTGCCTCCACAGCCATTAGTTGGGGCTCCGACCAAAAATTCTCGGTCGGCCTTGGGTTTGCCCCGTAGGCTGTCTGTCACCCTCACTCCTGATAAACCTCGGCAGGTGGAGGGTGGCTCAGGCCTGAGGCAGCTCTTTGAGGACTCTTCTGAGTCCGATGATGGTTCCTCCCTCTTCTCCAAGCGCATGGACTTGGAGTCCTCGGGAGGGCAGTCAGTGGACAATAGCCCTTCGTCCTTCTTAGGGTTGCTTCGGCTCATCTCGGAGTCCACCGGGATGAAGCTTGAACCCATTTCTAAATGGGCCAGGTATCCCCTCACGGAGATTCTGGACCGAGGGGAATCTCCTACGGAGGCCTTTCCGGTGGCCGAAGCCATAGTGGGTCCGGCCTTGGAACTTTGGCAGCGTCCTGCTTCCTGCCCAGCGCCTTCGGCCAGAATAGCCAGGCATATGTGTGTGCCCTACCCGATTCCGTGTCTGGTTTTTCAGAACACCCCTCGGCCGAGGGGTTGGTTACCGACAGCGTTTTCTGGCGTGCCGGGAACGCCAGGGATGAGGACAAACCTCCCGACAAGGAATCCAAGAAATTGGATTATGCCGGGTGAAAAGTCTATGCTGCGTCCTCTCTCGGCCTTCATCAGGCCAGTTCGGCCATCCTCATGGCACATTTTTCTCACGCCCTGTTGGGCTCCCTGGATGAGGTTGTCCCTCATCTTCCCGCGGATCTGCAGACTACGGTCAGGCAGGTGCAGGACCAGGGCAGGGCAGTGGCCAAACAGCAGCTCCAGACTGCTTTAGACATCGGGGACTCATGTGCCAGGTCTGTGGCGGCCGCAGTGGCCGTGTGTCGTTGGGCTTGGCTGAGGATATCCACCTTTACCTCGGATACCCAGCACAAGTTCGCGGATGTTCTCTTTTTGGGGACTGACCTCTTCTGCCCTGGGGTGGAAGATCAACTGCAGAGGATCAAGAAGTCCAATGCTACGGACTCGGTCTCTTCCGCTCAGAAGGACAAAGGCATAAGCCACAGCCCTAAGCCTTCGTCCTTCTCGCCCTGCTGCCCTTGGCCCAGCAACATCAGGGCCAGCAGGCTCGAGCTTGGCATCCCAAACCCAAGCTGTCGGCTTCCTCCAACAGGAAGCAGGGAGGTAAAGGCCCAGGAGGTCCCTCGGCCGGTCCCTCCTCCAAGCCTGCCCAGTGACGGGCTGAGGGGTGTCGCCCCCATCCCTGTCACCTCACCCCTAGTTCCCCGGGGGGACGCGCTCAGACACTTCCTTTCCTCCTGGTCCCACTGTTACCATGGACAGGTGGGTACTGGAGGTGGTAGGAAAGGCCTACCTCTAGAATTCGAGCAGGCCCCGCCTTCAGAGCCGTCGCACTCAGGGGCCTCGGTCCCAGGCTCACTGGCGGCTCATCGAGCCGACATCGCTCTCCTCCTCCAAAAGGAGGTGATCACGGAGGTAGAGGACCCCTTTAGACCCGGGTTCGTGGACGGACGCCGGGCTGGCGCCCATTCTCAACCTACACGACCTGAACAAGTTCCTAAGGTCTGGACCTTCAGAATGGTCACTCTGGTGCAGATAATACCATCTCTGGAATACGGCGTGGTTCTGCTCTCTGGACCTACAGGACGGTTCTTTCACGTCCCTATCCGTCCGTCACATCGGAGATTCCTCCACTTTCGGCGGAGGATCCTCTTCAAGTTCAAGCCATGCCCTTGGCTTATCTCCAGCTCCAGGGTCTTCACCAAATGCATGGCAGTGGTGACAGCATTCCTCTTGGCGCCGAGGGGTCGGGTGTACCCTACCTGGATGATTGGCTGATAGCAGCCCCCTCAGACAGGGAGGTGGAGCGGTCAGAGATCTGGCCCTCCAGGTTTGCTCTCAAGTCGGCCTTCTCATCAATGAGGCCAAGTCGAGACTCGAGCGAAGCAGGTGATCCTGTTCATCGGGGCAGAGCTCGGCTCTTGAGCCAGAGCATGGCTCCGCGGACAGGGCCGGGGTTCTACCTCCTTTGCCCAATCATTTCTGGTTGGGCAATCGCGCCCTGCCCGGGACTTCCTGTGCCTCCTGGGTCTCATGGCGGCCAGTACCAGCTTGGTCTGTTGGGCACGCTGGCACATGCGCCCCCTTCAGTGGGGACTGGCCAGCCGGTGGTCACAACGCTGCGATCCATTGGACCAGATAGTGATAGTGACCCAGGAGATGTGGAACGCTCTCCAGTGGTGGACTGTTCCATCCCATCTGCAGGAGGGCATCCCGTTTGTCCGCCCTGAGCCAACGGTCTCTCTATCGACCGATGCCTCTCTGATGGGTTGGGGTGCCCATCTGGAGGAACACCGAGTGCACGGCCTCTGGTTCCCGTGGGAGTCCCGATGCCACATCAACCTGCTGGAGCTCCGAGCGGTCCACCTAGCTCTCACCGCCTTTGCTCCGTTTCTCCGGGGTCAAGTGGTCCGAGTCCAGACGGACAATCCCACGACCACATACTACCTGAACCGCCAGGGCGGGACGCGCTCCATGCTTCTATGCAAGGAAGCTCTCCGCATTTGTTCACTCGTGCGCAGCCTGGAGGCGGATCTCCTAGCCATTCATGTGGCAGGAGCCTCCAACACCCTGGCCGATGCCCTGAGCTGGATAGGGGCTGCATCTCACGAGTGGTCTCTCCTGCCGGAGGTAGTACAAGATCTGTTCTCCCACTGGGGCACACCTCAGGTGGACCTGTTTGCCTTCAGGGAGAATGCGAAGCTGAGGCTGTTTCATGCCGCCCCCTCAGCAGGGCTCGCTGCAGGGGGATGCCTTCTCGAGGCTGTGGACCCCGGGCCTCTTTTACGCCTTTACCCCATTTCCCTTGATTCACAAGGTGCTTCTCAAGACAAGGAGGGACAAGGCGCAGGTGATTCTGATAGCCCCAGACTGGCCCCGCCAGTTCTGGTACCCAGATCTCCTCAGCCTCAGCTCCAGGCTCCCGAGGCAGCTTCCAGCTCGCCCGGACCTGCTCTCAGTCAATCAGGGGAAGGTGTTCCATCTGGACCTTCAATCCCTGCACCTGGCCAGGCCTGGTTCCTGAGCGACTAGAGTTCCAGGCCTTGGGTCTTTCGGCGGGAGTCCTCCAATGTTGTTAGGCGTCCCATAAGGAGTCAACCAGGAAATGCTATGCCTTCAAATGGAAGAGGTTTTCCATTTGGTGTCAGGGTAAAGGCTTGGACCCTTCCTCCTGTTCCTTGGCAAGCATTTTGGACTATTTATGGTCCCTCTCTAGTCAAGGGCTTAGGTCAACGACCCTAAAGGTGCACCTGGCAGCCATCTCTGCTTACCGGGCGTGGGCCGGGGAGCAGTCGGTGGTGTAGGGGAAGGTGGTCTAGCGCTTTTTCAAAGGCCTTGATCACATTTCCCCTCCGGTCACGAAACCTCCACCTCCGTGGGATTTACTGCTGGTACTGGCAAAGCTCATGAGGCAATCCTATTCGAACCAATGCACAGGTGTGAACTCTCTCACCTGTCGTGGAAGCCGCCTTCTGGTGGCTATCACGCCAGCCAGAAGGATGGGAGAACTCCAGGTGCTCTGCATTGAGTCTCCTTACCTGGTCTTCCACAGGGACAAGGTTGTCCTGCTTCACCAACGAAATTCCTTCCGAAGGTGGTGTCGGAGTTTCACCTTAACAGGTGTTGACTCTGCGGTGTTCTACCCCAATCACACCTCAGAGGCCAAATACAGGCTCCATACTTTGGACCCTAGAAGGCGCTCGCTTATTATAAGGGCGCTACGGCTGAAATCGGGAGAGGTTAGCCAGCTGTTTGTCACCTATGCTGAAGCCACACCTGGCAGACCTGCAGCCAAGCAGATGATAGGCAGGTGGATCACCTCCTGCATAGATCTCTGCTATAAGTTGGCAGGCATGGAGCCTCCCAGAGGGATAAGAGCTCATTCTACCCGTCATACTGCTGCATCGGTGGCTGCTTCCAGGGACGTCCCTATCCAGGAAATCTGCAGGGCTGCTACCTGGAAGTCAGCACACACCTTTATTACCCATTACCACATCGACCTTGAGTCACGCCGGGATGCTGGTTTTGGGGCCTCAGTTCTCCAGTCTTTACTCCCTAAGTAGGGGGTGTGCGCCTTGCCTGCCTCCTCCCGGAGAACTGCTAGGAGTCTGCCAATAAGTGTGGATGAACAACATATCCATGTCCCTAGAAATACAGGTTACTCACCTGTAACAGGAGTTCTAGAAATGGTATATGTTGTTCATCAATACGACTCACCCGACCTCCCCGGCTTCGACGCACAACCTGAGCTTCCAGCGTGACAGATCTGGCGTCATGGGGCGGAGCCGAGAGTTTTACCACCCAGGTGGGTGGGAGGAGCCAGCTTGAAGACCTTCTGGCAAGATTTAAAGCGGCAAGGAACCTGCCAATAAGTGTGAATGAACAACATATACCATTCCTAGAACTCCTGTTACAGATGAGTAACCTGTATTTCTTGTCCTCCTCGACTGAGGGGAGGCTTCAGCTCAAGTTGTATTGATGCTATGAGGAACTCCTGTG
Organism: Neoceratodus forsteri; assembly: GCA_016271365.2. NCBI lineage: Eukaryota > Metazoa > Chordata > Ceratodontiformes > Ceratodontidae > Neoceratodus > Neoceratodus forsteri. The sequence continues at coordinate 744,494,539 of CM057449.1, forward strand.
GCAACAGTTGGTTCTGGCTAGTCAGATATCTACACCAGCTCACACCTTGGCTGTTACCTGGTTGTCTCCTTCCCAGCCATTGCCTACACCTCTGGAGTTCCCAGAGCTGGTCGACACCACCCCTCCACCCGTGGAGCCAGTGAAGACTATTTTGTCTCGGCTTAAACTGGCCTCTCCACCGATTATGGTGGAGCTGCCACCTCATCAGCCACCATCTGGGGCTTTGTCCAAGGAGTCTGTCAGTTAAGGGGCTTCCCCATCAGCTGTCAGTCACTCTCATGCCTGACCGTCTGCGGTAGGTTGAGGGCAAAATGGATGGTCGGATGCTATACTGGGACTCTTCAGAGTCTGGCGATCACTCCTCACTCCACTTCTGTCTGGTCAATGTGGAGTCAGCAGGGGATCTTTCTATGGATTAGGGCCCTTCATCCTTCTTGGGCATCCTGTCTCATCTCCGAGTCTACGGGGATGCAATTGGAGCCCATTCAGAAGCAGACCCATTACCTCTTACCGATATCCTGGATAAAGGGGATTCACCAACAGAGGGCTTCCCGGTAGCCAAGGCCATTGTTGGTCTGGTCCTGGAGCTTTGGCAGCACCCCACTTCCTGTCTGCACCATCTGCCCATATGGCCTGAAAATATGTGGTGCCCGTCGGTCCCCTTTCGAGGTTCATGGAACACCCCCTCAGCCAAGGGGATAGTGCTCGATTCCATGGTACGGTGTTTGGGTCATAAGGACATGGATAAACCTCTGGACAAGGAGTCCAAGAAGCTGGACTACCCTGCAAAAAAGGTTTATGCTGCCTCTTCATTCTTTCTCTGCCAGGCAAGCTCGGATGTTATCATGGCACATTTCTCCCATGCCATCTTGGTATCCCTGGATGAGATGCTTCCTCATCTTCCCACAGACCTCCAGACCATGGTCAAGCAGGTCCGGGATCAAGGTCATGCTGACGCCAGACAGCAACTCCAGACAGCCTTTGAGATTGGGGACTCTTGTGCCCGCTCAGTGGTGGCTGCTATTGCCATGCGCTGTAGGGCCTGGCTGAGGATCTTGATCTTCATGGCTGATGCTCCGCATAAGTTGACAAATGTTCTTTTTTTGGTGACTGACTTGTTTGGACCTGGAATTGACGGTCACCTCCAGCAAGTGTAAGTGGGAAGGCAGCTAGACCTCCAGCTTTCCCACCCAGGGGGTGATCCACCACAGGATGGGGGCTGAAGATGGAGTCCAGGGCTTTGGCTGGCCCCTACCATGGGAGTCCCTGAGGAGAGGAAGACTGTGGAGAAGGGAGCGTGAGCATAAAAAAAAGAATGGGTTGACACCCTTGAGGTGGCCTTCCTGGTGGCAGAAGCCATTCTTGGTCCTTCTTTAGAGCTTTGGCAATGTCCTGCCTCTTGCCCGGCGCCTTCAGCCCGCATGGTCCATAGGTATGTGGTGCCCACAGGATCTCTTCTGGGCTTCACCGACCATCCTTCAGCCAAAGGGTTGGTGGCAGACTCAGTTTTCCAGCACACAGGCAATATTGTAGATGTCAACAAGCCCCCTGATAAGAAATATAAAAACTGAACCATGTAGCAAATAAGGTCTAGGCACATACTCCCTGGGCTTTTGGCAGGTGAGCCTGACCGACATGATGACCAATTTCATCCATGCCTTCATGGGTGTCCTGGATCAGGTTCTCCCTCGCTTGATCCTCAGTTGATAGTTAAGATGGTCCGGGACCAGGGATGTTCGGTTGCCAAGCAACCGCTGCAGATGCCATGGACATTGGCAACACCTGCGCCTGGTCCATGGCTGCTGCGGTCACCATGTATAATCAGGCTTGGTTATGGATATCCATGTTCATGTTGGGCAACCAGCATAAGCTGCTGGATGTCCCCTTCTTGGGTATTGATCTGTTTGGCCCGGGATGGACAGTCACCCAACCAGGATCAAGAAATCTAGCACTACCTTGGATTCCATCATATCCTCCCAGAAGGAATCTACAGGCCAGAAACAGAAAAAGAAGCCCTTTCAGTTTCAGCCTTACCTGGAGCCTCAGTCCAAGCTGCCATCACCCCAGTAATGGCAGTCTCAAGTGTGTTGGCTGTCTCTCTCTGTCCCCCAAAAGTTGGGAGGCCAAGAAGGTGGTGCTCCTCTGGCGACCAGCACTGGAGCCTCCACCAAACCTGCCCAGTGATGGGTCAGGAGTATCACTGTCCCTCTCGTCCCACATCAGCCTGGGGTTCCCGTGGGGGGTTCAGCTTTACTATTTCTGGCATGCCTCATCCATCGTTTCATCAGACAAATGGGTGCTTGATGTGGTGGGTTGTGGTGTGCCTCTAGACTTTGAGGCTCTCCTGCCGTACTGGGCCTATGCCCCCACAGGAGGCTTTGGTGTCCCCAAACATGCTAGTCGCCCTTCAGGAGGACATCGCTCAGCTCCTTCAGAAAGGCACTGTAGTCCATGTCCTGGACTCCATGGTCAGTCGGGGCTTCATTTCCAGATACTTTCTGGTTCTTAAATGGATGAGGGGGGTGGCGCAACCATATATTGTATCATCACAATCTCAGTAAGTTCCTAAAGAAGCGCAAGCTCCAGATGGTCAAGCTGAATCAAATCATTCCATCCCTGGAGCAGGGCATGTGTTTCTGCTCTCTGAACCTCCAGGACACCTTCTTCCACATCCCATTCCATCGATCCTACTGGCAGTTCCTTCTGTTCCGCATGGATTTGGTGTGTCACAACCCACTCCTGGGGTCAGACCCTCTGCTCCCACAGTGCCCAACCTTTAAGTGCGTTTCGCGAACAGTGACAAACAGGGACACCCTCCTGTTTGTTTTGAGTCCAAGCAACTTCCAGTCTCGAGTCCTGGGGTCTGTTATGAACCCTTTTTAGCCAGCACACCCAGGGCAACAGCTCCAAATATCACACTCTCTTCGGGGAAAGCAGCACAATACTTGATCCTGCGGGCATACAACCAACCTGGTTCACAAATCTTAGTATGGCTGCATACGGTGAAACAATAAACATTTAACAGCTGTGTTAGAATAGTAAGACTGTTCCACTATTCACACACAAATAAGCATGTCTCCAGCAGCATTTTTTTTTTTTAATTATAGTTTCTAGGGACGTGGATATGATGTTCTATCCACACTGTCTGTCAGGTCACCTTTCCCTTTAAGTGGTGCCAGAACATCTGCAAGCCGGCTCCTCCCACCCACCCGGTGGTATAACCCTCAGCTCTGCCCCTAGATGCCAGATCTTCCTTTCCACTGGAAGGTTCAGGTTCCCTTCTTAGTGCTCCCGCGTGTAGTAGTCCCTGGCTCTTGAATCTTTGGATTTGCTTCCTAAGCTTACTTTAAAACTTGTTAGAGTTTTGTCTTCGATTTCTTCTCTTGCTCCTGTGATGGAAGTCAAGACCAATCCCAGGTTTTGCCAGTGCCCCTGTGGGTAGAAGATGTTGAGTACCGACCTTCACGCCACGTGTGTGTACTGCTTAAACCACAATCACGATCCGCAGGCCTGCAATATTTGTTGGTCTTTTCACCCATCGGTCCTAGATGACCGCACTGCTTGACTTCAGCTGGGGTGACCGGAGAAGTGTCTACCGCCGGTCAAATGTAAGGACACCTATTGGGTGGTCTCTGTGGCTGCAGGGTCCACCAAGCAACTTGAACAGCTTAAGGCCTTTCAGGAGGAGGCGGCCCAGGCTGCGGCTTATTCCTCTTTGGCTTCAGCCTTCATTCTGCTCCAGTTGGTCTCCACTTACTCGGCTTCCTTCAAAGAGCAGTGCCAATCCCTCTCCACCAAGGAGGAGGGTCCTTCTGAATTGCACGTTTCATGCTCTAGCAAGGAGTCAAAAAAGAAGACTTAGCATTGACGCTCTTGGGATCAGGAGAGTTCCCATTCTCTGAGACTCTGGTTTCAACTTCGGTTGAAACCACGACAGCTGGTTTCACGGAGACCCTGTCAGATCAATTGGCTGAGATGACGGTCGATGCAGCTGAGATTTTTCTCAACCAGATCCACAGGTTGTCATCTGAAGAGGCTGGTAATGCTCTCTTTCAGATACAGGTTCTTCTGGTGTCCTCTGATGGGTCGGCTCAGCCTACTGAGCCAAACCTGCCGATTCCAGACCCTGGCCTGGAGGTGCCGCTGGATTCCCTGGGTTCCCTCCGAAGCTCCCCATCAGCCCCACCGATGGTCAAGATTGAGGTCTCAGTCTTCCTTCTCTGAGTTGGGTAGATCTCTCCGCCATCGACGATCTCGCTCCTGGCATCATGGAAAGCGGCATCGCTGCTACTCCTCTTCGTCCTCCTCGGCTGAGGAGAGGCTCCAGTGCATCAGATTGCGTCAGTGCTATGAAGACCTCATGTGGCAGCATCTGGTCTTGTCCAGTCCAAAACTGACGTTGGTTTCTACCCTGGCTGTCACCCGAGCGGACAATATCGGCTCTTGCCACAGCCACCCCTTGGAGGTGCTGATGCAGACCCGATATAAGCTCAAGCCAAAACGACTTCTGCCTATCGTGGTGGAGCACCACCTGAGAAGCCGACGTCTGGAACTCCGACTAAGGAGTCTTGGCTGGCCAAAGGGCTTCTCCGTTGGCTGTCAGTCACCCTCACTCCCGACTGCCCCAGGCAGGGCGAGGGCAGCTCGGGTGGACACCCACTTTACGCGGACTCCTTGGAGTCCGAAGTCTCTCTCTGCACTCACGCCTCATCAATGTTGAGTCTTCAGGGGGCATCTTCATGGACAAGGGTCCTACCTCATTAATGGACATTCTTCGGCTTGTCTCCAAGTCCATGGGGATGGAGCTCGAGTCTGTCCAGAAATAGGCTTGGTATCCCCTTACAGAGATTCTGGGACAAATTGGACTCTCTTACAGAGGCCTTCCCAGTGGCTGAGGCCATTGTCGGTCCGTCCCTGGACCTTTGGCAGTGTCCTGCCTCTTATTTATTTATTTATTTATTTATTTATTTATTTATGAGTTTTACCAGGAGAACATACTGAGCAACATGCTCGATTCCAGATGTGACCTGTGGGCCGAGGCCCACATACAATTTGACATACATAGACTGTACAGACATGAGCATAGGTTTGTACAATTAGCAATTTAAGAGAAAATCTGAGAGTACAATGCAGACATGGATAGAAAAAATACATGCAGTGTAATGACATTTAGATTGAGTACTTACATTAATAAGAGCCCTGCACCTTCAGTCTGGATGACCCCCAAGTATGCAGTACCAGCCAGCTCTCTTTCAGGGTTTTCAGAGCATCCCTCGACCAAGGGATTAGTGACTGACTCCGGTTTTCAGTGCTCGGGCAATACAGGGAATGTTGATAGACCACCAGCTAAAGAGTCCAAGAAGCTGGACCATTTGGCTAAAAAAGTCTATGCTGCCTCTTCACTCGGCCTTCATCAGGCTAGCTTGGCCGTGTTGATGGCACACTTCTCTCATGCCCTTTAGGGCTCCCTAGATGAGATGATTCCTCACCTCCTGGTGGACATTCAGACCACGGTCAAGCAGGTCCGGGACCAGGGAAGAAAAGTGTCAAAGCAGCAACTCTAGACAGCTCTGGATATTGGCGACTCCTGTGCCTGCTCAGTCTTGCCCCCAGTAGCCATGCACTGTAGGGCTTGGTTGTGGATCTCAACCTTCATGGCGGATGCCCAACACAAGCTGGCAGGTGTCTCCTTTTTGGGTACCGACCTGCCCAGACCCAGTGTGGAGAGTCATCTCCAGTGCATTGAAAAGTCTAATGCCCCCCTGGACTCTGTGACATGTGCTCAGAATGACAAGGGCCTCAAGCACCAAATTCGCAAGCCCTTTTGGTCCTCCACTCTTGCGGCAAAAGCAGCCCAGCAACAACAGGGCCAGCAGGCTCAATCTTGGCGACCTCGGCCAAGTCACATTCCTCATCAGTCAGAATGACAATTTCCAACTCCTTTGTAAGGAGGTCATGCAAAGAGTTGCAGAGGCTCTGGAACACCCAGGGTTTGTTTCCAGGTACGTCCTGGTACGAAAACGGATGGGGGGCACTAGTGCCCCATTCTAGATCTGCATGACCTGAACAGGTTTTGCACCTTCAGGATGGTAACTCTGGCTCAGATCATACCATCCCTGGAGCAAAGTATGTAGTTTTTCTCCCTGGATCTTCAGGACACGTTCTTTCATGTCCCGATCCGTCCATCCCTCTGAAGGTTCCTCTACTTTCGAGCTGAGGGAACCCTCTACGAGTTCCAGGCTATGCTCTTTGACTTCTTGTCGGCCCTCAGGGTCTTCACTAAATGTGTTGCAGTGGTGGCAGCTTTTCTGAGGTGCCGAGAGGTCTGGGTTTATCCCTACCAGGACGATTGGCTCATAGCAGATCCCTCCAGGCTGGAGGTGGAGCGGTCCAGGGATCTGGCCCTCCATACTTACTTTGAGCTTGGCCTCCTGATCAACAAGGCCAAGTCAGAACTCATGTCCTCACAGGTGATTAACTTCATCAGGGCAGAGTTAGACTCTTGCTAAGCCAGAGCTCGACTTCTGGTGGACGGAGCGGAAGTTCTCTCCTCCTTTGCCCAATCATTTCTGGTTGGGCAATCATGCCCTGCCTGGGATTTCCTGCACCTTCTGTGTTACATGGTTGGCTGCAGCATCGTGGTCCGATGGGCCCTGGTCTCACCACATAGGTTGCCTCAACCAGTTGGTCACTGTGACCCAGAGTGTGTGGGACACCCTCCAGTGGTGGCTCATCCCAGTTCATCTGCAGGAAGGCATCCTGTTTGTCTGCCTCGAACTGACGGTCATCTTGATGACTGATGCCTCCCTAATGGGCCGGATGCCCACCTGGGGGAGCACAGAACCTATGGACTCTGGTCCCCCCAGGAATCCAGATGTCACATCAACCTGCTGAAGTTTTGAGCAGTTTGGCTAGCCCTGACCGCATTCGCTCCATTCTTTCGGGGTCAAGTGGTCCAGGTCCAGATAGACAATACCATGACCATGTGCTATCTCAACTAGCAGAGCGGGATGCATTTTTGCCTTTGTGCAAGGAAGCTCTCTGAATTTGGACCCTCATGCTCAGCTTGGAGGCAGATCTCCTAGCCATCCATGTGGCAGGAGCCTTGAATCAGCTGGCTGATGCCCTCAGCTAGATGGGTGAGCTATTTCATGAGTGGTTCCTTCATTCAGAGGTTGTACATGATCTGTTCTCCCAGTGGGGCACCCCTCAGGTGGACCTGTTCACATCCAGGTAGAACACAAAGCTGAGGATGTTTCAAGCCTGCCTCCCTCAACAGGGCTCGCTGCAGGGGGATGCATTCATGAGGCCATGGACCCCAGGCCCCTACTGTATCTTCCCTCCACTTCCCTTGATCCACAAGGTGCTCCTCAAGGTCAGGAGGCACAAGGCACAGGTGAGCCTGGTAACCCCAGACTGACCACACCAGTTCTGGTATTCAGATCTCCTCAGCCCCAGCAACAGGTTCCAGAAGCATCTTCCAGCACGCCCAGAACTGCTTTCCATCAATCAGGAGAAGGTACTCCACCTGGACCTTCAATCCCTGCACCTGACAGTCTGGTTCCTGAGTGGCTAGGGTTTCAGGCTTTGGGTCTCTCCAACAAGGTCCTCACAGTTGTTGAGGCATCCCGTAAGGAATCATCCAGAAAATGCTATGCCTTCAAATGGAAAAGATTTTCCATTTGGTGTCAAGGCAAAGGGCTGGACCTTTCATCTTGTTCAGTGGCTAGCATTTTGGATTACCTGTGGTCCTCTACCAGCAGTGTCTTTGGTCGATGACTCTAAAGGTGCACCTGGCAGTCATTTCTGCTTACCGGGCATGGACCGATCAGCAGTCGTCACGGAAGAAGGTGGTCTGGCACTTTCTCAAGGGCCTAGATCACATATCCCTTTCAGTGCGTGAACCACGACCGCCATGGCATTTACTGCTGATTTTGGCAAAGGTCATGGGCAAGCCATTCAAACTGATGCACAGGTTTGATATCTCCCACCTGTCATGGAAGACTGCTTTCCTGGTGGCCATTATGTCAGCCAGAAGGATTGGGGAGCGCCAGGCACTTTCAGTGGAGTCTCCTTACCTGGTCTTCTTCTACAGGGACAAGGTTGTCCTGTGCCCCCCCCGAAATTCCTTCTGAAGGTGGTGTCGGAGTTTCACCTTAACCAGGTGTTGACTCTGCCAGTGTATTGCCCAAGTTACACCTCAGAGGCTGAGTGAAGTCTCCATACTTTGGACCTGAGATGAGCACTCTCCTACTACAAAGAGCGTATGGTGGTAGTTAGGGAAGAGGTTCACCTGCTGTTTGTCCCCTATGCTGAAGCTGCACCTGGCAGATCTGCAGTCAAGTGGATGATTGGCAGGTGGATTGATCTTGGCTATAGGATGGCAGGTAGGGAGCCTCCCATAGGGTTAAGGGCTCATTCCACCTGCTATACTGCTGCATCAGTGGCTGCTTTTAGGGATGTCCCTATCCAGGATATCTGCAGGGTTGCTACCTGGAAGTCAGCAAACACCTTCATTACTCATTACCACATTGACTTAGAGTCACGCCGGGATGCTAGTTTTGGGGCCGCAGTTCTCCGGTCTCTGTTTACCAAGTAGAGGGTGTGCACCTTGCCTCCCTCCTCCCAGAGAACTGCTAGGAGTCTGCCAGACAGAATGGATAGAACATCATATCCACGTCCCTAGAAACACAGGTTACTTACCTGTAGCATTAGTTATAGGAGTGGTATATGATGTTCATCCACACAGACCCTCCCGACCTCCCCAGGCTCAGGCACACAACTTTGCTTCCAGTGGGCTAAGATCTGGTGTCTAGGTGCGGAGCTGAGGGTTATACCACCTGGGTGGGTGGGAGGAGCCAGCTTGAAGATGTTCTGGCACTACTTAAAGGGAAAGGTGATCTGCCAGGCAGTGTGGATGGACATCATATACCACTCCTAGAACTACTGTTACAGGTGAGTAACCTGTGTTTGTTCAACTTTTCTCATTTTTCATAACATACACACAAATTACAAATTAATATACATATGAGTACAAGACAGTCCTTACATCTTATACAAATCAGAATCTGTATAATACTAATCATTTGATTTGACTGGCGCAAGTTAAAACCAAGTATTAAAAAGAAAGTCTCACCAATTCACTTACATACACAAAAGAAGTACTAAAAAAATAGAGAAAATGAGAGAGGAAAAGAAAAAAGAAAGTAAAGCATCAGAAAATAACTGTATTTTATCCCGAAAAATATTTCCTTAGGTAAGCCATAGTCTATCCACATAAGCTTTCAGTCTTATTATCTTTGTTATTAAGGGAGAGGGGAGGAGAGGGTAATAAACTCCTGTGGTAACCCTGGAGTGAACTGAAACATCAATATATTATGCTATATCTGTTTAGCTAGTATTTCTAATATCTCTTTGTTATCCTTATTTGCTTTATAATGAAAGAAGGGAATCCATCTGCCTTTAAATTTTTCTTCTGAAGTCGAAGCTTAGCAGTAATACATTCCATTTCTAAAATTCCCAGGCAGATGCTATACCATGAGTCTAAGTTTGGAACCCTTGGGGAGAGCCAACATTGGGTTATTGCCTTCAGGGCTGTGGCTACAAACACATTATACAAATATTTCTGTGCTTTACTTCTCAAGGAAGTTGCCGGGAGGCCTAACAGCTAATTTTGGGCTTCACTTGGAGGTGTAATATCTAAGATATTACCCACTGCTTCTCCAACCATACCCCAGAAAGTAGCCAGTTCTGGGCATGTCCAGAAGATGTGTGTATGCGCGCCTTTTTCAGAGCAACCTCTCTAGCATAGATCAGACATATGTTTACCAAAGTGTTTGGTGATTACCAGGGTATGGAAGTAACGAATCACCACATGCCATCTGAACTCCCTCCAAAAGGGGGAAGCTGTGGTAGAGTGCACCTCTTTCCAAACCCTCCACCAGTCTGAATGATCCAGCTGGATCCCTGCCTTTGTTGCCCAGCTAACTTTGATCTGACTACAATGTTCAGTTTCAAAAGTGGATATTAACCCCATAATATTGGAAACCTTATGTTTACTGTCAGGTTCCTGGACCAATGCTGACAAACACTCCTGAAGAGGCTTGGAAGCCAGAGTTAGCTGTAAACCTTTTCTAACTTCTAGCAAGTAATGTCTAATTTGTATAAATCTAAATAAGTCTTTCTGTGGTAGAATAAACTATTCTCTTAATTGTTGAAAAGATTTTAAAGTTTCTCCAATATAAAACTGTGTAACATATTGTAGCCCACTCCTCACTCAATTCTGGAACCCAATATCCTATTTATAAGGAAGAAAATCTAAGGAAGCCTTCAGTGGAATTGAGGGTCTGATTTACATTATGTGGAATACTTGACAGACCTCACCCCAGGATGCCCTTACCACTGAAGCCCATGGCTTATCTATAGATAACTTCTGAAAACCAGTCTTGTCCATAAAAATCATATCCCATACCTTAGCTGTGGTAAGGGAGTCACCCTCCAATTCCACCCATGGGGGTTGGGACTCAGTCTTTCCCAAAAAGGGGACTAGGGCCTATAATTGTGCTGCTTAGAAATATCTGCGAAAATCTGACAATCCCAGGCCACCTTGTTCCTTATGAGAAAAACAGAAATAAGAATACAGATCTTTTTCCATAAGCAAAACTTTGTTAAAGAAACAGAAGGCGACATTTTTTCCATATATAGTGTAGCATTATATCCTCTGAAGCTGCCTGCCCAGCCTTCATTTCAGGCCCTTCCAGCCCTGGGCAACCTCTCAGCACCATAGGATTCATCAGTAACCCAAACTTCCCAATGGAAGGAGTCCCTGTGGTGCAGGCTTGTGGCTTTTCTGTATTTTGATTCCAATCCTCTTTTCTCCTATACCCACATGATGACACCACCCAGCCTCAGACTGGTGAAAGCCCTTTACTCCTTTCTTGATGCATCTATCATACTGGATATTTCTCCGTGGTGGGCCTGAATGCAATTTGCTTCTGCTCTGCTGGGAGAGGAGTGTCAAGCTAAAGGGGTTCCCTGATGACATGAGGATCTGACCTAGTGACTCCAGTTGGGTAGGTAACCTTGCTAATGGGCAGCTGGGATACAAGTGGGGTCGAGCAGTAGGAGAGGTTGTAGGTACACAGGTGGGAGGGGTTTAAACAAATGGCTAAAAAAAATCATATAAACAGAAAAAAATGCTTACCACATTTAATGTAGCTTAGTACATTTTTACAGAAGGGTAACCAGTTGATAATGAAACAAGTGTAAAACCTGAAGCTTTGTTTTATGCATTAGCTGTTTAATATTCTGGAAACACTCAAGGAACGATCGAATACTTTTGATATTAGATCTGGCAGTGCGAATCAAATATGCTAAAGTAGAGGCATTAACAATCCAGAATGCCAGCCTCAGATGTATTCATGCATGTGTGGGAGAGACATAGCGATATATCTGAAAACAGACAGTGCAACACTTAATGCCATTCTCAGTAAGGAATCTGTATAGTCCTGCTTTAAAAGCCTGAACAGTACTTGCTGCAACCTCATTTGTCTGAAGGCCTTCTAATGTTTCCACTTATCTTGCCCACGCAGTTGAGTGCATGTCCTGTAGTTCTGCTTGTACTCACCAGCTCAGACATTTGTTTATGCGGCATGCTGTCCTTCATTTAATATTCAGTAACACTGCCATCGTGTCCCCTCTGCACCTCCTCTTTTCTAGGCTACAACTTGAGTATGCCCAAACTCTACTCATAGTTTTTGCCTCCAAAATGACTCATCAGCTTGGTATCCCTGTGCCATTCAGGACCCTCTCGATTTCTTCAGTGCCCTTTCAGAACTGCAGTGATCAGACCTAGATGCAGTACTCCTGGTGTGTTCAACCAATTAAAATCAAACAGTACAATAAACATTACTTTGAACAAAGCTGGGAATGCACAAGGACTGGGGTACTACTTTGCTATAAATGTATATTATTACAAAAAAAGCAGAGCACGCAGTAACTCCTCCAATGACTAGGGCACCAGTCTCTTGATAAAGGATGGGACTACATCCGAAACGCGTCAAGCTATGCCTCAATTTTTTAAGTGTCATGTAGCAATAAATGTGTTTTAAAACAAGAGACTGGTTCCCTAGTCATTGGTGAGGTTAGTGTGTGCTCTGCTTTTTTTGTAATCATACAATAAAAATTAACTGGTAGTCTCACACTATTAATCTGTCTATCATTAATTAAAACATTACCACAGAATGATTATTCAGTAAAACCCTGCTAGAACAGGTAGGCCTTCAAATCCTTATTAAAGGCTTCTACCAAGGGAGCCTACTTCAAATAATCAGACAATGTGTTCCACAGTGTAGGTGTGGCCACTGAAAATGCTCAGACTCCCGAATGCTGCAACCTAGCCCTGGAAACTCCAAGGAGGCAGTCCTTGGCAGAACAGAGTGTTCGGGGAAGCCAGTAAGGGACAAGGAGATCTTGCAGATATGCCAACCCCCTTTCATATAAGGTCTTGTAGGTCAACAGCCCTACCCTGAAGACAGTCCTCCACCTAATCATCAGCCAGTACAGTCTGCAGAGGACTGGAGTGATATGATCGCACAGTCAGCAATCTTGCCACTGTGTTCTGCACCTACTGCAGCCAGCAGAAGGTTGCCTCCAGATATCCCTAGGTACAGAGCATTACAGTAGTCCAACCTAGATGTGATGAAAGCATGCACCAGTGTGATCAGGCCCTCAGGTGGGATCAGGGCTTGGATCCAGGCAATGTTCCTGATGTGGTAAAACCTGCATTTAACCATAGCCGACACCTAAGTATCAAACATCAGATCATCATCCAGGTGGAAAACAAGCAAAGCCACACATATGCATACATAACACAATATGCAGGAGGCCAACCTGTGAACATCCCAGAACATAGTGACATCCTAGTACCCCATCCCCTGTATAGCAAACAGATGCGGACATACCACCAACATGACAAACCACAGACACAGTTCATGCAGTGTTAAAATACAGTATATTCTGCTTGGATGCATGCACATTTCTTGTTATATGCACAGAAATAGTATGTCCCAGTCCCAGTTATATGCATTTAATCATACAAAACCTGCTTTTACGCACACCAAATTTCGGTTATAGAGACTCTTTTTCCACCAGACATGGGCTGCTTCTTCATAACTCCCTCTTTGCTCAAATTAACCCCTTTAAATATCTTAGTCACATTTGATTCTGCCCTTACTTTCCATGAACACATCCACCTACTTAGCACCACTATTAACACTAGAATCAGGCTTCTGTACCTCCATAGATGCCATCGATCCTCTGAGGCACTTCGCCTTACTGTCTCATCCTCTGTCCTCTCTGTTGTGGACTATGGGATTACTATCTATGGAGCTGTGATCAAACTGCCCACCAGAGGATTAAAGTGTCACTGAACAAAGCCTGTCAACTGGTCACACACTCTGACAAGTGCATCCATACTTATGATCACTACAGTGTCTAATCAGCTACATTTTGAAGGCTGGTTAAGATGCTAGACTTGCCTGCTTGCCAAAAAAATCTCCACTGGCCTTTCTCCCTCCCCCCGGGACTTCTTAATCTCCTTCCAACTGCTCCTTTGCAAAGATCCACTTGACGTTCATCTAAAGCCTCCATGCTTGTTCCCTGCTGCAGGACTTCCCTTGGACAGTGTGCCTTCTGTTATAAGGCCCCCCTTTGGTGAAACTTCCTGCTGGCTGCCACCTCTATTGTATCCAAACTTGGCCCATTCAAAACTCTCCTTAGGAAACATATTCTTTCCTCCAGCACCTGCGATTGCCTCTAACCCCCTTTCATGCTTCACTCTATTCCCCGTCTTTTCTCTCGCACCTCCTCCCTGCTTTCCTCTCTCCCATGCCCCCCCATCCTATCACCTTACCCACCGCTTTCTCCTGGTCTGAGCTCTGTATGGCATGGCCTACATAAATTCCATCCTGCTCTTGTTTGTTTATATAACCTGTGTTTAAATGACCTTGGATAGTTTTTATTCTGTATAAATATTGCTTTTTTTGTTTGTTTGTTTAACCAGGAGAGAGACACAAAGCTGAAAGCTTGTTTACAGGTGTGACCTAGAAGCACAAGGAAGTTAAGTGACTTGCTCAGGGTCACATAGTATGCAAGTGAGGGCTGTGGGATTCAAACCCAGGTCTCCAGATTTACAGCTCAGAGCCTTAAACCACTGCACTATACTGCCTTCTGTTTTGTCTTATTTATTACCAAATAGATTTTGTAACAAAGAAGACTAAACAGGAGGCAGTATTGTGCAGCTTAGTGTGTCTCCTTCTTTTAGTTTCCAGTCAAGATTAGACCTCCTCATGGTCTTGAGGCTGGGTGCTAGCCTTCCAGCAGTGGCGCTCTCTCCTTATTCCATGTTTTGGGGGAGGCCTCCTTCCTTGAGGTAACTCCTTTGGCTTTGTGATCTACTTATGACAGTCCTACCAGCTGATCCCTTTAGAGGGACAGAGTGAGATTAATCACTCCAAAAGTCTCCCCTGGCTTGGAATTCCACATTGGCACAGTGAGTCTAAAAATAGTAACCATGCCAAGGGGGATGGCGCTTGAGGCCATGAATCCCCAAAGAATTCCTCCACAGGAGTTTTTTTGCTCTTGAGTGCCACAGGCCATAGTAGTTGTCCAGTACCATTTACCAGTATTAGAATTTCCACTGTGAGTTGGGAGTCAGATGGTGGGCCACCTTCTCCTTCAATCCTGCCAAAGGAATTGCATTCCTGTGGCATCTCTGGGGTGGTTGAACCCTCCTCAGGAGGGTTACTTTGCCTTTGTGGGTGCCCAATAAGCTGGTAGTCTATCATGGAACATAATGTGAATGGCTAAAGTAAATAAAAATGACAGTCAGTATCCTACCTTACAGCTAGCCTTTGGCTACCAACAAGTTGTAGTTATTACTCCATATTGTGGTTGCATATGCCCATTAACTTAAAAGGCTAGCCTGAGGTTTGATGGGTGAGAGCAATCAGTCACACCAACTTCCTGGGCTATATAGGAACCTGACATGGCATACTGCATGTGTATTGGCTTTGCAAGCAAATGGTCAGAGGTTTGATTGCAGGTGAGAACACATACTGTATTTGCTATCTAACCAAAAATTAAGGTTTGATTCTTAGCAGACACTTAAAATTATAAAAAAAAAAGTTTAGCCAGAGAACCAACTAGGGGTGAGGCAGTACTGAACCTGATGTTTACAGACAGTGACAGTGTGCAGATGTCATAGTGAGCAGCCCCTTGGGTATCTGTGATCACCATGGAGTGTGGTTTAATACTAAGACAGGAACGGAAGTTTTTTATTTTTTTATTTATTTTTATCCCTCCCTCCTAGCACCGGAGACCACTCAGTTGGGAGACACCAAGGCCCCCCCTGCTTCCCCACCTAACTGAATCCATGGGAGACCCTCACGGAGCCTTGGCTATACCAAGGCTATACCCCCCCAGGCAGGTACAAGGTGGGTTCTGAGAATTCTTCATTTCGTTGGGTCCCCATTCAGTGGTCAGGCAGGTGGGAGCAATCAGGGATCATGCCAGCCCTCTTTCACCTTGGTACTCTGGTGCTGTTTTCCTCCATTTTCTCCCTAGTGTGTGGTGTGCACCCTGATGTCAAAGCGCTGTGCACCAACATCCACCACATGTCACTGACTGGTCCCTCCTGCTACTGCAGGACTTGTCATCAGGCAGACTGTGGACCTTGGTCCCCTCCCTCCCCCTGTAGAAGACGAGCAATCATGGGATGCTCAAGTCTTCTCTCCCTCTCCAGCCCTCCAGCAGCCTGGGTTGCTGACATCACAGATGGAAATCCAACTGCCCACCGGAACAGATGGTTATCACATGAGGATGAGGGTACTGGACTTTATTAGGGCAGATATAAAAAACAAAGACTGCCTCAGAAATTGCTTCATGGAGGAGGATTGCCAGGGAGGCGCCCAAGCACAGTAAGCAAAACCAAGGGAGGTATAAGAAAACCCCTAACCTCTGTGCGAAGGATGTCAGAAAAAGCTGGAAAAAGAGTTCATTATGGTTCTCAAAGGAAGTGACAAGAGTTGAAGGAAAAAGGAGAAAAGATGGCATTTAAGAGGCATGAGGAAGCACAGAGGGAGGTGGACTGGAGGACATACTTAGTAAAGCAGAGGGAAGCAGACAAGGTGGTGATGGGAGTAAAGGTGGAGACAAAGGAAAAAAATCACCAAAGGGGCTACTAAAGAGGATAAGTCTTCCTTCAGATAGATAATTGAGAAGAGGAAAGCAAGGGAAGCATAGTGAGGATTAGCAGGGTGGAGAAAGTAAACTGCACAGACATAGAGCAAGAAAAAGCCGACATCCTGAACAGGTATTGCTGCTCAGCCTTCACAGTATTGGAAGGGGGGACACCAGGGAATAGCAGTAACAGGGGGTAGAAAGTGTCTAGAAGGCACTTGCAACTCTAAAGGTGGACAAAGGTATGGGACCAGGCAGGATACTTGGGAAGGTTGTAGCTGCCCCTCTGACAGCCTTATTCAACAGTTCACAGGAAACAGGTGTGGCTGTGGAGGATGGGAGAACAGCTGATGTGGTACCTCTACACAAGAGAGACAGCATGGAGAAGGCTAGCAACTACAGGTGGGTCAGTATTACTTCAGTGGTGGAACATTAATGGAAACCCCGCTGAAGGAAAGACTGGTTGAGTATCTTGAATCCCAGGCTTGAATTAGATGGGATGCAAGATCACAGGCAGCATAGATTCATTGGAGGGGGCTCATAGCAAACAAATCTGCTGAATTTCTTTGACTGGGTGAACAGAGAATGAGATCAGGGGACCGTTCTGGAATTCAGCAAGGCCTTTGACATGGTGCCATACAGGAGACTGATAAAGAAACTGAACAGCCTGGGGGTGGGATCCAAAGTGGTGAACGGGGTTAGAAACTGGTTAACAGGAGACAGAGGGTGGTAGTAAATGGCATTCACTCAAATAATGGAGGAGTGACCAATGGGGTGCCAGCGGGTTCAGTACTGGGACCGGTCCTCTTCAGTGTCTTCATAAGTGACATCACTGTGGAACTGGAAGGGAAGGTGTGCCTTTTTTGCAGATGATACCAAAATCTGCAATATTGTGGACACTGAAGATGGGTGGAGAGAATGAGAAGGGATGTGGAGAAAATTGAGGAGTGGTCTAAAGCATGGCATTTGGGATTCAATGTCAAAATTGCAAAATCGTGCACCTGGGGCATAGGAGCCCAGGTGCTGAGTATAGGATGGGGAAAGGGTCAAACAGTCACTAAACAGGAAAGGAACCATGGGGTTACCATATCTGACAACCTCTGAGTGGCAGGGCAGTCTGACAAAGCATCGGGTAAGCCTGGTAGGATTCTGGGGTGCATAGGGAGGGGTATATTTCCAGCAGGAGAGAGGTGGTGGTGCTGCTGTATCACCCGCTGGTGAGACCCCACCTGGAGTACTGTGTCTAGTTTTAGAATCCACATCCCTTGCTGTTTTCCTTGTTTATTAATGAGCTCCTCAACAACTGTGGAGATGCCACAGTCCATCTCTATGCAGATGATGCCATCATTTACCAGTCTTCTTCTGACTCTGGTTGGCTCAGCAAATAACTAGCAACCAACTTCCTCACCCTTGAGGGACTGGCTTTTTCGAAAGTTCCTGGCCCTTATTGCTTAAAAAAACAAATGCATGCTCTTTTCCCACTCTACATCCCATGTCCCCCACCCCACCCCAGCAATCCAAACATGTTCTGGCATTGCCCTAGAATCAGTTCAGTCTGTCAGATATCTGGGTATCACCCTGGACCCCTCCCTCTCACTGGACATCCATATAGTGTCCATTACTAAACCTCTCAACCAGAAGCTAGGTGTACTCTACATAATCCACTGTACCTCTCTTTGACTTCATGCCACAAGATAGTTCATGCCACTCTCCTGCCTCTCCTCATGTATGGTGCACCGATACTTCTCTCTGCATCTTCTTCTGTTCTATCCTGCCTTTCACAGGTATATTGTGTGGGTAGGTTTGCCTTAGGAACCGATGTGAGGCACCATCACTGAAATGTACTGTCTACCTTGGGTTGGCTACCCTTTAAGTTCAAGCTCTGCTATGCTACTCTAAGCTTGCTGCACAAGTTCATCCATCGCTTCACCCCCCTTTTACCTATCTGAGGTAGTCCAATGTAAACTCCCCCAGCATGCTCTAAGATCAGCCTCCCTTCCCCTGGTTATCCGTACCTAATCTGAGACTCTCCTTGACCTGGAAATTGTTTGCCTATGGGGCTGTGTCCTATTGGAATGCTCTGCCTCCACCAATCCTGGCCTGCTCCACCATTTCTCAGTTTCAATGTGCTCTGCTCAGTCACCACGCTGCACCTGCTTGTACTTGCTTTTGGTAATACTTAAGCCTTCAACTCCTCTTCTGCTCCCATTACTTTACTTCCATGTCCTGCCCAGCACCTCTGTCTCCCTCTAGCCACTTTGAGTAACAGGTGTTAATAATTTATGCAGACTATACAAAGTATTGATCTCCCTGGGTTGTGTGTGTTACCTTCTTGTATAACCAGCTATCACTGCTTGTTGTTGTTTACTTGTTTGCTGTAATAGCTCTGTCCTGCTCAACTATGTATCTACTACTGTGCTCACTCACTATATGAACTTCTCCTGTGCTACTGTTGTATCAACTGCAGCACTATCGATGGTATTGCACTTTCCGAGTCACCCCTGAAAACGGGACTGTCATGTCTCAGTGGGCTTACCCAGTTAACAAAATTCAATAAATAAATAAACATCTCAGAAATGACAGACGGGTTGGAAGCACTCCAGAAGAGGGCAATTAAAATGGTGCTAGGGCTGCAAAAGAAACCATATGCGGAGAGACTGAAGGATCTCAGCATACCTCTCAACCTTTTGTCCCCCAAATGGTGAACATTGCCTGTCAAAACGTGGAACAAATGGGCAAAATGTGGAACACTTAGTCAAATCTTTACCTAAGAAGCTCAAAACACTGTTAGCATGATGCATTTATGTTCAGAAAGTCTGTTATTAATTGAATACTCTATTTTCTGCGTCATTTACTATGGATTGTTGCTTTAAAATGTTGACTTTGAATGTGGAACAAGTCCTCACAATGTGGAACAGGGAGCTTTTGTGAAGTAAAATGAGGAACGTTCCTCGTAATGTGGTACAGTTGAGAGGTATGGATCTCAGCGTGTACCACCTGGAAGAGAGGAAAGTGAGAGATGACATAAGAGCCCTACAAGTACTTCATGGGGTGAACAGGGTACAGAAGGGAAGTTTGTTTCAAATGAGAAGGAGCTCTAGGATCAGGGGCCATACAGTGAATTGGGGGGTGGGGGGCGACTTTAAGAAAGATATGTGAAAGTATTTCTTCACTGGAAGGGTGGTCGATGTCTGGAACAAACAGCAAGCAGAAGTGGTGGAGACAAAAACAGTGGAGGGCTTCAAGCATGTGTGAGATAGACATGGGTGCATTAAGAGACGGGCAGGGAGGAATCAGGGTTGTCAGAGGCCAGTTACAGTCTGCAGAGACAAATTAGGCTAGGGACATCTAGGTGGACTGGATGGGCCAAGTGGTCCTTTTCTGCTGAAAAAGTACATTTCTATAAACAAGTTTCGTCCGGCCTCATTCAGAAGTTCAATTTCTTTGTTCCCACCATCCATCCCTCTTCCTCCAGGCATGCCTGTCTCCAAGGGCTCCATCCTAAGGTATTGTTAGTGAAAATAATCATGTTGCTGTGGACCCTGTAGAGGTGGAACCCTCCTCAAGTGGTTGCTTTGTCTTCCCTGTACTCCAGTCATGTGTTAGTCCCTCAGGGAACAGAGAGTGTGAATGGTTAAAAGAACAAGGGAAGGAATTGGACCAGTGCTTAGTGAAGAGGGAAAGGGGAGGAGGGGGTAGATCCTAGCCTAATCAGTGCAGAAGAGGTAAGGGAGGAATTAGGTAAGCTGAGGGTGAACAAGGCCATGGGCCTGGATGGCCTACACCCCTGGGTGCTCAGTGAAATAATTGGAATACTGGCTGAACCATTGGCGGGGCTATTTAACTTGACCCTGGATGCAGGGTGGGTTCCAGAGGACTGGAAGAAGACAGATGTGGTGCCACTTCATAAAAGTGGCAGCAGGGAGGAGGCGAGCAATTATCACCCAGTCTGTCTCACATCAGTGGCAGATAAAGTAATGGAGACAATATTGAAACAAAGGGTGGTCAGCTATTTGGAAGGGGGAGCTGCAATACATTTGGCAGCATAGCTTTACTTGAGGTTCAGTCATGTTAGATGAACATGATCAAATTCTTTGATGAGGTGACAAGGGTGATTGATTGTGGGGGGACCGTGGACATGGCCTACCTGGACTTCGGGAAGGCCTTTGACACAGTGCCCTACAAAAGACCGGTCAATAAGTTAGGGAGTCTAGGGGTGAGTCAGAAAAATAACAAGTTGGGTGGATAGCTGACTGACGGGTAGAAGCCAATGGATGGATGGTCAATGGTGTGCACTCTGAGGAGACAAGTGTTATGAGTGGGGTTCCCCAGGGGTCGGTGTTGGGGCCCATTCTGTTTAACATCTACATCAGTGACCTAGCAGAGGGGCTTCAGGGGAAGGTCTGCCTTTTCTCTGACAATACAGAGCTCAGCAACAGGGTGGATACCCGGGGGGGGGGGTGTGGAGGCAATGAAGAAGGATCTGAAATTACTGGAAGAGTGGTCCGCAACATACCAGCTAAAGTTCAAGGCCAGGAAATGCACAGTGATGCTCTTGGGGAGGAGGAATCCTTATACCACATACACAGTTGGCCGGGGGTAGTGGAGAGATAATGGCTGCAACGAGGCAGGAGAAGGATCTAGGAGTTATCACTGATGATCTTACGGTGAGGACCCAGTGCAGTAAGACAGTTGGCAAAACTAGCAGGATGCTGGTGTACATAAGGAGGGGGATAACCAGCAGTAGGAGGAAGGTGCTGATGCCACTCTACAGCTCTATGGTTAGGCCACACCTGGAGTATGGGTACCAGTCTGGAGGCACCATCTACAAAAAGACACATATGGTGTGGAAAGGGAGCGAGAAGGGCCACTGAAATGGTGCATGGACTAAGTGGGAAGACATATGAGGAGAGGTTGAAGGAACTGGATTTGTATCCTCTAGAGACAAGAGGGGAGAGAGGGGACATGATGGAAACATTCAAGTATGTGAAGGGAATCAATAAAATGGGGGAGAGCTTGTTTACAGGGAAGGTAGACACAAGAACTAGGGGGCATGGATTGAGATTGGGGGGGGAAGGTTTAGGGGAAACATTAGGAAGTATTACTTCATGGAAAGAGTGGTTGAGCCCTGGAACGGTCTGCCAGAGGAGGTGGTGAGGACCAGTACAGTGGAGGATTTCAAGAAGGCCTGGGACAAACACAAGGGTTTACAAGGGGAGGAGTGGGGAATCTTGGAAAGGGAGGGCAAGTAAAGGGGGACAGTGGGCAGACTCAATGGGCCAGGAGGGTCCTTTTCTGCTGACACGTCTATGGATCTGTGAACAGCAAATGACAGTCAACATTCTGCCAAAGAACAAGATGTACAAGCATTACTCCACACTGAGTTGTGTACACCCATTAAATGATTTATTCAGTAATGGCATCATATTGGCATAGGTTGTTTGCCCACGTAACTGGGACATGGCACACCTGCACTAGGCACGCATGGCTCCCTTGGCTAACATGTATGAATGGTCGCTAGATTTTATTTATTTATTTATTTCATTTGCAGATTAATACCTTTGAGCCAACGGCTCTTTTACAAAGATTCCATGTCAGGTATAACAAACAGAACAAGTTACAAGGTTACATTTCAAGCAGACAGAACAAATTTACAGGTTACAATTCATTAGTGGAGAATATAGGAATACAGTGGTAGTTTGATGGCCTTTGGTGCTGCTGTTTGCTGATAATGGGATACTGACAGGCTGCACTTGCAGGCAAGTAATCTATTGCAATTCCTAAGTTGTGTAGGTAGTAGGAGTGCTTTTGGTAAGTGGTTTAAGTTTGTATTGTTAGGTCTTAAAGAAGGCCTCCTGGAGTCTATCCTGAAGTTTGGGAAGAGTCTCCTGAGGTGTCTTTGACATTTGTTGGAAAAGGGGTGAGGGGTGGAGCTGGTGATGGGGACAGCTGCCCAGAGGATTTGTCAAGGGGGTGCTGGAGTGCAGGAGAAGTGCGGGGGTTGGGGTGTGAGGGAGGAGGTAGGTGTTTATCCTGGTTAC
This sequence comes from Neoceratodus forsteri, assembly GCA_016271365.2. NCBI lineage: Eukaryota > Metazoa > Chordata > Ceratodontiformes > Ceratodontidae > Neoceratodus > Neoceratodus forsteri. The sequence continues at coordinate 744,516,819 of CM057449.1, forward strand.
AGGGATGCATCAGACCCTGGCCTATGTGGCTTCTCATAGGCACTGCTTCAGTGGTCTTGCTTCTGGCAGACCCTCTGATGAGTGTAGCTGTGGGTTGGGTCACAGAACACAGTGATAGCCCAGGCCCAACCAGTCTTCCAGGTCCCAGTTGAAAGTGCACTTGAGGGTCGTGAATGCTTTAGACTCACAACAAGATCTCCCCCATTGCAGCTGCAGTGTCCCAGTTATATAGATGCTGTTGGCAGATAAAGACTGCTAGGCCCATGCAGTCTGCCCATTTAAGCTGCCTAATGAAACATCCAGTGACCCTATCTGGTCATTGGCTTTAACTTTTTCTTACTATCTTTATTACTCCTTTGTTTCTGTCCCATACATGTTTGAAGCCTGCCAATGTATGGGCTGCTATCACCTCCTGGGGCAGGCTGTTTCATGCATCCACCATAAAAAAGAACTTCCTGATATCTTCCTGACAGTTGGTTTTATGGGCCCAGCAATAAATGGAGAAAGTGGCATTCAGTATGCAATCCACATAGCAATAAGTGTACACCTAAACAGTACTGTACTGGTTACCTACCAGGAATGACTTCATCACCTTCCATTAGACCCCATCCTGGTCCTGATACCAGCTGACCTCATGAGTCAAGCAGACAGGTAACAGGGCCAACCCAATGGCTCAGTGGCAGTGCATAGTGCTTCCAAACACACAACTAGAGTTCAGAAGCAGATTCTGGTTGCCGTAATGCAAGGCAGGCCAGACTAGATGTCAGCAAGCCTCAGCCAGGGAAGACTGGTGATGGGTTCTGTTGTGTAGCAACCCTTAGGGGTGGGCAAAGAGATTATTTATATGGCATGTCCCACATCAAAAGGGGGGGAAAGGAGAATAAAGGTAACACATGGGCAGGAAATACCTTCTGTCCATATGACTGTGATCCCCTGAAAAGGGTATGTCCCTGAATTTATTTATTTCACAAGTTTCACCAGGAAAGACATATTGAGCTGCTAACAACTTGTTTCTAGTTCCATCCTGGGAGTGAGGGGTAAGGGAGAAATAGTAGTTCAAGAGGAGGAAAACATGAGTAGTTTTAACAACATTACAACAATAGAAGCCATACACAGCAATACAGAATATCAAAGGAGCATAATAGAAATATTGTGACTGGCAAATCAGTACAACAGGTATATGTAGTAGATGAAAACTGATTTTTTTAAGGGAAGGGGAATTACTCCTAGAGGTACTGTATAGCAAGGGGGAGGACATGAACAAACTGGCCAGGGCAAAGTGAGTGTGGGGAAGGGGAAGGATCAGAAGGTACAGGGTCATGGACAGTTGCAGGTGGGAGTAGAAAGGTCATGAAGAAGAGACTTCAGGGAGAATGCAGAAGAGCCAGAGTGCATTGACAGGGGAAGGGCGGACCAGAGTTTAGGAAATCGATACAAGATGACCATGGGTGACTATTTGACCATATTGAGGAGATACAGTACAACATATTGTAGTGTCAGGCACAGAAAGGTAATAGTGTACATTATAGCAAATGGTTCTGTTTAAGAAGAAAACACTGTTCTGCAGTGCGTCTATGATTTGTAACTTTCTATCTACAAATGTTTTACTTTTTCAAACACCAGAGAACCATTTGCAGCAATGTGCAGTATAACCTTACAAGATAGCAGAGCTGTTGGACATACTTTGAAACTGAATGTCCTTGCAGCATGGCACATGTCCTTTTCTGTCTGGGGATCCCTTGGTACAGTGGGATTAGTGTGAAAGATATGCATCATTGTCCAAAGATCAGGACCTCTATGACATTCATTAGGCTTCAGTAATGTAACTGAGACACATCTGGTTCTAATTCAGTAATTGGCATGGGGCATGGAAGATTACAGATAAGGGGTAGGTAAAAGACTTGAGGTCTGCACTAGATGCTTATGCTTTAACTTCTTTGTGGCAGATGCAGTTGGCTTGCCACTGCAGGTTACTGCTGTGTTTGTGCTGGTACAGTATAATGAATCCTGCAACCACTAAGGCAACAATTTATTTATTTAGCTTTTGTTGACCGGGTAAGTGCACTAGACAAATCCTGCCTATTTTCAGGCACGACCCGGGGGAAGAGGGATACAGATGCATGCCAACTGACCTTGAACCAGATCAAGCTGTTGGTGGTATTTTTAGTGAATGAGGGAAATTTGGCCAGGACACCGGGGAAATTCCCCTACTCTTTTCGATAAGTGCCATGGGATCTTTAACATCCACCTGAACTACCACCAGTCCAGGCAGATGGGACCTCGGTTTAACGTCTCATCCGAAAGACGGCACCTCAGAAATGCAGCACCCCTCTCATGCTGCATTACAGTGTCAGTACTGGGATATTAACCCAAGTGCCAGATGTGGGAACTGAACCCACATGGCACAGCCCACTGGGCTATGGTAATAAAGATGCATTGCTGAGTTTAGGCCTACACCCCCATAGGCTTAGCTTTTTACCTACATTCCAAGGAATATATTCTCCCTGCCCTCTTAATTTTCAAAATCATATAAAAATATTTCCAAACCCAAAAAAAAGGCATTGAGAAACATACATGTGTCATTTCCCTGTAGAGGGCTATTTTGTTAACATATTTTATGTATTAGTACTAATGTGTCTGTGTTTTATTTATTGTTTTAGGAAGTCTACTGTTAATGTACCATGGTTCCAGAAAGGTGCAATATAAATAAAGTATTATTATTATTTTCCTACTCAATTTTTTAATGGTTTTATGTTTTTTGCTCTCACTTACAGTGTACTATAGATTTAACAGATTTTATTTTCCTGAAACTGTCATGGTAGAAGTGACCTCTGCCAAGGTACTGCCTTTTGAAGGTGTGAAAAAATGTTAAATGACTCCAGTGTTATAAGGTAAGGTGCACCAAAGCCAGCTATACACTACATGGGGTGAAGAAAATAAAGAGTGAAATTATTTAATGGTCAGCATGTAATAGGGTTATGCAATGATATGAAGAGCACAGTTTGGGGGCCTTCACTTCTTTGGGTAGCACAGTTATTAGGACTTCTCAAACTATTAGGTTTTGATTTCTGAGTCTAGAAGAATCATAACCACTGTTATCTAAATAATCCTTTCTATCTCCTCCCCAACCTTATACCTTGTCTCTCCTCTTTACTTTTTCCCTAAGTAATTCCCTCCCCTGCTCTTCGGTTTTTCTTACTCTGCTATGACTACCTAGGCTTCTAAGGATTTTTATACTTTTTTATATTAAATTTGTCTTGAAATAATGTTTGCTTTGGGTCCCAGATATCTGAAAATTGTGTTCCTGGTTCAGAAAGACAGTAGGTAATGAATTTTCTCTAAGTTCATACAGTCTATGAATAGGCTTTTCCACAAGCCTTGACATAGTCTGAGGGGTTGTTTGTTTCCAGTGTCTGGTGATGCATCATTTCATATTTATTGCTGCTTTCCTCTCTTGCTAATTTTTATTTGCAAGGCTGCCTGCATATCCATCCCACCATCCAGTTCTTACTGGTTGTTGCCATCTGTGTTATTCTAAAAGTTTAAAAATCGTTCATAGAAACATAGAAGTTGACAGCAGATAAGGACCGCAAGGCCCATTCAGTCTGCCCATTTTTTCTACCTTATGAATGTGCCATAGGCCTGTATTCTGTAAATGGCCTGTCTAGTCTAGTCATACTCATCTTTATTGCTCCCTTATACCTATCCCATGCCTGTTTGAAGCCCTGCAGTGTAATCATATCCATCACTTTCTGAGGTAGGCCATTCCATGCATCCACCAACCTTTCTGTGAAAAAGAACTTCCTAACATTACCCCTTAATCGGCCTCCCTCTAATCTCATGCTGTGTCCTCTTGTCCTGCTATTTTTCTTATATTGAAACATGTTAGACTCTTTCACCTTGTTAATGCCCTTAAGGTGTTTGAATGTTTCGATCATATCACTCCTCTCCCTCCTTTGCTCAAGGGTATACACATTGAGCTCCATTAATCTGTCCATATACAGTATGTTTTCTGATGCAGTCCCTGCACCATTTTGGTTGCCCTGCTCTGGACTGCCTCCATATTTGTTAATGTCCTTGTGCAGGTGCGGCCTCCAGCACTGCACGCAGTACTCCAGATGGGGTCTAACCAGTGTCTTGTAAAGAGGGATTATTACCTCCCTCTTATGACTTGTGATACTCCTACTAATGCACCCCAACGTCCCTCCAGCCTTACCTGCTGCTTTAGTGGTCTGCTTGGATGATTTCAGGTCATCTGTGATGATGATGCCAAAGTCGCTTTCTTCCCTTGTGATTGCCAGCAGCTCCCTTTCCAACCTATAGGTGGCTTCAGGGTTTCTCTTCTCTATGTGCATGATCTTGCACTTCTTTGCATTAAACCCCAGTTGCCACTCTTCTGACCATTTTGCCAGTTTATCCAGATCTCTTCTCATTCTGCCCATCCCATATGGATCATCTACTCTTTTGTAGATCTTGGTGTCATCTGCAAACAGACAAACATTACCCTCCAGTCCATCTGCAATGTCACTAATTAAGATATTGAAGAAGACTGGCCCCAGGACTGATCTCTGAGGTACCCCACTTGTGACTTGCATCTCTTCTGACTGTATACCGTTTACCACCACTCTCTGTTTTCTGCCCGACAACCAGTTTGCCACCCAGTTGACTAACTTCTGACCCACCCTGAGTCTACCCAGCTTATTAATCAATCTTCTATGTGGAACAGTATCGAAAGCTTTGCTAAAGTCAAGGTAGGCGACATCAACTGCACTCCCTTGGTCCACCACTCTGGTTACCCAGTCAAAGAAATCTATGAGATTAGTTTGACAGGACCTTCCTGTTGTAAACCCATGCTGTCTTGGATCCTGTGCTCCTATGGATTCCAGGTGTTGCACTATCCTTTCCTTAAGGAGTGCCTCCATAATCTTGCCCACTACTGAGGTAAGACTGACTGGTCTGCAGTTCCCTGCCTCCTCCTTGCTACCACTCTTGTGGAGCTGTATCACATAAGCCCTTCCCCAGTCTTCTGGGACCTCTCCTGTGCTCATAACATTGAAGGGACTCAAAATCTCTGCTAACATTCTTTTTTTCTACACCCCTGTGAGTGCTCCGGTTAATGTACAGTAGATGAACTGTGTGACAGCAGTTATCAAATCTAGAAGAATGCTATTAACGTTAATTTTAAGGCAAAACAGAGCTGTTACTGTATCTTTCCATTACTTAAAATACTGCACTTTCTCCACGTATTACACCAGCTTACTGTTGCATTTTCATTATTGCACCTTGATACAGCGTAACCTACTGTAGTTTTGCACATTCATTTATACTGTACCTGAAATACTGATCTATTTAACCCAAACACATTTGTTTATAACTGTGTATTAGCACACTTCAGTGCTCAGCGGTGACCTGAAATACGCTGAACACTTTGTGAAAAGAGTGATGCTGCTGAGCGCTTCATAAATCTAGTATTTATGAACTACACTAAAAAATTATTCGGGCAATGTGTTAATACACAGTTCGAAAACAGTTTTAGGTGACTAGATCAGTATTTATGGTGCAGTATAAATGGATGTGCAATACTAAGTTATGCTACATCAAGGTGCAATAGTAAATGTGTAGTAGTAAGCTGGTGCAATAAGTGGTGTCAGTGCAATATTGTAAGATGACTGAGCTCTATTATGCCTACAAATCAAAGTTCATATTATTACTTCTAGATATGATAGTTGTAGCTGTAGAGAGTGTCTTCAGTAAACAGTGCACTCACAAGGATGTATAAGAATATAATGTTAGCAGGGGTTTGTGTTCATTGCTGCCCACAAATATCAACAAAGAATAAAATGCAGCAGTAGCCCGCTTTAATAGCGCTACGATGTACAACATTATTTAAATGACACAATGAAAGTTAATGTGCTCGTAACTAAAATAATATGCATATGTTGCAGTGTGCCCTAAATGGGTCACTGACATAACTGAATGAACATTTTAATGTTGGATGGCTACATAGTCTAGAGGTTTGCGTAATATGCTTTAAATTAGCTTGGTACATCTACCCCACCTGGGTTTGGTTAGCCCAGTCTCCACTTTATTTTATTTATTTTAGTCTTTGGTAACTGGGTAAGACCCACTAGGCACAAGTGCCTGTTTTCAGGGGTGACTTGAGAACACTGGGTGGTTAGGTGACTTGCTCAGAGTCACACAGTATGCAAGGGGAGGTTGTGAGAATCAAACCCAGGTCTAATCTGTTGGATGTACCAAGCTTGTTCACAGCTTGTTACTCTAAACTCTAGGCTATACTGCCAGCCCATTACAAATATGGCCATCCACTTGCATGCTGTGTGACTCTGAACAAGTCACTTAACCACCAAAGTGCTCCCTGGTCACCCCTGAAAACAGGCACTTGCCTAGTGGGCATTACCCAGTTACTAAAAGAATAACGTACAGTACATGTGTGATTTATTATTTATTTATTTTTTTTATGCGAGCATTCTCAGATTGCTGTACAAACTGTGATTGAGTACTAGTGTCATGCAATTACCTCCTCACAGTCTGTTGTAAGCATGCCTGTTCGTTATGGGCCCAATGCATGAAGGATGCAGATGGGCTACACGCCGTGAAACCTAGGTGCATAGCCCACCTGCACCCATGCGTGCCCACTGCAGCATTCACGGACCAGTTACGCCCCCCCCGCACCAGATCCCTGGCCGAGCACAGAGCTCCACGCGTGGGCAGGCCAGGGTCTCCATGGGAGGGGCATTCTGTCACTCCGCACCATTCACAAACATGTGGAGTTCTGTAAGCAGAGGTGGGTGGCTACACATCTGGAGGGCAGCTGTGCTGGCTACGTGCCCCCTCCATTTGCTGCGGCCGGACCCAATGGTACAGGTGGGCATCATCGGACCACGCAGGATGGTGCCCCTTAGTTGGGGGATGGTGATTGGGCCGGGATGGGCGGCCAGCACATGCCGCCCCCGGCAACTGTACTGGCGCTCTATATGCCCCCACCAAGATGGTGCCAGACTGGCACAAAGGATCCACTGGTGAACCCATGCCAAGCATTTAATTGGATGCCCGGCTGGGTCCGAGACTCAACCTGCGTGCACCCTGCGTGGACCTGTGCGCCAGGGAGGCAGGGTGGTGGACAGGTGGCTAGCGTTTGGGAATGCCGGTACTAACACACCTGTCTGCAGGTGTCCTGCTCTACGGGTGGGGTATGTGCATTTCGATCATACCCTACTACCCTTCGTGATTAGGGCCCTTTGCTTGCACACACAGCACACAAGAAATATATTGAGGTGAGTAGAGCATTGCAGAGGTGTGGCAGTGTGTGGCCAATGCACCCCATGCTTTCAGGGGTCTCTCCCTCGGCTATCAATCAACAGAAAAACTGCCGATGATGGCAGTTTCAGAGAGCGTGCCAGACTTAAAAGAAATGTTCCACTCCAATCAGGAACAGTTTTGTCATCCTTGATTGCAGCGGCAGCCCCCCTCCCCCCGGAACCAGGAACACAGAAGCAGCTGACAAGACTCTCTGCCCATACACATTACAGTGCACAATAATGCACATGGGTGCAGTTTCCTTCTTTTCGGCTACTGCCCTGTGTCCCCAGCTCTAGTGTGCCTTTCCTGGCAAAACATTTAATATTTAAAATTGGCGGCTCCTTCCACCAGCCACCCACTCCTGGGTAACATCGACATCGGGGTGCCGAATCCTTTGTCAGCATATCCCCCCCCCCATTAAATGGCACACTGGGAGTCCACTCCAACGTACCAAAATATGGCGACTCCTGCCACCCACTACACAGTCCCCATAAGCTGACATGGGGTGCCCAATCCCCATGTCTGCATCTCCCCCCCGCCTTAGTGTGTCTTTCCCGGTTTAACAATTCTCCCTTTCTTTTCTGACACCAGGATGCCTACTCCTGGTGTCGGATGCACCCCCCCCAGCCCGTCAACACCCCTTGCTGACATTGGGGTGCCCAATCCCCGAGTTGGCATCCTCCCCTCCCCACCACCATTGTGGCACACTGGGAGCCCACCCCAGTGTACCAAACTTTTTTTATCTTGTAAATGAAGAAAAACATCCTTTGCTGTTTTTTTTTTTTACCTGAAAAAAGAAAACCGGTCCCTTGTTGTCTCCCTGGGCCCCCTTCCTCTGTGCACCTCACCTCCCTGCACCCCCTCACCCTATACTTACCACCGGAGGTCTGGCGCTGCACTCTTCTGTGGAACGGGAACACGTCTACACTCTTCAAAAGCCAACCGGGAACTGAACAAATGCAGGTAAGCTTTATAATAGCAGACAATGGGGGGGGGGTTCAACTTTGGTTGATATGTCCGCCATTTTTATGAATTTTGGCCCCAAGTTTTCAACATGGGGTTCTTGGGACCCCACCTCATAACCACTGTCACTGTCATTTCATTTCTCTGTCCCAGAAGGTGATTTCGCGGCCACTGTGTGGAATCACCTTTCAGGGCTGATTAACAAAATGACAGTGCCACTGTTCATGTTTGGTGAACAAACACCAAAAAATAACTGCATTACGAGCATGTGTTGCGCAGTTTCTGCGTACGCTCATAATTTCACTAATTTAAACTTACAACATTGCCATTTTTTCACACCTTCTCATGAACAGTACAGCTGTCATTTTTTTGTATACTGCCCAAAACGTGTTTTTGCACCTTTGGTGCAGAATGACGCAGTCACTGTCACACCACAACCCTTAGATGCCTCTCAACTGCCTTAAATAAAGCATGTCAGCTCATCACTTGTGCTCACCGTCTCGCCCACACATGTGACCTGTACACTCAGACCGGCTGGCTCCAACTATCAAACCGCATAAAGTTTCTCACCTGCTCCATGGTCAAAAAAAAAATCTACCTTGGCCTTGCACCTTCTGGGGTCTCAACTCTGTTACAACACTGAATTAACAAATGGTGCCTTAGGAGATCCACGCTACAGCTACTGAAAGTCCCCCACCATCACACTTCACAGGGACAATGCTCTTTTGCTTATCGAACACCACTCTGGTTCAATGGCCTCAGCCCAACCATCTCCTCTGCCCCAACTATTGGTTTGTTTAAAACTAGGCTCCGGGACTATCTCACTACCAACAGCTCCTGTGACTGCCCAACTTAACCTTGTTTCTCCACTTCCCTTTCTGCTCTAGTTGCCCCCCACTGGATTCTACTCTCACATCTTGGTACTACCCAATGCTGCATTTCACCCTCTCGCCACCCTTCCTACATTCCTTCTCCTCCTACCCTCTTCCCTCTCCCTATGACTCTGGCACTTCTTATCTGTTGTCTATTTTCTCTGACAAATGCCACTGGCTGCCTTGTTACAATGCTACCCTTGAACTGTATTAATCTGTACTCTGTTTGCAATGTCCACATTGTTGTAATGCCTGTCTTGATGTTTCCCATAATTTGAATTTCTCTGACGTGGAACCTTTGTAAAAGAGCCATGGCTCAAAGGTATTTGTAATCCTAGACTTGATAAATAAAACTGTGTGAAATCAACTTTTGGGACAGATTAATGAAATCACAGTGCTACTGTCCATGAGAGGAGGTCCCAAAAAGGCCACGTTGAAAATCTGGTGAACAAATTCCAAAACGTTACTGCATTACGAGTGTGCGTTATGCAATTTCTATGACTGCTCGTAACTTTGCACTTTTTCATATTTTCACTCCAGATTTTCAACATTGCCATTTTTTCACACCTCCTCATGAACAGTTCAGATGTCATTTTTCACATTCTGCCTAAAATGTCTTTTCACACCTGTTGCACTGAATGGGGCATTTGCTGTGCGAAATCACCTTTCCGGATTGAGTAACGAAATGATAGTGCCACTGTTCATGAGGTGAGGTCTCAAAAAGCTCATGTTTAAAATCTGGAGTGAAAATACCAACAAATACTTGGGGCATTAGGTTTTCCAACCGTAACCCCCTACCCTGTACAGACTGACAGGTGTCGGGCGGGATGGCTTTGGATTGTCAGCCATAATGCAGGTGTTATTCCAACCCCAACCTTCACCCACTGATAGGCATCAAGGTGTGCCTTGGGATCTTCAGCCCTAACATTCACCCCATTCTCCTGTACTGCACCCATCTCCTTATGGAATGGGGTGAGTGTAAGGGACAAAGACCACAAGGCACACCGTGACACCTGTCAGTGTCTGCAGGGTGGGGTGGGGTGAGGTGGAATGGTGTGAGTGTTATGACCGATGACCCAAAGGCAAACCCCAATGCCTGAAGGTTTCTGCAGGATGGGGGGTGGAGGTTGGCATTAGTTCAATACTTCACTGCCATTCCTATAGTGCAGCTCTCTAACTCTTGCAGTACCAATGCCAGTATCAGCAAGCAAACATTCGGCATTGACAAATGTTTGTTTTTTTATGAGCAGTCACTCAATCTTATGTTTAGTGGGCCTACAGTATAATGATGTCTGTACTGTATATCTCATGTCCTACTGCCATTTACTGCTTGCCTAACCTTTTTTTTATTTATTTTTTTTATTTTATTGGCGAATGGTGTGGTGATTATGATGTTGCAATTTCTGATGATCTAATTTTTTTTTATACTTAGGATTGAAGCACGATTCATGAACCTTTGTTTCATTAATTGCATCAGTTACAAACAGCTAATGTGTTCTCAGAACTGCATACATTTATTTGATGACAAACTTCATGTGCTTTTATAATGGGTGAAAGCTGGTTGTTAAATAAGCATGATTGATGTGTTCAAATCCCCCTGAGTCAGTTACTGAATACAATTCTAAGGGAACCATTAGCGACTCAGTTCTGAAAAGCCATGTAGGCAGTATACACATGACCCCACTGAAAAAAAAAGTTGTTTAATGGTATATGTACTATGGATAGGGTTGTTTGTTTTCCTGCTGTTAATCATGAGGATACAGCACATCCCCCCTGCCTACCCTCCCAAAGGTGTTTTGGTTTGGAGCTGTAGCAGTGCAGGTGTTTTTATGCTGGCATGTAAACACATCACACTGCCTACAAGGGTGCAGCCCCACAACACAACACACCACACCATGCAGAACTGTCCCTCCTCCTACAGCTGATGGAGCATGTAAAAGCAATTAACTGCAAAAGTAAATCTGATCCCTACCCTCTGCTCTTAGAACCAGTTAATGCATGCTCCACAATGCACAACTGTCTCTGGACAAAGACCACTCCTTAAGCCTGCATCACAGCAACAGTGCTCTAAAACTCGAACAGTAGAACTGACAAAACGGGGGCATGACTGGGGCACCATGTCACTTCAGTCTAATAAATCAGTACAGGGGCATGTTGCTATTAGGGGTGGAATTGTTGTACTGTGTGACCCATGAGAATAGAAAAAAAAAGTTGGGGAGGGGATGCAAGGATTAAACCCTTGTTCCCATCCACAGCAGTGGGTGATGTGTTGCTCATTCAGAATTCTGGACATTAGAGAAATTGCCTTGGAGCATTCCCTGCTAGCTCTCATTGGGTATTACTAGTGGGACTGTAATAGTAAAGGTATCTGGATTTTAAATACTTGAATGGAGCCCCCAAACCTGTAATCTCCTCTGCTCCACCATCGCTGTAGCGGAAAGGCTGTGGAAGACTCCCACAGTGCTGCATGCAATGTACTGTAGCTTGACACTACATAGGTGCAGACAAGCACCTGTGTAAATGGTCATCAGGAGCACAGGAGTGGAGTTGCGGTGGAGGGAAGGTAGTGTAAACGCACCTCTATACACAAACAGCATGATAATGTCTGGTGAGTGGCTAATCCAAACATCCCTGGTTTGTGGCATCATGTTTACTGCACACCTTTTGTTATGGCTTTATAATTCACTGTGTCATTCAGGCACAGCTCTTTCTTGTTCTGCTATGGTTAGTACCCACAAGTGCTCTGAGGCCCTGCCCCCATGCTTTTATAATACAGCCTTGCCAAACTGACTTTTTTTTTGTAGGATCCAGGCTGGTATTACTGGTCATACTGGTGACCTGATGCTCTGTACAGTGAGCGTGATCATTTGATTTTACTGGAATCCACGGAACCAAAGATGGACTATTGAAATGACACCTGCATTCAGTAAAGCACTTACCGTAGCCTTATCTTTCTTTCTTTACTTTAAATCGGATGAGGAAATTACTGTTATTCAGATCTACATGCATAATACTTTTGCACGTATCCCAACACCATATGGTAAGTGTGAAAGAGTTAACTAATCATGACAAATATTTTGAAGGTAAAAAAATAGTTAAAATGAAGGACGCTTTCAATAAGTAATTAAAACCTACTGGCTTGTAGTATGTTTCTCAACTGAGATGAGTAAAATAAATCAGCTGGCATCAGCTGGAAATTTGACATGAGCAGCATGGACTGGCAGCAGTTTTCCAGGAGGGAGTTTATGATACTTCTCAGGCAGCAGGGATTGTAAAAATAGTGTATGCCACAGTAAATAAATGAGTGCTTCTCCTCTTACTAATCACAGTTTACATGAGAGTAAGGTTTTTTGTTCTGCTATCAAGTTATAATTGATAAAGATAGGGATTTTGATAAAAAACACTGAGCCTACTGTGATGCCTACAGAGTGTACACATTACAGTAGGTGCTCTGTGACAGTTCAGTCGGCTACTATAAATTAATTTGATACAAACGACTAAGCTGTATCCATAGTCCTTACCACTCTAAACATTTCTGTTGTCACTAGTATTTCGATGATTTAATCATTTGTTTTAAAATACATTAGTTGCAGAAGTCCTATTCTAGGAGCGTGGATATGTTGTTGATCCACACTCTTTGGCATGTCCCTTTGCCCTTTAAATCTTGCCGGAAGTCTTCAAGCTGGCTCGTCCCACCCACCCGGGTGGTATATACCTCGGCTCCACCCCATGACATCAGATCTTCCTTTCCGCTGGAAGATTCAGGTTCCCTCGCGCTACTTCTATGAGTACCATAGGCCTTGGAGTCTAATCGACGGTTTTCACCGCATTTGGTTTCTTTAAAACTCATAAGAGTTTATGAATCCAATCCAAGCACATCGGAGATGGAGGACAAGTTGTCCCCCAGTTTTCGCCAGTGTCCTTTGGACAAAAAATGTCTTGCACCGATCCCCACCTCTTGTGTGTTTATTGCTTGGGTGCCATGCATGATACCACTGCTTGCGCCATTTGTCTGGCCTTCCATCCCAATGTCCTGGATGACCGCAAGGTGCACCTACAGCTAGGGAGACCAAATCTTCGCAATCCACTGGTGAAATCAAAGGAGGCCAGGTGGGCAATTTCCGCAGCTGCGGGATCCGTCGAGCAGCTCAAACAGATGGCGGCTTTTGAAGAGGAAGCTGCCCAAGCTTCGTCCAGCTGAAGTTTTTTCATGCCGCTTAACCTGGGCTCCACCTTTACTGGGTCCTTTCCGGAGCTGTGCCAGTCTCTCCCTACCAAGGGTGAGGCACCCTTGGGCTCGCACTCCTCCTGCCCCAAGAAAAAGGACAAGGACCTTAAATCTTCTTCTGGCCAAAGAAGACATTCCTGGGACCGAGAGCAGTCCGATTCACAGGACCAGGCGGTCTCGGCCTCAGTCGAGATCAATTCCTCGGCCGCTGGCTTCTCGGACCTTCCATCAGGCCAAGGCACCGAGGCCGAGGATATGGCAGAACCGGCCGAGATTTGTCTCGACCCGATCGAGCCATTGTCGCTGACCCTGCTCAACGACTCTCTGGAAAGGACACCCATCCTTTCTTTCCCCGACAAGGAGACCCATCCTGCGGGCATCCCGATCAAGGGACTGGAGCCGGATCCTCAGTTTTCACTGAATCTGGCCTCTCCCGATTGACAGAGCCGACACCGTCGGTCGAAAAACCGAAAAAGGGTCACAAACACTCCTGGAAGAGGCACCGCCACCGTTCCTCATCCTTCTCAGATGAGGAGAGACTTAGATGGAAGCTCTGTCGATGTTATGAGGACCTCAAGTGGCAACAGCTAATTCTGACCGATCAAAAGCCGTCTACTCCAGCTACACCGGCCATTACTTAGCCCCAGCCTCTTTGGCAGGCACCGACTTCTCTGGTACAGAGGGCTCTGATTCTCCCTCTGGTAGGACTGGCATGCATTTCTGCTTGGCCTGTTCCAGTCTCCCTACCAATTTTGGTGGAACCACCGCCTAAGCAGCCTCAGGGAGGGGCTCCCTCTAAGGAGGATCAGACAGGTACGGGCTTGCCCCGTCGTCTGTCCATCACTGTTGCTCCTGATCACCCTAGGCAAATTGAAGTGGACATAGGCGGGAGACCCCTGTATCCCGACTTCTCGGACTCTGATACCACTGATCATCACTCACACCCTTATGATGAGTTGTCAGTGAGAGGCCTAGAGGAAGGTCCTTCTTCCTTCCAGGTCATCCTTCGACTCATTTCTGAGTCCACTGGTATGCCATTGCAGCCTATCCAAAAGAAGGCAGAATATCCTCTCATGGATATCCTTAAGGGGGGGATACCCCAATGGGGGCCTTTCCAGTGGCCGAAGCCATTGTTGACCCGGCCCTTGAGCTATAGCAGTGCCCTGCTTCTTGCCTGGCTCTGTCTGCCTGCGTGGCTCACAAATACACTGTACCTATGGGGTCCTTGGTAGGCTTCACTGAGCATCCCTCAGCCAAGAGGCTTGTGACTGCCTCAGTGTTTCAGCGCATGGGTAGCTCAGTGGATACTGACTGCCCTCCGGACAAGGAGTCCAAAAATATGGACCATTTTGCCCGGAAGGTATATGCGGCCTCATCCTTGGGCCTTCGTCAGGCCAGCTCAGCAGTGATCATGGCATACTTCTCTCACACCCTCTTGGGGTTGCTAGATGAAATCCTCCCTCATCTCCCAGTGGACATGCAGACCACGGTTAAGCAAGTCCATGACCAGGGCCATGCTGTTGCAAAACAGCAGCTCCAGACGGCTCTGGACATTGGAGATTCCTGTGCCCATTCTCTAGCAGCTGCAGTGGCCACTCACCACAGGGCGTGGCTGAGATTATCTTCCTTTCTGGTGGATACTCAGCACAAGCTAGCTGACGTGCCCTTCCTTGGCACTGATCTTTTCAGTCCGGGAGTGGCAGGTCACCTTCAATGCATTGAGCAGTCCAGTGCCATCTTGGATGCCATTTCTGCTAAGGGTTCTTTGGGCAAGAACCAGCAGAAGAGTAAGAAGAAGCCCTTTTGGCACTCTTCCCCTGCGGTTAGGCAGCCGCCCTTCCAGGGAGGTCAGCAGCATCAGCAGCAACAGCAGGCTCAAGCTTGGTGCCCTAGGCCCAAGCAGGGTCCCCAACAGCCCCGCAAAGGAGGCTGAGGTGCCGGTCCAGGAACCTCCTCCTTCTCTAAGACTGCACAGTGACAGGTCGGGGGTGGCCAACCCTACCCCCATCACGCTAGTTCTGGGTCCTCCCGTGGGGGTCCGGCTCCACCACTTTCTTTCCGCCTGGTCCGGTTTCACTTTGGACAGGTGGGTCCTCGAAGTGGTCGGTTGGGGACTGCCTCTAGAGTTTGAGCAGTAACCTCCTTGCCAAGCCCGTGCCCCACAGGAGGAAAGGATCTCAGTTGGCGCTCAGTCAGCCCTTCAGGATGACATTGCTTAGCTCCTCCACAAGGAGGCGGTAGCTTCAGTGCTGGATCCTCCTACAGACCCAGGCTTCATGTCCAGGTACTTCCTGATGCCCAAGCTGATGGGGGGCTGGCACCCCATACTAGATCTCCACAACCTGAATCAGTATCTCAGGTCTCGCACCTTCCAGATGGTAACTCTGAACCAGATCTTACCATCTCTAGAGCAAAACATGTGGTTCTGTTCACTGGATCTACAAGACACGTTTTTTCATGTCCCAATCCGTCTGTCCCACTAGCGGTTCCTCTGCTTTAGGGTCGAAGGGACCCTGTACAAGTTCTGAGCCATGCCGTTCGGCCTGTCATCAGCCCCTTGGGTCTTCACCAAATGCATTGCAGTGGTGGCAGCCCACCTATGGTGTCAAGGGGTTCGTATATACCCCTACCTCAATGATTGGCTCCTGGCGGGTTCCTCCCTGCAGGAGGTGCAGAGGTCCAGGGACCTGGCCCTCCAAACCTGTTCCCGCTTAGGCCTCCTGATCAATGAGGCCAAGTCAGAACTCATGCCTTCTCAGGTGATGGGCTTTATTGGGGCAGAGCTCGACTCTCGTCAAGCAAGAGTCCGGCTTCCGGTGGACAGGGTGGAGGTTCTTTCCTCCGTTGCCCAATCATTTCTGGTTGGGCGCTTGTGCTCTGCCCAGGACTTCCTGTGCCTTCTGGGTTGCATGACGGCGTGCACCTCAGTGGTCCATTGGGCCATGTTGCACATGCTTCCCCTCCAGTGGGAGCTGGCCACTCAGTGGACTCAGCATCAGGGTCTTTTCAACCAGCTGGTCGCTGTCACCCAGAAGATGTGGGACACTCTCCAATGGTGGACTGTCCCAAGTCATCTGCAGGAAGGGATTCTGTTTGTCCGCCCCAAGCCGACGGTCGTTCTTACAACCGATGCCTCTCTCATGGGCTGGGGAGCCCACATGGGGGACCACAGAGCCCACAGGTTCTGGACCCCTGAGGAGTCCCGTTGCCACATCAACCTGTTGGAGCTCAGAGCAGTCAGACTGGCACTGTCAGCTTTCGCTCCTCAGTTCTGGGGTAAAGTGGTTCAAGTCCAGACGGACAATACCACGATCATGTATTACCTCAACAAACAGGGTGGCATGCACTCCCATCTGCTGTGCAAGGAGGCGCTCCGGATCTGGACCTTCGTCAGCCAGTTGGAGGCGGATCTCCTTGCCATCCATGTGGCAGGAGTCTCAAACCAACTGGCGGATGTTCTCAGCTGCATAAGCCAAACATCCCACGAGTGGTCTCTCCATCCAGAGGTAGCTTACAGTCTGTTCTTCTGTTGGGGCAAACCGTTGGTAGACCGGTTTGCCTCCAGGGAGAACACCAAGCTGAGGCTGTACCATGCCTGCCTCCCTCAGCAGTGCTCACTGCAGGGGGATGCCTTTTCGAGGCCGTGATCCCCAGGCCTCCTCTGTGCCTTCCATGGTTCAGAGTAGGAGAATGCGGTGAGAGTTGGACCTGATGACCACATGGCATACCCAAATGCCTCTTGTTGCGTGTAGTATGGGGGTGGGGGTGGGGTGGTAACCCTAACATCAAATTTATAAACTTTTGTCACTGTGACATCAACCCTAACCGATGCATTAATGGAGTTTTTTTGTAATGAATTCCTCTTCTTTTTGAGAAAGTGTAATGTAAGTGATTAGTGTTATGTGTATGTGTTTGTGGGAGTGCTGGCCCTCCAGACCATGCACTTCCTTCACACTGCCCAGTTTTGCATAATGGTATGCATATGTGGAAGCACGGACCCTCTGGGACCTGTGCACCCACTTATACATAACTACGGAGCCATACAGCAGTCCTGTAGTGTTGAAAAGGAACCCTTGTAACATTAATTTGCCAATATCTCAGTAACTGTAACAACTATGAAAAATATTCAACTGCAGTTGTAATCATGACTTTGAAAGCTCCAAGCGAGTCTTTGGGGAAAAATCCATATCTCCAATCGTTTTCAAGATATGGGTGCCAAAAAGCACTGCGGGCACCACAAGCTTACCCTTTGGGAAAATTCACAACTTTGGAGTGCTGTAGCTCTGGAACTGGTGTAATTCTTTTTAGCAAACCAGCAAGGGGAATGTTTGTGGTGCAAGGGCTTGCCACCCTGCAAATTTCAGCCCAAAGGTCCAAACCATGTTGTGGCAGTGAGGTGGCAAAGTTTTGTGATAGACGCAGGACTGTCAGTGCGAACTGTATTTTGTAAATATAATTCGAGTGGTAATTAGAAAATCATTCACACTGTGTTTTGAAATACAGTTCGAATGGTAATTAGAAAAAAAAAATTTGCACTGTATTTTGAAAATACAGTGTGAACACTAATTAGAAAAAACATTCACAGTGTAAAAATATAGTTTGCAGTGCTTGTCCTGCAACCCAGAACATTTTATTTATTTATTTTTTGTGGACTTTCTTTATGACTGTCCCCATGGAACTTTCTCAGGCAGACCTCACTCACCACAACTGCTCTGCCACATGGCTGAACCTCGCTTTGCCAGAAAATTGGGGACAGACACACCTCCACCCTACCCCAATTCGATGACCCCTACTTAGTGCACAGGACCCAAGGCAAGCTGGGGAATCAAGAGAGCTGGTAAGACAAATCCAGTGTTGGGTGTGTGGTGGCAGGTACTGGAGGTTGCCATCGCCTATCTGTGGGACCGGGGTTATTCTGTTGGTGCGTGTTCCCGGAGTACAGATGTGTAATGATGCCCTACATGCAACAAGTGCGCAGACACACATAAGGTGTCTGTGGCTGCTCCAACCCCAGATGGACGTGCCACAAGGTGTGCCATTCTCAGTCAGTACCAGGAGTCACCAGCACCATGGCAAGCACACTGACTGTTCTAAATTAACATTCAAAATCCACACACAACAATAATCACTCGATGATATGAGCAAAGAAGGGTTTCCTACAATTGATGTAGTAAATTTTGAGCAACAAAGTGACAAAAAAAAAACATTTTAAACAGCTTTTAGATGTTTTGAATCCTAGAGCTCTGAGAGCAACCTGTCTGTAGCTACCACTACACACACACTACCCAGGCCAGAACTGAGGTTGTGCAGAACAATCTAGAGCCCATGTGACCTGCAATCCCATGAATCACTGCAGAATTTCATTTGGAGCTCAATTACAAGGCGAAGTAAGGTGAATTACATTGATTTCAATGTACTTCACTTTAAAATTGGTGGAGAAGTGGTTTGGGGAAGGTGGAATAACGCAAAGTCATTGGTTTCAATGGACTTCGCATTCCTCATTATGAAGTGAAGTACTCTGTTTCACATTGTCGAGTATCCACGGGTTCCACGTTACTCCATGAATCACTTTGTGGAGTGAATTGGGGCCACTTCGCCCACCACTACTCATAGTACTGTAACTCACATGCTGTACAGAAAGGAACGCAAATGCCTATGGCTGTACTTCCCCAATGAGCTGCAGCACAAAACTCCCCGACTTAAAAACACGTAATAATGGGTACAATGGTGGGGTGGTGAAGCCTGGAGAGATACTACAAAACAGGCTTACAATACATCCAAGTAACTAGTAAAAAAATGAATGTTGTGATTCGTGACGTGATCGTGAATCATGATTTGTGACTGCATTTGTGACTGTGATAATGAAGAACGTGATTCAGTGTCGATGGTGTGAGATAACCAATATGAAACTGTATTGGGAATGCGAATGCCTACGGCTATACTTCCCCAATGAGTTGTAACTTAAAACCCCTAGACTTAAAAACTCGTATCAATGAGTACAATGGTGGGGTGGTGAAGCCTGGAGAGACACTACAAAACAAACTTACAATACATCCAAGTAACTAGAAAAAAATTTTATGTTGTGATTCGTAACGTGATCGTGAATCGTGATTTGTGACTGCATTTGTGACCGTGATGATGAAGAATGTAATTTGTATCATGAGTGACTCGTGATGATGGTCCTGACTTAAAAACGCATATTAATGAGTACAATGTTCATGCAGAATTATGCACCACACTTGTCCAGTACTCTGAAGGAAGCCAAAGAAATAACTGTGACTTAAGTTACAAATGGAGATTGGGCCCTAAAGAGATGCAAATGCATAGACAGATTAAGATTGCGCTGTGCACTGAAGAGATGCAGACACAAAGGCACAACACCTAACCAGTGCTCACCATCAGAAATTCAAATCTGAAAAGAATACCTTTACCAGTTGGGGTGGGCCGTGGGAGGGCGGGCAGTGTACAGCACTGCTGCAGTAACTGTCACTAGTACTAGTACCAGTAAAGACACCACAGAGAAGTACAAAAATCACACAGCTGCAGTGGATAGGTTCACATTGCTGAAATTATTATGTGGCACAATAAAAGGTGTCTGATTTCATGACACGCGTCACACACATACTCACACACACTAAGTAATGCATAGCAAATTGCAAACTTCAGTAATATAACCACATTTTTTTTTTTTTGAAATCTCTTTTGTTTTTATCTCCTGATCGCCCCGTTGTTCCACTCCTTCAGGCGCACTCATGCCACTCACCCGACACACACTGAGTCTGCCCCTAGAGTGCCCCTGGTGACTCCTACCTTCCTCCCTCCATGGAGCACCTCGCACAGTGGAGTCTGCCTGTGATTCCTGGATTGGGTGGCTGGAGTAGCCATCATCTAGGAATGGCAAGGTGGTTTCCACTTTTTCTGTGCTTCCCTTCTATCCCTTCCCGAGGATGCTGGCTAAGGCGGAACGTACTTACACACGCCTGCCAAGTGCCTTACAGCATCCTCCCCTCCCCGACTCCCCCCATGCAGGAGCCACCAGTGCCCCTAGAGTCGGTGCTTCCACCGGCCCTCATGGATGTCGGGTGCACCCCTGGTAACCCTCTCGAAGGATGAGAGCATCCATTGGGACACTCAATCCTCCTTCCCCCGCCGACCCCCGACAACCCGAGTCCGTACACAAACTCAGGTTGCTGGCGTGGTGCGAGGTGTGGAGTCCAGCGCCTCAACCCTCAGCGCCACTGGGCCAGCTATAACCATATATTTTAAACAAACTGAAATTATGCACTGCTGCACCACAGCAATCAGCAAAAAAATGACATGAATTATTGAAACTATTACTGTGTGTACATTAACACAGTTGTACAAGACAAATATCACCAAAACAGAAAACACTGTCTTTTTCTCCAAGTTAATCTAACAACTACACCACAGATACACCCCTTCCCCAAACACACTTCCACTGTCTCTCAGTACACAGACTGAATGTTGTACATTAACATTCAAAATCCATACACAAACAATAAACGCTCGATGATATGAGCACAGGAGGGTTTCCTATAATCGATGAAGTAAAGTTTCAGCAAAAAAAATTACAAAAAAAGGCTTTTTAACAGTTTTTAGAAGGTTTGAATCGCAGAGAACTCTCAGAGCAGATTGTCTCCTATAGCTTCCTACACACACTACTCCAAACTGAGGCTGCGCAGAACAATTTAGAGCCCATGTGACCTGACATCCCATGAATCACTGCAAAATTTGCCTTTGTAGCTTAAAAACAAGGCCAAGTGAGGCATAGTACATTGTTTCCAATGTACTTCGACTTAAGAACTGGTGGAGTAGTGGTTTTGGGAAGGCTGAATGTATGAAGTCATTGTTTTCAATGGACTTTCTGCGTTACCCATTAACAACATAAAGTACTCCACTTTGCATTGTGGAGCACTCCGCAAATTCACCTTCACTCTGCGAATCACTTCGTGGAACGAATTGGAGCCACTTCGCCCATCTCTAGGTCTGTGCTGTTGTGAAGTATTTGTTTAAGTTGGCTCTAGTGTGTTAACTTCAGAACTATAAATGTTATTAGTTAGTAGTGCAGGTTAAACAAATATCACAGTACCTGATGTACTCTGCCACTTCCTCAGCAAGTGGGAGCAGCAGCGGCTCTGACCACAAATGGTTACCAGGGCACAGCCAGGGCACAACAGATGGTAGCCAGGGCACTTATATATTGTTACTATGGGGGACTCTCTGCACCATATGGGGCACCAACTGGGCACAGCATTTTTTCACCAGGGCACGTGCCCTGGCAGACCCTGGTGTAGAGCCGCCACTGAGTGGGAGCAGTGGTAGATAAATTACCATTCATTTCTATGGCATAATACAGCTCTGTCATTAGCTAAAATATGATATGATGTCATCAATAACATCATATACTGAGCATAGAGGAGTTTGGGATATAAAAGGAGGGGAAGGAAAGCAGGTGCCATGGAAAAAACTGTAAATGTTAATAAAGAATCATCAAGAATGGTGAATTCTGTGGCACTGCAGACATTCTGCGGTAGGTTTATTTATTTATTTACTTATTCAGGTATCGGAATTACACACCTTTGAGTCATACACTCATTTCCAAAGGCTCCACGTTAGTTACATAGTACAAGACATTAAAGCAGTTACAGAGTGTACAATTAGACTTAGGGGGATGTGGCCTATACAAAGAGTTAGCTAAGCAGGGTGAGGGAGCATAGTTATGTAGATACAACTATATTCACAACTCAGGAAGATGCAACCTATGCAAATAGTTAGTTAAGCATTGTCCCTCTTACAAGGGACCAGTCATTTGACAGGAGGGAAACTGCAGTCAGGAGAGATCAGACTTTGTCAAAGCAATATTCACAGGTAGCATGTGTGATTACAGGCTCAGGCTATCGGGGTAGGTTGAAAGTTCTGTGCAAAATTCTGTGGCCGCAGAATTCCAGGGGCCTTGGGAGTTCATTTAATGGACTAGACCATCCACTCGGGAATTACAAATAGCCAGTTGGATTTCAGAACATTTGGATTTTGGGTTTGTTTGCAACAAAGCATAACCTGTTTAATTGCTAAATGCACCACCACTGGCCAACCACATGCAATGTCATTGGGCCAATACCATTTCCATGGCTGGTTACTCAATGAAGCACCAGGAGATCCCTATTTGTAACTGAAGTATGTTCATTGGTAACAGTGGGGAGAGGGGTAGTACCCATTAGTACGACTGAGAAAAGCATCAGTTACTGTGCAAGTGTAGTTTGGGGAAGGCAACCTATTTTGGGGTAAGCCTATAAGGGCAGTGCAAGCCCAGCCTAGATTGTATACTTATTTATTTATTTATTTTTAGTTCTATTTTCAGCTCCCTGGCAAGTATGGGGATCTACCCTATATCAGCCTTGGGCCCCACCCCCAAGTTGCCAGCTACCTGGCTGTGGAGGACCATGACGTAACCCTCATGACAGGGTTCCCCAAAGGGAAGGACCAATATAACCCTTGGATCCCAACCAAGTTGTAAGCTGTGGCATTATTTCAGAGCAATGGCTTCCCAGGACTCCTCAGCTTCATTGTATTGCCTTGCTGCAGGGATTTTTGATATGTTTCAGTGTGCAATGATGTCCGGGGCACGCCATGCATGCTTCAGTGCATGACTGCACCAGTGTCCATGGAGCCCCAGTCCCACATGCACAGTAGGTGTCTGGCTCACTGACTTCTGCCTGTCACCAGGTGTCAGACCTTCACTGACATCCTCACCCCACCCTCCCTGGAGGAGGAGGAGGTAGTCCAACAGACAGAGGCTCACCCTCCTTCCCCCAGCCGACCCTCCAATGCTCCAGGCTTGTTCCTGAACCTGGGATGTTGGTGCTACTACTTGCACCAGCAGACCAGCTTATTGTATGCATTATTTAACTACACCTGAAAGGGCAACCAAAGAGTGGTCCTATGTTATTATAGGCCAGGCCCGGATGGGCACTAAAGAACCAGTTATGGACTATACTGACCTACCTCTTTGCTAACCCCATTTTTTCCTTTTAGGGTCTGTGCCTAACCCTAGCTAAAACCTTTGTTATTTTGTTTGCAACTAGTATCTATGTGCATATCATTTTAAAGTGACATGTTGCCTGCTCTGTGGGAATTATAACTGCATTAAGTGATGCATGGGTTGGTTGTTCCTGTGGGGTGGTACTGTGTCTCAACAAGTGGTACTGTACTTATACCACGACCACTTAAATCTTTCTCTGTGTGGAGGCACCACACTATTTATTTATAATTTTGGCTGCAACCCCCCCAACTAGGAGTTTAATGAACCCAATCTCCTCAACCTTGTTGAGCCCATAAGGTAGGGGTAGCCACTTCAACATTAACAGCAACACTGGCATCGCACTAAAATGAATTATAATATCAAAACAAATGCTTGCACACATAAAAGATTACAGTGAAACTGGCAGCAGTTTTGTGAACAAATGTTTGTCCTTACTCTGTACCAGAAGCCTTTGAAAAATTATTAAACATCTGTCCTTTTTGCTGCTCCGTGGTCATGGAAAATCCACAGTCAGCAACTGCACACCTGTGCAGGGCTAAAATATCAGCTAGTTAGTGAAACATGATTACAGACAATGTAACGTCTTTTATTCTCTCCTCAAATGAAGGTTGCCTGAATGTAAAGACTCAGAGATACAGTAAATAGTAAACCTTCAAATAGCGGTCAACTAATCAGCTTGTCAAGTTTGCTCATTTAAAACTGTAGAAGTTGCTTCATCTTTTTAAATGGTTGGTTTGTTTTGCTTCCAGCTTTAATGTAGTTTTTCTGGCTTTGATCATGCATCTTGTACCCCCATTTTCTTCCCCTCAGCCAACAGCCTTCCATCTCCCCAAGCCCATATGTCTGTGGTGGGAATTAGGGTTGTCAGAATGAGTTCTAAAAAGATTAGAACCCAGGAATTCAAGTTCTAATTTAGAACTAGAACACCTATGGTTTCTAAGTATTAAAGGTTCTAAATACTAAATAAAATGTAGTTGTGTTTTTTTGGGGGGCCAGACTTTTCAAAAACAGGAGATGCCAGCCTGGAAAACATAAAGGATAGCATGCGATACTATCAGCAACAAGCATGTGTAGCCATCGAGAGGTAGCCATGGTGACTGTTTAAACCTAGAGAGTGAAGCTCTTATGCAGATGTGGCAAACACATAAAACTGTGATGCTTGGCATTTGCAATTTGAAAGGCACAATATGTTTCTCTTTTCTGCATGTGTGGTGAAACAATATTACTGCTATGCTGAGAGGGCAGATCTTTTATTGATTTTGTTTGTCCTCTCAGTCTCTTTATCTATTCTTTCTCTTCACTGCTGTACACAAAAGAGTTCTGAGTTCTAAAGAAGATCAGAACCCTAGAACTATTTGCAAAGTTCTAGACCAGAACCCAAAAAGTCAGTGGGTTTTGGCAACTGTAGTAGGAACCCTTCATGTATTCAATGTACTGCCAACCTCTGCTCAGCATCCCTCTTTGAAGCCCCTGACCATAACCCTCAGCTTATTCTCTGTCGCTGGGATCCTCATACATGGAACCGTCCTGGATTTCACAGCTGGTCTGACCCTCCCAGTTTTCCAAACTGGGGAAACATATGCTTTTCAATGGTTGAAGTCCATAAGGAGGACCCAGCAAGGCTCAGGTGTAATTGGTAGGGCCCTGCTATGGTGTGAGGGGTGCGTTCATCTGCCTGAGGCCACTGTGGTGTTTTTGCCTCTATGTCCCTCCCCTTGTCCCACCCCCTAAGGTACGATTCTGAGAAATGACCTAGCCAACAGTCTAGCAGGACTGCTGTAAGGACAGATGAGCTTACTCTTCCTTTAGAACTCATGTACCAGCAATGGTCTGATCATGCACTGCCCTCTGCATCGCTCAGCGGGTCACTGGGTGAAGGTTGATATAAGGCTGCTCTGGTGGGACCACTTTGTTCTGTACTGCACAACACCCCTTCCTTGGGCCACCAAGAGGCAGTCTTCCAACAGAAGAAGGTGCCCTCCCTCCCTGTAGCAGGAGAGGAAGCCTGAACCATGCCTCAGCAGTCAAAACCAGATGTCCCAAGCTTGGGGCATAACCCTGGGTCAGTTGAATGGCAAGTGGTAGCCCTACTGCTGTGCTAGGTGTCCCACCATTGCTCTCAGTTAATGCTTGTTTTTGTTCTGCAGAAAATAATGTCTGTAATTCTAATTAAAATACAGCTAGTCAGCCACTCTGCCCCTTTGCACTCTTAGTGTCCTCACTTATAGACTGGAAATCCAACTGCTGATGCAGAAAATACCTGCTGGCATTAGTGTCATTGGTATAATTGCCAGTAGCTAAATAAAGTGGCCCAAATAATATTATTGTAACGAGATTAAAAAAGGTGTAAACCCAGACCAGGTGCTTCTTTACCAAATGCAGCCTGTCGTATATTAGAAAGGGTTACAACAGGACAGAGGGACATGCCCTAAAGCTCAGAAGTGGAAAGTTTATGGGTAATGTTAGGAGACACTTCTTCTCCTAGAGGGTGAACCTGTGGAATGGCCTACTAGCAGAGACGGTGGACATGAAGACAGTACATGCTTTCAGGGTAAGCCTAGACAAAGTTCTTTTACCAGAGGAATTATGGATACTCAGAGTAGTCAGGTGAGTACAGAATCCCTACACATGGTTACATGTGGCCCTCGCACTAAGGATACGTGCAAAGGACAGCATTAACTGGAGTCTGCCAGGAGTCAGCTGAGAAGACAGCAAACAGTCAGGACCCCTGTCCGACTGATCCCAGGTGCACCTGTGTTGTTCTAGTGCTGTACTTTAGTACTGCACTTTGGGGGCTACTGCTAATCATTTGATGGGTTAGTGTAATTGTGGGTTTAGGGGCATGTTGTTAAAATGCTTGCTGTTAAACTGTTGCTGGGTATCAGTTATATTTTTGGGTTTAGGGGCTTGCTGTTAAACTGGTGCTGGGTATTGGTGTGTTGGTTTGTGGGTTTAGGTGCTTGCTGTTAAACTGTTGTTGGATATTGGTGTTTCTGGATTTAGGAGTGTATAGTGAAACTGTTGCTGGATATTGGTGAGTTTCTGGATTTAGGAGTGTACAGTGAAACTGTTGTTGGATATTAGTGTGTTTTTGGATTTAGGAGTGTACAATGAAACTGTTGCTGGGTATTGGTGTGTTGGTTTGTTTGTGGGTTTAGGGGCTTGCTGTTAAACTGTGCTGGGTATCAGTGTGTTTCTGGGTTTAGGAGTGTACAGTGAAACTGTTGCTGGGTATTGGTGTGTTGGTTTGTTTGTGGGTTTAGGGGCTTGCTGTTAAACTGTTGCTGGGTATCAGTGTGTTTCTGGGTTTAGGAGTGTGCTGCTAAAATGCTGCTAGGTACTGGTGTGTTGTAGGTTTAGGGAATTGGTGTTAAACTGTTGTTGGGTATTAGTGTGCTTGTGGGTTTAGGGGCTTGCTGTTAAATGGTTGCTGAGTATTATTGTTTTCTAAGTTTAGGGGCTTGCTGTTAAACGGTCGCTGGGTATTAGTATGTTTGTTTGTTCAATCTTTGATTGCAATACCTTTGAGCGCAAGGTGGCTCATTTACAAAGGTTCCACGTTCATAGGGAAGGGTGAACAAACATACAAAGGAGACAAAACAAAGTTTCAAACAGTCAACAATAGTGACATACTTTGCATCTAGATTTAAAAGTGTAGATTGGGAGATAAACAAAGTGATGTGGGGAGAGGAGGTAAGCAACAGAACAAAGAAATTGGGGTAGGCAGCCAAAATGTCCTTGTCAAAACTTGAAATAGATAAAGATAGTGTGAGCAGGGTTCTTACAGTAGGGCGGACTGGAGGTGTTGGGGGAGATAGGAGTAGGAGGGTGAGCAAGGGTAGGAAAGGTACTGCAATTAAAGTGAAAAAGTGAGAGTATGTGGGTTGGTTGTACCCACAGATGATGGTATTTTAGGTGTAGCAGTCACATGAACTGTTAGCCATGAGATGCTGATGGAGCATGTGTTTGAAATAATCTAGTTCTAGGTTTAGGGGTTTGATGTTAAATGGTTGATGGGTATTGTTGTGTTACAGGTTTTAGGGGCTTGCTGTTAAACTGTTACTGGGTACAACTGTGTTTCTGCATTTAGGGGCTTGCTGTTAAACAGTTGCAGGGTATTGTAGTTTGGGGTTAGGGGCTTGTTGTTAAACTGTTACTGGGTGTTAATAGGCTAACCATACTAGGATCTGGGGCAGGAGGGCAGGAAGCACAAGAAGAGCAAGAAAAAGAAAATGTAGGGAGAGGTGCAATGCAGTCTCTGGGCAGAAGAAGCGGGTCTCTAGGCTCCAAGCACACTGGCTGAGAGTCAGGAGAATATTGCTAGATTCAAGGTTGCACTGACTAACAGATGGGGGACTGTCTCTCCCACTCAGGGGCCACCAGGCCAGACACCACTGCCTCAAAGGATGCCAGGAGGGAGGAGCGGTTGGACTACAGTGGGCTCAAGAAGAGTGGGGGTGGTGGGATCTGGAAGGCTGGGAGGAGCAAGTAACAGGCACATTCCTCAACCAGTAACACTAAGAAATTCCTATGCTGTTCTGGTGGAGTGGGACTGCCAAGAAGGGGCAGCCGAGGTAGTGGACAGTGAGGATATGGGGGCCCTCCCTACTGGAGTCCCCAGGGGTGAGGAAGGAGCACCCTGGAGAAGGAGGAAGCAACTTCTGGTGGGGGGACTCCATTGTTAGGGGGATAGAGTTGGAGGAAGGGAAGGGGTAGAGAGGGAAGTAAAGTGCCTGCCTGATGCAATGGCTCAGAGGGATGGGAAGCATATCCAACAGATTGCGAGGGTCATAGGTAGGAAGGGGGAGCTGGATGTCATTGTCCACCTGAGGATGAATGACGTAGCTATGGATGGCACAGGAGCAGTGAAGGGAACTGGAGAAGGGTCTTAGGCAGGTAGCATACTCGGTAGCCTTTATGGAAGTGGTGCTGTCTAATACAGAGGGAAGGAGAAGGAGTGCCACACTAAGGCCTTCAACTTGTGGTGGAAGTAATGGTGCAGACAGGAGGGGTATGGCTACATTGGGGACTGGGGGTCTACATGGAGGGATCAGAGCTTATACCAAGGGGATGGCCTGCACCCATTAAGTAGGAAAACAGCAGTTCTTAGTGAAGAGTTTAAATGTTACTTCGATGGACATTTTAAGTAGCCAAGAGGGGAAGCAGAAGACAAAGGGGAGGCAGTAACTGCCCTCCCATAGGCTGATCTAGAGAGTAGAAAAATCCTGAGAGGAGAGAATCCCATGGGTATGCAAGGCAGTCAGGCTAGCAGGGGGTTAGCGAGGGGGGGGGCACGAGGAGCGACAAAGCACAAGGGAAAGAAGGGGGAACAGCCAGGAAAAGGGGGAAATTACAAGAAAAGGACTAACAAAATCTGGAAAGCACTGTGTACTAATGCTAGAACTCTGGGAAATAAGATCCCAGACTTGGAGGCCATCATGGTGGAGGCAGACCTGGATATTGTGGCCCTTACCGAATCATGGTGCACGGACAGCCATGTCTGGGAAATGGTAATACCTGGCTACACGGTGTTTAGAAGGGAGAGGGTAGGAAGGAAAGGAGGGGGAGTGGTGCTTTATGTTAAGGAAAACATAAAAGTCATAGAGGTATAGGGAATTCCAGCGGGGGGGGGGGGTCGAGATGTTGTGGGTCATCCTCAAGTCAGAGAACAGGGCTGCTGCTAGGACAGGAGTGATCTACAGGCCTCCATCACAGGGGGAATACTCAGATAAAGAAATGCTAGACACAACTGGCAAAATAGCTGAAAAGGGGATGTGGTGCTTGTCAGAGACTTTAATCTGCTAAATGTAGATTGGAGCCTCCCTGCAGCAGTGTCAGCTAGAAGCAGAGGCGTCCTGGACTCCCTGCAGAGGGAATTCTTAAGGCAGCTAGTCAGTTAACCCACACGGGGTGGGGCAATACTGAACCTGGGGATTACTAACAGAGACAGTGTTGCAGTCATCAGGGTCATCTGGGGACCAGTGATCACTGCACTGTTTGGTTTACTATAAGAACAGCAGCAGAATCCAACCACACAAAGGTGAGGGTGCTGGATTTCAGAAGGGCTGACTTTACAAAAATAGGAGAATCTATCTGAAAGGACCTGGCAGGAGGTGATGCCCCGGGTGGTGGAGAGCAAATGGGACAGTCTAAAAGAGGGCATAGTAAAGGCAACAAGCATGTATGTCAAGCAAGTAAGTAAAGGCAGAAGGAAGAGGAGACCATCATGGTTCTCGAAGGAGGTGGCAGTAAAGGTAAAGGCAAAAAGAGTGGCATTCAGAAGGTAGAAGGAAACCCAGAGAAGGATAGGAAAGTGTATCGAGGGAAGCGGAGGGAAGCAGAGAAAGTAGTAAGGAGCACAAAGGCACAAACTAAGAATAGCACAGGCAGTATCTAAAGGGGACAAGACATTATTTAGGTATGTTAGCGAGAAAAGGAAGGCAAAGGGAGGGGTGGTACCGTTAAAGAAGGAGGAGGAGGGAGACTGTATGGAGGGGGACCAAGAGAAGGCAAACATTCTAAACAAATACTTCTGCTCCGTGTTCACAGTGGAAAGGGAAAGGGAGAGACCATGAAAAAGCACTAGGAGTTTTGAGGGGAGGAAAGTGGGCACTAGTCCCTTTTCTGAGGAGAGGGCCAGGATAGCACTCGTTAATGAGGGTGGACAAAGCCTTGGGGCCAGATGGGCTGCACTCAAGAGTTCAGAGGGAACTCAGGGAGGTACTGCTCTGCCCCTGGCAGACTTGTTTAACAGTTCACTGAAAACTGGCATGGTCCCAGAGGACTGGAGAACAGCAGACGTAGTCCCACTTCACAAACGTGCTACCAAGGAAGAGGCTTGTCATCCTAATGTCTGTGGTAGGGAAATTAATGAAAACACTATTAAAGGAAAGGATTGTGGAATACCTGGAATCCAACAGACTGCACCTTAGGCAGCATGGTTTCACAGGGGGAAGGTTGTGCCAAATAAATCTGATAAATTGTTTTGACGGGGTGACCAAGGTGTTGGATCAGGTAGGGGCAGTGGACATGGCCTACTAGTTCAGCAAGGACTTCGACATTGTTGCACATAGGAGGCTGGTAAACAAGTTGAGTAGCATAGGGGCATGCAAAAAGGTGGTGATGTGGATAAGAATCTGATTATGGGATAGGAGGCAGAGGGTGGTGGTAAATGGAGTTCACTCCGAGGAGGGGAGAGTGACCAGTAGGGTACCTCAGGGGTCAGTGCTAGGCCAGTCTCTTTAATATCTTCATTAGTGACATAGCAGAGGAGCTTGAAGGGAAGGTCTACCTCTTTGCTGATGACACCAAGATCTGCACCAGAGTGGACATTCTGGTGGGGTGCAAAGGATGATAAAAGATGTAAAATGACTGGAGGAATTGTCTAAGGTTTAGCAGCTAAGATGTAATACAAAAAAGTGCAGAATAATGTCCATGGGCCACAGGAACCTGGGGATTGAGTACAAAATGGGGGGAGAGATACTTGAAATGACCAAGTGGGAAAAGGACCTGGGGGTAATCATATGTAACAAGGCAGTTGGGAGAGCTGGTGGGATGCTGGGATCGATAGGTAGGTATATCACAGCAGGAGAGGAAAGTTGTATTGCCCCATATAGGTCACTGGTAAGACCCCACCAGGAGTACTGTGTCCAGTTCTGGAGACCACAACTCAGTAAAGATATAGAGTAGAGGCAGTACAGAGGAGGGCTTCCAAGATGGCGCAAGGTCTTCAACTAATGCCCTATGGGGAGAGCCTAAAGAAGCTCAGTATGTGCACCCTGGAGGAGAGAAGAGAAGGGGAGACAGCAGGGGATATGATTGAGACCTTTAAATGCTTTACAGGGGGTGAATAAGATACAGCTGGGAGGTATTTTTCAGAGGAAAGGGTGCTTTAGAACAAGGGGTCATGATATGAAGCTGGAGGGGGCTAAATTCAGGAGAGATGTTAGGAAGTACTTCTTCACAAAATGGGTGGTGGATGCCTTGAACAGCCTTCCAGAGGAGGCGGTGTGGGTGAAAACAGTGGTGAGATTCAAAAAAGCCTAGGATAGGCACAAGGGAATCATTGACGAAAGGAAGAAGGTGAAAGAGAGAGTGCCATAGACCAAGCAGGGTCTGCGGCATAAGTGATCACAATAAAAATGTATAGATTGGATGGGCTATGTGGCCCTTATCAGCCGTCAGTTTCTATGGGTGCTTTTACACACAGGTTTCGATACCGAAATGCTCATTGCCTGTGTGGCACCGTTGTAGTCTGTCCCATTACGTGCTGACCTTACACACACAGCAGTTTGTTGGAAAACCCCTCCTCAGTTTTGTATTATTTCATTCTGCTGTCCCAGAACTCCATTGAAGAGAGTGACTGCTACCGGAATGGCCATTACACAAAGCAGACTGAAACAGAACACATCGGAACAAACCGTGCCAACCAGGGAACGCGGTTTAGGCAAGCGGTCGCTGTAAAATCGGAACACATGCACTTTATACACTAACAGAGGTAATGGTAAACTGTTTCTGTAATGGTTATTCCATTACAGAACAGGCAGTGTAAAAGCACCTTATGTTGCACAGCCGACTTGACCGTCCCAGCTTATGAAGTGGTGAGGAGGGACTTGATGGACATGAGTCCCTTCTGACCTTAAAGGGGATGGGAAGTTATTTATAACTGGCAGTTGTTTATAATGTTCCGAATTTCAGAAATGCTATTCATACCCCGAAAAGATCTACATATAACTGCACCAGTACACAACGTGATGTGAAAACACGTATTTTGCATTGTTTTGTTTTAATGGGCAGCATTCTGTTGCAATCCTGTTCATAGAACCAGTAATCCGGAGTTTTAACTTTGTCAATTTGTGAACACAACTCTGAGCAAGGTTCTGATTGGTCAGCAGCTTATGTTTAGGGAGGGTAGAGCCCCGAGACATATTATCTCTTTGACATATAAATACCTTTGAAATTGTCCAACAATTGACTCTAGGAGATATGCTAAAAATGGGAGGAGTTTCATATAGAGATCTCGGACAAGGAGTGAGAAATAAAATGTTCAAGGCAACAAAAAATAACACATTTGTATATTTGGAGAGAGTTTGGTTAGAAAATGGTTATCAGATTTTTTCCTGCCTTGCACATAAGAGGCAAATTTGGCAACCTAAGACGGATGCATTGCTGGTGTCAGTGTGGGCGTTCATCTGCAACACATACACGTGTATTGCGGGGTTATAATTTGTGCTAAATTAAAGTCATATTGGTACGGAATAGAACAGACACTACACAAACTCATCTCCTCCTAGGTACCTCTCACACCCCAGCTAGCACTTTTACAGTTATTGCCCCCCACACTGAAAGCAGCAGTACTAGATTAAAATAATCTGATTTTTTGTAACAGTTTGGTCCATGTGCTCTGTTGAGCACTTACCTGGTAATCTTTCTGGTTTTCACTGTACCATCCCCTGTAATTTGCTCCTTTTTTCATAGTTTTTGTTTACATTTCTTCCCACTGCCATGTTGAACTGGAACCCTCTACTGCCCACTGTGCATGTGCATGACTCGCAGTACTACACAGGGGCATTGGGAATGCGCAGTTCAGGGTCCCATGGAAGTAGGCAAAAGACATGAGGTGACGTGAGGCGGGAGCTCGACTGCAAATTAGGCACCAGCCATATTTACTATGGATCCACAACAATGGAAATACATTTTAAATAGCTAATAAAATAAAGATCGCTAGAAAAAAGTATTTACAGATTTGGAAACTGGAACTATGGCTGCATGCTTCCAGCCAAAATGCAGAATTTTGATAATCATTCCTGATTATCCAGTACTATTGCTTTAGAGATAAGTATTTGTGGGATCAATTCTGCCTTTGGCCAACAGCAGCAAAGAAGGCAGTTACTAGATGCTGGTTTTAAACTGCACCCTCCCCAATCAATACAGGAATGGAAACATGTCCCAAAAATATATATGATGGAAAAAATTGTAGCAGCTATGACTCTGCAGATGGATACCTTTAATAATGTATGGAGTAACTGTATGACGTGGGTTATGTGACACTGCTGTGATATCATACCTTTGCATAGAAGAGTCATCAGAGGGGGAGCACAGAGGAGGGCCCTATCAGAAGGATACTTATCTGCATATAGTTATAATATGGGGTCATATGGGTGGCTGGGGAATGATTGGTAAGGTTAACTAGTATACGGGACTACCTGTTTTACTGGATTTGTAAATGATCTTTAGTTGATGCTGAATGACTGTACAAGTTATAATGAAATTTTAGTACCACTTGGATTAGAATGTACTGTATTGTACTCCAAAAAAGTTTAACAAACTTTAAATAAAAAAAAGCTTATGTTTAACATTCTGTACACAAACCATGACATAGTTAAAAACTCCAAATTTCTGGTTCCATTGAAAGAACTGTGCATAATGTTGTCCATCAAAAGAAAACAATGGAAAACACAATTTTTCCCATCAGTACTTTCTCAGGTGTGGATAAATATGGATCATTTGAATGTATGAATTTCATTTCTGTATACAGGAACATCAGTAACTGCTGCCAGTTAACACTCGGTTCCTGTCCTCTTTAAATGACCATATTATTGTGCTCCATTTCCTGAACTGAGGGAATCATATAATAGACTTCCTTGTTCAGGCTTTTGCCATGGCCAAGGTACATCGAAGAATTAAATCATGCAATCCTGCGGTGAAAATACAAAACAAAAAGCAAGTTATACATACTATAGCAACCAGTAGAAAGGTCCCCCATCAGAGGGTGTATGAGAGCGAATTATGTTCAGTAATTCCTTTAATACTGTACTTAGTAATCCCCTCTGAGTCTTTCTTTCTTTCTTTCTTTCTTTCTTTCTTTCTTTCTTTCTTGTTTCATCAGGAATGACATATTGAGCTATTAAATGCTCATTTCCAGATGCGTCCTGGGGGTGGGGGGAACAGAAGTTCAAGTAAAAATAATCATAACAATAAATTATATAGTACAGGAGGCTAACATTTGCAATAGAAAACAATTAGATAAATTGTACAGTGTTTAACTGAGCAGTAGCAATAGGCAATTCATTGAAGGAACAGGGTGGGGGGACTTGCTCAATGGGTTTAAAGATGATACATTTCAAAGTGTGAGGCAACACAGGGCAGTTGCTGTAGGGTGGAGAAGGAAACAAAAGGAGGGAGGTAAGAAAGGTGAAGAAGAGGGGGATGGGAGTAGGATGGAGTAGGGAGGTAATTGAGAAGAGGAGGAGGAGGGACATGTAACAGTTGCAGTTGCAGGACTGAGAGGTGAAGTCATGAAGAAGGGAGGAGAGAGAGAGAGAGAGAGAGAGAGTGCTGGAATGAGGAGGAGTGAATGGTTAAGGGAAGAGAATTCCAGAGTTTGGGGAAGTGGTAGGAGAAAGCAGCCTGGCCAGCAAGGGATTTCCTTCAAAGGAGAGCAAAGGAACACTAGCTAAAGTTATGAAGGGAGTAAGAGGCAAGCTAAGAGGGGAGGGAGGCAAGCCAGAATTTTGAGAGAAAGGAGGCACAATAAGTGAGAGCGAGGAACAATTGTGGGTGCAAGGTGGGCAGTCCAAACTAAACTGGCAGAAGGAGTGAAAAAGGGTTTCCAGTCTAGCAAGGGTGGTCACTGGCACAGCACTGTAGAAAATGTCACCATAGTCAAAAATTGGAATAAACGTTTCTAGGGACGTGGATATGGTGTACTTATCCTCACTTCTGTCAGGATCCTTTCTGTTTAAGAAGAGGCCAGAAAGTCTTTAAGCTGGCTTCTCTCACCCATCTGGGTGGTATCCTTTTCAGTACCGCCCAATGACATCAGATCTTTCTTTCCACTGGAAGTTCAGGTTCCCTTCCCCACAGCTCCGCACTAGGTGGAGGCCCTAATTTCTACAGAAACATTTTTGGTTTCTGAGAGTTCAGCTTTCCTACTATTCAGTGCCTCTTTATTCACAAATGGAACACGAGAACTCCAAAACTGGTCCAGGCTTCAAGCGGTGCTCTGTGTGCAATCAGAAGATGTTGCGCACTGATCCACACTCTGTATACGTGTACTGCCTCGGGGTTCAGCATGACCCTCAGGCTTGCAGCTTGTGCCAGACCCTTCTATCCTGCACTTTGGAGGACCATTATGCCCACCTCATTTTAGGCCACTCTGATCAGCAGGACATGCCTGTTAAACCTTATGATGTCTGCTGGGTGGTCTCGGTGGCTCCAGGTTCTGCCAAGCAGCTTGCCATCTTCAAAGAAGCTGCTGCTCAGGTCGCTTCTGGCTCTTCTGTGTCTGCCTTCGGTTTGGCAGGCATGGGCATCTGTTTTACCAGGGCATTCTGGTACTTGTGTCAGTCCCTTCCTACTCTCAGGGATGGCCCTCCTGAAGGTCTAAGTCACAAGACAAGTCAAAAAAGTCCCTCTGTAGGTCAAGGGATCAAGAACAGTCTCATTCATCTCATTCCCATGCTTCTGCAGCCTTGACAACTGTCAAAACATCAGCTTTGGCTGACACTTCTGTCCAAGTCCAGGCCGATAGCCCAACAGAAACCCCATCTGGCTTGAGGGTCATGATGTGGGCCAACCAGTCGGTGGAGATTTATCTTGACTCAGTCAACCCATTGTCACCAGCCGAAGGGGAGGACTACTTTTCCAGGACTCTGGTCCTGGCCATGTCTTAAGAGGGGCTGGATCAGGTTGCCGATCTGGTTCCTTCCCCTCGGGTGATTGAGTCCTTGGGGGTCCATAGGCATCCTCCACCTTCCCCTGCCTCTCCTCTCTGTCACCCGGCAAGTCATTGGTTGCATTCAAGGTCCCAGTCAACTTCTCAGTCAAGATCGAGATACTCCCAACATTCTTGGTGGTCCCACTCTTGGCTGTCAGCCAAGAGGCGCAGTCATCACTCCTTGTCCTCTTCCTCATCTTTAGGCAAGGACCGGCTCTGCCGTAAAATGCAGCACCAGTACGAGGAGCTCATGTGGAGGCTGTGGATCCTCAGTTAAGGCAATATTCCACAGCTGGTTCTGTCTCTCCCTTGGTTGCCTCTGCTGTGGTTTACCTGGCTTCACCGATGCCAGCCTCTACACCGATTCGGGTGGAGCCACTCCCTCCGCAGTCTAGCATGGAGCCCTTTCCAAGGCTGCACAACCCTTTACAAGTCTCCCTGGGAGGCTTTTGGTGCAGTTTATGCATTCTGATGAGCCTCACATTGTCAGCAGGGAAAAAGAGATGGCAGTATTCAAGGAATCCTCTGACTAAGAGGGATATTCAATGAACTCTTCCTGGACACCGGGTTTTGACAGAGAGTCTGAAGGGTAGGTTTTCTGAGCTTGGACCTGTTTCCTTCAGGGCCTTGTTCCATCTGATCTCTGAATCCATTTATTTATGTATTTATTTATTTTCACTTTGGTAACCCAGTAAGTGCACTGGCACCAAGTGCCTTTTTCAGTCATGACCCCAGCGCAATTGCACAGACATTTGAGGATATACATGCAAATGTTTGGGTGGTTGTTACAGAAAAAGAAGCACACATAGATTGTTTAAAAATGACATACTTAATTACATACAGAATAATAGAAAGCACAGCTGATTAGTGCAGACACTATACTGAGTGCAGATGCATAGGAGTATGAACATAGGGTATTTACACAAAGCAGTCACAGACACTGAGCGATAGATAAAATTCTTTCAGATTGCTTGAGAAAGCAGAGACAGTTGGTGATTCTCTAACGAGGGAGGGATTGTATTCCATATTGGGGAGGCATGGTAGCTGAAGGAGTGTTGTCCAGTGTGTTTTTGGAAAAAGGGAACTTTTAAGTTATTTTTCAAGGTGGATCGAAAGGAGGGCAAGTTGACAAACTTGAGTTGTTCAGCTAAATAGATATAGTTTTTAACCATAGTTCTTTTAATAAATCTGGTGAATGTTAGATTGGATTTGATCTCTGATGAGAGCCAGTTTAAAGTGTTCAGAAAAAGGCAGTGATGTGTCTTGCTATCGCTACCTATTGCAAATATGGCAGTCTTGAGATATAGAGTGTGCTTCTTCTGTATCATAGTTTTGTTAACAGCATCAGTGACCAAGGAGCCATAGACCAGTATAGGGAGCAGATTTGCCTGTGCTATTCTATGTCTGGATTTAGGTATTAGGTACTTGTGGATTCTGTACAGAGAGCCAAGTCTTTGGTGAAGCAGGTTGGTAGTATTTTGAATGTGGTTATCGAAGGTAAGGGTATGGTCTAAGTGCACTGCTAGATACTTAAAGCAGCTGACTTTTTCCAGGCAGTTCCCATTATTTTGCACTGATGCAGAACTTGGGGGCTGCGTTTTTCAGATAGTAGTTAGAACCAAACAACATTGATTGTGGTTTCGGTAGGTTTAGGACCATTTATTTTAGAATGAACCATTCCTGCAAGTTTTGAAGCTTTTTCCCAGTCCGATTGATTTTGTTGATGTCTTTGCTGTGCATGTATAGAACTGCATTGTCTGCATGGGTTACAGATTATTGGCAAATTGTTGATGAAGATTGAAAACAAAAGAGGCCCAAGTATGGAGCATTGAGGGACTCCACTAAAAATTGCATTGGTACTTGCGCCCGCATTACTGAATTTCACCCTCTGTTTTCAATGGTTCAGATAATCACTGAACTGGACCAGAGCATGGGATCCAAAGCCAAGTTCAAGTAATTTGCTAGTTAGTACGTCATGGTTGAGCAAATCAAAAGCCTTGGTCAGATCTATGAACGCAGCTCCTGTCAACAGTCCCTTATCTGTTGCCCAGTAGGTTGCGCCTGTGAATTTGACCAGGGATGTGTCAGTGCCGTGACACCTCCTGAATCCATGTTGTTCCTTGCAGATTAGATTGTGTTGTTCCAGATATTTGGTTAGTTGTGTGTGCACTATTTTCTCTTGCAGTTTGACTAGAGCTGATAAAATAGAAATTGAGCGGTAGTTTTCCAGTACCGTCTTCTTCCCTTTCTTGTTGAGTGGGACAACCATAGCTGTTTTCCACAGGTCAGGTACGGTGTGGGTCATGAAAGATAGGTGGAAGATTTTGGCTATGGGTGGGGCTATCTGAGAGGCAGCAAGTCTGAGGAACTTTGGGAGCAAACTGTCTAATCCAGCTGATTTGTCCATTTTTAGGGAGACAATTAAACAACTTCCGAACATGTGACCCTTTTGAGATGGAACTTGGGCCATTTCAGGCTCTCTGCTTCCTTAGTAGATTTAGGTTTGGAGTGTCCGGGGGTTGGGGTCTGTATTTATTCAGATTGCAGAAGAAATCATTGAAGAGGTGCACTATTTTAGGAGGTTCAGCACAGATGTCTCAGTCCGGGTCGACTGAGATAGGTGAGGATTGTATTTTGGTGTTCAGCAAAGAGTTTATGATCTGCCAAATTTTTTTAGAATCACCCAAATTTGCAGTTTGCTGTTTTTTTAAATACTGACTTTTCACCTGGTGTATTGCATGGAATCTATGGGGATCCCACTGGAACCAGTCAAAAAATGGGCTACATAGCCCCTCACAGAGATCTTGGACTGGAATGACTCCCCTGAGTTCACCTTCCCTGTGGCAGAGGCCATCCTAGGTTCATCCCAGAAGCTATGGCAACATGCTGCCTCTTGTCTAATACCCTTGGTCCACATGGACCAGAAGTATGCAGTGCCTATGAGGTCTTTGCCCAGGTTCAGTGATCATCC
Organism: Neoceratodus forsteri; assembly: GCA_016271365.2. Classification (NCBI taxonomy): domain Eukaryota; kingdom Metazoa; phylum Chordata; order Ceratodontiformes; family Ceratodontidae; genus Neoceratodus; species Neoceratodus forsteri. The sequence continues at coordinate 744,555,951 of CM057449.1, forward strand.
TTTGGCTGAAGGCTTGGTCGCGGACTCGGTATTTAGGCATAAGGGCAACATTGGGGACATTGACAAATCCACCAGCAAAGAATGCAAGAAGCTGGCCAACCCGCTGGTGCAGCAGTCGTGCTACCGCTTCTGATGCCGGAAACTGGGGGTTTGGGAATGGGCCTGGGTCATCAGAGGGCCAGCCAGGAGGAGGAGGCTTGAGCATCCGAGGAACTGCTCGTCTCCTCTGGGGGTGGGGGTACACTGATGCGGTGCACGCACGGCCTCTTGCAGTGGCTGGAGGTATGGCATGCTCAATGTCTGAACTAGGGAGGAGGCATGACAGATGCCAGTGTATTCCTTGGCATCAGCATATGTCACACCTCCAGGCAGGGGCATACATATAAAAATGTTCAGCCCTGGTGCAACACCAACAAAAGGGTCTGAACATTGACCCTCACCCTCTGGCACCACGATCTATGAGGAGGACTCCAACAAGGTTTAAGGCATGGTGCAGTGGAGCCTAGGGTGAGGGGCCCCCACCTCATCCTCTCCTGGGTGGTACAGCCATGGCTCCATGGAGGGTCCTTGGGTATTGCGGTGGCCGGTGGAGTGTGTTGGGTGACAGTACCAGAGATGAGGGGGGTAAATAGTAATTACCAGAAAAAGAAAAGAATCCAAAAAGCTCAACCAAGGGATGAATAAAGTCTATGCTGCTTCATCACTAAGGCTTTGGCAGGCCAGTGCTGCAGTCATAATGGCTAACTTCTCCCATGCTCGTCTATGCATATGGGACCAGGTTATTCCCAGGGAACATACATCTGAATTGAAGCAATTGGTTCGTAATTTGGATACTGGACTCCAGTCATCAATATCTGGATCATAGGTCTCTCCACATCTCAATTCATCGGAATGATACACAGCACACCATTTAAGACAATCAGACAAAGGATAGGTGTTGTTTGATGTCTTTTCTAAGGCAATGGTTTTCCACTTATGCTTAGCAGTGTGCAGTCCAGCAGCTGGGAAGAGGCTTCCAGAAGAGCTGCTGATCAACTGCTTTGGATCAGCCTCTTAAAGTGTCTTTCCTTTCGGCGTAAAATGAATGTGGTCATTTTCACTGCTAAACATCTCAGCCTGTTCATCTAGCAGGTTCCCATCAAGCAGCTTGTGATCAGCTGAGTAGTACAACATTTGAAGCTCCTCCATCAGGTGTTCCAGAGTCTCTCCATGGGCAAAGATACATTGTCTTCAAGCATTACATCCAGCTTCAGCCATGGAAGTGTAAGGATTTCTTTCTGTTCGTAAACCTCCAACAGATGCTCTTAGATGTATCAATGACCCAACAAACGAGAATCAGCCATGCAGTTTGCAAAGTGTTGATAAGAAATGCAGTTCTGGGAATCTATCTTGGATAAAAAGTGATCAAAACATACCTGCTTTACTCGTTCCATCTTTAGTTTCTTAGCAGAGTACATGTGTTTTATTAATTCTTTATCAGTTTTCAACTGAAAATAATAAAGAGTCCAAGGCACTGGTATGGTTCATGCCGAAGTCAGTATCTTTTGGTCAAGAAGAGACTTATGGCAGTAATGCAGGCAGACAACATGTCAGAGAAGCTGCTGGCATGCCAAACTATCAGGCTTGAAAATGATGTAATCAGGACGCAGTACAACACAGAGGTTTAGGGCTTTGAGCTGCAGACCTGTAAACCTGGGTTTGAAATGCACAGCCCCCACTTTCATACTTTGTGACCCTGAGAAAGTCACTTAACTTCCTTGTGCTCCCAGGTCACACCTGTAAACAAGCTTCAGCTTAGTGTGCCTTTCCTGGTTAACAATTTCACCTTTCACCACTTCCTGTTGGCCTTCAGCTGGCAGTGAAAATGGTCTGGGATCAGTGTTGAGCTGTAGCCAAGCAACAGCTCCAGATGGCCCTGGACATTGGAGACTCCTGTAGCAGGTCCATGGCTGCCATGGTGGTCATGCAGCACAGAGCCAGGTTGAGGATTTAGACCTTTATGGCTGACACAGCACAGATTGACAGATGTCCCCTTTTTGGGTACTGACTTTTCAGTCCTGGGTCTGATGGACATCTCATGTGCATTGAGAAGTCTAACACCATCTTGAATTCTGTCACATCCTCCCAGTAAGATGTTAAGGGGCAGAAACGGTGGAAGAAGTCTTTTCAATTTTGTCCCTCCTCTGTGCCACAAGTGGGGCAACATCAGGCCTGGTGGCCTAGGCCCAGGACAGGCCCTGCTGGTGCTAGAAAGCCAGGAGGTCAGGGTTCAGGGGCTCCCTCAGCTATCAGCTCCAGAGCCAGCCCAAGCCTGCCCAGTGGTGGGTTGGGGCTGTCCCCCTTATGCCTGTCCGGCCTTGCCGAGACCTCCTGTTGGGGGCGGGATCCTCCATTTCACTTCTACTTGGTCTACTGTCACCTCAGATCAATGGGTGCTTGAAGTGGTGGGTCGTAGTTTGCCTGGAATTCAAGGTTTTACCACCCAGCTGAGCCCGTTCCCCATGAGAGGACATGGTGGCCATGGACATACTGTCCTCCCTTTGGGAGGACATTGCCAGCTCCTCCAAAAAGGATGCTGGGTCCTGTGTCCCAGCCTCCATGGTCAGTCTGGGGTTCATCTCTAGATACTTTCTTTTTCCAAAGTGGACAGGGCAGGGTTGGCATCCTATACTAGATCTGCATGACCTGAACAAGTATCTGAGGTTGCACAAGTTTTTATTGGTCACTCTGAATCAGATCATCCTGCCTTGGAATAGGATATGTGATTCTGCTCCCTGGACTTTCAAGATGCCTCCTTCCACATCCCCATCTGTCTGTCCCACCGGTGCTTCCTGCAGTTCCATTGTGAAGGGATTCTCCATGAGTTCCAGGCCATGCCATACGTCCTCTCCTGTGCCCCCAGGGTCTTCACGAAATGCATTGCAGTGGTGGCAGCCTTCCTACAGTGCCAAGGTGTCTGGGTGTACCCTTTCCTGGACAACTGGCTGATTGCAGATTCCTCCAGGGCGGAGGTGGAGTGATCCGGCCCTCAGGACCTGCTTTGCTTTGGGCCTCTTGGTCAACATAACCAATCATCAGGGAGGAGCTTAAGTCCCTTCAGGCCAAGGCCGCCTACTGGGACAGAGGATCTTACCTTCTTTGACAGCTCATTTCGGGTTGGGAAAACACACTCTACCATGGAATTTCTGTGCCTCTTGGGGAACATGGCGGCTTGCACCAGCATGGTCTAGTGAGCCTGTTGGCAGATGTACCCCCTGCAGTGGGAACTGGCCTGCCAGTGGTCTCAGTGCCTTGGTCATAGTGACACAGCCGATATAGAAAGCCAACCAATGATGGCTTGTTCTGGCCTATTTGCAGGAAGGAGACCAGTTTATCTGGCCCAGAGCCTCTCTGATGGGGTAGGGAGCCCACTTGGGGGACCACAGGGCCCATGGGCTCTGTACCCCTGAGGAGTCCCCATGTCACATCAACCTGCTGGATCTTCATTCCGTGTGTCTAGCTCTGATGGCCTTCGCTCCAGTGGTGCGGGGTCAGGTTGTCCTGGTTCAGACAGACAACACAACCTCCATATACTACCTTAACAAGTAGGTGGGATGCATTCCCTTTTCCCATTGTGCATCACCTTGCACTTTATTATGTTGAAGCACAGCTGGCAGATCTTTGACCAGTTCTTCAACCTGCCCAGATCCTCCTCCTTGAGTTCTCTTATCTCTTCCTTTTTGTCAACCCTTATGCAGATCTCTGTGTCATCTGCAAAGAGGCAGACCTTAAACTTAATGCTTTTCCCATGTCACAAATAAACCCATTGAACAGGACAGGACCCAGTCAACCCAATGGTGCATAGGGCTGAAGCACTAGTGCCTCATCTGCCACTGTGCTGGTGACTTGGGTTCTGGAATGGACCAGAGGCTCTTGGGGGCTGGGCAAGGAAAGGATGATTGAGCATCCCATCCCATGGACTGTTCTCCTCCTTCAGTGATGGGGTAGTGCATCTCACTGAACTGACACCACCTAATGGAGGCTCAGTGGTGCAGCAGGTGAGCACCATGGAAAGGGGACCCAGTGCAGTTGCCTGTAATGTGCATGTGTGTCTTAGCACACAACTCGACCCCAGGGAAAACCAAAGGAAGAAAAGGGGGAAAAACATATGCATCAGTATGATGTTGGGGGAAGTGGCAGATGAAACTGGGGGTGCTGAGCACAAGAGCCTGAAACAGACAGAGGTGTCAGAGGGGCCAAACAGCTATATAAAAAAAGAAAAGGGCAGGGCCCAGCACCAACCCCTGTAGTACTCTACTCGTAACCTCTCTTACCTCTAAGAACTAAGAACTACAGCTCTTTGTGTCATTCCTCTAAGCCAACTTTCTATCCAAGTTGCTAACTTTTCCTCCACTCCCAAGTCCCTTAGCTTCTTGACCAACCCCTTGTGGGGAACTTAGTCAAAGGCCTTACTAAAATCTAAGTATCTCAACTGTTTTTTCCTTGTTAGCCACCCTGCTCCATCTGGTAAGACCTCACTCTCATAAATCAATACTGTCCTGAAGTCCTGTAGTCCACTGCCTTCTATGAAGCTCACCTGTTCCTCACGCAGTATGACTCCATTATCATCTCAATTATGGATGTCAGGCTGACTGATCTATAGCTTCCTGGCTCTTTCTTCCTTCTTTCTGCTCTTGTGCAAAGAGACCACATCTGCTGTCCTTGAGTCCTAGGGGCCAGCCCTGTCAACAGCAAGCGGTTAAATACTGTACAAGTGGAGCTGCTATTACGCCCAGAGACTACTTGGTCATTTTAGGATGTACGCTGTCAGGTTCTATGGATTTATCTACTTTTAACCCTTTTAACTTTTCCATTACCCTTTCCACAATGGACTACCCATGCCACTAGTACACCCATCCTCTTTCCATCCCTCCTTATACTACATTCTGGTAGCGGCCCCTGTTTTTCCCTTGTAAATGTTAAACAAAAGTATTTTTTGAGTATCCCTACATTTGTCCCCTTCTCCAAATATTCTCTCTTAAGCTTCACTATGCCCCCTTTGACTTTTCACTTCTCCCAAATGTATCTGAAGAATACTTTTTCACCTTGCTGCAACCCCTTTGCTAGCCTGAGTTCTGTCTCCACCTTCGCCTTCCTAACCTTACTAGCTTCCCTGGTTTATGCATGCCTCTCTATCTTTCTCCTCTCTGATTGCCCCTTATATTTTATGAATGCCCTCCTCTTTGCTCTTACCACATTCTTCACTTATGCTGTAAACCACATTGGGTCCCTTGCTCTTTTGCCCTTTGATACACTTCCAGTGGAGATTGCTGCTGCCTTTAGCATTCCTTTTTTAAATGCTTCCCATTTTCCCTCTACCCCTTTTATCTGCCCTATTCTATCCATGCATTCCCTCAACAATTGCTGCATTCTGTCAAAAATCTGTCATCTTGAAATCCCATACCTTTAATATACCTGCCTCCATGGTGACCCATATTTCTTTTTTTTTGTAACTTAATTTTTATTAAGTTCCAGGAGTAGGGAGTCACATCACTTAATTTGACAGTATGATGACAGACACACACAATAGTATAGTTATTCTATTTCATCAATAGTGTTCAGAGTACATTTGGTGTGCTATAATTACTAAATTCCATCAGTAATATAGGGTATAGGGTGGCGGGGATACATTTTCTAGAGATCTGTCCAGTTACATAGAAACATAGAAACATAGAAGTTGACGGCAGAAAAGGACCGCAAGGCCCATCCAGTCTGCCCATTTCTTTTTCTACCTTATAAATGGTAGAACCATTCCACTTATAGAAGTTCCACTTATTCTTAGACAGAGATACAATTAACATGGAAACACAACATTTGGCGTAAAGAAGATTACTCATTTTTATCAGTATTTATGGGACTAAATCAGGTCTATGCTCCATCACCTGCAGCCACCAAGGGGACCAACAATTAGTAATTTGTGGGGTATGACCCTGTATTTTGGCCACCATCTGCTCCATCAGGTATATATCATATATCAGATCTTCCCAGAGTTTCGTAGATGGGGGGTTGGGATTGAGCCAATTCTTTATAATGGCCTTTTTCGCAGCCATGCATTGTATAGAAATTAGATATAGTTTAGATTTTTGTTTGAAATTGGAGGGGAAGGTGTTGCAGGAGGGTTAAAGTTGTAGTTAGTGGAACAAGCTCTGGGCTTATACTCTCTAGGGTCTGTTCCACTCCTCACCAGAACTGCGCCAACTTATTACAGTTCCAAAAAATATGAGTGTGATTGGTTTCTATGCAGCCGCATTTCCGCCAACAGGAAGAGTCCTGTCCTGGGAGAAACTTTGCTGTAATTAAGGGTGTGCGGAAGTATTGTGAAACCACCTTCCAGCCAAATTCACGCCACCTATATGAATTGGTGGTTCTGTGTTGGTGTCTCCATATCCATAGCCAATCTTTTTCTGTTAATTGGACCCCGAGTTCCACCTCCCAAGTGTTCTGTATTTTTATCAAATCATGTTTATAATTTAGTCTATGGGCCTGATATAGTCTGGGGTTCTGTTCTTTAAATATTACCAACATATGGATTAGGAGGGTTGGGACTCTGTTCGGTTCCACCATCAGGCCCAAGGTGGACTCGTGAAAGTGACGGATTTAAAAATACCTGAACCAGTCCCAGGTGGGAAGCGAGAACTCCTCCTGCAGCTGTGGGAATGTCTTGAATTGACCATTTAAGTAGAATTGGTATGTATGACATAGGCCCCTATCCTCCCAATTCCCGAAACCCCCATCCCTCCCTGACGGTCCAAATTTCACACTCTTCCAGGGCATTCCTATCCAGCGAGCACCAAATTTATTCTCAGAAAGTCTCAGGTGGAAAGCCCAACTTTTCAAATAATTCCGGGTGTAAAATGAGATTTCTTGGTCTCTGAGACCAAATGAGGGCGGTTGGTATATAGAGGTCTTATCTAGAGTTTGAGTCGCAAGGAGCTGTTCTATCTGTTTCCATTGTGGAACCAAGTCCCCAGGGTTCAGCCATTCTCTCATATGTGTGAGCTGGGATGCCAGCGCATAACCAGAGAAGCTGGGAAGGGCCAGTCCGCCTCGCTCCTTAGGGGCCTGTAACCTGCTCAGAGAGATACGGGGTCTGCCTCCCTGCCAAATAAATCTTGAAATTAATCTATTCTATCTTCTTTCTTCTATTTTTGTAAATCTTTGGGGTATTGTTTGCATTGAGTATAACACCCGAGACAGAACATTCATTTGGACAGCTTGTATTCTGTTAATTAAAGATAATGGGAGGTGGGTCCAGGTTTGTATATTTGTTTTAATTTGATTGAAAGAATTGTTATAATTCAGCGGGAAAGTCTGCCTTGGATCTCCTGGTATATTAATGTCTAGATATTTTAATTGTTTACTGTTCCAGTTAAAATTATATTTGGTCTGTAGTGAGGCTGAAATTATTGTCCCTATGCACAATGTCTCTGTTTTTTTAGTGTTAATTTTGTAACCTGTTATCTTTTCTATCAAGTTTAAGGCCTGTACTATATTCGGGAGGGACATCTCCAGTTCTGTGACATATAATAATAAATTGTTGGCATATAATGCCACTTTATGTTCTATGGGACCAATCTGTTATCCCTTTAATGCCTCCAGTTGTCTAAGATATTGGGCCAATGGCTCAACATACAAAGCAAATAAGTATGGAGAGAGAGGGGAGCCTTACCTTGTGCCCCGGGACAAAGAAAATCTCTCAGAACATGAACCTTTACTACCGCCTGTGGGTCCGAGTAAATACCCATGATGTTTTTAATAAATTCAATGGGGAAGCTTGCTTTAAGGAGGGCCTTCCCAAGGTAAGTCCACGGAACCCTGTCGAATGCCTTTTGGGCATCAAAACCTAGGATCAGCAGGGGAGTATGAGAATTATGAGCATGCCGTATTAGGAAAAGGGTTCTTTTGATGTGTTCTGCGGTTTGTTGTGTTGGAATGAAACCTGACTGATCCCTGTGGATCAATGATGGCATTACTTTGTCTAACCGATGTGCCAGTAAACTGGCATATATCTTATAATCTTGGTTTAGAATGGAGATTGGTCTGTATGAGTTGCATAAGTGTGTGGGTTTTTGTGGTTTAAGAATAACCGAGATAGTAGCTTGAGACCAAGAGAGGGGGTATTTTGCCTTAGAGTGACTGTCTTTCATAGCTTAAGTTAATAGTTCATTTATCCAGTCCCAAGCCATCATATAAAATTCTGCACCATATCCATCTGGGCTGGGGCTCTTACCATTTTTAAGGGCTGTGATGACTGTTTTTATCTCTGTGGTGGTAACTGGGCAAGTCAGGGACAGTTTCTGTGGCTCCGTAAGCTGAAGGAGCTTAAGATCAGTAAACAAGCATTTGTCAATGCCGAACGTTCGCTTGCAGGTATTTGCAGTGGTGTTTGGCACGTATGGTGGTTTGCCCTAATGCCCTGTGCGATTGCTGGTATTTATACAATAAATTTTCAGCATGACCTTTTTGTTACCCCCACCTCAAAAAAGCATTTGAGACCTCTGCTGATGAACAGTCCCACTGTTATTTTGTTAATCTGTCCTGAGTGTTGATTTCCCACAGTGACCACACCGTTGTGCTCCACATGTGCAAAAACACAGTTCGGGCAGGATGTGAAAAATGACAGCTGTAGCATTCATAGGGAGGAGTGAAGGGATGGCAATGTTGAACATCTGGAGTGAAAATACAACAATTTCTCGAACTTACGAGTGTACATGGAAACTGTGCAATGAACGCTCATGACACAGTCATTTTGTGGACTTTTGTCACCAAATTTTCAACATAGGCATTGTGGGACCTCTGCTCATGAACAGTGTCACTGTGATTTTTCATAATCTGTCCTGAGCATTGATTTCTCACTGTGACCACACCATTGTGTGCTAGATGTGCAAAAACACATTTCAGCCAGGATGTGAAAAATGTCAGCTGTACTGTTCATAAGGAGGTGTGAAAAAATGCCAGTGTTGAAAATCTGGACTGAAAATATTTCAAATTCTGGAAGGTATGAGTGTGTGTGGAAACTGCGCAACGCACACTCGTAAAACAGTCATTTTTAGGGATTTTTTCACCAGATTTTCAACACAGCCATTTTAAGACCTCTGCTCATGTTCAGTGTCACTGTGATTTTCTTAATTTGTCCCATACATTGAGTTCGCACACCAACTGCGCCATTGTGCACTACATGGGTGAAAACACGTTTTGGGCAGGTTGTGAAAAATGACAGCTGTACTGCTCATGAGGAGGTGTAAAATGCCCAATGTTGAAAATCTGGAGTGGAAATATTGAAAATTTGAACCCACGAGCCGCATGTGGAACTGTGCAACGACGCAGTAAACAGTCATTTTAGAAATTTTTTCACCAAATTTTCAACATAGCCATTTTAAGATCTCTGCTCATGAACAGTGACACTGTGATTTTCTTAATGTGTCCCATACACTGAGTTAGCATACCGACTGTGCCATTGTGCGTTACATGGGCGGAAACACATTTTGGGCAAGATGAAAATGACAGCTGTGCTACTCTATAAGGAAGTGTGGTAAAATGGCAATGTTGAAAAACCTGGAGGAAATATTGAAAATCGCAAACTTCACGAAAGGCAGGTGTAGGAACTGCTAACGATGCCTCGTAAAACAGTCATTTTTAGGAATTTTTTCACCAAATTTTCAACATAGCCATTTTAAGACCTCTGCTCATGAACAGTGTCACTGTGATTTTCTTAATGTGTCCCATACATTGATTTCGCACACCGACTGCACCATTGTGTGCTACATGGGCAGAAACACGTTTTGGGTGAGATGTGAAAAATGACAGCTGTACTACTCATAAGAAGGTGTGTAAAATGGCAATGTTGAAAATCTGGAGTGAAAATATTGAAAATTTGCAAACTTACAAGCCTGCGTGGGAACTACATAACTTAGCTACATAAAACAGTCATTTTAGGAATTTTTACCAAATTTTCAGCATGGGGTTTTAGGACCCTTCTCATGAATGATGTCACTGTCATGGCGTTATTCAGGCCGAAGGGTGATTTCGTGCAGTGACTGCAAAATCACCCTTCAGCCGAACCCAGACATAACATCATTCATGAGAAGAAGTCCCAAAACCCTATGTTGAAAATTTGGTGCAAAAATTCAAAAAATGCCTGAGATATGCAATAAAGTTGAAAACCCTCATCTAGCCATTATACAGCTTACGGCATTGACTCAGTCGTGATCGGCTTTGAAAAGTACAGAGCGTGTTCCCAGTCTACCGAAGATCATTGCGCCCGAGCTCAGGAGGTAAGTATGGGGTGAGGGTGTGTGGGAGAACAGGAGTGCACAGTGGGTAGGTGCGGGTTGTGGGAGGGGCTGGGAGAAGCGCTGTAGGACCGTTTTATTTTCAGGTTAAAAAAAAAAAAAACACGCGGGACATTTGCCACGCTGGGGTGGCTCCCAGCATGGCACCAAAGCTTTGGGGGCTTTGGGGGTGTGGAGCCAGTGAGTTGGACACCCCGTCGGCAGCTGACGCTGGAAGCGTTTACCACGCTGGGGTGGGCTCCCAGCGTGCGCACCAAAAGCTTTGGGGGCCTTTGGGGGACCTGAGCCGACGGGGATTGGCACCCCATCGGCAGAGCATGCAGGACGTTTGCCACGCTGGGGTGGACTCAGCATGGCACCAAAGCTTGGGGCAGTGAGGCCTACAGGCGCTGTGTATGACAGCGGTGTTTTCTTTCAAGCAAAGACCACCGCTGTATCACAGCTCCCGCCTCGTGGTGCAGGACCGCACGCCTGCTCAGCGGGCAGTGCATTGAACAGGAAGGCATACCTCAAAGTGTGCTACTCTCCCAAAGCGTTCACTTGCACATGCGGCATAAGCAAGCGTAAAGAGCATCTATCTCTCTTTCGTTTACCGGGGGTCTGCTGTATATAATTTAGCATAATATTTTTTAAAAGTGGAGATTATGGTTGTAGAGGTGTTGCATGATTGTCCTGTAAAGGGTTCTCTAATGTTTGTAATTGTGGTTTGCTGGATCTGTTTCCTGAGCCTATGGGCTAGGATTTTGCTCCCTGGAACCTCCCTCATAGTAATGTTGTCGAAGCCGTAATAGGGCTTGTTCTGTTTTGGCAGTCAGGAGGCATTGTATTGAGTTTTGGGTAGCGGTAATCTGGTCTAGCTAGGAATCATCTCCTTGCATATGGGCTAACTGTAGGAAACTTAGAGTTTCCTGTAGCTGTTTTAAATCCCTTTCCATTCTACCTTTCTTTTGGGTTGCATAGGCGATAATGTGGCCTTGTAGAACCACTTTCAATGTCTCCCATAGTAACTGGGGAGCTATCTGTGGGGAGGAGTTATCTGCTATGATCCCCGATATTTTATTCTTTATCAAATCTTTATATTCTGGATCTTGTAAAAGGGAATTATTAAGTCTCCAGTATGTGTTTTTTCCTCTCCACTCGGGAGTGTAAGTCCAGAGTGAGTGGGGCATTATCTGATAAATTTATGTTATGGATCTCTGAATTTACTACCTGATCTAAATGTTCCTTTGATATACAGAAGCAGTCTAGCCGGGAATAGTGTCTATGGGAGTGTGAATAAAAGCTAAATTTCCTTGTTGTGGGGTGTAAATGACGCCAAGAGTCCACTAGGCCCAATTCTCGAATCAACTTTCTCCAGTGACGTTGTCCAGATGTCTGGGTGGGGGGTCTTAAAGCTGAGGTATCTCAGGATGGGTTGAACAGACAATTGTAATCTCCTCCAAGGTTAACAACCCCTGTTTGAACTTCAGAATTTTATCCATTAATAGTTGGATAGAAGAGGCATCACTGCCCGGGGGATATAAATATTAGCAATTGCGTACTGTTGTCCTCTAAGGGCGCCCCTCACTAATACCAACCTGCCCTCTGGGTCTGAGTAGTGGTCTTTAATGTCCATTCCTGAATTTTTGGCTATCAGGGTTACCACCCCCCGTGCGTCTGCCCTTCTGGTAGGCTGACTCAAAAATTTGTTTAAAACCGAACTTAAGTAACTTTTGGTGCTCGCTGTATATAAGGTGAGTTTTCTGTAATAGTAGAATTTCTGCTTTAAATTGCTTAAGTGCTTTAATAATTTTATATCTCTTGATTGGCCCAGATAAGCCATTAACATTGTGCAAAAGCACTCTGAATGAGTTACTCATAAAAGTGGTAAGAGTTATATGTGAATCCTCACCTCCCCATTAAACTCTCTCTCTCTCTCTCTCTCTCTCTGAGGGGTATCTTCTGAACCTCTTGTCTACTGTGATTCTCCCAGCCTGGTTTTAACATTTTACTTCCTCCGCCCAGTCCCAACTGAGGCGCAGGTGCAGGATGACTTATAGCTTCTACCAACCCACAACTATATACAAATGTGACTTCCAAGTCATAAGTGGCAATCTTGGGCCCACCTATGCTGTGCATCCTATAAGGATATCGAGGGTACATTGTGGAAGGTCTCCACTTGAAGGTTCCCTCTGGGTAGTATAAACCCAAAATAATAAATGTATAAACTTGGAAAAGGGAAGAAAAAAAAATTGGGGAAGGGAATTAGGTAGTATCTAAGGTGTATCACCTCGAGTGTACCAAGACTCCCGTGTATTCTCTCTGTTTGCAGAATATATATAGTTTTAACTCCCTATATATCATCTTGCATAGTAGTCGATATGCCTCGGACCTATAACTATAGCCTAGATTTCCCTTTGTAAATTCGTTAGACCTTAAGTACAAATAATTGACATGGGCCTTAAATAGCCCAGCAAGTTGTCCCAACAGAGTCTGAAGAGGCAGTCCTCCATATGTTGTCTTCAGAGGCTGCTAGAGCTCCTGCAAATATGTAGTCCAGCAAGTTCATATCCTTCCAAATTTAATCACCCTCCCAAAAAGCTGGACCTAAGGTGCAGTCCCATCTTCAGGGGTCCATGATTCACATGGTCTCTCAGCCTGGGCGGGGTTCCAGCATCCTGCCCCCCCCCCGAGGCTCCCACAGCAAAACCAGACCTCACTTCTGACTCCTATACCAGGACAGAGTCCTGCACAGATGGGGTCACTCGACTCTTGAAGATCAAATTATTTCTTAGTTTGTCAGCCAAGCCTGGGAGGGACCCCCTTAAACCAGGCCCCCAATTAAGGGGTAGTAAGCGTGGGTGGAGGACAGCCCCAGCCGAGCCCAATCCCCTTCAAGTATATTTCTGAATCTAGGTCATCCAACCTTAATTTACTTTCTGGCGGCTCCCCGGACCAGGTGCAGACTGCAAAGCGGGATCCCATTCACCAAGTTTTGATAGCTGGTTGAAGGAGTCCTAAAGCCCAGGGGTCCCGTGGACAGACTCGAGCCTCCACCCTTGTCAAAATCAACAGATCCCCCTTCGCTTTGCATCCTCTCTATATTCCAGATCAAGTTATTCAACCTCAGAGTATTTTCTGGTGCTTCATTAAGATCCATCGCCAGCGTCTGGCACGGGGAACCCACCTAATTCCACGTTTCAATCAAGCCCAGATCCTTAAGGGGAAGTTTAACAGTGCTTTCCTTCAAATTCTGGAGCGGCTGGGGGCAGCCCTCCCCCCCATGCATTCATTGCTACCAACCTGACACACTAATGGCTGCAGTGGCCCCCGGCCAGGCCAAGAAGAAGAAAAACCTCTCATCTGCTGTTCCTTAGAGGGTAGTGGGTCACTTGCAGGGCCCCTAGTAAGGCCGATGCCTGGTTCGGTCCGCTACCCACCAAAGCAGAAAGACTCACCCAATTCAATCCATCTTCTCCAAATACTTTATCAGCTGATCTCAGAACCCCTGTGAGCCTCGTGAAGCAACTCTCCCAAGGAGGTCCAGATTTTGTTGCATCTGATCGCTCTGTATGTCCTGTGCTGATTGCTGAAGTGCCCGTGGATCACCGCGTGTGATATTAGTCAAAAAGGCGCTTGGTGGTATCATTAGGCCTCGTTCTTGCAAGTCAGTCAAAGCCTCTGTAGCTGAGCAGTAAGTGCGCTGTCCTTCTGGAGATTGCACCATTAGCTGAGCAGGATATGGGGTTCAAAATTTGTACTTATTCTGACGAAGAACCTGAAAAAGTGGGATATATTCCCTTCTCTTTCACATGTTGTATGGGGCATAATCGTTGTCTAAGAAGATCCGCATAGCTCCAAAAAAGACCTTCCTCTGATCCCAGGCTTTCTTTAAGATATGTTCTTTAGTTATGTATCTGAGAAAGCGTATGATTATGGAGCAGGGGTGTGCTGTGGGAGAAGGGGGTTTGGGCCCTAAGGCTCTGTGGACACACTCAATCTCCATTACAAAGTCTGTGTCTAAGACTAGTGCTGTGCGCAAGAGAGTATCTATAAATTCCCCTATATTCCTGCCTTCTGCCCCCTCTGGAACTGAATATATTCTAAGGTTGTTCCGTTGCTATCTATTTTCACTGTCTTCCTGCCTTTCCACGATGTGCCTGCACACTTGGGTTGTCTGCCTTAGTTGGGATTTCTGATGTGAGATCTGTAATGTGGCCGAGGTCTGTTCCTGACCTATGGTGGTGACCTTCGTCTCCAAGTTGTGAATATCGGACTTAATTTCAGTGATCGTTTCCTTAAACGATCTGACCTCCATCTTTATGTTGGATAATTCTGCGATAATTTTTTCCAGCTTGCAGTCCATTGAAAGCACTGTAGTTGTGAAGGTTTGTGAATTGTTCTGCTTATTACTGCGCTTGGAGTGGTCCCCCTGTCTGGAGGTGGTAGAAGTGCATAGGCCATGCTGCAAGGAAATGGAGGTGGCTGAGTCCGAGGCGTCATTTTCAAATTCCGTAGGTTCCTGTGGTAGGATCGCAAATCTGTTCAAGATATCCATGCTGGGATGTTAGTTTGTCTCCCCTAGATCAAGTTGCTGTATTATTTCCAAGAATTGGCAATGATTAGTGGGGAATAATATCAGAGGGAACACGGAGCTCGAGAGCTAAGCCGCCATCTCAGGGATGACGTCACTGGAAATCCGGTGACCCCCTTTTCTACCTCTGACCTCACTGTCTTATGGTCACTGGATCCTAATGGTTCCTGCACTACCACATTTTGGATCTTCTCACTGTTAGTGAGTACCAGATCCAGCAGGCCCCTTTCCCATTTTGGGCTCTGCACCAGCTGTATTAGGAAGGCTTCCTGGCATCCTTTCACTAGGAGCTGGTTTCTTGTACTTGTGACTGGGATGTTCCAGCCCACATCCCAAATGTTGAAGTCCCCTACTATTACCACTTTCCTTAATTTGGCCATCCTCCTCAACAGCTCCCCTCATTCCCTATCTTTCCCCTGTCCTGGCCTGGAGGTCTGTAAACCAGTCTTACCCTATTTGTTTCCCATTTCCTGTAGATGCTAGTACCCCCAGGGTTTTCATCTTATCTGAATCTTCAGGCTGTCCATTTCCACTGACTCTATTCCCTCTTTTATGTAAAATGCAAACTTCCCCATCCTTGCCTTTTGTTCTGTTCTTCCTAAACAGTGATTTTCCTGGTATTGTCATGTCCACGTCATGGTACAAGGTTGTCCATGTCTCAGTCACAGCCCCCTGGCCCAGTTTCCCTTCCACTACCTAGTTCTGGCATTTTGTTGCCTAGACTCCCTGCATTGGTGCACACCATCCTCCAGCAACTGTGCTGGCACCCTGTTTACTTTTTCCCCTGGATTTTGTTGCCTCTGATCTGTTGTTTGGTGAGAGTTGGCTGAGAAGGCCCCCTGGGTTGTGACGTGTTGTGTTCCTTGCCACACTGGCTCCCTCTCCTACTGGTTTCAACTAGCTATGTGTTGAACCCCCCTAGCTCACAGCACCCTCCTGCCCTCCTCATTTGTATATAAGCTATTCCCTTGAACAGCCTCCCATACCTCCAGGTTAGACCCAGTCCCTGAGAAAGTTAAATCCTTTCTCCCTGCACAACTCCTTTAGCTACATTAAACTGCAACAGATGGGATATTTCTCTCATTTAGGCATGGCTATGGTAGCACCTCAGAGGTGGTTACTGCTCCTGCCCTTTCCTTCGATACCTTTCCCAGAGCATGGAAGTCTGCCTTTACCTGCTCCATTTTTCTCTTGCTCTGATTGTTTCTGATCACTTGCAATAGTTGGATTTGTCCATCCCTCATCCCTATGAGCTCCACTGCCATGCATATGTCTATTTGCTGCCTCCTCGAGGAAGCAGCAGACCACTTCTTTACGATTATGTGTGAGACACAGATCCCTTCCACTGCCCTGGCAGTTGAGTCTCCCACTATGTGGGCCTTGCTCTTGCCCCCTTTGGGCTAACCTTTCCCTCTGGCATTACCTGCCTGATAGGCATGCTGGTCCTGTTTTCCCTTGTGAGGGTAGATTAGGGTTCTTTTTGATGTAATGGGGCAAACCTATTACTTGTCCACTACCCTGGATCCACAGGAGTCTCCACCTTCTTACCATCCTCACTCCCACCACTGTCCAGCCTCCTTCTCTAGCTTTTATAGGACATGGAGGTGGCTATGACAGTAGTGCCCTATGGGGCCTGGTGACTACAGCTCTCCATCTGCATATTTCAGCCATTGTAGCATCCAGCTCTGCCCTCCTAGCCTGGAACATCCTACAGCTGAGACAGTGGCTAAACTTCCAGAACACCTTCTGGTTCACAACTGTCCCTCACTTATGTACTCCCTTCACACATCTCTCTCTAATGTATCTCCCCCCCCCCACCAAGTCCTTGTCTGCATGTAGGACTGCAAAGAGCTTCATGTGTGTCTCCTTCAAGATACATTTCTTAACATTCAAAGCCCAGCACGATTTGGGCCAAGGTTACCTGAAGGAGCTTCTGTGTCCATATGTTCCTGGCTGCTCTTTTCTACTGAGAAGGATTTCCTGATGGTCCCCAGATATCATTTAAAGCAATCTGGGCATCAGGCTTTGTGACGTGAGCACTGCTACAGTTGAACACCATGCCCCACTATATTAGGGGTGCCCCTTCAGTGGAGTGTTTCAAAAGGGGGCTTCATTTATATTGGTTTTCCCCAGTTAGATCTGGCTGACCCCCTTGATTGGTTTCCCTAGTTGTTTAGATTGGTGTTTATTGGTATTATGTCAGGATTGCACTACTGATAGAGCGTGGTCAGAAACCGTGCTGTTATAAAAGTGCACAGTGTCCAGCCTCGTGGCACTGAGGGTTGAGGCACTGGATGCCACACCTCATGCCACGCCGGTGACCTGGGTTCGGGAGCAGACTCGGGTGCCAGGGGTCAGCAGGGGAAGGAGAGGATTGAGCATATGGAGGACTGTTCTCCACTTCTGGGGAGGGTGGTTGGCATGTCTCACTGCATTAGCAGCCCCTGGCAGAGGCTGGGAGACTGCAGCATGATGAGGAACTCACAGCAGGGGTATGGGAGCAGCGGCGGGTGTCCTGCAGGTGGGTGCAGCAGTGTGCCCACGCTGCACTGGATGTCATTGCACATCCGCGCTCCCAGGGACTTAGCAGGAAGAAAACCTCTCCGCTGATAAGGTCCAGTGGCAGTGGCCCTATGCCCAATGCTGGGCTTCCAGGAAGCACTCTCCAGTTCCTCCCCCAGTGCAGTGTGCCTACCAGCATTCTATATAGAGTGCCGGGCCTTCCTCAGGGGACTCAGAGCCGGAGGTTAGGGCAGCACTGCGAAGGAGGGGGATGCTGGGCCACTGGAGAGAGTTACTGGAGCTTAAGGCGGGCGGTTAGAGCCAATGACCAAGTGACCATGACGGAGAGAGGTCAGTGGATGAGAGAGATAAACAGAGTAAAAAATAAATAAATAAATAAAAGCGCATACAGAAACTGCAAAGGTTTCTTTATATATGCGCGGTTTCTGACTGCGCTTGTTTGGGAAGTGCGTCGTGGCACTCTCTTACCCTGGGCAGAGTTTATAATCACTAATTTGACATGGAACCATGTTTATTTATTAATATTTCTTTAGTTGGTTTAGTGAGATATGGACAGGAGTTTGATTCTGAGTGTGTGCAAGTAGTATTTTACTTCTGCGTTGGTGTCATACTTTTTAAGGTACTTTGAGCCTGAGGGATAAGGCCTTGGTAAAAAAATATTGCATACTTACATCTAACCTGTACAGCTAGCACAACACAATGAGGGAAAATCCTACAATTTGTTTATACTTCTGCTTGTTTTCTTAGGGCATCTATTCCCAAAGGCTGTGTTCCTCTTTTACAGGCTGCTCCTGTCAGACATTTATATTTTCCCAATTTATTCGGATGTAGTTTATTTACAGTCAGCATATGTCTTCATGGTAGCTGGGGGAGCTGTAAAAAGTTGCTGAAGATGTGGAACTAGCCCATTACCTACATTTGTGCACCACTCATTTTTGAGCTTATACCCAAAGTAAGAGACATCTACTGCACTGCCAAAATGTGCTGTAATGATACATACAGTCTTAAAGCTATGCCACGTCGGTAACATGGCCCAAATGGCTGGACCTTTCAGAGTCGTAGTCTAGCTCGCAATTTAAATCTGCAATTTACAGTCCTCGAATAAGCCCTGTACTTTTCCTCAGTCAGTTCTGTAACCCCTTTCAAAATGTTTTATGCACTCCCAGCTACTGTCAGTTATTGCTCTCATCATTGTTCCCCATCACCACATACAGTGGGGCTTATCTCTGGTTCTGTTATGACTGAAGATATTCTGATAGTAATTTCACAACCCCGCTATTCTTAGTTACATTACTAGGAATCCCAGTGTTGGATTTTCAAAGGGGCTGGAAAATGTACATGGGAGGCAGAAATGGTGCACAAGTCGGGGCGAGGGCTTCCCTTGGGCAACCACAGATTTTGCTGCATGCACACAATTTTCATAGTGGGAACCATTTTACTACCATTTCTGCAGTTTACGGCAGCTCTTCACAGATTCCATGTGCAGCTACACCACACTTCTACCCTTGGTATTACCAGGTATAGCATTCTTCTGCAGCTAAGGCAGCCATGCAGTTGCCACCCATGTGCACAAAATGCTGAAAATTGAGATTTTTATCTCCACACTGGCGGGTGGCACATTGAGACAGTGTCCGGGCCACGTCGTGCTGATGAAAATTCGGCCCCAGTGTTTAAGAAGGCATTAAGTTGACAGGACTAAGAAATGTTAACTGGTGTTTCTAACTGACAAGATTGATGCAGTATATTGTGATGGTTAACAGCACTGAGCTGCAAACCGCTGGAGAACTGGGTTTGAATTCCACAGCGACCACTTGCATACTGTGCAACTAAGAACAAGTAACTTAACTTCCCTGTGCTTCCAAAATGCAGCTGGGAATAGGCTTCAGCTTAGAGTGCCTTTCCTGCCCAAAAATTGTAAAATAAATAAATTGATTAATTTAAAAAAAGGTGTGACATTGGAAGATATCACTAAGCACCATTGCAGCACACCTCACATTTATTAATCACCTTTGCTGATTTGCAGTTTAGCACTGTTTATGCAGATAAGCAAAATGACCCTGTTTTGCCTTTGACATTCTGAAACAATTACTGGTATACCTGTAAAGATATTTATTACTGTATATTGTTAATTATAAAAACTGTAAGCAAGGTTTCTCACCCTGTTGATAACATATCAGTGCACTGTAGTTGTAACTACTGTATGCACTATTCATTGCAGCTGGATTCCTTATCTCTTTGGGACCCTCTTGAAAAACTAGGTGATGCACTTAAATGAAGCTATCCTGGTGCTGACAGTTCCAAAGAAATGTTTGTACGTCATTCTTTGACCAAGAAATAAACAAGAAACCATACACACTGAGTTCAGAAAATACCAGGGAACAAGTGTGTGTGGTGTTAATATTTCTAGATTAATGATTCCTTACTTATAAGACCACAGTATGTCTTCCAGAAATCAACTTTATGTTTAAAGAGACCCCTCTAGGGAGGCTGATTGCTAACCTTGAATTGTGTGTATGTGTGTGAGGGTGCAGCTTTAATTCATTTAATAACAGAAATGGGAAGAGATTTGGATAGTTCATTTGGAATAAAGGCAAATAGGTATCAATATCTGGAGAGCGGACATAATTTGATATTCTCCCTGCTGTCTTCATGAAAATGTAAAGGGTGGCAGCAACGGACCTATTCTTATCAGGCTTGGCTGTGCAGTAGAACGGCAGGCCTGTATAAAGAATCACATGCAAATAGATTTGCTAAATACAGTAGCTGATACGCAACAGCAATTTGACCTTTTCTTCAAGTTACACATTTTTGCATAACTCAAACGTGAGGATACAGCAGATCATATTTATTTGTGCCTTGTTCTCCTTGAACAGAAGTGTTGATAACGCACGTCAGTGAAACAGGAGGCTGCCCTCCATTCATCATAGTGATTAATTTCGCTATAAATTTAGCTCCGAAACATTTGTTCTGTGCAGGTACAAAGTACTACCTGGCAGGCATTGGTGTTGGCAGTTTGTCCTTTGTTAACTGTTACCAGTATACATCTAGCTATACTTGGAGTTACAAAGCAACACAGTTCTGCTATCTTTTTAAAGCAACAGTCCTTGATAGTGGTGAACATTTTGAGCAATACTTTTTTATTCTGTTTTAGATTTCCCCATATCTCCGGACTTTATGATACCCTCCCCTCCCCATTTTGAGCTTACTACTTTGATTTACAGTCAAAATAATAGCCAGAATGCTCCTTTTGATGTGGCTCAGGACAGGTTTTCATCAGCATTCTCTGTTGTTTTTGATCACCCATTCTTTAACATCACCTGTCTTGTGACTATAAGGAACTAGCATGCAGCAGGCAGTACTTCCTGACGCTATGTCATGACAGGGGTACAGAAACAGCTGAGACTACTGATAAAATCCTGATTTGAGCTATATTTAAAGAACATTCCTCTTATTATTTCAACTGTAAAAAAAAGTGCTGAAGCAGACTCGAAACAGGTAAAGAAAGGTATCATACAAGACAGACGATAAGGAGCAAATCTAAAATGAAATAAAAAAATATCAACATTTTCACTGCTATCATGCACTGCTGCTTTAGGCCATCAAGAAAAACATTTAAACATGTTTTAAAATGAAATACAAATACATTTGACTTGTATAGAGGAGAAATCTTCCCTGTAACTTTACCACCTTAGAGCCTGATCCTGTCTGATCTCTTGGTCAGTAGTAGGATGGGAAGCCTCCAGTGAACCCCAGGTGTTGCAGTAAGTGGTGTCAGTAGCTCTGCAGGAGGGTGCTCTACCCTCAGACTAAAATAACCATACAAATGACCTAGCATGGTGTTTTGGGGATGCTGGGATATGAGAAGGGCATTTTTTTGGATGAGACATTAAACTGAGGTCCCATCTGTCTGTTCTGTTGTTTGAGCAGATGAATGTTAACAACCCAATGGTACTTCCCAAAAAGAGCAGACAGATTCTCCAAGTGTCCTAACCAAATTTCCCCTATTCACAAAAACACCAAAAGCTTAGCCTGGTTGAATATTAGTTGGTTTGCATCTAAAGCTCACACTCCAGAACAAGGCTGAAAACAGGAAGTATTCCTTAGCCTCCTTTGCAGATCAATAAAAGCTAAACAAATAAATAAAATAAGAAATAACATCAAAGTAGTGAAGTGCACATATTGTGCAGAAAACGTAGCTGCACTTTACAGTGATACATTAATATCTGCCACAAATCAGATCTATACTTTCAGCACAAAATACATGGTTGCCAAAATTAGTATTAAGATGGTCACAGTTAAACAGTGGTAACTGTGACGTGCAGCTATGCAAGGTCTGTGTGGCAGGAAGCAGAAGGTAGTGAGAGGATATTACTCTGAGTGTTGCAGGGTATTCAGCAGCATCCCTCTGGGATCAGTGCTGGGGCTACTGCTGTTCACCATGTTCATCAGTGCTGTGGATGCTGGGATCCCCGGTACTATCCTTTTATTTACAGCTGACATTAAGGTGGCAACAGTGGTGAACTGCCTTGAGGATAGGGACAAACATTGGGAGGACTGGAAAAACTGGGTGACTGGTCAGACTCCTTGAGTCTCAGATCCAATGTAGCCAAATGCAAACTGTTACACCTAGGGAAGAAAAACAGGAGTAGGAGCTATATCCCCTGTGATGTTCTAACAGCAACAGCAATGGAGGAAGAAAAGGACCTGAGGGTAATAATAGGCAAGGGAATGAAGCCTGTCAAACAGTGCCTGGCCAGTGTCAAAGAGGCTGTAACAATGCTGAGGCACATTAAATGGGCATTGACCAGCAGAGCAGGGGAAGTAATCCTTCCCTTTACGAGGTCCTGGAGTACTGTGTGCATCTCTGTGCTCTATAGTTCAAAATATACACTGAGGTAGTCTAGTAGGTACAATGTTGAGCCACCAAAATTATCAGGCACACTGTATGGAAGACAAAATATATGAGATGCTAGTGTCCATAACATGTTATCTTTGGAGAAAAGGATGCTGAGAGGGGAATTAAATAAATCTTCTGTCATCTGGTGTCCTCTGGCAGGTCATGGGGACATAACAAAGTTCAGAGGTGATAATGTTGTGGGTAACATTGGGAGGTATTTCTTTTTCTTACTCATGTCTATTAAGAATAGTGCTATAATAAACTTTTTTCAAGCTATGTAGCAATTTAATTACATTGTGGAATGGACTTAAAGCAGCAGTGCAACGAAACTGGGCAAAAATGTGACCCTACCTTTTTTCGCTGTGAAAGATTCCGTGTATCTTCCAGTTTTATTTGTCTGTAAAATGTTCTGCTAACACCAACATCTTAAAATTTTATAAATACTTTACATTTTTTTAAGATAGCTGCCGTTGTTGGCTTAGAAATCGCATTGTAGTCCTGGTAATGGTTAGGATTGAGAAACTGAGAAAAAAAGTCATGGTGTATAGTATAGGAGGTATCACGAACCCACTCCTGGGGGTTCAGGCCCACTGAGCTCACAGTAGCCACCCTTAAGTGCAATCCATGATGGAGGGGCAGGGATACCCCCTCACCCTTTTTGAATGCTTGCTGAGGTCACGACTGCACCTCTGCCATGAGGATCTGGGGCATCCCTCTATCGCTGGATAAGGGCACAATATCAGTCTCGAGTATTGTGGCCAGATATGAACCATTCCTTGGCTATTACACAAAGGAGGAAAACCCAGGTGTCACACTCTCTTCGCGGTAGCAGTGTAAGCCTGATTGGGCCTTCTCCCTACAGGACATGCAACAGCCTGGTTCAAAATCCCTGCAGACTCATCCCTGAGACTTTGGTATTCTCCCTATCCTTCCAGATCCTTTACTCGGTATTACTCGGTTATATTAAAGTGGAAGAAGGCACTAGGCCCATCGGGACCACTTTCCCCACAAATGTCGGGGGAATAGCTTTTCTAATTCCCTTTATTTCAGTTTCTTAACTGCCCAGAATTAGACTATCAATTTGAGCCTTAAAAGTATCTCGAGATGTTTCATCAACTATATACTGTGGCAGAGAGTTCCACAAAGCTGCAGTTCTAACAGTAAAAAAGTATTTCCTTTTATTTGTAGATACCTTGTTTATATGGATTTGTCTGTTATTACACCGTAGACCATAAACCTTATCCATATATGTTAGTCCACATAACTTCATCAAATGTTTATCTTTAGAATATTGAAAAATTGCAGCAATCGCCCTGTCTCGTCTTGCTTGAAATCATACAGACTCAGACATATCACTCTATCATTATATGAAAGATGTTTTATTTCGGGATAAGTTTAGTCACTCTTCTTTGAAGACTTTTGATCAATCTCTTATCCTTTTCTAAATATAATGTGCTAAAGGAGGATCGAAATCAGTGTGAGAGTCTGATATAGGCTTTATATAATTTTGACATACAATCTTTATTCGCATTATAAATGATTTTTATACCATTAATAATACGGTTTCCTGTTTGAGTAACTGCAATGCAATGACTACTCCAATTAAATTTATCATTGACTATAACTCCTAAATCTTTTACCTGAGTTCCATTTGGGATCTGAGTCCCACATAATACATAATTAATACATGGATTACTTTTGCCCAAATGCATGACAATGCACTTGTCAGTATTGAACAGCATGTTGTTATTATTTGCCCATTTTTCCAATATTGCCAAATCCATTTTTAGTGAATTAATTTTTAATTCTGAGTCCACTTCAGCTAAAATTTTGTATCATCGGCAAATTTACTAATCTGGTTTACTACCCTAATTGGAGATCCCCAATGAAGACTCAATAAAGGTAGGAGCCAGCACAGAATCCTAGGGACACACCACTAGTAACGAATACTGGAGGCTCGTTCTTAATTCTGACACTCCGACTTCTGTTCTTCAGCCATTCCTCAACCCATTTAACCACATATCTATTGAATTTCAATTTAATTAATTTAAAAACCAACAGGTTATGTGAGACCTTATCAAAAGCTCTACTAAAGTCCAAATAGACCACATCGACCGGAATTCCTCGATCCAAACTACTGCTCATACTTTCATAAAAAGTTATCAAATTTGTAGTACACGATCTTCCCTTACAAAAGCCATGTTGAGAGTTATCTACAAGGTCCTTATTTAGAATTTCTTGATCTATCCTTGCCTTTAGAATTCTCTCCATAACTTTACACACCACTGAAGTAAGACTAATAGGTCTATAGTTAACCACCTTACTTCTATTACCCTTTTTATATATAGGTATTACAGTAGCTAACTTCCAATCCTGGGGAACCACTCCATACATAAATGATTTATTAAAAATCAAGTATAAGGGAAATAGAAGTGCATCAGAAATCTGTCTGATAAAGTAGGGATTTAAATTGTCGGGGCCTGAAGCTGATGTTGCCTTTAAGCTATTTATAGCATCGTTTATCTCTAACACAGTAATTACCTCGTAAGGACTGGAATAATCGTATACTAGATCATTTACATTGTCATCAGCTGAAAATACCGTCCCGAAATAGTTATTAAATACATTAGTGACAGCTGATTCACTTTCTATGATTGAACCTTCTTGAATGATGGTAGCTGTTGAGGGATTAGAACTTTTATTTTTATTAATATATCCAAAAAAAGATTTTGGATTAAATTCCAATGATGATAACTTTAATTCAATATTTTTTCTTTCTTTAATAATGAGGTATTTAGTCAATTTGAGTTCTTTTTTGTAATTACATTTATTTACCTCACTTGGATAAGTCTTGAATCTCCTAAATGCTTTCATCTTTATTTTTATCTGTTTTTGTATTCTTGGTGTTAACCAGGAAGGAATTTTACCTTTTTGGTTATTTATTTTAATTGTGGGAATATAGTTTTGTTCGCGGTCATAAATCATATCCTTAAGAATATACCATGATTCTTCTGCATTCTTATCTTCAAACAAGGAAGCCCAATCGGTATTCAACAGTATACCCTCTATATGATTGTAATTTCCCTTGTAATAATTATAGTGATGTTTAATTTCCCTACTATCCTTTACAAACAATTTTTAAATTTGGTTACTATTGGTGACCCCTCTAAGCAATTAACAGTTGTCACAGATTATCAATACAGTTTCCAATTCACATACAAATATGTATAAATCTCATGCAGGCAGAATTTCTTTAGAAAAATAAATGTTTTACTAAAATACTTTAATAAATACAATTACAACTGAAAAGAGAATATACTAATTTGAGTTACAATATGCAGAAACAAAATGGGAAAAATATATACAGAAAAATGGACTACAACTGTTAGCTGAAAGTCTACCTTATATTTTGCAGTATATTGAAGTCCAGAAAAAGTAGATGAAAGTTCTCAGTTTCTGTAGTCCTTGGCAGCCACACTGGGTCTCAGCAGTTTTGTTCGTGGTGTGTGTCAAGCAGAGTGTCCAGATGAAATGTGTCAAAATGCACTGAGCTGGGGCTTTTTATACCCTTCTGTAATCTTGCTGTGTCATCAATTCCCAGTTCAGAGCAACTACTTTGTTTGGCCAGGAGCTGTCACTGTTCCGCTGTTTCCAAAAATTTAATCCTGACTCATAGTATCACAGTCAGAGTTTTAAGCCTTTTGAAGTCAGTATCCCCCTAGTTAATACAGTTTTACGATTCACACACTCGAAGGGACTTTCACATAGTTCTGCTAGAATGGTGATCTGCTGTTCAGTTCCTAGCTTCCTGGGCTTTTGAATTGGCATAATTTAATTAGTTACAAGGAAGATCCTGCAAGGTTTATGATTGTACAAGCTGATTTTATTACTTCTGTTTCCCTTGGATAGTTAACTAAGAGGAATACTCATTGATCAGCTATCCACAAGCTTTTTGACAATAACTTTTCAGTTTTTCTGGCAAGCAATTTGGCTTTCAGGTCAAAATTACGTCAAACCCTTTTTTAAAAAATCCAGTCAATGTCCCCTTGAATTAACACTGGTATTTTGTTGTGGCATGCACATATACATAGAATTATACAAAAAAATATATATATACAGTATATATACCGTATATACAACAGAATTATATCTACAAATAAGGACTAGCAGTTGGGTAGCTCACCACATCAGGTACCCAGAAAGGTAGACTTGCCAGAGTTCTATGTCAAAGCCACACCTGCAAAACTGTGCAGGGCAAATACAGCGAATTGAAAACAGCGAGATCTATAACGGTGCATTGCAACACAGTGCTGAACAATGACGGGGAAACCCTCATTATAAGTCACTTGCATGGGGCTTTGCCCCCGATCCTTCCTAATTAAATATAACCATCTTAAAGCTACAAAAAAATCAGATCATAAGGGCAATACCCCCAATAGCACTAAACTTAACATATGCTGTAAATACCACATCACTCAAATGACAAGCGCTGTATTTGCCTCACTGTTTTTGTGTCGCTGTATTCAATCACTGTTTTGATGAGATACCATTTGCCAGGTATTCCAATAGTTTTATTATTTATATATATATATATATATATATATATATATATATATATATAGTTTATCCCCATTTTTTCCCAAGTGTTTTTTCTCCCAGCCCTTGCAGCACACAGGCATGTGGATGCACATGCAAGCCACAGTACCGGGATGCATGCCTCCCTACACTACCCTCAGACATTCATCCGGGGGCAGTGAAGCTATGGTGGGCAATAGGATCATTCCCCGGGAGAAGAGAGAGCTGCCTTTCAGCTGCTCAATCTTGCTCCCTCCCCCGTGCCAGCTCTCCGATGTCCCAAGCTCATTCCTGAACCTGGGTCACTGGCGTGATGTGGGGTAAGGCATCTAGTGCCTCAGCCCTCTGCACCACCTGGCCGGCCAGTAGTTTTATTATTTGTAACTGAAACTCATTTTTGGGAAAAACATTTTTTGTTGCACTAGTGCTTTAAGCTGGTATGTGGAAATAAAAATTCCCTTTGTAAATGCATTAACTGAAAAAGAATAAGAATTTATATAGCTTTTTTTATCCTCCATAGATTATAGCTGCACTGAGTAGTGCCTACAGCTACAGTGTAAATAATAAGCATTTTCTTATAGATTGATGTTTTGAGTAAAAACAAGTGCTGCCTTCAGGCACTGCAGTGACTGTACTTTTAAAATGCACACTGTCCTGTCTTTTTCAGGAGTTTTATTCAGGTGGTGCTTACAAAGGAACTTTGAGGTATAGGCAACATGTATACTGTATTTCGCAATAGAAGGTGTAGCATGTATGAATCATGAATATGTGTGGTATGATTCACTACAATGCTTTTGAGCATCGGTCCTCCCAGCTGGGAACCAAAACACCACACTGGAATGGAACTAGATTCCTGTTCAGCACTATCTTTCATAGCATATTTATATAATAACTGTAGATTTCTTCAAGGCATTTTGAGGCACTGTCCCTATAAGACAAGGAGTATTTCTTTTTGATGTAATTATTTCTGATTTATTTAATAGGACATAGGATACTTTCTGATATATGAAAGACTGATGAACCGATCTGGATTTACTACACAATAGTGTAAGCACGTTTACTCAGGCTACACTGAAAGGCTTTAACCAATTATTACTGATATTAAATTGGTTCCTTTACAATAGTTTTTAGTGGGACACTATGTTGAAAAGTGGATTTATAATTGGCTTTTTGCCTTCAAGCAGAGGTGCCCCATCTTATCCCTGATGAAGTCCTATACTTGGTGAAACATTGAGTATACAGGGATGGTACCTGCAGTTAAAATAATGCAATAAAACATGGAGGAACTACATTTATCTTGTTTTGTGTGGCTGATTGACATTTTGTTTGACTAAATCTCAGCATAACCCATGAACTGTCATGTATTATTGCTTAAATAACCAACACCAAAGTGTATAGAACAACTGGTTCACATACCAGTTGAGTGCTGTGACACCATTTAACATGAGAGTGAAGCTCAAGTACCTTAATGATGTCACAGCACCAATGAAATGAGTAAACTAATGAGTTTTTTACACATTGGTGTTTTTGTTTTATAATACAAAAGTTAGCACGTTTTTAAAATAACGGGTTAACAAAGCCATCACAAGAGGAGAGAATTTTTTTCGTGTGTGTTGCTGCATTGTTTATTATGGAGACTGTGTTGGTGAGTGAAAGGTTTTAAAAATGAAAATATGGTTTATCTGAGTGTGTGATTCTAATTAGCACAGCTGCAGTCACAGTTGAGCTAAGAACAACTTTTCAAACAACATGAAGTCTTGCTATATTATGACAATTGCAGTATGACCACAGGTTAGAACTGCTCCAGAGGTGAAATAGTTAACTTTCCATGCAGGCATGGAACTTAGAGCGCGAGCTCGGTTGAAAACTCTGTCTGTTTTGCTTCAAATGCAAACTGTCAGATTCTTGACTCCGACTCACTGAACAGTCGCTCCGGAGATTTCTCCTTCTGCTCGGTTCATTTTGTCAGTTTAAAAGTATTATTTTTCGGTTTTTAGCTGAAATTAAACCGCAACTGGTCGGTTCAAGCTCTGTCTGTGTAATGTAAGTAATAGATAGGTTTTACATTTATTTTTTCTGTGTGGAACTTGTAATTCTTTATCGGTTCGGTTTGAACCGATCAGGTTGTATTTAAAATCTACTAGTCCTTTTTTAGAGTGTGGTTCCCGGTTCTTATCGGTTCTAAAAAAAACGGATTTCATTACGATTTTTTCCACGACCCGTGACACGGTTGGGAACCGATAAGGGTGTCTTGCTTGGTGGATTGCCATAAACGGGCAAGTTGGTTAGGCTGGCATTATGTCTGAGAAACCAAAGAAAACTGGACCCACTGGGTTTCAACACTGTAGTGTTTGTGGAGAAGCTTTGCTAAGGCTGACCCACACACCACATGTGTCTATTGTCTGGGGTTTGACCACCTCAGTTCAGACTGCCAGATTTGTCACAATTTCCTGCTGCCACCATAGATAAAGAGTTGGTAGGCTCAGGGAAAGGAGGCAAAAGTCCGGCTGACCCGGATGGCCAGCCCGGTTCGTGCCAACCGAATTGAGGGAGTGCCTCTGACCAGCGAGCATTTTCGGCAAACGAAGAGCCGGTTCTGAGGAGCCGGGTTCCAGCAAAAGGACTACAAAGTCAGCTAGTGTAGAGCCAAAGTTCTCTCCCCAACTGCTGAGGAAATAGCTAAAGCAATTCAAATTGTCCAATCTCTCTCTCTGGTTCCGACCGAACAGACACCTTCAGGTAAATGTTCGGTTCGGCCGGTTCTAACGGTTCAAGATTATGATTTTGAGGATTTTTATGAACCAGGGGAGGGGGGAAGAGGAATATGAGGAGAGTGAATATGGTTTTAAAGATCTGGATGTGCCCATTGATCCGGATATCTCTCCAGATAGACCCCTAGGGGTTTCTCCTCCAAGGCTTTCTGAGTCCCCTTCTCATTTCATGTTTTATAAACAAGTTGCTGAAACTCTCCAGCTCCCTGTTAAGGAAGCTGTTGATGACAAGAGGAGCCAGACTATGTAGAAATGATGGATATTCCAGAGTCTAGGAGACTGTCTATTCCTTTGCATAAATCTTTTGGAAACAGACAGTAAAAGTTTTAAAACTCCTCACTATACCTCCTGTGGATAAAAGGATGGACAAGAGGTATACCTTATCAGGCTCAACACTGATTTCCTCACTCAACAATGCAGCCATGTGGGGGTAGTGCAGGCTGCAGCCTGTGACAAGGCTAATATTCCCTAGCTCACACCCCTGAGAAGGACTCCAGGAAGATTGATGCTATGGCAAGAAACAGTACATGCAGCATCTTTGGGACTCAGACAAGCAAATTATATGGCTTATGCTGCTTGGTACCAGAAATCCAGATGGGATACTGTGAAGCGCTGAACAAGTCCCTGACCAGCTTGCCAGGGAGCTGGAACAGGTGGCTATCGATGGTATTGAGGCATCCAAGGTGCAATTTCATGCTGCAGTGGACTCTAATGATGTTTCATCAAGAGTCATGGCTACATCTGTGGCACTTCGCAGGATGGCTTGGCTCAGATGTACTACCCTGTCTCAGGATACCCAGTCTAAGGCCATGGATTTTCCTGTTGTGGAAATTCTCTATTTGAGGAGCAAACAGAGAATTACATGAAGAAAATGGATGAATATAGGACCACCCATAGGAGTGCACAGGTCAAGGAAAGGCAGGCCACTCCTCAAAAGCAGCTTCCTAGAGGCAGGGGCAGGCCTTTTCATAGGCCTTTTTACCAAACTCAAGCTTCCTCCTCCACCTATGCTCAGAGGGGGTTCTTTAGAGGGAGAGGCAGACGGGGTACAAGCAGGTCTGCTTCCACCCCTCAGCCCAAAGCCTCTGCCAAGCAGGCACCCTGAT
This sequence comes from Neoceratodus forsteri, assembly GCA_016271365.2. NCBI lineage: Eukaryota > Metazoa > Chordata > Ceratodontiformes > Ceratodontidae > Neoceratodus > Neoceratodus forsteri. Next base: position 744,586,727 of record CM057449.1, read on the forward strand.
GGGATTGCCAGGGCCGATTCTCCTCTACCTGTAGGGGGCAGGCTGGCTTACTTTGTCCAGGACTGGAAGTCTTTAACATCAGACAAGTGGGTCCTGGAGTAGTAAGCCAGGGACTGGTTCTCAGCTTCAAAATTTCCAAAGCTGAGAACCAGATCTTTCCACCTGCAACTCCATCAGAGGCACTCACCCTAGAGGCAGAGGTCTCTACCCTCCTGGCTCTCAGAGCTGTGGAAAGGGTTCCTCCCTACACCAGGGCAAGGTTTGTAGTCCAGGTGCTTCCTTACCCAAAAAAGACAGGAGAATGGCGGCCCATCCTGGATCTCAGATATTTAAACAAGCACCTTTTAAAGCCAAAGTTCAAAATGGTGACTTGGAATTATCCTACCTCTCTAAGGCCAGGGACTGGCTAGCTTCCCTGGACCTCAAGGATGCCTCCATATTCCCATCGAAAGTACCTCAGGTTCGAGCTGCCCTCAGGCCACTACCAGTTCAGAGCAATGCCCTTGACCTCACTTCTGCCCCAAGGGTATTCACCAAATGCCTGGCTGTCAGCAGTTGCCTACCTAAGAAGGCAAAAGATTGCCATCTTTCCTTACCTGGACGATTGGCTCTTAGTAGGCCAGTCCCCAGACCAGGTCAATTTACACCTTCAGACAACACAGCAACTGCTTACCTCTCTAGGTTTCCTTCTGAATCTCTCAAAGTCAGTTCTAGAGCTGGTCCAGCTTCTTACCTTCATGGGTGCAGAACTGAACACACAGGAAGCCAGGGCCTTCCTCCCCCTGGACAGGGCAAAAGACCCTAGTCTCCTGGCCTCCTCATTTACCTGCAGGTCTCCCAGCCAGCAAGGCATTTTCTGCAGCTCCTAGAACACATGGCTGCTTCCACAGCAGTTGTGCAAGGAGCAAGATTTCAGATGAGGGACATCCAGTTCCATTTGAGAGCTTTTTGGTCTCAAAGAAAGGATCCTCTTACCAAGCTGATCCCAGTAACTCGAACCCTGATCCAAGCCCTACAGTGGTGGCAGGATCAGAGCAACCTGAGCTCAGAGCAGTTTTTCTAGCACTTCAAGCTTTTTCCAAATCTGTTCAGAACAAGAGTATTCAGGTCAGAACAGACAACACCACTACAATGTGGTACATCAACAAGCAAGGGGGCACTCGGTCTACAGCCTTGTGCACCGAAGCGATGAAGCTGTGGTCTCTGGCTTACACCCTGAACACCTCCCTTACGCAGTTCACCTCCCAGGCAAGGACAATGTCCTGGCAGATGCTCTCAGCAGGATTTCCCAGGGCCACCATGAATGGTCACTGGATCCCTGGTCTTGGGAGTAGTATTTGCCAGATGGGGCACCCGCAGATAGATCTTTTGCAGCCCCAGACAATCACCAATTCCTCTTTTTGCTGGGCCCCTCATGTTTGGGCTCACTCCCACTGGATGCCTTAGCCCTCAGTTGGGAGGGAAGTTTCTATGCCTTCCCTCCTTTCTCTCCTATTCAAAGTGCTAGTCAAAATCAGATCCCAATCATGCAAAGTCATTCTGATAGTTCCTAGTTGGGCCAGATGGTCTCAGTATCCACTCCTGCCGTCCTTAGCAGTCCATCCTCCCCGCCCCTTCCCAGGAATCACAATCGTTAACCTGTGCCCAGGGAAGAGTCCAGTACCAGATCTCAAATCTCTCAATCTCAAGGTTTGATTCTTGAAGAGTTAGAGTTTGCTGATTTACACCTTTCCCAAGGCATAATGGATATATTGAAGGCGCAAGAGCCTTCCACCAGGGCTACTTACAATTCCAAATGGAAAAGGTTTTCCATATGGTGCTTGGAAAGCATATTTCCCAGTCTCTGCTGATCTATCCACAGTCCTGGATTATATGGTCCACCTGAATTCTTTGGGGCTGAGACCAGCTACCCTGAAGGTGCACTTGGCAGCTGTGTCTGCTTTATTTCAGCAGGTAAATCTCTTCCTTTCAGCTCATCCTGTATTTTCCAAGTTTTTAAGGGTTGTTTCCACCAACTCTCCATTCAGGGATCCTGCCCTGCCTGGGATCTTAATGTTTGCATTGCTCAGCTTATAACCCCTTTGAGCCCTTGTCTTCAGCTGAGCTCAAGTTCTTGACTTGAAAAACTGTGCTTTTGGTAACCATCACTCTGCCAGACGATAAGTGAATTATGTTGTCTGTCAGTGGAGCAGGAGTTTATCTCTTTTCACAGAGATAAGGTGGTCCTTCAGACTAACAGAACGTTCCTGCCTAAGGTGGTTTCAGATTTCCACCTTAATCAATCTATTTCACTTCCAGTGTACTTCACTGACCACGCCTCCTCTGGGGAGAGGATGCTGCACAGCCTAGATGTGAAGAGAGCCCTTAGTTACTACATAGAGCGTACCAAGGGTCATAGGTTTGACTCCCTTCAACTATTCCTCACCTATGGCGAAGTTGGTAAAGGGAAGCCAGCCACTAAAAGATCCATTGCCAGGTGGATTGTCTCTTGTATCTAATTCTGCTATGAGAAGTTGAGTAAAGTTCCCCTCAGGCCTGAAGGCTCACTCTACCAGAGGTACAGCTGCTTCTCTGGCTGCTGCCAGAGACATTCCTATTCTAGAAATATGTCAAGCAGCTACCTGGAAAACAGTTCACACTTTTACAAGCATTACTCCTGGAAATCCAGGCTGGGAGTGATGCTCGCTTTGCACAGCCGTGCTTCAGAGCCTATTTTCTAGGTAGGTTCTGTCCTCCTCCATGGGAGTACTGCTGTGTAGTCTTGAATAGTCATAATATAGCAAGACTTCATGTTGTTTGAAGAAAAATTACTCACCTTAGTAATGTTGTTTCTTCTAATGGAGTCTTGCTATATTATGACCTCCCTCCTGTCTGCCCCTCTCAGAACCTCTGTTTTGGGATGTGGGTGGCAGTACGGGTTGGGCACTTTTTGATGCCCACCTTGTTTTCACCTACCTTTTTGGGTGAATTGGTGTTGTGTTTTTGCATTTTTGGGTCTCCTGACTTGAGCCTTTGTTTTAGGCCAAAAATGAGTGTTTATGTTAGTAGCCAGTTGGCTAGTGTAGGTTTACAGCTTCCACACAGAACCTTAGTGAGTTTTAGCTCATAAAGATCTGACAGTTTGCGTTTGAAGCACAGCAGACAGAGTTTTCAACCAAGCTCGCGCTCTAAGTTCCATGCCTGCATGGAACGTTAACTATTTCACCTCCGGAGCAGTTCTAACCTGCGGTCATACTGCAATTGTCATAATATAGCAAGACTCCATTAGAAGAAACAACATTACTAAGGTGAGTAATTTTTTCTTTCAAGTCACAAGTAAAACATGCTAACTGTGTATTTAAGTTGATTGATCCATAGTAAAAGGAGGTATTTTTTCTCGTGGGACAGATCAACAGTGTGGAGAGGTAATTAAGGAGAAATCCTCCATTATACTGTCCTTGTCTTTGCCCAAGTGGGAGGGTCACACTTCTGTGCTGAGCTCAGTAATATTTTATTGTTTTCTGTCTCACCGGGAGGTCCCAGAAAACACTACTGTCTGGGGAGCTGGTGACTGAGGATAGAGAGTAAGCGTAAGATTCATACCAGGATAATAATGGACCAACTGCCTCTGTGCAGTATACAGTGGGAACTGAAACTGTGTGCCCCAGTAACATCTCAAGTAATCTACTAGAAAGGAGCAGAGTGAAAGTTAACCAGAAAATATGTGTATGGAACTAAATAAATCCCCTACTGCTTGACTGACTGTTTGGCACAGACAATGAATTTTCTTGGACTATGTTTCAGTTGTTTTAACTTTTCCAGAGCATATTGGATGCCTTGAGGTCCCACCTGGATCTACATGAACCCCAGCTGTCCTCCTGCCAAGGTGGAGGCCCCAAAGTACCTGACTGCTGATGGTCAGTGTGATAAGATTAGTAGATGCCCTTTTTTAATGGATGGAAGATAACAACCTAAGGGGCGCTGGTTGGGAATAGTGCTCCCTGGCACCTTAAAATGTTTTATTTTTTCAACTTTACTTACATGTAATCTTTATACAGCCAGATTATGAAGGACTATTGGCAACTGGTACATTTGGTGACATGGTCACCAGTTGTTTCCTAGACTGTTTGAGAATAATTGGACTGGCAAGGCTTGACTATAACTAGTTTAAGAAATAGGTACAGTATGGGAAACCAAGACATGCAATTGGTCAAATGTGATCACATGACTGTGCATTATTCCAGCACAATAAAACAGGTCAGAAATTATTAAGTTTGGGGCTGCCCAATGGCCCAGTTGGAGATGCTTCATGCTCCCATGCTGATGACTCAGGTTCAAGAGCAGACCCAGGAACTGGTGGTGCTACTGCATGGCAGTGCTCCCAGTCAAGGAGGGCTGGTGCCATAGGTCTGCAACTGCAATGACCCCTGTGGTGGACCAGAGAGTTTCCACAGGGCAATACTATATGTGTGTATCACCTGCAAGGGCCCTGCTCAGTGCCATGTGGGAGGTGGGCAAGGTAAAGGAACAAAACTGAAATATAATGTGTTTTGAGACATCTAAATGACAGTCGCCAGTACAGTCAGGGCCTGCTTCATGTAGATTTCCACTGGATTTGAGGATGGGGAAGCAGCAGACAGGCTGAATGGCTGCTGCAAAAAGACCCAAAGTAGGTGCAGCTGGTGTCTTGGAGGCCAAATAGCTATATGAAAAAAAGATATGCTTAACTTTCATAACCACTTTATTTGGTTCAAAAATGAACAAGCATGTGTCAATGCCGAATGCTTGATGCGAGTTAATTTTTTTTTTAAATTGACCACAACTGTTGAAGATACTTGTTTTAACATGACCCATGAATGTGCACCTGGAGGGCAAGAAGAACAACATGTGAGACAAGATTTAATCTACACTACTACTTTAAAGAGTGTTACTTAATTGAATCCCACTATTTATATTTTTAAAACCCATTTCCTCATCTGTGGTAGGGACTCTCATTTAGGGTACTTATTAATTCATTATTAAACATTTAATAGTTCAGTCCACCCCTGAAGCTGACACGCACATTACATGCACACCAATCTATTCATTGCCATTTGTCTCTCTAGAATAACCTTGTGGGTTGCAACATTTTGCTTCCATGAGGGTCCCAAAGAAATAACACACTTGCTCATGCAAGACTTTTTTTTTATTTCTTTTTATTAAAAGTTTTTGTTACACACATTGCAAGTAAGAAAAAGATAACAGTTAATTTATAAATGTTTACAATGGTAGCATTATTTTTGCAGCAGAATCATCAATCTCTGAGGGTAAAAAATTTTGTCCTATGAGATCAGTACACCAGGTAGTGATATATAATAAGTAGTCCATCTCCATGTTGCACCCTAATTAATAATATCAAGGAAAGGGTATTAATCCTATAGTTTTAAAAGGTATCCAAATAATCACCAAGGTATAAAGGTATATATTTGTGATTTCCTTCCCCTCATAATATAGGTGAAGTATAAGAGGAAATTCAGGTCAATTTGACCCCTCTCCAACCCCCTCTCCCACCCCATTATCTGCTAGGTGAGAAACTCAGGTATGACAACCCACAATAAGGGAAGAATTATGGGCAGAATGTGGGGTCCACCGTTGATTGGTGAAGAACCCACCGCTGCCATTTCAACAGGTAAGATGGACCCTTATTTTGTATTTTAACATTGAAACTTTCAGAACAGTATATATCAGACATAATTCTCCATTCTTGGACTGTAGGAATCGGAGTTGACATCCACCTACGAGTTATAGCTTTTTTAGCTGCCAAAAGGCAGACCGGAAGGAGTGTGTTGTACCATGGGGGAGTGTGGTCCGGAAAGATCCCTAGTATAATTTGTTCGGCCGTTAACTCCACCGGCTCATAGAATATCCCAGAAAGTTCCATCTGAAGAGAGAGCCAAAAGGGTATCAATGATGGGCACAGCCAAAACACATGACCCAATGAGGCCCTAGGACACCCGCACTATCTCCAGCATCTCCCATATTTTTCTGGTAGAAACTTTAGGAGAATCGCTGGAGACCTGAAAAATCGGGAATGGCACTTCCAAGCAAATTCCCTCCAATGAGGAGATGATGAAATCTTTATAGCTTGTAGTGCCGATCCCAGCCAAGCCTCAAGGGAAACCTCTAGAGACAAATCTCTATTCCATTCTTGTAAGATTGAAGCCATGGATTCTAACTGCTCACTCCTCAACCCCCTGTAAAGTTGTCCTATAATGTGAGTCCCCAAATTTCCTCTGATAGCTTCAATAAATACTTTTAATAAATCAGGAAGAGGGAAGGGCATTTTAACCTGGAGGCCTGTGTTTCGCAGTATATGGTTACGGACTTGGAAGTATCTAAATAAATCTGCGTCCTGATGGCTATATTGAGATTGTAGTTTTTCAAAGGGAAGAATCCCTTGGGGATAAAGAAACTGGAAGACATGGGATAATACCATCTGTCTCCAAGTGGAAAAGGCGATATCCATATGAATTGGGGCAAAAGTTTCATCCTGGGAAATTAACTTGCAATACTCATAAATGGTATGAATTGGTTGGGACCTTCTCATATGCATCCACAGTCTAAAAACTGGAGAGGCAACCTTCGTGAGGGCCGAGGCTGACACCGATCTCTCGTCAGAGGAAAATAATATTCTATTAATATCAAATAGATCATTTAAGTGAAATTCAATAGTTTTCCAAGGCGAGACATAAGATCCCGCCAGCCACAGTATCAAAATTCTTAGAAATGCTGCCCTTGCATATAGACTAAAGTCTGGCAAATTAAAACCTCCCTGGGCCAATTATAACTTAAGGATGGATAACCTTTTTCTTGGGCGTCCCTTACCCCATATAAAACCTGCTATCATTCTATTCCATGAATTAAGATAAAAAGTCGAGGGAAAGAAGGGGACATTTTGGATCAAGTACAGGAGACGAGGAAGAATATTTATACGAATAATTTCAATTCGCTGATAGAAAGAAAATATACCAGAAGTCCACCTATCCAGATCAAACTGGATTTGTAATGAGATGGGTCCATAGTTTATCATTTCCATGACAGCTGGGTCCTTAGGTAGATGAAGGCCCAGGTATTTAATGTTAATGGAATGCCATTTAAAGGGAAAGGCCTTCTTAAGTTGCTGAGAAGGTTTAAAATTGAATGTCAACATTTCCATTTTAGACAGATTTAGTTTAAATCCAGCTATTTTCTCAAATCAGGTCAAAACTTTCCAGACTGAAGGAATTGAAGTATTAGGGGACAATAATGTTAGTAATATGTTATCAGCAAACATATTAATTTTGTATTCCTGTTGACCTATGGGTATGCCCTCTATCTGGGATGGAGATCTCAAAACAGAGGTCAGGGGCTCAAGGTATATTGCAAAGAGATAGGGAGACGGGGGCAACCCTGCCGCGTACACCTACTCAAATAGAATGAAGAGGATAGAGCCCTACTGGCTCGTATATAAGCCCTTGGAGACCTATAAAGATTAATTAAACTTGTGATAAATGAGGAGGGGAAGTGAAATGCCACTAGGGTGTCCCATAAAAAGGACCATGAAACACGGTCAAAAGTCTTATCAGCGTCAAGGCTAACAAATACAGATGGGATTTTCCTGGTACAGACATATTCTTGGAGAACTACTGTTCGGCGAATATTATCCATAGTACTCCTGTTTTTGATAAATCCAGACTGGTCAGGGTGTATAATTTGTGGAATAATAATTGTCAATTTGGAGGCCAAAATGGCCGTGAAGATTTTATAGTTCACGTTTAATATGCAGATGGGTCGATAAGATCTAAGATCTGAGAGGTCCTTCTGGGGCTTGGGTATTGGGGCAATTGTTGCGAAGTCCCAGGATGGAGGAGGGGTGCCACCCTGAAAGACTTCAGTAAATAAAGCCTGAATTTTGGGGGTAATTTCCTTAATAAACATCTTATACCATTCTGATATGTAGCCATCTGGTCCTGGGCAATGACCCGTATTAAGATTTTTAATTGTTGTAATTATCTCAGCCTGGGAGATGGGGGTTTTTAAATCACTGATTTGGGAGAGTGACAATTTTGGGAGAGTAGCTTGATTTAGAAATTGTGAGGGGTCAGTGGGGTTTAAAGGTTCCTTCACTGAATATAATTTGGCATAGTAGGACGAAAATGCCTGGAGGATATGTTTGTCTGAGTGATGAACCTTCCCTGTAGTTAAGTTTTTAAGTTTCAAAATAATGGCCATGCGTCTATGTTACCTGAGCCTCTGAGCCAACTTCCTGGTCCCTCTTGGCCTGCTCTCATGGACTGTTTGTCGAAGATAAAATAGAGACTGTTGGACCTTATTATCTATAATTTTTTGCAATGCGGCCTTTGTATCATTAATCAGCCTTTGCATTTCTGTATCACCCTCTCTAAACAACATCTGATAGTTCAGAAGCCACTCAGAGAGTCCATGGTATTCAGCCTCTCTTTCTTTATATTTTTTGGTGGAATAGGCTATTATTTCCCCTCTGATAGTTGCCTTCGTGGTATCCCATTGGATAGCCTCAGGAATATCCAGCGAGGCATTTTCTGAAAAGAAAAGGGGGACTCTAGATCTGATTTCGTCCTGAAATCCCTTATCAGCTAGGGTCAAGGAGTTCAATCTCCAGAGGGTTTGATTCTTTTCCCTACCCATATCCACCTTTAACATTAAGGGATGGTGGTCCGAGAGGACCTTCGGGCCTATTGATATATCTTGGACCGATATCAAATTTTCACATGTAGTAATAAAATAGTCCAATCTAGAATAAGACTTAAATCTGGGAGAATAGTAAGTGTAGCCGGGGAAGAAGGAAATAGGCACCTCCACACGTCTATCAGCCCCAAGTGGTCCATGGTATTTCTAAACTGTTTAGCAGTGGATGAGTTCCGATGTCTCTGTGGATTGGAACAGTCCACATGGCGCAGCAAGGTTAGATTAAGGTCTCCCCCAAGGATCAGTTGACCCTGGAGAAGATCTAATAAGGTTGTAATAAATCCCTGGAAAGTAGGGAATTTTGTCGGGTGGGAAGTAGTCACTGGCCAAAGTGACCCTCTGACTACACAAAAGGCCCTTAATAATCACATACCTCCCTTGAGCATCAATATGTGTCTGTAAAATTTCTAGGGGAGTAGCGTGGGGAATCAAAATAGCCGTACCTCTCTTTCTACTCCTCGGGTGCGAAGAAGCAGTCACCTTATATCTGCCTCCCCAGGCTAACTTGAGGTGCTCCGCATCCGAGAGGTGAGTTTCCTGGAGAAAATTAAGGTCCGCCGCTGCCTCTTAAGATGTTGCATGAGGCAGGCCCATTTAATGGGGTCATGGAGACCATTGACATTATGTGATAAAAACGTAACTGGATTAACTGGCATCATACAAAATTTCGGAAGTTGTAACCAGGATTCGTTTCACCCCCCAGGGCGGTATAAGAAACTTCAGTCCAGATCACACTTCCCCAGAGGCGGCGGTCCAGCTGCGAGAAAAGAGATATGTGCTGACTGTGATTTATAACTGTAACCAATAAAACATATTTGATTATCCAAGAGTCTAGATGTGTGTAATTTTTCTCCCTCCCCTCCCCTTCCCCCAGTACTCTCCTTGTTTATCGAACTACTCACAGTTCTATAAAATTACCTATCAGGGTTCCAAAAGTAACAGTAAATGTTATCTTAGTTTGTAAAATATATGGGCCTAAAAGTAAGTGCAGATAGCAACCATAAACCCATAATAGCTGTTGTCGAGCTTCTTGACACCCAAATAAAGTTCTGAAATCCTCCCCACCCTACCCTACCAAAATAAAAGTTTGAACACTCTGGGGTAAACTACCCACAGTTATAACTTGTGGACCCTCACTAGAAGGAGCCGGAGTAACCATAACAAAAACTATATACACAATGACTCCCAAGTAGGAGGTGCTCATTCTGAGCTCCCCCTGGGACATCCTCCCCCTACCTTATGAAAAGGGGACAGGGGAGAGATGTGGGGCTCAATATCACACTCAGGGTTTACTATCCCCGAGTTTAGCGGAGAAGCCCCTTGATGGAGCAGCATAAATACCTCTCCGAAATGGAACCAGTATAACTGGGTTCTATGTCCAGACATACCCTAGGAGAGGCAATATGCCTATCTCCTTAATAGAAGGTTGGGAATATTCGCATTTGTTGTGGAGAGAAGGTTTAACAATAGCAATCAGACCTTTATTATAATCCTGTCTGTAGGTTATTCCCCCCTCAATTTAGTTGCTGGGGAACCAAGCCCAGCTCGCCTTTCTATCAAAAACCGTGGAATGACGTAGGCATGGGAGATTAAAATGTCCAAAATGAACACTCCATATTTCTTGTCTCTCAAGAAAGTCCAGTAACTATTGTTTTATATGCACCTCTTGTAATTGAGGTATGACCATCATGTCTAATCTCTCCCTCCAACGGATAGCAGCCCAGTCATAGTTTTCTGCTGTTAAATGGGAAGAAGGAGAGGAGGCAGAGGGGCAGGGATGCCACCAATGAAGGTGCTGGAAAAAAGGGGGGAGGAAGCTTCCATGTCCGTACTCCAGCCTGGGATCTACCCCGCCATCTGAGAACAGAGAGAAAGTCCAAAGGGCATTCTAGTGCCAAATCATAGATATAAAAAGGTTTTTAAATGCCTGGACTGTATTAGAAGCACTCCCTCTCCCTCAACCCTGGCAGCATCCCACTCCACCCCCCCTCCACCATCCCCATTCCCAGCATAGGAGAATCAAGCCCCCAAATGGGAGATTTTGTTATATCTACCAATCCAGGAGGGCAGTTCACGTTGGTAAAGTAGAATTCCTAAACTGCTGCAATTTCTTCAGATTTTGTCTAGTGGCAACGATGACACATGTAAGTGTCTAGATCGTTCTATCTTCTTCATCTGGTTCTGTCATGTTTTCACTGCTTCATCAGTCTTATCCGAGATGATGCCACTAGCCAAAAGATCTGCCTTCGCCTCAGAAGCCGAGGTATAAGTCAGCTGGCCCGTGGAGAGGAATACTGTGAGTTTAGCTGGATAGGGGGTACGAAATCTAATATTTTGGGACTGAAGTGCTGGAAACAACAAGCTATAATCCCGGCATTGTTTCTGGGTACAAGGGGCATAGTCATTATCAAAAAGCAAATGCTGTTGGCCCCACATTACTTTGCCCTTCTGCCATGCCATTCGTAGAAGAGTCTTCTTGTTTTGGTAGCTCAACATCGAATGACAAAAGAGCGCGGCCTTGCCCCAGGGCCTGAGGGTTTAGGGCCTAGGGCTTGATGAGCCCTCTCCACATCAATCTGAAAGTCAGGCTCTAAGTTGAGTACCAAGCGCAGTAGGTAATCGGCGAAGGCTATGGGGTCGTTCCCCTCTTCATCTTCAGGGAGACCGAAGATACGAATATTCCTCCTCCTGCCATGGTTCTCTGCATCCTCTTGATGTAGGGAGATGGCTAGCTGCTCAGCCATGAGAATTTTAACGGTCCCCTCAAGCTCATCCAGCCTAGTAGTATTCCGGGATATCTGGAGGTCTGCTTCTGCCACGTGACCTTGTAGTACTTCCAGCTCAGTTTGACTGTCTTTTAGAAACTCTCAGACCTCACCATGGAATTCCTTAATCGCCTGAAGTATAGCTTCATTGTTGGGCTCTGGAGGCTTTTTTGGGCCCTTTGGATGAGACGAAGCTGTGGATTTCTTCCCCGAACTCAGAGCAGGCCCAAGCTGCAGGTCGCCCTCGTCAGACATGCGGTCTTCTACGTCAGTCAAATTGGCGATGGGCTGGAACCAATTGCGGCTATTTTTTGCCATCACTAGTTGATGGAGTGCGAACCCCAACTATATCTTTTGTCAGTTTGCAAGATTCAAGCTGTAGAGGAGGTTTTTGTTGTAGGCAGGAGCCTCTCAGTCTGCTTGCTCACCCAGACATACCAGAACCGGAAGTCCTGCTCATGCAAGACTTGATAGAGGGAATAGCACCCCCTTGCCCAAAAAAATGTAATTAAAAAAGGGTAAAAAAGCAAAATTATGATTTTGTTAGCTATTTCACATTCTGTGTCACCTGTCAGTAGTGAGCATCTTTCTGCCATCATTATGCAGAGGGGTAACAGGACAGTAACACTTAGAGGCTAGGAATTGCACAACAAAGCAATAATTTTCACAAGGATACTTTGGAAGGGTTGTATTATGAGGTTTTTATTACACACCTAAGGTGTGTGATGTCCATAAACTTCAAGAGTGAAGCTTGAGAGACTTAAGTGGAAACACACATGAAGGGTGTGCAAAACAAACCTCACTGCACAACCCTTCCAATATTTTATTTTTTATAATTACTGGTCTGTGATAACATAGGTGAAAAATGCATGCAAAATGTTTTTGCTTTCACTGAATTAATTGACTAGTACTGTTACTAAAAGATTGAGGTGGAAAATAGTAAGGGACCCAGAAAATGAAAGCTATTGAAGTGAGTCTGTTGAACTGTAAAACACCAGTTAGATTATTGTTTTTTGCTTAGCTAGCTTGAATTTTCAAAAAATATTTTTTTAACTGCATAAATGTCATAATACACTAGTGATAATACACATGTGTATTATCACTTGTGTATATACAGGATTTGAAAGTGTTCAAAATCAGTGAGGGACAGTTTTGTAACTAAATGACACACAGAGGCAGGCTTATCAAATCAATTTGTGATGGTGCAGATACAGTCAGCATGCTTACATCAAGTGAGGCAGCAATGGTAGTTTACTCACCTGGTAAAGGTGATTATGGGGGAATATATCTCTGAGGCATTCCACATTCATGATGTCATGGGTTGTGTACACCTGATAGATTGCTTGATGCGCATGTGGCTTAAATGGAGTCCGTCCCCCTTCTCTGGGGATCTGCTCCCTTAGGATCAGTTCGATGTATTCCCAAGCTGTATCTGTAACAATAATCTAGTAATGCTGTCTGATTGGTTAGAAAGTATGCAATGTCCACCCAGTATGAAGCAATTAGTTGTAAATTTATTGCCTATTATTACACTCTGTCTGTAGACTGGTGCATACACTTTGCCGCGGTCACACATAATCTTTGATCTTTACTTCAATACTTCTTATCATATATCACTGTATTATCTTAGTGAACACTTCTATTGGGTGGGCTGTGGAGTGCCTCAGAGATATAGTCCCCCACAATCACCTTTACCAGGTGAGTAACTACCATTGTGGGGGATACTCTCTGAGGCACTCCACATTCATGACGTCATGGGTCATTAATAAGCAGTATCCATATACCTGTGTGGGTCAGGCGTGTTGTCTTGCATTGTATTTGTGCGTGCTGATAGTAGTACTGCACATACAAAGTTTGTTTTATTGTTCTGAGACACATCCATTCTATAGTGCCTGGTGAATGTGTGCAGTGATGACCAAGTGGCTGCTGCATATATTTCTTCCACTGTAGCCGTATTCTTTTCTGCCCAGGAAGTAGCGATTGCTCTGGTGGAGTGGGCCTTCAGGTCTTTTGGCACTACTGAGTAATTTGCATGATAGTCCTCCATGATTGCCATTTTGAGTGAAGAGGCTATTGAAGCTTTTGATGCTGGTTGCCCTTTTCTTTTACCCTGGAGAATAACAAAGAGTCTGTCAGTCTTATGCACTGATTCCATGCAGGATATGTAACTTATCAGCACTCTCTTCATACCCAGCAGTCTGAGCTGGGGGTCTTTTTGTACGTCCTCTGGTGGTAGGTCTGTGGATATCTCTATTGTTTGGTTGAGGTGAAAGGGTGAGACTACCTTGGGTCTGAAGGACAATATAGGTCTGAGGGATATTCTATCATTATAGAATGTTAGGAATGTGACTTGCATGAGAGGGCCTGCAGTTCCTCCACACATTTGGCAGAGCAGATTGCCATTAGAAATGTGTTTTTTAGGGCCATCCACTTTAAGGATATGGATTCTAATGGTGCAGAAGGAGGTTTGGTCATAGCCCTTAGTACCGTGGTTAAGTTCCAGGGGGCTGTTATACTTTTCACTGTGGGACGTATGTTTATGGCAGCCTTTAGGAATCGGACAATGTCCTGATGTGTACCCAGGGTTGAGCCCTGTATCTGTCCCTGTGCTTCTCCGATTGCCGCGATCTGGACTCTAAGTGATGCTGGTGACAGCCCCAGATGTAATCCTTCTTGTAAGAAGAGTAGGATGTCTGGTATGGTGCAAGTTTTAGGGTTTATTTTATGGTGCTTGCACCATTTCTCGACAATGTTTTATTGTTGTTGGTAAGTGGCAGTGGTGAAGTGTTGCCTGGACATCGTCATGGTGGTAATCACTGTTGGATGGTAACCTGCTTTCAGCAGTCTCTCACTTTCAGGAGCCAGGCCATCAATTGTAGGTGATGTGGGTTCGGGTGTATTTTTGGAGCCTCTGTCAGTAGGTCATGTCTGTCTGGTAATCTTGGTTGTCAGACTTTATCAGTATGTGTTTGTTTTGTACACGCTTTGAGAAGCGAAGTAGAGCTAAGAGTACTGCTTACATTTCTAGCATGTTTATTGGGAGTTTGGTCTCTCTGAGTGACAATCTCCCTAGTGCTGTGTGTTTTTCCAGTGTGACTCCCCATCCTGTAGGCTTACATCTGTTTCTATGATGACCTCTGGTTGTATGTTGAAAGGCATGCCTCATGTCAGTTTGGGTCTGCTTGTCCACCATGATAGGCTTCTTTGAACTGTTGGTGGCAGTGTGACTTTTCATGATTGTTCTATGTCATATGTTGGTCCTTGTTTTATTAGGAATGTCATGAGGTGTCTCATGTGCCACCTTGCCCAGGGTACGGTGTCGATAGTAGACGACATTAGTCCCAGTACTTGTGAAATGAGGGGTAGTGTTGGTTCTTTTGTGTTTTGCGGTTGTCTTGTTAGAGTGATAATTGATGTCACTCTGGTGTTGTATGGAAATACTAGACCTCTTGCGGTGTCGATTAGAGTACCAAGATGTTCTATGGACTGGCAGGGGTAGAGACAACTTTTTGATTGGTTTATTACCCATCCGTGTTCTTGTAAGCAGTCTACCACCTGTTTTGTTTCCCTGGTGGATTGCTGTAGAGATCTTGCCCTGATGAACCAGTCATCCAGGTATGGAATTACATGGATGCCCTGCTCCCTTAGTGTTGTGGCCAGGATGATAGAAACTTTTGTGAACACTCATGGTGTGAAGCCAGGCCGAATGAGAGTACCTGGTACTGGTAATGGTTTCTTAGGATGTGGAATCGTAGAAATTTGAAATGGGATGGTCTCATCGGGATGTGGAGGTACACGTCTTTTAGGTCTATTGACGTGAGAAAATCTCCTGGTCTGATTACTCTGAATGTGGATCTGATTGTTTCCATTTTGAATGGGGTGTATCTCACTGATTTGTTTAGGTACTTGAGATCCAGCACTGGTCGAAGTCCTCTGGTCTTTTTGGGGACCATGAAGAATATGGAATAGATTCCTTTCCCTTGTTCTTGGGTGGGTACCTTGGCAATGGCCTTGTTCATGAACAGGTTGTTTATCACTATCTTCACTTAGGCAGAGGTTACCTTGTGTCTTGACACTAGTGATATCACTAGTCTGTCTAGTTTTGGGAGCCAATTGAATTCTATGGCATAACTCTTTTGTACTATCTCCAGTACCCACTTGTCTGTTGTGGACCTTTCCCACACATGTGCGAATTGTATAAGTCTTGCGCTCGCTGGTATGGCATGGGATTGTTTGTAAGAGGGATAGACATTGTCTTAACTGACTTCTGCGTGTCATGTAATTTCCTCTGCCTCTTTGATTATGTCCCCTACCTGTATACCTGCTGTATTGGGTAGTGGGTGTGTAGGTTTGTCTGTAGTTTGTGCCTCTGTAGTTGTAGTTCCATCTTCTTTTGTCATGAAAGGATTGAGATCTAAATCTCTGTCTGGCTGGGAGGTACATGGTCCTGGTGGCTTGTTCCTTATTCAGGACTTTACCTTCTTCTTTCCCTTTTAGATACTGTATCTCTGTAACCCTTCTCTGAATAGCAGATTTCCTTTGAATAGCAACTTATGTAACGTAGCCTTTGATTCGCTGTCTGCATCCCAGAGCTTCTTCCACAGTGATCTGCATGCTCTATTGATTAGGATGGTTGATCTGGAATTGATTTTCAGGGAATCTACTGCCATGTCAGCAAGGTATTTTGTGGAAAGTATACCATTTTCCAATAGTTTGACCTGTGTAGATTTTGAGGTAATTGACTTCATTACCTCTTGTAGCCATGTTAATTGGGCTCTGGTTGCATATATGGCCGTAGACGCTGCTCACGCACCTAGGCTTGCTAATTCCACGTTTTTCTTCAGTGTCTCCTCAAGATTTCTATCTATTGGGTCTTTCAGTTCTGATGCCGATTCTGTTGGTAAGACCATTTTCTTATTTAGGGAGGCTATATGAGGGTCTATTGTGGTGGGTGTGCACCACAATGTCAGCTTGTCAGCCTGTAGGGGGTATATTTTATCCCATGACCTGCGCTCGGGAATCTGGGCTGGTTCTGTGGATTCCCATTCCTTAAGGACTACTTCATCAATGGACTCACATACAGGGAAGAAGTCCGCTTGCTTAGATAGCAGCTGCAAGGATGGGAATAGTTTTGAGGCCGGTGCAGGGGCTGGTGTGTTAAACCCCACCGTGGCCATTAGGGTTGTCATGGTATGAAATTTTGATGGTATGATAACCGTGGTGTATGATACCGCGGTTATCGTGATACCACGGTATAAAGCATTCCAATGGGAAAACCTAAAATACTCAAAAATAATGCAATTTTAAGCAAATGTTACATGTAAAAGCAGTTAAAATACTAGTAAATGACACATTGTGAATTTAAGGAGAGAAAATAAAGATAATGAGTCAAGTATGTGCAAGAGAAATATATTTTTTGACTGTCAGATTCCTCCTGACCTGATGATGAGCATGGAGCTTCGCACACTAGAAGTAGATTTATATATATATATATAAAAAAATGTCATTTAATTGCAGTCTGAAATGTGAGTGACATACCGTTATGAGTAAAGCATTTTAGAGTACTCTTAGCTTACAGCACAAAATGCTACCAATACCAAAAGTACTATACAAAAATAGCACAGTGAGTACGAGTAGTAAGTTGTTTGATTTACATTTTTGTTATGTTAAATTGTCAATAACTTAAAGATGAGAGTTGATGAATATGAAAGGACTGTCCAGTCACTCCACTCCTGGTGGTGGTGCAGACTAGAGTTGCAGATGCAGACAGAGTTGCACTTCACTGAAGTAGTATGCTACTAGCTTTAGAAGCAGGCACAGCAAGAGCACTACTTAGAATCAGAACAGTTCTGATTGGAAAATCAAGGCTCACTATCTGGCTATGACTAGGCTGAGTGTCTCTCCTCCATCCTCACCTTACAGCCTGGGGCTCCCTCCAAGACCAAGTCCCCTCAAGATAAGTTAGTAAAAGTGATAGTAAGTAGTGCAAATAAATTTGGAGAGATCTGTGTTCATATTTACTTTCTCAGTGTAGTACCCTTCCACCACAACCACAACACAACTCCTGCCTGTACTCACCACGCACTGTGTCCAAGACTCCGAGGCCAAGCCAACAGCCAGAGCCAATCAGCAGAGCTAAGCCAACTGTGAGAGATGGTGGCATTTAAAGGAATTGGCCTATATATCCCAAATGCCATGCTGACTGCCTGGCTGCTTTTTTGTTTTTTTAATATAATAAGTATTTGGCTACAGTAGCCTCCAGCTGAGGCAGTGAGCCAATGTGAGTTGCTTGCTTGACTTCTTAGGTTGAGTCAGTCATGCTATACTGTGACTCAGGTCGAATCGTGTGACTGACATGAGTGCAGTCTGGCATTAAAGGAATCAGCTTATATATCCTCAGTGCCATGGCAGTGGTAGGCACTCACTGGCTGCTGTTTTTCCTTTTTTAAGGTAGGTAATAGCTATTTAACTACAGTAGCCTCCAGCTGAGGCAGTGAGCCAATGTGAATGCTTGCTTGACTTGCTTTGGTTGAGTGAGTCGTGCTATTGTGAGTCTAGTCGTTTGACTGTGACATGAGTGCAGTCTGGCATTAAAGGAATCCGCTTATATATCCTCAATGCCGTGGCCGTGGCAGGCACTCATTTCTCTGCCTTTTTTTGTTGTTTTTTAAGCTACTAGCTATTTAAGTAATTAAAAAAATTATGAATTTAAATGACTTTTTCCATTGGGTTTTGTTTTAGGTAGCAACCCCCCCCAAAGTGACTTAAGTCATCTTGTCACCACCTCGGACTCGTGAGTCAAGTCTCTTGATATGATGAGTGACTCGGGAGGACTGGAGTCCTGCATAGCATTAAAGGAATTAGCCTATATATCCTCAGCGCTATGGTTGGTGGCTGCTGAGTCAAGTGACTATAATTGTTAAGCTCGCAGCTAGGCTAAGGGTAATTATGCAATTAAAGTAATTTCTCTTATTGGTTTTGTGTTGGTTAGCCCCGAGCCACAATCAGCCAAGAGCTCAGCTGAGCCAGCCAACCAAAGTTTTGTGACACAGATGACATGAGTCAGTCAGAGAGGACTCGTCAGAAGTAGGATTCACTCCGTCCTAGGGACCACTCTAGTGGGGGCATCGCGAGCAGACAGAGGGAGAGGCATGAAGTGGTCCACAGTGGAACTTGACTGGAGGGACTCTGGGTGCATCAAGCAGACAGATGAGACAAGACAGCAACTTCACTAAATGTGCTAGCTCAGCTGAATAGCCAATGCCAATTATAAAATATCACAAATCACATTAGGAGGTCAGGGAGGGAGGACTCTGACTCGGAGTCAGGAAGCAACAGCAGCAGATGTCAGAAAGAATTTGGGTTAGTGAGCAGAATGCACTCCGGATATGGCATGTGTTGGCGAGCGCCAAATTCGTTATCCACACTGCAGGTGTGCTGGGCAGCAGTGACTTTATGCTGCAAAATCAGATAGAGGGAGTGGTGGGGAACAACTGGGAATGAAAACTGAAGGAACACACAGACTACTAGTGCCAATTCTTATCACCAAAACTGAAAAACACGGAGTGTAAGTGTAATGCAAAACTGCAATTTGCAAATGCAAATGGCACTAGCATCATGGCAATTTTTGTGTTATTATTTAACAATAAAAAATGAACCTGAAAATGTTCTCTGTGTGTATCTCATTCTCTGTCTGACTAACCTTGACAGTTTTGTGCCTCTGACAGACTGACAGGACTGTCTACTCTCTGTAGTTCAGACTTACAATGAATGAACATGAACATGCATGACCACTCGAGACAGAACACCAGCAGCACAACAGCTAACAGTATTGTGAATGAATGATCACTGCAGTCTCATCTGTCACTCACTGGCCCAGCCGATGAGGTGGCTGACCAGTCTGCAGTCTGAGTCTGTGCATACAGTGACAACCAGCCACAGACAGTTTGTTCTGTTACTCATAAAGATAAGAAAACTTAACATGATGATCATTACATGACATGACAGATGACATGTTACACAGTGTTACTGTTAACAAAATAACAACAGATTTTGATGCTGGGCCTGGTTACTGCTGCTGATCCTTCCCTCACCCCCATTCCATGCCCATTGCTCAAGCTCAGTCAACAAATGTATTTAGGATGGCTGGTTGACACCCATATGTCCCCCCCAACCCCTGCTACTTAAATAACCAACTCCGAGTCTGAGTGGTTTTGGGGAAGGGGTGCAATAGCCCCTAATACAGTGGTGGGGTCTCGCGCCGCCACTACAGCGACCTGGTACTGTTGTCGCTGTAGTGTTGGGCACTGTGGAATTGTCATGGAGGGGGATGTAACCCTCAACAAACGTGTTTTGTTGTTAAACTTTTCTGGAGGGATGTCACTCATTTTGAAACCAGTACATCATTTTCTGCTTCTGTTCCAAACGAACAGCAGAGGAGAGGTCAATAATGATGCATATTGTGTATTTACACTGTGGCTTTTTATGCAAGCAGTGTGCTGCACTTCATGTGTACTGCACAGTGTGCACTGTGTGAGTAATACAGTCGCACTCACACAGCACACTGACTTTTGTGTGTTGTTGCACACAGTCTGTTCTCGCCATTTGCCATTAAGGAAGCAGTTATTACTTATGTATCACTGGTGGCTAATACTCACTTGGCCTCTGTGTGCCTTGTGTGGCACTCCGTGTGACACACAAATTACATGATGACTTAAAAAAAAACTCTGTCCTGAAACTGAACATTGAAAATTAAAAAATGGAAGGAAGAAGCCAAAAAACTGACTTAAATTTTATTGAAGGTCTCTCAACCAACATCATCAGTCTACTTATGGATTGGACATGTGAGGACACCTAAACCTAACCTTACTAGTCTGTACAGCACTGCAGCAGACAGCGGACGTTGCATCCACAAATAAATTTTTGCACAAAAAAGAAGCTTCCTCAAACTCTTGCATCAGGGAGAATTGGCGTGTAAGGGACAGTTGTCCCTAAAAATGCAAAAACACTAGTTAAAAGGTCTCAATACCACAGTATACCGTGAATCACAGTTATCGCGGTATCAGAAATTGTTCACGGTATCAATACCGTGACTTCTGACACCGCAGTATACCGTGACACTGTCATACCGTGACAACCCTAGTGGCCATGGTGTTGCACATTAACCCTGGTATTTGATCCGGAAAGCATCATTTCACTGTCAGTGTTTCTCTTCCAGTTCCCCCTCCTCTTCCAATATGTGATCTGTTTCCATTGGTGTAGACTGGTTTTCTGTTACTGTGGTCTCTAGGGGCTTGTGTCAGCTGCCGGTAGCCCTCTTTTTGTGAGGAGGTGGATTGGCTGGTTGAGGTTTAGCCAGTTCGTTGAGTTTCTATAACATGGCTGCTAGCACCTCTTTTGTGCTTGCATAAGCTGATTGTTTTGCATTATAATAGTGGCTGCATCTATATTTTGCTCTGCATTGTGTTTAGGCTTTGTGGGGTTTGTCAGTATACTATTGGAAACCCTGCTGTTGTCTTCCCCTGTATCCTCAGTATTGGTAGGTAGTGGGTTTTCCTCAATGCAGGATGCACAAAGTCTCCCCAGCTGCTGACGTGCAATGGGAACGTTGCACTGCTTGCAGCTTTTAGTTTTTGCCATTGTAATCTGTGGATGGGTAACAGAGAAGAAATGGCTATATTATATTTTTGTTTCTCCAAATGAGCTGTTATTTATTTCATTCAATCCTCAAAGAGAGGCATGGTGTAATATGCCATTTATATATTTTGGTCTGATTATAGCACAAATTACACTGTATTGTAATCCCCTATTGTCCTCTGTGCAAGGTTTATCTGTTAACATGCCCCAATGTGTTAGCAGGGCTTTGCTTTGTAAATGCATTCTATGCCTTTAAGAAGGGGAGGGGAGCTGGAGGATAATGACTTCTGAACTCCTTTGCTGCATTTGTAATATTCACCCCCTGTTTGCTTAATTTTTTCCTTTTCTATCACAGCTGAGTAGCTGTGTTATCATGTTTTGCCTCATTTGTTTTCCCTCCTGTTAATTTTTTAAATGTTTGGTGGTGTGTGGCTTATAGTTTATGCGAGATCTCCTAGACTCATGGAGATCTCACTCCTATCCCTCACCAAGATGGCATCTGTAGTCTTGCAAGCATCGGGAGCCAATCTGAGCACTTTTCCCATGCTCACGAGACTTCATATCTCCTCCTGCAATGTTTTTACTGGTGCCAGCGAGAGAGAAGGATGCTGAAGCTATGTCCAGGCAAGGTGGAGGATTTAAACACCGTGGCCATAAAAAACACATGCGGTGTCTCCATTTTGGGAGCTTGTACATCCATGGCTCCCTAGACCCGCAGGGCTTCAGAATTTATTAATTTAATGGTGCATTCAGTTGTGAGTGTCACGGGCAGCACAAAAGCTTACTGCACAAGTACAAATACTTTTTGAGGTCATTCTGAAGCACTTTGTGGCAATTTAAAAGTCCGGGCTGCTAGGAGGGTCACCAGAGCTATTGTGGCTGGTGCAGTTTTAGGAAAACAGAACTCAGGTACTGCTAGTAGGGAAACCAGGTTTGTTTCAGCATATGTATATTTGACAATACTGCCACATGCATTTAACATGTTTTGTATATAGCATGATGTTTTGTGGTATATAGCTCCTGGGACCGCTGGAAGGGGTGTCCAGGTAACTAAATCTATATTCAGATGATATTTATTTCTTAAACCATAACCTCTCTATACCAACACATACCGATGTTGCCAACATGAGATTTCTATCTCAGGTCCCTAGCAGGCTTAATGAAGTAACAATGTTAGGCACTGTTTAACAGTATAAAAGATTATATTTCATCGAAGTCAGCATACGTTCTCAGCATTATTTTTGTTTTTATATATATGCTAAAGATCATATAGTCTCTTACCTGAAAATGAAAAGTTATATTTTATGAGCACACTGGAGCTCTGGGGTGTGCTGCACCCTCTTTAGATGCACATTTAGAACTGATCCTAGGAGGGCAGACCCCCAGAGAAGGGGAATGGACATCCTTTAAGTCACATGTGCATCAAGCAACCTATCAGGGGTACACAACCCATGAAGTCATGAATGTGGAGTGCCTCAGAAATTATCCCCCACAACACACACTTTGCGATACTACAGTAGGTGGTACTTGAGTTGCAATTTAAACTGGGAAATGACTGGAGGGGATGCACAGGGAACTAAGAAGGTTATTCCGAAATTTAGGGGTGAATATGGAGAAGGCTTTGGAGAAGGCTTTGGAGCTCCAGCTGTTTTTTTTTTGTTTACAGTGGGAACAAGATGGGGGAGTGGAGTTAGTATGTCCCACGAATAAGAGTAATTTAAATCAAGCGACCCTAAATCAAAGAATAATAAAACTACAAATAATGGACTAGGAGATATTTATCACTATCCCTATGAAGTCCTACATGTTTGCACAGAATATTCTATTCCCATCCCTGCTTATGAAGCAGGAGGGGAGAACATGATGGCTCTAGAATCCCCTGCAACCTTAATTACTGGGTCATTATTACGGCTACATGGGCAGAGCTCCACAGACATCATGCCATCACATTACTGTATACAAGCACTGTGGAAGCACGTGACTGGACCACTGCCCAGTGTGCTTTTACAGTGCTCTGGCAGATTTTCAGTGGTGCTGTTTATGTGGCCCTTCCTCTCCACGGGCCACATAAACACACCCCCTTCCCGGTGCACTACTTTTTCTTCTGCAATAGAGGAAGTGACAGCTGCCATGTGCAAGATGGCAGCACCGGCTCAAACTGCTGATGTGTGAATCTTGCACATGCCCAGTTCTGTGACCACCACCATCATTGTGTGCACCTAGAGCTTGTTTACGTGCTTCTGTGGTCTCCGTTCTCTCTCATGCTGGTGCCCCCCCGATGACGAGTGGGACCATCGCTGAGAATCAAGGTTCCACTTCCAGCAGCATTCTATAGTATTAGCTGATGCCGCATGATGACGTAATTTGAAAAATGGCCCTATGGCCAGGGGTGCTCAAACTATGCTGGTCACATTCAAACATCTTTGTCAATCTGATGAAACCATGCTGGCCCCCAAGAGCCCCCGCTAAACTTCAGATTTTCATTCGGTAAATGTAACACTGATTCTGCATTAGAAGTATTGTGCCAGCCACAGGATTCTTTGAATTTAAGTCAGGCAGTTCTGCTGGGGGGCCCACAACCAGTGCTAAAAAAACAGATTCGGAAGAAGTGTGTAAGGCAGAAAGGAGTGACTGCATTAGCCTTCAAATCTGAAGGGGGTTCTGCGACACTATCTCAGGCAGATCCATTTGCTATTATTTCCCTGTGGCAGGAGCAACTCCATTTCTGGTACTGTGGTCATTGCTGGCCGCTCCACCCCAAAGATGCACTTCAAGTCGATCATCCTTGAAGGTTTCAAGTCGTATGCCCGGTGGACGGAGATCAATGGCTTCAACCCATTCTTCAACACTATCACTGGCCTGAACTGCAGCAGCAAGTCCAACATCCTCGACTCGATCTGCTTCCTTCTGGGGATTTTGAATGTGACCCAGGTACAGTGGCACACCGATGGGTTGCAGGCAGATCTGGGGTTGTCTCCCTTGGGTCACGGACTTGTAGCCTGTCCACTGAAGTAGTTAGTGTTTCAGTTTTTAGCAGCATGTTCATACTGAATGTACAAATAATTGGGAGCACCCTGTATTGCCAGCAGCCTAAGCGTATTGGTTTAAATCACCACTGCTGTTTAGATGTACGTACCTAGTATTGAATGAGAAAAAAAGGCATGAAGATGAATGAACATTTAGCATCACATATGTGGTCATTTTTTTTTTTGTTAAATACTTCTGAGCAAAATGGACAGAGGCAGTATAGCATGGTTAAGAGCAGTGATCTGCAAACCTGGGAAACCGGGTATAAATCCTTCAGTCACCACTTGCACACTGTGTAATCATGAACAACTCACTTAACTTCCCTGTGCTCCCAGAAGGCATTGGTGCATCTTTCTTGGTCAAAAATATTAACATAAAAATAAACCAGTTTCAAATGGTTTCTTAATGCTGACAAATGCCCAAGACATTTACAGCTTGTGCTCTTTTAGAAAATGGGTCAGACAGCAGGCTTCAACAGCATAGTTTTTATAGTTTACATTTTCTGCCCCTTTACTGCCTCTGCCCCCACCCTTGGGTTTGACCTAGTTCCACTTTCTTTGTCTCTGTCACATCTCCTTTGAAACCCACAGGATTATCCCCCCCATGTGCCAGATCCACCTCTGCCTCCTCCTGAGCATGTAAGCAGGATTTCCTGGTGTGGTGAGAGGACAGTGGTGGGGATCAGGATTCTGTGTGCCCAGGATCACCCTGCCCAAAACCAGCGTGTTTTCCTTTTATCCTCATTTTCTGCCTGTAGAATGCCTGTATGCAAGTAGCTCAATAGTTAAGCATACGAAGCCTGTGTGCTGTTCCCCCTCCCTGCTGTACTACTGTTGCACTGTCAACCATGGTCACCCATGTGGCAGTATTGTGATGACAGCAGCTATCCCCCCCTCAAAGGAAGACACTGTCCACTGGGACACTCGAGCATCCCCTCCCCGCCCATGGCCCACAGTGACTCAAGCTCGTTCATGAACTTAGGACATCACCATTGCAAGCAGAAGTACTATCACTGCGCTGACTGGTCAGCTCTTTGTATTGCATTGTAAACCCTGTGAAACGTGGCAGACCAACTATTTCTGGAAACTTGACCCAGGCAAAGATCTCCCCATCTTCTGGAATGACTCCCTGAGTTTAAGAGTAGCCACAAAAAGGCCAGAATGCCCTTCGAGGGGTACACTAGGAGTACTGTGTGCAGTTCTGGAACCTGTATCTGAAACAAACTCATACTCCTCTCAAGGGAGCAAGCTCCTTGGCCCATTTGAGGGGCTGCTGCAGCTCTAGCTCTCTCTGGGCTAAGAAGCACTGCCATCTGGATATAAGAACCCAGTTCTGCTACCGAACTTGGGTCCCGTATGAGAAGGCATATTCAGCTAGTCCTTTTTAGCGTTTGTTTCGTATCTTGTATTTTGTATTTTGTATCAGCTGTGACAAATCTACCTGTCCACACTCCAGCCAGTGCCCCCTTCAAAGCCGGCTGTCACAGACCTTCACCTGTGTCTACCCCTCACCGTGTCCTTGCACCCACGCTTGACCCTGTGCAAGGATGGTATATCCCACTCACCTGGACTCTCTGAGCCCAGTCACCAGTTCCCCTGGATCAGGCCAAGGCCGACTTAACTCCAGATGAAATGTGGGTTCTTTCTTTATCAGACTTCACTGCCACTCCTTTCCCTGTATCAGGAAGGAATATGTTGATTACTTAAACAAGATTTAGCATGCTTTTCAGAATGACGGGTACCACACAAATTCACAAATTGTACCCTTTTTATGTAAAATGCACAGCCAGTCTGTATACTGCAATAAATAATTGCTGTATACAATATATTTACACATTGGCCAAAATGGAACAAAAGTGCTTACAGGAAAGAACATGGGAAAATAAAGTGAGCTGAAACATAAAATGCAAATGTAGCTTCCTTATGGCTGCACAGTGCAGAATGTCTGGACTGAAAATCATGCTGTATGTGAAAGTAACTTCAGGCTGCAGTGTGCTTAAAAGGAGAAGTATAATAAGAGAGGGAGAGCTGTTACATGGTTTTGTGAGATGGGGTGGGGGGGTGCCTGATGATTAGCAATGCCACCAGCATGAATAATGAATAAAACTTTATTCAAGTATTCCTTTAAATTCCAAATACATTCATTGGTAGCTGCTGTCTAGATTTTTTCTAACTTCTAGCATTATCCATTCTCAGTACTAAAAAGGCACAAGCTGCCACATGTAGAGAGGTGGCACCTGAGGGATTGAAGGCATTTTTTCCATCATAATAATGGACTGATCTATCTGAAAATTAGAGTCAGTTAATGCAGTGTGTCTGTGTTGCAGGACTGATAGAGAGCCGGTTACTGAGTTGGTATATGAATTGGGGAGGGGGAGGGGCAAAAACTGTTATGAAATGGGTGGTAGAAAAGCAGCATTCTGATTGGCTGCTATGAGTGTGCTAATATAGCTAACACCATGGGAGAAAGATCATATTGTGCCAAGCTATGGCAAGGGGGCATTGATATAGATGATGCTGCCCACTCAGAACCTTGAGAAATGAAAACGTAGCCATCTTGTTTCTGCCAGAAGTGGTGCCAGCCTAACTGTAAAAAAATAAAATAAATACATCTGACCTCCTGTTCACTTGACCTCGGTCTTTGAGCGTTTCTGTTATAAATCCATGTAGCATGTAGAAAAGCGGAAAAAAACCTAAGTGCCACGATCTATCTCCCAGCCCACTCGCTCATTCTCCATCCGAATTGAAAAGTGAACTCTCTCCCAGCCCACTTGCTTGCTCTCTTCATCTTAATCAGAAACTGATTGCCGATTACAGCCGATGAAACATTTAAACTAAGTACTGCCACGATCTCTGTCCTGGCCCATCTGCTCAGTGGCTGTTCAGATTAATTGCTAACTTGCAGCAGGTCACAACTTCCACATCATAGCGTCTAATTTCTGATTTATGTAAAAATAATGTATCTACTGTAGTAGTTACAAAATCCACTTCTTTGCTTGTGTGTGTGTGTGTGTGTGTGTGTGTGTGGGGGTGAATACTGCCATGACAACCAGATGTAAACTACAGAAGCCTTTGTAGGACAAAATTCCTTAAGTAAAAAACAAAAACACTAGGCGAAAGAATTATTTTATTAAAAATGAAGACAAACATTAAACTTTTTCACTTTTAAATACTATACATTATAGCTATCACATACATCTGTATTTTTGATAGCCATTTCATAAGTGCAATAAGTCACTCCAGAGTCTGTGTGTTGGACACTTTATGCAGCTACAAAGGAGGCTGGACGCACTCAGCCGGTGGCCTCGTGCCTCACTACGCCTCCTAGTGTGTTAAAGTGTCTAATGCACACCCTGTCATGTCTTATTGCTTACTTATACCCTTCTCCTCCTCCTGCCTGTTAGATTAATGGTACAGAGTTGTTATATGAATGGGGAGGATGGGTAACAAACTGCTGTACCCTTCTCCATTCCCATCTTGCAGTTTATCTCCCTTATTGTTCGAGACAACACCCCAGTCCACATGTTGCAGTGGTGGGTGTGGGTGGGGAATGTGTGGAAAGCTCTGTGGTCCATTGAGTGTCCTGCTGTTGCACAGCTGGATCTCACTGATCCACTGTGGTAAATGATGCCACACTTAATCAGATGGTGCTGGCCAAGTAGAGCACCTAAGTAGATTACTGACTCAGGACTGTTTCTATTTTCTAGAAGATGTAACTGATACAGAACAGTGAACCTGCTTGATGTTCTCCTCACACTCCTCCTCCCTTCCTGCCAAAACAATACTGGGGCCAGGAACCCCCCACACCGCCACCACCACTGCAACCCAAGGAAAAGGGTTGGTTTGTCTCTGAACAGATCAGCTGTCCCTGTGTAAGAGAGAGGGGAAGATCTAAATTGACTTTGCATTCCTGATGTAAAGTGATCTCTCTCACAAGAGACGGTATCATCTGGGGCACCTGAGAACACTAAATCAAGGAATTACAGCCTGCTTCTGTGTGGATCAGCAGTGTTTGTTCTTGAACCTGGAGCTGGGATTCTACATTCTGTGACATCAGTTTTCTACCAGTCCACACCCTCTCCCCCTGTAGCGCATCACTTCCTTTATACCCATAGGCTGTGACATCATACAGTACCAGCTAACTTCATACAGTACTGTTAGCCATCATATTTCAGTACACAACATGTCCACACACCACACCCTGATGTAAATCTTGGTGCATTATACCACTAAAGTCTACTGACAGTACAGAGCTGTAAAGTAAACAGTAAATAAGAAGGAAAGAAACAAAAAGGGTCAGACAAGGGGTCTGGGAAAGAGTCATCTCTGTTGCTAGCAGGTGGCATGGAAACATCTGCAGAGGAGCTGTGATGCTTTGGATTTCTTCCAGAACTAAATTTCTTCTGTACTAAGGTACTGGGTATAATTTTTGGGACTGCTCAAAGCGTCAGAACTAAGGTACTGTGGCATTCTCGGAGCAGAACTGGGGTAATGTTGTGTAATTGGGACTTCTTTGGTGCTCATAAGCCTCAAAAACTAAGGCCCTGTCACATTTATGGGGCTTCTATGGTTATAAATGGTTCTGCGAAACCAGGGGAAAATCATGGGAATTTCTGAAATCTAATGCTCAAGTACTGTGTTTTTAGGGCACTGTTTATAAGGGTATCTCTGGGTCTGGGATCTAAAAAGCTCAAAGCAATGTGTTTTTAGGGTAATGTTTATTTGATTCTGCAGTACATAGAACTTGGAAGTTGCTTTGGGTTCCTGAAATCCTAGCCACAGGAGTTTCAGGCTCTGGAATCTAAAGTCACAGGGGCTGGATATTGATATTTTGAGTGAGGGGAATTTTCACACTAAGGCCTGAAAACTAAAGTTTGTGATATCATAGGGAAAATGGAGGAGCATACAAATTGGAGGGGTCAATAGAGCAGGGTAGGGGCAGGTCCAAGGCATGGTCCCCAGGCTACAATGCCTGGGGACATTTTTGGGAGGATAGTGGGATGCACTGGTTGTGGGTCGGTCATGGTACTGGATATAGTTTGGAAAGTGAGGGGTTGCACAGTATGTAGGCAGCTTGCACAGCTGAGGGAGGAGGTGAGATGGCTGGGATTGATGCTAAACTGGGAAAGGGAAAGGGAGAGGAGTATAATTGAGGACAGGAGGTGCTCCGCTGAAGGAGAAGCAAAGACTAGAAGGGTAACTGTGGGGGGGACAAGGAACGGTTAAAAGGGGAGCTATAAGGGGACAAGGACCAAATACAGAGATAGACGGGGGGGGATGTCATGGGGAGTGGAGGAAAACAAGGGAGTAAGGAAGCAGGGTTGAAGGGGTAGAGGATGGCTCTAGTGAGGTTACAGGAATCCCAGACAGAGGTGGCAAGGGACACAAGGGAAACCAGAGGGAATGGCATGAGGTTAAGTATAAAGGTCCAAAGCCCACACAGAGGGCAAGGGAGGAGGAAGCAAGGGGTGGAGCCCCAGCCAGGTGGATACAAGCAGTGGGCTTGGAGCAAAAAAACAGATATGCTCCACTAGGGGCACGAAATTGGGGAGAAAATTGGGAAAGTGGAGTTGAAGAGTATCCAGGGGACATAGGAGAAGCAAGTGTAACCCTTCCACCCTCACTACTTTGCACAGTAAGCTACCCCTTGGTATCCTGGACTGTGCACACAAACTATTTCAGAACAATCAGTACCATCCCTAGCTTTGGGAATGTATACCAGGCTCATTTCTTTTTTTTTTTATATGCATTTTTTCACCTCAGCCCTGGCAGGTGCTTTGGCTCCTGTCAAAGGAAGAACTCTCTCCTAGGTCCCACTGCACCACAATTAGCCACCCCCCAGTATTTCCCCTGTGGATTGCCCCCCTAGGTGGGTCCAGGGAGGTGGCACCCCCTCCCCAAAGACCCAATCCAGAACCCTGGGGTTGGCCCGAAGCATGGCAAACTGTCATGGAGCCCTGCCAGGCTCTTTTCCTCCTGTTTTATACCCACCCCCTCCCCACTGATGTAATCACGTCAGAGCATGCCTGCTGACCCATATTGCCATCCAGTTGCCACCAGAGGGCAATCAGTAGGTGGGACAGCATGTGCCTTCCCCCCGAGGAAGGAGAGCAGTCCTCCAGACGCTCAATCCTCTCTCCCCCCTGCCGACCCTCGGCAGCCCGGGCTCATTCCCGAACCTGGGTTACCAGTCTCATTTCTTCTAGAGGTCAGAAAGGGGTGGGGGTAAACAAAAGCAAAACTGCAAATGACCAAAATAAACCCAGGTCCTGGGGAGAGAACTCTTTGCTAGGGCTATGCTAGGTCTGTACTTCTGGAGAGGTACCCAGTAATTCCACACAGGAAGCAGCAACATGAATGTCCAAACCAGGTTGGGGTTCTAAAGTGTGGCTTTATTCCAAAAGGTGGTATATTAAAGCAAAGATGGACTCCCAAGGTTTACACATCATGGCACAAGGCAATGGCAGAACAACAGAAATCTGTATCGGACAGAAACTCTGCATATCCCATATGTCATAAGACCTTGAATTCTCCTCAGCAGCAATGGTCTCAGCTGAAACACATATTTTCTTCTGGTGGCACTGGCCACAACTGAGCGCATTTCCCATATGGCCTAGGACTTAACATTCTGGCAAGTGGCAACTGGCCACAACAGAGCACACTGGTTTTCATGATTAGCACAACCCACACCAGGGGATAAAATGTCTCTTCAGAAATTGGCCGCCATGTCCTGAATAACCAGGCACTCTAACGGAACCTGTAGTGCTGAACTGGTCACTCCAGATGGGGGTCTGCCCACCTTTTGCTTTCACGTCCATACCCAGTCATTCTTTCAGAGTTACACCTCAAAACTTCTGGTAAAACAGTTAGAAATATGCATCTTGGAATGACTTTCACATCCTGCATAAGAAAACACTACTTCTGAGTGTAGAACTAAAGTTCTGAACAATGTGCCAAGTCTCTCTGGGGACCCAACGATTGTCAGCCAACTTTGAAAACATGAGAACAGTCTCAACTTAGAACAGAACTGGTGTGTATTTCCCTTTGTCAGAGAAACACCCAAACACAGGTACTTTTCTCTGGGAAGCACAAAGTCAGGTTACTCATGGCAGGAAAAAACAAACAGGCAGCTTCAAAGTCCTGGATCAAAATAGGGGATTGCCCTTGGATCCATTCTGGCAGTTCTTTCCATTTCTCTGTGGATAAAAAAATCATGAACTCCTACTCTAGACACCGGTTTCCACCACTTCTCTTGGCAGGCAGATGTTTTTCAGCATTAGAGTGAGAAAATAGGCTCTTCTCACAGAGCCCACACTGCAGCTCTCACACCTCCAACTGCTCAGTACTGCTGCAGACACAGAACCAAACCCAATATTCTAAAACTCCCCACTCACAGCCAGCTGCCGTGGCTTATGCTGCTGCGAGAGTTCTAAATTACATCATCTCTCTCCTCTCTGTGGAGACCAAGTAAACAGAGAGTAAGTAGGTGAAAAGCCCATTTAACCAGTCATTCATCAGCTGTCTTCCCTACCTAGCACTGACACCGATGGGATTCTAGTAACCCCAGGGGACTGGGTGGTTACACAAGCACGAAGGAAGATGAATGAAAATTGGAAAAGGGGGACACCCTTTCAGGAAAGAACAAGGAAGGTAGAAAGCATAGGGATAGGGGCACAGGGGTGAACACACACCCCAGACAGGGCAAACCCAAAAGGGGGGAGACAGGGAGCTCAGGTTCAAAAGGGCTAGGGCTAGATGGGGCTGGGAAAGGGGAAAGTTCTCCAGGGAATTCAAGCAAGACATGGCTAGGGGCAAATCAAAGGGGAAGGAAAAAGCTTGCAAATGGTGGAGCAGAGGTGGGCAGCCTAGCAGTAAATGCCAGCAAGTAGCATGGAGCTAGGGGAGCGCAGGGGGAAGAGAGTACACCGGGAGGTGAAACGAGCAAAGGGGATAGTGAGAATATGGTGGGAAATTAAATGGAAGGGGTTAGGAGATGGATAGAAGGGAAGTGCAAACAGAAGGTGATGGAGAACAGGGTCCTACTTGTTGGGGACTCTATAATAAAAGGAATTAGATGGGACGGGGGGGCAAGAGAAGTGCAGTATAGGTTGAGTGTCTGCCAGGCATGATGGCGGCGGTGGTCATTCACTATATCCCTTCAAGAGGGAAACAGCAGGATGAGAAAACACACCTGATGTTCCACCTGGGAACAAATGACCTGATGGGGAAAAAGCCTGTTGGAGGTGCAGGCAAGATTTAGAGCACTTGCTAGATACTACAGCAGTCTGGGGTTCAAATCAGTGGCTTCCTCTGAGGTGTTGCTAGTACCAAAGGCAAGTACTGATAGGAGGCTGAGGATTAAGGAATTTAGTGAGTGTCTGGTGGGGTGGTGCAAGCAAATGGTGTATGGGTTAGTAGGGGACTGTGGATCCACATGTGGGGATGAGAGCCTGTTTGTGCCAGTCAGCCTGCACCTGAATAGGGAGGGTGCGGAAGTGCTAAAAAGCAAATTAGGAGACTTCATAGAAGAAACCTACAATTTAAACTAGATTGGGGGGAAATCTGCACCACAAGGCAGGAGAAATGGGGGGCTACCAGCCTCCCCCCCAGGATAGTGCTAAAATACTGGGCATGAGGGAGACTAGAGAAGGGGGGATGGAGAGGGAACCTGGTGGAAGGGCTTAGCAGCCAACACCGGGAACTTAGGAAATAAGATGGTGAACTTGGAAGCCATCATGGGGGATGAAGGACTAGATATAGTAGCTATAAGCAAGACCTGGTGGACAGAGCTGCATACCTGGGGAATAACTATCCCAGGTTACAGACTGTTCAGAAAGGATAGGGAGGGTAAGAAGGGGGAGGAGTTGCTTTATACATCAGGGAAGCATAAGTGTAACTGAAGGACAAGAGGAGGATGGGGAGACTGAGCTACTGTGAGTAACGCTACGCAACAGTATGGGAGAATCCTTGTGACTGGGGGTGGTATACAGGCCACCTATGCAAGGGGAGGAGGGTGATCAACAGTTAATTCAGGCAGTCTCAGGGCTGGCCCTAAAAGGAGAGCTACTGCTGGTATGGAACCTAAACCTCCCAGATGTAGACTGGGAAATCCCGGATGCAGCATCGTCAAGGAGCAGGGAGATACTAGCTGAACTTCAGGGGGTATTCCTTCAACAGCTAGTCAGGGAGCCGACAAGGGTCAACAACCTGCTGGATGTGGTACAGACAAATGGGGAGAGTGTGGAGGAGTGCAGGCGAGAGAAGTCTTGGCCAAAAGCGACCACAGCACGGTAATGTTCAGTGTCAGGGCAGGGAGGTAGACAAGTAAAACTGGTACTACAGTTATGGACTTCAGACGCACAGACTTTGACAAGATGAGATGGATAGTAAGGGAGACAATGGAGGGTACAGAGAATATAGGGGCAGTGGAGGAGTTATGGCAAGCTGTCAAGGGAAGGGTACTGAAAGTTGCGGAAATGTGCATAAAAAAGGTTAGGAAGAGCAAAAGGGGGAAGGGACACCTTTGGTTTACAAAGGAGGTTGTGGGGGCAGTCAGGGAAAGGATGAGGGCTTTCAAAAAATTTAAGAGGACACTCAGCGAGGAAGACAAAGAAGAGTATAGGGAAAAGAGGAGTATAGCAGGGAAGAAGATCAGAAGGGCAAAAGCAGATACTGAGGAGAAAACAGCAAAGAAGGCCAAAAGAGGGATAAAACCTTTTTTTAGATATATGAAGGAGAAGAGAAGGGCAAGGCAGGGGATTACTAGGCTGAGGGGGGTGGGAGAAATAAAATTGGAACGGGACGGTGAAAAAGCAGAGTTATTAAACAAGTACTTTAGTTTGGTATTCACAGAGGAGGAGGAGGAGGAGGAGGACGGTAGGGGACCTGAGCTAAAGTCAAATGGGAAGGATGGCAAATGGGTGGTTCTGAGCCCATTCACTGTGTATAAAGTTAGGGCAGAGCTAGATAGATTGAGGATGGACAAGGCAATGGGGCCTGGTGGGTTACACCCTAGGGTGATCAGGGAATTGAAGGAGGAGTTGGCTGCACACTTGACAAGGCTCTTCAACTTGTCCCTGGATACGGAGAAAGTGTTGGAGGACTGGAAGAGGGCAGATGTAATGCCTTTACACAAGGGAAATAGTAAGGA
Source organism: Neoceratodus forsteri (assembly GCA_016271365.2). Classification (NCBI taxonomy): domain Eukaryota; kingdom Metazoa; phylum Chordata; order Ceratodontiformes; family Ceratodontidae; genus Neoceratodus; species Neoceratodus forsteri. Next base: position 744,621,028 of record CM057449.1, read on the forward strand.
GGGGAAGGGGAACTACTGACCTGCCAGCCTCACATCAGTGATGGGGAACGTAATGAAGGCATTAATCAAGGAGAGGGTGGTGTGTAACCCCCACCCTGGTATGCCATTTCCATCTTGACAGCACTTCCTGGTGGGCTGGGTTTGGGGAGAAATATGTCACTCGGCACATTGGCTAGGTTTGGCTACTCTGCAACAGGGGCACCCTAGTAACTCCGGACGCAGGAAGCAAAAACTGAAATCTCCAATACCAGAAGTTGGGATTCTAAAGTGTGGTTTTTATTCACGTCCAACAGAATAACAAAGCATAGATGGACCCCCACGGGGCTAGACTCCTGGTAATGCAGATTTATGGAGATCAGAACTCATTCACTTTCACTTTAGCCTTCAGGCTTTGAAACACACTGGGCACACAGCCCGCACTTGTACTCTGCTCTGGGTTTCCCTGGCTTGGCTCTCTTGCCAGCCACTTGGACTACCTTTCTTCCATGGCTCGGCTATCATGCCAGCCCTTTGGACACTTTCCATATAGCATGGAAACGTTTACTGGTGGCTCCCTAAACCACCTATGAGCACTTCTGGCTCCATCAGGGAATCTACTTGGCTGTCTTTTCCTGACCCCACAGTAACAGTCACTTTAGTTTCATCTTGTTTCAGGTGAAAATACATTTGCCCTTTAGCAGAGCGAACTCACCCCTTGGCTGCAGGTGCCCCACACGCGTTTTCTCTTCAAAGAAATCTCGTCCAGAACTTCTGGTGCCTCAGCACGAACTTAACTCAGGCAGCTTCTTTTTCCCTAGCCAGACCAGGGGGGTTTGCCCCTGGAAACAGGCTGATTCCTTCCCCCCATCCCCGCAGGGATGGGGCCCTGAACCACTGAAAGCGGTCTCTACCACTTCACTTGGCTCTTCTTGTGTTCCTCTTCAGGTGAGAACACACACCTATATAAAAAAATAGCTCTTTGACAGAGCTTAGGACTCCGAGGGCCTGCTTACAGCAGAGCACCTCCTTCCTCTACTACAGACTGCAGCAGACTGACTTCAAATTCCCCAACGTTCTACTCTAACCTTCAACTGCAACATTCCAGTGTGGCTTATGCAGCTGCGACAGTTCTAAAATGATGTCATCCCTCAGTCTCAGCTGAGACAGTGTGAAATCCCTGCCTACCACTAGGTCTAACTGGGATTCTTGTAACCCCAGGTAACAGGGGGGTTACAGGTGGATTACCTGGAGGAGAGTGGCTTGCAGGACAGCAGACAGCATGGATTCACGAAGGGGAAGTCTTGCCAGCCAAATCTAATTCAGCTCTCTCTTTGGTTGGGTGACTCAGGTAACTGACGGGGGGGGGGTGTGGATGTGGCCTATCTGGACTTCAGTAAGGCCTTTGACACTGTCCCCCATAGGAGGCTGGTGAGCAAGATGGAAAGCCTGGGGTTGGGTGGCAAAATAACAAGCTGGGTGGAGGCCTGGTTGTCAGGAAGAACTCAGAGGGTGGTGCTAAATGGGGTGCACTCCAGGACACCAAGGGTGAAGAGTGGAGTGCCACAGGGGTCAGTTTTGGTTCCGCTTCTCTTCAACATCTACATCAGTGATATTGCTGAGGGTTTGAGAGGGAAGGTGTGCCTATTTGCTGATGATATGAAAATATGCAATAGGGTAGACACCCGGGGGCGGGGTGGAGGACATGAGGGGGAACTTAAACGCACCTGAAAAATGGTCTGGGACATAGCAGCTGAAATGTAATGCCAAGAAGTGCGCTGCAATACAATTGGGCAGTAGGAACAGAAAAGCAGGGTACACCCTAGATGGGGAGGAAATTAAAGTAACAGAACAGGAGAGGTATATGGGGATCATAGTCTCCTTGAACCTTAAGGTAGGAATCCAGTGTAGCAGGGCGGTGGGAAAGGCCAATGGGATGTGGGCATGCATAGGCAGGGGCATTACTAGCAGATAGAGAGAGGTAATAATGCCCCTTTACAAAGCCATGGTGAGGCTGCACCTGGAGTATGGGGTTCAGTTCTGGAGGCCACATCTCTGCAAGGATATAGATGTGTTGGAGAGGGTTCAGAGAAGGGCAACCAAGATGGTGCAGGGTATGCAGGAAAAGTCATACGAGCAGAGGTATAAGGAGCTGGATCTGTACATGCTGGAGTCAAGGAGGGAAAAGGGAGACATGATTGAAACTTTTAAATATGTAAAGGAGCTCAATAAAGTGGGAGAAGAGGGTTTACTTAAACATAGAAACATAGAATTTGACAGCAGATAATGACCGCTTGGCCCACCCAGTCTGCCCATTTCCCTACCTGATGGATAAGCTGCAGATCCTAGTTAACCAACAGCCTACTTATTCCTACCCCCACCCCCTAGAATTGCCTTATGACTGTCCCATGCATGCTTGAATTCCACCACTGTTTTTGACTCCACAACCTCCTCTGGAAGGCCGTTCCATACATCCACAACCCTCTGTGAAAAAATACTTCCAAATTACCTCTGAGTCAGCCACCTTCTATCTTCAAATTGTGCCCTTGTTAGTTGCACACTTTTTTTTGAAAGATGCTACCCTCTTGGACTTTGTTGATTTCCTGAGGGTACTTGAAAGATTCTATCATGTCCCCCCTCTCCTCCTTTCCTCGAGGCTATACATATTAAGCTCCTAAGTCTCTCTTCATATGTCTTCCGTTGCAGACCCTGCACCATTTTAGTTGCCCTCCTCTGGACAGCTTCCATCCTGTCTATGTCTTTCTGGAGATTGGGTCTCCAGAACTGCAGTACTCAGATGTGGTCTCACCAGCTGTCTGTACAGAAGGATAATAACTTCTTGTTTTTACTGGTGATGCCTCCCTATGCATCCCAGTATCCCCCAGCCCTCCTTGCTGCCCTCTCACATTGCTTGCTCCACCTTAGGTCATCTGACATGACTACCCCCAGGTCCCTTTCCATTTTTGTTGTTGTTAGTATCTCACCCCCCATTGTGTACTCTTCCCCTGGGTTTTTGTTTCCCAGGTACATTACCTTGTACTTCTTAGCATTGAATCTAAGCTGCCATACATTTGACCAATCCTCTAACCTTGCCAAGTCCCTTCTCATCCTTTCCACCCCACCTTGTGCATCAACTCTGTTGCAGATCTTGTGTCATCTGTCAGAGACATACTTTTCCTTCAGTCCTCTGCAATGTCACTTATAAAGACATTGAAGAGGACCGGTCCTATACTGAAATCCCAAGGGACCCCACTACTAACCCCCTTTTTTCTAGAGTGGACTCCATTTACTATTACTCTCTGTGTCCTATTCTCCAGCCAATTTTTTACCCAGGCTGTCATCTTGGGACCCACTCCCAGGCTGGCTAACTTGTATATTAATCTTTGTGTGGGACTGTGTCAAATGCCTTGCTAAAGTCTAGTAGGCCATGTCCACAGCCCTCCCTGATCAACTACTTTGGTCACCCAGTCAAAGAAATCTATCAGATTTGTCTGGCATGACCTTCCACTGTGAATCCATGCTGCCTTGTGTCCTGTGCCCCTCTGGCCTCTAGATACTCAACAGTTCTTTCCTTCAGAGTGATTCCATCATTTCCCTACCACTGAGGTTAAACTAACAGGTCTGTAGTTTCCTGCTTCTGCCTTGCTCCCACTTTTGTGAGGGAATCACATCTGCCCTCCTCCAGTCCTCAGGTACCACCATCCTCCCATGATTTGTTAGAGGGTAGTCAGTGGTGTCACTAGTTCTACCCTTAGTTCTTTATAATTCTGGGATGAATCTTATCAGGCCCCATTGCTTTGTCCACCTTCAGCTTTAAGAGCTCTTTCAGAACCCTTTCTTCTGTAATGGCTGGTATCAACTTCTGTATCCAGAGTGTTTCTACTGTTTGTTTTAGGTACCACCCCTCTTCCTTTGTAAATACTGAGCAAAATATTTGTTTAGTATCTCTGCTCTTTCACAGTCACCCTCTGCCCACCCTCCTCCCTTTATTAAGCCTCACTATCCCTCCCTATTCCTTCGCTTCCTGATGTACCTATAAAAGGTTTTATCCTCCTTCTAACTGAGTTGGCTAGCTTTTCCTCGGTTTGGGCCTTTGCTGTTCTGACTGCCTTTCCAGCTTCCTTTGCTTTAACTGATGCAGTTCTCTGTCCTGTTCCTTCTGCGATTCCTTGTACTTCCTGAATGCTTCTTTTTCTCTTGAACCTCACTGCCACTTCCTTTGAGAACCATAGTGGTTTCTTACCGTTTCATTTTGTTTACTTGCTTTACACAAGACTTGTTACCTCTGTGATGGCAGTTTTATTATTCCCCATTATTCTTCCACCCCTCCTTCCTGCCCATTTGCTAGTGCATTCCTTAGGCACTCACCCATTATGGCAAAGTGCCCTCCTAAAATCCAGTCACCTTTGTCTTTGTATGGCTTGACTCTGTTGCTGTGTTTATTGTGAACCATACTGTTCGATGGTCGCTAGTTCCCAGATGGCTACCCACTTCTACATCTGTGATCCTCTTCATCTCCATTTGAGAGAACCAGGTTAAGATTGCTCCCTCTCGAGTGGGCTCCAATACTAGTTGTCTAAGGCATGCCTCCTGTAGGGCATCTAGAATAACCCACTTTTAGAAATGGCTGCTGCAACTGCACCGGTTAACATCTGGCATATTCAGATCACCCATCAGCAATATCTCCTTTATCTGCCATTCTAAGTATACTTTCTATCATTTCCTTGTCCATTTCCTCCCCCTGAGAGGGGGGTCTGTATACAACCCCTGTGCGGATTGTGGTGCCATTTCCTGCCTCCAAATTGACCCACAGTGCTTCTCCTCCTCCCTGTTTACCCTTTTGTTCTGTTGCTTTGATTTCTTTTCTCATGTAGAGAGCTACTCCTCCTCCTCTTTTACCCTCCCTGTTCCTCCTGTAGATAGTGTATCCTGGTATGTTTACGTCCCAGTCATGGTTCTGTGTGTACCATGTTTCTGTAACTGCCACGATATCCAGATCTTCCTCCTCCATCAAGGCCACTAATTCAGGAAGCTTGTTACCCAGACTACAGGCATTGGTACTCATTGCTCTCCATTTTTTGATGGCTTTACCTTCTGTAGCGGCATCCCCCACTGACCTTTCTACCTTGGTCTTTTTCTCATTTAGTACCCTGTTTTGTAGGGGGAGGCTGGGATTTTCCTGCTGCTTATCAGTGCCTCCCCCCTTGACTAGTTTAAAGGCTTGCCAATGAAGCATTTAAACCGATTGCCCAAAAGACTTGTTCCCTTCCTGGACAGATGCAGACCATCCTGCCAGTATAGGCTGGTGTCCCTCAGGTGGAACCCCAGTCCCCAATGAAGCCAAACCCTGTGCTCCACATCATTTTTTCAACCATTTGTTAAACTGCATGGTGCAAAGTACCCTCGCCTCACCCATGCCACTGACAGACGCACCTCTGGGGAAGGATACTGTGTGTGCTACTTGTCTTAAGCCCCTCCTGACTCTACAAAGTCCTTTTGCACTGCTCTAATCTCATGATGAGCTAAGTCATTTGTCCCCTAGGTGGACAATGACGCCCAGCTCAGACTCCCTGCAACTGTTCTCGTGATCCTAAGGATGCGCTTCATGTCCTCCAGCCATGGTACCAGGCAGGCACCTTACACAGTTTTCCTGCTCCCCAGTTCTATCCCTAATAATTGAGTCCCCCACAGGAGCTGCTTTCTTTCCTGTGGTGCCCTCTGCCTCCTTCCTGAGGGCCTCCCTTGTGACAATTGTCTGCACCCTCCTTAGTCTCCTCTGTGGGTGCATCCATAGGGGAACTATGCTCCCCCAGAATGGTGTATGGATTGTGGAGTGGAACAACTGACTGGGTGTGCCTCTGTTCCATCACCCTTACCCTCCCTGAGCCCACTGTGGTCCAACTGCTGTGCTTTCTTCACAACCTCTGAGGTAGTGGTGGTGGCTCTGGTGCTCCCTTGATGGGGGAGATTCCCTTGCCACTGTCCAGTGCGGCCTGAAGACGGGAAACTTCCTCCCTCAGGGCAGATAGTTGTCTGCAAACAGGGCAGCATCTCAGCCTCCAGAAAGACTCCCGGAAGACTGCTGCCCCACAGCCATTACATTATACTACTCCCCACATAACTGTCTACCTTCTTTTTTTTTTTTTGTGTGTGTGATTGGTACGTAGAAATATATGTATTTATATAATTGTATGCTTATGTTGTCAGTGCAGTGTGCTAGACAGGATATGACAGTGATATGTACCTTGCCCTCTTGAGGAAATGATGTCAGAACCCCAGGTATAAATGAACTATTTCCAGGGGTGGGTGGGGTGAGGGTGGGAGGGTTGGGCCTAAACTGTGCCCTCATGAAACAATCAGCTAAATGCTCTGACCTACCCGATGTGATGAGTGCCTTCCTGTCAGCAAGATGCCATACACGACAATTTGTAATACTGCTTCAAACCAATTTGACAGAGAAAATACCCTGCTAATCAAACAGAGAAAAATCCAAACATCCAAGTCAGACACAGGTAAACCTCCCCAGCCCCAAAAGAGCCTGGTGACTTGTGCTCTGAAAACAGTCAGCCCCAGAACACGTCAGCTGTGCAGAAGGGCAGACACAGAAAACAGCATTCAGCCTATGTGGGTTTAAACTCTTCCTGCACTGAAAACCTTAACACTTGTAACAAAAGTAAAGCAAACTCCACCTCCCTCTGTTGATTGAAAGACTGCCTTTTCTGATAATTCTAAGTTCCTTATTTCACCCTTCAGTTAGAAGTATCCTCCACCTGAAGAATATTAACTTTCCTAAGGAATCTGCTTCAAACCAAAGACAATTGTAAATTGTAAGGTTCACTCCTCTGTTGTGAGCACTACTACGCTTTCTTGCAAATCTTAAGTCCAGTGTTGCAGCTTGCAGCCAGAGGTAGCTTCACCTGAAGACTATGAGGTTATCTGATGAGCCTGCTAAAATTAGTACTTTTATCAAGGTCTGTAAGATTCTTCCAGAGCTATTGGCTGTTAAGTAGCTGTGATGTAAGCACTTCCTGACACAGTCTGGCTTGGCCTTATAAGGCACACTGAGGTAAACAAAAGAAGTACCAGTTTCCACCCCCTAGGCACTGTCTGGGTCCAATACACAGCCTGTAACCTGCTCTCAATTCAGGGCTTATGACAAATTGTTAGCCCAGTGAATACTCACAGTATTACAAATATTGCAATGCAAACAGTCAATCACTAACTCCAATCAAGTCAGAAGGGCAGAAACACAGAAAACAGTAAAATCTTAACAATTGTAACAAGTAAAGCAAACTCCACCTCCCTCTGTTGATTGAAAGACTGCCTTTTCTGATAATTTTAAGTTCCTTATTTCACCCTTCAGTTAGAAGTATCCTCCACCTGAAGAATATTAACTTTCCTAAGGAATCTGCTTCAAACCAAAGACAATTGTAAATTGTAAGGTTCACCTCCCTCTGTTGTGAGCACTACTCGCTTTCTTTCAAATCTTAAGTCCAGTGTTGCAGCTTGCAGCCAGAGGTAGCTTCACCTGAAGACTATGAGGTAAGAGGAAGGAGGGGTCAAAACTAGAGGACACAGCCTCAGACTTGAAGGAAAATGATATGAGGGCATTTCTTCATGGAGAGGGTGGTAGAGCCCTGGAACAGACTACCAGATGGAGTGTTGGGGGCTAAATCGGTGGAGGAATTCAGGCGGGCATGGGGCAAGCATATGGGGCTGAGTACTGGGGGGAGGGTAGGGGTGGCAGGGAGGGGAAGGTATAAGGAGGAATAAAAGGGCAGACTAGATGGGCTGGTATGGTTCTTTTCTGCCATCAAGTTTCTATGATTCTATGATTCTATGATTTTGCTTAAATACATTGGCAACTGGCCACCAGGGAAACTAGCCCACTTACCCACCAGTGGTATTATATAAATCACTGACCTCCCTGGGGCAACTCTAACTCCTGCACCAATAATGCTAAATTCTGTTAATAATGCTGTGCCAGTGGGTCAGTAGATTCCCCACTAGCCCACTTGAACTACTACTTTTAATTTCTAACCACTAGACCATCTGGAGGGTGATAAGTGGTTTTGCTGAGGTCTGCCAAACAACAATTTCTTTTCTGTTTTCTTACCTGTTTTTTAATTTCTTTCTCTGTATCTGTATTTTCCTACTTTGCCCTAACTGTAACTTGTCTACAGCTCCTTTTCTATTTTTACTTCTATGATGTTCTATACCCTTTCATATTTCTCTGCTCTCTGTCTCATCTCTTGCTACTGTATTTTCTCCTTATTAACCTATATTTCTCTGTACTTAAACAGGTCTGACAGGAGGCTGCCTCTATCACCATCAGATAAGTATTGCTCGTCGTATAACCACTCCTGTCCTTCCTATTTACTCCCCGTGAACTATGGATCCTTTGTGACCTCTTTCCTAAATTTTATTTTACTGGTCCAATGGACATCGTCCCTTCAAGACTCGTACCCATACCGCTCAACCTTTTGTCCCCCAAATGTGGAACATTGCCTGTCAAAATGTGGAACAAATGGGCAAAATATGGAACTCTTAATCAAATCTTTACCTAAGAAGCTCAAAATACTGTTAACATGTTGCATTTATGTTCAGAAAGTCTGCTATTAATTGAATAATATATTTTTTGCATCATTTACTATGGATTTTTGCTTTAAAATGTTGACTTTTAATGTGGAACAAGTCCTCATAATGTGGAACAGGAAGCTTTTGTGAAGTAAAATGAGGAACGTTCCTTGTAATGTGGTACAGTTGAGAGGTATGCTCGTACCTCTGGCTCCATAGTACCCAGGTAAGAAACTACACTAATATTATCTATTACTTAGTGGGTTTACTGTAATGGTGTAGGCACACCAATTACAGTGTGTCTGTGTGTGTGTGTGTGTGTGTGTTTACTGCAGCATTTTTTCCCCCATAAAGCTTTTTGTCTTGGCAGTCAACACAAGTGGAATCTCAGCCCTGTCCACACCTCCCCCACCTGGCACTCTGCTCCCCGAATCCGCTAAGCCTGAAGTCCCCTCCATAGATTGCCCCCAATGATGAGACCAGAAGGGGAGAGCCACCCCCCCCCCACAAACACACTCAGTGACTCACATCCAGAATGGAGCTAGTGATCCAGATGGTGATACAGGTTGGAGATAGGTGGGCCATTTTTTCATTTTCTCCCCTTGGTTCCCCTGCATGGTGGCACATAAGTGTGTGAGTGTGGATGCAAATACATGCTACGGAACTGCGGACCCTCCCTTCGATGTTTTAGGTACTTAGGTAAAAAGGGGCAGATGTGTACCAGAGGTGATTCTACGTCACCTCCCACTATGCATTGCGATCCACTTGTCTTCCCATGTGATGTCACTTGAGCTTCCAGCACTGCCCCAGGCCTCCACCTGATGTCAGCCAAGGGCCAAGTCAGCATGCTTCCCTACCCCCAGGAGAGTAGAGCTGTCTAAAGGACACTCAATCCTCCCACTCCCTGGGATGACCCCTGTCAACCTGAGCTTGTTCCCGAACTTGGGTCTCTGCCATGGTGGGAGGTAGGGTGCACAGTGCCTCAATCATTTACACCACATGGCTGGCCTTATTCTGCAACAATTTTTCTATTCCTTAAGTTTTCTAGCTGTTACGTAGGATGTACGTTATCTGCAACAGTTGCCACAGATGGTGTGTATATATGTGTGTGTGTGTGTGTGTGTGTGTGTGTGTGTGTCTGTGTGTTGTGTGTCTGTGTGTCTAGGGTCCATAGTCTGTGATCACTTGTAAATAGCCAATAGTTTTTTGACAGTGATAAGGAGGGAGTGCTGTTGTCAATACATGCCATGGAAGACTCCTTATTTGTGTGTGTGTTTTTAGTATAGGATGCACAGTCCATAACATTTGTCTTACACTTGAGAAGCTGATGTCTTGGAGGGTGGGCAAAGCTATGGGCAATAGCTGTTTCTCTTAAAGGGTGTGTGTGTGTGTGTGTGTGTGTGTCACAGTCCTCAGCATTTTGTTGACTGCTTGAGTGTGTGGGTAAATAGGGGTGGGGGGAGGGTGCAGAGTGGTACATATGATAATGTCACAATTTGGGTGTACGTGTGTATGTGAGTGGGTGTGTATGAGCAGTGGAAGCTGTATCACTTTGTTAGTATCTATCCATTTGATGAATGGTGGAGGGGGGTGTACTGTGCTACAATCATTATATAGATTCTTGTGTAATGGTTGGGGGTGTGTGTGTGTAACATTTCTTTTTAGCACTCCAAGCATATTATGACATGATCCCCCCGCTTGAACATGTTACAGGCTTCCAAATGATCACAGACTTCATGGACAATAGCACCTCCCGTGGTGAGACAATTGTAATGGGTGACCTAAATGTTAACTGGCTAGCTCCAGAAGCCAACACATATAAGGATGCCATTGCTGCCCCTGACATTACTCAAATGGTCGCCTCTCCCACTAGGTTTAATTATAAGTCTGGTAGTAGCTCCTTACTTGACCTGATCCTCACCTCTCATCCCAGCAGAATCACTAACATAGAAGTTCTCCCAGATGCCCTCAAGTGATCACTCCCCAGTTATTTGCCACTGGTCAAACAAGGCACCTAAACCTAAGTCCTTTTTCTCCTATAAAAGAATCTTAACAAAAGGAAAGCTTCCACAATTCCTTGCTGCCCTCTCAGTGGTTGACTGGATACCCCTTGACTCCTTGAGCAGTGTCGACCAAGCACTTGATTTCTTCATTGCCCAGTTTAACAAAGTTTGTAACAGTTTTGGCCCCCTACATAAATGCAAAACTCAGTCTACCACTAAGCACTGGATTAACTCCGAAGTCATCTCCATGATGCGAAACCGAGATAACCTCTGGCACCGAGCCATGGAATTAGGGAAACCACATGATATGCAGCTCTATAAGGCGGCTATAAACCAATGCACAATAGCTATATGCAGGGCCAAGCAAGTCTTCTACAACCAGGAACTTACTAACTCCTGGAGAAATAGCAAACCTTTTTGGGAGAACATCAAGAGCCTCATGGATAAACCAAGCAAATCCTCCCCCACTATGATTGAGGTTAACGGCTCAACTTTACAGGACCATAGAGAAACCGCGGACTCCTTTAATCTCCCATTCACTGATCTTAGCAGTGTCCCCCCCCCCCCAACTTCTGTGACAACTCTGCCTGGCACTGCCTCAATAATAAAATCAATCTCTTCAGTAATATTCCCCTGTTCAACTTTAAGAGGGTATCCATGTCTGAAGTCAAAAGATATCTTAACAAAGTGCTAAGCAAAGCCAGTTTCATCAGTGATACCCTTGACCGCTAACTCCTCTCTCTCTCCCTTGACATTGTCCTACACACTCTCACTAAGCTTCTGAATCTCTCACTTTCTCATAAACAATTCCCCCAGCTCTGGAAGTCAGCAGTGGTCACCCCTGTTCATAAAAGTGGTGACAGGTCTCTTCCCTCTAACTACTGCCCTATCTCTATCCTCCCTCCACTCTCCAAGGCGTTGGAATGAATTGTAGCTGATCAGTTGTCTGAACACCTCAACAAATATAACTTACTATGCCCGCAACAACATGGCTTTAGAAAAACCCATAGTACTACCACCGCCCTGCTTGACTTCACCAGACATATTCATAAGGCGATTGACACTGGCCACCTGCTGGGTGTAGTGTTTATTGATTTGACCAAGGCATTTGACACCATGAACCACCAGCTCCTGCTTCACTCACTCTCCTCCCTTGGACTATCTGATGATGTAACCAAATGGTTTGAAAGCTACCTCTCGGCAAGGGGCCAAAAAGTCAAAATCGTTGTGTAAGAGAGAGCAAGCCGAAGATCCATCTGCCCCCCCCCCTTTTTGGGTTTCCTTAATTCAAATGCTGCAGGACATTCAGAGGACTCAAGATGTACACTGTGTCCTGTTTTATGTTGTATGTTGTGTTTGTTGGGCTGGCCACCCACAATCTGTATTTATTTTATGTCTTCTGTTGTGTGTGATCCCCCCCTTGGTACATCATGGATCTCCTTCATAACTCTAGCAGCCTTAAGTTATGGAAACTAAGTGTGAAGCAGAAATGTATTTAAAAATAAAGAAAATGCTGGCTTGTAACTTCAAGTCTTCAATTAATTAGTTTAAAGCCTCTTTGAAAGTAGCATTGCGACAGTGCGGGCGTTTTTAAGAAGTCTTCAAACGCCGTGACTATTCAAGGATGGAAAAAGTCTTGAAGCAGTCTTTAATTTAATAAGGTGTCCGCCTTGCATTATAGACAGAACGGAAGAAAAGAAACAAAATACAAGTGAAGTAAAGCCTTCCTTTTTATGGGAGATACAGAGAAGTCCAGACTGCTGCTGTTTAAATTCTTTCTGAGCTCTGCCTTTGTTGTTTAGTTAGCAGTCTGTAGAAAACTGTTTAAACCACCTGAAAAGTACTGGTTTGGGCACAATATTCCTATCGCTAGTGCTGCCATTTAATTAAAGTAAATTCTCCACAAGGCACAGAAGGAGTTCCCCCTTAAAAAGCACTACTGAAAGAGAGTATTGGTAATGTGAGTAAACTTTGTTTGTGTGCCTCTGCTTCTTGCTGAAAACACTCACATTACCAACACCTCTAGGAAGAAATATGTTTGGCTGTACTAAAAAGAATTAAGTAACACTTGACTTACCTGTATAAGGCAACTTAAATTATACCAAGGTAGTTTTCTTTTTAAAGTTTCTGTGTAGCCAAAATGCTGCTGTTTCAGAAGCTCCCTGCTTCATTGTTCCCTATGGACCGGCCGCGCCCAGTTTCCCTGTTTTTATCCCTTACAAAGAAGAACTTCCCTTCTGTGAAAGTTAAAATATTGAGACAGCGCATAAAATTTGTTTTGAATGTCAAAATGTTTTTGGAATGTTACTTTATGTTTAAATAAATTAAGATATTTTATTTTGAGAAAGATTGAATGGATAAAATTTTAAAACTGGAGTAACGAGGTCACATGTCTGTAGAAACTGCTATATAAGCAGAACTACCTAGGAAGCTAGCAGTGTAAGGGAGGGTGTGAATCTGTTAACACCCAGTCCTGAGATAGTCAGTACTATCTCTGATATGTAAACTATGGACTTTTTGGCTTGGTTTATTATTTTGTCGTTTCCAGTCTGCTCTAGGTAATAAATTTTTAAGTTTATTCTGCTAATTTTTGTCCGAGCACTTTGTTTATCCCACACCATTTCACAAGTTGACTCTCTCTCAAGTGCCCTTCCTGTCCACTCTGGTGCACCCCAGGGTTCCATTCTTGGCATTCTATGTTTCAGCCTTTTCATCAATACTCTTCCTGCAGCTTGCAGTAATAATTTTATACTCTATGCCGATGATGCAGTCCTGTTTTCCTCCCATACTGACCCCATCTCACTCTCCAAGGTGCTACAGACGAACTTCAGCCTAGTTGAAACCTGGCTTTTCCAACATAAGCTATTGATGAATTACAAAAAAAACAAAGTCCATGCTGTTCCATAGTTCTCAAAGCAAATACAGATCCATAAACTTCACCATACATAATGAACTTGAAAAGCCACTTGAGCAAGTGCAGGAGTTTAAATACCTTGGTATTACCCTTGATTGCACGATCTTTCAACTCGCATGTTCAACACATCTCAAATTCAGTCAACTCAAGAATTGGGGTCCTCTACCACCACCGTCGCTGTCTTATTAAAGAACCTATGCGCATAGCCGGAACTGCCTCAGTCCTACCCGTCATTGATTTCAAGCTTGTCTTCTATGGGGTTGCCGTTGATACCACCCTAAAATGGGTCAAGACAGCCCTTAACAAATGCTGTAGACTTCTCACTGGCGCAGGGAATCATACACATACCTGTGATCTCTACAAGCAATCCAGCTGGCTCAATCTAAATGGTAGACTTGCCTACCAGACCTGCCTACTGGCTAAGAAAATTTATCTTAACCTCACAGCCCCTGCAACTCATACCTTAATGTTGCCCACAGTCACTGCACATTTTACATGCAGTTCCCTCAAACCAATGTTTATCATTCCATTATTGTATCTTACCACTGCTTGCTTCTATGTTACCCTCCTGACCTTGTATAGTATCTTACCGCTGTTTTGCTTTCACCCATTGCTGATGCGGAACATTTGTAAAAGAACTCTTGGTTCAAAGGTATTTTTAATCCTAGTAATAAATAAATAAATAAATAAATTACTTCTTTGAGCAGTATTTTCAAATTAAATCTGTCCACCCAATATTTTAAAAACAGACTTTCATCTGCACTGTTAAACCATCTATTTATCCAGCAATGGACAGAGGTGTAATGGCCAACCTGCTATGTGTGCCTAACCAAATAATGGTAATCTGTGTCAGAGATAATGCTGCTTCATTACTCTTATGCTTTGGGAGGTGCAAAGGAGGAGAGCCAACTGGGCTGCTGTGAGCTGAGGGATGGTGGGAGTGGCAGGTCAGGAACATATTTCTCAGCTGGTACCACCACACATCCCTTTTGCCACTCTGCAAAGCTACTGGGATGCTGGGTGAATAGGGAGGGGGATTTCAACCAGGTGAAGGGAAGCAGTGTCAACCAGTGCCACCACATATCTCTTTTGCTGCTGTTGCAAAGTTAATGGGATGTTGGGGTGCATAGATCGAGGGCTTTCTTGCAAGAGAAGGGAGATGGTGCTCTCACTGTCTTGATCACTAGGGAGACCCCATCCAGAGTACTGTATTCAATTCTGGAGACAACACCTCTGCAAAGACACTGATAGGGTGGAAGCAATCCAGAGGAGGGCTACCAAAATGGTGCAGGGGTTGCCCAAGAAACCATATGAGAGGGGACTGCAGGCATTCAGCATGCGCTCCATAGAGGAGATGAGAATGACAGTGTAAGACAATTTTTGTGCAACAGACCTAATTTTTTAAGCCTGCCTTGCTTTTAGTGGACAGTATCCCTTAAAAGCACTATAGCAGCCATGCTGGCTCTGACCAGAGTTTGTTTTTACTATTTATTTATTTATTGAAGGTCTAGGAATTACAACCCTTTGAGTCAGAGACTCATTTGCAAAGGCTCCACGTCATACATAAATGGGTTAGAACACAGTATTACATGGAATGCACAATATAGACACAACTCAAGCAAAGAGAATTACGGTAACCTTCAGAGAGAAAGATACAATATACACAGACATGAAACATCTTCAATTGTGAAACAAAGGTGCATTAATGTTTTTTCAAGTTTCATCTGCAGTCACAGTGGAAGTTTGACATAATGTAATTAAGTAACTCATGTTTAAGAGGCCCAAGCATGGGAATTGTTAAGATAGAGTCAGTGATTGAGTTCATCCAGAGTGGGGCCCTGAAGCAAAAGGACCTTTGGCTATAGAGGCAATATGCTTAGAATAAAGGAACATTTCTGTACATCAGCTAGATTTTTAATAGTCTATACATCAGAGTAGAAATAGTTTCAAGGCAATGTGTTAAGGGTAAATATGAAATGCACTGCCTAATATATACTGCTTGGGAGGTATGGAAACAAGTACCCACCTAACTGTAATACAGCATATCATCATGTATTGCTCTGTAACTCTTCCAGGCCATCAGAAAATAAGCATCTGTTTGGCTAGTGTACCACACAAATAAAGAAATCAGTCTCTCTGTGTCTCTTGTGTAGATGTATATAAGCAGTCCTGGGGAAGGGAGTGGTAATAGAGGGGGTGGAAGAACAATGGGAGAAACAGAAAGGAGCCATAGTGGAGATAACAAACCAATGCATTGGGTAGTGGCCAAAGGAAAAGAAGAAGGAAACCACTATGGTTCTCCAAAGAGGTGGGGGACAAAGTCAGGACTAAAAGGCTGAGTTTCAGGAAATATAAGGGGAGCCAAAGGGTGGAGGACAGGGAGGTATCCCTTGAATGTCTAAGTGAAATAAGGAAGGCTGTTAGTAGGGTGAAGGCGCAGACAGAAGAGGGTTTAGCATGATCTGTAAACAAAGCGGATAAGGCATTTTATAGGCACACCAGTGAAAGAAGAAAAACTGGGGTGCGGGGGATTGTGAGACTCGAAGGGGAGAAGGGAGAGTGTAAGGAAGGGGATCTGGACAAGGCAGAAATACTGAACAAATACTTCTGTTCAGTATTCTCTAAGGATGGGGAAGGTCAAGGACCACAGTTGGGTTGCATAGGCAATGGGGGTGAGAAGTGGACACCAGTCCATTCACAGTGGAGAGAGTTCTGGAAGAACTCACAAAGCTGATGGTGGATAAGGCCATGGAGCCAGATGGCATCCACCTGAGGGTATTAAATGAGCTGCAAAGGGAACTAGCAGCAACTCTGGTGGCACTGTTCATAGAGTCACTCAACATGGGTGTCATTCCCGAGGACTGGAGGAGGGCACATGTAATCCCACTGCACAAAAGTGGCAGTAAGGAGGAGGCAGAGAACTACATGCCAGTCAGCCTCACCTCAGTGGTGGTAAAGATCATGGAGACACTGCTGAAAGAAAGGATAGTGGCACATCTAGAATCCAGTGGTGCTCAGGACCTGAGGCAACCTGGATTCACAGCAGGAAGGTCATGTCAAATGAATCTGATAGATTTTTTAATTGGGTGACTAGGGAAATAAATCAGGGAAGGGAAACAGACATTGCCTACTTAGATTTCAGCAAAGCCTTCAACTCCATCCCACATAGAAGGATGATTAACAAGATGGGTAGTCTGGGAATGGGAGACAAGGTGGTAAACTGGGTTAGGAACTGGTTAAAAGACAGGAGACAGAGGGAGGTGGTAAATGGGGTACAATCTGGGGAGATGGGGGGTGACCAGTGGGGTACAACAGGGATAAGTACTAGGACCAGTCCTGTTCAATGTCTTCATTAGTGACACTGCAGAGGGTCTGGAAGGAAAGGTTTGCCTGTTTGCAGATGACACCAAGATCTGCAACAGGGTGGATACTCCAGAAGGGGTGCAGAAAATGAAGAGGGACCTGGAGAAACGTGAAAGATGGTTGGAGATGTAGCAACTGAGATTCAATGCAAAGTAGTGCAAAATAATGCACCTGGGTAGAGGGAACCCTGGGGAGAGCTACAGGTTTGGGGGGGGGAAGCTGACTGTCACCAAAGAGGAAAGGGACCTAGGGGTTATCATCTCTGATGACCTTAAGGTATCAAAGCAGTGCACAAAGGTGGCAGGGAGGGCCAGTAGCATCTGGGGTGCATAGGCAGGGTATCACTAGTAGGAGGCAGGAGGTGGTGATGCCATTGTATAAAACATTGGTAAGGCCTCACCTGTAGTACTGTGTGCAGTTCTGGAGGCCACACCTGCACAAGGACATAGATAAGGTGGAGACCATCCAGAGAAGGGCAACAAAGATGAAGCAGGTCTTGCACCACAAAACATATGAGGAGAGACTAAGAGACCTCAATATGTACTCACTGGAGGAGAGGAGACAGTGGGCGGCATGGACGTAATTGAAACTTTCAAGTACCTCAAGGGCATAAACAAGGTGCAGGTGGGGGACCTTTTCCAATGTAGAAAAACTACTGGAACAAGGGGGCACAATATGAAATTGGAAAGGGGTAGATTAAGAGGTAATGTGAGGAAGTTTTTCTATACAGAAAGGGTAGTTGACACTTGGAACAGTCTGCCACAGGAGGCAGTGGGGGCAAGCACAGTGGAGGGGTTTAAGCATGCCTGGGACAGGCACAAGGGAAGCTTGAGAGGGGAGGGAGTGATGAAAAGCCATTGGTCACATAGGGTCAGTGTCCACATACAATGTCTAGGGCCTACAGGCAGACTGGATGGGCCTAGCAGTCCTTATCTGCCAACAATTTTTTTTTCTGTTTCTTCACCCAAAGCTTGGACAGTGTGAAAAATAATTACGGCAAGCGTAGTTTTATTATACAACACACAAACAAAAAGATGAACTGGTACAACAAATAAAATGAAAATGAACAAAAGAAACAAATGCAACAGCTACACAAGCTTTAGCACAGTCCACAGTATAAACTGCAAAAGCAAAATTCTAGTACACCTGTTAGTAATCCATAGGCTGGGCAGCTATCCCAAGGCTCCACAGTACAGGCTTACAATGCAAGCAAACCCTACTAAACCAAGTCAAGGTCAGTCCTCTACTGACCTGAGAACAAATGTGATCTGATCTCCAGGTTGAGCTCCTTTTTATACCAGGGTGCAACCAGGTGATCATACCAAGCTCCGCCATTCCAAGTGGAATATGGTTTATTTCATCAAACAGTTTTACTTTTACATATACAGTAGTTACCACAAATCACCATTTTGTACCAGCACAAACTGTTTGGTTGTATAGAATTCAACAATAACTTATATTTGCAAAGTTTTGTATGTTCTAGAGTTAGGCTTCTCCCACTCAGCTATCCAGTGTATAATAATGCAGCAGTCAGGGCCGGCTGGCACCTGTACTGACTGGAGGGCAGTGAGGGAGACCCTAGCAATCACAGCAGAGTTTGAGCAACATTGTAAAAACCAGGTGACTTTGTTCTGTTTTATTTACGTACACTTTTGTAACATGCATGGACTTTTGTAACATGTAATTTCTTGCACACAGTAGCCACGATATTCAGAATTGCACATGGCAATGGCGCAAGTGGTGGCACAGCGCAACAGAGATGCGTTGGTGCAACTACGGGACATATTCAAAGGAGATGAGCCATGGCGCATCTTCTCTGAATATAGCAGGTCATGCGCATGGTGCAAATAGGATGCTCTGGTGCATCTCCCCCCCAACAGGGCTGAATACCAGGAATGGGAACTGTGCCAGTGCAACAGAGTTACACTGTGCGCAAATTCCTGATATTCAGCCGGCAGTGTGCAAATGGGTCCATAATGTATGCAAGGTGCAAATGGGGCCATTTGCATTTCATTGTGGCCCCATTTGCATGAGTTGTGCAGGACTGGCCAGCAAAATGCGCATGGTGCCCTGCACAGTATGTGGTGCTGCCAGAGGTGGTCTAGAGGTACCCCTCTCCCATCCCATAGCCGTGATCGTGGACAATAAAAGTATAGTAAATCCATAGTAGTCTAGTGGGACCCCCTCCCACCCCCTAGCCATGATCACTGAAAATATATGTAAACGTATCCCTGGCAGTTATAGTGGTACCCCCCACCCTGATCGTAGCCACGATCGCCAAAAATATGTCAGATTAACCCTGCTAGTCTAGTGGTACTACCCCACCCTGCCTGTAGCCACAATTGCCGAAAATATATGTCAGATTATCCCTGGTAGTCATTCAGAAAATCGTGAATGAAGTCATTCATTCACAGTTTTGTGAATGACTAGTACAGTATGCACTGCAAGCCCATTGGTCCACAGTGTGGACCAATAGGCTTACAGCTGCTACTTTAAGCTGTCATTTGGCGGGCAGCCAGGTGGTATGCAGGTAGGTCTGTGCTGTCCACTCATGACAGGGGGGAGCAGAGTGGGCAGGGGCTCCTGTGTGGGTGGGGGGGTGCCACTGGACCACCAGGGATGTTTGTAGTATGGTTTACTGGTGAGTGGGATTACGGGTGGGGTGGGGGGTACCACTAGACTACCAGGGACAATTTGACATATATTTCCAGTGATTGCGGCTTTGGGGTGGGAGGGGGGTATTACCAGACTACCAGGGACATCTGTGGGTGCTTATGCACGGTGTTGGGAGGTATTTGCCACCCATGTCTGGTGGCTGCTGAGCTGTGCATTGCAGTACAGCAGCACACCTGTGGGTGGCTGGTAGCTGAGCCTTTTATTTCGGGCTCAACTTTGTGCCCAGGAATGTGGCACACCTCAGGGCTGAGCCAGCATATGTGCCACACATCCCGGGCTGAATATCGGAATGTGCCGCATATGCATGGGCACGCCCCCTGGAGATGTGCTGCACACAATTATCATTCTGCCCCAGCGCATTGAATATTGCATCTGGGGTTGCGCTGGCTCAACTCTGTTGCGCCAGGCAGAATCCCTTTGAATATCTAGCCCACTTTCTTTTTCCCTCTGCTATGCTTTGTATTTCATGTTTTAGTTGTTTGAGCAATGACTCAGGATTTGTTCTGCAGGCAAACTACAGCACCAGGGCACACCCTTAGAAAGTGCTGTCTCACTGCTCATTGTTATGGCTGTCTTGCCTTTTATTTTCAGGGCTTTTCACATTTTATCCCTTTTCAAGGGAAGCTTTTTGTAGAAGAGGAGAATGGGGGTCAGCAAGTATTTTTATTTATTTTTCCACTTTTTGCCCCAGTTCTCACACTCTCTGTAGTGCTGCTTTCCAATGGTTTTCAATGCTATAAACACCACAGAGTGCTGTGTGAGGGATACAGAGCAGTTTGCAAAAAGTTTCACACACTGCAGAAACCAGCTCCATTCTATCACAAACAAGCTATGAGGCAACACTTGCACGGTATTTGCCACACAGCAACTGGAAACAAATGACCCTGCCCAGTCCATTTTACGCTGCAATGCCCTGTACCATAACAACGGGAACAAAGCTCATTTTATTTATAAATATAGTATACCGGGATGAGAGCACTAAGGGGGTGGTTCTCCATTAGCACACAGAGGCATATTTCAGCCCTAAACACCTCTAAGGCTGCTAGGCAAACATGGGGGGTGGGGTGGGGGGGTGGAGCTTGTTTACTCGATGAGACTTGAGAAAATAGGGACAGAGAGAGAGAGAGAAGATGTTTGCAGGTGGCCAGCCTGCTAAAAAGAAAGGGCAGCCCGTTGGTTTGATGGTTGTATTTCCCTTGCGGCGGCGACCTGGGTTGAGAATGAGCCCTGGTTGCTGGAGGGCAGCGGGGAGAAGGATGGAGCATCCTAAGGACAGCTCTCCTTCTCTGGGGGGGAGGGTGAGGGAATGTTCCGGTGCCTGCTGGCTCCTAGCGGAGGCTGGGAGCATCACAGGACATCGGATCACACGCGTCATTGGGGAGGAGTGCACGTCAGCATTAGCCATTATGTCACTATGCCACCCCGAATTGAAGAGAGAAAAATGGCTGGGTGCTCACCAGATGATGGCCTCCAGATTCTCTGTGCCTGCGAACCCTCCAGGGAGCTGCTTCCCGCAGGTCTCATCAGCGTGCCATGGCCTATAAGGTAGATGCTAGTGTCCCCCTCCACTGGTGCATTCCCCCCAAGGGGGGACCCGCCAGTAGGAAATGCCGGGATACCGTGGGAAGGCCAAGTGATATGGGGCTTCAGGGGCGGGTCTGGACCCCGAGTGAGGCAGTAGGGAGGTATGGCAGAGAAAGATCAAAGGAGTGCCTGAAGAAGAGGGGGGCATCCAAGCAGGAGTGGGGGAAAAAACACAGTACACACACAAAAAAAAAGAAAGGGATAGCACAGCTGGAAAAAGAGAGATGCTGTTGCAGCAGTCATGGACAAAAGTCTTTCATGGTAAAACAGCCCCCTGTGACAGACAGTATTTGGGGGAAAAGGGACACAATGTGGGAGAGATCGAAATTATTGTGGAAACAGAATCTAAAAAAAAAAACATAGTGGAAATATGTGTCGTTATTTGGAGAGCATCAGTGAGTCTGAATGTTTGCTATGCAACAAAAAAAAAAAAGAAACTTGGCACAACCTGGAAAAACAGTACCTGCTTCATGTGGGACAAAATGGATCGGAGTCTGGATTTTCACACATCACGAGAAGGTGTTATGCCCCCAAAAGTGTTTAAGTAACTGCTCAGCACCCCCAGATCCAGATCCCAGCAAATGTGCATAGCGATTCTGATTTCTGCACAAAAATTGACTTGTACACTGTAAGCCAACTGGGAGTTGAGACAGGTAGTCTTTACCAGTGCAGAATGATAAAACCTACTGCGTGCTACCATTTTGGTCTGGATTTTCCCATGTTCCGAGAAGGAGTCACACCCCCAAAAATGTTTAAAATAACTATTGAGCACCCCCAGATCTGGATCCCAGCAATCGTGCACAGTGATTCTAATTTCTGCACAGAAATCGGCTTATGCACTATAAATCAGCTGCGTGTGGTATGTGTGTGTGTGTGTGTGTGGGGACAGGTAGTGGAGAATTGTAATCTGGACCAGCGGAAGGGAAGGCACGTAAGCATTAATCACCGACGAAGGTGGCATCTAATGGGGAGTTAATGCATGGTTGAGACCATTGTGGCTCAAGGTTGCAGGCTGAGTGTGTACAACGGTCCGACCATGCATTAACTCCCCATTAGATGCCACCTTCAGAGGGGATTAATGTGCTTGTAACATGGTGTGCACATCGCTTTCCATGTCAGGGATGTGTTTGTACTGCTGTGATTCATTACACAATGATACCATTTCAGTTATTAGGTAAACTTTAGTGTTACTTTCAGAACTTGTCCTCAACCTCTCTTATGTACCTATATGTCTTTTCAAAACTTTTGCACATAACTATATAAATGTCTTACTTAACCATTGCTGTATGTTTTTTTCTATTTCTGCCGGCTGTTCATTTTTTATGCCTCTTAGAAGGACCCCAACTTCCTACTATTACTTGTTCCCCTTCAAGCTGTGTGTCTCATTTGCATACAGCGTTTGCCTCTTACCACGATCATATTACTTTCTTTCCCTGACACGCTGCTGTTTACACTACTCGATCGATTACGGCACTGACATTCTCCCGGTCTGTTTTTCGTGTTCCGTCTCTATCACTGCTATACCATGATTGCAGTTGACTTCTGCAATGTACCGTCAATGGCTTCCAATTCAATCCGCTTCCACTTCCTCACTCTCTCACTGTGTTCCCCTAGGTTGCATGCCGTCTCCCTGCGTGTCCCTTGCCCTTCTCCTACTGCTTCTCTAGCCTACCTACTTGCTCTTAGAAAACTTGATCTCTCCCATTTTGTTACCTTTTGTCTTTCTCTGCACTGCTCGTTTTCCCACTCTGGCTGCTTTTGGTATTACATAAGCAACATGGCATTATCGTGCCATAATGCCGTGTTGCTCGTATACCACCTGATGCTATTGCACCAATTGTTTCCTTGTTTCAGCTACTGTTCTTTTTGCCATGTTACAAAGTGTGATAAAACCTACTGGGTGCTACTGTTTTGGTCCAGATTTTCCCACGTTCCAAGAAGGTGTCAATTGTACCAGCAGAAGTGGGCGGTGCTCCTCAACTCCCTGTGGAACCCAGGTGAGCTTCTGCCCGATTTGCACAATTTAGTTCCTGCTAAGCTGGCTTTTCTTGTTCTTTCTTTCCTTACCAGTAATATAAAAGGCTTTCATTTCCCAGCAGCCGGATGACTCCAACAGGCACCAAAATCCTTCTGCTCTTTCATCTGGCATTTCTGCAATGATTGGCCAGACATCAGTGCGCCACCCACTGCAGTTGCAGTATATATGCAGAGGTGCGAGACGGGCAGACCTGGAGGTTTGTTGGCCCTAGGTGACTATAAGGAGAATGAACATAAGCTGCTCTGATTATTATAGCAGCAACACACAATTCAACAGAGGTTGGGTTTCAAATGAGATCTTTCATGGACAGCTCCCTGAAGAGTTTGGCAATTCGTGAGTTGTACCACTGCAATATACTGTGTAACTCAGTAACTCAGCTCATTTCAGTAAATTCTTTCTTTTTTCAAAAACTAGGGCTATTTCTGTTTGAAACTGCAGTTTGAAAAGTGAAACTGGGATTCTGCTCATACACCAGGTCTGTTTTCACTTTTCAAACTGCAATTTTAAACTGAAATAGCTCTCGTTTTTGAGAAAGTATTACTGAAACAAGCTGAATTACTGTAATACAACAGTATACAGTATTTAGTTGGTAGGACTCAAAAATCACCATACTTGTAAACCAGCTGGCAGTGTCCCTGACACTGAAAGCTGATCAGCTGTCTGCTGACCTGGCTACCTGCAAATAAAAGGACCAAAACCCCATCTGATTGGAGTGGCTCGGTCTTTTCAAGTGCACAAAGTTTCCACCCAGCAAGCAGCGAGTGGTGTCATGACCAGACTGCCTGGTCATAGTTCTAGACTGCAAGCCCCTGCTATTTTCAACTGCAATGAGCTGACACAACCCCAAATCCCCTTTCACTGCAACAAAATGTTTGGTGTGCCATGTGCATCAAACATAAAAATCAGGGAAGCCATTTTATCTTCACAATAAGGCACTCCAGGGTGTGCATATTTGTGGGATAACAGCATTTCTCAGGAGTGTAAGACACTCGACTTTGCCATGTGCCTCACTTCTCGAGGCATGCCATTATTCCTTACATAATGCATACTCTGTCATGCCTTACTGCTTAAATAATAGGTAGGAACCCATCAGTTACACAGAGTATAAATAACACCAGAGTGTTGAGAACAAGCTGATTCTCACTCTGAGTAGCTAATGTGATGTCACAGAACATGAACGCGAACTTGAGTGTTCCCGTGGTATGAACACATGAATATTGCCAGCAGAAGGCCCAGCAATCTATCAAGTCTACTCATGTTGAGGAGCCCTTTACCAGTGCCTACCAAGGGCTCCGTCCCCCTCCCTTTCCAACCTTCCCTCTTTCTTGCCCTTCCTTTGACCCTGACCTTCCCTTTCACCCTATCCCACCCCCTTTTGAATCTATCTCCTGTCTCCAGGGAGACAACTTCTTCTGGGAGCTTGTTCCACCCTGTAACCACTCTTTTGGTGAAAAACTGCTTTCTTATCTCCCTCTTGAACCTTCCTCCTACCAGTTTAAAACAGTGTCCATTTTGGTTTTGTTCTTACTAAGACTAAAGAGGTTCTCCATGTTCACCTTATTGATACCCTTCAGGTACTTGAAGGTTTCAGTCATGTCCCCACTTTTCCTCCACTCAAGTGAGTACATGTTGAGGTCCTCTAGCCTCTCCTTGTATGTCTTGCCCTGCTGACCCTGAACTATCTTCATTGCTCATTTCTGGATTACCCCTAACAGGTTTATGGCCTCTTTTAGTTACGGTCACCAGTATTATATGCTATACTTCACCAGGGATCTGTAGAGTGGCAGTATGACCTCCTCTCACTAGCTCGTAATTCCCCTGGCAATACAGTCCAGCATTTTGTTGGCTTTGGCCACCAGCTTCCTGCAATGCAAGAAATGATTGAAGTAACTAGTGATGGTCACCTCCAAGTT
The DNA here is from genome assembly GCA_016271365.2 of Neoceratodus forsteri. Lineage (NCBI taxonomy): Eukaryota > Metazoa > Chordata > Ceratodontiformes > Ceratodontidae > Neoceratodus > Neoceratodus forsteri. The sequence goes on from CM057449.1 coordinate 744,646,072, forward strand.
ATTTTCTTCCTCATTTAGTTACCAGGACTGTCCCCTCCCCCCCCCACAACTCCCCAGGCTGTACTCAGTCCTTAGGTTCCTTCCTCCTATATGCATGACCTTGCACTTCTTTGCATTGAACCTAAACTACTGTGTTCCCAACCACTTCTTTAGTCTGGCTATATTACCTTTAAGATCCTGTATACCCTCCTCTATATCAGCCCTGCCACAGAGCTTGGTGTCATCTGCAAATAGGTTGATTTTGCCCTTTATGCCATCTCCAGTGTCATTTATGAATAAATTAAACAGTTTTTGCCCAGGCACCAAGCCCTGTGGAACCCCACTGGTGTACTTCCCTTGAGTCTGAAAGTCCTCCATCATTACCATCCTCTGGGTCCCACCCTTCAGCCAGTTTGCCACCCATCTAGTGAGTTACACCCTTAACTCCAGATCCTTCAGCTTACTGATCAGCTTCCTGTGGGATACCAAGTCAATGGCCTTGCTGAAGTCCAAGAACAGGATGTCAGCCGCTTGGCCTTTGTCTACTGTTCTTGTTACTCAGTCAAAGAAATTAATCAGGTTTGTTTGACAGTTCATCCTGCCATGAACCCATGTTGCTTTCCGTCCTGGAGTACATTCACCTTCAAAAACCCTACCACCATTTCCTTAAGGATTATCTCCATTAGCTGACCCCCAACTGAGCTCTGGCTGACCAGTCTGTAGTTACCCGGGTCATCTCTGGGTCTACTTTTGTGGAGTGGCACCATGTGTGTTGCCCCCCATTCCAGTGGCATTACCCCTGAATCCAGTGAACTGTTGAACAGATCCACCATGGGGCCTGCTAATTTCCCTGCCGGATCCCTCTGCACCCTAGGATAGATACCATCCAGATCTGGGGACTTTGTCACCTAGAACCAGCACCAGTACCAGTACTTGAACTAAATGCTCTTACCAGGGTCCGTATGATTCAGTGATATAAGTGCTCAGTTTCTACATATATAATAAGACAGATCTAAGGTGTGTTAGAAAAACTCAAGCAGTTTATTGCAATTATTATCATTTCTATAATTAGGGTACTTACCCACTAAACTACATAAATATAAGATACAGTACATGAAAAACTATGTTCACAATTCTTACGTCAGAAAAATTCATTCACCATGTCATTACAGACTAATTTTCTTCCTTATCCAGCATAAGCAATGAGCAGATAAGTTTTATGAACCTAACAGTGTTCTCCAAATATAAATTCCTGATCTGAAAAAAAAACAGAACCAGGTAACCTAACTAAATAATACAGCAATGTAAGTATTCCTATCTCAAACAACTGTTCTAAACTATATCCTTACTAACCTAATGCCTAACTTATGTATGCATGTTGCAAATCATTTCCCCAAGAGCAGTCATATCTAGATCTATAATCCTGACCACTAATGCTGTGTATGAGAAGGCTAAATGTCAGAGACAAAAGATCTTGTTCAGTCTTACCACTATGCTAGAACCTGTCAGCAAGTCTCAGCCAAAATATCTACTGGGGGACACTCGGTAGCCACTTTGCAGGAGCATTTTTGGAGTGTCTCCTCAATCATACAAACTTCTTCCTTCTTACAGTCTTGCCGAGGGTACTTTTTTTTGCAGGTGGAATTTTCCAGATCAGAAAGAGAGAACTGAGATCCTCCTTGTGATGTACATATTCAATATATGTAACATAGAAAGAAGGAAGGTGTCGGCAGATAAAGACCTCTTGGCCCACCTAGTCTGCCCTGTTTTTCCTACCTACAGTGTCATTGCAGACCCTACACGGTCTCTGGATTTAACCTCCCACCTTACTTCTAATACCCCCTTGTGTCTATTCCATGCATTCTTAAAAGGAAACAATGGAAAAGACAAAGCTTTCCTCAGACACTGCAGAAACTCTCAATTAGTGCTTTCAGACAGTAACAACTTTATTTAATGATTTAGAACAGCTACCCACATCTTCCACTTTCTGTTGCTGGCAGCAGCCATTTCATGAGCAGCAATGAGCTTCCTGAGCTCGCTGTATGCTAATATGCCTATTGGACCTCAGCTATTGGTTGACAGGACATATTAGCATAAAGTAAGCTCAGGAAGCACTCTGCTACTCATGAAATGGTGGCTGCCAGCAATAGAAAGTGAAAGTTGAGGGCCACTGTTTAAATTACTAAAAAAATCAATCAGAGTTATTTATTAAAAAATGTTACTGTCTGAAAGCACTAATCAGGCATTTTTGTAGTGCCTCGGTAAAGCTGTGCCTTTTCCACTGTTTCCCTTTAAATCCTGTAACCATTTTAGCTCCACCACCTCCGCTAGGAGGCTGTTCCAAGCATCCACCACCCTTTCCATGAAGAAGTACTTCCTCACATCTCCTCATGGCCTCCCCAACCACCCCCCAGCTTCACAGTGTGACCTCTTGTCCTTGAGCATCTTTTTCTTTGAAAAATGTTCTCTTCCTGTACCTTGTTTATACCTGTGAGGTATCTGAATGTTTCAATCATCTTTATAGGGCCTTGCACCATTTCTGTTGCCCTCCTCTGTACCACCTCCACCCTGTCTATGTCATTTCAGAGGTGAGGTCTCTAGAACTGGACACAGTACTTGAGGTGGGATCTCACCAGTGATCAATATAGGGGTATTATTATTACCTCCCTCTTTCTGCTGGTGATACCCTGGCTAAGCATCTGAACATCCTGCTAGCCTTTCCCACTGCCTTGTCACACTGTTAAGCTACATTCAGGTCATCAGAAATTATCAACTCCAGGTCCCTTTCTTGTTTTGCGACTGCTAGTACTTCTCCTCCCAGTTGGTATGTTGCCCCCTGGTTTCTGTGCCCCAAGTGAATTATTTTGCACTTTTTTGCATTGAAACCCAGCTGCCAAACTTGTAACCATTCTTTCAGCTTTTTTAGACAAGCTATATCTTTTTTAGATGTATCTAGCAGGTTATTTCTGTCTCTCCCTATAAGGTTATTCTGTATTTTCTAAGAATTATAAAGTTCTGAGTTTTCATCTGAGTGTCCATGTGAGTTACAGTCAGATGTCATCATGTCATAGTTAGTACTTCGATAAGTTGCAAGTCATTCTGTGGTCTATTAGTGAGTTGCAAGTCACTCTGTTGTCTATACCTTAGTAAGTTTCATGAGTGCTGCTGAAAGCTATTTATAATTTTTATACTGTATAGGAAATTTTTTCTTTGTTAATATTGCAGAAAGCTGCCTTCAGCCTGGCTATAGCTTGTCTTGCTTAGATCTAAGACTAAAGAAGGCCCTTTAGGCTTGATTAGCATTGCTTGGCCTGGATGTGTCCAGGTCCCTGTCGGGTAGCTCCACCTAAATTATCCCAGATCTTTGGGAAACAACATCCCTGGTTTCAACTTATCAACCTTGAGGGTTATGAGCCCTTTTCTCACCCTGTCCTCTGTGATCCTTTCTTTCATACCCCCTTCCCCACCTCTTCCCATGCGGTAATGGGACATCTTTCTCCTTTGTAAAAACAGAGCAGAAGTAATAGAAACATAGAAGCATAGAAATAAATGACAGCAGAAGGAGACGAAGGTCCATCTAATTTGCACAAGTATACCTGTGAACTTTTCTGATCACATGACCAAAACCGCCATCTGAGTTGTATTTCCAACCACCCTCCCTACTTTTGATTGTGCCTTTACTCTATCCCACCCCAGTTTGAATGATTGTGCTGTCTTGGCTTCTACCACCTCAGTGGACAACTTGTTCCATGGTTCTACCACCCTTTCTGAAAAATAGTGTTTCCGAGATCTCTCCTGAACCTCCTCCCCCTCAGCTTCCACTCGTGACCTCTAGTGCTGGAGTTGGTAGTTCTACAGAACAGATTAGATGAGGGTACTTTTTTTATTTCTCTTAGGAACTTGTACATCTTGCACAGTGGAAGTGCTTAACAGCTGCCTTGCTGAGATCAATGACTGGATGGCCTTCAGCTGGTTGTGACTGAACCCCGATAAGACGGAGGTGCTGGTGGTGGAGTCGAACAGAGGGCATGATAGGTTGGTCTCTGGTGCAGAGACAGGACTTTTTCTTGGCTCTGTACCATTGAAGACCTCCTCTAGGGTGTGTGATCTGGGCATTATTCTTGACAGCGGACTGACACTTGAGCTTCAGGTGTTGTCCGTTGTCCATACCAGTTTCTTTTAATTCAGTATGCTTTATTAAAATTTTAATCATACATTAGGTGATGTACCGACCAGATGATTGAACACAGTTAAAATAACCCCCCAAACTGCGCTCATCAAGATATAATAATCACCAAGAATATATGACTACTCACAAAATACAATGTAAAAATTATTGATACGAGCAGCTACGTTTGACAATGTCTATACCTATGTTTAGAATTTCACTAACGTTAGCAAGGATAAGAGTGGCTCCCAAACCCTTACAAATCTGAGATAAGTATGTCGCAGATTCGATATGTGCCTTTCCACTTGAATTGCCAGTAAGATTTCTCAATACCATTCCATAACGGCAGGAGGGGACTTCTCCTTCCAATGTCTTAATATGACCAGCTTCGCTGTGGTTGAGATCAGTGATATATGTGCTATACGTGTCTGGGGAGTCCCCAGGGGAAATATTGCCAACACACAACTTTCTGGAGTAAACAGGGCATCCAATCCCAGAACTGAGTCCAAGACCCATTGTATAGCCTCCCAAAAGTTCTGTATTAGTGGACATTGCCATAGCATGTGGTATGAAGACCCTGGGGCCTGGCAACCTCGAGGACATAGCGGGGAGGATACCAGACCTGTCCTAGAAAGCCTTCCTGGGGTATAATAAATATTATGTAAGATATTAAATTCGATCAATCTAAGTTTGTCCTGCTTGATGTATTTGTAGATTCCCTTCCATACTTTTTCCCAATAGGCAGGATCTTCTGGGAGGGACAGCACCTGTACCCAATAACAACACACACCTCTAGGGAGAGAAGTATCTAAATCCTGGAGGTGCGTATAAATTCTAGAGACCGAATGAGGTTGCCCCGCTCCCTGGAGAGCCTTTAAAAGGCCATCGGACAGCTGTGGCGCCCATTCTTGCCTTCCTATAAATGCCCGAATTGCCATTTTGATTTGTAGATATTTGAAGAAATCTTGAGGTTTTAGCTGATAGCTACCCTGTAGTATATTAAATGGGGCCAGATCTGCACCCTGGAGAAGATCATCCAGTTTACAGTATCCAAGTTGCGGAAGAAAGGAAGGCAAGATAGGCCTCTTCCCAACTTGAAAGTGCCAGTTATTAGATAGTGGTTGAGCCCTGGATACGTACCATTTTTCTGAAAACTGTGTTTGCATTTGCTGGAAAGCTTTAAGTGACCAGGCCATTGGAAGCATTTTAAGTTGACTGGGGAGACAAGAGGGCTTCATAAATGCCAGAGCATGGAGAGTAACTGACACACTTCAGGCTAAATTGAGCTCAATATCAAGCCATATTGGCGTATAGGGCAGATCTGCCTGTGGATTTTCCTCTATTAGCCAATAAGCAATCCTACTTAAGTGTTGGGTCCCATAGTACAAGAACAAGGATGGTAATGCAAGGCTACCTTTAAATCTTGGTGCTGTTAATTTAAGGTAGGCTCTTCTCACAACCTTGCCCTGCCACAAAAATCCATTACACATTCTCTGGACGTGCGTCCATACCAGTTTCTATCATCTGAGGAATATCGCCAGGATAAAGGCCCTAGTTCCGCCTCTGGACCTCCTCACCTTGGTTTATACCTTCATGACATCCAGGCTTGACTACTGTAATGCGCTGTATCTCGGGATCTCTGGGGTACCCTGTGCTGACTGCAGCTGGTGCAGAATGCGGTGGCTAGGCTGTTGACAGGGCAGCCTAACTACTGTCACATCACCCTGGTGCTACGTGAACTGCATTGGCTGCCAGTCACGTGGAGGGTCCTCTTCAAGGGTGGCTTGCTCACCTTTAAGGCTCTAAGTGGCCTGGGTGGTTACTTGAGGGACCTTCTTAGACCTGCTATCTTGGTCTGCTCCCTCTGCTCCTCCTCGAGATTCCCAAGACGGGACTAAAAACAGCAGGCAACAGAGCATTTAGTGTCACCACTCCCATCCTGTGGAATTCACTTTCTCCAGCTGTTAGAGAGGCCCCTTCTGCTGAGGTATTCAAAGCCCACCTCAAGGCTTTCCCGGACTTTGCTTTATAGCCTTATCTTAATTTCTGACTTTTATGCCTTAATTGGTTCATGGCTATGTCTGAGTTAGTGGCTATTGTTGAGGGTAGTATTTATAAAGTTTATAATAATTGAGTTGCAGTATTGTATATTTATGTCCAATATTGTGTTATTTGTGTATATATAATTTATCGATTGAGTTTTGTATGTAATTTTAATACGTTCAGTGCCCAGAGCCTCCGGGGTGGGCGTCTTCTTAAATAAAATTTGACTTGCCTTGCCATTTGCCATGTCTCTATCATGTCCCCTCTCTCTCTCTCTCTCTCTCTCTCCCCTATCCTCCAACAAGAACAAATTCAATGCTATTAACCGCGCCTTGTATGTGAGCCCTTGGAGGCCATGAATTATTTTGGTCACCCTTCTCTGGACAGTCTCCAGCCTGTTCTTATCTTCCTTTAGGTGTGAATTCCAAAACTGGACCCAATACTCCAGATGGGGCCTTATCAAGGATCTGTATAGAGGAAACATTGCCTCCCTGCTTCTGCTGTCAAATCCCCTCCCTAGGCACCCTAGCATTCTGCTGGCCTTGCTGTAAGCTGCATTGCATTGGCTGGTCTGTTTGAGGGTGCTACAGATGATGACCCCCAGATCTGTTTCCTTCTGAGAGACATTTAACTGTATCCCATTAAGCACGTAGACTGTCCTTGAGTTACCCTTACCCAGGTGCATCACTTTGCATTTTTTGGCATTGAACTTCAGCTGCCAGATGTTAGACCATCTTTCCAGCCTCTAAAGGTCTTTTGCAGGTCCCTTACTGCTTCCCCATAGTCCATCCTTCCTCCTAGCTTGGTATCATCTGCAAAAATGGCTAGTTTGCCTTGTGTACCTATATTAATATTGATGATAAATGCATTAAACAGGACTAGCCCTAACAGTGATACCTGTGGTATCACACTTGTAACTTCACCTTCCTCCGACCTTTCTCCATTGACTACCACTCTCTGCTTTCTGTCTTTTAGCTACCTAGCCATCTGACTATGTTCTTTAGTGCTCCCAGGTCCTCCAACTTTGTCAGCAGGCAATTGTGTGGCACAAAGTCAAAGACCTTACTGAAGTTAAAATAGAGGATGTCCACTGGGTGGCCACTGTCAATTTCCTGAGTCACCCAATAAAAGAATGTGATCAGGTTTGTCTGGCATGATCTACCCACCACAAACCCATGCTGCCTATCATTCTGGAGGCCATTCTTTTTTAGGTATTCTGCGAAGTACTGTTTTAGTTTCCATAAGCTTCCCTACCACCGATGTGAGGCTGACCGGCCTCCTCACAACTCCCTCCCTTGTGGAGGAGAACCACGTCTGACATTCTCCAGTCCCTTGGCACTACTCCTGACCTTTTTCAATGCTTCTCCTTTTTTCATACTACTTTCTGCTCGCCCCCCTTTTAGCCTCACAATACCATCCTTATTGTCCCTTTTTTTCTCTGATATATTGGAAAAGGACTTTCTCCCCTTTCTTGACCCCTTCCTTTATGGGCTTGGCAAGTCAGATTGCCTTACCTGCCTCCTTTGCTTTTCCCAGGTATTCTCTGTCTTCCTCCTTGTGGGTCCTCTTGAATTTTCCATATGGGGTTCTCTTTTGCCTGAGTGCCTGGGCCCTTCCTCATTAAACCAACTACCAACTTTTTTTTCACTTAGGTTTATGCCCCTGTCATGCTGGCCCCTGTAATGATGTCCTGTCCCAGCCTGGTCACTCACCATCCCTGGGACTTACCCCTTTATGGCCCCAGGACTTACCCCTGTTGGAAGAGATGGGGAGGACTTGCCCTTGTTCTTTCTGAAGCAGGATCCGGGTCAGGTGTCTGGTCGGCGGCTCTAAGTCTGTGGGCAGGCCAACTTTAGTTCTGCACAACAGGACATCTTTCACCTCCATACCACTGGCATGCAGTGATGTGCAGCATCATACCAACTTCCACCTACCCTATTGGGCTTCCCAGTTGTCCTCGTACCTAGTCAAAATTCTGACAGCACATTCGCGCTGTCAAAAACTGCATGGGCATAAATGTGAGTGTGGTCCCATAGTTTGTATATTTAATCTAGCATGGTTTTGGACCATGCTTAGATAACAGGGACTGAGCCGCATGGTTTTTGCCTGTGCTGTTTTTACTTTTGGTGAATTGACCTGGTGCCACTGCCCTGACACCCAGCCTCTACTAGGTGTTAGGCATGTTGCAGGAAGCACTGTCCACCCTTGCCAGGAGGAGAACTGTCCTCCAAATGCTCAATTGTCCCCCCCCCGGCTAACCATCAATGACTCAGATTTGCTCCCAAACCCAGGTTGTTGGCATGGCAGGTGGTACAGCTACCACCACACCCCATGGGCTGGCTACCTATTAAATCAACTTGGTAATATGGTTACCAAATTGTGATGTTACCCAAAAGTGATGTCACAGAACCTACGAGGTTGGTGTTTTTTAAAAACTAGTGCAACCCCTTATTAAAGCAACACACACGACTCCTACACACAGCTGTGCTTGACTGTGTTCTGCATGTTTGGTTTTGTTCTTAATGATCCAACATTAAGAACAAGCTATTAGAAAACACTGCAAAAGCATGCTAACCATATATTATAAGGCTATAATTCCAGCAAGGAATTTTGGTGACATTGTAAATCACCAGTTCCCTCTTGAATTTTATGATGACACTAGAATCCCTTAGTGTTTTACCTGTTATTCTTTGTAATCTGTAGATTCATGTCATCGACGCACAGGTCAGGCAGCATAGGAAAAACCAGGCGCAGTTGTAAAATTCACAACAAGAGTATTTATTTGTACTAGCAGTAACATAAAAAAATAAAATTGTTCAGTATAACTATTTACAGAGGAAAAATAACAGAAGATGCATCTGAGTGTTCCTTCAGTCTCTATGTCCTTTTATCCAGCAATTGCAGCTGTCTTATAAGGCCTTGCAAACCCCCCCCCCTTCTTAACAAGCATCTTGTTTTTTTCTAAAATGTTCTTGTAAGTATCTGGCAGGAACACAGTGTCCCAGAACTGAGGTCCATTTCTCCACAGCTTTTCTGCAAAAGGCTTAAAAATTGCACTAAGGTAACCTCTTGAGTTTTCAATAGCTTTTTGCAATCATCTCAAACTATAATTATATACATTTCAACAGTAACACTATACAGTTTCTAAACAAAAGGGATCCCAACATCAGTTACATTTCCACATAATGATTTGAATATATTTTTATATCAGCAGCTATGCAAGGGAGGATAAGACAAACAGCAAGGGAAGACTGAGAGATAGCGAGAGGCAAAGAATTGCGAGACTGTTGGAGTGATTAAATCCTAGGTCTCACAGGAAAATTTGGTTGCGCAACCAGACAGAGAAGAGACAGAAAAGGAAAAAACCGAAGAGATCCTTGCATTTAAACTCTTTCCATAACAACTGGGACAGGGTCCTATTCCACCCTGGCACATACACCCCCTTCCTTAAGAGGGAACCTGTTTTATTAAACAGGTTTCCAAAACTTTCTATTAATTCTCTACTAATATTAGCCTCCAATTTTCCAAAATTAAGCACATGTGCAGTATCCTTGTTTCTATAACAGTACAGCAAACAGTAAAGTTTAAACTCATACATTTGTTTTTTAACCTTCAGAACCCTCAATTCCTAACGTACTGACATACTAAAAGCCAGCAGAATAGGCCTGACAGTCTGTCGTGTCTGCTCGGTAGCCAGCCCTAATGGGTGCTCGCTCTCCCACCCCAGCCCCAGAGAGGTCATCTTTGGCTTCAATTTACCCTTGTACCTGTCCCACCCTCTTGAAACCCTCCACTGCGCCCTCCTCCACCATGGCCCCACCATCCCCTCAGTGAAGTAATGTCTCCTGTGTTCTCCCCTGTAATTCCCCCAGCTTCTACTCATGTCCCCTGGTTGTGCCCCCTTTCTTTAGACTGAACATCTCTTTGGCTCTGCCCCTGTTTATCCCTTTTACATATTTGAAGACCCCTATCATGTCCCCCCTGTCTCTCCTGTCCTCTCCTCCAGCGAGTACAGCCCAAGCTCTTCCAGCCTTTCCTCACACAGTCGTGGCCAAAAATATTGTCTCTCTTGCAGTTTTTTCTAATAATGCACCATTCTTCCAGAAAATTGTTGAAATTAAAAAATATTTTTGTATCCACGTATGTGTTTCTTTGGTTTGCAGTGGAATAAAACACAAAAAGCATAAAAATGTACTAAGTCTTAGCTTATTCCACACAGAATCCTTAAATGGCCCGGACAAAATTATTGGCACCTTTTAGAAGTAGTTAGAAATAATTAGATTTCAAGCAGGTGATTCTCCTTCACTTTGGAATTGAACTCACCTGTGGTGAGTTGCAGGTGCCTGCAATATAAAAATCACTCATTCAACCAGTTTGAATAGAGAAAAGGACTCATTCTCCTGTTTTGTGTCACTGTGTGTACCGCAATGAGCATGGAGAAAAGAAAGACAACCAGAGAATTGTCTGAGGAGGTCAGACAGAAGATTGTAGCCAAGCATGGACAATCTCAAGGCTACAAATCAATCTCTAGAGACCTTGATGTTCCTGTTTCCACCGTACGTAATGTTATCAGGATGTTTAAGGCCCATGGCACTGTAGCCAGCCTCCCTGGACGTGGCCGCAAGAGAAAACTTGTTCGAAGATTGTGGCGCAGGATTGTTCGAATGGTGGAGAAAGCACCTCGATCAACTGCCAAACAGATTCAAGCGGACCTTCAGACACAAGGTACGACAGTTTCAACTTGCACCATCCGTCACCAACTCAATGAAGGAGGGTTATATGGTAGGAGGCCCAGGAGGACCCCACTGCTGAGAGAGAGACATAAGAAAGCCCGACTGGGGTTTGCCAAAACACACCTGGACAAGCCAAAATTCCTCTGAGAGAATGTCCTGTGGACAGATGAGACCAAATTAGAGCTTTTTGGTAAAGCACATCATCTCTGTGTTTACAGAAAACAAAATGAAGCCTTCAAAGAAAAGAACACCTTCCGTACAGTCAAACATGGAGGAGGTTCAGTGATGTTTTGAGGGTTGCTGTGCTGCCTCTGGCACTGGGTGCCTTGAGCGTGTGCATGGCATCATGAAATCTGGAGATTACCAGGCCATTTTGGGTGCAATGTTGAACCCAGTGTCAAGCTGGGTCTCCGTCGAAAGTCATGGGTCTTCCAGCAGGACAATGACCCCAAACACACTTCAAAAGCACCCAGGAATGGTTCAAGACAAGACGCTGGACTGTTCTGAAGTGGCCAACAATGAGTCCAGATCTAAATCCCATTGAAAACCTGTGGAGAGATCTGAAAACAGCAGTTGGGAGAAGACACCCTTCAAATCTGGGAGAACTGGAGCAGTTTGCACAAGAAGAGTGGGCCAAACTGCCAGTAGAGGTGCAGGAAGCTCATCCATGGCTATAGGAAGCAGTTGATTGTAATTATTTTGACCAAAGGCTGTGCTACCAAATATTAAGTCTAGGGTGTCAATAATTTTGTCAATGCCATTTCTTTTCATTTTCTGATTTAAAAAGATATATTAAATTCTGAATCAAAAACAAAGGTTCTGTAATATTAACAGAGACGTAAAGAATTGTGGAGACCAAATACTGTATTGTTGTTAATTTCAACTTATTTTAGAGGAAATTGTGAGTTATTTGAAAAAGTGCAAGGACGCTAATATTTTTGGCCACGACTGTAGGTCCTCCCTCCCATGTCCCAAATCATCCTGGTTGCCCTCTGGACCCTCTCCAGTAGTGCTACGTCCTTCTTGAGGTGAGGTCTCCAGAACTGCATGCAATACTTGAGATGTGGCCTGACCAAGGCATTATACAAAGGGAGGATCACCTCCCTCCTCCTGGACATAATCCCCCTGGCTGTGCAGCCCAGAATCCTGTTTGCTTTTGCTGCAGCTCTTCTGCAATTTTCAGTGTTATTCATTTTGCCACCTACCACCACCCCCAGATCCCTTTCACTCGTTGTGGCTTGCAGTGAGGCCTCCCCAGGGTGTATACATGGCCTGGGTTTCTGACCCCTAGATGTAGCACCCTACACTTCCCTGGATTAAACCTCAGTCCCCACCTCCTTGACCACCCCTTCAGGGTATCCAGGTCCCTCTGGATTGTCTCTCTCGCTTCATCGCCGTCTGTCAGTGCTCCCAGTTTTGAGTCATCCACAAAGAGGCTCATCCTACTCCTAACCCCCCTCCCCATATCTGAAACATAGGCATTGAACAGGAGTGGCCCCAGTAATGAACCTTGGGGACCCCACTGATGACCTTCCTAGGGGAGGAGACTATCCCACCAACCACTACCCTCTGGGTTCACTCCGTTAGCCAATTTTCTACCCATCTGAACAACTGTCCTCCCACCCTTATCTCCCCCAGCTTTGTTAGCAACCCAATGTGGGGTACCGAATCAAATGCCTTACTGAAATCCAGGTATAGGACGTCCACTGGTCTATGTCAGTCCAGGGTCCCCGTCACCCAGTCATAAAAATCTATCAGGTTGGTCTGACACGATCTCTCTGGGACGAAACCATACTGTTTGTCATCCAGGTGCCCCAATCTTTCCAGTTGCCTCCCGAGCTTCTCCTTGATAGTGCCCTCAATTACTTTGCCTACCACAGACTTTAGGCTGACTGGTCTGTAATTTCCCATCTCCTTCATAGACCCCCTTTGTGGATAGGCACCATATGAGCCACCCTCCAGTCTTGAGGCACCCATCCTGTGTGCAAAGAGGCGTTAAAGAGTGCAGCTAGTGGAGCTGCTAGCTCATCCGCCACTTCCTTCATAAACCTTGGATGCAGCCCATCCAGCTGTGGTGCCTTGTCAGTTTTTAGCATCTGAAGGGCCTCCTTCACCCTATCCACTGTGATTTCTCCCTCCCAGTCCACCCCCTCACTTAAGCACCCATCCCCTTCTAGGCTTGGCCTGGCCTGTATCCCAGCCTCTTTTGGTCCTCTAGACTCCATCAGACCGCTCGACTCTGCTGTCTCCCCTACCCTCCCATCGGGCTGGATTGCTCCCCTGTCTCCCTCCATAAATATTGAGGCAAAGTACTCATTTAGCACCTCTGCCTGATCCCCCGGCCCTGAGCCCATCCCTCCCCAGTCCTAATCCTGCTGATCTGTGCCCTCCCTTTTCTCTTCTCCCCTATGTATCTATAGAATCCCTTTTACCCCTCTGGATATCCCTGGCCAGGTTTTGCTCCATCCTTGCCTTGGCTCCCCTCACCACTCTGGTGACCCTTCTAGCTGTCAACTCATACTCACCCCTCTCCCTATCCCCCCTAGAGTGCTTAAAACATGCATAGGCAGCCTTTTTATCCCTCACCGCCTCTTGCACCTCCCTGGTCTACCAACATGGCTTGTTGGCTCTACCATGGTTATGCCTTACCCTTGTACATGAGCTAGTAGCCTCCTGCACTACTTTCTTAATGGTCTCCCACAAGCTACCAGCATCCATGTCCAGCCTAATCTTGTCCAAGCTCCCCCGCAGAATCCTGCCCATGCCCATGAAGTCCGCCCCCCTTAAGTCCACTACTGCTGTATTAGTGCAGTTATCCTCCCCACCAGACACAGCAGAAACCAGACCGTGGCATGGGCGTCACCTGCCAATGGGCTGCACACCTCCAGTCCCCTTATCTGGTCACTGTCAGCTAGGAAAACGTCCAGTATCCTCCCCTCCCTAATAGGTTCCCCCACCTGCTGGACCAGGAAGGCATCCTGAAACACATCCATGAGTCTCTGTTCCCTAGCCAAAGCGTATGTCATAGTGTCCCAGTCTGCCCATGGCATATTAAGGTCACCCATGACCATTTCCACGGTCACAGTGCCCCTTGATGTTCTCAACTAGTTTGTCCTCCAGGGCCTCTTCCATCGCTGGGGCTCTGTACACCACCCCTATTTTCAATCTTTTACCTCCCCTCATTTGCAGGATTACCCAAATCGCCTCCATTCCCCCACAGCCTCCACCACTCCACTAACCACTATGTCATTTTTCACTGTCAGCGCTACACCCCCTCCTCTTCCCTCTTCTCTATCCCTCCTGAATATTTTGTAGCCCTTCAAATTTAGGTCCCAATCATTTTTCTGGGTAACCCATGTCTCAGTAATTGCCACCACATCCGCTGATTCCTCAGCCAGCATCACCTGGAGCTCAGGCATTTTGTTGCCCTTGCTCCTGGCATTGATCAGGACCGTCCTTCACCCCAACCCCTCTTCCCTCTCCCCTCTCCAATCATCTCAGCCCTGCACAGTTGCTATTTGCCCTTTCCTGCACAGCTCTGGATGGATTTACTTTGCAGTCACCTGCCCTTTTTTCATGTCCTAGACCTGGACCCTCGAGCAGCCTTCCTGGATCCATTCTTTTACTTAACCCTCCCCTCTTTACAAGTTTAAACCCCACCTCTCGACTATGAATCCAGTGAGTTTTAGTTTCAAGATCTCCCTTCCCTTCAAGTTGAGGTGTATCCTATCTCTAGCATATAACCCCTTGTCCTTCTATATCCCCCCCCCGTCTCCCACCAGCCCATACTCTTCTGCCCTGCACCAATCCCTGAGCCACTGGTTCACCCTTCTAAGTTTATGCTTGGTCTCCCTGGACACGCTAGGTACTGGTAGAATCTCCGAGAAGGAGATTGAGCTTCCTATAGAGTGGCAGAACCTTGTCAGTTCCCAGAATCTTGCCTGGATTTCCAGTTCACTGTTCCCCTCCAAGTCATTTGTTCCCAGATGTATTAGGAAGTCTGGGGATCCCTGCATTCCAATGCTAACAAGTATAGCTGGAATTTGACTTTGTGTATGGATAGGCCTGGAATACATTTAGCCTTGACTGGGCTGCCTTTTCCCTTCCCTGCCCCCTCCCACTGGATACCCCTGGTCATGGAGTCACCCATCATGATCACCTTCAACTCCCCCCACTTCACTGGCCCGTTTGATTCCTTCCAGACTCTTCCTTCTGTCATCAACCCCCTGCTTACTCCTCCTGCACCCCTCAGCCCAAGGATCACAAGTCTGTGCCTGCCCTACCATGCTCTTTCTTCTGCCTACAGCTCCCAGCTTGCTCCTTGCCCCTCAACCTCCTGGGTGGCACAGATTGCCCCCCAAGATCTCCTCTGGACTCTCTTTCTGGACCAGAACCCTCAGGTCCCCCACCCTTGACACCCTTCTACTGCTTTCCTCCTTGTCTCCATCCCCCCCTCCGGTTCTGTATCCTCCACCCCATCTGCTGTATTTCTCCCTACACTCCCTCCTCCCCCCACCTCCACACCTCATCCGATTTCTCCCACCCCGAAGCTAGCCTTTCTAGAGTACTCCCTCGGCCCCCTTGGCTGACTTCCCCAACCTGGATGCCTGCTCAACCCTATTTCTCCCACCCCCGGCCTCATCCTGTGCCCCACCATGTCCCTCCCCTCCCTCCCTTCTGTGGATCTGGCTTCCTCCCTTGCACCCATCCCCCAGCTTGCTGACCAAACCCTCTCTGTCTGCCTGCTCCCCGCCTGTTCACTTCCTCTCCTGCCCCATCCCCCCAGCTTGCTGACCAAACCCTCTCCATCTACCTGCTGCCCCCTCCGCCAGCCTTCTCCACCTCCTGTCCTGGATATAGCAGGGTGAATCGATTACTAAGTGTGATGTTTGCCCCAGACTTGTTCTCTCCTGTCCCTCTTGGCTCCCTCTGGTCAGCCACCTTCCTACGAAGTGAGTTCCGTACATTGCTTGTATCATGCCCCACTCCTTCAGAGTAACCATAAGGTCCATATCCATCTGTTCCCTGGGGTATACCATATTGGCCTCGTCTACTCTCATGAGGTCCTTTCCACACCTTTCCACCCCAATCCTCCCCCCTTCCAGCTGTCTTCTGATCCCCTCGACCTCCTCACTAGGTCCTGCCAAATGAAAACACACTGGGCACCCTCCGAACCTCCATGCCCAATTTAATATTATTACCGCCCTGCACCCTGTACACCCAATCACCCTACTAAAGATGCTCGCTCTGGCCAGCCCCAACTCTACCCTCCTTTTGTTGTGAGCCATACAACCCTCTAACAGAACTAATTTAGTCAGTATTCCTGATCCATATCTTGACAGAAAATCAGCGTTGCTGTTCTCTTTATCAGATTTGTGTATCGCATCTAATTTAAATGGCTGCAATGCCAGGTACCGCCTTATGATTCTTGAATTTGTATCTTTCATTTGGTTAAGCCAACAGAGAGGATTGTGATCTGTTATAAGTACAAAGTTGGTTCCTAGTAAATAAAACAAGGGACTCCATGTCCCACTTTGCTGCGAAACATTCTTGACAGAAAATCAGCGTTGCTGTTCTCTTTATCAGATTTGTGTATCGCATCTAATTTAAATGGCTGCAATGCCAGGTACAACCTTGTGATTCTTGAATTTGTATCTTTCATTTGGTTAAGCTGCTGCTTGCCCCTGAACAGGGCTGCTTCAGTTCACCCACGGTCGGCTGGCACCCAGCCAGCCACCGACCAAGACCAGGACACCCGCCTGCAGCTCCTTGGAAGCAGCTTGCCCCTGAACAGGGCTGCTTCAGCTCACCCATGGTCAGCCGGCACCCAGCCAGCCACCAACCAAGACCAGGACACCCACCTGCAGCTCCTTGGAAGCTGCTTGCCCCTGAACAGGGCTGCTTCAGCTCACTCCACGGTTGGCCGGCACCCAGCCAGCCACCGACCAAGACCAGGACACCGGCCTGCAGCTCCTTGGAAGCTGCTTGCCCCTGAACAGGGCTGCTTCAGCTCACCCTGGTTGGCGGCACCCAGCCAGCCACCCGACCAGACCAGGACACCCGCCTGCGGCTCCTTGGGAAGCTGCTTGCCCTGAACAAGGGCTGCTTGGCTCACCCGCGATGCGGCCGGCACAGCCAGCCACCGATCAACCAGGACACCCGCCTGCAGCTCCTTGGAAGATGCAGGACAGCGCAGCCAATCGGAACATGGGTGCTTCCAGCAAACCCACTCTGATTAGCCAGGAGTTTTCCCCTGCTATAGACACCTGGCACTTTGTTCGATTTTCGATAGAACTAAGCACATTTCAACTGTGTTATTAGGAGTTTTTCAACTGTATTAGCTGGATTGTAATTTCTACTACTGTTTTAAAGTGCTTACATCTCTTCTGTCTGACTGCTGTTCCTGCAGTGCCCCCCCCATCCAAGCACTCTGCCTTGGTGCCGATAAGTCTAACTACCTTTTTTTTTTTTTGGCTATTTTTCCATTAGCAGGTTATACAGACCTGCCACTAGAGGATTCTTGGTCTTCTACATAAATCACTGTATTCATTCGTGGGCAATATGGTCTGCATTATCATTCTACTTCTTTCCGGTGCTGCTACAAGGGGACTTGAGTCTGAAGGGTGGATGGCCACTAACTATCAGCCTGCTCTCCTTGTTCCCCTTTCTGCTGTATTTTCTCATCTAGGTTTTAAGTGAGTAGCTAGGTGGGCAAATTACTTGCCTAGAAAATATTGCACTAATAATACAAATCATGAGACCACTCAATCTGGGACCATGGCTCTCCTTATTGTGTTTTTATTGCTCCTAAGGTGCAGAGTTTTCAGCAATACAGTGCAATTCGAAGTACCTCAATGCAATTCAGTTCTCCAATGTACCTTGGGCGGATAGTCAAACTCGCCGAAAAAATTGCGCCCAACAGCAGGAGCAAGCACAAGTCAATTGCGCATAGGCACAACAGACGCGATATTCAAACATGGAGCAAAACAAACGCGCGAAGCAGCCAACATCTGAATATCGCACAAACTGCGCCATAGCGCAACCAGGAAGGGGAAGCTGAGCAGAAATGATGCGCCATAGCGCAACAAGGCCAGCCCAGCTGAGCAGTCCAGAGGTGCCATAGCGCAAGCATAGCCCCCCCCCAGCTGAGCAATGGAACTGCACAACCAGGGAGGCAGGCTGGGGCCCATCACCAGCCATGCCACACATGGGCACAGGAACACACTGCAGAACCAACAAGACACCTGCACACCCCAAGCACAGCATCACTGGGGGAGGGAGGGATGGATGATCCACTGGCTAATGGGGACAAGCCAACAAAGCACAGCAGGGCCATGACGCCCCAGCACAACCACTGTCAGGCTGAGACTGCCACACACAGGGGGTCGACAACCACAGTGCACATCAGCCCCCCCCTTCTGCACAGCACACCCTGCACCATGACCCCAAGACACCACCCATGTGCAGTGACTGTCACTGCAGTAAACACCATGCATCCCCCCCGGCACACTGCAACCTTGTGTAGCACAGAACCATACAAGCTGACCCACCCTGTGCACCCAGCAGTGGGTGGCAGCAGATAGCAAGACCGACTGAAAGTCACTCCCACACCGGAGACACCTCCCCATGCACACGCACACACACATATACCAGGACCGCCACCACCCCAGATGGCATGCACACCACTGCAACTGAGCAACCATAGCCAGCTGCAAATCAGAGACCACCACAGTATTCATAACAAAATATGTATATTGGAAAACAGAAATTACAACTCCAAGATCAAGAACACAACTATATACAGATATGTACAAGACAAGGGTAGGGAACAAAGTAGGGGTGAGTGAGGGTAAGGGTGAACAACTGGGAGAGGGAGGCAGGGTGGGAGGATGGGTGAAGTGGGAAGGGAAGCACATTTAAGCGCCTGGCAGGCTGGTCTGCTGCTGCCTGTTGCTGTCCCTGTCTCCTCCTCGCGCATCCTGACCCCATGGCGCTGAATGTTCCTGAGTATGTCATGCATCGCAATCGACACCCTTGTCAGCCACTGGAGGGCACGGTCCATCCTGCATAGGATGCTGAGGCCTAGGAAAAGGGAACACAGTCAATGGCTGTGACTGTCCACAACCCTGAACACCACCCATCCTGCAAGGCATATAGCCTAGTGCCCTGCACCTGTGATGGTATGCACCCACCCACAGTGACCATGCACATGACACGCCCAACCAGGCAGCACCAGCTATGTGCACCACTGCACACGCACACACTGCCCATGTCCATCACAGCACAAACAAGGCTGTCAAGTGACGTGGCAATGTGGTGAGATGCCAGTTCCACAGCCATGTGCCCAGTGCATGCATGGACCACCAGTGATGCACACACAAACGTGCAGTGGCACTGGACAGTAATGACTGTCGCCTGTGTCGTGCATGGTTGTGTTGTCCATGGCTGGTGGTCATGCCCACCCCCTCCAGCATGCAATAGCATCCATGATGTAATGACACTCACACTCATCAAGCAGCTGTGGCTGCTGCTTTTGCTGCTGTCGCTGTGGCCCACCCCTCACGCCTTCTCCGGCCGCCTCCTGGGCCCTGCCATGGCCCTCCTCAGGCTAGGCCTGCACCCTCTCCGCCAGGCCTGTGGGTGACAAATGTAGAGAAAAACATCAGTGTGACCCCAAAGCAGACTGCACCCTGCCCCAGTGAGTGTGCCTGCCCACACAGCCAGACCCATGCATCCTCACACCTGCACACACTGACACAGCCAACCATGGCAGAGCCATCCCCCATGCACGCACCACCCAAAACACAGGCACACCCCATGGAGAATGCATGTGTATAGATGGGTGCACACCCACCTGGCCTAGGCAATGCCCCTCCTGTACGTGACCTGAGGCATTGCAGCAGGTCCGCTCCCTCCCGCGGAGGTCACTAAATCTGTGCCTGCACTGCTCCACAGACCGGCACTGCCCTGTGACCCTCACCAGGTCAGTGGCCACCTGCAGCCACACATGGGTGTGGGCCATGGTGAGTCTGCTCACCAAACAGTGCCCCAAAGTGGGGGCTCAGCAGAACCACCAGGTTGGCCACCTCCACCTGACTCCACTGGGGAGCTCTCCTGCGTGCATTGTGCGCTCATACAGCAGGCAATATGGCGCCCGCCAGTTGCAAGCAACCCAGAGTGGAAATGTTGCGCAATAAGAACACCATAAGTTCCAATCGCACTGTTACGTCGCGAGCCCGTCCGAACCACATAGCGCTGTCACCAAACGGCGCCCAATGGGAAGACCCGATACACATGGCAGCGGAACTCGCGCTAGGGGTAAAAGGTCGGACACCGGGTCAGGGATCGCACAGGCCACGACAGCACCATCTGACATCTCACGCATCCTGCGCTACCAATCACCTGCGTGCCAGTGCCACAGTGGACTATTGCACAGTAGTGCCACAGCGCCATGGTGCCCAGTGCTACTCGCGCCCACTGGCACAATGGTAGCGGCCTGAATTGCGATCGTGCACAGCACGTCATCCAAGCGCAGCAGGCGCCTGCGTAAGCTACCTGGGCATCGCCAATGCAGTGTACCACACAGTCACAGATCTGCGCCATTGGCTCAGCCGGCTCAACCCGTATGTGCGCGCAACGGCACGACTATAATTCAGCCGACACATGCAAATCATCTGATCAGCCATTCAAAGGAGCAGTGGCGCGATTTGCATCTCATTACAGTTGCTCCACTCCTAATTTGCATGCATTGCGCTATAAATGTGCGACATTGGGCTGCGCTGGCCAGATTCGGTTACTGCAGGTGAGAGGTGGGTTGCATGCTGTGTGATGTTCTTGACAATGGTCATGGGATAACGCTGTAGACTGCACAGTGACAGGTGTCCACTTCCACCCACAGATCGCCATGACCGAGCAGGAGCCAAGGTGAGGGTGAGGATGGTGGGCGGAGAGGAGGAGGCCGCTTCACCATGGCGGAACTTAGGGGGCCCTCTTCCAGGCCTACTCTGGAGGAGGAGCCACTACTGAGTGGATGGCAGGGCACCCTCAGGGCCTGTGTGGCTGTATGGGAGGTAGCTCGGCAGTGAACCTGCATGGAAGCCACCAGTGCCCGTGCAGGAATGCAAAAGAAGATGGGGACAGACTGCAGGAGGGTGAAGGAGAAGGTGGCAGCCTTCAGAGGTGGCACGTGCTGGCACTGGGGGCCAGCCAGCGGTGGTGGAGCTGACCCTGGCTGAGGACCCGACTGGCTGCATCAGTGCAGCGGAGTGCTATGAGGCGTACCAGGAGGTGGATTCCAGACGAGGTGGAAGCCCATCACTGCACAGTATGACATGGTGGTGGTGTTGGGGGTG
This sequence comes from Neoceratodus forsteri, assembly GCA_016271365.2. Taxonomy (NCBI): domain Eukaryota; kingdom Metazoa; phylum Chordata; order Ceratodontiformes; family Ceratodontidae; genus Neoceratodus; species Neoceratodus forsteri. The sequence continues at coordinate 744,667,347 of CM057449.1, forward strand.
AAGGTTGTTCACATGCACTCACATGTCCTCTCTTTCTGTTACAGATCCTGTTCATCTTCGGGATGGTGGTGGTGGGTCCAGGACGGTGAGGAAGACCTGCTGGACATGGAGGAGGGTCCATCCACCTCTGTCACCAGCCAGCATGCACTGCACCAGCATGCACGCCGGCTGCCAACACTGGTGTCGTGGTGAGTCGGTGGGGGGTGCATACCTGTGTCTCCCCAGCGGTCTGGCATGTGCTACGCCCAGCACGCCAGACTGTGGCTGTAGCACGCACTCGCACCATTGTGATGCAAGGACTGCAATGGGCAGTGACATGTGTGTCCCCTGACGGACACACAGCAGGCCAGCATGTGCCCTGGGCCTAGCTGGTTCCAACATGTGTGCCAGCATGTCGGCACAGTCCTGGCTGTGCCTGTCAGCACTGCTGGGCAGCACCGTGGCTGTGCAGGTGTCTGGCACTGTTGCGGCCACAGCAGTGGAACGAGTGGTCCCTCGGGCACAGCGGCTGGAGGCAACAGCAGCAGTCACCCACCAGGTCATGGGGGACAGTGTCTGATGCGGTACATGCCCACCACCCTTTGATATGCCCATTCTGGTCCTGGTGAACAGCCACCACCCCGCGCGGGGTGTTGGAGCATCAGACCTTCCATACCCTGGGGGACAGGATGCTCATGTGGCAGAGTACCCATTTGAGCACACCGCCTGCTGCGGGAATCAGTACAGCAGCAAAGGCGGGTTGCAACATCCGGAGGCACTGTGTGTGCTGTGAGCGGCACAGCAGGGAGTGTGCTCTGGACCATGCAGAGATGGTCCATATGCGGATGGATGTGACCGCTGCCATTGACAGGCAGACCCAGGCATTGGTCGCTGTCATGGCTGCATTGGGCACACATGCAGGTGCCTGTACCACAGACCCCACACAGTGCACACTTCACTCCCCATTCCCGCGCCATGCGACACCATGCCTCGTCGACGCCGGGTTCTGCTGTGGGCATCCTGAGCACCCCTGGTGCAGGTATGTTCAGCATGCTGCAGACCCCTGTGCGGACAAGGTTACGTTTGCGCAGTGGGACCCCTGGTGGTCCATCAGTGCCACCCCATGTGGCCCCTGCTCAGCCCGCCAGTGCTGTTGGGTCACGGCGGGGCCGCTGCACGCATCTGCGGTGGCCGTGGAACAGTGCAACATGACTGACCTGTCTCCCAGTGCGGGCCCTGTCTGGTGCTGCCCTGTGTGCAAAGTGTGTCATGGTGGGCAGTGCACTGGTGGGTGCTCTGCCCAACACGCTGACACACGGACCACCTGCACACCCTCCCGACTGCTGTCCACAGGTGCATGTGCACGATGATGCCTGCATTGTACTGTACACCAAGGTGCAAGGGTGCCCAGCATCTGACACACGCATTGACAGTACAGGTGGTGGGGGTGGTCGGTGGATCTGTGTGTTTGCCATGTCTGTTCTGCTGTGCACCTGCCCATGTACGCTTTGTGCCTGGTGTGTGTGTCCATATGACTGTTCACCCTTCCTGATGGTGTGTTTGTGTGCCTGGACCCTTCCACTCCTTGCCGTCATGCACCCTGGTGTGTTACCCTGTGTGCCTGTGGTTTGCGCCTGGACAGTGTTGGTTGCACATGGCCCCTTGACTTACCTGTGTCATGCATAATGCTCCTCTGTGATGGTGTCCCGGTGCAGCTGGGCCTGCCGGATCACTCGGGGGTCCCGCCGTCCTAGGGGGGCTGCTCATCACCATCAACACCGGCGCCGCTGGCGTCCCCATCACTGTCCCCCTCTTCAACCTGTTGGGCTATCCCACAGTCTTTGGCCATGTTGTGCAGGATACAACAGGCCAAGAATATCCCACAGGCCTTTGAGGGGCTGTACTGTTGGGCACCGCCGGAGGTGTCTAGGCATCGGAAGCGTGCCTTGAGCATCCCAAACACCCGCCAATGATGTTGGCCGTGGCGGCACGCCTCATTATAGTGTTGCTGTGATGGGGGTCATGGGGCGCCGCACGTGTGAGCAGCCAGGGATGGAGTGTATCCGCTGTCACCTGTGTGAGATAGTGGAGATCAGTATCATGTTCAGGTCCATATTGCCTATATCCTTGTGTGCCACTACCATGGCACCTGTGGCATTCCCACCCTTGCCCCGAGTTTGCATTTCCTACATGCGCATTCACCCACTAGATGGCCTGGGGATGTCCCCACTCGAATCGATGGCACAGTGCGGACTGATGCCATGAAGGCATCATGTGCTCCGCCAGGTGTGTGTGGCACAGACATTGATTAATGCCCAGTGGCATCACACACACCACCTGGCAGTTGACACTGGAGAAGCCCTTTCTGTTCCTATATGCTGCCCCATCGGGCCAGGTGGCGTGTCAATGGCCACATGGGTGCAGTCTATGGCCTCTAGCATGCCAGGCACACGGCTACCCTGTGGAACTCCTGCATGTTTGTTGTACGCCTGTCGCTGTGCTGGGGAAATGGATGTGCTCCGCAGCATGTGGCAGCAGTGCACTGAGGAATTGGGTGAGGATGCGTGACGGGCCGACTGTGTGATGCCTGTGGTGTCCCCTGTCGGCCCTCTGGAAGGTGCCTGCGGGCAAGCAGGCCACTTGCAGGCTGTCACTTTGGTCTCCACTGACAGAGCGTGACTCCGCCGTGAGGGTGCTCTGCATCATCACTGCACAGCTCACAGAGCTGCCTCAGTATTGCCCTGTTCAGGCGTGTACCGCCCACGATCTCTACATCTGTGTACAGCTCAAAGCTGATGCGGCACGGTACTGCCTGTTGGGGTTCACCGCCGACGGGCCCATCCACGGCCACGTCCCCCTGCAGCTTGCATTCTCACCCCCCTCATTACAGCTTCCATGTGGAAGCTGCCACTGTCCATCTCCCTGGCTTATGATCCCCCCTGGCTGATGTTGCTCTGTTTCCCCCGCTGTCCTGACTGCTACTTCCACTGCACCGGGTATCCCCCGGTGGCCTCTGCAGCCTATGGCCCACACTGCTTCCCTTGCCTGCCCTGGCCTGTCACTGTCTGTCTGTCCTCTCTCTCTCTCTCTCTCTCTTCCCCACTTGGCATCCCTGTAGATTTCTCTTGTGCCTCTTCCTTGAGCCTTTTATTTTGGCTCATTTCTGCTGGGGGCGCAACTTCCGCTGTTCCCGCCTTGCGCATTGCGCAATCTTTGAATATCGCATTGCACTCTTTATGCATGGATCCACCCTTCGGTTGCGCATGCCTTCATTTGCATTGGCGCTGTTGCTCAGCATAAGCTTCTCGTATGCAACTGCCTCCCCTGCTGAATATCGAGAATGGCGCACTGACTTCCAGGCACAACCCTTTGAATATCCGCCCTTATCAATACCTAATGTTATAACAGTCTACCGTGCAGACACTATGTCATTCTCCTCTCCCTTTTAGCCTATTCCCCGGTTAGCCTACACCCCTTCTACTGTCCTCACCTATCTACAAACGCACATTGATTCGATCAACTGTTTATTACAGTGGTGCTGCCTCTTGCAGCAGTACTATATGGGTTGTCACAAGAAATAAAAGCAGTCTCCATTCTTATAAGCTCCTAAAGAAGTTATACTTCTGCTTCTTCTCTGCTCAGGAAATGTGGAGCTCAACCCTGCCCCCCGAACTTACCTCACTTATCGATTTTGTTGAGGCCACAGGTCTCAAAATGATGATGGTCAACATTTTAAGCCTGCCTAAAAACTCACATGCAGCTGCAAGCTGGTACGTACATTAACCCAGACCTTATCATAATTACTGAGTCGTGGTTAAAAAAGACGAACACTGATCAACAAATATCACTGTAGGGCTACAATTTATTTAGAGCAGATAGAGAGTCTAGAGGCGGGGGTGTGGTTATCTACGCCAAATCTAAGTACTTGGTCACCAATATTAGTTGCAAATCTAGCCAAGGAATTTGAGTTAGTTTCACTGAGCCTTCATCTCCCCTCCTCGGAATGTATCACTATCCTAGGTGGCTATTAACCCCCGTCTGGTGGTGATGAAGTCCTTAATCTTTTGAAATCCATGTTCGTAGATGCAAAAACTGAAACAATATTTCTAGGAGATCTAAATATGGATTGGCTGTCACCTAAATCACACGGCCTCAAATCTCTTTGTGACGAGCTAGGTCTTGGGCAATTAGTAAGTGAACCTACTAGGAACAACACTCTAAATACTGCAACAGTTCCATTCTAGATGTGGTACTAACCACCCATCCACACAAAATATCTCATTTGGCAGTGTTTCACAACGACATGTGCGATCATGGAATTGTTGCTTGCATAAAATCTCAAATTAAGGCCTGACCATAGCCCATCTTTATAACAAAAGATCCTTTCGAAATTCAGTGCAGTAAACTTCTATCTGACCTGAGCATGATCAGATGGCAAGATATTTACCTAGCCAAAGATGTCAACAAGGCAGCTTGCATCCTTAATGACAAACTCACTACAATAATAAATAAGCATGCCCCTTTCATCCAAATAAGGGTATGGAACAATTCCAACCCCTGGTTCACCTCGGATCTCAAGGCAGCCCTTATAGTTCGAGATAAGTTCTGGGCTAAAGCTAGACATTCCGAAGAATCTTCGGATTGGCAGGCCTTTAGAACAGCCAGGAATAACTGTGTGAAAAAACTTCGCTCTGCTAAAGCTAACTATTATATTTCTACTCTCGAACGCTTAAAGTAACCTCATAAAATATGGAAGACTTTCAAAGCTATAGAAGGACGGTCCATGGCCCCTCTGTCCTAACAAAGATAGTTGCAAGTGGCAAGATTGTGGAAAACAAGTCTCTAATCCTGGAGGAACTTAACTCCCACTTTGCCACAGCTGGATTAGCTTTTGACTCGTCACCTTATGCTGGTACTGCGGTGAGCCAGCATACCCCTCCCACCACATCTAGTCCTGCACCCAGCCCCTTCCAACTGCGCGAGATAATTTATAAAGAAGTAGAAGATTCTCTTCTTAACTTAGACACCAAAAAGCGTATGGGACAATGGCTTGGAACCCTTTTTCTAAGGTCAGGCTACGCCATCTCACTGCCCCAATTCTCCACATCTTCAATCTTTCCATTACATTCTGCTACTGTGCCGTCCTGCTGGAAATCAGCACATATCCTCCCTCTATTTAAATCTGGTGACCCATGCTGTAAACAACTATACGCCTATCTCCATATTGCCTATCCTTTCTAAAGTTCTCAAAAACTGATCCATATTCAGTTAAAATCTCACTTGAAACCTTCTCTTTCATTAACCCAGCTCAATCTGGCTTCCGGCTAATCATAGCACAATCACTGCACTAGCAAAAGTAACCAATGATTGATCTCTGCTATAGATGCTAAGAAGGTAACTGGTGCAGCTTTTTGACCTCAGCAAAGCTTTTGATACTGTTGATCACAAACTATTAGTCAATTGGCTTGCAAAGTTGGGTGCCACATACCATACCACCCAGTGGTTCTCTAGCTACCTAACTGGAAGATTCCAAAAAGTAAAGGCGGGAAGGCTTTTTTTCTGCTGCCTTGCCAGTTGCAAGAGGAGTCCCCCAAGGATCCATCTTAGGCCCCATCTAGTTTTCTCTGTACATTAATGACTTAGATGCTAACATATCTACGTCCAATCTGCACTTTTTAGCAGATGATACTGTGTTGTATACTTCTGGATCATCGTTATCTGAAGTCAAGGGAGTGCTTCAAGTGGACTTCGCACAACTTGAGCATAATCTAATAAAGGCAAAGCTTCTGCTCAATGCTAAGAAGACTAAAGCGATGATATTCTCCCGCAGTGCTGTCACAGGTCCCCCCAATACCCTTGCCCAAGACTTCATTGTCACCACGCTAAACGAGCCTCTGGAAGTTGTAACCAAATTTAAATATCTAGGTATCTGGATCGACAATAAATTATCTTTCAGTGACCACGTCGAAGATGTCTCTAGAAGGTTAAAAGCAAGGTTTGGTTTCTTCTACAGAAATAGGCCCCTTTTCCCCCTTGAAACTCGAAACAAGCTTGTACAGGCCACTTTTTCTCCCCTACTCGACTATGGCAATGTAATCTATTCCTCCACCACTCTTGCAAATCTAAGTAAACTGGACATCCTTATCACCGTGCTAGCAGTTCATTACCAACTCCTCACTGCTCGCACCACTGTGACTTATATGCAGCTGTTGGTTGGACATCCCTTACTACTAGACGCCTGCTCCATGCTGGGCTATGGACTCTTAAACTGCTCCTGCAGAAATTGCCAAGATATCTCTCTTCCCTTATTAGTATTTCACATAGTGCATACTGGTTAAGAAAATATGACTTTATTATGCTTGACATACCAAGGATGCGGACTTCCTTTGGTAAACGTGCTATTGCATATGCCCTTCCCTCCATTTGGAACCAATTACAAACCGTACTGAAACTAATTAGCACAGTTTCAATAAACTTCTACAAATCGCTAAGTTCAGCCAAAATAAAAGACACCTGTAACTGTTATTAAGTCTCTTTCTTCCCCATGTGTGCCATATTTATCCACTGGTAAGGTATAATTGATTTGTCATATTAACTGCTTTCCCTTCTCCTTCTACTCCTGGCTTTATCTTTGCTTACGCTCCAGTGCTACTCTATCAAATCACTCCTCCCCCGCTTATCAGTTGTAGACTGTTGTTTGTTCTAGCTGCCAAAATACTGTATCTGTATTGCACACACCAGTCATCATGTTTCATTTATCAGTATGCAACCTGTAAGTCGCTTCCCTGTCTTATATCAGTGTTTACCACCTGTGGTCACCCTATGTGGTACCCTTGTATGTATATCCAGCCTGTATCATGTAACCTGCATTTCATGTATATACTGTTATTACCTATCTGTGTTTGTACTTTAAGTGTTTATGTCACAGGACCTCCTTGTGAATGAGCTTGCTCAATGGAGTTTTCCTGCAATAAACTTGAAACTTGAATCACCCTACTGAAGATGCTCGCTCTGGCCAGCCCCAACTCTACCCTCATTTTGTTGTGAGCCATACAACCCTCTAACAGAACTAATTTAGTCAGTATTCCTGATTCATATCTTGACAGAAAATCAGCATTGCTGTTCTCTTTATCAGATTTGTGTATCGCATCTAATTTAAATGGCTGCAATACCAGGTACCACCTTTTTTATTTATTTTATTTAGCTTTTGTTGACCGGGTAAGTGCACTAGACAAATCCTGCCTATTTTCAGGCACGACCCGGGGGAAGGGGGATACAGATGCAAGCCAACTGACCTTGAACCAGATCAAGCTGTTGGTGGTATTTTTAATGAATGAGGGAAATTTGGCCAGGACACCGGGGAAATTCCCCTGCTCTTATCGATAAGTGCCATGGGATCTTTAACATCCACCTGAACTACCACCAATCCAGGCAGATGGGACCTCGGTTTAACATCTCATCCGAAAGACGGCACCTCAGAAATGCAGCACCCCTCTCATGCTGCATTACAGTGTCAGTACTGGGATATTAACCCAAGTGCCAGATGTGGGAACTGAACCCACAGCCCTCTGATCTCCCGGCATCAGAGGCGAGTGTGCTACCTACTGAGCCACTGACACTGCTACACCTTGTGATTCTTGAATTTGTATCTTTCATTTGGTTAAGCCAACAGAGAGGATTGTGATCTGTTATAAGTACAAAGTTAGTTCCTAGTAAATAAAACAAGGGACTCCATGTCCCACTTTGCTGCTAAATATTCTTTTTCGATGGTGGAGTACCTTTTCTCTCTGTCATGCAACTTCCTACTTATGTACAGAATAGGATATTCTTTATCATCTATATTTTGACTCAGGACTGCACCTAGGCCTACCTCTGATGCAACTGTTTGTAACAAAAATGGTTTCTCAAAGTCTGGGCTTCTTAAAACAGGAGCTGAACATAATGTAGTCTTAATGGCTTGAAAAGCCTCATCACACTCTGGAGTCCATTTCACATTATTTGGGAACTGTTTCTTCGTGAGTTCAGTGAGGGGAGTAGCTAATTCAGCAAAGTTGGGAACAAATATCCGATAATAACCAGCCAGCCCTAAAAATTACCTGACATGTTTCTTTATTTTAAGGACAGTGCTGTTAGGTACAGCTTTTATTTTAGACATTTCTGGCTTAACTTCTCCATTTCCTGACACATAGCCCAAATATCTGGTTTCCTGCATGCCCAATGCACATTTGGTAGGATTAATAGTCAGACCTACCTGCAGTTTTGATAGCTTGGATAACTGCTCGTAGGTGTTCCAGGTGGGTTTTCCAGTCTGGACTGTACACCATGACATCATCCAGGTACACAGCACAATACCCAGTGTGAGGGGATGAAATTACATCCATGTACTGCTGGAATGTAGCTGGCACACCTGTTAACCAAATAGCATGGTGGTGAACCGATAGAATCCAACAGGAGTGACAAATGCAGTTTTGTCTCTGGATTCTTTAGCTAAAGGTATTTGCTAGTAACCCTTGGTAAGATCAAGGGTACTGATATACTTTGCACTCCCCTGCCTGTCCACCAAATCATCTATTCTGGGCATAGGATAACTGTCAAATTCTGACACTTGATTAAGTTTTCTAAAATTAAGGCAGATTCTAACACCCCCTTCTTTTTTGTTTACAATTACAATTGGAGATGACCAAGCACTTCTCGACTCTTTTATGATACCAATTCTTTCATTTTTTGTATTTCCTTAACCACGTCAACTCTTAACCGCTCTGGTAACCTGTATGTCTTTTGCCTAATAGAACGAGCATTCCTTATCCCTGTAACATGCTCAACCCCTTTTGCTTGGCTTGGTACTGTGGTAAAAGTACTGTTAAATGTCTTTATCACATTACGAATGTCTGCAGTTAGTTCTGAGATTAAGGAAGCATTCACCTTTACAGCATCAGCATTTACAGTTTGTTCCAGTCTATCATAAGCTACAGTACATCAATGTCTTCTTTATCAGTTTCTGGTAAAACTAACAAAGCAGTTTTTGGCATTTTTTCAACCCATTTCTTGAGGAGGTTAGCATGGTATATCTTAGTAGGATTTTTCCTATCAGGGGTCTCAATCTCATAGTTAATGGTGCCAGTACATTTAAGAACCTTATAAGACCCTTGCCACTTCATTAACAGTTTATTTTCTGTTGTGGGTAACAGTAGCAAAACCTTTTCACCTGGCTCAAAACCTTTTCTTCTACCCCATGGTCATAATATACTTTCTGCTTGTTTGGGGCCTCTTCCTGATTACTGTGAGCAATTTCAACGTGTTTTGCCAGCTTCTTTCTTAGGGCACACATATAAGACGTTCTAGTTTGTTTCTCAGTGGGATTATTCTCCCACGTTTCTTTTATCACATCCAGTGGCCCTCTTGGCTGCCTACCATGCAGCATTTCAAATGGTGAAAACCCTGTTGATGCCTGTGGCACTTCTCTGTAAGCAAAAAATAGGTAAGGCAAGTATTGGTCCCAATCTTTCCCTTTCCCTTTTACAAACTTTATTAACATGTGTTTTAGGGTTTGGTTAAAATGCTCAACAAGACCGTCTGTCTGAGGGTGATAGGGAGAGGTTCTTATGGCAATGATACCAGTCTGTACAGCTCCTTAAGTAATGCAGCACCAAAATTACTACCCTGATCAGTAATATTTTTTTAGGTACACCAACTCTGCTGAAAATGTTTGCAAACTCTTCTGCCACTTTTGAAGCTGTGACAGTACACTTTGGAACTGCTTCTGGATATCGAGTAGCATAGTCACATACTACCAGGATAAATCTATTACCCTTTTTACTTTTGTCTAAAGGACCAACCACAACCATTGCAATTCTCTCAAAAGGCGCATCTAGCAAGGGTAGGGGCACCAGGGCACCTTATCTTTTCTAGTGACTGGGGCTACTTTCTGACACTCAGCACAGGAATTACAATAGGTAGCAACACTTTCATGAGTTCCAGGTCTGTAAAATCCATACAGCATTCTGGCAAGGGTGTGATCTCTTCCTGAGTGACCAGCCATAGGACTATCATGTGCTATCTGCAACAACTCTGTTCTATACTTCTGTGGTATAACCAATTGTTCTGTCTGTTCCTGTGTCTGAGGTTTAACCCAAACTCTGTACAGTAAGACTTTACATTTTTTAAACATTGGTCCACTCTGCTTTGGTTTCACCCCCAGCTGCTTAAAATAACCCTGGAGAGAAATATCATTAGCTTGCTCTGAAAGAAAATCACAATCAGTTATCAGTTTAGTTTCAGCATTTTCATATGTTAACCAGTCATTTGTTGCCACAGTTTCTTCAGGCATCGTCTTTCTTTCCTGGATTTCCAGATCTTGGAGCTGTGCTCAAACAAGTCCAAATCAAAATCACTCAAAGGAAAAGTGTCCCCACCATCTGAGATTCTCTTTGCCTGAGGTCTTGTTAGCACTGCTGCTGAAACTGTAGGGTTCAGTTCCTCTGAGATTAAATCAGTAAATCCTAGAAAATAATTTCCATTAATCACAGGTACAGGTAACTTAGGTACTACTTCCACTTTCATTTGGTGCGATGCACCCTTAATGGTCAGAGTCACTTGGGTGGTGGGATAGTATCGAGTGTCCCCATGGATGCAGATAACACCAGTACCTGGTCCCTTTGCACAGTGTTTTCCCAGCACTTCAACATGCACTAGGGTCTCTCTACTTCCCGAATGAATGAGTCCCTTTACAGTCTTGTCCCCCACCTTCACATCTGTTAAGTACTTGCCCCAATTTGCCAAGGACAAATCTGCTCCAGTGCCACTCTCCTTACTATGGCAGTTTCTTGCAGTATGGCCTGGCTCATTACAGTTATAGCAAATTATGTCTTTAGGCACAGATTTGTTACCCCCACCAGAGTTCTTACCAGACTTGGAGTTTAAATGGGAAAAAGAGTGTCCTACCGATACTTGGCTGTTACCTCGCTGCTGTGGTATCTGTCTGGTCGTTTGGTATTCTTCAGCCAAAGAAACAGCTTTTTCCCCATTGTCTGGTTGATGCTCTTTCACCCATAGTGACACATCTGTAGGTAGGATGTTGATGAATTGCTCCATTGCAAATGTGTCGATGATCTGAGGGACAGTTTTGCCCTCTGGTTGGAGCCATTTTATCAGGAGTTCTCTGAGTTGGGTTTAGGCTTCTTGAGGGTTGTTGACTGAGTTGTATTTCAGAGATCTAAATCTCTGCCTATAGGTCTCTCCTGAGTTGTCATACATTTTCAGGATTTCGTTTTTCACCAGGTAATAGTTTTCTGACTGTGCAATGTCCATATTGCTGTAGGCAAGTTGGGCTTTCCCTGTCAGGTAGGGTAGCAGTCTGATTGTCCATTGCTGCTTTGGCCATTGGGAGGCTGTGGCAACTCTTTCAAAAGTTGTCAGGTATGCCTCGATATCCTCTGAGGGACACAACTTTGTAAGTTTAATGGCTTTCAAGTTGCTTGTGTTTTGTTGCTCATCTGGATCTGTGCCAGATCCTCTGCCTTTGATAGCCTGCAAGGCATCCAGCCATCACTGCTCCCATTGCTGCGTCTCTTCTCTCATCTGCTGCGTCTCTTCTCTCCTCTGTTTCTCCATCTCTTTTTGCTGTATAGCCCACCATTTGAAAAAATAAAGTTAAGTAAGTAAGTAAAGTAAAATTTTATTTATATGAGGCGCCCTTCCTGAGCACAGGGAGCCTTTACAATATACCATACAATAACCATATTATATTTAAAATCAGTAAAACAACAACAATCTGTTAGTAAGTCCCTGAAAATGTCTGGTTAAACAAGTAAGTTTTTGAGGATTTTTTAAATCCTTCCATGGTCAGGCTATCTTGTATCTGGCGAGGTAGAGAATTCCACAGGGTAAGTGCCATAAAGGCAAAAGAGCTTCCTCCAGATGTTTTCAGGGATACCCTGGGAATCTTCAGCAATCCCTCACCAGAGGATCAGAATGAGCAGGAGGGGCAGTAAGAAAACAGGAGCTCTTTCAAGTAGTGAGGTCCCAGCTCGTGTAGGGCCTTATAGGTCAGCAATGTGACCTTGAAGGTGATCTGCCACTGTATGGGCAGCCAGTGCAGTTCACGCAGCACAAGTGTTATATGACTGGATCTAGGAGTTCCAGTCAACAACCTGGCCATTGCGTTCTGCACTATCTGCAAACAGTGCATATCCACCCACCGGTAGCCCTAGATAGAGGGCATTGTAGTAATCAAAATAACTGGTGAAAAAGGCGTGGACCAAGGTAGGAAGATCTTCGGGTGGGACCAGATGCTTCACCCAGGCTATATTTCTTAGATGGAAAAAGGAAGATTTGACTACAGATGAAATCTGCACCCTCAGGGTCTGGCCCTCATCAAATGGCATGCCCAGGTTACGTAGCTGGCCTGAGGCCATAAGCAGGGTCCCCTCAAGGTATAAACCTGAGGGTTTCCCCGCCCGTGCCCTGTCATCCTAAAACCAGGGTCCACCACCAATACCTCTGTTTCATTTGAGTTCAACCGAAGCCAATTAGTACTCATCCAGTTCTGTATCTCCAGGAGGCAGTTACTAAACACCATGATAGAATCGGACTCCATTTCAGGCACAAATTTATTTATTTATTTAGCTTTTGTTGACCGGGTAAGTGCACTAGACAAATCCTGCCTATTTTCAGGCACGACCCGGGGGAGGGGGATACAGATGAATGCCAACTGACTTTGAACCAGATTAAGCTGTTGATGGTATTTCTTTTTTAAGGAATGAGGGAAATTTGGCCAGGACACCGGGGAAATTCCCCTACTCTTTTCGATAAGTGCCATGGGATCTTTAACATCCATCTGAACTACCACTAATCCAGGCAGATGGGACCTCGGTTTAACGTCTCATCCGAAAGACGGCACCTCAGAAGTGCAGCACCCCTCTCATGCTGCACTGCAATGTCAGTACTGGGATATTAACCCAAGTGCCAGATGTGGGAACTGAACCCACAGCCCTCTGATCTCCCGGCCTCAGAGGCGAGTGTGCTACCTACTGAGCCACTGACAAATGACATGTAGAGCTGAGAGTCATCAGCATAGCAATGAAAACTCAACCCATGCCATCTTATAATGTCCCCTAATGGGAGCATATACAACACGAATAACATGGGGGACAGCACCGAACCCTGTGAAACCCCGCAGGGCAGCCAGTGAGGGGCAGAGGAATAAATCCCCGACACCACTCTCTGAGATTTGTCCTCGAAGAAAGATCGAAACCAACTGAGGACTGCCCCCCTCAGTCCACAGAAGAACCACAGGTGCTCGAGCATCACTTCATGATCCACGGTGTCAAATGCTGCTGAGAGATCAAGGAGAACCAAGATGGAATGGGTTCTCTGATCCCTTGCCATCAGGAGATCATTTAGTACCCAGACCAGGGCTGTCTCGGTGCTGTGCACGTTTCCTGAAGTCAGACTGGAGAGGGTCATAGATATTGTGGTTGGTCAAATGATCCTCCAGCTGCAAAGTGACCACCTTCTCAATAACTTTCCCTTTAAAGGGTAAGTTCGAGACTGGTCTGTAATTTGCTGGGCAGTCAGGGTCAAGGGAGGTTTTTTTCAAAAGGTGGTGTACTACTGCCTTCTTTAAGGGATCTGGAAAGATCCCTCTCTCCAATGAAACTGCCACTATCCCAGCCAGGACTGGGCTGATGACCTCTATGCACCCCACTAATAGGTGTGTAGGGCCCGGATCCAAACTACAGTAGGTTGGCCGCGAAGTCTGTACAATCCTCACTATATCTATGACTGCTGGTTGGCTAAAGGTGAACCAAGTCAACTGGGCATTAGTACTATCCGATTGATCAGTGCAAGGTCCAATGGGAAGGCACCGGCTGATCTCATCCCTGATACTGGACACCTTATCAGTGAAGAATTGCACAAACTCCCCACACTGTGCTTGTGACAACGCTCGACTGGCATGAAGACAGTTTGGATTGCACAGTCTGTCCACAGTCCAGAAGAGCTGGGCTGGCCTATTCTTCACTGTAGCAATTTCCCTGGACAGAAACTCTGCCTTCTTATGGGAAGTTGCTGATTGGTAGACCTTGTAATGATCCAGTAATCTAAGCTTACCCACCTCCAGGTGAGTTTTCCACCAGTGTCTTTCCAGTTTTCACCCCTGTCTCTTTAGCTCCCAGATCTCCCCATTAAACCAGGGGGCCCCCGGGTGATGAGTAAGGGGGCGAACATGAGTTGGAGCAATGACATCCAAGGCCCCCACAACAGCCCTATTATAGGCCAACACCATGGGTCCTGGGTCAATGCTATCCATTGGAAGTCCTGAGAAGTCCAGCGCTATCATTAGGCCTTCTGGGGTAACTCCTCTCAAAGGATGGAACTACACTGACTCCTTAGGGGCAGGCCTATTTTGGGGGGCTGCGAAACTGAATCTCAGAGCATGATGGTCAGACCAACCAATTAGCTCCACCTCCACATCGGAGATCTCCATCTCCAGGTGGAACACCAAGTCCAATGTGTGCCCTCCTTCGTGAGTAGCAGAGGTAATAACCCAGGTCAGGCCCTATGACTCCATTAGTTGGAGGAGGTTTTGTCCAAACGGCAAGAGTTCATCGTCGACCCAGGCATTGAAGTCCCCCAGAATTAACTATCTGGGGGACTCCAATATCATATTGGCGATGAAGTCTGCAACATCCTTCAGGAACTCCCTCCCATCACCTGGTGGACGGTAAATGAGAAGGGTCCTGTAGCCTGCACCTGCACTCACAATACAGTCAAAGGAGTTGCTGCCTCCAACTGGCACCTTCCAGAGATCCAGTTCCTGTCTAAAGACTGCAACCCCCTCGCCCCTGCGGGTCACTCTTGGGCTGCGAATCACCGAGCACCCAGCCGGAACCACAGACTCCAAAATAGGGCCTGCCAGGTCTAGCCAGGTCTCGGTGATGCAAGCCAGGTCAACAGAAGCAACAAGATCTGAAACCACTGCCATCAGGCTTTCAGGTTCTGTCACTGCCTGTTCTTTTTCCATAACTTGTGCTGGCTGTACAATCTCAGCTTGGACTTCTGTCTCTGCTAGTTTGGCTGCCATTCTCCTGGTAACCACTTCTGGGCTTGCTGCAGAATCCATACCTTTCTCTATGCTTTCCTGGTACTAGGTCCAGTACCCACGCACAAAACACCTGGCTTAGAGTATGCACGATGTAAATCCAACTTCGGCTGACACCATCTGTTGTTGAGGCACAGGTCAAGAAGCATAGAAGGAACCAGGAACAGTTGTAAAATTCACAACAAGAGTATTTATTTGTACTAGCAGTAACATAAAAAAATAAAATTGTTCAGTATAACTATTTACAAAGGCAAAATAAACAGAAGATGCATCTGAGTTTTTCTTCAGTCTCTGTGTCCCTTTTTCCAGCAATTGCAGCTCTGTTTCTCTTATAAGCTCTTGCAACAACCCCCCTTCTTAACAAGCATACTGTTTTTTTCTAAAATGTTCTTGTAAGTATCAAGCAGATGCTGGCAGGAACACAGTGTCCCAGAACTGAGGCCCGTTTCTCCACAGCTTTTCTGCAAAAGGCTTAAAAATTGCACTAAAGTAACCTCTTTAGTTTTTAGTAGTTTTTTGCAATCATCTCAAACTATAATTATATACATTTCAAGAGTAACACTATATAGTTTCTAAACAAAAGGGATCCCTACATCAGTTACATTTCCACATAATGATTTGAATATGTTTTTATATCAGCAGATATGCAAGGGAGGAAAAGGCAAACAGCAAGGGAAGACTGAGATAGTGAGAGACAAAGAATTGTAAGACTGTTGGAGTGATCAAATCCTATGTCTCACAGGAAAATGTGGTTGCACAACCAGACAGAGAAGAGACAGAAAAGGAAAGAACAGAACAGATCCTTGCATTTAAACTCTTTCCATAACAACTGGGACAGGGTCCTATTCCACCCTGTCACAATCCAGTATGAATCTTTACTGTCATCCATCCCCACAGGCGTTTTTTTTTTTATTTAGATTTCCTCATTGAGTTTTTAACTAGGAATAAATCCCCACTCTAACAACCCAACAATGGAAATGCCCACTCTCCAGATAAGTCCAAACCTATACCTTAGCTGACAAATAGGATCACAGGCCTCTGTGACCACTGCTTGATTGAAACATAGAAACATAAACTCTGACGGCAGATAAGGACTGCTTGGCCCACCTAGTCTGCCCATTTCCCTACCTGTTATTTAATAAGCTGCAGATCATAGTTAACCAACAGCCTACTTCCTCCTACCCCCCACTAGAATTGCCTTACGTCTGTCCCATGCATTGCTGAATTCCCACACTGTTTTTGACTCCACAGCCTCCTCAAGAAGGCCATGTCCACCACCCTCTCTGTAAAAAAATACTTCCTCAAAATGCCCCTGAGCCGTCCCCCCTCTATCTTCAAATTGTGTCCCCTTGTTCTTGCACATCTCTTTTTCTGAAAGATGTTACCCTCTTGGACTTTGTTGATTCCCTTGAGGTACCTGAAAGTTTCTATTTTGTCCCCTCTCTCCCTCCTTTCCTTCAGGGTATACATATTAAACTCCTTTAGTCTCTCTTTGTATGGCTTCTGGTGCAGACTCTGCAGCATTATAGTTGCCCTCCTCTGGACTGCCTCCATCCTGTCTCTGTCTTTGCAGAGATGGGGTCTCCAGAACTGCATGCAGTACTCCAGATGGGGGTCTCACCAACTGTCTATACAGAGGGATAACAACTTCCTGTTTTCTACTTGTGATGTCTCTCCCTGTGCATCCCAGTATCCTCCCAGCCCTCCTTACTGCCTTCTCACATTGCTTGCCTACCTTTAGGTCATCTGAGATAACTACCCCAGGTCCCTTTCCATTTTTGTTGTTGTTAATACCGCCCCCGCCATTGTGTACTCTTACCTTTGGTTTTTGTTTCTCAGGTGCATTACTTTGCACTTCTTTGCATTGAAACTAAGTTGCCATACTTTGACCATTCCTCCAACCTTGCCAAGTCCCTTCTCATCCTTTCCACCCCACTTTGTGTATCAACACTGGTGTAGATCTTTGTGTCATCTGCAAAGAGGCATACTTTTCCTTTCAGTCCCTATGCAATGTCACCTATAAAGACATTAGAGAAGACTGGTCCCAGTACTGAACCCTGCTTTACCCTGCTAGTAACCCTCCTTTCTTTGAAGTGGACTCTGTTTACTATTACCCTTTGAATCCTGTTGTCCAGTTGTTTGTTAGCCAGGTTACCACCCTGGGACTGACTCCCAGGCTGACTGACTTGTTTATTAATCTTTTGAGTGGGACTGTGTCAGATGCCTTGCTAAAGTCTAGGTAGGCCATGACCACAGCCCCTCCCT
Organism: Neoceratodus forsteri; assembly: GCA_016271365.2. NCBI lineage: Eukaryota > Metazoa > Chordata > Ceratodontiformes > Ceratodontidae > Neoceratodus > Neoceratodus forsteri. Next base: position 744,684,691 of record CM057449.1, read on the forward strand.
GGTCTACTACTTTGGTTACCCAGTCAAGGAAATCTATTAGATTCACCTTGTGACGTGGACAGCCAGTTCTGAGTGCTGTAGTATCATTTTTTGGTAATATCAAAATGGGTTATGGACTGTCTTTTATGAGAGATGCTGAAAATCTGTCGCACCCCCCTCCTCCGGTTTCAGCTGAAAGATGAAAGCCATGAGAAAATGCTGAAACAGCATGTGAGATCACACACATACCGATTTTAGATATCAGGTATTACATGGCAGGCCAGAAGCTATTTACAGACTTTTCTAAGTTAATTATAGATGTTGTTGTTAAGAGGGAAATCATAATAAAATGTTTATGATGTTAGAAGGGGAAACCAGGTTTAGCAAACTGGCGCGACGTTGTAAATGTTCCTCTGATGCCAGTGTGAGAGAGGATATTGATTGAGATCAAAGAGATGTCATTGGCTCAGTAGGTAGCACCAGTGTCAGTGGCTCAGTAGGTAGCACACTCGCCTCTGAGGCCGGGAGATCAGAGGGCTGTGGGTTCAGTTCCCACATCTGGCACTTGGGTTAATATCCCAGTACTGACACTGTAGTGCAGCATGAGAGGGGTGCTGCACTTCTGAGGTGCTGTCTTTTGGATGAGACATTAAACCGAGGTCCCATCTGCCTGATTGGTGGTAGTTCAGGTGGATGTTAAAGATCCCATGGCACTTATCGAAAAGAGTAGGGGAATTTCCCCGGTGTCCTGGCCAAATTTCCCTCATTCACTTAAAAATACCACCGACAGCTTAATCTGGTTCAAGGTCAGTTGGCATTCATCTGTATCCCCCTCCCCCGGGTCGTGCCTGAAAATAGGCAGGATTTGTCTAGTGCACTTACCCGGTCAACAAAAGCTAAATAAATAAATAAATAAAATAAAAATAAAATTTGAAGAACATATGAGTATGCTGAGGTTGCAGAATTTAATACTTGGAAAAGACATCCTGTTTTTGTTATTAAATATATATTTGTTTATATATATTCTGACAGAGGAGGAGCTAGGTGACCTCACCCAAAAAGGGGTTGGCAAATACAGTTTGCTTTAAGAAATATTCTGTTTTACTTCACTGAGACACTTTTTTCTAGACTCTGGCAAGGAAACATCTGTGATCACTTCTAAACAGGTATTTAGAAAGATAGACAAAATCTAAATACTGTTGTAGGAATTTGCACTGTTTAAAGCTTGTTCTTTTAAAAGATTTGTATGTCTTAGAAACATAGAAACATAGAATTTAATGGCAGATAAGGACCACTAGGCCCACCTAGTCTGCCCATTTTTCTACCTAACAGATAAGCTGCAGATCCTAGTTAACCAACAGCTTACTTCCTCCTACCCCCCGCTAGGACTGCCTTATGTCTCTCCCATGCATTCTTGAATTCCCCCACTGTTCTTGACTCCACAACCTCCTCAGGGACGCTGTTCCATGCATCCACTACCCTCTCTGTGAAAAAATACTTCCTCACATTACCTCTGAGCTGTCTCCCTCTATCTTCAAATTGTGCCCCCTTGTTCTTGCACATCTCTTTTTCTGAAAGATGCTACCTTCTTGGACTTTGTTGATTCCCTTGTGATATAACAATTCTGTATTTTGTGTTTTACATATTTTTATCTATTTTAGTAAAATTATTTTTAGAGCATACTTGGTCTGTCTTTGAATTTTCTTCTATTTGTAGGAAAAGTATACAGTATATGGTTATAGCAGACACTAGGCATATGCTTGAATGGTGATACCAAACTGGAAAGAGAAGCATTTTAAAGCTGAGGTCTTTATTAAAGTTTTTAAGGGTTTATCTCTGTATACCTGGTTAGGTGCCTGTAGGCAAAGATATCTGCCCCCCCCCCCGAAGACAGAAAAATCTGAGCCTGTGCATTGGGTATGCTAGCAAGAGGTTCACAGTTTGAATCCCTTCAGAATTTGAGACCAAAGGTTGATCCAAACTCACAAAACAGACAAGAGCATTTCTTTGTTCTGTTAAACTGTTCACAAGACTGCGCTCAGAGGTTGGCACTTTGGGAGTAGAGGGCCTGACCTGCTGAGTGGATTTGTGACAATCTGGCATGACCTTCCCACTGTGAATCCATTCTACCTTGTGTCCTGCACCCTGCTGGCCTCTAGGTACTCAATAATTCTTTCTTTCAGAAGTGATTCCATCATTTTCCCTACCACTGAGGTCAACCTAACAGGTCTGTAGTTTCCTGCCTCTGCCTAGCTCCCACTTTTATGAAGGGGAATCACATACAATCTCCTCCAGTCCTCAGGTACCACACCATCCTCCCATGATTTGTTAAAAAGGGTAGTCAGTGATGCCACTAGTTTCCCCCTTAGTTCTTTTAGAATTCTGGTGTGAATCCTTTGCTTGTCCACCTTCAGTGTTAGGAGTTCTTTTCTGTGAATGGACTGGTATTGACTCCCCTATCTAGTGTGCTTTTATTATTTGGTTTAGGTACCTCCCCCTCCTCTTCTTTTGTGAATACTGAGCAGAAGTATTCATTCAGTATCTCAGCTTTGTCACTGTTGCCCTCTGTTGATGTTGGTGTTCACCATCACTGTTCCTGTAAAGTGGCTAAAGGGCAACTGAAGCATAAATGTCTGTTCCAGTGGCATGTGGGCTCCAGTGGTTGGACAGGAAAGCCATTGGTGAGCACCAGCAACCATTAGCAAATGGTCATGGGGTGGAGCCAGCAATTGACCGGAGTGGATGCTCTTAGTTGAGCTCCACATTGAGTATGCTTCTTAATTAAGTATTTCTTTTAGAATCAATATACCAATTTGTAAGTTTTACCAGTTAACAGATCATCATTGGAGCTGCAAGTCAGTGTGTTTTTCGCTGGTAGAAAGTGTTGGGATGACCATGAAATCAACTGCAGACTGAGATGGGAAGGGGAAAGAACCTACCCTGCTGTCATGTTATTGGGGAGCAGACAATGACTTAAGGGCTCATCCAAGACTGAACCTACCCTGAAGGCTGTGAGAAAAGCAGTGGTTGGGGCAGTTAAAGAAGTGTCCACTTAAGTTGATGCCTTCTATTCTGACGTTACAGTTTTAGAAACTAAAATGGAGCAGATGTCAGCAGCAACCAAAATACTGTAGCTGCTGAATCCACAAATAAATCATTTAGAGCAGTTAAGGGTTTGGTCAAAGAAAACAAAATCCTGAGACACCACCTGGAAAACCTTGAGAACACTGCTAGATTGGCGAGCATCTGACTCCTGGGCATAACAGAAGATCTTGAAGGACAGGACTCAATACAATTTGTTCAACAATTATTTACAGACTGGTTTGGAGACTTACAGAGAATCTCAGTGTGCCAGGTATACAGGATTACTTCGCAAAAAAAAAAAAACTGGAAAATGATGCAAAGCACCATGCTTGTTGTAACTGGGGGAGTCCAGCAATGAGACAAGCTTCTTCAAAAAGCTAAAGCCTGCAGTCCATTACTTCTTGCTGACATGGGGTAGTGCAATGCTTCCCTGACTTAAGCTTTTCCGTGAGGGAGCATAGTAGGGAATTTGACAGCGTGTGAGGAGGACTGAGAGAATTTCAACTCACGCACTTGCTTCAGCTGCCTGCCCACCTGAAAGTCTCTTACACTGGTAAGCAATACTTGTTTAGTGATCTGGTAAAGGTGGGTAGGAGGCTGGAAAAAATAAAACAACTTTTTAGCAAATAAAGGAGACTAATACCAATTAGACACAGACAACTATCTAGTCAGGGAATAGTACTGCAGTACAAAATGCTCCGCATCATGTTTACTAAAAATACTTTGTTCAGATCTAAACATACCATTTTTATGGTGCTTGCACGCATGTGCAAGAAACATAGTGCCATCATCGGAGATTTCGGAGGTGTGTCACCTCCTCCTCCAATTCAGGCAGTGTCCTGGCAGGCCCTGTAAGCCAATGCATTTTGGAGCTGTCTATGACACGCTCCAAAATGCAGTGGCATACAGTTGAAAGGGGGAGCTACGCTTGAGTGAGCAGCGATAAGAAGCTGCTCACGCGCAGCTCCCCCCCACCCGCAGGCGTGCGCGCCCCCACACGCACTGTATAGCCGATGGGGTGCCCAATTCCCGTTGGCTGAGCTGCGTCGTCTCCTCCCCCCTCCCAGTAGTTGGTGCCACGCTGGGAGCCCACCCCAGCGTGGCAATCAGTCCTTTTGCCGACGGGGGTGCCCAATCCCCCGTCGGCTGAATGCCCTCCCAAAGTCCTTGTGCCATGCTGGGAGCCCACCCCAGCGTGGCAAACGGTCCCACGATGTCTTTTTTTTTGTACCTGTAAGACAAAAGCGGTCCCAGCGGTCGTCTCCCGACCCCCTCCCACAACCCGTACCCACCACTGCGCATAGCCTCCCCACACCCCTCATCCCTACTTACCTCCGGACTCTGGCGCGGCGATCTTCGGTGGACCAGGAAGAGCGTCTGCACTCTTCAAAGCCGACCGCGAACTGAGGAAATGCGGTAAGCAGTATAATGGGCTAGATAGGGGTTTCAACTTTGCATATCTCAGCCATTTTGGGAATTTTGCACCAAATTTTCAACATGGGGTTTTGGGACCCTTCTCATGAATGATGTCACTGTCATGGCGTTATTCGGGCCCGAAGGTGATTTCGCACAGTGACTGCGCGGTGACTGCGAAATCACCCGCCGAATCTGATCTCTGCCAGTGAAATCATTCATGAGAAGAGACAACTGTGTTGAAATTGATATAAAACAAACAATGATTTTACGAGCGTGCGTTGCGCAGTTCCTACGCAGGCTCGTAAGTTCGCGAAACTTCAATATTTTCACTCCAGATTTTCAACATTGCCATTTTACCACACCTTCTTATGAGTAGTACAGCTGTCATTTTTCACATCTCACCCAAAATTTGTTTCCACCCATGTAGCGCAGAATGGTGCAGTCAGTGTGCGAAATCAATGTACGGGACAAATTAAGAAAATCACAGTGACACTGTTCATGAGCAGAGGTCTTAAAATGGCTATGTTGAAAATTTGGTGAAAAAATTCCTAAAAATGACTTTTTACGAGCGTGCGTTGCGCAGTTCCTTCGCACGCTCGTAGGTTTGCGAATTTTCAGTATTTCCACTCCAGATTTTCAACTTTGCCATTTTTCCACACCTTCTTATGAGTAGTACAGCTGTCATTTTTCACATCTCACCCAAAACCTGTTTCTGCCCATGTAGCGCACAATGGTGGAGTCATTGTGCGAACTCAGTGTATGAGACACATTAAGAAAATCACAGTGTCACTGTTCATGAGCAGAGATCTTAAAATGGCAATGTTGAAAATTTGGTGAAAGAATTCCTTAAAATGACTGTTTTACGAGTGTGTGTTGCACAGTTCCCACGCACGCTCATAGGTTTGCGAATTTTCAATATTTCCACTCCAGATTTTCAACATTGCCATTTTACCACACCTCCTTATGAGCAGTACAGCTGTCATTTTTCACATCCTGTCCAAAACGTGTTTCCACCCATGTAGTGCACAATGGCGCAGTCGGTGTGCAAACTCAATGTATGGGACACATTAACAAAATCACAGTGACACTGTTCATGACCAGAGGTCTTAAAATGGCTATGTTGAAAATTTGGTGAAAAAAATTCTAAACATGACTGTTTTACGAGCGTGCGTTGCGCAGTTCCTACGCACGCTCGTAAGTTCGCAAATTTTCAATATTTACACTCCAATGACTTCCAAATACCTCAACAGCACATAGAAGCAAGCAACATTCGGCATTGACAAATGCTTGTTATAACGTTTTAACAGTTTACTAAAGGGTTGAGGTGTCTAGGGGTATCTGTTCGAAGGGGCGATGGTAAAAATATATGTGTGTTACTTGATGTGTCATACAATTCACCATCTACCTTGGCAGAGTTAAGATGGTGGCAGTCTCATGGCTCTATTCTTGGTCTGTGAGGATTGAGGGGAAGAGTTAAAGGCCATTTTGGAGGAGTCAGAAGTGTGAGATGTGCAGCCTGTTTCCAGTTCACCTGGTGACACAGATCAAATACAGTTTAAAGACAAACTGAGCCTGTCTGTTTTTTTTAATGCAAATTAGTGGCTTCTTAACTGCAAACATTGTCCTGTGTTACTTGGTATATTCAGATTACCATTCATTATTGAATAGATTTTAACAAAAACATTGAATAGTGGTTAACACTTTGATGTTGTTAACAGGACTTGCTTATGTGTGTCTTTAAGAGATTGTCTAACTATGGATTCCATCAGCAGTAATGACTTTTTCTGTGCCTAATACCACTACAATTACAGTGCTCAAAAAAGGGACAACTTGTTGAACCAAACTTTCCTTTTAGTAGACCCAGTGTCCTGGTGCAATGACTTGTATCTGGAAGCTTTTTGATCCTACTTTGTATTTTTTGTTTTTCTCTGCAATACATCAAAATGCAGGACAGCCATCTCCCCCAAAATATAAAGGGGCATTCAATATGCAGGCTGACATCAATTTCCATAGTTTAAAAACATTGTTTGTTGCCATATTGATCCTTGTACATCAAGATGCACAAATTAGGTGATTTAATACCTTTCATTGAACACAGAGATTACAGAAAAAAACTTAATCTTAAACTTTCAAACTCAAACAGAGTTCTTCAGAAAAAATGGCAGGTGTTTTAGAAAACTTACTTTTAAAAACCCAGAGGAAAAAAAATTTACACATGAGTGTGATAGATTAGCAATCGGTTAAGAAATACAACCAGAGATAAGCAGACATCCCTCACACTATAGCAGTAAGTAAGTCAAATGTCACAGAATGGAATGTTTATTTAGTATCTGATGTTGCAAGTCCTATTGAAGATAAGTTAAAGAAAATGTGTGTGTGCGTGTGTGCTAAAGCATATTAATTAGAAATATGTAAAACACGTGTGTGTGTGTATATGTGTGTGTGTGTGTACACATGCTAAAGCATATTATTTAGAAATATGTAAAACACATATCTGTGTGTGTGTGTGTGTGTGTGTGTGTGTTCTAAGCATTCAGAACAGCAGTTTTGCATGTGTAAAACTTAAGCCTAAGAGATTATCCCACACCCTTTTTAATCCTAGTTTATACAGCTCAGATTCATTGCAGATCTGGGAATTTATATTAAATTATTAATTAAAGTGTCAGTCTTAAAGCTGATAAGTAGATTAGTAGAGGGGCATAGATTTAAGATTTCAAAAGATTTATTAATTAAAAGAAGGAGGAAGTGACCTGGTGGCGCTGAGGGTTGAGGCGCTGGACCCACACCTCGCTCCACGCCGGTGACCTGGGTTTGGGAACAAGCCCGGGCCATCAGGGATCAGTAGGGAAGGGAGAGGATTGAGCATCTGGAGGACAGCTCTCCTCTTCCGGGAGGGAGGGGGTCCTTGCTTGGCACTTGACTGGCCTCTGGTGGAGGCCTGAGGCACAGCAAGCATAAAGCTGATGTTTGGGAAGGGGAGTGGTGACATCGGCGGTGAATCCTTGGTGTCGGGCATGCACCACTCCCACAAAGAACAGAGGAAAAACACTCTGCAAGCTCTGGGTAGATGGATCACCGAGGCAGACCCATAATGGCTCCTGCCTGCCTGGTCCCAGGGTCCCCTGATGAGACTTGATGTTTGGGGTGTTCTGCCCCACCTCAACCACACCTGGGGGGAAGAGCTCCTTGGAGGTCGGCCATGGGACCAGGTAGGTAGCTGGAGTGGGGGCAGTCCTTCATTGATGCTCCCGAAAAAGCAGAGCTCATGGAGAGTAGGAGGGTACACAAAGAAATTTAAAAAAAAGGAGGAAGTTAATTTAAGTAACAATTCCCTCCTAGTTTTTTTATTTAAATATTATTGTATTTACTTTTTAATCATTACAGCATGTTCCCAGTAAGATTTTAAATATGATTTTGAAAAGAGAAAGAGATTATAATTCAAAGAAATTCAAAGAAAAAAATGGTTTAAGACAAGAGAATATAGGGTGATACTGGAGGGAGGGAAGGAGGTTCCAAAGGAATGTGAGGAATTGCTTCTTCACAGACAAGGTGGTCGACAAATGGAACAACCTGCCAGAAGAGGCAGTGGGGGCAGAAATTATTACAGGATTTAAGAATACATAAGGTAGGCACAGGCGGATCCTGGTAGCTGGGGGAAGGGTACAACCTAGTTCCAGGAAAGCTTGAAGAAGCACAGTTACTAGCATTCATAGGCAGACTAGTTGGGCAGAAGACCCTCATCTTCTGACATCATCTACGTATCTATATATCTATAATTATATATCGAATAATAATTATATCTTAATTACAGAGCCAGTCCTGGGCATATCTCAATTTGGGAAGTGGGAGATAAGAATTTTTTTTTAATTTATTTTTATTTATTACAGTCTTGGATTACAACTTTTGAGCTAGAAGCTAATTTACAAAGGTTCCACATCATAAACAGTCAGACAGAACACACATGTTAAACAAATAATGACTGAGGAGATTACAGTGGTACAGAGCTTAACACATACCAAGAACATATGTAAATGCACAATTAATAAGAGTAGAGTGTATAATGCACAATTGTGAGTAGTTCAGTAATGGTCTGTCCAGTTTAAAAGATATGTACAGTTTCTTGAAGGTAGGGAAGCTAAAAAGCTAAGATGCAGGAAACCAGACATTGCCAGTTACCCTTGTCCAGGGTGAGAGGGAGTGGAGAAGGTGGGGGTAGGAGGTTGACAAGGGTAGGAAGAGAGTGGAAAGGAATGGCTAAGTAGAGAAGGAGATGGATCAATAAGGATGAGGGGGTGGTATAAGGGTTATGGAGTAGAAGGGAGAGAGAAAGTGCTAAGAGCGACAGCACACAGATGGGGTAGGGGAGAAGCGCAATGATAATCTGAATTCATAGCCTGTGATGCCATTCAAGTTAATGGAAGCAGTCACACTACAATTTACAGAGCTATTCCAGAATCTAAATACTGTATTGAAATATCAGGGTAAATAAACATTTTCATAGTGTTCGTAGCACTAAATTATGGTGCCTTATATGGCAGTTCAAAGATGTCCGGTGGCTTAAGCAATTCAACAAATGAATGTTACATCACATAAAACTGTTGACTTGACTGCATAATAATGTTATTATCATTTTCTGATGTCAGATTGATGGGATAATCAGAGTTAGGTATCATTGTTTCCCATGGGCAGAACTAAAGGTGCATCCATATATTATATCATTTGCAAAACAACTGCATTAATGCACCAGTTAGGGTTAAATAACACCAAAAAAAGTAGGGAATGTGGTGTTAGGGTTTCTCACCCTAACACAACCCCCTCCCCTCAAGCAACAAAAGGAAAACACATTAGAGATTTGGGTCTCCGGGATCTTGGCAGATCAGTGGTGGGGTCTTCCTTTGGGTTGTCAACCCTAATTGCCATTACATTCTATGAGCAAATAATGTCACACATTATCTCCATTCTTCATGTAGGGTCCACAGGGGAAAGGGTAAGCATTAGGGTTGACAACCCCAAGGAAGACCCCACCACTGAGTTGCCAAGATCCTGGAGACCCAAATCCATAATGTGTTTTCCTTTTGCTGGTGGGGGGGGGCCCTAACGCCACATTTTCCTACTTTTGTGGTGTTAAGTAACCCTAACTGTTTTTTTACAAATTATTTCCTTACTTTTTTAGACAGTATAATCAAATTCTCATTTGCCTGTGGAAATGCAGGGCCCCGCTGCCATCCCTCCATAGATACGTACATGTATATTGATGTGGAAATGCAGGGCCCACTTACCTTTCAGCCAAAACAGCAACCAAATTGTCAGCATATCCTTGGTATTACCCCACCTCATGAACACCATGCTAAAGAATCTTCAAATCCCCACCAAAATGTTGTTCCGCACCACTGCAGCATCATTCCTTGTCACAGATGTGAAAACACATTTTGGCATGGATTTGAAAAATGACAGCTGTCATGTTCACGAGGTGATATGAAAAAATGACCATGTTGGAAATTTGGGATGAAAGTATTTAAAATTATCAAAGTTAAGGCGAGTGTAATAAAATTTCAACACATGCAGCATTAACTTTCTCATTTTATTCGATTATTTCCAAATTTTTCAACATAGCTTGTGGACCCCACCTCATGAGCAAGGGTGAGACATTTTTCAAAACCTGCCTGAAAGGTGATTTTTGCCAAGTGACCACAAAATCACCTTTTGGCCAAATTTGTGGGGTTCCACTGACATTGTTCATGAGGTGGGGAGTGCAAAAGACCATGTGGAAAGTCTGGTGTCAAAATATGCCAAAAAGGCAAAGTTATGCCACAAAGTTGAAAAACCCATTGAAATACATTGAACTGCATTTACCTTAGTTTCTCACATTGCACAACAAGATGTGTCTTCAGTCGGACAATTTGGAATATATAAATAGAGGTCAAATCCCAAATGGGACAGTGTGATGATCCTGCATGTCCCATTCAAAACTGATGTAATTGGCATGAGTGGTTTTACTAACTAACATCAACAGGATGTCAAAGGAAGGATTTAGGGGTGATCGCCATTAATTGTAGCATGACTTAAGTGCAAACACCAAGAGAAAGAGGCTGAGTTTCTGATATCACAATTAACAATGACGTATCAAGATTTTGTAAAGATAAAGAATGTAAAATTATATATTTTTATTTATTTAGCTATTCGGAAACAAAACTTTGAGTAAGATGCTTGTTTACAAAGGTTTCACGTCAAAGAACTTGCACTAACAGAGGTTCGTCTAACACATCAAGGACAGTTACAAAACATCCACACGTATGAGGTAGATATATTATTCTCCCCAGACTAGGGGTTACACACTGGTAATTTACAAACATCAGCCAAGTAAGGTAGGCATTGTCATTCAAAGTTTCAGTAGCAGTAGGGCAATGGAGGAATAGACAAGGAGATAAGTGAGAGTCCCAGAGGAGAGGGGGTGCATAAATGCTAGGTAATCTAGAGGGAAGATGACAGGAGGATAATGATTAGGAGGGGGATGGGGAATAGAGAGGTGTAGGGGGAAGTGAGAGCCAAATGGGATTGAGAGGGCAGAGGGCAAGCAGAGGAAACCTTCCAGGGGTACAATGGTGGGGGTGCATCAGCGGGAGGCTAGAGGAGCTGTCGAGTGGCAAGGTTAGGACAACTACCTACAGAAACAGGCACCCCGAGAGGCAAGGCGTTGTTTCAAATCAAGATTGAAAGAGGGGAAATTTGCAATGTTAAGTATCTCAGCAGAGATGTAATTTAGCCAAAGTGGGGCCCTGTATCCAAAAGAGCAGTGGCCAAGAGTGGTTCTTCTGATGGCAACTGCATACTGGCATCTTGCCTTACCCCTAGTATTGTAGCTGTTTTGGGAAGCTTGCAGGGTATCGCTGATGCAGGGTTGTATTAGGCCAAGCAGTACTTTTTTTCCAAGGAGGCATACTTGATGTTTTATCTTGTTATTCCCATTGAGCCACTTGGTTTGTTCATAGAGAGTACAAGAGTGTGTTTGGTTATCCTCATCTAAAGTTAGATTACATGCCTTTTTAAGGGCTGTAACTACACGCTTGAACACAGTTTTAGATGCTGCCCCATACACGACCAGCCCATAATCAACCACTGATAGAATGGAGCTGGACACAGCTAAGCAGAGTGCAGCAGGTGTTAGATACTGCCTGTGTCTGTAGAGGACCCCTAATTTGGTGTTTACTGCTTTTGCCACCTGGTCTATGTGCAGCACAAAAGAGAATGTGTCATCTATAATCACCCTGTGGTACTTGAAGGAGTGCATCTTTTCAAGGGGTACAGTCTTATTGTTGTTGTTAAGTAATGAAGGGTGGGATTTTTTGTGCTGATGACTAGAGATAACCACGGTCTTAGTTTTCTGTAGTTGAGTAGTAGTTTTTTGGAACTGAACCAGTCCTCCAATTGATGAAACAAAGACTGTAGTTCACTTTGTAGTAGCTAGATTTGAGAGTTGCTGCTAAGGATAACTGTGTCATCCACGTACAAAATTGTCTTACTCTTGCAAGCTGCAGGAAGAGCATTCAGGAATAGACTGAAAAGTAGAGGCCCCTTGAGGGACACCAAGGGTGACTCGTCTAGAACTGGAGATGACTGTCCCAGATTTGACACTCTGAGACCTAAGGTCCAGATAGTCCTGAAGCCAATTAACCAGACTGGTTGCCAGCCCCAGGCTTTGCAACTGCTCTAGCAGGATGTGATGGTTGACAGTGTCAAATGCCTTGGTGAGATCTATAAAAATAGTACCCATCAGGTTGCCACTGTCCATGGCCTTCTGGACATATTCAGCAAAGTCAACCAGGGCAGTAGTAGTGCTATGGCTCTTGCAGAAGCCATGTTGTTGGGGGCACTAAAGATTATATATATTTTTTGAAATTCAATATATTTTGTTGAATGTTTAAAGATAACATCACATCCATTCTACATCAAAAGGCAAGAGGAATGATATTCAAGTTTGAACAGTAGTATTCAGTATGTCTTCTTAAGGTAACAATGGAACATTCTTAATTGTCTACCCCAACCCACCCTTCCATCCCGCCCTCCTTAATATACCCTTCCCTGAGAACCTTGTGGGTGCCATCTGGGTGGAGGAATATTTGTTGTAGGTATGGTGAATCTGTGACTGGTGAACGATGAAGTGAGAAGATAGTCACAATCCCAAAAGGAAAAATAAAGGGGGATCTACTGAGCTAATTCAGGGTAATCAGTTAGAGGTTGTGGGGATCCAAGCCAAAAGGGACACCAGACATTGATTTCAGAAGATTATATTTCTGTAGGTAGTCAGTAATCTGATCTGCAACAGTCCTCTCCAGTGCCTTGGAGAGAGGGGAGAGTATTGAGATGTGCCTATACTTGGCAGCACATGACCGGTCTCCACTTTTATGCATTGGGGTCACTAATGCCATCTTCCAAACAGAGGGGAATTTAGCTAGGACCAAGGATTTGTTAACAATTTTCGAGATGGGGACAATGACTTCATCCAGAGCAATGGCTACCAGCTTTATGTCAATTCTGTCACTGCCCAATCTTGTTTTTCCCCCCAAAGACATTTTTTACATAAGTCATTGCCTCCTTAGCAGTGACGTGTGAAACAGAAATTTGGCTGGATTGGGTCACTACTGGGTGTTGTCAGGAGGTGTTCTTTGTCTTGAAGGTAGCTAGAGGGGAGAACAGTGCTCACATCCGAGAAGGCTGTGTTAAAGGTTTCGCCGATGGTATGAGGGTCCACGGTGGTGCTGCCACTTAAGTTAAGCATTGCAGGGTGCTTTTTATCCTCTATTTCTAAGAGATCATTTATGTTCTTCCAGAATCTCTTGCCATCCCCCCGGTTCCTGTTCAACAGTTCTTTGTAAACATTAGCTTTGGCAGTCCTGATAAGGTTAGTGCAACTATTCTTGTCTGCCCTGTAGCTTTGGTAATCAGCCTGCCTACCTGCGAGCCTTGCCCTGCACCAGAGATTATCCCTGTGCTGCATTTGATCTAGGAAGCTCCCAGTAATCCACTGATTCTTACAACCCCTGATTTTTCTCTTCCGGGGGACAAAAGTGTCACAAATTGAGTTAAATTTGTCCATGAAGAATTTCAGTGCCAGGTCTAAGTCCTGCAGCTCATCAATGGGGTCTTGTGAATCTGCAAAAGCGCTGCTTTAAATGCACTGATCTGTCCCTTCTTGGTGATTCTACTTGCTGTGTAGGTGGGAGGGGCTTTATTATATTTATTTGACCACGTGCAGATAATCGGAGAACAGTCACTCAAGGAGTCAGGTAGTACCGGAACATTGGTTATTCGAGAGGGGCAGGAGGCGAGCATCCAGTCTATTAGAGTATTGCTGCCACTTTTATAGCTCAGTCTGGTGAGCTCAGTTACCATTTGAGTGAGGTACACATTGGCGACAAGGTCTTTCGAGGGGTCAGACTCCTTACTAATCCAATTTATATTGAAGTCCCCAGTGATGATGATTTCTGAGTTCTTATCAATTTTTGAGAGCGCCTCCAGTGCTATTGCAAGCCCTTGCTGCAGAGTAGTTTAACAGTGAGTAGCTCATGTTTACCTGAGTTACTCGTTATGGGAGGAACAGTTCAGCCCCCACCCTTTTACCCACTCTGTCAAGTCTAAAGGCATAATAATCAGGTACTGCTATTGACCACATAGTATAAATAATGGCAAATTGTGGCCACCTGGTTTATTTATTTAATTTTGGTAACCAGGTGGGCCCACTGAGACTGTTACAGTCCCTTTTTCAGGGGTGACACGGAATTAATTACAATTAACACACTAGATCGACAGGTAAAACAATACATATTACACTTAACACATTACAACAGTGACAAGCAGGAGGTAATTCAAAACAATACATTTGTAGGTGCAGTGGTTGAGTACACATTTGACAGACGATTGAGACAGGAGGGGGACATCATACATTACAAGGGGAGTGGATGTGTAAGAATGTTAGTTTTGTGCATTTTGTTAAGAATGTTTCTTATACACTGGGTGACCATAACGCAGTTTTAAAGATGTTTTAATTGATAAGCAAATGATTGATTTTTTGTGATTTTCACTGTATTGACTGGTGTGTAACAGGTAGCTATCATAAGCAGCAGGAATCTGAGTGTAATTATTGATTTTTTGTGATTTTCACTGTATTGACCGGTGTGTAACAGGTAGCTATCATAAGCAGCAGGAATCTGAGTGCTCCTCCCCCACGCCACACACACACACGGAACATGGCAGCAGTGGGTCCTATAAAAGGACCATTCAGATGCAAAGGTATGCATTTCTGGTGTTGTCAGTAGAGAGCGTGGCATTCCAGAACAAATGTGATGAACTCCAAAGTAGATCCAAAAAGTGACTTTATTGATAGCAATCCAGCATACTACAGACAACAACAGAGCACACACGCATGCACGCACACACACACACACACATATATCATGGCAGCAGCAAGTCCTATAAAAGGACTATACAGATGCAAAGGTGTGCATTTCTGGTGTACAGGGATGGCAAGTGGGGGGGAGGAGGGCTCCCCTGGACACCAGGGAAATGGTGTCTCATAGCTCACACTGCAGCCCACAGCAGAAGTTCCAGCTGTGGCTACAGAAGATGGGAATCCCACTGTTCTGATACAGAGAAAGCAGGGGAATGGCTCTCCTCACTAAGCTGGCAGGGTATTTGTGGCTCCTATTTGAAAAAACAAAGAACAGAATCTAGCTAAACAGGACCCATTTAGCTAGGTTCAGGTGTTTGTTTTTTAAAATAACATCATATTTATGTATTTTCAACGCTTGTTAGTTCATGGAAAAAATCAACAAGATGTCAGTTGGCATGACACAAAAAATGTTTGGTGCCCTGCCAATCAAGTGGCATGAAAATAAAAATGTACATTTGCAGCATCAAATTTTTACTTTTGCCGCAGAACATTATCTCAAAAAATCGACTGCACACGCGCAGGTCAGAAACCACTAAATTTTAAACTCTTATAACTCAGGAACCCTGTAATATTTTGTCACCAGACCTGTCAAGGGCACTATCTGAGGACATGACACATGCCCCCTGCAAGTTTGGGATAACAAATCTATTCCATTCCATATAGGCTGTTGGGGAGAGCAAGAAAAAAAAAACATTTTAAGTACAGGAAAAAAGAGATTTACAAAAAATGACACATGCGGATCTCGGAAACTGCACAAGCTGCCATCACAACAAATTCCACAGATCAAGACCTTGCCTTCTAGACAACATATGTCAAATTTCAGTTCATTTCATCAAACAGAGCTAAAGGTATTACTGTGCAAAGCTAGGGGTTTAACATTGAACAGGCTACCCAACCCTAACTATAGGGGCGCTACCATGCATGCCCCTATAATTATATTATAGTGTATAGTAGAGTGTTATTCTGTATAGAATTCCAACTCTTTCAGAATGCTGTTGTACTAGCCGGCCTGCTGGCACAGAGGCATGGCGGCCATCTGTGGCGCCGACAACCTGGGTTCGGGAACAGATTCGGGTGTCATAGGGCCAGCCGGGGGCAGCAGGATTGAGCATCCATAGGACTGCTCTCCTGCTAGTGAGGGAGGGGGGGTTGAATGTCCGGCACAACATGGACCCCCAGTGGAGGCTGGCGGTACCACAAGTGCTCCGGCACCTGCACGTAAGGGGGGGGCAGGGCGGACTCTGGCCATCATTGCACGTCCCCGCCCCCAGGAAAAATAACAGAAAAAAAAATCTTGGCTCCCCGCTAATGAGCCAGCTCCAGTGTGTTGACCCCTCTGGCCACCTAACTCCATCACTGGTGGCCCTCATTCGGGAGGGCCAGTCCCAAACATGTGGGGGTCGGTAGCTGGGGCAGGGCGTACTCCGCTCATGGGGTTAGGGGAAGCTGCAGCAAAAAGAGAATAAAAAAAAAGAATGCAGTTGTACCACAGTTCAAAGGTCATGGAATGTTATTGTGCCCTTCTGTGGTACAGCATCATTCTGAAACCTCTAAAGACTGCATGAGCCAGTTTTGTTTTGAAAGTGAAAGAACTGCCACACATGCATTTTGCAGAATGGACAAGGGACAGTGAAAGAGGTAACAGCGATGGGAGGGTGGGGATTTCAGTGTCTTGAGGTCGCATAAGTTTGCATTTTTTTTTAACTAAACACTATGAAAAATACAGAGTGTACACCTTTATACACAACCAGTGTGTCCTGTCACCTTGGGGTTCTGATTCCCATGGACCTCTTAAGCTTCACTCTCAGAGTCAGAGGGAATCAGAACCCCTCTGTGGCAGAACACGTAGGTTGTGCATAGCTATCCATCCAGTATTCTTTATATAGTATATGGTTAACCTTTGTTCTAAATGAAACTTAGCCTGCTCAGAATTCTTGTTGTGCACATTCTAAACAGTTGTGTGCATTCCAAAGTGTTGTGCACATTCTGAAAGTTGTTCAGCATAGTTCAAAGGGCATAACATTTAAAATTCCTCATTTACCCCAAAATCAGCTGCTTTTGGTCACCCAGTGTCCAAAGTTGTACCTTTAAACTTGTAAAAGCCTGTAAATGTAATTTCTGTCATAGAACAGAACAAATAAATGACATTTATTTGTATTTACTTTGGAGGAGGGACACTTCTGTGAGACCTGTATAAATAAACCATATACTATAACAAGCATTTGTCAATGATGAACATTCACTTGCAGGTTTGTGCTGGGATGTGTAACGGAGGGTGCAGGATGGACAGCACACAGAGGGAGGGAGCAGGAGGGTTTAATTGGATACCGGGTGCAGTGGAGTAACGGAGGGTGCAGGGTGGACAGCACAGAGAGAGAGGGAGCGGGAGGGTTTAATTGGATGCCGGGTGCTGGGACAGGGAACAGAGGGTGCGCTGTGGACAGCATACAGAGGGAAGGGGCAGGAGGGTTTAATTGGATGCAGGGTCTGGTGGGGGAATGGAGGGTGTGGGACAGACAGCACATAGAGGGAGGGAGAAGGAATGTTTAATTGGATGCTGAGTGCTGCGACAGGCAACGGAGGGTGCTGAGCAGACTGCACACAGAGGAAGAGAGCAGGAGGGTTTAATTGGTTGCCGGGTGCGGTGAGGTAATGGAGGGTGCAGGGTGGACAGCACACAGAGGGAGGGAGTAGGAGGGTTTAATTGGATGCCGGGTGCAGTGGAGTAATGGAGGGTGCAGGGTGGACAGCACACAGAGGGAGGGAGCAGGAGGGTTTAATTGGATGCCAGGTGCAGTGGAGTAATGGAGGGTGCAGGGTGGACAGCACACAGAGGGAGGGGAGGGTTTAATTGGATGCCGGGTGCTGGGACAGGGAACAGAGGGTGCACAGTGGACAGCATACAGAGGGAGGGGGCGGGAGGATTTAATTGGATGCAGGGTCTGGTGGGGGAATGGAGGGTGTGGGGCAGACAGCACACAGGGGGAGGGAGCACGAATGTTTAATTGGATGCCGAGTGCTGGGACAGGCAATGGAGGGTGCTGGGCAGACTGCACACAGAGGAAGGGAGCAGGAGGGTTTAATTGGTTGCCGGGTCCGGTGAGGTAACGGAGGGTGCAGGGTGGACAGCACACAGAGGGAGGGAGCGGGAGGGTTTAATTGGATGCCAGGTGCTGGGACAGGAAATGGAGGGTGCAGGGTGGACAGCACACAGGGGGAGGGAGTGAGAGGGTTTAATTGGATACTGAGTGCAGTGGGGAACTGAGGATGTGGGGCAGACAGCACACAGAGGGAGGGAGAGGGAGGGTTTAATTGGATGCTGGGTGCTGGGATGGGTACAGAGGGTTACCAGCATTGAGACTGGATCAGCGGGCAATTTCAACAGTGAGTTTGAGATGTAAATTTTTGGGGTGCCAACCAGAGGCAAGAGAAAACAGTGCCAGATTTTTAACTTTTGGGCAGCCTTAAATGCAGACGCTTGGTCTGCTTTTCAGATCCATTTGCCATTGGGGGGGCTCAGAGGCATTGGGGGTCAGAGGGCAGAGGAGCACACAAAGCAACCCCCCCAACACACACAGACACACACAGATACAACAACTGTGCCCACTATGGAAAGTGTTCAGAGAAGGACTTCTACACTGGCTGCAGCCATTCTGAGCCGCATGCACACTGCTGGCAGTCTCACTCAGAAGGACTGCATGTGTGCTGCCCTGTGACTGACAAAACTAAACAGACAGACAGCAAGAAAGACACAGGTCAACTTGTTTCCGTGTGTGCCCCGATCACACAGACAGTCAAAAGGAATACCTCACTGCATGTCGCCGATCACACACAGACAACAATAATTGGGACCCGATTGCATCTGTCTTTGTTTTGCTCTCCCAAACATTGTCCTGCCCCTGTCACTCAGGTACAGGGAGGATGACCTTCACCTTGCAGCTCTGTGCACTACTCCAACAGTGTTGCTTGCTCTTTCGCTCCCCTGAAATTCTCTACACAAGAAGATACACCCCCCCATTGTCTCTCTTTGCTTCCTTGCACCGGAATGAAACATAGAAACATAGAAGTTGACGGCAGATAAGGACCGCAAGGCCCATCCAGTCTGCCCATTTCTTTTTCTACCTTATAAATGTGCCATCGGCCTTTGCTCTGTCAGTGGCCTATCTATTCATAGTCATTTGTATTGCTCCCTTATGCCTATCCCATGCCTGTTTGAAGCCCTGCACTGTATTCATAGCCACCACTTCTTGTGGTAAGCCATTCCATGCATCCACCACCCTTTCTGTGAAAAAGAATTTCCTCACATTCCCCCTTAATTGGCCTCCCTCTAATCTCATGCTGTGTCCTCTTGTCCTGCTATTTTTCTTATATTTAAACATGTTAGACTCATTCACCTTGTTTATGCCCTTAAGGTGTTTGAATGCCTCGATCATATCACCTCTCTCCCTCCTTTGCTCAAGGGTATACATATTGAGCTCCGTTAATCTGTCCTCATATGTCTTCTGATGCAGTCCCTGCACCATTTTGGTTGCCCTTCTCTGGACTGCCTCAATTTGGTTAATGTCCTTGTGAAGGTGTGGCCTCCAATACTGCACATAGTACTGCAGATGGGGCCTAACCAGTGTCTTGTACAGAGGGATTATTACCTCCCTCTTACAACTTGTGATACCCCTACTAATACACCCTAACACCTTCCTAGCCTTACCTACTGCTTTAGAGATCTGCTTGGATGATTTTAGGTCATCAGTGATGATGATGCCCAAGTCTCTTTCTTCCTTTGTGACTGCTAGCAACTCCTCCCAGCCTATAGGTGGCTTCAGGGTTTCTCCTATGTGCATGATTTTGCACTTCTTTGCATTAAATCCCAGTTGCCACTCTTCTGACCATTCTGCTAGTTTATCCAGATCTCTCTCATTCTGCCCACCCCATCTGGATCATCTACTCTGTTGCAGATCTTGGTGTCATCTGCAAACAGACAAGCCTTACCCTCTAGTCCATCTGCAAGGTCACTAATGAAGATGTTGAAGAGGACTGGCCCCAGGACTGATCCCTGAGGTACCCCACTTGTGACTTGCATCTCTTCTGATTGTATACCATTTACCACCACTCTCTGTTTTCTGCCCGTCAACCAGTTTGCCACCCAGTTGACCAACTTCTGACCCACCCTGAGCCTACCCAGCTTATTTATCAATCTTCATGTGGAACAGTGTCAAAGCTTTGCTGAAGTCAAGGTAGGCGACATCAACTGCTCCCCTTGGTCCACCACTCTGGTTACCAGTCAAAGAAATCTATGAGATTAGTTTGACAGGACCTTCCTTTGTAAACCCATGCTGTCTTGGATCCTAGCCCTATGGATTCCAGGTGTTGTAATTATCCTTTCCTAAAGGAGTGCCTCCATAATCTTGCCCACTACTGAGGTAAGACTGACGGGTCTGTAGTTCCCCGCGCCTCCCTTGCTACCACTCTTGTGGAGCGGGATCACATGAGCCCTTTCTCCAGTCTTCTGGGACCTCTCCTGTGCTCAGAGACTCACTAAACAATTCTGCTAATGGCTCTGCTAGTTCCTCCTTTAGCTCCTTAAGTACCCTGGGATGTATGCCATCAGGTCCCATTGCCTTATCCACCCTGAGCTTAGAAGCTCTTGTAGGACCCTTTCTTTGTGAAGGGAGTAGTGCTCACCTCCTCCCCTGTGTCCATGATGCTGAGCTGTGGCCCTGCCCTACCTTCTCTTCAGTAAATACTGAGCAAAGTATCTATTTAGGATAGATGCCTTTACAGGGTCCTCCTCCTCACATGCTCCCTTTTCTCCATTAAGCTTAGCACACCCCTCTGGACTTTCTCCTTTCACTAATGTATCTATAGAAAGTCTTGTCACCTTCTTTACTGTTCGTGCTAGTGCTTCCTCAGTTTGGGACTTTGCCTGCCTTACTGCCTTACCTATTTTCCTTAGGGCAGTTTGGTATGCCTCCCTATCTTCATCCCGCTGTGTTCCCTTATATTTCCTGAAGGCCAGCCTTTGGCTCTGACCATTTCTGCTACTGTATTTGAGAACCAAAGTGGTTTCCTTCTTCTTTTGCACTTCCTTTTCTGTCTAACACAATGGGATGTTGCTTCAAGTATTGCATCCTTAATGCTTGCCCACTTTTCCTGTACCCTCACCTGTGTTTCTTTTGCCAGGGCTAGCTTAACTCTGTTGGCCATCTTATCAAAGTCAGCTCCTCTGAAGTCCCATATTTTTGCCTTGGAATGGGATGATTTAGATGTAGTAGCCAAATTGAACCATACCATGTGATGGTCACTGGCCCCTGGTGACCTTTCTACCTGGAGATCTAGCGATCCTTCTTTGTTAGTCAGTACTAGATCTAGGATAGCCCTGTCTCTTGTGGGTTGCTGTACCAGTTGTTTGAGGCCCTCCTCCAGGGAATCCACTATGAGTCTAGTTCTGGCAGATGTTCCTGCTGGTATTGACCAATCTGTATCCGCATGTTGAAGTCTCCCATTATCAGAACCTCCCTTTAGCTGTCATGTTTTGTATATCTTCTAACAGTAATGTGTCTATGTCCTCCTCTGGTCTGGGGCCTGTAGACAACCCCAGTTCTTATGGCTGTCCCATTTCCTGTTTCCAGGGTGACCCACAGTTCTTCTGGCTCCTATGTGTATTCTGAATTTCTGTAGCTTTGATATTTTCATTAACATACAGGGCCACTCCTCCCCTTTTTGCACCTCGGTCTCTTCTGAACAATACATAGCCAGGTACTGAAGTCTCCTATGGGTTACTGGTAAACCACGTCTCACTAATTGCTACTATGTCCAGTTTAGCCTCTGACATTATTGCCTGCAGGTCTGGGATCTTATTTCCCAGGCTGTGAGCATTTGTGTACGTGATTTTCCATTGGCCAGATTTTGGTGTGTTAGTTGTTGGGTGAAGTTTGGCATTACCCCTGTGCGTTGTATGGGAGACAAACCTTTTTCTTACTGGTCGATGCAAAATGAATGGCAAACATGCTGAATTCCTGTTTGACCACTAGCTGAGGGGGAGGGTGTTCTTCATTCGACGATGGGGTGCTGCACCCTCTCCCCATTTGCTAGTTTAAATATTCTGCAAAGACGTCAAACTTCTGCCCCAATGCACTGACTCCCTTTAGTCAGATGCAGTCCATCAAATTTAAAGAACTTTCGCCTCCCAGAACTGTTGCCAGTTCCCTACAAATCTGTGTCCTTTTCCTGGCACCAGCCCTTGAGCCACGTGTTTAGCTCCCCTATCTCCCCTTCTCTGACCTTCCGTCCATCTGCTCCCTCTCCCAGACTGGCAGGATCTCAGAGAAGGAGATGCCGGACGAAATAGATGATAGTTTGTCACCCAGCCTAGTCAGGTGTTCCTTGGTCTCACAACTGACTGGCTGGCAAGATCATTAGTCCCTATGTGTACTAGGACATCAATGTTTTCTCCTGCTTTGTGAACAATTTTAGCAATGCGCCAGTGTCTCTCCATGCTGATGTACCTGAGACATCTGACCATCACCCTGGCTGGAGATGGTATCAACTCCCTGAATCATGGAGTCTCCTATGATCAGAAGTTTTTGATTTCCTTTGTGCTTGTTTTGTTTTGGTTCCTGATTTGGGTGAGTTTTGTTGTGCTAGCTCCTGTGCCGCAGTGTCCTGCTCTGCAGTGTCTTCTGCCTCTTTATTTGATTTCAGAGATAGAGGCAGATACCAGTTTGTAGTGTTTATATGGTTTTTGGAGGTAATGTGTTGGAGAGCAGAGAGTGATGGGGCACCTGATTTGCTCCTCCTAACCACCTGCCAACCTCCTGGACCAACTACCCTCTGCGGTCGAGGTTTTTCTGTTGGATGCTGGGAAATGGCGGGTGGTTCTTATAATGTATTTCTCTTCAATATGAAATTTGAGGTGTGCAATCTCTGCCCATGCTGCCCGGAGCTGAGCCCTAAGATCTCCAAAGGCCCAGCATGTAGGACAGTGTCCTAAATCCTGTAAGACTGTCCTTCTGAAAATTGTTCCACAGTACCTGCAGTTAATGAAATCCATTCCAAATAAGTTGCTGGGTTTGTAACCTAGTCAGAGTAATTAGAAGGAGAAAAAAAGGAAAAAAAAATGCAAGTAATGGTTTAATTGTGCTTTGTTTAACTTGTTATAACAAGTTAAATTACTAGTGCCCCTGTAAATTAGATCACCTTGTGGAGGCCCCACTGATCCACCCCTTCCTGCTCTGCCACAGGAAATGTCACAACTGTGGTACCCTATAAAAGGAGTGTAGCGTGGGGTAGTTGGGGATGGGGGTGGGTGGCTGAGCTCTTCCCCTGCCTAAAAAGAAGAACCACGGACGAAAGAACAAGGAGGTAAGAGCAGAAACAATCAGTCAACAACAAATGCAGTAACCCTGAAAGCTTATCCTAATGTTAGATAAAACTGTAAAACCTGTAAAGCACCACCTGTAATAATTTCAGAGAAGATATACGCTGTAAGAAACACTTTGCTCCAGAGAAAATAAAGCAGTAACAGAAGATATACCTTGCAAAAAGACAATTTGAATCAGAAGATTACAGCAGTAATCTGTTAGCACACACCTGTAGGCACACCTTGTAATAATGCAGAAGAAGGTATACCAGCAACAAAAATTTGAATCAGATAAAAATAAAGCAATGAAATGTTAGCAACAAACAGTAGCAATCCCTGTGAGTAAAAAATAAAAACACCACCACACGGTAAATCTGCTTAGCCAAACTAAGTCTTAATCCTTTTCCCTTGCTCTGGTAAGTTTCTCTACTCTGCCTTTCAATCAGTCTTAGAAGGAAAGAGCTCAGGTGAAGCTAGGTGCCTTGGCCAGCAAACCAAGTCTTTTACCTCCTGCTGCACAGGGTTGAGCAAGGTTGCTTGCTATTCATGCACCATTAGCGGTGGAGAACGGGTGTCTGCCACAGTCGGTACCAGAGATTGTTAAACCGTTGATGGGGGTCCTGAGACTGTTGCTGTCTCTCTCCCAGGCATCACCCTCTGTTGTAGTATGACATATAGTGTCAGAAATCAGCACTGCCACCCTCTTCATTGTCCAATCGGGAGCCCGAGAGGCAGACAAAGGAACGTTGCTTCAAGTGAACAGAGAGAAGCAACACACAATGCACCATCATTGGTGAAGCAGAGCTGATTGCTGCAGTTGCTCAGAGGACAACGGGGACTGAAGATCGTCAGTACGCTTGACAGCAGAGGAGTGGGGACTGTTCCTGTGGTCCGATGGTGTATCTCTCCTGGCCAGCACTCTCTGTTCTATGTCTGACACATAGTGTCAGAAGTCAGCACTGGTGGCCTCCCTTGAACTGGAATGCTGAGGACAATGTGTGGTGGGGTGGCAGGGGACTGCACTGACAGGCATGGCACCTACAAATGCGTTGGCACAGGACAGGCTGCATCGCCACTTACTATAAAAAATCCAGCTGCTATACAGACAAAGAACAGACAGTAAAAAGTAATACTTCTGTCACCTTTTCACACCCATTTAATGTACTGCTGTGCTGTACATTAAGGAGAGGTATCAGTGTTCATTTCTGGGGAGTCTTACTGTTATGGATTATTGTGACAGGAGATTAAAATACTCTCTTAAAATACTGCAGTCCATCAAAGTTTTGGTGTAAGATATCCCAACAATTAACAACTTTTGTATATTGTATTTTTTTCCTTACCCCTCAGATGATTTGGGACGTGTCATTGCTTAGTGGGTGCATGGAGATTAAAAACCACAGATGATGGACAATACATGCATGTGGATCAAAAAATAATATTTACCCCTATACACTATGTATTTATAGCCAAAACTGTTGTTAATGCTTACTTGAAAAATTGTCTTTGACTATGCATTAGTAGATTTGGATTTAGAATTACAAAACCCAGAATGGGTATGTAGTAAACAATGGTTTTATATGTTGTTTTTTTTTATTATTGTTTTAATGACAGACTGCTTCAGGATGAAATTCACAAAACCATTACAAAATATTGGTGCCATACTTATGATAGCCATATCTCAGTAACATGTTATGGGATGCCATGAAATGCACATTACGTGGATCCATTATATCTTACCAAGCATGGGAAAAATAAAGACAAAGATATAGAAATCATATTAGACAAAGACATTAAAAAGTTAGATAAATTGTTGTTCACCGAGTGCCACAGATATTATTCAGAATGGAGAGAATTACAAGTTAAAAACCAATACATATTGAATAAAGACACCACTAAACTGTTAAAAATAATTAAATATACCAAGCATTCACAGGGAGATCAATCAGGAAAGATACTTGTTTGTTTGTTTGTTTTATTTTTAACCAGGAAAAATGACTGGGCACAGCCATTTTTCAGTCATGCCTGACAAATAGTAATAATTAACAATACAAAAACTTATACAAAAACTTTTAAATAATACAACACACTTACATACAATTAACAAATACAGTTCAATTCAAATTACAACAACAAGTGTACTAAAATGTGTAGGAATTCGTCTATGTTTTCAGCATGCTGTCCTGTACTGTACAAGTGGTGCGGCTACACTAATAACACAGACCAGGGAACTGCACTTCAACCCATGATGCGCTCCATATTTATAGGTGGGAAAGAGGAGGGTCTTACCTCTCCCACAGTCCACTCTGTTTCTGTCTCTTTCTCTCATGTCCTCATTCTCACGGGCGTGGTGGTGGTGGAAGCAATGGGACAGGTGAGCACCCTTTAATACACTGTGCATAGAGGGAGCCTGCAAACATATAGCAAGCAGAACAGGTCGAGGACAGCTGTTTACTGTATGAAGTGCTAACACCGGAACCTGTCTTTGTGTGTGATCGGCTGATTGCCCATACATTATTCTCTTTGTTTTCAGACCCCTTGTAGTAAAACGCAAGAATATAAGCAACGTAAAAACACCACGCAGATATTCAAAACCTGTGCATGTACAATTTGTTGTAGCAAATTTAAAAACACTTTTTGGGCTGCAGAAAAACAGCTGGGTGATATGACTGCCATCTCCTATCACTGTCTAAGCAATTAGAAATACAAAAAGGAGAGAAATAGAGAGGCTGAGCACCACCCCCCTTCCCTGTTTCAGGCAATGGAGTCCTTTTTCTGTCCTGTGTCATTTATTTCACCCCTGGTCTGTTTAGACAGGCTCTCTTACGTAACTTTTCTGTTTCACCAATGTTTTCCATCTGTTGCCTGGAACATACTCCCTTTCCTCATTAGCTGGGCAGTTTTCCTGGTGGGAAACTTGATAATAAGATAGAGGAAGTGACATAATGTATGCAGAAACAGTGACGCAGCAACTAGATGTATAGTGCCTTCTTGTGGCAAAGAAAAACTGTGCAGCAGAATTACTGGTATATTCTAGAATTTTTATGATAATTGAGTGAGGCAGCACTACCACACTTCTAGTTAAGTTAGCAAATGCTTCTTAGATGTTTGACTATTTCTTGTATATTTATAGTAATAAGGCACGATGTTGATACTGAATAACACTGGTTGTAATAAATGCATTATTTGTTTGTTATGCAATTCCGTTACTGTTGTGTACATTCTAGTACTTTCTGTTAAGATTGATCTTTTGTGGAGCTTCTGGGAATTGAGAGGTAGGGTCATTTCCTCTAAAGGAATCCCTGTTGTTTGGGACTTGAGCCAGTTGGTGTCTGGTCATTGTAGAGGAAAGATTATTTGCTGGGGGCACTGCTGATGGTTGGAACTTGCACAGATTGCTTCACAGAGACACTGGACGTGCCACCCAGTGTTCCAGAAAAGTTCCACAATGCCAGCATTTGATTAAGGTTGTTGCAATACTCCAGTTTCTTATTTGTTATATTATTTTGCTTGTTCTTAAAAAAAATACACCTCTACTGCATTTTCCTTGAGAGTTGCCTGTCTATGGCTTCCTGAATACCCATGCCATGACAATCTAGCTGGGGCCCCAAGGAAAATATCAGAATTTATAGGTACTGGAAAGGCTGGCGATTTCCCTGGAAATTCAGGGCAAGCATTTTTCAGACAAAAAACAGTGTTTTAAAATTTGCAGAAGCAGCTTAATTGCATGTGCAGATGTTCTAAATATCTTAGTGTGTAAAACACCACAGTTGGTTGCTTACATTCATCCTCCAGACTGGGATGGTTTCAGGTGGTGTGATTTACGTGAACCTATGTCAGTTGCAGAGGGGGGGGCTGAGTGACATGGAAACAGCTGCACATTGCTGTGTCATCTGGGAGAATGGAGGCCATGCTGGAGCTTTGGAAACCCATGCAGGGGCTGACTTGGGCCCAAGCATGCCACTGAGTTGAGGCACTTGGTTCTTGGGAAGGAGAATGTGGGTCTGGAGACCCATCCTGGGGCAGGCTGAAGGCTGAGCATGTTGATGAGATGAAGTGCTCAGTTCTTGGGCGGGAGAATGTGGGTCTGGAATCCAATACTGGGGCCGGCTAGGGGCCGTGCATGCCGCTGAGGTGAGGAACTCAGTTTTCAGGAGTGAGGATGTGGGCCTGGAGTCCCATCCTGAGGCAGGCTGAAGGCTGAGCATGTTGATGAGATGAAGTGCTTAATTCTTGGGAGGGAGAATGTGGGTCTGGAATCCAATACTGGGGCCGGCTAGGGGCCGAGCATGCCACTGAGGTGAGGCACTTGGTTCTTGGGAAGGAGAATGTGGGTCTGGAGACCCATCCTGGGGCAGGCTGAAGGCTGAGCATGTTGATGAGATGAAGTGCTCAGTTCTTGGGAGGGAGAGTGTGGGTCTGGAATCCAATACTGGGGCCAGCTAGGGGCCGAGCATGCTGCTGAGGTGAGGAACTCAGTTCTCAGGAGTGAGGATGTGGGCCTGGAATCCCACCTTGGGGCTGGCTGGGAGGCAGCATGCTGTGGGGATAAGGAACTTGGTTCCTGGGAGGGCAGCTTTAGTCCCAGAATTCTACTTTAGAGCCAGCTAGAGGCCGAGCATGCTGCTGAACTGAAGTACTTGGTTCTTGGGAGGGGGAATGTTGTTCTGTAATCCCCTTCTTGGGCCTACTGTGGGCCATGCATGCAGTGAGGTCAGGCACTTAGTTCTTGGGTTGGAGGATATGGGTCTGGAATCCCGCCCCAGGGCTGGGGGAGGGGGGAGCATGCTGCAGAAGTGAGGTACTCAGTTCTTGGGAGGGAGAGTGTGGCCTGGAATCCCATCCTGGGGAAAGTTGGAGGTTGAGCATGCCACTGAGGTGAGGCAAGCGAATCTTGGGAAGGAGGGTGTGGGCTTGGAATCCCATCATGGGGCCGACTGGGGGGTTAGCATGCCGATGAGATGAGCTACTTGTTTCTTAGAAGGGATGCAGAGTGTTACCTGGAATACCACCCTGGGAAAAAATTGGGGATTGAGGAGGCCACTGAGGTGAGTCAAGCTGTTCTTGGAAGGGTGTGGGCCAGGTTTCCCACCCTAGGGACAGCTGAGGGCCATCCATGCCACTGAGGTGAGGCACACAGTTCTTGAAGGGGGGGCCTGGAATCCCACACTGGGGTTGGCTTCTTCAGAATTGGTATCATCTGTGTGCATACTGCCTCATACATGATGGAAAAAACATGCAGAAAAATGTGATTCCAGAAAATGTGACTGGCCTTGACTTTACCATTCTCACCTCATTTTACAAGATTTGACTAGTCTAGACTTTGCCGTTCTCACTTAATTTTGCATGAAGTGGCTATATTAGATTTAAGAAAATGTGATACAAGAAAACATGAATGGAGAAAATATGATTTGAAAAAACATTATTCGAGAAAGCATGATTGGTCTTGACTTTGCCTTTCTCATCTCAATTTACATGAAGTGGAAATGGAGACCAGTGCAAACTGCAGATATGTCACAAACTGGAGGACATCTTGGCAAATTATTGACCTGTCTCCAATCTTCCATTCTTGGGGAAGGTATTGGAGAAAGTGGTGGCTTTGCAGCTGGAAGCCCACCTGATGGCCTTTGACATCTACGAGCCACTCCAGTCTGATTTTAGGGGAAAGCATGTCACCGAAACAGCATTGGTTATGGTGCAAAATAATCTGCTTAGGGTGAGAGATAGAGGAGAATAGTCAATTCTTGTCCCCCTTGATCTCCTCAGCATTTGATACCATAGACCACGTGGTGTTGCTTGATCACCTAAGAGAGTGCTGTGGACTCACCAGCAAGGTCATCAGCTGGTTTGAGTCCTTTCTGACAGGCAGGAAGCAATGGGTAGTGATGGGAAATTTTTCCTCCTGCCTGAAGCCCCTTAGCTGTGGAGTGCCTCAAGGGCTGATCTTGTTGCCCATGTTGCTTGCGGTGTACATGCTGTCCCTAGGCGACATCATTAGGCATTACGATCTGGGCTTTCACTGCTATGCAGATGATACCCAGCTGTATGTGTCCTTTGCTCCCAGAACATCAGACGCTGTGGAGGTGTTAAACAACTGCCTATCTGAGTTCCAGACTTGGATGTCCTGTAACTGGTTGAGGCACAACCCGGGTAAGACAGAGGTGCTAATGATTGAACCTGGTTGTCGTCGTGATGTGGTTGCCACCAGAACAGGAACAGGGTTATTCCTGGGGACCACTGCATTGGTGGAGGCTACAAAGGTGTGTAATCTGGGTGTCATCCTTGATAAGGGCTTGACACTAGAAAATCAGGTGTCTGCTGTCGTCTGCAGTGGTTTCTATCACCTAAGGAATGTCGCCTGGATTAAACCCTTGATCCTGCCGGAGGACCTGCCATCATTGGTACATGCTTTTGTTGTGTCCAGGCTTGATTATTGTAATGCTCTATACTTCAGGGGTCAGTGGAGGTAACCTCCACTGACTGCTACTGGTGCAGAATGCTGCAGCCAGGTTATTGACAGGCCTTTCGAGAACTGTTCATATATCCCCGGTTTAGCATGAACTGCACTGGTTGCCGGTCAGGTGAAGGATTACCTTCAAGGTGGGCTTACTCACCTATAGGGCCCTATAGGGCTTCAGTCCTGCCTACCTGTCTGATCTCCTGACACCTGTCTTCCCAGTGTGATCACTCTGGTCTTCTGCAGAGGGCCCCCTTGTGGTCCCAAGGGCACGGTGGAAGACCTCCAAGAACCATGCCTTTGAAGTGGCAGGACCAGTACTATGGAACTCTTTACCAAGAGTTCTAAGGAAGGCTTCTTCCATTGAAGTGTTTAAGCAGGGCCTGAATGCTCATCTTTTCAATATGGCTTTTGACATCCACTAGTTTTACTTAATGTTAATTGAGGTTTCAAGAAATAATATGGAATGTTTTAAATTTCTTCTTTATTTTGATTGATCGACCCTGATTTAATCTGATTAATTGTAAATGTTTCCTGTGTTTTCACCACTATGTGAAGTGCCCAGAGCCTCAGGGATTGGGTGCTCAACAAATACAGTTTGACTTGACTACTTAATGGGGGAAGAGGGTGAGATCGGTGTGCTTCTGCATTACTAAGGGCGGTTTCCTCACTAGATGATCTGGATGATGCATGAATGAAGGAACAGTACTGGTGGAAGGGGACCATAAGTTTGTCTTGTCCACCAGCCACTTAGCAGAGGCAGCATCCTTGATTCTCTGCAATAATCATGAAACTCTCCAACCATTTTGTTGAAAGAGTTGATTGATCCTGCTGTAGCAACCTCCTGTAGCAGCATTTAAAAAAAAACCAAAAACAAGCCTTTGCATTATAAAAAAATACTTGTTTTGCCACTTGCCTTTCGATTGTAATGTGTGAATTTTTGTGTTTGATTTTTTAAGGGCTCTGACATGCAATCAAGGATATGATTATAAGGTTCTTGCACTCAAGGCTCTATGTAAGCAATAAGACACAATGGAGTGGTGGTTGTCATGGGTTAATGCACACCCAGGTGTATCGTGAGGCATGAGGCGCTTGAACAGAGTGCCTTCAGCACCTGGAAGTGCATTAACCCATGACAGCCACCACCCTGGAGTGTCTTATTATGCTTATAAAATGGGTCCCCATGCCAAGAAAAAAATTAAATTAACAAAGAAAAAAATAGTTCCTGTTTTAGCTTACTATGTCTTGCTGTTTTTCCATGTGCCACTATGGGAGGTTGGTGGGGGGGGGACTGTTATGATTATAAGGTTTTTTAATTTTACAGGTTGTTTCCTTATTGTTGCTTCATTTTACAGTTTTAGTTATTTTCTATTTTACTGGTAGAGACAGAGTGAAAGTTTTGTGTGACCAGCTGCTCTATGGGGAGCTGGAGCTGTGTGGCTGGCCACCAGTAAGGAGAGTGAGAGCGAGAAAGAGCATGAGAGTCATTTGCAGTCGTTCTTTTTTTTTTTTTTTTTACTTATAGTTCATTTCACTTTCTTGGTAAGGATAGAGAGCAGTTATGGGGTGAGAGCTCTGCAGCTGGCCAACAAAATGAGAGCACGAGCATGAGGAAGCCATTCATACTCACAACATTTCTTGTGTGATACCATAGCATAGCTTAAGGCAAAGAAACTTCTCCTCACCAGCGACTGTTTAGAAAACAAATCATCTCTGAGGACCGAGGAGAGGCCAGCTTGCAGCGGGAACAAGTAACTTGTAGCACAGTACAGTTTACCATCAGTGCTTCAATCGAGTGTGTCAGCCAACATCAGCAGTGCTGATAGAGGCGTTCAACGTTGTGTGGCTGGAAAAGTTAGAACGCTTCTTGATTCCTGTTGAGGAAAAGAAAAACAGCAATAAGCAAATGTTAAAAAAATTAATAAATTCTGAAAATTGTAGTAGGCTGGTTGGGGAGAGGGCAGGCAGGGGGTTCACAATAGGAAGACCAATGTGGGTGGTATAAGACATTCCGTACTGCAGTATGGCTCCCTATTAAAGGGGAACTCAACAGCAAGGATTGGATGCCAACAAAATAAAATGAGAGAGAGAACAGAAAGAAAAAGGTAAGAAGTGGGGAAGACTGGATGGACTATGGGGTTCTTTTCTGCCATCAGGTTCTATGATTCTATGATGATATGATATTTGGGTTGTATTGGTTTGTTGCTAGATGGGGGAATTTTTTATGTGGCAGCATTTATTTTCTTAACTTTTGGCAAGATAAGGGTTTCAAAGTCTTTCACCTTACTAACATGGCTGCCAGAAATCTTTTTAAAAACATTTCTGGGAGGCATGGATTTTAATGTGCAGTGTCCTGGTTTGAGGAAGGGTTCCCGACTCTGGGTTTTCACCCTGTAAAGCATTGCATTCTGAACCCTCTCGGCCAATCAGGATGCAGCAAATTCCCTACCCATTTTATAAAAATTTATATCCTATCCCCTCTGACCCTTCTGCATTTGAGAGAGAATAAATCAAGATGGTCTAACCTCGTTCCATAGTCCATATTCTGAGTTGAGAACCTGGGGGTGGCTAGGGATATAGTTAGATGGGTGGGAAACTGGCTCAAGGGGAGGCAGCCATGGGTTGTGGTAAATGAAGTTAAGTTGGAGGAGAGAGAGAGGTCATGAGTGGGGTACCACAGTGGTTGGTCCTGGGCCCAGTCCTTTTTAACATGTTCATTAGTGACATTGGAGAAGGGATCCAGGGGAGGATAGACCTCTTTGCAGACGATACTAAACTCTACGAAAGGGTGGATAGCACTAAGGGAATTAGAGAATTAGAGGGTGACCTGCAAAAGCTAGAAAGGTAGTTAAATGTTTGCCAGCAGAAATTCAATGCCCAAAAATGCAAGCTGATGTACCTAGGAAACGAACCCAAGGACCGAATACTGGATGGGAGGGCTTAAACGTGATACCACAGCTTAAGAATGGGACCTAGCAGTCCTCATCAGTGACACCCTAAAACAGGCTAGCCAGTGCAATAAGACTTGCAGTAAGGCAATCAAGAAGCTGGGGTGTATCGGGAGGGGGTACTGATAGGAGAAAGAAAGAAGTGATACTCCCCCTGTATAGATACTTGGTGAGGCCACACTTGGAGTACTATGTCCAGTTCTGGAGCCCTCACCTTAGAAAGGACAAGGATAGGCTACAGGTGGTACAGCGTAAGGTGATGAAGATGATACAGAGCCAGCAGGGGAAGTCCTATGAGGAACGTCTCAAGGCACTGAACATGTACTCGCTGGGAACCAGAAGGGTGAGGTGGGATATGATAGAAACTTTCAAATTCCTGAAAGGAGTAAACAAACTAAACTATGAGGAGTTGTTTAGCAGGAACATCAGTTCGACAACACAGGAGCACAAATAGAAGCTGATGGAGGTAAGGTTCAGAAAGGGATGTAAGAAAGTATTATTTTACTGAGAGGGTGGTGGAACCATGTAACAGTCTACAGCTGAGGTAGTGGGTACTAAAACTCTGTGGGGCTTCAAATGAGCTTGGGACAGACTGAACAGAATAGTGCTCACTTGTAGGGATGAAACTGGGGAAAGGGATAGGAAGACTGCTGGGGAGGGGTAGAACCCCATATCGACATTAGGTTGGGGGGTTATATAGGGCCAAATGTGCAGGCTTGGTGGACCTTGGTCTTTTTCCACCATCACTGTCTGTGTTTCTGTGTTCCTAATATGTCTAGTATACCTTTGCTGTATCTTTTCCAATCTATTATTGTCACCTCTTTGGCGCAGGGTCCCGAATGAAACACAGCTGTCAAACCTAGGTCTAAGCAGAGGCTTCTACAGTGGCAATAAAATGTCCCTATGATTGGTTGCAACATGTTTTTTAATGTTTAAAATTGCCATCTTGCATCTTTTGATAGTATACTCAACCGAACTATGGAAATAAATACACTTGTCTATAATTACTCCTGTGTCACTCTCATTGGATGGCCTTAGTTTTTGTCCATTGTGTTTATAAGTGTTATATTCTTTTTTTCCAAAATGTATCATTGTGTACTTTTCCATGTGAAACCCATACCATCGTCAGCATCGCAGTTCTCTAATGTTATTTAAATGGCTTGTCGCAGAGCCAGTTGCAGCTTTTTTGTGTTAACAGCACATCCAGTTTTAACATCACCAGTGAACTTCATGCACCTTTTTCCCTCTCTTTGGTTACATATCTTTTACAAATGCATTAAAAGCAGTGGTCCTCTACTGACTCTTGCGGAATCCAGCTGCTAGCATGCCCTGGACTGGAAATTGATCCATTTCCTCTTATAGTCTGTGTTCTGTTACTAAGTCAGTCAGCTATCCAATCAACGGTTTTACTATGAAGCCCCATACTTTCCAGTTTTTCTATGATCTTCTTAAGTGGGATGATATCAAAAGCCTTTTTGAAATCCAACTATACCACATCCACTGAATTACCCTTATCCAGGTTGTTACTGACATGTTCAAAAAAATGCTATTAGATTTGTGAGACATGATTTTCTATATGTAAACTTGTGTTGCCCGGCATCCTTCTACTAGTTTACATACTACAGATGTTAGACCCACTGGTCGGTAAATGCCTAGTCCCTTGTTCCTTTCTTATACAGAGGTGTCACAATGGCTTTTCTCCAATCTGATGGACCTGTTCCTTGCCCAATTAATTTGCTAATCATATGCACATGTGAGGGACTATTTCTTCTTCTATCTCTTTCATAAATCTTTTGTGGATTTTATCAGGGCCTTTTGAGTTGTTAGGTGCTAGATGACCAGCTGAGAAAGCTACTTGCAAAGAGAATGTTACCAGTGAACTTTTGAGGATTATTGAACCATGGTTACTTTAGCCATACTGTCACACATCCAGTCATGGCCCTGATCTCATGGGTCGACCCTGCTCTGCCACTACAACTCCCAGTCCCTGTCCCAGCTCTTACTCCACCAGAACCACTTCCAGAACAGATACTTAATGGATCTGGCATTGTGGAAGTTTTTCTGCTTCTTTCCTGTCCATGCATCTCTTTCCCATCCAGTTCTTTCCTCATGATTCTACATTACACAGCAGCAGACAGCCCACATACACACACGCCTGTAGTGTCACCTAGGGTTGTCAGAACTAGTTCGGAAAAGATTCAAACTCATCACGAACCCTAGTGTTCGAGTTCTAATTCAGAACTTGAACACTAGTGGGTTCGCAAACGGGTTCGAATCTTTATGCCTTAAGAAGCCGCAACCGCAACGCAAGCTTGCCTAGCCCTATAGTCAGTGTCGGCTCCGAAGGGACAGGATGGAGAGAGGTTGAAGGAGCAGGATGGGATTGGGAGGCAGCACAGAGCCACAGGAGGTAGAAAGAAGGTGGAATGAAGGGGAAGGGTGCATGCATGATGGCAGCATGCACAAACTTGTGGGGGCTGAATGGTGTGGACTGCACTGGAGTCAGACTGCGCACCTGCGTACTTCATCCCCACAGTCCGTGTTACCACCTGACCATCTGCTCTGTGGTCAGGTGGTGGATGGTAGAGACGTAAACCAGCACACAGTTGCAGCTTCGTTCATTTACTCAGCCAGTGCCATAAAGGAGTTGCAGGCTGCAGCAGCTTGTGCTACTCGCTCGCTCCCTCTGTCTGGGCTAGCTCTGCTCTCTGGCTCTGGCAATTGCTTGCTAATTAAAATCATCATGTGTGTATTGGGCAAACTAAAAAATAAATAAAAAAGCTAAGGGGTGGGTGGGGGTGAAAACTAAAGGTAGGGGGGCTGGGGGGGACTCAGGGTTGGGAGTGGAAACCGAGGAAAAGAAAGGGCCTGAACTTAGGAACAGTTGGTGAGAAGCTCAGCCTCAGGATGAGACGGACAGAGCGAGGGAAGTTAAAGTTGCTGAGTATTTGAGTGAAACTGAGAGAATTTTATCGTAGTCTCAAACAACAGTTCAAAACTTTATTTTCTGCATGGCGTAGTTGTTTCACACTGGGAAGAAGGAGCGAGCATCAGATGGCTGGGGGAAGGGTGAAGAAATTAAAACAAACAGATTGTGACTCGAGGAAAATTAAGTTTAACTTTAATGTGTGAGTCTTTGAGAAGTTGAAACATTTGAATTTGATGGCATTTTTTTATTTTTTACTTACTACTTTATACCCTACTCCACAAAACAAAGTAAAATAATCAGGAGGACAGGGAGGGGATTCTGTGGTACTTAGCTGCTGAGTGTTCTTCTATTCCACCCTATAAAATTCCTGATAGAACAACACCAGGCTGTTTTTAATTTTTTTTTACACAGTACTCCCTACTTGCGTGTTGTGTGTGTGACTCCACTACACTGTATCTCTCTACTCTCCTGTGGTGTTCCCATCACCCTGCTGTGGCTGCTGACTGTGTACCCTACCCAGTGTGTGTTACTGCGAGAAGCCCATTGTTGGGTAGTCGTGTGGTGGCATTATCCTTAAATACATGACAGAAGCCTAGAAATATATTTCCTGTTGGGAGAAAAGACAGAAAAATCTCTTTCCTTGGTTGTATATGTGTGTGTGTGACTCGTCTCCTGTGGTCAGCCCATCTGCTGTGTGCTTTTGACTGCACTGTACCCTACCCAGTGTGTGTTATCGAGAGGCCCAGTGGCCAGTTGTCGGTGGTGGCATTATCCTTAAATACATGATGAAGCCCAGAAATATATTTCCTGTTGGAGGAGAGACAGAAAATCTCTTTCCTTGGGTTGTATATGTGTGTGTGACTCCGTCTCCTGGTCAGCCCATCTGCTGTGTGCCTTTGACTGCACTGTACCCTACCCAGTGTGTGTTACCAAGAGAGGCCCAGTGGCCAGTTGTCGTGGTGGCATTATCCTTAAATACATGACAGAAGCCCAGAAATATATTTCCCTGTTGGGAGGAGAGACAGAAAAATCTCTTTCCTCAGTTTGTGTGTGTAACTCCGTCTCTTGTGGTCAGCCCATCACCCTGCTGCTGCGTGCCCCTTCACTGCTATGTGTATGCCTATGCCCAGCAGCCCAATCATTCTGTAAGCCTTGAACCTGGGATCCTTTATTTGCAAACCGTCATATTCTTCAATTACTTTCAGTCCACTGCATCACAGTGTCACATAGCCAAAATAAAATTTTTGAGTTGTAGCCATGATCATAGATCACGCTGTTTCTTTTTACACAGGAATTGTGTGGTGTATTCTGTGCAGTATACTGGTTCTGTTATGGCTGACACCAACATAGATGAAGCATCTAGTGCTGGTGTTGGAGCAGATGTTGGTGGTAGTGGTAATCCTGGTGCTAGCAGAAATAACCAAATGTTTCACGTGATAAAAATTCAACAAACAGCAAAAGAGCAACAGTGAAGTGTGGTAAGGGGACAGTTTAAGAAAACCTGTACAGCTGCTGGAGTCACACGGAGAGGCACCATAAGGTATGCCATTCATGCTGTTAAGATCCCTGTGACTAGCAGCAATAATGCAAGTGACAGTGAGTCCCTCTCTGACTCAGACAGTAGCTCTTTGTCTCAGTCCGACACTGGAGGAGGTCGTAGGGTCAAAAACAGTTGGGGAATTTAAGAATGCATGGGACAGATATAAGGCAATTCTTGTGGGGGGTAGGAAGAAGTAGGCTGTTGGCTAACTAGGATCTGCAGCTTATCCAATAGGTAGAGAAATGGGCAGACTGGGTTGGCCAAGCGGTCCTTATCTGCCGTCAAAGTCTATATTTCTATGTCATCTGCTCACTCTGTATTCAACGCTTCAAAGGTGATCAGCTGGGTAAAAGAGGACTCCACTGAAAATGAGGTGTTCCATTTCAGTTGATCTTTATAGTTGTAACCCCTCTGTCAGGGGCTTACCTATTTAGCCTCCATAAGTATCCTCTGTCCCTGGGTTTTCCTCGTTTTGTGTCCCATTTTCCCCATTTGTGCCCTAGTCCTGTCTGGTTCCCTAGACAGCCCTGGTAATGTCCAGGATCCTCCCTCGGGCACCTGAAAATTTTTTTTTAAGAGTGTGGCTGAGGTAGCTTAAGTGCAGAGCTGCCGGCTGGAAATTGCACTTTGCATGCATACTGGAGCTCCACGGATGTGCAGAAGGCACAGGTTCTTTTGGCCATTCGCAGCCAGTTTGAGCTGTTTCTTCGGTGGTCCCTGTCCCTCTGTGAAGTAAAATGGGGACTGGAGACCTAAGCTGGACTGGAGGGATGGCAGCAGAAGGAAGAGAGCCGAATTTCTGAACACCAATCATGCCTAATGATTCAGAGCTGCCTCATGAACATCTTTATGAGACATCTCATAAATATTAATGAGCCGGATCCTGTTCAGTGCCTGGGGAGCAATAGAATGGCACTAGTGACAGGAAAAGAAATCAATCAAATCTTTTGATAATGAAAGGGTCATGCAGGGAAAGAGGTGGCTACCTCTTGGGCAAATAATAATTAAATAAAAGAGAATTGCTGGGCTGTACCCAAGTGGGGAAGTTGGGACCTACATACACTATAATGGGGCTATGTGTATGCTGCCTAGGGGTTAATTGTAACTGCAGCAGTGACGGGAAGAAGGCTAATCCCAAGTGCTAAATTGTACAGTCACTTAAGAGGGCTTAGGGGCTGCCACAGTTTTGTGGGATTAGCGAATAATAAATGTGTCTATCAATCAATCAATCAATCAAAATCTTTATTTACCCAGGCGATCACCCTTGAGCAAGCTCATTTACAAGGTGGACCTGCAGTTTGCAAGGACGAGGGTGCAGAATAGAGTACAAGTAAAATATACATAAAACAACAGTAGCAAGATGTATACAACAAAATTTATACAGTGTAGAAATAAAGGTAAATAATATATACCTGGGAAATACCCTTGAACAAGTGCCAATTTTCAAATATCTTGGAATCAACTTTGATCAAGGCCTAACCTTTGCAACTCACATTGATAGTACAGCAAAAACTATTAGTCAGCGAATTGGGATTCTGTATCGGAACCAACAGCTTCTTACCCATTCTGCACTGAGGACTGCCATCCAATCTTCTATCATCTCAGTCGTTGACTATGGCTTAGTTATATACGGATCTGCCACTACTACAGCACTTAGTCGCATTACAACATCCCTAAATAAGGCCTGTCGGCTGCTCACTGGTGCACATCGACGTACCCACACATGTGAACTCTATGCTGACTCAGGTTGGTTGCAACTCTCAAACTGGATAAAGTACCTTATCTGCCTGATGGTGAAAAAATCCACTCTGGGCCTCACTCCACCCTGTATCCAAGATCTGTTATGCCCGAGTGCTAGCACCCGTTTTACCAGAAGATCAGAACACCAGCCTCTCCAAGTCCCCCGATGCCGGACTTCAGGGACAAAGATCATTTGCCATCGTGCTCCCCTAGCTGGCTAAATGCCCTCAGCACTCATATTACTGCCTCCACCTCTCTAGGTATTTTCAAATCAAGGCTTTTCTCTCACCTTGCCACCTCCAGCTCCTGTGACTGCCCTGATTAAACCTCCTATTTTCTCACTACCCACCCTGTTCCGTTATCTGACAAAGACATGTTTGGGAAAACTTTTCTCCTGCTATTGTCTGCTCCCCACACCTTTCACTTAACCTCTCTGTTCTGGACTTTTTCCGTGTTTGTTTCTCCTAATCTGGCATGACCTCTTTCTTGTAATAATAATGTGATTATTGATATCTCATGTCCTTTCGCACAAGTGATTTGATATGTATTTGTACATGTTTTATTGCTCTTGACACAACACAAATTGTTGTGTTATCTATGTAACCTTTTGTACTGTACCTAATTGACGTGGAACCTTTATAAAAGAGCCTCTGGCTCAAAGGTAGTAATTCCTAGAACAATAAACAATAAACAAACAATAAACAATATACAGAGATGCCTTTATAATCCTATCCATCAATAACATGTTCATAGCCTATAAAGGAGTCCCTGGGCTATGGAAAAGCACAAGCATAGGAGGAAGGGACACTGGCAGAAAGATTCTGGGATACTAAGCAGGTGGTATCGGGGCATAAGAGTGGGCGATGGGGAGTGTGTTGCAGTGAGTACGTAGTACTGGTGGGACTGGAATGGACTGAGGTGAACCAGTAGTACCAGTGGGACTAGAATGGACTGAGGGAGGTGGGAGTAATCTTGGTAAGGGAACACTTAGTTTGAACGGGAAGGACTTAGATTGAGCAGAAACGTCAGCTGGACAACTAGGAACGGTGGAAACAGTTACAGAGCTCCACAAATGTTTTGGCATACAGGGTCTTGAACATAGCAAGACTAACAGGGGAGCTAAGTCTCAGCGATTTCTGTATCCTATTCCAAAACGTGGGCAGGACAAAGCTTATGGCTGCTCTTCCAAAGCGGGTACCTACCCTAGGTACTTTCAGGGAAACCAGCGAGTGACTTCTCAAGGCATAATTCCCAATCAGGCTTAGTGGGAGGCAGTCAGCAATGTATTGTGGGAGTTTGTTGGTGATGACTCGGAGCGTCCAGAGGGCTGCATTTCTATACCGCCTGTGTTGAAGGGAGGGCCAACCCACAGCTGCATACAGTGAACAGTGGTGGGTGGAAAAGGGGAGGCCTGTTATAAATCTCAGAGCTCTATGACACAGTACATCCAATTTAGCAAGGTGTGAGGCTGGGCACTGGACATATATGAAGTCAGCATAGTTAATTAGTGACAGGAACGTGGATTGGATGAGCTGTCTTTTGGCGTCTGCAGTCAGGAGGCGATTTATTCTGAAGAAGAGTCCAAGTCTCTGCCTCAGCTTTTTCAGCAGTTCTTCTATATGTTCCACAAAGGAGAGTTTATTGTCTATCCTGACACCCAAATACTTGAATTTCGGTACGTATTCAAGATGTTCACCTAGTAAGGTGGAGATAGAAGGTAATGGACCAGCAGTGGCAGAATATGCCCCCTAGCCAGTTGGTGAGAATAGCATTGCCTTGGTTTTCTTGGCGTTAAGTAGTAGTCTTTTACTGAGTAGCTGGTGCTGCAGGATATTAAAGTCGGTTTGCAGGTCACCACAGGCAGCTTCAGGAGATTCACGGCTTATGTAGAGCACAGTGTCGTCAGCAAACAGATGAATGCTTGCTTCCTTAATGCCTACATCCAGGCTGTTGATATAGATAACAAACAGTAATGGTCCCAATATGGACCTGAGGGACGCCTCTTTTTATCAGTTTAAGTGAAGAAAGCTCCCCTTCAGCCTTGATTTGTTGTTGCCTACCAGTGAGATAGTCATAAAACCAACACAAGGAGGTTCAGTCTAGGCCTATTGTTTGTAAAGTGGAGAGCAGCAAACAGTGGTCGACGGTGTCGAGGGCCTTACTGAGATCCAGAAAAACTGCACAGATGAAGTTTTTTTTGTCTAAGTCCCATTGCCAGTCATTAGTTACTTTTGCCAGGGCCGTAATGGTACTGTGCTTTGCTCTGAAGCCTGACTGCTGAGGGTTTAGTAAGTTTGAATTGTCTATGAAGGATCTCAGCTGGGTATATACAATTTTTCCTAGGAGCTTGGAGAGTATGAGGAGGAGGGAGATCAGCCTATAGTTATTTAGGTCACAGGGATCCCCTGATTTAAACGGGGGGATGAAGTGAGCAACTTTCCATAACTGAGGGAGGGAACCTTGCGATAGGGACAGGTTGAATAAGTGAGAGATAGGTGCGGCAAGGATGTGATAAGCAATTTTCAAGTAATATGGGTTGAAGAAGTCAGCCCCAGCACTTTTATTAGTGTCCAATTTTAGGAGAAGATCTTCAACTTCCTTTACGGAGGTGGGTAAGAATGAGAAGGTTACGATATTGTTACTCGGTTCCGGGAGCTTAGTGTTGATCTGTGGATGTAGTCTGCTTACCGGTGCATTATTGAATGCTTGGCCTGAAGTGGCAAAATGATTGTTAGGCCTGCAGGATCTCGCTTCTGTCATTGATTGGTAGCATTGTCAGTGGTAGTTTTAGAGGAAGCACATTTCCGGTGAATGACCAGTCAGTTCTTTAGTGTGGACCAGAACTTGGCAGGGCATTTCGACGCAGAATCTAGCTCAGATCGGTAAAAATTGGCCTTGGCCTCTCTGACCATCTTAGTGCAGGCATTTCTAGCTGTCCCGAAGAGACAATAGTCTTCGTCTGTGTGTGATTTGTGAGCCTTTTTCCAGAGTTGATCTCTTTTTAGTAAGGCAGCCTTGAGGTCCGCTGAGAACCAATGACATGTTCTAGCTTTTATACATGCTTTCACCAGAGGAACATGGTTATTTAGGGCACTGGTTATAATTTAATGGAAGATGTCATAGGCATTACTCACCGATTTAGCAAGGTAAAAACCTCTGGCAGTGCAAAGAGTTTTTTAATTCATTGAAGTATGCGAGAGGATCAAAGTTCCGTCTGGACCTTTTAGTGGGAAATTTAGATGCTGGTGAAGGTTTAGTGTCAGTTCTTATACCAGCAATAAAGCAGTGGTCACTAACATCAGCTGAAAAAATTCCGGCATGGGAAAAGGAATATGGTTTGCGTACAAGAAGGACATCCAATAGGGTGCTGTTCATTGGGGTTTTCTTGTTAATGTGAGTTGGCTCAGTAATAAGTTGCATGAACCCGTGGGAGTCACAGAATTGCTTCAGGGGTAACGAGACCTTAGTCAACCAATCATAATTAAGGTCTCCTAGAATAATTATTTCAATGGGGACGGAAC
This sequence comes from Neoceratodus forsteri, assembly GCA_016271365.2. Classification (NCBI taxonomy): domain Eukaryota; kingdom Metazoa; phylum Chordata; order Ceratodontiformes; family Ceratodontidae; genus Neoceratodus; species Neoceratodus forsteri. The sequence goes on from CM057449.1 coordinate 744,727,105, forward strand.
CCATAATAGATGACAGATGGGACAGGAGCTGAGGCCCCGAGGCTGGTGGTCTGTACCAGCCTATGACACAGAAAGCCATTGATGGGGAAAGTTCAACTTTAAGGGACAAACATTCAAATCCACCTGCAATAGAGGTAGAGTCTAGGATGGACGCTGAAAATTAGTTTTTGACATAGATGACTACTCTGCCTCCCCTGGTCTGCCTATCGGCTCTAAATAGGAGGTAGTTAGGGATGTTAACCTCTCCATCTGGGGTGGATGCCCAAAGCCAGGATTCAGACAGCACAAGTACGTCTGGTGCGGTATGAGTAATCCATGCCTGGACTGATGTAAATTTCTTTAAAAGACTGCAAACATTTGCGTGCATAAAGCTGACTCCTTTCAGTCTTGTAAGGTTGTATGGAGATGAGAGAGCTTTTGTGGGGCTAGGGTTAAGTTCAACATTACCTGAACACAAAAGTAGTAGGAACACAATTTCCCTTAGGGCAGCGAGGAGTAGTTTGAAAGCACAAATCTTTCTGCATCTAGTATAGGTCTGAGTGCGGGGGTCCGGAGTCCAAAGTTTCCCCTTGTGCTGTCCTAGGGACGCGTAGCCTATGGTCCATCCAGTATAGCACCAAGACATGAAGGTTTTGGGTGGGGTGAGGGGCCACGTATTGGTAACAAGGTAGCGGTCCCACCTCGAGGAGATTCCACAGAGTGAGAAGGGTGCGGAGTCATGTGGTGGCAGCATAAGTTATACGTAGTATTAATATAAAGGCAGTCTAGCAGTGGTAGGCATGACTCTATGTTGGGGTCAATTCTGCTCGAATGGTCTGTCATGTGGGGTACCATACATAAGCAGGTAAGTAATTGAAACCACACGAGGACTGCCATGATTGCCCAATGTGTTAACAGGGTGCGAGTTGCACCAAGACTCACTAGCTAGGTTCTATAAGTCTCAAGGATCACTGCTCCATGTTAGACTAGCTAAAAGAGACAGGGATCGATGGTATGCAAAGATACATGAAAACAGTGGAAGTGTACTTAACAAAGGAGGGAGGAGGGGGTGGGCCAAAAAAATTGTCCAGAGAGCAGTACAGCAAGGCAGTGGCCGAGCTGTGTTTTGAAAAAGGTGCCTTGTGTGCTTCCTTTCTCAGTGGGGATCTGCAGCATCCAATCGGGAAACATCCTCAGTCCCCAGGAGCCAGTCCAATTACGGGGATTGAAGCCTGACAGCTCCGAGCTAGGAGCTGACCAAACGTACCTGCTTTCCTTGGTCAGGGGGTGGCGGGCTGGATGCAGAGGTCCTGCCACCAGCAGGTAGCAGCGCCAGGGCCACTCAGCTGAAGTGGAGAGCCTTGTTTGGGCTTGTGTCTAAAATAGATCAGAAAAAAAGGTGTTAGTTAAAAGCCAGAGACAAAGGTCAAGTAAATTGGTGGGAGGGCCCTGGGCAATTTAGTACTCAGGGCAGGAGTAGGTGCATATAGTGGGAGAGAAAGGTTCCTGCAGAGAGGTCTGGTCAAAGGTGCCAGGTGGGAATTTAGCAAAACAAAAGGCTGATTCAGGAGGTTGGTGGGGGGGCCCTTCAATGGGACCAGGGAGAGCTGGGAAGGCGGCGTGTGGTGGAAAGGACTCAGGGTAATCTGGAATGGGTAGAGAAGATGGCCCAAAATGCCAGGCAATATTTACAGAATGTGCTAGTTCAGATCTATTCAGGCTGCTAGGGCACTTTAAACTGGGGCCACAGAATAAGCTGTGAGGACACTGTCAGTCAGCCGCCATGATACCAGCCAAGTGGCTCCTTTACAGCCAATCAATGGGCAAGAGGTTGCCAAGAGGATTCTAGGGCTTGTGAAAGGATGCTTGGGGAAAAATTCCAGGGACTATTCTAGCACCATTTTGAGCAGCCAATGAGGTATCGAGGGAGCCTCATACATATTAATTTTCTGAAAGGACAGTGGCTCCAGCAAATGGGAAGCTGCCAAAAAGCTCCCAAAAGGAGAGAACTTCTAGATTCCAGTTCAATTTGGTGGGAGCCCCTCCACTGGGGGGGGGAGGGCTCCAGCCCCTATGAGGAGAATTGGGCAGCTAGGCTGGGAAAGGGCCTGCCTGGGGGCTGACAGCAATCTGTCCCCATGGGCTGGATGTTGGCTTTTCTCCATCTGAAAAGAGTTGGAGGAGAATTTGCTGGTAGCTCTGTAAAGGAGAGCTGCAGGATTCTGATGCTGTCGTAGGAAGCTGCACCACAGCAGTGAAGGTATAAAGAGGGGGATAGTTGAAAAGGAAAAAGAAATTAGGAAAATGGACTAATCCTGAGGAGGAGAGAGCCTCCTGGCATTCGTCTGCACCTCCATGGTGAGACATGAGTGATCTGAGAAGTGAATGCAAAATTGTGTGGAAGTATGGAAAAAGGAAAAAGGAACTGCCTGACCCTGGCATAGACAAAGCGTCTAAGGAGATGAGGGGAAGACACAGGTCTGAGGACTGACTGTAGCATGTGTAACCCCTGGGCAGCCCCCCCCCCCAGTGTTACACCCCTGCCTACTACCCTGGACATAGGCTAAGGGGTTTGGGTTCGCTAACTCATAACATTTTTTAAAACCTTTGCGCAGTGCCTCCACTCTGGGTGCTTTACATGGGTGAGATGGTACTGGGTGTAGCCCCCCTGAGCTACTACATCACCCATGGTGACCAGTTGCCTTCCCCAGACATGCCCCAATACATAGTTCCCCACATTTCCACATTTTGAATTAAAGGCTTTCTCTAATAATATGCTCACACAGGATTTCAAACAACAACAAGAAGATATTTATTTTGGGGGGGTTATAAAGGAGCTAGGAAAGGGGAAACAGGAGGAGTAGAGATTATCTTACCATATTTACAGATGTACAGAGATCATTTTGCATTTTGCTGGTGAACCCTCCAGCTGGGTGGCTACATATTAACAGGCAGACATAAATCACATTTTACCATTCAACTTTAGACGTCCAGAGCCCTGGATATCTAGCTGCTGATAAATCAGATGTTAAACATAATTATTAATAATACCCACACTGGTACCAGTCCCAGATACAGCAGAAACCCCGCAATCTCATACCATACTGGTTAAACAGATACCACAGTCCAAGATGTTGCAGGCCTGATGAAATTGCAGCTGGTCGAGGTGGCCGGCTATTAATTTGTGGGTGGAGGCAACTTGGAAACAAGATTTTTGTAAAGCAGCAAATTACTATTTACAACCACAGCAGGGATTGCCCTAGACTTTAGCAGATAAAGCAGGGATTGCCCTGCACTTGCAGACTTCCAAACATTCCAGAATAAACTATGTGGATCTTACATCCAGAACATTCAGCACAATATTTGAAAGTCCCATCCAATGCAATGAGAGTGATGCTTCTGTCAAGCATCCTAAACGCAGTTTAAACACGGTCACATCCAGTACTTTATATACCAAAAGGCATCCATCCAGAGTAAGTTGGCAACAACACTTTTATCAAGCATCCCATACTTTAGTCACAGGCAGTCACATCCAGTACATTCTATATACCAAGAACATTATCCACAAGCAGAGTCCTATCCAGCACGTCTAGCCATTTAACACTTATACCAAGTGCTCTTAGACGAAATTCTGTGCAGACACAGGTACATTCTCTTTAAGGTATCTTAGACATTAATATGCTCTAGGGTCTCCTGTCTCATGATGTGGCAAGTGCGTCTTGGCAGACAGCTCCACGATGGCAGGACTGTAACCCATAGCTGCACATTTATATGATTCACTAAGCCCAGCATCTTGCTGCACCTGCAACTTAGCCATTTGGGCCACAGACAAGATGCATCCATTACTTGAACTAGGCAGTCTCTTATGGGGTTAGTAGCCCAGACTGATGACTTCAGTACTCACACTTAACAGCACACATTTTCTTAATGGGCGTGGAGCCCCAAGATTACTTTTGCTTATTTCTCTCTCGCACCTGGGGGTACGAGGGTACTCACTCAGGTCTTCCACGGGTCTCATCCGCAATCGAAGGTATCCTGAAGACTTCTTCAGCTCTCTCACCGCTGAGGTACTTGGTCAGCGCTCTCACCACTGCATGATGTCATCTGGTCTGGTCAGCGCTCTCACCGCTGCTGGACATCTGATTCTTCAGTCCACATCTTTCCCTGAAGTGGGAGGGAAGGCTAGCCTCTGGAGGACAGTACTGGCAACCTCCAGACTAGCTGTTGCAGAAAGCACAATTACTGTAACTAGTTAACTGTTAACTGAAGAAAATAACAAATGCCCTCTGAAGACTGAAAGGACTTGAAATTAAGTGGCCCAGGCCTGATGGCATGGATGGAGCCTGAGCTCCTCCCCCATGGGGGGCTCCCAGCAGGCTGGAGCCTGCTCTGCTGCTCTCTCTCTCAACTCTGCATCTCTGAATCTCCCTCTGAATCTCCAGACAAACTGGCAACATTGTCTCTTTATAGAGCTCCTAGCTCGACTCATGATTGGTAGCAGGGATGGGGTGACATGTCTCCAAGTTGCTGAAGGACCTGTCAATCAGAACACCTAGAGGCGCAATTGGGTTGTGGAATTTGCGCCTAAAATAATGTCCCTGTAAGCCCCCATAAGCACTTGGGTGCTTACCCATAAGATGCAGTGAATGTCCCACAAGTCCTGGCTTTCTACTGCTGCAATTCCAATTGGCTGTACTGCTGGCAATGGTTGCTTAACCCACTGTCCCTTATAGCAGATTAGATACAGTCCTGAATAATGTCCTGGTGCAGCCAGAAAGAAGTAATTATTTGCCCCACATGCCCCACAGTTCTATAGCTTAAAGGCTGTACTTGCAGTCGCTGCACAGATGAAAAACATGGCTCTTTTACCTTTCCTGTCACTACTGCACTTCTGCAAGCTACCCTTGCAGCAGCTGGCAGGCTGACACACAGAGTCCCAAATACTGGAATTGCCAGGGAAACAGTACTCATTTTAACTTTAAACACTTTTCCCCACATGAACAGTATATTCCTAGCAAGCAGCAACAGTTCCATTATGTAAAACATTTTAATTCTTTACTTTTCGGCTGGAGCTGAACATAGCTACCCTGGAGGCAGCCAGATACACTGTTATGCATTATTCAGATGACCAGGGCCCTGCACAGGCATACTCAAATGAATCCCGGTCAGAACTCCCCCAATTCCCATCTGAGCGGTCCCCCAGAAGGCTGTCCATGGTCACCGGGTCTCAAATAGGTGGAAAGGATCCCTGGACCTATGGCACAGTCCCTGAGGTGACCGCAAAACAAGCGGCTCCACATCAAAGGTGCTTTGCATGCTAATGTGACTCCCGCTGCCCTGGAGGCAGCGCTTTTGCAGTGGGAGCCCGAGGTCAGCAGTTTAAGCCCTGAGGGGCTGGATTTTCATTTGACTGCAAGTTGGGGAACACATGAGGGCAAACAGGACCTGGGAAGCCAGAAAAATTAGAGGTCAAGTCAGGAGAAGCCCGAGAGACAGCAGGAGAAGGACAGAACAAACCGGGCTAAGGTAAACCCAGACTGGCATTTCTAGGAACCCCCATTTGCATGGGGGTTACACATGGAAGAATGGCTACTGGACAATTGGAATGGAATCCAGATTCTACAAAGCTGAAGAGAGAGCCTCTTCTGAGATTGTTATGCACCTGCATGGTGAGAAAAGAGACTTTCTTGATGTTCTGCTGACAAAGAGTTCTGGAACTGTGTATGAGGCAGAGCGAGAGTGATCGCTGTGTTAAAGTTGAGTGACTGTGAAAGCAGAAGAATAAGCAGGTGATATCTGGGCAGGTTCTTGCTGTCTGCTCCTAAATATAGCTGAGAAAATAGACTGTTGTGATGAATCTGTAGTTAATACGCTGCACCCCCCCAGAGTCTGGGAGACTGGAAAGAAACAGAAAATGCTTTGGCTACACACTGTAGCTGGTCTTGATTGAAGAGAGAATGATGACTTAAAACATTTAATTCTAAACCCAGGGTCAGGTGGGGAACTCGCTAACCCCCATCAAGTGGGGTCTGCTGGCTGTGGGGGATCATGGGTTTTATTTTTGAAGTGCTAGGGCAGTCTGACCTGTGAAAGAGCTGGGCTGTGGGTGCCAGTCCTGGGCCTGGGTCCTTTGTAACTGGCAGGCCTTACCATGTGCTCTGCAACAGGCTTCAATAGGCCAAAATGGACAAGCTGCAAAATCTCCGATCAAGCTGAAGATCCAAGCTGCAGTTTACTTGCCCCTTCAGGTTCAAGATTGAGCCCAGTTCTGTATTTGCTGTTTCACTAACCCACCAGGACTTCAGTCATCTGTGCCACCAAGGGACTGATTCTGCAGAACTGTGAATAAAAGCAGGAATTGCCCTGCAAAATACTGGGGACTGTATATAGCTCAACCATGCCCACCAGGGCTGGAGGTAAAATAAAGTGAATGTTTAAAGTAATCAAGAGATAGCATGTAAAATGTTAAACTGCATTTCAGCAAGCGTGCCAATGCTGGCTGACGAGCTGTACCTCAGGCCTGCAACTGTAAGATCTGGGTACACAGGAACATAATTTTGGCATTTTCTGGAACTGGTACCAGTGGGACTGGGTTTTGGCAATACCTGCAGCAGTCAGACAGCTAGGTAGAAAGCTGGAGGCTGCATTGATTAAAATGTGTGGCTTTGAATATAAAAAGGTAAATGATTGGAAAATGCTAATCTTTAAATGCCAATTCAAATGTTTTGCATAATCTCTATTCCACCTTACCCCATCCTAAACCTTCCTTTCTTAAAACATAATGATGTTACTGTTTCAGAAAGAGCTGGCTCAGGAGCCTGGTTTTGGTGAGCATATTATTACCTGAAGTTAATAATGCAATCTGTTTAAATGTGGGGAGGTTTGAGTTTGGTAGTTCCATGGCTGGAGTAACTGTTTTGGGAGGTGGGTTAGTACAACATCCCAGGGGGTTGTATTGCTAGCGTCTTGCCCACATAAATGCACTCTTGGTGGAGGCACCGCCATTTTATTTGTAACCATGGGAAAGGACCCCGTGTATCAGTTAAGGAACCCAGGCTCCTTAACCTTGTATTGGCTGGAAAGGCAGGGGTTGTGGCCCTCTCTAGAATGGTGCCAGAGAGGGGATACCCATTAAATGCCTCTTTTTTGGACCAGTCCAAACCCTGGAATGTTAAACTCATGTAGAATGCTTATAATGCTGTTGACCCTGTTAACCTAATAACCACCATGATAACCACAGAAAGATTGAAGCTGAGAGCAGATAAGGGCCTCATAGCCCATCCAGTCCTCCATTTTTGTTGCATTAACCATTTGATATTAGATCAAAAGAAAAGATGCCACAGAAGGGGTTGGAATATGGTATGTAGGGAATTAAACAGATTTGTTTCATTTTTAAAGCTGTTCTTTATGTGTGAATTGTATATAATCTGCACCGCTGACTTTCAGGCAGCACTGACAGCCTGCATGAGGCCCTTTTCAAACTGTTAACCCCTTGCTTTCTCCAGAGGATTTTGGTATGTGGGCAGATCACTGGGCTCAGGGAATCTCTGCACATTGCCTGAGGCTGTGCACTGCAGGGTGGAGGCGATGTCATGAAAATCCAGTTAAGCCATTAGGAAGGCCTCCACAGATCCAGCTCAGCAGTTGTGCGATGCAGAAGGTAACGGGACTAATGGGGAGGGGAAGCAGGAAGGAGACAGTTGCAGGCACCTTGAGTACCCTGGTTGTTGCAGAAGAGTGGGTATGTAGGGGGGCCCTGAAAGTATGACTTGGAGTAGGGCCCCCACGTCCTTTATTCTGGCCCTGGGTGTTTCTCCACAACTAATCATTTGAGGTACCATATGAACTTACATATAAGTTGACCTCACATATGTGAACATGCGATTTCAGCAGCTTTTTAGATATACCTCACAAATAGGCCCCCCCCTTACCATGCTTACCACACTGGCAAATCATATAAGGTGGCCATCTGAATAAAGGAAGAAAAAAATAAAATGTTTAGACCAAAAAATAAATAAAGTATTAACATGTTATTTTTGAAGGAAAAACACCAAGTATACCTTCACTGCATTGGTACAACTGCTTTATACACAGTACCAATAAGAACATTTTTTGACAGCCTTCCTGTGAGGCACGGGATCATGTCACCGCAAGTCAAAACCACATGGCTTAGAATGCCGCAGCAAAAAAGTGCAGGACAATAACAGAGTTGGGCAAAAGACCGATCTATTCCGTGCACCATGCCCATTGACTACAATGGGTTTTCATATGTTATTTTAGGGGGCTGTGCCCTGCACACCCCCAGGAGCTTAAATAACTAACTCTTGGGGTTGGGACCTCAGGGATGGGGAGAAACTTTGGAGTTTTTTTTTTTTAAATAAAAACATCCCAAAAAGTTTTAGCACGGGAGATCTGGGAGGGAACTGAACCATGGTCCCAGGTCTCCCGACTGCTCTGTGTGCTGGTGCCCTAGGCCACTCCTCCATGGAGGCAGCTCAACCAGGCACCCAGCACATGGCAGCTTGTCTGGTCTCTCATTTTGTGTGCAGAGACAGGGGTAGCGGTATTCCCCTACCGCTATTCTACCCCTGTCGCTTTAAGGTCAAGCGCTGTCTTACATGCGTGGTTATCACCCGGTACCTTTTGGTGCCAACTTTGTTTGCAACAAAAACATTTATGGTACCTGAAGTTACAAATACGATACAATGATAAACTTGATGTCATCCTTTTTACTTTTTTCTGTAATAAAATAAAATGATAAACTGGTTACAGTCCCATTTTAACAAAATGAAATAATAAACTTGTTGCAGTGCCCTTTGGAATTCTCTCCCAGCATATATTAAAGCACCCAGCATGGTGGAGGCCTTTAAAGCCTCTTTTAAAACATATTTATTTGAAAACGTTTTTAATCCTCTCTGAGTATATATATTTGTTGGGCTGTTTTTATTTTGTCTTATTGTGTTTGTTAAGTGTTCTGAACCCCTGGATAGGGCACTATATAAATAAAATGTGACTTGCCTTGCTCTTGTCCTTTAACTGGTTACAGCCCATTTAAAAAAAATGTAATAATAAACACGTTACAGTGCCCTTGTCCTTTAACTGGTAGTAGTCCCATTTAAATAAAATAAAATGATAAACTTTTCAGTGTCTTGTCCTTTTTTCCAGTTATGACATAAAGATGTGATGGGGCTTAGAAACCCAAAAAGTATTTCTTTCCATCATCATCATCATCACCACTGTTTTTTTTTTTAACTGCTCTCTGATTTCATCCATGGTCAAGGTAATGATGGGATCAGAGTAAATGTCTCTAAATTCAATGTCACTGTCTCCATCAGCATCGTGTTCCACTTGAGCTCTTGAGGGCAATTCTTCCCACTGTCTGTCATCTTCTGAGCCATTCTACATTTTTATAAACAGTTGATGATGGCCTCTTTTGACACAGCAGCATAGGCACTTGTTACCCACTGGACCACAATCATCAGGCTTGAACATTTCATAAGTCCTGTAGGAGTGTAATAGTATTCTTCAGAAGACAACCTGTTCTGCCACTGTTCACGCATGTGAGTCTTGAATGGTTTCTTAACCCTAACATTTAGTGGTTGCAGGACAGATGTGAGTCCTCTGTGGGTTACTGTAAATCAGTGACATAGTTTCCTTCACACTTTTCTCAATCGATTTCAGTAAATGTACTTGAAACTGAAGTCATACAAGAAAGGCCTTCTTCCTGAGGAGAGTACCATGTCCTGCGTTCCACAGTTTCACCAGCCAGATAACCATTCCACCTGTGTCCATACATCCCTTTTGGCTAACATGAATAACAACGCCAAAAGGAAATTTTTCCTTGGGCATGGTTTTCTGTTTGAAGATAACCACAGATTTTAACTTGGAAACATCTGCCATGCAGGTCAAAATTGCATCAGAGTGTCTCATCTCTGCCTCAGTTGTTCTTATGGAGATCGTCTTCCCTCCAACATTATCCACTGAGTTTTCCCAGGGAATGTCAAATGTCAGTGGGGTTTTATCCATCTTCCTTATTTGATCCAGTGAGGGATGGTTTTCTTCATGACATCTTATTATGAAATGCTGAAAAAATAGCACCTTATCTTTTAGGTTACTGGGTAGCTTCTGATGAATGTGTTTTTTCCCTTAAGTCAAGACCGTTACATTTCATGATTCTACTGCATTACCCATCTGCAACCTTGAAACGATGACTAACAGCAATGTTCTCATTCTTAGACTTTTTTTAAAACTTGCATTCAGACATCAAACCTGGTGACAATATAGCCAGTTTGCTGCTGTTCATGGATCAACTCATTAAGCATTTCTTCCAGCTCTGTATTTGGGGGGAAGGGGTTCAAAGCGATTGGCCATCTTTATTTTGGGCATTTTCTTTTCTTTCTTCTCTTGACTTGAACTAGTTTCTTGCTGAGCCACTTTCTCTCAGCAGCACAGATGTTACTTTTCTCAGCAGCCTGAACAACAGCTAACTGACTTTTTGCACGGCACGCATTTCTTTGGGATGTTACTATAAGTCTTAGTCCTATGAATGCTGGTGGTCCCTTTGATGTACCTTTTACATTCCTGGTAGGTATTATAGTATTTTGCTTCCTTACCTATAATTTTCCTTTATTTATTCATTTTTAATCCCTATACATTATTTATAAATGTTGATGTCTGTCTTGTCAGTGTAGCCCCTCTCTGGCACCAACCTGGAGAGGGCCACTGCCCCTGCCTTGCCAGCTGGACCAAAGGCAAGGGGTCTGGGCTCCCATATCTGACCTACGGGGGTCCTTTCCCAAAAGTTAAAATAAAATGGTGATGCCTCCACCTAGAATACATTTTCAGTGGGTCTGATTACCAGCAGTACAGCCCCCTGGGATGTCGTACCAACCCACCTCCCCAACAGTTACCCCAGACATGGACTTACCAGGATTCGAACCTCCCCACATTCAGTTACCACATTTACCTCTTCATCTCATCAGTACACAGGCTCACTTAAATCCGGCTCTGGATTCCTTTTCTGCTGTAAAACAATAACTCCAGGGTTTATTTACAGGGAGAGGGCATAGGAGAGGGGTATTGAAATAGAGGCCAAGGTATTTTCAGTTTTGCATTTCCCAAATCACATTCCCTTTGATTCATTCCCATGTTTCAATCCATGCAGCCATCACTATCTACTATCTATCTATCTAATCTGTTGCAGTTGCCCAAACCCAGATCCACATGTCCCAGTCCATTTTCCCTTAAGTCCCTCACTGGGTACCCAGATTTAGTTGCAGGCCTGAGGTGCAGCTGGTAGCCAGCGTTGGCACTCTTACTTGAATTTAACTTTAAACCTTTTTTACATTTCCCTTGGCTTTTCCTCCAGCCCAAGTATGCTAACATATTTACAGTCCCCAGGTGCAGGGCATTTCCTGCAGTTTACTCACAGTTCTGCTGATTCAGTCCTTGTGTGGTACAGTTCTCTGAAGTCCTGGGGTTGATGGCATCACAGGCAGAACCAGGCACAAAGCTTGAACAGAGGCACAGAGGCCGCAGCTTGCACTCTCTTTTTCTCTTCTTGCTCATGGATCTTGTAGCTTGTCCTGTTCGGCCTATTACAGTCCCCCGAGCAGAGCATGTGCACAAGACCTACCACCACAGAGGACGTAGACTGGGGAGGGGCCCCATGAGTCAGCTCCCTCAATCAGAGCGCCCTAGCAGTCGGGTACAAGACCTGTGACCCCCTGCAGTGGCAGACCCCACTGGATGGGAGTTAGCAAGTTCCCCACTTGTCCCTGGATGCCAGCAGCAACATTTAGCACATTCTGTTCTGCTGATTCCCTTTCCCTTTCTCTCTCTCTCTCTCTTTCCCGCTACAATGTGTAGCCATGGCTATCCATCTCTCTCTCTCTTGGCTGTACCTCAGGAGCAGACCACAAGCACTTGGACCAGAAAGCACCTGTCCATCCTTCTGCTTTCACAGTCTCTCAACTTTACCACAGCCACACCATTCGCTGTGGCTCTCACATCATCCCCTGCACACACAGTCCCTTTTCTTACCTTGCAGGTACTGCCAATTCTCTTAATTGAAGAGGTTCATTCTTCCTTTTCTTCACTCAGCACATTTATATGCCCTTGTTCCACATTCTCTGTATTCTGTCTTTTCCCAGGTTTAGATGCAGCCTTTTTCCTTTTTACCCAGCTCAGGACACAACCGTGTTCTTTTCCCAGGCTCAGAATGTGACCTTTGTCTTTTTGCAGGATCAAGACACATAGAAACATACATAGAGGTTGACGGCAGATAAGAACCGCAAGGCCCATCCAATCTGCCCATTTCTTTTTCCACCTTATAAATGTGCCATTGGCCTTTGCTCTGTCAGTGGCCTATCTATTCATACTCATCTGTATTGCTCCCTTATTTATTTATTTGTATTTTGGTAACTGGGTAAGCCCACTGAGACCAGAGGTCCCTTTTTCAGGGGCGACCCGGAATTAGTTACAGGGAGAGACACACAAATGCATTCTTTACAGAGGAGGGCTCATACTAGCATTCTATACAGTAGTTACAATAATTAACACCAACATTAGCAAGGGATGACCCAGCTATGTTACAGAGTAAGACATATAATAGCATTCATTACAGAGCAAAGATATACCAGCATTCTTAACTGTAGTTACAACAATTACTCAGAGTATACAGTAGCATCCAGCTATAGGGGTAGTAAGCTTGTGTTAGCAGTACATGATGTCAGATTTCACATTCAGTTTAGTCTGCAATGTGAGACAGTCAGGAAGACATCATATTAGATACATCCAGGAGGAAGGAGGGGTCAAGGCAGTGCGAGCGTAAAGAGAAATGGGCTTGGGAGCTAACGGTTACAGCCACAAAGGCTGAGGTTGAGGAGATATACTTTAAGCCTGAACTTGAATTGGCTAATGGTGGATGCACCAGTCAAGTTAGCTGGTAAGGAGTTCCAAAGGTGGAAGGCAGCAAACTTGAAGGAGTGTTTGCCTTGGTTAGAGCGACACCGAGGGATGTCCAGTAGGTGATTTGCAGATGATCGTAGAGTTCGGCATTGTATTTTGGTAGAGAGAAGTCCATTAAGATGGGGAGGGGGACCAGTGGTAGAGAACTTGAATACAAGGCAGGCGAGTGGATAGGCTAGTTTGTGCCAGAGAAATGGCCAGTTAAGTTCCTTAAGTGCCTCACAGTGATGCCTCCTTGGGAAGGAGTTTGAGGCGAAGCAGGCCACTCTGTTATAGAGGACAGTAAGTTTATTGAATTCTGTCTGTCTGAGTGACTGCAGTAGAGGAGCCCCATACAGAATGGAAGGGAGAAGATTGCAGCTGGCAATTGCTCGATGTGCAACGCAAGATAGTGAGTTCCCCAGACGATAGAGGAGACCAAACTTTTGATGGATGGTCCTGGTTATGGAGTCAATATGGGGTCTGTAGGTCATCTCTTGGTCATGATGGATCCCAAGGTACTTGAAACTGGATGTGACCTCAACTAGTTTCCCTTGGTTTGTGCTGATCTGGAGCAGCTGACTTCTGTCAGGGTCCAGACATCTGGAGACAAACAGGACAGCTTTTGTTTTTTCCCCATTTAGCTTCAGGGAGTTTGTGGAGAACCAGGACTCCAGAGCTGAGAGACTATCCTGCAGTTTTGTGTTGATTACACTAGGTTGAAGGTCACTGTAGTAGATAACCGTGTCATCCGCATACAGAATGAGTTTGCTGAGGGACCAGTTACTCTCAATATTATTGAGAAAGAGTGAGAAAAGTAAGGGGCCCAGGATTGAGCCCTGGGGCACCCCCACAGTGACGGGCCTAAGTCCAGACTGTGTACCTTTCCAGCGGACTTTTTGGAAATGTTCGCTAAGATAGCTCTTGAACCATGAGAGAGAGTGGTCATCTACGCCTGGGAGCTGGAGTTTAGTGAGCAGGAGATTATGATTGACAAGGTCAAAGGCCCTCAATAGATCAATGAAGAGAGCACCCGTTGGGGATCCGTGATCCATGGAGGCAAGGATGTCAGTTGTGAGCTGGATGAGAGCAGTGTCTGTACCGTGGCCCTTCTTAAAACCATGCTGCAAAGCAACCATAAGTAGGTGCTGCTCCAGGTAGTCCTGCAGTTGGTTAGATACTAGTCTTTCCTTGATTTTTCCAAGAGGACTAAGCAGGGAGATAGGTCTGTAATTTCCCGGTTTGTCACGGGGCCCACTTTTGTAGACGGGGATGATGGTCATGACCATCCACACTGTTGGGACTATTCCTTCCCGAAGTGACCTATTTATGAGGAGGGTGACAGGATGGGCGATAGCAGGGGCAGCATCCCTCAGTAGGTGGGGTTCGAGACGATCATGGCCTAGGGAGGTGGTAGGACTAATTTTTCACAGAAGAGGTAACACCTCGGACTGAATGACCAGCTTTAGGTGAAATTGAGGTCTTGGGTGGTCCCACACCCCTCCCGGGGAAGGGGCCAGCCTGAGGAGAGCCGGGCAGGAGGTCCCGTTTGGGATAGAGAAGGAGGCACAGAAAGTCTCAGCAACCTTGGACGGATCATTAGTCAGTGAATCACCTACTAGTATAAAGTCCGTTTGTTTACCTGTGGATCCCTTGAGGAGCACGTTTATATGTCCCCAGAATTTTTTTGGATCATGTAGGTGCCTAGTTTGGAGGTCATGTAAGTACTGAGCTTTGGCCTGTTTCAAGGATTTTTTACATAGATTTCTCAGCTCCCTGTACTTCTCCCAGTCTGCAGAGTTTCCAGAGGACTTGTAGGTGCCCTATGCTTTGTCCTGGAGAAGCATCTTTTGCTTGACGCTAGGGTTTAGCCATTTATGGCATTGCCCTGCATTCTAAGCTTTCCCATGCCTGTTTGAAGCCCTGCACTGTATTCATAGCCACCACTTCCTGAGGTAGGCCATTCCATGCATCCACCACTCTTTCTGTGAAAAAGAATTTCCTCACATTCCCCCTTAATCGGCCTCCTTCTAATCTCATGCTGTGTCCTCCTGTCCTGCTATTTTTCTTATATGTAAACATGTTAGACTCTTTCACCTTGTTAATGCCCTTAAGGTGTTTGAATGTTTCGATCATATCACCTCTCTCCCTCCTTTGCTCAACGGTATACATATTGAGCTCGGTTAATCTGTCCTCATATGTCTTCTGATGTAGTCCCTGCACCATTTTGGTTGCCCTTCTCTGGGCTGCCTCAACTTGGTTAATGTCCTTGTGAAGGTGTGGCCTCCAGTACTGCACGCAGTACTCCAGATGGGGCCTAACCAGTGTCTTGTAAAGAGGAATTATTACCTCCCTCTTACAAATTGTGATACCCCTACTAATACACCCTAACATCCCCCTAGCCTTACCTACTGCTTTAGAGGTCTGCTTGGATGATTTCTGGTCATTGGTGATGATGATGCTCAAGTCTCTTTCTTCCTTTGTGACTGCCAGCAACTCCCCTCCCAGGCTATAGGTGGCTTCAGGGTTTCTCTTCCCTATGTGCACGATCTTGCACTTCTTTGCATTAAATCCCAGTTGCCACTCTTCTGACCATTTTGCTAGTTTATCCAGATCTCTTCTCATTCTGCCCACCCTATCTGGATTATCTACTCTGTTGCAGATCTTGGTGTCATCTGCAAACAGACAAGCCTTACCCTCTAGTCCATCTGCAATGCCACTAATGAAGATATTGAAGAGGACTGGCCCCAGAACTGATTCCTGAGGTACCCCACTTGTGACTTGCATCTCTTCTGTCTGTATACCATTTACCACCACTCTGTTTTCTGCCCGTCAACCAGTTTGCTGCCCAGTTGACCAACGTCTGACCCACCCCAAGCCTACCCACCTTATTTATCAATCTTCTTTGTGGAACAGTGTTGAAAGCTTTGCTGAAGTCAAGGTAGGCGACATCAACTGCTCCCCCTTGGTCCACCATTCTGGTTACCCAGTCAAAGAAATATATGAGATTAGTTTGACAGGACCTTCCTTTTGTAAACCCATGCTCTCTTGGATCCTGTGCCCCTATGGATTCCAGGTGTTGCACTATCCTTTCCTTAATGAGTGCCTCATAATGTTGCCCACTACTGAGGTAAGACTGACTGGTCTGTAGTTCCCTGCCTCCTCCCTGCTACCACTCTTGTGGAGCAGGATCACATGAGCCCTTCTCCAGTCTTCTGGGACCTCTCCTATGCTCAGAGACTCTCTAAACAGTTCTGCTAATGGCTCTGCTAGTTCCACCCTTAGCTCCTTAAGTACCCTGGGATATATGCCATCAGGTCCCATTGCCTTGTCCACCCTGAGCTTAGCGAGCTCTTGTAGGACCCTTTCTTTTGTGAAGGGGGTAGTGCTCACCTCCCTCCCCCCTGTGTCCATGATGCTGAGCTGTGGGCCCTGCCCTACCTTCTCTTCAGTAAATACTGAGCAAAAGTGTCTATTTAGGATAGATGCTTTTAGAAGGTCCTCCTCCTCACATGCCCCCTTTTCTCCTTTGAGCTTAGCAGTACCCCCTCTGGACTTTCTCCTTTCACTAATGTATCTGTAGAAAGTCTTGTCACCTTCTTTTACTGTTTGTGCTAGTGTTTCCTTAGTTTGAGACTTTGCCTGCCTTACTGCCTTCCCTGCTTCCCTTAGGGCAGTTTGGTATGCCTCCCTATCTTCATCCCGCTTTGTTCCTTCATATTTTCTGAAGGCCAGCCTTTTGGCTCTGACCTTTTCTGCTACTGTATTTGAGAACCAAAGTGGTTTCCTTCTTCTTTTGCACTTCCTTTTCTGTCTAACACAATGGGATGTTGCTTCAAGTATTGCAACCTTAATGCTTGCCCACTTTACCTGTACCCCCTCACCTGTGTTTCTTTTTGCCAGGGCTAGCTTAACTTTGTTGGCCATCGTATCAAAGTCAGCTCCTCTGAAGTCCCATATTTTTGCCTTGGAATGGGATGATTTAGATGTAGTGGCCAAATTGAACCATACCATGTGATGGTCACTGACCCCCCAGGTGACCTTCTACCTGGAGATCTGTGATCCCTTCCCTGTTAGTCAGTACTAGATTTAGGATAGCCCTGTCTCTTGTGGGTTGTTGTACCAGTTGTTTGAGGCCCTCCCCCTCCAGGGAATCCACCATGTGTCTAGTTCTGGCAGATGTTCCTGCTGGTATTGACAAATCTGTATCCGGCATGTTGAAGTCTCCCATTATCAGAACCTCCCCTTTAGCTGTCATGTTTTGTATATCTTCTAACAGTAATGTATCTATGTCCTCCCCCTGGTCTGAGGGCCTGTAGACAACCCCAGTTCTTATGGCTGTCCCATTTCCTGTTTTCAGAGTGACCCACAGTTCTTCTGGCTCTTATGTGTATTCTGAATTTCTGTAGCTTTGATATTTTCATTGACATACAGGGCCACTCCACCCCCCTTCATGCACCTCGGTCTCTTCTGAACAGTACATAGCCAGGTACTGAAGTCTCCCAAGTGTGAATACTGGTAAACCACGTCTCACTAATTGCTACTATGTCCAGTTTTGCCTCTGACATTATTGCCTGCAGGTCTGGGATCTTATTTCCCAGGCTGTGAGCATTTGTGTACATGATTTTCCATTGGCCAGATTTCGGTGTGTTAGTTGTTAGGTGAGGTTTGGCATTTCCCCTGTGCGTTGTATGGGGAGACGGACCTTTTTTCTTACCTGGTGATGCAAATGAACTGCAAACATTCTGAATCCGTGTTTGACCACTAGCTGAGGGGGGAAGGGTGTTCTTCCCATTCGACGTATGGGGTGCTGCACCCCTCTCCCCATTTGCTAGTTTAAATATTCTGCTAAGACGTCAAACTTCTGCAAAGACGTCAAACGTCAAACTTCTGCCCCAATGCACTGACTCCCTCCTTAGTCAGATGCAGTCCATCAAATTTTAAGAACTAAACAACCTTTGTCCTTTTCTCCAGGCTCAGGTCACAACCTTTTTCCTTTGCAATCTGTAGCTTTCCCTTTTCCTTTCGAGCTGTGCATCTCTCACTGCTGTGGTGCAACTTCAGAACAGCAAGAACTTTCAGCATCCAGCAGCTTTCCCTTTTTCTCTCTGCCAAGCTGCTGCTTTAACAAACTTTCCCTTTTTCTCTCCAACTTCTGTTTTTCTGATGGGGCAGACACCTTCTGCCCTGGGGACAAATTACTGGCAGCCCCCAGGCAGGCCCATTCTGCAGCCCCATTCTCTCCAGGGGCAGGAGCCCCCCTTCCTCAGGAGAAACTCTCCCTGAACTCACCCAAGTTCAACTGTTCCTGCTTTATTTAGGAGCTCTTTCCTCGCCCCCCATTGGCTGGAGCCACTGTTCTTAGGCAAAAATTAATATGTATGAGGCTCCCTTGATGCCTCATTGGCTGTTCAAAAAGGTGCCTAAGCATTCCCCAGTATTATCCCCCGAAGAGTCTGTTTTCAAGCCCCAGAATCCTCCTCTCCTGGCTAATCCTGGCTTGGTGGTTGGCTGGCTGGTGTCATATGGCTGAAAACATGGTGGCTGGATGTAAACAGTGTCCCCAGTTCATACAGGTTGCCAGATTCCAACTGTCCCTGCAACCAAACACTTTGCTTCCAATATTTATTTCCCCAGCATTTTGTAGCAATCCCTGTGCCCTGCATAGCAATTGCACTTCTAAATACTTCCCTTCAACCCTTTTGCAGTTGCTGCTGCCATTATACATTGCCCCTAGGCAGCACACACATTGCCCCAGTCTCTAGCTACAGTCCGTGGACACTTTATATTTATTTATCCCCCCATGAACTGGCAGCCTCTCTGTTCCCTTGTGCACACACATATTTGTATTTATTTTTACTTTTATCTGCCTGTCCTAGAGCTATACCTTTCCCCCAGCACTGGACAGGCTCCTGATCCTTCAAAGGGATGCCGCCTCATTAATATTAATGAGGCGGCTCTCGATCTTTACAGCGTGATTGGTGCTTACATAAACTCTTTTTTTCTTTTACCTGGTTGCTTCTTCCCTCGTACTAGGTTCCCCGGTCCCTCTCTCACTTCCCAACAGGACCGGGATCAGTGGAGAGGCACACCAAAACTGGCCAAAAACAGCCACATGATAATGCGCATGTGCAGAGCTCACCGGCACCGCAGTGCCTCTTACAAAACCAGTGGCTCCACGCTACAGCTCCTCCGGCCCTGCTCTCTCTAGAAACCAGTGTGCAGGCCAGCAGGAGCAACTCAGGAACATGGGCAAGCCAGGAAAATGGGATCTGGACAAAAAAAGAATGGGTGTGACCAAAACCCCTGGGGAAATGAGCCTCTTTCCGCGGTTTTCATGTAAACCCTCAAGGCTAAACTGCCACTAAAAGAAGAGGATGTACCACAGTGATATACTGGGGGAACAAAATAGGGTCACACTTCATTTAGATATTACCATAAATGCCCCACTCCTCACGCCCTCCACATGTGGCAGCAGACACAGTAGTAGAAGTCTTTTTCTTCATTTTCAGTTACATTACTGTATTTACAGCCCAATCACCACCGCCACCAACAAGGCACAGTATTATCAACATACGAGTCGCATGGAAATTTTACTCTGCTGGTGAAGCTTCCGTGAAATGGCCAAAAAAATTCACATTCACGGAGTTTTGTGAAGTTTTGCCTGCCCTCAGCATTTTTGACTACAGCTGAAATCACAAAGCTTCAGGTGAATTCTGCCATTCGTGGGCAAAACTCTGCACTTCGTGGCGAAATTCTGCATTTCGCGACTTGCTACAACTTTATAGATTAATTCCTGGAACAAATTTCAGAAACTTTGCACATCTCTATTTACAAACCCCCCCAAACACACACACAGCAGTACTGGCAACAAAATAAATAACTCCCTCCTTTTCAATAAGGAAAGCAGCAGCAATGCTGGCACATCAAGAAAGCTGCCAGCACTTACTGGTTTGAAGATCTGTTCTCTCTCTTTCTGAATCATCTCTCTCACTGCAGCCTGGGTCCTCAAGAAATGTCACCCTATGCCACCGCTGCCTTGCCGCCTCCAGTCCTATTGTACTGTATGCCCCTGACAGTTTCTCCTGTTTCCAGCATGCAGTCTCCTCTTATTTCTTTAGTTTTTGTTTACTGGGTAAGTGCACTAGACACAAATTGCCTATTTTCAGAGATGACCTGGGAGACAGCTGCAGGATTATACAGAATTATGGATAACTGGGCAAAGTACAAAAGAAATGACTAAAGACAAATTACATGTGGTACAACAAGGTAAGCGAAGTACAAGAGGTTACAGCAGGATTAAACAGTATTATACATAATCAGGCACTATACAAAAAAGGCATATGTAAGGACCTATTACATGTAGTGTAACAAAATAAATAAAATGCAAGAGTAACACAGCAGAGCCAAATATTCTTAGAATAAACAGAATCAAGAGTATAAATGCTTAGATAATGTGGTTAGGTCATGCATATAATCCTTAGGTTTAAAAGGTGTAACCCCTAGGTGGTGCTATCCCAAGGGCTACTACCCCTGCCTGCTTGGCTAGTAGCAGGTTAAGGGGCCTGAGTTCTGAAACGGGTGCCTCCACCCAGAGGTCAGGGATGGTAGTGGCCAAACTAGCTGGGCACAGCCCTCTGGGACACTGTAACCCCCCTCTTTCCCTTCTAGTGGCCAAAATAGTACACAATAATTACTTTCACAATGCCACTGATATACTTTGCAAATACCCACACAGTTTGCACTTACCACCAGGGCTGGCTTCTCCAGTTCGACCCTGGGGACCCCCTGTAAAACAAGGTTAGACAGAGCCAATGGTAACAGTACAATACTTCGAGCACAAACTGGAACCACAGTCTGGTTAAATGCAGAAGAAGGTAGACCTGATTTATTCAGGGGATTTGAACATGGAAGGGGGTAATAGGTTAATTAGCTTAATTGCTGTATCAATCACAGAGCTGTGCATGCAGTCAGAGTCCCTAACACAGCCACACTCTCTGGGTACCCAGATGGAGGAAAGGTGGGCTAGCCAGGACCGTTGCCCGGGGTAGGTTGGCGTTGCAGTTGGTCGGGGCCCTGTGATGAAAAAAACAACTTGCACAACACACTATTTGTAATCTGGAGCCAGATGGCTCAGTTCATGAAGAAAGATAAACAATGAAACAATCAGATGACACACTTAGATTAAACTGTAGGTGCAGGGAGCTATCCTGACAGTTACTCATGATACCCAAGGCTGGACACAGGATGGACGGAAATCGAGACAACAGGTAAACTCTCTGGAGTGCCAGGAGAAGCATGGCCCACATGATTTGCCAAGGCATCATTCCTGTTCAAGTGTGGAGCAGAGAGCTGATCCCTGGGCAGGTCTGTCATCGATGGCTCTTCTCTGTGCAGTGGGGTAGTCTGGCAAGGCCCTCGTGGCAAGGCCCAGCCACATGGGGCTAACTGCGGATTTAGTCTGTTTGGGCAGGCTACAGTTTTCAGCAAGCAGAGCACAGTTCTCAATGTGGGGAAAAAAATCAGGACCCCCTTTCAGTACACAGTACATCTATATGCAAGAAAGTTCCACTGTCCCAGACAAAATGCTCCCAGGTCACAGTCGCTAAGTTCTCTGCTCAAGTCAGAAGTTCTAGAGTGAATGGGATTTCTGGCAGGCCGATCGTCTTCAGCACAATCTTCGGTCCTCCTCAGGTTGAGCCTGATCCCACTCCAGTAGCTTACTTTGAACACACAAAACTCGGATTCAGTCTGATAACATTTCTCTTTCCCTCTTGGAACAGCAGGCAGGTATGCAGGCCAGAAGTCAGGCCTTTTCACAGTTCTCCTGCTCGAAACTATGCAGACTGCTGCTTGATCTATCACGAGCTGCTCCTCTCTCAGCTTCCAACTTAGATCTGCCTAAACAGCAGGCAGCTCGAGGATTTCCTTCTGATCCAAAAGGTTCAGTTGGCTGATTCAACTGTCAGTCAAAGCAAGAGCACCCTCTTTCAGTTGCAAAAAGGTGCCAACAATCCAAAACTACACTTCCCAAGCATTTACTCCACATAGCTGCTAGAAGCAGGCTCCATTTTAGAGTCCCCAAGTACTGATTGGTCCAGTTCGGCAGTTCAGGACCGAAATGGTAGAGATAGGCAGAAACCCCTCACTGCAAAGAAGGCAGGTTAGAACAAACTACAATATCTTTATCACTCTAAACGATTCTCAGCAAATAGTTACATCTTTCAACGGAGCTCCCTCTGCACAATTAGCGATGGCAGAAATGGAGCGATTACCTGGCAGTCCGGGCAGGACTCAAGCATGACAATACTCAGCCCCCTCTTCCAGATTAACTATTACTGCAAACTAGGCAGCTCTTAAAGCGACAGTACACTGAGGCTACACAGGCACTCTTTGGCAATAACATTTAAACGGCTATAGCGCCGAACACCAACCTGGCAGTGAGCATTTAAGAAAGCTCATGGAAGACTTTTCAGGAACCCCCATTTGTAGGGGGATTACAACAGGTAAACATGAAAGCATTTTGTTAAGTACTGTATCTGCAGTATCCTTTACAGAAACCTGCTACTGTAGAGCAATACCATATCTCCTGTAGAATAGTGTTCCAAAGCCCTGGAATTGAACTCGCAAACGCAACATATCCAAGAAGGGACTTCAGTTTAGGGACAGCCAAGAGAGCTTGATTCATAGACCTTAAGAAATATTTATTGTCCTGCGTGTGTAATAGGGTGGCAAAGACAAGGGGCAGTTGGTTTTGCGAAACATTTCCAAAAGCTAAAGTACCTTGTTCTTTTTTTTGCATCTATGTTGGTCCAATGAAAGGTATCAACTCATTTGCTTCTAGATATGCCCCAACATCAAGTCATGCATAAACATGAAGGGGGGGGGGGGCCCCTCAACTTAGTGTACAGGATGCAGTGATGGATGAGGTGGCTGGCTGCCAAGGCAAAGCGGTGACTTTATCATAGGAGACATCCCACTTCCTTTGGGTAGCAGTGAAGCTAGTAGGTGCACAGACAGACACATTATACATGAGTTTTGTTAGCAGGAGACCTCAAGCAATAGCATAGAAACATAGAGGCATAGAATGGGATGGCAGATGGGAAACGTGAAGTCCATTGAGTCTGCCCAGTTGAGACAAACCCCCTCCCATAGCTTGTTGCTTTCCCGAGGATGCCGCACTGTCTGTCCCAAGCTAGCTTAAAAGTCCTGACTGTCTTTGCTTCCACCACCCCTGGGGGGAGGCCATTTCAAGGCTCCACCACTCTTTTGGTGAAGAAGAACTTCCTAATGTTGGTCCTGAACCGGCCACCCTTCAGGCGCATGTCGTGACCTCTAGTCCAGTTGCAGTTAACCTGGAAGAGGTTATTTGTTTGTACCACATTGATACCCTTGTGTTAGAAAGTCTTTATCATGTCACCCCTGTCTCGTCTCTGTTCCAGGGAGTATAAGTTTAGCTGCTGTAGTTGTGCTGCATATGGCTTGTGGAGCATACCCTGCACCATCTATGTTGCCCTCCTCCGTACAGTCTCTAATCTGTCTATATCTTTTATGAGGTGTGGTCTCCAGAAATGGACACAGTATTCTAGGTGAGGCCCCACCAGGGATCTGTACAGGGGCATAATCACCTCTCACGTCCTACTAGTGATGCCCCTCCCTATGTACCCCAGGATGCCGCTAGCCTTTAGTGTCACTTTTACTCATTGCTTGCTAACCTTTGAGTCATCTGAGATGATTACCCCAGATCACACTCCTGTTTGGTTGTGGTCAGCTGCTCACCTCCCAGGTAGTACTTCCCTGCTGGGTTGCATCTTCCCAGGTGCAAAACTTAACATTTCTTAGCGTTGAACTTCAACTGCTAGTTTCTTGATCATGTTTCTAATTTCTTTAGGTCAGGTTCCATCCTTTGTACCCCTTTGGCTGTGTCTACCCTGTTACAGAGCTTGGTGTCATCTGCAAACAGGCACACCTTCCCATCCAGTCCATTAGCGATGTCGCTGACGAATATGTTAAATAGAATTGGTTCCAGAACCGATCCTGATTGTACACTGCTAGTTACCATACCCTCTTCTGACAGAGTGCCATTTACCATTACCCTCTGGGTCCTTCTGTCTAGCCAACTTGAGATCCAGTTCACTGTTTTAAGCCCAATGCCCATGATCTCCACTTTGTTGATCCATCTCCTGTGAGGGATGAAGTCAAAGGTCTTGCTGAAATCCAGGTACACAAGAAGAAGAATCAGCATTTATATAGTGCTTAATAATACATCCAAAGTGCTTTACAAGCAATGCTAGACTGGTAGTGAAGTGGCTGAATGTGTGGTGGCGGTCATATCGCACATCATCACCCATAATTGCATGAACCGGTTTATGGGAAGGGGAATGTTGCCCAGGACACCGGGAATGTTCCCTACTCCTTGCGAAGAGTGCCCTGGATTCTTTTACTTCCACCTGGACACCCACCAGGACAACACCAGGATGGGCAGAAGGGACCTTGGTTTAACATCTCATCTGAAGGACGGCACACCCCAGCAGTACAGCACCCCCCAATACTGCACTCGAATGCCAGCGATTTTTAGGTGCAAGTCCAATCCCGGTGTGGGACAAGAACCCACAACCTTCTGGTCCAGAGGCGGATGTGCTACCAACTGAGCCATGCTGACACCTCAACCACAACATCAACCACACCACCTTGGTTTACCGTTTGGGTAACCCACACGAAAAATTTTATCATATTAGTCTGGCAGGACCGACCTGCTGTGAAGCCATTCTGCTTTGGGACTAGTTGCCCACTGGCTTCCAAGAATGCTACTATCCTCACCTTTAACAGGGACTCCATTAGTTTCCCTACTATTGAGGTAAGGCTGGCTGGACAGTAGTTTCCCCCTTCTTCTCTGCTCCCAGTCTTGTGGAGGGACACCTCTGTAGCTCTTTTCCAGTCTTCAGGGAACTCTCCACTTTCCAAAGATTTGTTGAACAATTTGCCAGTGAGGCGGCCAGCTCCTCTCCAAGTTCCTTCAGAATTCTTGGTTGAATTCCATCCGGCCCCATTGCTTTGTCCACATTTAATTTATTGAGTTCCTCTGGGACTCTTTGTTGTGATACTGGACTTGTGTCTGCTCCCCCTTCCAACATGGTGCTCCTTCTTGCACAAGGCAGGACCCTTGCCGCTTTCTTTCTGCATGAAAACTGAGCAGAAATAATCATTCAGGATGTCCACTTTCTCCCCATCATCCTCTGCATGCAGACCTTCCTTTTTTGTTAATCTGACAATTTCCCCCTTGCTCTTCCTGTTTTCCCTTATATACCTATAGAAGGTCTTGTCACCCCTTATCACCCCCTTCGCTATCCTTTCCTCAATCTGTGCTTTCACAAACCTAAGTGCTTTCCCAGTCTCGATAAGTTTTTCTTTGTATAATTCTCTTTCTCTGTCACTTTTAGACTCCTTATACAGTACCTCCTGATGGCTTTTTTCTATGCTCTTATTTTAGATCTTACTTCCTTGGTGAACCAGAGTGCAGTTCTTCTCCTTTTGGTTTTGCTAACCTGCTTGGTACAGTGAGATGTGACTAAGGTTCTTGCTTCTTTTAATTCCTTCCAGCTTTGTTCTACTCCCCCTTCCCCCCAGCAACCAAGAATATTTTTAATACATTTTTTCATTTTGGAGAAATCTGCTTTCCTGAACTGAAGGACTTTTAGACTAGAGTGACTCGTTTCCTCAGATTTGTTTACAGTGAACCATACAGTCCTGTGATTGCTAGACCCCAGATGGCTTTCCACTTCTATGCCCGAAACCCTGTTACTATTTGAGAGTACCATGTCCAGGACTGCCCCTCCCTAGTGGGTGTTTTCACCAACTGAGTTATCCGGCTGCCCTCAGTGCTATCAGGAATTCCTTGCTCCTTACTGAAGATGCCATGAAAGAGTCCCATTCCACATCTGGCAGACTGAAATCACCGACCAGCAATATCTCTCCCTTATCTGCCATCATTAAGATGATTTCTGGAATTTCTTTGTCTTTTTCTATCTCCTGAAATGGGGGCCTGTAGATCACTCTGACCCTGATGGGGGCCTTGCTTCTGGGTCTGATAGTAATCCATAGGGCCTCAGCCTCACTATGAGTCCCTTGAATCTCTGTAGCCCTGATCCCTTCTTTGACATAGATGCCCCCCCTTTTCCCCTTTCTGTCCCTTCTGAGCAGGTTGTATCCTGGGATGGCAACATCCCAACTGTGGTTCTCATTGAACCACATTTCCATTACAGCTTCCCAGCCCAGGTCTGCTTCTGCCATTGTGGCAGTAATATCTGGGATCTTATTTACCAGACCGCGAGCACTGACGTACATGGCCCTCCACCCCTTGTTCCTGATGCTGCTCACGAGGTTGCTTGTTCCCTTCTTGCCTTTCCTGTGTTTCAGGAAAGATCTACTTTGGGTTGAGAGTTTTGTGTCCTCTACGACACTCACCTTTGTTTGTCCTGCTGGAAAATCGATAGCTGATTGTGGAGGGGCAACTGTTTCCCCGTGGTAAGCAATGGGTTGCAGGGCACTCTCCCCATCCACTAGTTTAAATGATCCATATACACATTGAACTTCTGGCTTATCTCACTAACCCACTCTTTTGTTAGATGATGGCCATCGAACTTAAAGAACTCCCTCTCCCAGAAGTTCCTCCAATCTCTTACGAAAGGTGTCCCCTTTCATGACATCACCCCATATTTTTTGTTGAACTATTTTCCTCCTACCCCCACTCTCAGAGCTCCACTTCCTCAGGAGTCGCCAATGGTGCCAGCCTTGCCCCTCCTCGACCTACCTGATCCTATGGGTGAACCTCCATGGAGCCATGGCTAGGTAACACCCTATATGGGTGAGTATTATTGAGCGGTTCAATATGAGTGACTCAATAATCCTCTTCCATGTAGAGCGAGTAGGAAAAAAAGAGCACTGAATAGGTATAGTGAGTGTAGCGCTGAGAGATACACACTACACTCATGAGAAAGGGGATAAAAATATTTTTTTGGCCTAGCCCTGCTGAGCTGGCCATGTGGTGTAGTAGCTTGAGCCACTGCCCCTGGAGCCTGTGGTGTTGGGTTCGGATCCCAGTACAGGTGAAGATTTTGCTGCCAGGGGGAGTTTCTATTTTTGCCTAAGTCCGCTCCCCCTGGAGTTGAGAACTGTTATTTTGGGGGGTGGGGGGCTTGCTCCCACAAAGGGGGGTGCCGGGGTGTAGCTCCCTGCAAAAAACAAAAGAAGTAGTTTATTTCAGAGGACCATCGCTGTTTGTGGTGATCTCTCTAAATCCTAGTCGCCCTTTTGACATTGGTGGTTTTGCGTCACTCTCTGTGAGCAGCACAATAAGGGACTCTCCCTTATCACATAAATCCCCGTGATTATACCCCCCCCCCAGGTGGGTATGAGTTGGGACCCTTCAGCCAGAGATTCTTCTTGTCTTGTCAGGCACCCAATGGCAGGACAGGCAGGCGGGAGTCTTGAGCTTGCACTAGTGCTCCATCTCTCCGGCGCTCTGAGAGCCATTTTCTGTTTTTCCTGTGGGCGTGATGTGCACTCAGATGTCAAGGCATGAACGCCGATTTCCATCATGCCCCAACCCCTCTGAATGGTTCGGACACTTTTTATGCCTCCGGCTTCCACCAGAGGCCAGCCAAGCACTGAGCCTCACCCCCTCTTCCTCCCAGAAAAGGCAAGCAGTCCCCTGGATGCTCAAGCCTCCTCCTCCCAGCTGGCCTTCTGTCTGCCAGGCTCATTCCCAAACCTATGTCGATGGTATGCAAACAGTAGAGCTACCACTGTGCCAGGAGGCTGGTGACACCACCCCTTTAGCCAGGTATTTATTTCTTTAATTTCCCTTTCCCTGATTTTCTGCCTGCCTTCTCCTTTTTCCCATACAGGCAGAATTTCAGAGAAGGCAATACGGATGAAAGAGAAGGTAGTTTGTCTCCCAGCCTGGTAAGATGCTTTTTAGTCTCTTCCATGGACCTTCTGATGAGGCCATTTGTCCCTAGATGGATAAGGATATCTGTGCCTTCCCCTGCCCTATGCATGATTTTGACAATATGGTCAGTGTCCCTCCATGCGGATGCTCTGGGGAGACATCTGACCACTGCCCTCGGTTGTCCATCCTCGAATCATGGCGTCCCCTAAGATTATTAGTTTTTTCCTGGCATTCCTCCTTTTGGCTACAGTACGTCTTGGTTTATTGGTGTGGTTTATGCTGTGGTGGTTACAGACTTGCTACATCCTCTGCCACAGTATCCAACTCAGATGTCAGAGGAAAGAACCTATTGGTAATTTGTATCGGATGCTTATGGTCCTTGTGCTTGCCAAGATTGTTTGCTGCAGCATTTGTCCTACCACTGCCAATCACCTGCAAACCCCCTGGCTGACTTTTCCTCTGTGGTAGGGGTGCGCCAGGTCGGAAGTGGTTGTGTGGTGGGGAGTTGCTGCCATGACTGCCTCTTTGCAGCTTGATGTCGAGGTGAATAATTTCTGCCTATGCCATTTAGAGCTGCGTCCTTAGGTCCCTGAGTGCCCAGCATGTAGGGCAGTGGCCTATATTTTGGATGAAAGTCCTAAAGAATAGTGCACCAAAGTGCCTATAGTTAATGATGTCCATTGTCAACAAGGCTGACATGGTTTGTGGACAAAAAAGCACTTGAATCTAAGTGGACGTAAAAGCACTGGAATTTTTATTTTGTTTATTTATTTTTTTATGCATGTATTTATTTTTCTTTAATATAACTCCTAGTATACGCTTGAAGGGTAGGGTTGGATTTGTGGTTCCTGCCCTTACAGGACACCCTTAGTGTCAATCAATGTATTGCCTATAAATAACCGGAACAGGGAGTGAGGGTGGGTGGAAAGAGTGCCTGTTACACTGTCCCTCGATTACACTGTCACCTGATGTAGAAACATAGAAACATAGACTTTGATGGCAGATAAGGACCACTTGGCCCACCTGATCTACCCATTTCCCTACCTACTGGATAAGCTGCAGAGTCTAGTTAACAAGCAGCCTACTTCTTGCCACCCCCACTACAATTGCCTTATGTCTGTCCCATGCATGTTTGAATTCCCCCACTGTTTTAGACCCAACAACCTCCCCAGGAAGGCAGTTCCATGCATCCACCACTCTCTCTGTAAAAAAAAAATGTCCTCACATTACCCCTAAGCCGCCCTCTCTATCTTTAAATTGTACCCCCTTGTTCTTACACATCTCTTTTTCTGAAAGATGCTACTCTCCTGGACTTTGTTGATTCCCTTGAGGTACTTGAAAGTTTCTATCATGTCCCCCCTGTCCCTCATTTCATGAAGGGTATACATATTAAGCTCTCTCAATCTCTCTTCATATGGTTTCTGATGCAGACCCTGCACCATTTTAGTTGCCCTTCTCTGGACTGCTTCCATCTCGTATATGTCCTTGCGTAGATGAGGTCTCCAAAACTGCACACAGTACTCCAGGTGGAGTCTCACCAACTGTCTGTACAGAGTGATAACAACTTCCATTTTTATGTTGCTTGCACGCATGTGCAAGAAACATAGTGCCATCATCAGAGATTTTGGAGATGTGTCACCTCCTTCTCCAATTCAGTCAGTGAGCTGGCAGGCGTGGCCCCTGTAAGCCAATGCATTTTGGAGCTGTCTATGACACGCTCCAAAATGCAGTGGCATACAGTTGAAAGGGGGAGCTACGCCCAGTGAGCACCGATAAGCATAGCTCCCTCAGACGCAGGCGTGACGCCTCGTGACGTCCTGTAGCCGACGGAGTGCCCAACCGCCGGGCTGAGCTGCTGTCTCCCCACCCCCATAGCTGGTTGCCATGCTTGAGCCCACCCCAGCATGGCAATCACTTATTTGGCTGATGGGGTGCCCAATCCGTCGGCTGAACGCCCCCCAGGCTGGTGCCACGCTGGGAGCCACCCCAGCGTGGCAATCACTTATTTGACCAACGGGGTGCCTAATCCCATCGGCTGAACGGCCCTCCTGTTTTGTGCCATGCTGGAGCCCACCCCAGCATGGCAAACAGTCCCATTGAAGTCTTTTTTTTGTTTTAACCCTGTAAACAAAACGGTCCCACGGCGTGTCTCCCGAACCCCTCCCACAACCCGCACCCTCCCACTGCACCCAGCCTCCCACACCCTCACCCCATACTACCTCGGACTCTGGTGCGACGATCTTCGTGGACCGGGAACACGCCTGCACTCTTCAAAGCCGACCGTGAACTGAGGAGATGCCGTAAGCTGTATAATGGGCTAGATAGAGGGGTTCAACTTTTGCATATCTCAGGCATTTTTGGGAATATTTGCAAATTTTCAACATGGGGTTTTGGACCCTTCTCATGAATGATGTCACTGTCCTTGGCGTTATTCAGGCTCGAAGGTGATTTTCACGCAGTGACTGTGCAGTGACTGCGAATCACCTTGGGCCAGAATACCACCATGACAGTGACATCATTCATGAGAAGAGGTCCAAACTCCATGTTGAAAATTTTGTCCAAAATTCCAAAATGACTGTATTATTGAGCGTGCTATGCAGTTCCTACGCAGGCTCGTAAGTTCATAAAATTTCAATATTTTCACTCCAGATTTTCAACATTGCCATTTTTCCACACCTTCTTATGAGTAGTACAGCTGTCATTTTTCACATCTCACCCAAAATGTGTTTTCCGCCTTGTAGCGTAGAATGGCACAGTCGGTTGTGCGAAATCAATGTACAGGACAAATTAAGAAAATCACAGTGACACTGTTCATGAGCAGAGGTCTTAAAATGGCTATGTTGAAAATTTGGTGAAAAATTCCTAAAAATGACGGTGTTTCACGAGTGTCGTTGCACAGTTCCACGCGCAGCTCATAGGTTCGCGAATTTTCAATATTTCCACTCCAGATTTTCAACATTGCCATTTTACCCACACCTCCTTATGAGCAGTACAGCTGTCATTTTCACATCCCGCCCAAAATGTGTTTCCGCCCATGTAGCGCACAATGGCGCAGTCGGTGTGCAAACTCAATGTATGGGACACATTAACAAAATCACACTGACACTGTTCATGACCAGAGGTCTTAAAATGGCTATGTTGAACATTTTGTGACAAATTTCCTAACGATGACTGTTTTAGAGCGTGCGTTGCACAGTTCCTACGCACGCTCGTAAGTTCGCAAATTTTCAATATTTGCACTCCAATTACTTCCAAATACCTAAACAGCACATAGAAGCAAGCAACATTCGGCATTGACAAATGCTTGTTCTACTTGTGATGCCCTTCCTATGCATCCCAGTATCCCCTGGTTCTCCTTACTGACTTCTCACATTGCTTACCCACCTTTAGGTCATCTGATATGACTACCCCAGATCCCTTTCCATTTTTGTTGTTGTTTGTACCTCCTGCTATTATGTACCCTTCTCCTGGGTTTTTGTTTCCCAGGTACATTACTTTGCACTTCTTTGCATTGAATCTAAGTTGCCATATATCTGACCATTCCTCCAACCTTGCCAAGTCCCTTCTCATCCATTCTAACCCCCCCCTTGTGTATCAACTCTGCTACAGATCTTTGTGTCATCTGCAAAGAGGCATATCTTTCCCTCCAGACCCTCTGCAATGTCACCTATAAAGATGTTAAAGAGGACTGGACCCAGTACTGAGCCCTGAGGTACTCCACTAGTAACCCCCCTTTTTCGGAATGTGTTCCATTCACTATTACCTTCTGTGTCCTGTTGTGCAGCCGGTTTGCTACCCAGGCTACCACCCCGGGACACACTTCCAGGCTGGCTAACTTGATTATTAATCTTTTGTGCGGGACTGTGTCAAATGCCTTGCTAAAGTCTAGGTAGGCCATATCCACAGCCCCTCCCTGGTCTATTGCTTTGGTCACCCAGTTGAAGAAATCAATTAGATGTGGTGCCAGATAGGATGGCTACTTGTAAAGTTACAGCTGCTGCTGTAAATAACTGCTTTGTCTTGGCTGCTGATTTAGTTTACAGCCTGGTTCCAGCAGCCTGTGATGTTACAGCCCTACGATCAAACTTGCAGCGTGGAGTTCAGCTGCCGGTGAGTTTAGTCTGTTAAACTCTATTTGCCTACTGCTGCTGCCTAGAAAGTGATTGAAAACGTTAGCTCAACAAGTATGGCTGTAGCTGTCAGTATCCCCAGACCCTGCTCAGATGAAACACCACAGCCTAAAATGGTGCTTGCAGCTTGGGCCATATTTATGCCTCCAAGAGCACGAATTCAAATTTGGCACCCACTCCAACCTCACTGATTGGTCGATGCCACAGTGACACTCCTGTTTCACTGCCCCCCATTTACACTATCCCCTGATGTAGTGCCAGATAGGATGGCTGCTTGTATAGTTAAAGTCTTTGTTGTAGCTGCTGCTGTAAATAACTGCCCTGTCTTGGCTGCTGATTTAGTTTACAACCTGGTTCCAGCAGCCCGTGATATTACAGCCGTATGATCAAACTTGCAGCTTGAATTTCAGCTGCCGGTGAGTTTAGCCTGTTAAACTCTGTTCACCTGCTGCTGTTGCCTAGAAATGGATTCAAAATGCTAGCCCCACATGCCAGACATGCAATGTAAGGTTCTAGCTGATTCTAAAGGATAGTCCAAGCATAGTATTAATGCATTTGCACATTTTAGACAAATGAAGGGGGAAGTCAAAGAAAGGATCCAAGGAGACGCCCAAATAATTAAAAGATGTCAGGATGGTGTCATGCATACCAGAGATTGATATGGGGACAACAACTTCAGAGTTTAGGAGGAAAGATGAATAGCAATAATTGAGTTTTGGCAACATTTAACATCAGTTAATTTTGTGTTATCCAATTCTGCACTGCCTGTAAATCAGTGGAGAGCATAATCACTAATGTTATTCAGACATTCTAAAAGTATCAAATCACCTGCATAAAGAATTAGCATGTAATGGGAGGGGCACCTGTGGAGGTTATTGATGTGCAGGAAGAAGAGTAATGGGCCTGAAATCGAACCTTGTGGTATTCCAATAGTAGTTGGGGCAGGCTCAGAGAAGAAGTCCCCAAGTCTGACCATTTTATGTCTTTTTTCATTACTTAATTTCTGAACCAGGTGAGGGCAGCTGTGGATGAACCTTGAATGCTAAGTTTAATATGAAGTAGAAAATGATTCACTAGATCAAACACTTTGGTTAAGTCTATAAAGACTGCACCAGTGAGGTTATCTCTATCTATGGCAAAAGGAATCTTGTTGGTGAAAATGAGGAGGGCGGCCCTGGTACTATGTTTACTCTGAAAGCCATGTTTGTGGGAGAACTGTAAATTTGTATGTGTTAGGTAGCCAGAGAGCTGATCTGAGACTAATTTTTATGTTTGCTTGCACGCATGTGCAAGAATCATAGTGCCATCATCAGAGATTTTGGAGGTGTGTCACCTCCTCCTCCAATTCAGGCAGTGTCCTGGGAGGCGTGGCTCCTGTAAGCCAATGCAGTTTGGAGCTGTCTATGACACGCTCCAAAATGCAGTGGCATACAGTTGAAAGGGGGAGCTACGCTTGAGTGAGCAGCTATAAGAAGCTGCTCACGCGCAGCTCCCCCCCCAGCCGCAGGCATGCGCGCTCCGCATGCAGTGTATAGCCGACGGGATGCTGCATCGCCTCCCCCAGTAGTTGGTGCCACGCTGGGAGCCCACCCCAGTGGGCAATCAGTCATTTTGCCGATGGGGTGCCCAACTCGCCAGCTTAACGCCTCCAGTCCTTGTGCCACACTGGGAGCTCACCCCAGCGTGGCAAACGGTCCCACGATGTCTTTTTATGTTTTGTACCTGCAAGACAAAAACGGTCCAGCAGTGCATCTCCCAACCCTCCCACAACCCGCACTCCACACACTGCGCACTCAGCCTCCCCACACCCCTTCACCCATACTTACCTCGACCGCGCGACGATCTTCGTGGACCGGGAACACGCCTGCACTCTTCAAAGCCGACCGGGCTAACTGAGGAAATGTAGGTAAGCTGTATAATGGCTAGATAGGGGTTTCAACTTTATTAGATATCTCAGTTATTTTGATGTAATTCACCAATCAGTGTTTTTGGGATTCTTCTCATGATGATACATTGAAACATGAGGTACCGACGTCTGGCTGGTGATTACGCAGTGACTGCGCGTAAATCACCGGGCCCGAATACCGCCATGACAGTGACATCATTCATGAGAAGGGGCCCAAACCCCATGTTGAAAATTTGGTGCCAAAATTCCAAAAAATGACTGTTTAACGAGCATGCGTTGCGCAGTTCCTACACAGGCTCGTAAGTTCGCGAAATTGCAATATTTTCACTCCAGATTTTCAGCATTGCCATTTTACCACACCTTCTTATGAGTAGTACAGCTGTCATTTTTCACATCTCACCCAAAATGTGTTTCCGCCCATGTAGCGCAGAATGGCGCAGTCAGTGTGCGAAATCAATGTATGGGACAAATTAAGAAAATCACAGTGACACTGTTCATGAGCAGAGGTCTTGAAATGGCTATGTTGAAAATTTGGTGAAAAAATTCCTAAAAATGACTGTTTTATGAGTGTGCGTTGCGCAGTTCCTACGCACGCTCATAGGTTTGCGAATTTTCAATATTTCCACTCCAGATTTTCAACATTGTCATTTTTCCACACCTTCTTATGAGTGGTACAGCTGTCATTTTTCACATCTTACCCAAAATGTGTTTTCGCCCATGTAGCGCACAATGGCACAGTCGTTGTGCGAACTCAGTGTATGGGACACAATAAGAAAATCACAGTGTCACTGTTCATGAGCAGAGATCTTAAATGGCAATGTTGAAAATTTGTGAAAGAATTCCTAAAATGACTGTTTTACTGAGTGTATGCTGTACAGTTCCCACTTCACGTCAGAGGGTTTGCGAATTTTCAATATTTCCACTCCAGATTTTCAACATTGCCATTTTTCCACATCTCCTTATGAGCAGTACAGCTGTCATTTTTCACATCCTGCCCAAAACGTGTTTCCCATGTAGCGCATCAATGGCGAGTCGGTGTGCAAACTCAATGTATGGACACATTAACAAAACCACAGTGACACTGTTCATGAGCAGAGGTCTTAAAATGGCTATGTTGAAAATTTGGTGAAAAATTCCTAAAAATGACTTTTTACGAGCGTGCTGCTGCACAGTTCCTATGCATGCTCGTAAGTTTGCAAATTTAATATTTTCACTCTAGATTTTCAACATGTCCATTTTATTAAACTTCCTTATGAACAGTACAGCTGCAATTTTTCATATGTCACCTAAGTGTGTTATCGCACATGTAGCGCATAATGGTGCTGTTGGTGTGCGAAAGCAATGTTTAGGACAGATTAAGAAAATCACAGTTACACTGTTCATGAGCAGAGGTCTTAAAATGGCTATGTTGAAAATTTGGTGACAAAAGTCCATAAAATGACTGTGTTACGAGTGAGCATTGTGCAGTTTCCACGCATCCTCGTTAGTTCATGACTGTAATATTTTCAGTCCAGATTTTCACTAGTGGCATTTTTCCACACTTCCTTATGAACAGTACAGCTGCCATTTTTCACAACATGGCCGAAGTGTGTTTTCACACTTTCAGTGCAGAGATGTGTGGTCGCTGTGGGAAATCATTGTTCGGCACAGATAAAGAAAATCACAGTGACACTATTCATGATCGGAGGCACCAAAATGCCTGAGTTGACAATCTGCTATAAAAAATCCCCAACCTAATTATATTACGGGTGTGCGTTGCACAGTTTCTACGCACGTCGTGACTTCACCATTTTTAAATATTTTACTACACATTTGCAACATAGCCATTTTTACACCTCCCATGAAAGAGTACAGCTGTCATTTTTACATCCTGTTTGAATATTTTTGCACCTGTGGTGCTAAATGCCATGTCACTGTGCATAAGCAGCTGGCTACCAAACTGATATTCCCCCTGTTCATGAGGTGGGGTCACAAAACAAACATGTTGAAAATTTGGAGTGAAAATACCAACGAATGCCTGAGGTATTAGGCTTTTCAACTAAATTGCCCAACCCTCTAGAGAATGACAGGAATCAGGGGTGTGACTTGGGATTCTTGCCTGTGATGCTCATACCATTCCACACCCTGCAGTCACTGAGAGGCATCGAGGTATGCCTTGGACTCTTCGGCCCCAAACTTCACCCCATTCTCCTATATCGCACCCATCTCACCATATTTCGTAATGAAATGGGGTGCGCATAAGGGCCAAAGACCCCAAGGAACACGTGACACTTGTCAGTCTCTGCAGAGTGGGGTGTGGTGAAATGGCGTGGCCGTTATGCCTGATTACCCAAACGCACACCCCAATGCCTGTCACTCTCTGCAGGGTGGTGGTGGGGTTGGCTTCAGTTCAATACTTCACTGCCATTCCTATTACGCAGCTCTGTAACTTCTACACTACCACTGCCAATGCCAGCAAGCAAACATTCGGCATTGACAAATGCTTGTTTCAAGAATCTTGCTTAGCACTGGCAGATTGTAATGGGTCTTAAATTCTTAATACATTTAGGGTCACCTTTCTTAAAAGACAGAGACTAGATGGGACAATTTCCAGCCATCAGGTACTGAGCCAGAGACTATTGACATATAAGGTATTCTGGTGTCCACTGGCTAGTTGGTGAAGCTTGGAAGCTATACTATCTGCACCCATAGATTTAGACACAGGGATCCAAGAAAGGAGTTTCTGTACCTCAGATACCCTGACCACCTTGAGGTAGAAGGATGGAATACACAGGGAATCATCAGCCAATGGAGGATAATCAAAGTAGGGCATGGACGATGGTGGCAGAAATGACCCAGTATACATGGAGAGACCACTGAGGTGGCACTAGCTATGGTAGACAGGTTATTGCAGTTCACACCCTTGATGACCACATCGGGCAAAATGTGATTATTAGCCTGACCCAGGGTTTGTATGATACATTTCCAAAAGTGTGTGTGCTTGTGTGTTTTGGGGGGGGGGGTACCAGTAGTAGAATCAAGGAGTTTTTTTTGCAATAGATTCTCTTATCTGTTGTGTAGCCCTTTTACACTCTGACCTTAATTGCCTATACTTTTCCCAATCAGAGATGTTCCTAGAGGCCTCATACTTCAACGCTACTTTTCTTAGTCTGTAGAACAAACTTGCTTCTTTCATTATAAGAAGGGTTAATTGCACTGTTACCAAATGACTATAGTCCTCCCTGGTACCATTGTTGAAAGAGACAGAGCACATCCACTGATAATCTCTATCCCTTTTAACAAAACTAGTATGAAGGAATATAGCCATTTGATAACAGTACTTTTAACCTTTATTGTACTGAACGGAGCAAATCTGTCCATAACGCTAAGAAAAGTAATTTTGAGGTATGAACTGGCTCACCTGACATTGTCAGTGGCCCAAAAGAAAATCCACTCCACATTAAAGAGTTCAGCCACAAATTAACCAAGATTCAAATTGGAATAATATCGGGAGCCTGTCGTTCTTTGAGGTGATGAAAGAAATTTGACCTTTCACACAAAATAAATGGAAGAATGATCATAAGCTGAGTAAGGAAACACATGTAATAGGATGATTCTGTCTGATCTAGGGGTGCCGATCCACTCAAGGAGGGTAGCAGTGCTACCATTATTAGAAAGCCTAGTCTGTTCAGTAATTTTTTGTGAGAGATTCGGTACTCATACATTCTTCCATCTTTGTGCACTTTTTACTAAACAAATTGAGGTTGACATCCCCTAGTATAGTGAATTCATTACCACTGGTTGCTGAACCAAACACATTGATACATTTGGAGAAGGCATTAATACCACCGGCTCTACCATGCCGGCATGACAAAAAAGATTGCGACTGGCATTACAGCGATGGGCTGGCTCCATGTCAACCGCAAGTTGCAGTTGGCATGGAGCTACACAGTTTGGATCTGTTTTTTACATCCGGGGACTTTGCCCCCTGAACACCCTGCACCCCCCCCAAACTAAAGAATTCTAACTCCAGATTGGAGTTAGTTCGAGGAGGATGCAGGTTGGGGAAGTGGTTGCTCCTTCCAACGGCACTTCACGCAGCATGGCGCTGTTCTGACATCGATGCAGTTGCCATAGAACAAATGGCGCGTTAGGTGGCATACCAATACCACCTACAGATAGGATATACACACAGAACAGATGCAGTTTTTTTTTTAGCATCACTTAATAGAAGAACAACATGACAGTGTTCCAGGCTCATGTTGCAGAGCCGGAGACAGCAGTGATATTAAATGATCTTTAAAATAGAACAATATACCACCCCATCTCCAGCCCAGGTCTGTTGTTCTTTATATAGTTATAACCAGGTAGAACACATAGCATATCAGTAGTGTCCAGTTTAAGATAGGTTTCTGAGACCTCAAGGACATCAGGTTGATAGTGCTGAACCCAGGAAGTTAATTCGTTTAGTCTGAGAAGAAGGTTGCTTATATTAAGGTGGGCCACTTTAAGACCTTTAACACCACTCCAAGAGGTAAGGGTAGGATTTGGCTACCATGACAGGGCAGGGCCAGGATTAGGTTCCATATCCCCAGCTGGAAGAAGCTGTAAAAACAAAGAAAATTATGGGGCAGAACCTCAGGTATTTGCCATTGAAATTGAAAGCTTGATAATATCTTTTTACTGGAGAGATTTTTTAAGAACAAGATGGGGGAATAACATATAAGCCACCCAGAATTACTGGCTTGTAACAAGTACATTAGACATCTCAAAGTGGGAGCTGCAACAGTGACCAACTTCAGGTCAGTTAGCAAAAGGCACAGTGTCCATTACAAGGAACAAACAGACCAGGAAACCTATCGCAGTAATAACCAAGCATGGAAGAGATATTCTAAGAGAGGATATGAGCATTGTGTATGAGCATTGTGTATATACAGTGTGAATACCTAGGATGATCACTTCAAAAAGAACAAACCATGACTGGGGTGCAAGGATTACAATACAATAATGAGAAAAGCAATTAGCTTCTCTGGTATTGAGTAAACTCAGACACCTTAAAGTGAGGGCTGTCAGTAAAATGGGACTGGGACCTCACCAATATCTGATATGTTCAGATAACTTTAGATGAGGGCTGACAGTAAAATAAAAACATTGACCTCACCAATGTAAATTAGGTTCAGATAACTTAAAACTGAGGGCTGACAGCCTGCCCTGTGGTGTGGATGGTAGAGGCACTGTGCGCCTCTTTACCTCCCACCACGCCATTGACCAGAGTTTGGAAATGAGCTCGGGCTGCAGGGGTCGACCTATGGGAGAGGATCAAGCGTCAGGAGGACTGCTGTACTCTGCATGGGTGGGAAGGTTTGCTGTCTCAATCCTGTGGCTGCCCCCATGTGGAGACCTGAGTGTAGTGCTAGTGTACAACTGCCAAGAAGGGACAGGCTGTGGTCTTGTGACATACATACACCTCCACGCATGCACACTTACATTGCAGCAGAGAGACCCAGGAGAACATGGACAATAATGGTGGACTTAGCTCCATGAAGTTCCACCACCCACCCACCCCAGCCACAGCTGCCTCCTGGACCACCGATCCACACTGGATGATGAAGATCCAGGTGGAGGTGGATGGCCCTCCCTTTCCTGACATCACTGTAGTGGGCAAGCCATGTGGTTCATTAGATACAGGTGAGTTGCAAGGGAGGTGGTGGCTTGTCGAGGGTGGGGCAGAATGGACTGGAGTAGACTCTGCCGAAGTCTGCCAGGGAAGAAAACAACATGGAAAAAAGAAAAAAAATATAAGGGCTGACAGTAGTGTAAAACATAGATCCCACCAATATAGGATAGTTTTAGATAATATAGAAATGGGGGTTGATAAGTAATTGCACATGCATTGCAGAGGAAGACATAGCCTAGGCAGGCAGTAAACAATACATATGTACCCTGTAACCTTCACAATCAGCTGAGACTATGCTGTTCAATTATAGTCTATAACATGTCCAACTGACTCACCTACAGGCCAGATAATGACGAACCTGTAGTTTTAAAGAACGACAGCATGGCCAGCTGCTGGATGCTCCCATGGATGATGCCCATGGTAGATGCCAGAGAAAATCCATGTACCCTTTGTGCTGGGGTCTTTAGTGCTCCAGACTGCAGTACTGAGGACCACTTGATAGGAACTGTTAAGAAGTGGGAGATAACACCACCCACAAACAGCCCAATTGCCTGATGTTCTCAGGTCCCAATTCTAGAGGGGTTGCTATGTCCATTGGGTGGCTGGTGAGGAGGTAGTTGTGGCATGGGAGGGAGGTAGTAGTTAAAACTGCTTGCTCTGACAACCACTGTTCCAGCTTCAAGCACTGTCTGGGGAGAAGTGCAAACCACCCTTTTCAAGCTGCACTGGCCCGCACTGGAGTTTGAATTTTGGTGCCAGTTCTGTGATGCCACACAAACAGCCAAATTGGCTGTGTCCTCATGTCCCAATTCTGGAGGGGTCACTCTGTCCATTGTGTGGCTGGTGAGGAGGCGATTTTGGCAAGGGAGGGAGGTAGCAGTTAAAGCTGCTTACCCTCATGACCCTCTGTTCCCAGTTTCAAGTGGCGTCTGATGCCCATATTTCTTGTAGGAAACCCTCCTAGATGCAGAATACTGTATAAAATGATATAATCACCCCCACACCACCAACATAATTATTGTAATTTACACCCTCCCATTATAACACCCATCTCCCTACACACCCCTCAGGTGTCCCAACATTATTGACGGTATTTACCATACTTTGAACTACCTAAAATTATTGGGGGAAAAATGTAACTGTCTCCCTCCACAGGAAGCACAACATTCATATATTTTTAAATACTCACACATCCGCCATCCTGGTCTTGTCCAACTTATACCCCCAACCCCGCACACCCACTGGCCATCTGTTGCCCTCCTCAATCCCCCTCATCACCCGAAAGATACATATTCTGTCAGTACCTGTAAAAAAGAAAACTGTCTCCCACAGTAGCAGTCAGCCTGCCTCAACACTGGCACTCATTCCCCATGAATGAATGGATGATGTGCTGGTAAGGTAGTAACAGCTGATTGGTCACTTGGATGAGGAGGAAGGAGAGGGTGGCTGAGTGCCAGTGGATGTGTGGGGTTGGGGGTACAGTTTGGATGAGACTGAGGAGGGGGGTAAGGGTTGTATGAGTTGCCCATATGTCTTTGTTGTATTGACATGTTACTGTATGAAAAATCAATTTTACACCACAGGCTGTGGACTACTTAGGCTCATAAAATCTTTAACATGCAATGCAGGCTATTTAATCTCCCAGTACTACAACCCTGCTCTGATGTCAGCTGCAGGGGATTCTGGGATTTCTGGTTACTGAAAATATCAGCTTGGAAGTCATCAGAATCATCCTTATACAGTCTACTATACTGCAGTAAACAGTAAGTAAAGAAAAATGTTTTTGCACATGAAGTGCCAACTGTGACCAACCGTACACTTTGGTGTGGGGCTCTTAGTGCTGAGTCTTCCCATTTAAACCTCTCCCACTTTAGAACTGGTGGTACCTTCGCCTCTTTGGAAATATCTGGTTAAATTTATTTTATTTGGTTAATTTGGATGCTAAGCCTAGGTTAAATCAGAGGAAAGGGAGGTTTTGTGAGGGGTTCCATAGGGATCTGTCCTGGGTCTGATTCTCCTCAATATGTTCATTAGTGACATTGGTAAGGGAATCCAGGGCAGGCTATGTCTCGTCACAGATGACACAAAACCATGTGGAAGGGTGGATAGTGATGAGGGAATAAGGGAAATGCAGATGGACCTACTAAAACAAGAGGGGTGATGAAAGGTCTGGCAGTTAAAATTCAATGCCAAAAAGTGCAAGGAAATGCACCTAGGGAAAAGGAACCCCGGGACAGAGTGCTGGATGGGTGGGGTGAGACTTAACACTACAGAAGAGGAATGGGATTTAGGATTTATCATCAATAACTCCCTTAAACTAATGAACCAGTGCAACAAGGCCTATAACAAGGCTATCAGGATGTTGGGATGTATAGTGAGGGGTACTGATAGCAGAAAAAAAGAGCTATCACATCCCTTATAAAGATCCTTGGTGAGTC
This sequence comes from Neoceratodus forsteri, assembly GCA_016271365.2. NCBI lineage: Eukaryota > Metazoa > Chordata > Ceratodontiformes > Ceratodontidae > Neoceratodus > Neoceratodus forsteri. Next base: position 744,769,112 of record CM057449.1, read on the forward strand.
CTTACCTGGAGTACTGCATCCGGTTCTGGAGTCCTCACCTCAGAAAGGACAGGGATAGGTTGGAAACAGCGCAGCACAGTGTAACAAAAATGAATCAGGGCCAGCAGAGCAGATCCTATGAGGAGCACCTCAAGGCAATAAATATGTACTCACTGGAAACCAGAAAGGAGGGGGGGGGGATATGAAAGAGACCTTCAAGTTCCAGAAAGGAATTAACAAGGTAAACTGTGGGGAATTATTTACCCTGAATACCAACTCGAGGTCACATGGTCACAAGTGGAAATTAACAGGAGGGAGGTTCAAGAGGGATGTGAGAAAGCACTTCTTTATGGAAAGGGTGGTGGAACCTTGAAACAGTCTGTCAGCTGAGGTGGTGGGTGCAAACACAGAGAGGGGATTCAAGCAGGCATAGGACAGAATAAGGGAATAGGGATAGAATGAAGGAAATAGTGGTCACCCGGGGTGACAAGACCAGGGAGGAGAATTGGGATAAGATGGAGAGCATTAGTACCCTGGAGGAACAATAGGTTCCAGGGATTATCGTGATTATGGGCAGACTGGGTGGACCTCTGGTCTTTTTCTGCTGTCATGGTATATGTTTCTATGTTTCTATGGAAATGGCTTTCTTTCAGTCTGAAATAAAAAATCCATTTAGAATAGGAGGTAGAATTTCAGAAACCTCATTTAAAAATCAGATTTGTAAGTTGTCTAGGCCACCAGTTTTATTCACATTTAATTTATATATTGCCTTACAAACATTCTTTGTTCTGTCGACCTTAGATCTAAATAGGGGTATGTTTGTTGCCTTAATAGCACTGATATCTGTTCTCCCATCAGCCTCTTCTTGAGTTCCATTTTGCACCAAATTTCTGGAAGCAGTACCAAATATTTCTATAACATGTTTACTACTTTAGCATAATTACCACAATAGTTTTAACCCTGCAGCAGTTTTATTTGTGGTTTAGAAGTCACTGAATTTCTGATTTCCTTTAAAATATCCCAGTATGCTTTAGGGTTTTCTTTGTTTTCAATGGTCATGTTATCAAATTTTGATTTAACTTGTTTTTTAAGACTTTTGAATGCATTCTTTTTTTAACTGAATCCCATCATCTTCATATAGGGCCGTTTGTCTTTTTCAAAATCCTATCCTTAATCCTCATTTGTTTTCCTACAGTGTACACTAAGTGACCGGGAGACAGTGCGTCTTCCCTTACTTGTCTTGGCATAAGGAATACTTGTCTAGTTACATTAAAAGTATCTGTAGCCCAGGACGTCAGGAGTTGAGATCGGCATGGAGTGTTCAGGATGTCCTTTGGATGCTGTCCTCCCAGGTGAGAGAGCTTTTGCTGCACATCTCTATAGCGGCTCCTGGTGGAGGTGCCCCTCACAGTATGGTTGATCATGCACTGTCAGGCACCACCCCAGGCCAGCCACAGCATCCACAAAGTTGTGGCAGGGTGGGGACAGAAGAGGCAAAAATGCTGCTCCAATATGCTGGATGACTACCTTGCAGTCCCTTCCCATGCCAGCGGACCTTTTGTCATGCCTTTAGTGAAATCCCTCAGCCTCTGTCTGGTGAGTATATTCTCCATCTCTAGCACATGAGGAGGCCCCCAGTGGGAAAAAGCCAGCAAATGGGATGGGAGCAGTAAGTGAATGCAGGTGATAATCCTTCACAGTGACCAGAAGGAAACCCTGACAATGACAAGTTGGCCCTAGGGATGAAAGACTGTGGTCTGGATTGCTCTCCATGAGGAAGGGAGGGGTTAATCTAGTATCATTGGGTGCCTGGCACCTGATGGAGTGTGGTGCCAGTGGACACAGAAAGGAGGGGGTAAAAATAGGAGGCAAAAAAAGTCTCCATAAATTGAGCGGTTCTATGTCCTAATGGCGATTGCTGAGCGACCGATCATTAAGGCGCGGAGTACATCGCCAAATTCACTTTCAGCGATGTACCTCCTGTGACAAATAAAAGGCACAACTAACCTTATATTTTATGTGGGGTTGTGCCTCACACCCCTACTTTAGGTTTCTCAGCTCTGGGGAGGGTGCAACATTGGAAAAAAAATAAAGTACTCGGGCTGGGCACAGCAAAACATGCCTGCGCCCGGACCCAAACCCAGCATCCCAGTCACCCCAGCCCAGAACCCACACACCAGTCCACGGAGCCAGCTCAGCAGGTCACCATGGCACCACCCCTCACAAACCCTCCCACCCCTCTCTCACCATGCTCGCCCCGCCCCCGCGTGTATATATAGTGACATCCCTTTGCTATTTCGTGCCAACCCCCATCTGGTCAACTTCCTCACTCCCTCACCCTGTCATTCCTGTGCTGCAAGTGGTTCAATGTTTTGGTAGGCGCCCACTTGTGGCTAGCTCACATTATAGGATACCAATTCAAGTATTGTTGTGTCTAGATCTTGTATTTAAAAAGTCTGTTTCACCTTTCTTGGCTTAATTGCTTTATAAAAGCTCTCAAAATGATTAAAACATCTCCCAGTTGCACCTCGTGCCATGGCGGTGACCCCAAACGTGGGTTGCTGGGGGTCGGCAGGGGAGGAGGTGGATTGAGCATCCGATGGACTGCTCTCCATCTATAGGAAGGTGGGGGCACCTTTGGTCAGAGCAGGTCTGACCCCTGGCAGAGGCTGGGGGTTAGCGCTCCATTGCTGACACAAGCAGGTGACAGCCTGGCAGCACCTGGCAGGGACATGCATGGATGCATGCGTGTGCCTGTCGCTGGTGTCAGTGCATGTCAAAGCTCTCGCTGAGGGAGAAAATGAGAAAGACCTTGGCGGCTGGTTGTGGCAGCTTGATGGCTGTCCCTTGGCACTCTGTTCATAATGGGTAAGTTTGGGGATTCCTGTTTCCCCACCACAGGGGCTGCAAGGGTGAGGGCCTGAAGGGAGCAGAGGCAAGGGACGGCGGCCAGACAAGGAATGCCAACCAGGGCCAGGGAAGGGTAGAAAGTAGAAAGCAAAAAAAAACATCTCCCAGTTTTCAAATTTTGGGTGGTGGAATCAAGTTACTATCAGATTTTGTGTTAATCACACAGCTTGTTAGGCTATGATAACCTACAGTAAGGGGTGGTTACATTGAGAGGATGCAGCAGCCTGCGACCCAGGGAGCAAGAGCCTTGTCACACCATGCAAGGCCCTACGGGCCACTGGCATTGTGGTCCCACCTCCTTTCCCATGCGCTTACACAGCTCGATTCAATTCAGTTCAATTTTATCTTTTAACAGGAAACTCACCATTGAGGTCATTAACAGGTGGTCCTGGAGGAACACACATGATATATACAACAATACAAGAAGGTTTATACAGAACATGGTGGGTACAAATAGTAGAATATATAATCCAGACACACAGCGAAAAAATGTCTACACACTTGTAAGGTGACTGGGTGTATAATTAGATAGTTGAGTAGGGAGGGTAAGGCAGAAAGTTATGGGATAAGGATAGGCTAGGATAGGAAAGTGAGGAAAGGGACAAGGAAAAAATATATGTTAAGGGAGAATGGGAAGGAGGAAGACAAGAACGGAGACAAATAGAGGTTACAAGGGGGGAGGACGGGGGTGAAGGGCAAGTGCTGAGGCATAAATGCCAGCACTAACACTTTGTGGGCACACAGGAAAGTGTTTGGGGCCCTGTTCAGCGTACGTCAATTGGCTCGCAAACTTGGTATGGGTAATGTACATTTGTGATTCAGCATCAGGAGGTCTTTGGAGGATTTTTATATGCTAACAATAGTACTGTGAGGGGAAGATGGGTTCAAGGCACATGAAGAACTACACAGTAGGAGTAATCACAAGTTACAATATGTTTATACGTCTTTCATTGGATGATTGTGGGCCATTTTACCAGCTTAGATATCAATATTACAAGAACCTTGTGCCCCTCCAAAATGTTATCTATGCAATATACATTAGAACCCCCTTTTTGAAATGCGGTCACAAATTAAGAGTAGGTAAAAAAGAATGAGGTCTGCTTCTTATGTTTCAAATCTATGTTAGAATCTGAACAGCATTGAGCTGTGAGGTTGCACGCAGAATATCACCAGCAGCAAACTGATATACTTTATTCTGAATATTTTAAAAATGTTTGTGTGATAAACTATATACTTTATGCCCTACTGCAATAGTAGGTAGAGAGCGGTTGTAGCGTCTATTTTGCTTTGCCAGAAACTACACTCCTGAGATCGTTGCTAAAAGTGTGGTACAGACTTAACCTAGCAAGACACACTGGAGAATACTCTAATGTTGGATTATATAAATTATTACACTTTTAAGTGCAGTTTTAGCTAGCTGAGAGGTGACCCAACTCTGATACTCACTTTCAGGTCTCAACAGCTGATTTAGCCAGTTCTGCTGCAATCAGGGTGAGCGCGGGCAGTGCACACATTGTCGCTCACGGAGACGCATGTGTCTGTGCGTGTTAGGTGTGTTGGGCGAGGGAAGAGGAACAAGCAGCTAAATTAACTCCAGAAATTGTATTGTAAAGCTGCAGTTGGAGTTTATACCTTGGCCCCGCAATATCCCTACCTCTCATCTTAATCGTCACGGATTTTGCAGCAAAACTGGAGGGTAAATTTGGAGTACTATGCAAGTCTTGTGAAATGTATTTGGTGTCAGACGTACCTGTACTATTAGATCCATTTATTTGTTTAAAATGCACACAAAATGCAGAAATGCAGTTAGAAATATCTCTTTCAATACACATCTAAAAGCATTAGAGATTAGTCAACATAGTTTAATAAAGAAAATAACCACTGTTGGGGATGTAAACGTTTTGGAAGATAATGTTCAGAGTAGTTGTGAACAAGGAACCCATGCAAATGACTCCCAACCATTGCCCCTACTAATCACTTAAATCATGCCTTACATACAGTGATCCCCAGTCTTCATTAAATAAAAAAAGGAATAGAGCAGAGGAGCCACTAGATAATCTAGAAACAGAATGGTTTGACATTCAGTACAAGAGACAAGCAAAGAAATTAAAAAAGCGTAGGAAAGCAGACGTCCATGCCTTGAACCTCTATAATAGCTTTGATCCACTGGCAGGATTAAATATTGAAGAAGAAACATCGTTTCCAGTACCCCCCCCCCAATCTCTGACTTTATTGAGCATGAAAAAACACACAAGGGAAATGACACAGCCAAAGAAAATGTGTTATTAAACGAGGGACACACAAATCAGGTTTACCCTATAACAACTGATAGGGGTGATCCTATTCAGCAGGCACTTACAAATGTAGATAACGATTCAAATAATACTATGTCCACAAACTCTGAAACATGTCAGAAACAATTCTTTATACTGGGTGACTCCATGATTAGAATTACAGATCGATTTACAACAAGGGGAAATAAAGAAAACACCACATGTTGTAGCTATAGTAGGGCAGCTATCAAAGACATTACTCAAATGCTCCCTGGTATACTTCATAATGTTCCAGAACTTAAGGTTGTTCTCCTGCATGTAGAAACAAATGATTTGGGTAAGCAAGATGTGGGAGATACAATTAAAGACATAGAAGAAGCTATAAAAGCAATACAGGAATGTGGAGCAACTCCGGTTATCTCAGAAATTTTACCAGCACCAAGAGCAAGTTATAGAAGAAACAAAAATATAAAAGATTACAACAATTGGTTACGGAGATGGTCCCTAACAAACAACATAAACTGTATTAGGACTTGGGAATTGTTTGAGTCGAACTCTACATTATTTGGTCAGAACGGTCTCAACCTAAGTAGGATGGGATCTAGATTCCTTGGCTGCATCTTTTATAACTCACTCCACCATCTGAATACAAAAAACTAGAAATAAAGGGGCAAAGAGAACAAATAAACAACACAGGTAGCAATGCGATAAGTACTTTACTAGTTAACAAGCTGAGAACTAATACGATTCCTTTAAAAAGAAATAATACCATAAAAAGGTCTGACAGTACTCATGACTAACATTAGGAGCCTTCACAGTACTAAACTTGATGAATTAAATGTGGTTCTGAACAGAGACAAAATAGATATAGCAGCCATCACAGAAACCTGGTGGGGAGATATCTCAGACTGGAACATAAGCATACCAGGTTACAATATCTTCTATAAGAATAGAACTGGATGTAGAGGTGGCCGGGTGGCTTTATTCATTAAAAACAACATAAGATTTAACCAAATCTGTGGCCCCATTGTAAACTCATCATCTGAGATAATTTGGGTCGAAATATTATCAGATAAGCAACCAAAATTACTGTTAGGATTATGTTATAGACCTCTGGACACCAACTGGCCTGAACACCAAGGGATATTAAACTGCATAAGCAGCAAATCTCATAACAAAGAAATTGTGTTAATGGGGGATTTCAATTTACCCGGTATCAACTGGGACAAAACAATAGGAAATAATAGGCAGGAAAATGTTTTCCTAGACGTATATATATTAACCAGGCTACAGCAATTAATCAATCAACCGACATGAGGTAATAATATATTGGACTTAATATTGACAGATATTCCTGACAAAATAAACAACATCAGTATTACAGCTCCAATTCACAATTGTGACCACAAGGTAATTACTTTTAATATTAATCTACCAATTAAGCAACAGACGGGAAATACAGTCTTTAAGAATTACAGCAGAATAAACTTTAATGCCTTCAAACACGAACTATTTAATTGGAACTGGGATAATGGAACATCATCACCAATAGATCTGTGGTTGAGAATTAAGGAAAATATCCTGGAACTAGAAAACATCTACGTCCCAGATAAAATAGTTTATAATAAACAGGGGAAAAATTCCACCATGGGCTACCAATAGAATCCAAAACATGATTAAACGAAAAGAAAAGGCTTATAAACTATACAAAAACATGTAAAAGTGACTTCAATAAGTGGAAATATAGTAAATTTCAAAAGGATTGTAAACGAAATATAAAATTAGCAAAAGACAGATATGAAAAAAGTCTAGCATAAAGGAACAGTGGGGGTAAGAGCTTTTTTTCATATCTAAATAATAAAAAAAAATCAACTGTGACAATTGGCCCTCTTAAGATAAACAATAAGGGGATTAATACTTACCAGACAATGGCTAAAGAATTTAATTTATATATTCTGTTCCATTTTTAACCTGAAGGTAAATACTCATAGATCCTATATAATCAAAACTACAGTTGAACAATTAGAAATTACCGAAGAGGATATTAAGGCTAAATTAAAAGCCATAAACATAAACAAATCACCTGGCCCGGACAAATTACACCCTAGATTACTAAAAGAAATAAAAGATTGGCTGGTTGAACCATTACACAAGATCTTTAATATGTCCCTATCTAAACATTTAATACCCGAAGATTGGAAAACAGCATTAGTGACACCGATTTTTGAGAAGTGAAACCATGCAGAGATCTCAAATTATAGGCCAATTAGCATAACTAGTATACTAGGTAAGATATTTGAATCATTACTAAATGATAAATTGGAAATGGATCTACAAATAAAAGGACAGACAGATAACCAACGGATTTAAAAAGAATAGATCCTGCTTAACAGGTAATCTAGTTGTTTACGAACAGGTCAGCAAACTTTTAGAAAATAACAGCCCACTAGATGTCAATCAATCAATCAATCAAATCTTTTATTATTCTGTATGAGATTAATATAAATGTTTACAGATATGAAGTATAATAAGATATATATAAATTATATTTAAATATACAGTAATGTAAACATATATACAAGTGAAGGATAAGGATGATTCAACCTAAGAGGACAAGGTAGGATACAATAGAAGACCTAGAAGAAACCAGAATGTCCAAGATCCAATAGAGGAGCCAAAGCAAGCACGCACTACATGGTAACAGGTGGTTACAGGCTCCAGGGCAAACTAGCGACAAACAGATGTAATGATTTATGACTACAAAATGATGATAAGCCTCTGACGAATGACATGGAGGTGCTGGTGGAGATTCAGAGAGGGTCTAAGGCTACTAGTAGTAGGAGGTATGGAGGAGTGGTTGGGGTAGAAGTAAGTGCCAGGAATTGGTGTGGAGGTCTTAGTCAGGTGAAGCTAAGCTGTAAAAAGGTATGAAGGGGGCTGAGATACAAAAAGGGGTGCTGAGGAGGAAAAACTAAGGGGAAGATTTATGGAAGAGCTGTCAATAATAATTGCTGACTGAAAGGGGGAGGGTTGTGAATGTGACTGGACTAGGCCTTGTGATAGCAATTGCAATTCTCTGGGAAGAGACTTACGTAGAGCTTTTTAAAGGATGCTAGAGGTATAAAGTTGGTAAAGATGTAATTTACCTGGACTTCTGTAAGGCGTTCAACAAGGTATCCCATGACATCTTAATAGATAAAATGAGAAAACTTGGCATAAATAATGTTATCACAAATTGGGTAGAGGAATGGTTATACAAACGTACACAAAGAGTATGTCTGAAGGGATATTCCTCTGAACTTAGTCCAGTAAATAGCGACGTCCCTCAGGGGGTCAGTATTGGGTCCAACCTTGTTTTCCATTTATATCTCAGATCTAGAAGAAGAAGAAGAATCAGCATTTATATAGTGCTTTTTGGACATCCAAAGCACTTTACAAGCAATGCTAGATTGGTAGTGTAGTGACTGAATGTGTGGTGGTGGCCATATCTCACATCGTCACCCACACCCAGCCTGGATAATTGCATGAACCGGTTTATGGGAAGGGGAATGTTGGCCAGGACACTGGGAATGTTCCCTACTCTTTGTGAAGAGTGCCCTGGGTTCTTTTACTTCCACCTGGACACCACCAGGATGGGTAGAAGGGCCCTCGGTTTAACGTCTCATACGAAGGACGGCACACCCCAGCAGTACAGCACCCCCCAATACTGCACTCGGATACCAGCGATTTTTAGGTGCAAATCCAATCCCAGTGTGGGATGAGAACCCACGACCTTCTGGTCCAGAGGCGGATGTGCTACCAACTGAGCCACGCTGACACCTAACTGAGAACCTACATAGTACTGTAGTAAAATTTGCTGATGATACCAAATTGATTGCTAAAGTAGAAACTGAAGAGGAGACAGTAATGCTTGCCAATGACTTAAAGAAAATAGATAGTTGGGCACAAAATAACAAAATTAACTTTAACCACAATAAATGTGTCATCATGCACTTCGGAACAAACAATAACTACAACCAAATCTTTTTAAAGAAACATTTACTATCATCTGTTGAATTACATAATGACCTAGAGATACAGGTCTCAGATGGTCTTATTTTTCAAAACCATTGCAATTTTAATATAAATAAAGCAAATAGAGTATTGGGTTGTATCAAGAGGAGCTTCGACTCAAGGGATAGGGATTGCATATTACCATAATATGAGGCATATGTGAGACCATATTTTGACTACTGCTCTCCCTTGTGGAGTCCATATCATAGGAGGGATGTTGATAGGCTGGAGGGTGTCCAGAGGAGAGCAACCAAGCTGATAAAGGGCATTCACTGCTTAACATATGAGGATAGACTGGAGAGGTTGAATCTGTATTCCTTGGAGAAGAGGAAGATTAGAGGAGATCTCCTCATGATACAGAAACTACGCAACCGAAATGCTCTCACAGCTAGGAATGACTTTTAGTAATCGGGAATGTAACCTCCATAGTCATAATTATCAATTGTCTCTAACATATCCAAAAAATAAGAAAAGGCACTCCTTTTTTAACCAATGTATAATCCATTTGTGGAACACCCTACCCAAATCTGTAGTGGGTACTACAAACAACATAGAATTCAAAAACAAATTGGATCAACATCTGTTAACAATGGGAGATTGAGCCAGCTTGCTGGAGGTGCACTCATATGGGCTTCGGCCTCCTGTGCATCTATCTTCTTTTAGTATGACCTTTAGTATCCTGCTGTACTCTGTTATGTGTCCAAGGTCATTGCTTTCTGGTTCAACTTCTTTTTCCTGCATGAGACCCACATTGTGTAGAATGCCACACCAAGCTTTTGCTAAAAGGGTTAGACATCATAGGAAGCCTAAGAAATTCCCAGGTATGTCTAAGCTTACAACTCTAGAAAAGCTTAGACTTTTTCAGAGCATAGAAGTTCTTGGACTTCCAGCTTTTCTGAAGCTTGGGTACCAGAAAACAAATATCTTTTGTGGTAAATGATTTCAATATTTTATACAGAAATATATCAGTTGCCTTATTGGTCCTTGTAAGAACAGATCCAGAAGCAAATGGTTTGATACCTTTTATAGGACCAACATAGATGTTACAAAAAGAAAACAATTTTATGTGTTATAGAATATTGTGATTTTGAAATCTGTGTGGTTCCTGTGCTCTGGAAGCAAGCAACCATGGTGCTAATCTATAACAAGCATTTATCAATGCTGAATGTTTGCTTGCTGTTATTAGCATTGGACATGCAGGAGTTAGACAGATGCCGAATAGGAGTGGCAGTAAAGTACTGAACTCACGCCAATCCCACCTCCACCCTGCAGAGATGGACAGGCATTGGGGTGTGCCTGTGGGTCATTGCCCATAATGATCATGGCATTTCACCTCACCCTGTCCTGTAGACACCGACAAGTGTTGAGGTGTGCCTTGGAGTGTTTGGCTTCACAGTCACCCCATTTCATAAGGACATACATTGAAATGGGTGCAGTACAGGAGAGTGGGGTGAAGTCTGGAGCTGAAGAGTGCAAGGCACACCTCGATGCCTGTCACTGGCTTCAGGGTGGGGGTGGGATGGCATGAGCATTACAGTCCGTGATCCAAAGTTACACCTCTGATGCCTGTCAGTCTGTACCTGGTGTGACGTTATGGTTAAAAACCTAACACACTGGGAGTGTGTTGGTATTTGCACTACAAATTTTCAACATGGCCTTTTTGTGACCCCCACCTCATGAAAGCATTTGGGATCTTTTCTCATGAACAGTGGCAGTGCGATTTTGTTAATCTGTCCTAAACTTCGAGTTCCCACAGCGACCATGCCATTCTGTGCCAAATGTGCAAAAACACAGATCAGGCAGGATGTGAAGAATGACAGCTGTACCATCAATTGGGAGGTGTGAAGAGATGGCAATGTTGAAAACCTGTAGTGAAAATATTAAAAATACTCAAAATTCCGAGTGTACATGGAAATTGCACAACACATGTTTGTACTGCAGTCATTTAGTGGAATTATTTCACCAAATTTTCAACATAGGCATTTTGTGACCTCTGCTCATGAACACTTTCACTATGATTTTCTTAATCTGTCCGAAACATTAATTTCCCACAGCGACTGCACCATTGTGTGCCAGATGTGCAAATGCATATTTTGGTCAGGCTATGAAAAATGACAGATGTACTGTTCATAAGGAGAATTGGCAAAATGCTGGTGTTGAAAATCTGGAGTGAAAATATTACAAATTTGCGCACTTCTGAGCATACATGGAAACTGCGCCAACACATGCTTGTGACACGGTCATTTTATGGACTTTTGTCACCAAATTTTCAACATAGGCATATTAGGTCCTCTGCTCATGAACAGTGTCATTGTGATTTTCTTAATGTGTCCCGAACACTGATTTCCCCACAGCGACCGCGTTATTCTGCGCTGGAAGTGCCAAAACACATTTTGGCCAGGATGTGAAAAATGACAGCTGTACTATTCATAAGGAGGTGTGAAAAAATGGCAATGTTGAAAATCTGGAGTGAAAATATTACAAATTCGTGAAGTTATGAGTATGTGTGGAAACTGCACAATGCATGCTCGTAACACAGTCATTTTATGGACTTTTGTCACCAAATTTTCAACATAGGCATTTTAGGACCTCTGCTCTTGAGCAGTGTCACTGTGATTTTATTAATTTGTCCCAAACACTGATTTCCCACAGTGACCATTCTATTCTGTGCTGGAAGTGCGAAAACACATTTCGGTCAGTATGTGAAAAATGACAGCTATACTGTTCATAAGGAGGTGTGGAAAAATGCCAGTGTTGAAAATCTGGAGTGAAAATCTTACAAATTCGCGAAGGTACGAGCATGAATGGAAACTGCAAAATGCACACCCGTAAAACAGTCATTTTTTTTAATTTTTTCTGCCAGATGTGCAACATAGGCTTTTTGAGAGCTCATCTCATGAACACTAGCACTGTCATTTCGTTACTCGGTCTCGAAAGGTGATTCCGCGCAGTGACCACAAAATCACGTTTCGAGACCGAATAATGCCATGATAGTGGCTGAATTCACGAGGAGGTGTCCCAATAACCCCATGTTGAACATTTGGTGCCAATATTCCCACAAATGCCTGAGATATGCACCAAAGTTGAAAAAAACCCTATTTATGCCATTATACAGCTTACCGGTATTTCTTCAGTTCGCGGTTGGCTTTGAAGAGTGCAGATGTGTTCCCGGCCCACCGAAGATTATCACGCTTGGCTCTGGATATAAGTATGAGGGAAGCAGGGTGCACATAGAGTGGGCGCGGGTTGGGAAGGGGCCACTGAACTCAACGAGTGACCATTTTCTGTTTTACAGGTTTTTTTAAAAAAAAATCACAGGACTTTTTTTTTTTTTTTTTTACAGAAACATTTGGCACACTGGGGTGTGCTCCCAGCCTGCCACCTGAGTGTTTTTTTGGGTGGGCTGTAGCTGATGGGGGATTGGGCACCTCCATCAGCACATACCGAGGGGGGAGAGCCGAGGGGGATAGGGCACCCCCCTCGGTACACAACAAATTGGGGGGATATTATGTTGATGGGGAGTGTGCTCCCCTATCAGCAGATTGAACTGGGAAGGAGGGACTGAAGCCGATGAGGATTGGGCCCCCCATCGGCAAAGAAAGACTGTTGGGGGGCACATGATGCCGAGGGGGATTGGGCACCCCCTCTGCATACAACAAATGGGGGAGGGGTTACAGTATGCCGACGTGGAATGGGCTCCCCCCGTCTGCAAATGAACTGGGTCAGGGATGGCAAGGTACTACCCTGCAATGACGGGTCGCTCCCTCATTGCAGCAGTGAATTCGTTTCAAGGTGGTGGCATGCTGGCTGAACTAGTGTCAGCAGCAGCGTGCCACCGCATTGGGGAAAGTTGGCCAAGCTTTAAAAGGCACTGGGGCCATTGGCCCCACAGTGCCATACCTTCAAAACCCCGCTTCTCTCCTAAGCTGTGACGAAATGCTTCTTGTGTATGTATGCAAACAAACATAAAAATGGAGTAGGTCCCTAGTTAAAAACTACAGACTAATCTCTTCTGTCACCGCTGTCCAAGGTATTGCAGAGGGTAGTCTTTGAACAAGTGAGTCGTTACTTGGAGCTCCATCATTTGTTATCTCCCCATCAGTATGAAGTTAGGAAGGAGCACAGTACCCTCACTGCACTTGTGGAATTGACCACAGCTCTCCTTAGTGCCTTGGACAGGGGTGAGACAGTAGAGGCAATGTTTTGGGATTTATCAAAGTCATGTGATCTGGTGCACCACAGTTACCTGCACCTCAGGCTCAGAGACTTTTTGTTTCCAGATGGTGTTTTGACTTGGTCTAAAAGTTATTTGCTGAATAGGCAGTGAAAAGTGATGATAATGTTTAATCTTTGATGGCTTACAGTGTATTACTATTTGATGTCACGATGACTGATATTGGGTCCTCTTATTTAGTGTGTGTTTTAGAAGATTTATCTTTGAATGTTTTGTTTTTGCAGATTTTACTCTAGGCAGATGATATTGTTTTCTTTTCTAGTGGTTCAGTTTAATAAATGTGTTTAGAGTTTTAAAAGTATTCCCTTGGTGTAAATAAATGGTTTAGGGAAAATGTGTTGTTACTCAATACACGCAAAACAAAAGTACTGCATTTTGGTAGTAAACCGAAATTGACTGTGACCCCACTGATCCAGATGTTAAGCTATTAAAATGGGAAAAGAGATTCAAATGGTAGACTGTTTAAAATATTTTGGATTTTATTTGGACAGACACCGTTCATTTAGTTTGCATATTGATTCTGTGGTTAAGATTGTAAATATTCCTTCTGGTTTGTTACTTCAGATTTGTTATTGACTTGTATTTAATTAAACAAAAGTTTTGATTCCGTCCTTGATTTTGTCTGTGATTGATGATGGAGTACCCCTGTACTCAGTAGCTGCAGGAACACTGTTGAATAGAATAAAGATGCTTATAGTAATGCCCGCCATTTTGTCTTGTCACGTCCAGGACTGATCTATCATTGTAATTTGTATTCTTCCTTAGATTTGTCTTCCCTTGAATAATGATTGATGTGCTTGTTTTCGATTAATTTCCTTTTGGCCTTTTTGGAACTGTCCAGTTAATTAACTTTCAAAAACTACATTGGGTTCATAGATACAATCCATGTTCCAGGAGCTACATCTTCAGCTGTTTTCTGACTTTTCTTGTTTAAAACATCTACAGCACAAAGGGCATATACTTAGCAGGTCATAAGTGAATGGAATAGTTTGCCATCATCAGTAAGTTCAAATCCTATTCATTGTTTAAGAGACCTGTGAATCAGGATTGTATTGAAAATTCACGTTGTACTTGTTGACATGCTTTGTATGGTATTTATTACTCTTTGTATGATTGTTAATTGTACAATATTGTCTAATTGTTATTTTTTGTATGCTTGTTCACTGCATAATATTGTAGCATTGTTTTATGTCAGGGTTCTCCATGAAAATGGGCATTTGATGCTCAAGGAGCTACCTGGCTTACAAATTTTAAATAAAAATAAAAATATATATATGTTTTAGTGTGGGACTACTGGAGGGAGGAATTAACAAGCAATTTGGACTAAATCTTTTACACTTTAGCCACATGCAAAATGCTGAGAAGAAAAATAATACAGAGATATAAATGATTTGTACAGTCCATAGGTCATATGAGGTAAAGCGTAGACTTTGGGTGGCTGACTGAGAACATTTGTCTGTAACATTAAATATTGCTTTTAGTCTCAGGGGCCTGCATTATACATTTTGAAGTGTTTTATTTTAAAATAGCTCTCATACATACTGTACTTTACCACTAACAGCATGAGGTGTTATAAAGTTGTTGCAAGCAGTTTAGTATAATTAACTTATTTGAACATACTGTACTGTAAGTCTTTGAAAACTGATGTTGCACATTTTTAAGAAAAGTTGTGGTTTGTCATGTGTAGCACTTACTGGAATTCCATTTTGCTGTGCATCATATAAAAAGCTTATTATGGCAAAAGAATTGAATTTGAGGTTTAATACTGCTTTTGATTAAGATTTAAAACTCATGGTAACCACTATAACATTTCTTTGGAAAATGGTTCAAGTTTTTTCCTTCAGTCTTTTGTGCAAAAAGGTTCAAATAACTTTATAAATGAACACCACATGTGGTGTCAAGAGATGGTACAAATAGATGTGGGGCCAGATTCACAAACGTTTGCTCCAGTGCAAACTCGGTTAGTGTGGCACAAACCGGGTTCTGCACCGAAGTGGTATTCACAATAGCCCAGTTTGCTCCCTCAAACTAGGTTTCTGCTGGGGCAAAGTGTGGAGGGGGCCACAATGCAGATCAGGGGGAGGAGAACTGCATATTGGCACTGCTACATTCACAAAGTATGTGCTCCATGCAAGGGCCTTTTACGGGTCCCCTTACGCGGAGCAAATACCACCAAGGAAAAGCTCTTAACTTTGCGCAACCTTAGCCACTGATGGAGGTACTGCGCTGGCACCCCACCCCCAACACTGTGACCCTGGTGTCTAGTGGTTCCACTCCCCCCACTCGATGTCTGTCCCAACACTGGTGAAAATAGTCCCTGGTGGCTAGCGGTCCCTCCTCCACCTGATCACCCGCCCGAGGTATGAAAACTATGTCCCTGGTGACTAGCAGGCCTCCCCCACTCGATCATCCACCTGAGGTATAAAACTCTGTTCCTGGTGGCTAGCAGTCCCCCCCTTTTCCTGTCTACTGATTGTTGTCCCATTAATAATAAAAAATATGTCCCTGGTGGTCTAGTTGTCCCTCCATTTCCCCAATTGTCAATTGCCATCTCGGTAATAATAAATAATATTTTCCTTATGGGCTTGTGATCCCTTCCTTCCCCAATTGATGATCACCGTCCCGGTGATAATAAACAATATGTCCCTGGTGGCTAGCGGTCCCTCTGTTTCCCCAATCACTGATCGCTATCCCATTGATAATAACAAATATTTTCTTGGTGGTGTAGTGGTCCTTCCCCTTCCACAATCACTGATCACCATCTCCAAGAGAAAACCAAAAACATCTCCTTGGTGGCCAGTGATTCTATCCCCATCTGCAATACACCAGTTGTATGAGAATGAACTGTCCCTGATGGTCTAGTGGACCCCCTCCCTATCTTTGATCCCCTGCATAGTGCCTTGAAACCGTGTCCTGGTGCTCTAATGGACCTCCCACCCACCCACCCCAGCAGGTAGTGCCCCACCACATTGCTCCCCCATCTCGAAACTGAGCAGCAACCAGCACAACCCTCCTCTCTCTACCACAGCTGGCTGCCAACTGAGCTATCAATGAGCACATATTGTCCTGTGTTTAGTCAGCCTCGGGAGGGTCAGATCATGACTACAGGGAAAATGAATGGGCTGCGGGAAACTGTACTGTTCAAGCGGGGTCGGGTGAGTATCAGGACACCAGCAGTCACAATTCTCAACACTCTCTTAGTCATCTGTGCATCTGATTTATTTTGTCTTTATTTGTGTTTGAAAAATGGAACAAACTACTTCTAAAAGTAACTTTTCTTGTGATTCTCTATCTCCGTTTTTTTTTTTGGTTGGGTTGTCCGAGCTGGTGAGATGCTGTCAGTTGTAATGTTGTTTGCACTGTTGCAATGGGTAATAAAAATATGGTTTGAATTTTTATATATGATGAAGTGGGACTTGTTATGACAAGGGGTTCATTGTGTGGGTGCTGGCAAAATTTTTGAGTAGTCATGACATTCAGTGTTCACTATTACAAACCATCCCAGTAACAGGCAAAAAAAAGAAAAGGCTGCCAGATGAAAATTAACATTCCACTGGCAGAAGGATTTCAGTTTTCTTGTGAGGCATCCAGATTGCCAGCACTTCTTTTACCAAGTGGTAGTACTGTTACCATACACGGGTACTGACCAATCAGGATGCAGAGATTTTTGTGCCCATTTTATAAAGCCCATCCTAAATCCATCGTAAATCCATCAGGCTATTTACAACCATGCCTTCCAACTAAAAGTTAGGATAACTTTTCTTTTAAACTCATGTATCTCCTTTTAGCAATAATACTTCTTCATAAAAATCACTTCTTTACGTCTAAATACTTGGTTTCTCAAAAGGTATAAACTTTAATATACTGTATGTAAACACTATAGATTAATGAATAATTATTCTTATCTATAATGCTAGTTTTAAACTTCCTGCAGGTATGCAAGTTTGTTTACCAAAATGTTCTGTCATCTGTATATTAAGATGCTATACTGCATGTAAACAGATCTCTTGTAGTTTATGTACAACACCAAGAAATAATATTCCATGATGACTTCTTAATATGCAGTGCAGGAACGTTTATTGGCTCTGTCTGTGATCAAGTCAAAAGGAATGTGACCTTTACTCACTGGTGCTAAGCATCCTGGTAGCAAATGGTGTTCAGCATCCTGCATTTCTCTCTGAATGCTCCAGAATAACAAGCTAGTTGGAAGATGGTACAGCAGAGTCAATGGGATGCAACGCTCTGGGATAAGCATGTTGCACTTTTCTGTGTTTCAAACTGGAACAATTGCCATTGTGTTTCTGCAGAATTCTCAACATCTACTGGCAGAAACTGTGATAAGATTGTTGCATCCTGCCTGACTGCCCTGTACAATGCCATTCTATATATGAATAGAAATTTTCTTTAGCGATATATAGTGGTGTCTGCCAGATTTTACAGTTTACTGCATAATAAATGAGAGCACTTCCCATCAGATTATACTGAGTTCCTGCAGTATGCTGCAAGATATCCCAGCAAAAACTAGGATACTGTGCTGGATGCTGATGAATGTCACAGTGGTTCCTCTTAGCAGTGTCATTATTCAAAGTAAGTATTTTAATTTCTTTCATAAAATGGCAAGAAAAAAATCTAGGAATTTCATTGACCGAGAGACATCACCTGTCTGTGCAGTAAATCTCTAGAAATGCACTGTCAGGTGACAAAACTCATTGTTCTCCTCCCAAAATGTATAGGTATAGTAAGCCCCTCTAGGGTGTACTTCATTGTTTATTAATGCACTTCCCAGAGGCATGAGGATACTCAACCTTCCACCTTGTGCTCAACTACACCCCTGGGGTGTGCATTAAAATCCTATAATGCACACCCTGTCATGGCTTATTACTTACACAAGTGCACTTGAGGAATTATTATTGGATTACATTGAGTTCCTGGAGTATCCTGTAAGATATTCCAGCACAAACTGTGATATTGTGCTTGATTCAGGTGAATGGCACTGTAGTTCCTCTTTGCAGTGTCATTATTCCAAGCAAGTCAGTTAATTTATTTTATGCAAGTGCAAATCATTCTTTCATCTGCCACAACAAAATACCATATTTGTCTCCAGATAGAAAAAATAAAAATAATAAAAAGCATTAGGATTGCACATGTCGTACTACACTCATTTGCTCTGAAAAGCAGAACTGTTCTGGCTATAATATCACTGATTTTCTATTTTATACTAATATAGTATCTCAGATTACAATCAGCAGCAAGAGCTCAGCTCCTTGAGACTAAAACTGCCCCAACACCACAAATTATATACAGTGCTGGATAGGAGGGAAATCAAGTCAAAAGAACAAACTCTTCCCCAAAAGGGGAAATGCCAGTCTATTAGAACACATAGCAGCAGACACAGGAGGTAGTTCTCTTACCTGGATCCATAGTTTATAAATGTCCTGAGGCAGTGCAGGAGTGGAATGTACAAAACAACAGACTTCATTTTCTTGTGGCTCAATTGCCTTTTTCCAGATTATTGACATCTTCATTTACTTTATTAATGGACTCCCCCACGTGGGTACTGGATGCGGGGATTAATGGGCATGCACCAAATGTGTGTCCACCCGCATTGACTGGTGCTTCCTCAGATTACTGTTTTTGTCCCTTTTATGTGTGGTGTAGCTACAGTTTTAATGTATAAGGGGACAAGGTTAGAGCTGCTGATGCTAAAGGTGAAATAAAATGCAGAAAAGTGGTCATGCAGGTAGGGAAATCTCAGGATGCTGGGATAAAGAGTGGAAATATGTACTGTAGGGCACAAAGGTTAAAGCGCTGATTTCTGAAACAAGAAATCACAGCTTCCAGCCTCTGCAGGGATACAAATCATCTTGCCAAAGAAATTGCTGAAGTAATACCTGTAGTAAACTTTTTTTTACAAGCTGCTACTGTACTATAGCTTAGCAAAGCTTGAACTGAAACTTAACAAGCATTTGTCAATGCTGAATGTTTGCTTGCTGGCATTAGCAGTGGAAGTGCAGGAGTTGGACAGATGCAGTATAGGAATGGCATTGAAGTATTGAACTGATGCCAACTCCACCCTCACCCTGCAGAGATAGACAGGCATTGGGGTGTACCTTTGGGTCGCCAATATGGCCACAACATTTCACTTCACCCTACCCTTCAGACACTGACAAGAGTCAAGGTGTGCCTTGGGGTGTTTGGGCTTTACAGTCACCTCATTCCATAAGGAAATACACTGAAATTGGTGCAGTATAGGAGAATGGGGTGAACTCTGAGGCCAAAGGGTCCAAGGTGCACCTCAATGCCTGTTGCTGGCTGCAGGGAGGAGGTGGGGGTGGAATGGCATGAGCATTACTGTTGACAGTCCCAAGTCACACCCCTGACGCCTGTCAGTCCCTACACGGTAGGGCGTTATGGTCGAAAACCCTAATGCCCATTGCATTTCTTGGTATTTTTATTCCAAGTTTTCAACATGGGCTTTTTGTGACCCAATGCATGAATGGTGACACTAACAGTTTGTTAGGCAAAAGGTGATTTTGCACAGCAACTACGCCATTTTGCCACAGGTGCAAAAACACATTTCAAACAGGATGTGAAAAATTACAGCTGTACTGTTCATGAGGAAGTGTAACAAATGGCACTGTTGAAAATCTGGAGTAAAAATATAAAAAAAATGGTGAAGTCACAAGCGTGCATAGAAACTGCACAACGTGCACCTGTAATGTAATGTAATTAGTTTGGGGATTTTTTATGGCATATTTTCAACATAGGCATTTTGGGACCTCTGCTAATGAACAGTGCCACTGTGATTTTCTTAATCTGTCCCAAACACTGATTTCCCACAGCGACTGTGCTATTCTGCGCTGGAAGTGTGAAAACAAATTTTGGCCAGGGTATGAAAAATGATAGCTGTACTGTTTATAAGGAGGTGTGGAAAAATGTCAGTGTTGAAAATCTGGACTGAAAATATTACAAATTTGTGAACTTATGAGGGTACTTGGAAATTGCGTAATGCATGCTCGTAACACAGTCTTTTTATAGACCTATGTCACCAAATTTTCAGCATAGCCATTTTTACAACTCTGCTCATGGACAGTGTCACTGTGATTTTCTTAATCTGTCTTGAACATTGATTTCACACACCGACTCCGCCATTTTACGCTACATGTGTGAAAACACATTTTGAGTTGTATATGAAAAATGACAGCCATACTTCTAATAAGGAGGTGTGGTAAAATGGCAATGTTGAAAATCTGGAGCGAAAATATTACAGATTCTCAAAGTTACAAGCGTGCATAGGAACTGGGCAATGCACGCTTGTAAAACAGTTATTTTGGGGAATATTTCACCAAATTTTCAACATAAGGTTTTTTTGGGCCTACCTCATGAACTGTGACACTGTCACTTTCTTAATTGGTCCCGAAAGGTGGTTCCGTGCAATGACCATGAAATCACCTTTCTGGACCGAATAATAAAATGACAGTGACTGAGTTCATGAGGAGAGCTCCCAAGAATCCCATGCTGAAAATTTGGTGAAATAATTCCCAAAAGTGGCCGAGATATATACCAAAGTTGAAAACAAACCATTTATACCATTAAACAGCTTAGTGGTATTTCTTCAGTTCCCAGTTGGCTTTGAAGAGTGCAGGCGTGTTCCCGGTCCACCGAAGATCATCACACCGGCCTCCGGAGGTAAGTATGAGGAGAGGCGGGGGTGTGGGGTGGTGGAGTACACAGAGGGTGGGTGTGGGTTGGGGAGGGGGGCAAGAGAGTCAATGAGGGACTGTTTTTTTCTTATAGGTGTTATTTTTATTTTTTTTTTTTTACAAAGACGACACAGGACTTTTGCCATGCTTGTTTGGGCTCCCAGCATGGCAGCTGGAAGTTTTTTGGGGGTGGGCAGTGGAGTCAATGGGGGATTTGGTACCCCCATTGGCCGTATGGACTTTTGTCATCCTGGGGTGGGCTCCCAGTGTGGCACCTGCAAGTCTGTTTGGGGTGTCAGTGGAGCTGACGGGGGATTGGGCAGTCCTGTCGGCCATACAGACTTTTGAAATGCTGGGGTGGGCTCCCAGCATGGCACCTGGAAGTCTGTTTGGGGGGGCAGTGGAGCTGATGGGGGATTTGGCACCCCCGGCGGTCATACGGACTTTTGCCACACTGGGGTGTGCTCCTAGCGTGGCACTTGGAAGTCTGTTTGGGGAGCAGTGGAGCCGATGGGGATTGGGCACCCCCATCGGCCATACAGTGTGCGGGAGTGGGAGGCACATAAGCATGCTGGGGTGGACTCCCAGCCTGCTACTTGGGTGTTTGTTGGGGGGAAGGGATCCAATAAAAAAAACGAGCTTTCAATGAAATCTGTTCAGATGTAGTGCTGACGTGTAAGCAGTTTGCATACTGCCTATGGCAGTATGCAAATTACCTACACGTTACCACCACTGATTGTAGCGGCCTTTTATTTTGAACTGTGCACCACTGCATCTGAACTGCTGTCATAGACAACTCGGACATTTATTGGTGCAGTGCAGCCATGCCTGCAAAAAGGAGCAGGGCATTGGAAGTGGGGGTGGCACACCTACGAAAACTCATATGGTGGCACTATGTTTCTTGCACATGCGTGCAAGCAAACATAAAAATGAACCAACATTTTCCTAGAAAATCAGAGTGCCAATACTGTCTTAGTATTTCAAAGCCGTTCCATCTGAAGTGCAAGGAAAACAGAAAGCAAGCTTTTTCTCAAAAGGCCAATGGATTTCTAACCTTAAAGCTTTAGTCTGCTTACTAAAGCTTATGCTGTTTTTTCAAAAGCAGTCAACCATTACCTTTCATATCTGAGGTAATTTGACTTTTCCCTTTAGTTAATTAGACTGTGTACCTAATGTTAGTAGATGTGCTGTGTTAAGCACTCTGTCTGGCAGCTGACATATCAAGCTCTCTGTCACTCATTATATCATCAGGATTGCAACATCACTGCTGCTTAGGAACAGCCATTCAGTAGCTGCCAGGTCAGTCAACTGTGGTGTCATTGTCAATGAGATCACAGTGCTGATGATGTAGTTGGGGGACTAGAGATAGATATGTCAGCTGCTGGGCTGAGAGTTGTTCCATACATCCAACTCAATATCATCACATAAAAAGCTTTCTAAAGAGCAAAAGGAAATAGAAATATATTTTAGAAGAAAAATGTTACAACTCACTACTTCTTAAAATTTGTATAATTTTATTGTCTGCCTATTTGGGTTCCACTAGCTCTTGAAATTTGCACAAGGTGGGTACTCCATTATCTTCCCCACTGGATTATCCAGGTCAGTACTCTTATATCTGCACATCTGTTTTGTCACTTGCCCCATGGAGATAGTCAGAAGATAACTAGTTCTGTAACTCAACCTGTAAAAAATCTGCATAGCCTGCCCTCCTAGCCCAGCCAAGGAAACCTTAAGTAGACCAATTATTAGCCCCATTGTTGTGCCATTAGTGGGGCCGGTCCCAGCTTTGCCAGTTTAACAGTGTCCTCCTCCACCGACACAATAACAATAAACCCCCCTTCCATAACTGTCATAACCAAAATTATAAAAAGGGTCTGAGAAATGGAGCTTTCTGATTGACTGCAAACATTCTAACAGCCTAATGTTAATCTTTTATTAACATACATGTAGAGCTTAGCCATATGCTGAACAAGGTTTAACACTGTTTAAAGACATTTTTTATTGTAATAGCAATAAGGCACTCCCAGGGATAATGTTAGTGGTCAGTTAATCACCCTCTGGGGCATGTGGCACTCGGCTTCACCTCGTGCCACAGTACACCCCTAGAAGGTGATTAACAGACCATTAACATAACCCTTGGTCATGCCTTATTGCTTAAATATTCCATCATATTATTCTGGGGAGTATGGCAATGTTTCTTTCATTGTTCTTTGCCTTTGTTGCCGTCCCATTTTCCACCAACTCCCAGATCCATTCTGAGGGAGGGTGCAGTCCCTGTCCTGTTGTTCATTAAAGGAATAATGCCCGACAGGGTGGGTGTTATGCTGGGATAACATCCCACCTTGGGTGGTTGGGCCCGAGGCCAACGGCCGAGGGCGTCCAACACCCAAGGCGGATGTTATCCCAGCATAACACCCACCCTGGAGGGCATTATTCTATTATACAATGGCTCGAATGTGTTAAATAAGAAGAAAGATTACAAAAGTAAGTTTAAAATAGTTTTTATTGATAAAATGTGAAATATCCTTCCACTGAATTAAATAGTTCTGTTTTGTAAGTTGTAAATGTGTTATAAATATGTCAATAACTTAACTCTAAATATGTCAATAACTTAACTGTTTGAAATATGTGAAACGTTTACAACATTTGTAAAATTTATAACATTTATGCTAGTTCATTTAAGCTTGTAAATGTTAAATACACACATGCTGTTGCCTTGGATGTTAAATTGGTTGCTGTTGGTAGTGTTTTGCAGGCGGTATTGCTGTTTTCTCCGATGCTGTCTACTGGGCTCTTTTGTTGCTGGGATGTTTATTGTTTGCCATGGTGTGTGGTGGGGTAGGTGTCGCTAGTTGTTCCGGCGCATGGCGTTTCCTGGGTCAGCGGTTCGAGGCGTGGATGTGGTGCTTCCTGTTCCTGATAAAATGGCACTCCATTGCGATCTTTGCTTCAGCGTGGGGCCCAGTAGCTTTTGAGGAGATTCCTGCTTGTGCCCAGTAACAGTGATTATGTGGCGGCTTTCCAGTCCAGCGTTGCTGAGTAGTTGAGATCTGTGATCGCTCATAAGGAGTGGTTCGTGTAGGTGTGTGGGAGCCTGCAGCCGGCATATTTTGCAGCATGGAAGAGAGGTAATTTTTCCTAGGGGCTCTAAAGTGTACCACATTTTTCTGTTTCCCAGGACTGGCAGGGTGTTTCCTAGGGTGCAAGAAGAGGCATGGGCTGTTCAGCGGGAGTTTCAAATGTATTTTTTAATAGAGCAACTGGGCATTGAGGATGGCCTTCTATTGAAAACATTGTGCCTCTGTAGCGATCGGGTCTTTTCTAGTGGGTCAGAGTGATTTTTGTTTTCTCGTTAAACGTTAGTGTGGCATACTGAAGTCCGGTTTCTGTTGTAAGGAATTGGAAACTGGAGGGTTTTAGCTGTCTTTGTCCTAGCAACCACGTCTGGCGAAATGTAACTGTACTTCTAGCCAGACTACCGCCGTGAAGCCTTCGGGTGTCTGTGTTCAGTGCTCGATTCTCTGAGCAATGACAGTTCGCTGTCTGTGAGGGGAGCGTGGTGTTGGGCCTTGTCCTTTCCCTCCCATCTGAGGGCTTTATTTGGGCTGTAAATACATTGTTTGCCGTTTGAAACTCTGTGTGGCTAATTATATTGATGTTTCTTGACAGCGGGGCTCGTTTAGGTAACAGTTTATGCCAGATCTCAAACCGATGAAACTACTTATTCGTACTGGTCTCCGTTGCTGGTTCTCACTGAGGCATAGAATTTTCTTAGGGTTTGATTTAATTCCATTTCCGTTACTGTTGTTAAGTTTACTGTGGTACCAGTTCTTTTAGCCAGTCATTTAACACGTTAATAGCCCACACTGTTTGCCTCCTTGTCATGGTTCATTTCTCTCACATTCAATTTGATCTAGCTGGTTGTCCTGGATTTCTACATGTCTTCGTTTTCTTTTTTCTTTTAGGATCAGTATTTTCTTGGTCTTCTGAAAACAATTTCTGTATTGTTGCCATTTCAAATAAATTGAAATTTAAGCTTGGAAATTATGACATGAGTCTGCTTTCTTTGCTTTAGTATTTTCTGTCACAGTAGTCGTTGACAGCTGATGTGTAGTGATCTGTCTTTTGATGTTTAGTAATGAGGTTGACAGCTGGCTGGCACTACAGCAGGGATGTTATGCCAGGATAACATCCCTGCTGTGGTGGACAGCTGACCAATCAGAAGCCTGGATTTTTTCTTGCCATTGTATAATTATAAATAGTGGAGAGCCAAATGTTCCCATATTGTGCACTATCAGATATCTCATAGAATAGATTGGGCAGTCTAGAATGTTTAGTAAGGATACAATGTCCCTTCCTACTTCATTTACAGAATTGCTCCAGTGAGTGGTATGGTCTTGTCAGAAAGAAAGCCATAAAGTTGGTTCCATATTTGGAAGATGGTTATTGTCATTATTCCTTGATTTATTTGCAATCCCCCCCCCACTGGCCATGCCCCTATCTGCTGTAGCCCTGTCACTCCTGCAAACTCCTCATCTTGCCTCCTGTGGTCAAGTTGGAGGATCAGAGATCCGTTTTGGAGTACAGGTAAGTGAAAGTGATGGGAGGCTATACGTAGTTCAAACAATGTGTCATCCTGCAGGCCAGGTGTTTTTTCCCTCTTGTTACTCCTCTACCTTAAGGACACTGGCGGTGAGTGAGGCCTCCAGTGTGCATGCATGCATGCACGCTATTGCATGCTAGTGCATGCCTCTGCCTGCACTTTTGTTTGTGGTCACTAGGGCTGTATGAATATCTTTACCAGATTATTCAACCAAATATTCAATATCCAGCAGTCAAATACTCAGGTACTTGGTATTTGGGTGTTCGACTTAAAAAAAAAAATCACTCCACCCTCTTGCAACCCTTTCCACACTCCTTTTCATCCCTGACCATAACAGGAAGGTCCTTCCTTCTTCCAGCCATCATAGCACTACACCCACCCTCCTCCCCTCCATCACAGCCCATGGAAACATAGACACCTAGAAGGCTGCCGGCAGATAATGGCCACAAGACCCATACGGTCTGCCCCTTTTCCCTACCTATATTGGTGGCTGGTGACCCTAGTTAGTTATAAACGTAGCCTCTCTCTCCTCCATCTAGGGTACCCTTATGCCTGTTCCAGGCATGTTCGAAACCCTCCACTGTGCTTGCCCCCACCACACCTGTGGTAGAGAATTCCAATTGGCCACCACCCATTCAGTGAAGAAATACTTCTTCACATTCCCCCTTAATCTGCCCCCCCTCAGTCTCATATAGTGACCCCTTGTTCTCCTATCCCTCCTAAACTGGAAGATGTCCTCTACCTGCACCTTGTTAATGCCCTTCATATACTTGAAGGTTTCTGTCATATTCCCCCACTCCCTCCAGCATATATCTGTTCAAATCCCTAAGCCTCTCCTCGTATGTCTTCTGGTGCAACCCCTGAACCATATTAGTCACTCTTCTCTGAGCCATCTCCACCGTATCTATATCTTTTTGAAGATGTTGTCTCCAGTACTGTACACATTATTCCAAGTGAGACCTCACCAGTGTCTTGTACAATGGCATCACCACCTCCCTTCTCCTACTCGTGATACCCCTACCGATGCACCCCAACATACACTGGCTCTCCCCACCACCTTTGTATATTGTTTGGTCATCTTCAGGTCATCTGATATGATGATGCCCAAATCTCTTTCCTCTTTGGTGACTGACAGCAGTTCTACCCCAATCTGTAGCTTGCTGCTGGGTTTTTACACCCCAGGTGCATAACTTTGCACCTTTTCGCTTTGAACCTCAGTTGCCACAGTTCAGACCATGCGATGTTCTGGAGTAGTTGGATTCAAAGTAAAACAAATTAACCCTTCCCATCACCCTCATAGCTGACCCATTCCTTCCCACCCAGCTCCTTGCAGCCCAATCCAGTAGAAAACTGACACACCATCCCCCCCACCCTCTAGGCACTAATCCCAACCTCCTCCCTCCAGCACTCAAATATACAGTAATTAGATCCCACACAGGACAAGCAGCACAACCTGACTTCCTTCCTCAGTCTGCTGCTGTCTAATGATGTTCCACCCTCGGAACACTCCATGAATCACGGTGAAGGCAATTTGAGCACTAGCATCCCGCCGACGGTACAAAGCACCACTGACATGTGTACGCCCTACAATATGGGTGAAGACAGGCACGGCAACAGTGTCATGAGCAGGGGTGTGCAACACGAATCCCCCCGCAGGCAGCACGGCTGCCAATGTGTGCCTCCACCACCACAAATGGGTAGATGGCCACAGGACCAGTCGTGGGACCACTGCCAGCCCTGATGTTTGAAAGGGCTGAAACAATGGGACAGAACCCAGAGACCCATTGGTAGCGGTCCCATGCCCCACATGAGCACCTGTCCAGTATCAGTACAGAACACCGCCACCCACCCCCAGCACCCGCCCTGTGACAGTAACCCCTCCCTCATGACCAGCAGTCCGGTCTGAGCATCCACCGGTATAGGAGGGGAGGGAGTTGAAATTGTTTAACCAGGAAAGGTACAGTAAGCAGAGCTTGTTTCCAGGTGCAACCTGGGAGCACAAGGAAGTTAAGTGATTTGCTCAGGGTCACACAGTATGCAAGTGGGGGCTGATGGGATTCAAACCCAGGTCTCCAGGTTTGTAGCTCAGTGCCCTTAACCACTGCACTATAGTGCCTCCCTAAGGGTAACAGGTAGAAGCCCCCCCATCTGGCACCCCAACCACCATGCAATAACCTCCTATGCAGTATGTCCACAACAGATATGCCCTGGTGGTCTAGTGCACCCCCCTCCATCCCTGTCCCCGATCCCTGTAAGCAGCATGGTGTCTGCCATAAACTGTGGTAGGTAGTACCACAGCAGGTCCTGTCAACTGTATGCCACGGTGGTCTAGTGGCCCTCCGCCTCATTAGGTAGTACCCTAAATAAAACACCCCAATACCCCCCATCCCACTAAGGAGTGGGCCACCAGAACAGCCCTCCACACTCCTCCATGGCCAGTGAACCACTGAGCTGACATTGCATGGGCAATCGCGCACGCATACATTGACAGCTCAGTGGTCCACCAGCCATGGAGGAGTGCGGAGTGCTGTGCCAGTGGCCGGCTCCTTAATGGAATGGGGGGGTATCGGGGTGTTGTATTGAGGGCACTATGTGCCGGGGGGGCAGGGGGCTGCTAGACCATCAGGGCATACAGTCGACAGGACTTGCTATGGGACTACCTACACCAGTTCATGGCGGACACCACGCTGCCCTCAGTGATCAGGGGCAGGAGGGAGGGAGGGAGGGAGTGGAGTGCACTAGACCACCAGGTTATGTCCATTGTGGACATACTGCACAGGAGGTGATTGGGTGGTGGTTGGGATGCCAGATTGGGGGGGGGATTCTACTAGCTGTTACCGGCAGGTGCTCAAACTGGACTGCTGGGGTGTCACTGTCACAGGGTGGGTGTTGGGGGTGGGTGGTGGTGTACTGTATTGCTACTAGATAGCCACCTGCATCACCTTCAGTGCCATAAGTGTCAGGCACCTCTGCCTACTGCCTCCCGCCCATTGCCCTACTGGCCATGCCCTGCACTGCTCAGGTCGCAGTACCTCCAGGCGCCACTTTGCTGGTGCCGTAATGCCGGTGGCAAAATGCCAGTGCCCTTATGCCCTGGAACCATCAAATGAATGAAAGTGTTTGCTCTCTTTCACTTGACTTGCGTTACGTATAGCAACCAGTTGATTAATCGACTTTTTTCTATAGTTTCCATTTCTATAGTTTCCATTTACAAATACAATTTATTTTTATATAGTGTATTTCATAAAAACTACCACAAGATGCTTCTTTGCTGTAATAATTGAAGACTGGTAGTTTAAGGTCTAAAGCAAAGAAAAAACCCAGGGGAAGATTACACAATGGGGGGGGGGGTAGTAACAACAACAAAAATGGTAAGGGACCTGGGGGTAATCATATCAGATGACCTTAAGGTTAGCAAGCAATGTGAGAAGGCAGTAGGGAGGGCTGGGGGGATACTGGGATGTATAGGGAGAGGCATCACCAGCAGAAAACAGGAAGTTGTAATCCTTCTGTACAGACAGTTGGCGAGACCCCATCTGGAATACTGCATCCAGTTCTGGAGACCCCATCTCTACAAGGACGTAAACAGGATGGAGGCAGTCTAGAGGAGGGCAACTAACATGTGCAGGGTCTGCAAGAAAAGTCATACGAGGAGAGACTAAAGGATCTTAATATGTATACCCTTGAGGAAAGGAGGGAGAGGGGGGACATGATAGAAACTTTTAAGCACCTCAGTGGAATCAACAAAGTCCAAGAGGGTAGCATCTTTCAGAAAAAGAGATGTGCAAGAACAAGGGGACACAACTTGAAGATAGAGGGGATGGCTCAGGGGCAATGTGAGGAAGTATTTTTTCACAGAGAGGGTTGTGGATGCATGGAACAGCCTTCCTGAGGAGGTTGTGGGGTCTAAAACTGTGGGAGAATTCAAGAATGCCTGGGACAGACATAAGGCAATTCTTTTTTTGGGGGTAGGAAGAAATAGGCTGTTGGTTAACTAGGATCTGCAGCTTATCCTGTTGGTAGGGAAATGGGCAGAATAGGTGGACCAAGCGGTCCTTATCTGCCGTCAAAGTCTATGTTTCTGTTTCAAGTTAGGACATTTTTTTTTTACTCAGATTAAAAAAAAGAAGCAGCCAGTTCTGTGGCTCGGAGCTATGTTGGATAACTCTGGCACTGGCAGTCTGAGTTTGTGCCCTGTGCCTGGGACATCAAGAGCGGAGGCTGGTCGTAAGGGTTACAGAGCATCCATGTGGACACTCTCCATCTGGTAGGGTATTGCGCAACACCGCTGTTGGTGGGCCTCCTGTTGGTAGCTTGTGGAGGCATGCTGACATGCGTGACCACGTGTCGTGTGCCCTTGCCCTAGGATTCCAGAGTGTAAGCAAGCATGTTAGGTGGGGTGGTGAGAGGGGCTGGGAGAACAAGGGGAAATTGACTGGCCCAGAATGCTGGATGGCAGCCACCTCTGGTTTTCACCCACGCCAATAAGCTCCTCCTTGCTCTGGCTCTACCCCCTGGCCATCCCCCACCAGCATTCTCCCTCCCATGTGCTACCACTAGGGCACTGAAAATTGTCCCCGGGATAAGCCAGAAACATAGGGGAAAAGGATCATGCTGAGAGCCTGCAGGAAGCAAGTTCAGCAAGCAGCTGGGCACTTGGACTCACAAAGGAGTGACAGCTGGAGGCCCTTGGGTGCATGAGAAAAAAAAGCAAGGAGCACCGAGTAGACAAAGCAATGTAAGAAGGGTGTCTTCGCACACATTTAAGAAAAGAGTAATGAAACTGGTTACATACTTGCACAACACATACTGCATTGCTTATAACATAGTAATTTTAGGTTCATCATGCCCCCCCCCCCAAGCTTCATAAGCAGAAGTGAATAAATGTGCTCATTTATAGGGGTTTACTACACACTCTACCAATGGCACCCAGTGATTTCCTTGGTAAGCAGATACATGCCCATGTTTACCTTAAAGGCCTATGCTGTCTTCATTGTATCCTCTGTGTCTGCTTGTAGGCTGTTCCTAGGGAACATACAAACATATGAAAATTGCAAGCAGAGACAGTTCTAGTGGTCTATCAAGCTTGCTCGAGTGTGCAGCTGAGTCTAATTGACTGGAGCTGTCCCCCCTTACCCATGTCCCCTGAAGTTACCCTCTTCCAACCTCTCTTCCCCTATCCCTTTCTTTCCTCCCATTTATACTCTCCCTTTTACCCTATCCCACCCCCTTTTAAAACTTCTCATTGTTTTCAGGGATACCACCTCATCTGGAAGTTCATTCCAATTTGTCACACCCTTTCAGAAAAAAGTGCCTCCTCATTTTCTTTTTAAATCTACCCCCTACAAGTTTCTGACTGTGTTCCCCTGTGATCCATTCCCTTTTCAGGTTGAAAATAACTCCCGCTCCAAACCTGTGTATACCCTTTATGTATTTAAATGTTTCAATCATATCCCCCCTTTCCCTTCTGTCCTCTAGAGAGTACATGTTGAGCTCACGTAACCTCTCATCATATGGCTTGTCCCCCATGCCCTGAGTCATCTTGGTCTCTCTTCGCTGGACCTCCTCCAGTAGGTTGATGTCCTTTTTCATATACTGGCGCCAAAACTGCACACAGTACTCCAAGTGTGGTCTCAAAAATTATTTGTATAAAGGCAGAATGACTTCCTCTCTCCTGGAGGTGATTCCTCTGGCTATGCATCCTATCATTCTGTTTGCTTTGGCTGCTGCTCTGCAGCACTGAACAGAGTGCTTCATGTCACTCCTGACTCACCTAGGCCTTTTGCTCTCCTGAGCTAGACATCTGTATGCCATCCAGCCAGTAGCTGGCCGCTGTGTTCCTAACTCCCAGATGCATGACCTTGCACTTCTTGGCATTGAACCCCAGCTGCCAGATCCCAGACCATTTCTTTAGCCTGGCCAGATCCTCCCTGAGTTCCTGTCTCTGCATCTCTATGTCCACCCTCCCACAGAGTTTAGTAACTTCTGCAAATAGGCAGATTTTACTTCTGATCCCATCTGCTATGTCACCAATAAAGATGTTAAATAGCACTGGACTGAGTACTGATCCCTGTGGGACCCCGCTGGTTATGGGTTTAGGTTTAGATAGTGCCTGCCCTACCATCACTGTCTGGTGCCTTTCATGCAGCCAGCTATTGACTTAGCCCAGCAGCTTGTCTCAGACTCCGAGATTATTCAGTTTGCTAAGCAACCTTCCATGCAGCACTAAGTCAAAGGCCTTACTGAAGTCCAAGTATAATACATCAACTACCTGGCCTTTGTCCAATGACCTTGTGACCCAGTCATAAAATTCTATCATGTTTGTCTGGCAGGATCTTCCCTTGCAAACCCATGCTGCCTATTATCCTGGAGACCGTTTACTTCCAAAATGTTTACCAGCCTTTCTTTTAGATTGGTCTCCATTAATTTGCCTACAATGGAGATTAGGCTGAGTGGTCTGTAGTTACCAGGTTCATCTCTTGGACCACTCTTGTGAAGTGGCACCACGTCAGCCATTCTCCAGTCATGAGGCACACACCCCATCTCAAATGAAGTGTTAAACAGATCCAAAAATGGTGCGCCAGTACTTCTGCCAGCTCTTTCAAGACCTTCTCTTGTGCACCATCTGGGCCTGGCGCCTTATCCACCCGAAGAGCCCTGAGACCCTCTAAGACCCTGTCATCTTTGATCACCCCATCTATCACATTCCCCCCTTCTTATTCCTAACTTCGCCTGCGGCATAAGTCCATTCATTTCCCTAGGAAATACAGAGCTGAAGTACTCATTTAGTGCCTCTGCCTGATCCTCACTATTTTCCGCACATCCCCCTCCTGCTTGATTCTAACAATCCCCTCTTTCCTGCTTCTTCTCTCCTTAATATATTTGAAAAAACTATTTTCCATTTCTCTGATCCCCTGTACTAGCCTTAGCTCCTTAGCATTTTTAGCTGCCTGGACCACTCTCCCTGCCTCTCTGGATTTCATTGAGTAAATTTCCTTCTCCTTTTTTCATTTGTATGCCTGTAATTATGATACACTGTCCTCTTCTCCCTCACCTTCACTGCCACATCCTCATTGAACCAGCCTGCTCTTTTGGTCTTGGACATTTTACTCAGGATCTTCATGCAGGCGTTTGTGGGCTCATTCAGACTCAACTTAAATATGGACCATTTCTGCTCTGTATCCATCTCCATCCTGATTTTTGCAAGGTGCCCTATAAAAATATTTTCCATTCCTCCAAAGTTTGCCCTCTTGAAGTCCACCACTCTCACACCTGACTTAACCATATCCTTACCCATATTGAGATAAAACCACACTGAGCAGTGGTCACTGCCAGCAAAGGGGTCCTCCACTGCTATTTCTTGGACATGCTCACCATCTGACAGCACTAGGTCCAGTATGACACCACCCCTGGTTGGCTGTGTGACCCCCGAACCAGGAAACAGTCCTAGAAAGCCTCAAGGAGGGCATGTTCCCTGGCACAAGAGGTAGCCTTGATACTCCAGCCTATTCCAGGCAGGTTGAAGTCACCTGTTATGATAAAGTTTCCTCTACCTCCTAGCTTTCTGATTTGGTTGCCCAACTCTCTGTCCAATTCCACTTCCTGTGATGGTGGTCTGTACACCACTGCCAATCAAATCCTTCTACCTTTGTTGTTCTGCAGAAGTACCCATAAGGCTTCTGTCCTGCCTCCTTCTCCTCACTGGTGCATATTATTACCTGTCTTGCGAATAAGGCTACACCCCCCTCCCCTTCTCCCTATCCTTCTGGTACAGTCTGTACCCAGGAATCACTAGGTCCAAGTCATAGTATTGGGTTGCCCATGTCTTTGTGATGGCTGCTATGTCCACCTTTCCTTCCTCCATCAGTGCCTGAAGATCTGCCATTTTGTTTGTCAGACTTCTTGCATTCAGGGACACCACCTTCCAATGTGACCCCCCTGTGTCTCCTTAATCCCTATCCATCCTCTACATGCACTCCCATGCTGTGGACTTTTCCCCACCCACTCATTTCCACTCCCCATCATCTGATAATCTACTGGGGGAGAAGCCTGAAGACCCTACCTACTAACTTGGTGACTATGAGTGAAGCCCCCCCCCATCTTTAGTTTAAATTAATTTTTTATGTTAAATACTCCTCTAATTTATCTTTCAGGACCTTTGTGCCTAATTTACTTAAATACAGCCTGTCTGGTGCATATAAGTCCTTATTTTCCCATGTCCTACCCCAGTCACCCATCAGCCCATACCTAGTTGTCTCACACCACCCCCTCAACCACGTGTTGAGATTCTCTATCCTCTGCTTCCTAATAATACTTGCTATAGGGACTGGAATTACCTCAGAGAATGTAACTGATCTATCTGCCCCCCCACAGATCTTCCCTACCTCCTTAAACCTCTCCTGCACTACCTCCACCTCACACCCTGCAAGGTCACTGGTACCCAGATGCACCACAATGTAAGATTTATCCAGAGCCTGCCCCAAACACTTTGATATGAAAGGTCCAACCCTTCTTGCCATCATTTCTGGTATGTACTCTACCGACCTATGGCAGTTTCCTGAACCCTTTCCACCCCATCACACACCCTTCAGTATTGAGTCTCCTAGGGTAATGACCCTCTCACCATCACCCCTGTCTAGGTTTGCCTATCCTGCTGTTCACATCCCAGAGCCCTTTTACTACCCTTACCCCCAACTTCCCCCTTGTCTTTGCTTTTGCCCAGGTTTGCCTCCACTGATGCTCTCCCTGCCTTCCTTCCACTGATCTCCCTTCTCAGACTAGGCCTCCCTTCCTCCCCGTGTAACCCTCTTCCCTTTCACCACTGCATAGCATGGAGACTGCCCTTGTTTGGGTACTAAATGATCTCCTAATGGCAAAAGATCGAAAGGCTTGTACCATCTTGGTCCTTCTTGATCTCTTAGCAGCCTTTGATACTGTGGACCATGAGGTGCTTTTGGAGTCCCTGTGGCTTATTTGTGGACTGTTGGGTACAGTCCTTGAATGGTTTCGATCATTCCTCATAGGCAGGGTTCAGAGGGTGGTCAATGGAATTTATTTATCCCTCCCTCTGTCCTGCGGGTTGCCGCAGGGCTCCATATTGGTGCCCATGTTGTTCGCAGTGTATATGCTGCCATTGGGAGATATCATTAGGTGATACAGCTTGAGTTTTCACTGCTATGCAGAAGATACTCAGCTGTAAACAATTGCCTCTCCGAGATCAAAGACTGGATGAGCTCCAGTTGGCTGAGACTGAATCCGGATAAGACTGAGGTGTTGGTTGTAGACCCAGGTCACCCGGGGGGTGGGTTTGAGGGCTGGGCATGTGTTGGGCCTGTGGCTTAATGATATCCAGCTCACTACCTCAGATCAGGTGCGGAACCTGGGTATTATTTTTGATGGTGGCTTGACCCTGAAATTTCAGGTGTCAGCTGTAGTTAAATCCTCATTTTACCATCTGAGGAAAATCGCCTGGGTGAAACACCTGGTTCCACCGGGCGACCTTGCAACATTAGTCCATGCCTTCATTACTACCCGTCTTTGACTACTGCAATGCCCTCTACCTGGGTCTGTCTGAGGTTGATATCCGCACTTGCAGCTGGTGCAGAATGCTGCAGCCAGGCTGTTGACAGGTACTTCTAGGTCCAGTCACATTACGCCTGTGCTGCGCGGACTGCACTGGCTGCCGGTTCAGTGGCGGATCACCTACAAGGTAGGCTTGCTTACCTTCAAAGCCCTACACGAACAGGGACCTGACTACTTGAAAGATCTTTTGACTCCCAACTCCCCCAATTGTCCCCTCTGATCCGCTGACAAGGGATTGCTAGAGAGATTCCCAGGGTTCATCTAAAAACATCTGGAGCTCATGCTTTCTCATTTGCAACACCAACCCTGTGAAATTCTCTACCTTGTCTGTTAAGAGAATGCCTGACTGTCAGTAGTTTTAAATCTTTGTTAAAAACTTATATATTTGCACTGGCTTTCCTAGACTGATTTTACATAATCTATATTGATGTTTTGGTTGTATATTTATGGTTTATACTTGTACAGTGCCTTGACATTGAAAGGCGCTATAAAAATAAAGATTTGCTTGCTTGCTTTGCTCCTCTCCTCATCCCTTTCTGCTGCACTATTCCCATTTGTTCTGTTATTGGCTTCCACAACTTCCTAATCATTGGCCACCTCCTCTTCCCCCACTCCCCCACAGTTGGCAATATTGTGAACCTGTTTGAGGAACCCCCTCCCTTGACAGAACAAATTTCTGATTTTCCTCCTTGTTCCCTTCTTTGCTCTCCTTTCCTCAAATATTTTCCCCAATTGCTCCTACCTTTCATCACCTGCAAAATTCTCCACCCCATTCCCCCATGGTGAGGACAACTCTCAACCATATGTTGTCAGTCTTGGTTGTTCCCTAAGATTACTTACCATGCGGATGGGAGGTGACAACCCCGGTACTTCCACCTCTGAGCTTCTTCCCAGTCGCTCTCCCCCTTCCCATATCCCATCTCAGCTTCCAAATCTCTAAGATGCCCAAGCTGTTTACATTTTTTTTTTGTATTTAGCTTTTTGGTCCCTGTCACCCACTCCCACCAACTGGCGATGGGGACACATATGTATTTTTATGGATTTTCTCCCCAAACCCCCCCGACACCCCAGCACATGGCTGTGCGAGCGTGTGGAGGCATGCTTCGCACCCTGTTGTGCCAGCTCAGCCCCTTCCACCTCCTGATATTTTGCCATCCCCTCTCTGCCTACACTATGCACTGGACCTCCACCTGGTGGGAACGGAACTACGGGGAGGGGGTGCCAACCCACCCTCACCACCCTCAGGAGAGGAGAGTTGCCCACCAGCATGCACAATCCTGCTCCACCTTTCCCCCCCACACACCGGCACCCTGACGACCCGAGGTCATTCCTGAACCTGGGTCATCAGCCTAGCGCGAGGTAAGGCGTCCAGCCCTCTGTGCCACCGGGCCAGCTAGCGCGTTACATATTTGACATCTTCCTGCTATCCACATTGTGTCAAGAAAGATGGTGGCTGTACATCCATTGTGGCAGACCACCCTTCCTACCCCCCTCTGTGACCTTCTTATTCTACCTCTGCCCCTACCTTGTGCCTCCCCACTGCCTTCATGCCCATTCCAGCTCCACTGGTTCCACATCTTGCCTTAATATCCTTGTTTTTGCCCCTTGTTTTATAAGTCAGAATTCTGGTTTTATCAATCTGCACCTAGACCTCTCCTAGGTAGAACACTAACTTTTCTATTACATTAACCTATGTAGGTACTATTATTTATTTATTTGAAAAGTTTCATGAGGAAAGACATACTGAGCTGCAATAGCTCACTTCGAGATGCATCCTAGGGGGAAGGGGATACATAGAAGAATAAAGAATGCAAGATGCAATACATTACAGAGTGATATACAAATGAACAGTACATGTCTTCCAGTTGGGAAACAGGTAAGAGTATTGAGATACATAAACAAAACATAAGAAGTATCACTACATGCATAATACTTTATAGAGAACTGAAATCACATATACATACACAGTGCTAAGCTAAACATTTCTAAGACTGCAGCTTACAAGGAAAGTGCTAGATAAGATAATCTGTACCGTCACAGGGGTACAAGTTGGGAATAGTTAGATAGGCTATGGGGGATCAGGGAGTGGGAGGGAGATGAGCCAGCCAAAGGCCTTCACCCCTTCGGGATGCAAGAACCCCGCAAGGGGTAGACAGTGAATTAGCATGGTGAGTTAGTAACCAAGATAGGCTGGGCATTGTTGAAGGAAGGAGAGTAGACATAGAGGGTGGGGTCAGGTGCAATGCAAGTGGGGGTAAAGTGATGTTGGAGAAGGAGGGATAGGGAGCGAGGGATTATGCAGAGTGGATGCCTAAGGGAGGAGTACCAGATGCTTGAGAAGTGATAAGAGAAGGCAGCTCACCCTGAATTGATATGCCGGGGGGGCCAGAGCCCTGTGGGGAGTTGCTTCAGGAGTAGGGGGATGGGTGGGACAGAGATGAGTGAGTGCAGGTAGGGTGGCAAAGAGCCAAACCAGTATTTCTCAATTAAAGCAGCACTATGGCAAATTGTCTGGCACTGAGAGGTGGGAAGGAGCGCGAGGTGTAAAGGTCACAGTGGTGAGTACGAGGTGGACAGTCAAGAGCTAAGCAGTAGAAGGAGTCAAAAAGAATGTCCAGTTTGGTTAGGGTGGATTTTGGGGCACAGTTGTAAACTATGTCTCCGAAGTCAAAGATAGAGAGAATCATCTTTTGGACGATCTCTCTGTGGGCTTGTGGGGGAAGGCAGCTGTGGTATTGGTACAGAGCACCGAGTTTGGGGAATAACTTTTTATGGATGGCATCCATGAGTACTCCAAAGTTGAGGTTCTTGCTGAGCCATAACTGGAGGTATTTGAAAGAGGAGACATCTTCCAGTACGGAACCATTGAAGGTATAGAAGGAGGGAGTGGCAAGCCTGGCGAGCGTTATCTTTACCTGATAGTTTTAAGAGTATCTAAGTGAATCAGAACATTAGGTTTGCATGAAGGAAAAGTGAAGTTAACCTTGACAATAATCAGCAGTAATTGGTTAGCGCACAGGGTACTGTCAAAGTCAGTGAGTTGTATAGGCACTTACACTAGCAGCTAGGCAAACTACAGCACACAGTTCTAAATAATACACCCGGATACATTGCAGGAACAGACTGAAACATGACATTGTACATATACCCCACTTGAACTGCTGATGTAATAATATTGCCTTACTGAGGGTGCAGTCTTTTGCCAACTGCTGCCCCACGCTGATGCCCACAGTATGATGCCCTTATGCTGCGGCCCTTTAGTGAGGATCACAGCAGAGGACAGCTTGGTAAGTGGACCTATAAATTAAGAATATGGTCCAGACCCCTTTGGGATACTGTCATTCCCCCTTGTCCCAAGGATGCTCCCTATTGGTTGAGTTGAGCAAGGGAAGGAGTGCCTCCTAATGTTACCCTCAAGTTACTACCTCTGAGCTTCAGGGTATGTCCCTGGGCCCTGCTGGAGGACTGCAGATTATACACCTCTGATTGTTCGATCTTGATCTTACCGTTGAATATGTGGAAGAGGGAGATCATGTCGCCTCCTTGTCTCTAACAGGAACATGTTAAGGGCCACCAGTTCTTGTGAATTTTGTCCCCTGTTTGCGATGGCCATTTGTTGCAACTTCTTGACTGCCTCTGTGTTCTTTTGGTATTGAGAAGTCCAGAATTATACATACTGTAGTACTCTAGGTGCAGCATTTATTTATTGAGTGAATCTTTATTTCTATTTTTTTTATGTTTTATAAAAGTTTTTATCTCTCCAGACCTAACCAGGTAGCTACTCAGCCTCATCCCCAGGTACCATTGACCATCCCTTGCCTCTCTACTCATCTGGGTGTAGATTCCCCAACAGATTAACCCTCCCCCTGGCAGGCCAGGGGGGAGAAGGCTATCCTCCCCCCACTGCCTTACATCTGGAAGTCCCCTTGACTGGAGCAGCAGAGTGGGTTGCACTTGGGTGAGACTTCACTAAATCCTAGATCCCTATTTTCCACTAAGGCTTTTCTCCCCATAGCCCATAGCCACAGTGGCACACAGGATGCATGTGTGTCCTGGTGCTCATGCATTCTGGAACCACAACTCCCTCCACCCTCCCTGATTTGCGTCTGTCCCCTGAGCATCATAGCCAAGAGCTGGGAAGGCACACCAGCCCAGCCCAGTAGAGGAGAGTGCCTGGTAGCTACTTGATCCTCTACCAGCCCCCCCTCCGGCCGACCCCCAGCATCCCAAGCTCATTCCCAGACTCAGGTTGCTGGCATTCTGCAAGTTAATGCGTTTGCTGTGCCTCAGCCCTCTGTTCCTCTGGGCCGGCTTATTGCATTAAACTTGGCTAGCATTTTCTGTTGCATATGACAGAATATGAAGTACCTCTCTAGTTGAAATGGGAAACCAGTTCAATAAATAACTGAACTGCCCACGAGCAAGGCACATCTAAAAGTTTCACATTGAAACTTACTGTCCCTTCAAAAATGATTTAACCAGTTTTGGGCAAATGAGGCCATTAGCACATTTGAATACTGAATACTGTATTAATAGTTTTCAAACTATTTCTAATTAGTATAGCAGAGAAAAAAAAGGACTGGAAGTTTGCTTTTAGAAACCGTATTTCAAGCAAACTGTATTCCAAACTGTTATACAGCCATAGAGTGGAAGCGGAGAGAATGCCATTAGTGACACAGGTACAGTAGATTTAAACAGTGCATAGATTAGAGAGAGAGATTACAGAGAGGTTACGCATGGCGAGGGTCAGTAAACTGCTCAGTGAGGTCTGTGGGATTTAAACATGTTCACAGCTGGTACAGCTGTTTTAGGCCAAACTGCCTCCCTGTTTGAAAATGATTCTGAGACTAGAGAACCATGACAAACCTTTTCTAGCTTGAATTGGATTTGAACTGATCTGACCCCAGATCTGAAAAGCCACCCCCCTCCTCATTACTGGTGGCTGTGCTGTATACTTAGGTGTTGTGTTCGGTAATTCAGTGCTTTCAGTCAAAACAAGCTGCTTTTAGCTAATCCTTTAGGATCCTTGACACGTGGGGATTGAATGAAGTACCAGCAAATTCTCCATCCTCATCATTGCCACATTCTCGACAAAACAAATCAAGCTTAATCTTTTTAATCTCAAAAAGTAAAAAAAGCTAGCATTAGAAGAGAATTATTGTTTTAAACATACAAACATGAGATTCGTTGCACACTGTGATACTTTTTATTGGACTAAGAATGGTACATAGATGTTACAATACCCATGCTTTGGGGGCCACACAGGCCACTTTGTCAGATGTGTTAGCACACTGAGCAGAGGAAGTAACATTTTATACCAAAGGCTGATGTTAAAGAATTAGCATAGGAAGGATTTGACAGAGATTTTATTTATTTTAGAACTCTGAGTTAACTCAGGTGTGTTAGTACACTGAGCAGAGGAAGCTGGTTTTATACGTAGGTTGATTCTAATGAAGTAGCATGGGAAAAGGTAGACAACTATTTTATTTTATTTATTTTCCAGTTACTCTTTTTAGTAAAAAACAATGTAACAATACACCAAACATGCATGAACACAAAACAGATTAGCAAGGTATACAGCTAAGAAACAGAATAAATGCATTAAGCACCTGGAACTTGTCATTGGTAACAGATGCCAAGGGACTATGACAATGTTACAGTACAGGTCAAGAACAGTTTAGCAATGATACAGTTCTAAGATATCCCATCAGAAAGGACAGATCCCCAATCCACTTATACAGCAGCATTAATGTTCCTAGTATCCTTCTTCAGTGGACTTCTGGGGCCTGGGAAAAAAGCAGGGTCAAGGATATACCCTCCAAGACTGGGGGGGAATTACCTTTATTAGTGGATCAGGACCCCATCCTCCTTTGCCCCTCTCTATTTTTGTCCATTGTTGCAATATGAGGAGTCCAGATATAGCCACCAGATCATTTGATAAGCATGCAAGGTGTCTGCATTCTTGTGGAAAAACCTTTTTAAGGAAGCCTTCTAACCCACTGCTGCCTGCCATTCTGTGGCCATAGGTATATCAGTGGATCTCCATTTGCAGAGTAGTAGACTTTTGTCCATCACTCCCACTGCCACCAGCCAATGTGCAGTTGGGGAGTGCTTGTACACCACTTCTGCTGAGAGGCCAAGGAATATCTCTGATGCATCCAGGGGGATGTGTGATCCTACTATAGACTGGCACATGATAATACTTTCCCAACAAGGGCAGGTGAGCAAGCATTCCCATAGGATGTGCAGCAGGGTGATTCCAGGTTTGTGGTATCACCAGCACTTGTCATCCAAGATTAAGTCCAGTTTGAGCAAGACAGCTTGGGTATGGTGCTACTTTAGACTAGTCTTATTTTTTTTTTTTTTACAATCAAAGTTTTTATTAATTTTTTCCATAAACATAAATAACAAACATTAAAACATTAACCATCTCATACACATCACAACCGGATCTAGGACATTCATTAATTTTATATGGTACAACAGGAGGTTTCTTAATAGTACAGAAGTTTACTTAAATTTTTATTCTTAAAAAACTGGCGGTGCAGAGGGCTGGACCCAAGAAAGAGGGAGGGCTATTTTCATGCCCTGAATCGCCCAGTTCATCCCCTGGTCTTTGGGATACTGATTGTTTATGGAACAAAATTAAGATCTTTAGCTGAAACATGCAGGATACATCTACTCCGTTTATTTCTCCCCTTGTCTACTTGATGATGGATGGTATATGTGAGCACCTTGAAAATATAGGTGATGTTTACTAAAGCTATCCATTCTTCTATTGTAGATGTATTTCCTTTGAGCCATTTTTTTTGCAATGCATTAGACTAGTCTTATTTTGAATAAATCTGCTCCTGCCATCTTTGCAAGCTTTGTAGGCTCTGGAGAGACAAACCTGCCAGACTGAGTATGATGTCTGGTCTGTAATTAGGTGACCTGTGTGGGTCCTGGCACATTGCTGGTTGTTTGTTCTCTGGGTAGAAGCTGTCAGTATCCCCATATTTTTAGGCTGTGGTGCTTGATTGTGGTTTGTTGCCTACGATAAACTTGGCCAGGTGGGACAGAGGGGAGGCACAGGCTGGTGGGCAGTGTGGTCCCTGAGAGTCCTTGGGTTTTCCCTAGATGGGTGTCGTTTGGCCTCCCCGGGGTAATCCCAGACTGGCCTAGTTTTTGGGCTTTGGGCGGCATTCTCCCGGCAGGTGCTGATTTGGCCTGGAGGCTGCAATGTGTGGCATGAGGAAAGAGCTTTGGTGGAGTACTATCTGGCTTCTTATCCCCTGGTTTATATTCCGGAGGCATCCCGTATTAAAGCAGGTTTCGATGCGAGACTATGGGGAGGTAGTGAGAGGACCTCCATGGCTTATTACTTTACCTGTTAAATCTGATTGTGGTTAGGAGTTGGAGGAGATTTTTGGGACATTTATCCACACAGACTGGTTGAGGATGAGAGCCTCATCCTGCCTGGAAGCGTTTATTGGAGGTTTTGGCATACCTCCTTTTGACTTGGAGCTTATTTTCTACCAGATACTGGACTCTTATATGGGCCTTTCGGCTAAGACTTTTTAGGCCTAATTTTGGGTGGGGTATTGGTTGTTTATTTGTGTTAATTTAATTTGTGGTTTAAAGGAGTTATAATTAAGAGGCGGCTGCTCTGGGTGGTTGGAGATCATGTGCTGGCAAGTGGCTCTCCCGGTCAGGCGCTACTCCTCCTTCGAACTCCACGGCCTCTGTCCCTTTAGTTGTTCCCCTTTGCATGCCGACATATATAATCGCTGTCGGGCATTGGGGATTGTAAGCAGGAGACATGGGGGGGGCCCTGACTGGGAGGAGGGGGAGAGCTGGGTGGTCAGATTGGGGCCGTGGAGTGGAGGAGACACCCTGGGGCAAAATAGAGACTGGACAGGAGCTCTCCCTGCTTGGTCCCCATACCCAAGGGCTCCATCTTTAGTGGGCAGCTGAGTCAATCAGCCTTGGAGTCTTATCCAACCCGGGTGGTGTTATGCAGTGCCAGGTCCATTACAAACAGATGGCAATAATTGCCAACCTGGTTGGTTCATCGGACCTGGCATGCATCACTGAGACCTGACTGGATGGAAATGCTGGCCTGGTTCTTGAGTCAGCAGTTCCAGCTGTTTTTTTCAGTGATACACTGCCCGAGATTGGATTTTTGGGGTGGGGGTGTGGCCATGTGTTTTAAAACAGAATTGGGCCTAGTAGATGTGCCAGTGGGAGAGACTAGATCCTTTGAATGTGTCTTGGGTGCAGGTGTGGGCTGCAAAATTCTTCTCATCTACCGTCCACCCAGGGATGGGAAGCAATTTTTGTAGGAAGTCGCAGACTTCATTGTTGACATGGTGTTGGAGTTGCCCAGATTGATGGTGCTGGGTGACTTCAATGCCTGGCTCAACGATGAACTCTTGCAGCTTGGTCAAGACTTCTTCCAATTAATTATTTTGTTGGCTTCATATAGGTAGTTGCCTCTGCAACCCACAGTTCTGGTCATTCTCTGGACCTGTTCTTCCTCCTAGGTATGGAGACCTCCGACTTGGTGGTAGAGCCAGTCGGTTGGTCTAACCATTACACTATCAGGTTCAATTTCCAAGCCCCTTCTTATAGGCCTGCTCCTGTGGAGATGGTCTGGTACCATCGTTTAAGGGGAGTAACCCCAGATGGCGTGATGGTGGTGCTGGATCTATCGGGACTACCAACTGCTAGCAGGGGTCCAGATAACCTGCTGCAAGCCTATAATATGGCTGTGGCAGCGGCTCTGGATTCTATTGCTTCTGTTTGTGTTTGTCCCCTCACGCTTTGCTCTCGGTCCCCTTGGTTTGATGGGACCTTGAGGGAGATGAGGAGAGAGGGGTGAAGGATGGAGCGACGCTGGTGGAAAACTGGTCTTGATGCCGACAGGCTTAGATTGATGGTTCATTACTCAGACTATCAATTTGCGACCTCCTGTAAGAAGGCAGAATTCCTGTCTGGGGAGATCACCACTGCGAGGAACCGACCAGCTCAGCTCTTCTGAACTGTGGACAGACTGTGCAATCCAGCCTGTCTGCAGGTTCAGAGTGCGTTGTCACCGGATAAGTGTGATGAGTTTACTTGCTTCTTTGCAGATTGAGTTGCTGACATTAGATCAGAGATCCGCTTAGCTTGCCCTAGTGGACGCTTCGGTGATCGGTCGGAGGTTGCAGAACCACAGTTTGGTTGGTCGGCTTTTAGCCAGCTGGCGATTGTGGATGTCATAAGGATTGTCCAGAGTATATGTCTGACCTGCTGTAATTTGAACCTGGGCCCAACCCACCTCCTTGTGGGGTGCGTTGAGATCTTCGGCTCGGTCCTGGCTGAAATAGTCCAGAATTTGCTTGAGTTTCCTGACTCCCTGAAGGAGGCGGTGGTGACACCCCTCTTTTAGAAATCTTTTCTGGACCCGTATTGTCTCGCTAACTACAGACCTGTCTCTAACCTGCCCTTTGTGGGCAAGGTTATTGAGAAAGTGGTCGCGCTACAGCTGGATGACCACCTTACCATCCATGACATCTACAGTATGATCCTCTCCAGTCAGGAATTAGGAAGAGTCATAGCACCGAGACTGT
The DNA here is from genome assembly GCA_016271365.2 of Neoceratodus forsteri. NCBI lineage: Eukaryota > Metazoa > Chordata > Ceratodontiformes > Ceratodontidae > Neoceratodus > Neoceratodus forsteri. The sequence goes on from CM057449.1 coordinate 744,814,042, forward strand.
CCTGGTTTGGGTACTCAGTGAGCTCCTGATAGCGAGAGATCGGAGGACTCATTCCATCTTAGTCCTCCTTGATCTTTCTGTAGCATTCAACACCGTGGATCATGACATATTGCTGGAGCACCTGCAGGTTATCTGTGGACTGTCAGGGACAGTTCTCAGATGGTTTGATTCATTCTTCGCTAGTAGATTTCAGAGAGCAGCATCGAGAATTTATTCCTCTGACACATTCTCTCTACCATGTGGGGTATCCCAGAGCTGTGTGCTTTCACCTATGTTATTCATGGTGTATATGCTGCCATTGGGAGACATTGCAAGGTGGTATGGCTTGAATTTTCACTGGTGTGCAGATAATATTCAACTATACATGTCCTTTGTGCCTGACCAGGATGACACAGTCTCTGTGTTTAACAACTGCCTTGCCGAGATCCAGGGCCGGATGAGTGCCAACTGGCTGAATCTGAATCTGGACAAAACTGAAGTTTTGATGGTGGACCCTAGTCGCCGGGTAGAGGGGTCCTCGGCAGGCCTCTGGGCTTTTGCTTGGAGGTCACCAGCTGATGACCACTGAACGGGTGCAGAGTCTGGGTGATATTTTTAATGAAGGTTGACCCTGAAGTCTCAGGTGCCATCCGTCATCAAGACCTAATTTTACCACCTGACGAATATCGCCCAGATTAAGCATCTAGTTCCGACAGGTGACCTTTCGACATTGGTCCACTCCTTTGTGACTTCCCTCCTTGATTACTGCAATGCCCTGTACCTAGGGCTTCTGGAGGTTGATATCCGCTGCTTGCAGCTGGTGCAGAACGCTGTGGCCAGGTTGTTGACTGGGCTTTCTTGATCTAGCCATGTCTCACCTGTGCTGCGCAGACTGCATTGGCTGCCGGTTCAGTGGCAGATCACCTTCAATGTTGGTTTGCTGACCTACAAGGCCCTATACGGACAGGGACTGAGTTATCTGCAAGAGCTCCTTTGTCCCTACTGTCACCTCTGACCATTCTGCTCTGCTGAAGAGGGATTGCTGGAGATTCCCAGGGTTCATTTGAAGACCTCTGGAGCCCGTGTGTTTGCCTTTGCAGCTTTCACCCTATGGAATTCTCTTCCTCTTCGGATCAGGGGGTGCCTGACTGTGGAGAACTTTAAATCTGCCCTTAAAACATTTTTATTCTCTCTTGCTTGTCCTGATTGTTAATTTATGGAATTCTTTCATTTTAACTGGTTTTTTAATTATTTACCGTTTTTAGTTTTCTGCAAAAGCGCTTTGGTATTTATTGAATTGTGCTTGAAACAAATAAAGTTTATTATTATTATTATTATTAATTCCTCTTCCCATGCTGCCGTAGCTGGCTGAGAGGGGTTAGTGTGTGAATCTTGCCCCATGGTAATTTATGGCAGGTGGTGATAATGTAAGTGGCTTGGACAGCTGCCTCTGTCTGCGAGCCAGTTAGATGAAGTGCAAGAGCACTATGTGAAGTTGGAACTGTTGCCAGAAACATTGCTTGGGGATGTTATACCACTCCTGAAGAACAGAGAAGGCCTCCACATGTTTAAGATCAGTGGTGAGCATATCTCTGATAGTATGTATTCCTTTTTGTCCCAAGCCTTTCCAGCGAGGGGGTACACCACCAATTTTAAGTTTGTCCCCATCCTCACAGAGGGGCCAGTTGGGGATGGGTGAAGTCAGTATTCATGTGTTTATGGAGATGAAACCAGCTGACTATGGAGGCTGTGATGGTGGGGTGTTCCCCCAGGGGTGTCAGAAGCTTATTATAAAGTTCAATCACAGGCAGTGGGGACCCTACTATGTCCCGATCAATATAGAGCCATTGAGAGGAGTCCCACTTGGCTGGGGAAATCACTGTACTGTCTGACCTGCCATAAACACAGTATGGTAGCCTTTAAGCCAGGGGAGCATCCCTCTGCTCCAGTGGCTTCCAAGTTTCACCCTGCTTTATCAGGGTGGTTTGTCTGCCCAAAGAAACCTGCCCAGAAGTACATCTAACTTGTCGAACCAAATATCCAGGATATGTATGGGAAGGTGGGCCAGTAGGTGTAAGGTTTTGGGGACCAGCATCATTTTATAGGCATCCACTTTACCTGCTAGGGAAAGGGTCAGGTACCACCATCTATCTAGCTCAGCAGTTACTGTATCCAGTAAAGGATCAATTTTCCATAGGTCATGGTGGATCTGTGTCCCTAAATAAATTATTCCCTCTTCAGCCCATGTGAGTTCTTGTGATACAGAAGGGGCTGCTTGGGTGTGGGGGTTTAGAAGAACTTTCATTTTGGCTTTGTTGACTTTTAGTCCAGAAACCTTTGTGAAGGCATTGAGTAAGTCCAGTACAGGGTCTGTAGTGGCTTCTCCAGCTGCTCGTACAATAAGCAACTCATGTATGTGACTTAATGTTGGGTGGGATCTGAGAACCACTGCTAGGGACTCGGTTGTCAGCAGAAAAAGAAGAGGTGGTAACAGGCACTCTTTCCATGTCCCCTTTGGAAGAGGGATCTTAGGGTTGTGTAGATTATTTGTGAGGATACTGGCTATTAGTGATTTGATCCTACCTTAGCTATTCCCAGGTTGGGGCCTTTTAAATCTGAGCTACATTGCCACATTCTGTCCAGCTCTAGCTGTGATTGCAGATAAACTCCTCTACAAGTTCAAAAGTTCCACTGCGGAATATGTATCTAATTCTTATATATGATTCAACTATACACACCTTTGGTGTTGCTCTATGTATGTATTATGCATTATTGCCTCTGTACTTAGTCACTGTATTTTGGTATACTCTATACCCGTCTTCATTCTCTGTATGATGTGGAGCCTTTGTAAATGAATACCTGACTCAAAGGGTTGTAAATCCTAGACTTAAAATATATTAAAAAAAAGGTATAGAGTGGTCAGGAAGCCTTGGCCTATTCCCATATGCTCCATAGTACTCTGGAGGTATCCCCACTCAACAAAATGGAAAGCTTTTTTGAAGTCTATTGCTAAGGCAACAGCTGGAGAAGGGGTCCGTCATGCCACATGGACCAGACTGAGAGGAGTCCTAGTGTGATCAGTGCTGTGCCGCCCTTTTACAAAGCCTGCCTGGCTGGGATCAATTAATCCCCACAAGAAAAGTTCTAGTTTGGTTGCCAAAATTGTTGCCAAACCTTTGGCACCCGCATGCATAAGTGAGACTGGTCTGAAGCTTCCTGACAAATGCGAGTCCTTACCTTTTTTTGGTAGACTGTTATTACTGCCTCTCGCAGGGTGGCGGACATGATTTCCATCCTGTGGGCTTCTTGATATACCTCCAGGAGTGTTGGGCTGATGTCCTCACAATGCTTTTGGTAGAAATCCACCAGAAAGCAATCTGACTATAGAAACATTGAATGTGCCGGCAGATAAGGACCATTTGGCCCACCTAGTCTGCCCATTTTTCCTGCCTATAGTATCACCACAGATCCTAATTAATCTCCCACCCATTCACTCCCACCTTCCTGTTCCCTAAGATTCCCTTATGCCTATTCCATGCATTCTTAAACCCCACCACTGTTTTTGTCCTCACCATCTCAACTGGAAGGCAGTTGCAGGAATTCACCACTCTTTCTGTGAAGAAGTACTTCCTTATATGTCTCCTGAATCTAACCCCTCCAGCTTCTTATCATGCCGCCTTGTCCTTGAGCACCTTTTTTTCTGAAAAACACTTCATTCTTGTACCTTGTTTACCCCCGTGAGGTATTTCAAGATCTCTGTCATATCTCCCCTCTCTTGTCTGTCTTCCAGGGTGTACATATTTAGGTCCTTTAATCTCTCCTTGTAGGACTTCTCATGCAGATCCTGCACCATTTTAGTTGCTTTCCTCTGGACAACTTGCACTTTGTCTATGTCCTTTCTGAGATGTGGTGTCCAGAACTGGACACAGTACTCTAAGTGGGGTCTTGCCAGTGATCTATACAGCGGCAACACTACCTTCCTTTTCCTGTTGGTGATACCCCTTCCGATGCACTCTCGCATCCCACTTGACCTCCCAAATTCTTTGTCACACTGCCTGGCTACCTTTATGTCATCTGACATGATCACCTCCAGACCGCTTTTCTACTTGGTGTTCATTGGTACCATCCCTCCATTTTGTACTCACCTTCTGGGTTTTTGTGCCCAAATGCATTATTTTGCCCTTTTTCACATTGAAACCCAGCTGCCATACCCTTGAACATTACTCAAGTTTTCTCAGGTTGCTGCTCATCCTTTTCACCCCCTGTGGAGTATCCACCCTGTTGCAGAGTTTAGTGTCATCCGTAAAGTGGCAGACCTTCACTTCCAGCTCCTTTGCAATGTAACTTATAAAGACATTAAACAGGACTGGTTCTGGCACTGATCTATAAAGCACCCTGATGGTCACCTTTCCTTCCTCTAAGTGAACTCCATTTACTACCACCCTGCATTTCCTATCCCTTAACCAATTTCTTAACCAGTTTACCACCTTCAGACTTACTCCTAAACTACCCAGCTTGCATACTAGTCTCCTATATGGAATTGTATTGAATGCCTTACTGAAATCTAGGTAGGTTACTTCCATCACTCCACTCTGGTCTAGTTCTTTGGTCACCCAGTCAAACAACCCTATCAGATTCTTTGGACATGACCTCACCCCATGAATCCATGCTGCTTTGGGTCTTGTAACCCATTAGATTCAAGATATTCCACAATCCTTTCTTTCAGCAGTTATTCCATTAACTTTCCCACCACTGAGGTGAGGCTGACTGGCCTATAATTGACAGCCTCTTCCCTGCTACACCCTTTTGTGAAGTGGGACTACATCTGCCCTCCTCCAGTCATCTGGGACCATTCCAATTTCAAATGAGCTGTTAAACAGGGCCATCAGAGGTGCAGCCTCTACCTTCCTGAGCTCCTCCAATGCCCCAGGTGCTTTTCCTTTATTCAGGGCCAGCTGAACCTTTGTTAAAGAAAAGGGCAGGTCCAGGTTCTGGCTTGTGCTGGGGCCACTCAGGTTATGTTAAGGTTTTTCAGGAATCTGTTTATATCAGCAGGATCTGAGGGGTCTGGAGATGAGTATAAATACTGGTAGAAGGCAAGGATGAACTGATTAACTTTTGCATGTTTTGTTTGCACCACCGCCCTGCTGATCTTTTATTTATTTATTCAATTTTGTTGACCGGGTAGGTCCACTGACAAAATAAGTCCCTTTTCAGGGGCAAACCCAGGGTGAAGGGTAGGGATACAAATGGTAACCAGCTGAAACTGAACCAAATTAGGCTGTTGATGGTATTTTTAGAGATCTTTTAGGTGGGGGATAAACTTTTCTGCCTGCCTTTTCATGACTCTGTAGGCTAGGAGTTTTTCTGCCTTGCCTCCGCCCTCCCAGTATGCCTGTTTCAGATGGAAGAGGGCTCTGCTTTTCTGGTAAGAAAGGAGAAAGTCCAGAGGGGGTATTGCTAAGATCAAAGGGGATAAGGATGAGTGTGTGGAGGAAGACCAAGGAAAAGCATCTATCCTAAAAAGATACTTCTGCTCAGTATTTACTGAGGAGAAGATAGGGCAGGGCCCACAGCTCAGCACCAAGGACACAGGGGGAGGGAGGGAGGTGTGAACAAGTCCCTTCACAAAAGAAAGGGTCCTACAAGAGCTCACTAAGCTCAGGGTGGATAAGGCAATAGGACCTGATGGTATATATCCCAGGGTACTAAAGGAGCTAAGGGTGGAACTAGCAGAGTCATTATTAGAACTGTTTAGCGAGTCTTTGAGCACAGGAGAGGTCCCAGAAGACTGGAGAAGGGCTCATGTGATCCCACTCCACAAGAGTGGCAGCAGGGAGGAGGCAGAGAAATACAGACCAGTCAGTCTTACTTCAGTAGTGGGCACGGTTATAGAGGCACTCCTTAAGGAAAGGACAGTGCAACACCTGGAATCCATAGGAGCACAGGATCCAAGACAGCATGGGTTTGTAACAGGAAGGTCCTGTCAAGCTAATCTCATAGATTTCTTTGACTGGGTAACCAGAGTGGTGGACTAAGGGAGTGCAGTTGATGTCAGCTACCTTGACTTCAACAAAGCTTTCGATGCTGTTCCACATAGAAGATTGATTAATAAGCTGGGTAGGCACAGGGTGGGTCAGAGGTTGTTCAATTGGGTGGCAAACTGGTTGGTGGGTAGAAAACAGAGAGTGATGGTAAATGGTATACAGTCAAAAGAGATCCATGTCACAAGTGGGGTACCTCAGGGATCAGTCCTGAGGATAGTCCTCTTCAATATCTTCATCAGTGACATTGCAGATGGACTAGAGGGTAAGGTTTGTCTGTTTGCAGATGACACCAAGATCTGCAGCAGAGTAGATGATCCAGATGAGGTGGGCAGAATGAGAAGAGATCTGGATAAACTGGAAAAATGGTCTGAAGAGTGGCAACTGGGGTTGAACGCAAAGAAGTGCAAGATCATGCACATCGGGAAAAGAAACCCTGAAACTACCTATAGGTTGGGAGGGGAGTTGCTGGTAATCACAAAGGAAGAAAGAGACTTGGGCATCATCATCATCACATATGACCTGAAATCATCCAAGCAGACCACTAAAGCAGTAGGTAAGGCTAGAGGGATGTTGGGGTGTATTAGTAGGGGTATCACAAGTCATAAGAGGGAGGTAATAATCCCTCTTTACAAGACACTGGTTAGGCCTCATCTGGAGTACTGTAGCAGTACTGGGGGCCGCACCTACACAAGGACATTAACAAAATGGAGGCAATCCAGAGAAGGGCAACCAAAATGGTGCAGGGACTGCATCAGAAAACATATCAGGACAGATTAATGGAGCTCAATAGGTATACCCTAGAGCAAAGGAGAGAGGGAGAGAGGTCATATGATTGAAACATTCAAATACCTTAAGGATATTAACAAGGTAAAAGAGTCTAACAGGTTTCAATATAAGACAAATAGCAGGACAAGAGGACACAGCATGAGATTAGAGGGAGGCCATTAAATGGTAATGAGAGGAAGTTCTTTTTCACAGAAAGGGTGGTGGATGCATGGGATGGCCTACCTCAGGAAGTGGTGGATATGAATACAGTGCAGCGCTTCAGACAGGCAAGGGATAGGCATAAGGGAGCAATACAGATGAGTATGAATAAACAGGCCATTGACAGAGCAAAGGCCTATGTCACATTCATAAGGTAGAAAAAATGGGCAGACTGGATGGGCCTTGTGGTCCTTATCTGCCATCAACTTCTATGTTTCTGTGAAACTCATTGAGCTTAACCCTGGTGCTAGTGAGCTGAGCCAGTAGTTTGGGATCAAGGGGTTCTGTTGCTTGTAGGTAAGCTCTAAGGACCTTAACTGGGTTTCCAGATTTGCCAATTCTGCCTCCCTCACTTTCCATCTATTAACAGCAAAGCCAGTTATGACCCCTCTCGTAGTGGCTTTGCAGGCTTCCCACAGGGTTTCCTGGGATACCTCCCCACTGTCATTTTGTTTCAGGTAGTGATTGGTTTCAGCTAAGTTCATTTCCCTGAAGCTAGGATCTTTAAGAGGAGAGGATCCAGCCTCCAGGACCTAGTTTGGGGGATGGTGGTCCTCCTACCATACTTAGGGATAGGGGAACATGGCCAGATATAATCAGAGGGTGGATCTTTGAATCTATGCTGGAGTGAGTGATGTGTGGGTAGGATAACCATTGGTCAATATGGCTGGTGGTGAGATGAGTCCCAGAGAAGCAGGAATAGTCTCTAGTGCTGGGATGCTGAACTCTCCAGAGATCTATGAGGCCATGTTCCTTCATAAAAGCCTCAAGGGCTACTTTCACCTCAACATCATGCTCCTGCATTCCTGCACTATATAATCCTGGCTCCAGCGTGACATTAACATCCCTACCAATCAGAATTGGTGTCCAAGGGTTCACCACAAGGCCCAGCTCATGGCTAAGCTAATGGAAAAAGTGAGGGTCATCCTCACTGAGAATGTATATGTTGACCAACATCAGGGGACCTCCTGGGGTGCCCACCAGTACCCATACCCATCACCCTGCTTTGTCTTTGGATGACCTTGTACAGTCCATTGTAAACCCTTGTGAAATAAAATGGGTACTCCCCTCTTCTTGGTGGATAGTACACTGTGCACCTCAGCCTTAACCCAGTCCTTTTTGCACTTGGTAGCCTCTGTTTCCCTGAGGTGAGTTTCTTGGAGGAAGGCTACTTGTAGTACGAGTCACTTTAAATGTGCTATCACGTTCTTATGCTTCACTGATGACATAAGGCCCCTAACATTCCAGCTCACAACGTTTATGTCAACCATCCTAATACCCCTAACATTCCAGCTCTCGATATTTATGTGAGCCATCCCAACTCACCAGAAAGCAGTTGTGCTGTTTTGCTAAGGGCTGTGCCACATCCGAGGGAGCCTGTAGCCCCCCCTTCTCCTTCTCCCACCTTCCCCCATTAAAAGTAATAAAAAATTTCCGTAAGGAGCTACGAGTCCCTTGTTTAACATATACTTTAAAAAACAATTTGCCCTATCAGTAAACATAACAGACAACTTCCATGTAACCCATATTTGCAACCCCCCATATGCACAGATCAGAGAAAATTAACCCAAGTAATATCAAGATGGAAGTGTAGCTCAATGCAGAGCAGAAGAAAAATAAACCAGCAGACTTAGTACCATCCCACTCCCCCCTTGTCTTATCCCAAGCACTGATGCAAACTGCCCCTAGCAGGAGTTAGTCATAATCCGCAAGGCCTCTCTTTGCTTGTGAAGCTCACTTCTTGCCCCAGCATTCTCCAGTCAGGCAAGTGGGGAGATGCATCTCCATGGGCCCCTCCATAATCTGTTCTCATTATTAAGTGAGACGGTGCAAAATTTGCACTCCACTCCTGCCAAGAGGGGATACTGTACCAGTGTCAGTGTCAGTGGCTCAGTAGGTAACACACACACACGCCTCTGAGGCTGGGAGATCAGAGGACTGTGGGTTCAGTTCCCACATCTGGCACTTGGGTTAATATCCCAGTACTGACACTGTAGTGCAGCATGAGAGCGGTGCTGCCCTTCTGAGGTGCCGTCTTTATGATGAGATGTTAAACCGAGGTCCCATCTGCCTGAATTGTTGGTAGTTCAGGTGGATGTTAAAGATCCCATGACACATCAAAAAGAGTAGGAGAAGTTTTTATTGAACATCAACTGAACAGAAAAGAAAAACCAAAATGATACAGAGAAAAATAAAACACAAAATAATTATGTAACAGGAAAATCAGAATCAGTTATCCAAGGTAATAGTGTCCATAATTCCAACAAAGAGTCAGACGGCAAATGCTCTGCCTCTGAAAAATATATGGCCTTCAAATCATGTTTGATCCTTCAAATAATGGTAAGAAGAGGCACATCCTGATTCTGTAAATTAAACAGACAACGAGCATTCCACACATGCCATTTGATTATTACAAAAATCAAATTTAACGTATTAATATTCCAACGAGACCAAGTGAGGGGGAAAAAACATACATCAAATTGTCATAAGTAATGAGAGCAAACAAGGGTTCACGCCATCTGGCAGCTAATAGAGTCCAAAAAGAAACAATAAATGTACATGAAAAAAAAAGGTGTGAAATAGTTTCTTCTTGTTGCTGACATTCAGGTCTGGAACAAAATCTGTCCTGTAGTGATTTGTGTTTATGGTTACATTTGACGTTGATATGTTCAAGGCAGCTAAGCCAATGCAAGTCCCACATCTTTTGGGGAACCCTAGAATTATGAAGTAAAGTGAGCAAAGCAGGGAGATGTTGCGTAGGACATTTGGGAAAAACAACAATCTCCAAACATACATGGTCCACTAAATACTTATACAATGATTTTCTGAGACAGTTATTAGCATATGGCTAGTAATCTGCCAGTGTTTCAAACGAAAAACTATCCTAACATAAGCAGAAATCTGGGGAAATGTGTTAAAACGTCAATTTGTTAAGTTCCCATTTATCAAACCAAGGACCATAGGATTCAAGAAACCAAGGTTCCCAACCTCGATCTTGGTTAACCAGAAGGGGTCTAATATTATGAAACAAGAAAAAACTAGTATAAAAAAAAACAGGTTGGACCATAGCTAGGCCTCTATCCCGAATAGGGAGATAGGTGATCTGACGTTTAATGGGGTTCAGGTGGCTACCCCATAGGGCTTGAAAAAAGAGACTAAGCAATCTGGTTTCAAATTGCCGGGGAGGGGGAAAATATAAGCCAGAAAGAGAAAAAAGGGAAGCAGACAGGTTTTAATCATGTAAATCCTTTTTTTCTTACTCATCTGCCATGAATTCCAATGTGCAACCATAGTTTGAGCTTAATCTAATTTGGGAGTCCAGTTAAGGACATCTAAAGGACCATTACCGTATAAAATGCCCAAAATCCTAATAGGGTCATCACAAAGTCTAATGTCAACAGAAGACTCATCTACAAAAGGGGAACCTAATCTACGGCCTACACATTTATCAAGATTAAGGGCCGCACCAGAAACAGCCCCAGACTTGGAATAATGCCATAATGCAGAACGCACGGAGGCAACATTAGCCACCATGAGACTCATAGCATCTGCATAGGCCAACACGGAATATGAGGCTGAGGGAAGTGGCATAATTGTTGGGGCCGAATTAATAGAATGAAGTAAGGGATCCAAAAAAAAAAACATATAAAAGTGGACTAAGGGGACAGCCCTGTCTAACCCCTCTGTGTAGAGGAAGCATAGGGCCCTTCCATCCATTGACCAGTGGGACAACAGTTGCAGACCAATATAGCAACCAGAGTCTAGTCAGGGTATAATCGGGTACTTTATAATATCGAAGAGTAGACCATAAAAAATCATGATGTACAGAATCAAAAGCCTGCCGTTGGTCCAGTGAGAATATGAAACCATGTAAAACATTAGAATTTCCACGTTCAATCATTTCTCTAAGTAAAATTAGATGGTCCTGTATACATCTCCCAGGGACACTGCAAGATTGTGCGGTAGAAATCACATATATGGCCAATTTAGAAAGTCTGCGGGCCAAAATTTTGGTCAATATTTTAAAATCAGTATTTAAGAGACATAAAGGTCTCCAATTGGAGAGCAATCTTCTATCCCCTTTTTTATGTAAAATAAACAACCCATGTTAAAGTCTAAAGGAAGATGTTCACACTGTAGAATAGAATTATAAACTGTAGCCAATTCAGAACTCAGGTCAGCAGAAAACAATCTATACAGCTCACTGGAGTGACCATCCAGGCCCGGTGTCACTCTTGGACTTAAAGACTTGATTACTACTTCAATTTCATGTGCTCATATCTCAGTATCAAACATATCTACAACAGAAGAAGGTACATCAGGAAGTTGTAAAAAGGAAAAGTAGTCCATTATGGATGCAGATGGGGGAGCATGGGACCAAACAGTTTTTGTGTATAACAGGTAACACGGTGCCTGTTATCCAAAATATCAGTGAGCTCGGTGAAACTGTCATCAAACAGCATAGTAAAGGTTTTACTCTACTGTTGCGAATAGAAGCATATGGACATACTGTGTCACGGGTACCAGAGGTCCCAAAATGCTGTTGATGCTGAACAGAAGTAGCCTTCAGAAGGTGATAATCCATCATGCGCTTCTTAAGAGTACTTTTGGGTGAAAAAATCATGGCCAGTTTCATGAGATAAAGTAAGTAATTTTGAAGTCAGTCAGTCTGTTAGTGTGATAAAGGAAATACAACGAATCATGATGATGTTTACTAAAATTTTTAAATAAAGTTCAGAGTCCAGATTTCGTATCCCGCCACCAATCCCAGGGGGCAGCATATAAAAAAATACAGTCTTTCGATTATGAATATACTCAGTTAAGTGACTTAACAAATGTGAATCAGATAACAGGGAAGCATTCAGTTTCCAAATGCCAGGGCCAAAACGAGATGTCAAGGAAGGGCCTAAAGAAATAGATAATAAATTATGATCCGAAAATTCCGTAACTTGAATTACAGCATCAGAAAGTTGGAGGTGGGAAGAAATAAAAAAAAAAATCAATACGGGTTGCAAGGGGGCCTTTGTGAAAAGTAAGAGAATGCTGACCCGTAAAAGATAAATATGCATCCTGTAAACCTGTGGAATGGAGCAATTGTTTCAGAAAATTCGTGTCACAAAACAACTTAGTAGTCTTTGAAGTAGAAGACTTATCTTTAGTGGATAACCCACATTTGAAATCACCCCCAAAAATCACATGCGTTGATGTGTATAAATAGGGTTGAATCAGTTTCAGTAGTTCAATTCTGTGGGATTTCAATTGAGGGGCGTAAATATTAATAATCCGGAAAGGTACAGAAGAAATCAAAATATCCATCAACAGAAGCCGACCCGGGTAGACATCCAACAGTTTAATAACAGTAACATCAGGTATACTAAATAAAATACCCAAACCAGAACAAGAGTCCTATCCAAAGGACCAAAAAGAGAGCCCAGAGGTCCAGGCATGAGTGGCCCTGGAAATTTCTGGAAGAGCATGGAAACGTACATCTTGCAAAAAGATGAGACCAGCTGTCAAGCCAGATAAAAAGGAAAAAACTGCATCTCTCTTAGCATGCTTCTTTATACTGTTAACATTAAAAGTATGCACTGAGAAAGCAGAAAACATGAAATGGGAAAGTGAAAGCAAAAACACAAAAGTCACCTTAGCCTACCTTTCCTAGGGGTACCTTCCCTATCTTTCAGTTTTGCCTTAGCTTTCCTTTTTTGAGAACCAATATTATCAATGGGTACTTCAGTGTCCGTAGTCACATCAGGGTGGGAGGAAGAACAGAGGGCGTATCAGAGTCCGTGTTGTCCTGAGGTGGCGTAAAACCTCAAATTTGTTCATATGAGTCACAGTAGAGGATTTCAGGGCCTTAGAAGAAGGAGAAGTCCCCTTCTTAGATCCTCATGTAACTCTAACAAAAGGTTCGGGGGGGGGGTCCATGGAAGACCCAGAAATACTAGGCAAGACAGCAATAGGGACCTCTTCCGAGGTAGAAATAGCAAGATCAGAGGAAGAGGGAGGGAGAGCTGTAGCAAAGGTCTGTGGTTCCAAAACAGGAGTAGACCGTTCGTGTAAAGTAGAAGAGGGGTCAACAGCAGGTACAACAGGGTGAGGGAGAGGTACGCGTTGAGGTCTAGAAAGAGTGTCAGATAAACGAGAACGTTGTGCGACAGTAATAATCAAACGTTGTTTTTCCCCATCAGCAAGAGTCGGGGAGTTGTGAGCTGCCCAAGTACAAATCTGGAAAGTGTGCCCCAATTTGTCACAAAGGACGCAAAGAGGTTCATCCACACATTGGTAACCTGCATGGCCAATGTTACCACAAACAGAACATTTAATCTTGTCACAGACACTACTTATATGATTCTGAGAGCCACATCTGTAGCAAGCTTTAGGCTGGCCAAGGTAAAAAACAACTCCCCTGTCTTTCCCAAGCATAAAGCTGTTCAGGAGATGCTGTATTCCAACCTCCGAAGTGCGAAGCATAACCCTCACTCTCCACCCACCTGTCCAGATATTCTCAGAATCAAAGATAGCCTCTGGGTCAGAAAGGACAGTACATCTTTGCTTTAACCAGACAGTAATATCATTAAGACTGACACCTTCGTTACGAAACAATATAGTAACAGTTTTCTGAGTAGGTTTAGTTAAGGGAATGGCATTAAACGGTGACCATAAAGGAGAAGTTTTAAGCTCCTGATATTTTCTCCAAAACTTTTCTAAACCAGTGATAGTTTTAAAACTAATATCAAAATGAGACTCTGAAGAAACATGAATTAAGGCATGAATCTCAAAAGCAGCAAATTGCATAGAATCCTTCAAAAGAGTGCGACCTACAAAAAATCGGTCAGGAAAGTCAGGTAAGCCCCTGAAATAATGCAGCCAAACAGCGTTGTGTCTTTTAGCTTGATGTACAGGGGGTTGAAAGCACGCAGCATAAGTTTTAGGGGACAAAGCAGTAGAAGTAGCAGGAACTGGACGAGACTCAGGGTCCCAAAGAGTCCGTTGTTCTTGAGGCGTCGAGGAAGCAGGACCAAATTGCAAAGTCGGGTTCTGAGTCAGAAGGAGTTCAGTTGGCAAAGAAAGATCAAGAGAAGCAGCAGAGTCTTTCAAAACAGGAGAGGCCAGCAGTTTATCAGTGTCAGGTGGCCTAGTACGGATCGGGGAAGAACCAGAACACCAAGTCCCAACGGTAGGATCCTTCTCCCACCCAGCCGCTTCCAGGGCTGACTCAACAGACCAGTCCGTCGTGTGCAAGGCATCAGGGAGAGCAGAAGCAGGCACTTGTACAGAAGAAGTTTCTGGAGAAAGCTGAGCAAGAGGTGCAGTCAGTACAGGCGGTAGGGAGTGAGGAGGGTCCGTAGCAGCAGGTAAAGAATGCGGAGGTGTTAGAATCGGCGAAGAGACAGTAAAACAAGCATTCCCAGACGGTGAGTCAATAGCAGCAGGTACAAAACCAGACTGAGGCTTAAGGGCTAACAAATGCTGTCTAGCAGTGAAATAACGCTGTTCTTCGATTTTAAGTAACACATCTACATCCATAGAAACAGAAGGAGAAGACTCACGTATATCCATAGTAGCAGGGCTAGAAGACATTGTAAGCACAGTTTGAGGAATAAATGAAGGATCCACAGGCAAACACTGCACACAAGTATCCACAACAGCAGCAGGGGAAGTATCCAAAGGCACAGAAGAACCATATTCAGTAGATTGCAGCACAATAGGCATAGAAAATGGGGTCTCTCTCTCAGAACAGAGACAGGGGAAGAGACCAGCTCCACTGCCTCCAACACCTCCATGTCCTCCACAGCATGTCCAGAGGCAGCCATCTTGGTCCCACATGAAAATGGGACCCCCCTGCTTACAGGAAGCAGAGTAGGAGAATTTCCCCGGTGTCCTGGCCAAATTTCTCTCATTCACTAAAAATACCACCAACAGCTTACTCTAGTTCAAGGTCAGTTGGCATTCATCTGTATCCCCCTTCCCCGAGTCGTGCCTGAAAATAGGCAGGATTTGTCTAGTGCACTTACCCGGTCAACACAAACTAAATAAAATAAATAAATAAAAGTGTTAGTGGATATTCCATCCTGGCCAGTTCAGCAGAAGTTTGGGGTATACCTGATTCCAAGGCAAGTAGTCTGCTAGGGTGAAGGGAGAGGGATCTTCAAGGGTTTGGTGCAAGGTGCTGACCTGGTTTTTGTACATCAGTGAACTAGCACTTTGCACCATGGGGATCCAATAAGTCATCCCCCCCCCGATTCTTAGCCACTAGACCCAAAAATAATTGAGTGCTGCTGTATATGGCTCTGCTCTGTCTGAGTGATGCATGTCACCCTTAATCTATCCCCCACGCTGTATAGCCCTATAGTTGAATAGAGGGAGGGATGTACCCATTAGAGGTGGCCTAGTAGCAGTAATCAAATTCCCAGGGAGTGGGAGGGATTCCACCATCCAGTACCCAGTTACAGATGTAAAGCTGACCAAGACACTAACTTATCTCTTGCTGGTTGCCCCCATCCTCGGATATGTCCATGATGCAGTAGTCCTGCAACTTTTGACATTGCCCTGGATCCTGACCCACTCTAAAACAGAGTCAGTGTGTTGATATCCAAGAATGCTCAGGCTGTTCTGTCCTGGTGAGCTATGCTTCAGAATCATGTAAACTAGGAGGAAGACAGTAAACTGCACATGCCAGGGAAATATATGTGAAGATGGGGTAGAGTGGCAGGATCCACAGGGAGCAATGCTTGTGGCAGGGCATATACAGATCACTCTGGAAACAGTGCTGGGAAACCAATGAGGATTCTCAAACACAGAGCTCTCATAGCATTTAAAGCAACCTTGCCCCTACCTATAACATTAAATCATGCAAAGAATATATGATATCACCCTTTTAAAGATGGCAGCAGCCTTATTGCCCAGAAGACTTGATAGGGCTGAACAAGGAGGATATGACTTCAATCCTTCCTTCTATATGAAAACAGGGAGCAGTAGGTGAGTTTGCTGACAAGGGTCTGTAGGCAGAAAACAGTTCAGGGTTCAAGCTGGAAGAGATGCTGTTGGCTAACTCACGGTGGTTGTCACCTCTTCCCTGGAGGCCTTATATTTTGGACAGGAAGATTCACTAGATGGGAGACCAGTGGTGGCTACAATGAGGCTAACAGTGTTTGCCTAGAATTTTGGTTGTACTGGTCCTGCTGGGGTCTTAATGTGTGGGCACTTCTCTGTTGTGGGTAGGTTGCCTTCCAGGGTCATTTCTTCATCTCCATTTAATGACTGACAGCCAAGGATTGTCATCCACAGGAGGGGATTGAAGAGGGGGTCCATAGCCTGCAATGTATCTCCATGTATGAGGGTCCGTCTGTTACTGGGGTGGTATATATAGCATCTGTTGGAGAAGCTTTTCTCCTGCTCTTGTTATGTCCTCTGTATTTCCCCCTGTCCGTCTGTGGCCAGCACTTCATAATGTATGCCTCCACAGCTTCACGTGCATCAAACTGCTGGGTGACACCTTTTTTGACAATATGGAGTGCAGTGGTGTACAGTACCCCAGTGTCCATCAAGGCCTTGTGGGCAGGTGTATAGGCTCTGTGTTTAGTGGAGAGCTCTTGAAAGAAGTCATAAAAAATCCTGATAGCGTGTCTTCTCTATGATAGCTCTTCTTTTTGTCTGGCCAAAGTCATTTTCTGTTCTTTGCCTGTATATTTTAAAAAATTGACCAATATCAGTCTTGGTCATTCCCCTGGCTTTGGAGGTGATGCTAGAGACTTTTATCTTGGCCAGGCTAGATTCTCCAAGCAGTTCTGGTAGGGTGCACTGTAGAAAGGAGTTTGTATTCTTGCCCTCACATCCCTCCGGAAAACCTACAAAGTGAAGATTATTGCACCTGCCATTGTTTTCTAAATCTCTGACTTTGTCCAACAACAGTCTGATGACCTGTTCCTAATCTCTCACTTGAGCTGTGAGGTGCTCAGTGTTGTCCTTGTTGTTGGTGACTCTTTGCTCTGCCACATTAGTTCTGTGGGTGAGCTGAAGAACATCAGCATTGGTGCACTGTGGAGCCAATTCCAATCAGTTATTTTGTGTGATCAGCTGAGAGAACATCTATTTTATTTTAGACAATGCAGCTGGACGAGGACCCATCAGCTGGAACCACGATCTTGAGAGTTGGGCCTGCTGTTGTCCAGATGCTTGTCTGTGAGAAGATTCTTCACTTGACATTCCCACAGCTGACTTCAGACCAATGCACTTCAAAATGGTACCGGGATGTTCAGCGGGTGAAACCCAGATGGACTATGTGGCAATATTTGCAGTAAGTGCAGCAGCTTGGGTGGATCATGAAGGAATTTGACTATGGTGTTAAGCGCTCTCACAAATTAGCCAGGCATCTTGCCATTGGCCAAACCACACTTCCAAAGATTTTACTTCATTTTTATTTATTTTTTAAGTTATTTTCGGTTTAGATGTGTTAGCACACTGATCAGAGGAAGCTGGTTTTATACCAAAGGTTGATGTTAAAGAAGTAGCATAGAAAAGGGTAGTCAGAGACTTTATTTTAATTTTAGTTATTTTAGAATTTAAGTTCGGGAAAGGTTTACTGAGCTGAAACTAGTTTCCAGGTGCAACCTAGGAGCACAGGGAGGTTAATGCCTTGCTCAGAGTCACACAGTATACCTGTGTCAAGGTTAATTACAGAGATATGTAGAGGGTCAAATCCACAGAGGGAAAAAAAGTTAAAAGTTTAGAGGACAGAGACACAAGACTTGCAGAGTAGAAAAACAGAAAAAACTCTCATTACAGAAAAAACAAAACAACATGAGACAAATTGAACTGGAACAGAAAATTACCAGTACACCTAGTGGAGCTACTGACCAGTGCACCCAAAAGAACACTTTAAATCTTAATGGAGAAGAGGCTATTTTAAGGACTTTGGGTATTCCCAATATGACCCAAACAAACCAGTATATGTACTTGTTAAGGGAATGGATTGTGCCAGCAAAATTTGGGCCAGGATGTCCATTCTACTGAGATTAGGCCTCGAAATTCCGTCCCCGATTAAATGGAGAGCAGTTATTTTCTTTTCCTGTAGTGATCCCATAAAAACAGAAGATTGGGAAGTAATAAAACTTATTATTATCAAACTATAGAACACCAAATGCAACTATGTGCTTCTTAATAAATAATACCATGAGCATCCTGGCTGATTATGGGATGATAGAATAAGTGGTCAGAGCAAGTAATATGCTAGAGATGACCCAAATTAACATTCGTATTAAGGGAGCATTCGTTAGAAGCGATAATAAAGAAAGTCCCCCTTTTGGATGGGCTAGGGATCCAGCTAGTGTATTGGGATCAATTACAAAAGTCAACAACCAACATTGGCAATAATAGTTCTGGTATGCCACCCAGTACAGGATAAAACTGACTTGAGAGCATATTGCTTGAAACACCAACTTATTGTAATCCTGATTCTAGTAATATTTATCTTATTATCTTGTCATGGAACATCTTGGGGATGTCTACTAAAATAGTAGACTTAGAATGCACAATTTTGTAAAACAGCATGACTTTCTTTGCTTTCAGAAAACATGGACTCTAAAAGACATCAATATAAATGGATACCTTTTAGTAAGTACCCAGCTTCACAAGTGAGGATACATGGAAGAGCTTTTAGGGGACTTGCACTGTATATCAGAGTAGCCCCTAACATTAAATTTATTGAAACACTCTATAAATATTGTATTATGATCTTCATTTTGATAAAATCTTATTCATTATATTTGTTAATAGAAACTGTATGCAGTATATTCTTCCTAGAGGCACACAATATTACAAGGAAGTATATAGGGATTACTTGTCTAATATAATAAAGGAAAGCATGATTTTACATCCTGGAGTGCAATTAATATTAACAGGTGATTTCAATGCCCGGATAGGTATTTTTGACAACAAAGATAACGTCTGCGAGTTGCCCCACCTTTCGCCTCAAAGAAAGACCTCAGATTTAATACAAAATAAAAATGGCAAGCACCTTATTTGGCTAATATTAACTCTGAACTTACTGGTATTAAATGGAAATGTATTTGGGGATTCAGAAAGACAATCTACCTATGTTGGACCCAATGGCAGGAGCATCATAGATTATGTACTAACAACTCAAGAAAACCTTGAAATAATTGATAAGATTTGTATAAAAATGAGATCTGAAAGTGAGCGTGCGCCCCTCATTACAACTTTAAGGAACTTTGTTGGTATATTTGATTCCTGCCCAGACATCTGCATGCTAGGACTGGAACTGATGAATAATAAAAAACATATTCAAATGAGGAAAATTGACGAACTTTTGAAGGGGTAATCTTCAGAATGGATGCACTTAACAGTTTTTCACAAATAATGAAAAAAATGTCCCTCAGGATGCTTCCATCAAATTGACTAAAATATTCCATGAGATCAAGATGTGCATATATGAGGATGCTAAACTAACTCCCACCAAAGATTTTATATGGTTTAACAAAAATTGCCATCTAGCGAAAAAGCAATTAAATAACTTGGTTAGATGGACAAAAAGGAACCATATTAGAAAGAATGTTGAGTTATTAAACAGAGCCAGGAAACATTATGTGCAATATTTACAGGGAGAAAAGAGGTATTATCAGGAGGCACGTTGGGATAAAATGTTGGAAATTTTGAATTTGGGTAATGGAGTTCAGTTTTGGAAAATGGTATCCAAAGGCACAATTTTACATTCCCATGACATTTTAACACTTATTCCACAAGAAACTTGGGCCACATATTTTCAAAACTTATTTCATAAAGGTCAGCTTAAAGATATAAATAGGTGGGTGACTGAAAGCCTAAATGTGTCATCAACTCCCCTCAGGGTCACATTTGGGGAGGCTGAAGAAGCTATACTAAATTCCCCTAATTCAAAAGTCCCTGGTCTTGACGGAATTCCAGCTGAGATTTATGAGACCCATTTAAACATATGGGTACCACTAATAACTAATCTGTTCAATAAATTTCTGAAAAACAGATTTATTCCAGAGTCATGGGTCAGTAATATTATATTTCCTATCCATGAAAAGGGAGATCATGCTGATCCTCATAACTACCACCCAGTTAGTCTTGTGTATTCATCTCCAAAATTTTCACCCAAATAATACTGAATAGACTATTGACATAATGATCTAGAGGCACCTGTGAGGACATCATCATGCTGCACGCGGAGACACCCAAGATGGCCAGGTGAACACAGTGTTGGCATTCCCGGCCAGGTCACAGCTTCTGCAGGAGAAAGGAAAGTCGCTTAGAATGCAAATTAGCACAATGAAGAAAAGCTGTAAAGGTGGTCTAGTCAGTAGAGAAGAGGAACGGTGGTGGCAGTATTTGGTGGTAAGCAAAAGAGATAGTAAAATTGCACTGCAAGAGCATGAACCATTTGTGCTTTATTTTTCCTGATACTAGACCACGGCACTAGTTTCTAGAGGAATGGCGCTCTACTTCTTATTTTATTCCCCTTGAAAGAATAATTAGAGGGGGTTAAGGGAGCAAGTATCTTTTTGTCATTCGGTATCAAGCTAAGAATTTTGAGCGGCGAAGTAAGCTATATGGCGGTAAGGGAAAATCTAAGCTGTAAATATCACTCCCGGTTGTTTTGCGCTTCACTTTTCCTTTATTTTTTCCCTATTTTGGTTGGGTGTAGCAGGCATTTTTAGCTTTCTTGCTGTGTGCAGAGCAAGGAATGTTGAAGTCAGTTCGATGTGTGATGGACTTATCCAAAGACACAGCTCAGCACAAAAATAAGAAATCCAAAGAAGGCTGGAAAGAAAGAGGCAACTCAGCATTTATTAAATTTAATGGAGTTGGTAGCTGAAACAGGGTACAGTATGATTTGTTCTCCCCGATTACTAACACGCCACCTGTAGAAAGCACACAAGCTAATATTTTACACTTCTTTAAACCAAAGGTGTAAATTCAGTTCAGCGAGGAGAGGGGTCAATGGAAGGGGAAGGTGTATCAGCAGAGCATCACACCATGGACCAGGCTGATAAAGTAGGGGATTGAGATGTACAGAATGAAATCTTCCTTGTAAGCAGCTCCTCTATAAAGGCTTTGCCACAAGAGGCAGGGGGTCAGAACTTTCAGAATGAACACCCAATTCTCCAAGCTGTATCAGATTTGAAGGGGGAAATGCTGACTGCTTTAAAATAAATAGAAGGGGCACTAACTTTGGTCACAGTCTCATTGCAGGAACTTATGGATAAATTTGAAGGTCTCAATTTAAGAACAAATGAAACTGAAGAAAGAATTTCTAAAATAGAGGATTTAACTGCTCCCTTACCTTCAAAAATAACAATCCTGGAGACACAATTGTCTCTGCTAAAAGAAAAGACAGCAGAACAAGAAGATTGAAGTAGGCGGGGAAATGTAAGATTATGCAAGATTCCAGAGTGCATAGAGGGTGCAGGGGATCTATTGCTATTCTTTGAAAAAATTATAACTACAGCTTTGAATAGAAAGTATCCTGAGGAGAAGATGATTTTGGATAGAGCCCATCGTGCAGGTTCAGGATTTGTGGGAATTGCTAACTACCCACACACTGTGTTTATTAAACCCTTGAATTGTCAGGATCGTGAAGCTATACTGCACAAAGCAAGAGTGACAAGAGGCTTAGAATTTGATATTATTAAGTTTAATGCCTATCCAGATATGTCAGCAGAAACAGTGGAGAGAAGGAAAAAGTTCAATACTGTTAAGCAAATTCTATTAAGATAAAATATCAGGTTTACAATGATGTATCCAGCAAAAATTAGATTCCCATTGAATGGGCATCTGCACACGTTTGACACATCTGAGGATGTGATGGAAGCAATTAATTTGCATTTTGGTAAAGAAGATGGGAATCAAAGCTCTCAAATTGGAGTTTCCCCATACCCTTGTGCTGAAGCAGCAGAATCCAGAAATGTTGAATTGTTCTTTAGTTTTTTTCTTTTCTTTTTCCTTTTCTTTTGGTTTTCTTTCTTTTTGGTTGTGTGTGAGCAAGACCTAGGCTGGGATATTGTATAGCACACTGAGATGGTTGTGTTACTATCTGGTTTGAAGGGAGAGAGGGGCAAGTTTGGTGTATGGAGGGGCAAGGGGGATCACAAACAAAAGAAGAAGAAAGTATTTATTTAAAGAAAGATTACTGGGGGATAGGGGTGGGAGAGAAGAGGGAAAAATAAATTTACAGGGAATGGCTTTAATAAGTAAGATATATAAGAAGTCTATTCTGATAATTTTATATGCTTATGAAAAAATAGAAAGGGTCCAAGAATGAAGGAAAAAGTAAAAAATAACAAAGTAAGTCAAAGTAAGTTAACTATAAGATATAAGTTAAGTTATGGGGATGGAATATAGAATATTAACATGGAATGTGAAGGGGCTTCAGAATAGAACAAAGATGCTGAAAGTAATAAAATATCTGGAGGATAAAAAAATAAGTTGGATAATGCTCCAGGAAACTCATTTAACAAATAAAGAAATAAGTTGGATAAATAGATGGTGGGGGCTGACCTTTGCTATGGATTATGTAAGAAATTCCAGAGGAACATTAATTGCATATTATAATAGATCATATTTACCAAAAGTATTAAAAACTATGAAAGATATGCAGTGGAGATATGTCATTAATCAGGTACAACTATATGATATAAGAATAATTATGGCTACGGTGTATGCACCTAATATTAATGATCCTAAATTTTATACAGACATTTTTTTAATACTATCTACCTATGAGTCTCTGTACATTATGGGGGGGATTTCAATGTTGTCTTGGAACAATTGGATAAAACAACACCTATGATGCTGCATATAAAACAACACGGAGAATAATTAAAGAATTCATGGATGAACTAGGTTTGATCGATCCCAGGCGAGCTTTATATGGCGACACTAAGATATTCTCTTATTATTCTAATATTCATATAAACTATTCAAGAATAGATCATTTTCTGATATCAGAAACATTTTTACATCAAATAACATCAGTGACACACCCTGGAATAATCATTTCTGATCATTCCCCGTGTATATTTGTAATTAATATAATTCAAGAACAATATAGGAACAGGATATGGAAACTAAACAGTACAGTTATTAATAGAGGAATGGTAAAAGAGGAAATATATAAAGCTTGTCAATAATACTTTAAGCTAAACACTATAGCAGAAACATCTAGGATAACAAAACGGAAAGCATTTAAAGTATATCTAAGGGGGGTAATGATGAAAATAGAGGCAAAGAAAAAAACAAGGAATATAAGTTTAGCACAACTAGAAAGAGAAATTACAAATTTGTCTACTCAACATTTTTCTACATTTGATAAGGTATATAATCAACTGATATATAAAAGACAGAGGTATAATCAAATAAACGCAGAAAATGTAGAAAGACAAATGTTAAACACAAGATCCAATTATTATGCCTTAACAGATAAACCACTTAAGTTATTAGCATGTCAAGCAAAGAAAAGCCAGAAGGAATTAACAATAAGCAAGCAATAACACATGACGAGGTGTGGGTTATGTGCTGATAAGAGCATGCCCAAGGGTGTACTAAGACACGAGTGTGTTATTGCGCTTATAAAATGGGCTAACAAGTAACTAATTGAAAAAAAAAGTAAAAAAAATTAGCAAAAACGTGTAAATTGAGGTTTAAGAGTGAACTAGTAAAAAAATAGTCCCCCCCATTGGTAATTCCTGATGGCCAGTACAGGGTGTCCCCGACACAGAAAGAGAGATAGTGGTCAAATTGTGTCCTGGTACTGTGTTTCTGAGATTTGTAATTTTGTTGTTTACTACTTACCAAAAACACAGATTTAATTAAAATCAGTCACTCACTCAGCAATACAATGTGAGCAGAGTTGGCATTTCTTTTAGAGCTAGCATGCCGTTTAAGTTACAGCGATTGTGTTCGTTGTCAGAGGCTTTTACTGGGTTTTTGTTTTTTTTTTAAGCGACGTGAGCATTGAGACTACTGTTAGGGATTGAAGCAGACTGAATTGTTCGGGGACAGAGTAAGTTGCTGAGTGAATGTGTCCTATCAGAACGCCAGTATAGAGTTGTTTCGGTTCGGTTTGCCTCCTAAAATTAATTATTATGTCGTACGTGATAGTGTGGATAAATAGGAGTGCTTTTTGTAATCATTTGATCTACAGGTTTGGAGCAGTTTGTGAAGGGTTGGGGTAACGAGAGTCGATGCAGCATGCTGAGAATGGGAAAGACATCGGCTGTTGTTTTAATGCTGCTAGTGAGGTATTTAAAATTTCTTTTTTATGTGAGGGAAAAAGGTCTGGATGGATTTTTAGAACATTTTTCTGCATAAAGAGAGACTGTGTTTGCATATCAAGGTCAGGGGCAGAGCGAGAGTGTTGAGCAGGTGGTCTACTGCACAGTGCTTCTATGTCTGTTTAGTGTGGTACGGAGCTGCAGGTAATTTTTTGACACAGGATGGTGCTGGAGACAGTGATATTTTTGTGTGGTGTGGTCAGCTTGGCACAATTAGTGCCGGTTGGCACAATACATGCTGATAAGGACACGGCTAAAACTAAGTTTTAGCCAATCAGCTTTCTGGATTTTTAAAGCCCATTTTATAATACAGATTAAAAATAAACAAGGTAACATTGTTAATACCCCAAGAGAGATTAATAACTGTTTTATGGAGTTTTATCAGACTCTATGTACAACAGAAAATGAACAAACATCTGTAGAAACAAATAATTTTTTAGGTAACGTTAATATGCCGTATATGATTGAAGAAAATA
Source organism: Neoceratodus forsteri (assembly GCA_016271365.2). Lineage (NCBI taxonomy): Eukaryota > Metazoa > Chordata > Ceratodontiformes > Ceratodontidae > Neoceratodus > Neoceratodus forsteri. Next base: position 744,838,846 of record CM057449.1, read on the forward strand.
AAAGAGAGCTAGATCAATATATAACTGAAGGAGAAATATTATAGGCAATTCAGGATTTAGCAGTAGGCAAAGAACCTGGGCCGGATAGTCTAACAGACGAATTGTATAAGGAATTTAAAGATCTATTAGCCCCACAATTAGGAGCTTTATTTAACTCCTTTGAAGTGTTTGGAACAATTCTGGACTCCTTTAATCAAGCAATTATACAGGTGTTACTTAAGAAGGGTAAGGATCCACTCATCTGTGCCTCCTACTGTCCAATTTCACTCCTTAATACAGACTATAAAATATTCACTACAATAATCAGAAAGGTTAGAGGTCATTATTCCAACTGTAATAAATCAGGACCAGAATGACTTTATCAAAGAATCATCCTTGATGGAAAATATCAGATGAACAGTAAATGTTATAAATTTAAATAAAAATACAGATGCCGTATTAATGGCTATAGACACGGAAAAGGCATTTGATTGCGTAGAGTGGACTCATATATTAGAAACTGTACATAAAATTGGGATGGGACATGGATGAGCGGATGGATTAAATTACTGTATAGGGCACCTACAGCCTGTGTAAAGACAAATATGATGATTTCACAGCAGTTTAAGATTTATAGGGGCACTCGGCAGGGATGCCCGCTCTCACTGATTATATTTGCTATTACAATAGAGACACTTGCAATTGCTATACGAGAAAATAAAAACATTATGGGCATTAAAATCAGTAATTTAAACATAAGATATGGCTATATGCAGATGACGCTTTGCTTTATTTCACAAAACCAGAAAAATCAATACAGGAATTTATAAAATTGGCACAGCAGTTTGGTAAAAAGTCGGCATACAAAGTAAATTGGGAAAAATCAATAATATTGAAGTCATAAGATACTATAAAGATAAATCTCTCTCTGCAATATCCAATACAGCAGACTACAGAAAAAATACATTATTTGGGTGTAAACATAACAGCAAAAATAGATAGATTGTATCAGGCAAATCGTATGCAATTAATGCAGGATATACAGACAGATTTAATACAGTGGGATAAGCTATTGTTGACGGTAATAGGAAGAATAAACATTATAAAAATGTGTTTTCTCCCTAAAATATTATTTTTATATCAAACTTTAGCAATACCATTACCACAGACTTTTTTTACACAGTTAAAGAGCTATTTAAGAAACTTTATATGGAGAAATAAAAAAAGACTAGCATGGGATGTCCTGACATTGCCTAAAGATAAAGGAGGGCAAGCATTGCCAGACTTGTATGTTTATTAGTTAGCTACTCAGATAGCACAGGTCTGGTACTGGTTAAAAAGGGAAGTCCCCCAGTTAATAACACAGATGGAACAGGAAACACAAAGCTATCCAACATTGCTCAATTTACTGTTCTTGAAGGTGATAGTAGATAATAAAATAGAAATAGGTAGTATAACAACAGCTACAACTATAAGAAGCTTGGATAAGGCATCAAGATTGATGAAGGAAAGAAAAAATATTACAATGTTTACCCCCAGTATATAAAAATTATGATTTTAAACCTTCAATATTGAATGGGATATTTGCAATATGGCAACAAAAAGGTTTAACACAATGGGAATATTTGTTAGAAGAAGGAAAACTTAAGCAATTTGCTAAGTTGCAAACACAATTTCAAATACCCTAGGAGGATGAATTTCAATCTATACAGGTAAAAGCGTATTATCAAAAAAAAAATAGTAATAGAAACTTCACAATTACTAAAAGTGCTACAAGCAAATAAAGATGGCAAAAAACCCATCTCAGATATATATATATATATATATATATATATATAAAGTTTTGATTAGTAGTAGAGAAGTTAATTTAGAATAACTTAAAGGGGAATTAAGCTGACAGAAGATATGTGACAACAAATTATCAAAGCATACACAGATAATATTCAGTCAACAAAATTACAACAAATATGAATGAACTCTACACACCAAATTTATTATGCACCTTTAAAGTTACATAAATTTAATGAGCAAATAACAGATAAATGTCTAAGATGTGCATTTACAAGTGGTACTCTGATCCATATGCTTCATGCGTGTCCATATTTGTCAGATTATTGGAGTAAAATAATAAAGATATTAACCATGACTTTTGGGAAAGTAATAACTTTGAATCCACTTATAACAATAATGGGAATTACTGCAAATAAAGAATATTTAGATTCATATGAGAGATTGTTAACAATGGCCATGGTGATTGCTAAGAAATGCATTCTCCTTAAATGGAAAGATAATACCCCACCGTCTATAGAATTGTAGATAAATATGATGATTGACCCATCAGAATTAGAAAAAATATGGTATATAAAAAATGGCAAACAAAGCATCTTTGAACTGGTCTGGGCTCCTTTTAGAGTAATATGAAAGAAAGGAATAAAGTAGATAGAGCTCAAGACAAAATTCAGAAGTGGCAAGATCTAAATAATTAAAATAATAAAGATAGTTAGGACATTCCTGGACCCTCAGTTATGATGATAGAATCAAAGCCCCATGCTTACTGGCAGTATGAAGCAAATATGGGCCATGATGATGTCTGAACCGTAAATAAAACAATATAAAAAAAAGACTATTGACATGGATAGAAGATCACAATATTATTATTCCATTGCAAGCAGGATTCAGGACAAACTGTTCAACAACAGATCGTATATTTGTCTTGCATCATTTGGTAGAAAAATATACAAAAAGAAGGGCAAGCAAGCTTCTTCTGTTGTTTACTGGCTTCTTTAGTGCATTTGACACTGTAAATAGATCACTTCTATTGAAGATCTTGATAAATTATGGAATTAATCACTCATTACTTAAACCCATTATACAACTGTATAGTAATAAAATGTGTAAGCTGCGATAACATGGGAAACTTGTCAAAGTATATAAAAACTAACTCAGGAGTCAAACAAGGCTGCCTTCTGGCTCCATGTCTATTTAACATTTATATAAATTAGATTATAAATGATTGTTCTGATCCTAAGTTCCACTCACCAAAGATTAAAGGTAGGGAATGCCCATTGCTAGCTTATAGATCTAGCACTGATATCATTAACTAAAACTGGTCTCCAAGATAAACTGGATAAGGTGGAAAGGTTATGTACTAGCTTGAACCTTAAGATAAATGTATCTAAAACTAAACTATTCGTCTTTGGAACAAGGAACAAATATGCTGTTATCTGTATAATGAAAAAAATTGAACAAGTTAAACAGTATACCTATATAGGGACAACTTTCCACTACATTGGAAATTATCATATCATATTAATATTCAAACTAAAAAAAATAAAATTGAATGCCAGAGGTTTATTAAAGTTTAATCATAATTATTAAGGCTGGTCTGTGGTTCCAGCTTTCTGAGCAGCAGATATGAAATTAAATCCTATTAGCCTATACAGCTCGGAAGTGTGGGGCTACCAGGTGACTGATGATATGGATATTCCATATAATGGGTATTATAAAGTCATATTAAAGTCTCAAACTTGACCCCTAACTGTGCAGTATGAGCTGAATTGGAAAGAATTTCTATCAAGGCACTGGCCTCTTTTAGACTAATTTCTTATTGGCTTAGAATTATTAACAATAAGTAGCTCTAATGGGTCATCTCTGAAAAAAAATTACTGGTTCCAACAGGGTCTAAGTAGTTCATCATGGATTAAACATCTAATAAATAATTTACAAATTATTAATTATGAAGACCTTTGGCACCATTATTTGAAAAAAAAAATACTGTAACTATTTCTCAAATCTACCAAAAAAGCTTTGAAATAAGATTGTTTCAAAAATCAGCTCAGAGCTGACCCGGTGGCGCTGAGGGTTGAGGCGCTGGACGCCACACCTCACACCACGCCGGCAACCCGGGTTCGGGAGTGGACTCGGGTCGTTGGTGGGTCGGCCGGGGGGAGATAGGCTGGAGCGTCCAATGACAGCTCGCCTTCTCCAGGGAGGGATTCGGCCGATGCCCGACACCTGCATGACCCGAGCAGAGCCTCGAGAACTGCAAGCAACCCCATTTGGGGATGGCGGCCATTGAGCAACATGGGCCAGCCGGGCGTGCGTCGCATGACATCCAGAGAGTCACTTGCTGCTCAGGGAGGGAGAAGAATGCGGAAAAACAAGCCTGCCTCAGCTGGGAAGATGGGAGGACCATGGCCGTGCCCACGATTTGCCTGTGCCCGCCCAGCAGACCACAGTCCGACAAAATGTAAGTTACGGGGTTTGAGCCCCCCACCTCGTCCCTGCCCGGGGGGTAATCCGCGGCTCCATGGGGCCTTGTGGTCTGCTTGGGTAGGGTTCCAGGCAGTGGGATGTCCAGTTGTCTCCCCTGAAGGGTCGGAGGTGGCAGGCTGGGGAGGAGGAATAAATAGTAATTTCAAAAAAAAAAAATCAGCTCAGGATAATTTGGCCTTGGAAAGTAAGTTAAACACAGCATAGTGGTATGCTATGAATAAAAAAACAGCACAATCTGGAAATTTACTTAACATTACCCATACTTCCTATATGCCAAAAATATTAACAGTGGCCAGGTTGTAAATATTACCCACAAATTGGAGGGGATCAAGATACTGTAGAAACGGTGTAACCCCACTAGCTACCATTTGCCCATGTAAAAAAGGACATCATGAAACATTGCAACATATAATACTTAATTGTCCCCGCTATACTAAATAGAGAAAAATGCATTTAGAAAAATATTTTCTCCCTTATGCAAATAAACTGCAGGATGGGCTATATATGCTATTGCATCCCTTTGACGAAAATTAAGCCAGTAACGTGGCAAAATTCATCAAGGAGATGACAAAACATATGAAGTCTATTAAATAATTCAGAAAATATACATTGTAATTCTACAATTTGGATTCTTGAGTATTTTTTCTGATAAAAGAACCAGAAGGCAACCTATTTCTTTATTCATGATTCTTAAGTAGATATCAATTTAATAATGGATAATTAATGGTGATAAAGGAAATATCTGGTTATCACTATGAATGATTTAAATATAAGAACTGTTAACCACTTTTAAAAACTCATAAAACTATTACCATTCTGTACTTGTGGAGTAAAATGGTATATTACTATATACTATACTTTTATACTGTACTTTATTGGGATGCCTTGTATGTAAAAATGTCCTTGTTTATATTATTGTAATGACATTTTTCCTTTTGAACAAATACATTTTGAAAACTGAAACTCACTACATATGTTATGGTGCAGTTAAATGGGTCAGAGATCCCCACAGTATGTCAGGAACCCTGTGTTTATTAAGACTGTGTAGTTTTAAAACAAGTTGCTTACTGAACTTAATCTCCGATGTCCTTCTTCGATGTATAGTCCTGAAGTCACCTTTAAGTACCACTACAGAACTGATAAGTCCAAAAGTGAATGATTAGGTTGGCTGAAGTGAAACAAACATTTCAAAACATTAAATTGTATTTAGGCTTGAAGTCTATTTATATTTTAACAGAATATGGTACAAAGCAAAGCCTGTTTTCAGGACCGTTCTGTATACAAAACAACTCAAGTTACAATAAAATTAAACTAACAAACATATAGGGCAGGATTCACAAAGGAGATGTGCTGAGCGCATCTCAGATGCACTGGTGCAATGCCAAAATGTGCTGAAGAATGATTAACAAACAGGGTGAATGCGCCTGGACAACTGAGATGCCCTGCACCAAACGAGATGCACCATAGGCACATCATAATGATGTGTGGAACAGATACAGGGGGTGTACCCATGTATACACAGTGCAACGCAATTCACAGTGCAAAACCATGGCACAACTATGGGGCAACTCCAGCGCAAAGGCAAGATGCACCATAGAAAGATAAGAATAAAAGAATTAGACTTAAGTCCAAACCACCTGCAGGTCATTGACTGAACTGCTGCAGCTCCACACTGTCGGAGATAGAGGAAGAGTGAGAGAAACAGCCAGCCAGAGAGACAGAGCCAGAGAGCCAACACAGCAGTAGGATGGACCCAACAGCAGTTGCCATTGCTGGTGCACTAATGAGGAGGAGGCAGGGCGGCAGAAGGCACCGTAGGTGGCTGGCCCCATGGCGGTATCATGCCAGGCTGTCCTTTGAGCAGCTCACGGAAGTGGAGACAGTAGGCTGATTCTGCTTGAACAGGGCCATGCTGAAGCAGCTCTGTGAGCTGTGCTGTGATGTGATGCAGGCACCCACTGCACGAGGTCATGCCATCTCGGTGGAGACAAAGGTGACAACAGTCATGTGCCTGCTTGGCACAGGAACCTTTCAGATGCCTACTGGGGACACCACTGGCATATCACAGGCATCTATGTCCCGCCTCCTCAAGCAGTTCCACACCGCACTGCTACCGCATGCTTTGGAATACATCCATTTCCCCAGCATGCAGGTGGAGCAGACAGAAGCCATGCAGGAGTTCTACAAGGTGGCATGCATGCCAGGTGTTATGGGGCCATTGACTGCACCCACATGGCAATCTACACACCACCCGGTGAGGACTCCATCATGTACATCAACTGGAAGGGCTGCCATTCTGTGAACTGCCAGGTGGTGTGCAATGCCACTGGGTGCATCACCAGTGTCTGTGCCACACACTCTGGGAGCGCACATGCGTCATTCATATGGCACCAGTCAGCACTCTGCAGGCATTTTGAGACAGGGGACATACCAAGTGGCCATCTTTTAGGTGCATGTGACATGGCCCCAACAGCACAAGAGGGCACCAAGACCGGGACACAGGATTGGGCAGTGGGCAACCTGCGCAGTGCAATGCAGGCGCATGGGCCCTGGGACAGCAGAGGTGTGCAAGGGTACACAGGTAGACACAGGGTGGCACACAGGCACTGTGCACCACACAACACTCAGGGGCATGCAGGTGCAGCAGGTGTAGGGATGCATGACTGCCTGAAAAGGGGATGCACGGGCGGTAGAGCAGGACAGGCGCACACATCACTGAGGCCAGGGTTGAGGACAGGGTGCATGCCAAAGTGGTACCCAATGTACTAATGGACACACGTCTTCCCCCACAGGAGACGCCACATACCCACTGAGGCCCTGGCTCCTCACCCCCTTCCAACAACTCGGAACAGAGGCAGAGGAGCGCTACAATGAGGCACACATAGCGACACGCGCCATCATTGAGTGTGTCTTTGGCATGCTGCAGATGCACTTCCGGTGCCTGTGTTGGTCAGGTGGTGCCCTACAGTATAGCCCTGAGAAGGCCTGTGGCATATTCCTGGCCTGTTGCATGCTACACAACATGGCCCTAGACTGTGGAATACTTGTCGAGGCCAGTGAGGGTGACAGTTCGGGGGGGGAAGAGGGGGGGAGGGGGTTGGGGGGACGGACCACTGCCACAGGGTCAGGGCGGTGATGCCGGGCAGGGCCAGAGGGACCTGAGGCTGGTGGCCCCGGTGAAGGACCACCGCAGGCGTGTGGTGGAGGAATGCTTTGGGGCTTGCAGGTGAGTATGCAGGTCTGTATGTTTGCAGGGTGTGCACCAAGGTGTGGATATGGACTGTTGTGGGCACAGTGGACACTGGACACTACACAGTGGTGCACACAGGCACACACACAGTGAGAGACACACAGACACGGACACATGCACACACACACACGCCAGGCATGCAACAACCATGCACCACCCAGGCCATGGCGCTAATGTCATGGGTCAATGTGCACTGTAGCCTGTGCACGGGCACAGCAGAAACTAGAATGCACTCATCAGTCCCATGACACATGGCACAACAGTGGCACACACAGACACGCAGGTGGACCTGCACTGGTAGCACATGGTGGTGCCAGAGCTGCAATGGGGTGGGTGCCTACCACATACACACAATGCCTGAGGCACCACCAGCAGGGTGTCCGGTACACACAGGTGTCACATCCCTCCACCACAGGTCTGGGGACACAGGCATCATAGGGCGGCACCCCAGCCACCACAGACACAGGGGTGGCCTCTGCCATGACTAGTGGTGGTGGGTGGGCCACCACTGGCTACAGGGGGGCTAGCCAATGACCCAGCAGGAATGCTGCACTGAGACTGTGAGTGGATGCTCAGTGGTGTAGCTGACCCATGGCCAATAGCCAAGCCATAGATGCTGGGCATGGAGGCTAGCGGCGATGGTGCCAGCAGCAGGAGTTCCACCTGGCACTGCTGCCAGGGTGTGCGGGATGTGCTCCTGGGTGTCTGACTGGACACCCAATGTCCACGGCACAACACGGAGGCAGCTGCCACCTCCACAGCAGCTTCAATCCGCTCCAGTGCTGTGGTCATGCCCACCTGCATGAGGCGTGCCTCTGCCAACATCTGTGCACACCAAGCAGCTGTGGACTCTTGGACCATCACAGTTCTGTGGCTATGGAACTCTGCACAGAGGGCCTCCTGCCCCTCCACAGTCACCCGCAGGAGGACGAGGTAGGCCTCTATGCCATTGGTGGGTGATGCTTCATGGTGGTGTCGCCGACAAGCAGGGGATGTATCAGACAGCCTCGGTGCATCCACAGGTGGTGGTTGCACCCTGGCAGGCTACAACATGGGCGGGCCATGGCTGGGAACTGCCACTGACTGCCCATGGCTGGTTGGCTTCCCGGCCAATGGAGCGGGCATGTGCACCGTGACACTCTGCCCGGATGCCACCGATGTCGTCAACACTGCACATGGCACTGGTGCAGGGGGCACAGCACCCACAGCTGCGGGCAGCTGTGTCACGCCTGCAGCCACACCACACACAGTGGGAACATCAGTGGCAACCGAGGCCACCTGCACAGGCACCCGCATGCTGTGTGAACCACTGTCTGCCATGTCTGCACTGGAGGTGGTGGCAGCGATGACCATGGTGGTGCCAAGGCCCTCCCCTGTACACCACTGGCGAGCCCGAGGAGGGCATAGGCAATGTCCACTACGTCATCATGGTCATGAAGAAGCCAGAAGGGGAAGGAAGGAAACATATTCAATTCAGTGCTTTAGAGTAACTGGTAATTGCTATTTTTCTTTTAAACTTAGATTGTGGGCGTTTAGTGACACTATACTTTCTTTGTTGTCTTTACTTATAATTGTTTTTGAGCTGTTGAAAATTTAAAACATAGTGGTGGTGTAATTCTGTGCTGTCTTTAATTGCTGCAAATTTTCACCCCCCCTCCCCAACTCTTAATTATATGCCCTGATAAATCTGATTGACAGGAGCTAAACACAGGGTATAGTAAGGGGTGTGAAGTAGGAGGGGCATAAGGGGGAAGAAGCCCACCCTCAGCACAACAAGTGTTTTGACTCATTTATTTATTTATTGGTTTCTTTTTCCTTTAAAAAAAAATATCTGAGGATTAGTGACAGGATTTTTAGTATAGTAAATTAATAAAAAGAGAACTAGGAGAGGTTCAGTAGCAGACAAGTAGTGGAATTGCAGTATAATGTGGGGAGTGGTGCAATGCAGTGGCTGTGGGGCAGCCATATTCAGGCAGACCTTCTGGACACTGAGGTGCTTCCCTATCTGCATGCATCTCTCTGGACTGCGGGATGAGGTAGCCAGACTCAGGTGGAAGTAAACTGGGTCAGGAGTACCATCACCCTATCCAGGGACCACCCAGTCAATGCAGCTGCCTCAAAGGATGCCAAGAAGAGGAGCACTTGGATGACAGTGGGCTCAGGGAGGTTAGAGCAGTCAGGCAGAGGCACATCCCAGATCTATTCCACTCAAGAACTCATATGCCACACTGGCAAATGAGGACAACCAAATAAGTACCCAGAGAAGTGGAAGGAAAGGATGTGGAGGTTAGCCAGGAGGTGACCTCAGCGGGGAAAGCAGTGGACCCCAGAGGGAGGAAGCGAATCCTGGTGGGGACTCCATTGTAGAGGATCCAGCTAGGAACACAGGAGGGAGGACAGGGAGGTGAGGTGCCTACCAGGTGCTACGGCATGGAGGGATGGAAGGAAGATCCTGGGGATCACTGGGAAGACAAGACGGGAGGGTGAGCTGGATGTCATTATCCACCTAGGTACTAATGATCTGGCAAATGGGGAGCCAAAGGAAGTTCAGGAAGAGTTTAGGAAACTGGGGAGGGTCTCAAGCAAGTAGCTACTTCTGTCACTTTCTCAGAAGTACTACCTGTGAGAGGCAAGGAGGAAACATAGGAGTGCATGCACCAGGAACTTTAACTCATGGTTGAAGAACTGGTGCTGTGAGGAAGGTTTGGATTCATTGGTGACTGGGACCCACCTGGAGGGATGGAGGTTTGTTCAAGCCTGATGGCCTGCATCCATCCTGGAGGAATCAAGCACTCAATGATAAGTTTAAATGCTACATTGACAAGCATTTAAACTAGCAAGGAGTGGCAGGTCAGCAAGGAGGTACCTACTGCTCAGCCTACAGTTAGCAGTGGAACCAGTGAACCAGAGGAGTGGCTATCTCTGCAAAGCAGTGTGCAAAAGATGGAGATTAGTGCCCAAGAGGTGGATAAGCAGAAAAGGGGCAAAATTCAGCAGAAGGGCAGACTGCAAGGAGAACCAGGGATAAATGACAACCAAGGAAGGGGCTGGAGTAGAACAGTGAAGCAGTCTAGGGAGGTCAAATCATGGAAAGCCATGTGTGCAAATGCCAGGAGCCTTAGCAACAAGATGGAAGATCTGGAGGCTCTCATGGTACAGTCAGACCTGGACATTGTGGCCATCACTGAAACCTGGTGTAATGATAACCATGACTGGGAGATGGCCATACCTGGCTACAACATATTCAGAAGAGACAGAGCAGGCAGGAAGGGAGGAGGAGTGGCACTGTATGTGAAAAATGACATAAGAGCCACAGAGATCCAGGAGGAACAAAATGGGGGAGAGATACTGTGGGTTAAGCTGGAAAGGAAAATGGGACAGCCATCCGCACAGGTGTGGTCTATAGACCACCAGCCCAGGAGGAAGAAACAGACAGGAGCTGATGCTAGCCATCCAAGGGATGGCAGACAAGGTGAGGTAGTACTGGTTGGAGACTTCAATATTCCAGACGTGGACTGGAGCATCAGCAGCAGCATCATCAACTAGAGCAGATTTATCCTGGACTCCTTCAGGTGCCTTCCTCAAGCAACTGGTCATGGAACCAACTCGGCAGAAGGCAATACTGGACCTTGTGCTCACAAACAGGGACAGTGTGATGGGGGTAACAGTGGGGAGCACCTGGGTAACAGTGACCACCAGTCATTGTGGTTTGAAATCACAGAAAGAGCAGAACCAAACCACACAAAACACGTATCCTGGATTTTAGGGGGCAGACTTTGGGAAAATGGGGAGATACTTGAAAGAGGCATTAAGGGAATGGGACAGGAATCAGGGGTTGAGGAACAGTGGGCAGTATTTAAAATGGGGATTACAGAACAACAGAATTATGCATTAAGCAGGTTAGCAAGAGGAAAGGAAGGAGGAGACCATTATGGTTTTCCAAGAGGTAGCAAAAGTGAAAGCCAAAAGATTGCATTCAGGCAATACAAAAGACACAGGCAGAAGGGGATAGGGAGAAGTACCAGGAGAAGCAAAGGGAGGCAGGGAGGTCAGTAAGGAAGCCAAAGCTCAGACAGAAGAACACATTGCAAAATCAGTGGGTAGAGGACAAAACCTTTTACAGGTACATAAGTGAAAAAAGAAAAGACAAAGGGAGGATGAGTGAGACTGAAGGGGAGGATGGGAGCCGCGTGGAGGATGGCAACAGTAAAGCTGACATATTGAATGGGTATTTCTGCTCAGTCTTTTACTGAGGAAGAGAGGGTAATGGGTCTGAAGGAGTACAAAGGGGTGAGAATGGTGCAGAAATGGACACAAGTCCTTTACACGAGAAAGGGTCCTGAAGGAACTGGAAGTAATAAGAGTTGATAAAACAATGGGCCAGGCAGGGTGCACCCCAGGGTCCTTAAAGAACTAAGAGAGGTGGTGGCTGAACCTCTGGCTATCCTGTTTAGCCGATCACTGGAAACAGGGGAGGTACCCAAAGACTGGAGGACAGCAGATGTAGTCCCCTTATACAAAAGTGGAACAAAGAGGAAGCAGGGAACTACAGACCAGTCAGCCTCACCTCGGTAGTGGGGAAGATCATGGAAGCACTACTGAAGGAGAGATTGGTGGAACATCTGGTTGTCAATGGACTACAGGACCCAAGGCAGCATGGTTTCACCAGGGGGAAGTCATGTCAGACCAACCTCGTTGAATTGTTTGACTGGGTGACTAGGGAGGTGGATCAGGGAGGGCAGTGGACATGGCCTATCTGGACTTCAGCAAGGCCTTTGACACTGTGCCACATAGAAGACTATTACACAAACTGGGAATATGGGTATGGGCAGGACAGTAGTGTGGTGGGTAGGTAACTGGCTGGGTGGCAGGACACAGAGGTGGTGGTAAATGGCTGTCACTCCACAGAGGAAGAGTGACCAGTGGGGTTCCACAGGGATCAGTGCTGGGACCGGTCCTATTCAACATCTTCATCAGTGACATTGCACAGGATCTAGAAGGCAGAATTTCACTGTTCACTGATGACACAAAGCTCTGTAACAGAGTAGACACACCAGAGGGTGTAGACAGAATGAGAAGCGACCTGCAGAAACTTGAAGAATGGTCAAGGGTTTGGCAGTTGAAATTCAATGCAAAGAAGTGCAAGATAATGCATATGGGGCACAAAAACCCTGGCACAATATATCAGTTTAGGGGTGAGGATATAACATGCACCAAACAGGAAAGGGATCTTGGGGTTGTCATCTCTGATGACCTCAGAAAGGAAACAGTGTGACAAGCAGCAGGTAAAGCAAATAGGATGCTGGGATGCGCAGGCAGGGCATCACCAGCAGGAAAAGGAGGTCATAATTCCGCTATACAAGACACTAGTGAGGCCCCACCTGGAGTACAGTGTACAGTTCTGGAGACCATACCTACTTAAGGACATAGACAGGGTAGAGAAAGGTTCAGAGGGGGCAACAAAGATGGTACATGGATTGCATCACAAGTCCTATGAAGACAGGTTGAAGAACTGAACATGTACTCCTGGAGGAGAGAAGGAGAGAGGATATGATAGAGACATACAAGTATCTTACAGGGAGGAACAGAGTGCAGGAAAATACTATTTTTAAGCGAAAAAGATGTTCCATGACTAGAGGGCATGGGATGAAGTTGGAGGGAGGACGATTCAGAGAAACATGAGAAAGAATTTCTTCACAGAGCGGGTGGTGGACAAGTGGAACACCCTGCCAGAGGAAGTGGTGGGGGCTGAAACAATCACGGGATTTAAGAATGCATGGGATAGACATAAAGGAATTCTAGAGGTCAGGGGTTAGGGGCAACAGACTTCTAGGAAAACAAATTGAACTTACAAGCTCAAATGGGCAGACTGGGTGGGCCATAGGCCCTTATCTGCCGACACTGTCTAGGTATCTATGTAGCTATGTATCATCAGACAGGCACCCCAGCCATGTGATGTCCCCGCTGACTGTCCTGTCAGTAGTGGCTGGTGTGCCTGCGGGGCCCACCTGTGCTGGGGCCATGACCGCAGTGCCACTGGAGGTGGATGGTCCAGAAGTGGAGTCATCCACAGTGGTGCCATCGGCCCTGTACGATGGACCTGCATCATCGCCCACAAGGGCATCACGTGCAGCGGTGGCCATGGCTACACCCGAGAGGCGTGATGGTGCTGTGGAAGAAGGGAGAACATGGTTAATGCACAGTGCACATACGTCACATCAGTGTTGCACAACAGTAAGTAAAGTAAAGTAAACTTTATTTTTTAAGCGCCTTTCAGATATCAAGGCGCTGTACAATAAAATAAGTCAAATAAACATCAGATAAAACATAGTTATAATTTTAAAAACCTTCAGATAAAGCTTTACAAAACAAATAAGTCTTGAGCTCAGATTTAAAACTGGGGGTGGACAGGCCTTCTCTTGTCCGACAAGTTAGAGAATTCCACAGGGTAGGGGCAATGTAAGAGAAAGCGTGTGCCCCAGATGTTTTTAACCTAACCCTGGGAATCTCCAGCAATCCCTCATTGGCAGATCAGAGTGAGTGTGAGGGGCAGTAGGGAGTAAGAAGATCTTGTACATACTGGGGTCCCTGTTCATGTAGGGTCTTGTAAGTCAGTAACCCAACCTTAAAGGTGATCCGCCACTGTACCGGCAGCCAGTGCAGTTCGTGCAGCACAGGCGTAATATGACTAGTTCTAGATGTCCCAGTCAAAAGCCTGGCCGCTGCATTCTGTACTAGCTGCAAGCGATGGATATCAACCCCTGGAAGCCCTAAGTAAAGGGCATTGCAGTAGTCAAGGCAGGTGGTAACCAAGGCGTGAACCAATGTAGGAAGGTAAGCCAGAGGAACCAGGTGTTTCACCCGGGCGATATTCCTAAGATGGTAAAGGAAGATTTGACAATGGCCGACACCTGTGATTTCGTGGTCAAACCGTTGTCAAAAATAACACCCAAGTTATGCACCCAATCTGAGGCCAACAGTTGGACACCATCAAGCTATAGGCCTGAGGGAAGCCCACCCCTAAGACCCGCCTCAGGATAACCCAGGTCCACAACCAACACCTCAGTCTTATCTGGATTTAACCTCAGTCAGCTAGTGCTCATCCAATCTCTGATTTCAGCTAGACAGTTGATAAACACAGAGATCACATCATCCTTTCTGGGAGTAAAGGATGTATACAGTTGGGTATCATCTGCATAGCAGTGAAAACTCAAACTGTACCACCTGATGATATCTCCTAATGGCAGCATATACACAGTGAACAACATGGGCACCAATATGGAACCCTTCGGTACCCCACAGGACAGGAAGAGGGTATCAGAGGAATAAACTCCAGTGACAACCCTCTGTGTCCTACCCATGAGGAAAGATCGAAACCAGCCCAGGACTGTACTAGACAGTCCACAAAGAGTCTGCAGGCACTCCAATAGCACATCATGGTTCACAGTGTCAAATGCTGCCAAAAGATTGAGAAGGACTAAAATAGTACAAGCCTTTTGATCTCTTGCCATTAGGAGGTCATTTAAAACCCTGACCAGGGCAGACTCGGTGCTATGTCTTTTCCTAAACCCAGATTGGAGAACATCGTAGACATTGTGGGTTGTAAGATGGTCATCCAGCTGCAACGCCACCACCTTCTCAATAACCTTACCCACAAAGGGAAGATTAGAGACAGGTCTATAGTTAGCTAGACAGTCTGGATCCAAGGAGGATTTTTAAGGAGTGGTCGAATGACCGCCTCCTTAAGGGGATCAGAAAAGACTCCCTGCTGCAAGGAACTCCAGGTAATTTCAACAAGGATTAGGCAGATAACATCTACACAGCCTACCAATAGTGGTGTAGGACCCGGATCCAGACTACAGCTGGTTGGTCACAAAGTCTGGCCAGTCCTCACAATGTCCATGAATTCCGGCCAACTAAAGTCAAACTAGGTAGACTGGGCACTCACCACCTCCCGCCAATCTCCACAATCCCTCATAGAAAGAGCTGAGCCGATGCCCAACCTGATGCTGGCAATCGTATCTGTGAAGAACCAAGCAAGCTCATCACACTTCATTTGTGAAAAATCTCTTCCTGACTGAAGTCAGACTGGATTGCACAGTCTGTCCACAGTCCGAAAAAGCTGAGCCGGTCAATTTTGCGCAGCAGCAATCTCCCCGGACAGGAATTCTGCCTTCTTACAGGCGATTGCTGATTGATAGGCCTTATAATGGTCCATCAACCTAAGCCTGTCAACATCCAGGGCAGATTTCCATCAAGTTCTCTCTAGCCTTCGCCCCAATCTCTTCAGCTCCTTCAAGGACCCATCAAACCAAGGGGTCCTCAGGTGCAGAGTGAGTGGGCGAACATGAACAGGAGCAATTAAGTCCAGGGCATCACCCACCACCTTATTATAGGCAAGGATGAGATCCCTGGACTTTTACATTCACTTGATAGACTCAATAGGTCCAGCACTGCCGATAGACCCTCTGGGGTAACTCCCCTCAAAGGGTGATACTGGACCATCTCCGTAGGGGTAGGCCTAATTGGGCGTGCTCCGAAGCTGAACCTTATGGTGTGATGGTCTGACCAACTGATTGGTTCCACCCCCAATTCTGTGACCTTCAACCCCAGGAGGAACACAAGATCCAAGGAATGACCCCCATATGGGTAGCAGAGATAACCCCCTGTGAAAGACCCAGCGTTGTCATAAGCTGGAGGAGATTATTTCCAAATTGTGAGGATTCATCGTCGATCCAGGCATTGAAGTCACCCAGAATTAGCCATCTGGGTGACTCCAAAGCCACGTCGACAATGAAGTCCACAAACTCCTTCAGGAATTCTCCACCATCACCGGGTGGACGGTAAATGAGGAGTATCCTGAACCTTACACCTGCTCCCAGAATACACTCAAAGGATTGAGTGCTCCCCACTGGCATATCCACAAGGCTCAGCCCTGTTTTAAACATAATGGCTACACCTCAGCCCCTACGACAAAATCTTGGGTGGTGTATTACTGAGAACCCAGCTGGAACAGCAGATGCCAAGGTAGGGCCTGCATTCTCATCCAGCCAGGTCTCGGTGATACATGTCAGATCGGATGTTCCAACAAGATTAACTATAATAGCCATCTTGTTCTTAATTGATCTGGCATTACATAACATCGCCCAAGTTGGATGGGTCATCAAGGGAGATCCCAGGACCTGCCCACTATCTGTGGAGCCCTTGGGTATGGGAATCAGGCAGGGAGGACCCCTTTCCTGAACCCATTACACCCCAGGGTGTCTCCTGGGCCCCACAGCCTCTATCCGCCCACCCCTTTCCATTCTCCCATCATGCCCAGGCCTCATCCCCCTCTGCTGTCTCCTCGCTATCCCTAGAGCTTGACATCTCTTATAAACTTCAGCTGGTAATGGGAGACAGTCGAAGGGATGAAGATCCCTGAGCATAGTGGGAGGATAATGCCTGACCATCTTAACACCCTCCCAACACATCATAAATTAATAATTAAAAAATAAAACCAAAAACATACCAACCACAGTACCACCACACTACAATTTCTACCAACATAATTACACACTCACCTACAGTGAGGCGTCTCTCACACAACCCCACCAGAGGTCCAGTCAGACATAACATTCACTGCAATCATCTATTTCACAAACAATACAGAAATGCTAACCCTATACATCAATATAACGCAACAACCAATTAAATAAGTTATTTAGAACACCAATTCAAAATGAAATCATACAAACATTCCCATTCAAATATAGTCTACATAAATCCTCTCACATTCCTAATTATAAATTGCTTGTATTCACTCTCAGTTCAGTCACGGTAGTCCAGCACTCCTCAAAAGTAATTCTAAACAGATAACTGTAAATGTCTAATAAAAGACCAAGTGAAGTCTCACTTCACTTAGACAGTAAACCAGAGATCTCACTCTCAGACTCTCCTCTTACCAAGAGTCTGGGAGAAAATGTACAGTAAAAGAAAAAAAAAGAGTTCAAACCAGCAAGCTGTAGATAGTGGTAGTTTACTCACCTGGTAAAGGTGATTGTGGGGGAATACATCTCTGAGGCACTTCCCATTCATGACATCATGGGTTGTGTACACCTGATAGGTTGCTTGATGCACATGTGACTTGAAGAACGTCCATCCCCCACCTGGGGGGGGGGTTTTGCTCTCCTAAGGTCAGTTTGATGTATTCCAAAGCTGTATCTGTAACAATAATCTGTTAATACCTTTTGCTGTTAATGAGTTTAGATATGTACTGACCACTTAGTGGTAGAAAATTGTTGTATAACTTTATTTTGTTATTACACTATACATAAGGACGTCGGTGATGTCCAAACCTGCTAATTTGTAATAGCGAATATCATATAGTCATACAATGTATAAAAACTTGTTGAATCTTTCACACGGGCATAATCTCTGAGGCACTCCACATTCATGACATCATGGGTTATTAAAAAGCGGTAATCCTCTGCTAGGGTGGGTCAGACGTGTTGTCTTGTACCTTGTCCTTGCATGCTGCTAAAGATTTCCTCTGCAGTATTCCCATTTTTCTCTGCCCAGGAAGTTGCGATTGCTCTGGTAGAGTGAGCCTTCAGATCTCTTGGTGCAGTCGAGTTATTCACTCTGTATGGTTCCATGATTGCTGTTTTAAGGTACATGGCAATCAAAGATTTTGAAGCTGGTTTTCCTTTTCCATGCAGCATTACAAACAGTCTGTTTTGTATATTTCCTCTGTCCTTGGAAGGAATGTGCTAAGTGTCCTTTTCATACCCTGTATTTTAACCTGAGGGTTGTTTTGTATTTCCCACTGAGGGGGTTCTGCAGATATTTCAGTAGTTTGGTTGATGTGGACTGTCAATGATACTATTGGTCAGAATGACATTATAGGTCTAAGGGATATTCTGTCAGTGCAGAATGTTAGGAAAGGTAAAGGGAATTTCAGTTTACAGCTTAGTGCTTTAACCTCTAGGCTACACAGTCTGCACGGGTCTGCATGAGTGTGCCTGTAGTTCTTCTCCACAACTGGCAGATGCTAGTGCCATCAGGGAGGGGAAAGTGTTAATGTCTGTGCCAAGCCTATGTCATGCACTGGGCCCTGTTTGCTCAAGAATGGTACAAGAGGTCTCGTGTTGTATTTGGCCCATGGCACTATGTCTATCAATGATGACATTACTTCCAGTACTTGTGAAACTGCTTAAAGTTCTGGATTTCTGTGTTTCTGTAATTGTGTAGTCTGTGCAATAATTGAGTGGACTTGGGCATTTAATGGGTTGCCGAGACCCGGATCTGTGTTGATCAGTGAGCCTAGACTATCTATAGACTGGCTGGGAATGATGGGTAGCTTTCTAATAGGTTATTATACAGCTGTGATTTTGTAGGCAGTGTACTACCGCATTTGTTCTCGAAAGGACTGTTGTACTGTTCTGGTCTTGATCAGCCGGTTGTTCAATAGGGTATTACTTGTATGCCCTTAACTCTTTTACCATTGTGAACATGCTTGGGGTTGATGGTAGGTTGAATGGTAGCACTTGTATTGGTATCGTTTTCCCAATATGTGAAATTGACGGAATTTGTAGTGTGATGTGTCCTACAAATGTAGTGAAGTTAGGTAATCTCCTGAACTTATAACCGTGAGGGTGGGCCCGATTGTTTCCATTTCTAGGGTTTGAATTGTACAGACTTGTTAAGGTCCAGAACTGGGCATAGCCCTCTGGTCCCTTTTTGGGTATCTTGTTAAATATGGAGGATCCTCCTTTTCCCTGTTTTGTAATGTGTTACCCTGTCTATGGTCTTGTTGTGCAGTAAGTCTGCCGATACTGTTTGGACTTGTGTCGGGGTAACATGTTTTTTGGCACAGGAAATAGGACTAGAATGTTCTTTGTTGGTATGCGAGAAAGTTGTATCACATATCCTAGTCTTATTACTTGTAGGATCCACCTGTCTTGTGTGGTTTGCTCCCATGCTTGCATGAAGAGCAGTAGCTGGTCACTGACTGGAATGTTTTGGTATTGCTTGTAGCAATAGTAGTTGTTTCAGCTGGGTTCTGCAGGGGGAATAGTTTCCTCTACCTTGCTTGGGAACCCTTCTAGCTCGATATCTGATGCAATTTTTTTTTTTTGTGGGAATGGCTGCCTGTAGTAGTGTTGCCTGTAGTTGTAATTGCCCCTGTCTTGTCTTGAAAGGACTGAGAATGGTATGTTTGTCTAGCTGGCAGATAAGAGGATCTGTTTGACTGGTCTTTGGTATCTTATCATCTTTTCCCTTGAGGTATCTTTCTAGACCTTAACCGAACAGTCTGTTTGACTCCTGTTTGTGCTTGGTGGAGTTGAAATGTTGCTGTATTTCAGTGTGCTGGGGGCATAGGCGGTGGTTATCGTGGGATCTCCGTGATGGTGAGATCCCGCTGTTTTGCCCCTCAGAAAGATGGCAGCCAAGGTCTCACGAGCGTTGGAAGTCAGTCAAAGGTCTGCTCCCACGTTGAGCGAGATCTCAGACCAGAAGAGACAAGGGGAAGAGGAGCGAGTCGTTTGGGCATTTCTACTGACATAGGGGCCTTAAAAAAACATTTTGGTCAGCTCCATGTTGGTCTGCAGCCTTAAGTACCCTGTATGGGGTACACCAGTAGTGTTGAGGTCACAGAAAGCCGCGTTTCAGTCAGGTTCCACCATGGAGCTAGATGCCGTTTGAATGGTGACATGTCACAGAGACTGGGATACCTGGAATGGAATGCCACTGTCCTGCACTGAGACACTGCTCTAAGGGGTGCCAGGTTGATATTTGCCTTGCTCTCCTTGTACAGGTCATTTGATGAGCCTTTTTTTTTTTTTTGGAAGAGTTTGTTCCTGTAACCACTAGCAGGGGTATCCAGTTAGTCAATCTCCTTACATTATAAGGCCCAGTGGATACCTTGTGGACGTTTGCACCTGGAACCACTAGCAGGGGTATCCAGGTAGTCAAATCTCCTTGCATTATAAGGGCCAGTGGATACTTTATGGACGTTTGCACCTGGAACCGATAGCAGGGGTGTCCAGGGCATCAAATCTCCTTACATTATAAGGCCCAGTGGATACTTTATGGACGTTTGCACCTGGAACCGCTAGCAGGGGTATCCAGGGCATCAAATCTCCTTACATTATAAGGCCCAGTGGATACTTTATGGACATTTGCACCTGGAACCGCTAGCAGGGGTATCCAGGGCGTAACAAGGGATAAAGAAGTGTGTCCCAATATTTCAGGCTAACCTCATTTTGGTCTAAAACATAATGTGTTTGTGTCACAAATGTTGGCCTATATAATTGAATCATATAAAACTTGTAAAAGCTACAAGTTAAACTGAGCCACAAGTTACAATATTAAAGTGCCTTTTGATATTTGTACTGACCATGTGAGTAATAAAAAACAGGTGTCTTAAGTGTCTGCACAGACAGAAATACAGGGATAGAGTTCAAATTACCCTTTTGACTATTATTATTAGGACAGGCCAAAATGCCTGTGTGCACATTCTTAAGTCCAAATCTATTTCTTCCTCCTAGACCTTGGTAACTGGTAATGACAACTATTACTAGCCTTTTATAGTAATATAATTTACACTATCAATACATTTGTGCTTACCAAGGATAAGTTCATACATGTACTAAAAGGAGAATTGCCTTTTAAGTTAATGTTTGTACTTGATTTGTACCAATCATAGACAACCATAGGAAATGATAATACTGTCTTCCACTATATAAGCAAGCCAGCATGCACTGTTAGTTTGAAGAATGAAGAATGAAGGATGTACCACTTGTAATCTCTCGCTGTGATTATTGTTATAATCATTAAATTCTTCCATCAGCCTTGTCTCCGTTCGTCTCCTTTCTAAGTATTTGTAATAGATAATTTACTAATGGTAATTTTTTGCCCACCTCTACACAGGGTGTCAAATCTCCTTACAGTATAAGGCCTAGTGAATACTTTATGAAAGTTTGCTCCTGGAACCGCTAGCAGGGGTATCCAGGTAGTCATTTTCCTTACATTATAAGGCCCAGTGACTACTTCATGGTGGTTTGCTTCTGGAACCGCTAGCAGGGACTTCCAGGTGGTCAGTCTCCTTACTTGTAACTTGCACTGCTCTACTTAAAAGCCTTGTAAACTGATGTTGTGATATACTCAGAAGTTATACATCATGCATTAGTTTTCTGTACTTTTTGCCTGATCTCTCAGCCCCTGATCAGGGTAACATCTGAGGGGCCGGGGCTACCTGGGCCAGCCGTCCACACCACCACTGCTCACCGCCAAGACACCCTCCTCTTGCTGATCTCTCAGCCCCTGATCATGGAAACATCTGAGGGGCCGGGGCTACCTGGGCCAGCCGTCCACACCACCACTGCTCACCGCCAAGACACCCTCCTCTTGCTGATCTCTCAACCCCTGATCAGGGAAACATCTGAGGGGCCGGGGCTACCTGGGACAGCCGTCCACACCACCACTGCTCACCACCAAGGAACCCTCCTCTTGCTGGTAAGCTCCCAGGCCAAACTTGGAAGTGCTGAAAGGCTCCCATTGGCTGCTGTCTGTTGCTTCTATCTCCTCTTGTGCTCTGCATGGCCACTGATTGGCCCTGCAATCTTGACTGATTCAAACTGTTTTGCTGGGCTCTGCACCCAAAGACTTCAGTGGGTTTCGGAAGAAAATTTTTGCCCACCTCCCCACCTCCCACCTTAATTAAATAAGCCTTAGCTTCGCCCACTTCTGCCTAGGGAACCACCCTTTCATTTATTCTCTCTCCTGTACCGCCTCTCTTTACTGCCCACTCTCCCTTCTCCCTGCTCCTCTTCCCCCTCTGCTAATCAGCTCAGTCCCCTCACTGCCCCTGCCTCCCTTCTGTGCCTGACATCTTGGTGGCTTGAGAGGATGCCTCTACTGAGAGGTTGTCCTGGTTGGCATGGACTGGCTGTGGCCCCTATTCAAATTATGGGCTTGATGAATGCTAGACCCTCCCCGATACCACCCTCCTCCTGGCTATCTGCCAAAGGCTTGAGGCTCATGCACTTAAACATACGCAGCCTTCTACCAAACCTTACTGAGCTAACAGCTTGGGTGGCCCACTATAATCTGGACATTATGGAGATCACTGAGACATGGCTTAAGCCACACGTATCAGACTCAGTTTGTGACCTTCCAGGCTACAACCTCATTAGGTTGGACAGGCCCCAGAACACGAGGGGGGACGGAGTACTCATATACTACAAGACGCACTTAAACGTCTCAGTCATAGGACACTCACAATCTGCATCGCAGCTCTGTGAGTTCCTACACATCCTCTTCCTGCTAGGGAACACCAAAAAGGTGCATGTGATATATGCCTACAACCCTCCCAAGGGTGGTGTGTCCAGGCTCTCCTACCTCCTAGACAGTCTCAGCCCAAAGGTTGGCTCGAACGAGTTACTAGTCCTGGGGGACTTCAACCGTAACTGGGCAGGTTGTAGTGCCCAGCAATACGAACCACTGTTGGCTGGACTGGCCCCCTAATCCAGCTCACCTCTGAACCCACTAGGCCCTCTCTCAGAGGCGACAAGGGCTCCGTCATCGACTGGGTACTGCGCAACAGAGCGGAGAAAATTATCTCCTGTGGTGTTCTTCCTGATGCTATATCGGATCATTCTCCCACCTTCTACGTATGGGGCAATGCCCCTCCCAAAATCCCACACAAGGTGATTCAAATGAGGGATTACTCCAAACTCAATGCTGGAGACTTCTTTGAAGACCTGAGGCATACTGACTGGTCTCAGGTCATGACCACCAATGACCCCTCAGTGGCCCTTGACAACTTTCTAAAAGCGTTCACCCCACTTCAAGACAGGCATGCCCCCCCTCACAAGAAGGAGAGTGAGGGGCACTGCAACTAAATGGCTCCATGGAGGCCTGTATACTCTCATGAGGCAAAGGGATAAAAGCTGGGCGAGGTATAAGAGCTCACTGTCCAGCACGGATCTCCAGAATTACTCATGCAAGAGAGCCATTCGCTCAGCAAAAAGTGAATACTGTCAGTCCATCCTGCTCTCCACAGCCAAAAATCCGAGGACTTTCTGGCAGAGCATTAAGAAAGTAGTTGGTGGGTCCACGAGAGCGCAGGTCACTGACATGCTCATTGACGAGGTTAACTGCAACAGCCCCCTCACTATTGCCAATGCCTTCAACGTTCAGTTCACAGACTTGTCTCCTTTACCCAAACTGCTACACTACCCTGCTGGCCGGGCCTCCTCACCCAGAGGGACAACTCCCCAACTGCCCTTTTACCTCAAGGCAGTAACAGACATGGAGGCCCAGAAGCTTCTTGCTGGTCTATCCCTATACACTGGGGCTGGGCATGGCTGCCTGGAGCCCAAGCTGCTGAGGCTAGGGGCATCAGTACTAGCCCAGCCCATAGCCCATGTCTTCAACGCATTGCTCACCTCAGGCATAGTCCTGGACATCTGGAAGATGGCCAAGGTGATACCTGTACCCAAGCAAGGGGACACAAAAGGCCTCAAGAACTACCATCCCATTGCAGTCCTATCAGCGATCAGCAAGCTTCTGGAAAAGGTAGTCGCGTCTCAGGTCACCCACTACCTACACTACTACACTACCTACCTGAAGTAAGCTTCTTTAGACCCGGATGACCTAGCAAACTACAGGCCAATCTCTAACCTCCCTTTTGTGGGGAAGGTTATTGAGAAAGTTGTGGCGGCTCAATTGGATAACCATTTGACCATTCATAGTTTATACGAACCTCTCCAGTCTGGTTTTTGCAAGAGGCATAGTACTGAGACTGCTCAGGTTCGGGTGCTCAATGATCTCCTGATGGCAAGAGATCGGAGACACTGTTCTATCTTGGTTCTCCTTGATCTATCATCAGCTTTTGATACTGTGGATCATGGAGTTCTGCTCGAACGCCTGAGGTCCATTTGTGGGCTATCAAGTACAGTCCTTGGATGGTTTTCATCGTTCCTCGAAGGGAGAACACAGAGAGTGGTCTTGGGTTTGTTTTCATCCGGGGCC
Source organism: Neoceratodus forsteri (assembly GCA_016271365.2). NCBI lineage: Eukaryota > Metazoa > Chordata > Ceratodontiformes > Ceratodontidae > Neoceratodus > Neoceratodus forsteri. Next base: position 744,863,369 of record CM057449.1, read on the forward strand.
TTCTCTCTGCCTTGCGGGATGCCTCAGGGCTCAGTGCTTTCCCCCATGTTATTCGCAGTATACTGTATATGCTACCCCTTGGAGACATTGTAAGATGGTATGAGCTGAGGTTTCACGGCTATGCTGATGATACCCAGCTCTACCTGTCTTTTGCACCTGACCAGGTTAGTGCTACCTCGGTACTGAACAACTGCCTCGCAGACATCCAAGACTGGATGAATTCCAGCGGTTTAAAGTTGAACCCAGGAAAGACTGAGGTTATGGTTGTGGACCCGGGTCGCAGGGTAAAGGGACTGAGGACTGGTCTCCCCTCTGGATTAATCCTGGGGGTGGACCAGATCCTCACCTCTGAATGGTTACGTAACCTGGGAGTGGAGCTTGGTGCTGGTTTGACCCTCAGTCATCAGGTGTCCGCAGTTGTCAAGCTGGCCTTTTACCATCTTAGGAACATTGCCAGGATTAGATATCTTGTTCCGCCCAGTGACCTGCCAGTCTTGGTCCATGCCTTTGTGACATCTCGCCTTGATTACTGTAACTCCCTTTACCTAGGACTTCCTGGGGTTGATATCCGCCGCTTGCAGCTAGTGCAGAACGTGGCAGCACGTTTGTTGACTGGGGCTTCTAGAAGTTCTCATATTACCCCTGTGCTGCGTGCTCTGCACTGGCTGCCAATACAGTGGCGGATCACCTTTAAAGTGGGTCTTTTGACCTACAAAGCCCTACACAGTCTGGGTCCTGACTACTTGAAAGAACTCCTGGTGCCTTACACCCCTCTGCGACAGCTCCGCTCGGCTGACGAGGGGTTGCTGGAGATTCTGAGGGTAAATTTGAAGTCATCTGGTGCCCATGCATTTGTATTTGCTGCACCTACCCTCTGGAATTCTCTGCCCCATCAGCTCCAGGAGTGTAGGATGGTGGGGAGTTTTAAACAGGCACTAAAGACCTTTTTATGGGAAAAGGCGTTTCCTTCTTTGTCCTGATTTTATACTGTTGTATTGAAATATATGTTTATATTTGATTTTAGTGAATGTATTGAATATGTTTTATGTTTGTTCTTGCTGTACAGCACCTTGAAATCTTGAAAGGTGCTCAATTAAATAAATGTTATTATTATTATTATTATTACAGACCCACAACCTTCTCTCCCCTGCACAACATGGGTTTAGAAAGTGGCATAGCACCTCCACGGCCCTAGCAGTTGTTACCTCGGAGATCAGGTCTGCTGCTGACCGAGGTGAACTGACCGGGGCCATCTTTGTTGATCTTTCAAAAGCCTTTGATCAGGTTGACCACACATTACTGTGCTCCTCTCTCCTGTCACTTGGCTTCTCCTCCCCAGCTCTTGCATGGATCAGTAATTACCTCACGGGCAGGCATCAGTACACCAAATTCAACAAGGTCCTGTCTGAGCCTGCCCAGGTTAACTGCAGAGTCCCCCAGGGCTCTGTCCTTGGGCCTCATCTGTTCTCTCTTCATAAATGAGCTACCCTTGGCTCCGGCTCTAGGGTCCTCAGTGCTGTACACTAGATGACCTAGTCATCATGGCCAAATCCCAGGACATCGCCACCATTAACACCAAACTAAACTCGGACTTTGACCACATCCAAACTTGGTTGCAGGACCATAAACTTGTTATTAACCTATAGAAGATGCAGGCCATGCTATTTGGCTCAGCAGCCAAGTTAAAAGCCGCCCAGTTCACTACAGATCTCCAGGGCTGATGGGTCACCTGACTATCTGAGGCATGGTCAAGTACCTGGGGGTAACCCTTGACCTGCAGCTAGATATGAACCTGCACATACGAAATACATGCAAGGCCTCAAACTGCAAGCTGGGTCAGGCTTACAGAGCAAAAAGCTGTCTAACTCCAGCTGCCCGTCTTGCTCTAGCCAGGGGAGTCCTCCTCCCCACGCTTTGCTACGGACTAATCACCTTTGCCCACATTGCAAAAACTAGTCTAGTAAAGTGGGACTCAGCGTACAACAACATATGCCATTCTGCGCTCTCAATCCCCCACCTCACTCACCGCTGTGAGCTTTACACCCGGCTTGAGTGGCTCCCACCGGAAACTCACCGCTCTTATGTTATGGGCAACTTCATTGACAATATTGTCAGAACTGCCACCCCTCAAAACCTTGCTGAGACCCTTGTTCTTGCTACACCCTCCTACAACCTGCGATCCAGTGGCTCCTATGCCCTCCTGGTACCTAAAACCCGCACACAAATGGGTGACTGAGTCTTCGCTGCATATGCGCCCATGGTTTGTAACTCTCTTCCAATTAGCACTCAATCCTCTCCCTCGCACCAGAGCTTTAAAGCCTCCCTCTGGGGTTTTCTCAAAATGGTTGTCACCTGTCTCTGCACTAGACAAACCCTCTCAGCCTGAGATGCCCCAACTAACTGAGATGCTACCTAAACTTTACGACTTGGGCAGAGCACAACTGTGCTTATACTCCTCCTGTTCTCACAGCATATATAACAAGCATTTGTCAATGCCGAATGTTTGCTTACTGGCATTGGCAGTGGTAGTGTAGAAGTTACAGAGCTGCGTAATAGGAATGGCAGTGAAGTACTGAACTGAAGCCAACCCCACCACCACCCTGCAGAGAGTGACAGGCATTGGGGTGTGCATTTGGGTCGTCAGGCATAACGGCTACGCCATTTCACCACATCCCACTCTGCAGAGACTGACAAGTGTGATATGTTCCTTGGGGTCTTTGGCCCTTATGCACACCCCATTTCATTAGGAAATACGGTGAGATGGGTGCGATATAGGAGAATGGGGTGAAGTTTGGGGCCGAAGAGTCCAAGGCATACCTCAATGCCTCTCAGTGACTGCAGGGTGTGGAATGGTATAAGCATCACAGGCAAGAATCCCAAGTCACACCCCTGATTCCTGTCATTCTCTATTGGGGTGGGTGATTTAGTTGAAAAGCCTAATACCTCAGGCATTCGTTGGTATTTTAACTCCAAATCTTCAACGTGTTTGTTTTGTGACCCCACCTCATGAACAGGGGGAATATCAGTTTGGTAGCCGAAAGCTGCTTATGCACAGTGACTACGGGATTTAGCACCACAGGTGCAAAAATATTCCGAACAGGCTGTAAAAAATGACAGCTGTGCTTTTTCATGGGGAGGTGTAAAAATGGCTATGTTGCAAATGTGTAGTAAAAATATTTAAAAAAATGGTGAAGTCATGAGCGTACATAGAAACTGTGCAACGCACACCCGTTATATAAGTAGGTTGGGGATATTTTATAGCAGATTGTCAACTCAGGCATTTTGGTGCCTCCGATCATGAACAGTGTCACTGTGATTTTCTTTACCTGTGCCGAACAATGATTTCCCACAGCGACCACGCATCTCTGCACTGAAAGTGTGAAAACACACTTCGGCCATGTTGTGAAAAATGGCAGCTGTACTGTTCATAAGGAAGTGTGGAAAAATGCCACTAGTGAAAATCTGGACTGAAAATATTACAAAGTCATGAACTAACGAGGATGCGTGGAAACTGCACAATGCTCACTCGTAACACAGTCATTTTATGGACTTTTGTCACCAGATTTTCAACATAGTCATTTTAAGACCTCTGCTCATGAACAGGGTAACTGTGATTTTCTTAATCTGTCCTAAACATTGCTTTACACACCAACAGCACCATTGTGCACTACATGTCGATAACATTTTGGGTGACATATGAAAAATTGCAGCTGTACTGTTCATAGGAAGTTTAATAAAATGGACATGTTGAAAATCTAGAGTGAAAATATGAAATTTGCAAACTTACGAGCATGCATAGGAACTGTGCAACGCACGCTCGTAAAAGTCATTTTTTGGCATTTTTTCACCAAGTTTTCAACATAGCCATTTTAAGACCTCTGCTCATGAACAGTGTCACTGTGGTTTTGTTAATGTGTCCCATACATTGAGTTTGCACACCGACTGCGCCATTGTGCGCTACATGGGCGGAAACACGTTTTGGGCAGGATGTGAAAAATGACAGCTGTACTGCTCATAAGGAGGTGTGGAAAAATGGCAATGTTGGAAATCTGGAGTGGAAATATTGAAAATTCGCAAACCTACGAGCGTGCGTGGGAACTGTGCAACACACACTCGTAAAACAGTCATTTTTAGGAATTCTGTCACCAGATTTTCAACATTGCCATTTTAAGATCTCTGCTCATGAACAGTGACACTGTGATTTTCTTAATGTGTCCCATACACTGAGTTCGCACAACGACTGCGCCATTGTGCGCTACATGGGCGGAAACACGTTTTGGGTGAGATGTGAAAAATGACAGCTGTACTACTCATAAGAAGGTGTGGAAAAATGGCAATGTTGACAATCTGGGTGGAAATATTGAAAATTGCAAACCTATGAGGTGCGTAGGAACTGCGCAAAGCACACTCGTAAAACAGTCATTTTTAGGAATTTTTTCACCAAATTTTCAACATAGCCATTTCAAGACCTCTGCTCATGAACAGTGTCACTGTGATTTTCTTAATTTGTCCCGTACATTGATTTCACACACCGACTGCGCCATTCTACGCTACCAGGGTGGAAACACAGTTTGGGTGAGATGTGAACAATGACAGCTGTACTGCTCATAAGATGGTGTGGTGAAATGGCAATGTTGAAAATCTGGAGTGAAAATATTGAAATTTCGCGAACTTACGAGCCTGCGTAGGAACTGCGCAATGAACGCTCGTTAAACAGTCATTTTTTGGAATTTTGGCACCAAATTTTCAACATGGGGGTTTTGGGCCCCCTTCTCATGAATGATGTCACTGTCAGGGCGGTATTCATTCCCGAGGGGTGATTTCGCAGTCACTGCGCAGTCACTGCGCGAAATCACCCTTCGAGCCCGAATAACGCCATGACAGTGACATCATTCATGAGAAGGGGTCCCAAAAACCCCATATTGAAAATTTGCAAAATTCCCAAAAATGCCCGAGATATGCAATAAAGTTGAACCTCAATCCAGCCCATTATACAGCTTACGGCATTTCCTCAGTTCAGTGAGTCGGCTTTGAAGAGTGCAGGCGTGTTCCCAGTCCACCGAATCATTCGCGCCAGAGTCCGGAGGTAAGTATGGGGTGAGGGGTGTGGGGAGGCTGGAGTGCGCAGTGGGTGGGTGCGGGTTGTGGGAGGGGTTCGGAGATGTGCAGCGGACCGTTTTGTTTTACAGGTTAAAACAAAAAAAGCGTCGATGGGACCGCTTGCCACACTGGGGTGGGCTCCCAGCGTGGCACAAGGACTTTGAGGCGTTCAGCAGACAGGGGATTGGGCACCCCTGTCAGCAACATACGGATTGCCCGCTGGGGTGGGCTCCCCGGCGTGGCATCAGACAGGAGGGGAGGGAGGAGACAGGCGCCCAGTTCAGCCCGGCGAAGTTGGGCACCCGTCAGCTATACACTGCGTGCGGGCGCGCACGCCTGCGGCTGGGGGAGCTGCGGCGTGAGCAGCTTCTTGTGCTGCTCACTCAAGCGTAGCTCCCCTTTCAACTGTATGCCACTGCATTTTGGGCGTGTCATAGACAGCTCAAAATGCGATAGCTACGAGACGCCTGCCAGCACAGTGCCTGAATTGGAGGAGGAGGTGACACACCTCCGAAATCTCCGATGAAGGCACTATGGTTCTTGCACATGCGTGCAAGCAAGCATAAAAATGGACCATTTAGGCCCACCGGCACTATAACTGTGCACTCCTTTCTCTAGCACTGGGCCCACTCTATCCCAGCTGTGACTCCTCCTTATTCTAACTGCTAGTCTTACAACTTGCTGCCTAGAGCGATGAATTCACACTGCACTTTTTCCTACTGACTGCAGAGTTTAATACTGTATTGTAATACCTGTTTTTGGTATTGTTGTCTTACAATGTCTCTGTGTTCTGGTCACTTTATATTAACTCTTCACTACTATTTGCCTGATGAAATCTGATGCTTGTAAAGTCCCTGTTGTGCTAATTCTATGTAGTGTAATCCTCCACTTGTATTTGCCTGATGTTCATGTATGTACCTTGTAATGTACCTTGTAATCTCCCGGGTCGCACCTGAAAATAGGTACTTGGCTGTCTAGTGTGCTTACCCGGTTAACAAAAATAAATAAATAAATAAATATTCTAGTGTTATAAGCACAAGCTGATAACCAGAATGCTGGATCTTGACAGCATCCTGTATTTAGTGACAATTGTCCTATAATTTTTGTATGTATGGCTTATACTGAAATATTATGAGTCTTACCTTTGTCTCTAGATTTGGTTAAATATGCTGGAGATGTAGGGTATGCTGCAACCTTGGTTCAGCTGCGGCTCTTTGTTTTGGCGCTACAGTAAGCTGAGAAGGTACCATGAGAGTTTTTTGTTTTTTTTATTCTTCCCCTGCACAGTAATCAATAATGTTCTGCACTGTGCAGGCTATTGCTGAACCTGTGCGTTAAAGTGTGCACTGTCCCTTTAAATGTGATTAGAGTGAGTGAGGGCCTCAGTGTTATGCTGCCTTGCCCACAGCTGTGGTAATGGTGCTGCCCCAATGTATTTTCCCCGTTGTTAATTGATTTGAAAATCGTTGCCCTTACATTTAATTATTCACATTGTGGTCTGCTGTTGCAGATTGGTTGGTGCTTTTAACAAATGTGCTCTGTGCTGGTTGAACATTTATGAGCTTAGTTACGCTCTCTGCAAGATGGCAGCGGTGACTCTCAGTCAATCTCCTGTCTAGCAGCCACCTACACCCTTAATCCTGCATGAGTAAGGGGTGAGTGAAGAGCTTTTCTGAGATCAAAGCAGCAAGTCTCGTAATATTCTTTCTTGCAGCTGCCGATCTGGATAGGCAAGTTAGGTTAGTTTCTCAATGCTCCTCCTCCTCATGAGACCTACTTGTTTATGGTGTTTTGGTCAGGTAGATGATAGAGGAGTTTCCTCTACCTTTTTATAGAAGAAGGTGGTGAGTTTAAAAGACATAACATGTCATACAAAGGTGTAAAGAACATATCATTTTGAGGCAAGACACAGAGGGACTGAGAAATTGCTTCAGAGACTGTTGTGTAGTGATGTTTTGAGTGAGCACTTCTGGTGCTATTATGCTTGTAATGGTGAACTGTGGCACACTACTTAGTATTTTAGCATCCTTTAAGTTTCGCGTCCCTTAAATTTCAAAAATGTGATAAATTATCTTGTTCCGGCCCTTTTTTATTAAGTTAATAGGACCAAGTCATGCATTCACATTGGTATGTATTACTTTTGTCACACACAGTACATAGTGGCAGCTCCTCAATTAATATGTGATTGTGCCTTTAAGAGAGAAAAATCAACTGAATATTAATGAAAGAAATGACTATTAAAGTTCACTATTTTCAAAATAGTTATTTTAATCAAACCTCATTGTATGTTCACCCAATATAGAATAGTGCTGTGTATCATTTAACCCTTTTTGTATGCCTTGGTTATCTCTGGGATAAATTAGGCATGTGCCTGGGGGGTGGGGGTGGGCAGGCTGCTTTAGCTAAAACTTGCCTTGGCTGTGGTAAACTGAGTAAGGGATATCTGCATTGCTGGCTGCTATTGTAATAGGATACAGTTTGGGGCAGAAGCATTTTGTGTTCTGTAAAACATGTTTCTTCAGTTCTCTGTCATGGTCAGTGTGTTATTGGACTTTGCCTTGAGAAGCTGTAGCAGTTGCTAGCTCCATTCTCCAGTGCAAGATATGTTGGATTTAGTCAAATCTAGTTTGTTTATCATCATCTAAGATGGTGGCCGAAATCTCACGAGAGCTGAGAGCTAGTCAACTTGCCTCTCTCATGTAGCAGGAGATTTGCAAACTGGAAAGAAGTAGGGGGGGATGGTCATGCTGATAGGAATTGTTGGAGAAACTGGGGCCATAAAGAAACATTTGGATGGCTCCACTTTGGTCCATAGGACTTCCTTTTCTCTGTGGGACTGTTTTTGTGTAGAAAATAGCACAAGGTGGTTGTGGGTGCTTTGATTTAGTGCCATTGAACTCCAGTATTGTCTGAATCCAGCTCAGGCATTTTAAACATTTTCCAGTGCAAGGAAGCTTTTCTGGGAGAGTTTGAGAGTACCCTTTTTACAAGTTAGTGGGGCTAGCAGGGTCATCAGATTCTTTTTGGTGATTAATACAACTCAGGAACCAGGTTGACTATTTATTATATTACCTCATGTAAATCACTGCATAGATTCTGTGTTCAATTATGTGGGTCAGATATTATTTTAGTTCCTGGCAGCGCTAGCAGGGGTGTTCAGGTAGCTAATAATCTCTATAGTTGCACAATGCGATAATGTTCATAATTTGAATACTGTGCTGACAATTTCTCAGCTAATATTTTCCTAGACAACCGACGCTAGTAGAAGCCACAGTGCTGACATTTGTAAGACTGCCAGTTTTGCAATTTTAAACAGTTGCATACATGCAGAAACATACACTTGTGGTCTTGTTTAATCTTTGTTGTAGGATATTAATAAATGGCTTAGACAGGTGGCTTCTTACATTAGTAATGAAGTTGTTCTTTATAATAAACATTTGTTCTTTACAAGAAACACACTGTAGCTCTATGGTGTGCTGCAACCTGTTTTTGATGCACATAAGAACTGACCACCTTGGGAGAGCAGACCCCCCCTCAGGTGGGGGATGGACTTTTTTCAAGTCACATGTGCATCAAGCAACCTATCAGGTGTACACAACCCATGATGTCATGAATGGGAAGTGCCTCAGAGATTATCCCCCACAATATAGACAATGTCCTCAAAGTGCTGTAGACTGATGTCCAATTGTAACTCCACATCCAGGAACCTCATGAATACAAAAGCCGGCAACATGAGGGGAAAATCACCACCTCTCCAAGTGGTCACTGCTCGTGGTCAGGTATGTAGCAGTGGCCCCTGGCCAGTATCCACTCAACAGTAGATCCACCTGGTAGACCTAGGAGGCACCAGTAACTCGTGCCCATCCTTCAGCGGACCCAAGATCGGTGTCACCCACCCAGCACCCAGCCAACAACAGCAACCACCTCCGGTAGCTTCACCCCCATATTACATTACCTCAGTCGGACCCGAGTCCAAATCATAAGCCAAACAAATTAACACAGTTCCAGAGATGAACCCAAACAGGAGTCCTTCAGGAAAGCAGGAGGTATAACCTCCTTTCTCCTGAATCTCAGGCAATTCAATCTTCAGCAAACTTTCGCTCCAAATCCCATCCAGTCACAATCCCCCGTCAACAGGTTATTTGGAGCCCAATCAAGCTCACCGAGGATGTTCCCACAGAAACAGTCATTTATCCTGTGTAAACCAAAAGAATACTGTCATCCAGATAATTTGATCACAAGGACTTCAAAAGCATAAAATTTTCGAATGTTGGATTATAAAATCGTAGGTCCACTTATTGCAAATAATGGCAAATCTGTAGCAATCTGTAGCATTATTGTCAATTAGTGTCAGTTTAGCATGATGTGGTGTAGTGTTACCTACATGTAGCATCAGAGAGTTAACAAACAACGCAAGTATAATTTCTTGCATTCATTAAACTTAGACTAATACTCTAGCAGACACTAAAAGTAAAACAAACTCTAAAACACTACCAAATAAAACAATCAGAGATCAAAATGAATATGTGCAATTCTGCTGCTAACAGCTAGCCCAGCGTGGCCGCCATCTTCTGGAAGTCTTCTTACAGTGTCAGTACACGACCGTCCACATGGTGCCAAGGCTGTGCAAGCCTGACCACAGCTGGGCCTTGACATGCCAATGCTACATAGGCCATGGTATGGGCGCGCCCGTCATTGTCCCATGATACACAAGCGTGGCACATGCCACACAGCTGCACAGCAGACATGTCCCCCCCAATGCAGTGGCATGGTTGCTGCGGCACCATGAGGCATGTTGCGTCTGGCCAGGGGCGACCATCCTCATGGTGCAGTGCCTGGGTACATGGTGACAGTGCATGGCACATAGGGACAGGTGTGGCAGCCATGGCACACATGTGCCCAGGCATGCCAAGGGCACACAGCTACTCACAATGCTGTGATGGGCTACCTCCAGTCTGGATCCCACCACCTGGGACACCCTGCACAGCAGTCCTGGATATGCTGGTGGCCAGGAGGGCCTCATTAGGGCTGAGCTGTACCTCCATGCTCGGGCCCCTCCATCCGCTGTAGGGATGCCTGGATGCTGGCCACCTTCTCCTTGGCCCTTCTGCACCCATCATTCCAGTGTTTGCGACATTTCTGGTCTGTGCGGTTGAATGGAGCCATGGCGTTCACCTGCCAGGCCACCTCCTCCCATCCCTCTGCCCGTGCAGTCCGGCTGCCACCCCTGCTGGTGAGGATGTCCAGCCGTAGGTTACATGCCTCAATCAGTGCCCTCTCCTCATCCTTATTAAAGTTCGGTCTCCGCCGGGTGGCGGCAGTTGCATCTTCCGACATGATGGCTACTATGGGGGGAAGCATGCAGCTGTTAGTCATGCCTGTGGGTACACATGTTCCTGCACCAGCCTGGCTCTGTATGTTGACCTCCACCTGGTTCCCAGCAACTGGTGTGCTGGGTGGTGGTCTGCAGGTGGGTGTCCTGGCACAGGGGGCGGTGCCCCATGGTACATGGTCTGTTGGGGATGGTGCACTTGACATGTATGGCCACCAGTCCACAGCTGGGGCAACATAGCTGCTGCCCCTTGGGGGGGCACATGGTGCAGTCTGCCATGGACATGGACTAGTACTTCAGCGGCGTGTGTGTACCCACCTTGATACCCCATCCATCCCGAGTACCGCCCCTGGTACACCTGTGTGGCTGGGGGGGGGCACAGGCAGGTGGCTAAAGACCATGGTGCAGCTGGCTGCAATGTGTGTCACAGCAACACTGTCATTGTGCCTGCACAGGCGCTGCTGTGTGCCTCAGACAGACCGGTAGCACAACGCTGCATCCACCACACATGGCCAGTGACACCCATTCACACATACCTCTCAACTGTCCCACATTATGTGAAACAGTTCCTCATTTTACTTTGCAAGACCTCCCTGTTTCACATTGCAAGGACTTGTCCCACATTCAGTCTTGACATTTTAAAGCAGAGCTCTATAGTACATGCTGCCAAAATATATTATTGACTTCATAACAGCCTTTCTGAACATGAAGGTGAACATTTTAACAGTGTTCTGAGCTTCTTAGGTAAAGATCTGATTAAGTGTTCCACATTTTTACCATTTGTCCCACATTTTGGGGGGCAGTGTTCCACATTTTGGGGACACAACGTTGGGAGGTATGCATTCACATGTTAAATCCCCCCAGTACGTGCTGTAGACCTTGTAAATATAGCTATGTACTCACCTTCAAGGCTCCGTCTCCTAGTCTCAGTCTGCTGAATTGGGAGCATTTATGGCTCAGGAGCATGCAAATGAGGCCTGGGCCTCTGGTAATGAGATGCTAATCAGCTGAGATGCCCTTGCATGTGGAATGAGGCTGTTTTAGGTGCATTGTCTGTGAATTGCAAAATTGACCCCAGCTTATCTTAATTTACAAGGAGCATCTCTAATTTGTGCCTATTACATTATGGTGCATCTCTGGTGCATGTGCATAGCATTGGATGCATGTTCCTGAATGGGGGGCAGTCTACATGGCGCATGTGTCACACATGCGCAGTCACCATGTTCAATGGTGCATCCACCCAATATGCGCGGCTACGATGCTTATCTGATGCAGAGCTGCAGGGCTGCTGGGATGTGCGTGATAGGGGTCCATAGCACATGCTGTGCACAACATGGCGGCCGCATGTGCAATACATATGCGCAACCCAGACATGACCTTGCCACGCCTTTGCAGTAGTCATTGCGCATGTGCGACCATGTTGCCTCAGACCTATCATGCTTCACGCACTGTGCGCGGTGTACTGCACGTGCCTCAGTGTCTCACGTGGCACATATCACATATCACATATTATACTGTGCATTACTGTGTTGCTCCGTACAGCTGTGTATTGCAGTTTAAGTATGCCTAGAGCTGGGAGATAGACACCTAGGGCCATGAACTGGTCCCAGGTGGAGCTGCTGCACCTGGTGGCTCTGGTCATGTCTGTGGAGGGGCAGCTGTTTGGGCAGGAAGACCTCCATGTGCCCAGGGCTGAGGTGTGGGCCTCCATTGCCCAGAGGCTTGTGCAGTGCACAGGGATGCCACACACTGGGGAGCAGTGCAGGCATCGGTTTGGCGACCTCCAGAGGCGGGACCCGGAGAGACTGCAGCTGCTGCATTGTCGTGCATGCATGGGTGCACTGCCATGGCCAGGTAGGTGTTGCTCATCTGGCTGCTTTTGTGGTGCATACTGAGAGTGTGTGTGTTGCTACTGTCATGGGGCACCCACATGGGTCGCAGTCATCCTGCACACATGGCTGTGGTTGCACCTGCCCAGTGTAGCCATATCATGTGTGCCATTGGGGGGCTCAATAGGCAGTGCTGTGTCTGCGTGCAAGCCACTGGGGAGGTCACGGCTGAATACCGCAGCCAAATACCGCTGTGTGCTGCATGCACACTGGCCGGCATCTGGGGTGGTGGGCACTGTGACTGTGCATCCAGCACAGTGGCAGTATCTGGCTGTCCCTACACCGCCTGTGCATATGGGTGTTGTGGTGTGGTATGTTTCTGGTACTGCTATGTTGACTCATGGCACTCTCTGTCTGTTGTGTTTTGCAGGGCCAGATGCTGGGCAGAGGGCTGCAGCCACCACTGAGGTGCAGAAGAGGTGGATCATGGATGCCAGGCCTGGTGCCCATGCAGGGGCAGGTGAGCGGTGCATCTGCTGTTGCTGCAATACAATTGCTCTGGGTTACTGCTGGGTGGGGGTGTCATCCACATTCAGGCCCTCAGTGTGTGCTTCCTCTGTTGTTGCTGTAGGTTTCCAGGATCACCATGCTGTGGCCGGGGGTGGTGCTCTGCTGGACCTAGACCAGAGGCTCCGTGAGGACATACAAGCGGCTTTGCGTCTGTTGGCACGGACTGTGCAGAGACTGTCGGCTGCCCTGCAGGGCATCCTGCAGCACCTGCCAGTCCGTGGCCATGCAAGGGTGTAGTGTGGTAGTGCATGGCCATGGTAGTGGCTCCCTGCCTGTTGTAGGGGCCTGACTTTGTACATAGCCATTGTACATAGCCCCCTGCTACTGTCCCCTTCCTGCCTTCCTTCCCATCCATGCCATTCCCACCCTGCCCCTTTCTATGATTGCTGTTGTTGGTGTTGTTTGTTGTTCTCCTTTTCTGTTGTACAGTTTTTTATCTGCATTTTTACTTTTATAAACTTGTTGATCTCAGCACCTGTGTCCGTGGGTTTCATTGTTCCAGCTTCCTGGTTGCTCTCTATTGCCCTGCTGGCTTGCTCCATTTGCTCTGAATTGCTCCTCTGTGTGGCTCAGGGCATCCGGGATGTACTAGTGCATCTCCAGTTGCACTGTACTGTTTCTGGGTGATTCACAGAGGGGCTGCACTCGGCGCATCCCATTGCGCATAGCTCTGTGAATCGCTCTGTCTGTGCTCAGCGCATCTGATTTGTGCCGGCACATCTGTGATGCGCTCAGTGCATCTTCTTTGTGAATCCTGCCCATAATGTGTAATAAAGAAGTAAAACAAAATAGATACCGTACAAGCCACATAATTAAATACAATCACATGCAAACACAGCAGAATCACACAGCTTAAAGAGCTAGTGTACTGCCTAAAACTAACATTACATTTTGAAAGCAGCCAACCATTACCTTTTATATCTGAGGAACTTTTTCCTTTCCTTTTGTTTAGTTAGAAGATTGTTTACCTGATGTTAGTAGGTGTGATGTGCAGAAAGCTCTTAGCCTGGCAACTGACATATCTTGCTCTACTGCCCCGTGCTACATCATCAGCATTGTGATATCGCTGACTGTGATATCAGGTCATTCACCTGTGATGTCACTGTCAGTGAGATCATAATGCTGATGATGTAGTGTGGGGCAATGGAGTTAGACGTGCTAGCTGCCAGGCTAAGAGCTGTTCCACCACACATCCAGCACAATATTATCACATAGAAGACTTTCTGTTGAGCAAAAGGAAAAAGAAAAATACTTCAGAAATAAAAAAGTTACAACTGACTACTACTTAAAATTTGTGTTATTTTCCTTTCTGCCTGTTTTGGCTCCACTAGCTCTTTTAAACAGAGCTGAGGACAAATATCACACTATGGCGTGATTTAATTTTTATTTTTACCCAACACCAGTGGAGATACAAATGGCAAAATAACAAGTGACAGCTTTGTAGCCAACCTCATGATATACTGTAATGTCTTCAAGATTTGTTTCATCACAGTGAAGTACAGAGCCAGAGTTAAGCAATATGGCATGATGGGGCATTGGTGGTACTAGGTTTCCACCATGGTCAGTGGCATAGTGAGGCACGAGGCAAAGCCGAGTGCCCTCAGCTCCCTGACTGGGGGGGGACCTAGTACCACCAATGTCCCCGGAGTGCCTTATTGCTTCTATAAAATGTCCCCATAGGCAACTGTTAAAAAAAGAACACTAAATGTTTTCAAAGTTACAACAAATATTATAAAATGTTGCTAAATAATGCAAAATAGTCCCTCCACAGAAGTTTTTCACCTGTTAGTCATCTGTCTTTCTTCACATTCAATACATCATGCGACTGTTTACCATGGAATAGAAGATTTCAAAGCTCTGCACTATTTCGGTAGCAGAATGCTCCCCCCCACTCACACACACATGGAATGGTAACATGAATTCAAAATTCTTCAGAGTTCCACTGGCAGACAGACAGACAGACACACACACGCATGCATGTCCACATGCGCACACGCACACCACACACACACACACACACACACACACACACACACATACACCTCAAGTGGAACAAGAACCTCAATTTTATCTGTTGCCAGGGAAGGAGCAGGGAGTTCTCTGGCAAACTGGTAGGGATAGGAAATGGATTTTTCATGGTCACCAAAGAAATACCAGCAATGGAAAGACTGAATAGTACTTGATTTTTTTCATTGTGTGTGTGTGTAAGGAGGGGCTCTTGAGTGAAAATAACATAAAATTATTTACTTTATTTAACTTACTGGACTTTCATTTTTAGGGCCTAGTTGAAGTTTTTTTTATATATGAGTAAAGGTTGCAGCCATGTTTGTGATAGAACTTAGGAAGTAAGTGGCTTATGAATTCTGTGAGTTACCCTGGTTGGCAGTGACTTATTTTTTGTCATTGGTTTGCTGTCTTACTGCCATGGCTAGAACCAAGTCTCAGTCAGTCAGGACACAGGGATTTTCTTGCCCATTTTATATAGCAGCTTTTGAAATGCTGATGACATCACAAGTGCCTAATGCAGCAGCTCGAGTTTGATTTGTTCCCGATACACTGTTTTTGGAGCAGAGCTGCCCCCTGGTCAGCACTGTTTAACTCCGCCCTCTTCCGATTAGCCATATTTTTCTGCTGCCCCCAGGGCGGCTATCTCAGATTGGTGTGAGTAGCACCCTTTAGCTCCTCCTCCAGCATATCACCATTGGTTAATTTAGTCTTCTGCCCCCAGGGCAGCACATTGCATCTCCTATGTGCCCAAATCCCGATCGGCTGCCTTATGTTGCAATGTGATTAGTGCATCACAGCACAGTAATTTTTAAGTGATACAGGCTCACTCCCTCACTGGATTTGGGTTAGAAAAGGCAAACAGATCTTCCTAAACTTTTATCTGACCACAAAAACTATCGTTTTATAATTGATTTCAGGGTAAGATGGTTTTAACTGTAAATTCTCCCCCTCAGTAGCATATTTGAAATGTCAGGCAGAGACATTTGCAATTCTTCAACCAATTGTTTCTTTTATGGTGGGATTTAATGTCACATACAGTTTATAAAGAAGTCAAATACAGCAGAGGACAGTGTTGTGTGATGTTGGAAAAAGATTGTTTTATATTTGATTTGGCTTTGAGTTTGAAGGTTTTAAGTATACATTTTCCCCCAGCAACATATGTCAAATGTGAGGCAGAGACATCTGCAGTTCTTCAACTAATGGGGTGGGATGGGAGGATTTAATGGCATACAGTTTATAAAAAAAAGTGCCACATATCAGAGAACAGTGTTATTTCTCTTAAGTGGGACAAGATAGTGTCTTCTGTCAATGAATTAATCTGTTTTTTGAGTCAGAGATAGACAGTAGAGACTACATTTGTAAATCCTATGTAAATTTAATGTGCTTTTGTGGCTCACTATGCATATCAACATGCAGAAGATCAGAGGTCAATGGTTCAAACCGTGACCAGTGATGTTTTTATGCATCATTTTGTGATGAATAGAGACCAAGTTTGGTGTACTTTGGTGGCTCAAACTGTATGTCAGCATCCAGGACAGCCAGAACTCAAGGGTTCAAACTGTAACCATGGATTTAGTGTTACAACTCATGACCTTGTGTAATTGTTTTTAATATTGCTAAATTATGACAGAATTGTGCAGGACAATATACATTTTTCTAAATTATATGCTGTGGTACAGTGTTTTGTTCTCTGGGCTGCCTCTGGGTTACTGTTTGGTCATTTGGTCCCTGTTGGCTGCCCCACAGGCTGTTGCTGTATAGTTGGCTCCTTTGAGCTGCCCATGGGGTACTGGCTAGACACTTTGTCACCATGTTTTGCCCCTGGGCTGGTGCCTTGGTAGTTCTTTCCTGTGGTCTGCCCTTAGCACAGTGCCTCACTAGTTTGTGCCTACTGGATGCCCCTAGGGCAGTGCCCTTGCTGCCCTGGGGCAGTGCCTGTGTAATAGGTTCCTACCAGCTGTCCCTGTGGCAGAATCTGTGTACTTGGTGACTACTGACTACCCCTGTGGCAGTGCTGTGATGGCTAGTTACTGGCTGCCCCTGGGGCAGTGCCTGTGTAACTGGTACCTGCTGCTGCCCCTGGGGCAGTGCCTGTGTGATTGATTCCTACCAGCTTCCCCTGGGGCAGAACCTCTGTACTTGGTGCCCACTGGCTGCCCCCAGGGCAGTGCCATGATGGTTGGTTACTGGCTTCCCCTGCAGCAAAGGCCTTGCTGCCCCCGGGGCAGTACCCCTTGCTGCCCCTGGGGTGGTGTCTGTGTGATTGGCTCCTGCAAGCTGCCCCTTGGGCAGAATCTATGTACTTGGTGCCCACCGGCTGCCCCTGGGGCAGTGCCATAATGGTTGGTTGAAGGCTGCCCCTGGGGCAATTGCCTTGCTGCTCCTCGGGTAATGGCCTTGCTGCCCCTGGGGTAGTGCATAGGAAGTTGATTTCTTGTTGTGCCTTGATGGATGCTTCTCCCTTGGCAGTGCTTTGTTAGTTCTTCAGATTGGCTGCCCCATGCCACTGCATATTTAGGCAAGGCAAGGCAAATTTTATTTCTAGTGCGCCCAATCCCAGAGGCTCTGGGCTTTTAACACTACAACCTGGCAAGAGACATAAACATACACATATTATAAAATTAGTAATAAAACAGATAATTCAGCAGACCAATAAATAAATCAGATTAAGATAACTATGCCAGATTTAGAGCACCACATCGGGGGAAGCCAAGGAAAACAAAAAGGTTCTTTAGCCGGCACTTGAACGTCTCAGCTGATGGTGCCTCTCTGATAGATGATGGCAGCGCATTCCACATCACTGGGCTGGTGACAATGAATGCTCTGTCACTGGCACTTCTCAACCTGGTTCTGGGAATCTCAAGAAGGCCCTAGAAGAGGAATGGAGGGAGTGGATTGGGGCGCCTGGTGTTAGAAGAACAGTCAGGTATCCAGTGCCTTGTCTATGTTGGACTCAAAAGGGAATAGGACATTTGTGCTAATTGGCAGCTGTTTATAAAGTTCTTATTCTTAGAAACTATATGCATTCTCCTAATGTATCCATATTTAACTGTACCTGAATAAAAAGGGATAGGGAACATTGTAGTTTGCATTGTTGTGTGTTTGTGGGCAGCATTCTGTTACAGTTTACTTCATGGAATTACTTATATGAATTTTTGACTATGTCACGATTTGTGTGCAGATTGCTAATTATGAGCTGCTGTCCTATCAGAACTCTGTTTAGAGTTCTGTGCACAAACCATGACATAGTTGAAACTCCAAATTATTGGTTCCATGAAGAGAACTGTAGCAAAATGCTGCCCATAAAAACAAGACAATGCAAAATACAGCTTTTTATATCACTTTTTATTCAAGTACAGTTAAATATGGATAATTTAGGTGAATGCATATCATTTCTGAGAATAAGAACTTTATAAATAATTGCCAGTTAGAAATGATTTCCTGTCCTCTTTAAAGATGAGGAAGCACATCTTGAAGATCACCTTCCACCTCACTGGCAGCCAGTGCTGTTTCCGCAGCACTGAGGTTACATGACAAAACCTTGATAGGTGTGTCAGCAACCTTGTAGCTGCGTTCTGCATCAGCTGCAGTCGGCAGAGGGTACCTCATGAGCCCCCGAAGTACAGTGCATTGCAGTAATGAAGCCTGGATGTCACAAAGGCATGAGCCAGTGTGTAAAGGTCTTCTGGCAGAGCTAGGGGCTTGATTCTGGCAATGTTCCTCAAGTGATAAAAAAAAGTTGGACCACAGATGACACCTGTGATTAAAACATCAATCTTTCATCCAGGAACTTGCCAAGTTCACACCCTAGAGGAGGCCATCAACAGTGCAGGTCCTAAGGAAAGACCTGTTGCCACATCGGAGGCAATCCTGTCATGTCCTAGGCTCAACTCCAACACTAGGACCTCCGTATTATCAGGGTTTGGCTGCAACCATTTGGAGGACATCCAGTCTTTGATCTTGGCCAAGCAGATATGAAGCACTTCCACATCATTGGATGTTCCAGGGGCAAAGGATAAGTACAACTGGGTATCATCTGCTTAGCAGTGAAAACCCAGATTGTATTTCCTGATGAACTCACCCTGGGGCTGCAAGTACATTGCGAACAATATTGGTGACAAGATCAATCCCTGAGGCACTCTGCATGATAGGGGCCTTGGGGAGGAGGAGGAAAAATTCCCCATCACTACTCTTTGCCTTCTGTTGGTGAGGTAGGATTCAAATCAGCAGATGACAGTGCCGTTGAGTCTGCAGTACTCTCATAGGCAATCAAGCACTACAGTGTGGTTCACAATATCAAAGGGTGATAGGATATCGAGGAGAACAAGAACTGACCTGTTTCCTCTGTCCCTCACACTGAGGAGGTCATTGTGCTCTCGAGCTAAAGTGTTTTCGGTGCTATGCTTGTCTCTTAAACCAGACTGGAGTGACTCATAGATGTCAAAGGTCATGAGGTTCTCTTCAAGCTGTTGCGCCACAATCTTCTCTACAATCTTTCCCCAAAATGGCAGATTGGAGATCAGTTGGTAATTCACTAAGATGTCTGGATTGAGAGTTTGGTTTGTCAGAAGGGGCCTCACCAGAACTTCTTTCAAGGTATTAGGGAAGATTCCCTCCAACAGTGAACACCGGACAATCAAGGTGAACACCTGGCCAATGGAACCAACACATTTCATCAAGCAGGGTGTCCGAGTTGGGTCCATTTCACAGTATGTGTGCTTCAGCTTTGAGAAGACCTCAGTGCCATTAGCCACCTCCACCTGTTTAAACTCCTCCCATATAGGCACCTCTGTCACAACCAAGGCAATCACTGTGACTCGTGATATGACTCACTAATGGGATTCCCTACTTGATGGTGGACATCCTGTCAGTGAAGAACTGAGCAAACTCGTCACACAAACTGATTGAAAAAGCTTTTTTTGGCTGCAGACAGATCACATGTAAAAGTCTGTCTACAGTCTGAAATAGCACAGCTGGTCGGTTCTTCTCTGCAGCAGTCTCCCCAGACAAGAACTCTGCCTTCTTACAGTTGATTGCCCCCTGGTACTCCCCATAGTGAGCACGCAGGGCCATTTTGCCCTCCGTCAACCTGCTCCTGGTTCCTGTGTAGCATAGGGATGGCGACACGGTCCTGGTCTGTGGCAGGTGTGGTCAGTGCAGCTGGACGATCTCACTGGTAAACTCTACACCTGTGGGGGGGGGGTTAAAGTACCATATATTATATGTCATTTGCCAGCATATATTTGTTTATTGTTGCTTAATGTTGACTATCCGTGTACATGAATAATTGCTGTGTATGTGGCCAGATACTTTATCTGTGCAACAAGTCACTGAAGTTTTATAGTTATACCTTTTTTTTATAGATGGCACACAAGAGAACTGCACCTACAAGTAGCAAGTCTGCCAAAAAGCCAAAAACTGTGCCTCAAGTACACTGTTTCAAAGCTGTGATTTGTTCTTACTACTTGTGACCCATCAGTGATAATGTTGTTTGCAAAAGTGGTATGGGTATCCATACATTAATACTCGGTTTGTTTTTAAAGACCTGGTGAGACTGAATAAGATTTACTGCACCTGGGACGCAATTCCATAGTTTGGGTATAAACACAGACAATGCCTGCTCACTCAATTTGGTCAAGCATTTAGGGACATCCGAGAGGGGCCTATCAGCACACCTTAATAGTTATGCCTAGTCTGCCCCGGCCGGTGGCACTAATGGTTGAAGTGCTGGATGCCTAATCTCATGCCACACCAGCAACCCAGGTCTGGGAATGCACTCAGGTTGCTCGGGGGTTGGCTGGGGGAGGAAGGATGGAGCATCCGGAGGACTGCTCTCCTTCCTTGTGGTGGGCGAATGTGCACTCTGCACTGTTGGCCAACACCTAGCAATGGCTGGGTGTTGGTGCAAGTGCGCAGCCACGTAAGGGGTTGGCCCACATCCAGGGTGATTGGTTGCCTCCATGGAGGCTATACTGCCTCCTCGGCCATTGCACGGATGCGAGTACGGCCGAAAACTTTTGGAAATTTCTGGGACTCAGCAGGACCAGGGATGGCCCGATCACTCCCGTGAGACCACCCTCTTACACCAGATTTGACATACGGGGGGAGGGGGATGCTGGCACTCCTCTTTCTGGCTCTGCTGCAGAGGGGGAATCTGTGGGGGAGGCGGGGTAAAATTTATATGGCTTTCACTATTCCCTCACAAGCCTCAACCACCTTCCATTAATTTATATTGTAATAATCATTGATGTTCAGTGTTTCACCACTCTGTACACCTATCTGTTTATGTGCAGGGCAATGACCAGGGGGGTGCAAGAGCTGCAGTTGCAGTAGGGCCCACACTGTTAGGGGGCCCACTGCCTCCGGGGTCAGTATTAAGAAACCATTTTCTCACATGACAAACTTGCAAGCTTCACTTTGGAGCTTGCTTATCCATTTGAAACTGGGTCTGTCAGCAGTGGTGTCACAAGATTCCAACTACAGTTTCACATGGTTGGTGGAGGGGGGAAGGGAGAGTACAGAACAAAGAAGCAATAGGGCCCATTACTCAAAACATCTAATATTGGTGCTGCTGTGTCCAGGAGGACCAATTGCATTGTTCAGTTCTTTGATCATAATGCCAGCAAGGGGGATGGGGACAGCATGGACAAACTATATAAGCTCAACAGGACTGATACAAAAAGCCTCACGCTATAAAAATGTCATATGCGCTAATGGTTATTTTTCATTTATTGGTGGGGAGGTGGGCCCCACAAGATATTTTGCAGGGGGTCCCTTGCAGTTGTTGGCGCAACCCTGTTTATGTGTATCCTTTCCCTGGTGTCTGTTGTTCCACCCTGTCTTCCAGGCACAGTCATTCGTTAAAATATTTAATTGCTGGTGTCGCGTGATTTTGCATACCCTTACAGTTGGTGTTCCAACAACTATGGCACACCTCTTGCTCCTGTAACCCCACCAACATTCCCAGACAGGGAATGACTGGCACAGTACTCCTCCCACGAACAAGTACATCTGTTGTCTATGGTGTTACTGACCGTGTACTGTAAAGACTGATTTCATACTACATGGTCACTGAGAGCTTACACTGTGCCCAGCCATGGTGTTGAGAGGAGGGCAGTGCTATTTGTCATCTTTGTTGATTAGCATGTGTTAACAGAGTATGAAGGTGTGACTGGTGTGAGTGGGGACTGCTGGACAGCACTGATTGCTGTGTTGATTTCTGACGGCTATCATTGGCCGTGTGTGGCCACTAGACACCATGAAATAGTTTATGTTGAACAGGATCGGTCATTCTGTTTGCTGGTGTGGAAGGAGTGGCACATCCCATGCAAATGAGCAATTGATGTGCATGCATATGATTTCAATAGTGCAAGCATGCACAGCTGGTTTATTTGCAAAATGCTGACTGAATATTGTGATGGTGCTACATACGCTAACAGGTCTGTTGTTGCATTTTGTTATTGGCTGCCTGCAGCACTATCACATATCACATGTCATGGCCGTGAGACTAGAATTTGTTCTTTTGCAAAATGGCCTGAATTTAGTCATACAGTGCTGATTCACTACTACTACCGATTGATGGTCAAGCACATAGTTTATGTTTATGCTATTATTTGCCTACTATTCATTATCTTGACACTCGTGGATTATTGTATTTGTCCTTTCATTTTTTTTTTTTAACCCTCCTCTTTATCCTCCCTTCCTACCCTGGTGTCCACTCCTTCAGACTGCTCATCCCCCTTACGCCACTTACCCAGGATCTGCCCATAGAGTGGCTCTCTCCACCCTCCTTCTGCACATTGGGGTCTGTTCTGGGTTTGGTGGTCTTGGGTGGAGCCGTCTTCATCTAGGACCACCAAGGTTTTTTTTCCCATTTTTCTCCTTCTACCCACTGAGGACGTCGGCACGCAGGACTGACGTCCAGACAGATGGCATGCTGACGCACACCGTTGGCAAGTGCTCCCTGATGTTCTCCCTCCTCGGCTCGCCGCCTGTGCCTCCCGGTGCCCATGCTTCCACCGCCCCGGAGCGTCGGTGCATATAGCACCCCAGGAACCCACCCCTGGAGGAGGAGAGCATCCATTGGGACACTCGATCCTCCTCCTCCCCTCTGACCCCTGGCAACCCGAGTCCATTCCCAAACTCGGGTCGCCAGCATGGCGCGAGATGTGGCGTCCAGTGCCTCAACCCTCAGCGCCACCGGGCCGGCCGTCCTTTCATTTAATATTGGGTTCATTACTATAATTATGTCATCTTAAATTACTTCAGTATAAGTAAAGCAGGAGGGCAACCAAAATGATTTGGGGCTTGGGGGATAGGACCTATGGGGAGAGGCTCAAAGAGCTAAATATGTACACATTGGAAGAGAGAAGGGACTGGGAGGACATGATAGAGGTCTTCAGGTACATGAAGGGGTAAATAGGGAAGGAGCAGTCAGGGTGCTCCAAAGAAAGGAGGGGCAACTAGAGGGCATGGGTGGAAGCTGGAGGGGGGGAGATTCAGGGGAGAAAGGAGGAGGTGCTACTTCACTGAGAGGGTGGTGGAGCCATGGAATGCACTGCCCAGAGGGCTGGTGGAGGCAGAGACAGTGGAGGGATTCAAGATGGGGTGGGACAGGTACAGGGGAAGGGTTCTGGAAGCAACATCCAGTGCAGCAAGATTATCCGGGACTGGGAAGGGAGAAGCCAGAGAGGGAGAGGAGGCAGCAAAGTCAGCTCCCAGGGTGGGGGCTGACCAAACAAGCAGACACAAAAGACCATTAGGCCTATTCTGCTGGCATTTTAGTATGTTAGTAAAGCAAACATTCATGTATTTTCAGCTGAACAGCTTGAAAGTCCCCTCTAGGGCTCCGTGAAAAATCAGATTAATCAGGATGTACAGCCAGGTATGTTGAGTTCATGTAACCTGCACTATGTGGTGAAAGTATGGTTTTTAGAAATAAGTCATAGTCATTGTGTCAGTACCTGATGGTGACCAAGGCATCTATGATCCACCCATTTGTTTTTGTCTGATTTTCTAAAATATATGACGTGTTACTTTTCATCAACTTACAGTGGTGCCAAATGGCATACAGTGCAGTACGTTTTAGTAGTACTGCAGACTGCTGCTCTAAACAGTCTAAGTCAATGGTAATTGAAACCGTTTCAACATGTCATTCACTCAGCCCCATGCAAACGTTTTGAACAAGATTAAGCATACAACTTTTCGACTTATGTTTAGGCTGTGTGACTGAGTGAATTAATGTTGTGATTTTGTCTTAAGTATTACCTCATGGCATTCTGTTTTAACTTATGCATTTCATTGTGGTTGTCACTGAAGAGTTTTCACTATTTTATGTCTGTGTTGTGCATTATGAGTTATTTATGTTTTATTACATAGTTACGTAAGCATTAAGCTATGACAGGGTGTGGGTTTTTAGGCATTTATTGCACACCTGGGGTGCACTGTGAGGCATGAGGCCTCAGTCTGGGGGTCACGGGAGCCCATCCGTTTCTCTTTGTGTATACATTGTGATTAATACTGGAGACTGAAACAGTGGTGAGCTCACTGTGCGCTTGGTGTGTAGAGATCTGCGGGGCTGGTGTGTTGGCAATATATATGGCATTAGGTCCCTGAATTGTCAGGCACCGAGTCCTTTTCAAGAATTTCAAAATAGTTGTCAAAAAAAAACATTTGAAACCCAAAGGAGTCCTGACAGACCTGTCTCTTAAGTCCCTCCATGCAACCATGTATTAAAAACTAATTTACTGCATGGCCATGAAGAGGGACCCAAGCAACATGATCCTACATTGTCTCTAACTTTCAGCAAGCCATGCTATAATTAAGATTAGCGATATAAAGGTGGACTATGTATTCCATCCCTCTGTCTATTGGAACTAATTCTATTCTCGCTTAGTTGCTAAATCCAAATGTCATGGGGTCATACTGTAAGCCCATGAAGCACATCAGCATCCTTGTTTACATTTGTAGCCACGTAGACTTATTCACTTTCATATTCTTAACTCATTGCAGCATTGCTTTCTTTGAGCATGTACTTTTTTCCTACTCCCTCCCTTCATTGTTCCTTGTATTACCTGTTTTATAGTGGTATGTCCTTTTTTATGATAACACAGTTATTACCTATATTGTTCCAATGTGTTACGTAAAACATTGTCAATTGATCAATTTGCTATATATTTTTCAACCAATACAGAATTTGTATCACCGTAATGAAGGCACATATTTTGAGGAATCATTGCTAAAAGTTAGCAACTTTAAAACACAAAAGCGGTAAGTTACATCACAGTATGATACATTGATTTCATAGCAACAGTACCATAAGAATATGCTATATAAGTCATGCTTGTAAAGTTCAATTTTATTGTTGTACATATAGTAGATGGTTAACCTGCACATATGCATAAAGTTATAACAGCTAGTTTCACTTCAACATCAATGCAAAGTAGATGCTGTGTCTTCAGTGATTTCATATGTGGGGTGTGGCAACAATTCACTCTTGCAGTATTTCACCACATTCTGATAGTGACACCACATGCTAGTATTAACATACTGCTGCACGTACTTTCTCATACATCATAATTGTTACAGGGTTGATCAATTATGTTAGTACTGCTCATAGCAAACCATGTTTCTGGAAACCATCCAACAGGAAAGAGACTTGTGGGTAATCATTACTGATGACATGAAGATAGACAAGCAGTGTTATAAGGCATTGTTGAAGGCTCGCAGAATGCTTGACTGCATTCAGACTGAGACCACAAGGAGTAAGGAGGTAGTGTTATCCCTGTACAGAACAATGCTAAGACCACACCTCGAGTACTGTGTCCAGATCTGGAGGCCTCACCTCCGGAAGGACTTTGATAAGGTGAAGGCGGTACAAGACTTTGCCACTAACGTGATTCAGCTGACTGGTGCATGCCACCTTTTCCTGTTGTATATGGTCATTTTTACTACAGAGAAAATGTGGCAGTTAGTCAATTGGAATGTAGCATTTTATATGCCCATTGCACATTGTGTGTTAATCTCTATGGTGACTCACACACAGAACTGAGTGTACACAAATAATACATTTCTTTACTGACCCACACTGTAACTTTCCTTTCATGTACATGAATCAGTCTGTGTGTATTCATAATTGAACGCTCTGCTATACATTTGTGATTGTGATCACTGTAAATGTAATTTGCAATTAAAAAAGCTCGGTGCAATCAACATGCTGGACTGTTAATGTCATATACTTTATTTACAGATATAAAGTAACAGTAGATTAATTAAACAGGCATTGCTCGACTCTTGAAAAGATGTCAATGAATGGAATGATATCCTATCTGTGACTTGGAAAGACAAAGAAGGCACACTTGAAAGGCGAATTAGTAACATGTGGAGTACGGCCATTTTCAGCAACAGCTGTGGCATCTTTGTGCAGAAAATTAACAGAAGGTGTATCTATGGATTACTTTTACAGTCTACTGCATGTTTCCTTACAACACATCCTTAAGACTTCATGTTGGGTCTTCTATCTGCTGTTCTTCGGTGACTGGTCAGATAAACAATACCCTTGTGCAAGATCATTATGCAGTAAGCAGTTGTCATTCACTGCTGTGTATGTGATACTCAACAATAACTTCCATTTCTGCCCACACTAGAAGACAGGAGGTCATTCATCTTGTGTACTGTCAGTCAGTGTTTCTTGGCAGCCTCAGTGTCACTGTCACATGTCATAATAGTAGATTACATGTTGCTTCTTTATTAACCACTACATATCTATGTGACTTCTTGTCATTTATGTTGCAGAAACATTGTTCACTCCTTCCTGCAATGCATGGCAAGTGTATTTTTTGGAACTGGCCATTATAAATTCTTGGAGAGACACACAGACATGAATTATTTCAAAGTAATGCTGGAATCAAATGTTTTCACAATGACTTGCTCTTCTTTTCACTATATACTGTATCTGTTGAACTCCAGGAAGGGAGCTTATTCCATAAGACAACAAGATCAGTGATGGGAACCCTCAGAGATAATCACCCAGGGTGAAACAACTAACTGTGGAAGTCCATGTGTTGAAGGGAAGGTAGACAATAACAATAATAGTGAAAGAACTAAGGAAGAGCCCATGGGAAGTAGGAGGGTGAGAAGTAATACAGTTTGCAGAGGCAGGTGTAGAAATGCTTGCACACTTACAGGGCACCAGGGCAGAAGCAGACTAGGACTTGGTAGCCATTACATACACCTGGTGCAGCGAAAACCAGTACTGGGATGTGGCCATTCCAGGTTATACCATGTTTATAAAAGTCAGAATAGGTACAAAAGGTGGGAGTAGTGGCTCGTTACATAGGAAAGAACATAACATGTTTAGAAATACAGGGAGAATGGGGAGAAGGAGAGGTGTTGTGAGTCACCCTGGAGATACAGAAGAGGTCCACTATTCTGAAACATGCTACTCCACTGTACCTTATTTATACCACTGATGTACTTGAATATGTCAGTCATACCCCCACTCTCCATTTCTCCTGTGAATACATATTGATGTCCCGTAATCTTTCCTCATATGACTTTAGGTGCAGTCTTTACACCATTTTTGTTGCCTTCTCTGTACTAGCCTTGTTTTGTCAATGTCCTTCTGGAGATGTGGCCTTCACAACTGGATGCAATACTCCAGATAAGGTGTTACTGGTGGTCTGTACAGTGACATAATCACCCCCCTTTTTATGTTTGCTTGCGCGCAGCGCAAGAAACATATTGCGTCAGCTTGGTGCCGAAGCTGGTTCTGGAGGTGCGGCACTGTTGAGGCCAATACCGGCATGGCATTTTGGGGCATGTGTGATGTCCACCAATAATGGGGGACACAGCCGGTGACACTAGTTTGGAACCTTGCCACCAACTTGTGAAAAATAGCCGCTGCAATCAGGGGCCTCCTCGTCATTGCAGCGTCAGCCATTCACTGCAATGAGGGAGCGATCATTGCAGGGTGGGACTTGGTAGTTCGATGTGTTGTTGCAACATGGCAGTATTGCTGCCTGTTCACAAACAATATTAACCCCTCCTGCTGAGGGGTACCTCCCCAACATGTTTGTTTGCCGACTGGGCCCCAACTGCTGGCTGCAGTGCCCCAGAGATGCTGCCGACGGGGAGTCCACCCCGCCGGCAGTATGCAACAGCCCCCACTTTTTTGTCTGCCGACAGGGTGCCCAACCGCCGGCATAACGCTCCTGCCCTTTTGTTGTGTGCAGACGGGGTACCAATCCCTGTCGGCATAACATACCCCTTTGTTGTGGTGCCGACGGGATGCCTAATCCTCAATAAGTGACAGCGGTCCTCTCAAAGATTATTAGTTGGCACGCTGGGAGCCCACCCCAGCATGCCACATTGCCCTGTAAATAAAACAACATCCCACAATGTCTTTTTTTTTTTACCTGTAACGAGGGAAACGGTCCCCCGGCGGTCTCCCTGGCCCCCTTCACACAACCCGCACCCACCCACTACACACCCTACCTCCCCACACCCCCCTCACCCCACATTTACCTCAGGAGTCCGGCGCGATGGTCTTTGGTGGATCGGGAACACGTCTGCACTCTTCAAAGCTGACCAAGAACTGAGGAAATGCCGGTAAGCTGTTTAATCTAATAAATAGGGTTTTTTCAACTTTGATGCATATCTGAGGCATTTTTTGGAATTTTGCCACCAAAATTTCAACATGGGGTTTTTGGGACCCCTCCTGATGAATTATGTCACTATCATGGCGTTAAGCAGACCCGAAAGGTGATTTTGCGGTCACTGCGTGGAATCACCTTTCAGGACCGATTAATGAAACAACAGTACCATTGTTCATGAGGTGGGCTCTCAAAAAGCCTATGTTGCAAATGTGGTGGGAAAAATCAAAAAAATTACTTTTACCAGTGTGCATTGCGCAGTTGCTACGCACGCTCGTAACATTGCGAATTTGCAATAATTTCACCCCAGATTTTCAACATTGGCATTTTTTCAGACCTCCTTGTGAACAGTACAGCTGTCATTTTTCACACCGTGGACAAAATGTGTTTTCGTACTTCTGGCACGGAATAGCACAGTCGGTGTGGGAAATCAGTGTTCCGCACAGATTAAGAAACTGACAGTGGCATAGTTCATGAGCAAAGGTCCTAAAATGCCTATGTTGAAAATTTGGTGGGAAAAATCAAAAAAATTACTTTTACCAGTGTGCATTGCGCAGTTGCTACGCACGCTCGTAACATTGTGAATTTGCAATAATTTCACCCCAGATTTTCAACATTGGCATTTTTTCAGACCTCCTTGTGAACAGTACAGCTGTCATTTTTCACACCGTGGACAAAATGTGTTTTCGTACTTCTGGCACGGAATAGCACAGTCGGTGTGGGAAATCAGTGTTCCGCACAGATTAAGAAACTGACAGTGGCATAGTTCATGAGCAAAGGTCCTAAAATGCCTATGTTGAAAATTTGGTGACGATACTCTATAAAATAACTGTGTTATGAGCATGCATTGCGCTGTTCCTACGCACGCTCGTAAGTTTGAGAATTTTCAATATTTTCATTCCAGATTTTCAACATTGCTATTTTACCACACCTCCTTATGAGCAGTACAGTTGTAATTTTTCACATTTCACCCAAAATGTGTTTCTGTGCATGTAGCGCACAATGGTGCAGTCAGTGTGCGAAATCAATGTTTGGGACTGACTAAGAAAATCACAGTGACACTGTTCATGAGCAGATGTGTTAAAATGGCTATGTTAAAAATTTGGTGAAAAGTTCCCCAAAATGACTGTCTTACGAGCATGCGTTGCGCTGTTCCTACGTTGTACGTTCGTGAATTTTCACTGTTTTCACTCCAGATTTTCTACATTGCCATTTTACCACACCTCCTTATGAGCAGTACAGCTGTCATTTTTCACATCTCGCCCCAAACATGTTTCCGCGCATGTAGCGCACAATGGTGCAGTTGGTGTGCGAAATCAATATTCGGGACAGATTAAGAAAATCACAGTGACACGTTCTCGAGCAGAGGTGTTACAATGGCTGTGTTAAACATTTGGTGAAAAAAGTCCATAAAATGACTGTGTTATGAGTGACCATTGCGCAGTTTCCATGCATCCTCGTAAGTTCATGGATTTCTAATATTTTCAGTCCAGATTTTCACCACTGGCATTTTTGCATACTTCCTTATGAACAGTACAGCTGTCATTTTTCACACCGTGGCTGAAATGTGTTTTCGCACTTCCAGCACAGAAATGCATGTTCGCTGTGGGAAATCACTGTTCAGGACAGATTAAGAAAATCACAGCAACACTGTTCATGAGCAGAGGTTCCAAAATGCCTGTGTTGACAATCTGCTGTAAAACATCCCCAAACTAATTGCATTATGGGTGTGCGTTGCCCAGTTTCTACACACGCTCGTGACTTCACCAGTTTTTTTAATATTTTCACTGCAGATTTTCAATATTGACATTTTTTTCCACCTCCCCACGAACAGTACAGCTGTCATTTTCACATCCTGTTTGAAATGTGTTTTCGCACGTGTGGTGCCAAATGGCGTAGTCGCTGTGCAAAATCAGCTTTCCGCTAATGAACTGATCTTGCCACTGTTCATAAGGTGAGGGTCACAAAAAACCCATGTTGAAAATTTGGAGTGAAAATGCCAATGAATGCCTGAGACGTTAGGGTTTCTGACCGTAATGCCCACCCAGTAGAGATTGACAGGCATCAGGGGTGTGACTTGGGATTCTTGCCTGTAATGCTCATACCATTCCACACCCTGCAGCCAGTGAGAGGCATTGAGGCATGCCTTGGACTCTTCAGCCCCAAAGTTCACCCCATTCTCCAATACAGCACCCATCTCACCGTATTTCCTGATGGAATGGGGTGAGCATAAGGGCCAAAGACCCCAAGGCACACTGTGACATTTGTCGGTGTCTGCAGGGTGGGGTGTGGTGAAATGGCATGGCCGTTATGCCTGATGACCCAAACGCACACCCCAATGCCTGTCAGTCTCTGCAGGGTGGTGGTGGGGTTGGCTTCAGTTCAGTACTTCACTGCCATTCCTATTACGCAGCTCTCTAATGCCTACACTACCAATGTCAATGCCAGCAAGCAAACATTCGGCATTGACAAATGCTTGTTGACTTTGTTGTGGTGTGCAGGCACAGACAAACTCATTGCTATAAGGTGCTCTACAGGGGTGTGCCCAATGGAGAGCTCTGTTTATAGCGGCAGGCGAATCAGTCAGCAGGCTGGCGATGACTCACTTCCAGCTGTTCGGGGCTGAGTTGGACAACTTTTCAAAGGATGGAGCCGCACCAATAGTGGCGCGGCTCGGTCCTTTGAAGTTGCATTCCTGCATTGCATTCTTGGTTGCACATTCACACTGCTGTAGCTTACAGCAGTGTGAATGCGCTGAGCCCAGGACTTCTGAATACCCCCTCACAGTTAAAAAACAAACAAAAAAAAACAACGGCGGTGCCCAATCCCCCTGTCGGCATGCCTCCTTCCAGTTCATTTGCCGACGGGGAAACCCATTCCCTGTCAGCATAATGTCCCTTCCCCCAATTTGCTGTGTGCCGAGAGACGTGCTCAAGCCCTGTCAGCTACAGCCCCCCCCAAACACTTAGGTGGCATGCTGGGAGCCCACCCCAGCATGCCAAAAGACCCTGTAATAAAAAAAAAAAACTTCCTGGGACGGGTTTAAATATTTTTTTAAAACCTGTAAACTAGAAAAGGTCCCTCGTTGAATCTCTTGCCCCCTCCCCCAACCCGCACCCACTCACTGTGCACCCTACCTCCCCACACCGCCCTCACCCCATACTTACCTCTGGAGCCCGTTGTGATGACCTTCAGTGGACCAGGAACACGTTTGCACTCTTCAAAGCCAACCACGAACTGAAGAAATGTTGGTAAGCTGTATAATGGCATAAATGTTTTTTTTTAAACTTTGGTGCATATCTTGGCCATTTTTGCAAATTTTGGCACCAAATTTTTAACACGGGGTTCTTGGGACCCCACCTCATGAGTTCAATCCCTGTCATCTGGATAGTCAGTCCCAAAAGGTGATTTCCTGGTCACTGCACAGAATCACCTTTCGGGACTGAGTAACAGAACAACAGTGTCACTGTTCATGAGGTGGGCTCCCAAAAAGCCTATGTTGAAAAATTTGGTGAAAAAATTCTAAAAAATGACCGTGTTAGGAGCATGCATTACGCAGTTTCAACTCACACTTGTAACGTTGCGAATATGTAATATTTTCACTCCAGATTTTCAACATTGGTATTTTTGTACACCTCCTCATGAACAGTACAGCTGTGACTTTTCACATCCTGTCCAAAATGTGTTTTCACACTTCCAGCGCAGAATAGCACGGTCGCTGTGGGAAATCCGTGTTTGAGACAGATTACAAAAATCACAGTGACATTGTTCATGAGCGGAGTTCTCAAAATACCTATGTTGAAAATTGGGTGACAGACGTCCATATAATGACTGCGTTGCAAGGGTGCATTGCGCAGTTTCAATGCACTCACATAACTTTGTAAATTTGTAATATTTTCACTCCAGATTTTCAACATTGGCAATTTTTTGCATCTCCTTATGAACAGTACAGCTGTCATTTTTCACATCCTGGTTGAAATGTGTTTTCACACGTCTGGTGCAGAATAGCGCGCGGTTGCTGTAGGAAATCAGTGTTCGGGACAGATTAAGAAAATCACAGTGACACTGTTCATGAGCGGAGGTCCCAAAATGCCTATGTTGAAAATTTGGTGACAAAACTCCATATAGTGACTGTGTTACAAGCATGCATTGCACAGTTTCCACTTACACTCGTAACATTGAGAATTTATAATATTTTCACGCAAGATTTTAAGCATTGTCAGTTTTGCACACCTCCTTATGAACAGTACAGCTGTCGTTCTTCACATCCTGGCTGAAATGTGTTTTCGCACATCTGGCGCACACAATGGCGCGTTCACAGTGAGAAATCAATGTTCGGGACAGATAAAGAAAATCATAGTGACAGTGTTCATGAACAGAGGTCACAAAATGCTTATGTTGAAATTTTGGTGAAATTATTCCACTAAATGACTGTTACGAGCGTGCGTTGAGCAGTTTCCACGTACGCTCGTACCTTCGAGCATTTTTAATATTTTCACTCCAGGTGTTCAACACTGCCGTCTCTTCACACCTCCCTATGAATGGTGCAGCTGTAATTTTTCACATCCTATCCGAACTGTGTTTTTGCACATGTGGTGCAGAATGGTGTAGTTGCTGTGAGAAATCAACGTTCGGTACAGATTAACAAAATCACAGTGCCACTGTTCATGAGCAGAGGTCCCAAATGCTTTCATGAGGTGGGGGTCACAAAAGGCCATGTTGAAAATTTGTAGTGCAAATACCAACTAACTCCTGGGGCATCAGGGTTTCTAACCATAATGTCCCCCCCAACCCATGGTGGGGCTCCAGTGCCCTCATTTTCTCTGAACTGCAGACACATCGTCACTCTTCAAACCTGATCACGAATTGAGGAAACAGATATGCACTTCACTGTATTTCAACAGGAATGTGAACTTGGTGGCATAACTTGTTCTTTCTGCTGGTTACTGTAGTCCTACCAATCGGTGCATACCAACAGCAATCCCAATGATGAACTCTGGCATTGACACATGCTTGTTTCTGCTGTTCATACCTCTCCCTATACACCCTATCATCCAACTGGCTTGCCCCACAGACCACTGACATTGTGTTCTTGCCTTTAGGTCATCAAATTATATGATTACCCCATGTCCCTTTTTTGCTTGGTGGTCAACAGTACCTGCACCAACCCCATCTTGTACTCTTGTATTGGCGAAAGTACGGGGGCCCAGCGAAGGTGGTAGATGTGTGGAACATCCTCTAGGTATACCTGTTGGATACTGAAATTGTAAGAGGACTCACGAATGCATGTCATTGACACAGGTGGATGTTACAAACAAAGCATGGGGAGGTTGAAAATGGATAACATAATGGCTCTGTATTGGACATGTACATTGGGACAATATACAATATCAGTCTAGGTGGGGAATGACTTCCTTATTTGTAGACAGCTTCAATGTTGCTGTGTTATACACACTTCATGGAAATGACAATCTTCTTCTACATAAGGTGCCCTGGATGATGCTGCACTGAATTGCATGAGGCTTTGCTAGAGCATGACACTACATCTTTACATGGATACTGAAGATTAAAAGTCCATATGACCTGCAGCAGTGCTATTGACTTCTCTTCATTTTGCAGGTGACATCAAGGATTTCACAAATAGACACTGGTCAGTTGGCCAGTAGATACATATATTATGAAGCCTGCGCACAACCACCAGCCATCACTCCAGGAGGAAGAATTAGTGAAAACTTTTAACTTTCGGTGAGTTTACATGGATCCTTTCCTTTATTACAGACATGTAAACTGTAAAAAAGTGAATACATTTTTCAGTACACTTTAACTTTGAAATGTGATGGCCCTGAAGCCAAGACTTTCACTCGTAATAATAGGTGGATAAAGCACAGTTACGTAACACTTTGACTGAACACACAAGATTTGCCATGTTAGTGATTCATTTTCTTCACTTACTATAAATATCAGACTGCTGTGTTCCTCTACAAATCATAGGGAAGGTGGGGAAGGGTGGTTTTAAGGTACATAATCAACCCATTACTGTCGTCCCTTTTTTTTTTCATATGTAGTTTAGTCCTCCAGCAGAGCTGGCAGGTGGTTACGGCCCCTTCCTTGGAGGGGACTTGTCTCTCTGTCCAGTCTTTCTCCACACCCACCCCAACTGGCCATCCACCATGGGTTACCCCTTCCCGTGACTGGGCCAATGGTGAAGAGTGCCAGCCCCCCACCTCAGGAAACCAACATCTACATTGCTGGCGGGAGGCAGGGGTGCATGCTGCCATCATGGAGCCTGCCAACTCCAATTCCTTTTCCCGTTTTCTCCCTGGACCTACGCACGTGCAGTGGGTATGGTGATTGTCTCCACCTCCGTGGATGTAGTCTACTGTCCTATGCATGGTTCCACCCTTTTCTAGCATCGCACCTGTGCTGACCCTCAGCCTCCACTGGATGTCAGTCTACAGCGTGATGCTGAGTCCCCTCACCTCTTAGGAAGGAGAGCCGTCGGTGGATGCTCAATCCTTCCTTGCCCCGGCCGATCCCCGAGCAACCCAAGTTCATTCCCAAACCCGGGTCACTGGTGTGGTGTAAGGTAAGGCATCCAGCACCTCAGCTTTCTGTGCCACCGGGCATTTATTGTCTTCCCTTATGAACAGGACTACACTGTGCTTCATGTTGCCTGCACCTGAGTGCTAGTCCCTAGAAGAAGAGATGCCACTCCTCTTCCTCGTTCATTCCCCGGTTGTTGTCTATGGTCCCAAGTGTATGAATGCATCACATTTTACGCTTTCTTAACTGCAGATTCCAGTCTGCTCCCCTCTTGGGCAGCCTTACAAGTTCTGGTGCCCAAAATTTCAATGAGCCTGCACTGCGGCATGCTGAAATAAAATGATTTGTCACTGATGATTTCTGGTCCTTTCTGCTTATGTAGCTCTTATGTTCCTGTACGCTGGTCATTAGCAGGTGTTTGACAATGAGAAATCTCATGCCCAGGGATGGACAATCCTCCCAGAGTCAGAGGCTGTATACTCTCTGTCTGTCTGTTGTTACTGTAGGTGCCCTGAGCCCTGTCTCGTGCATAGCTACTCTGTGCCTCTCTGCAGTATTATAGCTGTATTACATATAGAGATGTGTGAAATGGGAAAAATTAACTCTGCAAAAAATTTCATGGATTTTCTCCTGTATGCAGAATGGATTGGGTGTGCAGAGCCAAGCTTCATCCCCCCCCAAAAAAAAAATAAACTGCAAAATGTGGAGTTCGACAACTCTGCCAGTGGAGTTAAAACTCTTAATTTAGCAGAGTTCTTTTACACT
This sequence comes from Neoceratodus forsteri, assembly GCA_016271365.2. Taxonomy (NCBI): domain Eukaryota; kingdom Metazoa; phylum Chordata; order Ceratodontiformes; family Ceratodontidae; genus Neoceratodus; species Neoceratodus forsteri. The sequence continues at coordinate 744,899,167 of CM057449.1, forward strand.
TTGGATCCCCCCATCCCCACTGATCGCCATCAACCTGACTGTCATTTTGTTCCCATCCCACCATCGCTGGCTGATCACCGGCCCAATATGAGAAATTAAATTACCGCCCCCCAATCATGGGGCACCAGCCCCAACTGTAGTGTCCATCCCTGGTGCCTAGTGTCCCCCCCCGGCTGATTGCTGGTCCAATATGAGAAAATAAATTCCTCCCCAATTGCTGGGTGCCAGCCCCAACTGTAGTGCCCATCCCTGGTGTCTACTGGTCCCATCCCCAGACAATCGCTGGCCCAATATGAAAAAATAAGTTCCCCCCTCCATAGTATCCATCTCTGGTGTCTCATGTGCCCCCCTGCCAATTACTGGCCTGTTGCACAATGAAAAAAATCTAGGTCTACTCCACCCCCCATCGCTGGGTGCTGGGCCAACTTTAGAAATAATTTCCCCCATCGCTGTCTACGCACCCACCACCTCCTTTCCCCACACTGACCCCAAAGGGCCATAAGCTGATCCTCCTCTCCTTCATGTCTGGCAGCCTGACTGAGCTCTCAGTGAATGAGTGCATGCTTGCAAAAGCATGTGCTCATTCATTGACAGTCAGCAAGCCTGCGGTCATCTGTAGGAAATTTTTCAGGGGGTGTTGAGATGGAGAGGGCTACTCTGAACAATGGCAGGGGCAGGATGGGAGGGAATAACATTGTGTACCCTGGGAGGTCCACAAAACCATTCCTTCCATCCCATCCCACCCCACCAGAGACCAGAGTAGTTCCCCCTTTTCTACACCCCCTAAAAAACCTCCGACAATGACCGTCAGCTGGCAATGAATAAGCCTGTGCTTTTACAAGCATGAGTTCATTCAATGAGAGCTCAGTTGGGCTGCCAGCCATGGAGGAGAGTGGAGGGCTGTGCCGGTGGCCTGCTTAGGATTGAAGTGGAGGGGAACAGTGTTCTGGGCAGTAGATACAGGGGAGGGGGGTACACTAGACACCAGGGAAATTATTTCTAAAGTTGGTCCAGTGCCCAATGATGGGGAGCAGTGAACCTTGGATTTGTTTCATTTTGCAATGCACTGGCAATCAGCAGGACAGGGGACACTAGACAAGACACCAGGGATGGACACTGAGGGGGGAAGGGTTACAATCATCACAGAGATGTACTTGCACTGTAGTACCTCCCTGCAGGCGAGAACATTTTAAAACCACAAAATCTTCATGCAGAAAGTTGGAAAAAAACAGAATGTGCCATTATTAAAAAATGCATTTATTAATTTATTTATTTGAATTTTGGTAACCAGATGAACCCACTGAGACCATGCAGTACCTTTTTCGAGGGGGGACCCGGGCAACAATACAATGCATGGAACAGGAATACAAATAATGAGCAGCAAATGTTATGAACAGCAGATATACAATCAGCGAACAGTTGAGGAGGGCAGCCAAACAGCAATGCAAGGTTTCTGCCCTGTCTAACAGGAGGAAGGCCATACCTTGGGCTATATCCAGCACACCCCAATAAATTTCAGGCACTGGGAGGGAGAAAGGTGAGACTTGGGGTAGTTCACAGTGACCCCCACTTGACTGAACAATGTCAGGGTAGCTGAGAGAGAGAGTTCCAGCTGTTCCCTCTATGATGCTGAAAGCATCCAGTTGTCGAGGTAAGGGAACACATAGTGGCCCTGATGACTCAGGGCCACTGCCAGTACCACAAGGCACTTGGTGAAAACACTGGGTGCTGAGGACAGGCCAAAGGAGAGGGCACTGAAGTGGAAATAGTCACCCTGAAAGGAGAACCCGAGGTAGTGGTGGTGGGCCAGAAAGATCAGGATATGCAGGTTTGCATCCTGCATGACCAGGGTGAAGAGCCACTGTCCCATTGTGCAGAAGGGGCAGCAGGCCTGGGAGGGTCAGAATGTGAAATCTTTTGTACTCTATGTACAGATTTAGGGTTCTGGGGTCCAGAATTGGACGTAGATCTCCTGTCTTTTTGGGAACCAGGAAGAAGTGGGAGTACCATCCCTATCTTGCCTGTCTTGCCAGAATGGGCTCTATGGGTTTTTTTTTGCAGGAGAGTGTCAATTTCTTCCCTGATTAAGGCAATGTGCACCTTTGGATAGTGAGAGGCCCTTGGAGGCCCTTGGAGGATTGTCTGGGTGTCTTTGTACAAATTCAAATGTGTGGCTTTGAGGCACTAGCTGAAGGACCCATGAGTCTGTGGTTATTGGCTCCCAACCTCGGCTGATGACTGGCGAATCTGCCACCCACCAGCTACTTTGACTGAAGAGTAAGATGGGGGTGGCGGTGGACTGTGAGTCAAGAGGCAGAGCGAAGGTTTGGAAGGGCCACCATGGCAGCTCTCTGGGTCGGTTTTCAAGTTGGGTCATCAGTACAGCACCCAGAGCTCCAAGTCAGGCATCACCACCCACAACCACCCTCAGCTGCCTATCCTCTATCTGGCTTTTGACCCACCTAAGCAGTTTACTCCCCACTCCTATGTTACACAACTTGCTGGTCAGTCTTCTATGAGGAACAGAGTCAAAGTACTTCCTGAGGCCCATGTTAAGGACATTAAAAGCATGCCCATTGTCCAGTACACGTGTCACCCAATAACTGTTCTCCCAGCTCCATATCAATGTCCTCCTGTTGAGTCACAGGCCTATATAAAGCCCCAGATTACCCATTCTACCCTTTTTGCTTAGGGTTACCATCTTTTAAGAAGCCCAAAGTGGGACATTTCTTACTGAAATATGAGTTTTCACGGGACAAAATGGAACCTTAACCAATGCAACAGGCTTGTTTTCTCAAAATAATCAGAATTAAGACTAAGTATTGTATTTTTAGTTGTTTCTAGTGTTTCTTATCATTTTAAGGTATTTTAGTTAAGGTATTACAGTTTTTTGCAACATTTAGAGGAAAGTCAGAAGGTATTTTTTTCTACTGTAATGTCAGGACATGTAGTATTTTCATGTTTTTTTGCAGGACACACCTGCCCAAATCAGGGACAGTTGGTAACCGTATTTTCGCTGTGGCACTGTACCCATGATGCTTCCCCCTGCCTTCCTCCACCTCCTCTTTGTTACACATTTCCCCCTCCCTAACATAGATGGCCACCCACATGACCACATTTCCCTATTTCTCTGTCCTTGCATTATATATAGAATCCTGGGAAACATAGGTCACAGTTATGGTTTTGTGTTGCCCATGTCTCAAAGATGATGGCAATGTCCCTTTCCCTTTCTGCCATCATTGACTTTAATTTCTGCTGTCATGTTTCCCAGGCTCCTAGCATTCATTGAGGCCACGGTCTAATATGATCCTGTCAACTCTGCCACCATCTCTTATCCTAATCAAATTCAGCTCTGGCCTTGCTTTGGGGTGTTGGCCAAGGGACCACATCTCCTTGTGAGTGCTAACATTTTCCCCCACATTCCTCCCCATATTGTACCATGCCCCTTGAACTTTTCATTCCTGGTATGTTAGCTGCACCAAGCCTGTCCATTTTTAACTGGTCCCATCATCATGACTCCAGTAACTGCTGCTCTAACTCCTACCTTCACAACCCCTCTGCTTCTGCTGCCCTATTGACTTCTGTTTTTTTCTCACTGCTCTCTACTGCCCCACCTACTACCATTGTCTCCTACATTCCTTGCCACTTCCATCACCCCATCCAGCTCCCCCAGGCTAGTCAACCAGGACAGCCTGTTCCTGTACTCAGTTACTATTTTCAATGTTCTGAGCAACACCAGTTTCCCCTCCCTGTGCCTTATGTCTCTTCTCTGTCCCTATTTCCGCCTTTCCCCAATACTTGACTGCCCTCCACTTTTGTGCTCCTGTTCTCAAGTGCTCCAAAGTGTATGTTCCATTTCTCCTCTCTCTCATTACTCCTTTGGTCATCAACTGTGGAACTCATGCATGAGTATTGCGACAACTGTTATGTACTGTTTACTTTGTACTTCATGTGAGGAAGTAATATATTAATAATGGTAGAAGTGTGAAATAACATTTACTTTGTTTTTACATTTTCTATTTGGTGAATGAAGGGACTTTAAAGTTGACAAGTATGTAATCATTATTTCATACTGTATACTAATATCATTCTAAGGTGATCTAAAGAGCAAGTAGGCCGGAGCCCATAATGCTCTTATACTAAGCCAGTGAGTAATAAGAAAGATTGTAACCTGCACTGATTAAGTTATCAAGTTGATATTTGAAGATACTCTTAGTCTCACTAATAACAACTTCCAATGGTAATATATTCCAAGGACCCACAGTTCTAAGGGTAAAAAAGTATTTATGACTGGTGTGATTAAATGGTTTCCTTATTAATTGTATAATTGTAATGAATGACCTCTAATATCATGGGAGAAATTTTTAAAGTCAAGCCCTAATTTGGACATAAGACAAGGGCCCTGAACAATGTCAAAAAGAAACATAAGGTCACCTCTAAGATGACGGGTAGAGAATGACATCAGATTTAAATTCTTCAGTCTGTTTTCATATGTTACAGTTTGAAGCCCTAGAATATGTTTTGTAAACCTTCTTTGAACTTTTTCATATGTTATTGTTTTGCAACTTATACCTTCAGGATGTGACTGGCACTCTTACCTCACAGATGGAAATGTTCGACCGAGTAACACATGGGCTTGGAAGCCAAATGTTGGGAGTGTACAGTGACATTTTTCAGAAACACGTGGCAGAGAGAGAAAACGTTTTAAATTCACAAATTCAGAAGCAACAGTGAATTGTTATTTCTCTATTTTCCTTGGGGTTAATGTATGATGACTTCTTATGCCTGTGCTATTTTTTTGATTTCCATTGATGGTGTTAGTGCTAGCTTTGGGGTGGGATTCACTTGGTCTGTGTGATTAACATACATTTGGGTCATTCATCATGTTTTTTGTGAATAAGATGCGAGTCTTCACCTCCATCTCTAGATTTATTTCTCTGGGTTGTGTAAAACTTCTTTGGTTGAGTTCCAGAGAATCAGTTTACTGTAATTGGAATGTTAAAATAAAGTTATTCAATTACTATGTGACACATTTCATATTTCATCCTCATACATATATTTTGTGGTGTGTGAAACTATTATGAAGTTGATCAAATTGTCACTTTTAACCATGTGCGTAGGGTACACCATCTTCCTCCAAAAACATCATGGTTTAAGTACAACAAGCATTAGTGTTAGGCACTACACACTACGTGAAGTATATTTACAAATGTGTGTTTGGAAAGGATAGTAGGGTCACCAGTGAACAGTAAACCTTGCCTTGGGTATGCCTACAAATATGTTATGGAGATGGGGATGGTGATACTAAATTGAACTCATTTCATGATACCTGATAGTTACTGTGTATGAATCAGTGCAGGATTATCAGGTGACAGTGAGGATAGTGTGCTGGTAACTACAGTGGCACACACAGCTTTATCAACAGGTCCCACCATGTCATCACTGTGCAGGTGAAGAATGACAGCAACCTCCCCACTCCAGGCGAGCCTGACGAGTGATCCTTATAATCTGCCTCTCATGTCTATCATCTATGCCACCATGTTACTGTCATCCCCACCACCCTCATCAAGCACAGTGTGTACCACAGTCCACTAACAGGTGTTTCAACAGGGCTCATTTCCTTCCATCCAGCCCCCCTAACACCCCCAAAGCAGCGCTGGTACCACTACTTGCTGCTATGTACATGTGGCGGGTTAAGGGAAAATGTGAGGAAGTTTTTCCTTCACAGTCAGGGTGGTGCACACATGGAATCGTCTGCCACATGAGGTGGTGGGAGCAAGCACAGTGAAGGGATTTAATCATGCATGAGGCAGGCATTAGGGAACCTTGGGGGGGGGTAATTCAAAATCCCAACAATCAGAATACCAAGTGCCATGAGCCTGATACAATCTTCCTGATACTCATAGTCCAGACACTATAAATTTGCCTGTGACAGATTTGACAGTCATTAGTAAGTGGGTGTGGGGTGAAAATCCCCTATAAAAGCATTGCTTTGGGCAAATTCAGACTGCGGGGAGTCCAAGTGTTGAAACGTTTGTCTAGGGATTCTGACATTTTGGATTGTAATTGTTGTGATTCCATAATGAATACAACCTTACAGGTGGGGAGGAGGGGTGAAAAGCTAATGACCAGGTAGTGTCACAGGCTGCAAAGTAGTGTTGTACTTATGCACAGACTGGATGGACATGGTGGTCCTTATATGACGACAATTTTCTATGTGTCTGTGTTACAACTTGTGTAATTATTGACAATATAACAGAGATACAGACATTGCATACATTTTTTTTTCACACAATGTACAAGATAAATCGTTAGGTAATTTACACAATTTTCATAATTGTAATGTGACAACAAATGCAAACACTAGACTTTTTTAATAGAATGATATCAAGCTGAAACAATACAGAACTGTTTGGTTTATTTCACTAACAGTAGATCTTGAAAATCTCTTTCATCATGGCATAACAATGGAACAGTATGCTGACAGTGCTAGGACCACACTGAATGTTTTATAAGTTTATAAGCAGGGCAACGCCAACAATGACCATACATCATTGACTTCACCAGTTTAGTGTTTGTTGCTGGCCATCACATCCATTACTGTACAATGCCACAACTGTAGCTTGTAGGAACTCACTGCAGGAAAATATTATATAACACCACAGCCTTGCTAATTGGTCAGTCCTGCGAGTATTACACACTTTTGTATTTCTTTGAAACTTGGCTGCCTGGCCAATGCCCTTTGGGGTAACCATTGCCTCAGTGCTTGTGTACTGAGGTTCTTTGCTTTTTAGAGTGTTACAAAATGACTCATATACAGTGAGACAGCACTTGAAGGGCCATGATGCTTGAAGGTGGATACAGGTTGTTGAGGCATTGCCAGATACAACAGACCACCTCAAAGATATACTGTTATGGTAAGTATGTAACTTACAGAAGTTGAGATACATAGTGTGGGAAATAAAGGAGGGCAAATGGGACAAAAAGATGGCTGCTGGCAAAACAATCTGGACTGCCATGTGTGCCCATGGTCTAAGTGTGGGTAACAGCATTTCTGACCTAGAGGGCAACATGGCTGAAGCAGACATACATATAGTAGAACATTCTGAGTCCTTGTGTAATGACAAAGAAAAATGGATTGGGATGTAACCATATCAGGGTATAAACTGTTCCACAAAGACAGGGAGAGTGAGAAAATGGAGGGGTATCTCTTTTTTGGATAAAGACAAAATAAAAGGGAGAGCGGGGAGGACATGAGGAAGTGTGTGTCACAATGGAAACACATAAGGGGGCCAGTAATCACACAGGAGTGATCTAAAGACCTAAAGAACAGGGATGGAGAGATGTACATCAAGGACGCCCTGCAAGGGGTATTGCACAGGCAACTACTTAAGATGCCTACTTACACAAGTACTAAATGGAGAAACAGAGAGACAGGGAAGGAAGAGTTACAAGGGCACAAACAGATGAGAATGTTGGCCAATCAATGAAAGAGAGAGATAACACTTTATTGACATATATAAGAAAGAAGAGAAAGACCAAGGTGGGAATTGTAAGGATAAAAGGGGAAGAATGGGTCTGTGAAGAGGAAGACCCAAACATTAAAGACATATTGAACAAATACTTTGTTTCATTATTTACAGAAGTAGGGTAAGCTGATGGTTTAATGGGAAATACAGGGGAATAAATGGTGGGTAAGTGGACGATAGTCCCTTTACAGAGGAGAAACTCCAAAAGGTACAAGCACAATTAACAGCTGACAAGTCAATTGGACCTGATGAGGTGCATACCAGGATACTGAAGGAGCTCAGTGGTCCTGCTAAGACAGCCCTCCCCTCCCCCCCCAGACACTCATCCACATTTGCAGTGTCATCACTGCCACTGGCAGGGCTCATTGGCCTTTCCCCACTCCTGGGTGTGGCTGCGCAGGTAAGCTGACCTGCGTATGGGAAAACAAAGACTGAATAATGATTTTCTCCAAAAACAGAAACTAAATCAACATGTGGGACTTGCCAGTTCTAAGGCTATGTAATAACAGCATGTGTCAATCATTCAGTTTTCTTTTAAAATGTCAACCATGGGTTTCACCCTGCTAGCATTTTTTCTCCAATTTTCAACAACCTTAAATTTGGAATCAGGACAGCGTGTGTGCAGTCATTTTGTTCCTGGCTCTGACGCATAATAGCTATGCATCTCAGCAACGTGCCTCTTGGCAAGTTCAATATTTTTTCAGTACTGATAAAGCCTTTCTATTTTCGTTCTTTTGTGATTACAGTGTGGTTTCCAAGCACAATCTGGTGTGCCTGTTTCACTGCCATAAACAGCTCTGCTGTGGGTTTGTAGTTAACGTGGAACACCAGTCATTGAGTTCTGAAATCATACTTTTGACCCACCATTTATTGGGATTGTTTTCACGCACACTTCTTGTGCATCATTGTGTGTTACAGCATTGTCATTTACTATCTTGGCATTGCTTTGGCCAGTTACTGCATACAAAAGTTACAGATACACACAAATTTCACCAAGACTGTTCACAAGACAAGTGCATTGCTGAGTTTGGATATGTACAATGCCTAAATTACTGTTGTTATTTACTATTACATGTTTGTCATCCAAAACATAATCTTTCTGGGACTGTATGCTAACAGCCACTGACTGACGAATAACATCACTATGTAGTCCACACTGTACATACATTAGTTTTGCACTCAGTATGTTTGCACAAATTACCATGTGAAGAGAACTCACAGTCACAAGACACATACAGTAAGTTCACATTGTAAACATGTCTGTGATCTGATTCTGAAGGAATACAGCACTGTCCGTCAGCCTACATAATAAAATATTGAGTAAGTCCCTTACATATGAACATACAAAGAAGCCAGCAGAAGAAGGCCATTTGGTCTATCAAGTCTGCTCGTGTAACAGGGTCCACAGCTTGAGCCTTGGAATTCATTCTTTGAGCAGCTTGGATGACATCCTGTGGCTTGTCAGATATCCTTCTTTCTGCGTGGAGATCTTCCAAGTGCCTGTAAAAAAGTAATGATCTTGCATCAATATGTTAATGAACACATGTTCTGAAGTCAATTCATTTATCCTATACATCAACGGCATGGTGACCTAAATTAATGGCATCAACTGTAACACTGAAAATTCAATCTCCTGCAACTGTATTGCTAGCCTGAAACATATGTTGCCAATCACGTTACATGGGTCATGATTACATTGTATTACTACTGCTAAGTGATGATTACAAGCTGCCTGTATCACCTGTGAACCTCCTTCATACTCACATGTGTATAACAACATGTTTGTAATGGAATTGAGTTATACTACTTCTGTGTAGAATGACCAGTGTAATTAATTTCACAAAGAAGCTACTGAACAATTTTTTAAATCTGTGTTTTAGCACAGTTCTCATACTGGTTAGAAACTGCCGAGTGTTAACTTTACTTAGCATATGACTTTCTTTGCAGAAATGTCTGTGAAAATAGCTACACACAGAAAAATCAGTTGCATACAGTACACAGATACATAGACACTTTTGGCAGATAAGGGCCAATGGCCCACGCAGTCTGCCCACTTGAGCTTGTAAGTTCCCTTTATGTTTATCTAGAAGTCTGTTGCCCCTTATCCCTGACCTCCAGAATTCCCTTATATTTGCTCATTAGGAGGAAAAATACTTGGCTTGTTTCAAAGAAAGACTGCTGAAGTTATGCAATATGTTGATACAATTATCTAATACAAACTGTACAAATATTGTAAGCCATTTTAACTGTTGGCGAAATTTTGTAGAGAAGGTGAAGATGGGGGAAAAGACTGCAACCTCTACTGAAAAAAAAAGTGATACAAGGTTGAAACTGTTCAAATGAAATTATGTTTACAGGTGTCACTGCTCTTCAACACTGACATATATGTTATAGTTAATTTTGCAACTTCCTACAAATAAAATTACTTCAAGCAATCAATTCTTCTGTTTAACTGGTTATAAGACCAAATAAAAACAAAAAGAGAAACCAGTTATAATAAGAAAAATGAAACTTGGGTAATTGCCGTGATGCAGATGTTATACACAGCATTGGTGTGCCATGCCTTGATAAACACCGCAAGCTTCACCCTCAGTGTTTGTAAGGCCTCGCCAACCATGGATTTGCATCAGATCCTAGTGACACACAGTTTTCCATGCAATATTATATATATATATATATAATAACTGGTCAGCAATTTGTTTTACAGGCTGACTATTATTTGCCATTATGATCTGCGGGTTATAACGGCGAGCATGAGCCACGTCACTCAAAACAAAACTGCACCTTCATTGGCTAATTCTCTGTTTGTGGGCGGGCTGAACAATCACAGAAACATGGCGGTTCCATCTCTCATTTATCAAGGAGCCGCCACATCTTTCAACTCTGGAGAGTTTTATGTTATCTTAGTTAATAAAAGCATCTGGTTGATCTTTCAATCTATTTTTTTTAACTCTATCTGGTTGATCCTGCTCTTCATCCCCTACGAAACGTGACCGTGGCTTCACACAGAGTGCCAGCCCGATCTGTAAGTAAATAGCCCAAATGCAACAGCAGTCTAATACTGCAGCTTCAATCAAAATCAATAAAATGCCAAGAAAAACAAAGTAAAAAAAAAAAATTAAAGAGGGATGGGGAGACAGATTGTGTGTGTGTGTGAGCGTGTGTCTCAGCGTAAGTGAGATGCAGGGACACTAGAGAAAGATAGCAAACAAATTGCTGACCCGCAATTATGAAAAATAAAAGGTGGGGAAGTGCATCTCAAACTCAAATTTAATGGTTGTCCTCGGTGTGTGGGATGCTTTAAATGTTTTTGTAGCATCCTACACCTTGGGCAACCATTAAATTCTCATTAAGCACACCTCCCCATCCATTAGTCTATATGTAATGTGCCCCTGACCAGGCGGGAGCTCACCAGTGATAGTGCAGCATTTCTGTGGCCACCACCCATCTTGCCCTCCACTCCACAGAAGAAGCTGTCCATTAACTGCAGCCTAGGATCTTCAGCCCCTGACTCGGCGGGAGCTCACCAGCAATGGTACAGCACTTCTCTGGCTGCCACCCATCTCACGCTCCACTTTGCAGAAGAAGCTGCATGCTAACTGCAGTCCAGAATCTTTAGCCCCTGACCAGGTGAGAGCTTGCCAGTGATGGTACAGCATTTCTCTGGCCACCACCCATTTTGCCCTCCACTCCGCAGAAGAAGCTGCCCACTAACCGCAGCCCAGGATCTTCAGTCCCTGACCGGGCAGGAGCTCACCAGTGATGGTACGGCATTTCTCTGGTCACCACCTGTCTCGCCCTCAACTCTGCAGAAGAAGCTGCCCACTAACCACAGCCCAGGTGTGGACACTTTCTCCCAGATCCTTAATTCAAACCACGGTGCCTTCCAGCCACAGTTGCAATTGGTCTGGTTTGCCAGAGCTGCTCTCTGATTTGTTCGTGCAGTGTGCGCTTGACCAGTTGGATTACTGGCTTTGGATCCCGGCTTTTTGGCTGTGTTCCCCAGGCTTACTGTGTGGCTTTTGCCTTGCGCCCAGGCTTGGTGTCCCCGGGGAGAGTGAGAGCTTACTAGGGTGCATTTACTAGGGATTTTGTTGCTGTATTATTGGCTAATGCTTCTGTTTACAGTTTGTTGTAATTATGTCTGTATTGATATTTATTCAATTTTACTGTTTTTAATTTTTGCTAGTGCTCCAATGCTGTTTATTATATGCTGCACCTTCTATTGCATTCTGTTCCCTGACCCTGTTTGTCCCCAAAGACTGTTAATTTTATGCTATGTTTTCTATTGCATTCTGTTCTCTTTTCTGACTGTTTGTCCCCACAGACTGCTTCTTATTACTGCTCACTCACACTCCTTACCCTATCCATCTTGCTGATCCTAACTATCTCTGCAGACCTCTCCTTACCACTACTCATTCACTCTACTATTTCCTACACTTTCTTCACTCACTCCCACCATCTTTCTTACCACTCACTCTCTTCTCCCTACCTTGTTTTTTCTGGAACCTGCCACCCCCCTCTCTTGAGTACAGCCTGTTGTTTGCACCTCTCCAGCCATCCTTTCTTTCTCCTTACAATTCTTCCCTGTCCCTCCCCCACCAATTACAGCTCTTTAGCCTCTTAATTTTAAGTGATTACAGCTCTTTACATTCCCTTTCCTGACCCAGCTATCGATTGTGACCTCGGCACCTTGTTTGCTACCCCCGCTCCCCCATCTCTCTATCTCAATTCTGCAAAGCCCTCCCACTATTGTCTGAACCTGGCTTTTTTCAAACGTACCCTTTTCTCTCCTCTCCACAGGATCTCCATCCCCTGACCAGGCGAGAGCTTGCCAGCGTTGATGCGGCATTTTTTTGGCCACTGCCCATCTCACCCTCCACTTCGCAGAAGAAGCTGCCCACTAACCACAGCCCAGGTATGGACACTTTCTCTGGAATCCTTCATTTAAACCACGGCGCCTTCCAGCCACAGTCATGATTGGTCTGGTTTGCCAGAGGCTGCTCTCTGATTGGTTTGTGCAGTGTGTGCAACCAATCGGATTATTGGCTTTGGATCCAGGCTCTTTGGCTCTCTTCCCCAGGATTACTGTGTGGCTTTTGCCTTGCGCCTAGACTCAGTGTCTCCGAGGAGAGTGAGAGCTTACTAGGGTGCATTTACTAGCGAGTTTTTGGGCCCTCCACCCACCCCCTTCCCTGGTCTGAATTAAATACAGTTAAGCCACTTCCCCTGTACTTTTCTTCTTTTGCTACTGGCTACATAGAAGTAACTACCTCATAAGGCTTACTGCTCCTGGCCAAATAACTACCCTAGGATCTGAACTAAGTTTTCCTGTTGTTCATTCTTCCCCTGCTTTTGGCAAAATGTTACTACTGTCGTCTAGAGTGCAGCTCTCGATGCTCAGCTGTGCACTGTTATTTTGTAACTTCAGTCTAGTTCAGGATTCCTCTTTGCGCATAACCGACAAGACTATTGCTCCCTGCACCATTATTCTATAGCATCACTCAGCCCCTTCAAGCACCATCTATCAATTAGTCATGATACCCTCTGCAAAGACCCTTCAACCTCATCGGGATCACCCCCATCTGATCTTTGCCATCAGAACCTTCCTTTTTACATCCTCAATCCCTGCCCACCATTTTGCTTCGGATCATTATTCCACCTCCTCTTCCACAACCAAAAGAGGAAGGATTCGGCCCCTCAAGTTCCTTCTTAATTCACTGAAAAATTTACTTTTCATTCTATTAATTTGTTCTGGTAATGTTGAACTGAACCTGGGTCCCCCACAACCTGTCATATCCTCCTCTGAACTAGCAAGCTTCAAAGGTATAAGCTTTATACACATTAATGCGTGTAGTTTGCTGAAGAATTTTGACTCTGTCTAAGCCTAGACCTACAACTCCTAGCCTGACATGCTGGGTATTTCAGAATCCTGGCTGAAATGTTCAGCTCAGGACATGAAATTAATCTACTCTCCTATAATGCTTACAGAGTGGATAGACTTACGGGGGGTGGGGGTTGTGATCTACGTTCATATTAAATTCTCTGCCTCCCTAATCAAATCCATTTTTTGTCCCCAAACAATTTGAAAGTCTTTCCCTGAAGATTCAGATATCCCCTTCCAAGTCAATAACTGCTACCGGATGTTATCGACCTCCCTCATGGGGACTCGAAGTGAGTGTAATTTGGACATTGAGCAATTGTCTGCATTACTCCATGAGTGATCCTGCTGCTATTCTGAACTTTATTTACTACATCTGACTAGTGACTGTTCTGCTGCTGCTAATTGGACACTGTGAGCTTATTTGGGCACACTTACAGTTCTACAGCAGGGGCAGTGTGTTTGAGTTCTCCTGCAGATGAGGGGGCTAGGTGGCGAGCCAATCAACAAGCGGGTCTGCCTCTGGGTGTGGGGTTACGACACTTTAAATCCCTGAGCCGCATTATAACTCAGATTCCATCTACATCAGCACAAAACTCCCTGAATGAGAGATGGGGATTGAAATAGCTGCTTGAATCTTCTTTTCCCCCACTTGTTTGTGTGCTGCTTCTGAACTGTCCATTTGGGATCACCTCTGAATACCAGCGTCAGAGGGAGTGTAATTTGGACACTGAGCAAGCTGTCTGCATTACTCCATGAGTGATCCTGCTGCTATTCTGAACTTTATTTTCTACATCTGACTAATGACTGTTCTGCTGCTGCTAGTTGGACACTGTAAGCTTATTTGGGTGCACTATTAGTTCTACAACAGGGGCAGTGTGTTTGAGTTCTCCCACAGACAAGGGGGCTCAGCGGTGAGCCAATCAACAGGTGGGTCTGCCTCTGGGGGAAGGGTTACAGCACTTTAAATTCCTGAGCCACGCAACAGCGTGAGGGCTGGGCACGAACATGAGTGGAGTACATGCCACTCCATAGAAATTATTTTTCAAAAGTTTGTATGGGGTACATAGAAACATAGAATTTGATGTCAGATAAGGACCACTTGGCCCGCCTAGTCTGCCCATTTCCTTACCTGATGGATAAGCTGCAGATCCTAGTTAATCAACAGCTTACTTTCTCCTACCCCCCACTAGAATTGCCTTATGTCTGTCCCATGCATTCTTGATTTCTCCCACTGTTCCTGACTCCATAACCTCCTCAGGAAGGCTGTTCCATGCATCCACATCCTCTCTGTGAAAAAATACTTTCTAACATTATCTCTGAGCCATCCCCCTCTATCTTCAAATTGTACCGCCTTGTTCTTGCACATCTCTTTTTCTGAAAGATGCTACCCTCTTGTACTTCGTTAATTCCCTTGAGATACTTAAAAGTTTCTATCATGTCCCCCCTCTCTCTCCTTTCCTCAAAGGTATACATATTAAGCTGCTTTAGTCTCTCCTTGTATGTCTTCTGGTGCAGATCATGCACCATTTTGGTTGCGCTTCTCTGAACAGCCTCCACTCTGTCTATGTCTTTGTGGAGATGGGGTCTCCAGAATTGCACGCAGTACTCCAGATGGGGTCTCACCAACTGTCTGTACAGAGGGATAACAACTTTCTGTTTTCTACTGTTGATGCCTCTCCCTATGCATTCCAGTATCCCCCCAGCCTTCCTTACTGCCTTCTCACATTGCCTGCCCACCTTTAGTTCATCTGATATAATTACTCCTAGGTCTCTTTCAATTTTTGTTGTTGTTATTATTATCTCACCCCCCCATTGTGTACTCTTCCCCTGGGTTTTGGTTTCCCAGGTGCATTACCTTGCACTTCTTTGCATTGAATCTGAGCTGCCATATATTTGACCATTCCTCCAACCTTGCCAAGTCCCTTTTCATCCTTTCCACCCCACCTTGTGTATCAACCCTGTTGCAGATCTTTGTGTCGACTGCAAAGAGGCATATTTTTCCTTCCAGGTGCTCTCCAATGTCACTTATAAAGACATTAAAGAGGACCGGTCCCAGTACCAAACCTTGCAGTACCCTGCTAGTTACCTTCCTTTCTTCACTGTGGACTCTGTTTACTATTACCCTTTGCGTCCTGTTGTCCAGCCAGTTTTTTATCCAGGCTACCACCTTGGGATTCACTCCCACAAGTGAGGTAAGTGGGATTACAGTTTTGTGCTGTTTTGAGGAAATTTAGCAAGGATGGGTGGGTTTGTTATTATTTTAACTATTGTGCTGGCACTTAAATTTATTTCATGGCAGGTGGCTGGTGGTCGGTCATCTCTGGATATGCAACTAAATGGCCTGGTGTTAGGAAGACTGAAGACAAATATGGATTGTAGTTTGGATACATTCAGCCATTATAGCTTGCATTACAGAGATGATTCGACCTCAGCATGGTTGTTTATTATTCTGATACTATTTTACTAGCCAAAAGTTATTGTTGGAAGACCAGTTTAGGCTGGGATTTTGGCTATGTAGTTGTAACTGTTGATAAAATATTCATTAACTCATTATACCTGGTAACTAGTCTCCCTTCTAGGACTTGTATTTTATTATGGTTGCTTTTGTGTGGGGATATATCCCCAAACCCAGGGCCCACTTCCCTTTGCTTTAAAAATAAGAAGGGCATATACTTTTTACATGCAAATGCGAGAAGTAGTCTACCTAAAATGGATTTGGTTAGGGATTTTGTAATAGATAATGATCCTGATTTTCTGATGTTTTCAGAAACCTGGCTATGTGCACAAACTGATGATGTAATACTGGACTGACAAGGATATAATCTGATGAGAGTTGACAGAAATAAAAGGGGTGGTGGGTTATTGTTTTATTACTTAGATAAATTTACCCCAAAACAGTTGCAGTGTGATTTCAGGCATGTTGAAGAGTGGTTTAGCTCACATAAACTCGTCCTGAACTACAGCAAAACTAAGGTCGTAATCATTCTGCAATGCACAGAGCAAGTATAAACCTCTGTCCCTCACCATCAAGAACCCCATGGGGACTTCACTTGAACATGTTCTTGAGTTTAAATATCTCAGCATCACCTTGGACAGTTCCCTTTCTTACACACGGCACATTGGCAGTGTAGCTAAGGCCGCCAACGTATGGATCAGCCTGCTCCACGAGCACAAACACTGCATGACCACTGATGCCCTTAGACTGGCTATCTAAAGCTCCGTCACCTCCATCGTCGACTACAGTCTAGTCATCTATGACTCTGCTTCCCCTACTGCCCTCCAGAGGATATCGGTGACACTCAACAAGGCCTATAGGCTTCTAATGGGTGCCGCCCGCCTAACACACACCTGTGATCTGTATGCCCTGGCCAGATGGCTACCACTCCTTAGTAGAATACAATACCAGACCTGCTTGTTAACCAAAAAAGTTCTCCTCAGGCTCATGCCGTCAGGAGTGGCAAAGCTCCATACTGCCAACAGCAGATCCCAGCTTACACGCAGTGCTCTATATCAAACCTTCCAGGTCCGCAGATGCCGGACCACAATGGGTCAGAGGTCATTCAAGCACAGGGCTCCTCAGTGGTACAATAACCTTAACAAACAGACACTTACAACTGCAATGCATGGTCCCTTTAAAGGGCAACTCTGACTATTCCTCGCCTCTACCACTCAATGTAACTGCCTCTCCTAAGTAACTGCCTCCTCATTTTCCCCTAGTCGAAGGTGACCTGTAACCTCCCTTTAGAGCTCCACTTTTTTGGCACCAGTTTCCCCCACTCTCACCCCTTACTCCCCCACACCACACTGCCTCACCCACCCCCTTCCCTCTCCAATGGCACTTTCAGATATGGGGCCCTCCAGCCCATCCACCTTGCACTTTTGCCACCCACCTCTACCTGCCGACAATGGCCCTTTAGCCTGCCTACTTTTTCCTGACTCCCTCCTACCGTATACTAACTATATACTGTTCTCCCTGAAACTTGTCTGAACCTGGCTTATGTTGTCTCTCTACATTTGTGGCTATATAATAAATGCATAGACATCTTTGTGTTTTTAAAACTGTAACCATTGTTGACCTTTGTATGTATGTTAAATCCTTTGACGTGGAACCCTTTGTAAATGAGCAGTTCCTGCTCAAAGGTATTTGTAATCTTAGATTTTAATAAAATAAAAACTTCTATATTTTGATGTGGATCCCAACAGTGGTGAATATTTGGCAGTAGAATTACAACTTCATATTGGAAAAATGTTATTAATCTTTGGTGGGTATAGACCTCCCCATTTTCCTATCCAGCATACGTCATCTGTCTTTGCTGCTCTTTCTCCCTTCACATTGACCCATGAACTTTTAATTTTGGGTGACCTAAATATAAATTGGTTGTGTTCTCAAAAATCTAAGCATTTAAAATCTATAGCACTAGATCTTGGATTATTTCAATTTACATGTGAACCCACTCAAGTGAATATTAAGAAACCTCAAGACTCTTCTCTTTTGAATATAATTTTCACTAATTCTCCACATTTCTATAGTGAAGCAGGTGTTACAGCGGATATGTTTAGTGATCATAACATGATATATTGTATCAAAGGGATTAGGAAAGAAAAGAGTCCAACCAGATATTTAACATTTTGATCCTTAAAAAACTTTGACTATCATAAATTTATGTTAGCTTTGGAGGGTATAAATTGAGATCACCTGGAATTGATTCTGGATTTGGATCTAGCTTAGGAATATTTTCAGGGGGAACTGTTGAGGGTTTGTGATAGACATATGCCAGTAAAAACCAAAAGGGTTAAAGCAAATTCAGCTGTATGGTTTACTTCGTCATTACAAAAATTAAAGAGGGATAAAAATTTAGCCTGAAATATTGCCCGACAGACTGGTAATAGTTTAGATTGCAGAAATACTGGAGAATGAGAAATAACTATGTAGCTGGTGTTAGAGCAGCAAAAAGAAGTTATTTTCGGATAAAAACTGCTAAGATCAAAGGTAATCCTTCCAAATTTTGGACATAAATAAAAGATCTAAATGGTACCACTAACCATAAATATAGCATTATTCTATCTCCTGAAGAAACATTTGCACCAGATCATAAAGACGCAGATAGGTTTAATAAATTCTTTTGTGAGTCTGGATATTTTTTTGGTGGTACTGTAAACCCTTTGTATATTCCAGATACTTTCAGTTTGGCTGTTAATTCGCCCTCTTTTTCCTTTAAAGAAATCGAGTATTATAAAGTGGTGAAAAAATTGCTAAGTCTTAGGAACATTGGAAGTAGTGGCCCTGACAGCATATCTTCCCAAATGCTGAGATTTTCTGCTTTAAACATAGCACGTCCCTTGACCCATTTGTTTAATCAGTCTGTTCTCTGTGGTACATTTCCATAATCCTAGAAGTGTGCCAGGGTTGTCCCTAATTATCGACCAATATCCCTCCTCCCAATAGTTAGTAACATTTTTGAATGTATATTGGTGGACCAGATGGTTGACTATTTGACTAGGCAGAATTTATTTGATGAGATCCAGTCTGGCTTTTGCCAGCTACATGGTATGGTGCTCTCCATGTCGAGGGTCTTGATGATATCGCTAAGACAAATGACCAACAGAAGTAAACAGGTGCCATATTGATAGATATGTCCAAGGCCTTCGACACAGTTGACCACCAGTCCCTGCTGCATCAGCTATCTGAGATAGGGTTGAGCAGTAATGCTCTGGCCTGGTTTTTCTCATATTTGAGTAATCAACACCAATACACTGGTGTTAATGGCTTGTATTCATCTTCTCTGAGAGTAGATGGGGTGTGCCCTAAGGCTCTGTGCTGGGGCCTCTCCTCTTTTTGATTTATCTAAAGGATACTGGTAAGAGCATAGAGGGGGTGAATTGTCACCTCTACGCAGATGATACGATTTTATATTATTCAGCTACTTTCCTTGGGGGAACCCAATCTGTTTTACAGGCTAGATTTGAGTCAGTGCAAACATATTTTCGTCAGCTAAAATTAAAATTAAACACACCTAAAAAATATCACTATTATTTGGCCCAGCTTCTAAACTAAAATTAGATGTAAAATTAGAAGTCTTGGATCTATCAGGAATGCATATTGAATCAGTTAAAATGTATATATTTCTAGGCTATTGGCTGGACCAGATAGGATCAGGAAATGAACATGTGGATAGATTGGTCAGCCAAATGGGTAAGAGGGTGGGTTGTTTATTTAGAAATAGAAAATGATTAGATTCAGACATGATGAAAAATATAATTCAAGTTCAGATTTTACCGTTGATAGACTATGGTGATATTTTGTACTGTATGGTAATGCTTCCCTTGATAGACTACATAAATCAGACAGTCTCTATAATAAGCTGGCCAGGTTAATTTTGAATTGCCCTATAACTACTCATCATTGCCATTTATTTGATTTCTTAAGATGGGTTTCTTTTGCCGAAAGGAGAAGTAATCATGTAAATCTGTTTGCATATAAATCTGGCATGGGATTTATTCCTAAGTATCTGGGGGATAGACTGACATTCAGGAAGGTTAGCCTCTCCCTGAGAAACTCTTATTGTTCCCAGTTAGTAGTTTCTAAGTTCTCTTCTAAATGGTTATCACACAGTTTCAATCATTTGGTACCGAAGTTTTGGAATAATCTCTCCCCTCATTTTAGGGATCCTTATTCTAAGTCCCTGTCAGATTCTGCTTTAAAAAAACACCTTTTTTCTAATGTTCAACTGTGTCATTGTTTTAATTGATTGTCATATTTATCTCACATATGTGTATTTGAGGTTTTGTAATGCAAATGAATACTTAATTGTTTGTTATGGATTTTGTAATATCGTTTGTTATGTATTGTACTTGTGCAATAAGGTCACCATTGTGAAAGAGTGCAAACTCAATAGTTATTCCTAAATAAACAACAATAAACAATAAATTAATCACCTACACTGCCTGTTGGACAGTGTTTCCTCTGAAGTGATTATCATAGGATACCTTAACATTGACTGGCTGTCCCCACATTCAGCTCCATTAAAAGAGCTTTGCGATAAATATGGCCTCTCCCAGCTTGTATCAGAACCAACTTGCCCCAATAACAATAACCCTGCTCATAATTCGGTCCTCAACCAAATCTTAGTAAATAAACCACATCATTTCTCACACTCAGCAGTGTTTTTTAAAGATCTAAGTGATCACTGCACCATAGCAAGTGTGCGTACATCTCCCAAATTACCCTCCACCTCCACTTATATATATAAAAGGAACTGTAGGAATTTCAATAGTGACAGTTTCTTAAAGGATATTTGTCTTATAAGATGGCAAGACTTCTATCTCATGAAAACTGTTTCAGCAGCCTATGACATAATACAGAAGCTTGTACTTGAAGTAATAGACAGACATGCCCCCCCTGACTAAAATTAAAACTAAGAATAGGTCCTGCCCCTGGTTCAATGACAAACTTAAATCTGCCCTCCATCAAAGAGACCTTCTCTGGAAGTGTGCCCACAAGTCCAAATTATCCTCTGACTGGACTGTCTTCAGGATAGAGATGCAGCAAATTTAAATTCTGCCCATGTAGTGCATGAAAAGTGGGCACTTCGCATTGACTTCCCACTACGCGGAGTGCCCACTGTGAAAGGCTCACTTTGCCTTGTAATTATTACTTTGCATTGTCATTCCACCTTAACGCGAATTGAGGTGGGGTGACAAGTCTATATTGGCAGCTCCCCCACACATCACATGGCTTACAGTACTGTAAGTCACATGCTTTAGCCAGGCAGGAAGGAAGAGAGTCATGCCAGGAGATAGTTTCACTTTCTCCTTTGTAGGCGGGGAGAGAGAGAGAGAGAGAGAGAGAGGAGAGATAGCATTAGCCTAGGAAGGCAGTTTGAAAAGCTTTTTTCAAAGCTAAATCATTCTTGTTTTTGTGCAGATCTTTTTCTTAGTTTATTTGTTCAGTGGATTTTTTTTTAATTAATTCTTAGTTTTATTAGTTGTTGTTTGTGTGTCTGTGTTGTGTGTGTGTGTGTATGTGTGAGAGACGGTGTCGGTCCGGGGGAGGGCAGTCCAGTCTCTCAATGGAGCAGGGAAGATCTGGGGCAGGGGCATTTCCGCGGTGTGGCTAACATATGGGAGGAGTTCACACGTGTGGTGGGTGGGGCCAGTTTACACTGGACCAGAGTAAGAAGTTGCAGGCCCCCCCACCGGAAGCAAGAGGAGTTGGTGCTGCTGCTGCAGCGAGTGAACAACCACCACCACCTCCTCTAGCAGTGGCACCACCTTCCACTGCCCCACCACCACCACCACCAGCAGCTTCTCAGCAGGATGTGTTTGCACCCCTGGCCCCAAGTGTGGAGCCTCAGCCCAGGCTGCCACAGCATCTGACCCCCCCGTCTGTGCCTGGTCTTCCCTGCACCTCCCTGGTTTGGGGTTTTTTTGAGTGTGGGGGGGCAGCAGCCTGGTTAAGTGGCATGTTTATGGTATGGTGGTGTGCCGTGGCCCCTTGGGGAGCCACCTGTGGACCGGGGGCCAGAGCACTCATATGATTAATCACCGGGTGGCATGGCAGGCTGCTACAGAATGGGCTAGGACTGCACCTGCTGGTCCTTCTGTGGCAGAGGGGGAGGCTGTGCATAGCCCTAAGCAGAGGGGGGCCACGGCAGCACCTGCTGCTCCTTCATCACCACCACCAACAGCCGCAGCACCTCCTTCTGACCCAAGAGAACTACCCGTAAGTCAGATGGATATGGCAGTTCTTTGGAATGCTGTGAATGCCACCAATGAGAGAATGAGCAATGTTGAGCAGCAGTTGGAGTGGATAGAGAGCCATCAGCTGCAGATAATGGCTATACATCAACTGCTGCTGGGCCTCCATGGCATTGCTCAATAGTTTTTTTAATTTTTCCTTCCATGTGCCCCCCACTACCCTGTGTCATAAAAAATATATTCCCCACCACCCCTGTTCTAAAAAGTATATTACTAAGTTGCCCCTGACCCTTCCACCCTGTATCTTATAATTGTTTTCCCTTTGTTATGCACTTTTTTCTTGTCTTCTGTTCTGTATGCATCTACCCTGTTGTTGATTCCATGTATGTACTTTATAGTTTCTATCCTGCCCCCGCTTCTGTTAAGTGTGTGTGCACTGTTTTGGTTTTGCTTGTTTTAAGTAAATATGGGTTGTCCCTGCCATCATTATTTAAACTTAAAGGAGTAGTCCACCAAAATTTAAAACAGCATATGTTATGCAGAGCATTTTGATTTGCATGTAAAGTCCCTCCTAGTGTGTCCTTCCCTCTATCTGCTATTAGGAGTTTTTATTAAATTGGCCTTTGAACTTTATGGTAGTTTTACCACCCCTGTGAATCTTCATGTTAAATCGGTTTATTGCCTTTATCACGCCAACAATGCACCCTGTGTCATGTGACAGTGATGTAGCATATCCCATTAATTTAGCAAATGCACAGTTCACAACAGCAGAGCTGTGTAACTGTTCTTATGCAGTGATCACAATGGCAAGCTACAGTTTAGCAGATATCCGAGAGCAAGCTCAGTGTGGTTTCTGTAAGAAAACTGCTACTAAATAGTAGCTGTAATTGACTATCTGTGTTTTCTGTGTGTGTCTGGTCTAATTAGCAGTAGTAAGTGTTTTCATTTTAAAATTTAATTTAATCAAACTACACACAACAATCAAAAGCACAAAAATTGCCCCAGGTCATCAGTGCTGTAATTAATAAAGACTAGCAGTTTTCATACAGAAACTCCACTCACCTAGCTCTTAGGTATATGGTAAACTGTAACAGTTGCTACTTGATCTCACTGCATAAGAACAGTTGCACAGCTCTGCTATTGTGCATATGCTAAATCTATGGGCTATGCTGTATCACTGCCACATGAAACAGGGTGCATTGTCAGAGCGATAAAGGCAATTTGACATGAAGATCCACAGGGGTCATAAAACCACCATAAAGACAGCAGGCTAATTTAGTAAAAATTCCTAACAGCAGACAGAAGGAAGGACGCACTAGGACTTTACATACAAATCAAAAGTGCTCTGCATAACATATGTCTTTTTCAATTCTGTGTTGACTACTCCTTTAACTAAACCAGAAAGCCATAACTCTACATGAATAGATGCCAGTAAAATATTTTCACTGCTACTGCAATTCTATTTATGACAAAACAAGGCACATAGTTATGACCCTTGCATTTTGGCAGTTAGGCTTTCAATGGTGTGCTTTCTATTGATGGCCTAAACGGCAAAGCGCAGTGGTCATTTGAGTGTGCCTTGTTTTGCCATCAGTTAAATTACAGTAGCATTGAACATTTTTTTGTGGCATGTATTCATATGGAGTGGTGGCTTTTTTGTGTTTGACTTGCAAGTGCCAGGTAGTGTGTACCAGCAGCTGTCCACATAGTGCAATGTGCTTCTTATGGTCCTGTTATATTCCAAGTTAAGAATGTTTACCCTGACATATTTTGGTGCCTCAGTAATGTGTGTGATGCTTGGCCAGCTGTTAATGATTGTTCTTTAATATTTGTAATATAAAAATGTAGTGTATGATTGTCTCCATAAGACAGCTGTGCCACCCCCCCCCAAGTTTTAGTGAGAATACAGGATATAGTAACCCGAAACCAGGAGGTAATTAAAAAGACTAGAAAGACTTAATTAAGGGTCTCCTGTTTATCTGACTTGATTGGAGCTGACCAGCTGCCAGGATATAGGGACTGTAAACCTTTATGGCATTTTAGAGGAAAAAAAAAACATGTTTATACCATGGTGTGAAAAGTTATAAAAATGCTTAGATGTGCCATGGGAAGAGTAAATGCTCAAGATCAAAGAGGGAATGTTAATTAAGGAGTCATATTGGGAAATTAGTTTTTGCTGATGTCACATTATTTAATATACCTCCTGATAGGACATCCTGTTTATATATTTTTTTATATTCTAAAAGGAGGAGCTAAATGACCTCATAGAAGGGGAGAAACACAGAGTTTTTAAATTGTATACTATGTTGAACTAGACACTTTTTTTTTGGACGCTTAAGAAACAACATCTAACTTTAAGCACTGTGTAGAGGTATACATTAGATAGAAAAGTCTAACAGTATATTGGTAGGAGTTTGTATGCAATTTTCTTTGTTTTCTTTTAAGAGATTATATGCTTTGTGATATATTGTTCTGTGTTTACATTTTACATATTTTTATCCATTTTTAAGTAAATCTATATTTAAAAAGACTGCCTGGGCGTGTCTTTGAAGTTCCTTTTTGTATGTGATGTATAGACTCAGTTAAGACTGACAGCTATTCATAAGCTTAATGATGTCACCAAACTGGCAAATGTAAGAATATATCTAAGATCTTTTATAGAGTTTTAAGGGTTCACTTTGAATACCTGATTAGGTGCCCTTAGGCGAAAGATATCTGGCATCCCCCCGAAGAGCAGATTATCTGAGCCTGTACATTTGGGTATGTTAGCATAAGGTTCACAGTTTGAATTCCCCCAAGAGACCACTTGAGACCAAAGGTGATTCAGACCCACAAGCAGACAGGAAGGTTACCCTGTTCTGTTACCTATTCACAATAATGTGCTTGGAGGTTGGCACTGTGGGAGCAGAGGGCCTGATCTGCTGAGAGGTTTGTGACAGATTGGTTGGCAGTGATGCAGATATATTTGGTAACACAAGCTTTAATTGTTCAGTGTGTAAGCTTAATACTGTACAACTCACTTGCAAAACAAGGCAGTGATTTATTTTTAGAAAGGAAACAGAACTTTATCATTTTGTTTACAGTTGAGTTCCTACCTGTTTTATTTTTTTTTCTAAAGTGCAACTTAGAGTAGCCGTAGTTAGAGAAGAAGATGGCTTCCAAATACAGTGGTACACTGCAGACTACTTAAGGCAGTTGTGCCAGAACAGAGGAGTCCTGTACGAGGTGAGAGCCCCCAAGCAGAACCTCGTGGATGCCCTGATGACAGCAGATGCCCAGAGCATCATTCACAGACTGTGACTGTAAGGGAATGAACCTTGAATGTGGAGGGGCTAGCGGCCACTACAGTGTCCATATCTGGTGAGGATGACAGCAGGGCTAGTGCCAGTGAAGGGCCACAGCAGCAGGGGAAGGTCACCAGCATTCTGGAGCCAGAATCAATCAGGCTGCAGATTGAGTTGCGCAGAATGGAGCTGGAGTTCCAGAGAGAGGAGAAGTGAGAACAGCAAGCCACAGAGGAGAAGAGGGAGCATGAACAGCAAGAGATGGACTGTGAGGAGCATGAATGCCAGAGGCAACATCAATTGGAGAAGCAATGACTCCAACCACCAGCACCAGAGCAGGTAAGTGGCTTGGGTTTAACTGGAACTACAGGACTGGGTTACAAATTGAATTCCAAATTGATAGCTGAATTTAAAGAGGGGGAGGATATGGATGCCTTTTTAAATTCCTTTGAAAAAGCTTGTATTCAGGCCAAAATTCCTAGAGGGTTCTGGAGCTTCCAGCTATTCCCACTACTTACAGAGAAAGATCGGGATGCATTGGGTCAAATGAACAATGAGGACAGTAATGATTACAGCAGACTTAAAGCTGCACTTGTTTAAAAAAGTTTGATTTAACTACTGAAGCATAAAAAGCTAAATTCCGTAAGCTCAGGAGAAGCCCTGATATGAGCTACAAGGAGCTAGCCACAAAACAACGTCAGTTTTTAAAACGTTGGTGGGAAGGAATTGAAGCAAACTCTGTAAATAAAATTGAAAATGCTATTTTGTTGGAACAGCTTTTTTGGGCATGCCCAGCAGAGCTGAAAACCTGGCTGGAGGACCGAGATCCCAAAACAGTGCAAGAGGTTGTTGAACTCTCAGAACGCTATGCCAAGAGCAGACCTGCTCTGAGAGCAAATGGGGTGGGCGTGGCAGCGCAGAAAGGGAAAAGCGCACCTTCAGGGCAGCTAAAACCCTCACTGCCTCCACCAAAACCAGTTAGCCCCAGGTTTCAGAGAAAAATTTCTTTGAGAAAAGAAATGAATGTTCGGTCTGTAAAGAAACTGGGCATATTGCCAGGCAGTGTCCCAAAAAGGGTGAGCAATACTCAACAGAGGGCTAGGAAAGAAGTGGGTTGTTTGTATGTCCCTGGAAGCATACCTGTGAACATGAGGAAACACATGCACACAGTTACAGTGAATTGTGTACAGACACAAGGGTTAAGGGACACAGGGGCATCCCTGACATTGGTTAAAGGGGGATCTGGTAGAGCCTGGTCAGCTTATATGTAATAAATATGTCACTGTACAAGACTTTACTGGTGAAGAGAAAACATTGCCCCTCATTAGTGTTCTCCTAGACTGGTGTGAAACAGGGGGAACTGTGCAACAGATGGCTGTAGCCAAAACTTTAGCAATGGATATCATCCTTGGCAATAATCTCAAATGGGATGGTGTGTGCAATTACCCATAGCCAAGTGACAAGGAAAAATTGTAGTTCCCTGGACCCCACAGAAGCCAGTGTGGAAATCCCTGGGAGGCTGATTCCCCAGGCTGTGTCTCCTGATATGGAGACTAATGAAAAGAGGGTAGAAATGTCCCCAGTAGCAGTTAATCACACAGCTATGAAGGGTTACTTCAAAGAGGGAAGGGTGATCCATTGTCAGAGGGTTTGGGATGACAGTGATCCTTAGTGCCCTGATGCTAGTGCTAGGAACCCTAGTTTAGAGACTGAAGGGGACCTTTCCCATGCCTTGGGAATGTGTAAGGAGTTTGCAGCTGCTCAGAAAAGTGACCCTAGTCTAGAGAAGCTGAGGGCTTGGGCAGACTCTGACGGAGCACAAGGAGGTGATGGTAAACATATGGTTTATTGGGAAAATGGACTCATGTATACTTAGGCTGTGCAGACAGAGGGAAGGGTGATAGGCAGACAGCTTGTCATTCCCCAGGGGTGTCTTGAGCAGTTACTCAAGGTTGCACGTAATATTCCCTTGCCTGGTCATCTGGGAATCACGCACACTGTACAGAGGTTGGACCAGAATTTCTATTGGCCCAACTTCACCCAGTAGGTGAAGGAGTGTTGCAGGTCTTGTCACCGGTGCCAAGAAATAGGGAAGGCAGGTAAGAAAACCCAAACAGCCCTAATTCCATTGCCCATAGCAGAGGAGCCATTCCAGAGGGTGGAAATGGATATTGTGGGGCCTTTAAATACCACCAGCACCTCTGGGAAGAGGTTCATCCTGACTGTGGTGGATTATGCCACTCGGTACCCACAGGCAGTCACCCTATCCTCACTGAGAACAGACAAAGTGGCAGATGCCTTACTAGGGATTTTCTGCCATTTTGGGTTTCTGCAAGAGGTTATCACCGATTGAAGAGGTTCCTTCATGTTGGACCTGATGAAATGTTTATGGGAGAAGTGTGGGGTGCTGCAGAGACACACAACACCTTATCACCCGCAAGCCAATGGGCTTGTGGAAAGATTTAGTGGTACCCTGAAGTTAATGCTCCAAGCGTTTGCAGCACAGCATGTGAGGGACTAGGAGAAATACCTTCCCCACCTGTTGTTTGCATACAGGGAAGTGCCCCTGTTACACCTAGGTTATGCCCCCTATCATCCCACATACACCTCAAAGACACCTCATACTGTATTCCTGGTCTATTGTACTGTGATACTGCTATTTTGCACTAACATATAGATATGAGCACAGATCATATAAGCATGAGTGCCAGAAATGTGCTTTGTTGCTAAGATATGGTAATAGTGATCATGCATGATTCATTATACCCCACTATAATACATATATCTAGATTATTGTATACTTATATTCTCATATAATTATATATAGTGTGTGTTTTACACTCAGGCAGATATGCCACATGTAATAGAACCCTGTCAGCAGTTCTCTTTGTCTAAGCAAGCTGACACAGAGAGAAATCCTTTGTTATGTCTGTATGTCTTATACTGTACATAAGCAAGAAATGCCACATGTAGTTTGAACCCATCAGCATTTCTTTTGTCCAAGCTATAATGCTAATGGAAGCATATTATGTCTCATATGATATTCATTAGTAATTTTGTCTCCTAAGTCATTCTCCAATGGAGAATGACTTAGGACCAATACAAATTGTTTCTCACATCTGTAACTATGAGGTAATCTCTGTTGTTATGCTGTTGTCTGTAGTATATAATCGTCTACAACCCACTGTAGCTTCTCTAGAAGATTAGTACTCTCTAGTAGGGCAGACAGCTGGAGCGCGGTGAGAGAAATCAAGATCTTAGAGAACCTAAGATCTACAATCCTGGAGATTATGTACATTCTTCAGGACAGTTGTGAGACACCCATCTCCCTTGTGATTTTCTGTGTCACATGCTTGGTGTAAGTAGTATAATAAACTTTATTAGTACTCCTTGCTTGTTTACAAATGTTTCTTGGTAGACTCTGATACACAAGAATCTGTATTAGTATTATTTGCCCTACACACCAAGAGTGTCTACATAACATAAATGGTGACCGTGAGTAGAGTCTGGATGTTTGCCAAGTTTCATTTTAATTTCCTCTGTAAATTAAAACACTGGGCGAGAAATCCCCAGTGACAAGCATAAAGTGTCTTCTGTTTAACTTTTCAGTCTGTTGTGTGTTCCACAGTGCAGACAAAACAATCTCTTGGCAGATATTCAGTCTCTGTGTAATGAGTTGTTTTATTTTTATGTTTTTTTCCTATTCTTTCTCTGTGGGAACACAGCTGCAAAGGGATCTGAACAGACAGATAGATTGCTTTATTGTGGATTCAAATCCTAATGGGTATATACTCATCTAGGAGTCCATATACGCCAAAGGTCATTTGTGTCCTGTCATGAACTTTGGTTGCAAACAAAGTTTTTGATCCACAGACAGCTAAGGGTTTCTTATCTTATATGACATGTCTAAATGTATCAGTACTGAGCTGACGCTTGATGCCTTAACATGCAAAACTGCTTATGGTTTGGTTTTGCTGAGGTAGCAGAATCCAGTGGTAGCCCTTTAAGAGATGTCATTGTCCTTTATGGGGAATTGAGAAATGGTACCAATGATCCTGAAGGATTATTAATTGCAACATTGTTAAATTGTTTTGATGCTGTTCTAAATGAAATATCTGTTTTGGAATCTGAGTGTATTGTTTGCAAAATGGAGAATGTTGCTCTCAAGCAGAAAATTAGTCTAAAACAGGCTTCTCATAAAGATAGGATAATTGGACTGCAGTTTTATTTGCTGCAGTCTCTCCATCTAGAAAATGAGCCTCTCTTTAATGAGAGAAGCAGCAAAGACCTGTATTTCTTAAGAGATAATGCTGAAAAGATAAAACTTGTTAGAAAAAAGTTTCTCAAACGAATGGTGTTCTGGCTAGTAACACTGATTTTTTACATTTTGAAAACAAGGAACTTAGAGGTGATAAGTCTGAAGTAATTACTGAAAGAGTTAACGTGCTGGTATTTCAACACCAGACCTTGAGTGAACAATGTGATTCTGTATGTTTTCATTACAGCAGCCTTGAAAAGAAGATTTTGAATATAAACTGTGACACAGCGTCTGTCAATAATAAACACGTTTTTCAAGACAGGAATGTCTTGAGATCTGAAAATAATGCACTTTACAGCATGCTAACTCCTGTATCTGAGCAGTTAGAATGTAGGAATAAAAAGTCAGATATGGCAAACTCGCGCCATCAGCCAGAGGTATTGGCAGGGCATACTAACTTAATGCTCAAAGACCTTGCCTCTTTTGATGTTGAAGAGTTTGAGGTTGAACACTCACAGTATGCTGTGGGGTGGACTAGAGCAAAGGCTAGCCACTTGTTTTTCTGTGATTCACAAAATGGAGAATTGTTAGTGTCTCAAAATGGTGGACACACATGTAATAAGATTGCATCCCTATACCATCCCCAAGATGGCTGCTCATGGTCATGTGATGATGGTCATAACACAGTAACCCAAGATGCCCATGAGGTAATCCAAAATGGCCGACCACCACGTCACGGAGGTTCAATCTTGCAGTCACAGGGACCTGTGATTGCTGCCATAACCAAACAAAACATGCCAGAGTTTTTTGGCATGATTAAAAATGTTATCAGTAACACTAGTGTTTCTGAGGGACAGAAGATTCTCATTAAAAATGATGTTGACGTACTTTTGAATAAGGCTGATTCGCAATCTGTCATGAAGTCAGTGTTTGACGCTGCAGAAGAAGCTGCTGCTAGCAATGGTTATTTTATTCAAATGGCCTTGGTTAAAGAACACATTGCAGTTAATTACATGAAATTTTGTTTTTATTTCCTATGCAATGTAACATCAGCTTTCCCTGAGAAAACTGAACGTACCACTTTTCCTATGCAGTGCATTGATACCTTAAGCAGCAATACTAAAAACAATGTTGCTACCATCCAGCAACCTTCCAGTGGGGAAACCCACTTTACATTTGATTGGGGAAGGGACAACCCTGATTCTGAAAGCCCCGTTGCTGTGATATTTTCAGCATCACAGGCCACGTTGGGGGGGTTTACAGGTTTCATTTCTGAACCTGAGCTGACAGCTGTTTCAGTACTATTTTCTCCACCCCTGATGGCTACTGAATCACAATCCATAGCTGGAGAACTATGTGCAGCTTGCACATCACTTTTTTCCACTGTGCAGGCACCCCTGATAGTGCCAGCACTGCCAGCACATGATGTAGAACCCCCTCCACCAGTGACACCTGGATCATCCCATACTGTGGCTGCAATAGCAGGCACAAGTCAGAAACAGTCTTGGTTATTCCCAGCACATACCATGGCAGGCGCTACAGGCAAGAGGGTACAATGTATCCTAATACTGATATCATTGCCTTTTCTTTTGGAATCACTGACCATGGCCCCAGCACTGGTTAATCCTAATACAGTTTTAGGGCATTATTTTGAAACTACCACATCAGATAAAGCAATCTCAGTAGTTTTAGCCCAAACATACAATGGACACATCAGACCCATTGCTTATGCATCCCAGATGCTTGCCCCAGTGGAGCAGAAAAACAGCCTTTGTGAAAGGAATCTTTTGGCTACATACTGGGCAGTGAGAAACTTTATGCACATCACTGGATACGCACCCATTGTGCTGCATTCCAATCATTTGCCAACTAACTTTCTTTTGTCAGAAAGAGTAAAAGGTGACTCTGTATCCAATGCCAGATTACACACTGGTCTCTCATTTTACAGGATTATGACATAATTGGCCTTCCTATCAAAACTTCATCCTTTTTGGCCCATGGCCCACTATTTACAGGAGAGACCCATGATTGTTCACTCCAACCCCCTGACCTACCTGTCCCAGGGCCCTTTCTGACAGAACCTCAGAAAGTGTTAAAAGTCACCACTGTGTGTCATGTTTTGACTGATGACTCAGCCACACATACCAATGAGGGTCAGATAGCAGGGTTTGCAATTATTTTACATTCTGGTGATGACAGAGTGTGCATGGCTAGTAATTGCATCATCACATATGATTCACAGGCATTGTTAAAACACACCTGGCAAATAAAATGAGAACCAAGGAGGCGAGGTGTCTCCTAATTACCACAAATATTTGTGGATGGTTTAGAAAGCTGGAACATCCTTGAGAAAAACACAGCTTACGTTAAGAAAGAAATAAAAGAGATTTTTCCTTATGTAAAAAGATACCTGCTCTCTATGAAAGGGTTAAGTTCTGTCCGCTTCAAGAAACATCCTTGAGATAATTACAGAAAGCACTGCAGATACTGTGTTTTTGTTATAGATTCTAATTGGGTCTGTTTCTTTCTGAACAGAATTTCTTTGGAAAAGAAAACAAACTTCCGTTCCAGTATTCTATAGTATTGTTGTGAAATACAGTGACTTGCTTGTGTATGTCACAACATTAACCAGTTTAAATACTGTACATTCATATGGTTCAAGCATATTTTAAACATGAACTTTATGCTCCATAAGAAGGACCCTCATTTGAGGGCATTGTATAGGTTTCTTAATAAAGGAACTGGGGAATAACTTCCAGAAATCAGCCAAAATAAGAAATTGAAAATGACATTCACCTATCCAGTGATGGTCTATTCATTTGGAACATCACTGCTGTAATGCTCATGAAAAGTTACAGGTAATTCCTGAATACCTGAGAGCAGATTTTATCTACTGTACCAAGTACATGATACTCCAACTGGTGGACACCAGTGAGTCCATAAAAAACTAGACAGACTGACATCCTCTGTCTGGTGGCTACACATGAGAAATGATGTGGAACACTGCATCAGTAACTGTTTGATCTGTGCACAGAACAATCCTATACCAGCTAGGAAAACTACATTGTTACCCCAGAGAGAGGCAATCAGGCCCCTGGAACAATAGCCAGATTGACTACATTGGTCCTATGCCAACCACTAAGAACAACTAGTTTGCACTAGTGATCACCAAGCTATTTTCCAAATAGTTTAAAGCTATCCCAAAACAGAACAACACAGTAAAAATGATTGCAAATGTCTTGGTAAACCAGTTATTTACCAGGTAGGGCTTTTCCCCTAAAGGCAAATTCTGATTACAGGGATCTGGCTTTATAGCCTAAGTAATGCAGGAAATTCAGGATTTGTTATGGGTAAAACAAAAGTTTCATATCTCTTACCACCAACAGTCCTCAGGACAGGTGGAATGGGCTAACAGGCAGATCAAAGTTATGTTATAATAAACTTATTCAGAAAACCCCTAAAAGGACTGGACTTCATTATTGCCTTTACTCCTTATGGCAGTAAGAGGGACACCCTCTGCAGGTACACAGTGTACCCCATTTTTTAAATCATGACCGGATGGTCCATGAGACTCCCAGAACATTTACTTCTGGATCTGTGTACTGCCACTGTTGATGGAGCATCAGTAGATAAATATGTTAAATATCTCAAACAAGACATCCAGAAGTACACTTGTTTGCTTCACAATGTGTGGGCAAGGCCCAGCAACAGGCCCTTTCCCATTGTAAACAAACTCAGTCCAGCAGTCCAGCAAGTTAGACTACCTCACAATAACAGTCATTGACAAATGGCTACATGCCAATCAAATGAACCTGTTTAAAGGAGATTAAATTACTTTTCCGTACCCCAATTGGAGGAATAGTAGCAAACTAACTATGTTTTTCTTTTTCTCTTTCTTTTTAGCTTCCAGAGAGAGAGAGAGAGAGAGATGCTTGGTTTTATGCTTATTATTCTTTTTCTCAGAAGTATGGGTCTTCTTACGAGCCCAAACTGCACATTTAATTGCAGATAAGAACCAGTGACCTAATCCTAAACAGATTGTTGAGGCAGAATACCTCACAAGCCCACGTGATGTAATTGCATCCTGTGGAATTCACACTAAAGTCCTAAAATACATGTTCATTGTCCAGAAGGGTAATGAGGACCTACTGAATGTTATGATCAGTGCTTTGGATCAATTCTAGCAGCTAGACTTGATCTGGACTCCTGTTTACATTTTTTGATAATCAGAAATATTGCATCCGACTTTATATGGTAATAATATGGTGATCTGGACTCCTGTTTATATTTTATTGATAATCAGGCATTTTTGCATCAAAATTATATGGCAATGAAAGTCATTAGACTTTAAGATTTTTACCCAGTGATGCCCCATAATTTGTGACACTTAATACTGAGTGCCCAAAACAGAATCCTGACCCAACCAGTGGCCTAACAGCCACTTCTCAACCAGGTACCCTAGTTAATAATGTGCAGTTCATGCACATCCCAGTGATTTTTAAATCTCACCCTTTAGAAACTTGAAATGATTTGTTTTATGTTTCACAACAAACATTTCCCACTTTTTTTTAATAATGATGTGATTGGATACCCTGGCAGCATACCAGGTACTCATTAATGACTCCCTGTACAGGGACTGATAGCACCACACACACACACACACACACACACACACACACACAGGATTTTCACATCCTGACTGCTAGTGGTGCATCTTATGACTGCAAACCTATCCAAATGCACTAGGCATTTTTTTTATTAAAAAAAAAACACAGGTTTAGACTCAGATCTATTTGGCTCTGACATATCTATTTGAAATAGGGCTGATATAGCCATTATTCAAACACATATGTTAAAGGTTCATGATAGTATGAAATATAATATCATACCTACCCCCCCACTGCATGGTATACATGGTTTTGCTCATAAACAGTGATATACATTTACAATATTAAGGATATTGTGAAGGGGTTTGACCTGACATATGTTCATGTTAATGAATTAATTTCTGCTCACATTAAGGAAGCAGATGAGCATCACATAGCTAGAAAGGTCCTTTGCACTGCCTATGACTATTATGTTCTTACAACCCTTTGGTTATCTGTTCCGGGATCTGGAATTAGAACATACCCTTGATCTCATACATGACAGATGTATGGGTCTGTGGCATTGCCACATTTTGCACTTCTATTGCATGTGTTAGCAAATGTTTATTGGAATCTAGCACTATCCCCTTGTCAATGGCAAGGAGCCTTGGATATGTCACCACACACACCAGTATTGCTACATGTTTTGAAACTTATTCCTGCACAATCCAGGAAGCCTTGTTTGTGACTCTCACAGTTTCATTGCCACATTTTTATCTGGCAACATCCATCTCTGATCGTCTGGCAACTGTCCATTCTATTGATCATCTTGATGGGAACTTTTATTGTGAAAAGTTTGAAACTATCTTCTTTCCTTGTTTACCATGAGGTCTTGGAATCGTGACTGACTCTGAACATTGAATGTCATACCTGAAAGGAACATCACCTTTCATGAAGATGTGACATCTTCCAACTTGTCTTACCAACTTGTGAATGCAGGCCTAATAACTGAAATTGGGCATCCACTTGTGAACTTTCAAATAAACTGTATTCAGTCCAGCCAATTAAGATTCTACAATCAAGCTCATTGTTATGCATACTATGAAGCAAGTCTGGTGTAGGGGCAGTCCCCTAACTCAGCAAGAAGACTCTTCTTCATTTGATCTACAATCAAGAAATCCATTTTCTTCACTGCTTGTTTATCAAGCCTGTCTGGCACCTCATACAAGCTGAGTACTGTCATAAACCTTTACGCTTTGTGCAGCCGTCTGATCATCTTCAGCTGAACACTGTTGCTATTCCATTGTAAAACTCAATGTGCGATCTAATGCACCTCCTGCTGAGGCCTCTGAAAATACTGCTGCCTCCAGAACATTTGGATCAACCTTTGGAAAATCTGAATGCTTCATATTTGAACTATGAATCTTCATCTCACACTTGAAGAAACCTTGGATTTATCCCTGGAACTGTTCGTAGTTTATGCCTTGTGGACATTGACATTGTGTGTACTGTTCAACTCAGCAACTGAAATATGCCATCCTTTAAGGTGGTATATTCTGCTGATGTGGAACATTGTGTGGCGACCAACTATACATTCTTCTGATATGGACTAAAGGTTATGCAAGTGAAGTTTTCTAACTTCCATTTTTCCTCCCTAAACAGGTAATAGGTTATACGGTAATACACCTGTTCCCATCCCGGAACCAGAGATCATTAAGTCTAGTCCTATCTTGATGCTCTATCTCAATCTTTACTTATTTTTAATATCCATGCAGGCAATTTAAGTTTGTCTCTTCAATTTCTTCCCAATAGGACAGATATACATCTGATACATATCAGTATTTACTGATTGTTTTGATATTGGAAAACCTCATTGTGAAGTTTGATTCTAAATGTTTATAGTAATATAAGGTTTACTAACATTTTCCCTTATAATTACATTTTGTTGTTTAAGGAAATCCCTGAAACACCACCATGACCAGTTTAGCTTCCTCTATCAGGCTTGTGCCTCGGCCCTGTAGATGAATGGTGCCTAACTGCCGTCTTTTTGTTGTATTGCCACTTTTGCAATTAGGGCAACACAGAGGGGACTGTTACCCTGGGTTATGCCCCCTATCATCCCACATACACCTCACATACACCTCACACTGCATTCCTGGTCTATTGTACTGTGATACTGCTATTTTGCACTAGCGTATAGATATAGGCACAGATCATATAAGCATGAGTGCCAGGAATGTGCTTTGCTGCTAAGATATGCTAATATTGATCATGCATGATTCATTATACCTCACTATAATACATTTATCTAGATTATTGTATACTTATATTCTCATATAATTATATATAGTGTGTGTTTAACACTCAGGCAGATATGCCACGTGTAATAGAACCCTGTCAGCAGTTTTCTTTGTCTGAGCAAGCTGACACAGACAGAAAGCTTTTGTTATTTCTCTATGTCCTATTCTGTGCGTAAGCAAGAAATGCCACATGTAGTTTGAACCCATCAACATTTCTTTTGTCCAAGCTAAAATGCTAATGGAAGCATATTCTGTCTGATATGATATTCATTAGTAATTCTATCTCCTAAGTCATTCTCCAATGGAGAATGACTTAGGACCAATACATGTTGTTTCTCGTATCTGTAACTATGAGGTAATCTCTGTTGTTATGCTGTTATCTGTAGTATATAATCGTCTGCAACCCACTGCAGCTTCTCTAGAGGATTAGTACTCTCTAGAAAGGTGGAGAGCTGGAGCACGGGGACAGAAAACAAGATCTTAGAGAACCTAAGATCTACAATCCTGGAGATTATGCACATTCTTACAGGAGAGTTGTGAGAAACGCATCTCCCTTGTGTTTTTCTTTGTTACATGCTTGGTGTAAGTAGTATAATAAACTTTATTATTACTCCTTGCTTATTTATGAATGTTTTTTGGCAGACTCCGAGACACAAGAATCTGCATTATTATTATTATTTACCCTACACACCAAGAGTGTTTAGGCAACACCCCAAGAGTCGACAGGATTTTCCCCCTTCGAACACTTATATGGATGCCGGGTACTTTTACCAATGTCAGGGATGCCCCTGTGTCCCTTAACCCTTGTATCTGTACACCATTCACTGTGACTGGGCCCCTAGACTTGATCTGGGAGGACTGGGAAGGCAAGCACACCACCCCGGGAACTCCCATAGTGGATTACGTCCTTAAGTTTAGGAAAAGGCTGAAAGAGCTTATGGTGACAGCCCAGAGCAACTTGGAAGCTGTGCAACAGAAACAAAAAGTGTGATATGACCACAGAGCCAGAGCTCGCTTGTACATGGTGGGTCAGGAAGTCATGGTCCTTATTCCAGTCCAGAAAGACAAGCTGCAGGCTGAGTGGGCAGGACCATACTAAGTAGTTAGGAAGGTAAATGACATGAAGTATATCATACAGTTACCTGACAGAAGACAGACAGAAAAGATGTATCATGTCAACATGATGAAACCGTATGCTAATAGGGCTGACATGGTGTTAGCAGTATGTAGTTCTGGGGAGGGGATGGATGAAGGAGAACCCATTCTGGACTTGCTGGAAGAAAGCAAGTGGGAGTACTGTGGAGGCAGTTAAATTGTCTCCCCATCTGGCCCCAGACAAGATCCAGGAAGTAAGGGAGGTTTTAGCAGACTTTGCCCCCTTGTTTAGAGCCAAGCCTGGACTAACCCCCTTAGCGGCACATGATGTGGAGATAGGGACACAGACACCTGTAAGTGTGTGGGTTCAATAACAGACACCAGTCACAGAATGAAGTGCATAAAAAATGCTGGTATAGCATTTATCATTTTATTTTCAAAGAAATAAACTTTTTTAAAAAAATTATTTCCAGAAAAGAAATGTTAACTTTCACCAAAAGAAAAGTAAACAAAAACCCAGGCAAGTCTTGAAGTCGGATTCCCTGCTCTTCTCTGTATCCAGCGCTTTTTCAATCTGGTGTGTAGGCACTCACACCACCTTTTCTTCACCTGGCCAGAAGGTACTGACCAGTCTCCTTCCTCTCCCTATCTGATAAGGTCTTCTGGTGGAGGCTTTATATAGTAATCAAAAGGGGCAGGGTTTAGAATTGGACCCCTCTCCTCTATGACATCATTTTCCCCAGTTTCTATAAAGGCAGCCATTTCATGGGCTGCCAGCCCTATAGTAAGAGCTTCCCAGGTTAACCTTGAGCAGGTAAATAACATTTTGTATATAAACAGCATAATATGTACAGAAAGAAAACATGTGGTTAATTATTAAAAAGAATCTAGAATTGTTACCAAGAAAAACAGATGAGGGGCACACTCCCTATCTGTCCTCTTGTAAGGATCTAGATTCTTTCATATTTTTAAACAGATTTTATGTTATAATGCAATAACAGAATGAAAGCTAATATTTTATTTAATCAACACAGTAATCTCCTGCATGTCTATGCTACACTTTTAGCTACATGAGCCTTTAAGTGTGATTTTAGAAGGGTTTCCATTCCTTCTTCTATTTTCTCGATGGCTGCAAATTTCAGCTGACAGCTGTTCATATGTTTCAGCATTCAACGTGCATGAGGGCATAATCTCTGAATAATGACAGCTCTTTTAAGAATATGTGGGGACACTGCAGGGCTTTCTTCTTTATGACCTCAGTTTCCTTGCATTAATTCAGCTTCTTTTCCTTGTCTCCAGGGAGCGAACACCAGAACAGGACTTTGGGGTTCCTTAGGATGTAATGTAGCACTGCTCCCTAGCAACTGCACACAGTTGCATCTTTTTGGCTTTTCCTTCAACCGCATAGTTGCTCCTGGTCTGTATAGCAACATGCGGTTTGTGAATTCTTCTTCCAGTTGCTATTTTTGGTTAACCCTTCCTGCTCGATTGTGCACAGGGTCCACTGCGAGTGTGTGCACATAGGCATCACGAACGTGTGCACACTTCGCTTGGGGATTGCTGCAACTGAAATTCTTAGTGCTAAGTGCTTCTTCCAAAGAAAACAACATTTCTACTCCATATTTATACACAGAGCCCTCTAAAATTGTGTAGGGGGGCCTTTTACAATGAACGTACTGCTTGTCTTTTTATTTTAATCACTACATTTGCTGATGATACATTGGTAGCCACAGACATTGCCAGCTATTTCCAGATATTTCGCAAAATTTCTGAAGAGTTTCTCTCTGCTGCCCCTACTATTTAAATGCAAAAAGCATCAGATATTTCTGAAAATATCACAGACATTTCAGGAAATAGCTGGCAGTGTCTGTGGCTACTACTGTAGGCACGTAGAAACATAGAAACATAGAAGTTGACGGCAGATAAGGGCAAATACTGTTTGTTTAAAGCCCTATACCATACCCAGCTACTTTACTGCTATCAAGATATGAATGCTTAATGTGGAGAACAAGGGATAGTAAAGTTTTAAGAATTGCCAGGTTGGCCACGCTGACAAGAAATTTAGGATAGATAGGAATTGTAGGAGAAAATAGGATAGAGTGAAAATTGAAAAGGAAAAAAGGGGGGATATCTTGATACTTTTGCTTTTGCATAACAGGACCCTCTTACAATGCCCATATGGTGGACAGCATATTGAGTGTTAGAGGCTGTCCAAAAGGACATTAGGAGGGAGGTGGAGGAAATGCTGGATTTAGGGGTAATTCAGAGATCCCACAGCCTCTGGACCTCACCTGTAGTCCTTGTGCCCAAGCCAGATGGCTCTACTCATTTCTGTGTGGACTGTTGTGGACTGAATGCAGTCACAAGGTCAGATACCCACTCGATGCCCTGGACGGATGAACTCCTGGACAAGTTGGGAGGGGTGACCTACCTTACGACTATTGACTGACCAAGGGGTATTGGTAGGTAGAGTTAATGGACAGAGCTAGGGAGAGATCAGCCTTCATCACTCCTATAGGCTTATTTGAATTTAAAGTAATGCCTTTCGGAATGAAGAACGCCCTGGCCACTTTCCAAAGGTTGGTGAACCAGGTGTTAAATGGTGCTGAGGAGTATGCTGTGGTGTACCTGGATGACATTGCCATCTTTAGTGCCAGCTAGGAGGAACAGCTGTCCCACTTTAGGGAAGTGCTGGGCAGGATACAGAGGGCCGGGCTCACAGTCAAAACTGAGAATTGCCAGGTGGCCATGGCTGAAGTGGCTTACCTCGGGCATGTTGTAGGCCGGGGACAGCTCCGTCCTAACCAAACAAAAATAGAGGTGATCAAGGCATGGCCCAGACCAGAAATGCAGAAGCGGGTCAGGAGTTTTCTAGGGACAGCAGGGTACTATAGGAAATTTGTACCCAATTACGGTGCCTTGGCTGCTCCCCTATCTGACCTGGTAAGGAAAAGGATGCCTAAGAAAATTACCTAGGAATCAGCCTGTGAAAATGCCTTTACCAGACTGAAAGAGGCACTATGCAGTGCTCCTATATTGACAAGTCCTGACTATAGTAGACCCTTTATAGTTC
Organism: Neoceratodus forsteri; assembly: GCA_016271365.2. Lineage (NCBI taxonomy): Eukaryota > Metazoa > Chordata > Ceratodontiformes > Ceratodontidae > Neoceratodus > Neoceratodus forsteri. The sequence continues at coordinate 744,939,873 of CM057449.1, forward strand.
AGACTGATGCCTCAGATATGGTAATTGGGGCAGTACTGAGTCAGACATCCAACCAAGTGAAAGATCACCCAGTAGTGTACCTGAGTAAAAAGTTGCTTCCCAGGGAGCAGGCATACTCTGCTGTGGAAAAAGAGTGTCTTGCCATAGTGTGGGCCCTAAAGAAGTTAGAGCCATACTTATATGGGCAGCTTTTTGTGGTACAAACTGACCACAACCCCCTGGTTTGGCTGATGCAAATGGGAAAAACTAATGGTAGACTGTTAAGATGGAGTCTTGACTTACAAGGGTATGACATGACAATCTTACATAGGGCTGGAGCTACCAATGAGAAAAGCAATGGCCTTTCACGTGTTTATGAGGAATGAAATGACTTGGGAAGCTCATCCCATGCAGGGGATACAGCCCCCAAATTCAGTCTAGGTGGGAAGGATTGTGATGCTTGGCTAGCTAGTTATGATTGTTCTTTGATATTTGTAATATAAAAATGTAGTGTGTGATTGTCTCCATAAGGCAGTTGTGCTACCCCCCCAGGATTTAGTGGGAATACAGGATATATTAACCTGAAACCAGGAGGTAATTAAAAAGACTAGAGAGCCTTAATTAAGGGTCTCCTGTTTATCTGATTTAATTGGAGCTGACCAGCTGCCAGGAAATAGGGATCGAAAACCTTTATGACGTTTTAGAGAAAAAAAACATTTTTATACCATGGTGTGAAAAGTCATAAAAATCCTTAGATGTGCCATGGGAAGAGGAAATGCTCACAATCAAAGAGGGAATGTTAATTAAGGAGTCATATTGGGAAATGCGTTTTTGCTGATGTCATCTTATTTAATATACCTCCTGATAGGATATCCTGTTTTTGTATTTTTTTTATATTCTAAAAGGAGGAGCTAGATGACCTCATAGAAGAGGTGGAAACACAGAGTTTTTAAACTGTATACTATATTGAACTAGTCACATTTTTTGGACTCTTAAGAAACAACATCTAACTTTAAGCACTGTGTAGAGGTATACATCAGATAGAAAAGTCTAACTGTATGTTGGTAGGAATTTGTATGTAATTTTCTTTGTTTTAAGAGATTGAATGCTTTGTGATATATTGTTCTGTGTTTACATTTTACATATTGTTATCCATTTTTAAGTAAATATATATTAAAAAAGACTGCCTGGGTGTGTCTTTGAAGTTCATTTTTTCATGTGATGTATGGAGGTTTAAGACTGACAGTTGTTCATAAGCTTAATGGTGTTACCAAACTGGGAAAAGGTAAGAATATACCTAAGGTGTTTTATAGAGTTTTAAGGGTTTATTTTGGATACCTGGTTAGGTGCCCTTAGGCAAAAGGTATCTGACATCCCCTCTGAAGAGCAGATTATCTGAGCTTGTACATTTGGGTATGTTAGCATAAGGTTCACAGTTTGAATCTCCCCAGAACTTGAGACCAAAGGTGATTTGGACCCACAAGCAGACAGGAGGGTTACCCTGTTCTGTTACCTGTTCACAATACTGCGCTTGGAGGTTGGCATTGTGGGAGCAGAGGGTCTGATCTGCTGAGCGTTTGTGACAATGTTTACCTTCTGTCATGGAGTGTTTGTTAAAAAGGAAGACTGAGCAGTGCAGTAATACTGTGCTAACTGCTAATCACCATGGGCTGGATATTCAGACGGTGCTGGGCACTGACGCAAGCCTGGGTGCAGTGCAACTGGACTGCGCCGGGGCCAGGACCAGGCAATATTCAATGGTGATGCACCATGGCTCAGCACTGTTGAATATGGCACGGAAGGCACACATACTGCACATGGTGCAGTGGCACTGCACCAGTGAAAGACACAGAGAGGGAGCACAGGGATGCACCAGTGCAAGTGCAGTTGCGCTAGGCGCATCACCCATGATATTCAGCTGGGGGCATGCAAATGAGACCATAATATATGCTAAGCACAAATGGGGCCATTTGCATGTCATTATGGCCCCATTTGCATGAGTTGTGCTGGGTTCTGGTGAAGTGCACCTGGAATCCTGTGAAGCTGCTGCCGTTGGGGGTCAGCACCCTGGTGGGCTATTGCAGCCCCCCCCACTCCCGTATGCCCGATCATGGGGATCTGTATAATAGAAAGTAAACCTGGTGGTCTAGCAGTCCCCCCATGCCCGATCGTGGGCATCTGTATGAAAGAAAGTAAACCTGGTGGTCTAGTGGTCCCCCCATGCCCGATCGTGGGCAGTTGTAATTAACAAAGAGGTACCAAGTGGTTTAGCAGTACCCCCCTGTACCCCCGATCATGGGCTGTCGTATAGCTCAAAACATACCTGGTGGTCCAGTGGTATCCTCCAACCCACCCACCCATGGAGTGCTCCCAGCCACCCAGCACCCCCCATCATCAGCAGGCAGCAGCACCCCACCCACATTCCACCCAGTTGCCCACCAAATGACAGTGTACAGTATCATCTGTATGCCTATTGGTGCACAGTGTGGACTATTTGTGCAGAGACTACATTGAAGACATAGACCAGACATGAATGAATGTGTTCATCCACATATCTGGTCCTGTGTAGTACAGTATGGTCTGCAAGCCCGTTGGTCCACACTGTGAACCAATAGGCGTATGGATCATACTGTACACTGTCATTCGGTGGGTAGCCAGGCGGTATGCGGGTTGGGTGTTGCCGCCTGCCAGTGACAGGGGGGTGCTGGGTAGTCGGGGGCCCTCTGTGGCTGGGTGGGGAAGGAGGTACCACTGGACCATCAGGTACATCTTGATCTATACGACAGCCCATGATCGGGCATGGGGGGGATTGCTAGAGCACCAGGTTTACTTTATTTCATTCAAATGCCCACGATCGGGCATGGGGGGGACCACTAGACCACCAGATGCTTCTTTAATATTTCCAACTGCCCATGATTGGGCGTACGGAGGGGGAAGGAGTCCACTAAACCACCAGACATATGTACACATCTACTACTTCCCACGATCAGGCATTGGGATTGGTGTGTGCACACTACTGCCCACAATCGGGCATGCAGGGTAGGGGGGGCACTGGACAACCAGGGGGACAGGGTGCTTGTGGATGGTGGTCCTGCTGGGCGGGTGGCCACCTACGGCTGGTGGCTGTTGTGTTGCACCTAGCAATACATCCACCCGCCTGAGGGTGGCCAGCATTTGAGCCTTTTTTTTTCATGGTCAGCTTTGCACACCAGTGTGCAGTGCATGTAGCAGTTGCGCCAGTGTATGCGCCATGCATCCCGGGCTGAATATCAAGATGTGCTGAATATGCATGGGCACGCCCCCTGCATCTGCACTGCTTACATTAACAATGTGCCCCGGCACATCAGATGTTGCACCGCACAACATTCCCCTTTGAATATCTTGCTGGGGTACATTGGGGGTTTGTGCATGGTGCAACTCTGTTGCGCCAAGTGCAACCCCTTTGAATATCCGTGCCCATGTGTGCAGTGTAATGTCCTGTGTGTGCAGATACTGTCCAGCTTCTTGCAAACATACATATGATGACTTGTTCCAGTGTTTATGGTATAAAGAATAAAGGTAAGCCTATAAAATGTATATTTTATTTCTACCATCATCATCAGCGGACAAAGTCATATAATATGTTTTCAGAGGTCTCGGTGCAGTCGGTAGGCAGTGTGCACCTTAGTCACAGTCCACACATGAGTTTTAGGAAATCATAGTACTGCTTACTCCTGCTTTTCAACAAACCCTGCTCCACAGACATGAAATATTACTGAGGTACCCAAAATATTTAATGGTGTACAGACATTATAAAGTCAGAATATATAACAGATCCAGTCCTCTGCCACCACACTGTACTACCACTGGGGCTGGGTCATGTTCTGGTGTAGAGCAACTTGCTACAAAACTGCCACTGCCGGTCTAAACTAGAAAGACATCACTTAGTTCTGAACCAAAAAATACAAAGAAGAAATGTGGTAGCACAGTGTGGTGGCAGTGGACAGTGTTACATGCAGTGAGCAGACACAGTCACCAGAATTAATGTGCATCCGCAGAATGCTACTGTCTTGTCTCCAGAAAATTCCCCAGTCTTGACAAAGTGAAATGTGAGCATAACAACAAATACAAAGCCTCCCAGAATTAGTGACACACTCAGTGTTGCGTGTAGTGGGCACACACAGTCACCAGAATCAATGTACATCCCCAGAATGCTACTGTCTTGTCTCCAGAAAACTCCCCAGTCCTGGCAAAGAGAAAAGTGAGCATAACAACAAACGCTGCTGCTGTTGGAATTAGATGTAATGCTGCTGTTGATTGACCTGTCTCTGATGTGATGATACACAGTGTCTTTCCAAGCAGTGTGAAGGAATGATAACCTGACCATTGAGTTTACCATCCAAAATGATGACACTGAGAATGCTGTTGGTTGCCCAAAGTGTGCTGCAGTCACCTCAACAGGAAGGATGCCCTTTGTGTGTACACTAATACTACCCTTGGTAAGTTGATCAATGTACCTTTCTGGTACCATCATTGTTTTATACAGACAGAACCTGACCTTAACTGTGATATATATATATATATATATATATATATATATATATATATATATATATATATATATATATATATATATATATATATATATATATATATATATATATATATATATATATATATATATATATATATATATATGTCTATATATATATATATTTGTTTTTTGGGGGGGTTCTACATATATATATACTTGTAATCATGTATTGTTTTGTGTCACAAGTCACACAGAGTTGGTGTGTGCATTTCTGTGCTTGATGAGAAATTGTGGCATTGGAATACTCTCAAGCTAGTGAAGATAAGTATTTTTTATTGGGGGGATTCTCATTTGTTTTATTGTTTGGTTAATTCTTCATACATTTTATATGCACCCTTCTCCAGTCCAGTAATGATGGTTATGGTCATCATCAGTTCATACTACTTGTTGCATGTCTGCCGGCATGGGGGGTATGATGTTAAACAAATTATTTGGATAAGGCAAGTATGACACCACAAAGCATCAGAAAGTTTCCTACAAAAAGAAATTAAGGCTTATTAGTACTTGATTGCAGAGAACAGACAGAGAACAGCAAGAGGAAGGAACTGCTGTAATAACTATACTTCTCTTCTGGGACTAAAGAACTAGAACTCTACTACTGGGACATTCAATTTAGGGTAAAAAAAAAGAGTATGTTTATCTGAGTTGGCTGAAGTGAATTGTTATCTGTGCAGTTTTCTAGGTGTTTGTCTCAGTTGGCTGAAGGGAATTGTTATATGTGCAATTAACTAGGTGTAGAAAGAGCTATAAAGTAGGGGGAGTGGCTTGGCTAGAAGGAAGCCAGGTAAAAGCCAGATTTAAAAACTGCCCTAGATAGCTTCTGTCAGAGAACAGGCAGAGAACAGCAACAGGAGGAGCTGCTGTTAAAACTATACTTCTCTACTGGGACTATATTGCCCTCCTCCACCCTAAGTGAGTTCTACTTATATAGGCACAGGATTTGACTGACAACAGAAACTTCCTGTTTGGGAGCAGGAAGTGAGTGATCACCATACCTCTCAACCTCTTGCCTCATGAATCAGGGACAAGGCTTAAAAACATCAGGGACAAAGACCCCAAATGAGGGACACATCTTAAAAATGTGTACTATTCACTCAGAAAGCTGATAGAGTGAAAGGATTTGTGTTAAGATGCATTTTCTAACGAAAACAAAGTTTGTAACTTTAATGTTTGACATTATTTTGTGCTTTTAATCACCACTGTTCTGTTACAAAAACACAAATTTTAAGAGGGACAGAGGAAAATTCTGAGGCAAAATCAGGGACGTCCCTGAAAATCAGGGACAGTTGAGAGGTATGGTGATCACAAAACCACAAAAGACTCACCATCCTAGAAGGAAAAGAGTAGCTCTTCATCACCCCCTAGCTGCTGGAGGTCTGACTCTGAGCAAGTAAAGAGATTACTGAGAAATATAGGAACTTCTTGTCTCAGAACAGGAAGATCAGGAGCTTAAAGGGCACAGAGGCAGTAAGTAAGTAGGGAGAAAAAAAATAAAAAATAAATAAATAAATAAACAGAGGAAAGAGTAAGTATTCAGAACAACAGCAAAGGGGACAGAAATAAGACATGATGGGAGTGGTGCAGTGCAGTGGCTGTGGAGCAGCAGTCTTCCGGGAGACATTCTGGAGGATGCGGTGTTGTCCCATCTGTAGGCACCTCTCTGGGCTGAGGGAGCAGGTTGCTCATCTCCAGGCTGAGTTGGCCAGGATTTAGGGGAACTCCTCTCCCACCCAGGAACTACCGGGACCACTGCCATTGCCTCAGAGGTTGCCAAGAAACAGGAGCAGTTGGACCACAGTGGGCTCAGGGAGGGTGAGGGTGGTGGAACAGAGGTGCATCCCTCTAGTTATACCTCTCCACAATCCATATGGTGTTCTGGCAAAGTGTGGTTCCTCTATGGAGGCACCCACAGTGAAGACCAAGGAGGATGCTGGGAACCTCCACAATGGAGACCCACAGGAGGGTGGCATGGGGCTCCATAGGGGAAGGAAACAACTCCTGGTGGGGGACTCCATTGTTAGCAGGTAGAACTGGGGGAGGAAGAGGAGAGGGAGGTAAGGTGCCTGCCTGGTGTCATGGCTTTGAGGGACAGGGAGCAAATCCTCAGGATCGCTGGAGCAGCTGCATGGCTGAGGGAGTTGGATGTCATTGTCCACCGAGGGACAAATGACCTAGCTGAGAAAGGGATCAGAGCAGTGCAGAAAGAGTTTGTGGAGTTGGGGAGGGGCCTTAGACAAGTAGCACGCACGGTTACCTTCTCGGAGGTGCTGCCTGTCTATGGCAAGGGTGAGGCTAGGGTGCTCCACACCATGGGATTCAATCAGTGGTTGAAAAACTGGTGCAGAGCTCAGAGGTTTAGCTTCACTGGGGACTGGGGGCCCACCTGGAGTGATGCAGGCCTATACTGGTGTGATGATCTGCATCTGTCCAGGAGGGGAACCAGGATCCTAGGTGATAGGTTTAAATGCTTCATTGGCAAGCATTTCAACTAGCTGGGGGGGGGGGCACTGAAAAGGATCAGGGAAATCCTAGCCTCCCCAATAAATCAGGTTAGTAAGTGAGGTAAACCCCAAGATACAGACGTCGATAGGGAGATGGGAAAGGTAAATGGAGAAAACAACAAAGGCAATAAGGACAGGGATGGGGCAAAAAGGGGTAAGGCCATCAAGAAACGGAGGGTAATGAGTACCAATGCCCGTAGTCTGGGAACAAGCTCCCTGAACTTGTGGCCTTGATGTAAGAGGGATGCCTGGATATTGTGGCAGTCACAGAAACATGGTACACAGAGAACCATGACTGGGATGTTAACATACCAGGGTACACGACCTACAGGAGAGACAGGTAGGAGAGAAGAGGGGGAGGAGTAGCTCTCTATGTAAGGGAAGGGATAAAAGCAATGGAACAAAGGAGTAAACAGAGAGGAGAGGAGGCACTGTGGGTCACCTTAGAGACTGGAAATGGCACCACAATCCGCACAGAGGTTGTATACAGACCCCCATCTCAGGGGGAGGGAATGGATAAGAATATGATAGAAGGCATCCTTAGGATGGCAGAGCAAGGGGAGATACTGTTGATGGGGGAACCGAATATGTCAAATGTTAACTGGAGCACTTTTGCTGCAGCCACATCCAAGAGCAGGGCCATTCTCGATGCCCTACAGGTGGAATGCCTCAGACAGGTAGTTTTGGAACCCACTCATGAGGGAGCAATCTTAGACCTCATACTCTCAAATGGGGACTGTGAGAGGATCTCAGATCTAGAAGTGGGTAGCCATCTGGGAACAAGTGACCACCAAACAGTGTGGTTCATGATAAACTCAGCTAGAGTCAAGCCATAAAAAAGTGAGGGTACTGGACTTCAGGAGGGCTAACGTTGGCAAGATGGGAGAGTGCCTTAGAAAAGCACTAGCAAACAGGCAAGAAGGAGGGGTAGAACAACAATGGAGAAACATCAAAACTGCCATCACAGAGGTAACAAGCCTTTGTGTGAAGCAAAGAAACAAATCAAAATTAAAAAAAAAGCTACTATGGTTCTCAAAAGAGGTGTCGGGGAAAGTTAGTGAGAAAAAGATAGCATTTAGGAAGTATAAGGAAACACAGAAGGAGCAGGACAGAGAACTGTACCAGTTAAGGCAGAAGGAAGCAGGGAGGGAAGTCAGAATAGCAAAGGCCCAAACTGAGGAAAAGATAGCCAACTCGGTTAAGAAGGGGGGTAAAACCTTTTACTGGTACATCAGGGAGCATAGAAAGACAAAGGGAGGGATAGTGAGGCTGAATAGAATGGACGGTGGGTGGGCAGAGAGGGACAATGAAAAAGCAGAGATACTGAACGAATACATATGCTCAGTATTCACAAAACAGGAGGAGGGGGAGGTACATAATCCAATTAAAAGAAACACTCAGGATAGATGGGTCGAACCCAGTCCTTTCACAGAAGAAAGGGTTCTGAAAGAACTCCTTAAAATGAAGGTGGACAAAGCAATGCGGCCTGACGGGATTCACCCCAGAATTCTAAAAGAATTAAAGGGAGAACTAGTGACACCACTGACTACCCTTTTTAACAAATCATGGGAGGATGGTGTGGTACCTGAGGACTGGAGGAAGGTTGACGTGATTCCCCTTCACAAAAGTGGGAGCAAGACAGAGGCAGGAAACTACAGACCTGTCAGTTTGACCTCTGTGGTAGGGAAAGTGATGGAATCACTTCTGAAGGAAAGAATTATTGAGTACCTAGAGGTCAGTGGGGCACAGGACCCAAGGCAACATGGGTCCACAGCAGGAAGGTCATGTCACGAAGCTAATTGATTTCTTTGACTGGGTGACCAAAGTAGTAGACCAGGGAGAGGCTGTGGACATGGCCTTCCTAGACTTTAGCAAGGCATTTGACACAGTCCCACACAAAAGATTAATAAACAAATTAACCAGCCTGGGAGTGGGTCCCAGGGTGGTAGCCTGGGTAAAACATTGGCTGGACAACAGGACACAGAAGGTAATTGTAAACAGAGTCCACTCTGAAGAAAGGGGGGTTACTAGTGGGGTACTGCAGAGTTCAGTACTGGGTCCAATATTTTTTAATGTCTTTATAAGTAACATTGCAGAGGGACTGGAAGGAAAAGTATGCCTCTTTGCAGATGACACAAAGATCTGCAACATGGTTGATACACAAGGAGATGTGAAAAGGATGAGAAGGGACTAGGCAAGGTTGGAGGAATGTTCATAAGTATGACAGCTTGGATTCAGTGCAAAGAAGTGCAAAATAATGCACCTGGGAAAGAAAACCCAGGAAAGAGTACACAATGGGGAGGTAGTAACAACAACAAAATGGAAAGGGGCCTGGGGGTAATCATATCAGATGACCTTAAGGTTGGCAAGCAATGTGAGAAGGCAGTAGGGAGGGCTGGGGGATACTGGGAAGTATAGGGAGAGACATCACCAGCAGAAAACAGGAAGTTGTAATCCCTCTGTACAGACAGTTGGTGAGACCCCCATCTGGGGTACTGTGTCCAGTTCTGGAGACCCCATCTCCTTAAGGACATAGACAGGATGGAGGCAGTACAGAGGAGGGCCACTAAAATGGTGCAGGATCTGCAAGAGAAGCTATACAAGGAGAGACTAGAGGAGCTTAATATGTATACCCTTGAGGAAAGGAGGGATGGGGGACATGATAGAAACTTTTAAGTACCTCATTGGAATCAACAAAGTCCAAGAGGGTAGCATCTTTCAGAAAAAGAGATGAGCAAGAATAAGGGGACACAATTTGAAGATAGAGGGGGGACGGCTCAGGGACAATGTGAGGAGGTAGTTTTTCACAGAAAGGTTGGTGGACGCATGGAACAGCCTTCCTGAGGAGGTTGTGGGGTCTAAAACTGTGGGAGAATTCAAGAATGCATGGGGCAGACGTAAGGCAGTTCTTGTTGGGGGGGGTAGGAAGAAATAGGCTGTTAGTTAACTAGGATCTGCAGCTTATCCTGTAGGTAGGGAAATGGGCAGACTAGGTGGGCCAAGCGGTCCTTATGTGCCGACAAAGTCTATGTTTCTATGTAACACATTATGTTTAAAGTGTGGCTGCTCCACCCTGTCATATATGCTAATTAAGCTGTCCCACTGGAGCCACATGAAGACCAAATCATCACAATTACAAATTTAGTACCAGGATGTAATCAATACACTGTGTCAGTGTTCCTATGTCTTAACTCAAGCTACATTTTAAAACCAAATCTTGTCATGTCACGACCTGGATCAAACTTTTTTTCAACACTGGCATGGCTGCAGCAGCAATACCGTGTGTGATGTACATGATAAACATTATGTGACGTACATATCACCTACTTTATATGAATCGTCAGTTGGATTTGCACTCTTTTGAAAAAATGAACAACAAAAAAGGAACAGATGAAATAAAATTGGTATACTTACCGGTATGGATATTCTGCAAGTTGTTGTAGACAGTACTGCTGTACCATACAGTCCTTCAGCGAAGGAGATTAGTTTGTTAACCTGTAAAAAGAAAATAAGTTGACCGTGTTTGACCACTGCATCTAGGAAAAGCAGCAGGAAACATAACACAGCTAAAGGAAGTTCAATAGCTTGAAAAACATTAGTACACATACTCACTTTGAAGTATTGATAGTAAGAAGCCGTGTGCCTGTGGCTAAACATAGAACATAGAATTTGATGGCAGATAAGGACCGCTTGGCCCACCTAGTCTGCCCATGTCCCTACCTAATGGATAAGCTGCAGATCCTAGTTAACCAGCAGCCTACTTCTTCCTACCCCCACCCCTAGAATTGCCTTATGACTGTCCCATGCATGCTTGAATTCCACCACTGTTTTTGACTCCACAACCTCCTCCAGAAGGCCGTTCCTTGCATCCACAACCCTCTCTGTGAAAAAATACTTCCTTAAATTACCTCTGAGCTGCCCCATCTTCAAATTGTGCCCCCTTGTTCTTGCACACCTCTTTTTTTGAAATATGCTACCCTCTTAGACTTTGTTGATTCCCTTGAGGTTCTTGAAAGTTTCTATCATGTCCCCCCTCTCCCTCCTTTCCTCGAAGCTATACATATTAAGCTACTTAAGTCTCTCTTCATATGTCTTCCGGTGCAGACCCTGCACCATTTTAGTTGCCCTCATCTGGACAGCTTCCATCCTGTCTATGCCTTTGCGGAGATTGGGTCTCCAGAACTGCACGCAGTACTCCAGATGGGGTCTCACCTGTTGTCTGTACAGAGGGATAATAACATCTGTTTTCTACTGGTGATGCCTCTCCCTATGCATCCCAGTATCCCCCTAGCCCTCCTTCCTGCCCTCGCACATTGCTTGCCTACCTTTAGGTTATCTGATATGACTACCCCCAGGTCCCTTTCCATTTTTGTTGTTGTTAGTATCTCACCCCCCATTGTGTACTCTTCCCCTGGGTTTTTGTTTCCCAGGTGCATTACCTTGCACTTCTTAGCATTGAATCTAAGCTACCATACATTTGACCATTCCTCTAGCCTTGCCAAGTCCCTTCTCATCCTTTCCACCCCATCTTGTGCATCAACTCTGTTGCAGAATCTTTGTGTCATCTGCAAAGAGACATACTTTTCCTTCCAGTCCCTCTGCAATGTCACTTATAAAGATATTGAAGAGGACCGGTCCTAATACTGAACCCTGCGGTACCCCACTAGCAATCCCCCTTTCTTCAGAGTGGACTCCATTTACTCTTACTCTCTGTGTCCTGTTCTCCAGCCAATTCTTTACCCAGGCTGTCATCTTGGGACCCACTCCCAGGCTGGCTAACTTGTATATTAATCTTTTGTGTAGGGACTGTGTCAAATGCCTTGCTAAAGTCTAGGTAGGCCATGTCCACAGCCCCTCCCTGATCTACTACGTTGGTCATGCAGTCAAAGAAATCTATCAGATTTGTCTGGCATGACCTTCCCGCTGTGAATCCATGCTGCCTTGGGTCCTGTGCCCCACTGGCCTCTAGATACTCGACAATTCTTTCCTTCAGAAGTGATTCCATCATTTTCCCTGCCACTGAGGTTAAACTAACAGGTCTGTAGTTTCCTTCTTCTGCCTTGCTCCCACTTTTGTGAATGGGAATCACATCTGCCCTCCTCCAGTCCTCGGGTACCACCCCATCCTCCCATGATTTGTTAAAGAGGGTAGTCAGTGGTGTCACTAGTTCTCACCTTAGTTTTTAGAATTCTGGGATGAATCCCATCAGGCCCCATTGCTTTGTCCACCTTCAGTTTTAAGAGTTCTTTCAGAACCCTTTCTTCTGTAAATGGGCTGGTATCAACTTCTGTATCCAGAGTGTTTCTACTGTTTGTTTTGGTACCTCCCCTCTTCCTTTGTAAATACTGAGCAAAATATTTGTTTAGTATCTCTGCCTTCTCACAGTCACCCTCTGCCCACCCTCCTCCCCTTTATTAAGCCTCACTATCCCTCCCTTGGTCTTCCTTCGCTCCCTGATGTACCTATAAAAGGTTTTATCACCCTTCTTAACTGAGTTGGCTATCTTTTCCTTGGTTTGGGCCTTTGCTGTTCTGACTGCCTTCCCAGCTTCCTTTTGCTTTAACTGATACAGTTCTCTGTCCTGCTCCTTCTGTGATTCCTTCTACTTCCTGAATTCTTTCTTTTTCTCTTGAACCTTCACTGCCACTTCCTTTGAGAACGATAGTGGTTTCTTACATCATTTTGTTTTGTTTATTTGCTTCACACAAAGGCTTGTTACCTCTGTGATGGAAGTTTTATTATTCCCCATTGTTCTTCCACCCTTCCTTCCTGCCCATTTGCTAGTGCTTTCCTTAGGCACTCACCCATTTTGGCAAAGTCAGCCCTCCTAAAGTCCAGTACTTTTGCCTTTGTATGGCTTGACTCTATTGCTGTGTTTATTGTGAACCATACTGTTCGATGGTCGCTAGTTCCCAGATGGCTACCCACTTCTACGTCTGTGATCCTCTCTTCAACTCTGTTTGAGAGAACCAGGTCTAAGATTACTCCCTCTCGAGTGGGTTCCAATACTAGTTGTCTAAGGCATGCCCCCTGTAGGGCATCTAGAATAACCCCACTCTTTGAAGTGGCTGCTGCAACTGCACTCTAGTTAACATCTGGCATATTCAGATCACCCATCAGCAATATCTCCCCTTTTCCTGCCATTCTAAGTATACTTTCTATCATTTCCTTGTCCATTTCCTCCCCCTGAGAAGGGGGTCTGTATACAACCCCTGTGCGGATTGTGGTGCCATTGCCGGTCTCCAAATTTACCCATAGTGCTTCTTCTCCTCCCTGTTTACCCTTTTGTTCTGTTGCTTTGATTCCTTCCCTTATGTAAAGAGCTACTCCTCCTCCTATTTTACCCTCTCTGTCCCTCCTGTAGATAGTGTATCCTGGTATGTTTACATCCCAGTTATGATTTTGTTTGTACCATGTTTCTGTGACTGCCACGATAAGCAGATGTTCCTCCTCCATCAAGGCCACTAATTCAGGAAGCTTGTTACTCAGACTACAGGCATTGGTACTCATTGCTCTCCATTTTTTGATGGCTTTTCCTTCTGTTGCAGCATCCCCCACTGACCTTTCTACCTTGGTCTTTTTCTCATTTAGTACCCTGTTTTGTAGGGAGAGGCTGGGATTTTCCTGCTGCTTATCAGTGCCTCCCCCCTTGACTAGTTTAAAAGCTTGCCAATGAAGCATTTAAACCGATTGCTCAAAAGACTTGTTCCTTCCTGGACAGATGCAGACCATCCTGCCAGTATAGGCTGGTGTCCCTCCAGGTAGAGCCCCAGTCCCCAAATGAAGCCAAACCCCTGTGCTCCACACCATTTTTTCAACCATTCATTAAACTGCATGCTGCAAAGTACCCTCGCCTCACTCATGCCATTGACAGGCAGCACCTCTGAGAAGGATACTGTGTGTGCTACTTGTCTTAGGCCCCTCCCCAGTTCTACAAAGTCCTTCTGCACTGCTCTAATCTCATGCTGAGCCAAGTCATTTGTCCCTAGGTGGACAATGACGTCCAACCCAGACTCCCATGCAGCTGTTCTCGTGATCCTGAGGATGCGCTTCCTGTCCCTCCAAGCCATGGCACCAGGCAGGCACCTTACTTCAGTTTTCCCTGCTCCCCCCCAGTTCTATCCCCCCTAATAATTGAATCCCCTACCAGGAGCTGCTTTCTTTCTTTGTGGTGTCCCCTGCCTCCTTCCTGTGGGCCTAACTTGTGACAGTTGTCCTCAGCCTCCTTAGTCTCCTCTGTGGGTGCATCCATAGGGGATCTATGCTCCCCCAGAATGGTGTATGGATTGTGGAGTGGAACAACTGACTGGGTATGCCTCTTTTCCACCATCCTCACCCTCCCTGAGCCCACTGTGGTCCAACTGCTGTGCTTTCTTCGCAACCTCTGAGGTAGTGGTGGTGGTGGCTCTGGTGCTCCCTGGATGGGGGAGGTTCCCTTCCTATCCAGTGTGGCCTGGGGGGAAGGTTCCCTTACTACTGTCCAGTGTGGCCTGAAGATGGGCAACATCCTCCCTCAGGGCAGAGAGTTGTCTGCAAATAGGGCAGCAATTCAGCCTCCAGAAAGACTCCCGGAAGACTGCTGCCCCACTGCCATTACATTGCACTACTCCCCACATGTTTATCTACTTTTTTTGTGTGTGTGTGTGTGTGTGTGTGTGTGTGTGTGAGATTGGTTTGTTATATAGAAATATATATATTATACAATGTGTATGCTTATATTGTCAGTGCAGTGTGCTAGAGAGGATATGATAGTGATATGCACCTTGCACTCTTGAGGAAATTATGTCAGAACCCCAGGTGGTCTCCTCTCCGACTCCCTCTACCTTGACATGGCCAGTACACATAACGGAAAACATCTGCATAATGGTGGTGGTGGGTGGTGGTCATAGGCACAGGTTGACATCCCCTCTCACATTTTCCTGCATCTGGTGACAGTGGCTAACAGCAGTTTTATGGTGGTGGTTCAGGGGGGCACATGATGACATTTCCTCTCACATTTTCCTGCATCTGATGGCAGTGGCTAACAGCGGTTTTATGGTGTTCATTCCGGGGGGCACATGATGACATTCCCTCTCACATCTTCCTGCATCTGGTGGCAGTGGCTAACAGCGGTTTTATGGTGGTGGTCCAGGGGGGCACATGATGACATTCCCTCTCACATTTCCCTGCATCTGGTAGCAGTGGCTAACAGCGGTTTTATGGTGGTGATCCAGGGGTGCACATGATGATATTCCCTCTCACATTTTCCTGCATCTGGTGGCAGTGGCTAACAGCGGTTTTATGGTGGTGGTCCAAGGGGGCACATGATGACATTCCCTCTCACATTTTTCTGCATCTGGTGGCAGCAGCTAACAGCTGCAGCCTGCTACATCACATTCACTATCAATGTCAGATGCACATGGGTGGCGGGTGGGTTATGTTGTGCACTATGTTACAAATTTGACATATGGAAACTGAGTCACTCTGAGTGGGACACTGATTTAACTGTATGAAAAATAAAACATATACCACTGAAAAAATGTGACAGCCTTTTAACCACTTCACTTAAAACTTACCAACATCAACCTCATCATCATCCTCATACAGAAAGCTGCCCTTACAGTCATCAGTGTCTGAATTCTGACCACTGGGGAATTCTTTCTCCATCGTATCATCATCTATCTCAATGGTAGGCCATTTCATGCTGCCAGTGCCACCAGGATGGTCCATTTCTACAGCATTACCACAACCTTGACCATGTCGGGGAACGAATACTGAGGTTGCAGTTTGATCTGGTATGTGCCCCTCATTCATTTTTATGAATGTCAGCAAACTGACATTTGCAGGAGAGAGGTTTGTACAACAATCCTGAACTAATGCACCTGTTGAGCTGAATACCCTCTCTACGCTTACAATAAAGGGTGGGTATGTCAGGTACTTCAGTGCCACTGCGGTCAGCTCTGGACAGTCACTCACCTTTCCACTCCAGTATAAAAGGGGATCATCAATTATTGATAGATGCCTGTTTCCAGCCAAATATGAGTCAATCATTTGCTGTGCTGCACTAAGTCTGGTGGTTGATGCTGAATGCTCAAGATGTGCTGAAACATCTGCTCTATGTAATTTGTACTCAAAACTGTATTATCTGTGTAGAAATCATATGCTATGTTCTGTATTTCCAAATTCTGTACTTTAAATGTTGTTCTATATGCTTTGTACTGGGCCTAGGCCCCCAGGTCACATCTGGAATTGAGCATGTTGCTCAGTATGCCTTCCTGGTAAATCTTGTAAATAAATAAATTGTGCTTGAACAATGTCAGCATGTGTTTCAGCAACACACTGCTAGCACAGCCTCCAGAACCATCAAGACTATGCTGTAGATTCAGCAATGTCTGCCTCAACACCCGCAACAGTGGACTTCATTGGCTAATGGAGGCAGACTCGCCACTCTGTGGCTGTGTGGCATGTTCAAAAGGCCTCAACATTGTTATTACAGAGTCCATGAGGCACCACTGTTCAGTCGTGAGAGACATGGAGGCCCTGGAAGTGTCACGGCTAGTGTGCATGACAAGATTTTCAGAGATGGCTTTGTACTGTTCATACAACCTCTCTGCCATGTATAAAGTAGAGTTCCACCAGGTGACGACTTCCAGCTTGAGGTGGTGCTGCGGTAGGCTGTTCTGGATCTGCAACTGCCAAAGCTGGTCACAGGCCTTTGCAGATCATGAAAAGTGAGAACAGATACGATGTGCAACTGTCAGCATTTCCTTTATATCAGGGAGCTGCAGAAACTCCTGCACCACAAGATTTAAACAGCGGGCCATGCATGGAACCTGAACAAAGTCACCATTCATGATGCATTTAACCACATTTGACCCATTGTCACTTGCTATAAACCCAGCTCTTGGGGACAGGGGTTCAGCCACTCATCAATTTCAGTCAGTAGCAAGTCCAGCTTGTTTTCACCAGTGTGTGAATAGGTCTCACTGCGCATAGCAAGCGTTGCATGCTGTGGAATTCCTGGAAGATTGCTACCATGACAGTCCACCTTATTACACTGATTATTCACACTGTCACCAGCACAAACAACCCCTGTGCCCAAATGTGCAGTTATACACAAATATGAACTCCCCGCTGTTTCACCACTTGTCCACATATCTATACTTAAATGGATGGATGGAGAGGAGGAGTGTTGAAGGGCATGTCTTACAGAGTTGACCACAGTATGGTATAACTAGGGGACAGCACAGCATGGGTGGAAAAGTATGTCCTGGATGGGATATTCCATTTCGGACAGGCACGTGCCACAAACCACCAGAATCCAGAATTCTCCATGAAGGAGAAGGGCAAAAGATCAATTGCCAGCATTTCAGCTACAGCAGCATTACTTTCACGTGACACTGCATGATTGGGTGTGTTCTTCTGGTTACGGGCAAAAACACTCTGCAATATGGGCTGATGTACACGTTTTGCATGGAGTGTGACAAATGGCTCTGCTCTGTGAATGGACAGGGGTGTGTGAACATGTGATGAAGGGGGCTGCACAGGTGACAAACCCACAAATTAAGTTATTTCCCAGATTTATTCACAGGGGTTGATGTACCACTTGCACTAGATGTACTGCATTGACCACCACCACCACTGCTACTATCACCACCACTTGACAATATTTTAAAATCATTATCCTCCACCTCATCATGCCTGTAGTAATTCTCTGCTGTTTCTACTTGCTCTTGCAGTCATGGAAGGGGATAACATCCTCATTAAGGTTGATGACGAGGGAGTACACCCCCCTATGGCATTAGCAGCCATCTGGTGCCGGATCCACAGTACAATGTGCCTGTTCTTAAGATGTGTATGCTGGCCCCCGGTGCCAAGATGACTCCCCTTTTTACCTTGACTCACACGTGCATGGCAAAGCTGACAGTTAGCAACTGACTCATCGTTTGCATTTTGAACAAAAAAATCCTAAACAAGGGATTGTGATCCCCTACTTTTGACATGTCCCTGATACTGCTTATTGGACTCTGATTTTTGTGTCGCGTGGATGCATGTGCAAGAAACACATTGCATCACATTTTTTACAAGCAGGTTGTGGAGGCACAGCAGTGTTGTGCCAAATGGCAGCAGCCCATTCAGGGGCTGGTCTCTGCCTGGCCAATAGAGGAGCTTGCCCTGGATCACCACAATGGACAGGCAGGCCACTAGATCAAAGAAACTGAACTGCTGCAATCAGCGAGCACCCCATCAGTACACAATCAGCTGTTCGTACGCGGGGCCTCCCTGATTGCAGCAGCTAATTACACAGCTGCAAGCCACCGGCAACCCCCCTTAGTGTGTCTTCCTGGTGAAATACTTCAATAAGAAAAAAAAAATGAAGGGGTAACCCACTCCCTGTCAGCATAATGCCCCCCCAATTCCTCGTATGCCGAAGGGGGGGTGCCCAATCCCCCTCGGTTCTTGCCACCCCCCAAGCACATATACGTGCTGACAGGGATGCCCAATCTCCCTGTCGGCATGCCCGTTCCTCATTATTTTGCTAACGGGGGAACCCACTCTCCGTCGGCATAATGCTCCCCCTCCCCAACTTCTTGTGTGCCGAGGGGGGTGCCCAATCCCACTCAGCTCTTGTTCCCCCCCAGCACTTGATATGTGCCGATGGGGGTGCCCAATCCCCTGTTGGCTACAGCCCCCCAGCACTCAGGTGGCATGCTGGGAGCCCACCCCAGCGTGCCAAAATGAAATGTCCCTGTAAAAAAGAAAACCTCCCCCCGATGTTTTTTTTTTTTAACAGACCTGTAAAGTAGAAAATGGTCCTTTGTCAATTCCTGTGATCCCTCTCCCAACCCACACCCACCCTCTGTGTATCCCACCTCCCCACAACCCCCTCACCCCATACTTACCTACGGAGGTCAGCGCAACAATCTTTGATGGACTGGAAACATGTCTGCACTCTTGAAAGCCAACCGCGAACTGAAGAAATGCCAGTAAGCAGTATAATGGCATAAATATGTTTTTTTTCAACTTTGGTGCGTATCTCAGCCATTTTTGGGTCTTTTTTCACCAAATTTTCAAAAAGGGTTCTTGGGACTCCACTTCATGAATTCAATCACTGCCATTTTGTTATTCGGTCCCAAAAGGTGATTTCATAGTCATTGTGTGGAACCACCTTTTGGGACTGATTAACAAAATGACAATGTCACAGTTCATGAGGTAGGCCGCTAAAACCCTATGTTGAAAATTTGATGAAGCAAGACTTCACCAGTTTTTTTATATTTTCATTCCAGATTGTCAACATTTCCATTTTTAACACCTCCTCATGAACTGTCAATTTTCACATCCTGTTTGAAATGTGTTTTTGCACCTGTGGCACCAAATGCTGCAGCCGCTGTGCAAAATCACCTTTTGGCTAACGAACTGATAGTGTCTCTGTTCATGCAGAGGGATCACAAAAAGCTCATGTTGAAAACTTGGAGTAAAAATACCAAGAATTGCCCAGGGTGTTAGGGGTTTTGACCATAATGCCCTACCCTTTAGGGACTGACAGGTGTCAGAGATGTGACTTGGGATTGTCGACAGTAATGCTCATGCCAATCCACCCCCACCCGCACCATGCAGCCAGTGACAGGCATCAAGGTGCACCTTGGATTCTTTGGCCTCAGAATCCATCCCATTCTCCTGTACTACACCTATTTCAGCATATGTCCTCATGGAATGAGATGAGTGAAGCCTGAAAACCCAAGGCACACCCTGACACTTGTCAGTGTCTGCAGGGTAGAGTGAGGGGAAATGTCATGACTGTTATGGGCAATGACCCAAAGGCATACCCCAGTGTCTGCCCATCTCTGCGGGGTGGGGTTAACGTCAGTTCAGTACTTCACTGCCATTCCTATAATGGAAATTTACTCCCGACCAAGATTACCTCAGGCAACTTGACTATAACCGAAAAGATGGATATACTTGATGCACTCAATAACCAAATTTGCTACTGCAGGCATGGCATTTGATAACTCCCCTGAAAACATACTTCGCTCCCAGACTGCCAGCCAACTGCCTGAAACTCCGATAGCTTCACCGCCTTTCTCGCTTCAACCTGCCTTGCTGAAAGAGGTAGAGGACCTCTTGCTTCAGTTGGATACTAGAAAAAGTGCTGGGGCCAACAACCTTGACCCTTACTTCCTAAAAATTGCCTACCACGTACTAGCAATACCCGTCACCCACCTTTTTAACTTATCCCTGTCTCAGGGCACATTACCACCTATATGGAAGACAGCACATGTCATACCACTGTTCAAATCAGGTGACCCTGGTGATCTCAATAACTACAGGCCAATTTCTCTCCTTCTGGTCCTGTCCAAGCTCCTAGACAAAATTGTTAATGCACAGCTGAGGATTCACCTTGAGTCTAGGGAACTGATAAACCCTATGCAATCTGTATTCAGAGCTAAACACAGCACTATCTTAGCCCTCACCAAAGTTACTAATGATTGGCAGCATAATCTTAAGAGCAAAAACTTTATTTGTGCTGTTTTCCTTGATCTAAGCAAGGCTTTTGACACCGTCAACCATAGTCTGCTCCTCTCCTCCCTTCAAACCATAGATGTGGACCCCTCCTCTCTGTGCTGGTTTACTGACTATCTTACAGGGCGCCTTCAACAAGTTAAAGCCGAAGGAGGCCTGTCCCCCTTAAAAACTCTGCAAAGAGGGGTACCTCAAGGTTCTATATTAGGGCCCTTACTTTTTGCAATCTACATTAATAACAATGACTACTGTATAAAAGAAGCCAACATCCATCTGTTTGCAGATGATACCGTTCTCTACAAGAGTCACCCAACACCTGAAGCTGCCTGCAATGACCTACAGTCAGAATTCAACCTTTTGCAAGGCCAACTCCTCCAAAAAAAACTGCTTCTTGACGCCAAAAAAACTAAAGTGATGGTCCTCTCCCCTTTCATCCGTACAGCTAACCCTGTGTCCAGTGGGACAGTTCCCCAAATTACCACAGTTCTAGGTGAAAAACTAGAATCTGTTACAAAATTCAAGTATCTGGGAGTTTGGATAGACCAAAGACTCTCCTTCATTGAACATATCGAGGACTTGCTAAAACGACTTCGGCAAAGGCTTGGCCTGTTTTTTAGAATCAACCAATTTCTCACCAGAGATGCCAAGAAACAACAGGTCCAATCCATTTTCCTATCATTGGTTGATTACGCTGATTTCCTCTACAGACAATTCCCCAACTCTAACATGGCTAAACTGGACACACTCCACCATCAAGCACTGAGGTTTATAACGGGACTTCCCTTCGACACGAATTACTGCACCCTATATGCTGCAGTGGGGTGGACATCACTAAAGTTCAGGCACCACAGAAATGCTGCTCTCTGGACCTATAGAGCCACCTTACTATATCTCCTACTGTCTTCCCCTGAGTATAATTGGGAAATACGTGTTAAGAAGTTACTCAGCTATTACACTTAAAGCACCCAAAGCAAAATCCCGCTTCGGCAGGGCAGCTATAAGCTTCGTGATACCTACCTTATGAAACAATCTACAAAAAACCCTCAAATTAAGCACTCTAATCGGTGTAAATCCCTTCAAGACACTTTATTTCCATACAATCAGAGAAGTATGTAACTGCTTCACCCACTCAGACCCAATACCAGTGTCTGCACTGGTATATAGCTACGTCTGGACCCAATTTTAAGTACTAACCCCCCAGCTTGCTCCTCACAAGCCTAATTGTTCTCTCTCTTATCTCCCTGTCTTATCAACAGTAGGTCCGTCCATCCACTTATCCTTCCTTTCCCAACCTTAGATAGGAGCTCACTACGCCTGGGTTGTGACATCCTACCATGCCCCGTACTTTATAGCATTCAATCCCAGGGCTCACACATACTCCTTTTCTCCATCTACCTTCTCTATATCCCATTCTACCAACTCCTCTCTGTGCACCATGCCCTCCTAGCCTTTCTCCCCCTACCTCCCTCCCTTCCCCCCTACCTTCGCCTCTACCTGGTGTATATATTTTTTTTTCTTCCGTTACTTCCTCCTGCAACCTAAGATAACCTGCTTTATCTTCCTATAGACACTTCTATGTATATAAATACCCTGTAATCTGTACAATATATATATAATTCTATGTACATATGAACTTCTTTTTCTTCCTCTCTGTAAACAGTATTATCTGTATTGCCTTGTAAATACCTGTGTTGACCTGTATATACAATTGTTCATGCTCCAACCAGGTCCCTCTTGCAAATGAGCTTCTGCTCAATGATGAACGCCTGGTTAAATAAAGACTTGATTGATTGACTGACTGATAATGCATGGGCCCGATTCTCATAGGGGCCTGTGTCTGGCACAAGCTGTGGCAAACAGCACCTTGCACCAATGCCTGGTGCACCAGGAACCCTGCACCTGATTCAGGTACAGGAGGGGTCCAAGTGGCTAAGTCCCCATGCTTGCACTGACCAGAACCCTGCGGCAAACCCCTGATGCACTGCACAGGTCCACCGCAGGCCACCAGAGACTAACACAGGACCCCTGTCCTACTAGGTAATGGGCATATGGACCCAACCTGGTGGCTCGATGTCCCCCCACCATGTTTGGTGCAATTGGCGCCTGGCCACGGAGGTGAGTGGTGGAATGTGCTGGGCACTGGGGAGCAGTCTGGACTGGTGTACGGGGGGTTTGGGCACCACCTGCTGGGGCATGGGTGGGCACTGTGCCACCATACGTTGGTGCCATGGTAGCACTGATGGGGCAGGCATTGGGGATCAGAAGAGCCACATCAGGATGGAGGTACCAACACGGTGCATAGGTGGCATCAGGGAGCTGTGAGGGGTGCCACTGGACCACTAGGACAGGGGCCACACATACAGGCCAAATTTGTGAATCTCACGGAGGGCAATCATGGAAGCAATGTGCACCTTGGACCATAGCTGTTCACCATAGGCACCTTGCATCAGATGCAGGGCTTTGAGAGTCGGGGCCCCATCTGTCTAACTCCTGCACTTCCAGTGCTAATGCCAGCAAGCAACCATTCGGCATTAACAAATGCTTGTGTAGTAAGCTCTGGCCCGTAAGAGGATCACAGGTGACCAGTGGGGAAGCTCATTAATTAGGAATAGACTGCATATCCTTTTTAATGTCTTTATAAGTGGCATTGCAGAGGGACTGGAAGGAAAAGTGACACAAAGATCTGCAACAGGGTTGATACACAAAGAGGTGTGGAAAGGATGAGAAGGGACTTGGCAAGGTTGGAGGAATTGTCAGAAGTATGGCAGTTTGGATTCAGTGCAAAGAAGTGCAAAATAATGCACCTGGGAAACAAAAACCCAGGGGAAGATTACACAATGGGGGGTAGTAACAACAACAAAAATGGAAAGGAACCTGGGCGGTAATCATATCAGATGACCTTAAGGTTAGAAATCAATGTGAGAAGACAGTAGGAAGGGCTGGGGGGATACTGGGATGAATAGGGGAGAGGCATCAGCAGCAGAAAACAGGAACTTGTTACCCCTCTGTACAGACAGTTGGTGAGACCCCATCTGGAGTACTGTGTCCAGTTCTGGAGACCCCATCTCCACAAGGACATAGACAGGATGGAGGCAGTCCAGATGAGGGCAATTAAAATGGTGCAGGGTCTGCAAGAGAAGCCATACGAGAAGAGACTAAATGAGCTTAATATGCATACCCTTGAGGAAATGAGGGAGAAGGGGGACATGATAGAAACTTTTAAGTACCTCAGTGGAATCAACAAAGTCCAAGAGGGTAGCATCTTTCAGAAAAAGATGTGCAAGAACAAGGGGACACAATTTAAAGATAGAGGGGGGACAGCTCAGAGGCAATGTGAGGAAGTATTTTTTCACAGAGAGGGTGGTGAACACATGGAACAGCCTTCCTGAGGAGGCTGTGGGCTCTAAAACTGTGGGAGAATGCATGGGACAGACATAAGACAATTCTTGTGTGGGGTAGAAAGAAATAGGCTGTTGGTTAACTAGGATCTGCAGCTTATCCTGTAGGTAGGGAAATGGGCAGACTAGGTGGACCAAGTAGTCCTTATCTGCTGTCAATGTCTATGCTTCTATCTCTCCTGTCTGCAAGCTTAGCCCAGGCTAATGTACAAAGACTTTATCACATTTCTTATCAGTCTTTCTTAAACATGCTTTATCTGTTTAAAGGAGTGCTCCTGATTAGAGGCCAAAATCAAAAGCAAATAGTTATAGTAGCAGAGCCCTCCCACACACGCACATACACTTGCCCCAAAAAGCTGCTTACAAGCCTGCAATTCATTCAAATCAATTCCATTTTCTTACTTACTTGAGGTCCAATGCCAACAAGTATAAAATCACGTACCTAGGGCATAGGAACCCCGATGCTGGATATAGAATGGGGAGAGGTACCGATACAAACTAGACATGAAAGGGTCCTTGAGGTTATTATATCAGAGGACCTCAAGATGGCAGTACAGTGTGACAAGGCTATGGGCAGGGAAAATAGGATTCTGGGGTGCACAAGGAGTGGTATCTCCAGTAAGAGGAGGAGGGATGTTGTGCTGCCATGGTATCACTCCGTGGTATACCCCCAGCTGGAGCACTGTGTCCAGTTTTAGAGTCCACACTTCAGAAAGAACATAAGGTGGAGATTTTCCAGAGGAAGGCAAATAAAATAGTTAAGGATTTTCACAGGAATCCCTACAAGGAAAGGCAGAAGAATCTCAACATGTACACTCTGGAAGAGAGGAGGAGAATGAGAGGTGACAGGATCAAGACCTACAAAGTGCCTCACAGGGGTAAACAGGGTATAGTTGGGGAGTTTTCTTCAAATGAGGATGAGCACCTAAACCAAGGGACATACAATGAAGCTGGGGGGGGGGAGTTCAGGATAGATGTGAAGAAATATTTATGTACTGAAAGGGTGGTAGATGCCTTGAACAGACTGCCAGGAGAAGTGGCGGAAGCTAAAATGGTAGGGGGCATGAAGCATGCATGGGATAAACATAGGGGTATATTAGAAAAAGGGGAAGGGGGAGGTCAATGGAGATAGGGCTATGGAGGTGGAGTAGGTTCAAGTTCATTGCAGGAAAAATCCATTGAGCAAGCTTATTCACAAGGAGGTCCTGATGGACGCAGGCAGAATAAGACATGCAGTGAGATATGCAGGCAGGAGTTACAAGTAGGTAGAGAACACTTGGGCAGACTGGGTGGGCTGAGCGGTCCTTTTCTGCTGACAAATTCAATGTTTCTATGGCATCATGTGTTCATTCAGGTGCAGTGTTTGTTTAAAGTTGGGCCTACCATACATCCAGATGTACGGTACAGTAAATTACCAAATTAGATGCAGCCCACTTAGAGTACAATAAACAGAACCCCAGTGCTTCGAGAAGCCTATACTCTTTATAAGGCTGCTTTAAGAGCTACTGTTCTATTTGCAGTGTCAACACCAGTATGCTGATCTTAAAATCGATGCCATATCTGAATGAGTACCTGATTCTTGTTCACTCCATTTTTTCCCCACTTTGAAAGCTGCTTGTCCTGAGTTAGTTTTGGGCTGGCAGCACCTCGCCTGTGTTGGAAGATGATGAATAAGTGGCACTAAAAGATGCCAGACTTTACAGACTGTGAAGGCAGCTGCTCACCCACCATCTTGGCAAGAAGAAGGCTGCAGCTGTGGCACTGATGACTGTTGGGTTGTGGGGATGGGGGGCCAAAGGGGACAGACATAAGGAGATAAAATCATAATAAACATTGTGAGGCCTTCACCAGCTTTCCAAAACGCTTACCAGTAAAGAACACTCTATGAAGTTTTTCAAATGGCAACACAATCTGGTGAGCCCTCTGTCTGCCATCTGACACCAGGCATCAACCACCATAAAATTGCCTAAAGAAGGCAGTGTGGTTATGTGGTTACTTAAATACTGGAGATTACAGATTTATAAGAACAAAATAATATCACACAGAAGCTGGCACATGTGTCTGTAGCAGCTGTCTGCTGCTTCTCAGTAGTTATGCTTATACCCATGAGGTACTTGAATGTTTCTGTCATATCCCCTCTTTCCATCCTGTCTTCCAGTGAGTACATATTGAGGTCCCTTAATTTCTCTTCATCAGTCTTGTGTTGCAAGCTCTGTACTATCTCATTCGCCCTTCTCTGGACGATCTCTAGCCTGTTAATTTCCTTATGAAGGAGCAACCTCCAGAACTGCACACAGTAGTCCATGTGAGGCCAGACCATGGTTTTATATAATGGCATCACTACCTCCCTTCTTATGCTGGTGATACCCCTGCCTATGCACCCCAGCATGTCACTGGCCCTCCCAGCTGCCTTACCACTTTGACATTTTCAAGTAATCTGAAATAAGAACCCTCAGGTTCCTTTCCTCCTTTGTGATTGTCAGCAATCCCCCCCCCCATCCTGGAGCTTTCCCCAGGGTTTCTGTGTCCCAGGTGCATAATTTTGCACTTTTCTGAATTAAACTTCAGTTGCCAGTCCTCAGACCATTTTTCAAGCTTCCCCAGGTCCCTCCTCATTTTCTCCACCCCTTTGGGGTATCCACTGTGTTACAGATCTTGGTGTCATCTGCAAACAGGCAGAACTTTCACTTCAGCCCTTCTGCAATGTCACTAATGAAGACATTGAACAGGACTTGCCCCAGGACCAATCCCTTCGGCACCCCACTGGTCATCCCCTCTTCCCAGACTGCACCCCATTTACCACCATTCTCGGCCTCCTGTCTGTTAGCCAGTTTCTGACCTGTTTACCACCCTTTCCCCTATGCCCAGCCTACTTAGCTAGTTTATCAGCCTCCTATGTGGGACAGTGTCAAAGGCTTTGTTTAAATCAAGGTAGGCATTGTCCACTGTCCCACCCTGATTTACTTCCTTTGTCATTCAGTCAAAAAGATCAACCAGATTTGTGTGACATGACCTCCCCACTGTGAATCCATGTTGCCTATGGTCCTGGGGTCTGATGGCTTCAAGATGCCCCACTATCCTTTCTTTGTGTCTCCATGGTCTTCCCCACTACTGAGGTGATGCCGGCCAGCCTATAGTCCCCTGCCTTCTCCCAACTGTTGGATTTGTATAGAGGGACCACATGTACTGTCCTCCAATTCTCTGGTACCAGTCCTGTGTTGAATGACTCAGTGAACATGGCTGCCAGAGGTACTGCTATCTCCCTTCACAGTTCTTTTAATATCCTTGGGTATATGCTATCTGGTCCCATTGCTTTGTCCACCTTCAATTTAGTCACCTCCTGCAGGATTCTTCTGCCTGTGAATGGACTATTGTGCACCTCTTCATGCCTTTGCTACTGCTGTACTGCTGTGTCCCTTGCTCCTCTCCCTCTTCTGTGAATACTGAACAGAAAGACACAATGGATATCTTGGGCGGGGGCACATGACAGTTCTTAGGCATGGTACTATCACTTCTAAATACTGAAACAGCACATATTAGCAAGCAACATTCGGCATTGGCAAATGCTTGTTTAAGCCCTGAAATAGGGGGTGTGCTACATGTTTTTTCAGGCGGGACACACTTGGACTGCAACTGACTACCACGGCTACCTATGATTATTACTGGGTCAGCGTCATCATCATCAACATCAACTGGAACCGCTAAATCACAACTTTTTTCAGGAGGCGTGGATTTAACGTCAGCAGACCCAGACACAGCCACCTTGACTTTCTTTTTCTCCGGTTGCCAACAGGGGTCACTGACATCATCATCATATTCATCTACATCATCTGCATCCACATTTTCAGCTTGGATGCTGTCATATGGACTACATGTTGAAACCACAGCAACTTCGTGATCATCATTGTCATTACCACCCGATATTTTTGAATCACACTGTGAATCACTGCATGACAAAGGCACGACCTCCACCACAGTGGAAGAAATGTGACATTGTGCATTATCGTCGCCATGATCAGAATCATGTTCAACTACCATTGGGATATTACTGGGGAGTATGACATCATCTTCACTGCCACTCATTGCTTTAGACTCAACTATATTTTTTGACATGGTTAAATGGTCAGAAGTGGAACTTGAGGCAGCAATACTCATGCCAGCAGGAACTGCATTAACACCACCAGCTGGGACAACATCATCTCCTCCAACTATGAGTGAAGCTACAGATTGCACTGTAAAAAACATTGATGGAAAAATCCCTTTCTTCACAGTAGCTGTGCACTTCTGCGTACTACCACACCCACAGACAATCATACGCTTAGCAGCAGTGCCATATCCAGAAACAAGCTTTGCTTGCACGTCTCTTTGCGGACACCAAGAAAATTTTAAACCAATTTAAATTTCTGAACTTTCACTCTGGCCCGGTGGATGTAATGTGTGAAGCCAAAAAAAAAAACCCAGCAACAGTGGCTTGCAGTTGTAGATTGCAAACTTAAGCAGATGCAAAGGCAGGCACAGATAGATTAGATTGCACCGCACAATCAAGAAAAAGATGCAGACGCAAAGTCACAACAACACCTTAACCACTGCTGCTCAGAACAGTCACAATCCAAATCCAATATGGAAAAGAATGCCTTTTGCCAGTTGGGGGGGACAGTGCACTGCAGTAACAGTACAAGTCCAGTATACCACAATCCCGACCACAGACCAGTACAAAATCACACAGCTGCGGTGGATAGCAGGTTCACACTGTTGCAATTACTCTGCAGCACAATAAAAGATATCTGTGAACTGTGATTTGATGGCATATGTTACACCCACACACACCCACACACACACACACGTAATGCGTGGCAAATTGAAAACTTTGGTAATATAAGGAGATCTTTTCAACAAACTGTAATTATGCACTGTTGCAACAGAAAATTCAGGAAAAAAATGTCAAAAAAATGTTTTGCAATGAAAACTGATACTGTAGGGTATACCCTAAATGGAAACACAGTCACAAATGTGGACTACAGCAATAATACTGAAATGCAGGCTGATGACCAGTCAGTCGGGACCTTACTAGATTTGGGGGGTGGGCAGACTTTAGTGAAAGAATCACTTATGTGCTCACAAGTCTGTTCACAGCAGATGGAAACAAGGGATTCATGTACTCAGCGGAACCTTAAGAAGCTGTTCCTACAGTTAAAATGTATAATGGTAATTTACTCACCTGGTAACGGTGATTGTGGGGGTATACATCTCTGAGGCACTCCACCCTCCTTACACATGGGTTGTATGTACCTGATAGGTTGCTTGATGCACGTGTGACTTCAAAGAAGTCCGACCCCCTTTCCCTGTGATGCTGCCTCTCCAGGATCAGTTCGAATTCTTCCAAAGCTGTACTTAATCTGTAACCAATAACTCTTGACTTGTTAAGTAGGCAGCACAATGTTTCCTGATATGAATCGTAGTGTGTTAAATAAATTATAGTAGAGGCATTTGTTATGGTTTACCAAAAAAAAAATCTGTGGCCCCTGAGGGTCCTCTCTTTATTTCTTATTTATACAAATCTAACATTTCCGACCCATACGGCATGCTGATTGTTACATCTTAAAGCTCATCTTTGAGTCCTTTGTCTCTGACTGACTACCTGGGTGGGTTGTGAAGTGCCTCAGAGATGTATACCCCACAATCACCTTTACCAGGTGAGTAAACTACCATTGTGGGGGATAATTCTCTGAGGCACTCCACCCTCCTTACACATGGGTTCCGATGTAAAAAGCAGTACCCTAGTGAGAAGGGTGGGTAGTCAGTCCATTATGTGATGTTCGACCTTGCTGCTAATAATACTACTTAAGTAAAGTTAGTTTTTGCTTCCAGGGTTACAACTCCCCTTTAGTGTTTAGTGAATGTGTGTGTCGATGCCTATGTAGCAGCAGCACAAATTCTCTCTATTGTGGCCATGTTTCTCTCGGCCCATGATGTGGCTATTGCTGTGGTGGAATGGCCTTGATTTTTTTTTTTTTTGTGTATGATTTGAGGCCTTTTGTGCCTCTGTGATGGGAGACTTAAGCCAATATGCGCCATATGTCTACCGTTCTTGTGATGTAAGTTGACATTAGTCTCCTCATGACTAGCAGATGATGTTGAGGGTCCCTATCTACCTTGTCTGAAGGCATATAGACAGGTATTTTGATATCCTGTGTGGTGTGAAAAAATGTGCATATTTTAGGCAGAAAGGAAGGGATCAACTTTTAGTTGATCTTGTCCTCATGAAATACCAGATAAGGCAGTCTGTGGGATAATGCTTGTAGTTTGCTTATGCATCTAGCTGAACATATAAGGACCATAAGAGTTAAGTGTTTGCCCTTTGAGAGATAGTGACTCTAGAGGTTCAGATGGTGAGTTGGTCAATGCCCTGGGTTCTAAGTTGAGGTCCCAGGGAGTGGTCCATTGTTTTATCTTAGGATGTAGATTGGATCAATTGCTGCCACTTGCACTGTTAGGGATGCTGGAGATAGTCCTTTATCCGGACCTTGCTGAAGGATGACAAGTATGTTAGAGGTTGTATTAATTAATTTATTTTTATTAATTGATTAATTAATTTATTTATTTATTCCCCCTTTTCTTCTCACCATCTGTGGAATAATCTTGAATGTCTCTGATATTTTGAGGTAATGGGGTTTCACTCTCTCCTTTTCGGGAGACAGGCTGTTAGTCTGAGATTGTTCAGACTGAGGTGACATACAGTACCGGTCCCTGGTGAGAATATCTTCCCTGAATGGTAGTATCCATGGGTGGTCTAGTGCCATTGTCACAATCGTGGCGAACCATGTTCTCCTGGGCCAATGAGGGGTGATGATCATCACCCAGGTACTGGTACTGCATATCTTTTTCAGAACCTGTAGCATTGGTGGAAAGATGTAGGTTGATTAGAATGACCATGTAGCTGATAGTGCATCCACTCCCATGGATTTGTGATCCTTGAAGAGGGAGTAGACTCTGGGGCACTGATTGTTCTTGTTGGTGGCCATTAAGTTTATTTTTATTGGTTCCCAATGTCTGTTGATCATTTGGAATATGTTGGAATGAATCTCCCACTCTCCCAGATGTATTAACTGGCTACTTAGCCAATCTGCGGTGGTATTCAGCCTGCTTGCCAAGTGTATGGCTGATATGCTCAACGTGTTTTTTGTTTTGTTTTTTTGTGTCCAAGGAATGAAGTCTTGAGCCTCTCTTTGCATGGTTCTGCTCTTTGTTCCTCCTTGCCTGTTGACATAGGAGATGATAACCTGATTGCCCGAGCTCATGAAGCAATTTCCATTTTTTCTAACTAGCCTTGTGAATTGCAGTGGTGCACAGGACAGTGCCCTGATTTCCAGAATGTTTATGGCCATTTTTTTATTCTTGCATGTACCACTTTTCCCAGTGGAGTGGCCACTATGTAGAGGCTACTCAAGGGTGCATGGCATTATTAGCAGGCAAATCGCATGGGCAGTGTGCCATTAAGATGTGAGGATTAGCTTGGGTAGTGGGGTAGGAGTTGATATGACAAACCCCACCCTCGTCATTGTATTTCGCACTCATGGCTGCATCTGATCAAGCAAACACCATATGGATGTTAGTGTTTGTATAACCACTTCCAGCTCTGTTTCTAGATCGGAGTGTGTTTCTGAATCCAGCTATGGTGAGTGGGGTTCTGGCCCTGCTGGTACCTGACTTTATTTCACATGGTGTTTTACACTAATTGTACCTGCATCAGTTGATTGTTTTGGTGGGGAATTGTTGCTGTGTCTAAATCCTGGCCAGCGGAGGATTTGGGATTGCAGGTGGCATATCTGTTTGTGCCTTGTCTTTTGTGTTTTCATTGGTGTCCTCCCCAGCGTCCTTCTGGTCTAATGGCATGGGTGCATCTTTTGCATCTGATGCACACAGTATGCTTAGTTCTTGTAGGGCTGGCAGCACATTGCGTTGGCTGCTGCTGTTTGTTTTGGCCATTGTAGTAAGTTGAGAAAAGATGCGTAGAAAGAGTGGTGTTGGTGGGGGGGATTAGATATATTGTTTTATTTGTTTAACATTTCCCTTATTTTTTTCCCCTGTACAGTAATCAATAATGTTCTGTACCATACAGGCTATTGTGCCTGTGCATTAAAGTGTGCACTGTCCCTATAAATGTGGCTAGAGTGAGTGAGGGACTCAGTGTTATGCTGTCTTGCCCACCGCTGTGGTAACAATGCTGCCTCCAATGTATTTACCCCATTATTAATTGATTTTCAAATCATTGCCTGTATATTTAATTATTCGCATTGTGATCTGCAATTGCAGATCAGTTGGTGCTCTTAACCAATGCCCTCTGTGCTGGTTGGACATTTGTGAGCGTAGTTACGCTCTCCACAAGATGGCGGCAGTGACTGACAGTCAATCTACACTGTTTGGCGGCTGCCTACACCCTTAATCCTGCATAGATAAGGGGGGAGCGGAGAGCTTATCCGAGATCACAGCAGCAGGTCTCGTGATGATATTTGTCACAGCTGCCAATCTGGATAGGCAAGTTAGGTTAGTCCCTCAATGTTCCTCCTCCTCATGAGACCTGCTTTGTTTGTGGTGTTTGAGTTGGATAGATGATAGAGGAGTTTCCTCTACCTTTTGATAGAAAAAGGTGGTGAGTTTAAAAGACATAATGTGCCATAAAAACCTATTGAGAGCACGTCATTTTGAGGTGAGGCACAGAGGGACTGTGAAAATGATTCAGAAACTGTTGTGTAGTTATGTATTGAGTGAGCACTTCAGGTGCTACTATAATTGTAATGGGGAACTGTGGCACATTACTTAGTATTTTAGCAGTCCGGGATGCTGGCAGGGTACTCCTGATGTTCTAAGGTGTCACTTGCTCATTTAATAGTGGATAGACTCTGGAACTGCTGGCAAGGACGCCAGGTCATCCGGCACCTTAGTAAAGTGGTATGCTTGTTCTGGACAGCATGTAGGGGGGGACTCAAGAGTATATGCCCTTTTAAAGAATGAGAGCCTTTAATTATTTTGTAGCCCCTGATGTACTGCGCTCCTGTGGCTGTGGAATATATTTGGTCATCTGTGAAAGACCTCTGACAATACATGGCTCTGTTAGCATCCTTTAAATTTAGCATCCTTTAAATTTCAAAAATGTGATAAATTATGTTGTTCAAGCCTTTTTTTTTTATAAAATGAATGGGGCTAAGTCATGCATTCACATTAGTATGCATTACTTTGTCATACACAGTACATAGTAGCGGCTCCTTAATTAATATGTGACTGCGCCATTAAGAGAAGGAAACTGTGGATATCAGTAAAAGAAATGACTATTAAAGTACACTATTTCCCAAATAGTTATTTTATTGTAATCAAACCTCCTTGTATATTGACCCAATATAATACAGTACTAAGTTTTATTTATTTATTTTTTATTTTATATTTTATTTATTTATTTATTATGGCCCCTTTTGTATGCCTTGGTATTCTGTGGGATAATGTAGGCATGTGCCTTTAAGAGGGGGGGAGGTGGGCAGGATGTCTTCGCTAATTCTTGCGTTGGGTGTGGCAAGCTGAGGAAGAATCATCCGCATTGATTTTTTTTTTTTTGCTGTTTAAAATATGTTTCTTCAGTTGTCCTTCATGGTCAGTGTTAAAAGTTAGGGGACTTAGGCTTGAGAAGCTGTACTATTGCTAGCTCCATTCTCCATTGCAAGACAGCTTGGATTTAGTCAAGTCTTGTTTATCTTCTTCTGAGATGGTGGCCAAGATCTCGCGAGAGCTGGGAGCCAGTCAGCTTGCAGTTCTCATGGAGCAGGAAATTTGGAAACTATGAAGAAGCATGGGGGATGGTCATGCTGTGTGAGAAGCCATAAAATAACATTTGAGTGGCTCCATTTTGGTCCCTAGGGTGTTTTTGGATAGAAAATAACCTGAAATGGTTGCTGGTGCTTTTATTTACTGCCACAGAATTCAAGGAATGGCTGAATACAGCATGGGCATTTTAAGCACCTTCCAATGCAAGGAAACTTTTCTGGATGAGTTTGTGAGTACCCTTTTTACAAGTTAGTGATGTTAGTGGGTCACCATGTTCTTGCTGGTGAATAATACAACTCAGGAACCGCTTGGAAGGGGAACCAGGTTGATTATATATTATATTACCTCCTGTAAATCATTGCATAGATTCTGTGTTCTTTTATGTGGATCAGATATTGCTTTTAGCTCCTGGCACCACTAGCAGGGGTGTTCAGATAGCTATTAATCTTTATGCCTGTATGATGTGTTAATGTTCATAATTTGAATATTGTGCTAGCAATTTCTCAGCTAATATTTTTCTAGACAACTGATGCTAGTAGATGCTGTAGTGCTAACATTTCCAAGACTGCCAGTTTTGCAATTTTAAACAGTTGCATGTCTGCCCGAAACATACTCTGGAGCTGCTGTGTTGAAAAATTTTACAGTACATCTAAACACAGGTACTGCTACCAGGGGTACCAGTTTTATTTTGCAATAATGTCATCATTTATTGTCTGCCCCCAAGGATAATCAGTTACTGTGCCCAGTCATTCAGTCACTGTGTAGTTGAGTCAGGATCTTGCTAGGGAGAGGAAACATGCATCAACCAGAATCTTTTTGGATGGGCTAACTGCAAATGGACTGCACACCAGAGAAGCAGGCTTTCTTCCCCTAAAATGAGGGGTGTAATGTAGGAGCAATATTTTTTGCAGAAATCCACTCACAGATTACAAGGCAGCAGAGTAATGTGAGGCATCCCTGAGAAAACTACCCCATGGCTGCTAGCAGGAGTCGTAGGGGTTCTCTGCCCAGTACTATGCAGTAGTGGGTGCAGGAACTACATTGTGACCGCTAGCAGGGGTCACAGAAGCCTGCTCATATTTCTTTTCTCTTATCATCTTAGACTCACTAGCAGAGAGTCCAAGGAATAACCATGGAAGTATTTAGAAAATTTTTTTTTTCTTTTTTTTTCCCCTGAAAGTATTGTTGCTTGGTGTGCAGTGCAGAATAAGGTTAGGAGCTGTGAACTGGGAAGCAAGTAACTGATTACAAGGTATGATCTATACCTTAGATTGGGTACATTACAAGCTTATTTTGGCACATTGTAGTACAATGTTGCCTGCTTCCTGAGATAGCTAACTATTAGTCTTAAATAGCGACGCAAACACACCGTACAGACTGCAAGCTAGCTAGCTGATACTGCTGAATATAATTTTCCTTGTATTAGCGTAGTCTCTTACCTTTTCCTTGTATGTGAAATGTTGATTTTCTAGGGAGCTGATTTTGTGTGCAGCAACCTGTACCGATGCACATTGAGAACTGATCCTGGAGAGGCAGCATCACAGGGAAAGGGGGTCGGACTTCTTTGAAGTCACATGTGCATCAAGCAACCTATCAGGTGGACATAACCCATGTGTAAGGAGGGTGGAGTGCCTCAGAGATTATACCCCACAATGAGGAATGTGTGAAAGCTATTAGAATAGTTTTACAGGATGGTTGCTTTGAGAGCTGTGAAGTGATACATCTGCAGGCAGATAAGCCTAATCAAGTGACTGTCAGCTACTATGATGGGAAATTATTTTGATGGGGCTGGATTTCAAAACCTAAAAAAATACTAGTGAGGGTGTCCTCAGACCTGCAAAAAGTGATCCAGATGTCAAGAAGGAACCCAGATCCAGAAGAAACCAGTCAGCGAATAAAGGAATTCCCCAAGGTAAAGGTATTCTCAGAAACCAATGTCTCTGTAGAGAGGGAAGGAGTGACTTTGTAAAGTTTGAAAGATCCTTTCAGGAGGTTTTTATTGAAGAGGTGGGACTAGAACAAATGTTCCAAAGTTTGACCCTGATCTGCATACCTCTCAACTGCTATGAATTTTGCATAGTGCTATGATTTTAACACTCAAATTTACCCTCGCTCTACAAAGATTTATTCATGTTCTCAATAATGTTTAGACCTATTTCTGGACACACAAACTTTTAAATCGTTGAACTAACTTGATAGAAGCATTCCTTAACACTAAGTATATAGGACCCACTATTTGTAGATATATTATTCTTTAAAATAAGAAAGTGCTCCACATTCTGGACATTTGCTATGAATTTTGAAGGCCAGTGCTGTGATTTTAATGATGAGAGGTTGAGAGGTATACTGAACTGTCTGGTACAGAGGGTAAGCCATGACAATCTCATAGGCAGAAAAGGCAAGAAAAAAGTTTGGGAGCCCCACTCTCTGAGATAATAGTAGTTGGGGATCTTCACGATTCAGGTCCAGGTACTAGCTACATGATGCCAGTACAGATGCCCAAGCAGATAGAAGTTTATTTGGTCAGGTTAGCAACAGAAATTGTTATATTCAGGTTAGTCAAAGAGAAACCAAGTGAACTGCTGGAAATACAAGAACGGCTAAGAGACATTCAGATGGCATCTTTCAGGGTACTGGAACTAACAGAAAAGGGGAAGGCTGAAATTGTAGTCCCCAAATGAGAGACCGTGCAAGTGGAAATTGAAATGCCTAGGGTTACCATAGATATGTGATGAAGTATAGCAAAAACATGAAGAAATAGCTGAGTTAAGCGCTGGTTAGAGCAGACATGGCTGCAGCTGCACCTTTATAGCTCTCACTGAGCTTGCGGCAGAACAGTGTGCTGTGCCAAGATGGCCGCTGGAGCTTGCCCATGTGCACTGAGTTCCAGTGGCCATCTTGGCATGGTGGAATGTTCTACCATGAGCTCAGTGTGGAGGAAGTCTCACATGCACACTGAGCTCCGGCGGCCATGTTGGTTATGGCAGACTGTTGTACCATGAGCTCAGTGGCCATGCGCGAACAGAGGAGCACGTTTACTGACTGACCGGATTGTGCTGCAGCTCCAAATTTGTGCTGCGGTTGGAATCCAGTCAGTCATTTTCCAGCTGATTGCAACATGGCTGCAGGCTCCACCCACTGCAGCCATAAAAATGTATATTCCAGAGCAATACGGGACGAAATGCTGTTAGAGTGGGAACTTTTTCCGTCAGAAGTAAAAGTATTTGAGAGAAAAGTGGAGTCTCACCAGGCCACAGGGGAAAGATTAGAAAATCTTGCAGAGGTGATATAGCCAGTACAGAATACCTAAGTGAAGGCATAAAGACAAAACACTGAGCAGATAAAGGGCTCTGGAAAACCAGGAGGTCATTGGACCAGTGGGAAGCTAAAACCAGACCTCATTAGGAACCATGCTCAGAAAAATGCCATAAATGAGGAGACAGAGTTCACCTTTACAGAAGACCATATCAAAATCTCTACATAAGGCCTTGCCACAAATGTTGAAAATTAGTTCACTTCTCCAGAATGTTAAACAACCTTTACAGATGTCAGAGCAGGAGGGTTCAAAAACCCAGATGGTTTGCAAATGACTGACAAACTATCAGAAGGGGCATCACAGCACGTACCAACAGCAGGGAGTCAGGTAATAACCAAGTGACAGACAAGAGGTCTTCCTAGAGTTGAATGAAAAGTGGATGTACTGGTTAGAGTGGTACCTGAAAGCCAGACAAGAGTTTTACAGTGCTAAACAATGGTCAATGGTTAATGCAACCTGTCATGCCAAGGTTGGCTTCGGTGCTTCATTGTGCAGAATGTTTAGAAAGGAAGGAAGCCCAGTAACAACTACCCACTCAAGGTTATGGGCCAGGACTAGTTAATGAGGTAACTGACTTTTGTGCCTTTTCTCCTTGTAACTCCCCGCTTTCTGCCCCATTTAGGGGCATACATTTCGAATCACAGATGTTCCAGGCAGAAAAAGGGAGAGCACTCATAAGCACTAACATTTGAGACCTGTGCACATCCAAAACAGTAGGGAAACTGTTGATCTCCTATCTACTCAGCATCTTCAAGCTGTGCACTTTGCCTCCTCCACCTCTCTGCAGTTGATCTCCTCCCCAAAGCTGTCCACCAGCCAAAGACCTCCTTCTGTAACTCTGGAATCTCAGAAACCCCTTGCGGCCCCAGCCAGATTGGATCTAAATTTGGCCTCTGGAAAGCAACTCATGGAAAAATTAATTAGACTGCAAATACAGGGAAAAGTAGGATTTTATTTCATTTGCTTCCCCCCTACAGTCAAATAAGGCACAAACCACTGTTTCCTCCCCAAATCTGGCTTTTATTGTACACCTGTACTGCAAATGATTCCAGCAATACAGGGGTCACATACTTCATCAAAGAATGAATAAAGGCAGCTCATGGGGCTATTAACTTTTTACAATACTGGCTGGACAAAATAAGGCAACAGATACTGATGGATTCAGGCAGACATAAGCAAGGATTCTCCTCTGCCTACTACTCCTCTCAAGTGCTCCACCCGAGGACTTACTTGAACACAGATCCCCACAATCTCCTGGATTCTCTGGATGTAGTAATCCAACTTTCTATTTTTCTTTCCTACAGGTCACTTTTAAACTGGTGCTGGTCATCCCCCTTTTACTGTAGTGCGGGAAAACGAGCGGCTTTCCCCACCTGGACCCCTGGGCACTGGCCCAAACCACAGGGGCATCCAGGAATTTTCCTGATGACCCAGGCCCCGACCCTCCTTCAGTGCCTGCCACAGGCAACATCTGCCACTGTCACTCAGCTCTATCTCCATACCTGCCTTACCACACCATGGCCCCAATTCACTTCAGGGATTCCGCCGGTCTTACTCCCTCTGGGTCTCTGCCAGGTTAACATCCCTGCTTCACAGCCTCAGCTTGAATTAAGCTCCAGCACAGAGACCACCCTCGAAGGTCTGCCATTCTTTTGGCCTGTGTCTTGCCTGGACCTGACTGTACCGATGCCCCAGGACCTGTCCCTCCAAATAAGCCCCCTGTTTTGGGTGAAAGGCTCTCTGGCTCTCTCAACCCTCCCAGACCATCCTGTCACACCAGGTATGAGGTGAACTACTGTCACCGGTTCCCCTCCTGGGAGGGCCCTGTCACTGCCCTCCCAGCCCTGGTGACCTGGGAAACACACACAGACACACACACGGGATTCCTATGGGCTCCAACTCTCTCTGGGCTTGCAAAAGCCTCCTACTGCCCTAGCCCCATTGATGCAGGACCTGGTCACCTGTTTCCCCATGGAGCTCCATACCCCCACTCCTCTTTGACCACGGTGCATGGAAAAGCAGTGCTGATTGTACTTTTTTTGGGGGTTTCCCCCCTGGCCCTCCTGGACTGCCGAGCTCCCTCGCTCGCCCACCTTATCTGCTCCTGAACCTACTCTTCCAGCCTCCCCCCTCCAGCCCAGGCCTAATGCCCGGGCTGGAAAAGGACCCGATACTTCCTATCAGTCCCCTTATATACCCTCTGATCTACTCTCTGCTGCCATCTTGAGACATCCAGAGCAATATCCCCAGAGCACTAAACCCATTTCCTAGTTCTGAGGGAGGGGTAGGATGGGGAAAGGGGTCCCTAAAATTGGGAATATAAGCCTCTCTTTTACAGGGAGCTTACATCTTGAATACCATGTATGCATTGTGGGTAGCCTAAAGATTGGAAAAATGGCCTCCTTGTGTACAGAGAACCAAATGGTTGCCTGAACAGTATAACAACGACCCCGTTAAAAATATATGCTGACAACCCTCTCCCATGCAGAGAATGAGATTGAGTATGGCAGGGCTGCCCAAGGAAGCTGAAATTGATAGGGACCTGGATGTTATGAAGGAAATGTGTTCCTTGATAAATTGTTACACTGACTGCCCAAAACGTATAAAGAACAAATTGTGCAAATTTATGATGACAGATGTAAATATTCAGCACAACATAATACTGTACTGAAAGGAAATAATGTGGGAAGTGCCTCCAACATCCAAGGGGTTCTCACCGCATAAGATATTGCATAGTCAACTGTCCCACAGGATTGTTATCCTCATTATGGAGACAGTACAGGCACATAGGTCATGTAAGATACTGCAGTCTATTTTATGGAGGAGAGATGGACTGGACATAGTTTGCAGAGTTGCCAAAATAAACTGGACAACTACACAGTGCACTAGGGTGGTTCTGAAGCTTCATATGGGGGAATGCAGTATAGTACCTCATAGTTCTGGAAGAGTACTGAGCAAGGATCCCTTTTCTTTCCAAGAGGGGATAGTGCTGCTGGTTATTTTTGAACCTTCCTCAGGCATGGGTCTGAGCCAGGGGTGGGTATGTGACAGGGTATGTCTACCCTTTCTCCTCCCCTTTACTTTAAGAACCAGAGGGGGTTTTGTCAGGAGCTCTGGTGGAAGCCAAACCAGGATTTGGAAAATTGGCCTTTAAGAATATTGCAACAAAAAGATGGACTAAGAAGGAGTGGGTGAGTTTGAGGAGGAACAACTCCTAGGCTGAGGGGGAAGAGACTGATAGCACTGGTACAAACTGGACACCAGAGGTGAGGTAAATAGCAACATTACCACTTCTCTTGGGACAGTCCTGTTTGGCTATGGAGTATCTGAGGATTGCCATTTTGGAGTCTTGGATATTGTGGGAGAGCCAGAACTCCAAGATAACAAGGACATCCGGCTGGAGATTGACCATGAGGGGCTGCAGCTGATTCAGTTTCAGAATGGGGCAGTGAATGTTAAGGTGGAGAACCCACAGTCCTTTGGAAAATTCCACTAGAGAGGTGGAGGTGAAGCCAGCATAAAGCTCAGTGTTGCCTGCTACCAGAAGTAGAAAGGATACAAGGAGCTTAAGTGAACCATTTAGCTGTTTGGAGGGAGAGAAGGAGGTGGGCAAAGGACAGGGAAAAAATGGGAGGAAATGAAGAAGAGGCACCAGAGAGTTTCAAGGTGGAGCCAAGGAGCAGCTAGGAGACAGCACCCAGATGCCAGAGGAAATGGGTGAGAGAGGGAAGACAGGAGGAGGGGAAGGTTGGGGGAGGGTGAAGGGGTAAGGAGGAAGAGGGGAGAGAGATGAGGAGGAGAGCTAGATACTGATATACTGTAGCAGCATAGTTGATAAGCCTTGCAGTGGAGTAGGTACACTAGGTTCACTAGGTTAGCAAAAGCAAAAAAGGCGGAGGCCCATAAAATGCTCCTATTAAAAGAAGGAATAGAATTCCATGTTCCCATTTGTAGCAATGAAATTATCAAGACCCATTTTGAAGTTTTCTTTACACATGCTAGATATAACAGGAAAAGGGAGCTTATTCCAAAGATTAGCTGCCCTTATTGTATAAAAATATTTCCTAATATTTGTCCTATGTCTATATTCGATATTTAACTCAGTCATCAGCTTTGTATCATTTAAAATATCAAAATATAGTAGCATGTCACCCATATTCCTTCTATGCTTAAGACTGTGTAGCCCTAGTTTATTCAGCCATTTACTATAAGTCAGATCTTTTTTTTTTTTTTTAAGTGATATTTTTACCTCCCCTCACACTCCGGGGTCCACCTCTCCTTTGGGCCTCCTAGTGCTTCCATGCCTTGGCTGTCCTCTTCTGAAGCTCCTCCCACACACACATTGCAGCCAACACCCGATTTGGTCCTGACATATCCTATTGCCGTGCGGGTCCCCCTCCTCCAAGGGGGAAGGCACCGGGTGGCAGGGAACCCTGGCACACTATTTTTTCTATGATCCGGAGTCACTGCTGTGGTGGAGGATGCTCCCAGAGGTTCCGGGGAACATGGAGCACGGAGGCTGTCATCCGGTGCACCGGAGCTGTTTTTTCAGCATTTCTGGTTGTCCCTCCTGCGCCGCTGCATGTAGTACCCCCAGTCTCCACCAGGGGCCACTACTACAGCGGGGCTTCCCACCTACCCTCCCCAGAAGAGGAGCAATCCTTCGGATGCTCAATCCTCTTGTTCCCCAGCCAGCCCCCGATGACCTGAGTCCATTCCCGAACATGGGTCACCAGCGTGGTTGGAGGTGTGGTGTCCAGCACCTTAGCCCTCTGCGCCACCGGGCCGGCATATGTCAGATCTTTTAATGATTTGATCAATTTAGTGTATCTTCATTGGATTTTTTTCTAATTTATTGATATTAGTCTTTAAGTAGGGACTCCACAGTTGGCTGCCATAATCCAGAATTGGTCTAACATACAATACATATAATGGTAGCAGTACATCAGCATGCCTAGTTTTAATATTCCTTTTCATTGTGGCAATAGTTCTATTGGCTTTAGTAATAACTGCACTGCATTGTATTTTAAACATTAATTGGTTATCAATTTAAATTCCCAAGTCTTTTTCACAAGTTTTTTGATTAAATGGTAAGCCATCTAATGAGTATTAATGTCTCGAGTTTTTTTGCCCATATGTATGACAGCATTTTTCACTGTTTAGTTATATACCCCAACTTTTAGTCCAGTTAGTTATATTATCAATGTCATTTTGGAGAGCCACTATGTAATCAGTTTTGTTACTTAGGCCACGTAATTTGACAGCATTGGCATATTTTGTGATTATGTTTCTTATATTGTCATCCAGGTCAGCAATGAATATCTGAAAAATTAACAGACCCAATACTGAACCTTGTGGCACTCCACTAGTAATGTAACCCTCAGCGGAAAGGTGACCTTGAATTGAAACAGACTGTGATCTGTCCATTAACCAGTTAACAATCCACTTAAATATATATATATATATATATATAGTATCTTTGTAATTTCTTTTCTATGGCCCAATGTGGGACTCTATCAAAAGCCTTGCTGAAGTTGAACAGGAAAACATCCACCGGTGTGCCATTGTCCAACATTTTACTTACGTTGTTATAAAAACATAATAAATTTGTATTACAAGAGTGTCATTTTTTAAAACCATGTTATTATCTAATAAAGGATTTATGTTAAGTTGTTCTACCACTCTATTCTTGAGCAATGTTTGTAAGATGTTACATGGGATTGAAGTTAGACTAATTGGTCTATAGTTCCAGACATTAACTTTGTATCTGCTTTTAAAAATTGGAGTCACTCTTGAGTTTCTCCATTCTTTAGGTATTTGGCCTGAATTTAGTGACTTCTCATATATTTTAATGGCTGCCAAATATGGGCTTTCATTAATTTTAACATAGGTGGAGTTATCTCATCTGGACCTGGTGCACTGTGAACTCTTAAGTTATGTATCTCCTGTTCTGTTTCATCTTTTGTAATAACATGTGTTCCCATATGAGAATAAATTTTAGGCATCATGATGTTCTGTGGTTGTTCAGAGTAAACTGAACAAAATTAATCATTATATGCATTTGTAATAAGTGATGG
The DNA here is from genome assembly GCA_016271365.2 of Neoceratodus forsteri. Classification (NCBI taxonomy): domain Eukaryota; kingdom Metazoa; phylum Chordata; order Ceratodontiformes; family Ceratodontidae; genus Neoceratodus; species Neoceratodus forsteri. The sequence continues at coordinate 744,983,030 of CM057449.1, forward strand.
ATCAGTTATGCATTCCTCATCCTTAAAGATGGTACTTAATTCGATGTGTCCTTTTTTTAAAGAGTTTATATAACTAAAAAATTGTTTACTGTTTGACTTGGATGCATTTTTTGCTAAATTCAACTCAAACTTTTTTCTGTACTTTGTTAACTTTGTTTTTGCACTTACGCTGTAGTATTTTAAACTTAGACCCATGTGCCTCTGCCTTATTTTTTATGTTTACACTGTAGGCTTTATTTTTCCTTTTTATTAGTTTTAAGATGCCATTATTTAATCACTTTAGTCTTTGATCTTTATTGCTATACTTTTTTATACATCTTACATGTTTTGCCATGGTGCTATGTATTGTGTTTTTTATGAAATTCCGGATTTTGTCAATAGATTTCCCATCTAGTTTTTTATTCCAATCAATATTACTCAAATCAGTAACGGTGCCTTCCTTGTTTGCTGTGTTGTAAAGAAAGAACTCAGTACATCCCTTTATGGATAATGTTCTATTCTCAAGGTTAAAACAAACTGAGAGATGATCACTAGTCACATAGGGGTGATAGGGGTGCATTTTGATATAATCAGTTCCTCAGATATAAGCACCAGATCTAGAATATTGTTTAATCTTGTCGGAGTTGTAACACTCTGTGTTAAACTATTTTCTATGCAAAATTCAAGGAATCTCTTGCTTTGCATATTTTTTGCTGTTTTTTTCCACCCAATTATGTCGGGGAAATTAAAATCACCCACACTAGTACGACTGGACCTAGATGTAATGCAGTAACAATTTCTTCCATAATTAGATTATTCATAGCCTCTGTTGTATTAGGTGGTCTATAACACAATCCCATTATATATATATATATATATATATATTTTTTAACCAGGAGGGACACACTAAGCTGAAGCTTGTTTACAGGTGTGACATGGGAGCATGAGGAAGTTAAGTGAATTGCTTAGGGTCACACAGTATGCAAGTGGGGGCTGTGGGATTCAAACCCAGGTCTCCAGGTTTGCAGCTCAGGGCCTTAAACCTCTGCACTATACTGCCTCCTGTGTGTGTTGTTTAAAATTTGAATCCATACAGTTTCAGTTTCTGTATTTGTACTCTTGATGTTATTTGTAATGTCAATATACCTTACTTGGGATCTCAAGTAAATAGCAATTCCACCTCCCTTTTTATTCTCTCTATCTTTTCTAATAGTATTATAACCTGGAATATGAATTCCCCATTTATCATTATTATCCAGCCGTGTTTCTGTGACTAATGGCACGTCAATCTTTTCTGAAAAAAGTAGGACTTGAAGTTCATGAAATTTGTTTTTAAGAGTTCGGACATTACTAAGACCAGGAGCACTGGCCTGGACCAAACAGGGAGGCTGAGGAAAGTGTAAGTCAGACCCTAATGGAGAGACTGAAGGGAGCATAAGCCTGGCCCAGATAGGGAGACCAGGGCAAGCATAGGCAAGAACCAGATAGGGAGGCTAATGAGAGCATAGGTAAGAACCAGATAGGGAGGATAAGGAGAGCATAGGCAAGAACCAGATAGGGAGGCATGGGTGAGGAGGGTTTAGCACAAAGGGGAACCTAGTTGAGGATGAAACAGTGGACAATAATAAGCAGCCACAACAATAACAAAATAGGGGGCGATCAGTGATGCAGCCCATGCTCAATCAGCTATCTTCGAGCTCCCACTTCCCATCTTAATAATTACATAAAAAAAACTTACTTTTGTGAGTTTTAGCCGGGCACTTCAGACAGCATTGGAGAGGTGAAGCATCCAGGCTCCATATACTGTTCTTGCTCCTTCGATAAAGTGCACAGAATGGAAGTGGAGATGTGGTCAGCTTCAAACCGCCACATGCCACTGCATACCCCAGAAAAGATGCCAAAAAAGCCCAAGGTGCAGAAGACTACTCCACAGCAACAGGCTGCAGAGAGCTCGGATCAAACACCTTTAATGTTGGAACAATTCCTGGCTGAATTTTGGCCTTTTAAAGAGGAGCTTCATTCTCTGGTGACTGAAATCAAATTGGTCTCATCTGCGGTGGAAGAACTATCCCGACGGACGGGAGACAACAAGGCAAGGATCACCTTGGCGGAAAATGACTACAGGCCATAGATCCCACCATGGCTGCCTCCAGGTCATGCATCGGTAAGCTAGAAGTGAAGGTTGAGGACCTGGAAGGCAGAAGCAGGAGGAACAATGTTGTGCTTATTGGACTCCTGGAGAAAGAAGAAGGGGGAGACCCGGTGCAATTTATTTAAAAATTCCTGGCCAAAGTTGCAGGCCCATCACCTTTTGGATCAACCTACATCCTAGAGAGAGCTCACAGAGCACTTTGAACTATACCTCCTCCAGGGGCCCCACTATGCCCGATAATTTTCGAATTCTTAAATTATCAAGAAAAAAGACATGTGATGGCCAAAATGAAAGAACTGCAAGAGGTTCGCTGGAAAGGTTTAACTCTCTGGCTAACACAAGATTTACTGCACTCAGTCCAGCAGAGGAAGGCATCTTACCACCCCATCATTACCAAATTGCTGGCTGCCAATATCCGTTTTCGTAAGGGATATCCAGCTCATTTCCAGGTCATGATAGGAGGAAGCTGGGCATCGTTTGAGGACCCAAAGCAGGCTGAGGTTGCCCTAAAAGACTCTTTTCCAGATCTGTTTAAGGGCTGAAAGTCATGAAAGTGGTTAATGGAGGCTAATCAGCGATGTTACCTCAGTAGTAGCTGGTGACTTTTTTCCTGTTTTTCGTTGTCCTCTTTCTCACATGAGGATGTGAACTTTGAAGGGGACCTCCTTGGCTATCTACCTGGAGCCCACAGGCTAACTAACATTTAAAAGTTTTTTTTTTCCTTTTCTTCTCATTTCATGTTTGGTAAATAGTTAACAGGATTATCCTGGGCTCAACAGTTCATTTCTAGTTACCTGTGGGGGTAGACCCATAGGTTTTTGTATGATTAACTCTTACTTCAGTCCCCTAGAGCTTGGGGTATTACAGGGAAAGGCTTCGCAGCTGTACAGTCCTACTCATGAGCTGGGGTACAGGCCTTCCCAGGGATATTTTCTGGTCAGGGGCTTGTGTCATGGGTTCCCCAAGTGATTTGGACCCCCTATGTTGAGGGACTTCCTTTGAGTGTCTGAGGGTGCCTCACAGCCACCCACTGTTAAGCCCATTTATGCTCCTACCCTTGTTGGTCAGTTCAGTCACTACACGGCAATGCAGAAGGGGTGCCTGATCCTTGCCTGGCCAGACTTCTCATCGTTTTTTCTTTTTTCCTTTTCTGGAGTTGAGATCTTGGCCCCTTTTTGGGGGGTGCCTTACTGGGGTGGGCTATCTTTTGAGAGAATGGGGGTTTGGCTGTGTGGGCCCCTTCTCGCTTTACTGATGAGAGAGCAATAATTAGTTCAGAGGCTTTTATTTTTTTCCTTTCTCGGCATGGTCTGTTGAGGGATGGATGAGGGGAGCAGGAGTGACACTGCATGTTGTAGGTATATCCGCACAAGAAAGAAAATCTGTCGGGTGGGAGGGGGGCTGGGTATGGTTTGTACAGTAAGTTTGTTCATGTTGTAGTGGGGAGCTTGCTCAATTTTGGGGAAGGGGGAGTTATAAATGGGTGTGGGGGAGGCAGAGGGTGGGATCAGCTTGGCATCATAAGGGTAAGGTTACGGTTATGTTGGGGAAGCTTTTATGTTATTTACTGGGAAGGTTACAAAAAGTTTAACACTGTATGACATCTCCTAAAAAAGTCCTTTCATGGAATGTCAGGGGAGCTCTTCACAAGGTCAAGAGATAGAAGATTCTGAAGCACATCCACCTACTTCGGGGGCATTTCTCGTTCTTACAAGAAACCCACCTTCTAGAGATTGAGGGTAATTTATTCCGCATTGGTTGGATAGACATATTATTTCATACACTGAGTGGCTTCAGGACCTGCTCTTCAATCTTCGGGTGGAGCACCTTAAGGCCAGTTTATGGGGATCCTTAACCCGTTATAAAAAAATATGGGATGGTTTCATACCCTATACCTACTACAATCAGGATCTAGCTCAAGAAGCAGCCCTGAAAGGGGTGTTTGTGACCCTCCCTAACATAGTCTGCTATCATGGTTTGATTTACTTAGTTTGCAAATGTTATTTAACTTCATCTAGTATTTTGATGCCAAGCCAGATGGGATGGGGGGAGAGGGATGGGGGGGGGAACCTGACGTAGTGCAATTGTTATGTGATTTATGATGCTGTAACATGAGCCTGTCACGGTTTATGTAAAATTCAATAAAGTTTAAATTAAAAAAAAAATAAATAAATAAACGAAGCCCCTGAAAGTACCAAGTTGAAGTAGTGCAGTAAAAGGGTAGAGAAATCTAAGCAGCAATTAGACTTGTTACTTAGCAAAACTAGGGGGTGTAAAATGTAGTTTAGGGGAAGGCCCCTTATACACCACACAAAAGCTAGAAGGCATCTCCTTACAAATGAAGGTACATTTTTACAAATAGAACTAACCAAATTATGTACAGCAGTTACCAGGAGGACCTATGTTACTAATGCAGTATAAGAGAGTGCCCCTACAAATACCTCCAGTGAGGTACACTAACACTATAATATTTATACAGAATGTTAAAAAATTACAGAGTTCGGGGAGGGAGCTGGGCAGAGACCCCTGGTGTCCTAGCATTTCTCCTGTGGTGGCTTTGCTCAAGGACTCCTACTCTTTGTGTGACACTTATGCTGGGACAGCTCATGCAGGACCACAGAGTGACAAGACCAGGAAATAGATAAATCCTGCCTTGCCCTAAGCAGTAGTTGCACTGATCAGAGGGCAGGGAAGTCAGTGTAAGAGCAAGTCCTGCTAGGGCCACCCAGTGGTTCTTTGAAAGCATGCTGCACTTTGGAAGGTGAGCCCCGGGTTACCGGAATTGGGTGACCTGGCTGAGGAGTGCTCCCAAGGGGAACAGCAGCCCCCCACAGAGAGCCAGGGAGTTAGCATCCTCACATGGGATAGCATTAGCCCTGTGTGCACTGCTGCCATTGAGGTCACCAGAAACACCGGTCCAACATCATGGGAAGGTGGAAGGCTCAAGGGAGAAATGGCAAAAGAGATGCACCTTGATGGCCATGTTTGATGAGTCTCACTCTGTGTATCTTTCTGTCAGCTACAGTGGCAGCGGGAGCAGCAGTAGGGGCTTGGAGTAGATAAGGGGACTTGATGAAAGGTGAAAATGATGGTTGAAGAGTCAAAAAGCTCTATGGAAAAAAAAAAAGAGCAGCTCCTGATATTCTAAACGCTGGATATGTTCTGCGGAGCCTGGACAAACAAAAGCAGGCTCAAAACCCCTGAGCAGGACAGCAGCTGATGGCTGTGCTCCTTGTGGCATGGGGCTGATGGCATCTCTCCTGGCAAGGGGTGACTCCAGGGGGACTAGTACAAACTAGTCCCACCTTAGTGCAAGCGCTAGTTGCACTGGTTGGAGGGCAGGGAAGTCAGTGTGGGAGCAGCTTCTTCTTCTCTAAATGCTGTATATGTCCTGGGAAGTCTGGACAAAGAAAAGCAAGCTCACAACCCCTGAGTGGGTCAACAGGTGATGGCGACTCTCCTCGTGGTGTGGGGCTGATGACATCTCTTCTGGTGCTCAGTGGCTCCAAGAGGACTTGTACAAAATAGACCCGCCTTTCAGCAAGTGCTTATTGCTCTGATTGGAAGGCAGGGAAGTCAGTTTAAGAACAGCTCCTGCTGCTCCAAATCCTGTATATCTCCTGGGGAGCATGGACAAACAAAAGTAGTCTTGTGACCTCAGGGCAGGTTGGAATGTGATGGCGGCACTCCTCGTGGCATGGGGCTCATGGCTTCTCTCCTGACCAAATACTTTTCATAGTATTATAGTGAACCCTTAAAGAGACACTGATGCCATTTGAAAAATTATTTTTAGACATATTTCATCTGATATATTTATCTTTTCTATAGGTAGTGTCCTTTAGTTTCCTTATACATATGCACATTAATATTAGAACAGGATCATTGTCCCCTGGACTTCACCTACTATGGCAGCTTGTCTACACTTGACATTGTAAGTGCTTCATTGGATCATCATTTCAGCAGCAAAGCCTGATATCAAGAGCAGAGCACTACGATGTCAGGTGAAAATATGTAGACAAAGCTTTCCAAACCTAGACAACAGTGATCATGTTACATTGTTATAAAACAAGGTGGCATAAAATATAAAAATTCTAACTTATATGCAGAAATGTGCCTTTCTGTATTTTTCATATGTTGTTTCAAAGCGCTCCCTGTGGCGTCAGGGGCTTTTTAAGGCACTCTGTTTCTAACCAGTTGTGAGAATTTATAGCAGGTATAATGGGCTAGAAATATATAATATGTGAAATGGAAATATCTTTGGAGAAACTTTTACAAGACTTTGTCACAAAACAATGTCTCAGCTATAGTAAAGGGGACTGGTAGGTTACAGCAAAGATGTAAGCAATTTTCAGAAATGTTATTCTCATCTGCTATCTGATATACATCTGATATACAATGCTAAGGCATGTTTCAAGTATTAGGTCACCTTAACCTTCCAACACAGCTTTTGCAAGCAGATAATGCAATGCAGATGAATGTATATACTTTCCTTTTTGTCAGCAAATGGTATAGATTTACATGTCTCATGGGGACATTTTTAGGATTTTATTTAGAAATAAATCACTTTCCTGTGAAAAAAAGAGAGGAAACATGAAGGTGATGCATTCAACATCTATCTATTAAAAAAAATCTTAATTTGTATTTGACATTAGCTTAAGTTTATAAGCTGTGGTATGGATAGCATTCCTTCACTGGAATTGGGTTAGAGTTGACAAGATGAAAATAAGCAAATTATCACTACTGCCCCTAAATCTGATAGAAAGAATGCAAGTCATGTTTCTGCCTTTAGAACAGATACAGAAAAAATATTTTAAGCTGCTGACGTTAACAAAAGCAGACATTCATGGAACCCAGGGTGCAAAGCTGCATTACAAAGTGTATAGATTTTGGTTTAGTGTTTTCTAGGATGAACATCATTAGACCACGGCTCATTTACAGCGCTGTCCTGGACTGCACCAGCAGCGTTCGAAATGTAACTGTTATTATACAACATAACACAGCATAAAATGTAGGAATGGGAAATGTGGGGATACAGCTCTTACGGCATAATTCTCTCTTGTAATGGATTTTAAAACATTGCTGCAATGAACGTCAGCTGGTCGTAGTGACCAGTTGCAGTTGCACATTTTAAATAAAAAATCAGATCAATTCAAAGTTAGACTAATTTCATGCACAGCTTTTGTGAGAGAACTGTGAAGTGAAACTGGGTAGTTATGGCACCAAAACTGCAAGTAAGACAACATTCACACACTGGAAGGCAAAACAGGCCTGAAATATGAACTTATAATATACATTTCTTAAATAAATGTAAAGTAACAATTTATTGTCAACCTCCAGAATAAATTTTGTTCGGCTATTTTGTTTGAAGCACCCCCCCCACACACACCTTTCTGTTTTGTTTAATACCGTATTTATTAAGAAGACCTGCACAGTACATTGTACATGTAATAAGGATGCTTTATTTTAGAGCAATTACAGTGGCTTCTGGTCTTCAATTCATATTTAAGGCAGTCACTGTATGAAATATAAAGAAATGATTGGTCCACTGACATGCCCCTTCCTTTGACACAGCGCAGAGGGATGCTATACTCTGTAGCATTTTCCAAGACACATTTGTTTAATGTCTAGTAATTGACATATCCCAACTTATTTATATTGAAGCAGGGAGAGGAGGAGGAGGAGGAGAAGGAGCAAGGGGGCACAGCTCCGCAGTTCAGGTGTAATTATACTACCTTCCAGACCCTGGGGAAAATTTCTTGGAATGGGCTCGCCAACTGTTATATGGGTGGGAATCCTTAGACAAGCCTATGTTATGGTGCTTAGGGAACAAAAATTACACACCTTTCTGGATGATGAGGGAGAGGTAACCTGGTTTATTTTACAATACTCCGAAGTAATTATATCTAACCCAAGAGATACCCACATACTGCATATCTCATGCCACTGAGTCCTTGTAAACTGAGTCCTTGTACAGAGAATGAAAACCCTGCTGTACAGGGGGTAACGTCTTTCAGTATAAGAGTTGTACAAGGATGAAAGGGCACAACATGAGATTGGAGGGGGCAGGATAAGGGGAAATGTGAGGAAGTTTTTCTTCACAGAGAGGGTGGTGAATGCTTGGAATAGCCTGCCCCAGGAAGTGGTTGGTGCTAACAAAGTGGGAGGATTCAAACATGCATGGGACAGACATAAGTGAACCCTAGATGTGAGAAAAAGAGGCAAAGCCAATGACCAAGTAGGGTCAATGGCCACTGATGTAGGCAGGGAATACGGGCAGACTAGGTGGGCCTAGTGGTTCTTATCTGCCATCAACTAGTATGTTACTATGTTGTCACAGAATGACAAAAGTTTATGTATGAGAGCCTAACCCCAAAGATGACCCAGGTGCAGTATGTATCCAGGCCATGAGTCTAGGAGAGGTATGTGCCTTTGGTGCAAACCACACTCCCTAGATGGCTTTCACCATTCCTCCCTCACGCAGACGCTAGCACAGAGGGACTAGAGCCTATGTCTGAGGTGGTGCAGAGACTAATGGCATTGGCAGATCCTGTAACCCAAAGATCCCTTTCTTTGTGAAGAATGTGGACTTGTAGGAAAAACTGCCATATCTCACTATGGTTAGTTTACCCAAAAGAGAAAGAGTATAAAAATAAATTGCTGATCTACAGCGGGTGGGGACCAGCTGGCAGCGGGGTCAAACATTGCCTTGTTTGAGCACACTGGAGTCTTGAGGGACTTAGGCACTAGGCTGACTAGTGTTACTACAGCTTCCTGGGTGCATAATGCCTCCGCTCCTTATCCAATCCCAAAGATGCATAACAAGCACAGTGGCTAACATGAAGTCACATAACAAGCCCATGCCTCACCTCCAACCTGGACATGTGTGGAGACATGCAGAAGGCATAGCATTGGATTCAGACAGGGACACAAATCATGCTTTGTTAGTAGCCTGGAGTGCACATCCTGCACAGGGTACTCCATGACTTTTCCAAGCCCTCTGCATATTGGAAGGGGTGGAGAGATGTTTGTTGCTCGGACCCCTAAACATTTACTCAAGCAATATAAAACAGAACAACTGATAATGCATACAGTCTACTATATGTACTGTATGCAATAAAAAATAGCAAGTCTTAGCTTAAAGAAAGTTAAAGTCCTGTTTAAAAGGCAACTTTTGTTTTCTTGAAAACTTGTCAGCCTGCCTGCCAACACTCACACACATACACAGACACACACACACACACACACACCCTCCCACATGGGTTTTCATAACCATCATGCTTTGCAGAGTATAGGCTTTAGAGTGTATGTGTATATGGTTTGAAGAGAAGCACAGAAACCAAGCATTTTGGAAATTTGTTCTCCCCTGGTATCCTATATTGATTATACATATTGCTTTTCCTCCCAGCTGCCTTTCTGGAATGCTACACTACTTAGTTACTGCATGACAAGTTAAGTAAGCAATAACACACAACAGAGCATGCAGCTGTGGGGAAATTAGTGCATGCCCCACCCCATTGGAGGCCTGAGGCATCAGCTGAGTGTCCTTCAACGGGTGCATGTGGTAATTAGTCAAAAGCCGCAAACCCTGAAGAGTGTTACTGCACTTATAAAATGGGCCCCAAAATAACATCACTAGAAACTGCAAAGTTAGAATTAAAATGTTATTTTTTCAGCTCTCATTAGTTAACATGTATTACAGAGAAAGTAGCCCCCTGTTGCACAGATTACTTTAAGCAGACTGATATGAATAAGATAAAAGTAATGCATGACTTCAGAATATAATATATTAATTAATTAATTAATTAATTAATTTCATATCTCAGATTAACCATTTGAGCTCAGAGCTCTTTACTTAGGTCCCATGTTAGTACATTTAGAACAAGTAGGTGATTATACAGAGGATTGAGACAAACAAGGCAATAGAATTAGAATGAGAACATTTAGGTACATTTGGTCTTTTAACAAAGGAATGCAAAAATACAGCGAAAACTAAAACTGGAATAAATAAACACAGTCAGATACACACAGGAACAGACTAAATAACTATGCCCAACAGCGAGCCTGTTAGTTGTCATCAACACAAGGGCGGTTAGTGCATAGAAGTGCTGGAGAGGCGGGTGGGGGGTTGAGCCCCAGGTGTGGGGGAGAGAGAGAGAGGGGAGGGAGGGAGGGAGGAGAGAGAGTGAGAGAAAGAGAGAGAGAGAGATCTCTGTTAGACAGAAGGTAGGAGATGCCTTTGCTAGGTGCTAGCGATGGCAGACACATTGAGATTCCAGTATTAAATGGTTCTTTAGGTTCTTTTTGAAGGTCCACAGAGTGGGCAGGCTAATAATGTTCTTATGGAGGGAGTTGAACCACAACGGTGCCCGATAGGCAAAGGACCTTTGTCCTTGAGATGTCTGACATTTTGGAGTCAGGAAGGACTGCAGTTCTTTTGGGTGGGCCTGGGATTAGTGCTGGGAACTAACAATTGTTGGACCCCAGTTGGGAGCTGACCAAGGCAGATCTTTTTGGCCAGGAGGCAAGATTGATATTTTAAATGACCAAAGAGCGTTTGCCAGTGAGCCTTTGCATAGAGATCACAGGTGTGGGTTAGTCGATGTGCCCCTAAGGTGAGCCTGCAGGCATTGTTAAGGGCAGTTTTTATAATTCGGAGGCAGTACCTGTGGCAGAGCCATATATCGGCAGTTCGTAGTCCACTAGGGAACCCACTGCACTGTGGACTGCTATGCTGAGGGCTTCAGGGGTCAGGCTCTGCCTATGGTGATAAAGTAGCCATAAGCGTTTGTTGATTGCTTTAGCTGTGATGTCTATGTGGAGGGCATAGGAGAACGAGCTGTCAGGAGTGATTGAGATATTTGAAGTGATGAACATATTCAAGAGGAAACCCACCCCATCACATATTTATAGCGGGTAGTTTTTGTGCTTGTTCTTAAGGCTGATGAACAACACGGTTTTTGTTTTTTTGTAGTTCATTATCAATTTATGATTTTTGAACCATGACTCAGTGCTTGTGAAGTCACGTTGTAGCTGTTGCTCAAGGGCAGTGGGGTCAGAGCCATTAGAAAAGATAACCACATCATCTGCATGGAGGAGGATATGGCACTGACTGGCTAGGGGAAGACAATTCAGAAATAGACTAAAGAGGAGGGGGCCCAGTATTGAGCCCTGGGGAATGCCTGAGCACACAGGTTTGTTGTCAGAGAAAAAGGTGTCTATCCTGACTTGCTGTGAAAGGCAGTGTAGGTAGCTGTGGAACCACGCAGCCGCCTCGGGGCAAAGCCTATGGCAGTGAGTTGGTCAATTAGGACTCTACTTGTAATGATTATTTATTTGTACTTTGCCATCTATGCTAAAATTATTCCAGGTCATTGGCCAGTGTCCATCTCTGTAACTATTTGTGCTGCAGAGTTAGATGGACGCAGCACACACTCGCTCAATATGTCACGTGGCCTAGTACCGGAGTCAAGTGATCCTGTACAGAAAGCTGATGAATTATTTTTCAGATGGGTGTTCCCTTATGTTAATGGCTGCTGGGTCAAATGAAGTGACCAACTGACTGGTTTTGAGGTACATGACTTCACTGGCTGTTTAGATGCTTGCAGGTTTTCAAAGGCCAGGGAGTTGGAGTTCCAGTGCACAGTCGTCAAAGTGGCAGTGCTGTTTGTTGCATCAACGGCTGAGATAGTGTTACCACTTGACTGCAGTCTCAGGAAGATGAAAGGATTTATGGTGCTATTCTGTGGTGGCAGAGACAGCACTTTTGAACCGAGAACAAAGCACTGTTCTGCAGGTATCCTGTAATTATTTGTATTGTGTTTCATGCAGTCATTTTAACTTTTATGCTACTGGATTTCATATTTGAGTTGTGATCAAAAAGTTTGCTTGCTTCTTGTGACTGGATCACATGTTTGGATGGCATGGTAGCTCTAGGTAAACAACATTTGCAGAAAGCAGTATTTTTGTCAACAAGATACAGATTTAAAATTATTTCTATGTCATTGGGTATTTGCAGAAGGCAGTATTTTCATCAACAAGATACAGATTTAAAATTATTTCTGTGTCATTGGGTTCATTTTCAATTACTGAAACAGTTTTTCTGTCCATCCCTTATATCAGCTGAGTCATGTGTAGGTTGTTCTCTGTTTGGGAAGGGTGGGCAGACCGCATTAAACTCTACATGTACTGGTGGAGATGGGCTCACCTCAGGTGGTGCACGTGGTGGGGTTGGGTGGAGAGGGGGAGGAGGAGAGATAAGAGAAGAGGTAAAGTGCTAGATGGAAGAGCTGAGGCAAGGACTGTAGGATAGTCAGGAGTGGCTGCTGTAATGTAACTGCTTTTCCGTTTGCTTTTTTTTTTGTTTTTTTGAGTCTGATGAAAGGATTTTGCACCAGTGTATTCGCTCTGTCAGTGAAAGTGACAAGTAGTTTTTGAGGCTGCCTTCACACTTGTGTCCTGTTACAGACATTACTTCTGTCAAGGATAGACCTCCTTGCATCGGTAGGTGTACTACTGTGCTGCAAATACAGCGGTTTGCATACCTATTGAATACAGTAAAAGAAACACAAACGAGAGTTTAGATTACAGTTTTACAGTAAAACAATGCTGCACACTCTTTGAAATATTGACTTAGCTTTCACTTAGTGCTGCTTTTTAGTGCTGCAGTGGGTATAGCCTTGCAGACCTTTTGCTATGAGAAAAGGACTTCTGCATTCCTTGTGACTGAACAACATGTTGGAGTTCTAACACAGTCGACTCTGTGTCTGTGAAGCACTCCACACTGCACTATTTTTCTGTCAGTCAATTTCCTTTTTTTTTAAATTATACAAATCCCCCCACCTGACCCTCCCTCTCAGCATCCCCCCCCCAGAAACATAATAGTGACTATGGGGTGCCCAATCTTCCAGTGTCCTAGTCATGAAATCCTGTTATTGACCCCCAACCCCATCCACTACCGTGCATGCATGGTTATTTCTGTGTTTTTATTTATGTATTTATTTATTCTCCCCCCCAACCCTCCTTCTCAGCACCCACCACTCCACTCCCTCCCACGAAACATAACAGTGGCACTGGGGGGGTGGGTGCCCAATCCCCCAGTGCAGGAATCCTTGTTTGTTTCCTCTTACCAACTGGCCCATCCACTACTGTGCATGCACAGTAAATTCTACATTATTTTAACATTTATTGTCCACCCCCAGCTGAGTCTTCCTCTCAGCACCCACCACCCCACTCCCCCACCCAGAAATGTAACCATGGCACTGGGGGGTGCCCAAACCCCCAGTGCAGGAATCCTCATTTGTTTGTTTTACTCCACTTGACTCTTCCTCTCAGCACCCACCACCCCACTCCCCCCAGAAATGTAACCGTGGCACTTTGAGTGCCCAATCCCCCAGTGCAGGAATCCTTATGTAAAATGAAAAAGTCCACTGATGTCTTTTGCAGCCATTGCACTCCCTCCCCCACCTCAACTTTCCACTCAGCACCCATCACCCTGCACACCCCAAGCCCTTACTTACCCATCGGTGGTCCAATGCTGTAATCCTCTCTGGACTGCAGACACGTTTTCACTCTTCAAGGCCGGACCACAAACTGAAGAAACAGGTAGGCTGTTCAATGCATTTCAATGGTGTTTTGAACTTAGTGGCTTAACTTGGCCATTTTTTTTATATTTTTGGCCCAAATTTTCAGCAAACCTTTTTTGGGACCCTGCCTCATGAACAATTGCACTATCATTAGGCAAAGCTGTCCCAAAAGGTGATTTTTGCAGTCCCTGTGAAAAATCACCTTTTGGGCAGGAGTTGAACATTTTCTCTGCCCTTGTTCATGAGGTGGGGCCATAAGAAAGATATGTTGAACATTTGATGTAAAACTATAAAAAAAAAACAAAATTATGAGCCTATGCTGAATTTTAGCGAATGTAGGCTCGTAACGTTGGAAATTTTCAATATTTTGACCTCACATTAACAAAGCCATATCTTTACAGCACCTCATGAATGTGACAGCTGTCATTTTTCAAATCCTGTCCAAAATATTTTTTTTCACACCCTAAAAGGTGATTTTACAGTCTCTGCATGAAATCACCTTTTGGGCAGGAGTTGGAATTCTTTTCTGCCCTTGTTAATGAGGTGGGGTCATAAACAGGCTATGCTGAAAATATGGTGTAAAAATATTAAAAAACAACAAAGTTATGAGCCTACATTGAATTTTGTGAATGCAGGCTTGCAACGTTGGTAATTTTCAATATTTTGGCCTGAAATTTACAACTTAGCCATTTCTTTACAGCACCTCATGAATATTACAACTGTCATTTTTCTACTCTGGCACAAAATGTGTTTTTGCATCCCAAATATTGATTTTGCAGTCCCTGCACGAAATCACCTTTTGGGCAGGAGTTGAACATTTGCTCTGCCCTTCTTCATGAGGCAGCAGGGTCATAACAAGGCTATGTTAAACATTTGGTGAACAAATATTACAAAACAACACATTTGTGAGCCTACATTATATTTTTCTGATGTAGGCTAATAACTTTTTTATTTATTTATTTGAATTTAGGATTACAAGTACCTTTGAGCCAAGGCTCTTTTATAAAGGTTTCACATCAGTTAGAGGACAGTGCAACAAAATACAACAAGCAAGGCAGTATAGGCAGGATAAACAGGTTTACAATCAGTTCCATGAAGATAAATGCATACATTTTGGAGAAGACAGGGCAAGGGCAAATGAAGGTGTACAATACTGTTACAAGACATGGGTAGGACAGTGGGAGGTGAGAGTTGCCAGAGGCATTGTCACATCACAAAGAGAAGTACAGGTGGTGGGGTTGGGTGGAGAGGGGGAGAGGGGGAGGAGGAGGAGAGATAAGGGAAAATGGAAAGTGCTAGCTGGAAGAGCTGAGGCAAGGACTGTAGAATAGTCAGGAGTGATGGCTAGATGAGGCAGTCACAGGTGGTGGAGACAGCGAGAGAGAGAGAGGCAGAGACTTGATTTGAAGGGGTCAAGCTTGGGTACGGAGGAGATAGTTAAGACTCACTGTTAAGACTATTCAACCAGCTTGGGGCCCTGTAGGCAAATGAATGTTGTTCCAGAGATGTTCGGTAGTGAGGGACCAGCAGGAGTTGAGATTCAGATCCCCTAGTATGGCAGGGATTGCTACTTGGGCAAAGGACGGCTTGGACGCCCGGGGGAGCAAAGTCCATGGTTATCTTCTTTGTCATAATGCAGGTTTGGTATTTTAGGTGGTTTGAGAGTTGTAGCCAGCAGTTTGAGTGTAAAGTTCACAGGTGTGAGTAGGACGATGAGATCCAGTTATAAGACGACAGGCTTTGTTGAGGGAGGTGGAAATGCATATGAGGGCTGTTGAAGTGGCAGAGCCATAGATGATGAGGCCATAGTTGATTATGGAGACAACATAGCTTTGGACAGTGACCCTTAAGGCTTCCAGGAGTAAGGTATGACCTGCGCCTGTCAAGGAGACCGAGTCGCGTGTTAGCAGCCTTGGCGACACTATCAATGTGGGCACCATAGGACAGGTTACTGTCAAGAGAGATCCCAAGATATTTAAAGGAATGCACCTGTTCGAGGGCCATTTCAAGGCAGTTTGTGATGGTCAGGGGATGCAGCTGGTTCTTGTTGTGGGAGTTACTGAAAAGCATCGATTTAGTTTTTTTATAGTTATGGATGAGTATATGTTTGCTGAACCAGATCTCAACAGAGGCGAAACCAAGCTGGAGATTGTTTTGCAAGGATTGTGGATCCTTATGGGTGGTGTAAATTATGGCATCATCAGCGTAGAGTATGATTTGTTTTGGGCAGGATTGAGGGAGGCTATTCAGGAAGAGACCGAATAGAAGGGGACCCAGTATGGAACCCTGAGGAACTCCAGAGCGGACTGGTCTTGCATTGGAGAGGACACCTGTTATTTTTACTCTTTGAGATCTGTTTTCCAGATAGCTTTTAAACGAAACTGTGGAGTCTGGTGAGCACCCATCATATAAGAGCTGTTCCAGAAACAGATGATGATGATGGACGGTATCAAAGGCATTAGTTAGATCTATCAAGACTGACATGGCTAGATGCCCATTCTCCAGAGAACTGTGGATGGCTCCGGTGAATTCTAGGAGGGCAGATGTGGTGCCATGCCCTTTTCTGAAACCATATTGTTATGTACATAGGATACTGGGTTTGTCCAGGTAATCAGTGAGCTGGTCAGCAACTAAGCGTTCGATGGCCTTAGATAGGGGAGGCAATATGGAGATTGGTCGGCAGTTTCCATGGTTGGTCCTATCTCCATTTTTGTGGACCAGAGAAATGGTAGCAGATTTCTATCTGTCAGGAAATTGGCTGAGGCTGAGGGAGTGGTTGAAGATCTTAGTTAGTGGACTAATCACCTCATCTAGGATGAGGGACAGCAGTTTTAGGTCAAGTGAGTCCCCACTATTTCTTGATTTTGCAATCACTTTACTTATGTATTTATGAGCTTCGTGCATCTTGACTGCTTTGAAGTAGAATTGAGGATGTGTAGAGGAGGGAGGGGTGCTGGTTGGATGAGCAAGGGAGTGCGATTCATCGAAGTAGTCAGGGGGAGAACATTACTGAAGTCCATGAAGGCAGTATTGAAAGTATTAGCGATAGTCGTGGGGTCAAGAGTAATAGATCCATCAGTGACTAGCATAGTTGGGGACGTTTTTGGTTGTTTTCCGGTTACTTCTTCGATATTGTTTTAGAACACTCTCCCATTTCCCCATGAATTGGTGAGTGCTTCCCTGTGGTAGGTGCTTTTGTGTAGTCGGATTGATTTTGTAAAGTCATTTTGGGCATGTTTATAGTTCTGTACATTGGCTTGTGTGCTGGATGCCTGAGCCAGAAGCCAGAGGTGGTCCCTTGATTCTAGCTGCGCAATTAGGTTGGCAGTGAGCCATGGATTGCAAAGGGCTTTGACTTTATGCTTTTTGAAGGGGGTGTAGGAGTCACAGGCCACATTGAAGGTGGTGGTGAAGAAATCCAGGGCCGAGTTGGCATCTGTTGCATTGTAGATAGGAGATCAATCCTGCTGCCTAAGGAAGGATTTGAGGAGTTTCAACTTCCATCAGGGAAGCATTCTGCTGGTGATGACTGGTGGTGGAGGTTTGCATAATTTATTTGACCACACACAGGTGACAAGGGAATGATCACTAAGTGAATCCGGGAGGATGGAGATGTTGGAGATATGGGTAGGGTGGATGGTTAGCACCCAGTCCAGGAGGGAGCTAGTTCTAGTTCTGCAGTTGTGTCTGGTCGGAGAGGTGACCTGTTGTGTAAGGTTTACAGAGGTGATGGCATCCTTGAAGCTCCCAGTATCAGGGGCAAGCCAGTTTATGTTAAAGTCTCCAAGCATGATTACCTCTGAACCAGGGGATTGTGTTCAGGTAAAGTCCAGGACGGCACTGAGGCATTTTACTTGCTCCTTTGGGGGGATGTACACTGCAGCAACTGTGAGGACTTTGCCATGGGCTCCTAGGATGATACGAATAGGAAGGATCTGTGCAGATGGGTCTGAGAGAGGGGTGGTTAGGAGTTGGCCCAGGAGAGACTCTCAGCGGTATATATTGCAACCTCCTGCTCTTTTAGCCATCCGATCCAGCCTAAAACCATTGTAGCCAGGCAGGGCGATTATCAAGTCAGGGAATTTAAGTGTTAGCCAGGTTTCAACTACCGCAATGATGTCCAGTTTGTACTGGTTAGAGAAGATTTGCAGGGCATCAAGCTTTGGGAGAAGGCTGCAGATGTTGAGAGTAGCTAGCGAGAGTGCACCAGAGTGTTTTGCTTGGTTGGTCAACCCATGAGTTATGGGGTCAGGGTTAGGGTGAATGTTGCCAGACAGAAGCAGCAGAAGGAGCAGTAGCTTCAAGGTACACAAGTGTAGGTCCCTGATGGAGAGTTTACGAGACCACTTCATACTGATAAGTAGAGAGAGCTGCTGGCACTGGTCCCAGAGTGATGTCATATGTACCAAGGGTGGGAGAGGAGATGAGAGAGCACGAGGCCCTCGGTCAGGGGTACCTGGGTGCTTTTATTCATAATCTGCTGAGAGTGCAGGGGTGGAGTGCAGTTCAGTGTGTAGAGCGCATGGGTGGTAGTGGACGAAGTCAAATTGGTAACTTGATAGAGGGGAGGGGAGGGGTAACAGGCTCCAGGGAGGTAGAAGAGGGGAAATAATGACAAGAGAATAAGGAGTTGAGGAAGCATAATAGAGTGTATCATAACTTCCAGCAGTCGAAGTTGGCAAAGCAGGGCATGGTGCAGGAGAGAAGCAGAGGATAAAAGGCAGACAAAGGAGTGAAGTGCTAAAGGGTGTGGAAGAGGAAGGAGTTAGAGAGTTGTTATCACTGCAGACAGAGAGAAAGATAGGAGGAGGGCAAGTTGAAGAGAGGGCATTGGCGGGTAGGGGGAGATCCTTGTGAGAGGTCCTATAGCGTTTAAGCAGGGGTGACTCAGCTGGGGGTGGGGCTTAGGACTATTTAATAAAGGTTGAGGGTGGGGGTGGGGGTGGGTGCACATTTTCAGCTTTTCTAATACACACAATGGGCGCTGAAGCCCAGAAGAACACAGACAGAAAGGAAAAAGCTGGTCCAATCAGAGGCAAAAGCGTAAGGCACAGGTCCAATCAGAGATAGCAGCAGAGAGCACTGGCCAATCTGAGCTACTGTTGGCTTTCCTGGCCAAGTCTGTGGTCTTACCTGGCCTAGTAGAGCTCCTGGGTGGCTGCAACAGTGGAGTGGGTGGGCGGCTGTGTTCCTGAGCCTGGGCCGCTCTGGCGGCACAGGCAAGCCCAGTCGGGGGCTGGAGATCTAAGGGAGGGAGAGAGGACAGAAGGGATTACTATATGGGGCAGAGAGACACAGGGAGCATGACGCAGGTGTAAAATCAGGGTGGGGGGAGACTGCAATTTTCAATATTTTTACTCCACATTCCTTTCCATGCAGCCCTATCAGCTCTGGCTAGAGTTTGTTTTGACAGCCATGGCATCATTTGGAAAAAATAATTTATCCCCATCAGTGTAAACCCTTGGTAAACTGTACTTCTTTAGTTTCCAGTTGTTCTTTTTATTGGCATCTCAGTGCACGTAGAAACTTGGTGAATCTTTAATAGCCATCTGTGAGCAAGTAGAAACGTGGTGGGTCTTTTAACAGTAACTTGTGACTAATGTCATACCCCAATTTTTGCACCTTAAGGATCAGGAAATCTTGCAAATGTTCTTTGTAGCTCTCAGTATAGTTTTTATAATTTGTTACATCATCATTAAAGTTCAAAGACACAAATATGAGGTTGTTCTTATCTAAAATATTTAGGTTATTAATGCACGAACACCTTCACACCCTCGTCTAACCAAGTAGTGCTGCACATCTGGGCTACACTGTAGTGTATTTGCTGGTTTAGCATAGAACCTTGCATAAAACAGAGACACAGACACTGAGGATGGAGCAACAACTCTGACTATGTGTTAGTACCAACTGCAACAAGGAAGTAAGCATAGCAACAATAACAGAACAGCAAATTCAACATAGACAGCTGAATAAGGACTATACTTGCAGATTCACATTAACAGATTCACTACTCTGATTCAGTACATTCATGCAATATGCCACATCTACCCTCCCCCTAAGATTGCATGTATATAACTTTAGAAATGGTCCCAGTTTACTTACAACGCCCTCTCATGAGCAGTTTAGAAGAACAATCAATAAGTCCAGCCACAAATCAAGTCTCTCAGGTGGTCTGCGATTCTTTGTTGGGTAGTGTCTGCCAGTCTCTTTCACACTACCCTGAAGAAGTGGTGTGTCCACAATACTGTTGAGTTCGGGAGCCACCTCAGAGGGTGTGGGCTGCTCAGTGCGATTGCTCTCTGGTGTAACAGGGCTGGTTACTGTCTTAGGCAAGGGGGACTGGTGCCTGCATAATCAGAGGCTCCAAAGGCTTTGCTTCTTGGGTTAAGAATGTGGTTACACCTGGCTCCTGCAACTTGTCAGTGTGGTGGTGCCAGAAGATATTGGGTGCCGCTTGTACTGTGGAGGACAGCGGACCTGTTTGTGTCCTTACCACCGCTGGTAGCCATGCATTGATTTCTCTGTAATCACATGACAACATTGTTTGGCCTACCTGTAGCTGACGGGGTGCACCCATCCCTCTCACCATAGCTTGGCTCATCTGATGATTTCTGACCTGTAGGCTTACATCTGGCCTTAATAAGGCCAAATGTGACTCGAGAGGTTGGCACAGGAACAATATTGCAGGTGTCTGGTTTGTCATGGCATGTGTGGCATTTCGATATGCAAGCAAGAAGCGTACTAATTTCTGCTGCAATGACCCCTTTTCATTCACCATGGAGCCCAGGGCTTGTTTGAAAGTCCATATAAACCTCTTGGCCAACTCATTTGTGGCTGGGTGGTATGTTGCTGAAGTAATATGTCTGATGCCATTTTTCTTCATAAATTTCTGAAACTCTTCTGAAGTAAACTGTGGGCCATTGTCACTCACAACTTGTTCTGGTAGCCCAGTTCTTGCAAACAAACATAGAAACAGAAAATCACGGCAGATAAGGTCCGCAAGGCCCATCCAGTCTGCCCATTTTGTTTTCTGCCTTATGAATGTACCATAGGCCTTTGCTCTGTCAATGGCCTATCTATTCATACTCATCTGTAATCCTCCCTTATACCTATCCAATGCCTGTTTGAAGCCCTGCACTGTATTCATGTTCACCACTTCCTGCGGTAGGCCATTCCATGCATCCACCACCCTTTCTGTGCAAAAGAACTTCCTCACATTACACCTCAATCAGCCTCCCTCTAATCTCATGCTATGTCCTCTTGTTCTGCTATTTTTTTCTATTGAAACATGTTAGATTATTTCACCTTGTTAATGCCCTTAAGCTGTTTGAATGTAATTCAATCATATCACCTCTTTCTCTCTTTCCTTTGCTTTAGGGTATACATATTGAGCTCCGTTAATCTGTCCTCATGTGTTTTCTGATGCAGTCCCAACATCATTTTGGTTGTCTTTCTCTGGACTGCCACCATTTTGTTAATGTCCTTGTGAATGTGTGGCCTCCAGTACTGCACGCTGTGCTCCGGATGGGGCCTAACTAGGGTCTTGTAAAGAGGGATTATTACCTCCCGCTTACGACTTGTGATACCCCTACTAATACACCCCAACATCCCCCTAGCCTCACCTATTGCTTTAGTGGTCTGCTTGGATGATTTCAGGTCATCTGTGATGATGATGCCCAAGTCTCTTTCATCCTTTGTGATTGCTAGCAACTCCCCTCCCAACCCATAGGTGGCTTCAGGGTTTCTCTTCCCTATGTGCATGATTTTGCACTTCTTTGCATTAAACCCCAGTTATCACTCTTCCGATCATTTTTGACAGTTTGTCCAGATATCTTCTCATTCTGCCCACCGCATCTGGATCATCTACTCTGTTGCAGATCTTGGTATCATCTGCAAACAGACAAACCTTAACCTCCAGTCCATCTGCAATGTCACTGATGAAGATATTGAAGAGAAATGACCCCAGGACCAGAACCAATCCCTGAGGTACCCCACTTGTGACTTGCATCTTTTCTGACTGTATACCGTTTACCACCACTCTGTTTTCTGCCCGCCAACCAGTTTGCCACCCAGTTGACCAACATCTGACCCACCCCAAGCGTACCCATCTTATTAATCAATCTTCTATATGGAAAAGAATCAAAAGCTTTGCTGAAGTCAAGGTAGGTGATATCATCTGCACCCCCTTGGTCCACCACTTTGGCTACCCAGTCAAAGAAATCTATGAGATTAGTTTGACAGGACCTTCCTGTTGTAAACCCATGCTGTCTTGGATCCTGTGCTCCTCTGGATTCCAGGTGTTGCACTATCCTTTCCTTAAGGAGTGCCTCCATTATTTTGCCCACTACTGAGGTAAGACTGACTGGTCTGTAATTCCTTGACTCCTCCCTTCTACCACTCTTGTGGAGTGGGATCACATGAGCCCTTCTCTAGTCTTCTGGGACCTCTTCTGTGCTCAGAGACTCACAAAACAGTTCTGATAATGGCTCTACTAGTTCCAACCTTAGCTCCTTTAGTACCCTGGGTTGTATGCCATCTGGTTCCATTGCCTTGTTCACCCTGAGCTTAGCGAGCTCTTGTAGGAACCTTTCTTTTGTGAAGGGACTTGTGCACACCTCCTTCCCCCCCTGTTTCCATGGTGCTGAGCTGTGGGCCCTGCCCTACCTTACTGTCTCCTCAGTAAATACTGAGCAGAAGTATCTATTTAGGATAGATGCTTTTCCTTGGTCCTCCTCCACACACTCCCCCTTATCCCCTTTAATCTTAGCAATACCCCCTCTGGACTTTCTCCTTTCACTAATGTATCTATAGAAAGTATTGTCCCTTTCTTTTACTGTTTGTACTAGTGTTTCCTTGGTTTGAGCCTTTGCCTGCCTTACTGCTTTCCCTGCTTCCCTTAGGGAAGTTTGATGTGCCTCCCTATATTTATCCCACTGTGTTCCCTTACATTTCCTGAAGGCCAGTCTTTTGGCTTTGACTTTTTCTGCTACTGTTTTTGAGAACCAAAGTGGTTTCCTTCTTCTTTTGCTCTTACTTTTCTCCCTAACACAATGGGATGTTGCTTCAAGTACTGCATCCTTAATGCTTACCCACTTTGCCTCTACCCTCTCACCTGTATTTCGTCTTGCCAGGGTTAGCTTAACTCTGTTGGCCATCTTATCAAAGTCATCTCCTCTGAAATCCCCTATTTCTGACTTGGAATGGGATGATTTAGTTCTAGTAGCCAAATTGAACCATACCATGTGATGGTTACTGGCCCCAAGTGACCTTCTACCTGGAGTTCTGTGACCCTTTCCCCATTAGTCATTACTAGATCTAGGATAGCCCTGTCTCTTGTGGGTTGTTGTACCATTTTTCTGAGGCCCTCCCCCAGTAGGGAGTCCACTATATGTCTAGTTCTGGTGGATGTTACTGCTGGTATTGATCAGTCTGTATCTGGCATGTTGAAGGCTCCCATTATCAGAACCTTTCCTTTAGCTGTCATGCTTTGTATATCTTCTAACAGTAATGTATCTGTGTCCTCTCCCCAGTTTGGAGGCCTGTAGACAACCCCAGTTCGTATGGCTGTCCCATTTCCTGTTTAAAGGTGGCCCATAATTCTTCTGGCTCCTTATGTGCATTCTGAATTTCTGTAGCTTTCATTGACCTAAAGGGCTACTGCCCCCCCCCCAACCTTTTTGCACCTCAGTCTCTTCTGAACAGTACGTAGCCAGGTACTGAAGTCTCCCAAGTGTGGTTATTGGTGAACCATGTCTCATTAATGGCTACTATGTTCAGTTTAGCTTCTGTCATTGCTGCCTGCAGGTCTGGGATCTTGTTTTCCAGACTGCGGGCATTTGTGTTCATGATTTTCCATTGGCCAGATTTCAATGTATTAGTTGTTGGGTGAGGTCCAGCATTTTTCTTGCACATCGTATGGGGAGCCAGACCTTTTTCCTTAGCGGATGATGCAAATTAGCTACAAACATGCTGAACTCCTGTTTGATCACCAGCTGAGGGGAGAGGGGTGTTCCTCCCATTTGATGTATCAGGTGCTACACCCCTCTCCCCATTAGCTAGTTTAAATATTCTGCAAAGACATCAAACTTCTGCCCCAGTGCACTGACTCCCTTCTTAGTCAGATGCAGTCCATCAAATTTAAAAAACTTTCGCTCCGAAAACTGTTGCCAGTTACCTACAAATTTGTGTCCATTTTCCTGGCACCAGCCCTTGAGCCACATGTTTAGCTCCCCTATCTCTCCTTCTCTGACCTTCTGTCTGTCTGCCCCTTCTCCTAGACTGGCAGGATCTCAGAGAAGGAGATGCCAGATGAAATGGATGACAGTTTGTCTCCCAGCCTGGTCAGTTGTACCTTGGTCTCCCCAACTGACCTGCTAAAGAGAAAATTAGTCCATATATGTACCAGGACATCAATGTTTTCTCCTGCTTACTGCATAATTTTAGCAATGTGGTCATTGTCTGTCCATGCTGATGTACCTGGGAGACATCTGACCATTACCCCCGAATGGAGGTAGGTATCAACTCCTCGAATCATGGAGTCTCCTATGATCAGAAGTGTTTTTTGTGTTGCTTTTCTTTTTGGTTTAGTCCCTGTTGTGCGTGACTTTCGTTGTGCTATCTCCTGTGCTGCAGTGTCATGCTCTGCAGTGTCCTCTGCCCCTTTGATTTTAGAGATAGAGGCAGATACCTGTTTGCAGTTTTTATATGGTTTGTGGAGGGGATATGTGGGAGAGGATTGAGTGATGGGGCACTCTATTTGCTCCTCCTAACCACCTGCCAACCTCCCAGACCAACTACTCTTTGCAGTCAAATTGCTTCAGTTGGATGTTGGGGAAATGGCAAGTGGTTCTTATAATATATTTCCTCCTGAATATGAGATTTGAGGTGTGCAATCTCTGCCCATGCTGCCTTAGATCTCCAATGGTCCAGCATGTAGGACAGCATCCTAAGTCCTGTATAACTGCTCTTTTGAAAAGTGTCCCACAGTACCTGTAGTTAATAATATCCATTCCAGTTGAGCTGCCAAGTTTATAACCTGGTCCGAGTAATTAGAAGGAGGAAAATGAAATCAAAAGTTAGATTTTTTTTCTGTGACTTGCTATAATAAGTTAAATTACTTGTCCCCCTGTAAGTGAGGACACTGTGTGAATACCCCTCTGATCCTCCCCTTCCTGCTTTGCTATAGGAAATGGTATGACTGTGCTACTCTATAAAAGGAGTGTAGCATGGGGTGGTTGGGGATGGGGGTGGGTAGTGGGCCCTTCCCCTGTCGAAAAAGAGGAACCATGGATGAAAAAACAAAGGAGGTGAGAGCAGAAACAATCAACCAACAACAAATGCAGTAGCCCTGAAATATTAGCCTAATGATAGATAAAACTGTAAACCCTGTAAGCACCACTTGTAACAATTTCACATAAGATATAACCTGCAAAAAAAACACTTTGCTACAGAGAAAAATAAAGCAGTAACAGAAGATATACCTTGCAAAAATACAATCTGAATCAGAGAAGATTACAGTCAGTAATCTGTAAGCACAAAACAGTAACAACCCTGTAGGCACACCCTGTAATAATGCATGAGAGGATGTATCCTGCAACAACAATTTGAATCAGAGAAGATTACAGCAGTAAAATGTAAGCAAAAAACAGTATCAAATCTTGTGAGCACAAAAGAAAATAACAACACACAGTAAATCTGCCTAGCAAAAAGAAGCCTTAATCTTTTTCCTTGCTCTGTCCTTACAAGCAAACCTAGAAGAACAGAGCTCAGGTGAAGCTAGATGCCTTTGCCAACAAACTTAGTCTTCCACCTCAAAAACACCAACTAACCTGCCCTTTTAACACTTTCTTCTGTTGGAAGTTACCAAGACTTTGTCTGCTCGACCCCTCAATTACACTCCTAATCCCACGGAAGAGCTGTGGGAGAAAAGCAATTAGCTTCTTCAATGTGAGAAGGAGACTGCAACACCTTTGAGACCAAACAGAAAACCTTTTAACAACAAAATAAAATAAAGTAGTAGCAAACAGTAATTTTGCTTAGCCTAATGATAGATAGAAAAGTTACAAAAAGGTAAGCCCAACTGTAACAATTTCACAGAAGATATACCCTGTAAAAAACACTTTGCTACAGAGAAAAATAAAGCAGTAACAGAAAATGTACCTTGCAAAAAAAAATTTGAATCAGAGATTATAGCAGTAAAATGTAAGCACAAAACAGTAACAACCATGTAGGCACACCCTGCAGTAGTACAGCAGAAGGTATACCCTGCAACAGCAATTTGACTCAGAGAAGATTACACTAGTAAAATGTAAGCAAAAAACAGTATCAAATCTTGTGAGCACAAAATAAAATCACACACAGTAAATCTGCCTAGCAAAAAGAAGCCTTAATCTTTTTCCTTGCTCTGATAATGTTGTTCCTTGCTCTGTCCTTACAAGCAAACCTAGAAGAAAAGAGCTCAGGTGAAGCTAGGTGTCTTTGCCAGCAGACGTAGTCTTCCACAAACTCCGCAGTTTTTCTGTTGTCTGTGTAGTTGTAGATTTCATGCAAAAGACTTATGGCTGCTTGGAATGGGCATCCACCACCACCAGGAACATCATTACAAAAAATGACCCTGCAAAGTCAACATGTACACATTGCCACTGGGCCAAAGGCCGCTCTCAAGGGTGTAGTGGTGCTGGCTTAGGCATGTGCTGCACTTGTTGACATCCTGCACATTCTTTAGTGAGCTGTTCTATTTGGTGATCAATGCCTGGCCACCAAACAAAACTTCTGGCAAGTGCTTTCATTTTAACCAGCCCTAGGTGTCCTGTGTGGAATTCTTCCAAGATTCTATAGTGCAGTTTACTAGGTATAACAACACATATTTCCCACATCACACATCCTTGATGTATAGTGAGTTCATTTCTATGTGAGTACAAAGGTGACAGTTCATGACTCTCTGTATATTTCTAGCTGTTAACTGTAGCTTTGTAAACTTGAGCTAGTGTGGGGTCCCTTCTGGTTTCTTGCTCAATTAGTTTACTTGTCACTGGAAGGCACTCCTCTAGGGTGCGTAGTCTTGGAGTGATTCTGGACAGGAACTTGACCATGGAGACTCAAGTATCTTCCGTGGTTCGTACCTGTTTTTTCCATCTCAGAAACATTGCCAGGATTAGGCCCCTTGTTCCGTCTCTGGACCTCCCTACATTGATACATGCCTTAGTCACATCTAGGCTGGACTACTGTAATGCGCTCTATCTCGGGGTCACAGGAGAACTTCTCCGCAGACTGCAGCTGGTGCAAAATGCAGCTGCCCGGTTACTGACTGGGCAGAAAAAATGTTGCCATATTACACCGGTACTGCGTGAATTGCACTGGCTGCCAGTCAGGTGGAGAGTCCTCTTTAAGGTGGGTCTTCTCACCTTTAAGGCCCCACATGGGCAGGGCCCTGGTTACCTGTCAGTCCTTCTGACACCTGCTCCGTCTGTCCGCCCTCTTCGATCCTCCAGCAGTGGCCTCCTGACCGTTCCTAGAGCGAGGCTGAAATCAGCCGGTGACACAGCTTTTAGCGTTGCGGCTCCCGCTCTATGGAACCTATTACCAGCTTTGGTCAGAGAGGCCTCGACTGTAGATATCTTTAAGGTTCGCTTGAAAACATTCTTATTTTTTCAGGCATTTGATGTTTAGATTACATTAAACTATGATCTATTTATAATTTGTAATTCTATTTATTTTTATGTATTATGTTCTTTTTAAAATTTGTACGGCGCCCAGAGCCTCCGGGATTGGGCGTCTTTTAAATAAATTTGACTTGACTTGACTTGACACTCTATTTGGATTAAATTGACAAATTAAATAGATTCTGTCTCTGTTGACGGATGGGCTTCCGCTAGTACCAGCAGTCGTGACAGCCCATCTGCATGTGTGTGTGCTACTGTCCATTTAAACTCAGTGTCATAATTGTGATCAGCTAAGAACAGAGCCCAATGCTGCATGCGTGCTGCAGTTCTCATAGAGATCCCTTTTCTTGGATGAAGGATTGCAACTATGGGTTGGTGATCCGTGACTAGGGTGAATTTTCTTCCATAGAAGTACTGATATAATTTAATTATACCCAATACTAGATTTAAGGCCTCTTTGTCTATTTACACGTACAGTAGTTAAATTCCACCATTGTCAGCAAACTGGAGGCAAATTCGATGGGTCTCTCACTGCAGTCTGGCATGACATGAGATATAACTGCCCCAATTCCATAGGATGACACATCACATGCTAATTTGACAGGCAGGGATGGGTTAAAGTGTGTAAGCACCTTGTCTAAAGTGACCAGTTTCTTTGCTTCCTGAAAAGCTTAACACTTACTTAACCATACCCATTTTTGACTAGTCTGTAGCAAACAGTTCAGCAGGTGCAATACAATTGCTAAATATGATACAAATCGACCATAGTAGGTAAATCACAGGAATGATCTAAGTTGCGACATGTCCTTGGGCCTTGCAGCTGCCAACACTGCTATAATCTTTTCTGGGGATTTGTGCAGGTCTTGTATATCAATAATGTGTCTGCAGTAAGTTACTGAGTCCTTGAAAAATTCATATTTCGCACAATTGGCTCTTAGCCCATATTCCATTAGGCATTCTAGTACCTTTTTCAGGGTTTCCAGGTGCTTTGTATCACTTGCTCCTGTCACAATAATGTCATCCAGATAGCACTGTGTTCCTGGAATACCTTGCAACACTTGGTCCACTGCCTGTTGCTACATAGCTGGGGTGGAGGTAATGCTGAACGCTAGCCTTTTGTACTAGTACAGATCTTTTGTTGCATTGATTGTGTGGTATGCTTTGAAGCTTTCCTCGACCTCCATCTGTATGTAGGCTTGTGACAGATCAGTTTTGCTGAACCATTGTCCTCCTGCTAGTGTGGCAGAATTGTCTTCAGTTAGTGGCAGGGGGTATTTTTCAACTTTTAGCACTTGATTTATGGTGACCTTAAAATCTCCACACACTCTCACAGTACCACATTTCTTTACATCCCCCATTCACTCCAGCTCACTTTTGAAAGTATGCCCTGTCTCTCCAGGTATTCCAACTCTGCGTCTACCTTTAGGCAAATACTGTAAGGAACAGGTTGGGCTTTATGGAACTTGGGTGTTGCATTCTTGACTAGGGTTATTTTAGCCATCGTGTGTTTTAAGATTCCGATGCCCTCTTTGAACACCTGCGATGCCTGAGTTATTATACTTTCCAGCCACTGCTTGATTGTACCAGTGGAGCCTGCTGCAGGTAACTGCAGCATTTTAATAGATTTCCAATCCAGAGGAATCTTATTTAGCCATTCATGGCCCCCCAAGGCCGGGCCATCCTTCTCAACAACATACAAGTCCAATGAACATTGTTATTGTTGTACTCCACATTCGTTGCAGCACTCCCAAGGGTAATATTCTTTCTCCAGTATATGTTTTTAATAGCACAAATGTCTTCCTCAGTCTGATATTTAAAAAAAAAATTCACATTCTGCATGTGAAATAATGGATGCAGCAGACCCCATGTCCAATTCCATCTTAAGTGTTTTTCCTGCCACCTGGGGTTTCACCCAAATTTCTGCCCTGTTCTTGTTGCTCACACTATATATTTCCAGGCTGGCCACTCCACTCTCACAATCTGTGTTACTAATGTCTCTGCTCACAGAATGCACATTGTTATTCCTTTTTCTATGCCCTTTGTCTTTTCTCTCTCCCTCTTGGTGCGGCAAACCATTTGGAAATGTCCCTTTTTATTACAGCTTCTGTGGTATATGTCTTTAAACTGGCAATCAGAAGGGGTGTGAGATCCCTTTTCACACTGATAACATGTCTGTCTGCTGAGTAGACCACCCTTTGCCTTGTGCTGTTGATATTTTATGCATTCCTACTTCTGACTTAGCTCTGGTTTGCAGTTTGACTGCATCCCTTGCTGCTGTCTCCATTGCGACTCCGATTTCAACAGCTCATTTGAAAGTGAGATTTTCCTCGGTTAACAGCCTTTTTTGTATGCCTTCATTAAGCAGTCCACGCACAAATCTGTATCTTAGGGCATCAGTAAGTCCATCTTTGAAATTACAGTGTTCTGATAGTCTTTTTAACTCGGCTACAAAGGAGGAGATAGATTCACCTTCGAGCTGATTCCGCATGTGAAACCTGAACCTTTCTGGTATAATCAGCAGTTTGGGTGCCAAATGTTCTTGGACAATTTGCACTATTTCTTTAAAAGTTTTACTAGCTGGTTTCTCTGGTGCAGTCTAATTGCATACTTAACTGTATGTTTTTCCTCCCATTGCACTCAGTAAGGCAGTCACATGTTTCTCTGGAGGAATCTCATTTACTTCAAAATACTGTTCCAGACTCTCTATATATAGAAACATAGAAATGTGTCAGCAGAAAATGACCCAATTGGCCCATCTAGTCTACCCTTATCCCCTTCCACTTAGGTAGCCCTGTCCCTTTCACCTTCCACCCCACCCCTGTGCCCCACCCCCCAATGTAGATTCCAGTCTTCTTTTTCCCATTATGGTATCTATCCTTCACTTTCTTGCTTAAACCCATGTAGTTATCCCATGCCCTCTTGACCCCCCAATGTTTTTGTCTGCACCAAACTGAGGTAGCCTATTGCATGAGCCCACCACCCTCCCTGTAAAGTAATGCCCTCTCCTATTAGCTCTGAATTTTCTGCCCTCCCTCTACTAGCT
Source organism: Neoceratodus forsteri (assembly GCA_016271365.2). NCBI lineage: Eukaryota > Metazoa > Chordata > Ceratodontiformes > Ceratodontidae > Neoceratodus > Neoceratodus forsteri. The sequence continues at coordinate 745,013,447 of CM057449.1, forward strand.
GTGCCCCCTAGTTTTTTTGATTTTCTTTCATCTTGAACATACTGCCTTCCATCACTTGTTTTATTCTTTTCAGGTATTTAAAAGTTTCAGTCATATGCCCCTGTCCCTCCTTGTTTCAAGGGGATACAGGTTGAGCTCCTCCATCCTCTCTTCATAGGTCCTCTGGTGCATGCCATGCACCTTTTTGGTTGCCCTCTTCTGGACTGTCTCCACCCTGTCTATATCCCTTTTTAGTTGAGGTCTCCAGAACTGTACCCCACACTCTATGTGTGTATGAACCATGGACCTGTATAGGGGCATTATCACCTCCCTTCTCCTACTTGTAATACCCCTCCCTATGCATGCCAGCATATTGTTTGCCTTTCCAATTGCTTTGTTGCAGTGGTTTGCCTTCTTTTGGTTGTCTGAATTGATAATCCCTAGATCCCTCTCCTGCTCCGTTACCAAAACATCCTGTCCTCCTAGTGTGTATGTGGCCTTTGGGTTCTTGTGTCCTATGTGCATTATTCTGTACTTTTTGGCATTAAATCTCAATTGCCAGCTTTCTAACCACCCCTCCAGCTTTATCAGGTCCTCTCTCATGTGCTCCACCTCCCTTGTGCCCACCATACTGCAGATTTTTGAATTGTCCACAAATAGCCATACCTTCCCATTAAGTCCCTCCGCAATATCCGCGATGTAAATGTTAAAGAGTATTGGCCCCAATACTGACCCTTGGGGTACCCCACTTGTCACTCTTTCCACCCTGAAATGAACTCCTTTTACAGCCACCCTTTGACCCCTGTCACCAAGCCAGTTTTCCACCCAATTTCTTATTTTCTTCCCTACCCCTAAACTGCCCATCTTGCTCACCAGTCTCCTGTAATGGACGGTGTCAAAGGCCTTGCTGAAGTCTAGATAGGCCTCGTCCACCACCCCTTCCTGATCACACACCCTTATCACCTAGTCAAAGAATTCAATCAGGTTCTTCTGGCATGACCTTCCTTCCGTGAACCTGTGCTGTCTGTCATCCAGTAAACAATTATCTGCAAGGTATTTTACTATCCTTTGTTTTAGGATTGCCTCCATAATCTTACCTACGAGGGAAGTAAGACTGACTGGATGATAGTTATTCAGCTTCTCCTTGCCTCCACTCTTATGCAGTGGCACCATGTCCACCTTTTTCCGGTCCCCTGGGACCCTTCCTGTGAGCAATGATAGGATAAACAGCCTCATTAATGGGGCTGCCAGCTCTTCCCTAATTTCTCGGAGCACCCTAGGATGTAGGATATCTGGACTCATTGCCTTGTCCACCCTTAACTTACCCAGTTCCTTTAATACCCTGCTCTCCTTGAATGGACTAGTGTCCACCTTCTTACCCTGTGTGTCTCTCCCCTGCAGGTCTGGTCCCTTTTCCTCCATTTCAACTGAGAAGACATAGTAGAAATACTTGTTCAGCAAGTCAACTTTTTCTAAGTCTCTCTCTATCAGAGTTCCACCCTCCCCTTTAAGTTTCATTATATCCTGCTTGTTCTTCCTTTATTTATTTTTATTTATTTATTGAATTAATCAGATTTACAACCTTTGAGTCAGCGACTCGTTTACAAAGGTACCTCGTCATTGGGGGAGACAACAATAAGTGAGGTTTTAGGACAGGGATTACATACAGGTGAGATACGTACACACGTGGAGTTACAGGCAGCAATTGTACAGGTACATGCATATGTTGAGATACACGCATCAGTTAAATAGCATATTATACATCAATATATAACATCATTGTTACAGTCAGTATCCAGTCATCTAAGGGATCCAAAGGCACAGGGCTATATAGGGCAGGGTTTTGGTCAACTATACGACATTTACAACATCGACTGTCAATAATATGTTGACGGAGGGTGGTTTCGAACCGACCAATCCCAGGGATCTTAGTGATAGCCTCGGGAAGGGAGTTAAACCAAGGGGCTTTATGATGAAAGGATCTTTGGCAGCGGGAGGTCCTAGCTCTGGGAACTATGAAGGTGGCTGCAATGGAGTTACGGGTTGGCAGGGGCCGGACAGCCAGCTGCAGTGGTGCAGAGACCCCTAGTGGGCAAAGCCCTGACATGGATTTTTCGGCCAGCAGGCAGGTATGATATTTCAGTCTTTCCTCAAGAGTGAGTATGTTGGCAGTAGAGTATAGCAGACAGGAGTGAGTTCTGCTGTTAGCACTGGTAAGGAGCCTACAGGCTTTGTTAATAGAGGTCTGGACCTTAGATAAGGAGGTGGGATCAGCCGCTGTGTAAATAGGGAGTCCGTAGTCGGCCAGTGACAACACTGATGAGGTAATGGCTAGTTTTAATGTAGATTCCGGGAGGCAATCTTTGTGGCTGTAGAGGAGCCCGATCCTGGAGTTCATGGCCGATGACAGGGCTTTTAGGTGGGCATGGAATGTAAGGCCTGGGTCAAAGGTGATGCCCAGGTACTTATAGGATGTTACCTGTTCTAGTGTGAGGAGCATGCTGGTGGTGATGTGAAGGGGAGTGTCCTTGGTGCTGTTTTGCCGGTGTGAGAACAGCATAGACTTTGTTTTCTTCAGGTTCAGGACTAGTCGATGATTATTGAACCATTTTTTGGCTTGGAGGAAGGCACTTTGCAGTGTGCCTTGGAGTAGGAGCGGGTCAGGGTGTGATGTTAGGATTACTGCATCATCAGCGTAGAGCAGTATTTTGCTGGAACAGGAGTTTGGGAGGGTGTTTAGGAATAGACTGAAAAGGGTGGGTCCAAGGATGGAGCCTTGCGGGACCCGAGTACCGGTAGGTTGGAGGAGAGGGTCCCATTTAGTTTAACTCTTTGGGACCTGTTATGCAGGTAGCTAGAGAACCAATTCAGTGGGCCAGATGAGAGTCCCAGTTGGGATAGGGAGTTTAACAGCAAGGGGTGGCACACCGTGTCGAATGCCTTAGATAGGTCTATGAATACTGCCCCTGCAAGTAGACCCTTGTCAAGTGCGGAGTGTATGTGGTGGGAGAATTCCAGAAGGGCAGTGGTCATGCTGTGGCCAGGACGAAACCAATGTTGCTCAGGACATAAAAGGTTGTGCTTAGATAGGTATTCTGTGAGCTGTGTGGATACTATTTTTTCTAAAGCTTTGGATGGGGGGGGAGGATGGAGATGGGCCTATAGTTATTTGGTAGCATACGGTCCCCAGACTTATGGATGGGGATTACTTCAGCGTGCTTCCAAGCATCCGGGAATTGACCTAAGCATAAGGATTTGTTTATGATAAGCGTGGGGGATTAGCATGACATCCAGAGTAAGGCAGACATCTTGGAGTCAAGAGGGTCATTACTTGGGTTATGGGAGGCGAGTGACTTTATAAAAAAAGGTTTGGCATCGCAGGGTGAGATCGTCTGGAAGTGGAATAGTGGCCTTGAGATGTGAGTGTGGGTGGACGTGGTAACCGGGTCAAAAAAGTCCTTCTCTCACTGATGTATCTGAAGAACTTTTTTGCCTCCCCTGCAGGCCTCTCCCACTATCCTCTGGTCAGTATCTGCCTCTGTCCTCCTGATTGTCTGCCGTGCCACCCTAAGCTTTTACCTGTATTCCTCCCTTTCCTCCTTTCCTTGTGTTCTTTTGTATGCCCTGAAAGCCCTCTTTTTCTCCCCTATTGCCCTTGCCACCTTTTTAGTGAACCAAAGCGGCCTCCTTCCTCGTTTTGTCTTGCCCATCTTCCTAATGCACTGATCAGTGGCACTCAAAAGTCCTCCCTTTATTGCCCCCACAGTTCTTCCACCTCCCCCAGCTTTTCCTTGCCTTCCAAATCAACCCTGAAAACCTCCCTCATTGTACTGAAGTCTGCCTGCTGAAGTCCAGTATCCTAGTGGTGGTTTGACCCACTTCCTTCCCCATCCTAAGCCTAAACCTAACTGCTCTGTGGTCACTTGCCCCTAGATTGTTCCCCACTAAGACCTCAGTTACACTGTCCCCATTTGTCAGCATTAATTCCAGTGTTGCCCCACCCCACTAGGTTCCCTGACCAGTTGTTGTAGGAGTGCTTCTTGCAGGGGTTCCAGTATCTCCCCACTCCTTGCTGATGCAGCTGTTAGAATCTCCAGGCCAACATCTGGGAGATTGAAGTCCCCTGCCAGCAGAGGTTCCCCCTTGCTTGCCATCCTTTGTACCTATGTATAATTACAGGAAGAAACATGACATATAAGCTTAATTGTGTCTAAATCTTGTATTTTTCTAAAGATGTACCAATGGGGTCAGGAGCGCTACATTTCAAACTTGGTGGCGAATCAGGGGAGTTGAATCCTGTGAATATATGTCTATATTCTACAGATTAGCAATCCACTGCATTAACATCTAGCCCAGTCTCCTTGCTGTTCTCTTATTTAAATCCATTACACCTTCTAACAAAATTGGCTTGTTTAATCATGCGTTGTGTTCTGGCTGGGATAAAAATACTATAGCTATTCCTTGTTTCACGAGACATGCAAATAACTTAGAGAGCTGCTGACCCCATTGGTATATCTTTAGGAAAATGTAAGATTTAGACACAATTAGGCTTATATGTCATGTTTCTTCCTGTAATTCTCAACCTTATTTCTTCAGTACTAAGGGCATTTGCATGATAACAGATCTCTGCCCTATCTGCTGTGGCTCCTTGCCTACACATGACATCACAGTTCTGTTTATAACATTACAGTTTGTTGCTAGAGAGATAATTATGATGTCATAAACTGGCATTATGATGACAGGTGTAGACAAACTGCCAGAGTAGATGAAGTCTAGAGGACGTGATCATGTTTTCATGAAACTGTCCTCAGTAATACTGAAAAAGAGATATATTTGCAGAAAGTGTAAGAAATATAAATTGAGTTGTGTCTAAATCTTACTTTTTTTATAGTTATCCCAGTGATGTCAGGGGCTGTTTAAAGGGGATTGCTTTCATGTTTTAACAATTTCTAGTTATGCTTGTTTTTAAGCATCACTGTTGTACTGTACAGAAAATATATATGTTTTTTCATACTAACATGTATAACTGCCATTTTCCTGTACTCGTGCTACCAACAAACTGGAAAACACATGACTGCCAGTCAGTTAGCTTCAGAAATGTAACTTTCTGCATACATTTCAAAATGACTCTTTAGCTCACAGACAGTTTCGGTGCACATATTCTGAGGTAATACCCCATTCTAATAAGGTGGGATAACAAATGTCCAGCAATGTTTAAAGTATAGTGACAATCATAGTAGCAATTGCTTGTCATTTTCTTTAAGTTTTCACGTACTCTCAAAATCTGATATAAAATTAAGTGCTCAGAATATGCAAGTATCTATATGTCAGTACAGTTTAAACATTGAGGTTTGTTTATGCGACTGGTGGTAAAACCCTGAGCTGGCATATTTCCTGGGACTGTCTGCTGTAAGAGCTCAGTGGTGGAATACAGCTGGTGTTTAGAAAATTGGAAAAGTTAACGGATTACAAATCCACAAATCTGTGCTTGCATAACTGTTCATGTGTCCTCTGTTTCAACTGAAGGGTAAAGTGACATTTTTTATTCTGTAAGTTTTCAGTTTATTTGCAACTTCTTTGCATGCTGCACCCAATGAGTGAGTAGTACTTTTTCCTTTACTTCTAACTTGTGAAATTGTTTTGTGCCATGTGGGTAAAAGGTCAATTAGAATGATGGTGCTCCATAGTCTTATCTGAATTATCTCACTTTTATTTCCAAGCATTTTGTATTAGCAAATATTGCTCCTTGTGCTGTGTCCTACAAACCCACCAGCATGGAGATTCATATTAATGCACCATTCAGAATAGATTGGATTATTTCTAAATCCCACAAATGTGAGAGAAGGCTACCGTTACACCAAAGTGAACCGAACAAGAACTTCTTCAAGAAATAACTAGGACTAAGTTTTATTCACTGGTCTGGAATTCAAGTAGAACGACAAGGTATATAGTTTACATTTTTAAGATGCAAGTTGCTAAAATGTGGCATGGTTAATTAAATTACTTCAAGAACTTGCACAGAGTAATGCAGCTGTTAGCAGGTTTCCTAGTTGTACCAGCTCGCTTCAAGATGTCACACTGAAAATCTGAACTTAAAATCATATTGGTCAGGCTCATTTGGTGACACAGTAAGTTGATGCATTACCGAGAACTGTGATGTATTTCACTGATCTGTTACCACACGTGTGACTTTCACTCTGTTATGTCTCACCTTGGATTTTACTAACATGCATAGGGTGTACAATATAGGTTTTCCTTGCGTGATGATCTTCTGCTCTATTAATAATGGAGTACTGTATTTAACACAGACACATTTTACTGGTAGGAAAAGACCAGAGGCCCTCATGCCTGCTTGGTTAGCTCTTTATAACTGGTTGGCTGATATATCTTAAATTTAACATTCCAGCACTTACTAATTGTGTGAAACATTTTCTTTGGTCCTCTGAGCAGGCTGCAACATGCAGCTGGATTCAGCATAGTATTGATGTTACGAGTTGCTCTATACAGTAAGCAATTTTGCACAAACCTTTTGACAGTAATACTGTATGTACATCGTTAAATCAGTACATCTTTGTAGGGGTTGCATGCTTTAATGCAGTTCCCTTTACATGAATGTTAAGAGTAGTCACAGTGTGCAAAGCAAATACTTCTTCTTGTTTATATTTAACGGGGGTTGGGATAGAGGCCTGTAATGTCATAGTTCTGGAGGCGCTCACAAAACTGAAGGTAGGCAAAGCAATACGGCCAGATGGCATACACCTGAAGATATTAAGGGAGCTGTGAAGAGGGCTAGCAGCACCTCTGGCAGCCATGTTCACTGAATCACTCAACCCAGGAGTGGTTACAGAGGACTGGAAGAGGGCACATGCAGTCCCTCTACTCAAAAGTGGTAGTAGAGAGGAGGAAGAGAACTACAGGCTGGTGAGCCTCACCTCAGTAGTGGGTAAAACAATGGAGGCACTGCTTAAAGAAAGAATAGTGTCACACTTGGAATCCAGTGGTGCCCAGGATCCAAGGCAACATGGATTCACAACAGGAAGGCCATGTCAGACAAATCTGATATATTGTTTTGATTAGGCGATGAAAGAAATAAATTGAAGAGGTGGTGGACGTCACCTACCTTGATTTCAGCAAGGCCTTTGACACCATCCCACATAAAAGGCTGCTTAACATTATGGGTAGTCTGGACATGGGGCACAAGGTGGTAAACTGGGTTAGGAACTGGCTAACAGAGAGCAAGCAGAGGGTGGTGGTAAATGAGATCCGATCTGGGGAGAGGGGGTGACCAGCGGGGTATCTCAGGGATCATTCCTTGGGCCAGTCCTGTTTAATATCTTCATTAGTGACATTGTGGAAGGGCTGGAGGGAAATATCTGCCTGTTTGCAGATGGCACTAAGATCTGCAACAGGGTGGGTACTCCAGACGGGGTAGACAGAATGAGAAGGGACCTGGGGAAGCTTGAAAAATGGTCTGAGGAATGACAACTGGGGTTCAGGTCAAAGAAGTGCAGAGTAATGCACCTAGGATGGGGGGACCCTGAGAAGAGCTACAGAATGGGGGGGGGAGTTGCTTACAATCACCAAGGTAGAAAGGGACCAAGGGGTTATCATTTATGATGACCTAAAGGTGTTTAAGTAGAGTACTAAGGCTGCAGGGAGGGCCAGTGGCATGCTGGATTGCATAAGCAGAGGTATCACTAGCAGAAGGTGGGAGGTAGTGATGCCATTGTATAAAACGCTGGTGAGCCCTCAACTAAAGTACTGTGTGCAGTTCTGTAGAACGCTCCTTTGTAAGGACATTGATAGGGTGGAGGCAGTCCAGAGAAGAGTGACTAAGATGGTACAAGACTTGCACCAAAAAACATATGAGGAGAAATTAAAGGACCTCAATATGTACTTGCTGGAGGGATTGGGGGGACATGATAGAAACATTCAAGTACCTTAAGGACCTTTTTAGGAAGGACGGAACTGATAAGAAGGGAGAAGGGGTGGCATTGTACATTAAGGACAACATAAGGGCAATGGAAGGGAGGGAGGAGACAGGGGAGACTAAAGTCCTATGGGTCACATTAGATAAAGGAAATGGGGAATCGGTGAGGTTAGGTGTATTATGTAGATCCCCAACCGGGGGGAGGAGGAGGGAGATAAGCAACTGATAAAGGCAATTGCACAAATGGCTTACAAGGGGGAACTTCTGTTAGGGAGATCTAAACCTCCCAGATGTGGATTGGGGGATCCCAGCAGCAATAACAGCTAAAAGCAGGGGGATTCTTGAGGCACTGCAAGGAGCTTTCTTGCAACAACTGGTAAGGGAACATACAAGGGGGGGAAACTTACTGGACATAGTCCTAACAAATGGGAAAAGTGTGGATGAGGTGGTGATAGGGGAAGGTCTGTGTACAAGTGACCACAAAACAGTAAGTTTCAGAGTGAAAGTGGGTAGGGAGACATACTGGAACAGCACAACAGTGTTGAACTTCAAAAAAGCAGACTTTATTAAAATGAGGAGGGTATTTAGTCAGGGGATAAAGGAGAAAATGACTATAGAGGGAGTAGAAGAGCTATGGAAGGCTATCAAGGAAGGGATACTGAGGGCCACAGAAATTTGCATAAGAAAATTAAGAGAGAACAAGAAAAGAAGGAGACCACTTTGGTTTATAAGGGAGGCGGCAGGAGCTATCAGGGAAAGGAAACGGACCTTCAGGAACTACAAGAAGACGCAGAGGAAAGAGGATAGAGAGGCTTACAGGGAGAAACTGAAAGTAGTGGGATGGAATATAAGGAAGGCCAAAGCTGACACAGAGGAGAAAATTGCAAGGCTGGTCAAAAGGGGCGATAAAAGTTTTTAGATATGTAGGCGAAAGGAGGAAGGCAAAGCATGGGATAGTTCGATTGAAGGAGGAAGGAGGATGGACGTAAGATACTAGAGGTTGATTTTGAGAAGGCAGAGGTACTAAATAGTTACTTCTGCTCAGTATTCATGGAGGAAGGGGTGGGTAGAGGACCTAAACTGAAAGGGAGGGGTAGCAAGGTCAAAAAGATGGAGCCTATTCTGTTCAGTGAGGATAGGGTAAGGGAAGAGCTGGAAAGATTGAAGGTGGGCAAGGCAATGGGGTTGGATGGTTTGCACCTGTAGATACAAAGGGAACTAAGGGAGGAACTGACAGCCCTTCTGATGAGGTTATTTAACTTATCCCTAGATACAGGGAGTGCACCAGGGGATTGGAAAAGGGTGGATGTGGTGCCCCTGCACAAGTGGGGGTAGCAGGGAGGAGGCGGAAAGTTATCACTTGATCAGCCTCACCTTGACAGCCCTGTACTGCAGAATGCTCCCAATTTTAAATTCTTGGGTGTAACTCTTGACCTCTCCCTCTCCTATACAGATCACGTCAACTCCATTGTATGTCAGGTTGACCAAAAGCTTGGGGCTGCATATACAGTAGATTAAAACAATTCCTGACCAGTAAGGCCCACTTAGCTATTGCCCAAGGCAACCTGCTACCTATCATTGACTACTATTCCCCCATATATTTCTATATGTCTTCTGCCCTGCGCTCACATCCAAACTTGGTATACAATAACATATATTGTTTTGCACTCCTGGCACCTAACTCCACTCTCCACTGTGACCTCTACCAGATGCTAGGGTGGCTCCTACTCTCTGGTCATTATTACTATGCATTAGGTTGCATCCTTGACAACACCCTTAGAAACAACAATGCATCACCTTACGCCACCTTTCTGAAGGCTAGTGCTCCTCTCAGATGCTTATGTATGTCATCGGTCTCCCCTATGGAAATCCCAAAGGTCTCCACTAGAATGGGGGCAGAGCACTGTCTGTGGCTGCTCCCTCTCTCTCTGAAACAGGCTCTCTACTTCACTCCAGTCCATTGATACCCATAGCTGTTTCAAATACCCACTTTAAAGCCTGGTTACTGAATGAAGCTAAATGCCTGTGCTCTCCAGGGTAATCTCCAAAAACATGGTACCTTTCCCGCCCATCTTAACTATTAACTCTGCTCTTATAACTTGTTTTGCCTCGCTTAGCTGTGAACTAAACTGTAAACTGTAGTGTGTTTTTTTTATTCCCTTCAACATATTGTAAACTGTGCTGTATTTACTGTGTTGCTGTATTCCTGATGATCTGTATGTAACTCGGTAGTGCCGTATTTGTGGCCTGGATCGTGCCTGAAAATGGTCCCTCGGATCAGTATACTTACTCGGTCATCAAAAATTTAAATAAATAAATAAATAGTGGGAAAGGTGATGGAGATACTAATAAAACAAAGGGTGGTGGACTACTTAGAAAGCAGGGGCTTGCTAGACGATAGGGAACATGGCTTCACAAAAGGGAAGTCATGTCAGATGAACCTGATAGAGTTCTGCAACTGGGTGACACAGGTAGTTGACCAAGGACGGGCAGTGGATGGTGCATATCTGGAGTCCAGAAAGGCCTTTGACACCATCCCTCATAGAAGGCAGATAAATAAACTCAAAAGCCTTGGGGTGGGACAGAAAATAACTAAGTGGATGGAAAACTGGCTGATGGGCAGAAGCCAGTGAGTGGTGGTCAATGGAGTATACTCCAGGGTGGGGAAGGTGACGAGTGGAGTACCCCAAGGATTGATCCTGGGGCTCCTCCTTTTTAATGTGTGCATTAGTGACATAGTGGAAGGGCTGGAGGGGAGGGTGTGCCTATTTGCAGATGTTATGAAAATCTGCAATAGGGTGGATACCCCAAGGGGGGTGGAGGACATGAGGGAGTACCTAAAGTCTCTGGAAAGGTAGGTACACACATGGCAGCTGACTTCTAATGCCAAAAAGTGGGCAGTGATGTACATGGGACGTAAAAATCCACAAGCCACATACACCCTCGAGGGAGAGGAAATGAAGACAAGAGAGCAGGAGAGGGATCTGGGGGTATTAATATCAAACAGCTTGAAAGTAGGGAACCAGTGCAGCAAGGCAGTGGGGAAGGTGAATGGAATGTTGGAATGCATAGGGAGGAGCACAACCAGCAGAAGGAAGGAGATAATCATGCCTCTTTATAAGGCGATGGTGAGGCCGCACCTGGAGTATGGGGTCCAGTTCTGGAGGCCACATTTGCAAAGAAACATTGATGGGCTTGTGAGGGTGCAGCGCAGAGCAACCAAGATGATGTAAAGCATGCAAGGGAAGTCATATGAGCAGAGGAGGCGGGAATTGGATCTATACTCACTGGAGACAGGAAGGGAGAGGGGAGACTTGACTGAGGGGTACGGGGTAGTGGGGAACCGGGGCACAACCTGGGACAATAAGGATCTATATGCAGGGGATATGCTGCACCTGGGGGGGGAAGGAGAGGAAAGGAGTATTAAAGCAGAGGTTTGAGGGATACATAGCATCAATGATAGATTTAAACTAGCTGGGGGGGGTGGCGTGAGGACAGCTAGTAGGCAGGGATCCCATGGGAGGGAGCTGAGCATGCCTACCCCTCAAGCTATCAGACAGGTATTTGGGGGGGGACACAAGGAGGGGCTAGGAAGAGGAGAAACCACAGCGGGAGGGGGAAGACACAGGTTGGAGGGTGGTCTTGCTGAATGCAAGAAGCTTAGGTAACAAATCAGCCGAGCTACAGGCTCTCTTGGCAGTGGGGAGGGTGGACATTGCAGCTATCATGGAAACATGGGCCACCCAGAACCAGAACTGGGATATGATGATCCCAGGGTACAGGATATTCAGGAAGGACAGGGCTAAGGGGAAGGGAGGGGCATGGCGATCTATGTGAGTGAGGGGATAAGGTTTATAAGGGAGGAGAGAATGGAGGACAGAACAGAGGCCCTATGGATGCAGTTTCAAGACTCCAAATGAAAGACTCTGAGGGTGGAGGTAGTGTACAGGCCACCTACTCAGGGGGGTGACCTGGATAGGGAGTTGGCCAAGCAGATTTGAAGGTTCTGTAGGAAGGGGAACACAGTAGTGGTAGGGGACTTCAACCTCCCTGGGGTGGACTGGAACACCCCAAACACCACATGTGCAAAGAAACAGGTATTACTAGATACATTTCAGGACTGCTTCCTGGTGCAATTGGTCTGTGAGCCGAGTAGGGTGGATAGGATGCTGGACCTGGTACTAACAAATGGGGAGGCTGTAAGGGATCTGGGAGTGGAGGACCCCTGGCTGGGAGTGACCATGACACAGTATGGTTCACACTCAGTATGGGCAGAGAAACAGAAGGAACGGGTACCAGGGTGATCAATTTTAAGGGAGTGGATTTTAAAAGGATGGGGGAAATTTTGGTTGAGCATCTGGTGGGAATTCAGACATGGATGAGTGCTAGCCAAAAATGGGATATAATTAAAAAAGGGCTAGCAGAGGCAACTGAGATTCGTACCAGGACATGGAGCAGGAAGGATAGGGCAAAGAAGCCAAGCTGGCTTACTCAGGAGTTCATGGAAGGGATGAGGGCCAACAGAACGGCATTCCAGAGGTTTAGGAAATTGGGAGGGCAAGGGAACAAAGACAAGTACACAAAGAAGTCCAGGGAGGTTACCAGGCTAGTTAGAGTGGCCAAGGCTTCCAGAGAACTGAGGCTGGCACAGAGAATCAAGGACAGGAAAAGGACTTCTTCAGATACATTGGTGAGAGAAGAAGAAACAAAGATCAGATTGTGAGGATTAAGAAGGATGGGTGTGGTGAACGAGCTGTGGTGGTTCGTATCCCTTTAGTTTAGGGTGATGCCAGATAAATCTGGAAGGAGAGGCTGGAGACGTACTCTAGAGCCAAGATGCAAGGTTTATTAGCCACAGTTGAAGCGCACAGAAAAGACTTAGCATTCACTATCACTATACACATAAGAAACAGTGAATAAGGTTACTGGGACCACAAACTGGCCCCACTAATGTCCTACAAAAGTCCAGGTTATTCAAGTCTTAAAGGTGTCGCGATCCGATGCACCAAGCTTGGGTTTCTAGTATTCTGGTCGGCCGACTGCTGAGGGTGAACCTAAGGAAGCGCTTCCTACACAGTCCATAAAATGGGGCGTCCCCCAGTGAACCAAAAACCAATAAAACACTGTAGGCCTCCTGGCCCTATGAAGAAGGTGACTCCTGGCGTCGCTGAGGCAACGTCGACAGGGCAGTGCCTGGTCGAGGATGGGTGCTGATACCAGGTTGGAGGAGAAGAGAACCTCCTCTGGGGATGTTGGCTGTGGTGACCTCAGGCAGGTGCTCTCCAGTCAAGGAAAGGATGCTGGGTGCGATGATCCACTGGACAACCTCTGGGCAGGTCCCTGGAACCCTTACCACCTCACCCCTGCAGCTTCAGAATCCGACAACCTTCGGTGTGACCTCTTGATGCATCACTGGAACATGAGCCACCTATGTGCAGTACAATCAAGAGTGTGGTGACCCTTGGTGTGGCCTCTTGCGTGGGCCACCAGTACTTATGCCACCTCAGGGAAGGGGGCACAGAGCCTGGCAATCCTCGGCAAGGCCTTGGTATAGGCCACTGGTACTGTTGCCACCTTAGGACAATGTCTATTTGGGAGAATGGGCAACGTGACTCTGAGTTCGGCAGATGACTTAAGTCCCTCGAGCTAGAGCCGGGGCGGCCCCTAATCTGACTCACTTTGGTAGGCCCTAGCTACCAGCTGGTTACCACTTATGACCTGCAACTCGAACCTGGTGTTTTGTGGCAAACATTTGGAGTTGTTGGAGGTCATTGGAAGTGGGTGCAGGTGATACTGGGCTTCCCGGGGACCTTCCCTGGGTCGAAGAAGAGACACTGGAGGACTTCTGGATGAGGTGTGAGGTGCGAGGTGTGAGGTGTGTGCAGGAGCCTGGAACAGAACAAAAATTAAAAACCTGAAAGTCAGTTCCCCCCCACCTTGTATGACCGAGAGCCCTGCCATTTGGGATGGGGTGGCCCCAAATGTCTTCAGAGGGAGTAGCAGTAGGCAAGTGCAGTAATCAATTCCTCAGGGCAGTGCAGTCACACAGGACAATTGAGAAAATAAGGCAGTGCAGTCATTTAAACTCCTCAATTGAATATAGCAGTTCAACAATTTAAAACAGTTTGATTGAATACAGCAGTTCAGACACAGCAAGCAGTGGGTCCAGGCAACCATTCCTCTTAACTTCCCTCATCACAGGGCAGGGACAAATGAGCAAAATCAGGACACATCAGATAAAACAATAATATTAGTCCCAGAAGCTGTGTACCACATGTTTCTTAGTGTGAATAACATTTTGTTAATGAGAACTAGAATGTAACATCAATGGCTGGCATTATTCTGTGATCCCAATCCCTACTCTTTAGTGCCAGAAATGCCAGACTTAGGAGGGACAGAAGAAGTTTCTGAGGCAAAATCAGGGACATCCCTGAAAATCAGGAACAGCTGAGGGGTAGGCAAGCAACAGGAAATTGCAGGCAGATAAAGAAAATACAGTTTGCTTCATGGGCATTGAGACAGTTTGATGACCCACCCCCCTTCTGAATGTGGAGGTCAGGGTACCTAGTGTCTCTGTCCCAGCTATGGGCTGCCATGCCCTTCTACTACATGGACAAAGGACTAAGTTTTTCCGGCGATACTGGAGGATTAAGGATCCCTCTTGCACAAATTTGAAAATTAAGTGTGCTACGGTAATGACTAATTTCACCGTCATTTTGGCCACGCCCCATTTCCGGCCCCTGTTCGACATGGACAAGCCCTGCAGTTTTGACCATGCCCCTTTTCCTGCCCCTGTTCGACATGGACAAGCCCAGCCATGACATTTAAAAAAAACTGTATGTATTGCACTCTAGAAATACAATAGTTATAGTGTAAACATAAAATTCATAATTTTCCGTCAGCACACTCTTCGACATGGACAAGCCCAGCCACAACATTTAAAAAAAACTGTATGTATTGCCCTCTAGACATACAATAGTTATAGGCCCAGATATTCAAACTGCACCCAAAAAGTGCGCAATAGCAGGAGCAAGCGCAAGTCTATTGCGCCCATGTGCAACAGACGCGATATTCAAAAAAGGAGCAGGCCAAATCGCGCCTACAGCCAACGTCTGAATATCGCACAACCTGCACCATAGCGCAACTAGGGAGGGGAAGCTGAGCAGATATGATGCACTATAGCGCAACAAGGAATGTTCAAGCTGAGCAGTCCAGAGGCGCCATAGCGCAAGCAGGGAGCCCCCCCAGCTGCAGAGCAATGTAACTGCACAATCAGGGGGGTAGTGGCCCACCACCCATGCTACAGATGGGCACAGGAACACACAGCAGAAAAGACATTGCCCCCCCACACCCCAAGCACTGCACATCCAGGGGAGGGCTGGAATAACCACTGGTCCATGGAGACAGGCAACCAACCCACAGCCTGGCCCTGGTGCCCCATCACACCTACCGACAAGCTGTGAGTGGCACACAAGGAGGGCGGACCACCCTGTGCCACACCATCCCCCTCCAGTGCACAGCACACCCTGCACCGTGGCCCCCAGACACCCCCCCATGAGCAGTGACCACCATTGCAGGAATCCCCATGCATGCCACCACCCCCACAGTGTCAATGCAGCCCTGTGCACCACAGAACCATGCAAGCCAGCCCCATCATGAGCACCCATCAGCAGGTTGCAGCACACAGCAATGCAGCAACGGCAGACAAAGTGCCACTATGCACAGTCCCCTGAGGTACTGCTGAGAGACTGACCATGCGATGGCACAAGAGTTACCCCATATTGGACGGTCGTGTAGTTGACACCTCCCCCAGTGGTACAGCGCTCCGCACAGTATTCCAGTAACACACCCCGGCCCACCACTGGCCACAACAGCCAGCACAGACACCCACAGTAGTGCGTGGAAGCATGCACCACACCAGATGCCACACAGGGTCTGGACAGACACCCAACCATACCCAAGGGCACAACAACACAGGGATGCAGTGGTGGGGCAACCAAGCCCCCACTGTGGGCCCATGTAAGCCATGTACACACAACCTGCAGTCCACCATGTCACTGGAGTGCCAACCACCCTGCGCAGGCACCATGGACCAATACCTCACAAGCCACAGACAGTGGGGCACATCCCCTGCAACACACACAAGCCACAGCATGGAGGTGGGACAATGACCGTGTTGCCCACAGTGTCACCTGAGCCAGGCATGCACCACACCAGTGACATGGGCAACCCAGCAAAGCGACGGGTACAGTGTCCGCCCTGCAGGGAATGCCACCACTGACATGCCAGCAGATCATGCAGGTCACAGACAGGCATGTGTGTCGGCTGCACAGGCCATGGATGGGCCGATGGGTGCACCATGGACACAGAGCACGCGCCATGGACCACTGCACACAGTCATCCAGTGCACGGGGAACAACACACACAACACAGACACTGACTGATATCTACCCCCACACCATAGACACCTCCACACGGACACACACACATATCCATGACTGCACCACCCCTGATACCATGCACACCACTGCAGCTGAGCACTTATAGCCCACTGCAAATCAGAGACCACCACGGTATTCATAGAAAAGTAATATGTATTATAAAAATGAAATCAACTATTTACATGAACAACAACTATATACAGTTTTTTGGGGGGGACACAAAAAAGGTGGGGGTGGGCAGGGGGAAGGGGTGGACAAATGGGATGGGATAGGAGGGGTGTGAGGGTGGGTCCAGGGGGGAATGGGAGGTCAGGGATCAAGGGACTATTGTCTCCCACGCCGGTCCAGGCTCTGGCTCCCCCTCGCTCTGTGCCTCCGAAGGACCCCAACTCATCAATTCGTCTAAGGATCATCACCGTCTCCCGTGCCAGGGTGAGGACCTCCCGCAGGGTGTCCCTGATTTCCCTCAGATGTCTTGCACCTATGACAAGGGAGCACAGTCAACAGGTGTGAATGCACAACCCCATACAGCCCGCCCACTGTGCATGGCATACGGCCATGGGACATACCACTGTGATGGTGTGTGACTAGCCACAGTGATCACGTCCACAGGACCTGCCCACCCAGACGCATACAGCCACGCAGAACACTGCACATACCCACCAGCCAAGTCACGCACAGCACCACCGTGGCCGTCTAGTGACATGGCTATGTGGTGCAAAGGCAGTGGCACAGCCATGCACCTGGTGCACGCATGCACCACCAGTGACGCACACCCAGACATGCACTGCCACTGGACAGTGTTGACTGTAACCAGTGGCGTGCATGGCAGCGATGTCAATGAATGGTGGCCATGCCCCGCTGCCCACCTTGTCACACAGCATGCAATATTAATCATGGATGTCTGTCACTCACCCTCATCGGGCCGGTCGGGTGGCCGTTGTTGATCCTCGGCTCGCCTGGCTGTGGCTTCCACTACCCTCTGCTCCACACGCACTCAGCACAGTTCGTCCGGGCCTGTGGGGACAAAAGGAAAGAAGAACATCAGTGCATTCTCAAAGCAAAGTCCCCCTGCCCCAAGAAGTGTGTCCCCCCACCCAGCCAGACTCACCCACCCCACACCCTGTGAACACTGCCACGGCCAGCCCCATACAGTCCCTCCTCTAGGTGCTCTACACAAACAACAATGTGACTCATATGGACGATAACAGTGTGTTGACAGAACCCCTACCTGGACGTGGTACCGTGCCCCTCCTGGCACGTGACCTCAGTCTGGCCAGTAGCTCCGGCTCCCTCCTCTGCAGGTCACCATATCGGTGCCTGCATTGCTCCGCTGTTCTGCCCCTGCCTGTCACCTCCTCAAGGGCTGTGGCCACCTCTTGCCACACCTGGGACCTTGCCCTATCCAGGGGGGCCTCCCCAAAGAGAGGCCCATGGTGTGGCTCAACTGTGGCCACCAGATTAGCCAATTCAATGGCAGTACAGGGAGCAGCCCTTCTCCAACCGATTGCGTTAGTTATAGTAGGCAATATGGCGCTCTGCAGCGTGGTACCCCACATGCAGATGCTGCATGGTACAGCGCTGCCATTCTGTATCGCACTGTTTCCAAACAGCGCGATAGAGGTGCACCTATGCCTGATGCATGGCACCAAGGGGGCAAAGGTCGGGCACAGGGTCAAGGATCCCTGGCGCAAGGCCACGCACTGCGCCATCGGATGACAATGCGTGTAGCGCGATTGGCTGCCTGCGTGCCAGCACCACAGTGGACTATCAGGCAGTTGTGCCATTGCGCCTATGAAGGCCCATTGCCACAGCGCCATGTAGTGACCTTCGCTATAGCACCACTGGCACAATGGTGGCCATGCCCTGCATTGCCTACCATGCACAGCAGTCATCAGAACGGCAGACGCCTGCGTCAGCAACCTAGGCATACGCAGTGAGGTGCACTACACATGCCACAGAGCTGCGCTATTGGCTCAGCACGTTCAACACAATTGTGCAAAGCGCAACAGCGCGATATTCAGCCGTCATATGCAGATCATCCAATCAGTCATTCAATGGTGCAGCACTGCAATTTGCATCTAATTAAAGTTGCTCCTCACCTCATTTGCATGGATTGCGCTATAAAGGTGCTACAATGTGCTGCAGTGGCCATAGTCAGTTACTGCAGTTTATTGGTGAGTTGCATGCTGTGTGGGAGTGTGGACTGTGGATTCAGGGACATGCATGGGACTGCACAGTCACAGGTAACAGCTGCCATTCTTACAGGCTACATAATGACCGAGCACATCTTTGGAGAGGAGGACAACAGTGGTGGGAGGAGGAGGAGGCCGAATTTCACTAAGGCCGAAACCGAGGCCCTTTTCGAGGCCTACACAGTATCCTTCTCAGAGGTGCTACCTGTCAATGGCATAAGTGAGGCAAGGGTACTTTGCACCATGCAGTTTAATGAATGGTTGAAAAAATGGTGTGGAGCACAGGGGTTTGGCTTCATTGGCGACTGGGGTTCCACCTGGAGGGACACCAGCCAATACTGGCAGGATGGTCTGCATCTGTCCAGGAAGGGAACAAGTCTTTTGAGCAATCGGTTTAAATGCTTCATTGGCAAGCTGATAAGCAGCAGGAAAATCCCAGCCTCTCCCTACAAAACAGGGTACTAAATGAGAAAAAGACCAAGGTAGAAAGGTCAGTGGGGGGATGCTGCAACTGAAGGTAAAGCCATCAAAAAATGGAAAGCAATGTGTACCAATGCCCGTAGTCTGAGTAACAAGCTTCCTGAATTAGTGGCCTTGATGGAGGAGGAACATCTGGATATCATGGCAGTCACAGAAACAATGGTTCACACAAAACCATGACTGGGACGTAAACATACCAGGATACACTATCTACAGGAGGGACAGAGAGGGTAAAAGAGGAGGAGGAGTAGCTCTTTACATAAGGGAAGGAATCAAAGCAACAGAACAAAAGGGAAAACAGGGAGGAGAAGAAGCACTGTGGGTAAATTTGGAGACCGGCAATGGCACCACAACCTGCACAAGGGTTGTATACAGACCCCCTTCTCAGGGGGGAGGAAATGGACAAGGAAATGATAGAAAGTATACTTAGTATGGAAGAAAAAGGGGAGATATTGCTGATGGGTGATCTGAATATGCCAGATGTTAACTGGAGTGCAGTTGCAGCAGCCACTTCGAAGAGTGGGGTTATTCTAGATGCCCTACAGGGGGCATGCCTTAGACAACTGGTATTGGAGCCCACTCGAGAGGAGCAATCTTAGACCTGGTTCTCTCAAATGGAGATGAAGAGAGGATCACAGATGTAGAAGTGGGTAGCCATCTGGGAACCAGCGACCATCGAACAGTATGGTTCACAATGAACACAGCAATAGAGTCAAGCATACAAAGGCAAAGGTACTGGACTTTAGGAGGGCTGACTTTGCTAAAATGGGTGAGTGCCTAAGGAATGCACTAGCAAATGGGCAGGAAGGAGGGGTGGAAGAACAATGGGGAATAATAAAAACTGCCATCACAGAGGTAACAAGCCTTTGTGTGAAGCAAATAAACAAAACTAAACGATGTAAGAAACCACTATGGTTCTCAAAGAAAGTGGCAGGGAAGGTTCAAGAGAAAAAGAAAGCTTTCAGGAAGTACAAGGAATCACAGAAGGAGCAGGACAGAGAACTGTATCAGTTAAAGCAAAAGGAAGCTGGGAAGGCAGTCAGAACTGCAAAGGCCCAAACTGAGGAAAATATAGCCAACTCAGTTAAGAAGGGGGATAAAACCTTTTATAGGTACATCAGGAGCGAAGGAAGACCAAGGGAGGATAGTGAGGCTTAATAAAGGGGGAGAGGTGGGCAGAGGGTGACTGTGAAAAGGCAGAGATACTAAACAAATATTTTGCTCAGTATTTACAAAGAAGAGAGGAGGTACCTAAAACAAACAGTAGAAACACTCTGGATGCAGAAGTTGATACCAGCCCATTTGCAGAAGAAAGGTTCTGAAAGAACTCTTAAAACTGAAGGTGGACAAAGCAATGGGGCCTGATGTGATTCATCCCAGAATTCTAAAAGAACTAAGGGTAGAACTAGTGACACCACTGACACCTTTTAACAAATCATGGGAGGATGGGGTGGTACCCGAGGACTGGAGGAGGGAAGATGTGATTCCCTTCACAAAGTGGAGCAAGGCAGAAGCGAAACTACAGACCTGTTAGTTTAACCTCAGTGGTAGGAAAATGATGGAATCACTTCTGAAGGAAAGAATTGTTGAGTATCTAGAGGCCAGAGGGCTCAGGACCCAAGGCAGCATGGATTCACAGCAGGAAGGTCATGCCAGACAAGTCTGATAGATTTCTTTGACTGGGTGACCAAAGTAGTAGATCAGGGAGGGGCTGTGGACATGGCCTACCTAGACTTTAGCAAGGCATTTGACACAGTCCCACAAAAGATTAATATACAAGTTAGCTAGCCTGGGAGTGGGTCCCAAGATGACAGCCTGGGTAAAAATTGGCTGGAGAATAGGACACAGAGGGCAATAGTAAATGGAGTCCACTCTGAAGAAAAGGGGTTACTAGTGGGACCACAGAGAGTTCAGTATTAGGACGGTCCTCTTCAATGTCTTTATAAGCGACATTGCAGAGGGACTGGAAGGAAAAATATGTCTCTTGCAGATGACACAAAGATCTGCAACAGAGTTGATGCACAAGGTGGGGTGGAAAGGATGAAAAGGACTTGGCAAGTTTAGAGGAATGGTCAAATGTATGGCAGCTTAGATTCAATGCTAAGAAGTGCAAGGTAATGCACTTGAGAAACAAAAACCCAGGAGAAGAGTACACAGTGGGGGGTGAGATATTAACAATAACAAAAATGGAAAGGGACCTGGGGGTAGTCATATCAGATAACCTAAAGGTGGGCAAGCAATGTGAGAGGGCAGCAAGGAGGGCTGGGGGGATACTGGGATGCATAGGGAGAGGCATCACCACTAGAAAACAGGAAATTATTAACTCTCTGTACAGACAGCTGGTCAGACCCCATCTGGAGTACTGCGTGCAGTTCTGGAGACCCAGTCTTCGCAAAGACATAGACAGGATGGAAGCTGTTCAGAGGAGGGCAACTAAAATGTTGCAGGGTCTGCACCAGAAGACATATGAAGAGAGACTTAAGGAGCTTAATATGTATAGCCTCGAGGAAAGGAGGGAGAGGGGGGACATGATAGAAACTTTCAAGTACCTCAAGGAATCAACAAAGTCCAAGAGGGTAGCATCTTTCAAAAGAGGTGTGCAAGAACAAGGGGCACAATTGGAAGATAGAGGGGTGGCTCAGAGGTAATTTAAGAAGTATTTTTCACAGAGAGGGTTGTGGATGCATGGAGCGGCCTTCCGGAGGAGGTCGTGGAGTCAAAAACAGTGGTGGAATTCAAGCAAGCATGGGACAGTCATAAGGCAATTCTAGGGGGTTGGGGTAGGAAGAAGTAGGCTGCTTGTTAACTAGAATCTGCAGCTTATCCAGTAGGCAGGGAAATGGGCAGACTGGGTGGGCCAAGCGGTCCTTATCTGCCATCAGATTCTATGTTTCTATGTTACCTGGCTCAGGAGCCACTGCTCAGTGGACGGCGGGGCACCACTCAGGCCCATGCTGCTGCATGGGAGGAGGTGGCACGTGCCGTGAACCTGCATGGCAGCCACCAGCGCTCCATGCAGGAGTGTAAGAAGAAGATGGGTACAGACAGGAGGAGGTAAGGAGAAGGTGGCTGCCATCGGGCGTCATGTGCTGCTACAGGTGGGGACAGCGGGTGGTACAGCTCACCCCAGCGGAGGACAGGCTTGCTGCAAGCATGGCCGATGCCATAGAGGGAGTTCTGGGCGGTGGCTTCCAGGACGGGTTGTGGCCCATCTCTGCATGGTAAGTCATGGTCTGTCTGGGGGGGGGGCCAGGTAGGTCACATGGAGTAACGCGACTTTGCTTTCCCTTACAGATCCTGAGCATCTGCATGGGTCAGTGGTGGTGGGCCTGTCCACTACGGACAGTTGGATGGAGTCGGAGGTGGGACCATCCACCTCCACAGGTATGTGTGGATCTGTACGACAGTGGGGCCGCCTGGCTGTCCACACTAATGTCGTTGAGACAGGTGTGGGGGAAGCCCTGCCTGTGTCCCAGCGTACTGGTGTCCATGGATGCCAGCACGCTGTGGCTGTGGCTGGGGCAGAGTCCGGCACCAGTGATGATGACACGACCGTCATGGGCAGTGACACGTGTGTGCCACAGGATGGACACACAGCAGGGCAATTCGCGCCCATGGCTGTGGCTGGTGCCGCCGTGGGGGCCTGCGTGTCAGCACAGTCCCAGGCTGTGCCTGTCAGCACCAGTGGGGCAGCACTGGTGTCTGTTCAGGACAGTGGGACTGTTGCAGCCACTGCGGTGGCATCACTAAGCCCTGGGGTGCAGCAGCTGGAGGGGCAGCATCAGCAGTCACCCACCGGGTCTGGGGGTACAGGGTTCAGTGGCGGCGTCTGTGCACCGCCTGTGGACATGCCCAGACCTGGTCCTGGTGCGCAGCACCCACCCTCAAGGAGTGCTGAACATCAGGCCCTTACACACCCTGAGGGACAGGATGCCGAGGAGGCTGATGACCTCTTGGACGAGCACACCCGCCTACTGCGAGCATCGGTCCAGCAGCAGATGTGGCTTGCGATGTCCGTGGAAGTACTGTGTGTGACTCTGGAGTGGGCAGAGGAGCATCGCAACAAGGACACCGAATGGATCCTGGCACGGATGGACCGTTTACGGGAGGATGTGACTGCTGCCATTGACAGGCATGCACAGGCGTTCATTGCTGTCATGGCCACAATGGGCACACAGTCAGGTGCCCATGCATCGCGGACACCACGCAGTGCACTCTCCACCCCCCATTCCCGGCATCATGCGACTCCCACCCTGTCGACGTCAGGTTCAGCTGTGGGCATCCCGAGCACTCCTGGTGCAGGCATGTTTGGTGTGCTGCAGACCCCTGCACAGGCACAGTTGCGCTCATGGAGTGGAACCCCTTGGGGACCAGCGGTGCCACCCCATGAGGCCAGTGGTCAGCCTGCCAGTGTTGGCGGGTTTCGGCGGGGCCGCCCACGCATCTGTGGTGGCCGTGGCACTGTGTTGCGATACTGACCTGTCTCCCAGCACGGCTACTGTCTGGTGCTGCCCTGTGTGCATTGTGTGTTTCAGTGGGCAGTGCACAGGTGGGTACTCGGCCCTGCATGCAGACACACAGTCTACCTGCATACCCTCCCAGCTGCTGTCCGCAGTTACATGTGCATGATGATGCCTGCATTGTGCTGTACACCAAAGTGCAATGGTGCCCAGCATCTGACACACGCACATGGACAGGCAGTGGGCGTGGTGGCCTGTGGACATGTGTGTTGCTAGGGTGTGCATTCTGGGTTGGTGTGCCTTCTGGCCTCTGTGCACGTTTGTTGCATTGGGTGTGTGCATGTGTGTGTGTCCTTCGGTGTGGCATGCTAATCCTCACCCATCTCTGGCTGTGTGTGTGCCTCTGTGCCCCGCCACTTCCCTCGACGGCATGCACCCCCAGTGTGGGTTCATGGGTGTTTGTGGGTTGTGCCTTGGCCACTGGTGGTTGTGCATGGCCCCATGACTTACCTGGGTTGGCTGAAGTGCTCCTCCCTGATGGTGTCCCGGTGCAGCTGTGCCAGCTGGAGCAGTCGGGGATCCTGTCGGCCAAGGGGGGACTGCCCATCATCATCATCACCGGCATCCCCATCCTCCCCATTGCTGTCCCCCTCTTCGACCTGTATAGCTATCCCACATTTGTTGGCCATGTTGTGCAGGATGCAACAGGCCAGGAATATCCCACAGACCTTTGAGGGGCTGTACTGTAGGGCACCGCCAGAGGTATCCAGGCAACGGAAATGTGCCTTCAGCATCCCGAACACCCGCTCCATGACATTGCATGTGGTGGCATGTGCCTCATTGTAGCATTGCTGCGATGGGGTCATGGGGCCGCCGGTAGGGTGTGAGCAGCCAGGGACAGAGTGGGTATCCACTGTCACCTGTGTGTAGAGGGTGGAGGTTAGTTTGGTGATCAGCATCGCCCTCTCCCAAGCCATGTAGGCCACTACCCATGGCACCTCTGGCCACGCCCTCCCAGGCCCTATATTTGTCCATTTGGTTTGCATACTCACCCACTAGGTGTCCAGTGGGGATGTCCCCACTCTTGAATCTGTGGCACAGTGCCGAATGGTGCCAGATGAATGAATTGTGTGCTCCCCCAGGGTGCATGGCACAAACATTGATGATGTGCCCCCCTGGCATCGCACACCACCTGGCAGTTGATGCTGGAATAGCCCTTGCAATTCATGTATGCGGCCCCCTCATGGCCAGGTGGTATGCGTATGGCCACATGGGTGCAGTCTATTGCCCCTAGCATGTCAGGTATACATGCTACCCTGTGGAACTCTTCTATGTTTGCTGTGCGCTCTGCCGCTGTGCTGGGGGAATGGATGTACTCCTCAGCATGTAGCAGCAGTGTGCTGAGGAATTGGGTGAGGTGGCATGATGTGGCCGACTGGGTTATGCCTGTGGTGTCCCCAGTTGGTCTCTGGATGGTACCCATGGCGAGCAAGGACATGCAGGCTGTTACCTTGGTCTCCACTGACAGGGCATGACTCCATCATGTGGGTGCACAGCTCACAGAGCCGCCTCAGTATTTCCCTGTTCAGGTGGTACCAGCCCACAATCTCAGTATTTGTGTACACCTCAAAGCTGGTGTGGGCTCAGTACTGCCTGTTGGGGGCATACCGCCGACGGGCCCTTCCACGGCCACGTCCCCCTGCCGCCCGTCTTTTCACCCCCCTCATTATGGCCTCCATGTGTAAGGTGGCACTGGCCATGTCTCTGCTTCATGCTCACCCCCCCCGGCAGCTGTTTCTTTATTCACCCCGCTGTTCTGGCTGCTACCTCCCCTGCACTGGGTATACCTGCCTGTGCTGGCCTCTGCGCTGTGTGGCTCCCCACACCTTCCCTGTGCCTGTCTGTTGCTGTGGCCTTTCCCTGGCCTGCCCTGTTCCTGCCACTTGCCCTGTCTGTGCCTCCACCTCTGACACATGTGGCTTCCCTGTAGCATTCTTGCGCCTCTTCCTTGCTCCTTTTTATTTTGGCTCATTTCCACTATGGCACAACTTCTGCTTACTCCACTGTTGCGCAGTGCGCAAGTCTTTGAATATCACACTGCACCATTTATGCATGGTCCCTCCCCCTTCGGTTGCGCATGCCTTTATTATCATTGCGCTGTTGCTCAGCATGATTTCGGGGGCGCAACTGCCTCCTGCTGAATATCGCAGAATGGCACAATTTCAGACTTGCACAGGCGCAACCCTATTGCGCATGGCTCAACTCTTTTGAATATCTGGGCCATAGTGTAAACATAAAATTCATAACTAATATTGCACATAATGGAATATATTGCACGGGTGGAAAATACAGAACACATTAAATTGCACATGCTCCAAAAACATCACATTCTTCATGGTTGAATTGCACAAAGTCCCAAAAGAAAAGCATTCATTCTACGGTCCTCAAAAAACATGATATTCATCCGTATTCCACTGCATGGTCCTAATACGCTCAAAGTTCCGAGTTAAGTGGGCCAGGGTCAGACTCTGCAAACAGATGTAAAACAAAAGAGGGGCTTAGCGTTTGTGCTCAAATAAGAACCAACACATAGGCACATAAACACACACATGACAGTGTGGGGGGGGGGACTTACCGTGGTGGTGGGATGTTCTCTTCATTTTCCTCTGCAGTCTGTGCATCCTGAAACATTTTGATATGCAGCAAGATATTGTTGAAGGCATAAGTGGGAGTGCGACCATACCTCTCCCTCCACATGAAAGCATCTAGGTATGATGGCACCATTGTCTTCTGTGTCCCATTCATTGCCTTAAATTGTTTTTTTGCCCATGCCCAGTATGACTCCACAGCATTTGTGTGTGCACCAGTTACAGGGTCTATGAAATTCTGTGAATGATTGACAGTTTTGTGTATGTAGTTCTTACTGGGGATCTGGTCTATGCGGTTGTAGGCTGCCCACTGGTCCGAATGTATTTCAGTGCCTTCTTGAAGAATGTGCCTTTCAATTAGGGGAAGCAAGGTTGCAGCATCCCTCCATTCCACCATGGTCAGGAAGCCCATATGTTTATCGCAGTCATAGATGCAAAATACCCATGAATCAGAAACACGCGTGTTCCGGCCCCTGTTGTATTTTGCTCTGACCATCACAGACTCGTCAATCTGTACAACTGTGCCCACTCCACCCAGCTGCATCGGTTCATTGAGGAGTTTTCAGGTACAAATAACCCTGATGAACTGATACCAGTCTGTTGCCATTTTGTCGGACACTTGAGCTCCTTCCATCGCTGCAACAGCTGGAGTCTTAGCAGACCAGTAATAAATGATAAGCAGGACTTTCTGCAGTAGCATGTTAGTTTTGAAGAAGTAGGTTTCAGCCAAAACACTCTTCTTGGCTCTACATGCCTTCTTTTTGCATCTCCAAATGCACCCGTTCTTGCCCACAGTGGAATCATTAACCAGTGACATATCCACACCACATTTATGGCATTTCCTATGCGGTGGAAGAAGTCCCCTGTCTTGTAGAAATGCTACAGAGGCTTGCAGCGTTGCACAGATGTCTGACGCGGAGAAAAAAGTTACTGGATCCATCTCTAGCTGCAGGTTCAAGAGTGTTCCGTGACTGTGACTGTTCACCAACGTTAAATAGACTATGTAAGGTAACATTAATATGGCTGATACGGGAATTAACACATACAGATGCACAGTTTAGTGAGATAAAGGCTTCGGCCACAATGCCAAAGTAGACTATGTAGGGTAACATTAATATGGCCGTTACGGGGATTAACACATATTGATGCTCAAAATTAGTGAGATAAAGGCTTCA
The DNA here is from genome assembly GCA_016271365.2 of Neoceratodus forsteri. NCBI lineage: Eukaryota > Metazoa > Chordata > Ceratodontiformes > Ceratodontidae > Neoceratodus > Neoceratodus forsteri. The sequence goes on from CM057449.1 coordinate 745,040,755, forward strand.
GCCACAACACCATCTGCCATCTGGCTTCCTGGCTATTAGATGCTATTAACACCTACTGCATGTGTTTCATTTGTTTTATTTCTTTGTAACCCCCCATATGCATTTATATTTCAAATATCGTGGCTGTAAGAGTGTTCAGTATATGTATTTCTATTTCAGATTTGTCTGGTTTATTAGTTTTAAGATCGCGGCTGTAATACTATTTGTACTTGTAATTGGGGGGCTCCGCCCCCACACCCCTGTTCTATTTCAGATTTGTCTATGCCTTATGCTTACATGTATTTCTATTTCAGATTTGTATGGTTTATTAGTTTTAAGATGATGGCTATAAGACTATTTGTACTTGTAATTGGGGGGCTCCACCCCCCACCCCCCGTTCTATTTCAGATTTGGCTGTAAGAGTATTTGTACTTTATTTCTATTTGTATCATGGGTGGCTTTTTTCTAATTTTCTAATTTTCAGATTTGTCTATGGCTGTAAGAGTATTTGTGCTATATTTCTATTTCTATCGTGGCCAACCTTTTTTTCGAACTTTGGTGACATCACGGTAGTAGGCGGTGCTACATGTATGGCTATTTTCTAATTTTGGTGACGTCACGGCAGTAGGCGGTGCTACATGTATTTTGCAAGGCAAGGCGAGCAAGTCACTGCCGTAATTATGCCTGTGCACGGGAGGGATCCTTAGTCCTCTGGTATCTCCGTTTTTCCATGAATTGGGCTTAGATTACCCTAGAACTCTGAGCAAAGCATGCAATAAGGCTTTGCCAGGCTTTTAGTAATTAGCTTCTTACAGCTAAACAATTAGAAATTCAGCAGAAAATGCACATTCTCACCAATAATACTTTGACCTAGCTTTACCTAGCACTTCTTTGGTTCTTGGCTAAGAGGGAGTGCCCAAGTCTCTTTATATGGAGCACAGACTGCCTAGAATAAGTTAAACTAGTAGAGATTCTTTCAAGGTAGGAGTTCACAAACACCTTTAATCTTGGTCCAACAATTAGTTGGTTTGAACCCCTCTAGCTTCTGCCTTTTTGGTTCTTATTTTTCTCTCTGTCTATCTCTATACAGTTGAACATGGTAGCAGCTTCCCCCACCCGGGGGGAGTACAATGGAAGCAATTTAACAATTTTAAACAATAATTACACAGTGCAACAATACAATTGCTAAACAAACAATCCTTCCCCTGGCTGAAGCAGGTCTAGCTAGGACTAATTATTAAAGAAAATGCTGGCCAACAGCATATTCAGCCCTGGAGTTCAACCAAGATTTCTGTCCTCTGGGGAATGCACAACCAAGAATGAGTGATAAGGCTTCTTCTCCTGGAGACTGCTACATGGAAGGTTCACTGGGTCTGTTTCCTGGCCAAATGAACTGACTCGACACACTGGGGTACCCGACTAGATGGCAGACTTCTGCGAAAAACCGACCGAGGCTGCTACTGGGGATCTTCTGGAGGGAGTTACATGAAAGGGACCCAGGGGACTCGCTTCAACCTCCTAACAGGGAAGCTGACATCCATTGTCTTGCTGTCCTTCACCCTCCGTGGTCAAACTCTTTCTCCCTCTCTCCAGTCTCTGAAGAGCCTCCTCTAGGCTGGGGCGGTCCTGGATACCTGCCAGGGGATTGGCTTCTTCGTCCAGAAGTCAGCCTCCTGAAGCTGGGTCAATGGCTTAAACAAAAAAATCTCCAGATTTGAATCTACCCTAGCCACAGGGATTGGCTGAGAGGGCTCAGCCTGGCTTCCTTCTCCACTGGGGACAGGAATGTTGCTCAACTGGTTTGGCTGGCTGGGTATCGATCTTGAGTAGGGGGAAGGGGGAAGGAAGAAGAAAAAAAATGTTTTCCTTTTAAAACCTTGAATTTAGACTTCTAGGATTGTCTGCTGGAGTTGAGCCTGTTTTGTGTTTCGGAGGGTCACCAAAGCTTTTCAAGTGTTCCCCATTAAGCTGCCAGGGTTCCCATAACTGTCTGATCCCTCATATCTCTGAGGATTCCCTACTTTCTGTGGTGCTCCCAGCTTTCCTGGGGCACTACAGATTCAGGCCCGCCTAACAATACATGTCCTCATGTATTTCCCAAATTTTTACCTTCTGAATCTTAAACTCTTTGACAATTTCATCCATAAACAATGACATATTCCTTGCCCGTGTTATGGTAACAAAACATTCGTAACAGCCTACAGATTATAAACCTTAAATCCTTATTTCCATGTTTTCCTAACACTATAAACATTATGGTAGTGGTTTTGTCAGTGTATGAGAAAACATTTATGATTCCTTGCATCTTTAAAGCTAAAATTTACATCTTAGAACATTTCAATAAACCATATTTACAACTGGGCTGTGGTCTTGGCTCTTCTTTCATTTTCCTACTTGTATGTGGACACCCTTTGTACCGCTTCAGTCACATACCTCTGAGGGGATACCCCAAAGTTTGACCTCTGGGATCTACGTTGAGGGGGCTCTGCAGCAGTGGCTACTGGAGGGTGTGGCACCTTTGGATACAGCCATGGGGTTATTAGCACTGTGGGAAATGACTCTGGGGTGTTTTCCTCAGTTGGGAGTAGTTCCCATCTCTCCTCCAGATTACTGTGCAGGAGGTGACTTCCAGATGGTGGAGCAGCTCTGAAGGTGCAGGGTTTAAGTCTGTTGCGATGAACAATATGTGGCTGCTTCCTGCCAGACTTCTCTTGGATCTTGTAAACAGGTAAATCCGGGAACAGGATCTGAACAATCAAATATGGTTCTGACTCCCATTTGACATCCAGCTTGTGGCAGCGAGTCTTTCTTAATAGTACCCTTTCACGGATGGCCAGAGGCATTGCATGGGCTTGGACATCATAGTTTGCTTTCTGTCATTCCCGCACTTTCTCCATGTTTTGTTCCACTATTTTTCCAGCATCTCGTAATCATTGATGGTGCTCAGTCACCCACTCGGTAGTGGTATGGAGGGGTTTCACTGGGTTTGGTTTTACATCTAGAACCAAGTCCATGGGGAGTCTCCCATGACAACCAAACATCAAATAGTATGGTGAGTACCCAGTGCTGCTATGAGTTGTGTTATTGTAGAGGTACACTAGCTCTGAGAGAAGTCTTGGCCAGTGCAGTCGCTGAGACTCTGGTAGGGTTCTGAGCATGTCAAGGATAGTCCGATTGACCCTCTTGCGGAGTCCATTGCCCTGTGGGTGATAGGCAGTGGTGTGGATCTTTTGCCCTCCATAGAAAGCACACAGTTCTTTAAACAAGTGAGACTCAAATGCTGAACCTTGGTCAGTCAGGATTTTGGTAGGGTGACCATAGGGTTGAACAAACTGCCTCCAGAACTTTTCGGCAGTGGTTCAGGCTGAAAGATCTCGGAGAGGCACAGCAATGACAAACTTTGAATAGTGGTCCGTCATGGTGAGAATGTAGTTTAGGCCATCCCCACTGGGGTCTACTTTAAGATGGTCCAGGGCCACCAGCTCAAGGGGTGCATGAATAGTGATCGGATGTAATGGGGTTCTTTGATCTTGCCCCGGTGCTCGCTTGAGGGTACATGTCGGGTATTTGTCACACCACTATTGGATGTCATCACGCATCCCAACGCAATAGAATCTGGTTCTCATATAAGCCTCTGTCTTTTTGCAGCCAAAGTGTCCAGATTTGTCATGATATGCCTCTAGGGCAACATCTGCAGCTTCACGAGAGAGGATGACTTGTCGAACTTGGTCATGTGTCTTTGGGTCAGTGATGGTGCAGATAAGTCTTCCATCCACAACCGTCATACGAGCCACATGTCACCACAGCTTCACAAGTTCCGGGTCAGCATGTTTTCTGTCCTCCAGAGGAAGGGTCTGCTGGTTACTAATGAAGGCCTTTAGCTGTCAGGTCACTGGACTGTGATCTTGGATCTGCTGCCATAAGTCAGGAGTTTCCTTTAATGTCTCGGGTATGTCGTCTTCCAGTGCTTCTGCAGTTGCAGCAGGGAAGACAGCTGTGGGGAAGCTATAGCAGTAGGCTTGTGCCACCTCCGCAGGGATCTGGAGAAAGGGAGGAATCTCTAGAGCTTCTCTGTGGTTGCCATTCTCCTCCATCTCATCTTGGGTGGGTAACCTCGACAGGGCATCAGCATTTGCATTGGATTTACCGGCACGGTACTTGATTGTAAAATTGTAGTTGGTAAGTCTTGAGTCCCACCTCTGCTCGAGTGCTTCCAGTCGTGCAGTGTTCAGATGAGCAAGGGGGTTGTCGTCAGTGTAGACTGTGAAGGGTGTGGTGGCTAGGTAAGCTTTGAATTTCTCAGTGACGGCCCACACTAGAGCAAGGAATTCCAGCTTGAAGGAGCTGTAGCGATCATTATTCCATACATCTCCATGCAGCCCACAGCTTGCATAAGCGATGACCCTCTCAACTCCTTCCTGGTCCTGGGAGAGGACAGCCCCTAGCCCTCGATTTCTGGCATCAGTATATAATTTGAAGGGAAGTTGATAATCTGGATAGGCAAGTACTGGAGCTTGTATCAACATTGCTTTTAGGCTGTTGAAGGACTCCTACTGGGCTGAACTCCACTGCACTGGGCTGCTTTTGCGCAGTTGCTTTGTTCCCCTGAGCAATTCATGCAGTGGGGCAGCTACTTGTTTAGTTTAGTTTAGTTTATTGTTCTAGGAATTATTACCTTTGAGCCATGGCTCTTTTACAAAGATTCCACATCAGTAATATACAAACAATCATGATTACATAGAATGGTCAACAAAAATATAAAGTAGCAATAAGCTAGTATAATACAGTACATTCATGTCAGAACTTCAAAAAAAAGAGGGGAAGGAAAGAGAAAATAATATTTAGCATACACAGAACAAGCTGTATCAAGGAACAAACTTTGGAGAAAATGGTAAAAAAAGGAATTGGTAGGAGGAGCTAGGGAGCAGACATAGTGAGAATCGAGATACCCATATGCCTTTGTCAAGAATGGAGCAGAGGAGGAGGATGAAAACAGTAAAACAGCCATGAGGGAGAAATCTTTAATCCATGCAGTCACAGGAGCTAGAGGCTGAGAGATGAGAGTAAAGCATAGATTTGAAAGCTCCTAGGGAGGTGGAGGATGTAATGAGCATTCCGAGGGCATTTAACGAGCTGGGGGCACGATAGGCAAAGGATCTTTGGCCCTGTGTGGTCCGGTATCGGAGGACCTGGAGAGGCTGGTGTTCCGATCTTCTGGTGAGATGGATGCTGGTATTCGGGCATAGTAGGTCTTGGATACTCAGTGGAGTGAGGCCCATGATAGATTTTTTCGCCATCAAGCATGTGAGGTACTTTATGTGATTAGAGAGTTGCAACCATCCTGTTTCAGTGTAGAGCTCACATGTATGAGTATGCCTTTGCGCTCCAGTGAGCAGCTGACAGGCCTTGTTTAGGGAAGTTGTAATGCGCCTAAGTGCAGTGGTTGAGGCAGAGCCATAGATAATCAAGCCATAGTCTATGATTGAGATGACAGAACTTTGGATAGCAATCCTCAGCACAGATTGGGTAAGGAACTGCCGGTTTCGGAACAGGATACCAATGAGCTGGTTCACTGTTTTTGCTGTGTTATCAATGTGGGTTGCAAAGGTTAGTCCTTGATCAAAGGTGATCCCAAGATATTTGAATGTTGACACTTGTTCAAAGGTGTTTCCTGGGTATGTTTTGATAGTGAGTGGAATTTGCCGTTTCTTGTTTTGTGGACTTGAAAAGAGCATGGATTTTGTTTTTTTGTGATTTAGGACCAGCTTGTGATCTAGGAACCACTTTTCAACTTTGGAGAAGGCAAGTTGCAAGCTATGGAGTAAGGGTTTCGGGTCCTTATGAGAGGAAAGAATCACAGCATCGTCACCATAAAGGATTATTTGTTCAGGGCATGACTTGGGGGGAGAGTGTATGAAAGGCTGAAAAGGAGGGGGCCTAAGATTGACCCCTGTGGGACACCTGAGAGGACAGGCTTTGAGTCTGAGAGAACTCCTGAGATTTTTACTGATTGAGAGCATTTGACAAGGTAACTTTTAACCCAGGCACCTGGTCCTTGCGAGAGCCCAAGATTTTGTAGCTGTGTGATAAGTAAGCCATGGTGAACAGTATCAAACACCTTCATTAGGTCAATGAAAACTGCTCCAGTTTGATATCCTTTGTCCAAGACATTGTGAATTTCTCCTGAAAATTCCAGCTGTGCGGATGACGTACTGTGTCTTTTCCTAAAGCCGTGTTGCTGCACGCAGAGTATGTTATACTTGTGCAGGTAGTCTGAGAGTTGGTCAGCCACAATAGACTCGAGAGCCTTGGAGAGGGGTGGAAGTATTGATATAGGTCGATAGTTCCCAGGTAGGGACTTGTCACCACTTTTGAACACTGGGGTGACTATAGCAGACTTCCATTTGCTGGGAAATTGACTAAGGCAGAGGGAGAGATTGAAAATTTTCGTGAGTGGGTGCAGCACCTCTTCCAGGGTCAGGGACAGAATTTTAAGATCAATTGTATCACTGCTTGCTCTGGATTTAGAGATAGCATTTTTTATATATTTGTAGACTTCATGTGCTTTGACTAATTTGAAGTGGAAAAGCGGTTGGTTTGGTGTGGCAGTAGGAGACTTTGGTTTTGGTGAGTCCATATCAGAGAAGAAGTCCATCGGGAGGACCCCACTGAGGTCTGTGAAAGTTTTATTTAAGGCCTTTGCCATGACCATTGGGTCTAGGGTAGTAGTTCAATCTACAGTCATTAAAGTGGGAGAGGACTTGGACTGCTTGCCCGTGATATTTCTGATGTTGTCTCAGAAAGATCTCCCGTCACCCCAGGAATTGGTGAGGGCGTTTTTGAAATAGGAGCTCTTCATCAATCGGATTTGTTTAGTACAGAGGTTTCGTGCTTGTTTATACTTTTGGGTATCCGTCAGGGAGCCTGTGGATCTGGCTATGGCCCAGAGGTGGTCCCTAGCTTTGAGATGGGCCACTAGTTTGGCCGTGAGCCAGGGATTTGAGAGCGCTTTGATTTTACGCTTTTTTAGCGGTGCGTAGATGTCGCAGGCTGTATTGAATGTAGTGATAAAATAATCTAGGGCTGCGTCAACATCTAGAGTGTTGTATATTAGGGACCAGTCTTGCTGTTTGAGATAGGTCTTGAGCTTAGCAAGGTTGCCATGAGGTAGGACTCTGCTTGAGATGGTTTTTGGGGGTGGTTTTCTGAACTTATTTAACCAGGTACAGATCACAGGGGAGTGATCACTGAGGGAGTCCGGGAGAACAACTGTGTTCTTTATGCGGGCAGGGTGGCTAGCAAGGATCCAGTCTATGAGAGTGCTAGTTCCAGTTTTGTAGTTTTTTCTAGTAGGAGAGCTCACCATCTGCGTTAGGTTAGCTGCTAGGATAGCATCCTTGTGGGACTTGGGCAAATTTAGGGACAAATCGCCGGTAGTACCTACGAACCCCAGGAATCTCCTTACATCCCGGACTGTGACTGGAGTTGGCCACTCATGCACTGCTTGAATCTTGTCTGGGTCTGGTGACACTCTGTGCTTAGATACAACATGCCCCAGGTAGTGAACTTCTTCTCTGAGAAGGTGACACTTTGATGGCTTGACCTTGAACCCATAGTCAGCTAGGCGGGTAAGAACAGTTTTGAGGTGCTGCAGATGCTCAGAGTAGGTTTCAGAGTAAATAATGATGTCATCCAAGTAGAGGAGGACCATGGCAAAATTATAGTTTCCCAAGCAGTGTTCCACTAGTCACTGAAAGGTCCCTGGGGCATTACACAATCCAAATGGCATTCGAGTAAATTCACAGAGGCCCATGGGGGTCACAAACGCAGACTTCTCCCTGTCCTCTGGTGCAAGAGGAACTTGCCAGTAGCCACTAGCCAAGTCTAGGGTTGAAAACAGGGATGCTGATTTCAATGCTGCCAGGGAATCCTCTATCCGTGGTAATGGGTAAGCATCCTTGTGCGTCACTTGGTTCAGCTTCTGATAGTCGACACAGAAGCGAATTTGGCCAGCCTTTTTCTTGACCAGTACTATTGAAGCAGCCCATGGACTGTGACTCTCGGTGATGACATTGGTATCCTTCATCTCCTGGAGCATGGTTTTCACTGGTTGGTACAGTGCAGGTGGAATAGGGCGGAATTGTTCTCTGATGGGTGGGTGCAGTCCTGTGACTATGCGGTGCTGCACATTCTTGGTACACCCAAAGTCAAGGGGGTGCTTGGAAAAGACTCTCTCTCTCTAGTCTCTCTAGCATCAACAGCAACCCCTGTTTGTCTTCTTCAGAGGTTTCTTTTGTGCCCAAGTCAATTTCCTCAAGACAGCTCTTGGCATCTACTCCTTCAGGGCCTACAGCTCTATTTAATTGAAAGACATTCTCTCCATGGTCTGCTGAGGGCTCAATTATGTCCTCGCTTCGGATCCTTATCAACCTGGCCACAGGCTGATTCCAGTGTAGCTTAACAGGAGTTGTGCCATAGTTCAAGATGCAGATGGGGACCTGCCCCTTGGTAACTGTTGTGAGACTCCATGCAGCAATCACTGGCTTCTCCCCTGTGGCAGTGAGTGGTTCAACTACAGCCACATAGTCCTTGCCTTGCAGTCCCACCTTGGCTTTGCACAGCAGTATGGTCTCTGTACCTGGGTCCAGTCTGACTGGCTGGACATCAAGAATCTGGATCTTCCCAATTTCTCCCTCAGCATTGGCAAACTGCTGGTGACACTGCAATATATTGATTGTGTGCTGCCAGGCCTTCTTGCTGGCTTTTGGGAGCTGTGCCTCTTGCTTCCAGAGGGCGTCCAGTAATTCTTCATGACAGTTGTCCAGTACATTCATCCCTAAGATCACTGGAGGGAGGTTGTCATCATCAGTGTTGCTAATGATGGCCCCTTGTTGTGGGTAAACCTTATCTCCCAGCTGAATGTCCATTTCCTGGTAGCCCAAGTAAGGGATACTCATTCTGTTGCCTGCAATCAGGTTGAGCCAAGTCTTTGGAGGGCATCTTAGTTGGTCTTGGGTCCAATGCTTGAGGAAATGGCAGCCTTGAATAGTGGTGACTTGGGAGCTGGTGTCCAGAAGTGCTGTAAAGGTGATACCATTGAGTTTGATGGGAATAGTCAGGCACCTCCCTTTCCCGAAGGTTGGTCCACTGCCTTGGGGACACCCTGTTTAATGACACAGCAACTTCTCCTTCCTGGATACACTGCCGTTCCACATGGTCACTGATGCCACAGTGGCTGCAGATAGGTTGTCCATGATTGTCGAACTGGTCAGTGGGTCGCTGGCCCATACTCCTTCGGTACGGTCTTGATGGGCGTTGGGGATGGTCCATAGAATACCCTAGGCCCCAGCTTCCCTGGAGGTCTTGTACGACTTGGCAAACTTCTGCTAGTCTTTGCGACATGGCCTCCAGCTTGCGGGACATCTCTCTGGTACTGTCTCTTGCCTGGTCATTTGGCCGGTCCTGGGCATGAGTGACCTGATGGTACGCTTTTTCTCTATCCCCTTGGGGGTAGGAGTCATGTTCTAGCCGATCTGGTGGATACTCTTTTTCCTGGCTGAACTCCTTCTCTGCCCTCCATCTGGTGAAGGCATTGCAAGACAAGCAGGATTCAGACATTGGACCCCCAGTGGCCATGGCTCCGGCGACACCAGCCATCTGCTGGAAGGCTACCATCTCTTCCTCAAGTCGTCCAGAGCCTAGGACTTCGATGGCTTCCTCCTTGAAGTCTACAAACTTTGCATCTGGGTTTTGGCAGTGCAACATCCACAGCTTCTGACGTAGAGGCTCTCCCCAGTCCCCCTCGATGAACCGCTCTATCAATACTTGGTCTGGGTCATGGTCCTCACTCGGGTCTCATTTTCACAGAGCCCGGTGTGCCTCTTGCAGGCTCAAGGCAAAGCCCTGCAGTGTCTCCCGGAGGTCCTGTGTGCGAGAGAAGAATTTCATTTTGAGGTCTGAGACACTCCGCTTGTCAAAGATGTTGCTTAGCCAGGTCAGGATCTGTTCAGCAGCGTCCTTTTGTCCATCTGACTAGCTTTCAACTTCCCGTTTGGCAGCTCCTTCCAGCTGCCCAATGAGGATTTCCACTCTCTGTTGCTCTGGCACTTGGTAGAGATGGAACATAGCCTGCAGCTTTGCACGAAGTCGGTGAGGCTGCAGGTGTCTGAGCTTCGGTCCCCCATGTACCTTGGTAGCCGTGGTGCCCCGAAGTAATAAGGCATCATTATTGGGGGTGGTTGAACTGAAGGTGAGGATGATGCTGTGGCTCCTTCAGTATCTGAAGGCATCTTGGGTTGGAGTTGCTCCAGCTTTGGGCTCCTTGTTGACTCTGATCCTGCCGACTATGCCAAGTTTTTTGTGGTGGACGAGCTGTGGTGGTTTGTATCCCTTTAGTTTAGGGTGATGCCAGATAAATCTGGAAGGAGAGGCTGGCGAGGTACTCTAGAGCCAAGATGCAAGGTTTATTAGCCACAGTTGGAGCGCACAGAAAAGACTTAGCATTCACTAACACTATACACATAAGAAAGAGTGAATAAGGTTACCGGGACCACAAACTGGCCCCACTAATGTCCTACAAAAGTCCAGGTTATTCAAGTCTTAAAGGTGTCGTGATGCACCAAGCTTGGGTTTCTAGTATTCTGGTCGGCCGACTGCTGAGGGTAAACCTAAGGAAGCACTTCCTACACAGGCCATAAAATGGGGCGTCCCCCAGTGAACCAAAAACCAATAAAACACTGTAGGCTTCCTGGCCCTGGGAAGAAGGTGACTCCTGGCGTCACTGAGGCAATGTCGACAGGGCAGTGCCTGGTCGAGGATGGGTGTTGACACCAGGTTGTAGGGGAAGAGAACCTCCTCTGGGGATGTTGGCTGCGGTGACCTCAGGCAGGTGCTCTTCAGTCAAGAAAAGGATGCTGGGTGCGATGATCCACTGGACAACCTCTGGGCAGGTCCCCGGAACCCTTACCACCTCACCCCTACAGCTTCAGAATCCGACAACCTTCGGTGTGACCTCTTGATGCATCACTGGAACACGAGCCACCTATGTGCAGTACAATCAAGAGTGTGGTGACCCTTGGTGTGGCCTCTTGCGTGGGCCACCGGTACTTTTGCCACCTCAGGGAAGGGGGTACAGAGCCTGGCAATCCTCGGCAAGGCCTTGGTATAGGCCACCGGTACTGTTGCCACCTTAGGACAATGTCAATTCGGGAGAATGGGCAACGTGACTCTGAGTTCGGCAGACAACTTAAGTCCCTCGAGCTACAGCTGGGGCGGCCCCTAATCTGACTCACTTTGGTGGGCCCTAGCTACCAGCTGGCTACCACTTATGACCCGCAACTTGAACCTGGGGTGTTGTGGCGAACATATGGAGTTGTTGGAGGTCGTTGGAAGTGGGTGCAGGTGATACTGAGCTTCCCAGGGACCTTCCCTGGGTCGAGGAAGAGACACCGGAGGACTTTTGGATGAGGTTTGAGGTGGAAGGTGTGAGGTGTGTGCAGGAGCCTGGAACAGACCAAAAATTAAAAACCTGAAAGTCAGTTCCCCACCTTGTATGATCGAGAGCCCTGCCATTTGGGATGGGGTGGCTCCAAGTGTCTTCAGACGGAGTAGCAGTAGGCAAGTGCAGTAATCAATTCCTCAGGGCAGTGCAGTCACACAGGACAATTGAGAAAATAAGGCAGTGCAGTAATTTAAACTCCTCAGTTGAATATAGCAGCTCAACAATTTAAAACAGTTTGATTGAATACAGCAGTTCAGACACAGCAAGCAGTGGGTCCAGGCAACCATACTTCTTAACCTCCCTCATCACAGGGCAGGGACAAATGAGCAAAATCAGGATACATCAGATAAAACAATAATATTAGTCCCAGAAGCTGTGTACCACATGTTTCTTAGTGTGAATAACATTTTCTTAATGAGAACTAGACTGTAACATCAATGGCTGGCACTATTCTGTGATCCCAATCCCTACTCTTTAGTGCTAGAAATGCCAGACTTAGGAGGGACAGAAGAAGTTTCTGAGGCAAAATCAGGGACATCCCTGAAAATCAGGAACAGCTGAGGGGTAGGCAAACAACAGGAAATTGCAGGCAGATAAAGAAAATACAGTTTGCTTCATGGGCATTGAGACAGTTTGATGACCCAACCCCTTCTGAATATGGAGGCCAGGGTACCTAGTGTCTTTGTCCCAGCTATGGGCTGCCATGCCCTTCTACTATATGGACAAAGGACTACGTTTTTCCATTACTTGGGCTTAGATTACCCTAGAACTCTGAGCAAAGCATGCAATAAGGCTCTGCCAGGCTTTTAGTAATTAGCTTCTTACAGCTAAACAATTAGAAATTCAGCAGAAAATGCACATTCTCACCAATAATACTTTGACCTGGCTTTACCTAGCACTTCTTTGGTTCTTGGCTAAGAGGGAGTGCCCACGTCTCTTTATATGGAGCACAGACTGCCTAGAATAAGTTAAACTAGTAGAAAATCTTTCAAGGTAGGAGTTCACAAACACCTTTAATCTTGGTCCAACAATTAGTTGGTTTGAACCCCTCTAGCTTCTGCCTTTTTGGTTCTTATTTTTCTCTCTGTCTATCTCTATACAATTGGACATGGTAGCAGCTTCCCCCACCGGGGGGGGTGTACAATGGAAGCAATTTAACAATTTTAAACAATGATTACACAGTGCAACAATACAATTGCTAAACAAACAATCCTTCCCCTGGCTGAAGCAGGTCTAGCTAGGACTAATTATTAAAGGAAATGCTGCCCAACAGCGTACTCACCCCTGGAGTTCAACCAAGATTTCTGTCCTCTGGGGACTGCACAACCAAGAAGGAGTGATAAGGCTTCTTCTCTTGGAGACTGCTACATGGAAGGTTCACTGGGTCTGTTTCCTGGCCAAATGAACTGACTCAACACACTGGGGGACCTGACTAGATGGCAGACTTCTGCAAAAAAATGACTGAGGCTGCTACTGGGGATCTTCTGGAGGGAGTTACACCAAAGGGACCCAGGGGATTCGCTTCAACCTCCTAACAGGGAAGCCGACATCCATTGCCTTGCTGTCCTTCACCCTCCCTGGTCAAACTCTTTCTCCCTCTCTCCAGTCTCTGAAGAGCCTCCTCTAGGCTGGGGCAGTCTTGGATACCTGCCAGGGGATTGGATCCTTCGTCCAGAGGTCAGCCTCCTGAAGCTGGGTCAGTGGCTTAAACAAAAAAATCTCCAGATTTGAATCTACCCTAGCCACAGGGATTGGCTGAGAGGGCTCAGCCTGGCTTCCTTCTCCACTGGGGACAGGAATGTTGCTCAACTGGTTTGGCTGGCTGGGTGTTGGTCTTGAGCAGGGGGAAGGGGGAGGAAATAAGGAAAAAAATGGTTTTCTTTTAAAACCCTGAATTTAGACTTCTCAGATTGTCTGCTGGAGTTGAGCCTGTTCTGTGTTTCAGAGGGTCACCAAAGCTTTTCAAGGGTTCCCCATTAAGCTGCCAGGGTCCCCATGACTGTTTGACCCCTCATATCTCTGAGGATCCCCAATTTTCTGTGGTGCTCCCAATTTCCCTGGGGCACTACATGGAGTGGGGTGGAGAAAGGGGAGGACCAGGCAGAGGCACTGCTCCATGTTCATGAAGGAAAAGGGGGGGCAGATACCCCATGGGAATGGTGGAGTGAACAGGGGGTGGGGGTAACTAATATCAGAATTACAAAGGACAGGGAGCTGGAAGAACTAAGAGCATGAGGGTGGACAAAGCACCGGGACCAGATGTCATTCACCCTAGGGTACTTAGGGAGCTAGCGGAAATCCTGGCGGGACCACTGGCAGACCCGTTCAGTACATCACTGGACACAGGATTCGTGCCACACGACTGGAGGATGGCCCATGTGGTGCCCATTCATAAAAGTGGCCTAAAGGATGATCCAGGCAACTACAGACTGGTGAGTCTCGCTTCAATCATAGGGAAGCTAGTGGAGTCAATCCTAAAACAGAGACTGGTTACCTTTTTGGAAGACAATGGTCTCCAAGACAGTCATCAACATAGCTTTGTCTCAGGCAGATTCTGCCAGACAAACCTAGTCGGGTACTACAAGTAGATTATCAGTGAACTGGACAGGGGCCATGCAGTGGACATCCTGTACTTGGACTTCAGCAAGGCCTTTGACTCTGTGCCGCATGGGAGGCTGGGGGGAAACTGGACTATATAGGGGTGGGAATAAAAATGGTCAATTGGATCACCAACTGGCTGAGGGGTAGGTAGCAAAGGGTGGTGGTGGTGGGGGAACTCTCATCACCAAAGAACATTATGAGTGGGGTGGCCCAGGGATCGGTACTGGGACCGGTGCTGTTTGGGATATTCATAGCTGCTGTCTCAAGCAGGATCCAGAGTAGGATCAGTTGTTCGCAGATGATACTAAGATCGGAGCAGTGGTAGATGACATGGAGGGGTGGAGGGGGCTGCAGGAAGACCTGACCAAGCTACAGGAGTAGTCAGAGGCATGGCAGTTGGGGTTCAACGCCAAGAAGTGCAAGGTCCTGCACTCTGAAGCAAGGAACCAGGGGAGGAAATATCAGTTGGGAAAGGTACAGTTGGAAAGCATCATGGAGGAAAAGGATCTAGCAGTATTAATAACAGGGAGTATGAACCCCTCAACTCAGTGCAGGAAGGTGGCTGCAAAGGCAAACATGATACTGGGATGCATAGCGAGGGCAATCTCTTCCAGGCACAGAGAGGTGATCCTTCCCCTGTACAGGTCACTGGCCTGGCCACACCTGGAATACTGCGTGCAGTACTGGCGTCCATTTCTGAAGAAGGACATCAGATTGCTGTAGGAGATGCAACGTAGGGCAACAAAGATGATCCAGAGACTGGAGGGAAAATCCTATGAGGAGAGGCTGGGACAGCTTAACATATATTCCATGGAGGAGAGGAGGTATAGGGGGATATGATCAAAACCTTTAAATACGTCAAGGGAATAAACAGGACTAATACAGAAGGAATTCTTCAGATCAGAAGAAGGAGGAACATGAGAGGGCATTGGCTGAGTCTGGAGGGGGGGGATTCAGGAGGGAAATCAGGAGACACTTCTTCACAGAAAGGGTGGTAGACAAGTCAAACACTCTGCCCAAAGAAGTATGGTATGGTATGGTAAAATTTTATTTATACAGTGATACAGCCATTAGGGTTCCGGAAATCCCTGTTCACAAGGCTTACCTGTTTAAATTATGCAAAAATTATTACAACTATACATTTATAACAATACAGGTTACAAAAAAGTACAAAACAATACATCAGAGTTTACAAACTCATCAATAACCAGGCATATTAGCATTTTTAGATTTACATTAATTTCACCTATTACAACAACAACGAAAACTAAGTTCGTGATTCAGGCCATTTTTAAAAACATAATCAGTAGTTGTTAGTTCACGTAAAAAAGGAGAAAGACAATTCCAACTTTTTGCTACTTGATATTGAAGGGTCATTTCACTAAATCGATTTTTTAACTTTGGTATTATTAAATCTCTAGCACCAGTTTTTCTTAAATTTAAACCATGTTTTGGTTTTTGTAATTTGTTTTTTAAGTTATCTAAGGATTGATTTTTAAATATATTACGAACCTGATTTATCCAGATTCCCCTAGCCTGTAAGTCTAATGGAATCCAACCCAAATCCATATTCATAGTGCAATGATGAGTTTTAAAATCACATCTTAACACAAATCTTGCAAGCTTATTATAAAGTGTATCCAAGTTATTTAAATGTTTTCTTGCTGTATGTCTGTAAATATGACTTCCATAGTCAATAACTGGCATTATTAATTGATTGATCATAATCAATCTTGTTTCTCTTGTCATAAAATTTGATATTCGTCTCATAGCTCCAATCTTAACATGTGTTTTCTTTATTAAATTTGTTATATGATATTGGAAAGTAAAACATTGATCTATATGTACCCCTAAATATTTATATGTTTCAGTTTGTTCTAAAAACTTACCCTCTTGTGTCTTTATATTTAATTTTGAAATTCCCTTTAAGTCCAATGCAAATGACATAACCTGTGTCTTTTTACTATTAACTAATAAACCCAGAGACAAAAAGTGACCTTGCATGATGCTAAAGTCACTCTGTAAGTTTAGTTCTAATTCACTTATAGTTTTTCCCTCTGCTACTAAAACCGTATCGTCTGCGTATAAACAAATTTTTGAATGTCCAATTTTCTTTGGCAAGTCATTTAAATAGACTATGAACAGGAGGGGGCCCAGGATAGATCCCTGGGGAACCTCTCTTGTTACATAGTCCGTTCTTGACTGGTGTCCATTTAGGACAACAAATTGTGATCTTTTATCAAGGTATGATATAAACCAATTACAGGTTTCTTCCTCCACCCCATTTCATTAACGAGTTTATCAAAATACTATAGTTTACTAAATCAAATGCTTTTGATAGGTCCACGTATACCGCACCCACGGACTTCACTTCCCCAAGAGGGGTTGCTATAAGATCCAAAAAGTCAGTGAGTGCGGCAGCCGTGGACCTACCCTGCCTAAAACCATACTGTTGTTGAGTCAATTTATTATATTTTTCCAAGTAGTCCATTAATTGATCATGGACAATTTTTTCAAATAACCTGGATACTGTGGACAACAAGGCTATTGGATGGTAATTTGAAACATCCTTTGGATCCCCTTCCTTATCTATTGGTATCACTTTGGCTAACTTCCAACTAGAGGGAAACTGTCCCTCTCTTAGACTCCAGTTAAAAATGTCCCTTAGTATAGGTGACAATTCCATAGCAGCCTCTTTTAATAATTTATTATCTATTCTATCTGGACCACTTGCTTTATTTATTTTTAATCTATTTATGTTTTTTAGAACTTCTTTGTTTATCACTCTCTTAAACCTGAATTTGGGTTCTTTCTCATCTTGGGGACTCTCACCCTTTACTTCATTTAAGGTATTAGTTTTAGTTATGAAATCTAATTTCAGATCGGGGAGATTTATAAAATAATCATTCAAAATTTCTGCAACTTTATTTGTTTCAAACACTTTTCCATTCTGACTCAATTTTATTTCACTTTGTTTACTATTTGGATTCATAAGATTTTTTATAACAGACCAATAGGCACCTGGATTTGTTGATTCTTTAATCCGCTGTTTATAATAACAAGCTTTTGATTTCCTGATTTCCTGTATTACTTGATTCCTTAACCTTTTGTATTGTTCCCAAATTTCACTGTTTAATGTTTTATTTGCTTTTTTCCAATAATGATTTCTAATCCTAATCATTTTCTTTATTTTTACAGTTAGCCATGGTAAATGTTTTTTCCTATGATTTACTTTTTTATATGGAGCAAATTTATCATAAGCATTAATAAACATTGTTGTAAATTCCAATACAGCCTCATTTAAATCTGGGATAAGAAAAATCCTATACCAAGGAAGTCCCTGAAGATACTTTCTAAATGATAAACTATTAAATGTTGAGTAACATCTTTTAGATATTTGTGATACTGATTTTATGAGAATAGAATTTTTAATCATAGAGAATACACACTTAACTATATTATGGTCTACTAAACTGGGGGCACATACACTTTTCTGTGGTATCATGTAGAATGGTGGGAGGATTTAAGAGGGGGTGGGACAGAGTGAGGGGGGTGTTGTTATGAGGAGGGGAGGAGAGGGTGGGGCAGCTGCAAGTTGATGGGCTAGCTGCACAATCGAGCAGACTCGATAGAGCATGAGGCCTGTTTCTGCTGGCATTTTGTATGTTCATATGTATGCTCATATGAGACTTTTAAGTACATCAAAGGGACTAACCAGTTGAAGGGGGAGTTTATTCAAAAGAAAGGAGGAGACTCGAACAAGAGGGCATAGTCTAAGACTAGAAGGGGGAAGATACAAAGGGAATGTGAGGGGGCGTTTCTTCACAGAGAGGGTGATGGAAACCTGGGACAGACTGCCAGAGGAGGTGGTGGAGGAGGAAATGGTGGAGGGATTCAAGAGGGTGTGGGACAGACACATGAAGTTGGTAAAGAGGGGAAGGGGAGGGCTTGTGATTTAGGAGATGGGTAAATAGGGGAAACATGGGCAGACTAGATGGACCACTTGGGTCCTTTTCTGCTGTCAAATTTCTGTAATTCTAAGATTAAGGGCATAAACAAGGTGCGGGGGGGGAGACATCTTCCAATATAAGAGGAGTAAAATAACTAGGGGGCATGATATGCAATTAGAAGGGGGCAGGCTAACAGGAAATGTAAGGAGGTTTTTCTTCACAGAGAGGGTAGTGAACACATATAATTGTTTGCCACAGGAGGTGGTGGGAACAAGCACAGTGGAGGGATTTAAACATGCCTGGGTATGCATAAGGGAACCTTAGAGGGGGGAAGGAGGAGTGAAAGCCCTTGACCAGGTAGGGTCAGAGGTCACAAACTAGTGCAGGGCTTGTGGGCAGACTAGATGGGCCTAGCAGTCTTTATTTGCCAATACTTTCTACGTTTCTATGTTTTGGAGTGCAGACTCAGCACCTGGAAAGTTCTGAGGGAAGGTTGCATAATTAGGGTTACCACCTTTTAAGAAACCCAGAGTGGGACATTTCTTACTGAAATATGATTTTTCGCAGGACGATTTGTAATTTCAACCAACACAACAGATTTTCTCTCTAAATAATCAGAATTAAGGCAAGTGTTGCAGTTTTTTTAGATGTTCCCTAGTGTTTCTAATCATTTTAAGGTAGTTTAGTTAAGGTACTATAGTTATTGCAGCATTTAGAGGAAAATCTGAAAATATTCTTTTGTACTATAATGTCAGGACATTTAGTATTTTTCATGTTTTTTCGCAGGACACAGCTGCCCAAATCAGGACTGTCCTGCGAAAGTAGGGACAGGTGGTAACCCTATGCATAATTGAATATCAGAGCTTACTGTGGGAATGGATGCATGAAGAAGACTCTAGTGGCCATCTTAAGACACTGCGGACAGTGTCATGTTCCACCAGACCTCTGCTGCAGCCATATTGGCTCTTGCTCGACTTGTTGTAATAGCCATAGAGACAAGCAAAATGCCACTGAGGACTAATAGGGTAGTCCAACTTTGAATGCATAGAGAAATGTTCAGACATTAGCGAATAACACCTACTATACCCATAACAGTGGTTGCAATCTACTACCAGTACACTTCTCAAAACTGTTTAAACTGTACCCGGGTCTTGCTCCTTGAGTTTAATTTGGTAACCTTTAGCAATTGCTTTAAAATCTGCATTTCTGTTAAACAATAAAACTGAAATAAGGATCTTCCTCACTGTGTGTATAGCTGTGTGTTGCACTAAACATCCGAGCAGGATTCTCTCTAGCATCACATTCCACAGGCTTCCTGCCTGCGGGCTGAAGACCTCTGTTCATAGTCACAGCCATGTGGTCACCACCATCTTAAAAAAGACACCAAGAGAAGTTAAGATTGCACACATTGACTAATTAGCAAATGTAAACACTTAGTCTAATAGCAGCAGAGCGTGAATTATTTATTTATTTAAGAGTTTTACCAGGAAGGCATACTGAGTGGGATTCCACTCGATTCCAGATGCATCCTGGGGGAAGGGGACAGTGGAGCATACAACTAAATAGTCACAAGTAAATTGTACATAGTATGCAGATACAAATATGAACAAATAGTAGGTACATATAATATACAGATAGTAGTAGGCGAATATAAAGTACAGCCAAATAAATACAGATGCAGAAAATCAGTCGAGCATAGAGGGGATGCAACAGTAAATGAGCTACCATATGAACATTTGCATCGCAATGTATGGTTGATTAAATCAGTATGATGTAGGATAGGAATAAGAACACAGAGCCTGAAAATGCGAAGAACCAAAGTTACCAGAGTACAGTGTGGAGACTTTTTGTGACATTCCTAAGTCTGAACCCCTTAATCGTAGTTACTAGCCTTGTGCAGGGTGCTGTGAGCACTAGGCAGTAGCATAGGGTGCTGCACAGTTAGAGGCCCTAAGTATGAGAGGTGACCTAGGGTGCCAGCCCCTCGGAGGCCCTATGTGCAAATGCATGTAGAGGAGAAATGTGCCTTGAGGAGGTGATTTAGGTGGGAAGTGTTGGTAATCTCCTGAATGCCTGCCGATAATGCATTCCAAAGCTTTGGCATCAGGTATGTGAAAGCCACTTGTCCCTTGGATGTGGACATGCGTGGAACATGGAGAAGCTAGGAGTTTCCACTCCTTAGGGAGTAAGGGGGCTGTGATTGGGCTGAGAGGGTAGATTTGAGGTAGGGGGGAAGAGACTGAGCTCAGACTTTTGCTGTGGTCCTGATACTGTGGATGTGTCTGTGATCCAGGAGTGATGTTAGGTCAAGGGACCTGTAGAGGTCACAGTGATGGGTCACTGGGGGACAGTCGAGGGTAAAGTGGCAGAAGGAGTGGAAGAGGGGATCAAGGCTGGTTAGGGCTGATTTGGGTGCAGCGCTGTAGACTATATCACCATAGTTAACTATAGGAAGGATAATTTTCTGAACAATTTCCTTTCGGCTTGTCAGAGGGATGCATTCCTTGTTCTGATATAAGGCTTCTAGTTTTGGGCACAGTTTCTTGTGGATCGAGTCAATATGAGTGGAGAAGTCAAGGTGCTGGTCAAGCCACACACCAAGATATTTGAAGGAGGTGCAAGTCTCTAAAGGAGTCCCCTCGTTGGTGAGGAAAGTAGGGGTAGAGCGGAGCCGGGAGAGCCTTTGCCTCGTTCCAAATTATACAACTTTTATATCATGAAGCGAAGAGGTTAAAGCACCTAAATACTAGTTTAAGTGCACTGCATTTTTCAAGTCTGAAACATTACTTAATGTAAGTATCCTCTTCGTCTTGCTGATCTGTGCCTGCTGTGACCTTGGCAAAATCAGCCCTTATGGCATCCAACTTGTGGCCTGCATCTGCAGGGTCCCTGAAAACAGATTTTGCTGGCATATACAATTTTCAGTCTGGCTGGAAGCTGTAAAGAATGTATTATTCCTAACTGAGTCCTGTGTACACCTCATCAAAACTTCTCTTTTGATGTGTGACATAGATCAAGTGCGGGAACAGTGGACAGGGTGGGGGCCATCAGAAAGCTTTAAATTTCCAACAGTTTTTGCCTTTTGTAACAGAAGGTCACGAATATGGACCACCGACATCACAACAAGCACTGTCTTAGGAAGTTCATGGTTATTTGGTTTTTTATCTGGGTGTCGTGATAGAAACATAGAAACATAGACTTTGACAGCAGATAAGGACCACTTGGCCCACCCAGTCTGCCCATTTCCCTACCTACTGGATAAGCTGCAGATTCTACAGTAGTTAACCAACAGCCTACTTCCTGCCTCCCCCCACTACAATTGCCTTGTGTCTGTCCCATGCATGTTTGGATTCCCCTACTGTTTTAGCCCCAACAACCTCCCCAGGAAGGCAGTTCCACGCATCCACCACTCTCTCCATGAAAAAAGATTTCATCACATTACCCCTGAGCCATCACCCCTCTATCTTTAAATTGTGTCCCCTTGTTCTTACACATCTCTTTTTCTGAAAGATGCTACCCTCCTGGATTTTGTTGATTCCCTTGAGGTACTTGAACATTTCTATCATGTTCCCAGTGTCCCTCCTTTCATCAAGGGTATACATATTAAGCTCTCTCAGTCTCTCTTCATATAATTTCTGCTGCAGACCCTGCACCATTTTAGTTGCCCTCCTCTGGACTGCTTCCATCCTGTCTATGTCCTTGCGTAGATGAGGTCTCCAAAACTGCACACAGTACTCCAGATGGAGTCTCACCAACTGTCTGTACAGAGGGATAACCACTTCCCTTTTTCTACTTGTGATGCCCCTTCCTATGCATCCCAGTATCCCCCTGGCTCTCCTTACTGACTTCTCACATTGTTTACCCACCTTTAGATCATCTGATATGACTACCCCCAAGTCCCGTTCCATTTTTGTTGTTGTTAGTACCTCCCCTGCTATTGTGTACTCTTCTCCTGGGTTTTTGTTTCCCAAGTGCATTACTTTGCACTTCTTTGCATTGAATCTAAGTTGCCATATGTCTGACCATTACTCCAACCTTGCCAAGTCCCTTCTCATCCTTTCTATGCCCCCTTGTGTATCAACTCTGTTACAGATATTTGTATCATCTGCAAAGAGGCATACCTTTCCCTACAGACCCTCTGCAATGTCACCTATAAAGATGTTAAAGAGGACTGGAGCCAGTACTGAGCCCTGAGGTACTCCACTAGTGACCCCCCCTTTCTTTGGAATGTGTTCCACTCATATTACCTTCTGTGTCCTGTTGTGCAGCCAGTTTACAGATATGTGAGAGAAAACCAGGAATCTGTCTCTATATTTAATAGTTCTTTTAGAAGCCATTGAATAAACGAAATAATATCAGACACTTCCAGTACTTCTGGTATTCCTAAAATGCAAAGGTAGGTTTGGGGTGGGGGTTGGGGGTGCAGCAAATGTTTTCAAGGTGCACAACAGCTTATTTTCTTTCATAATGCCTGTCGCCGCTGCTTGTGATTTTTTAAATGTACGGGATAAGGTTTTCTTTTTTGCATCTAGTTGCTCCAGTTTGTTTTTTACCATATTCAGCCCTAAGTTGAATGCCTTAACCCTTTTATCCAACTGAAGAACTGCCCCCTGCCTCCTTCCAGATCCTGTCTGCCTTTGGTTGTGTCCGCCACCAGGGCAGCTGCCTTTCCCATCACACTCTCTTTCAAAGGCTCTCCTTTGGGTCTCGGTATCATTTGAAACTTCCAGCTGCTCCTTAGGTAAACTATCAAATCCATCAAACAATAAATCCCTGTACCATCCACCGACCTCAAAGAAGCAGAAACAGAAACAAATTTGAACTCAGAACTGATTGTAATTCACAAAGTGCCAGAAAACCACAAACCTCTCAACGAGGATGCCAGTAGGTACAGCTTGCACCAAACCTGCAACCGGTTTCACTCAACGCATCATCAGGGAGTGCCTTAGGTGAGTCATTACACCCATTTTAAAGTGGAGCCCTTAAAGGAACATACCATAAGTGATTATACAAACATATTAAATAAATAACCAAGAATAAAAACAATTTTTTATGTAAATAAAAAGGAGTGAAAAACCAAAAACACATAAACAATTGATCACCTGAACATACTAAACAATCACTATGTATCATTGCAAATATATACATTTACTTATATAGCAAATCATGTTAGCATATTGTATTGCACTGACATAAATATATTATTTTCAATACATTCGCATTGATTTCATAATGGCCTTATTGTAAATTTCATCCATATATGAATATACATGACATACTGGGAATTGCATCCACCTACATGGTTACCAAAAAGAACTGAATGGCTGGGGGGGAGAGGCAGAGAGGGCAAGAGAGGGGAAAAATACACATAAAATACTGTGGTCTATCATAATAATAAGGATCCATATTTCATACCATTTTTTATAACATTTTTAATTATTCATTGTAATCATCATTGTTCTTGTTGTGTGATCCAATGGGGTGCAAATTGAGCGGTAAGTCTGGGAGGAGAATGAGGTGGCAATGTGGGGGCCTGAAGGAGAGAGGAGCCGGGAGGCACGGTGGGTGCAAGAAAAAAAAAACATTTACAGGCGTGCTAAAGATAACTTATTTCGTTTTGTTTTTGACTCCCAGAAAACTTATCTGGTTTTGTTTTTGACTCTCAGAGACACCATTGCCCTGTCTAATCATTTCAAAAGCACATCTCAAAGTGCCCACTCTTGCCAGTTTGCACCCTCGTAAAAAATCTCAAATACTCCCATATAGTGAACCCATAACACAAAGAAAGTCTGGTCAGAGCCACTATGGCTGCTCATACACTAACCTGATAAAGTATATCAAATTAACGTGCAGCACGTGCACACTTGATGCACATTGAACACATTGGCAGCCTTTGGGGTGGGTGCTACACATGCCTTTTTTATATTAGCATGAAGATAAACACCCATTGGATATAGTGATGTGGGATCAGAGACAGATCTGGGAAATAGAAAATCTGTGGTGCTGGGCTAGCCCACTGGCACAATGGTAGCACTACTGCTTGCAATGCCGATTACCTGGGTTTGGGAATGAGAATCGGTTGTCAGAGAGCCAGCTGGGAAGGATGGCTGAGCATCCCATGGAGACTAGTCTCTGCAGGGGGTGGGAGGAAGTTGGACTCTGCTGTACTATCACCACCTGGTAGAGCAACCAGGAGCTACGGCTTTAGGAAGGGGAATGTTGGTGGCATGACGCATTGTGTTTCCAATGTCTGTGGTGGGGAGAGTAACAGAAGGAAAATACTCCCAATTGAGCAGGATGCTGTCCTTCATCTGCCACAGGCTGCGCACCACTGACTGGGTGCTCCACTCCGAAGACCAAAACTATGACTCTTCCCAGGGGCAGTAAGGGATCCAGCCCCCTTCAGCCTTCCTGTTGGGGGTCATCTATGGGGGACACGAGGAGTGGAGGGAAGTCCCAGGGATGGTGGGTGCCGGAGCTGGGTAGGTGGTAGAAACTGATTGGGGCTGGTCAGGACTGGAGGAGCATTAAATATAATAAATTTAAAAAAAGGGAAATCTGCAGTGCCACTGGTCAGTGTGATCCCCAGGATGCCATGTCCAGGTTGACATCCCTTACTTTTGACTGTACAGGGCCCACCTGGTAATGGTGGTTAATGTCATTCTTTCTCCTGTGGTATGGGAGTTTGTCCCAGAAGAAATAATAAATAGTGTGGTGCATCCACCCAGAGAAAATAAGTGGGCCAGATGTCGTGTGCAGTAACACCCCCTGGGGTGCAGTACCTACCCACCTCCTTACACTGGACTTGATCAACAACCAGGGACCACTAAGATAGTTATGTTTACCAATGAACACTTTAATCAGACTGTACAAATTGGGCACACACACACACACACACACACACACACGTCAACAAATTAACAGTGCTTTTATTTAAGAACACAGGCCTGGCAGCTGGAAGAAAAGAAGGGGTTAAGCAGTTGCAAGCTATGTTGAGCACTCCCACCCCTTTAGCAATGCATCCTAACAGCCACTGTATTGTGTGTCACTGCCACCCTCTCAGATCCCACACAGTTTGAGGAACCACTCACCCAATCAAAGGGCACAAAAAGATGAATTATTCTACACAGGGTGCAGTAGACTCTAACTGGAACCACTAGGAGAACTGTGTTTCAAGAATGACACAAATACCAATGACTCTGGATACCCAGGTATTACACTAGAGTTCCGGTGCAGGTGTGGTAGCTATGTTGCCTGGGTTCTTTTGGTGGTGCACTTGATGGAAGTTAGCAAGCTTGTAGTTTAACCACTCACAAGGCTGTAGTGTGCTAGCACAATTTAAAGAACTTGAAAGTCAAATAGATTATGTGTGAAACCAAACTTGTAATCCAAAGTTGCAAAAGTACAAAGATCCCAGACAGCAATGCCAGCACTCATATGACCCATGGATGCAGCCGTTCAGTCAAGGCAGGAAACAGCACACAGAAGCAGATCAGACAACAATCAGGAACAGGCCCCAGTAGCCTAGGGATGAAGCCTTCAGACTCTCCTGGATGTTCTGCAGCAGCGCAGCCCTTGTGGCTCACACCTGTCAGGATACAGTCCTTCTGGCTCACTTCTCATGATACAGCCTTTCTGACTCAGTCCCCAGTCACACGAGCACTATGCTGCAGCTTCCTGGTTCCCAAGGAGCACAGAATCTAAGAGTGAACCGCATGGTCTGACTCCCCTCAAGATTGAGAGTATCCACATACTCAGGCTACACACCCCGTGGCTCCCTGATGCTAGATCCACTCCACTAAATAAGGGCTAATAGGTCCCTTACCTGGCTTTGGTGCAACCTGGGTAAGATGCAGATCTCTGTCTTTGCTTGGTACAGCTCAGCAGCTTCAGCATGCAACAGTGGCCCAGACTCACATTCTCATTAATTTCTTCTCACAGATGCTCATCTGGCACAGTCTTTGAATTTACTGGATGAACCCGAGTGAGGGCTGGAAAGATAGTTGGCTTGCCCTTCCAGCCATCCGTGCGTTAGTCCAAGTGTGCCCATCAACAAGACACCAAAATCCCATATTCGCTGCCCCTTCCCCGAGGTCCACCCCCCCAGTTCAGTTAGAATATTTGGTTGGGGGGGGCATGGCTGGCACAGCCTCCCACATGGGGAGGTTAAACACTGGGTGGTGAATTCAAATTCTGGCACCATAATGACAGGCACACTCCAGGCGCGTTCCGATGGTGGAACCATTGGCCTGCCTAGGCCTCTCACTTGGTCCCACCAGCATCAGGTCTGAATATCTCAGTGTCCCTCCCAGGGTGCCCCAAGGTCCTCAAGAGCCCAGAAACGTCTTTCTCCCATTCAGTGTAGCATTGGACTGACAGGGCTGTCCATCAATCCTTCTGCCCTCTGGTTGGCTCCTTAAGCCTGCCAGTCCATTTTGGAATGTCCTAATTGCATTATCTCCTCACAGTCCCTTGCTTTTGTTGCTTGGGCTTTCTGACCTCTGACTGGATGACTGGCATGGGCACAGGTCATCAAGATGGCAGTGGCCATGTCTGAAGGAGCTTTGTGCTCCAAGTCTTATTAATTTAATTTTATTTATGAGCCCCGAATCAGCATGCTGGCCCCAAGGTGTTGTGGCAGCACTCGTGGGACATTATCTGGTTTGTCTGGTAGATATGGCTGGTCCGCATTGGGCATGCTACCAGTCTCTCAGGTGGGAAGTATTGGGGCAAAGGCCCTGCACATGTGCTCCCATTCTATGGCGGCTGCCTTGTGTGGCACAGGAGGTGCCAGAAAGAGGGAAGAATTCCTGCCTTATTGAGTACTGGTCCCCTCTGCTAGAATTGGGGGATTGGATTTGAAGAGCGGTCACAGCCATAAGGAAGGAGGGTTCAGGAGGCACTGAGGAGTTCTCCTGCAGCAGAGCTCTTTCACTACCCCACACATGTGTTTGAGCAAGAGCCATGCTGCAACAGTGTGGCAGTAGCCACGGGGACCGCAGGAGGGTGGCAAACAGGCAGTCCAGGTTAGACCCCCTTCCAAGGAGGGGGTTACACTAGAAATGTGTAGCTACATAAATTAAGTAGGAATATATACAGTTATCTCTTCAATTGTCTAGGGAAGGGTTTTTCAAATGGTGAGGCCAGCCTCCCTTGGGAGGCCCCAACCTGTTGCAGGGGAGGCTCAAGCAAGTCTGACAAAGTTCTGTATTTAAAGGCTGAGTTTTAGATATTTTGTGTGAAAGGATGTGGCAAATTGAAAGAATACAATAATAGCTGAATTTATGTATTTCATTTACAGGTTGGAGACCAGGAAAGGCACACTGAGCCAAGACTAATTTCAGGTGTACCTGGAGAAGAGTAGGAGTGAATACAATTCAAAAGGTAACTGCAAAACAGTAAAGCAATACAACAATGAGCAATAGTGCAGACAAATGGGAACAATGAACAAATAATAAGAGGCAACAACTGACCAATCAGACTGGAGGCAGGACAGCCCAAATGCAAGGCTTAAGCAGAGAGGAACTAGAAGCAAGAGCAGGATGGAGCAGAAAGTACGCTAAGAAGTTGCTTAAGAGCAGGGTTAGAAGGGGGAGAGGCAGAGGTGGGTAGGAAGGTTATTCAAAATAGAGGGGAAACAGACAGAGAAAGCAGTTTGGCCCATCAAGGTACTGAAACAACAATGTTTTGAGAGTGAAAACAACCACCTGAGGAGGGCTGTTATTGGGGCGGGGGGGGGGTTGCAATATGCTGAATAAAATAAGAGTCAGCTACTCAAAGGATTTTTACTTCTTTCTGGGTGTATTGTGCAAAGTATGTTATTTTTCTATGGGGAGGCCCGAAATTATTTCAATGTATAGTGGAGGCTAAAGAGCTTTTTCATGGTTTGGGGAGAGGCTCAAGATCATTTCCATGACTTGAGAGAGTCTCACTATAACAACATCTGAGAACTAATGGTCTAGGGTGTGACCTCGGAAACAGAATTATGACTTCAGCTGTCAACTCTTCCTATTTCAGTCTTTCCACTTCCTTCTTTAATAAGTTCTCTCCCTCCTTGCCTATATCTACATCCTCCATTTCACCACCTTCATCAGAATCAGATCAGAGGGGTATACAGGGGGCAATCCCTGTCCCTGGCCCCTCTGTTAAGATCCCAACTCCTCCAAAAGTTTTAAATTAGCACCATCACACCAATGTGTCATGGTGCCTGGCAATTTTGTAGTCTGTCCTCTTGTTGCCTGCTTACCTAGATATTCCTTCCCCATTCCCACTCATACACACGCACACATCCCACAGGCAGCTGTCATAGTGGGAGTCACGGAGATAGACAGACACTGATCTGACTCGCCCAGGGGCTGGGTAAGGGTTTGTTGCTGCTTTGCAATTCTCCCTGTCAGCTGAGCTGTCTGTCCATGCTGGAAGGTGCTGTGTACAGTGTGGAACCTGATGTACTTGTTTGTGCCTGCTTCTGACTGCCGAGCTGAAGCCATAGTCCGTTGTTTCTTTTGGCCACCTGTGTAATGCTAGGAGGTGAGTGATAGAAGCACAGGAGGATTAAGCTGCCTGCTGCCAGGTATCAGAGTGAATGAAAAGAGTAAAGGACAGGAGACGGGGAATGCAGGAGAGGGGTTGGTACTGACTGGCTGGTGGTGGCAGGAATCTCACGGTGGGTCAGTACTTGTTGGCTAGCTGGGTAGGCAGCACTGCACGGATGAAGGTCAGGGTGAAAAGAGCGTGGAGCAGGTCGGGACAGGATCAGGGACTGACTGGCTGGCAGTGGTGGGGTGGGAAGAATCTCACAGTGGGTTGGGTTCTGCTAGGCTAGCTGGGTGCATGGTCGGCTGAATGAGCCTCTTGTTTGGGTGCTGCAGTGCATGTGGCCAGCTGGCAACAAGAGGAAACAAATAACAAATACAAAATAAAGCAATAACCTGACTGCGAGACAACGTTGTAGCTAGTATGTTAGCGTGTTGTCAAGTTGTCCCTAAGGTAACATACTAAATACAAACAGAAACACTGCTCCAGTCTTTTTTGTTGTTATTGCCATTGCCAACTGCATTGTTTTGACATATGATTTTTGAGCAGCCAGTCCCTTTAACTTGGGGGTGCCGCCAGAGATAGAAGGTTGACGCTCTCACTTCACTCACTGCATCTGCACCAGAACGGAGTCCTCTTGGTGATGCTGTAATATATCTTACCTTGCTCTAAAATGCAGGAAAATACACCAATCACATTAATTAAAGCCCCCAGACCACCCTAGTTTTGTGAGGATTTTGGTCCCTCTTTTTTATTGCTCCAACGAGCACCACTAAATCAGATTTGTCCTCATCAGTTTCATTCAAATTTGTATGTGTACAGTACCCATAGGTAGCATATCTTCGATTGCCACTCCTTGTAGTGCTGACTACCCCCTTTGTTTTATTTATCAAAGATTTTACCTTTTCTCACTCTCTGGACAGCAGTGGGGAACTACTACCCCTGCTACTGGATGGTATGTCGTTAGAATGGTGACTTAAAATTGTCGCTGCAATTAGGGCACCGCAACAAGGACAACAGTGAAAAGGGCAATCTTGATTTAAGATCGTCCTTCACTGATGCTGCCCTTGTGAGCCCACACTGTTACCACTCCCTGCAGGGCATGTCTGCCCCGTAGGAGGTTATATATAGTTTTAGGGGATGTGGGGGGCACAGCCCCCAGCAGAAGACAGCTGTTTTCCAAGAGGGTGCTTTGGTGCTGTAACTCCCAGGAAACACAATGCCTGGTGCTCTAATGCTGGGCAGCATGTTGCACGCACCATACTCAGCATTGGCAGTAAGTTCTTAACTCCAACATGGGTGAACCCTACTGGATGATGCACCACTGCCAGGAACTGCTGAATTACCAGTCTGCAACATGGTTTAGGCCATGTGCTTTCCCATCCCTTTCCTCATTTCTGCCTTCTCCTATCCCTGTCTTCTACTGCAGCTCGTAGTGAAAATTTTTCTCTCTCTGTGAAACAGAGAAGTAGCTAGGAGTGTAGGGCTACAATAAATGGATGCCTTGCTGTATAGTAAATGGGATCCCCCTCCAGTGACAGATAGTCAGGCACTAGGTCAGTAACCACCACTACCAGCAGTCAGACAACAGGTAGGGAAACACGCCAGGTAAAGTCAGGTTTTACGCAGGAAGGGAGCACACAAAAGTAGTAATAGAGAATATGAGAAATAGGTTAAATTAGTAACGGTTCAGAATAACAGCACTGATAGCTGCAACTTAGCAATACACAGCCACAAACCATGTGTGATGTGTTCTAAAATCGTGTTTTTCTGTCTGCAAGGCAGAAAAAACACTGTCACTTTCCGTGAAACACAGAAGCAGCTGGGAGCCCAGGGCTACAAGAGGATGATGCCTCCCTGTACAATAAATGGGATCCCCTTCCAGAGACAGATATTCAAACACTAGATCAGTAATCACCAATACCAGTAAGGCACGAGGCAAGTCACCAGGATAGGTTAGACAGGTTTCATGGAGGGAAGGAGCACCCAGAAATGGTAGTTGAAAATGAAATAGGTCAGACATGTAACTGTTCACGGCAACAGCACAGATGGAGGCAACTGAGAAACACACAATATATGTGTACTTATGTACTCCTCTTGAACTGGCTACCTGTGGCAAGTCAGGCACATGCTCTATCCCCCCCGGAAAAGGGATCCACATTTCATGCAACTTGTTCCTCATCAAAAATAAGCCAAAAGTAAATGAGACAAACAAAAAATAAACATATAACTCATCCAAAACATATGGAATTTTCTGTTTTTGATGAGGAAGGTCTGTCCATAAAAAATCCCAGGTCCAAGCTGGAAATTGATGTTTTTTTTGTTGCAGGCATTTAAAGAAGGACTGATCACAAGGGATGCATTAGAATATCTGTGGGTCCCCCATCCTGTGCGCCAAACCATCTCTGTCCTGCCAAAAATACACAAAACTCTGGTGAATCCCCTGGGATGCCCCGTAGTGTATGGGATTGGTTCACATAAGTACACATACAGTATATTCATCATGTGATTTATTACAGTTTACTATTATATATTGTGTTCATCAAGTACCATTAATTTAGTGTACCCATTTTCTGGTCCAATATGGTTATTCTGCCTAAATAACACCATAACCGCACATACATACAGTACATCTACAGTATATATAATGTACCAGATTATTATGGGGCACATTTAATATGCTCATGATAGAGTTAACTTTATATCATTAGTACAACCCATTGTTCTTTTAATTGTTGTATTCTCATTGTTGAGTTCTGCACCTTCACATTTCACTATTAGGTTTTGATGTATGTCACTTTAAGATAGGGCTTTAAATTGGGTGTAATTACAAGAAGTGAATACTTCCTGATGACGCTCTAATGCAAAACTGTAGGAGGCTTGAGGGTCCCACTGTGTTGTTCCTGTTGGGGGGCTCGATGTTTTCCAGCATGTTTTATTTAATTCGTATGTGCCTTAATAAAGAAAATTGATTTATGTCATTATTCTTGTTTTGTGTGTTTTTTTTTTTTTTTTGCAGTAGGCAATGCCGGAGTTTTCTACCTCTTAGCCCAGTAATCACTACTACCAGACAGCCAAGAAGTAGGGAACCAGATCACGTGAGATCGTAGACAGGAAGGGAGCTCCCAGAAATGGTAATAGAAAATGAATGGGTCAAAATGTGTAACTAATCACACCACAGCAACAGTTCTGAAGGAGGCAGTTGAGACACACAAGCTGTGAGCAGTGTGCTTTATATGCAAAATACTCTTTTTTACTTTTTATTATTTGCTGTCTGCAAGGCAGAAAAAAAAACACTGCTGTTGCTCTCAGTGTGAAACAGAGAAGCAGCTAGTGCTGCAGCAAAATGATGTATCTGGATATAATAAATGGAATCCTCCGAGGAGGACACATTAGGTCAGTAATCACTAATCACCACTACCAGTTAGGCACGAGGCAGGGAACCAGATCAAGTGAGATTTTGCACAGGAAGGAGACCCCAAAAATGGTAGTAGAAAATGCAGTAGGTCAAAATATGTAACTGTTCACACTGCGGCAACAGATGGAGGCAATCGAGCAAAGCACAAATAAGAAATGGGATCCCCCACCAGGTCTGTATTCAGTCAGACAGGAGGCAGAGAATTAACTGATTGTGCACTTTAGTACTTATTTTCTTTTACGCTAATTAAATTCTCCACTCTCCACTAAGTTATTCACTTTTACTGCCTGCCACAGTAAAATAGAGTTAGTAAACAAGCATTTGTCAATGCCGAATGTTTGCTTGCTGGCATTGGCAGTGGTAGTGTAGAAGTTACAGAGCTGCGTAATAGGAATGGCAGTGAAGTATTGAACTGAAGCCAACCCCACCACCACCCTGCAGAGAGTGACAGGCATTTGGGGTGTGCCTTTAGGTCATCAGGCATAACGGCCACGCCATTTCAGTACACCCCACCCTGCAGACACTGGCAAGTGTCACGGTGTTCCTTGGGGTCTTTGGCCCTTATGCACACCCTATTCCATTAGGAAATACAGTGAGATGGGTGTGATATAGGAGAATGGGGTGAACTTTGGGGCCGAAGAGTCCAAGGCATACCTCGATGCCTCTCACTGGCTGCAGGGGTGTGGAATGGTATGAGCATTACAGGCAAGAATCCCAAGTCACACCCCTGATGCCTGTCATTCTCTACAGGGTTGGGCGTTATGGTTGGAAACCCTAATACCTCAGGCATTCGTTGGTATTTTCACTCCAAATGCTCAGCATGGTTTTTTTGTGACCCCACCTCATGAACAGGGGGAATATCAGTTTCTTAGCTGAAAGCTGCTTATGCACAGCGACTACGGCATTTAGCACCACAGGTGCAAAAACATTCTGAATAGGATGTAAAAAATGACAGCTGTACTGTTCATGGGGAGGTGTAAAAAATGGCAATGTTGCAAATCTGCAGTAAAAATATTAAAAAAAATGGTGAAGTCACGAGTGCACATATAAACCGTGTAACGCACACCCGTAATATAATTAGGTTGGGGATTTTTTTACAGCAGATTGTCAACTCAGGCATTTTGGTGCCTCCGATCATGAACAGTGTCACTGTGATTTTCTTTATCTCTCCCGAACAATGATTTCCCACAGCGACCACGCATCTGCGCTGAAAGTGTGAAAACACACTTCAGCCATGTTGTGAAAAATGACAGCTGTACTGTAAATAAGGCAGTGTGGGAAAATGCCACTAGTGAAAATCTGGGCTTAAAATATTACAAAGTCATGAACTTACGAGGGTGCGTGGAAACTGCGCAATGCTCACTCATAACACAGTCATTTTATGGACTTTTGTCACCAAATTTTCAACATAGCCATTTTAAGACCTCTGCTCATGAACAGTGTAACTGTGATTTTCTTAATCTGTCCCAAACATTGCTTTCGCACACCAACAGCACCATTGTGCGCTACATGTGCGAAAACACATTTTGAGCGTGCATATGAAAATGGCAGCTGTAATTGTAAACTATGAGTGTGTATTAGGAACTGCGCAACGCACACTCATAAAACAGTCATTTTTAGAAATTTTTGCACCAAATTTTCAACATAGCCATTTTAAGACCTCTGCTCATGAACAGTGTCACTGTGATTTTCTTAATGTGTCCCATACATTGATTTCGCACATTGACTGCGCCATTGTGCGCTACATGGGCGGAAACATATTTTGGGCAAGATGTGAAAAATGACAGCTGTACTGCTCATAAGGAGGTGTGGTAAAATGGCAATGTTGAAAATCTGGAGTGAAAATATTGAAAATTCGAGAACTTACGAGTGTGCATAGGAACTGCACAACACACGCTCGTAAAACAGTCATTTTTGGAAGTTTTTCACCAAATTTTCAACATAGCCATTTTAAGACCTCTGCTCATGAACAGTGTCACTGTGATTTTCTTAATTTGTCCCGTACATTGATTTTGCACACCGACTGTGCCATTGTGCGCTGCATGGGCGGAAACACGTTTTGGGTGAGATGTGAAAAATGACAGCTGTACTACTCATAAGAAGGTGTGGTAAAATGGCAATGTTGAAAATCTGGAGTGAAAATATTGAAAATTCGTGAACTTATGAGCGCAGGAACCGCGCAACACACGACGCAGAAACAGTCATTGTTAGGAATTTTTTCACCAAATTTTCAACATAGCCATTTTAAGACCTCTGCTCATGAACAGTGTCACTGTGGTTTTTAATTTGTCCTGCATATTGGTTTCATACACCGACTGGCGCCATTGTGCACTACATGGGCGGAAGCATGTTTTGGGTGAGATGTGAAAATGACAGCTATACTACTCATAAGAAGGTGTTAAAATGGTAATGTTGAAAATCTGGGTGAAATATTGAAAATTCACAAACTTACGACGTGCGTGGGAACTGCATAACGCATGCTCTTAAACAGTCTTTTTGGAATTTTGCACCAAATTTTCAAAATAGGCTTTTGAGGCCCACCTTATGAACACTGGCAGTGTCGTTTTGTTATCGGTCCCGAAAGGTGATTTCGCGCAGTGTCTGCAAAATCACCCTTCGGGCCCGAATAATGCATGACAGTGACATCATTCATGAGAAAGGGTCCCAAAAACCCCATGTTGAAAATTTGGTGCAAAAATTCCAAAAAATACCCGAGATATGCAACAAAGTTGAAAAAATCCTATCTAGCCCATTATACAGCTTACCGGCATTTCCTCAGTTCCGGTCGGCCTTGAAGAGTGCAGACGTGTTCCTGGTCCAGCGAAGATCATCGCGCCGAGCTCTGGAGGTAAGTATGGGGTGTGGGGGTGTGGGGAGGCAGGGTGTGCAGTGGGTGGGTGCGGGTTGTGGGGAGGGGGGCAGGAAGACTGCATGGGACCGTTTTTTCTTTACAGGTTAAAAAAAAAAGATGCGGGACATTTGCCATGCTAGGGTGGGCTCCTAGCATGGCAGAAGGACAGCTGGGGGCGTGGAGCTGACAGGGGATTGGGCACCCCATCAGCTGGCGGCATTTGTTGCCATGTGCTGGGGTGGGCTCCAGCGGGCGCTTTGTACTCGGGAGAGGAAGCCGACGGGGGATTGGGCACCCCGCCGGGCGATAGCATGGGGAGAGACAGTAGTTGACGGGGATTGGGCACCCGTTGGCTATAAAATTGAGTTGTCACGTTAAGGTGGGCACCCAGCGTGGCATTTGGAAGGCTTTGGGGGGGCGCAGCACAGCTGATGGGGGATTGGGCACCCCCGTTGGCTATAGAGTGTGTGCGTGGGGGGCAGCACGCAGTATGCATGCGTGCGAGTGTGTGTGTGTAGGGGGAGCTGCGTATGAGCAGACGATATCTTATTGCTGCTCACTGAAGTGTAGCTCCCTCTTTCAACTGTATGCCACTGCATTTTGTAGCTTGTCATAGACAGCGCTAGCATGCATTGGCTTACAGGGGCCGCGCCTGCTAACACACTGACTGAATTGGAAGAGAGGGTGACACACCTCCGAAATCTCTGATGATGGCACTATGTTTCTTGCACATGCATGCAAGCAAACATAAAAATGTTGATTTTTAAGGTTTTTTTTTTTTAATTCTTTCTTCTGCACCTGAACTCTGGTAACTTTCTCTGGCTACTCCCACTTGCCAGAGACTCTACCTCCCAGTCTGAAGCCTCTTGCCAGACCCTCCCCGACCAGCAAATCCCCCAGCTCTGAGCCCCCCTGAGGTGGGGCTGTCATCACCCTGGTGCTCTATCTACAATCTAATCCATTGGTCGGGGTCGGGAGGTACAGTACATTCTGGTCGAGGAACCGGACTGTGGGAGTATGGTCTTCAGCCCTGGGGGGAGTCATCGCCTATCTCTGAGACAGGGAATTTTTTCTTGTGCTTGGTGTTACCTCTCTCCCCAGAGCTCTGATGGGCAAATTACATCTTTCAATGTCTGCCGCAGCTCTGTCCCTCTACTTCTGCCCTAAGTGTACACAGTGCCTCTGGCTTCCACTGAGGGCTGCTGCTGTGCCGGGTGTGCCTGAATCCCTCCCCACAGAGAGGAGAGCTGTCCTCTCTCTCTCCTGCTGATCTCTGATGGCCCGGACTCATTCCTGAACCTAGGTTGCCGGCGTGGTGCAAGGTGTGGTGTTCAGAGCCTCAACCCTCAGCGCCACTGTGCCAGTTGATTTTAAGTTGTTTTAAAGCTCATAGGAACAACAGAAAGACTTGCCAACAATCAATGATTACAAAGAAACAGAGAAACGCAGCCTTTCTATGTGAATGCAGAAGCCCAAGAGACAGTCACTCACTGCCTTCCCTTCCCTGCCAGGTTGATTCATTTCCCCTTCTTTTGTTGTTTTTTAGCTGCTTGCTTCCTAATTTTTATGTTGGCTCACGAGTACGTGCCAGCCAACGTATTGCAGTAGTAGCAGATTTGGAAGTGCGGTCACTGTGGGTGAATGCAGGGCACGCATCAGTAGGTGCATTCCTCATTCCCCAATAAGGCAGCTGCAGGCACTGACTCCAGCAACACGTACACTGGCCACCAGATCTAAAAAAATGTCCTCTGCAATGAGAGCCAAGCTCGTCATGCAGCGGTGTGCCTTTCTTGGTGAAGGAGTTTAATAAACATGGTGGCACTGACTGCCGCTGCGCAGGGTGCCCCAACACACTTAATTTAACGACAGGGGAGCCCACTCCCCGTCAGCATAATGCCCCCCCCATTTAAAGTGTATGCTGAGGTGGTGCCTGAAACCCCCAGCATCATGCACCCCCAAACAGTCTTTCTTGCAGACAGGGGGCCCACACCTATTGGCTTCAGTCCCCCTTCCTGTTTATTTTGCCAATGGGGAGCCCACTCCCCATCGGCATAATGACCCTGCTGCTTTTGTTGTGTGCTGAGGGGGGGTGCCCAGTCCTCCTTGGCTCTTGTCCCCCCTTGGTATGTGCAGATGGGGGTGCCCAATCCCCCGTCGGCTACAGCACCCCCCCAAAAAAAAGTCAGGTGGCATGCTGGGAGCCCACCCCAGCATGCCAAATGCCCCATAAAACAAAAACCATCCTGTGATGTTTTTTTTTTAAACCTGCAAACCAGAAAATGGTCCCTCGTCGACTCCAGTGGCCCTCCCCCAACTTGCACCCACCCTCTGTGCACCCTGTCTCCCCACACCCCCCTCACCCCATATTTACATCTGGAGCATGGTGCGATGATCTTCGGTTGACCGGGAACATGTCTGCATTCTTCAAAGCTGACCGCGAACAGAAGAAATGCCGGTAAGCTGTAAAATGGCATAAATAGTTTTTTTTTCAACTTTGGTGCATATCTTGGGCATTTTTGGGAATTTTGGCACCAAATTTTCAACATGGGGTTATTGGGACCCCTCCTCAAGAATTCAGTCACTGTCATGTGTTATTTTGTTCCGAAAGGTGATGTTGTGGTCACTGCACAGAATCATCTTTCAGGACCAATTAACGAAACGACAGTGCCACTGTTCATGTGGGGGGCTCTCAAAAAGCCTATGTTGCAAATTTGGTGGAAAAAAATCCCCAAAATGGCTGTTTTACGAATGTGCATTGTGCAGTTTCCACGCACGCTTGTAACTTTGTGAATTTGTAATATTTTCACTCCAGATTTTTAAAATTGCCATGTTTCCATACCTCCTTATGAACAGTACAGCTGTCATTGTCCATATCCTGGCTGAAATGTGTTTTTGCATGTCCAGCACAGAATAGTGCAGTCGCTGTGCAAAATCAGTTTTTGGGACAGTTTGAGAAAATGATGGTGACACTGTTCATGAGCAGAGGTCCTAAAATGCCTATGTTGAAAATCTGGTGATGAAAGTCCATAAAATGACTGTTACAAGCATGCATTGCGCAGTTTCCACGCACCCTTGTAACTTTACAAATTTGCAATATTTTCATGCCACATTTTCAACACTGCCATTTTCCATACCTCCTTATGAATGGTACAGCTGTCATTTTTCACATCCTGCCCAAAATGTGTTTTTGCACCAGTGGTACACAATGGCATGGTCGCTGTGGAAAATCAACTTTTGGGACAGATTAACAAAATCACAGTGCCACTGTTCATGAGGAGAGGTCCCAAAATGCCTATGTTGAAAATGTGGTTAAAAAGTCCCAAAAATAATTGGGTTACGGATGTGTGTTGCACAGTTTCTATGCCTGCTCATGACTTGACCAATTTTTCATATTTTCACTCCAGATTTTCAGTGTTGCCATTTTTTTACACCTCCTCATGCACAATGCAGTTATCATTTTTCACATCCTGCCCAAATTGTGTTTTTGTGCCTGTGTCGCCAAATGGCATAGTCGCTGTGCAAAACCACCTTTCAGCTAACAAACTGATAGTGCCGCTGTTCATGAGGTGGGGTCACAAAAAGCCCATGTTGAAGATTTGCAGCGAAAATACCAACAAACACCTACAGCGTTAGGGTTTCCAACTGTAACATCCCACCCTGTAGAGACTGACAGGTGTCAGGGGTGTGATTTGGGATCATTGGCTGTAATGCTCATGCCATTCCACCCCCACCCTGCAGCCAGTGACAAGCATCGAGGTGTGCATTGGAGTGTTTGGCCCTAAAGTTCACCCCATTCTCCTATACTGCACCCATCTCAATGTATTTTCTTATGGAAGGGGATAAGTATAAGGCCAAAAGACCCCAAAGCACACCACAACACTTGTCAGTGTCTACAGGGTAGGGTGAGGTTAAATGGCATGAGCATTATAAATGATGACCCAAAGGCACACTCCAATGCCTGTCAGTCTCAGCAGGGTGGGGGTGGGTTTGGCGTCAATTCAATACTTCACTGCCATTCCTATTATGCATCTCCAACTCCTGCACTACCAATGCCAGCGAGACAACATTCGGCATTGATAAATGCTTGTTTGTTATAGAGGGCACTTGCAGGCTTTGGATTTGACAATGAGTTTACTAATTACTTTGTTAAACAGAAGGCAGAGAGAGAGCTTAGAAAAATACAAGGATTACTGAACAACTGAGCATGCCACAAACTCTGTCCTTACTCAGTCACTCTCAGCTATACAGTGACTGATTCCCGCTATACACACCATCATAACCTCATTACCACCCGATGAACATTAGTACAGTAGCAGCTGGTCAGGTGACTGGGGCTTGTGTTGCATGTGGTGCAAGTGCAGTGCTCTCTCACTCTGACTTAATGTGCCCCCACCCCCCAACATGAGCCCTGTGAAGTGCTGAAAAGGTCATGGGAAATGGAAACAGGAAACACAAAGAACGCACTTTGCACTCACCTAACTAAGTCAGCAACAACAGTGGGTCTGGAAACTAGTGAGAAGTTGAACTCTTTGAGTGAGAAGCCAGTCAGAAAAGACTTGCCTGCTTCTGTTGGAAGCTGAGAAACTTGCTATATGCAGAGAACAAACTAGAACGCATTTGAGGAACTGGGAACCTGGTAAAACATAATATTGTTGGGAACTAGTTAGGAAGGTAAACTACGCTTTCTACAGAAAGTTTCATTATTTTCTTATTGGCATTAAGAATTGTAGGATTCCATTAAAGTGTAGTAATTTTATAACCAGAGGGGGTGAAATACAACTGAAGTTGCTTGATTTATGTGCTAGACACCTAGGATTTGGAAGGATATTTGGGCAATATTTTAGAAGTGTCCTGCGGGCTGAGCAGTGAGTTCGTTTTTATCCCTGGACTCAGTAGAGTGGTTTGTGTAGGAGCAGTGGTCTAGTAAATTGTGGTGTTGGTTGACTTACTATAAAGGGCAGTACTCACCAGGGTGGTGGAGCAGTGGTGTATTTGATTGTTTCTTACAGTCACCAGTGGTTGTGGCCTACCCACCCACCCACCCTTCCTCACCCCACCCACCCCAGGTGTGGCATTTCTTTATAGCCAAGGTTCTAACATCACTTCCTCAACAGATCTTGGGGCAGAACTGTCATATTCTTAATTACCCAGCACAGTGCATAAAGGACAAGTACACACACACACAAAAAAATTATATATTACTCACTGTATATTATAAGGAAGATGGACATGTGGGGAGTGGTGCAATGCACTGGCTGTGGGGCAGCAATTTTCCGGGAGACATTTTGGAACCTGCATTGCTGCCCTATTTGCAGGCAACTGTCAGCTCTGAGAGAGGAGGTTGCCCACCTCCAGGCTGAACTGGCAAGGACTAAGGAGGCCTCCCCCACCCAAAGAGCACCAGTTCCACAACCACTGCCTCAGAGGTCACCATGTGTGAAGAGCAGATGTACCACAGTAGGTTCTGGGAGAGTGACAGTGGTGGAACAGAGGCATAGCCCCCGAGTTGTACCTCTACACAAATCATATGTCAGTCTGGCAAATCAAGGTTCCTCTATGATGACACCCTCAGTGGAGACCAAGAAGAATGCTGGGGACATCCACAAGGGAGACCCACAAAAGAGTGGCAAGGGACACCACAGGGGAAAGAAACAGCTTCTGATAGGGGACTCAATTGTTAGGGGTGTAGACCTGGGGAAGAGAGAGAGAAGAGGGAAGTAAGGTGCCTGCCTGGTGCCATGGCTTGGAGGGACAGGAAGCAAATCCTCAGGATTGCAGAAGCAGCATCACAGGAGAGGAAACTAAATATCATTGTCCACCTCGGGACAAATGACCTAGCTAGGCATGAGATCAGTGCAGTGTAGGATGAATTTGTGGAGTTGGGGAGGGGACTCAGACAGGTAGCAAGCACGGTAACCTGCTCAGAGGTGCTGCCAGTCTATGGCAGGGGTGAGGCTAGGGTACTTCACACTGTGTAGTTTAATGAATGGTTGCAAAACTGGTGCAGAGCACAGGGCTTTGGCTTCATTGGGGACTGGGGGTCCACCTGGAGAGATGAAGGTCTATACTGGCATAATGGTCTGCATCTGTCCAGGAAGGGAAACACGCTCCTAGGTGACAGGTTTAAAGACTTCCTTGGCAAGCTTTTAAACTAGCCAAGGGGGGAGGTGCTGATAGGAAACAGGAAAGTTCAAGCCTCCCCCCACAAAACATGGCAGATAGTAGGGTAAACACTGAGGTACAGAGCTTGACAGAGGGCAGGACGGGGGTAAATGGAAAAATGGACAAGGGCAATAAGAGCAGGGATGGGGTAAAAAAGGATAAAGCCAACATTAAATGGAGGGCAATGAGTACTCTGGGTAGCCCGTAGTCTGGGAAACAAGCTTCCAGAGCTAGTAGCCCTGATGGAAGAGGAACACTTGGATATTGTGGCAGTCACAAAAACATGGTACATGGAGAACCATGACTGGGATGTCAACATACCAGGGTACACAATCTACAGAAGGAACAGGGAGGATAAAAGAGGAGGTGGAGTAGCTCTCTACATAAGGGAAGGGATCAAAGCTACAGAACTAAAAAGTAAAGGGGGAGGACAAGAGGAACTCTGGGTCACCTTGGAGACAGGGAATGGCATCACAATCCGCACAGGGGTTGTATACAGACCCCCGTCTCAAGGGGAGGAAATGGACAAGAAAATGATAGAGGGCATTCTCAAAATGGCTTAAAAATGGGACATACTGTTGATGGGGGACCTGAATATGCCAGATGTTAACTGGGCGACATGGACTGCAGCCACACCCAAGAGCAGGGTCATTCTCGATGTCCTACAGGGGGCATGCCTTAGACAGCTAGTGGTGGAACCCACTCAGGAGGGAGCAATATTAGACCTGGTACTTTCAAATGGCGAGAGGATCTCAAATTTAGAAGTCAGTAGACATCTGGGAACAAGCGACCACTGCACAGTGTGCTTCACAGTAAACACAACCATGGAGACAAGCTGTACAAAGACAAGGATACTGGACTTTAGAAGGGCTGACTTTGGCATAATGGGTGAATACCTGAGGAATGCATTAGCAAATGGCCAGAAAGGAGAGGTGGAAGAACAATGGAGAAAAATCAAAACTGCTATCATGGAGGCAACAAGCCTTTGTGTGAAACAAATAAAGAAAACAAAAAGTGGAATAAAAAAACGCTATGGTTCTTCAAAGAGGTGTCAGGAAAGGTTAAGGAGAAAAAGGCTGCATTCAAAAAGTATAAGGCATCACAGAAAGAGCATGACAGGGAACTGTATTAATTAAAGCAGAAAGAAGTGGGGAAGGCAGTCAGAAAAGCAAAGGCCCAAACCGAGGAAAAGATAGCCAACTCAGTTAAGAAGGGGGATAAAACCTTTTATAGGTACATTAGGGAGCATAGAAAGGTTAAGGGAGGGATAGTGAAGATTAATAAAGGAGGAGGGAGGTGGGCAGAGGAGACAGTGAAAAGGCAGAGATACGAATTAATACTTTGCTCAGTATTCACAAAAGAAGAAGAGGAGGAGTTACCTAAACCAAACAGTAGAAGCACTCTGGGTAGGGGGGTTGATGCCAGTCCATTTACAGAAGAAAGAGTCCTGAAAGAACTCCTAAAACTCAAGGTGGACAAAGCAATGGGGCCTGACGGGATTCACCCTAGAATCCTAAAAGAGCTAAGGGAGGACCTAGTGACACCACTAACCACACTTTTTAACAAATCATGTGAAGATGGGGTGGTACCTGAGGACTGGAGGAGGGCAGATGTGATTCCCCTTCACAAAAGTTGGAGCAAGGCAGAAGCAGGAGACTACAGACCTGTTAGTTTGACCTCAGTGGTGGGGAAAATGATGGAATCACTTCTGAGAGAAAGAATTGTTCAGTACCTAGAGGCCAGCGGGACACAGGACCCAAAGCAGCATGGATTCACAGCAGGAAGGTCATGTCAGATTAATCGAATCGATTTCTTTGACTGGGTGACCAAAGTAATAGACCAGGGAGGGGCTGTGGATATGGCCTACCTAGACTTTAGCAAAGCATTTGACACAGTCCCGCACAAAAGATTAATAATCAAGTTAGCCAGCCTGGGGGTGGGTCCCAGGGTGGTAGCCTGGGTAGCAAACTGGCTGCAGAACAGGACACAGAAGGTAATAGTGAATGGAACACATTCTGAAGGAAGGGGGGTTACTAATGGAGTACCTCAGGGCTCAGTACTGGGTCCAGTCCTCTTTAACGTCTTTATAGGTGACATTGTAGAGGGTCTGGAAGGAAAGGTATGCCTCTTTGCAGATGACATAAAGATCTGTAACAGAGTTGATACACAAGGGGGGGTAGAAAGGATGAGAAGGGACTTGGCAAGGTTGGAGGAATGGTCAGACATATGGCAACTTAGATTCAATGCAAAGAAGTGCAAAGTATTGCACCTGGGAAATAAAATCCAGGAGAAGAGTACACAATAGCAGGGGAGGTACTAATGACAACAATAATGGAAAGGATCTGGGTGTAGTCATATCAGATGACCTAAAGGTGGGTAAGCAATGTGAGAAGTCAGTAAGGAGAGCCAGGGGGATACTGGGATGCGTAGGGAGGGGTATCACAAGTAGAAAAAGGGAAGTGGTTATCCCTCCATACAGACAGTTGGTGAGACCCCATCTGGAGTACTGTGTGCAGTTTTGGAGACCTCATCTACGCAAGGACATAGACAGGATGGAAGCAGTCCAGAGGAGGGCAACTAAAATGGTGCAAGGTCCACAGCAGAAACCATATGAAGAGAGACTGAGAGAGCTTAATATGTATACCCTTGATGAAAGGAGGGACGGGGGGACATGATAGAAACTTTTAAGTACCTCAAGGGAATCAACAAAGTCCAGGAGGGTAGCATCTTTCAGAAAAAGAGATATGTACGAACAAGGGGGCACAATTTAAAGTTAGAGGGGGGACGGCTCAGGGGTAATGTGAGGAAATTCTTTTTCATGGAGAGAGTGGTGGACACATGGAACCGCCTTCCTGAAGAGGTTGTGGAGTCTAAAACAGTGGGGGAATTCAAACATGCATGGGACAGACATAAAGCAATTATAGTGGGGGGTTGCAGGAAGTAGGCTGTTGGTTAACTAGAATCTGCAGCTTATCCAATAGGTAGGGAAATGGGCAGACTGGGTGGGCCAAGTGGTCCTTATCTGCTGTCAACGTCTATGTTTCTATGTTTCTATGCTTGGTCAGTAAGGAAAGAGCCAGGTGATGTGGATGCATAATATTTACTTATTCAGCATGATTCAGGAAGGAACAGCTATTGTGATGATCAATAAATCTATTTATTCAGTAGCAGCAGTTTATTGTTCTTCCGGTACATAATGTAATGTACATTACAAGGTTAAAAAAGAGAGCAAGCAAAAAAAGCATCACAGCATAAATAGATACAAATTAACATACAATATTCATCCATTGTACACTTATTCAGACATTTACTAGAATGATATGTGCATAATTAGAAAGTTCCTAATGTTTAATATTAAGAAGCAAGAGAGTGTTTTCATTTAAGC
The DNA here is from genome assembly GCA_016271365.2 of Neoceratodus forsteri. NCBI lineage: Eukaryota > Metazoa > Chordata > Ceratodontiformes > Ceratodontidae > Neoceratodus > Neoceratodus forsteri. Next base: position 745,085,137 of record CM057449.1, read on the forward strand.
TTCATCACACTGGAAAAACATTTTGCTTCCATCTCTGCATCATCTCCTGTTATAGGGTGAAGAAGAATGACTAAAGGATCATAATCCATTTCTGCTTACTTCACAAAAAAATCTTTTAAAATTTGATCACATGAGGACTTGTATAAAGGGCATTGAACAGTGATATGAAATAAGGTTTCAAAAAAGCCTTTATTGCAATAACAGTAATCTTGTTGCAGCCTTTCAACATTTATCTTGTTGAAGTAGATATATTTTGAGCAGATAGTGCCAAATCTGGCACAAGTAATAGCTTTTCTAGCGTTAGGAGTTAATGGAAGAGTTAGATAGTTCTTGAGAGAAGAATCAATCTTGTTAGTACTAAGCCCGATGGCTTGCTTCTTAGCCCTGCTGGGTCCATTTGCTTCGACTGTGCAACTATAAAAAGTTTTTAATTTTTTTTAAATCTTTAAAGGTAGGTGAGATAAAAATTCCCTTCTGAAAATCTGACCATAAGTGGTTTAAAGAGGCATTAGCAATTATAGATCTGAGAGCTTTTATCCAAGGGGTGAAAAGTTTTTTGAAGCTGACTAACACATTTTCTCCTGCAGACAAGCTACAGGGAGTGGGTTATTGTGATTATTTAGCATCTTGAGCCAATAACATGCCAGGCGTAATTCAACTAAGGAAGTTAGAGGTAACCTACCAAGTCCAGCTCTAGCTACTGGGTTGGAAGTAGATAAGGGAACTTGCAACAAGGCTTTCTAATAAAAAGATAAAGGGGATTCTAAAGAAAGGGCTTTTGAGGATCCCCAAACTGCTGCACCATACAATACAATAAAATAGGATTAATCTTGGCTTCTCCAGCTATAAGAGCAGGTACAACTGTGTGCCCACCATATTTGTAATTGAAATGTAATAATGCTTTAGCTGCCAGTTTGGCCTTAGAGACCTGATCCTTCCAATGGGCCAGCCATTGACCATTTGAGGTGAATTTTATACCTAGATAAATGTAAGCGGGAACAACTGCAATTAAATCTTTAAGTAAAGCTTGGGGGATACAGTATTGTTTGACCCACATATTTATTCAAATGTACAGTACACTGTGCAGTGCACACTCTCCTCACATTGTTCCATGTCCCTGCTGGCTTTGTTCTTATTAAGACTCACACTGAGTACTGTCTTGTTCGTCTCTCTCCATTCACCTGCAACATCCCTACTGCTGTGTCTTCCCATGGTAAGCCACTAAGGCTAGCTACAGCTGTGTGATGGCAGCTCACAGAGTTCTACACTGTCATGTCACACTGAATTTCTAGCAGAAATTCATCGGGCATGACATGACAATGCAGAACTCTCTGAATTGACTTCACAGTCAGCTGTGGGTAGCCTAGTATGCTGCCTTGGATAGAGCATTGAGGGCTGCTTCATTTTAGAGGTTTGTGTGTCCATCAAACAAGGGCAGGCAGATGGAGAGGCGGAAGAAGGTCAGAAAGGGGGCACCTTTGAGCCATGGGAGCACTTGAGAGAGAGAGAGAGAGAAAGAAATAGAGAGAAAGAGAAAGAGAAGGAGAGAGAAAATGAGCGAGCTGGGCAGTGGAACTTCACTTTCACTTTTCCAGGGAACCCTGCCTACTTCTTGCAACACTGAACATTCCATTGACTTGTCTCATGTAAAACTAACTTTGATAGTTGTTTTACAAGTCAGTGAATTGGGACATAGGAATTAAAGAGAGTGACAGGGTTTATAATAATCAAATAGTATGTCGGTGACAATTTGATGAATTAAGATAGTGCCCATTTCTTCTTTTTAGAGATTTTTGAGTGCCAGAGTTACAGTAGACTGGGAGATTGCATGCCAATGCCGAGTACTCACTTTAAGCAATATCCAGTTAAGGACCTGACTGCTGGGTTTCCTCCTGCAACTGACTCTACCTTTGTCTTGGGCTGATGCTGTAAGTGAGTGATAACTGGGGATGACAGAGTGGACTCGGTCTCTCTTTGTGTCACAGTCATTTGGCCAGTCAAAAAACAAAATAAAAAACTAAAACAAGTAAGAAGTAGTTTGAAAAATGAAACAGCTACACTGCAGCATTGGCAACAGAAGGGCACCTGATGGATCCAGACTTCATACAATTATACCCTAGGTTCTTATTCATCCAGATCCACCAGACTGCATTGGATATGGTGGTGGCTCTGATTGTAGGTGAGTCTGTCCGCCCAACCATACCATGTACTGTTGTTGTTGACAGCCTGAGAGATAGGAATGGAACCAGTTGACTGCAGGGGCTGAGAAGCTGGCAGACCTCAGCTTGTCCAGGAGGAGTGAGTGGGACACTGAATCAAAGGTTTTGTCCACATCTGTGAAAATGGCCATTGTGACATGCCCCTGATTCATCTCTAGGAGGATGGAGTCAGTGACCTTAAGTAGTGAAGAGATGGTGGAATGACTTTCCTAAAACCCAACTGGAAGGGGGTGAGGAAGTCTGCAATCTGTGAGTAAACCTGTGTCTCCTGCAGCTCTGCAAGAGAAAGGAGGAGAGAGATAGGGTGGAAGTTGCCAAGAGTGGTGGGATCACCCCTTTTGTGGAGGGGGAAAACATTGGCAATCTTCCAAGACTGAGGGACAGTGCAAAGGGTGAAGGAGAGGTTTAGGAGGTGAGTGAGGGGGGAAGTAATGGCTGGAGCTGACAGATGGAGAAATTTGGGTTCCAAGCCATCAAGACTAGATTTGGAAGGGTTGAGTGAGGAGAGGGTGAGTAGAGTCTTCTGGGGAATGATATGGGGAAAATTATACCTGGGGTGAGGGTTAGTGGGGGGAGAAGAGAGGAGAAGAGCCTGGAGGGGTATATGTGTGTGTGTGTGTATGGGGGGGGTATTCAGTTTTTATTTACTCCTTTTTCTACCAGGGATATGGTTATGACTTGGAGGTATGTGTTCCTTGTGATGTTGTTTATACCTTCAGCTGAGGGAGGTCTATTGATCCATCAGGGGCTGCTTCTGTGCACCTGGGTCTGGGCAGCTTGTCAGCCCCTCCATTGGAAGTCACTCTACCATTTACAAACTGGGCAGATTTCTCCAGTGATCTCAGTTGCTGTATAAAGTTTGTCCTTGTACCCTAAAAGTTTGGGGTAGGCCTCGACACAGTTTTTTCTATAGCCTTCTTGTCTGGTTATTTAGCCACCAACTTTTAACCAAATCTCTGGGTTGTACAGGTTGTAATAGATTTTGTAAAGCAGGATTTCATGTGTACCTGTGTTTTGATAGTATCTCTCGGATTATAGTTCACTGTTAAAAGGAGTGTCACAGCTATTTTACAGTATTACTAGGGATTTTCCTCACAACAGTTCAGAGGTCGCAGCTGAAACAGTATTCATTTTATGCATGGATGATTACATGGGAGTCAGTGCTGTGTGCTTCTGGCAGATAGGTACAAGCATCAGGATCAAAGGCAAAACTATATTTGTATTATTTGTTTCCTCACGAAATTGATGCAGATCCCCAACCTCTTTACTGATTTCTCTGTGGAATCTGCCCAGTTGGCAATTCCATAGTCTTAATTCTGGGGACAGATGCAAGCTTTGGTTTACAGTTTTCTCTTATTGCCAGGCAAGGGAGCATGTCAAAGCAACAGACTTGTAAAGCAAAGCTAGGAATGCTGCTCAGTTTCCATAGTGACACATACAGAGGTCACTGCAGAGGGAGAGGTCTCACAGTGTTTAGGGGCAGATAAAGACTTTCACTCAGTATTTTATTTCAGACCTTAAGGGTGCTGTATGCAGTACTTTTCAATATTTCCAACTAGGATAAATCGATATGTCAAAACAGCAAAAACCTGCACTCATCGAGTAACATCACTCCACGCCTCCTGACAAACAGTTTGATACTCGAAGCGTCAGGGCAATAGTGGTGTGCAGATTGTCTGTTCATTGGCTTCTTTAAAGCACTTTCATTATCCATGTGTTGAAGTGTGGTGTGGTGTTATTCAATGAGTGCAGGTTTTTGTTGTTTTGCTAGTTATTAGGCTGGCCGCCTGTTTCCTGCACCGATCCAGCACCAAGCTTTTGCGGTCCCTTGCTGGATTGTTTAAATCAATATGTCTCCTTTTAAAGTTCTCTTGCAAAATGTAAATGGCCTCTTGAACTCAATGATGTGTTCCAAAGCTGCTGGCAGCCCTGAAGAGGCAGAAAGTCCAGCTTCTACTATTTCAGGAGACACATGTAACATCAGCACAAATAGAATCTACATACATGCATTGGAGACACGGGGTGGGTGGGGTGGGCGATAGTGGAGTCCCATGTAATTTCCCTTTCATACTCAGTCATATATAGACAGGGAGGGGAGACTGGCCAAGAGCTGGGGTTGTTCCATGGCTGACCATATATGGTAGGGAGGGTATATCTTCCTCCTTGGAGTGACATTTCAACTGTTTAAACATTATTTAATAAAATCCCCTCCTTACAAAAAGGGACCCTTCTGCTGGGGGGAGATTATAATTTTCTAACTGACCCGATAGTAGTAACTCAGCCCTGCCTAGGTCTATTTCGAGACAAAGCTTGTGCGTCATCTTCTGAAAGATAGAGGAATGGTAGACATTAGGAGGCAACTGCTCCCTGGAGTGCATCAGCATACTTTGTATTCACACCTTCATCACTAATAGGGCCTATTCTTTTATCAGATCATGCCCCTCCCCCCCCAAATTCTAGTACTAGATTTACCCCAAAGGAAATACAATGGCAGTTTATTCAGTCTTTAATTAGCGATTTAGAATTTCAAGAATTCATGGCAGAGTTACTTGAGTAAACTCTCTCTAAAAGAATGATGATCTGAAGATTACAGTTACTGTGCTCTAGGACACAGTTAACACAGAGATTACAGGTGAAATTCCTGGCTTACAAAACTAGAAAAAAGAAACAGAGGGAAGCACAGTAAGTGGAGCTGATGGAGAAATTTAATTTGTTACAACGTGCCCACCTACAAGGGGATCATTCTTAAGAACAACAGATTGAACAAATACAGGTTGCAATATGAACCATGCTTGCCTACAAAACTGAACAGGCATTGCTATGGTTTAGGCAGAATTATTATAAGGGCAGGACTCAAGCAGTTAAAGTGTTGACTTACTGCCTCTGACAAAAGTACAAGGCAGTGGCTATTCCAGTTTTGGTACACCCCATTAGGGGAGTGACTCATAGGAAAGGGACAGACATTCTCAAGGCGTAAAAGGTATTTACACTAAATTGTATAAAATTGTATACCAAAAGGGTTGACCTGAATACAGAGTGCTATGATAGTTTTTTCACCCAATTATATCTCCCTAAACTCATTCAGCAACAAAAAGATTCTACTACTGGTCAGCCTCAGTCCAGATTTTTTTTTTTTTTTTGTTATTATTTTTTCTCTTCCGGAGCTCCGGCTGCAAGCCTGCTATCTGTTGTCCCCCTAGCACCAGCCCCTGAAGATCAAACCCCCTCCCTTATGCACCCTGCGGCTTACCCTTCATGGCAGGGTGGTGGGGAGCGACTCAACGCACCCCAACGGATCCATGCCAGGGAGGTGCCTTCTTGGGGATGGTGCTGTGGGGCATAACTTCATTCTGCTGGGCTCTTTTTCCACTTTTCTTCCTGCAGCCCATGGTGTGCAGTGATGCCAGCAACTGGGTGCCCCCAATCAAGCATCTGCCACGTCCCGCCCCCTTGGCTTGTGGCTACTTGTCACTGTCCCCCAGCCTCTGCTAGGGGTCAGGCAAGCACCGGCCACCAGAACCCCCCTTCCCGGAGATGGAGAGCAGTCTATTGGATGCTCAATCCATCTCCTCCCTGCCGACCCACGGCAACCCATGCCTGTTCCTGAACACAGGTCGCCGGCGTGGCGCAAGTTGTGACGTCCAGCACCGCAACCCTCAGTGCCACCAGGCCGGTCTCAGTCCAGATTTGGAAAAAGTTGAGCTCTATACAGGAATCATCAATGGTCAAAAGGAAATCCTCAACTATGACAAGCGCTTTAAGCACTTGCGTACCAAACCTGGACTACTACCATGCAGGAAATAGGGGAACCCAGTGGGACTCTGTTCTGGGAGTGAAATGAAGAGTCTGGCTTAATTCCAGAAGTAAAATTAGGAAGGATCTCCTGTTGAAAATGTACCCCCATGGGATAAAACTGACTAAATAATAAAGTGTGACAATGAAACTTATAATCAAACTGGCAGTCTGTTAGAAGCTCTCTTTTTAACTTACAGAGCTTCATCATTACTGTACTGTAAATGTTGTGTATAACTCCTCCAACTCAGCTCCAGGTCCTGCAAAGAAATCGCAAATGAATGACTTGTGAAAGCTAAGTACTGTACAATGTTGTGAACTGTTAGCTAAATACAGCATTAGTGCCTCTTTAATGTTCACTGCAAAAAGCAAAAACTTGTCAGAAATATTCTGAAAAAATTATTTACCTTTTACAGTTTGAAACAGTGAAAAACTACAAGTATTACTATTTTCATGGCCATTATATTTTAAGGAAATACAGTACTTATAAACAATTAACAGTTGTCATGTATAAATTACATTATATTAAAAGTTAAATATTAAAAATATTTACTATTTTATAAAAAGAAACTGCTTAGTAACTATTTAAATGCACGTACAATTCATAAATTGAAATTAATTATTTTATATTAGAGGAATGATAATACATTTTCCATTTTTTCCCTGAATTTTTTCTTTTTTATTCTAGCCATTTTTTAAGCTCCCTAGTATGCATCAGGGTGTGCACTGAGCTAAATCAGTGCACTTCGCAGGTGGTTGAGGCCTTTAGTCTTGTGCCTCACAAGACACCTGGAGTGTGAATCAGTTCAGCTGGATACTCTTCCTGTCATGTGTTATTGCCTACTTATTTCCTCATGTAAGGATAACATCCATAACTTTATTATAATTGAATAGTTTATTGAACATATTAGTTCATCAAATTTCAACATATTATTTCTGGTAGAAAAGAAAAGAATACTTGTAGTGAATGGAAGACAAAATATGAACAGCAGTTTGGTAGACATGCAATTACGTTCTTATCCTCACCAGTGGGGCTTCCTATGGTTAATCCATAACAGCCCCTTATATATGCCCCTTATGTCAGATCAATTTGAAATACATAACTTTCAGATTACCTTTTTGCATACTGTTTTGATTTCTCTGCCTTGTTTTCAATCTGCAGCACAGGGCATTAATATGGTATGCACAAGAGACAGCACGCTCAGAACGCTAGAGCTGGTGCTGGCTAAATAAGCAAGCAACAAAAAACACAGGTAAGCCACACTCAGTCAGAAATAAATACAGAAAACAGCCTATGGTATGGCAAAGAGTTTACATTTGTTTGCAAAGAGCAGAGGCCATAGAACTTTTCTGCCCTGGCACTTTGTCTTCCATGATGAAGGGTCACATCTAGGCCTGGAGTGCCAGGGCTGATAGTCCTATGCCCTCCAATCTTTGTCAATAAACCATGAGTTTTTTTGCCATGCCATTGGCCATTTTGTTTACTTCTGAAGGAGTGTGGCTTACCTGTGTTTTGCATGAATGTAATGTTAATGTAAGTAGTAGTAGTAAAACCATTTATTTTTATACAGGAGGACAAAATACATGTCAAAGGGTTAAATACCCTGTTTTCAAGACAGTCTTATTAGATGTTAGACCCATACTTATACAATGCAATAGACATCTATAAACATAACATCACTTCCTTCCTACAATACCATAATACACATTTAAAGTCTTGTTACGTTTAACATACAAATCAACACTGACATTCAATAGTAAAGATATATTTCAAATTCCTATTAAATTCTTGATGAGATGTTAAAATACGCATTCAATGGGGTAGTCTATTCCACCTTACTGAAGCTTGATGTTTTAAGGTTTTTACTGTAAATTTTGTTCTTTGTCTGGGAGCTACTATCTTGTTTTCGTGCACCGACCTAGTCAATACTCTTACAGTATAAGGACATGACATTACATGAATGGAAATATAGTGTGCTGGATATTTTATAATATATTTATGCAGCAGTTTAAGCCAAACCATGTCATTTCTTGCCTCTAAAGTGTGCCAATTTAAATCACTCAGTAATTTACAATGGTGTGTGTGAAAACTACATCCCAATGTGAACCTTGCTAGCCTATAGCAAAGCTTGTCCAGTTTGGCTAACAGACTTTTATTTGTCACCCTATAAATAATGTTTCCATACTCTAGCGCTGGCACAATCTGCTGTTCTACCAGGATCCTACGGGTCTTTAAATCCAGACATCCTGATGTACGTCTCAAAGCTCCCAGTTTTTTATTTGTAGTTTTTAACAAATTTATAATGTTGCGTGAATTTTAATTTTGTGTCAAATAGTATACCCAGACAGCAATATTCTGTTACTTGTTCCAAGTTTAGACCTTTGGAAGTAGTTATATTCAATAACATTTCTTCTTTTGCTCCAAAGGAAAGAACCTTGGTTTTCCTTATGTTCATTTGCAGCCTCGACCTGGTGAACCACTCCTCAATAGCACTAAAGTCAGTCTGTAGCCTGAATCCTACCTAATCCAACAGCACACTGTATGGTGGCCCTAGACTCTGTTTTGTTGTATGATCACAAAGTTAGATCTATCTACCATTTTTAGCTATAAATGGTCCATTTTGCAACTAAAATGGACATTTGCAACATGCATGAAAGCCATAACTGTTAGTGCCAATATCCCATAGGAATAAATCATAGTTTGTGGGGATATCTGCATCTTGTGGACCCAACTGCACTGTATGTAGAAAATCCTGCCCATTATCTTTTCTCTGTGTACTTGTTTTTTTTTTTTTTACAGTTTGTAAAGTACTGTGCTGTTTTACAGGCTTCTTGTTGTACTTTATAACACAAGACATTCAGTCCATGCTTTCAGTAACAAGCTTCCAACAAATGGGGCTAGCAGTATAGCCTAGAGGGTAGAGTAACGAGCTATGAATGAGCTTGATACATCCAGCAGACCGGGGTTTGATTCCCAAAACCTCCACTTTCATCCTGTGTGACTCTGAGCAAGTCACTTAACCTCCCCAGTGCTCCCAGGTCGCCCCTTAAAACAGGCACTTGTGCCTAGTGGGCTTTACCTTGTTACCACAGACTAAAATAAATGAATAAAAATAAAATAAGCTGTGTTTGTTATCTGCCTTACTGTCATAAAGCAGACTGTGCTGTGAAGTAGGCAGTCTCACAATGGTTTGCAACATTTAGGATGCAGAGATTTGAGAATTATATAGCTGCAATAACTACAACAGATAAAGATGGAAAAAATCTCTTACTATATTTTGCAGGTGAGAGTTTATGGCATACAGTATAAAAGGTGGTATAAGCAGATGATGGCACATATGCAATTGCAATATTGAAATTGAGCTGATGAATTACTTTTCTCCTTAAAAGAATGTGCAGTATGAAATGTATGTATTCAGAAAAACATCATAGCAACCTGATGAAAATCTAGTTACTTATCAGATGAAGTTATGTATGCTGGCACAAACTATGAATATTTTAGCTGATAAAGAGATTCAAGCACAGATTATGCAGAACTATATGTCTTCCAGATTGCAGCGTTGTTCACTGAGAGAGTCAAATATGTCACTAGAAGACCTCTTTAATCATGCACGGGCACATGATACCTCTGAGATGCAAGCTTCTGGCATTTAAAATGAAGCAAGTACAACAGTCATTAGCCTCTGTTGATACGCAGCCCAAAAACAACATGTGAAACAAGCTCACAGTAAAATGCAAACACAGGCCACAACTCAGCGTGCAAACTGCGGTGGCTCATATTCATATTCAAGTGTTTGTTCTGCAAAAGGAAAGGAATACAAAAGATGTGGTAAGCACAATCACTTTGCCAAGAAATGTTCAGAGCTGCAGCATGCAGTCCAGTGCAAAACTCAGTTCCATGCCACAAAAAAACATGCCACAATTGAAAGTGAACTAAGTTATGCAACGTGACAATGAAGGGGCTAATTCATTCAGCAGTGATGATGCATATGTGTTTATCATTGCTGGTGAAGGAAACATCAAACAACCACAAGCACACAAGTCCTCATAAGTAATACCTGAGTAAATGTACTGACTGACTTTGGTACAGCAGTAAACATCATGGACAAGATAACGTTTAACATGCTGAACAGACTCCCTGTGCTGCAGCCAAACAACATCAACATATACTGTATGCTTATGGATCCAAAGAGTCGCTTACATTTCTTGATAAGTGTACCATCCTCAGCAAGTTCAGACAATGGACCACACAAAGGACTATAATGGTATATGGTAATAGCAGTTTACAGTTATCAAAGAGCTTCTGAGTTGAAGCTTATTGGAATCATTAATGTCAATTTTAAAACCCAATCCAGATACAGTAGCAGACCAGCTGACACTTTGTTATGTAAAGCTTTTCCAGGTCATTGGAAAATTAATAGGATTTCTGATTCATCTTTATATTAGTCTACATGTGAAACTTTCAACTCAGCCATGTCAAATTGTTTTGTTCCATTTGTGGCAGAAAGTAAAAACAGAGCTCAAGCAACTGGAAAAAAGACTGGAAGGACCCACATCTTCTGTCTTACCAACTGCGACACCTACTAAGCCCAAGACCCAGAAAAAGTGAGAATCTGCATTGAATGTGGCAAGCCAATACAGCTATCCTCCATGAATGTTATGTCACTTTGACAGTTGATGGTGTGCGTAATCTCAATAGAACAGAGTTATTTTCAAAGCTGGATGTCAAAGCTGGATATCATTAGATAGAGCAGCACCGAGACGGCAGGTACCATATATTTTCTAATTGGTAGCCATCCTCCAATAGAAGTCAACCTGTAATAGAAGCCGGTCCAATGAGAGGCTTCTTAATAGAAGCCACCCTCTAATAGAAGTCACTGCTTATATTGGAGGGATGCCAACAGTAAACGCATGGATTAACAGATAGAAACTGAGCTGGTAAGGTTTGCTTACAGTACTTAATACCTTCAGAAAAGGAAGAAGTGAAAACTTCCAGTTGGGATATGGCATCATGAAGATGCAGCGAGGTTGAGCTCTCACCCCACCATAGCCATTTCAGGTGATTCCTCCCCTTAAAACAGCAATTAAAAAAAAAAATTAAAAAAAGATCCACACCAACAGCAGATAACTGGGAAGGAAAATCAAATTAAATCAAGCGACTGCTATAACGTACCCTGGGGGAAATGGCACGTCAAGACCGCAACCGCTACCAACCACTTTGAGATTTGCCTGACGATAAAGAAAACGGCCTACAGAGCTCAGACCCTAACTTACCAGCTCTTCAACAATCTGAAACAAAAAGAGGAAAATGAGATAAAAAGAGACAGACGTCTGAATTGTCACATTTGGAGGCTATTCTAGCAGTGATTTCGGAGTTTCGCTCCAAGATGAGCGATGCCTTGCAGGGCATTCGCACAGACCTCACTGAACTGCAATCGAGGGCTGCAGAGGCAGAAGTGCAAATAACTGTGAACTCAGACAAAATCTCGGTCCTAGAAAGGGCGGTATTCGAACTAGCAGAGGAACAATTACATACTGTACATCATTGAGATTAGAGGATATGGAAAATAGAGGGAGGCAGAAAAACATAAGGATATATGGTATACCAGAGGGAGAAGAGGGGAATGATCTAGTAGCATTTGCTGATCTGTTACTGCACCAAACCCTAGACTGGGCTCGGACTTTCAACTAGACATAGAAAGGGCACACAGGACATTGGGCCCTTGCCCTTCCAAACCGGATGCTCGCCCAAGATCTTTTGTTATGTGCTTTGTTAGTTTTACCAACAGGACCAATTGTTATTAAAAGCATGGTGCAAGCAGAGGGTGCTGTTGGGAGAACAACATTTCCTATCTGATAATGATTATGCCCCAGCTACTCAGCATATGAGAAGGGAGTATTCCCCACTTCTCCCCTCTCTCAGAGCAAAAAACCTGAAGTTCCGCACCCCTTATCCAGCTAAATTGGTGGTCCAGTTTCCTAATGGACCTATATCCTATACATCTGCATTGTAGGCCAGATTGGATCTTTTCCAATGTGGAATTTTAACTACAAAACATGACCCCAAGACGGCAGCAAGAGAATCAAACATATCTTCCAGAACTGGCACCCAGGAAATGTCTCGAGTAGAGATTGGCGACCTAAATTTACAGAAGATTTTGGATAGAGTGCGACTGCTACAGAACCCTACCCTGCAGCCTGAATAAGATGCTTACTTTCCTTCAGGTACAGTTGGGTGATGGGGGGGGGAGCCAGAGATGTAGGAGCATATGCAGTTGGTGGCAGTGATTTTGGAGGGGTTGAGGGAGGGCTATAGCTCTGCTATAGGTTGAGCCATACCAGATTATGCCTCTAAAATATAGGACAGTTTGTGGTTTCCTGGTGAGTGCCTTTCTCTCCCCCTCCGTTTCTGTGACCTGGATTGCAGATGCCCCCCCCACACCCTCTAGTTATGCGAGCGATTGGCTTGGACATTGGGGCCCAATCGCTCGGAGGGCTCCTGTAGGAGCGTTATTTGCTGTCCTCCAACTTCTACCAGGGTTTGGGGGGGCCAAGTTTTGGAGGGGGTGGCGGCTGTCTGATCACGGTATTGTGAGTGGGGTTGAGGGAGGGCTATTGCTCTTCTAAAGGCAGCAGCTCTTTAAATTTACTAATAGGCTGCCCTCTAATTTGGGCTAGGCAGATTGCTGCAACCTAGAGAGTGCCTTTCTCTCCCCCTTCCCTGCTGCGGTTTGGATGGCAGTCTCTGTCTCCCTCCCAATCGGGCCATACTTTCTCTGTGTAATGATGGCCTCCTAACGAACTTTGAGTTGAGTGCATTGGTTCTTCAGGAAGTCTTCGAGGTCCATTATCAATGAAGTTTGAACTTAGCTGTTTGACTTTTCTCTAATATGGGACTCAGGACTGGCTCAGTTTCTTGTGGATGGTTGCGAGTTTGGAACCTCTAAAAGCAGTGTCAGTGGCTCAGTAGGTAGCACACTCATCTATGAGGCCGGGAGATCAGAGGGCTGTGGGTTCAGTTCCCACATCTGGCAATTGGGTTAATATCCCAATACTGACACTGTAGTGCAGCATGAGAGGGGTGCTGCACTTCTGAGGTGACGTCTTTCGGATGAGATGTTAAACCGAGGTCCCATCTGCCTGGATTGGCGGTAGCTCAGGTGGATGTTAAAGATCCCATGGCACTTAACAAAAAGAGTAGGGGAATTTCCCAGGTGTCCTGGCCAAATTTCCCTCATTCACTAAACGAATACCACCAACAGCTTAATCTGGTTCAATTTCAGTTGCTTACCATCTGTATCCCCCCCTCCCCCTGGTTGCCCCTGAAAAAGGGACTTCTAGGCCCAGTGGTCTTACCGGATCAACAAAATTCAACAAAAACAAAAACAAACAAAACAATAACTACAGTGGACATAAACTACACTTAAACTGAGACTATATATTTGGGAGTATATATGGGGGACCGAATGAGACATGATGTGGGTTTTGGAGACAAATGTTTACCTTCTCTCTCCCCCCCTTTTTTTCTTTTACAAGGGAGAGCTGTTTTATTGGAGATAGAGGATCGAGGTATCAATGTGGGTGAGACACGGGTAATAATTTTTAATTCCCACAACAGGGCGCCAAAGGTAATATAAGTAAGGTTTAAGGGGCATATTTAATTTCTAAACCGTGATGTCCTTAATAGAGGTTCAGTGGGAGTGAAAGACTCTAGATTATTCCTCTGTAGATTAGGGGTAAAATAATTAATCTCCCTCCAGTCAACCTATAATAAGATGGAACTTTAGAAGACAAGTAGTTTTGCTAGTTTCTAGAGTATAAAAGGGATGGATACTAGTAACAAGCTAGTCAGCTCCCTAAAGAAGTGAGTTGTGTCCTCTTTTTCCCCTCTCTCCCCCATTTTCACTTTATGAGAATTTTTTATTTGAATTAAGATAGGGTCCTTTAATTACTTTGTTTATTAGTAAGTCCCATTAGGGGTTGTAATTCAGCTTAGTTTAAAGGACAAGGTGAGGTGGGGTGAGGAAGGTTTTTCTTTAAAACAAAGGTATTAGATACTATTTTGTTGTTGGAATCTAATTTCCAACCACTACAGGAACAGCTTCGGTAGCTCCATATCTGTTCCAGAGGGGGTGTCCCCCTCAGGCAGGTCTCCACCCACCCATTGGTGGGTGCTGTCCTGCCTTCCCAGGACACTGGAATCTGTCAACCTGGGAAAAAGGTGGGGGAAGTTGCTTTCTCCCCCACTGTTGGAAGACCATCTTGGTTAAGAAACATGTTTACTCAACAGTTGTTGAGGATATTTTGTTGTTTATGTTTAATAGTTTGGTTAATTTTGAAAAAGGATGGTGATACAAATTCAGTTATGAGATTCTTTACCCCTGAAAAGGTTGGACACATCGGGTCCATAAGGGCACTATATATAGATATCTCTCTTCTCTCTGGGAATGATGCATTTGATCTCATGAGACCACTAGGGACTGGAGGAGAGATTAGCAAAGTTATAACTACTAACCTGTCATTCCCCCTGGAGACTGGGCAATGTCCTAACCAAACCATATCAATAATTTCTCCTAGTACCAATGACTAATGTCCTGGTTAAAATATTCTCTCAAAATGTGAATGGGTTACATTACCATATTAAACGCTATAAGGTAATGCAATATCTAAGAAAACAGAAAGCAGATTTATATTTTTTACAGGAGTCCCATCTCTCCTCACTAGAACACTCTAAATTACACTGGTGGGGTAGATATAAAGTATTTGCTTCCTCTCACCCGAGAAAACATAAGAGGGGCACAGCAATTTTAAGTCCCTCAACAAGTCAATTTGAAGTCCAGGATTCCTTTTCAGATCCACAGGGCAGATATATAATTCTGTTGGGTACATTCTATTCTCAGACAATAACTTTTAGTCAATACTTATCTTCCCCCACAGACTCCTGTACTGGTGGAGCGGTCATTCTTGCATAGGGTGATGGAAAGATATAAAGGGATTTTAATTATGGGAGGAGATTTCAATTTGGCATTAAATCCTCATCTTGACTCTTCCAATCTGAAGCCCAATAGACTGCCCAAAGCAGGAAAATATTTAAAGAGAAATTTGGCTTTTTGGGCATTGAGGATGTCTGCTGGAGAACATTTCCATCAGTACCAGGGTATACTTTTTTTCTCAGTGCGTCATGGAACATACTCTAGATTGGATTACTTTTTGTTACCGGGGAGCATCTTACTTTGATTCAGGATATTTTAATTGAACCAAGAATATTATCTTATTATAACCCCTTATTTCTCAAAATACACCAGGGTAAGCAAAGAAAATTCAAATCTTGGGGATTTAATGTGTCTTTCCTTAAAGACCTGGATTTCCTGGGCTCCATGAGGGAACGTATCCCACAGGTAATTCAGGATAATCTGACCCCAGAAGTATCCCATCCAATTCAATGGGATGCACTCAAGGCTGTTTTAAGAGGGGAGATTTTAGAATATGCTTCTCGGAAGCAGAGAAAACAAAATGCCAGATTGAAATTTTTAGAGGACCTCCTGTCCTCTTACCAGCTTTTATGCAAGGAAGGAGATATTACCCTCCAAAGATGGATTAGGGGCTTAAAATAAGAGATACAAAAAATACTGGGTGATAAAACTCTTCAGAATTTGGCCTATCTACGGCAATATAATTATGAAGGGGGCGCAAAAGGGGCACGGACATTAGCCCGGAAGTTAAGGGCCAATAAAAGGGCTTCAACAATCTTAAAAATAAGATCCACTATAACAGGCACCTCAACCTACAAGGAGGATCAAATTAAACAGATCTTTACACATTTTTATGAATCCCTATATGCAGCCCCACCCCCTTCCAGAACAAAATATTCGGATACAGGATTTTTTAAATAAGTTCCCTTTACCCAAGCTGTCTGATACTCAGATTACTCAGTTGGAAAGCCCCATCAGACCTGAAGAGATCCTTCAACAGGTCAAACAAATTAAATCTTTGAAATGTCCAGGCCCAGATGGTTTTGGCCCAGAATGGTATAAAACTTTTATCCCCCAGTTATTACTCAGTCTTTTGCCAGCATGTGTCACTGTGGCAGAGGGAGAGACTCCACCTCCCTCTTGGAGTTATGCTATTATGGCCCCTTTACTCAAACCGGATAAGGACCCTACCCTCCCTTCATCTTACCGCCCAATTTCAATCTTAAATGTGGACTATAACATATTTATGGCTATATGGGCCAAAAGATTAGAACCAATATTATTCCAAGGACCAGGCTGGCTTTGTGAAATTGAGAAGTACCTCAGATAATCTATGTCGACTTTTCTTAATAATGGAACATCTACAGGCTAGAAAGATACCCTCCATTATAATAAGTTTAGATGCTGTTAAAGCATTCGATAAGGTGGGGTGGGAATTCCTATGGGCTACTTTATCTAGATTTGCATTCCCGGACTCTTTTCTAACCTGTCTTAAAAATATCTACTCATCTCCTACAGCTTTTATTCGCATTAATGGGTCTTTGTCTCAGCCAATAACCACACAAAGAGGCATGAGACAGGGATGTCCCCTAACCCCACTATTATTTGCACTTTATATTGAACCTCTGGCAGAGGCAATTCGGAGAAACTCTGGGGTAGAAGGGGTCCCCTTGGGTCAGAGAGAATATAAGGTGGCATTATTTGCTGATGATATTTTGGTGACGGCTCTTTCACCTGAGACTTCCCTCCCAGCCCTATGGGATTCCATGACACTTTTTACTGAGATCTCGGGATTTTTATTAAACATAGCTAAAACAGACCTGCTTGCTTTAAATGCTAACCCATCCCAATCCCTTAAAAATAAATATCCAATAAAATGGCACTGAACACAGTTCAAGTATTTAGGTATAGTTATCCCTAAGGATTTAGATAATGTGGAGTTATTGAATTACGTGCCATTGTTGATACAAATTCAGTCGGATTTGGCGACTTGGTCCAACTTACCTTTAAATTTTTTCCAAAGGATAGAGTCCATTCGTATGATTATCCTACCAAGATTGTTATGCCTATTTCAAAATATCCCTACTTTCCCCTCTAATTTTTACTTTACATCTTGGGGGAAAATCATCTCTAATTTTATTTGGCATGGTCAGAGACCTCGAATAAGGATGTCCTTGCTATAGCTCCCTCTTGCGGAGGGAAGAGCCAACTTACCCAATTTAAAGTTTTATGCTGTGGCAGCTTTTTTTAAAATATTGTTCCTGTGGCTATCTCCGTCTTTTGAAGCACCTTGGAAGGACTTGGAATTTGCTATAAATGATCTATATGATACATTAAAGATAAATTTAGCTTCAGTAACGAAAATCCCTTGTTTAAAGGATTTCACACCCTTCACTGCTCAAGTTTTAAAACAATGGTATACTGTAGGCTGAAAAAACATAAGGGTTTTAGAGAATTCTTTTTCTATTTACATTAATCCCTGAAGATGGTAATTTTTTTCCCGAATCACTAGATCATACTTTCATAAAGTGGAGGAGAGTGGGACTCCAATTCTTTAGGCAATTTATTTCTCGTGAGGGCATTGTTCAGTTTGAAACACTTTAGAGGAACTATGGGTTACCAGACGGGGATCTTTACAGATATACTCAGGTCAAAAATTATCTCCTAAGACAAAGAGAAGTGATGTCTAAACAACCTGATCCTCTTCCAGTATTTTGGAGACTCCTTGAGGATGCCGTGTCTGGTTGGTCATGGGGACACCAGGTGGGATATCTATATCAAATCCTCCGAGAGGAAATGGGGGATTCATCGCTTTCCATCTTGAGGAGCTGGTGTAGGGACCTTGAGATGGATATACCTGAACAAGATTGGCTTCAGGTCTCACCTTTGGCTTGTAGGGTAACTCATTCTAACTTATGGCAGGAATTTGCATGGAAATGCCAAATCCGTTTTTTCCACTCTCCAGCTATTCTCATTAAATACCTTCCCTCCTCTTATGGTAAATGCTGGAGGGCTTGTGGGTGCTTGAAAACTGACCTTGCTCATATTTTTTGGATGTGCCCACACCTAATGCCCTATTGGTGTATCTAACAAACAATGTCAGATTGTCTGGGAGAGAGGGTAGAATTAACTGCCGAGATGATTTTATTGCTATATCCCCCCCCCCCCAATCGACCTGCTTGGCATAGAACTTTGTTACTTATTTATATTGTGGCAGCCAAAAAGGCTATAACAAGATGTTGGATGTCTTTGGATGTTCCTACCATCGGGGAGTGGAGAGGGTTGGTTTCAGATATCTATTATATGGAATCTCTTACAGCCAAATTACGTAACAAAATCTCAGAGGCTGAGGTATTTTGGAGGCCGTGGGTATTTTACATGTCTAGTCAAGATCCTGACTTTATTCCTTAGGGTGTTAAGCTGTGGGAGCATTTGGTTACCTGGGGAATGATATTCCAGAATAAAGCTATGGAGACATTCTCCATAGTGGCAATGAGAATAACTGTTACAGGAAGACATACATTTCTACTCATTTCAGAGAGGGTAAGAATGATGGTGAATTAATAAACTCAGTCATATTGTATAAATTTAATTTTATTTAAAATACAATGGTTTATATCCACAAATATTGATTATGTATGCAAGCCTTGTAATAATATTGTTGAAGATAAACCAACAGACTAAAGACTGTATCAGGTTGTGATCACATCCAATATAATAAAAAGAAATAAAAAAAAAAAGAAAAGGAAGAAGAAGAAGCAACACGATTCTGTCATGTTGGTACTCTTCATTTATGTAGTTCAGACAAATCCTGCACTCACCACCAAAGAAAAATAAAGTGGACTGCTAAATGATTTCCAAGATACTTCATTTTATTTCAAAGTGCCATGTGCTCAGCTCCAGACACATTTCGGATAGGAATACTTTATCAATGGATCCGATGTTACAACCAAAGAGCGCTCAACATATATATAATCAATGATGACATCATAATGACATCATTATCGAGTGACTAAATGATACACACAGGTGCAGTGATTAGTTGAAAACATGATAAATAAACAAAGACAATTTATAAAAAACTCTCATAGAGAAAAAATGTTAAAAACAATTAAATCCAATCCAAAGCAAATCTACCAGGCAAAAGCAAATTATTTCAGATCTACCTGCCTCTCAAATATAAATCACTCCACAAAATTTTGGAAAGTCGTTTAATCCCTCTTCTTTCCTCCATCCCAACCCCCCACCTCTGTCATTAACACTGGGGAAACCACTGTCGAGGACCCTCTAGCAGTGGCCGCAGAGTTCAACTCCTTTTTCACAAACTGTACTGCATCATTGCTGTCCTCTCTCCCCAACTCCACACCAGCACATCCCACCACACCATGATCTGTCCAAGCCACCGCAAATGCTTTTGCTTTCCAAGCTGTTACCCCTGCCAACGTGTACAATGCCCTGCTTAAGCTAAATCCATCCAAAGGCAAATGCACCTCCAGTTTGGACGATAAAATGCTCATCCTGTCTGCCCCAGCCATTGCCTCTCCACTGACCTCTCTTTTCAATCTGTCCTTCTCTCTAGCTTCTATCCCAGCCGAATGGAAGCACACCACAGTCATACCTCCCCCGAAGGGTGGCGACCCCTCCCTCCCAGGTAACCACTGCCCTATTTCTCTTCTCCCCATTCTAGCCAAACTGCAGGAACACCTAGTCCTCTCCCAGCTCTCCTCCTTCCTTGAATCTACATCTTTCTTCACTCCGTTCCAGTCTGGCTTTAGGAAGTCCCACTTCACTACCACCTCCCTTCTAAGGCTCACTGATGCCATTCTCCCTGGTATGGATAAAACTCACATTACCTCAGCCAGCTTTGTCGACCTTGCAAAGGCTTTTGACACTTTCTCTCATCCTCTCCTCCTCACCAAGCTTTCCCTAGCTGGGCTCTTCAGCATAGTAACCAATTGGTTCCATTCCTACCTGGTGGACAGGACTCAATCTGTCAGAATTGGTAACTCCATCTCTTCCCCTCTCCCCATCTCATCTGAGGACCCCCAGGGCTCAGTCCTAGGGCCACTGCTGTTCTCCATCTTCCTCAATGATCTACCCGCGGCCTGCCCACATACATCCATTCACATGTATACAGACGACACAGTCCTGTATACTTCAGGCCCTTCTCCCTCTGATGTAGAATCCAGCCTACAGCTAGGATTCAATGATGTCCAGCTCTGGTTTCACTCAGATCAACTATTTCTGAACACCAAGAAAACAGTCTACATGACCTTTGGCACAAGACAGAGACTATCTCGGCTCCCCTCCCTACCCACTTTCCACACCCTGAACGTGACAAAGCTGGAAGCTTACTCCTCCTTTAGATACCTCAGGATATGGCGCGACCAACACCTCTATTTTTCTGTACAAGTTGACGCACTCCACAAGAAGTTGCACCCCAAGCTTGGGGCGCTGTACCATAACCGAGGGTGCATCCCGCTACCAGCCTGGTGGGAAATTGTACAGAAAATGATCCTCCCCATCTTTGACTATGGGGATGTAGTCTATTGTGCCACTCCCAAGACTACCCTAACCAGACTGGACACCCTCTTCCACTCCTTCTGTTGTCTTGCCCTTGACTGTCCTCCCAGCACACACCACTGCAACCTCTCCAAGGATTTGCACCTCCCCTCACTGCAGGATAGGAGGTTGTCTCACTGCTCCAGGATCATGGCCAAGTACTGGACACAGTCCCTACCCATACCTCTCTGGTGCTCTGTCCTCACCTCCCTCACCTTCACACTCCCTCTGTAATTCCGACATCCGCTCCCTGAGTGTCCCACGTATGGCCACCACTGCAAGACAGGCAGCCTCTCCTATTACATGCCTAAACTGTAGAATTCCCTACCACTGGCCATTTGGCAAACCAGCTCTGCCCACCGACTAAACTCCCTCCTCAAAGCCCACTTCTGCACCTCCTGTGCATGCACCTAGATGGCTGGTAACTCAAAAAAAGTGACAAGTCAATGACAGCTGACCCCACTGTCAGTGTGCAGCTATGGTCCAGTGGTAAACTGGCTGTCTCACTCCACTCTCCTGGCTGTATTTATTTATTGAAAAGTTTCACCAGCTAAGGTACACTGAACAAGTTGCTCGTCTCACGGTACGATCTGGGGGAGAGGGAGTGGGAGTTTTAAAACACCGAAAATTTTAAAAATAATTCACACATAACGAATAAGGCATAGTTTACAAAGTAGCTAGCTTCAACATATGCGGTGATCTTAAAGATGACCTATAGTATATAGTGAGTGCATATTGCACCTAAAGCATACATGGATGCACTATACAGATAGGACAATTGACACTTTAGCAGTAACAGTTTGTAAGTATTTAAGGGACAAATACAACTTGGGAATTAACACAGCACATTAGCAAAAGAGAGAGAGGTGTATCATGAGAATGGAGAACACTAAGGCCTACATGCTAAAGTCAAAATTCAATGTAGGGAGAATAGCAGAGGAGCAGAGTAGGCTAGTAGATCCTGACGAGACACTCAGGCTCCTAGGCGGAGACTGACAACAGAGACCAGATTGCAACAACATAAAATGAGGAGCAAGATTAAGTGCTTGAAAATATAAAAGGGCTGCGAGTAGGTCATGCTTAGACTGCGGGTCAGCAGGCAAGGTGTTAGGTCATGCTTAGACATGCAGGTCAGCAGACAAGGTGTTAGACTAGGAGGGGTGGGGAAAAATTAGGGACAGGTACAATTAACAGAAAGGAAATTATGTAGTGCTTTATTTAGTGAGCCGGACGAGGAGGAAAAATGGATTTGTGTAGGGAGAGAGTTCCACAAACTTGGGGGACGGTGGGAAAAAGAGGACTGGCCAGTTGAGGTGTATCTCCAGGCAACTGACAGGGTTCTGTGGTCATGGGATCTGAGGAGGCGAGAGAGTGGGGGTGGAGGGGAAAGGGAGGAGGTGAGGTAAGATAAGGAGGGAGGATACCAAGCCATTAGTTAGAAACGAGCTTAGTGCAGTGATGCAGCCACCTATTAGCTAGAGATGGGAAAGCTAAAGCGCGGTAAAGGTGACAGTGATGGGTTAGGGGAGGTGCATCAAGGGAAAAATGGCAGAAAGAGTTGAAAAGGGTATTCAATTTAGCTAAATAAGTGGTGGGAGCAGAGCAATAGATGACACTGCAGTAGTTGATGATCGGGAGAATCATCTTTTGGACCAGTTCGCGCCTTGCCTGGAGCGGGAGGCAGGAGCGGTTTCTAAATAAGGCACCAAGTTTAGGTCGAAGCTTTTTCATTATGGCATCTATATGGTCCAAGAAAGTGAGATGTTAATCCAGCCAAATGCCCAGATATCTGAAAGACGCCGTGGCCTCAGTAGTTGTCCCATCGAGGGTAGTGAGAGCGGGGAGGGATGGTAGTCTTGACAGTCTCTGTCTGGTGCCGAATGTCATGGCCACTGTTTTCTTAGCATTTAGGAAGAGTTGGTGAGATTGAAACCAACCCTGGAAATTATTGAAATCCAATTGGAGCCTGGAGGCGACATCCAAGGGCGATGGCCCTGAGGAGAAAAGAACCATTTCATCAGCATACATATGTATAGAAGATGATGTACAGATGAATGGAAGATCATTCAGAAAAATGGAGAAAAGGATCGGACCCAGTATAGACCCCTGGGGGACACCAGTGCATATACTGTAGGTACAGGAGGGGAGATGGAGTCGGAGATGTTTACCAATTGTGTGTGGCAGTTTAAGTAAGCACTGAACCATTTTATGGTGTGTTCAGACAGGCTGGCAGATGACAGGGCGCAGAGTAGAAGGGAATGGGAAACCGTGTCAAATGCTTTAGCAAGATCAATAAAGATGGCAGTAGTGATGTGCCCGCAATACATCTCAGTCAGGATCGAGTCCGTGATCCAAAGCAGCGAAGCAGAAGTAGAGTGGTGTTTGCAGAACCCAGATTGATATTGGGTGAAAAAGTTTATGTCGGAGAGGTACAAAGACAGTTGGGCTAGGACTAGATGTTCTTGCAGTTTGGCTAACGTTGGGGGGAGTGAGATGGGGTGGTAGTTCCCAGAGGAGGAGGTATCACCACTCTTTGGAAGTGGGAGGAGACTGCATGTTTCTAACCTTGTGGTATTTCAGCCAGTTGAAAAGAGAAGTTGGGAAGGGCAGTCAGTGGAGGAGCAATGGCTGCAGCAGACAGGTTTAGTAGCTTCAGATCCAGCCCATCAGGGGAGCTACCTTTGCTCGGGTTAAGGGCTTCTAAAGCAGCAAGAATATGTAGTGACCGGATTTTGGAGAAGGAGAAATTGTATGGTGAAGTAGATGGGCTGCTTGTAGAGGTAGTAGACGACTGACTTTTGGTTGGAAGGGAGCCTAGTAGTGCGGAAGCGCATGAGGTGAAGTGCGAGTTGAACGCTGCAGCTACACTTGGGTAGTCAGATTGACGGTATTTATTATTTTAAGGAGGTGGGAGGGAGGAGGAGCCTGGGGGGAGAAAAGTGAGTGAATTACTTTCCAGAATTTGGATGTATTATTTGTGTTGGAGTTAAAAGTAGAGCTGAAGTACTCAGCCTTAGCCAAGCAAGTGGCTTTCATGCGTTTGTTTCTGAGGGCCTGGTATGCTTCATAGTCTTTAAGAAGTTTTGTGCCTTTATGGAGTTTTCAGGCTAAGTCACGTGCTCTTTGGCAAGTGATGAGCTCAGGAGAAATCCAGGGGAGGTGGTTACCTCGGACTCAGACACAGCGTAAAGGTGCATGTTGATTCCAGACTTCAAGGAATCGGTCTCTGAAGTAGATTGCTGCTTCATCTAGGTTGCTGGCTTCAGATATAGGTGCCCAGTTTGTGTAGGTCAACTCATGCAGCAAAGGGACAATGTTCAGGGATTTGTACAATTGGATTTGTAGTGTTTTATGGAGGGCTTTGACTTTGTGTACTCTACGCACCAAGAAGGTCATGCAATGGTCACTGAAGGCATCTGCTAGAGTACCGGATTTAATGACCCTGTGGGTGTGTGAGGTAAGGGCCCAGTTGATGATGGAGTGGTTTCCCATCTTGTGGTTTAGCCGAGTTGGATCTTGGATAAGTTGAGTTAAGTTGAGCGCATGTATAGCATTATGCATTTTGTTAGGTATGGAGGTCAACCAATTTATGTTGAAGTCTCCCATGATATATAATTCACCGGCTGAAGAGTGGGTAGCTAGGGTAGCTATGAGGTCAGTAACAATATTGGGCTGTAAACCAGGGCACCAGTAGGCACCTGCTATGAAGATAGGTTTGGAGAAGAGGAGAGAGATTTGCAACATTAGGGCCTCGTATGCTTTCGGTACAGAGCTGGAAAAGACAGAGGTAAATTGGATGGACGAAGAGACGTAGATTGCTACCCCTCCACCTCTACCTAGACGGCCTTGTTGCAATATTGTAAAGCCAGGGATGTAAGAGACGAGTTGTAAATCTTGTTATTTAGCCATGATTCTGATAGGATATTTATATCAGGGGTGAGCATAGCCACCAGGGGTTGGAGCAAGTCCACTTTGGAGAGGAGACTGCGTATATTGATATGTAGGATTTTTAGGCCATGAGGGAGAGTTGTAAGTCGTGACTAAGGAGTAGCAGCTGGATGTGGTTGAGGGACCATTCCTGTTTGTGCTAGGTCAGGGTTAGGGTTTATGTCACCAGCTGATAAGAGTAACAGGGCAATAATAATATAATGTAACTTGGCACTCTTGAACCAAGAGTGGGTGCATAATGGTTTACCCATAGTGCTTCAACAGCACTAGCGCTGACATCTCCTACAGTGACAGCTACAATGCTGACTGTTGGCATTGTAGCCACGGGGATGTCGGTGCACACAATCAGGGGGCTGCGACCCCACCCCCCCACACCCGCTGGTCTCTAGGATTCTAACTCCGAGTCGGAGTTGGACTGGGGTGGGGGGCAAACACCCAGCGAGGCAGTCCCAATTGCTGCAGAGACCATCACAGCAACGGGTGGATTTTGCCCGATTCCTGGCACTGTGATGGTCTTCGTGGTCAGGAGTTGCTGCGGTGATGGTACACCGTGCATAACAGTCAGGAGTTGTGGCTCTTACTGATAGCTGAAGGGGATCTGCAGCTAAGTATGAGTATTCGAGTATAGTACATAGGCATCTGGACAAGAGAAGCACAGGGGCAAATGGGAGAGTGAGACCAGGATAGAGGAGTGGATGGAGAGGAGGTAGCCTGGTTGAAAGCAGAAAGAATGAAGGCATAGTGGCTCTGTGGTGCAGGCGAGGGAGTAGGGGATAGGGGAGAGAGAGCAAGAGTGGAGAACGCCAAAAGGACGAGGTATAGAGTGGGAAACATCATAATTATGGGGGGAGAAGGAGAAATTGCAAAGCCCCAAAAATACACTTTTGAAGACTATTGTTGCAACTACATTCCTGATGTATATGTGCTATACCTAGTCATTTTAGCGGTTGTGTACATGCTGTGTTGTTATATTCTGTGTTGCTCCCCCACTCTTATCTGACTGTATTCTACCAGTATTTCCTTCCATGATGTAACAGACTGTATCTAATTCTCTGGCTGTACTTCAGTACAAAATGTGCTTTGTACTAATGCATTACTGATGTATTTATACTCTGCATTGACTCCCCTGTCCCCCCCATTTCTGTACATATTGTGTTTTGTAATCAAGCATTTCTCTGATGTATTATGCTCTGTGTTGACTCCCTTGCTCCCACCCCCAGGACACGTCTGGAATCGAGCCATAGTCTGCTCAGTATGCCTTCCTGGTAAAACTTTTAAATAAATAAAATCAATGAAGGCCCAGAGACAAATCAGGTTCTTGTGGCTTTCTTATTTATTATGTAGTCTGTATCTAGAAAAGAATGTATAAAAAAAAGACAATTAGTGTTAGCCTAATGAAATCCATAAACACAATTAAATCAGCCCTTTTAGCACCCCATTCCATGAACACAATGTATAAAGGTGGGGGTATACTGCTCTAGGTATAAAAAAGAGAGTATGTTGCAGAAGTGTGCACTCTGCAGACTGTAAGAACTGACATTTACTTCTTTTTCTTTAAAACGATCAAATCTCTCATTAAGGCCTAGGTATTTGTAGGCCCCTAGAGTAAAGATCCAGAAACCTTCACTTTCTAGGATCTGGTCGTTGACGTCACCACCCCTCGGGTTTTCAAAAACTCTTTTCATCCCTCTAAAGGAAAAGATATGTTCTGCTCTGTTAGTACTAGAACACACATGCTGAGCAGTAGCATAGGTTAAATCACAATTTTTGATAGCTCTACAGTGCTCCCCCACTCTGGATTTGAAATTCCTCTTGGTTTTACCAATATAAAAAACACCACATCTGCACTCTGCTTGGTATTGGAGTCACATGTAATGAGTTGTCTGATCTGGTAGGACTTGCCAGAATGGGGGTGTTTAAATTCCTTACATGTGATAATCCTGTTATAGTAAGTGCATTTCTGGCACCTAAAACAGCCAATACTGGCTTTTACCCACGTCTGCATCCTGGGGAGAGTCTGCCTACTGTGTACTATGAGGTCTTTCAGGGACTCGGCACACCTGTATGACATCCTAGGAGGGGTGTCATAGTACAGCTGTAAATGTGAGTCACCCCTCAAAATATTCCAGTTTCTCTTCAATATTTCTCCAACCTTAGGGGCATGAACCGAATAAGCTGTAACAAAATTCAAATTTGTCATATTTGTGTCTGTAGGATGTGTATGCTTAAGTGTATCAGCCCTAAGTACATTTTATACCTCTTGGTAAGCTGAATCAACATGGATTCTGGAATAACCTCTCTCAATGAACCTTTCTGTCAAATCAGTGGCAGCCTGCTCAAAATCTGCTGTCTCACTGAAGTTCCTTCTAAGTCTCAGGAACTGACCTTTTGGAATATTGTGGGTATTTTGGGTGAAATTAAATTGGGTAAAGAATAATTTGTTACCATGGATACTGAGGCCCTTTATTCTAACATTCCCCAGGAGGAGGCACTAGACAGTCTGGCCTTTCTCTTGAACTCCAGGGGTAATGAAGCAAAACCTTGCACAGAGTTGTTATTGAAATTATCAGAATTTATTTTAAAATTCAATGCCTTCTCTTTTCTGAACGTTTTTTATTTGCAGACCAAGGGCACTGCTATGGGCGTGACTTTGCCCCAAGCTTTGCGCATCTCTACTTGGTTAGATGGCAGAAACAACATGTAAGAGATCTAGACAATAATCCCTATTTCTGGAGCATAGGGCTGTATAAACGATTTATTGATGATATTTTTATTATTGGGAATAACAGTGCCTCAGAGTTTGAGAAATGTATAGCATTTCTTCAATCAACAAATCCTAATTTACATTTTACATATTCATGCAGTACTGAGAGTGTTTCCTTTTTAGATTTATGTATTTCAAGACAGGAAAATGAAAATATCAGTACAATATTTACAGAAAATCCTGTGAGAGAAACACTCTTCTCCTGTCCTCTAGCTGACATCCTAGACACGTTACCCCCAATATTACAAAAGGTCATGTGGTGCCAGGATGCACCATCCCAAACAAATATGTGGTGCCAGAATGCACTATCCCAGACAAACATGTGGTGCCAGGATGCACAATCCCAAGCAAACATGCAGTGCCAGGATGCACAATCCCAAGCAAACATGCAGTGCCAGGATGCACTATCCCAGATAAACATGCAGTGCCAGGATGTACTATCCCAGACAAACATGTGGTGCCAGGATGTACTATCCCAAACAAACATGCAGTGCCAGGATTCACTATTTCAGACAAACATGTGGTGCCAGAACGCACTGTCCCAGAGAAACATGTGGTGCCAGGATGCACAATCCCAGACAAATATGCAGTGCCAGGATGCACTGTCCCAGAGAAACATGTGGTGTCAAAATGCACTATCCCAGACAAATATGCAGTGCCAGGATGCACTCTCTCAGAGAAACATATGGTGCCAGGCTGCACTATCCCAGACAAATATGCAGGGCCAGGATGCACTATCCCAGACAAACATGCGGTGCCAAGATGAACAATCCCAGACAAACATGTGCTGCTGTGATGCACTATCCCAGACAAATAGGCGGTGCCAAGATGCACTACCCCTGAGAAACAGCGGTGCCAGGATGCACTATCCCAGACAAATATGTGGTGCTGGGATGCACTATCCCAGATAAACATTTGGTGCCAGGATGCACTATCCTAGACAAATAGGTGGTACCAGGATGCACTGTCCCAGACAAACATGTGGTGCCAGGATGCACTATCCCAGAGAAACAGCGGTGCCAGGATGCACTATCCCTTGCAAACATGTGGTGCCAGGATGCACTATCCCAGACAAACATGTGGTACCAAAATGCATTATCCCAGACAAACATGGATCAGTGCCCTGTGGTCGTTATCCTCACCAAGTGCTCTGTGGCAAGGGGTCTATAGCAGCAGGGCCCGACTGTGGCCTTTGCACTCCTATTGCAGGGGTGCACACCAGTTATGGCAGCCCTTTTGCTGGTGTAACCCAAGCCCCCCTGAGATTGGATTAGTTGAATGCAAATGGATTAATGCATGGTGCAGTCTGCTGGCTCAGTTCCTGATATGTCTGCCCCCAGCCCCAGCCACATGTGTTCTAGCTGCTAGCATGATTGGGGCTTTAAAAGGAAATATGTTGGCGGAGGGCTGTTAGTGCATCCATGCGTGTCAAATGGACACCCAGGCTATGCATAACATAGCTCTACATGCCATGTATCATGATACATAGGGCCAATGTATAATAAAGCACAGAGCCCATAGTTTGAAATAGACATGACATTCGATCTTGTAGAACACTCAAAAATGTTGCAAAGATTGCATGATATTGGAGTACATGAGCAATCTTTATCTTGGTTTAAATCATATTTTTCCAACAGATACCAGTGTGTTACGTGTGGATCTATGGATTCAGATTTAATTGAGATGAATCAAGCTGTCCCACAGGGTTCAATATTGGGCCTTTTAATGTTTAATATTTATGTAAATGATCTTCCAAAAGTTATAAATAATAGTAAAATCAAATTGTACGCAGACAATACCATAATGGTGGCAGCAGCTGAGAATTATAATCTTTTAGAATACAAATTGCAACAAGATTTAGGGAACATGGAGAAGTGGTTTAGGGACTCGGGCCTTTTATTAAATGGAAAAAAAACTCAAATTATGATTTTTTCTGTGGGAGTTTCACTAAAGAATTTAGCTTTGGAACTCAGTTTAGTGGATGGAAGTCCTATAAAATGTGTTAATAACTACAAATATTTGGGGGTTTTGATTAATCAAAGGTTGACTTATAGTGAGCATATAAATCAACAGGTTAAGAAAGCAAACCAGAGGTTGGGAGCATTAAGACGAGAATCAAATTGCTTGGAAATTGAAGTAAGGAAGAAAAGTGTGGGACAACTGCTGTTACCAGTATTGGAATATGATGTTTTATTGTATAATAATTAGAGCCAAAAATCTTTAAATAGAGTAAATCAAACTTATTATCAATTAGCTATGTTTACATTAAAAATAAAGTATGGTTCACATCATTGTGATATATATATATAAAGAGTTAAATTGGCTACAACCAGATAAAAAGAGAACGTACTTATGGCTTACTTGGTCACATAATCTGGTCCATACTAAAGGAACTCATCCACTTATTAACTATATAATATTAGACCCTCAAAGTAAAAGAACCCTGATACTAAGGAACTTTAGAATTACAATGGTAAGATCACGAAACAGATTAGGTGATTCTACACTACAAAATTGTATAGCTATTCACTGGAATGCACTACCACAGGATTTAAGCTCATTGACAAGTTTCCCTAAGTTTAAGAATTCCTTGTATAAACATTTGACAACTATTTGTACATGTTTTAAATGATTTTATGTGTTTTATGTTTTGTAGTTGTGTAACTTAGTTGGAATATTGTATGTATTTGTATTACACAGGACTTTGTTGTAAATGGGGATCACACCCTAATCAATTTGTATCCTGTATAAAAATACATTTTAAACAAACAAACAAACATGACTAAGAAAGTATGGCAAAAAAGGCATGGTTTCTGGAATGTATTTAACTGTAGTTGTTAGGGAAACTCTGCAAATATTCAAGTAAACATTTTTTGTTTAATATTTTGTTTATTATCTGTCCTGTCCCAAAGACCCACCACAACAGTACACTAGGTACTATAGTTCTGAGTTGCTGTCAGTCTTGCAAGCTTGTTGCTCCAGAAAATTGAGGTACAACATACAAAGAGCCCAGTTTTTTTCAGATAAGCTTTTTTATTTTAATTTGCCAGCATTAGAAAGTCCTGTAACTCCATTCTCTCTTCTTTGCAGGAAGGAATGTTAATATTCAACAACACTTTTAAGATGAGATACTTTGATGTTATTGAGACTAAGGCTCACTGTACTGTACTGTAGTACCATCTCTCTGACCATGGCCTCCATACAGATGCAGCAACTTTCCCATGACACAAATTTGTGGATTATATGTTCATTAATCATGCTACATCCCTCCCCCGTTGTAATGCTATTATGTGGGAAGTCACAGTAGTTTGCCTTATAATTGTGTCATTATAGAGTTTATAGTATTTAGACCATCTGCTCAAGCTGTATTGCAGAATGAGTTCTGTGCACAGATCCACAAATGTTTACTAATATCATACATGTATCAGAATCAAAAGGCTCACAGCTAAAATAAATTGTGAGGAACTGGGAATCAGAAGTCTCAGAGCTAAAATTAATTGTGAATAATCAGTTTCACTTCCATGATGATGTGGCAAGGGGTTCTGAGGATTTATTCCTTAATTATTTTTATTTAGACTATCTTGATGTTTGCCCAAAGACAGACTTATCTAATTATGTGAAAATACCAGTCTGCGTACTTTTGCATTTTCAGTAGTAACACAAGAATATGGTAATTTAAGGTCGGAAGGGCGTCTAGGTTGATTAGATCCACCCTCCCCTTCACTTCATGAGCAGGTATGAATACTGTATGTATTCTGTGCAAACAGGGATGCAGTTTTTCCCATTGAGCTTTTTTCTCCAAGTCTATGTCTGTCAGGGACATAAACTGTTCTGGCCCATTGACCCCTGACCCCCCCACCAGTCCTGCTTACGCCAACATCTTCCATGGGTTTCCACTCTCTCCCTTCCCCCAGAGATGGTGCACCGTGTGGGTTAGGATCCAGTGTCAGTGGACCCCAGGACCCAGGACCCAGGAGAAGCCCAAGGAACAGTACCATCATTTAGAAGGACATGTGTGTTTTCCCTGCTTTTCCCGCTTGATTCCTCCCTTCACCCCTGGAATGTACATTGCCCATGGAGTGGCCTCAGCTGCATGCGGTGATGTCCTGCAGAGGGCGCAAGCTCTGTGGCCCACTGCGTGGGTGGCTGGCACACTGGAGCCCGACACCATTCCTCCCTGTTTGCAGCACACTGGAGAGTGGCAGCTGCTGTGGTGATCTTTCACCCACTGCTGGAGTGGCTGTCACACTTGAGCCTGACACCATCTCTCCCTGACTGCAGCACACTGCTGAGTGGCAGCTGCTGTGGTGCTCCTTGGCCCACTGCTGGGATATCTGGCACATCGGAGCCCGACACCATCCCTCCCTGACTGCAACACACTGCTGAGTGGCAGCTGCTGTGGTCTGGCCTGCCTCCTGATGCAGCGTCTTGAGTTCGGTCCCAAACCTGGATTGCTTACATGGCAGTGAGGCGCATTGCTGCTTGGCCATTGGTGCATCCCAGCATGTGCTCATTTAAGTCCCAGATAACCTACAGGATACTTTTTCTTTTCTGTTACCAAATGTAATAATAATTAAGCTACTTTTAAATTCTAAAAAGACAAGGGTTATTGCTGTTTGGTGCCATAGCTATCATAGAACACAAGTTACTGTATACTCTGGATGGAATCTTCTCTTGTGAATGAACATACAGTACAGTATGCATTATTCTCAGAGTCTCATTCAGCCATTCCTATTCTTTGTAAAACATATGGATCCTAGTGCTTGTGAATTCTGTCAGAATTGTGTGGACTTGTATTTACTACAGGATAAATTGTTTTCTTCAGTATAGAAGAGAGATCATATTACTCCATATTTTCGGAATCTAGGCTAACTGCCTATTAAATGGTGAGTGGGCTACAAGGTTCTTTCAGTCACCTACAAAACACTGAATGAACTGGACCCACGCTACATATGTGATCATTTCACCCCCTGCACTCCCTTGAGAGTCAGGAGGTCCATCTAGCAATGCCTCCTCCATGGAGGCAAAAACCAGATGGTGATAAGGCCTTTTTGGTGGTGCCCTTCCATAAGTATTTTTAAAGAGAGACTACAGTCAAAATTTCTAGCATTAATAAATTTCAGAATTTGGATCGGCATAGCCCCAATCAGCCTCATGCCAAAAATGAGATCTTTAAGTTACTTTGTTTAAAAGTTATAAGCCATTTTACAACCTTAAATACACTGCCTGTTCAAAAAAGTCAGAGCTGATGATGATGTCATCTCCAGAACTCAGAGTCTTGTCATCCCTGTCAGCAAGCTTATAGAGCCTGTTTCTTCCAAGGTTGGAGTTCATGTGCAATAGTTTTCACAAGTAAAACAGGCAGCAACACTCAAAAAAATATTGCTATGAAAACTGTGTTTCAGGTTTTGTAAAAAAGTTGACAAATGTGTATTTTTTTTATTTACTTATTTTGGGATCTTTATGTTGTGATCCTTTTCTCCAGGGTTGCTAAATGTTGAATCGTAGCACACTGCTGTGAGGTTTAGCTTCAGTTTATTTTTTATACTGGAAAGGCACGTGAGCAAAATTTCCTGTTTTCACTGGTGAGGTTTGCGGACTGAATACTTTTCTGATGTGGTGGAAGGCTGTGATCATTCACACCTGTCATTCAATTGAGGTGATTTCTGAGGATGGCATTTTAAGACAATTATTCTACCTCCCTGTAAATGGGCGTGGGAGAGGTAAGGCTGTTTTGAAACCTTACTATGAGCTCCTATGCAGTAGCCAAACCAGCCAACCTAGGGCCAATATTCAATAGTTTGCCACGGGGCAAAATTAGTACTGCACAGTGGGCAAAATTAGCTTGGAAACATTTGCACACCATATTCAAAGGAATAGCCCCAGGGCTAAATGAGTTGAATATTGCGTGCAAATGAAGGTGTGCAAACACGGCTGAGAGTGCAGTGCAGTGCAACGATAGCCCAGCAAATAAGACAGCACTGAATATAGCAACCGAGAGCAGTGCAAACTGCAACAGCGGTCCAGTGCACACAAAGGTGGAGTGAGGTAAAGCTGAACAATGTGGGCAACGTGTGTGCTAGCAAAGCAGTGGAGCACAACAACAGCAAACAACAGTGCAGGCCAAATACTAGAGAACCATGTAATGGAACATTACAGTACCGCATGGTGCTAAAATGTTTTCACGGTGCTGACACGTTTGCCCAGCTTTAAAGTTTGCTGTATTCAAAACTGCAATGCAAATGAGTCTACTCAGGCAATCCATGGGCAGACAGCCATATTAGCATCTCATTACAGCCTGCTTTGCATATGGATTGCCTGGCACTATAACATGGTGCACACAGCTCCACCTGTAGGACTGACTGGTATTGCAGGTCAGTTGCCACATTCATTGTGTGCTTATAGCTCACAGAACAACAGAACATTACCTGCAGTCTTGGTTTGGACACAGATGCAAAGACTAATGTATCCCAGAGGAGTAACACTACAGGAACAGGTGGTTGTGCTGCATACCAGAGGCAAATCGTTGTTCCTACCACAGTGTTTATCAGATGGTACAGCACCATAGTAGGTGATACTGTGAAGTACACAGCAATGCCTACGGCGTGTCAGGCAACAGTGACTGGTGCTATCCACACAGTGACAAGCAAGCTCGAAGGTGTGGTCTGACATTGGACACCACAGTCATACTGTCCTGTGACCCTCATGTGCTGCACCAGTGGCATGGGATCCCCACACTGCCATACACATGGCTGTCCATGTGTGCGGGGATCCTGGACACGTGTAGGGTATGTTCCCCGGGGGGGGCACACATATCATCATACTGGCACACTGCTGTCAGGAGCTGTCCCATCACTGGAACATGTGCACTGTGTGGATGGCCCCAGCTGTGTGGTAGTACCTACTTTGTGGTGCAGCCTGGCCACCTGTACACCCTCCTCTCAACACCCTCCTTTCCCCCAGTGCAGCATATTTCTGCCAGGCTGTGTAGGTATATCCCAGTGGGGGAACTGGAGGTGTGTGCTGCATGGACACACTGCTATGGTGTTCACTGGGTGTTGGGACACCCAGTAATGCCTGGCAGGGTTAGGACCAGTGCCAGATGATGGTGACATGGGCGGTGCCATCTGTGTGCAGCATGTCTCTGCCATGTATGTGTTCTGTTCATTGTTTTTTATCAACTTATTCACCAGGTAAGCACATTGGACCAAGGCCCAGTGTCAGAAATGACCCAGAGACACTAACTGTGTGGCTGAGATGCAACAGTGTACAATAAAGACACACAATGCACAACAACACACAATACACGAATATCACATTAGGTATACATTACAATACATTACAATATTGCACAAATAGTTTGTTGCTGCAAGAGGTGTTCTAGCTCAGTTGTAACATTTACATGAGTGTTCACTTCATAGCACTGTTGGAGCATTGCATTCCACAGTTTGTGTGCCTGTGCATATGGAGTGGCCCAGGGTGGCCATCCACTCTCACTGCCTCCTCATTGGATGCATACGGCCTTGCTGCCTGTTGCTGCTATGTCCACACACCCATCCTGGGTTTGCCTGGCATTAAGACCAACTTTTCATGGGCAGTAATTTGCGCCGTGCTACAAGTTGCGCTAATGCACGTTGCATGGTGCTATACTATTGAATATACCATTGCACCTGTATGCATGTCCCTGCCCCTCACTTTGCACCACACATGCATTATCTCATAGGACTGGCACTATCATGTTGTGCCAGCGCTATTTGGCCTTTTGAATATAGCACTCTGTGCAAATGTGACACAATCGTGGTGCAATCGATTTGCACCAGGTGCAAAGTTTTGAATATCTGGCCTCTAGTGTTTTCTCCCTGACAGGCTGTTACTTAACCTACATT
This sequence comes from Neoceratodus forsteri, assembly GCA_016271365.2. Classification (NCBI taxonomy): domain Eukaryota; kingdom Metazoa; phylum Chordata; order Ceratodontiformes; family Ceratodontidae; genus Neoceratodus; species Neoceratodus forsteri. The sequence goes on from CM057449.1 coordinate 745,120,280, forward strand.
CAGGCTCATCTATTCTGTATTCCACATTAAAATTACCAGGGCTAACACTTCCGCCACTAGCAGGAATTAACACATATTAGGCCCCTGTTGAAGAGGACCTTTCTTGATGGTCCAAAAAGTTACATCTTGTCATCATTATATGCAGTACTAGACCTGAAAAGGTGTGTGCATTTGTTATTTTTGGCCAAGGTTTACTCTGCCTTTCATAATTTGGATTTGTTTTTGAGCCCTGCTTTAGCCCTGCTGCACTTGCCTTTGCTGTTCAGCTGCTGGGCTGCTGGCTTCCGATTGCATCACTGTAGGGCAGAGGAGTGACTCACGCTGTATAGTACAGTGCAGTCACAGTACTTTTGCAAGGGATAAGTACTAGTACTCGATGTACATACTATGTTCCACCTTCCCCAGTACACCCTGTTAGCAATGCATTATGCCAAAATCAAATGCCTTGTCAGAATGTTTTTTTTGTAAAATTGACTTTCTTCTACCTCGGTAACAAAGCATGGGGACTGAGAGAAAATAGAGTTGCTGTCAGCATCTTTCCCAGTCCTTTCGACTTTCATGCAAAAATTACCCCATTTTGTGAAAGACAGGACATTAAACTTACAAGAACAGGAGGCTGAGTTTCAACTGCTAGGAAAAGACATCTTATAAAACAGAACAATATTTTGTTGAGAGATAGAGAGATTGAGATTAAGAACACCTTTCCCAGTCCTTTTGACTTTCATGCATATGTTACCCCTTCTTGCGCTGATTCTGGAATTGCATTTCATTCATTTTGCAGAATGCAAAAACTAACTGCAGAGGACAGTAATAAAATACAATTCCAGAATCAATGCAATAAGGGGTAATTTATGCATGAAAGTCAAAAGGACTGGGAAAGGTGCTCTTTAAAACTTACTATAAAGCAGACACTGACAAACATCAGTGAAGTTACCAACATTATGCAATACTAGTAGCAATACAACTTCCTAACAGACACAGTAGAGTAGCACCCCAAGTGGTATCAGCAGCCTGGAGGCATGCTGACTCATCATTCAGCAACCCTGGAGAAATGGACCACATCATAAAGGCATGAAAAATATGAATTTGTCAACTTTGTTCCAAAATCTGAAACATGACACATATTTTTTATAGAATTTTTTTTGAATGTTGCCTCTTTTACTTGTAAAAACCATTGCACATGATTTTTAAACTTTGGAGAAGCAGGTCCTGTAAGCTTGCTGACAGGGAAGACTAGACTGTGAGTTCTGGAGATGACATCATCAGAAGCTCTTCACTGAAACTGGCTTTTTTGAACAGGTAGTGAAATCAGGGTTGCAAAATAGCTCATAACTTTAAAATGAAGTAACACAGAAACCTAATTTTTGGCATGAGATTTATTGGGGATATGCTTATTCTAATTCTGCAAAGTAGCACTTTTGGCTGGAGCCCCTCTTTAAGTTCAGATTTCAGATTTTCAGATAGTCTATACTTCTTGCTGTTGTGTGGTTGTGCTGTGCCACTGTGCTGAGTTGTATTCTGTTTGCCAGAAATGGATGTTATATTGATCAGAAATTTAGTTTTTCTGTTTTGTATTTCTGCCACAACTACCAAGGGGACTTCTGGCACAGTTACTAAGGAGGCTTAAACACAAATCATTCTAAAAGCACTTGCTAGATTTGTGCATGATGCTGTTGTCTCAGAATACATCTTTGTGTGCTTTTACATTTGTTGATGTGTCTAAATCAAGATTAGGAAGCCAGTAGCACCTTATCAATTTTATATATCCTCCTGGTGTTTTTGACAACCCCATGTACAATATATCTGGCAAGGGAAGTTTCCTGCTTGCTTGGCATGCTATACTTGGAATGATGTATCTGTACCAAATTCCTCCAAATGCTTGACAATATCTCATGCATACAGTAGATCGAACAATGTAAAGGTGGCTGACTTGGTTTTAATGCTCATCGATGCCAGCTTTGGATTTGAGATGGAGACGTTTGAGTTTCTCAACATTTGCCAGGTACATGGCTTTCTGAAAATCATGGGGGTCCTCACCCACTTGGACACTTTCAAACACAACAAACAGCTAAAGAAAACAAACAAACGACTGAAACACCGATTCTGGACTGAAGTCTACCAGGTAACAAAGCCAATGGCATTAAAGAGCTGCTTGCAACATTTAAAAGAGTACTAAATTTAAAATAGCTATACTGCACTTTGCAATGCTTGTTTTTACAAACACGCCATTCTAGGATTCCTGTAGCTGTCCATTACCAGGACATTCGGGAATTACATACTGCTGATATTTGACCCCATTGACTGTGTATTGTACTGTTCACTGGAACTGCCTACTAACAGGGATAGGTGTGTGCTCACTGTCAAGCGTGCCGAGACTGGGCTGTATGTAGAAGAATGGCTGTACAAATGGAGCATTACAGGTTGAACTGGGATGTTTTCTAAGCCGGTTTAGAATGGACGCTACTGGAGGACCCTGGGCAGTTGTACCCCGGTATGCAGCATTTGTATTTTTAGGCATGTAAAGTGCACATTGTGTACTTAAACCCATGGGGGCTGAAATATAAATGTCCTTGCCTCACCAGGTGATGTTATCCAAGGAGCCAGAATGTGTGCAGTGTGCAACTGAACATAGCAAATGTGGTGCTGTGCTTCGGGGTACTAAGAAGGATGTAAATGTTTTAAAAAAAACCTTTATTTTGGGGCACTAGTACCACCAGCTTTTTCCCATGTAGGGATAGATAGGCTGATGAGGCTCATATACAGTATTCCTAAAGTGACCTCTAATGGTACAGATTCCCTTTTAACGGCCAAGAAGTGGGACCATGTAATGAGGTTTAGAAAGTTGAGTATTTCTGACCTGTGCTGTTGTGCTGGAATAGCACAGGGCATGCAGTCAGATTCCCCCAATCACAGCATGGGATTTTACTAAGCCATTTTATAATTTAAAATATATTTATAGGACCACTGAGTCGCAGTCTTACAGTTATAAGACTGTCTTTTCTTGTGCATCCTTCGGGGGCCTGAATCACTTCCCTTCAGCTAACAGTTTTCAAGTCAAACTACCTCTTCTTGGGAGCTGCAATACTGAACATAGGATTTGCAAGAAAGCGAGTTGTGCTCACAACAGAGGGAGGTGAACCTTACAATAGTCTTTGGTTTGTAGCAGATATTCTGCAGGTGGAGGCTACTTCTAACTGAAAGGTGAAATAAGGAACTTAGAATTATCAGGAAAAGACAGTCTTGTTACAATTCTTAAGATTTTCAGTGCAGGAAGAGTTTAAAGCACAGCTGACTTATTTTGGGGCTGACTGCTTTCAGAGCACAAACCACCAGGCTGTTTTGGGGCTGGGGAGGTTTACCTGTGTCTGACTTGGATGTCTGGATTTTCTCTGTCAAATTGTTGTGTATGGTATCTTGCTGACAGGAAGGCACTCATTGTAGTGGTGGGTCGGAGCTCTTAGCTGATTGTTTTGTGAGGGCACAGTTTAGGCCCAACCCCTTTCCACCCCTCACCCCACCCACCCCTGGAAATAGTTCCTTTATACTTGGGGTTCTGACATCATTTCCTCAAGAGTGCAAGGTGCATATCAATGTCATATCCTCTGTAGCACATAGCACTGAAAATATAAGCATACACACTGTATAATATATATATATTTCTATATAACAAACCAGTCACACACACAAACACACACACAAAAAAACAAAACAAACAAAAAAAATGGTACATAATCATGTGGGGAGTAGTGCAATGTAATGGCTGTGGGGCAGCAGTCTTCCGGGAGTCTTTCTGGAGGCTGAGATGCTGCCCTATTTGCAGACAACTCTCTGCCCTGAGGGAGGAATTTGCCCGTCTTCAGGCCACACTGGACAGCAGTAAGGGAACCTTTCCCCAGGCCAGACTGGATGGTAGGAAGGGAACCTCCCCCATCCAGGGAGCACCAGAGCCACCACCACTACCTCAGAGGTTGCAAAGAAAGCACAGCAGTTGGACCACAGTGGGCTCAGGGAGGGTGAGGATGGTGGAACAGAGGCACACCCAGTCAGTTGTTCCACTCCACAATCCATACACCATTCTGGGGGAGCACAGCTCCCCTATGGATGTACCCACAGAGGAGATTAAGGAGGCTGAGGACACCTGTCACAAGGGAGGCCCACAGGAAGGAGGCAGAGGACACCACAAGGAAAGGAAGCAGCTCCTGGTGGGGACTCAATTATTAGGGGATAGAACTGGGGAGCAGGAAAACTGAAGTAAGGTGCCTGCCTGGTGCCATGGCTTGGAGGGACAGGAAGCACATCCTCAGGATCATGAGAACAGCTGCACGGGAGTCTGAGCTGGACGTCATTGTCCACCTAGGGACAAATGACTTGGCTCAACATGAGATCAGAGCAGTGCAGAAAGACTTTGTAGAACTGGGGAGGGGCCTAAGACAAGTAGCACACACAGTATCCTTCTCAGAGGTGCTACCTGTCAATGGCATGAGTGAGGCAAGGGTACCTTTGGACCATGCAGTTTAATGAATGGTTGAAAAAATGGTGTGGAGCACAGGGGTTTGGCTTCATTGGGAACTGGGGTTCCACCTGGAGGACACCAGCCTATACTGGCAGGATGGTCTACATCTGTCCAGGAAGGAACAAGTCTTTGAGCAATCGGTTTAAATGCTTTATTGGCAAGCTTTTAAACTAGTCAAGGGGAGGCACTGATAAGCAGCAGGAAAATCCCAGCCTCCCTACAAAACAGGGTACTAAATGAGAAAAGACCGAGGTAGAAAGGTCAGTGGGGATGCTGCAACAGAAGGTAAAGCCATCAAAAATGGAAAGCAATGAGTACCAATGCCCGTAGTCTAAGTAACAAGCTTCCTGAATTAGTGGCCTTGATGGAGGAGGAACATCTGGATATCGTGGCAGTCACAGAAACATGGTTCACACAAAACCATGACTGGGACGTAAACATACCAGGATACACTATCTACAGGAGGGACAGAGAGGGTAAAGAGGAGGAGAGTAGCTTTTACATAAGGGAAGGAATCAAAGCAACAGAACAAAAGGGAAAACAGGGAAGAGAAGAAGCACTGTGGGTAAATTTGGAGACCGGCAATGGCACCACAATCCGCACAGGGGTTGTATACAGACCCCCTCCTCAGGGGGAGGAAATGGACAAGGAAATGATAGAAAGTATACTTAGTATGGCAGAAAAAAGGGGAGATATTGCTGATGGGCGATCTGAATATGCCAGATGTTAACTGGAGTGCAGTTGCAGCAGCCACTTCAAGAGTGGGGTTATTCTAGATGCCTCACAGGGGCATGCCTTAGACAACTAGTATTGGAGCCCACTCGAGAGGAGCAATCTTAGACCTGGTTCTCTCAAATGAAGATGAGAGAGGATCACAGATGTAGAAGTGGGTAGCCATCTGGGAACTAGTGACCATCGAACAGTATGGTTCACAATAAACACAGCAATAGAGTCAAGCCATACAAAGGCAAAGGTACTGGACTTTAGGAGGGCTGACTTTGCCAAAATGGGTGAGTGCCTAAGGAATGCACTAGCAAATGGGCAGAAAGGAGGGGTGGAAGAACAATGGGGAATAATAAAAACTGCCATCACAGAGGTAACAAGCCTTTGTGTGAAGCAAATAAACAAAATTAAACGATGTAAGAAACCACTATGGTTCTCAAAGGAAGTGGCAGTGAAGGTTCAAGAGAAAAAGAAAGCTTTCAGGAAGTACAATGAATCACAGAAGGAGCAGGACAGAGAACTGTATCAGTTAAAGCAAAAGGAAGCTGGGAAGTCAGTCAGAACAGCAAAGGCCCAAACCGAGGAAAAGATAGCCAACTCAGTTAAGAAAGGGATAAAACCTTTTATAGGTACATCAGGGAGCGAAGGAAGACCAAGGGAGGGATAGTGAGGCTTAATAAGGGGGGCAGAGGGTGACTGTGAAAAGGCAGAGATACTAAACAAATATTTTTGCTCAGTATTTACAAAGGAAGAGGGGGGTACCTAAAACAAACAGTAGAAACACTCTGGATACAGAAGTTGATACCAGCCCATTTACAGAAGAAAGGGTTCTGAAAGAACTCTTAAAACTGAAGGTGGACAAAGCAATGGGGCCTGATGGGATTCATCCCAGAATTCTAAAAGAACTAAGGGTAGAATTAGTGACACCACTGACTACCCTGTTTAACAAATCATGGGAGGATGGGGTGGTACCCGAGGACTGGAGGAGGGCAGATGTGATTCCCCTTCACAAAAGTGGGAGCAAGGCAGAAGCAGGAAACTACAGACCTGCTAGTTTAACCTCAGTGGTAGGGAAAATGATGGAATCACTTCTGAAGGAAAGAATTGTCGAGTATCTAGAGGCCAGAGGGGCACAGGACCCAAGGCAGCATGGATTAACAGCAGGAAGGTCATGCCAGACAAATCTGATAGATTTCTTTGACTGGGTGACCAAAGTAGTAGATCAGGGAGGGGCTGTGGACATGGCCTACCTAGACTTTAGCAAGGCATTTGACACAGTCCCACACAAAAGATTAATATACAAGTTAGCTAGCCTGGGAGTGGGTCCCAAGATGACAGCCTGGGTAAAAATTGGCTGGAGAATAGGACACAGAGAGTAATAGTAAATGGAGTTCACTCTGAAGAAAGGGGGGTTACTAGTGGGGTACCGCAGGGTTCAGTATTAGGACCGGTCCTCTTCAATGTCTTTATAAGCGACATTGCAGAGGGACTGGAAGGAAAAGTATGTCTCTTTGTAGATGACACTAAGATCTGCAACAGAGCTGATGCACAAGGTGGGATGGAAAGGATGAGAAGGGACTTGGCAAGGTTAGAGGAATGGTCAAATGTATGGCAGCTTAGATTCAGTGCTAAGAAGTGCAACGTAATGCACCTGGGAAACAAAAACCCAGGGGAAGAGTACACAATGGGGGGTGAGATACTAACAACAACAAAAATGGAAAGGGACCTGGGGGTAGTCATATCAGATGACCTAAAGGTGGGCAAGCAATGTGAGAGGGCAGCAGGGTGGGGGGATACTGGGATGCATAGGGAGGCATCACCAGTAGAAAACAGGAAGTTATTATCCTCTGTACAGACAGCTGGTGAGACCCCATCTGGAGTACTGCATGCAGTTCTGAGACCCAGTATTCGCAAAGACATAGACAGGATGGAAGCTGTCCAGAGGAGGGCAGCTAAAATGGTGCAGGGTCTGCACCGGAAGACGTATGAAGAGAGACTTAAGGAGCTTAATATGTATAGCCTCAAGGAAAGGAGAGAGAGGGGGGACATGATAGAAACTTTCAAGTACCTCAAGGGAATCAGCAAAGTCCAAGAGGGTAGCATCTTTCAAAAAAAGAGGTGTGCAAGAACAAGGGGGCACAATTTGAAGATGGGGGGGTGGCTCAGAGGTAATTTAAGGAAGGATTTTTTCACAGAGAGGGTTGTGGATGCATGGAACGGCCTTCCGGAGGAGGTCATGGAGTCAAAAACAGTGGAATTCAAGCATGCATGGGACAGTCATAAGGCAATTCTAGGGGGTTGGGGTAGGAAGAAGTAGGCTGCTGGTTAACTAGGATCTGCAGCTTATCCAGTAGGCAGGGAAATGGGCAGACTGGGTGGGCCAAGCGGTCCTTATTTGCCATCAAATTCTATGTTTCTATAAACAGTGCATATAATTGTTTTAAAAGTCATTTGAAGAAGAGAAAAATTAACATTTATATAGTGCTTTTCATACATATGGTATCCCAAATCTAAAGCATGTTACAAGCAATGAGAGACTGGCAGGGAAGTGACTGTAAACAAGTAGTGGCAGCCACAGCTTTGACCAGTTGCATGAACTGGCTTTCTGGGAAGGGAAATGTTGGAGAGGACACTAAGGCAACTCTCCTGCTCTTCCCGTAGGGGGATACTCTGGCCATTTCTGGCGTGATGCCAAAATGGCTGCTCCCGGTGAGGATGGAGGTCAGATGGATGTCGTGGAGGCTGGGGAGCGGGTCTTCTCCCCTGCCTCATCTGAGCTACAGACCACATGAGTGAGTGGAATGGAACAAGATCCTGAAACACTAATGATGAAGAATAACACTGACCTGCAGGATCAGAAAGATGCTGCGGCATCTGACTTTACCGGTATATCTACTGCTAAGACTCCATAGCACTCGGAGTTTGCAAACCGTGTGCTGGGAGAGACGAACGTTTAAATACCCTTCTGACTGAGGAAGAAGCCTTGTATTTTTCCAGATGGGAAAAACTGCAAACTGAAATTCTCAAGTTGCGTGCTGAGAGTGACAGTTTAAAAGAACACCGGCTCCCGATTGACAAGACAACTCAGGGGTTTCAGGATAATCACCAATGCGGATGCCACGCCCAGAGGTTTGTTCACTGACAGGTACTGTTTCTGTTTCTACTACAACGCCTCTTGATTCTGGTGCAGGGAATAATGTGCCTACTATGGAACAACCTTTAGAAATACCTGCAGAGTTTCAGCTCACACAAAATCCAGTTCTCTGCACTGGCAAGAAAGACTGAGACAGTGCACCCCCCTTCCAAAGACAAGTAACTGATCCTATAGAGCCCACTGAGTCTGCCACGGACTTAGGTGAGGACTCTGTGGTTTTGGATCAGAGTTCCACTGGACTGGAGGAACCAATCCCATCAACATGCACAACCAATGCAGCCCTCCTGTGGTGCCTTTATCCACTATGCATAAAACAAACCCTAGACCATATGTTTTTTTTTATGGTCCAATTTATCCTGCCTAACACCATAATGCAGTGTGTTTGCTTTGCAAAGGAAGCATGGATGATGGACCGGATTGATAAAAGGGCTGAAAGGGGAAGGAATCAGTCTCATTTCACTGATTTTACTGCTGTTATTGGGGGGTTTGCTGGTGAAGCTGATTGTCTCTGGTGGTCAGGAGGGAGTAATCAGAATCATTTCAGTGCATTTCATGAGTAATTGGATTCATTTCAGTGCAGACCCTGCTCATTGCTGGTTTTAATTAGTTTATACTGCTTATTTTACTTGGGCTATGGTTCTGCTTATCTTGTGAATTTTTTTTAAGCCAGTAACTTTATAGTGCAGAAAATATTTTTTGTCTATCCCTGTAGCTTGGGGAAGGGGTGCTAATTGTCTGGCCTGGGGCGGGTCTGAGTCAGAGTGGGTAGCTGGTTTCCTTGTGGGTTCTCATAAAGGGCTGGAAGCGGAAGGAATCAGTCTCATTTTAGGGAAGTAACTGTTGATTTTCACCGATTTTACAGCTGTTATTGTTTCTTTTGCAGCTTATTATTGTTTCCAATTGGTACCGGGGTGCTTTCTGACTTAATTTGGAAAGGCACCTGTTTGGGGGATTTTTCTGGTGCATCTGAGTGTCTCTGGGGTTTTTTGCTGGTGAAGCTGATTGTCTCTGGTGGTCAGGAGGGTCCATCTCACCCCACCCCACCCACCCCTAGTGCATCATTTTATACTGTTAGCCTGTGACATCATACGGTACCAGATGGCTGCATATACACACACACTGTTAGCCATCTTATTTCAGTACACAATGCAGCACAGCCACATACGACACCCTGACATAAATCTACATTCCATGATACATTATACATGTACATTAGTGGGAGCATGGAGCAAGGGGGGCACAGGGGTGAGAGGAAGGAATGGAGCAGGGGAAAGGATTGTGGAAGTTAGTGGAAGGGACAGAGTAGGGTGATGCACCAGGGGGAGGGTCAGTGGCAGCATAAGGAGTGGGTGGACCGGTGGAGGGAAGGGCATAGGGGATAAGGAGGAAGGAGGATCATAGGGTGCAATAACTGTGGAACTGTGGAGCAGTCATATTCATGGGTATCTTGTGGAGGCTGGGGTACTGCCTAGTTTGTCAATGACTGGGGAGGCTGGAGGATGTGCTATCAAGGCTAAAGGGAGAAATGTCTTGACTAAAGACAGAAAGGTCTTGGCCTAATAGAGAAGTGAAAATGGGAAGCTCAGAATGTAACTGGATAAAGAACAGGAGACAGGATGAAGGTAGGGACAGGAGGTGGGGAGAGCAGGCCACACTAGTTACCAAGGCAGGTGGCACCATTATGGGAGACAGAGGCACAAAGGGCACAGGTGTCAGTGTAAAGGCGCACAGTTACACAACAGGATCAAACAGGTACTGGCCCTTGGCAGAGAAGACAGATGAGGGAGAAGGAACTGTGGAAGAATATTTCATAGTAATGAAGAGAAAAATGAAAGAGAGAGGGGGTGAGTATGGAGGAGTAACTGAAAAGTGTCAGAATGGAATGGGAAAAGTGGGGAGTACTGATGAGGGAAGTAAAACAGGGGCTGAAGGATGGAACAAGGTGCAGGAGGACAAAGGAGAAAAGAGAGGGAGGAGGTTAGAGGAAGGGAAGAAAGATGAGGGAGAAAGGGGTGGAATCTCAGTGTTAGGGGACTCAATACTAAGAGGGGTCAGGTGGGGTAGCAAGGGAGAGAGGCACAGTCAGGTTTGGGTGGAGGTTATGCCAGGAATGATGGTGGAAGGGGTTGGGCAATCTGTTCTAAAGTATGCCAGAAGAGGCAAAGAAAAATCTCACCTAATTCTGCACTTGGGAATGAATTACCTGGCTGATGGGATGGTAGATGAAGTGAAGAGGAGGTTTGAAGAACTAGCACCAGTTTGTGAGGGGACAGGAAGATCAGTTACTTTCTCTGAGGTACTCCCAGTTCCCAGGCCAAGTACAGCAAGAAAACTGAGAATTCAGGAATTTAATGAATGGCTGGGAACCTGGTGTCAGGAAAAAGGGTATGGTCTGGTAGGAGAGTGGGGTGTGGTCTGGGAAGATAGCAGTCTGTACATTAAAGATAGACTGCACTTAAATGAGGAGGGAAAGAAAGTCCTGAAGCAACGGACTGGTGAGTACAGTGAGGAGAATTTAAACTAGAAGATGAGGTAGCATGAAGGTTAACGGTACTCAGAGGACTCGGGATGGGAAGTCATATGGGCTTACCCCATAATAGTGAAATAAGACTAGGGACGAGTACTACAAGGGGTGCCATAAAGCGAGAGCAGGACAGGGGGAGAGGAGAAAGGAAGGAGATGGAGGATGGTCTTGTTAAATGCTAGAAGCCTGAGGAATAAAATAGCGGAACTACAGGCTCTCATGGCAGAGGGAAGGGTGGACATGGTGGCCATAACCGAGACATGGGCCACCCAATACCATGACTGGAACCTGGCGGTTCCAGGATACAGATTATTCCACAAGAATAGAGTGAAGAGGAAAGGGGGAGGGATGGCGCTCTGTGTGAGAAAGGGACTAAAGTGTGTAAGGGAGGATGTGGAGGAGGGAGATACAGAGTCACTACAGATGCAAATTCAGGATCCCAAAATTAGGACACTAAGGTTGGGAGTGGTGTACAGGCCACCCTCCCAATCAGAAGAGATAGATAAGGTATTGGCAGGACAGATCTGGAGGAAATGCAGGAAGGGGGGTGGTCATAGTAGGGGACTTCAACCTGCCTGGAGTGGATTGGAGTACACCGGACACCAAGTGTAGAAGGGGACAGGTAATGCTGGAAGCCTTCCAGGATAACTTCCTGATGCAGATGGTCAGTGAACCAACTAGGGAAGGGAACACCCTTGACCTTGTGCTGACTAACGGGGAGTGGGTTAAGGATCTGCAGGTGGAAGAACCACTGACTGGGAGTGACCACAGGACAGTATGGTTCCAGTTGCAGAAGGGTAAGGAGAGGGGTGCATCTGGCACAAAGGTCCTGGACTTTAGAAAGGCTGACTTCAAAAGGATGGGTGAAGTGGTACAAGGGCTCCTGGCCAGAATTCAGCCTAATACGGACACGAATCAGAGGTGGGAGCTCATAAAGCTAGGGATAGTAGAGGCAACTGAATCCTGCAGCAAGGCCCAGAGTAAAAAGGTTATGGTGAAGAAATCTAGCTGGATAAACAAGGGAAATATAGACAGGGTTAGGAAGAAAGGAGCTGCCTATAAGAGATACAAGAAAACTGGGAGGGTAGAGGACAGGGAGTAATACCTGAAGAAAGTGAAGGAAGTGACCAGGGAGGTAAGGGCAGCCAAGGCATCCAGGGAACTCAGGCTGGTGCAGGGCATTAAAGAGGGGGAGAAAGACTTTTTCAGGTACATTAGGAGAAAAGGAGTTGTAAGAACCAGATAGTAAGGATTAAGAGGAGGGGGATGGGTGGGAAAGGGGGGCAAAAGGAGAAGGGGAATACCCAAGGTGGGGAGAATAGGAGTAGAGGGGGCCGGGGTGACAGACAGGGAAATCACAGAAGGTAGAGTGCTAGATGGGTTAAGGTCACTGAGGGTAGACAAGGCACCAGGGTAATGAAAGAGCTTGCAGAGGTCCTAGCAGGCTCCTCGGCAGACCTATTTAATGCCTCACTGGACTCAGGGTGTGTACCTCAAGATTGGAGGTTGGCTCACGTGGTTCCCTTCCATAAGGGTGGCTCCACGGTTGAACCGGGGAACTATAGACCAGTGAGCCTCACATCCATCATGGGGAAACTAATGGAGATAATGCTGAAGGAGAGGCTGATGACCCTGCTGGAGGTCAATGGGTTACAGAAAAGTAGACACAATGGCTTTGTCAAGGGCAGATCCTGCCAGACCAACCTTATAGAATACTATGACTGGGTGACTAGGCAAATGAACAAGGGCCATGCGGTGGATGTCCTGTACCTGGACTTCAGTAAGGCATTCAATTCGGTGCCGCATAGGAGACTTGGAAGTAAGCTAAAGGTCACAAGGGTGGGGGCAAAATTGGTTGGATGGGTAGAGAACTGGCTGAATGGAAGGCAGCAGAGAGTGGTGGTGGGAGGGGAACACTCATCCCCAAGGGCAGTGACGAGCAGGGTTCCACAGGGGTCAGTGCTGGGGCTGGTGTTATTTGGGATATTTATTGTAGACATTTCGGTGGGCCTGAAGAGCAAGATCAGTCTATTTGCAGATGACATAAAGATGGGAGCAGTGGTGGATGACCAAGGAGGGTGGCAGGGTTTGCAGGAAGATCTGACAAGGCTGGAAAGATGGTTAGACACCTGGCAACTGGGATTCAATGCCAAGAAATGCAAGGTGCTGCATTTCGGAGATACGAATCTAAGCAGAAACTACCATCTGGGAGGAGTACAGCTAGCTGAGATTGAGAAGGAGAAGGATCTGGGTGCGCTCATTAGGGGAGCAATGAACAACTCTGCACAGTGTAGGAAGGCAGCAGCAATATCCAACAAAATGTTGGGCTGTATCGCAAGGGATATAACCTCAAGGAGGAGGGAGGTGATTCTGCTACTGTACACATTGCTAGTCAGACTCCACCTGGAGTACTGCATGCAGTACTAGTGCCTGTACCTAAAGCAGAACAATAGATTACTTAAAGGCGTGCAATGCAGAGCAACAAAGATGATCCAGGGTCTGGGGGAGTTACCATATGAAAGTAGAGTAATAGAGTTGAACATGTGCTCACTGGATGAGAGGAGTGATGGGGGATGTGATTGAGACCTTCAAGTACATGAGATTAATAAACAGGACAGGCATGGAGGGTTGTTCAAGGGAGGGTGGGGAGGGGCACTTGAGGTCATGAAATGAGATTAGAGGGTGGAAGGTTTAGGAAGGAATTGCGAAGACACTTTTTACAGAGAGGGTGGTGGCAGAGTGGAACACACTACTAGCAGAGGTGGTGGCCTGTAAAACAGTGGTATGCTTCAAGAAGGGCTGGGACAGGGCAAAATGGAGAGTCAAGGGAGGGGGGTGCAGGGAGGGAGGGGCAGCCGCAGAATAGGGTTGCTAGCTACATAATCAAGCAGACTCAATGGACCAAATGGCCTTTTTCTGCTGGCAGTTTCCATATGTTTGAGTGTTTATGGCTAGAGATTTATTGAAAGATTTCATGAGATTTTTTGTTAATTAAATTTTTTGTTAATTAAATTTATGCTCTAATTCACGTATCTGGGGAAGCCACTTTTGATGAGAGCTTCAAAACAATGAAGGCTCTTGAAAGGTTTTGGGTTAAATTTCACACTTTGAAGAATACACCACTGTGTTCACCATTTGCAGCAATTCCTTTGCCGAATTCTGCACAAAAAACTATTACAATATTGTTTTGAAATGAAGGAGTCAGTATAAATGACATGGTTTATTGGCTGAAACAAATGTGCACAGTCCTCGAGGATCCAGAAGCAATCATTGACTCTGAGAATATCGGTACTGGGTGTGTGAAAAATAAGGGTAGTGCTTTCCTCCATGGATGTTGGGATTCAGCTCTTACCCAACAGTTCTTTCTGGGGCAGGATTGGGGTGTTTTGTTCTACACAGAACAACCCAAAACCTGTTATAAATATGGTGGTTCGACTACTCTTTTTAGTAGCATTTGTGACAAAGTTAAATGTAACGTACAGTATGCAGATATTAGAACATACTAGTGCCCATTGTGTTAATGAAAGACAATGTAACCTCTGTGATGAGATAGGACATTCCTTTCAGAGTTGCCCATGGGCGGCCCACAATCAGCCAGATCAAGCTGTTGGTGCAGAAAAAAGATTTATATATTACCTTGACACAACGGTCTAAGTCTGGGGCTAACACCACCAGAGAAACTCACTGTCCTGCCCAAGAGGCATTACACTTGGCTTCTACCCCTGAAATTGGACCTGCTGCTAATGTGGACAGTCACTGCAACCCCAGCCATGTCACACTCACAGGACATGACTCCTGATCTGATGGAAGGGCTGGTTGAGGTACTAGATGGTGAGGTACGCCACATAGCTCAGGCTGGCAGTCCCAGGCTTACAACACCTAACCCTACTGATAGTGACAATATGCTCCCCCTCCCGAGCCTGCCTCCCATGGCAGATGCATAGTAACTAGAAGTAGACAGATTTGATGTCTCCCACATCCTAAAGTGCAAAAAAATGATGTGATACCGGTCACAAACCAATATAAGGTCCTTCAGAACCCTTCTGAGGAGTCAGAACTTGACTTGGACAACTCCTCTTTATGGTCTTCACAACCTGATCCAATGTCTGAAATGGAAGAGTCCAAAGTTTTAGGTAAACAGAAAGAAACTGCTAAGACTATAATGGCATGTAAGTCAAGTAAAGTAGGGAAGAAAACTGTGCCATTGCAGTTCCTACTATTCCCCTCACCATTGTTTCATGGCCTCCACTTTACAGATCCATACTATAAATGTTAATACCATAAAGAATATTAAAAAGAGGGGTGCAGTTTTTTCCCAGTTATTATCCTTACACTCAGAAGTTTACTTTTTACAAGATATTAGATTCCATACCCTTAAGGGCATATCCCTGTCTAAAAAGGCCTGGTGTGCAGGTCTTTTGTTCTGGTCTATAGGGTCTAATATATGTTCAGAGGTAGGTGTTTTATTTCATAACAGGTAAGCCACTGTCCTAAAACTAACCAATTTGGTTCCAGGTAGGATTTTAATCCTATACCCTAAATATCAGCATATATCTACAGATTCATAAATATTTATGCACCTCAAACCAAATCAGATAGGATAGACCTGCTTAAAATGGTACAGCCCTTTCTGTTCTCTTCCATTATATCAGTCAATCAATCAATCAATATTTTATTCATCATCAAAGTATGCATGAATGGGATACTCAGTTGAGCCGAGCTCATTTTCAATGAGTTCCCGGCATAGTGCTCAAAAACATGGACATGAACATGCATAGGCTATGCTTACAACATGCAAAGTCAGGGGATTACCAACTGTACCAGTATTTACATTGAGGTTGCGTATAGTGCTCTTGTTAAGGTTAAAAGAGGTTGCAGCAGATAAGTCTAGAGTGACAAGTCAAAGTTCCGCTGAGTTTGCATGCTTGGTATGTGATAGTAAGAGGGGTGTTGTTTTGGGGTGAGAGCATCAAGGCTTACTGTGGGGCTGAGAAGGACGGTTGCAGTCTTTTGTAGTGTTCCAGGTGCCATTGCCTGAGTTTGCCTATGCTTATGTGTTTGCCTGCCGGTCTGAGGTGGATGGGTAGGGTGTTCCAGAGTTTGGGCCCGTGTAGAGGGCATGTTGCTTACCCACTTCCTGGTGTTTGTTTGGGAGTGTGAATTCTAACCCTACCACTGACCTTAGTGACCCCATAATAGTACTTGTCTGGATGTTACGTGTTATGTAATCTGGCGTTTTTTTCCTGTAGCATTTCTGCATGTATATTATGTGGTGCAAGTTCCTTCTGTCTTCTAGTCTTTGCCAGCCTAATCTGGTACAAAGTCCACACCTGTGTGTTCTGCAGTGGATGCCCAGTATGAAGCAAGAAAATCTGCTGTACATGGCATCCAATTTGACCAAGGCCAGACTGGGACCTCCTGCATACAACAGATCACCATAGTCAAGCATTGGGAGGACTGTCGATTCGACTGTTCTTTTCCTGACTAGAGTGTTGAGTGTCTGATTTTGCATAGTGCTCCTAGACATTTCACCAGGTTTTTTGTTAGATTTTCTATGTGTATGTTCCATCTGCTTGTCTCATCCAGCCACGCTCTCAGGTAGCGATAGCTGTGTACTTGCTGGAGAGTGGCTAGATGTGCTGTTTTGATTGGTAGTGTGCAGTCAGCTGTGTCTCGACCTGTTGTTCTGCTGAAGCACATCACTTGGGTTTTATTAGCATTCAGGGCTAGCTTTGAGTGTAAGTAGAAGTTCTGAAGTTCATCAAAGGCTGATTGTAGCCTGGGTTCAATTTCTTTGATGTCTGTACCTGCCATGTAGAGTACTGTATCGTCCACATAGAGATGGAGTTTGATGAGGGGGTTGGACAGGGTGAGGGTGTTCATGTAGATGTTGAACAGTATAGGTCACAGACTGAACCTTGGGGTACCACTGATACTATTGACATGAAGGAGGACTTTAAACCATTTATGGATACCATTTGTTTACATCCTTTGAGGTACGACCTAAACCAGCTCACTGCGCCACTGGTGACCCCCACGCAATTCAGTCATATTTGGGGGAGATTTTAATTGTGGGCTATCATCCTAGGATAGGAGTAAACACACGAACACGAAGAAGATGTTCTGTGATGTGCACTTTGAGACTAATAAAAACGTGTTCACACATTGCTTGAAGTAACTTTGCTCATGATACATGGGTCAAAAGTGCCAGAGCCAGATTGAAACATAGAAACATAGACAATGTTGGCAGAAAAAGACCACTGGTCCATCCAATCTATGCAGATTTATCCTACTTTATCCTGTGCCCTACTGTCCATATGGGGTTTTCGTCCTCGCCTCCCTGTACTTCCTGCCTTACTGCTAACCCCTTGAACAATCTTACATTCCTTTCTCTTGTTTTCAACCCACCATTCCAGCTAACTAGTTAATCACAGTTTAGCTTGTTATTTCCCCTGTCACCCCTCTCCCTTCTGGTGTACAGCAACTACATGGTTTAGTGCCCTAAACTTGATCCTCATAGGATCTGCCCTGTTGGCTGAGAATAGTTTTGGTTACTCTATGATGCACAGTCTCCAATCTGTCCCTGTCTTTCCTCACGTGAGTACTCCAAAACTGGGCACAGTATTCCAGATGGGGTCTCTCCAGACTGAAAGATGCAGCATATAACTTTCCTATCTCTCTAGCCAATCACAACAGAGCCACTTTTTTTGTTGAGTGACTAGCAGTATAGATTCCCAAACTAGAGAGCTTGGAGATCACAAGAGTCATGAAGACAACTGGCCCAGTGGTGCAGCAGTGGTGCTAAGGTTTGCCACGGCTGGTGACCCAGGTTCGGAAGTGAGCTTGGGTTTCAGGGAGGGGGGAGACAGACAGGATTGAGTATTTGGATTATTCCTCTCTCTTGGAGGGGAGGGAGGAGGGGGTGGCTTGTCAGACCCACTGTCGACAGCCATCAGGTGGTACTTAGTTGTGGTCCAGGCTGAGCTGACACATAAGGGAGGGGCCGCTAGGGAAGTGGAAACAATGTAAAACACATTGTAATGCCCTGATCACTTATCCCTAACCCATGCCACCTCCCAGAAATACTGGACCAGCTCTGGATATGTGTTTGGGGTATGGCCCTCCCCCTCCTGGTCCCACTGTAGGTGGCAATCTGTGGGAGAAATTCAAGTTTGATGAGTCCTGGGGCTTGTAATAGCTGGTCAGGGAGAATGCAGACAGGGCAGATAGCCTGCCAGCATGTCACCTAGAAGAAAAATATGTATAACAAAATGAAAGACTCAAAGAAACAGGTGCCATAAATGAAATGTTTCAACATAAGGAATATTCAAACATAATAATACTTTATTAGACACTTACCTTGAGTACATGCCTGAAAAGAAGCAGTGTGAGAATTTTTGCACAAAGTGACACACAAGACTGGAATATTTCCGAGGTGTTTGTTTGATAAGCAGAAGAGACCTTCCTTAAGTCCTTAGTTAGGTATGTGCTGCTCAAAATGCTTGCCACAGTTTTTGCAGCATGCTCCCTATAGGTAAAAAACGCGAATTATAGTGCGTGATCATAAAACATTATGCCGTTGGTGACTGATTTATACAATGTATCAGACATATTCCTTTATGTAGCCAATCTTTATTATCATCAGGGATTGGACCATGTAAGCATTTCAATGGCAATGATTAAATATGTATTATTGTAAATTGCTTCATTTTCTAATAATAAAGTCTAACTAATAAAGTCTTTACTATGCCACCCTATGTTGTCTCTTGTGTTTATTTTATTCACACCTCTATGCACAAGCAGTCATTAGTGACTTAAAAATCACTGAAAAACTCCATTTTTTCACAATCTCAGCTCAGCTCTGTTCGCCATTGATGTAATTCAAAGACTGATGTCAACGGCAGCGTGAGAGACCGCCTTTCAGAACAGCTGATCCATGGTCTTAAGACCATCAATCACATTCCATCCTGGCTAAAACAAAAGCAAACAAAGAATGCACCATGGGTGGGATATTCAGACTGCGCCAGGCTGTGGTGCAAGCTGGGCGCAGCGCAACTGGGATGTGCCAGGGCGCTGACAGGGTGATATTGAATGGCACTGCGCCATGGCTCAGCACCGTTGAATATCGCTCTGTGTCCACCTGCATTGTGCATGGCGCAGTGGCACTACACCAGCGCAAGTGGCCAGAGAGGGGCAGGAGGATGCGCTAGTGCAAGTGCTGTTGCACTAGGTGCATCAACCGCGATATTCAAAAGTGCACATGCAAATGGGGCCATCATGCATGCAGGTGTGCTGATCCCTGACGACCTACACCTGGCGCCCTGCCAGGCTGCAGCCGTCGGGGACCAATGCCCACTGCACAAGTGGCAAAGTGCTCCACTGCCCGATTGCAGGCATATGTAGTACATTAAAAGGTCCAATATCCCTGGTGGTCCAGTGGACCACTTCCAGCCTGATCACGGGCATATGTATTACAAGAAAAGGTCTAATATCCCTGGTGGTCCAGTGGATCGAATCCAGCCTGATCGTGGACGTAGGTTTTAAAATAACATATACCAATCCATCCCTGGTGGTCCAGCGGTACCCCCTCCCACCCACCCACTGAGCCCTACCGCCCGCTCATCGTGATGGGTGGCAGCTCCCACCCACAAGCTGCCCCTGCACTGACTGACTGCGATAGTAGAGCTGCACGCCATTGGTTCACAGCGGGGCCTATGGGCATGCAGACCGTACCGTACTACACAGTCCAGAAATGTGAATGGATCCTTTATGTACTGACACTTGAAAAATAGGTGCTTCTGGGTTTCAGAAGAAGTAATAAATATTCTCAGAGGGGAGAAACGTTCATTCATACTTTTAAGTTATCTTTAATGCCTAGTTTCCCATGACAAGGAGGCAAGATTACATTTGATGCTTTAGGTTGTATTCTGGGATCAGTGAGGTGTAAAAGAGTTTTCGGGTGGTATTGTACTCGAGCATCCCCAAAATCTAGTTGAGCTGCAAAGCCTTTACTTTGAATTGTTTTATATAATAATACTCTAGTACATTCAATAAAATTAACAGGCAACAGCTTCCATTTCTTATTTCTTCTATTAGGCTATTCCTATAAGGAAGAAGCAATATTGATTGCCTTAATGTAGTAATTCCCTGCTCCCAACTTAGCATAAGTGGTTGCAACCACACCTGTGTCCATTGTACTCACACTTCCCACTTATTGGCGCAGTGTGGCGTAATGTTAATAAATGGAAATACACTACAAATGAAGGCGAGTTGGTGGATTAAATTTAGGCCGCCTGATGTTACTGGCAAAAGTACTACATTTCTTCTTGTGGGTTTAGGCAACTGCCCGACACCAACTGGAAAAAAAAGACTAAAAATGTTTGTGTCATGCTGCTGGGGAGGAAAAACTACACTCAGTAGAGTGAACAGTGAAAGCAAAAAGGTTTTAATTAACAGACCCTTTCTTCTCATTGGACTGTTGCCAGGTTTTCCGTTGTACAATCTTAGTATCCCACTCTTCTAGCTTTTC
The DNA here is from genome assembly GCA_016271365.2 of Neoceratodus forsteri. Classification (NCBI taxonomy): domain Eukaryota; kingdom Metazoa; phylum Chordata; order Ceratodontiformes; family Ceratodontidae; genus Neoceratodus; species Neoceratodus forsteri. The sequence continues at coordinate 745,140,723 of CM057449.1, forward strand.
TGACCAATTAAGTGTGGCCATATCACCATGTTCAAATTTTACACTCGTTTTTTTTTTAACCTCAGTAGATTTCTATTGTTTTGAAGAAATATAACAGGGTCTGACATATTCGGATCATACACCAAACACAATTTCAGATCATAATCCTCAGCAGAGCTAACAAAACTAACATAAGTACACTTGCACCAAGAAATCAGAGCCATAATACTATAAACAATAGTCCATAAATGCCGAAGTCCATAAAATCATTTTTTAGTTCAATGTTTTTCTTGCTTCCCTCTCCCTAGGTATGGGATAGTCCCTTCATAAGTTAACCTTTATTTCCACATACAACTATATCGTGATCTGAAAACTTATCATAAAAAGAACTATAATTAACAGTTCAAAATACAATAAAAGATCAAGATAGACTGTTGTGAGACTGCTATCCCAGCCAGATTATTTAAGTGTATTTGGCCTGGGTTTAAAGAGGCCAAGTAACTACAAGGATGCTGTCACATCACAGAACCTCACCCAGCTTGTTACCACCCCCACCAGATGCAATTACAGGACAGGGTTGCGAACACTTCTGGACTGGATCCTAACTAATCACCCTGAATGAATCTCAAAAGTCTCAGTGCTCCCTGATGGGATCAGTGATCACTCACCAGTCACATGTACCTGGACAAACAAATTCATTAAGCCCCCTCCTAAAATAATCCACACCAGAGTGTTAAAGCAGGGGTACCTTGAGCTACTAAAGACACACCTAAGCCACCTGGACTGGACACCAATCGACTCTGCCATTGATGTAAACCAAGCCTTAGACCTTTTCATCAGCCACTTCACTGCGGCCTGCAATATCTTTGCACCTGTCAAAAAGCTGAAGGTCAGGGGCAGAGCTAACCCTTGGATAACCCCGATCTAATCACTTTACTCAAACATAGGGATCATCTCTGGCACTATGCCCATGCAACATCCAAACCTGGGGATATTCATAAATATAAAGCTGCCAGAAATGAGTGCACGCGGGCAGTTAGGAGAGCCAAAAGCAAATACTTCAAGGAAACTCTCTCCAACTCCTGGGGTGATGGAAAAAAATTTTTGAGCAACTTGAAAGACCTTACAGGCAAGGACCCTAAGTCACCACCCACCATGCTAAACATAAATGGAACACCAACAACTGACCTGTACACCATCACCAACACCTTTAACAATGCGTTCTCCAACTTGGGTAGTGTCCTCCCTTCTAATTTCTTTGATGCCCCGTCTGGTAGTAACCCTCCTGCAACTACTCCGCTCCTACACCCTGCGCCACAATTCTACTTCAAGGAGATCCTAGTGCATGAAGCCAGAACTTATATTTGGAAGGCCATTCACAATGCAGGCTACAGCGGTGACTCCCTTGACCTGAAGTTGTTAGCACTTGTCCTTGAAGAAGTCCTTGAACCCTTGACAAAGGTCCTCAATCTGTCACTAAGGATGCCCAGTTCCCATCTCACTGGAAACAGGTGACCATCACACCGGTACACAAAAGTGGAGACAAATCACTGCACTCCAACTACAGACCTATCTCCATCCTCCCTCCATTGTCTAAGGCCCTGGAGCGCATCGCCTCAGACCAGTTAGTCAAGTACCTGGAAAAATACAACATCCAGTGTCCTGAGCAACATGGTTTCCAAAAAGGGCACAGTACCACCACTGCACTATTAGAATTCACAGGCTTCATCCATACCACACTTGATCAAGGAAACTGTGTAGGGGCTGTATTCATCGACCTTACGAAAGCCTTTGATACTGTGAACCACCCACTCCTACTCAAGCAATTATCAGACATTGGGCTGTCCAATGAAGCACTGCTCTGGTTTTCAAGCTACCTTGGAGAGAGGGTCCAGCGGGTTAGGATTGCCGTGTTACCGCTGGAAGAAAAGCCAGTCCTTTCAGGGTCCCACAGGGTCCATCCTGGGGCCACTACTCTTCAGCCTCTTCCTCAACGACCTTCCCAGTGTCTGCCACCAGAAATTACTGCTCTATGCCGATGACGCTGTCATGTTCACCAACCACCAAAACGCAGAGCTCCTCGAGAAACAATTACATCTTGAATTCATGCGCATCGAAGAATGGTTCAAGTCACACAAACTGGTCATGAACTACAGCAAAACAAAGGTTATGATCTTCTACAACGCCAGGTGCAAGTACAAATCCCATGACCTCACCATCCTAAACCAAACAGGGACCTTACTTGAACACGTTCCTGATTTTAAATACCTAGGTGTCACATTGGACAGCTCACTGTCCTACCATCGGCACATAGATTCTGTCGCCAAAGCCACCAACATCCGTATAGGCCTGCTCTTCAGGCACAAACACTGCATGACTCCGGACACTCTCCGGTTAGCTATCAACAGCTCTGTCACCTCCATCATCGATTACGGGCTAGCAATTTATGGCTCTGCCTCCGCCTCTGGCTCTGCCTCCGCCTCTGCCCTCCGCAGAATTACAGTTGCACTCAACAAAGCATGCAGGCTGCTAACTGGGGCTGATCGACTCACACACACTTGTGACCTGTACACTCGGGCAGGATGGCTACCTCTCATCAGCCGGATACAGTATCAAACCTGCCTCTTAGCCAAAAAAGTCCTTCTCGGGGTCATGCCCCCAAGCATTGAAAAGCTACTTATTGACCACCACAGCACCCAGAGAACTAGAAGTTCACAACAACTAACCTTCCTTGTCCCCAGATGCCGGACTACCATGGGCCAGAGGACCTTTGCCCACAGAGCACCACAGTGGTACAATACTCTCAACAAAGAAACTCTTACTGCTACTGCTCTTGGCCCTTTTAAGAGACAACTCCAGCTTCATCTAATTTCAACTAGTCGTTGTGACTGTCTCACCTAATTGGGGGCCCACCGTTCACTGCCCTCCACTTCAGTCTTGAACGCTATCTCTCCCCTCCTTGCCTCTTTCTACCTGCCTACCCCCTTGCCCCCTCTCCCTTTCCTCCCCCGGGGCATTTCCTGACTTCTATCCCTCCTCTCCCTTCCCTTTAGAGCTCTTACCCTCACCCTCTACCCTCCGACAATGGCCTTCCTGCCTGCATACCCCTTCCTCTCACCTGCAGCGCTTATTTCCAAGATTGCCCTTGGCTGGTTATGTCATGCTACCTAACATTTGGCACATTTTGAATTACTGGAATTTCCTAAGCCTCAGTCTCTTACTTCTTGTTATTGTGTAACTATGTATTATTATGTTGACCTTTGTGTGTATGTATACCCCCCATTCCTTCGACGTGGAACCTTTGTAAACGAGCAGTTCCTGCTCAAAGGTATTTGTAATCCTAGATTTCAATAAAATAAAAATAAAAAAAAAAAGAATATTTCCTACTTTTAAGATTTATTTATGACTGACCCAGATATTGCTGAATATATGGAAAACACTTTCAAAACTTTTATTCCAGGTTCCTTGTTTTCCAGGAACATGCATATAACATTCATATAAGCAGCCACTTTTACTGGATGAGAAACTCCGAGGATCTGCAATCCTGTTTATATCTTGACTATGGGTAATATTTTTTAACACCAGAGCCAGACCAAATATCTATAGAAGTGGGCTAAGGAGACAGTCTTGTCTGACCCCCCCTCTTAAGACTGATATTAGCACCCAAGTTATTATTCAAGGAAGCAATTATCAAAGCTTGTGTATACATAATTTTATCTAGTTAATGAACTGTGACAGTATTCCATAATGCTTAAGAACTGCTAACAGGTAGGAGAGGCCAACTTTATCAAATGCCTTTTCTTGATCAATAGTGAGCACAAACTCATCCAACTGTCCCTGCTGTTCTTGTGATACCATTTCTCTTAAGAATATAAAAATATCATGCATACTTCTTCCTGGTAGGGAGCATGTCTGGTAGTCTGACATCAGAGTTTTTGCTGACACAGAAAGTCTTTTACATATAATCTTCATTAGTATTTTTAAATCAATTTTAAGGAGGCAAAGTGGATGCCAGTTACATAGATCATGCGGATCTCCCTTCTTTGAAAAGAGACATTTGCAGGGCTTTATGAAAATCTGAGAGAACTGTACCATTTTGAAAAAGATCATTGTATACTATGGCCGGGATATTCAAAACAGTTGTGCATAGTGCAACCGAGTTGCGCCGGTGAAAGTGCGGACTTGGGCCAAGGAGCGATATTCAGCGGGAGCCATTGTGCAGTGCAATCCTCATTGCGCCAATGCACAACTATAATGAATGCATGTGCAAGAGCAGGAGGCGTGCCCATGAATATTCGGTGCAGTGCAATATTGAACCGTGGAACCACGGTCTGGCTGGGTGGCAGGACACAGAGGGTGGTGGTAAATGGCTGTCACTCCACAGCGGGAAGAGTGACCAGTGGGGTACCACAGGGATCAGTCCTGGGAACGGTCCTATTCAACATCTTCATCAGTGACATTGCGCAGGACCTAGAAGGCAGAATTTCACTGTTCGCTGATGACACAAAGCTCTGTAACAGAGTAGACACACCAGAGGGTGTAGACAGAATGAGAAGGGACCTGCAGAATCTTGAAGAATGGTCAGGGGTTTGGCAGTTGAAATTCAATGCAAGGAAGTGCAAGATAATGCATATGGAGCACAAAAACCCTGGCACAATATATCAGTTGGGGGATGAGGATATATCATGCACCAAGCAGGAAGGGGATCTTGGAGTTATCATCTCTGATGACCTCAAGGTAGGGAAACAGTGTGACAAGGCAGCAGGTAAAGCAAATAGGATGCTGGGATGTATAGGCAGGGCATCACCAGCAGGAAAAGGAGGTCATAATTCCACTATACAAGGCACTAGTGAGGCCCCACCTGGAGTACAGTGTACAGTTCTGGAGACCATAACTACGTAAGGACATAGACAGGGTAGAGAAGGTTCAGAGGAGGGCAACAAAGATGGTGCATGGATTGCATCACAAGTCCTATGAAGACAGGTTGAAGGAACAGAACATGTACTCCGTGGAGGAGAGGAGGGAGAGAGGGGATATGATAGAGAATACAAGTATCTTACAGGGAGGAACAGGGTGCAGGAATACACTATTTTTAAGCGAAAAAGATGTTCCAGGACTAGAGGGCATGGGATGAAGATGGAGGGAGGATGATTCAGAGGAAACATGAGGAAGAATTTCTTCACAGAACGGGTGGTGGACAAGTGGAACACCCTGCTAGAGGAGGTGGTGGGGGCTGAAACAATCATGGGATTTAAGAATGCATGGGATAGACATAAAGGAATTCTGGAGGTCAGGGGTAAGGGGCAACAGACTTCTAGGAAAACATAAACTGAACTTACAAGCTCAAATGGGCAGACTGGGTGGGCCATAGAGCCTTATCTGCCGACACTGTCTATGTATCTATGTACCTATGTAACCATGGCGCAAGTGCGGAGCAAATCCTGGATGCACCGAGCAGACTTGAGCCTATAAATACAGGACACAAACACATAGACAGCACTTGTACCAGGTGAGAGGGAGAGAGAGAGAGAGAGAGAGTGGAAAGAGGTGTTGGACAGGCAGACAAACAGACAGAAAAAGGGAGACAGACCCAGTGAGTGACAGAGAGACTGTCACAGGCAGCCACAGGGGTAGAGGGACAGAGGTGGTAGTAGAGAGTGAGCCAGTGGCTGAGAGAGCGAGAGGGAAAGGCAGGCACAGTGCCATGGAGTGCACCAGGGTGGCATACAGCCCACAGCAGCTGACTGCCCAAGGGGAGACAGGACATCAGGGGCCACAGATAGTGTGCCCTTCCTAATGGAGGCCATAATGAGGGGTGTGAGGGGGCAGGAAGAACAGCGACGTGGCCATGAAAGGGCCTGTCTGTGGTACACCCGGAACAGATGGTACCGTGCCTGCACCACCTTTGAGAACTACACAGATACAGAGATTGTGGGATGGTACTGCCTGAACAGGGCCATTCTGAGGCAGCTGTGTGAGCTGTGCAGTGAGGAGATGCAGGCAGCCACAAGACGGGGTCACGCTATGTCTGTGGATACAAAAGTGACAGCTGTCATGTGCCTGCTCACCACGGGCACATTCCAGAGACCAACAGGGGACACCACAGGCATAACCCAGTCAGCCACATCATGCCTCCTCACACAATTCCTCAACACTCTGCTGCCACATGCTTCAAAATACATCCACTTCCCCAGCACACAGGTAGAGTATACAGCAACCATGCCAGACATCCACAGGGTAGCACGCATGGCTGGCATGCTTGGGGCCATTGACTGCACCCATGTGGGCATCTGCACACCACCTGGCCCTGAGGTTGTGGCCTATATGAAATCGAAGGGGTTCCCAAGTGTGAACTGCCAGGTGGTGTGTGATGCCAAGGGGCACTTCACCAATGTCTGTGCCACACACTCTGGGAGTGCACATGATGCATTCATCTGGCACAGATCTGCACTGTGCCACAAGTTTGAGCGAGGGGACATCCCCATGGGCCACCTAGTGTGTGAACATGGCATGGGCAAGGGGTGCCGGACAGAGCAGGCCATGGGATGGGGGAGGGCAGGGTGGGTGTGCTGGCGAGGGCGCCAGGGACAGACAAGAGGCACATGGCATCATCATCTCAGTGGTAGGGAAAATGGTGAAATCACTTCTGAAGGAAAGAATTGTTGAGTATCTAGAGGCCAGTGGGGCACAGGACCCAAGGCAGCATGGATTCACAGCGGGAAGATCATGCCAGACAAATCTGATAGATTTCTTTGACTGGGTGACCAAAGTAGTAGATCAGGGAGGGGCTGTGGACATGATCAACCTAGACTTTAGCAAGGCATTTGACACAGTCCCACATAAAAGATGAATATACAAGTTAGCCAGCCTGGGAGTGGGTCCCAAGACGACAGCCTGGAATTGGCTGGAGAATAGGACACAGAGAGTAATAGTAAATGGAGTCCACTCTGAAGAAAGGGGGGTTACTAGTGGGGTACTGCAGGGTTCAGTACTGGGACCAGTCCTCTTTAATGTCTTTATTAAGTGACATTGCAGAGGGACCGGAAGGAAAAGTATGTCTCTTTGCAGACGACACAAAGATCTGCAACAGGGTTGATACAGAAGGTGGGGTGGAGAGGATGCAAAGGGACTTGGCAAGGTTGGAGGAATGGTCAAATGTATGGCAGCTTAGATTCAAGGCAAAGAAGTGCAAAGTAATGCACCTGGGAAACAAAAATCCAGAGAAAGAGTACACAATGGGTGGTGAGATGATAACAACAACAGAAATGGAAAAGGACCTGGGGGTAGTCATATCAGATGACCTTAAGGTTAGCAAGCAATGTGAGAAGGCAGTAAGGAGGGCTGGGGGATACTGGGATGCATAGGGAGAGGCATCACCAGTAGAAAACAGGAAGTTGTTATCCCTCTTTACAGACAGTTGATGAGACCCCATCTGGAGTTCTGTGTCCAGTTCTGAAGACCCCATCTCCACAAGGTCATAGACAGGATGGAGGCTGTCCAGAGGAGGGCAACTAAAATGGTGCAGGGTCTGCACCAGAAGACATACGAAGAGAGATTAAAGAAGCCTAATATGTACAGTATACACTCAAGGAAAGGGGGGGGGGGGACATGATAGAAACTTTCAAGTTCATCAAGGGAATCAACAGAGTTCAAGAGGGTAGCATCTTTCAGAAAAAGAGAAGTGCAAGAACAAGAGGGCACAATTTGAAGATAGAGGGGGGACAGCTCAAAGGTAATGTGAGGAAGTATTTTTTCACAGAAAGGGTTGTGGATACTTGGAACAGCCTTCCTGAGGAAGTAGTGGACTCAAAAACAGTGGGGGGATTCAAGAATGCATGGGACAGACATAAGGCAATTCTAGTGGGGGGTAGGAGGAAGTAGGCTGTTGGTTAACTAGAATCTGCAGCCTATACATTAGGTAGGGAAATGGGCAGACTAGGTGGGCAAAGCGGTCCTTATCTACTGTCAAATTCTAGTTTCTAAGGGGCACAGCAAAGAAGGACACAAAGCTAACCATGTCATTATCCACACAGGAGACAGCGCCTATCCACTGAGGCCCTGGCTGCTCACCCCCTATTGGCACCCGTCATCCCCAGCAGAGAAACTCTACAATGAGGCACATGCCAGCACTTGAAACATCATTGAGCGTGTATTTAGGATGCTGAAGGCATGGTTCCATTGTCTAGACAGGTCTGGCGGTGCCCTACAATACAGCCCACTGAAAGCCTAAGGACTATTCCTGGCCTGCTGCATACTGCACAACATGGCCATTGACCATGGGATAGCAGTCGAGGATGATGAGGGTGAAAGTAGTGGGGACGATGAGGGCAATGGGCTGGAGGGTGGTGGACATGGAGGGATCCCCGGCTGCAAAGAATGGCACGGCAGCATCGAGACACCATTGCACAGGAGCACTATGGTGCACACAGGTAGGTGGTGCCAAACCCATGCACTGGCCACACACACAGATACAGCACACAGGCAGGGGCGTGCATGACAATGGGCATGCACACACAGAGGCGTGGTGCAGGGGTAGGGGAGTCAGTGGCACACATCCACACACAACTGCACACAGCAGCAAACAGCAACACACACACACACACACACCCACGCGCCAAGGCGCTGGCTAGTTGTGGGGATCAGATGCATTGCACCAGTGCACAGGCACAACTGGTGCAGAACTGGTCTCATCACACCCATGCCACACGGGCCAGTGGCTGGGCTGGCACGCACACAGGCAGCATGCGGCACGACACACATGTGCCACACCAGTGGTATGCACACACATACACACACACACACCGCCCATGTATGCACAGGGCAGCGGTTGCAGACTGCTGTCAGGGTGGCATACACATCAGGGCCACGGCACGGAACCACGGCCACTGCAGCCATGGGGGTGGCCACACTGGGGCAGATCGACAAGCACAGGCTGCTCATCAGCCACAGGGGGTGTTTGCAACTGCCCCCCAGGGGTTGTACTGCGTGACCGTGACCGGGTCCGCACAGGGGTGTGTAGGGGCCCAAACAGGCCCGCCCCAGGCATGCCTGGGATGCCAACAGCAGAGCCCAGCATCGACAGGAAGGGTGTCATCCGACGCCGGGTTCGTGGGGTAGACAGTGCACTAGGTGTTATTCATGGTGGCCAGCCATGTCCTGAGACAGTCAGCAGTGCAAGGCCATCCGTGATCACATTGGCTATGTGATCTTGGGATTTGGTCATGTCCTCTCGCAAGCGCTGTATAGCTGCCAGGAGCTGCGCAGTGTCCCTCTTGCGCTGTTCAGCCACCTGGCACACCTACACATGCAGTGCATGCACCCCAGTGGCAAGCAACAGCTGTTGCTCCATGGTGGCCCACAACAAATGGGTGTGCTCTGCCAATGGGTCAGCACCCAGGGGAACCTGGGCGGGGCACCGACCCTCCTGCGGTGAATGACCATGCTGCACAGCCCCCCGCTCAGGTGGACGCTGCACAGTGGGGTCCCCATGGGGTAAGTCCCTATCAGGCACCCCGGCAGTAGACCCCTCGTCCGGCTGCCCTGTGGCCCAGGTTGCCTGCTGCCTGCTGCCATTGCCCATCTGACCACTGAACGCTGCCCAGTGCCTGCGCGGCCGCACCACCACCACCATCACCACCACTACATAGCACTTCTGTGGCAGTGCATACGGCAGCACCTGCAGTAGTGGTGGGCAGCTGTCCCACTGCTGTCAGGCCACTGGGTGCACTGCCTGTGATGGTATCTGGTATAGGCATCTCCCCCCACAACACCACGCATGCTGTCCAGGATTATGGTCATGTCGTCATCGGTGTCAGACCCTGCCCCAATCTGTGTCTCCATGCAGAGGATGCCGAGATTGGCATCCTGTAGAAACACATTCAGGGCCTTGTCTGACCCTGTGCCCAGGACATCTGGCTGGACAGTGGTGGTGTGCTGCAGCCAATCAGGCCCCCGGATGCCCTGGAGGTGGGTGGCTGGTCCTCCAGGGCTGGGCTTGCCTCCACGGCTGCTGCTGGAGCCCCATCCTCTGCATGCAGGTGTGCTGGTGCTGAAAGAGAAAACAGATGTGTCAGTGATGCAAGGCCTCCATTCCCCCCCAAAGGCCCCTACCCCCCCCAACACAGCCACTTCATGCTGTGCATGCCCAACATACATACCATGCAGTGATGGGCTGCAACCCATCTGGAATCCTCCACCTGGCATACCCTCCACAGTGCTGCGATGCATGGTGGCTGCCACTAACTCCTCCTGCACCGTGAGCTGTGGTGCATCAGCAGGCCCCCCTCTGGTGGCTTTCCGGGCTGCACAGGTAGCCGCCACCTTCTCTTTGATGCGCTGCTTATCATTGCCAACCATCGTGTGGCATTCCTGCACTGACTGCTAGCGGCTGCTCTGCTGGTTGACACATGCTGCCACCTCCTTTCAGGCCCCAGCCCTGGCCTGTGGTATGCCCATGGCACCACTCAACAGTGGCTCCCTGTCAAGGTAGGCCTCAAAAAGGGCTCTGCCTTTGTGAAATTGGGCCTGTGTTTGCGAGTAGACCCATGCTCCTCACCCTCCTCACGTTCCAACATGTTGCTACCTGTGGACATGGACAGCACAGTGTGTCAGTGTCAGCAGCACCCTACTCCATCCCCCCTGCTGTGCTGGCTGGGCTCAGTGTACCCCAGCAACATGCACAACTTACCTCAGATGGTTGCAGTACTGGTCCATGGCCTGTTTCAGTCCATGGCGCTTTTATAGCGCAATGCATGCAAATGAGCATTGGTGCAGCGGTAATGACATGCTAATTTCCCCTGTACGCCACACATCGGCTGATGAGCTCATTAGCATGTGGCAGCTGAATATCGCAAATTTGCTCCATGCGCAATGAGATTGCTCCGGAACAAGTCGCAGCGCAATGCCCAGGCATGCATACTGTACAGGACCGCAGTGCGCATGCACCAGTTGGTGTGCTCCCACCTATTGTGCACTGTGCTCCCACTGCACAATAGGGACCATGGTGCACGTTGCACCATGCCTGCTATTGTGCATTGGTGCATTGTCCGGCGGCCAACCCGACCCCTAGTGTGACCCCTGACCCCTTGTCACTCCCCTGCCCCATGCCAGTCTAGCCACGCCCATATCGCACATCTTCAGCATTGCGCGATGGGCGGACACAGCTCATGCATCCTCGAAGCATGCATCTGGTGCATGTTGTGCATACGTGTGCCTCCGGCCACCATTTTGCTTCCCCACATTGCGGTTGGCTCTGTGGCACAGCATGGTGTTCGGTGGGCAATGAACTGGTCACAGGTGGAGCTTGTGAATCTGGTAGCATGCGTACAGCCACATGCCCCACAGCTATTTGGCCAGGTGCCTCTGCAGCAGCCAAGGGCTGATGTCTGGCAGGGGACTGCTGCCAGACTGAAGCAATGCACTGGAGTGCCTCAGACTGGGGAGCAATGTCTCCACAGATATGGGGACCTTGTGTGGTGGGACCCAGAGCACCTGCGACAGCTGCAGGCACTCGCCCAGCCAGGGGCATTGCCATGGCCAGGTAAGTTAGCCCATTATGCATGTGTGCCCTAGTGCTGTACTGTGGTGTTGGCTAGGCTGCCTGGCATGCACTGCAGAGGGTACACTATCTTTGTGCACCTTGTAGAGTGGCATTGCCAGCTGCAGCTTGCGTTGCGAAACAGCTGTGCAGGACGTGTTAGCCAGAGGCACACCCTGTGCACAGGGGTGGGGGTAGTGGGCACATGCTGTGGATGATTCCTGATGTGTACCTGTCTTTGTTCCATTCCCATGACCTGAGGAGCGCCATCATGCAAGGGCAGCAGGAGTGGTGGGAGCAGCGCAACTGGCTGCAGCAGGCCACAGAGGTGGTGTGGGAGCAGGACTGGCACCAGCGGGGCTGCAGAGGGAAGGTAAGCACTGTTTTGGTCCTGTGCACTTTACAGGGGGGTTGGCAGAGGAGTGGGTGCGGGCATGGCCACCTGTGCCATGTGCCATGGCAGCTGTGTGTGTTGCACTGTGCATGGTGCATGCCACTGTGGAGTGGCCATTGCACACATTTGCCAGCTGTTGGTGGGGTGGGTGTGCGCCTGACTGACACTGGTGTTGCTGTGGTGCTGCTGGTGCACTGTGCCATGTGGCTGTCACTGCGCAATCAGGTAGCATGCCGAGTTGCTGGCAGGTGTTGGACTACCCCCTGTGGGTGACTGGGGTGGCCACTCCAGGGGTGTGTGTTCCCACTGCCCATTGCGCACAGCAGGTGGGCATGGTAACTTGGGACATTGCACTGATCACCTGTCCTGTCCCTTGTCATAGGTGTCCAGCCGAGGAGACGGATGTCATTGTACTGCAGGCTGCTCTGCCAGTTGATACTGATAACGTCCACCACCATTGAGGCAGTCATGCAGGTGCGCCGACTGTTGCTGGCAGACCAGAGGCAGAGAGGGCACCAAGGAGTGGCAGGGCATGGCCACCGTTAGTTTATGCCCCAGCATTCCCCTGTTTCCCCAGCTGTACCTTCCCCATCTGTCCCCCTTCCCACTGTACAGTCCCTGTTCCCTGTCCCCTTCCCTCACTTTCCTACCCTTTTCCACCCTCTTGTTCATGTAAATAGTTTTCTTGTTAAATATATATTTTTAACATACCTGCCTGTGTCAGTGTCTTCTTTGCAGGTGGTGTGAGGAGCCGTGCTGCAGTGGCACGGTGTATGTCCATGTGGTGTGTGTGTGTGTCGTGCATCTGCAGTTCACTGCTGTGTGCTGTGGTGTGTCCCACTGTGGTGGTGTACTACCCGTTGGTCGGTGGCTGTACCTTGGGGTGCCCATGGTGTTGTGTGGCATGTGTGTGCTTGGCTGCATGGTCCTGAGTATGGCTTGCTCAGGTCTGGCAGGGTGGGGCACGGCCTGAGGCCTGTGGGGGGGAATCCATTGATGGCCTTCATTGGCCATTGGTGCCACCTGTTGCCTGCTATCTGTGCCACTACTGTGTTCCAGGGTGGGGTGTCTGGGTGCCTGTGTGTGCCCTGCTGGTGGTGGCCACCTGTGGCCTAACACTGTGCTTCCCTGGCACCGTCCCTGGTCTGTTCCTGTGCTGTGTCCCCCTCTGTTGCTCTGCTGCTCTGCTCCCAAAGTTGCCTGGGGCTTCTCTTTCTGCGCCATGGTGCAGGTCTGTTTGCGCCATGGTGCACCTCTGTTTTCACCATGGCACATCTCTGCCATATTCAGCTGGGTTGCCCTGGCGCAGTTCGGCATGTGCAACCTCTGAACATGGCGCTTATTACACCATAGCGCATCGGATTTGTGCTGCGCCAGACTTGCACAAGCCTTTGGTGCATTTCTGAATATCTGGCCCCATGGGTATAGAGTTAGAAAAAATGCATTGCAGCTTTAATAATGCAGAAGTAAGACCAAAGCCCAGGGGCAGTCTTGTTACTTAATTTTGTGATATCCCATTGAACTTCCTCACAGAAATGGGTTTTATTGGGCGTCCCGGTGGTGCAGAGGGCTACGTTGCTGGATGCCTTACTTCTTGTCATGCTGGTGATACAGGTTCGGATATGGACTCGGGTTGTTGGGGAGCCAGCACAGGGGGAAGGGTGAGAGCAGGATTGAGCAGCCATGGGGCAGTTCTCCTCTCTCAGGGTGGTCATCACTCCCCAGTAGTTTTGCTGCCACCAGGTGGCGGTCCAGTGCCTGGAATAGGTGGGAGGGAGTGGCAAGTCACAGGAGTGTGTCTTGAGCTGCGGCGTACGCAAGCCTCCACATGCACACGTGGCAGAGAATGAGGATGGTCAAAAAATGGGGAAAAATATGGGGCATAAAATACATATGTATGTAAAAAAAATGGGTTTTATTACATTTTGGGCTACTCTGTTGAAGACCCTAAATTGTCTACATCCCTGTAAAAATGCATGTATACAGTATCTCCCAAAATTGGAGCAGTGGTACCAAACATGTACTGTATGTACTGTGTGTATTAACTATATCCAGCATCTGTTCAGAGTCTCTGATCACCTCTCCTATAACTTTAAGCAAACCAGTGAAAACATGTTTCTTAACTCTCACTTTACAGCTTTTGTAAATGTTACCTGTCACAATATGACCGTGGGTACCATATTTATGCTCTAATAGTAGTAGCTCTATCATACTTGGGCTGGCAGTATAGCTCTGGAGGTTTTAGGAACAAGGTATGAACAAGTTTGGTACATCCAGCCGACCAGACCGGAGTCTGATTCTCACAACCTCCACTTGCATACTGTGTGACTCTGAGCAAGTCACTTAACCACCCAGTGCTCCCAGGTCGCCCCTGAAAACAGGCACTTGTGCCTAGTGGGCCTTAACCGGTTACCAAAGACTAAAATAAAATAAAAAAAAATAAATACTGCTGTGACTTCATATCATTCTTTATATTATGTATCTGCTCAGTCAATTCATTTGGTCCAGTTCCTGTTTGAGATAATAAATATGATAGCTGATGCCTTAAATCTAAGTATTTTTCAACTTTTTCATTAGATACCTGAAGGAAAAAAGTTTTGAAATCCCTTTTTAAAGTCCTCCCACCAAATAGAGGGGGGAATCATACATACACATTACTCATTCTCTAGCTTGCAAAAGGCAGTTTAATGAGGGTTCGTTGTCTGCTAAAATGGAATTATTTATAACACTATACTGTGTTACTGGAAGCAATGCTAGGCTGTGAACCAAAAGATAAAGCAGCAAAGCATGATCCGAATTTCCTGATGGGGTCAAAGTGTCAGACTGGACATTGAAGTTTTGTGAAACAAAGAAAAAGTTAGTTCTTGTGGCAAGGGTGTTCCTATAATATGTATATCCTGCAGATGCATGCCGAGTTCAGTATGCATCTTGTAATCTACATCTGTTATCATTTAAAAAAAATTGGAGTCACAGTACATTTTCTCAGTTCTTGACCCGCTATCATCTTTGGACACAACACAACTGAAATATCCCACCAGTACTACAAGCTTGCTTGTAAAAGATAGGGATGGCGTTGCTGAACAAATCAACCCTAGGATTTTTGGTCTGGGGAGCATAAATATTGATTAATCTTTATTTGGAGTTTTCTAACTCCACATCCAGTAGCAATGCCCTCCCTGGACATATCTCTAGCAGTCTTGTGACCTCAACTTTCATAGTAAAAACAGATTTTGCTACCCTGTCCCACCTATCAGTCCAAAAGACCAGTAAGATGAATCCCAGTAACGTGATCTTTTTGCCATATTTATCTCATGATTTGAACCCAGTTTAGTTTCCAGTAAAAACTGCACATCCAGGGCCAGATCCTTAAGGACGGAACATCTTAGGAGTCTCCCTCTCCAAATTTGATGATCCAGATGGGGTGGGCAGAATGAGAAGAGATCTGGATAAACTAGCAGAATGGTCAGAAGAGTGGCAACTGGGATTTAATGCAAAGAAGTGCAAAATCATGCACATAGGGAAGAGAAACCCTGAAGCCACCTATAGGCTGGGAGGGGAGTTGCTAGCAGTCACAAAGGAAGAAAGAGACTTGGGCATCATCATCACTGATGACCTAAAATCATCCAAGCAGACCTCTAAAGCAGTAGGTAAGGCTAGGGGTGTTAGGGTGTATTAGTAGGGGTATCACAAGTTGTAAGAGGGAGGTATTAATCCCTCTGTACAAGACACTGGTTAGGCCCCATCTGGAGTACTGCGTGCAGTATTGGAGGCCACACCTTCACAAGGACATTAACCAAATTGAGGCAGTCCAGAGAAGGGCAACCAAAATGGTGCAGGGACTGCATCAGAAGACATATGAGGACAGATTAACGGAGCTCAATATGTATACCCTTGAGCAAAGGAGGGAGAGAGGTGATATGATCGAGGCATTCAAACACCTTAAGGGCATAAACAAGGTAGAAAGAGTCTAACATGTTTAAATATAAGAAAAATAGCAGGACAAGAGGACACAGCATGAGATTAGAGGGAGGCCAATTAAGGGGAATGTGAGAATTATTTTTCACAGAAAGGTGGTGGATGCATGGAATGGCTTACCACAAGAAGTGGTGGTATGAATACAGTGCAGGGCTTCAGACAGGCATGGGATAGGCATAAGGAGCAATACAAATGACTATGAATAGATAGGCCACTGATAGAGCAAAGGCCGATGGCACATTTATAAGGTAGAAAAAGAAATGGGCAGACTGGATAGGCCTTGAGGTCCTTATCTGCCGTCAACTTCTATGTTTCCATGTTTCTATGTTTCTATGTTTCCCTCTTCGGGGCTTTAATACCATTGACATTTAATGAGGCCATTTTAAGTTGTACTAGAGAGGACATAGATTTGTGTTAAAAAATTGGGGATGATATAATCATTTGCCATTAGTAGTATGACTGTTTCTTCTTCATGAGTACATCTGATTCTTTCATTGTTTTGTGCTGCAGAGTGTAGTGCTTTCTTCCTCATACTCAGAGGAGCCCAGATGGAGAGACAGGGATGATGAGCCTTCTGATTCACCATCACCATCTGAGTTTCCCCAGTCTTTTTGTTTAGCCAGGACTTCAAACTGGTTTTCCACTGGGGTACCAGAACACCCCACGTCCTGACATGGTACTTTCTGTTTCTGAGCACTCCCATGTCTTGTCACTATAGGGGGCATTATTTTGCCTTTATCTGCTAAAGTTATCTCATTCTCAACATCCTCCTTTGCCAGCTGTGTCTCTGGTACAACCACATCCACTATCATTGGTGTCTCAGGTACATTCTCCAATGCAGGCGTACAGGCATTAGTTGAATTGGGAGTTTGACCAATAATTCTCTCTCTGGTGTTTTCTGCTTTGTTGAGTTCCTTGTTAGTGCTTATAAATGCTTCACTTTCAGTAGTCTATGCCTGCTCGGGGTGGGGGGAAGGGGGATCCTGATTCTTCTCCTGGTCAGAAGACTCACAGACACTCCCTCACTCATCTTCAGAATGCTGTGTCATTTGCTTGCCCGTTCTCTTGCTGCAGTTCTTGTTGTTTTTAAAACTCTCTTTCTTGTGCCCTAATTTCCTGTTGACTCATAGAATAATTGTTTTGTTCCTGGTTGACCAAGTCTTCTGGGTTAGGGTTGACAAATCTGTTGTGGGAGGCCCATGGGCATGACTTGCATGTGTGTCCAGCTTCTTCACACAAATTGCAGTACATCTCACTGGGGCAGAATTGACTAACATGTCCATAATCAAGGCACGAGTTACACTTTGTTCAACCACAGGCACTGCTTAAATGGTTTAGGGGCCCACATTTGAAGCAGGTTTTTGGCTGGTCTGGGTAGAAACAGTGACCTCGATCTTTTCTCCAGGTAGAAAAAGCTAGGAATATGGGAGATACAGTACCTTTGTCATTGTGTTGTAATTTAACTTGAAATTTCCATCCTCTTGTCCAGATTTGTTCTGAATCAAGTATTGGTGTGGTGGTGGTGGTGGTGGGGGGGGTTACAGTGGTGGGCCAACCACTACTTGTTGTCAAAAACATTAACCCCCTCATTCTTAAGCAAGATGGTTACTGCTCGAAGGGTTGGCTTCATTAGGGTGATAGCTTGGAAGGGCATCTAAAGAGCAGAGTATTTTATTATATTTCATCCAGAATCTGTGCAGAGTAACCACTTTTTTAAAATTGACATCAAAGATAGTGTCACTAGAGGTATGAATCTGTGCATAAATTTCTGATGAAAAAAAGATTCATAGAGTCCTTTAATAAGGTTATTCTCACATAAGTCCTATCAGGAAGTAATTCTAATCCCCCTCTATAGCTCAAACAAATGGTGTCCCTGCGCTGGGTAACAACCACATGAGGATGAAATAACTCAGCCATCTGAAAGCCTCTGGTATTCGGCTGAGGTCTAAGGGGGCCTGTGGGGCCAGCTTCAGTGTTTCTGCATTTGTGGCTTGTGCAGGCAGAGCAGTGTGTGCAGCTGTTGCATTCTGTACAATTTACCTAGCCCCCTTACTTATCTCTTCTTTGGGGTCATTTTGAGAAAATAGCAGTTCTGGGTGAACAGTAGGCTCCACTGTTTGTGGTGAGAGTACAGGTTATGTTTCTGGCTCCATTTCAGAAATTTGCAAAGGATCACGACTAGTAAAAGGGTCTCTGACAAGATCATTAGGATACTCATTAATTACATGGGCAAAAATGTGGTCTTACCTACTATCCCTTTGTGCTGTTTTTGGACAGGAAGGATTGTCAGGTTGTAGAGACAGCTGGCATCTGCCCAAGAAGAGCATTTGGCATTTCCATCTAAGTGAGTACTGTGGGAACAAGTGACATTTCATCCCATGACTTTAAAATGAGAATGCAGCATTTCTTCTGTAGTACTCACAGTGGTCTGGGCTGCTGACGTGGCAGTCATTTGATCTACCTGTGCAGCTGATTCATCAGCTGGCAGTCTACTGACAGGCTTCCTTGTGTAAGCCCCCATTACCTGGGGTTACTAGAATCCCAGTAAGACCTAGTGGTAGGCAGGGAAGGCAGCTTGTGAAACTCTAGTTAAATGGATTTCACACTGTCTCACTCTGTTCTCAGTCTCAGCTGAGACTGAGGGATGACATCACCATAAGACTTTCGCAGCTGCATAAGCTACATTGGAATCTGCAGTTTGGAGTTAGGTTAAAATGTTGGGAGTTTTTGAGGGAAGTTGGTTGTGAGCAGTCTTGAAGAGAGGAGCACAGCAGTCTGTGCACAGGCTCTTGGAGCCTAAAGCTCTGATATAGAGCTACTTTAGGTAGAGGTGTGTGTTTCCACCAAAAGAGGAACACAGTAAGCTGTTCGTGAAGTGGTGGAGACCGCTGTTACTGGTCTCTGTGCCCCATCCCTGAGGGGATGGGGGGTAAAAGGTTTGCCTGTTATTCCAGGGGTAACCCTCCTGATTCCAGCTAGGGAAGAAGCTGCCTTATTTTTCTAAGTTGTGTTGCGGCACCAGAAGCTGTCAAGAATCACCTGTGGGGCAGCTGCAACCAAAGGGTGAGTTCTACTCTTACATAGGACCTAGGTTTCACCTGAACTGTTGTAAAGTGGGGATTGGACTGCTTAATCAGTGGGAGGCCTAGAGGAATAGGCTAAGCCAAGTAAAAGTATGTTCAAGTCCAGCACAAGTGGAAAGCCAAGACACACAGAGGAAATGTGCTATGCATTTACCTTTTCATCTACACTGCCAAGCTTTTCAGAAACAGATGTTTAAGTATGTTCAAGTCTAGTACAAGGGGAAAGTCAAGACATGTAGAGGAGATGTTTAATGTCCAGAGAAATGGCCTGGTATGAATTGTGGAAGCAAGAGGTGGAAGATCCCCCATCATTAGTAACCAGATTCACCTCTACAGATTTGCTCTGTGGCCCTTTTACTTTGCCTCAGGCACTTGGCCAGTGTTGAGGAAAGTACCCAGATGTGGGATTGAAAGGAAATTTCCCTTAAGGAGTTGAAGGCTCTAAGGTGGTTTAGGGAGCCACCAGAAAAATGTGTCCTTGTCAAATGGAAGGTGTTCGAGTGGCTGGCAGGGTAGCCGAGAAAGGGAAATCCCCAAATAGTGTATAGGTCGGGCTGTGTACCCAAAGCCTGAGGGTTGAAGTGTTGAGGAAGTATTCTGCTTCTCTTAACCTGCATTACCAGGAATGTAGCCCCGTGGGGGTCCGTCTATGCTTTGTTTGTTCAGTTTGGATGCGAATAAAAGCCACACTTTAGAATCCCATTCCTGGTAATGGACATTACAGTTATTGCTTCCTGTGTTTGGATTTACTTGGGTGCCCCTGTGCAGAGTAGCCAAACCTAGCCCTTGTGCTGAGTAAACTAGTCCTCCCCGAACCCAGTCTCCACCTGGTACTGCTGTCAGCTTCAACAGCATACTACCTATCGTTTGCAAAAAGGCAGGGGTGTAGGGGTTACACTTGCTAGAGACAGCATACCTCTGGAGTAAGACCTTTAAGCCATAGCCAGGTGGTCACTTGGGACATCAGTATAGCATACCTGAGTCAAACCAGGGTTAGCAACCAGTCAAAGTTGCACTCTGCCATGTTCGATAGGCAACACAGGCTCAGGGTTATTTTCCATCTACATGGGGCTCAGTTGTGAAACTTAGGGCAGTTTTCTTCTTCTTCTTTTCTTCTTCTTCTTTTTCTCCTTCTCCCTCTTCTGCTTAGTTTTCTGACAGCTGTGAGGCCACTTTCACCTCAGCGGACAAGAAGTGCTCCAGCTGGGAGCTTGCATTAGCACTAGGATCAGATACTTTGACCTCCAAATATTCCAGAGCTGGGATGGGTGTTATCTCCCATACCCTACCAGCATTGTCTCCTCTTTCCAACCCAGAGTCAGCCATCTTGGTAGACAGCTAAGCAGCGCCCCTACCTCTCACAGGAAGTTGCAAGATTTGGGGATGAAAAGTAGGTGAATTTTATTAAAAAGATAAAATATAAACATATTACATTTGACACACTTATTCAACATTATACTACATTTGTCTTGGTTTTGCAACCTACTCTTATTACTTTTTCTTATGCTTTCCATATCATATTTTTGTATGTACATTCCAATTATAGTTATCTCTCCACCATACAAAGAAAACAACCCCCTAAATTTTGTGGCACTGTACAGTCATTCTAACCAATGTAATCCTTTTTAATATTCCTGAAACATTTTTTGGTGGTATCATACAGTATATAATTCTTTCTTGGATTTTCCTTACTTCTGACTCAATGCAGTGTTCTTTTTCTGTAATACATATTGACAACGTACTTGCCAGATACTCCATTTTATACATGCAAAAAGAACAAAAATGGTGCTTTTGCAACAATAAGACCGAGTATTGTCTAAATTCACCATTACTAAACTAGTATATGAATACTTAAAAATGTTCCGTCTTTCCATGTCTTTACTAAGTATTTCCTGAAGGTGGCAATATAGGTATGATTAAAAAACAAACACTCTATTGTTTCCACCTCCTGTCAGCACACAGGTCTCGGATATCCTCTTTGTTTTATATTTTGCATTATCCATAACATTTCATCTGTTATGGGCACACAATCATACAGTGTCCCACATTCTATGTGGAATCCTGTTATCATTTAACTGCTTCACAATATTTGCTTTCTTTACACAGAACTTGGTGTCAAACGCTGGGATGAGATAAAAATGCTCACTCACTGTACAGTTGCTTCCATGAGTTGCCTTTCTTAATTTCTACTGATGCCTTCCATGTTATAGTTTTCCTGAAACAGTTCTGAACATATTGTACGTTTGGAAAATCAGATTCCTTTGTTTTTAAGTTTTTGTTGGTCCCATACTGTTAAATAAGAATCACATGTTAAATAGTTTTAGCCCAGAATTTAAAGTGATAGAAAATGGGGGCCTGATATTCAATACATTGCCCAGGTGCAAAACCGAGTTTGCCTGTAAGGCAGATTAATCTTGAAGCACGTTGAAAAGCCCATTTAGCGAGACAAACTTGGCTTACACCTGGGCAAAAGACAGAAGTGGGTGCCATGTAAATGAAAGGGTGGGGACCTGAATATTGACGCAGTCCACTATTCAGAGTATATGCACCATGCAAGGCTGTTTTCCATGGTCTTCTTGCTCGGTGCACATACCGGCAACTGAAACCCTGACTTACTCCTGAGCAACCATAGTGGTCTAGTGGCCCATCTCTCACCATCACTGCCCAATTTAAAAAGAATATAGAACTCCCTAGTAGTCCAGTGGTCCTCACCAATTGCTATCGCATTCAGAAATAACATTAAACTCCCTGGTGGTCCAATGGTACCTACCCCCTCCTCGATTGCCTTCCTGTTCAGAAATAAGATTTAACTCCCTAATGGCCTAGTGGTCCCTCCCCCATTACTGATCACCATCCTGTTCAGAAATACAATTATCCCTGGAGGCTAGCGGTCCCTCCACTTGCCCGATCATCTGCCAAGTACCTGTAACAGTTATTCCCTGGTTTCCAGTGTAACCCCTCCATCCCTGATCCCCTGTATCAGTAATATTTCCCATTCCCTGATGGTGTAGTGGATCCCCCACTCACCAGCTGCGCAGGTAGTGACCCACCACCCCACTCCCTCCATCCTAAAACTGAGCCGGCAACCAGCACAGCCCTGCTCTCCCCACCATGGCTTGCCACCGACTGAGCTGTTACTGAGTGTGTAGAGTATTATACTGTACATGCTTGGTGACAGCTCAGTCGGTGGTCAGCCATGGTGGAGAGAGGAGAGCTGTGCTGGTTGCTGGCTCAGTTTTGGGATGGAGGAGTGGGGTAGTGGATCACCATCTGCCAGGGTGGGGGGTCCACTAGACCCCCAGGGAATGGGTTACATTACCTACACAGGGGATCTGGGATGGGGGGTTTACACTGGATGCCAGGGAATAACTGCTGTAGGTACTGGGCAGATGATTGGGCTGGGAGAGGGACCACTAGCCTCCATTGACAAATTTATTTCTGAACAGGATGGCAATTGGCGATGTGGGAGGGACCACTAGGGAGTTTGATGTTATTTCCGAATGGGACAGTGATCAGTGAGGGGGGTGGGACCACAGGACTACCAAGCAGTTCTATATTCTTTTAAATGAGACAATGATCAGCGGGGGAGGAACCACTAGATTGCCAGGGAGTTTTATATTCTTTTTAAATGAGATAATGATCGGTGGGGGGAAGAACCACTGGACCACCAGGGAGTTCTATATTCTTTTTCAATGGGATGGCAATCGATGAGGCTGGAGGACCACTAGACTGCCAGGGAGATATATTGTATTTATTAACAGAACAGTGACTGGCAATGGTGGAGGGACCACTAGATGGCACGGGGTCATAATATCGCAAGACATTATGCCGCATTGCAAAATTGCGCTGCCAATACAGCGCAATATTGCCATGCAGCATAACTCTTTTTTCTGTGAGGGGCTCTGCTCCCCACACCCCCATTATGAGGGGGGCTGCACCCCTGAACCCTCCCCACTAAGGATTCTCAACTCTGGGGGGGGGGTTAC
Organism: Neoceratodus forsteri; assembly: GCA_016271365.2. NCBI lineage: Eukaryota > Metazoa > Chordata > Ceratodontiformes > Ceratodontidae > Neoceratodus > Neoceratodus forsteri. The sequence goes on from CM057449.1 coordinate 745,163,676, forward strand.
GTCGGGGAGCGCACAATACGTGGAAAAAAATTAAATGTCTGGGACCAGGAATCAAACCCAGTCCTAGACACAGTGCCTGGATTTCTGCTGCTGTGGCTCAGTCCAGTTAGCCACAGTAACTGCTTGGCAGAACCTACTCCCAGCAGAGATCTTATCCTCTGCCTGGGATTGTGTGAATGGTGCAATACCGCATACCGCAGTATACGTGGTATTGCACCATTCGATGTTATGGACAGCGCTGTTTCGGGTTAGCGATAACGTCGTACGCTATTAAGCATATGACATTATGACCTGGTAGGCCACTGGACTACCAGGGAGATATATTTTATTTATCCATGGAATGGCAATTGCCTGGGAGAGGGGATGTGACTAGCATCAGGGATAGCTCTAAGGAAATGGAATGTCAGGAGGCGGTGGTATGCAGTACAGCCTCGCTTCCTATGTAAATGCACTCACAATGTTCATGCAAATGGCCCCTTAGCACTTTGTATGTCCAGTGGTCTCATTTGCATAGGTCCCTTTGAATATGGGGATTTTTTGCCTGGTGCAAGCCATTATATTGCCCTATCGTGGGGGCCATGTCTGCCCAGCACTAGGTGGCTTCGCACCTGGTCTCACTGACCCTATATTCGGTGGAAAGCACCATTGCCCTATTCCACTGACTATAGCAGTTTTGGTCATCTGGGCAACTACAGGGGGCAATGCAGAGTTTTGTTCTCTGCTTTGCCCAGAGATGAATATCCTGTCCCAGATGTCTAATGCTGAAACTAAAAAACACACAATAAAAAAAACACAATGGGATTAATCATATTGACACCACCTTCTTTTATTTCTTGATATGTATGATTTCTCTTTGTAGGATTCAGATGCCTTCCTTACAGCATCCTACTGTATAGACTAGCTTCTTTTTCTTGTGGTGGTGGTAAGACAAAGCTCACATATAAAATACTGTGATTGGAAAGCTTTTAATCATATATATTCTCTTTTTTTACATTGGTCATTGACACCATTTAGTCAATTTTACTTCTTCTATGTTTAACCTTTTGTTCCAATTAAAACTGGCTGAGACCATATTTCCAAACCATATCCCTAGAATTTATATTGGTTCAGATGTGAGCTTTATCCCCCCCTCTCCCTGAACCTATTTTTTGCAGGAACTGTTTCACCTATATACATACATGTACTCTTTTGTGCATTTACTTTTTAACCAGATATGTTGTGCACATTTTTCAAAATAATTCAAGGCTCATAAACCAGCCTGAATGTCTCCCACCTATAAACTTACAACATCTACATATGCTGCTGACTTCTACTGTACCACCCCTTGTCAGAAACAATACTGTTTATATTTTGGTCTTGTTCAATTAATCTCAGAATCAGATCAGAATCAGACTCAATGGGGCATCTCTGATTCACCACAGAGTATAGTTTAAATATTTTTCCCTGGGTCCCATTCATTACTGAGAACACAGTTCTAGCTTCATATAGGAACTTCATCCATTTAATAAATTGGTTAGGGATACCATAAATTTCTAATCATTTCCACAGTTATTTATGATTCACTGTATTAAAAGTCTTCTGGTCATGAGCCAGGATAAGCATCTGTGTCTTGTTTTGTTTCCCTTTTTCTATTAATTCCCTTATTAGTACTGAATTGTCTTGTATTTTTCTATCCACAATTTAGCATGTTTGTGATGGAAGAATCAAAGTGAAGCTGCAGTTGCAAGCAGAGCCCCCAATATTTTTAGTAAAATCTTGATGTCTGCATTTGATAAACTGACTGGTCTCGGGTTATTAATATCTTCTTTTTCCACTTTCTTATGTGTGAATATCATTACCTTTTGTAACATTGTATTTCCTAGCTTCTGTTCCAACAACATTTCATTATATATTTGTACTAAGGGATGAACCAAAATCTCCTGAAACAATTTATAGACTTCACCCAGGATACCATCACAACCTGGGGTTGTGTTGTTATTCAAGAATTTAATTATTATTGTTGTTACCTCCTTGACCTGCATGTCAGAAACCATCTTTTTAATTACCTCCTCCACTGAGACTTGACTCTGTACCTTTTCCAGTGCCCCCTTGCTATCCAGCACATGTCTGGATTCTGTTCTGGATGTACACTTTACGAGCATATCTGGCATTTCCATTATATCCTTCTGTTTCTTTTTCACGACTCCTAAATCATAGACACATAGACACTGTCAGCAGATAAGGGCCTATGGCCCACCCAGTCTGCCCATTTGAGCTTGTAAGTTCACGTTATGTTTTCCTAGAAGTCTGTTGCCTCTTACCCCTGACCTCCAGAATTCCCTTATATCTATCCCATGCATTCTTAAATCCCATGATTGTTTCAGCCCCCACCACTTCCTCTGGCAGGGTGTTCCACCTGTCCATCACCCATTCTGTGAAGAAATTCTTCCTCACGTTTCCTCTGAATCGCCCTCCCTCCAACTTCATCCCATGCCCTCTAGTCCTGAAACATCTTTTTTTGCAGAAAATAGCATATTCCTGCACTCTGTTCCTCCCTGTAAGATACTTGTAAGTCTCCATCATATCCCCTCTCTCCGTCCTCTTCTCCAGGGAGTACATATTCAAGTCCTTGAACCTGTCCTCATAGGTCTTGTGATGCAATCCATGTACCATCTTTGTTGCCCTCCTCTGAACCTTCTCTACCCTGTTTATGTCCTTACTTAGGTAAGTTCTCCAGAACTGTACACTGTACTCCAGGTGGGGCCTCACTAATGTCTTGTATAATGGAATTATGACCTACCTGTTTCTGCTGGTGATGCTCCTGCCTATGCATCCCAGCATCCTATTTGCTTTACCTGCTGCCTTGTCGCACTGTTTCCCTACCTTGAGGTAATCAGAGATGGTAACCCCAAGATCCCTTTCCTGTTTGATGCATGCTATGTCCTCACTCCCCAACTGACATGTTGTTCCAGGGTTTTTGTGCCCCATATGCATTATCTTGCACTTCTTTGCATTGAATTTGAACTGCCAAACCCCTGACCATTCTTCAAGTTTCTGCAGGTCCCTCCTCCTTCTGTCTACACCCTCTGGCATGTCCACTTTGTTACACAGCTTTGTGTCATCAGCAAACAGGGAAATTCTGTCTTCTAGGTCCTGCACAATGCCACTGATGAAGACATTGAAAAGGACTGGTCCCAGCACTGATCCCTGTGGTATCCCACTGGTCACTCTTTCCTCTGTGGAGTGATAGCCATTTACCACCACCCTCTGTGTCCTGCCACCCAGCCAGTTACCTACCCATTGCACTACTGTCCTACCCACTCTTCATATTTCCTAGTTTGTTTAATAGCCTTCTGTGTGGCATAGTGTCAAAGGCCTTGCTGAAGACCAGATAGGCCATGTCCACTGCCCTCCCCTGATCCACCTCACTTGTCACCCAGTCAAAAAATTCAATGAAGGTTGGTCTGACATGACCTCCCCCTGGTAAAACTATGCTGCCTTGGGTCCTGTAGTCTATTGGCAACTAGATGTTCCACCAATCTCTCCTTCAGTAGTGCTTCCATGATCTTCCCCACTACTGAGGTGAGGCTGACTGGTCTGTAGTTCCCTGCTTCCTCTTTGTTTCCGCTTTTGTATAAGGGACTACATCTGCTGTCCTCCAGTCTTTGGGAGCCTCCCCTGTTTCCAGTGATTGACTAAACAGGATTGCCAGAGGCTCAGCCACCACCTCTCTTAGTTCTTTTAGGACTCTGGGGTGCACCCCATCTGGCCCCTTTGCTTTATCAACTCTTATTCCTTCCAGTTCCTTCAGGACCCTTTCTCATGTAAAGGGACTTGTGTCCATGTCTGTGCCATTCCCAACCCTTGTACTCCCTTCAGGCCCATTACTCTCAACTTCCTCAGTAAAGACTGAGCAGAAATACCTGTTCAATATGTCAGCTTTACTGTTCTCATCCTCCACGCAGCCCCCATCCTCCCCCTTCAGTCTCACTATCCCTCCTTTTGCCTTTCTTTTTTCACTTCATCTTTTAACTTTACTATTGTTCTTTTTCCCACTCTGTCCACATGGTCATCAAATGGATTTGTTTTTGATTTCTTGTCTTGTGTTCCAAATTTTTGTTCTGCTGTTAAAGAAGACATTCTATTATATTGCTATTCTCCATTTCTTTTTTTATTTGCTAAATTTGTTTTGTATAATTTTGTTTAGCTTCCACTGATAATGAAAGCAGTTTCTTTAGCTGATGCCTTAAGTTCATTTATTTTAAATACTCCCTCTTTTCTTCTTTTTTTGCCAGAACTATGCAACAACCTTTGAATTTGTTTTATGGCCTCCCATTAGTCCACTAAATTCTCATACATGTCAACTACCATGCATCTTGTAGCTAGAAATTTTAAATTTGTTTTTTAATTTGCTTATCTTGAAGTATCATGAAATTCAATTTCCACCCTGAAGGCCTTGATCTAGAATACAGTTTGAACCCATTTGAATGCTTACTGCCCTGTGGTCTGATGTTTTAACCGGTGTTGTGGACATTGTCAAAACAGACAACCATGGCGACAAAAGCAAAACGTCTATCCTTTGGTTAACGTACAGTACCATTAAAAAAAAGTATGTTCTGAGTGCCAGATGCCTGCACAGTGTCTACTAGGAGTGCAGAAGTAATTATGTTACTTAAAAAGATACACTTGCAATATGTGTTCTTATCACCACATCTGATTCCTTTTGAAAAATAATCACAGTTTAAGTCTCCACCAAAGGTCACACCCTTAAATGTGTATAAAAATGGTCTAATTTCATTAAACTTTTTAATACTGGCAGTTTTTGTCTGGGAGCAATATTCATTAATTAATCTTAGCCCTATGCCTTTTTATCCTATGTCCAAAATTAATACTTTCCCCACTATTAGGTCAATCAGGTTACATACCTGGACTGAATATGAGGAAAACAGGATACAAACACCAGAACATCTATCATCCCCCAGTGACCAGAAGGATGGACCCTGCAACCAGGATTTTTTTTGCTATATTCACACCTCCCAATGTGTGTATTCAGGTGTCCTGGAGGAAGATGAGGTCTAACTTTAAATCCAGTAAACCAGAAAAAGTAGTGAGAAGTTTCCTTATATTGTGAATACTATTTGCTTCAGTGTGGTGATATGAAAATCTTGGGGTACTGTATATTAGTACCCATAAGTAAGAGAGAAAAGAACAATAATAAACTAAGTCTTATTCAGAAGACAAAGAACCTCTGTGCGTAAACACTGAGGCAAGGGTTACCCCAAAGGGCATTTGGCTGGGAAGCCAAGTTTCAAGAAAATACAAAATCACACATGCCCCCACAATGCAAAGCATCATGGGCTGCATATGCAAATCACCACAGAATGTTATGCTGGTCCAACTTTAAGCAGAATTGCATGGTGCCGAAAGGCCTCTCACACAGTTTGCAAAGGGTGCTAACAGAAGACATAGACATGTGTTTCCGTCTACCAGGACTCATCAGTATGCCTCGTCTGTTTGACACCGCAGTGGAATGGACCAGCTACCCCTAAGGCAGTGTGCCTGGGATATATCGTGGAGAACCCATTAAAATAAAAAAACATTTAAAAGACAAAGAACCTCTGTGCGTAAACACTGAGGCAAGGGTTACCCCAAAGGGCATTTGGCTGGGAAGCCAAGTTTCAAGAAAATACAAAATCACACATGCCCCCACAATGCAAAGCATCATGGGCTGCATATGCAAATCACCACAGTAAGTCTTATTCATTTGTTTTCCTCCTTTCTTCCTACTCTTCAGTGTTCTTGCCTGAAAATCTATTAAGTATGATTTTTTAATGTGACATATGTTTCTTAACTGCATTGTACATCTTTGTCTTTTACTAATGTGGAATTTGCTTTGTACATCATATTGTTGCACCTTCAGGTTGCCCCTGAAAAAGGCACTGTAATTGTCTCAGTGGGCTTATCTGGTTACCAAAATTCAATAAATAAATAAATAAAATGTTCCTTTTTTGTAGGCCCAAGCTCGGGACCTGGATCCTCTGTACTAGAAGAAGGGTCTTTCTGTGAGGATTAAACTGATGCTGCATCTGAATCTTCCATATCTCCAGTCTTTGTTAGCTGCCAGAACTTCAAACTGATTTTACAAGGCAATGGATGGACCATTTGTATCCCTTAACATTAGTTGAGACTTTTTTCTCCTCTGTCTAGCTACCATTTGGAAATTATTAATTACTGGGGTGGATGGGAGGGTATCTCTGCTGTTTTTATTATCTTCCATGATGTCCCCTTTTTATCTGTATTCTTGTACTGCTCTGTTTCACATATAGTCTCCATACTCCCATGCTCATCAGAGGGATCTTCCTGCTACGGTTTTTCCTTAGCGTCTATTCTTTGAGCTAGGTCAGTTACCTTGGTATTCTTCTCTGGTTGATCCATGTTTCCTGAAGTGGTGGGCATTTGGAATTCTGAAACTGAACCTTGTTGGTTTCCGTTAATCTGTTTTTTTCCTTATTGGGTGTTACAGGGTGGTTGAAATGTGGCCTGTTGGCCCTGATATGAAGAGCAAGGGAATTTTTATTGAAAAATCAGAAACTACTGTATATACAAAAAAAAAAGTACATATTCACAAAATCAAACAATAACAAGTTAAATGAAAAAATAAAGAATCCATTCTTTATGCCCCATGATTGCATCCCAAAGAAAGAAAAAAAAGAGTTAACAAATAATAACTAAACAAGGTAATCAAGCAACCATAAAACGAAAGGGCATCACCTCAGAAAACTCTAGGACATGTTCTTCTATAATTTAGGCATTAAAAAGGTGAAACAGTCTTTTGATCCTGATAAGGAACCCCAACTAAAGCGTGCTTGATCCAATTCCCTGCCTCCTACACTGGTTTTATTTTCTGGTAAATTGCCAATGGCATCTGCCTTGCCATATGAGAAATCTAATAATTGCAAACCACACCATTTATGAGCTGTAATCATATTTCTTTCAGCCTTGTCACAGCAATCTGAACACCTGGGGCGGGATATTCAGACTGTGCCAGGCAGTGGCGCAAGCCTGGGCACAGTGCAACTTGGCTGCACAGGGGCATTAACAGGGTGATATTCAACGAAGCTGCGCCATGGCACAGCATCGTTGAATATTGCACCATGGCCACCCACAGTGCACATGGTGCAGTGGCACTGCACCAGTGCAAGTGGCCAGAGTGGAGCAGGGGGATGCGCTAGCACAAGTTCCATTGCGCTAGGCGCAACAACCGTGATATTCAAAAGTGCACATGCAAATGGGGCCATAATGTATACAAGGCACAAATGGGGCCATTTGCATGTCATTATGGCCCCATTTGCATGCAGGTGTGCAGATCACCAGCGACTTGTGCCTGGCGCCCTGCCAGGCTGCAGCCGTTGGGGACCGACACCCCTGCACAAGCAGCAAAGTGCCCTACTGCCCGACCACGGGCATATGTTGCATTATAAAAGTCCCATATCCCTGGTGGTCTAGAGGACCGCTCGCAGCCCGATCATGGGCATATGTAAAATAATAATCATCCTATATCCCTGGTGGTCCAGTGGACCGCTTGCAGCCTGATCGCGGGCATAAGTACATGTCAAACAGTTAACTCTATCCCTGGTGGTCCAGTGGACTGCTCCCAGCCCAATCGCGGGCATATGTAATAAAAAAAGAGGTCCAAAATCCCTGGTGGTCCAGTGGACCGCTCCCAGCCCAATTGCTGGCATATGTAATGACAAAGGGTCCAAAATCCTGGTGGTCCAGTGGACCACGTCCAAGATGCGGGCATACATTTCACAATAGAACACCAAGCCATCCCTGGTGGTCCAGCGTACTCCTCCCACTCACACCTGGCCCCAGCAATCCGCTCCCCGGTCAGCCGCCCGCCGCCCACCGACTGACTGTGTATGGTAGGGCTGTATGCCCATTGGTCCCGCAGCTGAGCCAATGGGCTTACAGGCCTGATACCGTCACAGTCAGATAAAGAATGATCCATTCACAAATCTGGACTGTAATCCTGTTATGGTCTATACATCCACTGGCCCACGCCAGGGACCATGGAGCATACCGCCACCGTGACGCGGTCAGTTGGCGGGCGCGGGCGGCTGGTGGGTGAGGAGCTGCTGCCGGGCTGCTGATGGGGGGCTGGGTCCTGGGGCCCAGTGGGCGGGTGGGAGGGGGGTACCACTGGACCACCAGGGATGGCTTGGTGTGTTCTATTGCGAAATGTACGCCCGTGATCATGCTGGATGTGGTCCACTAGACCACCAGGGATTTGGGACCTCTTTTTGTTATAACATATGCCCACGATCAGGCTGCAAGCGGTCCACTGGACCACCAGAGATACAGTTAACTGTTTGACATGTACTTATGCCCGCGATCAGGCTGCATGTGGTCCACTGGACCACCAGGGATATAGGATGATTATCTTTCACAAATGCCTGCGATCGAGCTGCTAGCAGTCCATGGGACCACCAGGGATATGGGACTATTAATTATAACAAATGCCCATGATCAGGCATGGGGGGGCACCACCACGAAGGTGCTGCTGCAGCTCGGGTGGCCACTCACAGGTGGCAGCTGCCGTGTTGCACCCTGCAATATGGCAGCTCACCTGTGGGTGGACAGCTGTTGCTCCTCTTTTTTTTGGCTCACCTGTGTGCAGCGCAGGTAGGGGTTGCACATGCATGGGCTCAGCACATACTGGGCTGAATATCGGGATGTGCAGAGTATGCATGGGCACGCCCCCCCCACCTGCGCCGCATACATTACTGATGTGCTCCGGCGCATCGGAATTTGTGCCAGGCTCAATCCCCCTTTGAATATCGTGCCGGGCACATCAGTGGGTTGCGCATGGTGCAACTGTGATGTGCCATGTGCAACCCTTCTGAATATCCTGCCCCAGGTCCTCATAAGTGATAGGAATAAAGTCTCTTCCCACTGAGTACTGACATATGACCAAAATGCCTTAGCCCATGTGCAGAAAATAAAAGGGTATTCTTTAGTTTACAAAACTTTGGTGCAAAATTCCCTAGGACAAAACTACTCCTCTAAACATTAATGTTTATTATTTTTAACTTGTATTTCTCATGAATAGAAAGCAACAGAACATCCCAAATTCTGGTAGGGATCCTTGTCTCTCCTAGAGTCGCCAAAATGTTCTGATCGCGGGACTGGGTATAAATTCTAAATTGTAAGGTCACTGGACATGAAGCGTTCAAAATATATGAATACAAAATTTAAATGGGCATAGAAGTCAAAAAAGAAATCTCAATTTTCTAAAGTTCAAATTTTTAAAAAAAAACATCCTTTAGAAATTATTTCAAATACTGAAAAACTAGGACCATTTTTACAAACCCTGTTTCAATGTAACTTAGCAGCTCTCCATTTTGAAAAAAGAGTGCTAATATTAAACCAAAACACTGTCTCAGCTTCCCCCTTTATTTTGCAACAGTGGGCTAAAGTTTGCTGAAAAGAAAATGCTATAGAAGCTATAACAGGGTTTTTCATGTCCACTTCCCCTTCCTTAACTGCTAGATAAGAAATACTTCTCTTAACTGTATTTAGCCTACTTCCCCAATACAGCTGGCAGATCAGGCTGTATAATTTTACTTCCATTGTTACTAGAGAATGATACACATAACTGATGTATAGAAATATTGGAAGCAAAAAAGTTTTAGTACTGTATAACAGACCCTTTCTTTTTTGGTGCTAATAATTGTTTCCATTTGCTAATTTTTACTTCAGCCTTCTAATATTTCTTTTCCCAATAACAGACTCTATTATCCTGATTGTATACCAATGCACTTGATGTTTTTGCTGCTTGCTGTCATGGTATCATGTCAATACTGCGCATTAAATTCAGTGCGAGGATTTCAGTGTTGCAGTATGCGTCTAATGAAAGACAGCATATTTGACAGTTTAGCGTATACCACAACAGTGCTGAAAAAAGTGTTATACCTTTACAAATATGAATTAAATATATTTTTGCACCAGTCTGAATGCTGTGAAGAGTACTTCTTAAACTGTATGTGTTATGCTTACTGTCTGGTTTCAAGCGGCTCCATTTCTGCCTCCTTGAGAGAACTCCACCTAGTTGAACTGAGTCTCCTGCATCCCTAACAGATCCAGTAACCCCTGAATGACCACAACTTGTCTCCGAGGCACTTCCCATAGAAAGGCCCTTTCTTCCTTTTTGTAGCAGCCACTTGCAGACACTAGGATGGGTGAGTCCCAGACCGGGCTGCTAGCTAGCAGTTGCGGCCCTACTCCATCTGTGTATGTCTCTATCTAGCTGAACTGAAAGTGTGATAGAGAGCGGGACCAATTGTACCTGACTGTACTTACTCATGCCTGTAAAATCTATGTAATTAGTGTTTGTCACTCACTTGTATCATTGTTATCCTGTTTCTCCTTCTCCCCAGGACACACCATGAGATGAGCAACGTGTTGTTCAATGTGCCTTTCCTGGTGAAACATTTCAAAAAATAAATAAAACTTCCAAACCATACCGCTAAAAGTCTGATAGGCCTTGGAACTAAAAAGGCATTGGCCACCTTCTGTGTCACATCGTGATTATTCAAGACCAGCCCGTACACTTCATGTGATTAATCGTTGAGCCTGACCATTCTGCAAAAAGATGCAGTTCTGATGCAGCTTCCTCAGCTCATTGTTCTGCATCTATAAGCAGACATAAATCAATCACATATGCCAATGTTTTATTTAGGGTCATACCCTGCATAATTCTAATACCTCCAATAGCCCTATTGTGATTTGTTTTCCTTAGTGATGGAGTCATCCTTATGATATATAAATGGGGGCTTAATGGACACCCCTGCGTTACCCTCTTGGAAATCTGAATTCTCTCTCCCATCTGTCCATTAATATTGGGATCACTATGGCCTTACTATAACACATTTTAATCCACGAAATAAAGCTATCAGGAAAACCACAATGTTTAAGAACATAAAACACAAAGTCATGTGATAAGCAGTCAAATGCCTTGTCCTGCTCCAAATAAAGAAGATAACCTTCCATATGACCTCTATAATGTTCTTCAAAAATTTCACGCTAAAGAAATAAGTGATCCTGGATTTTTCTATTTGGAACAGGAGATAACTGTGATGAATCAATAATATGCTCTAATACACGACTCAATCTCACTCCTAAAATTGTCAACAAAATTGTAAAATCTACATTTGGAAGACTAGTTTGCCTCCAATTACAGTTTTAGGGCCTTTCTTATGAATAAAGACCATTACCACCTCATACATACTATTTGATAAATTACCTGAAATAAGACATTCATTAAATAAATCAGCTAAACATTGAGCAAAATAATCAATCATTCATTTTATAAAGTTCAGTACACAACCTATCTTTCCCAGGAGCTGTCCCGGAGGAAAGAGACCTCAGTGTCTGGTTGACCTACTCAGGCATACTATTCTTAATTAAAGCCTCCCCCAGCTGCGATTCTAAAGATGGACACTGTATCACTGCTTAAAATGCCCCTTTCCCTGAGTTTTTTAAGGGATATGAAGAAAGGCCTTGATATGGTCATTGACCACCTGAACCATTTGTTGTTGTCCTGAGACAAGTCTCCCACCAGAATCTATTAATTCAGAAAATAACATATTTTATTAACACACTATGAACAGCTATCAAAAAGATTTGAGGGAGGCATTTTTCCCTGTGCCCCAAACTTCTGCTCAGCTAGAGAGATAAAGCCCGGTTGTACTGCAGCGTTTTCATTTTTGCCGTAATTGCACTTACCTTATGAGTATTTTGAATTTGTAATAAATACCTTTCTGAAATTAAAGCCTGAAAGTTCCCTCATAATACCAAATATTTCAGATTTTGATGCTGAACTTCAGACATTCCAAATTTCTTAAAAAAAATGTTTCAGCTCCATTTTAGTATCCTCCTACCATTCAGCAACAAAATCATATATACAGTACATTGGACCAATTATGGAGCAAAAATTAGCTGCAAAAGTTCTTCTCTTACCTTTTTTCCTGTAAAATCTGAGTGTTCATTTTCCAAAGCTGTATAACACATATTTTCTGTCTAGGCTCCCTAATATCACATCCTACTAAAATATTATCTGGAGATTCAGTTGCTACTGTCTCTGCCATTGCTATGGGAAGGCTACCTGATAAAAAGGAAAAAATAATCCATGATGGCAGTGACCCTTTAAAAAAGTTTCTACACCAGTTTTATGTAGGGATCTGTAAGCATCTGTTAAATTTGCAGTTTTCACCTTTGTTTCTAAAAAGGGAGAATCACAATATGTTTTTTTCCTGAATTACCTGGCAATATTTTGCCCATGGGACAATTAAAATACCCCATCAAGTATCACACATTGGACCATGCTCAAAAGGGGCTGTATGGTCTGAAACATTTCTATTCATTTAGATTTTAATTGTGGAGCATAAACATTATAAGCCGGACGTTTTCATTCTGAATAGTTATATCTAATAATAAGCTCCTCACTGGTATGACTGCTACTGACTTTCGAACTGAAACTGCCAAACCCAAAAATCCTATTCCAACTCCTGAACAGGTTTCATCCCCTAGTGACGTAAAAAGATAACTCCCCCCATACTTTTTATTGCTGCAGTGGGCATAGCCTACAGCCATTTTGTGGTCAGCTCTAGAAATGACTGACCGGATTCTGACCACAGAACAAATTTGGAACTGCAGCACAATCTGGTCAGTGAGAGCACTCTGCTCAGTGCACATCCACACTGCTCATGGTGGAACTGCCTACCATGGTCAAGATGGCTGCCAGAGCTTAGCGTGCATGCGCAACTTCCTCAGCCTAATGCACATGTGCACTGAGCTCATAGTTGGACAGTCTGCCATGCCCAAGATGGCTACTGGAGCTCAGTGCACATGTGCAACTTCACCGCTGCTCATGGATATGTATTGAGTTCTGGCAGCCATCTTGGGCATGGCGCACTGTTTTGCCCTGAGTTCAGCGGGAACCTTAAAGCACAGCTGTAGCCATGTCGGCTCTGGTCAGATTTTGTTTTATTTATGCTCTACCTTCCAAAGATCTCAAGTGAGTGTCCTGAAAAAGAAAAAAGATGCTATACCCCATTGACTGTGCAATAGAAAAAGTAAGCACCCTCTTCTTTCCATTTTTTTATACTATTTTTGTTAAGAATGGCACATTTTAAATACATAGATACATAAACACTGTCAGCAGATAAGGGCCTATGCCCCCCCCCCCCGTCTGACCATTTGAGCATGTAAATAGTTGTAAACAATGAATTGTAAATAAATTCCAGACATCAGGAAAATCAGGAGAGTAAGCATCAAATAACCTGCAAGGACCCAGCAGACTCTTCCTCATCCGAATTACCCCAATTAGAAACTTTTTTACAGGGGTTAAAATGTATTGCTCAAGGTCACAGGATCTTTCTTTTGATATTTAGATTTAAGTTATTTTCCACCATAATGGGGCCTTCTCACACTTCTGAAAGAAGATTCCTCTTCTGTGGTAATGGGAGGAGGTTGCAGGGGCATGTTTGTCTCCTGTGACTCAGGAATCATAGGCTGAGGGGTGCCAGGTCTTGCCACCAGGTCCTGAACTGGATGATGTACAACATCCTTCATAACCGGATCAGTAGAAATAGTAGGTTTAGCCACTGGACATGAAACCACAGGTGGTTCTGACTCAGACTTAACCAACCTGCTGGCATGTCCGAAACCACCACATAATCCACATCTAAGTCTATCACAGACATTGCTGAAGTGGGTTTGTGAGCCACAGTTGTAGCATGCCTTTGGTTGTCCTGGATACAATAAGATACCTCTTTCCCCACCTCTAAAGAATCTGTTCGGCAGATGCAAAATGCCTTTATCCATTTGATGCAATTTAATTTAAAATTTTCACCCCCAGTCCATAAGAGTTCACTGTCAAATGCTGGTTGAGACTGTGCCTGTACCTCACACCTCTGCTGAAGCCAGTACATTACATCTGCAACATTTACTCTCTTGTTTTGGAGTAAAACTGTTATATTCTTAAAGGTGTATTTAGTCAGTGGTGCGACCTGAAAAGGTTTCCAACATTTAGAATACAGTTTCTAAAAATGGTCATGAGAAGTCAGGTTTTTAAAACTTATATCAAAGAAGGTTTCCTATGAAATATGAATATGTGCATAAATATCAGAAGGGAGGAATTTCAGTGATTCTTTGTGTAGGGTGTGCTCCACAAAAGTTCTATCTTGAATCTCTTCTCATCCACCTCTATACCTGAAATGCACTGCATTTTTCATTTTAGTTGTCTCCGCTCTTCTGGCAAAAAGATCTGCCATGCAGAATTCTGGAGGCTCATGATTTGTGTTCTTCCCCTCTGTATCAGTTTCTACCTCTTCCTCTGATTCTGAGGATGTCTCTTTTCCAGCAAAACCTTCCTCTGAGTAGTCAGCTTTACCCTGATCATCCTGCTGTTCTGAAGGCCCATGAGGTTGCTCATTGGGAGGTCAGTGGGAGCAGAGTCAATCATAGTAGAAGACCATGCTATAGGGTGAACTGGAAAGAGATGTTCAGGACTTGTTTGAAAGCAATAAGACACAACAAGGCGTTGCCTGTCGCCAGACATAAAGGAACTCTAGCAATAGGAAAGAGAGGGTAAGCTGCAGAGTATTTAGAATCTTTGATATATGAAAAAAGTAGGGAAATGGGCAAACCAGGCAGGCCAAATGGTCCTTATCTGCCATCAAATTCTATGTTTCTCTGTTTCACCCAAGGTGTGTAGTGAGGCATGAGGTGCTTGCACTTGGTGCCTTCAGCACCTGGAAAGTGCTCTCATCAGGTTACAGCCCCCCCCCCCAGGAGTGTCTTATTGCTCTTATAAAATGGATTCCAACAAATAAAGTTAAGATTCAATGACTGAAACAATTTAAATAAAAAAAAAATAAGTTTTTTGAAACGTGTCTGTGTTAAAGTAGTCCAGAGGGTTTTATTGCTCCATATGGTTTCATTGCAGTGGTCAGTAGTGTTTGTACCACTAGAGGGCAGGTGTGTCTAATAACTTCTGTTTCTTGTGCTCTCCTGTTTCTCTTTCTCTTTACCCCACCACCAGTCAGTTTTTTTATTCAGTTAATGAGCTGCAGTGTGGTGAAGTGTGTCTCTGAATGCCACCTGCTCCATGTGCTATTAGCAGTACTTTCTGGTTCATGATCATTGCATGTGTATGAATGCAATTGATTAAGAAAATTGTGCTTAACAGGACTTGGGCCAGGTGTGTGAGATGGCGGGGGTGGGGTGGGGGAGAAGAAAAGGTGAGGTTGGAGTGGAGAGAGACAGAAGAAGGGGGGATATGATTGAGACCTTCAAGTTCTTTAAAGGCATCAACAAGGTGCCAGAAGTGCAGATTTTTACCTGGAACTTCAATTCTACTACAAGAGGGCATGAGTGCAAACTGAAGGGTGGAGTGTTCATGAGAACATCAGAATGTTTTACTTCTCAGAGAGGTTGACGGAACCTTGGAATAGCTTACCTCCCGAGGTGGTGGCTGCAAAGTCAGTATCAAGCTTTAAGCACAGGTGGGACAAGGCTTGGGAACAAACACATGGCAATGGCAAGGGCTAGGCTGGGTGTCTAGCAGAACAGAATACCAGTGCACAATAGGTCCTGGGACACCTTGCTTGGGCAGACTCAGTGAATCACAGGTCCCCTTCTGCCATCATCTTCTATGTTTCTATGTTTCTAAGAAACTTGTGGGAGTGCTAGAGGGGTTGGGGGGAGTGCCACAGATCTGCACTGCCCAGAAGTAAGCGGTGATCACTGGGGGAGCTGAGGATTACAGGCCTACCAGAAAATTTCATAAACTGAAAATGAAGTACCAGTCAGATCATGGATTTAAATGTTTCTCTGATTTTATTGTGTTTATACCTGAGATGTAGGAGGTGGAGAGTTGTATGTTAGGGCAAGTACTGTATTTTACAATGGCTGCCAGAAATGTTTAAAACATTTCTGGCAGGCATGGATATGTGGGCTGTGCGGCACTGCATCTAGCTTGCACCAGAAAGTGCCATCTTCAGGGTTGTTGTCCTATAAGGACATGGGTCCTGACCAATCAGGATGCAGAAAACTCTACCCATTTCATAAGCATGATTAAGGAGTCAGGGAGTTTCAACTCTTCAGGAGTCCTATAAGGTGTAGCCCTTTCACTCCCTTTAAAGTCATCAACATTGTTTGCGTCTAATAACCAGTTTGCCAGCCACTAGGACTTGTTGAGAGGTAATACCCATCCAGCACTAACAAGGGCTTCAGAAATATGAGGTGGGGTATCTCTGGCAGGGACTTATTCAAAACTGCATTGGAAGAATGACATAATCAAAAATCACTCTGCGTAGACATCAGAAAATGGGCATGGTCAAAAAACCACACTAATATAAATAAACCAACTTTGAAACCACACACGCTGTAATGTCAGCATGATTTTTGACCATGCCATTCTTCTGACGCAGTATTGACTGGATACCTCTCCAGCAGATCTTACAGACTGTGAAGCAGCACCACAGATTGTCACTGTGGCTCTGGAATCCCCCCATTCTGATCCAGTGGTTTCACAGAGCTTACCTGTCCTGGTTGCTGAGTAGCATTCTGGACAGTAGTAAGTAAATTCATATCACAATCTAACTGTGTGACCACAGTGCCTGTATTGGGCTTTTGAGATATTTGTGCCAAGAGTGCAGAGTTCCCTGCCTTACTGTCGTGCTACCATTTCTGTTTATTCTTTTTCTGCACACTTGATTCCTTCTGGGTGTTCTCTGATTCAGCATCCACCGTTACCAGTGGTGGCATGCCCTTTGTACTTCTGACATTCCTTCCCCAGACACCAGATTTTCATGGCAGGAGAGACCTTTATGAGAATTCACAGAATCCAGAGTCACAGGGAGTTTTGAGGTTCCTGGCAGTGCAGGAGCTTCATCTTGAACTACAGGAAATGACTTGTCAGTTCCTGATGGGACAGCTTTCACTTCAGCTGTCATCCCTTGTGAAGCCTAACACTTCACCAGGATCTGGGCTTTCTTTCTGCCTTTAAGGCTAACAGGCAAGCTTTTTTCTCTTCCATTTTTATTTCCAACAATTCCTTGTCAGTTGGAGTCATAGGTTTGATTCCCATATCAGGCATCTTAGGTACTTTTTCACATTCATATCATCTTCATTATTTTCAGTAACAGTTTTCAAAATTAGCCCTCAGTACTCCAGAAGGGGAGGGAGGCATACTCCTCTGCCCGGGCCAGCTCATCCACATCCATCAATCAGGGATGCTCTTTCCCACAGGAAGTGAAGAGCATTCTTACCGTGTAGAGTAGGGGAATTTTTTATTAGAATAATAAAATCAAAACAATACAAAACAGTGTTGCCTCGCACAAAAGAAAAGTACAAATCATAACAAAAGCAAATAGGTATTACAGTCATACATATCCAAACAGGCTGTCTAATACAGAAGTAGAACTGAAATCTAATCCCAAGACAGAAAGGACCCCCCCCCACTAAAAGAGTAGCAGAATTTTTATTGACAAAATATAAAAACATGATACAACCAAACAGTAATATGGCACATGAAAGCATAAAAACACAGGAAAGAAATGAAAATATGTATTATATCATACATGTAAAAAAAGTAAACATTACAGAGTATTTCTACCGGGAATCAAAGAAAAGAATAACATAAATGAACAATAAGCATTGTATACCCAATAAAACAGTTGGTAAAGAGCTGCAACCCTCCCCCAAAAAAGAAACAAACACCCCCCATCCCCACATATGGAAATATTAGGCCCAAAACAAAACTGATTACCACCCCAAACCAAAACAAAACACAGATAAGATCAAGCAGCAGAAAGCCACTCACATGAAGTCCAGTAAAGCTATTATGTATCACAGGGCAAAGAAGCATGCTTCCTATCTTGAAAAGAGAGGAGCTCTGCAAAAATCTGATCCATAATATACATGCTTGTATAAGATTTCTGTTGCAACAACTGAGCACAACAGGCCTGCCATAGAAAAAACCTACAGAGGGCAAAGACAAGGTGAAGGGTACTAGGATAATAATGAGAAAGGGAGGCAGGAAACAGCCCATACACAAGAATGTCATATGAAATCGATGTAAGACTCTTTTCCTTCCATTTATGGAGCCAAAGAGTCCAAAAATCCTTACTAAATGGACAATCCAAAAAAAAAAAAGACTTATGGTTTCCAGTACACCCAAACAAGTATCCTGAAAATACATACACTCCGAGGACTTGTGCAGGTGATTACCACGCACCCCCAATCTCCCATGACACGACAACCAAGTAACATCCCATAACTTGGCAGGAAGTCTAGGGTCAGTAAACTGGTGAAAAATCACAGCAGTATCCAATTCAGTACCAAGAGCATTCAACAGCCTAGGGGTATCTGAAAAAGAAGAAAGCAAAACAGTATGATACAATTGCTTCCTAGACTGAGATTGCAGAACCTGAGGGATCAAGTGCCACTGCCAGATTTTAAGAAAAGCGGGAAACAAGAAGGAGGGAATACCAAAAGTCCTAAAATTCTGAGGGACTTCTGAAGGAGGACCAAGCCATTTTGCACACAAAGGAGTCACCCAGGCACCTAAAAGAGAAATGCAAGGGGTTGGGGGATGCAACAGAAAAGGAAACAAAAACTTAAGAAACAGGCAATGAAAAAAAAACCCACAGGATTCAACATCCGAACACCTCCCTAACAATAATCATGATATAAAAAACCAGCCGGACAGGATTTAAATGAGAATCCCAAAAACCTTGAAACAAAAACACTATTGACTTTGTCTTCCAAAACAAAAAGAAGAGGGAAAACAGTAGCCACATGTAAAAATAAAGGAAGAACTAAAGTCTTCAAAAGCAAAACACGTTTCTTCTTGAAATAGACCAACCCTTTCAAGAGGAAGCAAGCTGGAGACCTTTATCAATAACCAAATTCCAATTATACAGAGAATCATCAGGACTGCCAAAATACTGACCCAACATTTTAAGAGGACCACAAACAACAGGAATCCCAGCCACAGAAGTAGTAATTGAGGAGGGCACAGAGCAGGGAAATATCTTAACCATACTTTTATGAAAATTCAATTGAGAACCAGAAAGAGAACTAAAGTCAGAAAATAGATGTGTGAAACCCGAAACAGAAAGAGAGGATGTGGTACAAACACATACATCATCAGCATACACAAAAACAGAACGTACAGAGTGACCACCTGGAAGGAACAAGGTAGGAATAGCAGGACAGGAGCTCAACTTATGTAACAAAGGGTCAATCTGGAACAAATACAAATGGGGACTCAAAGGACAATCCTGCTGCACTCCCCATTTACTCAAAAAGGCAACACCAGGAGAATGGTTGACATGAGGGGTGATCCAGGCAGTGTTGTATAAAAGCTTAAGCCAAGAGATAAAACCAGAAGGAATATGGTAGTGTGCAAAAACAGGAAACAAAAAGGAATGCTTCACCAGATCAAAAGTCTTTTCTTGATCCAAAGAAAACACTACACCCTAGTTATGTCAGTACAAGACTACACCACATCCCTAAGATGAGACAAAGTATGTCGCATAGAACAACCCGGGATAGCACAAGTCTGAGCTGTTGAAATAATGATGTCCGTTATAGGCAGGAGCCGCACCGAAAGAATGACAGCCAGAATCTTATAATCCACATTAAGGAGGCTCAAAGGTCTCCAGTTCCGTAAATCAGAATGGTTGCCTTTTTTATAAATTAAAGGCAAAATAGCATCCGAAAAATGTCGAGGGACTGACAATGAAGCCAAGACATCATTAAAAACAATAGTCAGAGCAGGGGCACAAAAAATCAATGAAAGAGAGGTAAAACTCAGCCATCAAACCATCCAACCCCCGGAGAAGCACGCTGTTTCTGTTTCTTAATAGAAGTCATTGTTTCTGAAACAGAAATGGGACGCACAAGAGCAAGAAGCAGGCCCTCAGGAACCTCAGGAATGACCAAATCAGAAAGAAGACTCCATCTGGAGTACTGCGTGCAGTTCTGGAGACCCAATCTCCGCAAAGACATAGACAGGATGGAAGCTGTCCAGAGGAGGGCAACTAAAATGGTGCAGGGTCTGTACCGGAAGACATATGAAGAGAGACTTAAGGAGCTTAATATGTATAGCCTCGAGGAAAGGAGGAGAGGGGGACATGATAGAAACTTTCAAGTACCTCAAGGAATCAACAAAGTCCAAGAGGGTAGCATCTTTCAAAAAAGAGGTGCAAGAACAAGGGGGCACAATTTGAAGATAGAAGTGGCTCAGAGGTAATTTAATGATTTTTTCACAGAGAGGGTTGTGAATGCATGGAATGGCCTTCCGAGGAGGCTGTGAGTCAAAAACAGTGGTGGAATTTAAGCATGCATGGGACAGTCATAAGGCAATTCTAGGGGGTTGGGGCAGGAAGAAGTAGGCTGCTGGTTAACTAGGATCTGCAGCTTATCCATTAGGTAGGGAAATGGGCAGACTGGGTGGGCCAAACGGTCCTTATCTGCTGTCAGATTCTATGTTTCTATACTCAGCCGGATCTAAAACAGACGAGAGAGTACCAAACATCCCTTCCACATGGGATTGCACAATGTGCTTCAAAGATAGAAGAGAAGTATGGTGCACTCCTGTAAGGGGATCAACCAGACCATCAATAATCGTGGAAGAGATCCTATTGGAACAACTCCTGTAAGGATCAAATGCAGCCTTAGAAGTCTGCGTACCACACTTAGCTTCAACCTTCAAAGAGAGGGCACGATCATACTGGTATAGTTCCATAACAGACTTCAAAGCCTGAATTTGGCTGGAGAGATCAAGATGGAATTCAGAAGCCCTAGAATAAGTATCCAAAAGCTGCTGATGGAGTTGGGAATACCAAAAATAAGTACAGCGTGACCGAGAGCCAAAAGATTTGATAAAAAAATGACAAAGGTCAGTTTTAGTATCCTCCCACCAGAGGACAGAAGAAGAATAAGCATCCAGTTCAAAACCTAGCTCGTAACAAATCCAGACAACCCTGAGAGATAAGAGAATCAGTCAACAAAGAACTATTCACTTCCAACGTATACAAGAAGCAAACGGATAAGGACTAGCACTAGGAGAGCAGAGCAAAGCAAAGCAACTGCCAAATGATCCGACGTCTCACAGGGAATTACAAAAGCCTGGGAGACTGAAACATTCCTGGAAATGAAGAAAAAATCAATCCGTGTTGCAAGAGCTCCCTTATAAAACATTTTTGCACCCTGCTGGTGAACAGAGGTATAAGCATCCACCAAATGGGCCTAAAGAAGGATTTTAGACAAAGTAGCAGCATCACTAAAATGCTTGTGGGCTTTACTAGGTCTATCAGCAATAGAAAGACCACAATTGAAATCACTCCCAAAGTAAACTTGTTGAGTGGCAAATAAATAAGTTTGGATAGCAAGAAACAAAGCAGACCACACCGCAATATTCTGTGGTGCATAAGTATTAATCAAATGAAAAGGAACAAAATCAAAAGAACCATCAATAAGGAAAACCCTCCCTTGAAACACATCGAGAACACTGGAACTCTTAAACCGATGGCCAAAAAAACAAAATGCCCACCCCATCACAGAGATCCTCCCCATGTGACCAAAAGGAGGGCCCCACAGTCCAATGATGTCTCACCTGTGCAACCTCAAACCTAGATTTAAGCCTGGTATACTGAAAAAAATAAACATCCCATTTCAAGGAAAGCAAGAAACCTACAGTAGAAATCTGTTTACGGAATGATTTCTTACTGCAGACATTTAAAGTGCATCACCGCAGAATAGGCTGCTGAGGCATGGGTAATAAAGGTCAAAAGAGATGCAGAGAACTGCAGTGGGCGTCAGGGGCAGAAAAAAAGCAAGAAATCTGACCAAAACAGAAAGCCCAGAAAAAAGGAACCCTCAAAGTCACCTATGAGGGAACTGCGTTTTCTGCATCTTTTCCAACCGAGGAGTTTCTCTACCAGATTCAGAAGAAAGGTCCATATGAGAGGAAGAGGCATGAGATGAATCAGAGTCCTCTTTCTCAGCTTCAGCCACCTATGCGGGAACTGCGTTCTCTGCATCTTTTCCAACAAAGGAGTTTCTCTACCAGATTCAGAAGAAAGGTCCATATGAGAGGAAGAGGCACAAGAAGAATCAAAGTCCTCTTCCTCACCTTCAGTATCCCCCCATTGTCTTCTTTTAGCTAGCAACTGGAATTTATTTAGAGTAGTAACAGTAGTAGCAGGGGCATGAGACTCAGACTTACGCTTACCCTTCCCATGTTTAGTAGAAGGACAGCAGCAAAGGCAGATCAGTTTTGGGGGGGCATAACATCCATCAAAATCGGGACCGGAGAATGGATAGCAGCAACCACAGGAGAAGCCTGGGAAGATTCCAGAACTGGAGTAACAGTCTGAGAAAGAGGGGTCTCCCGGGGGGGGGGACCGAGGGACACACAAGGTCTGCACCAGTAGTGGGCACTGGGTCAATAGGCACCAGAGAGAGATCCTTCTGCCGCTTCTGGGCCTGTAACTATGAATCAGAGATAATGGTAGAATGGTCCCGGGGTACCCTATCAACCCTATTATGTTCAGCCCAGGGACATTGGGGGTAGTTATGACTGTGATCCTCACACAGATTACAAAACTGAACATTAGGATAATCCACGCTAACATGGCCATAAGCAAGGCACAAGGTGCATCTAGGCTGATCACAAGTGTAACTCAGGTGAGTCCGAGAGCCACACTTATGACAAGTGCAAGGCTGGCCAGGGTAGAAACACATACCCCTATCCCAACCAATGTAAAAGCTACCAGGAATATGCAAGACCCCTTGCTCAATTTGCTTAAGCTGAACTTTAGTCTTCCAGCCACCCGTCCACACTAAACCTTCATCAACAAGCATTTGTCAATGCCGAATGTTGCTTGCTTCTATGTGCTGTTTAGGTATTTGGAAGTCATTGGAGTGTAAATATTGAAAATTTGCAAACTTACGAGCGTGCGTAGGAACTGCGTAACGCACGCTCGTAAAACAGTCATTTTTAAGATTTTTTTCACCAAATTTTCAACATAGCCATTTTAAGACCTCTGGTCATGAACGGTGTCACTGTGATTTTGTTAATGTGTCCCATACATTGAGTTTGCACACCGACTGCGCCATTGTGCGCTACATGGGTGGAAACACGTTTTGGGCAGGATGTGAAAAATGACAGTTGTACTGCTCATAAGGAGGTGTGGTAAAATGGCAATGTTGAAAATCTGGAGTGGAAATATTGAAAATGCATGAAACCCTCGCTGAGTCGCGTGGGAACATTACCTTACACTCATAAAACAGTCATTTTAGAATTCTTTCACCAAATTTTCAACATTGCCATTTTAAGATCTCTGCTCATGAACAGTGACACTGTGATTTTCTTAATGTGTCCCATACACTGAGTTCGCACAACGACTGCGCCATTGTGCGCTACATGGGTGGAAACACATTTTGGGTGAGATGTGAAAAATGACAGCTGTACTACTCATAAGAAGTTGTGGTAAAATGGCAATGTTGAAAATCTGGAGTGAAAATATTGAAATTTTGCGAACTTACGAGCCTGCGTAGGAACTGCGCAACGCACGCTCGTAAAACAGTCATCTTTTGGAATTTTGGCACCAAATTTTCAACATGGGAGTTTTGGGCCCCCTTCTCATGAATGATGTCACTGTCATGGCGGTATTCAGGCCCAAAGGGTGATTTCGCAGTCACTGCGCAGTCACTGCGCGAAATCACCCTTCTGGCCCGAATAATGCCATGACAGTGACATCATTCATGAGAAGGGGTCCCAAAAACCCCATGTTGAAAATTTGGTGCAAAAATTCCAAAAAATGGCTGAGATATGCAATAATGTTGAAACCCCCCTATCTAGCCCATTATACAGCTTACCGGCATTTCCTCAGTTCGCGGTCGGCTTTGAAGAGTGCAGACGTGTTCCCGGTCCACCGAAGATCGTTGCGCGGAGTCCAGAGGTAGTATGGGGTGAGGGGGTGTGGGGAAGGCTGGAGTGCGCAGTGGGTGGGTGCGGGTTGTGGGAGGGTGTCGAGAGCGCACCATGGTGATTTTTGCCTTACAGGAAAAAAAAAAAAAGGCGTCGTGGGACCATTTGCCATGCTGGAGTGGGCTCCCAGTGTGGCACAAGGACGTTGGGGGGCGCGTTCAGCCGACGGGGGATTGGGCACCCCCGTCGGCAAAAGGACTGATTGCCACGCTGGGGTGGGCTCCCAGCGTGGCACCAACTACTGGGGGGGGAGACCACGCAGCTCAGCTGACGGGATTGGGCACCGGGTCGGCTAAGGCAGTGCGGCGGGGCGCACGCCTGCGGGTGGGAGGGGGAAGGCGCGTGAGCAGCTTCTTATCGCTGCTCACCCAAGCGTAGCTCCCCTTTCAATCAGAGTGTTACTGCATTTTGAGCTTGTTGATAGACAGCTCCAAAATGCATTGGCTTACAGGGGCCGTGCCTGCCAGCACAGTGCCTGAATTGGAGGAGGAGGTGACACACCTCCGAAATCTCCGATGATGGCACTATGTTTCTTGCACATGCGTGCAAGCAACATAAAAATAGGTCGGGAAGAATCTAACAGATCACATCTCTGATGAAGCCAAAACTGTACATCATGGATATTTACTCCTTCACTACGAAATAACAAAGTAAGTACTTTCACCACGGGTTTAGTAGGGGTATGATTAAGAAAGAGGCCCAAATCAGAGTGTTCTTAACCAGTTCGTACTGAGTCCAAAATTTTTCCAGAGTCTGAACAGTCTTGAAACTAACATCGTACACAGTTTCCCACCTTAATATGAATGAAGGCAAACAATGCTGAAGGGCTAATTCCCAGAGAGGCTCTAAGCATACCTTGGAGAACAGAACGGCGTGTGGGGACCATAGAAGAATCACCCAGGAACTTCAATCGAACCGCATTTTTCTGCTGAGTGGGTTCCCCAACAAATTTAAACAAATCAGACATTTTGAAAGAAGGAGTCAAGTCTTCAGGGACAGGAACAGAAGGATAAGATTAGTGAGCAGGAGAAGCACAGTTTTCTGGCAGTACCTGTGATTGGACCACAACGTCCAAAGAGTCAGTGGTGTTCTCAGTAGCAAGCGGTGGAACAGAAAGGTCTATCTCAGGTTCCACAGGGGGAAAAGATCGAGCAGAAATCAAAGCTGGAGCAGTAGGAGAAACATTAGTAGGCATTCCAATAATAGCAGTAGTGGAAATAGGACCAGACAAATTCCAGGGCTTCCCATCCGAAGATCTCTGCCAGCCAACAGTATGCAGAGCAGCGTCTGGAGACCAAGTAGCACTCACTACAACAGCTGTCCTCAAGGTAGGTCTAAGGTGCAAATGGGAGGGTGGAGGAAAAGGCAAATCAGCAGGGAGGGTTTCAGAGGCCTGTTGAAGTGGAGTTTGAGGAGCAGAAGACACAGAATAATCGGCATCAGGCAAAGTGTCTTGTGTAGAAGCATCATCACGTATCAACTGTAGAATGAACTGTTTATGCTGAGAGAACATCTGTCACAACATATCATCAGAAATCACAGCAGCTTCATGGCTGTCCTGTTTAGCAGAAAGTCTCCATGTCAGATAAACCAGAAGGATCAGTAGAATCCTTATCAACAGCAGAAGCAGAAGGAAACACACTGTCAACGTGAACTTGAGAAGCCTCAGAAGCAGGAACAAAAACAGGCTCAGTCACCGAGATAGGATCCAAAAGCAGAGCAGAGCCTCCACCACCACCTCCATCTCCCACAGCAGGAACATTGGCCATCTTGGAGTCACCGACAAAAGGGTCCCCCTGCCCACAGAAAGCAGAGTAGGAGAATTTCCCTGGTGTCCTGGCCAACGATCCCCTTTCCACAAAACTGGTTCATTCAATTGCATAAGGAGGGGTATCACCAGCAGAAAGAGGGAGGTAGTGTTACCCTTGTATAAATTGATGGTGAGGCCCCACCTAGAATACTGTGTCCAGTAGAGTCCACTCCACATACTACATACATGGTTTATGTGGACAATTGGCAAAGGTGGACACATTTTGTAAACTGAAACCAAGCCCATTGTAAAGTTCATTGTTTTTGCCTTTTAATGCGAGTGTTGCCTACTGGCAACCACAGGCAGCTAAGTGGGTAATTATGGCCATTGATTGCAGCTGTTGACACTTCATTTAACACCCACTGCACTCATTAATGAGATGACCACCTGTACTTAAGTACAGTGACATTTTTCGGCCAGAGATTACCTGCTAGCTGTGTGTCAGATTGTTTCTGTTCCTCTTTGTGCTGTGTGCTAAGTGCTGAAAATGTCTAATTGCCCAGGAATACCACTAGCTTGAAAAATCGAACTCCTGAAAGAGATTGATGATCTGCCCAAAATGAGCATTAGAGGCTTGGCAGCTCATCTTTCCCACCTAAGTCGACAGTGTCAGACCTGCTACACAGCAAAGAGCAGCTATGGTCTGAGTGGCACGTTTCAATAAAGAATAAAGATTTTACCCACCACCACCCTCCCACCCTCAGTGTGACAAATACAAAGCACTAGCACTAAAAACAATACAGAAAGGCTAACGTATCAGAATAAATAATAGAAAATCGCTATGAACAAATGCCGTACCTAAGAGTATAGCAGTTATGAACTCTTAGGTCACAGCCCCACCTACCGGCAAATGCAGACATCAGTTTTCCCGGACATAATTACAGTGAATTGAAAGTGTCCATGTTAAATGGCTTTCACTGTACTGGAGGCCCCATATCTGGAAAGTCATAGATTAGCTGGAGGCAGTACAGAAGAAGGCAACAAAAATGGTGCATGGCCTGCATCAAAAACCCTATGAGGGAAGACTCAAGGATTTATATATGTACTCTCTAGAAGATGGGAAGTAAAGGGGGGACATAATAGAAATGTTCAAATACCTCAAAGGTATTAAGATACAGGAGGGTAACATTTTACATAGAAACAGATATTTGAGGACAGGGAGTCATGACATGAACCTAGTGGGAAGAATCAGAAGGGATGTGAGGAAATATTTCTTAACAGAAAGGGAGGTGGACACCTGGAACAGCCTCCTAGCAGAGGTGGTGAGTGCTAAAATGGCAGTAGGATAGCAGGATTCAAGCATGTATGGGATAGACACAAGGGGACCATAGTAACGGCTGGGGTGTAAGGACAGAAATTGAGTAGGGTCTGCATTAGTACAGTAGGTAGGGAATTTAGGGCAGACCAGGTGGGCCAAGAGGCCTTTATCTGACAAAAATGTCTCTGTTTCAATGTGTTTCTAATTGTCCAAGGCTGTGTGTGGGTGTTGATGTACAAAATGGCTGCCACTACACATTCAGTCACGTCACTACCAGACTAGCACTGCTTATAAAGTGCTTTGGGATACACTGTGTATGAAAACTGCAATATAAATTATTCTTCTGCTAATAAGTCAGTGTATCAATTGAGGAGTCCGTATCACTTATTGACTTGGTATCAATATGCTGTTCTTTCTGTTTGCTAATACCTGGTTGCACATCATACTCTTCGAAGTTACATTAGATGCCAACTGACACTGTTGAGGGTTTTTCAGTGCTTGCTTCCACAAAAACAAGAGAATCCGGAGTCTGCTGTTGCTTGTAATACGTTTTCTTTATTTAAAATCACCTCTACGTTTCGCTACTATGAGCTTGATCACGGGGCTTCAGTAGTATCTATTCAAAAACAAACAAATAAACTATTATACATCTTAACAACTACTATAGTTTCAATTAATAAGAATATCTTTCAATGCATTTATCTACCTGAGAAACAAGTCGCTATGTTTTTAAGCGCTTAGTACTTCAAATTTAATCTTCTTCCTGACAAAAATGTCAAAATACTATAATGAAACACTGAAAACTGCAGTCGTGCCGAAATGTAACGTAAGTCATAAGACTTTAAACACCACATAACATGCATACCTTGGGAAGCTGAACAAGCGTTGCTCTGAGTTTTTGTACCTTTAGTAGTTCTGAAATTGAAAATAACTAAATTTAGGCAAAGGAATTAAAACAATGAAAACACTTGCAGTGAAAACGATTGTGAAATATCAAATTTGTGCCCTTCAGATATAATGCACTTACCCTCTTAACTGTGAAACTTGTCACAAAAAGTCAGAGCTTTCTAATGAACTTGTAACATTTTAAAATTAGCCCATCACTTTTCACAAAACTAATACAAGTCCAGCCATTATGGCGTATGCTATAAGAAACGCTGGGGCAGCTAAGCGGCTTCCCAAAGCTGCTAAACCTCTTAGGCAGCCTGGTTCCAGCAGGAGTGACATATGCTTCCCAAAACTCTCGCTACACGCGAAGGCATTGCCTAAGAACTAAACACACATTCCCTGAATCATTGGGGAATGTGCACGGTGCGCCAGGCTGCTCATAACTGCCAAGGCTGTTGCTTCAGCTATAAGCTACTTATTAAAATTAAAATGGGAAAAGAAAAGAACACTTTTAATATGGCATAAGCAAGGCATTAAATTACATTGTATTATTTAAAGAAATGAAACTGATAAACGGTATTCATATGATATCCCTTCTAATGCAGGGAAATTAACAAACAATCAAGACTTAGGAATGAACATCCTATTTACAAATGTTTCCCTCCTATACTAACACTTAATAAATTTGAAAATACTGTAATAAAAAAACATTGGATCCATCAACTAATATAAATTCATACCAATCTGAAAACATTTTATAGATGTTCTGATACACTCCAACATCCCTTAAAAAATGAGAATAATCAATGAGAACCAAAGGAATAAAATCTACCTTCAAAAACTTATACTGCACATATAGAAACTGCTTAAAACAAACAGTTAATACCGTTCATAGACTTAGAAAACAGAACATTTTTTTGGAAAATGATATAAATTACAGACAAGCTTGCCAATTACAATCAATATTCATACCAATCGTTGGATCTAAAGTTCTTAAACAAAAGATCCATTTCATTTCCATTTTCTCTAACAGTCTTTTATAATTTCCACCTCTAGGTGGTTGTTTTACTACCTCGAGACCCCAAAACCTAAGAGATGCTCCAGTGTGCCTGGCCTCATTGAAATGCATAGCTACAGGGGATTTATCATTTTTGTTTCTTATATCACTTTTGTGTTCACATATTCGTACTTTGAGAGCTCTTTTCGTCTGCCCTACTTATAATCTATCGCATGGACATTGCAGCACATAAATGACACCTTCAGTATTGCAATCAATGTGATCCTTGATATGAAATTCTTCATTGTAATGAGGATGTTTAAAAGACGTTTTTTTACTAGTATTATTATAAACTGCACATTTGCCACATCTAGTCATCCCTGGTTGTAGTGGTCCGAGCAATAATTGAGTTTTATTAAGATCATATTGTACAAACTGTGAATGTACCAATCTGTCTTTTAAATTTTTGACTGCTTTAGATACTATTATTGGTCTCAATTGTAACGATTTAATGCTGGAATTATCCATAGCAACTAAATGCCAATGTTTATTTATAATTCTTCTGATTTCCATCATTTTATGATTGTATTTAGTGGCAAACACTAATCTCTCCTTTTTTTGATTCTGTTTTTTGGAGTTTGTGATTGTCATAAAAGTTCATCATTTCCCAGATATTGCTTTGTGTATTTCTAGATTGTTGTATGTACCTAGGGGTGGGTATCATATATCTGGATGTTGATGTTATATTAAGACTTTAATTAAAAGTGTTTCTAGAAGTTTTTTCGTCCAATTAAGTAAGCATTATCTATCTATTTCACAGTGTTTAATATTATGATGGAAGAAGGATTGGCAGTCCTTAGGGACATTGGTAATAGCATTCAAAATACCTTACATTTTACTACATATACAGAGGATGAGAGAAGGACACTTTTTCAGGCCATGAGGGGAAGCAGAGATTTAAGTGTGCAGATGGGGGAAACTCCACGGAATATTGCTCAGAAACTAGAAAATCTTAAATTTAGAGATACACATTTAGAATGGCATGGGTTAACTCTCACTCAGTACCTGGAACATAACAGGATTCCAAGAGGTCTTAGGATTGCAGAGAACCTAATATAGGCATCAACATTTTGAAATTATACACAAAATGGGATGGCATTAGGAACAGGGCTGGATGCGATTTTTATGTATGCCCTCATAGAGGCCATTATAGATGAGAGAACTAGTTTAGCAGAAGAAATACAGAAAAATCAAGATTTGTTGAAACAACAACTAATAGTAGATGAATATACTTCCACATTAGAAGAATTGAAGCAGAAAATAGTTGATTATGAAAATAAATTAAAGCAACAAAATTAGGAAATTCATAAGAGACACAAATGATTACAAGGATAATAAGGTTTATACATATAAACAATTCAGAAAACAATGATACAGCTACAATGTAGAAAGTGGCACAGACAGTGATAATAGTTATACGGTAGAATCTTCTACACGGTCAGGAGAGGACCATACAGGTATAGGAGAGCCCGTAAAATCTAACTCAGTATCAGAAGAAACTTCAGTACATCGGTATGATTTTAGAGCCTCTAATATGAATCAACAATATTCAAGAACACAAGGGGGTTTTCGGGGAGCCAGAAGGGGAGGGGGACGAGGAGGAGGAATAGGTGGAAGAACAATAAGGACAACAAATATGGACAGGAGATTTATCAGAGAGATGCAGAAATAATTCCTATATTTAATCTTAGTAAAAGAAACTTGACTGAAGCAGAATCCAGTGTTTTGGGACTTGGATTAACTTTCGCACCATCACAACCAGTTAACTTATTTGATTTAATGGTAGATTTACAAGGATTCTTTAGAAATTTAAGTACTAAAAATCTATTTGGAGAAGAGAATATCCAAATTAGTGAAGAAAGGAAGTTGAAACAAGCTCTAAATATTAAATCTAATTTTAGTCCCCCCACAGATAGGAATCATGGTATAGAATGTTTCTGCACATTAGTAGAAAAGGAAGTTTTGGCTTTATTTAAAGATAAAACCTCGCTCTGGCCATCCCACCAAAATCTTTCTAAAGAACAAAAGATAGCTTTAAATGATTTGAGTAAAGATGTGGGGATAATAATCAAGCAGGCAGACAAGGGGGGAGGTATTGTAATTCAGGATATAGAACAATACAGATCTATGTGTTTAAAACTATTAGATAATAGGGTCAATTATTCACCTTTGAAGGGAGATCCCACATCATTTTTACAGAGCAAACTGAGGGAATTATTGGCAGAATTTGTTGATCTTAATTGGTTACAAGATTGGGAAATGAGGATATTGTTAAAAGAATTTCCAAGAATTCCTACATTTTATGGTATACCAAAAATTCATAAAAATATGTTAGATCCCCCTGGCCAATTTATTGTATCAGGATAGATTCAGTTTTGATCCAGTCTCAAAATATGTCAACTATTTTTACAACCTCTAATAGAAAAAAGTGACACTTATATACAAGATTCTACGGATTTAATTAAAAAATTAGAAATTGTGTTGAATCAGATTAATTTGGAAGAAATTATCCTGGTCACTTGGGATGTAATAGATTTGTATACATCTATTCCTCATAGGGAGGGAGTCATAAATATGGGTAAAATTTTGAAAAAGAGGCCAGAAGATAAACTACCTAGAACCATCTTGTTGCAAGAATTAGCAACATTTATTCTAGAAAATAATTATTTTGAATTTGAGGGTAAGTTTTACCAACAGGATAAAGGAACAGCCATGGGTAGCACCATGGCTCCGAGCTATGCTAATGCATACATGATTATTTTTGAAGAAGAATTTGTTTTCAACTCAGAAAAAAATATGTATAAAAATCACATAAAGTTTTGGAAAAGATTTATAGATGACATATTTTGTTTGTGGACAGGAACTGAACAGGAACTGATGTTTTTCAATGATTTACTGAATAATTTTGATAAAAATTTACAGTTCACACTAAATCATAATAAGACAGTTATACCATTCTTAGACTTACAGATCAAAATAACAGATTCTATGTTTAGTACTTAATTGTTTAGGAAAAGCATGGATAGAAACACTTTATTACATAACACAAGTTTTCATGAGCCGAAATTAAAAAACAGTATACCCTATGCACAATTAGTAAGAGTCAAACGAAATTGCAAAGAGACTAGTGATTACTTGGCATATAAGCAAGATATGCTACGTAGATTTCATAATAGGGGATATCCTAAAAAAGTTTTAACACAAGCAAGTGATAAAATAGATAGAGTGACACGTGAACAACTTTTAAGTAAAAAACAGAATCAAAAAAAGGAGAGATTAGTGTTTGCCACTAAATACAATCATAAAATGATGGAAATCAGAAGAATTATAAATAAACATTGGCATTTAGTTGCTATGGATAATTCCAGCATTAAATCGTTACAATTGAGACCAATAATAGTATCTAAAAAAGTCAAAAATTTAAAAGACAGATTGGTACATTCACAGTTTGTACAATATGATCTTAATAAAACTCAATTATTGCTCGGACCACTACAACCAGGGATGACTAGATGTGGCAAATGTGCAGTTTGTAATAATACTAGTAAAAACACATCTTTTAACATCCTCATTACAATGAAAAATTTCATATCAAGGATCACTGATTGCAATACTGAAGGTGCTATTTATGCTGCAATGTCCATGCGATAGATTATATGTAGGGCAGACAAAGAGCTCTCAAAGTACGAATATGTGAACACAAAAGTGATATAAGAAACAAAAATGATAAATCCCCTGTAGCTATGCATTTCAATGAGGCCGGGCACACTGGAGCATCTCTTAGGTTTTGGGGTCTCAAGGTAGTAAAACAACCACCTAGAGGTGGAAATTATAAAAGACTGTTAGAGAAAATGGAAATGAAATGGATCTTTTGTTTAAGAACTTTAGATCCAATGATTGGTATGAATATTGATTGTAATTGGCAAGCTTGTCTGTAAGTTATATCATTTTTCAAAAAATATTCTGTCTTCTAAGTCTATGAATGGTATTAACTGTATTTTTTAAGCAGTTTCTATATGTGCAGTATAAGTTTTTGAAGGTAGATTTTATTCCTTTGGTTCTCGTTGATTATTCTCATTTTTTAAGGGATGTTGGAGTGTATCAGAACATCTATAAAATGTTTTAGATTGGTATGAATTTATATTAGTTGATGGATCCAATGTTTTTTTATTACAGTATTTTCAAATTTATTAAGTGTTAGTATAGGAGGGAAACATTTGTAAATAGGATGTTCATTCCTAAGTCTTGATTGTTTGTTAATTTCCCTGCATTAGAAGGTATATCATATGAATACCGTTTATCAGTTTCATTTCTTTAAATAAAACAATGTAATTTAATGCCTTCCTTATGCCATATTAAAAGTGTTCTTTTCCTTTTTCATTTTAATTTTAATAAGTAGCTTATAACGCTGAAGCAACAGCCTTGTCGAATTATGAGCAGCCTGAGCGCACCGCGCACATTCCCAATGATTCAGGGAATGTGTGTTTAGTTGCTAGGCAACGCTCTCGCATGTAGCGAGAGTTTTGGGAAGTGATACGTCACTCCCACGGGAAACTCAGGCTGCTCAAGAGATTAGCAGCTTTAGGAAGCCGTTTAGCGTCTCAGCGTTCTTGTGAGCATACGCCATAATGGCTGGACTTGTATTAGTTTTGTGAAAAGTGACGGGCTAATTTTAAAATGTTACAAGTTCATTAGAAAGCTCTGACTTTTGTGACAAGTTTCACAGTTAAGAGGGTAAGTGCATTATATCTGAAGGGCACAAATTTGATATTTCACAATCGTTTTCACTGCAAGTGTTTTCATTGTTTAATTCCTTTGGCTAAATTTAGTTATTTTCGAATTTCAGAACTACTAAAGGTACATAAAACTTCAGAGCAACGCTTGTTCAGCTTCCCAAGGGTATGTATGGTGTTTAAAGTCTTATGACTTACGGTACATTTCGCACGACTGCAGTTTTCAGTGTTTCATTATAGTATTTTGACATTTTTGTCAGGAAGAAGATTAAATTTGAAGTACTAAGCGTTTAAAAACATAGCGACTTGTTTCTTAGGTAGATAAATGCATTGAAAGATATTCTTATTAATTGAAACTATAGTAGTTGTTCAGATGTATAATAGTTTATTTGTTTGTTTTTGAATAGATACTACTGAAGCCCCGTGATCAAGCTCATAGGAGCGAAACGTAGGGGTGATTTTAAATAAAGAAAATGTATTACAAGCAACAGCAGACTCCGGATTCTCTTGTTTTTGTGGAAGTTTAACACACCCTTTTGGAGTTTGTGATTGTCATAAAAGTTCATCATTTCCCAGATATTGCTTTGTGTTTTTCAGTGCTTGCACCAGTAGATAGTGACATCTGAATATGTCTCATTTATTGAGGAGGTTTGATATTAGTTTGTGTCTTTACACTTCTAAAGAATGGAAACTTTTTTTGCCCATCAGACACTGCCATGGAATAAATAAATAATGAACACATATTTTAATTTTCAGAAACAATACTATTATCAGTCCCCAGGAAACAATCAGCAAGAATATATGATCTATTCAAGTTATTTTGAAATACTGGCATCGTTGCAGATGAACACATGTAAGTAATTTCGGAGACCTGTGATTTGCTATATGTCGTCAACACATCCATTGCTATACCGGAGATGTCATACGTTATTGTGTTTATATTATCAGCATGTTACAGAATATCAAAATTGATATCTTCAGTACATGTACCAGAAGCTGATGGTAGACTATCATCAGGAGCAGATGAGTTAAGAACTCTTGACAGAATGGAAACAATCATCTGTGAAATATACAGGATGCAAAATTAAATAATCTTCATTCTTTAATGACATATTTCCAAATAATATTAAAAATATACACAACCATACTCAATGCATAGAAATGCAGAGAATGTGTTACATAAGGTTTTAGTGGGGAGAGTGTTTGGTCAGTGGCATGAAACCATATACCCAGCTCCATGAACACACACACACACGCACTCGTATCAATGTGTCCTACAATACTGCAAAAACAGAACATGTGTTATGTAGGTTTTGACGGTTGAGTGAGGTTGTTGGTTGGTGACATGAAGCCAAATACCCAGCAACATACAATAGAAGCATAGAATGTATCAGAAAGAAAAGGACCAGCAGGCTGAATTCAGGTACTGTAGTTAAGATGAAGACACTGCCAAGGCATTTATAGTTATTTCAAGCCATACATTTACTTATTCCTAAAAATGATTTAATTAGCTTGGATAAAAAAAATTGAATTTATATGGAACAAAGCATGTCCCTATTTAAGAAAAGCTAAGCTTATTGCTACATACTATGAGGCGAGTTTAAAGCTGCCAGATTTAATATTGTATCATTACACTGCCATCTTGGAACCTATCAAAGCATGGCTCGATGAGCATCCCCCAGCATGGGTGCATATGGAATTGTTTTCAATAATAAAAATTCCCAGCTATGGACTACTATTTAAGAACTTAAGTAAATCTAGGGTTACAATGATTGATAATACATATTTACTGTATAGTCAACATTAATGGTATGGATAATGTAAATAAAGTGCGCAAGTTGAAGAGGAGAATTAATATGCTTACCCATGTATTATAGGGTGCGGTAGCATCCGTATTGTTAGGGTTGAGTAGTGTTCAATGTTAAACCCCTAACTTTACACCTTAATAGCTTTGGTAGTGTTTGGTGCAGTTAGCTGAAATGTTGCATGTGTTGTCTAGCAGAAAGGATCTAAATCTGTGGAAAAGTTTTGTGGCAGCAGCTGGTGCGGTTTCTGAGATGCGCATATGTCATTTTTCTGTAGATGTCTAATTTTTGACTATACTTAACATGGGATTTTATTTGCACTCATCTACAGCAACATGGAATGGAATATTTTCCCCAAACTTTTAAGGAACAGACATGATGTCCTAAGGTAGTGCCTTTGAAAGGTGTCATGAAAACATACAAAATGGTTCCAGAGTTATGCTTTTTTTTTTTATTGATTTTTTTTCTCTTCCTTCTGCAGCTCGATCAGCGGGGGCATCCAACCACCGGCCCCCACTGCATGGGAGTCAGCAGGCTCACTTGCATGATGGGGTCTGGTGTGGCCACACCCCAACCTGCCAGGGGGCCCCCCATGCCTACCAGTGCTGG
The DNA here is from genome assembly GCA_016271365.2 of Neoceratodus forsteri. Lineage (NCBI taxonomy): Eukaryota > Metazoa > Chordata > Ceratodontiformes > Ceratodontidae > Neoceratodus > Neoceratodus forsteri. The sequence continues at coordinate 745,199,885 of CM057449.1, forward strand.
ACCGGGACAAGACCCCCAGTGCGATTCCATGACAGGCCTCCTGGGCAATGTCGGGCACGGTTATCAAGCTGTACAATTGTGCCCAGCCATTTTCCTGCCATATAGTGCCCCAATTGGAGTGTGGACGTGCAATGAACTCAGAAGCACTGCATGCCGACATTCACTGCACTCCACCAGTATACTGTCCCTGCAGAGCACCCATTCTCCATAGAGGGCCAATGTAGAGCAGTAGGGACCCCAGTCCCTCCCCAGGGATAGGAGAGCAGTCCTCCAGACTCTCAATCCTATCCCTCCCCTGCCGACCCCAGATGGCCCAAGTGTGTTCCCAAACCCAGGTCGCCAGCGTGGCGTGATGTGTGGCATTCAGCACATCAATCCTCAGTGCCACCGGGCCAGAGTTATGCTTTTTTAAATAGGGATATGAAGGCATCCATTTTGTGGATAGGAAGGGTGTTGTGATGATGTCACTGCCTCACCAGTGTTAAAAGTGTGTAGTGCAGCAGGTGAGAACAGTTCAATTGTGCTGCCAGGGATTATGTTATATTCTGAGGAACACATAGGATTTTATGTTTGGCAGAGAGCAAGAAAATAATCCAGTGTTTCTCTTGATGATAGAACTGGATCCCTGTCTGTAGGAGCAGTTTGTCTTAACTTGCTCAATTACATACTGTTGGAGCTGGTGAGGCAGTGACATCATTATAGCACCTTTTCTGTCCATAAAATGGATGCCTCCACATCACAGTTTTAAATGTATTTTTCTGTCTTACTGAAAACATTTTCTAAATATAACCTAGCTATTTACATACTGGATCCTCATAGAAACCTTCACAATAATTTCATAGGGAATGCTACGGATTCCCTTTTAAGTTTTGTGTATTTTTTTTGTTCTGAACATGCTCAATAAGATTCTTTGGATAACGTTTTAACATGACACCAAAAATTATGTGTCGCTAGACACTTTTTAGTTTCTCACCACTTTCTTCTCACAGCACAAAACATTTTTTTTGTGCCATGAGAGCCACCATCTTGTTTAATTAACCCTTGAAATAAAAAACACAGACAATACATAAAATGATGTAATCAAAAAAACAACAAACACCTGAATCTACCTAAATGGGTCCTGTTTAGCTAGATCCTGGTATTTGTTTTTTAAGAAATTTGCCAGAAATACCTTTACTGGGCACCCCCAAATCCAGGGTGCCCGGCTTAGTGAGAGGAGTCATTCACCCGCGTTCTCTGTATGAGAACAGCAGGACTTTGTTGAGTTTTGCAGCCCTAGCTGGAGTTCTGCTGTGGGCTGCAGTGAAACAAGTGAGCCGCTGATCCCCCATTCTGGCTGTCTCTGTTTATCCATCTGTCTGTCTATCTATCTGTTTGTTTCTTTTATTAAGGACACTGGAGTGCCCACCCTAGTACTGCTTCCTTCTCTTCCCTCAACTCCAGAAGTCTCACGTGCCCTTTCCATCTGTAATGCTTATTTTTGATTTAATGTATGTAAGCGAACTGGGATACCCACCCCTGGTACCACTTCTCTGGATTCCCCTCCCCTCCAGGTCACCTGACCTTGTTTCTATACAGTACTTTGACACTGGGATGCCCAATCCCAGTGTTGCACTTTAACCTGCAATAAAGAAAACTGTCCCAATGTGATTTTTTGTAGCCTGCAAAAAAGAAAATGGTCCCTTGCTGTTCTGATCTCGACACCCCGACCTCCCACTCAGCACCTCCACCCCCAGCACACACTCTCCCTCACCCGAACATGTCCCATGACATAGATCCACTCTCCAATAGAAGGCACATCGTTCTACTTCTGTAGAACAGACGACTACAATATGAGAAAGTAAGGTAATGTAAATGTGGTTCAATGTATTTCAGTGGAATTTTCAACTTTGATGTGTAACTTTGCCATTTTTGCAAATTTTGATCCCAAATTTTCAACATGGCCTTTTTGGGACCCCACCTTATGACTAGTGGTGGTGTAATTATGCAAATTAGGCCCAACAGGTGTTTTTAAAGTGGCTTGGCAAAATAATTTTTTGGACAGGATTTGAACATTTTCACCATCCTTGTTTGTGAGGGGGGGTCATCATAAGAAGGCTATGTTGAACATTTGTGGTAAAAATATTTAAAAATGGCAAAGTTATGAGTGTATGTTGAAATTTTGCAATGCACCCTCATAATTTTGGTAATTTTACATATGTTGACCCCAAATTTTTGACATAGCCATTTTTTCACATTACGTCATGAGTCTGATAACTATCATTTTTCAAATCCTGGCCACAATGTGTTTCTGCACCTATAGCACAGAATAATGTTGTTGATGTGTGAAATCACCTCTTGGGCAGGTTTTGAAACATTTCTCCACCCTGTTCATGAGGAGGGGTCATAAGAAGGATATATTAAGAATTGTGGGTAAAAATATTACAAAACAACAAAGTTATGAGTGTACAATGAAATTTTGCAATTAATATTCATAGTTTCAGTGACTTGAAATATTTTGATCCCAGATTTTCAAGATAGCCAGTTTTTCACAACTGTCATGTTTCAAAACCTGACTGAAATGTGTTTTCGTGCCTGTGCAGGGAAATGATGTTTTGGCTAAGAGTTGAACATTTTTACCTACCAGGTTCTTGAGGTGGGTTTGTATCAAGGCTATGTTGAAAATTTGGAGTCAAAACAGTAAAAATTAACATAGTTAAGAAGGTACATTGACATTTTCCTGCGCATGTCCATAACTTTGATAATTTTTAATATCCGACACTGCAAAGAAAGGCAGGGTCAGCAAGGCCCTGCACTTCCTTAGGTAGATGGAGTCTTCCTTTGGCATAGCCCAGATGGCTATGCACATCTGCATCTTTTCATGCAGGTCCTGACAGGACCTGCTTGAATAAGGATACAATTCCACTTTCTCAAATAGAAAGGAAATTCTTTGCAAAAAATGTCATTAATGTGCCAGTTAGGTTAACGTAATGCCACCAAAGTAGGGAAATGTAGCATTAGAGTTTCCAGCCCTAACTCCCTACCACTACCCCCCAAGCAGCAAAAGGAAAAAAAAAATTGGGGTCTTGGTGAATCAGTGGTGGGATCCTTCAACCCTAATGCCTTCCCTCCCTCCAGCCCATAGCCTCCAATCTCAAATACAAGGTGCAACTCCAAACCACTGACTCATAGTGATACACTCTTCAAAGGCAGAAAGAGAGAGAGAGTATGTCTCGCCACATGTTGCCAGTGCAATTTGTTGTAGCTTTCTTCATGCAGGGCCCACAGGAGATCATGTGTGATGTTTGTTTATGGAATGGAGTAGGCATTAGGGTTGACAACTCCAAGGAGGACCCCACCACAGATTCGCCAAGACTCCGTAGATCCAAAATTCTAATATTTTTTACTTTTTCTGCTTGGAGGGGTAGGGGTAGGGAGTTAGAGCTGGAAGTCCTTGCACCACATTTCTGCACTTTTGTGGTGTTGTTACCCTAACTGGTGCATTAGCAAAGTTTTTTGAAAAGAATATAATAATGGCTTTGATCCATTTTTTCAAACTAAAGCTCTAAATAAGTTTGTTTAGAAAGGACTAACTACTATTGGGCCCTTTTTTCAAGAGAAACTATGAAATCATTTGAACAATTTGCAGGTGCAATTTCAGCTTCCCAAACATCTCTTTTTTAGGTACCTACAAGTTAGAGAAACCATGCATACAACCTAATGAGGAATTGGATAATGGACATTTTCTATTTGATGTGAAAGATCAAGCATCTAACAAACAAAAATTGCCCTCAAAACTATATATTACTTCACTTCAAACAAGAACATCAGATTTGAATAAACTCCATGAGAGTTAGGGAAAAACAATTGAATATCATAATCTCTCAGGATACCTGGACTCTGTGCTGCATAAAATGGAGAATCTCTACTAATAACAGACTTAATCAAACCCAGTTCTTTATATTACATAAAATGTATTATATGCCATATTTGCTAAATAAGTTTAATCCAATTATATTGAACAAATGTAATAGCTGTTAGAAGGATGAGGGTACACTCAGTCATGTTATTTTTTTCATGTACTAAATTACAACTCTTTTGGAATAGTGTGTTTGAGAAAGTTAACCAAATATAGAAACATAGAAGGTGATGGCAAATAAAGACTGCAAGGCCCATCCAGTCTGCCCATTTCTTTTTCTACCTTATGAATGTGCCATCGGCCTTTGCTCTGTCAATGGCCTATCTATTCATACTCATCTGTATTGCTCCCTTATGTCTATCCCATGCCTGTTTGAAGCCCTGCACTGTATTCATATCCACCACTTTCTGAGGTAGGCCGTTCTATGCATCCACCACCCTTTCTGTGAAAAATAACTTCCTCACATTACCCCTTAATCGGCCTCCCTCTAATCTCATGCTGTGTCCTCTTGTCTTGCTATTTTTCTTATATTGAAACATGTTAGACTGTTTCACCTTGTTAATGCCCTTAAGGTGTTTGAATGTTTCTATCATATCATCTCTCTCTCCCTCCTTTGCTCTAGGGTATACAACTTGCATATCACCTCTCTCCCTCCTCTGCTCTAGGGTATACATATTGGGTCTTCATTTAGTTCCAGAAAAATGACTTTTCCTTTTGGGTTATTCTCCCACCCAGGTACTACCTGAGGGATAGATGGGTGACAAAGAATTTAGATCAGAGTGGAGAGGTGGACGTGGCCTACCTAGATTTCAGTAAGGTGGTAAACGGAGTTCACTCTGAGGAAGGGACAGTGACCAGCGTGGTACCTCAAGGATCAGTGCAGGGACCAGTCCTCATTAAGGTTTTTAATAAATGCATTACGTAGCAGTTGGAAGGGAAGGTCTGTTTGTTTGTGGATTACACCAAAATCTGCAATATAGGGACACCCCACTAGGGTTGGAAAAGATGAACAGAGACATGAGAAAATGAGAGGAGTGGTCAAGGGTATGGCAGCTGTGTTTCAATGTGAAAAAGTGCAAAATAATGCACTTAGGGCACAGAAACCCAGGGGTGGAGTACAAAAGGGGTGGAGTGGTATTGACGACTACCAAGCAGGAAAGAGACCTGGGGTAATCATGTAGGATGTCCTAAAGGTGGCCAGGCAGTGTGACAAGGCAGTCAGGTGGGCTAGTGGGATACTGGAGTGCATAGGAAGGGATATTACCAGCAGAAAGAAGGTGGTGTTCCCTCTGTATAGTCATTGGTTGGACCCCACCTACTGCAGAATACTGTGTCCAGTTCTGCAGACCACATCTCCTATAGGACATAGAGAAAGTGGAAGCCATCCAGAGGAAGGCAACTAAAATGGTGCAGGGTCTGTATCAGAAGCCCTATGAGGAGAAGCTAGAGTACCCCAATATGCACACCCTGGAACAAAGGAGAGAGAGGAGGGATATGATGGAGAGCTTTAAATACCTCGCGGGGTAAATAAAGTACAGGAGGGGAGTATTTTTCAGAAGAAAAGGTGCTCAAGAACAGGGGACATGCTATGAAACTGGAGGTGCATAGATTCAGGAGAGATGTAAGAAGTACTTCTTCACAGAAAAATTGGTGGATTCCTGGAACAGCCATCCAGTGGAGGTGGTGGGGCCAAAAACAGTGGTGGTGTTTAAGAATGCATGGGATAAGCACAAAGGAATCATAGTGGAAAGGCTGCAGATGGTGGTGGTACATGGAGTTCACTCCAAGAAAGGAATGGTGACCAGAGGAGTGCCTCAGCGATCAGTGCTGGGACAGGTCCTCCTTAATTTCTTTATAAGTGACATTGCAGAGGACTGGAAAGAAGGGGAGGATGAGTTGTAGATTGGGTATGGTTTGTGGTAATAGTGTAGGTAGGGAGGAATGGGCAGACTTGATGGGCCAAGCTGTCCTTTATCTGCTGTTAATTTCTATGTTTCTTTGATGCCCATGTGCCATACCCTACACCACTACTCAGGTTTCCACTGATCCCTTTGTATTATCTAAACCCCTTTATGGGTGTTCACTGTGTTGCAGGTTGTTGTGTCTTCTACAGCACTCTTTTCCCTACAGTTTCTCAGCAAAGTCACTTAAGAAGACACTGAAGAGGACAGGATCCACTACTGATCCCTGTGTTACTTCACTGGTCACAAAGCCATCCATTGAGTGACTGCCATTTGCCATCACCCTCAGCCACCTATCCTTTAATTAGTTTACTACCAAATGTACCAACTTCTCTTCAACCCTCAGGTTCGTAACTTACTTATGAACATATGAACATACAAAAAAGACATCAGAATAGTGCCATTAGGTCTATCTAGGCTGCTCATACTGCAGGATCCTCATCCTAAGGTACTTACCCCTGCCACCCCGCCCCAGTCCTCCCATTGTTTCTATCTGCCCACCCATGACCCTTACTTTCCCTTTATGTCAATCCCAGCATCTCTTGAAGCCCTCCACCATCTTCAATGAGACCATCTCTTCTGGCAGCGCATTCCGACTGGTCAGCACCCTGTCTGTGAAGAAGTGCTTCCTATCGTCCTTCCTAAACATCCCCCCCAATTTTAGACTGTGCCCCTTTGTATTTTAGTTGTCACTTAGCTTAAAGAGACCCTCCTCTTCCACCCTATTTATCCCTTTCAAGCACTTGAAAATCTCAGTCATGTTACCTCTCTCCTTCCTCAAGGGAATATATGCTGGAGGAGCATAGTTTCCCTATGGATGCACCCACAGAAGAGACTAAGGAGGGTGCAGACAACTGTCACAAGGGAGGCCCTCAGGAAGGAGGCAGAGGGCACCACAGGGAAAGGAAGCAGCTCCTGGTGGGGGACTCAATTATTAGGGGGATAGAACTGGGGGAGCAGGGAAAACTGAAATAAGGTGCCTGCCTGGTGCCATGGCTTGGAGGGACAGGAAGCGCATCCTTAGGATCAAGAGAACAGTTACACGGGAGTCTGAGCTAGACGTCATTGTCCACCTAGGGACAAATGACTTGGCTCATCATGAGATTAGAGCAGTGCAGAAGGACTTCGTAGAGTTGGGGAGGGGCTTAAGACAAGTAGCACACACAGTATCCTTCTCAGAGGTGCTGCCTGTCAGTGGCATGGGTGAGGCGAGGGTACTTTGCACCATGCAGTTTAACGAATGGTTGAAAAAATGGTGTGGAGCACAGGGGTTTGGCTTCATTGGGGACTGGGGTTCCACCTGGAGGGACACCAGCCTATACTGGCAGGATGGTCTGCATCTGTCCAGGAAGGGAACAAGTCTTTTGGGCAATCGGTTTAAATGCTTTATTGGCAAGCTTTTAAAGTAGTCAAGGGGGGGGGGAGGCAGTGATAATTCAATTCAATTCAATTCATGTTTATTTTTAAAGCGCCTTTCAAAATCAAGGCGCTGTACAGATTAAATAAAACAGGAAAATCCAACATTAAACAATCACAACTATAAAGGAAAAGCCAAAGTAAAGAGATATGTTTTTAAAGCAATTTTAAAACTGTCAACGGTCGGGCATTCTCTTAACCAATGAGGTAGAGAATTCCACAGGGTAGGAGCTGAAAAGGCAAAAAGCACGAGATCCTGACAACTTCAAACGAACCCTGGGAATCTCTAGCAATCTCTCATTGGCGAGCGGAGGGGTGGAGGGGCAATAGGGAACCAGAAGATCTTTCAGGTAACCGGTCCCTGATCGTGGTAGGGCTTTAAAGGTTAGTAAACCAAACTTAAAGGTGATCCGCCATCAACAGCAGCCAGTGCCCGCTCGCCACAGCATAATATGACTGGTTCTAAGAGTCCCAGTCGAAAGCCTGGCTGCAGCGTTCTGCACCAGCTGAAGGCGGCGGATGTCAACCCCTGGTAGCCCTAGGTAGAGGGAATTACAGTAGTCCAGACTGGTGGTAACAAAGGCGTGGACCAAAGTCGAAAGGTCCTCCTGGGGAATCAGATGTTTCACCCGGGCGATATTCCTCAGATGGTAAAAAGAGGATTTGACAACAGCTGACACTTGTGATTTCAGGGTCAGACCATCATCAAAAATAACACCCAGATTTTGCACCTGTCAAGAGCTAGAGAGCTGTACACTACCACGTAATAAACCCGATGGCTGTCCAACACCCAAACCCCTCCCAGGATGACCTGGATCCACAACCAATACCTCAGTCTTATCCGGATTAAGTTTTAACCAGCTCGAACTCATCCAAATTCTGATCTCATCCAGGCAGTTGTTAAGTACGGAGAGTGCATCACTCTGATCGGGGAGAAAGGATAGGTACAGCTGAGTATCATCTGCATAGCAGTGAAAACTCAAGCTGTATCTCCTGATGATTTCTCCCAATGGCAGCATATACACTGCAAACAACATGGGAGCTAAAATGGAGCCCTGTGGTACCCCACATGGTAGGGAGAAGGCGTCAGAGGAATAAATTCCGCAGTAAAGCAGGAAAATCCCAGCCTCCCCCTACAAAACAGGGTACTAAATGAGAAAAAGACCAAGGTAGAAAGGTCAGTGGAGGATGCTGCTACAGAAGGTAAAGCCATCAAAAAATGGAGAGCAATGAGTACCAATGCCCGTAGTTTGGGTAACAAGCTTCCTGAATTAGTGGCCTTGATGGAGGAGGAACATTTGGATATCGTGGCAGTCACAGAAGCATGGTACACACAGAACCATGACTGGGATGTAAACATACCAGGATACACTATCTACAGGAGGGACAAGGAGGGTAAAAGAAGAGGAGGAGTAGCTCTCTACATAAGATAAGTATAACCCCCCTGCAAATGGGGGTTTCCAAAAGACTTCCAGGAGCTTGCTTGAATGCTCCAAGCCTGAATGGTGTTTGGCGTTTAAGCCATTTATCAGTGAGTGTTTTTAGAACCTCTGGTACTGTCTCTTTAAGAGCTGTCTGCTTGCAGACATAATTAGTTTGTATGGGGGACTGTGTGCTTCTCTGTTTGAGTACCACCAAGCTGCTGCCAATTCACTCCATTTTTGCAGTCACTAGGAGTGCAAAGGGAACCTATCTGAAAGATGTAACTGTTTGCCAGAAATCATTTACAGTAATAATGAAATTACAGTTTGTCTAACCTGCTTTCTTTGCAGTCAGAACTGTGTCTGCCTAGTTCCCCATTCTGGTTTTGAACTGCTGAACTGGACCAATCAGTGTGGGGTAAGCTAGCTCTAAAATGGTGCCTTGGACGAATCAGAACTTGGACTCATAATCTGAGCCAGCCACAAGAGGATTGTATGGGCAGTGACTCTGGGAGATGTAGTTTAGACTTCGGCGCCTTTTTTGGACCAACAGCAGCAGTCTATTGTGAGTGACAGCCAATCCAGTCAAGAACTGGGAGGAACTCAAAGGAAGTGCCCGGTTTTGTCTGTTGGAGTTTGAGTTTAGCTCTGGCAGTGAAGGGGAAAGAAACCCTGTGCTCCTTCAGTGCACAGTTTCAGTCAAAAACGTGTGTAAGGCCCAGAGTTCTGGTCTGCAGCTTGTGTAACTGCTTGTTAGGACTGAACTGGTCCTGTGAAAAGAATCAAAGGATCTCTGAAGAGTAGAAACCAGGCTCACCCTGTAGAAGACTGGAGAAATTGTTGAATTGCACTCGGTCTGTCAGGAACTGAATCTGCTGTGTGTTCTCCGGTATTGTGCAATTCGCGATCGGGATAGAGAAGCAGCCTGCCTGGTATAGTACTTCTTTTACCATATAAATGTGTGAAGAGTCTCGTGGAGCTCAAGAGTAGCCCTGCTGACGTTGAAGGACCCTATCTTGTTTGGAGGTCTTGAGTACTAATTCAGGGTCGCCTCCCTGTTGAATTGCCACATTAAATCCAAATGGAATCACTGTACTGCTGACTGTTTAAACTAATTTTCTTTCTCACTGTGTGAAAGGGCCCTACCAGCTGCCACGGTTTGGACTAGCCACTAGGGCTTGGGTCACCCAGGGACAGTAACTGGTAGGGATGGGCCTGCACAGAGCCATAGGTAGATAGTAAAGTGATAAGCTAATTAACCTGATTTCCCCTGTCCTTGCTATATCCCCCCAACAAATCAGGAGCTGCTTGTTTCAGCAAAGTTATACCTGCCTGAGGTATTTGTCTATGCTAAAGTACTGTACTGTGATTGTTGCACTGTATCTTATTTCACAGGAGGTCCCAGTGCCGAACTAGTCCTGGGGTAAGTGTATACTGTGAAGGTAATTCTGATATATTGTGGGCCATTAGTGGGAAGAAAGGGGTTGCAGTGTCCCAGAGGGCTGTGACCAAGTAGTTTAACTATTGCAAACCCTGACCTCTGGGTGGAGGCACCCGCCATTGGATCCAGGCCCCTCAACCTGTTAGTGGCAAATCAGGCAGGGTAGTCCCCGGGATAGCCATCTAGGGTTACATCTTGGAGGCTCACCGCTGGGATTGTGTGTCCTCTAGTGGCCATATTTACGAACCACTGTTAAGAAAAAATGGGTACCTGACAGAAGTGGCTGTGCAACGCTGGTGGAGTGGTACTGGAGGGAGATTGACCCCCACAATGCTATGCTTATCCTGGACATCCCCTGTATCAACACGACACTGTACAGGAGTACTTTCCAAGGTGGAAGGTTTACAAACCCTGTGGTGGTGGGTCGGCATGCTAATCTGCTCACCCACACTTCCTGGCCCTAGTAGAGTTTAAGGATCCCAGATAGCTCCAAAGTGCCACAGACCATTACCCCAGAGGAGCCCTCACTGCCTGGAGAGTGATAACTGTACAGTAAAGACCCGGGGAATGAGCCCCACCACTGTCTGAAACTTTTGAGGAGAAATTTACAAATGGTTGCTGGGGAAGGAAAACTGTGGAGGACTTGAAGAAACTATTCTTGCCACCTGGGTAGTTCCTCCCCAACACCCTCTCCCGCTCCAGTACCCGTAATGGTGGCTGAACCAATGCAGACTCCTATTTCTGCACCTGCCATTAGTCACGACTCTTACCGGTTGAGGATCTTCTCTGGCACCCTCCCCACCCCAAGGGGAGATGACTGGGAGACCTGGATAGACTATGTTGCCCCCAAGTGCTAGAATGGCAATGCTCGGAAGCCGAAAGTGAAAGAGGGTTAGTGAGAGCCCCGAGGTCCTGCCCTGGCTACCATCCGTGGCTAAACGGGCCAGTAACCCTGAAGTGACTGCACAGGCTCATCTTGAGGCCTTGAGAAGTATAAGGGAGCCCAGATTCTGATGAGGATCTATGGTGGAGAGTAAGAAATGCACAACAGTACCAAGGGAGTTGTTGTCTGTGTATGTATCTCGGCTGGAAAAATTGTTGCAAGAATGCCTCAGAAAGGGTAGTTTGCCAGCGATTGAACTGGACCAACCAGGCTGGACAGGATCCTTAAGTCTACCCTTCTCAGAACTGCTGTTGCTTCAGTTACACCTGGCAAATCGACTGGAATCCCCACCCTCCTATGATGAGTTAATGAGAGAAATTGAGGAGTTGAAAAAGGCGACCTCGGGAGGGACCTGCACCAATAGCTGCGGCTACGACCGAGTGACTGAGGGTGGCCCATCAAGTGAAGTTCAGGGGCAGAGGTTGGCAGTCAATGAGTGCTCTGACAAGGAAAAGATATGCCACAATGGGGCGAACTGTTGAGAGAGATCCGGAATTCAAAAACAGTCCCTTTATGAAGGCCACGCCTGCAAGTACGGGCCCTGACCTATATCCGACTGCATCTGCTATGGGGGTGGGGTACCCACCCATGTATCTCCTGCTGATAACAGCTCCAAACTCAATTCCTTGACCATGGAAGTGGAAACTGATGAGATGTCTCCAAATGCTTATCACGCCATGAACAGAGATGGCACAAGGTTTCCAGTTAATAATACCCGCCCTGGCTCCCAGTGTGGTGCCTCAGCCAGCTCAAACTCCAGAAAGTATGTTTTGCTATAATTGTGGGAAGGATGGGCACATGAAAAGGAATGCGGGTCCCCAAAAGACACTGACAAAGTTGCATATAGGCTACAAGGAGAGCTTGGAGAACAAATCAGTGGTTAAGAGGTGCACGAAATGATCCCAGTGAGGGCACCAAAATGCTAACTCACGTCCTTTTGTGGCAAGGTCAGTTGCCCAGGCTCACTATCGCCTCTCCAGACTGGTCCAGAATAGTGGGTCCCTCCATGGAGACCACTGTAAAGGTGAATGGAGTGTCTACAAGAGCTGTATTAGACAGTGGCTCCCAAGTGACAATTATGTTCCAGGATTGGTATCAGAAGCATTTGTCAGACATACCCTTACAACCATTAGAAGGACTGCATGTATGGGGTTAGAGTGAGAAGGCCTACCCCTATTCCGGGTATATCCGAATTTGGCTGTCTTTCCCCACCTCATTGGCTGGAGTGGCCAGTAGATGAGAGACTCTAGCCTTAGTGTGTCCCCCACTGGACTGTATGATGGTGTCCTTTGTTGATTGGAACAAATGCTCATATGTTCAGAAGGCTGGCACAGTTGTGTTATGAAAACAGGGGTCAAAAACTAGTAGAGCTTTAAGAGTTCCAGCTTTAATTAAGAAGGCCTATGAGGCACAGAGAGATGCTGAAAAATAGAACCAGAGGAACTGTCGGAATTGTATGGAAGAAGGATCCTGAGTCTCTGATCCTCGCGTAATGCCCAGTGTACCTTACAGGGAGAGGTCCGTATCAGAAAGGATGTTAAGAATAAAATATTAATGTTGGATGCACCAGGCGATGGAAAATTGCCAGAGGGACTGCTGGTCAAGCCTAGTATTTTGCCCGCTAGAGCCCATGCTTATGCCAGAAGGATAATGGTCCAAGTTCATAATGTGTCTGAAAGAGACATTCGAGTAAATAGAGGTTGCATCCTGGCTAATGTGCATTGTGCAGACACTGCAGTGCTACCCAGCAGCAAGAGTTCGAGGAAGAATGACAGAGTAACGCCTGACTTGTTTGATTTCAGCGACTCCCCGTTGCCAGCTGAATGGAAAGTGAGGATCAGGAGAAGCTTGCCCAGAGACCAGGTGTTTTCTTTAAAGGAATGGGACGTAGGATGCATGCAAGGAGTTGAGCACAATATCCGCTGCATGACGAAAGACCATTTTGTGAGAGGTCTCGACGCCTGGCACCTGCTGACATAGATGATGTGAGACGGCATCTGCAAGAGATGTTAGCTGCTGATGTAATACAAGAATCAGAAGCCCTTATGCTTCCCCCATTGTGGTAGTGAGGAAAAGAATGGGACAGTAAGGATGTGTGTGATTATCGCACCTAAACCGGCGGACTATCCCTGATCAGTACACAATGCCCCGCATTCAGGATGCTTTGGACTGCCTAAACGGGAGCAAGTGGTTCTCTGTGTTGATCTCCACAGTGGGTTCTACCAGATCCCGATGGCCCCAGAGGACCCGTGAAGACAGCCTTTATCTGTCCGCTTAGCTTCTATGAATTCATGAGGATGCCTCAAGGGATTTCAGGTGCCCCAGCCACTTTTCAACGATTGATGGCGTGCAGTGGGGACATGAACTTACTAGAGTGCCTGGTATACCTAGATGATGTTATTGTGTTTGGCAGCTCACTGGAGGAACATTAGAGCAGATTATTTAAGGTATTGGACCGACTGGAGGACTTTGGCCTTAAACTGTCCATTGATAAATGTCAATTCTTTCAAACATCAGTAAAGTATGTGGGACACATAGTATCCACCGAGGGAATAGAGACCAACCCAAGTAAAGTTGAGGCCTTGACCACCTGGCCACAGCCCAAAAATCTAAAGAACTGCAAAGATTCCTGGGATTCTGTGGTTATTATCGGTGCTTCATCAAGGACTATTCAAGAGTGATCCGCCTTTACTTAACCTTACTCAAGGGTATCCCCCAACCCACAAAAAATACCAAAGTCAGCGTCCTCAAGACTGAAAGAGTGTATTTTCATCCGAGTGAAGTATTTGGGGCCAGCTGACCCTGATTAATGAGACTGCTTTCCATGAGATCATATACCAACTTACCCATGCTCCAGTGCTGGCCTATGCCGTATCCAAAAGAAAACCTTAATGTCCTGCACACTGATGCTAGCTTGCAAGGGTTGGGGCTGTGTTGTACCAAAAGCACGAGAATGGCCTGAGACCAGTGGCCTTTGCCAGTAGAAGCCTGACCCCATCCGAAAAGAAACTATCCTGTACATAAGTTAGAGTTCCAGCTTTGAAGTGGGCTATTGTTGACAATTCCATGAGTACTTGTATGGGGCTAAAATACTAGTAAAACTGACAATAATCCTTTGACCTATGTGCAGACCTCAGCTAAGTTGGATGCCAATGGCCATAGGTGGCTTTCTGCATTATCTACATATGACTATGCTCTCGAATACCGAGCAGGTCTGAACCACATAGATGCTGATGCTCTTCCCGGAGGCCTGTTCCCAGAATGATTGGGTCCGATTGGCAGAACCTGACATTCGGCACTCTGCCGGAAGTTTGATGAGGAGGAACAAATGTCCACGGACGAGGACTGCATGGTGGATTGCTTTGGGACCTCTGAGAATTGCATACCTGCTGCTTATTGCCACTTTTCTGCAATAGACATTGGTGCACTGCCTCAGCTGGACAATGATAGTATTCGACGGGCTCAATCCCGCGTCCCATGATCAAAGCAGCTTAGAAGCCCTCTATGCAGGAAAAGATGTGTCCAAGTTACGCTCCACTGATTTGAGAACTGCACTGTTATACAAAGAAGGTCCTAAGTTGAAACTGATCAATAAACTGTTATACAGAGAAACAGTAGACAGAGGGGACAAGTAGACAAACAACAACTAGTGCTGCCCACTGCCTTTCGAGACTCAGTACTGAGGTCCTTGCACAACCACATGGGGCACCTTGGTATAGACAGAACACTTGACTTGGTGAGATCCAGATTCTATTGGCCTAAGATGGGGCTGATGTGGACATCATTCGAACTTGTAGTCGCTGCTACAGAGGAAAGCTTTTGCCCAGAGGGCTGCCCTTGTTAACATCACCACCAGTGCACCCATGGAGCTGGTCTGTATTGATTTTCTGAGTTTGGAGTCAGATCAAAGAAATATCAGTAAAGTGCTGGTGGTCACTGACCATTTCACTAGATATGCCCAAGCTTTCCCACCAAAGACCAGAAAGCATCCACTCAGGCCAAAGTACTTATAGAAAACTTTTTGTTCACTATGGGGCTCCACAAAGAATCCATTCTGATCAAGGGAGAGACTTTGAGAGTCGTCTGATCAAAGAGATGCTTCTCTGTGGGGAGTGCGAAAGTCCAGAACCACTTACCACCCCCAGGGGACCCACAGCCTGAACGTTTCAACCGCAACTTGCTAGATATGCTAGGCACCTGCACCCAAAGGACAAGCCTAGATGGAGCCAACAAATTAGCACCCTGGTACATGCTTATAACTGCACCAAAAGTGATGCCACTGGGTTCTCCCCTACCGCCTGATGTTTGGAAGAGAAGCTCGACTACCAGTAGATGTGTGTTTGGGGTCTCTCCTGATGGGGTTCAAGCTGACAACTATTTACAGTATGTGCAAAGTTAAAGGCCCAGCTAACTCATGCGTACTAACTGGCTCAAACCATGGCTGCCAAAAGAAATCTCGACAACAAAGAACGGTATGATAAAAGGTGAAAGCACAGGAACTCCAGGAGGGAGATCGGGTTGCTAAGAAATCTGGGACTGCATGGCAAACACAAGATTGCTGACAGATGGCACCATCTCCCTCACATTGTAGTGGGCAAACTAGATGATCTGCCAGTGTACAAAGTAGGCCTGAGAACAATTCAAAGATGTAAAAACAATGCATAGAAATCATTTACTGCATTGGACAAATCCTGATTGAGTCTGAGCCCCAGAAGATGCCCCTCTGGACCAGTGACTAGAGCTGCTGCTAAGAAAAGATCAAGGAAGTCTGCACCTACAGAAGCAGAGTTAAAGTGTTCCCCTGCACAAGTCCCAGTTGAGCATGACTGTCAGTCCATATCAGAAGAAAGTGAGAGTGACTTTGAATACTATCCTTCTTACGAACTGAGTCAATTGTTTGAGGGCAATCCCTAGTCAATACTGGAGACAAAGCTGGGCCTTCTGGACTGTCTAAGCCCCAGCTTCATCCCTGGAGCCAATGCTCCCAGAAAGTGAAGTGCAAAGCATCAGATCAGATGAAATGGAATCATTGTGCATGGTTGAACTGTTTGAGCTTTAGGAGAAATAATAGATTGGGGCAGACTGGTGATACACCCAAACAAGAAGAGTATTTTGAGTGCCCTGACAGTCCACTGCCAGTGTCCAAAGCTCTCCATGCAGCCAAATGTTGTGGACTCAGAAACTGTAACTCCTGGAGCTGAAAGTGCCCCAAGTTCTAGCCTCTCTACTCCCAGGGAGACTCCTGACAAGTGAGGACAATGCTGAAAATGAGGCTCAGAGTGCAGAGACTGTAACAGTTCCCCTAGAAAGACTGGTCGAGCTGTAAAGCCTGTGGTGCACCTCAGTTATGATTCACTTGGGAGGCCTGTGGACTTGCCTCTCAATGTTGTCCATAAAGGTGTATGTGTCCCCGAGCTCATTGCACAAACTGAGCATCAGTGCTAACTCCAAGTTACTTGTGTTGCCCTCTAAGTATGGTGCCATTGCCCGTCCAGCCCCAAGGTAACTATGATAGGGAGGGCCCCTCTCTTCAGGTTTCATGTACAAGAGGTAATAGCAGTTATGGTACAATGTGTGTAATACTGTGTAAAGAGTGACGATTGCAATGTTTCAGAAATGTGTTCTTGGTAAAATGATGTATGACTGATGATTACAGTGTGAGCCTAATGCAAATAAATATGGTTGCAGTTGAAACTTATGGGGTACATATGCTTTCGGACGTCAAGCTTTCCCAAACCAGGAAGGTATAACCCCCTGCAAATAGGGGTCTCAAAAGACTTCAGGAGCTTGCTTGAATGCTCCCAAGCCTGAATGGTGTTTGCGTTTAAGCCATTTATCAGTGAGTGTTTTAGAGCCTCTGGTACTGTTCCTTAAGAGCTGTCTGCTTGCAGACATAATTAGTTGTATGGGGACTGTGTGCTTCTCTGTTTGAGTACCACTCGAGCTGCTGCCAATTCACTCCATTTTGCAGTCACTAGGAGTGCAAAGGAACCTATCTGAAAGATGTAACTGTTTGCTGAAATCATTTACAGTAATAATGAAATTACAGTTTGTCTAACCTGCTTTCTTTGCAGTCAGAACTGTGTCTGCCTAGTTCCCATTCTGGTTTTGAACTGCTGAACTGGACCAATCAGTGTGGGGTAGCTAGCTCTAAAATGGTGCCTTGGACGAATCAGAACTTGGACTCATAATCTGGAGCCAGCCACAAGAGGATTGTATGGGCAGTGACTCTGGGAGATGTAGTTTAGACTTCAGCGCTTTTGGACCAACAGCAGTAGTCTATTGTGAGTGACAGCCAATCCAGTCAAGAACTGGGAGGAACTCAAAGGAAGTGCCGGTTTTGTCTGTTAGAGTTTGAGTTTAGCTCTGGCAGTGAAGGGAAAGAAACCTGTGCTCCTTCAGTGCACAGTTTCAGTCAAAAAGCGTGTGTAAGGCCCAGAGTTCCGTCTGCAGCTTGTGTAACTGCTTGTTAGGACTGAATCATTCTGTGAAAAGAATCAAAGGATCTCTGAAGAGTAGAAACCAGGCTCACCCTGTAGAAGACTGGAGAATTGTTGAATTGCACTCGGTCTGTCAGGAACTGAATCTGCTGTGTGTTCTCCGGGTATTGTGCAGTAATTGCGATCGGGATAGAGAAGCAGCCTGCCTGGTATAGTACTTTCTTTTTACCATATAAATGTGTGAAGAGTCTCGTGGAGCTCAAGAGTAGCCCTGCTGACGTTGAAGGACCCTATCTTGTTTGGAGGTCGTGAGTATTAATTCAGGGTCGCTCCTGTTGAATTGCCACATTAAATCAAATGGAATCACTGTACTGCTGACTGTTTAAACTAATTTTTCTTTTCACTGTGTGAAAGGGCCCCACCAGCTGCCACGGTTTGGACTAGCCACTAGGGCTTGGGTACCCAGGGACAGTAACTGGTGGGGATGGGCCTGTGCACAGAGCCATAGGTAGATAGTAAAGTGATAAGCTAATTAACCTGATTTCCCCTGTCCTTGTTATATCCCCTAAATAAATCAGAGCTGCTTGTTTCAGCAAAGTTATACTGCCTGAGGTATTTGTCTATGTTAAAGTACTGTACTGTGATTGTTGCACTGTATCTTATTTCACAGGAGGTCCCAGTGCGGGAACTAGTCCTGGGGGTAAGTGTACTGTCAGAAGGTAATTCTGATATATTGTGTGGGCCACTAGTGGGAAGAAAGCGGGGTTGCAGTGTCCCAGAGGGCTGTGACCAAGTAAGTTTAACTATTGCAAACCCTGACCTCTGGGTGGAGGCACCCGCCATTGGATCCAGGCCCCTCAACCTGTTAGTGGCAAATCAGGCAGGGGTAGTAGCCCCTGGGATAGCGCCATCTAGGGGTTACATAAGGAATCAAAGCAACAGAACAAAAGGATAAACAGGGAGGAGAAGAAGCACTGTGGGTCAATTTGGAGGCAGGCAATGGCACCACAATCTGCACAGGGGTTGCATACAGACCCCCCCCCCCTCAGGGGGAAGAAATGGACAAGGAAATGATAGAAAGTATACTTAGAATGGCAGATAAAGGGGAGTTATTGTTGACGGGTGATCTGAATATGCCAGATGTTAACTGGAGTGCAGTTGCAGCAGTCACTTCTAAGAGAGGGGTTATTCTAAATGCCCTACAGGGGCATGTCTTAGACAATTAGTATTGGAGCCCACTCGAGAGGGAGCAATCTTAGACCTGGTCCTCTCAAATGGAGATGTAGAGAGGATCACAGATGTAGAAGTGGGTAACCATCTGGGAACTAGCGACCATCAAACAGTATGGTTCACAATAAACACAGCAATAGAGTCAAGCTTTACACAAGGCAAAAGTACTGGACTTCTGGAGGGCTGACTTTTACAAAATGGGTGAGTGCCTAAGGAATGCACTAGCAAATGGGCAGGAAGGAGGGCGAAGAACAATGTGGGAATAATAAAACTGCCATTACAGAGGTAACAAGCCTTTGTGTGAAGCAAATTAACAAAACAAAACAATGTAAGAAACCACTATGGATCTCAAAGGAGGTGGCAGTGAAAGTTCAAGAGAAAAAGAAAGCATTCAGAAAGTACAAGGAATCACAGAAGGAGCAGGACAGAGAATTGTATCAGTTAAAGCAAAAGGAAGCTGGGAAGGCAGTCAGAACAGCAAAGGCCGAACTGAGGAAAAGATAGCCAACTCAGTTAAGAAGGGGGATAAAACCTTTTTTAGGTACATCAGGAAGCGAAGGAAGACTAAGGGAGGGGTAGTGAGGCTTAATGAGGGGGGGTGGGCAGAGGGTGACTGTGAAAAGGCAGAGATACTAAACAAATATTTTGCTCAGTAATTACTAATGAAGAGGGGGAGGTACCTAAAACAAACAATAGAAACACTCTGGATACAGAAGTTGATACCAGTCCATTTACAGAAGAAAGGGTTCTGAAAGAACTCTTAAAACTGAAGGTGACAAAGCAATGGGGCCTGATGGGATTCATCCCAGAATTCTAAAAGAACTAAGGTAGAACTAGTGACACCACTGACTACCCTCTTAACAAATCTTGGGAGGATGGGGTGGTACCTGAGGACTGGAGGAGGGCCGATGTGATTCCCCTTCACAAAAGTGGGAGCAGGGCAGAAGCAGGAAACTACAGACCTGTTAGTTTAACCTCAGTGATAGGGAAAATGATGGAATCACTTCTGAAGGAAAGAATTGTCAAGTACCTTGAGGCCAGAGGGGTACAGGACCCAAGGCAGCATGGATTCACAGCAGGAAGGTCATGCCAGACGAATCTGATAGATTTCTTTGACTGGGTGACCAAAGTAGTAGATCAGGGAGGGGCTGTGGACATGGTCTACCTAGACTTTAGCAAGGCATTTGACTCAGTCCCACACAAAAGATTAATATACAAGTTAGCCAGCCTGGGAGTGGGTCCCAAGATGATAGCCTAGGTAAAGAATTGGCTGGAGAATGGGACACAGAGGGTAATAGTAAATGGAGTCCACTCTGAAGAAAGGGGAGTTACTAGTGGGGTGCTGCAGGGTTCAGTATTAGGACCGGTCCTCTTCAATGTCTTTGTAAGGGACATTGCAGAGTGACTGGAAGGAAAAGTATATCTCTTTGCAGATGACACAAAGATCTGCAACAGAGTTGATGCACAAGGTGGGGTGGAAAGGAAGAGAAGGGACTTGGCAAGGTTAGAGGAATGGTCAAATGTATGGCAGCTTAGATTTAATGCTAAGAAGTGCAAGGTAATGCACCTGGGAAACAAAAACCCAGGAGAAGAGTACACAATGGGGGGTGAGATACTAACAACAACAAAAATGGAAAGGGACCTGGGGGTAGTCATATCAGATGACTTAAAGGTGGGAAAGCAATGCGAGAGGGCAGTAAGGAGGGCTGGGAGATACTAGGATGCATAGGGAGAGGCATCACCAGTAGAAAACAGGAAGTTGTTAGCCCTCTGTACAGACAGCTGGCGAGACCCCATCTGGAGTACTGTGTGCAGTTCTGGAGACCCAATCTCCGCAAGGACATAGACAAGATGGAAGCTGTCCAGAGGAGGGCAACTGAAATGGTTCAGGGTCTGCACCAGAAGACATATGAAGAGAGACTAAAGGAGCTTAATATGTATAGCCTCGAGGAAAGGAGGGAGAGGGGGGACATGATAGAAACATTCAAGTACCTGAAGGGAATCAACAAAGTTCAAGAGGGTAGCATCTTTCAAAAAAAGAGGTGTGCAAGAACAAGGGGGCACAATTTGAAGATAAAGGGTGGGCGGCTCAGAGATAATGTAAGGAAGTATTTTTTCACAGAGAGGGTTGTGGATGCATGGAATGGTGTTCCGGAGGAGGTTGTGGAGTCAAAAACAGTGATTGAATTCAAGCATGCATGGGACAGCCATAAGGCAATTCTTGGGGGTTGGGGTAGAAAGAAGTAGGCTGCTGGTTAACTAGGATCGGCAGCTTATCCATTAGGTAGGGAAATGGGCAGACTGCGTGGGCCAAGTGGTCCTTATCTGCCGTCAAATTCTATGTTTCTATGTTATGTTTCTATGCTCATGGTTTCCGACCTCGCCTCATATGTTTTACCATGCTGACCTGCACAAGTTAATGTCCTTTTTAAGGTGTGGGCATCAGTGTTGTGCTCCATATTCTAGATGTGGTCTCACCAGTAACCTGTACATGGACTGTATCACCTACTTTGGACTAATGCTGATCCCCCTGGCTATGCATCCCAACATCTTATTTGCCCTTGCTGCTGCTTTCCTGCACTGCTTGGAGTGCTTCAAGTTGCTAGTGATCATCATTCTCCGATCCTTCTCCTCCTCCTCTGTTACAGATACCTGGACCCCTCCTAGGTAGTACTCCATCCTGGGATTCTTTTCTCCTATGTGCATAACTTTGCATTTCGTGGCACTGAAACAAAGATACCAAATCCAAGACCACCTCTTACGTTTTCTCCAGATCCTCCTTTAGATTCTGTATCTCTTTGGCTGTGTCCACCCTCCCACAGAGCTTGGTGTCATCTGCAAAAAGGCACATTTTGCCCTTAATGCCACCCTAATGTCATCAATGAAGACAATGAGCAACACCAGCCCTAGAAACGAGCCCTGTTGGACCTCACTCATGACCTCCCTGGTGCTAGATAACTCTCCCCCCATCACCACCTCCTAAGGCCTTTTCCCTAGCAAGTTTTCCACCCATCTGGTCATCTTCTTCCCAGCCCCAATATCCACCAGCTTCCTGATCCACCTCTTGTGGGGTATGGATCAAAGGCCTTGCTAAAATCCAGGCAGAGTTGTCCACTGCTTGACCCCTGTCTACTGTTTCGGTGACCCAGTCAAAGATATGGTATAGCCAGAGAATAGTCCCAATCTAGAATACACTCCCACTGAAAGTAGTGGGCAGCACATCCATGGAGTCCTTTAAACACAATTTAGATACGTACTACAGGGGATTCAAAGCCCTATCCGGGCAACTGACATCCCTGCAAACTGGACCACCAACATTTTCCAATCCCCTCACTGGCACAAACTCCCCAGAAGCAAGGGGATTCAAAGCCCTATCCGGGTGACCAACATCCTTGCAAATCGAACCACCAGTGTGGTCCGATCCCCTCACTGGCACAAACTCCCCAGAAGCAAGGGGACTCAAAGCCCTATCTGGGCAACTGACATCCCTGCAAATCGGACCACCAACATGGTTCGATCCCCTTGCTGGCACAAAATCCCCAGAAGCAAGGTATTTGGAACGCAGTCTTCCTTAATTTAAAAAAAAAGAATTTGGCACCCAAAATGGACTACTGCTGAAGAAAGCCACCGTGCTACAAGCTGCTGGTCTGAATGTCTAAGGGCAGCTCCTGTACTTTAGTGTACCCAGACAGCTTGTTCCCGAGCAGTTCGTGGTGGCAAAAGTTTCACAAGGAATTACAGGAACTGCTTTACTTTTATTATTATTTTCTGTTCATTTTATCTGCTTATTTTTGAACTGTGTTTGGGGCTGTGTGTAATTGAATAGGGTCCCTGCCCCTGTTAAGTCTCCTGATTTCAAATCCACAAGCCCCGTAGCTGCAACTTTAGATGTACTGAGCAAACTACCCCCAGTTCTAAGTTGAGACCCACCCCTGCCTTTTGTTTTCTTGTGCTAAACTTTCACCCCTCCTCCTGAAACCACTATTTATTTAGTTTTTTTCTCCCTCTCTCCTTAGGGGATTCAAAGCTCTATCCGGGTGACCGACATTCCTGCAAATCGGACCACCAGCATTGTCTGATCCCCTCATTGGCACGAATTCCCCAGAAGCAAGGTATTTGGAGAGCAGCCCTCCCCCTCCCCCATCCTTTATTAAATACTCTAAACTGCAACAAGCCCCACCCTCTCAATAAACAAGCCCAGCCTCCATTAAAGATGCAACAATGCCTAAATACCAGTACCTGTGCAATTTGCAGCAGCTAAGGTAACTAATCTAAACTTAGAAGAAATCTTCTGGGTATTATATCTGGGCTTCACCTCTCCTCTGTCACAATGGCCTTTACACAATCTCTCATTCTCTGCAGCTGCCTTCTACTCCTACTAATTACCCCCACCCTTAAACTCACAGAAATGTCCTCAAGTCAGGGGTTGCATGATAGAAGTGCAGTCTCATTAGCAAACCAATTTGATATTGTTCCATTAGGAACTAACCCCCAACAAATCAATACACTCTTTTCCCACACCATCCCTTCCAAGTACTATCAGATATCATTGTCAGTATCAGCAAAAACAGTATTGTATGCAATGTCCCTTTTTAACAAGATCACTGCCCCCCACAGTCCACCCCTAAAAACCCCATATACAAAGAGGCATAATACACGCATTATCAAGGGACTTATAGTAGAACCCAGGAACTTAGTTGTTCTCTTACTACTATGCTCAGGGAATGTCGAATTAAATCCTGGTCCTCCTGTATCTTTAGAGGCCCCATCAGAACTACCCCAGCTAAAGGGGATCAGTTTCCTCCACTTAAATGTCTGCAGCCTGCTGAAAAAAACTAGACTTACTACAAGCCTGGGTACTTCATACGTCCCCAGATATTCTAATGGTATCTGAGACTTGGCTCAGGAGCTTCACTCCTGACCATAGCATCCATATCCCAGCATATAATGTCTTTAGATCTGATAGACCCTCCTGGGGTGGGGGTGTTGCTATCTATATAAAGGATGAGTTCTATGTTACAGTAACAAATGTAACCACTACCAGAAAGGAATTTGAGAGCCTCAACTGAGAGTGACCTTGACCTCTGAAGAGGCCATATCAATTATTGCCTGCTACAGGCCACCGTCAGGTGGTTCAGGGATCCTATCTCACCTTCATAACATCTTGGAGAAAGCTAGCTCTGAGTGCATCATCGTGGGGGACCTAAATCTGAACTGGAAAGACATCTGCTCCAAACCACTGAAATATTTTTTTGACGAGCATGACCTCTCACAAATTACCCCTGACATCACTCAACCAAACAGCAAAAACCCAAGTCAAAGCTCCCTCCTGGACCTCACACTCATTAACAAGCTGTACAACATCTCACATACAGGAGTATTCCATAATGACTTAAGTGATCACAGTGCTACCGCCTGTATACGATGTACCCCAAAACGTACCTCGACATCCACCTTTAAAATAAAAAGATGCCTAAAAAACTTTAGTCAATCTGCCTTCCTATCATACCTAAGTAAGATTAGATGGCAGAACTTTTACTTGGCCCCTTCGCTTGCCGACACTTGCAACACCTTCCATAACCTTGTTTTGGGTGTGGTGGATGAGCATGCACCACTTGTCAAACTTAACACTAGAAAAATATCATCACCCTGGTTTACACCTACCCTAAAAGCAGCCTTGAAGGACAGAGACAGATTGTGGAAAAGGGCCCGACAAACGAAATCTGACTCGGATTGGCTGGCTTTCCGTGTTGTAAGAAATTCCTGCACAAAACTGATCCGAGCAGAAAAAGCACACTACTTCCAAACATCCCTCAAAGAATCCAAAAATAATTCCGCCAAATTATGGAATATACTTAGAGAGATTGAGGGCTGCACTCCATCCTCTCCACTGCCTTCTAAGATTGTTGTTGAAGATACTTCTTACAGAGACAAGGCCGACATTCTGGAGCAATTTAATAACCATGTTGCCATAGTGGGCCTAGCGTTCGATGTCTCCCCAGCTAGCAGGCTCCTGACTCAATCCAATACCAAGGTTGCCCCATGCCATGACAGTGTGAAAAGCCAGAAATCCTCCTCTTTTAGCTTCAGCCCAGTGACCTTTAAACAGGCTGAGGACCTACTACTGTCACTGGACATTACTACCACTTGACTGCCCCCATTACACATCTTTTCAATCTATCCCTAGCACTAGGGGACCTACCAGCGATCTGGAAAATTACTCATATTATCCCCCTTTTTAAGTCTGGGGATACATAGAAACATAGAAACATAGAATTTGACGGCAGATAAGGACCGCTTGGCCCACCCAGTCTGCCCATTTCCCTGCCTACTGGATAAACTGCAGATCCTAGTTAACCAGCAGCCTACTTTTTCCTACCCCCATCCCCTAGAATTGCCTTATGACTGTCCCATGCATGCTTGAATTCCACCACTGTTTTTGACTCCACGACTTCCTCGAGGAAGTCTGCTCCATTCACAACCTCTGTGAAAAATACTCTTAAATTACCTCTGAGCTGCCCCCCTCTATCTTCAAATTGTGCCCCTTGTTCTTGCACACCCTTTTTTTGAAAGATGCTACCTCTTGGACTTTGTTGATTCCCTTGAGGTACTTGAAAGTTTCTATCATGTCCCCCTCTCCTCCTTTCCTCCGAGGCTATACATATTAAGCTCCTTAAGTCTCTCTCATATCTCTCCGTGCAGACTTGCACCATTTTAGTTGTCCTCCTCTGACAGCTTCCATCCTGTCTATGTCTTTGCGGAGATTGGGTCTCCAGAACTGCACACAGTACTCAGATGGGGTCTCACCAGCTGTCTGTACAGAGGATAATAACTTCCTGTTTTCTACTGGTGATGCCTCTCCCTATGCATCCCAATATCCCCCCAGCCCTCATTGCTGCCCTCTCACATTGCTTGCCCACCTTTAGGTCATCTGATATGACTACCCCCAGGTCCCTTTCCATTTTTGTTGTTGTTAGTATCTCACCCCCCATTGTGTACTCTTCCCCTGGGTTTTTGTTTCCCAGGTGCATTACCTTGCACTTCTTAGCATTGAATCTAAGCTGCCATACATTTGACCATTCTTCTAACCTTGCCAAGTCCCTTTTCATCCTTTCCACCCCACCTTGTGCATCAACTCTGTTGCAGATCTTTGTGTCATCTGCAAAGAGACATATTTTTCTTCCAGTCCTCTGCAATGTCGCTTATAAAGACATTTGAAGAGGACTGGTCCTAATACTGAACCCTGCGGTACCCCACTAGTAACCCCCCTTTCATCAGAGTGGACTCCATTTACTATTACTCTCTGTGTCCTATTTTCCAGCCAATTTTTTACCCAGGCTGTCATCTTGGGACCCACTCCCAGGCTAGCTAACTTGTATATTAATCTTTTGTGTGGGACTGTGTCAAATGCCTTGCTAAAGTCTAGGTAGGCCATGTCCACAGCCCCTCCCTGATCTACTACTTTGGTCACCCAGTCAAAGAAATCTATCAGATTTGTCTGGCATGACCTTCCTGCTGTGAATCCATGCTGCCTTGGGTCCTATGCCCCTCTGGCCTCTAGATATTTGACAATTCTTTCCTTCAGAAGTGATTCCATCATTTTCCCTACCACTGAGGTTAAACTAACAAGTCTGTAGTTTCCTGCTTCTGCCTTGCTCCCACTTTTGTGAAGGGGAATCACATCTGCCCTCCTCCAGTCCTCGGGTACCACCCCATCCTCCCATGATTTGTTAAACAGGGTAGTCAGTGGTGTCACTAATTCTACCCTTAGTTCTTTTAGAATTCTGGGATGAATCCCATCAGGCCCCATTGCTTTGTCCACCTTCAGTTTTAAGAGTTCTTTCAGAACCCTTTCTTCTGTAAATGGGCTGGTACATGTGACCTGAACAATTACCGGCTAATTTCCCTACTTCCTATTTTATCAAAACTATTGGAAAAGATAGTTAATAACCAGCTGAGAGATTACCTGGAATCCAAAGACTTGCTTAACAATATACAGTCAGATTTCAGACCAAAGCATAGTACCGTATCTGCTCTAGCCAATGTAACTAGTGATTGACAAAACTCGCTGGACTCAAAAGAGTACATCTATGCACTGTTTCTAGACTTAAGCAAGGCTTTTGATACTGTTGAGTGCGGCCTACTTTTGTCCACCTTGTGTCACCTCGGCCTTGACACTATTGCTATAAAATGGTCCACCTGTTACCTTATTAACAGAATGCAACAAATCAAAGCTCAAGCAGATTTTTCTCCACTTAAGAATCTTCCACGAGGAGTTCCACAAGGATCTATTCTGGGTCCTATTCTTTTCACAATCTACATCAATGATTTAGACTCCAAGGTTCATGTGGCAAAGGTGCACCTCTTTGCAGATGATACCATGCTATACATTGCTAGTCTCTCCCCTGAGGTTGCATTTAAAGAGCTACAAAATGATTTTGACATCCTGCAACATAACCCTCTACATCTTAAATTGCTCCTTAGCGTTAAGAAAACAAAAGCTATGCTTATCTCCTCCCAACCACACTTGCAAACCACAACTACTCAGAACCTTATGTTACACACCCTACTTGGCGAACCACTCGAAACAGTGGACAGGTTTAAATACTTGGGTTTTTGGCTAGACAGTAAGCTTAACTTCATAGTTCACTTGGACAAATTAGCTAAAAAACTGAGACAGCACCTGAGCATCTTTTACTGCATTAGACACTTTCTCACCTTCGAGGCGAAGAGAAATCTAGTCCAAACTACATTTCTCCCCCTCTTAGATTATGCGAACATTCTCTATAGCCACTGTCCTAAGTTGTCTCTAACTAAACTTGATTCACTTTACCATCGGGCTTTGAGATACATTTCTAATACTCCTCTAAACACCCATCATTGCTTGCTCTATGCAGTGATAAGCTGGACTTCCCTGACTGTCAGGAGGCAGAAAAACGCATGCCTTTGGATCCACAGAGCAATTACTAGTAAACTCTCCACATATATCTCCAATCTCTTTACTCGAAATTTGGGTTTCTACAGCTTGAGGCACTACTCACTTGGAATGTTCAAAGTCCCTAAAGTCAGAACTGGATATGGAGCTGCAGCTATCACTTTTGCCCTTCCATCCCTTTGGAATGCACTCCAGAAGTCTCTAAAGCTCTGCACCATTCCGGGTATATCTACTCATAAGACCCTACTATCTTCTGTGCCGAAAGAAAATTCCATATGCCATCAATAACTACCCAAATCCTACAGTTGGCAACTCCCCCCCCGGACAGTTATCCCGGTCCCCACACTTCTCCTACAATCCCTTCACTACCCGTAGCATCCCTCCTCATACTCCCCCTGCCCCCCTGCACTCCATTTTTAACCACTCCACTACCCCTCCCCGTCCCTCACCACAACCCCCCACCTCCCAGCGTAAGGTACTACATACTGTTGGTATTTTCAGGTTGCTATGTTTATGCAGATGTATTATGGATAACTTTGTATCCATCCTGGGACGTATTATATGTACTCTGTAATAGGCATGTGCATGTTGTCAGTTGTGGGACAGTGGCGCATAAACTGATATAGATTCCTGACCTCCTTACTTGTTTAGATGCACTATTGTGTTTATGTATTGTCTGTATAGTTTCTTGATTGCCATTGTATCTGTAATGTCCTCTATGTCTTCCAGGAACATCTTGCAAACGAGCTTGCTCAAAGGTGTATAGCCTGGTTAAATAAAGTTTTATTGATTGATTGATTGATTGAGGTCTAGGGGTAAAATCCCATAGTTACACAAATAGCTGGCATAATGGACAAAAGTCTAAAAAGCTTGTTTTTTCCTATGATTCCTATGAAGTCAATTATAGTCGTTTGACACAACTTCCTTCCCATAAACCTCTGCTGCCTTGTATCTTGAAGACTATGCTCCTCTAGATACTCTACCAACCTTTCCTTAAGTATGGTCACCACAAGCTTGCACATGATTGAAGCTAGACTGACCAGTCTGTAATTCACTGGGTCATCTTTGGGGCTGTTGTTATGGAGGGCACTACATGTGCCATTTTTCATTCCTGTGGTACCATGCCTGACTCCAATAAACTATTGAACAGGCCCGCCAGTGGTTCCACATGTATCTGTCAGTTCCCTCAGCACCCTTGGGTGTACTCCATCTAGGCCTGGTGGTTTATCTACCTTCAATGCCAGCAGCCCTTAATTATCCTGTTGTATGGCACAGTGTCAAAATGCATTACTGAAGTCCAGACAGGCCACATCCACTGCCTTCCCTTCATGAGCATCCTTGGTTACAGCAAAAAAAAAAATCTATTCAGTTTACTTGACATGACCTCTGCATTGTTAAACTACTTTAGCAGGCAATTTTGCAGCCCATTTCACAGGTCCATGGACACACATCCACACACACCCACACATGTACACACACACTCACACATGTACACATACACACACACAAATGCACATGCACACACACGAACACAGGCTGTATGATACTGAGCCACATGAAGCCACATACATGACACGTAGGCACACACACAGAATTGTGAATGCTAGCATTATTTTTGTGAAGGACACTGTTGTGATCAAGACCCTCATAATCAACATTCTCAGGACTACTCACACACCAGCTGGCATAGAATCACACACAGACAAACACACATAGACAAATACATGTGGCAGTGTGTGCATTAATACTGCAGACAACTTAATGGTTCATGTATTCAATTATAAAATGGGTAGGAAAAATTATCTCTGCTGGTTGGTTCAAACACATCTCATGACCATGCGTATATCAGAGTGCGACAGTGCACCTGCACTTTTACTCCCCTCCAAAACAATTTTGCCATTTTATAAGATAGATAACCAACTCTAGGGTGTGCGGCCATGCTCTGATATATGCACGCTTTGGGTTGTTGACGCACTCGGCCTGTGGTCTCGTGCATAACAACACACACCAAGGTGTGTGTATATCAGAACATGATGGCACACCTTAGAGTGGATTATCTATTACTTATACAATGGGGCCTGAAAATCCTTGATTGTGATTGGCTGACTGCACATTTTACCCGTGGTAAATCCTCCGATATACCAACGGGAAAAGGTGCCAGTCAGCCACATCTCTAAAATCAATATGACCACCCTAGCTGCCAGGGTAAATCCACCATCTTGAATGTCCGCTAAACCTACAATGTACCCACCTTAGAGTGACATGCTCCCCAAATCATCATTTGTTCCAGTCAGAACTCCATTTTTAAAAAACAAAATACTGCTAAATGCTTAAATAAATACAACGATCCACTCTTCGTTTGCTTCAGAGGAGCGCAATGTATGTTTATACACGGAGCGCTGGCAGCATTCAGCAAACAATGTAGATGGAGCTCTGGTTGCATTTCAGGACATAACTTTGATCTATGACAACCATCCATGCTATCTCCAATGGTGAACATGGACCTGAAGTCATTCTACCACTTAAACAGCCACTCTCTCCATATTCCACAGCACATCACCAACAATTCACCTCTTACCCTCGCTTCCTCCAGCTTCACTTCCGATGTCTTGTGGTACTGTTTTTCTTTGGCCTCCGCTCTGGTACCGTTACCGCCCCTGCCCCCTTCCAAGCACAGGACTGCCACCGATACCCCAGACCAGCAGCAGAACCAGAAAAAAGTCAGAAAACAATCCTAACCAAAAAACACCAGTCGAACTGCAAAAACACAGCAGAGCCTTTGCTTTTCCTCGTTAAACACACTCCATCTGTTAGTGCGGCACGTGATACACAGTATGGCCTGTGGAATGCAGCATGAAGAGAAATCCCCGATCACAGGTACACCACAGCATCTAAGGACAAAAAAAGTTTTACTTTTTAAGATCGGCTTCTGGAATGCTTTGGGGCTTCAGTGCTGGGAGGGGTGGGACGATAAAAAAACAACAACTGTCACACACTATGATCTCTGCTCAGCAATGACAGTACTATGCTGTATCAAAAGGGAACTATTTAACTTGTAGAGGTAGAATATTATAAAAAAAAGTAAATTAAAAAGAGTTCATTTACAACTAAAACCATTTTAATCTTAGAAAAAAAATATTTTAAAAAGGAGAACATTGTATAATCATAATATACCACTCCAGGGTGTGGGTTATGCTGGGATTTACCATGTCTGGCCAGGATTTGACCACTTGGCACCAAACCACACCAGCCGTGGTAAATCCCAGCTTTCCCCCCTCCCGCGCGTACACATAGCAACATCCTGATGCCCATTTTGCCCACCCCCCCATCCGGTCACCCTACCCTCCCATCTCCATGAGGAATTCGATGGGGAATGAGTTGCCGTTATGGACGGCGCCCTTCCCCATGCGCCCTCCTCATGGGTTACCTCAGATTTAAGGTGGGGACCATGGTTGAGTAACTTGTGAACAATTCAGAAAATCAGTGGATGGAAACAGCCTACTGAGAGCAGAAAGTGCCCACCCCAGGAGCCTGGTCAACAGCATTCCCTTTGGAGAGTTTTTTCAACTCTAGAGAGGCTGCTGCTCATCAGCAGAGATGTATCAGAAAGAGGCTAGAATGCTGCTGACCAGGTTCCTGCCGATGGGACATTCAGCACATACCATAAAGAAAGCAGAGCAAAAAGCTGAAGGGGTTCCAAAAGGGAAGTTACTGGTGCCAAAACAGAAGAAAACAGGTACACTGTCTAAAGTGAAATTTATTATGGACTTCAACTTAGGAGCCAATGAGGTGGCCAAATTGTGAAAACAAGATGGCAAATTTTAGCAAGCGATCTAATAATAGGATCAGTGGTAGGCAACCCCCCTAGGATATCATTTTGAAGGGATTTGAACCTAAAAGATCACCTCGCTAGCAACCATCTGGTGGATATAAAACAGAAACAAAAATTTGACAGGACAGGGGTCTAAACTTGCTAATATATATTTGTAATGTGTGCACTTATGTGGCCATGGGCCCCAAATCTATTCACCCAGTAACAGGTAATAAGTTTGGCACTAAGCACAACATGAATTGTACCAAATTTATAGTATGGGTGTGATGGTGTACCTGTGGCAAGATCTATGTGGGTAGAACCACAAGGTACACAAAGGAAAGAATCCAAGGGAATATCCCAGTCATCCAGCAAGGTAATTATCAAAATGCCATGGGAGACCACTTCAGAAATTGCCACAGATACACCACCTCAGCTTTTTCATTCATAGCCCTAGATCACACACACAGTCATGGGAGGGGTGAGGGCAGGTTGAATATCCTACTCAAAAAGTAAATCGAACGGACATTTTGCTTGAACTCTCTGTATACAAATGATTTGAACATGGGGGTAGATTTTAACTGTTTTTATAGAAAGCATTTGATTAAGATTGGTCTGGATTGCTGGATTACAACAGTGTACAATAGTTTATCTGCCTTGGGATGGTAACCTTGGAAGCAGATGTTTCCAGTTGTTTAGGAGTTAAATGAAAACATTTTTGATGGTAGGGGGAGTTGCACAGTTCTTATTTATTAAGAGTATTTTTTTACACATTGGATATATTTGTACATTAATGTTTTATAATATGAAACTGGAGTGTCAAAGGGAATGTACAAAATAGTTACCACAGACTTTATTAGCCATATTTATAACTGAACACATTGTCTCATGATGAGGCTTCAGATACATTTGCACCCATCAGTAGGCATACCCAGAATTGCAAAGGAAAAGAAAAGTTGCTTTTTGGTAAAACTGATGGTGTGAAACATCTTGGACCTAAGTGGATTTCCCAAGGGACTATACAAAATAAAATCTAGTAAGACAAAGGCATCGGGGAGTCTATAATTAATGGATATATAATATTAGCAATATTACCAGAGGCTATTGGTTGCAAATGGAACAAGATTTAATTTTGCATGGGAATAGGTCCAGTTGGGACAGTATATCTTCACCTTGTGACCGTTTCTAATTCAATGCTTGTTGATAGATGAATAGTATGATCTGCGTTCTGTTTTTGGAGACTAAGTTCTACATATATGGTTTTATCTTGGTTCTTCCTAACACAGGCCTCCTCCCCAACAATTTTAATTTATCAAAAGGAAAAACACCCACTTTTTTATCTTTGTATTAATTTTTGTACTACTTTTGTCCGTTTATCTGTACTTATATCTAAGTAGATAAAAACAATGGGAAACAATGTACTATAAATGTAAAATATGAAGTAATTATATACTGTCTGCACACTGTGCTATTTCCTGAGAATGGATTTTTAGCTTCTTGTTTTTAACCACATGGTATTAGAAAAGGGAAATAGTATTGCTGTAAAATATTTGCACTGATATATTTGCACATCTCTGTATGAATGAACAAGTATATACTCTCTCTATGTTTGCAACTTGATGGATGGGTTTAAACACTCACACCATGAATATTTAAATGTATGTATTTTTATGCAGTTTGTGACTGGCACATGTGGACAAATGACAGATACACTTTTTCCTGAAGTACTCCTTTGCAATGAAAGTCCACCAGAAAGCATTTGAGATCATTAACAAAAAGTTAAGGGAGCTGGAGATCCCATATTGGCTCAGTATCCCAGCCCATCTGCAGTTCTCTGTAAGGACAAGATGTACTGTTTTGTTGATGCAAAAGCAGCCAGAGCCTGTGTTGAGAAACTGCTTCAGTGTGCTGGTACTCAAGACCGCCTCAAGCACTCCTTGCATGAGAAAGACCAGTTGGGACAAAAACTGCCAGCTTACAGAGCAGTTTCATTGGGTGACCTCTAATACTCTGCCACCACCTGGTTTTATCAGGAAAACCACTTTTGCCCTGTTCGGGGCCAGGAAGGTCAACACAATAATGTTTGGTAGAGTGCACTTCAAAGACAGACTACAAACAGGGTCCAGCAGAAATAATAAAAATTGCCTTGTCAATAATAAGGCTGTCACCAGTTCTATCAAAATAGATTCTTTACTAGAAGATACTACAGGTATCTACATACAGGATATATTTACAGTAAGACAAAACGTTTATATATTTACTGAAAATAGAAAGTAAAGTAAGTTAAACAGATGGGTGATTTGTCAGAAGAAACCTCAAACTTTAGCCTCACCTAAAGTCTCTTTATCTGCCACTAGCTACAGAAGACATTCCCTTTGGCTGTGCTTCCTTACCAAGCTAACTTCCAGCAGGGCCCTCCCATCTTCAGATGTTAAATGTCAGAGAGAGAGAGAGAGAGAGAGAGAGAGAGAGAGAGAGAGAGAGAGAGAGGAGAGGGAGGGAGAGGGAGAGAGAGAGAGAGAGAGAGAGAGAGAGAGATAGCCTGTTCCTTCCACTTTTATGCACTCTGGGGTATGGGGGAGTGACCTCTCCCTGTAGTGTGTGTGTGTGTGTGTGTGTGTGTGTGTGTGTGTGTGTGAACTCATCTCCTTAGCCCTTCCTCACTATTTCTTGAAGTTTTATGACATGCACCTGGGTTCATTGCCTGGCATGACAACATATCCCAGAAAAGACTCCCCACTGGAATTATGGCTCGTCTCCTCTATGCTCATCCTGTCAGCAATTACTGCTAACCTTCCCATGAGAATGCCAGCCCCTACACAGCTCTCATCAGCTGCCTGTATATGTGACCTGGCAGCCATCTTGTGTCCATTCCAAACAGAACCTGGAACATATAAATATTTAAACTAACAGAAAAAGAATAAATGAATCTGGTCACATTTCCTGTCACACCCAGTGTTCTTGTGCTCTCCCTCCTGTGAAAGAGACTCCCCTCCTTCACCTTGTTCACTGCTGTGAGGTGCTTATAGGTCTCAGTCATGTTTCATATCATTCTCCTCTCCTCCAGGGAGTATGTGTTGAGGTCCCACAGCCTCTCCCCATATGGTTTCTCATGCAATCCACCACACCATTTTAGTAGCCTTCCTTTGAACTGCTTCCACCCCATTGGTGTGGCCTCCAGAATTGGACACAGTGCTTAAGGTGGGATCTCACAAGTAAGTGATACAGAGGTAACACCATCTTCCTTCTCCTGCTAGAAATCCCCCTCCTTATGCACCCCAGCATCTGGCTCACTTCACCTACTGCCTTGTTGCACTGCCCTGCCACCTTGAGATGATCAAATATGATCAATCCAAGGTCACTCTCTTGTTTCTTAACTGTAAGTCCCTCCTCCCATCTTATACACAGCCCCTGAGTTTCCCTACCCTAGGTGCATGGCTTTGCACTTTTTGGCATTCAAATTCAGCTGCTACTCTCTACACCAGCCTTCTAGTTTCCACAGATCCCTTTGCATTTTCTCAACCCCCTCCTGGGTGTCCATCCTGTTGCAAATTTTGGTGTCATTTTCAAAGAGACACACCTTCCCCTGCGGGTCCTTAGCAGTGTCACTTATGAAGACAGTGAAGAGGAAAGAACCCAGTACCAATCCATGTAGTACTCCACTGGCCACTCTCATCCTCTGAGTGACTGCTGTTTGCCACCTCCCTTTACCTCCTATCTTTCAACCGGTTAAACGCCCAGCTCATCACCTTCTCCCCCACCTACAGGCTACTAAGTTTCTTTATCAGTCACCTGTGTGATATGGAGGCAAAGCTCTTGGTGAAGTCCAGATAGGCCACATCCACTGCCCTCCCCTGATCTGACTCCCTAGGTACCCAGTCAAAGAAATCTATAAGATGAATCCACACTCCATGAGAAGCTGGGTTCAAGAGGGAAAGGGTGAAGAGACAAAGGGAAACGCAGAGAAAGGTGCAGTCTTCATGGTTCAGCATTCATTCCATTAGTTAGCCCTACATGAAGAAGTAGAGAAATTAATGTCCAGAGTCTCCCAAGTAGCTAGACGACTATGACCAGCCTGCCACTGTGTAATATATGTCCCTTAGTAGTGGTGAATACCATTGTATTGGTCCTGCTCAAGATGAAGAATGGGAGAGTCAAGGGTAAGATTAAATGGGGATCACTGACCCAGGGGCAGGGGATGGGTGAGTGCAGCAGCTCTACATAAGCTGTAGGAGGCTCTCATATTTATTTGTTTATTTAAAATTTTGGTGACCAGGAAAGGTACACTGAGCTGAAGCTCATTTCCAGGTATGACCTGGGAACATGGGGCAGTGAAACACATACAAGGAGATACATATTTGGTACAGGTACAACCTTAGAAATAACATTACAAACCATGATTAGATTACATAGCAACAGTAATATGGTGATACATACAGAAAACCAAGTAAGTATAGTAATGGCAATATTTTGTGCAAGCATAAGGGAAAATGGATCACAGTAACGTAGGTGACTGATTGGGGAGGGGAGACATTAGGGGGTGATGTTTCTGCTAGGTTCACTCCAATAGGAGAATGAGATGAGGTGGTGGAGAGGGACAGGGCAGAGGAAGAGGAGGGACAGGTGCAGGGTCTCGCTGGAGGAAGGCAAACGCAATTTTTAAAAGAGAGGTACGAGGAAGAGTTTCGATGCACGGAGAAGAGTTTATTCCATAGGAGAGGGAGGTGGTAGGAGAAAGCACACTGGCTAGCAGTTGAGTGTGGATGAGGGATTGTGAAGAAGCAGGAATCCCAGCAGCGAAGAGAGTACAAGGGAGGAGATGTGGGGGTAATACAGGAGGAGAGGTAAGGAGGGAGAAGCCCAAACCAAAACTTGGCAATGAAGGATACTGAGTGGACATGCCTTCTATGTGAGAGGGGTGAGATGGAGAGAGCAGAGTAAAGGGTGCAGTGGTGCATACAGGAAGGAGAGTTGGTGGTGAATCTGCAGAAAGAATTCAGCGTGGTATCCAGTTTAGAGAGGGATACAGCAGGAGCAGTGGTGTTGGCAATGGTTTACCTATATCGCGGCGACATCTACATTGCCGACATCCCTGACATCGACAGACACAATGCCAAGTGTTGGCATTGTACTGTCAGGAATGTCGATGTGTTTCTTGAGGAGGGCTGTGCCCCATGAGTCTCCCAGGTGGGGGCTCCACCCCCATGCCCCCGATATCTATTTATTCATCTCCGAGTCGGAGTTGTCTTGGGGAGGGGGCCAAACACCGGAAGATTCAGTGCTGGTATCAGCCAGGACCATCACAGAGACCCAACACTTTCTGTTGAAGTCTGTCGCTGTGATGGTCTTTGCTGTGGAGGTTTTGCTGTGCAGTCAGCACACTGTTGGCAATGTCTGCATAGTTTATGGATGGGAGGATCATTTTGGAGTCAAGTGCGAAACATATGGGGAGCGTGAGTGAGTCTTTATTCTGATAAAGAAATGCAAGTTTGGGGCAGAGCTTGGAGGTTAGTACATCTATATGTGTAGAGAAATTAAAATGACTGTCTAACCAGACCCCAGGTATTTGAAAGGATGCACAGTGTCTGGGGGGGGGGTGTTGTCCTGGGTGAGGAGAACTGGTGGGGAGCAGAGTCTGGAGAGCTTTTGAGCAGAGCCAAAAGTCATTAAGACTGTTTTTTTGTTATTTACTTTGCAATCCTTTGCATGAAACCAAACCAAAACTTTATTTTATTGAAGTCCTTTTGGCGAGGTGCTTATACGTAATTTGTAGAGGGCCTCGATGTGAAGATGACTGTCATTCATATATGTATGAATGTGGGAATTGGTGCAGATGGAAGGGAGATCATTTATAAATAGTGAGACGAGTAAAGGGCTGAGAATTGACCCCTGGGTGATGCATGCCAAGATGGGGAGAGGGGGAGACAAGTAGTTGCCCAGTCATACTAATTGCTGTCTTCCAATGAGATAGGAGTAGAACCATTGTGTGGAGGCAGATGCCAGTCCAGCAGGGTTGAGTTTATTCAGTAAGAGTGTGTATGAGACAGAATCAAAGGCCTTGGCAAGGTAAATGAAAATGGTGGTGGTGATATGGCCTTTGTCCATAGCAGAGTGGATAGTGTTAGTGACACGCATAAGAAAAGAGACTGTGGAGTGATGCTTTCTAAACCCTGACTGGTTATGAGGAGAGTATGTCAGCTGAGGTGAAAAAGTCCAATATTCTTGAGTAGACTAGGGATTCCTGGATTTTGGTGAGTAAGGAGAGAAGGGAGAAGGGTCCGAAATTTCATGGGGATCCAAATGTCTAACTGATTGTATAATATGATTGTAAATCTGTATAGTATCTTAATGCTTGTATTGTCCTGTATATTTCTTGTTTCAATTATTCATATTGTCAACTGTTTGTTTAATTCTCTGTGATGTCCTATGTGATTTTTAAGCTATGCACCACCTTGATGGCCTGGGTCATACCTAAAAATGGTCCCTGCAACCAGTGTATTTACTCAGTTAACAAAAGAAAAAATAAATAAATGGATCGCCACCCTTGTGAAGGGGTATCATGCAGGCTGTTTTCTAAAGGATGGGTACAGTGCAGGTGGTGAAAGAGAGGTTGAAGAGGTACTCAGGGGGAGGGGTGAGATGGAGAAAGGGGTTCCTGCAATGGCTGTTGCAGGGAGGTGGAGTAATTTAGGATGAAGCCATCTGGGCTCAACCTGTCAGGTGTAGTGAGTTTAAGGCGTGGAATACTTCCAGTGGGGAGATAAGAGGGAAGCAGTAGTCACCCTTAGGGGGTGAAAGAGGGGATGAGAGTTTGGAGGAAGGGGGTGGACAGGGAGGGCACAAGTGATGAAAAATTTATTAAAGATTTCTGCCACAGAGGAAGGATTAGAGATGGATGAGCCATCAATCTTGAGGGTTGGGGAAGGTGGGGGACTGTGAGGGGCAATGAGGGAATGAACTGTCTTCCAGAATGATGAGGGTGAGCTAGGGTTTAAGTGTAGAATTTTTTTAAAGTATGCGGATTTGGCGAGACGAGTGGCCTTCATTCACATATTTCTGATGGTTCTGTAGGTGTGAATATTGGATGGAGATTGGGAGGACTTGTAGCGATCCCAGACCAGATCCTGAGATTTGCACATAGAAAAGAGTTGGGGTGAAATCCAGGGATGGTGGGACTGCTTTACTCAGATTTTTTCATCCAGGCATGGTGGTCCCAGACCTGATGAAAGGTGGTCAAGAAGTGGTTTAGGGCGGAGTCGATGTCGGTTGTGGAATAGACGGCTGACCAGTCAGATAGAACAAGGTCGTGAAGAAGGGCATTCGTGTTTAGTGCATGGAGTGGCCAGATGCTGATATATTTGGGGGCTGAGTGGGGGAGATGTACTTTTCTTATGCAGAAAGTTATACAATGGTCGCTTAGCACATCTGGAAGGGCACCAGCAGCAGTGATGCGGTGTGGGTGAGATGAGAGAATCCAGTCTAAGAAGGAGCGGTTTGGGGGGCAAAGGTTGCATCAGGTTGGTTCAGAGATTAGCTGTATGAGGTTAAGGGATTCAATTCTTTGGATGGATGGCTTTTTACAGGTTAAGTCACCTATCAATATAAACTCGCCATCACATGCAAGGGAGATAATAGAGGAGATACATGTTCTGAGTGAATCTGTGGCATGTCTGGGGGTGGCGTATATAACAGTGACATAGACAGGGAGGGAGGAAGGTAAGATTACATAGGCTACCAGATTCTCAGGTGAGTCAGGACTGGTGTTTTGGGAGGTGATGGAGCAGGTGATGGAATGATGGGTGTAAATAGCAACACCACTACCTTGCCTACCACGGTCTTGGTGATGTAGCATGAATTCGGGGATGGCTAGGGAGGAGTCTGGGATCCTGGAGGAAAACCAGGTCTCAGATATACAAAGAATGTGGGGAGAGTGTTGGGACATCCAAACTTTTAAACTGCCCAGTTTAGGGAGTAGGCTTCTGTCATTAAGGTGGTAGTCACGGAGACCTTTGTTAGAGGAGGGGGATGGAAAGGAGGGGAAGGCAGGGTTTAGTTCCACATCACCCAATAGAAGCAGGATGAGAAAGAGACAAAAGGAGAGAACAGGGTACTTATGCACGTTAGGATAATGGAGGGAGAAAGAGAGGAGAAGGTGGAAGGGGAAGGGGTGGAGAGTTAGAGTTGGGGTCTGATGAAAATAATATGGAGTGGGGGGAAGAGAGAGGAAACAGGAGGCCATAGATAGTGTGGTACTGTGGAGAGGCAGAGAGATGAGTAGAAAGTGGGTGAGAAGGAAGAGGGCATGACAGGGAGGGGAAGGATGAAGGAGGTAATGCAGTGAGGGCCATGAACAGAGGAAGGATGTAGAGGGAAGTGAGAAGCATGGTTGAAGGGAGGAACAGTGTCAGGGAGGGGTGGCTTTTGGGCCAGCAATATGGGTTTACTGGATTTACTGGATTGCTATGGGACAAAAGAAGGCCAAAGCCCATCGAGATTGTCCCCCTCATTTGAGAATCAATGTTTATTTACTTGGTTTAACCAAATATCTAATCTTGTTTTAAATGTATTGAAGTTAGTTATATTTATTAAATCGTGCGATAGGGAATTCCATAGTTTGGGTGCCCTTATACTAAAAAATGTATCTCGTTTGTTAGTGTTAGCCCATTCAACTAATAACTGCTTATTGTGAAGTCTGCCTACTATACATTTATTTGTTAACATTAATCCACAGTTTTTCATTTGCAATGGTGAATTTAGTAATTTGAACATAAATAAGATGTCTCCTCTTAATCTTCTAAAATGTAGGAGATAGAGTCCTGTTTCCTTAAGCCGTATCTCATAGGGTTTATCGTTTAATCTTGGTATCATTTTTGTTAGTCGTCTCTGGACTTGTTCCAAGCGGTTTATATCTCCTTTAAGATAGGGATTCCAGAATGGAGAACCATAGTCCAGATAAGGTCTCACATATGCTTTGTACAATGGAACTAAACATTGTTCAGATTTATTAATAAAAGTTTTATTAATTTGCGTCAGAATAATATTTGATGTTCTGACCACTTTATTACAGTGTGAAAATGATGTTAATTTGTTATTAACTGATATGCCCAGATCTTTTTCACAGTTAGATTGTTTTAGTAGGACATTGTTTAGATGATAACTGATTAGGTGGTTTCTTGTACCAAAATGAAGGACTAGACATTTTTCAGTGTTAAAGGACATGTGATTAATGTTGACCTAGGTTTCAATATTTTTTAGATCTTGTTTAAATATATCAATGTTAGAATTTGAATCCACTCTCCCACCCAGTTTGGTATCATCAGCAAATTTAGAAATAAAATTATTAGAGGTAATTGACAAATCACTTATAAAGATGTTAAACAGGGTGGGCCCAAAAACTGAACCCTGGGGTATACCACTGGAGACCTCACCTATTTCGGACAGTAACCCATTTACCCTCAACACCTGTGTCCTCCCTTGCAGCCAACTTGAAACCCAGTTAATTTGATAAGCTGAAATTCCTAATTATACATTTTATCTATTATTAAGGTATGTGATACTTTATCAAATGCCTTGCTATGGTCCAATAGGATAATATTCTAATGGAATATGTTTATCCAAATGTCTACTTATATTATTATAGAAAATAACCAAATTGGTTGTACAGGAGGAACCAGATTTTAAACCGTGCTGTAATATGTCTTGGATGCCTAAAAGTTCTATTTCTTTTTCAATATGTGTTTTTATAACTCATTCCATGACCTTCCCTATGACAGATGTAAGACTTATTGGTCTATAATTTTCAACATTGGACTTATTACCCTTTTTATGGATTGGAATGACAATGGCTTTGCGCCAATCCACTGGAATGTTATTTTCAGTAATAGATTTATTAAAGAGTATGGTTAGTGGTTCAACCACTGACTCAAGAGTTTCATACAGAAACCTAGACTGAATATTTTCTGGTCCAGAACATGAAGATGTTTTAATACATGATAAAGCCTTTCTAACTTCAGTACCTTCAATTATAGGTGGAATTGAACCATTTATATGCATTTGAGGAATATAAGCAGATTTATTGAAAACAGAACAAAAGTATCTATTAAAAAGATTAGCAACATTTAGATCATTGTTGGTAAATATACCTTCCATGATTAAAGGACCAATGACTCTATGACTACACTTTTTAATATTTATATATGAATAGAGGGATTTATTATTGGATTTAGAGTGAGCCAGATTAAACTCCAGTTTGAGTTTAGCTTGTTTAATCAGTTTTTTAATAACAACACTGCTACTCTGTGTTTATATTCATTGCATTCATTGTTGTTAATTTTTAGTTTTTTAAATAAACACTCCTTTCTTTTTATTTGCTTTTGAATTGATTTTGTAAACCATATTGATATTTTCCCCTTTTTGTTAAATTTAGTTTTATCTGGAACATATTTGTTTTCTAAATAACAAATAGTATGGTTAAATTCCATCCAAGCACTGTCAATAGATTTGTTCTTAAACTTATGTTCCCACTTCACCTGATTCAATTTATTTTTAATCAATGTAAAATTTGCTTTATTGTAATTTTTATGTATAGTACCCTCAATAACGTTTGGAATTTTAGTAGTCATACTGAATTGAATGGAATCGTGATCGCTACTACCAGAAATATTTATGTTACAGAATTTTGATTCTTCATTAGTAATAATAAGGTCAAGGAGATTATTTCCACTTGTTGGTTGTGATACCAACTGCTCGAGTCCCAAATCTATACAAACTGAGGCTAATAATTTTTCTTGTTCAGTTTTAGCAGTAAATGACTCCCAATTAATACCCGGCATGTTGAAATCTCCCAGGATAACGGTATCTCCTGTATTAGCCATAACAGTAATAACATTTATTAAATCATTTGTGTAACAAATATCTGCTGATGGAGGTCTGTAGCAGACTCCTACAGTTAATTTTGGTTGACCCTTTAACTGTATTGAAATCCAGAGAGATTTTGTGTTACTTATTGTATTAATTTCATACGATGAAATATCATTATGTATAAATAAACACACTCCTCCTCCACTTCTATTTAATCTGTCTTTGTAATATAATTTGTAATTAGGAATTTCTCTGGACAACTTCATTGCTAGATCCCACCATGTTTCTGTTATGGCTATAATTCCTAAGTCTAATAAACTACATTTGACTTGTAATTCTGACATGTTCAGATTATTTAGTGATCTAGCATTAAAAGATAAAATATTACAAGGTTTGTTATGTTTTTGCTTATTGTTCAAATTAATAATATGTTTAAGAGAATTGGGAACCTTCACATTCTCCTCCTTATATACTAGTTTAAATGTGAATCTATAACTGCGGATATAGTTTTTCCCAACAGGGTACTTCCCTTTCTGCTGAGATGCAGACCATCACAGCAACAGAGAGTCTCTGTCCTCAAATTTTTCCCAGTGAGGTATACAGACAATATCTTGTTTAAAACACCACCTTCTCAACCAGTTGTTTATTTGTTTTATTTTATCCGAAATGGAAGGTGTAGATCTTGGTACAGGCAGAATCTCGGAAAAAGCATACAGTGCAGCCTTTGTCAACTAATAGATTGTGTAGTGCTACATAGTCTTCCATTAGTTGTATACTGTCTGTATTTTAAATATCATTGTTCCCTGCATGGATTATAACCAGGGGATTATGTCCTGCAATAGAGAGTATGGTGTTTAGCATTTTAGTTATATTTTATACCTTGGCTCCCCTAATACTAGAGCACATTTGATTTTCTTTGTCAGGATTACAGACTGCTCTGTCAATATGTTTAATTATTGAGTCCCCCAGTACAAAAACTTGTGTAGGAGGTTCCCTTGGGGTAGTGGAGTCAATTATTTCCATCTGAATTAGAATTCTGAGAAGAATATATTGGGAATCCTGTCTGTGGTATAGGAAGACTTGGTATTGTTGTATTTACTAATTTTTTCTTTTTCTTATGGGTTACAGTTTGTGTAGTAACTGGACTGGAAGGTGGTTCTAGATCTATAAGTAATGGGGGTGAAGTGGATGGGTGTTGACTGTCTACATCCAAGGTTTCAGTAACTAGATCTGTATCAGTATTGGGTTCCACTGAGAGAAGTCAAAAGGAATTATACAAGGGGATGGTAAATTGCTCAGCTTTCTGTCCTTTTTTTGCTGCTCTAGAAGTAGAAATTTGGGCCCAATCAGAGGTTAATTCAGAATCATCAAAATTATCCTCTCTTCCCCGTTTCTTTGTAATATCTAAACTGATATCATAATTTGTGGTAATACCTTTATTAAGTATATGATCAGATGGGGAGGTCAGTTTGGGTAGAAATGGGTCTGGTATTAGTGCTTAGTGTATCATGCTTACTAAACTCATTATATCGCCTAAGCATGCCTGGCCCAGTGGCGCTGAGGGTTGAGGCGCTGGACGCCACACCTTGCACCACACCAGCAACCTGGGTTCGGGAATGGCCCTGGGTGGCTGGGGGTCGGCATGGGCAGGAAGAGATTGAGCATCCAGAGGACAACTCTCTCTTCCCTGGGTGGGTTAGGGCTGCGGGTTGCTCAACGAGCACCTTCTGGCAGAGACTGGGGGGTGAGCCGAACATAGCGTTGCAGGGTGTACACCAGGGGTGGAGCTATGGCTCCAAGAAACATAGAAAAAATAGAAAAAAAAAAACACCTCGCCACTGATAGGTGAAGGCGCCCTCCCTCCACATTCCACACTCCCATAGTCAGGCCTGAAAATCCTCTCTGCTTTCCTCCCCTCTCCAGCCCGGTGTCTCAACCCTAATAGAAAGAGTGCCCTGGGCAGGGGCAGCCCTTCCTTGGAGGGTAGACCCAGGGGGGGATGCCAGGTGCTGGGCAGTAGTGAAGGAGGACACAGTAGGGCCACGCAGGGAGGTAGAGAGTGTGGCAAGGTAGGGTCGCTGGAAGGAGTTCAGAGGTGTGGGAGAAAA
Source organism: Neoceratodus forsteri (assembly GCA_016271365.2). NCBI lineage: Eukaryota > Metazoa > Chordata > Ceratodontiformes > Ceratodontidae > Neoceratodus > Neoceratodus forsteri. Next base: position 745,244,349 of record CM057449.1, read on the forward strand.
ACAGTTCGAAAAAAAAAATATCGCCTAAGCATGTCAATCTGACTGTTTTCCAGATAAATCAGTCTTTCCCCCAAAGCAGCTAGCGGTTCTTTCATAAGTCTATTTGCTATACACTTAGGGAAAGCAAATAAACATGAGGTACTGGATAAGACTTGGTCAAGTTTGTACATATTACATTCGTTACATTTAATACCTATTACACCATCCAGAGTCATGATGTTACGATTTGTTTCTACATAGCTAGATAAGTCACAATCAGTAGCGTTAGTTTGTTGAGTACCCATGGCTCACAGACTAATAAAGCAGTAATGCAGAAGGTATTAGTAAGTTAACTTCCCCTCTTTTTTTTTTTGTTTTGTTTTTATTGGAACTATAGGCCTTACCTTGTAAGAAACATAGCCTCTGGTAGAGCTAGACTCCTACTTGTTTAAACGCCTAACATGCTGAACACGCTAAACACGCGCTGGACGTGCGTGTCTTTCCGCTTGTCTTTGCATGCAGAAGTGCGCTCGCCCTGCTCAGGCTCACCCTGCTCACCACAGGGCTATCCTTAAATAGCTGAAGTGACCCGGAAGTTCAATCTGAGGTCACGCTCATTTCTAAGTCTGCAAACTGCAATATTAAAAGTAGTGAGACTGAAGGGGGAGGATGGGGGCTGCATGGAGGATGACAACAGTAAAGCTGACATATTGAACAGGTATTTCTGCTCAGTCTTTACTGAAGAGGAGGAGGGTAATGGGTCTAAAGGGAGTACAAGGGGTGAGAATGGTGCAGAAATGGACACAAGTCCCTTTACACGAGAAAGGGTCCTGAAGGAACTGGAAGTAATAAGAGTTGATAAAGCAATGGGGCCAGATGGGGTGCACCCCAAGGTCCTTAAAGAACTAATAGAGGTGGTGGCTGAACCTCTGGCTATCCTGTTTAGCCGATCACTGGAAACAGGGGAGGTACCCAAAGACTGGAGGACAGCAGATGTAGTCCCCTTATACAAAAGTGGGAACAAAGAGGAAGCAGGGAACTACAGACCAGTCAGCCTCACCGGGTAGTGGGAAGATCATGGAAGTACTACTGAAGGAGAGATTGGTGGAACATCTGGTTGTCAATGGACTACAGGACCCAAGGCAGCATGGTTTCACCAGGGAGGTCATGTCAGACCAACCTCGTTGGAATTTTTGACTGGGTGACTAGGAGGTGGATCAGGAGGCAGTGGACATGGCCTATCTGGACTTCAGCAAGGCCTTGACACTGTGCCACATAGAAGACTATTACACAAACTGGGGAATATGGGTGTGGGCAGGACAGTAGTGTGGTGGGTAGGTAACTGGCTGGGTGGCAGGACACAGAGGGTGGTGGTAAATGGCTGTCACTCCACAGAGGAAGAGTGACCAGTGGGGTACCACAGGATCAGTGCTGGACCGGTCCTATTCAACATCTTCATCAGTGACATTGCGAGGACCTAGAAGGCAGAATTTCACTGTTCGCTGATGACACAAAGCTCTGTAACAGAGTAGACACACCAGAGGGTGTAGACAGAATGAGAAGCGACCTGCAGAAACTTGAAGAATGGTCAGGGGTTTGCAGTTGAAATTCAATGCAAGAAGTGCAAGATAATGCATATGGGGCACAAAAACCCTGGCACAATATATCAGTTGGGGGTGAGGATATAGCATGCACCAAACAGGAAAGGGATCTTGGGTTGTCATCTCTAATGACCTCAAGGTAGGAAACAGTGTGACAAGGCAGCAGGTAAGCAATAGGATGCTGGGATGTATAGGCAGGGGCATCACCAGCAGGAAAAGGGAGGTCATGATTCCGCTATACAAGACACTAGTGAGGCCCCACCTGGAGTACAGTGTACAGTTCTGGAGACCATACCTACATAAGGACAAGACAGGGTAGAGAAGGTTCAGAGGAGGGCAACAAAATGGTGCATGGATTGCATCACAAGTCCTATGAAGACAGGTTGAAGGAACTGAACATGTGCTCCTGGAGGAGAGGAGGGAGAGAGGGATATGATAGAGACATACAAGTATCTTACAGGGAGGAACAGGGTGCAGGAAAACACTATTTTAAGTGAAAAAGATGTACCAGGACTAGAGGGCATGGGATGAAGTTGGAGGAGGACGATTCAGAGGAAACATGAGGAAGAATTTCTTCACAGAACGGGTGGTGGACAAGTGGAACACCCTGCCAGAGGAAGTGGTGGGGGCTGAAACAATCACGGGATTTAAGAATGCATGGGATAGACATAAAGGAATTCTGGAGGTCAGGGGTAAGGGGCAACAGACTTCTAGGAAAACAAACTGAACTTACAAGCTCAAATGGGCAGACTGGGTGGGCCATAGGCCCTTATCTGCTGACACTGTCTATGTATCTATGTATCTATGTAAAAATAATTTAGAGCTTTACTGCACAATGCCCCAATGTCAGGTGCCTTAGTAACAGGCACAAATCTCCCAGTTGTTATTTTAGGGCAGTTTTAGGGAGTTGTAGTTCCGTAGTGTTTGACAAGAACCACCGCTCCTTTATCCTGCGTCCCAGTCTCTAACAAATAACAAATCACTGGCAGAGAAACCAAATGGTGTACTTAAAACAAGAGCAACAGCTATTTGTAGGCACTAGCGCACCTTTCTGATAGCAACAGCACAGATTCAATAATCTAAGTCTAGCACTCACCACAGGGCTATCCTTAAATAGCTGAAGTGACCTAGAAGTTCAATCCGAGGTCACGCTCATTCCTTAGTCTGCAAACTATAATCTTAAAAATAATTTAGAGCTTTACTGTACAATGGGTTTTGTGAAGATTTAGATGAAGAGATTAAGAGTGATGTATCAGTGTGGGTGTATCACAAGTAAAGTGCGGCAGATCCACAACACTTCAGGCAGCTGGATCTGATACAGAAAACCTAACTAAGGCTCGGTAATTGTTAATAACTTAAAGCTACCAAGTTTGCTAGGTGACGGGGAGAACTAGGTCATACCACTTTCAGGTGCTTGATGGGGGTACAGAACTTCACTGATTGGTTCCTAGTACCTACAGCACTTTAAGAGGAACACTAGTTTTGAGTGGGAGAGTGTGTGGGAAGAGCTAAGGGGTGCCATCCCTGGACTTCAACTGTGATGTACCTGTTTTTCTGAAGCATTAATTGCTGGCTGCTGTTTTGGGGAGGGGCTGCACTAGAAACTACTGCCTCAATCCTCCTGAGCTGGGCGGGTGATTGCTGGCGGGGTATCTGGGGGGAGCATTGTAGAGGAAAAGAAATTCGGAGCAGGTAAGTGGCAGGCTGACTCTAATGGCAGCCTGTGGGAGGAGCAGGTATTAATCAGGCAATATTCCTTTTGCATGTCTGGTTAGACATTTTGAATAAACGCAAGCTTTTTCACTTATAATACAGCAGTAAAATTCAAGGCTAAGGGAGAGCTACTTTGCACTTCTAAACATGAATTTCAAGGCTAAGGGGGAGCTACTTTGTACTTTAAAAACATCAAACATGAGCTGTAAGGGGAAAAGAAAATACACTGCAGGCTCAAGTACAAGCACTTTTTAATATTTGCTGTAAGGAGGAGACAAGACTGTAAGTTAAAACGTGCACTTTATAGGCTAAATCCTATTTAATACAGTTGTGCACACTGTTCTTAAAGTAATCTTTCAGGAGAGCTTAAAACCCCATGTGTGGATACTATGGAGCACTGGAGCCCTTGTTAAAACAAGAATCAGTCTATGTAGGCCAATTCAAAAAAGGCGCCAACCACCAAAAACACATGGCCCTGGACTCCAACTGTGCTGTACCTGTGTTTCTTCAGCTGTGACTGCTGGGTTGCTGTTTTGGGGAGGGCTGCACTAAACATACACCCTCATGACCCTCCTGAGCTGGGCGGGCGATCGCTGGTGGGATATCTGTGGGTGTCACTGTGATTCTTCAACCCTGACTGCTGGGTTGCTGTTTTAGGGAGGGCTGCACCGAACCTATGACCTCACAACCCTCCTGAGCTGGGCAGCGATCGCTGGTGGGGTATCTGGGGGGGAGTGCTGTGTTTCTTCAGCCGTGACTGCTGGGCTGCTATTTTGAGGAGGGCTGCACCGAACCTTCGCCCTCAAGACCCTATTGACCTGGGCAGGTATCCTGCTAAGCAAAAGGGTAAACCAGTATTTATTAACCCACACTCCATCAAGCTAAATCATTTATACTTTAAGATGCCCTCCTCTTCACAGCGTACTTCAGTTCTGGTGTGAACCAAAGTGGCCTGTTTCCCCACTTCCCTTTGATTACCCTTCCAATCCAATGGGCGGCAACCTCTGCAACAGCTGTTTTGAATGCCTCCCACTTCCCCTCCACTCCATCAGTCCCATTTATTCCATCATCTTCAATGATAGCTGTTCCTTTGTTCTATTCATGTATCTTCCTAATCTCAAACATTAGCTTGGCTATTCCCTTTGCTTGCTTCAGTTTGACCTCCATCCATACTGTCTTGTGGTCATAGAACCCAAGTGGTTCTTGGACTACTAGTACTACATTTTGTACCCATTTACTACTCTGAGCACCAGTTCCAGCAATACATGCTCCCTTGTAGGGTCCGGAACCAGTTGTGTAAAGAAAACTTCCTACCATCCAGTACACTGAAGTCCCCTTCTAACAATACCTCCCCTGCCCTGGGGGATGGGAACGCTTGACCTGATAAACCTAGAGTCTGTCACAATGTTAAATATCTACATTACTATCTAAACTATACACCAAATATTGTTCTGCTGCAATAAGTAGGTAGGTTGATAGGTAGGAATAATTATTCTTTTAATACAGGTAAAATGTTAGGGCATCATGTCCTATTTAAAAGCATTTTTCTGTTATAAACATATAAAAATGATCCATATGCCTACATTATACAAAATACATATACACACTACAGTAACTTCATTTCTGTTGAAAATTCTTAATAATAGCCAGCCCAGTGGCTCATGAGTAGAACCACTGCCTGCCACCCTAGTGACCTGGGTTCAGGAGTGGACTTGGGTGACTGGGGATTGACTGGGGAGGGAGAGGATCAAGTATCCCATGGACTGCTGTCCTCTCCTAGGGAGGGGGGCAGTCACACTGCTGCTACCCTACCACCATGTGAAGGTGTGTTGGTAGAGTGGTAGGAGCAACTCAGAAGGGGAGATGGCACTGCAATGCATGTGTACCTCCATGCGCATGCATTGCCCATGCCATTCCATGCTATTGGTCTGGGAATGGAGAACAGGAAAAAAGCTTGGGTGGGTATCCATCATGCCCCTGTCTGCCAGCATCCAGCTCATGCCATCACCTGGGACTCCTGCCCTAGTTCTGGATGCAGTCTTCAGAGGGAGCCCTTCCTCTTCTGGCCATGCTATGGGGGGTAATCCATGGGGGTAACCTAGGAGGCAGGTAAGTTCCGGGAGGGGTTGTTTCCAGTTGGGGGAGACATAACTGGGGCAGAGAGAGAGCTCACCTGCAGCCAGAGCTGGAAAAAACTTTATGCTAAACCAAAAATAGAATTCTTAATAACAGTCAACACTGTGACCTACTGTATTTACTAGAACAAAGCTTTTTAAAAAATGTTGAAAGTGGGTTTAGTTCTGGTTTTCATTAGTGTGTTGGCTACCACTGCAGCATGTTATCATGAAAGCATATTGAGATACAGTACCATGCCATGTATAAATACAGTATGTCACGTAGTGAAGAGAAAGATATCAGGAGGGGCTCTGGCCATGTGATGTGGGAGATCAATGTGTAATAAGCCACCAAGGTGGAGGATGAAACCATGGCTTTAACACATTGTACTATAGTAAATGCTCCTCTCAGAAGACCATGAAATGTAAAAAAAACAAACAAATAAACTATTATTAGAACAGAACCACAACAATGAGTGTTGAAATAATGATAATTGAAATGGCACAATATTCAAATATCTCCTTTACAGAGCTATGTAGTCACTGCCCTTACAGAGAGATAAATGGCAGCGGTGCTCCTGTGCCCTTTTATCTTTTGATCTTGTCAGCCCTGACCTACCACAGTGAAAGATGAAAGCTCAGACTACTGAAAAACATAAAAAAATAAAGAAGATCCTTGGAATTCATAAAAGCTCATCAGTTCAGTCTGTCCAACGTGACCTTTAAGAAATTTCTTTTGTGGTGACTGGTAAACTTGTTTGTTTATCCTTTTCATTACGGTAATGAGACCTGCTGTACTTTCTCATAAGTGTCTTTTGTGAGGGGGACCTGACCAAGAGGCAGCCACTTACATTACAAAGTGAAATTACAGCAACAAAAGTTTATAAAATTATCATATTAATGAATCCAAAAATATTTTATAAAACCTTTTATGCTACCTCAACTTAATTCCATGGTTACAAAGATGCTGGTTGCATGGGTAGCACTGTACAATGAAAAGAGAAGTACAGGAGACCATACACTGCTTCTTGCTGTAGCACCTAATCCTACCTTTATGCCTCATCTAGAACTGAGCATCTTTTATGAGTGGACTAGAAGGGGAATACAATATGCAGGTGATGAAGAAAGGGTGATAGTCTTCAGAGATTCAGTCATTAAAGGGATACACTGGGTAAGGAAGTGGGATCCACAACAAAGAAGAGTGGTCATCTGTGTACCCAGGATGGAGGTGGGTAAGACGGGGTCCAGGATCCTGCAGACAGCCAAAAAAGGTTTGGGGGAGACCACACCTGATCATACTTCTGAGGACAAATGATCTGGTGGAGAATGAGGTGGGGGTGGTCCAGCAGGGGTTCAGAGAATTAGCAGAGGTTTTTAGGATGGTAGCAAGCTCCTTAGCATTCTCTGAGGTCCTGCCTGTCCCCTGTACAAGCACAGGGAGGAAGAGGAGGATTGGGGAGTTTAATGCATGGCTAAGAGACTGGTGCAGGGCAGAGGGATTTATGTGCCCAGGAAGATGGGGGGACAAGTGGCTTGATGAGGGGCTGTATGCTAAGGATAGGCTACATCTAAATGATGACGGGTCAAAAATCCTCAGGAAAAAATGAGAGAGTATATTGACAGGGAACTAGGGTTCAACTGCTAAAGGGGGAATGGGTGGCTAGGAAGAACAAGGCAATAGGTGAGATGGGGGCATCATAGCTGGCACTCCCCCACAAATGGGGAAGGGGACAAATGAGGAGAGCAACACAAAGGGTGGGATATGGAGGGCACTGTGTGTGAATGCCCATAGTTTGGTCAACAAACCCGCAGACTTGGAGGGTGCCATCGCAGAGGGGGGACTAGATTTAGTGGCTGTCACAGAAACCTGATGCAGTGAGAACCGTGACTGCGACTTGGTCATCCCAGGGTTCAATCTCATTCATAGGGATAGGGTAGGTTAAAACAGGGCAGGGGTAGCTCTTAATGTGAGGGATTGCATAAAAGCTTCCAAAATGCCAGAAAGTCGGGGGGGGGGGTGAAAGCACTGTGGCTGATGTTGGAAAAGGGAAAGGGATCAGTTTTACATCTAGGGGTACTTTACAGGCCTCCAGTGCAAGGGAGGAATTGGACAGGAGGCTGCTGCTAGATATTCAAAGTACGGCTGACAGTGATAAGTTGTTGATGGTTTTGGACTTCATTCTCCCAGATGTTGACTAGCGCCACCCTACTGCGACAACCTCAAGGAGTAGGGACTTCCTGGACTCACTGCAGAGGATGTGCCTCAGGCAGGTTGTGGAGGAACCTACTAGAAAGGTTGTGGTATTGGATTTCGTACTAACAAATGGGGATAGAGTTGAGAAAGTGCAGGTGTTGGACCACCTGGGCTCTGGTGATCACAGAACAGTTAAATTCAACACCAAAACCGGGCCGGTGCCAAATTGCACTAAAACAAGACTCCAATACTTCAGGAGGGTGGACTCTGTGACAATGAGGAAGTATCTGAGGGAGGCCCTAGCAGGGATGGGAGTTTGGGGGGGGGTGGAGCAGCAGTGTGTAGCAATAAGGCAGGCAATAGACAGGGCTACCAAGGCATGTTTTAGGCTCATTAGCAAAGACAGGAGGGGGAAGAGACCAGTCTGATTCATCAGAAAGGTAGAAGTCCTGGTAAGAGCGAAGAAGTTAGTCTTCTTGAGCTGCAAGAGATCTCAGAGGGAGGAGGAAAGGGCATGTTACCAGGATGAGCAGAGGGAGACAGGAGGGCAGTGAGGAAGACAAAGGCTCTAGCAGGAGAAAACTTAGCCAGGACTATTGAAGGCAGGGATAAAGCATTCTTTATGTACATAGGTGAATGGAGGAAAACAAAAGGAGGGATAATCAGGTTAAAGGGAGACGAGGGGGAACCATGTGGAGAATGACCATCAGAAGGCAGATGTGTTCAACAAATACTTCTGCTCAGTTTTCTCTGAGGAAGAAAGGAAAAAGGGGCCAGAAGTGAAGGACAGGAGCAGGTGAGGTGAGGAAATGGACACCAGCCCCTTCTTGGTAGATCAGGTTCTAAAGTAGCTGAAAAACCTTAAGCTGGACAAGATAATGGGACTAGATGGGGTACAACCCAGGGTGTTAAAAGAGCTCAGTGAAAAGTTGCCTGCTCTTCTAATGGAGTTGTTTAGTCTATCACTGGACACCGGTGAGACACCAAAAGACTGGAAAAGAGTGGATGTGGTTCCACTCCACAACAGTGGTGACAGGGAAGATGTTGGAAACTACAGGTCAGTTAGCCTAATCTCGGTGGTGGGGAAGATGATGGCATCATTGCGAAAGGAAAGAATAGTTAGATACCCTGTACCTGGAAACAAACAGCCTGTTGCACCCAGGGCAGCATGGTTTCACTAGAGGGATGTCCTGCTAGACCAACCTGACCGACTGGGTGACCAGGGTGGTCGACCAGGGAGGAGCGGTGGACATGGCTTACCTGGACATCCAGAAGGCCTTTGACACCATCCATCACAGAAGGTTGTTAAACAATCTCAATAGCCTAGGGGTGGGTAATATGACTGTAGCATGGGGCCAAAACTGGCTAACTGGCAGGAGCCAAAAGGTAATGGTAAGTGGGGTACATTCTGGTGAGGGGGTGGTGAAGAGCGGGGTACCACAGGGTTTGATGTTGGGACCAGTCCTCTTTAATGTCTTCATCTGTGACATTATGGAAGGGCTAGAAGGGAAGGCATGCTTATTCACGGATGATTCTATGATCTGCAATAGGGTGGATGAATGGGAGGGGAGGTTAAAAGGTTGGAGGAATGGTCAAAAGTCTGCCAACTTGGGTTTAATGTTAAAAAGTACTGGATTATGCACATAGGAAACAAATCTTTGAGTGACATATGACCTGGAAGGTGTAGAACTGGCAGTCACAAAGCATGAGAGGGACCTGGGAGTTATCATTGCAGATGATCTTAAGGTGGCTAGGCAATGTGAAGCGGCAGTAGGGAAGGCTAGCCGTATGCTTGGCTGCAGAGGGAGGGGCATTACCAACAGGAGGAGGAAGGTCCTGCTGCCCCTTTACAAGACTCTGGTATGGTCTCATCTTAAGTATGGCATTCAGTTTTGGAGGCCTTGTCTGAGGAGGGATATAGACAGACTTGAGGTGGTGCAGAAGAGGGTTACAAGAATGATGAGGGGTCTCTAGGGGATGACCTATGAGGAGAGGCTGAGGAAACTGGATATATATTCTTTGGAGGAAAGAAGGGAGAGGGGTGACATGATAGAGACCTTTAAGTATCTCAATGGCATCAATAGGGTGCAGGAAGGGAGTATTTTTTAAAAGAAAGAGTTGCCAAAGGATGAGGGGTCATGGCTGGAAGCTGGAGGGGGGAAGTTCAAGAGTAACATAAGAAAGTACTTTTTCAATGAGAGGGTGGTGGAGGCTTGGAATAGTCTGCCAGAAGGGGGTGGTGGGGGCGGACTCAATCACAGGCTTTAAGAACGTGTGGGACAGGCAGAAAGGGATTCTGGTAAATGGAGCAGGGAGTTCTGGCAAAAGGGTAAGGCTGGGGATAACTAGTTAGGTGGGGCTATATTGGGCAGACTGGATGGACCTTGAGGTCCTTCTCTGCTGACATTGTGTACTGTATGTATGTATGAATGATTTAATGACACAAGATGAGATAAAGTCCTTTGAGGATATCAAACAGCGGGCTAAAAATTATAACGGGTATTGTTCATCTTATATTTTATTATATAATGTTAACAGGGGATAAGTGAACCATTTGGTCATGAGTTAAAATAACTAATTATAACTCAAAGCATGGTTCTTCTGTCCCCTCAAGCATTGTTTAACCCTATTTTTCATGGGTTAAGAAAAGATGGGGGTTTAGACACAAGTCTCTCTGGTTGCTTACTATCATGGTGATTGATTCAAATAGAATTCCTGAGACTGTTTTTTGATGGGATAATGACCTATTTCAGCTCTGGTGTGACACAGCTGATTTCTGTAGCACTCCACATGGTCAATGGGTAGTAATTACAGATGGGTATTATGCACCCCTACTAGGGGAAATGGCACAGCCCAAAGTTTTAGAATGTTGTGTACTTGAGCATTCCGGATAGCAGCAACTCTCCAGTCTTAGCTGTGCCATTGACAGGGAAACATCTCTCAAGCTTCTCTGAAGTAGACATTGGCTTCTAGGCCTTGGGGCTGTAATTCTGCCTAGCAGGTTGGGGCTTCCTGTTAACAGGGAGCACGGCAAAATTAAAATTGTGCCTGTTAAGCTGTGGCTTTCAAATTGGCTAACCTGCTCCTCCCATTTCCACTGCATGTGCTTGGACTGGGGACCACATCTGCCACATATTTATAGGGTGTTTATATCTTTTGGGGAGGTCTCTGATTGAAAAAAAAACAAAACCAAAATGATAGTGCCTTAGATAAGTACCTGTCTTTTATAACTGTTTAGATAGGGCTTCTCTAGGGTTCCCACTGTCTTTGGGCATCAGTTCTCCCCTCCTCTCCCTCTTCAGTCTTTCTTTGTATGAGAGTTATGTTATTTTGTACTGTTTTGAAGACATTGCCCTTTTAATTGTGCTCTGTTGTCTAGGGACATCCCCTTTTTCATGTCACTTCAGTTTTAAAGCGAAACATGCCTGAGTAGAATTTTGCCTCTGTTTAGGGCAGAGTCTCTTTATCACAGTTTTGGTGGGTTTTTCCACCCTTCAGTCGACTGGTGGTTTTCTATCAGCTCCATTTGAGCCATGCGGTTTCTTCCCACCTGTTTACTGGCTCCTGTGGCCGTTGGGAGTGCTCCCTGTTTTCTCTAGTGTTAGCACATCCATTTTGCATGCCTGTGTTGAGCACAGCCCCCTTGATGTGCCGAGGTCATGCTTAGCATCGTGACATTGCGTGTGTGCTCTTCTCAGAGGGTGCACATGCGCCTGCACTCACACAGGGCTAGCCATGGTGATTCTCTTTGTTTTCTATACCACTTTTAATTTTCAGACTGGCAGTCTGATAAAATCCTTCTCCTCACAACAGAAGTCGCTGATTGGAAGATTATTTAGCCATTTTGACCCACCTTAGTTCTGAAGGTCATGGGAGCAGTCCTCTATATTATTTACCTATATTGTCATCTGCTCATTATTCTTAAATTCTGCAGGGCTATTTTTTTATTGGCACCATGGCTATTGGAGACCTCTTTCTATACAGACTTGTAAGACTTGCAAAAGGGTAATGAGACTCTCTCCCATGGGATCCTACTGCCTCCACTGTGCTTCTGAATCTAATATGTCTCTTACGTTCCTCCCAGTCAGATCTCTGAGCTCGGGGGGTTGGGGGCTGCACCTGGTGTATCATTTGGCAGTGGCAAGCAGAATTGCGTATATCCTTATTACTGCTTTCTCGTGAGTTTTTGGGCCCTATGTTCCACAGGACATCCCAACAGACACACCTGACTCAAGCTGGGCCCCTCAGGTCAGGGAGGCCCACACAGATACGTCCAGGTGTGCCACAGCAGGACAGGGCTGCTATTACAGATTTGCAGGTAGTCTCTGACCCTGACCATTTTGAGGGTCAGGATGAGTATATTGGGGATGGATTCTGAGGATATTCCTGACCCAATGAAGTTACATGATGAGGATGAACCCACTGAGGAGGAGGATGAAGGGGAGTGGATGAAGCCATAAAGGGACCATTCCTATCTCTCCCTGTTTGATACTAAATCTCTATCCTATCTGATAGTTGAGGTGTATAGTTCATTACAACTCAGAAAGGTGCAATCTATGGAGGTGGTAGATGTCAGTCCTGTCCTGTCCACATCCTTCTCCACTCCAAAGTGTTTTTCTGAACTTTATTCACTGGGACTAAATTATTAAACAGCAATGGGCAGGTGCAGACCAAAGAAAATATCTGCTGAGACCTAAGGTGCAGTGTTTCCCTTTTTAGGAAGAAAATACTCACAAGTGGAAACCCCCCTCCTCTGGTGGATAAGGCAGTTCATAATTCTGTCGGGCATACCACTATTCCTATTGAAGAGTCCTTGGCCTTAACGGATTCACATGACAAGCGAGTGGATGCTGCATGCAGAAGAGCCTTCACCTCCGATGGTGCAATCCTACACTCCTTCTATGCCTCTTTTCTTGTTGCCAGAGCCTTAAGCTTTTGGGTTATAACCCTGGGCAGTTTCATTCCCCCAGTTTCGGAGGGGGCAAGCATTTTACAGCTGGTAGCTATAGCCTCCACCTTTCTAGGGGATGCCATGGTAGAAAACTTATGCATGTCAGCTCATTCCACCTATCACATTGTGTCAGCTATGCAAAGTGTGTGGCTTTGGCATTGGGTAGCTATCAGGTTTCCAAGACCAAGCTGTTCAATCTAGCCTTAGAAGGAGGCTGGTTATTCTGTTCTGGCCTGGATGATATTTTGAAGGATATCCAGGATAAAAGGGCCACCTTCCAGTGTCAAAGCAACAGCAAAGGCTGCATCTTCTCCAAAAGGTCAGGGAGGCAGCCGACAGAGGCAGTTCCAAGGGAATTTTCATTCCTTTTTGAACCTCGAGAATCAGAGGAGTAATGGAGCCTATTCTGGTTTTAAGAGCGATAGTAGCAGAAGAGTTGTCACCTGAAGATGCAACGAAGGCCCAGTGCAGAAAACAGGCGCCTCAAAATAAGGGTACACAGGCCCATCTCTACCACCCTACCCTTGGTGGAAGACTGCACGATTTTTACAGAAGACAGGCCCAGATAACATCAGATGCTTGGGTTTTGGAAAATCTGGCTTTAGATTATACAATAGAATTTTCAACAGTTCCCTCAAAGGGGTGTTTTTTCCACCCACGGTTCCGAAAGACCCTGTGTAGAGACAAGTGGCATCACAGCCAAGAATCACATATCTCTAATCAGGGCAGTTGTTCCAGTGCTGCCCTATGAGCAGGGCCAGGGATTCTACTCAATCTATTTCATAGTTTCCAAGAAGTCGGGGGCCGGGGTTCAGGCTGATTCTGGAGCCGAAACATCTAAACAAGTTAGTTTGCCACACAACCTTCAAGATGGAACCCCAGTATTCAGTCATCCCAGCTGTCTAGCTAGAGCATTATCTAGCTTACATAGATCTGAGGGATGCGTATCTCCACATCGCCATCCAACAGTCTCATCAAAGGTTCATCAGGTTCATGATCCTGGGGCAGCACTTCCAGTTCAGGGCACTCCCATTTATGCTGGTGACAGTAGCCTGGAGTTTGCTTGAATATGCTCATAGTCCTGGGGGCTCAGCTATGACAGGAGGGACATCATGTCTATCCCTACCTGGACGATCTGCTCATTGGAGCGCCTTCTCCACCATTGGCAATGAACTCAGTGAGCAGGACTCCAGAGGTGTTGGAGTCTCATGGCTGGGTGGTGAGTTGGAAGAAGAGCTGTCTCATGCTGTCACAGACCCATGAACACCTAGGAGCAGTGTTCAAGATGGACGAGGGGAAGGTCTGCTCCTCAGCAGCCAGGAAAGAGTCCCTATTGAGAGAGGTTTGGTTGCTAAGGAGCTTTTGCGAATTCTGAGCCTCATGACGGTGGTGCTAGAACTAGCTCTGTGGGCTCGCCTTCACATGTGGCCCCAACAGTCTGAGTTACTGTCAGCTTGGGCTATGACCATGGAGGAGTATCAGGCCAGGACCCCAATTTCACCCTAACTGTGGCAGTCTCTGAGTTGGTGGGTGAGTTTGGAGAATCTGAGAAAAAGGTTTCCCTTTGAAGTCTTCCCAGAGTTGATCCTGGCATCCGATGCCAGCCTGTCAGGTTGGGGGTGTTCTTGGACCACTTTTCCATTCAGGGGACTTGGTCTGTGTGGAAACAGCACCTACTTTTAAATGTTCTGGAGATGAGGGCTGTGTACTTCACTCTCATTCATTTTCAAAGTCAGGTGCAGGCAAAAGAGGGAGCTATTGAAAGAAGCCACTGATCTCCTGCTGTGGAGAAAAGGGAATCTCCTCCCTCTGTCAGCAGTTCTCTTGGCGGAGGAACTGAACATTCAGGCTGATTGGCTAAGCCATGGACATGTTCATCCAGGGGAGTGGATGTTGAACCTGGAGGTGTTCAACCTTCTGTGTCAAAGATCTGGTCATCCTCAGATTGACCTGTTCACCTCCAGCCTCAGTGCTCAAATTCAACAGTTCTTCTGCTGCTACCAGTGTCCACAGGCAGAGGCAGTGGATGCCTTGTCACATGTGTGGGATTTTGGCAGAGCGTATGCCTTCCCTCCTCTGCCTCTTCTTCCCAAGGTCCTGCACAACTTGACACACTCAATAGAAGGCTTTCTTCTAGTAGCTCCAGAGTGGCCCAGAAAACCATGTTTCTTGGACTTAGTGAACCTAGCTCAATGCACACCATTTTGCCTTCCAGTGCAGGGGGACCTTCTCTCACAAGGCCCCCTTCTGCATCCCAGTCCAGGAGTGATGCAGCTCATGGCCTGGCTCCTGGAAGGAGGAGACTCCTGAAATGTTTTTTCCTCTAAGGAGGTGGTGAACACTCTGATGGCTGCCAGGAAGAATTCCACGTCAGCAGCTTATGCTCGTGTATGGACCACCTTTTTGGCTTGGGCCAGAGGAAGAAAAAACAGCCTTCTAAAGCCATGGTTCCACAGAATTTGGACTTTCTGCAAGAAGGACTGGAGAATGGTTTGGCCTTGAGAACCTTAAGAGGTCAGGTGTTGGCCCTTAATGCCTCCTTGGGGTAATCCCTAGGGACTGGCAGGGAGGTTATTCATTTTATGCAGGCTATCAGCAGGAGTCGACCTTTGTTCTGATCCCCTGTTACCCTATGGGATCTGAAGCTGGTCCTAAATACTCCTTGTAAGGAGCTTTTCAAACTGCTTTCTTCTGTACTGTTGAACGTGCAGTCTTACAAGGTGTGTTTCTTAGTAAATATGTGCTCAGCAAAGAGGATTAGTGAGCTCCAGGCTTTGTCCCACAAAGAACCATACCCTATCATGTATAAGGACAAGATGATGCTCAGAACAGTTCCATCTTTCATTCCAAATTTTCCCACAGCCTTCCATGAGAACTAGGAAAGTTGTCTCCTAACTTTCTGTCCACAGCCTACTCATTCAAAGGAGAAGGAGTTACACAAGTTAGATTTGCAATGGGCTGTTAAAACATATCTTAGATGGATTGCTAAGTTCCAGAAATCAAATAGGTCATTTGTTCTTTTTGGAGTGGCCAAGCAGGGACAAAAAGCCTCCAAGGCCACCATAGCTAGGTGGGTGAGGGCCTGCATTGCCAAATTTTATGTCGCAGGAAAGAAGAGACCTCCAGCTCTCATCAAGGATCACACCACCAGGGCTACAACCACCTTCTGGGTAAAGAGAGGTGAGATGTCTGTTTTAGAATTGTGCAAGGCAGCTATGTGGTCTTCTTCACATTTACCAAGCAATACAGACTGGATGTTCAAAGTTCTGCTGATCTGGCCTTTGGTCACAGAGTTTTGCAAGTGGCAATTAGCAGACAAATTCCTTTCCTGTAAGTGATTGACATATTGGACAATATTCTCTCCCACCCATTTTGTTTATGGGTACTGCTTCTTAGAACCCATCTGTAATTACTACCCATTGACAATAAGGAGCGATACTGAAAGTAAAAATTTCTTCATGCTTGAGGCAAGCTACCCAACTGCTAGTCCTTATTTATAGACATAATTCTGTTGTGTATATATACATATATATATATTATATATATATATATTTTTTTGATGTACAGAGGTATACCAAAATCCATTTGTAGGTCATAAAATCATGCACTCAGGAGCAGAATGCTTTGATCCAAAGAAGCTATTATAATATGCTACATTTTATGAGGTAATAGAAAAGAAACATGCTTCCTAGAAAACCTGTGTGGATTCTTAACACCCTAATCCCAATGGTGTTACTGTGGGACCCTGAGACATCAAATGATAGTTAGAAAGTGGGTTGTAAGGAAAGAGCAAGAGTGCCATCTACTGGCCTAAATGTTGTGGGATTTTCACTCACTATTTTCAGAGCTGAAACAGGGTATAAATAGCCCTAGCTCTGGGCATTTGGACACACATTTCATCTGGAATTCAGCTAACACACAGAAAGCCAAATTGCTGAGACACAGTGACTGCCGGCACACACTTTTCCTTTGGACATTCTCTTGACCACAAGTACAGAGACTAAGGACCAAAGACTGTACCTACTTTTTATGGACTTCAAACTATAAGGTAGACTTTTAGCTAATAGTTTTAGTGCATTTACATATATATATCTTTCCATTTTATTTCTGTATACTGTAACCCAAATTAGTATATTCTCTTGTTAGTTGTAACTGTATTTATGTAAGTATTTTAGTAAAAACATTTGATTTCCTAAAGAATATCTGCCTGACTGATATTTATCTATATTTGTGTGTGAAGTGTGGAACAGTATTAATAATCTGTGACAACTGTTGATTACTTAGAGGTGTCACCATAAGCAACCAAATTCAGTAAAATGGTCTGTAAGGGATCCGGAAGAATAGGGAAAATACCAGAGTCTGCAGGGATTTTGAACCAGGCTGTTGCATGTCCTGTAGGGAGAAGGCTAAATTGGGTTTTACACTGCTACCCCCGAAGACAGTGTGATGCCTGGGTCTTCCTCCTTTGTGTAATAGCCAAGGAAGGGTTCATATTTCTCCACAAGACTCAAGACTGATATTGTGCCCTTATCCAGAGTTAGAGGGACATCCTGGGTCCTTGTGGCAAAGGTGCAGCTGTGACCTCTTCGAGCATTCTAAAAGCACGAGGAGGGTATCCCTGTTCCCCCCGTCATGGATTGTACTTAAGCGTGGGCACTGTGATCTCAGTGGGCCTGACCCCCAGGAGCGGGTTCATGGCAATACTTACCATAGTTTCCTTTTCCATTAGCTTGTACATTGTCAATGGCACCTGCCTGGGAGCCT
This sequence comes from Neoceratodus forsteri, assembly GCA_016271365.2. Taxonomy (NCBI): domain Eukaryota; kingdom Metazoa; phylum Chordata; order Ceratodontiformes; family Ceratodontidae; genus Neoceratodus; species Neoceratodus forsteri. The sequence continues at coordinate 745,261,665 of CM057449.1, forward strand.
CACTCCTGAAGGAGAATATTGTCTGGTATGCCAGCATGGAGATGTTCATTGTTTTCTATTATAAACTCTGATTGTATGTCTGTCTGGACATCATGCTATAGTTTACTGCTGTGCTTGTATTTATACAGACGTGAAAAAAAAAAGAGAGAGAGCTGTTCCACATTAGAATGTTGGTTACTAGCATGCCGACTTAACACGTTAGAGTTTGATGTTAATCAAGGATGCCTCCTTTGTTGCAACTGGGTGCTTACACTGCATGCAGTCCTTTGTCTTGTAATAAATCTGTTTTTTTTTAAGACATTAAATTTTGGAAGATGAGTCTCGGTCACTCACCTTCCATCATCTGACAAGGTAGGTCACTGTTTACTGTTTTTTATTTTGGCTTTAGTGTCATATTTGTGTAGACAGTTAATGTGGGTGCTTTGGATGTCAAGTCAACCGGTATGGCATTTATTTCCATATTTAGAGACACTACATGGACAGCAGTGACTGGAGAGTTGCTGCAGTATGGACTGCTTATGTGGCCAACATTCTAAGACTATGGGCTGTGCCATTTCCCCTAGTAGGAGTGCACAATACTAATCTGTAATTACTACCCATTGACAATGGGGGAGCTAAAAGAAAAGGAAATTATGGTAAATATGAAGACATTTCCTTTTTAAAGCTAGAAGTAGTTTTTATTATTTATGACATGTATTTATTGCATAGAGAGTTCTAAAGTATTGTGGTAAGGATTTGATTTTTTTGTTGTTGAAGAGAAATCAGAATTACAATCATTTGAGTCATAGACTCCTTTGCAAAGGCTCCACGTCAGTGCAAGAAAGCTTAAAACATTTCATTAGTCAGAAATTATACATAAATCATACAGCTCAGGGTATATATATTATTTACATTGTAGTGTAACCGCATCCAGGATCTTAGAGAAGACCCTGGGTCAATAGTTGTGAAATATGGCAGGTTACAGTTTTGAAGGGTCATTAACTGAGCCCTGGGTCAGGGTTTATATACAGTGAGATTGTAGGACCTGAGGATGTAGTCATTGGGTAAAGCAAAACATGTTGTCATTACTTCTCAGGGATTTCATACTACACTAGCGCTAGAACTGTTTAAAGTAGTCCTTCTTTTGAGATTCATAGTGGGGAGGAGTATCAATAACAGCCACAAGCTGCAGAGTCAAGGAGGAGGGTCTTGAGACCAGTCTTAAAAAGGCCAAGACTGGGAGCCAGAGAAATGGAGGATGGTAGGCTGTTAAGCCAGAGGAGAGTAGGCTACCAGAAAGACCTTTGCCCTAGAGAAGTCCTACATTAGGGGACAATGAGAGAGGTACTGGCAGGGCATCATGGGGCCCTTCTGTGTGGGACTGGCTGGATAAGGGGGTGGAGGCCTTTAGGTGCTAGATTCAGGAGTACTTTTTTGGCAAGGAGGCAAGTGTGATACTTGAGCCTACCATCGAAGGTTAGCCAGTCTGCAAGCTTGTAAAGCTTGCATGTGTGGGCTATTCTATCACATCCAGTGACCAGTCGGCAGGCTTTATTGATGGCTAAGTTGATGCAGCATAGGGTAGTTTGGTCTGCAGATCCTTAAATCACAATGCCGTGGTCCACCAAGGATAGGACTGAGCTTGATACAACGAGGCGTAGAGCGTGGGGGGGTAGGCAATGTTTATGTCTGTAAAGAATCCCCAGCCTAGTGTTAACAGCAGAAGAAAGGTGTTGAATGTGTAAGAGGTAGGTGAGGGAGGTGTCTAGTGTGACACATAGATATTTGAAGCATGAGACCTGCTCAAGTAGGGAACCCAGCGAGTTTGAGATGATTAGGGGGGTACTCTTGAGAGGGCTTTAGCGGTTGGCAATGACAATGCACTGTTTTATGTACAATGCTCTAACACTGTTTTGACCAAAAACACATAAATGTTTGTTTAGCTCATGAATATACTTATGCATATGTATGAGCTCATGTATAAATTGAACGTTGTAACATTGTTGTACAATAATTGATGTTATCTGCCAGATTTACTCACATTTATATGGATAGTCATTTCAAAAAAGTATAATTGTCAACTGATATGCATTCAGTAGAAGACGCACAAAAATATAGTTTTCCATTCAAATGTCCTGAATATAAACCATTGTACCATGTTTTAAATGGCTTAAGTATGCTGTCTAATTCGTGAACGTTGCACTTTAATATATTTTCTATAGGCACTTTAGTGATGGCAGGATAGAACGAAATATGTGTCACTGTCATTTTAAGGGCACATTATTTAATGGTATTGGCATCACATATTCACTGGGCTCAATTTTCAAAGCACCCTTAGAACGATACAATTTGCACCATGTTGCAATGTGCACCAAACAAAAACTGTGGCATACACCATGCGCCATATCCTAGTAGACTCACGACATGCACCGATCCAGTCGCAAATGGCACAAGTCGCAGCCAGCACCATAAAAAGGCATTCAACCATTTAAAATGTTGCAAACAGCAATGTCACAAGACAGTGCCACAGAATCAGGGCATGGCACAGTGCAGGATGTGGGGGGCAGCCAGAGATGGAAGAAGAACTTCACCAGCGAGGAAACTGACATCCTCCTGGAGGAGTTCAATGCACAAGCTGACCTACTGTTGTCCAGGGATGGCGACAAGGCCTGTTAGAATTGTATCCATCCAGTTCATACCTGTTAGCATTCCTCCTTTTCAGTACTTTTGTATAGTCTGCTCACTTTATTGAATGTAATCAAATTGTATATCTATCTTGTGTACCAAATCTTTGTATACTATCCTTATATTCCCCTACCCCCAGGTCGCACCAGGAGATGAGCAACTTGTTGCTCAGTGTGCCTTCCTGGTGAAACATTTCAATAAATAAATAAATAAAATAAGGTGCAAGTGCAAGGAGAAGCTTCCACACAGCTGAAGAAGTACACTGGCCACCAGTGGTGGTGTCAGCCAGGAGAGACCACTAACCATCCAAGAGGAGTGTGTTGCTGGACATCTAAGCAGCCACACAATAGAAGGGGACACCAACCTGAACACGTTTCGTCTGCAGGGTGGTACAGGTATATCTGATGTCACAGCTGCAGAAATGTGGATGGGCACACCCCACAGCAGTACCCAGAGTGACAGGACTTGCCAACATTGCTGTTTATGTGATGAAAGGTGAAGTAACAGTCCACACCTGTTAGATAGTCAGGCTCTGCATGTGTGTGCCAGGGGGAGGGTGTATCACTGTGACCACGCACATATGGTACACTTTAGGCCATGGCAAACAGGAATGCATGTGATGAAGGGGCACATGCCCTAATGTGCAGCTGTGCAATGTAGTCAGTGGTGGCAAGGGAGGCACTGATGCGATGCACGCATGGTCTTATACATGCATTACATCATGGAATTCTGCTGGTAAAGGGTAGGGACCCTGACTGGGTGGCATGTGGCCCAGTGGCATGCCATGGAGTACTGGCCAGTCATGTGGATGGCAGTGGTGTGTTGCCTGTGGTGCAGGCACCCTGCTACATGTGGCCACAGAAATGGCATGTGTGAGGGTGCTGCACAAACAATAGATGTGTATGCAGTGGTCACGGGCAAAGGACTTAGCAGACATTAGAGCTGCGAACATACCACGGACAGATGCCTACAGACATGCTGCAGAATCCTAAAGGAAACAATCATGCTGGCCAAGTGAGTAACTGCAGGCAGCCATGTAAATGCACCCAAGAATGTACAGATGGTGCAGCTAATATCTGACCATGTATGTCTATCTGTCCATGAGGGTGTGCAACTGCATGGACAGCCACACAGGTGTGATGCTGGCAACATGTTGCTATGTGTGCACAACATATTATGGGGGTGTCCACAGAGGCATTGAGGACAGGCCGTGGTGCATGACAACATGTAGGGAAGACAGCTGTATGCTGTACCAGGTAAGGGGGGGTGTGCAATAATGAAAAGCATACCACTGATCAGGATGTCAAGGGTAGCCATACAGCGTTGGTGCTGCTGCCAAATAGCGGACAACATGCTGGCCATGTGATGAACTGTCATCCAGTATAACCATGTGCCTGACAACAGTCCAGGTGCCCACACATTGTAAATTGTACACAGGGCATACCCCACGCAACTACAGTTGCACAACACATGGCTGTACATGCTGCAACCCTGTTGCCATACCTACTGGGCAAGCATGTTGCATGGTGGTGCCATCTACCACAGCATGCCCATGCCAAGACTGCTTGGACCTGACACTGATATGATAGCAACACCATGCAGCATTGTCAGCATGGTGCAGTCAGCAAGGGAGTTGGACGGCCCGCACATATGTCACATGCAAGACCGTATTGAGCTGAGTTACCATGAGTATTACTGCAATGCAGGGTGTATTTCAGCAGTGTGCATTGAGGCAGACATAGATAGGCCACACAGTGATGCTGGTGTCATGCACATTGTTTTCCTCAGTGGTGGTAATATGCAGGGCTGGGACAGTAGCAGCATTGATTAACCATCAACAACCTACAGTCTGGAACCTGGGGAAATGGGATTTTGGCAAATACCTAATGATGTCTTCTTTCCCTACAGATACCAACACAGAGCAGAGTGAAAAAGTGTCAGAAGACAATAATGGGTTAGGGACCGTGCTGTCCACAGCACACAATGAACAATGCAGCATGTCAAGTAACATGGCCATGCAGGTGGAGCAGGAGGAGTCCGAGGCTATGAGCATTAACTCACCTGCCGCTGGGGATATATGTGGGCTGAATACAGATGGTGGCTATGAGCATTAACTCACCTGCCGCTTGGGATATATGTGGGCTGAATACAGATGGTGGCTATGAGCATTAACTCACCTGCCGCTGGGAATATATGTGGGCTGAATACAGATGGTGGCTATGAGCATTAACTTGTCTGCCGCTGGGAATATATGTGGGCTGAATACAGATGGTGGCTATGAGCATTAACTCGTCTGCCGCTGGGGATATATGTGGGCTGAATACAGATGGTGAGGTGGTCGATGATGGTTTTGAGAATTCCATTGAGGATGAACAGACACAGAGCATACCCGACTTTATTGCCCAGGACCTTAGCCCCCTAGATGTTGGGGCACGTTTGATTGAAAGTTTGCCTTACAATCAGTTAGTAAGGCTGAAAAGAAATAGTTCAGGAAGTACTGATTTTGAGAAGGCAAAGGATGAATTGTTTTGTAGACTTAGAAAAAGGGGGTATTCAGAGGGAGTTCTGAAACAGTCACTGGAAAAAATAAACTGAGTATAAGTGAATTATTACAGTACAAAGAAAAAGGAGATCTCCATGAAAAGTTAGCTTTGTATCAACATATGGGCCAGTCTCTATGAATGTAAAATCGATAATTAAAAAACACTGGCACATATTAGGTACTGATATGAACTGGGCTGATGTATAAAAAAATGGACTGCTGATAAGCTTTAGATGGGGGAAGAACCTTAGGGACCTATTAGTCCATAGTGAATTACACAGCAGTTTAACTACTGGAAGTTGGTTGCCTTCAAAACCAAATGTTTTTTTCCCCATGCAGGACTTGTATAACCTGTTCAAGTGCAGTGAAGGGGTACACATTTGTTAACCCTAGTAGGAAAGGAATAAAAGAAATGAAAGTACATCATTTTATCACCTGTTTAACAACCTATATAATACATGCTCTGTGGTACTCCTGTGGCCCTACGTACATAGGACAAACATCCAGAAAGTTGAAAGAGCAGCTGCAGAAGCACTTCAGAGCTGTTAGAAATAGAAACCTGGGACATCCCATAGCTAAACATCTGGAGGAAAACATAAATGTGGGTGGGCACAAAGTGCCCTGTTCCTCCAAAAGGAAGGGGGGGGGGTAATAGGGGAGCAGCACTAGACCAAAAGGAGTCACATTGGATTTTTTTTTAAAACTTTATAGCCAATCAGGTTTAACGATGTGATGGACTGGAGGCCTTTTTGAGAGCATATGAGGTATTAATGCTTGGAGGTATGTGAGAACTATAATGGAGAACTGTAAAAACGAGTAAGATTCTAATTGCACAGTAGGGAGGATGTTAAAACAAACAAATACATGATAAAAAATAAATAAGATTCACTAGAATTTTTTGTTTTGGTGCTTTAAACAAATAATAAACAAAAGTGAATATTAATGATTGCACCATACATTGGTAACCAAACGGCAATGTGCAGCATCCCTGCCAGCAACCCCTGAATAGATGCATTATTAGGTAATTTCCTTTAAATAAATTGAAATGCACACACAGGGGTGTATCTGAGCTGACAAGGCTGCAGTGGTTTTACTAGTTTTTGATATTAATGATTTGTTGTTAGCCACTTTAGAATACACTATATAAAATACTGAATTGTGTGTGTGGAATGTGAATCAGTGATGGAATAATGTGATTCACATAACTAATTAATGTATATCACCTGGCTGGAATGGATTATATAAACAAGGGGTCTAGAGGTTAGCCACATCCCTGACAAAGAGGTTTTTGGGACCTCGAAGTGCTGGGCTGCACTTTTAGTTGTATGTGAACCCACATCTGGTATATAATTCATGTGTTACTGAACACTGCTTTTTTTGTTATGAAGTAAAATCTATATAAAAGATTTTAAATCAAATGCTAAGCCTAGAGTGCTGTTATTTACTTGTTTCCTGGTATGTTCACTTTTCAGCACCAAACTTTTACTGAGTGCACCAGCCTGATTTTTGTCTTGACCCTAGATGCTGATGACCTAGAGGCAACATTTGAGGAGGTCATCTCTCCCACCAGACCTTGCCCCCTATTGACTTTGAGAACTACTGCCAGACAGTTGTTGACAGGCACGTTAAACAGACAAGGGAGCTGCTGGCATTAAGCACATGCCTGAATGACCACTATTGGTACCTGGATGACCGTCTGTGTGACCTAATCACAGTGATACAGAGTGGATTCTGTTACATTGCTGCAGTGCTGTCAGACATCCTGGGGGCTTTGCATGGCATACGTGTCTGTGCACAGGGCCAGATGGAAGCCACTGAGAGCCTCACAGCAGTCATGGAGTGGTCGGCATCATTGCAGCAGTGGTAGACAGAGGCACTGACGGCTGCATTGCATGACATTGCAAATGCAATACAGACAAGGTCATACTATTTGGGTACATCACCCTGGGATGGCACCAGCAGCTACCCTGCAGAGCCCTAGCATGTGTCTGCGCCCACCCTACCACACACACATGCCACATCCCCCTCAGTCTGCAACACCGCAGAAGCAGAGGCACACCCCTGTGATGTCCCCACATGTGCCTTTGCTGCAGACTTTACTACTGCTATCTCATGTTCGAGACCCAACAGACAACATGCCAGTGTCCACATCCGCAGTAAACAGGAATGTAATCCCAACCACTTCTGTAGTGGGTGGCACTATGCAGTCCCCAGACCACTGCACACTGGGTGACCAGGAAGGAGATGGTGTGCAGCAGGTGCTGCAGGACACATGGCAGTGGGCATGGAGGCCCCGTGAAGGTCAAGGAAGGGACACACACTAGTCAAGCACCCAAAAAGAGGGAACGGAAGTCTAAGAACAGTACCGTGGTGATACAAACACCTACTAATACCGACAGTGCCACAAGCATTGAGGGCAGGAGGTCAAGCAGGTGTCTCGGCATGGCCACCCAGCAGAAAAAGACTGTAGCTGTGACATGTACGGCTGCTAAACTGCAACATGGAAAGGGGAATAATAATGGATAGCCTGGATAGCCAGGGATACATAACATGCCAGGGCATGGGGCCTGTACGGACAGCAGCACGATTGATATTCATGCCTTGCCAATGTGGCAGACGCCTGGTGAACATACTGTGATGGACTAATAAGGGTGGGTTATGGGCATGAGTGGCTATCAGCTGTGTGGGGTGAATAGGTGTATGAAGCATTGGGGTCCACTGTACACATGTAATACCTTCATGTTTGCTCCCACCATGCGATACAGCATTGTGTGCCCTGTGCCACGATGTGTATTAAATAATGTCTAACCAAACATGTGTCACCCATACTGCATTGTACAGGGTATAGGTCACTTGGCAGCACCATGAGGGGCATGCCAGGGGACTGAAGGGTGCCTACCTCACTGATGCTGGCCACAGCACATTGCACATCATACACGGCCAACCGATACTACATGTGGGCCAGATGTGGTGCAGATACATGTTGTACCTCCTATGTTGACACTGCCTATGAACATGAGTGGTGTGTGTTTCATGGGGGGGAGGACAGTATCACACTGTGCAGTCCTATTCTGAGTGAGAAACTGAATGGGACAACAGGGGCCACAGTGGTCTTATGTATATCAATTGTATGCGGTGACAGGCATGCATGGTTGTACAGTGAGTTGTCCATATGTGGAAGCTTCAATAAACCATTTTTTTTGAGCCAAGTGTGTTGCACTGCATTCTGTGCTGTTCTGGTCATTTACCCCATTTTGCAGCATCTTCTCATCTTGTCAGTAGCACACTAGCCGGTGTTTTTTGTTATGCATGGTTGTACGCCCTGCTGTCCGCACACAGTGGGGGTGCCAGTGTCCTCACCACATTGGGAGGGCAACAGCAGGCAACATGCCATGGTACTGCCTAGTACAAAAGCAGTGTGTCATGGCAAGTAAGTGGCTCACCCAGTGGCATGGGAGGACCAGGTTTACAATGTGCAAACCATTATGTTTGTTGCCATGGGCATACCATGGTGTTTTGCAGCATGGAATGCTTGTTGATAGACATGGGCAGCCCACCAACATGGCATCCCACGCAGTGCATTGGTGCACAAAAAGACCCACATAACTCACCCAAAAACCTGTGGAACAATGCCATGACACAACCCATTACCATGTTGTACACACCTGGGATAGTGTTATAGTGTGCATGGTCACAGTACCTAAAGACAGTATGCCCATGTAGGTACTGTGGCCGCATATGTGACCCTGGAAAGGTGATCCTTTAAGGAATGAAGCACAGTGACACCATCATTAGACATTAACATATGTATTTATTTACACAGTTGTTGGGTGGGGGATGGTATGGGTATGATCAGGGACAGTGATTATAAATTGGCTTTTTATTTCCTGATCATTGATTGGCTGGTAAACCTGCCAGGGGGGGTACATTAACTTATGATAGACGACCTGGAAATAAAAAGTGCCATCTTGCCATGCCAGAAAGTCATACTGCTATATTTGTCAGTCTGAAGTTCAAACTTCATTAGCTGCCATTTTTTCTGCTCACTTAGCGAGAGAAGCGAGCGAATCAGCCCCCCCCGCAACTGAACAGCAGCTCTTTCAAAACAAAGTACATTTTTGTTCACAACCACTTATTTCTTCTTAAAATCACACTGTTCAGTTGGCCTTGCTCAAATATTCAAGCAGCATCACTCCGCCCCCACTAGTCATGCATAAGAAAACTGTAATGAAATTCAGCCTTGCTTCCAGCACTTTTTCACATTATTTTAACATATGAACATATGAAGAAGCAAGCAGAAGAAGGCCACTTGGTCTATCAAGTTTGCTCATGTTGCAAGGTTCACAGCTTGAGCTACTGTCCTTGCCCCCTTTCCCCACTCCTCCCATCCTCCCTACCATGACCCTTACCCTTCCCCTATACCTGTCCCAGCCTCTCTTAATGCTACCCATTGTCTCCAACGAGATTACCTCTTCTGGCAGCGCATTCCAAGTGCCCACCACCCTCTCTGTGATGAAGTGCTTCCTGACCTCCCTCCTAAATCTCCCACCCTCCAGCTTAAGACTGTGCTCCCTCATGTTATGGTTGCCACTCAGCTTAAAGGGACTCTCCTTATCAACCTTATGTATCCCTTTCAAGCACTGAAGGTCCCAAGCATGTCCCTGCTCTCTCTCTCCTGTCTTCCAGGAAGTACATGTTCAGTGCCCTCAACCTCTCCTTGTATGCCTTACCCTGCTGACCACCTATCATTTTTGTAGCCCTCCTCTGGACCTTCTCCAGCAGGTTAATATTCATTTTGAGGTGTGAGCACCTGTACACTTAAAGGATTGTTGATACAGTTTATTTTTGGAAGCTGAAACACCATGTCTCTGCTCCATTCTGACCAGCCTGGCACCTCTTTTCACCATGTTTGTCCCGTAGGTCCCACTTCCTGGTTTTCCAAAAGCAGAGTAACAGAAGATTGTGCACCTAATAGCTTCATCTTCCCAAGGCGGGGAAAAAAAAAAGACTTGCAGGATGGGAAGAGTACCGTATTTGTAAGCAAAAAAATAACCATGCCAACAGACTGCTGGGAGAAACTTTACCAGAAACTCCATCTCTCAAGGTAGTGTGTGTGTGTGTGTGTGTGTGTGTGTGTGTGTGTGTGTGTGTGTGTGGGGGGGGGTGATGTGGAAGAGAATGGCTCGGGGTGGGGGCAACAGGACATGGAATACCACAGAAATGGAGGGACTACTTTAGCAGAAAACCTTTTCTACTGTTTGTATTTGTTTTGAAACTCATTTCCTCTCTTAGTTTACTGCTTAATTAAAATGCACATAGATGCCCATTTTCTACGCGCAATAATACCCTCCAGGGTGGGTGGTATGAGCAATACTGGACCTTCCAAGGGCTATAAGGCCCCCCCCCCGACTGTGGCGCTGGGCCTCATTATGCCCCTGGGTGGTCCGATATTGTCCAGTAGCACCCATGCTGTCAGGTAATATTGCTTGTCTGGAACACCAGCAATAGATTAAATACATGCAAAACCTTGTAATAAAGAACAGATATTAAACAGCAGCAACAGTATTAAACAGATAACATGGTAGCAAAACAATGACACATTGCTCAATGCTAACAGGTATGGTACACTGTGACAACGGTATCTACAGAAATGAGATACACCCGTAACAAAACGTGTACTTGTACACTACGTACCACTGTGTATGTGGTTGCTGTACCCGATGGACTATGGAGCAAGTTGTATGTGGTCTGCATGTCCTGTAGCTCCATCAGTGTCTACCTAAATGCACAGAGTGTTTCCTGCAGGTGACCAGTGTCTTGTAGCATGTCCCTAATGTGTGTGTTCAGGTGCTGAATTATGGGTACATTGTGGCCTAGTTCCCCTGCCCATCATCCCCAGCCAGTGCTGCAGGTCCGGGGGGGGCACCAACTGTGCCCTGTGCTGCATTGCCCCATGCCTCCACACTGTTTGCATTCATATCAATGTCAACCTGCTCTGCATGGGCAACATCCTCAGCATTTGCCGACACTTTCTGTCCATATGTCTGTCCATAGTCCCATCATTCACCGTGCCTGTAGCTACAATGTTGTCCCCCTGGCAAGCCTCCGCATGGTGCGACCATTCATGGCAGTCAGCATCATTGCCCCATTATGTTCCTCCTGCTGTATGTCCTCCTTCTCTTCTTCAGAGAGGGGCAGTGGGCGTGCACCTCTCCACCTGCATTGGGTGCACTAAGCATAGGCTCAGAAATCCTGGAACTTGCATCCACAGAGCACGTATTAGCACCCTCACATGTGGGGAGTCCCTCAGATCTGTCTGTCCTCCATGATGATGGCCACCTGTTGCAGAAAACAGAAACACGTGTTAGCGCCTGGCTGGGGTGTGGACAGCTGCATTACCGCTGTGGGATGGCACATGCATGTGACGAGGACATGGAGCTGTCATCAGTCATACCCCATTGCCATGCTCAGATGCAGTACTGCTGCCATTGATATTTTTACTCAGGTATTACCAGGCCAGCACCACAGTCAGGGGTACTTTGTCATACAGTGTGGTGCCAGGCATGGGCCATACGGGCACCAACAGCATACAGGAATTAATGTCCTGGTGGATATGATGTATGTCTGTAATGTGTCCCATAGTGGGGATTAACACCAGAAACCACCACGTGGATGTCGTGGTGCATGCACACCACGTACCCATCTCTGTGCTTGCCATCGGGCCTACAGACATCACCGTGGAGGATGGTACATGCTTTGAAACATGGCTAGACATTTGTGCTGACTCACATGTCAGGGCACACTATGTAGGATTGTGGATGTGGGTCCTGGAACAAATGTGCGTCACAGGACCATGTCATGACCTATATCTGTGATGGGACACAATTATGCGGTCAGCATTGCAGCACACTAGAGGGTGCATATATGCCCGATACACCGCTCCTGGTGATTACACTAGTAACAACACACAGAGTGCTATGTTTTTTGGACAAGACTCGTCGTCGATTGCATACTGTCATTCACGTGGCGATTGTAACACTGTGGGGGCCAATATACATCACTGTTCCTCCGTGTGTCGGTGTGATCCACTGTGTGACATGCATCCATGGTGTACAGGTTACTAATCACACTATACCCATAGTGGTGACATCATATACTGTTGTGTTGTTGTTTGCAGTGTACAACATAGCTAGTAACCACTTCATTGTGTATGCTGGTGTACAGCAGCGCGTGGTGACATTGAGCCACATTACTTCAGGCATTGCATGTGTGATGTGCACTGCAAGGGAGCCACTGCAGGCACCTGCAGCAACAGCATTAACAATGGTAATGGCCAGGGACACAGGTAGTGTTAATGGTGACGGTGTAAGCAGGTATGAGGACATACATGCACGTTAGCCAACATGTGTGTGTCCCCATATACAGCTCGTGTCCTGTGTGTACTGTATGCCATGCAGTGGCACTACTGATAGTGTTGCTTCCTGTCATGGTTCACATGCAGTGCAGAAACCATGATGCACACATGCCCATTCCACAATAGGCATTGCGATGTGCACACACAGCGCAGCACAGTCCCACTGCAGGTACTTTGCCTACGTGTGGTGGTATGGTGTGTGACCATTCTACATTCTGCACAGGCATCAGGCATCAGGCATACATTAAGGACATCAGGTTTGCTATGTACTATAAATGGAGACTTGGGTGTATGGACTGTGAAATGGCCCCCTGTCCCACCTCCCACCCCTCCCCATTCTGATCATGTGCATATAATAGAGCAGACTACACCACACATGTATGTTAAGCACCTTCTGGCACGTGCCCCCCCCCCAACAGACAGGCCACGTCCATGTCCCCCTCAGTTGTATGCTACACACCTGGATGCCTCACCAGTGGTATGAAACACATTTGTGCAACAGCTGTTTCCAGGAACCCCATGGTCTTTGACCTCTGTGCATGTGCAGTATGCGTAGTATGGTGTGTATGGGCATGAGCGGCATGACCCCACATACAGTATCCCCCACACTGACGGGCACCCCACACATACATCAGGCATGCTATTTGTTTGGGGGAGCACATGCTTTGCCGGGAATGTGCTGTTGATCTGTATGGCAATATGTGTCGGCCCACCCACCCACTCTATTATGTGCACTGTGTATCCGTGTTACTGGGTAGTTTGACCTGCATTGTGCTGATCCAATATGTGGCCCATAATACACCTGGACAGCCCCCCATGACTGCAACATTGCAACTCACAATACCACCTCATGGCCCGTGTCATGGACAACACAATATGAAAATATGAAATACCAGCAGAAACAGGCCATGTGGTCTATCGAGTCTGCTTGATTGTGCAGCTAGCCCCTCATCTTGCAGTTGCTCCAACCCTCCTTCCCCTTCCCACAGTAATTCCCCCATCACTCTGTCCCAACCCCTCTTGAAGCAGCCCACCATCCTACAGGAAACCACCTCCTCAGGTAGAGTGTTCCACTTGCCTACCACCCTCTCCCTGAAATAATGTCTCCTGATTTCCCTCCTGAATTTCCCCCCTCCAACCTCAGTTGGTGCCCTCTAGTATCCCTCCCACTTCTGATCCAGAATATCTCGCCTGTATTCACTTGTTTATCCCCATCAGATACTAAAGGTCTCAATCATGTCTCCCCTATCCCTCCTCTCCTCCAGGGAATACATGTTAAGCCTGCTCAGTCTTTCTTCATAGTATTTCCCCTCCAAACCCTGGATCATCTTAGTCGATCTGCTGTGCACCCCCTCCAACAGTCTGATGTCCTTCTTCAGGAATGGGCATCAGTACTGCATGCAGTATTCCAGGTGTGGCTTGATCAGTGCCCTGTACAAGGGAAGGATCACCTCACTACTTCTACAGGAGATTCCCCTCGCTACACAGCCCAGCATCCTGTTGGCTTTTGCTGCTGCCTTCCTGCACTGTGCCGAGTTGTTCATATTCCCCATTATAATCACCCCTGGTCCTTTTCCTCCTCTGTGCTCCCCAACTGCACCCCTCCCAGCTTATAGCTCCTCCTCTAGTTCTTAGCTCCAAAGTGCAGTACCTTGCACTTCTTGGTATTGAACCCCAACTGCCATGTTTCCAACCACTTCTGTAGTTTAGTCAGGTCTCCCTGCAGCCCCCTCCACCCCTCGATGTCATCCACCACAGCTCCCATCTTGGTATCATCTGCGAACAGACTGATCTTAGTCTGGGTTCCTTGTGAGATATCTGCTATGAATATCCCAAACAGCACTGGTCCCAGTACCGATCCCTGTGACACCCCGCTTGTTACCACTCTTGGTGATGAGACTTTCCCCTCCATCACCACCCTTTGCTGCCTGACCCTCAACCAGTTAGTGATCCAATTGCCCATCTTGGTACCCACCCCTACATCCCCAGCTTCTCCCAAGCCTCCCATGTGGCACGGAATCGAAGGCCTTGCTGAAATCCAAGGATAGAATATTCACTGCGTGGCCGCTGTCCAGTTTCCTGGTCACCCAACATAGTACTCAATCAGGTTTGTCTGACAGGACCTGCCTGAGACAAACCTGTGTTGTTGTCTGTCCTGGAGACCATTGTCCTCTAAAAATATCACCAGTCTCTCTTTGAGAATTGTCTCCATGAGTTTCCCCACAACTGACGTGAGGCTTACCAGTCTGTAGTTACCTGGATCATCCTTTGGGCCACCTTTCTGAATGGGTACCACATGGGCCAATCTCCAGTCCTGCGGTACACATCCTGTGTTCAGAGAGGTATTGGACAGGTCAGCCAGTGGTCCTGCCAGTCACCATGCCAGTTCCTTGAGTAACCTAGGGTGAATGCATTCAGGCCCCAGTGCCTTGTCCTTCCATAGTGCCCTCAGTCCTTCCAGTACCCTGCCCTCCATAATTTCCCCAACTGTCACCCCTTCCCTGCCCACTCCACCCCTCCCCTGCGGTATCTGTCACCCCCTCTCTACTGTGACTACAGAGCAGAAGTACTCATTTAGTGCTTCTGTCTGCTCCTCCCCCTTCTCTATCCATCCACCCTCCTTCTTAATTCTCACTATCCCTGTTCTTCCTTCTCTCCCCAATGTATCTAAAGAAGTCCTTCTCTTCTGTTCTTAATGCCCTGTGCCAGCCTCAGCTCCCTGGATGCCTAGGCAACTCTGACTAGTCTTGCAACCTCCCTGGACTTTCTTGTGTACTCCTCCCTGTCTTCCCCGCTCCCTGATCTCTTGAATCGCTGGAAAGCTTTTCTCTTGGCTCTCAACCCCTCCATTACCTCCTTGGTCAGCCAACTGGGCTTCTTTGCCCTCCCCTTCTTGCTCTGTGCCCTAGTACATGTCCCAGTAGCCTCTGCCAGCCCTGCTTTAATGATACCCCATTTTTGATAGGCATCCATGGTTGGTTAGACTCCCCCCAGATGATTTATCAGAATTACCTCGGTCTTGTTGAAGTTTGCCCCCCTAAAAATCAATCACCCTGGTATCCGAACCTCCCATTTGCTTCCCCATACTGCGTGTGAACCATACTGAGTGGTGATCACTCCCAGCCAGCGGGTTCTCAACCTCCAGGTCCCTCACGGCTTCCCAGTTTGATAGTACAAGGTCCAGAGTCCTTCTCAACCTAGTTGGCTCTCACATCAGCTGCACCAGAAAGCTATCCTGAAATGCCTCCAGTAAAACCTGCTCCCTAGCACTTGTGGTGGTCGGTGTGCTCCAGTTCACCCCAGGCAGGTTGAAGTCCCCCACTACCACTGTGTTCCCATTCCTGCAAACCCTCCTAATCTGTTCTGCCAGCTCCCTGTCCAGCTGCTCAAATGCGCTCAGTCCTGACATCTCCTCCACTACCACCCTTGGCTCATTCAAACATAAACTCCACCTCCACCTTACTAACTCTAGCTCCTGTGAATGCTACCTATAATCTCCTCAGCCCTCTCGTGTTTGTTCCCTCCAACTATCACCTACCACATCTCCATCCCCTCCTTTTCCTCTATGTTACTTTTTTATTTCTTCTTTCTTTTCACCACTCCTGACTCTCCCCCTTCACCCCCCCCCGCCTCTTCTGAGCCCTCAGGGATCTTTCCCTTTTTGTTGACTAGTTTCAGCCTGCTCCCAGTTGATGACCATGCCCTTTAGCTGCAATTCCTGCCCTCTCCAACTTCGCTACTCACGTTTATCTTCATCTTCCACCTTCCCTCCTACATATCCCTCTGTTACTCTGTGTTCCCATGTATACATTCTACTTATCCTAGCTATTGTATTGCTCTACCACTGTAACCTAATATGCCAACCAATTTATTGTTTTGTTCCTATTTCTGTAACTTGTATTGTATTTGTTCTCTGACGCGGAACCTTTGTAAAAGAGCCTGGCTCAAAGGTACTTGTAATCTTAGTTGTAATAAAATAAAATAAATAAACAAGCTCCTCTCCTTGAGTTGGTGCCCTATATACCACCCCTATCCTCAGTATCCTGCCCTTTGGATCCTGAAACTGCATCCACAGGGCCTCTGTCCCTCCTACCTCCCCTTCTCTTAGGCACCTCATTCCTTCCCTTACATAGATTGCCACCCCCCCCCCACCTTTCCTGTTTGCTCTGTCCTTTCTGAACAGCCTGTATCCAGGGATCATCATATCCCAGTCCTGGTACTGGGTGGCCCATGTTTCTGTTATGGCTGCAATGTCCACCTGCCCCACTGGCAAGAGAGCCTGTAACACTGCTGCTTTGTTTCCCAGGCTCTTTGCGTTTAGTGACACTACCCTCCACCCTACTCCTTTGTCCCCACCACCCCGATTTACCCCTCCTTTTGCTCCTACCCTGATACCCTCCCCTGTAGCTTGGGGGGAAGGCTTGTCTGCCTCACCCCTCTGGAAACTCTGTCTACCAGCTGACCACTTGCCACCCCCCTTTCCTAGTTTAAAGCTACCCTTGTCGCTATGTACCACTCTATCTCCTGCTTCAATACTTCCTTCCCCTTCCCACTCAAGTGTAGCCTGTCCCCTGCATACAGGTCATAATTGTTCCAGGCTCTGCCCCAGTCCCTACTAACCCATGCCCCTTGGTATGGCACCATTCTCGCAGCCAGATGTTGAACTCCCCTATCCTTCCCTTCCTCTCAGTACTTGCACAGGGTACTGGGAGTACCTCCAAGACGGCCACTGATTTCCCCACCTCCTCACACAGCTTCCCCAATTCCTCAAATCTCCCCTTTACTTCCTCCACCATCTCCCCCAACAAGTCATTCGTACCCACATGCACCACAACATGCGGTTTCTTCTGTCCCCTCCCTGTGCACTTGAGAATGGACTGCCCTGCCTGCTGTCAAGCTAGGAATAGACTCGACCCATATTAGACTGTGTCTTTCTCCTTTACTGCCCCATCTGATCCCTTTCAGTATGGAATCCCCCAGCACTAGCACACACCCCTTCCCCTGCCCCGTTCCTCCCCTCCCCCATTTTCCTCCTTGTCCATCACTAACGTCTGCCCCTCCTTGCTCATTTATGTCTCTTTGCATCTCCCCTATGACCCTCCCACTCTCCCCACCAACTTGCGTTCTCCCATCCTCCTTGGTCCTCTGTTATCATCCAACTTTCCCTCTTCCTCCTCGGCCCCTGCCCCCCTTTAGCTATGTATCCCTTGCCCGACCTATCAGCACTGCCCTCCTCACACCCCTGCTGCCAACACCTTCTTTCTTTGTTGTGCCCCTCACCCCTGCCCCTGCTACTCTCCTCCAAATTCCCATCTCCTGAGCACTCTATTTGCCTTCCCCTGCCCCCACTTCTGGTACTCCTTTAACTCCCCCATCTCCACCATTGTTGCCAGCACTGCAAACCTGTTTCCTGCCACTCCTGCATTGTCCTATGCTGTCTTCTTCCCCTGTCCCCTGACCTGCGTCTACCGCTTGACCCCGCTTCAGGTTTGAACCTGTACCTCTTCCCTGTCCCCTCCCCCAACCTTATGTTCTTCTCCTTATATGCCCTCCTACTACCCACTGGGCGAGGCCCTCCTGCTCCCTCTGCCCACACCCTCTCCAGTTCTCCAGCAAGCCACTGCACTCTTTCCTCCAGCCTCCTTAGCCTGTGGCAGATTGGACACCCTCCTAGTATTCATAATATGTTTATCCCAATAGCTGTCCCACACCCATTGCAGCCCATTATTCTACCCATGGTGCCCCCTCTTGCTCCCTGCTGCCCTCTGTTCCACCCACTGCCCCTACTATAGCTGTTCCAACCCCCTAGTGTATCCTTCCCTGTACCGCTCCATTATCTACTCCTATGTTAGCACAGCCTTCTGTACCGATGATGGTTAATGCTTCCCCAGGCCTCCTTAGTTGTTGAAACCTAGAAGTGTACCTCACCCCTATCTATAGTGCACTTCTCACCTGACTAACAGGACTCCCCTGCATGGATACCCTCCCAGGTGCTCACCATCTTGCTTGATTAGCTGGTAACCTTGGTGACTGCCCTGGCAGTGCTATCCACCAGTAGTAAGCCAAGAACAATGTAACAGCCACCAATAGCCAAGGAGCAGCCCCCAATATATCTGGCATAACCAGAGGAGGAGGAAGGGATGGGGGAGGGTTGGTTTAGGGCCATCCCCGTCTTGCATGAGAGTCAGTCAGCCCCGGCCTTACTACTCGAGCCTCCAGCCCTTCTTTCATGGCTGCCTCTCACACCTCTTTGTTTACTTGGTGCTGGTGCTACTCTCCCCTTCCAGCAGCCTTCAGCACTCTGTTGCCCTCCCACTGCTCTCCCCGGTCCAATCTCCTTTTCTCCTTCTTGCCCTGCTGGACGAAAGAATAACATATCCCAATAACATACAAAGTGACATATGGGGATGGTTGCCTGTATTGTGCACTTCAAACATCCAGCATGTGGTACTGGAGGCCATTGCAATCAGTCCATGGCAACACACACAGGCACATCAGTTACGTGTGACATGCACATATTACCAGGGTATGCTGGCCAGTGCACACTGCTGACATCCATATTCCTATTGATGGAGGGCTTCTGTAGAGTGCCATTGTCCATGGCTGCATTGTGGGATACGTCACAACTGTGTGAGGTGGCAGAGCAGTGGCTTTGTTGTGCATATCATAGTCTATGTTGACTGGTGCCACAGTGATCACACATACATGTGTCATGTGGACCCGCTATGCTGTCAACAAGACTATTATGTGTACATGGTACACTGTTTAAAATGCAGTGACCCACCCATACGTCAGGGATGTGCATACACATAGAAGGGGAAATGTGATTCCATCTGGGTGCACCTGTCACACATGGATGCATGCATGACCCTTAATAGCAGTGTTCTGTGACACAGCTGTGTTGCAGTGTCCATGGCATTCTATGCACCTTACATCACTGGGTTCACTCTCGGCCATATCCACCCTGCTGCACTGGGACATATCACGGCTGGCACACACATAACATGACCAAGAGGGTACTGACATGCTGGTAGGGCTACTGTGTCGCTACATGTGCCATCTGTGGCAGTGTCCTTGCATAATGTATGTGGCACATAGCCCTATACTGTGACATGTGTGGGAAATACTGAGGGGTGTTCCCTTACACATGGGCCATCACGTCAACAACACGCCCATATGGACTACATATCATGACCTAGGGGTACATGGCAGGTAACACAGCAGGCAGTGTGGCCCTCACTGCATATTTCACATACCTGAATGACTGTGCTCTGCTTCTGCAGTCTGCTCCACCCTGTCTGCACCATCTCTGCTCCCTCACTGGCTGCCATGGCTGCTCCAACATCAAGATGTCCTGTGGAGGCACAATTATATAGCACACATTGTTAATGTGCATCATACTATACAGGTTCCTGACACTGTAATGCTGGCTGTCCTATGTGCTGATGATGCCACCTACCTTTGGCTGTATGCCACCCTGTCCTTATGGCAACATCCTTGGTCTGAGCCATGTCACACAGCCTCTGAAAGATGACTGGGTCCCTCTTGGCCATGTCATGCCAGTGGTGCTTTAGCTGGCATGGTGTTCATTTTAGACCTGGTGATCTCTGTAGGCATTCCTCAATTAGGTTTCACACCCTGACCCTTTCAGAGGGTGTGTGGTTTTGGCACCCAGGGGGAAGCAGTACCCTTCCCCATTGTTGCACAAGGCTAATGAGCTGTGCTGTCTCCTCGGGTGTAAAGTTAGGGTTCTGCCACTGAGAGATGCCATTATTTCCACAGTGGTGTGGTACACACATGCCTCAGCCATTGTATAACTATGTAGGCCCAAGAACGCTGAATTGCGTTGCACATTTTCCCTCCAGATGTGCAAGGACACACTTCTGCGTTGGCACGCTGCATTGTCATGCAGCCCACAATTGCATCAAATTTGTGGCCGCATTTGCAAAATGCGACGTAGTTGCACGCATTTGCTGACGCAGATCATTAATGGATTATAGTGTTATAGTAACATGCACATGCCAAATGTGTAATACATCTTCTGCATTGCATACAATGAGTATGCCACAGTATGCCGGCGGTACATATGACGCAATATGCAAGCTGTAAAACTGGCACCACTATTACACAGTTTTCTTCATAGTGCTATAGCACTGTACATGTGCAGCTTCTGTCACAGCACAGTCCACCTGGCAACCATCCTACAGGCATGCCTGTTACTGATGTCCAAAGTTACTGCGGTCTGGCACAGTATCCATCAGTCACAACATGTGACACTGGCTGCACCAGTTATCCCACAACATTGCCTTGCATATATGGACATATTTACATTGCCAGGTGATGGTTGCTGGCCACACATAGGTTAACATTACCCTGCCTGGTACTGTGTTCAGTTAGACCATGTCCATATCAAACCTTCCTCATACCATGGACATGCAGCCTCCTTCCATGATCAGGTCATTGTGCCAGATGTGTGACCTGGTACTAGAGGGCTAAGTGGCACACATGTGTCATGTATGCCGGCAATCACTAGGGCAATGGGCCAGTGCACACCCACCAATGCTCTCCAAAATGCACCCATGCCCTGTACAGTGGTT
Organism: Neoceratodus forsteri; assembly: GCA_016271365.2. Taxonomy (NCBI): domain Eukaryota; kingdom Metazoa; phylum Chordata; order Ceratodontiformes; family Ceratodontidae; genus Neoceratodus; species Neoceratodus forsteri. The sequence goes on from CM057449.1 coordinate 745,282,882, forward strand.
ATGTGTCTCCTGGAATGACCTATCTTGATCTACTTCTGTGTTCAGCATTACTCACCTTGGCCATACACACTCATGTCCTAGGCACAGGACACATGACATTATACAATGTCACAATGCACAACATCCATTGGTGATGGGCTGTTGCTGTGTATGGCACATGTCACTCTGTCCGTACAGCCCTGCATGCTGCACCGTTGACTGCACAGCTGTCTATAGTGGATGGTGTGGGCCATATTGTCATGTGGCCCATCACAAAGTCATGTGTTCAGTAATGGTACATAGGGAATGCATGGGGCAACAGATCCTGTGCATTCCTGCTTCAATTGGACACATCATGCACATGTATAGCACCCTGTATTTAACATCTCTACATGCCTAGTATCTCCACAGTACCATCCTCAGTACAATATAGTTGCCTACTGGCATGTGTGTCGACACTGGCCTACATACATATACTCCTATGTGTATGTGTGATGCTAACCCATCCACCTTTTGTCACCTCATGTCACCCCACATATGTCTCATTCACTGTGTCCGCAGTATATATATTTGTGCACATCCATGCTTCTTGCTGTGTCCACCTGGTGGCACACACTGACAACAGACACCATTTGTAATACAGTGCTCCACCTACAGTGGGCTGTACCAGGCAGACAGTGATGGTGGTTGACATTGCATGGTCTCCATAAGTTGACATCAGCATGGTCCTGTATTGCGAGGCCACGTGGCTGTTAGTTACTGCTGCTGGTGCCACCATTGGGATGATGCTGCCCTCAGGTGAAATTATTTTGTATTCGCTCCACCCTCGCACGGTGTACTGCTATCCAGGCTCCATCTCATGTGTGCTGTAGTCTGCCTCCTGCCTTCATGAGGTTGTCCTGTCCATCAGCATCCACCTCTATGGCATCCACATGTAGCAGTGGCACATGCTTTGCCAGTGCAATATCGTGAAGGATGCAGCAGGCCATGAAGATCTTGCAGACCATCTCAGGGTTGTATTGCAGGGACCCTCTGGACTGGTTGAGACATCTGAAGTGCATCTTCAGTAGGTCAAAAGTCCTCTCAATGGCTGATCTTGTGGATGCATGCACCTCATTGTACTGCTCCTCCACTGCACTCTGGAGATGTTGCACAGGGGTCATGAGCCAGGGCACTTGGGGATATCCATTGTCACCAGTGTGGGGGGAGGTGGCGGTTAGTGTTCCATACATTCATTGCATTTACCCTAATGGTGCACCTCTGTTGTGACATAGCCTACACACTGACACACACTGACACATGTACACCAACTGACTGCCAGCACTGCTGGCACATTGCCCACTCCATGTGCCACACTATCCACAACTGGGGCTGCGTGCATCACTCATCAACTAGCCATATCACAGTACTGTCCCTCACACCATATTCCGCATGCACTGATTTCCAGACACATTTGCATACTCCATCACAGGCACATGTGGGTGACACATTTTCACACCTGTGTATCTATTCCTGCACATCATGCATGATCTATTCCCTCACACATGTGAGCACCAGCCCGCTCTTGCACTGTAGTTTCTATGTGTCACCTACCTATTAGCCACCCATCATCGATGTCTCCAAGTTCAATGGCCTCGTGCAGGCCACTGTTGCAGAATATATATGCATCATGACAGGATCCTTTTTACTGTGCTACCACATCCAATATGCAACACTGTGTGTCACACATGAACTGGATGTTCATGGAGTGATAGCCTTTGCAGTTGACATATGCATCCCCCTACACTGGTGGTGCATGAATGGCAACGAGTGTGCTGTCAATGGCACCCAATACAGGGGGGAACCCTGCCAGTGTATAGAAGGCCTGCTTCATGGCTTGTTGCTGCAGGACTTCATGTGGGAAGCAGATGTTCATGTGCCTCCTCAGGCACTTTGATACTGCTGCCTGGGAGATGCCAGCTGTATCACCACTGGGGATCTGGAAGTTCCCAATGGCAAGGACGCAGATTGCTGCACTGACTTTAACATCAACAAGAATGGAGTTCCTTCTTCTGGATGCAGTCTGCAGCTCCACCTGCAACTCATGGCACAGCTCACTGATTGCAGACTTGGACAGATGGTATCGCGCTACATTGCTGCTCTTTGAGGTCCTGGAATGATGTCTTTCTGTGTATGACACATAGCACATATCTCCTTGTGGTTGTTGACTGCACATGTGGCATGCCATGCCGCTGGATTCTGCCATCCCAATGCCTGGCATGCCTCCACATCCCTTTTACTGCCATCATTATACCAAGTAGGGCTAGTGGTCCTGACATATTCGCTGTCACTCATGTGGGCTGCTTGTGCAAGCACACTGCACACTCCCAAGTGACTCAGCTGCCTCTGTCTGTTAGGGCCTATTTATATGCTCTAGTGTGGTAAGATCTGCTCCATCCAGGTCTATCCTGTGTGTGCTGTGCTTGGCACACATTGTTACATAAATACATAGACAGTGTCGGCAGATAAGGGCCTATGGCCCACCCAGTCTGCCCATTTGAGCTTGTAAGTTCAGTTTACGTTTTCCTAGAAGTCTGTTGCCCCTTACCCCTGACCTCCAGAATTCCTTTATGTCTATCCCATGCATTCTTAAATCGCGTGATTGTTTCAGCCCCCACCACTTCCTCTGGCAGGGTGTTCCACTTATCCACCACCCGTTCTGTGAAGAAATTCTTCCTCACATTTCCTCTAAATCGTCCTCCTTCCAACTTCATCCCATGCCCTCTAGTCCTGTAACATCTTTTTCGCTTAAAAATAGTGTATTCCTGCACCCTGTTCCTCCCTGTAAGATACTTATATGTCTCTATCATATCCCCTCTTTCCCTCCTCTCCTCCAGGGAGTACATATTCAGTTCCTTCAACCTGTCCTCATAGGACTTGTGATGCAATCCATGTACCATCTTTGTTGCCCTCCTCTTAACCTTCTCTACCCTGTCTATGTCCTTACGTAGGTAAGGTCTCCAGAACTGTACACTGTACTTCAGGCGGGCCTCACTAGTGTCTTGTACAGTGGAATTATGACCTCCTTTTCCTGCTGGTGATGCCCCTGCCTATGCATCCTAGCATCCTATTTGCTTTACCTGCTGCCTTGTCACATCTGTTTCCTACCTTGAGGTCATCAGAGATGATAACCCCAAGATCCCTTTCCTGCTTGGTGCATGCTATATCCTCACCCCCAACTGATATATTGTGCCAGGGTTTTGTGCCCCATATGCATTATCTTGCACTTCTTTGCATTGAATTTCAACTGCCAAACCCCTGACCATTCTTCAAGTTTCTGCAGGTCCTTCTCATTCTGTCCACACCCTCTGGTGTGTCTACTCTGTTACAGAGCTTTGTGTCATCAGCAAACAGTGAAATTCTGCCTTCTAGATCCCAAGAATGTCGCTGATGAAGATGTTGAATAGGACCGGTCCCAGCACTGATCCCTGTAGTACCCCACTGGTCACTCTTCCTCTGTGGAGTGACAGCCATTTACCACCACCCTCTGTGTCCTGCTGCCCAGCCAGTTACCTACCCACCACACTACTGTCCTGCCCACACCCATATTCCCCAGTTTGTGTAATAGTCTTCTATGTGGCACAGTGTCAAAGGCCTTGCTGAAGTCCAGATAGACCATGTCCACGGCCCTCCCCTGATCCACCTCCCTAGTCACCCAGTCAAAAAATTAAACGAGGTTGGTCTGACATTAACTTCCCCTTGGTGAAACCATGCTGCCTTGGGTCCTGTAGTCCATTGACAACCAGATGTTCCACCAATCTCTCCTTCAGTAGTACTTCCATGATCTTCCCCACTACCGAGGTGAGGCTGACTGGTCTGTAGTTCCCTGCTTCCTCTTTGTTCCCACTTTTGTATAAGGGGACTACATCTGCTGTCCTCCAGTCTTTGGGTACCTCCCTGTTTCCAGTGATCAGCTAAACAGGATAGCCAGAGTTTACCACCATCTCTTAGTTCTTTAAGGACCCTGGGGTGCACCCATCTGGCCCATTGCTTTATCAACTCTTATTACTTCCAGTTCCTTCAGGACCCTTTCTCGTGTAAAGGGACTTGTGTCCATTTCTGCACCATTCTCACCCCTTGTACTCCCTTCAGACCCATTACCGTCCTCTTCCTCAGTAAAGACTGAGCAGAAATACCTGTTCAATATGCTCATTTTGCTGTTGTCATCCTCCACGTGGCCCCATCCTCCCCTTCAGTCTCACTATCCCGCCTTTTGCCTTTCTTTTTTTCACTTATGTACCTGTAAAGGTTTTGTCCCTCTACCCACTGATTTTGCAATGTGTTCTTCTGTCTGAGCTTTGGCTTCCCTTACTGACTTCCTGCCTCCCTTTGCTTCTCCTGGTACTTCTCCCTATCCCCTTCTGCCTGTGTCTTTTGAATTGCCTGAGATGCAATCTTTTGGCTTTCACTTTCTTTACTACCTCTTTGGAAAACCATAATGGTCTCCTCTTCCTTTTCCTCTTGCTAACCTGCTTAATGCATAATTCTGTTGCTCTTGTAATCCCCATTTTAAATACTGCCCAGTGTTCCTCAACCCTGATTCCTGCTACATTCCCCTTAATGCCTCTTTCAAGTATCTCCCCATTTTCCCAAAGTCTGCCCCCTAAAATCCAGGATACATGTTTTTGTGTGGTTTGGTTCTGCTCTTTTCTGATTTCAAACCACAATGACTGGTGGTCATTGTTCCCCAGGTGCTCCCCCACTGTTACCCCCATCACACTGTCCCTGTTTGTGAGCACAAGGTCCAGTATTGCTTTCTGCCGAGTTGGTTCCATGACCAGTTGCTTGAGGAAAACACCATGAAGGGAGTCCAGGATAAATGTGCTCCTAGTTGATGCTGCTGCTGGGATGCTCTAGTCCACGTTTGGAATATTGAAGTCTCCAACCAGTACTACCTCACCATTGTCTGCCATCCTTTGGATGGCTAGCATCGGCTCCCTATCTGTTTCTTCCTCCTGGGCTGGTGGTCTATAGACCACACCTGTGCGGATGGCTGGCCCCATTTTCCTTTCTAGCTTAACCCACAGTATCTCTCCCCCATTTTGTTCCTCCTGGATCTCTGTGGCCCTTATGTCATTTTTCACATACAATGCCACTCCTCCTCCCTTCCTACCTGCCCTGTCTCTTCTGAATATGTTGTAGCCAGGTATGGTCATCTCCCAGTTGTGGTTATCATTACACCAGGTTTCAGTGATGGCCACAATGTCCAGGTCTGACTGCACCATGACAGCCTCCAGATCTTCCATCTTGTTGCTAAGGCACCTGGCATTGGCACACATGGCTTTCTGTGATTTGATCTCCCTAGACTGTTTCGCTGTTCTACTCCAGCCCCTTCCTTGGTTGTCCTTTATCCCTGGTTCTCCTTGCTGTCTGCCCTTCTGCTGAATATTGCCCCTTTTCTGCCTATCCATCTCTTGGGCGCTAATCTCTATCTTTTGCACACTGCTTTGTAGAGATAGCCACTCCTCCGGTTCACTGGTTCCGCTGCTAGCTGTGTGGGGGGGGTGAGCAAGTAGGTACCCTCCTTGCTGGCCTGCCACCCCCTTTGCTAGTTTAAATGCTTGTCAATGTAGCATTTAAACTTATCATTGAGTGCTTGGATTCCCCTCTAGAATGGATGCAGGCCGTCAGGCTTGAACAAACCTCCATCCCTCCAGGTGGGTCCCCTGTCACCAATGAATCCAAACCCTTCCTCACAGCACCAGTTCTTCAACCATGAGTTAAAGTTCCTGATGCATGGACCCCTATGTTCTCCCTTGCCTCTCACAGGTAGTACTTCTGAAAAAGTGACAGAAGTAGCTACTTGCTTGAGACCCCTTCCCAATTTCCTAAACTGTTCCTGAACTTCCTCTGGCTCCCCATTTGCCAGGTCATTAGTACCTAGGTGGATACTGACATCCAGCTCACCCTCCTGTCTTGCCTTCCCAGTGATCCCCAGGATCTTCCTTCCATCCCTCCACGCCGTGGCACCTGGTAGGCACCTCACCTCCCTGTCCTCCCCCTCCTGTGTTCCTAGCTGGATCCCTCTTATGATGGAGTACCCCACCAGGATTCACTTCCTCCTCCTCCTCCTCTGGGGTCCATTGCTCTCCCCGCTGAAGTCACCTCCTTGGCTAACCTCCACATCCTTTCCTTCCACTTCTCTGGGTACCTCTATTTGGTTGTCCCCATTTGCCAGTGTGGCATATGAGTTCTTGAGTGGAATAGGATCTGGGATGTGCCTCTGCCTGACCACTCTAACCCTCCCTGAGCCCACTGTCACCCAAGTGCTCCTTGTTCTCGGCATCCTTTGAGGCAGTTGCATTGGACTGGGTGATCTCTGGATAGGGGTGATGGACTCCTGACCCAGTTTACTTCTGCTCTGAGTCTGGCTACCTCATCCCGCAGTCCAGAGAGATGCATGCAGATAGGGCAGACCTCAGTGTCCAGAAGGTCTGCCTGAATATGGCTGCCCCGCAGCCACTGCATTGCACCACTCCCCACATTATACTGCAATTATACTGCTATTCCACTACTTGTCTGTTACTGAAGCTCTCCTAGTTCCCTTTTTATTAATTTTCTGTCCTAAAAATCCTGCCACTGATCCTCAGATACTTTTCTTTTAAAAAAAAGAAAATAAACCAATAAATAAATAAATGAGTCAAAACACTTTTTGTGCTGAGGGTGGGCTTCTTCCCCCTTATGCCTCTCCTACTCCACACCCCTTACTATCCCCTGTGTTTAGCTACTGTCAATCAGATTTAACAGGACATATAATTAAGAGTTGGGGGAAGGGGGGGCGAAAATTTGATTAATTAAAGACAGCAAAGAAATACACCACCACTATGTTTTAAATTTTCAACAGCCCAAAAACAATTCTAAGTAAAGACAGCAAATAAATTACAGTGTCACTAAAAACCCACAATCTAAGTTTAAAAGAAAAATAGCAATTACCAGTTACTGTAAAGCACTGAATTGAATATGTTTCTTTCTCCTTCTGGCTTCTGTTGCTCTCCTACTTCAGGAATCCCATATTAGGGAATACTGCAGGGAATACTGTTGATACATGTCGCATTAGGGCATTGCACAATGCATTTTTTGGTGCATCCATAGTGCAAGGCCCTTTGATGCAGCCACCAGTATTTTGATGTAAGCTATGTTGTAAAATCACAATTGGCACATTTCTTGACGCAAGTCGCTATTTGCACCATTTTCATTTATCACAGCCGCCTTGTGGCACCCCAGAGGCTTTGAAAATCAAGTTCACTATCTCTGATGAAGCCCAGCAGAGCCAGGGTGAAAAGTTAGCATGTCACTACCATGACATCATCAGTCTGTTTCCATCACGGTATACCCACAGGGCTCTATGTCTGAAGTTAGGACAACACAGTTTTGTACTACAAATAAATGATGAAAATAAAATACAGGTTTTCTGACTGATTCTTGTGTGGGTGCTTGATTTTGTTTGCACACAATGTAACAAACTAGCACTGCCTCCTGATGAAGCCTCTTGAAAGGGGCACTATGGAGGGGTGTTGGGCATTTGGATGTAGGCACTTCAAATAAATCTATATCTCGAAAGTTCCATGGTAGTGAGTGTGCCACTTTTTGTTTTCTTGTGGATGTAGTGTAACTAAGGGGTAGAGTCTTTAGTTTCAAAGGTGTGCACGGTCTCATTCTTCATTGGTGGATTGCTACTGTAACTATGTTGGAGGCAGAAAGCAGAGGATAGTGGTGGATGAGCACTACTCTGTGTGGAGAGGAATACTTAACAGTGTGCCTCATGGGTCAGCATTGGGGCCACTGCTATTTAACATTTCCCTTAGTTTGTTGGAAGGTGGTTTCTCGAGAAGGCTGTTTAAGTTGATGGAGGACATTATGCTGGCCATGGTCGTAGAATCCCTTGAAAATGGGGACACACTTCTAGAGGACCTGAAGATGCTGGGTGGTTGGAAAGCATCTTGGAGTCTCAGATTCAGTGTAGTCAGATGCAAGGTGCTGCACTTAGCGAGGGAAAAAGAGATAGGACCTACACACTGTATGGGACTTTGCTTGCTGCAGTGGAGGGGTAAATGGACCTGGGGGTTCATAATAGATAAGGGAAGGAAGCATGACAAGCAGTGCATGACCACTATCAAAAGGGTTGAATGAATGCTGCAGTGCAAAAAAATGTGGGGGGTGACTCTCAGGTCAGATAACGTTATCCTCCATCTTCATAAGGCGTTGGTCAGGCCCACTTGGAGTACTGCAGCTGTACTGGACTCGTCAATCCAAAAAGTACATTGAGTCAATAGAGGTGGTGTAATGTAGGGGTTTCTAGGCATCTAAATGATTAGACTACTAGTACTGGAGCCCCCTCGAGAGGGAGCAATATTAGACTTGATTCTCTCAAATAGAGATGGAGAGAGGATCACAGATGTGGAAGTGGGCAGCCATCTGGGAACTAGCGACCATCGAACAGTATGGTTCACAATAAACACAGCAATAGAGTCAAGCCATACAAAGACAAAAGTACTGGACTTTAGGAGGGCTGACTTTGCTAAAATGGGTGAGTGCCTAAGGAATGCACTAGCAAATGGGCAGGAAGGAGGGGTGGAAGAACAATGGGAATAACAAAACTGCCATCACAGAGGTAAAGCCTTTTGTGAAGCAAATAAACAAAACAAAATGATGTAAGAAACCACTATGGTTCTCAAAGGAAGTGGTGTGAAGGTTCAAGAGAAAAAGAAAGCATTCAGGAAGTACAAGGAATCGAGAAGGAGCAGGACAGAGAACTGTATCAGTAAAGCAAAGGAGGCTGGGAAGGCAGTCAGAACAGCAAAGGCCCAAACCGAGGAAAGGTAGCCAACTCAGTTAGAAGGGGATAAAACCTTTTATAGGTACATCAGAGAGCGTAAGGAAGACCAAGGGAGAGATGGTGAGGCTTATAAAAGGGAGGGAGGGTGGGCAGAGGGAGACTGTGAAAGGCAGAGATACTAAACAAATATTTTGCTCAGTATTTACAAATGAAGAGGGGAGGTATATAAAACAAACAGTAGAAACACTCTGGATACAGAAGTTGATACCAGCCCATTTATAGAAGAAAGGGTTCTGAAAGAACTCTTAAAACTGAAGGTGGACAAAGCAATGGGGCCTGATGGGATTCATCCCAGAATTTAAAAGAGCTAAGGGTAGAACTAGTGACACCACTGACTACCCTTTTAACAAATCATGGGAGGATGGGGTGGTACCCGAGGACTGGAGGAGGGCAGATGTGATTCCCCTTCACAAAAGTGGGAGCAAGGCAGAAGCAGGAAACTACAGACCTGTTAGTTTAACCTCAGTGATAGGGAAAATGATGGAATCACTTCTGAAGGAAAGAATTGTCGAGTATCTAGAGGCCAGAGGGGCACAGGACCCTAGGCAGCATGGATTCACAGTGGGAAGGTCATGCCAGACGAATCTGATAGATTTCTTTGACTGGGTGACCAAAGTAGTAGATCAGGGAGGGGCTGTGGACATGTCCTACCTAGACTTTAGCAAGGCATTTGACACAGTCCCACACAAAAGATTAATATACAAGTTAGCCAGCCTGGGAGTGGGTCCCAAGATGACAGCCTGAGTAAAAATTGGCTGGAGAATAGGACACAGAGAGTATAGTAAATGGAGTCCACTCAGAAGAAAGGAGGGTTACTAGTGGGGTACCGCAGGGTTCAGTATTAGATTAATCCTCTTCAATGTCTTTATAAGTGACATTGCAGAAGGACTGAAGGAAAGTATGTCTCTTGCAGATGACACAAAGATCTGCAACAGAGTTGATGCACAGGGTGGGGTGGAAAGGATGAGAAGGGACTTGGCAAGGTTAGAGGAATGGTCAAATGTATGGCAGCTTAGATTCAATGCTAAGAAGTGCAAGGTAATGCACCTGGGAAACAAAAACCCAGGGGAAGAGTACACAATGGGGGGTGAGATACTAACAACAACAAAAATGGAAAGGGATCTGGGGGTAGTCATATCAGATGACCTAAAGGTGAGCAAGCAATGTGAGAGGGCAAGGAGGGTTGGGGATACTGGGATGCATAGGGAGAGGCATCACCAGTAGAAAACAAGAAGTTATTATCCCTCTGTACAGACAGCTGGTGAGACCCCATCTGGAGTACTTCATGCAGTTCTGGAGACCCAATCTCCGCAAAGACATAGACAGGATGGAAGCTGTCCAGAGAAGGGCAACTAAAATGGTGCAGGGTCTGCACCGGAAGACATATGAAGAGAGACTTAAGGAGCTTAATATGTATAGCCTCGAGGAAAGGAGGGAGAGGGGGGACATGATAGAAACGTTCAAGTACCTCAAGGGAATCAACAAAGTCCAAGAGGGTAGCATCTTTCAAAAAAAGAGGTGTGCAAGAACAAGAGGGTACAATTTGAAGATAGAGGGGAGCGGCTCAGAAGTAATTTAAGGAAGTATTTTTTCACAGAGAGGGTTGTGGATGCATGGAACGGCCTTCCGGAGGAGGTTGTGGAGTCAAAAACAGTTGTGGAATTCAAGCATGCATGGGACAGTCATAAGGCAATTCTAGGGGGTGGGGGTAGGAAGAAGTAGGCTGCTGGTTAACTAGGATCTGCAGCTTATCCAGTAGGTAGGGAAATGGGCAGACTGGGTGGGTCAAGCGGTCCTTATCTGCCATCAAATTCTATGTTTCTATGTTTCTATGTAGGGGTATTGAAGTCAGAAGATATGAGGAGAGGCTGGTGACCCTTATCATGCTCACCCTGGATAAAAAAGGAGGTTGTGAGAGGACCCTGCACACTTAAGTGTATTAGCAAGATCAAACAGAAAGAGATGTTTCATCTTGTGTCCTCTAGCATGACTCGGGGGCACACCTTGAAACTCATGGGTGGCAAATGTATGGATACTGTTATAAAGCACTTCTCCCAGAGTGCTGTGAACATCATACCAACAAAGACACTGGGCATAAAGACAGCTGAGGCCTTCAAAATACTGTAAGCCTGGACACATTTCTGCTTACCAGGGGAATCACTGGATACCCTTTCCTATCCACTCAACTACCAGGGGTATCAGTAATATGTACTTAAATTAATATGTATGTGTAACATACTTATTCATACCAGTTTGTACAGTGGGATAGGTCAGACTTGATGAACCTAGAGCCCCTTTTGACCTTACTGTACTATGTAAAGACTTGTAATTTTGTTAATGTGTTGTTGACTTTGCAATAATGCTGGATTTCACTGCACTGCTACCTATCTGAAGTGGGCTCTTTAAACCTTTGGATTACAGCACAGATGCTTTACAGGTAGTTCTAAGGAAAAGAGATGCACCAAGTTTAGTAACCAGTGATTTTGCTTCCCAGGTTATGCTACCATACTGTCCACTAGATGAATCACATTGTTTTTTTTCCCAGTGCACTTAGTAGATTTTGAGATATAAGTAGAAAGCTAAGAAAGAATATATCACCAACCTCCAGAAAACTACCCTGGGAAACCCTAGGTTCTTCTGGTCACACATTAATGAACTCTTAAAAGGACATACGAAATCAACTACCGGCCCGATCCTGGCGAACGGGCAAGTACTCGAAGAGGCGCCACTCATCGCAGAGGCCCTAAACGGTTACTTCACTAACCTGGATGTGTACAAGGTGGGACCCATAGATAACAGGAACGAGCCTAACGAGCACCTGCCCCGAGAACTAGACCGCCCTTTGTTTCATCTGTGGCTGGTTAGGGTAAAGGAGGTTCTGCTCATCCTTAAATCCCTGCAGGCGAGAGGCACTGGGGGCCCTGATGGGATCCAGACTAGAATCCTTAAGGAGGGTGCCCCAGCACTAGCGAAGCCGCTAACTTGGCTGATAAACCGGTCCATTATGGAGGGGTTGGTCCCAGAGCCTTGGAAGCAGGCCCTAGTGATTCCATTCACAAGGAGGTCTACCGAGCCTATAAGGGAACTACAGGCCTATCTCCTTGTTGTGTGCTATAGCGAAATACAGGAGAAGCTAGTCTACTCCCAACTGCGTGAATACCTGGAAACACACCAGGTAATCTCTTCGTCTCAGCACGGCTTCAGAGCCAAGCATGGGACGGACACTGCACTAACCAAATTCTCGGCAGAAATCCTGTGCAATATTGACTCAGGGGTCAGCACAGGAGCGGTCTTCATAGACCTCTCTAAAGCATTTGACCTGGTGAATCACAACCTCCTTTTACAAAAAATGTGCTCTCTTGGCCTGGACACACATGCCCTAGGATGGTTTGCGAGTTACCTCATGGGCCTTACCCAGAGGGTCAAGTGGAAGGACAATGTCTCCCAGTCTGCACTGCTCAAAGAAGGGGTACCCCAGGGGTCAATACTTGGCCCCCTTCTCTTCACCTTGTTTATAAATGATCTGCACCTACACTGCGGGAGCAGCAGCGTCATCCAATACGCGGACGATGCTGTTATTTACCGAGCCTCCCCCAACTTAGGAGAACTGGAGAATGCCCTTCAAGAGGACATCCTTCAGATGGAGGACTGGCTCACTCGGAACAAAATGGTATTAAATACCAGCAAAACTAAGGCGATGTTGTTCGGGCCCAGATCCTGGGGAACTGAGCGGTCGCTGATCCTTCAGCTGCAGTCCAGAGGGGGGTGATAAACTTGAGGTGGTTACATCCACTAAATACCTTGGTCTAACCCTGGACCAAGGCTTCACCCTTAAAAATCATGTTGACCAACTCACCATAGCCATCCATGGGAAACTTGGTATCCTCTACAGAATAAAGGACCAGATTATCCCCGAAGCCAGAGTTGCCATCGCAACTAGCGTCCTTCTCCCCAAGCTCACTTACGCCGCCCCTGTTCTTCAAGGCATGGCCTCTATGGAACTTGGCAGGCTCCAGACCTTATACAACAAGATTGTCCAATTTGCCACACTATCACACCCTAGGACCCACCACTGCGAGGCCCAATCTAAGCTCAGTTGGCCGTCATTGGAAGCCCGCCTCATCTACCCAACACTCTGCCTTACATTTAAGCTTCTGGGGCCCTCACCTCCCCCTAGTCTCAAAGGGCTAGTTAGGGTTAAATCCAATCTGAGGAATCTCCGTACCTCAGGACAAACTCACCTTGTGGTCCCTAAAACAAAGACTAAAGCTGGGTCCAGGTCCTTTGCTTTCACAGCCCCTTCCAACTGGAACAAGCTCCCACTGGAGGTACGGGAGGCAGGGTCGGGCCCCTGCTTCCGGTCTAAGCTCAAAGCACACCTGCTCGACAGGAGCACCTGCCAATGCCTAAGGACCTGACCTTACATCACTGCCCCTCCCTCACAGGAAGGTGGTCATTCTTGGAACAACTTTTCCCCCTCCCATTTAGCCCTAAAGAAGGTATTCAGTTTCTCTGGTTATTTCTAGTCGTTATCTCAGACACTTCCTAATTTACATGACATGAGTATGTATAACGCCTTATATATGTCTAACTCTTCCCTTATGCTCCTCACCACCTATCAGATTGTTAACTCCAAGAAGTCTTTCACTGTTAAACATTATGTTATTTACCCAATTTGTGTCTTTCACTGTTAAACATTATGGAACTTACCCAATTTTGTACTGCGCCGCTTACCTGTATGTACTTTCTGCTTACCTGTATGTTATTTTTTTACCACCGGGTCGCCCCTGAAAAAGGGACCTCCGGGGCCCAGTGGGCCTACCCGGTCAACAAAATTCAATAAATAAATAATAATAAAATAAATACTTTTTTGCCATACCACATTGTGGCTACTTTTTTTCAGATTCCGATTTTACGCATGCGCAGAGCAGCATGCACTGCGTGTGATGCAATGACAGGGACACATTTTTCCTCTCGCGTTAACTTCACGGATTGTGGCATGCCCTGTCATTCAGGAGCGAATAAAACCTGCAGCCATACATGCAATTGTCTCATCCCAGCACTTCCTTACATTTATTTATGAGTAAGACAGCTAATTTCCTGTGTTTGTAGATCATGGCTTAGCTGAAAGCAAGTCTGATTACTGCTGTCATTTACTTGCAGTGCACATATGCATGGAGTCCTATGATAGAGGCGTTTACATGGGGTTTGCTATGCTGGTCTTTGACTGCACATTTTGCAAATATTCTGCAGTGGGTGCTTAATGGTGGGAGATTTTACAGATATTGACATTTCTGGATAGCTGTTTTTGTGAACTGACAGCCACTGTCACAGGCTTACGTTTTCATGAGTATTGCCAGTGTTGCTGACCTTTGCTGGTGTTAGGGTCACACACCTTGTTGTGTTCCACCAGTTCTCAGTTTGCAGTAGTGTTGCAGTGAGGTCCTACTTTGTTGGTCAGTGTACTGTACTGCTCACCTCTGCAGTATACTTCTGTTTCTTATTCTGTGAGCCTTTATTGCACATCTGGCCAGCTGTCCACCTCTGTTGCAGGCTCTTCTGTTAGAGGCCCTTCACTGGCCGTGTTGTTACTGCCTTTAGTGGTCATTCTTGTGTTGCTGTAGGACTGTGTGACTTTTTCCCCTGTGGCTTTCTCCCTAACACACTTCTGATAGGCTGTGCTGACATATGGTTCTGTGACAGTATAAGCACTGCTACATACTGTACTAAATCAGTGTGTGTGTGTGTGTGTTAGCTGATCCAGTGTGTTTTGTTGCTGCACTACATTCTATTGTTACTGTTGTCAATGTCACTGTGGTGTGATACTGCTACAGTTCCACATAACTGCTTGTTGCTACATCAGTCCCTATCAGGCACTGTCCTTTGCCTTCATTATAAAGAGAGAAATCATTGGAAATGACGAATTACTGTGTGGCGGGGTGGCTGCAGTGACAAGCCCTCTGCCACCATATCGTTGTTGGAGTTCCCCAAGTGGGACAAATCTCCATTTCATTTCATGAAATGGGTGAACTTTGTCCATCTGGACCATGAGCGGGACTGGAAGTCCACCGCTGCACCCACAATTTGTTCAGCACATTTCACAGACGATTGCTTCAAAAATGCTGTGCAGTTCAGAATGTAGCTTAGTAAACAGTTAAAACTAACCAAGGAAGCCATTCCCATCATACGGCCCCCCCCAGATCACTGAAGCCAGCGGTTATGGATAATCCGTATTAATGTGTGAGAGACAGCTAGCCATGAGGGTGTCCCGAAGTGGCACAGATATCAGATGTACCACACAGAAATATATGGCCTGTTATGAAGGCAAGGCATTTTTCGGTAATGTTCCTGTTACTGCACATTCTTTAGCTTGCTTGAGTGACGTCTTGGTTCTGTGACATTCAAAGGGGTTTAGTAGGTGCTATTGTCCCGTTGTGACCATCGTTGAGTGCATGTCACTGGACCAGCCATCACTACAACTACTGAACATACAGCTTCAAAAAATCATACTGCATTCCACAAATGGTCTTTTTACTTGAAATTTTCAGGGTTTTGAGGGGGATGTCCTAGAGATGTGGCTTAGCTTGTTTAGGTGTTGGAATCTTAAGTGGTTGTGGAGATATTCCATGACAAAGTTGACATTTTCCCCACAGGATTACACTGCGTTGCTTTGGTCTTTTTAAATGAAATTTTCAGGGTTTTGAGGGGCTGCCCTACTGATGTCAATTATGTTGTTTAGCTGTTGGGGAATTAATTGGTTGCAGAGATATTCCATGACAAAGTTATCATTTTCCTCACAGAATTACATTGCAGTCTGTGCCATGACTTTTGGCGCCGTTATCTCAGAAATAAAGCGAGATACAGACTTTTCACTACTGCGGCTTTACCGAAAAAAGATTTGAAATTGCATAGTAAGCCTGCAGTGGAATTTTTCCATACATTGCACGGTTCATGAGATATTGTGAAATTATTGTCAGAAGGATTCAGAGTGCCTGTCCAGTGCTGTTCGATGCCCATATTTCAGAAACTATTTGAGATGCAGGTACGATCATTTAATGTTGCATGCAGTACTCGCTGTCACAATTACAATGATGCTAGAATTGTTTTTCTAGCTCTTATGGTTCACAAGATATGCACACATTTCTGTTACAATGGTTTTGAGCCCTATAGGGCTGTTGCATGGCTCCGTGGTGCTGTGTAAGTGTGGGCGTGGGCCCAGATGCATATTGTTAAGCAAAAATTGGCAACTTGGTGGGAGCGCGGGGCCCCATACATGTATTTTACTATTTATATTACACTTTTTCAAAAAGTAGGGAAATTCTATGCAAAAAACTGCGTTAATGCATCATTTAGAGTTAAAGCAAAAAAAAAGTCAGGAAATGGGACAGTGGGTTGAACCCATAACTCCCCCACCCCACCGCCCACCTTCACCCTCCACAGACTGGACAGACTTATGGGTGTGTCACTGGGGTCGTGAAGCCTAAATCTCACCCCAGTCTCCTTTACTGTAGCATGTCAATGTGTTCTCACATGGAATGGGGTAAGAGTTGAGCTTCATGACCCCAATGACACACACCCGGGGTCTGTTAGTCTGTGGAGGATCGGCATGGGGGTGTGTGAGGGGAGTTAGGGGTTTAACCCTAATGTCCCATTTCCTGACTTTTTTTTGCTTTAACCCTAAATGATTCATTAATGCAGTTTTTTGCATAGAATATATATATATATATATGTACGTAGTCCTTGTCTTTGCTGTGCCACTGCTGTGGCCTGGGTCGTGCCTGAAAATGGACCTTTGGATCGGAGTACCTACCTGGTAACCAAAGTCATAAATAAATAAATAAATAATGTAGCCTGGCAGCTCATATTTCCATCTTTGTCTCAACTCCCTTTTCTGTGGTTGCCAGAACGTGCATGGATGCATGCGTTAACAGTGATCTGTGGCACCCTTCCCTATTCCAGCTGATACTGTCTACTGTACCTCCAAGTGTGCATTCTCAGCCAGCCCTTCAGCGGTACAAAATGTGTCCCTACCCATAACCGGAGAGCTGCCTTACAGTTGCTCAGCGCTGCTCTCACACTCTACCCACTGTGCTGATCCCTGATGACCCCAGCTCTCTCCAGAACTTGGTTTGCCTCTGCTGTGCTAGGTGTGACATGGAGCACCTCAACCATCAGCCACACTGAGCCAGCCAATTCACTTACGTTTTAAAGTATGACAGTGCAACATCAGTCTGTGCGTTTCTTGTCTTACATATTGTTTCCATCATCTCAGCTTTTGCAGGAACATGCTTCTGCACTACAGAGTAGTAATCAATGTCAGTCAGCTGATTTTGATGCTGTAATGGACGACATCTGTGAGGAGCCTCCGGGGCCCTGCGTCTCCATCACTATGAGTGCCCCATGTCTTACTCAGAGTGTTTAATGTTTGTTTTTAAAGTGTGATACCTTTCTTTCTTAGGTACCATAGATGGATGCAACCCACCATTGTCTCAGTCAGTGGAAATAAGAACTGCAGCTGCTGATACCGACATTGGGCCGTGCATTCCTGCTGATTTCCAGTCTAGTGTCAGCGGTCCTCACACACATCAGAGGACTACACCAGTGGTTGCTATGTCAGTACTGCCAGTGAAATGCACTGCTTTCACTCAAACAGCAGTTCTAAAGATGCCAAAAGGTATGTGCACTGTTGCTATTTAGTTCATGATACTCTATTATGTTGCTGTCCTGGCATACCTATCGAACTCCATCTTCACAGTCTAACTGCAGCTTGTGAAAGTTGTGGAGACAGCTTTCAAAGTATGTTCCTTTATTACATGTATGGACCACTCAGTGCCATACATGTCTCAACTGTAACACTTGATGATGTCATGGTCCATGCCTCCTTGCAAGGCTACTTGCATGTGATGTGACTACACCATGTGCAATCATTATGAGGCATGGAGTTTACAATCCATGCAATGAACTGAAGGTTATACAATTTTATTGGCTGTCACACTGTAGGATGAAGGTACTGCTGAGCTGGTGAATGACACTTGAAATTTCTGCTTTCTTGAACCATCATTTGGTGTATGCATGTACTTCTGTCATGCAAATGTTCAAAGGGGATAACATAGAAACATATGAACATATGAAATAACTGGCAGAAAAAGGCTTCTGGGTCAGTCAAGTATGCCCGAGTGTGCAGCTCGCATATTACTATTACTGCAGTGGCCCCACCACCCTATCTAAATCACATTTCTGTGTCCCCACCCCCGGCCTATCCCCTGTCATGCTCTTCTCTGTTCTTTCCCTGCTTCACACTGTAACCATACCACACTTACAATTGTCCTCTCTCCTCAGTTCTATTAACTCCTCTAGCAGTGCGTTCCATCCAGCCACCACTCTCTCTGTGAAGTCCTTCTCTTGTCATTCCTGACCCTCCCCTTCCCTCCCAACTTCAGACTGTCCCCTCTAGTGGCGAACAGGCTGATCTTAATTTTGCCCCCAGCTGCACTGTCCCCAGTGAAGGCATGGAATAACACCGGGGTCAGCACCAACACCTGTGACACCCCAGTGGTTATGGGTCTTGGCTTGCATGTCTGCTTCCTTACAACCACCCTCTGCTGACTGCCCTGAAGTCAGCTCCAAATCCACCACAGTAGTTTGTCACCAGCCCCAAGGTCCCTCAGCTTGGCAAATAATCTTCCATGTGTCAACGAGTTGAAAGATTTGCTGCAGTCCAGATACACGACATCCACAGCATGACCCTCGACAACTGCCCTAGTGATCCAGTCAAAGAACTCTTTCAGTTTACTCCTGCATTTTCTTCTCTAAGGAAACCCATCATGTGTCTTATCCTGCAGTCTGTCACTGCCCATAAAGGCAATGAACCTTTCTTTTGAAATGCTCTCCAGCAGCTTCTCCTCGGCTACACTCTTGTGGAGGGGAACCATGTGCACCATCCCCCAGTACCTTGTTTACATTCCCCATCTCCAAGGAGGTGTTAAATAGGTCTGTCAAGAGGCCATGTCAGCATCTCTGCCAGTCCCTTCAGGACTCCAGGATGTATACCAATCCAGTCCTGGTGCCGTTTCCACCTGCAAGTTCTTAATACCTTTTACTGCCCTATCCTCCCGGATTATCTGTTTTTTCCCCCTCCGCCTCCCCACCCACCTTTCTCTCCTTTTCCTAGTGGTAGGGGGCTGTCCTTTTCCTTGGTGAACACAGAGCAGAATTATCCATTAAGTGCCTCTGCCTGGTGCTCTCCTTTATCCTGCACATCCCCCCTCTTTGTCACTATAATAATCTTGTACCTACAACTCCTCTCCTGCATTATATAGTTGAAGAATTCCCTCTGCCCCTACCTGACCCCCTGTGCTAATTCCAGCTCACTTGCTGTATTGCCTGCCCTCACTTCACTACTCACTTCCATAGATGCCTTGGCGTTCACCTTCCTGTCTTCCTCCAGCCAAGATGTTTTGAACCTGTTGAAGACCAGTCTCTTCTCCCTCATCTTACCAATCAATTCACTGCTGAGCTGGCTATGTTTTCTGGAACAGGACTGTTTACTCTGACACTTGGCGCACATGCTTGGGGTTTCATTCATACCCTTCTTTATGATGGACTCCTTCTGTTCAGCATCCATCACTTGTCTAATTCAGATACCATTTTAGGATACTGCCCATCCTGGCAAAATCTGCCTTTCTGAAGTGTACCAGTCTCATCCTGGTCCTAGCTGACTCCCTCTCTGTGTTCATGAAGAACCACAATGAGTGGTGGTATCTTCCTCCTAGCTGGTTGTGTATGCCGCCCCCCCCAGAGTTTGTAGCAGGGCTCCAGCCACCACAGACTGTTGCCAGACCCCTGAACTTACACTGACAAGGATAGTTTCTGCTTACACTTTGTACTGTGCATGATTATGGTGCTACTGATGTTAACAGCAGGCTCTCTGGTGAACTTATCAGCACTATGCCACCTTCATCTTTCTTTCTTACTGTTCCATTTCCATTTTAGTACAGTGCTCTGCATAACATGAATAGCTGCTCATGAAATGTTTGTGGCTTATGCTATTGTTCTTTGTGGCTCTCAGCGTGTCTCTCACTTGCTGGCACATCTGTTTCTGTGACAGCAGGCTGTGTGTTGTGGTCCTACATGGGGATTGGGATCACACTTTAATGCTAGCACTGGAGTGCTGTCATGTGACGGTACAGCTGGCTTATTATGTGCCTTGAATGACATGTCAAACCGAGGTCACTGCTACATATCCTGTCGGTTGTCTGGTGCTGTTTTTCCCAGGTGGTAGTAACATTGTCCAAGGCACTCCTTGTAAAGGGTAGGGGACACGCCATGTGTCCCAGGCAACATGTCACGTACACAAAACAATAGCTCATGCAACTGTCCAAGGATGTGTGTCGAGGCTGATGTGTGATATGGCTCCCAGTACACATTCAGTCACCTCAGTACCAGTGCACCATTGTTTGTAAAGCGGTGCTGGGTGGCAAAGGGTATGAAAACATCAATGTAAATTTTGATGCTTTGTATTCTTACTCTTCTTCTGCTTTGTCATCCATTCTACTGACATCAGTGCAGTGTCTGTGTGTACATAGGTGCTGGTCTTCCTTCAGTAGTTGTGCGTGTCATGATGCATCACATATGATTTTGGGAGACATTGCATTGTGCATTGTGTACACCGCGTGTTCTTCCCGTTCCCCTCGACTAGAAGATGTATCACTTTGCTGAGTATTACCCTTGCCCACAAACTTTACAACACTGCTGGCAAAATAGCAATCCTTTCTTCTTCACCATGTCTTCTGTCATGCTCACTAGGTAATACTGAGTTGCTATTTTCCTTTCTTTTATCAGGGGTGATGGCCAAGCCCACCAAATGTTCCAAAGTGGTTCAGTGTGACTTGATTCCTAAAACTACTGCTGTGTGTTCATGTCAAACTGAGACTGTGGTCCCATGCTGCTTGACACCACTGAATGCATCCTTCATGTCATCATGTGATTCAGAACCCGTAGAGGATATTTCAGAGTACCATCCCTGTGAACAGTCTCTCTTGGAGGCTGCTATTGAAATGGAGGAGCCTACAGACAGGTTTGCTACTTTCATTTGTGTCATGATGATGATTCACATGCTGTACTTCTGTCTTGTCCAGGACTACTGCTGATGAACACATAAACCCTTGCATGCTGCTGTCAGTGAAGCCAGTACCTCCATAGTCCTCAGTGTGACTGTTGTGTTGATACAGTAGTCACGTCGCATTGTCAAAAGCGGAAGCCTAGTATATGCCCTTGGGGCCTACAATACCTTCACATTATTTGAGTGTTAACCATACACTGTGCATCAACAAATCCAGGTTACTGGACATCAACACCCGAAATGCCTTGCAGGAGCCATGCTGGTATGTTTCTGGAGTCACCAGTCCACTGGCACATTACAATGCCACTTTGTTGCTTTGTCATTTCCGGCTCTCTTCACAGGGTGAAAGGAAGTGTATGGTGAACACTGGTCAACATAATGCAATGAACCATAATAAATACAGTTTTGTCCATTTGTAGCAGTGTTATGTGCAATTGCTCATGCAGGAATTTGTGCCCAGGTCGCACTTGCCCCTTGCAGGGCCACTGATGAGAGCGTACCATGTCACTGATTTTCAGTGACGTTTGACTAGCACTGTGGATGGACACAAAATGTTCATGAATGTCTGCATCTTGCACTGTGACGTCCTACGTTTGCCATACAACCTTTGACATGTCTCATGGTATAGTAACTGGTTGCTGATGATTATGAATTGGGGGTGGTATGTGTCAAAGTACGTTACAAAAGGCTTATTCCATATAGACCTGTATAACATACTGTGATTAACTGTCATTTTCTACCATTTAAAATTAATACACAGCAGCACAATGTAACTACAAAGGTTTCATAAGGCAGTGGTGACGTATGTGTCAACTATGGTTAAATAATTGTACAAGACATGACACTGACGGCAGATACATGCACCACGCTCTGTGCATTCAGATCCTCTGTGCAGTAATTCATCATTTTATATAGAATGGGGATGGCCCGTGGCCAGGGTGCTAGGCTGCTTCCATGTAGGCCAAGCCAGCTGCTCTGCCCATTGCAAGGTTGTGGCCTGGGGGGAAGGGCAGGAAAAACAGGAGCCAACAGGGTTCATGATGACCTGATAATCGGGGTCAGATGATGTACACCTCCGAGGGATGAGGTGGCATCAGTGCCAGCATCCCCCCCCCAAAAAAAGAAAGAGGTAGCAGTGACTGTGGTACATGCCTCATGTACCAACACATGAAGATTGTCTTTCCAGAACCACTATTTCATACTGCCTTAGTAGTACTGGTATATCAATGCCCTCACAGTCTTGTTTTCCTAGACATGGAAAATAGCACACAACCTGAGACCTCGCAGCATGGCACCTACTGTATGAAGGATGATATACAGGTGAACATAAAAAACATATTGCAACAGCGGGGAGAGTTGCTGAAATTATTTATGTATTACTGTGCATAATTTATGACTTGTTATACTGGTTTCAGTGATTGATGACATAGAGAACACATTGAAGTCCTGCTTTGAACAGAGCTGTATTGCAGATTCATTCCATGTGTATGGATTCACTTGCATATATGTGATAATGCTGCACCGAGAGTGCCTGCCCCTCTGTACCCATGTCACAGTGGACCAAGTGCTTGGTGCACACATCCTGTGTGTGTCACATCAGTACTGCAGTAGTCACACATCAGCGCGTGGTGTGCGGAAGGGTGATCGTGCCACTTATGGTCCATTGGAACTTACTAACACAGTACTACATGTCACAGTAACCGTCAGAACTTATGATGTCCACTGCATGTAGAGGTAGTTAGATGTTCAATAGAAACAAGGTACTCTGAGGTGTTATGTTCATAGCTGAGGTTTGTGTTGTGCCACTCCTTCCACAGCTTGTACTTGTCAGTGCTTCACTATAATGAAAACACGGGAAGGTCATCGTTGTTGGATGAAGATGGAAGTGAGAAATTGTCCATGTCCTTCACGAAAGCTAAGGGTGAGTCATCAGTCCGTCTATGAAGGCCCGCACCGACATGCAACAAGTGACCATGTCTGTGAAGTGCTGCACATCAATGTATAAGCATACAGAATAGATACTGATGTAATGTACAGACCAGTATGCACCCATACCCCCCTGAGTAACCCTGTCCCCTGCAGAATAAGCTGTGCCAAGCTGTATTACATCCTCACATTCTCTTTCCTGTAGCCATGGGCCAAAGTAAGCACGGCCAACTATTTTTCCTCATGGTGCAAAGTGCTTGCCTACAACACTGTGCAATGTGCATACATTGGAGGCATCTAAGACCCATCCAGTGAATGACAGCTGTATCACATCAACCCTTACTGTATGTGACTCCAATCACAGGTTTTTCACTATGTTTTCATGAAATTCAACTGCTGTGACACATAGTAGCCTGTGGCACAGTATGTCTGCCCTGTAGGAATGTCTCACTGTTCTTTCACGTTTACGTTATTTCTGCTCTCCTCTGGGGTATACATATTGAGGTGGCTTGATCACTCATCATTCGATACTTGCTGCCTTTCCTATGGCATGGTTGTTGTATGTCTTGGAACTGGCTCCAGCATGTGTATGCCGTCACAGACATGATGCCTCTAGAAGTGCAATAAGTACTCCTTATTTTGCCACACCACTCATCTGTTGAATATTATTGCTGCATCTGTCCTTGTTGTGCTGATACCTATCCGTATGCATACTAGCTGTTCTGGTGTTCTGACCAAAGCCTAGCCAGTGTTATGTGCCACCTTTATGTCACACATATGATGGATCATTGCAAGAAAACAAGCCAACAACCACCATGGTGTCATCTCAGAACCTCTACATTGTTGTTCTGTTTCAGTGGCAAGGAACTTTATATACAGGTCCTGACAGGAACTTCTTCATTTGTCTACCATGGTAATTCTTCCTGTGTGGCATGCAGGGTTGAGGGTGGGTATTGCCTTGCCTCACCCCTTTGTGATATGTCGCTGAGCTTGTTTACATGATGCAGTTTGGA
The DNA here is from genome assembly GCA_016271365.2 of Neoceratodus forsteri. Taxonomy (NCBI): domain Eukaryota; kingdom Metazoa; phylum Chordata; order Ceratodontiformes; family Ceratodontidae; genus Neoceratodus; species Neoceratodus forsteri. The sequence goes on from CM057449.1 coordinate 745,306,796, forward strand.
ACAGGCATCACAGTGTGGGTCAAGGTGGCCTCTGAATTTTGCTTTGTAAACTGTCGTCTTCCACCTGTGTGACTGGAATGTTATGGTTCCTTGATGACTCTGAGTCACAAACACCACAATGTGAGTTACCATGGTGATGGCACACTGTGTGATCTGTAACACAGAAATATTGATTGTGCTGATGACGGGCTGTGCTCTTTGAGGATTCAGGTCAGGGTTCAACAAATTCAATAGCTTGACATCCTGGGCTATCATTGCACAGTCAAGGACAATTAGTGCTGTTTAAAATTAAACGATGCATTTTACTGCCTGCTGTTCTCTTTCTCACCAGTAGGGTGCTGCATGCCGAGTCCACCTTCCCAGGGGTCATGTGACAGACCAGAGCATTGGGTAGCAGAGTCGTGAGGAGGAGCCCAGGAATTCAACAGGTGTTGCACTGTGCAGAAGGACAGCGAGTGCGGGAGAGAGAGGAGCCGGCGAAGTTGAAGAGTCGTGAACCAGGGAGTCGAGTGGCAGGGAGGAGCAGGTCATACCACCCAAAGAAGCTCAGGTAATGCAGGGGAGGGAACCTAGTGTCTGTGTCAATGACTTGAGGGCTGGCTCGTGAGTAGCATCAAAAGTGATTTTTTTCTTTCACTTCATCGTGGGGAAAGGATGTGGTGGCTGTCTGGTTTACGATGGAAGGGAACGGCACTACTCATTTTCAGTGTCAGCTGTTGCCATTTGAGGGGAGACCAGAGCTGCTCTGCAGTTAATTCTGGGCATGAAAATTACTGAAAAAAAAAAAAAAAAACAAGCTGAAAATTGGTGATGGAAACTGACCAACTGGTGGTGAGCCAGGGGCAGGAGCCGCGAGGTGCGCTCATCAGTAAGATCGGGTCTTCCAACTGCCTCTCCAACACTGACCAAAAAGGACAGAAAAAAGAAGTGAAGCCAGCCTGCCGATGCAGCGGTTGAATTTCCGCTTGTGACGTTGGCGACCCGGGTTCAGGAATGAGCACAGGTCGTGGGAGGGCTGGCCAGGGGGGAGAATGATCAAGCGTCCTATGGACTGCTCACCTTTTACAGGGGGGGATTCTGCATGCAGTGCGAGTGTGACACCTAGCGGAGGCTTGGTAGATCGCTCTCAGCACCAACGCATGGTCGAGGGGCACTAGGGCGGGACAGATGCAGGCATCATTGCACATCTCCACCCCAGTTCAGAAAAAAGGGAAGAAAACTTCTCCTTGCCAGACGTCTCTGTGACGCCCTGTCCCTGGGCTACGATTAGCCACTTGGCTGAGGGCTCTCCCAAACAGATACAAATTCACGGCGCTGGTCTTCCCCGCGGTGCTGTGCCCCCCCCCCCTCCTGGGGGATAAGTCGGGAGTGACTGAGGAGAGTGAGTGGCTCATAAAGTGGTGGTAGTCTCTGAGACACCATGACCAGGGCTGGTGATCTCTGATGGAAAGCAGGAGGAAAAAGAAAGAGGGTGAAAATATATAAAAAAAAAAAAAAGAAGTGAAAAAAACAAAACAAAGTGTAGTGCATATATGTGTGTGTGTGTGTGTGTGAGATTTGGAAGGCAGGGTTTGAAGGGTACTAGAGGGAGAAGGACAGCTCCATGGAGGGGAAAGGACATGCAGCTGAGCAAGAAGCAAAAATAAATAGCCAAAAACTGCCTAAGGCAATAACAACACATTACAGTAAGGAAAGGGGGACAACTCTGACCTATATTGTCTGAGAGGAGGAGAGGGTCATCAGAGTTGGACTTTGTTTTGCCCAGGAAAAAGTAAAGCAAAGACAGTGAAAATGTAAAGAACAATAACTGACCAAAACAAAAAAGGCAAAAGGTGCCCAAGGAACTAAAACAAAGTGTGTGGTCTCCTGTCCTAGCCCTACTCCTGATGACAGTTCTGAGTTCTCATTGTCCTTCTGATTATTCTAATATTTCTTTTGTTGTGATACTTGACTCAGACTTGAACCTGTGTTAATTTACCAGAAAAAAAATACTTTATTTCTCCTGTTTTCTGATAGCCTAAGCTGGCACCTACACAGTATTAATAATACAACCTCCTACACCATGTATCTTGTTGGCACATATCTTTTTTTAATTTCTCTTGAAATACAGCCTAGCAACCATGGACTACCACTCAAAACACTGGGACTATCATTTTTGGCTAGGCCAGTTGTCCTGGACTAGCACATCATTTTAAAAGTTGTCGATCCCTGATTCAGGTGCCACTCAGCAGACATCGCACCATGCTGGTGACAGGGGCCATGGAGTGACCTTGTGCTGCCAGGTGTGGAATGCGTAGGAGTGGACTGACCATATGGTGGATGACTGTCCTCTCCTGGAGTGGGTAGATTACTGTCTGCATGGCAGAATCAATCAACTCTGGAGCATAGGTGTGCATCAAGTGGGGTAACATTGGTAAGGGGCGTGGGCAACGGCGCATGTATGCAAGACATCTGATGTAGCACTTGTCCTGTGTTGGACGTTACTACACGTCTGTGCTCTCGAGGGGTTGGGGGTGGTGTTCAACACTTGGGTGATCAGATGTGCCCATCAAGGAGGAAAAACTCGGCACGAGCTGGAGACGACAGTGCTGTGGCCCAACACACAGCATTGAAGGCAAACTTACATGATCCCCATTTCCTCAGTCTACACCATCATGCTATAATATGTATCAAAGGAGCAACCAGGTAAGTGGATGGCTGCCTCATCCGGAGGGGGCCATAAGTCAGACAATTATCCCCTGGCAAGTGCTGCTAAGTGTGAACTTTCAAAGGGAACAGGGGAAGGGCTGTGGAACCAGCAGTACTGTGCAAACCCAGGGTTGCCTGATGGATGCTCCTGGTCTACCAACAAGAGTGAAAAGTAAATTGTGAAAAATGAACATGGGTGTTGCCAAAGGACCTGGTACCTACTCTCGGCATGGAGTGCGTGGCCAAAAAGGGTTGTGGCACCAACAAAAAGTGAATTAGTGATTAACAGTGGGGCGGTGGTGGTGTCCCATCTTCAAATGTAGACTGAACATCTCTACAATCATCCAGCATGTCAGACATGCCCGCTACATGGCTGAGGGGGTTGGGGGAGGCTGCAAGGACTCCTGACTCATAAGCACCACAGTGCAGCATCCTAACCAAGAGAAAGCATCGCCCTTTCCAAGGACACTGTCACTGCATGTTCACAATTGTCACAGACGCTGTCGTATCCCCTGCTAAGTATGCCCAGCAGTGGTTGTCTTGCCAAAGTTGTATGTAATGACCTTTGCATAGGTGAGCAGTATTGACACAAAATGTGTGGTACAGATCCACTGGTGTTGTGAGGAAGTTATTGTTGAATTCTTTACATACAATAGTCACTGTTGACTAGGTCTTGGAAGGATCACTAACAGTTACCAAAACCATTCACTCCTTTCAGACTATGCAGAGCACATAATGGCTGATGTAGTGACTGTCATGAAGGATAGAGTTCTAAGGGAAGAACTGAGGGAAATGGCAATGTCCACCATGAGTCCACCTCCACTGGCCTCCAGCTATGTGAGTGTAGATTGAGCAGAGGCTACCTATTTCTACTGTATAGGACCTGTTTCCCAAACAAGATGAAGAAGGGGGGTGAAGTATATGGGGTCTAGTATGGTTGCCTGTCATTCCTTTTCCCGACTCTGTATTGCCTGCAATCTATTTCCCGTAATTGAGTTTGCCGACGTGATGTTTTCCCAAACATTGTTTGCTCAAAATTGTAATCTGAATGAGCCAACCCAGTGTATAGTGCTATAGTTCTGTTACTCGATCCCTTGTGTGAGGCAACCTGTAACTGCTAATTAAATCAATGTTTTCCTGTGCATGAATGAAACTCAGGCTCAGCTCCATGATCTGACTCTCAGATGTCAGATGTAAGCTGTGGCATACATCTTGGTGCCTGTTCCATGTTTTACTTCATGCTGGTATATAGTGTTTGTCAGTTAGTTTGGCAGAAGTACAGAAAAACTGGCTAAAGCATTCCAAAAATGTCTTCTTCAGTGTCCATAATACCTAGAATTATTTTCAAATCGATCTATTTTAGACTTAGAACTTTGCTAAGCTTACAAATTAAAAACAACACTACCTCAAATAACTCTGAGCAGATATTCCAGCAACTCGTTGCTATCTGTCAGCTGGACAAACTTCATACAATGATTACAAAGTCAGGACCCACAGATTTTGTTCAAGCACAGTCAGATTTCATTTTAGGCTCAATTAATCTAACAAAATCCAGTAACTGAGCTTCCGAATCATGTATTTGGATTGGGGGTGGGGGGCGGGGAGAGACACACAAGAGACAAGCGATTACATTACATGCACCCAGCAGAAGCGGCCGTATGACTCTGTTGATGGTGGTGGGTATGTAGCTTTGCCTTGCCGTAGTTTTATCAGAAGGGGTCAGAAGGTGAAGCATAAAGTACCTACAGTGTTAAACGATTATTCAGATTTTTGGCAGGGGTTAAGCAATGTCAGTCCCTGTGTAACAAAACAAACATAAAAAAATAGACTCGCTGACGCTGCTTGCATTGCAGACACCCAAGTGAGTAGACCCAGCACAACTTGATTGATCCATCACCACTGTGTTCATTGCTTCCCCCTGCTCCAGTTTCTCTTGCTGCCCCACTCTCCCGATGGTGCACTGGTACTGCACTGGTCGGGAAACTGTCACCCGGGAAATTATTTAGCAGGGAAAACAAATGACGGGAAAGCAGAGTCGGTAAACTTCATGTCTGGCAACCTTATGCCGGGCAGCCATATGGATCCTAGTATATGACATGAATTCAATGTAACACCAGAGTAGCGAGTACTTCTATGGAACATATGTTGATACTCAATTGGTTTGCAAAGGACTAGTATGCTCACTGTTCCATTCATTACCATAGTTATGTAGTAACACAAATAGGTCTTGCTGGGCCATTGCAAACCACTACTGTACATGCAATTCATGTACAGTAGCACTGTAAGTTGTTGTGCAGATAGGTGTTGCGATACATATCGCACCAGTTTTGTGCACTGAACTGAATTTACTTATTGTTCCAAACAATACGGTTCAAGCAAACACATTTATGATGTTGTCACTGGTAGTATTGCAAGCAATTGTAGACAGCTTCCCACCATCACACTCCATAGTGAACGTTGTTTTTCTTTCCATGTTATACATTGCCAGTGCCTGGCTTCAGTGGCTGCACCATACCTCCAGAACACTTGCTTTTAAGAGGTTGGTGGTTACAACAGTATCCCTAATGTCACCCCATGTCCATAGACTGTGCCATCATGCATTGCCAGCGGTGTATTGCACCATGAATCAAGTAGAATAACAGTACCTCTGAACCAGGAAGTCAGTGTTCCTAGTTCAATGTGTTGTTCATAGACAGGAGTTCCATAACTGTGGTTGTGGTTTTCCGCTTCACATACTACTGCTAAATATCACTTACCAAGCGTATGAAGTGGTCCATTTATTTATTTATTTTATTTATTAAAATCTAGGACTTACAATACCATTGAGCCATGGCTCTTTTACAAAGGTTCTACGTCAGTAGAGTACAAACAATGTTAACAACAAGACAAGCAACATTTATGAAGACAGTATTAAACAGTATTTAAGCAGTTCAGGTACGGCATCATGGAATAATATACTTGAGGAACACATTCAAGGTGATTGCAAGAATTCTAGAGGAAAAACCAGGGTGGGATGGAGAGAGGAGAAGGAAGTGGCAGATGAGGGGAGATTAGTGCAGCTCACGTCTTTGTCAGGTGATCAGGGAGGGGAGGCTGAGCAGAAAGTGGAGGGGGGGAAATTAGTCGAAGCAGTCACAAGAGCTGGAGGCTGTGAGGTGAAGATGGAGCCTAGATTTGAACAATCCTAGGGAGGTGAAGGTGGTGATGTAAGTGCTGAGGGCATTATACCAGCTGGGTGCATGGTGGGCAAAGGATCTTTGTCCCTGAATGGTGCGGCATTGGGGGATCTGTAGAAGCTGACGATCCAAACTTCTGGTGTAACAGGGGTTGGTGTTAGGGCATAGGAGGTCTTGGATACAAGGTGGAGTAAGGCTCAAGGTAAATTTTTTCGCCATCAAGCAGGAAAAGTACTTAATGTGATTGGAGAGTTGTAACCATCCCGTTTGAGTGTAGCGCTCACATGTATGAATGCATCGTTGGGCTCCAGTGAGCAGCTGACAGGTCTTGTTAAGGGAGGTCGTTACGCGCCTGAGGGCGGTAGTTGAGGCAGAGCCATAGATAATTGGGCCATAGTCTATGCCAGAGATGACAGAGCTTTGGACAGCAGTCTTCAGCAATCTTCCATGTCCCATGCCACCACAGTGTTCCTCACAGTGTTCCTCACCAGAACATGTATACATTCTTGTTTAAATAACAGACACATCAAGACAATGATACATTGCAGACGGCCATCAGAGTAACTGCGAACCATGTATAAATAGGGCAGTAGCATTGCTTGAAACGGTAATAAAATAAGTGCTGGTATGTGAAACAGTGAACAATACATTCATTGCAATTGCAATTTCAAATGGTAGATTGTGCTGCTGAGTTACAGTCCCATAAGTAGAGTCTCCTTTCCAGTACATAAAGGGTCACTGTGTATAAACACTAGTCAAATAGTATTGCATGGCTTGTATAATACACACAATAACCACCCTGGCAATGCAGTCCCCATCATATACTTGTGGCATTTGTACTTTCTGTGCATGAAACCACTCACAATGTGTGAAGGCAACATGGTACATTACTGCAATGAAATACCTGCAATGGTAACTAATAGTGTACGTTGCACATAACTTTATCTGCTTGGTATGCTTCTGTGCATGGTGTCATGTATAGTTTTCCAGTGCTATCATGTCATGTATTGAGGTTACCCATCTGGGCATGTGCAGATTACTATGGACTGCCTCCTTCCTTTTTCTTTCCCCCTTCCCCCACCTGTAATCCAGAAATGGCTAGAAGCAATGTAGCTGTCTACTAAAACTAGTCTGTATGCAACACACTCTCCTCTCCAGTGACCACACCACGGTTTGCAATTTCTGGAAATCACATCTCAATAATTGTTGGCACCTGGGTATTTTTGTTATCTGCGATGGGTGCCCATTGACCTCCCCCCCCCACCAAACTGTTTCAATCTGTCGACTGTGGTAACTTATGGAACAGTCACTTGACATGTGGCCACATGAATACAGACACGACAACTGCGGCAGGTGCTCAAGCATCCAGAGAAAATAACTGTATTGCAATAGGAGTTATTCTGCTTAACTTGACACATTGAGAAACAGCTCCACTACAGTTAGGCGCAATGTACACACGGCCATCTTGAGAGCAGTGCTTTCCTTAGATTGAGGTCCAAGTTGCTTTGTATGGGACTCACTGCATGCATGATACTCGCCCCTTCACCTGACTAGCAAGCAGCCTTCCACCTCAAAGTCTGGCCAGCTTCCAGTTCACTGTGTCACGTACAGCAGTACCTTGCTGAAACCCATCTTTTTCCACCCCATCCCTTGTTTCCATTCTCCCCAACTCTCCATGTTCTGAGCACACCCATAACATGGTGGTAATAATCAGGGTTTGTTTACCCTGCATCACCTAAACCTGTGACTTTACAGCCCTCTTTGTGGCTGACAGACATTGTCATGGTACACATGTTGCTCTCAGAATGTCAAAGTTTTAATTTTTAAATGTAATATATTTTATTCAAGTTACGTGCAATGAGTACAGTACACAAAACAATAGGAAGTGTACATACATAATATCTAATACAAAGAACTGGTTACAGGAGATTGCATTTTTAATTATACAGCCCCCTCCCTCAACTCTTCCCAGTCCCCCCAGCTCCCCCATATACCCTGTTCCCCTTCTCCTCCCACCCCCACTCTCCCCCACCTCCCGAGAGCCAGTACTGTTGGGAACTAGCATTGCACTTACTACCGAATTACCTGTACTTAAAAAAGGAAAGATAATAGGAAACCATGAGTGTCCCCACAAACCGGGCTAATATACTGGAATGCCTTGTGTTTCATTTAGTGTTCATATTCCTTTATACCATGACCCATTCAGTGAGGGGTAACTGGATCTACTAAAAGACAACTTTACGTTGGGGCAGTAAGAGACCACAGGGTGTGCAGCTTTTACCACCTTGCCCGGTTTAGAGTTTGCCTCCCACGAAGGCAGGCAATCGCCTTTTCAGTCCTAAAGGTTATGGAAAAGTTCATTCACCCATTCTACGTAAGAAATAACTTGTTGGTCCTTCCAGTGCCAGAGAACCAGTTTTTTAACTGATAAAGATATGAGAGCAATATGAAAACGCCTATCCTTCACCGGGATTGCAGTGTAGTCCCCTAGTATGCATATTTGTGATGTGAATAAATCCTGGAGACCTAATAAGAGGTCAGCTTTGTTCCTTATGTGATGCCAGAGAGGGGCATTAGGGCATTCCCAAAATACATGGAGTAGTGACCCTGGTTCTTGGCTGTATCTGAAACAATCCTGACCCAGGAGTTTAACCATTCTATACATTTTGACAGGTGTATGATATATGTTATGCAGAATGCGAAATTGTGATAACCTCAGTCTGTCATTAGCAGTATATGAGTAGATTCCTTGCCAAATCTTTTCCCAAGAGAAATTGCCATCAGGAAAAGTGTTTGACCAATAGAGAGAGTGGTCAGTAGTGTTGGGATTAAACTTGCTGAATAGAAGCGATACCAGATGGGAGACAGCGTGAGGCTGCCAGGTAAAACTAAGGAATTCCTGAAGGAGGGCAGACTGGTTAACAGTCCACAAACCAGGACCATTCCATTTTATTAACATATGCCTGATTTGATACATGAAAAAGGAGTATTTCCTAGGCAAGTGAAAGTATGGCAGCAATTCAGGCATGGTGCCTAACTTGTTATCAGTGAGAAGATCACTTACCAAGGTTTGCGGGACATCACCACCACCCGGGAGGGATACAATTCAGACCCCTAAATGAAAGTTAGGGTTCTCAAACAGTGGTTGTGTGAGATCCTTTTGGTTATATTTCAGGGACCTACATAGCTGGTTGTGGACTTTTAACGAGGTGTGTATAACTGAGCTGTGAAGGGCGACCTACAGTTTTTGGGGTAACATATACAGGAGACTGGCTGGGAAAATCCCTGAAGCTGCTATCGAATGGTTTTCAACTTGCAACCATATGGGAGTATACAATAAATCCCACACTCCCTGGGGGACTTTGATCCAGTGCATATATTTAGCCATGTGGCTATCCAAATAATAGAAATAAAAACTGGGGAGTTTAAGACCCCTAGGTTTCTTGGGGCACTAATGCAGTTGTACGACCGCTGTGGGGGTTTATTTTGCCACAAAAATTGGGAAATGATGCCATGAAGTTTGCTAAACCAGATCAGGGGAAGATGAATATTTAACATGATTAATGGGTAGAACAATCTGGGTAACACATTCAATCAATCAATCAATCAATCAATCAATCAAAATCTTTATTTATCCAGGCGGCACCATTTAACAAGGCTCATTTGCAAGGTGGACCTGGTCATGAATACATCAAAGTACAGTACAGAAGCAGGTATACAAAACGCAATAATATACTGTACAAGGACGAAAAAGTATATACAGTGTAGACAGTACAGTACAAGGTTGAAATAAATTTTAAAAAACACCATTATTTTACAGTTGAAGAAGTCAGCAGATGTATAATCAACCATAGGCACACAGGGGTTATATGCAGAGATCTTTTGAGTGAGGCAGCCGGCAACTACACATATAGGGGAACGAGGCCATGTATGGGGTGGCTGGTTAGAGAGGTAAAGAAGAGGAGGGATATATTACTGACGACTGGAGGATAAATTGAGCTAAAACCACAGAAAGTGACGATGGCTGCCGTGTACTTGTTTATTATGATAATGATGGAGGAGGGGTAGATAATTGGGACACTGCTATGTATGGGGTGGGACTTTAGCCAGGCTGGAGCGGACAGAGAAGGCTGGGTGCAGCAGGAAGAGTTAATAGGGAAAGAGTGAGAGCCAGGGGTAGAAACATGGTGAGTGTCAGGATGGAAAGGGGGAGTTGCGGAATTAGTGGGCTAGCGGTGAGGAAAACATTTACAAGGTGCTTTCGTGTAGTGATCGTAGAACACCTTGAAGATATTCAGGCTAACAGGGCAGCTCAGCTTCAAGTTCCTTTGTAAACCGTTCCACAATGTGGGTAAAGAGAAGCTTAGAGCAGCTTTGCCAAAATGAGTTTTGACCCTTGGAACTTGGAGGGCAATTAGGGAATAGCTCCTTAGAGCGTAGGTGCCTAACACACTCTGGGGAATACAGTCTGAGACTTATGAGGGGAGCTTGTTGGTCACCGCTCTGAAGGCCCATAGGGCGGCGTTTCTATTTCTTCTGTAGTGAAGGGAAGTCCAGCCTAATGAAGAGCACAGGGAGCAGTGGTGTGTGGAAAGTGGAAGGCTAGTAATGAACCTGATAGCTCTGTGGTAGAAAGTGTCCAACTTAGCCAGTGCAGAGGCAGTGCAGTGGCTGTAAAGCAGATCTGTGTAATTTATTAAAGATAGGAAGGTAGCTTGAACCGGTTGAATCTTGGCCTCCTTTGTGAGCAGGTGGTTAATTCTGTACAATAGTCCTAATCTTTGCCTTAGTTTCTTCTGTAGTTCTTTGAGATGGTCAGCAAAGGAAAGTTTGTGATCAAGCCAAACTCCTAGATATTTGAATTTAGCTACATACTCTAGTGTTTCTCCAAGAACAGTGGTAATTTGTGGGATAGCTCCCCCCAGCAGGAATTGCCGCATACAAGGAGGGGGAGAAGAGCATGGCTTTTGTCTTTTTCGCATTGAGCAAAAGCTTTTTGTTTATGAGCTGGTATTGTAGAAGGTTAAATTCAGCTTGGAGGTCTTCGCAGGCTGCTTCCGGTGTGGACGACTCAAGTACAGTACAGTGTCGGTCTGCTGAATAAGTGGATGTTGGCTTTTTGATGGGGTCATTGATGTTGTTAATGTAGACTGCAAAGAGGAGGGGACCAAGGATAGAGCCCTGGGGCACACCCCTCAGCCTAAGTTTTAATGGAGAAAGATCACCTTCAGCTTTAACCTGCTGTTTCCATTCTCCGAGATAGTCTGCAAATCAGCATGTAGATTTATGGTCCAGACCTAAGGTGCTTAGGGAGGAAAGAAGCAGGCTGTGACTTGACTGTGTTGAATGCCTTACTAAGATCTAAGAAAACAGCACATACATGCTTCTTGTTATCAAGGTCTAGGAGCCAATCGCTGGTCACCTTAGCTAGGGCTGTTATGGTGCTGTGCTTTGCTCTGAATCCAGACTGAACAGGGTTTAATAGGCTTCTGGATTCTAGGTATACCCCTCACTGGCCACACACTATTTTTTCTTGTAATTTAGACAGGATGGGGAGGAGGGAGATCAGTCTGTAATTACTTAGATCGCAGGGGTCACCTGCTTTTAATAGAGGGATGACATGGGCTATTTTCCACTGAGGGGTGAGGCTACCCTGAGAGAGTGACATGTTGAATAGGTGGGTGATTGGCACCGCAAGCACATGGTAGGCACATTTCAGATAGTATGGCTCCATGACGTCAGAGCCTGCTCCCTTCCTGGTGTCCAGTTGCAGCAGTAAGTCTTCCACCTCTTTTAGAGAGACAGGCAGGAGGGAGAAGGCCTCCTCGGTAGAGGGGGACTCGTGGGTTGGTGGGCCCTGAGCTGTGCGGAGGTCATTGGCAGGAGAAGTATCAAATGCTAGCCCTACCATTGCAAAATGGTTATTGAGGGTTTCCAATATCTCCGATCGGTTAGCGATAACACTGCCATCGGACTTAATTTTTATTGGAATGGAATGACCAGGTGCGTGTCCAGACATGTCTTTTAATGTTTTCCAGAGCTTTGAAGGATTTCTTGAGGCAGAGGCTAGCTCCGAATGATAGTAGACGGCCTTGGCTGCTCTGACCAACTTGGCACACTTGTTATGTGCTCTCTTAAAAAGACACCAATCCGAGTCGTTCTTGCTTCTTCGGGATTTTTTCCATACAGTATCCCTTTCTAACAGGGAAGCTTTGAGCTCAGGTGAGAACCAACGGCAGGTGCTGCTCCTGACCCGCCCCTTAACCAAGGGTGCATGCTTATTTAAAGCCTCACTTAAAATATCATAAAAAATAGTATATGCCCTGTTAACCGTTTTGGCTAGCAAGAATTCCTGCCATCGTTTTAAATGTTTCAAGTCGTGGACATAAGCAAACAAATCAAAGTTGCGTTTGCACTTCTTGATAGAGAACTTTGCCACATTCATTTTGATAATGCTAACCCTAGCCTGCAGGGACAAATATTGAGGAGACCAACTATCTAAATATTGTCTAATGTGCAGAATGACATTGTCCATATTAAGTTTTTTCATTAGAGATATGGAGAGGGATAGTATAATACCTAGGTATTCGAGACGGGTATTCCAGACCATGGAGAATGGAGCTATATCACTTTTAGTCATAAGAGAATAAAGGGGCATTACTTCAGTCTTACTTAGGTTGAGTTTATAACTGGAAATCTGGCTGAACTGTCCAATGATTTGCAGGGCAGCCCTGATAGAATTGCTGGGCTCACTAATGTAAAGAAGGATGTCATCGGCATATACAGACATTTTTAGGTGGAGGGGTCCAATCACTATGCCCTTCAAAGATGTGGAGGCATTTAATTGATGCAGGAGGGGCTCTAAGTGTAAGTTAAATAACAACGAGGACAGTGGGCAACCTTGCCTGGTTCCAGACTGCAAGGGAAAGGTAGCCGAAAAAAAACCCGTTATAGTACACCTTGGCACTAGGATGGGAGTATAAGGAACTGATCCAGGCAATAGAGGTGGCTGGAAAACCGAATTTAGCCAGGGTCCCAAAAAGGAAAGGCCAGCTAGCTCTGTCAAATGCTTTCTCAGCATCCAGGGAGACTAAGGCCATAAGCTGCGCTGCTTCCCTGGATATAGAGAATATATGGGCAAGTTTATGAATAGGATCTGATGAGGACCTACCCTGGACAAGCCCAGCTGGCTCAGGCCTAAGAAGTCCCTCCCGTACTTTTGTTATACAAGAAGCCAATATCTTAGCGAAGATTTTTATGTCATAATTCATCACTGAGATAGGGCGATAGGCAGCTCTGAAACAAAAGTTAGGGGTCATCCAGTCCTCTATGGGCATGAGAATCCCTCAACTTGAAACCATCTGGTTCAAATTCTCCCTACATCACACAGCTACCCAGCAGCTCTGAAACAAAAGTTAGGTATGGAGAGGGTCTTGTACCTAATTCAAATTTTGGTGCCTTCCCTGCTAGGCCATTTCCATTGGCACACGAAGCTTTGCTTCCAGCACTAATTCCCCAGAGACTAGCCTGTGTTTTTTGAATTCATTGCAGAGCTCACAGTGCTCTGACTTTACTGCTGCAAATTTTGCATCCATGCACCTATCCCCCACCCCCTACCCTTATTTAATACACTTCCTGCCTGCCCCCTTTTCAGGCTTATTCTCTCCCTTAAAGGGGTAAATGCCCTGAAGTTTTCATTTGTCCCACAACTCTACCTACCCACCCTCTCTTAGCCTTTGTCTTCCCAGATCGAATGCTGCAGAAACCTATTAGTGTCTAATATGTATTGGCTCCTTAGATAAAAGAGGTCTACCCTTATCTCTTGATGAGGAAAATATCTCCGAAGCATTTTTATTTTATTTCATTTATTTATTTGTTTTTTCTCCCTTAATTGCCTAATGTGTTGGCTACCCTGTGGTTTTGAAGGATAATGTTGCTGAAGTCTAACAGTCCAAGGGCCTAATCTTCATTGACTCTCTTCACCCTCAAGAAGCCCGACCCTTAGAGGGACTTAGTTGCTCCCTATTGCTTTTTTCTACAGTCATTTTCCTGGTATTGTACTGCGTATCCACTATATACAACACTGTTCCTTCATCCCCATATACAAACTCACCATGGGACAGTTCACTATAGATACATATCCATATGGATTGCAGTTCACCTTATCTTATTTCTTATTACTGCTGTGCACCCTCATCTCACAAATAGCCCAAACCTAAGACAGGTGCCCTTAATTTCAATTCCAATGATATTCTCTTTCTGCAGAGTCAACTGTCTAAAGATGCCTTAACTCTACAACATCCTTACACTGGAACTTCCTACATGGAGGTATTAGAACTTCTTAGAAATATGAGACCACAGTTCTATTGCCATATCCCTCTAAGTAGGCCAGCGAGTGTTTTGTTTTATGCTCAGTCCATTTACCATTATTACACTGCTACACAGACAAGGCAATTACATCCTACTCCTTGCAAATGGACCAGGCAACACCTTCTCAAAGTCTTGATAAATGGAATACTAAAGCTTCTCCTGTTGATGCTACTCTGCTCTGGCAATGTGGAATTAAACCCAGGATCTTTCACGCCTATTGCTGCCCCACCTGAGTTAGCCCAGCTAAAAGGTATCAGCATACTGCACTTTAACGTATGCAGTCTGTTGAAAAAACTTGACCTAGCACAGACCTGGGTACTACACACAACACCGGATGTACTGGTGATATCAGAATCATGGCTGAGGGGTTCCACCCCTGACCATAGTGTCAATATCTCATCATACGAACATACAAATGTGCCAGGAAAAACAGACAACCCGGTCTATCTAAGTCTGCTCGAGTGTGCAGCTAGCAACCCTAGTTTGCAGCTGCCCCACACCCTTCCATTTGTCATCCTACTGCCACTCCCCCCACCTCCACCATCCCCTGTTCCCTGTCCTATGCCCTTTTGAAACTGTCCACAGACTGACATAATACCAGCCATTCTGGTAGGGTGTTCCATTTTGCTACCACCCTCTCTGTGAAATAGTGTCTCCTCATTTCTTCCCTAAATCTTCCCCCCTCTATTCTAAGCGCATGCCCCCTGGTGACCCTCCCCCTCCTTTACTTATGACCCCATCTGCCCCATCCTTATTGATTCCCGTCAGATACTTGAATGTCTCTATCATGTCCCCCCTGTCCCTTCTATCCTCCAGGGTGTACATATTCAGGTATCTCAGCCTGCTGTCATAGTCTGTCCTTCCATTCCACATATCATCTTTGTTGCCCTCCTCTGCACCTCCTCCAGTAACCTGATATCACGCTTTAGGTATGGCCTCCAAAACTGCACACAATACTCTAAGTGCGGTCTTACCAGTGACCTGAAAAGGGGCAAGATCACCTCTCTTTGCCTGGACAAAAAAACTCTTGCTATGCACCCTGGCATTTTCTTCCATTTTACAGCTGCTGTCCTGCACTGGGTAGTGTTGTCCATGGTCCCTGTTATCATTAACCCTAGATCCTTCTCCTCAGTGATCCCCAGCTTAACCCTTCCCAGCCAGTATTCTCTCCTTGGGTTCTTCGCCCCAAAGTGCATAACCTTACACTTCTTTGCATTGAACCCCAGTTGCCACCTCTCTGACCACTCCTCTAGCTTGCTTAGGTCCCCCTGCAGCTGCTTCCATCCCTCCTCTCCATTCACCACTGCTTCGATTTTGGTGTCATCAGTGAGCAGTCTTATCTTGCTCACCACCCCATGTGCAATGTCTGATATAAAGAGCCTGAACAATACTGGCCCCAACACAGAGCCCTGTGGCACCCTACTTGTCACTGGCCTTGGAGTTGAGAGCTCCCCTCTCACCACTACCCATTGCAGCCTCCCACTCAGCCAGCTTGTAATCCAGTTCATCATTTTTGCCCCTACTCCAGTTAGCTTCCCCCCAAGCCGCCCATGATGCACAGAATCAAAGACCTTGCTGAAGTCCAAGTAAAGAATATCCACCACATGACCCTTATCCAGCTCACCTGTCACCCGGTCATAATATTGTATCATGTTGGTTTGACAAGACTTCCCTGAAACAAACCCATGCTGCCTCACATCCTGGAGGCCATTGTCCTCCAGGTATGACACCAGTCTTTCCTTCAGTATTGTCCCCATGAGTTTGCACACTATGGAGGTGAGACTTATTGGGCGATAATTACCCAGTTTATCCCTTGGTCTGCTCTTGTATAATGGTACTACATGTGCCATCCTCCAGTCCAGTGGCACACATCCTGACTCCAGTGAGGTGCTGTACAGATCCGCCAGTGGCTCCAACAACACCTCCACCATCTCCTTCAGCACCCTGGGGTGGATACCATCCGGCCCTGGTGCCTTGTCTACCTCCAGTGCCTTCAGTCCCTCAAGGACTCTTCTTGTTTCAATTCTTCCATCTGTTGCCTCCTCTCCCTCTGTCCCCACCCTCCCAGCCCATGGTCATAGCAGTCCCCCCTTTTCTTCCATGAACACTGAGCAAAAGTATTCATTCAGTGCTTCTGCCTGCTCCTCACCCTTTTCCTTCCACTCCCCAACCCTTTTTATCCTCACTATTGTCTCCTTGCACTTCCTTTTCTCCCTGATATATCTGAAAAAGTCCCCCCCGTTAATTCCCTGCACTAATCTCAGCTCCCTCTGGGCCTTGGCTTCTCTCACTTTTCTGGTCACCTCCCTGGACCATCTTGCATACTCCTCCTTGTCCACTTCCTTCCCTTTCCTTCTATACCTCTGGTGCACCTCTTGTTTTGTTCTCGCCGCCTCCACTACCTTGCTGTTCAACCAGCATGGTTTTCTTGCTCTGCTCCTCTTACTCTGTGTTTTGGTGCAGGCTTCTGTTGTCTCTGTAATCCTTCTTTTAATAATATCCCATTTCTGCTCTGCATCCATCTCCTGCCTTATGCCTAGTTTCCCTTTCAGTACTTCCTGCATCCTCCCAAAGTCTTCCCCCCTGAAGTTTACTACTTGAGTAACTGATTTCTCTGGCTCCTCGCACATCGTGATATTAAACCACACCATTTGGAGATCGCTGTCGGCTGGTGGGTCCTCCACCTTTATTTCACTTACTTCCTCCCCATTTGACAACACCTGATCTAAAGTGTTCTTTAGCCTAGTAGGTACACTAACCAACTATGTCAGAAGACCCTCCTGGATTGGATCCAGGAGCACTTGCTCCCTAGCACTTGAGGTGACTGGAATGCTCCAGTTAACCCCTGGCAAGTTGAAATCCCTTACAATGACCATCTTCCCTTTTCTACATACCTTTCTGATTTGTCCTGCTAATTCTCTGTCAAGCTCCTCAGACTGGGACCTGGCCTCTATACCACCCCAAACCTCAGTTTCCTACTCCTTGAATCTAGGAGCTGCAGCCAGATTGCCTCTGTTCTCCTTTCTTCTCCCTTTTCTCTTGTGCACTTGATCCCATCGCTCACATAGACTGCCACCTCGCCGTCCCTCCCTTCCTTATGGTCCTTCCTGTATGCTTTGTATCCTGGGATTGCCAGATCCCAGTCCCAGTGCTCAGCTGCCCATGATTCTGTGACAGCTGCAATATCCACCCTCCACACTGCTAAGAGTGCCTGTAGCTCAGCAGATTTGTTGCCCAAGCTTCTTGCATTCAGTGAGACCATCCTCCATTTTGCCCCCTTCCCTTCATTGGCCTCCATTTCCTTCCTTCTACTCCCTCCTTTTTGGGCTACCCCGAGTCCTTCCCTGCTAGCCGGGGGAGGGGTAGGTTCCACTCTATCAGATCCCTGCCTACCTGCTGTCCACTTGCCACCCCCCATCTAGTTTAAATCCACCTTTGTCGCAATATACCTACCCAGTCTTTGGTTTAATGCCTCCTTCCCCTCCCCACTCAGGTGCAGCCTATCCTTTGCAAACAGATTGTTATTATCCCAAGTACTGCCTCGGCTACCCACAACCCCATATGCCTTAGTTTGACACCGTTCTACCAACCATG
This sequence comes from Neoceratodus forsteri, assembly GCA_016271365.2. Classification (NCBI taxonomy): domain Eukaryota; kingdom Metazoa; phylum Chordata; order Ceratodontiformes; family Ceratodontidae; genus Neoceratodus; species Neoceratodus forsteri. The sequence continues at coordinate 745,324,624 of CM057449.1, forward strand.
TGTTCAACTCCCTAATCCTCTCCTTTCTGACTGTGCTTGCACAGGGTACTTGGAGCATTTCAGAGAATGCCACAGACTCCACACTCTCCTTACACAACCTTCTCACTTCCTCAGTCCTCTCCTTTATTACCTCTACCATTTCCCCCGCTAGGTCATTTGTCCCCACATGTACCACAATGTGTGGTTTCCTCCTACCCCTCCTTACGCACCCTAGGATTGCCTATCCTGCCTTGTCTGCCTTCAATCCTGGTATGGACTCCACCATTATCTGACTGTGCCTCTCCCCCTTGCTGCTTCTTCTGATCCCCTTGAGTATGGAGTCCCCCAACACTAGTACACCTCCCTCCTCTTTCCTTGTGCCCGTCACCAACCCCACCCAGATTCTCTTTTCTGGGACCACTCAAGATGGTGCTTTTACAGTGTATTCCAGTGTCTTCCCCCCTTCCCTTCTCAATTGAGACTCCTCCCCCTCCTCCTCCTGTTTGACTGCCAACCTTCCGCTCCCTCTTCACCTCTCCAATTATTATCCCTCCCCCTGCCGCGCCATACTCAGTCTCTCCACTAGTAATGCCCCTCTCTCCCTTCTCTTTGTGAGTACTATCCCTTGTGCAATCTCCTCCTGTGTCCTCTTTCCCATGTGTTGCTAATACAGCAAACGTTTCCTCCTCCCTTTGCCTTATTGTGTTTTTCCTCCTCCTCCCTCCTGCCTACTGCTGCACCTCTTTTTCTGTGTCCTACTAGAGTCCACTCTTCTTCAACTGGCTTCCTGTCTACTGTGCCTCCTCCCCCTGACCTCTCCCTTGCCCCACTGTTCCTTCTCTGTGGTGCCACCACAATACTCTCAGATGTCAGCCCTCCTACCGATGCAGTCCTCCCCTCCTCCCTCAACCTCCCCAACTCCCTGCCAAGCCACTGAACCTCTTCCTCAAGCATCCTTAGCCTGTGGCATATTGGACACCCTCCCAGCCTCCACAGTATGTTCATCTGCATTGCTGCCCCACAACCATTGCACCCTGCAATCCTAATCATGGTGCACTCTACCTATACAGCCTCTCCACACCACTCTCCCTTCAGCAAGTAGAATTAACTAATCCTAGCCCAGCCTGTAACAGAAATTGTTATCCTAAATGTCCTTGCATGCAGCATAAGACAGTCAACTACAGTACTAACTGGAAACCACAATCCTATTCATGAGGACTATGGATCTACTCACATGTTTTGTATAGTTATATATCCTTAAGACTTAGCTCATATGGCTGTCCCTTGTTTCCTCCTTCTGACCTGTTCTGAGGGCTCAGATCAGTTTGCAGCTCTCCAAGCGCTTCCCTCAAAGCCTTCAAACCCAACCCCCAGTGGTATTTCAGTATTTAAGCCATAGAAGCCTTTAAGCTAAATTCTAGTTTAAGCTAAATTAGAAAGAAAATAAAACGATATCAAAACTTACAAAAATCCTCTATACATTAACTCCCTCAACAGCAAGTAGAATTAACTAATCCTTGTCTCCTGTAGTTTAAAAAACAATAGCAAAATTTACAGAAATCTTCTCCACAGCCAGCAAGCAGACTTAACCAATCCTTCTCCCATGTAACATCTTTAGGGCCGATAGACCTACTAGAGGAGGTGGGTTGCAATATATGTGTCAGACAAATTCTCAGTCTCAGTTATTGACTCTTCCTCTCTTCACAAAGAGTACAAAAGTCTAGCACTAAAAATCTCTCTCTCTCTCAAATCGGATCTGTTTGTGTGGTAGGCTGCTACAGACCCCCTTCCCCCTGTCAGGAGGACTAGAGATAATAAACTTTCTTCGCAAAATTAAAACTCGATGGATTAGAAACCATCATCATGGGAGACCTCAGCCTAGATTTGAACTCTACCTGTTCACTGCCTCTAATGGACTTCTGTGATACCTACAGTCTTTATCAGCTAATCTCTGAAACAACATGTCTCCAACAATAAAAACCAATAATAAAAACCCGGCGCATAGTACAATCCTGGATTTAATCTTGACTAACAAACCCTAAAAAATCTCCCATGTAGGAGTATTTCACACTGACATTAGTACCACAGGGCTACAGCTTGTGTAAGGCCCTGCCAAAAATCTCCTCCGGGGCAGGGCACACCTACAACAGGAGTTACTGCAAACTCAATCCCACAGCATTCTTGGTTGATCTTAGCAGAATTAGATGGCAGGAATTCTACCTTGCACAATCCATCACTGATGTCTACACCACCTTTCAGATTCTAGTCCTAAAGATGCTTGATGCCCATGCACCTGTTGTTAAATCCAGATCGAGGAAAAAATCATATCCCTGATTCAATAGCACCTTACAAACAGCCCTATGCCACAGGGTTGCTCTCTGGAAAAAGGCTAGAAACACCACATCAGAATCAGATTGGGCTGCCTTTAGAATGATTAGGAATCACTGTATCAAACTAATCAAATCTGAAAAGGCAAATTACTACCAAAGTGCATTGGAGTCCAACAAGAATAATGGTGCTAAATTCTGGCAGATCTTGAAAGATGTAGAAGAGCATAAATTGTTCTCCTCATTTCCATCCAAAATCATCTCTGGAGATACAACCTGCACCAACTAACATGACCTCTTAGAAGCCCTCAATAACCACTTTGCCACTGCTGGCCTAGTCTTTGATACCTCTCCTGTAGGCAAATTGCTGAACCAGCAAACCGGCATCGCCATACCTTGGACCCCTTCCAGAACCTCCACCTGCTCTACCAAATTTAGTTTCACTCCTGCCTCACTCAAGCAAGTTGAAGACCTCCTAACCCACCTAGATATTAAAAAAAGTGCAGAGGCTGACCAAATTGCCCCCTTCTTTCTGAAACTAGTCTATTATCATCTAGCCCCACAAATCACTCATCTCTTCAACATGTCACTCCTTCAAGGAGCACTCCCTCCAGTGTGGCAAACAGTTCATGTCATCCCTGTGCTCAAATCTTGTGAACTGAATGACTTGAACAACTACAGACCCATTTCTCTTCTTCCTATTCTGTCAAAACTTCTTGAAAAGCTGGTAAATTGTCAACTAAGGGAAGTTTTGGAGAATCACAACCTACTAAACCCTCTACAGTCTGGCTTTAAGCCAAGTCCCAGCACAGTCTCTGCATTAGCCAAGGTTACTAACGATTGACAAATTGCAGTTGACGTGAGGAATCATGTCGCTACACTTTTCCTTGATTTAAGCAAAGTGTTTGATACAGTGGATCACGATCTGCTACTGACCCTGTTACATCGTATTAGGCTAGATGATAATGCCCCAAAATAGTTTTCATGCTACCTTGTTGGAAGACAGCAACAGGTGAAGGCGCAGGGTGACTTTTCTCCCTGCAAAATCCTTCCCAGAGGGGTACCTCAAGGTTTAATCTTGGGCCCTTTATTATTTATAATATACATAAACAATATTGACCACAATATAACATCTGCCAGTATTCACCTATTTGCAGATGGAACTGTGCTTTATGTCTCTCGTCCTACCATTGAATCCGCCTACAGGGATTTACAGCAAAAATGTAATATCCTACAGCAAAATCTGCCACATCTGAAACTTCTTCTCAGTGCCAAAAAGACAAAAGTCATGTCCTTCTTCCCATCAACTAATGCATCTTCTGGATCACATCAGCCTGCTAATATGCATATAGTATCTATGCAGGGTGAAACCCTGGAAAGAGTGGACAGATTTAAGTATCAAGGCTTCTGGTTGGAATGTAAGCTCTCGTATATCCCTCATGTTGAAGAATTCTCCAAAAAGCTGAAACAAAGGCTGGGATTATTCTTCTGTATCAAACGTTTGCTTACCTATGAAGCAAAACTACGATTAGTCAAAACAACATTCCTTCCACTATTTGACTATGGTGACTTTCTTTACAGTCATTGCCCCCAAACTGTCCTTATTAAGCTGGACGTCCTGTACCACAAGGCCTTAAGATCTGTGACCGACTCTCCATTCAAAACACACCACTGTTCACTTTACAGCCAACTCAGTTGGACTTCCTTATCTACCAGAAGGTGGTGTAATGCCTCCGTCTGGATCTTTAAAGCCCTCACTAACAAACTACCTCTTTACATATCCAGCCTCTTTAAATCAACACCTTGCACATACTCACTTAGGAAATATGATTATATCTTGCTTGATACCCCCCCCCCGGTAAAATCTTGTTGTGGCACCGTATTATTAGCCACACCTTACTAACCTTGTGGAACTCCCTCCAAATTACCCTAAAACTGACTCACCTTTTTAAACTATCCTCCTTTAAATCTCTTCTGAAACCTCTGCTGAAGGAAAACTGCCAGTGCTATGCCTAGGGTCCCCCCCTTTTGATATTTTATATGGCACTTACCACTGTTTTTGGCCCTGACTCTCCCCGCTTGCCTTCTTTCTTTTGTTTTGCACTCCTGTCTGTCTATGCCCTGCTACTCCCTGAGTCTCTCTCCCTTACACCTTCCCCCCCATCTTACTTATCTTCGACTAGTCCTACCTCACCTTATGGATCATGCTCTACGTTCCCCCTTACCTCCTTCCATTCCAATCGTATTATGCAGTTAGCTGCTTGCACTTATGTAGATATGTAAAAATCTGAGTAATCTGACTGTACCTTGTTATGTATTTCCCACTGTATTGTGTGAACTATTATATAAATCTGTAGTGTTTTCCTTTTATGTATACTATGTGTGTCCCCCCAGGACGACCTTGCAAATGAGTATCTCAATGGTGTATTTCCTGGTTAAAAATAAAACTGAATTGAATTAAATTGAATTGAATTGAATTTGTGACTTTGTCTTTAGTCTTGCCAGGTTTTGGCAGGACTACTACACTTCCAGAAGAGTACAGTCCGTAACCCCATACTCACTAATGAACCCAAACAACCAGTGGAGAATAGGCACCAGTTCAGATTCAAAAGTTTTATAAAAGCTGGATGGGAAGCCATCCGGGCTTGCAGCCTTAACCTTCAGAAGAGACCAGATAGTTCCCTAATTTCCTGTTCTGAGATGGGTCGAGTAAGGAAAGTTTGTTGGGCTAAATCAAGTGAGGGGAGAGGGGTGACACCTAGGTAATCCTCGATCTCACCATCTGTGGGACCGGTCTCAGGAGGACTATAGAGCTGTCTGTAATACTGCTTGAATTCTTTAGCAATTTCTCTGGGAGTTGTTAAAGAGAGGAAAGGGAGGCAACAAGGTGTGATTCCTCTTGCTTCCGAAGTCTCATTGCTAAAAGATGGCTTGCCTTGTTGCCTTGTTCTATGTACTTAGCCTGAGTTTTAAAAAGAGCATGCTCTGCTTTTTCCTTCAGAATCTCCGCATATTGATTTCTAAGAGATACCAAATGTAGCATATCGTCCTCAGGAGGGGAGTCTGTCAAGGATAACTCAAGACGTCTAATAGCTTCAAGAAGGGATTTAGACGTTGCTTCCTGCTTGTGCCTCTTAGTGGCTGAGATCCCAACGAACTCCCTTCTGAGCACACATTTTAAAGAACTCCATATCTGGTCAAAAACTGGGATAGATCCCTCGTTGGTTACCATAAACTGATTTATGAGGTCTTTAACCCGAAACACTGTCTCTTCTTGAGTGAGTAACTGCAAGTTCAATTTCCATATAGTGTCTTTTTGGATATCCTGAACCAAGTTGCCTTCAAACCAAATAAGGGAGTGACTGGATAGGATTCTAAGTGTTATACCACAGCCCAGCAAACTAGAGAGTACATTTTGGCTTGCCACAAAGAAATCAATACGGGAGAGGGATTTGTGCAATGGAGAGTAAAATGTATATGCATGGGTATGGGGATTAAGGAGACGCCAGGGATCGCTTAACTCATAAGTCTTTAGAAGGTCATGAAGTGACCGCTGAGCTGGAGAGGTGTTGGGACCTCATGAGGAGGATCTGTCTAGGGTGGAATCATAAACCAGGTTCCAGTGCCCTGCCAGAATAATGGGCAGGTTACTAAAGAGAGCCAGAGTAGGAGAAAGGTAAGTGAAACATTCTGGAGAGTCCCTATTCGGGCCATATACCATGCCTATTAGCAGTTCTCTGTGATCTAAAATACCCCTGAGAAGGATGAACCTACCCTGTGGGTCAACAACCTGTTGCAACTCTAGGAAGTTTTTCTCCCTAGCAAAGAGAATCGCCACTCCACTCTTCAAGGTGGAGGTCCCAGCTGCATAGACAGATCCAATAAAACCCCTATGGAATAGATTATTTTCAGCTTCTAATAAGTGCGTTTCCTGTAGGAATGCTATTTGGCAATGCATTAAGACCAAATGCTTCAGTATCTCGTGTCTCTTTACTCATGAATGATACATAGATACATAGACAGTGTCGGCAGATAAGGGCCTATGGCCCACCTAGTCTGCCCATTTGAGCTTGTAAGTTCAGTTTGTTTTCCTAGAAGTCTGTTTCCCCTTACCCCTGCCCTCTAGAATTCCTTTATGTCTATCCCATGCATTCTTAAATCCCGTGATTGTTTCAGCCCCCACCACTTCCTCTGGCAGGGTGTTCCACTTGTCCACCACCCGTTCTGTGAAGAAATTCTTTCTCATGTTTCCTCTGAATCGTCCTCCCTCCAACTTCATCCCATGCCCTCGAGTCCTGAAACATCTTTTTCGCTTAAAAATAGTGTTTTCCTGCACCCTGTTCCTCCCTGTAAGATACTTGTATGTCTCTATCATATCCCCTCTCTCCCTCCTCTCCTCCAGGAGTACATGTTCAGTTCCTTCAACCTGACTTCATAGGACTTGTGATGCAACCCATGCACCATCTTTGTTGCCCTCCTCTGAACCTTCTCTACCCTGTCTATGTCCTTACGTAGGTATGGTCTCCAGAACTGTACACTGTACTCCAGGTGGGGCCTCACTAGTGTCTTGTATAGCGGAATTATGACCTCCCTTTTCCTGCTGGTGATGCCCCTGCCTATACATCCCAGCATCCTATTTGCTTTACCTGATGCCTTGTCACACTGTTTCACCTTGAGGTCATCAGAGATGACAACCCCAAGATCCCTTTCCTGCTTGGTGCATGCTATATCCTCACCCCCCAACTGATATATTGTGCCAGGGTTTTTGTGCCCCATATGCATTATCTTGCACTTCTTTGCATTGAATTTCAACTGCCAAACCCTTGACCATTCTTCAAGTTTCTGCAGGTCCCTTCTCATTCTGTCTACACCCTCTGGTGTGTCTACTCTGTTACAGAGCTTTGTGTCATCAGCGAACAGTGAAATTCTGCCTTCTAGGTCCTGCGCAATGTCACTGATGAAGATATTGAATAGTACCGGTCCCAGCACTGATCCCTGTGGTACCCCACTGGTCACTCTTCCCTCTGTGGAGTGACAGCCATTTACCACCACTCTCTATGTCCTGCTGCCCAGCCAGTTACCTACCCACCACACTACTGTCCTGCCCACACCCATATTCCCCAGTTTGTGCAATAGTCTTCTATGTGGCACAGTGTCAAAGGCCTTGCTGAAGTCCAGATAGGCCATGTCCACTGCCCTCCCCTGATCCACCTCCCTAGTCACCCAGTCAAAAAATTCAATGAGGTTGGTCTGACATGACCTCCCCCTGGTGAAACCATGCTGCCTTGGGTCCTGTAGTCCATTGACAACCAGATGTTCCACCAATCTCTCCTTCAATAGTGCTTCCATGATCTTTCCCACTACCGAGGTGAGGCTGACTGGTCTGTAGTTCATTGCTTCCTCTTTGTTCCCACTTTTGTATAAGGGGACTACATCTGCTGTCCTCCAGTCTTTGGGTACCTCCCCTGTTTCCAGTGATTGGCTGAACAGGATAGCCAGAGGTTCAGCCACCACCTCTCTTAGTTCTTTAAGGACCCTGGGGTGCACCCCATCTGGCCCCATTGCTTTATCAGCTCTTATTACTTCCAGTTCCTTCAGGACCCTTTCTTGTGTAAAGGGAATGGGTACTCTTAATGTTTCAACAGACAATTTACATGCTTAAAATTCAGTATGGTAGACATTTCTACAGGTGGTGGTAACAACAGGTTATGCCAGCTACATGGTAGGCTGAGTATGGCTCTCACATATTCCCCCCAACCCCCATACTCCCCCCACAACTCCCTCCCTACTTTGAGAAATAAACAGATGGAATGAGCCAAAACAAACATCCCCATACCCCCCTATAGCTTGAACAATTAACTCTTGTATGCAAATACTACCGATCAGTAAGTGGACACACTTCTCCCCCAGTCCTAACGACTGCCTTCCAAATGCCACTCTTGGCATAATGATGACCATGTTATCCACCAGTTACTCCTGCCCTCCCTCACAAAATTAAAAAGCAGATCCGAGGGAAAGACAGGTTATGGAAAACTGCAGGGAAATCTTTAAGATCAGAAGATTGGGAAAAATATAAAAAAGCTAGAAATTCACTAAGACTCCAAATAAGGAAAGCTAAACAAAAACATTATGAAACCAAGACAAAAGAGACTACTGATGCAAAAATTTTTTTGGACTCTGATAAAATCTTTTGACTTTTCAGTAAACTTAAAATCTTCAGTTCAAATGATAAGTAGGGGTATCCTCCAGCCCATCAGACAATCTGCAAATATTTTAAATAATTATTTTGTAGAATTGCCAGATTTAAATATTCCACAGTCTATTTTAGGGAAAAATAATATTACAAAAACTGATGTACCCAAATTTAGATTTAAATACTTCTCATGTAAACAGATTAAGGAGGAAACAAGAAAACTTAAAACAAAAAAAGCCTTTGGCCTGGACCATATAGAAAATTGTTTTCTTAAGGATTCCCTGCAGGTTATTGCCCCAGTATTAACTAAACTTTTCAACTGGAGTTTAAGGGAAGGAATTTTTCCTTGTACATGGAAAAACGCAAAGATTATTCCCATTTATAAAGGAGAAGGGGATATTTTTGTGCCTACAAATTATAGGCCTATTGCTCTATTATCAGGTCTTTCTAAGGTTATGGAGAAACTGGTTCAGAAACAACTTATTGATTATCTGGAGCAGTATTCCTTATTAACAAAATATCAATCGGGATTTTGTAGGGGATTTTCCACGGGCACCGCGCTCTCCGACATGGTAGATATTATTGCTTCTAAATTAGAGGATGACCTGTCGGTGGGTGCGGTGTTCGAAGATTTATTTAAGACCTTTGATACAGTGGTCCATGACCTGTTGGGGGAATGTTTAGAAGAGATAGGAATAGGGGAAAATCCACTAAAATGGTTCAGGTCCTACTTGGGAAGTAGAACTCAACAAATGTATATTGATGGTATAATTTCAGATAAAGCCCTGGTAAAGCGAGGAGTGCCCCAGGGCTCAATTTTAGGGCCAACTCTTTTTCTTATATACATAAACCAGTTAGTTGATAATGTAAAAACTCTAGCATCCGTTTATATGCAGATGACACTATCCTGATCTCTGGTGGAAAGACTCCATGGCTCATGGAAGTGAACCTGCAGGAAGACTTTGCTAGGCTTTGCACATGGCTATCAGACTAGGGGTTAATAGTAAATAGTAAAAAAACAAAACTTATGATATTTCAAAATGAGGAAACGATTTGAATAAAAGAAATAAACAATACAAATTAAAACATTACAAAATTAAATATTTTTTTTTTATACTTCCTTTATTATGGTAGGCCTGAAAGGGCTTAAGAGATCATGTCCATACAGATAGATCATACATCTATTACATAGGTACATAAAACATATCTTGGTGACATCATAGTGCATACCTACACATTAGCTTTTTACTGAATAAAAGCATATGATGATCTGGCTAAAATAAACTACATGTTCTCAAAGATCTGTCAAACAGCACTGCAAATGTTCTTATCTATTACTACTCGATGGAGATATTAACAGATTGTACAATGCACTGAATAAAATAGTAGAAAAATATATTTCCTTTCTTATTTTTATAAATTCTTGATATGAGAGAGAGAGAGAAGGGAGAGGGGGCCCAGCTATGCCTAATTAGGCATCTAAATGCAAATGAGGCTCATACAAGAGCCATCTAGTCCACCTGTTTTGGTACAAGCAGGTTTGTTGGCAAAGGCTGAATGTAATCCTCTCCATTAATTGAATATTGTCTACTATGTCTGTCCAATCTGCTACGAGGAGGGGAGCTCTCTGTGCCCATTTCTTAGTAATGGCCTTCAAAACAGCTATCATAAGAACTGACCATAAGTATGTTGCCTCTCTTCCCCGTATCTCCTTTGGTCTAAGACCTAAAACTAGATGTTCAGGGCCCATGGGGGATTGAAACGGGAAAGTTTCCTGGAGATGGTGTTCTATATTTGTCCAGTACTCCTTAAGTATCTGACATGTCCAGAAAATATGGGCCTGTGAAGCTGGGGCGAACTCACGTCCCCTCCAGCAGTTTGAACCAACTGTTGGTGCATAGTGCACCACCTGTGCAGGAACTCGGAAGTACCTAGTTCTCAGCTTCCAGCCATATTCCCTCCAGAGAGGGGTCCCTGTTGTCCTCCATGTAGTGTGCCACACTCCTGCCCACTGTTTCTCTGAAAGAGTGATCCCCAGGTCCATTTCCCACTTAAGTTTCAGTTTTTCAATAGGAAGGGTCAGATCTGTTAAATACCTTTGATACAATAGGGATATGGCTCCTCTCCCACCCCCTGAAAACCAAATACCATGGAAAGGGGGGTCCTCCACCTCCACCTGCAGCCAGGTGTATGTCTTCTGAACGGTAAGGACATAGTCTCTGATCTGGTAGAATCTTAGATTATCTCGTGGGAGAAGCCCAAATGTCTGCCTGGCTGCCTCAAAAGAAATAGGGTTATCTGCTGATAAAATCTGATAAGGAGAGTGAAATCCTTTCCTGGCCCACTGTTTAAACCATGAATCCAAGGTGGCAGCTGGGAAGAGGGGGTCATAAGCCCACCATCGAAATTTCCACAATTTATTTCTTATGTGACCACGGGTTATGCCTCTTCTCCATCCCTCCAGGACAGTCCTAGTCCCTGCATAACAAGACTCAGGTGACCCGACATCATCATGGAATAGGATAGCAGGAAGGGGAGGGTCAGCCTCAACTGCTAAATCCATTCTCTTCCAATGAGAATCAAAGTCAGCACTGCCCCAGAGGAGAGCCATCCACATTTGGGCCGCAGCCCAATAGCCCTGTAAGTTAGGGAAAGCTAGACCACCATGGCCCATGGGCCATACATAGGGCCTCTACAAATCCTAGGATGGTTTTTGTCCCAAACAACTCTGAAAAACATGTCCTGCCATATGTTTAACTCTCTTTGAGAGACCTGACAGGGTATGCATTGAAATAAGTAAAGTAACCTTGGCAGGGCATTCATCTTCAATGCCTGTGTCTTAGAATATATAGATAAGGGCAGGAGAGTCCATCTCTGGACATCCATCCTTAATTGGGTAATCAAAGGGGGATAATTAAGTTCCCAGAGCCTGTGGTTACTAATCCCAATCTTAATCCCTAGGTAGCTCATCTGATCTAGGTCTCACCTCATGGGATACCTGTTCCTTAAATCCGGGAAGGGGTAAAATTGCAACTAAGTATCTCTGTTTTAGAGCAGTTCAGTTTGTATCCTGAGAGGGAGGAGAATTCCTCCAACTGCTGAAACAAAGCAGGGATAGAGGAGTCAGGTTCTGTAAGGTACATAAGTACGTCGTCGGCATATACAGCCAGTTTATGCTCAAAGCCATTCAGTGTTATTCCCTTTATATTCCTATTCTCCCTGATAGACTGAGCAAGAGGTTCTAAACATAATGCAAACAGCAATGGTGATAAAGGGCACCCAATCTTGTACCTCTGCAGAGTTTCAAAGATCTAGAAATGTGGCCATTTGTATGAACATAGGCAGTTGGGGAGTGGTATAATTTGCTTTTTAATTGTATAAATTCTCTAGGGAATCCAAACCGGGAAAGGGTTGCCACCAGAAAGCTCCAGTCAACTCTATCAAATGCTTTTTCAGCGTCAAGACTCATTAATAGTGCTGAAGTAGTAGAGTTGTTGACATGGTTAGTAAAGTGGGTGGTTCGTCTTAGATTATCCTGAGCTTGCCTACCCGGGACAAATCCATTCTGATCTAATTGTATGAGATGGGGAAGATACTGTTGTATTCTTTTAGCCATAATGGATGAAAAGATCTTATAATCAGTATTTAAGAGGGAAATTGGGCAATAGGAAGCACATCTGGAGGGGTCCTATCCCGGCTTGGGTATCACCGAAATCAATGCTGTGGTCCAGGAAGGTGGAGCCATGCCCCTACCCCGCAAGACTGCAGAGAATACTCTCAAAACAACAGACTGGAGCAAGTCTCTAAAACATTTAAAAAATTCCCCTGGGAGCCTGTCAGTCCCGGGGCATTTCTCTGTCTTCAGGGCTCCCACTTTCACTTTAAGTTCCTCCGTCGTTATTGGGTGCATCAGCACTTTTGCCTGGTCTAGTGATAGGGTAGGTAATTTCAGGTTATGTAGGAAAGATTCAGTCTTCCCATCAGGTGGGAGGGTTCCTTTTTGATATAATTGTTCATAAAACTCCCGAAAAGTCTCAGCTATCTCAATTGTTTTATATACCGCTTTCTGATGTCCGGGGTGCCACACGTTTGTGATTGTGGCCCTCGTTCTTTGTGATCTCAATCTACTGGCTAGTAATCTAAGTGACCTTGGGCCACCCTCGTAGTATTTCTGCCTTAAAAATAACAATTTATGTTCTGCCTGATAATCTAGTATTTGGCCCAATTCCCCTTTAAGAGTCTTAAGTTGCTGTGCTACAGTTCTGGAGTATTTCTGTTTTTGCATTCCCTCTAATGTTTGGATTTACTCACTGAGGGTCTTCCGTCTCCTCTCTCTCTCTCTCTTCTTCCTTACAGCAAGCTGTATAAACTTCCCCAGGAGAACAGCCTTGGCCGTGTCCTATAAGGTGGCACATGACATTTCCTGTCCCTCATTTTCTGTTAAAAAACACTGATATGTGTCTATAATCAGATCCTTAACTGCCGTATCTTTAAGCAAGGAGACATTAAGTCTCCAGAAAGTGTTTCTTCTAAATCCTCCCAGATCCAAACTCATATAGAGTGGAGCATCATCTGAGAGGAGAAAGTCCCCTATCCAAGTATCTTGTACCCTAAAAATCTCGTCTCTAGGTAGCAAGAAGTAGTCCAATCTGGAATACATATTGTATGTGGCAGAAAAGTAGGTAAAGTCCCTTTGTTTCGGACGCTGGTAATGCCAAACATCTAAAATACCCAATTCTCCAAGCAACTTATGGACCTTCCTTGCCACCTGATGGGACTTTCTTGGGATCTGGGAAGTAGTGTCCAGGGCAGGATTCAAGGTCAAATTCAGGTCTCCTCCACATATCAAGACGCCCTCCGCCCACTCCTGGAGATGGAGGAAGAATGATCTATAGTCCTCATAAGGGGTATCTGGTGGGAAATACACAGAAGCAAGTGTTATTAATTGCCCCTCTAATTTGCCCTTCATGAAAGCATATCTACCCTCTCCATCCACCTTTTCTGCCAGTTTTTCAAAATAGGACTTATGTGGAATAAGTACCATACTACCTCTATGTCTACCCTTTTTATATGAGGAGGCCGACATCTCCCTAAACCCTAGCTTCAGGAATTTACTGTGCTCCCTCTCAGATAGATGTGTCTCCTGTAGAAGCACAAATTCTGCTGTCGACCTTTTAAGCTGAGCTAAAATCTTGCTGTGTTTAACTGGACTTGTAAGGCCATTTACATTATAGGTGCATACCACCGTGCCAAAATTAGCCATCATGTTTTAAAACAAAAGAGAAAAAAAAGTAACACAGCAGTTAAGACAGGCTCCCCAGATCTCCCTCTCAGGATCCTCCTCCCCCGAAAACAGTGCAGCGTGTCTCCATCCTTAAACAACATATTAACTATATAACAATCACCATTGCCAACTGGGCAAAAACCTTTATGGTTTACCATTAAATGACTTCCTAGGTAGAAGATCGAGGTTTATAGGACCTTTATCTGAACTCCCTTCCCCACTGTGGAAAGAGAATTAAGAGGGGGGATATATTTATGCTCTCCAAATGGAGGGCTCCCCCCTAGAGTTTCAGTGTTGTTAATTATTATTTAGCTCCTTGCAGTGAGTGTCAGCAGTTGAACCAACTAAAAATCGTGAGCCCAAACCACCCTTGACACTCCAAGTGAAAGGACACCCTGCCTATTCTGTAAGAGTGTTACTTAGTCAGGTTGTTTCTATCAGCAACATATAAAACTGTAGGCCAATCGACTTATGCATTATAAAATGATATAAACGTACTTTACTAAATCCTGGTCCCTGGCAAGGGAGTAATGGGTAACGCAGCCACCCCCCACCAGAGGGGCCATTAAGCAGACCTCATGAGGAGCTCCCATCCGCGCACAGGTCTGAGCAGGAAAGCCATAGAAATGAAGATGTTGCATGCCAATCAACTGATAGCCCCCATATTTGTGGAGTTGGTTAAATACTAGTTTAATTGTGGGAGACCTATCAAGCACAGTCATTGGCACATTTAGCAGTTTAAGGGACTGAACCTCAGCAACACTTCCCTAAATTGCCCCAAAGCCAAGCCCTGCAAATGGAGGGAAGCTAACTGCCCATAGTGAGGCCTAGCCCTGAGGACTTCCTCGAGGAGGTTACCAATAAAGGCCCTGTAAGTCCCCTGCAATCTAGCTGAAACCTTTGTTCTTTGTGCCCCACTGACCACTGCTTAAGTCAGATCACCCCATTAATATTTCCAAATTGTGTGGGGGAGATGAGAATTCTCGATATGGCTTCTCCACCCACACCCGGCAGACCCAAAAAACTCCCGGGCCCACTCGATCCCCCCAACGAGGGAGCCGTGCCCCCCCCCAACCATCAGACCACAGGCTATGAAGATACAGAATGGTATATTTTAAAAACTAGTACATCCTGACATTATGGAGTGTGTACAATTGAATATTTTGTCCTCTATTTTAAATGAGGTTACTCTCTGGAACCCTTTATAAAATCAGAGTTATTTTCAAGATATGTCCCTGTAAAGTTAAGCCTAAAGAGATCACAAGAAGCAAATGAGTGAAAGATACTACGCCTGAAAGCGCTCAGGTAATTTGGGAGTTTGCTTCTTCTATGGCAGTGTCCGTTTCTGGCGCAGTCTGTGTTGGCTCTTTATTCTGCCCTCTTGAGTGTTTCTTACTGCGTAGGGAGTCCCACAAGGCTGAAGCGGTCATGCTGGCCTTTGTGCCCTTTTAGTTCCACTGCAGGCCCAGTCTGTGGTCTCCAGCTGTCTGTGTTGTGGTAGATTGGCCTCCTCACCCTGGGGTTGTATGCCCACTGAAATCAAAAAGTCCCCTGCTGCTTGAAAATCTTGAAAACGTCTTATACCTTCAGCCAACTGAACCTTTAGGCATGCTGGATAGTCAACGAAAGCCCTGATATTCTGCTGCTGTAGCTGTTTAACCACTGTGAGTACTTTTTTCCTTTGGGAAAGCAACCGTGGAGTAAAATCGTGGTCCAAATACAGTCGAGTGTCCCCAAAGTGAATCACTTTTTTTGACCATGCTAACTGCAGAATCTCCTTCTTCACTCTGTAGTCCAGGAAAGCCAGAACTACAGAGCGTGGTTTCGCCTTGGGGTCCCGGGGTTTGGGGATCAGGGATCTATGGGCTCAAATTATGTTAAGAGCTTTGTCTGGAGGGAGATTAAGAATCTCATGGAGAAATGAGTCTATGAAAGCGGTCATTGCGCCAGTCTCAGTGCCCTCAGGGAGCCCATGAATCCGGAGGTTATTCCTTCTATTTCTGTTCTCTAGTTCTTCTAGGCATGCTTTGAGTTGTTGGGAGCGATGGTGTGAGTCCAGATGGGCTTTGTTATGTACAGTACATTAGTGGTGGCGGTATAATCTGTTAAGGTTTTCTCAATTTCCCCAACTCGTTTGGTTAATGTGGCAATTTCTGTACATTGGTCTGAGGCCTTAGCTTCTAATCACTGGAGTGTCTGGTTAATTTGTTTCAGGGTTTAGCAAAATTCTCTAGATGTGATTGTACACTCAGATTCCTCCCTTGGGGTTTCAATGCTTTGCCCAAGTGAGAGACTTGAGGATTCCTGGTCCCTCTCGGTGTCGACCAAAGACGGCATTTTCGAGCTTTTACTTGCTTGATTCATGGAATTATCCCTCCAGCAATGTTTCGGAGGCATCAGATAATCTGAGATTCGTCTTTTTTTTGACAGGATGATGGATTGAGGTTTAGATGCCCGTGGATTGTTATGTCGATTGGAGGCACTCATTGTTTAGGCTGCCATTAGGCGGGTGTCCCAACCGGAAGTCCCCTACAAAATGAAATATTGGCCCAGGTTTTGGAATATACATATCTTGGGGTATGGATTGATAACCAGCTAAAATTTGATTTCCATATAACCAATACAATATCAAAGATAAATAAAAAACTGGGGGCATTTAGGCAGTCTAGTTTTTGTATATGTAACCCCCCTGCAAATGAGGGTTCCCAAAAGTCTTCCAGGAGCTTGCTTGAATGCTCCAAGCCTGGATGGTGTTCGGCATCTAAGCCATTTATCTGTGAGTGCTTTTAGAGCATCTGGTACTGTCTCTTTAAGAGCTGCCTGCCTGCCTGCAGACATAATTAATTTGGATGGGGGTCTGTGTGTTTCCCTGCTTGAGTCCACTCGAGCTGCTGCCAAATCGCTCCGTTTCTGCCTTCACTAAGTGGGCAGAGTGAGCACTTTTCAAAGATATAACTGTTTGCCAGACATCATTTACAGTAATGCTCAAGAGGAATAGCAGCTGAGTGGATCAATCTAGCGTTTTAGTGTTTTTGGGCGTTAGACGCCATAACAGGCATGATTATTACGGGCAGTAATTAAACTTTTTGGATACCTTTTGAAAGAGTCACTAACTCATTATGAAACCTTGAGAATCTTTTAAAGCTAAGAGGGTGAGTGCACGTCTTTTGAAATTAATTAAAATAATTAATGTGCAATGTTTTATAACGCACTTAAACCTGAGGGTTAAAAACAGTTTTTTTGTGTATTTTCAGATTTGTTTAAAGTTTATTAAAATCAACAAATACTGAATCACGCTGGTTAGCTTCCCGAGGTATGCGTGTTATGGGGTATTTAAGTGGTCACACTTTAGTTACATTTTGGCACGGCTTTGAATTTGGGTGTACTTATAAATGAATACATGACAAAATCATTATTGTTTGTTAGGAAGAAGAGTGAGTTGGAATTTGAATTGCCCATGTGCCTGGAGGCATAGAAATATATATATTTTTTCAAGGTAGATACATGCATTTAAAGTTTATGTTCATTTAACAGTAATTATAAGAGAGTCAAGATTTACAAAATGTATTTTGTCTTTTATAATAGATGTATAAAAGAGCCCCGTGATCAAGCTCTTAGCAGCGAAACGTAGGGGCGTTGTTTTAATAAAGAAAACGCATTGAGAAGCCATAACAGACTCCGGATTTTGTTGTCTTTCAGAAGTTTACTACACCCTGTCGGAGTTTGAAAACATCTTTTCATAAGAGATCATCATTACCCAGATATTAGTGGATATCATTTAGAGTAATAACAAAAATACAGTTTGTCTTACCTGCTTTTCTTTGCAATCAGAACTATGTTTGCCTAGTCCCCCATTCTAGTTTTGAACTGCTGAACTGGACCAATCATTGTGGGGGGACCTTTGAAATGGAGCCTGCTGCTGGCAAATCAGAACTTGGACTCTCATTGTGGAGCCAGCCACCTATGTACTGTATGACCAATGCTTCTGGGAATTGTAGTTTGTACTCCGGCGCCTTTTTTCCACCAACAGGGGGAGTTTACTGTGAGTGACAGCCAAACCAGCTAACTGAACTGGGAGGAACTCAAAGAAAATGCCCGGCTTTGTCTACTGGAAAGATCAGATGAGTTGTGACTGTGAAGAGGGAAGGAGCTCCAGGCTCCTGCACTGTTGAGTTTTCACGCGGGAAGCTCGTGTGGGGCCCTGGAATTCGGCCTACAACTGTTTGTGAGTGCCAGTGTAGACTGAATCAGAGTTGTAAGGAGAAAGAAGCACCAGAAGTGAGGAAACCAGGCTCACCCTGTAGAAAACTGGAGAAACTGCTGAATTGCACTCGGTCTGTCAGGAACTGAATATGCTGTGTGTTCTCCCGGGTATTGTGCAGTAATTGCGATCGGGATAGAGAAGCAGCTTGCCTGGTATAGTACTTTCCTTTTACATATAAATGTGTGTAGTGCTTGTGGGGAATCGCATTTCAAATCCCCTGTACGGTGAATTGAGTGCCTGAAGCTGGATGTAAACCCCAGCTTAATCCAGACTACATCCATTTGCTCTGAACTGCCGTGGGGTCCAGTCACAAGGACCTTGTCCACATGGTCTGCTCCTCCTGGCAATCCAGGACAATCTACCTTCCATTCAGTTTCAGCATTGAATTTGTGAGTACAAATCAGGATAGCTCCCTGCCATCATCTAATTGCAAGTGTTCCATCTGATTACTTTTCCTTTCTTTCTTTCTTCACGAACTGAGCCTACCGGCTCTGGATTACAAAGTGGGTATTGTGCATGCATTTTCCATCCTCAGGGCCCCAATCAGCTGCACCAAATAGGCTAGCCCCTTATTGCCTGGGTACCCAGTAAGAGTGACATTTGGGACTCTGAAATATGTGCACAGTACTGTGATTATTAATGTGACTGAATCAATTAACCTGAATTCCCCCTGTCCTTGTTACTATCCCCTAAATAAATCAGATTTGGTTGTTTAGCAAAGTTACACTGCTTGAACTGTGTATCTGTGTTGAATTACTATACAGTGGTTATTGTATAACTGCATCTTACTTTACAGGGGGTCCCCAGAGTTAAGCTGATTGAACCAATCCTGGGGGTAAGTGTATATTGCTAGGGTACTGTGATTGATTTGTGTGGGCCACTAGTGGGAAGAAAGGGGGGTTTCAGTGACCCAGAGGGCTGCAACCAAGTCATATCAGACTGTCTTAACCGCGACCTCTGGGTGGACGCACCTGCCATCGGATCCAGGCCCCTCAACCTGTTAGTGGCAAATCAGGCAGGGGTAGTAGCCCTTGGGATAGCATCTCCTGGGGGTTACATCTTGGAGGCTCACCGCTGGGATTAGTGTCCTCTAGTGGTCACATTTACAAATTACTGTTAAAAAATAAATGGGTACCCTAACAGAAGTGGCTGTACACCAGCTGGTGAAGTGGTGTACTGGGGAGGAGATCGACCCCCAGAATGCTATACTTATCTTGGATATCCCACTGGGTACCAGTACGGACACTGTAGAGGGACTACTTTCCAAGGTTGAATGTTTACGAGACCCTGTGGTAGAGGGGCGACAGGCTGATCTGCTCACCCAAAGTTTCATGGCCCTAATAGAGTGTAAGGACCCTGTAGACATTTCTAAAGTGGCACAGACTGTAACCCCCGGGGAAACCCTCACTGTCTGGAGAGTGATAACCAAAGACAGTAAAGACCCCAAGGAGAATGAGCCTCTCCCATTATCTGAAACTTTTGAGGAGAAATTTGCTAAATTGTTGTTGGGGGAAGGGAAAACTTTGGAGGATTTAAAGAAACTATTAATGCCACCTGAGAACATTCCTCCACTAACACCCTCTTCCCCTCCAGCACCCGTTATTGCCCCTCCTTCTGTGCCAGTGCAAGCCCCCATGTCTGTACCTGCCAATAGTCATGACTCTTACCGCAGGTTGAGAATTTTCTCTGGCACCCTCCCCACCCCACAAGGGGAGGATGATTGGGAGACCTGGCTAGACTGTGTTGTCCCTTTGGTATTTGAGTGGCAGTGTGCAGAGGCTGAGAAACAGAAAGGAATCCTAGAGAGCTTGAGAGGTCCCACTCTGGAAGCCATTAAGTCTTTGAGGTCCACAAACCCTGAGGCATCTGCCTAAAAGTACCTAACTGCACTTGAATACAATTTTGGGAGTACTGAGTCGGGGAGAGCTTGATGTGGAAGTTTCAAGGTACAAAACAATGGCCTGGGGAAAGTTTAGCTGCATATGTTACTCATCTGGAAGGAGCGGTACAGAGGGCCTACCGGAAAGGGGGGGGGTAGCTGCCAGTGACTTAAACCATGTGAGGTTGGGGCACATATTGCAACATGCAAAGCACTCAAAATTGCAGCTCCTTCAGTTGAGGCTTCATGGCAGGAGCGGTAACCCACCGGATCATTGCAATTTGATGAAAGAAATCCGGGAAGTTGAGGAGGAGGAGGATTTCTCAGAGCCCCGAGTAGTTGTAGCTGCTACAACCTCTGCTCCAAGGGCAGGGTCAGCTGCTGACGGCCACGGATCACCGAAAACCCATGATGAAAGTCAAGGATTAAGTGCCTGCCAAACGGGAAGGGCTGTAAACACCCTGCATTGGGAGGAGTTGCTGAGGGGGATGAGGTAAGTAACAGACAGTCTCATCATGAAGGATACTCCTATGAGCACGGGCACTGACACTTGCCCGACTCCTTCTGCTATGGGGGTTGGGGTGCCCACCCAGGCACCTCATGTTGACAACAGTTTGAAACTTGATGCATTGACTATGGAAGTGAGGGAACTGAAAAGATGTCTCCAAATATCCAACCCACCGCTGGCTAAGGTGGCACCAAGCTTTTCTATTGATAGTACCAATTCCGCAGCACCCACAGTGATGCCTCAGTCACCCCAAACTTCAGCAGACATATTTTGCCATAATTGTGGGAAGGATGGGCACATGAAGAGGGAATGCCGGTCTCAGAAAGACTTAGAGAGAGTGGTGAAACGGCTACAAGGAGAACTTCGGAGAACAAGTCAGTGGTTAAGAGGTGCATGAAATGGTGCCAGTGAGGGTCCTAAAAATGCTAACTCACATCCTTCTGTGGCAAGGTCAGTTTCCCAGGCCCCTGCTACCACCTCTCCAGACTGGTCCAGAATAGTCGGTCCCTCCATGGAGACCACTGTAAAGGTGAATGGAGTGTCTACAAGAGCTGTATTAGACAGTGGCTCCCAAGTGACAATTATGTTCCAGGATTGGTATCAGAAGCATTTGTCAGACGTGCCCTTACAACCATTAGAAGGACTGCATGTATGGGGGTTAAGTGAGAAGACCTACCCTTACTCTGGGTATATCCAAATTTGGCTGTCTTTCCCCACCTCTGTGGTTGGAATGGCAGAGCAAGTAGAGACCCTGGCCTTAGTGGGTCCCCCTACTGGACTGTATGATGGGGTTCCTTTACTAATTGGGACTAATGCACATATGTTTGGATGGCTGGCAATCTTTTAGTTTAGTCTCTAATTACAAATTAAATGTAAACAAAACAATTGTTTTCCCTCTTAACCACAAGCTCCACAAGACGGATATCCTCGAAATGGGACTTGTCTGGAAACAGGATTCCCTTCGATATCTGGGTATTGAATTATCCAGACTTATGGGAAATACTATAAAATTGAATTTGGATTCTCTGCTACATGTGATAAAACAGGATCTCAGTAGGTGGGCCTCCCTCCCAATTTCCATTTGGGGAAGAGTTAACCTGCTCAAAATGAATGTATTTCCACGGCTTTTCTATCCCATCAATGCTTAATATTTGGCTTCCGGTATCGTGGTTTAAGAAGGTAAATAGTTTGTTTTTAGAGTTTGTCTGGGTGTACAAGACTCCTAGGATCACGTTCCACAAATTAGGTGCACCCAAGTTGAGAGGGGGCTTGCGTTTGCCTCACCTAGGGCTCTATTTCTGGGTGAGTCACATTAATAAATACCTGAGATGGACACTGCGCATATTAACGAGTTACACTCCACCATGGCTCAAAATAGAATGAGCCCAGATCTACGAATGTGGTTTAGCACCAGAAGCCCTCTTGCATATCAAGGAGAATCTCCTTCCCAGCAGATTAAAAAATACCCACATAGCATTGTCACTTAGAGTTCGCTCTCAACTATGTCATTTTCTCAAATATGATAACAAAAGAGACACAAATCAACCCCTGTTCGGAACCCCCAATTTTAAGATCGAAGATAAATGTATCCCCTCTAACTGGTTACCCCAATTGAAGGGTACCCCATTGAATTCCTTAATAGGGGATGATGACGCCTGGTTATCAGGCCAAAGTATAATGCAAAAGTTTAAGATCCCTACTAAACATTTTTTTAGAGTCATTCAAGTCAGACACCTGTTAATTAAAATGTTTGGGCAGAAGGTATGCCCATGTACAGGCCCTCCCTTAGTGCTTGATTTGACTCAATTGGTGGGCCAGCAGAAAGCTGTCTCCAAGATTTATGGCATTCTGTTTGATAGACTATATCCAGATTGCTACGGTTCGACTCGTTACCAGTCTTCTCACTTCCCTGGTTACAACATTAATTGGGCTGATCTTTGGTTTAATTGTCATAAATTCATAACGCAAGATAGATTAAGGATGATGCAAATGTATATTTTACACAATGTATATCTTTCCCCTGAAAAAATGTTAAAGTATGGTCTAACATCTTCTTCCCAATGTGTGAGATGTTTTGAACACGAGGGCTCCTTACTTCATATTTTTTGGACCTGTCCCAAAATAGTGCCTCTCTGGACTACCATTCGAAATAAGACTGATCCCATTTTGGGACTAGAGGACCTGTTTAAACCTGAAATATGCATCTTAGGTGATTTCTCAGGCATTAGTTTTCCCAATAGGATATATTATATGGCCTTGATATCCCAGTCACTTAAGAAAGTAGTTCTAAGACACTGGAAAGACCAATCTGAAATCATGTATGGGGAATGGTTATCTGTGCTCCTTGAGAATCTCAGAATGGAAAAGGCTATTGCAAGTTTAAATAATAGGTTGGAAAGGTTTAAGAAAATATGGGACCCCTTATATACGTTATTCCCGATCTAATGTTTCTCAGAGTGAGGACTTTAGTATCTGAGGTACTCTATTACCATTGTGATGTCTGTGCTGTGGGATTGGTAGGGAATAGGTTCAGATCAACGCTGTATTAGTGGGGTGGGGAATAGAGATGTGGGTGGGGAGGGGAAGGGAGGAGTTGACAGATCAAGATTATTGTATATTGTCAATGTATACTGTATCTGTACTGATAGATCTGTCATGTATGGTAAAACTATTAATAAACTTTAAATGGAAAAAAAATGTTTGGATGGCTGGCACAGTTGTGTTATGAAAAACAGGGGTCAAGGACTAATAGAGCTTTAAGAATTCCGGCCTTGATCAAGAAGGCCTATGAGGCACAGAGAAATGCTGACAAAGTGGAACCAGAGGAACCAGTTTGAGTTGTCTGGAAAAAAGATCCTGAATCTCTGATCCTGGCACCAAATGCCCAGTGTACCCTCCAAGGGGAAGTTCGTATCAGAAAGGATGTCAAGAATAAAATCCTCATGTTGGATGCACCAGGCGATGGGAAATTGTCGGAGCGACTGCTGGTCAAGCCTAGTATTTTGCCTGCTAGAGCCCATGCTTATGCCAGACGGGTAATGGTTCAAGTTCATAATGTGTCTGACAGAGAGATTTGAGTAAATAGAGGTTGCACCCTGGCTAATGTGCATTGTGCAGACACTGCAGTGCTACCCAGTAGCAAGAGTTTGGGGAAGAATGACAGAGTAACGCCTGACTTATTTGATTTCGGTGACTCCCCATTGCCAGCTGAATGGAAAGTGAGGATCAGTGAGAAGCTTGCCCAGAGAGACCAGGTGTTTTCCTTAAAAGAATGGGACATAGGATGTGTGCAAGGATCTGAGCACCACATCCGGCTGCATGATGAAAGGCCATTTCGTGAGAGGTCTCGATGCCTGGCCCCTGCTGACATAGATGATGTGAGACGGCATCTGCAAGAGATGCTAGCTGCTGGTGTAATACAAGAATCCAGAAGCCCCTATGCTTCCCCCCATTGTGGTACTGAGAAAAAAGAATGGGACAGTAAGAATGTGTGAGGATTATCTCACTTTAAACCGGCGGACTATCCCTGATCAGTGTATACAACGCCCAGCATTCAGGATGCTTTGGACTGCCTGAATGGTAGCAAGTGGTTCTCTGTGCTGGATCTTCGCAGTGGGCACTACCAGATCCTGATGGCCCCAGAAGACCATGAGAAGACAGCCTTTATCTGTCCGCCTGGCTTCTATGAATTCATGAGAATTCCTAGAGGGATTTCAGGTGCCCCAGCCATCTTTCAGCGACTGATGGAGTGTGCAGTGGGGGACATCAACTTACTAGAGTGCCTGGTTTACCTAGATGATGTTATTGTGTTTGGCAACTCACTGGAGGAACATGAGAGCAGATTTATTCAAGGTGTTGGACTGACTGGAAGACTTTGGCCTTAAACTGTCCATTGATAAGTGTAAATTCTTTCAAACATCAGTAATGTATGTGGGACACATAGTATCCACTGAGGGAATAGAGACCGACCCAAGTAAAGTTGAGGCCTTGACCACCTGACCACAGCCCAAAAATCTAAAAGAATTGCAAAGATTCCTGGGATTCTGTGGTTATTATCGATGTTTCATCAAGGACTATTCAAGAGTGATCCGCCCTTTATTTAACCTTACTCAAGGGTATCCACCAACCCACAAAAAATACAAAAAGTCAGCGTCCCTTGAGACTGAAAGAGTGTATTTTCATCCAAGTGAAGTATTTGGGGTGCGCTGGACTCCTGATTGTGAGACTGCTTTTCATGAGATCATATATCAACTTACCCATGCTCCAGTGCTGGCCTATGCCGATCCAACAACACCTTATGTCCTTGCACACTGATGTTAGCTTGCAAGGGTTGGGGGCTCTGTTGTACCAAGAGCACGAGAATGGTCTGAGACCAGTGGCCTTTGCCAGCAGAAGCCTGACTCCTTCCGAAAAGAACTATCCTGTACACAAGTTAGAGTTCCTAGCTTTGAAGTGGGCCATTGTTGATCAATTCTATGAGTACTTGTATGGGGCTAAGATACTAGTAAAGACTGACAATAATCCTTTGACCTACGTGCAGACTTCAGATAAGTTGGATGCCACTGGTCATAGGTGTCTCTCTGCCTTATCTACCTACGACTATGCAGTTGAATACAGAGCAGGCCTGAACCACATAGATGCTGATGCTCTCTCCCGGATGCCTGTTCCCCAGAATGACTGTGTCAGACTGTCAGAACCTGATATTAGAGCACTCTGCCAGAAGTTTGACAGGGAGGAACAAATGTCCACGGACGCAGTGGACTGTATGGTGAATTGTTTGGGACCCTCTGAGAATTGCATACCTGCTGCTTATTGCCACTTTTCTGCGATAGACATTAGTGCACTGCCTCAGCTGGACAATGACAGTATTCGACGGGCTCAATCCCAAGATCTCATGATCAAATCAGCTTTAGAAGCCCTCTATGCAAGGAAAGATGTGTCCAAATTACGTTCCTTTGATTTGAGAACTGTATTGTTATACAAAGAAGGTCCTAAGTTGAAACTGATCAATAGACTGTTATGCAGAGAAACAGTAGACAGAGGGGGGCAAGTAGACAAACAACAACAACTAGTGCTTCCCACTGCCTTTCGAGATTCAGTACTGAGGTCCTTACATAATCACATGGGGCACCTTGGTATAGACAGAACACTTGACTTGGTGAGATCCAGATTCTATTGGCCTAAGATTGGGGCTGAAGTGGAGCAACACATTTGAACTTGTAGTTGCTGCTTACGGAGGAAAGCTTTGTCCCAGAGGGCTGCCCCCCTTGTTAACATCACCACCAGTGCACCCATGGAGCTGGTCTGTATTGATTTCCTGAGTTTGGAGTCAGATCAAAGAAATATTAGTAATGTGCTGGTGGTCACTGACCATTTTACGAGATATGCCCAAGCTTTCCCCACCAAGGACCAGAAGGCATCCACTGTGGCAAAAGTACTTTAGAAAACTTTTTTGTTCACTATGGGGCTCCAAGAATCCATTCTGATCAAGGGAGAGACTTTGAGAGTCGTCTGATCAAAGAGATGCTTCTTTGTGGGCGGAAAGTCCAGAACCACCCCTTACTACCCTCAGGGGGACCCACAGCCTGAACGTTTCAACCGCACTTTGCTAGATATGCTAGGCACCCTCCACCCAAAGGACAAGCCTAGATGGAGCCAACAAATTAGCACCCTGGTACATGCCTACAACTGCACCAAAAGTGATGCCACTGGGTTCTCCCCCTACCGCCTGATGTTTGGAAGAGAAGCTCGACTACCGGTAGATGTGTGCTTTGGGGTCTCGCCTGATGGGGTTCGAGCTGACAACTATTTACAGTATGTGCAAAGTTAAAGGCCCAGCTAAATCATGCATTACAACTGGCTCAAACCATGGCTGCCAAAAGAAATCTGGCCAACAAAGAAAGGTATGATAAAAAGGTGAAAGCACAGGAACTCCAGGAGGGAGATCGAGTATTGCTAAGAAATCTGGGACTACATGGCAAACACAAGATTGCTGACAGTTGGCACCATCTCCCTCCCATTGTAGTGGGCAAACTAGATGATCTGTCTGTGTACAAAGTAAGGCCTGAGAATAATTCAAAAGATGTTAAAACAATGCATAGAAATCATTTACTGCCCATTGGACAAATCTTGATTGAGTCTGAGCCCCCAGAAAATGCCCCTTCTGGACCAGTGACTAGAGCTGCTGCTAAGAAAAAATCAAGAAAGTCTACACCTTCAGAAGCTGAGTTAAAGTGTTCCCCTCCACAAATCCCAGTTGAGCATGATTGTCAGTCCATATCAGAGGAAAGTGAGTGTGACTTTGAATACTACCCTTCTTACAAACTGAGTCAATTGTTTCGGGGCAATCCCCTAGTCAATACTGGAGATGAAGCTGGGCCTTCTGGACTGTCTAAGCCCCCAGCTTTGTCCCTGGAGCCAATGCTCCCAGAAAGTGAAGTGCAAAGCATCAAGTCAGATGATATGGAATCATTGTGTATGGCTGAACTGTTTGAGCTTTCAGGGAAGAAAATGATGGACTGGAACAGACTGGTGATACACCAGAACAAGAAGAGTATTTTGAGTGCCTTGACAGTCCACTGCCAGTGTCCGAAAGCTCTCCATGTGAGCCAAGTGTTGTGGACTCAGAGATTGTAACTTCTGGAGCTGAAAGTGCCCTAAGTTCTAGCCTCTCTACCCTAATGGAGACTCCCCTGACAAGTGAGGACAATGTTGTAAATGAGGCTCAGAGTGCAGAGACTGTAACAGTTCCCCCTAGAAAGACTGGTCAAGCTGTAAAGTCTGTGGTGCACCTCAGTTATGATTCCCCTGGAAGGCCGGTGAACTTGCCTCTCAATGTTGTCCATAAAGGAGTGTATGTGTCCCCGAGCTCCTTGCCCAAACTGAACATCAGTGCTAACTCCAAGTTACTTGTGTTGCCCTCTAGGTATGGTGCCCCTGCCCCATCCAGCCCCAAGGTAGCTGATAGGGAGGGCCCCCTCTCTTCAGGTTTCATGTACAAGAGGTAATAACCTGAGTTTTGGTACAATGTGTGTGTAATACTGTGTAAAGAGTGATGTACTGCAAAGTTTCAGAAATGAGTTCCTGGAAAAGTGATATATTGACTGATGATTACATGTATGAGCCTAATGTCATCCTGATGCAAATGTATACGGTTGCAATTGAAACTTATGGGGGTACTTGCTTGATGCAGATGCCAAGCTTTTTCCAGGCCGGGAAGGGTGTAACCCACCTGCAAATGGGTGTTCCCAAAAGTCTTCCAGGAGCTTGCTTGAATGCTCCAAGCCTGGATGGTGTTCGGCATCTAAGCCGTTTATCTGTGAGTGCTTTTAGAACCTCTAGTACTGTCTCTTTAAGAGCTGTCTGCCTGCAGACATAATTAATTTGGATGGGGGTCTGTGTGTTTCCCTGCTTGAGTCCCACTCGAGTTGCTGCCAAATTGCTCCGTTTCTGCCTTCACTAAGTGGGCAGAGTGAGCACTTTTCAAAGATATAACTGTTTGCCAGACATCATTTAGAGTAATAACGAAAATACAGTTTGTCTAACCTGCTTTTCTTTGCAATCAGAACTGTGTTTGCTTAGTCTCCCATTCTAGTTTTGAACTGCTGAACTGGACCAATCATTGTGGGGAGACCTTTGAAATGGAGCCTGCTGCTGGCAAATCAGAATTTGGACTCTCATTGTGGAGCTAGCCACCTATCTACTGTATGGCCAATGCTTCTGGGAATTGTAGTTTGGACTCTGGCGCCTTTTTTCCACCAACAGGGGGAGTTTACTGTGAGTGACAGCCAAACCAGCCAACTGAACTGGGAGGAACTCAAAGGAAATGCCCGGCTCTGTCTACTGGAAAGATCAGATGAGTTGTGACTGTGAAGAGGGAAGGAGCTCCAGCTCCTGCGCTGTTGAGTTTTCACGCGGAAAGCTCGTGTGGGGCCCTGAAGTTCGGCCTACAACTGTTTGTGAGTGCCAGTGTGGACTGAATCAGAGTTGTAAGGAGAAAGAAGCACCAGAAGTGAGGAAACCAGGCTCACCCTGTAGAAGACTGGAGAAATTGCTGAATCACGCTCGGTCTGTCAGGAACTGAATATGCTGTGTGTTCTCCGGGTATTGTGCAGTAATTGTGATCGGGACAGAGAAGCAGCCTGCCTGGTATAGTACTTTCCTTTTACATATACATGTGTGTAGTGCTTGTGGGGAATCGCGTTTCAAATCCCCTGTACAGTGAATTGAGTGCCTGAAGCTGGAAGTAAACCCCAGCTTAATCCAGACCACATCCATTTGCTCTGAACTGCCGTGGGGTCCAGTCACAAGGACCTTGTCCACAAGGTCTGCTCCTCCTGGCAATCCAGGACAATCTGCCTTCCATTCAGTTTCAGCATTGAATTTGTGAGTACAAATCAGGGTAGCTCCCTGCCATCATCTAATTGCAAGTGTTCCATCTGATGACTTTTCCTTTCTTTCTTCGTGAACTGAGCCTACTGGCTCCGGATTACAAAGTGGATATTGTGCATGCATTTTCCATCCTCAGGGCCCCAACCAGCTGCACCAAATAGGCTAGTCTCTTATTGCATGGGTATCCAGTAAGAGTGACATTTGGGACATTTGGGACTCTGAAATATGTGCACAGTACTGTGATTATTAATGTGACTGAATCAATTAACCTGATTTCCCCCTGTCCTTGTTACTATCCCCTAAATAAATCAGATTTGGTTGTTTAGCAAAATTACACTGCTTGAACTGTGTGTCTATGTTGAATTACTATACAGTGATTATTGTATAACTGCATCTTACTTTTCAGGGGGTCCCCAGAGTCAAGCTGATTGAACCAATCCTGGGGGTAAGTGTATATTGCAAGGGTACTGTGATTAATTTGTGTGGGCCACTAGTGGGAAGAAAGGGGGGTTGCAATGACCCAGAGGGCTGCAACCAAGTCATATCAGACTGTCTTAACCCCGACCTCTGGGTGGAGGCACCCGCCATCAGATCCAGGCCCCTCAACCTGTTAGTGGCAAATCAGGCAGGGGTAGTAGCCCTTGGGATAGCGCCCCCTGGGGGTTACATATAAACAGATTAATGAGGGAGATAATAATAAACCAACTTATTCTTCCTGTGCTAGAGTATGGCAGCCATGTGTACGGCCTAGCTACAAAGGGTTTATTGTCAAAAATTGATGTAATGTATAATCGCTTGACTTGATTTGTATTAAGAAAGGATTATCATGAACATCATTGCAAATTACAAAAGGAATTGGGTTGGTTGACACAGGAAAATAAAAGGAAGTTAGTCTGGGCAAAACAGATATATAAAGTTGTAAATACAAATCAGCCAACGTACCTTTACGAAATATTAGAAAAAAAACACATGTCTATAACATGAGAGGCTCAAACACTAGAAGTTTTGAGTTCCCTAAACTTAAGAATAAGTATAGTTACATGCAATTTCCCATAATCATGAACAGATTATGGAGTTCCTTAAAATTAATTACAGGAAAACAGTATGAAAGCATTAAGGTGTTTTTATCTACTTTAAAAATTGAACTAAAGACAAAATGTGAGTGCTATGGAGAAAATCCTTTGTCTGATTAGAGTGCTTTTATAAAATTGGACCATAGGATTTAATTTAATATTTGCTATCTGTTTGTTAGGTATAAAATGTCATGTGACACTGAAATTATGTTATTTATATTGTATATTATGTTGCTTTGTTAAATGTTGTTATTTGTAAACGTCTATGTTTAACAAACAAAAATTTTTAAATAACAGGACCATCTTGCAAATAGGACATTTCGTCCTAATGATGTGAAAATTGACCATCTACTATCCTGTATAAAAATAAAGGTTTTTACTACTACTTACTACTTACTCACTACCCTCCCATACAAGAGTAACAATTAACTTTAATTAGGCTATATTAACTATCTACTTACTATACTATATTAAGGCTATACTAATTATATCAGCTAATACTATCGAAAACAGCCAAACTAGATGAAATATAACCTATTTGAATGTAGGGTCCACATAAAGGGAAGAGTCTGATGCCCCACCACTGGAAACAAATGATCCCCTATTGTGGGGGTGCAGGTGATATTCTCACAAGTACTTCTGAAACAAGGAAAAAAATATACTGGTGGTGTATGCAACAAGTACATAACTAATAAATGACAGCTTGTCCATCTGGTGCAGCCAAAACAGATGCAAAATAAAAGGCTCTGCATTAGTACTCAGGAACCCTTGCTCTGTACCTTAAAGAGCTGCAACCTTGCAGTGCCACAATGTGGCCACATGATGTCACCCTTGTATTGAGAAGATAGACTGACCCTCATTTAAAAAGGTCCGGGAACATGGATTTGCAATTTTCAGTGGCAGCTTCCGAGGTATCGAAGGACTTGCGCTGCCCATCCTTGGACACTTGTAGAGTTGCTGGGTAACGAACCCTGAACTTGATACCAGCAGATATGAGCTTGCTGACGATGGGGTGAAGAGCTGACCTTTTTTGGCGCATGGAGTGCGGTAGGTCTCGCGCAACCCATATCCTTTTACCTGCCCACTGAATTTCTTTGTTGTCCTTTAGCTGGTTCAGGACATGTTGTTTGTCCAGGAAGTTAAGCATCTTAAATAGAAAAGGTCTGGGCGGGGAGACGGGCGGGGGCATAGGCTTCAGGGAATGGTGCACCCACTCGATGACATAGGTTGGGTCATTAGACGAAGGCCCCACTAGTTTCTCACACAACTTCCGAGCAAACACGATGGCTGTGGCACCTTCCTCCTCTTCTGGCAAACCCAGAACAAACAAGTAGTTGCACCGCAAGCGCCTCTCCAGGTCTTCCAGCTTCTCTTCTGTCCTCTTGAGCCTCTCTCGCAGGGTGACAACCTCCAGCTCCAGCTTATGCCTCCAGTCATCCATGGATGAGATATGGGCCTCATTATCTGTGGTGCAGGTGGCCAGCTGGTCAAGAAAAGTTCACATGTTGTGGAATTCGGATGCCAGCATTAGAAAAGTGTCTTTCATCGGAGTAAGCTCCTCTATAACCTTTTTTTCAGTAAGCACATCTTGAGCTAGGGAATGTGGGTCTGGCTGTCCTCCATGTGCATTGGCCTGCTTGGATGCCTTGTCTTTTGTCAGCTGGGTGTGCTTCAGCGACAATTTATCCATTTCCGTGTCCATAGATGGCAGATAATATGCAGATAGAAATAGATTTTGGAAAAACCGCAATGCCTAAGAAGCCTTATCCCGAGCTCAGGTTCCGGTAGGTGGGGTTTATTAAGGAAGTATGAGCGGTTATAGTGAGGAAGTCACTATCTTGAGCATCCTAGCAGGCAGCCATCATGCTGGAAGTCAAGAGAATGTCAAAGTTGTAGAAAACTATTCTTGCCATTGCTGTGCCATTAAGTATCAGTATGACAGCAATTGCAGAATAACAATGTTCCCCTATCACTGCATTGCCTGCAACCCCACCATAGAAACCCATAGTGCACATTGATGCACATGTCATGGCGGTACTTGTTATTGTTCAACTGTGAGATGAGCTGCCCATGCCCTTGTCCAACTGACGAGTGACAGCTATTCAAGCACTACTGAGCTGCAGTACTTGCATCAATGTGAGTAATGCAAGCCACTTCATAAGCACATGTCTAGCTTCATCTCCCACCACCCCCATGGACAGTAGCAAGTGTTGGTAATACTGAAATACAGTGACATGAGGGTCTAGTATGGTTGCCCGTCATTCCTTTTCCCGACTCTGTATTTCTCGCTATCTGTTTCCCGTAATTGAGTTTGCTGATGCGATGTTTTGCCCCAACATTGTTTGATCGAAATTGTACTCCTGTCCTAGAGTGGTTTGAAGATAACTATATTTATGGCCGCATCAGAAGACAGATGTGAAATAACACTACAGTTAGAGCCCCACCACTGTACCCACCTCAGTTCTGGTCTGTGTACGACCAAACTGTCCATGCTATGCCACGAACACAAAATAACGTGGACGCCTGGCATCATAGACTGGGCACTCTTGTAGGGACCAGTCATGTTGGACTACTATGATTTATTGAGGAACTGAGAAATGAGCAGCTGGTTACTGAGTCCAACACTGAAAAAATTAAAAGGGGCATGCCGAAGTCACCATTGAAAAAGAAATACTTGAAGCGGGAGGAAAACATAGTAAATATTATTGCTGACAGACATCAGCGTGTTGGCAAGAACTTTGTGAGAGGCATAGCATATAACATGGTGCTGTGATGCAGACCGACTAATTTTTAAGACTGTGGAATTTTAATTTAATAAAGTTTGATACTATGAATTTCAAAATGATGGGAGTTGAAATCAATGAACCGATGCAGATGGGATGCAGTAATAACTTGGTAAGCTGTTTTTTTATCCCTGAGTTCCTGTACTAATTGTAGTGATTTTAGTTTAACTGCTTAAATGACCCCAATTCACTCATTTTCGTTCCTTCAGTAATTGTGCTGATTAGAGTTTAAGTGTTGCAACTGTTCATTCTATTTCGTTCCCTGTTATGATTTGAGCTTAGTAATTGTGCTGCTACTATCCAAATTCGTTCCTTTTCGTTCATGCTAAGTGCTGTTTTGCAGCACTAGTCGGGAAACTGTCAATGGGAAATAATTTAGCGGGGAAAACAAATGACGGGAAAGTAGTGTCTGTAAACTTCATGTCGGGAAACCTTATGCCGGGCAACCGTACGGATCCCAGACATGATGGTACAGAAAACATTGAATATCCCACTGTCACAGCATGCCATACACTGTGGGCTTTGTCTTCTATGACAATTTGTTAATTGTGAATCGCAATAGTGAGTAAGTGGCCTTACCATACTAGTACCACCATGTAGTATTCTGCAGTAACCCTGTACCATGGCAGCTTATACATTTGATTATTTATGTATGATGTTTATTCAATGTGCACGCCATTGTTGAATACACTTAATTTTTAATAGTGTCATCCATACTGTAATTTCAATATGTTGTTACTCA
Source organism: Neoceratodus forsteri (assembly GCA_016271365.2). Taxonomy (NCBI): domain Eukaryota; kingdom Metazoa; phylum Chordata; order Ceratodontiformes; family Ceratodontidae; genus Neoceratodus; species Neoceratodus forsteri. Next base: position 745,358,047 of record CM057449.1, read on the forward strand.
GCAATAGCAATGTAGTAGAGAAAACAATAACCATAACGCAGTATCCTGAAAGGTAATGTCAAATGTTTATTTGTTTAGATTATATCATAATGTTGAACACTGAATAAAAAACACGTTACTGTGCATTTAACTGTGGTAACTTGTGGTGGTGCGTGCCCAAATACCTCCTTGCAATGCAAATTAAGTGAACAGCAGTGTTGTAACTGTGCAGGAACACAGAAAACAAATAAGAGGAACATCGACATAACAATCAAAGTCAACACGGCGTGTCTGATAAAACTGGAAAGTGTTCGTTGCCATAATAAACGCAGTGAAAGCAATGATTGATATCAGGAGTTACACCACATTGAAGAATTGCTGCTATACAAAGTCAGTATTTCCTACACTGTGATGACAAGGATGGGTGTCCACAATGACACTGAAAGACATAGGCCCTACCCTCATGATGGTAATATTTGTTCCAGCTTGAAATGAGTGTTGGCTGCTCCATCTTCATTGGGGTAGGTTTCACAAATCCTTGACAAGCGGCATGAAGGCAATGCCACATGAATGTTCCTGCTCAAATAGCCCCAACACCAGCATACCAGCTGGCGGTAGGTGGTGTAGCGGTACTTTCTGTAAAGAAAAGAAAGGAAAAGATGTTAATAGAAACATAGAACATAGAAACAGAAAGTGATGGCAGACCTTCTTGAAAGTTTCCACCGTTTTTGCCTCCACTGCCTCCTGTGGAAGGCAGTTCCATGGTTCAACCATTCTCACGGTGAAGAAGAACTTACGAACATACGAACATATGAAACTGCCAGCAGATACAGGCCATTCGGTCTATCTAGTCTGCTCGAGTGTGCAGCACTTCAGTCCATTAGACTGCAGCTGTCCCCCCCTTCCTCATATACCCTCCCCCCATCTCGTGCCCCCTCCCGGTTTGTACCCTTCCCTTGAATCTTCCCCACCTCCTCTTGAAGCCCCGAACACTCTGCAGCAATATGACTTCCTCTGGCAGAGTGTTCCACCCTGCCATCACCCTTTCTGTGAAATAGTGCTTCCTCCATTCCCTCTTGAACCTTCTCCTTCTGACTTCATAGAATGTCCCCTGGTTTCTCTTCCGCCCTTCAGACTCAACATAAACCTGGTGTCTACTCTGTTCAAACCCTTCAGGTACTTGAAGGTCTCAATCATATCCCCTCTCCCCCCCCCTTCTTTCCTCCAGGGAATACATATTGAGTTCTCTCAGTCTCTCCTCATATGGTCTGTCCCCCAACCCTAGGATAATTTTTGTTGTCCTGCACTGTACCCCCTCCAGTAGTTTGATGTCCCTTTTCAAGTAGGGGCACCAGGACTGCATGCAGTACTTTATGTGCAGTCTCACTAGGGACCTGTTCAGGGGCAAGATGACCTCCCCGCTCCTGGAAGTAATCCCCCTTGCTATGCAACCTAGCATCCCATTTGCCTTCACTGCTGCCTTCCTGCCCTGAGCAGAGTGGCTCATCTCCTTGGTTACCAGCACTCCCAACTTGCATGTGTTGCCTCTGAATCTGCCCCTTTCTAGCTTCATGTTGTGCCTTCTGATTCTTGAGTGATTTTTGATATGGAATAGGTCCTGGACCTGCACCTTGTTTATACCTTTTAGGAATCTGAAGGTCTCGATCATGTTTCCTCTGCTCCAGGGAGTACATGTTTAATTCACGCAGCCTCTTCTCATATGATTTGTTGTATAATCCATGAATCATTTTAGTAGCCCTCTGTGCTGTTTCCAGTCTGGTAATATCCTTCTTGAGGTGTGGTGTCCAGAACTGTACACTGTACTCCAGGTGTGGCCTCACCATTGATCTATAGAGTGGCAGGATGACCTCCTTTTTCCTCCTGGTAATCCCCCTGCTTATGCATCCCAACATACCATTTGCCCTCAGTGCTGCTCTTTTGCATTGCTTGGTCATTTTTAAGTCATCTGTTATAATTATTTCCAGATCCCTTTCCTATTTAAAGGCTGCTAGTTTTTCACTCCCTAGGTGTTAATCCACTCCTAGGTTAGTCCTTCTGAGGTGCATGATTTTGCATTTTTTAGTATTGAAGTTTAGTTGCCACGTGCATGACCACTTTTCTAGAGATTCCAGGGCAGCCCTCATCTTCTCCACTCCTCCTGGGGTGTCCACCCTGTTTCCTATCTTCGTGTCGTCTGCAAACAAACTTACCTTGCCCTCCAGTCCACCAGAAATGTCACTTATGAAGATATTGAATAGGACTGGGCCAAGCACTGAACCCTGTGGTACTCCACTAGCTATGTCTTTTTCCTCTGAGAGTGAGCCATTCACTAATGCCCTCTGGGTCCTACCAGTAAGCCAACTCCTTACCCAGTTTACCACCTGATGACTTACTCCCATGCTGTCTAATTTGTTTAGCAGCCTTCTTTGTGGGACCGAGTTGATAGTCTATCTGCAGATAGTGTTCCACTTGCAAACTGCATCTAAGTAGTGAGACATCCTTTGCTTCCCATTACTCATGCCGATAATTGAAAGTAATATTACCACTGACACTGCTCAATGCTCGGCTATAATGACAGAGTTACAGACAGTGACTGTGACAGTTTCATTATTAAAAAATACCATTTATTGACGACCACTTCAGTTTGTCACCAACAAGCATGCACCTGTTGTGGTGCTGAAAGTTTGCTTGATGCAGTTATATTGCACGACTACGGAAGGTTACAAAAGCATAGCACTTGTCAAACAATGCAGTCTGTTTTGTGCATATTGTCAACATGCAATGCCTTCTCATGTGGGGATGTGACAATGACATACCAAGTGGTGGTATGTTCATGGCCACGTGTGGGGTGGAATTATAAGTTGCACGAGAAGTGAAGCAACAAAGACATTGAATGGCTATCGCTGTTGCATTACCCAGTTTTTCTGACACACAGTTCTCTGTAACAGCAGAGCAGCACATCATTCATCAAGAGCAGATGTTGCATTAGTAACAGCAACATGTCAGACTGGTAAAGTGACAGGCACATCTTCAGCGGCATGGACCATACCACATTTGATTATCAATTGCTAACTCCATTGGCATATCCATGCAACAGGTACATGCACAATTGTTGCATTGAACAGATGGAAACATGTGCCTGCAATGCACACCAGAGTGCACATTTGTATCACATGTCCAGAGACAGAAGATGTGGTTGCACCATTGTGGAAGTGGAGCATGCAAAAAAAAGAGGGGTAAATGAGAGAAGTCATGGCCAAACACCTGAGCAGGAAATTATCAAGTGGTAAATTGTCTTGTGAAGGTGAAACCATGCCCCATGACATTACAATGGTTCCCACTACACTACCTGAATTACTGACCACGGTCCATGGTTTCTTTTTACATGTTATCCTTATGACAATTTCGGGACAGTAACTAAATAAAAACTGTTGCTAGATGCAGTTGTGAGGAAAGAATGTTATTGCATTGATCATGAAGAATCAGGAAGGGCACATTTTCATACAATGAGTTCAAGAGTCTCACACTTGTCTGTGGCATTCACCCAATGATTTCAGAAATCAATAGTGGTGCAGGACGGTGACTGATAGTAATTGGTCAACAGGAAGTAGAATGATAACAGTAAAGATGTATGTACTCAAAGATTCTGTGGGGAGGCATTCCCACCATTATATTGTTGGTGGTACTGGTAATATACTGTCTGGAGTACGTCCGGATCCAGAAAGACATTGTGGAAACCTGGGTTTAGAGTGATGCAGTCCAGCTCTCCATCTTATCTTCTGCACATCATCCTATCTATCTTCTGACAGCATAGGCACTCTAACTTATCCTCCATAATGTTGCAGTGACCACAGGCGCACCTACAACAAAAGGCACATAATTGTCACTATGAGGTTGCCGCTAATTTTATTTATTTATTTATTTATTTATTGAATAATTCAGAAAAACCTTTGAGTGAATAGCTCTTTACATAGGTTCCATGTCAAGATTTGCAACAACATAGATTACAAAATTGGAAGACAATCTGGTAATAGTTTTTCTAACAACATAGATTACAAAATTTGGAGGACAGTCAGGTAAACAAACAACAGTTTGAGGAATAAAGTGGTGGAGAACATATGTGACAATTGTGAGCGGTTAAACGGGCTGGTGCCACTACAGCTGAGAGTCGGAGACATTGGACTACAAACACAATACAGTGTAGGATTGCAATAACAACAAGTGTCAGCCCATGAGGCATCATCTTGAGGGGAGAGAGAGAGAGAGAGAGAGAGAGAGAGAGAGAGGGGGCAAAACAAATTGGTAAGATAAAAAGAGGTGGTGAGGTTTGATAGGTGGAGGAGGGCAATTGCAAAAGGTATGTAGGGTCAGAAAGAGAGGGGAACATGGAGAAGGAGGGTGGGAATAAGGGAGGTGAGGGGAAGTGAGAGGGGGCATGGAAAGAAGGGGGGAGGTGGGAGATGTATGGAAGTGGACATTCTGAGAGTAAGGATATAAGTATAGGGCAAGTAAGTGCTGTGAGGGAAACGAACAGTGGCAGGAATACAAATGTCAGTCCTGTAGACAATAAATTGACAGCAGAAGTGATAAGGTGAAAACCATAACTTATTATCTGCAGTTGTTCACATGGGGTGAAGCACAGATGGTCATATTGACCTCTCCGCACTTTGTCAGTGCCGTGGTTTGGCACAGTTGCAGTCAAATCATTACATGACATGGCAGACACCATGGAGTGTTGTGTTAAGGTATCCCAAAAGACAACAATCTCTTCGAAAAACATGGTCTGCCTTTTAGACAGTGCACTTGACAGACAATTGGAAGACTAAAGCCTGTAGTTCAGTGGGGCAGAACAACGAACCATGCCCCTGCTCAGCCCATATAAGAGCTGCTCTTCCTCACTCTACCTTTGATCATCTTTCGTTGCGGCCAGAGACTCCATCTCTCCCCCCTTTCCCTGCTCTTGGCTGCTGCTCCTTTCCACCTCCCTTTGTTTGATTTCTGTTTCCTGGTTTATACTCCTCCCGTTCCTCTCGCTATCTCATCTGCCTCCAGCTGCTGTTTATGCTTCACCCTGCCTCCCAGTCCCTTTTCTCACTCCTGACCCTCCTCCCCGTGCCACTTTCCCCACAGCCACTTGCCTGCTCTCCCCACTCCCTCTGTCATTGCCACTCACTTGCGGCCATTTGTCTCCTTTCCCCTCCTCACTCACTCTCTCCTTTTCTGCTGTGTCCTGTTCCCTCATGTTGTTGTCCGGTGTGCCGCTCGCCACAGCTACTCCATCCCATTCCCCGCTTCTGATCCTGTCCTCCCCATCCTGTCTCTCCCCCCTCTTTGCCTTGCTGTTGTGGGATGGGGTCAGTGTTCCTGTGCACTCCAGAGCTGTTCCCCCGTCGTATGTGCCCTTTTGTTCTGTGTCTCCCAGGGGCTATTGTGCCCTGCCTTCCCCTGAGGTCCCTTTTGTGGGTCTGCCCCTTTTTGGGGGCCTTCCATTCTTTCCTGCTGGTGGCTGGTTTGTGGCTGCCTTCCCCTCTGAGCACTTTCTTCCTCCTGTTCTATGTCCTTCTGTGTGCTGCTGACCGCTCTCGTGTGTCCCCTCCATTTGTCTTTCCCTGCCTGTTGTTCTTCTCCTCATTCCTCCTTTTGCTCTTTTTTGTGGGGGTTTCTGGTCCTCCAGCAGTACTTTCTTATTCATTCCATTCCTATCATACTAGTCCCAGCTGCTGGACTCATAGGCACTCAAGTCCTTGAAAATTTAAACATTCATTATTGTATCAGTAAGTACATACCTATGACAGTTTACCTTTTACCATGAAAGCCCTGCTACAGCTGCTGATTGTTAATCAATTTATTTTATCTAATTACTTTATTGGCCATTGGTTTAGGTCAGCTGCACTCAGTTATGTACTGTTTACTAGTTTAATTAATGTCTTGGCATCATGATGCCTAGCTCATAGCTTGTCTGTTATTCCCATGGCGGGGGACTGCATTGCTGCGATGGGCAGTGTAGCTCCAAGCAGTGGGAGCAGATTCTCCATCAGTCATTGTCTTACATCGGCAGCTGGCCTGCCCAACCAGTCATCCAGCCTGTCTCTAGCACTCATACCAATCCATCTGGTTTTCTCTGACCCTTACTGTACCAGCTTCTCAGCCTCCTCCTACCTAATCGTTGGCCCTGGGTTTTGTCCAGCCTTACCGTTCTCTCACTTGTAACATTCAGTTCAGTTCACTTCTAATTTGGCTTCCTAATGGACTTGGTTGGCATGCATTCCTGTGGTTGACAAATATTATCTACCTTAACTAGACCCACCTGAGGGTCCACTTTGCTCAGTTTGACCCACGAACAGGTCTCACCTTGTCAGCAATCATTCAAGCATGACCCATGTGCAGGTCCCATGCTTCATTATGACTATGTTCTATCCACATTTCGGAGACACACCAACCATATCCATTACTTCCAGGACTCAGGGCTAGCCCTGTTGCCAACGGTCTCTCTCTGCACCCCGAAGTCTGCATCTTGAGCATGCAAAGCTTGGGGTGGGGTCCTTCTCTCCTGGCCTGTAGTTGGGAATGTCCTCGCTCCGAGTGGACCTTCAGTCATCAACTGTACAGACAGCACCTCTAGATGTAGCATTTAAGACTTCAGCAGTGAGGGGTGGGGCTCTCACAGGAAGGGCCTCTTTAGCTGCTTGAGTGGGTTCAGAGGCACCCTTTAAGCTATTATCCCTACAACCGCCTCTGGTTCACCCAGTTTATTCTTAGATCGGTAGGCAAGATGAGTGCCTCAGCATTTGTTACTCTATTCCTCCCATCTTGGAAGTTGGCACCGAGTACCCCGGTGTTGCAGAGATCACTCGCAACCCTCCACGGCATTCCCATTAGAGGGGTAGAGTGAGAGTGTTCCCCAAAATTGGAATCTCTCCTGGATTGGTCTACTAAATTGCAGTAGCAGAGCCTTCACTAAACAAAAATTGTCCAGAAGCCTGGAGGGAAGGTGACCTAGGCCTTGGATCCACAGAGGTTTCCTCAAAAAAGGTTTTTTTTCCTCTCCTCCGTGCCAATGGTCATAATATTTAGATAGGTGTAGTAATATTCCCTAGGTCCCATAGTTAGGTTTCTGCTGTTGGATGGAGTTGGGTGGCCACCCCATAATTGTCCTTTCTCTCCCTCTAGCTGTTCCCTCTCTCCTTAGGAAGCGACTCCTCCACCACTATTCACCCATTGTTTCTTATCTACTCTACTCAAACCATACTACCAACTGACCTACCTACAAGTCTTCTATCCCAATAAGCATTCAGCACCTCATATGCTCTGCTCAACACTGTTTTTGGGCTCCTTCTTAAGGTACCTTTAGCCAAGGGAATCACTCCTGCAGCACCTCTAGATGTGGAACCCCCCTCTAGGGTTCCTTGCATTCATACCCCTACAGGATGGTATATCCCATGGATTGAGAGACGAACAGCCAAAGATTATCTATGTACACAAGCATAACACTGTAACAGTTGTGTAGGCACATTGAAATGATGTCTTTGTGCAAGACAAGAGGGAAAAGGTTACTCTGTACAGCCCTTATTCCAACCAACAGATGTAACTTGCCACTTTATGACATCAATTCCTCAATGGACATTGCATCACAAGAGGAGACATTTTCCATGCTGCACAGACCACATGATAATGTAATGGACTTTGAACAGGCTGGATGACTGTAACATACCAAGCAATTGCAGGGTGGCAAAACAAATTTGTTAATTGCAACATACTGAAGAGAGAGAAAAATAGACAGAGAGAGACAGAGAGAAAGGGCGAGTGAGTGATAGAGAGAGAAAGAAAGAGAGTCACAGAGAGAGAGAGAGCACAAGAGGCACAATATAAATGGTACACTCCTAGAAGCATTAATTAAAAGTTTATTTCCTTCTTCATACCTCAGTGTGGCTATGTGAGCAGGACAAAGGCATTCTGACTAAGGAAATCCTAGACTTGTACATCAACATGAAGAATACTATAGAGAAAGACAGAGAAAGAGAGACAGAAAGAGAGAGAAAGAGAGAGAGAACACTGGTGGAGGGGTAGGTTGACACGAGAAAATGTTACAGTCTCACAAATCACAAAGCACATTTTTCCACTTCTAGCCATCATAGTCGGTGTGTGAACTGTGTATGACAATGGCAGGCTGGAAAGATAACTCTGTGGATAAGGACATGTAGCAGAGACACATGACAGTACTGAGGGCACCAGATCATTTTCACAGTGGCAGACATCCCTGGTGTCAGGTTAGTTCCTTTTTCTGGTGTCAGTGTGGATGGGCTGTTAATGCCATACACGAGAAGGCCAGGAAGGCAAGATAAATCTGCTTATCATGCCATCCACAAGAGAGAGACACAAAGGGCCATGGGCCCAACTGAAAATGCTCAGCACCAGAAATCAGAGATAAGAATTATTGCAATTACAGTCCCCTGGTCTGGCTGGCTGTAAGTCATGCACAGGGCAAGTGCTGGGTGGCAAAATATATCAGTGAATTGTGCCCTGCACAGGAGAGACAGGCAGAGAGAGAGAGAGAGAGAGAGGAAGAGAAACAACAGGGAGCTCAAGAGAAATGCTACAGTGCCTGATATCGGAAGTACAAGTTTGTTTCCTTTTCAAGGCCTCAGTGATGCTGTGTGTGCAGGGGAAAGGCAGGCTGACAAAATAAATCTCTGAAGTGTTACAACCCGAAGCCGAGGAGACAGAAAGAGAGAGACGCAGAGAGTTAGAGAGAGAGAGAGAGAGAAAGTGAGAGACACAGACTCCAGGGGTGAAGGGTTGTGGAACCATGACAGGTTACTGTCCACCAAAAAGACAAGGAATTTTTTTTCCTGTCCTTGGCCTTCCTACTGTATGGCAGTGTGGACTGAACAGGGCAAGGGTAATCTGTCAACATAAACCTGTGACTGGTGACACCCAGAGTAGGGAGAGACAGCACTGTGGGCCCAACAGAAAATGGTCAGTACCAGAAATCACAGATGAGCATTTATGTCTTTGCCCAGCCCCATTCTGGCTGGCTGTGAGTCATGCACAAGGAAAATGTGGTCTGGCACAAGAAATCAATGACTTGTGCCCTTCAGAAGAGAGAGAGAGAGAGAGAGGGAGAGAGAGACAGATTGCGAGTGAGACAGAGACAGCAGGGGTGGAGAGTTGTGGAATCACAACAATAGCTTACTGTGTCCGAAAAGCCAAGGAATTTTTTTTCCTGTCCGTGACCTTACTATGGCAGTGTGGACTGAACAGGACAAGGGCAGTCTGGCAAGATAAACCTGTGATTGGTGACATCCACAGTGGGGAGAGACAGTACTTTGGGGCCAACAGAAAATGGTCACAGATGAGCAATTTTGCCTTTCCCTGGCCCCGGTCTGGCAGGCTGTGACTCCTGCACATGGAAAACGTGGTCCGTCAAAATAAATTAATGAACTGTGCCCTACAGAGGAGAGAAAGAGAGAGAGAGAGAGAGAGAAAGAGAGAGGAGGGACAGAGAAAGAAGCTACAGGGAGTCCAAGATAACAGGCACCTGAAATCACAAATACTGGATAGGTTAATTTTGCAGTCCTCAATGTTCCTGTGTGTACAGGAACAGGGCAGGCTAACAACACAGATGTTTTACTTGTTCTAACCAGAATCAGAGGAGACAGAAAAAGAGAGACAAAGACAGAGAGAAATACTGAGACCAGGGGACGTGGGTGGAGGAACTATGAAAACAAGTAATTGTCCTACAGAAGCCATTGAAATGTGTTGACCTGCTATTTGGCCATACCATGGAAGTGTGAAGTAAACAGGACAAGGGAAGACTGGAAAGAGAAATGTCTGAGTTGTGACATCCAGACTAGAGAGAGATAGTATTGTGGGCAATAGATAAATTTCACAGTGGCAGACATCCTAGGTGTCAGCTTTGTTCCTTTTCCTGGTGTCAGTATGTGGTGCAGTGCATGCTGTGTATGACAAGGGAAGGATGGCAAGATAAATATGTTTACTGTGCCACACACAGGAGACAGAGACAGATAAATAGTACTGTGGGCCCAACAGAAAATGATTAGTACCAGCAATCAGATATGGGAATTTTTGACTTTCCCTGCCACTGATCAGGCTACATGTGAGAACCATCACAGGGCAAATGTAGACTACTGCAAACTGTGAATTGTGCCCTGCAGAGGAGAGAGCGATAGAGACAACTGATAGACAACTGATAGAGACATTTTTTATTTTTCCAGTCCTCAATATGCCAGTGTGTACAGGGCCAAGGCAAACTAACACAGTAAATGTTAGACTTGTTGCAAACAGAAGTGGAGGAGATGGGGAGAGAGAGAGAGAGACAAGAGAGAGAGAGAGAGAGAGATGGCACACTAACAGACATCCCAAGTGTCAAGGTTTGTTCCTTTCAGTGGTGTCAGTGTAGTTGATTGTGAGTGCCGTACACGGCAAGGGCAGTTATAGAATCATAGAAGACTGATGGCAGAAAAGGACCATACCGGTCCATCTAGTCTGTCCTTTTTTCCCCTACACCTCCCCCTGTCTGCCAGCCCCCACCCTCCCCCCAATACTCAGTCCCATATGTTTGTCCCATGCCATCTTGAATTCTTCCACTGATTTAGCCCCTACCACTACATCTGGTAGCCTGTTCCATTGTTCCACCACCCTCTCCATGAAGAAATGCTCTCTCACATTGCCCCTGTATCTTTTTCTTTGCAGTCTGAGGCTGTGCCCTCTAGTTCTGCCCCCCTCCTTCCTTTTAAGTAAATCCTCTTCTCCCACTTTATTGAACCCCTTTACATATTTAAAAGTTTAAATCATGTCTCCCCTTTCCCTCCTTGTCTCCAACATGTACAGATCCAGCTCCTTACACCTCTGCTTGTATGACTTTCCCTGCATACCCTGCACCATCTTGGTTGCCCTTCTCTGAACCCTCTCCAGTGCATCTATATCCTTGCAGAGATGTGGCCTCCAGAACTGAACCCCATACTCCAGGTGTGGCCTCACCATGGCTTTGTAAAGGGACATTATTACCTCCCTCCTTCTGGTAGTAATGTCCCTGCCTATGCATGCCAACATTCCATTGGCCTTTCCCGCCACCCTGCTACATTGGATTCCTACCTTAAGGTTTGAGAAGACTATGTTTTCCAGATCCCTATCCTGTTCTGTTACTTTGATTTCCTCCCCACCTAGGGTGTACCCTGCTCTTCTGTTTCTACTCCCCAAGTGCATCACAGCGCACTTCTTGGCATTAAATTTCAGCTGCCATGTCTCAGATCATTTTTTGAGCAACTTTAAGTCCTCCCTCATGTCCTCCACCCCCCGGGGTGTCCACCCTGTTGCATATTTTCGTATTATCAGCAAATAGGCGCACCCTTCCCCTCAAACCCTCCTCAATATCACTGATATAGATGTTGAAGAGAAGCGGACCCAAAACTGACCCCTGTGGCACTCCACTCTTCACCCTCGTCGTCCTGGAGTGCACCCTGTTTAGCACCACCCTCTGAGTTCTTCCTGCCAGCCAGGCCTCTACCCAGCTTGTTATTTTCCCACCCAACCCCAGGCTTTCCATCTTGCTAACCAGCCTCCTATGGGGGATGGTGTCAAAGACCTTACTGAAGTCCAAATAGACCATGTCCACCCCCCAGTCAATCACCTGAGTCACCCAATCAAAGAACTGAATTAGGTTTGTCTGGCAAGACTTCCTCTTCATGAAGCCATGCTGTCTGCTGTCCTGCAAGCCACTCTCCTCCAGGTAATCCACCACCCTCTCCTTGATTAATGCCTCCATTACCTTCCACGCCACTGACGTAAGGCTGACAGGTCGGTAGTTCCCCATCACCTCCTTACTACCTCCCTTGTTGGAAATTGTGGACATCATGAGGGTTGTCCATACTTTGCGGCCAACCAGCTGTAGTCTGGACCTGAGCCCTACGCACCTTCTTGTAGGGTGCATAGACTAAATCATCCCGGTCCTAGCTGGGATAGTCTGCAGGTCACTGGAGAGGGGAGTCTTTCCAGATCCCCTCAAGGAGGTGGTTGTTCGACCCCTCCTTAAAAAGCCCTCCCTTGATCTGGACTGTCTGACTAACTACAGACCTGTCTCAAACCTACCCTTTGAGGGTAAGGTTATTGAGAAGGTGGTTGCGTTGCAGCTGGACGATCATTTGTCCAGCCATGATGTCTATGATTCTCTCCAGTCAGGATTTAGGAAGAGGCATAGTACCAAAACGGCCCTTGTCTGGGTGCTAAATGAACTCTTAATAGTGAGAGATCAGAGGACTCATTCCATCTTGGTCCTCCTTGACCTCTGCAGCGTTTGGCACTGTGGACCATGGTGTGCTACAGGAACACCTGTGGTTCATCTGTGGACTATCTGGTGTAGTCCTCAGATGACTTTGATCATTCCTTGAGGGAAGGACTCAGAGAGTGGTGCCTGGGATTTATTCCTCAGCCCCTGTCTCCTTATCCTGCGGGGTACCGCAGGGTTCTATTTTGGCACCCATGTTGTTCGCAGTGTATATGCTGCCGTTAGGAGAGATCATTAGGTGGTACAGTCTGAGTTTTCACTGTTATGCAGATGATACTCAGCTGTACATGTCCTTTGTGCCTGGACAGGATGTGATCCTCTCAGTATTTAATAACTATCTATCCGAGATCCAGGACTGGAAGAGTGCCAGCTGGCTATGTTTGAACCCGGCTAAAACTGAGGTGTTGGTTGTGGACCCAGATCAACGGGAGGTGGGTTTGTCTGCAGGACAACCCTCTGGGCTTTGGCTTCCGGTGTTCAGCTGACTACCTCAGATTGGGTGCGGAACCTGGGCATTATTTTGGATGACGGCCTAACCCTTAAATCACAGGTGTCAGCCATTGTCAAATCCTCTTTTTACCATCTGAGGAATGTTACCCAGGTAAAGTATCTGGTTTCTTCCGATGATCTTCCAACATTGGTCCATGCCTTCGTTACCTCCTGCCTTGACTACTGCAATGCCCTTTACCTAGGGTGACCGGGGGGTTGATATCCGCTGCTTGCAGCTAGTACAGAATGCGGCAGCCAGGTTATTGACTGGTGCTTCTAGGACCAGTCATATAGCACCTGTGCTCCGCGAACTGCACCGGCTGCCAGTACAGTGGCAGATCACCTTCAATCTCAGGTTACTGACCTATAAAGCCCTGCATGATCAGGGACCCCATTACTTGCAAGAGCTCCTTCACCCTTACCGCCCCTCCATCCTCTTTGATCCACCAACAAGGGATTGCTAGAGATTCCCAGGGTTCATTTGAAATCATCGGGGGTCCAGTCTTTCGCTTTTGGGGCCCTGACCCTGTGGAATTCTCTACCTCGTCGTGTACGAGAGTGCCTGACAGTCCAGGGTTTTAAGACAGCTCTGAAAACACATCTATTTAGCTTAGCTTATCCAGACTAGGGTGGAAACTGATATTTAGTGTAGTATATTTAGACGTATTTTAATGTACTCTGATTTTTATTAACTCTATATTTATTGCTTGAAGTTTATGGATTTTAATATTCTGCCTGGCTATGATGGTTTTAATTGTTATGTTTGATTATTCTATGTACAGGCACCTTGGTTTCAGAAAGGCACTTTTTATAAATAAAGAAATCAATCAAAATCAATCAATCAATCTTGTGTAAAGGCATTATGCCCACCCTCTTCCAGTTCTCCGGCACTCTCCCTGTATCCAGGGACATGTTGAAGAGTCTTGTCAAGGGTGCGGCCAGCTTCTCCTTCAATTCCCTGATCACCCTGGGGTATAACCCATCAGGCCCTATTGTCTTGTCCACCCTCAATCTATCTAGCTCTGCCCTAACCCTATCCACAGTGAATAGGCTCAGACAGGCCCAGATTAATGGATGTGGGGGCCCTACTCCAAGTCATATTTTGTGGCCCGGGGGGCTCCTAAATGACAATATCCCATGTGCCGAAATGCCGCTGAGCTCTTAGGGAGATTGTATACTAGTAGGGTTGAGTCACCTAGAACTGGGTCCTGGAGGTATTAAAACCCTTAGGCTGCCACCGACACAATATTCTGTCCTAAAAACCTATGCATTCTAAATCTTCCTTCAGCCTAATCCACTCCCATGATGATCCGACCTTGGAATTCTGCAGATGTTACACAACTTATGAAAAAATTCTGACTGTCAAAATTAGGGCCATAAATGTCAGCCACCATCAGTTGCCCCCCCCCCCCAACATCTACCATTGCAGTGAGGTACCCCTTGTGTGTCTGCTACATATGAAAGCACCTTGGCGCAGAGGCCAGGAAAGAACCACACTGCCACCCCTTTGACCTTCAATGAGAGCCCTCCCGCTAACAACAGGCCACTCCAAGATTTCCTCAACCGTGTTGCCTCTTCCCTATCCATATGAGTTTCCTGCAAAAGTTAAGGTCCCCTTTAAGCTTTTCAATATAAGTTAATACTTTCTTCTACTTTACAACAGTCTTTAGAGCATTGACAGTTTACTTTAACACACTTAAAATACTCATTATCATGTACAGCAGTTTATACCAAACCCAGTCTGGAACCCCCCCACCACCACCAAGTGCCCTCGCCTTTTCTCACCTGCTGTGCATAACAATGTGGTTACCAACAACAACAAAAAAACTTGCACATCATCCCACCCCTCCCCGATCTCAAAGAATACAGGTCACAAATATGGAGAACATGAAAAATATTGAAAAGGTTTTCAGCCACCCCCAGACCTGCCCCAACTGTATGCAATATCACAAGCATGTCAGGGACCTTATAATCTCATCCCCTTCCCTCGCCTTCATTAGACAGAACCCCCAACCTTTTTTTCACACTTGGGTAGCTGTCTTCTCTCATCCTTGGAGCAACAGGCTCAATTGGGACTGGGACTGGGATAAGCACCCCTCCTATCCTTTGCCCAAATCCAACTGGATTCGCACTGTCCACTTTGTTTTGTAGTGAGTGCCAGCAGAGGGGAAAGAGACTATTCTGGACTATTCTGGAGTGAACATTTAACACGTTATAGTCATCCATCCTAATGTGTGTCAAAGACCCACAAACAAATTGGTGCAGTTAAATAGGGTATTTGATAACAGAAAGACACAAGCTGGTACCCTTTGACCCTTTACTTCAGTATTGGGTGACAGGCAGATTTGCTGGGCAGTGTCTTCCTTGCCTCCTGATGTGCCTCCTGGTGGAAGAGGGTCTCTCAGAGGATCAAAGCACTGGTTTGCAAGCCTGAAGGCCACCTCTGTGGGGTCCCCAATATTGGGCCCCTTCCTTAGGCTGCATTCCTGCCTACAGCTCCCCCATGAGTATGCATATTCATTGCTTTTAATAGCTCAGTCACTCTATGCTATGGGGAGATAGCTACTGGCTCCAAGGCCTCCTTGCTAGCTGTCTAACCAGTACGGTCTTTATTCCATTATATAGGGTACCATAAGAAGCAAGCATCTTAAACTGTCCCTGCATGAGGCTTCAATATCCAACAGCCTTACAATTAATTTAATCCATGCCAGAGGTAGGCACCAACCAGCCTGGCATAGTAACGCAGCATGAAACAGCATTAGGTCCAACATTTCAGTCCCTTTTGGCAATTGTAATCAAAATAATGTTAGTTTTTCTGGCACAGGTCACATAGAGCCCAGGGACATGCCCCCCTTGGTTGCATGGGGCTGGGGGATACATCCCCTCCAAGTGCTACAAATGTTTTAGCTCAAGTCCCAGACATGGCTAGATAGTTTTGCACTGTTGGAGGCACCCCAGTTAAACAAACAGTACTCAAGTAATTTTTAATGACAATCAATGATTGCTTTGTCTTTGTTATCTTTCCTAAGTCTAAGTGCAACTTCAAGCAGCAACAGAAATTGGCATTGGATTTTATTTTGTACACATACCTGTACAGCTGTACTGTTGCCTCCTGTTGACTGGTGTGGTGGCTGTGTGGCTGTCTGGCCTTCTTCTTGGCCTGCCTGACTGACTGTCTGTGGGACTCCGACTCGACTCCTTTAGTCCTCGACCTCGCAGGATGGAATGGTGTGGAGGACCAGTTGGTCAGTCCAGAGGGCAGACACAGAGACTGAGGCCTGCTGCCCAGGCCCCCCCCAGCAGTCGCACTCTCAGACTACAAGCAGCAGCCAGCCAGCACCCTCGCAACAACTGTGCCTGCACTAGGACATCATGATGATGTCCCTCAGCGCTCACTCAGATGACAGAAAAAAAAGATTGGCCTTGGCTGGACGGTGGTGGTGACTCGAGTGTCTGATAGAGATGTTGAGTAGTCCATAACTGGGACTAGACTCTAGCCTACTGTCTCCAGCCGAACCTGGCCGCTCTTCTCGGAGTTTTCGCTCTAGTTGCTCGTCTGACTGTCACTTGCTCGGCCAACAGCAACATGCCCTGATGCCACACACGCATGCACAGATTCCTGAATCCCGCCGCTCCCCAGTAGCCACACCTCTGGAGGACCTTGATGAGACATGGTTGGTTGTGCTGTGGGGTCACATCAGGCAGACAGGCCCAGGTTGGATTAGAGGCGGACAGGGGCGTCATTTCAGCAAAATCATAGGGGTAGCAAGGTGGGGTGGGCACGATGTGGGCGGGGCCATGGTGTGGGCGGGGCCAGAGAGGGTGGCATTTGTCAATGTGTCATAGAGCTAGTTACCAAGTAATTTAAAAATGGGTATGACTTGGATAGCAAAGTCTGAATATAAATGTGAAATGGGTCATTACAGATGTTGATTCAAATTAAATAGCTAGCTTTCATCAAGTTATGGAATCATCAGTATAGTGAAAGTCCCATTCCTCAACTGTACAAATATTAAACAATATTATAATGTATGGTAGAATGCTGTTAACCTTAGGAAATCATCATTTCCTAAGGTTGTTAACCTATCGATGTGACGTAGATATGTTGTTAACCTATCGATGCTACGTCACATAGATAGGATAACAACAGCGATTAGTCTGCACATGTGCGTGCTTTTTTCTTTTTTAAAATTCAAAATTTTATTGAAATCATCAATACCATAACAAGATACATACATAGAAGTTTTTGTTCCTTCATAACAATAACATAGCTTAGAACGGTAAACAGTTTTCTCCCCCAGAACAAAACAAAAAAACACCACACTCCCCAACCCCACCCCCCCTTCCCCCCACTACCTACCCCTCCCCCTACAATACTAAATATCTCCACGGAAGATCTGCTCACCCATCTTCACTTCTAGTGTTACCTTACTAGATCCGGTTTCATCTGGAGAAGGTATAAAGCCTGAAAACGACTCCAAACCTTTTCGTATACATGGAGCTGGTTGCCCCTTCCTGCACTCAATTTCTCCATATTTAAGTTAAATAGCATCTCCTGTAACCACTCCACATACGTGATTGAGGAGTCCGTCATCCAATGCCGTAAAACTACCTTTTTGAGTGAACCGGAGATCAGGGCCATGTAAAATCTGCGCTCTTTAAACCTAATACCAGAATAATCCCCTATCAGACATACTTCTGGGGTAAAATACTGGTCAATACCCAACAATGGATCTACTTTTTGCTTAATCTGCATCCATAACTGCTTTATAGGCGGGCATTCCCAAAAAATATGATATAAGTCTCCAACTGCCTGACGGCACCGGAAACAGCTTCGGCTAGGCCTAAGACCTACTTTATGTAGTTTGGAAGGGGTCCAAAACAAATTATTCAAAAAGTGAAACTGCATCACCCTCAGTCTATCCTGTTTAAGATACCTATACACATGTCTCCATACACCCTCCAGTCCGTCCTGCTCTCCCAAACAACTAGACCAATATCTGGGTCTATACTCAAAGTCCATAAGAACTTGATCCAGGAGTGCCTTGTATACTTTGGAGACCGCATGTGGTTCCCACGTAACTGGCTCCAATGATTCAAACCATTTCCCATTTTTACACTCTACTTGAAGCCTAATCAACAACTGGGTTAATAAGTGAGTGATTTGGTAAACTTTAAAAACCTGCTTGGACTCAATGTTATACTTTGCCAGGATCTCTTTTACAGGCAGTATACGACCTTCTGCCATTAAGTCCTCAATTCGCAAGCCCTCCAGCTGGGGAAGCCATCCACCCGGTATCATCTTCCCCCCAATCTTTAAATTGGGATTTAGGCAAATCGGCTGGCACTTGTCTCTATCTGGAATATAACCTAACTTGGCACATATCTGTCTATGTATCGTACAAACTTTACTATTGGGGTAACAGTCAGCCTAGGGGTAACATCTTAGGAATGGAGTAAAGCAAGGCTTTCGGGTCTATCCCCACCTCCTTAATTGCCTCTATTTCCAATCTGACCCATGAGGGAACATAAAGCGAGGACTCCAACCTCCTGGCGGGCACTATCCATTTCAGATATTTGCAAAGGTTACTGGCCCAGTAATATATACCAAAATGCAGAAGTCTCAAACCTGCTCTCTCCCTGGGGGCAGCCAGCTTAGCATAGGCCCTGCGAGGCATCTTCCCCCTCCAGATAAACTCCGAGACTGTTGGTGTAACTCACTAAACCACCTCTGGGGGAGTGAGACATTGAGCATATTGAGCAGATAAAAAATCCTGGGTAATACATTCATCTTAATTATATTGATCCGACCCCAGAGAGAGAGCGGCAGACCACTCCACCTTTTTAAATCCTGCTTAATAGTACTCTTAATGGCATCCATATTAAGTTTGATTAATTTCGAATCCGATCTGGCCAAATAAATACCCAGATACTTCAACCTATGCGGGGTCCATTGCATGCCCAGTTCCAGCGCCTCAAACTTATGCACCCTCATGTTCAGCGGAAAATCTGAGTTTTCTACATTAATTTTATAATTTGACAATCTACTATATTCTTCAATGTTACCCATGACTGCCCGAATTGAGTCACCTGGTTGAGCAAGATGCAATAGAATGTTATCCATAAATGCTGAGATTTTCAGCTCTTGGGACCCCACTCTAACACCCATAACTCTAGGATCTAACCTCAATTTAGTGAGGAGAGGCTCCAAGTATAAATTAAATAGAAGAGGCGACATAGGACAGCCCTGCCTCGTACCAGAGTTCAGAGAGAAACTTGTAGAAAACACTCCGTTACAATATATTTTAGCTTTGGGATCTTTATACAGAGCAAACACGTGTCTGATAAATTTAACCGGAAAGCCAAATTTCTCCATAACAACAGACAAAAACTTCCAATCCATTCTATCAAACGCCTTCTCTGCATCCACCGACATCAAAACACATGGAGAATCACAGTCCCTGGATGCAGAGAAGACATGAGTCAGTTTTCGCAGGTGGTCCGAGGCAGACCTGCCCTTCATAAAGCCAACCTGATCATGATGGATTAAACTAGGCATGACCTTAGATAACCTACTCGCTAAAATCTTCGCCAGGATCTTAACATCACAATTAATCAGGGAGATAGGCCTATAGCTTGTAACTTTATTTAATTCCTTCCCCTCTTTCGGAATAAGCACAATTAAAGCCTCAAATAAATAGCCATCCACTACATCTAAGGTTAAGATACTCTGAAATAATCTTTTAAGGCCGGGACATAACAGAGTCACGAAACATTTATAGAAATTGGGTGAGAACCCATCTGGGCCAGGTGCCTTATCATTGGAAGCGTTCGGATTGCCTCAAGATTTCTTCATCAGAGATGGGATACGAGCTCCTCTTTTGAACTTCTGTCACCTGGGGCAAGTTACAAGCATCTAGATAGACTTCAACTTCTCTTTTACTGGGTCTGAGATTCATTGGACTGTATAACAACTTATAATAGTCCTCAAATTCCCTAACGATTTCTCTAGGCGAAGTTTTAACCGACCCGTCTATTTGAGACGTGATACTTTGGACTATCCTCGATGTCTCAACAGCCCTCAACCGCATTGCCAAGAGCCTACCTGACTTCTCCCATTGATTCAAATATAATGCTTTTGTTTTATTCATCGCATATTCTGCTCTCTCTCCCAGTATCTCTTCATACTCATGGCGCAGTTTAATTAACCGTTCCCTGGTCTCCTCTGGCGTATCCCTTGATAAGGCTCTCTCTATGTCCCTAATTTGTTCCAACAAAAACCTAACTCTATCGTCCCTCTTCTTCTTCCTTGCAACCGCTAACTGGATAAACTCTCCCCTCAACACACATTTTAAAGCACCCCACCACAAGTCCCCTCTAATAGACAAGTGCCTATTCTCTACCTCATATTGTTCAATCCGACCACTAATGTGCTCTCTTATTTCCGTGGAGTGAAGTATCTGGTTATTTAACTTCCATATAGTCTGTGTGGGGGTATCAGGAGCCAAACCAAGGGAACAGCGAACCATGGAGTGGTCCGAAAAGATCCCCGGTGTAATGCTACTGTGCACCAATCCTGGAAGTAAGCCTCTACTCACCAAAAAATAGTCAATCCTGGATCTGGTCTTATGAACTTCTGATAGAAAAGTATACTCCCTACACGAAGGATGTAAAACCCTCCATGGGTCACACAAACCCAGGTTATCAGACAAATCCCTAATAGCTCTCTGGGCTGGTGAGAGACCCTTACTTTGCTTACTATCTTTATCCAATTCTGGAGTAAATGGCAAGTTCCAGTCCCCCCCTAACACCATCGGGAGATGGTGAAACGGACTTAAAACCTTCATTAGTTCCATAAAAAAACCAGGGGTATCTGCATTAGGACCATATACACTGCCCAGCACTATCCTTGTTTGGTTTAACAGTCCTACAGCAATTACGTAACAGCCTACCGGGTCCGCTATCCTTTTCTCACATACAAAAGCAACACTCCTATGCAATAGGAGCGCAACCCCCCTAGCAGCGGTATTATACCCAGCTCCGTACACCTGACCAATAAACTGGCATCTGAGTGTACTCAATTCCTTTTCAAGCAAATGTGTTTCTTGTAAACATATTATCTGGCCCCTTACCAATTGCAAATGCTTTAGTAACTTATATCTCTTTACTTTTTGCCTGGCACCCTTGACATTCCACGTAACAAATTCCAGAACACTACCCATCCTCCGAACAGTTCCTAAAAAAACATCAAACGCCCTCTTGTCTCTTCATCCTGTCCCATATAACTGGGAGAGTAGATCTTCCACTATTCCACCCCTCTAAGCTCTCACTGCTAGCCTCCCCCCCCACTCCCAGCTCTACCTTAAAAAAGAAACCCCCTACAACAATCCAATCCCATACACCTATATTTAAAGTCATTACGCCCCACCCCATCCCTCCTTGAATACCTCCCCCATCACGTTTCGACCCGTGATATCCATAGCTCCGCTACCTCAGACCCTTCCTCCAGCCCCCTGCAAAAGACGAAATGTCTAGCCGAGACTAATCCACAGTCCCCACTGACCCTATGGTTCCCTTTAACCACTCACCTAATGGGAGAAAAGAAGGCGAGGCAGAATATGATGCACATAAACAATAGAACCCCTCAGATCATAAACTTACACCTCAGAACCCCTCCCAAAACACTCCATATATCCCTGCCCCTACACTCAGTACCAGAGTTGACCCCTCCACAGTATAAGAAATCCCCAAAATGAACAAGTAAGACCATCTTAAATAACTTTTTTGCAATATAATAAATTAAAACCAATAGAAACAAAAGGTCATAATTATCTGCAGGAGATCCAGCAAGCAGTGTCAACGATACATACAGTCTCCGATTTGAGGCACAGGCGGCGCTCCAATACACCAACAAAGAAGAAGAAAAAAAAAAAATTATTCCAGTAGGTGCGTTTTCCTTCCATTTCCATAGCCTGCAATCGCAAATAGTCCTCGGGTTCCTCCCTTCCAATTCTCAGCCTGGGATACTTCTTCATTTACTACGACCCCCTCAGGGCCTAGTAGAACATCAGCACACGTGGAGCCAAAAGAAAGAAAATAACCGGAATGACAGCACGGCTTCCCATGCAGGCCTGACTCTTACGAAGAAACTAGCCAGCCCACTGAGGCATACTCAGTCAATCACGGCGTACTGTAGGCCATATACAACGCGTTGCATCATTCCAGGCCAGGCTCTTGCATCGATAAGCCTACCACACCTCACGACGTCTCTTTGCCCAGTCGGTTTATCTGCAGGTCCCAGGTTCAAACCACCACGCCTCCACACTTCCAGGCTCCACGTTAATATGCGCCTCTGATAGTCCCAAGCGATTTGTTCAGGCAAAGCAAAGAAACGAGGGAGAGGGGGAAAAAAAAAGAACAAACTAGATTGGTGCTCTTCTTATCCGCAAGGCCACACTCTTTTGCTTTAAGAGGTCACAATCAAGCCTCAAATTCGGTATTATAGCCCATTTCTCTCTCCGCAGACATCCCAGGGGCTATCTGAAGAGGTCCGGGAGGGCTACAGTCAGACCCTTTCTTGCCATTACAGCATCATCATAGGAAGCCCATTGCCCAGAAATCATAACTTGTAGCTTAGAGGGGTAGAGCATGCGGAACCGAATACCTGCTGGGATCAATTTCGTCACAATAGGATGGTACTCCGCTCTTCTCTGCTGTACTGCAAGCGGCAAATCCTGTGCGATCCTGATAGGCACTCCCTTCCATCTCAATTCTTTAATCTCCTTAGCCTTTAACAGAATGAACTGCCTTTCTTGGAAGTTCAAAAAACGCACAATGACAGTACGCGGGGGGAGCCTGGTGATGGAGCTGCACGAAGCGCCAGATGGGCCCTTTCAATAGTAAATTTGTCGCCAAAGGGCGTCGGGCCTACAAGCTCCCTAAAAAGATTCTGCATATACGAAATCACATCTCCCCCCTCCTCACGCTCCGGGAGGCCAATAATGACTAAATTATTCCTCCTGCTCCGTCCCTCTAAATCTTCGATCTTTGCCTCCATTCTCGCTAATTTCTGCCTCAGGCTTACAATCTCCGGCTCCTGTTTCTGCACTCTCTTTTCCAGGGATGAAACCTTTGCCTCTGTATCTCCCGTGCGACGGGACAAGTCCTCCAGGGCCACAGTGACTGCCTTCAACTCCTCTGTCACCGTGCAGAGTTCCGATCGAAACGGCTTGAATTCAGCAAGAATTGAGCCAGTGTTAGGGCTCATTTTCGCGTAGGCGCTTTCACTTTCAAGGGTTTCAGACTCCATGTTCCTCTCGCTTTCTTCGGCTGGGCCTTGCTGGCGTAAACCGGGAGGGTGTCGGCGCATTTTTCCTCATTTCTACCTCCATGTGCACCCAGTTCAACACCAAACTGCTTTAGGGGTCTCCTGCACTGCTTAATGAAATCAGCTGAAGTCGTAGGCTAGCCCAAATTACCAGAAATGTAACTTTAAATGCAGCGGGAAGCTGGAGCTACAGGATCAGGCTGTGTTCACAGAGCTTGCATCACGTGACTCCGTGCTTTTTTTTTCAACGGGGAACCGACGGATGAAGGCAGCGGTTAGGGAAGGACTGAACAGCCGCGGTGGTGACTATTTATCGAAAAGTAAGCAGCCGTTTTACTTTTTACATGGGACCATACACTATAAAAAATAATGTATGGTCCATCTATCGGTATCCGGTCACTGTTAACGGTCTCGAGGTTGCCATGGCGATGTACACCTCTCAAGCTTCACTCTCAAGGTTTACACAGTCACCCTGGCAACCTCTTGACAGTTAACTGACTGATTACTAATAGAGGACCATACATTATCCTCTATATAATGTATGTGTAGCCCTTACTATCCATTGAAATCAAACGGATTACAACCTTGTAATCCCACTGTTGTGATGTCAGAACCTTATAAACCTATCTCATCTATGTCATAGCAGTGGGTTTACAAAATGGAATGCCAGTGTTGTTCAGTATGCACACCCAGAATGTGATGGTTAGTCTCAGTACAGTATTCAAATAACATTCCAGTTGTCACAGTTTACTGTTACTGAGTCTAGCAATCACTATGTCGGATAGAGATTTTAACTCTGGTGCTATTTTAGCCCACTGTCATTCAGTCCGTCTATCCAGTATGGTGGGTGGCCAGCCTCGTCAGTCGTGCAAAAGCCTGCGGTGGTGGTGGGGGGGTGCTGACATGGGTGGCCGACTATTATTTTCCATTTTGTCCCCAGGGGCACCACATGTGGAGGCAGCAAGTGTGCATGTGTTCAATGGCATACACCATCGCCAGCACATCTCACAGGAGCCCCTCCCTTGTATGTTCCCTGACTGTGCTGCTACCTGGCCTCCAACAGGTAACAGTCCCACTGCAGGAATCTTAAATTTTATTTGATTCAGAAAAACCTTTGAGCAAAGTGCTCTTTTTCAAGGTTCACGTCAAAACATAACAAGACAGAACATTAAGTTGAGAGTTACATCATGAGAAAAAACATAAATCACTACTCAATGTAAACAGGTGTAGATGTCATATGTACAAATTTGAATACAGTTGCAGATACTCAGATACAAGGCCCAGCATAGGTATGCATCTATTGTACAATTAGAGTAAGAGGCAGCGATAACATTGAGGAGCAGTCTGGGGACAGGCTTTGTCAAGGTAAGCAGCCAGGAGGTAAGGCATGGTCAAGGCAGTAGTAAGGGGAGGTGGAGAATGAGAATAGGGATCAGGGTTCACTGCAGGCCAGAGAAGAGGATAGCAGTGAGGTAATGAGAGGGTCAAATAGGCGAGGGGTGATACCACTGTAGGGTGAGCAAAGGCGATGCTGTGTTGAGGGGGTGGAGATTCTCGGGGGGGGCCTGAAGTACGGATGGGGGGAAATTAGGCTACAAATCGAGAGAAGTGCCACTAGGATCGTGCCCCCCCCCAAAGGAAGGAGAGTAGTCCATGGGCACTCAGTCCTTCCTCCCTGGCCATCTTTCGATGATCTTCTGCTGTTCCTGAATGAGGGTCGCCATCATCGTAAGTGGTAGCACTACCACTGCACCAATGGGCTGGCGGAACATCCCTTACAGCTGGAAGAAAGTCTCCTCCTGTGTTCTTACAACCACAAGAGACAGTATAATGCAGTGGTTTAAGGCTCTGAGCTGCAAATCTGGAGACCTGGGTTTGACTCCTACAGCCTCCACTTGCATACTGTGTGATCCTGAGCAAATATTTTAACTTTCTTGTGCTCCCAGTTTGCACCTGTAAATAAGCTTTCAGCTTAGTGTGTCTCTCCTGGTTAACAAAAAAACAAGAGACTATCTGGTCACCTCATATTTTGTAAACTATGAAACTCTGGACTTGAAAGACTTGTAATATGAAAGAAGTTTTTTTTTTTTTAAATAGGTGGACCCTCTCCTAGTTTCAACACTGAACCATTTCCTTTTTCATGCACTGTGCTTTTGTCTCTGTTATGATTGGTTACATTCAAGCTTTTTATGTGCATATTTTAAATTGACCGTGGGTCATTCCA
Source organism: Neoceratodus forsteri (assembly GCA_016271365.2). Taxonomy (NCBI): domain Eukaryota; kingdom Metazoa; phylum Chordata; order Ceratodontiformes; family Ceratodontidae; genus Neoceratodus; species Neoceratodus forsteri. Next base: position 745,383,370 of record CM057449.1, read on the forward strand.
AGCTGAGTCGCAAATCCAACGATGGGTGTAAGTCAAGTGGTTTTACTCACTGTGTGCCACCAAGCTCCCCCCCCCAAAAGATTCTGTTTGATTCCTTCTCTGAGACTGAAGTTAGAACCTTTTCAATTTTAGAAGGGCTGGGGAGGTCGATTTTAGATCCCCTTCCCCAATTGAATGTCCATCTACTCATCAGCAAGTAGTCACAGCTCAACCTCAGTGCAAACAACAGAGTAGAAAGGAGGCAAAGGCTCAGCAGGTAACACACAGTTCAGGGCTATTGTGTTCCTTGATGGGGATTCTCACAGTGACGGGGTTTGGATAAGTGACCTGTCAGTCACATCACATCAGGCTGGGGGCCTGGTTTGGGGGAAGGAGTGCTGTCTACCACTTTGCACTCTGACTGTAAATCCTGTGACATCTGAAAAGCTTTGGTGTTTCAGAGGATTGATATTTAAATTCACAACACTAACTTAATTATCAATTAATATATAATGAATATTTTTTCTTATACTATTTTTTTCTTATACCCCCCCCCCCAAACTCCAGCGGAGGCACATCATCCCATTTTCAGTGCATAGTTTACATTTATGCATTTTTTTTTGCCACTCCGGTACAGGTAGGCCCCTACAGCTCCTACTTCCATCTGCCTAGTTGTGGCCATTCATGCTTGTTTGATTCTTTCCACATCCTTGTAAGTGTTGCTAGTCCCCCTTCAGGGTGAGGCCACATCCCCATTCCCCCTTTTGTTTTGTTTCTATACTATCTTCCTCCCTACCAGGGTAATGCCTCTCTTTCCTCTCAATTCTATAATTTACATTCTTGCCTTCTACCATTCTCGGTAACCCACATCCTCCTTACTCAGCTTTCACACCATCTCAGTGAAGCTTGTTCCCTCCTATTATTCATATGAACTGCAGGGTGTAAGTAAGTACTGCTCTGATACTGACAGCAACTATATTGCATGATCCTCCTCCTTATTTTATGGCTTCTGCTGGACTGCCCTCTGACCTCGGTCTCTGTTTGTGAGGGACAAAATCAAAATGCTTGCTTCTGCTTCTTGTTGCTCTCCACACTGCACTGTCTCCGCTCGCTCACCTCAAAAGTCACCCGCCGCCCGTGTAAACTGCTGTAATAAATAAATTCCGAATCAGTAAAAAAAAAAATCACTCGTCTCGCGCTCTAGCCTCTCGCTCCGTCGCTCACACAGTCGCACTCTCTCTCTTCAACTTGTTCATGTGGTTGGGTTCCCGGGTTTTTATGCTGCAGTCTGCTGTTCCCGCCATCCAGTTTGTCAGGTGACCCTGCTCTCTCACAAGCGCCATGGCTACAGATGGATGTCGGGGTCACGAGAGGGGGGATGAGGGTGACAGACTAGAGAAAGCGCAGTGCGCGCCAGGCACCACCCACCACCACAAACTCCTGGTGCTGAAACCCCTCCATCAAACAGCACAAATATGAACTTGTACAAGCGCTTAGCCGCAGACCTGTCTTGGCTGCTGAGGAGAAAAAAAGTTGTTTTTTTAATCCGACGGCAGGCCAGCGGCAGCCAAGAGCGTCCATTAACTTTAAGCCAGCAAGGGCAGGGGTCGCAAGCCCTGTCATAGGGGTCGCAAAATTTTCATAGGGGTCGCGAATGCGACCCCTGGCGACCCCTAAATGACGCCCCTGGAGGCGGAGCTGAAGCCACCCAGAGAGACTGAAAAGCTGGGGAAGTGAGGGGAGGGGAACGGGTGGGTTGCTTTTTATTTTGCTGCCGTACCATGGCATATTGGCATGAATCTTATCTGACTGTCATTCAAGTGCAACAGTGAAATTAAAATAAATGATCCCATCCCCGCAGCCTGGCTGGCAACAAGTTGTGCAGCTAGTCATCGGCCCCAGTCGCCCAGGAAGTAAATAAATACTATAAAATAAATACAGTGTTGTGGCTGTGTGGGGGCCCTCCTGAATCATGGGGCCCTATGCCATGGCGTTATTGGCGTAAAGGTAAATCCGGCCATGGGCTCAGATCCACCCATTCGCCCTCCTTCCACTAGAACTTTAGCTCAGGTCCCCTACTGTCTTCCTCCTCCGTGAGTGCAGAGCTAAAGTACTTATTTAATAACTCTGCTTTTTCACAGTCCCTTTCCAATTTTATTCCTCCCTCCCCTCTCAGCCTAGCAATCCCCTGCCTTGCCCTTCTTCCAGTATGGCAAGACAAATCTGTTTACTGTGCCATCCATAGGAGCAAGAGAGCACGTAAGAGAGAGAGATTCAGAGGGCTCTAGACCCAGCACAAAGTACTCAGAAACTTAACTCACAGATGACAAATTTTCTTTCTCTTGGCTGGCTGCATTTGAATCCTACACAGGTCAAGTTCAGGCTGGCCATTGTGAATTGTGTCCTGCACAGAACACAGTGAGAGAGAGAAAGACAGACAGAGAGAGAGAGAGAGAGAGAGAGAGAGAGATTGAGAAAGACAGAGTGAGACAGACAGTTAGACAGAAGAAACACACAGTGAGCACAAGAGAAGTTGATACAGTGCTTGAAATCACAAATAACATTTTTTTCCCCTTTTCCAGGCCTCAATGTGTCTGTGTGTTCAGGGCCAAGGCTGGCTAATGCAATAAATGTTTGACTTGTTCCACCAAGAAGCAGAGGAGACAGAAAGAGAGAGAAGGATACAGAGAGTGAGAAAGACATAGAACATGGGTGGAGGGTTGAAGAACCACATCAGCATGTTATTATTTATGAATAGGCAAGGAAACGGGTTTCTTGTTGTCGAACTTACTATGGTTGTATGCAATGAACAGGACAAGGGCAGGCAGGCAAGATAAATCTTTGATTTGTGATATGTAGCATACAGACAGACGGTACTCTGTCTACAACAGTACTGTCACAGAAACAGACATCCCAAGTGTCAGGTCTGTTCCTTTTCCTGCTGTATGTGTGGCTGGCTGCTACTACCATACTGGGCAAGGGCATGATGCCAAGATCAGTGTGTGTCTTGTGCCATCCAGAGGTGAGAGAGAGAGAGAGAGAGAGAGACAGCTCAGGGCCAAACATAACATGCAGAGTACCAGAAATCACTGATGAATATGTTTGCTTTGCCCTTCACTCGCTGTGAATGGCTGTGAGACGGGCACAGAGCAAGTGCGTGCTGGCAAAATAAATCTATGAATTGCGCCCCATGCAGAAGAAAGAGAGAGAGAGAGACAGAGATAGAGAGACTACAGGAAATGGAAGAGAAATGGTATGGTGTCTGCAATGAGAAATACACGTTTGTTTCCTTTTCCAGGACATAAAGTGGCTGTTTATACATGGTCGAGACAGACTGTCAAAATAAATGTTCAGGACCAGACAAGACATTGGAGAGTGAAAGAGAGTGATAGACATCACAGGTGGCTGTGGGGACTATACAGGGCAAAGAGCAGTCTGGCAGGATACATCTGTGTCTAGTGACATCCACAGGAGAGAGAGAAGGAGAGAGACAGACTGCTGTGTACCCAAAATATATTTCATAGTCACATAACTGCAAAATGACAGTTATTTTCATGTTGTCATGCCCTCGGTGTAGCTGGCTCTGAGTACTGTACAGTGCCACTGCAGGATGGCAACATAATTCTGTGTCTTGTGACATCGACAGGAGAGAGAGAGAGACAGAGAGACTGTTGTAGGCACAAGATACTATACATTTCAGAGTGCCAGAAATCACACAGAAAATGTTTTTGTTTTCTTGGCATTTGTATGGGGCTGTGTGCGTAGGTGTACAGGGCAAAGAGAAGCTGTCAAATGAAATAATTCACTATGCCATCCAGAAGAGAGAGTGATGTTGGGGGACAAAGAAGTTTTACATGAACAGAAATGACATACACATTTTTATGTTTGCTTGCACGCATGTGCAATAAACATAGTGCCGTCATCTGAGATTTCGGAGGTGTGTCACCTCCTCCTCCAATTCAGTCAGTGTGTTGGCAGGCACGGCCCCTGTAAACCAATGCATGCTGGAGCTGTCTGTGACAAGCTCCAAAATGCAGTGGCATACAGTTGAAAGGGGGAGCTACGCTTCAGTGAGCAGTGATAAGATATCGCCTGTCATCGCAGCTCCCCCCTACACCAACACACACACACACACACACAGAAGCATGCACATGCTGTGCTGCCCTCCCCAGCACACGTATGGCTGGCCAGGCGTGCCCAATCCCCGGCAGCGTAGCTGCGCTCCCCTCAAGTTTTCCACATGCCACGCTGGGTGCCCACCCCACCGTGGCACCGATAGAATAGCCGACGGGGTGCCCAATCCCTGTCGGCTTCACAGTCCTCACCCCGCCGGTACTGGGTGCCATGCTGGAGCCCACCCAGCGTGGCAACTGATCATATAGCCGGCCAGGTGCCCAATCCCCTGTCAGCTCACGGCCCCCCAGCGTCCTTGTACCTGCGGGAGCCCACCCCAGCGCAAACGTCCCACGTCGTTTTTTTTTTTTAACCTGCAAAATAAAAATGGTCCCACGGCGCTTCTCCCAGCCCCCACAACCCGCACCGACCCACTGTGCACCCTGCCTCCCCACACCCCCTCACCCCATACTTACCTCTGGAGCTCACGCGACGATCTCGGTGGATCAGGAACACGTCTGCACTCTTCAAAGCCGACCGCGAACTGAGGAAATGCCGGTAAGCTGTATAATGGGCTAGATAGGGGTTTTCAACTTTATTGCATATCTCAGGCATTTTTTGGAATTTTTGCACCAAATTTTCAACATGGGGTTTTTGGGACCCCTTCTCATGAATGATGTCACTGTCATGGCGTTATTCGGGTCCGAAGGGTGATTTCGCAGTCACTGCGCAGTCACTGCACAAAATCACCCTTCGGGCCCGAATAACACCATGACAGTGACATCATTCATGAGAAGGGGTCCAAAACCTCATGTTGAAAATTTGGTGCAAAATTCTAATAATGACTGTTTTACGAGCGTGCGTTGTACAGTTCCTACACACGCTCGTAAATTCACAAATTTTCAATATTTTCACTCCAGATTTTCAGCATTGTCTTTTTACCACACCTTCTTATGAGCAGTACAGCTGTCATTTTTCACATCTCACCCAAAACGTGTTTGCATCCATGTAGCGCACAGTGGCGCAGTCGGTATGCGAAATCAATGTACAGGACAAATTAAGAAAACCACAGTGACACTGTTCATGAGCAGAGGTTTTAAAATGGCTATGTTGAAAATTTGGTGAAAAAATTCCTAAAAATGACTGTTTTATGAGGGTGCATTGTGCAGTTTCTACGCACGCTCATAAGTTCGTGAATTTTCAATATTTTCAATTCAGATTTTCAACATTGCCGTTTTACCACACCTCCTTATGAGCAGTACAGCTGTCATTTTTCACATCTTGCCCAAAATGTGTTTCCGCCCATGTAGCGCACAATGGCGCAGTTGATGTACAAAATCAATGTATGGGACACATTAAGAAAATTACAGTGACACTGTTAATGAGCAGAGGTCTTAAAATGGCTATGTTGAAAATTTGGTGAAAAAATTCCTAAAAATGACTGTTTTACAAGTGTGTGTTGTGCAGTTCCTATGCATGCTCGTAAGTTTGCGAATTTAATATTTTCACTCCAGATTTTCAACATTGCCATTTTATTACACTTCCTTATGAACAGTACAGCTGCCATTTTTCAGATGTCGCCCAAAATGTGTTTTCGCACATGTAGCGCACAATGGTGCTGTTGGTGTGCGAAAGCAATGTTTAGGACAGATTAAGAAAATCACAGTTACACTGTTCATCAGCAGAGGTCTTAAATTGGCTATGTTGAAAATTTGGTGACAAAAGTCCATAAAATGACTGTGTTACGAGTGAGCATTGCGCAGTTTCCACGCACCCTCGTAAATTCATGACTTTGTAATATTTTCAGTCCAGATTTTCACCAGTGGCATTTTTCCACACTTCCTTATGAACAGTACAGCTGTCATTTTTCACAGCATGGCTGAAGTGTGTTTTTACACTTTTAGTGCAGAGATGCGTGGTCGCTGTGGGAAATCATTGTTCGGCACAGATAAAGAAAATCACAGTGACACTGTTCATGATTGGAGGCACCAAAATGCCTGAGTTGACAATCTGCTGTAAAAAATCCCCAACCTAATTATATTACGGGTGTGCGTTACACAGTTTCTATGTACACTCATGACTTCACCATTTTTTTTAATATTTTTACTGCAGATTTGCAACATTGCCATTTTTTACACCTCCCCATGAACAGTACAGCTATCATTTTTTACATCCTGTTCGGAATGTTTTTGCACCTGTGGTGCTAAATGCTGTAGTCGCTGTTCATAAGCAGCTTTTGGCTAACAAACTGATATTCCCCCGTTCATGAGGTGGGGTCACAAAAAAAACATGTTGAAAATTTGGAGTGAAAATACCAATGAATGCCTGAGGTATTAGGGTTTCCAACCATAATGCCCAACCCTGTAGAGAATGACAGGCATCAGGGGTGTGACTTGGGATTCTTGCCTGTAATGCTTATACCATTCCACACCCTGCAGCCAGTAAGAGGCATCGAGGTATGCCTTGGACTCTTCAGCTCCAAAGTTCACCCCATTCTCCTATATCGCACCCATCTCACCATATTTCCTAATGAAATGGGGTGTGCATAAGGGCCAAAGACCCCAAGGAACACCGTGACACTTGTCAGTGTCTGCAGGGTGGGGTGTGGTGAAATGGCATGGCCGTTATGCCTTTACGACCCAAACGCACACTCTAATGCCTGTCACTCTCTGCAGGGTGGTGGTGGGGTTGGCTTCAGTTCAATACTTCACTGCCATTCCTATTACGCAGCTCTGTAACTTCAACACTACCACTGCCAATGCCAGCAAGCAAACATTCGGCATTGACAAATGCTTGTTCTTTTCTGTTATTGACATCACTGTGGCTGTGTATACAAGGCAAGCCCAGAATGACCACAGAAATATTTTACTTCTGACATCCAAAGGAGAAACACACAAAGACTACTCGGGGTCAGCATCATCACAGTGACAGCCTATGACCTTTATATAATTTGTGGCAAAACAGGACCTAAGTTTACTCCGATGGTCAAACATATCAATAACTACATCACAACAGGCAGTGTGACTGTCAGAGCACATTAGTTTGAAAAGTCAAGTAACTGAACTGATGCATCACTGAACGCTGAGATCAGCAGTTCCTTTCTACAAACAGCCATTGAAAAAACAAGCACTTTGGGGGGGGGGCACAGACATGGTTTGTCACTTACTACCTGTACTGTACTTGGAGATGAAGGGAGTTCTGATAGCAGGCAAAAGTCCCTTGTGTGTGGTAGCAGAAAGAAACAGACAACCACGATACAGACAGAGCAATATGGAAATGTCCCTGAGAACAGCCACACTGCTATAATGACAATACACAGGCACAATGGAAGTGACACGCTGTTGCAGTCATATGTGCAGCATGTGGAAGGGGGGAGTGCAATTCAGTAACAGGCATGCCTACAGAAATAATGCTTAGTCAAGAGCAGCCATGCTGGGAAAAGCATAACACACCCTCAGCTCAGTGAACTCTGAAAGCGCCAATAAGAAGTCAAATACCAACACACATGGATTACCATTCTGTATTGCCAACCCTAATTGCACTGCCGTTGCCCTCTGCACCGTCATCACTCATGCTGCTCTTGCTGTCACTGGTAGAGTCTGCATCAATATCAGTCACATATGGATCATCCCTGTAGGGGTCCAAAGCCGCAGAGGTGGGGAAAAATGATCTGTATCACTAACACCCTCACTTGTTCCATCGGACATGTCACCCAGTTCCAATGGAACAGTACTTGAATGGCCACTATCCTCTCCCTCTTTAGCAACCTCAGCACTTGCCATTTTCACTGTAGGAATGTGCACACACAGGGTGGAGTACCTCTCCCTGTGATGACATGTTAGGTCACAGGTCAGCGTGAACAAGCAGCTGCAGGTGTGGTTCAGTACTTCTGGGATCATGATAAAAAACAATTAAAATAAAATCTTTTAGGGACAGTACATGGAGAAACAAATGCAATCTGCCTACTGACCCTCCAGCTGCTGAACCAAGTAAGTCACTGGTGAATCTTGGCAGATCTCTTTAAGGTGATATGTAAATATGTTAAAAAAAAAGGTGAACAAAGAAACTGACTCTTAGTTGCCTAACAAATTATTTTACCCATCAGTAGTGGGTTAATATAACCCAGTGATCACTATGTAAGCAATAATATCCAGCAGAGTGGGCAGTATTGGGCAATATTGGACTGCCCAGGAGCATAATGAGGCCCGATGTTGCAGGTGGAGGGTTTTATAGCCCCTGGAAAGTCTGGTATTGCCCATACCGCCCACCCGGGAGGGTATCATTGAACTTAGAAAATGGCCCATAAGTAAAGATTTTAATAAAATAAACTATTTATAACAAGTGTAAAAATGTTAAAGAAATAATGAAAATTCATTGTTCTTGTAAAGTAGCCCATCCACTGTGCTGTACTTGCGAGTAGAGAGCTGTGCTGTTTTGGAGACTGTGTTGGAGTTACTTGCATAACTGCCCCTTGCTTTTATGGGAATTGTAGTTTTATGTGATAGTGGAGAAGCTGTTCGAAGCTACTATAGGGAGCATATAATTAATAGGATCGAAGAGGAAAACTCAGGGAATGCTCAGAGTATGCAGTGATTAGATTGTGCCTGCAACACCAGCACTATTGTTATGATTACTACATTTGGAATCGAGCTGCATGGGGGCTAGTGACGGTTATGTGAGCCTTCGGGAAATTCAGGGTCAGAAGTAGTGGTCACATCTTCAAAGTCGGGTCCATTTTGTAAAAAAATTAATACTTTTTTTTATTCCTTAAGAGAAAAAGAAGGATCACAGTCATATTTAATTACAGTAAAACAATTATTCTTAAGAGAATTAATTTTGAAGTATTACTCATGTAACTAAACAAAGCACAAAAAAACTCTTTTTCATTATTTTTGGCGGATTAAGAGAAATATTAATAATGTAACCTGAGCCACTTCCACACAACAAAAAAGAAAATTCCATTTATGCCCAAGCTTTAACTTCCCAACTAATAGTATTTGGACAAACATCCCCTCCCTGGATATACCATCTACAGGGAAGACCGAGTAGGCAAACGCGGAGGTGGTTGTGCCCTATTCGTACGGGTCTCCCTTATAGGTCAGGCACTCCCAGCATCTAAACTTGATTATGGAGCCCAAGCCCTCACCTTAAAAATCACACCTGACCTCACCCAAGGCCCTCTTTTCCTCACAGTCTCCTACGTACCTCCTAGGAATCAAAACCAAGTGGTCCAGTCCCTCATTGACTACCTCACATCTCTCCCTCACAAAGTGGAGCAAGTCATCCTAGGTGATCTCAATGTTGACTGGCTTGCCTCCACTGCCTCCCATATAAGAAACTCCTTTGCTGCCCTGGATAGGTCCCAGTTAGTCACCCAGCCCACCAGATTCAACCACTCTACTGGCACCAGCACTCTCCTAGATGTTGTTATATCTAACCGCTCCTACAAAATCCGGGATGTCACTATTCTCCCCGACTCTCTTAGCTATCACTCCCCAGTCCTCCATCGCTGGTCATCCTCCACTCTGAAGCCAGTGTTCCAGGCCAGTCTACACCGCCGCTTATGCCCCAGCGGTCTCAGAAATTAAAACAATGCCTAGCCCAGCCAGACTGGTCCCCTATCCAGCACACCCCTGACATTAACTCAGCTCTTAACCACTTCACAAATGCCTTCTGTAAAGCTTGTGACCTTTTCGCCCCCTCACCAGGATCCACTCCAAAAAATGCAATGCTCCATGGATCACCCCAACACTCCTCCAGAGACTCAAAAACAGAGATAATCTCTGGCACATTGCTGTAGAATCTGGAAAGGCATCTGATAGACAGGCCTACAACACAGAACGCAATAAGCGCACTTGGGCCATTAGGCGGGCCAAGGCAGAGCACTAACAGACCACCCTCACTTTCTCTTGGGGTTCAGCCTGGACCTTGTGGGATAATGTGAAAGAGCTAAATGGGAAGTCCCGCTCCCCCCCACCATCTCAGCTCTCCATCAATGGCACCCCCACCACAGATCCACTCCTTATAGCTGATTGCCTTGACACTGCCTTCTCTGACCTAAACTTGGTCCTCCCCAGCAGCTTCTTTGACCCAATTCCCACCTCTCTCCCTCCAGTCTTGCATCACCCACCATTCTACCAGTGCACTCTATCCCCCAAGAAGCCAGGCCGCACCTACTAAAAGCCTAAGGCAGCAATAACCCCAGCAGTGACCCCCTCGACTCCAGGATCCTCCGTATTGTCTTGGATGAAGTTCTAGTCCCCCTGACTGAACTTCTAAACTGGTCTTTATGCCTGGATCAGTCCCCAAGTGCTTGGAAAACTGCTGAAATCACACCCATACATAAGAGTGGGGACCGGTCCATCCCCAACAATTACCGGACAATCTTCATCCTCCCTGCACTTTCTAAAGCCCTTGAAAAAGTGGTGTTGATCCAGCTCTCTGAATACCTAACCAAGTACAACATTATGTGCCCAGAGCAGCACGGTTTCCGCCCAGGACACTGTACAACCATGGCTCTCCTGGAATTCTCCCAGCATCTGCATGCTGCTCTCTACTCTGGCAGCCTTGCAGGAGCAGTGTTCATTGACCTCTCCAAGACCTTTGACACTATCTGTCATCCCCTTCTACTTGACTCTCTCCACCAACTTGGCTTCTCTGATGGTCCCATTTCCTGGTTCTCCAGTTACCTCTCTGCTAGATCCCAGTGTATCAAGATCAGCGGCTACCTCTCCAGCACTCTTTCCGTTCGCTCCAGGGTCCCTCAGGGCTGCATCCTGGGTCCAATACTTTTTAGTCTCTACCTCAACACCCTCCCCAGCTCATGTACTGGTAAAATGCTCCTCTATGCTGATGATACAGTCCTCATTGCCTCACATCCCAATCCCACCTCCCTTCAATTATCCCTCCAGCAAGCTTACAGCAAGCCGAAAGGTGGTTCAACGACTGCAGACTGGTCATTAACCTAAAGAAAACCAAATCAATGCTCTTCTCCCTCCACCAAAATAAAGCTAAAAATACCCCCCTATTGATTATCCCCAGCACTCTGCACCTGCTAGAACAAGTGACCACATACAAGTACCTAGGCATCACGTTTGATACTGCCCTCTCCTTCCACACCCACATTAATGCCCTGTCAGTCACCATTAAATCTCGGATTGGCCTGCTATACCGGCACAGGGACTGCCTGCCTCAGGTTACCCTCAGGCTGGCCATCACCTCCTCCATCTTGTCCCTCATGGACAATGGCTTGCCCATCTATGCCGCAGCTGATAACACTGCCCTCTCCAAAATCCAGCTCTCCATCGATAAGGCCTGTAGGCTCCTGACCTGTGCCCCCAGCTGAACTCACACCTGTCTTCTCTATACTACCACCAATCTGCTCAACTTTGAGGAGCTACCACTCTACCAGACCTGCCTTCTCGCTAAGAAATCATTGCTAGGACTCTTCCCCCCTGGGGGTCTCCACCTCCTTACATCAGTCATCATCATCCATCAACACCCATAGCTCTGTTAAGGCCACTTTCAAGGTGCCCAGAACCAAGACTTCTCTTGCTCAGAGATCCTTCCTCTACCAAGCCCCCACATGGTTCAACTCCCTCCCTAGCTGCATCTCCAACTTGCCAAAAATTGACTCCTTCAAACCAGCCCTTCGGAACCATATCTTTAATACCTGCTGTTGTGGGTGCGACTAATCCCCTGTTGTAACCTGTGGTACCCACCCGCCTTGCCCCCTGGCTCGACAACGTCCACTGGACAGCCTCTCCCTCCCCCAGAGCCACTTCTTCCCTACTAGGTCCAAACAGGGATGTAGCCCAGTTTCCTCTGAGGACCTACTATATCCATGACATAACATTATGTAACCTAAGTAACATACAAACTACTACATTATGTAACCCAAGTGTATCTATGTTAAATATTCCTTTTCCTGCACCTGTAATGTTATCCTCTGTTTTAATCTGCACTGTAATAATCTGTGTTGATATCTGCCCCCCAACCCCGTGATGAGGTGCCTTTGTAAATGAGTCTCTGACTCAAAGGTTGTAAACCCGATTTGTAATGAATAAATAAGTAAAACAAATAGGCATCAGAACCCCTCTTTTCTATTTCTATCAAACCAGGGTTCAAGGATTCAAAAAAACAATGGAGAGAAACACAAAAACAAAACAAAACAAATGAAAAATCCATTGCTGTTTCAAGAGGCACAGTTCATTTTAGTTTCAGACAGGGTGACACTCAATGATCTCAGCTTCATCCTCTTCTTCAAAATCTGAGCCAATGTCTTCTGGGATTTGAATATTGCTTTCATAAAAAGTTTGAGCCACATCTGGATACTCAAAGTAATGATTCTTGCCTTGAAATTAGACCCTCAAACATGCTGACATGAGTAGAGCTGCTGATAATCCAGCTTCTTTGAATTCGAACATTATAAGAAGAAATCTTTTTCTCCTGCGCTGTGTTTGCATGCAAAAATCTGGGTCCAGATGGATTTGATGACCCTCGTAAAAAAACTGTTTATTCTGCCTGGCCAGTTGAACAAGTTTGTGTTATTCAGCCAGTGTTTGAAAGGTTAGAATTATGTATCTGGAAACAGATTGTAATGATGGATTCATTGGATCTTTTGATTCCCGAGGTGCAGGACGAAAAATAGATTCCAAGATTAGGAGAGATTCAATTGAGAACGTCATTATGAGTGTCTTTTGAACTACTTCTTTTAGCTCTGCAATAGGGATTGTCCCTGGGAAGCCTATTCGTCTCAGATTCCTTCATAGGATAGTATTCTCCAAACATTCCAGTCTTGCCATCTGTGTTAGCTGTTTGTGAAGTGCTGCTCTAGTAGCTCCTTTTAAAGTTAGGACTCTCACCAATACCACTTTGATCTTCCCTGTATTACTCTCCACGGTTTTCTCTATGTTTTCCACCCATGCCTCCACCACAGCACACAGAGAGGTAATTTCTGTTAATGAATTATCAATTCTGGCAGTCAACTGCCTGACCACAGCTTGAAAGTCTTGCAGGAAAGTCTGAATTGAAGCAAGAGTCGGTTCCTGCATTGCTTTATGTTTCAGACCCACCTCAGAGAAGGATATTGTAGCAGGAGAGACACCTGTCCCGACCCCTTTGACAGTCCCTCGAGTCGGGCCACCTCTTTCTGCAATTTTTGGGGAGACAAACTTATTCATAATGTTAGACGGATATTCCAGCCTCCAAATTTCTTAAAACTGGATGGAAAAATCCACTGAAGGTTTGCTTTTTAGCGGGTGTTCCGTCTCTGAATAGCAGAGTTCTAAATGAGTGCGTTTAGCTCAAACAGCTGCTCAGCAGCACCTTCTTGTAAAGAAATTAAAAAGTTGCAATCAAGTTGCAGGTGGGCTAGTAATGGTTGTGTGAGCTGACGGGTAATTGGAGGTCAGGAGTGGTGGTGGCATCTTCAAAGTCAGGTCCGTTTTGTAAAGAAATTTAAAACAAGCATTTCTCAATGCCGAATGTTATCTCGCTGGCATTTGCATTGGTAGTGCCGGAGTTAGAGATGCATAATAGGAATGGCAGTGAAGTATGGAACTGATGCCGACCCCACCTCCACCCTGCAGAGACTGACAGGCACTGCGGTGTGCCTTTGGGGCATTAGCTATAATGCTCATGCCATTTTACCTCACTGTACCCTGTAGACACTGACAATTGCTGTGGTTTGCTTTGGGGTCTTTGGGCCTTATACTTACCCTGTTCCATAAGGAAATATGCTGAGACGGGTGCAGTATAGGAGAATGGTGTGAACTTTAGGGCCGAACACTCCAAGGCACACCTCGATGCCTGTCACTGGCTGCAGGGTGGGGGTGGGGGTAGAATGGCATGAGCATTACAGCCAATGATCCCAAGTCACACCCCTGATGCCTGGCAGTCTCTACAGGGTGGGGTGTTACGGTTGGAAACCCTAACGTTTTAGGCGTTTGTTGGTAGTTTCACTCCAAAGTTTCAACATAGGCTTTTTGTGACCCAACCTCATGATGAGCGGCACAATCAGTTTGTTAGCTGAAAGGTGGTTTTGTACAGCGGCTATGCCACTTGGTGACACAGGGAAAACACATTTTGGGCAGGATGTGGAAAATGACAACTGCATTGTTCATGAGGAGGCGTAAAAAAATGACAACGTTGAAAATCTGGAGTGAAAATATGAAAAATTGGTGAAGTCATGAGCATGCATGGAAGCTGCGCAATACACATCCATAACCCAATTATTTTTGGGATTTTTTTAGCCACATTTTCACCATAGGCATTTTGGGACCTCCCCTCATGAACAGTGGTACTGTAATTTTGTTAATCTGCCCCAAAAGTTGATTTCCTACAGCGACCACGCCATTTTGTGTGCCACAAGTGCGGAAACACATTTTGGGCAGGCTGTGAAAAATTACTGCTGTAATGTTCATAAGGAGGTGTGAGAAAAATGGCAGTGTTGAAAATCTGGCATGAAAATATTGCAAATCTGCGAAGTTACAAGAGTGCGTGGAAACTGCGCAATGCACACTTGTAACACAGTTGTTTTATGGACTTTCATCACTAAATTGTCAACATAGGCATTTTAGGATCTCTGATCATGAACAGTGTCACCATCGTTTTCTCAAACTGTCCCGAAAACTGATTTTGCACAGCGACCGCGCTATTCTGCGCTGGACGTGCGAAAACACATTTTGGCCATAATATGTAAAATGACATCTGTACTGTTCATAAGGAGGTGTGGAAAAATGCCAATTTTGAAAATCTGGAGCAAAAATATTACAAATTCTCGACGTTACAAGCGTACATGGAAACAGCGCAATGCACGCTCGTTAAAACAGCCATTTTCTGGATTTTTTTCACCAGATTTGCAACATAGGCTTTTTGAGAGCCCCCTCTCATGAACAGTGGCACTGTAGTTTCATTACTCAGTCCCAGAAGGTGATTCTGCCCAGTGACCACAAAATCACCTTTCGGGATGGAATAACACCACGACAGTGACTGAATTCATGAGGAGGGGCCCCAATAGCCCCATGTTGAAAATTTGGTTCACAAATTCCAAAAAATGCCTGAGATATGCACCAAAGTTGAAAAAAACCTATTTATGCCATTATACAGCTTACTGGCAATTCTTCAGTTTGTGGTCAGCTTTGAAGAGTGCAGATGTGTTCCCAGTCCATCGAAGATCGTCGTGCCGGACTCCAGAGGTAAGTTTGGGGTGGGGGGTGGGGAGGCAGGGTGCACAGAGGTTGGGTGCGGGTTGGGGCAGGGAGCTGGACAGACTGCGAGGGACCGCTTTTCTTCTTTACAGGTTAAAAAAAATTAAAAAAAACATTGAGGGACGTTTTCTTATAGGGGCATTTGGCACACTGGGGTGGGCTCCCAGTGTGCCACCTGAGTGTTTGGGGGGGCTAGCTGATGGGGGATTGGGCACCCCCTGTTGGCACATACCGAAGGGGGGGCAAGAGCCAAGGGGAACTGGGCACCCCCCTTGGCACATAACAAATGGGGGTGGAGATATAGTGCTGATGGGGAGTGGGCTCTCCCGTCAGCACATAAATTGGGTCAGGGCATGCTGACAGGGGAATTGGGCACCCCCGAAGTCGGCATTGTGGCAGCAGTGTACCGACATGTTTAATCTAATGTTTCACCAGGGAAGGCATGTTAGTAGGTGCCGCTGCGTATGATGAGCTTTGCACTCATTGCAGCGGACCTTTCCTATGTGCTTGCCACATTATGTATTCCTGGTGTGGTGCCTGTATGCTGGCTTATTGGGGAATGAGGGACACACCTATGGATGCATGCCCTGCATTCACCCAACAGTGACCGCACCTCCAAATCTGCTACTAATGCAATATGTTGGCTGGCGTGCAACCATGAGCCAACATAAAAAAGAATAATACTCTGGGCACTGAGCCACAGATGGGATGCGTGTATGTGTGTGAGTATTTTTTTTTCTTGTTACTCATAAAGTGTATTTCCGTAACTGAGGATGGAGTTAATGAAGAGTGTGTAGACTGACCACCAGTGAATCATGCTGGACTGGACTTGTCTTGGGGTGCAGTAAAGGAGGAGGTGCTGGCTCACTCACTCGGTCATTCATTCGCTCATCATAACAGTGTGCTGTTACTGACAACATTTTGTTTTATTTTAGGAATGTGCTTTTTCTTTGCCTATACTGAATATGGTACAGGAGTTTTTTTGCTCAGCATAGGGGTGGAGGGCTAGAAAGGTGTATGCGAGCTGATTTTCAGAGTGAGGTGCATCCGAAGCCACGCTTGTGATCTGTGTGGTGCAAGATATGCACCACAACTAGTCTTTTTTCATCAAAATTATTTTTTTTAACTCCCTCTACTTTGAATTAGGCAACTGAGATGACTGCCCTTGTGCGTGGTGGTGGTGGGGGAGTTCTTACTCGCTGAGGTAAAAAAATGGTGGCCATTTCAAATTCTGTGCCCAGGCCAGTGGGGTGCTTTTGGCCAATGAGGAAGGGGGGTGGGCACAAGGATACCTTAGTGGTGAAGGGGCACTTGGAATGGTACTTATTATTTCCTGGACATCTATTGAAAAATAGATGCCCAGGTTGGAACTGCTTTCAGCCAATCAGCATGGAGAATGCATACTTGTCATTTTCTAAATTTATTTATTTATTGTTTATTTATTTGACTCTATAAATAACTAAATGTAACCCAGCAGTCACTGCACTGTTTCTATTATACAGTGTGTTAATATGTATGGTAATTGTGTCTCTTTATGGCTGTATGAGTCCTACTCATACAGCCAGAGGTACTGTTCGTTCGGGCCTTGTCGTTTCCTGGTTCTACTGTTGGTGTGGTGGGGGGTCCCATCCTTGCTCCTTGGAGATCTGTCGAGGATCCTTCCTTGTGCAGAAGCTGGGATATGTGTCAGTCGGGGAGTTGACTGAGTCACCCTGGGGCTTCTAGGCTTTCGGGGAGTCAGTTGGTGGGCAGTTTCTAACTGAAGGCCGAAGCTGCAAGGGGGGAATATTTCCGGTGAGGGTTCTTTTTGGGCAGTTTTTTTGGGCCCCGGCCAGCCTTCAGGCGACCTGAGCTCCCTAACCCTAAAGAAGATTTGCCTGATAAAACATCTTTGCCTTTGACTTGGTTTGATCTGACTATTCCATCTGTCCACTCTCATCTTTATCTGGAGGACATCGAAAGTAACTATAATATTTTGTTTTTTGGTTCTGTCTGTCTACGTGAGAGGTAGCTCAGTCAGAACCATACTTGGATTTCGTTTTATCAGGTAGCGAGAGTACCTGTTCAGCCATTTAACAATTCATCAGTTGTCCTCCTGCCTATGTGAGAGGTAGAGCAGGAGGATTATTATGGTTTCATGTTACCTCTAGGTATTGAGAGTATTCAGCCAACTATTTTATATCTGTCAATGTTCTTTCTTCCTATGTGAGAGACTGAGCAGACTGACCTCTTCTCTGGGCATTTATTCGGGGGAGATGTGAGTTCTTTGAACTGAACTGGTTCATGACTTATGATCCTGAAGTGTTGTTTATTTTATTTTACTATACTGTTAACTGAGTTATTTATATGTTTTATTATATTTGACTGTTTAGTTATCAGTATTTCTATTTTCATTTACTGGTTTGTTAGTGAGAGTACCTTATTATTTGTTATTTTAGGTTTGGGGCTTGTGTTTTGGGGTTTCAGTTGTTTAAATTTAATTCGCAGCTCCTTCCTAGACTTATATTAAGAACTTGGAGTTTGTGTTTTCTCCTACTGTTTTGGGATAATCTGGTGGAATGTGTTTGGTTGCCCCCTTGTCCTGTGCTATTCGGACTCTGCCCTTCGCACTCTCTGCTCGTTTTCTCCCCCCCGCCTGCTTATATCTACCAGTGCTGTCAGACACAGGGGACTGCTCAGGGGAGGGGTGGGGGGCACGGACAGCAGAGACTGATTGAGTGGCGTTCTCCCATTGGGGTGGTAAGGACCAGAAGACGCCCTGGGGTGAAATGGTGCCTGGAACATGGTGATCCTTGTCTGGTCCCCATACCCAAGGGCACCTCCCTTTTGGGAGGGCAAGTAATCAGGACAGCTCACCAACACCGTCCAACTCGGGCGTTGTTGTGCAATGCCAGATCCATTAGAAACAAGACTGCTTTTATTGCAGATCTTGTGGAAGCGGTGGATCTGGCTTGCATTACCAAGGCCTGGCTTGATGGAAATGCTGCACCAATTTTAGAGGCAGCTGTCCCTGCTGGGTACTCGGTTATTCATTGCCCGAGATTGGATCGGGGGGGTTGCGGTCTGTTTCAAGTCCGAATTGGGCCTAACTGGTGTTTCAGTTGAGGAGGCCATTTCATTCTAGTGTACTGTGGTAACTGGTGTGGGGTGCAGGATAGCGCTCATTTACTGTCCACCAGGTGATGAGAAGCTGTTCTTGCAGGAAGTAGCTGACTTCGTCGCCGACATGGCATTGGAGTCACCCAGAGTGATAGTTCTAGGTGACTTCAATGCCTGGGTCGATGATGAATTCTTGCTTTTTGGACAACATTTCCTCCAGGTGATGACATCCCTGGACTTCACGCAGGTTGTTTCCTCAGTTGCCCACAATGGCGGTCACTCCCTTGATTTGGTCTTCCTCCTGGGGATCGAGTCCTCCAACTTGGTGGTGGAACCTGTCGGTTGGTCTGATCACTGCACCATTAGGTTACATTTTTCAACCCCCCTGGGTAGGTCTGCCCCTATAGAGATGGTCAGTTACTGCCCTTTGCGGGATGTTGTTCCTGATGACCTGGTGGTGGTGATTGACCTCTCGGCATTTGGTGAGAGTAGCAAGGATCCTGAGCTGTTAGTCATGGCCTATAATACGGCCATTTCTTCAGCTCTTGATCTGATTACTCCTGTCCATGTTCTCCCCCTTCCACTTTGCCCCAGTGCCCCATGGTTTGATGGGTCCCTGAGGGAATTGTGGAGGTTGGGGCCTAGGTTAGAATGTCGCTGGTGGAGGTCTGCCTTGGATGCGACCATCTTATTTTGTTAGAGCATTATAGACTCTATCAATCGGAGATTTCCCATAAGAAGGCAGAATTCCTGTCCAAAGAAATCTCTGTTGCACGGAACCGACTGGCTCAGCTCTTCCGAACTGTGGACAGGCTGTGCAACCCAGCCTGTCTGCAGCTCTGTCAAGCTTTTTCACTAGTAGAGTGTGATGAGATCGCTCAATTTTTTGAGAATAAGGTGGCCGACATCAGGCAAGAGTTGCATCAGACTCACTCTATGGGGGATGCCATTGGTTAGTACATAGTTGCAGAGCCTGGAGTTTCCTGGAGTACCTTTGCTCTGCTGGAGTTCGTTGACATTATGAGGATTCTCCAGGGGATGCACCCCACATGCTGTAGTTTAGATCCGGGCCCTACTTCCCTGATTTTGTGTTGTAGTGATATTATCGACCCAGTCTTAGCTCAGATTGTCCGGTGCTCTTTGGATTCAGGTGAGTTCCCTAGCTCCCTGAAGGTGAGGTGGTGACACCTCTCCTGAAGAAGGCTTCTTTGGACCGGAGAATCTAGAAAACTATGGACCTATCTCTAACCTTCATTTTGTGGGAAAGATTATTGAGAAAGTGGTGGCAGCTCAACTGGAGAACCATTTAACCATCAATAATTTTTTTGAACCTCTCCAATCGGGCTTCCATAAGAGGCATAGTACTGAAACTGCTCTGGTTCGGGTGCTCAATGATCTCCTGATGGTGAGAGATCGAAGAAACTGTTCCATCTTGGTTCTCCTTGATTTATCATCAGCTTTTGACACTGTAGATCATGGGATTCTGCTTGAACACCTGAGGTTCATCTGTGGACTGTCAGGAACAGTACTCAGATGGTTTTCATCTTTCCTCGCTGGTAAAACTCAGAGAGTTGTCTCGGGAATATTTTCTTCTGAGTCTTTCTCTCTGTCTTGCAGGGTACCCCTGGGTTCAGTGCTGTCTCCCATGTTATTTGCAGTGTAGATGTTGCCCCTCAGAGTCATTGTAAGATGGTATGGGTTGAGGTTTCACTGCTATGCTGATGATACCCAGCTCTACCTGTCTTTCGCCCCGACCAGGCTAGTGCTACCTCAGTACTGAACAGCTGCCTCATTGAAATCCAAGATTGGATGAGTTCCAGTGGTTTAAAGTTGAACGCAGGAAAGACTGAGGTTCTGGTGGTGGACCCAGGTCACTGGACAGAGGGGTTGAGGGCTGATCTCCCCTCTGGCTTGGTCCTGGGGGGGGGTTCAGATCCTTACCTTTGAATGGGTGCGGGACCTAGGAGTGGTGCTTGATGATGGGCTGACCCTTCGACATCAGGTGGCGGCAGTCATCAGGCTGGCCTTTTACCATCTTAGGAACACTGCTAGGATCAAGCATCTCATCGTCTAGCGATCTGCCTGTCCTGGTCCATGCCTTTGTGACTTTGCACCTTGACTACTGTAACTCCCTTTACTTAGGGCTTCCTGGGGTTGATATCCACCACTTGCAGCTAGTGCAGAATGCTGCAGCACATTTGTTGACTGGGGTATCTAGGAGATCTCATATTACCCCAGTGCTGCGTGATCTGCACTGGCTGCATGTTCAGTGGCGGATCACTTTTAAGGTAGGTTTGTTAACCTACAAAGCCCTACACGGACAGGGTCCTGATTACTTGAAAGAGCTCCTGGTTCCATACACCCCTCTGCGACAGCTCTGCTCAGCTGACGAGGGGTTGCTGGAGATTCCGAGGGTTTACTCAAAGTCATCGGGGGCTCATGCCTTCGGGTTTGCTGCCCCTACCCTCTGGAATTCTCTGCCCCATCAGTTATGGGAGTGCAGGACAGTGGGGTGCTTTAAGCAGGCATTAAAGACCTTTTTATGAGGTAAAGCCTACTCCGAGTCTTTTTGATTTTACTGATTTTATTGGTATTTCTTATATTTACCAATTTTACTTGTTTGTTCAATGCCTTGATATGTGAAAGGCGCTATATTAAACAAAATGTATTATTATTATTATTATTACTTGAATTCTTTGGGTGAGAGAACTGTGAATCTGAGCTGCAAAATTCTGACAGACAAAGGGCTTGAAAAGCCACACATGGTTAGAGGCACATGAGCTGTCCATTTATTTGCATAGTATATATTATGTAAGCTGGGAAAAGCTAAGATGTTATATAGCATTTAAAGATAAGGTGATCCTGGGAAGGTTAAAACAAGTGCCTTTAAGCAACTAGATCAGCTCTGCAGTTCGACAGACTAATGTGTCATTCAGCTTAGATATGGTATTTACAGTGATATAGCAAACCTCCAGGTCTCAACACATGCTTGCTAAGGAGGCTATCCTCAGGAGCAATTGTAGGGAACAGCTACTAGTCCTCTCAAAGGATGGGATTTCACATTTATCGAACAGACATGCACTGTTTCTTTAACAGCTGCCATAGACAGGGACTGGGTATGATGAAACTTTCCTTGATTACCAAGCCTCACAATTGCCAGTACTGTATGTGTCTCTGCTTTCTATGTATAAAGTGCCTGAAAGCGAGTTTTGTTGTAGATGCGCTAGATCAAAACAGAATGCAAAATTACAAACAAGACATCCGTAGCAAATGTATGTTGCAGTTAGGAACAACATTTGGTATTATTGACTGTAAAGTCTTCTGTAAAAATAGATCACAATAGCTAATTGACAGCTGGTCCTATATTCAAAGGTCACACTAAGTGAAACACAAAGGGCAGTGAGCTTGTGCAGCAGTGCGTTAGACAGTGGGAGGTACACTGGAGACCGCATGTTAAAACTCTGTATTCTGCAAACATGTTACCAATGTATGGCTCCTTTGAGCTGAGAGCAAAGTACAGCTCTAACTGTTCAGTAAATGCCAACCACTGGAGTGATTACATATGCTAAGCAGCTCCATAGACTGAGCAAGCAGGGCAATTTGTGGGGCATACACCCCCTATGACTGAAGCACAGAACTGAAATATTGGCACATAAAATGCTAATGACTCTTTTCAATATGCACGGAGCTACCATCTCTTAACCATATCATTACCTGCCAATCGACATGTCATTATCAAGGCACATTGCTCAATGCAGTGGATAAAGGCTGTGGTCTTTGGAGTACTACAGAGTAATCCAGTTCCATATGTGAGAAGGGTGAGATGTGGAGCTGCAGCACACCTCGGAAGGTCAGCATGTAAGGTGAATGTGCTGGTTCAAGGTCTGCTACAAAACTATGATCTTATATTGCAGTCCTGTCCGCATGGGATACCAATAAAAGTATACCCACCCAACCCTCAACTCACCTTCCTGGCTAGTGACCACATCACACATGCAAACACTATTCTTTCTATATATCAGCAGGTATACACAGTAGATATTGTAGTTATGAGAAGTCTATGAAAATCATGCAAGTTTCATGATTTTCAGAGACATCTCACAACTACCATATTGATATACATGGTCATATATTGATACAGTGTTTCTGTCAGTAAGACACTGGCTGGCCGAGGAGGTGAGCTAAGTGTTTGTGGCCATAGCCGCAAGACAGGGGTGGGGGTGCTCCAGTGGGTACCACTGGACATCAGAACAGTGTACATGGGGATGGGGGGGAGGCATTGCACACCAATAAAAATGGACATGGACATGGGGAGAGGGACGGGGTTCCTGTGGACACCAGGGATAATGTACATGGGGATGGGGAAATGAAAGGAGGTGCATAGTCCATGCTATGTTAGCACTGTTAAAATATTGTTTACTTTTCTCAAATGGTAAGTGGTGCTGCTCAAACTGCAACTTAGCACAACCACTAGCCTGCCAGTATGCACTGTGGTATGTATGGATGGCTTTGCCTTTTATTTCTATGTGCACAAGACCTCCCTTTATACTACTACTTGAACTGCTTTATTCCACACAAACAGAGATGGCACTGGGTCAGGAGAGTGCTGACAACAATAGCGCAGTAAAAATAGCACAGATTTTGTTTTTAACCCCTGACGTGGGGGGCTCTGCCTCCTGCACCCCCTGGACTGAAGCATTTTCACTCCAGGGGGAGCAGATCACGAGGAAAGTTAAAATTTGTGGGGCCAAGGAATACTGTTTCCATGGCCCACGTACTAACTCCTAAGTTCCAATTGTAAAAAGAAGTTAGATACCAGGATTAGAACCCTGGTCTCCACTGCTGCTGGCTGACTGCTTTATGCACCAGCCCTCTACACCACAAGACCAGCTCAGCCAGCCTCCTCGATTCCGGTGTCCTTGTGCCATTCTAGTACCATGGACAGTGACCAGAGGCGCACTTAATGAAAGTGCTGTATATCCCCCCTCGCTGTCCATGTTAGCGCTACATGAACTAGCACTCTGTAGAGTGATGCTATCTGTGTAGTGCTAATCTTACTGGGTACCAACAGAGGCTTTCAATATTGCAACTACAGCACTCAGTACATCTCCAGCACACAAAGCCCTTTCTGAGCAGGACAAATCCACTTTGCTCTGTGCAAAGTGGTTGAATATGGGGACCCACTTTTGCCAGCAGGCTGACCCCAAGGAAAGATTTACAACTGAAACGTCATTCCTAACCTTTGAAGTATATTTTGAGCAGGACTGCATGCAACCCATTTGCATTTGAAAGAGTCATGTTCTGTTTGAAAATAATCCCATTCTCTTTTTATTTATTAATTTATTTGTTTTTTGGTGACAGGGTAGGTACACTAGACAACCAAGTGCCTATTTTCAGGTACAACCTGGGAGATTACAATACACAAGAGAACTTCAATAGTTGTGGTGCAATACAAGAAGTAGAGACAAGCAATATACAAGCAGTAGCACAATAATGTCAGGTGGGATACAATCATAGGGAGCTAACATATTAAATGTCTGAATCATGCCCAGAGTATATTAAAGGGAGCAAACATTCAGACTGTTAAATAGGGTTACTTATTATTCAGATAATTGTTTAAAAATGAGGACCACATAAGGTACAAGAAGCTATTAAATTAATATGTAAACAGTGTACAATATCAAAAGGTAATCTGTCCATCCAATGAGAATCAAACTGTACAGCAGGGTAGTTGACTGGGGCATGGACAGAAACGAAGCCGTTGCGACGCACAGATTCAAAAATTCCAAATGGCGCCAAAACAGTATTCGGTACCTAGGCTCCTTTGCATGCCATGGGAGCTGCTGAGGGTGTCTGTCCATCCAGGAGTCTGAGGACTGAGCTGGGAAGGGCAGTGGCCCTCACGACCCTCCATCAAGATGGCTGAGTGGCTCACAACTGAGCACTAGGGCAAGGCTCCTTTGTGTGCCATGGGAGCTGCTGAGGGTGTCCATCCATGTGGGGGTTTAAGGATTGAGGTGAGGAGGAAAGTGGCCCTCACAGCCCTCTATCAAGGTGGCTGAGTGGCACACAACTAAGCACTAGGGCAAGGCTCCTTTGTGTGCCATGGGAGCTGCTTAGGGCATTCGTCCATGCAGAGGTCTGAGTATTGAGCTGAGGAGGGCAGCGTCTCTCACAATCCTCTATCAAGGTGGCTCAGTGGCTCACAACTCAGCACTGGGGCTAGGCTTCCTTGTGTGCTATGGGAAGAGCTGCAGGCATCCATCCATGTGGGGGGGGGTCCAAGGAGTGAGCTGGAGAGCACGGCATCCCTCATGACCCTCTCTCAAGGCAACTGAGTGGCTCACAACTGAACACTGGTGCTAGGCTCCTTTGTGTGCCATGGGAGCTGCTGAGGGTCTCCCTCCATATGGGGATTTGAAGATTGAGCTGGGGAGGGTGACAGCCCTCAGGACCCTCTATTAAGGCAGCTGAGTGGCTCACGACTGAGCACTGGGGCTAGCTCCTTTTTGTCCCACGGGAACTGCTGAGAGCGTCCATCCATGTGGGGGTCTGAGGACTGGAGCCATTCTCTTTTCAATATTTGTAGATGACCTGACCTCAGCCTATACCTTATCCCTCACACAAATGTACATGGATGATACCATTCTATTTGCAAGCAGCTCAGAAATTGTCTCCCTTGAAGCATGTTTGCAGTTTGACTTGGAAGCCATTCACTGGTAATTTCAATCAAAGTAGCTGACTTTGAATGCCCAAAAAACTGTGGCCATGACATTAGGAACCAAACCTACACTGGCATCACTTTCCTTCCACCCTTTCCTTAGGACTGGTAACAGCTGCCCCCTGAACCATGTCACATCTTTCAAATTCCTAGGCATGTGGCTAAAACAGTCATTAGAGATATCTACCTGCACTGACTCCATCTCCAGCTAAGGTTCTCCGTAAGCTTAACACCCTCCAGAGGAACAAAACTTGCATTCCTAATGCAGCCAGATGGGAGATCATTCAGAAAAGTGTCCTTCTCATCTTTGACTATGGTGACTTTGTCTATGGTGCTGCCTCCAAGACCTGGTTAGTAATACTGGATGCCCCATGGCATGCTTTCTGCCAATTTGCTGTCAACTACTCACTTCTTGCTCACAGCTGTGGCATCTACTGTGCTGTGGGGTGGCCTTCACTTGGGAGCAGCCATCACTTGCACTTTGCCTTTTTGATCTGTAAGTTCTAGTCTAACAGCCTCCTGTATACTTTTCCTCTCTGCTGACGCCTATCCCACCTTCAACCTGTCTCCTCTGACATTCCAACCACTGCTCATTCCTTGACCCCAGATGTCGCAACGGAGCTTTCTCTCAGAGGCTTCCCTGCATATTGAACCCCCTTCCTTCCCTCTGAAGAGGCAGTTAAGGGAGCTGCTCCTCATGTCTTGCATCCCCAAGGATGCACATGCAAAGGAGCTGTAAAGCTCAGGGTACCTACCTGGACAACTATTTTAAACAAATCAATTAATTTCATTTAACACAATCGTAACAGCACAGAAAACAGCTATTTCCCCTCTAGAACAATTAAAGTTTTTGTGAAATTATCCGAATGGTAGCAAACAGATCCTATACAAAACAACCATTATGAATTTATGAGTAATTTCCCAAAAAAGAATACAGGTTCCATTCAATTGTATCAGATTTGTGCATTGATTTATTGTGTTACTACCTGCTTTTACTGCCACTGCCCACAATGTAACATATATCTTACCTGTGTATTTGTATTGCTGAACCTTGTGTATTGTACTCTCACATACCTGTGCATTGTACTTGCTGAACCTTGTGTATTGTACTCTTTAACACTGGATGTTGAATTGCTCAAATATTTTTTCCTTTTCCTTGCACTGTATGTGCCATCTATATGGTCCAGGTCATACCTGAAAACGGTCCCTGGGACCAGTGTACCTACCTGGTTACTAAATAAATAAATAAAAATTGTTGATACATTATTCGTGAAAGATTGCTTATAAATGCACTGCATTCTGCTCACCAGCAGAGGTTCCCAAAGACTGGAATTAATGCCTTAAAAAAACCTCTAGCATAAACAGATGAGTAGGCTAAATCACTTAGCTAAGCTTTTATTGTGCATGACATTTTGTGTGGCAGGAACAGGTACTGCTCAACAATTCCAGCTATTACCAGCTCTGAGAAAATGGTGGCTAGTTCCAGGCGAGGAACATTGCAGGATTCTGAGAAACACTATTATTGAGTCCTCAGTGATGCTAGGCAATAATGTATCATCAGCGACACTGCTACATGGCTGATGTTAGTTGCTCAGTAACAGCAGCTGGTTCCAACAAATCAGGAGTGCTGGCTCTCTATGACATGACAAGAGCTTTATTTGATAAGGCAAAAAGGAAAATGGGAGTATTACTCATTTCCCAAAGGTGTGCTTGTTCGATGATCATACAAAACAAGAAAATAACAACGTGCACACCAGAAATAGTAGTTGATATTTATTGGTGCATAGGTTTAGGGATGACCGAGCAGTACCCCTAAGTATCACCTTCTAAATGAGACTTAATCAGGGGAGATATGTAGAGGTACTGCTCGGACATCCCTAAACCTATGCACTAATAAATTATCAACTACTGTTTCAGGTGTGTGCACTATTATTTTCTTGTTTTATATCTTTATTTGATAACCATGTAGAATAAAATAGTTGCTTGTTATTACTCATAAATGTATACTATAGTAGAGAGGACAGGAATTTGGTTTTCTGTAGCACCCTTCATACACACTGTATCTAAAGGGCTTTACAAAGCATTTTGAATCCTGTTGATCATTCATACTGTATCCACGTCTGACTTAGTTACATGTGTACTTTTTTTTTGCATAAATTCACTTTTTTCATCAAACTACATTCTGAACATTAGAGCATTAATACAAAGTACAGAGGCCATGCCACAACACAGTTATTATCCTCAAAAGCATACAGTATGTTTTCAGTATATGTTTACATCTGGCACCTTATGTGGGAGTGGCTATGTGATTGGAATGAGTGGTAGGATGAATAATTATGATGTTGGATACAGAGCATGTTTATGGTGTATTGTGGAATGGTGTTCTACCCTAAAATCCATCCCTGGAATATGATTGTTGTGTTGCAGTCATGACATCTTAATGTTTTTGTGCTGCAGTACATGTCACTACTGCAGCACAACTTAGAATGCCACCCTGCATTAATCCTTCATGAACTGCAGCTGATGTCATTAGAGCTGTGATCTGAATTTTATCAGTTTCTGATATAAATGCAGCACTAACAATCATTTTCATGATGACAGCCATGGTATTTTCCAGATGCAGTTTCTATCACAGAGGCCACAAGTGACTGATATAGAAATCGTAGTAGTCTCCCACTGCCCGCGAGACATGAAATTGAGCAGAAAATGATTCTACCTACCTTCAACTACTGTGATATAATCTACAATTCTGCCCCCAAGTCCACCCTATCCAGACTGGACCCTCTCTTCTATGCTTTCTGCCGCTTTGCCCTTGATGCACCCCCCCGCAACCACCACTGTGAGCTTCTCCACTCACTGGCCCTCCCACCCCTTAACAACCGGGGACTACTTCACAGTGCTAAATTTGCTTCTAACTTCTGGCTCGGTTCCCTTCCACCCTACATCGCCTCCTCCCTATCTTCTCCTCCAACCCCCACCCATGCCCTCAGGTCTTCATACTCCTAACTACTGGCAATCCCTCACCGTCAGACCTCTGCAGGCCATCAGCCTTCTGCTACCATCTCCAGAAGCTTTGGAATGACCTGCTGGTCCAAATCCACCATTCCTCCTCTAGACATTCTCTATCCTCTTCCCTCCTAAACTACTATGTGGTAAACTGTTCATGCACCTGACCTCCTCTCCCCCAACCCTTTAGCCAATCCCCCTTCCCCCTCTCCTACTAGTAACCCCCCTTGCTCCCCCTATAGCCTGCATGGCCTGACTTGCGGCTTTAGCTACTGGCTATATATGTGGGCATATATTCCTACCAACCTCTGCACTTACCCCATACTGCACTTCTGCCTTGTTTCCCTGTCAAACGTAGTCCCTTAGTCAGTGACTGTCACCCACGTATAGTTATCACAATCCAGGCCTAAACCTTACTCCTTGTTCTCCCTTTGCTTCTAAACCTTCCCTACACTGTTTCCCTACTTCATGTACCCCCCTAAATACAAGGCAGTTAAAGCCCTGTAAACAATGTGTAACTCTAACCCGATTCAATGTAATAAATGTTTGTAATGGAAGTATGTAATCAATTGTGTAATGGTACTCCCTAGTCATGTCTCCAATGTGTAACTCAATGCTATGTATTATATTATGTACTCACTGCTCACCTCTGTACCCCCCCAGGTCGCACCATGACACAAGCATCTTGTTGCTCAGTGTGCCTTTCCTGGTGAAACATTTCAAAAATAAATAAATAAATATTGAATGATGCAAGAATGCTTCGTTATTCCCTCCTCCCCCCATCTTTCTGTTCCTCCCCATGCTAAACTGGCACGTCTAAGAATTAAACTCAGGACACTTAGACTATATGGAGAACCCCCCAATCAAAAGGCTGTTGATGCTTTCAATGATAAATTTGGACTTCTGAAACATGCTGAGCTGAGCACTCAGTTACTATGTTACGGCATTTCTAAATAAATGATTTAGTTCTCATACACGTCAATCCCAGTTTTATTTGTTCAGTTCATAGTTTCTTTAACACAAATTTGTATGTATGGTGTATATACACTACATTATATGTACTGCTCCTGTTTTCTTGTTATTTGCAGGGGTTAAATTGGGAAGGAACTCACATAAACTCAGTTCCACGCCCTCTGATACCTTTTTCCACTGAATACTATGGAGAGTTTTACTACAGGGATGACAGTTCCATCTCCTACAAATGCAGAGATTACAGTTTCATCTCCTGACTAGTTCCAGTTTAACCACTGGTTATTTGTATATTGTTCTGATGAGCTCCTATGTTGTAATCTCCCAGGTGGTGCCTGAAAATAGACAAATGTTTTGTCTGATGCACCTACCTGGTAAATAACAAGCATTTGTCAATGCTGAATGTTGTCTCGCTGGCACTGGCATTGGTAGTGCAGGAGTTAGAGATGCATAATAGGAATGGCAGTGAAGTATTGAACTGATGCCAACCTCATCCCAACCCTGCAGAGACTGACAGGTGTTGGGTGTGCCTTTAGGTCATCAGCTATAACGCTCATGCCATTTCACCTCACCCTACCCTGTAGACACTGACAAGTGTCGTGGTGTGCTTTGGGGTCTTTGGACCTTATACAATACTTACCCCCATTCCATAAGGAAATACACTGAGATGGGTGCAGTATAGGAGAATGGGGTGAACTTTGGGGCTGAGCACTCCAAGGCACACCTTGATGCCTGTCACTGGCTGCAGGGTTGGGGGTGAGGGTGGAATGGCGTGAGCATTACAGCCAATAATCCCAAGTCACACCCCTGATGCCTGTCAGTCTCTACAGGGTGGAGTGTTACTGTTGGAAACCCTAGCGCTGTAGGTGTTGGTATTTCCACTCCAAATTATCAGCATGGGCTTTTTGTGACCCCACCTCATGGAGAGCGCCACTATCAGTTTGTTAGCCGAAAGGTGGTTTTGCACAGTGACTGTGCCATTTGGCACCACAGGCACACAAACACATTTTGGGCAGGATGTGAAAATTGACAACTGTATTGTTCATGAGGAGGTGTAAATAAATGGCAACATTGAAAATCTGGAGTGAAAGTATGAAAAATTGGTGAAGTCATGAGCATGTATAGAAACTGCACAACACATGTCGGTAACCCAATTATTTTTGGGATTTTTTTAACCACATTTTCAACATAGGCATTTTGCCACCCCCCCCCCCCCCAAACAGTGGCACAGTGATTTTGTTAATCTGTCCCAAAAGTTGATTTCCCACAGTGACCATGTCATTGTGCACCACAGATGCGAAAACACATTTTGGACGGGATGTGAAAAATTACAGTTGTACTGTTCATATGGAGGTGTGAACAAATGGCAGTGTTGAAAATCTGGCATGAAAATATTGCAAATTTTCAAAGTTACAAGGGTGCGTGGAAACTGTGCAACACATGCTTGTAACACAGTCATTTTATGGACTTTCATCACCAAAATTGCAGCATAAACATTTTAGGACCTCTGCTGATGAACAGTGTCACTGTCATTTTCTTAATCTGTCCCTAAAACTGATTTCCCACAGCAACCATGCTATTCTACACCGGGAAGTGTGAAAACATGTTTGGGCCAGGATATGTAAAATGACAGCTGTACTGTTCATAAGGAGGTGTAGAAAAATGCTAATGTTGAAAATCTGGAATAAAAATATTATAAATTCACAAAGTTATGAGTGTGCATGGAAACTGCGCAATGCACGCTTGTAAAACAGTAATTTTTTGGAATTTTTCCACTAAATTTGCATCATAGGCTTTTTGAGAGCCCACCTCATGAACAGTGGCACTGTCGTTTTGTTATTTGGTCCCGAAAGGTGATTCCGCGCAGTGACTGCGAAATCACCTTTTGGGACCGAATAACGCCATGTCAGTGACTGAATTCATGAGGAGGGGTCCCAATAACCCCATGTCTAAAATTTGGTGCCACAATTCCCACAAATGCCCGAAATATGCACCAAAGTTGAAAAAACCCTATTTATGCCATTATACAGCTTACTGGCATTTCTTCAGTTCACGGTCAGCTTTGAAGAGTGCAGACTTGTTCCTGGTCCACCAAGATCATTAGCAGGCTCCTGAGATGAGTATGGGGTGAGGGGTGTGTGGGGAGGCAGGGCACACAGAGGGTGGGCGCGGGTGGGGAGGGACAGGAGAGACTGCAAGGGACCGTTTTCTTGTTTCACAGGGAAAAAAAAAAGAAAAGACAATGAGGTCGTTTTTTTTTTTGCAGGTGTTACTTGGTACACTGGGGTGGGCTCCCAGTGTGCCACCTCATACGGGAGGAGACCACAGCCAATGGTGATTGGGCCCCTGTTGGCACAGAAAAGGAGGGCACATGATGCCGAGAGGATTGGGCACCTCGGCTCACAGCACAAATCGGGGTGGGGATATTATGCCAATGGGGAGTGGGCTCCCCATTGGCAAATTATTAGGCAGGAGAACTGAAGCCAACAGGGATTGGACCCCCCCTGTCAGCAAAGAAAAACTGTTGGGGGTTGGGGGCACATGATGCCAAGGGGGATTGTGCACACCCCACGGCACACAATTGGAATGGGGAGGCATTATGCCAACAGGGTGTGGGCTCCCCCATCGGCAAATGAAGTGGGTCAGGACATGCTGACAGGGGGATTGGGCACCCCCGAAGTCAGCATTGTATGTGGTGGCACTCACTGCCACTATATTTACTGGAAAACTTCTCCAGTAAAGGTACGTTGGGAGGCGTGTTATTGTGCCGCTGCATGACGAGCTTGCCTCTCATTGCAGTGGCATTTTTGTTAGATCTGGTGGCCACTTTACGTATGCCTGGTGTCAGCGCCTGCATGCTGGCTTATTGGGGAATAAGGGACGCACCTACTGATGCGTGCCCTGCATTTGCCCACAGCGATCGCACCTCCAAATGTGCGACTACTGCAACATAAAAACTAAATGAATAAATAAAAGATAACTTTCTTTACTAGCCTCTTGTGTGAAACTGCATGAAAGGCCTTAATACAGTGCAGGTAAGGATATCCACCCCCTGGTCCTTATCCACTGTGTGTGTCACTGAACTGAAAAAATCAGTCAGATTCATCTGACGTGACCCACCCCTCACAAACCTGTGCTGCCTCCTGTCCAGCAACCCATCTGTTTCCAGAAGGTCCACTGTGCTATTTGTTAATAGTTT
Source organism: Neoceratodus forsteri (assembly GCA_016271365.2). Taxonomy (NCBI): domain Eukaryota; kingdom Metazoa; phylum Chordata; order Ceratodontiformes; family Ceratodontidae; genus Neoceratodus; species Neoceratodus forsteri. Next base: position 745,415,666 of record CM057449.1, read on the forward strand.
CCAATAACTTCCCCACTATAAAAGTTAGAATCACTGTTCTATAGTTCCCCTGGTCCTCCCCCCACTTGTGGAGCAGTACCACATTCGTTAACTTTCGATATCTCAGAACTTCCCTTGTTTCTAAGTACAGTTGAAAAATTGTGAAAGAGGTGTTGTCAAAGTCTGGCTAGTCTCTTTCAGCACCCTTGGATGAATTGCATCTGGCCCAGGAAAATGTGTTTAATGTTGCATCTCTTTGCACACTTTTTTTCCTGAAATTTCCCCCAGCTCCAACTTTAGTTCTAAGAGCCCCCTGAATGTTACCCCACTTTCTGGTATGGTGTCTGAGGCCTCTACCATGAACACAAGAACTGAAAAAGTTATTAATGATATCTGACTTTCTTACAACATTCTCCACATTTGCCTCTCCTTTTCAATCATTTTAAGTGCATTCTCTTTCCTGTCTTTCCCCCTTATGTATCTGAAAAATATTTTAGCATTCTCTTTATCTCCTTCTGCAGTTCTCAATTTTGTTGCAGCCTTTGCCACCCTCACTCTTTTCTTTTTGCTTCAAGTTTTCTCTCATAGTCTGCCCTGTTGGCTTTTATCTGCTCACTTTCACATCCTCTATAAGCCCTCTTCTTTTCCCTAGTTGCTGCCTTCACCTTGTCACTGAACCAAATAGGCTTCCTTGCCCTTTGTAAAATACTCAAAACACTCTGGTGCGACTCCTGTTCCCGCATTTTTTATTACTCCCCCCTTGTTCTCCAGCCCCACCATCTCTTTTATTCCCTTCAATCCACCCTCCAGTATCTCCTCCATGCAGACAAAATCTGACTTCCTGAAATGTAAGGACCATCTATGCTAAACCATCTATGCTGGAAATCTATGCTAAACACTCACTGTATTTGGAGAGCTATGTCAGAGGGGCTGTTCCACCCTGAAATCACTTATAATGTCCTGATTAGACAATAGAAGCTCCAGGATTACATTTCTCCTGGTCACTTCTCTCACCCATTGATTTAGGAAGCAGTCCTGTGTTACCTCCAAGAACCTCTGGCTATTTTGAGTTTTGGCCTCCAGAGTTTCACAATCTATATCATAACATAGACCATAATAACAATACAACCTTTTTGCTAGAAAGGTGTGGGTTGTTACTAGTGCGTCCATCAAAGCACTGAGTGCCAATGCACCAATCATTTTTCTCTTGGGGGGTGGCTTACTACAAAGCTACAAATAAGAGGTTTGGCAGGAAGCAGTTGGTTCTTAGGTCCAATCTGGAGTTGGAGGAGGGCCATTAGCCATGTTCAGGGGAGTAGGCAGTGTCCGTATCAATTTTGTTGTGTTAGTCCAGGTTCTGGGTGCCACAGTGGAGTCCTACTGGCATTGACTGAGTGACGGGGTGCCAGTGTTGGCATGAGATTTCCTTTGGGGCCCTCAGGGCACTGTTAGAAATTGGAGGGAGAGTGCCAGCTGTGGTCCAGTGGCAGTACATTGGGGCCAGAGTGGCGTGGTACCTCTTGTCTGGCTCTTCTTGCCCATGTCAGCAGGGGAGGAAGGGTTTTTGGGGCTAGGTACACTGGAGGCTTTATAGAGACTCTGAGGGGGATCTGGTAGTCATGCATTTGCCAGTCACATCAAGGCAGATATATCTCTTGGAGGAGAGGTGGATGATGCTGTCAGAGGCCACACCCTTGGGTCCACTGGGGGCCACTGTGTGCACAGTTCTCAGGCCTGAAAGCTCTGGGTAGGCTGTGTGGCAGAGCAGGGAGTAACAAGGGGTAAAGGAGGATGGGAAGTGACTCAGGAGTCAAACACTGGTTCTTAGGAGGGCATCCCCTCAAGGAATTGAAGACAGGGAGAGTGAGAAAGCAGCCACAGCTTCCTTGAATCAAGGAGGTTATATTCTAGGCCACACTGAACTGAATTATTACTTTTTGGACCTGTGTATGTAACTAGTATTGATTCTGTTTTTGGGGTGGACTTTTCTTAGTTTTAACTTTAATTTGCCTGGGAGGAACTGCAGCTGGGAGATATTTGCAGTCAGTTGTGACTAGACCTGTTACTTAGCCTTTGTGAAACAGGTGTCTGAAAGGAAGGAAGGCACTCCCCGGGGTGGAGGGTAAGAGTTGTAGGTGATTGTTTCTGAACAGCATAGGTTTACTTCCACCCACCCTTCCCTCACCCCACCTGCCCCAAGTGCCTAACTTCCTTTATAAGTAGGCACTGACATCACGTCCTCAAAACTGCTAACAACATACACCTGTTCATATCCTTAAAGGCACAACACACTGAATAGGGGGTAGAGACACTCACAAGCTTGCACACACTAAAACAAGAACAAAAAACCAAAAAGCATCTGTAACAGGAAGGGACACAGACATGTGGGGAGTGGTGCAATGCACTGTCTGTGGAGCAGCAGTCTTCCGGGAGACATTCTAGAAACTGCGTTGCTGCCCTATTTGCAGGCACCTCTCTGGTCTGAGGGAGGAGGTTGTTCATCTCCATGCTGACCTGGCAAGGATTTGGGAAACCTGCTCCTCCACCCAGGGACCACCCAGGCCACCGCCACTACCTCAGAGGTTGCCAAGAAAGAGGAGTGGTTGGACCACGGTGGGCTCAGGGAGGGTGAGGGTGGCGGAACAGAGGTGCATTCCTCCAGCTGTGCCTCTCCACAATTCAAGTCACCACTCTGGTGAAGCATGGTTCCCCTATAGAGGCACCTGCAGTGGAGAGCAAGGAGGATGCTGGGAACCTCCACAATGGAGACCCACAGGAGGGTGGCCCAGGACCCCACAGGGGAAGGAAACAACACCTGGTGGGGGACTCAGTTGTTAGGGGGGCAGAACTGGGGGAGGGAGGGGAAAGGGAGGTAAGGTGCCTGCCTGGTGCCAAGGCTTGGAGGGACAGGAAATGAATCCTCAGGATTGTGGGAGCAGCAGCAAGGGAGAGGGAGCTGGATGTCATTATCCACCTAGGGATAAATGATCTGTCTGAGAATGGGATCAGAGCAGTGCAACAGGAGTTTGTGGAGTTGGAGAGGGGCCTTAGACAAGTAGCACACACAGTAACTTTCTCGGAAGTGCTACCTGTCTATGGCATGGATGAGGCTAGGGCACTCCGCACCATGGGATTTAATGACTGATTGAAAAGCTGGTGCAGAGCTCAGGGATTTGGCTTCATTGGGGACTGGTGCTCCACCTGGAGGGATGCAGGCCTATACAGGCGTGAAGGTCTGCATCTATCCTGGAGGGGAACCAGGATCCTTGGTGATAGGTTTAAATGTTTCAGTGGCAAGCATTTAAACTAGCCAAGGTGGGAGGCACTGAAGAGGAGAAGGGAAATCCTAGCTCCCCACAAAAAATCAGGGTAATTAGTGAGGTAAACACCAAAATAGAGCAGTCAAGAGGGAGAAGGACGGGGGTAAATGGAGAAAAAGACAAAGGCAGTAGGGACAGGGATGGGGCAAAAAGAAATAAAGCCATCCTGGAGGGCAAGGAGTACCAATGCCCGTAGTCTAGGTAAAAAGCTCCCAGAAATGGTGGCCTTGATGGAAGAGGGATGCCTGGATATTGTGGCAGTCACAGAAACATGGTACACAGAGAACCATGACTGGGATGTCAACATACCAGGGTACACAATCTACAGGAGTGACAGGGAGGCAAGAAGAGGAGGAAGAGTAGCTCTGTATGTAAGGGAAGGGATGAAAGCAACAGAACTAAAGGGTAAACAGGGGGGCAAGGAGGCACTGTGGGTCACCCTGGAGACTGAAAATGGCTCCACAATCCACACAGGGGTTGTATACAGACCCCCATCTCAAGGGAGGAAATGGACAAGGAAATGATAGAAGGCATCCTTGGGATGGCAGAAAAAGGGGAGATATTGCTGATGGGGGACCCGAATATGCCAGATGTTGACTGGAGCACCTTTGCTGCAGCCACATCCAAGAGTAGGGCCATTCTCGATGCCTTACAGGGGGCATGCCTCAGACAGCTAATTTTGGAACCCACTTGGGAGAGAGCAATCTTAGACCTGGTACTCTCAAATGGGGATGGTGAGAGTATCTCTGATCTTGAAGTGGGTAGCCATCTGGGAACAAGCGACCACCAAACAGTGTAGTTCACGATAAACTTAGCTGTAGAGTGAAGTCACACAAAAGTGAAGGTACTGGACTTCAGGAGGACTGATTTTGTCAAAATGGGAGAGTGCCTCACAAAAGCACTAGCAAACAGGCAAGAAGGTGGGGTGGAGCAACAATGGGGAAACGTCAAAACCACCATCACAGAGGCAACAAGTTTTTGTGTGAAGCAAATAAATCAAAATGAAAGAAAAAAACACTATGGTTCTCAAAAGAAGTGGCGGGGAAGGTAAGGGAAAAAAAGATAGCATTCAGGAAGTATAAGGAAACACAGAAGGAACGGGACAGAGAACTGTATCAGTTAAAGCAGAAGGAAGCGGGTAAGGCAGTCAGAATAGCAAAGGCCCAAACCAAGGAAAAGATAGCCAACTTGGTTAAGAAGAGGGATAAAACCTTTTATAGGTACTTTAGGGAGCAAAGAAATATTAAGGCAGGGATACTGAGGCTGAACAAAGAGGAAGGTGGTTGGACAGAGAGTGACAGTGAAAAAGCGGGGATACTGAACGAATACTTCTGCTCAGTATTCACAATGGAAAAGCAGGGGGAAATAACTAATCTGGTCCATAGAAGCACTCTGGATAGGGGGGTTGATATTAGTCTTTTCACAGAAGAAAGGGTTCTGAAAGAAATCTTAAAACTGAATGTGGATAAAGCAATGGGGCCTGATGGGATTCACCCCAGAATTTTAAAAGAACTAAGGGAAGAACTAGTAACGCCACTGACTACCCTTTTTAATAAATCTTGGGAGGATGGGGTGGTACCTGAGGACTGGAGAAGGGTGGATGTGATTCCCCTTCACAAAAGTAGGAGCAAGACAGAGGCAGGAAACTACAGACCTGTCAGTTTGACCTCAGTGGTAGGGAAACTAATGGAATCACTTCTGAAGGAAAGAATTGTTGAGTACCTAGAGGCCAGTGGGGCACAGGACCCAAGGCAGCATGGATTCACAGTGGAAGGTCATGTCAGACAAATCTAATTGATTTCTTTGACTGGGTGACCAAAGCAGTAGACCAGGGAGGGGCTGTGGACATGGCCTACCTAGACTTTAGCAAGACATTTGACACAGTTCCACACAAAAGATTAATAAACAAATTAGCCATCCTGGGAGGGGTCCTAGGGTGGTAGCCTGCAGACACTGGTTGGACAACAGGACACAGGGTAATAGTAAATGGAGTCCACAGTGAAGAAAGGAGGGTTACTAGTGGGGTACCACAGGGTTCAGTACTGAGGTCGGTCCTTTTAATGTCTTTGTAAGTGACATTGAAGAGGGACTGAAGGAAAGATGTCTCTTTGCAGATGACACAAAGATCTGCAACAGGGTTGATACACAAGGTGGGGTGGAAAGGATGAAAAGGACTTGGCAAGGTTGGAGGAATGGTCAAATGTATGGCAGCTTAGATTCAATGCAAAAGTAAAGTAGTGCACCTGGGAAACAAAACCCAGGGGATGAGTACACAATGGGGTGAGATACTGACAACAAGAAAATGGAAAGAGACCTGGGGTAGTCATATCAGATGACCTAAGGTGGGCCAGCAATGTAAGAAGGCAGTAAGGAGGGTTGGGGGATACTGGGATGCATAGGGAGAGGCATCACCAGTAGAAAACAGGAAGTTGTTGGCCCTCTGTATAGACAGTTGGTAAGACCACATCTGGAGTACTGTGTACAGTTCTGGAGACCCCATCTCCGCAAAGACATAGACAGGGTGGAGGCTGTCCAGAGGAGGGCAACCAAAATGATGCAGTGTCTGCATCAGAAGACATATGAAGAAAGACTAAAGGAACTAAACATGTATAGCTTCGAGGAAAGGAGGGAGAGGGGGGACATGATAGAAACTTTCAAATACCTCAAGGGAATCAACAAAGTCCAAGAGGGTAGCATCTTTCAGAAAAAGAGATGTGCAAAAACAAGGGGGCACAATTTGAAGATAGAGGGGGCACGGCTCAGAGGTAATGTGAGGAAGTATTTCTTCACAGAGAGGGTTGTGGAAACATGGAACAGCCTTCCTGAGGAGGTCATAGAGTCAAAAACAGTGGGAGAATTCAAGAATGCATGGGAAAGACATAAGGCAATTCTAGTGGGGGGTAGGAGGAAGTAGGCTGTTGGTTAACTAGGATCTGCAGCTTATCCGTTAGGTAGGGAAATGGGCAGACTAGGTGGGCCAAGCGGTCCTTATCTGCCAACAAATTCTATGTCAAATTCTATGTTTCTATTTTTCCAATATGCATCAATAGCTTTCAAGCCTGGATGGTTATCTGAAGATGCCATGGCAGTGGTGGAGCTGGAGATGATGCTTCAACGTGCTGGGCACAGAACAACAGCCACAGGGTTCAGAACAGGTACTAGCTTGCGCTCTGTCAGAGACAAATACGAGAATAAGATCTTGTTGCAGCAAGACAGCCGGCACTGTGGAATCAGACCTGCTGTTTCTGGTAGGGCTGTACATTTTCCAAATGTTTTCTCCTCACTTGTTGTCATCCAATTTGAGCAGTGACTGTAGAAGGTCACTGCAGAGCAATGAGGCAAAGTTCTTTCTAACGAGAGTTTGGAGAGTTGAGAAGCAAGTTGGCATTTCTTGTGTAGTTCTGTCTGATTTTGCAAAATTGCTTCCTACTTGTCATGTACCTGATAAGAAAAAGTTTGAAAGGTGTGATATTTGTACTGTATGTTGTTGGTGTATCTAAGTTGTATACCTGAAAATCACAATGAACACATGATACAAAAAAAAATTAAATAAAACCATATTTGGAAAACAAATGAGATGAGAACATGACATTTGTGCAATACATATAGCCAATGCATAATGATACTTAGTTTTTGAATGTATTTTCACTTCCCCTTCATGTATATTATCCATGTATGGTTGTTTGGTCCCCGGACATAATGTTGCGGTCAAAATCTTAGATCAAAGTGTTGTTCGTAATGTATTAAGGCTGGATTGAATGAGTGTTTTCTGATTAATTCCTAAACAATGAGATTTTACATGACTGAGCAGAACCAATGATTTTAAAGTCAGCAATCGTGATGTCATGTCTTGTCAGTTATTTTCATTATATTTATAGAATGTTGTAATAGCTGTACACTAGTTTTCGATAAAGAACCTGCCCCATAATGCTGAGACAATAATTATGGGTGATTTCAATGTCATCTGGCATTCCCCTGAAGTAGGTTCCTTTAAGGATGCAATCTCCACACTCAGCCTTACCCAGCTTGTCCTGTCACCTACTAGGGCTAATTATAAGATGGGTACGAGTACCCTTCTCGACTGGATACTGACCAATCATCCAGATCGTATCACAAACGTGAATGTTGTTCCTGATGCATTAAGCAATCACTCTCCTATTACCTGTAACTGGTCATATAAATTCAATAAACCTCCCCACAAAACAATTTTCAGCAGGGTGCTAAAGTGGGGACACCTGGAACCCCTGAAACAATACCTCCGTAGCATTGACTGGTCATTACTTGATGCCACAAAGGATATAAATGTAGCTCTGGATCACTTCATCGATCACTTTAATGAAGCTTGAGATATCCATGCCGCCTTGAAAAGGATGAAAACCCGAGGCATCGTCAATCCCTGGTTATCCACCAATCTCATTAGTCAGATGAATCACAGAGATCACCTCTGCTGTCATGCAAAGGCTACTGGCAAGCATGCAGATGTACAAGAATATAAAACTGCCAGGAATAAGTGCAGCCGGGCTATTCACATCGAAAAAAGCAAGTACCATAGGGAACAGCTTGATAACACTTGGGGTGACAGCAAGAACTTTTGGAACAATACAAACGATGTAACAGGTAAAGATGCTAAGGTTGCACCCACCATGCTAAATATTAATGGCGCCCCCACTCTTGACCATTGACCATAGCCAATACTTTTAACAACGCATTCACTGACCTGGGCAGTGTCCTCCTACCAGACTTCTTCAAGGACATAACTGAAGACACTGAACAGTTGGCAGATGATTCACTTCCTATACCACCTCCTTTCTACTTCAAAGTGGTCCCACTGTATATGGTCAGGAAATACCTAGTAGAAGTACTCGGGAAGTCAAGGCATAGCGGTGATTCCTTAGCCCTCAAATTAGTTGCCCTTACCATTGAAGAAATACTGTTGCCCATTGCACAGATTCTAAACCACTCACTGAGACTGACATAATTCCCCCAAATCTGGAAGCCATCCATTGTTACCCCTGTTCACAAAAGTAGAGACTGCACTATACAGACAAACTATAGGCCTATCTCTATACTTCCACCTTTAGCTAAGGTGCTTGAGTGCATAGTTGTGGATCAGCTGGTGGAGTATATGGAAAAATACTTGATCCAGTGCCTCCAGGCGCATGGATTCAGAAAGCGACATAGCACTATCACAGCACTGCTAGAATTCACTGGTTTCATTCACCAATCTCTAGATCAAGGTAGATTGGTGGGTGCGGCCTTCATAGACCTTACAAAGGCCTTTGATACAGTGAACCACGCTCTACTTCTCAAGCAACTGTCCTCAATTGGCCTCTCGGCAGATACTGCGTCCTGGTTCAAAAGTTATCTTGTAGGCTGCTCTCAACGGGCGAAGATAGCTAATGTCACCTCTGACCATTAACATGTCTGCTCTGGAGTATCACAGGGCTCCATACTGGGTCCACTTCTCTTTAGCATCTTTCTTAGCAATCTCCCTCACTCCTGTCACCAGCAGATCCTCCTCTATGTGGATGATGCAGTCATATACTAGTCACTAGCAACACTGACCCTGAACCACTGGAACACCAACTTCAACTCAGCTTTGAGGAAGTGGAGGACTGGTTCAGGAAACACAAGCTGATTCTGAACTACAAAGAAACAAAAGTCATGTTGTTCAACTGTGCTTGCTTCAAACACAGATCAGTGCCCTAACAATCAGGAACTCCTCTGGCATTCTGCTTGAACAAATTCAACATTTCAAGTATCTAGGGGTAACCATGGATAGTTCACTATCATATGCCCAGCATTTTGAGAATGTTGCCAGGTCCGCCAGTATCAAGATAGGGTTACTTCATAGACATAAAGACCATCTAAGACGTGAAGCCCTTACACTAGCTATCTATAGCTCCATAGTACCCATTGTTGACAATGGTCTGGTTATTTACAGCTCAGCTTCCACCACTACCCTCCGCAACATGTCAGTGGCACTCAATAAAGCATGCATTCTTCTTACTGAAGCAGCACACCTTACCCACACATGTGAACTGTATGCGCAAACAGGTCGGCTTCAGCTAAATGGGAGAATTCACTATCAAACCTGCTTGCTAACTAAAAAGGCACTTCTCTGGCTCCTGCCTTCTGGTGTTACAAACTTACTCAATCACTCTTGCAGCTCCTAGCATATGCGTAGCTCAGTCAACCAACTCTTCTCTGTTCCAAGATGTCAGACTACACAAAGGCAATGATTGTTTTCATATAGAGCACCACTATGGTTTAATTCACTGCCCAGTGATATCCCTTCCTTACCAAAATTGGGACCATTTAAATGCACTTTTCATCAGCATCTTACAGCTAACAGTTCCTGTGACTGTTTCAACTGACATGGCATTACCTCAGCAGTATTGACACATCCTTGTGTACCTACTTCTGCCCCTTCTCTGTGAATGACCGCTTTTCCCTAACCGCTCTGCCCTATTTCCTGCCTCCTACCCTGATCATTTGTTCTCCTCATCCCTCTCACCCTCCACCTTCTTTCCATTGTTTATCTTCACTTATCTGAACTTTTGTTCACCAAATCTACCTATATCTATTTGACAAAGAACCTTGGGCTGCCTCCTTTTATTAGGTTATTTTTGATTTCCTACTGATTCATAGTTTTAATTTTAGTTGCAATGTTAATGCCATATTGTCAATTTAAATACTTTCTTGTCAAAATTTTATGTAATACCATCCATCGTATGTCTATTACCCTTCCCATTGATGTGGGACCTTCGTAAAAGAGCTGTTATGTGCTCAAAGGTATTGTAATCCAAGAATGAATGAATGAATACATAAATAAATAAAGGATTGTAAGAATTCAAAATGTGTTAGGCATGTACAGACTGTCTGTGGTCTGTCTTTTTTGTTGTTTAATAAATGTCTTAAAAGCTATTTGAGCAGTGGAGTCTCTGTTTTAAAGGCTGGTGTGTGCCCGAATTTTGGTAGAAGCAACTGCACTACTTGTTTCAAGAGCACCAGTGTCCCAGTGCACACCTTTTGGTGTCGGGGGGGAAAAAAAAATCAATATTCATAGGAGGCTCCATAATGAAAAAAAAAGTGGTGCCAAATGTCAAGTCACTATCTTGAGTGAAAAACAAATGAAGAATAGTTATGAACGTCACTGTGCACTAGCCTGTCTTCTTGCAATATACCAGCTAACCACTAGAGCTCATTGACTTGATGTGTGGTAGCACATGCACGTGCAGCATTGTTTCTGTAGAATACCATCTGCTGACACTTTAACAACCATGTAGATAACAACATATATTTTTACTGTTTGAAAACAGCGGCACCAAGTGACACCTTACAACTACAGTAGTTGTGACTTAGACCAGTGTGACAGAAGTGCCTGGATATTTTTAGCCATGATGGAACATGATGCTGGGCATCACTGTTGCAGGAGTGTTGGAAGGGCACTGCAGGGCCATGGTGCTAGGGCAGGTAAGGTTATTCAGTCATGGTTAGTGCTTTATGAAAGTTAAATTCCCCAAGTGGAATTTTACTGGCATTAGCTATTATGTGTATATGAATGTTTGAGCAAATTTTGCCAATTAGTATTTTTATGTTTGCTTGCACGCATGTGCAAGAAATATAGTGCCATCATCGGAGATTTCGGAGGTGTGTCACCTCCTCCTCCAATTCAGGCAGTGTGCTGGCAGGCATGGCCCCTGTAAGCCAATGCATTTTGGAGCTGTCTATGACATGCTCCAAAATGCAGTGGCATACAGTTGAAAGGGGGAGCTACGCTTGAGTGAGCAGCGATAAGAAGCTGCTCACGCGCAGCTGCCCCCAGCCGCAGGCGACGCACCCCGCACGCAGTGTATAGCCAATGGGGTGCCCAATCCCGCTGGCTGAGCTGCATCGCTTCCCTCCCTCCCAGTGTTGGTGCCACGCTGGGAGCCCACCCGCGGGCAATCAGTCATTTTGCCGACGGGGTGCCTAATCTCATCGGGTTGAACGCCTAAAGTCCTTGTGCCACGCTGGAGCCCACCCCAGCATGGCAAACGGTCCCATGACATCTTTTTATTTTTTACCTGTAAGACAAAACGGTCCAGCGTGTCGTCTCCGACCCCCTCCCACAACCCGCACCCACCCACTGCGCACCCAGCCTCCCCACCCCACCCCATACTTACCTCTGGACTCTGGCGCGACGATCTTGTGTAGACCGGGAACACGTCTGCACTCTTCAAAGCCGACCGCGAACTGAGGAAATGCCGTAAGCTGTATAATGGCTAGATAGGGGGTTTCAACTTTATTGCATATCTCAGCCTTTTTGGAATTTTTGCACAAATTTTTCTACATGGGTTTATGGGACCTCTTCTCATGAATGATGCCACTGTCATGGCGTTATCGTGTTCAAGGGTGATTTCGCACAGTGACTGCACAGTGACTGCGAAATCACCCTTTGGGCCAGAATACCGCCATGACAGTGGCATCATTCATGAGAAGGGGGCCCAAAACCCCCATGTTGAAAATTCGGTACCAAAATTCCAAAAAATGACTGTTTAACGAGCGTGCTTTGCGCAGTTCCTACGCAGGCTCGTAAGTTCATGAAATTTCAATAATTTCACTCCAGATTTTCAATATTGCCATTTCACCACACCTTCTTATGAGTAGTACAGCTGTCATTTTTCACATCTCACCCAAAATGTGTTTCCGCCCATGTAGCGCAGAATGGCGCAGTCAGTGTGCAAAATCAATGTATGGGACAAATTAAAGAAATTCTCAGTGACACAGTTCATGAGCAGAGGTCTTGAAATGGCTATGTTGAAATTTGGTGAAAAATTCTAAAATGACTGTTTTATGAAGTTGCTTGCTGACGCCATAGGTTGGTGAATTTCTCAATATTTCCACCCAGATTTTCAACATTGCCATTTTTCCACACCTTCTTATGAGTAGTACAGCTGTCATTTTCACATCTCACCCAAAACGCAGCTTCCTACTTCATGTAGCGCATAATGGCGCAGTCGCTAGCGAACTCAGTGTATGGGGCACATTAAGAAAATCACAGTGTCACTGTTAATGAGCAGAGATCTTAAAATGGCAATGTTGAAAATTTGGTGAAAGAATTCCTAAAATGACTGTTTCACAGTGTCGTTGCACAGTTCCCCGCGCTTCGTAGGGTTTGCGAATTTTCAATATTTCCACTCAGATTTTCAACATTGCCATTTTTCCACACCTCCTTATGAGCAGTACAGCTGTCATTTTTCACATCCTGCCCAAAACGCAGCTCACCATGTAGCGCACAATGGCGCAGTCGGTGTGTGCAAACTCAATGTATGGGACACATTAACAAAACCACAGTGACACTGTTCATGAGCAGAGGTCTTAAAATTGCTATGTTGAAAATTTGGTGAAAAATTCTAAAATGACTTTTACGAGCGCGTGCACAGTTCCTATGCATGCTCGTAAGTTTGCAAATTTAATATTTTCACTCTAGATTTTCAACATGTCCATTTTATTAAACTTCCTTATGAACAGTACAGCTGCAATTTTTCATATGTCACCCAAAATATGTTATTGCACATGTAGCGCACAATGGTGCTGTTGGTGTGTGAAAGCAATGTTTAGGACAGATTAAGAAAATCACAGTTACACTGTTCATGAGCAGAGGTCTTAAAATGGCTATGTTGAAAATTTGGTGACAAAAGTCCATAAAATGACTGGGTTACGAGTGAGCATTGTGCAGTTTCCACGCATCCTCGTTAGTTCATGACTTTGTAATATTTTCAGTCCAGATTTTCACCAGTGGCATTTTTCCACACTTCCTTATGAACAGTGCAGCTGCCATTTTTCACAACATGGCGAAGTGTGTTTTCACACTTTCAGTGCAGAGATGTGGTCGCTTGTGGGAAATCATTGTTCGGCACAGATAAAGAAAATCACAGTGACACTGTTCATGATCGGAGGCACCAAAATGCCTGAGTTGACAATCTGCTATAAAAATCCCCAACCTAATTATATTACGGGTGTTGCTGCACAGTTTCTATGTACGCTCGTGACTTCACCATTTTTTAATATTTTTACTACACATTTGCACCATAGCCATTTTTACACCTCCCCATGAAAGAGTACAGCTGTCATTTTTTACATCCTGTTCGGAATATTTTTGCACCTGTGGTGCTAAATGCCGTAGTCACTGTGCATAAGCAGCTTTCGGCTCCCAAACTGATATTCCCCCTGTTCATGAGGTGGGGTCACAAAACAAACATGTTGAAAATTTGGAGTGAAAATACCAACGAATGCCTGAGGTATTAGGCTTTTCAACTAAATCGCCCAACCTCTAGAGAATGACAGGAATCAGGGGTGTGACTTGGGATTCTTGCCTGTGATGCTCATACCATTCCACACCCTGCAGTCACTGAGAGGCATCGAGGTATGCCTTGGACTCTTCGGCCCCAAACTTCACCCCACATTCTCTATATCGCACCCATCTCACCGTATTTCCTAATGAAATGAAGGTGCGCGCAAGGGCCAAAGACCCCAAGGAACACGTGACACTTGTCAGTCTCTGCAGAGTGGGGTGTGGTGAAATGGCGTGGCCGTTATGCCTGATGACCCAAATGCACACCCCAATGCCTGTCACTCTCTGCAGGGTGGTGGTGGGGTTGGCTTCAGTTCAATACTTCACTGCCATTCCTATTACGCAGCTCTGTAACTTCTACACTACCACTGCCAATGCCAGCAAGCAAACATTCGGCATTGACAAATGCTTGTTTAGAGTACCCACAATCATTTTTAACCTACTAAACCTCATTTATCCAGCTTAATTAGATTCCAGATCATAGGTATGGGTAGGGTCGAACATATGAGGAGAGGTTGGAGGCACTGAACATGCAATCCCTGGAGGAGAAGAGAGAGGGAGGGCACATGACTGAGACTTTCAACTATTTGAAGGGAATAAATAGAGTGGATAAGGAAGGTCTCTTTAAGCTTAGTGGACACCAAAACACAAGGAGACAAAGTCCCCTTACAGGTGCTCCCATCTCTGCTGTCCCCAGCTCTGGTAGAGTGGCACTTTGCAAGCTGCCACCTACACTTCTTCAGCCCGCAAACTCCACAGCCAGAGGCCCCTTACAGGGCACTCCCAGCTCTGCTGTCCCCAGCTCCAGTAGAGTGGCCCTTTGCAGGCTGCCACCCGCACTCCTGTAGCCTGCTAACTCCACAGCTGGAGGCCCCTTACAGGGTGCTCCTATCTCTGCTATTCCCAGCTCCAGTAGAGCAGCGCTTTGCAAGGCTCCACCTACACTCCTCCAGCCCATGAACTCCACAGCTGGAGGCCCCTTACAGGGCACCATAGGTGCCGGGTTGTATGGGCTTGTGGGGCATTGGCCCCAGCAATATTTTTTGACCTGGGCTGAGTCCCAGCAATATTTTGCCACATGCTACCTTTAATTGCCTCTTTCATTTCTCTGCATGTGCCCTCTGCTGACTGCTGTCTTCTTACTGTGATGTGGATGCACTGGTGGCATTATTTGAAATTGGTGCCTTTGCCAAATTATCACTGCCCCCCCCCCCCAGAAAATCATTGGTGGTTCACTGGCATTTTTCAACTTGCTGCATGCACTGTGATTGGCCTAAGGGAGGACTGGGGAGCGCTTATTGGGCACAATATTTACGCAAGAGCAAAAAGCTGGGCAAGTCTGTGTGTGAGGACTAAGGAGGAGAGCGACTGTTTCCATGATCATGGCACCATGTGGTGGGAGGGAGTTAGTGGTGCAGCCAGCCAGCCTAGAAGAAAAGAGAGAGAGGTGGTGATCCAGGGGCATCCAGTCAGAAAGAGAGAGAGAGGAGCCAGAGACAAGAAAGAGAACAGCAGACTGGCGGTGCGGTGGGAGTCGGCAGTTGGCTGAGACTGCATAGGATGGGGATGGGGTCCGGGCACTCGGGGAGTCAAGTGGAACCAGGCCAGTGGTGAGCAGAAGCAGCAAGCAACCTGAACCCGTTACCCAGGTCCTAGCAGCAGCAACAGTAAGTAAGATAAACAATAAAAAATCACAAGCAGGCTGAGGGCAGGTTACGATCAAATGTAATTGAATTAAAATTGTTCTTATAAGCACTGGTGCTTGTGTGGGGGAAGGTTACAACAACATTTAAAGAATAGATGAGACAGTCAGACTTATAATATGCACAAAGTAAATACTATAGCCATAGTCAAGTCACCCTTTCCATAAAACACAAATTATTACCAACAAAGGACCATCAGCATGGCAGGGGCTGGCTTCTTCTGCATGGGAAGCAAGAATGGGTACACCTGAGAGCAGCATTTTAATTTCTGCAGACTACTGACTCCCCAAGCCCCCAAGTGTGACACTTATATACTCCAGACCTTGCACTATAGGCCATAACATGGAGGAACATTTGGAGAACAAGTACAGTTTAATAGGGCAGCTGAAGCTCATCTTCTGCCCACTCACATCTCCTGATCATCTAATTCAGGAAACACTTGAAGTATGGGCAGCCAGTGGTCTGTTATGTGGTGAAATGATTTTGCATTTTTTCTGTACAGCATGGAAATTGCATGCTGCATCTCTTTGCCTCGCTAGACCATATAGTTCACTGTTTACCTCTATATCTTAGTACTGCAGACCCATGATCTGGGACCAAATGTGGTGGCCATAACATGCTGGAGCTTGAGAACTTGGAATACATCCATGTTTCTCAGATCATGTCATCTTTCAAGAGTGTAAGATAGGATAAGAGTATTAACTTTCTACCAGTGATTTAGTGAGTTGAGAGGCCATACCAAGAAATGACTGTGAAATAATGTTCTGTATTTTGAAATTTTGGTTGCCCAATATGGGTTGGAATAGGTGAAACAGAGGTTTTGCTTTTACAAGGTTGTGAGGTTATGTTACAGCTTACATATGCACACCAAGTTCGCAATTAGGGTGTGCTTAGGTGTTCTACGGTATTTACAGTAGAGTACATTAAGCAGGGCTCTAATATTTATGCCTGTCTTGGACTGGAGCATAGATCACTTTCCATGACCTGCCACTGTGGTCTGTACCTATTTCATACTGGTCTCCAGTCACATCTTTCCACCATGAGAACTGGCTAGCCCTGGAAGCTAAATATTAAAGTTTCAGATCTGGGAGTTGAAGACGCCCTTGTAGTTTACTGAGAGTCATTTTGCTACATGATTTCATGGCAGCCATTCCATTCCATAAAAATTCTAAGTGTGGATTACCACCTGACATTATACTGTAAGGGTAGTTCCCATCCTTGTCAAATTTTTGCTGCTCTTTGCAAATCTGCTCCATGCATTTGTCACCCAGCACTTGCCAGAGACAGTGATTTTTTCAAATCTTACTGTCTATAATTAAACCCTGTCTGCCAAAGACCGCTCCACCTTTTAATGTGTGGTGACCAGACTTAGGAGGGTGGTTCATCTCTTCTTTTCAAGGAGAGGCAGGCACAACAGTTCCAGGTGCAAACAGCAAGCTTTATTGGGACAGCCAATGGTTATGCTGGAAAATAATGGTTATGTGATTGCAAAGTACAAGGCACTCGCAGTGATTGTCATGCACAATACAATACTTAGTGATAGAAGGCAACTATACAGGTCTAGGTGCAGTGATGGTAAAAGTAAACAGTCATATATATAACATCAATACGTAAGGTACCTCTAAAATGGGTCATCTAGTGCCCTAGATCTGCAGATACCCATAATAATAACTATCAATACCTAACCAGCTTGGCCAAGGATAATTAGAAAAGAAACACCAGTTATAGTCCAACAGTCCCATAGGAGGAACAGTCTTTTCATTGTGAAGCAGATGGTGGCTAGCTAGCTTGAGGAGTGGGTACAGTACCTAAGTGACTGATTGGTCTCATTAGCCAGTAGGAGAGCTGAGGAAAATAAGATGGAGATGAAGATGAAGGTGAAGAAGATGAAGAGGATGCAGGCTGGTCTGGAGCTGGAGATGCAGGTGATGAAAGGATGGAGGATGGTCAAGGCAATGTCCTCCAATGGTGATGATGGGTCCTCTGAAAGACTCCTGATGGATTGCCATCCAGCCGTGGAAGGAAGCTGTGGCCACCTTGAAAAAGTAAAACAAAAACAGGGCAATTTCCTAATTGTGTACTTCGGAGGGAACCTCACTATCGTGAGCCGGGGTGGCTCCTAAGCTGACTTGACTGGGGGGAAAGCTGACTACCACTGTGCTGGCTAATGCAGTCTTTAATTGTCTTTAGAGGTTGCTGGCAGCTGGGTGGAAGGCACTAGATGCTTGGCTGAAAGGCAGGTGACCTCTGACCTCAGGGGTGCAGGCAATCACAATCTTCATAGGGCAATTAGTTGAGTGATGAGACTACCACAGTTGGGCAGTCCGTCCACTTCTCCATGGCAACAGTGTGCAGTGTCAGTGGCTCAGTAGGTTGCACACTCGCCTCTGAGGCTGAGAGATCAGAGGGCTGTGGGTTCAGTTCTCACATCTGGCACTTGAGTTAATATCCCAGTATTGACACTGTAGTGCAGCATGAGAGGGGTGCTGCACTTCTGAGGTGCCGTCTTTCGGATGAGATGTTAAACCGAGGTCCCATCTGCCTGGATTGGTGGTAGTTCAGGTGGATGTTAAAGATCCCATGGCACTTATCGAAAAAAGTAGGGGGATTTTATTGAAAGAATGGACTTCATTACAACAAAAACAAGTCACTTTGCACTCAAATGCAGTGTACAAATAAAAAACAGGGAGAAGCACAAGAAAAAGGAACAGTTATGTAGCCCATGTGGCACAATTAGTCCAAAAGGTCATCAATTGTTCATGAGGTCCATTAATTGAGTCATATCGCATGAGTCCACCCACTGCCTTACACACAGTGGCTAGCAGTTCTTCAGGGGTAATGATTTTCTGTTGTAAAATCCACAGACACCTAGACTGCCATATATGAAATTGTAAAAAGACAAAATATGACATACGTACTATCACTACGATATGGAACAAAAGTATTAGGGAAAGGTCCAAACATAAGCGTAGAATAATCTAAAGATCTAAATTCAGGTACCATCCAGCGAGTAGCTGGTAAATCCCAGAATGGTTTAATATACAAACATTCAAGAAATAAATGACATTGTGTTTCCAAGATTTGACTACACACAGGCCTAGGAACAGTACCTTTCTGAAAATTGCTTATGTTTACTATTGTTTTTTACCCCAATTTACCATAATTCCCCAACCAAACACAATCCCATATATATGGAGGGATAAGCTTATTAGTAAGATATTTTAAAATAAGAACCTGTCTATCCAATGGACAATCAGGGGAACAGGACCTCAGAGGTACGTTCCATAGAGATCATATGTTTATACAATGTCTTTCTACTAGAAGACTGAATAATTGTGCAGTAACTTCCCATTTCATAAGGAGTCTCATACAATCTTTCATATATGTAGGCAACTCCCTTAATCTGGATAAGACTCTAAACTTTCTCTCCTGCCACCCTATGCGACAGAGATCAATCCACTGTTCCATGTAGGGTCTCCAAATAAGCCACCCAGGTTTAAAGACTAATCCCAAATTATAAGTAAAAAACAGACTGAAACAAAAACAATAGGGTGGATCATAGCAACCCCACCTTCAGGAACTGGAAGATAAGTGAATTCCCTTTTAATGGGGTTCAGCCGAGATCCCCAGAATGCTTGGAAAAAAACGCTATAGAGCTGCATCCACATTCGCATTGGGGGCGGAAAAATATAACTAAGGTATAAAAACACAGGAACCAGGAGCATCTTAATTAATAAAACCCATTTTTTCTTTGAGAGCTGCATACCCTTCCAGTCCCCCACTAAACGAAAACCCTGTGCCAAAGCCCTCTCCCAATTGTAACCAGCCATATCCCCTGGGCCAAAAAAATCCCCAGGACTTTAATAGAGTCTTTAGAAACTGAAATCCCAGCCTTACACCCAGATTCAGGTACTGGCATGGAACCTATAACCACTCCATGACACTTAGCATAATTAATCTGTGAACCTGAAATACTAAAAAAAAGTCGAATCAAGTCTTGTAACGCAGTAACAGAAAAACGAAGAGGCAATAATAGAACTAAATCGTCAGCATAAGCCAATACAGACTGCAATGGCCTACTCTGAAGCACATCATGATTCCGTAGAGCCGTGTTTGTTTGTAATAATCCAATAAAAATATCTATAGAGAAAGCATATAAAGTCGGACTCAGTGGGCAACCTTGCCGAACACCTTTTGTAATAGCCAGTTTCTTCCCCAACCAACCATTAACATTTGGTATAAGTACTGCCCCGATACATTGCAGAGATCCAAAAAACAAATGCCTCTGGCAAGCCGAAGGCCTTCAAAACCAAAAAAAGAAAAGTGTGAGAGACACGATCAAATGCCTTCTCTTGATCAAATCCAAAAGCAAACCCCTGCACCTGTCCAACATCCCCTCTATAAAAAATCTCTCGAAGGTATATCAGGTTATCTTGTTGTCTCCTCCACTGAACTGCACATGTTTGTGCTGGATGAAGAAGCAGTGGAGTGATCCTAGCTAGTCGGGACAAAAGAATCTTATTTAATATTTTCATGTCAGTATTCAGCAAGGTAAGCGAACGCCAATTACTAATATCAGTTTTATCCCCTTTTTTATAAATGAGAAGCAAGATGGCCTCTCTCATAGAGGGGGCATATTTCCCAGTGTGTAAAACATGATTAAAAAGAAGTACCAAAACAGGGCCAATGGTCTGTATAAAGGTTTTGTAAAACCCAGTACCAAGACCATCCGTGCCCGGGGCTGTATGAGACTGCAACCGACCAACTGCAGTTCGCACTTCCTCCAAAGAAACATCTACGATTAGTTACTGCTGCTGATCTCTGGATAGACCAGGTAGCTGCAAGCCCTGTAAAACATCAGTGACAGCTGCCTCATCCAGGATAGTATCTGGGGCCAAACTAGTGGATAAATATTCTTCCACGACAGACAAGAGGCGGTGTGGATCACTCACAAGGTTTCCCGTCTTGTCTGTGAGGGAGGTAATAAGTCTAGAATTTACCCTTTTATGACTTTCTTTAAAGGGGTCCAAAGAATGTTTGGACAGATTTGTGCCAAATCTTAATTCTTGATCTAAAGATCTTCCCCGGTCATATTGCAATGCTACCATCTGTTTTTTTAAGTGTGCTATATGTGTGCTATAATCATGCGTTGAAGTTTCAGCCAGTGATATGAGACACTGCAATTGATGTCTTAGTTGTAAATAAGATAGATAATCTTTCTGAGTTTTAACTTGAGCTTACTTAGAAAAAAATGCTTCCAACCCAGTTTGGTATCCTCCCACCATTCTAAGATGGAGTCATAGCACTCCACCACCGATATCCGGGCCGCCCAGTCTCTCAACCAGAACTTTTTAAGGGCCTGATCTTCCAACATACTCTCATTCAGTCTCCAAAGGTTTTTTTGACATCTCGGGGCCCCTTCCCAAGAAAGAAGGACTGTGAGAACAGTATGATCTGAAAATTCAATGGGGACAACAGAGGCCTGCATTATCTGCAAAACTGATGAGACAAAAACAAAATCTATCCTCGTCCGTAGGGTACCTTTAAAAAAAGTGAATCCACCTGTAGGGTACAATGGTCTATAAGCATCTCTTAGATGAGCTGTGGACACTACCTTATGTAAAGCAACTGAATCATAAAACATGTTATCCGTTTTGAGACCCCTATCCTTAGTAGATAATGCACAATTGAAATCACCTAACCAAACAACCAATCGGGAAGTATGCAAGTATGGCTGCACTTCTTTAAAAAGAGCTACCTGTTGAGCTTTTGTTTGTGGGGCATAAACAGAAAGGATTCAAAATCTAGCCATAGAAATTGAAACGTCTAAACATAGTGCCCTCTCAGGGTGACTGTCCACCAACCTGGACACAGAAAATGCAGAATTGAAGAATAATACCCCTAGGCCATCACAGGGTTCCTCCCCTATAGACCAAAATGATGGCCCTAAAGTCCAATTATAAGAAGCATTTCTTAGTTCCTAAGAGGTCTTCAATCGGATGTCTTGCAAACAAATAACGTCCAAGTCAAAAGTTTTAAGGAGAGAAAGAAAACGAACATGTTTCTTCACCCCCTTCAAACCATTGACATTTAAAGTAGAAATCTTTAGAGAAGACATAGCAGGAAAAAAAAGGAGGGTAGGTCAAAAACAATACAAGACATAGTGAGTACTTCAAGGGGGTTTACCCAGTTGCCGCCTTCTAGTTTGTTTAGCGATGGAATCATCAAATCTAGTTTCAGAATCCGTGTTAGAAATAACCGACGAAGTGTCAGTGTCCTCTCCAGAATCCCCACCAACATCTTCCTCAAGTGGGGAAAAAGTATTCCTCAATTTAACCATGTCTCTCTGGGCAACGGTATTAGGAAGGGGTGCAACATCAGGCATAGTCTTGCCACGCCTATTCCTTTTCCTGGGTTGCACAACCTTAAATGGGAGTTCAACTGGGGCATTTGACCCACAGCTTCCTCTACAAGCAAATCCCCAGAAGGAACAGGAATAGAAATGTCTACCAGAGTATCAGGGGGGTTAACATCCATTGTTTCAACTGGACTAGTAGGACGAGGGGTGATCTGGGCAGGAAACTGAACACAATCAGCAGCCTGCTTTACCGACTTGTCAGATGTCTGTGGAAAAAAGCCGCTGTGCTTGATTAATAAGTCCGTCATGTGGAGGACAGTCAGATCTATTGTGCGAGGCCCAAGGACACCGCCCATATGCATGACCAGTCTGTTCACATAAGTTGCATCTAAAAAGGTTCAGACAAGCCGTGGCCAAGTGCCCATATTCCAAACAATGAGTACATTTAGAGGTGCCACAGGCAGAACTCAAATGTAGCCGAGACCCACATCTGAAACACGATCTAGGTTGCCCAGCATAAAAGATTGACCCCCGATTTTTCCCAAGAAAAAAAACACTAGGGAGGTGGACAGGACCAGAATTAGTGGAAAAAAGCTTACTTTAACCCTCCAACTGCCATCCCAGATTTTTTCACTATCAAGCGTAGGAGTAGGCCTTCCCAAAATATCACATTGTTTGCGTAACCAAAAAAGGATGTCTTCAATATTGACACATTCATTCTTAAAGAGAATAGTTATGGTCTTAATTAAGGGTTTGGTGTGTGGAATAGCCTGAAATGGGACCCATAACGGGTCAGACTTAAGGCTCTCATATTGTGCCCAAAATCTGTCAAGATTGGAAACCTGTTTGAAGCTGATATCGTAGTTCCCATTCCCTAACGAAATCAATGCAAAAATTTCTGATGAAAAATATTTCATAGACTGTTTTAGTGAAGTCCTAGCCACAAATAACCTATCTGGTGGTTGTTCTAAGCCCCCCTTGTATAGCAAGCGTACTGCATTTCTCCAAGGAGCAGGCTCCCTAGTCGACTTAAATAAATCAGCTAGCCTAAATAAGGAAGTTTTATGGGGCATCCCCAGAGCATCCTCCCCAGGAACCGAGCTAAACCCCTTCTCAACAGTAGTAGGTGCACCCTTATCCTGAACAACTGGTGAGGTGGAAATATCAACAGTAGAAACAGAATTATTTGGCAATATAACAGTAGAAGTACCCCGAGGTTTGGTGGAGCTCAGTGATGAATCGTCGTTTGTGGCCACAGTAACAGAAGAAGAACACATTTTCAAAAAGGAGGGGTCTGTGGGATCCGGTGTCCATTGACCCGACGTCCCTGCAATCCAGCCAGCTTCAGATAAAGCTTTGTCAGGTGACCAAGGTTCAGTATGTGTGTTGGGTTCAGGGGCTAAATCACCCCATTTCCTGGAGTGTTTGCGATCCAGAAAGGAAAACACCTGCTCAGTATCAATCGGCGGAAGAGAGTAAGCAACAGGAGAATGTGAGACCAACCTCGTCAGTCCCAGCCTATTTTTCTTGGAGTGAGGGACCAAAGTAACAGGAACCTCCGAAATGACCTGTAACGGTGAGCCTCCTGCTGGGACATCTACCGAAGCATCAGCTATATGAGAAACTGACGAATCCTCAGGGGAAGTAAGCACATCCACTCACTGTTCGACGTCCGTCCTGGAAATCAAACCTTTCCAGTCCGAAACAGTCTGGGCCCCCTGAGGAGCCTCCCACAGTGCTTTGAGTTCCGCCTCAACAAACGCACTCCTCGCTAGCAACTCCTGACGGCACCGCAAAAGCTCATGCCGATGTGGACAGGCAGACTCAGCCGGGAGCTCTTCCAGAGGCATACTAGTGTCAAAACCAGGTAGGCTCGCCGTAGCAGGCGTAGTTCCATCCGATACTATCAAATCATGTCCTGGAGAAAAAACTGCAAGCGCCAATTCCACCTCTAAGGCCTCCTGTGTAGACTGGACAGGAGCAGAGGCCAGAGCTCCTGTCCCAGAGACGTCCATCCTCTCTGCCGCTCCCGGAGAAGTGTCCATCTCTCCCAGATGGCCTGTAAGCCCTCAATGGAGAGTAGGAGAATTTCCCTGGTGCCTTGGCCAAATTTCTCTCATTCACTAAAAATACCACCAACAGCCTAATCTGGTTCAAGGTCAGCTGGTATTCATCTGTATCCCCCTCCCCCGGGTCGTGCCTGAAAATAGGCAGGATTTGTCTAGTGCACTTACCCGGTCAACAAAAACTAAATAAATAAAATAAACAGCTCAGACTGGGGGTGGAGAGAAAACTGACATGGCTCAATGCAGTTGGCGAGGGGGCAGGCAGTTTGAGCCCCCTTCAGGGACAGTTCAGGCACCAACTGATTGAGATGCAGGGTGGGCAAGTTCAGCCCCGATGTGGATAGGTGGCATTGGTGGGTGCAGGGCAGGCAGTTCAGGCCCTGTTGCAATTCTGATCAGACCCCAATGCAATTAGTTCAGTCATTTGGGGTCACTAATGTCCCAGGGTGCAACTAGGGCAGACATCAAACACAGCAAACACACAGCAATTACTTTTTCTGTACCAGGGACTGGGTTTGCTTCTGGTCAGGGTCAGGGTTACAGGCAGCACAGCATAGGCTGGACAGTCCTACGGTCGTTAGGTACCCTCACAATCAGCAAGCAGTCCAGGGGAGTGGGAGTGGCAGGCAGGAGGTGTTTGGGGCCACAGTGAAGAAGCTGAGCCCTCTGGGTTGGCCTCCCTGTGAATGGGACTCTGGCCTTTTAAATCTTGAAGGGACCTTGGTTCTTCCCTCAGCAGGCCCGGTGGGGAATTTACCTAGGCCCGGCTCCCACACTTTGCATATGGATGAAGGGGGTGGCGACTGAGCAATGCAGTAGGCCCAGGCTTCGCTCCACCCCTAATGAGTATTCCTCTCTACCCTCCTACCCTGCAGGACCTGGGCACAGCTCCACCCCTCCTGCTTCCAATATGAAGGCCCTTTGCCTTGGCCCCCCCCCCACAATGCCTTCTCTGCTGTGCCTCTGACTGTGTCTCCTCCCCTGGGGTGCTGTTTAGCACCCACCATAAACCTTGGGGCTCATGCTCCATGGTACCCCTTATAACCACCCCTTTTCCTTTTCTTTGTGGTGGGAACTCTGCCCACTTGCCTGTCTCCTTTTCGTTCCCCTCTCCCATTTCAGGGGGTGCCTCAGAGGCTAAAAATGAAATTTGGGCTACTAGCCCACTTACCATCTAGCCCTGGCCTTCAGAGGCAGATCGTTGGTGGCGTAAATAGTGGTGGTGGGAGTTTTTGGGGAACCACTCTCCCACCTGGTGTCTCCACTGCTACCTGAAGAGGTTGGGCAGAACTCTTGAGTCACAGGCAATCACTTCCGCCTGGCCCCAAAATGCGGCTGCACCCTGCGGTCCATCAATAAAAATGTCCCCACCTGCCCCGGGCCCAAGCGAGTCAGCAGCTAGTCTGGAGGCATTTCTGGTGCCGAGCTCCTTGACGGAGGAGCTGCAGGACAACCAGGAAGGTGCAGTACCACTATCCACCACCGATCCTGGCTAAAAAGGATTCTGACTCTGTTGGGGGTGTGGTATGCTCTGGGAGGTGGCCGAACCTGGCCAAGGATCCAGCAATCAGGGAACGGGGACCAGAGACAAAACCCAGGCACCCCACAAGGGAAACAACGGACCCCAGGGGCAGCATATAAAGATGGGTCTCCCAGGAGGGTACCAATGCCCTCAGCTGACACACTGGGGAAAGGAAGCAGGAGAGCTGCAATAAGCAGTCCAGGCAGGGTGCACTACCAGGCACCCAGCCACAGGACACCTCAGGGACAAACAAAGGAAATGGACTCACCCTATGGGATGAAACTGCTACTGCATGGCTGGAGGACTGCTAGATCCCTGAATGCATCCCCTTCAGGCTGTAAGAGGACTGCTGTTGCTGCTGCAGACCCTGGAAGACGCCTGGCTACAGAGGAGCAGCCACCAAGGAGCTACGGACCTGAGTTTCAGGTAATCCTCAAGGCGCCCATGCCTTGTGCTCTCCACTCTGTCAGCCACTCAGTCTCGAACTGCCCTCCGTCTAGCAGGGGAGACGTCTTTCTAACCTGGGGGTGGACTTGGCTTCTGGCCAGTTGATTGGGTTCCTGGGGCTTGGGTCAGCCTCTTGGGCTGATTTATGATCCCTTTAGGCATTGGCTGGAGCCCTGGTCTAGCCAGGACAATGGTTGAAGCCCAGGAAAAGTCCAGGAGGGGGAGGGGGGGAGGAGGGAACCAGGACAGGAAGTAGTCAGCCAGCTAGCTTGGTCAGCAAGCCAGCTGGCTGTGTATGGGGTTGGTGGGTGGTAACCCTTTCTCTACCTGCAGACTTCCCTGGTCTGCTGGTCAGCCAAACATTGAGACACTACAGATGCACATGTGTCAGAACAGAATAATTAGACAAGAATGAAGAAACCTTTGGAAAACCTTTTTGTATTTCCAGTTCCAATGCAGGCTAGTTCTACAAAGCTGAAGCTCTCTTGAATCTGGTTGCCTTGGTTACATCACAACTAGTTACAAAATCAAGTATGCATTACTACAGGTGTAGTATTATTCTATGTAGGAATATTTCAGGTCTACTGTTTATTTTCCTTGCAGTTTGTTTCTGGGGCCAGGGGCTTAACACACAGACCCCCACATTATGATACCGGGTGCTCTGCTTCCATAGACCCATGGTGATCGTGGGTTGACCTCTGACCCTCAGTCCATGGGGTGGGGCTTTGACCTCTAGAAAACCAGTGATTCACCTCTGACCTCTGGACCAGTGGGTGGGGATTGACCCCTGAACCCTGGGCCCCATCAAAAATTTTACAAATCCAGCTCTTATGCAGGACACTCCCATCTCCGCTGTCCCCAGCTCTGATAGAGTGGTGCTTTGCAAGCCACCGCCCGCACTCCTCCAGCCCACAAACTCCACAGCCGGAGGCCCCTTACAGTGTGCTCCCATCGCCGCTGTCCCCAGCTCCAGTAGAGCCGTGCTTTGCAAGCTGACGCCTAAACATAGAAACATAGACTTTGACGGCAGATAAGGACCGTTTGGCCCACCCAGTCTGCCCATTTCCATACCTATTGGATAAGTTGCAGAACCTAGTTAACCAACAGCCTATTTCCTCCTACCTCCTACAAGAATTGTTTTATGTCTGTCCCATGCATTCTTGAATTCCTCCACTGTTTTTGACCCCATAACCTCCTCAGGAAGGCCATTCCATCTATCCACTACCCCCCTGTGAAAAAATATTTCCTTTCATTGCCCCTGAACCGTCCCTCCTCTATCTTCAAATTGTACCCCCTTGTTCTTGCACATCTCTTTTTCTGAAAGATGCTACTTTCTTGGACTTTATTGATGTCCTTGAGGTACTTAAATGTTTCCATCATGTCCCCCCTCTCCCTCCTTTCCTTCAGGGTATACATATTAAGCTCCTTTAGTCTCTTTTTGAGGCTGCTGGTGCAGACCCTGCACCATGTTAGTTGCTCTCCTCCGGACTGCCTCCATCCTGTCTATGTCCTTGCATTTGTGCCTGCACTCCTCCAGCCCACGAACTACAAAGATGGAGCCCGAAGAACCAGCTTCTTCACCATTTGACTTCAGGCTCTCCATCCTTCTCCCTGATTGCACCTTACACTATGTGCAGAGCTCCCATTGGTCAAACTCCCGAACCTACCTCGCTCTGTTGCTTTTACTGCTCCTGCTCCCCTCTTGGCTTGAATTTTCTCCAGCCTACCCAACCCCGCCACTCATTAAATACACTTTTGCTCCTCCTCCACACCTTACCTCCTCTCCAATTGGCTACTGACTCCGCCACCCCTCTTCCTAAAGAGCTGCCTCTATAGCAATACCATCTTATTCTCCTCACTTCTCATGTCTCCTCTTTACATTTCCTAATCCTTCCCATTTGCCTTCCTACTTCTCATTTCCATCTTACACTTCTCTCTATTTTCAACTCTCTGGAATCCTGAGCTATCTTCGCTCCTCTGTGATCTCCCTCCTGCTCACCCCTCTACTGTCTTGTTTAGATTCTCAGTTATCTTCACTTCTCTGTGACCTCCCTCCCCCTCAACCCCTTGGCTACCCTGCTCAGTTTCTCTCCCTCTCTCACTTTACACTGTTATGGATCCCCCTAAACTGTTACTCCTTGCAGCTTCTCTCCTGACTCTTACTACCTCCTCACGCCCCTCCAGGCAAACTTCCCTTCTATCATCTCCTCCTCCCCTTCCTCTACCCTCTCTTCCTTTTTAGCACCCCTCCATTAACGCCTCTTCCTCCCTCCCTTTCACTACTTGCCTTCCCTTCTCCCTGCACCCCTGCTCCCCCTCCTCTTTTCCCTCTCCTCGCCATAGCAGAACACTGACGTCCTCTACCTTCAGCCTCTTAAACCTACTCCTCAAACTTTGTTTGCTTCATGAGTTTCCCCCCACCACCACAACCTACTCACCTTTACCCAACATTATACTAGGCTGCATTCCCCCAAGCTGTCTGTCTTGGCTTCCAGCAGACACTGGAGGTCCCTCCTTCTCCTACTTCTCATGTTCAGCTCCATCCATCCCAACCCTGGTCCTCCCCCTCAAGCATCTACTGCTCCCTATTCCTCCCCAGACACTCCAAGTAGCTTAGTATTGCTCAGCTCAATGTCCAAAGCCTGATAGCTAAAAAAACCTCAGTTGAGTCATAGGTGTTGGCCAGTACCTTCGACATCATTACCCTTACTGAAACCTATCTGACCAACAAGATTCCCTCCAATGAAATAAACCTTAAAGGGAACACCCTCTTCAGAAAAGACCAGCTTGGGAAATGTGGTGGGGGTTTTGTCCTCTGGGTTGCAGATCACCTTTTGGCCATTGAATTTAATCCACCGCTCACATCTTCCTTTCTCAAATCCTGCTCGATCAGCCTCCTCCTCAGCAGTAATTAGGTTATTGCTGTCAGTCTTGTCTACCTTCCCTCCGACTCATCTCCTCTTAAACTAGATATCTTTCTCAACCTCAGGACCTCCCTTCCACATGGGAGAGAATGGATTATCCTTGGTGACTTCAACCTAAACTGGCAGTCCACTCATTGTGATGCAACCAAGGAACTGATCCTTGGCCTTAGCCTTCATCAGCTCATTACCAAGCCTACTAGAACCAATTATTGGACAGGGACCCATTCCCTAATTGACTGGATTTTTCTCTCCAACCCCTCTCATGGTACATCCTCTGGGGTTCTCGCTGACTTGATCAGTGATCATTGTGCTGTTTTCTGCTGCTGGTCAGCAAAAACCTCTCACCGTCTGTACAAATACATACTCACCAGGCAACTAAAAAAATTTATCCCACTAGTTTCTCCAACGCTGTTCTTGCCCAGGACTGGTCCTTCACAGACTCCATTGCAGACATTAATGTAGCCTTTGAACTGTTTAGCACCAGGTTTCTTGCCGTGTGCAACTTTGTTATCCCTCCTAAAAAAATCAGAATTAAAGATACTAGTCAAGAATGGGTCTCTTCTGATCTATGCAAGCTCATGAGGGACATGGACCATGCCTGGTCCTTATACAGGAAACACAAACTTCCCTACCTTCTCCAAAATTATAAAACCCTCTGAAACAAATTCAACTCCACAGTCAGATCCGCAAAAACCTCCTTTATCTTGGGGAAACAGTGCCTAGCCGTAGGGAACCCAAGGTGAACTTGGACTATCCTCAAAAACCTCGTTAGCAGGGGTCAATCTAACAAACAAATCTATCTCTCCTCCAATGGCCTGGCCGTCACTGATCCTCTCAAGATAGCTTCACTTTTTAATCAATATTTTGGGGATCTTGACAAATATGAGCCCAACTGCCCTCCCCATCCCCAGCAACATACCTACCCTCCCGGGCTCCTACCCCAGATTCCTTTTCAGGTATCTCTCCCCCTCTGAGGTAATTAAACTTATTATAACTAATGACCCCAGACCTTCAAAGGGCACTGACTGCATTGACTACAGAGTCTTAAAACTGGTCTGCAATTCCTTGGCCATCCCCCTCACCAATGTTCTTAACTACTCCTTTCGCACGGAGTCCTTCCCACATAAATGGAAATGCACGATCATTAAACTCTTTCATAAATCCCGTCCCAAGGACAGAGTTTTCAACTGCTGTCCTTTCTCCCTCCTTGGCCCCTCTCTATAATCCTTGAAAAAGTAGTCCACATGCAAGCCACGGACTTTCTCAATCAACATAACCTCCTTTCCAAAGCGCAATATGGTTTCAGGGCAGGCCACAACATGGATATTGCCCTCATTAAGTTCACTTACTACATAGAGTCATTGACAAAGACCTATACACTGGTTCAGTTTTTGTGGACCTCACAAAAGCTTTCAATCTTGTAGACCATGATGTTCTTCCCCAGACCCTGGCCAGTCTCCATTTGTCCCCCGAAGTTACCCACTGGTTCCGTAACTACCTCACGTTAAGGTTGCATCAAACCACAATTGGTGGGGTCCTCTTGTAATCTTGCCCCATTAAGTACGGTGTACCCCAAGGGGTCCATCCTGGGCCTGCTTCTCTTCTCTCTAGTTGTAAACTACCTCCCAGATGTCTGCATGAAAACTGAGCTCATTCTCTACATGGACAGCGCTGCCCTCTTCTGTAAGGACAGGGACCCCTCTGCTCTCCTAAACAAACTATAGGATGTTTTCACTCAGTTCCATTTTTGGTTCACATCCAAAGGTCTCATCCTCAGCTCCAAAAAAACAAAGGCCATGATTTTCTCTGGCCCTCATAGACCTCTTGAATTCGACTTCACCCTACATGAAAACTTCGGGGCCTCCATAGAGAGTTAACGAATTTTGGTACCTCGGACTACTCCTTGACTGCCACCTATACTTTGATGCTCGCATCAGTCTCACCATCAAGAAGGCCCACCAAAGACTTGGCATGCTCCTCAGTACTAAGCAGTTCCTTAACAAAGAATCAAAGTCCCTCTTTGTTGCCAGTTTCCTTCTCCCTTTGTTAGACTATGGTGCTCTTGTTTACTTCCCTCGCCTTTCCATTAAAAATGTCACTAGGCTACATAGCTCCTACTACAATGCAATCCATTTTACCTCAGGCCTCCCCAAGCTTACACACCACTGTGGCCTATACAGAATCTCCACCTGGCCCTCCCTTGAGAACTGACTCAATTGCAAAATTGCCACCTTCTTGTACAAACTCTCCTGTGGTCTCCTCCCTGACAGCATCAATTCCCTCTTCCAAACAGCAGCTCACCCCAGGGCCATGAGACAGCCCTCCTCCCTATTCTTTTCTGTCCCCTTCTGCTGTACCTCCCACAGCCAAAATATTCTGTCTTACCTGGGCCCCAAACTCTTCAACTCTCTCCCCCCTGAACTCGAACTCTGTCCCTCCACTACTTCTTTCATACAAAACATAAGGTTGCACCTTTCCCTCTCCTTCTCCTGCAGCTGTTCCCTGACCTGACTGTTCTCTCTTACTTCCCTCTTCTAATCTTTCACACTACTTCTCCCTATGTTCACCTGCGCACCTTTTCATTGTTACCTTTGTTTCTTAGCAATCAACCCCCCCCCCAAAAAAAAAAACTTTTAGCACTTGTCCTCTGGTCAAGTATTTTCTCCTGAGCACTTATCCACACTAATTTACTACCATGATGCCATTGTTATGTTATCTTGTCAACCTCTGTCATATGTTATTTATTGTCAGCCTTTGTCATATGTACTTACTGTTTAATTTCTTTTTACATTGTTACCTTTGAAAATTTCTTTCTTTTTTCTTTAAACTGGATGTTTGTGAAAATGGGCAGTATTGCTCACATGCCTTTCCAGTCTAACAAATAAAATGAAATGAAATGACGTCTCAAGGTGGAGGAGGGGGAGGTTTAGTAGGGAAGCTAGGAAGCAGTTCTTCACAGAGAGGATGATGGCGAGTTGGAATGTACTCTGGAAGAGGTGGTTTTGTTGAAGACGGTGGACAGTTTCAAAAGTGTCTGGGATAGAGTTAAGGGGAAAATAAGGGTCAAGGGAGGGGTAGATGGAGGGAAAGGGCAGATTGGGGAGGGGGGCAGGGTCAGTAGCTTAAGCTGAGGATCCTGCAATACAAGCAGGTTAAATAGATCAAATGGCATTTTTCTACTGGCTTCTTTGTGTGTTTGTATGTTTGTTTGCATGCCAGAACTTGAGTATATACCAGCAGTGACAGTGGAGCTATAAACATCCAAATATTTTGAAGATTTTTATGCAATTTAACAAATCATTAAATGACGACATTTTGAACTCCTGTAACTTACAAGCTACATAACCAACTACCCTCTATTTAGCAATTTATGAGACTCTCACAAGAAAATATGCAATTACATTTTCAGTGATCTACTGCAGCTCCAAAGGTGGCTATATTGTAAGCATAGAAATAGTTTCAGAAATTTTTAACATGAATAATAAATTGTGAAACCTTGAGCCCCTATAACATCCCCTCCCTTAATCTGAATGTCAAGAAACATGGCATCATTTTAGGGCAGCATCCAAACAGAAGGCATGCCATATTTCAGATCCCTAGCTATAAACCTGACTGAAATATGACTAATTAAATTTTGAAAATTTCACAAAATCTTAATTTGCTACTTTCACCCAGCCCTATTCTAGTTTCAAAGGTTTGAAATTCATGTCTGGGCAATTGCCTCCAGATCTCTGAAATCCAGTTCATATTCTGCTGTTGTAGTGGTGAGGTGCCTACCCTCCAACATAGTTAAAGCACTGTGTGTAATCTCTTCTTTCTTCTGGGCATCTCCTTCGGGAAGCAAA
This sequence comes from Neoceratodus forsteri, assembly GCA_016271365.2. NCBI lineage: Eukaryota > Metazoa > Chordata > Ceratodontiformes > Ceratodontidae > Neoceratodus > Neoceratodus forsteri. The sequence goes on from CM057449.1 coordinate 745,448,169, forward strand.
AAGCCCACCAGAGATTGAAGGGAGATTATTACTTATCTCACAAAGACTTCCAGTGCATGTCATTATGTGGGTTAACCACCCCAGAATATGTGTCAGTTGTACTGCTTGACAATGCCTGTGAATCTGAGGTTGAGCTAGTCCTCCCTTACCTCTGCGGAGCTGTAGTTTTTGGAATTTTATCCACAGTCACAGCCCTTTGCAGAGGAAGTGAAAATATATGTTTCCCAATTCTCAAACTCTGTCTGGGAGGAGTAATCTGTAGGGTCTGGAACATGTAGCGAAAGTGTGGTACTGCAGTCATCTGTATTGTATCTACATGACTAACAAGGGATAATGGCATATGTTGTCACTGTTCTAAATCTGTAATTAACACTTGTTTCAGGGGCTGGTAGTTTAGTGTTATAGTTGGGTTAGGTCTGATGGGATCTGTACCCCCTAGGTATTTAATTGAAGTTGTATCCTAATTAATGGGGGAAGGTTTTTGAAGCGCATCAGTAGGGTCATAACCCAGCCAAAGGACTATTGTTTTTGCCGTATTTATTTTATGTCCTGACAAAACCCCTACTTCCTCTAGTAACTGGATTAGTGCTGGTTATGAGTCTTGGGGCTGTGTCAGGTATATTAATAGTTCATCTGCATCAGATGCAATTTTGTGATCCTTGCCCCCCACTATCACCCCCTTCATGGCATCCAGCTGCCTTATACTTTGTGCAAGGGGTTCTACATAAAGTGCAAAAAGCAGTGGGAAGAGTGGCTAGCCTTGACAAGTTCTCTTTTATAGTAGCAACCGGATGAAGAAAAAGCAATTTACCTTTATAATTGCCGATAGGGAGGTGTATTGATTGGCATTAATCTCTCAGAATTGTGGGGAGAAATTTTAATTTTGATAGGTTATAATGCAAAAATTTCCACAAGATCCTATCAAACACTTTTTGGGTGTTAAGACTGAGAAAAAGTGAGTGTTGTTGTTCCACCATGACTGTTCCTATGAGGAATAGTATCAGTTTCATACTGCTGACAGTTTGTCTCTTACAGATGAAGCCTGCCTGGTCCCAGTTTTTGAAGGAGGAAGTAATTCCTCCAGCCCTGGAGACAGGACCCCCACAAGCGGTTTGTAATCTATGTTTAATATCAAAAGTAATCTATGCAAGTCATTTGGGGGGGTCCTTTCCTGTTTTTAATAATGCTGACATACTGGTGCATCTCCAAGAATACAGAAGAGCCACCCCATCAGTTCTCTGAAGGTATTTAATAGAGATGGCACCAGCAGGTCCCTGTTACTTCATACAAATTCCCCACAGTACCCATCTGGGCCAGTGGATTTCCCTGCCTTGAGACATGTTAATGCCCCCATACATTCAGCTGGGGAGATAGGATGTATTAGAGAGTGATTTGTTGTTGGGAGAGGGGTGGAAGCTGTATGTTGTGAAAAACTGGGGCATAGTCACTAGCAGGTTGTTCTGGTGGTTGCCTATAAAGTTCTGTATAATAAGAGTTCAGCATATTCAAAATCTGTTGGGTCTTGAAGCACCTCTGCCCTTTGATAGGGCCAGTCTTACATACTGTAGTTGAACATTTTTGCTGTTGTCGTAACCTATAAGCTAGTAATTTTGCAGCCCGGGCTTCCCCATTGTAATACCATTGATGCAGATATTCTAGGACCTGTTCTTAGGTGATGATTTCTTGAATTTCCCCCACGTCTTTTTATATAAAGGAACTACAGAAGTGCCCCCCCCCCACATGTGGCCCTGTTGCAGGAACTTTAATGCATCAGTTAAGTTAGCTAGATGTTCCTCCTAGTGCTTGTTTTTTTGGGCCACATAGGTGACGATATGCTCCTTCAATACTGATTTTAATGTATCCCACAACAGAGTTTGTGAGGTCTCCAAGGTATCATTACTGAAAACGCTTCCTGTTTCATTCCCCAACTGACTAAGACTTGTTCAAGGGTGAACCTATCCACCAAGGGGTGCCAGAACTAGGTGTAGTATGATTTTTTTGGATATCCATATAGGGTAACAGTATCTTCCACAGTAGTAACAGTGGTACACTGGAGTGCCAAAGTACTGTAGTTCTAAGTGATGGGAGACTCTCATGTGAAAGTCTAGTATAGGAATTTAATGAAGCTGGGCCTAATTGTAATGAACTGTGATGCAGGACTCCAACCCCAAAGAAATTGTGCTTAGAAATGAACTACAAGATGCATAAAAATGATCTACACTCAAACCCATAGCCTGAAAGTAAAGGGACCACACATTTGAACTGTCTGTCTGGTGTGAAGTGTGATCTTTTCTTGTGTCATCATGACTGTTTCTATCTTAGGTAAGCAGAGTGGCAGCTATGCATGCTAATAGTGTTTTGCAAAGGGGCCTCCCAGTGAACATACCATCAGTATACCCCTAAGGGAGCTGTCCTGGACCATGCTCACCCCATCTGTGCAGTAAGATACTCAGCAGGACAGTCTGGGGGGGTGTTACAAAATAAGGTTTCCCTCTGGGATGTGGACTGACTTGGATTAAGCTGAAATGGAGATTGGCTGATTAAAATGTGAATGGAGTGTCAGACGTTTTCAAGTAACATGTGCAGGCTTGTCCAGTAGCACTGAGGGTTGAGGCACTGGACGCCACACCTTTTACCATGCTGGTGACCCAGGTTTGGGAATGGAATCATGCTGCCGGGGGTCAGCAGGGGAGAGAAGGGATTGAGCATCTGGTGGACTGCTCTCTCTTCCTGGAGGGATCTGGGGTTAGTGCCACTCCTTGGTGGCCTCTGGTGGAAACTGGGGGCAGCACAAGGAACATGCAATGCAGTGCTTTGGGGTGGAGCATTGGCAGACGATGGCATGTTAGTGCCAGAATGCCATTGCACATCCATGCTCCACGGGGAAAAAACACCATGTAAAAATACCCCTGGAGGACTGGGAAATCGACGAGGGCTCCAGGGACCCAGCCCACATCCACAGTGCCAGACCATCCCTCCAATGGCTCTGTATGACCCTCAGCCAGGACAGACCCTCTAATTTCAGAAAGGCTGCCAGGTAGGTGGGACAGGCCCTCCCCTTGGGGATGATCCTGGGGGACTGGAAAGTCCTGGTGGGGGTTGCCAGAGGGGGATGGCCATGGCAGGGAGTAGAGGTGGCAGGTCATGTGGGCACCTCTGAGAGATGTCTCAGTCTACTAGGAGAATAAACAGTCTGTACAAAATAAAAAAGTAACATGCAGGAGGAGAAAAGTGGCTTTACACCCATAAGACAGAAATGATAATCCAGAATGTAGATGTCTGAGTATACTGTGGGCTTGTGGGTAGATTCTATGTTTTGCAGCTAAGCAGTGGAAATACAGATCTAGGAACTGATTGCACAGGTGAAACTGGGATATCACATGGTGAGATGTGCACCTGTAAGGCTGCCTGGCAGCATGAATTATGTAACACAGACATTTGCAGTTGCCCAATAGGGATGCAGCTTAAAACCAAAAATGGCTCAGATTGGTTCATGAAGTGGCAGCACTGTCATTGAGGCACAGGTCAGGAATCATAGGAAGAACCAGAAGCAGTTGTAACATTTGCAACAAGAATTTTATTATGAATACCAATAAAATAAAAAAATAAAATTGTTCAGAATAACTATTTACAAAAGCAAAATAAAATAGAGATGATCATTCAGAGGTTTTTCTTCAATCTCGGTGTGTCCCTTTCACAAGCAAATGCAGCTCTGTCTTATATTTCCTTCCAACCCCCCTTCTTAACAAGCATCCTGTTTTTTTCTAAAGTGTTCTAGTATATTTCAGGGAGGTGCAGGCAGGAACATAATGTCCCAGAACTGAGGCCCTTTTTCCATAGCTCTTCTGCAAAAGGCTTAAAAATTGCACTTAGATAACCTCTTGAGTTTCCAATAGCTTTCTGCAATCATCTCAAAATGTAATTATATACATTTCAAAAATTAACACAATATACTTTTGAAACAGAGGGATCCCAATATCAGTTACAGTTCCACATAATGATTTGGATATATTTTTATATCAGCAGATATGCAATGGAGAAAAACACAAAACAGCAAGGGAAGACTGAGAGATAGTGAGAGGCAAAAAATTGTGAGACTGTTGAAGTGATCAAATCCTAGGTCTCACAGGAAAATTTGGTTGCACAACCAGACAGACATGAGACAGGAAATGAGAGAACAGAACAGATCCTTGCATTGAAACACTTTCTCCATAACAAATGTTACAGGGTCCTATTCCACCCTATCACAAGCATAGCACATGCAAGTGCAGATGAGAACCTGTGATGTAAGCCTGCAACATAAGATTTTGCTCATTCAGTTCATGGTGTGGTGACTGAACCCTGTCAGGTGGGGAGCTAATTCGATGGGTGTTCATTGTCCATTGCACAAAGGAATTAGGACAGTTCCCTTGCTGCCTTGAAAATAAAAAAAAGCAATAGGGGTGTACCAGCCAGCTTTGTACTTAGGTCTGGGTAGTGGCTAACAAAAAGTAGAGAAAAACAGCAATGACTAAGGGCTGGAACAATTCTGATTAGTCCCGATGATGGGCAGGGGCAGAAGACTGCTGATGACAGTAATTGAGACAGTTTTGTCCAATGAATTAGTGAACTAATGTAGTGGTTGTGGACAGTGCACCTGGGCCATGACATGCCAGATATGCCACCAAAGGAGTGACAACACTGCTGTCATCAGGGCATGTGTCTCTTGTCACAAATATATTTTTTTCTGGGCACCTAATCCACACCTTCAGCTGGTAAGTGATACCAGTAAACTGTGTGGATCAGGTGGTGGAAATGCTGACAATGGAAAATGTTGCTGCAAGAACCAGAAAGAAAAAAAACAGCTTACTCTCTGGCCAGTGATGACACTGAGCCCAAGGTGCAGTCACCATCCCTTGTTGCATCGGTTGAGAATGAAGAAGAAGATGTAGAGGAAATGGAAAAGAAACCAAAGGAACAGCCCACTGTGAAAGCAGGAGAGTTTAAAAACCCTAAAAAGGGACTAGAGCTGGAAACACTATTCTTTGCCATACCAATGTCATCTACTGGAGAGATGGTGGAACCAAGAGATGAATGGTTCCATTCTAAAATGGAAACAAGGGCCATCAGACTGCAAGGAGCATTGGATATTCCACTTAAGGCACATCACAACATGGAAACCCTCCCCATTGTCACCAACAGTGCTCAAAGAGTTCAGCTCTCCATCTGAGGAGAAATCTGAGATGCTTAGCTGGGGAGGCTTCCCCAGCCTTGTGCTCATTCCAGCATGAAATTCAGACACTCCTCCACCTCAGAAATACCCTACCCTGGGTTGTTCAAGTGCACCATCAGTAACAAGTGTATGTTTAGGGGCAAATCCGACCCTGTGTCCAAGGGGCCTGTCTGTGAGGCTGACAATGAGATCTGGCTAGAAGCAGGCCTGGGTGGGCTACCTTGATGAAGCTGTGCCAGGTGAACAGAAAAATAGCATACCATGAGTCTGGTAGTATCGAAACAAAGATTATAATATCACTTTTTATAATGTAGCAATTGGATTCACCTTGGGTCTTACCCCAAAAAATTATTTCATAAATTAACCAAAAATAATAAAAATTCAAATATTTTATCCTATGCTCTCCAGATTCAAAATAATGGTAATAACACTGCTTTCCACGTGTATATACTGTATATGAAAAATATATATTTTATTTACACCTATACAATAATTCTAAATGTTCCTCATTAGCATAAATATCAAGCATAATAACTGTTAACATCAACAAAATAGTTTCAGAAAATCAGGCTACTGTAATAATAAATAAAATTCTAATAAATAAACATGTAAATGAATAAGGAATATTTAGCATAATAAATGGTAATAGTTATATTAGACTTTTAGCATACTTAGTATTTAACATAATCTTCATGCATAAGAACATGCAAACTTATAAAATCAATGTCTCAGATTATTTTTTTATAAAACTTGTTTCAAAACTACATAGCATGTGAAAAGTATTTTCTTTTTATGAGAACTTTCAACAACTCATTACACAGTGTTTTGTAGTATACCTTCACAAAACTCAGTTTTAACTTTTTAGATCATGCAAAATATTTCTCATTTTAAAACTTTCAAACTATATGCCCAAGTTATGTGGTTAAAAGTTCCCTTGTTACTTTCCCAGATAAGACAATTTAAATTACTAAAACTATCAATTAAAAATTAATTAGTAAAAGTAATCAAAATTATATTTAAATTTCTGGTTGTAGAAGTGGTTCTTCTTCTCTCAACTTTGAAATCTTGGCCGAGTCTGGCTCTAGATGAAAAAATCTCTTTTAGTCAGCTAATCTTCTTGACCCTGGAACTTTTTAGCATGGACAAACATTGCAGGTTAAACTTCCCTTGCTAACAGTCACTTTACCAAAAGTCAGGTTTTGAATTTGTAGAACACTACTTCAGTCTGCACAGTCCATAGCAATACTGGATTCAAAGAACTTTCTTGTGGATAACAAAGTTGTTTCAATAACTGGAACTTTAATGACTGTTCATGTTTCATCTGCACTCAAACCTTAGGACACTAGACTTCCTTCCACTCACAACACTGTATAGCTTGTGTGAGTTTTAAAGTCTTTAATCTAGGCATCAGCAGGCAACATTACTTCAGTCAAAATGTTCAGCAAATAAAACACAGACCTTGCTTCATAACACGATAAGAATGTCCTTGTCCAAGTAATTTGCTTTTGAACTTTGTAGTGGCGCTGCATAAACTTTCAAGCTTATCCTTAGGCTGGTCCCAGTATCCCAAATACTGGCATAGCCCAAAGCCTCTTGGCCTATCTACAGTTATAAAGCCATCAGAATTTTTAGTTAGACTAGCGTTGATCCTCTTTCATTGATGTTTCAGCTCAGACAGGGGGTGGCCAGAAACATTCACTAATACGAACTTGACCACTACCAGATTTTGATTGGTTTGAGTCACTAAGGAGGGACTTCTCAGATGATAAATGATGACATACAAACATGCCTTCTAAGATATCCCCTTTTCCTTAAAATTGTTTTAGCTCAAAATTATTTCCCTTAATAATGTTCTCATTTAACCTAATTTAAACATTAAACTTATATATTCAAATGTTTCTCCCCAAGTGGAACATTTTGGTATGACTTTCATATTTCTAGCACTGATATTTTTTTAAGTTACACTATTAAGGGTTATACCTTCATTAATTTTAATAAAACTTCTTAAAACAAAGTGATAGTATTGCTCTAAATATTCTAAGCTACATAATAATATACAATTTGTAAGAACAATCCATTATCAAAGCTTTTAAATACTAGTTTTTGTAGAAATACATGAGGTTCTTTTGTTCTCTAAAGAAAAGTAATACATACATTTCAGAAAAACTCATTTACTATAAACTTAGATTTTTTCTGCACAGCAACAAGGTACATATTTAAGAGTTATATTTTCAAACTCCTCAGCATGTGAGCTATCATGAGTGACTAGATTTATCTTAGTTATTAATAAGAAAATGATATTAAAATAAGTTCAGTATATAACTTCTAATTCCTTGGTCCTGCACTTATGAAACTTAGTGATTTTATTTATCATACTAGTGTCTGTTAACTGTCCAATTTTCATAGCAGCAGTACGCTGATCTTTAAACTATGAATACAACTTTTTATTCCTATACAGAGCTTAAAGAGAGGAACAGCCTTTTTTTTCCAATATGCTTATTAGACTCCTGGCACTAGCTTTCACAGAAAAACATCACATGACTTTATCTGATTGAAGCTAGCCCAGGATTCAAAAACAGGCCCATAAATTAGTCAAGATCACAGAGATGCTTCTCTGGATCCAGTTATAGAATTTCAGGAATGTAGGTAGGTCCCTCTGTTTCTAACTATAACCTGGAATGTGATCACTTATATCATGACTTAAAAACTAAAATTGAGTCTCATCTTCATTTTCACAGACCTCATCTGCCATATTCACCCCCTGGGCTCATGTGTTGTTTTTGGTTTCTACTGACTGTCATTCCTCTATGTATTCTGATACTTCACAGTATGTAAAAAACATACTAGTTGCTCCATTGTATGTAGAAGCTGTATTAGTCACTTCACTGTATGTAAAAGTTGTATTAGTCACTGTACCTGTAAAATTCAAGTTTGTAACTCTCCCGGGTCACACCTGAAAATAGGCACATGGATGACTAGTGTGACTTACCTGGTAAACAAAAGCAAATAAATAAATAAATAAATATGGCAAAGAGATGCTTAGGAAACAGAGATGTTTCCTTTTAAGCATTAAAGCCAGATACCTTGTCTTAAGGTTGAATTAGCACTTTTGTTTTGATTTAAGGAATTCATGCAAACAGTAATCTTAACCAGAAATTAGAGTAAACATTTCCCATATAAAATCACATGAAATAATAATTAAAATCAACTCTTGACAATAAAAATAAAATCATTTTTCCATCAAGGGTTTTGTTCCTACTGTAGATTGAGATACAAGTCTGCCTCTGAAAAAGTCTAGTAAGGTGAAACCGGTTGAGAGTCTGCTAAGCTGTTTTCCACGGTTTGTGAAATAAATGACTCCAGAGAAAAGTAAGTGCAAGTCTCGGTGCTGATTTTTCTTTTTGCTTGTGGATACAAGTTTCCAAAAAAAACAGTATGGTTGTGGAGGACCATGGAGGTGAACCACAAAGTGTGGCTGAGAGAGAGGCTGATGAATGGGTTCAACACTTGGAGTTCACCAGCCCTGACTCTTGGGAAGAGACGATGCAAGATGACACCCCTTGACAAAGACCAGTGTGTGGTTGAAGGACTGGGGCTAGCTTTCCTCCAGCTGTCTTGCAATGCATCTTATTTTTGGGGAATACAGCCTCAGTTTTCATTTGTTCCCACTCCAGAGTGCAGATTTTTACTTAGTTAGCAAGAGGTCTTTTAGCCTGGCCAATTGGATGAAGCATCTGGATGCATCACATCATCTATAGTAGCATTTCCTGTGGACCTGTGGTATGGAAGCTTCTGCAGATGCTGCCCTCCTGCTCCCATGGCTCTTGTATGTCTGGGTCCTGAATGCATCTGGTTCAAAAGGCCTGTTGCAACTATATACAAGAGTGCTAGCATCAGATTGACAATTAGTTGCTAGGCAGTATGTGCCCCATCCCCTCCACTAATGGCAATGCAAGCGGCCACCAACTCCTATCCTTGGACCATCCACACAGCCCTCTTTCCACCAGCTTCCCTTCCATTATCCATTTATTTAGCATTGTATTTTGGACTCAGTACCTGCAAAACCTAAAATCAGACAAGAAAAAAGATCCACAGTTCAGTTTGAATACTTGTTTGCTGTTTGTCAACGTTGTCCATCAGCTCACTGGTACCAGACTCTTGAGGGATACTGACAGAGGTACTCCATGCCATTTTGTGGGTGCTAGAGTTCTCATACCAGTGAACAGTCACATCTCCTGCTCTTGATCTTCTCCCATTAGTTCATTATATGGTGGAGGTTTATCCAGTAAGTATCTCAAGTGAATATTTAGAAGAATCTGGTGAGAGTACACTGCTTCATGAAGAACTTGCATCCCTTGTACACAATCCATGATTTTTTGTGGTTAGCCATTTTAATAGGTTTACTGCACAATCTTTTCCAATTCTAAGCACTGGGCCCTGGTGATCCCTGGCTACATCTTATATAAGTGCAATAGAGGGATGGGTAAAGTTGGTGGGGTAGCCATTTACATCAGAAAAGGAATAGAAGCAGTAGAGGATTCCTCCACTGGAGAGAAAGGGAAGGTAGAATCACTATGGATACAGCTCACAGAGTCACCAGGTGCAGAAGCAGAAAAGGGGGCAGCAAAAAGAGAAGTTTTAGTATTAGGAGATCTCAACCTGCCAGACATCAGCTGGGCCATCCCAGCAGTCAGGAATGCCTGGGACCTGGCAATCCCTGGACACAACTTATATAGGCATGACAGAGGGATGAGTAGCAGTGGAGGGGTGGCCATTTATGTCATTGAAAGAATAGAAGCAGTAGGGGATGCAACCTTTGGAGGGAAAGGGGAGGTGGAATCACTGTGGGTACAGCTTTAAAGAGTCATCAGGTAGAAAAGGTTGTGTTAGAGAAGGAATAGAAGCAGTAGAGGATTCATCCACTGGAGGGAAAGGGGAGGTAGAATCACTATGGATACTGCTCACAGAGTCACCAGGTTGAAAACTTCCCTTGGAGGTGGGTTGCATGCCACCTGGGCAGGGAGAGGAGAGACATAAGGACCTAGGAGCAGAGCAGGAAAGGGGGGTGGCAAAAGGGAAGGTTGTAGCAGTAGATTTCAACCTGCCAGACACTGACTGGGCCATCCCTGGGACAGAATGAGAAGGGACCTGCAGAAACTTGAAGAATGGTCAGGGGTTTGGCAGTTGAAATTCAATGCAAAGAAGTGCAAGACAATGCATATGGGGCACAAAAACCCTGGCACAATATATCAGTTGAGGGGTGAGGATATAGCATGCACCAAGCAGGAAAGGGATCTTGGGGTTATCATCTCTGATGACCTCAAGGTGGGGAAACAGTGTGACAAGGCATCAGGTAAAGCAAATAGGATGCTGAGATGTATAGGCAGGAGCATCACCAGCAGGAAAAGGGAGGTCATAATTCCGCTATACAAGACACTATTGAGGCCCCACCTGGAGCACAGTGTACAGTTCTGGAGACCATACCTACCTAAGGACATAGACAGGGTAGAGAAGGTTCAGAGGAGGGCAACAAAGATGGTGCATGGATTGCATCACAAGTCCTATGAAGACAGGTTGAAGGAACTGAACATGTACTCCCTGGAGGAGAGGAGAGGAGAGGGATATGATAGAGACATACAAGTATCTCACAGGGAGGAACAGGGTGCAGGAATACACTATTTTAAGCGAAAAAGATGTTCCAGGACTAGAGGGCATGGGATGAAGTTGGAGGAGGACAATTCAGAGAAGCGTGAGGATGAATTTCTTTACAGAGCAGGTGGTGGACAAGTGGAACACCCCGCCAGAGGAAGTGGTGGGGGCTGAAACAATCACGGGATTTAAGAATGCATGGGATAGACATAAAGGAATTCTGGAGGTCAGGGGTAAGGGGCAACAGACTTCTAGGAAAACATAAACTGAACTTACAAGTTCAAATGGGCAGACTGGGTGGGCCATAGGCCCTTATCTGCCGACACTGTCTATGTATCTATGTATCCCAGCAGCCAGCCACACCAGAGGCCAGGTCCTTCTTGATACTTTGCAGAACTGTATGCTGGTGCAGCAGGTCATGGAACCCATTAGACAATTAACCGCTGTCAATGCAGTACTCACCAATTCGGAAAGAGCAGATGGAGTGTAGATTGGGGAACTAGTGGGGTTCAGTGACCACAGTACTATATAATTTGAGTTGGTCCTGGGCACCAGTAAACCCTCATCTAAGGCTGCAGTACTAGACATCAGAAGGGCAGATTTCAACCAAATGAGGGAACTAATCCTGGGCAGGTTAGCTGAGGTAGACAACATCAGGGAGTAGAATAAATAAGAGGGGTCATAAAAGGTCAATTTCATTGCTTTAGTGGGGCACTCAGGACTGCTCTGCTGGTGCTGCACAAAAGATAAATCCCAATGTACACATACAAACCAGAAATGTGACACTCCAATTCAGAAGTAATAAAGAGATGCTCCAAAAAAAATAAAAATAACAAAAGTGCAGTAAGTTTATTTAACAAGCCAAACAGACAATGACAGCCTGAACGTGTTATTTTTGGAACTTCCGTTTCTTACTTCTGAATTTGTGTGCCACATTTCTGATTCAGGTTATAAAAGGTGCAGTTCTTGCTGTTCTTGCAGCAATTAAAACATGCACAAGATCAGTTCTCCAGAGAAACAAGCATAAGAGATCATTTCTCAGAAAAAGTCGGGGAGTGAGGGCCAAAAACAAGGCCTTTATAAGGTACAAAGAAAAATGGGGGATAAGGAGTGAGACAAATATCAAGAAAAAATAGGCCAGGAGGGCAGTCAAGCTCACAAAGACAGGCACAACATTGCCTATTGTGGGTCAAGGGAGGAGAAAAAGAGTTTTTAAATACATAAGGGAAAACACAAAGGTGAGAGGGGGATTATCAGGCTAAAGGAAGGAGACAGGGTAACAGAAGAAGATGGGCAGAAAGCAGCCGTGCTGAATGACATCTTCTGCTCAGTATTCACTATGGAGAACAGCAGGCCCTTGCCAGACAGTGGCATAAAGGCACCTAATGGAGGGGTTCCAGAAATGAGGCTGCAGAAGTATGGTATCAATAGAGTTAGAAAAGGGTTAGCAGCCCTGAAGGTAAACAAGGCTCCAGTACTGGATAGCATGCATATAATGGTACTAAGAGAACTGGTATCAATGATAGCAGAACATCGGGCAGGGCTAGTCAATAGCTCTTTGCAGCAAGGGTGGTTCCCAATGACTGTGTAGTGACAGAACCATGAAGACATGACTCCAGTGGTCTTGTTTGAGGTAAACTGCAGAAAACAGTACAGTGGATGTTGAGAAGTGCATAAGCTACAGAACCCGTGAGGAAAATCCCTTTGTTCCAGGCTGACAGATTCTGTGTGCAACCTTGCCCACATATCTGCTAACTGGCATCAAAAAGTATTCTACAGAGTGAAAGTCAAAAGGAAGACCTGATGGGCTTCTGTCATACTGTATATGGCTTCACAAAGTTAAAACTACTTTGATAACCCTGCATCAATTTAGGACTGTCAGAAATAACAATTACTACAAGTAAAATATACAGAATTATAACATGAGGTGCAAGAATCAGTGAAGCCAATTGGCTAAACAGCAGCATCTGACCATGCATTAACAGTGCATAACACACAGTTGCTAAAAATTGGTCTGAATGAAGTTCCGTGGGCAGACTTGCACTTCTTATGTGTGGGAAAATGAATGGCAGAAGGTAGCCATTGAAATTCACAGCAAAGCAGGCAATACAGTGTGACCTGCATTCCTGAATCGTCACACGGTGTCCTGTCTTTGTGATGACTGGGAGCCTGTCCACAGGGTTTCTAATTGTTCATACCCTATAGAAAAGACTGTTCTATTTTCCCTCACCCCAGTCTCCCCAGCAAGCCACTCAGCAGCTGCACCAAAGTCTGTTATGTTTCAGTCTCAGGCAGTGGGGACTGGGTGAGTGGTTGTGTCCCCCCTGCTGTGCCATCCTGAATGTTGTACAAGCGAGATGGTTTTCCTGTCCCCGTGCTCCATTGTGTGCCTCCCCCCCAGGATGTCAGCTGTGCTGCTGGTGAGTTCCCCAGGAGATAGATTCAGCTACTGGTGGTAGCGGGGAAGAAAGGTAAGAACCTGGTGTCAGAGGGACAGAGATATGCATGGAACTGTGAAATGTCTGAGACTGCTTTGACCAGCTGAAAATCTGTGAGCTGCTAACAGTCATTGTAGCAGTAGCGAGGTGTGTAACCCATGGTCTGTAGTGAGACATGTCTGGTAGGTCATGCAGCCAGCAGGGGACAGAGTGAAAGAGAGAGAGAGAGAGAGAGAGAGAGGGAGGGAGACAGTGAGTGAGCGACAGGCAGTATGGGCGGCAGACACAGAGACGCAGTGTAATCGCTAAACAACCTGTCCTGTGTTGCCCCCCCCGACGAACTCAAAACTTTTCACTTGCAAAGTCTCCAGTCCAGTTATTGTCCCCCCCCCCATGCTCCATAGTCCAAGAGCTCTGGGTCATGCAGCCAGTGGCAGAGGGATAGAGAGAGAGAGAGAGAGAGCATCTGAGTGACAGGCAGTATGGGCAAGAGACACAGAACAGTTCCAACAGATCATGCATCCAACATTGCACGGAGTCAGAGAGAGAGAGAGAGAAAGAGAGAGAGAGAGAGAGACTGAGCGACAGCCAGTACAGAGACACAGTGCCAGCGGTCTGTGTGTGTCTCTCTGTGCAGCTCTGAACTGCATATGTATCTGTGTATGTGTGTGTTTCGGGGGGGGGGCACACAATACAGGGTGTTGCAAGTGCAAATAAGTATTTTATGCACAAGAAATGTCAGAAATCATGTCAGTAGTGTATTTCTGGCATTTCTATGTGCATGAAAGCAATCAGATATGGAGCATTTGTTGGGGACTATTTTTTCAAGTTGACAGGATACAGTCACTTGTTTGGTATTAAAACAGGGAGAAACCCCCTTTATGGTGTTTTCTACTTATTTTGAAGATACTCCATGTTATAAGCTCAAAAACCCGCTCCAGGGTATATGGTTATTGGGGATTAATTAACACCCCTGATACTGTTAGGGCACTCAGCCTCTGGCCTCATGCCTCACAATGCACCTGGGGTGTTGATTAATCCCCAGTAACCCCATACCCTGTTGCGGGTTATTGCTTACATGTACTATCTGATCACTAAAATGATATATGTGTTATAGGTCTTTCCCAAATGTGATGCTTCAGATATCAATACACTTGCATTGAACTGGAGGAAATGGATAGACCAGCTGGAAAACTTTATGATTGTAATGAACATTACTGACTCCAAATGACAAATGGCCTTACTATTACATTATGTCGGCAGTGAAGTGTATGCTATATATGATGCTCTCCCTGCCAGTGCAAGGCAAGACTATGATGCTTGCAAAAGGACTTTGACTGTTCTAATCCTAAGCAAAACAGTGAATTTGAAAGAAATTTTAGACAGCTATCTGTACCTTTACATACAGTTCCCTAGACTTTCACCCAGGTTCTGTTTTCAGTTCACCTCTACCCTTCACACATTCCATTGTACAGCCCCCACCCTCGATATTGCAAACTCTCTTAGTTAGTATTCCTGTCTTATACAGCCTGTTGCCCAGCCCCCTAGCCCTCCCCTTACTGCAAACTCTCTCAGTCGGTATTCCTCTTTTATGCAACCTGGGGCCCAGCCCCCCAGCCCTCCCCTCAAAGGCATTCTGCCCACCCAAACCATCCTCACTCTAACTTGACAATGCCTTCACACGGCTGCTACCAGTAACACCATACACTGGGAATCCCAGCCAATCTAACTGTTCAAGATGTAATCTGCAACATTATGGAACAAATTCAGACTGCTGTTCTAATTTCCTCTTCTCAGCTGTACATACTGGTGATATGTTACTTCTTGTTTCCCTTGTTATATGTTTGTATTTTGTTTCAAGACGTGGAAGCTCTATAAATGAGCTTTTACTCAAAGGTTTTTCTGAATAATTAACTTAACTAACTAACTAACAAGTGAATCCATGGATGCATATGCCACTCATTTACGGGATCTAGCCTCACCTGCAATTTTACAGATGTGGATAGTGAGATTCATTTAATTTTCATTTCATTTTCATTTTTTATACTTGTAGACCTGATGAGCAAAACTGCCCATTGTCACAGGCGACAAGTTAAACAAAACATACATAAGGTAACAATATAAATGAACAATACAGATAAACAAATAACATTAATAGCTAAAATGCTCAGGTACATTCATTGTTGTTTGTTAGCCATGATTTAAGATGAGTTTTAAAACACCAAACTGTTTTACATTCTGTAATTTTAGCAGGACTGGTATTAAAAAAAAGAGGAGCTCTATATCATGGATTGCATCACAAGTCCTCTGAGGACAGGTTGAAGGAACTGAACATGTACGCCCTGGAGGAGAGGAGGGAGAGAGGGGATATGATAGAGACATACAAGTATCTTACAGGGAGGAACAGGATGCAGGAATACACTATTTTTAAGTGAAAAAGATGTTCCAGGACTAGAGGCATGGGATGAAGTTTGAGGGAGGATGATTCAGAGGAAATGTGAGGAAGAATTTCTTCACAGAACGGTGGTGGACAAGTGGAACACCCCTGCCAGAGGAAGTGGTGGGGGCTGAAACAATCACGGGATTTAAGAATGCATGGGATAGACATAAAGGAATTCTGGAGGTCAGGAGTAAGGGGCAACAGACTTCTAGGAAAACATAAACTGGACTTACAAGTTCAAATGGGCAGACTGGTTGGGCCATAAGCCCTTATCTGCCGTCACTGTCTATGTATCTATGTATCTATGTAAGAAGGACCTCTGTCCAAGTATTTTTTTGGAAAGTGGCAATTTGAAAGAAAATCTAGATTGAGATCTGGTCCTAATTAGATTGGAAAATCTGGGAAACAGTTCAACAACTGACAACAGATATAATCCATTCATAACTCTGAACAGAAAAATCCCATTTTATGAAGGATCCTGTTTTCAAAAGATAGACTAAGTGTTCAAAAAGTGTGTAATGATGGGTATGAAATGGGGCATTCAACATAAAAGGAAAAATTTAATTGTAGGTTACTTTAAGTCCCTTAAGTATATTACAGCAGGTGGAGGTATAAATAATTGTACCATAGCCTAAGTGACTAAATAAGAAACTATGTTAAAGTAACTTTCTGGAATCAGCAGTTAGAAAGAAATTGTTATGATGCAGCAACCTCAACCTCTGATGTAATGCTTTTCTCAAATGATTGATGGGTTTCAAAAGTTAGCCTGTGATCTAAAACTACCCCAAGATATTTAAAATTGTTCACTAGTTTAATAATGGTCCCTTTCTTGTCTATAATTGATTGAAATTCTCCATCCCCATGCTTTTTATTTGAGAAAAATATCACTTTTGTTTTTTAGTGTTAAGAACCATATAATTATGACACAGCCAGTCCTGGAAATAGTTGAAATCAGTTTGAACATTTTGAGGTACTTCATTAAGACAGGATCCCATGCTGAGAATAATAGCATAATCTGTATATAAGGTCATGCTAGTATGTGTGCAAATGTTAGGAGCAGAATTCATATACAGTGAGAAAATGAGTGGCCCCAGGATAGAGCCCTGGGGCACACCACATTGGATAGTTCTAGATAGAGAAACACTATTACCTATTAGAGTTCCATGTGTCCTATTGGTAAGGTATTTTTTGCCCCTTTTTTTTTATTGCAGTCCATAAAAGTACAAATACAAAACCAGTTTTGATTTTTCATCTGACAGAGTATCTAAGAGTTGTCACTTAAATTTCATAGATTTTAAGACATACATTTCAAATATTAATAAATCTGATTCAACATATATTAGCGACTTTATACATTACTTTATAGCACAATCTGATGTATCCACTATCTCTAATCTGGAAAAAATGTTTTGCAGATCATACCTTTTGATAGTGTTAGTACCTGAAGCCATGTAAGGGTGGGGTTGACCGATACATCCCAGTTATCAGGTAGAAGGTATTAGGCTTTTGAGCTTAGCCTGATTGGATTCCAAATCCTATTATATTTATCCATTGCTTTGGTTGAAATGTAGTGAATACATTTCAGCATATGTACAATGACCACTGCATCAACTAAGCCTCAAAGTCTGGGGGTCCGGGTCTTTCCACTCCAATAATATCAATTTAAAAGCTTGGGCTAATAATATATTTAATAGGATTTAGTTTTCCACTGGTAAATTATTACAGGGGGGTCCATTTTGCAGCAGCATCCACATTAGGTGTTTATGCAAAGTCCATTTAATTGAACTTGAAAGAAATTCCAAAATGGCTTCCCACCAGTTAATAAGATTTGGGCACAATATCGACATACGAATTAAGGTGCCTTCATGATTGTTACATCTTGGGCAACTCCGGGAAACTGCTGAGTTGAATTTATTTAGTAATTCAGGGTTGTGTTTTTTTTTTTAACTCAGTTTTATTGCAGGTTCAGAATACAAATATGAGAATTCAAAATCATATTTCACATGTGTAAATGAATACATATAATAAAAGGGCGTCTTAAACACTTTTTACACTGTCATTTTCTAGCATTTCTATCTCTTTTTATCTAGACTATGCTGCAGTTTTACAATTAAGTAATGAAAAAAGGAAAAGAAAAATGTAAGAAGTTACATCTCTGCAGCTCCTTGTTCTGGGTAGAATCCTCCTTGTGTTTCAACCCTGGAAGGTTTATTTTGCCAAGTCTTCCTCACTTTATACTGAGTTCATTCTGGTCAAAACATAACTGGAGAACTAACAACAAAGGCTAAGGACCTAACTATCTCAGTCCATTTGCCTGGGGCTTACCAAAACGGCCCCTGGTTATGCTGTGCCCTCTCCTCCCCAAAAACCACCCCTCCCTGGTTCTTATTTTGACCTCTTCCCCCCTTTCATATGACCAGATCTCATCACCCTACATTTACCTTTCCTAAGTAGTTATTCCTCCTCCTGTCTGCTAATTAGCCACTCTTCCCAACTCCTCTATCTTTCTATATGTTTCTCCCAATTCAGTCTAAGTTTTGCCGTGATCGACTCCATCAGGGCTATCTCCTTCATCCTGTAGACCCAGTCGCACAGCCCAGGAGGGTCTGATGACAACCGTTTTCCAGTGATACATTTTAATACTACCACTAGCATTATTAGTAAGACTTTTCTGGAATCCGCAGGTTGATTTGTCAAGGAGGGCAGGCCCAACACCCAGTCTTCCCCAGTTAAGGGAATTAACACCTGTGTAATGGTGTGTACTGCTTTTTGTATCTCCTGCCAATAAGAAGAAAGTTCAGAGCAACACCAAAAAACATGCCAGTGGGAGCCCACTTCCTTACTACATCTCCAACATCTATCTGTCCCTGAAGGTTTAAAATATTTGGTTATTGTTGGGGTGTGGAAGAAACGTATCAGAATCTTCCAAAAGAATTCTCTCCACACTGGGGCTGACATGGCCTTCCACCCTCATTTCAATCTATGGTTCCAGTTTGACTCCGAGATTGTGATGCTGGCCTCCTTTTCCCACTTTTTCTTAATGTTCCCCAAAGGATCCCTCCCTTGTTTTATTAACTGTTGATAAATGCTGGAGATGTATCTGGTTTGTCCCGAGACTGTAACCACTCCATAAAGAAAGTTTTCCCAACTTGAATATGGACATGCCAGTCTCTGGACATTATCCCCTGAATTTATAGGGGTATAATATGTTTGATGTAAAATATTGAATAATATTAGCTGCATTAATATAGATTTCAGCCCCATAATCTTGTATTAATAGAATTCTTCCAGCTTGCAGCTGATATTTGCATCCCTAACTTTTCTTCCCATTTAGTTTTAAGTTCAGCCATGGGGAGATCGAGAGTTTATAATGCCATATATTTGCGAAATGGGTTTTATATGCATAGGGACTGTAAAGTAGTTTTCCAAAGTAGCTAATTCATTTGGGTAAAGGTTATTAATATTCTTGAGGATGAAATCCCTAATTTGCAAATATGCAAAAAACTGTGACTTTAATAAATCAACTTCTTTTTCAATGTTTCAAAATTTAAAACTTGTTCCTTATCAATAAATTGTACAATTTGGCATAGTCCTTTGTTGTGCCATTCTTTAAAAGTTTGGTTACGTATGGAGGGTGTACACATTGAATTTATGAATATAGGGGAGTACTTAGACATTATGGCCTTATAGACTTTTACTCCTATTGTATGCTTTCACACATACCTTGTAGTCTGCGGAGGTAGTAATATCCATGTTCTTAGCTTAACCTGATCTGTATATAGTATGTGTTTTACATTATCAAAGGGAGTGATTGCTGTTTCTATAAAAAATGAGGCATCTTGTGCCTTTCCCTGCACCTGATCCAATATTACTGCTAAATTAGCTGCGTAATAGTATTTGTTGAAATTTGGAAGGGCTAATCCTGCTTCTGAATATGGGGTGGTCAGTTTCTCTATCTTGAGCCTTGGCCTTTTCCCCTTCCATAAGAACTTTTTCACTGCAGCGTCCAAACCCCAAAATAATTTGTTGGGAATTATGATTCGTAACGTTTGAAATAAAAATAAAACTTTTGGTAGGATTGCCATTTTAAGTATGTTGTTATGACCCATGTGAGTATTAGGCAGGTTCTCCCACTGATCCAAATGTTTCTTAACATCTTACAATAATGTATCGTAGTTTAATGTTTGCAAGTCCTTAAGTCTGTGGTCAATTTTTATCCCCAAATAAGTTAGCTGTGTTGTTGATTTAATCTGATAGTGTTCTGGAAAAATGAATGGATTTGAATGTGTGCTGGTTTCCATCAGCTCAGTTTTAGACCAGTTTACCTTAAAGCTGGAGAACCCTCCAAAACTGGTAAAAATTTTGAGACTCTCCGTAAAACAGTGGTTCATGTCTTTAACTGTGATAAGCGTATTGTCTGCATATAATCTAATGCAAAATCCTTTCCCATTTATAATTGGGCCTTGAATTTTTGTAGAGGCTCTAATGGCTGTTGCCATAGGTTCTATGGATAGCACAAATATCATTGGTGAGAGGGGACACCCTTGCCGTGTTCCTTTCTGCAGTTTAATTAATGGGGAAATATTAAAGTTGGTTTTAACCCTGGCCACCAAATCAGAATAAAATATAGTTATCCATTTTTGAACTCTTTCCCCAAAACAATACCTAGCTATCATGAGTTTAATATATGGCCATTCAACCCAATCGAATGTCTTTTCAGCATAGATTGTAAGGATGGATAAATCCATATGTCTACAGTAATCTAACAGATTCAGTAGGCGTCTATCATTAGTGGCCAGTGTGTGACCTTTAATAAAACCATTCTGGTCTGGGTGAATAATATTGGGTAATATAGGTTCCAGGGTTTTTGCCAGGATCTTTGAATCCATATTGATTAATTATATGGGGCAGTATGAGGTTGAATTGTGGGTGTCTTTATCTTTTCTCAAAAATAAAAGCAAACTGGCTTCTTTTAGAGTTGAAGGTAGGACCTGTCTAACCAGAATATGGTTGAATGTTTTGAATAAGGTACCAATTTTTGAGCAAAGATTTTGTAAAAGTCTATCGGAAGCCCATCTGGGCCTGGGGCTTTTCCCACTGGGAGTTTTTTTTAATAGATTCCAATATTTCATCTTCTCTAATATCTTGATCCAAAGTCTCAGCCTTATCTGGTGCAACTTTAGGTTGTTCAATTTTAGAGAAAAATTCTTCCTGAGCATTTTCCGGATTTTGTGTCTCGGAGGTATAAAGTTTCTTATAATAGTTATAAAAAACCCTATTAATTTGTTCTGGATTGGCGATGATTTTCCCCTGTTCATCCTGAATTCATAGAAAAATAGAAACATAGGATTTGATGGCAGATAAGGACCTCCTGACCTGCCCAGTCTGCCTATTTCTGTACCTAATGGATAAGCTGCAGATCCTAGTTAACCAACAGCCTACTTTCTCCTACCCCCCCAGAATTGCCTTATGACTGTCCCATGCATTCTTGAATTCCACCACTGTTTTTGACTCCACAACCTTCTCAGGAAGGCTGTTCCATGCATCCACAGCCCTCTTTGTGAAAAAAATGCTTCCTCACATTACCTCTGAACCGTCCCGCCTCTATCTTCAAATTGTGCCCCCTTGTTCTTGCACACCTCTTTTTCTAAAAGATGCTACCATCCTGGACTTTGTTGATTCCCTTGAGGTACTTGAAAGTTTCTATCATGACCCCCCTTCTCCCTCCTTTCCTTGAGGCTATATATATTAAGTTCCTTAAGTCTCTCTTCATTTGTCTTCTGGTGCAGGCCCTGCACCATTTTAGTTGCCCTCCTCTGGACTGCCTCCATCCTGTCTATGTCTTTGTGGAGATTGGGTCTCCAGAACTGCACTCAGTACTCCAGATGGGGTCTCAGCAGCTGTCTGTACAGAGGGATAACAACTTCCTGTTTTCTACTGGTGATGCCTCTCCCTATGCATCCCAGTACCCACCAGCCCTCATTACTGCCCTCTCACATTGCTTGCCCAACTTCAGGTAATCTGATATGACTACCCCAGGTCCCTTTGCATTTTTGTTGTTGTTAGTATCTCACCCCCCATTGTGTACTCTTCCCCTGGGTTTTTGTTTCCCAGGTGCATTACTTTGTACTTCTTAGCATTGAATCTAAGCTGCCATACATTTGAACATTCCTCCAACCTTTCCAAGTCCCTTCTCATCCTTTCCACCCCACCTTGTGCATCAACTCTGTTGCAGATCTTTGTGTCGTCTGCGAAGAGGCATACTTTTCCTTCTAGTCCCTCTGCAATGTCACTTATAAAGACATTGAAGAGGACCGATCCTAGAACTGAACCTTGCAGTACCTCACTAGTAACCGCCCCTTCTTCAGAGTGGACTCCGTTTACTATTACCCTCTGTGTCCTGTTCTCCAGCCAATTCTTTACCCAGGCTGTCATCTTGGGACCCACTCCAATGCTGGCTAACTGGTATATTAATCTTTTGTGTTGGACTGTGCCAAATTCCTTGCTAAAGTCTAGGTAGGCCATGTCCACAGCCCCTCTCTGATATACTACTTTGGTCACTCAGTCAAAGAAATCTATTAGATTCGTCTGACATGACCTTCCTGCTGTGAATCCATGCTGCCTTGGGCTCTGTGTACCTCTGGCCTCTAGGTACTCTACAATTCTTTTCTTCAGAAGTGATTCCATCATTTTCCCTATCACTGAGGTTAAACTAACAGGCCTGTAGTTTCCTGCTTCTGCTCTGCTCCCACTCTTGTGAAGTGAAATAACATCTGCCCTCCTTCAGTCCTCAGGTACCACCCCATCCTCCCATGATTTGTTAAAGAGAGTAGTCAGTGGTGTCACTAGTTCTACCCTTGTAATTATATTTCAGTGTTGAGCTTTGTTAAGTTGCCAAGCCATTAATTTAGAAATTCTTTCTCCTGTGGTATAGTATTTACTTTTGATATATAATACTTGTCTTTCTGCCACTTCAGCTATCAGTCAATTATGTTCCTCTTTATGTGCTATAAGTGCTTGGAAGGAAAGATTATCCCCTGAGCACATGTGGGCTGCCTCCAACTGTGCAATTTTATTTTCTAACTCTTTAAGGGCTGCATAAATTCCTCTTTATTGTATAAATGTAATACTGCCCCGTATAAAAGCCTTGAAAGCCTCCCATGCACAAGCAGGGTCAGTATCTTGTATGGGATTTTGAGAAAAAAAGAGATCTATTTCATTTTTGAAACATTCAATAAATTGTGTGTCCTTATATAATGTTGGGTCTATCCTAAAATTAATGTTTTTCAGAGTATTGGGAATTTGTATCTCAATAAACATTGGCACATGATTGGAAATGAGAATATTGTAGTATTTAATATTAAGTATTAACGATTCTATAAGCTGAGAGGTTAAGAAAAAAATCTATTCAGGAATATGATCGGTGTGGGGCTGGAAAAAAAAAGAATATTGCCATGTATTTTGATTCTTGGAGTGCCACAGATCAATTAAGTTATAATCATTCATAAAATTAGAGATTGTTAGTGCAGCCGTAGTCATTTTATCTACCCTGGATCTGGATTTGTCCAGCAGTGGGTCCATTACCAAGTTATAATCCTCACCAATTATCAAAGGTGTTGCAAAATTGGCCAGTTCAAGAAACAGATATGAAAAAATTTGGGGGAATTGTAGTACGGACCATATACATTACACATAGTACAGGTCTGTCCTTGTACTAGGATTTGTGCAATTATATATTGGCCCTGAGTATCCTCTAAGGTTTTCACAATTTTGTCTGCAATGGAGTTCTTTAAAAAAACTGACACACCCCATGAACTGTTTGAATAAGAGGCATTAACTCCATCCCCCCATCTTTTGGCATAGAACAGATATTCCTTCCTATCTGGGTGGGATTCCTGGATCATAAGATAATTTGCTCCCATACAGTCTATAAAGTTAAATACTTTTTTGGCCTTAATCCGGTCTTGTAGACCTCGAACATTCCAGGTTACAATTCTTAAGCTCTGCATATTGAGGTGGTTCTAATGCTGTGAATTTGGTGTCCCCTCCCATCCCCTCTCACACGGTTTTGATATATCAGAGATTAAATAGGTTATGCAGATAAGACCATTTACAATTATGACTGAACATCATTTAGGATAACAATACAATTTCAGATCCATATACATTTTTTGCATTATCTTGTCCCCCCCATCCCCCACCCCAATACTCATAACCTTGGTTGAGCACAGTAAGTTGCTGATAGGGGATTTAGATTCCTTTTTGTGGATCCTTAAGGTATTGAAACATTCTGCCACAGCCATACCTAATAATGATGAGAAGAGCAGGTAGCTATCAATAAATGTCACATTCCTAGATCCTGCAGTAACTTTATCCCCCACTTCAGCCTGTATAAAGTCACAGCACCTCACTTTACAGAGTAAGTCTTTAACACCCATTTTACCTATCTCCGCCCCCCCCCCGCATTCCTCCTTTTTCTGCTAATGCTAGGTGAGTTCTTGTGGGGGTGTCCCCTACCTCTACCCCAAAGAGCAAAAAAAGGGGGCGCACAAAAAGACATCTTTTTATTTAGCTACATCACATCCTAAAAAATGTACCATCTCTTCATGTCTCTCCCTCTTTATTTTTTTCCAGAAAAAAACTTCCTCGCTGCAAGCCCATTTAGCACATTTAGTATATTGAGATATTTCTCATTTTGGGCACGCTTTGAGTCTCATTGTAAGTGTTATTTTTTCCATTTGATCAAGTTGACCAGGACTGTGAGTTAAAAAAATGTTCCGCTTCTGTAGGGTTAGAAAATGTCTATATGGGAGTATCTGTTTGAAGCCCTACAGCAGTATGGGCTGGGTAAGGGATTTGTAGGTTGGGTGAGAAGTATGTATAGTGACCCAAATGCCAGGGTTTTAGTGAAGGGTGACGTACAGGAAAATTTACCCTCCATAGAGGTACTAGGCAGGGGTGTCCCCTCTCACCACTTTTATTTGCATTAGCTATAGAGCCCTTGGCAATTAAGATTAGGGATCCTGCAGAGATTAGAGGAATGCTGGGAAATTCTGGAAGGGAGCATAAAGTCACGCTTTTTGTGGACAAAATGTTATTATATGTCCAGGATCCAATCAGGTCTGTTCTCCCATTATTAGACATAATAAGGAAACATGCAGTATTTTCTGGGTACAAAATAAATATTAGTAAATCAGAGGTAATATTATGGGGGGAATAGAAAGAGATGTTGGGGACAGGGTGTAGGAACTTAAAAAAGTAAAGAAGACTTATGTATACCTAGTAATTCATATTGGTCATGAATTGGGTCAATTGTATAATTTAAATTATAGCCCAATGGTACAAAATCTAGAGGAGGAGCTGAGAAGATGGAAGGAGTTGCCTATCTCATGGTTGGGTCGTATAAACCTTATTAAGATGAATATCCTCCCTTGGATTCTGTATTTGATGCAAATGCTGCCGATGGGGCTGAATAAGAAAGATATTAAATTGGTACACAGAGCTTTTTTAGGATTCCTGTGGAGGGGGGCGCGGCCTAGGGTGAGTTTTAGGTAGGTTGCAGGCTGATAGGGATAGAGGGGGTCTGAATATGCCTAATTTACAGAATTATGCTTTAGCTATGCATTATAAGTATATAGGGGATTGGATTAATAGAATGCAAGAAGCAGGATAGCTGGACTTAGAGGGAGGGGAGGGGGTGGTGAGATCATTGGCATACTTGGGTAAAGGAGGGAAGAAACTTTATAGTAGACAGGGAAACCCTAACCCATTGGTGGTGTCAGTGCTAGAAGCATGGGAACAACTCCTGAAATGGGTTGGTGCTGGGCAAGGGGAAGAGACATTACAATTGTCATTGAGGGGGAACCTGGGATTTGTGGTGGGTTTGGAAGACAAAGGTTTTCTTTCCTGGGAGGAAAAAGGCATTAAGTGTGTAAAGGACCTGTTGAAGAGGGGGCAGTTTACTTCTGGGGAAGAACTCGGGAATATTAAGAACCCTCTAGGCTAGCAATTATGCCAAAACAATTAGTAAAAGTAGAAAGAAGAACTCTCCTCTAGATTAGGTAGAAGGTTTAGTTCTTGGCACTTGCCTTGGAATGGGGGGGGCTAATTGATAGAGCAGCGATGCTGGGACAGCAATTCTTCCCTGACTATACTTGTAAAACTAGGAGACTGTGGGACAGAGACTTAGGATGGGAGATCTCTGACCAAGGGTGGGACCTTGTGATGCAATTACATAAAGGGCTACTGGTCTGTAATAAGTATCAAAAATCATATTATAAATTTGTGCATTGGCTATATTGCCCCCCAAGTATGATATATTGATTTCACCCTGAGGTGTCCCCTCTATGTGGGAGATGTCACTTAGAAGTGGGTACATATATACACTGTTTCTGGGAATGCACTGCTCTGACGCATCTCTGGGAGGGAGTGGCTAGAGAGATTGGCAGGATATGGGGAAGGTAATTGAAAAAAAGGCATGTCAACCTACTGTTTGGAGTGGATGGCTCAGTTGAGGAGGGTTGGAGACCTTTTGTTAGGTGCGTGAGGGTCTTAGTAGTCCTAGCTAGGCACTGTATATTAAATACTTGGGTTTCTAGTGAGACCCCAACCATCCAGCAATGAAAAAATTTGTGTTTGCAGGTCCTGAGCCTGGAGAGGCTATATTATATATCTAAAAATAAAGAGAAGCGCTTTTGGGTGACCTGGGAGCCTTTTATTTCTTTGCTATCCCTAGTTGAGATAGATATATTATGGAAGGGGTTACAGGGTTAATGAGAAGTACCCAGTACCTGGAAATAAATAGGAGCTGGTATAAATGTCAATTCAGAGAGATCATGAATCAATTTTGAAATGGGAACATTTGTGTGTACTAAATAGGGGGTAAATAACAGAATACAATCTACACAACTCTACAAATTGTTGTCTTGTTTTTGTTAAGCCTTTGTTGTCTCCCCTCCTCCCCCTTATTTTTGTTTTCTTTTTCTTTCCCTCTTTTTTTTGGGGCTGGGGGGGGAGGAGTGGGATTGTCTTAGTGTCCTGATGCATTATATGATGTGGTTTAAATATTGTAGGGCACCCAGATATATTGTGGAAAGTTGAACAGTAGATGATGGGAAGGGTGGGGATAGTTATATGCACTGTGTATAAGTGTATTATTAGTCTGGTTGTTGTCTCTTATTGTAGGTGTTTTTCATTAATGTTTATATGTGGAAAATTAATAAACATATTATGCAAAAAAAACAGAAAACATTTGTACTTTGCCACGTAGATAGAATCAAATTTGAGCCAGATGCAAAAAATTAAATTGAGCACCATGTTGATTTAAGATTGTCCTGGTTTTATCAAAAGATCTTCTTGCTTGCAGTTCACTGAAAGGCTGTACAGATGATCTGGGGCCACAATGGGCCCTGTCTAGAATGATACGCTCTTCTGGAAATTTTTTACCCACAGCTTTCGTGATTAGTTTTTCAAAAAGGTGAAGGGGTCTCCTTGGCCTTCCACTCCTTCTGGCACCCTGACTAATTTAACATTAGCCTGGCATGATCTATCTTCCATGTCTGCTAATTTGTTTCACATTTCATTAAATTTTTTTTTATATCCAGCTGCCTAGTGGTCATTGGTGTGATTTTATCTTCTAACGTGCTGATTCAATTTTTTGCCTCATTTGTCATTGTGTTAAGGTGCTCAGTTGGGCTTGTATGGCCGAGAGTATCCCCGACAGGTCAGTAACTGCAGAAGTAAGAGTGGCAAAATCCGTTTTAATTTCACCCAGTACTTCAATTTGAAACTGTTGTAGATTTTATGTAGTTACTAAATCTGGGCCACTAACATTTGAAGTGCTTGCCCCGTCGCTTGTCCCATTTTCATTCATTGTGGTTGCCTGGGTTATCATTGCTGTACCAGATGTAGCCCCAATTTCAATCTGAGATTCAGGGTTTATTGGGGGAGCTATTGCTGAAGTAGCAAGCTTAACTTGCTGTCCTGATAATAAATTCAAATTAGATGCACTGACCTGTTCATGAAGTTTAGTTGTTGATAGTAGTGTCTGTGCAGTGGTCTCTGGGAGATCTATATTTTCTGTTTCATCTGCTGTGGTGTAGCCAATTTCTTAATTGTCGGGTACAAGGTTGTTGACCAGAATAGCGGTTTTTGGAGAGTGAAGAAGGGGGGAGAGAGGCTTGCCAGAGAAGATAGTGGTTGGAGGAAAGAAATTGTTTTGTTTTTGCTGTTGTAGTCACGTCCTGCTGGTCATACCTTCCTTAGAAAGATTAATTTTGCTGTTGTTCTTTCGTTCGATGGTAGTTACTTCAGGGGTTAAAGAAGATTTAACTTTTTCTTCTTTCTGCGGTGTTGTTCCAGAACCATTTGCTGTAAAATTTGCTGTGCCAATGTATTGCTAGGTACTCGTCTGCACATACCATTGCATATTTATGCAAACGATTCCCGTACACCCAAATCAAAGTCAACCATGATCTGGAGAAATGTCAGCCAGGTAAGATAGGTATTTTTCCTGTGAGCGGCCGATTTGTCCCTGGACGAAATGTCATGGTCAATATGACGTAGACGTATCAACATGGGGACAAATAGAGGCTGAACATTTTGCCAATAACTGAAGTTGGCGACAGTTCATTATGTCACCAACAAACAGTGTTGTCGGACAAATTACCGATTCAGTTAAAAATGTAAAGTACGTACGCTATGCTTTTTACATGGGCTGAGTGAAGAAAGTGGCTATGTGTGATAGTGACACATAAAGACACAAAACCCACAGTGATTTTGACATTAATCCCAGCTGAAATGAACATTTTTGGTCTCAGTTCAAGTTTGCCGAGCTACGAGTTGTTAAGGGCAGCTCCGATTTTGTCAAACCTGAACCATTTAGCCTTACTATTTAGTAATTCTAAGAGGCACATTGCAGATTTGGGATGAAGGCTATTTATGAGTTTATTTATGAGTTTATTTGTTTAGACTCCCCAAACCTGAGGAGAGAAGCAGCAAGGGTTACCTTAGATAGATACACAGATAGGTTGATGCCCGAATGAGATACCAGACACTCACCAAATACTGGAGAAGCAGAAAATGTTACGCTAACCATCAGTTTTGCCGTTACCAGTGATTTCGTTGTCTTTCTTACATTTTGTCGCGACTGCTACTCTGGCGACAGCATGTCTATTCTCCAATTTGGTTGCAACGTAATGCCCGTGACCAATAAAGACCATGACATTTCGACCGTATGCCATTTTTACACACTGTACTTCACCAAAATTGCCAGGGCCATCTGCTAGGGAATGCCACCGATTCTCACACTGTCGCCATTTGCAGAATGCTCATGCATGCGCCTCTGAGTCTGCAGTCTTCCTATTGGTAAGGTAGTTAAAATACCACTTAATAACATCTTCAGAGAAATGAAGGTTACAAAGAATACCAGGGAACAGACTATATTCAACAAGATTGAAGGCCTTGGTGAGATCCACAAATAGTGCCACAGCAGAGTGTCCCTTACCAAGGGTACACTGAATGTGGCCTGTGAACCCCACCAGGGCTACCTCTGTGTTATGTTTTGGTTTAAATCCATGCTGACAATCAGTAAGCAAGTGATATTTGTCAAGATGTTTAAGAGTTTGATCTAATATGATTTTTTCCAGAATTTTTGAGAGTGGTGATAAGAGTGAAATGGGACGGCAATTTGATACCAAAGCTGGGTTACCATTTTTAAGGATGGGCTTGATGGTCACCAGTTTCCAGACATTGTGAAAAATACCATTACGGAGTGAGAAGTTGAAAATTAATGACAAGGGACATGAAAAAAAATGTATTTCTAATTTCATAATTCTGTAGGGCACTGTGTCAGAACAGTGCCGACAATAATAGCATGGTCAAGAACCCCGTGGAAAAATAGCACCAATTTTGCTTTTGCAGGGGGCTCTGTCCCCCACAACCCTCTGACTAAAGTATTCTCACTCTGGGGGAGTGAATCAAGGGGAAAGTTAAAATTTGAGGGGCCGAAAATACTGTTTCCATGGCCCCACTTAAAAAATACTAAGTCCTGAGTGCACAAAAAAGTTGGAGACCAGGATTAGAACCCTGGCCTTTAATGCTGATGACTGAGATGCTCAAAGCCCCAGCCCTCCATGCCATGGAAGCAGCTTGGCCAGCCTTCTGGATCCTGGTGCCCTTGTGTCCCGTAAGCACCACAGACAGCAACCAGGGGAGCACTAACTGAAAGCGCTGTAAATCCCCTCCCGCTGTCCATGTTAGCACTACAGGGACTAGCGCTCTTTTGACTGGTGCTGTTCCTGTAGCGCTATTCTAACTGGGTACCCTCTATAGTCAATACCATCATGACTTAGGGATGGCCCAGGATCCTGGTTAAGTACATATTTCTTAACTACATCTGACTGTAGAAATGAAAGGAAAAGTGTGACTCTCACTGGGATTTGAACCCAGGACCTCAGCAATCAGTGCTTTAGCTCTTAGCCAACTGAACTATGAGAGTTCAGCCAATTAAGGCCCCTGAGCTTTCCCATATGAATCACACATACATTCCTTTTTCATGTTGCAATGTGCAACCAGGAAGTCTTTTTACAGATTCAAATGACTCCTCCTCTATTTCTCCGAAGTGCAGTATATGCCACTGCAAGGCAAATTTAGAAATCCAGTTGTAGAAATGAAAGGAAAAATGTGACTCTTACTGGGATTTGAACCCAGGACCTCAACAATCTGTGCTTCAGCTCTTAACCAACTGAGCTATAAGAGTCCAGCCAGTTAAGGCCCCTGAGTTTTCCCATGTGAATCACACATACAGTCTTTTCTGATGTTGCAATGAACAACCAGAAAGTCTTTTTACGGACTCAAATAACTACTCCTCTATCTCTCCCAAGTACAGTATATGCCACTCGATGGCAAATTTAGAAATCTAATTGTAGAAATAAAAGGAAGAGTGTGACTCTCACTGGAAGAGATAGAGGAGGAGTTATTTGAGTCTGTAAAAAGACTTCCGGGTTGCTCATTGCAATATCAAAAAGGAATGTATGTGTGATTCACATGGGAAAACTCTGGGGCCTTAATTGGCTGAACTCTTATAGCTCAGCTGGTTAAGAGCTAAAGCACAGATTGCTGAGGTTTTGGGTTCAAATCCCAGTGAGAGTCACACTTTTCCTTTCATTTCTACAATTGGATTTCTAAATTTGCCTTGTAGTGGCATATACTGCACTTGGGAGATAGAGGAGGAGGAGGAGGAGTTATTTGACTACATCTGGTGATACTTGCTTAAAATAAAACTTAGGATGGACATCAGAGGGTTCCTCCTTTTGGGGGACAAAGACTATCTGGACATAGGGGTGTTTTGTAATTATTAAGATCCCCAAAAAAGTTATTAAATATTTCAGAGACCAAACCGGAGCTGGAAATATGTTGTCCGTCAAGTTGTAATATGAGTGTGCGATCTCTTTTCCCCCTACCTATCAGTCTGTTCAAAGCTTGCATATTTTTTGGGGGTTGCCCTGAAAATGTTTTGCTCAGACAGGCAATACTGGATTTTAACTCTCCTGATGTAATTTTTACATTTATTGCGCAATGTCTTATAGTTTTGTAGGGAAACAGGATCTTTGTTGATATTAAACTGTTTTCAGCTCTTGTCCCAGGCATTTATGAGATGGAGCAAATCCTGAGATAGCCATTTTTGCTTGTTTGCTCTGGTTCTCATTTTCTTTAAAGGTGCAACCTTATTGACTATAGAAGTACAAACTGTAAAGTATGTCTCTAAAAGTGAGTCAATGTCACCGATAGAGTCAAAAAGTTCCAGTCTACCTCCATACAAGCAGATTCTACAGTACCATCGCAGGGGTTAACTGCGAAAGATTTCTGAATTCAGTGTACTTTGGAGGTCCCTTACTGACCTTCATGGAACATTCACAATAGGCTGGATAGTGGTCACTCATGAAATCCAGCAGAACACCACAACTGGTAATCCTGTCGGAATGAGTGGCCACAATCCAGTCAAGGGTGGTTTCAACACCTGACCTATAATTGGGTCTGGTTTCCTCTTCAATGATTTGGTGAACACCTAGGTCCAGCAGAGTCTCCTGAACTCTTTTTTTTTAAATTTGGCCCCTAGTTATAATTAAAGTCACCAAGAAGCATCCACTCTTTATTTGGAGGTAACTCATTATGTGCTGTTGTTATTAACTCCATTCCAAGTCCAGTTCTTCCCAGTGGAACATAAATAGAACTAACTGTTCAGTGTTCATCCTGGTCAAATAGTAGAGCCACTGTTGTTAAGTCACACCCAGATTTTAGTGTGGAATGGTTCATAACAGAGAAATTTAACTTCTCATGGACATATATCATGGATCCTCCCCTCTTTTTCCCTACTCTGTCATTCCTAGAGTGATTATAACCTGATAGGGAAACTTCAGAATCTGGAATTCTATCATTCAGCCATGTTTCGGATAGAGTAATACCGTCAAAGCTATTATATTCAGCTCAGTCCAGATTCAAACCACGAACCATTGTTTCATGCAGTTCTTCCTCAGTCAGGAGAAGAGCATTAAGGGAAGATCTCTCTCTGATCAAACATTTAATAGGGCAAGACATTAGAGAGCTCAGATTTTTTTTTTATTTAGTATACGTTTTGGCCCTTTGGTCATCATTCCTTCAATGCCACCCCCTTGCACTCACCTTGCTTCCCTTGGGTCTTACTGCCAGGATACCCTCTGGCTTGCCGCCGAGGATGGGACCACAGCACCTTACCAGGCCTGTCTACAATGGGGGAAGGTGTCGGCTACTGCCAACATTGCCTCCCTGGCTTCACCCCCAGGGTTGAGTTCAGGGTCTGGAGATGCCATCCATGGAGCCGTATTAGTTTGCAGAGAGGCAGGAAGCAATTGAGGCCAGGTGCTGGGGTGGCCGTCATCCTTGGCGGCCAATGAGTGATTTTTCTGTTTTTTCCTGAGGGCCGGGACATGCAATAACGTCCAGCATCTGTCCTGCCCTCCAGAACATTCAGGTGTTGGCTGCTGCGGTACCCTTGGTCTCTGCCAGGGGTCCGTCAAGTTCCGGACACACTCTCTGCCCTTCCCCCCCAGGAGAAGGAGAGCAGTCAACAAGATCCTCCATCCTTCTCCGCTGGCTGGACCTCCAATGCCCCGGGTCCATTCCTGAACCCAGGTTGTCAGTATTGCAAGTGGAAATCCAACCACTGCACCAATGGTCCAGAAAGAGATCTCAGATTATCAAGCTAAAACTGTCAGACAAGGCACGGAACAACAACTAGTA
Organism: Neoceratodus forsteri; assembly: GCA_016271365.2. Taxonomy (NCBI): domain Eukaryota; kingdom Metazoa; phylum Chordata; order Ceratodontiformes; family Ceratodontidae; genus Neoceratodus; species Neoceratodus forsteri. The sequence goes on from CM057449.1 coordinate 745,481,185, forward strand.
TGCAAAGTCCTACAGAAAACTGTCAGGCCCCACTTTGAGTCCACATCCTACTCTATAAATGCAGTAGAGACTATTCTCATGAAGGTAACTTCCCAGCAAAGGGCCAAATGTGTCATAAGTATGACAGGCACAATCACTTTGCTGTTATGTGTCACGCCACACAAACTGCGCCTCATCAGCTGTGACTGTCTTAAAAGCAAAGCGATCAAAGTGTCAGCAATAAAATCAGGTATTTATTTAACTGGGTTGCCTTGGATGTTTTGGTTAATACTCCTGCCTTATGGGTTCAGATATGGTTGAAGGGTCTGGGTTCTGATTTTCCTGACTGTGGGTTTCAAATCCAGATCTTTTAAGATTTAGCACAGTGCTTCCACCCAGAGCAAACATTTTTTCTTTTACTAAGTATGCCTTTTGTTGTGATCTGCTGAAGTCTCAGCCCCCACTCTCCTCGGCTGTCCCTCTCATGCCCCTGGGATCTACCTCTTCCCGTTGATTCCCCTGGCTTGCTCCTCAGGACAGGGCACAACTCCCTGGCATGCAATACCTCCTCACCTCCCCAGTGTCCCCCTACACATGCAAAATCACAGTGCAACCTTCAATTCAACAGAACTTTATTTATTGAAATGTTTCACCAGGAGGGCACACTGAACAACAAGTTGCTTGTCTCATGGTGTGACCAGGTGCCAACTGTAATTAGTGACTTACAATAATAATATGCTCTTGAGACAAAATGTAAAATATCAGCAAAATATTTCTGGGGAAATATTCACAAGAGAAGGGGGGATGCAAAGCAAAGCTGATTTTAAAATAATCTCATGAACTGGATGTGCAGAACTGAAATTAAATGCCTGACTAGGATTGGCCAGTAAACACTTTAAACAGTAACAATATCCACCTCCCATCAGGCAAGACAATACAGCAGCAAATTAATAACTGTAAAACCTAATGCAATACCAGGCCACCTGTACTGGGGGCAGTACAGACTTCATAGGTTCATTGACTTTTATAAGTTCAAAGGTCAAACCCATTTTGAACTCACCACCATATATCCTAATGGTGAAAGGAACATTATTTCTCACCCATGTCTTGATCAAGCCTAAATTTAAATTGGTTTATGTTATCGCTAAAGACTACAAAAGGAGGAAGAGAATTCCATATTAGTGGCAGTCTCTGCATTATTAAATTTTTTCTTTTCACTGTTCTGTTAAGGTTGGTGATCAATTTAAGTTTATGTGACCGTGTGTTGTTATATGTTTCTTGTTTTTCCAAACAATATGTTTCCAGCATAATGGGATCATAATATGCTCTATATGCAAGACATAATTCTCCTCTTATGTATCTATATTCTAAGGAGTACAACCCTAGAGATTTTAATCTATTAGAGTAATCTAATTTGGACAGATTGCTTACTTTTCTGGTGATTCTCCTCTGGACCTTCTCTTTCAAAGTTTTGTTGCCTAGCGATGTTGGAGCACAAAACGAAGAACAATATTTTATAATGGATCTGACTAAACTCGTGTATAAAGGGACAATAACTTCAGGTTTCCAACTCTTGATATGTTTCAGGATGCAGCTAATTATCCCATGACATTTTTTAACAGTGCTAGCAATTTGTACACTAAATTTTAAGTTGTTTGATATAATTACCCTTAAGTCCTTTTCAGTTGTAACAGTTTGAAGCTGAGTGCCATTGACTGTATAGTCAGTTAATGTGCTATTTTTAACCAGATGCATCACTTTACATTTAGTGACATTAAATGTCATTTTGTTTACAATAGCCCATTTTGTTAATCTGTCTATATTGTTTTGCAAAGCTTTAATGGAGTAATTATTATTTACAATGCGTCCAAATTTGCTGTTATCAGCACATTTATTTATCCATACCCCGTCCGAAGTTTGCATAGAAGTAATCACGATGTTGAACAATAAAGGGCCCAAGACAGAGCCCTGAGGAACCCCACTGGTAACTGTGGCCCATGCAGATTTGTGTCCTGTAATGACAACTTGCTGCTGTCTGTTGTTAAGCCAAGATGCAATCCACTCAATAATATTTGTATGTAGTTTGAATTTGGCCAATTGTTTAAGTAGGATGTTATGAGAAACGGAATCAAATGCCTTAGCATAGTCCAGGTATATGATCTCTACTGGTAAACCTGAGTCCAATGCTTTACTTATGGGTTCAAAGAAGTTTATTAAATTGCTTTGACAGGATCTTCCCTTTGTGAATCCGTGCTGAGTAATATTCTGAATACCATTATCTTTGAAATGATTTAGAATTTTGTACTAGAGCAGTCTTTCCATTAGTTTGCCTATACACGAGGTCAAGCTTATGGGCCTGTAATTTGAAACATTTTGCTCACTTCCTTTTTTATGTAATGGTGTGATTGTTGCCACTTTCCACTCTGGTATGGCAACAGCTTCTGCAATTGAAGTGTTGAATAAGTAGTTAAGAATACCAGACAATTCCATAGGCTCTTTATAAAACTAGAAGTAATTCCATCTGGTCCAGCTGAAGAGTCAGATTTCATCATAATAATTACATCTAAAATATCCTGTACACTGAATAATATTGGTGTTTCTAAGTGTTCTGTCAAATTCTGGCTGAAATGTTCTTTTGGTTTGATAACACTTAAAAAAAATAAGGGTTCAATTCTTCAGCCAGCATACACTTATTAGATACTAGTTGCTGCTCTATTAGTAAAGGACCTACTCCACATGGCTTGCCTTTTAAAGATCCGGGCCCAGATATTCAAACTGCATCCAAAAAGTGCGCAACAGCAGGAGCAAGCACAAGTCCACTGCGCCCTTGCGCAAGAAGCGTGATATTCAAAAACTGTGCAGGCCAAGATGTGCCTACGGCACACAACTAAATATCACACCACCTGCACCATAGCACAACCAGGGATGTGCAGTTGCACATTTCTGATGCACCACAGTGCAACAAGGGATGCTTAGCGGAGCAGTCCAGATGCACTATAGCGCAACCAGGGACGCCCCCGTGGAGCAGGGCAGCAATGCAACAGTACAACCAGGGATGCAGGGGCCCACCACCCATGCCACAGATGGGCAGAGGAGCACACAGCAGAACAAACATCATCCCCCACACCCCATGCACTGCACAACTGGGGGAGAGCTGGAATAACCACCGGCCCATGGATACTAGCAACCAACCCACAGCTGGGCCATGGTGCCCCAGCACACCCCATGAGAAGCTGTGACTGGCACACAAGGAGGGCTGACCACCCTGTACCACACCATCCCACCAATGCAGAGCACACCCTGCACCATGATCACCATACACCCTTCCCAGGAGTAGCACCCAGCAGTGCAGGACACCCCACGCATGCCACCACCCCCACTGTGACAATGCAACCCTGTGCACCACAGAGCCATGCAAGGCAGCCCCACCATGTAAACCCTTCTGTGGGTGGCAGCAGACAGCAATGCAACAACAGCATACACAGTGCCACCTTGCATGTCCCCCCCCCGAGGTACAGCTGAGAGACCGACCATGCGTCACCACACGAGGTACCCCACATGCGACAGGGCATGCCCCAAACCCCACCACCAGTGGTACAGCACCCTGCACACCCTTCCAAGGACACATCCCGTCCCAGCACTGGCCACAACAGCCAGCACAGACACACACAGTGTTGCATGGAAGCATGCACCACACAGGATGCAACACAGTGCATGGACAAACACTCACCCATATCCAAGGACACACCAACACAGGGACACAGTAGCGGGTCAACCAAGCCACTGGCATGTGGCCACGGCTGCCGTGTACACACATCCAGCACCCCTACATGGCACAGGTGTGCCAGCCACCCTACGCAGCCACCATGAAACTGTATGCCACCAGCATACTGCCAGAGCACAAGTGACCGACACTGGAGCACAACCTCTGCAACAGACACAAGTGACAGCATGGAGGGGGAACAACAACAGCGGAGGCCACAGTGCCACCAGAGGCAGACATGCACCATACTGGTGATGGCAGGCAACCTGGCATTGTGCTGGGTACAGTTGTTATCCAGCATGGACAGCCACCACTGACATGCCAGCAGACCGTGCACATCACAGACATGCAAGGGTGTCAGCTGCACAGGCCTGTGATGGTCTGACAGGGGTGCCATGCACATAGTGCATGCACTGTGGACCACTGCACACAGACATCCAGTACACAGAGAACAACACACAAACCGCAGACAGTGACTGATCCCCCTGCCAACACCATAGGTGATTCCCTTCTGGACACACACACGCCCATGTGTGCACCACTCCTGATGCAATGCACACCACTGCAGCTGAGTACCTGTAGCCCACTGCAAATCAGAGATCACCACCGTTGTCATAACAAAACAAATGTATTTAAAACTGGTAATCAAAAAAACGATTTACAAGTATGTACAATTGGGGGAAGGGCCACATACCAGGTGGGGGCGGGTAAGGGGCAGGGGTGAACATATGGGAGAGGGAACAAGGGGTGTGAGGGTGGATCCGGGGGGGAAGGTGTATTTAGGGGCATGGATGGGCTATCGCCTTCCCAGTCATCCTCCACATGGCACCGATGTCTCCTCTGCCTCCTCACCCCGTGGTGGTCCATCCATTGGAAGAGCTCCAGGGTCACCCTTGCCACCTGTAGCAGCTCCTGCAGTCCTCTTTCGATTGCCTGGAGTCACCATCCACCTAGGATGAGGGAGCAGTGTCAATAAGTGTGACTGTCCAGCCCCCTGCAGCCCACCCATTGTGCATGGCATACAGCCATGTGCCACGTCCCTGTGATGGTGTGTGACCACCCACAGTGACCATGTCCACAAGACCTGCCTACCCAGGCACCCACAGCCATGCGGACCACTGCACACACCCACCGCCAACGTCCTGCACTGCACCACCGTGGCCGTACAGTGACTTGGCTATGTGGTGTGAAGGCAGTGGCACAGCCATGTACCCGGTGCATGCATGGACCACCATTGATGCACTCCCAGACATGCAGTGCCACTGGACAGTGCTGACTGTAAGAAGTTGCGTGCATGGCAGTGGTGTCAATAGATGGTGGCCATGCCCCACTGCCCGCCCAGTTACACAGCATGTAATAGTAATCATGGATGTAAGGCACTCACCATCATCAGGCTGGTCCCTGTGCCTCTGCAGACCTTCACCCTTCCCGGCCTGCTGGTCCTCCAGGTGGTGCCTCTTCTCCCTCGCCAGCCTGCACTCCTCTGGGCCTAAGGTGCAAACATGGAGAGAGAAACATGTACAATCCGGTAGCAAAGTCCCCCCGCCCCCATGTGTGTGCAATCCTACATGGCCATACCCATCCACCCCCACCCCAATACCACCACCACAGCCAACACGGACACTCCCCATGTGCCGGACACATGCAACTGTCATACCCGTATGGACGACAACAGTGTATGGATGGGGCACCTACCTGGCCGTGGCACCGTGCCCCTCCTGGCGACACTGCTCTGCCATGTGCCTGATTCCCCTGGCCTCCTACAGCGCATCAGCCACCTCCTGCCAAACTGCACTCCTGGCCCTGTCCAGGGGTGCATCACCATATAGAGCCCCAGCATGGGGCTCTATAATGGCCACCAGATTTGCTAGCTCCACCTGGCTCCACATAACTGCCCTTCTCAGCTCCATCTCAGCAGATAGTTGGATTTAAAATGGTGCTCGGCAGCCCGGTCCCACCATGTGCAGATGCTGCGTGGTACAGCGTTTCCATTCCCTATTGCGCTGTCACCGAACAGTGCAATAGTGGTGCACCCATGCCTGATGCATGGCACCTAGAGAGCAAAGGTTGGGCACAGGGTCAAGGGTCTCTCGAGCACAGACAGCCACAGCGTGATTGGAACCCAATGCATGTAGCGTGATGTGGTGCCTGTGCGCCACCTCCTGTAGTGGCCTACAGTGTTGTGGGCCCAGTGCTCCTACGGCGCCTCAGTGCCACAGCACCATATATGTGAACAGTGCAGTAGCACTACTGGCACAATGGTGGCCAGGCCCTGCATTGCCTCCCGTGCACAGCACCTCAGCAGCACAGCAGGTGCCTGCGTCATCACCCCGGGTACGCGCAGTTAGGTGTGTACTGCGCATGTCACAGAACTGCACCCTTGGCTGAGCATGTTCAACACAATTGCGCAAAGCACAATAGCACTATATTTAGCCAGTATATGTAAATCAGCTAATCGGCCATTCAATGGCGCAGACACTGCATTTGCATCCACTTAAAAATGCGCCTCGCCTCATTTGCATGCGTTGCGCTATAAAACTGCGACACTGGGCTGCACTGGCCATAGTCGGTTACTGCAGTCTATTGTGGTGAGTTGCATGCTGTTTGGGAGTGTGGACTGTGGTGTTTGAGACATGCATGGGACTGCACAGTCACAGGTAGCACCTGTCATTCTCACAGGAGGAGGAATAATGACCGATCATGAGGTGGAAGAAGAGGAACAGAGATGTGGGTAGAAGAGGAGGCCTAACTTCACCAAGGCAGAAACAGATGCCCTGTTTGAGGCCTACCTTGACCAGGAGCTGCAGCTCAGTGGACGCCACGGAACACCACAGGCCTGTGCTGCTGCATGGGAAGAGGTGGCGCATGCCGTCAACCTGCATGGCAGCCATCAGCGGTCTGTTCAGGAGTGCAAAAAGAAGATGGGCATGGACAGGTGGAGGATTAAAAAGAAGGTGACTGCCATTAGGGCAGCACGGTCTGCAACCGGTGGGGGACAGCCGGAGGTGCAACGCCTGAACCCACAAGAAGAACGGGTTGCTGGCAGCATGGACCATCGAGGGTGTTCTGGGTAGTGGATTCCAGACAGGTGGTAGCCCGTCACTGCATGGTAGGTCCTGGTCTGTCAATGGGGGGGGCAGGGTAGGTCACATACATTAATGCTACTGTTTTTCCCTTACAGCTCCTGAGCATCTACATGGGTCAGTGGTGGAGGACTTCTCCACTGAGGGCGGTAGCATGGAGATAGAGGAGGGCCCATCCACCTCCACAGGCATAAGAGGGTCAGGGAGACAGTGGACCCGCCTGGACGTCTGGACTGATGTTGGTGGAGCAGGTGCAGAGGAGGCCATACCAGTGTCCCAGCATGCCAGCGTCCATGGATGCCAGCATGCTGAGACTTGGGCTGGTGCCAGATCTGTCACTGATGATGATGGAGCTAACGTCATGGGCAGTGATATGTGTGGGCCACAGGATGACCACACAGCAGGTGACATCATAGGCATGGCCGTGGGTGGTGCTGCCGTGGAGGTCTGCATGACATCACAGTCCCAACCTGTGCCTGTCTGCACCAGTGGGGTAGCACTGGTGTGTGTCCAGGACAGTGGGGCTGTTGTGGCCACTGCAGCGGCACCGTTGAGTCCTGGAGAGTAGCAGCCGGAGGGGCAGTATCAGCAGTCGACCAATGGCCATGGGGGTACAGTGTCAGGGGGTGACATCAGTGCACTGCCTGTGGACATGGCCAGGCCTGGCGTGCAGCGCCCACCCTCAAGGGGTGATGACCATCAGGGCCATCAACACCATGAGGGACAGCATGCCGATCAGGCAGATGACCTCTTAGATGAGCACACCCACATACTCTAAGCATCAGTCAATCAACTGGTGCGGCTTGTGACGACAGTGGATGCACTCAGTGCAGCTCTGTGCCAGGCAGAGGAGCGGCGCAGTAGACACACTGCTCTCCTCCTGGCAGGGATGGACCGGTTGTGGGAGGATGTGACCGCTGCCATTGACAGGCAGACACAGGCAATCACAGCTGTCATGGCCACAATGGGCACACAGTTATTTGCCCATGTGTCACAGACACCACGCAGTGCACTGCCCACCCCCTGTTCCCGGCCTCGTGCGACACCCTCCTTATTGACACCGGGTTCAGCTGTGGGCATCCTGAGCACGCCTGGCGCAGGCATGTTCAGTGTACTGCAGACCCTTGCGCAAGCACGGTCGCGTTCATGCAGTGGAACCCCTGTGGGACTGTCGGTGCCTCCCCATGAGGCCATTGGTCAGCCTGTCACTGCTGGCGGGTCACGGGGAGGCCACCCACGCATCCGTGACAGCTGTGGCACTGTGGCGCATGACTGACCTGTCTCTCAGCATGGCTACTGTCTGATGCTGCCCTGTGTGCATTGTGTTGTTCAGCGTACAATGCATGGGTGGGGTACCCTGCCCTGCATGCACACACACATTCCATCTGCACACCCTCACAGCTGCTGTTCACTGTGGTGTGTGCATGATGATGCCTGCATTGCGCTGTCCACCACTATGCAATGGTGCCCAGCATCTGACACACGCACAATGACAGGCACTGGGCGTGGTGGTCTGTGGACGTGTGTGTGGCTAGGGGTGGCAGTTGGGGTTGGCGTGCCTCCTACCCTTTGTACATGTCTTGTGAGGTATGTGTGTGTGACCACATGCCGTGTTAGACGTTGTCTATCCCTGGCGGCGTGTGCGGTTCCATGCCCGGCCACTTCCCTTGAAGACATTCACCCCTGGTGTTTGTCCATGCATGTTTGTGGGTTGTGCCTTTGCCACTGGTGGTTGCACATGGCCCCATGACTTACCTGGGTTGGCTGAAGTGCTCCTCTGTGATGGTGCCCGGTGCAGCTGTGCCAGCCGGATCAGTCGGGGTCCCTTAGCCCAAGGGGGCTGCCCATCACCATCTTCACCAGCCTCATCCCCATTGCTGTCCTCTTTGACCATGTGGTTATCCCATGACGTACGCAGTTCAGCTGTATGCAACAGGCCAGGAATAGCCCACAGGCCTTTGGGGGCTGTACTGTAGGGCACCGCCAGATATGTCCAGGCAATGGAAACGTGCCTTCAGCATCCCGAACACCCACTCGATGACATCGCATGTGGTAGCATGTGCCTCATTGTAGCGTTGCTGCATTGGGGTCGAGGGCCGCCGGTATGGTGTGAGCAGCCAGGGACAGAGTGGGTATCCACTGTCACCTGTGTGAAGAGGGTGCAAGTTAGTTTGGTGATCAGCATCGCCCTGCCTTGGGCCATCTAGGCCAATACCCATGTCACCTCTGACTATGCCCCTCCCAAGCTTCATGTCTTTCTGAGTGGTTTGCATACTCACCCACTAAGTGGCTAGTGGGGATGTCCCCACTCTCAAATCTATGGCACAGTGCTGACTGGTGCCAGATGAAGGCATCATGTGCGCCCCCAGGGTGCGTGGCACAGACATTGATTATGCACCCCCTGGCATCACACACCACCTGGCAGTTGATGCTTGCATACCCTTTCCAATTCATGTATGCAGCCCCTTTGGAGCCAGGTGGTGTGCGGATGGCCACATGGGTGCAGTCTATTGCCCCTAGCATGCCAGACATATGTGCTACCCTGTGGAACTCCTGTATGTTTGCTGTGCACTCCGACGGTGTGCTGGGGAAATGGATGTACTCCACAGCATGTGGCAGCAGTGCACTGAGGAATTGGGTGAGGTGGCGTTACGCGGCTGACTGGGTTATGCCTGTCATGTCCCCTGTTTGTCTCTGGAATGTACCCGTGACAAGCAGGCACATGCCAGCTGTCACTTTTGTCTCCACTGACAGAGCATGGCTCTGTCGTGTGGATGCCTGCATCACATCACTGCACAGCTCACAGAGCCGCCTCAGAATTGCCCGGTTCAGGTGGTACCGGCCCACGATCTTCGTATCGGTGTAGAGCTCAAAGCTGGTGTGGGCTCGGTACCGCCTGTTGGGGGCATACCACCGAAGGGCCCTTCCACGGCTGCACCCCCCGCTGCCTGCCTTCCTTCTCACCCCCCCTCATAACTGCCTCCATCTGGATGGTGGCACTGGCTATGTCCTTGACTTGTGCCCCCCTGGCAGCTGTTTCTGTGTTCCCCCCACTGTCCTGGCTGCTACTTCCCCTGCACCGGGAACACCTTCCTGTGGTGGCCTCAGTGCTGTGTGGCACTTCCCCCTTCTGCACTGCACTGTAGCTGTGGCTCCCCACACCTTCCCTGTTCTTGGGGGTTCCAGGTGCTCTGTCTCTGTCCTGCCCTGTGTGTTTGTGTTGCCTGTGTGGCTGGCTATGGTTCAGCAACACGTGCCTTCCCTGTAGCGTTCTTGTGCCTCTCTCTTGTTCCTTTTTATTTTGGCTCATATTCCGCTATCGCACAACTTCCGCTTACTCCCCTATTGCGCGTGGCTCATGTTGTTGAATATCACACTGCACCATTTATGCATGGTTCCTCCCCCTTCAGTTACACATGTATTCATTATCATTGCGCTCTTGTGCAGTGTGATTTGGGGGGTGCATCTGCCTTCCACTGAATATCGCAGAATGGCACATTTTCGGACTTGCGCTGGCGCATCCCTATTGCGCATGGCGCAACCCTTTTGAATATCTGGGCCCCAATATAATTATCGAACTTTTTGTTATCTTTTGTTATAGTAGCAAGATTAAATTCCAGTTTTTGTTTAGCAAGTCTTGTAGCTTTTTTGTTTTACTCAGTAGAACTTTACATTTTTGCCAGTTATAATCTTATTTTTTTTTTTAACATTTGTTGTAAGCCCTTTTCTTTTTTTTTTATTTTTCTTCTGATATTATTTCACCAGACAGGAACCCTCTGTTTATTATCATTATATTTTGTACGTAATGGTATCCACTTTTTAATGCAATATTTAATGTTTTTTAATATTACTTGCCACATGCTGGTTGCATCTAAATTTTTAAGTTTGTCATGCCAGTCCCAGGTGTTAAGATGATTTTTTATTTTACCATAGTCTGCTTTGCTAAAGTTTAGAATTTTAGTTACTCCAGACAGTTCTGTCTTAAAACGTTTCATAGTCCAAAGAATTTTATTGTGATTGCTGTCTCCAAGTGGTTCAAAAATTTTGGAGGGGTATTCCAATATCTTTACTATTGTTAAGTATTAAATCCAAGATGTTATTTTTCCTGGTCGGTTGCCTTACTAGTTACTCCAAGTCATGCTGTAAGCTAATTTCTATAAATTTGTTTTCAAGTGAGCTGGTGCCCTCTAGGGTTGTCCAGTTTATTTTTGGGAGATTGAAGTCTCCCATAAGAATATAATAATTTAGGATTTCCATGTTATTGATAGAGTTCATAAAATTTTCATTACTTAACTAATCCAGGCTGGGAGAACGATAAACTAGGCCTACAGTTAGTGGTCCTTCTAAGAAATTTATTTTCATCCAAATAACCTCACTATCCATTAGAGGATTGTGGTTTGTATTTAACTCATAACAATTTAAGGTATTGAGGATATAGAGGGTGACCCCCACCTTTAGCTGTAGTTAGATTCCTAGTAAACTTTGTATATCCAGATATTTCAGTCCCCCAAACAGAATCAGTAAACCAAGTTTCAGTGACTCCGCAGATGTCAGTTTTGTACTTATGGATTATGTGTGTTAGTTCATCAACTTTATTTTGCAAACTTCTAGTGTTAAGTCTTACTTCATTATCAATAATTTTATTACTGTATGTATCTGGGAGTTTAATAGTATTTGTACTAATATTATTGCTGTTGACTATTGGGGTCCCTTGTGCCTGCGTGGTTGAAGTTAGATAAATGCTGCAAGTGTCTAATATGACATGTCCAGCTAGGGTCCCCGAGATTAGTTTACATTTTTATTAATAAAAGAGGTAATATGTTCTGCTAGTAGCATAGAACCCCTTTTTGTTGGGGTGAAGACCATCTCTACAAGTTAAGTCTCTTCTATCTATGAATTCCTCCCAATGGGTCATACATCCTACGTGTTGTCTGCAACACCACAACCTAAACCAGTTATTTATATGTTTTATTTTGTCTATTTGTGGTTTAGTAGCTTTGGACACACAGAGTATTTCTGAGAAAACAATTTCACTGCCTAAGTCCGAGAGTAAGTTTGTAAGGCCTACAATTCCTTTTTCTATTGTCTGAACATTTTGGCTCATGATGTTATTCACCCCAGCATGTATTATAACCAGTGGGCATTTGCCACCTCCACTAAGAATTTGTCTAGGCATTCTTGTAATATCTGAAATTCTAGCACTGCTAAAACAGGATACAGTTCTGTTAGTTTTATCCTGGTCACAGATCGCTCGAGCTGTTTAATAATCGAGTCCCTAATACAAATATTTGTTTTGGCTGTTCAATGACACTGGCATCAAGATCCATGAGATTCTCAATGTTAGATTGTATATTAGATGTTACTTTTGGGGTAGGGGTCTCAGTTGAAATATTAGTATAAGTATGGGCAGTGGATGTTAATACTGTTGAGAGGGTAGGTTCCTGATATTTCTCCAGATCAACCAATGGATCATACCTGTTCTGTATAGGGACCTGAAAGCAATCTGCCTTCCTACCCCTTTTACACATTTTCCTACTTTGAACTTGATACCAGGTCTCATCTGTGTCTTCTGGTTCAATATCATCCTAGTTCTTTGCCTATTATTTGTACTTAAATTAGTAATGTCATCCTCAATCAATAATGGTGCGGTTAATCAGATTCTGTTGTGTGATTAGTATCTGGGATATTTATTGGATTGTTTGACAGGGGAGCATTATGCAACCTCCGGGCTTTTTTGACTCATTTCTAAGGTGATTAATCTGGTACTGAAATGGGATATGTCTAGCTCCAGCTCTTAATTTTGCCTGCATTTCATACATTTAAAAGGTTGATTTATTGTAAACGTAGAGTTAAAGCAGTACATGATGCAGCTTTTACATTTAATTCCAGTGCCGCCATCCTGCATTGTAATGACATCGTCCATTGTATATGGTAGATTGGTACTGCAACTGCTCAACAACCGCCTATGAAGCACATAATAGTAAATTATTTCCTGTTATATTTTGATATACAAACTAGTACTTAGCACTGATGCACGTACATGTAGAGTAGCACGTTATATAGAAGGTGTTATATCCTCAGACCATCGTGTTATCCTGCTACACCCACTAAACACGCACAGACGCGTGCACTCGCCCTGCTGGGGCTTGCTGCAGGGCTAGTTTATGAAGCTGCCCTCACCCAGAAAGTGCTCCGCGGGGTCATGGAGCACTCATGTGCCACCAAGAGCCCAAACACAGACATAAAACAGCAAAAAGCCACAAAATATGGTTTAAAATACATATAAATAACCCCTTAAGTTTACAATGTGCAAAAATAACAGTTTAAAAATGAACTGTAGTTCAAGTGGGAACCTCCGAAAACTACAGTCCCTCTTCCTGTATCCTGTTAAACAAGGCTCAACTAAAGGTAGTAGGCAATTCAAACAAACATTTCATATCGTATATTTCAGGTGCAGTACAAAGCTTCTGCATGTAGTATACCCTCCTTACATATAGAAAATGGGGGCTCCCTGTGTTTCACTGGTGCCCAGCCACAGAAACTGTGCAGGCTCCATAAAGTTGCAGCTGGTTGGCTGGTGGAGGTGCACTTTAAAACAAGCAGAAACAGTTAAACCCAAACACCATAGGCCATGCAATTGCTTAAATGGCAGAACCTCCAAATGAGGTATTTGTAACTTCTGGTCCATTGACCAAATCTGTAGATTTGGTGGAAAAACTTTGCACAGACTTTCCTAGTTGCAGGACAACCCCTGAGAGTACTCATCATTCTGCTGTACCACTTTCCTGACAACTGGGCTCATTCCCCTCCTCCTCTGCAGGTGCATGTTGATGGCTCAGTTGGCGCAGTTGAGGGGGGACAGCTCAAAGATGCTTCAAGCCTCCAGTGTGTCTGGATGAAAAACTGTCTCTCTGCATCTGCAGTTGTCTGGACCTCTCATCCTGTTTCTTCTTCCTCCTCCTCCATAGTACAGACTAGTCACAGGAGCAGGGGCCACCTGCCTCACACCCACATCCAAGCTTCAGACTCCTAGTGTGGAGCATTAGCCAGTACCTAACAGTAGCACTAAATGGTCTTCTCCTGGACTGTCAGCAGGATTGATGCAGCTTTTCCTGTCACAGTTGTATTCAGGCAGTCTCTCTCTGGTGCCCACGGGTTGGTTGCTGTGGCATGTGGTTACCTCCTTTTCTCTCCAGGCAGGTCACAGTCTCACAGAGGAATGTCATCCGAACACTTTCAGTAGACACACACAGAGTTCAGTCTCTGTAGGTACAGGTTGTGGAAACCTTTGAAGTCACTCCCTGATGGTTGGCCGTGGAAGCCCAGGCAGTCTTCCCTGCATGGCTCCAGCTAACTGCTAACTCCTTGCTTCTGGAACTTTATTTTATCTATTTGAAAATTAGTGACTGGGAAAGGCACACTGAGCCAGGGCTGGTTTCTGGGTGTGAACTGGGGGAAGGTAGCAATGGATAACAAACTCTGGTCAGAGCCGATATGGCTGTGGAGAGCTTTTGGGATGCTTTTACCCATTATTTCTAATGAATTTGCACAATGTAGATGTGCTGAGAGGCAGTTTCAATGTGGTCTTCCTTTTACACATTTTTATAATGTGTTTTCCTAGAGTATGCCTGCTCATTGCTATATATTTAGCCTGGATAGTTCACAGAAGACATGACATCTTACTTTCAGTGGGGCTCTACATCTACACAATATTACGCTGCATTGCGTAAAATCAGAACACACTGAAAACAATATTTTACATCTTGACTAGGCTACACTGAATAAATATGTTATGGAAATGGTAAAATCATGACCCCACTGAAAACAAGATATTGCATCTAACCTGGGACATCCTGAGTAAATACAGTGCAAAAATGTGTCAAATGAAAATCCCTGTGACAATGAGATGTAGCATCTCTCCTGCGCTATCCAGGATACAAAATATAGGATAAGAAATATTTAAAGGAAATCTACTGTGAACTGTACTTCACTGTGTTCACTGACATAAACAAACAGTTTCTTTATTGTTTTACAATATATTAGACTGCAGTATTTATTTTGAATGTTGTGGCCATGAAGATGACGTGTGTGTGTGCTGTAACTCAATATATTTTTCCCCAAAAGCATAGTACAAAATGCCTGCTGATTGCTAAATATTTAGCCTGGATAGTTTACAGATACAAAATATAGGATAAGAAATATTTAAAGGAAATCTACTGTAAACTGAACTTCACTATGTTCACTGACATAAACAGTTTCTTTATTGTTTCATAACAAATTAGATTGCAGTATTTATTTTGAATGTTGGGGCCATGAGGATGGTGTGTGTGTGTGTGTGTGTGTGTGTGTGCATGTGTGGGTTTGCTGTAGCTCAATATATTTGTTTCCCAAAAAGCATAGTAAGAAATGCCCGCTGACTGCTATATATTTAGTCTGGATAGTTCTCAGAAGATCTTTTTTTTTCTTCTTTTTTTCTTCTATACTTTCTCGGCAGTGGGGTGTTCCTTTGGCTCCCCCAATTTTCTGGCTTCCTTGCCTCAGTTGCTGCCCCGGTCCCAGTCAGAGCTCTGACCCTTCTGCCCTGCCCTCCCAGGTTGCTTCACAGTGGGGATTTATCCCGCACACTGCGGAAACCCAGAGGTTGGGGGCTGGAAGGGAGCTAGCTTGAGTAGGACCGCTGTGGCATTGATGGAGTCAGCCGTCATCGCGCTTGAGGATTGCTTGTTTTGGACCCTGTTTTTCTCCCTCTGGCACAGGCATGCAATGTCATCAAGGACACTGCTGTGCATGCAGAATGTCCACAGTATGCCCGACTGCTGCCCACGCCAGCCCACAGTCTGATCGCTGAGCCACACCTGCCCCCAGCCACTGCCAGGGGTCACAGTGTCTTAGCAAACCTCCCACCCCACCCTTCCCAAAGGAGGAGAGCAGCCAATAGTATGCTCGATCCTCCTTCTCCAGGCCGACCCCCAGTGGCCAGAGTCCGCTCCCAAACCCGGGTCACCGGTGTGGTATGAGGTGTGGTGTTCAGTGCCTCAGCCCTCAGTGCCACCAGGCTGGCTTAGTTCACAGAAGATCTGGCATATGTCTGAGACAGTTCTTATCAGATAGTGTCTTAAGATGTTATAAAAACAGTGTAAATCTTTTTAGATTCATTGCTGGGAAAGGGTGACATTTATGAGGTATGAATCTTTCTTGAAAGACAATATCTGCCCAACTAAAGCTAGTAGCAAGAAAATGTTTAAATGCTAAGTATATAAATGTGCAAGTTGTTGCATTTCAAAGGGGGCAAACAAAAGCTCCAGTTTAATAGGCAACCAATATTTAACAAGCTGTGTCAGTTTCCTAATGGCCATCTGATAAGCAGCTTGGAGTTCTGTTTACATTATACTAAACAGAAAGAAGGGAATATTTTATTTCAAGTGGCATAGTGATTTGTAGGTGTGGAAAGATACATTGAAAACTCCAAAAATGTGTTCCACAGTACTCCTTTGTTCCAGTTACAGAAAGTAAGATGGCTGTAGGCTCCTCCCACAGCCATAAAGAAACAGCACATAGCTTAGACAAGTACAGTGTTATAGAAAGGTGCAACATCATAGCACACAACAGCAAAAAAATGCGAAGTAATCAAATAAATAAAAACTACCAGTTAAGCATTATACCAGGCTTAAGGGGTCTATTAAGGGGAAAGGAAACAGGAGGAAGGGGAGAAAGAAGTAGTGTCAGTTGACATCTGAGGGAAGAAGAGAAGACAGTGAGATGGAGGGAAGTTGGTTCCAAAGTGAGGGGAGATTATAGGCTACGGCTAATTGGTCAGCTGAGGTATGGGGACATGGCAAAGCAAAGGTGCAAAAGTCCCTGAAGTGGAGGAGCATTAGGCAGAGGGAACAACGGAGAGGAGAGATGGGGGGCCCAACTTATATTTAGAACTAAAGGAGGCAGAGTGCATATGGTGACAGGGTGGAAGGGGAAGAATCGGTAGTGATGAGTAAAGTGAGCTGTGATGAGTTTGAGAGGGTGAGTTGGTTGCAAAGTGACAGAAGGAGTTACAGAGAGTATCCAGTCCAGCCAGAGAAGTGGAGGGGAAGGGGAATCGCCCTCAACATTTTTTAGGGCAACGACAGCTTCTGATTGGAACACATGGCTGTCAATATGCAGAATTAGCATGCAGAACATTTACTCAGTGCCCTGTTGTTTGGCAGAAAGGGTGCCAAGCATACAGCAGCGTCATTCTCCCATATGGCTGTTGTGATCAAGTGCTGAGATCCCTGACCTCTGATTGGCTGACAACATGGTCAGGGGTCAGCAAGATGGTGGCTGTCTTTCAGAAAGAAAACAGTTGCTTCACTTAGAATCTCTTTCTTTGGGATCTTGCCCAGCTTTTATTGTGGCTGCCCCCTAGCTCTGTAGGCACATCTGTGCTATACTATCTGGTTGGCTGTTTGTGTGTGCTGGGGCTTTCCTTGCCCCATTGGGAGGTTTGTTTAATGTTCCCCCTAGGTAGGGCAGTCTCCCTAACAAAAACAGATGGCAGTTGCCCTGTCCTTAAAGACACAGAGGTGCCAAACTTGTGATTTCCTTCTTTGCTCTGCCTTAGTGCCTCTGTGACCCCTGATGCCCGCTGGTGTCCCAAGAGGCCTGAGCACAGTAGAAGAGTTGTGCTGTGCTACTGTATGTTGGTCATAGGTTGCAGAGGTGAAATTTGTAGGTAGGTCAGGTGCGCCAAGTCCCGAGAAGCAAAGTTTGAGCTGCTCTGAGGCAGCTTGCATGTTTAAGCAGGTGACTGCTCAAACATGTGCACATTCTATGTGGCTGTGTGGCAATTATCAAGCAGGAAGTAGCTCAGTGGCTTGATAATCTAGTGCTTTTCTGGTCTCCCACCAGGATGTAGTCCTGGGAGACGGACTGAGCAGGAGGTGATAGCAGGCAGTTTTGGAGTGGCAGTGGAATCAAGGTTAAGCCCACCATTTGGGGGCTTACATGCTCTCCCACCTAAACACTTGACGTCCATATCAAGTCCATCAACAGAGTCTCTCTGTACCATTAAACAGTGTACAGCAGAACAGAGTGGTAGCATGCATAGACCATCCAGACAATTGTTTCCTGACTAAAGCAGGCAAACAATAAGTCCCAGTCTGGGCAAATACAACTAGTCCATCAACAAAAAAATGAAAGGCCTTTTATATAAGCAAAAGCATAACTGTCATTACAATAACCTTTATTATACCATAGGAATGGGCAATTCCATAACTTTGTACAATATTGTAACCTTGATCAATGCAATAACATTATTATTCAACCTCCTTTTTCACCCTTTCCTATACCTCCTGCTCTGGGTGATATGATCTGGGCTTTGCAAAAGACTGTTTGAGGCAGAGATATGGGTGTGACAGAGACCTTTGTGTACTGTGTGGATTGGCAAGTTGGTAGGGGCAACTGAAGAGTCATAGGTTAACTGGCGCAAAGGTTTGACAGCTCATTCAGAATGACGGTGTGGAAAAGTCACTTCTTCTTCGGGTTCCACATGAATCCTTCCCGTTTTATTGACCAGCAATGAAGTATCCTCAATCAAAATGGGCTCTGCAACTTCTTCTGTTCTTTGCATTATTTCTGTTGTTTCTACAGGCTCAACAGATTCTCCACTTTCTTCCCTTGCCACTTCCTCAGATATGGGCCAGTCATAGAAGGGTACATCTGGTGCTGGTTCAGAGTCCATGTTTGTTGGGGTGGGCTCTGCAAAAGGCACATTTGATGCACTACTTGTTGCTCCATTCAAATGTCTGAACAGTCTGCTGAGATCCCTTGTAGGGTAGTAAACCCCCCCCCTTCTAATTCAGTGGCTGAGTCATCCTGATTTACTTGAGAATCAGTTGTAGGCAGAATAGTTTCAGCTTGACTTGCCTTTTGCTTTGAATGATGCCTGCACATAGCAGAGCAAGTAGTTGAGGGTTTGGGAAGTTCTATTGGTTCGACAACATCAGTGGTGACCAGTTCTCCAACAGGCAACACATGGTTTTGGTGGATAGTTTGATATCAACTTGTCTCTCCTTCAGGATAACTCTTGTACACAGACATATCTCACAGCTGTTTCATTACAATGTAAAGGGTATTGACCAATTAGTCAGCAATTTCATTCTTTCCTGGCAATTCAAAGTTTCTTAACAGAACATGGTCTCCAGGCAGCTTTTCATATGTTTTCACTCTTGTTGCACCTGTCTTTATTGACTTTGTTACACTTTGCTGCAGCATCCAAGGCCAATTTATAGGTGACAGTCAACTGGTCTTTCAGTCTTCACACATACTAAAGGTACTTCTCTGGCTTAGGTCCATCAGCAGAGAGACCAAAACACAAGTCCACAGGAAGACAGGCTTCCCTACCAAACATCAGATAGTACAGACAGAATGCAGAGGCATTACTTTTTGTGCAGTTGTACTCATGGACTAGTGCACTGACTTTGTTGACTCCACTTGCTCTTTTCCTTTGGGTCCAATGTACTTAGCATGTTTAGTAGAGTTCAGATGAAATGTTCAGGCTCAGGAGCACCTTGAGTGTGATACGGGGGAAGGGATAGGGGGAATTGGTTAACCAGAAAAGGCACACTAAGCCACAGTTTGTTTCCAGGTGTGACCTGGGAGCACAGGAAAGTTAAGTGACTTGCTTAGGGTGACACAGTATGCAAGTGGGGGCTGATGGGATTCAAACGCAGGTTTCCAGGTTTACAGCTCAGTGGCCTTAGCCACTATGTTATGCTGTACTGTTTCCACTATGCTATACTGCCTTATGAAATGGTTATTTCCCCAGTTGGGCAGCATTTTTGTTTATTAGACGGCTTCTGAAATCTCGACTTCAGTCTGAATGGTTCTACTATGTGGCTCCATAGTTTACAAAGAAACTTTCTACTAGGACTTTTGTAACAATTGTTGCCTTTTGGTCCTTTGTTGGATAGGTTTGGACATACCTTGAGAAATGACCTGTTACTACTAAGATGTTTGGAGTGTTCCTAGAATCTGGTTCTAAACTGAGAAATTCTATGCATAGCAGTTCCATGGATGTACTTGTAACTATGTGTAGTAGAGGAAGAGCCCTCTGTGGCAGAATGTTTCATTGACTACTGCACATCTGTTGCAGTTTTTGCAGTATTGTTCCATGTCACTCCCCATATGTAGCTAATAGAAGTGAGCACAAGCAAGGTCCATAATTTGCTGACTTACAAGGTGTCCCACGTCATCATGCAGGGCATGCAACACACCTCTTTTGAACTCTGATGAGAAGACTAACTGCAGGTTTGGAAAACTATGGGATCCTTGGATTTCTCTGTACAGCAAGTTGTCTTTGATTTTTTAACTTGTGCCACTCTCGCAGTAGCAACTTTGTGTCAGGATCGTTACGAACTTGGGTGGCATCATCCCCTTTCTTCAAGATGAAGACAGTGGGCAGGATTTTCAAAACATGGTGCAGGGCTTGTGTCCAGCCCTGCACCATGACACTTTGGTTCTGGTAGTGTGCCAAACTATTTGCTGCAGCTGCACCTGATTTTACAATCTCGGGTGCAGTTGTGACAGTTTTCATGAATTACTGCAACTTACACCAAATATTTGGCACATGCTCTGTAAAACAGGCTCCCATGATTGCCTCAAATTAGACCAGAAAAAGTTGGTCTAACTTGCGGCAATTACCGCGTTGAATAAAAAATGTCATTAGATCACTGCAAGCCCCATGCGCAGTATCGTTGGCACACTGGGGCTTACAGTGATCTTGGACAGTTGAAAATCCATCCCAGTGTCTTTCAAGCTAGAGTTCATTCTTTGCTCTCTCTGTCAATCCTGGAGAGTTAACTGCGGTGGGAGAGTGATCAGGTCTAGTGCAGCAAGAAGGCAGTAGACATTTGATAGACAGTCGGCAGGGGTGCCAAGACTATCCATGAGACAATGAGCATTTCCAGTAGACTGTACAGTGCTTTGACAGTTTTCTTGAGAATCTGTACCCACATTTAATAGTCTGTAGATGATGCATTTGGGCTCAAACATGGTTGAGGGGTCTGGGTTCAGATTTTCCTGATTAGGGGGTTTGAATCCAGATGTTTTAAGTTTAGCACAATGCCTCCACCCAGACTAAAGTTTAAGTGAAACTGGTGTCAGAGCGGTACAACCCCCTGGGATGCAGTACCTACCCACATCTTCTCAGTGTCCCCTGCACATGCAAAATCACAGTGTGGCCTTAAATTCAACAAAACGGTAACTAGTGACTCATACAAATAATATACTTACCAGACAAAAGGTAAAATGTCAACAAAATATTTATTGGGGAATATTCACATGAGATGGGGAATGCAAAGCAAAACTGGTTTTAAAAAAATCTCAAGAACTGGATGTGCAGGGCTGAAATTAAGTGCCTGACTAGGCTCGGCCAGTAAACAATTTAAACAGTAACAGCACCTACTTCCCACCAGGCAAGACAATGCAGCAGCAAATTAAAACTGTAAGACCATATGAATTAACAGTCCACCTGTACTGAGGGCAGTACACAGTGGTACCAGTTTTACCCTTAAACTTTAATGGAAGCTTATAGAGTACTTAGCCATAGAAACAGTGAAGACCTAATGACGTTGCAGCTTGTTACCTGGTGGTAGTGCACTTTAAAACAAGCAGAAACAGTTAAACCCAAACCCCACAAACCACGCAATTGCATAAATGGCAGAACCTCCCTGGTCTGTTGGCCAACTCTGTAGATTTGGTGGCAAAACTTTGTACAAACTTTCCCAGTTGCAAGCCCTGAGAGTACTCATGGTTCTGTTGTACCACTTCCCTGACAACTGGGCCTCTTCTCCTCTTCCTCTGCAGGTGCAGTTCCTCTCAGGTTGATGGTTCAGTTGGTGCAGTTGGGAGGGGGGGTGCAGCTCGAAGATGGTTCAGGTCTCAGGTGCCTCTGTAATTGAATCCAGACTTTCTGCATATGCAGTTGTCTGGGCCTTTTGGTCTCTTCCTTCTTCCTCCTCTGCAGCATAGGCCAATCACAGAAGCAGGGGCCATACGTGACTGACACCCATGTCTAGGCTTCAGAACTCTAGTGTGGAGCCTTAGTTAATACTTGACAGTAGCAGTAACTGGCCTTCTCCCTGTCAGCAGAATCGATAGTTTTTTTTTTTTCACAGTAGCATACTGACAGTTTCTCTCTGGTGTCCACAGGCTGGTTTCTGTGGCGCAGGATTACCTCCTTTTCTCTCAAGGCAGGTCACAGACTAGTAAGTAAGTAAAAGTTTATTTGATAGAGCGCCCCATCCCAGAGGCTCTGAGTGCTGTTCAAGTGGATAGGAAACACATACAACAATAAATAACATAAAACAATAAGTTAAAGCAGTTAAAATTTCAAATTTAAATAAAATAATTACATAAAATATTGCAAAAAGTTACTAACTTAAGTCTAAATAAAGCACGTTAACTCAAAATAATCTGGAAATGTTTTCCTAAAAAGATGTACCTTCAGACCCTGCTTAAAAGCCTCCACCAATGGAGCTTCCTCAAAGATTTTGGCAGTGAGGTCCACAATGCTGGGCCCACCACCTCAAACAAGCGGTCTCCAGAGGAATTGAGGTGAGACCTGGGAGCTGTTAGGAAGCCCTCAGTAGAAATGCGAAGCAAGCGCACTGGATGGGCAGGAGGTCATTCAGGTAGCAAAGGTCTGATCCATGTAGGGCCTTATAGGTGAGCAAGTCCACCTTGAAGGTGATTTTCCACCTAACTGGCAGCCAGTGCAGTCTGTGCAGAACTGGATCCGCATGACAAGACCCTGGAAGGCCCATCAATAACCTGGCTACTGTGTTCTGCACCAGCTGAAGTCACTGGAGAACCCCTCCAGTTACACTGAGGTACAGAGCATAGCAGTAATCGTGCCACAGTGTCACAAATGCATGTACCAGTGAGGGTACATTGTCAGGTGGAATCAAGGCTTTGATCCAGGCAACATTCCTCAAGTGGTAAAAACCACTCCTTACCATGGAGAACACCTGGGCCTTTAAGTGTCAATCAGTCATTGAGGATGATGCCCAGATTTTTCACCTTGCTGGATGCTCTCAGAGTGTGTACTCTGGGTGGAGGCACTATGCTAAACCTAAAATATTTGGCATCAAACCCCCAATCAGGAAAATATGAACCCAGACAGTCCCACAGAGGAATGTCATCCTGACAGTTTCAATACACACATGCAGTTCAGTCTCTGTATACATGGGTTGTGGAAACCTTTGAAGTCATTTCCTGATGGTTGGCTGTTGAAGTCCAGGCAGGCTTCCCTGGATGGCTCCAGCTTGCAGCACACTAGCCGTCCTCTCTCTCTGAGAACTAACTGTGGACTCCTCTTTTCTGGAACTGTCCTCAACATTTTCTTGGGTAAAGGCAGCTTCAGGCTGGCACACAGGGCTGTCAGTCTGCAGAACTAGTATGCAGAACATTCACTCAGTGCTTTATTGCTTGGCAGAATGGGTCCCAAGCATTCAACACATTCTCCCATAAGGCTCTTGTGATCAGGTGCAGAGATCCCTGACCTCTGATTGGTTGGGAGTAAGGTCAGGGGTCGGCAAAATGGTGGCTGTCTTTCAGGAAGAAAAAAGTTGCTTCATTTTAAGTCCCTTTCTTTGAGCTCCTGCCCAACTTTTATTGTGGCTGCCCCCTAGCTTTGTAGCCACATCTATGCTGTACTATCTGGTTGGCCATTTGTGTGTGCTGATGCTTTGCTTGCCCTGTTGGGAGCCCCATTTTATGTTCTCTATAGGCAGAGTGGTCTTGCTACTGAAAACAGTTGGGAGCTGTGCTGTTCTTACTGGTGCAGAGGCACCAAACTCATGATATCCTTCTTTGCTCTCCTCAGGGCCTCAATGCCCCCAATACCTACTGGTGTCCCATGGGGCCAGAGCACACTAGAGAACTCATGTTGTGCTGTTTTGGCCACGGGCTGTGGCAGGAAAATCTCTAGCTGGGTTGGGTGTGCAAGCACCGAGAAGCAAAGTATGAGCTGCTCTGAGGCAGCTTGGACATTTGACCAGGTAACTGCTTGAATGTATGCCTGTTCCATGTGGCTATGCAATAACTGTTGAGCAGGAAGTGGCTCGATGGCTGGTGATCCAGTGCTGCTCTGATCCCCCACCACGCTGCAGTCCCAGGGGCCAGACAGAGCAGGAGAATGATGGCAGGCAGTTCTGGAGGGGCAAAGGAGTCTGAGTAAACCCCCACCAGTTTGGGGCAGGGGTTACATGTAGAACAAGCAGAGCCCACAGAAGATTATGTGTTTGTGACATCATCTAAAGCAAATGATATGACAGGCAGCCCCACCACTGTAATTGAAATGCTAAACACTAAACTTCAGTTTAGCAGTGATTCTGGTGCCTTAGTAAATTTTATGGACAAAAACACTTAGGACAAACTAGAGATTAAACCTAAGCTGGCAAAAATCAAAACAAATATTTGCTCATATGGCTCCAGTTCACCCCGATAGTAGCAGGAAAATTAGGTGCACTAACAGAGCATAAAGCAAACTGTGCAGTGCAGCTTTCTTGATGATATATGGGAGATGTTTGCTGAGTTACACTACAGCTAAAACATTGGAGATTATCACTGTTTTGCAGGCTGTCACTAATAGAAACTATACAGAAATTTAAAGCATGGTAGAGCACAATTCTTTTGTATTTGAAGGAATAGGATAACTAAAAGATTGTCAGATTCAGTTGCATGTAAATCAGTCAGTACAGACAGTTGGCAAGACCACATCTGGAGTACTGTGTACAGTCCTGGAGACCCAAGCTCCGCAAAGACATAGACAGGGTGGAGGCTGTCCAGAGGAGGACAACCAAAATGGTGCAGGGTCTGCACCAGAAGATATGTGAAGAAAGACTAAAGGAGCTTAAGATGTATAACCTCGAGGAAAGGGGGGGGACATGATAGAAACTTTCAAATACCTCAAGGGAATCAACAAAGTCCAAGAGGGTAGCATCTTTCAGAAAAAGAGATGTGCAAGAACAAGGGGGCACAATTTGAAGATGGGGGAGGACAGCTCAGAGGTAATGTGAGGAAGTATTTCTTCACAGAGAGGGTTATAGATGCATGGAATGGCCTCCCTGAGAAGGTCATAGAGTCAAAAACAGTGGCCGAATTCAAAAATGCATGGGACAGACATAAGGCAATTCTAGTAGGGGGTAGGAAGAAGTAGGCTGTTGGTTAACAAGGATCTGCAGCTTATCCATTAGGTAGGGAAATGGGCAGACTAGGTGGGCCAAGCGGTCCTTATCTACGATCAGATTTGTTTCAGTACAAAGAGTGGCACAGCCACATAGGTGAATCCCGTTTCATCTCAGAAAACTAGTAGAGGAGGAACTACAGAACTTAGAGGAGCAAGATATAATTGATAAAGTTTCTGGTCCTGCACTGTGGGTGTTGCTTTGCTGTCCTCAAAGGCAAAAAGTTAGTCAAGATTAGAATTTGCCTAGACATGAGTCTTTGTAATACAGCAATACAGATTGTAAGACAAATTTCACCTACTGTGAATGATATCATTCATTTTTTATATGGTGCCACTGTTTTTTTTCTAAACCACATTCAAATAAAGGTTGCCACTAATTTGATTAGCACCAGAGGCTCATTATCTGACAACGTTTACTACCCATGTAGGCCTCAGAAGCTACAAGAGACTCAGCAGCTGAAATTTTATAAGATGCAATACAAGGGTAATTCTAAATATTCCCAGTGTGCATAATTAAAGTAATGATATTTTACTGTTTGGTAAAACTCAGAAGGAACATAATCAAGTCCTCAAAGCTGTGTTTGAGTGTTTGGCTGCTAATAACCTAATGCTGAATTGCGCTAAATGTGACTTAAACAAACTACAATTCAGTTCCATGGCCACATATTTTCACATCAAGTAAAGAAATGAATCCAAAAAAAGTTGAGGCAATAAAGAAGGCAGCAATACAAAAAGATGTCAGTGAAGTGCACTCATTCTTAGGAATGGCTAGTTACTGTGCAAGGTACATCGTGCCACACTGAGGAAACTCACAAAGCAGAATGTAGGATTACAGTGGTCAGCTGCATGTCAAATGGCAACTGACACCATGAAGGATTTATTGACCTCAGACATAACCACATCATACTTTGATCTGAGCCTGCCAACAGAATTAGTAGTAGATGCTAGTCTGACTGCACTGGAGCAATATTAACTCGAAAAGTCAGATGGTATTCCTACCCGTATTTTCCAGTGCAAGCCACAGTTTAACAGAGACTGAACAAAAGTACTGTCAACCTGAGAAAGAAGCACCAGCAGTTGTCTGGGCATGTGAGCATTATCACCTATATGTATTGGGGCACTATTCACAATAGTTACAGATCATCATGCCCTCATAGCAATATTTGGTAACCCATGAACCAAGATGCCAGCACACATTGAAAGATGGGGACTGCGTCTTCACCAGTATGACTTCAAAATTGAGCACAGACCAGGTAAAGACAATAACCCAGCAGGCTATATTTCAAGGCACCATTTGGAAGGATCAGTTATCTCACCATCAGCTGCAGAACAATACATCTGCTTTATGCTTTGTAGCTACACTTGCGGTGCCAAAAGCTGAAAACTCTTAAAGAGATATAGGCTGCTGCAAAAACTGACAAGACTCAGTTTCTGTTAGTTGGGACACAGAAGTGGTACAAAATAACAAGGACTGAGTTCCCAGATTCTGAAACTGACATATCCGAGCTGTTACTTTGTTCCAGACAGAAAACTGAACCGTCTATTCTGGGTGATTGTCTAATTCTGAGAGGTAACACAATAGTAATACCAGTCTTATTAAGAGCTAAAACAGTTGCCGTAGCACACCCTGGGCACCTTGGCATAGTAAGCACCAAGAAACTACTGAGAGAGAAAGTATGATTTCCCAACATTTACCTGCTTGCAAAAGCCAAGAGAAAAATGGTCTTGTCTGCCAGGCAGTAACAAGTGATATGTACCCAGAACCACTACTGATGTCTGAATTAGTGTAGGGGACACTGTTGCTGGGGACTTTTATGGGCCATTGCATAGTCAGCAAAATATCTTAGTTTCTATGCATGAATATTCAAGCTATCCTTAAACAGGGTTTATTTCTTCGACTGTAGCCACTGCAGTATTGCTAGCATTAGACAGAATATTCTCTGCTTATATAATACCAAGAGTGCTAAAAACAGACAACAGACCTCCATTTCAAGGATCTGATTTCAAACAGTTTGCAGACTACTTAGGATTCGGACATGAGAAAATCACACCTTGATAGCCACAAGCTAATGGAACAGCTGAATGGTTTATGTGGTCTCTGGCAGTGCTGGATTAAGACTAAAAGGTTCCTGGGCACTTTCAAGCTGAAGCCCCCTCTCCTCCAAAATTGAAAGTATGAGACTTCTTCCTTTTACTGAAAGTGGGTTTCAGAAATGAAATCTGTGAGTAAGTAGACAGAAAAAAAAAAACAGTGCAACATTAATTTTTATTTTTTGTATGAGGTATTTTGAAAATTTGTTACACATAGTTTCACTGTTTGTAAAATGTACGCAACAGATAATATCACATTAGGACTGGCATGTCATCTGTCAAAAAATATTAGCATGTAATCAATACCAGTGTGAACAAGGGCATAGGACTCTGGCAGGGTTACCGATGCTTGTGGGGCAATTATTAGAGCTGCATGTGCTGGGACAGTACCTGTCAAAACTGCATACAAGCCAGAAGCCTAAACAAGTTCCCGTGGGGCAAAGAAAGGACAAACACCAAGGGAAAAACATGCAAACCTAGGAGGAGCTGAGGGCTGTGGGGCTTGTTGACACCGCAGAGACACAGCTTGCTCATACGGCTTAGGCCTGGGCAGGAACGGTGAATTAACTTCTGACCCTTCTAAGTTAAGAAATTGAGGGAGCCCCTCCCCAAGAAATACAAACTCAAAGGGCAAATATGTTCAAACTAACCGGACCACATACATTTGCCCACATTTTCAACTGCAGACTTGCACGCTCATCTGTCTGCCCTAACTGGACATGGACTAACATCTTTTTGATAGTGTCCAATACCAAAGAACAAAGTTTCACAAAACTATCTCATGCATATCTTATCATGGCATAAAACCATTTGATGCTGGATTTCAATCCTTTACATCTATTAAAGATGAGGTTCAATATACCGTAGAGCTACACAGTATCAAATCCCTTTTATGTCAGTGTCTTAGAAAACTCTCTGCCTAGCCTTTACTTTAGAAAACTCTAATGACATAATTGAAATCAACTTTGTGCATGACATCAGTCTTGATTGTCATGATGGACAGGCTGGACAATAGCTTATTATTCACCGTTGATCTAATTTTTTTCACTCCTTTCATGTGAGAGAAGGACCTTTCTCCACAGCGGTTTGTACACATAAGAGTTAAAACAGAACTGTCAACAATGAGAGCCTCGCACCCAAGTGTGAGGTTGATCCTGATTTGCACTTTGTGTACAAAAACATTTTTTTTACTTGCTATTTTCTGCAGTACAGTAGAATGTATTAGGCTAATTTTGCTGACCTCTAACATGCCATTTCCTGTAACCAGAAATCCCAGACTCCCCTGTAGCTGACACCAGAGAAAGGCTGCAGAGTTGGGAGATTCAATAACATTTCAATAGCCTGCAGAATACATGTTAAATATTTTGTAAGCTAGAATCAGATGTTTGCTGATCCTGCTGTGCTCATGGGGCTTAGTACAGTCCTCTCTGACTGTACCTAGTCCCAGGAAAACAGCAGACCAGCAAACAGAAGATTGCAGTTGATAAAAAACTCCGACATTCACTGCAGGCTACTGAATCTCTGACTGCTGCAGCCCTCCTCTGATGTCAGCTGCAGGGGAGTCTAGCATTTCTGGTTACAGTAAATGTCAGCTTACAAATCAACGAAATTAGCCTGATACAATCTATTGCACTGCAGTAATCAGTAAATCAAAAAAAGTGTTTTTGCATACAAAGGGCTAATTGGGGTGTGCCTGACACTTGGGCATAAGGCTCTTACTGCTAACAGTTCTCTTTTACTTTTTTTATCATGTCATATTTTTCCCCTGAGCAGTCACTGACCTGCCTATACTTCAGCCACCACTCCAGCTCCACCTCCGATCCTGAAGTCTGCACACCCAGCTGGCATATGCAGCTCTGCCTTGGGGAGGGGCACCCCCCCACTGCCCCTGTACCAGATGAGGAACTATTACTGGCATGCACCATCCAGGCACCTTCGGCCTGTGGAGTGCGGCTATCAAGCTACCGCAGTCTGTGCTGCTGCATTTTTTCGGTTTTCTGGCCCTGGGAGTGCGAGCATGCAATAATGTCAGGGCACGTACATGCCGATGTCTGCCACACCCCTATCTTTCTATGCCAGCTCTAGCAGTGCCCCCAGTCATCACCAGGGGCCACTGCAGAGTGATGGTTCCCTGGATCCCTCCCCAGGGATAGGAGAGCAGTCTACCGGATGCTGAATCTTTATCCCCCCCCCGCCAACCCCTGGTGGCCCGGACTCACATCCGAACCTGGGTCACCAGCATGGCGCGAGATGTGGTGTCCAGTGCCTCAACCCTCAGCACCACCGGGCCAGCCGCAGTTCCCCTTTAAATACATATGTAGAGAAGTTGCTGTGTTTGGGAATGTGGAGAGCACTCCTTTTAAAAAAAAAGGCTAAGAGGATTTTTGGCTGACGTTACTGGTAGGTCAGAAACAGAAATCCTAATAAATTATCTTTGAAATGAAGCATCTCTATCATTAAAGGGACACTGTCAACCGTTTTTTCATCATGTTATTTCTAGGTAAAAGTCCATATTTTATGATTGCTTATGTTCTCTGAAATTTTCCAATGTTGCTAGTTGTTTTCTTTTTTTTTTTTTAGTAGAACCAAAATTCATGCTAATGGTGTAATTACACCCAACCTTGTTTTGCTTTCAATCCTTCATCTACTCTTATTGCACACTTCCAGAACATTAGG
The DNA here is from genome assembly GCA_016271365.2 of Neoceratodus forsteri. Taxonomy (NCBI): domain Eukaryota; kingdom Metazoa; phylum Chordata; order Ceratodontiformes; family Ceratodontidae; genus Neoceratodus; species Neoceratodus forsteri. The sequence goes on from CM057449.1 coordinate 745,511,003, forward strand.
AAAACCCCAAAACAGCTCAGTCACTCATGTCTTAATAGCTTTGTCTCCTCCCACTGCATCATGAGTGGCTAAACTGCATTGTGGGTGTTCCCAAGTCCAGGAAAGATGCAGTGGGAGCTGATCAAGGGAACATAAAAACATGTTTAGTGGGGTAACACCTGTATGGTGGTCAGTCTGTTTTTCACTTTTTAAAAGAAAAAAGGAATCAGAATCAAGCTACCATTTACATCAACAATTTCTACGGAATGTGACTAATCATAAAATGTGTTTTTTAAACTCAGGAGATTTTGAGGCCTAAGGGGGTTGACAGTGTCCCTTTAAGATCTTCTAGATATACGTGACCGAGTTTAGTACTCGGCATGTTTTTTTCTTTATCTCTGTGTCTGACACAGAAGAAAATGATGTTAAAAATTTAAATCGCTGATTAATGGCATAGTAAGCTGTAGAGCGTGATTCAAGATCTGTACAGAGATTGTCTAGAATGGGGTAAAATGTTTCAGTGCGGAACTTACTGCTGCCATGGAGCTCTGTCTCTTCAGCATTGTCATCATAGCTGAATCTTCATCTCTTCTTCTGCTGGTGACTGTCACCACAATAATGTGACACTGTGGCCACTGACTTAGTTTTGTCTTCAAAGTCCTCAAACTTGTCATAATGGCTGTTAAGAAATTCCTTACGTGATCTCAGAAAATCTATTGCAAGTCCATATTCAAGGTCCTCGTACCATAGAGACCATATTTTACTGTATCTCCTTATGTCCAGCACAAAATGCCATTGTAGTATCATGACAGGCCACCCTTCTGGTATCTGAAAGTTGTTAACTAAACCCTTTTTGCCTAGTGTGTCACACAGCACTTCCCAACGATGAGTTAAACAACTAAAACTATATATAAATGCTTCAGGAAACCAATGAATGAAATTGTTTCAGCACAACATTCAGCTGCTTTGATACCAATAAGATTCACTGAGTGACCAGTACATAGGACAAAAAGCGCCTCTGCATTGATGTCTTTTAACCGGCTTTGAACTCCTTTAACTCCTATAACCAGGGGTGTACCCCAAGGCTCTATATCGGGCTCCTTGATGTTCTTGGTGTATATGAAGAGTCTCTCTAGATTTGTCCACTGTACACACATAACATTATATGCTGATGACCCCATAATAGTTGCAGATGGTTCAAATCCCAAAGACATAGAGTCTAAACTTCAGGCGGATTTTGACAGACTGGAACAGTGGTTTGAATCTAGGGTGCTGCTCATGAATCTAAAAGAGACTCAATGCATGCTCTTTTGTTCAGATAGGAGAGGTAAAGCAAATTCATCTAAAACACTGGAGGTTAGGGCCAGGGATGGCCCAGGTGCCAAGTTACAGGTACCTGGGTGTAGAATTTGACCAACATCTGAGCTTTGAGCTTCGGATTGACTTGTTAGTTAAAAAGGTAGGGAGAAAGCTGGGAGCTATGAGATAGGTGACTGCTTGACCACAAAAGATTAAATGCCAATGGCTAATCAACTATTGGTCTCTCTCTTGGACTACAGTAGCCACATATTTAATAATAGCACAAAAAAACAACTGTATAGGCTGGATGTGACCTACCACAAAATAGCTAGATCCGCCCTAAAGTGCAGCTTTAATGTTCATCACTGTGTACTTTACCATGACCTAGCCTGGAGTCTTCTTCAACAAAAAAAGAGACAATATCTGGGCCACATCAGTTTTTAGAGGCTTAGGGTTTGGAGAGCCCACTACATCAGTCAGGCATAGATTTGGGGAAATGACTTTCAAATATCAGGCAGCAATTGCTTGGAAAAGTTCTCCATGTCAATGATGGGATACTTTGTTTGTTAACACATTTAGACAACATATTAAACCAAAATTGCATGAATGCCACTGCTATTGGGGGTTTATACTAGTGCCTTTATACATAAATTTGGGATTATGTTGAATGTCCTGTCTTTGTAATTAACTAGCTTGCATACAATTGTGTATTTTTAGCTCATATCCTTGTGCTGTAATTTATCATGTAAAATACAGGATTGCCTTGAAAACAGGGCTTTTTTTTGTCCCTATGGTATATATTTGCTTGTTAAATATTAGCCTGCATAAATACAGTTGTTTTACAACTACTACTATTGCTGCTTGTACTTGCCAGACATATTTGCTGCATTGTCTTAGGACTGACCATGGCAGGTTGCAAAATTGATACCATTGGCGTTTAAAAAAGTCAAAATTACATCTGCCAGATTTTCACCAATGTGCTTTGAAATTTGAACAAATGACAGAAATCTCTCAACAGGAGTCCCAGCTTACATACCACTGAGTGAAGGCTAACTGATCTGAATGCCACACATCTGGTGTGGAGTCTTCACTTACAGAAAAGTACTTCACATCCTGACTTTCTTTTAAAATTGTATTTTTTACCTTTACTCCCATTAAATCAATAAATTCCTCACATATTGTGGAAGACGAATATGGGGGCTCCCATGGCAAGCATTACCATAACTATCAATTTGATCTGTTTGGAAGGGGTCAAAAACAGGAAGCAATTTAAGAATACCAAGGTAGTTGCATTGTGTTGAGGATCAACATTTTCATCATTACCTTGGGAGACTAAATCCCATTCTGCTAGAAACTGTGTGAAATAGATACCCATTTTTAAAACAACCTGCCAGTATTCAGGTTCTTTCTTATATTGTTCATCCATGGACAACTCAGTTTGTCCCTTTGCACATCTTCTGCTACACCATACAGTTATCACATAGCAGTGCTTGGCCAGCTGTTCATGTTCCACAACCCTTTTTTTCCAAATTGAATAAACTTTATTAAAACACACAAGAAAGAACAACATGCAGGGTATATAAGTAAATTAGAAGATACAGTGCAAAAGACAAAAAAAATAGCAAAAAAAGTGTGCTTTTACAATATGCACTATGTTCCACAACTCTAATAAAAGCATGTTTCCAGTCATTAAAACCACCCTCATTCAAAACACTTGTCTTACAAGAAAGCGTTTTATAGACAAAAAAGAATATTCACCCTATTGAAGGGGAATATAGTAACCACTCATGACCAACAGATTCACCATTGTGTAGCTTTCCCCAAAAATCCCTTTTGGAAGATAATGTGTAATTTTTTTTCAACACTAACAGCAGAGTTCTTGTTGAGGCAACACACTGCTCATCATGATTTTAACAGTTCCTTGGCCCACAGTCGATCATGTACTCTTGAAAAGATTTGCTCATTATCCAATCAGCTGGGTTATTGGAGAACACTACTGTTTGGTATTCTTCATTCTGTTCAGGATTACTGAGTTCAGGAATTTCAGGATCATCAAAAGGGTGCTGGACTTCTCTTTCTGTCCCATGTTCTGAGGAGCCATAGTGTGGCTTATCACATGCTTCGTTAGATAGTCCTGGCTGAATTCCATCTGCTAATACTGCCAAAACAAAAACTTTTTAGAGTGGTTATTGTCTTCAAAATGGATTCTTCTTTTGTTTCTTCTCTTTTTGTCTTTTCCATGTGTTTGCACCACTTTCTTGCTTCTTTTCCATTATTGTGGATAGCTGCAGGATGTTGACGAGATGGAGGAGCAGCAGTAAGCAGCAAACAGACTGTTTAGTGACATCTTTCAGAAATGACTTTAGAAACAACAACTGGAGTTATCTCTTTAACAGTTTTTTCCTATTCCTGGGCACCATTTTTTGTTGCGGTGTTCCCTATCCAAGTTATCACCACAAAACATTACCAAAACAAGGATGCATTGTCCCAGGGACAGAAGAAAAGAATTAAAAACCAAATAGACTATGTAGTTTGCATTTCTTTGTAAAGTGGTTGCATGCTGTTTAGTCAAGTTATAGTGTGCTCACTGCCCACTCTGGTTCCTTTATGTCTGACCAGTCATGACAATCAATATAATGAAGAAAACATCAACAATAGTCATCACTGTCACTGTCACTATCACTATAGTGATCAGCCACCACTTTGCTCTGGTTTGCCTTTTTGCAAGCAGGAACAGTGTACAGGTTGGGCACACACAATCATCTGGTCTGTCACAACCGGAAAAAAAAATCATTGGCGCTGCTCCATTATGAAAACACTTGGTAACCAACTCCTCCAACAGACTCTTTACTTACTAAAGATGGACATTTTCAGCCGGAAGTGATGTTTCTGCAGTTGATTCTCCAACAGGAATTATAACAGTCAGTGGAGAAATGTAAAGGTTCTGTGAGTACAACTCAGACTGTAATTAGTTTAGTCTGATGCTGTAGGTGTCTCTTGAGAGAGAGAGAGAGAGGGAGAGAGAGACTTCAGTGTGCCGCAAGGTGCCAAACTCTGCTTAGCTGAAGTCCATGACAGAAATGGGATCAACAGTTTCCTTGGAAAAGAGGAAAATTCCTCAGGAGAAAAAAGAACCAGCATGGCACCTCCTGACAAAACATGTAGGGGGGCTAAATTGACCAACCCCGTCCCTACCTGGGGTGAACAACAAGGCTACATGGAGGTACATGGCTTGTCTGGATAAGGCAGATGGGTGGTGTGTGCTGGAGAGGATGGGGGCATAAACAAAAATTAAAATAAAAGTCTTAGTTTACCCATTTTATAAAGACAATAAGACACTTTGGGGCATGCGTTCTGCAGACCTACTGTAAATGCACTTTCAGGGCTGAAGGCACTCTAGCTGTGATGTCTTGCCTCACTATACCCCTGGGTGTGTGGCTAGAGCAACATAACACATGACCTGTCATATTCTGTCCTATTGCTCACATTAAATTTATTTCACAAGATTATTATGCCCCAGCCTACCCCTACTTTTCCTCTACCTGACTGTCATGTGCATTGACAGTGCCAGAGGAGCATACTGTTTAGTGTGTGCTGTTTTTTTTTGTTTGCTTCTTCAGCTAATACAAGCCAGCCCTCAAATGCGTAAAAACTAGTGTCAGGGCCTGAAAACATTTTTGTTCGGCCAAGCTTATGAGCTGTATAATGATTAAATAACTGTATACTTATTGACTGTCTTGCTGTGATAGATAGATATGTGATGTATAATCTGTTTTTAGAGTTTATTCTGATTTGATGTTATCTGTTTTTTTAACTGCAATGTGAGTGCTGCTGCTTTTATATTATTTGATGCTTTGTAAATTGTGCAACGCAATGAGCCTCTGGGAAGGAGAGCTATATAAATATAATTATCTATCTGTCTGTCTGTCTATCTGTCTGCATTAATATCTGCAGAAATGTCTTGCCTGTCAATCTCTATGTGAAATCTAAATAAATAAATCTTACTGGTTCAGTCATAGAGACACAGAATTTGACGGCAGATGAGGATCGCTTGGTCCACCCAGTCTGCCCATTTTTCCCTACCTACAGTGTCTCTGCAGTCCCTACTCAATCTTCAACTCTTTCTCTCCCTCTCTTCCTTTCTGCTAAGATTCCCTCATGCCTGTCCCATGCATTCTTGAACCTCACCACTGTTTTCACCCCTGCCATCTCTACTGGAAGTCTGTTCCAGGCATCCGCCACTCTTTTTGTGAAGAAATACTTTGTCACGGTGTCCTGTGATTTGAGTGAAACAATTTGGGGAAACAAAAAGAGTGATTCAAAAAGAACAATGAGAATATGGACAGCTGTGTTTTTACAGCGCCTGTAATGTGAGCGAATGAAGTTGTTATGACAAGTCACCAGTGGGGGAGTAGTAGTGCTAGTAGTTAGGTATGGCAAGCCATTAGGGACATAATTCATAATCTCTGGCTGTATAGTAAAACACACACTATATGGTGAAATACATACATCATATAGTGAAATATATACATTATAAAGTGAAATACATACACAATGTAGTGAACCACAAACAGTATCTACTGAAATATATACATCGTATAGTGAAATACATACACTGTATACTGAAATACATATATTATATAGTGAAACACATGCACTATATAGTGAAATGCTTACATTGCATAGTGAAATACACACACTATCTACTAAAATCCACATACTGAGTACTGAAATTGGCTCCAGGACCGGACCCAGAGGGTCGTAGTTGGTGGGATAGTCTCATCCCCAAGGAGGGTCATTAGTGGGGTCCCACAGGGATCAGTCCTTGGGCCCCTTCTGTTCAACGCCTATGTATCTGACATAAGGACAGGAATCAGGAGTGAGAGGAGTCTCTTTGCAGATGACTTGAAACTGGGGGCGGTGGTGGATGGGGCGGAGGGGAGGGTGGCCCCACAGGGGACCTGGAGGCCTGGAAAGATGGTCTAGAAAGTGGAAGTTGAGGTTCAATGCAGGAAATGCAAGGTACTCCACCTGGGGGCCAGAAACCCAGGCCAAGTGTACACCCTGGGGGGGGAAATACTACAAGTCTCGATGGCTGAGAGGGACCTGGGGGTGGTGGTGGATGTCAAGATGAACAACTCTGAAACTTGTAGGAAGGCAGCAGCCAAGGCCAACAGGATGCTGGGTTGCATCACTAGGGGGATCACCTCCAGAAGGAGGGAAGTGATACTCCCTCTGTATAACTGCTTGGTGAGGCCGCACCTGGAGTACTGCGTGCAGTTTTGGAGGCCACACTTAAAGAGGGACATTAACCTTCTGGAGAGGGTCCAGAGGAGGGCAACCAAAATGATTTGGGGCTTGGGGACAGGACCTTATGAGGAGAGGCTCAAGAGCTAAATATGTACACATTGGAAGAGAGAAGGGACCGGGGGACATGATAGAGTCTTGGTACATGAAGAGGGTAAATAGGGAGGAACAGTCAGGGTGCTTCAAGGAAGGAGGAAGGGCCACTAGAGGGCATGGGTGGAAGCTGGAGGGGGAAGATTCAGGGAGAAAGGAGGAGGTGCTACTTCACTGAGAGGGTGGTGGAGCCATGGAATGCACTGCCTAGGGGGCTGGTGGAGGCAGAGACGGTGGAGGGGTTCAAGAGGGGGTTGGACAGGTACAGGGGAAGGGTTCTGGAAGCAAAATCCAATGCAGCAAGAATATCCGGAACTGGGATGGGAGAAGCCAGAGAAGGCGAGGGGGACAGCAAGGTCGGGCACTGACCAAACGAGCAGACACGAAAGACCGTTAAGCCTATTCTGCTGGCATTTTAGTATGTTAGTATACACTATATACTGAAACAAATGCACTATGTACTGAAACATATACACTACCTATTGAGATACATACACTACAGACTGAAACATCCACATAAACTATCTACTGAAACAAATACTCTATAGATTGTAACACATACACTATATATTGAGAAAAAACTGCATACACTATATACTGAAACAAATAAACTATATATTGAAATGCATACACTACACACTGAAAAAAGCATATACACTATATACCGAAACAAATACACTATATATTGAAACATCTACACTTTATACTGAAATACATACACCATCTATTGAAATAAATACACTATGCACTGAAAAATCTGCGTACATTATATATTGAAAAAAATACACTGTATGTTGAAATACATACACTATCAACTGAAATGCATATACTACACACTGAAAAAAGCACATACACTATATACTGAAACAGATACACTATATATTGAAACATCTTCACTTTATATTGAAATAAATACACTATGCACTGAAAAATCTGCATACACTATATACTGAAACAAATACACTACATGGTGAAATACATACACTATGTATTGAAACACATACACTGTAGACTGAAAAATTCACATGCTCTATATACTGAAACAAATAAACTATATACTGAAATGAACTATGTTCTGAAACTACCCATCCCCCTGCCCCTTCCCCATGAATGTCCTACAGCTGAACTCACTGTCTGCTACATTCAGTTAGCTGCTAGCTTGATGAGAGGACATCTAAAACCACAGAACTGAGATAAACAAAACAGGGCTATCTCTTATTCTACTTCCTTATGGGGGTTTTCTTTTGTTTTGCTTTCACACCTTTAGTCAAATTTCAGACCACTGTGATGTGACAAGAAACTTTTAAAACTAATTTAAATGCTGGAGTTTATTCTTTTAAATAAGTGCTGCCTTCATTTACTGTCAGACAACACATTTGTATAGGAAGCTAATACAGGATATCCCTAACATACCTGTATACATAGAGAGTTGCATGCATTTTTCTAAGTTAAAGTGTTGATTTGTTTCATGTGTAATTAATTACTGTGTAAGTCCAGCAACTTATCTGAGTTGAATGCTTGGGAAGCACTTCAGGAGCTGTGGAAGTGTAAGCCAAAATCATTGCTAGTTTGTACTCTATGGACTATGTTTTGATTAAGTTTTTATTTTAATGTTTTGTTTAATAAACATTTCTTGGTTAAGAAACAAAAATATATATTTTTGTTGCAATCCCTCAGTATTCAGTTCTCATCAGGAGTTTAGCTGGCATATGCATATAATTTGCATTGTTTTACTAAATAACTTTACTGTGAATCCTCACTGGAGGCATGCACAGTCTGTTTTGGGGTTTGAGCTTCTCAAACTGTGTTTCATTTCTTTTTTTTTCCCATAGAGATTTTTATCTCTTTAGTCACCCTGCTACCCCTTTGCCAACTGACATCTCCAGCCCAATCACTTACCATCCACAGGACATATTTGTTCTGAGATCCCCCCCACTCACATCCCCCGTGTTGGGGCCAGGAGGGGGAGGGCCATTGACAAGGAGACACATATTCCGATATGAGCAGAGCCTGGTTAGCAGTGCAAAATCTGTGGCAGGTTGTTGGACCATTTTGCCATTAGGGGGTTTCTACCTTTGGTTTCATCCCCTGGGCAGCCATGCATGGAATGATGCAATTGCATATAAAGACACATGCTTGCTTTGTGCCTGCCTGAGCCCTCCCCCTTTTGCAACTCCACTGCCCTGCCAGCCCTCCTCAGCTAGATGGATGCTGAAGAGCGGGGTGGTTAGGCTTCCCCTCACTGAGAGGAGAGCATTCCCTGAGATGCTCAATCATATCTCCCCCTCTCCCCAGCTAACCCCTGTGCAACTCATGTCCACCCCCAAAACTGGCCCACTGGTATGGGAGGCAGTGCAATCATCACCAAGCTGCTAGGCCAGCCCACCAGACTGGGTTTTTATAAGTAAATAAAGACAGCTTATAGGTAAAAGAAGAAAACAAACTGTATTTTAACTAGTCTGTTATAAACATTTTAAGTCACATCACAATGTTTTGAAATCGGATAAAGGTTTTGCAAGCAAAATACGATAAAACAATACATAAAGAGATAAACCTTTTATGTTTACCTTCTGCATCTTAGGAGGTATCGGCCAGGATTTTTAGTCAATTAGGGCCCCATTTTCAGAAGGTTAGCATGCAGAGCTAAACATTACACTGTGGGAACAGCATGGTTGGATCGGTGTCGTATTCAGCATCACTTGATGCTACCCTGATCATGTGCATGTGCATATATACTACTACGGCCATGTAAATGAGCAATCCTCTCCTGCATGCAGAGCACAGTGCTGTATAAAACGTTTCCTTAGTGACCATAAGTACCTCCCTCTACATTTTATACTCAGCCTCTAGGCTTCTAGTACCTAGATGCTTGATTTTGCACTTTTTGGCTTTGAACTCGAACTGCCATGTCCCATAGCACTCTTTAAGTTTTCTAAGGTCCCCACTTATTCTCTCCATCTGCACATATCAACGCTATTACAGATTGTGGCGTCATCTGCAAAAAGGCGTATCTCCCCTTCCAGTTCTTCTGTTATGCCACTTATAAAGACACTGAAGAAGATGTGTCTCATTACTGAGCTCTCCGGCACCCTACTGGTCACTCTCTCCTCACCGGATGGAGTGCCATTTACCACCACCTTCTGTGGCTGTGCACTTTCTCAGGTGCAGCACTTAGAAGTGCATAACACTAATCTGAAAATGGGGGCCACATACTCCTGTAACAGGACTAGCACTGCATTGTGATAAGCAGGATTGGTACTATTTTAAAAAGCATTCTTCTGTGCAGTGCTAACCTGTTAATGTGGCACTATTTTTTTTTTTGCACAGGATTACTAATTGCAACCAGGTGCTCATACAACTGGGGGTTACTCTAATGCATATAAGGTGTAGAGGTATATTAAATGCTTTCTTGAAGTGTTAACACACTGCGTGGTTAGTGCTAGTTAATGATTCTGGGAATCGTATTTTAACTGCACACACGCAGCCTGCCAGCAACCCCCCACACACATATACACACACAGTCAGTTCTGGACACAATAAAAAAACAAGCATTTGTCAATGCTGAATGTTGACTGCGTTGGACCGTTGAGCTCGCTCACTGGCCCTCTGTCACTCACTCATTCTGTTTCTCCCGGTGCTGCAGGCTGCTGTTTTGTACTCAGCTCCTTCCTGCATTGGCACCCTTTTCTTTCTACAAAGAAATCCACAGATGTCCTGACAGAGCTCTGTTGAGGTGGGTCACTCCCCCCTCTGACTCTCTCATTCTGTTTCTCCTTGCGCTGCAGGCTGGCCGATTGTACTGGGCTCCTGCCTCTGTTGGTGGCTTTTTCTGCCAACAAAGAAATCTGCAGTAGTCCCAACACAGGTCCGTTGAGGTTGCTCACTCACCCTCTGTCACTCACTTGTTCCATGTCTGCCAGCGCTGCAGGCTGGCCTATTGTATTGGGCTCCTACCTGCGTTGCCACCTTTTTCTGCCCACAAAGGAATCCGCAGCAGTCACGATAGAGCTCTGTTGAGCTCACTCATTCCCCCCTCTCTCATTTGCTCATTCTGTTTCTGCCACTGCTGCAGGCTGTCCTTTTGTACTGAGCCCCTGGGTGCATTGCTGCCTTTTTCTGCCCCCAAAGAAATCTGCAGCAGTCCCAACAGAGCTCTGTTGAGCTCACTCACTCCACTTCCCTCACTCTCTCACTGGTTCTGTGTCTCCTGCGGGTGCAGGCTGTCCTTTTGTACAGGGTTCCTGCCTGTGTTGGTGGCCTATTCTGCCCACAAATAAATCTGCAGCAGTTCTGATGCAGGTCCGTTGAGCTTGCTCACTCCCCCTCTCTCAGTCACTCATTCCATTTCTGCCTGCGCTGCAGGCTGGCCTTTTGTACCGGGCTCCTGCCTACATTGCTACTTTTTTCTGCCCACAAAGATATCCGCAGCTGTCCCAACAGAGCTCCATTGAGGTCACTCACTTCCCTTGTCTCACTCGCTCATTCTTTTTCTCCTGGCACTGCAGGCTGCTCTTTTGTACTAGGCTCCTGCATCTGTTGGCACCTGTTTCTGGCCACAAAACAATCTGCAGCAGTCCTGACAAAGCTCCGTTGAGCTAGCTCACTCTCCCTCTCTCACTCTCTCTCTCTCGTTCCGTTTCTGCCAGCGCTGCAGGCTGCCCTTTTGTACTGGCTCCTGCCGGCATTGTCGCCTTCTTCTGCCCTCAAAGAAATCTGCAGCAGTCACGATAGAGCTCCGTTGAACCTGCTCAGTCCCCCCTCTAACTCGCTCGTTCTGTTTCTCACGCTAATGCAGGCTGCTCTTTTGTACTGGGCCCCTGCGTGAATTGCTGCCTTTTCCTGCCCACAAAGAAATCCGCAGCAGTCCCAACAGAGCTCCATTGAGCTCACTTACTCCCCATCCTTCACTCACTGCAGGCTGTCCTTTTGTACTGGGATTCTGCCTGTGTTGGCACCTTTTTTTGCCACAAAGAAATTCACGGCTGTCCTGACAGAGCTCTGTTGAGGTCACTCACTCTGCCTGTCTCATTTGCTCATTCTGTTTCTGCTGGCGTTGCAGGCTGCCATTTTGCAGTTGGCTTCTGCCTCCGTTGGCACCTTTTTCTGCCCACAAAGAAATCTGCAGCAGTCCCGACAGAGCTCCGTTGAGCTCACTCACTCCCCATCCCTCACTCGCTTGTTCTGTGTCTCACGCTGCTGCAGGCTGTCCTTTTGTACTGGGCTTCTGCCTGCATTGGCACCTTTTTTTGCAAAGAAATCCGCAGCTGTCCCGACAGAGCTCTGTTGAGGTCGCTCACTCCGCCTGTCTCATTCGCTCATTCTGTTTCTCCTGGTGTTGAAGGCTGCCATTTTGTAGTTGGCTTCTGCCTCTGTTGGCGCCTTTTTCTGCCCACAAAGAAATCTGCAGCAGTCACAATAGAGCTCCATTGAGCTGGCTCACACACTCCCCCTCTGTCACTCATTCGTTCTGTTTCTGCTGGCTGCCCTTTTGTACTGAGTTCCTGCCTGCATTGCCGCCTTCTTCTTCCCACAAAGAAATCTGCAGCAGTCACAACAGAGCTCCATTGAGCAGGCTCACTCACTCTCCCTCTCTCACTCATTCATTCCGTTTCTCCCACCACTGAAGGCTGCCCTTTTGTACTGGGCCCCTGTGTGCATTGCTGCCTTTATCTGACCACAAAGAAATCCGCACCAGTCCCAGCAAAGCTTCCGTGAGCTCACTCACTCCCCCTCCCTCACTCACTCGTTCTGTGTCTCCAGCTGCTGCAGGCTGCACTTTTGTACTGGGTTCCTGCCTGCATTGGCAGCTTTTTGTTCCCACAAAGAGTTCTGCAGCAGTCCTGACACAACTCCATTGAGGTCACTCACTCCCCCTCTGTCACTCGCTCGTTCCTTTTCTGCAGGCGCTGCAGACTGGCCTTTTGTACTGGGCACCTGTGTGCATTGCTCCCTTTTTCTGCCCACAAAGAAATCTGCAGCAGTCCCGACACAGCTCCATTCAGCTTGCTCTCATTCCCCCTCTCTCACTCGCTCATTCCATTTCTGCCAGCACTGCAGGCTGCTGTTTTGTACTGGGCTCCTGTCTGTGTTGCCGGCTTTTCATGCCCACAAAGAAATGTGCAGCAGTCACGATAGAGCTCCATTGAGCTCGCTCACTCCCCCTCTCTCACTTGCTCATTCTGGTTTTCCCACCACTGCAGGTTGCCCTTTAGTACTGGACCTCAGCGTGCATTGCTGTCTTTTTCTGCCCACAGACAAATCTGCAGCAGTCCCAACAGAGCTCCGATGTGCTCACTCACTCCCCTTCCGTCACTCACTCGTTCTGTGTCTCCTGCCACTGCAGGCTGCCCTTTTGTACTGGGCTCCTGTCTGCATTGGCGGCTTGTTTTGGCCAGAAAGAAATCTGAAGCAGTCCCGACACAGCTCCACTGAGCTTGCCCACTCCCCCTCTCTCTCACTCACTCATTCCGTTTCTCCTGGTGCTGCAAGCTGGCCTTTTGTACTGGGCTCCTGCCTGCGTTGCCGCATTTTCTGCCCACAAAGAAATCCACAGCAGTCACAATACAGCTCTGTTGAGCTCACTCACTACCGCTCTGTCACTCACTCATTCTGTTTCTCTTGGTGCTGCAGGCTGCGCTTGTGTACAGGGCTCCTGGCTGGATTGGCACCTTTGCCTGCCCACAAGGAAATCTGCAGCTGTCCCAACAGAGCTCTGTTGAGGTCGCTCAGTCTCCCTCTGTCATGCGCTCATTCTGTTTGTCCTGGTGCTGAAAGCGGCCCTTTTGTATGGTGCTTCTGCCTGCATTGATGCCTTTTTCTGCCCACAAAGAAATCCACAGCAGTTCTGCTAAAGCTCTGTTGAGTTCACTCAGTCCCCTGTCTCACTCACTCATACTGTTTCTCCCACCGCTGCAGGCTGGCCTTTTCTACTGGGCTCCTGCCTGCTTTGACACCTTTTTCTGCCCACAAAGAAATCCGCAGCATTCCTGACAGCACTCCGGTGAGCTCACTCACTCACCCTCCCTCACTTGCTCTCTCGTTCTATTTCTCCCAGTGCTGCAGGCTGCCCTTTTGCACTGGGCTCTTGCGCTGGGAACTTTTTCTGCCCACAAACAAATCTGCAGCAGTCCCAACAGAGCTCAGTTGAGCTCGGTTACTCCCCCCTCTCACTTGTTTGATCTTAATCTGTCCCAAACACTGATTTCCCACAACCACCATGCTATTCTCTGGCAGGAGTGCAAAAACATATTTAGCCCGGATGTGAAAAATGACAGCTGTACTGTTCATATGGAGGTGCGAAAAAAGTGCCACTTGTTGAAAATGTGGTGTGAAAATATTACAAATGTGCGAAGTTACAAGGGTGCGTGGAAACAGTTCAACGCACACTTGTAACACAGTCATGTTATGGAGTTTCGTCACCAAATTTTCAACATAGGGCTTTTAGGACCTCTGCTCATGAACAGTGCCACTGTCATTTTCTTAATCTGTCCCGAACACTGATTTCCCACAGCGACCGCATTATTGTGTGCCGCAACTGTGAAACCACATTTCAGTCAGGATGTGAAAAATGACAGCTGTACATAGATACATAGACAGTGTCGGCAGATAAGGGCCTATGGCCCACCCAGTCTGCCCATTTGAGCTTGTAAGTTCAGTTTGTTTTCCTAGAAGTCTGTTTCCCCTTACCCCTGACCTCTAGAATTCCTTTGTGTCTATCCCATGCATTCTTAAATCCCGTGATTGTTTCAGCCCCCACCACTTCCTCTGGCAGGGAGTTCCACTTGTCCACCACCCATTCTGTGAAGAAATTCTTTCATGTTTCCTCTGAATCGTCCTCCCTCCAACTTCATCCCATGCCCTCTAGTCCTGGAACATCTTTTTCGCTTAAAAATAGTGTTTTCCTGCACCCTGTTCCTCCTTGTAAGATACTTGTATGTCTCTATCATATCCCTCTCTCCTCCTTCTCCAGGGAGTACATGTTCAGTTCCTTCAACCTGTCTTCATAGGACTTGTGATGCAATCCATGCACCATCTTTGTTGCCCTCCTCTGAACCTTCTCTACCCTGTCTATGTCCTTAGGTAGGTATGGTCTCCAGAACTGTACACTGTACTCCAGGTGGGGCCTCACTAGTGTCTTGTATAGTGGAATTATGACCTCCCTTTTCCTGCTGGTGATGCCCCTGCCTATACATCCCAGCATCCTATTTGCTTTACCTGCTGCCTTGTCACACTGTTTCCCTACCTTGAGGTCTCATCAGAGATGACAACCCCAAGATCCTTTCCTGCTTGGTGCATGCTATATCCTCACCCCCAACTGATATATTGTGCCAGGGTTTTTGTGCCCCATATGCATTATCTTGCACTTCTTTGCATTGAATTTCAACTGCCAAACCCCTGACCATTCTTCAAGTTTCTGCAGGTCGCTTCTCATTCTGTCTACACCCTCTGGTGTGTCTACTCTGTTACAGAGCTTTGTGTCATCAGCGAACAGTGAAAGTCTGCCTTCTAGATCCTGTGCAATGTCACTGATGAAGATGTTGAATAGGACCGGTCCCAGCACTGATCCCTGTGGTACCCCACTGCTGACTCTTCCCTCTGTGGAGTGACAGCCATTTACCACCACCCTCCGCGTCCTGCCACCCAGCCAGTTACCTACCCACCACACTACTGTCCTGCCCACACCTGTACTGTACTGCTCATAAGGAGGTGTGAAAAAATGCCACTGTTGAAAATCTGGCATGACAATATTACAAATCTGCGAAGTTACATGGGTGTGTGGAAATTGTGCAATGCACACTTGTAATACAGTCATTTGATTGGCTATCATCACAAAATTTTCAACACAGGCATTTTAGGACTTCTGCTCATGAACAGTATCACTGTCATTTTCTTAATCTGTCCCGGACAGTGATTTCCCACAGCGACTGCTCTATTCTGCGCCGGAAGTACGAAAACACATTTCAGGCAGGATGGGAAAAATGACGGATGCACTGTTCATAAGTAGGTGTGGGAAAATGGCAATGTTGAAAATCTGGAGTGAAAATATAAATTTACGAAGTTACGAGCGTGCGTGAAACTGAGCAACACACACTCGAAACACAGTCATTTTCTGGGGTATCATTAGCAGATTTTCAACACAGCCATTTCAGGACCTCTACTCATGAACAATGTCAGTGTTATTTTCTTAATCTGTCCCAAACACTGATTTCCCACAGCGACCGTGCAATTCTGCACCAGAAGTGCAAAAACACATTTCTGCCAGGATGTGAACAATGACAGCTGTACTGTTCACAAGGGGGTGTGAAAAAATGCCAATGTTGAAAATCTGGCATGAAAATATTGCAAATTCACGAAGTTACGAGCGTGTGTAGCAACTGTGCAGCACATGCTCGTAAAACATTCATTTTTTGGATTTTTTCCACCAAATTTGCCGTCTCGTTAATCAGCCCCCAAAAGGTGATTCCTCACAGTGACCACAAAATCACCTTTCAGGGCTGATTAACGCAATGACAGTTCAAGAATTCATGAGGAGGGTCCCAAAAACCCTATGTTGAAAATTTGGTGAAAAAAGTCCCAAAAATGCCTGAGATATGCACTAAAGTTGAAAACCCCCTATTTAATATGTTATACAGCTTACCAGCATTTCCTCAGTTCACGGTCGGCTTTGAAGAGTGCAGATGTTTCTCGTGCAATCAAGATCGCTGCCAAGCTCCGGAGGTAAGTATGGGGTGACGGGGTGTGGGAGGTAGGGGCGAGTGGGTTGGTGCGGGTTGCAAGTGGGGCCAGGACACTCACGAGAAACCGCTTCCTTTTGCAGGTAAAAATACGGACTGCTTTTTCCTTTATAGGCATGTGGCACACTGGGATGGGCACCCAGCATGCCACCAAAGGCTTTCTTTTGGGGGGGCAGCAGCAGCTGACAGGGATTGGGCACCCTGTCGGTAGGAATAAAAGCAGGGGGGTGTTACAGAATGCCGACAGGGAGTAGGCTCCCGTCGGCACCAGAAACAATGGGGCACCAAGGCCGACGGGTTTTGGGACCCAGTTGGACATAAACACGGTGGGTAGTTGTTTGTGAACCCGGTGGCAATCTGCCGCCATGTTCACAAACAATATCAGGGTTTTTACATCCCACCCTGCAATGACGGGTCGCTCCCTCATTGCAGCAGATGGCTGACGCTGTAATGACGAGGCGGCCCCTGATTGCAGCGGCGAAATTGTCAGTAGTTTGTGCAAATATTCCAAACTACTGTCACCAGCAGCCTGCAATGGCATTGGGAGAAGTGGGACAAGCCTTTGCAGGCTGTGGGGGCATTGGCCACAACAGTGCCGTGCCTCCACAGCTTACTACTGAGAAAGCTGCCGCATTATGTTATTTGCGCTGTGTACAATCAACATAAAAATGGTACACCCTGTCTGCCCCATTTCCCATATTAAACCTCAGAACCTACTGTCCATGCAGGGTAATAGCCTTCACTATCCACTCCCTTGTTCCCCTCCCTACTACTATCAGCCTCAGTAACCATTATACCCTTCACTTTGTCACAGCCATGCTTGAAACCATTTATGGTTTTGCTGCCTGCCATCTCAGTTGGCAAACTATTCCACATTTCCACCACCATTTCTGGGAAAAAAAAAAACTTTCCAATATCCCTCTTGATCCTCCCTCCCTCCCATCAGTCTCTACTTGTGCCCCCATAACCTTGAACTGTTACTCATGCTAAGTAGTTCTCCATTCACCTTGTTTATTCCTTACAGGAACTTGAGGGTCTCTATCATCATTCCTCTCTTGTCTGGTCTCCAGTGAAGACATGTTCAGTGCCTTGAGCAGATCCTCATACGATCTGTCCTGTCAGCTCTGAATCATCATGATCACCCTTTGTTCTTATCTTTCCTGAGGTGAGGTCTTAGTTCAGAACTCTGTACAGTATACCCAGTGCAGCCTCACCAACGATCAATAAAGAGGCAGTAAACCTCTTTTCTTCTACTATCAGAACCCCTTCTGGCACATGCTAGTATCCTATTTGCCTTACTAGATGCCTCACTGTACTAGCTTGATTGTTTAAGGGAGTCACTAATGATGAATACTAGTTCCCTTTTCTCAGCTGTAGTGCTCAGCTCTACCCCTCCTATCCAGTACTCTGTCCTGGGGTTCTTGTCCCCTAAGTGAATCACCTTGCACTTTTTGACATTGAATTTCAACTGCCAAACCTTAGGCCACCTCTAATCTTACATGCCAGTCTACAGTTTCCTACTTCCCCATCACTATCTACGCCTACGAGCTTGGTGTCATCTTCAAAGAGACACAGCCCCAGATTCATTCTCAAACGTTGTTAATGAGCATATTGAAGAGAACAAGAGTCAGGATGGATCCCTGTGGCATTCCACTCTTGACTTCCCTCTTTTCTGATTTGACACCATAATCACAACTCTCTGATGCCTCTCATTCAACTAAAGCCCCCTCACTCCCACCAAAACACTGCTTATATTTTCCTTCAAATCCCTGGACCTCACCCCCTTGCACTGTGATCTAAGTCACTCTGATTGGTCCCCTATCTCATTGGTCTACTCCACTGATTCCATGCTAACATATTTCAAAACAAAATTCCTCTACATTTTTTTTTTTTTTTTTTTTAGTTGTTTAACCAGGAGTAGCACACTAAGCTGAAAGCTTTTTTACAGGAGTGACCTGGGAGCACAGGGAAGTTAAGTGACTTGCTCAGAGTCACACAGTATGCAGGTGGAAGCTGTGGGATTCAAACCCAGGTCTGGTCTGCTGGATGTCACCAGATTTGCAGCTCAGAGCCTTAAACCACTGCGCTATACTGCCTCCCCCTTTATGGGACTGCCATGCCCCGCCCGAGCAGGACATGAGAAAAGGTACACCACCTCCCCTAGATCATGGCTGACCTCATAGCTTACTTGCAAGTGCATGATTTGGCCTGGTCAAAAAATAAACGTATCCCATCCCCCATGTCTTCCAGAGGTATCATCATCTCTGCAGCACCTGTACCATGGCAATAAGCTTGCCAAAGGTGAGACTTTTACATCTAACTTCAGTACCAACATTGGTTACCTGTCTAAATTTTGAAAGGCTGCAACAATCTCTTCTTCCCTCCCACTCCTTTGCCTGTCCTCATAGTCAGTGACACCCCTGTCTCTAACCTCTCCTTCATCACCATAGAGATGTAATTCCTTTTCATCACCTGTACCTAATCTCTCCTCCCTCTCCTCCCCTTTCTCACCTCCCTCTCACCCCTGCCAGCCTGCATGATTGTCATCTCCTTCCTTCCACCTATTGTTTTTTTTCTCTCCAGTAACTCCATCCTTTATCCCTGACGCACTTCCCGCCCTTAATCCTTCCAAGGATAAGAAACATAGAAACATAGACTTTGACGGCAGATAAGGACCACTTGGCCCACCCAGTCTGCCCATTTCCCTACCTACTGGATAAGCTGCAGATTCTAGTTAACCAACAGCCTATTTCCTGCAACCCCCCACTATAATTGCCTTATGTCAGTCCCATGCATGTTTGAATTCCTCTACTGTTTTAGACCCCACAACCTCTCCAGGAAGGCGGTTCCATGCATCCACCACTCTCTCCGTGAAAAAGAATTTCCTCATATTACCCCTGAGCCGTCCCCCCTGTAACTTTAAATTGTGCCCCTTGTTCTTACTCATCTCTTTTTCTGAAAGATGCTACCCTCCTGGACTTTGTTGATTCCCTTGAGGTACTTAAAAGTTTCTATCATGTCCCCCGTCCCTCCTTTCATCAAGGGTATACATATTAAGCTCTCTCAGTCTCTCTTCATATGATTTCTGATGTAGACCCTGCACCATTTTAGTTGCCCTCCTCTGGACTGCTTCCATCCTGTCTATGTCCTTGCGTAGATGAGGTCTCCAAAACTGCACACAGTACTCCAGATGGGGTCTCACCAACTGTCTGTATAGAGGGATAACCACTTCCCTTTTTCTACTTGCGATGCCCCTCACTATGCATCCCAGTATCCCCCTGGCTTTCCCTACTGACTTCTCACATTGCATACCCACCTTTAGGTCATCTGATATGACTACACCCAGATCTCTTTCCATTACTGTTGTTGTTAGTACCTCCCCTGCTATTGTGTACTCTTCTCCTGGATTTTTATTTCCCAGGTGCATTACTTTGCACTTCTTTGCATTAGGAGGAGCCCAGATGGCCGGGATAGCAAGCTCCTCCATCTGACTGCTTCTGCAATCTCCTCCCCATTGGATGACCTCCCTAACCTCTCTTTCTGGTGTTCCGCCATCCCTGCTGACTGGAAGGCTGCCACTGTTACTCCTCCTCCTCCAAAAGATGGTGATCTGTCAGGTACAAACAGCTACCGACTCATTTCTCTCCTCCCTCCAAAATACAGGAACAAATTATCTTGTCACAACTCTCTCCCTTTCTGGACTCCTCTTCCTTTTTCACCCAATACATGTCTGACGTCCACAAAAATCACTCCACCATCTGCTCAGGCTCACCAAATCCATCCATAATGGTATGGATCACAGCCTATTCACTTCTGCTATCTTCATCGATCTAACCAAAGCATTCAACCCTGTCTACCACCCAATTATTAGCCAAACTCCAGGCTGCAGGCCTCTCTGACTTAGCCATCAGCTGTTCCACTCCTACCACAGGGGTAGGTCCCAAACAGTCAAAAGTGGTGACCCCCTCTCTCCTCCCTGCCTGTATCCACTTGGGTCCTACAAGGATCTGTGTTAAGCCCACTACTTTTCTCCATTTTCCTTAATGATCTCCCCTTCCATGTGCTTGTCTGCATCCATTCACATGTACACGGATGACATGGTCCTCTTCGCAGCAGGCCCACAGACTCCAGCTAGACTTTGATCAAGTTCAGCCCTGACCACACACAAATCAGCTTTCCTCAATGCCAAGAAGGCTGTCTCCATGTCCTTTGGCACAAGGCACCGGACTCTCTAGGCTTCCTCCCCTTCCTACTTTCCATACCCTGGATGGCTCCCCTGTGGAGGATGTTACCACCTTTAATTATCTTGGTATCTGGCTAGACCAGCACCTAGATGTTTCTGAACAAGTGGATGCTACAGTCAAAAAGCTGCACCCCAATTTGGCGCACTTTACAGGAACTGTGACTGTGTCCCACCTCTAGCATACCATGCTATTATCCGGAGAATGATCCTCCAAATCTCTGACTATGGTGATGTGGTCTACAGCGTAGCCCCCATCACTACCCTTGCCAGACTGGACACACTCTTCAACTATTTCTGCCATTACACTCTTGACTATCCTTCTTGGACTCACCAGTGTTCTATATATAAACCTCTCTTCTTTTCTTTTCTTGTGGACAGACACCATGCCCACTGTGCCAGCTTTGTGGGAAAATCTGGCTTGTTTCCCTACCTTCCTATCTCTCCGATGGCCCCTTTATAGCCATACCATCGCCAGAAGCTGAAATATTCGAACCCTAGCAGTCCCTTCAGTTTCCACAACCATCGGCAAAGTCACATTCAGCCACCACTGTCCGAAAATCTGGAACTCCCTCACCCCAGCCATTCACTAATCTCTCTCCCATGGATTCTTTCAAACCACTTCAATGGTCTCACCTCTCCCTCCTGCACTTCCTCTAGTTGTCCCTCTTGCTCTCCTATTACTTGTTTCCAGTTTAGGTACGGCTAAAATTTGGCACCTATGCTTCCACTCTAGGCATTATGCACAAATGTTTATAGCTAACACTGAAGTAAAAGCCTCTCCAGCCCCTTTGCATATCAGTTGTGCAGATGGAGCTCCCCTCCTAACTGTGAACTCCATCAAATACCTTGGGGTGACACTTGACCCCCAATTGGACCTAGGAGTCATATCCCAAATGTCTGTAGAACTGTGAACTGTAATTGTGTCTGGCCTATAGGGCTGAAAATAACCTGACACCTGCTGCTCTCTGGCACTTGCTAGAGGTGTACTACTTCCTCCCCTTAGCTATGGTTCTACCCAATTTGCCTGTACCTCCAAAGCTCTTTCTTACTCGGTGGCACATGACATACAATAACATCTGTCGCTTTGCACTGGCTGTCCCCCATCTCACCCACCATTGTGAGCTTTATGATAAACTAGGTTGGCTTTCCCCAACCAATCACCTGAACTTTGGGCTGGGATGCCTCGTGGGCAAAGTGATCAGAACCGGCACCCCCCTAGGACTGGCACAGCTTCTCTCACCTCCTGACCCCTCCTCTTACCCACTCAGGTCCCAGGGTCCTGGGATGCTAAAAGTACCTCTCACCTGAACCCTTATGGGGGACAGGGACTTTGCTGCATGTGCTCCTAGGCTCTGGAACTCCTTTGCTGACCATGTTTGTTCTGCCTCTTTCCATCAATGCTTCCGGAAGTCCTTGTGGGGGCATCTGAAGCTGGCCTCAGTGTGTGAATGTCCCAAGCTCCCTAGCCTAATTGTACTTGGAGCCCAACTGTTCTGAGGACCTGCCAATGATCTTTTGGTCATTTCTCATGATCCAATTGCTCTCCTAGGCATCTGACTGCGCTATGTATGCTCTAGACTATATATTATTGATTATATGTACTTGATCAATTTCTGTCATAGCAGTTCACTCTATGCCTTACCGTTTTGTGACTCAATGCATTTTGCTACTCTATGTACTTGCTTTACTTGCTGTTATGTTCTGATGTATCTGTATTACCTGTTGTACTCTTCCGGGGAAGTTCCTGAAAATAGGCATATAACTTGTCTAGTGTACCTACTCGGTTAACAAAAGATAAATAAATAAAACTGCTCTATATTTGATTGCCAGCATAGGTTTGTGGCTCCTGACTGTGCTGTATATGCATTGTTGATTGTTTGCTTGTCACTCAAGTTCTCACATCTTGCATGTATTATTCCCAATGTAATTTGTGGTTGTGTACCACTCTGCTCCATGTATGTTATGTATTTTGAACTATTGTGCTACCTAAGACCCACTTGTACAAGTTCCCCCCTTCCCCAGGATGCATCTAGAAATGAGCTCCCAGCTTAGTATTCCTGGGTGGGGAGCACTAGACACCAAGGATCATTTTACTATAATAACTGGAGCCATTTAAACTGAGATCAGGGGTGTAGAACCTTTACATGCCAAGGACCATTTACTTGGGAGCATCATAATGGTGACCAGAGGTAGGGTCACAATATGCACCACTATGTGCTCAAATTTATTTATTTATTGAAAAGTTTCACCAGGGAAGGTACACTGAACAACAAGTTGCTCATCTCCCGGTATGACCTGGGGGAGAGGGTGGTGGGAGTTACATAGTAACAATGAGTACACACAAAATACATGATATCATACAAAAAACATAGATTACAACTGAATTACACATTAGCATGAAAAGCAAATAATTACAAGGGTAGAGAAGTGAAAACCAGTCATAGTGAGTTTGTGGTGAGACAGAGAGAGAGAGAGAGTAATGTAATAGCAAGTGTAAACCAATGGTCTGCATTATGCAGACTAAGAATAGCACAGGGTGGCAAGTGAAGTGAGTCAGCAGGGCGTCAAACAGGATGTAGGACAAGAAGGGGGGGAGCTAGGGGCAGGTGCAATTTACAGAGAGGAAATTATGAAGAGCTTGATTTAATGAGCCAGGCGAGGAAGATTATCGGATATGTGTAGGAAGAGTTTTCCACATTTTGGGGAGATGGTAGGAGTAGGAGGCCTGTCCACTAGCGATGGATCTCCAGGGAACAGACAGAGTCCTATGGTCATGGGATCTTAGAAGTTGAGAGGGAGTGGATGGGAAGGGAGATTATGGAATTTAGGTAGAGAGGGAGTATGCCAAGCCAGTACTAAAGAGATGAAATTTGCGCAATGATGCAGTCGCCTATTTGTTAGGGATGGGAAGGCTAAAGCTCGGTACAAGTGGCAGCGGTGGGTAAGGTGAGGTGCATCCAGAGCAAACCAACAGAATGAGTTGAAAAGACTATCCAGGTTGGCTAAGGAGGTGGCAGGAGCAGAGCAATAAACAACATCGCAATAGTCGAAAACGGGAGGATAATTTTTTGGATCAGTTCACGTCTTGCCTGTGGCAGGAGCGGTTTCTATGTAAGGAGCCGTGTTTGGGACAAAGCTTTTTTATTATGGCATCTATATGGTCCGAGAAGGTGAGATGCCTATCCAGCCAAACACCCAGATACCTGAAAGACTTGGTAGCAATTACAGCTGCTCCGTCGAGGGTAGTGAAGGTAGGGGCAGAAGGGAGCCTTGACAGCTTCTGACATATGCCAAACATCATGGACACAGTTTTCTTGGCATTTAGGAAGAGTTGGTGAGATTGAAACCAGCTCTGGACATTAGTGAAATCACGTTGGAGCCTGGAGGCGACATCCAAGGGTGAGGGCCCAGAGGAGAATAGAACCTTATCATCAGCATACATATGTACAGAAGATGAGGTACAGATGGATGGAAGATCATTCAGAAAGATGGAGAAGAGAATCGGGCCTGGTATGTACCCTTGGAGGACTCCAGAGTATATGGGCAGAGGAGGGGAGATGTAGTCGGATATTTTTACAGACTGTGAGCGGTCATATAGGTATGTGCTGAACCATTTAATGGCATGGTCAGACAGCCCAGCTGATGAGAGGCAGTGGAGCAGGAAGGAGTGGGAAACCGTGTCAAAAGCTTTAGCAAGATCAATAAAAATGGCAGGGGTTATGTCACCGCAGTCCTTGCCTGTCAGGATTGCATCAGTGATTCAAAGCAGTGAGGTAGTAGTAGAGTGATGTTTACAGAACCCAGATTGATATTGGGTGAAGAAATTTCTATCTGAGAGGTACGAGGATAGTTGGTCAAGGACTAGATGTTCTTGTAGTTTGGCTAACATCAGGAGGAGAGATGTAGGGCGGTAGTTCTCAGGGGAGGAGGAGTCGCCACACTTAGGGAGAGGGAGGACAATAGCATGTTTCCACTCACGGGGGAATTTCAGCCAAGTGAAACGAGAGATTGAAAACAGCAGTGAGTGGGGGAGCAATGGCAGAGGCAGACAAGTTTAGTAACTTTGGGTCCAGTCCATCAGAGAAGCTACCTTTGCTCAGGTTTAGGGCTTCCAAGGTGGCCAGCATGTCAGTTCTCAGAATATTAGAGTAAGAAAAGCTATGAGGTGGGGCTGGAGGACTTCTAATGGGTGCGGAGATTAACTGGCTAATGGTTGGAAGGAAGCCTAGCAGAGTAGAAGCACATGAGCTAAAGTGCAA
This sequence comes from Neoceratodus forsteri, assembly GCA_016271365.2. Classification (NCBI taxonomy): domain Eukaryota; kingdom Metazoa; phylum Chordata; order Ceratodontiformes; family Ceratodontidae; genus Neoceratodus; species Neoceratodus forsteri. The sequence goes on from CM057449.1 coordinate 745,535,917, forward strand.
GTTGAAAGCAGCAGCAATGCTAGGGTGGTCGGTAATGACAGTATTGTTGTTTTGGAGGAGTGGGGAGAGAGGGGGGAGCCTGTGGGAAGAAAAGTGAGTGGATTACTTTCCAGAATTTGGATGGGTTATTCATATTAGAGTTAAAAGTAGAGCTGAAGTAATCAGCCTTGGCCAAATGCGTGGCTTTTGTGCATTCATTTCTGAGGACTCGGTAGGCCTCATAGTCTTTAAGGAGCTTTGTGCTTTTATGGAGCTTCCAGGCTGTATCACGTGCCCTTAGACAAGCAATGAGTTCTGGGGAGATCCAGGGGAGGTGGTTTCCATGGACACGTACCCGGCATAGTGGTGCATGTTGATTCCAGACTTCAAGGAATTGGTCTCTGAAGTAGTTAGCTGTGACATCTAGGTTACTGGCAACAGATATAGGTGCCCAATTAGTGTTGGTCAAATCATAAAGAAGTGGGTCAATGTTCAGGGATTTGTAGGATCGGATTTGTAGAGTTTTATAGGGGACTTTGACTTTGTGAATTTTGCACACCAGGAAAGTCATGCAATGGTCACTGAAGGCATCTGCTAGAGTGCCGAAATTAATGACCCTATGGGTATGAGTTGTAAGGGGCCAGTCGATGACAGAATGTTTTCCTGTCTTGTGATTTAGCCTAGTCAGATCTTGGATAATTTGGGTTAGGTTGAGCGCTTGTATAGCATTTAGCACTTTGCTCTGTATGGTAGACCAATTTATGTTGAACTCTCCCATAATATATAATTCGCCCGCAGAAGAGTGGCTACTGTAACTAAGGTGGTTATGAGTTCAGTAGCAATACTGGGTTGTGAGCCAGGATGGCAGTAGATGCCTGCTACAAAGATAGGTTTGGAGAAGGGGAGAGAGATTTGCAACAGCAGAGCCTTGTAAGCTTTTGGTAGAGCACTAGAAAAGATGGACGTGAATTGGATGGAAGAGGAGACATAGATTGCTACCCTACCTCCTCTCCCAAGTTGGTCCTCTCTCGATATTGTGAAGCCAGAGAGAGTAAGAGATGAGTTGCTGATTTTTTTATTTAGTCAGGATTCAGAAATTATTATTATATTAGGGTTGAGCGTAGCAGCCAGTGGCTGTAGCAAGTCCACTTAAGGGAGGAGACTACGTATATTGATATATAGTATTTTAAGGCCATTTGGAAGAGCTGAGAGACGTGGCTCAGTGCTGGCTGCAGGAAGAAGTTGAGCTGGGCCAGGGTTGGGGTTTATGTTACCAGCTGATAAGAGTAGGAGCGCAATAATAATATAATGCAGCTTTGTGCTCTTGAACCAGAAGTGGTTGCATAGCAGTCGGGAGCTAGGGCTTTGGGTATTAGCAAAGGGTGGCCAGGAGCTAAGCAGCCATATAAGAGTAATGTACATAGGCAGCTGGACGAGAGAGGTGCTACAGCCACTGGCGGCTACGCTCAACATGAGTAACAGTTCAAGGTTATGGGGGCACAAGTAGAGACTGATGGGAGGGAGGTTCAAGAGGGATATTGGAAAGTTTTATTTTCCTTTTCCAAGGACCGACTTGGGAGAGGAGGTAGGGTAGCCATCTATGTCTCCTCTTCCATCCAATTCACGTCTGTCTTTTCTAGTGCTCTACCAAAAGCTTACAAGGCTCTGCTGTTGCAAATCTCTCTCCCCTTCTCCAAACCTATCTTTGTGGCAGGTGTCTACTACCGTCCTGGCTCACAACCCAATATTGCTACTGAACTCATAACCACCTTAGTTACAGTAGCCACTCTTCTGCTGGTGAATTATATATTATGGGAGAGTTCAACATAAATTGGACTACCATACCCAGCAAAGTGCTAAATGCTATACATGCGCTCAACCTAACCCAAATTATCCAAGATCCGACTAGGCTAAATCACAAGACAGGAAACCATTCCCTCATCGACTGGGCCCTTACAACTCACACCCATAGGGTCATTAATTCCAGTACTCTAGCAGATGCCTTCAGTGACCATTGCATGGTCTTCACTGGAGACCAGACAAGAGAGGAATGATATGATAGAGATCTTCAAGTTCCTGTAAGGAACAAACAAGGTGAATGGAGAACTACTTAGCATGAGTAACAGTTCAAGGTTATGGGGGCACAAGTTGAGACTGATGGGAGGGAGGTTCAAGAGGGATATTGGAAAGTTTTTTTTTTCCAGAAATGGTGGTGGAAATGTGGAATAGTTTGTCAACTGAGATGGCAGGCACCAAAACCATAAATGGTTTCAAGCATGGCTGTGACAAAGTGAAGGGTATAATGGTTACTGAGGCTGATAGTAGTAGGGAGGGGAACAAGGGAGTGGATAGTGAAGGCTATTACCCTGCATGGACAGTAGATTCTGAGGTTTAATATGGGAAATGGGGCAGACAGAATGTACCATTTTTATGTTGATTGCGAAGAGCGCAAATAACATATTGCGGCAGCTTTCTCAGTAGCAAGCTGTGGAGGCACGGCACTGTTGTGGCCAATGCCCCCACAGCCTGCAAAGATCCCGCTTCCCCAATGCCATTGCAGGCTGCTGGTGACAGTAGTTTGGAATATTTGCACCAACTACTGACAATTTCGCCGCTGCAATCAGGGGCCACCTCGTCATTGCAGCGTCAGCCATCTGCTACAACAATAGTTCTCAGACTTTGTCATAGTGAGCCTCCCCAAATCCATGGAAAAGATTTTGAGCCTCCCCCAAAAACAAATAATCGTGGGCCTCCCCAAAGAAAAATAACATACTGTTCTTTGTGCAGTACACCGTGAATAAATTGAAATCCCTTTGAGTACTTGGCTCACATTCAGTACTTTGTCTTATACTGACGTGGAACATTTGTGCTTAAAGGTGTTATCTGAATAACAAATAAATAAAATAAACAAATATTATTATTCAGCTTATTGTAACCCCCCCCCACAGGCCAAACTACATACTCTGCTATTTTCATTATTAAACCATTGTTACCCCTAGTTGCAGTACCCTCATGGGTCAGACTACTTTCTCTGTTTCCTCTCAATATGAAATAACCTTTCTACATGCTTTGCCTTCCCCCTCCTTCCCTGCTCCTAAGCAACTTCTCAGGGATTACTTTGCTCCTTCCTGCTATTGCTCTTAGCACTTCATCATCATCATCAAATCTTTATTTATTCAGGCTAACATCATTGAGCAAGGCTCATTTACAAGATGGACCTGATAAGGTCAAGGTTCAACAGTTGATACACAACAGATACATCATACACTCATATAGAACAGTTATACATACAGGGGAAAAAAACGTTTATAAACACAGTGATGTACAGTAAATTTGCATGATAAAAAACGGTTACAGGAAAGTTAAGCTAATATTTACAGTATATACAGTATACACATATCCCAGTTGAGGGGCCATGGCAAACACACAATATAATGTAATACTCAGAAGGTGAAGGTATTACTGAGTGTCATAAGATGGGGTGTCTGTCTGGAAGGATTATGCCATATATCATTAATTTTTGGGAGGGAGATTGTGAGATGTCAAAGCTAGCTCTATCGGTAGCAACTGCATTTCTCTGTGAAGAAGACTGTACAGTGCTGTTTAAAGGATGCAAATGGAATGATATTGGACAGTTTTAAGGATTTTGTAGTGTGTTCCATGCTATAGCTAGAGAATAGCTGATTGCTGCCCTCCTATCCTGGTGTTGAATTTGGGCAATTTGAGCAGGATGATGTTGTTGCTTCTTAGGGCATAGGAGCTAGGAATGGTCTGGGTGAAGCAGTCCAGAATATAGTTTGAAAGTTTTTTTTGATAACGCTCTGTAAATCCATAGTGCTACATTTCTGTTCCTTCTGAGGTGAAGGGAAACCCAACCAACTGCAGCATAAAGAGAGCAGTGATGGGTATTAGATGGCAGATCTGTAATGAATCTGATTGCTCTATGATATAAGGTATCCAACTTGTGAAGGTAGGAGATGGGGCAGTGACTATAAAGGAAGTCTGCATAGTCAACAACTGGTAGAAAAATGGCCTGTACTAACCTCATCTTTGAGTCTCTGTTTAGGAAGGGTTTTAATCTATAGAGAAGGTCAAGCCTTCGGCTAAGCTTTTTTAACAGTTCTTCTAAATGATGAGTGAAGTCGAGTCTGTTGTCAATCCACACACCTAGGTATTTGAAGTTTTCTACATATTCCAGGTTTTCTCCAAGTATAGTGCATAGCTGGGGGAGAATGATTGAGGAGGAGGTGCTGGTGGAGCTTTGATTTGTGAACATCATTGCTTTAGTTTTCTTTGCATTTAACAGAAGCTTTTTCTCAAGTAGCTGATATTGTAACAAGGAGAATTCTGTTTGTAGGATTTTGTGAGCAGCTGTAGGTGAAGGGTTGCTGACATACAAAACAGTGTCACCAGCAAAGAGGTGTACAGAGGAATTGGTGAGGGTTGAATCAATATTATTTATATTAATGGCAAAAAGGATAGGACCCAGGATAGAACCTTGGAGGACTCCTCTTAACGGTGGTTTTAATGGGGATAGGTCACCTTCAGCTTTTACCTGCTGTGACCTACCGGTGAGATAACATCTGAACCACTTAAGGGAGGGTGGATCTAAGCCAAGGGAGTGCAGGGATGATAGTAGAAGCTCGTGGTCCACAGTATCGAATACTTCTATGCTCAACCCTTGTATTTGGGCTGTTCTGCCATCAAGCTACAAATTGATTAATTACCACCACTCATTATTAGTTTATTGTTAATATTTGTTTGCACTATTTTTCATTGTGTATTTCTTTTTTTTTTGTTTTTCAGTTACCTGTTGAAATGCATTCACTCCCTACCCTTCCCCGGGTACACCTGAAATGAGCATTGGCTCATTCACCTTCTCTTGTCACCTATTAGTAAATAAATACATTAAATTCACCTACTATTATCCTCTTTCAGTTTGCATCATCTCTTCGTACAAAATGCATAAAACTCAAAATTTAAATACAGTACTTTTTCAGACTTGCTTGAGCCTCCCCTGGAAGAGGTTGGGGCCTCCCCATGGAGGCTGACCTCACCATTTGAGAACCCTTGTGCTACAATGAGGAGCGACCCATCATTGCAGGGTGGGATGTAAAAACCTGATATAGTTTGTGAACATGGCGGTGGGTTGCCACCATGTTTACAAACAACTCTTCCACCGTGTTTATGTGCCTTGGGGTCCCCAACCCCGTCGGCCTCAGTGCCCCATTGTTTCTGAAAGCCGACGGGGAGCCACTCCCCATTGCCATTCTGTAACACCCTCAAGTCATGATTCCTGCCGACGGGGTGTCCAATCCCCGTCGGCTACTGCTGCCCCCCAAAAGAAAGCCATTGCACCCAGCATGCCACATGCCCCTGTAAAAGGAAAAATGGTCCCACGAAGCATTTTTTTACCAGCAAAAAAGGAAACGGTTTTTCATGGTGTCCCTGGCCCCCACCTGCAACTCGCACCAACCCACTGCACACCCTGCCTCCCCACACCCCCCCACCCCCCCATACTTATCTTCGGAGCTTAGTGCGACAATCTTCGGTGGACCGGGAACATGTCTGCACTCTTCAAAGCTGACCGTGAACTGAGGAAATGCCGATAAGCTGTATAACATAATAAATAGGGTTTTTCAACTTTTGTACATATCTTGGGCATTTTTGGGACTTTTTTCACCAAATTTTCAACTTAGGGTTTTTAGGACCATCCTCATGAATTCTTGAACTGTCATTGTGTTAATCGGCCCTGAAAGGTGATTTCATGGTCACTGTGCGGAATCACCTTTCGAGGCCGATTAATGGCACTGACAATGCCAATGTTCATGAGGTGGGTCTCAAAAGCCTGTTTTGCATATTTGTGGAAAAAACTAAAAATGATGTTTTACTTATGCAGCATCAAGAAAGTTGCTACCCACGCCAGAATCTCGTGAACTTGCAATATTTTCATGCCAGATTTTCAACATTGGCATTTTTTCACACCTCCATGTGAACGGTACAACTGTCATTGTTCACATCCTGGCGGAAATGTGTTTTCGCACTTCTGGTGCAGAATAGCACGATAGCTGTGGGAAATCAGTGTTTGGGACAGATTAAGAAAATGACAGTGACATTGTTCATGAGTAGAGGTCTTAAAATGGCTGTATTGAAAATCTGCTAATGATACTCCATAAAATGACTTTGTTACGAGCGTGTTGTGCAGTTTGCACGCACACTCGTAATTTCATGAATTTATATTTTCACTCCAGATTTTCAACATTGCCATTTTCCCACACCTACTTATGAACAGTGCATCCATCATTTTTCCCATCCTGCCTGAAATGTGTTTTCGCACTTCCAGCGCAGAATAGAGCAGTCGCTGTGGGAAATCACTGTCCGGGACAGATTAAGAAAATGACAGTGATACTGTTCATGAGCAGAGGTCCTAAAATGCCTATGTTGAAAATTTGGTGATGATAGCCAATCAAATGACTGTATTACAAGTGTGCGTTGCACACTTTCCACACACCCTTGTAACTTCACAGAATTGTAATATTGTCATGCCAGATTTTCAACAGTGTCATTTTTTCACACCTGCTTATGAGCAGTACAGCTGTCATTTTTCACATCCTGACTGAAATGTGGTTTCACAGTTGCGGCACACAATAATGCGGTCGCTGTGGGAAATCAGTGTTTGGCACAGATTAAGAAAATGACAGTGGCGCTGTTCATGAGCAGAGGTCCTAAAAGCCCTATGTTGAAAATTTGGTGACGAAACTCCCATAACATGACTGTGTTACAAGCGTGCGTTGAACTGTTTCCACGCACCCTTGTAACTTCGCACATTTGTAATATTTTCACACCACATTTTCAACAGTGCCATTTTTTTCACACCTCCTTATGAACAGTACAGCAGTCATTTTTCACATCCGGGCTAAATATGTTTTTGCACTCCTGCCGGAGAATAGTACGGTCGCTGTGGGAAATCAGTGTTTGGGACAGATTAAGATTGAACAAGTGAGAGGGGGGAGTGACCAAGCTTAACTGAGCTCTGTCGGGACTGCTGCAGATTTTGTTTGTGGGCAGAAAAAGGCCCCAGCACAAGAGCCCAGTACAAAAGGGCAGCCTTTAGCACTGGGAGAAACAGAACGAGAGATTGAGTGAGGGAGGGTGAGTGAGTGAACTCATCGGAACGCTGTCAGGACTGCTGTGGATTTCTTTGTGGGCAGAAAAAAGGCGTAAAAGCAGGCAGGGGCCCAGTAGAAAAGGCCAGCCTGCAGCGGCGGTGGGAGAAACAGTACAAGTGAGTGAGACGGGGACTGAGTGAACTCAACAGAGCTCTAGCAGGACTACTGCAGATTTCTTTGTGGGCAGAAAAAGGCGTCAATGCAGGCAGGAGCACCGTACAAAAGGGCTGCTTGCAGCGCCAGGACAAACAGAATGAGTGCGTGACAGAGGGAGACTGAGCGACCTCAATGGAGCGCTGTCGGGACAGCTGCAGATTTCTTTGTGGATAGGCAAAGGTGCCAATGCAGCCAGGAGCCCCCTACCCAAGCGCAGCCTGCGGCACCAAGAGAAACAGAATGAGTGAGTGACAGAGCGGTAGTGAGCGAGCTCAACAGAGCTGTATTGTGACTGCTGTGGATTTCTTTGTGGGCAGAAAATGCGGCAACGCAGGCAGAAGCCCAGTACAAAAGGCCAGCTTGCAGCACTGGGAGAAACGGAATGAGTGAGTGAGAGAGGGGGGAGTGAGCGAGCTCAATGGAGCTGTGTCGGGACTGCTTCAGATCTCTTTCTGGCCAGAACAAGCCGCCAATGCAGGCAGGAGCCCAATTCAAAAGGGAAGCCTGCAGCGGCAGGAGACACAGAACGAGAGAGTGAGGGAGGGGGAGTCAGTGAGCACAATGGAGCTGTGTTGGGACTGCTGCAGATTTGTTTGTTGGCAGAAAAAGACAGCAGTGCACGCTGAGGCCCAGTACTAAAAGGCAGCCTGCAGTGGCGGGAAAACCAGAATGAGTGAGTGAGAGAGGGGGAGTGAGCAAGCTCAATGGAGCTCTATCGTGACTGCTGCACATTTCTTTGCGGGCATGAAAAGCCGGCAACACAGGCAGGAGCCCAGTAAAAAAGGGCAGCCTGCAGCGCTGGCAGAAATGGAATGAGCGAGTGAGAGAAGGGGAATAAGAGCAAGCTGAATGGAGCTGTGTCCGGACTGCTGCAGATTTCTTTGTGGGCAGATAAAGGCAGCAATGCACACAGGAGCCCAGTACAAAAGGCCAGTCTACAGCGCCTCTAGAAAAGAAACGAGCGAGTGACAGAGGGGGAGTGAGCGACCTCAACGGAGCTGTGTCAGGACTGCTGCAGATCTCTTTGTGGGCAGAAAAAGCTGCCAATGCAGGCAGGACCCAGTACAAAAGTGCAGCCTGCAGCAATGGGAGACACAGAACAAGCGAGTGTGGGGGGAGTGAGTGAACTCACCGAAGCTTTACTGGGACTGCTGCAGATTTCTTTGTGGGAAGATAAAGGCAGTAATGCACACAGGGGCCCAGTACAAAAGGGCAGCCTTCAGTGGCAGGAGAAACAGAACGAACGAGCGAGAGAGGGGGAGTGAGTGAGTGAGCCTGCTCGATGGAGCTCTACTGTGACTGCTGCAGATTTCTTTGTGGGAAGAAGAAGGTGGCCACGCAGGCAGGAACCCAGTACAAAAGGGCAGACTGCAGCACCGGCAGAAATGGAATGATTGAGTCAGAGAGGAGGAGTGAGCGAGCTCAATGGAGCTCTGTTGGGACTGCTGCAGATTTCTTTGTGGGCAGAAAAAGGTGCCAACAGAGGCAGAAGCCAACTACAAAATGGCAGCCTGCAATGCCAGGAGAAACAGAATGAGTGAATGAGACAGGCAGAGTGAGCGACCTCAATAGAGTTCTGTTGGGACAGCTGCGGATTTCTTTGTGGGCATAAAAAGGTGCCAATGCAGGCAGAAGCCCAGTACCAAAGGACAGCCTGCAGCAGTGTGAGACACAGAACGAGCGAGTGAGGGATGGGGAGTGAGTGAGCTCAATGGAGCTCTGTTGGGACTGCTGTGGATTTCTTTGTAGGCAGAAAAAGGTAGCAATGCACGCAGGGGCCCAGTACAAAAGGGCAGCCTGCATTAGTGTGAGAAACAGAATGAGCAAGTGAGATAGGGGGACTGAGTGAGCTCAGCGGAGCTCTATCATGACTGCTGCAGATTTATTTGTGGGCAGAAGAAGGCAGCAATGCAGGCAGGAGCCCAGTACAAAAGGGCAGCCAAACAGAATGAGCGAGTGTGGGGGGGGGAGTGAGCGAGATCAACGGAGCTCTGTCAGGACTGCTGCAGATTTCTTTGTGGGCAGAAAAAGGTGCCAACAGAGTCAGAAGCCAACTGCAAAATGGCAGCCTGCAACGCCAGGAGAAACAGAATGAGCAAATGAAACAGGCAGAGTGAACAACCTCAACAGAGCTCTGTCAGGACAGCTGTGAATTTCTTTGTGGGCAAAAAAAGGTGCCAACACAGGCAGAAGCCTAGTAAAAAAGGACAGCCTGCAGCAGCGAGAGACACAGAATGAGCGAGTGAAGGATGGGGGGTGAGCGAGCTCAACGGAGCTCTGTTGGGACTGCTGCGGATTTCTTTGTGGGCAGGAAAAGGCAGCAATGCATGCAGGGGGCCCAGCACAAAAGGGCAGCCTGCATTAGCGTGAGAAACAGAACGAGCGAGTGAGAGGGGGACTGAGCGAGCTCAATGGAGCTCTATCGTGACTGCTGCAGATTTCTTTGTGGGCAGAAGAAGGTGGCAATGCCGGCAGGAGCCCAGTACAAAAGGGCAGCCTGCAGCGCTGGCAGAAATGGAACGAGAGAGTGAGTGAGAGAGAGAGAGTGAGCTAGCTCAACTGAGCTCTGTCGGGACTGCTGCAGATTGTTTTGTGGCCAGAAAAAGGTGCCAACAGAGGCAGGAACCTAGTACAAAAGGGCAGCCTGCAGCGCCAGGAGAAAAAGAATGAGTGAGTGAGACAAGGGGAGTGAGTGATCTCAATGGAGCTCTGTCGGGACAGCTGCGGATTTCTTTGTGGGCAGAAAAAAGCAGCAATGTAGGCAGGAGCCCAGTACAAAAGGCCAGCCTGCAGCGCAGGCAGAAATGGAATGAGTGACTGAGAGAGGGGGAGTGAGCAAGCTCAACGGACCTGCGTCAGAACTGCTGCAGATTTACAGTTGTGGCTAAAAATATTGGCACCCTTGCAGTTTTTTTCTAATAATGCACCATTCCTTCCAGAAAATTGTTGAAATTAAAAAATATTTTGGTATCCACATATGTACTTCTTTGGTTTGCAGTGGAATAAAACACAAAAAGCAGAAAAATTTACTAAGTCTTAGCTTATTCCACACAGAAATCCTTAAATGGCCCGGACATAATTATTGGCACCTCTTAGAAGTAGTTAGAAATAATTAGATTTCAAGCAGGCGATTCTCCTTCACTTTGGAATTGAATTCACCTGTGGTGAGTTGCAAGTGCCTGCAATATAAAAATCACTCATTCAACCAGTTTGAATAGAGAAAAGGACTCATTCTCCTGTTTTGTGTCACTAAGCGTACCGCAATGAGCATGGAGAAAAGAAAGACAGCCAGAGAATTGTCTGAGGAGGTCAGACAGAAGATTGTAGCCAAGCATGGACAATGTAAAGATTACAAATCAATCTCCAGAGACCTTGATGTTCCTGTTTCCACCGTATGTAATGTTATCAGGATGTTTAAGGCCCATGGCACTGTAGCCAACCTCCCTGGACGTGGCCGCAAGAGAAAACTTGATCGAAGATTGCACCGCAGGATTGTTCAAATGGTGGAGAAAGCACCTCGATCAACCCCCAAACAGATTTAAGCTGACCTTCAGACACAAGGTATGACAGTTTCAACTCGCACCATCTGTCGCCAACTCAATGAAAGGGGGTTATTTGGTAGGAGGCCCAGGAGGACCCCACTGCTGAGAGACAGACATAAGAAAGCCCGACTGGGGTTTGCCAAAACACACCTGAACAAGGCAAAATCCTTCTGGGAGAATGTCCTGTGGACAGATGAGACCAAATTAGAGCTTTTTGGTAAAGCACATCATCTCTATGTCTACAGAAAACAAAATGAAGCCTTCAAAGAAAAGAACACCTTCCGTACAGTCAAACATGGAGGAGGTTCAGTGATGTTTTGGGGTTGCTGTGCTGCCTCTGGCACTGGGTGCCTTGAACGTGTGCATGGCATCATGAAATCTGGAGATTACCAGGCCATTTTGGAGCGCAATGTTGAACCCAGTGTCAGAAAGCTGGGTCTCCGTCGAAGGTCATGGGTCTTCCAGCAGGACAATGACCCCAAACACACTTCAAAAAACACCCAGGAATGGTTCAAGACAAGATGCTGGACTGTTCTGAAGTGGGCAGCAATGAGTCCACATCTAAATCCCACTGAAAACCTGTGGGAGAGATCTGAAAGCAGCAGTTGGGAGAAGGCACCCTTCAAATCTGGGAGAAATGGATCAGTTTGCACAAGAAGAGTGGGACAAACTGCCAGTAGAGAGGTGCAGGAAGCTCATCCATGGCTATAGGAAGTGGTTGATTGCAGTTATTTTGGCCAAAGGCTGTGCTACCAAATATTAAGTCTAGGGTGTCAATAATTTTGTCAATGCCATTTCTTTTCATTTTCTGATTTAAAAGGATATATTAAATTCTGAATCAAAAACAAAGGTTCCGTAATATTAACAGAGAAATAAAGAATTGTGGAGACCAAATACTGTACTGTTGTTAATTTCAACTTATGTTTAGAGGAAATTGTGAGTTATTTGAAAAAGTGCAAGTGCGCCAATATTTTTGGCCACGACTGTATTTGTGGGCAGAATAAGCCGCCAACGCAAGCAGGAACCCTGTACAAAAGGACAGCCTGCACCCGCAGGAGACACAGAACCAGTGAGAGAGTGAGGGAAGTGGAGTGAGTGAGCTCAACAGAGCTCTGTTGGGACTGCTGCGGATTTCTTTGTGGGCAGAAAAAGGCAGCAATGCACCCAGGGGCCCAGTACAAAAGGACAGCCTGCAGCGGTGGCAGAAACAGAATGAGCGAGTGAGAGAGGAGGGAGTGAGTGAGCTCAACAAAGGTCTATCGTGACTGCTGTGGATTCCTTTGTGGGCAGAAAAAGGCGACAACACAGGCAGGAGCCCAATACAAGAGGCCAGCCTGCAGTGCCGGCAGACACGGAACGAGTGAGTGACAGAGGGGGAGTGAGCAACCTCAACGGACCTGTGTTGGGACTACTGCAGATTTCTTTGTTGGCAGAAAAAGCCACCAACAGAGGCAGGAGCCCAGTACAAAAGGCCAGCCTGCAGCGCAAGGAGAAACAGAATGAGGGAGTCAGAGGGGGGAGTGACCCACCTCAACAGAACTCTGTCAGGCCATATGCAGATTTCTTTCTGGACAGAAAAGGGAACCAATACAGGAAGGAGCTAACAGAGTTGATGCACAAGGTGGGGTGGAAAGGATGAGAAGGGACTTGGCAAGGTTAGAGGAATGGTCAAATGTATAGCAGCTTAGATTCAATGCTAAGAAGTGCAAGGTAATGCACCTGGGAAACAAAAACCAAGGGGAAGAGTACACAATGGGGGGTGAGATACTAACAACAACAAAAATGGAAAGGGACCTGGGGGTAGTCATATCAGATGACCTAAAGGTGGGCAAGCAATGTGAGAGGGCAGCAAGGAGGGCTGGGGAATACTGGGATGCATAGGAGAGGCATCACCAGTAGAAAACAAGAAGTTGTTATCCCTTTGTACAGACAGCTGGTGAGACCACATCTGGAGTACTGCGGCAGTTCTGGAGACCCAATCTCGCAAAGACATAGACAGGATGGAAGCTGTCCAGAGGAGGGCAACTAAAATGGTGCAGGGTCTGCACCGGAAGACATATGAAGAGAGACTTAAGGAGCTTAATATGTATAGCCTCGAGGAAAGGAGGGAGAGGGGGGACATGATAGAAACTTTCAAGTACCTCAAGGGAATCAACAAAGTCCAAGAGGGTAGCATCTTTCAAAAAAAGAGGTGTGCAAGAACAAGGGGGCACAATTTGAAGATAGAAGGGGGCGGCTCAGAGGTAATTTAAGGAAGTATTTTTTCACAGAGAGGGCTGTGGATGTATGGAACGGCCTTCCAGAGGAGGTTGTGGAGTCAAAAACAGTGGTGGAATTCAAGCATGCATGGGACAGTCATAAGGCAATTCTAGGGGGTTGGGGTAGGAAGAAGTAGGCTGCTGGTTAACTAGGATCTGCAACTTATCCATCAGGTAGGGAAATGGGCAGACTGGGTGGGCCAAGCGGTCCTTATCTGCTGTCAAATTCTCTGTTTCTATGTTTCTATGTACAAAACAGCAGCCTGCAGCACCGGGAGAAACAGAACGAGCGAGTGACAGAGGGCCAGTGAGCAAGCTCAACGGACCAACGCAGTCAACATTCAGCATTGACAAATACTTGTTTTTTTATTGTGTCCAGAACTGACTGTGTGTGTATGTGTGTGGGGGGTTGCTGGCAGGCTGCGTGTGTGCAGTTAAAACACGATTCTCAGAATCATTAACTAGCACTAACCACGCAGTGTGTTAACACGTCAAGAAAGCATTTAATATACCTGTACACCTTATATGCATTAGAGTAACCCCCAGTTGTATGAGCACCTGGTTGCAATTAGTAATCCTGTGCAAAAATAAAATAAGTGCCACATTAACAGGTTAGCACTGCACAGAAGAATGCTTTTTAAAATAGTATCAACCATGCTTATCACAATGCAGTGCTAGTCCTGTTACAGTGGTATGTGGGCCCCCATTTTCAGATTAGTGTTGTGCACTCCTAAGTGCTGCACCTGAGATAGCGCACAGCCACAGAAGGTGGTGGTAAATGGCACTCCCTCCAGTGAGGAGAGAGTGACCAGTAGGGTGCCGGAGGGCTCAGTAATGGGACACATCCTCTTAAGTGTCTTTATAAGTGGCATAACAGAAGAACTGGAAGGGGAGATATGCCTTTTTGCAGATGACGCCACAATCTGTAATAACGTTGATAGGGGCAGATGGAGAGAATGAGTGGGGACCTTAGAAAACTTAAAGAGTGCTATGGGACATGGCAGTTCGGGTTCAAAGCCAAAAAGTGCAAAATCAAGCATCTAGGTACTAGAAGCCTAGAGGCGGAGTATAAAATGTAGAGGGCGGTACTTATGGTCACTAAGGAAACCTTTTATACAGCACTGTGCTCTGTATGCAGGAGAGGATTACTCATTTACATGGCCGTAGTAGTATATATGCACATGCACATGATCAGGGTAGCATTGAGTGATGCTGAATACGATACCGATCCAACCATACTGTTCCCACAGTGTAATGTTTAGCTCTACACGCTAACCTTCTGAAAATGGGGCCCTTATTGACAAAAATCCTGGCCGATGCCTCCTAAGATGCAGAAGGTAAACATAAAAGGTTTATCTTATCTCTTAATGTATTGTTTTATCGTATTTTGCTTGCAAAACCTTTATCCAATTTCAAAACATTGTGATGTGACTTAAAATGTTTATAACAGACTAGTTAAAATACAGTTTGTTTTCTTCTTTTACCTATATGCTGTCTTTATTTACTTATAAAAACACAGTCTGGTGGGCTGGCCTAGCAGCTTGGTGGTGATTGTACTGCCTCCCATGCCAGTGGCCCAGTTTTGGGGGTGGACCTGAGCTGCACAGGGGTTAGTTGGGGGGGAGATATGATTGAACATCTCGGGGGATGCTCTCCTTTTAGTGAGGGGAAGTCTGACCACACCGCTCTTTGACATCCACCTAGCTGAGGAGGGCTGGCAGGGCAATGGAACTGCATAATGGGGAGGGCTCAGACAGGCACAAAGCAAGCATGTGTCTTTATATGCAATTGCATCATTCCATGCTTGGCTGCCCAGGGGATGAAACCAAAGGTAGAAACCCCCTAATGGTAAAATGATCCAACAACCTGCCGCAGATTTTGCACTGCTAACCAGGCTCTGCTCATATCGGAATATGTGTCTCCTTGTCAATGGCCCTCCCCCTCCTGGCCCCAACACGGGGGATGTGAGTGGGGGGGGATCTCAGAACAAATATGTCCTGTGGATGGTAAGTGATTGGGCTGGAGATGTCAGTGGGCAAAAGGGTAGCAGGGTGACTAAGGAGATAAAAATCTCTATGGGAAAAAAAAAGAAATAAAGCAGAGTTTGAGAAGCTCAAACCCCAAAACTGCATGCCTCCAGTGAGGATTCACAGTAAAGTTATTTAGTAAAACAATGCAAATTATATGCATATGCCAACTAAACTCCTGATAAGAATTGAATACTGTGGGATTGCAGCAAAAATATATATTTTTGTTTCTTAACCAAGAAGCGTTTATTAAACAAAACACTAAAATAAAAACTTAATCAAAACATAGTCCATAGAGTAAAAACTAGCAATGATTTTGGCTTACACTTCCACAGCTCCTGAAGTGCTTCCCAAGCATTCAACTCAGATAAGTTGCTGGATTTACACAGTAATTAATTACACATAAAACAAATCAACACTTTAACTTGGAAAAATGCATGCAGCTCTCTAGGTATACAGGTATGTTAGGAATATCCTGTATTAGCTTCCTATACAAATGTGTTGTCTGACAGTAAATGAAGGCAGCACTTATTTAAAAGAATAAACTACAGCATTTAAATTAGTTTTAAAAGCTTCTTGTCACGTCACAATGGTCTGAAAGTTGACTAAAGGTGTGCAAGCAAAACAAAAGGAAACCCCCATAAAGAAGTAGAATAAGAGATAGCCCTGTTTTGTTTACCTCAAGTTCTGCAGTTTTAGATGTCCTCTCATCAAGCTAGCAGCTAACTGAATGCATCAGGCAGCGAGTTCAGCTGTAGGACATTCATGGGGGAGGGGCAGGGGGATGGGTAGTTTTGGAACATAGTCCATTTCAGTATATAGTTTATTTGTTTCAGGATATAGAGTATGTGAATTTTTCAGTCTACAGTGTATGTGTTTCAATTCATAGTGTATGTGTTTCACCATGTAGTGTATTTGTTTCAGTATATAGTGTATGCAGGTTTTTCAGTGCATAGTGTATTTATTTCAACAGATAGTGTATGTATTTCAATATAAAGTGAAGATGTTTCAATATATAGTGTATTTGTTTCAGTATATAGTGTATGTGCTTTTTTCAGTGTGTAGTATATGCATTTTAATAGATAGTATATGTATTTCAATATAAAGTGTAGATGTTTCAATATATAGTGTATTTGTTTCAGTATATAGTGTATATGCTTTTTTCAGTGTGTAGTGTATGCATTTCAATATATAGTGTATTTGTTTCAGTATATAGTGTATGCAGTTTTTTCTCAATATATAGTGTATGTGTTACAATCTATAGAGTATTTGTTTCAGTAGATAGTTTATGTGGATGTTTCAGTCTGTAGTGTATGTATCTCATTAGGTAGTGTATATGATTCAGTACATAGTACATTTGTTTCAGTATATAGTGTATTGTGGATTTTCAGTACTCAGTACGTGGATTTCAGTAGATAGTGTATGTATTTCACTATGCAATGTAAGCATTTCACTATATAGTGTATGTGTTTCACTATATAATATATGTATTTCAATATACAGTATATGTATTTCACTATACGATGTATATATTTCAGTAGATACTGTATGTGGTTCACTACATTGTGTATGTATTTCACTATATAATGTATATATTTCACTATATGATGTATGTATTTCACCATATAGTGTGTGTTTTACTATACAGCCAGTGATTATGAATTATGTCCCTAATGGCTTGCCATAGTTAGGCTTGAAAATGCATTTTTGTTTGGCTCCAATGTGTGCTGGCATCATAGCACAGAGGTTTAGGTAAGTGTCTGCTTCTGCTGATGGAGTAAATGGAACACGGTTTGATGACTTTTTTTGGTGGTGTATATCTTGTGTTTTTTTTACAGTGTTTGGATTCCTGGAGTGACCTTTATTTGGGTGTTTATATTTTTTGCTGTGTTGCAGCTGGCTTCTCTTCCCCCCCATCTTGTCATTTGACATCTGCCCTGTCCCGTCCTTCTCCCCGTCTCTGAATTCTACACCCCCCCGTGTTGATTATATATTATTATGAGGGGTGCAAGGGCGGAAACCCCCACAGAATAGCGCAGCAACAAGAAGATTCAGAATGCCCTATAGATTATTTGCTTTCTGTGGATTATTGCCTTTGGCACCTGGTTTGCTGTTTTGTGTAGGCACTGATAAGTGACTGCACTGTTTTGGGGGTTGCTATTGTTCCATCACTCTTTATGAACTCGCTCTTATGTTTTTGTTGAAATCACATATAACCCTTTGTCTCATCTCTCCTGAATTTACCCCCCTGTGGCTTCATTGCATATCCCCTTGTTCTTGAACTACTTATTTTCTGAAAAATGCTCCCCTCCTGTATCCTAGTTTGGTCAGTCCTGAAAACTACCCTGGCTTCCTCATCCTTAAATGATGGCTACCATAGCTGGTTGGCTCCATCCATCTGTCTCCTGGTTGCAGATTGACTCTGGTGGTCTGGCTACCTTGCTTCCCTTACTCAAAGCTTCTCTGGCACAGTCTATGATGACTCACTGACTCCTCTGTGTTGCAGCCCTGGACCTAAATATCAACTAACCTTCACAAACAGAGAGAGTATACTTGAGTCCCCCACACAAGTCTTACTGTGTGACAAGTCAAGGCAGCGTGGCAAAATAAGACTACTGTAGGACTCACTTGACAGTTGGCTGCACTGTGGCTGGACGGAGGTCTGACTGTCTGGGTAGGTCTACTAAGTGTGGGGGGCAATCCTGCCATGAAGCCAAGAGGGTGGCTTGCCCTGGCATAGTGGCAACATTTTTTAAAAAGGAATGTTTGTTAAGGGAGGGCAGGGGCCGAAATTCACTTTTTTTTGCCATTATCTAATAGGTCTAGTGACTGGAAAAACCCACTGGCCCAGCACAAAAATGACCAAATGTTAAAATGTTAAAAGACCTTTATGCAAATTGTGTCTGTGTTTTTTTTCTTTACTTAGTGTGCTACCATTCACAGCCTCAAAACACACCCACACCCACTCACACTGCAAAAAAAAGATCACCCCGACTCACAAAAAATATTTTTGACATTTTTTTTCTAGTTCTTGAGAACATCTTGTACACATACTTTATAGAATGCTACCCTAGGTGCTCACATCAACAACCATCATGAGCAGCTTACAATTACAAAGCCCTTAAAAGTTCTCAATCCACCTTCCTCCTAATACCCTAGTGTCGGGAAGTTCTGGTTTACTTGCCCAAGGTCACACAGCAACATGATGGCTGTAGTGGGATTCAAAATCAAACCTTGTTTCCCAAGGATCACAGTTCAGAGCTGTAACCATGAAATTATTAAACCAAAAAAACTCATCCTCTGATTTTTCTGGAGTAAAATCATGGAGCCAGAGCCTGAAGAGTAAGTGTTTGTCATCCCCCCAGCAGAACTCTCTGTGCTGTTATCTGGAAGTCACTTCTCTTAAAAACACCGAAGGCCACATTCAACAAAAAAACTGCTGCCAAGTATGCCATTGTGACATGTTTTTTTGTGGATAATAAGTCAACTTAAAGATCAACATGTCAGAAATAATAGAAATTTCACAAGTAACCAGGACACCATGGATGTTGCAGTTACTACCCCTGCCTTGTGGGCTCAAACAAGGTTGAGGGGCATGGCTTCTGATTTTCCTGAGTGGGGGGGAGGTTTATACTCAGATCTTTTAAGTTTAGCAAAGGGCCTCCAACCACAGTAAAACTCAAGTGGGCCTGGTGTAAGAGTGGTACGACCCCACAGGATGCAGTGCCTCCCCACCTCCCCATAGTGTCCCCCTACACACACAAAATCACAGTTCAACCCCAAATTCAACAAAAATGCAATTAGTGATGTGCACTAATAATATGCTTGTGAGACAAAATGTAAAATAGCAATAAAATATTTACTGGGGAATATTCACAAGGGATTAGGAAGGCAAATCAAAACTGGTTTTAAAAGAATCTTGTGCATTCTTGTGCCAGGTCTGAAATTAAGTACTTGACTAGGCATCTAGGCTTGACCAATAAAACCCTTAAAATAATAACAGTGCCCCCCCAACCAGGAAAGACAAGGCAGTAGCAAATAAGACTGTAAACCTTTTATAATTACTGGCCACAATTTTTTTTCATACAAAAATCGAGTTATAATTTGCTGTTATAACTACCTCAGCCAGTTATAACTGCAAACACGCGCCACTGTGCTCTAGAGCACAGCGCGAGACACAAAGAACCGCAGAGTGAAGAAAACAACTGACTTACGCTCTCGCAGCTGGGGGTGTCCTGTAAGATCTAGCGTTATTCTCTCAGGCACAAGAACTCTTAGTATAAAAGTTTCAAGAGTTTTTACATGGTTAACTGTTTGCAACCTTTCACAGTTCCACCACATGAATGAAGCCATCTAAAATTAACGTAATTTCATTCAGGAACTGGAAGTTATAACATTCAAAGATGCAGCCAAATGTTGTAACGTTACTGTAATATTTATTTTCCAAACATAAAAAAGACGTTTTAAAATCATTAAAAACTGCAATGTTATACGACCACCACAAATAAATTCTTCATTATACCACAACTGCCTTACTCATTTCTTTGCAAGTTGAATAGATTATTCCTAAAAAAATTGTGACCAGCAATGATAAAAAATAAAGTAATAGACAGGTGGTTATTTATGAGAATTTTATACAAACCCTCGGTGTGGGATGCCTAAATAAACCCCTGGGGCATCCCACACCTCAGGGATGTGTGTAAAATTCTCATAATAACCACCTCCCTATACATTATTCTCTATGTTATTGTCAGCCAATTGGTACTGCAGCACCCTCTGTGATATATTGTATAGTGATACTTGTATGGCAATTGACGATTTCATTACCCCATCAGAAGCCTTGTTATTCCGCTTCCCCTATGCTGACAGAGCAGTCTCTCTCCCAGTGCAGCTGGCAGCCTTGCTGACTTAACGGCAGAGAGATGACAAACACATGCAATTTCCTTCCTCCCCCTTCTAGTGCCTTTGAGCCCCCAATGCTTTACTGGTGTCCCATGGGGCCAGAGCACATTAGAGAGGTGCCGTCTGTGCGGCCATGGGTTGTGGCAGTGAAATTCAGAGTGGAAGATCAGGTGCACACAGTTCAAGTAGGTGGCTGCTTGAATGTGTGCACATTGCTGTGAACTGCTGAGTAGGCAGCAGCATAGTGATCCAGCCCTCCCCTGGTATCCCACCAGGTTGCAGTCCCCGGAGTTGGAGAGAGCATGAAGATGGCAGGCAGTTCTTCCTGGGGTAGGAAGGAGACCAGGCAAGCCCCCACCATTTGGAGGGGTTATGCACATATTTCAATGTATTTTGCAGGAATTGCAGCAGATGGAAGAAAGAAAAAAAACAACATATTTTCATTAGTATGTAGCAACAACAAACCAGGGACTTGTTAGAAATTGGTGCCATGCCATGCAGTCTCTTCTCCCTTTCCCCTACCAGGCATGACACATAATCACAGACACTCTAGGTTTTTCTGGTCCTTCCTTGGGCAACAATAATTACTACAGAGTCAATGGTATACTGCCTCCAAAGGTTCCATCGTAAGTAATATGAACCAGTTCATGAGGAGGAAGTAAGCTGTTGGTTAACTAGGATCTGCAGCTTATCTGTTAGGTAGGAAATGGGCAGACTAGGTGGGCCAAGCAGTCCTTATATGCCGTCAAATTGTATGTTTCTACGATGAACTCGCTGTTCCTTGATACCAGTTAACATCAATGTGGGGGATGGATGAAAGAGATGAATGGCAAAATGAAGAGAAGGGCAGAAGAAAAATGTGATTGCATTAGGTTTATAACTGCCATTCTTCATTCCCTGTTATCCTTGTCTTAAAAATTAAAATGTTGTTTTGGGAGTGTCAGTGGATAGCTACAATCAAGCAGTGCTCTGTGCTGATATCAGTGCACAGCCTGAGATTGGATATGTAGGTAGGGATACCAAATGTCACAGGTACAAGGAGGATAGGTTTAAGTAAATCAAATTTAGCAATTTGTTCAGCACACTATACATGTGTCTACCATACACCCTCATGCCAAGCTGAACTTCTTCAGCTTGGTACTATGGGGGTAAGGTAAACTCAAGTGCAGTGTTGGCCATCACCAGGAGATTGGAAGTAGCTTATAATAATTCAGCTTGGGGGAGTAGTAAACTCATGTGCCAACTGGGAGGACAGAGATGAGCTTATAAGTCAAAAAGCAGAAAAACAGACAGTTCAGGTCAGAACCAGGTTTCTCTATCAATAATTCAGTATTTCAGTAGTCATATCAGCAAATGAGGTTGCAGGCAGGCCTTAGTTGTTGCCTTCCCTTCCCTTGCCGTGAACATCTTTGTTTTAGAGGGAGTCTGGGGAGGCAAAAGATGATAATGCAATCATTGATCTGCTGGGGCTGGACTATGTGAACCATTAGACGGATGCTGTGTTCAAGTCAAGAACTCCTAATGGCGACAGCCACCGGGAAGATTTGAGCTGCTGGTGTTTTTTCCCACTCTGTGCTCCAGTCAATCCTCATGGTGACAGGGTGAAGCTGGGTCCATCTGGGAAGTCACAAGCACTCTCACGTCAAGCATGCACTCAGTGAGTATCCCATGATTTGGGTGACTCAAATTGTGCAACTCACTTTTGTGTGACTCAGTTTGAACGCCTGTAAGGATAGCGACTATGAGGGGACAGTGAGGGTAGGGTATAGCAAGGATATAATGAAGAAATAGCGAGTAGGTAGTGAGGCAGCATTACGGAGATGAGGATATAGGGATTTGTTGGAGAAGGGTTGCTGAGCTGCTTTGATTGCGTGGTGGCTAGGGTCACGGTCTGCAATGCTGGTGGACCCGGGTTCGGGTATGAGTGTGTTATAGTTTTGTTTTACGTTGGGGGGGATGTGTAATTTTTTTTTTTGCCATCTTTGCCGTTCTATTCCCCTGATGTTGTTCCCCCCACCCCCCCCAGGTTGCCCACCCAAGGTTCTCCATCCCTGAGTTGTGTCCCCCCTCAAGTTTCTCCCCCTTCCCGACATGTGCCTCTCTGAAGTTAGTTACAATAATATAGGGAGGTGTGGGGGACAAAACATTGAAACTGAGTAAAAATATTTCCTCCCATATCAGTGTAAGTGTTTTTCACAGTGTTTGTAGTCAGTGTAGTCCACAATGCCTTTTTTGGTTTTCAGCATTATACACTCACTGCAATGGTAGTCGCTGTTTTCTTCACTGTTATGACATGGAATCCACTCAGTGCTTCTCCGCTAGCAGCATATTTCTCCCTGCTTGCTCGTTGCCAGTGCACTGTGCACCATGATCACCGTGGTGTGTTCTAGGCAAGGTGTGAGTGAGCTGTGAGGGCATCTTTATCTTCAGGAGCATTTAGGCTCCATTTGGCAGTTTCCACCAGCCAGCACTGCCACAGCCACACCTTGCAGCAAACCCAAAACTGCACTACTAATTACCTAAGACACTTACTAAAAATTAAAAAATGGCAAGGTGCGTGGTTGGCACATTTGGTGGGTGGGCTGGCACATTAGTAACATTTCAAACCTTGGGGAGGAGGGGAGGGGGAGGGGGCCCCTAGTGGGCCTTCCAGAGCTCAGGGACCTGGTAAATTGTCCTGTTTGCCCTTCTGTTACTCTGGCCCTGGGGCCCCCTACTGATGCCTATAAATACCATAGATATTAAGCTTTTGGTGGGCGCATTTGGTGGGTGGGATGGCATGCCAGTAACAGTTTGAATCTTGGGGAGAAGGGGAAAGGGCCCCCAGTGGGTCCCCAAGAGCTCAGGGCACTGAATAAATTGCCCTGTTTGCTTTTCTGTTACCCTGGCCCTGGGCAACCCTATTGATGCCTATAAGCACCACAGATTTTAAACTTTGCCCTTGTCTGACCTCAGGCAACCTTTACTGGCTGACTGACTGCAACAGATCACTGAGACGTTATCATCACTGCAGCCTACATCTATCAAGAAAGGGACTAATGCCAGATGGAAATAAAGCCAATTTGGACAGGAAAAGAGACAGCAAATGGGTGACGGGGATTACCAGCAGGAGGAGCAGCACCCACACCACTGTTTGCCTGAAAAGACTGGAGACAGCAGGAGAAAACTAAAATCTCTATATTGTACTGCAAAATAGAGTTCTGCTAAAAGCATTAGCTTTTCAAGGTAGGTTTGTCTTTATGTTAGGATAAATAATTAAACTGTGTATTTCGACAATCCTTTTTGTTTAATTATTGGTAACTTCTGTGTATTGCGTTTTTTTATGCTGAGTTATTTGATTTAGATGTTCATCATCGGTGTACCGTATATATATTACACCACAACAATTTGAATGTGTTTTATGCTGAAATAAGGATGTGCAGAGAGCTCCAGAAGCACAAATTAATGTGAATTCCTCCATTACCCATACTGCCGTGCCTTGTTACTGTATCACAAATGTTTTTTGATAAGTTAGGGACTCGCCTGAGCACTCCATGCACAACGTGACTTATTGTGGATGATGCATATAAAAATAAATCACTGTGTTTTGGAGTTATTTATATATTATAATACTTTTGCTGTTTTTCCCATCCACATATTTTCAAAAGCTAGAAAATGCTATCAAACAGGACATCTGTGTTCCATTTTTTTATTGCAGTTTTCTTTTTTATCAGGGCATGATATGTGGTTTTAATAGGGATGCTCTGATACTGCAAGCCTCTCCAATTAGAATTTTCTGTGTTATTTACACAGCATGTGATGCAAATTCAATTATCTGAGTAGTTCTTAACTGTAGTTTTGTAGTAATGTTGTATTTACTGTTTAATGTATAAAGGAAAATCACAAAAGTGGGGGGCTCAGGGTAGCACAGTGGCATTAAGCATGCAGATTCAGGAAGTAAGCACAAACTCAGGGGTGAGCCTGTAGCCAGGCAGTTAGGCTGGGGGAGTGTTGTCATGCAGTAAGGCATCCCAGTCCTTCCACCTGACGTGGGTTGGGTCATGGGCATTGCTGCCCATCGCAGCAGAAATCCCTACGGGTAAGCAAGGGGAACCTGCTTCCTCACAAGCTGGAAGCACATATGCCACACTGCTTCTGTTGGTGAGGTTAATTGAAAGCAGTTCGACATCAGGAAAGTTGATGAGCTCTCGAGGGGTGCAAAACACAGGGGAGAAATGATCCTTAGCCATGAGAGCTTCTATGACAAATTTAAAAATTGAAAACCAGTCACCAAGTTTTTCAGATTTATTAACTTAGTGTTAGGAGTTTTTTAGCGGAAGGGGACTTTTATGAGCTAGATAACAATTTCTTCCTTGCTTCATATTGGTCTTGTTGGTGGTAATAATATGTGAGAAGTATGGAAAAGGACAAGACCACCCACAAGCTACGTTGCTTTCTTAGCATTTTCAGTTTTAAAAGATATTTAAAATGATTCTATGCTTGTTTTTCTTAGTAAAGCAGGTAGCTAGTCATATGATTTTTAGATCAGGTGATTGCAAAAGTAGGGAAAGATAGCCACCATCTGCTTCTGTGCTTTCTGAGATTTTTATTGTCTCTGGAAAGAACCTCTCTGCAAGTAAGGGACTTACTCCTTTCAAATATTGATTTGTGGTTGTTGAAAGATAGGTAAGTAAGTTTTACCGAGTCCGAAGATTTTTGCTGCTGGTTTTAAAAGTTTTTGTATTGTAAAATAGAGCGTTTTTTGGCTTCACTTGCTACATGACAGTAGAGAGCATGGAGGAAACGGTTTGTAAACTCTTAAAGTTTTTAACTCATTTCATGCTACTTCTTTTCCTGAATTAAAATAATGTTTTGAAATCTGTATTTCAGTGTTTTATTTTAGAATTTGTGCGTGTGGTGTAGGGGTGGTAAGTGGCTCTGGTAGCTGAAACACTTCTTAAATGTGATGGGCCTGATTCTCAAATGGTGGCACAAGCTGCATCAACGGCAGCTTGCACCGAAAGCTGGTGCGCCGGGGTAGTGTTCTGGCACTAAAGTCCCACAGCTTGTGGCAAAGGTAGCAGTGCACCAAAGAGAAAACGCACCTGAGAGGTATGTCGCAAGCTGTGGGGTGGTCAGGTGGCACTTTTGGAAGGGTAGAAATACTTTGTAGGTGAATACACAAACACCAGATCAGTATGTACAACAGGTAAAATATAAACATGTACAATATAAAGCATTCCCTGGTGTCTAGCGGTCCCCCACCCCCAAATCCATATATATACAAAAGTCAACACTGACCTGGTGTTCAGTGTCCCCCCCATCCCCAAGCACCCTGTCCAACAATACCCAACAGTCCCTGGTGTCTGTGGGACCCCCACCCTGGCAGGTAGTGCCCCACTACCTCGCTCCCTCCATCCATTCCTGGAGCTGGTGACTGGCACAGTCCTCCACTCTCCAACACAGTTGGTGGCTGGCCGTGGTGGAGAGCACAGGACTGTGCTGATTGCCAGTTCCGAGATAGGATGTGGGAGCAGGATGGTGGGGCACTACCTGCCAAGGTGGTTGTTCCCTAGACACCAGGGATTATTGGGTATTATTGGACGGGGAGCTCAGGGACAGGGGGAACACTGTACACCAGGGCAGCATCGACTTTTTCATATATATGGGATCAGGGATGGGGAGGGGGTGACAGTTAACCACCAGGGAATGCTTTATATTTTACACATTATGGTGGATCGTTGATAGGGAGTGGGGCCACTAGACAGCAGGGAAGGGATATATAGAAACATAGAAACACAGACTTTGATGGCAGATAAGGACCACTTGGCCCACCCAGTCTGCCCATTTCCCTACCTTTTGGATCAGCTGCAGATCCTAGTTAACCAACAGCCTACTTCCTCCTACCCCCCCCACTAGAATTGCCATATGTCTGTCCCATGCATTCTTGAATTCCACCACTGTTTTTGACCCCACAGCCTCCTCTGGAAGGCTGTTATATGCCTCCACTACCCTCTCTGTAAAAAAATACTTCCTCACATTGCCCCTGAGCTGTCTCCCCAATCTTCAAATTGTGCCCCCTTGTTCTTGTACCTCTCTTTTTCCAAAAAATGCTACCCTCTTGGACTTTGTTGATTCCCTTGAGGTACTTGAATGTTTCTATCATGTCTCCCCTCTCCCTCCTTTCCTCTACGGCATAAATATTAAGCTCCTTAGTCTCTCTTCATATCTACACCATTTTAGTTGCCATCCTCTGGACTGCCTCCATTCTGTCTGTGTTTCTTGCGAAGATGGGGTCACCAGAACTGCACACAGTATTCCAGATTGGGTCTCACCAACTGTCTGTAACAACTTCCTGTTTTCTACTGGTGATGCCTCTCCCTTTGCATCCCCATATCCCCCCAGCCCTCCTTACCACCTTCTCACATTACTTTCCTACTTTTAGGTCATCTGATATGTCTACCTCCAGGTCCCGTTCCATTTTTGTTGTTGTTAGTACCTCCCCCCCATTGTGTACTCTTTCCCTGAGTTTTTGTTTCTCAGGTGCATTACTTTGCACTTCTTTGCATTGAATCTAAGCTGCCATACTTTTGACCATTCCTCTAACCTTGCCAAGTCCTTTCTCACCCTTTCCAACCCCCCTTGTGTATCAACCCTGTTGTAGATCTTTGTGTCATCTGCAAAGAGGCATACTTTTCCTTCCAGACCCTCTGCAATGTCATCTATAAAGACATTAAAGAGGACCAGTCCCAGTACTGAACCCTGAGGTACCCCGCTAGTAACCCCCATTCCGCGGAGTGGACTCTGTTTGCTATTACATTCTGTGTTCTGTTGTCTAGCCAATTTTTTACCCAGGTTACCACCCTGAGACCCACTCCCAGGCTGGCTAACTTGTTTATTAATCTTTTGTGTTGGACTGTGTCAAATGCCTTGCTAAAGTCTAGGTAGGCCACATTCACAGCTCTTCCCTGGTCTAGTATGTTGGTCACCTAGTCAAAGAAATCTATTAGATTCATCTGAGATGACCTCCCCGCTGTGAATCCATGCTGCCTTGGGTCCTGTGCCCACTGACCTCTAGGTACTCAACAATTCTTTCTTTCAGAAATGATTCCATAACCTACCCTACCACTGAGGTCAAACTACCAGGTCTGTAGTTTCCTGTCTCTGCCTTGCTCCCACTTTTGTGGAGTGGGATAACATCTGCCCTCCTCCAGTCCTCAGGTACCACACCATCCACCCATGATTTCTTAAAAAGGGTAGTCAGTGGTGTCACTTGTTCTCCCCTTAGATCTTTTAGAATTCTGGGGTGAATCCCATCAGGCCCCATTGCTTTGTCCACCTTGAGTTTTAGGAGTTTTTTCAGGACACTTTCTTCGGTGAATGAACTGGTATCAACCCCCCTATCCAGAGAAGTGCTTCTACTGTTTGGTTTAGCTACCTAACCTTCCTCTTCTTTTGTGAATACTGAGCAAAAGTATTCATTCAGGATCTGTGCCTATATATTTTACTTTTTACGGGGATTGGGTGGGGGTCACTGGACAAAGTTGTCCTGTTACAGTGTTGTTGTTGCATTAATCTTATAAGAGGTACAGAGTTAGAATTTACTTAAGTCTAAAAAGGATTTGGACAGTATGTTAAGATAGAATGATACACTGAGTAGCATACCTTTATTTCTCAGTACACAGTTACATGTTCCATAGGAAAAATAGCTGCGCCACAGTTTAAAAGTAGTTGCATGACTGGCTCTATGGCGTTGGGTGATGGGGATCATCCGGCATGCTGGCAACCCAGGACAACAGGAGTGGAGGCAGGCAGAGAGGGTTTGGAGCATCCGCTAGACACTGTCCCCCCCGGGGTGGTGGGTCAGAGCCTGCATTACTCTTGTGTGGCTCCTGGTGGCTAGTTGTGGTGACACACGTTGCAGCATGGGTGGCCATGCATCACAGGGTGTTTCTTCAGGATGCCGTGAGTGTGCAGCCATCTCGGGAGGGGGGTGGGCAGGGAAACAAAACAGGAAAGTGCCTGCCCACCACATAGCCCAGGAAGGCCCGTGCCAATCCCCCCATCTGCTCCAGGTGAATTTTCCATGCCTACGGGCAAGCACTCCCCTCCCTGATGTCCCATATGGGGGTGGGCCCCCTGCAAAGGGTTATGTCGGGCAAACTTGGGGCCATGGTAAGGGATGGCAGGATGGTGGTAGAGGTGACTGGTGGGATGTGGTGGTCCTAGGTGACTTGATGCAGTGGCCATCGAGGGGCCAGGGGTGCATAAACAAACAAAAAAAAAACTGTTGCATGGTTTGGATAGTTCCTTGTTTATGGCAGTTTTGAAAGCAACCAGTTTTGAAGTTTTTCTAACGCCTGGAGGGATGAGTTCCACTGCTTAGCGAGACAATAGTCTGAGGTCATCTTTCCATAGGTGTTCTGAATTTTTGGGACACTGACACTTCTGTTTTGATTCTTCTCAAGAATCTATGAGTCTATGAGTCACTGTTTTTGGGTCTTCATCCCCTGGGCTTTGATTATTTTCTTTGAAAGTCATACTCATTGACTGTTTTTGTCTCCATAGATTTAATGAATCCCAGGTCAGACTTCTGATCATCATGCAGTGGTGGGTGTCATAGGGACATAGCAAGATGAAGCGGGCAAGCTTATTGTTTTCCTGTCTCATCTTTTTATTAATATTTATCAAAATACAAACATCAGACACATCACACTACATTTACACATACCAGTATGAACAAAGACCTAAAGTAATCATAGCAGACAATACAGAAAAGAATAGTGCCCATTCCTAGAATGCTCCCATTAGCAGCCAAGTGACTTCCTACTTTCCGGGAAGCTTTCATTTAAAATCCTGCTGTGCAAAATAAATAAATAGAAAGAACTTGCATAAATTAACAAAAGATAAATAGGTACAATAGTACAAAGACAAAACACCAACAGTGAAGGACCAGTATTCCTAAAAATATACCAATTCATATTCTATTCCAAACTTCCAGAAGCAATCAACTGTATTTAACTGGGGTGCATGGGAGTCCCGCAAATGCTAGCCAAACCCTACGACCATGTGGGTCAGGTAGTCCACTTCTCCTGCAGGGGTCACCTCTGCTTATAAACTAGGGAGCTACAAAGTAGATCTGATGTCACTTACACTGTAAATTTGGGGGTATATCAGGTGGTATTATGCTTAATCCTTGGGGAGGCCAGGTGCCACTGCACCAGGGCACTGTGGGTTGAGCTGTTGGGTAAATCAGATAGCACTACTCTGAGGAACATTTGGGTCTACTAAATTATACCCTGCCACAGCAGGGCCACTACGGCCACTAGAGGGGTGTCAATATATTTCCCCAGCTATGGAGAAAGATTTCCTCTCTGTCATGCAGGGTATATGTTAACCTATTCAAGGCCAGTGTGTGCGACGCCAATTCCTTCCACTGACCCAATGTAGGCCTGACATGTGAAACCCATGTGTTCTGGATACGTTGTCAGGCTAACACCAACAAACCCTAACAGGTCTGGGGTAGGGCTCCCACCACTCATCACACATATCTTCCACCTCAAAGAGTAGGGAGAGCGACGTGTCCGGTATTTGCCAGGTAAAGATTCGGGTTATTTCCTGTGCAACTCAGGACAGAAAGGCCTCAGCTCTCTGTATTCCAAAAAGTATAGGATATACGTGCCAAGTGCACTGTTACAGAATCCACAGATAGGGGATACCATGGGATTAAATTTGTGGACTACAGCTGGTGGGCAATAAAGCTTATGTAGGAATTTAAATTATGATTTCTTGTAACTCCTCCAGATTGCCCAAGCCCATCTGGGTGCTCCAGCAGCGTGGCTCCATTTTCAGAAGCCACCGGCTGCATAACCAGAGTGGCAAAGCCCTGAACAGGCTCCCATCACTAGGATTACAGCTCATTCATGGATAAGACTGCTGGAGCTCGACCGGGTGCTCCAGCGGCGTGGCTCCATTTTCAGAAGCTGCCGCTTGCATAACCTCCATGAGGAAGCCATGAACAGGCTTCCACCACCAGGATTACAGCTCGTTCATGGATAAGACTGCCCGAGCCTGACTGGGCGCTCCAGCAGCGCAGCTCCATTTTCAGAAGCTGCCACCTGCATAACCTTCCATGGGGAAGCCCTGAACAGGCTCCCACCATCAGGATTGCAGCCCATTCATGGATAAGACTGCTGGAGCCTGTCCAGGTGCTCCAGCAGTGCAGCTCCATTTTCAGAAGCGGCTGCCTGCATAACATTTGTGGGGAAGCCCTGAACAGGATCCCACCACCAGGATTACAGCTCATTCGTGGATAAGACTTCCCAAGCCTGTCCGGGCACTCCAGCGGTGAGGCTCCATTTTCAGAAGCCGCCTCCTGCATAATCTATATGGGGAAGCCCTGAACAGGATCCCACCACCAGGATTACAGCCCATTCGTGGATAAGGTAAAGATCCTCCATGGTTCAATGCTGAAATTGCTTTGGACTTTGCTGCCTTCCCACCAACCCAGGATTGGTTGTCTTGTTTCCCTGGGGTCTCACCATTGGCCTGTGGTGCACTTGCCTGCAGCTGATTGGTGCTTTTTTTATCCTCCATCTTTGGGCTGTAACTCTGTACACTGTATATTGTGTCTCGGTAGTTTATGTGCCTAAACCAGTGACTGCAGGGCTCAGTCAAAAAGCATGTTAAAGGCTACATTTGAATGTATTTGATAGGGTAGATTTTAGTAAAGCATAAGTTTGTTGAGTAGGATTTAATCAGCAGCTACTGCTTGCAATACTATGCAAGTCAAAGTGTAGGATTTAATTTTAAATATATTTCTTGTTAAGTGGGATTGTATCAGCGGCTGCAGCTAGCCGTACTGTCTTAATTTAGTAAGCTCTAAAAAATTGAAACTCTCCTTGCTGTACTGTGTTTTTCTGCCTCCTTGACCCTGTCTCTCTATCCTCTCCCTTCTAGACTGCTTTTCCCCTTGGATGTGTAAAACATGCTGGCTGAAGACCAGCCCCCTTTCCTAACACCACCTCCCTTTACTTTGCTAATCCTCCCCAGACTTAATCCTTCCTTTGTCTTGCCTTCTGCCAACCCCACTGGCTGTCTGCCACTAGACCCCTGCCCCTCTGCATTGTAATTGTAATTTCTTCTTTTTTAACCAAGGCTCTCTCTTCCCTTCCCTCCCTAGACTGCCCAAGCCCATCTGGGTGCTCCAGCAGCATGGCTCCATTTTCAGAAGCTGCCATCTGCATAACCTTTGTGAGGAAGCTCTGAACAGGCCCTCACCACCAGGATTACAGCTCGTTCATAGATTCCCGCTGGAGCTACGTGACAGCTCCCCACCCACACGTGCTATCTAGGCTGTTTCTTATATAGGAGCTTGTGGTCACATGACCACACTATATTTACTAAGTGCCTAGTTTTTCATTGGCAAGCTATATGACTTTGCCACTAGAGGGCTTCTGTTGTCTGGTCCTCCTAATACAGTGACTTGCAGGCAAGCAAAACGACTTTGCCAAAAGTAGGCTTTACAATACCCAAGTCAGCCAGAAGCACTTTGCTATATACTCTGCCTGCTCCAAACTTCTCAGGAATTCAACAAACAGGCAACAAGATTGTGATTATGCCTCTTTAATGGACTTAAACTTTTAAAGTACTCAGGACATCACTGAAATTCCTCTTTCATTATACTTCAAAATGATCCCATCAGACGTTTTGATTCCTCAGGGCATTTTTTGGGCTGTACTGCTATCCCTCGCTGGACTAAATA
This sequence comes from Neoceratodus forsteri, assembly GCA_016271365.2. NCBI lineage: Eukaryota > Metazoa > Chordata > Ceratodontiformes > Ceratodontidae > Neoceratodus > Neoceratodus forsteri. The sequence goes on from CM057449.1 coordinate 745,567,693, forward strand.
ATGCTACTGCTTCCAAGCAGACTCACCATTCTGCTACCAGGACCATTCTGAATGCTTATGGTACCACAACCTCATCTTCTGATATGACTGCATCTGTCCATTGTACCATTAGTGAAGCTAACGGGACCTGGCCTCAATATGGTCAGTCGTATGGTCACCTTATGCTCTCTCTCATCCCTGGCCGCAATGCCATCCAAGGAACCACTAAGATACACCCATACAATACAAGACAGCAAACACTTAATGCTAGACTTCTGAAGGACCACATTAGACATTGAGGCAGTATAGCGCAGTGGTCTAAGGCTCTGAGCTGCAAATCTGGTGACATCCAGCAGACCAGACCTGGGTTTGAATCCCACAGCTTCCACTTGCATACTGTGTGACCCTGAGCAATTCACTTAACCTCCTTGTGCTCCCAGGTCGCTCCTGTAAAAAAGCTTTCAGCTTAGTGTGCTATACCTGGTTAAACAACCAAATAAAAAGACATCTTTTGGTAATACTTTTATTACTGTCAGGCAATATAAACCCTAACCCTAGTCCTCACCTTAAATCAAGCACTCAACCTGTAACTAGAGGTCTTACTCCTGCTTCAATAAACATCTGCAGTGTTCTCCAAAAAAATCGACAGACTAAATGTATGGGTCACAAGACACAACCCCGATGTGCTCTCAGTAGTAGAATCCTGGCTAAGTCCACTGATACCTGATGAAGCCGTATTATTACCTGGGTATACAATATTTAGACAGGATCGTCTTTCAAAGCAAGGTGGTGGGTGTGTGCTTTACATAAAAGATCTCTTACAGGCGCATATCCTTCCCCTCCCTAACAGTAGCAAAAAACTGTAAATACTCGCTGTCAAACTGCTACTAGGTGCACACAACAAGGCCCTTATTGTGCATTCAGTCTATAGTCCACCCAAGCAGACTGCAGCAGGTACCGAAGCCCTGATGGATTGCTTAAGTACACAGAGCCTAAATACAGAAATAGTTTTGCTAAGTGACTTTAACATCAACTGGCTCTCCTCTACCCCTGCCTATGTCAATGTTGCCTTTTCAGCAGTTCACTTCTCCCAAATGGTTAAGGAACCAATAAGACCTAACTAGAAAACTTGATCTGGTACCTTACTGGACTGGGTGCTCTCAAATTGCCCCAAACACATCACTAATACCATGGTCCTCCCTGACATTATGAGTGACCACTCCCCTGTTAACTAGTATTGGTCCAATAAATTCTGTAAACCACCTGCCAGAATGTTAACCAACTAGGTGCTTCTCAGAGGGCACCTTGAACTACTAAAATCCGACCTGAAGCTCCAAGACTGGTCGAACCTATATGCCACAAGTGATGTGAACATTGTTCTGGAGCATTTCATTAGCAAATTGAATGCAGTCTGCAATAAGCTTGCACCCATAAGAATGAGAAAGATCAAAGGAACCTACAATCCATGGATCACACCCGACCTAATTGAAACTACTCAAATCAAGAGACCAACTCTGGTACAAGTCGTGGGCCCATGGGACCCAAGCCAGCATTCATAGCTATAAGAAAGCCAGAATGACTGTACGAGAGCAATTTGTACTGTCAAAAGTAACTACTGCAAGGATGCTCTCGCCAGATCCTGGAACAATAATTAAATCATTCTGGTCCAGCCTTAAAGACATCACAGGGAAAGTCCAAAAAACTGCCTCAACAATGCTTAGCATCTAAGGTACCCTGACACTGGATTCACAAATCATAACAAATGCTTTTAACAATGCATTTATGGACCTGAGTAGTGTCCTCCCAGCCGACTTTTTAGATCCTACCACTGTAAGTGACAAATTAGAAAACCATGAAAAAAACTCTGGGCATCCATTGTTCTTTTTCAAGTCAGTATCAAAAGTAGAATCCAGAAAATATCTTGAAAATGTTCTAGGGAAGTCAAGATATAGTGGAGATGGACCTCAAATTCATATACCTGTCCTTGGAGGAAATCCCAGAACCCCTGACCAAGATAATCAACTTGTATCTCTGCCACTCACAATTTCCCCAAAGGTGGAGATTAGCAACTGTAACACCAGTGCACAAAAATGGTAACCGGACTCAGCACATTAACTATAGACCAATCTTCATCCTCCTTCCACTCTCTAAGGTGCTTGAACAAATAGTGATGGACCAACTGGTTGAGTACCTGGACCACTATAATCTCCTAAGTTCCCAGCAACATGGGTTTAGGAGTGGGCACAGTACAGTCCCAGCCTTTTTGGAGTTCACCAGCTACATTCACCAAGTTCTTGATCAAGGGCACCTGGTAGGGGCTACGTTTATAGACTTATCCAAGGCCTTTGCCACAGTGAATCATACCCTTCTTCTTGATCAGCTCACTATCATCAGGCTTTCTACAGAGGCCACGAGATCATTCAGCAGCTACCTTAGTAACAGATCACAACAAGTAAGGATTGGAGATGTCCTTTCTGAATCCAGACCTGTCTGTTCAGGTGTTCCACAAGAGTCCATCCTGGGTCTGCTCCTATTCAGCATATTCATTAAAAAACTCCCTGACTCCAGCCTTGGTCATACACTCCTGTACGCAGACGATGCGATTATATATACCAGAAACCCTCACCCTGAACATCTGGAGGAGGCTCTACATTTAGGATTTGCTTCTGCTGAAAAATGGTTTGGGGATCACAAACTCGTGATGAATTATAAAAGAAACCAAGACCATGTTGTACACCAACTCCCTAAGCAAATACAAAATCTTCCCATTAATTATTAAGAACAGCAAGGTCTCTTCCCCCGATCTTGTCCAGCACTTCAAATATCTGGGTATCGCTATTGACTCCACCCTTTCATGTGCCACATACATTGACAATATTGCTAAAACAATTAATGTGAGAATTGGAATGCACTATCGGCATAAACATTGTCTTACACATGATGCTCTGAGCCTGGCTGTACACAACTCAGTGTTAGCACGAATTGATTATGGAGTGGTTGTATATGGGTCAGCCACTGACACTGCCCTCCGACACCTCTCAACGGCCTTGAACAAGGCTTGTCGATGTCTCACCAGTGCTGTGCGACTAACACGCACACATATGTGATTTTTATGCACAAACAAACTGTCTTCAATTAAGGGACAGAATCTGCTGCCAAACTTATCTGATAGCAAAGAAGATCTGTCTTGAAATGCTGTCCATAGGGGTTCAGAGCCTACTAACCTTTTATCAACCCTCTTGAAATACTAGAAGCTCTAACAATCAAGTTTTAATGTCCACAGATGCTGCATGGCTCTTCCACAATGTGCTTTTGTACACTGTTCTCCGCTTTGGATGAACTCCCTTCAACCTGAGTTAGCTACTGCTACTACAATAGGTCCCTTTAAGCTCAAACTGTGACAACACCTTGTTACCAGTAGCACTTGTGAGTGCTACCGCTAAGACCTCTGTGATTTCAGTAACAACCTGTACTTAGCTTGCACCACCTTGCCATTCACTATTGCTGCAGGCCAATTCTAATACTTACTTCTTCCTTCCCTTCTACTTCCTTACCCCACCATTTCGCAGTACCTCACCCTACACCCCCTTCTTCCTCCCTGTCACCCTATCATCCTCTACTCTCATCCTTGGCAAGACCTTCCAAGCTTGTACCTAACTCTCTGCTTCTTCTGGTCCACTTGTTTTAGTCTAGTTCTATCTGACTATGGTATATATTGTACCTGACGACATTTTTTATGTAACTCATTTGTAATTTCTAGAATATAGATGCCTGTAATTTACATTGTATTATAGATCTGTAGCAATGACTTGTCTGTACACATTGTATTTGTCTCTTGACGTGGAACCTATGTAAAGAGCTTCTGCTCAATGGTATGAATACAAGATTTCAATAAATAAATAATAAATTGTAACTAGTACCGATTAGAAGTCCCATATGCAATTTGAGCACCACAGTCCAGTTCTCATCTGAAATAGTCACCCCTAAATCCTGTTCCCATGGCTCTTTAACATTTGCTGACAGGTTCAGAAATGTAACTCTATCTTGGTGTGCCATTTGTGCTATTAAGCCTTTTGGGGAGGTACGAGCGTGGAACACTGCCTGCTGCAGTGAGTGCAGGGTGGACAGATCTATCAGGTCTCTATTTCTACTCTACTCAAAGGCAGGTACTTGAAAATATTTATACCTATAGGCTGATGGGATTCCAAATTGTTCCCCAAGTTCTGCAAGAGTTACTCCCTGCACTAGTATATAAGTCTCCCCCACAACGGACTTCCCACTGATCCCAAAGTTGAAACCCAGGATCTTGTAGCCCTGGCAGAAATGAAGGATTTCCAGCAACAGGGACTAAGAGCATCAGATCTCTCCCCACACCTTATTATTTCTGGATGTGTTCCCAGGCCTTCAAGGTTAGTTCCACCATGGGGTTTCTGTCCTTAATATGCATATATGCCTTTTTACCTCCGGGATCCAAATAGGGTGCCTGCTTAGCTGATGCTCACTCCCCCTCCAAATCCACCCAGCAGGCCTCTTTCGCTAGGGTGACCCAATCCTGAATGTATCTGACCTGAATAGAAAGGAAGTACCCTTTTAGATCAGGGAAGTTCAATCACCCTTTAGCTATGCTTTGCTTTAGCCATAGGCTCATCCTGGGCCACTTATTTTGCCAAATTACTGGCTAAATTCTCTTTCCAGCCTCTTACTATTCCCCCCCCCCATGAGCCTCATTGGTAGCATCTGCAAAACATAGAAGCTGGGAGGCAATACATTCATTCTGACAATATTGATCTGGCTCATCCTAGATATGAGCAAGGCCCTCCACTTCTCCAGATCTGCCGATATGTCCCACACTAAGGGTCTATAATTTAAAGTGTAAAACTGAGCCATGTCCCTTCCCACCTTAAAGCCCAAATTCAGGCTGACCTTGGTAGGGGGGACAATCATGGAAGCACTACTGAAGGAGAGATTGGTGGAACATCTGGTTGCCAATGGACTACAGGACCCAGGGCAGCATGGTTTCACTGGGGGGAATCATGCCAGACCAACCTCATTGAAGTTTTTGACTGGGTGACAAGAGAGATGGATCAGGGGAGGGCAGTGGACGTGGCATATCTGGACTTCAGCAAGGCCTTTGACACTGTGCCTCATAGAAGGCTATTAAACAAACTGGGGAATATGGGAGTGGGCAGGACAGTAGTGCGGTGGGTAGGTAATTGGCTGGGTGCCAGGACACAGATGGTGGTCGTAAATGGCTGTCACTCCACAGAGGAAAGAGCGACTAGTGGAGTACCACAGGGATCAGTGCTGGGACCAGTTCTATTCAACGTCTTCATCAGCGACATTGCATAGGACCTAGAAGGAAGAATGTCCCTGTTCACTTATGACATGAAGCTCTGTAACAGAGTTGACATGCCAGAGGGTGTAGACAGAATGAGGAGAAACCTGCAGAAGCTTGAAGAATGGTCAGGGGTTTGGCAGTTTAAATTTACTGCAAAGAAGTGCAAGATAATGCATATGGGGCACAAAAACCCAGGAACAACATATCAGTTGGAGGGGGTGAGGATATAGCACGCACCAAGCAGGAAATGGACCTTGGGTTATCATCTCCGATGACCTCAAGGTAGGGAAACAGTGCGACAAGGCAGCAGGTAAAGCAAATAGGATGCTGGGTTGCATAGGCAGTGGCATCACCAGCAGGGAAAGGGAGGTCATAATTCCACTATACATGACACTAGTGAGGCCCCACCTGGAGTACAGTGTACAGTTCTGGAGACCTTACCTATATAAGGACATCGACAGGGTAGAGAAGGTTCAGAAGAGGGCAGCAAAGATGGTACAGGTATTGCATCACAAGTCCTATGAGGACAGGATGAAGAACTTGAATATGTACTCCTTGGAGGAGAGGAGGGAGACAGTGGATATGATAGAGGCATACAAGTACCATACAGGGAGGAACAGGGTGCAGGAATACACTAGTTGCCAGCAAAAAAGATGTTCCAGGACTAGAGGGAATGGGATGAAGTTGGAGGGAGGGTGATTCAGAGGAAACGTGAGGAAGAATTTCTTCACAGAAAGGGTGGTGGACAAGTGGAACACCCTGCCAGAGGAAATGGTGGTGGCTGAAACAATCATCAGATTTAAGAATGCATGGGATAGACATAAGGGAATTCTGGAGGTCAGGGGTAAGGGGCAACAGACTTCTAGAAAAACATAAAGTGAACTTACAGGCTTAAATGGGCAGACTGGGTGGGTCATACGCCCTTATCTGATGACAATGTCTATGTATCTATGTGTCTATTTAAATACATAAACCAGCTCCCCACCTCTTTAAACCCCCATGTATTGTGAGGTCCCTCTCCTCCCCTTTTAGATAGTCTGAGCAGCTCTGATTTGAACACATTTAATTTATACCCAGAGAAGGCTGCAAAGTCCCTCACAACCTCCGATAAGACCAGAATCGAGGTCTCCGGTTCTGTGACATATAACAACAAGTCATCAGTACATAAGGTTATCTTGTATCGAAAGCCTGATCTACTTTCTACCCCCCTAATCCTCTACTTCTCTCTAATCTGAATATACAATGGCTAAATGGCCAGCACAAGGAGAAGCAGAGAGAGGGGGCACCCCTGTCTCATCCCTCCCCAGAGGTCAAATTCCCCAGACCTCTCACCATTCACCAGGATCTGTGCTCAAGGCCCCTAATACATTAGTTGTACCATGTCTATGTATGGATCTTCCAGCCCAAATCTCCTGAGCGTCTCAAACATAAAGTGTCACTCTACGCAGTCAAAGGCTTTCTCGGTGTCCATGGACAGCACCACCACTTGCCCAGGATGCTGAGCACCCCAGTGTATCACATTAAGGAGCCGCCGCATGTTGTGGTGTGTTAACCATCCTTTAACAAAACCGGTTTGATCTGGGTGAACCAGCAATGGGAGAAAGGTCCCCAGCCTCCTGGCAAGAACCTTTGCATAGAGTTTTAGATCACAATTCAGGAGTGAGATGGGCCAGTAAGATGCACACTCCAGAGTGTCTATACCAGGCTTTGACAAAACACAAACCAGGGCTTTTAGACATGAGACAGGCATCCCTCCATCCCAGACCTCCTTCTCCAACATTGCTGCCATTGGGTCATCCAGGTCTTTTTTTAACTCTTTATAAGAAAACCCCAGGTCCTGAAGATTCTCCTGACATAACAAAATGGTTTAAAACACAAGGGTTGAAACTAGTCCACTTAAATATATGTAGTCTACTTCCAAAAAAACATGAACTAGAAGCCTGGATTTCAACGTATGATCCAGATATTATGATGGTTACCGAGTCTTGGTTAAATCCTAGAAATAATGATAAATTACTACAGATTGAAGGCTATATCTTTAATAGGAGGGACAGACTTGACAAAAAGGGGGTGGAATAATAATATATTTAAAGGTACAACTGGCAGTCAAGGAAGTAGAAACAAAGGATTTAAAATCTGGTTGTGAGAATCTGTTTGTTCAGTTTGTTCTACGTAGCACAAAGAAATTACTGGTAGAATGCATCTATATGTAACCCCCCCTGCAAATGGGGGTTCCCAAAAGCCTTCCAGGAGCGTGCCTGAATGCTCAAGTCTGGGCGGTGTTCGGTATCTGAGCTGTTTAAATGTGGTTCCAAGTGAGTGCTATTTGAGCCTCCACGTACTGTCTCTTTAAGAGCTGTCTGCTTGCAGACTTAATTAGTTTGTATGGGGGACTGTGTATTTAATGCTCGAACTTACCCAAGCTGCTGCCAATTCGCTCTGTTTCTGCCATCGCTACATGTGCAGAGGGAGCCTTGTTGAAAGATATAACTATTTGCCAGAAATCATTTGGAGTGACTGAGAAAATGTAGTTTGTCTAATCTGTCTTCATTTCCGCATGAACTGTTTCAGTGTAGCTCTTTCATTTTGGCCCTGAACTGCTGAAATGGACCAATCAATGGGGAGGGGTTTCCTTAAAATGGAGCCTGTGGACGAATTGGAACTTAGACTCTCAATTTTGAGTCAGCCACAAGGGGATTGTAAGGGCAGTGACCCTGGGAAATGTAGTTTTGACCCTGGTGCCTTTTTTCACCAACAGAGGGAGTCTTATTCTGAGTGACAGCCGAACCAGCCAACAGAATGGTGTGGAGCTAAGGGAAATGCCCTGCTCTGTGACTGGAAAGATCAGATCAGTTGTGACAGTGAAGAGAGAAGGAGCTCTGTGCTTCTGCGGTGTAAAGTTTTGTGCGGGAAGCGCGTGTGAGACCCTGAGGTTCGGCCTGCAGCCATTGTAAGCGCAAGTTCGGACTGAATCCGACTTGTGAGGAGAAAGAAGGAAGTCTGAAAGGTAGAAACCAGGCTAACCCTGTAGAAGACTGGAGAAATTGCTGAATCGTACTCGGTCTGTCAGGAACTGAAGCTGCTTTGTGTGCTCCCGGGTATTTTGCAATAATTGTGATCGGGATCTAGGAGCAGCCTGCCTGGTAGAGTACCTTCCTTTTACATATGAATGTGCGTAGTGCTTGTGGGGAATCGCTATTTCGAATCCCCTGTGTTGTGCGGTGAAGCTGGAAGCAAACCCCAGCTTGTCTCGGACTAAATCCGTTTGCTATCTACTGCAGTGGGGTCCGGTTACAAGCACCTTGTCTCCATGCCCTGTTGTTCTAGCAACCCAGAAGAACATCCACCATCCGGTTCTTAGCTTGGGTATTGTGAGTACAAATCAGGGTATTCCCCTGCAGCTTGTTTTCAATTACAAGTGTGCCATCTAATTATTGTTCTTTCACTTCTTCGTGGACTGAGCCATCCAGCTCCGGATTACAATTGGGTGTTGTGCATATATTTTCTTCTATGGGGCCCTGTCCATCTGCACCTGCCGGCCAACCCCAGGCAATGGACCTGGCTAGCTCCCTCCAACCTGGGTACCCAGAGTGTGACTTTTCAGGCCCTGTATGTGTGCACAGTACTGTGATTTAATTCTGCCAATTAATCTGATCTCCCCCTCCCATGTTTTATTCCCCCTAAATAAACCAGATTTGATGTTGTTAAACTTTAAACTGTCTGAAGTGTCTGTACCTACATATCAAGCATTGTATTGGTTTGTTTATGTTGATTAACTTTATTTTACAGGGGGTCCCCAGAGACGAACCTCAGAATCAGTCTCGAGGGTAAGTGGTACTTTATGAATGAACAGTGTGTACATGTGGGGTATTGGGACTGTAACTTCTGTGCATTGTGTGAGCTACTAGAGGGAATAAAAGGGGGTCTCAGTGTCCCAGAGGTCTGTGACCAAGCTAGTCTAACCACTATAAACCCTGACCTCTGGGTGGAGGCACCCGCCATAGAACCTAGGCCCCTCAACCTGTCAGTAGTCAAGCAGGCAGGGGTAGTTGCCCTTGGGATAGCACCACCTGGGGGTTACATCTTGGAGGCTCACTGCTGGGATTTTGTGCCCTCTAGTGGCCACATTTATGAGCCACTGTTAAAAAAAATAAATGGGTACCCCGACAGAAGTGGCTGTGCACCGGTTGGTGAAGTGGTGTACTGGGGAGGAGATCGACCCCCAAAACGCTATGCTTATCCTGGACATCCCCCTTGGTATCAATACGGACACTGTACAGGGAGTACTTTCCAAGGTGGAAGGTTTACAAAATCCTGTGGTGGTGGGTCGACATGCTGATCTGCTCACCCACACTTTCATGGCCCTAGTAGAGTATAAGAACCCCATAGATAGCTCCAATGTGCCACAGACTATTACCCCAGAGGGAGCCCTCACTGCCTGGAGAGTGATAACTAAGGACAGTAGAGACCCGGTGGGGGAATGAGTCCCCCCACTACCTGAAACTTTTGAGTAGAAATTTGCTAAATTGTTGCTGGAGAAGGGAAAACTGTGGAAGATTTAAAGAAACTATTATTGTCCCCTGAAAACGTTCCTCCACCAACACCCTCTCCCCCTCCAGCACCCGTTATTGCCCCTCCTTCTGTGCCAGTGCTAGCCCCTATGTCTGTACCTTCCAATAGTCACGACTCTTACCGCAGGTTGAAAATTTTCTCCGGCACCCTCCCCACCCCACAAGGGAGGATGACTGGGAGACCTGGATAGACTATGTTGCCCCTCAAATGCTAGAATGGAAATGATCGGAAGCAGAAAAGTGAAAGAGGTTAAGTGAGAGTCTCCGAGATCCTGCCCTGGATACCGTCTGTGCCAAATGGGCCAGTAACCCTGAAGCAACTGCACAAGACTATCTTGAGGCCTTGGAGAATGTGTATGGGAGCCCAGATTCCGATGAGGACCTGTGGTGGACAGTATGAAATGCACAACAGTACCAAGGGGAGTTGTTGTCTGTGTATGTATCTTGGCTGGAAAAATTGTTGCAAGAATGGCTCAGAAAGGGTAGTTTGCCAATGATTGAATTGGACCGAACCAGGCTAGACAGGATCCTTAAGTCTGCCCCCTTCTCAGAACTGCTGTTGCTTCAGTTATGCCTGGCCAATCGACTGGAATCCCCACCCTCCTATTATGAGCTAATGAGAGAAATTCAAGGGGTTGAGAAAAGGCGACCCCGGGAGGGACTTGCATGAATAGCTGCTGCTACGACCCGAGTGACTGAGGGTGACCCGTCAAGTGAAGTTCAGGGGCAGAGGCTGGCAGTTAATGAGTGCTCTGAGAAGGAAAAGGGTGTGCCACCATGGGATGAACTGCTGAGAGAGTTCAGGGAAATAAAAAACAGTCTCTTTATGAAGGCTGCTCCTGCAAGTACAGGCCCCGACCCTCATCTGACTGCATCTGCTATGGGGGTGGGGGTACCCACCCATGCATCTCCTGCTGACAACAGCTCAAAACTCGATGTCTTGACCATGGAAGTGGGGAAATTGATGAGATGTCTCCAAATGCTTATCACGCCACAGACAGAGATGGCACCAAGGTTTTCTGTTGTAAGTACCACTTCCCCGGCTCCCAGTGTGATGCCTCGGCCAGCTCAATCTCTGGAAGGTATGTTTTGCTATAATTGTGGGAAGGATGGGCACATGAAGAGAGAATGCACTCCCCAAAAGACACAGATAAAATTGTATACAGGCTACAAGGAGAGCTTCAGAGGACAAATCAGTGGTTGAGAGGTACACAAAATGATCGCAGTGAGGATCCCAAAAATGCTAACTCATGTCCCTTTGTGGCAAGGTCAGTTGCCCAGACCCCCACTACTGTCTCTCTCCAGACTGGTCCAGAATAGTGGGTCCCTCCATGGAGACCACTGTAAAGGTGAATGGAGTGTCTACAAGAGCTGTATTAGACACTGGCTCCCAAGTGACAATTATGTTCCAAGACTGGTATCAGAAGCATTTGTCTGATGTGCCCTTACAACCGTTGGAGGGGCTGCATGTCTGGGGGTTAAGTGAGAAGGCCTACTCCTACTCTGGGTATATCCGAATTTGGCTGTCTTTTCCAACCTCCGTGGCTGGAGTGGCAGAGCAAGTAGAGACCCTGGCATTAGTGTGTCCCCCTACTGGACTGTATGATGCGATTCCTCTACTAATTGGGCCGAATGCGCATATGTTTGGATGGTTAGTGCAGTTGTGTTATGAGAAATAAGGGTGAAGAACCGGGTAGAGCTTTGAGAATTCCGGCCTTGATCAAGAAGGCCTATGAGGCACAGAGAGATGCTGAAAAAGTGGACTCAGAGGAACCAGTTGGAATTGTTGGGAAGAAGGATCCTGAGTCTCTGATCCTGGTGCCAAATGCCCAATGTAGCCTACAGGGGGAAGTCTGTATCAGAAAGGATGTCAAGAATAAAATCCTCATGCTGGATGCATCAGGCGATGGGAAATTGCCGGAAGGACTGCTGGTCAAGCCAAGTATTTTGCCTGCCAGAGCCCATGCTTATGCCAGAAGGGTAATGGTCCAAGTTCATAATGTGTCTGATAGAGAGATTTGAGTAAATAGAGGTTGCACCCTGGCTAATGTACATTGTATGGCTACTGCAGTGCTACCCAGTAACAAGAGATCAGGAAAAAGCAATAGAATAACGCCTGACTTGTTTGATTTCGGTGACTCCCCGTTGCCGGCTGAATGGAAAGTGAGGATCAGTGAGAAGCTTGCCCAGAGAGACCAGGTGTTTTCTTTAAAGGAATGGGACGTAAGATGTGTGCAAGGAGCTGAGCACCACATCCGGCTGCATGATGAAAGGCTATTTCGTGAGAGATCTCGACACCTGGCCCCTGCTGACATAGATGATGTGAGACGGCATCTGCAAGAGATGCTAGCTGCTGGTGTAATACAAGAATCCAGAAGCTTCTATGCTTCCCCCATTGTGGTAGTGAGAAAAAAGAATGGGACAGTAAGGATGTGCATGGATTATCGCACTTTAAACCGGCGGACTATCCCTGATCAGTATACAATGCCCCGCATTCAGGATGCTTTGGACTGCCTGAACAGTAGCAAGTGGTTCTCTGTGCTGGATCTTCACAGTGGGTACTACCAGATCCCGATGGCCCCAGAAGACCGTGAGAAGACAATCTTTATCTGTCCGCTTGGCTTCTATGAATTCATGAGGATGCCTCAAGGGATTTCAGGTGCCCCAGCCATTTTTCAATGATTGATGGAGCGTGCAGTGGGGGACATGAACTTATTAGAGTGCCTGGTATACCTAGATGATGTTATTGTGTTTGGCAGCTCACTGGGAGAACACGAGAGCAGATTATTCAAGGTGTTGGACCGACTGGAAGACTGGTCTGAAACTGCCCATGAATAAATGTCAGTTCTTCCAAACCTCTGTAAAGTATGTGGGGCATATAGTCTCCATCGAGGGAATAGAGACCGACCCAAGAAAAGTTGAGGTCTTGACCACCTGGCCACAGCCCCACAATCTAAAAGAACTGCAAAGATTCCTGGGATTCTGTGGCTACTATCGCAGTTTCATCAAGGACTATTCAAGAGTGATCCGTCCTTTACTTAATCTTACTCAAGGTTACCCTCCTACCCACAAAAAATACAAGAGGTTAACTCCCCCGGAGACTGAGAGACTGTATTTCCATCCTAATGAAGTTTTTGGGGCACGATGGACACCCGATTGTGAAGCTGCTTTTCATGAGATTATATATCAACTTACCCATGCTCCTGTCCTGGCCTATGCAGATCCAGTAAAACCCTATGTCCTACACACTGATGCTAGTTTGCAAGGTTTGGGGGTTGCATTGTACCAGGAGCATGAGAATGGCCTGAGATCAGTGGCCTTTGCCAGCAGAAGCCTGACCCCTTCTGAAAAGAACTATCCAGTACATAAGTTAGAGTTCCTTGCTTTGAAGTGGGCCATTGTTGACCAATTCCACGAGTACTTGTATGGGGCTAAGATACTAGTAAAAACTGACAATAATCCTTTGACTTATGTGCAGACTTCAGCTAAGTTGGATGCTACTGGCCACAGGTGGCTCTCTGCACTATTTACATATGATTATGCTGTTGAATACAGAGCAGGCCTGAACCATATAGATGCTGATGCTCTCTCCCAGAGGCCTGTTTCTCAAAATGACTGGGTCAGACTGTCAGAACCTGATATTCGAGCACTCTGCCAGAAGTTTGACCGAGAGGAGCAAGTGGTCCCAGACCCAGTGAACTGTATGGTGGATTGTTTGGGACCCTCTGAGAATTGCATACCTGCTGATTTTTGCCATTTTTCTGCAATAGACATTGGTGCTCTGCCTCAGCTGGACAATGACAGTATTCAGCGGGCTCAATCCCGAGATCCCATAATCAAATCAGCTCAGTCAAACCCTCTACGCAGGGAAAGATGTATCCAAGTTACGCTCCACTGATTTGAAAACTGCATTGTTATACAAGGAAGGTCCTAAGTTGAAACTGATTAATAGACTGTTATACAGAGAAACATTAGACAGAGGGGGAAAAATAGATAAACAGCTAGTTTTGCCTACTGCCTTTCGAGACTTGGTGCTGAGGTCTCTACACAACCACATGGGGCACATTGGCATAGACAGAACACTTGACTTCGTAAGATCCAGATTCTATTGGCCTAAGATGGGGGCTGATGTTGAACAACACATCTGAACTTGTAGTCACTGTCTACAGAGGAAAGCTTTGCCCCAGAGGGCTGCCCCCTAGTTAACATCACCACCAGTGCCCCCATGGAACTGGTCTGTATTGACTTTCTGAGTCTGGAGCCAGATCAAAGAAATATCAGTAATGTGCTGGTGGTCACTGACCATTTTACGAGTTATGCCCAAGCTTTCCCCACCAAGGACCAGAAGGCATCCACTGTGGCCAAACTACTTATAGAAAACTTTTTTGTTCACTATGGGGTGCCACAAAGAATCCATTCTGATTAAGGGAGGGACTTTGAGAGTCGTCTGATCAAAGAGATGCTTTCTCTGTGGGGAGTGAGAAGTCCAGAACCACCCCTTACCACCCCCAGGGAGACCCACAGACTGAACGGTTCAACCACACTTTGCTAGATATGGTAGGCACCCTTCACCCAAAGGACAAGCCTAGATGGAGCCAACAGATTAGCACCCTGGTGCATGCCTACAATTGCACAAAAAGTGATGCCACTGGGTTCTCCCCCTATTGCCTGATGTTCAAAAGAGAAGCCCGACTACCGGTAGATGTTTGTTTTGGAGTTTCTCCTGATGGTGTTTGAGCTGATAACCATTTACAGTATGTGCAAAAGTTAAAGGCCCAACTAAATCAGGCATCCCAACTGGCTCAAACCATGGCTGCCAAAAGAAATCTGGCCAACAAGGAAAGGTATGATAAAAAAGTGAAAGCACTGGAACTCCAGGAGGGAGATCGGGTGTTGCTAAGAAATCTGGGACTGCATGGCAAACACAAGATTGCTGATAGGTGGCACCATCTCCCCCACATTGTGGTAGGCAAACTAAATGATCTGCCAGTGTACAAAGTAAGGCCGGAGAATAACTCAAAAGATGTGAAAACAATGCATAGAAATCATTTACTACCCATTGGACAAATCTTGATTGAGTCTGATCCCCCAGAAAATGCCCCCTCTGGACCAGTGACTAGATCTACTGCTAAGCAAAAATCAAGAAAGCCTGCACCTACAGAAGCTGAGTTAAAGTGTTCCCTTCCACAAGTCCCAGTTGAACATGACTGTCAGTCCATGTCAGAGGAAAGTGAGTGTGGCTTTGAATACTACCCTTCTTACGAACTGAGTCAATTGTTTCGGGGCAATCCCCTAGTCAATCCTGGAGATGAAGCTGGGCCTTCTGGACTGTCTAAGCCCCCAGCTTTGTCCCTGGAGCCAATGCTCCCACAAAGTGAAGTGCAAAGCATCAAGTCAGATGATATGGAATCATTGTGTATGGTTGAACTGTTCGAGCTTTCAGAGGAGGAAAATGATGGACTGGGACAAACTGGTGATATACCAGAACAAGAAGAATGTGTTGAGTGCCCTGATAGTTCACTGCCGGTGTCAGAAAACTCCCCATGTGAGCCAAGTGTTGTGGACTCTGAGATTGTAAATCATGAAGCTGAAAGTGTCCCAGGTTCTAGCCTCTCTACCCCCAGGGAGACTCCCCTGGCAAGTAAAGACAGTGTGAAAGTGAGTCTAACAGTGCAGAGACTGTAACAGTTCCCTCTAGAAAGACTGGTCAAGCTGTAAAGCCTGTAATGCGTTTAAGCTACGATTCTCCTGGGAGGCTTGTGGACTTGCCTCTCAATGTTGGCCATAAAGGAGTGTATGTGTCCCCGAGCTCATTGCCCAAACTAAACATCAGTGCTAACTCCAAGTTACTTGTGTTGCCCTCTAGGTATGGTGCCCCTGCCCCATCCAGCCCCAAGTTGGCTGATAGGAAAGGGCCCCCCCTCTTCAGGTTTCATGTACAATGTCTGAATAATACTGTGAAAAAAGTGATGTACTGAAAAGTTTCAGAAATGTGTTTCTGGTAAGGTGATATGTTGACTGATGATTACAGGTATAAGCTTAATGTGATATTGATGTAAATGTATATGGTTGTATTGAAATTTATGGGGGTACTTCCTTGACACAGATGCCAAGTTCTTCCAGGCCAGGAAGGGTGCAACCCCTCCCCGCAAATGGGGGTTCCCAAAAGTCTTCCAGGAGCTTGCCTGAATGCTCCAAGTCTGGCGGTGTTCGGTATCTGAGCAGTTTAAATGTGGTTCCAAGTGAGTGCTATTTGAGCCTCCACGTACTGTCTCTTGGGGCTGGATGGGGTAGGGGCACCATACCTATAGGGCAACACATGTAACATGGAGTTAGCACTGATGTTCAGTTTGGGCAATGAGCTCAGGGACACATACACTCCTTAATTAGTTTGTATGGGGGGACTATGTATTTAATGCTCGAATCCCACCTGAGCTGCTGCCAATTTGCTCCATTTCTGCAGTCGCTACATGTGCAGAGGGAGCCTTGTTGAAAGATATAACTGTTTGCCAGAAATCGTTTGGAGTGACTGAGAAAATGTAGTTTGTCTAACCTGTCTTCATTTCAACACAAACTGTTTCAGTGTAGCTCTTTCATTTTGGTCCTGAACTGCTGAAATGGACCAATCAATGGGGAGGGGTTCCTTAAAATGGAGCCTGTGGATGAATCGGAAATTTGGACTCTCAATTTTGAGCCAGTCACAAGGGGATTGTATGGGCAGTGACCCTGGAAAATGTAGTTTTGACCTTGGTGCCTTTTTTCACCAACAGAGGGAGTCTTATTGTGAGTGACAGCCAAACCAGCCAACAGAATGGTGTGGAGCTAAGGGAAATGCCCTGCTCTGTGACTGGAAAGATCAGATCAGTTGTGACAGTGAAGAGAGAAGGAGCTCTGCGCTTCTGCAGCGTAAAGTTTCAAGCGGGAAGCGCATGTGAGGCCCTGAGGTTCGGCCTGCAGCTGTTGTAAGCGCTAGTTCGGACTGAATATGACTTGTGAGGAGACAGAAGGAAGTCTGAAAGGTAGAAACCAGGCTAACCCTAGGCAATAGACATGGCTAGCCCCCCTAACCTGGGTACCCAGAGTGTGACTTTTCAGGCCCTGTATGTGTGCACAGTACTGTGATTTAATTCTGCCAATTAGCCTGATCTCCCCCTCTCATATTTTATTCCCCCTACATAAACCAGATTTGATGTTGTTAAACTTTAAACTGTCTGAAGTGTCAGTACCTACATATCAAGCATTGTATTGATTTGTGTATGTTGATTAACCTTATTTTACAGGGGGTCCCCAGAGACGAACCTCAGAATCAGTCTCGGGGGTAAGTGGTACTTTATGAATGAACAGTGTATACATGTGTGGTATTGGGACTGTAACTTCTGTGCATTGTGTGAGCCACTAGAGGGAATAAAAGGGGGTCTCATTGTCCCAGAGGTCTGTGACCAAGCTAGTCTAACCACTATAAACCCTGACCTCTGGGTGGAGGCACCCGCCATAGAACCTAGGCCTCTCAACCTGTCAGTAGTCAAACAGGCAGGGGTACTAGTCCTTGGGATAGTGCCACCTGGGGGTTACATATAACCCCCATAAAGCAAAGCTCCAAGGTTTAGGAGAACTGACAAATTTATTAGAAGGTCTCAAAATTATGGAATCATTTGTGATCGGTGACTTTAACTTAAACTGGTTAGAGCCTGAAGTTAGTGAAGACAAGAATTTATTACAAAAGGTTAAGTTAATTCAGTTGGGTCCAGAGGAAACAAGGTTAAATAATAGAACTGGGAACTGACATTACTTGATTGGACACTGGTAGGAAATGAAAGAAACAGTAAAGCTTCAGGGGTCTTACCAGATGCAATAAGCGTTCACCTACCAATATACTGCATATGGAGTAACAAAAGACCGAAAAGACAAGGACAAATAGTAGAGAACAAGGCACTAAATGATGTAAAAATATCCAATATAAAAGTGGACTTAAATAAAGTAGATTGGAAAGCCTTGGAAGAAACAAAGGATGTGGATGCTGCAGTAGACTTGTTTTTAAAAGTACTAAAATGTATTGTTAACAATAGGGCTCTGCTGAAAACGAAGAGAATAAAAAGAGCGAGTAATAAATGGATACATTCTAAGGTAATTAAACTCATTAAAGAAAGAGATGCAGCATGGGAATATTATAAGAATTCAAAACAAGAAAGGGACAGGATTCATTTCAGGCAATTAAGAAGTTAGTGTGAAAAAGAAATTAAAAGGACAAAAGATACATTTTGTAAAATGAACAACTGGAAAACTTTCAAGATAAAAAAAATTCTAGGAAGGATTGAATAACTTTTTAGCTCCAAAAAAGAAGATACTATAAATTGTTTAATTAAGGAGGATGGGGAGATAACTGACGATAAAGAAATAGCTAATTACGTAAATGATAATTTTACAGACCTGTGCAAATATTTGCATGATTCCAAAGAGGTTTCAAAACAAATTGATGAACAAACAACTGTAATTAGCCCTAAGTTTTATTTCAAATGGATTACGAAGCAGGAAGTATATAAACATTAAAAACAATGGATGAATCAAATGGATCAGGGCCAGACCTTGTTGAGGCAAACATTTTGAAACAGGCAACAGAGGAACTTGCTTACCCCTTACAATTAATCTATTACAGATCTTTAACTACTCATTCTGTGTCAGACATATGGAAGAAAGCATACAGGATTCCCATAACAAAGGGGGACAGTCCAACAACACAAGTAATTATGGGCCAATATCACTGTTGTCTTTTATAGGTAAGATCCCGGAGAGGCTGCTACATTCACAGATCTCAGAATATTTAGAAAAATATAATAAATTGACATCTGCACAGTATGGCTTCAGGAGGGGAGTATATCATAGCAAGTGCCTTGGTCAGGTTCACGAATGACCTGCAGGAAAATATGGAGGAAGGATTATATATGGGAGCGTGGTTCAAGGACCTGACCAAGGCGTTTGTCTTTGTGGATCACCCCCTGCTGGGAGAAAAGATATCAGACTTGGGCTTCAGGGAGCTGTGCTAAAGTGGATACATAGTTATCTAACAGGAAGGAAACAACAAGTCTGTGTAAATGGGACAACATCTCTTTATATAGTATACTAATGAACTCTTTGCAATATGTTCAAGATCTCAAATGGTGTTATATGTGTAACCCCCAGGGGGCGCTATCCTAAGGGCTACCACCCCTGCCTGTCTCAGCTGCGACAGGGTAAGGGGCCCAGATCCATTGACGGGTGCCTCCACCCAGAGGTCGGGGTTAAGACAGTCAAGGTTGACTCGGTCACAGCCCTCTGGGTTACTGCAACCCCCCTTTCTTTCCACTAGTGGCTCACACGGATTAATTACAATGCTCTCCCCCCGAACACTTACCCCCTGGCTCAAACCATCAGCTCACTCCGGAGACCCCCTGGAAAGTAAGGTACAGTTATCAAATATTCGCTGTGCAGTATATCCTCAGTAAGACACAAACCAGCCAGGGTACAGTTGCAAAACAAACAATCTGATTTATTTGAGGGGAGATAACAAGGACCGGGGGAAATCAGGGTGATTGACTTATCACTATTAAATATATTTAACTACCTATGGCTCTGTGCACAGGCCCAAACCTATCAGTCACTGTCTATGGGTACCCAAGCCCTAAGGGCTAGTTCCTCGATGCAGCTGGTTGGGGCCCTGACACAAGCGAGCATGTAATCCATGAGTAGGTCAGAGGGAGCAGAAAGCTCAATTAGTGCAGTTAGCAGTACAACAAAGTGATTTTTTGCCACTGTTCGTAAGCTTAACAGGGAGCTGCCCTGATCCAGTACTCACAACTCCAGCAGATAACCACTCCTTCACCACTTGCAGGGCTGAGCCTGAGCTTCAACGGCTTCTTCACACATTTATATGGAAAACAACAGAGGGTACCATACCAGGCAGCTGCTCCCTGAACTCGACTGAACTCACAGCTATGTGGGCGTTTCACTGCAGCTTCAACTTTCCTGACAGACCGAACGCGATTCAGCAGATTCTCCAGTCCTCTACAGGTTGAGCCTGGTAGGTAGCTGTGTTTATACACAGCCTCCTCTGACCGCACGCTGACGGATTTAGTCCGAAACTTTCTGGCTATGGGAAACGGCCGCCTAGGCCTCTCATGCGCTTCCCACGTGGACACTCAATGGCGCAGAAGCTCAGAGCTCCCTTCAGCTTCACAGTCACAATGTCTCTGCCCCTAGCAGCATGGGGCAATCCTCACAGCTCGGGCGCTACCCGATATCATAGGCTGGCTACACATGCCAGTCATTCTACTTTTGCTCTCAGTGGTGCAACAAAAGCGCCATAGCCCATAATGCCACTTCCCAGTATTACTAGTTGTATCTTCATTGGTCAGTCGACTCCCTAGGGCGTCCTCACGATTTGATTGGCCCACTTCAACAGTTCAGGACCAACATGGTGGGGCACAACAGAAACAGTCCAGGCTACAAGAAAACAGGTTAGAACAAACTGTATCTTCATTATCACTTTTAACAATTCCCAGCAAGTATTTACATCTTTATAATGTGCTCCCTCTGTGCAATCAGCAACAGCAAAAACAGAGCACTCAGGCAGCAGCTCAAGCGGGACTTGAGCAGGGAAACACACAGACCCGCCATTTGAACTAATTATCACCACAAGAGACAGCCCTTAAGGGGACAGTACACAGAGGCTCTAAAAGCACTCACAGCGTCGCCATTTAAAACAGCTTAAACGCCGAACGCCAACCACCAGGGGGAACACTTAGGCAGCTCCTAGGAGGTTTTTTAGGAATCCCCATTTGTAGGGGGGGTTACATATGCATATGATACCGTGTTATACATGGCTAATAAAGATATAAAGACACTAAAATTAAATCTTGAACAAGATTTTGAAAACATGGCCAACTTGCTACTGGAAAATAAACCTGTAATGAATAAAAAAACACAAAGGGTATGTTGTTTTGCTCTACCCATAAACAAAAAACCATGACAGAACCATTTGAGATCCTGATTGGGGAGGGAATGAAGTTAAATATAATGCCTGATTTTATATATTTGGGAGTTATCTTGGATAGTCAGCTAAATTTCAATACACATGTTGACAACTTAACAAAACAACTACACATGCAGTAAAGATTAAAGCTTTATACACAGTAAACAACTATCTTACAAGCGAAACTAGAAAACCTATAGCACAAGTCTGTCTCATCCCAATATTAGAATGTGGGAGTCTGGTTTGGGGAAGGGCATTTTAAAAAATTATACAAAAAAGAACCTGCTTGTTTAATACAGTATGCAGATTTGCATTAAGAGCCAAAAACAGAGAGCATCATTGCAATTTATACAGCAGACTAAACTGGTTATCTATTGTACAAAAAGATAGATTCCAAAAGGATTGTTTTGTGTTTAAAATAATACACTGTTCAACTAATAATCCCATGTCAACATTTTTTAAACAGAAACAATATACAAGAGTTCTACAGTCGCAAGACACAGTCACCTTAACAATACCCATGTGTAAAACAACAAAAAAACAAAAAGCTTCCAAGCAAACTGCCATTAAAATATGAAATGGTCTACCTGATCATCTATGAAAATTGCAAAATTGTCATAATTTTAAAATCCCTTTAAAAGAGCTATGTACAAAACAAATACAGTGCAAATGTACTTAATTTAGTTAGGTCTGGGACTTTAGCAATACGTAAAATTCTGACTTATTTGTTGACTGTCAATAATTGTTACTGTATTTATTAAGTTTTATGTAGTAGATAGGAATTTTAGTAATTGTGTTTAGAAAATTGTTTTTTTATTAGTTTAATACAGTTCTGTATATATACAAATGTCAGCTCTTCTTTTGTCTGTCATGTATTATGGCTTTTGTGATATACTATGATCATTTTATAATCTGGGTCAAGCCTGTACAAGGGCCATGTGGCGCAGTGCTTTTTACCTGGTTAACAAATTTTGAATAAATAAATAATATTCCATAACAAATTCATCTGGACATCTGGCATTCCCTTTTTTAATTGATCCAATTGCTCTCCCCAGCTCCTCTGCAGTCACCGTAGGGCCCCAGGCTTCCTGCTGCTGCTTGGTCAGCGTCAGAACGCGTATGCCATCTAGAAAAGCTGCGACCTGTTGCTCAGCCCCCTTACATTCTGTCTGGCGTAGTTTCTGATAAAGGCATGGAAAACCTCCCTGATTCTTTCCCCGCTGTTTTCTACCTTGCCTAAATTCTCCTTCGCAGCTGGGACGGCAGAGGACCCCTTTCTGGCCTGTGATAATCTCGTTAATAAGCCCCCTGATTTATCTCATTCCAAAGAAAGGGGGGTTACTAGTGGAGTACCTCAGGACTCAGTACTGGGTCCAGTCCTCTTTAACATCTTTATAGGTGACATTGCAGAGGGTCTGGAAGGAAAGGTATGCCTCTTTGTAGATGACACAAAGATCTGTAACAGAGTTGATACACAAGGGGGGGGGCTAGAAAAGATGAGAAGGGACTTGGCAAGGTTGGAGGAATGGTCAGACATATGGCAACTTAGATTTGATGCAAAGAAGAGCAAAGTAATGCACCTGGGAAACAAAAACCCAGGAGAAGAGTACACGATGGCAGGGGAGGTACTAACAACAACAATAATGAAAAGGGACCTGGGGGTAGTAAGCAATGTGAAAAGTCAGTAAGGAGAGCCGGGGGGATAATGGGATGCATAGGAAGGGGCATCACAAGTAGAAAAAGGAAAGTGGTTATCCCTCTGTACAGACAGTTGGTGAGACCCCATCTGGAGTACTGCATGCAGTTTTGGAGACCCCATCTACGCAAGGACATTGACAGGATGGAAGCTGTCCAGAGGAGGGCAACTAAAATGGTGCAGGGTCTGCATCAGAAACCATATAAAGAGAGACTGAGAGAGCGTAATATATATACCCTTGATGAAAGGAGGGACAGGGGGGACATGATAGAAACTTTCAAGTACCTCAAGAGAATCAACAAAGTCCAGGAGGGTAGCATTTTTCAGAAAAAGAGGTGTGCAAGAACAAGGGGGTACAATTTAAAGATAGAGGGGGGACGACTCAGGGGTAATGTGATGACATTTTTTTTCATGGAGAGAGAGTGGTGAACACATGGCACCACCTTCCTGGGGAGGTTGTGGGGTCTAAAACAGTGGGGGAATTCAAACATGCATGGGACAGACATAAGGCAATTATAGTTGGGGGTTGCAGGAAGTAGGCTGTTGGTTAACTAGAATCTGCAGCTTATCCAATAGGTAGGGAAATGGGCAGACTGGGTGGGCCAAGTGGTCCTTATCTGCCATCAAACTCTATGTTTCTATTCCCGCACTCATACACTTTCTAATGAGCACTGAACAAGGAGGTACAGTACTATCATCCCCTGTCAACAATAAATTAAAAGTCCCTCATACTGATAACATTTCTCCTGGTAAGGCCTCAGAGGGGGCATCCAGAATCTTCCTTTCCAGATCCTTTAATTTGTCTCGAGGTCTTCTGTCTCTCCCTCCTCTTTTTCTTTTGGCTGGAGATATAGCCTTACCTGCTTCCCAAAAGGATGGGGCTGTGACTCTGTTGGTAGCACTATAAATGTCCCAGTGTTAAGTCCTAAACTGCCATTTGCCATAAGGTATGTGGGGAATCTCTATCTCTAGGTGACTTTCTTCTCCCCCTCGCAGAACAGTCTAAGGAAGACCATTACATGATCAAACACATGAATGGGGCTGTGGGAAACATCTTGCACTTCGCCATCTTGCTTACGGTGCATATAGATGTAGTTGGTTCCATGTCAAAAAAGTGAAAGTAAAACATTGCGGGCAAAAATGGGTGCTGCGCAGTCAATAGAAAATGATGTGGTCCTAAACTGCGCTTGATTAGATAAACTAACTCCAAAACCACACACGCTGTTATGACGGTGCTATTTTTGACCACGCCATTTTGCTTTTGTTGTTTTGTCGGGACACTGATGTAATCCAGCCTGGACCACGTAACATGTGGGGCAGAATAAAAAGTCACTTCCCTGGCTCCAGGGTTGGCTGCTCTCCAGGCATCTAGTAAGTCCAGGTCGAGCATTCCCTGTTTCAGTTTCTGAACTGCTCCTGCATGGCATGCGGTTCTCCTCAGAGTAGTCCTAGCTGGGCTCCATCACATAGTTAGTCTCCCCCATGACTAATTTATCAAACTGTTCTCTATTCAACATGTTTATGAGGTTTTGATAAAACCCCGCCTTAAATAGAGCATGTGCATAACTGCTAGCATACGTCACCAGGGTACCATGAAGGTTGCCCTACACAAAAATGTATCTACTTTCCAGGGATCTGACACCGCCCTCTCATCCTGCAAGAGAAAACTTTTATGAATTAAAGTAGTCACTCCCCGCTTGTGGGAGTTGTACAAAGCAGCATAGCAGGAGCCCACCGAGCCCCCCCCACCAACTTTTTGTGCTCTTCCTTTGATAACTGTGTTTATTGAAGGAGGGCCATCTGTGCTGATTGGCATTTTAAAGCTAGGAGGACCTTCTTCTGCTCGATAGGGTCTGAGAAACCCCTTACATTCCAGGAAATAGTGGTATCAGATCCCATTGTACCACTAATGTCTTCCTTTGTCACACAAATACATCATCCCCCCCAATAACAAACAGTTAGCTGGAATAAGATCGCATTGGTCACATCAACACATACAGTATGAAAAAAACATGCATGTAAACTTTAAATAGAAGCTATGAAGACTTCTGCAACTGGCAGAAGCCCCACAACTCCGCTAAGAACTCTAAAGTCCCCGCAACCAGCTGGTGAAATAACACATAAGTCTCTCCCTCCTCCCCAAAAGCCAAGTTGGCTTAACAAACTGCGGACAAATGTTACAGAAGACATTTCTCCTCAAGTTGTGTCCGTTCTCTCCCCCCCTCCACTGCTATAACTTCTAATGCAGTGAACATATACATGGTTTTAACATAGTAAGGTTTTAAACCTTTTCACAGTTCCCTGTGTATCCCTGTGTTCCCACAGTACATCAAGTGTAACCCCATGGAGAGGTGGCCAACAAATAGGCAACAATGAAGTAGGCCCCCACCATAGATGCAATCCCACCCGGCCAAAACAGCCTACCTGGCTCACACCCATTAAGTTTAGTATTTGTCAGCTTATTAACCCCTCTCCAATGTGGGTGGGCTGGCACACACAGTTGATTGGACCACCGGATCCACCCCCCATGCTGTGCCTAGTCCCAGTCACATACCCCACCTGTACAGAAAATGGTTCACTTGCTGTAGGGCAAAAACAAAGAGCGCTCAGTAAAAAAGAGCACAGGTAAGACAACGACAGCAAGATGCACTACATGCAGTCGTGTCCCCCCCAGATCGTAAACAGCATGTTGTGATCACACCCTCCTAGAGTCACTATAATTTCCCATGGGGGCACCACCCCTGCACCCCCCATTGTAGGTGGCTTTGCCCACCCCCATAAAAATGTATAAACACCTCCTAGGTGGCATACATTGTGGACTCCATGCTCAGTGTAGGCAACAGTCAGGAATCCTGATTGCTCATATCACACTCACCCTCATCCCGATTCACACATTCCAGAGCCCTCTTTGTGGTTGAGGGGATACCTCAAAAAATACCTAGTATAGGTTATACTGCCCCCTCCCACCAGAGTCCTGAAAGGAATTCCAACCAATATAAAATCCCTCCACAGTCTTCCAGAATAGCAAATGAGACCATTCCTTATAGTATGTTCCCACTGCCACCAGTGTGGGAGCCAGGGGCAGGAGGCACCCTCAAACATCTCTTCCACCCACCCCAAGCCCCCACACCTACTTGGCATATTATCAGCCTCCAAGCACCAAGCATATCATTAGCACTCCTGTGAGCAGCTGTCCAGGATGCTCCCTTTCCCTTTGCCTCTTCTCTCTGGCAGTCCAAGATGTACTCTGCTCTCTATGCATGCCCCATGTGATGGTATCCTAAGAGGAGCAACATCAGCCGCCATGCTACCAAGTGCTGGCACTCAGTGCTGTGTGACCAATGCCACGCTGGATCACTCTCTCACAGACATGCAGGGGAATGCAGAGGGGTACCACAACCCCAGTCTTCCTCAGCGGGGAACAAAGTTACTCTGATGGAAAACTAGAAGTAGGGGGCATTAACAAATCTTCAGTAAAGCACATGGTGCCCACTCCATAGTGCTGTGCAGGCTGTAGACTGGGAGAAAACATTCTCTCACTTCCTGCTGGGCACTGGGGCAAATGTCAGGGCAGATCAGCAGAGGGTGGTCCATTCCCAAGAGTTCCAGTGATTCCCCATAATCCAGATGCTTATTTGGAAGCTGCCTGCTTTTCATTCACTTCTGCCACAAACCATTTCACCTTATTGACCTCCAAGTACGTGTAGGTCTCTCCTTCATTGCAAATGTGTACAGCTGCTGGGTAGACAAATTAAAAGTCCACTTGATGCTCTTGTAGAGCATCCAGGACAGGATTAAAAAGCGTCCATCATCTTTGCAGGCACTGGGAAAAATCTAGATGTATGAACCGGTGGATGCCCTCATAAAGCAGCTCCTTTTTTTTTGCCAATTTGCATTCCAGATGGAATGTCTATCTCTAAAGTGGTGGAGTCAGAAAATGATTTGGTGCAGAGTGTCTCCTGATGGAGGCTGGGGGAAAGGGTATGGTGCACTCTCTCAATTTTAACCCCCCCCTTTTAACTATCAGTGTCAGTGGCTCAGTAGGTAGCACACTCGCCTCTGAGGCCGGGAGATCAGAGGGCTGTGGGTTCAGTTCCCACATCTAGCACTTGGGTTAATATCCCAGTACTGACACTGTAATGCAGCATGAGAGGGGTGCTGCATTTCTGAGGTGCCATCTTTGGATGGGGCGTTAAACTGAGGTCCCATCTGCCTGGATTGGTGGTAGTTCAGGTGGATGTTAAAGATCATGGCACTTATCGAAAAGAGTAGGGGAATTTCCCCGGTGTCCTGGCCAAATTTCCCTCATTCACTAAAAATACCACCAACAGCTTAATCTGGTTCAAGATCAGTTGGCATTCATCTGCATCCCCCTCCCCCGGGTCGTGCCTGAAAATAGGCAGGATTTGTCTAGTGCACTTACCCGGTCAACAAAAGCTAAATAAATAAACTAACCGACCCCATAAAATCCAAAACATCCAGGTCCTCCCAGACTCCCTAAGTGACCACTCCCCTATCCTATTTCATTGGGTAGTCCCCAATCCCAAACCCAAAGCCCAGACCACCCTCCGAAGGTGCCTCTGCCCTGGTGGGCTGAAAAAACTTAAAGTATTCCTCACCCAGATAAACTGGTCCCCCATTCATCATGCAACCGACATTGACACTGCCCTCGCCTTCTTCGCTCACACCTTCAACATGGCCTGTGATCTCTTTGCACCCCTCACCAAAATCTGGTCCAAAAAACAGAATGCACCTTGGGTTAGCCCGGCCCTTCTACAATTACTAAGAGGATGGGATAACCTCTGGCACCTTGCCACTGAAGCGAATTCGTCTGTCTGATAGGCAGGCTTACAATGCAGCCGGAATAAGTGCTCATGGGCCATCAGGAAAGCCAAGGCCGACCATTACCAGGCCTCCCTTACCTCCTCCTGGGGCTCGGCCCGGACTTTCTGGGATAATATTAAGCAACTTAACGGAAAAGTTTGCTCCCTTGCCCCATCCCAGTTCACTAGAAATGGCACTGCCACCACCGAGCCTGCCACCATAGCTAACTGGTTCAACACCGCTTTCACTGACCTTAGCTCAGTCCTCCCTAGTAATTTCTTTGACCCTCCCCCCAACCAACCTCCCCCTGTCCTCAAGCGCCCCAGCTTCCACCTGCATAAGATTTCCACCGGGAAGCCAGACCATCCTAATCAAAGCTTTGAATGGCAACAGTCCTGCAGTGACTCACTGAGACCCCAGTATCCTCAGGCTGGTGCTAGATGAAGTCCTTGCCCCACTCACCAGCCTAATTAACCAGTCACTCTGCCTGGGACAATTTCCCACAGCTTGGAAAACAGCCATTATCACACCAATTCATAAAGGGGCGACAGGTCATTGGCCAACAACTACCGCCAATCTCCATCCTCCCCATCATCGCTAAAGCCCTGGAGAAAGTGGTGGCCATTCAAATCACTGATTATCTGGCTAAGCATAACATCTTATGCCCAGAGCAACATGGCTTCCATGCTGGTCACAGTACCAACACTGCCCTAATTGAATTCTCCAACTTCCTACACTCCTCCTGGATACCAGCTCCCTAGCTGGTGCAGTGTTCATCGACCTCTCAAAGGCCTTGACACCATCTCCCATCCACTTCTGCTGAATGCACTCTGCCACACTGGTCTCTCGCTGGCTCCCTAGCATGGTGCACAAGCTATCTTGGCCTTTCGATCACAGTGTGTAAAATCAATACACAGTCTCCGATACCGTCCATTCACTCTGAGGTCCCCAAGGCTCCATCCTGGGCCCCTTCTCTTCTCGCTCTATCTGAACACCCTTCCCAGTGCATGCCCTAGCAAAATTCTACTGTATGCAGATGTCGCTGTCCTTTTGCCACCCACCAATCCGTCTCCTCAGGACACCTACAGCAGTCTTTCAACAGTGCCGAAGCTTGGTTTAAGGAGCGCAGACTCGTCATCAATCTTAAAAAGACCAAAGCTATGCTCTTTTCCCACCCCCAAAACAAAGCTAGCAACCACCCACTCTATATCCTTCCAAGTACCAATCAACCACTGGAACAAGTCTGCTCCTACAAATACCTTGGGGTTACCTTCGACTCAGCCCTCACATTTCACAACCACATCAATGCCCTAACATCCGCCACTAACACACGGCTTGGCATTCTCTTCCGCCATAGAACCTGCCTTCCCCCAAATGCTCTCCGGCTCGCTGTTACTTCATCCGTTCTGCCCCTTGTAGACTATGGTCTACCAGTCTATGGTGCTGCCGACACCACTGCACTCAAAAAAAATCACTTAACCCTGAACAAAGCCTGCAGATTGATTACTGGTGCCCCCAGGCTCACACACACCCGTCAGCTGTATGTCGAGGCTAAACTGCTTACCCTGGATGAACGTCTCCAATGCCAAACCTGTCTCCTCACAAAAAAAAAAACCTACTCGGGCTCTCCCCCCCTGGGGTAACGGCATCCATCCACCCGAGCCCTCCCACTATTGCAACATGGTCTTCCAACAAGACCACTCTAATGGTCCCCAGATCAAGAACCAGCTGTGGCCAGAGGTCCTTCTGCTATATAGCCCCAACCTGGTTTAACTCTCTCCCTGCCCCCATCACCAATGCCACCACCATCTCCAAGTTCAAAACCACCCTTCGAAACCACATCATCAACACTCGTAACTGCTCCTGTCTCTGAAAGTAGCCTCCACCTCTACTTCTCTTGACAACACCTCCGGGCGGCTCTCCACCTAGCCATCCCCACCACCACTTCCCTGTACACCGTGCCTATGTTTAACCTGGCCAGTGCCAGCTGTTTCAGTGTTTACCTATTAGATTGCTCACTATTGATACCAACTTGTGTAACACTTGTTCTCAATTACATGTACCCTGTAACCCAAATGTATTTGTCTGACCACAGTGTGACGTGTCGCCTCTGTTGAACGCCTATTGTTTTGCAAACCTATGCTATGTAACCAAAAACACAATGTATGTCTTTATGTGACGAAGTACCTTTGGAAACGAGCCTCTGGCTCAAAGGTTGTAAACTGATTTTACAAATAAATAAATAAATTTTGGCTGCAACCCCAAGAGTCCTGGCAAAATTGAAGCACAGAAATCCTCCACACTTGTCTCCTCCTTGCCCTCCAGTAGAGAATAGATATGGAGGTTACTGCAACGCTGATAATTTTCCTGGTAATCAAGTTGCTCTTTAAGCTCTTCCTCCTTCTTTTCCAGCTGGGCCAGTTTTTCCGGTAAGTGGTTCACCACATCCTCTCTTGCCGAGATTCTTTGTTCCACTGCTGCAACCATTTTGCTTGGCCTGCTGCCTGCTCCATTAACTCCGTAAGCTTTCCTGACACTGCATCTAGTTTAGGACTTAATACAGCCAAGACCTGTGCTGTCACTCTGCATTCTAGAGCTTATGTCTCCAAGGTCAAGAGTGTAATCTTACCATGGCCCTCTCCCTGGCTAACCATTGCTCCTTTCTTTGTGTTTTTCGCCACTCCATGGGATGGCTTCCTAGTGGCAGATACAGAATATTCATCCATGCTAGTTTGAGACACTGCCTCAGTCACTTTTTATTGGATTTTATACATTAAAAACCATGTTAATTAACTTTTGAAAGTCACTTGGAGATGAAGCACGAGGTTTGAATGTCTTGCTGGTTATCTGCTCATCAGCCCCCACCCCCGGAAAGTTTATTGTTAACCAAGTCTAGTATGTCCAGCAAGAGATTTCTTTGGGATCAGTAGACTGTACTGCCATATTCCAGTACTTGGACAATCAACTGCTGTGTGTTTTATTTTTAACCTGGCATCCTTTGGGATGAGAAAGGCTCTGTATTTCAATGTTCCTATTCTGGGGTTCACTTTTTTAACTACGTTGAGTATGTGGCTGTTTACTTATTTATTTAAACATGTTTTACCAGGTGAACAAGCAGAGCCTAGAAGGCTCATTTCCACTTGTGACCTGAGCGAGGGAAGGGGTAGGAAGATTATAGGGAGCAGTACATTCACCATCCAGGAGTCTTTTTTTTCAGTTAATAGTTTTTATTGCAGATTTCATATACAAGACAAATATTGCAGACATTATGCATCTGTTACAAAGCAAAAGACCTAATTCGGTAAAAATAACAGATGAATTACGATGAAAGCTAAAAGATAACATGTAACCTCAGATACAAACAGTTTAAGAGAAATTACATATAGTACATCCTATATCAGTGTTTGCAGACATCACTCCTTATATAAAAGTCCATTTGAAAACAACCTGACAGATTGCATAGGAGAAACAAGGTGCCCACATCTGAAGGTACTGTTGTGTCTTGCCTTTTGCAATATGGGACATGCGGGATAAAGTAGTAACCTGTTGAATCGCCTGGAGCCATTCTTGTATCTGGGGGACAGTTTGGCAACGCCAGTTCTGGAGAAGTAGGTGTTTGTCTTCTACTTCTACTAGAATACACCATCGGATTCTAGGGTCTGTGTAGTGGTATGGGGAGAGGGTATACCCAGCAATAGGAATTGTGGGGATAACTAGATCGAGGGTCCCACCACCTCTCTGCAGGTGGCTAAGATTTCTTTCCAGTATAAGCTTGCAGCCTGGCAGTTTCAGAGTAAGTGGTAAGTGTCCCCCCTTGCCGAGTTGCAACACCAACATCGGTCATGGGGTAATATTCCCATCTCCTGGAGTTTAACTGTCATTCTGTATGCATTATGGAGGACCTTATTCTGAATAAGGAGGCTTCTGTTATCCTGACAGGTGATGTGGGCTGCTTTCTAGGAGTTTTCCAATTCTTGTGGGGTGTATGTTATGCCTATGGCCAATTCCCAGTATAGTCTAGCAGTTTCTGTTTCATCTGGTATTGCACTCTGGATTTGTGTGTATATTACACTCGCCTTCCCTTCACTTTGGATACCCATGGTTGTGTATCCAAGGCCTTATCTTGCTTGGTGAAGCATGGAGGGTTCTTTAATAGGGAACACACAACACTGTGTATTTGGAGGAATCACCAGAAGTCTAATTTCTCTAGAGAATAGGTATTGTGTAGATTATCGAAGGGTTCAAAAACAGATTTTCCTGGCATCAGGAGGTCTTTCACATGAATTGTCTCTTTGTGAGTTCATGTTGGCCAATTTAGTGGTTGGCCACCTATGGGAATTATTAGATTGTTTCAGAGTGGGAGTCATTTCAGCAGGGTTAAGGAGGCTCTGGTAGTTTTGGCTAACCATTGCCATGCTTTAATGGAAGCAGAGACGGTGTTCCATTACTTCAGATGTCTGTGGATCGTCTGATATAGATATACTAAGGGGGCTATGGAGAGCAGATAAGGGACTCTGTAGTGAGCCACATGGGTGGAGGGTCAGAGGAGAGAGTAAACCAGTGACAGGTTTGTGTTCTGAGAAGGAGTTATGGTAAACTTGGAACCATGGGAGATTCCACCCCCCTTTAGTCTAGTGTGAGCGCAGTTTAAGCCTACTAAGCCTTGGAGTCATGCCTTCCCACAAAAAGGATCCTATCAGTCTGTCTAGTCTGGCAAACCACTCTGTGGGTAGTTTAAAAGGTAGGTGCGAAAGGCAATGGACGATTTTAGTAGCAGCCATCTGCTTAGTCATTGCTATTTTCCTCACTAGGAGAGATTCAACTTTTTCTATCGATCAAAGTCTGTAGTTAAGTTTTTCATTAGTGGAGTATTAAGGGCTGGGATTTTGGAGACTTCTCCTGTTAGGTGGATACCTATGTATTTTATAGTGGTTGGTGTTCATTTGAGGCCCGCCTGTACAAATGGATCAGGGTTGCAAGCCTTGTTGAGGGGGAGAAAATCCAAGAAAAGTAGCTGCTACGAGCAGCTATCCAAGGTGGGTGCTGACAAGGGCAGCCAGCCCTGTGTGACAAAACTCCTCCAGTATGTCAGCACTACAAGCAAAGTCAAAGCAGATGCAAACAATCAGTGATACAGGATATCCAAATCTTTATTTTTGTGTCTACAAGGAACACAGTGTAGTCACTGGTGTTTGCACCCTAGCACTCCGCTGGGCAGCCTTCTAACGGGGGTCTGACAGTACATAGAAACCCAATCCTTTAAAAGCTCCAATTTTAATTGATACAATTGAATCAAACATAATCACCTGGGTTGGTAACTTAATCACTTAATTGACTTGTGTTTTAGTCTCATTTTGTTTAAAGCAACACAAAACAAAATGTGTTTGTAGGTCCCTTAAATTCAATACAAGTCTCCAATAGGGGATAACATTTTCAACATATATTTTATTGGTTCCAAAAATTATTATGTGTATACAAAAAGGAAAAAAAAAGTTAATATTGTATATAATATCTAAAAAAATTAAAATGGAAAAAAAAATTAAAGAGGCATAACAGAAAGATTGCAATCTCCCAGTTTCAAATTTTTCTGAAAATTCAGTATAAACACTGGTGATCTGCAAATTCAAGAGTAGGGTCGGAGAGAAGAAAAACAAGAAGAAAAAAAAGACTTTGCTTGGAGTGTTGACTTACTGGAGGAGTCTTGTTGAGAGGGAGGACTTCTGTCTTCCCTTGATTTAGTTTGAGGCCTGAGAGTGAAGAGAATGTCTTCAGGAGGGACATAAGATGGGGGAGACCCACTGTGGCTTCCGATAGGAAAGCCAGTAAGTCATCTGCATATAAGCTAGTCCGGAAGTTCTTACCCTTGAACTGGACCCCATGTAATTTTTTGTGACTATGGATGGCTATTGCCAGGGGCTCAGTTACTAACACAAATAGCATAAGTGATAAGGGGCATCCCTGTTGGGTGCCTTTGTGGAGTTCAAATTGGGAGGATAGGGTGGAGCTTGTTAGTACACATACATGCGGTGTACTGTATGACGTTCTTACCCATGTAGAAGAAGAATATGGCCCGAAGCGATGTAAATCCTTGAATTGATAGTTCAATTTCACCGAGTCGAGTGACTTCTCAAAGTCAATCACGACTGCGGTGGTTGGTGCAGGTCCTTTGTTTGCCATGGCAAAGATGGACACTAGGAATCCAATATGATCTGGGTTCAGAGAGGGTGAGGGTGGTGGAACAGAGGCACATCCTTCCAGTTGTACCTCTCCAGAATTCATATGCTGCTCTGGCAGAGTGTGGTTCCTCTATGGAGGCACCTGCAGTGGAGACCAAGGAGGATACTAGGAATCTCCACAAAGGAGACCCACAGAAGGGTGGCATGTGACATCTCAGGGGAAGGAAACAACTCCTGGTGGGGGACTCCATTGTTAGGAGGGTAGAACTGGGGGAGGGAGGGGAGAGGGAGGTAAGGTGCCTGCCTGGCACTATGGCTTGGAGGGACAGGGAGCGAATCCTTAGGATGGCGGGAGCAGCAGCACGGGGGTGGGAGCTGGATGTCATTGTCCACCTAGGAACAAATTCTCTGGCTGGGAAAGGGATCAGAGCAGTGCAGGAGGAGTTTGTGGAGTTGGGGAGGGGCCTTAGACAAGTAGCATGCACGGTAACCTTCGCGGAGGTGCTGCCTGTCTATGGTATGGGTGAGGCTAGAGTGCTCCACACCATGGGATTCAATCAGTGGTTGAAAGACTGGTGCAGAGCTCAGGGTTTCGGCTTCATTGGGGACTGGGCAGTCCACCTGGAGGGATACAGGCCTATACTGGCACAATGGTCTGCATCTGTCCAGGAGGGGAACCAGGATCCTAGGTGATAGGTTTAAATGCTTCATTGGCAAGCATTTAAACTAGCCAAGAGAGGAGGCACTGAAAAGGAGAAGGGAAATCCTAGCCCCCCACCAAAAATCAGGTTAGTTAGTGAGGTAAACACCAAGATAGAGAAGTCAATAGGAAGAAGGGCAGGTGTAAATGGAGAAAAAGACAAAGGCAGTAAGGACAGGGATGGGGCAAAAAGTGGTAAGGCCATCAGAAAATGGAGGGTAATGAGTGCCAATGCCCATAGTCTAGGTAACAAGATCCCTGAGCTGATGGCTTCGATGGAAGAGGGATGCCTGGATATTGTGGCAGTCACAGAAACATGGTACAAAGAGAACCATGACTGGGATGTCAACATACCAGGGTACACAACCTACAGAATGGAAAGGGAGGGTAGAAGAGGAGGAGGAGTAGCTCTCTAAATAAGGGAAGGGATCAAAGCAACAGAACTAAAGGGTAAACAGGGAGGAGAGGAGGCATTGTAGGTCACCCTGGAGACTGGAAATAGCACCACAATCCATACAGGGGTTATCTACAGACCACCGTCTCAGAGGGAGGAAATGGACAAGGAAATGACAGAAAGCATCCTTAGGATGACAGAGAAAGGGGAGATATTGCTGATGGGGGGCCTGAATATGCCAGACGTTAACTGCAGCATATTTTCTGCAGCCACATCCAAGAGCTGGGCCATTCTCAATGCCCTACAGGGGGCATGCCTCAGACAGTTAGTGTTGGAACACACTTAGGAGGGAGCAATTTTAGACCTGGTACTCTCAAATGGTAGCACGTGAGGTGGGCGCCTGAAAGACGGTGCCATCCGAAATGGCAACGCGATGTGAGCGAAAGCCACGAGAAGGGCAGGAGGGTGACTGTATGTGGGGCTGTGGAACCCTAGCTGCATAGGATGTCGCTATATGTACACGCGTGCGGGGGGGGGAAGCCAGCACGGCGAGCGTGGCCTGGGAGGGAGTGGAGGGGATGTAGGGGGTGGTGCTGCAGTCAACTGTCGAGCTGCGCCATGGCATCGGGGATTGGCCTCCGCTTGCGGTGCGTGGGTTTCCGGGTTCGGGTCTGGTCCGGGCACTACTGCATTTTTGTTGCACCAGGCCCAAAACTTGTATTTATTTTGCTTTTGCACCCCCCCATGACATGCACCCCCCTGAAGTTGTGAATCTTTAAGTAGGGGGAGTGGGGAGTCTTAACCCCAGAAAGCAAAGTATTTAAATCCCTGACGCTGTTTTTTTGTGCTCCGAGGCTGTCAGGGTGGTGAAATTGTTTTTGCCGCCCTGACGTTGCGATTATCACATAGAACCCTCTTAAATGGGGATGGAGAGAGGATCTCAGATCTAGAAATGGGTAGCCATCTGGGAACAAGTGACCACCAAACAGTGTTGTTCATGATAAACTCAGCTGTAGAGTCAAGCCATACAAAAGTGAAGGTACTGGACTTCAGGAAGGCTGATTTTGTCAAAATGGGAGAGTGCCTCAGAAAAGCACTAGCTAACAGGCAAGAAGGATGGATGGAGTAACAATGGGGAAACATCAAAACTGCCATCACAGAAGCCACAAGCCTTTGTGTGAAGCAAATAAACAAATCAAAATGAAAGATAAAAAACACTATGGTTCTCAAAAGAGGTGTCAGGGAAGGTTAGTGAGAAAAAGACAGCATTCAGGAAGTATAAGGAAACACAGAAGAAGCAGGACAGAGAACTGTACTAGTTAAAGCAGAAGGAAGTGGGGAAGACAGTCAGAATAGCAAATGCCCAAAACAAGGAGAAGATAGCCAACTCGGTTAAGAAGGGGGATAAAACCTTTTATAGGTACATTAGGGAGTGAAGAAAGACAAAGTGAGGGATACTGAGGCTGAATAAAGAGGAGGGTGGGTGGGCAGAGAGGGACAGTGAAAAAGCAGGGATACTGGAAGAATACGTTCTACTCAGTATTCTCAAAGGAAGAGGAGGGGGAGGTGCCTAATCCAGTTAATAGAAGCACTCTGGATAGGGGGGTCAGTATTAGTCCTTTCACAGAAGAAAGGGTTCTGAAAGAACTCCTAAAACTGAAGGTGGACAAAGCAATAGGGCCTGATGGGATTCACCCCAGAATTCTAAAAGAACTAAGGGGAGAACTAGTAACACCATTGACTACCCTTTTTAACAAATCATGGGAAGATGGCATGGTGCCTGAGGACTGGAGGAGGGTGGATGTGATTCCCCTTCACAAAAGTGGGAGCAAGACAGAGGCAGGAAACTACAGACCTGTCAGTTTGACCTCAGTGGTAGGGAAAATGATAGGATCGCTTCTGAAGGAAAGAATTGTTGAGTACCTAGAGGCCAGTGGGGCACAGGACCCAAGGCAGCATGGATTCACAGCGAGAAGGTCATGTCGGACGAATCTAATTGATTTCTTTGACTAGGTGACCAAAGTAGTAGACCAGGGAGGGGCTGTGAACATGGCCTACCTAGACTTTAGCAAGGCATTTGACACAGTCTTGCACAAAAGATTAATAAACAAATTAACCAGCCTGGGAGTGGGTCCCAGGGTGGTAGCCTGGGTAAAACATTGGCTGGACAACAGGATGTAGAGGGTAATAGTAAACGGAGTCCACAGTGAAGAAAGTGGGGTTACTAGTGGGGTACCACAGGGTTCAGTACTGGATCCGGTCCTTTTTAATGTCTTTATAAGTGACATTGCAGAGGGACTGGAAGGAAAAGTATGTCTCTTTGCAGATGACGCAAAGATCTGCAACAGGGTTGATACACAAGAAGGTGTGGAAAGGATGAGAATAGACTTGGCTAGGTTGGAGGAATGGTCAAATGTATGGCAGCTTAGATTCAATGCAAAGAAGTGCAAAGTAATGCACCTGGGAAACAAAAACCCAGGGAAAAAGTACACAATGGTGGGTGAGATACTGACAACAACAAAAATGGAAAGGGACCAGGGGGTAGTTATATCAGATGACCCAAAGGTGGACAAGCAATTTGAGAAAGCAGTAAGGAGGGCTGGGGCGATACTGGGATGCATAGGAGAGGCATCACCGGTAGAAAACAGGAAGTCGTTATCCCTCTGTACAGACAGTTGGTGAGATCCCATCTGGAGTACTGCATGCAGTTCTGGAGACCCCATCTCCACAAAGACATAGACAGGGTGGAAGCTGTCCAGAGGAGGGAAACCAAAATGGTACAGGGTCTGCATCAGAAAACATACAAAGAGAGACTAAAGGAGCTTAATATGTATACCCTCAAGGAAAGGAGGGAGAGGGGGGACATGATAGAAACTTTCAAGTACCTCAGGAGAGTTTACAAAGTCTAAGAGAGTAGGTAGCATCTTTCAGAAAAAGAGATGTGCAAGAACAAGGGGGCAGAATTTGAAGATAGAGGAGGGGATGGCTCAGAGGTAATGTGAGGAAGTATTTTTTCATGGAGAGGGTTGTGGATGCATGGAACAGCCTTCCTGAGGAGGATGTGGAGTCAAAACCAGTGGGAGAATTCAAGAATGCATGGGACAGACATAAGGCAATTCTAGTGGGGGGGGTAGGATGAAGTAGGCTGTTGGTTAACTAGGATCTGCAGCTTATCCATTAGGTAGGGAAATGGGCACAATAGGTTGGCCAAGTGGTCCTTATCTGCTATCAAATTCTATGTTTCTATGTTTAACTAATTTGCCTTTTGTGAAACCCGCTTGGGCTGGGTGGATAAGTTGGTGAAGGATTTTATCTAGGCGTAAAGCCAGGGCTTTCGCCAAAGTCTTCGAGTTGCTGTTTATTAAGGAGATCGGGCCATAGCTGGCGGGTAAGTTTGGATCTTTTCCCTCTTTAGGAAGCACTATTATTGTTGCTACATGGAGGGTAGGGGGGAAGGAACCAGTTTGGTGGGACTCTGAAAACATTCTGTGAAGGTAAGGACTGCCTATAGGGGTCTGGTAGGCATAAAAGTGTGCAGGGATTCCGCCCCCTTCTGGGGATTTGTTTTTATTTAGGGAGTGAATGGCTGTTTGAATTTCTGTTAAGGAGATAGGAGTTTCCAGTAACTCTCGATTATGGGGATGAATTGGGGGAGGGGTAGTTTAGAGAGAAAGTTATCTATTTGGGCGTCTGTGTTCTCCCGTGGGGAGCTGTACAGTTTCCTGTATAATTGGGTCATAATCCTGTTAATGTCTTTTTGGTCATAGTAAGGGACCCTCGCAGGGTCTTTTAACATTGAAATGTGACGTTCTGCCTGTTGTTTCCTCAGGTGATAGGACAGCAGACTGCTGGACTTTTTCCCCCGCATCCCAATATTTATGTCTGGTCCGTAGTAATGCCAGTTCAGCTTTCTGTGCCAATAGGACATTTATTTGAATACAGATCCCCGATAGTTCTGCTAGCAGGGACTTCGCCAGCTGAGAGTTCCTACTGGTCTTGACCTTGTGAGCTTTTTGGAACAAAGACTGTTCAGGGATTTTAGTGTAACCCCTAGATGGCGCTATCCCAGGGGCTACTACCCCTGCCTGATTTGCCACTAACAGGTTGAGGGGCCTGGATCCAATGGCGGGTGCCTCCACCCAGAGGTCAGGGTTTGCAATAGTTAAACTAACTTGGTCACAGCCCTCTGGGACACTGCAACCCCCCTTTCTTCCCACTAGTAGCCCACACGATATATCAGAATTACCTTCACAGTACACACTTACCCCCAGGTCTGGTTCCGGCACTGGGACCTCCTGTGAAATGAGATACAGTGCAACAATCACAGTACAGTACTTAACATAGACAAATACCTCAGGCAGTATAACTTTGCTGAAACAAGCAGCTCTGATTTATTTAGGGGATATAACAAGGACAGGGGAAATCAGGTTAATTAGCTTATCACTCTAATAATCTACCTATGGCTCTGTGCACAGGCCTATCCCTATCAGTTACTGTCCCTGGGTACCCAAGCCCTAGTGGCTAGTCCAAACCCGTGGCAGCTGGTAGGGCCCTTTCACACAGAGAAAAGGAGAATTAAACAGTCAGCAGTACAGTAATTTCATTTGGATTTAATGTGGCAATTCAACAGGGAGCGACCCTGAATTAGTACTCACGACCTCAAATAAGATAGGGTCCTTCAATGTCAGCAGGGCTCACTTGAGGTACACAAACCTCTTCACACATCCATATAAAAGAAAGCACTATACCAGGCAGGCTGCATCTGTATCCCGATCGCAATTACTGCACAATACCCGGGAGAACACACAGCAGATTCAGTTCCTGACAGACCGAGTGCAATTTTCAGCAATTCTTCCAGTCTTCTACAGGGTGAGCCTGGTTTCTACTCTTCAGAGATCCTTTGATTCTTTTCACAGGACGGATTCAGTCCTAACAAGCTGTTACACAAGCTGCAGACCGGAACTCTGGGCCTTACACACGTTTTTTGACTAAAACTGCACACTGAAAAAGCACAGGGCTCCTTCCTTCTTCACTGCCAAAGCTCAGCTCAAACTCCAACCGACAAAACTGGCACTTCCTTTGAGTTCCTCCCAGTTCTTGACTGGATTAGCTGTCACTCACAATAGACTGCTGCTGTTGGTCCAAAAGGCACTGAAGTCTAAACTACATCTCCCAGAGTCACTGCCTATACAATCCTCTTGTGGCTGGCTCAGATTATGAGTCCAAGTTCTGATTCGTCCAAGGCACCATTTTAGAGCTAGCTTACCCCACACTGATTGGTCCAGTTCAGCAGTTCAAAACTAGAATGGGGAACTAGCAGACACAGTTCTGACTGCAAAGAAAGCAGGTTAGACAAACTGTAATTTCATTATTACTCTAAATAATTTCTGGCAAACAGTTACACCTTTCAGATAGGTTCCCTTTGCACTCCTAGTGACTGCAAAAATGAAGTGAATTGGCAGCAGCTTGAGTGGTACTCAATCAAAGAAACACACAGTCCCCCATACAAACTAATTATGTCTGCAAGCAGACAGCTCTTAAAGAGACAGTACCAGAGGTTCTAAAACACTCACTGATAAATGGCTTAAATGCCAAACACCATTCAGGCTTGGAGCATTCAAGCAAGCTCCTGAAGTCTTTTAGAACCCCCATTTGCAGGGGTTACACCCCTTCCTGGCCTGGGAAAGCTTGACGTCCGCGTCAAGCAAGTACCCTATAAGTTTCAACTGCAACCACATACATTTGCATAGGCTCGCACATGTAATCATCAGTCAATATATCATTTACCAAGAACACATTTCTGAAACATTGCAGATCGTCACTCTTTACACAGTATTACATACACATTGTACCATAACTCAAGTTATTACCTCTTGTACATGAAACCTGAAGAGGGCCCTTCCTATCAGTTACCTTGGGGCTGGATGGGGCAAGGGCACCATACTTAGAGGGCAACACAAGTAACTTGGAGTTAGCACTGATGCTCAGTTTGGGCAATGAGCTCGGGGACACATACACCTTTATGGACAACATTGAGAGGCAAGTCCACAGGCCTCCCAAGTGAATCATAACTGAGGTGCACCACAGGCTTTACAGCTCGACCAGTCTTTCTAGGGGAACTGTTATAGTCTCTGCACTCTGAGCCTCGTTTTCAGCATTGTCCTCACTTGTCAGGGAGTCTCCATGGGGGTAGAGAGGCTAGAACTTGGGGCACTTTCAGCTCCAGGAGTTACAGTTTCTGAGTCCACAACATTTGGCTCGCATGGAGAGCTTTCGGACACTGGCAGTGGACTGTCAGGGCACTCAAAATACTCTTCTTGTTCGGTGTATCACCAGTCTGCCCCAATCTATAATTTTCCTCCTGAAAGCTCAAACAGTTCAACCATGCACAATGATTCCATTTCATCTGATCTGATGCTTTGCACTTCACTTTCTGGGAGCATTGGCTCCAGGGATGAAGCTGGGGCTTGGGCAACTGACCTTGCCACAAAAGGACGTGAATTAGCATTTTTGGTGCCCTCACTGGGATCATGTCGTGCACCTCTTAACCACTGATTTCTTCTCCGAGCGCTCCTTGTAGCCTATATGCAACTTTGTCAGTGTCTTTTGGGGACTGGCATTCCCTTTTCATGTGCCCATCTTTCCCACAATTATAGCAAAACATACT
The DNA here is from genome assembly GCA_016271365.2 of Neoceratodus forsteri. Lineage (NCBI taxonomy): Eukaryota > Metazoa > Chordata > Ceratodontiformes > Ceratodontidae > Neoceratodus > Neoceratodus forsteri. The sequence continues at coordinate 745,609,043 of CM057449.1, forward strand.
TTCTGGAGTTTGAGCTGGCGAGGCCACACTGGGAGCCAGGGTGGGGTATTACTAACTGGAAACCTGGGTGCCATCTCTGTCTCTGGCGTGATAAGCATTTGGAGACATCTGTCAGTTTCTCCACTTCCATGGTCAAGGAACTGAGTTTGGAGCTGTTATCAGCAGGAGATACATGGGTGGGTACCCCACCCCATAGCAGATGCAGTCGGATATAGGTCAGGCCCGTACTTGCAGGCGTGGCCTTCATAAAGGACTGTTTTGAATTCCGGATCTCTCTCAACAGTTACCCCCATTGTGGCATATCTTTCCTTGTCAGAGCACTCATTGACTGTCAACCTCTGCCCTGAACTTCACTTGATGGGTCACCCTCAGTCACTCGGTCATAGCCACAGCTGTTGGTGCAGGTACCTCCCGAGGTCGCCTCTCAACTCCGAATTTCTCTCATTAACTCATCATAGGAGGTGGGGATTCCAGTCGATTTGCCAGGCGTAACTGAAGCAACAGCAGTTCTGAGAAGGGGCAGACTTAGGATTCTGTCCAGTCTGGTTCGGTCCAGTTCAATCGCTGGCAAACTACCCTTTCTGAGGCATTCTTGCAACAATTTTCCAGCGAGACATACAGACAACAACTCCCTTGGTACTGTTGTGCATTTCTTACTCTCCACCATAGGTCCTCATCAGAATCTGGGCTCCCATACACATTCTCCAAGGCCTCAAGATAGGCCTGTGCAGTCGCTTCAGGGTTACTGGCCCGTTTAGCACGGATGGTAGCCAGGGCAGGACCTCGGAGGCTCTCACTAACCCTCTTTCGCTTTTGCCTTCTGAGCATTGCCATTCTAGCACTTGGGGGGCAACATAGTCTATCCAGGTCTCCCAGTCATCCTCCCCTTGGGGGGTTGGGAGGGTGCCAGAGAAGATCCTCAACCTTCGGTAAGAGTCGTGACTAATGGCAGGTGCAGAAATAGGAGTCTGCATTGGTTCAGCCACCATTACGGGCACTGGAGCAGGAGAGGTGTTGGGGAGGAACACCCCAGGTGACAAGAATAGTTTCTTCAAGTCCTCCACAGTTTTCCCTCTCCCAGCAACCATTCAGCAAATTTCTCCTCAAAAGTTTCAGATAGTGGTGGGGCTGATTCCCCGGTCTTTACTGTCCTTAGTTATCACTCTCCAAGCTGTGAGGGCTCCTCTGGGGTAATGGTCTGTGGCACTTTGGAGCTATCTATGGGATCCTTAAACTCTACTAGGGCCAGGAAAGTGTGGGTGAGCAGATTAGCATGCCGACCCACCACCACAGGGTTTTGTAAACCTTCCACCTTGGAAAGTACTCCTGCACAGTGTCCGTATTGATACCAGGGGATGTCCAGGATAAGCATAGCATTTTGAGGGTCGATCTCCTCCCAGTACACCACTCCACCAGCGGTGCACAGCCACTTTGTCGGTACCCATTTTTTCTTAACAGTGGTTAGTAAATATGGCCACTAGAGGACACACAATCCCAGCGGTGAGCCTCCAAGATGTAACCCCTAGATGGCGCTATCCCAGGCTATTACCCTGCCTGATTTGCCACTAACAGGTTGAGGGCCTGGATCCAATGGCGGGTGCCTCCACCCAGAGGTCAGGTTTGCAATAGTTAAACTAACTTGGTCACAGCCCTCTGGGACACTGCAACCCCCTTTCTTCCCACTAGTAGCCCACACGATATATCAGAATTACCTTCACAGTACACACACTTACCCCCAGGTCTGGTTCGGCACTGGGACCTCCTGTGAAATGAGATACAGTGCAACAATCACAGTACAGTACTTTAACATAGACAAATACCTCAGGCAGTATAACTTTGCTGAAACAAGCAGCTCTGATTTATTTAGGGGGATATAACAAGGACAGGGAAATCAGGTTAATTAGCTTATCACTCTAATAATCTACCTATGGCTCTGTGCACAGGCCTATCCCTATCAGTTACTGTCCCTGGGTACCCAAGCCCTAGTGGCTAGTCCAAACCGTGGCAGCTGGTAGGGGCCCTTTCACACAGAGAAAGGAGAATTAAACAGTCAGCAGTACAGTAATTTCATTTGGATTTAATGTGGCAATTCAACAGGAGGCGACCCTGAATTAGTACTCGACCTCCAAATAAGATAGGGTCCTTCAATGTCAGCAGGGCTCACTTGAGGTACACAAACCTCTTCACACATCCATATAAAAGAAAGCACTATACCAGGCAGGCTGCATCTGTATCCAGATCGCAATTACTGCACAATACCGGGAGAACACACAGCAGATTCAGTTCCTGACAGACCGAGTGCAATTTCAGCAATTCTTCCAGTCTTCTACAGGGTGAGCCTGGTTTCTACTCTTCAGAGATCCTTTGATTCTTTTCACAGGACGGATTCAGTCCTAACAAGCTGTTACACAAGCTGCAGACCGGAACTCTGGGCCTTACACGTTTTGACTAAAACTGCACACTGAAAAGCACAGGGCTCCTTCCTTCTTCACTGCCAAAGCTCAGCTCAAACTCCAACCGACAAAACTGGGCACTTCCTTTGAGTTCCTCCCAGTTCTTGACTGGATTGGCTGTCACTCACAATAGACTGCTGCTGTTGGTCCAAAAGGCACTGAAGTCTAAACTACATCTCCCAGAGTCACTGCCTATACAATCCTCTTGTGGCTGGCTCAGATTATGAGTCAAGTTCTGATTCGTCCAAGGCACCATTTTAGAGCTAGCTTACCCCACACTGATTGGTCCAGTTCAGCAGTTCAAAACTAGAATGGGGAACTGCAGACACAGTTCTGACTGCAAAGAAAGCAGGTTAGACAAACTGTAATTTCATTATTACTCTAAATAATTTCTGGCAAACAGTTACACCTTTCAGATAGGTTCCTTTGCACTCCTAGTGACTGCAAAAATGAAGTGAATTGGCAGCAGCTTGAGTGGTACTCAATCAAAGAAACACACAGTCCCCCATACAAACTAATTATGTCTGCAAGCAGACAGCTCTTAAAGAGACAGTACCAGAGGTTCTAAAAACACTCACTGATAAATGGCTTAAATGCCAAACACCATTCAGGCTTGGAGCATTCAAGCAAGCTCCTGGAAGTCTTTTGGGAACCCCCATTTGCAGGGGGGTTACATTAGGGTTGACTCCCTTTCTCTTCTGCGTTTTGATGCATAGCCCATGATTGTCCCCCCGATTGTTGCTTTGAAGGCCTCCCATAGTGTGGCTGCAGAGACTCCCCCATTGTCATTATCAGTAAAGTATCTGGTGGCTTTTTCTGACACCCATTTACAGAGATGTTCATCCCTCAGCAGCAATTGATCTAGTCTCCATTGGGATGATCTGGGGGTTTCTGGTCCCCATATGATTAGGGAGGAGACTGGAGCATGGTCTGAAATAATCAAGGGTTCAGTGTCACAGGTAACCATTTTATGCGTAAGGAGAGGAGAGCTCAGTAACAGGTCTAATCTGCTAGCAGAGCCATGTATTGGGGAAATGTTAAGTGTAGTCTTTGGTTGTCTGATTATGGGATCTTTAGACATCCGTAAGGGAATGTTCATTCATTAGGGACGTTAGTGCCTTTGATGCTCCGAGGTTAGGCTCTATGGATTGAAGTGATCTATCCAGTGTTGGGATCAAAGTTGTATTAAAGTCTCCTCCTATTAGGTATGGAGTCCTGAGAAGAGTAACGTCTTGGAGCTTTTGACTTAGGGTATGGTAGAAGGCCGGAGAGTCTGAGTTGGGGCTGTATATGGATCCTACGATAAGGGGGTCCTATGGAGTGTAGAGCTGTCGGAGTATCCAGCGGTCGTCAACATCTCTCTCCTGCTTCTCTATTTTCCATGGTAGAGATTTATGAATTAATATGGAAACTTCATGCTTGGATGATGGTGCACAGCTGTATGCTTCCAAACCCACCCATTCTCTGTGAAGTTTAAGGGCTTCCTTGTGGACTAATCTAGTCTCTTGTAGGAGAGCTATAATGTATTTGCTTTGAGTTTTTTTTTTCAGATGGGAGAGGACCTGTCTTCTCTTAATAGGAGAGTTCATACCTCCTACATTCCATGTGATGCATTTAAGATCAGACATGGGTAGGGTCATATATTCATTGTTTTGGAGCCAGGATTGGGAGTAAGGAATCTGTGAAGGTTGTATGGGTATATAGAGAAACCTTAGGAGAAGGGTGCTGTGGCCTCAGACCAAGTCCCTGAGGAAACCATGGAGAAGTACTCCTACACCTGGGGTAACTGTAGAGAGTGTTCAGGTTTGCTAGTTCAGGACTATTTATCTTCAAAATGAATCTGCACTTTCCATAACAGTTAGTGCTAGGTTGACCTAGCATAAAAACATTAACCAATGTAACAATGTTTAGTAATATGGCGAACCATATAAACGTATAGGAAAAGGTAGCACGGCGGATCTTGCTTAACGCTAGGGCAATTAACTCTTTTCATCCGGCAACCTGCTAGGTGTCAAAAGGCCACAGTTTCAGTCCTGGGGCAGTCATAGCAGGTAAAATACCCATTAGTGCAAATAGATTTCTAATCAGTATTCTGCTTCTTGCCATCTCTGAAATGGGCTTGCGGGTGGATGTGTACTGAGATTCAGCACAGCATGTAACCTAGTGTTGGCTCCTCTGTCAGCACTTAAGAGATACGGCCCTGTTAAATTTGGAGGGCGCCGGATAAGATTGTTAAGTAGATGTTTCCAAATTTTCCCAGAGAGCCAATTTAGTTACCAGTTCTCCTTGTTTTATGAGAACAAAGAGGTTCAGTGTTTCATAGATTATGAGTTGTGGAGGTTTCAAATGTGCCATGTATCAGCAGTGCTAACGTTTACCCAGCTAGCAACTTAGGAAAATGATGGAGACATAGTTCTTGCTTGGGGTACCCGGCTTGGGGTTTATTCTGTGGTTGCTTTTAAGGGAGTACCTGGATCTTAATTAGCACTTGGGAGGTTGGTTTACCATGTTTACCTGTCATGAAGATAAAGGAGGTGGGATGGAGACAGGAGCATGCCCTTTTGGCCCCTCCTCTCCAGGTTGTTGGTATGTCTCTGGCTGTCAGCCAGGGCCCTTTGTCCCACCCAATATGTATTGGTGGGGGGTGTGTGTTTGTGCAGGCACATTGTTCTCCATACAGAACTCAATGGCATGCCAATTGGAGGCTCTGTGAATACAGCCCGGACTTTCTTTGCATAGGAAATAATACGCCCAGTTTAATGATTTTTATACCTCTGAGACCCAATAATCAATAACATTTCTTATAACTCTATGAACCTGGTCAGACTGCCGGTGCAGTGGTAGCGCTACCGCTTGTGATGCCATCTTCCTGGGTTTGGGAACATGCCCAGGGAGATGGAGGGCTGACTGGGGGTAGGAGGCTAGAGCATTTGAGGACTACTCACCTTCTCCCGGGGTGGGGGGGCTCGGCAGTGGATGGGCCTCTGGTTGAGGCCGGAGGCACAGCAAGCACCAAGCCACTCCGAGGGGTAGAGACGTGACGGACGTTGGCGATTGCGCCTTGACGTCTGGGTGCACGTCATTCACCACAAGAACAGCAGAAAAACAGCTCCCTGAGCACCAGGAAGATGGAGCGCGCAGTGCAGACCCCCACAACTCTCCCTGCCTGCCCCACTGACATGGCCTGACTAAACAAGACACTCGGGGTGTATGGGCCCCACCTTTTCCCTGCCTGGGGGGGTAGAACCAAGGCTCCATGGGGGACCACCCAGAGGCTCCAGGTAAGGGAGAGAAGGAGGCAGATACAGATACCTTAGTCTACTCCTGATGGTGTGGGGCTCAGGGAGCAGAGGGAGTATAAAGAGAAAGTTAAAAAAAGAATAACTCTATGAACCTTGAAACATACAACCTGCAAACGATGCTTAATTTGGTCAGTGAGACTGTTGTACCATATTCAGTCAAAAATTAGTAATTATGAGTGGAGTCAATCCCTTCCCCTATGTATGTGTGTAACCAAGCCTTTGCATGCTTAAAACAGCATTTCTTGTGTTCTCAGGGTTGCAGCTTGACTAGATACTTGATTCAGTGTATATTAAAGGGCAGCTTCAAGCCACATTCCACCCCTAAAATCACCCTGTCTGGAGGAAGGGGGGTGGGGTGGGACAGGGACAAGCCCCGTGCTTCCTCTGATCAGAGCCACTAGGTAGTCTTTAGTTGGGGAGCATTTCCGTCTTGTCTACCTGAATAGTAATATAGCGGCTCTGTATTGGCTTGAAATGGGCAGACTAGGTGGGCCAAGCAGTCCTTATCTGCTGTCAAAGTCTATGTTTCTATGTTTCTATGTTGTATGAAGCACAAAGTTACTTCCTTTTAAGTTCTTATGGAGTGCAGCCTTATCTTTCTGTATCCTGGAGCCATAGTGCATGAATAAACGATTCATTTACTGCCAGGGACATATAAACACAGCAAAGCATAGCTGGCAACTTTATGCATTCTTACGAAACAGTTAGTAAACGGTGCTAAAAAATAACTGTGAGACTACGTTGCATTTTAAAGTCTTGGACTTGTGATTACCACTGGTTTTGAGCTCTGCCCATCAGCAGTGTTGTACCCCAACCAGTGCAACGTTGCGAATTAGTCCAGACAGCGCATCGGGCTGCTCTCCGGTTGACAGCTTGTCACAAAAATTGAGATCAGGGATGCAAGCTGAGGCCTTGAATCATAGGCCCCCTTTATATCATTCTGTCCTGGACCACATGGTGGATGGCGGCTCTTTCAGCATTCGAGCTGGCTGATCATTGTAATTGTTAGACACAGTTAATGGAGCTCATTGCTCCACCATAGTCAGGAGCCGGGTGTCGGATCCACCAGGGGATCATCAATGAGCACCCACCGAGGCCTTGAGGAGAAGTGAGCTACTGAACTCCCTAGGCCTCCGAAACCAGGGAATCAGTTACCAAAAAAACATGTTTTCAATCATAGAGAGGTACCTCAATGTTGGCTGGCTGTCTTCTGTGGGGTGGTCAGTTCATCCGTGCCAGACAATGTCAGTGTCGGTAGTGGAGTCTCTGATGCCCGGTCCACCCAGGAGGTGGTTGGTCATGTATGGGATTCCTTTGTCTTGCTGCATTGCTTTTTGACTCCCGAGGGGGTTCAACATAGATGGGCCAGTGGTCAGTGGTTCATATCTACTGATCCCAGAGAATTTCACCAGGTCTTGGGAGTGATCAGATTATCCGATGGTTCGGCTTCTGCTTCTGGAGCAGTGGAGCTCAGCTGAAGTATCCTTCTTAATGTTTCCCCTTTGTCTCCCTCTGATTCATTTAACCATTTGCCAGAATGTGTCTGTGGTTGACTACGGTGTTGGATCCTGATCCTGTGCATCTCGGTGCGTTGTCGGTTGCTTGTTGGAGGAGGGAGGGTGTCCATCGACGCCTCTTCTGGCACCTGTGTCTGTTGTCTAATAAAATGCTCGACCTCTTCTGGAGAGGTGAAGTAATACTGCACCCCATTCATTGTTACCGAGAGGATCGCTGGGTATCACATTGAGTACTGGACACCAATCTGTGTGAGACATTTCCAGGCTGCCATAAAGTTTCACCTCTGATTCAAAAACTCCACAGAAAAATCTTGAAATAGTTTAATGGTATGGCCTTGCCAAGTTAGTGGACCCACTCCCTGGCCAGTCTGAGAATGTTGTCCCGAATTGGGAATCTGAGTAGTTTTACTATTATGGGCCTCAGACTTTTTCTGGGTCAGGGCCTCAGTGCAATGCTGTGATGTGCCCATTTTGTTTCTATCGGTGGGCTGTTTGGAGCATTCAGCAGCAGCAATAGGTTTGTTTGGAGGAAGCATATCATGTCTGGTGTCTTGACCCCCTCTGGAAAGCCCACTATATGCATATTGGGCGCTATACACGAAGGGGTGGAGTGGCTACGCGCTGTGTATTATGGGCGCGTAGCCACTCTACACCAATGTGCCCGTGTGGGATGAAAAAATGGAGGTGCACAGACCCAATGCACCTGATACCCTATGTCCGTGGACACGCACCATGTGGCGGGGTGTTCTGAGGCGTGTAGGCACTATGCGGTATTCACTAAACTGCGTAGTGCTGGCCGCATAGGTGCGAAGAATGGCACAGAGTACACCAGGGTAGACCCTGCCATAACCTTCTGTGAGCCCCTATAAATGCCTACCGCCAGGCGCAGCAGAACATGGACGTGACCACCCCCATTCTGCCACGGCCCACTGGGCAGGGAGAGGGGCTGAGACTGCCGATCAGGCCAGTGCCCGGCACTGACTGGCATATGCAGGAGGTGGGGGGGGGGCAATAACTTGCAGAGTTAACCTAGAAAGGCATGTTACGGAAGTAATTGCTATAGAGGTTCAGTCACTGTCTGATACCGTACCTGAGGTTATGGCTGACAGTTGGGTGGACATACCATACCGGCACCAGTAGCAGTGAATGGTGCCCCGACAGGAGAATGCACAGCAGAGCTTCCACAGAGATCCAACTTGTGAGCTAAGCAGTAGGTAAGTACTTTGCAAACCCCAAACAGATCTGTGTGGGGTGGGGGGTTCGCTTTACTCTCAAGTGTTACAAAACACATGTCACAGTGTGGAAATACTGGGACAGACATATGCAGTGGACTCACAAAGGAATGCAGAGTCAGCTTTACTAAATGTGGGCTGGGTTCAAGCGACTGATGGTACATGAGTTCCAAATACAGAATGGGAGATGGTGGTGGAGCGAAGGGGAAGGGGGACACACAGCCCACCTCTGGGTATGTGGGTCCGGGTTCCTGCTGTAGGCATGCACAACCCCGGACCTGCACCGTACTACATGAGGGATCCACTGTGGGACCTGGGAGGGGCATCCCATTGGATGGTCGCCAAGGTCTGTGACTCTGCCCCCTGCCACCCTGCGGAGTCCTGCATGCCGGGGGGAGGAGCCACAGGCAGGTGGCTAGCATTGGTGAATACTGGTATGGGTGCACCTGTCTGCAGGTGCACAAAGCTGTGAGCGGGGTATGTGACTTTTCTGCGTGCCCCCGCCTGCTTTGTGCATAGCGCCCATTGTTCCTATGGGATCTATTTTCCAGATCGTCAATTTTCTCCAAAAAGTAAGTGACTGAAGAAGATAGCTCCCGAATCTGGGCCTGTTGGTTTGCAGAAGTTTCCTCGAGGTTGTTAACCTGGGTTTCAGTTGTTGTTATTCTGTGTCCGAGGTGGGTTATGTCTGTTTTCATTTCCATAGCAGTATTTTTAAGTTCTGCTGTATCTTTGAGAACCTGTGACTGCATAGCCATTATTTGCTGCATGTTAGAATCCTTCAGTTTTGGTGCACCCATTCTGGAAGATACAGTCAGGCTGCCCCGATGTGTTTGGATGGTGTGCCCGGCCCTTCTTAGCTTGATTTTAAAGCCACAATCCCAAAGCAGACAGTCACAATTTTTGTATCAAGATCATGTGCTGATGCTGTTTTCTTCAGTGCTGTATTTTCTTCCAAGGAATCTTGTTCCCAGTGTTAGGATTTATAAAGATTAAGTTGGCATGACAAGAAGAGAAAATATTCAAGCATCTATTTTGGTTGGTGGTTAGCCACGCCCCCTCCCTTCCACCCCCACAAGGAGTCTTGAGGGCAGCAAACTACAGATTATAACACTGAAGAGAATTGTCAGTCACCACCCCTAGGTATTTGTATTCATTGATGTTTGCCAGTTTAGAACAATTTGTGAGTTTAATGTCCAATTAATTGTTTTCACCTTTTCTACTTTTACTTCTGAAACACGTTGCTTGAGGTTTTTTTTGAACTGAGCACAATGTTGAACTGTTTAAACCATTTCTGAAGGGAACTGCAGTCCTTTTTGGGTTTTGATTCCATCTTCATGTTTTTTTTTTCACTCTGTAGATTAGTATGGTGTTGTCTTCATAGTCTTATGTCTGAATAAGCAATGTGAACAAGGTTTTATTCATTGATTTATTTATTTATTAATTGTCTTGGAATTGCAATCTTTGAGCTTGGAGCTCATTTATAAAGGTTTCATGTCAGGAAACAAGTACAATACAGGTGCAACACAGATGTGATCAATAAACATGAAGAGTAAGCTTGATAAACAACATAGAATACAAAAAGTATATACAATTCATTTGACAAAAGTGCAAGGATTTGTTAGCTGTCATATACAGGTGAGCATCAAGTAGGCAAGAGGAGAGGAGCACAGCCAGGAGTTAGCTTTGTCAAGAGGTGGTGGGGAGGAAGAGAAATATGATGAAAGGGAGTTAGGTATGTGGGGAAGGAGGAGGAAGAGGTGAAGAGGAGAAGGAGGAGGGGGAAACAGTATGGAAGCAGATTGTCAGGAGGGGTAGAGAGGAAGGGGGAAGATTGTTTGCATATATTAGCAACAACATAGGGCCTAGGATGGATCCTTGTGGGACTCCTCCATGGATGGTGCCCACCTTGGACAGAATGTCCTAAATGCCCTGAACTGCCATATGCTAAGACCTTCTAGTTAGGTATGAGTTGAACCAGCTTATTACTCTCCTTGAGATCCTTACCTTGGACATCCTTTTCATTAGGATTTTGTGATCTGTGAGGTCAAATGCCTTTAAGGGGTCAATGAACACCATGCCCATGGAGTTTCCTACATCTAGACCACCTGCAACCAGGTCCGCAAACTCTCATGAGTGGAGTATCCATGGACCTCTGTACCATCAATCCAAACTGATGAGGAGTCAGCAGACCATATTTTATCAAGACTTCATAGAGCTGGTTGCACTGCAGTCTTTTGAATAGTTTGGAAGCATACTAGAACTGATTCATATACAGGTAAGGGGGCTTCTTGTTTGTAAAGCAACAAAATAAGTGTTCTTTTAGACAGTGTACACTACATAAATGCATATATGTATAGATGTATATCTCTGCTCCTTGTGGCTAGCCAGTCCAAGGTGTAGGACCTCCATGATCTGGGCTTGGCTTTCTCCAGGTACCAGTTGCAGGTAGCACTGGACTCAGCTCAATGGTTCATGCAGTAGCAGCAGCGATGTCATCTGCCGGTGAGCCTGGTTGGAGGTCTTGCCTTTCACCCCTTTGACCCAGCATAAGTTGACAGATTTGTCCTTTTTGGGCACCAACCTCTTTGGAGTGGGTGTAGAGGACCCTTTTACATTGATTGAGAAGTCTACTGTAAAGGGGTAAGGGGCAACAGACTTCCTGGAAAACATAAACTGAACTTACAAACTTAAATGGGCAGACTGGGTGGGCCATAGGCCCTTATCTGCCGACACTGTCTATGTATCTATGTATCTGGACTCTGTGACTGTTCACAGTTCAAGTTTAAGCAGCAGGGCTTCTTTTGGGGACGTGGCCAGTAACAGCAACCTCTGCAGTGGCAGGGGCAGCAGTAACAAAAGTACAGCCCAGCCAAATCCTCTAGTAAGACTGGTTGGCAATAAAAAAGGAAGGGAGGAGGCATAGTGGTGCTTCCAGTGGCCAATCCTCTGGGGCACTCTTCATAGGTAAAAGGTGATGTAATAAGGGATGTCATCCTCCGTTGCTGTGGTCCTTGCTACAGCTCCTGGCCAAGGGCAGACTCCCCATATTTCTAACCCAATGGCCCACTATCACATCAAACAAGTGGGTCCCTGAAATGGTGGGATTGTGGTATATAAATAAAATAAAAAATACAATACAGAATTACTGTAGAGTCACTGTGTTATGCATCCGGCAACCAATTAGAATTAGGATGGTTGCAGCACAGTACATTCAATTGATGAAGAAACCAAATCTTTAGGGCCGAGACATGAGGGGGTTTGCTATCAAGGAGGTGCAGGAGTTAAGGCAAGGTGTTCCATAATGTGGGCCCTGTCAGATAGAAGGTCTTCCTCCTGGTGGAACTCTGAGTCAGTCCAATAGCGAGTTGAATGCTGGCAGAGGAGCAAAGTCTTGGTGGAGAATGAATCACCTTGATAAAGTTAGCCAAATAGAGAGAGGCTGTCCCAAGGACACATTTTAACATTTGCAGGGCAAGCAAAATTGGTGTTTGACTTTCAGGGACATCATTTGAGACTCAGCCAGGAAATAAAAAAAAAACGCTCAGTTGGTAGTGTCATTAGTGATTGATTAGTGTAGTAATGATGTCTAACTTGATTACTTGGTGTGTACTATAACTTTAACTGTACTTTTTATGTCCTGTAAACATGCAGTTTTCCTATAGGGAAAAAGGCCTACTCATGTAATATATAATGCAGCTAGGCAGACAGACATATGGACAGGTAAAGAGATAGCTCGATTACACAGATGCACACACACATTTGTTGACGTCACACACACACACACACACACACACACACACACACACACACACACACAACATACACACCCCAAAGCATCTCATTGATTATTAAAAAGACAGAACAGAGGCACTGAAAGTATAAACTGTATGTGTCTGTAATTAAAAGTTAATAGGCCCCTCAGAGTTAGGCTTGCAATCCATACATGTAGCAAAGCCTGAAGATCATCAGTAATATTTGCACTTGGGGAAGCAGAAATACATTTTTTGGTACTGAGTGGTCTAGTATGTATTCTGCAGAGATTTGCACTTTTAAATATGTTACAAATAAACTTGATGTCTTTCTGTCCGGAGTTGGAGTAAAGCGCATTATTGGTGGTGAGAGCAAGTGCTGGGTTTGTGTTGAACTGACTACAATCTGTAGATGTCTAAAGCCTGAAGGTCATCAGTTATATTTGCACTTGGGGAAGCATTTTTTGGTACTGCTTGAATGCAGCAGGAAGACAAAAATGAAGAGTCAGCATCATAATTTATAGCAAGAGTTTTTTTTTTTTGCTTTCTCAGTGACTAATGCCAGCCAAACACCTGCTAATGTGTTTGTTAGGTTCTACTATGACGTGACCCAGTTTGTGTAACTGATGTAGTCCTAACAAATTCAGACTGAAAGGAAATCAAGACTAATCAGTCATATCCATGGTTTATAAATTAGCAACAGCTGTGCAACAATGTGATGATTAATTGCATTGGGATGGGACTTTCACACCGCGTGTGAAATAGTTCTATAATTGTCGTAGCTTATGATACTTTATATAGAAACAGCAGAGAAGTGCAGTGACCTCTTCTGATACAATGCCGTTTTTCTAAAAGTTATAGAGTATCTGTATATGGTGTGACTGTCTTAGAAACAGTTAGCTTATATTTGCTACTGAAAATGTGTGAAACTGCACATTTTACGTTGAAAGTCATTCATCCCTATTTTGTAAAAAAAAGTTTAAATAACAAAGACTTTTCCTCTTTTGGAAACAGTATTACTACTGCAGTACAGGTCCAACAAAAACAATCATTTTTCTTAGATGGTCTTTGGCAGTGTTTATGTACCGCAGTCATTTCTTTTTCAATCTAATTTTGAAAGACATATTTTTAATTTGATTGCTGAATACTTAAGGCAGGCACTGTTTTTGTCACTTACATGGGATTGCCTATGTAATGTGTCAGGCAAGAATAGCAATCTTAAAAAATGTTCTAACAGCCAGGAAAAAATAATAACACATAATATTCAGACATATTCTGACATAGAGCCTTTGCAAAATAGTCTTTGACTCAAAGGATTGTAATTCCGATATCTTCAGTAAATAAATAAATAAATAAATAAAAGACACAATTCAACTTACATTTCTGTTCTTTTCTGTAGCTGCATCCCTTTCATTTTTTATTTTTCAGGGCATTTGCATGAAATATTATCATTGTCCCCAGACTTTGCCTCAACCTACAGCTTCTCCTCCTATTGAAGTCATAACCCCCCATTTGTGACCTCACAGTCTGTTGCTGGGGATGTGACTGTGGTCCCACAAACCCAGGATTACGACTTCAGCAGTGTGGGAAATTAGCAGGATGAGATGAACCTTAAAAACACAAAGATCCTGTTTTAATTAAATGTCCTCAAAAAAAGATATGGGGAGAGCAATATGGAACAGTAATAAATTATGAATATGACATTTTGAAAAGTTCTCCTGCACACTGAAAAAACTGACATTAGAACACTCAGAGGGAGTATGCCAAAGAGGAAATTTGCAGGACTAGTAGTGCATGGGATCTCTAAAAAAATGCTAGGAGAAAAGAAATATTAAACAATTATTTGTTTTTTATTTATCTCTCTAAACCACACAATACTGTAAGACCTCAACCTCAGTGCAAGGCATCATGGGTATGCAAATTGTTGTGTAAGTCTGGCTGACTAGGTTTCTCCAAAACAGACACTGGGGCCAATTTACTATGCCAACAGGCTTAGCGACACACTAAATTGAAATAACATGGCTGGCTGCCTGTTCAAGCATCCACTGCTATTTTAAATAAGTGACCCAGTGTATTGTTAAGATGGAAGTACATTACTGCTAAATGCACTAGTGATCCCATGCACATGAGGTGTCCCCCATGCATGTAGGGTGCACTTGCATCTTTACTGGTTCCTTGAAGAACTAACAGGCTACAATCACAGTGCTAGTTAATGTTTTCAGGAAGCATGTTTTAACAATGTGCTAATGATAACACAGTGTTAGAATGTAAGCTCCTGGTTGTAGGTCATAAACCCAATCTCTGGTACTCTCCCAGAACGCACCTGAAAATAGGCATCTGTTCTTGTCTAGTGTGCTTACCTGGTTAACAAAAGCTGAATAGTCTAATGGGCTCCTAAACCAGTGCTCATTCCATTAAGTCACCACTCTCGCTGATAGTGTAATGGTCCATCTCCCTAACCAAGTGCCCATTTTGATAGTTTATCACCCTCCCTGGTAGTCTAGTAGCCCACCCTCCTGCTGGTGGCATTCCTGCATGGTACAATTCCCCCCCTCCCAGCCTAGGCCCCAAGACAGTGATCAGTACTTACCTCCTCTCACCTCCACAGCTGGTCACCATCTGCTTTACACAAGTCCTGAAAAAAAACACTTAAGTCCAATAAAAGCTGGTGCACAGGCATTCAAACTTAGTTTTTATTTCTAGTGTGATAGTGTTTCATTTATAAATTGGTTGTACGATGTCATAATCACTATCTCCCCTCACAACCCATATAAGTGGATATATGTAAATCAACCCTGAAATGTATTTTTGGTGTGCCATACAATTCACCTTTATGACCAATGAGGGACTCTGGTTGCTCCCACCAAACCACATTTAAGGGTGGAGTCAAATGTACCCATTTGTGTAGTCATGATGGGGGGTGGTGACTAAGACATCATCCAAATCTGTCTAGAAGCAGGTGAAAGACAGCCAATATATGGATTAAAGAACACCTGACACAGTTTGAAAAACTTTGAAAATGTAAGATTTAGACACAATTCAGTTTATTGTTCATATAGTTTCTCTAATTATTTTTCCCCTTTTTCTTTATTACTGAAGACAGCTACATGAAATCATGATGAATGTTGCCTATACTGTTTCTGTCCAGGCAGCTTGACTACACCTGACATCATAATACTCTGTTCATGTCATCATGATTATCTCCACAGCAACAGATTGTGACATTATAAACAGAACTGTGACGTCAGGTGTAGAGAAGCAGCAAGAGCAGACACAGTAGGGGTCCTGTTTTCATGCAAAATACCCCAAGTCATAAAGAAATAGGGGTTAAAATGACAGAAAAAATTGAAATATAAACTGAATCATGCCTACTGTAAATATTGCATTTTTTCAAAGTAGTCTCAACTGTGTCAGGGGCTCTTTAAACAAAAACATACTGGAATTGAAAACTAAGTCTGTGCACAGTGTACTACCTTTTCTCGGACTTCATTATTTTCCCCCAGGACTTGTATGTGGCAGACAGTGGTTGGCTGTGGAGGTGAGAGGTAGAAGAGTGCCAGCTGCCAATCCCAGGATTGTAAAGGGGGTACAGGTAGAACTCTACCATGGATGAATGCTACCAGTTGGGGGATGGGCCACTATACCAGGGAGAGTGATGACCTAAAAACACAGTCATTGGGCTTGGAAGGAGGACCATTAGAATACCTGGGAGTTATTTGGCAGGGGGAATACACTACAGCCGAATGCTCACTGTGTGACTTTGAGCAAGTAATTTCACCTCTTAGAGTACCACACAGTCATGGAACTGAATCGTAACAGGAACCTACTGGAAATTTTAGCTTGCAGCTCAGCTGGCCAGTCCTCAGTAACTATGTCACGGACCTGAAAAAATCAATATAAACAAGCTAACCTACTGTATGTGTGGCCGTGTCACACCAGTGTGTTCAGCCTTCACTCAATCCAAGAAGCAAATGTTTGCTCTGCAGATGTAAATGTGCCCTAATGGGATGTTAATTACGTTTTAGGACCTTCTCTGTTGCCTCGGGTGATTTGCAATGCATCTCTCTCCTTTTAAAGATTTTCAACATAGTGAAAAATATATGAAGTCCAAAATGTAAACTGCAAAAGTTTAATGAAGCCAAAAGTACAGCGTGCTCACTGCTTTTGGCTTCATTAAGCTTTTGCAATTAAAAGTTTGAACTTTTCATCTTTATTGCTTCTCTAGAGTGTGCCATTTGTGTTTGTGATTGGATCCTGTGGGTCGGCAGCACTCACTTTGAGCTGTGAGATTGCGGTCTACGTTTTTTGTTATTTTGCTCAATTGCAGCCTTTTGCTTCTATGGAGTGTGATATGTAAGCAACAAGACACAGCGGGGTGTGCATTGTGCTGTCACAATGTACACCCAGGGGCATTGTCATGAACAACCCTCCCGCCCCAAGCCTTCCACCCCTGGATGTGCGTTGTGACAGAACAGTGCGACAACACTGGAATGTTTTATTGTGCATTCGACATGGACCACAAATTTGCTAGGTGCAGTTTAAAAGTATCACACTGACACAGATTGGAATTTTAAGTAATGATAAATATTTATTTAAATTCAGGGAGCTGGGGGAAGGGCCTTGTGACCGGGAGCTCCTGCCACTCTTGAGGACCGACCTTTTCTTAAATCTGTTGCAACAGTTCTTCTATTTCTAAGCCTAGCCTATCCTTTACTATTTCTAGACCATAAGGTTGGCCACCTGTGGGCACCCTCTTCTCCATTTCTTGACTATGCTATAGTGTTCTCTTTAATTTTCCTTTTCCCGCTCAGGTCCTCGTACAGGGAGGTTATTGTGGTGACCTCTAGATGTATGTAAAACAGGTTGTGTTAATCATTGTTGGATTTAGTATGTAATAGCACTATGCTATAATACCTTATGTTTATGAAACCTGTAATGTTGAAAATACCATGGCACTTGGTGTTTTTGATAATGGTAAAAAGTACTAGGTGACTATTATAGAAATTAAGCTAGTTGTACTATTTAAAATGCATGTAAATTGTTGTAAACTTAACAAGCCAGAAATGTCATGGTGATGTGCATATATCCCATGATGCATTACATTATGGAAGTATGTATGATGATGTATTTCTTTGAAACTTGATTTGTTGCCAATGTCCTTTGGAGTAACCCTTCTTTCAGTGATTCTGCATTGAGGTTCTTTGTTTATAGCTTGTTTTGTTTTTCTTCTTTTTGGGCCCCCACTATGTAAGCAAATGAGGCTTGCATAAGGGTTATGGCTACAGCTCAACTAGTCAATTGGATCAGAGATCAGTGTCAGCAGGTGCTGGCTAAGTGCAGAGAAAGGACATTCATAGTCTGTTGCTGCAAATTGAAGTACTGAAGAGGGAATATGAGATTACAGAAGCTTATTTCTTGTATTTGGAATAAACATCACACAGAGATTGTGTGTTGAACCTGAAGTTCGGCGTCTGGTCCATCTGTTATCCCACAACCCCTCCACAGGCCTTAAACAGATAGAATACATGGTGGCATTTGCTGAGGTGCTATCTGTATACAGGCAGGGATAGGAAAGGGCACTCCACACTAGGGCTTTTAACAATTGGTTGAAGACATGGTGCAAGAAGGAGGACTTAGGCTGTATTGGGGACTGGGGGCCAGTCTGGGAGAATATGGGCCCTTGTAAGTGAGACAGTCTGCATCCTTCAAGGAAGGGGAACACAATCCTTAGTGGTTTAAATATTATGTGAATGAGCATTTAAACTAGCTGGGTGGGAAAGGCTGTAATACCAAGGGAGGCAAACATCCCTCCCACATGATGATGCAACAAGGAGGGAGGGCTTGAGGGAAGGAAGCTCCCCCAGGGCAGGGGTGCAAGCAGAAAAGTGTGGGGACAAGGCAGAGGACAAGAAGGAGTATAAATCAAGAATGCAAGAAGAGAGGCATAAAAGAGACAGGACATGGTGAGGACAGCAAGGGGCAATGGAGGTCAGTGGGAGTCTCAGGGAGCTGTACAGGCAGGAGGGGGAGAGAAAGCAGGGAGGCAGGTGGGGGAGATAAGGTACGGAGAGTCATGTGTGCCAATGCAAGGAGTCTGGGAAATAAAATTACAGACCTGGAGGCTATCATGGAGGAGGCTAGCCTGGATTTGGTGGCCATAACTGAGTCATAGTGCACTGAGAGTCATGACTGGTTATGGCCATATCAGGCTACTCTCTGTTCTGGAGACACAGGGAAATAATGAGGGGAGGAGGGCTCATACTGTTTGTGAGCGATGGCATCAAGGCTATGAAAATACAGGGGCACCCAGAGGGATCAAAGCAGAATAAATCTGCGGGACAACCAAAAAATCCCAAACAACCAAAAAATGATTAAAGAAAAAAAGCACACTGAGGCAGGAAGGGGCAAGGGAGGAACAAGCATTCAGCCTTACCGGCTGAGGAGATAACAACTGTGAGTATGACTTGGCCACATTCTTAGTGAAAGCCAGAGAAACATATTATCCAAAGGTCTAACATTTGTACCTAGTCCCCGAGTGGATGTGATCAACATCAAAGTGGAAATTTTCAGATTTATACGCAAACTGAAATTGCATTGGTTCTTCGGGAATACTAATCAGCCACTACCAGATACCAACATGGTCGGTAAACACAAACCCATGATTGCAGCACAAACATTGACTGACATCGAAACCAGCTCTCCTCAGGAACATCCAAGCTCATTGGAGGGGCATCAAGTTGCTTCTACTTCTAACTTACAAACACCGGACATAACAGATACATCATTTACTTTGGAGTATGGAACTTTTTTGGAACAAAACATTGTTGATGAACTTGACCTAACTGAACTGTTAAATGAACCAAATTCTGACACTGATGATACATCATTCCGATGAACACCATTTAAGCTGAAGTTGTTTTTTTTTGTCTAGGAGCTCAGATGTGCCCGACCATTACTAACTTTCAGAAGGTCATCGAACATGAAATCGCAAATCTAACCAAAGGAAAGGACTACCCATACAATACCAAAATTTCACCAATGGAGCGAGAGGTCCTCAAGGAGTTGAGGAACCTGGCAGGTATTGTTATCAAGCCCTCTGATAAGGGGAGTAATATTATTCTTATGACCAATGACTTTTACATACAAAAAGCAAACAATCTACTTAATGTGGTTGATGATTATGTGAAATTAGACATGACATGAATCCAATTAATATATTTCAGGGTGAACTCGCACAGTTTATCTTGGGAGCCATGGAAAGGGGGTGGGTAACAAGAGAGGAAGCAGGTTTCTTACATTCTGAATTTCCAATAGTCCTTACTTTATACTTGTTGCTCAAAACACACAAGGATGTTAATAGCATCCCCCTCCCCAGTAGACCGATTGATCGGGGATTGGGTCATTAACACATCACTTAGGTATCTACCTTGATTAACAATTGCAACAGCTGGTTATGACACTTAAATCCTGCATTAGGGACACCATGAGCTTATTAGACACACTCAGAGGTTTCATTTGGGATGTGAGGTACATCTGGCTCACGGCTGACATTAGCAGCCTATACACCTGCATCCCACATGATAAAGGTTTGGAAGCTGTCAGTTTTGTTCTCAGTAATCTAACTGATCCTACTAAGGTTCCAGGATAATGCATTTTGGAAGGTTTAGAATTTGCACTGAACAGAAGCTACTTTACATTCAATAAACAGTTCTACCTTCAAAAACACAGAACTGCAATGGGTTCCTCATTTGCTCCATCCTATGCCAACCTATACATGGGGTTTTGGGAGGAAACCCACATACTGTACATAGTGCAGCACTTAATCCATATTCTAAAAGCATAGTGAAATGGATGCGCTTTATAAATGATATTCTGCTCATCTGGGATAGCACTGTAGATGAGGCTAATGAGTTCCTGGAATATCTGAATACAAACAGCTTCAACCTTAAGTTTACTTCTACCACTAATCCCACATCCATTGACTTCTTAGACGTTACACTCCATGGTGTAATAGAACAAGAAGTGACCACATCTGGTTTCAGAAAACCTACAGCAGCCAACACAATATTACACTACCATTGTGCTCACCCAAATAGACTGAAACATTCTATACCATATTCCCAATACTTGCAAATTTGGCATAGTTGTTCAGAGGATCACACTTCTGAAGTACAGGCTGGCAAACTTACTGACTGGCTCTTGAAGAGAGGATATAAACATTCAGTACTATACCAAGCAATAGAAAAGGTTAACATTCTTGATAGGGATACCCTACTAGTACCTAAACAAAGAGATATAGCATAAAACAAGGACCAGGTCAAAACAGTGCACCCAGGAAGAGCACTACCAGAACCATGCTGTGTAAAGCATGAGAGGATTTAGAGCAGCAGGGGTATAACAGAGGTAGGGAACTATCGCTACCCTTGTCGTTCTGCAGCTTCGCTCTGGATGGATCAAGTTGTCGTGTGCTGGGCTGTTTGGCCGAGCTGCTCCCATGGTGGAGTGGCTAAGGCAGCAGCACGTGGTGGAATGGAGACCTGGGACCACTGTTCGGTTCCTCACAGATCTCCTTGCTGCAATTTTCTTTTTTTTTTAAAAGGTGATTTCCCCCTCTCCTGATTTTCTCCCCATCCCCGAAGTCCGCAACCCCCCTGCAGTTGATTACAATACGTCCGGGAGGTGTGGGAGGCAAAGCTCCCTATTTTGGGGTGTGTGGGGGCAGAACCCCCCATAAAAATAAACAAGTCCCATTATTTCCAATGGGGCTGCAATGTTGTAGTTGAGTTACTCTTTTACCTGTTGTTGTTTGCCACTGCAATGTTTTCCTTATGGCATTTATTGTGGCATAGTTTTTGTGTGCAGCAAGATGATACCATGCCCACAAAACACAATCTGTTCTATGGTACTTGACTATAATTCCATAGCTGGTCAGATTGGAAGCCTTATCTACAAATTTGGGCCCATTTTACAATCAGATGCCAACTTAAGGGAATGCCTAGCTGCCAGACCCAGGGTTACATTCAGAAAGGGCAAGTCACTGGGAGACTTTCTTAATTCAAGTCATTCCACTCAACCACGTAAGCCAACAACTTGGCTACCAACATGACCAAAATGGTTTCACAAATGTGGCTTTTGTAACATATGCATCTGATGGGAACCTATAAATACATCCATTTCAACGTGACTTAAATGTGGACCTTAATTCCTGAATTGCAGAAGCACTTACGTTGTATATATTGTGTGGTGTCTTTCTGGTCTCCAGTACCATGGCAAGACTAAGAGGTTCCTCAAAACGAAAATCCAGGAACATGTTCATGCCATCTACAATAGAGATTTTGATAATGCCATTGGAGCGCACCTTGATGTGGCGCATAACTCTAATCCCCGTGGTTTGCAGTTTACAGCCTTAGAGCATGTATCACCACCAACCAGACGTGGTGTCAGACTAAACATTCTTCTACAAAAAGAAAGTAGATGTATTTTCCATTTAAAAGCATGTAGCCCTTACAGAATTAATGAAGAATTAGTTCTGACACCTTATCTGACAGAATGATAGCTAATTTTTAAGTGCGAAATGTTGCTATTTTACAGTATTAGTCATACTGAAATGATATAGTACATTATTAATTCATACTAGAATTGCTAGAATTTACAGATTTAGGGACTAATTCACCTCTGAATTAGATATAAGTCTACATTGCTTATTGTTTGTGTCTCTTTCTGTTTCGCATTTCTTATATCGCACTGTTTTTTTATTAAATCACACCTCTTGTGTTCCTGTGAGACTCTTGGACTTCCGAGGACTAGCCATATTACATTATACTTACTTTTTCTGTGTGTGGCATATTCTTCAAATTCAAGATTACCCATTGGTGTGCATTGTAATTCTTTGCACCAAGGCTCATTATGTCTCCAAAATCAAAAACCTTCCCCCCCTCCTCCCTCCTCCATTTCTCCTCTTAATCACTGATTTGTGATTCATGTATCTTTTCCTTTTATCAAACACATCATGTTGGCTCCTACTAAAAATCCTTTCTCCATGTAAATAATAATTCAACTATCTTATTGTCTTATACTTTTTGACAACTGGAGCCTGGTCCTAGTTTTGCACTTGGATGATATATATATATATATTTTTTTTTTGTGGAATTTCGCCCACGAATGGTGGAGTTTTGCCCGTGAATGGCAAATTCCGCCTGTGAATGGTGAAATTCCACTGTTCGTGGCAAAATTCCACCATCCGTGGGCAAAATTCTGCATTTCGCATGCAGACTTTCGCCTACCAAGTGCAGAATTTTGCCCATGGATAGCGGAATTTTGCCACAAACAGCAGAATTTCACCATTCCATTTGTGGGCGAAATTCCACCCCAAAAAATGGCGAAGTCAGATAGACAAATTTTTAGCCTAGTAGCAAAACTTTGTGGATTGCTCTGCAGAGGTGAATTTTCCAATTTTGTTGGAACTTAGCCAGCGAATTTCAGCTTCACTGCATCTCTAGTGTGGTGTTATATGAACAAATGAAATTGCCAGCAGAAACAGGCCTCCTGGTCTAGCGAGTCTGCTCGAGTGTGCAGCTAGCACCTCACCTCGCAGCTGCCCTCCCCGCCTCCTTCTTCCCAGTATCCTTCCCCCTACCCTGTCCCAACTCCTCTTGAAACTGCCCATCGTCTTACAGGACACTATGTTGTTTGGTAAGTTGTTCCATCTGTCCACCACTCTTTCAGTGAAAAAATGTCTCCTCATCTCCTTTCTGAATCTTCCCCCCTCCAATCTCAATCCATGCCCTCTCGTGTCTCTCCCCCTTCTCATCTGGTAGATCCCTTCTGTGTTGGTCTTGTTTATCCCCTTCAGATACTTAAAGGTCTCAATCATATCCTCCCTATCAATCATCTCCTCCAGCAAATACATGTTCAGCTCTCCCAGCCTGTCCTTGTAGGGCTTGCTCTCTAATCCCTGTATCATCGTTGTGGCTCTTTGCTGCACCCCCTTCAAAAACCTGATGTCGTTCTTCGGAATAATTGCCAGTACTGCACACAATATTCCAGGTGGGGCCTGACCAATGACCTCTATAGTAGTAGGATAACCTCCCTCCTTCTGGAGGAGATCCCTCTTGCAATACACACCAGCATTTTGTTGGCTTTTGCTACCACCTTCTTGCACTGAGCAGAGTTGGAGTTGTTCACGCTCCCCATAATGATCACTCCTAGGTCCTTCTCCTCTGTGAAGCTCCCAACCATACGTCATTCTATTCATAATCCTTCCACTGGTTCCTGGCTCCTAGGTGCAGAAACTTGCACTTCTTGGCATTGAATCCCAACTGCCATGTTTCCGCCCACTCCTGCAGCTCAGTCAGGTCCTCCTGCATCCCCTTACACCCCTCCACATCATCAACCACAGCTCCCGTCTTGGTATCATCTGCAAACAGACTGATCCTGCTTCAGATTCCATGTGAGATATCTGCAATAAAATTCCCAAACAGTACTGGTACCAGTACCGATCCCTGTGATACCCCCCACTCGTCACCGCTCTCGGCGATGAGAGGCCCCCACCACCACCACCCTTTGCTGCCTTCTCTTTAGCCAGTTTGCGATCCAGTTCACCATTTTTAGTCCCACCCCCACATATTCAAGTTCCTCCCCCAGCCTCCCATGTGGCACTGAATCAAAGGCCTTGCTGAGGTCTAAATACAGGATATCCACTGCCTGGCCCTTGTCCAGTTCATGTGTCACCCAGTCATAGTACTCTACAAGGTTTATCTGGCAGGATCTGCCTGCTACAAACCCGTACTGTTGACCATCCTGGAGACCATTTTCCTCCAAAAAGCTCACTAGCCTCTCTTTTAGGATGGTCTCCATGAGCTTTCCCACAATCAATGTGAGGCTCACTGGCCTATAGTTTCCTGGTTCATTCTTTGGGCCACTTTTGTGGATAGGCACCATGTGGGTCATTCTCTATTCCTGTGGTACACATCCAGTGTCTAGAGAGGTATTGAACAGGTCGGCCAGTGGCCCCACCAGGACCTCTACCAACTCCCTTAGCACACTAGGGTGAATGCCATCAGTTCCAGGTGCTTTGTCCACCCTTAATGCCCTAAACCCATCTAGTACTCTGCTCTCTGTAATCCCTACATCTGTCGTCTCCTCCCCTCACCCACCCACCCCTTGCCTGGGGTATCTGCCCCACTTCTCCTGCATGAATACAGAGCAGAAGTATTCGTTCAGTGCCTCTGCCTGCTCTGCCCCTTTCTCCACCCACCCCTGTCCTTCTTAATCCTCACCAGCTGATACTTGCTTCTTTTTCTCTCTCCAATGTAGTGGAAGAAGTATTTTTCTCCACTTTTGATTTCCTGCACCAGTCTCAGCTCCCTGGATGCCTTGGCTGCCCTGACCAGTCTGGTAACCTCCCTGGACTTCTCCTTGTATGAATTCTTATCTTCACCTCTTCCTAATTTCCTGTACTTTTAAAAAGTTGCCCTCTTGGCCCTCACCCCTTTCATAACCTCCTGTGTCAGTCAACTGGGTTTCTTTGCCCTTTCCTTCTTGCTTTTCTTCCCAGTACAAGACACCATAGCCTCCACCAGCCCTTCCTTTATGGTGTCCCATTTCTGGTCTGCATCCATGTGTGGTTGAATACTTGCCAGGAGCCTGCACCAAATGTCCCCCATCTTAAAGTTTACTTCCCTGAACTCAATCACCCATGTACCCATGTCCCCTGTTTCCCGGCCCATGTTGGGTGTGAACCACACTGAATAGTGGTCACTCCCAGCTAGTGGTTCCTCCACTTCCAGATTCCTTACAGCTTCCCTGTTATCCAGTACAAGGTCCAGAGTCCTTTCTAACCAAGTCGGCCCCTGGACCAGCTGTGTCAGGAAGCTGTCTTAAAATGTTTCTAACAGGACCCACTCCCTTGCACTCATGGTGGATGGGGTGCCCCACTCCACCCCTGGTAGGGTGAAGTCTCCCACCACCACTGTGCTCCCCTTCCTGCAGACCTTTCTAATTTGCTCAGCTAATTCCCTGACCAGGTCACTTCCCTGAGCTGGTGGCCTGTACACCAGCTCCATCCTCAGTGTCCTATTGTTTGCGTCTTGGAACTGCATCCATAGTATCTTCTGTCCTTCCCTCCTCCCCTTCCTCCATTTCACACTTTATCCCCCCCTTACATAGATCACCCCCCCCATTCCCCTTAGCCCTATCCTTTCTGAATAACCTGAAGCCCAGGATCATCATATCCCAGTCCTGGTACTAGGTGGCCCACGATTCCATGATGATCTCAATGTCCACCACTTCCTGTAACTCCGCTGTTCTATTACTTAGGCTTCTTACATTCAGTGAGACCACCCACCAGCCTGTCTCCTCCCTTTCCTACCCCTATTCTTCCCCCTCCTTATCCCTCCCTGTGCCACTTCCCCACTGCCTTTACCCATAACTAGGGGGTGAGCTCGCTAGGCTCCCCTTTTCCCATCAGCGGTCCCCTCACCACCCCCCTTCCCAGTTTAAATCCAGCTTTGTTGATATGTACCCCTCTATTCCCTGTTTTAGTACTCCCTTCCCCTCCCTGCTCAGATGTTATATTAATGATATTACTACTTGGCTGACTCCAAGCTGTCATTTAAAAAAAGAAATAATCTCTAACCCTAATGGTTCCAAAGTTACCACACTTTACAGAAAACATCTTTTGAAAGGTCTAACTCTGAACCTGTTTGAGCTAGAAAAATTAATTTTTTTAAATGAAAGGCTGGAGTCCAGCCGGTGAGAAATGATGTTGATATTATAGCGTTATTATGAGACAATAGCAATTATGTTATCAATATTAAAAACAGGCAGTTTTCTCTAGCTATATCAATGTACATATTTACATCACAACATAACTGTTTTTATGTAAAATGAATGTTATCATTATACTTTTTCCATAGTGATAAAGTATATTGATATACTTTTTTAATATCAAAATGGAAAATTTCATGATGGTTTAAAAAAAAAATTAAATGTAAACATTTCTTTTTCGCAGTTTTTCTGAATTTTGGTATTAGTTCACAAAATGTAATTGGTTAGCTATGTAAGTATAATACCCATAAACATTCATCTTACAATATATCTTAAATTGTGTACTAACATTTCACTGTCCTCACCAGTACCAATTTTTTTTCACTTTTGCAGCCTTTGACTGCAAAAACGTCGGGTGATAATATAGATTTGGTACACATCATGTGCAAAAACCTAGTTGAGATGGTGCATAGAAGAGAGATTGAAGGCTGTGAGGATGCCAGGACACAGTGCAGTCAAGGGCAGTTACATGACTCAGTGAGTAGTGATGTCATGAAGAAGGGATTTGCATGAGATGATGGAGAAAGCAGAGTGGATAGCAGAATGAAGAGAGTTTAAGGAACCTGAAGGAGACTGCAGCTTGGCCTGCAGAAGATTTTATGTAAGGCATGAGAGATCAAGGATCAAAGTTATGGAGAGAGTAAGTAGGGGCAGAGGGGAATGAAAGGAGGGGATAAGTTGAGGGGAGGGAGCCAGGCCAAAATTTGGAAATAAAGAAAACACAGTGAGAGAGATGCCTGGCTTCCAGAGATGGGGAAGAGACAGAAAAGAATAGAGGACAGCAGATGCTTTACACATAGAAACAGAATTTGATGGCAGATAAGGAAGGTTTGGCCCACCTACAGTAGTCTGCCCATTTTCCCTACCTGTTTCATATACTGCATGTCCTATATGATGTGTGGCTTACCCTCTATTACCTATTGCTAGAATTCCTTTATGTCCGTCCCATGCATTTTTGAACCTCCCTACCATTTTTCCCCCTACAACCTCTGCCGGGAGGATGTTCCATGGATCCATCACCCTTCCTACAAGTAGCAATCATCAATATCTAGAATGACTTTCTCTTTAACCTTCTCTATGTGCTTGGATATCAGAAACAAATATGACCAAGAGTAAGTTGGGGGGTCATTCAGGGAAGGAAAGCAACAAGAAAGGGAATTTGGCACTTTCATAGGAACTTAAGGACCAGGTTCAAGAATTCTGCACTTTCTTAGGAGCTTAATGACCAGGTCCAAGGCAAATGTGTTCCCCTGCTTCCTGTGGTGAAGGCATGCTCTCTAAACTGATAGCCTAGCTAAGACACAGGAGTGAGTGACAAACCAATTCCACAGGCGTGAACTGGATTCTATGTCCTAGGCTATCCCAGTTAGAAGAGCATTCCTTCATGTCCTTTAGCTCCCTCCCAGAAAGTACAGAATTCACTTTGGGAAGGCTATGCCTGAGGCAACAACGTCACCCCCCCCATTAGACTTTAAAAGGCCACTCCTCCTGGACTGTTCCAGGATTCGTTTCTTTGTTGCGGCTGGAGGCGCCACTCTTCCTCGCTTCCCACTTCTGCTTGTGTCGCTATGTTCCTGTGGTTACCTCCGGCCACAGGATTGCTTCGTTCCTCACTCATTTGTGGCGTTTTTTAGTTGCTGCTTGTCCCTTCCATCTATCCAGCCTTCTGGAGTTTCCTCCATGCTATTCTCTATCAGGGCCATAGCTTTTCCCTGACTCCTGCTCGGTCTGCCTCCTTTCCTTCAGGTAGCATTGCCTGCTGCACTTCCCCTCCTGTCTACCGCTTTTGCGGCCCATCCCTAGGCCCTTCTCTCCCTTGTCCCTGCTGCTAGCTGCAGCTTCCCGGTCCTCTGTCCTGCTTCGTTCCCCTCCCCCCACATTTTGTCTCCCTCCACCACAGCTGTTCCTGTGTCAGACAGTTGTTTTTGTCTGAGGCCCTTCTGCGCCACTCCTTGCTGATCTGCTGGTCTTGTACTCCTCGCCTACCTCCAGGCCTCCATGATGTTGCTCCTCTGGGCATTGCCTTTGACTCATCTCCTGTGGCTTCTGGCTCGGCTGCCTGCTAACCTGAATGCCACCTGGTTTTCGGGCTGCCTGTTTCTTTCGTATTTTCTCTGGCGTGTCTGGCCCGCTGGTTTAGTGCTCTGGGGCCTCAACTGCCTCATTCCGGGTTCCTGCTACCTGCATCTGCTGATTATTTCCCCTACCACCTTGCCTCGGAGTGCATTCACCCTGTTTTTCTTTGGGCTCTGTTACCTGCTCTCACTTGTGACCCAACCATCATAATCATGCCATTGCACTTCCGTATTTCAATCTCCTCCTCCAACTGCTGGTGGGTCCACAGAGTGAGGACCAAAATTCCTCGACTGGGTTAATACAATAGGGCTCAACCACGGTTAGTGGTTCCCATCTTCATCGTTCATTTCCATGTAATTATGCCCTTTGGAAGCCTTTTGTGACAGGTAATTCATTACTTCAGCAGCACTTCATCTGTGGATTACTGTGGCAATTATGCCATGTATCAGAGTTTTCGTACAATGTGATTTTGTGCCATTATGCTTTAAAGTGACTCAGAGCTCAGTTTCATTATTCATGGCTGCATCAGTATTGACTGTGCTGTCTCCAGTCTACTTTCCTCTGCTGTGCCCTCGCACCCACCACCTGTGAGTACCTTCTGTATTTTCCGTTTCCTACCCTCTACTTCTGCTGTTGGTCAGTTCTTCTGTGTGCCCCTGCTGGCTTCCTCTCTACCTGACATCAACTGTGCTCGTCATTTTGTTTTCCCTTACTACGGTGCTTGCTCTCCTGTGCACAGTTGGACTCGGGCATCTCGGCTATCTCATTTTTCTTTCGATCTAATGCCCTGTTTTCCCTCCTCCTCCCATGCCCTCCACCCTCCATTCCTCTCCTTCTCTGACCTCTGCTTATTTTTGAGGGCTTCCCTATCCTGCCGTTCCTCTATACCACCATACCCAACTCATTCACATCGACTATTATTCCCTCCTGCATATTGTCCTGCCTGCTTGTCTCCTCCTCCAACCATATTCTGCCATTCTAGTTAAACCTATTCAGATGTTCTCCTGGTACTGCCTACCTTACCATCGGCTGCCGGCTCCGCCCAGTCGCTCTCGCTTCTACCTTCATGCAGTTCTATCCATTCCTAATTTGGCTCAATGGAACCAGTTGGCATGCACTTCTGTGGTTACCAGTCATGAGTAGCTTCCTCGTGACATGAGTCTGGTTCTGGTACCAGTGGAAGCTGATTTCCAAGTGGCCCACACTATCTCCTGCTGAACACATTTCTAACTGCTGTATCTCCCTCTGTGTCTCTAGTTGAATTTATGTGCCAGGGTTTAATAATTTGTTTAATCCTTACAGTCATTTTAAGTTCTGAGTTGATATTAGAAGTGAATTTTGAGCCTTGACTGTGTAAATCCTTCTTCTGCTCTCTGGCCTGCAACCTGTCTCCACCCCAACCCCCAAACAGTCTGCTGTGCTCTCTGACCCAGCCCACTTATTTTATTCTCTTTGTTCTGATGTAACAAGCCTCCTCTTCCAGCCTTTAAAAAGCCTGTTTTTCTACTTTATTTCAGGGATCCAGCGAGCCTTGACTAGGCCAGGGACCCCTCAATTTCTTGAACCTAAACAGAGGTTCGGAAATCCTCCATGAGCTACAGCTCAGCTGATTCTGCAAGGCACTAGCCCGGACTTTTGGATTTGGTACCAGTGGAAGCTGGCTTCCAAGTGGCCCACACTTTCTCCTGCTGAACACATTTCTAACTACTGTATCTCCCTCTGTGTCTCTAGTTGAATTTATGTGCCAGGATTTAATAATTTGTTTAATCCTTATAGTCATTTTCAGTTCTGAGATTATATTAGAAGTGAATTTTGAGCCTTGACTGTGTAAATCCTTCTTCTGCTCTCTGACCTGCAACCTATCTCCACCCCAACCCCCAAACTGTTGACTTTTCCATTAGCAGATTATATCCTCTCGCCGCTAGAGGGCTATATCTCTGGTAGCAGCTCCTATTCTATCTGGCACATCACACACTCTGTTCTTTTATCATCACAATGCTCCCTCCTCAGTGGGCTCTCCTTTTCCTCTCTCTCTCTCTCTCTTCCTTCTTAAAAACTAGAAAAGCCTGCCATCCACTCTCACCTCTAACCACTTGTGCTTCTAGCTCCAGTCTACCAACAGGGGTTAAATGCAGACGATCTCCCACTATCTGTAAACACACCTCTCAAACAGCAGCTGATTGGCCGGCCCTGTCTTCACTACTTTGCTTTGCTCTCCGGGCACTGCGCCCATTAACTTTGCATTAGTTTTGCCACAAATTTTGTCTGCCCCTCCACCCCCCACCTTACTTAAATAGACCTCTAAGTCCTCCCTCCCTCCCTCTTACATACCCCGTCTCCCACTGCTTATTGGCCAACACTTGTAGCTTCCTCTGCTCTGCTTATGCCTCCCATCCCCCTTCTCTCATCCCACATAGTGCTTACTGATTAAGGTGCTGTCTTTCTCAATCTCTCTTCCTATCTGCCTCCTGCTAGCCAAGTTACTCCCTCCTGTTCAACTCGCTTCCCCACCCCTACTGTGCTAGTACGCAAGCCATGCGGGTTCTCTCTGCCTTTCTCTGGTTTCTCTTCCTTGCCTTGTCCCCCCTTTTCTCTCTCCCCACTCCTAGGCACCTCCACTCCCCGCCACCCTCTACTCTGGTTTCCACTGCTACTCCAAGGGAACCCTTCACTTCCAATCGAGACTTGTGCTTGGTCCATCATTTGGATATTCCTGGTTATTTACCCCGACCACTACTCTCAACAAGTATGGCCACCTCTCTACACTTTACCACCTTGCAGTCCTTATGGGATATTGCCTGGAACCTTGCAACCTCTACTCCGGAAACAACAATCAAAACTATCTCTCAAAGAGTTGCAACTCTACTCCTTAAAACTCCTCCTCCTCCTCCTCCTCCTTCTCATCTCAGGCAGCGTCCATCCCAATCCTGGCCCTAGAAGCTCAGGACACACACAAACTACAGGTGCCCTTATCCCTGCTACCATTAATATCTGCAGCCTACTACCAAAGCTGAATGCACTCCAAGCCTTCATATGCCAACACAACCCTGACATCCTTGCAGTGATGGAAACTTGGCTGATGCCTAAAGTTCCTGACTCGGCAGTAACAATACAGGGCTACAATGTCCACAGGCTGGACCGGATATCCGAAAAAGGTGGTGGTTGCGCAATCTATATCAAAGACTCCCTGTCATGGCACCCTGTAGCAATTCCATCACTTTCTGCCTCGGCCCAGATTCTGCCAATAAAAATCGTCCTAGGTCCCAACCATAGAGCCCTGACTATTGTCTCCACATACATCCTGCCCAGGGACCCTAAACATGACTTCAACAACGTCCTAAACTTTATCAACTCTCGTCCTCCTGAAGCTGAACTTATTCTACTAGGGGATTTCAACATAAACTGGTTAGCATCGGGTGCCAGTGCCTATAAAGACTCCATCTCAGCTGTTAACATCACGCAAATGGTAAACTCCCCTACTAGGATTAACTACAAGACTGGCACCAGTACCCTCCTGGATTGGGTCCTCACCACTCACCCCACCCGACAAGGATTTCTCATACGACCGTTCTCCCAGACTCTCTCAGTGACCACTCCCCAGTCATATGTGCATGGTCTAACAAATTCCTCAAGCCCCCTCCCAAAATTATCACTAGCAGAGTCCTTCCTCATGGAAAACTTCCACATCTCAAACAATACCTACTTCTAAAGACTGGCTACCCATCTATGAAGCAACAGATGTTAACTTGTCTCTTGATCACTTCATCTCAATTTTCAACAAAGCCTGCCACCTCTTTGCCCCTGCTAAAAGGCGCAAAACAAAATATCTCTCTAACCCATGGGTCACCCTGAAACAGCTGAAACTAAGGCACCACCTCTGGGCAGTTGCCAGGGTCACTGGCAAACAACTGGACATCCAAAATTACAAACAAGCATGAAATGCCTGCACAAAAGCCCTCCGGCTCACAAAATCCACCTATTACAAAGACACTGTCACCAATACATGGGGAAATGGTCGTGCTTTCTGGGACAGTATCAAGGATGTCACAGGGAGGCAGCCAAAAACCCCTCTGGCCAAGTTAGTGGTTGATGGAGCCTCAACCCTCGACCCCAAGGTGATCGAAAACATCTTTAACACAGCTTTTTCAGACCTTAGTGCTGTCCTACCCCATGACTTTTTCGAAAAGAGGACCTACTCCCCAAATACCTCAGCCCCACAGTCTAACCATCCCCTCTTCTACTTCAGGGAGGTAAGGCTGAATGAAGCTTGCTGCTATATTACTGCAGCTATCTCTAAATCTAGATCTAGTAGCGACACCCTGGACCTTAAGCTTCTGTTGCTCACCCTCGATAAGGTAATTCATCCAGTAACAAAAATCCTAAACCTCTCTCTCTGCTGTGTAAAATTCCCAGACTTATGGAAAACAGCCACCATGACATCCGTCCATAAAAGTGGGGATAAGACAAATCACTCAAATTATTGCCCTATCTCCATACTGCCCCCACTATCTAAGGCACTCGAGCACATTGTGGCTGATCAACTTACCGACCACTTGGATAAATACAATATACCTTGTCCACAACAACACGGTTTCTGGAAAGGTCACAGCAGCACCACAGCCCTTCTTGAGTTCACTGGAGCTTTGCACAAATCCCTTGACAACGGCCTTCTCACAGGGGCCGTTTTCATCGACCTCTCCAAGGCCTTCAATACAGTACACCATGGACTACTAACTGACCAACTACTGAATGTCAGGCTATCACCTGACTCTTCTCTCTGGTTTAAAAGCTACTTAGAAAACCAGTCACAGAGAATACAAATTGCTGATGCTCTTTCTGACACCCTGCCTGTTCACTCGGCTGTCCACAGGGATTCATACTGGGCCCCCTCCTTTTTAGCTTTTTCTTAAACTCCCTTCCTTACCACTGCTCTGAGTACATCATACTATATGCCGATAATGCTGTTGTATTCTCCACTCACAAAGATCCTGCAACTCTTCAACACAACCTTCAACTTGGTTTCAGTTCTGTAGAGATATGGTTTCTTAATCATAAACTGGTCCTCAATGACAAAAAAAAAACAAATATATGCTCTTCTGCAGCTCTCATAACCCACACAAGCTACACCACTTGGCTATCTCCACCACCCAGGGGAACACTCTAGATCAGGTGAGGTCCTTCAAATACTTAGAGGTACAGCTTGACCTAATCTCTCCTATGGACCTCACATAGATAATGTAGCTAGAGCTGCTAATACACGGCTTGGTCTCCTCTACAAATACAGACAACACCTCACACCAGAAGCTTTGAAGGTTGCAGTCCTGAGCTCTGTGATTTCTGTAATAGACTATGGTCTCATCATTTATGGCTCGGCCACAACCACAACCCTTAGACGCCTCTCAACTGCCTTAAATAAGGCATGTTGGCTCATCACTGGTGCTCACCGCTCACCCACACATGTGACCTGTAACCCAGACCCGGCTGGCTCCAACTATAAAACTACATGAAGTTTCTCACCTGCTTCATGGCGAAAAAATCTACCTTGGCCTTGCACCTTCTGGGGTCTCAACTCTGTTGCAACATCGAAACAACAAACAGTGCCTTTGGGTATCCACGCTATAGCTACTGAAAGTCCCCCACTGTCACACTTCACAGGGACGATGCTCTTTTGCTTATCGAGCACCACTCTGGTTCAATGGCCTCAGCCCCACCATCTCCTCTGCCCCGACAATTGGTATGTTTAAAACTAGGCTCCGGAACTATCTCACTACCAACAGCTCCTGTGACTGCCCAAATTAATCTTGTTTCTCCACTTTCCTGCCTGCTCTAGTGGTCCCCCCCCCTCCTGTCCTCACTGGATTCTACCCTCACATATTGGTATACCCAATGCTGCACTTTTCATCCTCTCCCCACCCTACCTACATTCCTTCTCCCCCCCCCTTCCCTCTCCCTATGACTCTGGCACTTCTTATCTCTTGTCTCTTTTCTCTGACGAATGCCGCTGGCTGCCTTGCTTACAATGCTACCCTTGAATTCTGTTAATCTGTAATCTGTCTGCTATGTCCACATTGTTGTAATGTCTGTCTTGATGTTCCCCATAATTTGTATTTCTCTGACGTGGAACCTTTGTAAAAGAGCCTTGGCTCAAAGGTATTTGTAATCCTAGACTTGATAAATAAATAAATAAATAAAATAAAAATAAATAAATCTCCTTCGCTCAGTCCAACGTCAAGGTCTACTCATTCACATCGATTAATTGAGCATGCCTCTCATTGGGTCTATGCTACTTCATTGAACTGCTGCATTCCTGTGGTTTATCACCATCAGTCTCCTCATGACCACATTTGGGTATCACTCGCTCATCTGACCTCTCTGTGGAGCAATTCCTCTATATTGACTACTCGAGTATAACCCTCTTGGGTCCATGCTACCTTGACTCGACCTGCTTGCCACTCAAAGACATGCCTTCCATGTCCATTGCCCCTTGGCTCGAGGCTGGCTGCATTGGCTGCTCATCAATCGGCCCCCTTTAGCTGCCCAAGCAGGTTTGGAGGCACCTTCTACGCCATTCTCTAGCTGACCTCCTCTGGTTCACCTGGTCTGTTTTGTAGGTTTGCATAGGTCTGCTGAGTGCCTCAGCATTCATCTCTCTCCTCTCTTGCTTTTGAGTGTATAGTTGCATTCCCATTACAAGGACAGAGTGAGAACTTCATCTCAATTGGAATCTTTTCCTCTTCCCCAATATCGACTCTAGTTGCAGTAGCTGAGCCATCACTACTCAAAACATCCTTCTGCCTGGAAGGAAGGTGACCTAGGCCTTGGATCCCCCAGAGGTTTCCTCCTCAAAGGGTTTTTTTCCTGTCTTCCATGCCAGTGGTCATAATCTTAGATTGGGTTAGTGCTTTCATAGGTTCCGTAGTTAGGTTCCACTGTTGGATGGAGTCAGATGGTGGCCCCGGCTGTTCCCTCTCTGCTTAGGAAGTCCACCCTTCTGCATCTTGTCAGCTTTCATTTCATTTCATTCATTG
The DNA here is from genome assembly GCA_016271365.2 of Neoceratodus forsteri. Lineage (NCBI taxonomy): Eukaryota > Metazoa > Chordata > Ceratodontiformes > Ceratodontidae > Neoceratodus > Neoceratodus forsteri. The sequence goes on from CM057449.1 coordinate 745,644,230, forward strand.
TCCTCATCATATCTCATTCTTCTCCTGTCCTTCCCATCTACATCTATCTCTTTACTTTCCAGTCTCAATCTATTCTGATTTCTCGCCTCTTTGATGCTCGACACCCTCTTGGGTATTCTTTTTGGGCTTCTTCCTAAGCTATGTTTAGCCAAGGGAATTATTCCCATGGCACCTATGGGGGGGAACCTACTCTAGGGTTCCTTGCATCGTACCCCTACAGGGTGATATATCCTACAGACAGAGAGGCGAACAGCCACAATGTATCGAGGTCACACAAGCATACATCTCATCCAGTTGCATAAGCACAAATGAAGGAGAAGGCTATCTCTGAGGTTCAATGAGTGGAGCAACAATGTCACTCCCCCATCAGGCCTTAAAAGGCCACTCCTCCTGGACTGTTCCAGGATTCGTTGCTTCGTTGCCCCACCATCCACCCCTCCTCCTCCAGCGGCTCATCTCTCTTTCCCGTGGGCTTCTTCCTAAGCTACCTTTAGCCAAGGTAATTATTCTCACAGCACCTATGAGGGGGGAACCCTCCTCTAGGATTTCTTGCATCGTACTCCTACAGGGTGGTATATCCCATGGATAGAGAAGCGAACAGCCACAATGTATCGAAGTCACACAAGCATACATCTCATCCAGTTGCGTAAGCACAACTGAAACTTGTGTTTGCAAGCAAGACTTGAGCATCCTTCAGGATTGGGATGCCCCCCCAACTTACTTGATCACATTTCTAATATCCTTCACAGCATGATAGCATAGCATGGAGGCAAACAAACATTAATGTTTCATTTTTCCACTTGCACCAAAATACTCCACTTGTCCCCAAAATAAGAACTAGGACCCAGTTTGATTTTCTGCCCTAATTCAGTGACAGACACACATAACTTTTTTTTATCTATCTCTACCTTCTTCTCTCTCCTCTGTGAACTGTCTTTTTCTTTTACTCAGCAGTTCTTTGCCATGCTCCATGACCTTCAATGAGCCTGTGGGTGCTTGCCTGTCTGCTGCCCAGGGCCCAGCAACATCACCAAGCAAAGCAAGCAACTCATTCAGAAAAATACAATACAAAAGTAACACTACCTGGGAGTATTTCAGAATGGAAACTCAGGTACCATATGACTCCTGACCAAGCAGACATACTGTGTGTTCATTATTGCTAGTGTTGATGGGGAGGACATTTTATATGAAGCTAATGAACAATATAAATCTAACAGGGTCAGTCCAGGATATTTTTTTTTTTATAAATATATGTGCTGTGACTTCCCATGCACTTTAATGAATCCCACTTGTTTTGATACTAATTCTAATGTGTAGGTTTCATTCTCAGTTTTCTAAAACAAATGGACATGTGCAGTTTTAGGATATACAGTTGTATTTTGTTTGCAGGTCAGTCAGCATCATAAGGCAGAACACTATCTCAGAGTTAGTCTGGCAGATTCAAATTCATACAGTTCTGTATTGAGAAATCTTTGAGCCAAATAACAACCAAAACATTGACTGAGTTATAGCAAAAAGAGAGTTTTATTTTATTTACTTTATTTAAAGTGTTGCTAACCGGGTGGGGAAGCATTGGGCCACAGGGCCCTTTTAGAGGCTTGACCCAGGTGCAATAATAATAGACTTAAACAGATACATGACTACAGCAACACACATACACAGTTGTTATACAAAATACATTAATCAGAAGACAAAGTGCAAATACATTAAACAAATAGTTACTATGTAAGCAATAACCCATAGAAGGATATGGGGTTAGTGGGATTAATCAACACCCCAGGTGCATTGTGATGGACGAGTGCCCTCATAGCACCCGGGATGTGGATTAATTAATCCCCAGTAACCTCATACCCTGGAGTGGATTATTGCACTTATAACATAGGGTAACAAGAATTGTGAAAAATAAACAGAAATGCATTTTCTTCCACTGTACACCCTTTCACACCTACCTCTCACTACCTTCTTCGACTATTTTTACCCCATCCTTTCATCCCTACTACTGCTCTGACAAGGTCGCCTGGCTGCAACCTTTTCCCTCCTCTCATTCCTTTCTTTTTCTGCTAGCTTTGCCTATTTCCAACCTAGCTTATACCACTTGAATTAACAGAAAATGTTCTGTTGATTATGTAATATGATGTTTCACTTGTATCTGTAAAAAGCTTTATTATCCTCTGTCTATGTCTACCCCACACCATCACTGACGTGGAACCTTTGTAAATGAGCACCTCGATGCTCAAAGGCATTTGTAATCCGAGAATGAATAAATAAACACATTTTTAAACAGTAAAATCCTGTAATCCTTAGTAGGTGTCCTTCCACCACATTAAGTAATTCCACTGTGGAACTGTTGTCAGCTGTGCACACAGAGTCTAGTAGGATGCCACACTGTTAAAGAACAGTTCTGTTTAAGCTTTGTTTGCGGTGTCTTACTATCTTGCTCCTCTGTTGCTCCCACTCTGTCTCACTCTATCCAGCATGGTGCTCAGTCTGACTCTCTCACATACTATATGTTGTTTAGGGGGAGTGGACAGCGTCGGGAGCAGGGGCCACCTAACACAGGACAATCATTGCTTCAGTAGGTAATGACTCCCAGTCATGTTTTATTATGGGGAGTGGGCATTGTCAGGAGCAGGGGCTGCCTACCGCAGGAAAATCATGATAGCACTGGGAGTGGACATTGTGGGGGGGGGACACCTACCCGAGTGCAGGCTGCTATGACAGCAGTACAAGGGAATGAAGGTAGCACGGGGAGTGGACATCATGGGGTGGGTCTCTCTCTCTCTCTCTATATATATATATATATATATATATATATATATACACATATGGATTGCTGACTCTGCCTGCATAGTCAGGAGGTTGACTGCTTGGCTTAAAAATGAACTCAGACCTACAGAAGGAACGGATACAAGTGAACACACACCCAGAGAAGGAACAAGAGGGGAAAGAGAAACAGTCAGTCTGTTCCCACTGCAGTTCACCATATATACCATTGTTACAGTGTACCCACAACAGCAAAACCATTACAGAGACACAACCTGTTCAACAGCCACAGTGTCCGAGTTGCTGGAGCACTGTAGAGTGTTGGCTGCTCTCTCCAGTAACCCCCACCCCACGAGTTGATTATATATAAATCGGGGGGGGGTGGAGGGCAAAGCCCCCCTCAAAAAATGTAGAAAAGCCCCAGTGCTTGGTGCGCCATGGTGGTCCGTCGATGGATTTTCCAGGTGACATGGTCACTGTCGGCTAATTTCTGTCACTGTGTTGGATGTCGACAAATTTGTTGTGGAAGCGGTGTGGTGGAACCTGTCTTTCACATTTCAATGGCTGTTGTACTGATTCAGTTTGCTTCGCTAGGCAATGAGTCCTGATTCTGATGAGGGATATTGGCTCAGGGACATTTTACAGCAACTATGTATTTAACAGTACTTAATCCATGGTCACCTGATGCAGTTTGACCAACTGGATTTTTTCTCCAGCCCCATGTTTTACATAACAGTAGATCAGAACAGTATTGTAAGATCATACTAAAAACAAGTGTATCTATCTTCCATAAAAATATGTTCATTGTTGAGTTTAAACAGATCAATGTTGCCAACTTTTCTAATCCCCAAATCAATATTGTTCCATAGCTTAGTAACTGTGTAACAAAGCGATTTTTGATTTTTTGTTGTTTTAAAGAAGAGGTAACTGAATATATTCCATTTAATCTGACCTCAAGGATTGTGCACAAGTTTTAGGTACAAATAGATCTGCTAAAGGGCTGTTATTGTCTTTTTGCAGTAATTTAAAGGCAAAGGAGCTTTTACAGAGTTTGTCCATTGACTAACCAATAACCATGTCAGTCTCTCATAAAAACAGCTGTGGTGCTCCCTAGACTTTGCTCTTAGGGCAAACTGGCAGATGGAATTATACTAGGGATGGAACCTCCAAAGTTTCTGAGGTTCTAAAAGGTTCTGATCAGCAAAAAAAGGTTTGGATCCTTATCCGAACCTTATCCAAACCTTTTATGACCTTTATTGTTTTATGGTAACCATATGTTAAAAAAATAATTTTAAACTGCTTTTAATCAACATATTTGTAGAAAGAAACAAATAAACCACTGTTTAGTAGTAGAAAATGCTCTCTAATCACTCTTCTCTTTCTGACATTTAAGAAAGTAATACCAATACTATGTATAAGTTATATTATTAACAGTAGTAATTTCTATTTGTCAACAGGTACAGGCAGGCACCGGATGTGTTTTAGACATGTAAGTGATTAAGAAAAAGCCAGGAACACAAAAACAACACTAGGCCAGAGCAGAGGGCAGCCAGTCAGAGAAAGTGAGTCAGCCAGCTACCACTTCAAGACTGCAGTCTGCTAATACTCCCGCATACTACAATCAGGGGAAAACCAGAAGTAGTCTACGAGCACTGAAATCAATATGGTTAAGGCACATTTAACAAAAATGACTGCTTAGAAAAGAATGAGAAAGTGACTGTGATGACAAGAAAGCCCCAGACCAGATCTCTAGTTTGTAAATAAATGGTCTCCTCCTGAGTCTGATTTTTTAGAAGGGGTTAATAGTGTGTTTAAATAATTATACTTTGTAGTATTTCTACCACTACTATACTATCAGGGGGGAAAATCCCCAGAGCTAGCAGCATTTATCAATATGGCTATTTATGTGTGTGCATTTAGGGAAATTATCTCCTTAGAATGAAAAAGCGACTGTGTGTGTGTGTGAGAACCGGGAGTTGTCTGCCACAGTTGCAACCAGTACGTGATGACGTAAATGTGATGTACTGGCTGCACCTCTCACCCACCCTCAGGATGATGATGATGCAGTCGAAAGGCAGACAAGTCCCAGATCTCTATTGTTTCTTTAAACCAATCTCCTGAGTCTGACTTTTTGTAGAAGGGGTCAGTGTGGTTTTTGTATGTCACCAATTATTTTAGCATAGCAACGGGCCTCAGTATGGAACGCAACACGAAGCAGGGTGAAAGAACAAGAGCACCAGACAATCCAAACTGACCACTTCACCACTGCTACTACTACCACTATTATCAGGGGGGGAAAATAGAGCTATGGTTATATAAGAAATAATTATTCGTAGGTGCATTAGGTAATAAAATAAATGATCTCGTCAGAATGAGAAAGCGACTGTGTGTGAAATCAGGGACTTGTCTGTCACAGTTGCTACCAGTACATGATGACGTGAACGTGATGTATTGGCTGCACCTCCCACCCACACCCAGGATGACAATGATGCGGTAGAAAGGCAGGCAAGTCCCAGATCTCTATTTTTTTTAAACCAGTCTCCTGAGTCTGGCATTTTGTAGAAGAGGTCAGTGTGTTTTTTGTATGTCACCAATTATTTTAGCATAGCAACGGGTCTTGGTATGGATCACAACGTGAAGCAATGTGAAACAACAAGAGCACCAGTCAGTCCAAAGTGACCACTTCACCACTTGCTACTACTACCACTACTATCAGGGGAAAAAACACAACTATGGTTACAGTATATAAGAAATAATTATTCTTAGTTGCATTAGGTAATAAAATAAATGATCTTGTTAGAATGAGAAAGCACTTGTGTGTGTGATCAGGGACTTGTGTGCCACAGTTGCTACCAGTACGTTATGATGTGAACATGATGTACTGGCTGTACCTCCCACACACCAGGGTGATGATGATGATGATGATGCAGTTGAAAGGTAGGTAAGTCCCAGATCTCTATTTGTAAGCAGTCCAGTGAGTCTCAAAATTGAAAGCTGATGTGTCACTCCATAGCTGCAGCACAGGTGCTGCTGTCAGTGTCATCTTCTTCAAGATCAGCATCACATATGTAGCCAAAATTTGGCAAGATAACCTTCAAGAACATTAGTTTCTCCACATTGTCTGGTGTTAATCTTGTTCGTTTATCAGTCACAGCATCCCCAGCAGAGTTAAATAAATGCTCGGAACAGACACTGGAGGGTGGACATCCAATATACTTACATGCCAGGACAGCCAGCTTTGGCCAGCATGATTTTTTTCTCTTGCCAGTAAGCTAAAGGGTCATCCTTAATACTAATGTTGGGCTCAGACAGGCATGCATCTACCATGCTTACTACTGTGCATGCATTTTCTCCTTGTGGAATTTCAATATCCTGCAGCTGGCCCCAAATATCATCCTCCTCATTGTCTGTTTCTGTACTGGTTTTTGGAGCAGTCTTTTGAATTTGAGGTGATGTCATTGTAGTACTGCTTGCCAATCCTCCTAATGAAACCTCATCTACTGCATCAATCAAAAGTTGCCTGTAGTTCAGCTCCTCCTTATCATCAGAAACCACATCAGGAAGGTGTCTATTCCAGAAACGTGGACCTAGCGATGTTGCTAAGAAATACTACTTGCTTTGTGTCATAGCTGATAATTTCTCATCATTGCTAAGTCTGGTAAGCATGTTATTGACTAGAGACTGGTTCATATCTAAGTTGCTCCTGATTTTCACCAACCTTATTTTGAGAAGTAGAATGAGTGGAATAACTGGGCTAAGGGATGCCTTTTCTACACTCACCTCTTTTGTAGCACTCATGAATGGTTTCAGAATGTGACACAACTGTTCCAGCACAGAGCATTGAGTAGAATGGAGTACAATGCCTCCCCAATATCACTGTACATAATACACTCAATGATCACTACCTTTTGTTCAAGGATGCGTACAATCATAAAGTAAGTTGAATTACACCTTGTTGCTACATCCTGAACAAGCTGGAGATGAGCAATACCTTTTTCCTTCTGGATATCAACAAGGATGTCATGGGCTTTTACTGGATGGTTGAAGTGGTCACACACTTTCTGCACTGTACCCACAGTGATTGATACTTGCTGGTCATTATCCAGGAAGCTTTGAACAATTAGGTTAAAACAATGGGTAAAACAGCGTATATATACATAGTTGCCATTGTGAAGTGTTTTTTTTAATATTTGAACCATTGTCAGCAACAAAAAAAACCAACAACTTTCAAACCCTGTGAAGTGACCCAAGCAGTAAGTAGTCTTTCCAGTTCTTGCTGAATGTGCTGTGCTGTGTGGGTGTCTTGAAAGTGACATACGTGGAGAACTGCCATTTTCTGAAATGTGACAGGTTTTTTGAGCTCTGAGAGATAGTAGTGATAGTAGCAGTAGTACTGGGATGAAGTGGTAGCAGACACTAGTACATGAGGATGATTATGAGTTGCTTGTAAAACTGACCCAGTGTGCAGTAAGAGAAAGATAGGCAATGGTTTGGCTGCTGGTCCACATATCAGTAGTGAAGTGAACTACCTTGTCCTCAGCCTCTCAGAGATCATGCCTTACTTGAACTACTTTGCTGTCATACAGCTTGGGCACAGTGGTTACGGAGAAGTATTTTCTACTTGGCATTAAATTTCATGGCTCTAAGTATTACATAAGCCTTCTGAAACACACATCTTCCACAATGAAGTATGGCTGTAAATCAAGTACAATAATTTCTGCTATTTTATGATTTATTGCCAGTGCTATGGGATGGTTTCGTGACTATTTAGACTTTCAATCAAAAACTTCTTTTAACTTCGACTGCCTCTTATCGGGGTAAAGTTACATTTGGCTCGGATGTTTTATTACTACATGCCATGACTGGTAAAACAGATGACCTTACAGAATTATCGTGATCATGACCATGAGGTGAAAGTGGACTTTTGGATCTTGACTGGTGCTTGTCTTCCACTGTTTCAGTGGAATGTTCCTGTTCACCAAGAGACCTGCTAGATTTCCAGCCACCAATGTTAGACTGTTTTTTTGAACCATATACAATGATAGGGTGAATTCACAAAAGATGTTGCATCATTGTTGTGATTCCAAGATGTCCTTTATTTTTTCCCCTACTAACACATTTGTTGCAATGCACACATATAGTCTGGCAAGCATCCTTGAGGTTTACGTAAAGATGATTCCAAATAGTAGAGGTAATTAGTGAGGTAAACACCAAGGTAAAGAAGTGATTAGGGAGCAGGACAGAGGTTAATGTAAAAAAAGGCAAAGGCAGTAAGGACAGGAATGGGGCTAAAAGGGGTAAGGCCATCAAAAAGTGGAGGGTGATGAGTACCAATGCCCTTAGTCTGTGTAACAAGCTCCCTGAACTAGTGACCTTGATGGAAGAGGGTTTCCTGGCTATTGTGGCAGTCATAGAAACATGGTACACAGAGCACCATGACTGGGATGTCAACATACCAGGATACACAATCTACAGGAGGGACAGGGAGGGTAAAAGAGGAGGAGGAGTAGCTCTCTATGTAAAGGAAGGGATCAAAGCAATAGAACTGAAGAGTAAACAGGGAGCAGATGAGACACTCTGGGTCACCCTGGAGACAGGAAATGGCACCACAATCCCCATGGGGGTTGTATACAGACCCCCATCTCAGGGAGAGGGAATGGACAAGGAAATGATAGAAGACTTCCTTAGAATGGCAGAAAAAGGGGAGATATTGATGGGGGACCTGAATATGCCAGATGTTAACTGGAGCACCTTTGCTGCAGGCACATCCAAGAGCACTGTCATTCTTGATGCTCTACGGGGGGGCATGCCTCAGACAGCTAGTATTGGAACCCACTCGGGAGGGAGCAATCTTAGACCTGGTACTCTCAATTGGTGACGGAGAAAGAATCTCAGATTTAGAAGTGGGTAGCCATCTGGGAACAAACGACCACCAAACAGTGTGGTTCACTTATAAACACAGCCATACAATCAAGCCATACAAAAGCAAGAGTATTGGACTTTAGGAGGGCTGACTTTGGAAAATGAGAGAGTGCCTCAGAAAAGCACTAGCAAACAATCAAGAAGGAGGGGTGGAGGAACAATGGGGAGTAATCAAAACAGTCATCACAGAGGCAACAAGCCTTTGTGTAAAGTAAATCAACAAAACACAATGAAGGAAAAAAACGCTATGGTTCTCAAAAGCGGTGACAGGGAAGGTTAAGGAGAAAAGGACAGCATTTAGGAAATATAAGGAAACACAGAAGGAGCAGGACAGATAACTTTATCAGTTAAAGCAAAAAGAGGCTGGGAAGGCATTCAGAATAGCAAAGGCCCAAACCGAAGAAAGGATAGCCAAATCTGTTAAGAAGGGGGATAAGACCTTTTATAGGTATATTAGGGAGCGAAGAAAGACCAAAGGAGGGATACTGAGGCTTAATAAAGGGAGGAATGTGGGTAGAGGGTGACAGTGAAAAAGCAGGGATACTGAATGAATATTTCTGCTCAGTATTCACAAAGAAAGAGGAGGGGGAGGTACCTAAACCAAACAAGAGAAACACTCTGAAGACGGGGATCGATACCAGTCCTTTTACAGAAGAAAGAGTTCTGAAAGAACTAATAAAATTGAAAGTGGAAAAAGCAATGGGGCCTGATGGGATTCTCCCAAGAATTCTAAAAGAACTAGGGGTAGAACTAGTGACACCGCTGACTACTCTCTTTAACAAATCATGGGAGGATGGGGTAGTACCTGAGGACTGAAGGAGGGCATATGTGATTCCTCTTCACAAAAGTGGGAGCAGGACAGAGGCACGAAACTACAGACCAGTTAGTTTGACCTCAGTGGTAGGGAAAATGATGGAATCACTTCTGAAGGAAATGTATTTGAGTACCTAGAGGCCAGTGGGGCACAGGACCCAAGGCAGCATGGATTCCACGATGGGAAGGTCATATCAGACGAGATCTAATAGATTTCTTTGACTGGGTGACCAACGTAGTAGACCAGGGAGGGGCTGTGGACATGGCCTACCTAGATTTTAGCAAGGCATTTGATACAGTCCCACACAAAAGATTAATACACAAGTTAGCCAGCCTTGGAGTGGGTCCCAAGGTGGTAGCCTGGATAAAAAATTGACTAGACAACAGGACACAAAGGGTAGTAGTAAATGGAGTCCACAGTGAAAAAAGGAGAGTTACTAGCGGGGTACCACATGGTTCAGTACTGGGACTGGTCCTTTTTAATGTCTTTATAAGTGACATTGCAGAGGAACTGGAAGGAAAAGTATGTCTCTTTGCAGACAACACAAAGATCTGCAACAGGGTTGATACACAAGATGGAGTGGAAAGGATGAGAAGGGACTTGGCAAGGTTGGAGGAATGGTAAAATGTACTGCAGCTCAGATTCAATGCAAAGAAGTGCAAGATAATGCACCTGGGAAACAAAAACCCATGGGAAGAGTACACAGTGGGGGGTGAGATACTGACAACAGTAAAAATGGAAAGGGACCTGGTGGTAATTATATCAGATGACCTGAAGGTGGGCAAGCAATGTGAGAAGGCAGTAAGGAAGGCTGGGGGGGATACTGGAATGCATAGGGAGAGGCATCAATAGTAGAAAACAGGAAGTTGTTATCCCTCTGTACAGACAGTTTATGAGACCCCATCTGGAGTACTGTGTGCAGTTCTGGAAACCCTATCTCCGCAAAGACATAGAAAGAGTGGAGGCTGTCCAGAGGAGGTCAACCAAAATGGTGCAGGGTCTGCACAAGAAGACATATGAAGAAAGACTAAAGGAGCTTAATATGTATACCCTTGAGGAAAGAAGGGAGAGAGGGGACATGATAGAAACCTTCAAGTACCTCAAGGGAATCAACAAAGTCCATGAGGGTAGCATCTTTTAGAAAAAGAGATGTGCAAGAACAAGGGGGCACAATTTGAAGATAGAGGGGGGACAGCTCAGAGGTAATGTGAGGAAGTATTTTTTCACAGAGAGGGTGGTGGATGCATGGAAAAGCCTCGCTGAGGAGGTCGTAGAGTCAAGAACAGTGGGGGAATTCAAGAATGCATGGGACAAACATAAGGCAGTCCTAGTGGGGGGGGTAGGAGGAAGTAGGCTGTTGGTTAACTAGGATCTGCAGCTTATCTGTTCGGTAGGAAAATGAGCAGACTAGGTGGGCTAAGCGGTCCTCATCTGCCATCAAATTCTATGTTTCTATGTTCTAGATGGACTGTCTATGTCTAGCAATGACCTCAGTAGGACTAGGAGTCTAGTGGCTGGGTTTATGTGGGAAATACATATCAGTGGAGGATTCAGCTTTATCAAGTGAGACAATCATAGAATCTTCTGCAGCATCATTGCCATCATCATCATCACTACTGTCAGACTTTGTTTCACTTTGTGTGGCCTATGCCTTTGACTTTTTCTTTTTCCCATTTGACACTCTACTGCCGTCATCACTGTCAGAACCAGAATGAGACATAGCTAAAGGTAAAGTCACAAGCTCATTATAATCAGTCTCACCATGACCATGGCTGTCGCCATCATAATTATCAGATTCAGTAGCGCTATCATTTGCAGGCATAGATTGAGTAATTCGATGCATATGTTGCAAACTGAGCAACTCCACTGCAAGTTGTGTGTGATAGGGCGCAGGCTTCGTGTACAGAAACAGGTAGCGTGACTCAATATTTGATTTTCTTTATAGTCCAAAATTTATTTCAGAAGTGTTTTTCTTCATAAGCAGGACACTTTACATACAGTGTACATCACCCAATTCATAACACTGGAGCACTTTCTCAGTTCATATCTTTCTTGGAATTAACATCGCTCCCTGGAGTTCCCTCCAGACCTTAATCCTCTCTGCTTACTCTCTGGATCACATCTAACATCTCTGGCTATTCTCTGCCCTTTTACACAGCTTAATGCTCATATGACATGAAAACTCCACCCACCTGAACATTTCAAATATAGTATTTTTATATACAAAGGGTGGGATATTCAGAGCAGATGCACCATGCGCAATAGGGATGCGCCCACGCAAGAGCAGAAATACGCCATGGTGCGATATTCAGCAGGAGCGGCAGCACAGCACAACATGCAATGAGCCACAGTGCAACTGAAATGAATGCATGTGCAAATGCAGGGGGCGGAACAAGGAATAATGTGCACAGTGCGGTATTCATCAGTAGACGACGTATGCAGTAGCGGAGGAAGCGGAAGTTGCGTGACAGTAGAAATTAGCCAAAATAAAAGGGAGCAAGAGAGGGGAAGATGAAAGTGCCACAGAGGAGCCATAGGGTGGTGCGTGGAGACAGAGTGGCAGGGAGGCAAGACAGAAAGCAGGGGGCAGGCATGGTCAGGGCCCACCAGAGGTGTGCCTGACTGAGAGAAGGAGTGAGTGTGTGTGTGTGTGTGTGTGTGCCTGTGTATATGTGTGTGCGAGAGGGTCTGAGAGTGCCAGAGTGGATGGAAGGCAGTGGCAAGAGGCAGGGCATGCAGAGGTGATCAGCCAGAGGTGAACCCAGTGCAGGGGCAGCACCATCAACACGCAGGGGGGGGGACCAGGTAGACAACCAACAGGGGGAAGGAACACCAGCCAGGGACATGACCAGTGCCACCTTCCAGATGGAGGTGGTAATGAGGGGTGTGAGAAGACAGGCAGCAGAGAGGCGCGGCCGTGGAAGGGCCCGTCAGCGGTACGCTCAGAACAGGCTGTACCGAGCCTGCACCACCTTCGAAAAGTACAGTGACACTGAGATCGTGGGCCGGTACTGCCTGAATCGGGTGATTCTGAGGCAACTCTGTAAGCTGTGCAGTGATGAGATGCAGGCACCCACATGATGGAGCCATGCGCTGTTTGTGGAGACAAAGGTCACAGCCGTCATGTGCCTGCTCACCACGGGCACCTTCCAGAGACCAACAGGAGACACGACAGGCATAACCCAGTCACACAATTCCTCAGTGCACTGCTGCCACATGCTGCGGAGTACATCCATTTCCCCAGTACACAGGCGGAGCACACAGCACACATACAGGCAGCACGGTTGCCTGGCATGCTTGGGGCCATAGAATGCACCCTTGTAGGCATCCACATGCCACCTGGCCCAGAGGGGGTGGCGTACATCAACTGCAAGGGCTACCAGAGTGTCAACTGCCAGGTGGTGTGCGATGCCAGGGGGCGCATTATCAATCTCTGTGCCACGCACCCTGGAGGAGCACATGATACCTTCATCTGGCATCAGTCTGCACTGTGCCAAAGGTTCGAGAGTGGGGACATGCCCACTGGCCATCTGGTAGGTGAGTATGCATAGCACGCTGGACAATGGGTGCAGACGTAGGGGGGAGTATGGGGCATTGGCAGGGGTGCTATAGGAAATGGCCATGATGGCCCCCATGGCACAGTGATGCAGACCACCATGCTAATGACTCCTCTCTACACAGAAGACAGTGGTTACCCACTATGGCCCTGGCTGCTCACACCATACTGGCGCCCCATGACCCCAGTGCAGCAACAGTACAATGAGGTGCACGCCACAACACGGAATGTCATTGAGTGGGTGTTCGGGCTGCTGAAGGCATGGTTCCATTGCCTGCACATGTCAAGCGGTGCCCTACAGTACAGTCCTTCAAAGGCCTGTGAGCTATTCCTGGCCTGCTGTATCCTGCACAACATGGCCACTGATTGTGGGATAGCCATTGAGGTCAAGGAGGGGGACAGCATCGGGGATGAAAAGGACGCCAGTCCAGCTGGTGTAGGGCAGCCCCCCTGGGTGAAGGGACCCCTGGCTAGCCCGGATGGCACAGCAGCACCATGACACCATTGCAGAGGAGCACTTTGGACAGCACAGGTAGGCAACGGGGCCACATGCAACAACCAAGAGCAAGGGCACAGCCCACAGACAGGCAGGGGTGGACACCAGGGGTGGATGGCATCAGGGGCATGGGAATGGGCGGGGGACCGCACACAAAGGGAGGGACAGGCAGGGCTGCACACAGCATGCACACACATGCACACACACCACAACACATGCCTAAAGGACAACAGGCACGCCCACCAGAACAGGCACCGCCACACTCACACAGGACCACACACAACCACGCCCAGTGGCTGGCACTGTGCGTGCCTCAGATGCTGGGCACCATTGCACAGTGGCAGACAGCGCTATGCAGGCATCATCATGCACACGCCACAGTGGCCAGCAGCCAGGAGGGTGTGCACAGGGACCATGTGTGTGCAGGACTGGGCACCTCACCCATGCATCGCACAAAGAACACCACAGTTCACACAGGGTAGCAGCAGACAGTGGCCATGGAAGGGGATGGGTCAGTCATGTGGCACAGTACCATGGCTGCTGCGGATGCATGGGCAGCACCGCCGAGACCTGCCCGTGCCAGGCTGAACAGTGGCATCATGAGGTGGCACCGACGGGCCCCCAGGGGGTGACGCTGCATGAATGCGACCATGTCCGTGTAGGGGTCTGCAGGCCACCAAACAGGCCCGCACCAGGAGTGCTAGGTATGTCCACACCCAAACCTGGCATTGACATTGCAGGGGTCACACAACGCTGGGAATGGGGGGTGGACATAGCACTCAGTGGAGTGTGCGGCGGCTGGGCACCCAACTGGTTGGCCAATGTAGGCATGACAGTCGCCATTGCAGTGGTCTGCCTGTCAATGGTGGTGGTCACATCCGCCTGCTGCTGGGCCAACTCTGCCAGGAGCAAGGCGTGGATCCCTGCTGCGCCGCTCCTCTGCCTGGCACAGAACCGCACTGAGCGCATCCATCGCCGCCACGAGCCGCATCTGCTGATCTACTGAGGCCTGCAGAAGATGGCTGTGGTCAGCCAAGGGGTCATCTGCATGTCCAGCATGCTGTCCCCTGTGGTGTTCCTGGCCCTTCTGCCCAGCACCCCTCGATGGTGGGTGCTGCACAGCACTGCCAGTCTGGGGTACCTCCACACGCGGTGCACTGCCACGGCCCCCGCCCCTCTCCCCACGTTGACATTGGCCATCTGCTGCCGCTGCCAATCCCCAGGCAACACTGGCATGGCTGCAGCAGCAGTAACAGCCCCACCACCCTGGCTGCACGCCAGTGTTGCCCCACTGGAGCATGCAGACACAGCCTGGGAATGGGCTGTTGTGCAGGCAGCCACGCCAGCACTACCCGCGGAACTGCCTGGGCAGATGCCATCTGTGGGACCATCCTGCATCCTACATACAGCACTGTCCGGGACATGTGTCACGTCATCATCAGTGCTGGAGCCAGCCCCGATCCGTGTCCCTGAACACTGGACACCGAGGGCGGTGTCACGCTGGGACACAGGCAGGGCCATGTCCACACACGCACCACCAGCATCAGTCTGGACAGACGTGCAGGGCTGCAGACGGTCGGTCCCTCGGACACCTGTGGAGGTGGATGGGTGCTCCACCATGTCCAGGTCCTCCCCCTCGGTGGACACACCCACCACCGCTGCCCCATGCAGACGCTCAGGAGCTGTAAAGGAACACAGTACCGTTAGTGTCTCCGCCTGGCATTGGGGCCTGCTCCCCTAACACCCACACACTGCCAGCACCGGAGCTACCATGTAACGATGGGCTACTGCCCATCTGGAAGCCACCACCAGGAACACCCTTGACGGCACTACTCCGCATGCTGCTGGCCACCTGCTCCTCTCGTGGCGTCAGGTGGGGTATGTCCTGCTGGCCCCCACCGGTCGCAGCAGGTGCCGCCCTGATGGTGGCCACCTTATCTTTAATCTGCCTCCTGTCCATGCCAACCTTCTTCTTGCACTCCTGCATGGACCGCTGGTGGCTGCCGTGCTGATTGACGGCACGTGCCACCTCACGCCGCAGCATGGGCCTGTGGTGTTCCCCGCTGTCCGCTAAGCAGCGGCTCCCTGTTGAGGTATGCCTCAAACAGGGCATCAGATTCTGCCCTGGTAAAGTTGGGCCTCCTCCTTCGCACCCTTCCCTGATCCTCTTCATCCTCTCGCTCAGTCATGCTCGTGCCTGGGGATGGACAGGTGTTACCTTGGACTGTGCAGTCCCATACAGCCCTCCCAGACCACAGTCCCCACATCCCTACAGCATGCAACCTACCTCAAAGAACTGCAATACTGATCCATGGCCTATGCAGCCTCAGGTCGCACATTTATAGTGCAGCACATGCAAATGAGGGCAGGCGCAACTGTAATGGGATGCTAATGCAGTGGATGCGCCGTGGAATGGCTCATCAGCTGATTTGAATAACCTGGCTGAATATCACGCTGTTGTGCCTTGCGCAACGGTGTTGAGCATGTGTAGCCTATGGCACACACTGTGCCTGTGGCGCAAGTGCGCTACATGCTCAGAGGGGTGCTCGTGCCATGGTTTGCCATGGGTACCATGGCGCCACAGCACGGTAGGCCACTGCATGGCATCACACACATGCACCCTACCATGCTACACACAGGGCTTCTCAATAGCACTCTGGCGCTCCGTGCGCAGACAGGCTCTTGACCCTGCGGCTGACCTTTGCCCTCTGGGCAGCAGCGTACAGCATGGCTGCACCTCTTGCGACAGTTCTAGTGCCAGCGGGTGCAGCAACTGGCAGCACAGTACCGCACTGCCCCCGCACGTGAGGCACGTGCACTACAGGGCACCATTTTGTGGCTGCTAGCTACAACAACATGCTGTGCACCAGAGCACCCATATGGACGGCGATTGAGCTGGCCAACCTGGTGGCGTTAGTGGAGCCCCATGCCGGTGCCCTCTTTGACCAGGTACCCATCCTGAGGCCACGGACAGCAATGTGGCAGGAGGTGGCAGAGGGCCTGGAGGAGGCCACGGGGTGCAGCAGGACCACCAAGCAGTGTCGTCACTGCTATGGGGACCTCCAGCAGTGAGACCCCGACCACCTAGGGTGACTGCAGGCACGTGTCCGGTGGGGCGCTGTGCCACGGCCAGGTAGGTGCTCCTTCACAACACTGGTAGTATCTGTCTGTCCTGGTATCGCAGTGGTCATCAGGCCATGCCATGGGGGGGCCGTACCTGTGTTGCCGGTGTTGGGGGTGCCTTGTGTACACCCTGCGCCACCGCAACATGGCTGGGCTGTGCGGGCATGCACACAGCAAGGGGGGGGGGCTATGTTACTGGCCTGTGCTGATGCTACCCTCTCCATGTTTTCACTCTGGGCCTGGAGGATCGCCGTAGGGTCCGGTTGGCCCATAAGCAAGGGGACGGCAGACTGGAATCGGATGCATGGCTATGGGTGCCTGGGTAGGTGGGTTATGTGGGCACACACACTGTGGGTGGCTGCATGCCATCACAGGGGTGCAGACTACAGCTGTATGCCATGCACATTGGGTGAGCTGTGGGGTTCTGGCCAGTCACATGTACTGACTCTGCTCCCTTGACCTAGGTGGACAATGCTGGACGACCCTGGAGCATCACATTCAGGAGATACTGCAGGTTACCTGGGCCACACTGGAGCTGCTGCAGGGCATGGAGTGGAGTGACCGGCGGTGGCACAGAAGGCACCACAGGGAGCGCAGGGATGAGAGGGGCTGCCAGTAGGGCCTGTGGCACCCGTGCTGTTCCTTCCCCTCCCTGAACTGTCCCTCACACCCCTTTGTCCCCCTTCTTGCTATTCCCCTTTGCCCCCTGCCCATTCCCCCCAATTTATAGCCTTGTACCTCCCCTCCCCCACTTCGTATACAGTACTGTATATAGTTCTTGTTGTACATGTTACCATTTGAAATATAGATACATTTCATACTACAACTGTGGTGGTCTCTGATTTGCAGTGGGCGTCTGGTGCCTTGCTGCAGTGGTGTGCATGGCGTCTGGGGGTGGTGCCAGACTGGTTGTTGGTGTGTCTGCAAGGGCCCCTCCATTGGTGTGGGTGGGGGCGATGGTCCCTGTCTGTGGTATGTGTGTGTTGTGCCCTGTGCACTGTATGCCTGTGTGCAGCAGAGTCTGGTGCATGCACTGTGTCCCTGTCGCCCCTGGCAGTGTGTGCCTGGCTCGTGTGGCTGTGCCCCTTGCGTGTCTGTGGTACGCACTGGCATGCCGACCCCTCCACTGCATGCATGTTTGCTAGCATGACATTGGTGGCAGTCCATGCCAGCCACCCTCTGGGCATGGCGCCCTGGCAGCTGGCATGCATGCTTGGAACACAGATGTGTTGAGATCCATGCATGCGCAAGAATGTGCCGCCCTTGTGCATGCGTGGGATTTCGGCATCGGTTTTAAAAAGTAAATTGCGAGCCATGCAGGGCACGGTTTTAATTTTAAATTAGCAGGAGCAGTTCGCAACATACCTGTTCATATGGGCAGCATTCTTTAAAGTCGGCTTGGCATGAAATGCCGCTTTGTGACCGAGCTCGGTCCTGGTGCGCGTCCTCAATGGGATTATGCTTCTGGTGTCACCTGAGTTTTGGACGACCTGAGGAAAAGACTAACTTTGTGAAATACTTATATTTAAGGTATTTGTGCTGCATTTCAAATTTCATGGGCTTATTCTGCTGTGATAATTAATTAGGTGTGTGCCAAAAGGCACACTGCACAGAGATGACTGAAAACAGAGGGGTAAAGCTGACAGTGTCCCTTTAAATAAAGAACCAAGCCAAAACTTCTAAGGTGCCAAATCCTTCACAGAGCCACTCTGTGACATTGTACCTGTAAGTGCTTTAACTTTATGTATAATTGGAATTGGAATAGGAATATTCTTTGTTTTTGCACTTTTTTTCTCAGATGACTTGCTATTGGCACTGTATTTTGACACTTTGTTAGCTGTATTACTGAGCCCTTCTGACATAGACAGTCCACCAGCCCTTGCTGGGTTTCCAGTATTTTGAGAGTTAGCCTGCACATGGATAGTGGTAGCATTTAGTTCAGCCCCTTCAACAGACTGTGGTGCTTGTTGTTGTTGATGTTGTACTTTACTTTTTGGGCACTTCTTTCCGGGCTCTTGAATAAACTTTTTTTACGTTTATTACTTCCATTGCCCCCGGCTTTTGCTTTACTATTTTCTGGAGTACTCATAATGCCAGTCTGTTGTTTGTTCAGGGTCAAAAAGTGGTTATTATTTTTTTTCTTTATTCCACATGATGTGACAGAATGCCCTGCCCATTGAGCCAAAGCTTATACCCCACTGAGCGAGCACAGGGAGGAAGATGACAGATGCCTGACTTCTTGGGGGGCACACAGACAATATGCAAGACGTGCACTAGTGCACTGATGACTGGCTGCCAGATTTTATTTCACACCCAGAACTTATTTCACACATCACCTATGTGAAGGGAGATGCTGCAGGCACTACTGCTAGTATACCCCCAGAGATACTTTTCCCCGTCAATAATTTTTTTAATTGTTTTTTCTTTATTCCACATGATGTCACAGAATGCCGTGCCCACTGAGCCAAAGCTTATACCCCACTGTGAGAGCACAGGGAGGAACACGACAGATGACTGACTTCTTTGTGGGGGGTCACACAGACAGTATACAAGAAGTGGCACTGGTGTACTGACAACTGGCTGACAGATGTTATTTCACACACAGAATTTATTTCACACATCACCTATGCTAAGGAAGATGCTGCAGGCACTACTGCTAGTATACCCACAGAGATTCTGGGGAACCCTGTCTGGCCTAACCCTCTCTAACACAGTACTTCTCCCCTTCAAGGAGTTTTTTTTTTAATTTTTTACTTTATTCCACGTGATGTGATGGAATGCACTGCCCACTGAGTCAATGCTTATGCCCCACTGAGCAAGCACACGGAGGACGATGACAGATAACTGACTTCTTGGCAGTCTTGGCAGATTTTATTTCACACACCAGCTATGCTAAGGGTGATGCCACAGGCACTGCTGCTAGTATACCCACAGAGATTCTGGGGGACCCTGCCTGGCCCACCCCTGTCTGACACAGAAGGGGGGTCACATAGGCAGTAAGCAAGAAGTGGCACTAGTGCACTGACGACTGGCTGGCAGATTTTATTTTACACACAGCACTCTAGTTCTCACAAGTTGCCCTCAGTCTCTCTCTCCAAGTTCCATCCTGGCTCATCATTCAGTGTTCATGTTCATGAAGATCCCCTGTCCAAGTCTCCTCTCCCATACATTGTACTCCCCAGTCCACAGTCCTGTCCCCATCCCAATCTCCAATTCCCTCTCAGGACCCACACTCAGTCCTTGTTGGCAATCCCCTCCCAAGATTCCCAGTACCCAACTTCCCCAAGTTCCCAATCTGTTCTTTTAGTTTAAAAAAATTCTGCTTTTTTTTTTTTTATTTTTTATTTTTTTTAAGAGTGGAAGATTGGCAGTGGACTTCTTCGCTTGCCCAAGGGGCACAAAAAACCCACAAGCAGCACAAGCACAGAAGAAAACAATTGATTCAGTGATCTGCAATGCAAAGAGCAGTCAAGAGAAGCTGCTGCTCCTTCGCCATCCTCCTGATTCCTCTGCGTAGCTCTAAGATGGATTGTATGGGTTGCTAGAGCAGCAACCCAATCAGGTGCCACCTTAGAGAGATGGATAGCTTGGCCATCCAATGAGGGACCAGAGTCTTGTCTCTGGTCCCTCCTGTGGGTTCCTCCTGCTGTGGCTCTTCTCGCACTGCAGTTCCCGTGATAGGAGCCATTTGACCAAACAGCTGTTTGTTTCCAAACACTTTGGCATGTTTAGGTCAGTTTGTAGTTTCAATTAATTGATTCGTCCATCCCTAAATTATACATACAAGTACATTTCTTTAAGACTGTCTCAGAAACCCCTTCCCACAGAAGGCTCCCATAATCCATAGCTGGCAGTAAATAACTATGTACTAGAGTTTTCTTGCTTCATCAGTCAAAAATCCTTGACTGCATATAACACTCCCAGTTTTTTATTCCATTGAATGGAGATTTATTCTGCATGTTTTTCAAAATTTAAATGGGAGTCTAATGCAACACTCAAATATTTGAACTCGCTAACTACTTCCATTGTTTCATCCCCTCAATAGCAACCTGAAAATTTTGAGCCATGGATTTTGTTTTATGAGTGTTGTAGAAAACCATTGCTTTAGTTTTTTTTATTTAATATAAGTCTATTTTTTGAAACCATTCTGTTAAGATTTTTTATTCTGTTTCCATTTTTTTTTGTTTCTTTATTTATATATATTTTTCCTCCCCTGCCAGGGCAGGCTGCTCCTTCCACTGACCCCCCCCAGCCCTGTCACTGGAATTTCCAGGGACTTACCTAAATCCTGGTCTTCCCCCATGGCTTGCCCCCCCCCCATGGTGCGGATTTGCAGCTCCTGCTTGCGGACAGACCCGATCTGATTTCTGGGAGAGGGCCCTGTAGCCTGGGCACAGAGGCTGTGATGGGTCGATATTATCCTGCCCCACCACTGGCCATTTTTCTGCTTTCCTCCCATAGGAGGAGTGGACTTGCAATGCCATCCAGACATGCCTGTGTAGTGTGTCATGCATAGGATGTTGACAGTCACCGCTCCTCCATTCCCCATCATGTGGTCCTAGCTACCTGTATCCTTAGCCACCTCTAGTGGTCAGGTGAATGCCAGGGCCATTGTCCCCCCCCTCTCCAGAGAAGGAGAGCTGTCCTCCAGATGCTTGATCCTTCTCTCCCTGGCCAACCCCTGATGCTCCAAGATCACTCCCATCCTCGGGGCACTGTCATGGTGGCAGGTGAGGCTTAGTGCCTCAGCCCTGCGCACCATGGGGCTGGACCATTTTTTTGTTTAATGACACTATATCTTTGTCTGCAATGTACGTCATCAGTGTACAGGACTGTTTTTGAAATAGTGAGAGGCTTTGGGAAAATCGTTGATAAACAATGAGAATAATAAAGGCCCCAGTGTTAATCCTTGGGGCACATCATACTCAACTTTCCTTGGTTGTGACATTATTCTTTTTTTTTTTTTTGCGTTACCTGCTTGCACCGGCGCTTTCTCCTTGAGTTTGCCATGGACTGGACTGGTCGGGTATTCACCCGTCCCATTACAGCTTACCCAAGGGTGGCAATGTATCCCTTCATCAGGTGGGTCCCCTCCCTGCGGTGTGAATTAGCCTTCTGGCCTGCTTTCTTGGCCCTTGGGTGCTGCTGGGATGGTCATCTGGGGCTCCGGTGGTGAGGATCCAGACAGCTGTCATCCGAGCGGCCGGTGCACCTTTTTCTGTTTTCTCCACCCCTTCTACCACATTCTCGGCCTATGGTGGTGGCCGACCTTGGGTGGGGGCATGCAGGAGGCATGTTGAGGCCACATGTCCTCAAGCATGCACCCAGTCCTCCCAGAGGGACCTAGGCAGAGTCCCCCCCCCGAGAGGGAAGTGGTCCAATGGACACTGGAAAATCCCTCCCTGCTGGCCTCTGCTCCTGGTACCTGGGCTCAGGGTGAGAACCTGGGTCACCAGCGTGCCGAGTGAACCCCTTAGCTCGGTGCCATGGAGCCGGCACATTACTCTTTAAACCCTAAACTGCTGTGATCTCTCCATTAGGGACACACTAATCCATTCCACCACAGGTATCCCAGAACCCATTTTCCCCAGCTGTGACTTCAGGAAGGAGTGATCTGCCAGGTCAAGTGCCTTGTTCAGGTCCACGAACACTGCCTCTGTTCACATGCACCCCTCTGTGTCTCCTGTAGATCACTCGCAAACATGACCAAGGCAGTCATCATACTACAGTTCCTCCTGATTCCATGCTGGGCCCCCATCAGTGTTATATTTTCTTCCAAGTATTCAGTAATCTGGTTATGTAAAAACCACTCTAACATCCTGCTGACTAGTGCTAAGAATGACATGGGCCTACAAATATTTGCCTGGTTTGTTTGACCCCCTTTAAATACTGTTATAACAACAGGCCTTTTCAAAAGTTTAGGAACTGTTTTTGTACAGAGAGATAAGTTGATAATTCAACTGCTACTGATTTTAGAAACGTTGCCTCCAATTGGTCTAATCCCAACATTGTAGTATGTCTGGTGTTTTTATGTTTGCTTGCATGCATGTACAAAAAAAATAGTACCATCATACGAGATTTCTAGAGGTGTGTCAGCCTCTTCCAATTCAGTCAGTGTGTTTGCAGGCGTGGTACGCAGTATACCCAATCACTGTGCAGCTATGTGACAACAGGAAAATACAGTGGCATACAGTTGAAAGGAGGGCTCTGCTTCCGTAGCAGAGCTCCCCCACACACATGCAAGCACGCATTCGTGCTGATCGCTCCCTCCCCCCCGCACACTGTGTGGCAGTGGGAGTGTTTAATCCGTTGGCTCCATGCCTCCCGCCCAACAACAGCTGTCCAGGTGCCACACCAGGGGCCCACCCCAGCATGGCAAGAACTGTCATAGCCAGCAGGGGCCCAATCCCCCATCGACTCCCGGCTGCACGCCCCAAAAGCTTTCCATGTGCCACGCCTGGAGCCCACTCCAGCATGGCAGAAGCAAGTAGGGCCGACGGGGTGCCCAATCCTGTCGGCTCCAGCCCCCGAAACAGCTTTTCCAGCTGCCACACTGGAGCCCACCCCAGCATGGCAAGCGTCCTCGTCGTCTAAAACCTGTAAAGAAGAAAACCTTCCCTGCGCAGTCTCCCGCCCCCCAACCCGCACCCACCACTGTGCACCTGCCCTACTTACACCCCCACCCCATATTTACCTCCAGAGCTTGATGCGCGATCATTAGTGGACTGGGAACAAGTCTGCACTCTTCAAAGCCGACCGCAAACTGAGGAAATGCCGGTAAGCTGTATAATGGAATAAATAGGGTTTTTCAGCTTTGTTGCATATCTCAGGCATTTTTGGAATTTTGGGCCCAAATTTTCAACATGGATTTTTGGACCCCTCCTCATGAATTCTTGTACTGTCATGGCGTTAATCGGGCCGGTGATTTCGCGCTTCACTGTGCAAAATCACCTTTCTGGACCCATTAACGAAATGACACTGCCAGTGTTCATAAGGTGAGCTCTCAAAAAGCCTATGTTGAAAATTTGACTGATTTACGAGCGTGCGTTGCAGAGTTCCTACGCACGCTTGTAAGTTCTCAAATTTTCAATATTTTCACTCCGGATTTTCAACATTGCCATTTTACCACACCTCCTTATGAGCAGTACACCTGTCATTTTCACATCTCACCCAAAGCGTGTTTCCTTCCATGCCAGCATACAATGGCGCGGTGATATGTGAAATCAAATGACGGGACACATTAAGAAAATCACAGTGACACTGGTCATGAGTAGAGGTGCTAAAATGGCTGTGTTGAAAATTTGAGCAAAAATTCCAAAAATGACTACGTGAGGAGTGCATCGCCAGTAGTTCCTACGCACGCTGGCAAGTTTACAATTTGTAACATTTGCACACCAGATTTTCTTCAATAGTGACATTTACCACCTCTCCTTATGAGCAGTACAGCTACCATTTTTCACATCTCGCCCAAAATGTGTTTCCGAATATGTAGCGCACAATGGTACAGTCAGTGTGCGAAAACAATGTTTGGGACAGATTAAGAAAATCACAGTGACACTGGTCTTAAAATGGCTATGTTGAAAATTTGGTGACAAAACTCCATTAATGACTGTGTTACGAGTGAGCATTGCGCAGTTTCCACGCACCCTCGTAAGTTCATGAATTTGTAATATTTTCAGTCCAGATTTTCACCAGTGGCATTTTCACACCTCCTTAGGAACAGTACAGCTGTCATTTTCCACAACATGGCGAAATGTGTTTTCCACTTTCCAAGCGCAGAAATTGCGTGGTCGCTGTGAAATCATTGTTCGGGACAGATAAAAGAAAATCACACTGACACTGTTCATGATTGGAGGTCCCAAAATGCCAGTGTTAACAATCTGCTGTAAAAATCCCAAACTAGTTACATTACAGGTGTGCATTGCACAGTTTCTCATGCCTTCATTGACTTCACCAGTTTTTTAAGATTTTCAGCAGATTTTCAACATTGCCATTTTATACCTCCCCATGAACAGTACCACTGTCATTTTCACATTCTGTTCGGAATGTGTTTTTTGCACCTAATGTGCCAAATGCCGTAATCGCTGTGTGAAAGCAGTTTTTGACTAACAAACTGATGTTGCCACTGTTCATGAAGTGGGGTCACAAAAAAGCATGTTGAAAAATTGGGTGAAAATACCAGCGAATGCCTGAGGTGTTGGGTTTCCAACCATGCGCCCCACCCTGCTCAGAGAAATTGACAGGCATTAGGGGTGTGACTTGTGATTCTTGCCTGTAATGCTCATACCATTCCACCCCCACCCACACCCTGCAGCCAGGTGAGAGGCATCAAGGTGTGCCTCGGACTCTTTGGGCCCAAACTTCACCCCATTCTCCTATACTACACCCATCTCACCATATTTCCTGATGGAATGGGGTGCGCATAAGGGCCAAAGACCCCAAGGCACAGTGACACTTGTCGGTGTCTGCAGGGTAGGGTGTGGTGAAATGGCGTGGTCGTTATGCCTGATGACCCAAAGGCACACCCCAATGCCTGTCACTCCCTGCAGGGTGGTGGTGGGGTTGGCTTCAGTTCAATACTTCGCTGCCATTCCTATTATGCAGCTCTGTAACTTGTACACTACCAATGCCAATGCTAGCAAGCAAATATTCGGCATTGACAAATGCTTGTTTTACGTTGTAGAAGTCACTGAAATGTAGTATGAGTAGTTCAGCTGAATTAAGATGATTCCTACAACATAAAAATATTTAAGCGAGGTGCACTCCACCAGCAGCTCTCATTTCATTCTCCCACTGCCTGTGCCTGCTGTGGACTGGGACCCTGTGGATTCCTCTCCTGCAGCAGAACTCTGCTCACTCTTTGGTCAGGCACTCATGTGTGGACTTTTACTTTACTCACAATGTAGTAGGAACCCCAATAAATCAAGGCATATTTCTGTTCTGTTGGTATGCAGCCTCTGGGATGTTCTTAGCTATTTGATTGGGATATGCTAATGAATGATGTGTCTGTTTTCTTTCCAGGTCAAGAAAGCATAACAATGACACATTACAAAGGCAAGGAAAGCTAGAATAAAACAATGACTGCTGTAGAAGCATAAAGCATTTATTTAAGCAAAAAAAAAAAAAAGCATACACATGAAGCCAGTGGCAACAGGAATCTTTTTGTCATGGGACTCGTGTATATATTTATTTTTTGCTTTATGCATCTGCAGTCAGTTTTACCCTGGGTTTCCTTGCCTTTGTAAAGTGTCATTTTTGACATGGATACCTTGGGCTCGATTTTCAAGGGTTGATGCATCAAGCCCTGCGTCAGCCCCATTCTTTGGCTACGCTGCGCCAAACTTCTTCCATGCAGCTTCACCTGATTTTACTATGTTGGGTGCAGCCGCGACACTTTCCACTCCTCACGGTGGCTTGCACCAAATATTTGGTGCAAAACCCATCAAAAAGGTCTACAGCATGCCACAGGTTAGACCAGGGGGAGCTGGATTAACTTCTGGTATTTGGTGCATGGGAGTGAAAATCCCGATCGGTGCTGGGAGAATGCCGCAAGGCCTGTGTGCCATATGATCGGTACGCCAGGGACTTGCGGCATTCTTGGGCTTTTAAAAGTCGAGCCCTTCAACTGCAAAGTCTGGTGTTTTGCATGATTGCTTTAGGATGTGAATATTGCCAGGGCAGAATGAACAAATCGCATCCACTCTACTCTGAGACTGAACTGTTGTTTTGCTGCTTGTCATGAAGCACAATTTAAACAGTGACTGTACCGACTGAATATATTCAACACAGAATTCAGAGAATCTGCAGGCATGGAGTCCTCCCTTCAGGCAGTAAATTAAAAGCATTAGCACTAGCACTGACTGACTAACACTGCAGTGACAAGCCCCTAAATCAGAGAGTGCATAGTTCCCACTTACCCTGACCCCTTACCTTATGTAAATGGTGTTTTAAATTGCTGTGGATTTTAATATTGTATGTGAAATTGTGTAAAGGCTCCCTGAGCCTCGGAAGGGCACCTCATATAAATACATTTTTACTTACTTACCTCTCACATGGAGCTCACTGTTCTTCTCAGAATGATGCTGATGTAAAGCAACTGCAGAACAGAATAGCTGCAACTGGGAGTGACACGAAGAGTGACTGAACCAGCAGAGCGCTCAGTGTAAAACTATAAAAGTAACATTACACCACCACAGAGTTTGCACCACTGTCAGTCTTACTCATGTTCTCACTTGACAGAGGTTCAGGGGACAACAGTGGCTCAGTGCAAATTCTGGAAAAATATTTTTCTTTTCAGGTGGGTCAAGAGCCATAGAGAGAGACAGTTGCTGGTCGGAATTGGGAGGTGTGGGCAGGCCACTGGTTGACGGATGGCAGGTCTAAAGTCTGGATGGCAGCCAGGCCGCAGATGGGAGCAACGCTCTGATGTATTTTTCAGGTGACCTCTGTGACTGTCAGAGTATAGCAGAAAAAAAGGATGGCTGGTGCCTGTGACCAAATTTATATAACCTAGTACCCATTGTTATGGGTGAGGGTGGCAAGACTGTGTGCTTCACACTGGCACCAGGGTCCTGCACACTTTAAAAGCCCAGTGAAGGTTTTAAACATTTCAGGAAGGGCTACCACAGTACTGGGCAATGGCAAAGCAGAGGTGTGAACTGTTGTGCCTGCCAGCTGCTGGCTATGCTGTGGGGGTTCTATTATTCTCGGTACGGTACAGCAGTTACAGTAACAAGGTGATAAATTGCTGTTGGCTCATCTTCTCTACAGGATGAGCTTCAAAGCATGTAGGTTAACATATTTAAGTGGCAGTCTCTCTCAGAGCTGTGAGAAACATATAGAAACACAGAAGTTGTCGGCAGGTAAGGACCTCTTGGCCCACCTAGTCTGTCCTATATTCCCTACCTACTGTGCCACCGCAGACCCTACTCGATCTCCGGTCTTCTCCCTCCCTTATCTTACTTCTAAGGTCCCCTTGTGCTTATCCCATGCATGTTTGAATCATGTTACTGGTTTAACACCTACTACCTCTGCTGGGAGGCTGTTCTAGGCATCCACCACCCTCTCCGTGATTAAGTATTTTTTCACATCTTCTTAGTCTCCCACCTCCCGCTTCATAGTGTAACCTCTTGTCATGGAGCATCTTTTTCTATGAAAAATGCTACCTTCCTGTACCTTATTAATACCTGGGAGGTATTTGAATGTTTTTATCATATCCCCCTTTCTCACCTTTCCTCTAGAGAGTACATATTTAGTTCCTTGAGTCTTTTCTCATAGGGCTTTTGATGCAGACGTTGCACTAATTTGGCATCCCTCCTTTGTACTGTCTCCACCCTATCTGTGTCCTTCCAGAGGTGGAGCCTTCAGAACTGGACACAGTACTCGAGGTGGGGTCTTACCAGTGATTTATACTAGGGTAATACTACCTCCCTCCTTCTGCTGGTGATGCCCCTCCCTTTGCACCCAAACATCCTGCTAGCCTTCTGTACTGCCTTATCTCACTGCTTGACTACTTTTAGGTTATCAGAAATGATTACTCCAGGTTCTGTTCATGTTTGTTGGTTGATAATATCTCTCTGCTCAATTGATACATTGCCCCTGGGTTTCTGTGCCCCAAGTGCATGATTTTGCACTTTTTTGCATTGAAACCCAGCTGCCATTCCCTTGACCAGTCTTGCAGCATTTTCAAATTGTCCCTCATTCTTTCCACCCTCCTACCCCAGTGTATCCACTCTATTGCAGATTCTTTTGTCATCCATGAACAAGCATACTTTCCTCTCCAGCCCTTTCGCAATGTCGCTAACAAAAACATTGAAAAGGACCGAGCATAGTACTGCTTCTCCTGTCACCTTGCCTTCTCCATAGTGGACCCCATTTACCCCCAACCTCTGACTCCTATTGCTTAGCCAACTTCTTGCCTATTTTACTACTTTTGGACCTACTCTTGGGTTGCACAGCTTGCTCAACAGTCTTCAGTGTGGAATGGTGTTGAAATCCTTACTGAAATCCAGGTAGGCCATATCTACCACTCTTCCCTGACCATTTCCCTGGTCACCTAGTCAAGGAACTTAGGTTTGTCTGGCAAGACATCCCCCCTCTGAACTAATGTTGCCTCGGATCCTGTAATCCACTGATTGCAAGGTATTCCCCAATCCTTTTTCTTCAGTTGCGATTCCATTACTTTACCTACTGCCGAAATCAGGCTGACAGGTCTGTAATTTCCTATCTCCTCCCTATTTCTGCTTTTATGTAATGGGACCATATCTACCCCCCTCCAGTCACCTGAAACCTCCCCATGGTTGAGCAGAGCTGTCAGAGGTGCAGCCAGCACCACATTGAGCTCCCTCAGCATCCCGGGGAGCACCCTGTCTGGTCCCATTGCCTTGTCTACTTTTAATTTTGCTGGTTCCTTGGGGACTCTCTGTTCTGTAAAAGGACTGGTATCTACCTATCTTCCTTTAGCGCCCTTGTTCCTTATCTTTGGCCCATCACCTACCCCTGCCTCCGTAATTAGTGAACAAAAGTAATTGTTCAGTATGTCTGATGTTTTAGGTCCTCTTCCTTCTAGACCCCCCCCCCATTCCCCTTTAAGCCTTACTATCCCTTATTTGGTCTTTCTCTTCTTGCTTATGTATCTAAATAATTTTTTCCCCTTTTTTTACTGATTGGGCAATATTCACCTCTGTTTGCACCTTTGTGCTCCTAATTGATCTCACTGCCGCTCTTTGTTTCTCCTGATAACTCTCCCTATCCTCCTCCTTCTGTGTCCTCTTGTACCTTCTAAATGCTAGTTTATTTTGCCCTTACTTTCTCGCTACTTTTCTAGAGAACCACAGCAGTCTCTTTTTTTCTCTTGCCTTTGTTAACCTGCCTGACACAGAGATGTGCTGTCCTTTCAATGCTCCAGCCCCTTATTTTTGCCCATTGTTCTGCAACACCCCCAGTTTCCATATCCCTGCTAGGGTGTCCCTGAACGCAAGGACCCTTGTCTTAGTGTGGCTCCATTTTGACCCCGTTCTTATATTGAGCCACACCGTACAGTGATCACTGGTCCCCAGGTGGCCACCCACTGTGACATCGGCAACACTGTCCCCATTTGTCAGCACCAGGTCCAGTATTGCCTCCCCATGAGTGGGTTCCTTAACTAGTTGCCTGAGGAATACCCACTGCAGTGAGTCCAGGATGTCTCTACGTCTGACTGTTGCCACAGCTGGTAGGCTCCAATTCACATCCGGTAGACTGAAGTGCCCTACCAGCAACACCTTCCCTTTGTGTGCCATCCTTTGGATTGCTTCCATCATATCTTTAAGCACCTCTCCCCCTGTGCAGAAGGTCTGTAGATCACTCCTGCATGAATAGCAGCCCCCTTCTGTGTCTCCAGGGCGACCCACACTACCTCAACTCCTCCATGCTCTCCCTATATTTCCATAGCTTTTACGTTGTCCCAGATATAAAGAGCCACTCTTCCCCCTTTTTACCTACCCCGTCTTTTCTAAACGGAGTATATCCTGGTATGACTACATCCCAGTCCTGGTTTTCATTGCACCAAGACTCGGTAACTGCTACTATGTCCAGGTCAGCATCTGCCACGGTGGCCTCTAGGTCTGCAGTCTTATTGCTCAGACTTCAATCATTTGTACACATGGCTCTCCAGATTGTCCTGCCACCCCCTTATTTCCCATGTGCCCTTTATTATTTCCTCCACTATTTATTTTACTATCCCTCTTTCCTTTTACCCCTTGGATTCCTTAGTTACATATAGTAGAAACATAGAAGGTGACAGCAGATAAGGACTGTGTGGCCCACTTAGTCTGCCCCTTTTCCATAACTAATGCTATCCTGCAGACCCTAGTTCCTCTGCAGCTTACCCTTTCTTCTCTGTTGTGAGAGTACTGTTATGTCTACCCCATGCATTCTAGAACTCCCCCTCTGTTTTTGCCCCCACCATTTCCACAGTAAGGCTGTTCCATGCGTCCACTCTTTCTGTGAAAGAGTACTTCCTCATGTTGCCCCTGAGCCTACCCACCTCTATCCTCATATCATGTCCCCTTGTTCTTGTGCACCTTCTTTACTGAAAGATGTTATCCTCCTGTACCTTGTTTATACCCATGAGGTACTTGAATGCCCCACTCTTTCTGCTGTCCTCCAGGAAATACATATTGAGGTCCTCTAGTCTTTCCTCGTATGGCTTTTGGTGCAGTCCTTGCACCATTTTTGTTGCCCTTTTCTGGACTGCCTCTATTTTGTCAATGTTCTTCCGGAGATGTGGCCTCCAGAACTGGACACAGTACTCCAGATGGGGCCTCACTAGTGATCTGTATAGTGGCATAACCATCTCCTTTTTCTGCTGGTGATATATCTTCCTATGCACCCTAGCATCTCACTGGCTCGCCCCACAGTCTTCTCACATTGTTTGGTTACCTTTAGGTCATCAAATATGATCACCCCCAGGTCTCTTTCTTGATTGGTGGTGGTTAGTACCGCTCCCCCTATCTTGTACTCCTCCCTTGGATTTCTGTACCCCAAATGCATGATTTTGCACTTTTTTGCATTGAATCTTAGCTGCCACACTCTCAATCACTCCTTGAGCATGTTTAGATCCTTTCTCATTTTTTCCAGTTCTCCGGAGTGTCAACCCTGTTGCAGATCTTATGTCATCTGCAAAGAGGCATAACTTCCTCACCAGCCCCTCTGCCATGTTGCTTATGAAGACATTAAAGAGGACTGGCCCCAGCACGGATCCCTGTGGCACCCCGCTGGTCACCCCCCTCTCCTTGGACTGAATGCCATTTACCACCACCATCTGTGTTCTGTCACTTTACCAGTTTCTGAACCAGTTTACCACCTTGGGGCCCACTCCCAGGCTGTCCAACTTATTTAACAACCTCCTATGTAGGACGGTGTCGAAGGACTTGCTGAAATCTAAGTAGGCCACAGCCACCACCCTCCTTGATCCATCTCCCTGGTCACCCAGTCAAAGAAATCTATCAGATTTGTTTGACAAGACCTTTCTGCTGTAAATCCATGCTGCTTCGGATCCTGTGCTCTGCTGAACTCAAGAAATATCACAATCCTTTCCTTTAGCAGTGACTCCAATAATTTCCCTACTCCAAGTTCAGGCTGAGTGGCCTGTAGTTGCCAACCTCCTCCCTATTCTGACTTTTGTGGGGAGGTACTACATTTACCTTCCTGCAGTGTCCCCTGGAACCACCCCTGTCTCTACTGATTTGTTGAATTGGGCTGTTAGTGGTGCTGACAGAACCTCTCTAAGTTCTTTAAATATTCTGGGATATAACCCATCCAGCCCCATAGCCTTGTTCTCGTTCAGATTCTTGAGTTCCTTTAGGACTCTTTCCTGCATAAACAGGCTGCTGTCCACCCCCCTCTCCCATGGGTGCTCCTATCACCCAATAGTGGTCCTTCTCCTTCCCATTCTTCTGTGAATACTGAGCAAAAATGTTTCTTCAGGATTATTGCTTTCTCTAGGCCCTCCTCCGCACAACCCGTCCTTCCCTTTTTAACCTCACAATCCCACCCCTGCTCTTTCTTTCACTAATGTACCTGAAAAAGGTCTTATCTTCTTTCTTAATTGCCTGGGCTATTTTTTCTCCATTTACACCTTTGCACTGCACATTGCTTTCCCTGCCTCTCTCTGATTTTCCAGATACAGTTCTCTGCCTTCCCTCTGCTGTGTTTCCTTGTGTTATTTGGCGAGAATATTTTTTTAAGCAGTAAGTGGTAGCTTCAGCATTACAGACTGAAAAGCAGATTTTTTTGAACGGGGTTAAGGCCACACCATACGCCCCCATTAGATCTGCCTCTGGCCTACATTAACTCTTATAGTCCAGATTAGAATGATGTTGGTAATAAAAAGACGGTGTGCCGACTGCACATCGGAACTTTCACAGTGAAATCCCTCACAGCAGCAATCTCAACAGGTTTCGAGATTGTCGCTGTGAGGAACCGGTGGGAAAAATGCTGCCATTTCGCCTTGTTTCACCCACCCCTTCAAAATAACTCCAACTTGGAGCTGATAATCTATAGAACGGGGGGCTGGGGGGATGCAGGCCCCGAGAGAAACAAACCAATGTCAGACAGATGAAATTTCACCAGTCGACATTGGGGATCTCGCTATGCCAAACTCCGACAACTGTGTTGTCGATTCGGCATAGGTAAACCTAAAAAGACATACGGTTTGGGACAGATACACAAAAATACTGTACTTAAATGTGTGCAGTGAGTATTGCTGCCTACACCCTTGTATCTAAGGGTATAAAAAAATTCAGGGAGGTGCTGGTTACTTAGTGGTGGCCTTATTCAACAATTCACTGGAATCATGTGTAGTTCCAGAAGACTGGAAGAAAGTGGATGTGGTCCCTTTGCATAAAAGCGGCAGCAGGGAAGAGGCTAGCAATTATGGTCTGGTGAGCCTCACCTCAGTGGAGGTGAAATTAATGGAAAGGTTGGTAGAATATCTTGAATCCAGTGAGCTGCAAGAGCAAAGGCAGCATAGATTCACAGGGGGAGTTCCTGCCAGACTAACCTGATTGATGTCTTTGACTAAGTGACTAGGGAAATTGATCAGGGGAGGGCAGTGGATGTGGCCTAGCTGGATTTTAGCAAGGCCTTAAGCATTGTGTCATGCAGGAGCCCGACTAAGGAATTGAGCAGCCCTAGTGTGGAATCCAAAGTGATGAACTGAATTAAAAATTGGATAATGGATCGGTGACAGAGGGTGGAGGTTAATGACATTCAGTGGATGGACAAGTAATTAGTGGAGTGTCACAGGGCTCTCTACTGGGACTGGTCCTCTTCAATGTCTTCATAACTGACATTGCAGATGAACTGCAAGGGAAGAGATGCCTTTTTGCAGATGATTCCAAAATCTGTAATAGGGTGCACAGTCAGGAAGGGGTGGATAGAATGCACTGGAATCTTAGGAAACTTGAGGACTTATCAAAAACATGACAGTTGGGGTTCAACACCAAAAAGTGCAAAATTATGCATCTAGGGGCTAGGAACTCAGGAGATCTATATAAGAATGTGCGCGTGTGTGTGTGTGTGTGTGTGTGTGTGTGTGTGTGTGTGTGTGTGTGTGTGTGTGTGTGTGTGTGTGTGTGTGTGTGTGTTGTGGGGGTACTGTTACTCATTAAGCAGGAAGGGGACCTTGGGGTTATCATTTCTGATTACCTCAAGGTGGCAGGGCAGTGTGACAAAGCAGTAGATAAGGCCAATGCAATGCTGGGATGCACTGGGTGAGGTGAGACTCCACCTGGAGTACTGTGTCACTGAACAGTGAGTACCCAGAGACAGTCATTTCCCATTCATTATTTTCCAAAGCCCACATATCCATAATGGCCACAAGGTCTACCTTAGTGTCTGCCATCAATGCATGGAGCTCACTGATTTTGTCACCTAGGCTCCTAGCATTGAAGCATACCCCCTTCCATCTGACCCCTGGTCCTACCTTGCTACTACCATTTTACAGTACTTTCCTTGTCTTCTCATCTCCTTATTGGTGTTTGTACTCCTTGCATTCCCCCTCTGTAATGACACTTCCCCAGTCCAGTAACAGCCACAGCTCTCTTTGTACCCACTGTGCTGCTACAAGCCCCCGGATGTGGAGGAGTACTAGCTAGGATCCCCTTTTCACCTGCCACAGTGGTACCCCTAGTCCCAGTCTCCCCTGCAGTCAGTGTAAACATCTGATATAGATGACAAACTTCTGCCCTAGTGCACAGGCCTCCTCTTTCATCAGGTGACATTCATCACCCTTGAAGAGTCTTTTGTCCTAGACATCCCCCACATCCCCCAGAAAGTGGTACCCCTTTTCCTGGCACCATCCGTTAAACTCCACTATTACATCACTCCTTATCTCATCCTGCTTTCCCTCCCTGCTCCACATGGGAAGGACTTTGGAAAGGGCCAGGGAGGCTGAGTATGCTGCCAATCTGTCCCCTGGTTTGCAGAAGTTACGCTTCACCATCTCCACTAACTGGTTCACCAGATCATTGTTTCCCAGATGGACCAGTACCCCAGCTACCCCTGCTCCCTCTTCACCATAAACCCTATCAAGTCTAAATCACAAATGGCTGATGCCCTGGCAAGGCACCAGATCATCCCCCTCCCTTCCAACCCTCCTTCCACCACCATCTCTACCCCCATAGTCACTGAGTACCTGAACACTAAGACTTTACCGTCAGTCTTGCTGCCTCGGGTGCCATCATGTTGTCCTACCCTTTCCCATCTATTGAACTGTAGTTCCTCCAAGTGGGGCCACATGTCTGAACATCCTCTAGGGATGCAAAGGAATTCGCCATCTGGATGGTGCTAGGTTGGACAACCTTCCCATGGCTACCCCTTCCCCCTCTCCTGCTCTCAATGACTCTTCATCCCTCTGGACCAGTGGGTCTCTAGGGGAGTGGGAGTGTGGGGGTTGGCTGTTGTTAATCTGATGACACTGCTGAAATAGTTCTAACCTTGCTGTCACCAGCTGAGCATGGATCCCCTGCTAAGGTTGTGCAGAAACTGTACATACATACATACGAACATGCGAATGCGCTAAAAGAAACAGACTACTCAGTCTAAGTCTGCTCGAGTGTGCAGCCAACACCCCTAGTTCACGGCTGCCCCACCCCTCCTCCCCTTTGTCTTCCCACTGCCACCCCTACCTCCCCCACCCTCACTCTCCCTGTTCCCTGTCCCATGCCCTTTTGAAGCTGTACACAGATTTACATGTACAGTAGTAGCCAGAGACATTGCCAGCTATTTCCAGATATTTTGCAAAATTTATGAAGAGTTTCTCTCTGCTTTCCTACTGTGGAAATGCAGAAAGCAGGAGATATTTCTGGAACTATCACAGAAATTTCAGGAAATATCTGGCAGTGTCTGTGGCTGCTACTGTAACCCCCCTACAAATGGGGGTTCTCGAAAAGTCTTCCTTGAGCTTGCCTAAATGCTCACTGCCAGGCTGGTGTTCTGCGTTTTAGCAGTTTAAATGTATAACCAGAGAGTGCCTGTATAGCCTCTGTGTACTGTCTCTTTAAGAGCTGCCTGGATTGCAGTCATAATTAATTTGAGAGGGAACTCTGTTAGAAGATGTACTTGTTTGCTGATCATTTGTTAGAGTAGTAATAATATTGCAGTTTGTTCTAACCTGCCTTCTTTGCAGCATTGACGGTTCTGTTTGTTTCCATCATCTTGGTCCTGGACTGCAGAATGGGCCAGTCAGTACATTGGGACTCTACAATGAGCCTGCCTACAGGGTGAGTAGAGGCCAAACATGTAGAAATTGCAGTTTTGGGCTTGGCGTCTAAAATAACCTGGAGGGGAGCCCTTGTTGGACTGACAGACAGATCAGCCAACCAAACCTTTTGGATCTTGGGGAAAGTCCCACACTGCTTGCAGTTTCAGTTAGATCTGAGTTGGGAAGTGAAGAGATAACAGCTTTAGTGATTCAAGCAAGAGCTCCTGCTTAGATTTGTGTGGGAGAACTGTGAAAGGGCTGAGTTTTGGTCTGCCAGTCTGCCTGTGGTTCCTGAGAGGGAAAATAGAGTTTACTTGTACTGAATCCGAGTTGTGAGGATGATTTAAGCCACTGGACTGTGACCAGGCTTTAACCTGAAGAAGACCGAAGATTTGCTGAATGCGATCAGCCTGTCAGGCTTTCCAGCCACCTCTGAACTCCCGGTCTATACAGAGACTCTGTAATTGCGACTGCATAGCAATCTACCTGGTATAGTGGAATTTCTTACATGTAAATGTGCTGTGTGCTGCTAGTGGGTTGTGATTTGGTTCCCCACTGTGTGTTGAACTGTGTTCTGCTCGCTGCTGGTGTGATAGATAGCCATTTGCCTGGTACAGTGGAATTTCTTTACATGTGAATGTACTGTGTGCTTATAGTGGGTCGTGATTTGGTTCTCCACTGTGTATCTGAACTGTGTTTTGCTTGCTGGAGGCTGTATCCAGCTCCATGGACTGAATCCGTATCCATTTCCGTTTGCCTGGGTACTGCTACACTGGACCAGTCAGAATACCTGCAACACAGAGAAAGTCATTGACAAGAGACCGGCCTGGGGATCAGCCCCCTGCTCAACGCCTTGAACAGGAATGAAGCCTCGGTGATTCGTGTAGGCCCTGCTTCTCTGGGCACTCCAGCTCAACAGCCTGCAGTCTCGATTTCATCCTGCCCATGTCCAGTATCGGGTATCGTGAGTAAACATCAGGGTAGCTCCCTGCAACAACAGCTAAATCTAAAAATGTTATCATGTGATTGTCTTGTTGCATTTTTTTTCATGAACTGAGCCCTCTGGCTCCAGATTACAAACAGTGTGTGTTGTGCATGTTGCTTTCTTCCATCACAGGGCCCCAACCAGCTACAAACATTCCTGGCTAGCCCACCGTTTTCCTATCTGGATACCCAGAGTGTGTGACTGTGTAGGGACTCTGAACTGCATGCATAACTGTCTGATTAATATAGCTTTTAAGCAAATCAACCTGATTACGCCCCTTGTTCAAGTCCCCATGAATAAATCTGATTTAACTTTGTTTGCATTTAACCTGTTTGTGGTTCCAGTTTGTGCCAAGTGTATTGTACTATTGTTATTTGAAAATACAAAATCACACATGCCCCCACAATGCAAAGCATCATGGGCTGCATATGCAAATCACCACAAAATGTTATACTGGTCCAACTTTAAGCAGAATTGCATGGTGCCGAAAGGCCTCTCACACAGTTTGTAAAGGGTGCTAACAGAAGACATAGACACGTATTTCGTCCTACCAGGACTCATCAGTATGCCTCGTCTGTTTGACACCCCAGTGCAATGGACCAGCTACCCTTAAGGCAGTGTGCCTTGGATATATTGTGGTGAACCCATTAAAATAAAAAACTATTTAAAAGACAAAGAACCTCTGTGCGCAAACACTGAGGCAAGGGTTACCCCAAAGGGCATTTGGCTGGGAAGCCAAGTTTCAAGAAAATACAAAATCACACATACCCCCACAATGCAAAGCATCATGGGCTGCATATGCAAATCACCACAGAATGTTATGCTGGTCCAACTTTAAGCAGAATTGCATGTTATTTGCTATGTTAAACCTTGTTCTACAGCAGTCTCTAGGATCAAGCTAGAGGAAGCAGCCCTGGTGGTAAGTGCAAACAGTGTGTGTAATTGCCTGGTGAATAAGGGTCATTGTGAAAGTAATTATTGTATATAGATCAGGCCACTAGCAGGGAAAGAGGGGGGGTTACAGTGTCCCGGAGGGCTGTGCCCAGGTTAGCTTGACCACCAACAACCCTGACATCCGGGTGGAGGCAGCCGTTTCATTACCCAGGCCCCTTAACCTGCTACCAGCCAAGCAGGCAGGGGTAGTAGCCCTCAGGATAGTGCCATCTAGGGGTTACATCTTGGAGGCTCACCGCTGGGATTTTGTGCCTTCTAGTGGCCAAAAATTACGAATTATTGTTAAAGATGAATGGCTACCTCAGTAGAAATGGCTGTACAGCAGTTGGTGGGGTGGTGTACTGGGCATGAGATCGACCCCCAAAATGCTCTGCTTATACTGAATATTCCCCTTGGTACCAGTAAGGACACTGTAGAGGGAGCACTCTCCAAAGTTGAATGTTTAAAAAACCGTGTGGTGGTGGGTCGACAGGCTGATTTGATTGCCCCAAACTTTCATAGCCTTGGTAGAGTGTAGTGACCTCGTGGACAGCTCTAAAGTGCCACAGACTATTGCCTCAGAAGGGGTCCTAACTGCCTGGAGAGTGATAACAAAAGACAGTAAAGACCGTGAGACTTTTGAGAATAAATTTGCTAAGTTGTTGCTGGAGGAAGGGAGAACCATGGAGAACTTTGGGAAACTATTCCTGCCACCTGGGGGTGTTTCTTCCCCAACACCCCCTTCCACTTCAGCACCTGTTACTGCCCCACCTTCTGTGCCCATGCCAATGCTGGCCCCTATATCTGTACCTGCCATTAGTCACAACTCCTACTGGAGGCTGAGAATCTTCTCAGGCACCATCCCCACCCCCTGGGAGAGGATGACTTGGAGACCTGGATCGACTATGTTGCCCCCTTGGTACCCGAGTGACAGTGTGCGGAGGCTGAGAAGCAGAAAAGAATCATAGAAAGTTTGAGGGTCCCAGCCCTTGAAGCAATTACATTTTTGAGGTCCACGAACCCTGACACATCTGCTCAGAAGTATGTATCTGTACTTGAAGGCAATTTTTGGAGCATTGAGTCAGGGGAGACTTTAACATAGAAACATAGACTTTGACGGCAGATAAGGACTGCTAGGCCCATCTAGTCTGCCCATTTCCCTACTTACAGGATAGGCCGCAGATCCTAGTTAACCAACAGCCTATTTCTTCCTACCCCCACAAGAATTGCCTTAGGTCTGTCCCATGCATTCTTGAATTCTCCCACAGTTTTAGACCCCACAACCTCCTCGGAAGGCTGTTCCATGCATCCACTACCCTCTCTGTGAAATAATAGTTCCTCACATTGCCCTGAACCGCTCCTTCTATCTTTAAATTGTGTCCCCTTGTTCTTGCAAGTCTCTTTTTCTGAAAAATGCTACCCTCTTGGACTTTGTTGATTCCACTGAGGTACTTAAAATTTCTATCATGTCCCCCTCTCCTTCTTTCCTCAAGGGTATACATATTAAGCTCCTTTAGTCTCTCCTCATACAGCTTCTCTTGCAGACCCTGCACCATTTTAGTTGCCCTCCTCTGGACTGCCTCTATCCTGTCTATGTCCTTGCGGAGATGGGGTCTCCAGAACTGGACACAGTACTCCAGATGGGGTCTCACCAACTGTCTGTACAGAGGGATAACAACTTCCTGTTTTCTGCTGCCAGTCTCAGAAGGACTTAGAGAAAGTGGTGAACTGGCTTCAAGGAGAGCTTCGAAAAATGAATCAGTGGTCAAGGGGTGCATGAAATGACTGCAGTGAAGGCTTCGGCCATCCTGACTCAAACCCCTCTGTGGCTAAATCGTCTGTCCAGGCCTCTGCTGTTGTCCCTCCAGTCTGGTTCAAAATAGTGGGCCCTTCAATGAAGACTACTGTGGTGAGAATGGTATTCCTACTTGGGCTGTGCTTGACAGTGGATCGCAAGTGACCATTGTATTTCAAGACTGGCATGACAAACACTTATCTGATGTGCCATTACAATCTCTGGAAGGCCTACATGTATGGGGGCTGAGCGACAAGTCTTATCCCTACCTAGGAAATGTCCACCTCTGGTTGTCTTTTTCTGTGACTGTCACTGGTGTAGAGGAGCAAGTAGAGACACTGGTCTTAGTGTGTTCCCCCACTGGACTATATGATAGGGTTCCCCTGTTAATTGGAACACACGCCCACATGTTCGGAAGACTAGCACAACTCTGCCGTGAGAAACAAGCACAACTGACCGGATGGCCCCTAAGAATTCCAGCCTTAGTAAAAAGGGCATATAACTTACAATAGAAATCCAATGAAGAGGATCCAGATGAGCCAGTGGGGATAGTATGGAAAAAGGAACCTGACTCCTTGGTATTGGCCCCCAATGCCCAGTGCGCAATCCGTGGAGAAGTCCACCTAAAGAGAAATGTAAAACACAAAATAATGTTGGATGCACCAGGTGATGGAAAGTTGCCAGAAGGATTATTGGTTAAACCCAGCATCTTGCCTGCCCGTGCCCCTGCCTACGCATGACGAGTGATGGTCCAGATTCGAAATGTGTCAGATTGGGAGGTCCGGGTGAATAGAGGGTGCACTCTAGCTACAGTACACTGTGCAGACACTGCAGTAATACCCAATAACAAGTACTCTGGCCAAAAGGAGAGAGTGACCCCGGACTTATATGACTTTGGTGATTCCCCGCTGCCAGCTGAATGGAAGGCTAGGATTAGTGAGAAACTCGCCCAGAGAGACCAAGTGTTTTCATTAAAAGAATGGGATGTGGGCTGTGTCCAGGGTGCAGAACATAATATACACCTGCATGATGACCGGCCATTTCGATAGAGATCCCGACGCCTTGCCCCAGAGGACATAGATGATGTGAGGAGAAACCTGCAGGAAATGCTTGCTGCTGGCATGATACAAGAATCAAGGAGCCCATATGCCTCTCCCATTGTGGTTGTGCATAAGAAGAATGAGTCTATGAGGATGTGTGTTGATTATCGAACCCTGAACTGGCAGACCATCCCAGATCAATACACCATGCCCTGTACACAAGATGCCCTGGATTGCTTGAATGGGAGCAAATGGTTCTCAGTGTTGGATCTTCACAGCGGATATTACCAGATTCCGATGGCCACGGAGGACCGTGAGAAAACCACCTTCATCTGTCCTTTGGGGTTCTATGAATTCCTGAGAATACCACAGGGGAGTTTGGGTGCCCTGGCCAACTTTCAGCGACTGATGGAATGTGCGGTGGGAGATACGAACTTGCTGGAATGCCTAGTGTACCTAGATGATGTCATTGTGTTTGGACACACATTAGAGGAGCATGAGACCTGACTGTTTAAAGTCCTAGACCGATTGGAAGACTTCGGCCTCAAGCTATCCATTGACAAGTACCAGTTTTTTCAAATCTCCGTGAAGTATGTGGGGCACATAGTATCTGCAGAATGGATAGAGACCGATCCCAGTAAGGTTGAGTCACTGACTACTTGACCTCAGCCCCATAACTTGAACGAACTACAATGTTTCCTGAGGTTCTGTAGCTACTACCGCAGGTTCATAAAAGACTATTCCAAGGTGATTCACTCGCTCCTGAATCTCACCCAGGGTTACCCCCCTACCAACCGTAAATACAAGAAAGGGTCTGTCAAAGAACCTGAGAACATATGCTTCCGAACAGGTGAACCTTTTTGGCCCCGCTGGACACCCGAATGTGAAGCAGCCTTCCTCAAAGTCATATACCAGCTCATCCACGCCCCCATCCTTACCTATGCTGACCCTATCAAGCCCTATGTGCTGCATACGGACATTAGTTTGCAGGACCTAGGAGCTGTGCTGTATCAAGACCATGAGGATGGTTTGAGACCAGTGGCTTTTGCTAGCAAGAGCTTGACCCCATCAGAATGAAACTATCCTGTGCACAAGCTGGAGTTCCTTGCCCTAAAATGGGCCATTGTTGACCAGTTTCATGAGTGCCTCTATGGGACAAAGATGTTGCTGAGGACCGACAATAACCCTTTAACCTATGTACAGACTTCAGCTAAGTTGGACGCCACTGGGCACTGGTGGCTATCTGCTTTATCAACCTATGATTATGCTGTCGAATACAGGCCAGGACTGAACCATATTGATGCTGACGCCCTGTCATGAAGGTCAGTCTCCAAGAGTAATTTGGTCAGGTTGTCTGAACCTGACATCCGAGCATTGTGCCAAAGATTTTTTTTTATATATTTTTTTTTTACGCCCCCTTCTCACCCCGGTACTTCCTCACCTTCAGGAGTCTTCAACGGCCTGGTGCATCCCTGCTCGTCTGATGGCATTGGGTGCAGTCATCCCCCCACGCTGCCTTGGTTTGACCCCCAGGCAGGTACGAGGCAGGGGCCCCCCCTTTCCACTGCCCCGAATGTCTGTGATTTCATCAGGGATCCATCACCTGTGCCGGCAGGGGCCCTAGGATCAGGGCCTGAAGCTCCGTCTACAGGGAGCACTGGAGGGTATTTTCCTTTTTTGCGCATACCCATAGGATGTCTGCATGCAAGGAGAGCCTAGGAGCGATGCATGTCACAGTGTGCTGACACTCCGGCTCCCGGCAGACGTCCTCCCTCCCTGCTACATGCGGTCCTCACTGTACCTCCACCCATGGTCACCCAGGTGGCGGTATTGCAGCAGGACCTGCATCCCACCCCACCTGGAGCAGGAGAGCAGCCTCTGGGTGCTCGATCCTCCTCCCCCCGGCCGGCCCTCCAGCTGCCCGAGTCCGTTCCTGAACCCGGGTCGCTGGTGCCATGAGCGGTAACTCTACTGCTGCACCGGCTGTCTGGCCATGCCAAAGGTTTGATAGAGATGAACAGATGTCTATGGACACAGTGGACTGTTTAGTAGATTGCTTGGGCCCTCCTGATACCTACATACCAGCTGCCTATTGCCATTTCTGTGCTCTAGATACTAGTGCACTACCTCAATTTGACAATGATGGCATTTAGTGAGCTCAATCCCAAGATCCTATGATTCAGCCAGTACTTGATGCCCTGCGTGCGGGGAAAGATGTGTCCCATTTGCATTCCCCTGACTTGCGAACTGGCGTATTGTTTAAAGAAGGCCCAAGGTTGAAGTTACAAAATCAGTTATTATACAGAGAGACAGCAGATCACAGTGGTCAAGTAGACAAGCAGCAATTGGTCCTGCCCATGGCCTTTACAGATTTGGTACTGAGGTCCCTCCACAATCACATGGGGCATCTCGGTATTGACAGAACTCTCGACCTGGTATGATCTCGATTCTACTGGCCCAAGATGGGGGCCGATGTTGAGCACCATGTAAAGATTGCAGTCATTGCCTGAAAAGGAAAGACCTGCCTCAGAGGGCTGCCCCCCTTGTCAATATTACTACCAGCACCCCCATGGAACTGGTCTGCCTAGACTTTTTGTATTTAGAACCTGATCAGCAGAATATTGGCAATGTGTTAGTGGTTACGGATCATTTCACATGGTATGCTCAAGCTTTCCCAACTAAAGATCAAAAAGCCTCTACTGTGGCCAAGGTGCTAGTGGAAAATTTCTTTGTCCACTATGGTGCCCCCCTAGCGGATCTACTCTGACCAAGGCAGAGACTTTGAAAGTCAGCTAATCAAAGAAATGCTCTCTCTGTAGGGGTGCAGAAGTCAAGAACCACCCTCTATCACCCTCAGGGGGACCCTCAACCAGAACGTTTTAACCGCACCCTTCTAGACATGCTGGGCACCCTCCACCCAAAGACAAGCATGAGTGGAGACAGCAAATTAGCACCTTGGTACACGCGTACAATTGCACCAAAAATGACGCTACTGGATTCTCCCACTATCGCCTCATGTTTGGGAGGGAGACCCGCCTGCCAGTTGATGTCTATTTTGGGGTCTCTCTAGATGGGGTCCAAGCTGAAAACTACCTGCAGAATGTACAGAAACTGAAAGCTCAATTGAACCATGCATATCAACTGGCCCAGTCAATGGCCGCTAAAAGAAATCTCAGCAACAAAGAGAGGCAGAAGAAAGTAAAGACTCAAGAGCTACCACCCGGACACCATGTATTGTTACGCAATTTGGGACT
The DNA here is from genome assembly GCA_016271365.2 of Neoceratodus forsteri. Lineage (NCBI taxonomy): Eukaryota > Metazoa > Chordata > Ceratodontiformes > Ceratodontidae > Neoceratodus > Neoceratodus forsteri. The sequence continues at coordinate 745,688,157 of CM057449.1, forward strand.
ACATGGCAAGCACAAAATTGCTGATAGGTGGCACCATCTTCCTCATGTAGTAGTTGGAAAGTTGGATGATCTACCAGTATACAAGGTACGCCCAGAGAATAGCTCCAAAGCTGTCAAGACCATGCACCGTAACCACTTGCTGCCTATCAACCAAGTTATTATTGAAGCTGAGCCAGCAGACATTGCCTCCCCTGGGCTGGTGACTCGGGCTGCTACAAAAAAGAGACAGAGTCACCCTATCCCAGTAGTTACAGAGTTAAGGTTTCCCCCGCAGCAGGCCCAGAATGATAGTGACTGTCAGTCCACCTCTGACGATAGTGAGTGTGATAATGCCTATTACCCCTCCTATGAATTGAGTCAGCTGTTTCGAGATAACCCTATGACTAATTGTCGGGATGAAGCTGGGCCTTCTGGACTACCTAACCTCCCAGCTTCATCCTTGGAGCCAATGCTCCCTGAAAGTGATGTGCAAAGCATCACATCTGAGATTGCGGACTCTGTGTTTTGTGGAACTGTGTGAATTGCCCAAAGAAGGGGCTGATAGTCTGAGTCTCCCTGGTGACACACCAGAACCTGAAGAACAATGCGAGAGTGCTGACAGCCCCCCTTCTGCACCACAAAGCCTAACTGTGCCAGAGCCTCCTCAAAATGAGCAACCTGGGCCTCCGTCAGAAGATAATGAGCAAACTGTTGTGGAAACAGAGCCTACAGAGCAAGAAGGTGACAGTGCTCCAAGTGTGGACCTTCCCATCCATGCAGAGGCACCCCTCATGAATGACGAAAGCTCCAAAGTTAGTGCTGAAAGTACAGAGACTGTGGCTGTTCCCCCCAGAAAGGCTGGTTGAGCTGTCAAGCCAGTATTGTGTTTCAGTTATGATTTTCCCAGGAGGCCAGTGGATTTGCCTCTCAATGTGGTTCACAAAGGTGTTTATATTTCTCAGAGCTCACTTCCCAAACTGAGCTTAATGGCCAATTCCAGGTTGATTGTTCTTTCTTCTCAGTATGGTGCCCCTGCCCCATCCAGCCCCAAGTTAGCTGATAGGGAAGGGCCCCCTCCTACATTGTTTAATGTACAGGAAGTTACAACATGAATCAGTATTGTGATGTCACATGTATGTTAATCATAGTGGAATCAGTTTTACCTGTATGAAACATGCATAAGTATTGTCCTTATGGATATAGTATCATGAAGTGTAGTGAATATGCGTAGTAAAGTAATAAGTTTATGTTAACTGATGCATGATGGTACAGACTTGATGTGGACGCCAAGTTTTCTCCAGGCAGGGAAGGGTGTAACCCACCTACAAATGGGGGTTCCCAAAAAGTCTTCCTTGAGCTTGCCTAAATGCTCACTGCCAGGCTGGTGTTCTGTGTTTAGCAGTTTAAATGAATTGCCAGAGAGTGCCTGTATAGCCTCTGTGTACTGTCTCTTTAAGAGCTGCCTGGATTGCAGTCATAATTAATCTGAGAGGGATCTCTGTTAGAAGATGTACTTGTTTGCTGATCATTTGTTAGAGTAGTAATAATAGTGCAGTTTATTCTAACCTGCCTTCTTTGCAGCATGGACAGTTCTGTTTGTTTCCATCATCTTGGTCCTGGACTGCAGAATGGGCTAGTCAGTACATTTGGGACTCTAAAATGGAGCCTGCCTACAGGGGCTTGGTGGGGCCAAAACTTGCAGGAATTGTAGTTTTGGGCTTTTGGTGCCTAAAATAACCTGGAGGGGGAGCCCTTGTTGTGGCTGACAGACAGATCAGCCAACCGAACCTTTTGGATCTTGGGGAAAGTCCCACACTGCTTGCAGTTTCAGTTAGATCTGAGTTGGGAAGCGAAGAGGTAACAGCTTGAGTGATTCAAGCAAGAGCCCCTTCATAGATTCGTGTGGGATAACTGTGAAAGGACTCAGTTTTGGCCTGCCAGTCTGCCTGCAGTTCCTGAGAAGGAAAATAGAGTTTAGTCGTACTGAATCCGAGATGTGAGGATGATTTAAGCCACTGGACTGTGACCAGGCTTTAACCTGAAGAAGACCGAAGATTTGCTGAATGCGATAGGCCTGCCAGGATTTCCAGCCACCTCTGAACTCTCGGTTTGTGCAGAGACTCTCTAATTTCGACTGGATAGCAATCTGCCTGGTATAGTGGAATTTCTTACAAGTAAATGTGCTATGTGCTGTTAGTGGGTTGTGATTTGGTTCCCCACTGTGTGTTGAACTGTGTTCTGCTCGCTGCTGGCGTGATATATAGCTATTTGCCTGGTACAGTGGAATTTCCTTACATGTGAACGTGCTGTGTGCTTATAGTGGGTCGTGATTTGTTTCCCCACTGTGTGTCTGAACTGTGTTTTGCTTGCTGGAGGGTGTATCCAGTTCCACAGACTGAATCCGTATCCATTTCCATTTCCCTGGGCCCTGCTACATTGGCCCAGCCAGAATACCTGCTACACAGAGAAAGCCATTGACAAGAGACCAGCCTGGGGATCAGCCCCCTGCTCAATGCCTTGAACAGGAATGACGCCTTGGTGATTTGTGAGGGCCCTGCTTCTCCAGGCACTCCAGCTTAACAGCCTGCAGTCTCGATTTCGTCCTGCCAGCTGTGCAATATTGGGGATCATGAGTAAACATCAGGGTAGCTCCCTGTAGCAATAGCTAAATCTGAAAGTGTTGTCATTTGATTGTCTAGTCGCCTTTTCTGTCACAAACTGAGTCCTCCAGCTCCAGATTACAAATAGTTTGTGCTGTGCATGTTGCTTTCTTCCATCACAGGGCCCCAACCAGCTGCAACGTTCCTGGCTAGCCCACCATTTTCCTTTCTGGGTACCCAGAGTGTGTGACTGTGTAGGGACTCTGAACTGCATGCATAACTGTCTGATTAATATAGCTTTTAAGCAAATTAACCTGATTACGCCCCTCCCTTGTTCAAGTCCCCTGAATAAATCATATTTATCTTTGTTTGCATTTAACCTGTCTGTGGTTCCAGTTTGTGTCAAGTGTATTGTACTGTTGTTATGTGCTGTGCTTAACTTTGTTTTACAGTCAGTCCTCAGGGTCAAGCTAGAGGAACCAGCTCTGGTGGTAAGTGCAAACAGTGTGTGTAATTGCCTGGTGAATAAGGGTTATTGTGAAAGTAATTATTATATATTGATCAGGACACTAGAAGGGAAAGGGGGGGGGTTACAGTGTCCCGGAGGGCTGTGCCCAGGTTAGCTTGACCACTAACTACCCTGACCTCTGGGTGGAAGCAGCCGTTTCATTACCCAGGCCCCTTAACCTGCCACTAGCCAAGCAGGCAAGGGTAGTAACCCTTTGGATTGTGCCACCCAGGGGTTACCTACATGATACCACCCATTCTGGTACTTAGATACATAGACAGTGTCGGCAGATAAGGGCCTATGGCCCACCTAGACTGCCCATTTGAGTTTGTGACTTCAGTTTATCCCCCTCCACCCCTCCTTCTTGCCTGTTTGCTAGTGTTTTTCTGAGGCACTCTCTCATTTTCCCAAAGTCAGCCCTCCTAAAGTCTAGTGCTCTTGCTTTTGTATGGCTTGATTGTATGGCTGTGTTTATCGTGAACCACACTGTTTGGTGGTCACTTGTTCCCAGATGGCTACCCACTTCTAAATCTGAGATTCTTTCTCCATCCCCATTTGAAAGTACCAGGTCTAAGATTGCTCCTCCCGAGTCGGTTCCAATACTAGCTGTCTGAGAGACATCCCCTGTAGGCATCAAGAATGACCCTTGCTCTTGGATGTGCCTGCAGCAAAGGTGCTCCAGTTAACATCTGGCATATTCAGGTCCCCCATCAACAATATCTCTTCTTTCCTGCCATTCTAAAAAGCCTTCCTATCATTTCCTTGTCCATTCCTCCCTGAGATGGGGTCTGTATACAACCCCCATGCGGATTGTGGTGCCATTTCCTGTCTCCAGGGTGACCCAAAGTGCCTCATCTGCTCCTGTTTACTCTTTAGTTCTGTTGCTTTGATCTCTTCCTTACATAGAGAGCTACTCCTCCTCCTCTTTACCCTCCCTGTCCCTCCTGTAGATTGTGTATCCTGGTATGTTGACATCCCAGTCATGGTTCTCTGTGTACCATGTTTCTGTGACTGCCACAATATCCAGGCAACCCTCTTCCATCAAGGCCACTAGTTCAAGGAGCTTGTTACACAGACTATGGGCATTGGTACTCATCACCCTCCACTTTTTGATAGCCTTACCCCTTTTAGCCCCATTTCTGTCCTTACTGCCTTTGCCTTTTTTTACATTTAAATCTGTTCTGCCCCTTAATAACTTCTGTACCTTGGTGTTTACCTCACTAATCACTATGTTTTGTGGGGAGGTCGATTTCCCAGCTCCTTTCAGTGCCTCCCTTTGGCTAGTTTAAATGCTTGCCAATGAAGCATTTAAACCTTCTCACCTAGGATCCTGGTTCCCCTGAACAGATGCAGACCATCGCACCAATATAGGTCTGCATTCCTCCAGGTGGCTCCCCAGTCCCCAATGAAGCCAAACCCTGAGCTCCACACCAGTTTTTCAACCACTCATTGAATTGCTGGTGAGAAGTGCCCTAGCATCTCCCTTGCCATAGACAGGCAGTACCTCAGAGAAGGTTACCGGATGCCACTTGTTCAAGGCCCCTTCCCAACTCTACAAACTCCTCTTGCACTGCTCTGATCCCATTCCTAGCCAGGTCATTTGTCCCCAGGTGGAAAATGACATCCAGCTCCTCCCTCGTGCAGCTCCTCCCACGATCCTGAGGATTCGCCCTGTCCCTCCAAGCCATGGCGCCAGGAAGGCACCTACCTCCTCTCCCCATCCTCCCCACCCACTACCCCCTAATGATTGAGTCCCCACCAGGAGTTGTTTCTTCCTGTGGGGTCCCATGCCACCCTCCTTTGGGTCTCCTTTGTGAAGATTCCCAGCATCCTCCTTGGTCTCCACTGCCGGTGCCTCCATAGAGGAACCACTATCCACCAGAAGAGTGAATGAATTGTGAAGAGGTACAGCTGGAAGGATGCAACTCTGTTCCACCACCCTCTCCCTCCTTGAGCCCACCCTGGTCCAGCCACTCCACTTTCTTGGCAACCTCTGAGGTAGTGGCATTGGCTCTGGTGGTCCCTGGGTGGGGGAGGAGGTTTCGCGAATCCTAGCCAGGTCAGCTCTGGAGACGGGCAACTCCTCTCTCAAACCAGAGAGGTGCCTGCAAATAGGGCAGCATCGCAGCCTCAGAATGTCTCCCGAACACTGTCACCACAGCCATTGCACTGCACCACTCCTATCATGTCTTATTTTGTGTTCCTCTACTGTTTCTCTGGATGCCTCTCTCCTCTCCTTACAACTCTCACCCTTCCTGTTCTGGGACAGCAACTTCCTATCTTCTTCAGTAGTCTCCTACTTCCTTGCTCAAAATCAAACTACCAGCAGCTGGGGGGGGGGGAGAGTGAGCTACTTTTTCTACTTCAGGGTTGACAAAACCAATGTTTCTCTATGATCCTTTTCTTCCTACTGCCAAACAGGCAGTTCCTGTTGACAGTTAAATCCAGTGGCTATAAAAGTAGAACTGGCTTTGGGTGGGATGGAGGGCAATTGCTAAGAAAAAAGGCTAGCAACAGGAAGTTGTAATTTGACTCACCTGCTTTTCTAGTGTCTAAACCACACCCCCAGGTCAGCTCTCTTTCCTTCTACTGGTTTAGCAAAGTCACCTGATACAGTACCTTTCCCTGCACAGAACACGCACTGCCTTTCTTTCTTTTCTTTTCTTTTCTTTCTTTTTTTAACCTTAAATAAGACCCCTTCTACTTCTAATAAAGTTATCTTTCTACTTAATCTTAACTGACACTGAATCCTACTGAGATATAAGTTTTAAATTAAGAAGAAAATGTAGCTTCTTTTAGTTAGCTGCTTTCTGCTCTACAAGCAAGGCTAGCAACAGCTAGGTCGTGTCAGACGAATCTAATAGATTTCTTTGACTGGGTGACCAAAGTAGTAGATCAGGGAGGGGCTGTGGACATGGCCTACTTAGATTTTAGCAAGGCATTTGATACAGTCCCCCCACAAAAGATTAATACACAAGATAGCCAGCCTTGGAATGGGTCCCAAGATGGTAGCCTGGATAAAAAATTGGCTGGACAACAGGACGTAAAGGGTAGTAGTAACTGGAAGGAAAAGTATGTCTCTTTGCAGATGACACAAAGATCTGCAACAGGGTTGATACACAGGATGGAGTGGAAAGGATGAGAAGGGACTTGGCAAGGTTGGAGGAATGGTCAAATGTATGGCAGCTTAGATTTAATGCAAAGAAGTGCAAGATAATGCACATGGGAAACCAAAACCCAGGGGAAGCGTACACAATGGGGGGTGAGATACTGACAACAGTAAAATAGAAAGGGACCTGGGGTAATTATATCAGATGACCTAAAGGTGGGCAAGCAATGTGAGAAGGCAGTAAGGAAGGCTGGAGGGATACTGGGATGCATAGGAAGAGGCATCAATAGTAGAAAACAGGAAGTTGTTATCCCTCTGTACAGACAGTTGGTGAGACCCCATCTGGAGTACTGTGTGCAGTTCTGGAGACCCCATCTCCTCAAAGACATAGACAGAGTGGAGGCTGTCCAGAGGAGGGCAACCAAAATGGTGCAGGGTCTGCACCAGAAGACATATGAAGAAAGACTGAAGGAGTTTAATATGTATACTCTTGAGGAAAGAAGGGAGAGAGGGGACATGATAGAAACTTTCAAGTACCTCAAAGGAATTAACAAAGTCCAAGAGGGTAGCATCTTCCAGAAAAAGAGATGTGCAAGAACAAGGGGGCACAATTTGAAGATAGAGGGGGGACGGCTCAGGGGTAATGTGAGGAAGTATTTTTTCACTGAGAGGGTTGTGGATGCATGGAACAGCCTCCCTGAGGAGGTCGTGGAGTCCAGAACAGTGGGGGACTTCAAGAATGCATGGGACAGGCATAAGGCAGTCCTAGGGGCAGGTAAGAGGAAGTAAGCTGTTGATTAACTAAGATCTGCAGCTTATCTGTTAGGTAGGAAAATGGGCAGACTAGGTGGACCAAGCGGTCCTTATCTGCCATCAAATTCTATGTTTCTATGTTTATGTTTTCCTACAACTCTGTTGCCCCTTACCCCTGACTTCCAGAATTCCTTTGTGTCTATCCCATGCATTCTTAAATCCCATGAATGTTCCTGCCCCCACCACTTCCTCTGGCAGGGTGTTCCACTTGTCCACCACTCGTTCTGTGAAGAAATTCTTCTTCTCATTTCCTCTGAATCGTCCTTCCTCCAACTTCATCCCATGCCCTCTAGTCCTGGAACATCATTTTCGCTTAAAAATAGTGTATTCTTGCATGCTGTTCCTCCCTGTAAGATACTTGTATGTCTCTATCATGTCCCCTCTCTCCCTCCTCTCCTCCAGGGAGTACATATTCAGTTCCTTCAACCTGACCTCATAGGACTTGTGATGCAATCCATGTACCATCTTTGTTGCCCTCCTCTGAACCTTCTCTACCCTGTCTATGTCCTTACATAGGTTAGGTCATAGAACTGTACACTGTACTCCAGGTGGGGCCTCACTATTGCCTTGTATAGTGGAATTATGACCTCCCTTTTCCTGCTGGTGATGCCCCCTGCCTATGCATCCCAGCATCATATTTGCTTTACCTGCTGCCTTGTCACACTGTTTCCCTACCTTGAGGTCATCAGAGATGATAACCCCAAGATCCCTTTCCTGCTTGGTGCATGCTATATCCTCACCCCCCAACTGATATATTGTGCCAGGGTTTTTGTGCCCCATATGCATTATCTTGCACTTCTTTGCATTGAATTTCAACTGCCAAACCCCTGACCATTCTTCAAGTTTCTGCAGGTCCCTTCTCATTCTGTCCACTCCCTCTGGTATGTCCACTCTGTTACAGAGCTTTGTGTCATCAGCAAACAGGGAAATTCTGCCTCTAGGTTCTGCGCAATGTCACTGATGAAGATGTTGAATAGGACCAGTCCCAGCACTGATCCCTGTGTTACCCCACTAGTCACTCTTCCCTCTGTGGAGTGACAGCCATTTACCACCACCCTCTGTGTCTTGCTGGTAGGGTGGTAGGGTGCTCCATTTTGCTACCACCTTCTCTGTGAAATAGTGTCTCCTCATTTCCTTTCTAAATCTTCCCCTCTCTATTCTTAGCCCGTGCCCCCTGTTAACCCTCCCCCTCCTTAACTTAAAGACCCCATCTGCCCTATCCTCATTGATTCCCCTCAGATATTTGAATGTCCCTGTCATGTCCTCCCTGCCCCTTCTATCCTCCAGGGTGTACATATTTAGGTCTTCCAGCCTGCTGTCATAGTCTATCCCCTCCATTCCACATATCATCTTTGTTGCCCTCCTCTGCACCCCTTCCAGTAACATGATATCATGCTTTAGGTATAGTCTCCAAAACTGCACACAGGACTCTAAGTGCGGCCTTATCAGCGACCTGTAGAGGGGCAAGATCACCTCTCTTGGCCTGGATGAAACCCCCCTTACTATGCACCCCAACATTTTGTTCACTTTTGCAGCCACTCTCCTGCACTGGGCAGTGTTGTTCATGGTCCCTGTTATCATTAACCCTAGGTCCTTCTCCTCCTCAGTGATCTCCAGTTTACCCCCCCCCCAGCCAGTATTCTCTCCTTGGGTTCTTCACCCCAAAGTGCATAACCTTATACTTCTTTGCATTGAACCCCAGCTGCTACCTCTCTGACCACTCCTCTAACTTGTGTAGGTCTCCCTGCAGCTGCTTCCATCCCTCCTCTCCATCCACCACTGCTCTGATTTTGGTGTCATCAGCAAACAGACCTACCTTGTTCATCACCCCATGTGCCAAGTCTGATATGAGAGCCCAAACAATACTGGCCCCAACACAGAGGCTTGTGGTACCCCACTCATCACCAGCCTCGGAGTTAAGAGCTCCCCTCTCATCACCACCTGTTGCAGCCTGTCACTCAGCCAGCTTGTAATACAGTTCCTCATTTTTACCCCTACCCCTACACCAGTTAGCTTCTCCCCAAGCCGCCCATGAGGCAATGAATCAAAGGCCTTGCTGAAGTCCAAGTAAAGAACATCCACTGCATGACCCTTATACAGCTCTCCTGTCACCCAGTCATAATATTGTATGAGGTTAGTTTGACAAGACTTCCCTGAAATAAACCCATGCTGCCTCACATCCTGGAGGTCACTGTCCTCCAGATATGACACCAGTCTTTCCTTCAGTATCATTTCCATGAGTCTGCAGACTATGGAGGTGAGACTTACCGGATGATAATTACCTGGTTCATCCCTTGGCCCGTTCTTGTGTAATGGTACTACATGTGTCATCCTCCAGTCCAGTGGCACACATCCCAACTCCAGTGAGGTGCTGTACAGATCTGCCAGTGGCTCCGCCAACACCTCCGCCGTCTCCCTCAGCACCCTTGGGTGGATACCATCTGGCCCTGGTGCCTTGTCTACCTTCAGTGCCCTCAGTCCCACTTGGACTCTACTTGCCTCAATTCTTCCATGTGTTGCCTCCTCTCCCCCTGTCCTCACCTTCCCAGTCCATGTTGGTAGCGGTCTCCCCCCCCTCTTCTTCCATGAACACTGTGCAAAACTATTCATTCAGTGCTTCTGCCTGCTCCTCCCCCTTTTCTGTTCACTCCCCACCCCTTTTTATCCTCACTATTGTCTCTTTGCAGATAGGGAAGTGCCCTGTCCTCCAGAGCTTATCTCTAGAGAAGAGCACCCCACAACTGTCTCCCCTCTGAACCCCATCCACATAAAGACCTGTACTAAACAAATGACGAATTTAATCTGTAATGCTCACTCGTATAGGATAAATCTGCACGATTTAACTAAAACACAAAAATGGCCCTGAAATTAAACCTACACTAGCTATGGCCATGACACAGGTATGAAATTAAACTGTACGTAAGTAATGAGTGTTATGTGAAGCTGCTGCAGACTAGTCTTTTAACTTGCAGTACAAGTCCAGATATATTACATCTAGGACTCAGTAACAGTGAGGTCCCCAAACAATTCTCCCAGATACAATGCAGATATATGTGCATGTACAGTTTAGCTGGGATGATTTTTTTTATCAGATTTTATTGTTAAACCATGTGTTTGATACATGCTTTTTATCACATGAAAAAGAACATTAAAAACAGCTTACATTATTATAAAATACCTCACATTACATAAGCAACACAGAAAACATTTTATGTGCAAACCTAGCTACAGCAAAATAATTACCTCTTTTCTCAGAGAACAGTAAATCCTCGATTTTCCTCTCTAATATGTCATATTCATTTCTAAGATATGGTAAAATATATTTCCTCCTCTCCTCTAGCAACAAAGACAATCCAGCAACAAGCGTACCAATGTTTTTTTTCTCATTTATATTACATTTTCAAAATTTGTCCCATCTGGTTCCAGTCCAATAGCTATTCTACCAGTTTTATTTCTTAATTATTCCAAGTCTCAAGAGACAAATCACATTCCTATCTCTTTTATTGTCAGCAAGCCTAAGGTAACTTTCTACCTTCTTGTTCATTTTTAACTCTTATATACCCTCATTCTTGGTAAATACTCTATTTTTCTGATATAATTTTGGTAAAATAGATCCATGTCTTGGCTTTGCTTCTTTAACATATGAACTCATATTTCCAAAAGTTTCCTGTTCCCATATTAATTCCAGGCCCAATTGGCTTAGTTTGTTATTAAGTACATTAAGCCATGAATTGGTATATCCTAAGTTTTTAACTTCTTCCCACTACTGTTTTGGCAATCTGGCTTCATCCATTTAAACCCTTATCCCAATAGCCCAATGCTCTGCTATATATCTGTTCATTTCTTTTCATTCCTGTTTCTAGCCCGATGATCTCTGTTGGTGTGTCATTAGGTAATCCTAGTGTGAGTCTAATAAAAAAGCTTTGCACCGTTTCTATACGTTGTACATTAGTAGACAATCCTCAGACTTCATTACTCTACAGAAGCTGGCTATTTACCTTTGCTTCAAAAGCCCTTCTCATTGCCACAAAAGAGTCACCTCCATACTGTTTTCTGCAAATCTGTTAATTACTTTTGTTGATCTTATCCCAGTCTCTTTTATTCTAGAAACATGATTTTTCCAGGTTCTGTTTTTATTAAATGTCACTCCAAGATATGTAAATTCTGCTACCTCTTGCAGTTCTATGTTTTTGACTGTCCATTTTTCTTCCACTTTTCCTCTTTCCTAAAACCGTTATTTTGCTTTTTACTGCATTTACCTTTGACTGCAATGCTTCCAAATGCTTGATTGTATGTGTTAATCACCTTTTTAGACCAATTGGTGTTCTTGACAGCAAGGTAATATCATCTGAGTAAAGTAAAATTTGTATATTTTGTTTATTAATCTGTGGACTATGTGCATCTATATTTTTTAGTTTTTTACCCAGAGTATCAATATAAATTGCAAACAGTGTTGGTGCCAGTAGGCAACCTTGTTTAACTCCTTTGTCAGCATGAATTACATGATTTAGAGTCCCCTGTCTTGTTGTCCTAACTCTAGCTGAAGTATTTGTATGTGTTTAAGCACTAACAGTAGCCTGGGATCAATATTCATAGCTTTTAGTACTTGCCATAAGATTTGTCTGCTAATATTGTCAAAAGCTGAACTAATGTCCAGAAATGCCAAATACAACTTTCCCTCTTTATATTCTACATATTTGTAGTCTACGAAATCCAAAACAAATATATGTGTAACCCCTCACCCTTGCCTTTCTAGCAAAATGACAGGTGGCATGCTGTTGAAGCTGACAGCAGTACCTGGTGGGGAATGGGTTTGGGGAGGATGAGGTTACTCGGCACAGGGGACCTAGGTTTAGCTACTCTGCACAGGGGCACCCAGGTAAATACAAACACAGGAAGCAATAACTGTAATGTCCAGGACCAGGAATGGGATTCTTCAGTGTGGCTTTTATTCACTTCCAAGCTGAACAAACAAAGCATAGACGGACCTCCTCGGGGCTACATTCCTGGTAATGCAGATTAGAGACTACAGAACACTTTATCACTATTTCCAGCCCTCAGGCTCTAAACCCACCAAGCACACAGCCCGGACTTGCATGCAGCTTGGGTACACAGCTCGATGTGTACACTACTTGGGTTTTCCCCACTGGCCCAGCTCCCCCGCTGGCATACTTGATCCGCGGTCCATTTGAGGAATGAACCAATTATCCTGTTGTGGCTCCCCAAACCATACTAGAGTCTTCGACTCCTAGAGAGAATTTTCCTCACAATCCCACATCTGGGTACTTCCCTCATCACTAGCCAAGTGCCTGAGATAAAGTAGAAATCCACAGAAGAAATCCGTAGAGGTGGACCTAGTCACTAAAGATGGGGGGTCACCCACCTCCAGCTCCCACAACCCTTACCCAACCATTTCTCTGGAAACTGAACAATTTCTTTACTGAACTTCCAAATGTTGATTCTGGGTAGACGTCTGTTACATCTCCTCTACATATCATTTGCATCCCAACAAGCTCTGGACTTGAACCTACTTTTACTTTGCTTAGCCCATTATTCTAGGCTTCCCAATATTTAGTAGTTCAATCCTCATATTGTCACACAAGTGCCAGGGTGAAAAACATAGGCCCTTTTAGCAAGAGCAGACACTCACCCTCACATTGCAGGTGCCCCACAGGCAACTCACAAATATTCTTGTTCTCCCAAATAAACACTGGAACAAACAGGCAGCTTTTCCTTCAGAAGCAGAACTAGGGGGTTGTCCCAGGAATCTGCAGGGAATCCTTTCTTGCCCCACCCCCGAAGGGAAGGGGCACTGAGACCTGAAAACAGTGGTCTCCACCACTTCAGTAATCTTCTGTGTCTCTCTTTAAGGTGAAGACACACACCCTGTTTACTTGGAAGTAGCCCTCTGTCAGGGCTGAGGCTCATAGAGCCTTCACTGAGCTGCTTTCTCAGCAAGCTCCCAACTTCACGCACACTCACAGAAGACTGAACTGAAGACTGACTTCAAAAACCTCCCAACGTTCTAACCAACTCCCTTTGTTGCAGATTCCAATGTGGCTCATGCAGTTGCGATAGTTCTATTGGTGATGTCATCCCTCAGTCTCAGCTGAGACTGAGAACAGAGTGAGACAGTGTGAAACCCATTTAACTGGAGTTTCACAAGCTGCCTTCCCTACCTACCACTAGGTCTTACTGGGATTCTAGTAACCCCGGGTAACAAGGGGGTTACATATGGTCCATTGTACTATATGAAATGCTGAATCCCTCTTGATACACTGATATTAACTTATGCTCTGTTATCCATACTTCTAATATTTCCAAGATAATTCTGGTGTATGTCTTCATTGAAGTGCACAACAATGTAATCAACCTATAGCAAGCTGGAGTTGTTATATTCCCTTTCTTAAAAAGAGGAATTATTAAACCTTCCTTCCAACAGTATGGCACTTTCAAGTTATTATTTATGTATGTATATATGGGTGCCAATATCTTGGCCCAGCATTGAAGGCTGACCTTAAAAACTTCCACTGGTATCCAATGAACCCCTGGTGATTTGTTCTTTTGCCTATTTATTGCCCATACCGCTTCGTCTTCTGTAACCGTAGGCCAAGATTCCATACTACTTACTCCTTCCTGCCTTATTTTTTCTTTCTTTAATATACCCCCATGCATCTAATTATAATACTCATACTATTTTTGTGTCATAATCATACATTCAGTGTTTCTCTATTGTTTGTGCCAAATGCCACCACACTCCAAAACTGTTTACAGTCCTATTTGCTATAGCCCACTGAAAAGTTGGATCATAATTTATTCCAATACTGTCTCTTTTTTCCCTTTAACAGTCTCTTATAATCTTTTTTAAGTATAATATATGCTCCTCTTACATCCAAGTTATTAAGCCCTTTGCTACGTTTCCCTGCTTTTATTACCAGTCTCCTCAACTCTTCACATTCTTTATCGTACCATCCTTTATTTCCCAACTTTCCTTGTGTTTGCCTAACCTGGTTCACTTTACCTAAAGATTCCACTATCTTCTCAAAAATGAGTTCTAGATTCTGTATCCATGCATCATTTCCATTATTACTAACAGAATTAAATATTAGTTCAGCTTTCTGTCTAACCACAGTATTCTCTTTTAGCAGTATATTGGCTTTGCTATAGCTGAATGAATGCCATTTAACTTCCTCCTGTTTAAAAATCACCATGTACTTGTTTCATCATTTACTTTTCCCCAGAAGACTGATAATACTTGTCTCACTCAAGATCTATAGTCACAGCTATAAGGAAATGATCACTCTCCCACACCTCTTTTTCCACAAATTCTTTTACTTCACTTAATGCCCAATGGCAAATTTATTTGTATTGTGCCCAATCCTGGGGGCTCTGGGTGCCTTACAGTACAATAAAATAAACATTAAAAACAAATCTAAACAGTATAAATACAGTTAGCACATAAAGCAAGTAAAAATGAATTAATTGGGACCAGGCAACGTAATAAAATTCAGGATTCATTAAATGGCAGGCTGAAAAGGTGTGTTTTCAATATCTGCTTAAAAGCCTCCGAAGAGGGAGCCTCCCGGACTACAGATGGTAAAGTGTTTCACAGGGATGGCCCAGAGATACTGAAAGCGCAATTCCCAGAAGCCTTGAGCCATACTCTGGGAACAGCCAGGAGGCTCCTCGAAGAGACACGAAGGGAGCAGGCAGAGGTCACCAGTGTTAGGAGCTTAGACAGATAGCGAGTTGCCAGTCTATTTAGGGCCTTGTAGGTGAGAAGCCCCACCTTGAAAAGGACCCTCCACCTGACTGGCAGCCAGTGCAGAGCACTCAGGACATGGGTCACATTACTAAGCCTAGAAAGGCCAGTCAGTAACTGATCCACTACATTCTGCACTAGCTGTAGCCTGCGAAGGGTCCCTCCCATGACCCCAAAGTAAATAGCGTTACAGTAGTCGAGTCTGGAGGAGACAAAGGCATGTAACAGCATCAGAAGGTCTTCGGGTGGAACGAGGGGCTTAATCTGGGCAATGTTCCATAGATGGTAAAAACCACTACTGGCAAACGATGACACCTGATCTTCAAAAGTCAGCCTGCTGTCAAGGATCACTCCCAGATTCCACACCCTCGTGGAAACTGTCAATGGAGCAGATCAATTGCCCATTGTTAATTTTAGATATATAAACTATTGTATAGTTTTAGAATGTTTTTATTTGTAATTTATTGTAATGCGCCTTGGTTTTAGAAAGGCGCAGATAAATAAAGTTTATTATTATTATTATTATTATCCCAGCGTAAGACTGGAAGCTGCCCCGGACAGCAATCCATCACGCCCGCGACCTGGCTTGATCACCAGTACCTCCGTCTTAGTCGGGTTGAGTCTCAGCCAGCTGGAAGCCATCCAGTCATTGATTTTAGCCAGGCAGATGTTAAGCACATCCACAGCTCCTGATGTTCTCTGAGCAAATGACAAATACAGTTGGGTATCATCCGCATAGCAGTGAAACTCCACACTGTATCGTCGGATGATCTCACCCAGGGGCAGCACATACACTGCGAACAACATCGGTGACAGGATCGAGCCTTGTGGCACTCCACAAGACAGAGGCACTGGGGAGGAGGATAAATTCCCCATCACCACCCACTGTACCCTGTCTGAGAGATAGGACTCAAACTACCTGATAACAGTACCAGCGAATCCACAAAACTCACAGAGCCGATCCAATAACACAACATGATCCACAGTGTCAAAAGCTGAGGAGAGATTGAGGAGTACAAGAACTGACCTGTCTCCTCTATCTCTAGTTCTGAGCAGATCATTATGCACCCTCACTAGAGCTGTTTCTGTGCTATGTCTGGCCCACAAACTTGACTGAAATGGCTCATAAATGTCCCAGGACACCAGGTGATCCTTGAGCTGTTGAACCCCCAACTTCTCAACAACCTTGCTCAAAAAATGCAGGCTGGAGATAGGACAGTAATTCACCAGGAGATCAGGGTCAAGGGAAGATTTCTTCAGGAGTGGCCTAACTAGTGCCTCTTTCAAGACAACTGGGAGAACCCCCTCCACCATCGAGCATCTGACAATCCTGGCAAACACTGGGCCAACAACCTCAACACATCCCATTAAAAACCATGTCGGGGTTGGGTCCAGTTCACAAAATGTGTACTTCAGTTCTATGATCACCTTAGTCACTTCGGACACCTGAACTGGTCTAAACTCTTCCCCAATAGGCGGAGATCCTATATTCCCCCCAGCCAGACCACTGCTAAGCAAAAGCCTGACTGGCGGAATCCCCGACTGGATGGCTGACACTCTGTCAGAGAAGAACAGTGCAAACTCTTCACATAGAGTGTTTGAAAAAGCTTTTTTCAGCTGCAGACAGGCTGGGTGTAAAAGCCTGCCTACAGTTCGAAACAGCTGAGAAGGTCTGTTCCTCCCCACAGCAATCTCCCAGGACAGGAATTCTGCCTTCTTATGGGAAATTGCCCCTAGTACTCACCATAGTGAGCACACGGGGCCAGCTTGTCAGCCTCCATCTGAGTCTTCTGCCAGTGACACTCCAACTTCCAACCCCTGATCTTCAACATTCTGAGATCCCCATCAAACCAAGGGGATCTCATGTGTAAAGATCTGGGTCATAAACAGACTGGTGTGATGGCATCGAGAGCATCAGAAACCACCCTGTTATAGGTAGCGACCGCCTCCCCACTGCCAATCACACATGCTGCGTCAACCCTAGAAAGATCAGCTACCGCCAATAGTCTCACTGGGTCCAAGCCCCTTAAAGGGTGATAGTTGACCATTTCCACAGGGGAGGGACTCTTGGGGGGCCCCAAATGTGAACTCCATGGTGTAATGATCAGACCAGATGACTTGATCGGATTAGGTACATTTCATCGACTCTCAATTCACCGACTACTATTTTGCTGTATCCAATGTGCAGAATTCTGAATGACCACCTCGTTTAATTGCACAACACTCAAAACACCTACTCAGTTGCATTTTGCTATTTGCCATGTGCCAGTTGCTATTTGCACAATTACCTTTAGTTGAGCTGCCTTTTGCGATTTGCGTGCTAAGTTCGCTACTTGCTACTTGTGTTTTGTGATGTGCCAGTTGCCATTTGAGTTGCTTTTAGCGATTTGCAATTTGCTATGTGCTAGTTGCACAATTACCTGTTTGGCATGTTAGTAAGGCGAAGCTCTCAGCTAGGAAAACAAAGTCATGTTCACCAAGAGCGCCATCTAATGTGGCTTCCAATTACTTTGTGGTCATTTCGAGGCAGAGGCTTCAGGCACAATATAATGGCCTTTCATTGGCCATTTCACCTTTGTTTGTGTTTCTACTGTGACTACAGCAATGGCAATGGCAATGGCTGAGCCATGTAAGTTGGTCCCTCACAGAGGGGGCATGGTAAGCTTTCACTGGATGGCTACCTCTACTATAAGGAGCGACAACGGGGTGACTTGTTTTACTGGTACTGTCAGAACCGTAGTAGTGGTTGCCATGGCAGGGTAAGTACAGTGCAAGCTGGAGGACAGCATCATCTACGGGGGAAGATGGGAGAGCACAATCACTCACCGGATGCCAGTTCAGGTCCTCTTGCTGAGGCTGTAGCTTCTCTTAAGGAGCGCACTCTCACCATTGATGACACTCCTGCTCAGCTAATTCTGAACTAATTCTGCTGCCAAATCACATCAAGGATTCTGCCTGCTACTTGCTCTTTGTGAGCTGTATCATGAATGCACAGTTGTGACTTGCGTGCTAAGTTTGCTACTTGCTACTTGCTGTTTGCGAGCTGTTTCATGAATGCAGTTGTGACTTGCATGTTAAGTTTGCTACTTGCTACTTGCAAATTGTTTCAATGTTTTGATTGGTGGTAAACAGGAATTCTGTGAATTGACAGATTCGATTAGACAGAGTCGGTGATTGATGTGTCGGTGAGTCGAGAGTCAAACAATAGTACTGATTCTGACCTGATCAATCTTGAGGTTATGAACCTCAAGACCCAGCTGGAACACCAGATTGAGTGGGTGGCCAAGGTGGTGGGTAACAGAAGCAACTGCTTGTGACAGGCCCAGAGACGGCATTAACTGGAGGAGGTCGCAACCAAAGCGCAAGGATTCATCATCGATCCACGCATTGAAGTCCCCCAGAATTAATCATCTGGGGGACTCCAACACCTGGTCGATGATGAAGTCTACTACCTCCTGCAGGAAATCTTCCCCACCCCAGGGGGGGCAGTAAATAAGGAGAATCCTGCAGCCTGCACCTGTACCCCCACGAATGGCAATGCACTCAATAGATTGAGTGCTACCAACTGGGAACACCAAGAAGCCCTGGCTGGCTCAAAAAACAATGGCCACTCCCCCACCCCTACGATCCTTCCTTGGGCAGTGCACCATGGAGTACCTGGAGGGAATGGCGTCCACAAGTACTGGGCCGGCACTGTCCCCCAACCAGGTCTCCGTAATGTAGGCCAGGTCGACAGAAGAAATCAAGTCCGAAAAAATAGTGATCTTGTTTATCATTGACCTGGCATTGCATAGCACTGCCTGAAGAAGATTAGAGGTCATGACTGGTCTTCTAGCTGCCTGCCCCTTCGGTCCAGTGGGAACCCTGGGCATAGAAAGCAAACACGTCTGGCTTCTTCCCAGGCACCACTTAAGCCCATGGTGTCTCCTGCACCGGATGACCTAGATATCACTAACCACCCCCTCCTCTGCTGCTCAAAACCCACAACACATCCACCATCTGGTTATCCCAACCTCCCTGCAGTGCCTTGCTGTGGTAGCTGTAATTGGGAGGTCCATAAAGGGGCAAAGGTCCCGGAGTAGGGCAGCATCATAACTAATGTGTGCTGTAACACAGCACCAGCACATCCTGGCCAGCAAAACAAATCTTCAAAAAGCCCAAATCCCCAACAAGCACCACAAACTGTATGATCTATAAATGACTCAACACTCAGTCAATAATTCCACTCACCTCTCCCATACACAACAATTTTTGCAAAAATCTCAACCACACAACCATGCGCTACAAGCCACAATCACGCACCTCACACACCAATCAGCCAGTTAAGCACCACACACCCCCACCCAACCAAAACACCCCCAATAAACCCCAATCAATACAAGTAATTTAAATAACAATCCTAAAATTCAGGCAGTTAGAGAGCAGTGTCCAAGCTGCAGATCAGCAAAGCAAAGCCTCTAAGGGCAAGTCCAGTAACAATATTAAAGTTAATTTGTTAAAAAGTCAAAATGAAGGAGAATCCCAGCTCCAAGAGCCAGTGACTGGGGCCTTCTCACTGACCCTAGTCCCTGCTTGACAGATTAAAAAGGGACCCAAAGTACCAATTTAGGAGTGCAGTCATGCTAAGGATAACCCAGAGTCCAACCGGAGCTTTCGTCACACACTCCAGCCTCAAAGACACACACATAATGAGGAAGGGTGGGGTTATCCAGCTGGGAGGTTTAGGCAGCTTACCCCCCCTCAAGGGCCAGCCAATGCCTCTCTCACTGGCAGGCTGCACCTAATAGCCAGGCTCCTCTTCGGCATCTTCCAAAGTTAAGGCGCACTGCACTCGAAAAGAATAAACTCCCAGGTTGGGAAACAGTCGAAATCAGGCACAAGCCCAATACAAGGCCGTCCGAGCGATAGCGACCGACAGTATTACACTGTCCCCTTCAGCAAGTCACAGCCACCAGCAGTTCGGGAATTAAGACCGCAGGCATTACGGTTCCAGACGTCCCGACGTCCACATCTTTCCAAAAAGGTCCCCACCTGGAAGCAGTCCCACATGTGAAAATGGCTGCTCAGTTACAAAATGAAAAGCACCTCCTGCACAAGCAGAGACTCCTGTATTCACCACAGGCCAAAACAGATGGACCGAATAATCAGCAGCCAATCCGAGACCGGGCAGATCCAACCACAGCAGCGTCCTAACACAAAGAAACCAAGACCTCCAGCACCCAGCCGGTGCACCGAAACCGTCGCACAGTCCAGTCCTTTATCGATGGTCGGACAATCGCTCAGTCGCTTGCCAACTCAGTCCCCTTGTCTAAGAACTGCACCTCATCAACCGGCTGGCTCCTACAACTTGCGACAACTCCAAAAAGGTAGGATTTTGATCTGCGGACTGCGAGAATGCCCTATCTAAAAATAAAAATAAAACTAACTTTTTTCTACTAACTCACTGACTGGCCTTGCCTATCACTACCCACCCTAAACCTAAAAAACCTAACTTAAGCAGCAAAAGCTGCCAAATTTCAAAAAGCTTTGGACTGTTAACAGCAACACCACGAGCAAAGAATGATCAAATTAGCTGTAAAAATTAAAACCAATAGCAAAACAAATTACAGAAGAATGCTCTTTAACTAGAGAACCTGCTGACAGCAGCACAGTGTGGCCGTCATCTTGGAATTACCCCAGATGGGGTGTAGTATAAGGGCAATGTCAATGACTGAATTGCCATTTTTTTGCGGAAATGTATAATTACCTTTAAGGTCTCCCTTTGTTCTCCCATTCAAAATTCTCATCCCACTATCTGCTGCAAATTTTAGCAACTTCTTACCCATTACATTTATTTTCCTATCCTTTTAATCTCTAATTGGAATAGAGAGTAAATCATCTACCTCCCACTTACTAGAATAGACTTCTATATTATTTGCAGTTCTTGCACTGACATCACTCATAATACAGATTGGATTGGAACCAACATTTTCCATTACTTTTTCTATAGTTAAGGTAAGCTCTGAAATAGCTAATTCTCTATTGCGCTACTTAACTTTTTTTTTTTTATTTAGTTGTTTAACCAGGTATAGCACACTAAGCTGGAAGCTTTTTTACAGGAGTGACCTGGGAGCACAAACTTAGGGGCAGTGTACACATTTACACAGATTATAGCTGGTTTATTTATTTATGACTTTGGTAACCGGGTAGGTGCGCTGATCCCAGGGACAGTTTTCAGGCAAGACCTGGGCCACATACTGGGGTACAGGAACTAATGTAACAAATAACAAAGCATGGAACAGTTGACAAAACAAAAAACAAACAAGATAGTTACAGTAGTGCATGGGAATAGCAAACAGAAGAGCAACAAAAAATACAGGATTCCAGAAACCATACATCAGTTAGGTATTACAATATGTAAGGGTATGCATAAACATACAGTTCTATCAGTAACAGTTACAATAGGAGACAAACAAGGGAGTCTAAGTATAAGTAGAAAGAAGGATAAGGCATAGCAAAATACAGGGGCGGGTGGGGAAGGGGTGGGGTGGAGTGGAGGGGTGGGAGGCAGGGTTAACAAACATAGGTACTAAAGCTTAAATGCACAAGCAGGCCAGCTTAACTGATTTCCACTTGACCTAATACACACACATATTCCCTGGTGGGGTGCAGTCAGGAAAGTGAGTGAGCTACCCATGTTAGCAGTGGCAGCAGGAAATCATTAGGAGCCAGTCTTTGAGACGGGTTTTGAACTGGCAGTGAGAGTTGAGGCAGTTTAGCTCAGCAGGCAGTTTATTCCGCAGTGTAGCAGCTGTCACAGACAAGGCTCTGCCATCCATGTTGGTAGGTATCCTGGGGATATTCGGGGGGGATACTGTTTGAGTGGAGGCTTTGGTGTGAATCTGTATAGCAAGGAAGGGAGCAAGGGGAGATACCTGGCCAATACTGATGGCGGAATCCACTATGCGGCACAGGGCTAGATCAAAATGGCCTTGCAGCAGGAGCCATCCTAATGTGTTGTAGAGGACACAGTAGTGTGTGGTAAAAGGGGCCTGCAAGGTGAAATGACAGGCACTGTTTTAGGCAGAGGAGAGCTTGGCCATGAGGGTGGCAAATGTCCTGGCATAGATAGGGGAGCAGTAGTCCAAGATAGGGAGAAGCTTTCCCTGTACGATGGCAAGTCAGGCTTCTGGAGAGAAGTATTGCCGGAATCTGTAGGCAACACCTAATTTTTGGTGAAACATTTAAACTAGTGAATAGATGTGTTTGGAAAAAGAGAGGGAGGGGTCGAATATAACCCCTAGGTATTTAAAAGTACACACGTCTTCAAGGACTTGGCCATCACGGGACACGATGTTGACAGGGGGGTAAGTTTTGCATTAAGCTAGGAAGAGCTTTGATCTGAACAGAATAGAGTTTGTTTTTTTGGCATTAACCAGAAGGAGGTTATTTGTGAAGCAGTTATGGGCTGCAGCATAGTTTCGGGAGAGAACTGAGGAAATATTGTCCGGGGATTTATCACTGTGGAAGAGCATGAGGTTGTCAACATAGAGGAGAAAGAGTGACATCTGAGACAGTTCAAGGGGAGGGACTTTATAAATAAAGAGAATAGCAGGGGGCCCAGTATGGAGCCCTGGGGGACACCTGTAGAGATGGGTAGGGTGGGGGAGCTTGCTGGTCCAATACACACAAATTGGGAGTGGGCGGTGAGATAGCTCTTGAACTAGGTAGTAACCTCTTGAGAGCAGCCAAGGCTACATAGTTTGGAAAGGAGAAGGGCATGGTTTACCATGTCGAAAACCTTGGAAAGGTCAACAAAGACTGCTCTGGTGGCGTTACCATGGTCCATATTAATGAGGATGTGGTTGGTCAGAAGAGTGAGGGCAGAGGCGGTGAAGTGGTGCTTTCGACAGCCATGCTGTTGGCTGCACAGGAGGTTGTGTTTGTCTATGTAGTCAGCAAGTTGATGGTGGACAGTTTTCTCGAGTAGTTTACTTAGGTGGGGAAGGATGGAGATTGGATAATAGTTGTCCAAAAACTAGAGAGTCCCCGGCTTTAAAAATGGGAATCACCTTTGTAGTCTTCCAAGGGTCAGGCATGGAGGAGGAGGAGAAGGAGAAGGAGAAGGAGGAGGAGAGGGCGAGGTTAAAGATACAAGTGTGTGGTTCAATGATGGCTTGGGAGATGAGCCTAAGGAAGACTGGAGATAGACCATCAGCACCAGGGGAGTCATGGTTTGGAAAGCTTTTGAGAAGCTTAGCTGTGTCAGCTCTTGAGAGAGATTTGAAGCAGAAAGTGGGAGTCTGGGGTTGGGTGGTCAGCCCATCGGAGGTAGACGGGGGGGTCAGATGGTGGACCAAATTATTTGGTTGACCCTTAGGTAGTTTACTTTGATACATGGATAGGTTGGAGAACTTGTCATTAAAAGCCCTAGCCACTTCTAGAGGATCTGTAAGAATGCCATTTGGGGAGTTAAATTGCAGGCAACCTTGTTGGAGTGGGGGTTAAATAAGGAGCCAATGGATGCCCAGAATTTCCTAGGGTCTCCAAGGTTAGCCTGTTGGAGATTACGGAAGTGGGTCTGCTTGAGGGATTTCACAAGATGTTTGCATAGATTCTTCTGTCGCCTGTAGGCATCCCATAGGGTGAGATTTATCCTTGTTACCTAATATACATACCAAAATATAGGGGCTACCTAATTCAAGTCTGTGCACATTACCAAATGCTTCTGTTGAAATAAGTGTCACCAATCCTCCACTTGCATACCCATATATATATATTTTTTTGCTGATATATAATGTACATGATACCCCTCCACCATATTCACATCAATCTTTTCCAGCCATGTTTGCTGTAACATGATGACCTTATATTTTATAATATACAATAACCATTTTGCATCCTCTGATTTTCCTTCCAAACCAACTATATTCCAACTCAGTAGTTTAATTCCCCCTTTTTCCTCTTTGCTCTGTGCTGCTTGCTCTCCTCTACCTATTCATGCTGTTATCTCCAGATCAATAAGAGGAACACTACTATACTGTCTTTCCTCCATCTCTGAACTAGCAGTCATATCCATTTTCTGTTTCTCTGAGTACACATTATTAGCTTGGCAGAAGACACCAGGAGAAAGGACTGTTGTGTGACTGAACTTCTCTGCTGGGACCAAAGTAGAAGAACTTTTGTATTTGACCTTTAATTTAGGGTATAAAAACTAACATACAAAAAAAAAGTGTGTGTTTGGGTTAACTGAACTGAATGGCTGTCTGAAGAGTTATCTAGGTGTAAATCTCAGGTGACTGAAAGGACTTAACTGCTGTGAAGTTTAAATTACTTGTAGAAAGATCTGGTAAGTAGGGGGAGTGGCTTAGCTAGAAGGAAGCTACATTTAAAGACTGCCTTAGAAAGTTTCTGCTAATAGCTTGGCAGAAGACACCAGGAGAAAGGACTGCTGTGTGACTGAACTTCTCTGCTGGGACTATATTGCCCTCCTTCCCACCCCCCCAGCCAAAGCTAGTTCTATTTTTATAGGCACAGGATTTGACTGACAACACAAACTTCTTGTTTAGGGGCAGGAAGTGAGTGATCACAGTACCACCAAGGACCCACCATCCTAGAAGGGCAAGAGTAGCTCTCCGGCCCCCTCTAGCTGCTGGAGGTCTGCCTCTGAGCAAGTAAGTGGTCTACTGCGAAATATAGGATATTCTTGTCTCAGAACAGGACAATCAGGAGCTTAAAGGGCACACAGGCAGAAAGTAAGGAGAGAGAGAAAAAAAAAGAGGAAAGAGTAAGAACTTCAAACAGTTAAGGGGCCAGAAATAAGACATGATTGGAGTGGTGCAGTGGCTGTGGAGCAGCAGTCTTCCGGGAGATGTTCTGGAGGATACAGTGTTGTCCCATCTGCAGGCACCTTTCTGGGCTGAGGGAGGAGGTTGCTCTCTCCAGGCTGAGTTGGGCAGGATTTGTGGGACCTCCTCTTCCATCCAGGGACCACCAGTGCCACTGCGTTGCCTCAGAGGTTGCCAAGAAAGAGGAGCTGTTGGACCACAGTGGGCTCAGGAGAGTGAGGGTGGTGGAACAGAGGTGCATCCTGCCATTGTACCTCTCACAATTCCTATGCCATTCTGGCAAAGTGTGGTTCCCTCTATGGAGGCACCACAGTGGAAACCAAGGAGGATGCTGGGAACCTCCACAAGAAGACCCACAGGAGGGTGGCAGGGGACCCTGCAGGGGAAGGAAGCAACTCCTGGTGGGGGACTCCATTGTTAGGAAGGTAGAACTGGGGGAGGAAGGGGAGAGGGAGGTAAGGTGCCTGCCTGGCGCCATGGCTTGCAGGGACAGGAAGCAAATCCTCAGGATTGCCAGAGCAGCTGCACAGGGAAGGAGCTGGATGTCATTGTCCACCTAGGGACAAATGACCTGGCTAAGAAAGGGATTAGAGAAGTGCAGGAAGAGTTTGTGGAATTGGGAGGGCCTTGAGTCAAGTAGCACGCATGGTAACCTTCTCGGAGGTGCTACCCATCTGTAGCATAGGAGAGGCTAGGGTGTTCCGCACCATGGGATTCAATCAGTGGTTGAAAAACTGGTGTGGAGCTCAAGGTTAGCTTCATTGGGGACTGGGGTCCACCTGGAGTGATGCAAGCCTATACTGGCATGATGGGCTGTATCTGTCCGGGAGGGGAACCAGGATCCTAGGTGATTGGTTTAAATGCTTTATTGGCAAGCTTTTAAACTAGCCAAGGGGGGAGGCACTGGAAAGGAGCAGGAAAATCCTAGCCCCCCCCAAATAATCATGGTAGTAAGTGCAGCAAACACCAATGTAGAGGTGTCGATAGGGAGAAGGGCAGGGGCAAATGGAGAAAGTGACAAAGGCAAGAAGGACAGGGATGGGGCAAAAGGGAGTAAGGCCATCAGGAAATGGAGGGTAATGAGTACCAATGCCCGTAGTCTGGGCAACAAGCTCCCTGAGCTGATGGCCTTAATGGAAGAGGGATGCCTGGATATCGTAGCAGTCACAGAAACATGGTACACAGAGAACCATGACTGGGATGTTAACATACCAGGGTACATAACCCACAGGAGAGACAGGCAGGGGAAGAGGGGAGGAGTAGCTCATGTAAAGGAAGGGATAAAAGCAACTGAACAAAAGAGTAAACAGGGAGGAGAGGAGGCACTGTGGGTCACCTTGGAGACTGGAAAGGGCACCACAATCCGCACAGGGTTGTGTACAGACCCCATGTCAGGGGAAGGAATGGACAAGGATATGATAGAAGGCATTCTTAGAATGGCAGAGAAAGGAGATACTGTTGATGGGAGACCTGAATATGCCAGATGTTAACTGGAGCACATTTGCTGCAACACATTCAAGACAGGGCCATTCTTGATGCCCACAGGTGGCAGGCATTAGACAGCTAGTTTCAGAACCCACTCGTGAGGGAGCAATCTTAGACCTCGTACTCTCAAACGGGGGCAGTGAGAGGATCTCAGATCTAGAAGTGGGTTGCCATCTGGGGACAAATGACCATCAAACAGTGTGGTTCACGTTAAACTCTTCTACAGAGTCAAGTCATTCAAAAGTGAGGGTACTGGACTTTAGAAGGGCTGACTTTGGCAAGATGGGAGAGTGCCCTCAGAAAAGCACTAGCAAACAGGCTAGAAGGAGGTGTGGAGCAACAATGGGGAATTATCAAAACTGCCATCACAGAGCCAACAAGCCTTTGTGTGAAGAAAATAAACAAATCAAAATGAAAGAAAAAGCCACTATGGTTCTCAAAAGAGGTGGCGGTGAAAGTCAGGAAGAAAAAGATAGCATTCCAGAAGTATAAGGAAACACAGAAGGAGCAGGACAGAGAGCTGTACCAGTTAAGGCAGAAGGAAGCAGGGAGGGAAGTCAGAATAGCAAAGGCCCAAACTGAGGAAAAGATAGCCAACACAGTTAAGAAGGGGATAAAACCTTTTATAGGAACATCAGTGGTAGTAGAAAGACAAAGGGAGGATAGTGAGGCTGAATAGAATGGGCAATGGGTGGGCAGAGGGACAGTGAAAAAGCAGGAATACTGAATGAATATTTCTGCTCAGTATTCTAAAGAGGAGGGAAGTGCATAATCCAATTAACAGAAGCACTCTTGATAGGGGTCGATCCAGTCCTTTCACAGAAGAAAGGGTTCTGCAAGAACTCCTAAAACTGAAGGTGGATAAAGCAATGGGTCCTGATGGAATTCACCCCAGAATTCTAAAAGAATTAAGGGAGGAACTAGTGAAACCACTGGCTACTCTTTTTAATAAATCATGGGAGGATGGTGTGGTACCCGGGACTGGAGGAAGGTGGATGTGATTCCCCTTAACAAAAGTGGGTCCAAGACAGAGGCAGGAAACTACAGACCTGTCAGTCTGACCTCTGTGGTAGGGAAAGTGATGGAGTCACTTCTGAAGGAAAGAATAGTCGAGTACCTAGAGGCCAGTGGAGCACAGGACCCAAGGCAGCATGGGTTCAGCGGGAAGGTCATGTCAGACGAATCTAATAGATTTCTTTGACTGGGTGACCAAAGTAGTAGACCAGGGAGGGGCTGTGGACATGGCTTACCTAGACTTTTAGCAAGGCATTTGACACAGTCCCACACAAAAGATTAATAGTCAAATTAACCAGCCTGGGAGTGGGACCCAGGGTGGTAGCCTGGGTAAAACATTGGCTGGACAACAGGACACAGAAGGTAATTGTAAATGGAGTTCATTCTGAAGAAAGAGGGTTACTAGTGGGGTACACAGGAGGTTCAGTATTGGGTCCAGTCCTTTTAATGTCTTCATCAGTGATATTGCAGAGGAATGGAAGGAAAAGTATGCCTTTTGCAGATGACACAAAATCTGCAACAGGTTGATACACAAGGAGGCGTGGAAAGGAAGAAAGGGACTTGCAAGGTTGGAGGAATGGTCAGAAGTATGGCAGCTAGGATTCAATGCAAAGAAATGCAAAATAATGCACCTGGAAACAAGAACCAGGGAAGAATACAATGGGTGGGAGGTAGTAACAACAACTAAAAGGAAAGGAACCTGGGGTAATCATATCAGATGATCTTAAGGTTAGCAAGCAATGTGAGAAGGCAGTAGGAGGGCTGGGGTATACTGGGATGTGTAGGGAGGGCATCAGCAGCAGACAACAGGAAGTTGTTATCCCTCTGTACAGACAGTTGGTGAGACCCCATCTGGAGTACTGTGTCCAGTTCTGGAGACCCCATCTCCTAAGGACATAGACAGGATAGAGGCAGTCCAGAGGAGGCAACTAAAATGGTGCAGGGTCTGCAAGAGAAGCCGTTTGAGGAGAGACTAAAGGAGCTTAATATGTATACCCTTGAGGAAAGAAGGAGAGGGGACATGATAGAAACTTTTAAGTACCTCAGTGGAATTAACAAAGTCCAAGAGGGTAGCATTTTTCAGAAAAAGAGACTTGCAAGAACAAGGGGACACAATTTAAAGATAGAAGGAGGGTGGTTCAGGGGCAATTTGAGGAACTATTATTTCACAGAGAGGGTAGTGGATGCATGGAACAGCCTTGCTGAGGAGGTTGTGGGGTCAAAACTGTGGGAGAATTCAAGAATGCATGGGACAGACATAAGGCAATTCTTGTGGGGGTAGGAAGAAATAAGCTGTTGGTTAACTAGGATCTGAGGCCTATCCTGTAGGTAGAGAAATGGGCAGACTACATGGGCCTAGCGGTCCTTATCTGCCGTCAAAGTCTATGTTTCTATGTTTCTGTTAATTGGAGACAATGTAGCCAAAACTGACATAGAGCTTGACTCCAGTACCACACTTACATTAATTCTATCACCTCTATGCCATATGCCGCCTTATAAAAACTTCAGCCTGCTCCTCAGAATCACTTGCAAAAGAATGTACAATAACCTTTGGCTGGAGGTATTCAGTTTTTCTTTGCTGTTTCTACATAATAGTCTGATCATTATGTTCTGTCCTGACTTGTTTCCCTCTGAGGATCTGTTTATCAGCATCCTTGGTTTTAATAACCACAGGCTGTTGTACTGTTATATCCATATTAATATCCATTTTCTTAAAACCATTCTTGTGTTTTAATATTATGACTCTAATGTCAAGATCTTTCAGCGTAATGCAAATCCATCCTTTCTCAATACCAGTTTGGTATATGTATACCGTAATCAAGTCCGACCAACCATTTCCCAAAATTCCTTCGCATGAGTTATATACCATCAGCTTCAATGTAAATGTGGATTCATTTTTAACCTTCGGTAGACCTTTAAGATACACAGTTGGGAGGATTTTCCCATGTTTTATAAGCATCTATTTTTTTCCCTTGAGTTACATGATTTTCAGCTTTTTGTCCCTAATTCAATAGTATTCTTCTCAAACAGTTATTTCCTTCTTACCTCGGCCCCTTACCATCTTTCATTTTATTTCACCATTTTCCTTATTTTGTGCCCTTGTTTGTACTACAGCCCCACTGTATATTTTGGGGCTTCTGCACCTCATTCCACTTCTGATTACACTGTGGACACTTTCCAGCTAACTTATGTTTATTTACTCCACCTTTTTCTGTCTGGATTCCAGATTTCTTTCTCAAGATTTCTACTTCTCTCCGCTCTTGTTCCCCTATTTACTTACTTACTTACTTGCCAGCATATACAGGCCACACAGTCTGTCAAGTCTGCTCAAGTGTGTAGCTAGCACCCCGCTTGCAGCTGCCCCTCCCCCCTTCACAATCCCACATAGATGAATGCCAAGTGAGATTGAACCCGATTAAGCTGTTTGTGGTACTTCCAGTGAATGGGGGAAATGTGGCCAGGACACCGGGGAAATTCTCCTACTCATCAGTAGGGGGACAGGCTGTCTGACTGCATGATGGCCACTCGGAATGGGACGCCAGAGCAGGTAGACGCTCATTTGGTGGGGAAGCTGGCCTCCTCTCCCACCGCATCACAGACAGAGGCTATTCATGAGATGGGTTCTGAGCATGATTCAGACAAGGATCTACATGAGGTATTTATTTCCACAGAAGATTTGAGTAACCTAAATGAAGGCCGAGAGACAGACAAGGCTTTTACCATAAGTGATGATGAAACATTAATGGAGACACCAGATGCACTTTTTAAACAGTCCGAGTTGAAGAACAATTAGAATTTGCAAATGCCACAGTTTGCTGTAGAGTTGATTGTCAAAGGAAACAACCGGCCTGTCAGCGTTCATGATGATGCAGTATCATCAAAGGCACCGATGGAGTGTGGTGAGTCAGCTTCTGGTCCTACCAATTTGATCGACCCTTCAAGTAAGGATAAGATACTGTGCAAGGCTGGCAGTAAAATCGTTGACATTAATGAGTGCCTAAAGCCTGTATTTATCCAGGAAGGGGTAAAGACTTCTGCTGATACTTCTCACACTATAGTTCAACAGGAGAAGCATGTAATAGTTCAATCAGCTGCTAATCTGGGCTTCTCCTCAGGTGCTAGCACACCGCTGACTAAAATGGCTGGTTTTATTTTTAAGACTCCGACGAGTGTTTTGAAAGACAAGTCTCCTTTAATAATTTTTCAGACTAATGCAACTTCACAAAATGGTGTTACAGAATTTCTGTTTACAAAATCAGATCACCCTATACAAGATGAAAGAATAGCAACAAGCTTTATAAATCAGCATGTTAGTAACACTGTGACTGTAGTAGCACCTTTAGAAACTGAACAGACTCAAACTCCTTCCCCTGCTTTGCCTTTAGGGCCATGGTTGCCGCAGCTAGCACTAGTAGGAGCAGGATGGAAGCAAGCTCCAACAGGTATGTGGGTTCCTGATCCAGCTTGGGACTCAGATTTGGATTTTTTTACAAACTGCTCCTACTTGGAAACCCAGGGCAGCTCATAGCAATGAAGGGGGTGGGGGGTTGGGAGATGGATATTGTGACTGGAAAATTGGGGCCTGCTTTAAAGCCCTCCATGACACCCTCAGAAGAGAAACTCATTATTGAAGAGTCTCCCAAAACTGAAGCTATTTTATGAAACCATGAGGTTTCTTCAGACTCGGACAATACAACTCCTCCAAAGCAAAAACCTCTTATGCCTGACCTGTTTTCTAAGGCTAAAAGGGAAGCAGCTCACAGAAGAAATGCGGAGCGCATTCGTTATAAAGGAGGCCAGACATATATTATGTTGGCAAATGTTTATTGAAGGATTCTCTGCATTTTTCTCCTAAAGATGTATTTGCTTTCATAAATATATCAGGAGAAGACAATGTTGATGTAAGCTTTAGATCATCTTATGCCTTAGACCTTTTTTGGGAACAGTATGGTCAGGTGAAGTTCTCTCCTATATGGACTCCCTTTTTGGTTATTCCTCTTACTAAACCTCTGATTAAATATGTGACTATTATGTTCAGGAATGAGGGCGTTCATGTAGAGGATATCACCTACTGGCTGTGACATAAATGTGATGTTCTGAGTGCTCTAGAACCAATTTTAGATTCAGAACAGTTCTGGATAGGTGGGTGGAAGTACAAAATAAAATTAAGGCAAACTGGTACGGGAATAGAACATGTACCAAACTAATTTTTGTTGGGTAGGGACTGAGGGGTTTGTTTTTATGGAGACCAGCTGGTAACCTGTTATAAGTGTGGTTCCAGGACTCACCTTTCAAGTGTTTGTGATCAGCCCTGGTGTGACAACTGTGGGGAAATAAGGCATGTCACAATGCAGTACACGAATCACACCAAATGTAACCCATTTGAAGAGTATGGCCACATGTTTAGTAAGTGCCTTTGGGCTGCAAAAAATAAGGCCACTTCTGTAAGTCCGGACCTCTTGATACAGCTGACTCAGGATGCAGCTCAACCCCATCATCTCCCCTCCTCCTGAGTCAGTGGGCATTCCTCCAAAGCCTGTTTTTTCCAAACCACCAGCCCTACACTTTTGAAAACTAAAGTCATGAACCAAGCATCTGAAATTATAGAGGAGGACCTGCCTTGGCAGGTTTCTGCTGATCCTCTGGCTTTAATTCCAGTATGTTATGAGGATCCAGTGGTTACAGATAAGGAGTTGGTGGTACCAGCCCCAGAAGATCTTCAAGGAACTTACAACTGAAATCTCCCCCTTCCTCTGTTTCATTTGAATCTAATAATTCCTATGCTACTTTATTCACCACATGGGAGATTCAGAAATGGAGCTTGGGGACTCTGACTCTCAAAAACATATACAGATTTCTACTATGTTGCCCACAGAGGATTATAAAGATGAAAAGAAGAAAAGATGGAATAAATAGTTAATAAATGTGGTTAGAATGAACAAGAGCCTATGCCAGATAAGAAATGGGGTTCGCTTAACACACACAGTTTATTAAATACACTTAAGAGACAAGCATTGTTTCAGTATCTGCATGAGGAAAAGATTTCTGAGAGTTTTCTACAAGAAACATGGATGTATTCTATAGAACAAATTTCAACATTTAAAAGGGATTTGCCCTGGGGTCCTTCCTATTGGCTGTTTGGAACTCATAGTGCAGATGGGGTTGGTATTTTATTTAATTCCTTTGATTTTTCTCTTTATAAATTAATAGACATTATACCAGGTCATCTTTTGATACTATATGGGAAATGGAATGACATGCATTGCAGAATTATCAATATATATAATCCACAAGCTAAGGCTGATAGAGTGACTTTTATGAGAGCAGTACAGCCATACTTGGTAACCTCAGCTATGTTTTTTTTG
Organism: Neoceratodus forsteri; assembly: GCA_016271365.2. Classification (NCBI taxonomy): domain Eukaryota; kingdom Metazoa; phylum Chordata; order Ceratodontiformes; family Ceratodontidae; genus Neoceratodus; species Neoceratodus forsteri. Next base: position 745,720,620 of record CM057449.1, read on the forward strand.
GGGGGGGGGGGATTTTAATTGTGGTTTATTTAATAAATCACAATATAATAATTTTTTTTTATTGTGATTCATATACACTAGAGTTTATTATTAAGACAACTGGATTAAATAATTGTATTACATATCTTAAGCAGGGCCCTGATTTCACTTACATGAGAGGTAAAGTTCAGACCACAATTGATTATGCGTTGGTTTCTCTTTCAGTACCAGTTGTTTCATTACAGATAAAACCTGTGGAATTTTCTGATCACTTTCTGTTGTTGTGCACACTAAAAGCAGCAGGGGCAAGAGCTTATAAACAGAAAAGATGGAAACTGAATTCATCAATTCTTATTAATCCTCAAGTTAAATTGATAATTTTGAATATCCTTCAGGCTCGACTTTCAGTGGCTTTGTTGTATACAAATTTAGGCAATTGGTGGATGGATATGAAATCTGACTTATGTAATTGGTTTAAAAACTATGGCAGATCTGTAAGGAATTCTAAACATTTTACATACTTATCATTATGGTATCAGTTACAATGACTGATTACTCTATCTTACACTTCAAAGAGGGATTATACTGATCAGATCAGTTGTATTAAATTAGAAATGAGAAAATGTCAATACAACAGGGCACAGACTATTCACGACTTTCTAATAGTACCAAAAAAAAAAAAACCTATAGGTGACCCATTTGCAGCATGCAAAGAAATAAAAGACTCAATGACCATTTATTTTTTGTTCGATTCAGAAGGGAATAAAGCAGACTCAGTTGAACAAATCTGAGGTATAATTGTCAAGCATTACCAGACTCTAGAACCTTGTGCCCCTATCTCACAGTTGGAAATTGATAATTATTTAAATGTATTAAATTTGCCCTCTTTACCACAGGAGGCACTACACCTACAAGCCCCACTGTTAGTTTCAGAAATAGAAGGGGTCATCCAAAACCTAAAAAATTATGTATCACTGGGTTTGGATGGGCTTCCGAATCAGTTCCATAAAAGTTTTAAAAAAGGATTGGAGTCTGTGTTCAGCTGGTTTTTCAATTCTTCATGGATACAAACTCGATGATGAATTCTTTCAGAGATGGACCTCTTATTTATCTATTTAAATCTGGTGATTGGCATAATATAAAAAATTGGAGGCCTATTACTCTGTTAAACTCTGATTATAAAATATTTACCATATTGTTAAATAGTCATTTAAAAACATATGCCAAAAATGTGATTTCACCCTTTCAATTCTGTGGTCTTCCCGACAGAAGAATACAATCAGCTATTATGACCATAAGAGACGTCATAGAACACTTATCTCTGATAGGTAAGGAAGATTGTCTCGTAGCTGTGGATCTCAAAAAAGCTTTTGAGAGGGTGCATCTTCTTTGTCTATTCACAGTCTTGGACAATTTTGGTATTCCCCCACAAATACTTAAGGTCATAAAATTTCTTTAAAGTTCTAATTTGGTTTACCCCTTTTTAAAAGGAGAAACATCAAAGAGTTTTCGGCTACACACAGGGGCTTGACAAGGGTGTCCCCTAAGTCCCTTTTTATATATTTTTTCTTTAGATCCCCTTTAACGCTCCCTTACTTTATCCCCCAAGTGGACTGGTATCAAGGGGGATGAGCCCCAGCAACAGTTACATTTGCAAGCCTATGCAGATGATGTATGACTGTTATTTTTAGATTATGCACAATTACATAAGTTCCTTTTTGAATTTCAGAATTTTTGGGCAGTTTCAAATGCTAAATTAAATATTCATAAAACTAGAAGCCTATTCATAGGGGCGGGTGTTACTGCAGCAACTACTCAGAATGAGATTCTTATTTCAAGAGAACCGCTTAAAATTTTAGGACTTCTTTTTGGTTCACAAAACCTTCCCATAGAGAATTGGGAGGCAACAATTTTGAAAGTAGAGAACAAGGTAAATAGATGGAAGCAGTGGAAATTTACAAAACAAAAATGTATTCACATTATCAAACGATTTATTATACCTTGTTTGCAATATGTAGCAATGATTTTTCTATTACCATCTCATTTGGAGACCAAGATTTGTAGTAATTGTTTCCAAATGTTATGGGGTAATAGGTTGAATCTGGTCAAGAGGTGTTATACCTATTTGGAAAGAAAAAATGGGGGTCTTGGAATGATAGTCCCAATAATTTTCTTTCATACCTTGTTCTTTTCTCAAACAGTTAAAAGAGGTTTGCTGCATTCAGTAAGTGGAGAAGGGAATTGGGTAAGGATGATTTTGGGAAAGTATTTTACAGCATGGCATAGTATGGCCCTTAAACTAAATCCTCATATACACATCCCCATGCATTTCTGTCCAGCAGTGCAGAAGTTATATCAGTGGCATGTAACCAAGGTTACGATATTAAAGAATAATGCACATGCTTTGTATAAAATTATACTGGAATCTATACATCCAAAAGATCCGTGTTTTAAAAATTGCACTATTGCACAGAATGCTTTTATTTTAGCACAACTGAATAATTCTAGACTTCCTCCTTATATGTGGTATGGGTGTCTAAATGTTAGGGGTAATGCAAAATATAAGGCTAAAGAAGAAAGGTCCTGCCCATACCCCGATTGTATTAACATAGAGGAAACTATAGAACATTTTTTTCTACATTGCTCATATGCTAGAAATTTATGGATTTATCTAGCAGGGAAATTGAATTTGAAATAGTTTTCTTCTTTAACCTATAATATCTTGGCACTAGGTATTTACCCCCCCCCCATTTTGCTCTGCATCATAAAAGTACACTAGCCTTATTTTTTAGCTGTATAAGGTTCTATGTATGGCAGGTGAGATGTCAATAGGTGCTTTACCCAAAGAAAATTGCATTTGATTGTTATAGCCAACTGGAATCTCGAGAACTGTTGAAAATCTATTTGAGGGAAGAACAGTTATTTAATTCAGAAAAAGTTAACAAAAGGTGGAAAGATTTTTCTAGTTTTATTAAGTATAAATGATTGTTGGGGATCAATTGATTACCATAGGATCAAATCTGTTTATGGTACACTCTAATTATGATTTCTTCAGTTTTGTTTTTCTTTATTGGAATGTGGATTTATTAATAAGATCATGAGTTGTAATGTTTTCTGTTGTATTGATTTTGATGTTTATTATTTCAATAAAAACTCCCCTACTCAGTCTGTAAAGGAAGACGCTGTCAAGTGCTAGGATGGCCAGTTCTCCTGAGTCACAGACCAGAATGGATGCAGAGAGAGCTGAGGAGAAGGCCTCCTCCTCTGCTAATATTTCTCTAGAGGCTGAAGAAATATTACAGGATGTGGAAGGTTTTATTCCCACCACAGAAATAGAAGAAGAACATCAGAATGGGCTCAATAATTCAGTTGTGATGAGTGATTGTAAGATATCCCTGTAACCAGATGGAGAAAATAATGGGTCAGCCAATACATCATGGGCACGATTGTTAAAGGTTCAGTTGGAAAATGAGGTACTTCAGATTGAAGGGAAAAAAGCTGATTTGCAAGCAGCTTTGAAGTTATTACAGGATGAGTCTGATTCAGGACAACTGAAAACCACAACTACCACTGGTGTTGGTGATATGTATATCCAGAATGAGACTGCAGCATCAAATCCAGGTACAGTTTATCAAACATCTTCGGATGTTCAGGATGATGCTACTGTGTTTTTTTTAAAGCTGGAAGAAATGGTAGTGAGATTAAAACATGGGATGGGAATATTAAAAATGTCTTTAGGCCTTAAGTATAGCCTTGTACTAGGGAGAAGAAAGAAATTTTAGAACCAAGCTCTTTACGGGTCACCAGAGATATTTAGACAAGTTCAAATGCTGCAGGTCCATGTATTAATGCTGGCACTGAAGCACTTGGAGGTCAGGAGGTACCTGAGGGTGTAATATCTCCTGATGATAGGGAAAAGGAAGATGCAGTGGAAATTTTGGGATCAGCTTTAGCTACCAAACAAATAGCTTTAGCTAAGATGCTAAATGAGGGTTTGCAAGAGACTGTAGATATGAGAACACACAGGGAGAAGAAAAGCTTGAAAGCTGGGATGAGTAATGCCACAACTGTGAATGTGGGAAAACATAACCCAGACTGGACACTCGGGGTTGCTTTAGGAGGGGTGGGCTAGAAATAAGGTCCCAAAGGGCAATGGTACCCAGATCTGGATTGGAATTCCACACCCTTATCACGGGGTAGCCCGGAATGGAAACCTCCACCTCATATGATGCTTCATAATGCAGATCCCTCCATTAATGCTCATACAGATGCAAGACAGTTATTGCAGGACCAATAGGACCCTCTCCCTTCACAGAGTCCTCGGAAAGAGGCCCCATTTGATACTCAAGACAAAGAGAGGAATAAAGAGGAAAGAAAAAAAAAATTCTGATATCTTTTAAACATCTGAGGCAGCACCGCATAGGAATGCAGTCCGCATCAGGTATAAAGGGGGGGCTGGAGATCTGGCCTGACAGATATTATGCGGGAAAGCAACTTTTAAAAGGTTCACTGAAATTAACACCCGCTGAGGTCTTTGCATTCATTAACATTTCTGGTGAAGACAATTTCAATGTCAGCTTTCGATCCCCCCATCTGTTGGAACTTTTGGGGACTTGCTATAATAAGAACAAGTTTTCACCCCTCTGGATCCCCTTCCTGGTTATTCCACTCACTAAACCCCTAACAAAATATGTCACCATAATGTTCCGTAATGCGGGCGTGCATGTGGATATCACCCAGTAGTTAAAACAGCGATGCACTGTACTAAATACCCCAGAAGCAATCCTTGATGCTGAAGATTTCTGGATGGGTGGATGGAAGTGTAAAGTTAAGCTGACTCAGAATGATGATGGTATTGTGCATATTCCCAACTGTTTTTTTCTCGGCAAAGACAGAGACATTTATTTCTATGCTGGGCAACCTAGAGCATGTTACAAATGTGGCTCCAGGACCCATTTGTTATTCTTCTGTGACAAGCCATGATCTGAGATCTGTGGGGAAGATGGACACATTAGCATGCAATGTTCAAACTACGCCAAATGTTCATTATGTGATTTGTCAGGCCATCTCTTTCATGAGTGCCCCTGGGCATCAGGAATAAAACTGACAGAATGGACCCTGACGTCCTCATTCAGAAGGCTCAACAAGCAGCAAGACCCCCACCTCCCAGTCATAACCCTGAAGACCAGCAGCAGGAGTCACAGGCAGTAAATCCACCATTGCCAGACTGCCAGGAGGTTATTCCATCTGAAATCCATCCCCTGGATGCAAGCCCTAAGGGGATAATACAAAACCTGGGTCATGACCATCCTACAGTATGCCTCTCAGATGAAGATATACTTCCAGCTTCATCCTTACCCTGTGATCCCCCTCTTCCCATTGAAAAAAATGAGGTCTTACAAAAAGCCTTGTTAAACCCGATAAGCTATACGGAGGTACCAATGGATGATCTAGGTCAGCAATTCCATCAACTAGGGAGTCATCAACCTCAAGACACAGACTGACATGAAGCAGTTCAACCACTGTAGGAACTTTTAATTTCGGCTCAGAAAATCCTTTTTCTATTTTTAAGACTCAGAATTGGGGGGATATGGATGTGGACAGTGCAGATAATGAGTCTAATCCGGACTCATCGGACTCCTTTAAAAAAGTGGACTATCTTAACTCTGGGAAGAAGAAAAAAGGAAAAAATGAAGTACTGGACACTGTTACCCTTTAAATGCATACAGTAGCTTCTCTGAATGTTTCTAGTGTGTTAAATCACAAGAGAAGTCTGGTCGTGTTTCAGACACTACATGATTATGGTCTTGAGGTTCTGTTTATACAAGAAGTGTGGATGTGCCCAGCTACTCAAATGCAATTATTTAAATCTGAATGGCAGTGGGGACCTTCTTTTTCGTCCTTTGGGTTGGATAGGTCAGATGGGGTTGGGGTTCTCTTTACAGGTTTCACCTTTTCCTTAACAATACTTGCCAATCTCATTCTGGGGAGGGTCCTCATTTTAGACAGTATTTGATTTTCTCAGCCCAGTAAATTTATCAACGTCTATGCCCCCCAATCAAAGGCAGAAAGGGCAAAACTGCTTGAATCCATACAGCCTTTGTTAGTAACTACCAGGATTGTTTACTTAGCAGGAGATTTTAATTGTACCCTGGCCACTAAGACCACCTTCACACAAGGAAAAAAAAAACAATTGTGATTCTAACATGTTGTTTAAATGCGTCACCACTGCTGATTTGGTAAAACAGGAGGTCCCACTTTCACATTTCAGAGCGGCCAGCATATTTCCACTATTGATTTTATCTTTACCAGTAAGCACCATCAGAGCATAAAATTGACTACTAAGCCAGTGGAATTTTCTGATCATTTGCTTTTAGTCGGGTCCTTTTTTGATTCATCCACTCCACAATATCGTACAAATCAATGGAAGCTAAACTCCTCAGTACTCCAAGCCTAGAGGTACAAAACTACGTTAGAGGAATTTTGGTAGCCAGAACTTCAGTTTTAGACCTTTATGATGATCTAAGGGCCTGGTGGTGGGACACTAAGAGATATATGATAGAATTATTTCAAAGATTTGGGAAATGGAGGGCACAAAGCTCCTTCTTCCAATACCTTAAACTACGATCACGTTTACATAGGTTAATGACAATAGCCTATGGCATTAGAGATAACATTTCAGATCAAATTTCCAGTTTGAAAACAGAATTACTTAAATTTCAATATGACATGGCACAATCCATTAAATCCAATTTATTATATTAGACCCAGAAAACCCCACAAATGGTTCCTTTCAAAATGTGTAGAAATAAAAGAGAAGCTACCACTTTTCATGAATTACGTAATGAAAATGATAGTTTGACCTCTGACCTTTCAGAATTATATTAAATTGTAGTAAAACATCTTAAATCCTTCTAAAATCTGGAGCTGCCTAAAACTGATAATATTATACAGTACCTGTCTCAAATTTGAGTGACACTAGATGATCAGAGAGCAAAAGATCTAATTGGGCCAGTGACAGCGGAGTAAGTTTGGCATGCCATCACATTGACTAAAATTGGATCTTCTCCTGGGCTAGATGGACTGCCCTTAGATTTATATCAAACTTTTCTAACTAAGCTGGCACCTTGTTTAGCACCAGTATTTAATTATTTGTTAACACATGATCCGATACCTTCCATTTTCACTAAAGGATTGGTTATTTTTCTTTATAAAATGGGAGCTAGAAATGAGATAAGTAATTGGAGACCAATCACCTTTTAAACACAGATTTCAAAATATTGTCAAATATTTTAAATCTCCGATTAAAAAAATATGCGGCCACAAGGTTACATCATACTCAATTCTGTGGGTTACCTGGGTGAAAATTTCAACAAGACCTTATTCTAATTAGAGAAGTGGTTAACTATTATAATGAACACAGTCATTCTGGATTTTTGATTTCATTAGACCTCAGCAAGGCTTTTGACAGAATAAATAATGAATTTTGTTTCGAACTTTTCATCATTATGGCATCCCAAAGGTATTTGTTTACTGACTAATGATATTATATTCTTCTGGTTCCCTTAGTCCAGTTGTGTTGGGTTAGATAGGACAAGCTATTCGTATTACTGAAAGAGGGCATTGGGGTGCCCCTTGAGCCCCATCCTGTACATCTTTTCTTTGGAACCCCGATCCAAAGTATTATACATAATAATTCCATTATAGGAGTACGTGGGTCACAGCCAGACGATGAGTTGAGGATCTTGGCTTATGCTGACAATATCTGTTTATTTGCCGACTCAAGAGTCAGCATATCAACAATGCTTTCAGAAGTTGGCTCATATTCGGCCATCTCTGGGGCTAAATTGAATCACCAAAAAGGTGTAGGGTTTGGTTTAGGATTAGAAAATCAGACAGTGGTCCCAATTGATAACAGTAAAATGGTAATTACTCCGATAAAAATTTTAGGACTGTACTTCTCAGGGTTTGATATGGGTACTTATACCTGGGAATCTACCCTCTCTGTTTGTGAATGTATGGTAAATAGACAGAAGGGGTGGAAGTTATCAAAATTAAAACGGGTGGCAATTTCTCATCCCTGGGCTATTATTTACAGGGATGATCTTTCCCTTATTTAGCTTTTGTTTACCGGGTAAGTACACTAGACAAGTATTATGCCTATTTTCAGTGCAGAGACAAAAATCTATAGCCTTTTTTTTCAACTTTTGTGGGGAAGTCGGTTGAACCCCATTAAAAGAATATACACATATTTACAGAAGGAAAAGGGTGGGTTAGGGATGGTGGACCCTGTAGTTTTTTTTCATGCTCTTTTTTTCTCACAGAATTTTAAACTAGCCCTTCAGTCATCCACAACTGTAACAAATAAATGGTTGCTAAACAGTCTTGTAGTTTTTTTCCAGGTTTGGACTGGTGAAATTCCTTGGCAATCCAAATATTGAACTTTCCCGCCCTCTATTAAAGGCGCAATTCGGAAACTTAGGAAGTGGCATTTAGACAAGGATACTGTAGTTAAATTGTCTTGTTCCCAGTTATACTTGAAAACAATGTCAAAACGTTTTTTGGCAAATCTGGTCTTTAAACACTGCCCTGAAGCTGATAATGTGAAGGTGTTACATCTACTAAATACAAAACGTATCCCTATGAAAATGTGGGAAATTGTTTAGTTGAGCACATATGGTAGGCTACAGATCAGAGGGAATAATAAGCATAAAGCTCTGGAGGAAAGATATTGTCCTTTCTCAGACTGTATATATAGCAGTGGTGGAAGATAGTACTAATTTTTTAAATTCTTGCACATATTTTAGCAATTTATGGATTTATTTAGCTAAGGCAGAGGGATTACAATGGCTGGCTAATGTATCTTATGAAAGCATAACATTTGGAATATACCCAGTTAGTATGAGGAATTATGATATTAGTTCCTTACACGTGTTTTTTGCTGTTCTAAACTTTTACTTGTGGCATGCTAGATGCCAGTGGATTCTTCAGCAAATTTGGTTTTATATGATACCTTCAGATTATTTGTGAAAATGGTATACATGATATTTATGACTATGAATTATGTCACAATCCTAGATCAAAAGTTTTTATGTGGTGGAAAGGGTTTGCAGCATTTATAAAATTCAAATACATTCTTTAGGGTAAGTGGGGTTTTTAGATTGGTGGGAAAGATTCACTGTGGGGATTGAAGGTTTTGTTTGATGTTGGTGGGTTTGTTTGTTTGCATCTTAATTGGGTTTCAGGAAAATGATTGTATTTGGTTTACACTGTGGCCCGGATATTCAGACTGCACCAGGCTGTGGTGCAAGCCTGGGTGCAGCGCAACTTGGCCGCATAGGGGCATTAACAGGGTGATATTCAAAGGGGCTGTACCATGGCACAGCATCTCTGAATCTCGTACCCTGGCCACCCACAGTGCTCATGGTGCAGTGGCACTGCACCAGCACAAGTGGCCAGAGTGGAGCAGGGGGATGTGCTAGTGCATGTTCCGTTGCGCCATGCACAACAACTGTGATATTCAAAAGTGCACATGCAAATGGGGCCATAATGTATGCAAGGTACAAATGGGTCCATTTGCATGTCATTGTGGCCCCATTTGCATGCAGGTGCACCAATCCCCGGTGACTTGCGCCTGGTGCCCTGCCAGGCAACAGCCGTCGGGGACGGCCGCCCCCTGCATAGCGCGGCAATGCCCTCCTCTGCCTGATCGCGGGCATATGTAGATTTAAAAATTATCCCATATCCCTGGTGGTCCAGTGGACCACTTGCAGCCTGATCACAGGCTTATGTTAAAATAGAAACGTCCCATATCCCTGGTGGTCCAGTGGACCGCCTGCAGCCTGATCGCGAGCATATGTTAATATAAAAACTTCCAATATCCCTGGTGGTCCAGTGGACTGCTGCACACCCGATCACAGGCTTAAGCATAAGAAACAATCATCCTATATCCATGGTGGTCCAGTGGACTGCTCGCAGCCTGATTGCGGGCTTCAGTATGAAAACAATATGTCCAATATCCCTGTTGGTCTAGCGGTACCTCCCCACCCACCCACTGGGACCACCCCGCTCCCCCCCCATCAGCAGTGGGGGCAGCACCCCACCCGCCTGCTGCCCCACCACCCACTGACTGACACTGTCACGATCGCTATATGCCCATTGGTCCACAGCGTAGGCCAATGTGTGCAGCAAGTGCTGTACTACACAGTCCAGAGCTGGACTGGCAATGCTGATATGGGCTGCGCTCAATGCCCAGCCAGGACCAATGGACGACAGCCCCATAGTATGGTGTCAGTCAGTGGGAGGTGGGTGGCAGGCAGGTGGGGTGCTGCGCCTGCTGCTGACCTGGGGGAGCGGGGTGGTGGGGCTCAGTGGGGGGGGGGAGGTACCGCTGGATCACCAGGGATATTGGATGTATTATTTTCATACTGAAGCCCGTGATCAGGCTGCGAGCGGTCCACTGGACCACCAGGGATATAGGATGATTGTTTCTTATGCTTAAGCCCATGATTGGACTGCAGGCAGTCCACTGGACCACCAGGGATATGGGACATCTTTATTTTAACATAAGCCCGTGATTGGGCTGCAAGCGGTCCACTGGACCACCAGGGATTTAGGACTGCTTTTAGATCAACAGATGCCCGTGATGGGGTGTGGGGGGGTGCTGCCATGAAGGTGCAGCCGGAGCTCAGGTGGCCCACAGGTGGCAGCTGCCGTGTTGCGCTTTGCAATACGGCAGCTCATCTCTATGTGGCCAGCTGTTGTTCCTCTTTTTTTTGGCTCTCCTGTGTGTAGCGCAAGTAGGGGTTGCGCATGCATGGACTCAGCACATCCCGGGCTGAATATCGGGATGTGCAGTGTATGCATGGGCACGCCCTCCCACCTGCACTGCATACATTACTGATGCGCTCCGGTGCATCAGGATTTGTGCCAGGCACAATCCCCGTTTGAATATCATGCCGGGGTGCATCAGTGGGTTGCGCATGGCACATCACTGTTGCGCCATGCATAACCCTTCTGAATATCCGGGCCTGTGTGTTTTGATCATGTGTTTCAATAAAATATTCTCCTACTCTTTTCGAGAAGTGCCATGGGATCTTTAACATCCACCTGAACTACCACCAATCCAGGCAGATGGGACTTTAGTTTAATGTCTCATCCCAAAGACAGCACCTCCAAAGTGCAGCATTCCCCCCATGCTGCACTACAGTGTCAGTATTGGGATATTATCCCAAGTGCCAGATGTGGAACCTGAACCCATAGCCCTCTGATCTCCCGGCCTCAGAGGCAAGTGTGCTATCTGCTGAGCTACTGACAGTGACACCATTTCATTTGTAATCTTTTGTATCTCTTTGCTTCTTTTCCTCCACTTTTCTCCTGGCTGCTTATCATCTTCCTCTTGAAATCCTTACTTCACTTCTTTCTTGTCCTGCTTAGTCTGCTGTATATTACTTGCTTGTTTGATCCAGTTTCTTAACAACTCATTAGTTTTTCCAGTTTATCTCTTGATTTCTGCGAAACCCACGACAATAGATTGTGTTTACAAACGATTCTACTATTGTAGGTAATTGTGTCTTTTCATTATTATTCTTCTTTGTCCCTACTGTATATCTGACACTGATTTCTTTGCATTATTAGTCTTTTTCCTATTCCCGTCCTCCATAGATTGCCACAGATGAGGCACATCTGGTGGCGCACCAGATGGAGGGGTCCATGTTAAGATGCTAAATATATGGAGAAATAAAATGATCAGAATCATACAGAAAGGATTTATAAACCTTGCTGTTTTTCATTTGATCTTGTTCAGAGGTCTGTGGTTTTGTTTCCGTGTAAGTTTAATATTACTGTCATGTGCTTTTTTCAGCTTTCTTAAAGTATGAATTAATTGGGGGGGGGGAGGCATTTTGCACTTCTATCTCTTTCCCTTTATTTTTTCAGAATTAACCTGTTCTTCTTGTAGGGACTCAAAGAGAAATTTTCTGTTTAACTTGTTGACTTTTTGTATATTCCCTATTGTCCCTTTTTACTCTCTGAACCCTCTAGCTTTTTTATTTGTGCCAATAGATGGTTTCCTTCCCGAATTCTGCCTCCATTCTCTCTGTGTGCATTTGTTTGACTCACTTCAATACTGCCTGTGCCAGACTGCATTTGTTCTTTGATCAGTTCTGGCCCAGACAGAATAAAATAATTAGCAATTGGTTTATTCTTTTCTATCAGTTTTTTTTCTGGGGTTTAATCATTTTTTTTAATTAACTTGGTTTGAGCTCTAGTAGTTATTTTTCTTGATCTCATACTTGAGCTATAGGAGTTCATAGCAGCCCTTGTTTATATAACTCACTTATTATCTTTTTAGAAGAAAATAGAGAGGACCGTGAATGTAATAATAATTGGTATGATTGGTATTATTCCCTTTAATAGGAGGCACAATACCTTTACCAAAAGATTATCAGGATTTTCAACTATCCCTTTTTCAAATAATTGTTCACCTAAAGGAGCACATAAACATTCACAAATCAAAAACAAAGTGACAGAGTGCAAAGAAGGAAAGGAAGTATTTTTTTGCCTCCTTTAGGCTTGTTGATCCAAACAGTACTCCTCTATAAAGTGCTTCATACACACTATTTACTTTTCTCCGTACTTTCTGGATACAGTTTTTTTTTCTTTTTCCAATTGTTCCTGTAAATTTTCCTCCCAAATTCCAATCTTAACTTGTGCCTTATTTCACTTCCCACAGTCCATCATATTTATCACAGTACAGTCCACTCAATGTTCTTAATGTCCTTGTGGTCGATTCTTGTGATCTGCACTGCTCTGCTTTGCTGCACTTTTATTCTTGTCTCAGTAATACGGACCCTCTTACATGACAGGACGTCTAACTCCACTGATAATTTCCCAAATGTAGTTAATGAGATCTTTTTCTCTGTGGAGACTTTTCGGTCCAACCACCTATTCCACAGAGAAAATGGCGAATCTCAGTACAGTTTACCTGGGATGAGACAGGCAGAGTTCCTGGCTATTGGCTGACTCCTTGGCAGACCCCCAGTAATGTCCTTTGTGCTTGGTCCTTTGCGTGATGGGCTGCAGTGTAGCGGGCCACTCAGTAGGTTGCTGTTTTATAGAGCTGACACCTGTCCCAGGCTGATGTGCAGGCAGCAACCAATTGGTGCATTTCTTCAGTAGAGGTGTTATTTCAGCAACTCTGAACTCTGATTGACGGCTTTTCCAACCAGGAAGCAACAGTTCTTAGAGTGTTGTGGTTGGTCTGACTGTTAAGCTGTAGAGCGGGAAGAGGACAATCCAAGCCAAATTTGTCTCTCTCAACCCCTCTGCAACAATAGTGATGATCGTAGCAACGAGTGCCAGCAACTTTCAGCAGGCACTGGAGGAGAGCAGGTGGGAGTGCACTTTAAATCCCCCTTGCCTGTCTCAGGCTGACATGTAGGCAGCATCTGATTGGTGCATTTCTTCAGGAGAGGTGTGGCTTCAGCAACCCTGACCTCTGACTGTCTGTCTTCACCAACCAGGAAGCAGAAGCCCTCAGAGTGCTGTGGTCGGTCAGGCATTCAGATGCAGTGTGGTGGGAAGGCTATCCTGGTCAACTTACCCTCTCTCAACCCATCTGCAGCAACAGCAATGACCATGGCAGAAAATGCCACCAACAAGTTACAGCAGGTACTATCATCATGTAATCTTGAGATACATTATGAAACAGTGCCAAATGAAAATAAACTGTGCTAGCTGCTAAGAAGATTTTATGCCGATGTGGGAACAACAGAAAGGGCACATAACTCCATTTCAAATTACAGAAGCCTGTGATCTAAGTTAAAAAGATGCATGAACTCCCCACTGATTGCTAGACAGGAAAATCTGTTCTCCAGCACTGTATTTAAGCCTGCTAACAGTGTCTATCTTTCAGTGGTGAAATTCTAGAGATGCCGGCCTAAAGATAAAACTGAACATCGCCCTGCTCTGTCAGATTCTGCTTTAGAGAGTGATGAAAATTATGGAGAATACATCACTATGGCATTTAATGAATCATTACAAATCACAATGACCTCTTAGAAATAAACTGTGAGCAGCACAGGGGATTCATCTATGCCCTACCAGAAGACCCTATGTGTCCTGTCAAATCCTTCCAAAATTATCTAAGCAAACTTCCCAAAGATGCACTAACAGTGTACCTACACCACCAGAGGCAGCCTCAGCAAATCCTGGATAAGATGGACACCTGGTGCACTCTGGACCCCCTCAGAGTGAACTTTCATGCAAGCTTGATGTTCTGAATTTCTTCTAAAGCCAGCCTACTGCATTGCTGCACAAATCATTCATCGCAAGTAACGGCCATGAGGCTGCTGACTGGAGCGGGTCTTACGCCAAGGGAAGTTATGGCTGTTACAGTGCACTGCAGCAAGATCAGCCTCCAGTCCTACTGGGCCACATCCTCATCTGACCAAAAAACTGGAGCCGAATCGTGTCAACTGGACAGCTGCTTGAGGAACGTGTCCAGTCATCATGTGGACTGTGAAGGATCTCTGTAATGGAAGGCCTCAGCAACCAAAACAGTGGAGGAGTGCCTCTTGCTGGAGAAATGCAAATTTGCTGCAACATATCAAATTCAAGCAGCCCAATCCACCTTGTTAACTGCACTAGTAGAGGCTTAGTCCATTTTCTTAACTACAGTGTCAGCATCTCGGGTTTTTTTTCCAAATGAAATGTGCACATCGACAAATATAGAACTGAACTAACCTTGACCTCAGTGATGGGACTAAAAGTGCTCCTCGAGGTAATTCTTGTTTTTTTGTTTTGTGCCCCCCCTCCCCACACACACCATTTGGGACTATTTTTCCACATTGGTGTAGAAACATAGAATTTGTCAGCAGAAAAGGACAACTTGGCTCACCCAGTCTGTCCAGATGACCCCTGCCTAGTTTGTCTCCACAGACCCCTATAGCTTCATCACATGACCTCTAGTCCTGGTGGTGTTACTCCTTTGAAAGAGACTCCCCTCCTCTATCCTATTTATCCCATGAGGTACTTGTAGGTCTCTATCATTTTGCCTCTTGCTTTTATCATGTCCCCTCTTGCTTTCCTTTCTTTCAGGGTATTCATGTTGAGATCCCACAGTCTCTCCTCATAGGGCTTTTGGTGCAACCCTGTACCATTTTAGTTGCCCTCCTCTGGAGTTATACCACCTGTCAGTGTCCTTTCTCAGGTGCGGCCTCCAGAGCTGGACACAATACAGTCCTTTTATGACTCTCTCCTCTGAAAATAGACTAGTGTCCACCTCCTTCCCTCTAAGGATCTGGTTTCTCTTTTTGTGGCCCTCCCCTTCTCCTTCCTCTGGGAACATTGAACAAAAGTATTTGTTCAGGATGTTTGCCTTTCCCTGGTCCCCCTGTATGCAGTCCCTCCCTCCCTTCTGTTTTTTAACCTTATGATCCCACCCTGGTCTTCCTCTTTTCACTTACATGCCTAAAAAATGTCTTGTCTCCCTACATTATTGCCTGGGCTATTCTCTCTTCAGTTTGCACCTTCCTGCTCCTTTCTACTCTCCCTGTTTCCCTCAATTCCCCCTGATACACATCCCTATCCTCCTCCTCCCTCTGTATCTCCTTACACCTTCTCAATACTACCCTTTTAGCCTTTACTTTTTCTGCCACCTTTTTTGAGAACCATGTTGGTCTCTTTTTAATCATGCTTTTACTCACTTTCTTGACACAGAAGTTTGATGCCTTCACTATGGGCCTTTTTATCTTCGCCTACTGTTCCTCCACCCCTCCCAGGTCATCCTCCTTGCTAGGTCATCCCTGAGGCATTCACCCATCATTTTATAATTTGCCCTCCTGAATTTCAGGACCCTCACCTCTGTGTGGTAAGATTCCACAGCTGTCCTTATGTTAAGTCACACTGTACGGTGATTGCTATTCCCCAGGTGGCCTCCCACTTTGACATCTGCTACACTGTCCTTATTACTGATGTAAGCCCCCCCAAATGGGTTTACCTTTGTAGTGCTGTGGTCACCCCTTGATCCCTTGGTAGTGCCCCGGCAGTGGCTGTGGGTGGGCTCTGGACCCATCAGTCCTTCACTTGCCTCCGTGGCTGCAAACTGCCTGGCTCTATATCTCGATCCCCTATGAAGATGGGGGCTAAGCTTCAGTAATGTATTTGTACCCCCGGATGCTGGGGAGTTTTGTTTTGAGGTCCCAGACGTGGCATGAGCCCCATACTAAAATGTAAACATAAGACATGGCAGCCTGGGCTCCTCTGAGCATGCACAGCCTTCAAGAGGCAGATTTAAAAGAGCCACGGTTCCCTTGGTTGTGTGGGCAACTCGCTCACTAAAAACTAATGTTCCTGGCACCTGAGAAGGAACAGGAGCCAAAGACCAAGTGAAATAGTCACTAGAGAGTCTCCGGTATAAAGGGAAACGGTTTGAAATTCTTTTAAGGGCTCCAGTGTTAATAGTTAAAGACTGCATTGTTTTGGGATTAATGTACTCCAAAATGGCAGCCCCATAAGACTACAGAACACAGTGGGCTGCAGGTTAAAGGCTAAAGGGCACTGGAAAGCCCAGGACTGTTACATCCAATCAGAGGAGAGCTGGAGAGAGAGCGACTATAAATCGGATTGGCAGCCCACCAAAACAGGTGTCTAGCCCAAGGGGGAGTGCAAGTACAGCTGGGTGGGCTTCACAGTCCCATAACTGTGCTCAGGCCCCAAATCTTAAAGGATCAACATACACTAAAAACTACAGTATAAAGTAAGCACAGAGTTTGCAGTAGGAAGCAATAGGTTTTGGAAGTGGCTGCAGATGACCCAGAGCCAGAGTTTCTGCAGAGAGAGAAAAGTGAGCTGAAAGCTGTAAAAGGAGCTGAGAGGCTTGTTCAGTGCTGTTTGAATTTGTAACTGAGAGACATGTTCAAAACTGTTTGAATTTGGAACTGAGAGACTTGCCCAATGCTGTTTGACTTTGGAGTCAAGAGACTGTTAAAGTCTGACTGAATTTTCCAGCTGAAGCAACCCGTGCATCAGAGACTGAGAGTTCCTTCCTTGGAGTATTTTGTGAGTGCATCTTCCAACAAGGGGGAGAGTAAAAGAGGGCTGGTTTCCAGTAACCAGGGCCCCTGGTGTTCTGCAGCAGAATTTTCTGATTTCTGCGGCAGGGTTCCTTGACTTCTGCTGTAGCATTTTCTGATTTCTGCGGTATGATTTATTCATTTCTCTGGCAGATTGCAGTTCTGTCATTGGCTAAATATGATGTGATGTCAGCGATGACATCATGTGCTGAGCATAGAGGAGGGGCTTCAGGATAAACAAGGTGGGAAAGAAAGCCTGACTCTATGGAAAAACAGTATATTTATACGAAAATTCACCAAAAACAATGAATTCTGCGGCACTATATATATTCTGCGGCACGATGCAAATTCTGCGACAAATTCCGCAACTGCAGAACCGTAGAATTCTAGGGGGCCTTGCCAGTAACTAAGAGAAAGACAGTCTGCAGTGGAAAAGGACAAGAAGTGTGAAAGGACTGTATAAAGAGGCTGAAGGAAAACCCACAAATAGCTTGCCTTTGCAGAGAGTGCCCCGGAAGGGTCTAGGGAACCAAGTTTCAGGAATCCCATGACTGAAGAAAGGAGAGAGGACCTGCAGCATTGGATGACGAGAGGCCTGCCTGAGTGGAGTCAGTCCATAAAGGCCAGCGGGTAAAGCTGAAAAGGCCAGGCAGGTGAAGATCATCTGTTTCCATTTCTTCAGTGTTCCAGTAAAGGTGCTGCATCATCCAGGAACCTTCATGGTATTGTGTGTCTGTGAGAGAACAGCAATTCAGTCAGCTGCAATGCCCCTGTGTGGACTGAAAAACTGTGAGTACCCTGAGCTGTGGCTTTGGGAACTTTCATTAGCTAGCTAGTTCGAGTGTAAGGGACAACCCTTCAAAAGAACTTTGTGGAATCCCAAATTTGAACAAAGTTAAAGTCAAGTGTTGAAAGTGTTTAAAAGTTAACTGGGACCCCACTGTGAGATCTCAGGCCTCATCAGCCGATGAGGTGGGGTAACCACCACAACAGGAACATTTTAGGGTGCACCGTAAGGTGGGAGGCAAAAGAACTCTGTGGGGTTGTTTTGAAAGTGTATGAAAAGGTTGTGTTGCTATTTACCTCCTTTATCCCTTTCCCCAAGTAAACCAAAACAGTAGTTGCATGTTAATTCTTGTGGCTGTAAATTTGTGTACTCCAGTTACTGTGTGCGTGGGAATTGTTACAGTATGGGGAAGTGTACTAGGAGGCAGATATTGATATTTCCTGGGAGGTGGTAACCTTCAAATTGTCCACAGATATTCCCTGCCACTGCCCCAGGTGGAGGCACCTCACCAAATTACTGTCCAGTTACAGAACCCAGGCTGGGCCCCTCAAGTGTACTAGGCAGATCTGAGGGCCAAGGTGAGTCAAAGGGCTGTTTACACTGAGTACCAGGTCTAGTATTGCCCCATCATGAGTGGGTTCACTGACTAGTTGCTAGACAAATGCCCTCTGCAGGGAGTCCAGGATGCCCATACTTCTATGAAGCCGCAGCTGGGAGGTTCCAATCTACATCCAGCAGATTGAAGTCCCCCACCAGCAGCACCTCCTTCTTAACTGCAATCTTGTCAGTGGCTTTCACCAGTACCTTAGCTAATTCCTGCCCCTGTGCTGGAGGTGTGTAGATCAAGCCAGTGTAAATAGAATTTCCCTTCCTTGTCTCTAGGAAGGCTCACAGCACCTCTGCTTCCCTCTGTATTCCCTGTATCTCTTTTGCTTTTACGCCTTCCCTCCCATGAAGTATACACACCCACCTTCATTTCTTTCCCATCCCCTCCCTCCTGAACAGAGTTCAGCCTGGTATGACCATGTCCCAGTCATTGTTTTCAGTGTACCATGATTTGGTAATGGCCACAATATCCAGGTTGGCCTCTACCATTACGGCCTCTAGGTCTGGAATCATATTCCCTAGACTTCTAGTATTCACACATATGGACTTCCAGATTTTGTTACCACTATGCTTGGTACCCTACTTCTTTCATTTTTCCCCTCTCTCCTGCTTCCCTCTCTTTTTAATGCTTCCATTCCCATCCCCCTTAATTTCTACCACCCTGCTGCCTTTACCAATGTCCACCCTGAGGGACTCCACAACAGTTAAATTTGAGAAGCTGGTAGTTCTGCCATTGACCCTAGATGCAGTTAGTGAGTGTGAAAATAATGGTTGCTGTTTGAAATCTCTAAGTTCTGAAGCTTATTCTAGATGCACTGCACTATGGCTGGTTGGACTCATTTTACCAGTGCATTGTGCTCTCAAAATGTACAGCTCTCAGCCATTCAGGATGCAATATTTTCCCTACCCATTTTATATTGTAATGTGGCCAGCAGCCATTTGTGTTTTGTGTTTGTGGACCTGTTAGGGCACTGCATTTTGCTGCCCTCTACAAGCTACATTACCTGTAACTATGCCTTAGATACTCAAAGTGTGCTCTGCGCTGTTCCAGAAAT
Source organism: Neoceratodus forsteri (assembly GCA_016271365.2). Taxonomy (NCBI): domain Eukaryota; kingdom Metazoa; phylum Chordata; order Ceratodontiformes; family Ceratodontidae; genus Neoceratodus; species Neoceratodus forsteri. The sequence goes on from CM057449.1 coordinate 745,740,122, forward strand.
AGCACACCTTGCACTACCCACTACACTTTGTTTAGGGGGCTTTGCATGATTCAAACCCAATGTTATAATATGAGACTGGTCGCCTTTAAAAGAGACTTGTGCTGTACATCTGATCCAGTATACTGCAGGCTGAGAGTAACAAAACACAGACATGTGTTTTGTCCTGTCGGGAGTCCTCAGTGTACTGCAGTGATTGTCTCAGCCTGGTATCAAGTCAGAATCAACCCCAAGGCAATGGATATTTAGAACCCTCAAGCACTTTTATTCCAAAGTACTTTTACTTTTTACTGAAGTTATTTATCCATAAAAACTTTTGTGAAAAATAATATCAGCACCTCTGCAAATCATCTGAAAAGATGGTGCTTTCTTTAAAAGTTTCCAGTCTATTGTCACAGCATGATCTCAGTCTGACGTGTATTTCTAAATGATACTAGCTAGATTGTGCTTTAAAGATACATGTCAGAGGATCCTTAACTGACTTAGGGAATCAATATCAAGATACGTGAAAGCTAAAATTGTTCTTTCCTAATCTGTCTTTTTAAACGCAGCATGTCATGTTTTGTACTTAGGGACAGGACAAACTAATTATAAATCACTGTAGCAGTGAAATCGATGTAGAAGATTGTCTTACTGTACCAGTGAAATCAAATCAGATACAGCTGTGCTGTATATTACCAGCCAAGGGCAGAAAATCAAGAATTGAATTAAAATGAGTTTCTTCGTTGAAGTGTCACAGTTGTCTTAATCTTACCAGTTATGTATTTGATGGTGGGACAAAGGTTGTACTGTCATTTAGAGGGGAACTTCCCTCTACAAGCCCCACACATCTTGTAAGCCTACTCCAGGAGGGGGTGGGAGCCAACACAGTGGGGGGATTCAAAAGTGCATGGGATAGGCATGAGGGAACTCTAGAGGAGGGAAAAAGAGGCTAATGATGGTGACCAAGTAGGGTCAGCAGCCGCTGATACAGGTAGGGAAAACGAGCAGACTGGATGGGTCTAGTGGTCCTTATCTGCTGTCAATTTCTATGTTTCAGTGCTTCCCTGCATAGCACTTGAACTAACCAGCTAGGCCAGCCACCTTCAAAACAGGACTAGCATTGTCACTCAGCCAGGTCTCCATAATACAGTTGGCAATAAAGAGTTGTCCCATGACTGGGTGTGCTAAAAGAGGAGTTCAGAACCACAGTACAAAAACTTCAGCACCACCCATCATCATTATAGCATAAATCACAGACCAAATTTAGTCAAATAAAGTATAGTTTATTTATGAGACTGTCAAGACCTCTTACCAGAAACGGAGAACATGAGTGGGACCCCTCAGACCTCTGGGTCCCACTGCCCCCGATTTTACAATCTCAGGCACAGTTATGACAGTTTACACGCTTTACAGCAGCTTACACCAAATCTCAGGCGCACGTTCCATTCAGCTTGCAGCAAATGACGCAAGATAAACCTCAAAACAAGATGGTCTGGTTTGCATCAATTGCTGCAAGGGATAGCAATTCCCTTTAGATTACCACAAGGCCAGTGTGCCATATTTCTGGTACACCTGGGGTTTGTGGCAATCTCAAACATTTGAAAATCTGGCCCCAAGTCTCTAGTGTTGGACTGAATCTGTAATTATGTGACTCAGATGTAAGAGTGCTTTTCACTGAGCACCAGTGTTACACATTAGGGAGTATACTACAAGATCTTTGATCCATTATACATTGGAAGGACACTAGGAAACGGGATAATGTTCACTTTTATATACTTAGTAAAAAATGCTGGTTCCTTTCCATTAGAGCATTGATGATACTTTGATAATATGATGCTATCTCACTTGTGTAAAATAATTTCAGCACTGTTTATAAAGGGGAGGATTTGTGCACTCCAGGATAGCCTTAATGTAGTTAGGCGATGTAACAAGTTTCCAAATGGGTCTCGGGGACAGTACAGCTGCGGGGTTTAAAAGCTGCTTTGCATACCAATTTAAAGTTTCTAAATGCTAGGTTGCATTCACAATGAATGCACAGTTACAATGTATGAAAAATAGTGTTCCTACATTCTAGGATGCAATTACAATAAACTCAGAGCATCAGCTTTTGAACATTTCCTTTAATGTGCAAGTTTGGCTGATCAGGCAAATGCAATGGTACAGTTAATGCTCACTAGTCTTGTGACTTGGATTTGGAAATAAAATGGAATTGCTGAGGAAGGAGCAACTCTCCTCCTCCTTTGCTGCTTATAGAAACATAGAATCTGTCAGCAGAAAAGTTGCGCTTGGCCCACCCAATATGCCTAGATGGTTCCTGACTAGTCTGTCTCCATTGACCCTAACTGGTCTATGGTGAACCCTCCTTACCCTATCTATTTACTAATATTCCCCTATATCTATCCCATGCATGCTTGAAGCCCCCTACTGTCTTCACCTCCACCACTTCTGCTGGCAGTTTGTTCCAGGTGTGCACCACTCTTTCAGTGAAGTAGTACTGCCTTACATCTTAAACTTACCCCCTTCAGCTTCATCACATGCCCTCTTGTCCTGGTGCTCTTTCTCATTTGAAAGAGACTCCCCTCCTGCACCCTGGTCACCACAGTGAGGTACTGGTAGGTCACTATCATGTCCCCTCTTGCTGTCCTCTCTTCCAGGGTGTATATGTTGAGATCCCTCAGTCTCTGTTCATTTGGCTTTTGATGCCACCTCTGCACCATTATAGTTATCCTCCTATGGACTGCCTCATTCCTATGTCCTTTCTGAGGTGTGACCTCCAGATCAAGATAGAAAACTCCAAGTAGAGTCTCACAAGCTTACCTGACACCATCGTGCAGTGGAGACATGCTTTGAGGGACTGCCAGTGAACATTTATAGTGCATCTGTGTGCCAACACACACAATTGCACTAGCATCATTGCATATTGGAGCTCCATGATAAAATTGGAGGAATCCCCCCCCCTTGTTCAGGATGAAGTTTGAGGTACCCACCCACACTCCAGATCCAGACCCTGTCAGGAAAATGGCAGTTCTCAGGGGCCATACCACAGAAGCAAGCCACTGGAGAACAGGGTAATTAACTTGCCCAGGATCACACAGTATGCAAGTGGAGATTGTGGGGATCAAGCCCAGGTCTCCTGGATGTACCAAGCTCATTTACAGCTCATTTCTCTAACCTCTAGGCTATACTGCCTGCCCATTATAGACTAGCAGCAGTGCTGTCTGTTCTAGCAAACCTATTAAAGCATTAGGTTTATTCTCAACTTCATAATTATTTAAAAAATGTATTCCTTATTTACTCCTCACTAATCAAGCTTTTGAACTAGATATAGTACTATATGAGCATTGCACTCACATTTATTTTTTAATTTTTTAATTTTTTTTGAAACAATGGAAGATATCTCGGTTTACACCTCGACTTCCCTTTGTGGAGAATTTTTTCAAAGGCTATTTGCCACTTTGGCTCAGTTGTTGGGTGGGCAGATTATTTGTGCTGGTGACTGGAACTGTGTGGAGAATATAAAGTTGGACTGAACCCCAGTTCCTCGTAGGGGGGACAGGGCCTGTTCTAAGCTGTTAATAACCTTAGTAGCGGAAGAGGGCCTGATAGACCCATGGCATTTACACAAGCACACCACTAAAGAATATACCTTTTATTCCTCGGCCTCCAACTCTTATTCTTTGTTGGATAGGTTTTATACTGAGAAAAAATTGGAGTATACCTATACTGAAATGTGCATGCATGTTATTTTGGTTTCAGATCATGCTTTACTTTCTGGGATGATTGAGTTGGAACCTTCGGGGGAGACGCCTATGGAGGTTGAATGCCAGGCTGCTTCATGAGGATATTTTTGTCACCACTATCAGATATGTAATTTGGACTTATCAGGATAAGAACCAGGAGAGGGATATGCCTTTAAAATACATTTGGGATGGGCTTAAAGCTGTACTGAGGGGTCATATGAGTTCCTATGCAACTTTTAAAAAATTTCAACATTGGGAACAATGTAATGCAGAGAATAAACTAGTGCAATCTGAGGCTAGTCATAAACGGTCCAGAGACCCTGCGCTCTTACCACAGTTACAGCAGGCCAGGGATGAGCTTAATCAACTAGCCTTCAGAAAAGTGGAAAAGTCCCTCAGCTTCACTGACCAAAAATATTATGAATGGGACAATAAAGAGGGCAGGCTCTTAGCCCTCCAGCTACAGAAACAGGAAGCAAATAGATATGTACTTAAAATTGTCTCAGATCATCCCCACATAATTCCTTTATAGATCCAATGCAAATAGTGAAAGAATTCCAAGACTATTATACTCAATTATATGCTAAAGAATGGAGTCTAAATCATAAAGTTCAGATAGACAATTTTCTACATGGGGTTACGCTTCCCACCTTAATGTCTGAACAGAGGGACAGCTTGGAGGCTCCCTTCACAGAAGAAGAAATTATGACTGTTATCAATTCCTTGAATGCAGGGAAAGCTCCTGGTCTGGATGGCTTTATAGCTGAATTTTATAAAAAGTTTGCTTCTTACTTGGCCCCAGTACTAACCAAAGTCTGCAATTCCACCCAGGAGACTGGAGCCTTACCTGGCTCCTGGGGAGAGGTGATAATTACTGTCTTACCAAAGTCAGGGAAGGACCGCATGAAATGTGTTAATGTCCACCCCATTTCCCTTTTAAACCAAGATTTTTAAATCTTTACCAAGGTCATAGGGATTAGGCTACAGCGGGTTATTCCTTCCCTAATTCATTCAGATCAAACTGGTTTTATTCCAGGGTGGCACATCCAGGATAACATTCGGCGATTACTGGATGTCTTCTCTGCCTCCCAATTAATACCCCCAGGCACTCCTAGAACTGTCAATCGATCAATGCTGAAAAGATGTTCGCCTGCCTTGACTGGATATTTCTAGATGTTACTTTACTTAAGTTTCAATTTGGAGTGACGTTTTGCAGCTGGATCTGAAACCTGTATGACAAGCCACAAGCCTGAGTATGGCTCAATGGTATTCTGTCCCCTGATCTCCTCGTAGAATATGACACTAGGCAGGGGTGTCCTCTTTCTCCCTTCCTTTTCACTCTTAGCCTAGAACCACTGGCATCCAGCAGCATATAACCTTATTGTTTTATCTTAGTTTAGCCTATAAAGTTTTTATGCCAGACACAGTGATTGATGCCTTTGTTTTTTAACAATTAATAAGTATCATTTGGTTTGTATTTTGTGTTGTTTGGGCACTTTCTTACCGCACGTGTGGTTCCTAAATTTAAATTTTGCTCGCCGTCTCTCTCTCTGTCTCACCAAAGTGGCTCCCTCCTTCCAAACGAGGACTGCATGGTTCTGCCCACCGATAGCTTGATCCACCTCATGGGATCCATGGTGAGTGGAGACTGCCTGCTCTTTTTTGTGACTCTTCCCTCGCAGCTCGCATGCGTCCATCAGATGTGGTTCTCCCCTCCAAGCGGAGACTGCATGGCACCGCATTCTACTTGGACTGTGCTACACCCCATCTAGTGGGGTAGCATGCCACAGAGTGCCTTCCTTCTTAGGGAGTGATTCAGGCCCCTAACATAGCGGCCAATTTCTTCACTCATGCACTCCTTGTTCCCCTCTTCCCCCTTCCTCAAGACCCCTTCCTACAGTGGCCTGGTGGGTGGTAGCGATTCTCCCACTTCAGCGAGCTGAAATCAGCCACAGTCTGCTGTTCCAAGTGTCCTGGCAAAAAACGGGCTCGGGGGATAAGATAGGATGCAGCTTTGCAGTTAAGGGCAAGAATCTAATCTTGGACCACTACAAACAGTGGCCAAAAATTGCATTGGGACTCTTCTCGGACCATGCCCTTCTCCTGCATGGCCAGCGGACATTTTTAAGACCGATCCCTTCCCCGCTGCCATCTTGTTGCGGGTCTGTACTGCGCATGAGCGGCTCATTCAGAGGCCATTTTTTGTAGTGCACTCCATGAGTTACACAGCGCTATTCCGAGCAGCTTGACTGTACCTTTCTGCATAAGCCTGTTTTTTTCTAGGCTGTGAAGGAGAAATCAGAACATTAATCCATTCTGTGTTGATGGTACTTGATCGCACCCTTAGGGGATTTTATAAATTTGTTTGCCAGTTAGTATGTTTCTGACTTAGGGGCCATCAAGGAAAACTAAACTTATTCCTCACTGATAAGCACCTGAGTTGCCGACTATCAGGGGTACCACATTCATGCCCCACTAAGTTCGGTTGTTTATACAGATTTTTAATTAAGTTCTGAACATGACAGTCTAATAGGTTCTTCCATACAGTGACAGCGCTTCTTGTTCATAGAGTGATATCATTTATTGTGCAGTGGGGAGCTCCCTTTCTTTCTCTCTTTCCCCACTGAGCATTTCATAGTCCTGTTGCCTTCAGAACTAACCTGTCCTTCTCTCATCTTTTCAGATGGTGAAAGCTAAGAAATACACTTTGTGTAGTGCCACCCTATTACTCCACAGCACAGGGCCTCAATGTCCAACGTGTTTGCATGATGATGAGGATTCGACTAGGGAGCAATTCTGCTCAACCAACATAGAAAACCAGGACATAGGCAGTTCAGGCTGGATGAATCCAGGGGCTCTCCTTATCCAAACACAACAGTCCACTGTGGCCATGATGGAGAGCCAGCAAAATTTTATGTTGAAAGTTATGGAAAAACTGGAATCTCTGACAAAGGCAAGGCAAGATTCTACACCCAACCCCACCCCAGTGCCAGATTCACCACCTCAAGAACACATGCAATGTCATCTCGTTACTCGGTTCTGAAAGATCATTTTGCAGTCACTGTGTGGAATCACCTTTCAGGGCCGATTAACAAAATGACAGTTCCAGCGTTCATGAGGTGGGGTCCCAAAAAGCCTATCTTACAAATTTGATGGAAAAATGAAAAAAAATGACTGTTACGAGTGTGCGTTGCGTAGTTTCAATGCACACACGTAACTTCGACAATTTTTAATATTTTCACTCCAGATTTTCAACATTGCCATTTTTTCACAACTCCTTATGAACAGTACAGCTGCATTTTTCACATTCTGCCCAAAATGTGTTTTTGCTCATGTGCACACAATGGCGCAGTCACTGTGTGAAATCAATGTTCGGGACACATTAACAAAATCACAGTGACATTGTTCATGAGCAGAGGTCCCAAAATACCTATGGTAAAAATTTGGTTAAAACAAATCCCCAAATAATTGTGTTATGGCATGCATTGTGCAGTTTCTATGCATGCTCGTGACTTCACCAATTTTTTATATTTTCACTCCAGATTTTGAACATTGCCATTTCTGTATACCTCCTTATGAACAGTACAGTTGTCATTTTTCACATCTTGCCCAAAATATGTTTTTGCACATGTGGCACACAATGGCACAGTTGCTGTGGGAAATCAATGTTCGGGACAGATTAACAAAATCACAGTGATGCTGTTTATGTCCAGAATTCCCCAAATGCCTATGTTGAAAATGTGGTTAAAAAAATTCCCCAAATAAATGCATTACGGGTGTGCGTTGCGCAGTTTCTATGCACGCTTATGACTTCACCAATTTTTCATATTTTCACTCCAGATTTTCAACAGTGCCATTTTTTTCACCTCCTCATTAACAGTGCAGTTGTCATTTTTCACGTCCTGCCTAAAATGTGTTTTCACACCTGCGGTGCCAAAATGGCACAATCACTGTGCAAAATCACCTTTCGGCTAACAAACTCATAGTGCTACTGTTCATGAGGTGGGGTCACAAACAGCCCATGTTGAAAATTTGGATTGAAAATGTCAACACACACCAGAAGTATTAAGGTTTCCAACTGTAATACCCCAGTCTCTAGAGACTGACAGGCATCAGGGGGGGTGTGATGTGGCATTTTTGTCTATAATGCTTATGCCGTTCCACACCACCCACACCCTACAGCCAGTGACAGGCATCAACGTGTGCCTTGGACTCTTCAGCCCCAAAGTTCACCCTATTCTCCTATACTGCACCCATATCAACATATTTCCTTATGGAATGGGGTGAGTGTGAAGCCTGAAGATCCCAAGGCACACCACGACACGTCTCGGTGTCTGCGGGGTAGGGTGAGGTGAAATGGTGTGAACATTATAGCCAATGAACCAAAGGCACATCCCAATGCCTTGGGAGGCAGTATAGCGCAGTGGTGTAAGGCTCTGAGCTGCAAATCTGGAAACATAGGTTTGAATCCCACAGCCCCCACTTGCATACTGTGTGACCCTGAGCAAGTCACTTAACCTCCCTGTGCTCACAGACTGCACCTGTAAACAAGCTTTCAACTTAGAGTGTCTCACCTGGTTAAACAATTGGAAAAAAAAAACTCTCTGCAGGGTTGGGCCAGGGTCAGCGTTGGTTCAATACTTCACTGCCAATCCTATTATGCATCTCTCCAACTCCTGCACTACCAATGCCAATGCCAGCAAGCCAACATTCGGCATTGACAAATGCTTGTTTGTTGAGAGAGACAGAGGAAGAGAAGAGAGAGAGACATAGAAACATAGAATCTGATGGCAGATAAGGACTGCTCGGCCCACCTAGTCTGACCATTTCTCCACCTAATGGATAAGCTGCAGATCCCAGTTAACCAACAGCCTACTTCCTCCTACTCCCCACTAGAATTGCCTTATGTCTGTCCCATGCATTCTTGAATTCCCCCACTGTTTTTGACTCTACGACCTCCTCAGGAAGTCTGTTCCATGCATCTTAAACCCTCTCTGTGATGAAATACTTCCTCACATTACCTCTGAGCCGTTCCCCCTACTATCTTTAAATTGTGCCCCCTTGTTCTTGCACATCTCTTTTTCTGAAAGATGCTACCCTCTTGGACTTTGTTGATTCCCTTGAGGTACTTGAAAGTTTCTGTCATGTCCCCCCTCTCCCTTCTTTCCTCGAGGCTCTACATCTTAAGCTCCTTTAGTCTTTCTTCATATGTCTTCTGGTGCAGACCCTGCACCATTTTGGTTGCCCTCCTCAGGACAGCCTCCACCCTGTCTATGTCTTTGTAGAGGTGGGGTCTCCAGAACTGTACACAGTACTCCAGATGTGGTCTTACCAACTGTCTGTACAGAGGGCCAACAACTTCCTGTTTTCTACTGGTGGTGCCTCTCCCTATGCATCTTAGTATCTCCCCGGTCCTCCTTACTGCCTTCTCACATTGCTGGCCCACCTTTAGGTCATGACAGAGGGGGAGAAGAGAGAGAGACAGGGGATTAAGAGAGAGAGAGAGAGAGAGAGAGAGAGAGAAAGAGAGAGACGGGGAGAAAGGCGAGAGAGAGAGAGAGAGAGGCAGAGGGAGAGAAAGAGAGAGAGAGAGAGAGAATAGGGAGTGAGGGGGAGGGGGAGAGAGAGAGGGGGGGGGAAAGAGAAGGGAAGGAGGTACCATATCTGTCAGCTTTCCCTGTTTTCAGGCATGTCCCTGATTGTGCCTTAAAATGTTCCTGTCCTTCCTAACATTTGTGTTTCTGTGACTGAACAGTGGGTATACTGTATGCTCATAATATTGTCAAACAGAGTTGCAGACTTGCTCTTCTGCAAAGTATTTTACACCAGTACTCTTACACTGCCTGCTTCAGAGGATAGAACCAGTTGTGAAACTGTGTCTCTCATTTTACTTCTTTGTCACTGATTTTTTAAGCCATGTCCAAGTGCCACACACCACTGCAAATACCTGCAAGCGAATGTTCGGCATTGGCAAGTGGTTGTTTTAAGTTCCATTCCGGCAGTTCATGAAGATAGATTTTTAAATCCTGTTGCAAGCAAGGTTTTTTTTTCTTGCTCTGAGAGCTCATGTGGGCAGAAGTTTAAACCAGCTGTCTTGGTATTACATCCCAGTTACATTCCCAGTCTAACAGTATTTATTTTTATTTAGTTTTTGTTAACCAGGTGAGGTACACTAGCCAGATGAATGTTTATTTTCAGGCATGACCTGGGAGGTTACACTGCAGAAGCAGTAAAGACATTACAGTATACAATACATGGTATACAGTGCAGTTTCAGACAGGATTCCCAAGTTTGGTGCTGCAGATGAGAAGGACATCTCACCAAAACTGTTATAGGACTGGGGGGATGGTCAATTTAGCAGTATTTGATGATCTAAGAGAGTAATGGCTAGTATACGCCTCGAGGTATATAATTAAACATTAATGATTAGGCCTTATAAAGAATATAAAATAGTAACTATAAAATAATGCAGAATAATAAAATTATGATAAAACATTTTTGCAATCTAGGATGTGTCCCCACAACCCTGCTGACTTGATTTTGGAGATGGGAGAGACACTGGCCCACCTGGATTGGATAGCTTTTTAGTGGTGATACTCTGAAATCTTTTCCCCAACTTAGTCAGGAATTTTGTTTACCTCTCCATGAGCTCTTTCGCTACATGCAATTTTGTCATTATTCACAGGATTGGCCCTGACAAGAAGCACTCCAGATGGAAGATAACCCTCTGAGGTCACTTTTATAGTCCATGGCCACACAGTCTCATGGCCCCCCAAAATCTCTGTTTATAGTATGCTCTGCAGTTTGGAAGTGGATCATTTAATCCATGTCAAGTGCAAATGGGAACATGAGATAGGTTCCCCAGTCCAAGGATGGGAGTGGGTCAAAGTGTGAAAGGGATTCATTGCAATACTGCCTCTCCCTCCTGGTGATAATTTTGTTTGGGGCCAGTTCTGTGACACTTTCGTACTCCCACAATTTCTAAACATATAGGATTGTACTCATTAGATTTATGCTGGAGGGGATGTGGTAGGAGGGGGAACTCACACCCACATCTTTTGGGATTGCCTTTTTATCTGGGATTTTTAGGATAGGGTGGCTTGTACTGCAAGTCAGATTTTGGTGACTCCGATACCCTCCCAATTTCAAACCTGGATCCTGGGAATCCTTCCTTCAGTTATTTTGAATAGAGGGGAAAAAGTAACTAGTCTAGATTCTGGTGGCAGCAGCGTCTAAGGTAATCTCTCAGTTGTGGTTGACTCCTGCTCTTCCCTCCAAGGGATTATGGCTTAAAAATTGTAGTAGAATACAAACTGTGGAGCAGGTGATGGCCCTTCTGAGGTTGCAACAAGAACAGTTCAAAAGTCACTGGCTTCCCTTTTTACATTTTCTGGAGGAGAAAGAGGGCCAGAATGTTCTTGATATCCTGGCTCATTCACTTTGAGTAGCCTGATATATGTACATGGTGTCCTATGAGTTATTGACTGGATACACTTATTTCTGTCTATGCAACGTTAGGTTTTTCACACACCCAACCTGGATTTGTGATCAATTTGTGTAGTTTGGGTTTGAGAATTGTATTTCATTCTTCACTTTGTTTAATTTTGATTGGTCACCCCCCCTCCATACACTTTGGTTCCACTATAATTACAATACATGTTGTGATATGGTTCGCCCATGCCACAGTGACATACAGTTTGCTGATGCTGATTATGGCGCAGGCAAAATGCCACCTGGCATTACAGCACAAGGCATTGCATCTCCCAGGAGTTACAGTGCCAAAGTGCCCTCCTGGGAACAGTTGGCTTTTGTAGGGGGCTTCACCACCCGCACCCCAAAATCAAATATCACCTCCTCCGGGGTGGGCATGCCCCGGAGGAGTAGAAACTGTGTGGGCTCAAAGGGCAACACGAGTGAGGGATGATTTAAAATTAAGATAAACCCTTTCACTGTCTCCTTTGTTTCGGCGCCGTAATTACCACAGCCAAAATCAGTCGGCAACTTGACGGGATACGTTGTAGTATAATGTTCATTCAGTATATGTTTTGTTTTTTTCTTCACTGCATACTTCATCTTCTGATTTGCATTGTAAGGTATAGTGTATGTTTCTGTAGTTTATTGGTGTACTTTTGTTGTGAGTTCCAAACTTTGCAATAAACTTAAATAAGAAAAAAAGAAACAGTGGAAGACAGGAGCCGTGTGGGAACAGTATCCAATTTAGTGGACTATCCTCTCATGCGCTCTAGGTTAGCAAATATTTGAGTGTGTTCTGACTTACTGTTGTGGTTCAATTCATATTTGACTGAATCTTCTCAAAGAGGTAAGTCATCTGTTGAAACCTAGTGTAGGTACTGTACTAGAGAGTCCCAAAGGTTTCAATATTAGTCCCACATCCTCCCACCATGCCTACAAGCAACAGTTTACCCTCCTCCCACCCACCCCATGTTACTGTCAGAACTGAGCCCACTCACATTCCCTTCTTCATGGACCCTGACTCTTGCCTCTATAAGCACTTACCTAGCAAGGCCTCAGTGTTTGCACACCTACTTTGTAACCCCCCCCTCCTATTTTTTGTAATCTCCTGTTTCTCGCAATGCATTCCGTACTTTGCTTCTTACGATTGACCTATGTAACTGTATTTGGCACTGTATTTGCCACTGTGATACCAAACCGTCATGTTTAACATGCTGTAATGTGGCTTATTTGTTACTCATTAATGTTGTGCCTATGTAACTACAACTGTATTTGGCACTGTGATACCTAACCATTGTGTTTAACATTCTGTAAAGTGGCTTATTTTTTACCTGTTAATGTTGTATTCCTCTCGCACCTGGAATCGAGCCTTGGCTCAGCATGTCTTTCCCAGTTACCAAATGTTTAGATACATAAATAAAATAAAACATTTGTTCTTCACTTTCATAAAGTCCTTATGACTACTAATGAAAGATGCAGAAATTAGATTCTGTACTGACAACAGTGTTATTAGCAGTTTCTGGTTCTGAAGAAGAAATGTTAAAACTGCTTCTGAAAGATTTCTAAAATATGCAAAGTTGGTTCAATAACACAACATTAGTTTAAAACTCAAAGAAGACCTGAGCCATGACCTTCCACCACCACTCAAACATCAAAAAACAATCTTAAAGCAGTCTTCAAATATATACTTTGCAAGGTCAGCAAATCAAGGTTATTACAGATTATACAATGGCAAGAAAATTTCCTGGACACTGATTGGTCAGTGTGTCCCTGGCACAGTGAGGTTATCCCAGCACAACCTCACTGTATTGATTTGTTGGATGATTGTTTGGAGCTGCTCTTAAGAAACAGAGATATATTACCACACTAAAAATCTACTGAAAACATTTTCTAAATTTTTTTTTTTCATATAACAATGAGCCCTTGTATAATAGCAATAATGTACTCCACGGTGTGGGTTGTGCTGGGATAACCTCACTTCTGGGATGTTGGATGCACTTAGCCTGTGGCCTCGTGCCAAACCACCCAGGCATGAGGTTATCCCAGCACAACCCACACCCTGTCATGCATTATTGCTTAAATATACATATTATAATTGTTGTGGATCACAGACAGAAGAGAGAAGAAATAAGTGCTTCAGCTGGGATCTGAAACCAGGCCACTTAAAATACCGTTCTGCTGCTCTACCAGCTGTGCCACCAATGCAATTGGAAACCTGAGAACCCCAGAAGCACCTTTCTCTTTCTCAGATGCACAGTCTGGTGCCGCATAGATTAATTACATTTTTATTCACAAGGATGCAGTGTTCTTTTATATATGGCACACAAACAGACAGAAGAGAAAAAGAGACCCAAGTGCCTTAGCTGTTTGAACTTGACCCTCCATATATATGATAAGGAGTAAGGTGCTTCTTTGTGGTACAGCCGGTAGTGCAGCAGGATGGTATTCAGAGCTGCCTGGGTCCTGCTATGTGACCCCTGGTCCTGTACAATCTGCACTAGCTGCCAGTCAGATAATAATAATAATAATAATAATTTTATTTATATAGCACCTTTCAACGTGTCAAGGTGCTGAACAATATGAACAATTCAAACACTGAATAAAAACAGAACGTATCCACAAAAATCAACATATCAACAAATAAAATTATTTAAAATAAAATCCATACATTAATAAATAGCTTAATCATCTAAAAAAGCCATATTCCATAAATAAGTTTTCAAATCTCTCTTAAAGAGCTCCACTGAGGTGCACTGCCGTAACCAACATGGTAGAGAGTTCCAAAGAGTGGGTGCAGCATATGAAAATGCTCTGCTGCCAGAGGATTTTAAACTCACTCTTGGGATCTCTAACAACCCCATGTCGGCCGAGCAGAGAGATCGGTTGGGGCAGTAAGGAACCAGGAGGTCTTTCAGATAGGCTGGACCCCGGTTGTGAAGGGCTTTGAGATGGAGGATCACCTTCAAGTTGGGCTTGCTCAGTATGGCCTGGTGGTGCTGAGGGTTGTGCATTGGACACTACACCTTGTGCCATGCTGGTGACGCAGGTTTGGGAACAGACTCAGGTCGTTTGCTGGTCAGCCATGGGAAGGAAAGGATTTAGTGTCTGAAGGGCTGCTCTCCTTCCTCGGGGAGGGGGGGCTGGTGCTGTGCACTGTCAAAGAATGCCCAGTGGTGGTTGGGGTCAGTGCAGATGCAAGCATAAGGGGTTGGCCCATGCCCAGGGTGACTGGCTGCCTCTGTTGAGGTGGAGGCAGCTGCTCCGCCCATTGCACGGGTGTAGGGTGTGGGAGAAAAATGGAGGAAAACTGGGACTTGGCAGGACCTGTGATGGCCCCAATCGCTCTTGTACATCTGCCCCTCCCCGTTCTGGATTGCTGTGTCCGGGCGTGGAGCTAGCCAGGGACCTGGCCATCCTGGCCCAGCCGCTGGGGAAATTTGGGGGGACTGGGCAGGAGCAGTCAGTGGGCCTGGAGAATGTATCTCTCTGAGGGAGGGGTCATAGCCCCTGTCAAGTCCGTGGAGGCATAGAAAAAAATAGTTCAATAAAACAAAAGGAAAGAAAAAAAAGGTGGTCTTGCTCACCTATAAGGCCATATATGGATCATGTCCTGGCTACCTGGGTGACATCCTGACACCTGTCTGCACTGACACCTGTTTTGCACTGGGCACTCTCTCCGTTCCTCCAATGATGGCCTCCTGGCTGTTCCAAGGGCTAGGCTGAAAACCTTGGGAGACCGAGCATTGAGGTGGCTGGCCTGGCTCTTTGGAAGTCGTTCCAAAGTTTTTGAGGGAGTCCTCATTGGTGGAGGCATTTAAGAGGGGTCTGAAAGCACAGCTGTTTAAACAAGCATTTGATATTTTGTGATAGCTCAGTTTTATTAAATTCTGTTTTTATTAACTTGTTTTATTGACAGAATGTTATTTATTCTGCCTGACCTTTTAAATGTGTGACTGTATGTTTTATACCTGCTTTGTATAGAGCCCAGAGCCTCTGGGATTCGGCATTCAAGAAATAAAAGCTAACTTACTTACTACTTACAAATCGGAGCTAAGGAACTTATTTCTGTCTCTCTTTTGTGTGTTGTGTTCTGTATATGTGCTTACTGTACTGCTGTGAGCAAAAGTACTGTGTAGTCACCTTAACTTTGAAGCACATATTTCTAACATATGGAAAAAAGGTTAATACCCATACTGGGATTCTGAGAAGAGTGGCAAACTGCCCACACAAAACAACAAGGGCAAAGGTGCTGCAGCAACCCAGATGATATCTTCAGTGGTAGTGTTGTTTACTGGTTAGCTGCCAAACTATCACTTGCACAACTTAAGAATTTTTTTCTATAGAGGTTCATCTCCCCACCAACTGTAACTCAACCCTCCTTAGGTCTTTACCTGGTGACCATCCTGCCCCATTTTCCATTAGCCGACCACAGCTGCCTGTACCCCATAGTTTGTCTCCTCCATAGCTGGGGTCACTGCCCTTCCCTGACACACACACACACACCTACACATTCACATATAATCCAGAGGCAAGCAGATGGATGTATGTTTTGGAACCCGAATGTACTAGCCCTATGATTCACAGGGATATTGGGTGTATCAAGGCTGTCACTCCCTGCCTGTTTGAGCCAGGTTACGTGAAGCTTAAAGTGTGAATCAGAGGTCCTGAGCTCTAGACAAGTCCAGGCTCTCTTTCCCCCTCAGCTTTGTTAGGCGTTTGCATAGTGCACAAGGCTGAATGTGTAAGGCACATGCAAAAGCTGGGGAGAGGCCTGCCCCTCTTCACCATCCTCATAAAAAGGAAGGGTATATGCATGATTCAGTCCTGAGTGCCTGAGCTAAGAGACACAGCTCAGAAGAGTGCAAATATCCTGGCCTAGAGACAAATAAGCAGAGTCGAGCAGCTCTCCCCCCGTGGGAAGTGTTTCCCAGTCAGAGGCAGCAGGGAAGCTGAGGAAAGAGCAACAGAGAGTGAATGAAAGAGAGAGAGCAAGAGAGAGATCAAGGAAGTTTGAACATAGGATCTGAGAATAGAGAGATTAGAGCAGAAGTATAAAGAGAACAGAGAGTCCAAAGGCCTTATAGTCTCACTGTATGAGAAGAAAATATATGGGGACGTTGCAGTCTCCTTTTAAGGGAGTCACCTGGAGGTTCATGAGAACCCACTCCAGGTTTTGGGCAGCCTAGGCCATAAGTCTGTAGCCACAAGGGAGTCTAGGAGACATTCTCCATTTATCAGTTGTTAAGATCATGAAAACTGAGGGGATCAGGCCCCTTGAGAGGAATTCCGGGCCCTAAGGAAAGTTCGGAATCTGGGGCCTCTACCAGTTCGCAGCCCCTTCCCACCCTTTTTATATGCATGAGTTTCCATGCATGCAATAAGTACATGTAACTCCTAGGCAATGCTATTCTAAGGGCTACTACCCCTGCCTGTATGGCTCTACACAGGTTGAGGGGGCCTGAGTTCTCTAATGAGGTTCCTCCACCCAGAGAAATGGTATTGGGGTTGCTTATCTTCTCTGGTATAGCCCTCTGGGAAGCTATAACCATCCACCAACCCTTCTAGTGGCCTGCTATCTAATACAGTGGTACTGCAAATTCGCAATCAATAGGAAGCAGTAATAATGTGCTCACACCCTTCTCACTTACCGTCAGGGCTTGACCTGCAGCAACTTCCCAGAGACCCCCTGGAAAATAAAGTTAGCAATGCAGCAGTACAATCTTAATACTGTAACCCAACTAATAATATGCACACTAGCCAAGTTAAGTGTAAAACAAGATAATCAGGTTTATTTGGGGGCAGTGAACAAGGAAGGGGCATGAATCTAGGCAAATGATTATCTATCTGATTTTGTTAACTGATTGCATGCATTCTTAGTCCCCACCTAACAGTCACACAACACTGGGTACCCAGGAAGATAAGTTTGGCTAGCCAGAGGCATTGCCGGGGGTGGCTGGTGTTGCAGCTAATGTTGGGGCCCTTGATGGAAGGAAAAGCAGTTAACATGCAAAACACCCAGATTATTCGTAATCCAAGTCGGTTGGCTCAGCCCTTTGCAAACCCAATCAATGAAGACAGATAGTACCACAATGATTTAAGCTTTCATTGCAGGGAGCTACCCTGATTTGTACTCACGCTACCAGAAATCTGCAGTAGGGCAGGCGATATGAAGACCTCATGGAGATGACAGGCAAGCTTGGGGTAAACAGGGCCAGCACGACACACCTCCTCTTCATGGCCTTTCTTCCAGGTGGCCGCAACCTGCTTGTTGTTGCTGTGCAGGGGCTGGATCCCTGAGCCAGTCTCTCACTTTGACAGTTTCTGATGATACAGTAGTGGCCTAGGCAGAATTGGCAGGGCCCAGGCAGGATGAGCAGTCTGGCAAAGATTGTGATCTGCTGGTGAAGCATCCAGCAGGCATAACAGGTTCTTTCACGGGGAACTAAATCTCGACCCACAAAACACATTCTGCACATTTAAATCAATAACTACTTCTGAAAACAGTTCAGATTCAATCCAGTTGCAAATCAACAGCTTTACTGCAAAAACTTTTCGATCTGAGTATATTTTACTCACAAGTTGGGCCGATCACTTTAGGAGCAAGTTTTCGGTCCAAATCGCAAGTCACACTAACAACCTTCTTCTTCTTCTGCAGTAGTTCCAGGCTGGAATCGGACAAGTTTGACTTCTGCAATCAGGCAGTTCAATGCAGGAGAAGGTGGCAGGAGGGCAAGTTAGGCCTCTTCCTGCCGATTCACCTATGCTCCTTCTGGGAGCAGCAGCTCGAAAGCTCGAGCTGTTCACATTTCAACATCCAACTCTAACTGATCCCCTGTCTCTTGGCACACAGGGTATTTCCCTTGTAAATCCTAAGGTTCGGCTGGCTAAAGGGGCTGTCAGTCACAGTAAGAGCTCCCCCTCCAGTTCCATTTGGGCGCCAACTGGATAAAACTACAAGACTACAGAGTTTCCTTACCACAAGGCACCTGGGGATAGGATCCATTTTAGATCTACAGTGGTTCTGTTGGTCCAGTTACTGGAAGTCCTGGACCTTACATGGTGGCTTCCATCCAAATGGTCAAGCTGCAATTAAAGCAGGTTTGACAAACATCTCTATCTTAAATATAACAGCACATAAACAATAAACAAGCACAGTTCCTAGTTGGGCTCCCTCTTGCAAGTAGCGACTGCAGATTAGAGCAAATCAGAGCACTGTCTGGCCAGTCGCAAGCCCTAAATCGCTTGGACCTAGCACAGACCAATTTCTAAACACAGATTAGCTATTCTCTTAAAGGGACAGGTGCAGAGGCTTAATATGGCACTCTCACGCAAATACACAGAGTCACACTAGGATGGGACACCAGCCTGAAAGTGGGCATTAGGGGCCCAGGAAGATATAGTAAACCCCAAATTTGTAGGGGAGTTACATACATAATAGTAAATAAAAATAAGTGAATGATACACAGTAGAACAGCACTACAGAAACAAAATCTGTTTTCAAGACATTAAAAGTTTTTATATAATATTGCATATATCTCCATTCATCCCTCTGCAAGATTCCCACGCCTCTGGGTACCCCCCGACCAACCTGATGTAATTGTTCTTCAGTTGGATATTTACCGCAGCCTCTTGGAAAGTGTGCGTTAACTGTTAGTTTTATGCCTGCTGACAATTATTCAATATTGCCTAAGGTAGGGTCTCTTCTCCTTTGGGCACTGGTTAGGATGTCTAGGCTTATGGTTACCAATGTATGGCTGGCGTGTCTGTTCAATTGGACTTTGAATACTGCTGTATCCTGTCTACATGTGATGTGTTATACTTGTTTTTCACTGGAGCTGTCCTTGTTTTTGGAAAATAATAACATCTTCTATGTTTAAAAAAAAGGTTTTATGTAATTTTGCAATATGTTATTTGTGAATTGCAGTGTATTATGATTGCAAGAAAGCTTTCCTGGCCTTATTAAGAGCAAAGTTGCGTATAATGTCACCGAAATCGATGTATCATGCAAGACTAAATTCTATTGCTAGAGTGGCCAAAGACATTAACCGGTCTTGTCCCATTGTTGACATTTGAAGGTTTTTTGTGTACTTGAACTTGCTGATAGAACATTCAGCATCAGCCACAGAGATAAGCATTGTACAGAAAATTCTAAGAATGGTACATACATTGAGGAAAATCTCATTTAACTTTAGGGAGCAAGTCTTATTAAGCAAATCTTTTGGCTTAATATTTTCAGCTATTTGAATACTAGATCCATGTAGAGATTTCAGAAGCAGAAGTTCCTCATATAATTTCTCTTCTGAAACATCACTCTTTTATTCTTTGACAAGTTGTTTGACTGAAATATTTAGAGCATCGTCCTCTATTGTACGATAATTCCATACAAAAGAAAACTTTGCGCTCAGATTTCTTGCTGGTTTAAAGCAAGCAGAGTCCACTAATAAAAGCATTGATTAACCTGTAGTACACTTCTCTTCTGAATGAAGTCTCTTCTGTTTCTTCTTCATCTCCACTGGCAGGCTTAAATCATTAGTTTCATAAAAAAAAAAAAAGAGTTATTTTCTGTTTCCTTTTTTCTTGAAGTCAGCTTCCAACCCTACAGCAGCTACAACTATTTTGGTGTCATTGAGAATCACTGGAAACATTTCTTTAAGTTGACACAGATCCTTGGCAAGATTTTCAATGATTTCTACTTCTACGTCGAGAGTTGTTTCGCATGCCTGAATTACTTGATTGCAGTTATCAATCACAGCGAGAAGTTTGATCTGCATTGCTACATCACAATAAAATCAAAAGCAGAGACATATTTAGTGATGGTCTTCAACTCAGTTATGGCTTCTGGGCTCATGTTCAGAGTTTTAATGTTCTGAAGCATAGTTACAATCCCTAAAACATAAAGTTATTAACTTTGTAAGCTTGATTCTATCATTTCCATGATACACTACTTAAATGTAGGAAGTCTGTATAAATGTAAAGTATAAAGAACAATAAAATTAACACATACTTTTCATTTATTTTTAGCTAGCAAGTGGCCAACAAGTGCTCTTCCACTATTACCTTTTTGCTCCATCATGTTTGAGATAAAGAATACAATGATGCTCTTGTGCATTCATGTAAAATCTTACATTTTGCTGGACTGGAGCCGAAGAAATTAAACAGTTTCTGTAAAATGCTGAAAAAGGTGACCACCTATGTGTAGCATTCTGCAGCATGAGCCCCAGTCAAGTTTAAGTTGCGACCTCCACACAGAGTGAAAAATGCTAAAGGATTCTGTTTTAAGATGTGAGCTTTAACACCTTTATAAACTCCTGCCGTATCGGCGCCATTGTCATAGGTTTGACCTTGACAATCTTCAAGTGGTATGCTGTAGTCACTTAGAGTTCTTATTATCATGTCTGTCAAAGCTTCTCTATTGTTTTCCAGGAAATCAACAAATCTCAGAAATCTTTCCTTGGTGACAAAGCATTCGTATTCCTTTTTAACATAGCGAAGAATGAATGTTACTTGTTCCATATGGGAACAGTCAGGAGTTGCATCTATTATGATACTGTAGTATTTTACAGTTTCCCTTTCCTTTAGTATTGCATCAATAACATGACTCGTGCACAGGAAAAGTAATTCTTTCTAGGTCAGATGTGACAGACAGTAAGCTTGCAATCGCTTTCCTTTGATTTGAAGTATCTAGACTTTATTAACATGATCAGCCAGTACAGGATCCCATCTTGCAAGGAGTTCGATTACTCCCTCAAAATCTATATTGCTTCTTTCTTCAATATGACCTGAGTCCCCTTGAAACACAAGATCTTGTTCTCCCAGGGTTAACACAATATCAATGATTTGCATCAATACTTGATGCCACCTTTCCACCTCGTCATGAATTTGTCACCTCGCAGTATCTACTCCAACCTCTCCTCACAATGCATGTTGTGCATCTCACCACTGATGGTAACATTTTTTGTGATGCATACTACACTCGTGTTCTGGCACATGGTCATACAACTTTCTCCATTCTGTGATTTTTGTCAATTGCCACCCAACTTTCATGGCCAGAGCTGAATTTGTGACAAAGGCAGATTTGAAAACAAGCGGCACGCAAAACAATAAAGTGACTGTTTTTTAACTAACCACTCTCGTCACTATTGGGTAGCTTTCACTGAAACACGCTCAATGGAAAGTTGCTAGGTATGGCTTGTTTCTTGTAATCAGCCACACCAGCTATTAGTGCAAGCTCAATTTCATACTTCAAGGGAGAGTCCCTTAAATCGGTTACATCGAAGCGACTCTGACTTTGTCCTTTAAACAAAGCTTCATCATTACGAGTGGAAAAAGAGACTGAGCTAAGCTCAGAATCCTCACTTTCACCTTCACTTTGTCCTTCAGGGTTAGTTTCGGGCTACTGATTATCTAGTGCTGGTGATGGCTGCTTCATGAAACCAACGTCAAATAATGTCTGATGACCAATTGTTTCTTTAATTAGTCTCTTTCCTCTTTCAACACATTGCTGGTTGCCAGATATATGATGATAAACCATTTTTGTTTTCAAGCTCATCAATACTTTGAGTAGTTTCATATACAGTGCTGCTCATAAAGCTGTGTTTCCAGATTCCAGAACAATGTCTTCTCACAGGAAAGTTGCGGGAAGTAACTTGTCAGCTGTGCTCCAACTGAGTGTGAGAGGCTCCTGGGCTGTCTCTCTCTACGCCGTTAACTGGACGCCTCCTGCTTCCTCTCTGCTGCCGAGTAGTGCAGCTCAGATCACACATGGTGTATGTCAGTGCAGCTCACCCGATGCAGTCACTCAGCCCTACGCTCCTTTACTCCATGCTCCACCACAACAATCTCTTGGTGAGAAGTTGGCGTGCACAGGAATCTGTCATCAGAGTGTACTAATCAACCTGCCAAGAGCATGCAAGAGACAGGCGACCGACAACATCGATCATCATTTCTTGGTTTAGATCAAGCAGAAAGCAGCAGCTGCAGTAGACAAGAACACTACTGCAGAATGTATCAAAACACAAAGCATAACTAACATTAAATGCATGCAGTACTTCAGGTCAGTACCCCACTACGTAACCCACCCCTTCCTAAAGACCCACTCAGGAGTGACAGTTCACAAAATAACCAAGACTGGTTTGCCCACACCCATTGTTCAAAAGTTTCACACACACACTGGCTCTTGGAACAAAATGTAAATGTTATATTTAGAGTGATCACCTATTTTTATGGAGCAGGTATTAGTAATCTGATTATTTATTATGTTACTGTTACTATTCCTCAACTTGTTCTCGCAGCAAGAATCAACGAGAGAGAGATGTACCAGGTAATAGGCATGGGGGAGGGTAATACGGGTCAAAATACCATAAGGCAAAGATAGTGCCATGGTTTCCCCCATATAATATGGAGGCCTGGGACTCTGACTTTACAAAATTTGTTGTACCCCCCACTCAGCATTTCAATGTGGTGGATTGGATCAGTTCCACATTTGAATGCAGATGGATCATGGATTAGATAATATGTACTGTATCTGTTTGCAACAATACACTTACAGCACAAGCTCTCATTTTGAACTGATATTATAATGTTGCATATTTATGCAATAGAAAGACAGGACCATGCGTATCTTCCCTGACACAGCATGCCAATTTCACTAAATACACTGACTTGCAACAGACTTTTTAAAAACTGTTTTGGAATGAATAACTTCACTTCTGTACCTTTAACTCCCTGGCTATTTTGGACACGTTGGTTTTATTCTGCTTTTCTGATCCACTCTTTTGACTGTACAACCAGAGAGAACCAGCAAGAGATGGAGGATAGTCAAGGTAGACATGGCAAAATTGCAGAGAACCCAAGTCAGTCTTGGAGCATTAACCAGGATAGTCCCACTGACTCATGAGGTGCCACAGCTGAAACACAGAGTGACTTGCTCAGGGTCCGCAGCTTTGGTGGGATTTAAGCCTGTATTTCCAGGTTTCCATCAAGTGTGGCCTGTCAAGGTATGTGTATTTGTTCTGGAAGGGCCAAGAAAGTTTGTCCTCCAGTAAGCTGGAGCCATGGGTAGGTTAAAGGAAAACTTGGGGCAAGTTACCCATGTAAAATCAGGACTCCAAGGGGAAATAGTAATATCATACCCCAAGTGTACCAGAGGTTGGGTCGCTGTAAGAGTACAGCAAAATGCTTAGCTCTGAGGGTAGCAGTTAAAAAAAACTGTATAACAGCATGTATATAGTTAGAGGGCTAAAAGATCTATGCAGAGGGCTCCCAGTACCACAGGAACCCTATTGAATAGTCCTATTGTAACTATTGCATATATTATGCAGAGGGTGGTGCCATCTATGTAGAGTTCAAACTATAATTCAGGGACCCTAGGGGCAAGCTCTATTTATGTTGTATCCCTGTAAATATGTCTGTTCTTGCTGTGAGGCTAAGCATCTGTATTGTGGTCAATAAATGTTTAATGTGCTTGACTCTACTTTTCCAAGTTTACAGTGGCATTTGTACAAGTGTAAACAGTGACTGCAGTTAGCAGCAGCTTTAAGCTCCCTCCCCCCCACACACACACACACATGTCACAGTTCCTGGAAACAGGCTAGAACCCTGGCAGGCTCCTCACTTCACAAGGTTGGGCCCATAAGTACATGATGTCATGGAAACCTGCTGCATGAACTTTTATCTTATACAGTGATGCCCACCCACCACACCATGGCACCCACCAGCATATTTGTCAAACATTAGCTTCCCCACTTACTAGAAGGGGACCGCTACAGACCCTACTGCAAGGATTACTAATGCTATGGAAGTGGAGCCCAGATCCAACAAAGATCAAGGACAAGCTATTGCTGATTGCACTCTAGATCACTAGCCACCCTTTTGTCAGCATTCCAATCTTGCTGCCGAACTCAAAAGTTGCCACCATGCCACAGGTACAGTAGCATGATGTGATACCTCTTGGTCACTGGGTGGCCCATCAGAACTTAATTGTAGAGGGGTGTGGCTTGGCCAGCAATTAAGACGGTCGCTTAATTCTCCTGAAGCTGACATTCAAGTCCTAATTATCCATGGATTAGTGATCAGAACTGAAAAATCCAGTGCTGATTATTTACCACAATGAAGGTGATATCCCACTAGTTCCAGGGAGCCAAATCTTTTTTTGATCCATGGGGTAACGGCAAAACTGGAGATAATCATAGAAACTGCAACCTTCAACTGCACGGCAAACTGCAAGGGGAGTAACGGGGAGCCCACTGTAAAAGAAATGTTCGCGATAATGGTCCAAGGTATGGAGGAGGTCACAATTTTGTGTAACACAGCTACAGCCATCCTCCAAAAGTTAGATGCCAGAGTGGACTTTGTGGAGCAGAAAGTGACCACACAGACTGAGGTGGTGGATGGCCACTGCACCACCATGTGAAAAAAAGCCAGGCAGATTCAAGATTTACAGGAGAAACTCAATGATATTGAGAATAGGAACCGAAGAAACAATCTGCGGTTCCTTGGATTCTCAGAGGGCTGCAAAAAAGGGTGCACAAATGACTTCCTGATGAGGGCTCTCCCCAGAATATTAAACCTTCTGGAGCATGCTCAAGTAACTATAGAATGCTCCCATTGTACGCTGAAACCGAGGCCCAAAGAAGGAGAAAGATAGTGCCCTATTGCCGAGAAGGTGGCGATTCAAGCACAGGCCAGGGAGATGGGCAAGTGTTTTGGAATGAGCAGAGGATCCTCATATTTCAGGATTACTTGAGGATCCTCACCCAAAAAAAAGGAAAGAGCACACAGAAGTAAGAAAACGGCTGCACGAACTGAACCAGCTGTTTTCCATTAGGTACCCCTCGTCCCTCTGGCTCACACAATGGGACGGAGAACAACTTTTTCACTCCCCAAGTGGCTAAGGACATTATCAGCAAAACCTGTCCCACACAAAATTCAGCTGTGGACTGGAGGCAGCTGAGGAGAAGAAGTAGATCCCCCTCAACCCAGCCAGTATAGGAGATCTCCAGAGCAGCAGCTGGAATGGACCAGAGGAGCATCGAGGAGCCTGATCAGCAAGGGAAACTGGGAAGACCCAGGAGAGATATCCCCAGGCTCTAGGAAGCAAGCCTAGCAGGCCAGGCACCAGTGGAGGGAACATCCAGCTGAAAGAACCTGAGAGGAGGCCCTGCAAGAGGATTACTCTACATCCGAGCACCAGGAGGAGTGGATATTTGTGAGCCTGTACTTCATGAGCAACACGTTTGCTCCACTGCAGTCCCTAAACAACTCAGAGGACCCTGCAGCTGACCCATTGATGGAATACATGAACACTGATACAGAATCACAAGCCGCAACCTCAGCGGAAGCAGTCCTGGAGGGTAAGGTCTTGTGGGCCGACTGCAAGGAGGAGGAAGCACCAGGGCTGCAGGCTGCAGCCCTGAGCTCCACTGCAGGCCTTCCCAGGATCACTGGGCCCCTTGGAGCAGCATGCAGCACAGAGGGAAGACAGATCAGCCAAAATGACTGTAATCACTTCTCTGCATCCTGATTCAGCTGAGCTGAAAGGAGTGTCAGATAAGTAGGGTTATCTCTTTGGGGGTCTTGGGAGACTCCAAACGTTACCTTGAGCTGTAGAAATAATGGAGGGTGTGGGATATAAAATAGGACCAAGCATACCTCCACTTTAAGGTTGGATACTAGCCACCATGGTCTAGTACCTCCCCCACAGTCCACTCATGGAAGAAGGAGCCTTAGAAGGACACCTGCTGGTGTAAGTAGGGGAAGGGGCCAGGCAATTCTTGCTTGCCCCCCTACTCCCAAGCATTAGGCATCCCCTCCCTGGGCATGGGGTCATAATGTCGCAAGACATTATGCTGCATGGCAAATCGCAGCTGCAAAACAGCATGATTTCTGCCATGAAGCATAAGTCTTTTTTTTGTGGGAGCTCCCCCCACACCCCCATTACGGGGACTGTGCTCCCAACGCCCCCACTCAAAGATTCTCAACCCAGGGGTTAACCTGGGAGTGCACAAAGTCCCAAAATGAAGTTTCTGGGACCGGAATCAAACCGTCCCAGACGCAGTGCCTGGTTCCTGCTGCTGTGGCTCAGTCCAGTGAACCATGGCAGCTGCTCGGTGGAACCCAGTCCTAGCAGAGGTCTTAACCCCTGCCTGGGAAAGTGTGAATGGTGCAATACTGCATACAGCAGTAACGTGGTATTGCACCATTTGCTCTTGCCTATGGCACTATCCCAGGTTAGCCATAATCTTGTACGCTATTAAGCGTGCAACATTATGACCCAGTAGGCCCTCCCTGCTGGTGGCCACCAAAGAGTACACCAGTACTAAGTCTGGAAACAGACCACTGCTAAAATCTGGTAGAAAATGACTTTGTACACTACTAAGGATGATGGGGCTCTTAATATATTTTAACTGGCTTGGGCTATATTTGTACATCCCTTTGTGGCCTTTTATCCCTCTCCGCTCCACAGCAACTAAGGTCTGGGGCCACTGGTGGTCAGGGTGGTCAGGGATGGCAAGTAGCAGTATTCAACCTCCTGCACCCTCCCCCCCCCGGAGGGCAAGTGGGAGACACACCTCTTGCCAACTCCCCGTTCCCCAAGGTAGGGTTAGAGGACCCTAAAAGCCCCCCTTCACCCTAACAGCCCCCTGCATTCTTTGGGTGCTCAGGTGGGCCTCCCGGGGTACCTGACACCCCCTAGACCACAGTCAGAATCCAGCAACAGGATACAGGGCCTGGAGCACAGACCTGGATCCCGGAAACAGGGGAAATTACTTTGCATGGAGTACTCGGTCCACTGCCCCCCCCCTTTTTTGGGGCACTAGGATGGATATCTTGGGGACAGGAGAAATACAGCCTGCAACTACTTTCCCTACATATCTGACCGACTCATCTGCCCCCCAGAGGTCAGGCCAGTGGTGGAAGATAGCCATACCTGGCTCCCTGCTGTAAGGAAAGGGCTCGCCTCCACCCTCCCTCCCTCCCAGACATGCACTGTAGTGCACAGTACCCCCCCCCCCTTTGGAGGCCTTGGAGGGTAGGGGAGTAGCTTTTCTTTTCACACCGGGGGAAGGGGGGGGCAGAGGCAAAATTTATAGCCAGGGGGGCCCTCCTCTTGGAGACGGGCAACATATATATTGGTAGGCACCACAGTAATGGTCACTAATGGTGGTAAAAAAAAAAAGACAATAACCTCGGGTATGGCAGAAGGAGCAACTACTGCTTGCCTGAATTCACACCACAGAGGCCTTTGCCAGCAAGCAACAGGGGTAGAGATATCTCCCCATGCTCTTAGGGCACACCTGCATTAAATGACGCAGGCTTACGCTTGCCGTGTTCAGGTAGTGCTCAATTTAAGGGTTTTTCTTTGACTGGAACAGCTGTTCCCATAAAAGTGTAAATAGTTGTGTTTTTCATGTGATTATGTCTCTGTTTAAATAGTAGTACTTACTGTGTTCTTAGCCTTGGTACAGCAAACTTTAACTGTTATAGTAATATTGCAACGTATCCTCAGTGAAACAGACTGTATAGGATAACACATCCTCTGTAGAGGGAGTAGCAAGTAGCATTGTACAGAGTGTCCTCGATAGGACAGCCACTGGGACCAGTTCGGACCCGGGTGCTAGGCTAGGGGGATAAGGTGACAAACCAGCTGCCACAAAATGGGCTTGATGGTTTGTCACACCTGGAATGTGCAGGGCTTAAATACCGTAGTAAAAAGAAAAAAGTACTCTCTCACCTGAAGTGAATGCACTCCTAAGTGGCCTTTCTGCAGGAGACAAAGCTCACCCAAAATGACCACGCAGCACTAGCCAGGGATTGGGTAGGCCAGGAGGTACATGCTGGGGCATCTACTAGGAAGAGTGGGGTGGTTATATTGGTCCACAAATCCCTTCGATGGCTCCAGGTAAAAATGCTAGCAGACCCAGAAGGACGATGGATCTTGGCCCAATATGACACCCCCACAGGCCCCATAGTGCTATGCCCCTAATCAAGATGACCCAAGCTATTTCCACAACCTGGCAAAAAAAAAATCACTGCCTTCTCCCCAAGGCCACCTGCTGCTAATTGGAAGGGATTTTAAGCTCACCCTGGAACCCCATATAGATAGGAATGCAACAAGCAAGGAAACTCATGTCAGAGCCAGTCTAGCGTTGAAGCAAATGATGGAGGACATAGGGGTAGTTGACACTTGGCGTCTATCCCATCCTCGAGACAAGAACTTCACTTTCCACTCAGAGGCACATGCCTCATACAGCAGAATAGATTTTTGGCTGTCTGCCCCTGCATCAGCAGGGCAGCCATAAGCTTCGAGCTACCTACCTTATGGAACGATCTACAAAAAACCCTCAAATTAAGCACTCTAATCGGTATAAATGCCTTCAAGACGCTTTATTTCCATACAATCAGAGAAGTATGTAACTGCTTCACCCACTCAGACCCAATACCGGTGTCTGCACTGGTATATAGCCACGCCTAGACCCAATTTTTTAGTACTGACCCCCCAGCTTGCTCCTCACCAGCCTAATTGTTCTCTCTCTCTCTCTCTCTTATCCCCTGTCTTATCAACACTAGGCCCATCCATCCCTTATTCTTCCTTTCCCAACCTCGCGATAGGAGCTCACTACTCCTGTTGTGGCAATCCTACCATGCCCTGTACTTTATAGCATTCAATCCCGGCTCACACATACTCTTTCTCCATCCACCTTCTACATCCCGCTTTACCAACTCCTTTCTGTGACCACCATGCCCTCCTAGCCTTTCTCCCCTACCTTCCTCCCTTCCCCTACCTTCACCTCTATCTGGTGTATATTTTATTTTTTTCTTCCGTTACTTCCTCCTGCAACCTTAGATAACCTGCTTTATCTTCCTATAGACACTTCTATGTATGTAAATACCGTGTAATCTGTACAATATCTGTATAATTCTATGTACATATGAACTTCTTTTTCTTCCTCTCTGTAAAGAGTATTATCTGTATTGCCTTGTAAATACCTGTGTTGACCTGTATATACAATTGTTCATGCTCCACCCAGGTCCATCTTGCAAATGAGCTTCTGCTCAACGATGAACGCCTGGTTAAATAAAGACTTGATTGATTGATTAACCCAGAATGTTCTGGATTCCTCCATCCTTCCCAGGGTAATATCAGGTCATAGCCCGGTTCAGATACATTTCACATGGGGCAACCCCCCTCAAGCTACATGGAGAGGAGACCGAGCCCTCCTGTGAGATCTGGAGTTCACCCCCTGGATAACGCAAAAGACTACTACGTTCCTGGAAAATAACCCAGTACAAGACACCTCACTGGGCAACACCTGGGAGGCTTACAAGGCCACTATCAGGGGGCAATTATGGGGTACACCTCTAGAAGGCAGACAGAGAGGGAACAATGGCTATGGGGCCTTGAGACCAAACTGGCACAAGCTGAAAGGGAATGCAAGCAGCTCACTGTCCCTGATCCCAACTACCTGCTAGGCAAAGAAGTACTGGGCCTCAGGCTGGAGATCAACTAGCTTTTAACTGGGAAAGCTGAGGCAGCTATTCTGTGCCTCAAGCGCAGATACTGGGAGGGAGGAGATAAAACAAGGTAGATACTAGCATACCAGTTAAGGAAACAGCAGGTGGAGCGACATATTCCGGGGCTCAAAGACAGCACAGGACAGGTAGTCAACACGCTGCACAGCACTAGCGACGTCATGACCACATTTTACTCAACGCTCTACTCCTCCACACATCACTCACCACTGGTAGGCACACAGAATTTCTTAGATAAGCTCCCCCTCCCAAAGCTGCCCAGATGCAAGCGCAAATATTGGATGCCCCGATTGAAGCTCAGAAAGTGTGAGAGGCCATACAGGCACTCAAAAAAGGGAAGTCTCCAGGGAGTGACAGGTTCACCGTGGACTACTATCAGGCCCTTTCTTACCTGCTCGCCCCCCTTTTAGCCCTAATGTATAGGGAATCAGAGGATTTGGGGTGTTTGCCACCCTTGCTCAGGGAAGCTGTGCTAATACTTATCCCAAAAAAAGAAAAGGACCCCATTGTCCTGGGAAGCTATCAACCTATATCCCTAATAAACTTCAATAGCAAAATATATGCAAAAATCCTTGAAGCCATACTTAGTCCATTCTTAACTGACCTGATCCATCCCTTCCAAGTGGGCTTTGTTCCAGGGAGACATAGCACAGATCACATCCAATCTGTAATCAACCTTATTCACAAGGTAAAGGGTCTCCAAGCAGCTGCGGCGCCATTGCGGTAGACTTTGAGAAGGCCTTTGACTACCTGGAGTGGGACTATCTGCACACAGTCCTAGCTCACCTGGGAGTGGGGGACTTGTTCAGATCCAGAATTTGCGTGATCTACACAGCCCTGACAGCAAGGGTCAATACTAACCAGCTCCTGTCCTCCCCATTCACCCTAGGGTGAGGTACCAGACAAGGGTGCCCCCCTATCACCCCTGCCATTTGTCCTGGCAGTGGAGCTCCTGGCCACCGCTATCAGATCCCACCAGGGGATTAAGGGAGTGAGGGTGGGCACCATATCCTACCCGACATTAATGTATACAGATAACCTGCTTATCCTGGTAGAAGATGCCAAAGCATCACTACCCCCCCAAGAGATCCTGGATGAATTCACAAGATACTCTGGACTGCGACTAAATCAGTCCAAAACTTCCCTTTACCCAAGGGTGCCAACAGGATGTAGCAGTGAGCTTGGGCTAGTATGGGCTCTGAAGGGCACTAGTTACCTGGGGATCAACATTACCCCCGATCTAGATGATCTATGGGAGGCAAACATGCACCCACTTTTGCATTCTACCAAAATGGAGTTTGACAGGTGGCATCTCCTTAAGATCACGTTTGCCGGCAAATTTGCAGTGGTCAAAATGGTTACCACCCCAAGAGTCAGTTACCATCTATCACATATTCTGATCCATCTACCCAACAGGTGGGTGCAGGCCTTTGATAAACTAGTAGGGGACTTCCTATTGGAAGGGGCCAAACCCTGTTTCAGCTGCAACAAGTTGAGAGTGCACTAGTCAAGGGAAAGGTGGAATCTGCCATGGATGGAGGGATACAAAATTGCCATCCAAATGGTGCAGACACTCCACTGGTCCAACACTCAGGGACCCCAATCCCCCCAATGGATGGACATGGAAAAGACAGAGGGTCATGTGGCAGATGCAGCCACCTTCCTTTTCAGCAAAGCAAGGAGCTCAAAAGCCAGACATCCCACCATAGACGCATCGATTAATTACTGGAACAGAGTGCATGGGGTTGCATCCCAGACCACTGGATATTGCCCCACTATGGCACAATCCGGAATTCCTTATAGATAGAAAGACGGTCTGGTGGCCCTCCTGGCAGGAAAAGGGTATCCATAGACTCGCACACCTCCTAGACACACCACACATTACAGTGGCACCCTTTAAGTCTCTTCAGGAGAAATGGGGACTCCAGAAAGCTAATTTCCGGAGGTTTCTTCAAATAAGGGAGGCCGTGTGACCATTATTACACACATACACATCCTTGCAAATACCCAATGGCATCTCCATGTGAAGGAAGCAGTCCAAAGGCCTTGTGGGGAGGATATACTGTATGCCGAAATCCAGGACGCCCTTCCTTCCCAGTCAGAAGAGTCCAGGAACAGATGGCAAAAAATGCTAGGGTCCAAAAATAAGTAGGAACCTGGTAAAGAGCATGACGAGACTCACACAGATGGTATAAGGATGCTCATAGCAGACTTATAAAGAAGAAGATCTCTCATTCATGGTACTGTACCCCCACAGTCCTACACAAGGCCAAACTCATTGCAGATGATAAGTGCTGGAGGTGCAACAATGCGGCTGGGGACTTACACCACATCACTTGGGCATACCCTAGTATCCGCAACATCTGGAAGGGTATCAATCAGCTGGGCAACTGGATTCTCCAAACACAGTTTCCACTAGACCCACAGTTCTGCATAAAGGAACTATCCTCTGCAAGTGGAGAACCCAGGTGACACCTACCCTGAGTGAAGTCCTTGCACCCCTAGCATCGCTGGCAGCCCTAGATAAGCTCTGTCCTCTTCAAAGTAATGTTACCCACAATTTTCAAGACTGCTGGAAGCCCTACAGGGATTACCTCTCGGGGGGGTGAGGTTGGTAGGCAGACAGATCTGACAGTCAAATGCCCTCACTCTACTGTCAGATCATGGCCACACTGCTGAACCAACTCCCAGGTAGGGAGGTCAGATCATCCCCATAATCCTTGAGCAAAAAGCAGAAGGGGATACAAGGGAGACTGCAGGGTGATGGATTAGAGGGCAGGTGCCCGCCATCGAGTGAACACAAGGTACAAACCCAGCTGATGTTATGCTTCCAAGAATGTAATCTTTGTGTGTATTCTGCTCTCTGTTACAGATGGAATCCCCCCCCCCGCCTGCATCCTTGGTTTGTGCCTCAGCACGAATGACCTAGCTGTGGGATCCTACAGGAAGCCATGAAGCTAAGACCTAGGACCACAACGGGATGGAGGCCTGTAGTTAACCAGTCGGAGCTGTAAGTACTAACCCCAGCACCAGCTTTACTGACAGAAGGACTCCAGTACATACACTAGGCTACACCAAGTTAGATGCTATTGCTACCTATGGAAGACCCCCCCCTCACCCCACTCATTATGGTGCAGGCCCCCACCTCCATGATAGGCAGGAAGGTACAACCATACCAGGGCTCTGCTTCAGGCCTTTGAATCACTTCTGACCTTAAACCACTGGGTGAGGGGGTGGTGGTAAGCTTATGATGTGGGGTACCATAGGAATGCAATGGTACAGGCAGAGCAGCATGTTTACATACTTACATAAAACGCCTGCAACTGTTCACGAACCCAGGAAAACAGCTATTGCTGTGTGCTGCAACAGAGTGATTTACAATGCTCCAGTGGCTGTTTCTACTACCGGATCTGCACTGGTACAACTAATCTGCACCACTCGCAATGGTGCAGATCTGGTAGTGTAAACATACTGAAAGTTGTCACAGTGACTGAAACAATGGGTAGCAGTAAAGGCGTAAACCGTCATTTACTTAAATGAGGCACTAACCATGAAACTCTTTGCAAGTAAAAGGGAAGGTTTTACTTTATGTACACTTCATTCTAACTGATCTTGATTCAAACTCCTGAGTATTTAAGATGGTCTTGTTGTTTCTAAACTTGAATGTGTCTCTGAGGGAATTAGTGACTGTGGTCCCTCTCTTGACAATCAGCCACCTACATATCCTCTTGCAAAGACTGCAATAAAAACATCAACTAAAACAAGCATTTGTCAATGCCGAATGTTTGCTTGCTGGCATTGGCAGTGGTAGTGTAGAAGTTACAGAGCTGCATAATAGGAATGGCAGTGAAGTATTGAACTGAAGCCAACCCCACCACCACCCTGCAGAGAGTGACAGGCATTGGGGTGTGCCTTTGAGTCGTCAGGCATAACGGCCACGCCATTTCAGTACACCCCACCCTGCAGACACTGGCAAGTGTCACGGTGTTCCTTGGGGTCTTTGGTCCTTATGCGCACCCCATTCCATTAGGAAATACAGTGGGATGGTGCGATATAGGAGAATAGGTGAACTTTGGAGCCAAGAGTCCAAGGCATACCTCAATGCTTCTCACTGGCTGCAGGGTGTGGAATGATATGAGCATTACAGGCAAGAATCCCAAGTCACACCCCTGATGCCTGTCATTCTCTACAGGGTTGGGCATTATGGTTGGAAACCCTAATACCTCAGGCATTCGTTGATATTTTCACTCCAAATTTTCAACATGTTTTTTTTGTAACCCCACCTCATGAACAGGGGGAATATCAGTTTCTTAGCTGAAAGCTGCTTATGCACAGCGACTACGGCATTTAGCACCACAGGTGCAAAAACATTCCGAACAGGATGTAAAAAATGACAGCTGTACTGTTCATGGGGAGGTGTAAAAAATGGCAATGTTGCAAATCTGCAGTAAAAATATTTAAAAAAATGGTGAAGTCATGAGCGTACATAGAAACTGTGCAACGCACACCCGTATATAATTAGGTTGGGGATATTTTACAGCAGATTGTCAACTCAGGCATTTTGGTGCCTCTGATCATGAAACAGTGTCACTGTGGATTTTCTTCATCTGTCCCGCACCAATGATTTCCCACAGCTACCACGATCTTCTGCGCTGAAAGTGTGGAAAACACACTTTGGCCATGTTGTGAAAAATGACAGCTGTACTGTAAATAAGGCAGTGTGGAAAATGCCACTGGTGAAAATCTGGGCTTAAAATATTACAAAGTCATGAACTTACGAGGGTGCGTGGAAACTGCGAATGCTCACTCGTAACACAGTCATTTTATGGACTTTGTCACCAAATTTCAACATAGCCATTTTAAGACCTCTGCTCATGAACAGTGTAACTGTGATTTTCTTAATCTGTCCCAAACATTTCTACACACTAACAGCACCATTGTGTGCTACACAAGAAAACACATTTTGGGCGGCATATGAAAAATGGCAGCTGTACTGTTCATAAGGAAGTGTAATAAAATGGCAATGTTGAAAATCTGGAGTGAAAATATTAAATTTGCAAACTTATGAGCATGCATAGGAACTGCGCAACGCACGCTCGTAAAACAGTCATTTTTAGGAATTTTTTCACCAAATTTTCAACATAGCCATTTTAAGACCTCTGCTCATGAACAGTGTCACTGT
This sequence comes from Neoceratodus forsteri, assembly GCA_016271365.2. NCBI lineage: Eukaryota > Metazoa > Chordata > Ceratodontiformes > Ceratodontidae > Neoceratodus > Neoceratodus forsteri. The sequence goes on from CM057449.1 coordinate 745,775,027, forward strand.
GATTTTCTTAATGTGTCCCATACATTGATTTTTCGCACATCAACTGCGCCATTGTGCGCTACATGGGCGGAAACACATTTTGGGCATGATGTGAAAAATGACAGCTGTACTGCTCATAAGGAGGTGTGGTAAAATGGCAACATTGAGAATCTGGAGTGTAAATATTGAAAATTCGCGAACTTACGAGCATACGTGGGAACTGCACAACGCACGCTTGTAAAACAGTCATTTTTTGGAATTTTTTCACCAAATTTTCAACATAGCCATTGTAAGACCTCTGCTCATGAACAGTGTCACTGAGATTTTCTTAATTTGTCCCGTACATTGATTTAGCACACTGACTGCGCCATTGCGCGCTACATGGGCGGAAACACGTTTTGGGTGAGATGTGAAAAATGACAGCTGTACTACTTATAAGAAGGTGTGGTAAAATGGCAATGTTGAAAATCTGGAGTGAAAATATTGAAAATGTGTGAACTTACTAACGATGAGGAACTGCGAATGCACGCCAGAAAACAGTCGTTGTTTAAAATTTTCCACCAAATTTTCAAAATAGGCTTTGAGAGCCCACCTTATGAACACTGGCAGTGTCATTTTGTTAATCGGTCCCAAAAGGTGATTTCGCGCAGTGACTGTGAAATCACCCTTTGGGCCCGAATAACGCCATGACAGCGATATCGTTCATGAGAAGGGGTCCCAAAACCCCCATGTTGAAAATTTGGTGCAAAAATTCCAAAAATGCCTGAGATATGCAACAAAGTTGAAAATCCCCTGTCTATCCCATTATACAGCTTACCGGCATTTCCTCAGTTCGCGGTCGACTTTGAAGAGTGCAGACGTGTTCCCGGTCCACCGAAGATCGTCGCGCCGAGGTCCAGAGGTAAGTATGGGGTGAGGGAGGGGTGGGGAGGCAGGGTGCACAGTGGTGGATGCGGGTTGTGGAGGGGCCAGGGAGACTATGGGACCGTTTTTCTTTACAGGTGTTCTTTTGTTTCCAATGATGACGCTGGGACGTTTGCCACGCTGGGGTGGGCTCCCAGCGTGGCACAAGGCTGATTAGGGCATTCAGCCGATGGGGGATTGGGCACCCCTGTCGCCTAAAGAGTCGATTGCCACGCTGGGGTGGGCTCCAGCGTGGCACCCAGTACTCTGGGGAGGACAGTGGAGTCGAAGGGGATTGGGCACCCCGGCTATATCGATGAGTTGCCACGCTGGGGTGGGCACCCAGCGCGGCATTTGGAAGGCTTTGGGGACGGGGGAGCGCAGCACACGTCGGGCTATACAGTGTGTGCGTGCGGGGGGCGCCTGCGTGTGCGCTGCAGGTGTGGGGAGCTGCACATGAGCAAGCGATATCTTATCGCTGCTCACCGAAGCGTAGCTCCCCTTGAACTGTATGCCACTGCATTTGGAGCTTGTCATAGACAGCTCCATCATGCATTGGCTTACAGGGACCGCGCCTACCAACACACTGACTGAACTGGAAGAGCGAGTGACACACCTCTGAAATCTCGGATGATGGCACTATGTTTCTTGCACATGTGTGCAAGCAAACATAACAAACATAATAAATGTATCTTAATTTTTGAAGACCTTTTTTTTTTTTTTGTGCATGCATATGTGACGTGTGTATGAGGGATCCACTCACTGTAGATCAAGGGAGGATGTGAAATGGTGCAGGTACATGGGGGGGTAAACAAAGTGGTAGACAGTAAACCCTACCAGAGCTTCAGGCTGATGTTGCACAGCTGGACTAAGGCACAAGCACCCACGGCATGTTCTTATAGTCCCCATTTATATGTCCATTTATGTTCTTACAGCGCTGATTGCCTAACTGAGCCAAGATGTAAAACAGATACTAAAATGTCAGGTTTATTTCAGGTGACCAGGATCGTAGTGGGGAGAGGGGGCAAGTGAAACAATGTCCTGAGAATGTGCTTAAACTTATTAACTGTTGCTGTGCCACGGAGTGATACACGGTCCAGAATCCCTATACGCTCAAATTATGTTTGCAGCCTAAAGGTGCTTAGGTGGATTGGCATTTACATTACTCAGCGGCAAATCTTTTTGATACTTTTTGTGATCATCGGTTAAGATATAACCACTAACTGATGAGACACTTGGGGGCATTAAACTGTGCTACCAGCAAAGTTGCATTTGCAAAGCCCTGAATATTTATCTGTTGTTAATGAAATGAAAACTGTCAGCTGATAACATTCAGCCACTGTCCATTGCACAGAATAGACATCTCACTGATAGATCTGAAGCAAAGGGACATGCACTTGCCAATAACATCACTACAGCTCCAGACACGGAAGAAAGAAGTTCATGCACTTTCATCGCTGTTAACTTTTTTAGCATTTTAAAACAGTTACTTAGCATCTGCACTAAGATGTTACACGTCGCTGAACTGAATTGTGACACCAGAGTCCCTGCGATCAACATTTGTCAGCAAAAGTGAATTGAAAAAATCAATAGATGTATAAAATGGTAAGTGACATGAGTCAATAACAACATATCTGCATGTAATACTTGGCTTAAAATTTGAGCACCACCACATTCCGCACCACAGCGTCAAACAGGGATGCCATTTATAATTCAGCTAATGTCAAGCAGTTTTCGAGCCATAAAAAGTATTACTGTATCAGCATGGTGGCAGTAACGGGATCAGGAAATTATGAAATAAAATGCAACAGCACCCCCGTCGGCCATATGTTGTGCGGGTGGAGGAGTGCATGAGCACCCAGAGGTGGGCTGTTAGGCGGCTTCAGATTCACTGGAGAAAAGGGTGATCTGTTGAGCTACGGTTGAATTTGTGTTTTCTTTTCTATACCTAGTTTCGCTGTTTTGTTAGGGTACATGTCCAACCCTAAGATGTTTAGGGTCACAAAGTGATGTGACTTCATTGAGCATCTGATTTGAGAAAGAGCTGTGTGATTCTATCTAAATGCCAGCTCACAGCAATTCAGAGAAAAAAAATATTTTGAAGCTGCATTACCAGACTAAGTGTGCAGTTTAGTGAATTACCACAGGGTGTGTATATGACAGCACTAAAAAGTGCATTAAAGTGCTTCAGTCATGAAAACCTCCCCCCCTGGCTGCTGCTGAAATGCATAGCAGTATGTTCTCCTTTGTGCATTCTGCAGTTCTTTGCTTCAGCTGCAGGTATTACAGTACGCTCAAGTTCGTTTGCATAGGTTTTAGCAGCGGGGAGTTCACATTGACAGAGTCTATTAAGAGAAAATGCTTGGAATTACACATACAATGAAGTCTGAGTTTTCACATCAAATGCTGAGGTATTTTTTTCTGGAGGATTAGAACCCACGGAGTCCATGAAGGTGTGCTTTGGAGAGCTGGCGTGTGTAAGGACTGTTAGGCACCCACACATTTTGGTGGTCCTGCTTTGGCAGGGAACAGTTTATTAAAGTAATGATGTGTGGCTTCTCTCTCTAAGCTAAACAAGACTACACCATCCTATCAGGCAACCGACACAGTTGATCTGTGTGTGTGTGGGGGGGGGGAGGAGAAGCTGCTCACTGAAGCGTAGCTCCCTCTTTCAACTGTATGCCACTGCATTTTCAACTGCTGTCATAGACAGCTTCAGCAGTGATTGGAGAACTGTGACCACGCCTGCAAACACACTGACTGAACTGGAAGATGCTGACACACCTCTGAAAAACTCAGATGATGGCACTATGTTTCTTGCACATGCGTGCAAGCAAACATGAAAACCTGTTACAGCAGGTGAAATGGATCGCTATGTTCTCCTTTGAACAGACAAACAAATCACTGTAGCCAGGGTAAAACAAATGCATATTACAAGCCACTGTATGATGAAGTGAAAAAAATGTATTTGTGTTTATTTTGTGATAAACATTTTAGAAGTAGAAACTTACAAAATACTGTTGCTTCTGAATTTAGGATCACTAAATAAAATCTAATTATCACGCATGAGGCTGATGTCCTTTAGATAGTAGACAATAAGCTCATCATTGATAAATTTCAAGAAGAAGAAGAAGAATCAGCCTTTATATAGCGCTTTTCATACACAATGTATCCCAAAGCACTTTACAAGCAATGTTAGACTGGTAGTGAAGTGACTGAATGTGTAGTGGCGGCCATATCGCACATCAACACCCACGCACAGCCTGGACAATTGCATGAACTGGTTTATGGGAAGGGGAATGTTGGCCAGGACACCGGGAATGTCCCCTACTCTTTGCGAAGAGTGCCTTGGGTTCTTTTACTTCCACCTGGACACCCACCAGGACGGGTAGACAGAACCTCGGTTTAGCATCTTATCCAAAGGACAGCACACTCCAGCAGTACAGCATCACCCTAATACTGCACTCGGATGCCAACATTTAATGTGCAAGTCCAATGCCAGTGTGGGACAAGAACCCATGACCTTCTGGTCCAGAGGCAGATGTGCTACCAACTGAGACATGCTGACACAAATACAACACAAACCTCTCTTTATGTTGTAAGCATATACAAGCGACAGTATAGCTATCTAACAATTTAAGCAGCCCACTATGTGTTTAAGAAAACAATAAATGAAATATTATAAAAAAGGGTCTGTGAAATGGAGAGACCTGATTTGTTGCTAACATTCTACTGGCCTTGCATTAATATTTGATTAATGTTATAAAAAGGTACCCAGAAATGCTGCAGTCTGTGGCTGGCCCATCAGCGCAGCGGTAGAACTACTGCTCACTACACTAATGACCCGGGTTCGGGAATGAGCCTGGGTCACCAGGGGCTGATTAGGGGGAGGAGGAGCGAATGTTTCCATGGGAGGGAGGGTCACTGTCCTCACTGCTCAAGTTGTGGAAACCACAAACCAAAAAGCTGAGCATCAGGGTATGGTTCGGTAGTAAAAAAATTCAAATAGGCCACACACTGTATTGTGAATCTTATACATGTTTTTTATTCAGTGGTTAATATTCAGCAAATATTTCCATACAGTGAAGTCTAATGGTGAAGCACAGGGGTGAATGAAACATAGAAACATAGAATTTGACAGCAGATAAGGACCATTTGGCCCACCTAGTCTGCCCATTTCCCTACCTGACGGATAAGCTGCAGATCCTAGTTAACCAAGAGCCTACTTCCTCTGACCCCGCACCAGAATTGCCTTATGTCTGTCCCATGCATTCTTGAATTCCCCCACTGTTTTTGACTCTATCACCTCCTCAGGAAGGCTGTTCCATGCATCTACAACCCTCTCTGTGAAGAAATACTTCCTCACATTACCTTTGAGCCATCCCCCCGCTATCTTCAAATTGTGCCCCCTTGTTCTTGCACATCTCTTTTTCTGAAACATGCTACCCTCTTGGACTTTGTTGATTCCCTTTAGGTATTTGAAAGTTTTTATCATGCCCCCCCCTTTTCCTCAAGGCTATACATCTTAAGCTCCTTCAGTCTTTCTTTATATGTCTTTTGGTGCAGACCCTGCATTATTTTGCTTGCCCTCTTCTGGATATCCTCCACCCTGTCTACGTCTTTGTGGAGATGGGGTCTTCAGAACTGTACACAGTACTCCAGATGTAGTTTTACCAATTGTCTGTACAGAGGGCCAACAACTTCCTGTTTTCTACTGGTGATGCCTCTCCTTATGCATCCCAGTATCCCCCCAGCCCTCCTTACTGCCTTCTCACATTGCTGGCCCACCTTTAGGTCATCTGATATGACTACCCCCAGGCCCCTTTCCATTTTTGTTGTTGTCAGTATCTCACTCCCCATTGTGTACTCTTCCCCTTGGTTTTTGTTTCCCAGGTGCATTACTTTGCACTTCTTTGCATTGAATCTAAGCTGCCATACATTTGACCATTCCTCCAACCTTGCCAAGTCCTTTTTCATCCTTTCCACCCCACCTTGCATATCAACCCTGTTGCAGATCTTTGTGTCATCTGCAAAGAGACATACTTTCCCTTCCAGTCCCTCTGCAATCTCACTTTTAAAGACATTAAAAAGGACCAGCCCCAGTACTGAACCCTGCAGTACCCCACTAGTAACCCTCCTTTCTAGGGGCATGGATATGTTGTTCATCCACACTATCTGGCAGGTTCCTTGGCGCTTTAAATCTTGCCGGAAGGTCTTCAAGCTGGCTCCTCCCACCCACCCGGGTGGTAAAACTCTCGGCTCCGCCCCATGACGCCAGATCTTCCTTACCGCTTGGAAGCTCAGGTTCCCTCCTTAACGCTCTGCGATTAAGATTTGGTGCCTAACTCTTCAAACTTTGAAACTCGTTTCAATTTTACCAAAACATTTTGGTCTTCTTCTCCTCGAGGCTGCGATGGATAAATCGACTCCCGGATTTCAGAGATGCCCCTGCGGGCAGAAAATGTCTCGGACAGACCCGCACTCCACGTGCGTCTACTGCCTAGGCCTTGAGCACGAACCGCAGGCTTGCGACCTGTGCTCTTCCTTTTCGGTCTTTGTCCTCAAAGATTGTGCTGCCCGTTTGTAGTTGGGGCATCCCAAGAAGAGATTTCCTCCGGTCAAGTCGAAGGAGGCCCGATTGGCGGTGTCCGCGGCTGCGGGCTCTGCGGAACAGCTCGAGCAGATGATCGCCCTCGAAGAGGGCGGCGCAGGCGCTCCATCTTCGGCCACGGCATTCGTCCCTCTCTCCGGCGCCTCATATTCGGCTTCTTTTAAGGAGCTTTGCTTGACCCTCTCGACTAAAGGCGAGGGTCCAACCTCTTCTGGACCGTTTTCTCAGTCAAAAAAGAGTAAGGGTAAGTCCCATCGTCGACGCTCTTGGGAGCGGGAAAGATCTCCCTCCCCTAGTCGACAGTCGACTTCGGTCGACCCTTCAGCTTCGGCCACTGGCTTCACGGTGTCCCCGTCAGGCCAGTTGACTGAGACACCCGGCGACGCGGTCGAGATTTTTCTCGACCTGTTAGACGGGTTGTCGGCTGGTGAAGCTGATATTCCCCTCTCCCCGGTTCCCCCGGTGAGAGTTGAGGATCCCGTCGGCTCGACTGTGCCTCCGGTTCCGGAGCCGTCGGTGCAATCTTCCGAGCCGAAGGGTGTACCGATCCTCGGTACCCCTCCGCGCTGACCTCGGCCTAGACGAGATTCTCGGTCTCGGTCTCGGACCTCCTCATGGTCCAGCCGATCCCGCCGTCATAGGCAGTCTCGGTCTCGGCACCGCGGTAAGCGGCGCCGCCGCTCTTCCTCTTCTTCCTCCTCCTCGGACGAGGGGAGGCTTCGACGCAAGTTGCGTCGGAAATATGAAGAGCTTATGTGGCAACAGCTTCTGTTGGCCGGGAATAAGCCGACCCAGTCGTCTTCACCGGCCATTAAGTGGCTGTCACCGGAGCGGCCGAAACAACCCCTCGCGGTGGTCGAGGAGCCTGTTCCCAGGCCAGTTGTTCGGCCTATTACTGCTGCCCCACTGATTTTGGTGGAACCGCCGCCTCCTCAGCCGTTAGTTGGGGCTCCGACCAAGAGTTCTCGGTCAGCTCAGGGGCTGCCCCATAGGCTGTCGGTCACTCTCACTCCCGATAAACCTCGGCAGGTGAAGGGTGTCTCAGGCTCGAGGCAGCTCTTCGAAGACTCGTCGGAGTCTGAAGATGACTCCTCCTTGTTCTCCAGGCGGATGGACCTGGAGTCCTCAGGGGGGCAGTCAGTGGACGATAGCCCTTCGTCCTTCCTTGGCCTACTGGCTCATCTCGGAGTCCACGGGATGCTTCGAACCCGTTCAAGCAGGCCAGATATCCCTCATGGAGATTCTGGACTGAGGGATTCTCCGGCGGAGGCCTTTCTGGTGGCGAAGCCATTGTTGGTCCGGCCTTGGAACTATGGCAGCATCCTGCCTCCTGCCCTCGCCTTGGCCAGAATGGCTAGGAAGTACGTGGTCCCTACCGGTTCCCTGTCCGGTTTCTCGGAACACCCCTCTGCCGAGGGGCTGGTTACTGACAGCGTTTTCCGGCGTGCCGGGAACGCCAGGGACGTGGACAAACCACCCGACAAGGAGTCCAAGAAATTGGATTATGCCAGGCGGAAAGTCTATGCTGCATCATCTCTTGGCCTTCGTCAGGCCAGTTCAGCCGTCCTGATGGCACACTTCTCCCATGCCCTGTTGGGCTCCCTGGATGAGGTCGTTCCCCATCTTCCCGCGGACCTGCAGACCACGGTCAAGCAGGTGCGGGATCAGGGCAGGGCAGTTGCAAAGCAGCAGCTCCAGACTGCTCTCGACATCGGAGACTCTTGTGTTAGATCAGTGGCGACCGCAGTGGCCATGCACTGGCGGGCTTGGCTGAGGATATCCACCTTCACCTCGGATACCCAGCACAAGTTGGCGGATGTTCCCTTTTTGGGGACTGACCTCTTCGGCCCTGGAGTGGAAGATCACCTCCAGAGGATCGAAAAGTCCAATGCCACCTTGGACTCGGTCTCTTCCGCACAGAAGGACAAAGGCCGTAAGCCTCAGCCTAAGCCATTTCGCCCTTCTGTGCCCGCGGCGCGCCCGGCCCAGCAACGTCAGGGCCAGCAGGCTCGACCTTGGTACCCCAAACCCAAGCCGTCGGCTTTCTCCAATAGGAAGCAAGGAGGAAAAGGCCCAGGAGGTCCCTCAGCCGGTCCCTCCTCCAAGCCTGCTCACTGACGGGCTGAGGGGTGTCGCCCCCATCCCCGTCTCCTCACCCCTGGTTCCCCCCGTGGGGGGACGGCTCCGGCACTTCCTTTCCACCTGGTCCACTGTTACCATGGACAGGTGGGTCTTGGAGGTGGTGGGAAGAGGCCTGCCTCTAGAGTTCGAGCAGGCACCGCCCTACAGAGCTGTCGCTCCTCGGGGGGCTTCGGGGTCCCCAGCCTCACTGGCGGCTCATTGAGCCGACATCGATCTCCTCCTCCAGAAGGAGGTGATAAGAGAGGTGGAGGACCCTCCCTTAGACCCGGGGTTTGTGTCCAGGTATTTCCTGGTCCCGAAACGGAGGGGGGGCTGGCGCCCCATTCTCGACCTACACGACCTAAACAAGTTCCTAAGGTCTCGAACCTTCAGAATGGTCACTCTGGTTCAGATAATACCATCTCTGGAACACGGCGTGTGGTTTTGCTCTCTGGACTTTCAGGACGCGTTTTTTCATGTCCCTATCCGTCTGTCTCACTGAGGTTCCTCCGCTTCTGAGCGGAGGGATCCCTATTCGAGTTCCAAGCCATGCCCTTCGGCCTTTCTCTAGCTCCCAGGGTCTTCACCAAATGCATGGCAACAGTGAAAGCATTCCTGCGGTGCCGAGGGGTCCGGGTGTACCCTTACCTGGACGACTGGCTGATAGCAGCCCCCTCCAGACAGGAGGTGGAGCGGTCCAGAGATCTGGCCCTCCAGGTTTGCTCTCAGGTCGGCCTCCTTATCAACGAGGCCAAATCGGAACTCGAGCCAAAGCAGGTGATACTGTTCATCGGGGCAGAGCTCGACTCTCTATGAGCCAGAGCACGGCTCCCGGCGGACAGGGCCGAGGTTCTTACCTCCTTTGCCCAATCATTTCTGGTTGGGCAATTGCGCCCTGCCCAGGACTTCCTGTGCCTCCTGGGTCTCATGGCGGCCTGTACCAGCGTAGTCCGTTGGGCACATTGGCACATGCGCCCCCTTCAGTGGGGGCAGGCCAGCCAGTGGTCACAACGCTGCGATCCCTTGGACCAGCTTGTGATGATGACTCAGGAGATGTGGAACGCTCTCCAGTGGTGGACCGTTCCATCTCATCTGCAGGAGGGCATCCCATTTGTCCGCCCCGAGCCGACGGTCTCTCTATCGACCGACGCCTCTTTGATGGGTTGGGGTGCCCATCTGGGGGAATACTGAGTGCACGGCCTCTGGTCCCCGTGGGAGTCCCGATGCCACATCAACCTGCTGGAGCTCCGAGCGGTCTGCCTAGCTCTCACCGCCTTTGCTCCATTTCTCCGGGGTCAAGTGGTCCGAGTCCAGACGGACAATACCATGACCATGTACTACCTAAACCGCCAGGGCGGGACACGCTCCATGCTTCTATGCAAGGAAGCTCTCCACATCTGGTCACTTGTGCGCAGCCTGGAGGTGGATCTCCTAGCCATTCATGTGGCAGGAGCCTCCAGCACCCTGGCCGATGCCCTGAGCCGGATAGGGGCTGCATTGCACGAGTGGTCTCTCCTGCCGGAGGTAGTACAAGACCTGTTCTCTCTCTCTGGGGCACACCTTTGGTGGATCTGTTTGCCTCCAGGGAGAACGCGAAGCTGAGGCTGTTTCATGCCCGCCCCCCTCAGCAGGGTTCGCTGCAGGGGGATGCCTTCTCGAGGCCGTGGACCCCGGGCCTCTTTTATGCCTTCCCCCCCTTTCCCCTGATTCACAGGGTCCTGCTCAAAGCGAGGAGGGACAAGGCATAGGTGATTCTGATAGCCCCAGACTGGCCCCGCCAGTTCTGGTACCTAGATCGCCTCAGCCTCAACTCCAAGCTCCCGAGGCAGCTTCCAGCTCGCCCGGACCTGCTCTCAGTCAATCAGGGGAAGGTGTTCCATCTGGACCTTCAATCCCTGCACCTGACGGCCTGGTTCCTGAGCGGCTAGAGTTCCAGGCCTTGGGTCTTTCCGATGAGGTCCTCAACGTCGTTGAGGCGTCCCGTAAGGAGTCGACCAGAAAATGCTACGCCTTCAAATGGAAGAGATTTTCCATTTGGTGTCGGGGTAAGGGCTTGGACCCTTCCTCTTGTTCTGTGGCCAGCATTTTGGACTATCTATGGTCCCTATCTAGTCAAGGGCTTAGGTCGACGACCCTAAAGGTGCACCTGGCAGCCATCTCTGCTTACCGGGCGCGGGCCGGTGAGCAGTCAGTGGCGCAGGAGAAGGTGGTTGGGTGCTTCTTCAAAGGCCTTGATCACATTTCCCCTCCAGTGTGGGAACCCCCACCTCCGTGGGATTTACTGCTGGTACTGGCAAAGCTCATGGGCAAGCCATTCGAACCAATGCACAGGTGTGGTCTCCCCACCTGTTGTGGAAGACACGCCTTCTTGGTGGCTATCCGTCAGCCAGAAGGATGGGAGAACTCCAGGCGCTGAGCATCGGTCTCCTGCCTGGTCTTCCACAGGGACAAGTTGTCCTCACGCCCCCACCCGAAATTCCTTCCGAAGGTGGTGTCGGAGTTTCACCTTAATCAGGTGTTGACTCTGCCGGTGTTCTACCCCAATCACACCTCGGAGGCCGAATATAGGCTCCATACTTTGGACCCTAGAAGGGCGCCCGCCATTACAAGGAGCGACGGCTGGGATTTGGGGAGAGGTTCGCCAGCTGTTGTCACCTACGCTGGAAGTCAGACTGGCAGACCTGCAGCTAAGCGGATTACAAGCAGATGGGTCACCTCCTGCATAGATCTCTGCTATGAGTTGGCGGGCATGGAGCCTCCCAGAGGATAAGAGCTCATTCTACCGCCATGCTGCTGCATCGGTGGCTGCTTCCAGGGATGTCCCTATCCAGGAAATCTGCAGGGCTGCTACCTGGAAGTCAGCAAACACCTTCATTACCCACTACCACATCGACCTTGAGTCACGCCGGGATGCTGGTTTTGGGGCCTCGGTTCTCCAATCCTTATTTCCCAAGTAAGTATTAAGGGGTGTGCCTTGCCTCCCTCCTCCCGGAGAACTGCTAGGAGTCTGCCAGATGGTGTGGATGAACAACATATCCATGTCCCTAGAAATACAGGTTACTCACCTGTAACAGGAGTTCTAGGAATGGTATATTGTTCATCCCATTCCACCGACCTCGGCTTGCCGGCGCACAGCCTGAGCTTCCAGCGGGCCAGATCTGGCGTCATGGGGCAGAGCCGAGAGTTTTACCACCCGGGTGGGTGGGAGGAGCCAGCTTGAAGACCTTCCGGCAAGATTTAAAGTGGCAAGGAACCTGCCAGATAGTGTGGATGAACAACATATACCATTCCTAGTACTCCTGTTACAGGTGAGTAACCTGTATTTCTTCACTGTGGACTCCATTTACTATTACGGTGTCTGGCGTATTGGACTAGGGTATGTGTCTTTTAAATTGTTATTGGCAGCTGTGTTTTTACTGTATGGAAATATTTGCTGAATGTTAACCACTGAATAAAAAACCTGTATAAGGTTCGCAATACAGTGTGTGGCCTATTTTAAGTTTTTTGCTACCTAACCTTACCCTGATGCTCACCTTTTTGGTTTGTAATTTCCACAACTTGAGCAGTTTTACGATTGTTAGTGAACCTTGACCAGAGTTCATGTAGGTGCAGCACCCCTACACTAATATTAACACAGGTTTTTCCAAAGTTGGAGTTTTTCACCATCCTCAGTGCTCTACTGCCACCTGGGTGACCATGGGGGGCAGTGCAGCTGAGGGTGCCAGGGAGGGGGAGACGTACTGTAGGATGGGAACCAGATGAATGCACTTGCCCGGCGTGTGCATGACCCTTGTTTCCCCCAATGCACCTGTATCTCGTGACTGGGAGTAACTAAGGAAAAAAGACCCCAGCTGAGCAAGATGAGTCTCCGCTTCTGCTCACAGCCTTGCACCACTGGTTGCGGCACCACTCCATAGACAGTGGCTTGAGTTGCCTTGAGGGGTCCAAGATTCCCCTAATAACACTGATAAAAGAGCCATGGGTGTGGAGACATGGAGCTGGGTAAGTCCCAGAGAAGGCAGGTGTTGAGGCAAGGGTGGGGGTGGGGTCAAAGAAATGCAGGCTGGTGGAAGGGGGCATAATAAACAGAGAACACAAAAAAATGAAATGCTGCAGTCTGGTTGGTTGTCAGCATTCTGAGAGCCCTGCATTAATCTTTTAAATAATATACTTGTAGAGCTGCGTAACATGAGTAGTGCTATTAAACAAAGAAGTTCCTCATTAACAATAATTTTGTTTAGAATTTTAAGCCCCCATTATCACTACTGCAAAGTGGAAAAACTGTGTGCTCTTCTAATCACATTCTGTTGCATTGCCATTTAAATTGCAGGAAGAGTTCTATTGTTTTTAAAAAGGTTCATGTTGACCCTCATTGGTCTTACCTCTCGTTAATTTCCAAAACTGATAACTGATACCTTCACTGTTCGTTCAAGGTCTTTTCAAACTGGATCAGATCTGGAGTCATTATTTAAAAAAAAATGCTGATTTGGTTTCGTTTGAAATTGCCAGATTTCCTAATGGTACCCAGGGCTATAGATGGCACACATGTCAGGATCCAGTCACCACATATGCAAGAGAACAATTATCTCAACAGAAAGGGATACCATTCCAGTAATGTCCAAATCATCTGTGATGCAGGCCTGCTGTTTACAAACATTGTCGCACAATGCCCAGGCAGTACACATGATGCTAGAATACTGCAGAACAGTGAAATTGCAAGAGCATTTGATAGAGGGGAAGGTCAAGGCTTTCTTCTTGGGGACAGTGGATATCCAGCCAGGTCATGGCTGTTAACACCATAGCTGAATCCCCTTACCAGCTCACAAGAGAAATACAGCCCAGCACACCTCAGGACTTGGAACACTGTTGAACAGTGTATTGGTGTACTGAAGCACACAATTCGTATTCTGCATGGTGAATGTAGAATGCCACCTGCTGGGATTTGTAGTATTATATATGCTTGCATCATTCTAAATAATTTTGCAAGGTACATTTTTTTAGCATCAAATATTTAATACTGATATGATTAACAGGATCTGATATTAAATGACTAGTGGATACTAAACTAGGTTTGTGCGAGCACTTGCATCCAGACCATATCCAGAAATAATGGAAGGGCTCCAAAATCCCTGCAGTGCCTAACTGCTAAAATACCAGGGCACACATGTAACTGTTAGGGTGCCCTCTCATGCAAACTGCTACAGCTGTATATTCAAAATTTTTGTGTTGCTGCTATTTACTGTCTCGCAAATAAATGTATAACTGGTGTTCTAAGCCCGTGTGCAAACACCCCACCCAGTGGCATGTTGGCTGTGATACAATCTACCACCACATTCTTCATCCCACTCCCTGATTGCTCCTTAGAGCTGTTCTTCAACTGCCAAGGTTGTCTACTATGCCCCCCACCCCCCCGAACCACTTCACTGATCCTCATATCTGTCCTTAAACATCCCTGGTAGTCTATTGTGTGACACTCAGACCCTGCTCACACTCCATAGCTCTTAAATACATGGTTTTGGCATAATGTTATCTTAACCCCCAACCCCTTCATCCATCCACTTTGTTAACACGGGTCCCTAGTGATACGGTGGCCCCTCAAACCGCCCTCCCTCTCATCTCAACCACTGACATATCACCTTCTTGCCCCACCCAAACCGTGACACCAATTTCCACCACTTTGCTCAGCATCATATGACAACCAATACAGCCCCATTCTCTTGTATCTGTGGCTGGTGACTGTATGATCTCTCAGTGAGCAAGCATACAGTATTAAAATCTTTTCTACTGTACATGCACACACTGACCACTCATCTATATATATACAGTATATATATATATTAGAGGCCAAAAACTCCATTTAATGCATCAGTTAGGGTTGTTCCACAGCGACAAAAGCGAGGAAATTCGATGTTAGGGTTAAAACCCCTTTGCACCCTCCAGCCTGCCCCCAACTGGAATCAGAAGTGCAGCGTTGGGGTCAGTCGGTCCTAACTCTCACCCCATCACATGTGGAAAGAAGCTGAGAATAGGAGAATGGGGTGAGTTAGGACCGATGACCCTAGCCACCCCAATTCCAGTTGGGGTGGGCTGGAGGGGTGCAAAGGGGTTTCAACTCTAACATCAAATTTCCTCACTTTGTCGCTGTGGAACAACCCTAACTGATGCATTAAACTGAGTTTTTGCCTCTAATTTCCTTTCTTTTTGAGAATGATAACGAGAAATAGTGAATGTAATGCGGCCCAGGCTCCCCATGATGTCTTATGGCATAGTAACAGGAAGAGCAACACAAACAGAAGCGCTAACAGTGGCGCACATGGTAACCTAGCGCAAATGATGACAACAGAGGGCAATGCCTGCGGTGGCATGAAGGCAGACAGTCTGCACGTGATGTGTTATCACATAATAACGTGGTGCCTGCAAGCGGAAATGTCAATGGGCATGGTGACGCAAAGTGAAACAGAAAGAGAAACAGTACGGTGAACACAAATGGCAAAAAGTAACAGCATAGCGCAAATAAGCAAAAGGATGGCGCTGCGTGGTGGTGTAAGCGTCAACGGTAAGTGAAACGGGCATGGAACCGCAAGCAGAAAGGGCAATGGTAACAGTAATGCAAGCGCACACGCTGGTTTTCCCCAAAAGCTGAATAGAGAAAGACAGTGAGTACAAAGAATGTATGCATAATAATGGGTATTGGAGCAGAAAATGAGGACTTGGAATACTAAATAGGTTATATCTCAGGAACCGTACGATGTAGAAAAAAAATGTAAAAGTCGTATGATTTATGACTGTCCTGGCTAGTTTGTTCTTAGCCCCTTTGGGGGCTAAGAACTTTCGATGAAAGTCCGTATCTGGCACCTTTTCCGAGAATCACGGGCGCGAAAGCGTGGCGAACGCCGTAATGTTATCCTATGGGAAAAAAAGAGAAGTTCGGAGCACCATAACTTTGCCTCCCTGTAATATTTTTTCAACAAACCACTGAAAGGCACATCTGTGGGCTGTTGGCTGTCTTCCCTCCAAATTTCAGGAAAAAAGACCAAACCGTTATTTTGCAGCAGGGTGCCAAAGGATTCCTGTAATGCATTGGGCGCCATAATGTTATCCTATGGGAAAAAACATCAAATTTGGAGTGCCGCAACTTTGCTGCCATGTAATATTTTTTCAATACAACACTGAAAGGCACATCTGTGAGATGTCGTTTGCGTTCCTTCCAAATTTCAGCCCAAAACTCCCAACCGTTCTTTTGCAGTGCACTGCCAAAGAATTGCTGTCATTTTCCCACATTTTCCCACAGACTAGAAAATTACTGTCGCAATTTGCGAAAGCTTTCGCAAACATTTGTGACACTTTCATGAGCATGAAAGTACTTTGCGAAAGTACTTTTTCCAGAAATCTGAAAAACATATTTCTGGGGTGTTTTACCCCAAAATAAGAACATGGCTAGCATCCTCAGGGTCTGACTAGGTGAATACAAAAATAATTAGGTTGCTAGAGGGTCCCAAATTTAAATGCCAAGCATTTTCTAATCACCAACTGAAAACAAAATGGCCGATTTGCGAAAGTAACAGGCCCATTTGCGAAAGTAAAAATGCATTTGAGAAAGTGTTGAACTTTTTAACTTTTCCCATTGACTTATAATGGGAAATTGTTTTTTGAATAACTTTTGAACCATTTAATATTTTTTCACCAAATCTTCAAAAGGCACATTGGGGACCCTGGCCGCACGTTCCCTGAAGATTTTGGGCCAGTTGCACAAACCGTCACGACCTGTAGGTAGCGACTGTAGAATTCCAGAAAAAGAGTAAACGCACAAGAATCATGCTTAATAACTCCGCGTGTACCTGACTGGTACAAACTTGGCAGATACCTAGGCCTATGATTCTTGATCATGTATTCCAAATTTCAGCCAAATCTGTCAAACGGTTGCAAAGTTATTAAGGTGCAAAGTTTTGGGGTTTAACATAGAAATGGCTCCTCAACCCTAACTATGGTAGCACTACCGTGCTACCATAATATATATATATAGCTTTTTGGTCCCTGTTGCTGCTTCTCACCAACTGGTGATGGGGACACATATGTAGTTTTATGGATTTTCTCCCCTAAACCCCGAGGTCCCTTCACACAGCCGTGCAAGCATGTGGAGGCAGGCTTCACACCCCGTGGTGCCAGCTCAGCCCCTTCCACCTCCCAATACATTGCTGCCCCCTCTCTGCCTATGTTACCCACCAGACCTCCACGTGGTGGGAGTGGAACTACGAGGGGGTGCCAACCCACACTCACCACCCTCAGGAGAGGAGAGCTGCCCACTGGCATGCTCAATCCTGCTCTCCCCCCCCACACTGACAATCCAATGACCCAAGGTAATTCCTGAACCCGAGTCCCTGGCGTAACATGAGGTAAGGCGTCCAGTGCCTCAACCCTCTGCACCACCAGGCCAGTGGACTGACAGCTCATATTTTGACTGTCCACAGAGACTTGAGAAGTGGGTTGTGACAAGTGCTGTGTCGACCTTAGTAAAGTGATGTCCACCAGGGTTTGGGGTGTGGTCACTTGAATGCAAGTTGTCGGTTCAGGAGAGTGTTTTGTGAGTAGAGGCCAGGATCACCGTGGACTCATTTTAAATCTTTAAAACATTCAAATGGATACTGGGAGGAGACAGATGGCCCAGTATGACACATGGTGTACATAAGAGTTCTGCTGTTTGAGCTGGGGTAGTAGGGATACAATAGACCAACATGGAAGTTTAAGGGCAGATTTGAAGAATGAACTATGTTACTAAGACATACTGAAGAACAATAGGTGAGTGTGAGGGTAGGCACACTTGAAGACCGTGGGTTGCCAGCTGTGCTGGTATGCATCACCTTTTTCTCTTTCTAATGGGGTTTTAGTTTGGTTGACATGAACTATTCTAGAGACATAGAAACATAGAATTTGTTGCAGATAATGATCACTTGGCTTACACAGTCTGCCCAGCTTTTCCCTTCTTATTCTGATTCTGCAGACCCTACTTGATCTCTGTTTAACTTCCCACACTACTTGTTTTAGTACCAGTTGTCATTTTAACTATCCAATGCATGTTTAAAGTAAGCCACAACTTTGGCAGTGCAACACTTGCTGTAAGATTGTTCCATGCATCTACCACCGTGTCAGCAAACAAGTACTTCCTCACATCATTGCTGCAGTACATTTCCCATACTCCAGCCTCTACCGTGACCATCATAATGTTCAGTCTTCAGGACTGAGCACATAGCCATGTTCAAGAAAGAGCTCTGAAGAGCAATTGGGGGGTGGGGTGGGGGTGGACACTAGATTCCCCAGTGAGATTCAGTGACAGCTCTAATGAATGATCAGGGTAGGGGGTACGAAATGAACCACTATGGCTACTGAATGATAGACTGGGGAAATGATCAGGGGTGACTGTGAAACACCAGACCATCATGTTGTGCCGTTTCTTCAGTTTCAGTGGCATTTAAGGGACACTGCACCCCGTGTTAATGAGTTTTTATAATAGCAATAATGCTGTCCCATGGGTTAAATTACCAAGAAGTTAATTACCTCAAAAATCCTATGATCTATGGTAAGCTTTGATATTTATGGCTTATCTGATCCTCTCATTACTTAGGAAAATACATAAATCAACAAACTGTGGTACTGTATGCTATTAATTTAAACTTGAACATGCATATTTATTTTATATTGTTTCCAAATGCAGGAGAAAAAATTCTGGACCCTGATGACTAAGTCCTAGTTGAAGACAATATTGAAGACAATATGCCATCAGATAGTTCTGTGGTCCACTTGGATGAACACACTGCTACCAGGACCATGGTCAAAAACAACGATTTTTAATTGTTTCCCAGCTGCATAGCTTTGCTGATCATGGGCCTGGATACATTTTTTAAGGACAGCAAAGTCAGTGATCAACTGTTGAAAACAGTTTTCACAACACAAAACTGATGTTAGTAATACACCCACTGCTTCTATATAGCTAGTGTGTGAAGTCCTGGCTGCTATCATCTCTTTGGTTCTGTTAGTTTTGCTTATGTTTACCAACATACTGCAAATAAGGTATGAATGTGGGATTATTCCATTCAAAAATGCTTTTCAAATATTCCTTTTCTCCCTTTTTCTGATCCCCTTCTCCTGTTGTGTTTTAAGATAGATAAAGTTTGAGTAATCAATATAAAATTACCAAGGTACACTGTTCTTGTACATATAGTTATTATACTTGTATATCTTTTGTTACTTAACATGATCTTATTTGACTTAATAATAATATTTTCCAATACAAATCTTATGTTTAATTGTTAGTTATTATTCTGCTAATTGTGAGGTCCATTGGTAAAGAATGCATGAGAAACAATTCAAAAGGCTATTCAAAATTGGTAAGTAGCAAAACTAAAATGTTCAATAAACCATTGATGTTTAATAACTGCAAAATAATATTTATAAAAAAGCATGTAACATAATGGGTAAAGTGTGAATATCAGAAAATGTTGTGAAACACTGCTTGCTCAATTGAAGATCAGCACTATTACTCTGAACTTGATGTTCAAACTTGAATGAAAACATTTGTTGTGTAAATTGAACACACAGTGACCCGACACAAAATACACAGTTTAACCACAAATGCAAAGTGACATGAATTTCATGACACACACTTGACTTCAGCATTTGGGATTTTTGATCTTGCACCTTTAAATATGATTTTGAATAATGCCACTGTGTGTCAACTGTGTTTGCCTCTACTGTATCTTAACAATTATATTCTAGGAATGATTTTTCGAATAGAATAGTAATCTGCTAACTATATGTATGGAACACTGTATGACAGCACATACACAAGTATATTCTTTCAGTGAGAGGTTACAGGGATGGCAAGAACATAGAGAGAGGATCAAGAGGTCCGTCTGTTGTCCTGGTAAGCACAACATAAGATTATCTTTGATGCATATCAAGACCCCTTAAACACTATTTTATATTTTCTTTCCACTCTGAAGGAGTATATCCATAGAGGGACACTAACTCCTGCTTCCACCACCAGTCCTCAAGTGACCATGGTCCATTCCAAAACCAAGATCACCAGTTTGACTAGAGGTGTGGAGACCAGAGTCTCAGCC
The DNA here is from genome assembly GCA_016271365.2 of Neoceratodus forsteri. Taxonomy (NCBI): domain Eukaryota; kingdom Metazoa; phylum Chordata; order Ceratodontiformes; family Ceratodontidae; genus Neoceratodus; species Neoceratodus forsteri. Next base: position 745,794,758 of record CM057449.1, read on the forward strand.
ATCCTCATCACTGGACTAGGTCTGCTAATTGACTGATCAGCAGACCATTGTCTTATGATGGCCATACTGAAGCAGAAGGGGAAGTTGTTCAGCTGCAATATGAATGGCACTAATTCAGCAGAATACATTTTTAAGCCCTAGAATTACATCCTGAACAAAGCCACACCACACCGTATCATACTTTCTATGTCATTAAAAAAAAGTGTAGAAAAACACATACCAATAATTTCATTAAAATGTTATTAAAATAAACATATAACAATTTGCAGTCTTCAATTTCAAACATTATGAAGTGACAACAAATATAAGAGAGCTGAAAAACAGATGAAAAAAGACATAAAGATGAAACAAATCTGAATACTTAATTTTGATGGTTTCATTTAAGGGGCTGAATACCACACTTTATTGTTGGATTCACTATATATAGAACATTGATTTCTGAAGCGGGATGCACTTCAAACATGCAAACAGTTTTTTTACTTCCAGTTATACATGTATGAGGCTGTAATATATATCATATATTATCTTCATACATGCATAACTGGAAGCAAAGAAATTGCATTCACATTCAGATAACCCACCTCCCCCAATATAGTTGCTCTATATGTATTCTGCACCTGTAGCCTCGTTGCTTACTTCATGTCAACAAACTGACATTTTTATGAGCAGGTCTGCAGTGCTCTGTGTCCACCTGACTCGTACTGTGAAATTACAAGACTGACATATAAATGTACGGTAATGTTATTACTCATCATAATACCTTAAAAAGTAAGCTTAATTAGCTCCTCAGAATGCAACTCCTTAATATAAGTTGCTGGCCAAAGACAGCAGATCATGTCAGCTATTCTTTAAGTGCAATTTTGCAGATTATCAAATGCAATTGAGAGATTGCTTGATGTTCCCCTGCTATTAGTAAGGGTATTGATAGGTGCCCAAAGCCCTTGATTAATCTTTAACACATCATTACGTGCCTGAGTTGGTGTGACAGATCTGATCAGCTGTTAATAGGAATGGATCAACTGGATTTGTGAAAGAAATAAAAAATAAGAAGATCCATTATTCACTCTTAAAGTTGTAACTGGAAAAATATCAAATTATACTCAAATTCTGTCACCAGCAGTAGCAAGATGTAAATGTAAGGTAACTGCTACAGTACAAAATGATATCACAAGAAAATGTAACTAGTAAGAGGATTGGAGAGAGTCTGAGTTTGATGATATGGATCAATCAAGGGATATCACTTGGATAACAGTAAACATTATACAGTAAGGTTTAACATAAAAAAATGAGAAATGGCGTATTACAGGAGACACATGCAACAGTGGATCAGTCTAATTTTTTCCAAAAATTATGGGTGGGACAAGTACTTGTGGCAGGGCAAAGTGCCAAGCAGAAGGGGGTTATTATTTTAATATATAAATCCACCCCATTCAACAACATACAAGAATGGGCAGATCCTGAAGGATGCTTCATTATTGTATATGGGCGACTAGCTAACACAGAAGTGTTATTAGGATCTGTATATGGTCCAAATATTGATACCCCATCCTTTTTTTCACCGATTGCTGCAATAATTTCATCATTTTATGATATTCCCTGTATTTTGGGCAGGGACTGGAATTTGGTGTTAAATAATGACCTGGGCAGATTGTTCTGTAGGAAAGTGTGATTGTCCCCAGTGCAAAGAGCTCTCCAGGAGTTTAGAATGGATTTAAGTGTAGAAGACCCTTGGAGATTTTTAAACACAGATGTTACAGAATACACATACTTCTCTCCCCCTCATAACGTGTATTCGAGGATAGATTTTTTTCTTATTAGTACCAATCTTTTGGGGGGGACGGGGTCAAAGCAGCGAAAATAGATCCAAGAGTTTTATCTGACCATTCTCCGGTCTGGGTTAATGTATCTGTGGAAAGCTGTGGCCCGAGATCTGGCACTTGGTCCCTAAACACCCTGGGCGGGATATTCAGAAGGGTTGCGCATGGCTCAACACAGTTGCACCATGCACAACCCACTGATGTGCCCCAGTGTGATATTCAAAGGGGGATTGAGCCTGGCACAAATCCCAATGCACCAGAGTGCATCAGTAATGTATGCGGCACAGATGGGGGGGGGGTGCCCATGCATAATCCGCACATCCTGATATTCAGCCCGGGATGTGCTGAGCCCATGCATGTGCAACCCCACCTGCGCTGCACATAGGTGAGACAAAAAAAAAAAGGAGCAACAGCTGGCCACCCACAGGTGAGCTGCCGTAGTGCAGGGCAGAACACAGCAGCTGCCACCTGTGGGTGGCCACCGAGCTCCGGCGGCACCTTTATGGTGGCACCCCCCCATGCCCGATCGCGGGCATATGTAGAATAATCAATAGTCTTATATCCCTGGTGGTCCAGTGGACCGCTCATGGGCATATGTAGAAATATCAATAGTCCTATATCCCTGGTGGTCCAGTGGACCACTTGCAGCCCGATCGCGGGCATCAGTAATAAATAATGCAACACCAATCCAACCTGGTGGTCCAGTGGTACCCCCCAACCTGCCCACTGAGCCCTACCATCCCGCTCCCCCCCAGTCAGTGGTAGGCAGAAGCTCCCCACCCGCTTGCCATCCGCCGACTGACTCTGTACGGTAGGGCTGTACGCCCATTGGTCCACAGTGTGAGCCAATGGGTGTGAAGCCTGTACCGTACTACACAGTCCAGATATATGAATGGATCCATTCACATATCTGGACTGTGTAGTACGGTACGGGCTGCATGCCCATTGGCTCATCGTTGTGGACCAATGGGCGACAGCCCACCATATGGAGTCAGTGAGCGGGCGGCAAATGGGTGGGGGCCGCCACCCATGACTGGGGAAGCAGGGTGGTGGGGCTCAGTGGGCGGTGGGGAGGGGGTACTGCTGACCACCAGGGTTGGATTGGTGTTGCATTATTTATTACTGATGCCCGCGATCAGGCTGCGGGCGGTCCACTGGACCACCAGGGATATAGGACTATTATACGTACTATATATGCCCGCAATCGGGCTGAGAGAGGTCCACTGGACCACCAGGGATATAGGACTACTCAATGTACTACATATGCCCGCAATCAGGCTGAGAGCAGTCCACTGGATCACCAGGGATATAGGACTATTCAATGTACTACATATGCGCGCGATCAGGCTGCGAGCAGTCCACTGGACCACCAGGGTTATAGGTCTATTTATTTTTCTACATATGCCCGTGATCAGGTGTCGGAGTGTGTTGCCGCTTGTGCAGGGGGCATCAGTCCCTGACGGCTGCAGCCTGGCAGGCGCCAAGCATAAGTTGCCAGGGAATGGTGCACCTGCATGAAAATGGGGCCATAATGACATGCAAATAGCCCCATTTGTGCCTTGCATACATTATGGCCCCATTTGCATGTGCATTTTTGAATATCACGGTGGTTGCACCTATTGCAATGGCACTTGTGCTAGCGCATCCCCCTGCTCCACTCTGGCCACACCACTGCGCCATGTGCACGGCGGGTGGCCAAGGTGCGATATTCAATGATGCTGTGCCATGGCACAGCTCCATTGAATATCACCCTGTCCACGCCCCTGTGCATCCAAATTACGCTGTGCCCAGGCTTGTGCTACAGCCTGATGCAGTCTGAATATCCCGCCCCCTGTTACTGGAGTACACCTACATAGTATCTCATATGAAGTCTTTTATGAGTCAGTCTTGGGAAGAAAACAAATCTTTGATAGAAGCTAAAGACATATTGTGGTATTGTGGGGTGCTCTTAAGGCTCTTTGGAGGGGGGAATTAATCTGTTTGGCATCAACTCAAAAAAAGAAATTAAATAAGCAAATAGAGGAATAGTTGTCCAGGATAAGTTTCCTGGAGTCACATTTAGCCAAAAAATCAGAAGAAAACCTCTGGTTAGAACTTTTTTCACTGAGGGCAAAATACTCGGCCTTTCTGCTTGACAAAGTTACAAAAATGGCCACCAAAATTAAGGCCACTTACATCGGTCAAGGAGAAAAGGCCAGCAAGCTGCTTGCTAACAAACTGAAACAGCAACATGCTTCACGATGGGTTTCCTCTATTGGACCTCAAGGGTCAGATACATTGGTGGTAGACCCAGTTAAAATTGTAGATGCCTTTAAAGGATATTATCAAGCTTCATACTCAGCATAATCCAAAAACATCTACTCTCTGTCAAGGATACAGCAGTTTATGGAGGGGGCTGAGTTATTGAAACTTTCACAAGAACAGAGCAATACTTTAACAGGCCCAGTAACAGTGCAGGAAGTACTAGAAGTGATTGGGAGTTTCCCACCAGACAAGGCCCTGGGGCCAGATGGAGTCCCACCTCTATTTTATAAATGTTTTAGAGGGGAAGTCGCTCATATGTTATGCAATATTTATAACTATCTTATTCAATGTGAAGTTAAGGAAACAGCTCTTTTTGAAGCCCCCATTATAGTTCTTCCAAAACCTGACAGAGACACAACTTTACTAGAAAATTATTGTCCAATTTCCCTTCTAAACTTGGATATAAAAATTTTGGCCAGTGTATTAGCTAATAGACTAAAAAAAGTTGGGGTGGATTTAATAGGGTTTGAACAAGTGGGCTTTGTTGCTGGGGGGGCATCCCAGTGATCAGTTCTGTAAGATATTTCATCTCATCTCTGCATCTGGGGAGTGGTCCACAGCAGATATGCTTGTCTCCTTGGATGCAGAAAAAGCCTTTGATAGAGTGGAATGGGAGTTTTTATTTGATCTCTTTCCTCTCTATGGCATACCAGAGGAATATGTTAGATGGGTCAAGATCTTTTACAACTGCCCTACCGCCAGAGTTGCTAGTAATGGAGCCCTACCCTCTGCTTTTCCCCTAAATAGAGGTACTCCTCAAGTATACCCACTATCCCCTCTACTGTTCAACTTGTACATAGAACCACTGGTAAGAAAAATTAAGGCATCCACATTGGTTAGAGGTATAAAAGTAGGGAGCCAAGAGTTTGAAATCTCACTGTTTGCAGATGATATCCTGTTCCACATAGCAGAATGGCAACATTCCATCTCTGCTGCACTCCAGATTATCTCAGAGTTTAGTTCCATATCTGTGTGTAAATTACATTCTCATAAAACCATAGTATTAGCTCTGACCCCCTCGTGCTCTCCAACTGACATCAGAGAACTAGGTCTTAAATGGGCCCAGAGCTCTATTACTTTCTTAGGGAGAGAGCTTACAAAAGATTTTAGTACTCTCAAAAAATAAGTCTGGACCCGGTAATTAAACTGTTAGAGCAGAACTTATAGAGATGGTAACACATACCATTGACTTTATGGGGCAGAGGGAATATCTTTAAAATGAATGTTTTACCTAAACTAATGTACCCCTTATCTATGTTAACCATTCCATTACCCATGTTATGGTTTCAAAAGATAGCAGCTACTTGGACAAAATTCCTTTGGTTAGGGAAGCCCCCCAGAAGGGGATTGACCAAATTGAGCAGGCCTCAACAATTGGGGGGGGGGGGTTACAGCTCTCATATCTTCTATTATATTACTTAGCTTTCCAAGGAGTGAAATACTTTTGTTGGCAAGGGGATCCTAAGTTGGCTCTTCAGGAACCTGAATGGCTGATGATAGATCGAACAAGACTACAGGATTTTAATATCTCATTAGCCCCCTCCTGTTTATTCCGTATGCAAAACTTCCTCATCAACTAAAAGAGACCCCAATTGGATGGACAGTTAAAGCCCATGAACAGATGTGCTCCTTTTTTCGGCTATATCCCAAATTGGATCTGGGATATCCTCTCTTTGGAAACTCAAACCTGTTGATAGGCAATAAAGTTATCACACACAGATTTTGGCAAATGCAAAAGGATGTGCTCTTGTCTGATTTGGTTAATCAGGACAAATTTATCTCTATAACAAAATTTGGGGATCTGTCTCACCTATTGGCATTCAATCTATTTAAATATGCTGAGGTTAATCATTGTGTGTGGACATTTTTAAGGAAACCACCATGGTTAGCTGAAGCTAGCTGTCTTTTCTCAAAGTTATCTGACACAGTCCTACTTAACAGACCAATTTCAAGACTTTATAAACTATTAGGAGCACTTCTTTGGGACAAATGTTTGCCTACAGCCTTTTATTGACAGCAGTCTCTGCAACTATCCTATGCTCCTAACACCTGGAAGAAGATCTGGGCTGATCTTTACAAGTGTACAAAACAGGATAGACTAAGACTTTTACAACATAATGTACTCCATAATTTGTATTACACCTCATTGAAGCTTTTTAAGATAGGCAAGGTGACAAGCTGCCCCAGATGCTCCCTTAAAGAAGGCTCCCTATTGCACATGATTTGGACTTGTCTCAAGGTGGTTGTATTTTGGCAGGACATCAAAAACAAACTCTCTCCATTCTTTGGTAACTTCAATCTTTTCTCCGTGGAGATTTGTATTATAGGGAATTACCAATAAATATGTCCTACCAGCCATAAAATGTACATGGCTTTAATCGCTTTGATCGCATAATTAATTTTAATGAGGCACTGGTTCAGTGACTTACTTCCATCCATGTGAGAATGGACCCAGGAGTTACTTACAATGATAAATGCAGAGAGAGCACAGTTTAGGGAGTTTTTTTGCGGAGGCACAGTTTAGGCCAATCTCTTCCCACCCTCACCCCACCCACCCTGGAAATAGTTCCTTTATACCTGGGGTTCTGACATCATTTCCTCAAGAGTGCAAGGTGCATATCACTGTCATATCCTCTCTAGCACACTGCACTGACAATATAAGCATACACATTGTATAATGTATATATTTCTATATAACAAACCAATCACCCAATCACACACACACACACACATACAAAGAAAAAAGTAGATAAACATGTGGGGAGTAGTACAATGTAATGGCTGTGGGGCAGCGGTCTTCCAGGAGTCTTTCTGGAGGCTGAGATGCTGCCCTATTTGCAGACAACTCTCTGCCCTGAGGGAGGAAGTTGCCCATCTTCAGGCCATGCTGGACTGTAGTAAGGGAACCTTCCCCCAGGCCACACTGGACGGTAGGAAGGGAATCTCCCCCATCCAGGGAGCACCAGAGCCACCACCACTACCTCAGAGGTTGAGAAGAAAACACAGCAGTTGGACCACAGTGGGCTCGGAAGGGTGAGGATGGTGGAACAGAGGCACATCCAGTCAGTTGTTCCACTCCACAATCCATACACCATTCTGGGGAGCATAGCTCCCTATGGATGCACCCACAGAGGAGACTAAGGAGGCTGAGGACAGCTGTCACAAGGGAGGCCCACAGGAAGGAGACAGAGGACACACAAGGAAAGGAAGCAGCTCCTGGTGGGGGACTCAATTATTAGGGGGATAGAACTGGGGGGAGCAGGGAAAACTGAAGTAAGGTGCCTGCCTGGTGCCATGGCTTGGAGGGACAGGAAGCGCATCCTCAGGATCACGGGAACAGCTGCACGGGAGTCTGAGCTGGACGTCATTGTCCACCTAGGGACAAATGACTTGGCTCATCATGAGATCAGAGCAGTGCAGAAGGACTTTGTAGAATTGGGGAGGGCCTAAGACAAGTAGCAACACAGTATCCTTTCTCAGAGGTGCTGCCTGTCAATGGCATGAGTGAGGCGAGGGTACTTTGCACCATGCAGTTTAATGAATGGTTGAAAATGGTGTGGAGCACAGGGTTTGGCTTCATTGGGGACTGGGGTTCCACCTGGAGGGACACCAGCCTATACTGGCAGGATGGTCTGCATCTGTCCAGGAAGGGAACAAGTCTTTTGAGCAATCGGTTTAAATGCTTCATTGGCAAGCTTTTAAACTAGTCAAGGGGGGAGGCATTGATAAGCAGCAGGAAAATCCCGGCCTCCCCCTACAAAACAGGGTACTAAATGAGAAAAAGACCAAGGTAGAAAGGTCATTGGGGGATGCTGCAACAGAAGGCAAAACCATCAAAAAATGGAGAGCAATGAGTACAAATGCCCATAGTCTGAGTAACAAGCTTCCTGAATTAGTGGCCTTGATGGAGGAGGAACATCTGGATATTGTGGCAGTCACAGAAACGTGGTACACACAAAACCATGACTGGGATGTAAACATACCAGGATACACTATCTACAGGAGGGACAGGGAGGGTAAAAGAGGAGGAGGAGTAGCTCTTTACATAAGGGAAGGAATCAAAGCAACAGAACAAAAGGGTAAACAGGGAGGAGAAGAAGCACTGTGGGTAAATTTGGAGACCGGCAATACCTACTGCCTAGGGTTGTTAGACCCCTTCTCAGGGGAGGAAATGGACAAGGAAATGATAGAAAGTATACTTAGAATGGCAGAAAAAGGGAGATATTGCTGATGGGTGATCTGAATATGCTAGATGTTAACTGGAGTGCAGTTGCAGCAGCCACTTCTAAGAGTAGGGTTATTCTAGATGCCCTACAGGGGCATGCCTTAGACAACTAGTATTGGAGCCCACTCGAGGGACAATCCTAGACCTGGTTCTCTCAAATGGAGATGAAGAGAGGATCACAGATGTAGAAGTGGGTAGCCATCTGGGAACTAGCGACCATCGAACAGTATGGTTCACAATAAACACAGCAATAGAGTCAAGCTATACACAAAGACAAAGGTACTGGATTTTAGGAGGGCTGACTTTGACAAAATGGGTGAGTGCCTAAGGAATGCACTAGCAAATGGGCAGGAAGGAGGTTGGAAGAACAATGGGAATAATAAAACTGCCATCACAGAGGTATCAAGCCTTTGTGTAAAGCAAATAAACAAAAGCAAAGCGAGGTAAGAAACCACTATGGTTCTCAAAGGAAGTGGCAGTGAAGGTTCTAGAAAAAGAAAGCATTCAGGAAGTACAAGGAATCACAGAAGGAACAGGACAGAGAACTGTATCAGTTAAAGCAAAAGGAAGCTGGGAAGGCAGTCAGAACAGCAAAGGCCCAAACCGAGGAAAAGATAGCCAACTCAGTTAAGAAGGGGGATAAAACCTTTTATAGGTACATCAGGGAGCGAAGGAAGACCAAGGGAGGGATAGTGATGCTTAATAAAGGGAGGGAGGGTGGGCAGAGGGTGACTGTGAAAAGGCAGAGATACTAAACAAATATTTTTGCTCAGTATTTACAAAGGAAGAGGGGGAGGTACCTAAAACAAACAGTAGAAACACTCTGGATACAGAAGTTGATACCAGCCCATTTACAGAAGAAAGGGTTCTAAAAGAACTCTTAAAACTGAAGGTGGACAAAGCAATGGGGCCTGATGGGATTCATCCCAGAATTCTAAAAGAACTAAGGGTAGAACTAATGACACCACTGATTAAACTCTTTAACAAATCATGGGAGGATGGGGTGGTATCCAAGGACTGGAGGAGGGCAGATGTGATTCTCCTTCACAAAAGTAGGAGCAAGGCAGAAGCAGGAAACTACAGACCTGTTAGTTTAACCTCAGTGGTAGGGAAAATGATGGAATCACTTCTGAAGGAAATAATTGTTAAATATCTAGAGGCCAGAGGGGCACAGGACCCAAGGCAGCATGGATTCACAGCGGGAAGGTCATGCCAGACAAATCTGATAGATTTCTTTGACTGGGTGACCAAAGTAGTTGATCAGGGAGGGGCTGTGGACATGGCCTACCTAGACTTTAGCAAGGCATTTGACACAGTCCCACACAAAAGATTAATATACAAGTTAGCCAGCCTGGGAGTGGGTCCCAAGATGACAGCCTGGGTAAAGAATTGGCTGGAGAATAGGACACAGAGAGTAATAGTAAATGGAGTCCACTCTGAAAAAAGGGGGGTTAGTAGTGGGGTACCGCAGGGTTCAGTAGGACCAGTCCTCTTCAATGTCTTTATAGTGACATTGCAGAGGGACTGGAAGGAAAAATATGTCTCTTGCAGATGACACAAAGATCTGCAACAGAGTTGATGCACAAGGTGGAGTGGAAAGGATGAGAAGGGACTTGCAAGGTTAGAGGACTGGTCAAATGTATGGCAGCTTAGATTCAGTGCTAAGAAGTGCAGGTAATGCACCTGGGAAACAAAACCAGGGGAAGAGTACACAATGGTGGGTGAGATACTAACAACAACAAAAATGGAAAGGGACCTGGGGGTAGTCATATCAGATGACCGAAGGTGGGCAAGCAATGTGAGAGGGCAGCAAGGAGGGCTGGGGGGATACTGAGATGCATAGGGAGAGGCATCACCAGTAGAAAACAGGAAGTTATTATCCCTCTGTACAGACAGCTAGTGAGACCCCATCTGGGTACTCGTGCAGTTCTGGAGACCCAATCTCCACAAAGACATAGACAGGATGGAAGCTGTCCAGAGAGGGCAACTAAATGATGCAGGGTCTGCATCAGAAGACATATGAAGAGAGACTTAAGGAGCTTAATATGTATAGCCTCAAGGAAAGGAGGAGAGGGGGACATGATAGAAACTTTCAAGTACCTCAAGGAATCAACAAAGTCCAAGGGGTAGCATATTTCAAAAAAGAGGTGTGCAAGAACAAGGGCACAATTTGAAGATAGAAGGGGTGGCTCAGAGGTAATTTAAGAGTATTTTCACAGAGAGGTGGTGGATGTATGGAACGGCCTTCCAGAGGAGGTTGTGGAGTCACAAACAGTGGTGGGGTTCAAGCATGCATGGGACAGTCATAAGGCAATTCTAGGGGGTGGGGGTAGGAAGAAGTAGGTTGCTGGTTAACTAGGATCTGTAGCTTATCCATCAGGTAGGGAAATGGGCAGACTGGGTGGGCCAAGCAGTCCTTATCTGCCGTCAAATTCTATGTTTCTATGTTTCTATGAGAGCAATTGCTATCCAAACCCACACCATGGAGCAATTTGAAAAGCTCTGGGAGCCTATCTTTTGATATACTGCTGGGTGGCAGACTACCTCATCAAGCTGAGAATACAAATTAGATTCCCCCTCAAATAGCAGCTAGAATACTGGTTGGTTTGGATGTGCAGCTATTTGTTGGATATAAAAGGTGATTGCTTAATGGAAGAGATTTGGGAGATGTTACTGAGTCCCTGGGAAGAGAGGTGAGGGGTGGGGCTGGGGTGTTGGACAGTGATGGGGGAGGAGACAGGTCTTACTCTGTATTCTACTGGACTTGATGTGGAATGGACCAAGTTGTTACTAGAGGAAGGGGGGGGCAAGGAGGGGGTGGTGAGGGGATGGAGGGGTTGGAGTTGGGGTTGTTGTATATTTTGATTGTATTGTGAAACCATCATTCCTGTACTGTTACCTTGTTTTGGAAAAATCTCAATAAAATATACTTAATAAAAAAATGTGAAATGGCTTAAAAACAGTAATTACTATGGTTAATGAAATATATACTAACTGCTTGAAAGTTCCAGAATTTCAAGATTTAACTTATCAGTTTCTAGCTTTAATTTTTGATTTTGATTTGTAGTTCTCCAAATGATGGTTATTTTTCTGCTGACTGACTATTTCTAGATGTAAATGTAGCGTATGTTGTCTTTAGACTCTTGCAACTTACTGTAGTTGTAGATGACTCTGATTCATTGCCTACAGTGGACAACAGTAAGTTAAATAAATGTTAGTGAACGAATAACTATATACATAACTACAAAAAATATATACAAAAAGAATATACATTGAAAAAACATTGTAAATGTAATTTTAATGTCATTAAAGATAGTAGCCTTAATTCGAGTCATGTGTTGTTGATGCGCTAAGCATCCTTCTTATCTGTTATGTTTGGGAAGCAGGCACCGCCCTTGCTGTCAAAAATAAATTTATATATTTAGTTTGGATAGTTCACTGAAGACCTGGCATTTTATCAGCTAGGTCATGAGAGGTTAAAAAAAGTGTAAATCTTTATAAATGTGCTAGGAAAGGGTAATGTTTCTGAGGTATGAATCTTTCCTGAAAGATATTCATGCCCTACTGAAGTTAGGAGCAAAAAATGTTTAAATACTAGGTATTTAAATGTGCAAGTTGCTGCATCTTGAAAGGGGTAAACAAATCTCCAGTTTAATAGGCAACCAATATTTAACAAGCTGTTTCAATTCCTAATGACCATCTGTTAAGCAGCTTGGAGCTATGTCTCCAACATTCTAAACAGAAAGAAGGGATAATTTTATTTTAGTTGTCATAGTGATTTATAGATTTGGAAGGATACATTGAAAAGTCCAAAAAATGCATTCCACGATACTCCTTTTTCAAGCTACAGATAGCAAGATGGCTGTAGACTCCACCCACGGCCATAAAAACACCTCTAAACTAAGTAACTTATTAAATTTAGAAGAGAGAAATCCTCATCACTGGTAAATAATATCTCAAAAAAACAGAATTCACAGCCTGTGAGTCCTTCGTAATTACATTGCATCCACCTACAATCCACCTTCAGTGCTTGAAAGGCACTCTGATAACAACTTGTTCCTCTGACTCAATGAATTTGGAAGGAGTGTTTGTGCAGTAAGTATCCAACAACTGCACACCTTGTAGCAGGTTACTGCTTACTTATCTTGTTTAATTTCAAATTAGGAATTTAAAATGATACTTTATACTCACTATGTAAGGTTATGTTTGTCTTCATAAGATGATGTTGAAATCTCATGCAGGACCTCTTGTTGTTCTAAAGTAGAGATATACAATATGTTATAATAGGGTTAATGGGGGATGTACCACTTGACATCAGGGTCAGATCTGAACTCTTTAAATGGGTGATTGAGTAGTTTAGGGGAGACCATTAGAAAGCAGCGATACATTTTTGAATGACTGAATGGGTGATTGGGGGTGGGAGTATAAGACTAGACACAAGGAATGGATTTAATGTATTACAATGGTTGATTGTGAATGGATGGCTCCAGGAGGACATAGTACACATTATGTACCCCCCTCACTACTGACTGTGACTCCCACCAATGAGCTGCACTAAACTCCAGTGGGGAGGTACATTAATCCCCTCTGAAGACCCATCCATGCAAGTCAAGATAGGGAGTAACAGTAAATATTGGTAAATCCTGGGTATGGAGGGTGATGGAGTTATGAACAAGAGAATGGCCGATGGAGGTTGCATAATTGAAAAGGTAAAAAAGCATGGTATATTTAAAAAGTGTAATTCATTTTATAATTTTATAATTAGCTTTCCTTGTTCTCAGCAGGTAACATAGAAACATAAAAATTGTTGGCAGATAAGGACTGCTAGGCCCATCCAGTCTGCCCGTAGGCCCAGTCAACCAATAGTTCCATGCTGTATAATTCATTTGAAGCAGGTTGTCAGCCTGTGTCCTGCTTCTTACTCCAACAGCTTGCCTTTATAGTTGGGAGAAATGATGGAAAATGTACTGAGGGTCTCAGCCAAATGCTCTCTTATTCCATGTTATGAATGTGCTTAGCCACTAGAAGAGGAGCAGTCAGAGGGAAGGTCATTGAGAAAGATGGAGAAGAGTAGAGGACCCAGGAAACCAGCTAGGATGGGGAGGGGGAGATACTGAGTCTGCAGTCCTAACTGATTGGGCTCTGCTGAGCAGGTAGGAGCTAAACCAATCAACAGCAGAGGGGAAGAGTACAGCTGAAGGCAAGGCAATTTATAGGGAGCTTACTCCCAGAGGCTCTGAGCACCTTAATAAAACTAAATACAACAAAAGGACACATTTAAAATACAATAAAATTCACAGAAATACACAATATAATAATAACTCAGCAACTTTATAAAACTTTGGTTAGCCAAAAAGGAATCTGGACATAACAGATGGAATTCAGCAATCTACGAAAGCCAGACTGAAAAGGTGGGCCTTCAGCCTATGCTTGAACACCTCAATCGAGGGAGCCTCCTGGACAGCAGATGGAAGCGGGTTCCACAGGGTTGGCCCAGACACTAAAACGTAGTCTCCCGAGGTCCTGTGCTAAACCCTGGGAAAGACTAGGAGGCCCCTCGAAGAGGAGCAGAGGGAGCAAGCAGAGGTCGCCAGTGACAGGAGATCTGACACGTAACTAGGACCCAGTCTGTATAGGGCCTTATAGGTGAGTAAACCCACCTTGAAAAGGACCCTCCACCTGACCAGCAGCCAGTGCATGGCGCTTAGGACTGGAGTTACATGACTGGATCTCAAAAGACCCGTCAGCAACCTGGCCACTGCGTTCCATACCATCTGTAGTCTGCAAAGGGTACCTTCCGTGACCCTGAAGTACAGAGAGTTACAGCAGTCAATCCCAGAGGTAACAAAAGCATGCACCAGCATTGGCATATCCTCAAGCGGAATGAGGGGCTTAATCCTGGCAATGTTCCATAAGTGGTAAAAAAACACTTTTGACCTCAGATGACACCTGCTCTTCAAAAGTAAATCTACTATCCAGGATCATGCCAATATTTCGCACCCTTGGATACACCACCACCAGAGTAGACCCCAGGACAAGGCCTGTGTCCACTATTGGTGGCAATCCATCATGTCCGCAACCAGGCTCAATCACTAGTACATCTGTCTTGGCTGGGTTAAGTCTCTGCCAGCTGGAAGCCATCCAATCTTTGATTTTAGCCAAACAGTTGTTAAGCATGTCAACAGCTCCGGATGTTCTGGGGGCAAAGGACAAATACAGCTGGGTATCATCTGCATAGCAGTGAAGCTCCATGCTGTATTGTGTAATGATCTCACCCAGGGGCAGCAATGTACACTGAGAACAACATTGGCAACAAGATTGAACCCTGTGGTACTCCACAGGACTGAGGCATTGGGGAGGAGGAGGAGAAATTCCCCATCACCACCTACCGCACCCTGTCCAAGAGATAGGACTCAAACCACCTGATGACAGTACAGAGAGATTGGATAGGAGGATGATGTGAGAGACTGTATCAAATGCTTTGGCCAGGTCAATGAAAATGGCAGACATGATAAAGCCACTGTCAATACTGATAAGAATGGAGTCAGTGAGCTGGAGGAGAGAGGTGGTGGTAGAGTGATCCTTCCTGAAACCAGAATGAAAAGGGGTGAAGAAGGAGGTAGAGCCAAGGTAGGAGGATGGTCGAGATAGGACAAGATGTTCTTGAAGTTTGGACAGGATAGGGAGAAGGGGAGATGGGCTGATAGTTACCAGGAGAGGAGGAGTCACCCACTTTGGGAAGGGGGATGACTGTAGCCTGTTTCCAGGCTATAGGGACAGAGAAAAGGGAGAAAGAGAGATTCAGAAGTGAGGTTAGAGGAATGGTAATAGCAGGGGCAGATAGGAAGAGGAGTTTAGGATCTAGGCCGTCTGGGGAGGACTCAGAAGAGGGGTTCAGGGTGAGAAGGGCCTTGAGAGTGGTGGAGGGGAGTATACTGGAGAAGGTAAAAAAGGGATGGGGGGGGATTGGACAGTAGAGTCAGGAGATGGGGGGGTTGGAAGGGAGAGAGCTGAGGAGTTGGCAGCACTAGAGGTAAAGTAGGAGTTAAATTTGGAGGCAACCTCTAAGGGGTCAGATAAGACAGCATTATTGGTTTGGAGAATGGGGACATGGGCTTCAGTGGAAGGAGAAAAATGGTCATGCACCACTTTCTAAAGTTGGAAGGGTGGAACAGATTGTTGTGGAAGGTGGATTTAAAATATTCAGCATGTGCATTAGGCATGGGTGCAAGCATTGTGGAGGGTGCAGTAACACTGGAGATCAATGGGGGAGCCTGAGGATTTATGAGTTTTCCAGGCACGGTTGTGAGCTTGGATACATGCTAAAAATTCAGAGGTGATACAGGGGAGGTGGTTGCCCCTCACACAGATCTGCTTGAGGGGGCAAGCGTATTCCAAATGGGTGTGAATTGGTATGAAAGAACTCCCAAGCCGAGTCAGTGGTGGAGGCAGAAGTAATGGGTGATCAGTCTGTGGCTGATAGGTCAGTAAGTACAGGGTTTAGATCCAGTGATTTGTAGGAGTAGGTCACAATATATTTAGGAGGGCCTTGGGCCTATGGATCTTGGGTATGATGTACACTAGGTGGTGATCACTAATGGCATCAGGGTATAATCCTGCAGGGATGATAGGTAGGGGTGAGTGGTGAGGACCTAATTGATGAGAGTACGAGTGAGGGTTTTATACTTTAGGCGGGTGGGGTCAGAGATGAGTTGGGTCATGCTGAGTGATGATATGTCATTTTGAGTTTTAGCTTGTTGAGGGGATAACCAGTTGAGGTTAAAGTAGCCAAGAACATAGAGTTCACCAGAAGAGGTGTAGGAGAGGATGATGGCCATAAAGGCAGATGCAGAGGCAGGGGATATGTTAGGGTGACAATAAACACCAACAACAAAGATAGGGGAGGAGAAGGGGAAAGTAATTTTAATGATCAGGAGCTCATAAGCATCAGCAGAAATGGATGCGTGCACAGGGGAGAATTGTAGGGAGGAGGCTATGTACATAGCCACACCACCGCCATGACTGGCTCTGTCTTGGCAGATTAGGGAGTTACCAGGTAGGGAGATGGAGCAGCTTGGAACTTTCATGTTTAGCCAGGTTTCAGAGATGATAAACATATCAGGGGATAGAGTTATAATGAGAGGGAGTAGCAAGGGAATTTTGTGCAGTAAACTCCTAGTGTTTAGCTGGGCAATTTTGAGTCCACGTGGAAGTTGGGAAAGGCAGTGGGATGAAGGGCCAGTGTTAGGTTCAATATCTCCAGCTTTAAGTAGTAGGATGCCAAACAGCAGATACAAAATGTGTTAATGACTGGCCACCCCCAGTCATACTCCCAAGCTTCAAACAATCCATGGTAAAGCAATGAGGGACAGACACACTCACTCCAAGCAGAAACATGCAAACCTAGAAATATTGAATTTTCAGGAAGTGAAGAACCACTTAGTCCACCCATTCTGCTTATTTGACCATGTCTAAACTGTAAGCACAGAGCAGAGATGGTATCATTATACATCCTCAACCTCCCACACCACTCACTGTTCCTATCACTCTGCACATCAGGGCCTGATTTACTGTTAGGCCAAAGATGCGTGTGCATATGGCATTTGCTTTCTGGGGGGCCCATTCTGAGTAATGCCCTTATAAAACAGGGAAACTGAGGAAATGTAAATGATACCAATGTAACACCCATCTCCTGGACAATACAGTTGTAACCCCCCACTTTGTGGTATGCTCTACTATAACTGTTATACAGTACCCACAGGGGAGGGCTGTGATGTAGCAGTACCACTTTCTTTAATACTCCCATGAGTTACAATGAAGAAAATTACGGTCCCCCCACCAGGAACATAACCTCAATGAAATGCTGTGCTGGATCTGGTCCAGGTCAATTGCTCAGTTCATGAAGTTGAGTGATGTTTTCTAATTACATACAACAATCTATTAAAGCTGACATTATGTGATACATTAAACATCATACATGGTTTAATGTTACTGCAGTAATTTTATGTGTGCACACAGTTCCATTAACCTCTGGTATGCTCTATGCCTCTGCCATGACTGTTACAGTGCCTACAGGGGATGGATGTGAAGTAGCAGCAATGCTTTTTACTAATGCTCCCCTACTTACAGTAAGCAAATAAGAAACATGAAGAGGTCATATTTCCTGATGTGCAAGCATAGTAACTGTGGTTATAATTTCCAAATATATCATATGTAGCTGTCTGTAATGGTCTTTCACGCCACATTGCAGGATTCGACAATCTATTTAAACTGATATTTTGCAACAAATTAGATGCCAAACATGAGGCTGTAAGAAAGAAAAGGATATTATTAGCACATCACACACTGACTGAGCTGAGATTGGAATACGGAGTTAGAGTTTAGTTTTACATTAGAGCAGTCCAGCAATCACCCTCTGCCCCGCCAACAGCTGGTAGCTTGTGTCAAACTCTCAATCCCAGTTTCACTCAGCCCTACTCATAAATTATTGAATTTAACAAATAAACAGTACAGTTGCTGCACCGGGAGATCAAGGCACTAGAGTTTGTTCTATGAGTTGCCTTTTTAACCATTATTTAAGACAATCTTTAATGTAGTACAGGGTCCATAATTTCATGTATGCCATAGTGCCCAGGGAGTGAATGAATACAATAAGTTGCTGAAATGCAGTAAAATGATCCTTGAGTATTTGTAATGTGATACTGTACTTAGCAAGCTGATTTCAAAGTGAGGAGTGGGATGTATTTCAAACAATGCTTTGTACCCAAGAGCTGCTCTTGAAGAGCATATTGTATTGTTTGATATTAACTTAAAATCAGACAGTTGTTGATGAACCATTTCTGAATGTAGAGCTCAATTAGAGATTATTTATGCACAGTAACAGCCAAAACAAACAAGAGCCCCCCCACCCCACTGCACACACAGCCTGCCTGGTGCCAAACTCTGTGTCAACCCCATTCTGCCCTGCATTATCCCACCCAGGCAGTAGTTACTGTACCCTTTTTAGGTATTAGTAAAGAGCAACTGGACATTACTGCTGACATTCCATAAGAGCCCAAACATACAAAATACTTCCTCACCCACCCCACAAACACACAGAGCCAGATGCCAGCACCAAATTCTGTCTCAGTCACCCAGTACCAATAAACTGTTTGAACTTAATGTTTCCATTATCCGCCTTCTGCCAGCCGAATCTTAATTTAGACTTGTGAGGTTGTAATGATCATCCTTTCTCCTGCACCAAATAGGGTGTCTGCTCACTTTATCTGCTCTAAACTGGTATTCTTGCCAATGCTCTAAATCTGTTGATGCTGCTACCGGCTCTGCTGGCCGACAAATAAAACCAGAGTGACTTCAGTAAAGCCAGGAGAAAATAACAGGGGTGATGTTTATATTGGCCAAAAAGCGCCCTAAATCACCACCGACCCTAACTAGCCAATAGTATTGTACCATGTCATTAAGCATGCCATCTGTCCTTCTCACCTAACAATTATCGGTAACGTACAGTACATGGTGACATGTCTAGCTGGCGAATTGCTAACTCAATACCCCCTCACATCCTTATTACATTCTATAATTTCTAATAGCTTAGATGAGCCTTGTGTAATGGCAGAAGAGGGAAGAATTATGTATTATGTAAGTGACAAACACTGCTGCTTCATCCTCATGCTACCCCGACAGTTGTACGTGATAGTATTGATGTTGTTAGCACTATACTTTATATACCCTCCTGCCCCGTCCCACTGACAGCGTTCTCACAGATATTCCTACACTAACTCACCTACAGTATGACAGTGATTTTACATGTTTTTCTACCTCGTGCCCTCCACCTCCTCACCACCTTTCTCGAACAAGGGTCTCTGCATACCCCATCCCCCTACCATCCATTCATCATGTCAGATTCTACCCCAGTGGTGGCACTCTCTAAGAAAAGTGGTATCCATGCTTGTTTTCTCATTTCAGAAATATTTCCTTTCCTTGTTCCTGACTGAACGTTTTGCACCCCTTAAATACAAATTTAAGGGCTCAATCATGGTAGCCCCCAACTCCCTTTCAGCATAACGTGATTAACCACATTATGGGTTTGCAACAGATGGACAGGGTATTCTTAAGCCCAGATATCATGTTGTACAATCAGTTTATGCCCACTGAAGCTCATATTAATTTAGTTTATGAAGATAACTATTTATAAGCCGAATGCTCCCTCTCTCTCATTTTGCTTACTTCCAACTTCGTTCTTTCCAGGCTTCTTAAGTGTAATCCTGCCTTTAGGAAATGCACCTTTGAAAACAAAAGCCCCTGAGGTGAGCCAATCCCCATAACAACTTCAAATGTTCTGCATGACCAGATTAGAGGACAGAACACGGGGGACCACTGCAAATATTTCCTCACATTTGGACAATACTGGTGTTGGCAATAGAAACAAATAACAGGTTGTGTTAAATATTTATACTTCAGTTGATTTTTTCTTTCCAACCTTCTAATATAACTTTTTTGAGCTGGTACATTCCAGTGTCCTCAGAGAAGGATGCCATTTAGGATGGAGCATTACATCTCTCTGCTAATGAGAAACCCTGCAACATGACTTCAGCATTTTAAATGCATTTAAATGGCAAATTAAATCAGACATGTTCTTGAACTGCACCCCCTCCCAAAAAAAGGTCCTGGACCCGGGTGAAGAACCCTAGCATCCATCTTGGACATATACTGTATATATATACAGTATACATATATATATGAGAAGGATGCTATATATATATGTATGTGTGTATGTAAATATATATATATATATATATATATATATAGGCATCTCCCAGGATGAAACCCAATTCTGCCGCATTTTGCAGAATGCTGCAGCAGACCTATTAAATAAAGCAATGTAATTTCAATGGCAATTAGTCCCATTCGGTCATTCAGGAAAATTGACACTGCCAGGATGAAGTGAATGCCACAGTTTCCTGCATGACAAAAGGGACTAATTGCCATTGAAATTACATTGCTTTATTGAGTAGGTCTGCTGCAGCATACTGCAGAGTGCTTTAAAAGTGGGTTTCACCCTGGGGGATGATTATATATATATATATATATATATATATATTACAGAGAGATACAGCTAGTTTGAAGGCCTACCAGTAAGCTGATCACTGATCCCTAGACTCCCTGCTGGGCCAGCCGATGAAGTTTGACCCTGTACTCAAACAGGCTGCCTCTCTACGGCCCAAACCATGGACTGCCATTGATTTTTTCTCAAACTATTCTCTCATCAGCTGGCAGGGTCATTGGAGCTCATCAGCACCCAAATTCTAAATGAATGGAGGCTGGGAAAGGAGGTGTTGCCCAGTGGTCTCACATCTGCATATTGCAGCTTCCACTGGTGGGTCCCATGGGCAACCAGCATGTCATGTGAACCTCCATGAACTAGAAATAAAAATAGGGAACTCACCTGGAATAAAGCCAGTGGAGTTGTGTAGCACTGATCTCAGCCACTGATCAATGATACTTGAAGGCCTGGCTTGAAAGGATGCTGATGCCAAACACAGATGCTCTGTGCATGGTCTGGTGTGGTTCAGCTGGAGCCATGAAATCCAGCATGAAGATGGTTGCTTCTGGCATATGCTACGTGTGTTGCAGTTGGTGCCAATATTCTAAATGTGATGCAAGCACTGAATTGAAGGGGTGGGAGATGACTAGCAGTGTGGGTGAGTCATCACAATGCAGGGCCAGCATTACACCAACAAATGGTGTTGGCACATTATTGAGACCTGGGGCCTGGGATCATATCAGACACTGGGCATAGATGTCTCAAGCCAATACCCCCCCCCCCCATCACCACAGTATGAATACCTGAAAAAATTGATCTAACAGAAAATAATGAGGCAAGTATCCCCCATTTTCCTTGATTTGACAGATGCGGATGTGAACCTCAGTGCCATTAGAGTACCATCACTGGGGATCTTATTCACAGGCATTCAAAAATCAAGTCACACATGGCACAATGATAGCCTTACGATTTACAGAACTCATTCTCAAATAGAATTGTCATCAGTAATTTATACTATTCCCATCCCAATCCTAACAACTACAAATGCAACCCTGCAGCAAAGTCTCTTTTTAAAATTGGTGCCAACATTTCACATGATGCATTGACATGTTGGCACAAGTACATACTGTAAGGAGACAGTGTTATCTTACCAAAACTGACAGGAACAAGCTTACATAAAAAAATAATGGACATACCGCACACATGCTGAAAAAAAAGAAATCACCATCAGAAATAAAGAAGAATCCAATGTCATAGTAACACAGCTGTTCAATATAGCAACAATGCTGTCGGTAGTTTCAAGAGCTGTCTCAGAACCACCATCAATGCTATAAAATATTTCTGATGGATCACCATCAGGGACACTGGTTTACCGGGATTGAGAAAGGGCATATTCCGTTTTGCACATTGTAAAAAATGGTATTGTCACCGGTGTCTGCTAAGCCAAAAATCCACTTTTACCGGTGTTTGGTTTTGTGTACTTTATTTAACAATTTTTAACTTTGCTAACATGCATTTTAGCAATTATGATTTCCACTGTTACACATCCTTCCATCCTTGTACCAATTTAAAGTTATTTTAGGTACAAGATGTGATGGTAGCAGCAACACTACAGCTCCCATCCCTAAGGTGTGATGGAAGCAGCACTACGGGCCCCATCCCTCAGGTACGATGGCAGCACCAACAGCACTATGACCCCCATCCCACTGGTGTGATGGCAGCAGCAAAAGCACTACAGCCTCCCTCCCTCAGGTGTGACAGAAGTAGCAGCACTGCGGCCCCTATCCCTTAGGTGTGATGGCAGCAGTACTACATTCACCATCCCTCAGGTGTGACAGAAGCAGCAGCACTGCGGCCCCCATCCCTTAGGTGTGACGGCAGCAGTACTACATTTCCCATCCACCAGTGGAGATGGCAGAAGCACTACAGCCCCCACTCCTTCGGTGCGATGGCAGTAGCGACAATGCAGTTCACATTCCTCTTGGGTGATGTCAGTAGTGATAGCACTATGATCCCCTTTCTTCACCACCCACACCCCACATGCACAAGTTACAAATGACTTGGTCTCTTTGCTTGTTAGAACTCAGATGTGAATTAATCTGAACCATCACAGCTAAGGTGGACTACCTTTGTTTTTTCCTATCTATAATATAACTGCCTGAATTGGATTTCTGCCTGTGACACTGCTGACCAGGGTTAGGGAACAGACTTGGGTGTTGGAGGGCCAGCTGGTGGGTGAGGGCTTGAGTGTCCAATGACCACTCAACTTCTCCTGGGAGGGAGGCTGGGTTTGCGGCTCAGCATTTGCTGGTCCCTGGTGGAGGCCAGAGGCATGACAACATGTCAGCCCCTCACTGCAGGAGGGAGCATGAATGGACGTCGGCTTGTGCCTTGACATCGTATGGCTTGTCACGCTCCAAAGAAAATGGGAAAACACCCACTGACCCAACCGAAAGGACAGCTGTTGGTCCCTCCATAGCCAGAATCCCCAGAGATGTGTCCGTTCTGAACCTGCCGTGCCCAGGATACACTGGAAACTCTTTAGGGCAATTCTCCTCCCTGGTAGCCTCCCACAGGGTGAGGCCCACTCAATGAAGGGTTACTTTGGGTTACCTGGTAGCACGCAGTAAGGGCAGTGGATGGTGGTCGCCTCAGAGTGATGGTAGAGGCGTTGTCAGGCCTGAAGGAGTGAATGGCCAGGGGTAAAAAACTGCTTGAATCTGCTTCTTTGAAATAAAGTGTCTTCACCTAAAAATCCACAAGTGATTAGTGGAGGATGTTCAAATGGATTCATGCATCTGCCAGACATGTGGATGCTTTTTCTTCCTTGGTGTCCATGAAAAGGGTGTCTCTCAGTTTTCATGTCTTTGTTCAGATGCGAATTGAGCACTACTCTGCCCACCAGCATCATATAGCCCCTGGGGTCTTACCTTCTGTATATCATTGACTGTGCTTTCAAAATCCACTGGCCAAACATAAGTACACTTAAATACTTAACATTTGCTTTTTGTTGAAGCAGTCTATCAGAAAACCTTTTGTTGTCACAGAGACTGAAACAGTAGGTGGGAGAAAAGCTGCAAATGATCCAATTCACCTAAATGAGGTGCTAACTGTGAAGTATTTTCATAAGTAGTAAGGCAGTTTCTTCTTTGTGAACATACTTCATTTAGACTAGTTTTCATTCAAACAACTGAGAATTGTGTATGGCCCTACTGATTATAAACTTGAATAAGCTAGTTGGTAACAGTGATCCTGCATTTAGCAATCTATAACCTAGATGCTTATATGCAAAGAATACAATACATACCTGACTAAAATCTAAAAACAAGCTTATAAAACACATAAATGTATCTGAACATTTATCTTTACCTATACAAAATCATTTCAGCCCAAGTAAAACTCAGGTAAATTAAATGGTACCCTGACTACTATTCTGTGATGTAGTAAACATATATTGGTATTTTTTTTATATTCTTTGTAAAGCAGGTAAGGCCCACTAGGCAGGACTGTCTATTTTCAGGAGTGACCTAGAAGAACTGGGGAGGTTAAGTGACCTGCTTGGAGTCGCACAGTATGCAAATGGAGGTTGTGGGAATCAAACCCAAGTCTGCTGGATGTACCCAGTTCATTCACTGCTTGTTACTCTAACCACTAGGTATGGGTCGTTAAACTGAATGGCTGATTACAACAAAGCAGTGCAGGTGATTTCCTTACTGACTCTATATGCAGCAAAGCAGAAAGAATGCAAAGCACAGCAGCATTCATTTTAAAATGCTGAAATCTGTCGGCCTGCTGGCACTGTGGTAGCACTATTGCTTGCAATGCCAGAGACCCAGGGTCAGAAGCGAACTTGGGTTGCTGGAGGTCTGGCCAGGGGAGTAGGACTGAGCACCTGGGGGACTGCTCTCCTCCTCCAGGGAGGGTGGGCTGCAGGTCCTGCAGCTTTACCACCAACTGTGTGACCATGGGTGGTGATGCAATGGTGCTGCAGAGTGATCAGGAGGGGAGGACCCTAGCCAGGAACTGGAGCAGTGGCATGTCTCTATGTGACCTACCTCCTTGGATCTCCTCTAGTGCCAGTACCCTCAGGGACAGAGACCAGGAACAATCACCCCACATTGGCCACTGGCAGAAGGGACCCAGATGCCCCAGACTTCATAACCAGGCTCCATGAGGGACCCACTGAGCTGCCCAACACACACTAAGGGAGTGTGGATGGGTCCTGGGGTCCCCTCCCTTTCCACCTGGCTGGGGTACAACCCAGGCAGGATAGGGTCAGGACCACAGGGCTCCTGAGCATTACCTGGGAGTGAAGCTAAGGGATACCCAACCTGAAAAGTGGAGACTGATGCTCTGAGAAGGGGACATAGAGAAAATTTAAAAAAAAAGCTGAAATCTTAGAGATTCTGTGCAGTGACATGAATTTCCGTGAGGCACCGGTACAAGAATTCAAAATCCGCAAACCAAGCAGGATTCCGTGATTGTTACCGGTGTTACCGGTAAAAATGGAAAACCAGGGTCCCTGATCACCATAAATATCAAAAATCACAGTTGTCTGTTTAGTGCGAGGTTCAAATGGTCCTCCACCAGTTCTAGTTTTTTTTTCATTTCTTTTTTTTGCATCAGACAACATGTTCTTCCATTTTTTTTGTCTCCTCAACAGTCCTCACAATGGCTGGATTAATCTTATTGACTTTACCCATTATCTCCTCTCATGTTTTTTGGCTATGTTCTTCTTTTTTTTATTCTATTTTGGCCCTGGCTTCCCTAACCCCATAATGAGGTTTGCCCTGCCTAGCCACACTGACCCCACGTGCTGGGACTGCCCCTCCCGAATAGGGCCGCCATGAGGTTAGTTGGCCAGAGAGTCAGTGAACTGGAGCCGGCTCATTAGCAGGGAGCCGAGAGAGATTTTTCCTTGGGATTTTTCCCCGGGGGCGGGGACGTGCAATGATGGCCAGCGTCCACCCCACCCCCCCTTCCAGCAGGTGCCAGAGCACTTGTGATACCTCCAGCCTCTGCTGGGGGTTCACATTGCACCGAGCACTCAACCCTCTTCCCTCCCGGAGCAGGAGAGCAGTCCAACGGACACTCAATCCTGCTCCCCCGGCCGACTGTCTGACACCCGGATCCATTTCAGAACCCAGGTCATCGGCGCCGCAGACAGCCACCATGCCTCTGTGCCAGTGGGCCAGCTTCTATGTTCTTAATATTGACTCCTAACTTTCTCTGAATAATGCCCCTTTTTAACAAAATCTTCTCAATAATAATTAATCGTCCTTTATAAAGTTCATTTTCTTTGCTTTGGTTTGGTGGTCTTCTTGATTTTTCTGATCTGTAGTCAGGTACAGTAAGACAAACCTTAAGACCAGACTTGGTTGCATAAGAACAACATGCTAAGACCAGACTTTACATAAGACCATACTGTTTAAGCTTTGTATGACAGTCTTATCATGTTGTCTTATGTAAGCCTAATTTAAGAGTCTTAAACATGAAACATGACTTAGACTTACAAATCTAAGCCTCTTTTGTGCAACCTAATGCTGGCTCTCAGTGGCTGTCAGTTCCAGGGGAAAAGTATGCATACAAGTCCTGAACCAGCTTGCAGTTTAGCTGTTTTGTGGAGCTGAGCTAGCCTCCAAGTTGATGTCAGTTTCATGTGATAGGATCTGCTAATTTAGCCATCTTGCAGAGTTGGGCTAACAACCAAATTAATGTCAGTTTGACAGGAACAGAATGTTCTTAGTTAGCTGTTTTGCAGAGCTGGACTAATCTGCAGCTGACTGGCACTGCAAAATTAAACACAGGAACACCTAACCTTTCCAGTCAGTTGTGTTCTCTGACCCCCTTTCCAGTAGTCCTGAGGCTAGAGAAACTAAAAACGTGGCTGCTTTTGTTGTCTTTCCCTTTATTTATTTTATTTATTTATGACTTCAGTAACCAAGTAAGTGACCCAAGGGACTGTTTTCAGGCAAAACCTGGGCCATGAAATGGCAGAAGAGCATACAATACACAAAAGGAACAAGTGAACAGAAATGGCAGCAACACATAATGCTGAGCAACAGAGACAAAATACAGTAACAGAGAAGGAACTGTGAGCATTCAATGGTACAGCAGGTGGACGTCTATTTACAATAGTTGAATTAACAGAAACCTCCCCACAGCAGACAGTATGGCATAGATACATGAAGCAATTACAACAGAAGCAAAATATAGTAACAGGGTAGAAACTGCAAGCAATCAGTGGTACAGCATGTGGTCGTCCATGACAACAATTGATTAACAGATCCTCCTCACACAAGCAGGCAGTTTCCCTATGTATACAGACCATAGATAAGAGCAATAGGGTAAGGGCTTGCAGAGGTGTGCTCCCTGGGAGGGGCAAGTCATTGGGGCAGGTATAGAATACAGTAGATCGGGGGGAGCTACCCCGGTGAGCAATGGCAGCTCAGTTCAGCCAAGAGCCAGGCTTTAAAGTGGGATTTAAACATGAGATGAATGTCCAATGAGTGGATAGGTGCAGGGATACCATTCCACAGTGAAGGGGCAGCGACAGACAGTGCTCTTCCTCCCATGTTGGTGGAGACATGGGGAACCTCTGGGGGCAGACAGCAGAGAAGCAGAGACTCCTAGGCATAGCTCTAGATTTGAGAAGGGATGAGAAAGGGGGGACATGCCCAG
Organism: Neoceratodus forsteri; assembly: GCA_016271365.2. Classification (NCBI taxonomy): domain Eukaryota; kingdom Metazoa; phylum Chordata; order Ceratodontiformes; family Ceratodontidae; genus Neoceratodus; species Neoceratodus forsteri. The sequence goes on from CM057449.1 coordinate 745,821,825, forward strand.
TTCGGATGGTGTTGTCCACTATACAGCCAAGAGAAATGTCAAAGTGCCCCTGAAGGGGAAGCCAACCTAGCATCTGATAGAGGACACAGTGATGGGTTGAGAATGGGGCCGGGAGAGTACAGCAGCAAGTACTGTTATAGGCTGTGGAAAGTCTGGCACAAAGGGCAGAGGACGCCCGAGAATAGATGGGGGAACAGTAATCTAAGATGGGGAGCAGATTGCCTTGGACAATAGCTAGGTGGGCCTTGGGGATGAGGCAATGTTGTAGACGGTAGGCAGCTCCTAAGTTTTTGATGTACCTGATGAACTATTAGGTTGAAGTTCTTGGTGAAGGAGAGGGAAGGGTCAAGCATAACACCCAGGTATTTAATTGTTGGTTCATTTTCAAGGGCCTGACCGTTGGGGGAGCATATAGTGAGGGAGAAACCGGATTTATTGGTTTTGGCGAGGTAGGGCTTAGACTCCAACATCATGGTCTTGTTTTGGTTTTTTCATTGACCAAGAGCAGATTGGATGTGAACCAATTTTGGGCAAAGCCATAGTTCTGGGTGAGGACAGATGTAATACAAGACAGTGACTTGTCGCTGTGGAATAGGACTAGATTTTCCGCACATATGAGGGAGTTGCAGCTGAAACTATCAGAGGGGAGGGTATTTACAAATATAGAGAAAAGAAGGGGGCCCAGGATTGAGCCCTGGGGAATGCCAGTTGAGATGGACAGGGTGAGAGAGCTGGCCGATCCAATACAAACATACTGGGAGCAGCCCATGAGGTAGCTACTGAACCAGTTGGATGTCTCAGGTGAGCAAACAAGGAGGTGTAGTTTGGAGAGGAGGAGGGCATGGTTGACCATGTCAAAGGTCTTAGACAGGTCAATGAAGACAGTGCCAGTGGCGCACTCACAGTCCATGTTAGTGAGAACATGGGTGCCTATGCACGGGGTGGTAATTATGCACCTGAGGCATGTATCCCATCCATGCAGCTCCGCGCCTGTGGACAGGTGCACATCGGCGGCATGTATGACCACCAGCCACCTGTCTGCAGCCCTGCCCACCACAGCATGTGGATATGCTCATGTTTGCCTGGGGTGGCCATTGGCAGAGCTGTGCACTTGGGCAGGCATCCAATGGGTTGCCTGTCCTGGATCCCTCAATGGATCCCTTATGCGGTGGGGGGCATGTTGACTGCGCTCCCCTGCAGATGTCTGCATGGCCAGTGGCTGTGGAGGTGAGAGGTGGGTTGTGCCGCAGGCGGTACAGGGGTGGGGGGGTGGTGCCATGAGGATGTATGGGGGGGGTTACAGCTGTCCAGCCACTACGCCATGCCCAGTGGGGCCAGGATCCAGAGTGAGGGGAGACAGACACGGGTAGGTGGTGCTGAATAGGGAGGGTAGGCTGCAGTCCCATGGCCTGTGCCCCCATGTGTGTGTGGGGGGCTTGGCATACACGGGGGAAAGTGGAGGCACAGCTAGGTGCTGGGGTGGGTGGCCCCAGGTAGCCTGTCTTGTCTGATGCTGGAGTCTCGTTGTGGGTCAGAGGCATGGGGCACATTGGGGGCTTATGGCATGGTTCTCCCTGGCGTAACCTGTGGCCACCTCCACACTCCCATGGGCAGCACTATGTGCCATCGTGCAAAGCCACAGTGCTGGCATGCCCCCGCCTGCTCCCTGCATATTGCGGTCTGCATGGGTGGAGGATTGGGTGCATAGGGGCTGCGCCCCCCCTTTGTGCATCACGCACGGGGGGCGCAATGGATGTGGAGTGTCTCCAAGCCTCACATCCATGGCATGGAGGCACTGTGCACCATTGTGCATAGTACCCAATGTCAGTAAATAGTGCAAGGGCAGAGGTGATACTATGGTTTTTACGAAAACCATGTTGCTGGCTGCACATGAGACTGAGCTTCTCAATATGCTCTGATAGTTGGAGGTGGACAATTTTCTCTAGGAGCTTGCTTAGGTGGGGAAGGATAGATATCGGCCGATAATTGTCTGAGGAATGGGTGTCGCCGGCCTTGAAGATTGGTACCACCTTAGCAGTTTTCCAGGGGTCAGGCATGGAGGAGGTGGATAGGGCAAGGTTAAAAATAAAAGTGAGAGGTTTGGCTATTGCAGGTGAGATAAGCCTGAGCAGGACAGGGGAAAGGCCGTCTGAACCAGGGGAACTCTGGGTAGGGAGACATTTGAGAAGTTTGGAGGTATTCTTAATGGAGACAGCCTTGAAATAGAAGGAGAGGAGGGGGTTGCTGTGGTGAGAGGAAGCAGGCTGGGGGTTGGTGTAGGTTCCTGAGTGGGGAGTCTGGCTGCCTGAAAGCTTGCTGAGGAGGGCAGAGATATCAGTGAATTTTTCACTGAAGGCCTGGGCTATCTCCGACGGGTCAGTCACAGGACCAGCATAGGAATTCAGCTGTATGCCAGGACTGCTGGAATGAGGATCAAGAAGTGAGCCATTAGCTCCCCATAATTTTCTGGGATTACCAAGGCCTTCCCTCTGGACATTGTAGTAATAGTTCTGCTTCAGGGATTTGGCCATGTGCTTACATTGGTTTCTCAGGTGCCTATAGTCATTCCAGCGGGCAGAGAAGGTAGATGATTTTTGGACTACCCATTTACTGTCCCTGGCTTTCATGACTGTAGGGAGTTATTTGGTAATCCAGCTTGTGCACCCAGCTCTCACCCTCCTAGTAGTGAGCGGGAAGTGACGTTTTGTAGTGTCAGTAGGATCTTCATGAAAAATGTCACAGCCGATGTCATGTTAGTTTGGGTATAGAGTTATGACCAGTTTACTGACCTGCCTTCCTCCAGGAGTTGAGTGCTGTCTGGGCTGTTAAAACTGCAAAAAGATAGGTGCTTGAGGGGGAGGGCACCCGGTCTTAGATGATCATACGATGTAAGTGATCACTAATTTATGTTACTTGAGCTTAAAGATCTGATAGCCTATTCTTTGTAATTGTACACAGTGCGGTGTTAAATGGTAGCAAGCCCCTCCCTCGCTCTTACCTATTTAATTTGTTTTCCTTTAGTTTCTGTGCACATATTGGAGGTCATGAGGGCAGTCAGGAAGCCCTCCCCCAAACCGGAGTGCGGACACCCCCCAAGCAACACATGCAGCAAGCAGGTACAGCTCTACAGCACAGCTCACTGAACAGAGAGGAGCCCCGCTGATGCTTTGCATCAGCTCCTCGCCACCCCCACCACCACCCTTGGCAAACTCTGAGCTATATAGGTGGAATCACATGCTGTTTAAAAACCAATCAGCTCACTTTCCCATTTGCAGGCTATACGAAGTATCCACTAGTGGCCATGACACTCAGGTCTCAGCATTAGTAAGACCATCCTAACCCTCACACTGCTGCCTCTCCATGATGATTCAACTGCATCTAATAACCTTCTTTATCCTCATCCCCTGGGTGTCCCTCCCGTCATCTAATTACCCTACCCTACCAGCCTGCCAAGTATCACGTATCAGACTGCAAACATATATTGCTACCTCTACTACCATAGCTGATTCACACCATGGCTACCTCTTCCATACACTATCAATTGGCCCCGGGTTAATCCCTTCTACCTTCCAAACTAGCCACCTCATCCTTCTGCTACATGCTAGGAGACCAAAAGCCTCTATAGCCAAGCCTTATACTATCTCAAGAAAGCTTCAGTGGGTGGCACATCATACAAACTCCTGGTCACCCTACTACTTCTTCTTGCTGGTGATATCTAGCTTAACCCCAGACCTACCCACCACCACACCCCAAACCCCTCCATTCCACTCCAACTCCCCACAGGCCTTAAACTGATTCACCTAAATATTTGTAGCCTCCTACGTAAAATAACCCTGCTTCAAACTCTTGTCTTGTCCCTTAGCCCAGATATCCTGATTATCTCTGAAACCTGGCTGAAGTCACATAACCCTGACACAGAATTTGCTATACCCAGCTATACACTCCTCCAGCATGACCGTATGGGCAAAAAAGCGGATGGCATAGCTATGTACATCGCCTCCACCATCCAGTTTTCCATGATTGCCCTTTCCTTACCTTCAAAGTTCATTAACGTCTTAATGGTAAAACTCTCCTTCCCCCACTCAATTCCAGTTTACATGGCAGGTACATACTGTGCTCCTGACACCAACACACCTGCCATACTGGACCACCTGGGCTTCTTAAACTCCCTGGCAGCAGGACGTGAGATCCATATACTTGGGGATTTTAACCTGAACTGGCTCACTGAGTCTCATTCTAAATTTTGAGACAAGGTAACAGCCCTAATCCTAACTCAACTAATCTCCGAACCCACTCGGTTAAACCACAAAACACAGAATCACACTCTTCTAGATTGGTCAATCACCTCTCACCTGCACAGGATCTTAGCCTCCAGTCTCCTTCTGGATCCCCTTAGTAACCACCTGGAAGCTACTCTGTAAGCAAAATTTACAGACCAAAAACTCCCCCACTCAGAATAATTATGACCAGATCCTACAAATCTCTGGACCTCCCCTCACTACTAAATGATTTGGGCAATACTGACTGGTCGCACATTAGTCAGTACACCTCCATAGGTGAGGCCCTGTTGTTCTTTAAGTCCAAGTTCACTGCCATCTGGGACCAATACGCCCCCCTCAGACATACCAGAGTTCAAGGTGCTCACATCCCATGGATCTCTCCCAAAATCCTAGCCCACCTTCGAATTAGAGACAAGGCCTGGAAAACCTATAAGACTTCCAGTTCTCTGGCTGACTTCCAGATTTACCATGAGCTTCGGAATACTAGTATCAAAAAAATCCGCCAAGCAAAAATCAACTATTTCAAAAGCGCATGCAATTCCACCTCCCATCTCCCGTCAAAATTCTGGAAAGTGGTCAAATCGCTCCTCAGCCCTCCATTGCAGCCCCCCTTCCCTTCCCTGTAGGTAGGCGGACTCACCATCACTGCCCCCCCCAGCAGTGGCCACATTGTTTAACTCTTTCTTTACAACTAGCCATGCCACTCCCCTGTCCACACCTCACCTTGCTCAGCACCCCTTCCCCTCCACCCCATCTATTGGCACACCCACAGCTCACTCCTTCTCCTTCCTGCCAATCACCCCGGCCGAGGTATGTAATACACTGGTTGCCCTTAACCCAAGTAAGGGCAAGTGTCCCACCGGGTTGGACTCCAAAATGCTCCACTTATCGGCTTCTGCCATAGCCCAACCCCTGGCCTCCCATTTTAATATATCCTTCTCCCTAGGCGAAGTCCCCTCTGAATGGAAACATGCCATCGTAATTCCACTTCCCAAGAGTGGTGATACCTCAAACCCAAACAACTATCGGTCCATCTCCCTCCTACCGATCTTGGCAAAACTACAGGAGCACCTGGTTCTCTCTCACCTATCCACTTTTCTGGATTCCTCCTTCTTTTTTTCCCCCTACCAGTCTGGTTTTAGGAAATCCCACTCCACCATTACCTCCCTTCTCAGGATTACTGATTCCATCCTCACTGGGATGGATGCTGGCCACATCACAGCTGCCATCTTCATCGACCTGGCTAAGGCATTCGATACAGTGTCACACTCTCTCCTTCTGGTAAAACTCGCCAATTCTGGACTATCCAACTGGGCCACATCTTGGTTCCTCTCATACCTCACTGGCAGATCCCAAGCTGCCCGCATCAGTTCTTCCACCTCGGCGCCCCTCACAATCACCTCGGGGGCACCGAAAGGCTCAGTCCTAGGCCCCCTCCTGTTCTCAGTCTTCCTGAATGACCTGCCCTCTGCCTGCCCACACTCCTTCATCCACATGTATGTGGATGACACTGTGCTGTATGCATCCGGCCCCTCGACCACAGAGGTTGCGACCAGACTGCGGCAAGACTTTATCTCAGTCCAGCGCTGGCTCCGCTCAAATCACTGCCTCCTCCTCAATGCCAAGAAAACAGTCTCACTAACCTTTGGCATGAGGCAGAGAATTTCTAGGCTCCCCTCCCCAATCACATTCCACAGTCTGGAAGGGTTCCCCCCTGGAGTCCTGCACCTCCTTCAGATACCTCTGCATCTGGCTTAACCAGCACCACAATTTTTCCATGCACATTGACTCCATACTCAAGAAGCTGCACCCCAGGCTTGGTGCACTTTACCAGAATCGTGACAGCATCCCCCTACCTGCCAGGAAGGCTATTGTGCAGAAAATGATCCTCCCTGTCCTCGACTACAGGGATGTAGTCTACTGCACCGGCCCAAAGTCCACATTAGCCAGATTTTACCTTCTTTTCCACTTTTTCTGTCGTTTCGCCCTGAACTGTCCCTACTCTACACACCACTGTGCCCTATATCAATCTATGCACCTCACCTCTCTAGACAATCACAGACAGACCCACTGCGCCAAGATCCCAGCCAAGTTTTGGTCCCAGCGACTCCCCTTCTACCTCACCGATGCCCTAACCAACCCCAGCACCCATGCATACTCTCTCAGAAACTCTGACGATCGGTCCCTAGCTGTTCCACACCGGTCTACTACCGTCGGTCAGGCAGCTTTCAGCTACAGCATTCCTTTATTGTGGAAATCCCCTCCCAGCTTACGTTTGTCACTTTTTCTCCCTCTCACAGCTTAACTCCATGGTCCAAGTTCATTTTGCCCCTACCTGCGCATGTGCCTAGGTGTTTTCCAGTCTCTGTGTGGAACGTCCGAGTATATCTGCACTTAGTAATGCAATTAACCTGTGCCAATCTATTGTTCTCTCACTCTACTTTGTCTCTCACAGGGGGACAATTTGTTAGAGGCCTACACTATGTATTTATTGTATCATGCTGTATTAACTGTGGCTACCTACTGATTTTCTTGACCCAATATTGTCTAGCAAATGACCTAATGTTAGTGATCTCCCTACTACGTAATATCACTTGTTTTATACTGTCCTCTACTGCTATTTATGTTTCCCCTCCCCAGGACGCATCTGGAATTGAGCAGTAGTCTGCTCAGCATGCCTTCCTGGTAAAACGCTTAAATAAATAAATCAATAAATAAATTGAGTCAGCCAGTGTCCTCACTTGGAGTACTCAGTCCTCTCTATTAGTGATGACCAAATCCAGCAGGATATTGGTGGCTGTACAGTAAGTGGTTTGTGTCTGGTGGGAACTGTGACGGTCTGCACCGGATTATGCTGTTGTTTTAGTTGGTTGGCATAGTCCTGTTCATGAGCACCTAACCAGCTGAGATTATAATCATCAAGGAGGTGGGGTCCCTGGGAGGGGAAAGTGTTCTGAAACCAGCCAGGAAGTTTTGTAGGCCTTCGGAGCCTCCTGCTGGAGAGTTGTAGCAATACTCTAAGAAGAGTTTTTTAGTAGAGCCCAAGATCAGCTCAGAGATGCGCCATTCACTAGGGGAGGTAGGATCAGAGCGAAAGGCAATAGTTCCAGAAAGGGGTTCTCTGCGGAATAGGGTGACACCTCCACCCTTTTTCTTGCCAGGCCTATCATGGCACAGCATGGAGTAGCCAGCCAGTTGATACATGGCAAGGTGCGGCTTTAACCAAGTTTCAGAGAGGCCAAGTACATAGGGCTTGTGGAGGGATACCCAGGCTTCAAGGTCGGGGTATTTGGAAGGAAGGCTGCAGACATTAATATGAGCAATTTTTAATCCAGGCGGTTGGCCCATATGCTAGTGGACGAGGTGATAGGGGTGGGGCAAGGCGGCTCAGAGGGTGACAGGAAGAGTGAGAACAGGAAGTAGCCTAGCAGGTGGTGCTCTAGGTTAGAGAAAAAAGTAAGAGTGATGGAGCTAAGGTTAGGATCATTCCCACCTGGTCCATACTGGGGGAGGGTCCAATGGAGGAGAAGTGACAGAGAGAAAGATAGGGTTTCTTGATCATGTGCTAACAGTATGGCACAAGAATACACAATCAGTAGGGTGCCTAGCAACATAGTGGCCAACAGAGGGAGAAGTGACATATTCATAGTGAGTGTCAGTGTTACTAGTGATGCACTAGAAGTCAGTAGTTTGCAGTAGCCTAGTGGATAGGGCTGCCAGCACTAGAGACAAAACAGATGCCTGCGGAGGTTCAAATCCCAGGGGACCTAAGCTAGTGTAGCTAAACAAATTATAGAGTGGATGGGGTGGAAAACTGGGCTGACTGGTTCTAACAGACTTTAAAAGGAGGACCACCCTGGTTGGGAATGGCGGGTGAGAAGAACCTAACGGTGCCATGCTACATGCAGCACCATTTCTCAGTGCAAGGTAGATTGTAGCAGAAGCAGTCCTGGAGGTTGAGAGTTCCAAGCTGTCCCAAGAGCCCTAGTTGCAGGGTGGACTGACGCTGCTCCGGCTGGGTTGGGAGCTGGGGAGAAAGCAGAGGATGCAGTGGGTTAAATACAGGAAAGAAAGAAACCTGAGCTCATGGGAGGGGGGTGTAGAGATGCAAGCAGCTAGGAGCATGATCCCCTGAGCAGCAGGAGAAGGCAATACAATAGCAACCCAAACACAATGTACAACATATGTAGAACAAACAAACAAACCCTCAGCTGAGAAAAGAAATCAGGTTAGTGTTAGTGACTAGCTAAGCAGTGCGCTGAAATGCTGCAGGTACAGTTACTGGACACTTGGCTAAGAGCAGGGATTGACGTTCAGAGCTAGTGTCTAGCTAAAGAGTGCATGAAGGCAGTATTGGGCTGTACACCACAAAACATACAATCAGGCAGTAGTAGGTAGTAGGCAGAGTATACTGAGTAAACAACACTGTAAATATGCTACACACTGTCCAAATTCGGTCGATCACTGGAACACCAGCTAGAGCTCCTTAAAGGGGAGGAATTAAAGTCCCCACTAGCCCAAGTATATCAGTCTCTGTGTGCTGACTCTGCTGACTGCCACATGGTATGGCGTACTCTGTAAAGTGCAGTCCAAGGATGGTGCTTGGCTGACTAAGAAGAGGTAGGATGGCAGCAGTAATTACCTGTTTCGGTCTGGTGGAATCCTGAAGGTGGGGAGGTGGAGAGTCCCAGGCTTCTGTCTGCCCCAAGATCCCTAGCTGCAGGGTGGACTGGCACTGCTCTGGCTGTCCTGGGGCTGGGCTGGGAGGGTTGGGATCTGTTTCGGTCTAGTGGAGTCCTGAAGGTGGGGAGGTGGAGAGTCCCAGGCTGCTGACTGCCCCAATAGCCCTAGTTGCAGGGCAGACTGGCGCTGCTTTGGCTGTCCTGGGGCTGGGCTGGGAGGGTTGGGATTTTCTAGTTCAATATGTTTTTGTCACATGGTGTAGCTTCTGGCCATCAGGATCAATACCTCCCAATCCCTGCTGCCATCTCGTGGGACTGGGGAGGTGAATTGGTAGTAGGGGAGTGCAGTTGAGTGTCCCCAAAGTTCATGCTCTTGGAGGGAGTGTTTTTGCACTTTGTGCAGCTTTGACAGCTGCTAAAACTGAGCAATTTCCTTGCTGTGGGCTCCTCAGTTGCAAAGGCAGTCCAGGGGCCGACTGAGTGAAGAGAGGTGGTTTCACACAAGCCACGGTGAGAAGGGATATGAACAAGCCTGCAGAACAAATGACAGTGTCTAGTCTGGCCCTGGGTCCCAGAACTGCAGTCTGGACTGGAATCGGGGTGAAAGACCGGTGCATAGGAAAGTGGCAAGAATGCAGCAAAAAACTGATCCACCATACAGGGAAGGTGCGGAATCAAAACGTTGAACAACAAAACTGGCAAGAACAGCGCATTCCTCGGAAGGTGTACAAAAGTCTTTATTTATAAATAATTTAAAAGGCTGCCAAGCAGCCATGGAGAACCAGTGCTCATGTTGAATTCCGACTGGTTTCGTGCTCTGGCATGTCATCATGGGGATGGATACCAGTCTGAAGTGGCTTAATTATAGAGCTACATTTAAAGCAACAGTGCATTTAAAGGTCATACATGATTAAAGTGTATCAGTGCTCAGCTCCACAGTGCAAAAATTTTAACTTCAGTGCTTAAGACAATTACCAAAAAACTGGACTGGTGAAGCAATTTCATAAAATGCAGACAGGATAAATATAGTACATCACAACATTTAAAACATTGTAAATTATCAAAAAAACATACTAGATTCCAAGAACACTCAGTCTTTCAAGTCCATGTCAGGTTATACCAACTCATAAGGAACACGTCCATGGCTGCAAATACCAGAGAGGTTCCTATGACTTGAAGGTACATCGGTGAACAAGAAAACAATGCATTTAAGCTATTATCCTTTCAAAAGATTTTTGATGTAATATTTGCTATGTAACCACCCAGTTCCTGGGGTTACTAGAATCCTATCAGTATTATTGTTGGGAATGCAGCAGACAGCAGGTAGGGAGCTCATTAGTGGCTCCTTACATAATGACATCATTGTTTACTCAGCTAGCCTGTGGGAGGAATGATTAGGTCATTTAGAACTCTCGCAACAGCATAAGCCACACTCTGTGGATAGCTGCTCTGGGGAGCTTAGAATGCTCAGTGTTGTTCAGTCAGTTGTGGAGTGAGGAGGTGAGAGTGGCAGAAGGACTGCCAGTGGGCTCTGAGAGAGGGCCCAGGATTTCTCATCCTGGTGGAGGGCCATGTCCAGCTTCCAGTTGAAGTGGTGGAGACAAGGCTACAGCAGGATTTCCTGATTTCTACTCCCTGTGAAGTGAAATGAACTGCTTATTCTCAGTGGACTCAAGGGGCAATCCACTGAAGGTTCTGTGATGTTCTCAGCTGCCTTGGATAGGACCTGAAATAGACTGTGTGGACCAGCTACCCAGGAGAGTGCCTTTCCTTTTTCCTTTTTTCGTTGTTCCATGCTCGGTGGAAGGAACAACCCATGTGAGTACTGTCTAGGAGACTAGATCTCCACAATTTCTTAGGGGATTGGATAGTCTGGGATGCGTGTGCTCATAGACAAGGCTAGATCTCACCTGTCAGTGCCTCTAGTCTCACCAGTGTGAGTGAAGTAAAGTTAAACTGTGTACCCCAGTGTGTGCAGTTTATTCTATGGTCACTCCAGTTTGTGACAAGTTAATGTGTGGGACCTCTAGCATTTCAGTGGGAAATGGGGGTTTCAATGGTGTAACCCTGAAGAATGGCAGAGACTGTCGGTTGGGCCCAAGGGTGGGAGGAACTCCATCTAAGTGCTTACAAGGCAGGGTTTCCTGGTTCATAAAGGGCACCAATATGTTTACCTGAGCGAGGGCCAAGCTGCAGGTTAAAGCAAAACAAAGTAAACTTTATTTAGAAAAGCACCTTTCTAATAACCAAGGTGCTTGTACAACACAATAATTAAATAAAATACATCAATAAATAACAAATGGAACAAATTAAAAACCAATAAATACAGCAGGTAAAGGTGTGTGGCTGAGTTTTGCATATTGCACCTATGTCTGAGAAGAGTTCTGAGTGTGTGGCTTAGATTCACTAAATGACACTCATAGGAAGAAAGATATTCATGTGCATGGCCAGGTATCCACTAATGCACCTTCTGGGAATTTGGGAAGAATATTGTTCTGTTGTTGTTCATGAACTGTAGTGCCTGCAAGGAGAGTTCTTGAATTTGTACCTGTCCAGCCTGGACTGACCCTTGGGGGTCCACTTCAGCTTTTACTTTCCATCTGTTGAATAAAGCCATAATGCACAATCCCAGTCATTGTTATAGACAATCCAATTATAGTGTGTAGTGGAGTGTTGTTCTGCACAGAATTCCATCCCTTTCAAAATGCTGTTCTACCACAGTTCCAAAGTCATGGAATATGATTCTACCCTACTGTGGTAGAACAGCATTCTAGAACCTCTAGAGACTACATGAGTCAGTTTCATTTTGAAAGCAAAAGAACTTACAAAAAATATATTTCACACAGTACAATATGGTATAACAAATACGGGATGAGCAACTCTATGCACAACCAGTGTGTTTTGCCACCTCAGGGTTCTGATCCCCATGGCCCTCTCTAGCTTCGTTCTTGAGGTCGGGTGAATCAGAACCACTTTGTGGCAGAACACACTGGTTCTGCATAGTTGCTCATCCAGTATTCTCTATATTGCTTCTGGTTGTGTGGATTTACTGGTGCCCTTCAGCAGGTTAGTTTAAGCATATGCCTAGCTGCCTCCACCCAGGACCTGGGTTGTGGTATTTACACAGGGTTCAAATTGTTTGTTTCTGTACCTCCCACCCCTCTCTTCCTCTAGAAAATGAGCCAGGTATACATCCTAATGCCAAGGGTGGTACCTATTTGTTTGTAAAGTAAATAGGTAAGCCAGTATGGGCACCAGTGTTTCTCCAGATATTTAATTTGAGTAGCACCATAAACAAGCATTTGTCAATGCCGAATGTTGCTTGCTTCTATGTGCTGTTTAGGTATTTGGAAGTCATTGGAGTGCAAATATTGAAAATTTGTGAACTTCTGGTGCGTGAAGACTGCATAGCGCGCGGCTAAATAAAACAGTCATTTTAGGAATTTTTTCACCAAATTTTCAACATAGCCATTTTAAGACCTCTGCTCATGAACAGTGTCACTGTGATTTTGTTAATGTGTCCCATACATTGAGTTTGCACAGCAACTGCGCCATTGTGCGCTACATGGGTGGAAACACGTTTTGGGCAGGATGTGAAAAATGACAGCTGTACTGCTCATAAGGAGGTGTGGTAAAATAGCAATGTTGAAAATCTGGAGTGAAATATTGAAAACTTATGAACTTCGAGCCTGCATAGGAACTGCATAGCATACTGGCTAAGTAAAACAGTCATTTTAGAATTTTTTCACCAAATGTTCAGCATAGCCATTTTAAGACCTCTGCTCATGAACAGTGTCACTGTGATTTTCTTAATTTGCCCGATACATTGATTTAGCACACCGACTGCGCCATTCTGTGCTACATGGGCAGAAACACATTTTGGTGAGATGTGAAAATGACAGCTACACTACTCATAGAAGGTGTGGTAAAATGACAATGTTGAAAATCTGGAGTGAAAATAATGAAATTTTAGCGAACTTCTGAGCCTGCGTAGGAACTGTAACCTTGCGCTCGTAAAACAGTAATTTTGGAATTTTGCCCCAAATTTTCAACATGGGTTTTGGGACCCTTTCTCATGAATGATGTCACTGTCATGGTGGTATTCAGGCCGAAGGGTGATTTCCTGATCACTGCGCGGTTACTGCGAAATCCTGCTCGGGCCTGAATAACGCCATGACAGTGACATCATTCATGAAAAGGGGTCCCAAATCCCATGTTAAAAATTTGCAAAAATTCCAAAAATGCCTGAGATATGCAACAAAGTTTAAACCCCTATCTAAGCCATTATACAGCTTACCGGCATTTCCTCAGTTCGCGGTCGGCTTTGAAGAGTGCAGGCGTGTTCCCGGTCCACCGAAGATCATCGGCGGAGTCCGGAGGTAAGTATGGGGTGAGGGGGTGTGGGGAGGCTGGAGTGCGCGGTGGGTGGAGTGCGGGTTGTGGGAGGGGTCGGGAGGCGCTCAGCGGGACCGTTTTCGTTTGTTAGGTTCAAAATAAAAAAAGGCGATACGTGGGACCGTTTGCCATGCTGGGGTGGGCTCCCAGTGTGGCACAAGGATGTTGAGGCGTTCAGCCGACGGGGGATTGGGCACCCCCGTCGGCCTATGGACTGATTGCCACGCTGGGGTGGGCTCCCAGCGTGGCACCTACAACTGGGGAGCGTGGAGAGACGCAGCTCAGCTGACGGGGATTGGGCACCCTGTTGGCTACACAGTACATGGGGGCGTGCACGCCTGCGTGTCGGGGGGGGAGCTACGCTTCTTATCTCTGCTCACTGAAGCGTAGCTCCCCCTTTCAACTGTATGCCACTGCATTTTGGAGCATGTGCAGACAGCTCAAATGCGATATCCTGAGACGCGCGCCTGCCAGCTCGCTGACTGAATTGGAGGAGGAGGTGACACACCTCCGAAATCTCCGATGATGGCACTATGTTTCTTGCACACGCGTGCAAGCAACATAAAAATGGGGTGTGTGCACACTAGTTAAAAAATTGATCTGGGGTTACAAAAAATGGGGGCTCATCTTGGGATATTTAATTTGGAGTGAGAGGCATGCAGAAGTTATGTCTAGGATCTTTCTGGCTGGTGGTGGTGCCCCAAACAGAAGATCGTTTTACCAGAAAGCAAAGTTGTGCAAAGTAAAATGCCACCTGAAAGTCGTTTGCTGCCTGAGTTATGTGGAAAAGAAAGAGGAAGAATTTACTGCTTGTGTGTTTGCTTTGAAACTGTGGGCTGAGAAATAATTGCCCTTGCCTTGTGGAAAAAGTGCTTAAAAAACTGTTTAAAAGTTGCAAATTTCCAGAGAAAAGTATTTGTGGACTGAAAAGACAGTGTTTTCTAAGTGCTCAGAAAGTTTCAAGTGTGTACAGTGAAATGTTATGGGAGTCGCCAAGGAAAATGAACCAAGAACTGAGTGAAAATGCTTTAAAATGCTTTGCCTCGCTCAAATTTATAGCCAAGAAAAAAGTGGCAGTTTGCAGTTTAAATTTTGCTTTCTCGACGATTGCTGTGCAGTAGTGCGAGAGAGAGAGAGAGAGAGAGAACTCATTTGCATGGCGTCGTGTGATTGGTCCCAGTGCACCTAAGCCCTGCCCTTGCCTGAATCTCTGCTTGTGGACATTTGTGGAGGAGCAGCCTGCAGTGTGCAAGCAGCTTGTAGTTCGTGTGGCAGGAAGGAGGAATCGCTTGCAGCAGAAGCACTTCTGGAACAGCAGTTTTTCTTTTTTTTTTGCAAATACCTGGACTCAACCCATATTACGACTGACTGGAGAGTGACTGAGGCAATTGTAGCGATGATCGGCTGGACCGCCAGCCCATTTCAACTCAGAGGCCTTCGTCAAGTCGGCAGCAGGCCGTATTCCATCGACTGTGAAAATCATCTACTGCCTGTAAGTACCCTTTACCAAAGAAGTGGCTAAGGTTGGAAAACTATTTAAGAACTGGAGCAAATGCAGCAAAAGTATCGAAAGAGAGAGAGTTTTGTGAACTGTTAAATCTTGGACTTTGGTGTGAAAGTGCTGTTTTCAAAGAAAGTGAACTTTAAAACAAACAGTCCCACTGGTCTAAGTATTTGTAAAGTAATGAATTGAAAAACAGTAAAATGATCTTGTGCTTGAGAATATCAGTTGAAATGCAAAGATCCAGACAGAGTCCTAGCAACTTTTAACCGAGTATGATGCAAAGTTACAGTTGCCATGTTGGGATGTAGCCAGCTATGTAAACAAAACAGTGCCATTTTAGAATAGAGTTTTCAAAACCAAAACAAAGTTTCAAATGGTTTCTTGCTAAATTGTGGAATACAATTGCAGCATCCAGGCAGCCTGTTTGTGAACTTTTTCCAGTGTGTTAAAACCATATCTCAGAGTACTTGTAAACAACAGTAATTTTTGGACTTGTGTGTTTGACTTTCAGAACATGGTGCAGCAAACTCCTTGCTACCTGCTCCATGATAGGGCATGGGTGGCCCAACAAGAACAAGAACTAGCCCATTCTGATCAATTGTATGACTGTTCAACAGCACCCGTTGAGGTGGCTTTGCTGAACTATCCAGTTAATGTGTGCACAGTATGTCTAAAACCAGGAAGAGATGTTCTGCCCATTCACCATTGCACAGGTTGTAGAATGCGATTTGGGATGAGCAGGGCAGGTGGCACAAGGGAAGCTAAAGCTAAACGCATCCATTTAGCTCCATCTTGGACACAGACAGGGGACTCTATAGAATCAGAACAACAGCGACAGGCTGGTTGCAGTAAAAGTGGCCCCATGGAGTTTGTAAAGGAGTTTCTGGACATTGTCTGTACCAGTGCTTTGCAAGGCCCAGAGGAAGTGACGTGTTCCATGCTGCAGAGGGTGGAATTGGACGCTGCCAGTGCAGGTTCAGGAGATCTGTGGGTTGAAGGCCCAAGTCCAAGCCTCATTGGAGAGTCCAAGGTGGAGGAAGCATGTCATTGGGAGAACAGTGCCTTTGATGACAGTAGAAAATGGACAATTGTGGGGGTTGGCGCAATCGCCAACTGTGGGCAGAATGTGCGGAAGAAGTGGAAGCAGCAATGGCTCCAGTGGGCCCTTGTGAGTCACCATTGGCCTGGGCTTCTATGGAGCCTCCCAATGTCCATGTAGAGGAAGGCTCAAGAAGTGTGCCCTTGAGTGCAGAGGTGGACTTCTCTTGCTCTACACTAGGTGTTCATGACAGGCTCAACCAGGACTGGCCACCCCAAGCTGTACTTCTGGACATGAGTTAGTGAAAAGCAGCAAAGAAGAGAGAATTGTGCATAGACGAGCTGAGGCCAAGTATGGACAGTCATAGCATTTCTACTCTAGAAAATATAGGAAGACATAGAGAAAGACAAGCATGCCTGGTTGTGGGAGGAAGCCTGTGCGAACCTGCACCCTAGAGTAAACAAGAAGGTCTGAATTAAGGTATGCAATGAGAGACTGCAATTCTGGAGGAATGGCAGGACCTTGTTGATCACCTCTGTGAGAATAGTGGACAAAGCTGGCCAGGAGACATTCTATAATGTTGCACAGTTTGTCCAGATGGGGTGACAGTCTATGCCCCAGATCCGGAATGGTACTACCCCAGAAATTGGTGCCATTCTTGAAAAATGTGCCCGCGTGTGAAAAGTGAATTCGGCCATTGTCAGCTCAGCTATCTGCCACTGAAGAGGCAGCAACCCAGGATGGAGGAGTCTTTCTTCTGGTGATCCATGCTGAGCTCCAGCAGCATCCAGATTTGTCTGTGGTAACATCCAGGTTCATCAGCCCAGCAGGTTCTGAGAAGATTTCCAGTTCAGGTCCAGTAGGAGGTTGAGGAAGCATTTGATCCAAAGATTTTGTCTACCCAGTAGCTGAAGATCATCAGGCCGCAGCTCCAGAGAGGTGATGTTGACATCCTACTGTCACCGAGAACTGGTAAGAGACCTTTTTCATTTTTAATTTAACTGTTTCCTGCAAGTTTGAAGACTCTTTGGAATATTAATCTCTAATAGACTTGCCATCTAGACTGCAGTGCTTGCAGGCCTTGTGCCTGTTCCAGGACTGTGCTTCAATAGGCTCCGGTCTAGAACAGAGTCTTGTTGCAGTGCTTCGGCACTCTGGACTCCCCCTTAGTGTGTGACTTTGCAGGGATCCCTCCCCCAAATGTTTTACAAATGTTTTTATGTTTTCTATTTTTGTACTTTTGTAGAAAATCCTTTTAAAAATGCTTTTTGGGCTTGTGCAGTGTCCAGTAGGAGGGTGTTGGTCACTGTTTTTGGCTTTACAGGTTGTAGTTGTGTGCAGAAATGTGTTTTGTAGTGTTTTCTTTTGCAGGTGTTCCTGGAAGAAGATAAGAAGACCTGAAGAGGACTGGTGGGACTCATTGGAGTCCTTCCTTTGTGTAGATTTGTTAGGCTTGTGTAACTGTGTAGTACAATGTCTAACCTTTTTCATTTTACAGGTGTGAGGCGTAAACTTATTTTGTTTTTTTGGGGTTGGGTACCTGGTTGGTAGCAGAGGTAAGGCAGTTTTCCCCTAGTGGGCTATGGGGGAAGGCAGGTTGGCGGTCCTGATTCACGATAGGTGTCATCAATGTTGTCTGATAGGACATGCTTCAGGCTTTTTCTTGGAGTCACTGAGGATCCATAGATAGTACAGTAGTAGGATAGGAACAGAAGTTTCATAGTGGGCCTCTATCCTTTGGTGTCACCTGCCTGTGCCTGGCACATGGTAAGGGAGGAAGGACTTGATCAACCCTCCCTGTAGGGGACATCAGTGGTAGGATGGCCTGGTGCTGGGTGAGAGAATGACTGTGGACAGTCATTTACCTGGCAAGGGGCAAGTGTAACCACCCAGTCCCTGGGGTTACTAGAATCCTATCATTATTATTGTTAGGAAGGTAGCAGGCAGCTGGTAGGGAGCACATTAGGGGCTCCTTACATAATGACATCGTTGTTTACTCAGCTAGCCTGAGGAAGGAACGATTAGGTCATTTAGAACTCTTGCAGCAGCATAAGCCACACTGTGTGGATAGCTGTTCTGGGGAGCTTAGAATGCTCAGTGTTGTTCAGTCAGTTGTGGAGTGAGGAGGTGAGAGTGGCAGAAGGACTGCCAGTGGGCTCTGAGAGAGGGCCCAGGATTTCTCATCCTAGTGTAGTGTCATTTCCAGCTTCCAGTTGAAGTGGTGGAGACAAGGCTACAGCAGGATTTCCTGATTTCTACTCCCTGTGAAGTGGAAGGAACTGCTTGTTCTGAGTGGACTCAAGGGGCAATCCCCTGAATATTCTGTGGTGTTTTCAGCTGCCTCGGATAGGACCTGAAATAGACTGTGTGGACCGGCTACCCAGGAGAGTGCCTTTCCTTTTTCCTTTTTTCATTGTTCCATGCTCAGTGGATGGAACAACTCCTGTGAGCACTGTCTAGGAGACTAGATATCCACAATTTCTTAGGGGATTGCATGGTCTGGGGTGTGTGTGCCCATTGATAAGGCTAGATTGTGCCAGTCAGTGCCCCAGTCTCACCAGTGTGAGTGAAGTAAAGTTAAACTGTGTACCCAAGTGAGTGCAGTTTATTCTCTGGTCATTCTGGTTTGTGACAAGTTAATGTGTAGGACCTCTAGCATTTCAGTGGGGAATGGGGGTTTCAATGGTGTAACCCTGAAGAATGGCAGAGACTGTCGGTTGGGCCCAAGGGTGGGAGGAATGCCATCTAAGAGCTCACAAGGCAGGGTTTCCTGGTTCATAAAGGGCACCAGTATGTTTACCTGAGCGAGAGCCAAGCTGCAGGTTAAGGTGTGTGGCTGAGTTTCACATATTGCGCCTATTTCCGAGAAGAGTTCTGAATGTGTGAACTAGATTCACTAAATGACACTCATGGGAAGAAAGATGTTCATGTGCATGGCCAGGTGTCTACTAATGCACCTTGTGGGAATTTGGGAAGATTATTCTGTTGTTGTTCATGCACTGTACTGCATGCAAGAAGAGTTCTTGAATTTGTACCTGTCCAGCCTGGACCAATCCTTGGGGGTGCACTTCAGCTTTTACTTTCCATCTGTTGAATAAAGCCATAATGCACAATCCCAGTCACTGTTATGGACAATCCAATTATTGCTTCTGCTTGTGTGGATTTACTGGGGCCCCCTCAGCAGGTTAGATCAAGCATATGCCTAGCTGCCCCCATCCAGGACCTGGGTTGTGTCATTTCCAGAGGCTTCAAGTTGTTTGTTTCTGTACCCGCACCCCTCTCTTCCTCTAGAAAATGAGCCAGGTATACATCCTAACACCAAGGGTGGTACCTATTTGTTTGTAAAGTAAATGGGTATGCCAGTATGGGCACCACTGTTTCTCCAGATATTTAATTTGAGTAGCACCACAAAAAATGTGGTGTGTGCATACTAGTTATAAAAGTGCCCTGGGGATTACGACTATACAAAACAACTACTGATAACATTGGATCCTCGGGGGGGGGGGGTATGGAGGAAAATTAATTTTCTCCTTCTGATACATGTGTAACCCCTCTATGTGTCCACATTTGTAGCATGGATATACATAGGGTATCTACGGGTTCGGGGAATGACGAGGTTACCTGGCACAAGAGACCTAGGTTTGACTACTCTGCACAGGGGCACCCAAGTAAATCCAACTACAGGAAGCAATAACTGTAATGTCCAAAACCAGAATTGGGATTTTTCAGTGTGGCTTTATTTATTAACTCACTGAACATAAACAAAGCTCTGTATGGTCCCCCACAGGGCTACGTAACTGTAATGAAGATTAGAGGTTAAACACAGCGGTCCATTTGAGGAATGAACACTACAACAGTTGTCTGGCTTTGGATCCACCAGGCACTCAGCCCGGACTTTGCATGCACATTGGATACACAGCCCGACTGGCCCGGCTCCCCTGCCGACCACTCGACTGACAGTCCACTTGGCAATGAACCCAAACTGTACTTGGAAAGACATCCCATCAAACAAAGAGGCTCCCAAACTGTGGCTCCCCACACCACTTGAAGTCTGCGACTCCTAGAGAGATTTTGTTTTCGTACTTCCAATTCGAAACTCCCATCAAACAGGGAGACTCCCATCAAACAAGGAGTAATGTTCCCATCCTGTGGCTCCCCACACCACTTAGAGTCTACGACTTCTAGAGAGATTTTCAAGTTGCGACCCACGTCTGGGTACCCACCCCATCACTGGCCAAGCACATGAGGCAAGTAGCAAAAACACAGAAGAAGTGGACCTGGTTACTAAAGATGGGGATCTATCCACCTCCAGCTCCCACAGCCCATACCTGGCCATTTCTCTGGACACACAGAACTTTAGACTTTAAAACTGTAGATTGACGGTGGATAACCTGAAGCACCCCCTCTACAATGAACTTTAACACTTTAAACAGATGACTGCTCTATTTGTTTGTCCTAGTTGACATAGTTCTCCAAATAGCAGTCCCCAATACTTGAAATCCAACTGAAGAAAAGAAGTTGTTTGCCCCCTTCCAATGAGGCCACACACTCACCCATTCGTTGCAGGTGCCCCACAGGCAAAGAAATGTAACCTTTGCTGTTATACATGAACAGACTGAACTTAAATTAAAACAGGCAGCTTTCTTCCCAAGGTGGGAGAAGGAGATTGCCCCTGGAACCCACAAAGAACTATTCCTCATTTCCCTAGAGGGAGGGGGGTAAACAGACACTACTGGTGTCCCTCTTGTTTGCTTAAGGACAAACTGAAGACTCACTTTGAATTCCCAAGATTCTAACTTACTCTGAGCTGAAGATTCCAAATGTGGCTCATGCAGCTGTGACAATTCTATAATGATGTCATCCCTCTAGTCTCAGCTGTGACTGAGGACAGAGTGAGACAGTGTGAAACCCATTTAACTGGAGTTTCACAAGCTGCCTTCCTGCCTACCACTAGGTCTTACTGGGATTCTAAGTAACCGGGTAACAAAGGGGTTACACTCGCCTCGACCAGGAATGACTGTCCCCAGTCATTATGCACCCGGCCTTAGGCCATCCCACCCTATGTGCTACCTGCGGAGGGGGGTGATCAGGCCCCCTTCTACCATGTGCAAGCACAGGTAGGCAACACTAAAGGCCTAGAGGCCTACAGCTGACATATCAGCCTCTACTCTATCCACTTACTATGGACACCTAGTGGCTCTGGTAGAACCGTCCAGAGCATAGCCCTGATAGATCAGCACTGCGGCCCCTACTGCAGGTTAGAGCCACAGCCTGTCCATCCCCCCTAACCCTCTAGGGGAACCTATCTGCCTCTAACATAACATCCCAAACAAAAACAAAACCAGGGGACCTCCCTGACCTT
Source organism: Neoceratodus forsteri (assembly GCA_016271365.2). Taxonomy (NCBI): domain Eukaryota; kingdom Metazoa; phylum Chordata; order Ceratodontiformes; family Ceratodontidae; genus Neoceratodus; species Neoceratodus forsteri. The sequence continues at coordinate 745,843,087 of CM057449.1, forward strand.
GGGCAGCCTGCAACTACAACATTAGAAACACAAACAGTACTTTAATTTCTAAAACATAAGCCCTGAAATGAGGAACTCCGATGAGCCCCTCCTCCTCTTCTTGTCTTCTCTTCTGTCTTCCAGGAACACCTGTAAGAAAAGACAAAAACAAAACAAAAAAAAACACACCCTAATCTGCATTTATGATCTACCTAAACAATAACAGTGACAAAAACAGCAACAACCCTTACCATACAGGAAAAACAGAACACTAAACAATCCCAAAAAGAAAAAATATATATTTTTTTTTTTAGAAAAGTAGAAAAGACAGTATATACATTAAGTACAGAATTGACATTGATAACAATACACCTTTTGGGGGGATGGAATGCCCTAAATGTCCCACTAGTGACTACAAGGCCCGAAGGCCAGTCCATTAAAGAGTCTCTTCTGGGCCGGAGCCCCGTGAACATAGTCTTTTAAGCCCATAATCCTGAAGGGGAGAGTCTTTGCGGACAGTTCACACACTGTTTGAAGTCTGTAGTGTAAGGTGTGTATTACAATGTCATAAAGATAGAATAAAAAGATTGTGACTCACCAGCCTCTTGAAGTATTCGAACTAAGCAAACCTGGACCCTTCCGAAAACTTTCCCTGGCAGCATTTCTTCTGATACAGCTGGGCGGACATCTTCTGGGAACCCACAGGAGTGCACATCTGGAAACAGCTGGGCTGATGTCATAACTAGAGAAGGAACCTTAGAACAGGAACAAAAAGAGAAACAGCTGGTCCGGCGTCATCTGATTACCAGGCGATGAACAGGCAAACAGCTGGGCTGGTGTCCTCTCTGGATCTGAAGTCATCTGGTGGTAGCAGTAGATGGTTATTGATTAGGGCAGTACACTGTGGACTGAAGAATGTGGAGCACCTGATTTGTTGTTTATTCATATTGGCAGTTCAATAAGGTTACTTCACAGTGTAGATGTGGCAGTATTGACTACCACTGCTCGGCTCTCCATTTTGTAGGCACGGGCTTAATTACTGGGAGGTCCTTGCACTGAGGCCAATAGTATAGGGGGTCAGGGGCTTGAATTATTACTCCATCTGGACGCACATAATTCACACAGTGGGAGACTTCACGTTCCTCTCCATCCACTATTCTCACTCTGTCCATAAACAGTGTCCTGCCTCTCTTCCACTGTGTATACTTTTCATGGAACAGTCTATTCTTTACATGCTGGTTAGCCCCAGGATGCACATGTTTCATTGCTTCATCCCAGATCCAGGATTTCCTGCAGTTCTCAATCTCCTCCCAGACTCTCTGAGGAAAGGTAGAAAAGGTCATACCAAAGATTTCATTGGCCTTTCTACGAACCAGTCTCTCCTCTTTACTTGCTTTGGTCAATCAGAGACCGCTGGCCTGGCTTGGGGGTGGCCAGTCCTGGTTCTGCCAGCTTCGCATCCTCAACGAAATTAAAAACGGATCCCTGACTTCTTCTTCTTCTGGTGAAGCCAGGGCAGTGGCATCACCACCTTCTTGAACACATTCCTCCGAGGCAAGATCTTGAGGCTGTGTACCCATTCCTATCTCACAAGGCCACTTAGGTTCCTCCTCATCTTCCTCTTCACTGAGGATCTGAGCCCAGGAGTGAGCAGTAGTTCTCACCCCCGAGACTATCCATTCATCAGTAGGAGCGGAGGTCGACACCTCCCATTCAACGGCCTCCTGCATCTCATCTTCACCATCGAGACTTGGGCTAGGCCCCCCCCACCCAGGGGTCTATTGATGCTTTATCTGAACTTGCCTTCTGAGATCCAGCATCCAACTTCAGATTCAGTCTCTAATTCCGCACTCTCTAACTTTGTACCACACTCCCCCGGGGGACCTTCCTCCACAGGCTCCGCCTGATGCTGTGTGCTGCCAACTGCAGATTCTTGAAGTTGTGTCCATGTGGGAGCCAAACGAATTTGAGGCACTTTATACAAGCCATATTTTTGTAGACAACCAGCACAGTGAGGAATCATGAAGACATCCCTTCCAGCACTAAAGCACATCTGGCATACACGCACTGGATATTAAGAATTGCCACATCAGGAGGGTTGCCCTCTATAGCACCAATTTTCAATGTCTCTCAATCTATTTACTGCTGCTGTTACTGCAACCCGGGCATGATCCGGGTAACGAGCTGGTCCTGAGGCCATAACTGCAGAAAAACAAACAAAAGTTCACTGTAACTGAAAGTCCCACTTTAAATGAACACACTCTGTAGCTTTAACATGGCTCCTCTGCTGCTGTGTTTACTTTACTACCCCACCCTGTAATGGCGGCGGCAGCACTCCTGTGCATCAACATTCAGACTCTGGGTCAAGCCACTGCGTACCCGATTTACATCAGCTACTATTAACTTTTATTTAAACTGCACAACTTGCTCTGTTCTGGCTGTTCTCACATTTACAGGATTTTCCTTGGACTTTTTCACATGCTGGCAACATTTATTTAATCACAGTCCTTTTTAAAACTTCAGTTTCAGCACAGGATTGCCTGCTTTTACTAGTGTTGCAATTATTTTACAACCCACAGTCTCTCTCTGGCTGCAAACTTTAAACTGAGGCTACTTTCATTGCTACACACATTTAATGGCTTTACAGACTTGCACTTGCCAGCAGGATATCACACAATCGCTACTGAAAGCGACTATACAGCTGCACTCACATTTTATATGGCATTACTGAAAATCACTGATTTGAGCAGTTTTAAATTGTTTACTCACTGTTATGGTAGCAGATTGCTGCGATGGAGGAGAACGGCCTGCAGCCAGATTTTTGAAGGCCTCGGATTTCAAACGGGCGGGCAGTCTCCGCGATCATAGTATTAATCACACAATTCACTGATCCCATGACCGATAGGTGGGTTGAGCCCGATTTTGAACTAGAAAAGTCACTTTTCACTGTTTACAGCGCTGTGAACACTTCGCGAATGCTCCTCCACTGCCAGTACACACACTACTCTCTGTCTCCCTCTCGAATGCTGAAGCAGACTCTGAAGAGCTGGCTGAGGGGCGGGACTAATGGCAAACTGACCAACCACACGACACTATGCAAATGAGCCTCTTCTTCCTCACGCGGGCTCCTCTCCTCACGGCGATCGTCGAGCAGGCAAATTTAAAATGAAAAGATGCACTTTTTTTTTTTCAACTGACTCCACGGCGTGAGCCCATTTCAACCATGTAACATTGCCATTAACTCTGCAGTCTCTAGTATTGCACAGAAAGCATTTCCAACGTCCAGGACAATTCTATAATGATGTCATCCCTCTAGTCTCAGCTGTGACTGAGGACAGAGTGAGACAGTGTGAAACCCATTTAAATGGAGTTTCACAAGCTGCCTTCCCTGCCTACCACTAGGTCTTACTGGGATTCTAGTAACCCCGGGTAACAAAGGGGTTACACATGGCATTAATTAAATTTTCTCATTGAGGCCTGGAGGATGCAGTGACCCCAAGGTAAAAATCCAATAGGACTCCTTTTCCAACAGTTTCCAGTTTACCACCTCTCTGGCCTAGTTTCACCAATTCTAAACCACAGAATTTAAAAATGTGATTTATATTTCTCTGCCTAGCCATTCTGCAGTGGTTTACTAATGCACTCCTGGCATCATTGTTCTCTATAGTTCCAAGGTGCTCCCCAATCCTTGTTTTGAGGGCCCTTGATGTTTTGCAAACATAAAACGAGCCACATTGGTAAGTTACCGTATAGACTACATTTTCTGTACTACAAGTAATGAACTATTTTATTCCATAGCTAGGATTACTACTGCTGCTCATAAATGTTGTGCATTTTAAAATAGGTGTAACAAAAGTTTTAAACGTTCTTAAACAACAATGGTTTCTCTGATGACAAACTTTAAAAAGTTCAAAGTTCTAAAACAGTTTTAAAAGTTGTTCAACACCAATGTATGTCAACATTACCTGTAATCACTAATTATTAACAGCAAAAAAAAATGCTGTTGCAAAACTATTTGTAAAAACTAACTGTCATAATTGTACAACTTTGTGAAAACCTTTAAAAAGTACAAATAGAGGTGTATGGACAGCATAACTATTTGAAAAGCAATGACAATAAACATTGTTCAGCTCTGATGACACAGTGTGATACTATCTTTGACCTTCAGCAGTACAAAACTGGTTTGAAAATGCAGAATTACATGCAACAGCATGTGTCATCCAAGTAAACAATTGTGCCGACTGTCATCACAGTTAAGTCCATATCATGTCCTCACTGAACAAGTCATCAGTTATTGTGTGGTTTGCACTTGCAGTGCCACAATATGTGGTAGGGGTTGATGATCTTGGTCTGGCAGTGTCAGTGCCACCCAGAACAGTGATGGTCATGCTGCTGTGACCAGCTGTGCTGTACATGGCACCGTATGCATTGCTCTGTAAAGTCATCACCACTGCCGGAGTGCTACCTGGTAGATATGGCACCTGGCGATGTTGTTGTGGCTGTGTGGGATGTGAGGCCTGTTGTGGTTGAGGGGGGTTGTTTATTGTAGCACAGTATTTCTAGAAGGTTAGAAAGAAAATGAAGCAGACTGCTCTGCCACAGCTTTTCTCATTTGCTCCTCCATTTCAAGTTCCTTCTGGGCTCACTCTTCTTCTGCCCTCATCATTTCTTCATGTTGGTCGATAAGGAGCTTGCAGGTGGCTCAAACAGGGCCTCCATTACTTCCTGCAGACAGTTCATTTTCCTTTTCTTCCTCAAATTTTGGAATGGTTCAGAAACAGTCCCACGTTTCTGAGCTAAAGACATCAGCGTACTGGTGCTGGCAGAACCTGCTGAGGCATCTGAGGTGTCAAGCAGACTATCACACTCTACAGCTTGCTCAAGTCCTGAGGATGTGTCTGTAGGAGCTTCAGTGTGATGTTCCTCTTCACCTTCCCTTTCGTCATCTGTAAAGATCAACAATAGCACTTAGTTTACATTTTGGAGGTGGTTGGCGGGGGGGCAGGACAACAAATCTAATAAATACCTGATGGTGGCAGCTCCTCCACAGGGTAGTCTTCGGCTGCAGTAACATCTGTTGTACCATGTGCCTGTTCTGAACTTTCAACCACAATGCTGGGCTCAGTGGTGGGCCTGGTACCCAGGATCTGGTCGAGTTCCTCGAAGAAGGGGCATACTGTTCGTTTTGCACCTGACACTTTATTTTTGTCTTTCACATGATGATATCTAACCTTCAGTTGCTTTATTTTTTCCCTGCACTGTTTAGCACTGCTCTCTATACCTAGGTCAGCCAGGTGCTGAGACACATGTTCATATACTTTTGTATTCCTTTGCACGCTGCTCAACTCATTTTGCACTGTCTCACTTGACCAATAGTCTATCAATGCCTTGATGGAATGATCATTCCAGCTAGCTGCTCTGTCATTAGACATGCTGACAGCTCTGGAACTGCACAGACTGACTGCAGAAAAGAATCATGCTGACAGTTCTGGAACTGCACAGACTGACTGCAGAAAAGAGTTATGCTGACAGCTCTGGAACTGCACAGACTGACTGCAGAAAAGAATTATGCTGACAGCTCTGGAACTGCACAGACTGCAGAAAATAATAATGCTGACAGCTCTTGAACTGCACAGACTGACTGCAGAAAATAATTTTAAGCACTGTTATACTGCACTGATACGCTTGCTCCTGCAATGAAGCACTTGACTCCAACAAATATATCGTAAATGTCACTTTTTGTACCCAGAAACTGCTCTGCAGGACTGCCACTGCAATTCCACCTTGAGTAGGAATTTCCCTACACTTTCCCATTAGCCGCACATGCACAAATTAGCTATGCGAATGCATTCTGGGACACAGATGCATTGCATCATCCATCTGACCCAGAAAACAACTGAATCATGCTCCGGGAACTGTGTTGTCCTGCTCTCACTGTTGGTGAGTCTGACTTAGAATTGGAAACGTTTTGAAAACCGTGCTCAAGCCTACCTTGAAGCAGGGTTTAAGCACGGTTCACTAAAACGGGTCGCAAGTCATGCTAAGTGAGAATACAAACCGTGCTAGTGGCTATTTAAAATGTTTTACCACTGATAAAAAGTTTTAAATAGCACAGTGTGAACAAGGCCTTAATGATAATGGAACAGCTGGTGTTCATTCATCGAGAAATGGACACTATTAAAAAGGGCCTGGCAGTTAACGGGGGTCAGAATGGATGATATTATGAGGATGTTTAATACTCTTTATCCTCCAAGGGAGATCTCTTCCATGGAAAATTGTGGGAAGTCTGAAGGAAATATCTCTGTTGTTAAGATACCTGATTTTAGCTAACTTTCATTCCAGAATACTAATCTTTTGATGGATCTGTCCAACAAAAACAAAAAAAAGGTTGACAAAGATGAGCAAAAGGAATTATAAGAAAAAAGAAAAGAAAACAGGATAAAAAAGCAGTTCCTCTTTGATGGAGCCACTATCTGTTTCAAATGATAACCCTTTTATTAAATCTAAATTAACTAAGGATCCTGTATATATTAAAGCCCCTGAAAAAACTGGAAAGGTTAGGGTGACTGGTGCCTCCCTAACACAGGCCATGGATTCTTTGGAGCTGGATGCCCAAATGAGTAAACCTGTCAAAAAGAGTCTAAGTAATGAACATAAGAAATGCCTGGAAAATAACTTAGTACTTGATGTGGAATCTAGGCCTGTTGTCTTGGGGGGACGAGGTTCCTTAAAAGGAATACTCTGCCTGACAACATTTCTAAAGGAGGGGGGTTCCTTTAAGACAGAATTACCTCATCAGGAGCATGGGATTTTGAGAATCTATGGGATACAGGAGAAGGACTGTTCCCAGGAAGAATCTCTCCTGAAGTATATAGTTTCCCTGTTTAATCTTAAGGTGGGGTTACAGTTAAAGGAGGGTGACATTTATAAAGCAACACGGCTCATTGACGAACATGGCATGGACTGTATACAAATTTATTGCATTAATCGTATAGATGCTAATTACATCTGGAACAGCAGTCACCTCCTTGATAGAAATTTTATCTTAATTTATATAAATAGGGGTTGCTGGCCATTCGACTTTTAGACCTGACTTGTAGGAGCATAATCCTTATATTGTTTCCATATTTGGCCTGAAAAAAATCAAAAATCTGATCTTAGTCTAACCAGATCCTTGTGCTCTTTTTTTTTTTTCTAATTACTTCCATATTTCATTGGGCTCAAGAGGCATAATTAGGGGTAAAATACGACTTGATCAGGACGGAGCTCAAGTTGATGTGTTCTTTAAATCTCATATTATTGCAGAAAGAGTTCTGGAAAAGTGCCCAACTCTGGATACATTGAGTATGCACTGTTAGAAGTGATATCCTGTTTTCACAAGGCCCAAAGTTATCCAGGCCAGAAGAGGTACAGGAAACAGCTGAATCTAAATTGCCTTTGTCTAATAGATTCCAAATTTTAGCAGGTTATCAATGACTACATACTAACCTGGCTTTTGATTCAGGTCTGCCCCAGGGCAGTTTATTACAGTCCAGTTTAGCAGTACAGGTATTATCTTGGAACATTCTGGGCCTGAGTTCCAACTGGGCATATAGACAATGGCTAGATTTTGTTTCATCTTTCTCCTTAGTGTGTCTGTAAGAAACATGGCATCTGGGAGACCATGATATATCTATAAACAATTTTGAACTTTTTCAAATTTTGGTGAAACAAAATGTAACTATGGGTAAACCTTTTTGGTGGTCTGGCTTGGTATATCAATATAGCTAAGCATTGCTCTGCCATGTGGATTATTTCACTGGAGTTTTGTTTGGTCTTTGGTGTGAAGATTTTTAATTTAGAGTTTATTATTATTAATTTATATATTTCCCCAGCTAGATCTAAAAGATCCCTGGAGCATCTTGCAGGCCCTTCTTGACTCAATATACAGTACCTTCATTTTTTTAACACCCTGATTTTGATGCTCAGTGATTTCAATGCCAGAACTGGTAATTTTAATGGCATTTTGGACAACTCAGCAGTTGACACCCTATGTAATGAGACTGTCTCTATAGCTACTGTAGGTGCTCATGTGACGCTAGGGTAAACAGGACTGGGAAAGATCTAATTAATTTTATGTTAGAATATAACATTTTTCCCTTAAATGGGAGGTTATCTGGTGACAAATTGGGTCACTTTACATATTTTTCTCCTCAAGGAACTTCTGTAATTGACTATGCCCTTTGGGACAGTCCCCTTGAGGATTGGGCCTCTCTATTTGTCATTAATAGACCAGAAAGTGACCACCTTCCCCACTCCTTTAGTTGCACTCTGAATAATTTTAAAACTGGGATATCCATTAGTTTGCATGGCAATAATTTTTTTCTCTGCTAACATCGGGATTAGGAACAGGAAGAGAATCATTTGGACAGAGGAGATTGCATCCTCTGTAATATTATATACATTTCAAAAATTAACACTATATAATTTCTAAACAAAGGGATCCCAATATCAGTTACATTTCCACATAATGATTTGCATATATTTTTATACCAGCAGATATGCAAGGGAGGAAAAGACAAACAGCAAGGGAAGACTAAGAGATAGTGAGAGGCAAAGAATTGCGAGACTGTCGGGGTGATCAAATCCTAAGTCTCACAGGGAAATTTGGTTGCGCAACCAGACAGAGAAGACACAGGAAAGGAAAGAACAGAACAGATCCCTGCATTCAAACTCTTTCCATGACAACTGGGACAGGGTACTATTCCACCCTGTCACATACACCCCCCTCCTTAAGAGGGAACCTGTTTTATTAAACAGGTTTCCAAAACATTCTATTCATTCTCTACTAACATTTGCTGCTAACTTTCAGAAATTAAGCACATATGCATTATCCATTTTTTTCTGTAACAGTACAGCAAACAGTAAAGTTTAAACTCATACATTTGTCTTTCAACCTTCAGAACCCTCAATTCCTGATCCATATCTTGACAGAAAATCAGCATTGCTATTCTCTTTACCAGATTTGTGTATCACATTGAATTTAAATGGTTGTAGTGCCAGGTACCACCTTGTGATTCTGGAATTGTTATCTTACATTTCGTTAAGCCAACAGAAAGGATTGTGATCTGTTATAAGTACAAAGTCAGTTCCTAGCAAATAAAACTTAAGGGACTCCATGGCCCACTTTGCTGCTAAACATTCCTTTTCAATGCTGGACTACCTTTTCTCTCTGTCATGCAACTTCCTGTTTATCTACAGAATAGGATATTCTGTCCCATCTATATTTTGACTCAGGACTGCACCTAGGCCTACCTCTGATGCATCTGTTTGTAATAAAAATGGTTTCCCAAAATCTGGGATTCTTAAAAAAGGGGCTGAATATAATGCAGCCTTAATGGCTTGAAAAGATTCATCACACTCTGGGGTCCATTTCACATTATTTGTGTACCGTTTTTTTGTAAGTTCAGTGAGGGGAGTATATAACTCAGCAAAGTTAGGAACAAATCTCTGATAATAACCAGCAAGCCCTAAAAATGACCTGACATGTTTCTTTGTTTTAGGGACAGGGCTGTTAGCTACAGCTTCTATTTTAGAAATTTCTGGCTTAACGTCTCCATTTCCCAACACATAGCCCAAATATCTGGCTTCCTGCATGCCCAATTCACATTTGGTAGGATTAATAGTCAAACTTGCAGTTTTGATAGCTTGGATAAGTGCTCGTAGGTGTTCCAGGTGGCTTTTCCAGTCTGGAAAGTTCTCCACGACATCATCCAGGTATGTAGCACAATAACCAGTGTGAGAGGATAAAATTACATCCATGTACCGTTGGAATGTAGCTGGCGCACCATGTAAACCAAATGGCATAGTGGTGAACTGATAGAATCCAACAAAAGTGGCAAATGCAGTTTTATCTCTGGATTCTTTAGCTAAAGGTATTTGCCAGTAACCCTTGGTGAGATTGAGGGTATTGATATACTTTGCACTCCCCAGTCTGTCCACCAAATCATCTATTCTGGGCATAGGATAACTGTAAAATTCTGACACTTGATTAAGTTTCCTAAAATCAAGGCAGACTCTAATACCCCCTTCTTTTTTGTTTATAATTACCATTGGAGATGACCAAGCACCCCTTGACTCCTCTATGATACCCAATTCTTTCCTTTTTTTGTATTTTCTTAACCATATCAGCTCTTACCGCTCTGGTAACCTGTATGTCTTTTGTCTAATATGACGAGCATTCCTTGTCCCCATAACATGCTCAACCCCTTTTGCTCGGCCTGGTACTGTGATAAAAGTACTGTTAAATGTTTTTAGCACCTTACGAATGTCTGCAGTTTGTTCTGAGGTTAAAGAAACATTCACCTTTACAGCACCAGCATTTACAGTTTGTTCCAGTCTGTCATAAGCTACATCAATATCTTCCTTATCAGTTTCTGGTAAAACTAGTAAAGCAGCTTCTGGCATTTTTTCAACCCAATTCTTGAGGAGGTTAGCATGTATATCTTAGTAGGATTTTTCCTGTCAGGGGTCTCAATCTCATAGTTAATGGTTCCAGTACGTTTAAGCACTTTATAAGGCCCTTGCCACTTCATTAACAGTTTATTTTCTGCTGTGGGTAACAGTAGCAAAACCTTTTCACCTGGCTCGAAAACATTTTCTTTTACCCCATGGTCATAATATACCTTATGCTAGTTTTGGGCCTCTTCCTAATTACTATGGGCAATTTCAACTTATTTTACCAGCTTCTTTCTTACGGCACATATATAAGATGTTATAGATTGTTTCTGAGTGGGGTTATCTTCCCATGTTTCTTTTATTGCATCCAGTGGCCCTCTTGGCTGCCTACCATACAGCATTTCAATTGGTGAAAACCCTGTTGATGCCTGTGGCACTTCTCTATAACCAAAAAGTAGGTAAGGCAAGTATTGGTCCCAGTCTTTCCCTTCCTCTTTTACAAACCTTTTTAACATGCATTTTAGGGTTTGGTTAAAACGCTCAACAAGACCGTCTGTCTGAGGGTGATAGGAGGAGGTTCTTATGGCAGTGATGTCTAGTAATCTGTACAGCTCCTTAAGTAATGCAGCACCAAAATTACTGCCCTGATCAGTAATAATTTCTTTAGGTATGCCCACTCTGCTGAAAGTTTTTGCAAGCTCTGCTACCACTTTTGAAGCTGTGACAGTATGCATTGGCACTGCTTCTGGGTATCAAGTAGCATAGTCACATACTACCAGTATAAATCTATTACCCTTTTTACTTTTGTCTAAAGGACCAACCACATCCATTGCAATTCTCTCAAAAGGCATATCTATCAAGGGTAGGGACACCAGGGGCATCTTGTCTTTTCTAGTGACTGGGGCTACTTTCTGACACTCAGCACAGGAATTACAATAGGTAGCAACATATTCATGAATTCCAGGCCAGTAAAATCTATACAGCAATCTGGCAAGGGTGCGATCCTTCCCTGAGTGACCAGCCATAGGACTATCATGTGCTATCTGTAACAACTATGTTCTATACTTCTGTGGTATAATCAGTTGTTCTGTCTTTTTCTGTGTCTGAGGTTTAACCCAAACTCTGTACAGTAAACCATAACATTTTTTAAACATTGGTTCACCTTGCTTTGGTTTCACCCCAGCTGCATAAATAACCCTGAAAGAAAATCACAATTAGTTATCTGCTTAGTTTCAACATTTGTATATGTTAACCCTTTATGTCCATCAGTCATTTGTTGCCACAGTTTCTCCAGGCATTGTCTTTCTTTCCTGGATTTCCAGATCTTGGAGCTGTGCTCAAACAAGTCCGAATCAAAATCACTGAAAGGAAAAGTGTCCCCACCATCTGAAATTTCCTCTGCCTGAGCTCTTGTTACCACTGCTGCTGAAACTGCAGGGTTCAGGTTCTCTGAGATTAACTCAGAAAATCCTGGAAAGTCATTTCCAATAATCACAGGTATAGGTAACTTTGGTACTACTCCCACTTTAATTTGTTGCGACACACCCTTAATGGCCAGTCACTTGGGTGGTGGGATAGTATCAAGTGTCCCTGTGGATGCAGATGACACCAGTACCTGGTCCTTTTGCACAGTATTTTCCCAGCACTTCAACAGGGTCTATCTGCTTCCTGAATCAGTGAGTCCCTTTACAGTCTTATCCCCCACCTTCACATCTGTTAAGTATTTGCCCCTATTTGCCAAGGACAAATCTGCTCCAGTGGCATTTTCCTTAGTACGTCAGTTTCTTGCAGTATAGCCTGGCTTATTACAGGTATAGCAAATAACGTCTTTGGGCACAGATTTGTTACCCCCATCAGTGTTCTTATCAGACTTGGAGTTTAAATGGGAAAAAGAGTGTCTTAACGGTGCTTGGCTGTTACCTTGCTGCTGTGGCATCTGTCTGGCCATCTGGTAGTCCTCGGCCAAAGAAACAGCCTTTTCCCCACTTTCTGGTCAGTGTTCCTTTACCCAAAGCGGCACATCTGTAGGCAGGATGTTGATGAATTGCTCCATTGCAAATGTGTTGATGATTTGTGGGACTGTTTTGCCCTCTGGTTGGAGTCATTTTATCAGGAGTTCTCTGAGTCAGGTGAAGGCTTCTTGAGGATTGTCGACTGAGTTGTACTTCAGAGATCAAAATATCTGCCTGTAGGTCTCTCCTGAGATGTCATACCTTTTCAGGATTTTGCTTTTCACCAGGTCATAGTTTTTTGACTGTGCAGTGTCCGTATTGCTATGGGCAAGTTGAGCTTTTCCTGTCAGGTAGGGTACCAGTCTGATTGTCCATTGCTGCTTTGGCCATTTTCAGACTGTGGCAACTCTTTCAAAAGTTGGCAGGTATGCCTTGATATCATCCGAGGGACACAACTTCCTAAGTTTGATGGAGTTTATGCTGCTTGTGTTTTGTTGCTCATCTGGATCTGTGCCAGATCCTCTGCCTTTGATAGCTTGCAAGGCATCCAGTCATCACTGCTCCTGTTGCTGCATCTCTTCTCTCATCTGCTGCTTCTCTCCTCTCCTCTCCTCTGTTTCTGCGTCTCTTTTTGTTGTATAGCCCACCATTTTAAAAAGTCCATCAGGCTTTCAGTTTCTGTCCCTGCCTGTTCTTTTTCAATAACTTGTGCTGGCTGTACAATCTCAGCTTGGACTTCTGTGTCTACTAGTTTGGCTGCTATTCTCCTGGTAACCACTCCTGGAGTTGCTGCTGCAGAATCCATACCTTTCTCTATGCTTCCCTGGTACTATATCCAGTACCCACACACAAAACTCCTGGCTTACAGTATGCACAGCATAAATCCCACTTAGACTGACACCGTCTGTTGTTGAGGCACAGGTCAGGAAGTATAGGAAAAACCAGGAGCAGTTGTAGAATTCACAACAAGTGTTTTATTGGTACTAGCAGTAACATAAAAATTAAAATTGTTCAGTATAATTATTTACAAAGGCAAAATAAAACAGGAGATCCATCAGAGTTTTCCTTCAGTATCTGTGTCCAACTTGCAACCAATTGCAGCTCTGTCTTATAAGTCCTTCCAACCCCCATTCTTAACAAGCATCTTCCAAAGTGTTATTGTATGTTTCAGTGAGGTGCTGGAAGGAACACAGTGTGCCTGAGCTGAGGCCCCATTTCCGCAGCTCTTCTGCAAAAGGCTTAAATATTGCATTCGGGTAACTTCTTGAGTTTCCATTCATTTTTTGCAATCATCTCAAACTATAATTATATACATTTCAAAAATTAACACTATATAATTTCTAATCAAAGGGATCCCAATACCAGTTACATTTCCACATAATGATTTGCATATATTTTTATATCAGCAGATATGAAAGGGAGGAAAAGACAAACAGCAAGGGAAGACTGAGAGACAGTGAGAGGCAAAGAATTGCTAGATTGTCGGGGTAATCAAATCCTAGGTCTCACAGGAAAATTTGGTTGCGCAACCAGACAGAGAAGAGACAGGAAAGGAAAGAACAGAACAGATCCCTGCATTCAAACTCTTTCCATAACAACTGGGACAGGGTCCTATTCCACCCTGTCACACACTGATCAAAGAAAATCTTGTGGACTACCTAGAGAGAAATGGTCTACAGGATAGTAAACAGCATGGGTTTGTGGCAGGGAGGTCTTGTCAGACAAACCTGACACTTTTCTTTGACTGGGTAACAAAGGCAGTAGATGGGGCCATACTGTAGATTTACTCTACTGTGATTTCTGCACGGCTTCTAACTCAGTGCCACACAGAAGATTGCTGAAGAAGGTGGAGTACTGGGCATGGCTAGGGACATAGACTGAAAGGAAACTGGCTGAAGGAGATACAGCAGTGGGTGGTGGTAAATGGGGTCAAATCGGAAGAGAGGGAGGTCATGAGTGGGGTGTAGCATAGATCTGTCCTGTGTCCTGTCCTGTTCAATATGTTCATCAACAACATTGATGAGGGCATCTGTGGCAAGCTGTATCTCTTCGCAGAAGACATAAAGCTCTGTGGTAGGGTAGATCATGACAAAAAGATCAAGGAGATGCAGAGGGATCTACAAAGTCTAGAGAAGTGGCCTACCTAGACTTTAGCAAGACATTTGACACAGTCCCACACAAAGATTAATAAACAAGTTAGCCAGCCTGGGAGTGGGTCCCAGGGTGGTAACCAGGGTAAAACATTGGCTACACAACAGGATGCAGAGGGCAATAGTAAATGGAGTCCACTCCAAAGAAAGGGGGTTACTAGTGGGGTAACGCAGGGTTCATTATTGGGACCTGTCCTCTTTAATGTCTTTATAGGTGACACTGCGGAGGGACTGGAAGGAAAAGTATACCTCTTTGCAGATGACACAAAGATCTGCAACAGGGTTGATACACAAGAGGGGGTGGAAAGGATGAGAAGGGACTTGGCAAGGCTGGAGGAATGGTCAAAAGCATGGCAGCTTAGATTCAATGCAAAGAAGTGCAGAGTAATGCACCTGGGAAACAAAAACCCAGGGGAAGAGTACACAATGGGGGAGGTACTAACAACAAAAATGGAAAGGGACCTGGGGGTAGTGATATCAGATGACCTAAAGGTAGGCAAGAAATGTGAGAAAGCAGTAAGGAGGGCTGGGGGGATACTGGGATGCATAGGGAGAGGCATCACCAGTAGAAAACAATAAGTTGTTATCCCTCTGTACAAACTGTTAGTGAGTCCCCATCTGGAGTACTGCATGCAGTTCTGCAGAACCCATCTCTGCAAGGACATAGACAGGATGGAGGCAGTCCAGAGGAGGGCAACTAAAATGGTGCAGGTTCTGCACCAGAAGCCATATGAAGAGAGACTAAATGAGCTTAATATGTATACCCTTGAGGAAAGGAGGGAGAGGGGGGACATGATAGAAACTTTCAAGTACCTCAAGGGAATCAACAAAGTCCAAGAGGGCAAGAGGGTAGCATCTCTCAGAAAAAGAGATGTGCAAGAAGAAGGAGGCACAATTTGAAGATGGGGGGGATGGCTCAGGGGCCGCGTGGGGAAATATTTTTCACAGAGACGGTGGTGAACATATGGAATGGCCTTTCTGAGGGGGTTGTGGGGTCAGAAACAGTGGGGGAATTCAAGAATGCATGGGACAGGCATAAGGTGATTCTAGAGGGGGGTAGGAGGAAATAGGCTGTTGGTTAACTAGGATCTGCAACTTATCCAATAGGTAGGGAAATGGGCAGACTAGGTTGGCCAAATAGTCCTTATCTGCTGTCAAAGTCCATGTTTCTATGTATAATGTTTAGCAGTTGAAATTCAATGCCAAAATTGCAAGGTTATGCACCTAGGGGAAAAAATACCCAGGACAGAGTACTTGATGAGAGGGGTTAAATTGAGCACTATGGCAGAGAAAGGGACCTGAAGTCATCATTATTGACTCCCTCAAACAATCAAGCCAATGTAACAAGGCCTATAGCAATGCTAATAGGATATTAGGGTGTATTGGAAGGGGTACTGACAGCAGGAAAAACAGGTGCTGCTAACTATATAGATCACTGGTGAGGCCTCACCTGGAATACTGTGCTCAGTTCTGGAGTTCTTACCGAAGAAAGAATAGGGACAGACTGGAGACTGTGCAGTGCAGGGTGACCAGGATGATTCAGAGCCAACAGGGCAGATCTTAAAAAGACTGTTTCAAGGCACTGAACATGTACTCACTGGAGATGAGGTGAGAGAGGGTATGTTATATAGGCCTTCAAGTTCTTGAAGGGAATAAACAAGGGGTATCCTTTCAGGATACTGAAGCTCGGAATGCTGACACTCATGGGACTGACTTCAGTATCCTGAAATACAGGTGCCTGAAATAATTTCTCACAGAGAAATTGTATTTCACTGTGCAAAATTATGTGAGAAAGGTTCCACATGGGTAAAACACAGTTTCATTAGATGGGTGCGATAGTAAGGAGGTGCTGGCCGAGCTGCTTCCGTGGCATGGAGGGCTGGGTTATGATCAGCTTGGCCAGCATGGCTGCATGGACCTGGGTTCTATTCCCAGTGCAACATCGATTTTTGCCTCCCCACCATTCCGCCCCCCGTAACCTTTTTTTTACTAACTCCGAGGTCTGCTCCAACTCGGAGTTGGTTATTTTAGTTACAGGGGTGTGGGGGGTGCATGGGGCGATGCTCCCTACATTGATCATAAGTCCCTGTCAGGATGCCGGAATTTAGTGTCCCAAACTCAATCTAGTGGAGTTTGGGAAACTGAATTACAGGATTCCATAGGTAATCCAAACAAGGTGAACTGCAGGCAACTATTTAGCAGCAGTAGAGTCAAGAACCTGAGATCACAGGTGCAAACTGGTGGGGAGAAGATTTAAGAGTGATGAAAGGAAGTTCTATTTTACAGAAAGGGCAGTGGAGTCGTGTAACAGTCTGTCAGCAGAGTGGGTGTTTGCCAAGACCGTAAATGATTTAAAGCATGGCTGGGACAGAGTGAATTGTTTAGAGGTTGCTCAGGTCAGTGGCAGTAGGGAGGGGCACAAGGGGATGGACCAGGAAGGATAAAACCCCATATGGACAATAGGTTCTGGGGCAGATAGGGAACTTCGGACAGACTAGATGGACCTTTGATCTTTTTCTGCTATCATTATCTCTTTGTGTACTAGTTACCCCCGGTCTTCTACACTCAGGAATTCCCGCAAGTGGTGCTTGCACTCTCACCAAGTGTGGGGAAACAATGCATAGCACAAAGACCCAGCTACCAGCTAGTTACTCAGGCACTGTTCTAATGGTGGGTGGGTGAGTTCCGCAGGTCAGTGATTTGTTAGCAAGATAAAAATGTACAGTAGGGACATGGCAGCAGATCTGGAAGGGGAAGAAATTGGTGGAGAGGAAACAGCAGTCCAGTACCAACACCTGGCAGCCCTGAGGTGTCTTAGTAGGTGAATAATTAGGAAAGAGGGGCACCCTGCTACCCCAACCAAGTAAGGAGAAGGGGTAGGCACTCATCCCCTGTGCTGCAGCCCCAGATCCCCTGGAGATGATCCCCAGGTGCAGTATGGTGGGACAAGGAGATGCTGTGTCCAGAGCAGTATTCCCAGTTAAGTACTAAGATTACTTCACAAAGGAGGAGATCCAGGCTGGGAAGTTTAGAGGTTCAGGCTTCCACACAGTTCAAGGGAGAAATCAGGATAGGCAGTGGATAACCCAATTAATAAGAAGTCATTTTAAGGAGGTGCTAAAATACTGCCTAAGAAAGGGAGCAGCCAGTTCCTTTATCCATTCAGAGCTGTAGATCTTTGAAGATTTTAGCACCAGTTTTGTATATTGTAATAAATTTATTTTCTACCTAATAAACTTGTCTTTTATACCTGCCTGCTGACGTCACCAAGAGGCTTCCTTGGTGGTGCTACCCTCAGCCAAAGGTAGCTGGCTTAAACTGACTGAGGGACAATGTCGGGTTGTTCGGCCCAACAGTTGGACACCCAATGCATGGTGCAGAGCCAGTCACTGGCAGGAATTGAAAAGTGCTTTAATAAGGGGGAGGCACTGTTCCCCCTGAAATGAAACCACTGCCAGCACCCAAAGAAATAGACTAAAAGGGGCACCAAGACTGGCTAAAAATAACCATTCGCAGACAGCATTTAGTGAAATAAATAGCCTTTACTATTAGAGGAAAGGGCAATACAATGCAAAATGTTCACTGTGGTCAAGCAAATTATTGTAAAGGCTTACCACTGTAACCTTAGCAACAAAATCACTGTACAGGGCTTATGACTGTAACCTTAGCAATAAAATCACTGTACAGGGCCTATCACTGTAACCTTAGCAATAAAATTACTGTACAGGTCTTATCACTGTAACCTTAGCCATTAAATCACTGTAAAAGGCTTATCAGTGTAACCTTAGCAATAAAATTACTATAACTAGCAAAGCTAACTGATAACTGTAACTTCAGCAACAAGAACTTTATCACACCAACACCTCAGGGCTCCCTCCCTGGGTGCCACACCTCTCTCAAGGACTGCTGCAAGAATGGCAAAAGATACAGGCATGAGGTCCGCTACTAGCCACCTCACTAACCAAGTGTTCCAAGGTGCTGTGCTGCTATCCACCCTGCTAGCCAAGTGTCCTAAAGGTGCTGCGTTGCTAGCCACCCTTCTAGCTGAGTTTCCAATGGGTGCTTCATTGTTAGTTGATCTGCTAGCTGAGTGTCCCAAGGGTGCTTTGCTGCTAGCTGACCCACTAGCCAAGTCTCCCAAGGTGCTCCGCCACTAACCGTCCTGCTAGCCGAGTCCCCCAAGGTGCTGTACCACTAGCTGAACTGCTAGCCGAGTCTCCTAAGATGCTGCACCAGTAGCCAACCTGTTAGCCGAGTCTCCCACCAGGTACCTGTGAGGGTTTTGGGGAAGGCTGTCTGGCTTCACCAGCCTTCCTTGCTGCTGAACACCAGAGTCAACTGCCAACCCTGAGTGATACAACTCTTAAGCCACTGAAGAAAGGAAGGTTACCAGGGTGGCAGGGCTCTTTCCTGGGCTTCTTCTTCTGGGTCCCTCCTGAATCCCTCACTCACTTCTCCTTCTGAACTCCTTCTCCATCGAACTCCTTTTCCAAGAGCTTTTCTTCATTGAGCAATTTCTCCAGGGACCCTTCTCCATCGAGATCCTTCCCCAAAAGCTCTTCTCTGGGGCACCCCTTCTGGGGCCCTCCTCCTGAGGCTCCTTCTCTGGACTCCCCTTCCAGACCCCCCTGACTGCATTCAACACTTCTGGCAGTCTCCTTTTATGCTTATTTTGGGGGGGGTGGCTACCCTTGGGGACCCCCTGACTGGATGGCTAAGGGGGCAGTGCTGATTAGTTATGCAAATCAAGTGCTTGACCGCATAACCAATCAGCAGCAAGGGTTGCTACCCAGCCCTCATGTTGCCTCCCCAGCATGAGCGCACCCTAGCAGCTTTAACTGCCAGGGAACCCGGATCAGTAAATGCCAAGAGTCTAACTGTATTTAACTCTTAGTCCACTGTGCCGCTCCATTTTAAACAATGGAATTACATTTTTTTAACACCTCTGGAGTCTGTGTACTCTGCATTGCTGCATTGCAGCAGTCTGAACTAGGATGTTATGTGACACAGGCGTAAGCCTGGGAGTGGGACAGGGAGCCTGGGAGGAGGACTGGGAGTCAGGAGTGGGAATGGGAGGTTAACAAATGGAAACCATCAGGCACTGACTAGTGGCTGCTAGCTGATTAGTCATTATCATTCCCCACTAGCTAATTCTCCAGAAAACTATTAAGCTCTAAGGCACTTTGCTCTGCCGCTCCTCTGGCATCATTGCTGCTGCCATCATATATGCGTCTGTCTTGGGGGGGAGGGAGAACTTAAGCTATGTTATTTGTTTATTGTATTGTTGTAACATTGATAGTTTTGTTTTTTACTGGAAACTCAATAAAATATATTAAATTAAAAAAAAAAAAAGGAACTTCTGTCTGGACTAGGACACCTGGCTGGAACTAGGTAGTTTAGTCATGCAAAAAACAAACTGTCTCTATGATGGCAGCAGCAGGCAATACCATAAAGTGAGCAGAGTTGACAGAACAGAATTGAACTATGTATTTTACATACTCACTGTCTGACGTGGGTAAATGAGAGAGCAGCACACTACTTCTCTTCCCTTGGCAAAGCCTTCTATCCCTCTTTTCCTCCAACTTTCTCCAAGACAGCCCAACCCACCTCCTCCAATCACTTGAGTCGAGGCATGAGTAGTTCTCCGAGTCCTCCTCACCTGTCCTCCTCCATAAGTCACTTTGCTCTAGTCCAGATAGTCCTGTTGTGAGGTGAGTGGTGCTGCTGGCACATTGCTGCTTTCTTTTCTGACCTGATATGAGGTCCCTGCTTGAGTGCTTGTCTTCACTCTTTCATTGGAAGTGGTGGCATGGAGGTGTGTGATTCAGGGAATACACACAGACAGACAAAGTGAAGCATTGCACTGTCACCACACACACAAACCTCCATCATATGACCAGCTATTTCAGCCTGGTGGTAAATGAGGTATAAATGTGAGCGTGGCACTGCAAATTCAGTAATGCTCATCTTAGAGTGACTGAGTGAGGTCAGTTGGAGAGTTAGCACTTTGCTCAGTCAGTTTGGCTCACAAAAATAAAAATGTAGAACTTGCTCTGACTTGGAGTATTTTGGCAAGCCAGATACAGATTCTTTTTACAGTTAATCTTTTTATTGTAATTATTGTGATTATACATACATTCTCCAATATACACTTACATAAATTCTTAATAGGAGAAGGAAAAAACATGATGCCTGAAGTATTATACAATAATATTAAAGGGGAAAACAAATGTTGAGAAAACAATATGTAGCAGTACAATTTGTATGATAGAGAGAAAATATGGCAATTTATGCTTCAAGGGGTAAAAAGAGTAGATACAAACAAGAAATATGAGCAGTCGTGATTGTACTTCTATTATGCTGTAATTTATTACAAGTATGTGTAAGATTGTATAAAGGAAGAACAGAAAAAAGAGAAAAATATCTAAGAAAGTGAACAAGAATGAAGAGGGAAAGGGAAGAAGAAAAGGAGATAAAAAGATAGAAAGAGAGGAGATGAAAAAGGAACGAAAGAGCTAGAAGCGAGATTTCAATGTGACCATATAACAACCCATGGATTAAGTGACGATATGTGTTGACGTGTTTAAATATTTAAAATAGTCCTGCCAGCATTTATCATATAAATTAAGTTGGTCAGAGGCTAAGTGTGACATACGATCAAGGATGGCATATTGAGATAGTTGTTTGAGAATATCCGGGAGGGTGGGAATGATGTTGGATCTCCAATGCATTAGTATAAGGTGTTTAACTTGAAGGAATAGTAGGGATAGCCACCTATTCTGAGAAAGGGATATTTTGTGTGCAAGAGCATTGAAAATACCAAGTATGCAATGTTTTGGATCTAATGCAAAGGATTGATATACAGGTTACTCACCTGTAACAGGAGTTCTAGGAATGGTATATGTTGTTCATCCACACTTTATGGCAGGTATCCTTGCCGCTTTAATTCTTGCCGGAAGGTCTTCAAGCTTGCTCCTCCCACCCACCCGGGTGGTAAAACTCTCGGCTCCACCGCATGACACCAGATCTGGCCCACTGGAAGCTCAGGTTGTGCGTCAAAGCCGGGGAGGTCGGGTGGGTCATGTGGATGAACAACATATACCATTCCTAGAACTCCTGTTACAGGTGAGTAACCTGTATTTCTAGGGACATGGATATGTTGTTCATCCACACTCTCTGGCAGACTCCTAGCAGTTCTCCGGGAGGAGGGAGGCAAGGCGCACACCCCCGATACTTACTTGGGAAAAAGAGACTGGAGAACCGAGGCCCCAAAGCCAGCATCCTGGCGTGACTCAAGGTCGATGTGGTAGTGGGTAATAAAGGTATGTGCTGACTTCCAGGTAGCAGCCCTGCAGATATCCTGGATCAGGATGTCCCTGGAAGCAGCTACCGATGCAGCGGTATGGCGGGTAGAATGAGCTCTTATCCCTCTGGGAGGCTCCATGCCCGCCAACCTGTAGCACAGCTCTATGTAGGAGGTGATCCACTTGCCTATCGTCTGCTTTGCTGCAGGTCTGCCAGGTGCGGCTTCAGTGTAGGTGACAAACAGCTGGCAAACCTCTCCCCGAACTTCAGCCATCCGCTCCTTATAATAAGCGAGCGCTCATCTAGGGTCAAAAGTATGGAGCCTATACTCGGCCTCCGAGGTGTGATTGGGGTAGAACACCGGCAGAGTCAACACCTGGTTAAGGTGAAACTCCGACACCACCTTCGGAAGGAATTTCGGGTGGGGGCGCAGGACAACCTTGTCCCTGTGGAAGACCAGATAGGGAGACTTGATGGAAAGCGCCTGGAGCTATCCCATCCTTCTGGCTGATGTGATAGCCACCAAGAAGGCAGTCTTCCACAACAGGTGTGAAATATCGCACCTGTGCATCGGTTCGAATGGCTTGCCCATAAGCTTGGCCAATACCAACAGTAGATCCCACGGAGGTGGAGGTTCTCGCACCGCAGAGGAAATGTGGTCAAGGCCTCTGAAAAAGCACCGACCGCCTTTCTCCTTACACCACACCGACTGCTTGCCAGCCCGCGCCCGGTAAGCAGAGATGGCTGCCAGGTGCACCTTAAGGGTCGCCGACCAAAGCCCTTGCTGAGAAAGGGACCACAGGTAGTCCAGAATGCTTGCCATGGGGCAGTCGGAAGGGTCCAAGCCCTTCCCCTGACACCAAATGGAGAATCTCTTCCATTTGAAGGCATAGCATTTCCTGGTCGACTCCTTACGGGACGCCTCAACGACGTTGAGGACCTCGTCGGAAAGACCCAAAGCCTAGAACTCTAGCCACTCAGGAACCAGGCCGTCAGGTGCAGGGATTGAAGGTCCGGATGGAATACCTTCCCCTGATTGACTGAGATCAGGTCCGGGTTGGCTGGAAGCCGCCTCGGGAGCCTGGAGCTGAGGCTGAGGAGATCTGGATACCAGAACTGGCGGGGCCAGTCTGGGGCTGCCAGAATCACCTGCGCCTTGTCCCTCCTCACCTTGAGAAGCACCTTGTGGATCAAGGGAAATGGGGGAAAGGCGTAGAAGAGGCCTGGGGTCCACGGCCTCGAGTAGGCATCCCCCTGCAGTGAGCCCTGCTGAGGGGGGTGGGCATGGAACAGACTCAGCTTTGCATTCTCCCTGGAGGCAAACAGGTCCACCTGAGGCGTGCCCCAGTGGGAGAACAGATCTTGTACTACCTCCGGCAGGAGAGACCACTCGTGAGACGCAGCCCCTATCCGGCTTAGGGCATCGGCCAGGGTGTTGGAGGCTCCTGCCACGTGAATGGCTAGGAGATCCGCCTCCAGGCTGCGCATGAGGGACCAAATGCGGAGAGCTTCCTTGCATAATAGCATGGAGTGCGTCCTGCCCTGGCGGTTCAGATAGTACATGGTCATGATGTTGTCCGTCTGGACCTGAACCACTTAACCCTGTAGAAACGGAGTGAAGGCTGTGAGAGCTAGACGGACTGCTCGGAGCTCCAGCAGATTGATGTGGCATCGGGACTCCCGAGGGGACCAGAGGCCATGCACTCGGTGTTCCCCTAGATGGGCACCCCAACCCATCAGAGATGCGTCGGTCGGTCGAGAGAGACCGTCGGCTCGGGGCGGATGAACGGGATGCTCTCCTGCAGATGTGCTGGAATGATCCACCATTGGAGAGCATTCCACATCTCCTGGGTCACTGTCACGGGCTGGTCCAATGGATCGCAGTGTTGTGACCATTGGCTGGCCAGTCCCCATTGAAGGGGACGCATGTACCAATGAGCCCAATGGACCACGCTGGTGCAGGCCGCCATGAGGCCCAGGAGGCACAGGAAGTCCCGGGCAGGGCGCAATTGCCCAACCAGAAATGATTGGGCAAAGGAGGAAAGAACCTCGGCCCTGTCCGCTGGGAGCCATGCTCTGGCTTGCAGAGAGTCAAGCTCTGCCCCGATGAACAGTATCACCTGCTTTGGCATGAGTTCTGACTTGGTCTCATTGATGAAGAGGCCAACCTGAGAGCAAACCTGGAGGGCCAGATCTCTGGACCGCTCCACCTCCTGTCTGGAGGGGGCTGCTATCAGCCAATCATCCAGGTAAGGGTACACCCGGACCCCTCAGTGCTGCAGGAATGCTGTCACCACTGCCATGCATTTGGTGAAGACCCTGGGAGCTAGGGAGAGGCCAAAGGGCATGGCTCGGAACTAGTAAAGGGATCCCTCCGCTCTGAAGTGGAAGAATCTCTGATGGGACGGACGGATTGGGACATGAAAGAAAGCATCCTGGAGGTCCAGGGAGCAGAACCACATGCCTCATTCCAAGGATGGGATTATCTGAGCCAGAGTGACCATCCTGAAGGTTTGAGACCTTAGGAACTTGTTCAAGTCATGCAGGTCGAGAATGGGGCGCCAGTCCCCCGTCCGTTTTGGGACCAGGAAGTACCTGGACACAAACCCCGGGTCTGGAGGAGGCTCCGCCACCTTCCTGATTACCTCTTTTTCGAGGAGCAGGGCAATATCGGCTCTGCGGGCTGACAGTGAGGCTGCGGACCCCATGGCCCCCCGAGGGGCGATGGCTCGAAAAGGTGGGGCCTGCTCGAACTCCAGAGGCAGGCCTTTTCCTACCACCTCCAACACCCAGTGGTCCATGGTGATAGCGGACCAGGCAGAAAGAAAGTGGCAGAGCTGTCCCCCCACGGGGGAACCCAGGGGGGAGTGACGAGGTTGAGGGCGGCACCACTCAACCCGTCACTGGGTAGGCTTGGAGGAGGAACCGGCCGAGGGACCTCCTGGGCCTTTACCTCCTTGCTTCCTGTTAGATGAAGCTACTGGCTTTGGTTTGGGTTGCCAAGTGCAAGCCTGCTGGCCCTGTTGCTGGTGCTGTTGGGCCGGTCGAAATGCAGGGGCCGAAGGACGAAAGGACTTCTGCTGTTGCTGACGGCGGCCTTTGTCCCTCTGGGGGGAGGTGACCGAGTCCAGGGTGGCATTGGACTTTTCGATCCACTGGAGGTGTCCCTCCACTCCAGGGCCAAAGAGGTCAGTCCCCAAAAAGGGGACGTCCGCCAACTTGTGCTGGGTATCTGCCGTGAAGGTGGATATCCTCAGCTGCGCCCTACGTCGCATGGCCACCGCAGCCACTACTGACCTGGCACAGGAATCACCTATGTCCAGAGCAGTCTGCAGCTGCTGCTTCACCACCGCCCTACCCTGGTCCCGCACCTGATGGACCATGGTCTGCAGGTCAGGAGGGAGATGAGGAACAACCACATCCAGGGAGCCCATGAGGGCGTGGGAGAAGTGTGCCATCAGCACGGCCGAGCTGGCCTGTTGAAGGCCGAGGGAGGACACAGTGTACACCTAGCACCCGGCAAAGTCCAGCTTTTTGGACTCTTTGTTGGGGGGCTTATCCACATCCTGAGCGTTACTGGAACACCGGAAAACGCTATCGATAACTAACCCCTCGGCAGAGGGGTGGTCCGAGAAACCAGGCAAAGAGCCGGTAGGGGCCGCATACTTCCTGGCCATCCTGGCCGAGGGTGCAGGACAGGAAGCAGGCCGCTGCCAAAGCTCCAAGGCTGGGCCGACAATGGCCTCAGCCACCGGAAAGGCCTCTGTGGGAGAATCCCCTCGGTCCAGAATCTCCGTCAGGGGATACTTGGCCCGTTTGGACACGGGCTCAAGCTGCATCCTGGTGGACTCCGAGATGAGTCGAAGCAAACCCAAGAAGGATGATGGGCTATCGTCCACAGACTGGCCCTGGCGGACTCCAGATCGAACTGCCTGGAGAACAGGGAGGAATCGTCATCGGATTCTGAAGAGTCTGCGAAGAGCTGCCTTGGCCCTGAGCCACCCTCCACCTGACGGGGATGGTCGGGAGTGAGGGTGACTGACAACCTGTGGGGCAGGCCATGACCCGACCGAGAATTCTTGGTCAGTGTCCCCGACTCCGGTTGTGGAGGTGGAGGTTCCACCACAATCGGTGGAGCAGCTGGTTTCGGCCAAGCAACCGGCCCTGGAGCGGGCAACTCGACTGGAATGAGTGGTTGCTTCAGACGTTCAGGCGACAACCACTTGATGGCCGGGGTCAGCTTAGGCCCGGACAACAGCAACTGCTGCCACATAAGGTCCTCGTAGCGCCAGCGCAACTTGCGCCGCAGCCTCTCCTCACCCGAGGAGGAGGACGAGGAAGAACGGTGTTACCGTTTACTTTGGTAACGAGACCGAGACCGCTGATGTCGGCGGGAACGGCTGGACCGAGAAGAGGTCCGAGACCGAGACCTTCGGGGGGACTGAGGGTGGGTCTGGGAAGGGGCGGGGGACACCCACTCTTCCCTCGGCTTGGGCACTTTAGCCGGGGACTGTGGCCCAGAAGGTGCAGGCAGATCCTCGGTATCCACCGGGGGGGAACCGGTGAAGGAGGGTTGTCGGCTTCTCCAGTCAACAGCCCATCTAACGGATTGAGAAAAATCTCAACTTCATTGAGGGGAGTCTCGGCAGGCTGGCCTGATGGGGGAACTGTGAAGCCAGCTGCCTCAGCCGCAACCTCGACCGAGGTTGACGGTCGGCTGCCCGGGGAAGGGGACCTCTCCCACTCCCACGAATGCTGATGGTGGGACTTACCTTTCTACTCCTTTTTCTTGGGCTGAGAAGAATGTCCCAAAGGTCCCTCTCCTTTCGTGGAAAGGGACTGACAAAGCTCCTTGAACGAAGCCATATACGAGGAACCCAGAGAGAGCAGGATAAATGCTGTGGCCGAGGAGGAGGAAGATGCGGCCCGGGCCATCTTCTCCTCGAGGGCAATCAACCGCTCGAGCTGCTCAGCTGAGCCAGCCACCGTGGACACCACCCAACGAGCCTCTTTAGATTTTACTGGTGGGAAACGTTTCTTGGGGCGCCCAAGCTTCAATCGGGCAGCGCGATCATCCAGAACATTGGCCGAGAAAGAGCGGCACAACTCGCAGGCCTGCGGGTCGTGATCTAGGCCTAGGCAGTAGACGCACGTGGAGTGCGGATCCATCCTGGACATTTTCTGCCCACAAGGGCACCTCCAAAAGCTGGGAACAGATTTGTCCATCGCAGCCACGAGGGAAGATGAAGACCGAAGTTTGGAAAACTTCAAAACCAATTTCGGATGAACTGAAGAGTTAGGATCCAGTCTAAAACAGAGAGCGCTAAGGAGGGAACCTGAGCTTCCAAGCGGTAAGGAAGATCTGGCGTCATGGGGCGGGGCCGAGAGTTTTACCACCCGGATGGGTGGGAGGAGCCAGCTTGAAGACCTTCCAGCAAGAATTAAAGCGGCAAGGATACCTGCCAGAAAGTGTGGATGAACAACATATCCATGTCCCTAGAACAACCATTTTCATTGCAAAGAAATGAATATGACGCCAAAGGTTGTGTATGGGAGGACAATGCCATAAAATATGTAGCAAACTGCCATTGGAGGAGTTACAGCGCCAACTTTTACTGTTGTTCATTAAGCCCATTTTTTGCAAAATCTCAGGAGTTCTGTATCATAAATGCAGAATTTTGGTTTGTATGAGTGAACTGCGATTATCCTTGAAAGATTTATGGCAGGATAGCCAGCAGTTATGCCATTGTGAATTGGTTATGCTATAATTTAAAAGGGTACTCCATTTATTTTTTGCAATGATAGATTGATATGGAATTGTATTTCTGATATGTTTGTAAATGATGCTATTTAATTTAGAGTTTGTTTTGATCCATTTAGAAATAAAAGTATCATATATAGATTGATGAGGAATAATAGGAAGATAAAGATTCCATGCCGTGCGTAACTGTAAATATTTCCAGAAATCATGCTGGGGAAGTTTCCATTGTTTGTGCAGGTCAGAAAAGGATTTTAATTTGAGAGTCTGAGGTATAAGTATATCCTCCAAGAAAAAAATGTCCCTGTTTTTCCAATTACAACAAAAAATTGGGTGATTATCAAGAGTGATGTTGCGGTTCCCCGAAACGGGGGCATATATGAGAGAGGTTGGGTTGGATTTAAGGCATTTATGAATTATTTTCCAGTAGTATATGGATGATGCTATAGTAGGGTGAGATTTTAAATTGAGGGGGGAGAGGGTTATAAATGAAGGAAGTGGTGACATTGCCCGGACATAGAGATGTTTCCATATTGACCCACAACGATGATTTATTGCTGGGTTTATTAAACCATTTTGCAGTTTGGGTAGTGTGGAAGGCCCAAAAATATGCTTGGAATCAGGGAAGCCGGAAGTCCCCTTTGGACCAGTGGGAACGCAGTTTGTTATGACTAAATCTGGGAATTTTGCCTTCCCATAAAAAATTGCCAATTATATCATCAATTCTGACAAAAAAAAAGTAGGGAGGGTTAAAGAGATATTAGAAAATATATACAGTATTTGGGGAGCTATTGACATCTTGATAGTGGAGATTTTCCCTATTAAAAGAGAGGTTAAGCAGTTTCCATCTGTTGAGAGTGTTTTTAATATTTGCTAATAACAGGGAAAGATTGGCATCCCATATCTTGTCTAATTTAGAGGTGATTTGTATTCCAAGTTAAGAGATACCTTGAGGGGTCCAACAAAAACCTAATATTGTATTCATAGAAGGGTTACAAAAATTGTTCAATGGTATTGTTTCTGATTTGTTTAGATTCAGAGCGAGCCTAGAAAGTGAAGTAAAGTTGCTAAGTAACTTAATTAAGGGTGGTCCTGAAATTTCAAGATTTTTAAGTAGAATGAGGAGGTCATCAGCATAGGATAGTGAAGTATAGTGGGAATTACTGATAGGGATACCTTGGATCATGGAGGATTGATGAAGAATAGCTGATAGGGGTTCCATAGCTAGAAAAAAAAGAGTGGGGGATAAGGGGCACCCTTGCCTGGTACCTCTTGCCAGATGAAAGGATGAGGACAGAGTAGAGTTAGTAAGAACTCGGGCAGAGGGGAGGGTGTATAGTAATTGAATCCATGTACAAAATTTATTAGTGACACCTAAGTGGGATAGAACACGATACAAATAAGTTCAGCTGAGAGAATCGAATGCCTTTTCAAAGTCAATGGCTATAGCTGTGGCAGGTGATTTAAGAGATTTAGCTTTGTAGATTAAATTAAATAGGGAGTGGAGATGATCAGAACCAGTTCTATTTTTGATAAATCCAGCTTGGGAGGTGTGGACAAGTTTCGAAATTATTGATTCTAAACAAGTATTTAATATTTTGGCCAAAATGTTCCCATCCTTATTAAGTAATGATATAGGTCTGTAACTGGATGGGAGACAGAAGGATCTTTATCTTTCTTTGGTAGGACAGTTATAATGGCTTCTGTCATAGAATAGGGAAGTTTACCTTGTGAAGATGCCTCTTTGAAGACCTTAAACAGTAAGGGGCATAAGATGTCAGCTAGGAGTTTATAAAAGTCTACGGAAAAACCATCACTTCTGGGAGCTTTACCAGATTTAAGGGAATTTAGCGCTGCTTGTATCTCTTTTAAGGAAAAGGGTTCATCTAGCAAAGCCATGTCTTGTTGGGAGAGGTGTGGTAACTGTAAATTGTCCAGAAATTGTTTTATATATTCAGGTTGTGGGGGAGTAGGGCGAGAGTATAATTGTTGGCAGAAGGATTGCATAATATGGTTAATTGAGGGATTATCTGTATGGATTTTGCCTGAAGGATCTTTTAAACCGGCAATATGTCTCTCCATCTGTTGATCCTTGAGTTGATAAGCAAGCAGCTTCCCGCATTTATCCCCTTGTTCCCAATAATGGTGTTTAAGTCTAAGGAGGGCGAGTTCAGTTTTCCTGGATATTAATTCATTGATTTTAATTCTGAGCTGAAGAATTTCAAGGTGAAGCTGTAAGTTATTATCTGGATTTTTTGTTTTATAATATTGGGTTTCTTTTTCTTTAAGAGATTTCTCTAAATCGGCCAATTGCTGTTCCCTTGGTTTTTTCTTGTATGCTGCATAGCTTATAATTTTCCCTCTAGCTGTTGCTTTAAGTGCTTTCCAGATGGTACCATGAGATACATCAGGAGTGTTGTTAAAGGAAAGAAATTCTTGGATTTGGGATCTAATCCAAGGTAAGAAATCAGATTCTTTCAATAAGAGTGGGTCTAGATGCCAGGAGGGGGATTTAGATGGGGGCGGGCCCCAAATAAGATGTAATTTTATAGGAGAATGGTCTGATATAGTAATCGGGAGGATAGTTGCATCGATAATTTTTTCAGTGATGAATGGGGAAGAAAACCAGTAGTCAATTCTGCTATAAGATTTATGAAGTGGTGAGTAAAAAGTATAGTAGCGCTGTCTAGGATAGTGTAGTCTCCAAATGTTGGTGAGACCGAAGTCTTTCATTAGCATTAAGTGTGCAGAAATACTTCTGGAGTGGGAAAGATACAGATTCTTAAAAGTGCCAACTACAAACGAGGAAGGAAGCAATTAAAAACTAACGGAAGAGGAAAAACCTAGAGGAATGTGGCAGTGGAAAGGGCAGTAACTGTCTCAGTCATTATTTCAGGCTGGCCAAGGCTGATGGTTTCACTTTTTATCTGCACCTGGCTGAACTAGTGAAAGTATTCAAACGTACTAGTGCCAGACTTCAGCAAAGTGTTTTTTTTTTTCTGCACACCCAGTCATTAGACTAAATGGAAGCATAGATTTTATTTCTATACTTCGGTTACCCTATTATACTTAACTTAATAGTGACTGCTGTGAAATAAATCTGTCACTGACTGAACATTTTTTTTTTAAATTCTGAAACGTTTGGAAAGCTAACAGCAGACTGAGACTATAAGTCTTATGCAGTGGCAGTAGTTAGTAACTGTGTTAGTCTGCTCGCTATGTCTATACCAAAACAATACTAACGTACTGTATTTGCCTTGGCCAGTAACCAGCTACATTATTTCACTTCTGAAATACCTGGCTGTGTCAGTTAACTAGGGATCTCATAGTTCTCCAGTAATCAAAAAATCACAAAAAAGGTGCAAGGCAATAGCATAGCATTATACTGTAGCTGCCTTTCTCTTCTCCCCTAGGTACAGTACTGTGTTCCCCGCCTCCCACCCTGCGGAAAACAGGGTTCAAAACTGGGACTGATCCACTGGCCAAATGCTGATAGATTCTGTAGTAGGCTAGTACAATTTTCCTTTAACTAGCCCTGCTGGCTTGCTGTATTTGCACTACCCCCCTCCTTCCCTGGGTCGTACCTGGAAACAAGCCTTGGATCAGTGTGCCTCTCCCGGTTACCAAATAAATGAATAAATGAATTAGAGAAGGCAACAATTCAATAAGTACATCCATTGGGCTAGTAGAAAAGTATGTGGGGCCAGTGGATTTTCCCAGTTACTAGCCCTAATGGGTAGTGGGGGCTGTAAAACTACGTTTCGACCCCTGGTAAAAAGAAAAATCTCAGCTGACCTTGTTCCCTGCCTCCTTCATCGCACATACCTTGTGCATTGCTTAGTTGTCTCCCTTCGTGGTGGTGTTGTGAATAGGTACATATCTGACTCATATTTCATTTTCTTCCGTCATTTTTGGTGCCCCTTCCTGTGTAAAATCTGCCTTGAACTGGCTGCTTCCCAGTCTCCTTCCGGACTTCTAGTGGTGATTAGTGACCTAGTGTCTGTCCCTGGAGGGGACTCACATTTATTATACACAGTTTGTGCATTGTTCAGTTGCATCTGTCTGTGCTGTCACACTGACGGTGGTATGCCCTGGTTATAGACACCTATGTCTGGTTCAGCAAAAGTCTCCCAGTAAAGCTCTGGAGAGCACAACTGCAGAGCACCTTACACTCACAGGCTGTCACTCTCCAGTTGCTGGAAGTTTTCTTTCTCTCTCTCTGTCTCTCTCTGCATTCAGCAATCTCCTCCATCTTGTCTGTTAAAGCACATTTTCCCGTAGTAGCCTAGATTGCATATCTGTTGCCACATTACCCGCAGAGCTGAAGAGTCACTCTGAAAATACATTGACTGGGAGATAGAACATGCATTTTAAAGCTACCTGCACAAGTGCAGGCCACACAGACTTGTTACTTTGCCTCTGTTTGATGGAATCTTCATTCATCTCAATACCTTTTTCTAGCAAATAGCAGTTAACCATAGCCTGGGCAGAAGCAGTGATATATGGAGAAGGAAGGTCTGATTTTTCAAGGATGACAGCATTCAAGTGGCCCCAAAGATGACTGCTGGGGGTAGAACAAATGGCAACAGCTGACTGTTTTGTATCCTGAAGGAGAAGGGAGGGCTGTGAAGGTGTGGGAGGAATGGGGTAATTTACAGACCACCAGCCAGGGGGAGGAGACAGATAGGAAGATGATGATGGCTATCCAAAGGATGGCACACAAGGGGGAGGTAGTGCTGCTGGGTGACTTTAATATTCTAGATGTGGACCAGAGCCTGCCAGCAGTGGCATCAGCCAGGAGCAGGTTTATCCTGGACTCCCTTCAGGGAGCCTTCCTTAAACAACTGGTCATGGAACCAACATGGCGGTGGGCACTACTGGACCTGGTGCTCACAAACGGGGACAGTGTGATGGGGATCACAGTGGGGGAGCACCTGGGGAACAGTGACCACCGGTCAGGGTGGTTTAGCATAACTGAAGGGGCAGAACCCAGACACAAAAATGCAAATCCTTGACTTTAGGAGGACAGAGTTTGGGAAAATGGAGAAATGTTTGGAAGAGGCACTAACGGGAACAGGAAACAAATTAGGGATGGAGGAACAGTGGGCAGTATTCAAAACAGGGACAACAAGGACCACACAATCATGTAAAACAGGTTAGAAAATGGGCTTAGAAATTGCACGGCTCCGATTGGCCGATAGCCCTGCAAAGGTGGGCATCTATCAGACAACAGAGCCCGGGTTAGAAAAAGTGCCAGTCCCAACAAACCCCATCACCAGTATCAATGAGCACTGCTAGTTTCAAATTGAAGACCCTCCATTTTTTTTCCTCGCTAAGCGAGATTTCCCAAGCAACTGATATCGGGCCACTCAGGCAGCCTCCCCCCCCCCAATGTCACTCAAAAAGCATCTGTTCAGCAAGAAAAACAGCTAAGTTATTTAAAATTAATGTTTTTTATTGACTGACAGCAAGTGCAGAAATGACACAACCATTGCGTCCCATATTACACCCCAAAGGCCGACCAAGATTTCGCACCTCTAAGCCGGCTGTGCATCTCACGACAGAGCGGAACTTAGGAAAGCCCTTTTACCACTCCTCAGGCTCATTCTCCCAGCTGAAAACGTAGAAAGCCTGCACAAAACACTTAAATCTATGTGCTTTAGTAGGAATAGTTTTCTTTGTCCGCCCAGCTCACTAATCCTCAGTAAAATGTACAGACCTTCTGCCCGCCAGCCTGGTCAGTGCCAGGCGCAGCTGCCTGCCCACCGTAACACATCAGCCCAATTCTCTGGATGAATTTACTTTTTAAATTATACCCTGCCACAATACTCAAGCTTAAAGACACACACCAAAAACACATCAATCTACCTACATTTGTGTAGGCTGTTTTGCGTTTGCTGTCAGCTCATTTGACCTCCCTCCATGTGACTGTAGAGACCTTCTGTACCTCCACGAGAGCTCCATAGTGCAGCCACTTGTCCCATACCACCGCTCCTCAGCTGGATTCTCCCAGTGCAGTCATTAGCCCTGCTCGGTACCCCATGTAAGAACGGAAAAGGCAAACCACAGGAAAGTAGAGAAATGTAATTTTTTTTTGCTGTCTTTCTTTCGTTTTACACTTTTAAGCCGTGTGTGTGGGGGCGGAAGGGGGTTAGCACCACTCCTCAGCTTGATTTTCCTGATTTAGCGCTGTCACAGTATTCCCAGATTCACCCTCGCAGACGCTGTAGGAGCACAATACAGAATAACGGGCATAAAATGAGTTGCTTTTTAATAAAAAAAAAAAAAAGACACTTTAGAGCAATGAACCCACATTTTTTCATTCTTACAGCATCTGCGAGGGTGAAGCGGGAATACTGTGACAGCGCAGAGGAATGCGCTCTATTTTACTCTGTAAACCATGTTCACACTGTCTCTCTCTCTCTTTCTGCTTCTCGGCCGCTTTCATAGCCCTTGCTTCACACTATTACCGCCTTTCTCTTGCTGCTTTCCCTGCTCATAAAGAAAAATGAAAGGAAAAAAAACATACCGGCTTCACTTTCTGTCTTATCCTCATAATTTCTTTGGTTGTTGGTATGAATGCACAGCCACCTGTGTGTCTGTGTGTGTGTGTGTGTGGGGGGTGAAAACACCAGTACCAGTATTAAAAAAAAAATTAAATTACAGCCTGTATGTCTTAAGTGTGCTGGATTGGGGTGGGGACCAGTCAACTTTCTCCTGTATGTGTACCTCTGTGTGGAAAGGATAACCATGACAACCAACTCCAGTCATAAGTATGGAGGCTACAGGTGGAGGAACTATTTTATTTCAAAAGTTATTTTAAATGTATTTTATTACTTTTTAATTAAACAAATTTTTTACAGTGCCCATTTTCTAAACGCAATAATACCCTCAGGGTGGGCGGTATTGAGTACTGGACCTTCAGGGGCTATAAGGCCCTCCGCCTGTGGCGTCGGGCCCTCATTACACCCCTCGGCGGTCCGGTATAGCCCAATACCGCCCACCCTGTTGGCTGTTATTGCTTACTTAGTAAGGGGAAAAGGAAGAGGAGACCATTATGGTATTCCAAAGAGGTAACAGAGAATGTGAAACCCCCAAAAATCTCATTCAAGCAATACAAAACAACACAGGCAGAAGGGGATAGGGAGCGGTACCAGGAGAAACAAAGGGAGACAGGAAGGGCAGTAAGGGAAGATAAAACACAAGTAGAGGAGCGCATTGCGAAATCAGTGGTTAGAGGGGACAAAAACCTCTTACAGGTATGTAAGTGAAAAAAGGAAGGCTAAGGGAGGGACAGTGAGGCCGAAAGGGAAGGATGAGGGTAGAGTGGGAGATGACAACAGCAAAGCAGACATACTGAACCGATATTTCCGCTCATTCTTTATAGAAGAGGTGGTGGGTAATGGGCCAGAAGGGAGTAAAATGGGTAGGAAGGGCACGGAACTGGATACAAGTTCTTTTCCATGGGAAAGGGTCCTAAAGGAACTTGAATGAATATGAGTCGATAAGGCTATGGGGCCAGATGGGGTACACCCCAGGGTGCTGAGGGAGCTAACAGATGTGGTGGCTGAACCTCTGTCAACCCTGTTTAGCTGGTCCCGGGAAACAAGAAAGATACCCAAAGACTGGAGGACAGCTGATGTAGTCCCCCTATACAAAAGCAGGAACAGAGAGGAAGCGGGAAACTGCAGACCAGTCAGCCTGACCTCAGTAGTGGGAAAGATAATGGAAACACTACTGAAGGAAAGAATAGTGGAACACCTGGTTGCCAACAGTCTACAGGACCCCAGACCACATGGTTTTACTGGGGGGAGGTCATGCCAGACTAACCTCACTGAATTTTTCGACTGAGTGACAAGGGAGGTGGATCAGGTGGGGGAGGCAGTGAATGTGGCCTACCTGGATTTCAGCAAGGTCTTTGACACTGTGCCACATAGAAGGTTGTTAAACAAGCTGGGGAGGATGGGAGTGGGAAGGATGGTGGTGCGGTGGATGGGGAACTGGCTGGATGGCGGGACACAGAGGGTGGTGGTAAATGGCTGTCACTCCACAGAGGGAAGTGTAACCAGTGGGGTGCCACAGGTATCAGTACTAGATCCAGTCCTCTTCAACATCTCTATCAGTGACATTAAAGAAGACCTCGAAGGGAGAATTTGCCTGTTCACTGATGACACAAAGCTCTGCAACAGGGTGGACATCCCAAAGGGTGTGAATACAATTTAGAGAGATCTGCAGAAGCTTGAGGACTGGTCAAGGGAGTGGCAGTTAAGATTTAATGTAAAGAAATGCAAAATAATGCACAATGGACACAAAAACCCAGGAACAACATATCAGCTTGGGGGGGGGGGGACTATAGAATGCTACAAGCAGGAAAGGAACCTAGGGGTTATCATCTCTGATGACCTCAAGGTAGGGAGTCAGTGCGACAAGGCAACAGGAAAAGCAAACAGGATGATTGGTTGCATAGGCAGGGGTATCACCAGCAGGAAAAGGGAGGTCATAATTCCACTATACAAGACACTAGTGAGGCCACACCTCGGGTACAGTGTCCAGTTTGGGAGGCTTTACCTATGTAAGGACATAGACAGGGTGTAAGCAGTTCAGAGGAGGGCAACCAAGATGGTGCAAGGATTACATCACAAAGCCTATGAGTACAGGCTGAAGGACTTGAAAATGTACTCCCTGGAGGAGAGGAGGGAGAGGAAGGATATGATTGAGACATATAAATATCTCATGGGGAGGTACAAGTTGTAGGAAAACACCATTTATTTTATAGAAAAGGATGTTCCAGGACTAGGGGACGTGGGATGAAACTTGAGGGATGGAGGTTCAGAGGGAACATGAGGAAGAATTTCTTCCCGGAGAGGGTGGTGGACAAATGGAACTCCCTGCTAGAGGAGGCGGTGGGGGCTGAAATGATTATAGGATTTAAGTATGCATGGGGCAGGCATCAGGGGATCTTAGTCGGAGTAAGGGAACAACCTAGTTCTACAAAAGCTTAAAGAAGCTAAGTACGTGCGCACATGGGCAGACTAGGTGGGCCGTAGGCCCTTATCTGCCGTCAACATCTATGTATCTATGAATGGGTGAGGGGGCTGTATCTGTTGTCTCTGTTTTTCCCCAAATTGAATCTATTTCTTGAGTTATTTTCTCTCTGCAGTTTTGGAACAAATTGGTGTCATGCTGTGGGAGCTGTTTCATCTTGTACCATGGGCAGACTAGGTGGGCTGTAGGCCCTTATCTGCCGTCAACATCTATGTATCTATGAATGGGTGAGGAGGCAGTATCTGTTGTCTCTGTTTTTCCCCAGATTGAATCTATTTCTTTTGAAATTTAAGGCTTTATTGATTTTACATAGAAACAACATCAGGTACAGCATACCAGCTCTATAGCCATACAAAACACATCAAGATCTGTTCACAGAGATTGGTAAGAACAAGTGTCAAAGTCCCGGTCTCCCCCCTCCCCTCCCTCCCAGGAAGGTGCCACTTCCCACCTCAGGTACAACCTGAGGAACACAGGATATGCCAAGGATATACCCATTGAAAAACTTAATCAAACAAGGGCATCCCAAAGTAGATTCATCAGGGTATCTCAGACAGGGTCAGTGGAGATACAGCGCATACAACTTACCCCATTTTCTCTGAAAGGCTGACATAGTATGCCTGGAGCTGGCTATTAGTCTTTCCATCTTAAAACACCTGGAGATTTCTTCCAACCATTCATCATAAGTGAGGACTACTTGGTCTAGCCAGTGCCTAAGTATTAACCTTTGACTGCCATCGAGATTATGGCCATGTGAAATTCCTTTCTTTACAGTTAATGTTCGAGTATAGACCCAAAATACAAACTTCAACTGTAAATAGATCCTCCAGACCCAAAACCGGGTCTAAATTATTGCTAATTGAATGCCATAATGGGGCAACTTTGACGCAGGACCAGAATATGTGCGGTAGATTCCCCACATCCATGCCACATCTGGTACATTTATCAGATTTAGATATACCAAATCTTACCATTTTCAGTGGTGTATAGTACATGTTGTTTAAGATATAGAATTGGATAAGTCTATTCCTATCTAGTGTGATGAATTTGTACACATTCTTCCAAATTTGAGTCCAGGAAAAAGAAGGGTCTGAGGTGAGAGGGGCCCATATTTTGGAACCAGCTAGAGGCTCAGGAAACTTTGTAGATAGCAAATAATTATATAACTTAGCAACACAATGGGAATTATTGACCCAAGCTTTAAGTTGCTCCAAGAAAGGCTTAACTTGAGAGGGTGATTTCACCAGCCCCAAATTTCTACCAATCAAATGCCTTAGTTGGTAGATCTTGAAAATACTTTGGGGAGGTAATTCCCATTTTGCCAATATGTCGGTCGAGGAACCAAGGGATTTTTGTAAATAAAGGTCCTCTACCAAGCAGTCTTGCATTTGTGGAAGCTAGGTTCAGCGGTATCATATGCCCACCTATCTTAATGTTCGGGTTGAGGATTATTGGTTGGCTAGATCCTTGGTAAACGGAATTTTAGAGCAGTTCCCATATTGGATTAGAACTTAGCAGACACCCCTATCACTGAGTTCGGAGGGTCCCGTAGGGAAGAAGAGTTGTAGTAGAAATATGGTGGGGTAAGATGTTATGTTCCTCCATTAGTTTAAGCTCCAGCTCCAGCCATGTGGGTATATAGCCTCATCGGAGGTCTAATCCACTTACCTAGTTTAGCTAGGTGACTGGCCCAGTAGTAAAACTCAAAATTAGGCAGACGAAGGCCTCCCTTATCCTTGGGTAAACATAACTTCATGAAAGCTCGTCTAGGTTGTTTGGCACCCCAAATAAATCTGTTTATTATTGAATGAATTCTTTGAAAGAAGGATTTAGGAAGCCAGACATTTAGGAGGTTCAGGGGATAGAAAATGCGTGGCAATATGTTCATTTTAATGATATTAATACACCCTCCTATAGCAAGGGGGAGGCTATCCCACCTGTTAAGATCCTTTTGGATTCTATCCAGTAAATCTTCCAGGTTAAGCTTCTTAATCGTCTCTTCATCCCTGGCCAAATAAATGCCTAGATATTTGAGATGGCTCGAGGCCCATTTCATCCCGAACTGGGAAACATTGTCTTGGAATTGGAGTGAATTGAGTGGAAATATCACCGACTTAGATAAGTTCAGCCTGTAATTAGCTGCTCTACCAAAAAAATTGACTATCCGAAGAACCTCCACTAAAGAAGTTTCAGGATTGGCCAGGTGTAAAAGGATGTCATCTGCAAAGACTGACAGGGTCAAAACTCGTTGAGAGACAACACAACCTGAAATCTTAGGTGAGGTTTTAATTTGAAGCAAAAGGGGTTCCAAATACAAATTGAATAGATAAGGGGATAATGGGCATCCCTGATGGGTACCGGAATGTAATAAGAAGCGAGACGAGTACACCCCATTACAATAGACCCTCGCCGAAGGAAACCTATATACCGCTTTTATCCAACTAATAAACCTATCTGGGAAACCCATTTTGCTTAGAGTAGCCCATAGGAACTCCCAACTAACCCGATCGAAGGTCTTCTATGCGTCTAAGGCAACTAGAGCTATGGGCAGTTGGGACTCCTGGGCTGCTCGGAAAATGTGATCCAACGTGCGTATATGGTCCATAGCTGATCTCCCCTGAACAAAGCCTACCTGCTCATCACTTAATAAGACCTGC
This sequence comes from Neoceratodus forsteri, assembly GCA_016271365.2. Classification (NCBI taxonomy): domain Eukaryota; kingdom Metazoa; phylum Chordata; order Ceratodontiformes; family Ceratodontidae; genus Neoceratodus; species Neoceratodus forsteri. The sequence goes on from CM057449.1 coordinate 745,882,370, forward strand.
CAAACCTGTTTAATCCTTAAAGAAAGAATTTTGGTTAAGATTTTAATATCATAATTAAGTAATGAAATAGGTCTATAACTGGCTGGGTCCAGGTTGGGTTTATCCGTTTTAGGAATTAAAATAATGGTAGCCTCCAGTAAGGTAGGATCTAATGATTCAGAAGAGAGAATGTAATTGAACAGCTTAAGGAGAATCGGGGCAAGCTCCTTACAAAATGTTTTATAAAAATTGGGAGGAAGGCCATCAGGCCAGGGGTTTTATCCATGGGTAAATTTTGAATGACTTTCTCAACCTCCTTCAGGCTGATAGGAGAAGAAAGCAGATCCCCTTGATGCGGATGCAGCTTCGGAAGAGGTAGTCCTTCCAGAAAGGCTTTTGTGTCTGCCACAGATGTTGAGGAAGCCTTACTACAATATAAGTCTTTATAAAAATCTTTGAAAACCTTCGCTATCTCCCTAGGTGTAGTTTTAATTGACCTGTCACTCGCCCTTAAAGCAGGGATTAACCTGGAGCTTTCCACCTCTCTTAATCTGAGAGCCAGTAACCTCCCGGGTTTCTCTCCCTGGTCAAGGTAACGCACTTTAGACTTTAGAATAGCATATTCCGCTTTATCTCTGATCAGGTCTTCATATTCATTCCTAAGCTTGCATAGCTTTTCTAAATCCCCCTGAGAGTTAGAGGAGGAGATAGTCCTTTCCACTTGTTTAATCTTGTTAGCCAAAAAATTAACTTTCTCCTCCCTCGACCTCTTCCTCTGAGTGGCTATTTTAATGAGTTCACCTCTGAGGAAACATTTAAGTGCACACCAAACTAAATCTTCTCTGGAGACTGAACCCTGATTAATTTCAAGAAAATTTGAAATCGTATCTTTAAGATGAGTGATAGTACTTTCATCCTTTAGAAGCTGCGTATTGAGCTTCCAAGAGGTATCTCTCTGTCCGGGGGGGTTGGGAGAAAATCTTATCCATACCATAGCATGGTCCGAGATGACAATCGGTTCAATACCAGTCAAGGAAATATTAACCAAGAGCACAGTGCTCACCAGGAAATATTCTAATCTGGACCAAGACTTATGTATGGACGAATAATATGTGTAACTACGGTTAGAGGGGTTCAAAATTCTCCAAGGGTCACTCAGACCCAGCAGATTACAGAAGTCCTGAAGGGCCAATTGGGCAGTTGTAGGGGACTTAATGGTCTTGAAGGTCCTGTCAAGGACCTGCGAAGGGGTGATGTTCCAATCCCCACCCAAGATGAATACAGTTGGAAGAAATTCACTTAATCTAACTGATAACTGCATAAGAAAAGTAGGGTCTCCGCCAACTGGGCCATATATGGCCCCTAAAACCATCTCTTGATTGTTGAACAATCCTTTGGCTAATACAAATCTACCTTCCGGTCCTGAATACATTTCTAGAGACAAATGGCACATTACGTTTATCATGATAGTCACACCCCTGCTGTTTTAGAACCTTCAGCAGTAAAACCTGGGAAAATCCTTGGCATTTTAATAGTTTAGCTTCAGAAATTAGAATGTGGGTTTCTTGTAGAAATAAAATGTCCACTCCTCTAAGAGCAGTTTAATAAAATCTGCCTCTTTTAGATACTTCTCTGATACCCTGACGTTCCAGGAAGCACACTTAATATGCCCCAAAGCCATTGAACAGCAAAATATAAAGGTATAACAAACAGTAAATACCCCTGGCATTATGAGCCAACCCTCTACTTAGTGGCACCTTCCACTCACCCCTCCCACCCCCATACCCTCCCAACTGAACACTCCAAGCATAACCAGAAGGTGTATCCAGCCACATAGTTGAGGTTGCATAACCCTCAGCTAGAAACCGAAACAGGAAAAAGATTGGGTTGGGAAAACCATTGAAAACATTACTAATATGGCCCCTTCCCGCTCCCCCCCAATAATTTATGCAACCTACCCTCCCAATTTCACCCCAAACTATTTACAAATAATCCCAAGAATGACCAGAAACAGAGAAACACCCAACTATAACATACAAGTGGGTTCCCCCTCAAGGATACCTTGGCCTGCAGTAGACCTCTTTAGATATAGAGCCTTGGCTGAGCCATAGAACCCCTCTTGAATTGGAGCTGGATCTGCAGAGAGATAGCGTAACCGTCCCTGCCAGAATGCTTCCAAGGTACCCCAAACACCCAACTAAGGCCGAGAGACAGATTCTCCCAGAGCCTCACTCCCTGTCGAGCCCTCCCCCCACCAACCCAACAATAAACTTGTGCTGTATTCGCACCTTTCAACTCTGAAACATCTAATCGTTGGACCAAAAGTTTAAAACAAGAGGATTGGCTACCTGTAAGGGCTTACCTCTGTATTCCCCCAAACCTTCACGATCCTGTTACAATGATGCGAGGGGAAATTCCTGGAATGCACCAGCCCCGACTCCCTGAATGTAGCCCAGAGATTGAGTGGAGGTTTAAGGACAAATCCTTGCATCTTCAAATTGGAAAACATCGAAGGAAGTTCCGTAGGAAGAGCGCAGAGCAGACCCAAACTGTCCACCGCAAGTGTGACTCCTGAAACCACTCCCCAACTAGTTCCTCTACCCCAGTGAAGACGCTCTACCATGGCCTGGAATCACTAGGCCATACAGGCCTCCAGGCCTACAAACTCGCCTCCCACTACCACACTACCTCTACGCCCCCCCCCAAGGAAAGCAAGGTAAGCCTTCATAGTAGCTACCTAAAGGAGGTATCCGATTCGAGGAAGAACTAAATTGAACAGATTAAGGCACAACAGCAGCCTATAACAAAGTCTGTTAGACTTGAAATAATCAGTCTCCTTTGAAGAGGTTCGGGAGCCTCGTGGCGAGGTCAGGTAGAGCTTGATCCGGGTTGTCGTAGGCATGCCAGGCGCCGTCTAGAGATACTAGTAACTTTGCCGGGTAGTTCATTCTAAATTTAATTCAACTGCAATTAGTTTCCTCACAATGGGGTGAAAGGCTGTTCTCTTTTAGCGGGTCTCATATGGAAGGTCCTGGTGATTCGGATTTTGTTTTAGGCCCACTGGATTGACTCTAATTCTTTAACTTTCAACAGCACATGTTGCTTCTCAATGTAACTAGGAACCTGATAATGATCGGTCGGGGGGCACCAGGCGAGGTTTAGGCCTTAAAGATCTATGTGCCTTTCGATGTGGTATTGCTGATTAATAGGCTGAAGGCCAATAATTTTGTTGAGAAGCTGTTGTACAAATCTGATGGTGTCCCCACCTTCCTCCGACTCAGGCAAGCCAAGAATTAAAATATTGTTCCTCCTGCTTCTGCCCTCTAAGTCTTCAGTCTTCATCTGTAATTTCTGAATTTGTTGCCTTAGTTTGACTAATTCTGGGTCGGTCTTGCTTTTCCAGTTTTCCAGGGAGGATGTTCTTGCCTCCGTATCCCCCACCCTCCTTGACAAAGCAGTGAAGTCGCTTCTTATTGATTTGATTTCGCTGGATATTTCCTGGAGCGTTTCCCTAAAGGGCAGGAGCTCCTGAAGAAATCGATCCTCAGTTAGCAGGTTACTGTGTGAAGCAGGGGATGTTTGTTTTGATAACTGCCCCGAATTGGTATTTCTGGCTTTCTTGGTGTTTTTCTCCGGCGACGAGGGTGGAGTATGCTTTACTCCGGCTGTCTTCATGTCCGAGTCCATTGCCCGCCGCCGTTAAATGTTCTTTTCACTGGAGAATTTTGGGTCTAGGAGTGTCACAGACGGTCAGCGTCGCCCCAACAAATAAAATCTTTAAGAAAAATGCAGTGAGACAGAAAAATAAAACGATTTAAAAGGGTGGTGGGTGGGAGCTCAAGAGAGAGCAGCTACCAGTCACTCTGCATCACGTGACCATGCTGTGAATCTATTTCTTGAGTTATTTTCTCTCTGCAGTTTTGGAACACATTGGTGTCATGCTGTGGGAGCTGTTTCATCTTGTACCATGGGCAGACTAGGTGGGTCGTAGGCCCTTATCTGCCGTCAACATCTATGTATCTATGAATGGGTGAGGGGGCAGTATCTGTTGTCTCTGTTTTTCCCCAGATTGAATCTATTTCTTGAGTTATTTTCTCTCTGCAGTTTTGGAACACATTGGTGTCATGCTGTGGGAGCTTTTTCATCTTGTACCATGGGTCTAGTACTTTTGCTATAATATAATGTTATGCCTCCAGCATTTCAATGAGTTTCTCATCATCTCTGACTTTTTTAATAATCCAATGGACTATGTCTTTTTTTCTGGATGGCAAGTCCCTGTCAGTGGCATGAGATTCTCCCATCTTAAAGTGGCTTTCTGGAACTTTCAAGTTATCCCTGATTGTATTTAGCTGAAATCTAAAAATCTTAATCAATGGGATTATTTGCCTGAGTGTGGCACTGTTAGTTTAGTTTATTTATTTATATAACGCACTTTCTTAATTGCAATTCAAGGCACGGCACAAGTGAGAATACATAAAACAGTTAAATGATATAATAATATAAAAAATAAACAGATAATAGCATTTTGAATAGGTAACATTCACTGTTATTTACTTGGTTAATTCACTGAAGCAAAAGCTTCTGTAAAAAGAAATGTATTTAACTCCCTCTTGAAGGCATTTACTGATGGGACCTCTCTGATGGTTTGAGGAAGTGAATTTCACAGGGTTCGTGCCGCGAAATAAAATGCTCGGGCACCAGAAGATTTCAAACATACCCTGGGAATCACAAGGAGTTCCTCATCAGTTGACCAGAGGGGACAGGAGGGGCAATAGGGCCGTAGAAGGTCTTGCAGATATCCAGGCCTCAGTCCATGAAGGGCCTTATACTGTAGGTGAGCAAACCGACCTTGAAGACGATCCGCCACCTAAATAGCAGCCAGTGCAGAGAGCGGAGCACAGGTGTAATATGACAAGACCTCGAAGGGCTCTTCAACAACTTGGCCACCATATTCTGCACTAGCTGCAGGTGGCAGAGCTCACCTCCAGATAGCCTCGGGTAAAGAGCATTGCAGTAGTCGAGCTGGAAGGTCACAAAGGCATGCACCAGTGATGGTAGATCACCTGAGGGAATCAGGTGTCTAATCCTAGTGATGTTGCAAAGTTGGCAAATCGCACTCTGGATCACAGCTGACACCTGAGATTTAAGCGTCAAGCCTCAGTCCAACACAACACCAAGATTTTTCACCTTAGGTGAGGTTAGCAACTGGGAGTCCCCTACCCTAAGACTGGATACCTGACCAGATTGCACCCCCACCCTCGGGTGGTTAGGTTCCACCACCAGTACCTCTGTCTTGTCTGGATTCAGCCTCAGCCAGTTGACTCTCAACCAGTTCTGTATCTCAGAAAGGCACTGATTGAAACTCGAGACAGCATCCTGCTGTTCAGGCACAAAGGACAAGTACAGCTGAGTATCATCTGCATAACAGTGAAAACTCAGCTCGTACCGCCTTATAATGTCCCCTAGTGGTAGCATATACACCGTGAACAACATGGGTGCCAAGATGGAGCCCTGCGGGACCCCACATGTCAGGGGCAGTGGTGCAGATGAAAAGGTACCAAGCACCACCCTTTGAATCCTGCCAGTGAGGAATGAATAGAATCAATTGAGGACTGCCCCCCTAAGCCCATAACAAACCCGTAGGTGCTCCAACAGCACCCCATGGTCCATGGTGTCAAATGCTGTCAAGAGATCAAGAAATATAAGGATGGAACACGTTCCTCGATCTCTTGCCACCAGAAGATCATTAAGCACCTGAACCAGGGCAGTCTTGGTACTATGCCTTTTTCTGAAACCCAACTGGAGAGGATTGTAGATGTCATGAGTTGACAAATGGTCATCTAGTTGAAGAGCCACCACCTTCTCAATAAACTTTCCCACAATGGGAAGGTTAGAGACTTTTCTATAATTGGCTAGGATTTCTGGGTCCACTGATGGTTTATTTAAGAGGGATCTCACCATCGCCTCCTTCAAGGGCTCTGGGAAGACCCCCCCCCATGCTAGAGAACACCACACTATCCCAGACAAAACCTGACCGATGGAGTCAATGCACCCTACAAGAAGGTGTGTTGGACCTGGATCCAGACCACAATAGGTGGGTCTCAACTCCCAGATGACTTTCAAGACATCCGCATCTGTCAACTGACCGAAATCTGACCAGACAGAAAGAGTGCCCATGACCCGCAGCTCACTACTGCAAGATCCCAAAGAGGACGCTGACTGAAACCCCGATCTGAGGAGGCAATCTTATCAGCAAGAAACAGAGCAAACTCATCACACTTTGTGAAAAAACTCCCACAGACTGAAGACAGGCAGGATTACATTATCTGTCAATAGTTCAAAGGAGCTGAGCTGATCTGTTTATTGCTGCAGCAATCTCCTTGGACAGAAACTCTGCCTTCTTACAGGAGATTGATGATTGATAGTCCCTGTAAGGAGGTGTGGCTTGAGCACTGGCATAATGGCTGCCTAAACTGTTTGCTCTGTCCTTACCTGGATGATATCCGTGGCTCACAGATGTGATCAGGGACTAAATTGCCTCAATATTATCGGGGGAGGACCTGACGCACCCTCGCCACTTGCCAGGCACCACTTTTGATCGATCTGACTTGCTACAGTGAAACATGCCAGCACTCAGAATATCGGCGTGCTGAGCATAACAGGCCACTCGGGTCACAGCCTGCACTTCCCACATAATACCAACAGTTGAACGGGTCAAGCCTTCTACCGGACCTAACCGCAGGTGTCCCTTATCAATTAAACCAGACAGACAGAAAACTTCCACCTACTGCCAAAAGGATTCAGCCCTTTTCGGGTCACCCTGCACACTCCTGCAGCTGAAGGCCAGAAGGATGGCTGCCTCCTCATCTCCCCCCCCCCTTCCAATGCCCAGGGGGATTCCCAAGGACCCACAGGCCAGTAAACCCCGGTTGCAGACTCTTTGTCTCATATTACAAAAATGTTGGAAGCCCTCCTAGTCAGAGTGGATGGCATAAGCATTAGATTAACGGGTAATGTGGCTGATGTCCGCTGGCTACAAGATAAGTTCAATGTGGACGAATAACAGGCGGAGGAAATGGAGAGGCAACAAGACCTAGTCCGGCAATGCCTACACGACCACGAGGAAAAGTTGGCTAGGCTCTTGGATGGACCAGTCCCACTACAGATGTGTCCCCCAGGGCTCGATCATATGGAAATAAGGATATCCCTGCCTACAGCCCCATGGTGAATGACTCTCCTGAGATGGGGCAGATACCGCCTACACCAACCAGCAAGACAGAAAAGGCCCACCAAGTTTCCCAGCCAAGGCTGAAATCCCAGAGCCGCCACCGACAGGGACACCACCAGCTTTCCATCTCTCCTCCTGCAAAGCTCCTCAGAGACAATTCCTCCAGTGATGAAAAGCAAGCTGAGCCCATAGGGCACATGGCTGAAATGATGGACACTAATGCCCCTTTGTACTGGGCCGCTGAACCATTGGACCTGTCGGAGGTCCCTGAGGAACAATAATCGCTGGTTAAACCGGGTCTGAAATCCTTTTCTGCGGTAGTGGCTGATGGCCCACTACCGCAAAGAGAAGTAGGAGGCTATTCCAGCAGCTTTGATGTGCCAGGAAAGGAGGGCTGACTGAGAGTCATTCCTCAGCAGCACAAAGATACCTTCAACCAAGGAGAAGCTGTGGACTTTTCCTGTAGAATTATATTTTGCTCTTGACTAATTTGACCATAAGCTACCCACTTTTGCCCCCCAGTATTGGGGATTCGTATGGGGAGACCATAGGGCCCGGGGGACTACAATGCTCTGCTGACCCCTGGTCTAGACAGCCCCCCCTTTTTAATAAACCTTACCGGGGGTTACTTGAAGGCCGCTTCATCTTTGGGTGTCTCGCACCTTGAACCCCACCACACAGGGAGCTAGTGTGCAAGACAAATTAGGGTCACCCCTTTATTGTGATGGGCCCCCTAGAGGTGAGGCTGGATTCATGAGCCCCCACAGAACCCTGCTCACAGACAGGAACTTATATGGACACCAAGGAGTTATACTCCACCACTCTAACCCCTCATCTCCCTCGCCACACCCATAGGGGTGCATTCAGATGGTCCCCCTCCTCCCGGGTCACCTCCTACTGGTCCGGCCAGCATATACACCAGCTTTTGGATTATGGGGAAAGTTCCTCAAGAGGACCCGAATAGAATTCACTTATTTGGTATTTTACTGTGAAGCTGGCTGAGTTCTTAATGCATGTTTATTACTTTTTTAAGGTTATTGAACTACTGTTACATAGGCATGTTTTTCTTAAATCTTACTTAGGCTACTGGTTCTCGCAAGCTGCTAAGAGGCGGGTCCCCCTCCTCTCACTCTACCGGGCCCTTCCCCTGGATCCCAAAGCTTAGGGATCTTTCCTTCCCCTCTTTCCCTGGATCACCTATTAGTGGTGACTTGTCCAGGGCAGGATGGGCTGTCGTCTACGGTTGACCTATCCATCACCTTGCCTGGGTGTGTGAGCCAACGTAGCTGGGGCCTCAGCTATTGTGGGAACCCCTTACGTGCCTATCTCCACACCTTTAGCGTAATCACATTTACTGTACTGACGGATCTACCACCCTGACTGAGACTATAGAAGTCTGTATTTTTGCCTAGTTGCATTGGGTGACCAGACCCTCTTTGTATCTCTCACTACCCCCCCTTGTTATTGGGGGAGCGGCTAAGGCATCATCACCTACCCTTCTTTCTAGACCATTGTAATTTCTTTGCCCCTTGTGCTTAGCCTTCCGGTAGCACAAGCTACCCCAAACAAGAACCACAGGGGCCTTCAAAAGGTTAAAGCTAGGTGAGAGAGGGTTTTTCTGTTGTTTACTTTAGCCTGTTTCTTATTGTTCTAGTATACGTCATAAAGTTTGTTTTGTTATCCATCTTATTCTCAGGACATCAGTGCACCCAGCACCAAGAAAACATCATATACAAGAGTAGCATCCTTTTACACATCCCATTTCCCACTGACTCTGAGGAGTGTATACCTCCAGAGCCTGCCCAGAGTCAGGTGACCATTGGCCCCACTCAAATTGGTTGCTAGAGGTAAGTGGAATTTGGTTACTGTAGTAGAGAGCCATGTCAGACAACACTAAGCATGGGTGGAGGTGTGTTTCCTGGAATATCAAGGGACTTAATCATCCGGTTAAGAGAACTATGGTACTCAATATCTCCGAATGATGGGTGCAGGCGTTGCCCTCCTCCAGGAAACTCACCTCACTGCCAGGACAGTACAATGGCTCAAAAGATTATGGATGGGAAGGGTTCTAGTGAGCTCTGCCTCCTCCAAATCAAAAGGTGTAGCCATTCTGCTCCATAAAGCTTGCCCATGGGTCGAGGAAGCGATCAAGATGAACAGGGCTGATGGATTGCAGCACACTTCATGTACCCAGGAGGGAGAGTTATAGCTGTGAATATATACAGACCCAACTCAAACTCAGTGGAGTTTCTCGCGGAAAATAGTCAGGCACTCACCTCCCTTGCCGCAGGGCAACAAAACATACCAATTGTAATAGGGAGAGATTTTAATCTGGCACCCGATCTTTTCTTGGATAAGTCCCATCCCACCCCCCAGGCTCATCCCAAGGGCAGCGCTGCCTGCAGGAGCTAATTGAAGAATGAGGGCTGATGGACCTCTGGAGAAGGGATAATCCCATGGGAAGGGACTTTACATTCTTTTCTGCTGTACACAATACCCATAGCTGTATTGATTACTGGCTGGAGAATCAGGAGGTGGCGCAAGGTATAGTGACAGCAGAATTGGCAACATGCTGATCTCGGACCATGCTCCGATCACTTGCAGCTCTCTTCCCCCTGGACAAGGCACATCCTTTCCATGGTGAAAATGCAACCCTCTACTCTTCCAGGACAAGGAATTCTGCTCCATAATCGTGGAAGAGGCGAAGGCCTATTTCCTTAACAACTCTGGCGGGGAAATGGGAACTGGTACTGTCTGGGAGGCCTTTAAGGTGGTGCTACAAGGGCGTATAATTCCCTACATGGCAGCAAAGAATAAGGCCTGCTGGGAGGAGATCACCAAGTTGCAAATGGAACTATCTGCCTTGGAGTCGAGGTTTAAGTCCTCCCCCCCCCCGGCAGGCAGTGCCCTCTTGACCTCCATATGTGGGTTCAAATACTGAATCAACAGCCTACTACAGCATAAGTTGAGTTGCAACTCCTTAGCACTAAACACAAGTTCTGGGAATGGGAAGAATTGCTTGCCTACCGCCTTAGGAAGCAGTGGGCCGCATCTAGGACACATGTACATCGGGACCCCACGGGGAAGGTGGACTCCGATCCTAAAAGTATAATTGAAGTCATGCACCTTTTTTAACAGTCCCTATACCAGTCCAAAACTCTCTTGGATGACTCAATCATGTCAAAAGAGCTAGACGACTTCTGTGGCTCTGCTCATACCCCCTGACTCTCTCCAGAGCTAGCCCAATGGTTATACAATCCCATTACCATGGCAAAGCTACGCACTGCCCTGTCCCAACTAACTAAGGGTAAGGTGCCTGGGTCAGGTGGGATGATGGTAGAGCTCTAGCAACTTATCCAGGAGGAAATCTCAACACCACTCCCTCAAGCTCTACAGGAAGCTCATAGTAGGGGCTCTCTCCCCCAACTATGAAAGAAGCACTGATTACTCTGCTTCCAAAGAAGTCATCAGATCCCCTTGATTGTGCCAATTTTTGCCCCATCTCATTGCTGTCTGTAGACATTAAGATAGTGGCAAAGGTGCTAGCCAATAGGATGGTGTATATACTACCCTCCCTGATTTATCCGTCACAGGCAGGATTTTCCAAACGGAAGTCTGGGGCAGATAATTTAAGGCTGGTACTAAACCTTAAATGGTTGGCGTTGCAATCACCTCTGCCTATGGCAGCCTTGGCTATAGACTTCTCTAAGGCTTTTGACTCTGTGGAATGGAACTACCTTCATGGAGTCTTAATTCTATATGGTTTTGGCCCTTATTTTCGAGGGTGAATATCCGCTCTGTACAGCTCACGTTCTGCCAAGAACATAAACCAACATAAATGTCTTAGCTCACTTTCACCATTAGAGAGGCACTCACCAGGGTTGCCCCATCTCCCCCCTGCTATTTCTTCTTGCCTTGGATCCGCTAGCGAGGAAACTCATGGCCTCCATGGACATTTCAGGGATCCAGGTAGGAGAACAAACATACCTGTTTAATCCATATGCAGATGACCTCCTCCTTACCGTATCCAACCCAAGGCAATCTCTACCCAAAACCCTGGAAATACTCCAGCACATTGCAAGACTATCTGGGCTCCTGGTGAACCAAAAGAAGACAACCCTCTCTCCCTTAAACCTGGCCTGTCCTAAGGACTGTCTCCAGGGTACAGATATTTCTTGGGCCCCTCAGGGCTTTCCCTATCTAAGGGTAAATGTTACTACCAGATGGACAGAGTTGGAAACTTCCAACTTCACTCCTTTACTGGCTTCATTAACGGCTGAAATTGGTCACTGGCACAAAGTAAACCTTTCTCTTAAAGGCAGGATCGAGGCGGTGTGGATGTTCATCCTTCCAAGGGTTTCTTACCTCTTCCACAACCTCCCCATCCTCCTATCCCCAAAGCTATTCCAATCCTTGGACAAATTAGTTCTCCTCCCTGTTATGGGAAGGTAAAGCAACTGGCTGGAGTAGGACCAAATTGCAGGCCCATTGGTCCAGAGGTCCAACACCCCCTCCTACTCCAACACCCATTATTGCCCCTCCTTCTGGGCCCATGCCAATGCTGGCTCCTATGTCTGTACCTGCCATTAGTCACGACTCTTACTGAAGGTTGAGAATCTTCTCCGGCACCCTCCCCTCCCCCCAAAGGGAGGATGATTGGGAGACCTGTATAGATTGTGTTGCCCCTTTGGTACCTGAATGACAGTGTGCGGAGACTGAGAAATGGAAAAGGATCATAGAAAGTTTGAGGGGTCCCGCCCTAGAGGCCATTAAATTTCTGAGGTCCACAAACCCTGATGCATCTGCCCAGAAGTACCTATCTGCACTCGAAGGCAATTTTGGGAGCATTGAGTCGGGGATAACTTGATGTGGAAATTTCAAGGTACAAAACAACGGCCAGGGGAAAGTTTGTCTGCATATGTTACTCCTCTGGAAAGAACGTTGCAGAAGGCTTACCGAAAAGGTGGGGTAGCCGCCAGTGACTTAAACCATGTGAGGTTGGGGCACATACAGCAACATGCGAAGCATTCTAAATTGCAGCTCATTCAATTAAGGTTCCCAGATAGAAGGGGTAACCTACCGGACTATTGTGATTTGATAAAAGAACTCTGGGAGGTTGAAGATGAAGAGGGGGATTGTAATTCTAGAGTAAGCAAAGCCCAAGTGATCACAGCATCAGAAGGCCCTTCCTAAGTGGGGACCAATGAGGATGTCCCGCCATGGGATGAACTTGCTGAGAGAGTTCAGGGAAACAAAAAACAGTCTCTTTATGAAGGCCACTCCTGCAAGTACGGGCACCGACCCTTATCCAACTGCATCTGCTATGGGGGTTGGGGTGTCCACCCAGGCATCTCCTGCTGACAGCAGCTTGAAACTCGATGTCTTGACTATGGAAGTAAGTGAATTGACAAGATGTCTCCAAATGCTCACCACACATCAGAAAGAGACGGCACCAAGGTTTTCAGTTGGTAGTACCACCGCCCCAGCTCCCAGTGTGATGCCTCGGCCACCACAAATCCCAGAAAACATATTTTGCCATAATTGTGGGAAGGATGGGCACATGAAGCGAGAATGCTGGTCCACAAAAGACCTAGATAAAGTTGTATATAGGCTTCAGGGTGAGTTTCAGAGAATGAATCAGTGGTCAAGGAGTGCCCAAAATGACCGCAGTGAGGGTTCAAGAAGTAGTAACTCAAATCCCTATGTGGCTAAATCATCTGTCCAGGCCCCTGCTTCTGTCTCTCCAGACTGGTCCAAAATGGTGGGCTCTTCAATGGAGACTACTGTGGCTGTGAATGGTATTCCTACTTGGGCTGTGCTGGACAGTGGGTCACAAGTGACCATTGTATTTAAGGACTGGTATGACAAACACTTATCTGCTGTGCCCTTATAATCCCTGGAAGGCCTACATGTGTGGGGGCTGAGCGACAAGTCTTATCCCTACCTAGGATATGTCCGCTTCTGGTTGTCATTTCCTGCAGCTGCAACTGGTGTGGAGAAGCAAGTTGAGACACTGGCCTTAGTGTGTCCCCCTACTGGACTATATGGTGGGGTTCCTCTGTTAATTGGGACCAACGCCCATATGTTTGGGAGACTGGCATAACTCTGTCACGAGAAACAAGGGCGATGGACTGGGAGGGCCCTAAGAATTCCCGCTCTGATCAAGAGGGCCTAGGATTTGCAATAGAACCCCAAGGGAGTGGACCAGGATGAACCGGTAGGGGTCATGTGGAAGAAAGATCCCGATTCAATGGTACTGGCCCCTAATGCCCAGTGTACCATTCAAGGGGAGGTCCGCCTCCGCAAAGATGCCAAGAACAAAATACTGATGTTGGACGTGCCAGGCGATGGCAAATTGCCAGAAGGATTATTGGTTAAGCCCAGCATCTTGCCAGCTCGTGCTCATGCCTATGCATGACGAGTGATGGTCCAGATTCGTAATGTGTCAGATCGGGAGATCCAGGTGAACAGAGGATGCACCCTAGCTATGGTACACTGCGCAGACACTGCAGTGTTGCCCAGCAACAAGCACTCTGGCAAGACAGATAGAGTGACTCCCGACTTCTTTGATTTTGGTGACTCCCCGTTGCCAGCTGAATGGAAGACTAGAATTAGCCAGAAACTTGCCTAGAGAGATCAAGTGTTTTTGTTGAAGAAATGGGACATGGGATAAGAGCATCACATACGTCTGCATGATAAACGGCCATTTCGAGAGAGGTCTCGATGCCTAGCCCCTGCAGACATAGACAATGTGAGAAGACACTTGCAGGAAATGTTCGCGGCTGGTGTGATACAAGAATCCAGGAGCCCATATGCTTCTCCCATTGTGGTTGTGCATAAGAAGAATGGCTCTGTGAGAATGTGTGTTGATTATCGAACCCTCAACAGGCAGACTATCTCTGATCAACATACCATGCTCCATATATAAGATACTCTGGATTGTTTGAATGGGAGCAAATGGTTCTCGGTGTTGGATCTTCGCAGTGGATATTACCAGATTCCGATGGCTCTGGAGGACCATGAGAAGACAGCCTTCATCTGTCCTTTGGGGTTCTATGAATTCTTGAGAATGCCACAGGGGATATCGGGCGCCCCAGCCACCTTCCAGCGACTGATGGAACGAGTGGTGGGAGACATGAATTTGCTGGAATGCCTGGTGTACTTGGACAATGTCATTGTGTTTGGGAGCTCCCTAGAGGAACATGAGAGTCAACTGTTCAAAGTACTAGACCGAATGGAAGATTTCGGCCTCAAGCTGTCCATTGACAAGTGCCAGTTTTTCCAAACCTCTGTGAAGCATGTGGGGCACATAGTGTCTACAGAGGGGATAGAGACTGATCCTAGTAAAGTTGAAGCCTTGACTACTTGGCCCCAGCCCCACAATTTGAAAGAACTGCAACATTTCGTGGGATTCTGCGGCTACTACCGCTGGTTCATAAAGGACTATTCCAAAGTGATTTGGCCGCTCTTGAATCTTACCCAGGGTTACCCTCCTACCAATCGAAAATACAAAAAAGGGGTCGTCAAAGAACCAGACAAAGCATATTTCCACCCAGGTGAACTTTTTGGGTCCCGTTGGATGCCTGACTGTGAAGCCAGCTTTCCACAAAGTCATATACCAGCTCACCCATGCCCCCATCCTCGCTTATGCTGATCCCACCAAATCCTATGTGCTGCATACTGACGCCATTCTGCAGGGTCTAGGAGCTGTACCGTATCAAGACCATGACGATGGTTTGAGACCAGTGGCATTCGCCAGTAGGAGCTTGACCCCATCAGAGCGAAACTACCCTGTGCACAAGTTGGAGTTCCTTGCATTAAAATGGGCTATTGTCGACCAGTTT
This sequence comes from Neoceratodus forsteri, assembly GCA_016271365.2. NCBI lineage: Eukaryota > Metazoa > Chordata > Ceratodontiformes > Ceratodontidae > Neoceratodus > Neoceratodus forsteri. Next base: position 745,897,421 of record CM057449.1, read on the forward strand.
CATGATTACCTCTATGGGGCAAAAATATTGGTGAGGACTGACAATAACCCGTTGACCTATGTACAGACTTCAGCTAAGTTAGATGCCATGGGGCACCGGTGACTTTCTGCATTGTCAGCATATGATTATGCTGTTGAATACAGACCAGGCCTGAACCATATTGATGCTGACACCCCATCTCAGAGGCCCATTTCCAAGAGCGACTGGGTCAGGCTGTCTGAACCTGACATCCGAGCATTGTGCCAAAAGTTTGATAGAAATGGACAGATGTCTACAGACACAGCGGACTGCTTAGCAGATTGCTTGGGCCCCTCTGACACCTGCATACCGGCTGCGTATTGCTACTTTTCTGCTCTAGATATTAGTGCACTACCTCAGTTTGACAATGACAACATTCAATGGGCTCAATCCTGAGATTCTATGATTCAGCCAGCGCTTGATGCCCTTCATGCAGGAAAAGATGTGTCCAAGTTGCGTTCCTCTGATCTGCAAACCACTTTGTTGTTTAAAGAAGGCCCCAGGTTGAAGCTGCTTAATCAGTTGTTGTATAGAGAGACAGTAGATCGGGGTGGCCAAATAGACAAGCAACAATTGGTCCTGCCCACAGCCTTCAAAGATTTGGTACTGAGGTCCCTCCACAATCATATGGGCCACCTCGGTGTTGACCTGACCCTTGACCTAGTACAATCTCGATTCTACTGGCCTAAGATGGGGGCCAATGTTGAGCACCATGTAAGGATTTGTGGTCGCTGCCTGCAGAGAAAAGCCCTGCCTCAGAGGGCTGCCCCCCTTGTCAACATTACTACCAGCACCCAATAGAACTAGTCTGCATAGACTTCTTGAGTTTAGAGCCTGATCAGCCGAAACATTGGCAATGTGTTAGTGGTTACGGACCATTTCACATGGTATGCACAAGCTTTTCCCACCAAAGATCAAAAAGGATCTACCGTGGCCAAGGTGCTAGTGGAAAATTTCTTCATTCACTATGATGCCCCCCAGTGAATTCACTCTGATCAGGGCCGGGACTTTGAGAGTCGGCTAATCAAAGAAATGCTCTCTCTATGGGGGGTGCGAAAGTCAAGAACCACCCCTTATCAAACGCAGGGGGACCCTCAGCTAGAACGCTTTAACCACACCCTGCTAGACATGCTAGGCACCCTCCACCCAAAAGATAAGCATAAATGGAGCCAGCAGATTAGCACCTTGGTACATGCATACAATTGCATGAAGAATGATTTATTTATTTATTTAGTTTTTGTTTGCTGGGTTAGGTGCGCTAGCCAAAGTTGACTATTTTCAGGCACGACCCGGGAGAATACATACTTAAAATGAGATGAGATTATACAAGACATAGTATATAGTACAGGTAGGTTAGAATACAAATCAAGTCAGACAGTACTCGAGATACTACATATAGCTATGCAGAGATGACAAAAGTGACATTAGTACATGCAAATAATTGAAACTGGGCTAAGTGGCAGCTATAAAGATATTTTATAGCAAAGCTTGTTTAGAAGTGCAGCAGTGTCTTGGGCGAAATAGGGTGGTTAGCTGTGAGGCATTAAGTGGGATCAAAGCATGTGCAGGGGTCCCGGGACAGGTGGCGATATAGTTCTTTTTTGAAGATTGGGTGGGAGTTAGCCTGCCTCAGAGCAGGAGGGAAGGAGTTCCAGATGGCTGGGGTGGTGCAGTGAAATGCTCTAGAGCCTTTTGAAGTAAGACACCTGGGTATGGTGAGTAGAAATTTGTTTGCAGGTAGTCCAGTGGGCAGGTGTCTGTGGTACAAGTAGAGCTGCAAGGGAGGAGGGGGTTTGGTTATGGATTACAGAGTCTGTGAGGGTCCCTAGGGAATATAGTCGGTAGGCAGTTGGGGAGCACCAGTCTAGGTCACTATACAGTGTGCAGTGGTGCTTGAGGCGATGGGAAGAGGAGGCATACCGACATATGTTGTTATACGCGACATCCCATTTATGGAGAGCAGTCTTATGGGCATTAGCAAAAGTGGAGACACCATATGTCAGCGCTGGAAGCAGAATACCCTTGGCAATTGCCAATTTGGCAGATGGTGTTAGCAGGTGACAAGTCTTATAGGCGATTCCAAGTTTGGCATTTATTGCTTTACAGGTTGATTGGATGTGCAGACTGAAATCAAGGGATTTATCAAGGAGGACTCCCAGGTATTTGAAGGATGTGACATAGTCGATGAGAGACCCCCCCAGAGTCATGGACTAGGAGGGTCCATGATGCTACCGGGTTCTCTACCTACCACCTCATGTTCGGGAGAGAGGCCCAGCTGCCTGTTGAGGTCTGTTTTGGGGTTTCTCACGATGGGGTCTGAGCCGAAGAGTACCTGCAATATGTACAAAAACTGAAAGCTCAATTGAACCATGCCTATCAACTGGCCCAGACAATGGCCGCCAAAAGAAATCTAGCCAACAAAGAGAGACATGATAGAAAAGTAAAGGCTCAAGAGCTTAGGCCTGGAGACCATGTGTTGTTGTGAAATTTAGGATTGCATAGTAAACACAAAATTGCTGATCGATGGCACCATCTTCCCCATGTCATAGTTGGAAAGTTGGATGATTTGCCAGTGTACAAAGTGCGCCCAGAGAATGAGTCCAAAGCTGTCAAGACCATGCACCATAACCACTTGCTACCTATTGGTCAAGTTATAATTGAGGCTGAACCCACCGAGATTGATTCTCCTGGACCAGTGACTCGTGCTGCTGCAAGAAAGAAACAGAGTCAGCCTGCCCCCATGGTTGCCGATTTAAGACTTCCCCCACAGCAGGCCCAGAATGATAGTGACTGCCAGTCTAACTCGGATGACAGTGAGTGTGATAATGCCTATTATTCCTCATATGAACTGAGTCAGTTGTTTTGTGGAAATCCTATGTTGAATTATGGGGATGAAGCTGGGCCTTCTGGACGGCCTAACGCCCCGGCATCATCCATGGAGCCAATGCTCCCTGAAGGTGAAGTGCAAAGTATCACGTCTGAGGATGCTGAGTCTTTGTGCATCATGGAATTGTATGATTTGCCTGAAGGAGAGGCTGATGGTATGAGTCTTTCTGGTGACATGCCAGAACTTGAGGAACACTATGAGAGTGCTGACAACCCCCCTTCAGTGCGAGAGTGTCTTCAAAATGAGCCAAGTGTTGTAGAAACAGAGACTACAGAGCAAGGGGCTGACAGAGCTCCCAGCTTGGACACTCCCCTTCATGCAGAGGCACCCCTCACAAGTGATGAAAGCTCCAAGACCATTGCTGAAAGTACAGAGACTGTGGTTGTTCACTCCAGAAAGACTGGCCGAGCTGTCAAGCCACTAGTACGTTTCAGCTATGATTCCTAGGGGAGGCCTGTGGACTTGCCTCTTCATGTAGTTCACAAAGGTGTTTATGTTTCACCAAGCTCACTGCCCAAATTGAGCTTGACGGCCCATTCCAGGTTACTTGTTCTACCCTTTCACCATGGTGCCCCTGCCTCATCCAGCCCCAAGTTAGCTGATAGGGAAGGGCCTCCTCTTGCATTGTTTAGAGTACAAGATGTTATTACATGATTCTGTATAGTAATGTTCAATTTACCTGTGTGAAATATGCATAAGGTATTGTCAGAATGGAAATGATATAGTGGAGTACATTGAAATGTATAGTAAAGTGACAAGTTATGCCAATTAATGAATCATATAGTACTTGCATAGCATGCTAATGGTATAAATGTCTTGTATATGTTGCATTTTCAATGTTATGATGGTACAGACTTGACGCAGATGCCAAGTTTTCCCAGGCAGGGAAGGGTGTAACCCCCCTACAAATGGGGGTTCCCAAAAAGTCTTCCTTGAGCTTGTCTAAATGCTCACTGCCAGGCTGGTGTCCTGCATTTTAGCAGTTTAAATGTGATTACCAGAGCCTGTATAGCCTCTGTGTACTGTTTCCTTAAGAGCTGCTTGATTGTAGCTTAAGTAATCTGAGAGGGAGCTCTGTTGAAAGATGAAACTATTTGCTGAAAATCATTTAGAGTGATAATGATAGTGTAGTTTGTCTAACCTGCTTTCTTTGTAGCAAGGACTGTTTTGTTTGTCTCCACTATCTTGGTCCTGGACTGCAAATTGGACTAAACAGTACTGGTGGGACCTAAAATGTAGCCGGACTACAGGAGCTGTCTGAAGTCAGAATCTGTAGGAATTGTAGTTTTGAACTTTTTGCGCCTTTTTTTGCAACTGAAGGGGGGGCTCTTGCCTTGACTGACAGTCAAATCAGAAAACCAAACCTTTTGGATCTTGGGGAAGTCCCAGGCTGCTTGCAGTTTTCAGTTAGATCTAAGCTGGAAACTGAAGAGCAAAGAGCTGAAGTGATTCTGAGCAGCAGTCTTGAGTGGATTCACATGGGAGAACTGTGAAAAGGCTGAGTTTTTGGCCCGCATGTCTGTCTGTTGCTCCTGAGAGGGAGAGAAGAGAATTGTTTTGGACTAAATCCAAGTTTGTGTGACTAAAGTAAGCTACTGAAGTGGGCCAGGCTCAACCTGAAGAAGACTGAAGATTTTGCTGAATGTGATCGACCTATCAGGAGTTTCAGCTACCCCTAAGCTCCCCGTGTATGCAGAGACTTTGCGATTGTGACCGGGGAGCATTTGCCTGGTACAGTAGAGTTCCCGTACATGTAAATGTGCTATGAGCTGCTAGTGGGTGATGAGTTAGTTCCCCACTGTGTGAACTGTGTTCTGCTTGCTGGAAGCTGTGTCCAGCCCAAAACGGACTGCATCAGAATTTGTCTCCATGCGGTCTGGGCCTTGCCAGACTGGCCCAGCCAGACTACCCACTGCACAGAGAAGCCATCCACGAGAGACCTGCCTGGGGCTCAGTCCCCTCCTCCACACTTGAACAGGAACGATGCCTCTGCGATTCGTGTGGGCCCTGCTTCTCCTGGCATTCCAGATCAACCACCTGCAGTCTTGATTTTTGTCCAGCCTGTGTCCAGTCCTGGGTATCGTGAGTAAATACCAGGGTAGCTCCCTGCAACAACAGCTTAATCTGAGTGTGTCATCTGATTGTCTTGTTGTTTCGTTTCCTTTATGAACTGAGCCCTCTGGCTCTGGATTACAAATATTGTGTACTGTGCATGTTATGTTTTCCATCACAGGGTCCCAACCAGCTGCAACCCCAGGCAACAGTCCTGGCTAGCCCATCTCTTCTCCACCTGGATACCCAGAGGTGTGACTGTGTGGGGGGACTCAAAGCGCATGCATAACTGCTTGATTGATATAACCTTTAAGCTAATTAACCTGATTTTGCCCCTTCCTTGTTCAAGTCCCCTGAATAAATCAGATCTAACTTTTTCTGCATGTAATCTGACTGTGGTTCCAGTTTGTGCTCAAAGTACTGCACTGTTGCTATTTGCTGTGCATAACCTTGTTTTACAACGGGTCCCCAGGGTCAAGCCAGAGGAGCCAGCCCTGGTGGTAAGTGCAAACAGTGTGGGTACTTGTGGGGTGTACCAGGGGTATTGTGAAATTGGTTATTGTACAGTGTTCAGGCCACTAGAGGGGAAAGAGGGGGGTTGCGGTGTCCCGGAGGGCTGTGCCCAGGTTAGCTTGACCACTACCAACCCGGACCTCTGGGTGGAGGCACCCGTTTCAGAACTCAGGCCCCTTAACCTGCTACTAGCCAAGCAGGAAGGGGTAGTAGCCCTTGGGATAGCGCCACCTAGGGGTTACACTAACATGCCATAATATGATTCTGGGAGAAAATAATGCATTAGAAAGAAAAAAATCATACAGTTCAGGAGTTGGCTCCTCCCTCTGCCTATCCACAGCATAAACATGGAGGGAATGGGCTCAGCCCGATGGCGCTGAGGGTTGAGGCGCTGGACGCCACACCTCGCACCATGCCGGTGACCCAGGTTTGGGAGCGGACTCGGGTCGTCGGTGGGTTGGCCGGGGGGAGATAGGCTGGAGCGTCCAATGACAGCTCACCTTCTCCGGGGAGGGATTCGGCCGATGCCCGACACTTGCATGACCCTGAGCGGAGGCTCGAGGAACTGCAAGCTCCATTTGGGGATGGGCAGCCATTGAGCAGCATGGACATCGGCGCATACGTCATGACATCAGGGGGAGGTTACTTGTTGCTCGGGGAGGGAGAAAATGCGGAAGACAAGCCTGCCTCAGCCGGGAAGATGGGAGGACCATGGTTGTGCCCACGATTTGCCTGTGCCCGCCCAGCAGACCTCAGACCGATGAAATGTAAGTTAAGGGGTCTGAGTCCCCCGCCTCGTCCCCACCCGGGGGTAATCCATGGCTCCATGGGGCCTAGGGGTCTGCTTGGGTAGGGTTCCGGGCAGTGGGATGTCCAATTGTCCCCCCTGAAGGGTCAGAGGTGGCAGGCTGGGGAGGAGGAATAAATAGAATAAAAAAAAAAATGGAGGGAAGAGGGCCGGCTGGTTCCTAAGTAAACACAGGAATATCAGGAGCAGGTTGCAACACTGTGTGGGGTACTGAATTCTTTCTATGGTAAGCTTGTACCCTTCTTAGTTCATTATTTAATTAAGCAAAAAAAAAGGAAATGGTAATTTCTTTTATTTCATACGATTATGTTATAAACTGTGCACACTTTATTCCAAAATTCCCATTCTGTTTCAATTCATTTAGCAAACACTGCATAGTACAGACCAACCAAACAAATCATTACTGTAAGCAAGTATTTTAGCTATTGTTTCATTTTGTAATTGATTTGTTTGTGCTACTGAGACCTTTGCTTCATACAAGCTAACAGACTTTTTAAGTCAGAAGAGCTATTTATTACAAAAACAAAACTGTCCTGGAGCGTTACCAGGGGCACCCAGGTATCTCGCCTCTGAGGCCGGGAGATCAGAGAGCTGTGGGTTCGGTTCCCACATCTGGCACGTGGGTTAATATTCCTGTATTGACACTGTAGTGCAGCATGAGAGGGGTGCTGCACTTCTGAGGTGCCGTCTTTCAGATGAGACGTTAAACTGAGGTCCCATCTGCCTGGATTGGTGGTAGTTCAGGTGGATGTTAAAGATCCCATGGCACTTATCGAAAAGAGTAGGGGAATTTCCCCGGTGTCCTGGCCAAATTTCCCCCATTCACTAAAAATACCACCGACAGCTTAATCTGGTTCAATTTCAGTTGCTTAACATATGTATCCCCCCTCCCCCCGGTCGCCTCTGAAAAGGGACTTCTAGGCCCAGTGGGCTTACCGGGTCAACAAAATTCCACAAACAAACAAACAAACAAGGCTCCCAGGGACTGGGTGACCAGGCAGAGTAGTTTTAAAACCCATTCTTTGATCTTGGAGACCCAACAAGGGATCAACTTGTCTTGGATGAGTTTCCATAAGGGAGCAGCCTTGTTACATGCCCAGAATATGTGCTGTGGTGTACCTACATCAGCCTTGCAGTGAGTGCATACAGGAGTTTCTGACTTACCCATTCTATGCAGCCTATATGGTGTCAGAAACATATCGTTAAGAATCTGAAGCTGCATGAGCCAAAGCCTGTCTTGGGTAACATAAGAGTGGCAGTCCTTCCAGATTCTGTGCTAATTGGACAGTGTCTGTGGAAATAGCGAGGACCAATATCTTGGGATACCATCTACCTTCGGTAAGCCATTCCATATAAGCTAGCATAGATTTGGGAGACAGAGTGTGGGGAAGAGGCGAGGGGTAGGAGAGCTGCAAATAATTCCCCAGTCTGTGGAAGTGTAACCGGCGGGTTAAAGCACTGGGTCAGCATGTGTCTGAGTTGATACACCTTAAAAAATATTTTATGGTTGATGGCAAATTTGGACATAGTTTCTGCTACCGGAAGCCACACTGTGTTAGCCATCAGCAACTCATCCACTGCTACAGCGGCCAGCTGCAGGATCCAGTTAGAAGAGATCATCTTCCCATCTGCTTTAAAATTAGGATTCCTGACTAGAGGCTGCTTGGGATCTTTATTGTGTTTGTATTTCAGGGTACAACACAGTTGGGAATGAACTTTTACTAAGGTCCTAACCACCATCTGACATATGGTGGATGGGAGGTCCCCTACTTTGGAATGCAAGAGGGCTGCCGGTGAAATCCTATTACTCTCTATCATGTCTCTTTCAATTTTGAGCCATCTTGGCACATAAGGGAGAGTCTTTAGCTCCACTTCTGGTGTGAGCCACATCACATATTTTCTTGATTGGCTAGCCCAGTAGTAAAGCACAAAGTGGGGTAGCCTTAGGCTCCCCCAAGCACTTAGGGGCTTTTAATTTGTAATATGCTCTCCTTGGGACCTTGCCCAACCAAATAAACTCAGTGATACATGAGTCTATTTTCTTAAACCAAGTCATAGGTAGCCATTGGTTAGAAAGATTAAGAGTATAGAATCTCCGTGGAAGACCATTCATCTTAATCAAATTGATGCACCCCCATTGTGACATAGGCAGGGTCTTCCATTGCAACAAGTCTTGCTGCACCATGGTAAGAAGTGCATCCAGATTGAGTTTCTTCATTTGGACTTTGCTTCTGGACAACTGAATGCCCAAATATTTTAGCGATTTGGGGACCCATGATAACCCTGTGTTCAATATTTCACTTTTAAATGTTCTCATGTTTAGGGGCCAAACAGACGTTTTATCCATATTTATTTTGTAATTTGACAAGGAGCTCTATTCGTTATTATATACAGCACTGTGGGAAGAGATTCCTTGGGTTGTGATAAATGCAGAAGAATGTCATCCGCATATGCAGAGATCTTTTCCTCATGCCTCCCAAGGGTTATACCATGTACATTAGGGGATTCCTTTAAAGTGACTATAAGGGGTTCTAAATAGAGATTAAATAGTAGAGGGGAGAAGACACAACCTTGCCTGATTCCTGCATACAGTGAAAATGTGGAGGAGAGAACCCCATTACTGTAGATGCATGCCGTGGGATTGGCATACATGCTTGGATCCACTTAATAAACTGGGTTGGGAACCCAAACATAAGTGCTGGTCCACATGATCAAATGCTTTCTCTGCATCCAGGGATACCAACACCATGAACTGTGTTGCCTCCCTGGTTGCAGAGAAAATGTGTGCTAACTTATGGAGGTGGTCAACTCAGGACCTCCCTTTCATGAAACCAACCTGGTCAGGACCAATTAGATATAACAGGATTCTGTTAATCCTATCCACCAATAGTTTAGATAGAATTTTAACATCATAATTAAGAAGTAATATAGGCCTGTAGCTACCCACACATTTTGGGTCCCTCCTGGGCTTCGGTAATACAACTATCATCGCTTCCAAAAGCCGTTTATCCACCTGTTCAGATGTCAGGATGTGCCTGAAGAGCTCTGACAACCAGGGAACTATTTGGGGAGCAAATACTTTAAAGAAGTTGGGGAGAAGCCGTCAGGACGGGGGACCTTATCCAATGGCAGGTTGCGAATTGCATTGAGAATCTCCTTTTCCGTGAAGGGGACTAAAAGCAATTCTTTTTGAGAGTCAGATAGATTGGGAAGCAGAATTTTAGCTAAAAAGCCATCAACTCTGCTCTGTGCAGGCACCTATGACATCTGACTGTATAGACCACAGTAGTATGTCTCAAATTCTTTATAAATGTCCCTGGGGTTGGTCTTAAGAGATCCATCATCAGAGGACTTTATCACTGTGATGACTCTCGAGGTCTCCTGTTTACTTAGTCTGAGGGCAAGGAGCCTCCCTGCCTTCTCTTCCTGTTCAGTATAAGTGGCCCTGGTTTTCAATATGGCCAGCTCCGCCTTCTCACGAAGGAGATCTTTGTATTGGTCTCAAAGTTTGATTAGGGACTGATGGACCTGATCCCCTGACCTAATTGAAAGTTGTGCTTTGATGTCTCTAATTTGGGAAAGCAGGGATCGCGCTTGTTCAATCAATCAATCAATCAATCAAAATCTTTATTTAACCAGGCAGACACTGTTGAACAAGCTCATCTTCAAGGTGGACCTGGGACAAAAAATAGGTGAATACAATTTAGGTGAGATCAACGTACAATTTCAATTATGTGTACAACAAATACAATTTAGGTGAGCTCAACATATGATTTCAATTATGTGTACAACAATTGTTCGTCTCTCTTCCTCTTTCTAGTAGCAGCAAGTTTAATAAATTCTCCCCTAATATAGCATTTAAGAGCTCCCCATTCCATGTCAGGTTTACTGGTTGACCCCAAATTGTCTTCTTTAAAGCCTTCCAGACATGTATTGATATGTTTTACAACCTTGGCCTCTTTCAACATTTGATTGTTCAATTTCCAAATCTTATCAGTGGGTTGGGGGGGGAGAAAAAGTTGACAAGTCACTGCTGCATGATCTGAGATAACCCCCAATTCCACTTTGCTGTCCAGAAGTCCCCCCAGCAGAGTCTGGCTCACTGGAAAGTAATCTATATGGGGAACAGTTTCGTGGACAGCAGAACAGAATGTGTACTCCCTTGCGGATGGGTTTAGTTGCCTCCAGGGATCACATAATCCCAGATAGTCTATCAGCTCCCATAGAGCCCTCTGTGCTGGTGAAAGCCCTCCCCTTCTATCTGACTAGTCCAGATTAGAATCAAATGGAAGGTTCCATTCATCCCCTAATAAAATTGGTAGAGAGAGGATGGAAGACAACGGCACTATGAGACCTGTGAAAAAGGAGGGTGTATCAGAAGTGGGACCATAAATCAGCTCTGTGTTTCCAAGGGTACCTCTGACAATAACATATCGACCTTGCTGGTCTCTAATACAGCTGGTACATACGAACGGCACGTTCATCGATTTCAGTATAGCTACTCCCCTACTGGATGTGCTGTTTCCTGCCACAACGACTTGCCCCACGTTCTGTCTCCTTATTGAACTGGCTTCTGTTTCAGGAAAATAGGTCTCTTGAATCATAGCTATGTCACTTTTGATGTTTTGCATATGCTTAATTATTTTGTATCTTTTCACTTTTTGTCTGACCCCCTTTACGTTCCAGGAAACCACATTAAATGGGCTTGCCATAAACATTGCAATTCTCAATAATTAATCCTGAGCTGTATGTGTCGATCCCCATAAGTGAAGAATACTTTCCATGTATTTTTTGGTGCCATGCCCTCTCTCCCTCTCCATCAATTCCCTTACACCCTCCAATATACCCCCCATAGTCCCTTTCCCCCAAATCCCTCCTGAAAAACACAGAATAGAAAGAACAGCCCACATTTGAATTCACTTGTCCCAATAGTGCCCCCTGACTAGAATCGTGAACATATTGTAAAACAAAGAACATATCCAACCCTCCCTACCAACCTAAGCATCTTCATGCCCATGATGCTCGGCTGCCCAATTGCTTACCCTCCCTCCATCCACCTGACCTTAATATTAAATCATGCCCTAACATACTTTTAATGTAATAAAAAGAAATAAAGAAAAAAGGTGGAGAACCCCAACCCTTAACAGTGAAAATCTTGAACACAAACCCATTGTAAGGGAGGGAGGATTAACTCAAACCCCCCTCCTTCAACCTCGTTTGATCATTCCATCTTCTGGGCTAAAGTGTCCCGCTAACAATTCAATACATTATAGGGGATAACTCTTGCTAACACCCCCGAGTCTAATTTCCTCAGCTTCTCTCCTGCTTGGGCAGTAAAACAGGACCAGTCACTTTCAATTGTCCAAAGGTCATGCCGACCCAGTAATTCCCCAACTTATAACGTAGCCACTCATGTCCGCTTATTGATTCCACCTCAAGCCTCAAACAAGTCTGAACAGATAAGGCAAAAGGAAGAAGTAAAATAGGGAAACAAATCCCTCCCCAACACCCTTGCTTGCCTTTAACAATCAACTTGTACTAATAAACTGTGGCTGGGTTTGAACTGACAAACTTACAAAATGGTGAGAAACATCCTTTAGTCCAGTACTGAAACTTACCTGTGTTCACCGCTCCTTTTATACAGACCCCAAATTCTACAAAAGGTGCTGTGGCTGAAGTAAAACATGTGAGTCCTTCCACTAGAAAAGGCAACATTTGCTGCGAAAAATGTAGAAGCAGAAAATCGCTCCGGAAAGCATCAACCTTGTAAATTGCAGACATTCGAGTAGCCCCTAGCATTATGTATTAGGGCTAGTTCAGCACAGTTTATATCTAGCTCACAGTCCAAGTAGACATAGATTACACATTCGGCAGATATCCAGACTTATACCCCCCTTCTCAGGCCTACCTCAACGCTTGTTGAACAGTGCAGGCAGGGATTTCTTGAGCTCTTCCATAGCCGTATCTTCCTCTTCATATGATTGCCATGTGCCATTGATCAGAACATGGAGTTTGGCGGGGCATATCATTTTAAACTTTATACTGGCAGCAATACATTTAGATACAATGGGGTGAAACTGGGTGCAGCGCTGGAGTACAGATGGTAGCAGATCCTGGGTGACACAAATCTTATTCCCTTCCCACAGAATGTCTTGCACTTCTCTCATTTTGTTTAGGAAGTGTTGGCATTCTTGAAAATTTAAGAAACAGAAAATAAGAGGTCTGGGACCAGCGCCTGGTGGTGGCATGGGCCAAAGAGCTCTATGGGCATGTTCAGTGATATAGTTGGCCCCATAGGGAGAGGGCCCTGCAAACTTTGAGATTAGCTTTTGTACAAAAATCACAGTGTCAGCCCCCTCTTCCCGCTCCGGAAGACCGATCAACACAATGTTGTTTCTCCGGCTTCTCCCCTCAAGATCTTCGATCTTAGCTTCTCGCTGCTTAATTTGTTGCCTGTTATTTACGATTTGTGATTCCAGCTTGTCCATACGTTTCTCCAAGGAGGCAATGCATGCTTTGTTATCCATGGCAGGGTTTTAAAAATTTGAATAGCAGTTTTTTTCTTGGGACAATACTAACTGTACAGAAAGTATTTATATAGGTTTTCTAGAAATGTTATGTTTGTTAAACACAGTGAGGCAAGTGCTATGCATTTTCATGTTGTTTTAGAACTTTTATGAGCAAAACGCTAATCAATTTTTAGAGTTAAAGAAAACCCTGCATGGTATGTTTAGATATGTCTTCCAATGCCTCAGCGATGGATTTAACTTCTGAGGTGAGGGCTCTCAATTCCTCTTGGAAGGGCTAGAACTGTGATAAAAATCTTTCCAAGGTGAGTGGAGCTGACTCCGCGGTGGTGGCGGTAATAATAGTAGTTGAGTGGCCTCCAACCGATGACTGGGCCCTGGCTTTTTTGCTGACTTTCTCTGGTGTTGACGGCGGAGTGTGTTTAGGAGCCACCAGTTGCATTTCAGTGTCCATTTCGGGCTTCTTAGTGTGCACTTGTTTGTTAGGCAGCAGTCAGATGAGAAATGCATGGGGTTTATAGCACCTGACACTGCAAAAATGTAGTTTAATCGTTGAGTGGACGGAGCAACAGCAGAGAGCTGCTAACCGGTGAATTGTATCACGTGACTCCCCTACATTATAGTTTCCTAAAGGGCTATCATTCATCCCAAAGTCATGAACATTCATCAGATCTCTCTCTCATATGGGAAAGAGAGAGATGGAGCTTCAGCCCACCCACTCTCAAAGCTCCACCTTGGGGACCCTAAATTAATACAACTACTGAAGGTTATTTCTAACCATTCTTAATACATACTACTTCCCAGAGGTCTGACTGTGCGTGATCATTTGGGTCTGCCCCATAACGGGACATAAAGTCTGCATTTTTATTCGCAGTACCTTGCTGATGATGCACCGTAAATCTATATGGCTGCAAGGCCAGGTACCAATGCATTATTCTGGGATTCTTATCTTTCATTACATGCAACCAACAGAGGGGGTTATGGTTAATGGTTACTTCAAACTATGAGCCCCATAAACAGAATTTAAGGGCTTCAATAGCCTATTTGACTGCAAGACACTCCTTCTCAATAGCAGAGTAGTGTGTTTCTCTTTCATGTAACTTGTGGCTCAAATAAATTATAGGATGTTCTTCCCCATCTTTGACTTGCGATAGCACTGCTCCAATACCAGTGTCTGAGGCGTCTGTCTGTACCAGAAAGGATAACGAAAAATCAGGACTCCTAAGCAGGAGTGTAGCCAGAAATTTCCATTTTGTACACAGTCTCCAACAGTTACACCCCCCCAATTAAAAAATGTACTCATCCTTTCCAAATGGCACCTCCTTCCAAACAAGTCAGATTGTTGTCAGATGACTCCTCTACTCTCTAAAGAGGTTATACATGTATTGGACACTCCTCAGTGGCCTACACTAACTCAAATACTACAGATTAGAATGATAATATTAACAGAGTGGCTTATGGTTTGTGACAGGCACTCAACAAAACTGTACACAAATGTGTACAGTGAGTATGCCTGTCTACACCCTTGCTCCTAAGTATAGGTGATGAACATAGGTACACTTTTATGGTACAGAAGGCTACCACACATTCAGGGGTCCACTTTACCTTAGTGGAGTTATGCTTCTTTGTGAGGTTGGTAAGGGGTGTGGCAATTGTAGCAAAATTTAGGAAAAATCTTTGATAATAGCCTGCCAGTCCCAAAAAGGACCTCACATGGTTTTTTGTCACTGGACGGGGAAATTTAGCCACTGTATCCATTTTGCCTACCTCTGGCTTAATGTGGCCATTACCTACTACAAACCCCAAATATCTAGTTTCTTGCCTTGCTAGAGAGCATTTGAATGGGTTTATGGTAAGGCCTGCAGTGGTTATGGCTTCCAAAACTGAGGCTAGATGTTTGACATGGTCTTCCCAAGTGGGACTGAAGACCACCATGTCATCCAGGTATACAGCACAATAGGAGACATGTTGTTTCAATGTACGATCCATAAAGTGCTAGAACGTGGCAGGGGCACCATGTAACCCAAAGGGCATGGTGATGAAGTGGTACAGTCCAATTGGGGTACTGAACGCTGTTTTCTCCTTTGAGGAGTTGTCCAGAGGGATCTGCCAGTATCCCTTTGTGAGATTGAGTGTGGTTATGTACTTGGCATTACCCAACCTATCTGTGCTGTCGTCTATTCTTAGCAGGGGATAGGCATCAAATCTGGAGATAGTGTTGAGATGACGGAAGTCCAGGCAGAGACGTATGCCGCCTTCCTTCTTTCCCACAACCACAATTGGGAATGCCCACTCACTATTGGATGGCTCTATAATCCAGAGCTCATGCATCTTCCTTACTTCTTTTATAACTTCTCTGACCTTTTCAGGTAGTTGGTAAGGTTTTTGTCTGATTAGGGTTCCCTTGGTAACTTCTATATGATGCTGGATACCATTCACCTTGCCGGTGATAGATGTAAATGTTTGTTAGTATTCAAACAGCAAACCATCCAATATTGATCTCTGTTGTGGTTCCAGCGAAGGATTGATAGTGAGGTTACACAATTCTCCCTGCTTTTCTAACCGGTCATATGCAACCTCTAGTTCACTATCACCCTTCTCTGGATATACATAACAGCTGGGGCTAGGTCTGTCAAACCATTTTTTAATAGGTTTACATGATAGACTCTCTTTTTATGGTGTCTCCTGCCTGATAAGTTTTAGTACCCGCCCCTTGATCATAATACACCTTCTGTGTAATTTGTTTGTACAGATTACGTTGGTGGTCCATCTGTGTATATTTCATAAGTCTTTTCCTGAGGTCAGTCATGTACTCTAGGGTGCTATGGGTATTGTCCCCTTTTCCTTCTTCCCACTCTTCCTTGATAACATCTAAAGGACCCCGGGGGTTCCTCTCCTACAACAGTTTGATTGGGGTGACACCATTCGAGGCCTGTGGTACCTCTCTGTACGCGAACATTAACAGAGGGAGGTAAACATCCCAGTACCTTCCTTCATCCTCCACTAACTTCCTAAGCATTTTCTTTCAGGTCTGGTTGAAATGTTCAACCAGACCACCAGTTTGGGGATGGTATGGTGACGTGTGTATTGCCTCAACCCCTAAAGTGGAATATAGTCTAGTTAACATCCTGGAACAGAAATTACTCCCGTGATCTGTGAGTATCTCATTTGGTATCCCCACTCAGCTGAATAGTTTGATCACCTCATTTGCTATTTTCTCAGCAGTGATGGTTCTTAATGGGATCGCCTTGGGATACTTAGTACAATAGTCACAGACCACTAGAATAAATCTGTTCCCTTTGGTACTCTTCTGTAATGGTCCTACTATATCCTTTGCAATTCTACTAAAGGGGGTTGTAATCAGGGGCAAGGGTTGGAGAGGGACTGTATCTTTCTTGGTTACAGTGGCTACCTTCTAGCACTCCTGACAACTGTGACAGAAGTCTGCCATCTGCTCATGGACCTGCCCAATAAAAGCATAAGAGTAGACTATGTAATGTACGGTTCCATCCCAGATGCCCTGCTAACGGTATGTCATGTGCTAGATGTAGCAATCTTTCCCTGTATTTAACAGGTACTAACAGTTGGTCAACCTGTTCTCCTGTAGTCGGATGTATACATACTCTATACAATAACCCATCTTTTATGACACACTGTGGCCCTTTCAACTTCCCTTGTCCTACTGCCTGAAAGAAAGGTTTAAGAGTTAAATATTAGCTTGTTCTATTCCAAAACCTCTTTCTTTCACTGCTGGTAAAAGGCCATCAGATTTCATTTCAACATTAACATTGTTATCATTGCATTTATTAGTCCATTGTCTTTTCTCTTTCTTCTTCCCTTGTCTGGACTTTGGTGTCTTGCCAGGTACCCCGTACACCTCATCATTAAACGGGAACAATTGGGACCATTGGTTCTCTTGCTTGATTTGTGCACGGGTGGTGACTGCACAAACACCATCATCCTGGGTGATCAAGGATCGAAACTCAGGATGGTCATGTCCAATAACCACTGGAACAGGTAGGTGGGGAACCAAGCCAACAGTCATAATATGCACTTTCCCTTGGACTTGTAAGTCAATGTTAGTTAGTGGGTAATGATGTATATCACCATGTATACACACAACTGCAGTATCTGCCTCTTTGCCCCTTTCATTGTGTACCAGATCTTATCTGACAAGAGTTTGTCTGCTGCCAGAGTCAATTAACCTGAGACCTCCTGGTTTCTGATCCTTACAGGTACCATGAAGTGCTCCCAGTTTGGTAGAGCTAATTGGGCTGGTGTGGTCTTTTTCTTGGGGCAAAATCTGGCAATGTGCCCTTTCCCTTGGCACTCTCTACAAATAATGTTAGGGTTATAAGTTTTGTTGGCATTATACAGTTTAGGACCCCCACTACCCTCTGAAGGTGCAGAAGAAGAGGAAAAGGAAGAGGAAGAAGAAGAAGTAGATGATCTTACTGTGGGTGGGGTAGCACCAGCTCCTGGATGTCCTCATTGATGATGATGGGGAAGAGCAGTCAGATAGTTCTCAACAAGTGTTATTGCTTTTCTGCAGTGTCCGGCCGGTGCTCCCTCACCCACACTTGAACATCAGATGGTAAAATTCATATAAACTGCTCCAGGATTACCATCTCCAGCATCTGATCAGCAGTCTTTACCCCTGGTTGTAGCCACTTATGGCAGAGACCCTTAAGTCTAGTGAAGGCCTCCTGAGGGGTGTCTGCAGCATGAAACTTGAAAGTTCTGAATCTCTGCTGGTAGGTTTCTGGACTAATATCATAGCGCTGAAGAATGGCCTGCTTAACGGTGTCATAGTTCTCTGCTTAGGTACTGTCCATGTGGTTATATGCAAGTTGTGCTTTACCGGAGAGATAGGGCACCAGACGAATTACCCACTGGGTTCTGGGCCACCCACATGCCTGGGCTATCCATTCAAATGTAGTCATGTAGGTCTCAATGTCATTGGACATGCCTAGTTTTGTTAATCTTATGTCCTTAGGTGTGTCTGCAGGTGGGGGATTTCGAGCTCCTATATCCTGAATGGCTCTCAAGATGTCAGCCCACCAGGCATCACTTCTTTGGAGGTCATCCTCCCTTTGTTTGTCCATAGTCAACTGCTTGACACACAATCATCGCAATAGACTCTACATCCTCTGGGGGAATCATCAGTCAACTGTTCTGCAGTCGTCTCATCCTCACTTCCTTCTTCCAACTCCTCCTCCTTCTCCTCCTTGCCTTTTCCTCCGGACATCAGGACCCAGGCCTGTCAATGGGGTCTCATTGTATTTACCAGCCATAATTCAAGTAAGTACACCACTGAAACATAGAATTTGATAGCAGATAAGGACCTCTTGGCCCACCCAGTCTGCCCATTTCCCTACCTAATGGATAAGCTGCAGATCCTAGTTAACCGACAGCCTACTTCCTCCTACCCTCCACTAGAATTGCCTTATGTCTGTCCCATGCATTCTTGAATTCTCCCACTGTTTTTGACTCCACGACCTCCTCAAGAAGGCTGTTCTATGCATCCACAACCCTCTCCATGAAAAAATACTTCCTCACATTACCTCTGAACAATCCCCCCTCTATCTTCAAATTGGGCTTCATGCGGACCCTGTCCACTTCCTTTGGCTGTATCCGTTGTCCACCTTCTGGAAAACACCAGTGTCACCACCAATATCCCACTTCAAATACCAGCATTGTAGGCAGTGGGAAATGAATGGACACAGACACAGACTGTAGGTGTAGCAAAGCTTAATATTGCCAAGCTGAGTCTTTCTTTTCAGAAATTAAATTAAATTACCAGCGGACTTGGTACGACAAAAAAACCTGAAATAAATCACTAAAGATAACATAGAACATAATACTTTGTTTACTAGGTAATAACAACGCAAGACTGCCCTAGAAACAGACTGGAGACTGGTCTGAAAGGACTTTGCAGACCTCTCCACCTTGGATCAGTATCAGGCTGATCCCACAACGAATCTCAAGTGAACACCCAGATGAGCTCCCTTTATACTTGAGAGCCATCAGGTGACACCTTAGGCTCCTCCCTAAAACACTTTGGGCAGCAAAAACATCTATTTTATACGATTGAATAACTTCTACAACTACAGTAATTATTTACAAGGAAAACAACATGCCATAATATGATTCTGGGAAAAAATAATGCATTAAAAAGGAAAAAAATCAAACAGTTCAGGAGTTGGCTCCTCCCTCTGCCTATCCACAGCATAAACATGGAGGTAAGAGGGCCAGCTGGCTCCTAAGTAAACACAGGAATATCTGGAGCAGGTTGCAACACTGTGTGGGGTACTGAATTCTTTCTATGGTAAGCTTGTACCCTTCTTAGTTCATTATTTAATTAAGTAAAAAAAAGGAAAATGGTAATTTATTTTATCTCATACGATTATGTTAGAAATTGTGCACACTTTATTCCAAAATTCCCATTCTGTTTCATTTCCTTTAGCAAACGCCATGTAGCATAGACGAACCAAATGAATCATTACTGTAAGCAAGTATTTTAGCTATCATTTCGTTTTGTAATTGATATGTCTGTGCTACTGAGACCTTTGCTTCATACAAGCTAACAGGCTTTTTAAGCCAGAACAGCTATTTATTACAAAAACAAAACTGTCCTGGAGCGTTACCAGGGGCACCCAGGTATCTTAGCCTAGTAACAAGGCTCCCAGGGATTGGGAGACTGGACAGACTAGTTTTAAAACCCATTCTTTGGTCTACCACTGCCCGTACAAAATATAAGGGTTCTCTTTTAGTTTTCAAAGTCTCCCCGACTTCTCACTAGTGCGAGGGGAACAACTGGGCAAATTGCAGCACTTATTGCACTCGCAAACGGAGCGTCATGTGGGGCTATCCTTTCAGTGTAACCCATGAAGAGCTGCCCAAAACACACTCCCGCTACACCCTGTCACTATATCGTGGGGTATACATCAATATTATATTTTGAAAGCAACACCAGAGTGTAAGTTTCTTACAGTAAAACCCAGTTTGACTAATACAAGGAATACCAAATCATTAAACACCGTCTGTTACTTCTTTGGGGGGGGGGGACTGAGACCCCAAATGAAAACCTGCTTAGAAAGAGGCTATAGGTATAGCTTAGGAGAACCTGTTTTCCAGGTGGCCTGCCCAGAAAAAGGGGGGAAAGAAAGAAAAAGAAGGTGTACAGGAAAGATAAGGGTGCTGCTGCAGTAGACTTGGAGGTATAGAGAAGATCAGGTTTTCAGAGTGGTCACCAGCACACTTTCACAGCCCCCACCTTTTGAGTTCACTCAAGTCTGGATTAATCGACACATCTCTGTAGGTGATAAGCTGCTTAACTGGCCAACTTGGGCCAACAAAGGTATAAGTTGGATCAGGGATGTCTACATGCCCAACATGAAGGTGCTGATATCCTTCGAACAGTTGAAGGCACGGTTTGATCTCCCTGTTCAGGACTTTTGGAGATATCTCCAGATTTGTAGCGCCATCCGCTCCCTTCAGACCTGACAGGTCCTAGACACCAGATGAGACTAGCTGAATACGCTTTATAAGCCTGACAAACAACAGGGTTTTGCAGGGAAAGACTACGCGAGACTCTCAACGAGATCTTACTGAAAAGTGCAGACTGCAATGGGAAGTGGATACCCAGGTGACCATTTCCTACGAAACATGGATTCACTGCATTAGGGCCACACATGTGATGTATATAGATGCTAGAAGTCAGGTAATTCAGTTAAAGATTCCATTGAGGTGGCACAGGACCCCAGCAGTGCTCCAACCCATGGGGATACTCAGCCACACCCAATGCTGGAGATGCCAACAGAGCCCTACACATTTGCTGCATGTACTCTGGCAATGCCCAGCGTTAGTGTCCTTTTGGAAATCAGTCCTAGAAGACTGCTCCAATGTGGTGGGCACAACGATTGGCCATCTACATCCTCTGCTGTTATTGAGGGATTTTTCTCCTTTGGAACTCCTCTCAGCCCCGCACAAGAGCTGGGTATTGGCTGCCTTCCTGGAAGCTAGGCATGCCATATTGATGAGATGGAGACAACCCCAAACCCCATCCATCCTGACCTGGCATTCCACACTGGAGAAACTGGCCATCTTTGAGAGACTCTCATTTTCTAGCTGAAACCAAAACCATAAATTCCACAGGAAGTGGGATGGCTACCTACATTCACATCTATGCTCAGCCCCACCCACACCACCTGGCAACCTCCCTGATTAAGGGACCTCTTAACCTATTCCACTATACTTAGCATAGTAGGCAGACCATCTGTGCTCCTGACCGTAGTTTCAGGCAGGTCAGAGACTAACAGAGTTGCTTCCTCTCCTGCCCTGGTGTTTCCTGGCCAGGCTACAGGGGCTCCTCCTACTCCCCAACCGTTTAGGGGGCTGGGGTGAGGAGGCAACTACATATGGAAATCTGGTATATCGTCCTGAGTGTACTCTAGACAATAACCCTCTGACAGAGTTGTATCCTGAGGTAACTTTTTATAGTGGGCTTCTGACATGGAGCAATTTGGCAATTTGAAGTTGTACTGGATGCTATTCTGGGCACACTGTATCTTCCCATAGGGGACTATAAGGTTGTATTGTTAGCCTTTCTTATATGTTTTGACATTGTTATGAAGTCCTGAAATGTGTTGTCAAAACTGAAAACTAATAAAATTTTTCATGATAAAAAAAGAGATAGTCCCTGTAATGAGACATCAAAATAAGCTTGTCCCCACCAGAACGGGACCTTCGTCTGTGCCACTACAATCTTCAACCCCTCATCTTCAACTCCCTGCAACTCCCATCAAACCAGGGGGATCCTTAGTATGAAGTGAGGGGCTGAACATGAACCAGAGCAATTCAGTCGAGAGTCTCGGTGACCACCCTGTTATAGGTCAACACCAACTCCCCAGGCTCATCGCAAGCACTGACTACACTTGATAGGTCCAGCACTGCCATCAGACCTTCTGGGATCAAACCCTTTAAAGGGCAGTACTGGGCCATCTCTGTAGGGGAAGATCTATTAGGGGGGCTTTGAATGGGAACCACATAGTATGATGGTCAGACCAGACTACTGGCTCCACCATAAAGTCATTGACCTCCACTCCCAGCAAGAAGACCAGGTCCAATGAATGGCCATGTATGTGGGCTGCAGAGGCAACCGCCTGTGTCAGGCCCAGTGAATTGATTAGCTGGAGGAAGTTTTGTCCAAATAGTGAGAGCCTATCGTCAATCCAGGCATTGAACTTGCCCAGAATAAGCCATCTGGGTGACTCCAACACCAGTTTGACAATGAAATCTGCAATTTCCTGCAGGAATTCCTTCTCATTCCCCGGAATATGGTAAAGGAGAAGGATCCTGCAACCTACACCTGAAAACCCCTGAACAGCCAGACATTCAAAGGATCTGGTCACTCCCACTGGGAGGGCCGAGAGGTGCAGATTCAATTTAAAACAGATCGCCACTCCCCTACCCATACGATCCTTTCTCTCGCAGTGAATCACTGAGAACCCAGCCAGAATTGTCACGTCTAGACTTGGACTGGCACTCTTATCCAGCCAGGTCTCGATGATACATGCCAGATCAACCGTAGAAACAAGATCAACAATAATTGCTGTCTTGTTCTTAATTCAGCTGGCATTACATAACACTGCCCAAGAAGGATAAGTGACTGAGGCTGGTCCGGACACCTGTTAGAACTCACTTCCATATTAACTTCTTCAGGCGCTGCAGTATGTTGGTGAGAAATTGTAAAA
This sequence comes from Neoceratodus forsteri, assembly GCA_016271365.2. Classification (NCBI taxonomy): domain Eukaryota; kingdom Metazoa; phylum Chordata; order Ceratodontiformes; family Ceratodontidae; genus Neoceratodus; species Neoceratodus forsteri. Next base: position 745,919,981 of record CM057449.1, read on the forward strand.
TAGCCCACTGCTGAGGATTAATGTGCACATCAGGATTCCTATGCTGTACTCCAATGTATACTGTCTTACAATCTTTCTTTGTTCAAGCACTTGGAATATGTAAAAGGTTGAGTTCCACCTTGTTGCAACATCCTGGATGAGCTTATTCTGAGGCAGTCTGTGTTCTTCCTGTATGGCCTGCAATCGCTGGCCTGCTTTGCAGGAGTGGCTAAAATATATGCATATTCTCTTTGTCACATGTGAGCGCTTTTATATCTCTGTCCTTTTCCAGGAAGGTATGCACGATTCGATTTAGACAATTTGCAAAACATAGAATGTGCACAAAGCCCCCATCAGACAATGCTTTATTTCAAGTGTAACCCCCTTGTTCCCAGTGGTTACTAGAATCCCATTAGAATCAGTGGCAGGCAGGGAAGGCAGCTAGTGAAATGCCAGTTAAATGGATTTCACAGTGTCACACACTGTTTTTCAGTCTCAGCTGAGCTGGAGTGATGATGTCACTATGGAACTGTCGCAGCAGCATAAGCCACATTGGAAACTGGCTGCAGGGAGTTAGCTTTAGAATGTTCAGTTAGAGTGTAGTTAGTCTGCAGTTGGAGTCAGTGGAGGAGGTTGCAGGTAATGCAGCCCCTCTCTTTAGCTCTGTCAGAGAGCTACCAGGAGTGTTTTTGTTTGTTTCTCATGCTAGTATGAGCCAATACAGCCTAGTGGTGAAGTGGTGGAAACCAAGCCAAGTGGTTTTCACAGTGCCCCATCCCAGGAGGGATGGGGTGGATTCCAGGATTCAGGGGCAATCCCCATGTCCAGTCTGGACTGTGTAGAAGCTGCCTGAGATTCAACTGCTCTGTGAGTACCTGTGACTTTTGCTTGGAAAAGCCCTGGGGCATCTGCTTTCCTTGTGGTGAATTTTCTCTGACAAAGGGATCCTGTCACCTAGACTGTTTTCTGTTTAAAAGTGTCTGCTAAAGTTGGGGTCTAGTGAAGAGACATTGCCAATTATTGAACGTTTAACCTCAGAAGTGTGTAATGTAGTATGTTAAATGTGAAAGACATTTCAAGATAGCATCTACAAGTTTTCTGTGAGGGTGTTATTAACCAGATGAATGGCTGAGTATAAATTTGGAAGCAGAAGGTGGGAGACCACCCCCCCATCTGAAGTAAACATGTTTACCTCTCCAGGTTAAGTTTGGGCACCTATGTTTTCTCTCAGTGCATTTGGCCAGTGCCCCAAGAAAATAGTTTACCCAGATGTGGGTTGGATTCTCTTTGAGCCTGTATGTGATCTTTGGTGGTCGAGGGTGCCAGCAGTAATTCTTCTTGACATATGGGAAAGTCTTCTAGTACTGGACATGTGTGCCTAGTCAAGGGAAGTGTACCAGTAACTGGCTGTGTGGGCCAATCTTCCATTTCAGAACCTGAGGGTTTGCTGTGTGTGTTCTCTGTACCTCAGTAATCTGCATTACCAGTAGGAGTAGCCCTGTGGGGGTCCAGCTTCGCTTTGTGATTATTCTCTGTATATGTGAATAAAAGGCACACTCTAGAATCCCAACCTGGTTTGGACAGTACTGTTATTGCTTCCACTGTGTCTGGATTTACTTGAGTGCCCCTGACCAGAAGTACAAATCTAGCATAATTGTAAGCAAATGTTTTCTCCCAGGGACCCAGGTTGATGGCCATGGTAAATGGTCCCACCAGGTGTGTGCAAGGTAGTGGCCACACTTGGTTAGCATGTCTGTTTATGGCAGGCTCAGAAGGAAGATGTACTAGTAAACTGAACTGTAGTGATGACCCCCATCCCTCTCTGTGGCGCCATGTGGTGAGAGGAGCAGCCCTGCTAGTTAAACAAGGGGGGGCCGGTGGGGGTGTGTTACACAAGCATTAGGGTATGACCAGGGGTTGATTTCCCAGTAGTTAATCCAACCCGCAGGTAAGTAAGAAGGCGCTGAGGCATAGTTGAGTACCTTATCCACATGGGGCTTGGATTAACTACAGGTAAAACAACTCCAAGGAGTACTTAATGCTATTATAAAAGTAGCAACAGATTTACAGAAACTTTACATGTCTGCAACACTCAGATTTTAAAAAGATTTTTTTTATTTACCAACTATACTTTACATGTTTATGAGAAAAATACATTTTTATTACCTTTTCTCTAAGTTTTAGTGAAACCCATTATAGGTGTTTAACTGATACACATTCATTCTAAATCACAGGACTGTCAAATGAGCACAGTAGTCCCCCCCCCCAAAAAAAAAAAACAGACATTTTAGATGACTTACTAATACTAAATCAACTGTCATCTTAATCCCCCTTGCCAAGTACTTCTATCCAAGTCTCTAACTCTCCTGTGAGAGTATAGTGGCTACATCCTTCCTGCTACCTTTACAGTCTTCCTGGCTACTTAATTACAGGAAAGACCTGGACAATTTCTGGGGTGGGGGGGCACATGATGGCACATGCTGATTAACTTGGGAATCGATTAGCTTGGGAATAATGAGTCTCTTAAAAAGGATTCACTTGTTTTACTGCTGGGTTAATGTAGCAGTCCCATGTCTAAATAAAAAACAGAGTTTGAAGATAATCTTTAACAGAAAAAAGCTTGATTGTAGATAGAACAGTATGTCCCCGCTGTCTACTACAGCAGATAACTAATGTGAAATTTAAATGTCTGCTCGACAGTTTTCTTTAGAATGCCCGGAATTTTAGACAGGTCTTGTTTCTCCCATTCTAGGGTGTGGATCTGCTTCTCCATCTTGTGATAAGGCTCCAACCTCATGTTTTTCAGCAGTTAATCTAGGAATTTAGAAAGTCTGTTAGCTGATCACATTGTGACTTTTTGTTTGCTCTTTTTGTATGTTTGAACCATTGTCAGCCACAATAAAACCTAACGAAAGCCCTGCGTGATGTAATCTCTGTTAGGCTTATCCAGGATGCTGGAAGCTGTGTGATCGTGTGGCAGACCCTGGATGTGAAGGGAAGCGAGTTTCAGATGGGATTTGTCTGTGTCACTACAGGGAGTAAACGACACCCAATATGCAGTCAGTGACATAAACGGTTCTTGCTGACAGCTTGTCCATATGTCAGCAGTCAGATGCAGAACACCAGCAACTGGAGCTTTTACAGCATTTTTATTAGTTTTGCACCAACAACCACATACATCTGAGGCACCGCAGTAGTAGAAAAATACTTCCTGATTGGAATGTTGTATCGTTGTGATAGGCGATCCAATAGCCTTTTGAAGCCATGTTCCATGACTCTGAAAGACTGTAAGTCCAATGCTATCATCTCAGAAATTAGTTTTGTTATAATAATAGCTTCAGTCTGACCATATTGGTATTTAGCTTTATGTTCAGGCATTGGACAATTTTGAGCTGCCTTCTACCAGAAGAGGTAGTCTTCCTCATACTGGTCAGATTAGGAGTGCTGGATGTTGAGCGGGCATACATCTCTATGCACTAGCTGAATGCTGGCAGTATGAACAGTTTCATACTAGGCTTGACTTGATTGTATGTATCACCTCAACATGCATGATGATTGTAATGTAGTGTGTGTCAATTCTCAAGTTCTGTATGTGCTATCTAGATTGCCAGGGTCATTCCTAAATACGGTCTCTCAGACCAGAGTACTTACCCGGTTGTCAAATAAATACATTTCTAAATAACAACTAACTAACTAACTAACTAACTTACAGGGGATGGTTTGTAGCACTTTCTCTTGAAAAATAAGAAAATGGGGGGAATAGAACTGTTTTAGCAGGGCTGCTGCTACTACTACCACTTGCTACAACAGGTAGAGGTGGAGTCTGACCTTTCTCTGGCTGCATGGTGTTTTCATCTTTTTCTCTGTCCAAAAAAATTACTCCTCAGGCATAATGGGCAACATCTAAATGTTTTCTTAATGCAGAGGTACCCAGGGCACCCTTGTTGCTCCCTTTGCTGATTGTTTTTTTGCATGTAGAGGATACTGCTTGCAACTCATTATCTGCAACCAGAGAAAAGTAGGACTACAAATAAGAGGTCCCCTGTTTTGTTTTATTACCAGAGATATTATACTGCTGCTCATCACAGGCTGCACTGTTGATCTTTCCCAACAGTGGGCTGATCAATGTCTGTTTAACCATTTTCTTCATCCAGCTGTTCCAGGCCAATCACTGAACTCAGTTCAGATTGCACTGGCCCTTATCTTGTTCCTCCTGCACCACACCATTTGCTTTCTCATCGAAGTCCATCACCACAAAATCATCACACTCATCCTCCTGCACATGCTTGATTGCCAACTCTTTCTTAGTCAGGATTTCTACCTCATTTTGTTATGTAATCAAAGTAACTGCTTCACTCTCTAGTGCCTGTGTTCCCATGCAAAATACAGAACACTGAGAGGCAAAAACGCAGGCACCAGGCTAAAGCTGTAAATAACTATTTTATTATTGCAAAAAAGATTAAATAATTTAGCTATACACACATGGCCTTCACCGTGCAAACATGCGGAAAAACTCCCTACCATGCATCCTCCATTCCACTATGATCACCACCCTCAACAAAATTGTCCTCATCATCAGGTTCAGATTCATGCGAATTTGTATTGGTTCAGTGGCGTTATTCTTGATTGCTACTCCTTGTGGTGCTGATGGCTACCCCTCGATTAAAGTAGTTTTGGCCTTTCCTGCCTGTTTGAACAGTGATGCGGAAGTCCCACTACTGCTACTGGATGATGTACTAACAACCACTCTTTTACCAGTCTGCAATATTGTTTGTGTCATACGTTTCCAAATCCATCTCCCCATTTCTGCCTCCTCCTCTCCCCGTCTGGCAGTGCTGCTCATAGTAAACTTTTTTTATGGTATGAGAAAATAAGAAATAGGTCAGATATTTAACTATTCATCAGAACAGCAGCACAAATAGAGGCAACTTAGCAGTGCATAAACTGTGTACAGTGCTCTCTAAAATCCCTTTTTAAATTCATTTTTTACTGTCTACAAGGTGGAAAAAACACAGTGGTCAATGCAGGGGTACGGGGAAGTATTTACTGCTAGCTGCTTTCACCTGATAGGACTTTCATCTGCATGGTAGTAATACCATGCATTGACCTGTCTCGGACCCCCATCTCTAAAATAAGGTCACAGTTCCACTGGGTGTCTGAAACCACTAATCCTCCTTCTCTGATAACAGTGAGAAGTCTTGAACTATTTTCCACTGCTATGTAGTGTGGCGACCCTATTTTTAACATTTTATGTTACAACTGCCCTTCTTGCCATCCAGTGCACAACTCCTCAAACAGACTTCTGCATGTATGCAACTGATACCTATGCTGTTTTCTGACCCCACCGCTACTGCTGACTGTCTGTTAGTACATGGATCCATGGCTGGCAGCATTGAATGCTGCTGCCAATTTTGTGCATTTATTTATTCATTTAAATTTTGGTAAATGGGTGGGCCCACTGAGACTTTAACAATCCCTTTCTCAGGGGTGACCCGGGATTAGTTACATGTACCTAAGGGAAGAGAAAACCAATGCTTTGATACAAACAGGGGAGCAAGGCAATTACATAGAGCATAAGATCATCAATCCAACATATTATACATCATCTACAGAATCCAAAACAACACCTGGACATTTAATTAGAAACAGACAGATCAACAGAACAGCTTAGCTAAGTGCACATGCAGTAGTATACTGTCCTACTATGCTCCCCCTTCCGTCTTTAAATTGTGGAGAACATTCTGACCATCTCCCTGTTATGGAGAAAACTTTCAGGCAGCCTCAGTTGAGGCAGTAGCACATTGTCCCGTGTCTAGGTGTGATTTTAGTGCTTTCTTAAAGTCCCAATGAGAGGTGCAGCCCTGTAATTCTCTTGGTAGATTGTTCCAGAGTGTGGGTAGGGGTGTTCTGGCAGACCAAAGGCCAAGGGATGATTTGGTTCTGGGTATTTTGAGTAACTTCTGGTCAGTAGACCTAAGCTCTCTTCTATTTGTTTTGGGGGCTAGCAGGTCCTGTAGACTTGGGGGAGCCCCAAGTTGTTGAAGTTTAAAAGCCAAGCACAAGGAAGGATAAGCTAGTCTGGCTTTGAGGGATGGCCAGTTGATGGCCTGTAGCACCTTGCAGTGATGCTCCATCCATTGCGCCCCAGCTGTACACCAGCCAACCCTGTGGTACAGTGTCCCTAGGTGCTGTTTTTCTGTTGCCCTCAGTGTTTGGAGCATGGTCGCTCTGTAGAAGAGAGTGGGTAGTATTGCCCCATTGCCGATCACTTTCCTGGTTTCCTTGTTCAAAAAGGGGTTTAGCCCATAGAGGAGACCCAATTTTTGGTTTACCACCTGTGTCAGGTGGTCAATATGCTTCCTGAAAGAGACCTTCTGGTCTAGGCACATCCCCAGGTACTTGATGTTGTCCACTACCACTATCCCTGTCCAATTTAGGGTGGTGAGGGACAGAAGGGTCGATCTGTCGGGGGCCAAGTTTTTTGGGCCAAAGAGCATGGCTTTAGTTTTCTTACTGTTTAGTACCAGCTGATGCTCCTGGCAGCAAACTTCAAGGGTTTCGAGGTCCTGTTGCAACTCCAGATTTAGGGACCCAATGTCCTTCCCAGTTCTGTACAGCACTGCGTCATTGGCATATAACATGACTTTCCCTCCTCCACAATGCTGGGGTAAGTTGTTGACGTACAGGGAGAAAAGTAGTGGGCCTAAGATTGACCCCTGTGGAACTCCAACAGATACTGGTCTCTCTCCTGATTTTCCCCCATTCCACCATACCATTTGTGACCTGCCATGGAGGTAGTTTGTGAACCATTTTAGAGCTTGCCCATCCAGACCTAGGCCCCTAAGACTTTCTAGTAGTAGCTGGTGTTCAATGAGGTCAAAGGCCTTGGTTAAGTCAATAAAGACGGCCCCTACCATTTTGTTCTGGTCTAGTGCTTCGTATACGTCTGTGGTGAAAGTTACTAAGGTTGTATCAGTCCTGTGTTTTTTTCTAAAGCTGTGTTGTTGATCCACTTGGAGGTTATGCAAGTTCCAGATAGTTATTGACCTGTTGGTAGACTACCTTTTCCAACACTTTGCTTAAGGTGCATAGAATAGAGATGGGTCTGTAATCTTCCACGTCTTCGTACGGCAAGCTTTTCGGGATTGGGGTCACTAGGACGAACTTCCATAGGGCAGGGATTTTCCCTTCAGTCAGGGACCTGTTAATTAGTTGGGTTACTGGTCCTGCTATAACTGGGGTTCCTATTTTCAGCAGCTTGGGCTCAAGACTGTTGTGCCCTGTAGCCCCATCTGGTTTCAGACTCCTGAGCAATTTTTAGGACTTCACCAGCTGAGATCAGCTTAAGATGCAATTCAGGGCCTGGGGAGGGGGGTGGTTCCCTGGGTTTGTCTGGCTTCCCTGGCCTTGCCCTGTGAAATTGCTTCTGTACCTCTCTAGATCCAAGAAGAAATTGTTGAATGCATTTGCTGTGGCCTGTGGGGAGGAAAGAAGTGTCCCGTTTGTTTTAATTATCCCTGTCCCCTTGCTCTTATTGTCCTTTAGTAGCGAGTTAATGTGTCCCCAGAACTTCTTTGGATCTGAAAGGTTCCTGGTTTGCAGCCCGTGCAGGTATTTCTTTTTTGCTTTTTTGAGTTCTCTTTTGCAATTGTTTCTGGCTTCCTGGTATTTCACCCAGTTGTGTTGCAGGTTTGAGTGTTTGTAATTCCCCCAGATTTTGTCTCTTTCCTTCATCATCTTTTTTAGGTCCAGGTTAAGCCACCTAGCATCCTGACATTTAACCCTAATCTTTCTTAGGGGTGCGTGCTTGTTGGCTACTGACAGAAAGTGTTTGTTAAAACCTTTGAGGGCTTCGTCTAAGTTGGGAGTATCAAGGGCCTGTGACCAGTCTGTTTCTGATAGGGATCGAAGGACCAACATACTGTAAATGCACTATACAGGGCTGGAAACCAATTCCTAAAATCAGAAAGTGGGAGTAAATCATGCAAAACTGTTAGTAAAATACTCCTGCAGCATAACCTTTTTCAGCACTGGTGCTGAGTATGTTCTGTTTATCTGATTGAGTGGCATTTACGTGAAGTTGGCATTGAAAGGGTTAAACCAGAAAATAAATATGTTGATAATTTCCCAGGCATATAAAGATCTATGTGTAAATATATAACAATTCTCCATCTTAATTAAAATATGGAACAAATGTGAAAATTAATGAAGCCTATGGCAAGGATTTCCTGCATCATCTGTTCTTAAAAAGATTCTGTTACCGATGGCATCATGTTTGGAGTTAACAAATTGCAAAACCCATTACACACTACATTTGCCTGTGCAGTGAGATGAAATCTTGCTGAGCAGGGTGTTTTGTAATAAATTGGAGTAAACGTGTTTGTGTTCCATAACTTATCAGGAAAAAGCATTGCCCCAGAAGGACTTTCCTAGCCTGACTGGAAAACAGTGCTGTATTCTTTTAATGAAACATTATGTTTAGACAGATTACCAGGAAGAGAAAATCAAACTCTTGCAATCTAACCCCACTGTTGAGAACCTATAAAATAACATTTATTCTGTCAGTCCAGCAACACAAATCAAAGGGTTTAGTTTAAGTATAGATTAGTACTGTATAAGTGTAACAACCCCCATCTGCAGTTGGGGGCAGGGCTGTTACTGGCAGTGTCAATTAGAGGCCTGGGTACCTTGGAACCACTGCTCCAACCTTTGTTGGATAAGGAAGAGATAAGGGACAGATATAAAAGGTATTTAGGTGGGAAGTTCAGGGAGACTGAAGTCTAAGGGTGTAAGTGCTGAGTTTGGGTTTGAGCAGGGGTTGTCAATGTTTTGGCAAATCTATGCCAGGGGCAGCTAAAGGGGGCCTGCCAGGTCCAGGGTGGAAGTAGAATTCTGGGTCTAGGGTGGCACAGGAACCCTTCTGCCCCATATGCCTATAAAATCAGAAAGGAGACTTGTCTGGTGCCTCACCAGCAGGAGTTTGTGTGAGTTTTTCTGGGGGAGGAACTCAGAGCCAATGCCTTTGACTGGGGAAGGGTCAACTCAGTGCCTCCTGGAGAGGGTCATGGAGTAGGGGGTCCTAGTGCAGGTACTGTCAGCTTAAGTGTTGAGTGTCACGGGAGCTATGTTGCACTGGAAGGATCGAAACAAATGGTGTCCAAACAAGTGGCTGGCTGCAGGCCATGTCAGCAAAGCTCTCCATAGTGAGGATTCATACCCTTGTGTAGGGCTTCACAGATTCCAAGGGATGGTGGGTATTGGTGGCTCACTTCCCAGGCCAGAATATGGGAGAGGTCAGGAGAGAGCAGGAATCCTAGGTGGGCAACCCCTCAATGAATGTTCATTGATGGCTTTTGTGCCTCGAAGGATTCTGTGATGATGGAGGTTGTAGGAGCTGATGAAGAGAGGGACAAGCTGAAGGTGATGAGTTTCTATTTACTCTCTGTAGTTGGGTAAGGAGTGTGATTCAGGAATGTGGTCTATGCATGATATGTAAGCCAGGATAGCTACAGCATTCTGCAGGGTCAGCAATCCCAGAGGACAGGTCTGCAGGGTCCGGTGATTCACTCTTGACACTGTAGAACCTCACATGAGTGTGCGAGTTCAGGATCTCTATGGTGCTAGGACATGGTGAAAGCAGGTAAAGTGGTGGGTCTTGTGAAATCTGGAATGATCTGAACATTAAGATGCCTGTCAGACATGCTTTTCCAGCCTTTTTGTTTGAGAGCTAGATGAAACACAGGCTTGTGCCTGATCTGCATCTGAATAACTATGCTGGACCTAGGAGAAGCCAGAAAATCCCTCTATTTTTTTCCACCATGTTTCAAAACAGGAATGGGAGAGTCCATAATGTTGAAGGGGAATCAGGGATCCCAAGAGAAGTTCACTTCATGGACCTCAAGAAGTACCATAATGAGCAAGGTGTATGCCAGTGAAATGTATGAGTCTCTGGGCTCAAAGTTACAATGAATAGTACAGTATGTACTTCAATGGAAGGCTGCCAGTGTGTGTTGTGCTTGTGCAACTGTTGTGATACTTTGGCTTGTCTCTTTCTCTGGTTTTCCATCCCCAGTAAAGATGCCAGGAGAATATTCTCAGGGCTAAAGAACAATTATAGCCGAAGAGCCATACCAGAGGTAGAGTGCTGGAGAAGGAGGAGGGTAGGGAGGTGAAATGTGAAAATACACTAGGCGGGGAGCTGATGGATTGTGGAGGTTTAAGTAGTTGGGAAAGGGGGAGGAGACTGGTGGCCCCCACTGAATTGCAGGGTAATTCTTTTATTGAATGGAAGGCCACTAGTGTGTGTTTTGCTTGTGTAGTCGTAATACTTTGGCTTGTCTCTTTCTCTGGTTTCCACCCTCTGTAGAGGTGGCAGGAGAACAGTTTTGAGGCTAAAGCTCTCATAGGTCTCATAGATAATACAAAGCAATATTTCAGACTTTCATCCATTTAGCTTGCTATTTCCAGTTCTGTACTTAAAGTTGGTAAGCTATATGTCTATGATTCTGTGTTGATATAAGGAATCCAACCTGGTTTTGAAGATGTCCATAGTAGGACTCTCCACTAACGCTTTATGTAGTGAGTTCCAAATGGGTACTACTCTTTGACTGAACCAATATCTATGCATATTAACCTCCATTTATCTTGTCTGAGTTGCAATTCATGTGTCCTTGTAGCGTGAGTTTTTTGTTTTAGTTCCAGTCCTAAGTTTCCCCTTAGTTTATGGTCTGTGAAGCTTCTGTATACAAGAAACATATGTCCTCTCCATCTCCTATAACACAGGGAGTAGAGATTTAACTCTCTCAACCTGTCCTCATAAGGTAGTCCACCCAAGCCCTGTACTGCTCTAGTCACCCTCCTCTGCACTCTCTCCATCCACTAAAGGAAAAGTTATAGTTAAAGAGCAAAAACTACAAAGTGAGATGTAATGGAACCCACCTCCTCTAACTCACGGAATAGTCCCAGTAACACAGAGGAGAGGAAAAAAAAACATGTAGAGGAAACCTCTGGGGAACCAGGGTTACTGGATTAGCCTTCCTTAGCCCTCCAGGTTTTGGATTATGAAGCTAGCTGCTGATAAGCTTGGTAGTTTTCTCGGCTGGTTCTCTGATATATGTTTCAAAGCAGGATGATGTCCAGTGACCCATGACTTTAATAATGTGAGTCAGAGTAATGCTGATGTGGCTGTTCCTATTTTAAATGAATGGCCAGAAAAGGAAGAAGCATCAAGGCCCAGGTGAGACAGTAGTTTTCTGAGATAGAAGATAAACCAGGACATTGTCATGATGGAGCAGAACTCAATGTACAGGAGAGGATGAACAGAGTTAGGCTGTCTGTCTGAGGATTGCTGCAAATTGAATATTTGAGTAGGACACCAGTTTGAGTTTGTAGCAAAATATGAGACATTATCTCCTCTGTTGATTTTGTCCATTTTGGAGCTTTATAGAGTAAGGATTAAACGATCTGTAGAGATTTTCTGTAAACAGTTATTAGTAAGATAGATGGATGGATCAAAAACCAAGGATGACAATGTACATTCTCCAGGTCACAAGAATCCAAAGAAGGCCAGATTCATAGCATCTTGTTGATTAAGGTTATCACATTATATATAACAATAATATTTGCTGTTTTGTTTTGTCTGCCCTTGCCCAAACTCATCATTGTGATTTGTACTCCCAATTATGATGGTTATCACCAAATGCCTGGACTGAATATTTTTTGGGGTGCATAGTTTTAAGTCTGTTTTTCTGCATATTTCATTTCCTTTGTTTGATCTGGTTTCCATTAGATCAGTTCATTCTAAGCTAAGGTCAGCAAAGGGTATTGTACTTAAGTCTATTTCCTATAAACCTAAGGCTAATTCTCAGATCTTTTCTACAGCAGCACCTTCTTATTGGAATGGCTTACCTGAAGCACTTCACTCTGTTGGTGTTTTGCATACTTTTAAATCTAATTCTAAATATTTCTGCTGGATCAAGAAGTTTGTAACTGTTTTAATTAACTATTGTAAGTTGTTTTGTATTGTTTTGTCTGCCTGCATTTTGTATTGTATTGCCAGATAGAATCTGAAAAAGGAACTTTGGTCCAGTGTTCCCACCCTATTAACGAATTTACATAAACAAATAAGTAAGGTCAGCAACTGGTTCGAAGAAGCCATTATGTAGGAGAAGCATTAGCTGAGAATATAGTTTGCAATTTTTTTTTTTTATTTTTTTTTTTTTGCAGACGTGTCTGGAGGTGTCTCTTTCTTTATATATTGCACAAAGACTTTGATTGCTTGATTTGAAAGAGGTGATTTTAGTACATCAGGACAGTAGAACATCATGGTGAACTGGATACCAGAAACATATTGTTTGATTGTTGTGTCTAATAAATGAAAGGTTTAAAAATAGTATGATTCAAATGCCAAAATGAGAGAGACAGAAGAGTGGAAGGGGTTCATGTTTTGTAATAAGCAGAAGCTAGTAAATTTCTTTCAGGCTGTTTTATATGTGACTTGTGAGGATGAAGCAAAGGAATTTCATATAGTAAGTGAGGCATCATTGAGAAGCCAGGTTATGTCCTTTGCAGTTCCAAAAACATTGGAGGAGTTATCTCTCGATCGACTTGCAGAAAGATAGCTCTGCATTACTGAAATGGAACTGTGAAAGGCAATCAGCTAGGAAATTAGAAGAATCATGAATATATACACAATGGATAGTAAAGTGGTACAATAGGGGAGGTCCATGTTAATTGTCTCTGGTAGTTCATTATGGAATGAGAGGAGGAACACCATTTATTTATATTTGCTATGGCTGCTTGATTGTCCGTGTACATAGTTACAATTTGATTGCTCGATGCATGCCCCCAAGTGAGTATGTCTGCAACAAAAAGGTAGATTGCAAACAAAAATGAAGCTGAATGGAACTGGAGAAGGTAGTCAATTTCTGGAGGCCAGGCCCAAGCAGACCAAGAAGTTCCATGGGTGGCAGCAAAACCAAATGATGAAGTTTTGTCTGTAAAGACTGAGAGATTATTTGAGGGGGATGGATCCTTATAAATGATGGATATTTAGAAAGATGGATAAGGGGGGAACTGCAAAAGGGACCAATGATAAATCCTGTAGACAATTCTTTTGCCAGTAAGGTAGCCACAGATTGTGGTTCAGCTGTAACAGATTTGAGATTGGAGCACTGAGTGGATGTGGAAGAAATTATGTGAAGCCCTGTATGAAATCCATTGGAAAGGCCTCAAATCAGAAACTGCCAAAGAAATTGTGATGGATGGGTTAATAAAAGATGATGCAAACAAGAAATGTTTGCTGGTGTCAAGGAACAGGCAGACTGCCATTTGCAACGTGGAGCAGGGATGGGATTTGATTGTTTGGTAACAAACCAGTTTTGAGTGAGCTTCTTCACAGTGACTACAGTCATGTAGAAGAGTATACAATGGTGCAAAGTAGGCAGTTTCATTGAAATTATTACATACCGCTCTCCTGGCAGAAAGGCTATTTATCTCCTCTTTATCCTTGAGATTTTTTGGCAGGTAGAAGACTTGTTGTGAAGTGGATTGGTGAGCTGAAGTGGAAGTAGCAGGTGGTCGAGTATCATTAACAATTAAAGAACACAAGGCAGCCAGATGAGAGAAAGACCCACAGATTGCACATGTCAACATTTGTTGCCTAGCAAAATGCCTGCAACCAACAACTCATTTTTGAGAGAAGCCCAAGAAATGCTTGAATTGACCTTCAATAGGTAAGCAGCTGCCTTAGCTGAAAAGGATTTGTGATAATCATAAAAAAAAAGTATCACCATTTCGAATTGCTAGATCAATAACAAGATAAAGGTAGGAGTCCAGTTCTTCATGCTTGGATGGAAATGCCTCACAGACAAGTTCATGGAAAATGGAAAAGGCAGCAATGAATTCTGCTACTGTTATTTGTTTTAATAGCCATGGATCTTTAGCCTTTAATACCATGGATACATCTCTGCAGGAAACAATCCTGTTTTTCTTAGTTTCGTGGGATGATATAAGAAGGGCTGTGAGATTTATGTCTTTCCCTTTGATGATGTCCTTCCTAATATAATCTTGAGCCAGATGGGTACGACAAGCAGTAAGCAGTAATTGAAACTGAGAAGCAGTAGTGCCTGAGATGCATGCTGTTGGTACAGAGATATGAGATATGATCTGATGATGAAGTTATAGTCAGAAAGGAAGGTTCCAATTGTCAACTAACAACTGGCAGTAAAATTGAAGGAGCCACCAGAAAACATAGGGGAGCAGCAGCAGGTTTCATTTTTTGAGATCCGGATGGTCTGGATTTTAAAGCAGCTACTCTGGCATCTAAGTTTCAAACTGAGGATTTGATTTGAAACAGCAAACCACATAGTTCTGAAAATTCAGAGTAAGCAGGAGGTTAATCAAGAGTCTGAGATGTAACGGGAGTGGTGGCAGGAACAGGGTTAGCAGAGCTTGCAGCTCCATACAGGTTAAAAAGTTCCTGCTTTTTGGCAGTAGCAGAAAAATGGACTTTAGGATAGTTAAGGGCAATGACAAGTTTGGGAACAGTCCATCCTTTAATATTCTGCTGGGATTTGGGTGTGACCTTCCTGCAGATGATTTGAGGAGGATCAGAACCTTCTAGGGCTGATGAACCAGTGATTCCATCTTTAGAGAGACACAGCAGCTAGAAAATAAAAGAAAATAAATAAAGGAACTGGAAGACTCACAGCGAAAGCCTGTCAGAAGGAGGCAACTGCTAAGGGTGGATAATCCTCAGAGCTCTGAGCAGTGCTCACATTTGGGACCCAGTGCCAAGTATAGGCTGAGGCTAGGCACACGGCTGCACAGTTGTGCTTCTTAAGACCATTGCACTACCATTACAACACTGAAGCAGGAACCCTATGACTGACATCTACAAATTTTCTTCTGAATGAAAAGAGTGAAGGGCAGAGTGTGTTGTAGGAGGTTCAGGGGAGAGTGGCACCACTGACACACTGGAAATGATAATTAACGCTTGGATGCCTGCAAGACAAGGTACACCTGATTAGAGGACAAGGACAGCAGAAAATAAGACATAGCAATTGAAGAAAGATGCCATGAACCCTGAAGAGACCAGTGCCTACAACAAGAAGAGCTTTGGACTAAAGAGAATGCAGGCAGCAAATACAAGCATGAGTTACAGAATCCAAATAGGCAATGAGAAACAGACAAAAGCAGCTGTCAGAGCTGCAGAGCAGGACAGTAGGCAACACAGCAACAGAACCAAACACAAAGGGGGAAGAATGGAGGGGACACACAACAAGGGAACACAGGAAGAGCTGGGGCACCAGAGGCAGAGTGGCTGAATGGGTGTGGGGGGAGAAAGAGACAGTCATGGCTGAGCCACGAGTGGGGGCGGCAAAGGTGGAGGGCAGTAGGAGTGGTGGAGGTACAGGAAAGAGGAACAGAGTGGATGAAGCAGTGGAGCCGTGAGCACAAAGGAGGAACAAGGAGCAGCAGCAAGAGGCAGGCAGCAAAACAAAAAAAGTGGAGTGGGTGGAGCAGTGGAGCTGAGAGCACAATGGAGGAAGAAGGAACAGCAGCAAGAGGCAGGCAGAAAAACAAAAGAAGGGAAAATCAACAGGAGATGAAGGATGAAGAAGAACCAAGAGCCAAGCAGCACGTGGATAGAAGGTTGGTGAAAATACATCAGTTAGGGAGCTGAATATTTGTAGTGGTTTAAGTAGTCAGGAAGGTGATAGGAGTCTGGCAGTTCCCACTGAAGTGTAGGGTGAATCTTTTAATTATAGGAACTGCTATGACTTCACCCAGTAAAGATCACAGATGAATTGACATTCTGTGTATTTAGTGGTAATTTCTAACCTTGTGTCACCTATGGTTGTTAGAATTAGTTCTAAAAGATAAGAACCCTTTTAGAACAGAGGGGTTTGAGTTCTAATATAGAATTAGAATACCAATGGGTTCTAAGTATAAAGAGTTCTAAATACTAAATAAAATGCTTTTCTTGTTGTTTTTGTTCAGACATTTCAAAATGGGGTGCACCAGCTTGGAAAACAAACTAATTCTTGGTAATTACATCCTAAAATGTATTACAGAGTGAGACAATATGATAATGTGCTGCTCATATGCTGATGTGACAAATGCATGGAGTTGTGACACTTGTCATTTGCATTTTGAAAGGCACAATGCATTTCTCTTTTCTGCATGTGCAGTGAAACATAGAGAATACTGGATGAGGAACTATGCACAGTCAGTGTGTTCTGCCACAGAGCGGTTCTGCGTCCCTCTGACTGAGAGGTCCATGGGAATCAGAACCTTGAGGTGGCAGAACACATTGGTTATGCATAAAGTTACTCATCCTGTATTTTATATAGTGTATAGTATTATAGGAAATGTGTGCATTGTGTTTTTTTCCTCTTTCACAATGAAACCAACTTGTTCAGTCTCTAGAGGTTCTAGAGTGTTGTTCTATCTCAGAGGGTGCAATTGCATTCCATGACCTTTGAACTGTGGTACAACAGCATTTTGAAAATGATGGATTTCTATACAGAACAATGCTCTACTATACACTATACAGTACTGCTGTGCTGAGAGGGCAGGTCTTTCATTTATGTTTTTTTCTCTTTTCAGTATCTTTAACTTTTCTTTCTCTTCAGTCATATACACAAAAGAGTTTGAATTCTAAAGAAGATTAGAACCCTAGAACTATTTATAAAGTTCTAGACTAGAACCAGAACTGAGAACTTCTGAGGGTTGTGAAAACCCAGTGTCTGTCTGCCTGAGAATCAGAAGTGATGGTGGCAGCTGTGCCGTAATTGTTTGTTAGGGGGCTCCTGGTGAGCTCTCACATCTTTATTCCTATAGACATGGGAGTCACTCAAAGCTATGCTCTCACCCATCAGTTGGTGGGTCATTAGGAGATTGCAAAGTGTGGTCCCATCTGGGATCTGGATGTTCTAGAAGAATGTATGGTGGCCCTGAAGTGCAAAACACAAACAAGAAAGTAAAATACAATCAAAAGAGTGAAACAACAATCAAAAAATACAATATGACAAAAAGAAAGAAAAGCAACAAAAACAAAGTATTTATTTATTTGGTTTTTGTTTACCGGGTAAGGTGCATTAGCTATAGCAGTGACTATTTACAGGCACGACCCGGGAGGTTACAGAAGCAAAACATTGGAGGCAGTGACAGTACAATGAATACAGTACATAATTTGACAATTTTTGAGGAGCAAAGATACAGTATAGGCATGAGAAATACACTAAAGGTAGGGTAAAATATAATACAGTTACAAAGTAGGTATATAGGAAGGTAAGATAATGGTTAAGTTCAATAACAGCAACAATCCAGAAACAATTGGAGTAGGTTTAATACAGAGGTGACTGTATACATACTAATAGTCATACTGGGTAGATATAGAAGGGCTAGGAATAGAACAGGAGTAGGACTACCAGATAAAGGAGGGTAGTATGGAGTAGAGAGATAGAGGAAGTAGTAGGAGGAGTGGACCAAAATGAAATAGAAGGTAGGACAATCAAGGAGGAAAAGTTCAGAGCATATTTACTGGGGTAAGTTCTTGGAGGTAGGTAATAGAGGGGAGAGTTATGAAAGTGGTAGGAACTAGGGAGGTTCAAAACCAGGAGCATGAACAGGAATCAGCAAAATGGTCATGTAGCAGTTTTTTGAAGGAGACATGGGATGAGGCTAAGTGTATGGTTAGTGGGAGGGAGTTCCTGTATTGAGGGGCGTGGCAGGAAAAAGCACTAGCACCTTTAGAGGAGTTATGTCTAGGAATGTGGACAGAGGCATTATCTGCCGAGTGTAGACCATAGTTGGATGTCTAGTTCTGAAATAGTAAGTGTGATGCCACAAACAGAAAGTAACACAAGCAAAACAAATGAAACCAAAAGACAAGATCTGGTCAGAGCTGATATGGCATCTGCAGGGAGCTCTTGGGATGCTTTTACCCATTGTTTCTAATGAATTTGCACAACGCAGATCTGCTGAGAGGCAGTTTCAATGTGGCCTTCTTTTTACACATTTTTACAATGTGTTTTCCTAGAATATGCCTACTGATTGCTATATATTGAGCCTGGATAGTTCACAGAAGACATGACATCTTATTTTCAGTGGGGCTCTACATCTACACACTATTATGCTGCATTGCATAAAATCAGAACACACTGAAAACAATATTTACATCTGGACTAGGCTACCCTGAATAAATACATTATAAAAATGGCAAAATCATGACCCTACTGAAAGCAAGATATTGCATCTAATCTGGACATCCTGAATAAATACAGTGCATAAATATGTAAAATGAAGAACCCTATGACAATGAGATGCAGCATCTCCCCTTCGCTATCCAGGATACAAAATAAAGGATACAGTAAGAAATATGTAAAGGAGATCTATTGTAAACTTAACTTCACTGTGTTCACTGACATAAACAAATAGCTTCTTTTTTTGTTTTATAACATATTAGATTGCAGTATTTACTTTGAATGGTATGGCCATGAGGATGGTGTGTCCAGTGTGTGTGTGTGTTTGCTGTAGCTCAATATATTTTTTCCCAAAAAGCATAGTAAAAAAGTCCTGCTGATTTCTATCTATTTAGCCTGGATAGTTCACAGAAGACCTGGCATATGTCTGAGATAGTACTTATCAGACAGTGTCGTAAGAGGTTAAAAAAAAAAACAGTGTACATCTTTTTAGATCCATTGCTGGGAAATGGTGATATTTATGAGGTGTGAAAGGCAATACCTGCCCAACTGAAGCTAGTGGCAAGAAAATGTTTAAATGCTAAGCATTTAAATGTGCAAGTTGTTGCATTTCGAAGGGGATAAACAAATCTCCAGTTTAATAGGCAACCAATAATTAACAAGCTGCTTCAGTTTCCTAATGGCCATCTGATAAGCAGCTTGGAGTTATGTCTCCAACATTCTAAATAGAAAGAAGGGAGTATTTTATTTCAATTGGTATAGTGATTTGTAGTTGTGGAAGGATAGAATGAAAACTCCAAAAATGTGTTCCACAGTGTTCCATTTTTCCAACTACAGACAGCAAGAGGGATGTAGGCTCTGCCCACAGCCATAAAAATGACAAGTGAAAAATCAGATGCAAACCAAATCATTTAAGTGCATCTAAGAAGTATGAATTAAAAAATAAATATTAGCGTAACTAAAAAATAAATGCAAACAAACATTTAGCACAACTGAAAGTAAATAAAAACAAATAAGAACAGCACAAGCAAACTAATGTAAACAAAAAAGCTCAGCACAACTAAAACATGAATGTAAAAAAATCACAGCACAAACAAAAAATTAATGCAAGCAAAAAAATCACAGCACAAATAAAAAGTAAATGGAAACAAAAAAGCACAGCACAACAACAATGTGAATGAAAACAAAAAAACTGCAAGCACAACAAAAAGGAGAATGTAAATAGAAAAAGCATTGGTCAATGCCAATGATGTTTGATTACACATAATCATAGAATGTGATGGCAGATAAAGACCAAGGGCTCGATTTTCAAAGGGTGATGCAGGGCTTTCATCAAGCCCTGCATCAAACCTGTTCTTTTGGCACAGCTTTGCCAAACTCCTTAGACGTAACTGCAACGATTTTAGTACATCAGGCACAGTTGTGACAGTTTCCCCCAATTACAGCAGCTTGCGCTAAGCGTCCCCGAAATGGCACAATTTAGACCAGGGAAAAACTGGACTAACTTGTGGTATTTGGCACTTGGGACTGAAAATCCCAATTGCTGGCCAGGAGAATGCTGCAAGCCCTATGCGCCAAATGATCAGTGCACCAGGGACTTGCGGTATTCTTGGATCTTTGAAAATTGAGCACCAAGGGTCCATCCAGTTTGTCCTTTTTTGTACTACCTATAACCTGGACCTACCATCCATTAGAGTCTGTGTCGATGAGACCTTTTGCCCTATCCCATCTGTGCTTGAACCCATTCACAGTCTCTGCCCTCACCTGTCAGCAGGCTGTTCCAAGGCTTGCAACCCATTCCATAAAGAAATACTTCTTCACATCTCTCCTGAATCTTCCTTCCTCTTACTAGTTTTCAGTTATGTCTTGTAGTCATAGAGTTGATGTTCCTAGTGAGTAGCTCCTTATAGTTTATCTTCTTAATGCCACTCATGAATTTGAATGTCTCAGTTATATCACCCTGCTTCCTTCTAGTCTACATGTTCAGGGTCCTGAGTCGCTCCTCATAAGATCTGCCTTGCTGATCCTGAATGATTTTAGTTACTCTCCTCTGGACTGTCTGCAGTCTGTTTTTATCCTGACTCTGGTGGGGATTCCAGAACTGGGTGCTGTACTCCAGACGTGTCCTTACCACGGACCTGTAGAGGGGCAATATCACCTCCTTCCTCCTACTGTTCATGGATCTTCCTATGCACCCAAACATCCTAGCCACCTTACTGTAGGCCTTGTCACACTGACTGGATTGTTGGAAGGAGTTGTTAATGATAACTCTTTCTTCCAATGAGACTGCCAGTTTGACACCTTCCAATCACTAATCTGTTCTGGGGTTCCCTTTACCCAGCTGCATACCCTTGCACTTTTTTTGCATTGAATTTAAGCTGCCAGATGTTGGATTGTCTTTGCTCTACAACCTATCCAGATCTTCTTTCAGCTCCTTTACCCGGTCTTGGCTATCCACTCTGCTACAGAGCTTTGTGCCATTTATGAAGGGACACAACTTTCGCTGTATTGCTACACCAGTGTCACAAATGAAAATGTTGAAGAGGACTGGTCCAAGGACTGATCTCTGCACCATTCCACATGTGACATTCTTGTCTCCTGGTTTGAGCCCATTGACCACTACTCTTTGTGAGAACAAATAATGGGGTGGCACCTCAGACTCCAGAAGGTAGTCAGTACCTTCCCACATGTCACTCATAGACATGTAAATAAGACAGGTCCCTTGATCCAGGGGTGGCTAAAATGAGGAGCCAGCCAAGCCAGCCCTCCCCCCCCACTATTATTTCCTGGATAGACCATTAATTAATTCTGTTTCTCCTATTTTACATGTAAATGCTACATTAATTTTATTTGTAATTAATTTGCAAGACAGCTGGATTCACATGATACAGCTAGCTGCAGCAGCTACACCGAGTGAAAATGAAAGCAAATCAAGTTCTTGCTTTTGGATCTCCCTCACTCGTACTCTGCTTACTCAGTCTGAGTCTGTCTGACCAATGTCAGTGCTTGCTTGCAGGCACATTACATGGCAGCGGGAATAGTGTGAGGGCAAAATGCAATCAGACAGCGCAGTGCCATTGCTGCTAGCACAAACTTATTTAAAATTATTCAGAATCTGACTGCGTGTTGCTGTTGACCATTTTGACTTCAAAGCCAAGAAGAGGTACAGATGACTAAGCAGGACATTCTGCTGCAGCTGAGAGCACCCAAGAGTTAGAGCTCTGGTGGCCCCATCAGCAACTGCTGCAGGTGAAAAAGAGGAAGAGAAAGTCCTGGTCTGGGTGGTGCCGGGGTGGTGCGCAATATGTGAGGCTGCTGTGGGCTTGAAGCACACTCAAGGATAAAGGACTTTTGAGCCACTCTAAAGCACCTTTATGCCCTCGAAGCCCCTTCCACCACCATAAGCTGCTTGCCAGATGCCACTAGCCTTGGCTATCACATGATGAACAATAAACAAAATTCACTAAATTTTCCTAATAAATTAACAATCATTCAGTGTGTATAAGACTGGACAGCAGAGACAGAAGGAATAAGTTGAGGGCCTGGATGGCCACTATGTTTCATTACAAATTGGCATTTGTTCATTGCAGCTTTTTTTTTGTAAAAATAAATAATAATTATGCTACTGTCAGGGCTGGGATGATTTAGCTTCATATCAGCTGGTCATAAGAAGGACGTACCATATAAAATACCTTGATGCAAGTCTCAGCTGAAGGGTGCTGCAATAGCGCCTAAGACCTTGAAAGGGTATCCATGTCATAGAAAGGAGGTCATGGATGGATGCAAAGTGTGTGTGTGTGTGTGTGTGTGTGTGTGTGTGTGTGTAATATTTAAAGAGCAAGTAAAACATTTCTGGTTTGGTTGATGAGGGGCGTTTGCAAACTTTCCTCTTTCCCATCAAATTCATTAAGACAGGAATATCTAAATTTAGTGTACAGAGGGCAATTAAACATCACATGAAATATTGATTCCTCTTGACCCGTATTACAGCAGCATTAGCTTCCACACAATGAAGGTAAGGCTTGCCAGTCTGTAATTGCCTGGTTCCTCCTTATCCCCACCATTATGTCGTGACACTGCTTCAGCCATTCTCCAGTACCCTGGCACTACCCCAGACTCCAGTGAGCCATTAAATAGCTGGGTCTAGGGCTCAGCCAACTCTGACGCCAGTTCTCTATGAACCCTCAGAAGCGGGCCATCTGGGCCCAGTAACTTATCCACCCTAAGGGCTACTCACCCTTTTCCCTCTTTCAGCTGTTATCACCACCCTCACCGTTTTCTGTGCCCCCCACCCGTGTAACTGTCTTGATCCCTGTTTCTGGAAGAGGTCCACTGTGCTCAACCCTGAACACTGAGCAAAAATAACTGTTTAGGGCATTGACCTTCTGCCCATCATCCTCTAGCACCCTTCCTCCCTCAGCTAACCTGACAATCCCTCCCTAGCCTTCCTTTTCTCCTGAATATGCATAAAAATTCCCTTTCCCCTCCATTCACACCATTTGCAAACTACAGCTCCTTGTCTGATGTGTCATCTTTGCCTCTAGTTTCACCTCTTTAGTTTGGCCTAATAGACTTTGCACTCCTCCTCCTCCCTTTCAGCCACCTTATAACTTATGAAAGGCCTCTTTTTTGTGCCTTCACGGCCTCCCATACCTCCCTTGAGAAACAGATCAGTCTCTCATGCTTGTTTCTTTTGGTGACTTTCTTGGCACAAGAGTCAGTCATTTCCAGAATTGCCCCCTTGATCATTACACTTCTCCTCAATGCCCTTGATCTAGTCTATCCCCACTAAATTTTTCTTTACTATTTCCTTCATCCAGAGGAAATCTGCTCATTTTAGGTCAAGAACCACTGCCCTCGAAGGGGACGTGAGTTCCCATTTCCCAGCTGAAATCACACAGAATTGTGGTCACTGGACTCCAGTGTTTCTCTGACTGCCACCCCACCCAGCACATCCAAGTTAGTAAGAACCAAGTCTAGGATAGTGTCCTGCTATGTGTGATCCTTAACTAGTTGTGACAGAAAACAATCCAATGTATCCAGATGTGCCTGACTCTTGGCACTCCTAGTCACCAAGATATCCCAGTCAGTGTCTGGCAGAGTGAGGTCGCTACTATCACAAGGTCCCCTTTTTCTACCGCTTCTTGATTTCGTCACCCTGTTCATAGAGTTCAGGTTTATTTAGTTAAATATTGTATTTGCCTTTTTGTTGTATTGCTCGAAGTTTGGGATTGCAATGTATTATTTAGGGTTTTTTTTTTGGTGGGGGGGTAGATTTCTTGTCTTAGTGTTTGTCTTTGTTTTTGTTTTTTCAGTTTTTATTTCCCAGTTCATGAATTTGCAGTAGTTTTTTCTATGTACAGATGTACTTGTATAGTAATATAAGGATGTACTTGTATAGTAATATACGGATGTACTTGTATAGCAATATAAGGATGTACTTGTATAGTAATATACGGATGTACTTGTATAGCAATATAAGGATGTACTTGTATAGTAATATACGGATGTACTTGTATAGTAATATAAGGATGTACTTGTATAGTAATATACGGATGTACTTGTATAGTAATATAAGGATGTACTTGTATGGTATTTTTTGCTTTGTGGTTAACTTATTTATATGACTTCTGTGCAGGGGAGCTTGTACAGCTTTTTTTTCTCAAGTGGTTGTTTTATTTGTATACTAAATTTATGATCTTCCTGGGATGTGTGCATTCCATATTAAACTTTTGACCCCAACAGGTTGTATGCATATTAATTTAACCTTTTCTTGTCTATACTATGTTAGTGAAGTCCCATGTGATAGGGTTTTGGCCAATTAGGATGCAAAATTTACCTGACCCCATTTTATAAGTTTTCTTTTCTTGCTATGTCAGAGATTGTAGTAAATATTATTCAATCTTAAATGTTCTTGATTGCTAAATAAAACAAGCATTTGTTAATGCCGAATGTTTGCTTGCTGGCATTGGCATTGGTAGTGTAGAAGTTACAGAGCTGCAGAATAGGAATGGCAGTGAAGTATTGAACTGAAGCCAACCCCACCACCACCCTGCAGAGAGTGACAGGCATTGAGGTGTGCCTTTGGGTCATCAGGCATAACGGCCACGCCATTTCATCACACCCTACCCTGCAGACACTGACAAACATCACAGTGTGCCTTGGGGTCTTTGGCCCTTATGAGCACCCCATTTCATCAGGAAATACGGTGAGATGGGTGCAGTATAGGAGAATGGGGTGAACTTTGGGGCCGAAGAGTCCAAGGCATACCTCAATGCCTCTCACTGGCTACAGGGCGTGGAATGGTATGAGCATTACAGGCAAGAAACCCAAGTCACACCCCTGATGCCTGTCATTCTCTACAGGGTGGGGCATTATGGTTGGAAAACCTAACATCTCAGGCATTCATTGGTATTTTCACTCCAAATTTTAAACATGTTTTTTTTGTGACCCCCACCTCATGAACAGTGGCAGTATCAGTTTGTTAGCCGAAAGCTGCTTATGTACAGCGACTATGGCATTTAGCACCACAGGTGCAAAAACACATTCCGAACAGGATGTGAAAAATGACAGCTGTACTGTTCATGGGGAGGTGGAAAAAATGGCAATGTTGCAAATCTGCAGTAAAAATATTAAAAAAAACTGGTGAAGTCACGAGCGTGCATAGAAACTGTGCAATGCACACCCGTAATGTAATTAGTTTGGGGAATTTTTACAGCAGATTGTCAACACAGGCATTTTGGGACCTCCGATCATGAACAGTGTCACTGTGATTTTCTTTATCTGTCCCAAACAATGATTTCCCACAGCGACCACGCATCTCTGCGCTGAAAGTGTGAAAACACATTTTGGCTGTGTTGTGAAAAATGGCAGCTGTACTGTTCATAAGGAAGTGTGGAAAAATGCCACTGGTGAAAATCTGGACTGAAAATATTACAAAGTCATGAACTTACGAGGGTGCGTGGAAACTGCGCAATGCTCACTTGTAACAGTCATTTTATGGACTTTTGTCAGCAAATTTTCAACATAGCCATTTTAAGACCTCTGCTCATGAACAGTGTAACTATGATTTTCTTAATCTGTCCCAAACATTGCTTTCGCACACCGACTGAACCATTGTGCGCTACATGGCGGAAACACATTTTGGGCAACTTGTGAAAAATGGCAGCTGTACTGTTCATAAGGAAGTGTAATAAAATGGCAATGTTGAAAATCTGGAGTGAAAATATTGAAAATTCGCACACTTATGAGCGTGCGTAGGAACTGCGAAACGCACACTCGTAAAACAGTCATTTTTAGGAATTTTTCCACCAAATTTTCAACATAGCCATTTTAAGACCTCTGCTCATGAACAGTGTCACTGTGATTTTCTTAATGTGTCCCATACATTGAGTTCGCACACCGACTGCGCCATTGTGCGCTACATGAGCGGAAACATGTTTTGGGCAAGATGTGAAAAATGACAGCTGTACTACTCATAAGGAAGTGTAATAAAATGGCAATGTTGAAACTCTGGAGTGAAAATATTGAAAATTCGCAAACTTACGAGCGTGCGTAGGAACTGTGCAACGCACGCTTGTAAAACAGTCATTTTTAGGAATTTTTCCACCAAATATTCAACATAGGCTTTTTGAGAGCCCACCTTATGAACAGTGGAGTGTCGTTTTGTTACTTGGTCCCGAAAGGTGATTTTGCGCAGTGACTGCAAAATAACCCTTCGGGTCTGATTAACGCCATGACAATGAGAGCACTCATGAGAAGGGGTCCCAAAAACCCCATGTTGAAAATTTGGTGCAAAAATTCCAAAAAATGCCTGAGATATGCAGCAAAGTTGAAAAAACCCTATCCATCCCATTATACAGCTTACCCGCATTTCCTCAGTTCGCGGTCAGCTTTGAAGAGTGCAGACGTGTTCCTGGTCCACCAAAGATCATCGCACCGGAGTCTGGAGGTAAGTATGGGGTAAGGGGGTGTGGGGAGGCAGGGTGCATAGTGGGTTGGGGCAGAGACAGAGAACATAAAAATTGGTATTTTAATGTTTCTGATAGACTTTTTTGGGTTTACCTATCGTGATGCAACATCCACCTGCCCGACATCCCTGACAGCAACAGACACAATGCTGAGAGTCAGCATTGTACTGTCAGGGATGCTGGTGTGTTTTCTTCGGGGGGCTGCACCCCCAGAATCCCTCATGTAGGGGGCTCTGCCCCACACACCCCGGTCTCTAAGTATACAATTCCAAGTCAGAGTTGTCTCAGGGAGGGGGCAAAACACTGGGAGATGCACTGCCGGTGTCTGCAGGGACCATCATAGTGACCCAACACTTTTCATCAAAATCTGTTGCTGTGATGGTCTTTGCTGTGGCGGTGTCAACGTGTGGTCAGCATACCACTTTTTTGCTGGCACCATTGTGGTCATGCGTACCTTTTTGTGCATTTAGTCATGTTTAAGGTTACATTCACTGTGGGTGATTCAGCTGCGTGATGTCACTGATGATGTAACTGATAGGGCCTTTAGGTCTAGGCATAGGGTCTCAGACCTACACGTGCCTGGGTTTGGTCCCCCATTACACAATTTTTTCTCTCTCACTACAACTTTTGTTGTATTAGAGACATTATTAGATGTCATTGCTGATGTAGTGAAGGGTTTCAGCAGAGCTAAATAGCAGACTTTCATATAATTGAACTTAGTTCTGCAGTAGCAAGCTAGAGGACTGGTCAGAGAGGTGGCAGCTGGGGTTCAATGCAAAGAAGTGTAAGGTTATGCACTTTGGCGGGAAGAACCCAAGGAGAGAATACTGGCTGGGGGGGAGGTTAAGCTGGGGATCACAGAGGAGGAGGAGAAGGACCTTGAGGTAATGATAAGGTGGTCCATGAACAACACTGCCCAGTGCAGGAGAGCAGCTGCAAAAGCAAACAAAAATGCTGGGGTGCATAGCGAGGGGGTTTTCGTCCAGGTGAAGTGAGGTGATCTTCCCTCTCTACAGATCGTTGGTAAGGCCGCACTTGGAGTATTGTATGCAGTTTTGGAGGCCATACCTAAAGCATGATATCAGGCTGCTGGAAGGGGTGCAGAGGAGGGCAACAAAGATGATATGTGGAATGGAAAGGAGAGACTATGACAGCAGGCTGGGAGACCTCAATATGTACACCCTGGAGGATAGAAGGGACAGGGGGGACAAGATAGAGACATTCAAGTATCTGAGGGGAATCAATAAGGATGGGGCAGATGAGGTCTTTAAGTTAAGGAGGGGGAGAGTCACCAGGGGGCATGGGCTAAGATCGCGTGGGGAAGATTTAGGAGGGAGATGAGGAGACACTATTTCACAGAGAGGGTGGTAGCAAAATGGAATGCCCTACCAGAATGGGTGGTATCATGTAAATCTGTGAACAGCTTCAAAAGGGCATGGGACAGGGAACAGGGGAGAGTGAGGATGGGGGGTGGCAGTGAGATGACAAAAGGGAGGGGAGTTAAGGCAGCTGCAAACTAGGGGTGTTGGCTGCACACTTGAACAGGCTTAGATAGACTGGGTGGTCTGTTTCTGCTGGCACACTCGTATGTTCGTATGTTTGTATGTTGTAGTCAATTAAATTAGTATGGGCTGATGTTTATGTAGGTTTAAATACAATTTGAGTCACCTGTTTTGCTGGTTGTAACATAACCTCTCCACCATAGGAACAGCAGTTCACTTATGTGTAGCTCAGTGGCACACTAAATGTTTGTTAGCTTAGCAGGCAAAGGATCAGTAGTTTAAAATTTGGGTAGACATAATTTGAATCTTAGAAGGGCCTTACAGTTATTTTTCAACTTTTTGTGTAAGATGGTAACTCAGTTGAGTAGCCATTCATGGTGGTGTGGAGTGGAATAGTAAATTATATGAGAAGTAAATTAAGGTAATAACAGCATTCTGTGGAGGTAAATCATCTGCTATGATTAGATTCCCAGTTAGCTGTTTTACATGTATGACATAACCTCTACATCATATGAACAGCAACTCATTAACTTGCAGATCAGTGACACACTGAATGCTTGTTTGCTTAGCAGACAGAGGATCAGTGGCTCACCTTTGAGCAGAGACTTAAGCCGTTTGTTTTTCATAAAATGGAAACTCACTTGAGTGGTGCTTCATGGTGGTGTGAAGTTGACCTAGTAAATTATATGAGAAGTAAATTTAGCTAAGCACAACAGTCTTTGAAGGTAAATTGCCTGCTGAGATTTGATCTCCAGTCAACTGCTTGCAGGTTGTGACATAACCTCAAAACCATAGGAAATGCAACTCACTTATCTGCAGCTCAGTGGCACACTGAATGTGTGTTGCTTAACAGGCAACGAATCAGTGATTTAAATTCACGTAGTTATAGTTTGAATCCTGGCAGGGACTTAAACACTTTTTTCAACTTTTTTGTAAGCTGGAAGCTCAATTGAGTAGTGATTCATGGTGGTGTGGTGTGGAATGGTAAATTATGTAAAAAGTAAAGTAAATTTAGCTAAGAACAACAGTTTGTGAATGTAAATCACCTGCTGAGATTAGATTCCCAATTGCCTCTTTTGCATCTGTGTCATGACCTCGTCATAATAATAATCCTGTTATATGTGCTAAACATAGATCGTCAGTTGTCCCCAGCATCACAATTGGTAGCTGACCGGCTTAATGATTACATCAGTAAAATGGGGGTGTCTGATATTCCAAGTTCATCTGATACCCCTAGTGTTAATTGGGAGACACAGCAGGGCATTACAGAACCTTTTATATTTGCTTTGATAACAGTTAAGTCGATTACTAAAGAACTCTCAAATGTGAGTACAACAAAGGCTATAGGCCTAGATGGTATACCCACAAAGATGCTAAAATATGCAACACCAATCATAGCTTACCCCTTGACATATATGTTTAATTTATCCCTTAGTACTGGAGAGTATCCTTTGACTTGGAAAATGTCAAAGGTGATACCAGTTTTTAACGGGGGTAATAAGACTGAAATGTGCAACTATCACCCAACATCTCATTTGTCCCAGACAGCTAAGGTATCTGAAAGATTAGTGGCTGTCCAATTTAGGAAATATTTTGATTCTAAGGGTTTAATAAATAACATACAATCAGGCTTTTGTAAATTCCGCAGTACCACGTCAGTCTCGGTTAAGGTTGTAGGGGATGTTCAGGCGGCCCTGTACAGGAGGACACAGGTGGGTGCCTTATTTATAGATCTAAGACATTTGATTCCTTGGACCACAGTGTCCTCCTGTACAGGGCAGCATCACTGGGGTTTGTGGTTATGGCACAGAGATGGTTGGCATCATACCTCAGAGGAAGGTATCAGTTGATTGCTTTTGGAGAATGGTATTCTAGTTTTTTGCTGGTTGGATTGGGAGTCCCTCAGGGTTCCATTTTAGGGCCACTTTTATTTAACATACACATAAATGGACTGTGCTTTTCAGATTCATCAGTGTCATATCATCTTTATGCAGATGACACTGTTATTTATACATCGGACTGCACCTTAGATGGTATGCAGATGAAACTTCAAAGAGCATTCAATGAGTTACAAGTATTCTTTCAAAATAGTAAATTAATGTTGAATGCCCAAAAGACACAGTCCATGGTGTTTCATTCTATGACAGACAGGCAGGAAGATCTGGCGCTGACTTTGGTTACCCCTGTGGAATCCCCGATCCAACAGGTGCAATGTTACAAATACTTGAGTCTATGGGTGAACAAATTCCTTAACTGGAGTACACATTTTAGTAACCTGGTTAAAAATGTGGGAAAGAAACTGGGAGCATTATATTGTGCCAGACCACTATTAAACTTCCAAGTAAGGAGAAGGGTAGTAAATTCTATGATTATCCCCATGTTCGATTATGGAGATAGTCTCTATTCTGGGGGAAGAAAAGGTGATTTTAGGCAAAGAATCAGAGGTTGAAATTCAGGTAGGCATAGTTTGAATCCTGGCAGGGACTTAAACACTTTTTCAACTTTTTTATAAAATGGAAACTCAGTTAAGTAACAATTTGTGGTGGTGCTGAGTGTAATAGTAAACTATATGAGAAGTAAAGGTACTGTAGCTAAGAAAAACAGTTTGTGAAGGTAAATTCCTACTGAGATTAGATCCCCAGTTGCCTGTTTTTCAGGTGTGGCAGAACCTCTATATCATAGTGTCACAGCCTGCCCCTTGGGCCTTACCAGCTTATAGGGCAGTTGTCTGGGTATACTGATTCCTTAGTTGTTATCACCTGCTTGTATCAGGAAACTCCCATCCTGTACTCAGGCCTAGGGAGGTCAAAGACAATAATATTTGGTAGAGTGCACTTTGGACAGTGGACTGTAGACAGAGAAATCATTGTGCCAGCAGAAATACTGTAACCACTCACTGTAACAAACCTTGCTATAGCAAATTCTTGGCTCTTGAGAATGGTCCATTTGGCTCCTGTCTCAGATTTTTTTGTATTGTTTAATTGAGTTTTTATATTTATTTCTTAAATAAATAACCTTAATTATACAATGGCAAGAAAAAATCCTGGACTCTGATTGGTCAGTCTTGGGCTGGACCTGTGATGTTATCCCAGTACAACATCACGGGTCTAGTCTCAGCCTCACTGTGAACCTGTAGATGATTGTTTGCTTGATTTGTTTCTGCATGATTGTTTCATCTTCTCATAAAAAATGAAAATATTTTTCCGCACAAAAACATCTTTCAAATTATTTTTTTATTCTGTATAACAATGAGCCATTGTATAATAGCAATAATGCCCTCCAGGGTGTGTGTCATTTGGGATAACGTCATGCCTCAGTCATTGGATGCACTCGGCCTGCGGCCTCGTGCCCAACCACCTGAGGCGTGACGTTATCCCAGCACGACACACACCCTGTTGGGCATTTTTACTTAAGTAGCTCAGTATGCCTGGCGCTATTATTTCTGTTTAGCATATCTGTTTCTTAACCAGGCACAGGCAGCGTGTGTGGAGAGGCACTTAATTTTGAGCGTTGCTGTTTTTATGGCCAGATCACATAATAGAGCACTTTCTAATTTTTAACAGTGGTGGTTATCAGTGGGAATTCTTTTCTGTGGTTCAGCTTTGTATTTTTGCACTCCATTTAAAAGATGTGCATACTGCAAGTATGCCAGGAAATGGAGCAGAGAGTGCAATGTCCAATTCGATAGCAGAAGGCCTCATTCTCGGAGCTGAGAAGAACACCCTTAAAGATTTACTATTTGATGCACAGGGCAAAGCAGAATGTTTTACTGATGAGTCTGTACTGTAGTTACTAGTGATGTTAATACAGGACACAGAGAAAGTGAAGATGACTACAGAGAGAGGGGAACCACTTGGCTGGTCAGGCATCTGGGTGGATGCTCCCAGCTTCCATGCAGGGAGTGATATGTAGCCTTCTCTGTTGCTGCCCCCGGTATTCCTGAAGAGAAGCAAGAGCAGGGAGCAACACAAACCTTCTCACCTCTCACACCTCCACCTGCATCCCATGTATTAGAGTGCGCACTTAACTGAGCAACCCTCTGCATGTCCTGTATTAGCATCCCTTGCTGTAATGAATGAGGAGCTATAATGAATGGCAGACATGGCTCTCAAAGCGTTTGTTGTAGCGAGGGGTTACTGTATTAAAACTACCTTCTCAATAGTGAGGCATAGCCACTGTTTCTATGAATATACTGTATTATCTACTAGTAATTACTACAGGAATTAACAGATAAACAGGATATATACAGTAACACAAATGTTTACACATGTTTACACATTTTCTGGTAAAGTAAAATGAAGTACAAAGATAGATGATTGATAGAAAAATAAATGTAGTCTCTCCTAGTGTGTAACTTTACCTGCTAGCTAACTTGGAAAGGGCACTCCCCTAGACTGCGCTTTCCTCACACAGGCAAGTTAACTATATTACCAGGGCTCCTACCTTCTTCCCTTTATGTAAAAGGTGAGAGAGAGAGAGAGAGAGAGACAGAGAGACAGAGAGATGGAGAGACAGAGAGTGTGTCCAGCTCTCCAGTTTTATGTGCCTAGGGCTATGGGGTTGTGACCTCTCCCTTGAGTGACAGTTCCCCACATTGTTCCCCACCCACATATATATGTGTGTGTGTGTGTGTGTGTGTGTGTGTGTGTGTGTGTGTGTGTCTGTGACATCATCCAGGCCAAATGTCAACCTTCACACCTATGACATCCTTGCAGCTTGATGACTTTGTTTACTAGGATATCCTTTTTTTATTTTATTTAAACATTTGATAACCAGGAAAGGCACACAGAGTCGAGGCTCATTTCCATGTGTGACCTGGGGAAGGGGAAAGGGATAAAAAGCAGAAAATACATAATAGATACATGAGATAAATATACAGTTGCATAAGTTATACAGCAAAGTATTTTACATTCAGATGAACTATATCCAAACAGTATCATACAATTCTAAGGATTACATTACTATCCACAAAAAACATTTGGAATGAGGCTGCATGTGAGAGTGACTAGGAGCAGGTGCAGCTGAGGAGTGGAAGTTGTCGGATTTGGTATTTGAAGCAGTTGTGAGAGGGTGAGTTTCTTAGGAGAGGTGGAAGTTGGTTTCATAAAGAGAGAAGTCTGTAGGTGAAGGCAAATTTGCCAGTAGATAAGAAAGGTTTGGGGAGGAAGAAGGAATGTGAGTCCCTTGAGTGCAGTGAGTATAGGGAAATGGCAGCTGGTGTTAGCCTGGGGAGAAGGGGGGGAGTGGAGTTTGCAATCCTGACTGACTGGAGCCTATTATAAAGGTATGATCTGAACCACCGAATGGCAGAAGGGCTGAGTCCAGCTACCTTGAGTCTGTCAAGGAGCAGGGGGTTGGAAACAGAATCAAAGGACTTTGCCAGATCAAGGAAGATTGCAGCAGTTAGTTGGCCTTGGTCAGCAGCAGACTGGATGTGTCCGGTGAAGCAAAGGAGGGAAGATATGGTGGAGTGGTGCTTTTTGAGCCCAGGCTGATATGGGTAGAGGAAATTTGTAGACATGAGAAAGTTAGTCAGTCTGGACTGGACAAGAGCTTCTTGCAGTTTGGCAAGAGCGGGGAGGAGGGAGATTGGTCGGTAGTTTCCAGGTACCGAGGGGTCACCACACTTGTAGAGACCCTTGTGTCAAAATTAACAGTTTCACAGCTGCTAGAATCTGCTGCTAAATAATCCCATGGGAGAATTTACATCTTTGCAATAGGCAGGCAGCATTCATGAGGGTCACTAAAACATGTGACCTGAAAGCCATTTAGGGTGTCCATCCCAAACAGAACTTTGATGTACTTACGCAACTGGATGAGATAATATGAGATGATGCTTGTGTAACTTGATTTGCTTTGTGGCTTTCTGCCTCTCTATCCATGGGATATACCACCCTGTAGGGGTATGACGCAGGAACCCTAGAGGAGGGTTCCCCACCTACAGGTGCCTGGAATGAATGCGTCGGCTAAAGGTAGGTTAGGAAGAAGCTCATGGGTAAGAGAGACGAGCCGCTAGAGGAGATGGGGTGGATGGTGGGCAACGAAAAAGAATCCTGGCGAGGCCCAGGATGTTGTGACCTTTTAAGCTCGATGGGGAAGTGACATTGTTGCTCTGCCCATCGAACCTTGGGCTTAAAGCCCTCCCATTTGATGTGCTTATGCAACTGGATGAGATAATATGAGATGATGCTTGTGTAACTTGATTTGCTTTGTGGCTTTCTGCCTCTCTATCCATGGGATATACCACCCTGTAGGGGTACGACACAAGGAACTCTAGAGGAGGGTTCCCCCCTACAGGTGCCGGGAATTAATGCGTCGGCTAAAGGTAGGTTAGGAAGAAGCCCAAAAAGAATACCCAAAGATGTTGAGCTTTGAAGAGATGAGGATGATGAATGAATTCTGAGAAGAGAAGGGCTGACTTCCCAAGGAGAGAGGGGAAAGCCGGGGCCACCATCCACCTCCATCCAACAGAAGGACCTAACTAACTAACCAACCAAAGAAAGCAGCAATGAACCTAACTAATTAACCGAAGATAGCACTATCTCTAACTAATATTATGACCATTGGCAGGGAGGAAAGGAAAAAACCCCTTTTGAGGAGGAACGCTGGGGATCCAAGGCCTAGGTCACCTTCCTTCCAGGCTGATGACATTTGACTTGAGGATGTATGTCTTTAAAAAGAAGGTTTCAGTAATGAGAGACATACGAGTGGGGAGGATGATGATGGATAAGGGAAAATCCCCAAAAGAGAGCACAGATCGAAAAGGGAACATGAGGCTGCACGCAGATCGAAGAAGGAGCATGAGGCAACAATGAATACTTTCTTTGTCGACAGGAGGGAGTAAATCCATATAGAAGTCAGAGGAGCAAGGGGCATCCAGATGTGTGCACAAGGAGATTCCAGATGTGCTGATGAGAAGACCGAGGACAATGCAGACTGGCTTGATTGAGTGATGCGAGTGAGCAGACACTGAGGTTGAAGAGGCATGCTTGATTATGCGATGTAAACAATTAGACTTGGAATGATTAGACCCTGAGGTTGAAGTCAATGAGGTAGCATAGGATTCAATGATAGGAATATTTGGGTAAGCGATGTAAATAGATGAACCTTGAGGTAAGGCTGAGTGAATGATGACTGGAGTTATGAACTCAATACGTGCAGCAGGATGGCCGCATGTTGATAAGGTGGCATAGGAGTCATGATAGGTATGCCCAAAAAGAAATATTGATAGCAGGCCACGAGTGGAGTGAATCCTGGATGGCCAGTATGGAATAGGAGGAGGAGTAGACAGGAATGAACTTGAAAATGAACTTGTACAAAGGAAGTAAAAGGATGTAGGCTCCTCAAAAGGAGGTAGACTCCGAGGCCAAGAAGGGAGATCTGGAACCAGAGGCAACTCAGGCTGAGCAATCAAGGAGCAAAACTGGATAAGATATGATGAAGAGTGAGTAAAATTGGATGATGTGTGATGAGGAGTGAAGCTAAGAGTGGAGTGAAGCCATGATGGCTGGTACTAGAAAAGGCGCTAGGACAAGGAAAGTAAAAGTAGGAAACGGATGAGGTACAATGACAGATTGAAGCCATGGAGGCTGGTACAGGAAAGTGAGGTATGAAAGGACAAAGGACAGAGGGAGATCAATGGGGTAGCATAGGACCTAGCCGATACAGGATGAGAACAGCAGTAGGGCGAGCTGGATGAGGTGGCACACAGGCCAGGTTCGATGGAAGGCCAGATGGAGTCAATCATAGATGGCCCAATGATGTGAATGGCAGAGCAAGCTAATAGAAAAACCGTGGCTTGGTGAGATATAGAAGCCATGACTGGGGTGAATCGTGATGGCTGATGATGACTGGAATCAGGAACCTGATACATACAGCATGAGGGCCGCAGATTGATGTGGTGGGCATATGAGTAAGGATAGTTATGCCCAAAAAGAAACATCGATTGCAGCTGGTGAAAGGATGAAGAATGATAGAGAGGGCAATGGGTAGCATTAGACCCAGATGGTACAAGGATATCGAGATGATACGAGGTAGCAGAGACAGGGTATATGGAGATCGAGTCGTTTTGAGGCAGCAGAGATGGGAGGACATCAAATGAGAGGGACTCGATGGAGAATGATGAGTTTGGGGCTGTAATAGGCCAGAGATGGGTGGTGGTAGTCCAGGAGTAGTAGACAGAGGAATGACAGGCAGGCCATATTGGAGGAAGTACAAAGAATGAGGTAAAGCCGGCTGTAACCAGCCGAAGAGGGAAGGTGAGTTCCCCAAAGACCCAGGAGTGCAGACCAGAAGAGCGAAGCAAGGCCCCAGAGGCAGCAGGCAACAGTAGAGAAGGGAAGCCACAGGGCTGAGGAGGGAGAGCTATACTGCAAAGCAGACAGACCCCCATCCTTCCAGCGGGAGAAATAAAGGCAGGAGCCTGCAAAACGGAGCAAGGGGCTAGAATGCGCAGCACAGCCAGCTAGACTGTGCAGCACAGCCTGAGGTGAAAGGCAGAAGCCATAGAAAATGAATATGAGAAGCCTGAGGTAGTATAATACTGAGCACTACTGAGCAGTGTAGATGGAAGCTGCTGATCCTGATAAGGATTTAGGCATGAAGCCCGAGTGGTGTCCCATCACAATTTTTTTTTTGTATGATGCTATTGTTTAGGACGGTTAGAGCAACAGGATTTCAATCCAGGTTGCCAATGTGAGGCATGAGTGCTGCTTGGATCAGATCTCAGAGGTGCAAGAGCCTGGCATAGGTCCAGATGCAGAAAAATGTGCCCTAGTAGGCAACTGGGGAAGGCAGGTGGCGCAAAGACATTCTGCCACATAGTTGCGAGCTCCCGGGCAAGCCATGGGTGTCAGTGAGCACAACTGAGTGGCCGAAAGGAAAGGGACGCCGATGGCGGAAAAGAAAACATCATCCATCAGGAAAGAAGGCAGCCTGCTGCGGCATGG
Source organism: Neoceratodus forsteri (assembly GCA_016271365.2). NCBI lineage: Eukaryota > Metazoa > Chordata > Ceratodontiformes > Ceratodontidae > Neoceratodus > Neoceratodus forsteri. Next base: position 745,956,589 of record CM057449.1, read on the forward strand.
GGTCCCCTACAGTGAAAACGAACCCGATGGAGCAGCGGTAAGGAGGAGGAGCCCTTGGCAGCAGCTGACAGTGAGGCAAAGGGGAGGCTTGAGGGGCGGTCAGGAAAAGGGAGGAAAGGAAGTGGGGAAGAAAGGAAGGATGGGCTGGAGGGAGTTGGAGAGATGAGGTGCCAATGGCGGGTCAGGGAACCCAGAAGAGACCACCTTAGGGATTTCGACCATGACTGAGGCAGACAAGGCAGAGGGCGATGGCAAACCCAGAAGTGCAGGCAGAGAGACAGGCAGGGAACGAGCGATTCAAAATAGAGAAGCAGCAGGCTGAGGGGGCCAAATGAGCCGAAACAGGTGGACAGGAACTAACGGGCAGCCAGAGGCAGGTGCAGAGACAGGAGAAATGCAGCAGAATCCAGACATGGGGAAAAAGAGCAGTGCCTCCAGCTACAACGAAAAAGAATCCTGGCGAGGCCCAGGATGTTGTGACCTTTTAAGCTCGATGGTGGAGTGACGTTGTTGCTCCGCCCATCGAACCTTGGGCTTAAAGCCTTCCCATTATAACAGAAGAATATTTAAAGTAACAGAAAAAAAGAATAAATTAATCTGGTCACATTTCTCATTACACATAGGCACTGCAACTCACACACAAGCATATGATGATACAAACCTGTTTCACAGGTGTGACAGAACCTCTACATCATAAGCACAACTCATTTACACATGAACATATGACCATACGAAATATGCCAGCAGAAAAAGGCCAGAAGGTGTATATTGTCTGCTCATAACGCAGTTCTCTTTGTGATTACTGAGGGGCCTGCCCCCCACATTAGGAGTTTCCTCCTCCTCGATAGGAGTCCCCCCCATGTTTCCACTGTTAGTTGCAACCTTCCTCTTTACTTTGTCTCAACCCTTCTTAAAGCTGTCCGCTGTCTTTAGGGATACAACCTCGTCTGACAACTCATGCCACTTAGCCACCACCATCTTGGAAAAAAAAGGTGCCTCATCATTTCACTGCCTCATGAGTTGTCCTTCCACCAGCTTGAGGCAGTGTCCTCTAGTGGTTTTATTACTGCTAAGACTGAAGAGACCCTCGGATTTAACCTTGTTTATACCACTGAGGTATTTAAATGTTTAAGTCATGTCATCCCTCTCCCTCCTGTGCTCCAGGGAGTACATGTTGAGGTCTCTGAGTTTCTCTTCATACATCCTACCCTGCTGACTCTGGATCATTTTAGTTTCCCTCCTCTGGACCATGTCCAGAAGTCTGATGTCTTTTCTTAGGTATAGGCACCAGTACTGCACATTGTACTCCAGGTGTGGACACAGCAGGGATTTACAGTATACAGTGGCAGAATAACCCCAGCCTTCCTGCTAGGTATTCCTCGGGCTATGCAGCCCAATATTCTGCTTGATTTGTTGCTGCCTTACTGCACAGTGCAGAGGGTTTCAGGTCACTAGTGATGATCACCCCAAATCGTTCTCCTTTTCTGACTTAGTAACCTGCACACCACCCAGACAATATAAAGTCTTTGGGTTCTTAGCCCACAAGTACATGAGTCTGCAATTCTTGGCATTGAACCCCAGTTGCCAGATGCCCAACTACTTCTCAAGCATGGCTAGATCTTCCATGATATCCTGTATTCCCTCCTCTGTGTCTACCATCCAACAGAGTTTGGGAGCATTGACAGACATGCAGATCTTACCCGTTACTCCATCTGCTATGCCACTAATAAATACTTTAAGAAGCACCGGGCCAAACGTTGAACCTTGTGGGACTCTCCTAGTGACTTATCTGCAGTTCAGTGACACACTGAATGTACTTTTGCTTAGCAGGCAAAAGATCAGTTGCTCTGATCTCAGCAGGGACTCCCATACACCTGTTTTGCAGGTTGTGACTTAACATATACAGTATACCACAGGAATATACATTTACAAAATTTCTGCTTTCCTATATAATATATTGTGTTAATAAGCCAGGCAGAATTTTGTAATATAAGAAAGGAATGAGTGCAATTTGGTTTTTTATAGTGCCTTTCTTTTATTAGGCAGTTTTCATTTTCAGTACATACAGTCACCTGATAACATGCAGTGGTATTCAGTTGTTTTTACATAGTGTCTTTTACACAAACTGCATTACAAAGTACTTTACAGACTGGCTCTTTGTACTTGGATTCAGTGAGGGCAATATTATTTGTATTTGTTCTTCCTTTTGGTATATGCTTCTGTATGTTCACATCCCTCAATGGTTTTACATCCATTTTGTAGCTTTTGGTTGTATGTTTTGCTTTTGAGTCTGTTCTTGCTCTACGATGGGTGCTGTGTCATGTATTCTTTTAGTATTTTTTACCTTATATATTCTCCTGGGTCATACCTGAAAATAGGCGTTATCTTGTGTAGTGTACCTTACCCAGTAAACAAAACTAACAAATAAACACAAGAGGCAGGGGAGAGAAGGTTACTGCTATCCTCAGTGTACTGGAAGACTCAGGGAACAGAGCCTTACAAAAGGGAGATTAGAGATGTAAAGCAACTTGCTCAGGGTCACACAATGAGTAAGAGGCAGTGGTGGGATTCAAACTGGGGTCTCCAGGTTGTCAACCATACAGGAAGTCTCAGAAATTAATTCTTCATTAAATATACCAGGGGAAGGAATATTGTGTCTCACTATGGGAACAGCACAAGCAATTTTCTCTGTGCTACTTTTTGTCTCTGCTAAGCATTCCATTTGACATTTTCTTATTAGTCAATTTGCTCTATCTTTAGAAATTGATTGCCATGCATCCTTTGTTTAATGCCATGTGCATTGCCTGCTGACAAAGTTAGCGACAGGTGGAAAGAGACCTTTAGGGAAAGAAATGTCACTAACTGTGCGTGGAAGCAAAAGTCAATCCCTGCTTTTTATATGTCTCTTTCTGAGCCTGTTTGTAGTAAAAAGTGCATGTTTTAGAAGATGCTGGGCTGTCCTGTCTAATGATATCATCTGAGATGCTGGGCTCTCCCTGTCTATTGATATCCTCTACTGCACTATGCAACAATAATAAAGCCCAAGTCAAAACAATTCTTTAAGTTATGTTTGATTGGATGAAATAAACACTGATTGACCTCTGAGGGGAGTCTTATATGGTATTACAGACTCCAAATGTGAGGTTTGAACAAGAGGACCATGAAGCAAAGCTGATGGGTTTTGTCTCTCCAAACATAACAAGAGGAGCCTCTTTTACCATAAGAGACATCCCTTGGAGGTTCTATTATCTTATTAGAAAATGGGCTTGAAAAATAATGTTTGCTGATTGGCTGAAAGGCCAAGCCAGACATGCATTTATTTTTCAATAGATGCCCAGCACAAAACAAGTGCCAATTCGGGATGCACCATTACTTAGCATATCATTGGGCACCCCGAATTTAATAACTGACCAGCCGCCATTTTTGTCTCTTGCTTAGTGAGCAAGTTGGCAGCCAGTCAAGCCCCCCATCACATACTCTCTCTCTAAGTGGCGCTCATTTCTAAATTGGACTTGTCCTCTTTCTTGATGTTTTGGCTCACCCACCCACCCCCGACATCTATTAAAGACACTAAAACTCCTCCCCATCTATCTGCTTCCACCCATTGGCTTCTTTGTGGTAGTAAACCTTCCAACCTCATAGGGTCCTCAGACCTTCCTCTGAGCCACAGCTGTCACTAGTTCTTCAGATTCCCATAGCTTGCTAACTGTTGCTATTACCTCATTTTAATAATGTACCAAGTAACCTTAGTCCTCCTTTCCTGCTTGGTATTGCCAGCCAGAAATCATTGCATTCAGTACAACCCCTCTAGCATCAGATTTTCAAATCTGTTCTTTACCCAGAATCCCCATCCAATTTGGAACAATGCAACTTATACCCTATCACTCTCACTGGTCTCTAGCATCCCCACTAAATTCAAGACTATTCTCCTTCTACTTATGACATTGAACTATCATTCAGCCCTTCAGAGGAATTTGGCTCCCACTTTTAGTTATACGTATGCTTCTACTCATAAAAGGTGCACTCTCTTTTCTAGATTCTGGTTACTTTGAGTTCTCCTGTTGCTCCTTCTATGCTCTGGCAATGTGGAGCCAAATCCTGGTCCAGCACCATTGTCTATAACCCCCATGAATTTCACCACAACAAAAGGACTAAAATTCATGCTGATCAACCTATGCAGCATTCAGAAAAAAGTCACTGAGCTGCAAGCCTGGTCCTGACAGAAACATGGTTAAAAGGCCATGTTACAGGTGATGCCATTTCGCTTCCATCATATTCTCTCTTCTGTGTAGATAGGCTTACCAGATGTGAAGGGGTGGCCATCTACATCAATGAATAAATACTCTGTCTCTGTCATTGACTCCTGCTCCAATCCTAAACAGTTTGAATGCTTATCTGTTAAAATTAATATATCAGCCTCAGAATCACTAAACATTATTGGTTGCTATAGATCTCCTTCTGCAGGCTTTGATATTTTATCACATTTTCTTCAATTCCTAGATGTCAGCACTAATGAGATACTGATTCTAGGTGACCTAAACATGGACTGGTTTAATAACAAATCAACACTGCTCAAGAATGTCTGTGATGAATTTGGACTCTCATAACTACTCTCAGAAGCCACTAGGCCAGGCTACACAAATCACTCCCTTGGTTCCCTAACTGATGTCATTCTGACAAACAGAGCCTGTAAAATCACACATGAAGCAGTCTGGCACAACTCCTTGAGTGATCATAATATTGTAATATGTATCAGAAATATTACTAAATTGCTAAATCCAAGTAAGATGATAGCTAAAAGATCCTTCAGACACTTTAACCCAGCAGACTTCCTAGCTGTTCTGCACGACATTAATTGGCAACAATTCTACCTAGCCCCATCACTTACTGAGGCACTGGCCTGCTTTAATGCAATACTTACAGGTATCATAGACTCCCATGCACCTGTCAGAACATATAGAGTGAAAGAAGCGTCTTGCCTCTGGTTCAATGCTGATATTAAGTTTATGCTAACAAAAAGAGATAAGCTTCGGGCAACTGCCAGATGCACAAAACCACCTGCAGACTGGACAGCATTCAGGATATGTCGAAATGCCTGCACTAAACTGATTAGGCATACTAAAGAAAACTATTACCTAAGCACCCTAGAGTCAGCCAGTGATAACACATCCAAGATTTGACCCACCTTTAAACTAGTTGAAGGAAGCAAAGCTCCACCATCTCTCCCCACTACCATTACCTATCTGGGCACCTCAATTACAGACAAATTTGTCATACTTGACAAACTAAATGAGCATTTTGCCACAGCGGGTCTTGCATTCGATTCTTCTCCATCAGCCAGCCTAACAACCTCTCTCCTTCACCCACCTGCACCACCCAACATCCAAACACACTCACCCTTCTCTTTCTCGCCTATCACCTTTAAACGGGTGGAAGACCAACTGCTCAGGTTGGATGTTAAAAAGAGTGGAGGTGCGGACAACACTGACCCTTTCTTTTTGAAACTAGGCTATTATTTTTTAACTGCCTCATCACTCATTTATTTAATCTCTCGCTGTCTGAAAGTATCATGCCTCAAGATTGGAAAGTTGCACACCTCATACCCCTTTTCAAATCTGGTGACCCCAGTGATGTTAACAACTAAGGGCCTTTCTCTATCTTGCCTTCCCTCTCAAAAATTATGGAGAAACTGGTCAGTATCTAACTCAGATCCTTCCTTGAAAATTCTCAGTTGTTAACTCCAAAACAATCAGGTTTCAGACCCAGTCATAGTACTGTCTCGGCCTTGTCCAAAGTTACTAACAACTGGTTGGTGGCCATGGACAGCAAACATGTCACCGGTGTGGTATTTTTGAACCTTAGTAAGGCCTTTGATACCGTGGATCACCTCCTGCTGCTTGACAGCTTGAAGTCCCATGGCTTGTTGGATAGTACGGTATCCTGGTTTGCCAGTTACCTAAGAAATAGACATCAGCGTACTGTATTAAGATAAATGGAACCTCCTTGTCACTCTTGCCAGTTGCAAGAGGGGTCCAACAAGGATCCATCCTGGGTCCATATTTGTTCCTAATCTATGTAAATAATCTGGGTTCGGGCATCATAAACTCCAATATTCATTTATTTGTGGACGATACTGACCTCTACGTATCAAAACCTATAGTTAGTCAAGTATGTTCTGTTCTCCAGTCTGATTTTGTCAAACTTCAGCATAACTTGATAACAGCTAAACTACTCCTAAATGCAAAAAGAAAGCCAAAGGCTATGTTCTTCTATCCCCCTAATGTCCCCTCAGTATGCCCCATGGCAAACCACTATGCTCCCATCACCACCCTATCAGGAGACTCTCTCGAAGTGGCGAATCACTTTAAATACTTAGGCTTCATACCTGACTCATACCTATCCTTTTCATCTAATATGAAAGCTGTCACAAAAAACTGAAATTTAGGCTTGGCTTCTTTTTCAGGAACAAATCATTGTTGTCCCTAGAGTCCAGAACTAGACTAGTACAGGCCACCTTCATGCCTCTTCTTGATTACGCTGATATTCTCTATAACAATTGTGCACCCTGTCTACCTGCATAAGTTAGACATGCTCTATCACTGGGTCATCGATTTCATTACCAATGCCCCAGCCAGAACCCATCATTGTACCTTGTATGAGGCGACGAAGTGGACCTCCTTATCCACCAGAAGAATGGTGCACATTTATACTTGGACATATAAAGCACTCCTCAATAAGCTACCCCCTTATATATCAACCTTCTTCTCATGCTCAACTAGCACCTATGCCCTCAGAAAATGTGCATATATTACCCTGAATGTGCCAAATTATTGGACACAGTTTAGTAAGGCATCTATAAGCTTTTCTTTTCCCTGCCTTCAGAATAAGCTTCAAGCTACCCTAAAACTCCATACCCTCATCCCAGTTAGGTCTTTTGTTGGTAGTATACATGAGATCACTGCTGAAGACCTGCAACTGCACTTTGCTTCCCTTACGGGTCTACCTTCTCCCCATCCCTCTCCTAGTGTCTTTGTAGATTCCTGTGTATACTGGACTGTATCTTCCTTCCTTCCTTCCTTCTTCACTTTTGTCTATTCTACCTAATTTGTTATCTCCCATATTTATTAGGTGCGGTAAACTTACTGTTAAATGATGCTTCTAATTTATCTCTATGTATTGCTAGAACCAACCTATTCTACATACCGTGATGTCCTTGCTGTTTTTCTGTGTTGTACTACTTGTATCGATTGTCTGTGATGATTTTTATTAGGTGGTGGTAAACTTACTGTCATGTGATGCTTTTGCCTTTATGTATCTGTTACAACCAATCTACTCCATGTACCATGATATACCTGCTGTATTATATGATGTATCCTTGTACTGACTGTCTGTGATGTTTAGTGCTTTGTATCCGGGACCTCCTTGTGAATGAGCATACTCAATGGAAGCTATCCCTATACAATAAACTGAACTGAACTGAAGCAATAGCCATACATTAAAAAAAGAAAAACCATGAAAGAAAGAAAAAGGAAGCCCTTGAAGACATCAGTCCAGTCGGCTTCATGTAACCCGCAGTAGGCAGAGCAGGATTTTCAACAGGGCATCTCATGCCTGTAGCAGTAAAACCTGGACCTAAAGTCATTCAAACAAAAGCAGATGCAGCGGCAATGGTAGTCAAACTGAAGAGGGTGCTGAATGTATAGTAACAGGAGTGTGTGTTTGTTGGGGGGGGGACAGAAACCATACATGTTTTTTCACTGAGGTCTCCTTTTAAAACACACAACAGAAAATGGGAAGTCTCGCTCCTCCCCATCCCAGCTCTTTGTCAATGGCTCTGTTACCATAGACCCCACCGACATAGCAGACTGCCTTAATACCACATTCACCGATCTTAGCTCCGTCCTCCCTAGCAGTTTCTTTGACCACGTCCCTGCCTCTCAGCCCCCTGCCCTTAAATGCCCACTGTTCCACCTGCGGAAAATATCCACTCAAGAAGCCAGACCGTGCTTGCTAAAAGCCCTAGGTAGCAATTGCCCCATTAATGACCCTCTGGACACCAGGATCCTATGCCAAGTCCTGGATGTCGTCCTAGTCCCACTGACTGGCCTACTTAACTGCTCCCTATGCTTGGGTCAATTCCTCAGTGTCTGGAAAACAGTTATCATCATGCCCGTACACAAAAGTGGTGATTGGTGCTCCCCCAATAACTATCGACCAATTTCCATCCTCCCCCCACTCTCCAAAGCTCTTGAAAAAGTGGTGGCTACCCAGCTCACCAAGTTCCTGACTAAGTATGACATTTTGTTCCCTGAGCAGCACGGCTTCCGCTCAGGACACAGCACCACCACTGCTCTCCTGGAGTTCTCTAAGTACCTGCACTCCTCGCTTGACTCTGGCAACCTTGCTGAAGCTGTGTTCATTGACCTCTCCAAGGCCTTTGACACTGTCTGCCATCCCCTCTTGCTTGACTCCCTCCACCAAATTGGTTTCTCAACTGGTCCTCTCGCCTGGTTTTCTAGCTACCTCTCAGCTCGATCCCAGTGCATAAAAATCAATGGGACCTTGTCCAACACCCAACCTCTCTGCTCCGGGGTCCTCCAGGGTTCCATCCTGGGACCCCTACTTTTCAGTCTCTATCTTAACACACTTCCCAGCTCCTGTTCCGGTAACATTCTCCTATATGAGGACAATGCGGTTCTTTATGCCTCACACCATAATTCTACCTCTCCAGGCCTCTCTCCAACTCACCTTCAAAAAAGCTGAAAAGTGGTTCACTGAACATAGACTAGTTATTAATCTAAAGAAGACTAAGTTGATGCTGTTCACCCACCACCAAAACAAGGCCAGAAATGCTCCCCTCCTGATACTCCTCAGCACTCAGCACCCTTAGAGCAAGTGACCAGCTATAAATACTTAGGCATTACCTTTGACACTGCCCTCACTTTCAATGCTCACATCAGTGCCCTCTCGGCCGCCATTAACTCCCGGATCAGCCTTCTATACCACCACAGGGTCTGCCTTCCTCCTGATGCACTCCAGCTGGCCACCACCTCCTCTGTCCTGTCCCCACTGGAATATGGCCTGCCTGTATACACTGCTGCTGACAATACTGCACTCACTAAAATCCAGCTCTCCATCAACAAGGCCTGTAGGCTCCTGACTGGAGCCCTCAAGCGCACCCATATTTGCCTGTTCTACTCCACCGCCGATCTTCTCAACCTCAAAGAAAGACTCTGCTACCAAACCTACCTGCTAGCTAAGAAAACTCTGCTCAGGCTCTCCCTCTCTGGGGTGTCGGTCTCCCTTCAGTGGGCCTCCTCTACTGTCTCCACCTGCAGCTCGGATAAGGCCACCCTACTGGTTCCCAGAACCAGGACCTCCCTAGCCCAGGGGTCTTTTTATTACAGAGCCCCCTCCTGGTTCAACTCCCTTCCAGGAAGCATCACCAACATTCCCAAAATTGGTCCCTTTAAGACTGCCTTTTGTAACCACCTTTTCAACGCATGCTGCTGTAAATGTAACTAACTGTAGCTCTCTCCTATCCCCTCCTTAGACTTCCTGTGGGGCCTAACCTAACGGAACACTCCAAATGTTGACAATGTCTGCTGGACAGCATACTCAGACACCCCTCCACTTCCCTTTCTTCACCAGCTCCATAGTCCACTACCCCACAGGACAGCTGTCTTACATCCTGCACCAGCAGTCACCAGTCATCATTATGTTGTAGCCTGGACCAAGGGCAGTCTTTAGTCATTCCAACATCGCATGTCATTTATTATCTACTTATACTGTAATGTATGACAAGGGTGTGTTCCCCTTGTTGCTCATGTGTAACCATTGTAAATATGATTGTACCTAATCTATGTAACACTGTTTATATCTTGAACTATGTAACACTGTTCGTCCTCTCTGTGATGAGGTGCCTTTGTAAATGAGTGTCTGACTCAAAGGTTATAAATCCAAAATGTACAAATAAATAAAATAATTAAATACATTAAAAAAAAACCTCTTTTCCATACATTACTGCTGCACCCTTGTGAAGTGACTTTCCTTTCAGGAAGGAATCATGATTGCAAACTACATGCTGGCTAACACAAAAAGAAAAGAAAAGAAAATCTGTCAACAAATCTGGAGCAGGAGGCAGACAGAACTGACAGCAAACAGGTAGCTCCTTTTGAAACATCCAGTGAGTCCTTTTACAATCGCAATAAAATGAAACCAAAAAACAAACAAACCCACAGACGACAACAACTCTGGGGTAACTACGGAGTTGTGGTGTGCCAGGGAGAACCAAAAGCCAAAAGTACAAGGCTAATTATGTTTGCTTGCATGCATGTGCAAGAAACATAGTGCCATCATCCGAGTTTTTCGAGGTGTGCCAGCCCTCTTCCAATTCAGTCAGAATGTTTGCAGGCACGGCTGCAGTTCTCCAATGCCTGCTGGAGCTGTCTATGACAGCTCCAAAATGCAGTGGAGTACAGTTGAAAGGGGGAGCTACGCTTCAGTGAGCAGCGATAAGATATCGCCTGCTCATGCGCGCTCCCCCTACACACACACACACATGCTGCGTGCTGCCCCACACGCACACACTGTATAGCCGGCAGGGTGCCCAATCCCTGTCGGCTGTGCTCCGCCGAAACACAGGTCCATATGCCACACTGGGTGCCCCTCCAGCATGGCTACATCGTATAACTGACGGGGTGCCCAATCCTCGCTCGGCTCCACTGTCCCCTCCCTCAGTACAGGGTGCCACGCTGGAGCCCACCCCAGCGTGGCAACAAATGCTATTGGCTGACAGGGGTACCCAATCCCCGTCGGCTCCGCCCCCAACCATCCGTCCTTCTGCCGCGCTGAGGCCCACCCCAGTGTGGCAAGCGTCCTCGTCGTCGTCAAAAAAAACAAACAAACCTGAAAATTAAAACGGTCCTCACTGTGTCTACACACTCCCACCCACCCACTCGCACCTGCCTCCCACACTTCCCCACCCCATGCTTACCTCCAGACTGTGGTGAGACGATCTTTGGTGGACCGGGAACACGTCTGCACTCTTCAAAGCCGACTGCGAACTGAGGAACTGCCAGTAAGCTGTATAATGATAAGGTTTTTTCAACATTTTTACATATCTCAGGCATTTTTGGGAAATTTTGGCCCAAATTTTCAACATGGGGTTTTTGGGACCCCCCTCATGAATTATTGCACTGTCATGGTGTTATTCGGGCTCGAAGGGTGATTTCGCAGTCACTGTGCGAAATCACCCTTTGGGACTGAGTAACAAAATGACACTACCACTGTTCATAAGGTGGGCTCTCAAAAAGCCTATGTTGAAATTTTGGTGGAAAAATTCCTAAAAATGACTGTTTTACGAGCGTGCGTTGCGCAGTTCCTGCGCACGCTCGTAAGTTCGCGAATTTTCAATATTTTCACTCCAGATTTTCAACATTGCCATTTTACCACACCTCCTTATGAGCAGTACAGCTGTCATTTTTCACATCTTGCCCAAAACGTGTTTCCGCTCATGTAGCACGCAATGGCGAAGTCGGTGTGCAAAATCAATGTGTGGGACACATTAAGGAAATCACAGTGACACTTTTAATGAGCAGAGGTCTTAAAATGGCTATGTTGAAAATTTGGTGAAAAAATTCCTAAAAATGACTGTTTTACGAGCGTGCGTTGCGCAGTTCCTGCGCACACTTATAAGTTTGCGAATTTTCTACATTTTCACTCCAGATTTTCCACATTGCCATTTTATTACACTTCCTTATGAACAGTACAGCTGCCATTTTTCACATGTCGCCCAAAATGTGTTTCTGCACATGTGGCGCACAATGGTGCAGTCGGTGAAAGCAATGTTTGGACAGATTAAGAAAATCACAGTTACACTATTCATGAGCAGAGGTCTTAAAATGGCTATGTTGAAAATTTGGTGACAAAAGTCCATAAAATGACTGTGTTACTGAGTCAGCATTGCAGTTTCCCGCACCCTTGTAAGTTCATGACGTAATATTTTCAGTCCAGATTTTCACCAGTTGCATTTTCCACACTTCCTTATGAACAGTACAGCTGTCATTTTTTCACAACATGGCGAAATGTGTTTTCACACTTTCAGTGCAGAGATGTGTGGTCGCTGTGGGAAATCATTGTTCGGGACAGATAAAGAAAATCACAGTGACACTGTTCGTGATCGGAGGTCCCAAAATGCCTGGAGTTGACAATCTGCTGTAAAAATGCCCACACTAATTACATTACGGTGTACGTTGCACAGTTTCTATACTGCGCTCGTGACTTCACCAGTTTTTTAATATTTTACTGCAGATTTGCAACATTGCCATTTTTTCCACCTCCCCATGAACAGTACAGCTGTCATTTTTCACATCCTGTTCGGAATTTGTTTTTGCACCTGTGGTGCTACATGCTGTAGTCGCTGTGCATAAGCAGCTTTCGGCTAACAAACTGATATTGCCACTGTTCATGAGAAGGGGGTCTCAAAAAAAACATGTTGAAAATTTAGAGTGAAAATACCAATGAATGCCTGAGCTGTTAGGGTTTCCAACCATACGCCCCACGCTGTAGAGAATGACAGGCATCAGGGGTGTGACTTGGGATTCTTGCCTGTAATGCTCATACCATTCCACGCCCTGCAGCCAGTGAGAGCATCGAGGTATGCCTTGGACTCTTGACCCCAAAGTTCACCCCATTCTCCTATACGCACCCATCTCACCATATTTTCTGATGGAATGGGAGTGCGCATAAGAACCAAAGACCCCAAGGCACCGTGACACTTGTCAGTGTCTGCAGGGTAGGGAGTGTGGTGAAATGGCATGGCCGTTATGCCTGACGACCCAAAGGCACACCCCAATGCCTGTCACTTTCTGCAGGGTGGTGGTGGGGTTGGCTTCAGTTTAATACTTCACTGCCATTCCTATTATGCAGCTCTGTAACTTCTGCACTACCAATGCCAATGCCAGCAAGCAAACATTCAGCATTGACAAATGCTTGTTTTTTTACTGCTTTTTGCAAGGGGGAAGAAACAGGAAAAGAACAAGCATTTGTCAGTAGCGAATGTTGGCTTGCTGGCGATGTAGGAGGTTAAGAGATACATAATGGAAATAATGAGTGATGTAACCATCCCCCACCCTGCGAAGTGACCTGAGCATTGGGGGAATGTCTTTGGTTCGTAAACCATAGCGCTCATGCCATTCATCTCACCCTGCGAACACTGACGGGTCATTGCTGATGCGTCTTGAGATCTTCGGGCCTTATACTCACCCCATTCCATAAGGAAATAAGCTGAGATGGGTATGGTATAGGAGAATGGGGTGAATGTTGGGGCTGAAGACCCCAAGGCTCACCTCAATGCCTGGCACTGGCTACAGGGTGGAGGTGGAATAAATTGAGCATTACAGCTGATGATCCCAAGTCACACATCAGCGCCTGTCAGTCTCTACAGAGTAGGGTATTATGGTTGGAAACCCTAATGCCCTGGCTGTTTGTTGGTATTTTCACTCTAGATTTTCAATATGGGCTTTTTGTGACCCCACCTTATGAGCAGTGGCACTATCATTTCATTACTCAATCCCAAAATGTGGTTTTGCACAGTGACTGCGCCATTTGGCACCACAGGTGTGAAAACACATTTCTGGCAGGATGAGAAAAATGAAAGCTGTACTGTTCATGAGGTGGTGTGAAAAAAATGGCAATGCTGAAAATCTGGAGTGAAAATATGAAACATCGGTGAAGTTACGAATGAGTGTAGAACTGTACAATGCACACCTGTAACGCAATAATGTTTTGGAATTTTTTTCACCAAATTTTCAACATGGGCATTCTGGAACTTCTCCTCATGCACAATGACACTATGATTTTGTTAATCTGTCCCAAAAGTTGATTTCCCACTGTGACAGCACCACTCTGTGCCACAGGTGTAAAAACACATTTCAGGAAGGATGTGAAAAATGACAGTTATACTGTTCATAAGGAGGTGTGAAAAAATGGCAATGTTGAAAATCTGAACAGAAAATATTAAAAATTGGTGAAGTTGCAAACGTGAGTAGAAACTGCACAATGCACATTTGTAATGCAGTCATTTTTTGGAATTTTTTCACCAAATTTGCAATGTGGGCTTTTTGGAACCTCCCCTCATGAACAGTAGCACTGTCGTTTCATTATTCAGTCCCAAAAGGGGATTCTGCACAGTGACCACAAAATCACCTTTCTGGGCCGAGAAACTAATTGACAGTAACATGGTCATGAGGTGGGGTCACAAGAACCCCATGTTGAAAATTTGGGGCCAAAATTCCTAAAAATGGCTGAGATGTCAACCTAAGTTGAAAACCCCCATTATAAAGCTTACCGTCATTTCTTTAGTTCGCAGTTCGGTTTTGAAGAGTGCAGACGTGTCCCAGTTCAGAGAAGATCACAGCTTCCAACCTCCTGAGGTAAGTAAGTGTGGAGAGGTGCGGGAAGTAGGTGCACAGGGGAAGGGTGGGGATGGGGGAAGGGATGAGGAGGAGACAATGGTGGACTGTTTTCTTGTTTGCAGGGAAAAAAACTGCGAGGAAGGTTTTCTTTATTTACACAGGTTACACACACAAAAAAAAATAGGTACACTGGGGTGGGCTCCCAGTGTGCCACAATTTAGGGGGATGCAATAGGGAACTGGGCACTCCAATGTCGGCAAGCCATATAGACGTATATTTGGGTGATCCGATGACCGAGATTGGGGCATCCCGTGTTGGAAAGGGGAACGTTTAACCAGGAAAGACATACTGGGGGTGCCGACATGGGGATTGGGCACCTGATGTCGGTTTTTCGGGAGTGTATGGTGAGTGGCAGAAGCTGCCATGTTACAGTGTGCCACATAATGTGGGTGGGGGGACATGCAGGCATGGGAATTGGGCATCCCCGATGTCGGCTTTGTGGGGATTGTGTGGCAGATGGCAGGAACCACAACATTTTATTTAAATGATTCACTAGGAAAGGCACGTAATGGAGGCATGTCATTTGCTGCTGCAATGACAAGGCTGTCTCTGATTGCAGAGGCAGATTTCTTTCAACTCCATGGCTCTCTCTGAAACTGCTGTCATCGGCAGTATGCTCACTGGTTGGTGGATGAGGGATGCACTGACTAAAGCATCCCCCTGCATTCACCACAACGCTGATACACCTCTGAAAGTGCTACTGTGGCATGATGTTGCTTGCTTGTGCGCACAAGCCAATGTAAAAATGGAACAAAACAAACCAGTCTAAATAGCAGCAGCACCCTCTACTGGCACTACTAAAGGAACTATTTTACAGCAAAACTGACTTAATTCCTTTTTACTTGTTTGTAATTTATTATTTTTTATTTCTAAATATTTGATATAATTGTTACCTATAGCTCATTTTCTAAGCACAATAATACCCACCAGGGTGGTCAGTACTGGGGAATACTGGACCTTCCAGGGGCTATAAGGCCCTCCGGTATTCCCCAATACCGCCCACCCTGTCAGGTATTATTACTTAATTATAAACCACAAAAGTTTAGCTGGAGTGATTTATAATAAGTTTGCAGTATTTTTTTTTTATTTTAGTGTGCCATCCTCCCCCTGGCACTGAAATGGTGTGTGCTCACCTAATGCTCCTGTATGTAAGTGCACTGCACACAGGATAAGAGGTACTGTGGTTGTACACATTGATTGACTAACAGAATTTTAGTGATTTATTAAGGATGTATAATAACTGGCCAGTCCTTTTTAATATCTTTATATGTGACATTGCAGAGGGACTGGAAGGAAAGTATGTCTCTTTGCAGATGATACAAAGATCTGCAACAGGGTTGATACACAAGGAGGGGGTGGAAAGGATGAAGAGGGACTTGGCAAGGGTATAGGAATAGTCAAATGTATGGCAGCTTAGATTCAGTGCAAAGAAATGCAAAGTAATGCACCTGGGAAACAAAAACCCAGGGGAAGAGAACACAATGTGGGTTGAGATACTGACGGGAACAAAAATGGGAAGGGACCTGGGGGTAGTTATATCAGATGATCTAAAGGTGGGCAAGTAATGTGAGAAGGCAGTAAGGAGGGCTGGGGATACTGGGATGCATAGGGAGAAGCATCACCAGTAGAAAACAGGAGGTTGTTGTCCTGCTGTACAGACAGTTTTTAAGATCACATCTGGAGTACTGCGTGCAGTTCTGGAGACCCCATCTCTGCAAAGACGTAGACAGGGTGGAGGCTGTTCAAAGAAGGGCCACCAAAATGGTGCAGGGTCTGCACCAGAAAACATATGAAGAAAGACTAAAGGAGCTTAATATGTATAGCCTCGAGGAAAGGAGGGAGACGGGGGAGACATGATAGAAACTTTCAAGTACCTCAAGGGAATCAACAAAGTCCAAGAAGGTAGCATCTTTCTGAAAAAGAGGTGTGTAAGAACAAGGGGGCACAATTTGAAGATGGGGGGGATGGCTCAGAGGTAACATGAGGAAGTATTTCTTCACGGAGAGGATTGCAGATGCATGGAACAGCCTTCCTGAGGAGGTTGTGGAGTCAAAAACAGTGGGGAAATTTAAAAATGCATGGGACAGACATAAGGCATTTCTAGTGGGGGGTAGGAGGAAGCAGGCTGTTGTTTAACTAGGATCTGCAGCTTATCCATTAGGTAGGTAAATGGGAAGACTAGGTGGGCCAAGCAGTCCTTATCTGCCATCAAATTCTATGTTTCTATGTATCTATGTTTTTCCCATAGGAAAACCAGGTTATAATTCGCCATTATAACCTGCGGGTTGTAATGGCGAACATGTGCTGGGCTTCCCTCGGTCCGTGTATGCGCCAGCTCCCGCTCTTCCATTCCTCACTTCTAGACTCAGACACTTCATTGCCATTTGCAGTTGGCGGCAAGTACATTTAAAAAAAAAACTCATCTCCCATCATTAGAGTTTTTAACTCCTTAATTAAACCTTTAATCCTTGATCAAACCATTTAAAAAACCCAGAACGTTTTTAATAGCAGTTTGGCTGCGGTTTGCGCTTCATCCCAACCAAACCATGGCTGATTAGCAATGTATTTATATTTTATATAATTGCTCTGGCAAAAAACATTCCCCAGCAATTATATAAAATAAAACATGGGGTGGTGTGTAAAACTCACATTTTACACACACCCTCAGTATTGGATTCTTAAAAATATCCCTCTAGTTTTGCTCTTGGGGTACATGTAGCATCCAACACCTCAGTGTGTGTAAAATTCTAATTAAGCACACCACCCTGTGTATTATTTTATATACAAATATATAACCACTGAACTGCAGTTCAATTTCAGTGATGGTCTGCTTTCATTAACTATTATGTAAATCATACAAACTTTACACTCTGATCGCACATGCAAACTTTTATGCAATTTCATCTAATGGCATCAAAGTTATTAAAGCTCATAGATCATGACATCATTTGTTTTTTTCACAATGTAAGAATCAGCTTATGACCTATATATTCTTAGGTCGCACCAAACAGCTATCTTAAAAACCCTACCGAGCATGCTCAGAAGCCAAATTTGTGAAACATAATTACTTGAGAACCGATTAATATTTTTCACAAAATCTTCAAAAGGCACCCCCTTGGGCCAAGATGCTTCATACAAAGTATCACAAATAATTACATACTACAAAGTACATAATATTAAAAGCAAATGGAACTATACTACAGATAAGATAAAATGCCAACAACACATTGCATTATTATTCAAATCAGTTAGATTAGGAATTAAAGGGAATCCTTATGTTTCTATATGGAATTATTGTAAAGGTTACTATGAGGATCCAATATGTAAATTACTAGGTTATATTTAGAAAATGTTTTCAGTAAGACAGAAAAATGCTTTTTAAATAGGGATATGGAAGCATCCATTTTGTGGACAGGAAGGGTATTGTGATGATGTCACTGCCTCACCAGTGCTAACAGTGTGCAGTACAGCAGGTGAGAACAGTTCAACTGTGCTGTCAGGGATTCTGTTATATTCTGAGGAACACCCAGGATTTTATGTGTGGCTGAGTGCTAGAAAAGAATCCAGTGCTTCTCTTCATGATAGAACAGGATCCCTGTATGTAGGAACAGTTTGTCTTAACCTTCGTAATTACATACTGTTGAAGCTGGTGAGGCAGTGACATCATACTAGCATACTACAATGCCAACAGAATAGGCCTAGAGGTCTTTCATGTCTGCTCGTTTGATCAGCCACCACCATGGGGGCTGACCTTGCTGCCCCCCCCAACCTCTCGCGCTTCTTCCTTCCCAGTCCAGGGTATTTTCGCTGCATTGGGGTTTGCTTCCAGCACCCTTTCCCTGTACCTGTCCCACCCCCTCTTGAACCCCTCCAAAGTCTCTGCCTCCACCAGCCCCCTGGCAGCATATTCCATGGTTCCATCACCCTCTCAGTGAAGTAGTATCTCCTCCTTTCTCTCCTGAGTCTCCCTCCCTCCAGCTTCCATCCATGCCTTCCAGTTGCCTCCCCTCCTTCCTTCGGAGCACCCTGACTGCACCTCCCCTATTTACCCCCTTCATGTACTTGAAGGCCTCTATCATGCCTCCCCGGTCCCTTCTCTCTTCCAATGTATGTATATTTAGGTCTTTCGGCCTCTCCCCGTAGGTGCTTTCCCCCAAGTCCCAGATCATTTTGGTTGCCCTTCTCTGGACCCTCTCCAGGAGTTCAGTGTCCCTCTTTAAGTGTGGCCTCCAAAACTGCATGCAGTACTCTACGTGGGGCCTCAACAAGCAGTTATACAGAGGGAGTATCACTTCTCTCCTTCTGGAGGTGATCCCCCTAGCAATGCATCCCAGCATCCTATTTGCCTTGGCCGATGCCCTCCTACAAGTCTCCGAGTTGTTCATCTTGACATCCACCACCACCCCCAGGTCCCTTTCAGCCATCGAGACTTGTAGCATTTCCCCGCTCAGGGTGTACACTTGGCCCAGGTTTTTGGCTCCCGGGTGCAGTAGCCTACATTTCTCTGCATTGAACCTCAGTTTCCACTTTTTAGACCACCTTTCCAGAGCATCCAGATCCCCCTGTAGGGCCACCCTCCCCTCCTCCCCATCCACCACCGCCCCCAGCTTTGAGTCATCTGCAATAAGACTCATCTCACTCCTGATACCCTTCTTTATGTCAGAGACATAGGCGTTGAACAGGAGGGGCCCAAGGACTGATCCCTGAGGGACCCCACTAATGACCCTCCTTGGAGAAGAGACTATCCCCCCAACTCTCCGGTCCTGGAGCCAGTTTCCTATCCATCTGACCATCTGGTTTCCCACACCCATTTTCCCCAGCTTATCCAACAGGCCTCGATGAGGAACAGAGTCAAACGCCTTGCTGAAGTCAAGAAAGAGGACGTCCACTGGCCTACGCTGGTCCAACGCACTCGTCACCCAATCATAGAGCTCCACAAGGTTTGTCTGACACAATTTCCCCGGGATGAAGCCATGCTTTCTATCGTCTAGGCACCCCAACTTTTCCAGTCTCCCCCCAGCCCCTCCTTGACAATACCCTCCAACACCTTGCCCACCACCGATGTCAGGCTGATGGGCCTGTAGTTCCCTGCCACCTCTCTTGATCCACCCTTGTGGATAGGCACTATATGCAGAACCTTCCAGTCCTGGGAAACCCATCCCATCCTCAGAGAGATGCTGAAAAGCTCCTCCAGGGGTTTCGCCAGGACATCTGCCAGTTCCCTCAGCACTCTGGGATGCAATTTATCTGGCCCCAGTGCTTTCTCCATCCTAAGGGACCTGAGAGCTTCCCTCACTCTCTCTTCTGTGATTTCCACCCCTGCTTCCTCATCCCCCTGTTTTGCCCTCCCCCCTCCTGCTAGTGATGACCCCCCTCCCCAGACCCGCCGATTTGTAAGGGTTCTCCCCTTTCCTCAGTTTCACCGTCTCCTCCCATGTATGATGCAGTCTCCCCATTTTCTTTGGTAAAAACTGAGGCAAAGTACTCATTTAGTACCTCAGCCTCCTCCCCCGGTTCTTGTGCCCATCCCTCCCCTATTTTAATCCTACTAATCTGCCCCTTCACCCTTCTCTTTTCCCCAATATATCTAAAGAACCCCTTGTTCCCACTCCTAATTATCCTGGCCAGGTTCTGCTCCTTTCTTGCCTTAGCCGCCCTCACCACCCTAGTGGCCCTTCTGGCCATCAGCACGTACTCCCCTCGATCCCTTTCACTCCTTGAGCACTTGAAATGCCCATAAGCCACCTTCTTTTCCCTCACCACCTCCTGAACCTCCCGGGTCCACCAGCAGGGTTTTCGGGCCCTACTGCATTTGCGTCTCACTCTTGCACAGGTGCTGGTAGCATTCTGCACCCCCCTCCTGATGATTTCCCACCTACTGTCAGCGTCCATGTCTGGCCCTATCTCATCCAAATACGCCTTTAGGATCCTTCACATTTTCTTGAAATCCACCCCCCTGAAGTCAGTTACCTCTGTCTTTGTGCAGCCTTCTACCCCTCCTATGTCCAAGTAGAACCAGACCGTGGCATGGTCACTCCCCGCCAATGAGTCCCTTACCTCCAGGCCCCCAATCTGGTCACTGTCCACCAGGACCACGTCCAGTATCTGTGCCTCCCTGGTCGGCTCCCCCACCTGCAGGGTTAGGAATGCATCCTGAAAGACATCCAACAACCTCTGTTCCCTGGCCACTGAGGATGTCATAGTCATCACAGCACCTTTTTAGTCCAGAAAATGGATCACAATTTTAAATGTATTTTTCTGTCTTACTGAAAACATTTTCTAAATATAATCTAGCTATTTACATACTGGATGCTCATAGTAACCTTCACAATAATTTCATAGGGAATCCTATGGATTCCCTTTAAGCTATAAGACATGAGAGAGACTGTGCATTAAGTAAGGCATGAGAGCACATGCTTATCGCCTTCAGCCCACTGTGGTGCATTAGAAATATCTATTACAGACCTCCCAAAATGTCTTACTGTGCTTATAAAATGTGACACACTGTACTTTATGTGTATTGAAAAAAATAAAATGTTTATGATTAAGTAATGTAACAGTAATATCTTTAATTTTATAGTAAAATAGTTCTTCCACCTACGTTGCATTTTTTCCCTTATGACTTTTGTTCTTTTAAGGTCAGCATAGTTAAACCGTGGTTGTTATGGCTCCCACTCCCCCCCCAAACACAAGAGAATGCATATTTTATTTTTCTGTCATTTTATTTTATTTTTTAAACCATTGACAAGAGGTGTGAGTGGGCAAGTGGTTAAGGAAGCAAGACAAGGCTAAAGCTGCAGTTACAGAGCCATGATTAGAAAGTAAGTAGAAATTCAACTTTCTTACCTGCCCCTTGCATTGTTGGTGGTAGAATGGGGGTTTTCTAACAAGGCAGGTCAGCATGTGAGGAGTGCTGCTGGGGTGGGCAGAGTTGGAGAAAAGTGAACATGAGCAGCAGGGTGACGGTGTGGTTATGAACATACTAAAGCTGCCAGCAGTAAATGGCCATCCTGGTCTATCTAGGCTGCTCGAGATTGTAGCTAGCTCCCTATTTAGCAGCTGCCCCACCCCCACTCCCCTTCCCTCCCTTTACCCTCCCCTTTGCCTTGTCCCACCCCTTCTTGAAGCAGTCCACTATGTTACATGCTACCACCTCAGCCAGAAGTGAATTCCACTTTGTCACCACCCTCTCCGTAAAGAAATGCCTCCTCACCTCCCTCTTGAATCTACCCCCTCCAATCTCATGTAATGGCCCCAATGTTTCCCCTTACTCCAATCCTGAATAGACCCTCTGTGTCTGTTTTGATTATCTTTTTCATGTATTTGAAGGTCTTGTCCCTCCGTCCCTCCTCTCCTCCAGTGTGTACATGTTTAACTCTGTAAGAGGTGTGAACCTCACCTTCAGGTTCTTGGCAATATTGGGAATGCAAATAATCACAAACAGGTTGCATTCGAGTAATAAACAAGTTTATTACTACAAAAGGGATAAATCACAGTTATCTTAAGCAGTTCTTACCAATACGAACCGGGAGCCAGTGCTAAGCGTTCCCTACACCTCGAGGTTTCTCTGTAGTCTCTTGGGATCTCTCGGGTGTCCGAGGTGTAAAACCTGTGCATAACATTATATACCTGTGATAATTACTATGGTTACTAAAAGACAGAAACATTTCTAGTTACAGAAATGAGCCCTATTGGCTAAATTAGAGGTGGCTCCATGGTCCAAGATAACATTATATAATTCTGTAAAGTCATCAGTTTTAGAACAAAGACATTCTTATACAGAGTCTTACATAACAGGGTGAAGTGGTGCACATCACCAAAGGATGGCAATGTTGCCTTATATATTACAATTACTTCAAGGACAGGTGTCTTGGCATCTGACAAGTAAGAAATAGATAAGAAAATATATGATATAATGTGTGTGCATTAGCGAGCAAAGTGGGTTACAATAATATGCATTCATATCCTGACATCTACTCTTGTACGGTAGATGCCCTTAGCCCTATGTATTAGTATAGCCTATGCCTAAACATTAGCTGTCTACGGTGTACCCCTGAGGGTATCAGTTAGGGTACAGGGACCTTGTGTAACAATTCCCCCCCTTGTTGCCTCCATGGGCAACACAGGCAAATCCAGGGAATGGGCAGGAGCAGTGGACGTTTACTAGCCTGACGCGCGAGCCTTGTAAAGGAACTCAAGCTGCTCACGGTGTTGGCGCAGTGTACGTCGTAGGCAGCAAAGCATAATAATCAAAGTAAATATTAAAAATGCTTGTATTATAACAAAACCTTTAAAAGTGATTTCTAACCAGCTGTTAGTCAATGCGTTATTCATATCTCCATCGTTGATCAGGTCAAGAACAGCTTCATTGGCTTAGGTTATATTATTGCTGATGTGGATGAGGTGTGTGTCCTTTCTATCTAAAAGGGATTTCAGTGTAAGTGTAAGTGGATCTATGTGTACATTAAAAGTATGGCAGGTATTCTGAGAGTGTGAGTAAATAATCTGGGTTACCATCAATAATGTCTGCATCCAAAAGGGGAACGGGGGTTATTACGGTATGTCCAATAATAGTTTTCTGATGGGGAACAAAGCAAAAGTTGGGTAATCAATTGAACAAGTAACAGAACCATATGTATGAGACTTAACATTGGTTACTGTACAGTACTCTCCGTCAGAGTTATACTGTGAACGTACAGTAGGTAATCTCCATTTTTGCAACTGGACAGGGCATGTGTAGGTCGTCTTCGAGATCCGTGTTGACAGGCGATGAGCTTCCTCACGGTAGGACTGGTAGAGCTGATCTGGTAACGGCGTCGATTCAAAAGAGTTGGTGCCATTCTCAGTGTTGTCATCATCCATGGTGAAAGTCCAATCAATGCTGTCTGGAGAGTAGCCACAAACAGGGCGTATAACATCAAACATGTCACATCGGCACAAGTAGATATATTGCTTTTTCACACAGCAGTCCGTGTGCGGTGCCACCCAGGCATCCAGGAAGGAGTGGTAGACCAGTAGAGGTGGGAGATCCAGGCGTTTTCTGTAGATGTCGTCGTCCAAATGCCCAATCGAATGTGCCAGTGCAACTTTGTCGAATAAAGCTGTAGTGGGATCAAAATGGGGTAAGGAGACAGTAAAGGAGACAAACATGGTATCTGTTACGGAACATTTCTTTGTAGAAAAACAAGGACCAGTGTTTGGGTGTCTGGTCACAAACCCCAAATTTCTCGCTGTGGAGAGAGGAATAGACAAAGTCTGTTGCATACATAAGGAAACACAAATTGAAAGTTTACATTTAGGACAATACCATTTAGAGATACGTCTGTCATGTATTATGTCAGGGATTCTTCCAGTTTCTAAGTCACGGAAGAGGTTGTTGATGGTAGTGAGGATGTATGAACCATATGCAGAACAAAGTATTTCTCTACCAATGTATTGTTTTTCAGCTTCTCTATTGTTCTGTTGTATGAGTGTGTTAATCTTATCTTTCGAATCAGTAAAGGCTTTTGCAATGTATTGCATGTTGTATACAGTGTATCTTTCTTCCTGACTAAGGCCATCCACACCATGCAATAATGGAGGTAAGACATTATTAACCAAACCAGTGGAGAACTTGGCAGAATGACTCTTAATAGCAGCAATGTCTGCTTTGTTCCAAATGGACATAGCAGTACCAAAAAGACCTGTGACAGTGCCTGTAGCACCTGTAACATCAGAACTGTCAACTTCACGTTTACTACGTTTATGATTAAGAGTACCAGGAGGGGTTTTCCTCCTAAAATTACCTCTATGTTCAGTAGAATAAACCCCAGTAAAGGGATCCTTAGTACGAATCTGAAATGCAGCTAAACTGTCAAGCAATAAAGTACTATAGAATGCAGAAGTATTGGTATTGTGACACATACCAAATTCTTTCATATTCCAGTAAGTAAGGTTAAACAAAACAGGTATATGCATAAACTGTAAATTATTAATCAAAGAACCTGGGAGGGCAGTGGCTGTGAGACCACTACGGGGACCAG
Organism: Neoceratodus forsteri; assembly: GCA_016271365.2. NCBI lineage: Eukaryota > Metazoa > Chordata > Ceratodontiformes > Ceratodontidae > Neoceratodus > Neoceratodus forsteri. Next base: position 745,981,088 of record CM057449.1, read on the forward strand.
GGTTATGTTTTGGACATTCCAAAAGCTGTTTTTCGGTAGGAGGCAACACAGAAAGATACATGGCTGCAGAGGCCATGTGGTGTACTACACACAGAATCTGCAGGCAGAATCCTGGGAGAGAGAGTTACAATAGGAAGGATCAATCAGAGCAGTAATGTTGTACAAACCAGAGTGTCTTAATGCAGTTTGTAACAAGGACAGTGAACCATTTGGGGATAATTTAGCGTTGGGCCAACCCTGAAAAGTTCCCTTGGAGAGTTTGGCCACAGGGAGAATTTGTCCTTGTGATGTGGTTTGCCACTCAATTTGAAGGGTAGATTTGTCAGGAGAAACGACCAAGGCAGTGAGGTATGCATCGGAATCTTCCTGGACAGTAATCATAGTATCTGGTATTTTGATGGAAACTCCCTCTGTAGGAGGTGCTGGAGGATCCAGGTGTCGAAGGAGGTCCAGTACTGTGTCTTGGGCGAAAGGGATCACTTCTGCAAGGAGGAGAGGTAGGAACAAGATAGCCATCTTGTCAATGTATCTGAAAAGGAAGATCAAAGATTAGTACATTAGTACAATTCCACCCAGTGGGGTTAGGAAAAGTAAGTTTAAGTTCCTTTGTACAGTTTCAACTGGTTTGCATGTAACCATTTGTCAGTCAGTTTATTGTTGTGGAGGAGTCTAATTTGATAGACTGCCGGACTGAGCTTGTTGACAATGGGGTAAGGGCCTTCCCACTTATTGGAGAAAGTGGGTGGGATGTGCAAATCAAGTACCATTACCTGATCTCAACCTGCCAATCCACTTCTTGTGCATGTTTGTCAAATTGTATTTTGGACTGTTGCTGGGCTTTGCCCATGCAGTTTGCAGCATACAAGTGTGTGTGTATGAGATCTTTTCTGAGCTTTTCCACATACTGATCCACAGACACACGGTCTGCAGTGGGGGTGCGTAGGTCAAAGAGCAAGTGTTCAGGCAATCTCATTTGTCTTCCAGTCATTACCTCGAAAGGTGTAAGCTGGGTGGTGGCTGAGGGTGTACCCCTAATTGCCATAAGGAGTAAAGGCAATAGGGAATCCCAGGTCTTGGGATTGTCCTCAATGAATTTGGAAAGCATTTGCTTAATCCATCTGTTGGCTCTTTCTACTTGACCTGAGGATTGAGGGTGATAAGGTATGTGGAACTTTTGCTGAACCCCAAGGAGTTCAAAGGACTCTTTCAGCAGCTCACCTGTAAAACTGGTTCCTTTGTCAGAGTCTACCTTGAGAGGCAGGCCCCACCTGGAGAAAATCTGTTCTACCAAGATTTTGGCAGTTGTTTTTGTGGTGCATGCCTTAGTGGGGAAAGCCTCAACCCACTTAGAGAATAAATCGGTTACCACAAGGGCATACTTGTTGTTTCTGCTGGTATTGGTCAAAGAACCAATGAAATCAATTTGAATGGCATGCCAAGGGCCAATGTGTTTTTGTGGTAAAAGTTTGGCATTTCATTTTGTAGGTATGGGATTGTTTTGTGCACAAACAAGGCAATTGTCAATGTATTGTTTAACATCTTTGGTAATACCAGGCCACCAGACGGTGGTCTTAAGACGTTGGAGGGTATTTTCTGCCCCCTGGTGTCCACCAGTAGGAGTGTCATGTACCTGGTGCAAAAATTCAGATCTCAAATGTCTGGGTACTACCCACAATTTGGTGGTAGTATCCTCTGGTTGGAACCAAATGAGTTTATCGTCAGGGGATAAGTGTAACTTACCTTCATGCCTGCGGTATGGGTTATGTGTAGGGAGTCTTTCTTCAGTACCCTTGTCCAGGAATCTGAACACTTCTTTGAGTTCAGTGTCCAAATGCTGGGCTGCTGAGAGGTCCAGGGGGAAAAAGATTCAGATTTATTTTTGAGAGCTGCAACATGTACAGCTGCAATGGCTTCTGGATGATCCATCATCCAGATGTCCCCCCCCGGGCCCCTTCCTTAGCAAGGGTATCTGCTGTGTCACTGAATGCATGATAGGGATCATGTAGGGAGTGAGCTTTAACCTTGTGCACATAAAGTTTGTGTGGGTGTTTCTGTGCCAATGCGTGTATGTAGATTACCAATTCTTTGTATTTCACTGGACTTCCATCAGAGGAGAGAAAGGAGTTCTTCTGCCAGAAAGGGAGAAATTCTGTAAGGGAACAATAAACCCAATTAGAGTCTGTGAAAATGATGGTATCCTGAGTTCCATGTTGGATAAACTCAAGTGCACAGGCCACCACTGCCATCTCTGCATACTGCGATGAAGCTACACTACAGCGTTTATATATCCTGACAGTGTTCCCATAAGGATACACCACCAAACTACCCATCCCTGCAATCTGCTCTCCCTGATAGTATGATGCTGAACCATCAGTGAAAACATGGCACAAAGAGGCACTTTCCAGTATCTCTGGTGTGGCAGGGAGGAATGGACCCAGATCTGGGAGGTCAGGTGACTGCAGTATACAGTCATGGGGTTCCCCCTGGAAAAGGAGACCATGGGCTAGCAGAGACGGAACTTTGGTCTGGTGGACCTGGATATCTCTGTCCTGGAGGAGAAGTGTCCAATGTGTCAGCCTTGTGTTGGAGACTGACCCATCCTTCACTCTATCTGAGAGCAGAAAGGTAGTGGGCGTATGATTAGTGTTAAGAATCAGTGGTGAGTACCCAATGATATACAGGAAGTGCTTGACAGCCCAGTAGGTGGCCAAAAGGTTCCTTTCACAAAGGCCGTACTTCTGTTCCACTGGGGTCAAGAGCTGCGATGCATATGCAATAGGTCTCAAGGTGCCATGCACCTTCTGGGCCAGCACTGCTGACATAGCGATGTCAGAGGTGGCACACTCCAGATGGAATGGTAGTGTTGGATTGGGGTTAACCAGTGCTGGGGCGGAGGCCAAAGCCTGCTTCAGTGACGTCATAGCCTGGGTATAGACAGGGCCCCAATTCCATGGAACATCCTTTTTGAGTAGATCATACAGAAGAGCGGCTTTCTGAGCAAAATCACAAATAAAATCTCTGGAATAGTTTACCATACCTAGAAACCTTCGAAGAGTTGCCACACTGGTGGGTAATGGCAAGTCTTGTAATCCCTGAATCTTTTTCCAAGTAGGGCTCCGGCCTTGGTCCATTATTTTCAAACCCAGAAAGAGTACTTCTTTCTGACATAATTGTGCTTTTGCTGGGTTGCACTTCAGACCTGCTCTCTGAATGAGAGTCAGTAGTTCATCTAAGAGATCCAGATGTTGTTCATATGTGGCCGTGGCCAACAACAGGTAATCTACGTACTGTAAGAGACATTGGGGGGCTGAGAAACTTTGTAGGGCATCCATCATGTGGAGATGGAAGAGGGATGGGCTGTTATGGAATCCCTGTGGCAAGCAAGTCCATGTGTACTGTTGTCCTTCAAAGGTGAAGGCAAACTTATATTGACTCTTGAGGGCCAATGGTAATGACCAAAAACCATTGGAGATGTCCAGGGCACTGAACCATTTCTGATCTGGTGTTAAAAGTCGAAGCACATCTGGTGCCGACGCCACAGTTGGGGAGCAGCTGAGAATGACCTGATTCAGTTTCCTGTAGTCAATAGTAAGCCTCCAGGCGCCTGTAGGTTTTTTCACAGGCCAAACAGGAGAGTTAGCAGTGGACACACAGGTTCTGATTACTCCTTGCTTAAGGAGTGACTTGATCGTTTCTCGGAGAGAAGGTAAGGCTTCAGTGGGGAATGGGTATTGCCTTTGTCTCTCATGTGCCGGGCCTGGCACTTCGATGACAGTATGCATTCTGCCACAATCATGCTTGTTAACTGCAAACGCTTCCAAATGTCGTTGCAGAATAGGTAGAAGTTTTGAAAAAAGTTCATGGTTCTTGAACAAATCTACGACATCATACTCTTTGTTGTTGACAGATATTGTCACCACAGCATGTGAGTCAGGAATTAAGACAGTATGGTATTGACCCTGAATCTATATTAGCAGCATGTTAGCTAGATCCACCACACAGCGGTGCGGTGCAAGGAAGTCAATCCCGATGATATTAGGATGATCATGCAGCACCATCGGTTGGAAAGCATGTGAGGCCTTCAAATGGCCTAGCTCTACAGGTAAGGGTAGAGAACGGTATGCAGGTAGCCTAGTACCATCAACTCCTGACATATTGGTCTTCCGTCTGGTAGACCAAGGAGACGTATCCGGGTGTTTGTCGTGTAACACAGATATAGCTGCACCTGTATCTAACAAGACAATTAGTTGGCAGCCCCCGACCTCGGCCTCGGTGCAGGGCCTTCCGTTTGTATCCAAGACCAGCTTGTTTACAATGCAGACTGGGGCCTGTAATTGTCAATCCGTATTGCTGGAGGCATGCAGAGGTTGGGCTTGACTTGCATGGATGACTTCACAGTGTTGCACTGATGCAATATAGGGAGGAGCTTCCGGGTTCAGGCTTATGTGGGCCTGAGAGCTCGTACTTCCTGTGTCTCCATGACCAGTGATGGCATGGGTCGCCGGTTGTACTGCTGCAAAGGTCTGTGCAGGAACAGCATCCGCTACGGAGCACACTTGCCCCAGGAGCTCCCGAAATGTTTGATTTTCTTCAGCTATCTCCTTGTATGAGGGACCCGATCTTTGTAATGGTTCCCCTCTACCCTTGTCCCTTCTGTTTTTAGGCCAATTCCGGTTCCCATTCCACTGTTGTTGTTGTTGTTGGCCCTGCTGGGGGTTTTGCTGGTTGCTGGCTGGAGGGGCCGATGGATGTTTGGGCTGCTGTTGCTGGGCCTGCCCTTCCACAGTATTGTGTGTCGTGGTCCTGGAGGCGGGCTCCACGGCAGCAACCTTCTTGGAACCGGAACCCAAATCACGGATGTACAGCTGATACAACCTCTCAGTTTTCTGAAGAATATTGGCAAACCTATCCATATTTGGGTATGTGGTTGGCTCTACCTTTTCTCTTGCAGCTAGGATCACGTTCCTAAGGAACAAGGTCTTATATTCAATAAGATCTACATCCGCAGCTTCTTGTGCCAGATGCTTCCCTGCTCGGTAGGCCATCCAGAGTCTCTGGTGGTAGGTCGCTGGGCTTTCTTTCGCATTTTGCTTTACGGGGTATGCCAGCATTACTCCTACCACACCTGGGCTATGAGCGGAGATGAGCTCAGCTGCAACTTCATCAAAGGTAGCGTTCCCATCCTGGTGAACTACTTCGGGAAGTTTGGCCTATAAGCCAGGATCGATGGTCTGGCATAGTATTTGGACCTGATATTCTGCGGCGAGGCTAAGCATCTCGCTTTTGGAGCGCACCTTTTCCAAATGGCAACTGAGATTGTTGGACGGGCTCATCCGACCAATACTGTCAGCAATTTGCTGAACTGAGTAGGCCATTTGTAGGGGATTAGTCGGTGGTCAATCAGGCAGAGGTAGTGCATCTCGCGCACCGTCCAATGCTGCGTGAGCTGCAGCTTCAGCTGCAGTATGAACAACACCTTCCTGAGTGCCAGCTTCTTGGAAAATTTGTCGGATCTGACTTTTAATGGCTTTCATACTCCTTTCAGGAAGAGGAACATTACCTAATGCTCTATCAATCATGGTTTCAATCTCTTGCCTGTCTTCCACACTAAAAACGGCTACCGGAGGTGCCGTCGGGACCAGACTTGGGCCTGCTCCCCCCCCCATCATGGGCGCCGCTATTGATGGCGTTTCCCATGATGAGCGTCACGACGTCGTTGACATGTGACCTGGGGAGTGGTGGGTGGGGACCCGCCATACTGTGGATGGCTGGGTGGGGAATCTGGGCCATAGTAGGGGCGTGACTGGGCGTTGTACTGTGAGACATCATCATCAGATAGCTCCTCTTCTGATGACGAGTGAAAGGCAGGGGCTACGCCTCCCATTGCCTTAACGTGGCCAGCCAAAACCTCTCGCTGATGGCGCAGTTTATCCATCTTAGCTTTACATTCATCATGATTCGCACTTGCAGCATCCATATCAACCTGATCCTGCTTCTGCTTTTGTAAAACACGGTATGCGGCGCTCAATTTGCGATTGTCCCTATAGGCTATTTCTAAATCGTTACGTACCTGGTTGATCTCGTCCTGAAGCTCACCCATTTCATCACTCAGCTGTGCATTCACAGCACTCAACAGATCATTCATTTGCACAACCTGACTCTTATCCTGTCTCAAACTTTCACACTCCTGTTTCAGAGTACACATTTCTTGTTCACCAGCCTGTGCGGAATGATGCAATAGTGAATCCTTTTCATTGCGCAGAGATTGGAGTTCTGACTCCAAGTTCTGCTGTATTTGAACACATTCAGTTTCCTGTAAACCCATCTCTTGCTTAAGGGATGCGATCTGCAGATCAAGGGTGCGAGAAACCTTGCTCGAGCTTCAAAGCAGCGTGAGAGCGCGACCATCAACCCTTTAGCACAACGCTTATTGGTTGACTGTTGCGTCTCTGCATACTGGGTTGAAATCCCCAGTACAGGGTTTTCGGATTGACTTGCGTCCAGCGTGAAGTCAGCCCATCCTCCATGGGAGGTAAGAAAATTAGAGACATCGAGTCTCAGTTCTGCGCAGATATCTGATACTGTGGCCATTATGTGGGAGGGAACGAAAATTCAAACTGTGAAAAAGACCGCGTGTTGCGTATCGATCCACAACATGAGTACTTTAAACACAGCCGGGCTACTGTATAAGTTGTAGGCTTGCAATTCAAAGCTGCTATGGAGTGGGTCAAGACGGCATTGACCACACCCAAAAAGTCAGCCAGACTTTGCAAGTATCTACAAACTGGTAGAAAAGACGGGAGAGGTGTTACAGGAGTGTACACCTGCAGTCCCCGTGGGGAAAAGGAGAATGTATAGCAACAAGTGAAAACTTGCAAACACCAAATATCGCCTGCAAACGGTCGCCAATTTGTAAGAAATTCGAACCTCACCTTCAGGTTCTTGGCAATATTGGGAATGCAAATATTCACAAACAGGTTGCATTCGAGTAATAAACAAGTTTATTACTACAAAAGGGATAAATCACAGTTGCCTTAAGCAGTTCTTACCAATACGAACCGGGAGCCAGTGCTAAGCGTTCCCTACACCTCGAGGTTTCTCTGTAGTCTCTTGGGATCTCTCGGGTCTCCGAGGTGTAAAGCCTGTGCATAACATTATATACCTGTGATAATTACTATGGTTACTAAAAGAAAGAAACATTTTTAGTTACAGAAATGAGCCCTATTGGCTAAATTAGAGGTGGCTCCACGGTCCAAGATAACATTATATAATTCTGTAAAGTCATCAGTTTTAGAACAAAGACGTTCTTATACAGAGTCTTACATAACAGGGTGAAGTGGTGCACATCACCAAAGGATGGCAATGTTGTCTTACATATTACAGTTACTTCAAGGACAGGTGTCTTGGCATCTGACAAGTAAGAAATAGACAAGAAAATATATGATATAATGTGTGTGCATTAGCAAGCAAAGTGGGTTACAATAATATGCATTCATATCCTAACATCTACTCTTGTACGGTAGATGCCCTTAGCCCTATGTATTAGTATAGCCTATTCCTAAACATTAGCTGTCTACGGTGTACCCCTAAGGGTATCAATTAGGGAGCAGAGACCTCGTGTAACAACTCTCTTAGTCTGACCTCATATTGCATTTCCCCAGATGCTGAATCATCTTCATTGCCCTACGCTGCACCCCCTCCAGCAACCTAATGTCCTTTTGTAGGCATGGGTGCCAGTACTGCATGCAGTATTCCAGGTGGGGTCTAACCAATGAGCTGTATAATGGTAGAATAACCTCCCTTCTTCTCGAGGAAATGCCCCTTGCAATGCACCCTAGCATTTTGTTGGCCATTGCTACTGCTTTTTTGCATTGTGTGGAATTGTTCATTGCTCCCATGATGAGCACCCCCAGATCCTTCTCCTCTTCTGTTACCTCCAGCTGCACCCCTCCAGATGGTAGCTTTTCCTCGGATTTTTTGTTCCGAAGTGCAGTACGTTGCATTTTTTTGCATTGAACCCCAGCTGCCATCTGTCAGATCATGCCTCTAACCTTGCCAGATCCTCCTGTAGGCCCCGCCACCCAACCTGGTCATCCACACCGCTCCTATATTGGTGTCATCCATAAATAGGGTGATTTTGCTGCTGATGCCCTCTGAGTTGTCTACAATAAGTGTGCCAAACAGCACTGGGCCCAACACCGACCCCTGTGGAACACCACTTGTCACAGGCTTAGGGGATGAGCATTCCCCACCTACCACCACCCACTGCTGCCTATCTTTTAGCCAGTTCTCCACCCACCCCACCAGTTTTGCTCCTGCTCTTGCACCCCGTAGCTTGCTTCCAAGTCTCCCATGTGGTACTGAATCAAAGGCCTTGCTTCATGAAGTCTAGGTACAGGACATCTACCACATGGACCCTGTCAATTTGCCTAGTCAGACAGTCATAGTATTCCACCAGGTTGGTCTGGCATGACCTGTCCTTGATGAAGCCATACTGCCTCCTGTCCTGCACCCCGTTCACCTCCAGTAGTACCACTAGCCTCTCCTTTAGGATGGTCTCAATTAGCTTCCCCACTATGTACATTAGATTTACTGGCCTATAGCTCCCTGGTTCATCCTTGGGTCCACTGATGTGGAGGGGAACCACGTGAGTCAGTCTCCAGTCATGGGGTATGCATCCTGTGTCTAGAGATGAATTAAATAATTCTGCCAAGGGTCCTGCCAGGACCTCTGCCAGCTCCTTCAGCACTCTTAGATGTACTCCATCTGGTCCTGGTGCCTTGTCCAACCTTAATGCCCTTAAACCCTCCAGCACCTTTCCCACTGTGATTTCTCTGTCCGTCAACCCCCCATCTGTTTCTATCCTCCCTCCTACTATGGGTAGCGCCCCCTCCCTTTGTTTCATAAAGACTGAACAGAAGTAGACATTGAGCACTTCTGCCTTTTCACCCCCTCTTTCATCCATCCCCCCTCCTTCTTAATTCTTACAATTTGGTCCTTACAGCTTCTTTTCTCCCTGATATACCTAAAGAAGTCTTTTCCCCCCTTTTTTATGCCCTGTGCCAGCCTGAGTTCTCTTGCCACCTTGGCTGCCCTTACTCCCCCCGTCACTTCCTTTGCTTCTTGCAGATATTCCTCCTTATCTTCTTCCCTCCCCAATTTTCTGTATCTCCTGTAAGCTACCCTTTTCCTTCTCACCCTAACACCCCATTACTTATCCAGCTGGATTTCTTTCCCCTAGCCTTCTTAGTCTGGGCCCTACACCAAGTTTCTTTTGCCTCCACTATCCCCTGTGTTATCAGTTTCCACCTTTGTTGTGTGTCCATACCCGGTTGAATTTTGCACAGGAACCCCTGTTGGTCGGAGGAGGCATAGAAATATGGCGGACACGCTGGACTAGCTATCAACAGCTCTGCAGCATCAGGGATTTAATTGTATTTAGTTTTATTTATTTTGCCTTATTTTGTCTTATTTTGCTTGTTTCATTTGTTTATTTATGTTTTTACAGGCAGTGAGTTAGGGCTGAAGCAGTGAAGTTTATAGTGGTAGGAGTGTTTTTTTTCGGGCTTTGCTGTTTCATTTTTCATTTGTTATACACTTTAGCCACTTCGTTCTTTGTGCCCTGAATGGCTTGCATTTGCTGTTGGGTCTAAAGCTATTTTTCTTATTTAAAGAAGACCTTTTTACTATCACGGATGTTCTACTTTTGGGCCAGGCTTAGAGTTTGAAGTAAACCTGAAGTAGGCCTACTGGCTAGAGTGGAGTTCCTGTTTGGGAGCCTGGGAGATCTGGTGTAGCTGTGGTTCTTGCCATTGGAGTGCAGGAGTGTAGCAAGTGGACCATTGGACCGCCTAAGTTGAGTTACGGGGGTGTTCTCTGTGTCTCAAATGGATTATTGCCATGGACTCAGATTTTGACTGCTGCCACACTGTCTGTGGTGGCTGTGTTTTTTCAGGGATTGGAAGTCTGTGGGCTTTGGTGTTTGGGCCCCGTGCTTGCCAAGTGGGCCCTGTCTGAACTTGAGGTGTAATCCGCCAGGGTTGTCGACCACACGGGCGGCTGGGTCCGGTGTTGTTGGAGGATGCATCTTGTGGTGCCTGGCTCTCCTTGGTTTTCTGGGGGACAAAGTGTAGAGGCAGAGGGAGGTGGTAAATGGGGTACAGTCTGGTTGTGGTCTTCTTTCCTGGCGGTGCCTCCTTGGGGGAATGGTCGGGCAGCGTGAGGTAGCGGGAGGTCTGTCTGCCTAAAGCCGAAGGATTCCCTGGAAACTCAATCAAGTCTGCTTAAAGCCAGAGGATTCCATGAAAGCCCAGTCAAGGAGGCCTATTCGAACTAAAGCCTGAGGATTTTCTTAGAACCCAACAGGGACTGCACCAGGTAGACGATCTGACTTTTCTTTTATTCATTCTCCGAACCTGTTGGGCAGTGACAGTGCCCTATCTTGACTTGGATACTTTATAATAATTCTGTTTACTGTACCCTGACCTAGGTGGGTGATTGGTTGGGGGGTCAGTATTTTTTCCTCTGGTGAGGTGAGAGCTGACATAGACTATAATTAGTTACTTCGGAGAGAGTTGTGGCTACTCTTTAGTCTGTAACTCAATTTAACCTTATATCATTAGTTGTTTTCTTCTAGTTTTATTTGTATATATATTTTTTGAAATTATTTGCATTATTTATTAAGTTTGTGTGTGTGTGGTTGATTGAGTAGTTGTGTGTGTGGGTGGTGGGTGTTTGAGTGTGGTGTGGATTATATTTGTAATTTTTGTGACTGTTTATTTTGGGTGTCTGCAGAGTGTGACAGAGATGTTCTGGTAAAGTGTAGTGACGGTCAGGCATTATTCCCCCTCCAGGCTTAGAGGCCTCTGTCCTTTTTCCTGTCCCCATTATCCTCAGAGGTTTATAGACGGTGCTGAGCTCTGGGGATTGTTAGGAGGAAGAGGACGAGGGCTGGGCCTGGAGGGGGAATGGAAAGGAGTGGGCAGATTGGGATAGTGGGGACAAGGAGATGCCCTGGGGCAAAATAGGTCCAGGAAAGGGGTTTTCCCTGTCTGGTTGTTTTGTGTTTTGTTGAATTTTGTTGACCTGGTAAACCCACTGGGCCTAGAAAGTTCCTTTTTCAGGGGCGGGGGGGGGGATACAGATGGTAAGCAACTGAAATTGAACCAGATTAAGTTGTTGGTGGTATTTTAAGTGAATGAGGGAAATTTGGCCAGGACACCGGGGAAATTCCCCTATTGCTTGGCCAATAGGGGGACTTGCTGACCGTCAGGATGGAAAGCTCAGTTGCCGAGCAGCCTTTGTTGCAGCAGGACGTGCTGCAGGCCGTGGGGCCAGTTACAGCTTCTGCAATTTAAACTACGGAATCTGATATTTTCTTTGAAGCAACTATGGAACCCGACTTTCATGCTGACCCTGCAGTTTCTATGGATATTTCAACCACAAAGAGACAACAGACTGCGAATTCATCATCCACCTCGGCAGTTTCTGGAAAACACCTTAACGAGTTCACTTTCCGAGCTTCAGAACAGCCTTTACTCTCTAACCAGCGGTGGAATGCGGAACCGCCATTTGGAAACCCTATGACAGCTGAAACAACGCTGTCTGACAGCGAGGTTGCTACGCTGCGGGAAAACGGAACTAACCTATGGGTTACTGCAGCTCCAGCCGAAATGCTGAACACACTTTGTTCTGGACAACCTACCACAGGTACCGTTTATGTTTCTTCAGCTTTGGATCAGCAACATGCAACTGTTTTTTCTTTTGGTGGACAACAACAACGGATTAGTAAACCTGTTACAAAAAAAACTCTACCTGACCAAAAACGCTCCTGGGCAGACCAGTTGATGATGCCGATGCTTCTTGGTCAGTTACCAAAGCCCTGACATCTGAGGGCTGGGTGCAGCTCCCAGAGTCTGGCAAATGGATTTCTGTTTTTTCCCCTATTTTAATTCCAGGGGTAAATATGAAGGAATCTAGTGTATCTCCTTCCCGACTTACTGGCCCTACAGTTTCCAAGGTCCCTAAGACTGTTACAAAGGAAACCCACTCTGAGGACATTGTAGATTCTCCTTTAGCTCTTCCTCCTGAACTATTCTTTTCTCAGAATCCAGAACTTGGTTTTCACCCACAGGGAGGTGTTCTCCTCCCCGAAGAACTTCCATCTGAGCCATTAATCTCTTCCCTAGAGGAGCGTATAGATGACCAAGCCCCTTTGGACAACCCTGTAGGCCCCTCACCAGACACTATGCCTGGCCTAGAACAACCTGCAACACGCTCTTATGCCTCTTTTTTTTGTTCTTCCACTTATTCGGCTAAAAGACACAACGCAGTTCGGTTTATTTATAAAGGAGGGTTGGATGTCTTCCCTGATAGGAAATTTGTGGCAAAATCATTACTAAAAGATAGCCTGCAATTTACTTCTGCTGAAATGTATGCTCTAATACATGTATCTGGAGAGAAGATCTTTGATGTTAGTTTTAAACTTAATAGTGGTTTAGAAAAATTTTGGTCTAGATATCGTACAGTACGACAGACTCCTTTGTGGTCCCCTTTTGATGTTTTTCCCCTCACTAAACCAGCACACAAAACAGTTACTGTTCTTTTTAGAAATGAGAGCATTAGTGTTGCAGACCTAGTTTACTGGATGAAACAGAGGTGCACGGTATTGGGGCACCCAGAGGCGATCTTTGACTCCGAGGATATTTGGACAGGGGGTTGGAGAATCAGGGTTATCCTCGTTCTACAGAAGATGGTTTACAGCATCTTCCTAACTGTATTTTTTTGGGGCAAGACAGAGGGGTTATTTTCTATGCAGGCCAACCTAAATCCTGCTATAGATGCCGGAAATCAGGTCACATTAGTAGTGCCTGTGACCTCTTATGCTGTAATCTTTGTAATTCCTTGGGTCATGTGAGTGAAAACTGTAGGAATGTAGCTGTGTGTTCCTTGTGTGCTGCACTCGGGCACTCTTAGGCCACTTGCCCTGAGGCAGCTCACCAACACTCAGACTCTCAGGACTCTGAAGAACAAAGACTGTTAATTGCAATAGCACAACGTTCCAGAACCACTCTCTCTACGGCCCACACTTCACCTTTTGTTCCCACCACCTTGGTCTCCCCAGGTTTGGAACTTTCTGTCCCTCACGAATCTCTCCCCCTACTCCCCTTCCCCCTTTAGCTTCAGACCCAAAAACACCACTGCCTGACCCTCTACCCCAGGTTTCCATTCCTCTTGATAACCAATCCATGCCCCCCCAGCTTCCTCATGTAATACCTTTTCATTCTAGAGAAACACGGAGTAAGACCTATCATACTCAGTATGCTTCAAAAGTCCCTAAATTGTTAAATACTCCTGCAACTAACCATTTTCACGCCCTTCTCCTTGTACAAGATGTGTCAGATGCTGACTCTGAATCTTCCCAGTCAGGAGTGGACCCCATGGGGAAATCTGTGGATGTGGAATCAGAGGGAGCTTCACTCCCGGCCCTCCCTCTGAAATCCAGCTCCACAGTTATTAAAAAGGGGAAAACAAATAAACGTAAACCAGCAAGACATTACTCTCAACTACCTAAATGTTTTCCTCCTTAACTTTCTGTTTACTTAACGTGAACAGCATCAAAAATCAGTTAAGACAATCTGCTTTATTTTCCCTTTTAAAAACTTTACACTGCAATATATTCTTTTTACATGACACGCGTTTATACACTGTTGTTGAACTTGCTGGTGCTTCAAAACGATGGCACATGGGGGTCTCATATTGGTCACTAGGATCTGACAGATGTACAGGGGTTGCAATACTTTTTGAATTAGATGTGAAAGTTTTGAAATTGATAGATTTAGTTCCTGGTAGGGTATTGATTTTGGATATTGTACACCAGGGGGCGTGTTTCAGATTAATCAATGTTTATGCACCTCAAACTAAAGCAATTAGGGTGGATATGTTTCAACTCCTACAACCATATTTACACACCTCCTTTAATGTTATCTTGGGTGGTGATTTTAATTGTGGATTATCTAACAAAGATAGGGGTAAGGGGGTAAATACTACTAAAGTTTTTTGTGATATGTCTTGTTTGGCCAAGGTGGTCCAAACCGCAAGTTTGGTTGATGCATATGCTCAGCTGCATGTGACTACTATACCTACCTTTCACAAAGAAGCCCTTGCTACCAGGATAGATTTCTTTTTCATTAATAGAAATTTACCTTTGCAGTCCGCATGGGTTACCCCAGTGGAATTCTCTGATCATTGTGCCTTGTGCATAACGATTGGGTCTACAGCTGCTTTCTCTTTTGGTAGGGGCCTCTGGAGGCTCATCTCTCAATTGCTACTACATCAGAACATTTTGCAACACTTACAATATTTTATAATGGCAAGGAAGTCTCTATATGAGATGTATGAAGATCCCCTTCTATGGTGGATGGATACTAAATCAGATTTTATCTCACTGTTGAAATCTTTTGGGAAATCTCAACATTCAGCTGCATATTTTTTTTATTTGCAACTCCGGAAACAATTGCAGAAATTGATGTCCATGGCCCAGACTACTAAACATGACTTTTCATCCCAAATAAAAATTCTTAAGGAAATAATGGCACCTTTTCATAAACACCAATCAAAAGGTTTACAATTTCAGCAACAATTTGGTACACAAGGCAGCTTTGCCACTGTTTGTCCCTTTCTTGGTAACAAGAAAAGGGTAGGGAAAAAGGTTTTTATCAGTTTACTAGGGTGTGATGGTCAGGAAAATCTTACACAAGCTGATTTAATGTCAGAGGTGACGTCATACACGGCAACACTCTTTAAAGAATGGCCTGTAGATTTGGATTCTTCTCGGGCTTATCTACACAGTGTTGAGGTTCCAGACTGTCCTCCATCATTATTATCTAGTTTGGTAAATCCCATTACATCACAGGAAGTCCTCACTGTCATACACACCCTTTCATACAAAAAAGCACCAGGTCTGGATGGTCTAATTGCTGAATTTTACAAACTAATGGGAACCCTATTGTCTCAGGAACTTGCAGATGTTTATAATGATTTGTTGACACATTCTGATTGTCCTTTAGAAATGATGAGGGGAATTTTGATTTTTTTGCATAAGAAAGGTGACAAGAAGCTCCTTTCTAATTGGAGACCAATCAGCTTATTAAATGTTGATTTAAAAATTCTAATGACAATTTTACATACAAGACTTTTAACTGTGTCCTCCCATTTAATTTCTTCTGCACAGTCTTGTGCAATCCCTAATAGATCTATAATTGACCAGTTACTTTTTTTGCATGACATTTTTGACAGATCTAGTACAATTGGATTACCTGCTTTCGTTTTATCTTTAGATCAAAAGGGGGCCTTTGATTCAGTGAATCATGAATTTTTATGGCTTACTTTAAAACATTATGGTATTCCATCCACTTTTATTTTTTGGTTACAGAAACTTTATAAGTCTGTGACAGTGTCTCCTCTGGTTAATGGGCACCTCGGGCCTATGCTTCCGGTACAGCGGGGAGTTCGGCAGGGTTGTCCAGTTAGCCCATTATTGTATGTGTATAGTATAGATCCTTTGTTACATACTCTGAATAAATTGATACCCTTCATTCCAGTTCCTGGAGTCTTAATACCCTTTTCAGCCCTTGCTTATGCAGATGATATTTGCATTTGCACCCCCATTGTTTCTTCCGTTCACTCTGTTGTGGTCATGTGTCACCTTTTTGGCTCTCTTTCTGGTACATCTTTAAATATACCCAAATGCCTTGGATACGCCTTGAATGGAAATATTCCTGAACAGACACTTATATGTGATATAAAATTTATGTCAAACCCCATACGGATTCTGGGTATATTTTTGGGTTCACCTACACCGGCTATTTATAACTGGGATACTCAATTGGAGAAGGGTAGGATTATGGTACAAAATTGGAATAAATGGCAGTTTTCCAAGCTTAAAAGTATTTATTTGATACGAACATATTTGATACCTTTATTTTTATTTTTGAGTAATATTTTTCCTCCACCTAAACAAAGGGAAGCAACTTTGCTTAGCATTTTTTTTCAAGCTGTTTGGGGTAGCCGTCTTAATCCCATTAAATGTAATATTCTATACTTGCCTGTATCCCGAGGCAGTTTAAATATGATAAATCCTCTGCTTTTCTTTTACTGTCAGTTCCTTTTTTCTAATTTTTTACTATTATTAAAACATCTTCCTAAATTATGGACCAGTCTCTTCCTGCAGGCAATAGGGCTTTGGTATAATGAGTGGGTGGTTGGCAGATTAGGGCGTCTTAGTACACCCACCATTGTGCAGCCTTATCAGCGTGAGATTTTCCTTAAATTACGACAGTGGAATATACCCAGTGACTGGATACTCTCCAAACATAAAAAATCTTTATACCTGTCTGTTCTTGACTCATGTTTTTCTGAACCAATTATATTCCCAAAATGTCCAGATGAACTGCTTTTGTCCCTTCAGGGTTTAATAACTCATAACCGAATTCCTCCTAAACTGTGGGATATAACTTGGTTGTGTGGTCATGAGAGGCTGAATGTTAAGGGAAATCAATTTCATAAACAGTTACAAGACCGTAACTGTTCCTGTCCTGGTTGCTTTCAAGCTTTTGAGACGATGCAGCACTTCTATTTTTTATGTCCATATATATCCAACTTTTGGGGCTATGTTGCTACTATTTGGAAAGAACCAGTTTTTAAACATGTAAATTACAATATTTTGATCTATGGTTCCTATACTTCAGACTGGAGAAAGTGGGATACTGGTACATTGCATGTTATGTTTGCTGTCTTTAAATGGTTCATTTGGCAAAACAGGTGTCTTTTTACTTTACAGCAGAAAGATTTTTCTTATACAGAACTTTTGCAGAAAATACATTCTGAATTGTTAAATATTTATAAATATGAAGCAGGAAGATACAATCGTGCTCAATTAAGGTTGAATTGGAGGAATTTACCTTGGGTGACGGATAATGATGTTCCCGTCACATAATTTTACAATGTACTATCTGGGTTTGGTATTGTTTTTCCTTTCTTTTCTTAATTTTCTTTTCTTTCCATTTCTTTGTTTTTCCTCATTATTTTTTTGAGTTATTGTTATCCATTTGTCCTGTACTATTGTGAATTAACAATGTATTTGATTTCTTTTGAAGTTCTGTTAATAAAAAATTCCCCTACTCTTTTCGATAAGTGCCATGGGATCTTTAACATCCACCTGAACTACCACCAATCCAGGCAGATGGGACCTCGGTTTAATGTCTCATCCGAAAGACGGCACCTCAGAAGTGCAGCACCCCTCTCATGCTGCACTACAGTGTCAATACTGGGATATTAACCCAAGTGCCAGATGTGGGAACTGAACCCACAGCCCTCTGATCTCCCAGCCTCAGAGGCGAGTGTGCTACCTACTGAGCCACTGACACTGTCAAAGTCCCATACCCAAGGGCTCTGCTTGCAGCAGGCAAGTAACACGGTCTTCCTCGGTTACTCATCCAACTCAGGGTGTGTTATGTAATGCCAGGTTCATTAAGAACAAGACCGCTATAATAGCAGATCTTGTTGGATCATCGGACCTGGCCTGCATCACCGAGACCTGACTGGATGAGTATGCTGGTCCAATTTTAGCATCAGCAATTCCAGCCGGGTACTCAGTGATACGCTGCCCAAGGATGGATCATAGAGAGTTACCATCTGCTTTAGATCAAAACTGAACCTGGTGGAGGTACCAGTGGGGACCACCAACTCCTTTGAATGTATCATGGGTGAGGGTGTGGGGTGCAGGATTCTTCTCATCTACCATCCACCAGGAGATGGGAATGTTTTCCTGCAGGAAGTCGCAGACTTCATTGTCGACCTGACATTGGGATACACAGATGGCTGATCCTGGGGGATTCAATGCCTGAGTCGATGATGAACTCTCGCAATTTGGTCAAGACTTCCTCCAGATAATGAATTTGCTGGGATTCACACAGGTTATTTCCTCCTCGACCCATACTGGTGGTCATTTATTGGACTTGGTGTTTCTCCAGGGGATGGAGATATCTGACTTGGTGGTGGAACCAGTTGGGAGGTCTGACCATTATATCATTGGGTTCAGTTTCGTGGCCACCCCCTCTCAGTAAGCTGGCCCCCTACGGAGATGGTCTGGTACTGCCCTTAGAGGGGTGTTTCTCCTGATGGCCTGATGGCGGTGTTGGACCTATCAGATTTACTGAGTGAGTGCATGGGTCCTGGAGACCTGGTACTTGCCTATAATAAGGTGGTGGTAGGGGCCCTGGAATCCATTGCTCCTGTTCATGTTCATCCCCTCATTCTTCTCCCCAGGTCCCCTTGGTTTGGTGAGACCTTGAGGGAGTTGAGGAGAGTGGGATGAGGGCTAGAGAGGTGTTGGTGGAAGTCAGGCCTGGAGTGTGACAGACTTAGATTGATGGACCATTACAGGGTCTATCAATCAGCAATTACCCGTAAGAAGGCAGAATTTCTGTCCAGGAAAATTGCTGCTGTGCAGAATCGACCAGCCCAGCTCTTCCAGACTGTGGACAGATTGTGCAATCCCATCTTTCTCCAGCCTGGAAGTGCTTTTTCACAAGAGCGGTGTGAGGAGTTTGCTTGATTCTTCGCAGATAAGGTTGCCTCAGGTCCGGTGTCCGCTCGACCCTCTCTAATGGGAGTTGTGGTGGTCAGCAGGAGATGTCGGACACCCAGTTTGTGTGGTTTGACTTCTGCCTACCCACAATCAATGACATTGAGATGGTCATCCAGTCATTGCGACTGTAGTTTGGACCCAGGCCCTACATGCGTCTTAGTAGGCTGTGTGGATAAAATCGGCCCGGTCCTTGCCGAAATAGTCTGGATGTCTTTGGAGAGAGGGATCTTTCTAGATCCCCTGAAGGAGGCCATGGTTTGGCCCCTCCTTAAAAAGCCCTCCTTGGACTCGGACTGTTTGGCAAACTACAGGCCTGTCTCTAACCTGCCCTTTGTGGGTAAGGTTATTGAGAAGGTGGTTGTGTCGCATTTGGATGGTCATTTGACCAGCCACAATGTCTATGATTCTCTTCAGTCCTGATTTAGGAAGAGACATAGTACAGAGATAGCTCTTGTATGGGTACTAAATGACCTACTAATAGTGAGAGATCGAAAGACCCGTTCCATCTTGGTCCTTCTAGATCTCTCTGCAGCATTTGACACTGTGGACCATGGTGTGCTGTTGGAGCACCTGCGGTTCATCTGTGGACTGTCTGGTATGGTCCTCAGATGGTTTTGATCATTCCTCAAGGGTAGGACTCAGAGGGTGATGTCTGGAACTTTTTCCTCGGCACCACTCCCTCTGTCCTGTGGGGTGCCGCAGGGCTCCATCTTGGTATCCATGTTGTTTGCGATGTACATTCTGCCATTAGGAGCGATTATTAGGTGGTACTGCTTGGGTTTTCACTACTATGCAGATGATACTCAGCTGTATATGTCCTTTGTGCCTGGTCAGGATGATGCTGTTTTGGTCTTTAACAACTGTCTCACCAAGATCCAGGACTGGATGAGTGTGAGCTGGCTGCAGTTAAACCCGGAAAAAACTGAGGTGTTGGTTGTGAACCCAGGTCGTTGGGAGGTGGGTTTGTTGGCAGGATTACCTTCAGGACTATGGCTTGGGGGTGTTCAGCTAACTACCTCAGACCGGGTGCGGAACCTGGCTGTTATTTTTGATGACTGCCTGACCTTTAAATCTCAGGTGTCGGCAGTCATCAAAACCTCTTTTTTTTTTTTCAGTATGATGTTTATTATGACTTTTCGTTTTTACAACAGACAGGATCATGCTTATCAAAATTATACATGTACATTCAGAATCAAAATCCATGATCCCATCCCCCCACCCTCCACCTTAGCCCCCCACATTCCTATTTTCCCACCCTCCACAGTCCAAGTAATTAGAAATCCCGCAATGAGTTATTAGGGTCACAAAACATAATTTAAATGGTGTATAACATATGTAATGGGGCCCAAATATTCTTATATTTTGTTATATTGTTATTGAGATTAGCTATGTTATTTTCAATTCTAAGGTTAGCTAAACATTCATTAAGCCATTCAGAATAGGAGATAGTGTCTGTGTTTTTCAAATACTTAAGGACCAATTTCTTAACTGACATAGATATCATGGCAATATGGTATTTCTGATTGATCACTGATATTTGAGAATAATCCCCTAAGAGACAAATTTCAGGTGTGAATAGATCAGATAAACCCAGTAATGGGTCTGTTCTAGCTTTTATATCTTTCCAAAGAGGGGCTATCTTGGAGCAGTCCCAAAAAATATGAAGAAGGGTACCTTCCTTCTGTAAACACCTTGTACATTGATTGGATGATATTACACCCCAAGCAGCCAATTTTTGTGGAGAGTAGTAGAGGTTATGCAATATATTAAACTGCATGAGACGTAACCGGTCCAGTGTTACAAAACAGTGACAATTACTCCAAAGGGCAGACCAATCTTTATTCCAGTGTGGAAAAAGGTCTGACCAGTAGGTTGTGGGACCAAAAGGATCAGGAAAGCGCCAATCATAAAGTATACTATATAGTTTGGAAGTTGCTTTAGGAGAATTGGCTAGAAGACTCAAGTCTGAGTGAAAGGAAAGCTTAGGTGACATGGGAGATGTCTTATCAAATTTGTTAACAAGGAGATGCCTTAATTGAAGAACCTTGAAATAATCCAATGGTTGAAGTCTAAATTTAATCATAAGTTCCGCCATCGATAGCCATGAGCCATCTTCCCTCAGCAACTAGGACAATTTTCCATCTCCAAGTCGTGGTAGCCATGTAGGTGTTAGACTCTTATTATCAATTTTAAAAGCTAGGGAATTCCAGATCGATTGAGAAGTATCTGTGTAATGCTTATATTTTAAAAACCCACATAACTGGGAATGAATTCTAATGGAAGTTTCTATCGTGGTGGCTTTTAAATTTTTCAGTAAAGAGGATATATTTAGGAATAATAACATGGAAGGAGCTATGTTACATGAGCGGATCATTTCTAATTCTATTTTGAGCCATGGAGAAAGGGAGGTAGAGGGGTTTGGATCTAACCACTGGAGATATTTGGAAGTATGACTGGCCCAGTGATACAGGCTAAGACATGGTAGACATAAACCTCCATTAAATTTAGAGGCAGCTAATTTATGATATGCTAATCTTGGTTGCTTCTTGGACCAAATGAATTTCACTATTAATCTTTGAACTTTTTTAAACCAAATTCCCGGTAAGTAAATGTTGAGTAATTGAAGAGGATAAAGTAACCGGGGAAAGATGTTCATCTTGATCAAGTTTATCCTACTCCACAACGAGATGGGGAGAATTGACCAGCGGTCTAAGTCCTGAGTCAGGGTTGATAACAACGAATCAAAATTTTTCTTAATAGTAAGCTGTGTACTTCTGGTTAGTTCAATACTGAGGTATCATAGGGACTCCTTTGACCATGAAAGACCTAAAGCTATAATGCTGTTTTTTAAATACTTTGTGGTTTCTTGCTAATATTTAACTTACAGTTTGATAGACTACTGTATTCCTCTATAATCTCTAACATACTGTAGCTGGGATAGAAGTCTCTGGATAGGAAAGCTGCAAGAGAAGATCATCTGCATAAGCGGATACCTTAATTTCGGTACCTTGGATTGTTAATTACGCATTACGCTAAGTTCAGCCAAAATAAAAGACATCTGTAACTGTCATTAAGTCTCTTCCTTCCCCATGTGTGCCATATTTATCCACTGGTAAGGTATAATTGATTTGTCATATTAACTGCTTTCCCTTCCCCTTCTACTCCTGGCTTTATCTATGCTTACGCTCCACTGCTACTCTATCAAATCACTCCTTCCTCCCCCCCATATCAGTTGTAGTCTGTTGTTTGTTCTAGCTGCCCAAATATATGTATTGCGCACACCAGTCATCATGTTTCATTTATCAGTATGCAACCTGTAAGTCGCTTCCCTGTTTCATATCAATGTTTACCACCTGCGGTCACCCTATGTGGTACCCTTGTATGTATATCCAGCCTGTATCATGTAATGTGCATTTCATGTATATACTGTTATTACCTATCTGTGTTTGTACTTTAAGTGTTTATGTCACAGGACCTCCTCGTGAATGAGCTTGCTCAATGGAGTTTTCCTGCAATAAACTTGAACTTGAACTAATCCCTGTATGTTCTGACATAAAGACAGTTTACGGATTAGAGGCTCCAAGTAAAGATTAAAAAGTAGGGGGAGAAAGAGAGCAACCCTGTCTGGTGCCAGAATATAAAGAGAACGGCTCAGAAGTTGCTCCATTTCTTGAAAATCTGGTAGATGGGTTTTGATAAAGAGCCTTCACCCAATCCTGGAATTGATGCGGGAATCCAAAGGAGTTCAAAGTTTGAAGCAGAAAATTTCAATTGACTCGGTCAAAAGCCTTCTCGGCGTCAAGGAACACCAAGGCTGCTGGAAAAGAGGCATCCCTTGACACCGAGAAGACATGTGAGAGAGTGCGGAAGTGGTCTACTGAAGATCTCCCTTTCATAAAACCCACTTGCTGTAACCCTATTAGATCTGGGAGAATTAAACTGAGCCTATCCGCCAATAGTTCGGTTAAAATCTTTATGTCCTGGTTAAACAATGAAATGGGCCTGTAGTTTTTCACTGAATCTAGATTCTTGCCAGGTTTTGGTAGAAGAACAATAAGTTCCTCAAATAGAGTGGAATCTATTTGTACACCAGATAGAATATATTGATATAAGGAAAGAAGATATGGGATAAGTTGTTCCTTGAAGCATTTATAGAAATTGGGCGAAAATCCATCAGGTCCTGTGGGGAGACTTTGTATCACTTTGGCTATTTCTAAGGTCGAAATAGGTGCTATTAATGCCCGTTTCTGGGTTTTGGAAAGATGGGGTAAATGAGCCTCTGATAAATAAAAGGAAAGAGTCGAGTTGGAAGGGGAGTTGGTCATAACTCCATATAATTGTTTGTAGTACCTAGTAAATTCATTAACAATTTCCTGAGGAGAGGATTTCAAAGAACCATTTGTGCTAGAACGAATAGGAGGGATAAATCGGGATGATTCCTGCTGTTTAATTCTCAGAACTAATAATTTCTCTGCCTTCTCTCCTTGGTCTGTGTATGAGGCCTTAGTGCGAAGAATGGCAAATTCTGCTTTCTCATTATGTAAACTTAAATAGGAGTCTTTCAATTTTGCAAGCCTTTGTTTGACAACATCGGGTGAGTGTGAATGTAGGTTTGATTCCAACGACCGAATTTGGGATAACATAGCTTTCAGTTTTGATTCTTGGAGTTTTTTCCTATTGGAGGCTAATCCTATTAAAATACCCCAGAGATATGCTTTGAAAGCACACCAGATAATATCAGGCTTGGTATCCTGAGTAACATTTACTTTGAAAAATTGTATAATATGCTCTCTGATACAATCAAAAGTCTTTGAGTCCTTAAGCAACTGATCATTCAGCTTCCACCGAGGGCTCCGTTTGGGCAAAGATACAAGGGACAACCTGCTCAGCACCAGGGAGTGATCTGAAGGTGGACCAGGTTGGATTGATGAGGTTATAACCCCAGGGAGAAGGGCTTGGGATAGCAAAAGGTAATCGCTATGGGATGAAGACCCGTGGATGGGAGATGTGAAGGTATACTCCCTAGCATCAGGATTTAATACCCTCCATAAATCACATAGACCCAGACGATCCATTAGATCTCATAAAGCATGCTGAGCTGGGGAAAGTTCTCCAGAAACAGAACCAGTGCGGTCCATGCAGGGATCAAATACCAAGTTCAAATCTCCTCCTAAAATTACTGAAGCAGGTAATAATGGGAGCATACTATTAAGTAGGTGCATAAAAAAAAGTGGGTCATCCTTGTTAGGACCGTAAATGCTACCTAGTAAGAGGTCTGTGGAATAGACTGTTCCTTGGACTAATATGAATCTGCCATGTGGGTCGTTAAGGACCTGCATGGGAGTAAATGGGATTTTCCTGTTAATGAGGATTAAAACTCCACAACTATTAGAGGTACCTTGGGCAGCAAAACCCTCCCCTATTTGCAGTCTTCTCATCTGAATGGCCTCTGAGTCTAATAAATGAGATTCCTGGATAAAAGAAATATGGGAGTGTAAAATATCTAAATGCTTCAAAATTTTGTATTGTTTTGACTTCTTACAGACCCCTTTAACATTCCATGATGAAAAACATAGATCATTAGCCATCACTCATATACATTGAGCAAACACTACTTAAAGGAAAACAAGTAATTCTTGAAATCACATAGCTTCTGTGATTAATGGACTGTGCCTCCCTCCCCACTTTCCCTCCCTCCCTAACATTATCCCCAACGGTCCCCTTATATCCCCCCAAAAAAAGAAAAACAAAAAGGAACCTTAATCTACATATCCCCTTAATGCTCAATACCCTCCCAACCCTCCCTTCCCCTTACTGTGCTGTGAATCGTTTTACAGCACTCCACAAAATCGCCTCACCCCTCCAGCCCACCCATCTTATGTATATTCCCCAAATACTCCATCTAAAATAAAAACTAATTCTACTATAAGTAAACTTATCAGCAGAAATGACCGCAGGAGTCTTAGCGCTAAAGCTGTAATAAAACTAGGACAACACTCCCTATTAAAGGATTCAAAACGGAAGTACATCTTCACTAAACCCCACTGAGTTTACTATGAGGGAAAAGAAAGAAAAAAAATTGGAGCATTTGGTGATTCTTTACAATTAGTTGTCCCCCAAAACAAAACATCAAAATAGTTGCAAACTGACACAGCTAAGCAATATTCACTACATCTAATGAAAACCGATTAAATGCTACTTTACACTAATCTGGAGAAAGCGAGTGTCCTACATTTCACTTCAGTCCTACATTTCTTGGAAAAAATAGATGCATTTGGGGATTCTGTGCAATTAGCTGACCCAGAAATAAAACATCAAAATGGTTAAAAACCTACTCAGCGAAGTGATATTCTCAGCATCTAATTGTATCCCATTGAATGCTACCTTACAATAAACCAGTGAAACGAGTGTCCTACAGTTCTCTTCAGTCCTGTGTTACATATCTAGCCTTTTACATAGTGAAAATAATTTGGTCAAATCACACAATTGGGCGCCATGCTACAAGTAAACTTATCAACAGAAATGACCATGGGAGTCTTAACGCTGAAGCTGTAATAAAATTAAGACAACACTCCCCTCTAGTGGATTCAAAGTAAAACTACATCTTCACTAAACCCCATTAAGTTTACTATGAGGGAAGAGAGAGAAAAAAAATTCAGAGCTTTTTTGGGGATTCATTACAATTAGTTATCCCCCAAAACAAAACATAGAAATAGTTGTAAACTTACACATCTATGCAATATTCACTACATCTAATAATAACCGATTAAATGCTACTTTACACTGATCCGGAGAAAGCAAGTGTCCTACATTTCTCTTCAGTCCTTCATTTCTTGGAGAAAATTGGCGCATCTGGGGATTCTGTGCAATTAGCGGACCTAGAAATAAGGCTTCAAAATGGTTATAAACCTACTCAGCTAAGCGATAATCTCAGCATCTAATTGTGTCCCATTAAATGCTACCTTACTCTAAACCAGAGAAACAAGTGTCCTACAGTTCTCTTCAGTCCTATGTTACATGTCTAACCTTTTACATAACGAAAATAACTTGGTCAGATCTCATGGTTGGGTGCCATCACAAGTCCAATCTTTCCATTTTAAACAAAAGGAATAGTCAGTGTCAGCATGAGAATAAATGAGGACCACTTTTAATATTGCATTATTAGCCAAGGAAGCTGCTTGAATGGGTGATCCTGATGATGTTCGTATCCCGAGGACTGGTCCAGTGCTCCAAATTACCATTACCTCTGGTCATTCACTTTAATTCCAGCTCTTATACCGATTTACTCTTTTTCACTACTTAATTCTTAGAGGCAACTCAATTCTCTGCCATCAGGTGCTCTTAAACAAATCAGGCAAGGCAGACTTAAGGCCAATGGTCGCCACCTCCAAATCCTCATATGAGAAACACGATCTGGAAATTAATACCTGCAGTCTAGCAGGGTAAATCATTTTGAACTTTAAGCCAGCTGCTATTATTTTTGTCACTAACAGGTGAAATGCAGAACTGCGCTGCCGTACTGAAAGAGGCAAGTCCTGGACTACACGTATTCTTGTCCCCTCCCACTGTAGGTCTTGAATCTCCCTTATTTTAACAATGAATGATGTTCCTCTAGATAATTTAGGAAATGAAAAATTAAGGGACGGGAGTCCCAGGTGGAGGAATCGGTCTGAGCATCCTGTGAGCCCATTCTATAACACAACAGGAGCCATAAGGAGAAGGCTGTATAATTTTCTCAATGAACTTTTGCACAAACAGAACGGAGTCAGACCTTCCTTAGCCTCCGGAAGACCGATAATTACCACATTGTTCCTGCAGCTACGGCCTTCCAGATCTTCCATCTTCTGTTCTGTCTTATTAATTTTTTGTTTCATTGCCACAAGCTCAGGGTCTACCTTTTCTGCCCTTTTCTCCAGTGAGGTAATTTGCACTTCACTGTCAGACGTTCTTAGGGCGATGTCCTCAATAGCTTGCGAGTTTGACTTTATTTCCGATGTCAGTCCCCTAAGTTCCTCCAGGAAAGGTCGGAATTCAGCGAGAAAGCCAGAGAGTGTCAACAGTTCTTGTTCAGATTTCTGTTGAGGTAAAGACTGTAAGGCAGACATTGTGTTGGCTCTTTGTTATTTAGGGGCCTTCTCGGGCGTGGCAGGAGGGTTATGTTTTAGCTGGGTTTTCTTCATTTCCACCTTCATCCCTCAGGAAATGAACAAACTTGTTAGTCCAGAACTTCTGACACACATAAATTGTCTTTACTGAAATCCTGATGTAGTTTTGATAGGTGAAAAATTAAGATTAATGCGGCAGTAGGCAGGAGAGGTTAAGAGAGGTGTCTTTTCAGGCTCGCTGCATCATGTGTCATCAAAACCTCTTTTTACCATCTGAGGAATAGCACCTGGGTAAAGCACCTGGTTCCTTCCGACAATCTTCCAACTTTGGTCCACACCTTCGTTACCTCCCACCTTGACTACTGCAACGCCCTTTACCTAGGGCTTCCGGGGGTTGATATCCGCCACCTGCAGCTAGTGCAGAATGCAGTGGCCAGGCTATTGACTGGTACCTCTAGGACCAGTCATATAATGCCTGTGCTCCACGGACAGCACTGGCTGCCAGTACAGTGGCGGATCACCTTCAAGGTCAGTTTGCTAACCTATAAGGCCCTACATAACCAGGGACCTAGTTACCTGCAATATCTTCCTTACCCCTGCTGTCCCCCCCACTGTCTCCGATTCACTGACGAGGGATTGCTAGCGATTCTCAGGGTCCGTTTAAAGACATCTGGGGCCAGGTCATTTAGTTTTATGGCCCCTACCCTGTGGAATTCTCTACCTTGTCAGGTATGAGATTGCCTGACCATCCAAAGTTTTAAAGCTGCTCTTAAAACCTTATTTAGTCTAGCCTAACCTGATTTCTAACGCTGCTATTGTATTTATTGGTTTTTAATTTGCTGTGTCTGTCATTTATTGATGTATTTTGTTTATTTATTGTGTTGTACAAGCGCCTTGGTTTTAGAAAGGTGCTTTTTATAAATAAAGATTGCTTTGTTTTACCACTTCCCTCATCATCTTAAAGTCTGCATTCCTGAAATCCAGCACCCTGGTGCCAGATGCCCCTCTCTTTAGCCATCTGTAACTGGAACCATACTGTCCAGTGGTCACTCCCCCCAGTATTTCCTCCACACACTCCTTGTTCATAAGTACGAGGTCTAGGGTGTTCCTTTCCCTAGTTGGTTCCTTGACCAACTGTACTAAAAAGCTTTCCTGGAAGGCGTCCAGCATTACCTGCTCCCTTCTGTTCTTTGTAGTAGGTGTGTCCCACTCCACCCCCCAGCAGGTTGAAATCCCCTACTATCACCACCCCCCTTCCCACAGTTCCTTCTGATTTGTTCTGCCAGTACCCTGTCCATCCCTTCAGACTGAGAGGGTGGCCTGTAAACCACCCCCAGTCTTAATGATCTGTTTTGGGATCCTGTAGCTGACCCACAGTGCTTCTGTATGTCCCTCGTCTCCCTCCTCCCTAACACATTTTAATTCCTCCTTTATGTACAGCGCCACCCCTTCCCCTTTTCCCTATCCTTACGGTGTAATCTGTACCCCGGAACCGTCATGTCCCAGTTGTGGATTTGGGTGGCCAATGTCTAGGTTATAGCCGCCAAATCCACTGCCCCCCTCCTCCAGTAGAGCCTGTAGTTCTACCCCCTTATTCCCGAGACTCCTAGCATTTAATGTTATCATCCTCCAAGCCTTGTCTCTACCCCCTCGCCTCTCTCCCCTTATCCCCACTCTCTTAGTAGTTGCCTTCCTCCTTAACTTGCCATCATGGAGGGTATGCACATTTGGTTTCACATCACTAGGCCTCTGAACTCCTATATCCATCCTGCTACCCCCCCAGTTTAAATGCTCCTCAGTGTGCTTTTCTATCCTTACCTTCAGTACATTTTTTCCCTCCTCATTTAGGTGCAGTCTACCTTTTGTATACAGACTGCAGTTCTTGCATGTCTCCCCCACCCTCCTACCAGCCTGTACCCCTTTTCCTGACACCAGGCCCCCAGCCATTCGATAACTCTTGAATTCTCCCTTTTCTTGCCATTCTGGCCGTGGGAATGGGACGTACCTCTGAGAAGGTGACAGATCTGTCTGGTCCCTCACACAGAGGTCCCAGTTCCTCAGACCTCCTCTTTACCTTTACCTTTACCTTCCCTACAGTCCCATCAGCCAGGTAATTCATCCCCAGGTGTATTATTAGGTGAGGGCTTTCCCTTCCCCTGCTTGTATACCTTAGCAGGAATTGCTCCACCTTTTTCTCCTTCATTCCTGGCATGGCTTCCACCCATATTCTACTGTGCCTCTCCCCTTTACTGCCCCACCTGACCCCTCTTAGTTTTGAGTCTCCCAACACCAAGACACCTCCCTTCTTCCCCTCCCCATCCTCCCCTTGTCCTCTCCTTCTTCCTCCTGTACAATGTTCCCTCCTATTGTCGCTTTCTCACCCATGTTCTCCACTGTACTCAACCCTTCTTGCCCCAGTACATCTATTTCTCCATCACCCTCTCCAGCCATTTTGTTCTTTGTACCCATGGACCGTATTTCCCCTTCCTCCTTCCCCTGCATTGACCCCTCTGTTAGAGGTTGACCCCCGTCTGAGCTTACTGTGTTACCATCTCCCTATGCACTTTCTCTTATTCTCCTTGCACATTTGATTCCTGCGCCTGTGTCACCCTCCCTGTCCCCTTGTCCTGACCACCCCCTGTCACTCTTATCTCCCCCATCTCAGGAAGCTGCTGTCACACATAATTTCAAAATGTGGCAGTGACGTATAATTTCGGAATGTGGCAGTGACGCACAATTTTGGAATGTGGCAGTGATGAACAATTTTGGAATACGGCAGTGGCAAACAATTTTGGAATGTGGTGGTGAAGCACAATTTCAGAATATGGCAGTGATGCACAGTTTTGGAATGCAGTGATGACACATAATTTCAGAATGTGGTGGTGATGAGCAATTTCAGAATGCAGCGATGATGCACAATTTCTGAATGCAGTGGTGATGCACAGATTCTGAATGTAGCAGTGATGAACAGGTTTGGAATGCAGCAGTAATGCACAATTTGGGATTGCAGCAGTGATGCGCAAGTTCAGAATGTGGCAGTAATGCACAATTTTAGAATGCGTTGGTGATGCACAATTTCAGAATGTGGCACTGAGCTAATGCACAATTTCGGAATGTGGAGGTGGCACACAATTTTGAAATGTGATTTTGATGCACAATTTGGGAATGTGGCGGTGATACATAGTTTCAGAATGTGGTGGTGACACTTGATTTCAGAATGTGGCAGTGATGCTCAATTTCAGAATGCAGTGGTGACGCATAATTTCGTAATGTTGCAGTGACACACAAGTTCGGAATGTGGCAGTGACACACAGTTTCGGAATGCAGTGATTACACAGTTTCAGAATGTGGCGGTGACATACAGTTTTGGAATGTGGAGGTGACACACAGTTTTGGAATGTGGCAGTGACACACAATTTTGGAATGTGGCAGTGATGCACAATTTCAGAATGCATCAGTGATGCACTATTTCAGAATGCATCAGTGATGCACACTTTTGGAATGCAGCAGTGACGCACAATTCTGGAATATGGTGGTGACACACATGTTCAGAATGTGGTGGTGATGCACAATTTAGGAATATGGTGGTAACACACAGGTTTGAAATACAGCAGTAATGCACAGTTTTGGAATGTGGCAGTGATGCACAATTTTGGAATGTTGTCATGCGCACAGTTTTGAAATGTGATGGTGAAACATAATTTCAGAATGTGGTGGTGACACACAATTTCGGAATGTGGTGGTGATGCTCAATTTTGGAATGTGATGGTGACGCATAATTTCATAATGTGGCAGTGACGCACAATTTCAGAATATAGTGGTAACACACAGGTTTGGAATACAGCAGTGATGCACAGTTTTGGAATGCAGCAGTGATGTACAGTTTCAGACTGTGGCGGTGACACACAGTTTCAGAATACGGCGATAACACAGTTTCAGAAAGTGGCAGTGACGCACAGTTTTGGAATGTGGCAGTGACGCATAGTTTTGGAATGTGGTGGTGACATACAGTTTCGGAATGTGGCAGTGATGCATAATTTCAGAATGTGGCGGTGACACATAATTTCAGAATACGGCGGTGACGCACTGCTTTGGATTGCATCAGTGATGCACAATTTTGAATTGTGATGGAGATGCACAGTTTTGGAATGTAGCAGTGACACACAATTTCTGAATACAGCAGTGATGCACAATTTTAGAATGCAACAGTGATGCAAAATTTAGGAATGCGGCAGTGATGCACAGTTTTGGAATGCGGCGGTGACCCACAGTTTCAGCATGTGGTTGTGATGCATAATTTCAGATTGCAGCGGTGATGCACAGGTTCAGAATGTGACAGTGATGTACAGTTTCTGAATGTGGTCATGATGCACAATTTTGGAAAGTGGTGGTGACGTACCATTTCAGAATGTGGCAGTGTCATACAATTTCAGAATGTGGCGTTGACTCACAGTGTTGGAATGTGGCGGTGATGCATAGTTTTGGAATGTGGAGGTGAAATTTTTTCAGAATGTGGCAGTGATGCTCAATTTCAGAATGTGGTGGTGACGCATAATTTCGGAAAGTGGCATGATGCGCAATTTGGGAATGTGGTAGTGACAATTCTGGAATGTGATATTGAAACACAACTTGGCAGGGACGTTCAATTATGGAATTTAGCAGTGATGCGCCATTTCAGAATATGACAGGGATGCACAATTTGGGAATGGGGGAGGGATGTGCAATTTCAGAATGTGACAGGTATGCACAATTTTAGAATACGGCTGAGACACGTAATGTTGGAATGTGGTGGGGATGTGATGCACAATTTTGAAATATAGTGGGTGCGTACAGTTCTAGAATGTGATAGAGACCAGCAATTTCAGAAGAAATGGTGTGTCCTGTTACATTCTGACAGTGTGCATCCCCACTATATTCTGAAATTGCCAGTCCCCACCAAATTCTTCAATGTGGTCCCTGTCACATTCCGAGACTGATTGTACCGCTACATTTTGAGATCGCACATCCCTGCCACTTTCTGAGATTGCATGTCCCCCCCCAACATTTTAAAATTGTGCACCACCTTGACATTCTATGCATTGGTTCAGTGCTGCATTCCAAAACCACCTTCTGACATGTTCTAAAGTACAGTGCCATGCATCTAAACATTCTGGATATGCAAGCAGTGCAGCTAACCCTATGTCATTTAAAAAAAAAAAAAGGATTACTATAGCTACAGTTTCCTAAACTTTGGAGAAGCAGGTCCTATAAGGTTGCTGGCAGGGAAGACTACAGTGTGAGCTCAGGAGATGACATCATCAGTGGTTCTTCACTGAAACTGGCTTTTTTGAATAGGCAGTGAAATCAGGGTTACCAAATTGCTCATAACTTTAAAACAAAGTAATGTAGAATCATTATTTTTGGTATGCGATTTATTGGAGATATGCTTATTCTAATTCTGTAACGTAGCACTTTTGGTGGGAGTCCTTCTTTAAATTCCATATGGAATTTTGACATAATGGGGGACTAATTTCTGGAACAACATTAGGCTCAGAAACATTCTGTAACCTGAACTAGTTATAGTCATGCATTAGACATCACTTAGCATGCCTATAAACCAGTTAGGTTACTGGATTTACTCCCAACCATTTTTTAAAAAGATGCTGATTCATGATTTATGTACCTACTGTAAATAGTTCTCCATATAATGGTGGGCCTTTTGTTCTGTATTTCTGTTCACTTATCAGGCCAGCAAACAAGAAATTCTAAAACTACCTGAAAAACCCAGATCTGTTTTATAGGAACACTTCCTCTGGCCTGTCACGGGGTTCAATTCAGGAAGACAGCAGGAATCATAAAATATCATCTAAAACACCCTGAGGTGCTGTTTTATTGCCAGGTTTGTACAGATGGCATTTTCAGATGTAAACTTTTGTCAGGTTACTATAAGTAAAACAATGAAGAGTATGGGCTGGGAGTTTAGCTAGGAGACCTCTCACTAGAACACTGCAGTTGGACCTTACAATGCCCTCTAGAGACCAGGAACTGAACCCATTGCATGGTATGGTTACCCTGCCAATACCCCCTGGGTTTCTGCAAGTTCCTCTGCAGTCTGAGTATCTGCCCACTCAGGCCTCTGCAGCTTCTCACCAGTCTGAGTCCTCTCCCTTTGGTAAATTCCAGGTGAGTAGCTTCTAGCATCCAGGTAGCCCAAACCTGACCTTTGGAGGTCCAGGGCCAATCCCAGGCCACAGTAATTCCTCCTTGCTTTTAGGCTTTACAGGACTGTCAACCTGAGCTCCACCTTAAGCTTGCCTCACCTTCACCTTTGGGTAACCAGGATCTCAGTAATTCAACACTGCATTTGTCTCTCTCACGTTTGGCTGTTTCTCTGGCTCCACACTGCTTCTCCCTGAGGTTCCTCTCTGCTCCTCAGTCCAAAGTAAAACTAACTATAGGTTACCTGAGCATCCCTTATATACAGCTCAGGTGTCACATGATTTATCAGTCATGTTCTATTAAACAATTAGAGGAATACTAGATTTATAATTCACACAACTGCATTATTTTCAAAGAAATATACAGGATACATACATAGGGGCAATTGTTACACAATGCTAAACCCCTTACGAAAGCATAAACACAAGAACATACAAACAAATATCCTTTTCAGAAAGTTCATCCCTCTAACCTAATCACTTCCTGGCAGGACAAGACCCTAGCCTTCCCTATATACTAATTCAATTAAGAGAAGCCCTTCCCTAAGAGAACATCTTTCTAAAATGGCTGTAGCTGCTGAGATAGCAGCAGCAGAAACACAGACACAGGAGCTTCTGAACTCCCAGCTTCCAGGTACAAACTACCTTTAAAAAGCTTAGATTCTTCTAGAGATGAACTCAACCTTTAACTATTTTCCTGCATGTACTTTTATAGTTTATACACATCTCTCTTTCTAAAGCTATCAAATGCTTCCTTATAGTATGTTTTGTTTCACAGAAATATAGTCTCAACTGTTTCCTAAAATCAGCAGCAGCCTGCAAACAACAAACTATTTAGCACAGGTATATTTGCCTGGATTTACTGCTCAGCACTTTGTTACACTTGTACTGGGGGGGGGGGTTGCATCCTCCCATTAAATAGCCAAACTGACATGCTCAGAGTTTCTACAGCAAGGAGAGCTTTATTCATTTGTTAGCTGGCAGATTACACCCCTTGGGCAGTTTCTTTTACTCTTATTTAAAAGCAAAGCCCTCATGTGATGCTTCTTATGGTGATCTCTATATACCAGCATGCCACATTCTTTGGGGGGGATTGCAGAACACAAACTAAATTGAAGACTATGCTGATAGTGGCCAGCTAGCAAGGCTCAAAGATAAACAACAAAATATAAAGTACAACAGACTTACATAGAGGAAGGAAAAGGTAACTACAACTTTATTTTACTTCCAGGGACTACTGCATGCTATACAGATCCCTAATTTGGCATCATGGGGTAAACTTTGTTGAAACTGAGCTGCTTTAACCATCACTACAGTTTTCCAACTGGGGTAGGGTCACCCACCCTATCACATGGCCCAACGTGTGCAAAATATTGACATTTACCAAGATTATATTGAAGTACACAGCATTTTTGATAATGTAATAATAATGTAATAATTTCATAAGAAAGTATTTTGTTGAAGTGGATTTACAATTGTACTTTGCAAATCAGGTGTTGAGACATTTTAGTAGAAAAAAGCTAGGTTTGCGAGCTCTACCAGCAAGGGAAATATGTAACATTGTAACAGAAGCATGAACTACCTTGAGGTTTGCATGATATGTACAGTGGTAGTTAAAAAAAGATTGACTAGTAATGCAGTATACCACTCAGTACCAGTCTGTGTGGTGCATTAGAGAGGCGGTAGCTCCTTACCGCAGTGTGGGATGCAGGATTATTTTATTTATTTATTTAGTTTTTGATGACCGGGTAAGTGCACTAGACAAATCCTGCCTATTTTCAGGCATGACCCGGGGGAGGGCGATACAGATGAATGCCAACTTACACTGAACCAGATTAAGTTGTTGGTGGTATTTTTAGTGAATGAGGGAAATTTGGCCCGGACACCAGGGGAAATTCCCCTACTCTTTTCGATAAGTGCCATGGGATCTTTAACATCCACCTGAACTGCCACCAATCCAGGCAGATGGGACCTCGGTTTTAACGTCTTATCCGAAAGACGGATTACAGCAGCTGTTAAAGTGTGCTTCCTCCCTTAGTTACAGGATGGCTACCATAACCTGTCACAGCAATACTGATTGCCCAAAGTGTAATAAATTGTCTCTCCCCCAAATTTACCTGCAGATGGTGTCAGGTTAGTGCAGGGACACTTTTGGATTTAAGACTGATAAGCTGAGAACTCACTGAA
Organism: Neoceratodus forsteri; assembly: GCA_016271365.2. Classification (NCBI taxonomy): domain Eukaryota; kingdom Metazoa; phylum Chordata; order Ceratodontiformes; family Ceratodontidae; genus Neoceratodus; species Neoceratodus forsteri. The sequence continues at coordinate 746,016,226 of CM057449.1, forward strand.
TCACCAGTGTTAAAGGAGAACTGCACTGAACCTGTAAGGCATTTTTCCCAATAGTCACTGTTTGTAAGTACTGGTTAAATTTCTGTTATTGTTCCATCTATACAGGCCTTTTAATAACCTCAATGGGTGTTTCTGCTTTACACTCTTGTGTTAAGTGCCATTTTAGAACTGTATGTTGTACAGTTAAGCCCACCAGGATGAAACACAGTGTCACAGGTTTCCTGCATGACAAAAGGGATCAACTCCCATTGAAATTGCATTGTTTGCTGCAGTAACTCTACCACAAAATTCTTCAGAGTTGTGCTTCATCCTGGTGGGCTTCATATAGGATAGTGCATGGGGAACGGTTGACAACAGGGCTATTCTTTCACCGAGTTGGCACTATGACGACAGATTACTTCGAGAGCGCAGCTTGAGAGGTAATCCGTTGTCATAGTGCCAACGAGGTGAAAGATGCCCTGTTGTCAACTGTTCTATGCACTTTCTTTATAGTGTATGGGGAACGCCGCTTTTTTTGGGAAAAACAGTTACTAGAAGGAAAGAATTTACATTGTGAACGTTACACACTGACCATTAATACTGCCCCCGATATTGCTGCTTTCGCCATGTGTCCTGTCTATGGAGTGAGCCCTAACTGTCAAATGCTGTGCGAGGACACAGTGTGACGTTCGCAGTACAGTAGAAAACATCATTCTGTTGTACTGCGAACGTCACTAGTATGTGACTACAAGGTTTTGAAAACGATCGATTTCGGTGGAGAACGACGTTCCACCATACACTATACTGTAGTTTATGCTCCTCTTAAACACAGAGTTCTGTAATAGAACATGAATGCATTGTACCAACAATAGAAGAGTAGAACAGGGAAATAACCTACATCATATAGTTCTAAAATGGGTCTTACCAGCAGCATGTAAATCAGAAACACCCACTTGGATAGCTGAAAAGCCTGGATAGCTAGACAAATAACAGAATATGAACCAGTACTTAAAAAATAGCTTTTTCTAGGAAAATGACTTGTACATTCAACGCAGTTCTCCTTTAAGTATACCAAAGTCAGACAGTTTTTAATAAGAGAGCTGTCTTGAAATTAAACAGAGGTGGTTTCATGTGGCATAGGCAACATAACTAGGGCAAAAATGGTGTTTGTGGTGTTTATTTTATTACAACACCTCCATGGAGTCAGCTACTGTATATAGCATGTCAAAAACTCTGAATAAACAGGGGCTGTTAAACTTTCACAAACATCTGAGGTTATTCTATGGCAAGAGAGAAGCCACAATACTTCAGCAATACTTCAGCTAATGGATTTTGATCAGTTTTGATCAGAAACTGTTCCTAATAGCCAGAATGATGGATCCGAATAATTTCATCAGTCATACTGAAGTTTAGATACCTTAATGGGTCCATAATTAAATATTAAATATAAAAATGCACCATAGTTTTGTATTAAGGCGTTCGGCATGTAAAGTATCAAAATACCAATTAAGATAGTCACCACTCTTAATTTAGATCGGAAGTGAGCTGCTAAACAAACAAAATCAACATTGATCCTTAAATAAAAGAGTTTGGTTGTTAAACTTATGAAAGCACAGATTAATAATCATGATACTACTCCAAATCAACTTTTAAGTATATAGGTATGCAGACTTGCAACTGCATATATCAATCATGCTACAGTTTTGAACTCTATGAACATTGGCTAAAAAACAGCTTAAGAGAAAAATGTACATGTTAGACAAGTCATAAATTTCATAAACGTTTTCAGTTTTTACAGCACCATTTAGTGTCCCGGCAAAAAAAAAAAAAAAGAAATGAGCAAAGTCTGTGACAACAAATGAGTATTTCATCTTCCTTGGAATAAAATAAAACATAAATATTCATGGCTCAAAGGTCTGCCAGCCTCATGGAACTGTGCTGAAGCAAATAGTTCTGAGCCTCATGAAGCTAAGTTTTCAATTAACAGCTTCCAACTCTGCAAATTTTCTTTTATTAATTAGGTATCAGGACATTGTGTAAAGTGGCTTTTTTAAAAATTTTATGTAGCTCCTTCATACTGATTGAAACCGCAGATTGCGATCACCAATGGGGTGTCATCTAGCTGTTTGCATCGTGAGATGCAGGTGACGACTCATGGCTAGGTATTCCATTGTAACATCAGTTAATCTGCAGTCTGCTTAATAATTCTGTGGTAGTGATAACAACATAATGTCTGAATTCATCACAGACACACAAATTAAAATTAAAAGAAAAACAAATTAATCAGTCATCTTGCTCAGGTGTAGTTTATGTATTTATAACTGGTGTGTGGTTTTATTTGTGTACCTAAATGGTGGTGGTAATTGTGCCCTGTAATACATATGCTTCACTTGACAGCTGCCTGCTCTCGGAGATCACTGCAAATTGATAGTTCTCTATCTGCAGGAATGGCTGAGGTATAACCAAATAATGAATTTCACACAATCTCATAACATTATATGGAATTTCGCCCAGCTCCACCTACAGATACCTTTAAGACTCATTTGCACTTCAACTTAGTCACAGTGGATACTCCTTCCATCTGTTACAAAGAAGGAAGGTCTTTTGTGAATAAACTTGAAATGTAACTGTACAATGGGGCAATTGTTTGCATTCCATTTTGCACCACCACACTTTGTAACCAGATATTGATCTCGCCATTTCTAAATATTTAAAAAATAAAATGAAACAGTGCAATCTGTTTGCAGAATTAGATTATGTGCTTTAAACACTGGCAGTTCTTTCTCTTCAGTTTTAAAAGGCAAAAACCAGACCGGTGGGACAGTCTCGCTTCCACTAGATACAAGCAAAGCTTACTTGTGGTAATTTAGATATTTTATTCTATAACTAAAACATCATGTAAGTATAAAAAGTGACCCTGAAGACGAAGAATGCAAGATGCAAATAAAGAACAGCCCTTTGCTATAATGCTAATTGCTTTAAGATGCCAGGCTTGCTAAAATGTTTTCCCAAGTGCAGTAAATTTACATTTCTCCTTTTTTCAATAATCTTCTAATCTTCTAATATATAATAATATTCTATAATAAAATTCTATTGTCACATCGCAGCAACACCATATTGAATGTCACACTTGGGCATATTTCTCTCCCTCTCTCTCTGTCTCTCTCTCTCTCTCTTTCTCTCACCATTGCCACCTCCTCATACATGCACCACATAACCTTTCTATCGGCACTGGAGGTGTGAACAGGGAGACAGCATCACAAAGTTGATGTGATTTTGCTCTGAATCTCAAAAACCTCAGGTGCCTCTCATATTACTTTGCTACAGACAACTGCGAGGAGAACATACATAATCCATGATTGTGGTGGTGGGTGGGTGAGTGGGGTTGGGGTGGTTATTAAGGAATCAGTGTACAAGTATATTTAGTGGGTTATGTGCATAGCCATCTTTTTTTCTTATGGTGCTTGCTTCTATTTAAACCAGCATGCATGTTTATTAACGAGGAGGGAGAAAAAATAAGCATGGTAGTATAAGATGCAGTCTGTATGCACTCACACTGCAGAGGGGTTGGTGAGCATATCACTTAACTCCATAACTATTTATGTGTGATGATGTCAGACTGAGTAATGCTAGGGGTATACAGAGGTACACCTAGACTGGAAAGTTGATGATGAGCAAGGATTTTTTTTTTGGGGGGGGGAGTGCATAAAACACAAAGAGTGAGTGTTGGATTATGTTCTCAAATTCACGTTTTTTTTCTTTTCCTGTGATCAGGGTAATCTCTGCATTGCTCCACACATATATGAAAGCATTCATGAAATATTCAGTAGGCAGATTATGACTGTTTTTGCTACCTAATCTGTCCATTAATTTTTCTGTCATTAGTTTTCTACAGACACTATGTGATGTCTGGTGGTCTTGCGGTCCCTCCCTAACACCGACCCCTTTTTCTGTCTAGATTTACATCTGCATACCCCTAACATTACTCAGTCTGACAGGGTCATTCTGTCCACCGTTATCTGTAGCAAAGTAATGTCGGAGGTACCTGAGATGTTTGAGATTCATGGCAAAATCATATCAGCTTTGTGATGCTGTCTCCCCGTTCACACCTCCAATGCCGATAGGAAGGTTATGCTGTGTCTGTATGGAGAGGTGGCAGTGGTGTGTGTGACAGAAAGAGTGAGAAATATGCCCAAGTGTGACATTCAATATGGTGTTGCTGCGATGTGGCAATAGAATATTATTGAAAAAATGAGAAATGTGAATTTACTGCACTCTCCAAGAGCTGACAGCTGTCAAGTGAAGCAGGTACATTACAGGGTACAATTACTGCAGTCAGTTAGGTACACAAATAAAACCACACACCAGTTATAAACTACACCTGAGCAAGATGATTTTTCTTTTTGTTACCAACAATCCCACACAGAGCATTTGTAGAGTTTTTTATGCTAAAGATGAGCAACATCAGTGGGGTCGCCTGCCTGACAATATATGTCTACACAAAGACATGTCTACACATAACTCAGTCTGATCATCAGCGAGAACAGAGGTAGAAGCATCTCAATACAAACAGACAGAAAAAGACAAATATATTTTTTACCTTATGATTGAAATTGACTACAAGTTTCATTCACAACTTTGCTGGTAGATGTATTGTACAACTGAGGATGACTGTCAGACATACTCAATCACCCCTGGTAATGCATAGCCAATGATACTGAACCGTATCACAAATGCTACACAATAATAACATTTTACATGGTGACTGAAGATTCTTGTATTGAACTCATGGTATATGCCACTGTTGGAACATATGAATTCCTGCATAAAATACGAACATTCCATCCAGATTGTTACCATTTGCAATTGAATACCATGCACGAAGCAGGAATTCACAGTGTGGTTCTTATGTGGGATCTTAGCCCTCATGTCAGTACATACATGTAGGGTGCACTTCAACATCTAATTCACCACAAAAAATAAATAATAAATATTAAAACGTGCATGGCATTATTCCATATTTGGTATAGCTAGGGTATTTTTCTGATAAAAATATGCAATGATTGAAGTCCAAAGCATGCCCACATCAGAATATTTGTGTATAATCTCCATTCTCTCTCCTCTCTCCAAGGCCTTGGAAAAAGTGGTGGCCTCTCAAATCTCTGACTACCTCTCCACCTACAATGTCCTTTGTCCTGAGCAGCATGGCTTCCGAGCGGGCCACAGTACCAACACAGCCCTCCTAGAGTTCTCCAACTTTCTCCACTCCTCCTTAGACACTGGTTCTCTGGCTGGTGCTGTCTTCATTGACCTCTTGAAAGCTTTCGACACTGTCTCCCACCCTCCTTCTGATGCCCTTAGTCTTCTGGTTTTGCTGTTGGCCTATCTCCTGGTGCACCAGTTATCTATCTGACCGCTCACAGCGTTAAAATGAATGGGACCTACTCAGACATCTGTCCCATCTTTTCTGGGGTTCCCAGGGCTCCATTCTGGGCTCCTTACTATTCTCCCTTTACCTAACACCCTTCCACGCTCTTGCTCGGGAACATTCTATTTACGCTGATGATGCAGTCATCTTTTGCCTAAGTCGAACCTGACAGTTCTCCAGAGGCTGCAGAAGTCCTTCACTGAAGCCGGTGGGCTGGTTCAAGGGAACATAGATTGGTGATAAATCTTAAAAAAACCAAAACCATGTTCTTCACTCATCCCCAAAACAAGTCCTGCAACTTCAAACTCCTCATTCACTCTGGGTCCTCTTTCCCACTCGAACAAGTTTGCTCCTATAAGTACCTAGGGATCCATTTTGACCCCTCCCTCTCCTTCCATGGACACATCGCTGCCCTAGCCACTGCCACTAATATCCGATTGGGCATCTTACACCGGTATAAACACTGCCTCCCCCTGGAGGCTCTTCGACTTGCAGTCACCTCCTCTATCCTGTCCCTAGTGGACTATGGACTGCCGGTGTATGGTGCTGCTGATCAGACCGCACTCCATTCGCAAAAATTCGCACTACTCTGAATAAGGCCTGCAGGTTAATTACTGGAGCACCTAGGCTGACACACACCTGTCTACTGTACGCTAAAGTGCTGGTACTTGATCTTGATGAGCGCCTCAAATATCTGACCTGTACCCTTACAAAAAAGACCCTCCTTGGGCTATCCCCACCAGGATTGACCACCACCATACGCCGCTCTGTCCCACTAGTTCATACTCGGACCTCTGGGAAAACCTCTCTTGTTATCCCTAGAGCTAGGACCTCTCACGGCCAAAGAGCCTTCAGCTTTAGGGCCCCCTCCTGGTTCAACACACTGCCCCCTCCATCTCGAGCTCCAACTATATCGTGCTTCAAAACTTCATTATGTAACCACCTTATTAACACCCGATGCTGTAATTGCCACTAGTCAAAGCCATACTCAATACTTATGACAAAGCTTATTACTAAGCTGCTAAGGACAACATAACTCTGGTATTGTTTGCATCAATCCTACCTGTACCAGCTTGTTTGTATCTATGTCTTAAGTTACTGTTATACTTATGTGTTGTACTGTTATACTGTGTATTTTCATTTGTCTTACTGTGACAAGGTACCTTTGTAAATGAGCCTATGGCTCAAAGGTTTTCCAAACTGCTGTTTAAATAAAATAAAATAAAATAAAATAATCTGGTTGAATGCTAGGTACAGACATCTTTGTAACATATTAATTTCCCATTCTTAATCACTACAGTACATTTCACTCCAAACATTTAAAAAATGTTAATTCCATAAACACAATTCCAAAAATGGAAAACAAAATGAACTTACCTGTTTAATTTAGGTGAGGAAATGAATGGGAAATGAAAATTTTTATAAGATGCCTGTACCTAGTAGCGAACCAGATAATACACGTACTGTATTCTGACATGGGCATGTTAAAAAATTACAGTCCTTCTGTGTATTCATTTTTTTTCAATATAAGAATGCATGTCAGTCTGTTACAACTCCCTGATCATTGAAACTCCTAACACGTTTGCAATACCAACCTGGACAGTGGCTTAAAAAATACAGTTTAGGAGGTTGCTGTCATTCACTCTGTGATTCAGTTTAACTGCAGTAATGAAGAAAGACAGAGGGGGACAGCTTAGGGGCAATGTGAGGAAGTATTTTTTCACACAGAGGGTGGAGGCCACATGGACCAGCCTTCCTGAGGAGGTCGTGGGGTCAAAACAGTGGGGGAATTCAAGAGTGCATGGGACAGACATAAGGCAATTCTGGAGGGGGTAGGAAGAAGTAGGCTGTTGGTTAACTAGGATCTACAGCTTATCAAATAGGTAGGGAAATGGGCAGACTGGGTGGGCCAAGCAGTCCTTATCTGTAGTCAAAGTCTATGTTTCTATGTGTTAAATAAAATGAAAAAAAAACAGCTGTGCTTTACTACATTCTCCGAAATGAGCCTCTGCCATGGAACATCTCTTAGATAGTAAAGGACTTTGAATAGGCAGAGGATGAGCCCCAGAACAAACAAATCCCCCATCTCCCAGTAGCCCTTGAACATACTGTATGATCCACTCCTAAAGAATGTGGGGTGCAAGACATGTCCCACGTGGTATCATGGTCAGCCTGGTAATGGGGTGTGGTTGCCACAGCACATATTTTTTTGTAAGTCTGATCACAATCCACTACTCAGAGGAAAGTTGTTAACACCAAAACAGCAACGCCATCCTCCTTTTCCTCAGAGACATTTTATGTTTGCATAGTTTGCAGAATGGGCAGGTGCTAAACCTCAATAATTAGAGCAAAGAGAAAACACTCAAACAAGTAAAAATTGAAATAGAACTTACAAAGGGCACCTTCCAATGCTAAGAGAGGAGCCCTTTTCTAAGAACATCATGCCTACTGAGCAAAACTTCTTATAAAAGGGATATTCCTACGAATTTCACTGAATACCTGAAAGTAATTTCCCATCCATGGTTAAAATAAATGCACTGTGGTCCAGGCTAGATAGGGGTAATTAATTTCAACCAGAATCAGACAGCATTGAACAGATTGTTTTATTCCAATACAAATGCTGTTTATTCTTTCCAGTGGCACAGTTAATACAGAAGCAATTTTAATCTTCAGCCAGAAGCACTGTGAGGAGGTACATAGAACATAAGAACATGAGAATTTGCCAGCAGAAGGAGACCGTGTGGTCCATCTAGTCTGCCTGGGTTTTCTAACCCCCAACTATTAATTTGTTTTACTAAGGTGACTATACTGTCTATCCCATGCCTGTTTGAATTTACTGACCATCTTGGCTGCATTTGTGAACCTGATGTAATATACAGATAGTTTTTTTTTTCCAGCTCAAGCTATGAGTGAGGTGTCTAAATATCCAATTTCAGTATGTTCTTACATAAAACCTGCATTGTAGCAGAAACTTTTTGCTGCCACAGAGACTGAAACAATAGGTGTAAGAAAAGGGGCAAACTGCCCCATTCAGCTAAACGGAGCATTAACTACAGTACAGTGCTTGCCTTTGAAGGGTAGGGTAGGTTTTCCTTGTATACATATTTTCATTCAGAATGGATTTTGATTCACTTGTGTAAGGAGTTTGGATGGCTCTGCTAATTATAAAGTTGAATGTTCTTCTGAGGGGGTTGAAGACAGTGATTCCCTACTTACTGAGCTGCCACAACTATAGAACATGCTCACATACAAAGTCTACAAAAAATATATATATATTTCTGAAAACATACAGATAAAACAAGTTTCTTCCCACCTTAAACTACCATGTAACTCTATTATTGTTACTTATAACATGGGGTAGCAAAAGGCACAGTGTCAATTGGCTGAAGAAGACCACATGACCATTCATTAATGTCTGTTAACCCACGGTTAGTGAGAAAAGTTCAGGCGGCATGATCCCCGTGAACAACCCAAATGTCTTCATTGTCTAGGCAGATCAAAATGTCTGCAGCAGCAATTTAATTCCCCCGCTACCAGTGAGTAGCGAGCGTGACTGTTCACTACTTTGCCATCCCATAACAGAAGTAAGTGTCCCCAGACCACTACATGGGTTCCCACCCATCCACCCCGCTGATCTCATACTGTTCCCGCTCCTCACTCTGCTACCTCACCGAACTGCATCAGTGTCCTGTGTGCATGTATCCCCTGTGTCCATCCCTGGTTGAGTCACTCACTCCATGCACACAGTCTTCCTGATATTGCAGCGGAATTGCAGGCTGTCAGTGTGCAGCAGCGGGCAAGTGAGCTCCAGCACGGATATACCCTGTGTATTGTCACACAGTTTCACCTGCAACACAGAGAAAAGGACCCCTCTGAACCAGTCAGCTCAGGTCACTGTCGCTACATTGCTGCAGCCACACAAGATGCAGGGAGTGCACCCAGTCCTAAGCCCCTCTCCCTCCTCCTTAGTGAAAGTCCTCATGGCATTGCTTGAAGTTACAGCACAGGAGGCAACTGATGCTCCATAGGTCCCTGTTGATGATGCCAGTAAATATCCCCCGATGTTACTGTATATCAGCGAGCGAGAGACCGGGAGCACTTGTGTATGAGAGGGAGCAAGAGACATTCCCTAACCTTCCTCTGTGCCCGGTTCTGTAGGCAACAGCTGTGTGAGCAGTGTGGATAATCCTTGCTCTGAAGGGTCAGATTGCCCCTGCCCCTCCCCCCAAAAAATGAGAGGGAGCAGCAGACTTGGGAGCGGCAACAGGCAGAGAGGGGGACAGAGTGGCTGTAGCTTAACTGCGTGTGTCATGGAGAAAGTGACTGGGAGACAGCTGTCACACGCTGTGACGGATCTGGAGGTGAGAAGCTGCATGCTATTCTGCATGCATGGGTAAGTCAGCGCTGGTGATCTGACAGTGGGGAGGGAGAGAGAACCACAGTTGCAATGGTGTACTTGGTCTAGGGAGAGAGAGAGTGTGAGTCGTGTGAGCTGCACAGTGCAATATGTGAGCGGCACACTTGTTTGCTGTGCCGTGCCCTCCCCAAGTCTGCACCCTGTCCCTCTCCTGACCCTGTTAACTGAAGTGATTGTGTTGTCCAGGAGCAAGTGTGGGAGAGTGATAGAGACATGGTAAAAATGAATAAGAGAGGGTAGGAACAGCAGTGTGTTTAGCATTTGTTAATATTATGAAACAGTGCTACATGTAATCCTTCTGTGCTGCAGCAGTGTCAGCACAACTGAACTCGTAAGAGATATGGCATGTTTTCCATCATAATGGCAAGTGTTACACACATTCTGCCTGTGGTTTCTGCACTCAGTGCCTGTAATATGCCTGTAATACTCAGCAATGGGGAGTGAGCAACTGTACATCACACTATGCTGAAAGTGGGACAACTTTTTCTGGGGGAAGGATACATTCCAAAATCCGCAGTTCTCACCCCATGGGTCCTTTAGCATCAGTAACTATTGCATTGAGCTTACTAGGTAGTACTACCCCAGAGGTGGAGATTATGGTAATAAGTTTAAGAATTAGCCAATGAAATTGAAGCTTGCGGATGTGCTGAGCAGGGAGAGTGAGGAAGGTTCCAGATTTATTTCTCCACCTGAATAAACAACACTGCCTCTGAGGTGCTCTCTCTCTCAGGCAAGGAAAAATTTCCTAGGTTTGGTAGCTATACAAGATTGTTTTATTTAATTTTTAAGTGTGCTGAGTGTTATTTTCTGGGGTTTTTTCCGCCATTCCCCACAGTTCCTGGGAACCGCATTTTTCGTTTGGTTCCGTGGTTCCCCATGGTTCCTTTTCTTTATTTTTTATAGTAAAAAAGTTATTGCGTGTAGTGTTTTGCATGATTCATTTTATCCTTTTACTTGCAGTTCTCTTTTTAAGTGGAAAATTGTGTTTTTCTTTATATTTTACCTCAGAAAAGTCGCAGTTCTTTACCATAAGGGAATCGATCGCATACCTATTCAAAATACTATTTGGGCTTTATAATTACAGGGTTTTCTGTATATTGGCATATCAGGAATCTGTAAGAAAATGACTGGACCCACAGATTTAAAAAATTTTCAACAGCCAAAAAATACTGGCTGAAGCTGATACCCATGACCTGTGTGTCCAGATCATTACTGTGTTCTTTGCTCTAAAGTTTGTTCAAAGACTTTAAGAAACAGAGCTAAAAGACTTAGAGATATGGCTGAAGAAGGTTCTTCCTGTGTTCCAAAACACAGACCCAAGGCTACCGATGAGGGGCCTTCAAAGAATTAAAATAATAATCAAGGTGCTGATGAGGCATCTTTAAAATCTAAGCCTGTTACAGGTGCTGATGAAGTGCCTTTAAAAGTAAAGAACACAAAATCAGGTGCTGATGAAGTGACTGCTAAAAGTAAGGCTTCAAAAGAGGCTGATGAAGTTCCTAAATCAAAAAATTCTAAAGGTGCTGATGAGGTGCCTAGCTCAAAAGGAATCCTGAACAAGTCACTGATGAGGTGACTGCAATAAAAGCTATGTAAAGAGAAAAATACCACTGCAACTCTGAGTGGTGCTAAGGGTGAGGCTGCAGTTGGTAAAAAACATAAAGACAAATCCAAAAACATTGAATCCCAGGAGGGTATTCCCCAAGATATACAGGGGACTTACCATCTATGGAGGATATGGCAAAAGCTTGGCATCTTTATCCAACTATACAGGGCTTGGGGTCCTTTTTCAGTGTCCTGCCTTCCCCAGGCAGGCCCCCTCTACAGCTCCCTTTGATACAGGGGCTGAGTGATGATGGTGATGATAATGATAATTTTTATGATGCTCCAGATGACATTTCAGAGGGTTAAGGTTACAGAACCTGATGTGTCACCTGACCCCAATTTTGTGGCATCCCATACAGACCAGGAGGGTACCACCTCCATGTTCACTTTCTTACAGCACATGGTGAATACTCTTGACCTCCCTTCTCAAGAGTCCAACCAGGAAGAGGTGGATGACCAGGACTATAGAGAAATTAAAGGTGTTCCCCCTCCCAAGAAGTTAGTACTTCCTATGTATAAACCTTTCAGAAAAAAACACTATGAAGCTTCTCCAGACTCCCACATCTCTGTCAGGGATCGAGAAGAGAATAGACAAGACATATCAGTTGTCTAAAACAGACAAGCGTTTCTATTTGTGCACCCCAGTCATGAGGGGGTGGTACAAAAGACAGTTCTTGACAATGCAGGAGTTCCTCTTTCTTCCCAGCCTCCTGAAAAGGATTATAAAAGGCTGGACTTTATGGCCAGAAACACATATACTTCAGCCTCTGTTTTCCTCCACCTGGCCTCATACATGGCTTACACAGCCAAGTATCAAAAGGCCCTTTGGAATTCTGTCCTAGCCATAGTTTAGCAGAGCTCTGACTCTATGGCAAAGGACTTGGTGGAGAAGGCTAAAACTGCATTGGAAGCCACAAAATACCAGTTCCATATGGCAGATGATAGTAATGATGCAGCCTTCAAGATTATGGCCCAGGCTATTTCCCTTAGACATTTTGCTTGGCTAAGAATAACAAATCTGAAGCAGGACACTCAGTCCAAAGCCATGGACTTCCCCTGTGACAAGAATGTGCTATTTGATTCCAGAACTGAGGAATACATTAAAAAGGTTGATGAATATAAAACACTTCAAAAATGAAGTCCTTTGTTTCTCAAAAGACCCAACAGAGGGGAAATAGAGGCAGGGGATACTTCCCTAGGCCCTATTATTCCCTTCCTCCTCAATTCAACCTCTCTCAGTTCAGAGGTTATTTCAGAGGAAGAGGCAGGAAAGGTCAGAGAAGAGCTAACTTTATCCCTGCTCCTGCTACCAAGCAAAAGCCCTGACTCCTCAGTTCAGATCACCTCCTCTCTGCCTGTAGGGTGCAGGTTCTCTCACTACCTCCAGTCCTGGACCCTTATCACAACAGACACATGGATCCTGGAGGTAGTGGAAAAAGGCATGTCTCTTCAGTTCAAAAAGATGCCAGCCCTTAAGGGCACCCAACTATCCAAATCTCTAACCCCAATAGAAAGGATCCTGTTGGAGCTGGAGGTAAAGTACCTTTTGGAAGAAAGGGTGGTAGAGAGAGTACCTGCCCATCAAAGGGGCAAAGGTCTCTACTCCAGATACTTCCAGACTCAGAAGAAAAATGGGGAGTGGTGACCTATTTTAGATCTCAGATACTTGAACAAGCATCTTCTGAAATCCAGATTCAAAATGGTCACCCTAAAAATGGTAATTCAGTCTCTACAGCAAAGAGACAGGTTACCCTCCCTAGATCTCAGGGACACCTACTTTCACATTCCAATAAGGCAGTCCCACAGAAAGATTCTGAGGTTCAAACTTCCTTCTGGGCACTACCAGTTTGCAGCCATGCCCTTCAGCCTGACATCTGCACCAAGAGTATTCACCAAATATCTGGCTGTAGTGGCAGCGCATCTAAGAAAAATGGGGATTTCGGTCTACCCTTACCTGGACAACTGGCTCATAGTGGAAAAAAAAACCCTCTGCAAGTAGAAAAGGCTTTTTCCCTGACAAGGGACACTGAATTCCTTGGGGTTTCTTATAAATCAAAATAAATCCCATCTGGAACCAACACAGCTCTTTACGTTCATAGAAGCACAGTTGGACACCCTACAGAGCAGAGCTTTCCTTCCTTTGGAGAGAATTCAAACTTTTGTCAGTGACAAATTCTTTTGTCCTGGGCCATCCCAGGCCAGCCATACATTTCCTAAGGCTCCTAGGGCACATGGCTTCTATGATAACCATGGTTCCAGGAGTCAGATTCAGATTGAGGGACATACAGCAGCACCTAAGGTCTCACTGGTCCCAAAGCAAAAGTTCACTGTCCAGACTTGTCCCAGTCACAAAGACACTCCTTTAGTCTCTGGAGTAGTGGAAGAAAGTTACCAACCTCTCAGTAGGAATTTCCTTTCAAGCACCCCCCCACAAGAATCATTACTGCAGCTGCTTCTCTGCTTGGATGGGGAGCTCACATGGACAGTACCTCCGTCAGTGACTCCTGGACTCCACAGCAGTCACAGGCTCACATCAATCTGCTGGAACTCAAGGCCATTTATCTGGCACTGAAGGCATTTGCCTCACAGATAAAGGGCCATACAGTCCAGATCAGAACAGACAACACCACTACAATGTTCTACATCAACAAGCAGGGTGGCACTAGATCCAGCATTCTATGTCTGGAAGCCATGAGAATTTGGGATTTGGTCTAGTTCCTGGGAGTAAGTCAGGAAGCAAGTAAAACTTTATCTATAGAGTGCCTTTCCAAAACCAAGGTGCTTTACAATCATAAAATCATATCCCTTGAAAACAATTTAAAACAGGTGGTAACATCCATAGACTGCTACAGACTTTAAAAACCATCAGGGAATGCTAAATGAAATAGGTAGGTTTTAAACTCAGACTTAAAACTTGAGACGGTCAGGCATTCCTTTAACCAATGAAGTAGAGAATTCCACAGGGTAGGGGCAGCAAAAGAAAAAGCAAGTGAACCCGATGTTTTTAACCAAACCCTGGGAATCTCTAGTAATCCCTCATTGGTGGATCAGAGTGGGTGGGAGGGGCAGTAGGGAGTCAGAAGATATTGCAGGTAACAATAGTCAAAAAACCAGCACTCGTGCGACCGTAAGCAGACAATCCAGATCCAAACGAAGGTACAAAATAAAGAAATTTTATTATGTGCTCCAGCACAAATGGATCTGCAGGCAATACACAAAACAGAACACTCACTGTCCCCAGAGCTTCAACTCAGGAAAGAGTCTTCATCAGGGGGTAGCAATAAACTGGTAGAGAGTGACCCTATATAGAGGGTCCAATTAATCAATTAATTAAATAAATAAATTAACAACACATGTAAAAAAATAAACAGGGAAAATATTCCACTACAGACAGTGTTATAAAATATCTTTAAACGCTAGGTGGTGCTGCTGTATAAGAGCACAATAGAACCACAGCTGTATATATAAATACAACAGTTTTTTTAGAAAACACTGTGAACAGTGAAAAACACAATACTTAGTGGTATAACCAACTGAAAAAGTAAATAATGTGAATAACTAAATCACCAGCTCCACTTAATAAACTGTGGTGAAAATTACCAAAAGTAAAAAAATATAAAAGAAGGACCTCCTAGAAAATGAGAACCAAAAGAACTGGACGGTAAACCATTAATCAGATAAGCACATCCCTCATTTCACTGAGATATTAACTAATAATACAACTGGTTTCTTAGAAAGGGCAGCTAAAATAGAATGCAAAACATACTCAGCTAAATGGATATAAATGTGAGACACTGAAAACAATGGCCCAGATATTCAAAAGGGTTGCACCATGCGCAATAGGGTTGCTCCAGCGCAAGTCCGAAAATGCACCATTCTACGATATTCAGCGGGAGGCAGATGCGCCCCCCAAATCACGCTGAGCAACAGTGCAATTTGGTAACTTGGTAACTTGGTGATTAGGACATAAGAAGGCCGAAGCCCATCATGGATGTCCTCCACACATGTGGACCATTAATAAGTTGTTATTTATTCAAAAGCCATCTATCTAATTTAAGCTTGAAGGTATTAATGTTCTTACAATCAACAATTTCCTGTGGCAGGGAATTCCAAACTCTTGGAGCTCTTACATTGAAAAATTGCTGTCTTTTATTTGTTCTTGTTTTTTCAATTATAATGTGTTTGTTATGAAGTCGGGGAACAATTTTCCTAGATGTGAAGGACAAGCCACAAGATTCCATTAATATAGGAGATGAAATAATTTTAAATAATTGTAGGATGTCACCTCTTAATCTTCTGTTTTCTAGTGAATATAATCCTGTTATCTGAAGCCTAGTTGCATAATCATGACGAGAGAGGTGGGGTATGATTTTAGTTGCCCTTCTTTGTACCCTCTCAATTTTTGCAATATCCTTTATCATATATAGGCTCCACAAGGGTGAGCCGAAATCCAAATAGGGCCTGACATGAGACTTATATAGTGTCATAATACATTCTTCGGTCTTTGAGACGAAGGTATTTTTTATCCTATGCAACAGGGCATTGGCTTTGTTTGTTACTTTATTGTAGTGGTTTGAGAAAGACAAATGATTGTCGATCATTATTCCTAGATCTTTTTCAACAACTGAATCTCGTATTTTGGTACCATTGAGATAATATGGTTGTATAGGGTGATTATTTCCAAAATGCAGCACGGAACATTTGGATACATTAAAAAACATCTTATTGGTGGTTGCCCAGGTTTCAATTATTTTTAAATCCTTTGATATTATATTTCTACTGTATTCATTATGCACCGGTCCCCCCAGTTTGGTGTCATCCGCGAATTTCGAGAACTTATTCTGTGATTTGATCTTAAGATCACTTATAAAAATGCCAAACAAAGTGGGGCCCAATACAGATCTCTGGGGGACCCCACTTGTCACAGATCTTTCCTCCGATAATACCCCATTGATTCTAACCGTTTGAGTTCTTTCATGTAGCCAGATGTTCACCCAAGATACAATACATTTAGAGAATCCTAATGTAACCAGTTTATTAATTAGTATTGAGTGTGAGACCTTGTCGAATGCCTTACTATAATCCAACAGGACAACGTCCACTGGAATGTTTAGGTCAAGATTATTACTTATACAATTGTAGAAGGATAACAAGTTTTTAGTACATGAGTACCCCGGTTTAAATCCATGTTGCGTATGATCGTATATTTTGAGTTCGAGCATTTCTTCATCTATTAGACGTTTGATGTACTTTTCTAGTAGTTTACAGGGTATAGAGGTTAAACTGATAGGTCTGTAATTCTCAGTTTTGGAATGCACACCTTTTTTAAAAATTGGGGTAACAATAGCTGTTCTCCAAGTACTAGGCACAGTTAATTCAGTAAGTGATTTATTAAATATAATTGTAAGTGGAGTGACAATATTGTCTATGGTTCCCATAAGAAATTTGGAAGTAATACCATCAGGGCCTGGGCTCGTAGCTAGTTTCAGAGTTCCCAGAAGTTTATAAGTGTCAGAAATAGTAATGGTATAATTATGAAATATAGGAGTATGAGAGGTCATTCTGGGTTCTTTATCTTGTTCGAAGACAGAACAAAAGTACTTATTAAATTCAGACGCAGTCACCATATCTGAAAGAATAGTTGAATTGTTGATAATTATTGGACCTACTTTATTAACAGTACCCTTTTTATTATTTAAGTATGAATAGAGACTTTTATGTGAATCCTTAATATGAGCAATCCTAAATTCTAGGTTCCTTTTAGCCAAGGTAATAGATGTTTTTAAGTTTTTTAATGCATCCTTGTACTTAGTATAAATGTCCTTCCTATCCTCCAGTTTGCTCTTTTTTAACAAACTAAATAATTTCCGTTTATGATTACTAAGTTTTCTGATATTATTACTATACCAAGCAGGGACCTTTCCTGTATTATTGTATCTCCTTCTTACAGGTACATATTTATCTTCTAAATTATGTACAATTTTTTCAAAGGTGTTCCAAGCATCATTTGCATTAAGGGGTGCCAATAATGAGTCCCAAGATAGAGCTGCAAGATGTTCATTAATTTTAGAAAAATTAGCTTTCTCATATTGTTTTATCATGCAGCCGTTATTAAGGCGACTTGTGTGAGTTAAAGCCATGGAAAATTGGATAGTCAAATGATCACTGTTTCCCAAGGGATCCAGCACCCGTAAGCTCGATAAAGCTGTATTCATGTTAGTGAAGACTAAATCAAGAATATTGCTCCCTCTTGTAGGTTCTCTTACATGTTGTGTAAGGCCAAGATCAGTAATAGCCGAAATCAACTGTAGATCGTATGAGTTATGTCCAGAGAGAGTATCCCAATTTATAGATGGGAGATTAAAATCCCCTAGAATTATTACTAAGCCTTTATCTGCTATTTGAGCCATTTCAGAAGTTAATTGGTGTAGATAGGCAAGGTCTGAAGAGGGTGGCTGGTAACAGTTCCCAACCAAGATTTGAGGATGCCCTTTGGGCTGCAAGCATACCCAAACACTCTCAGTGGATACTGTTGTTGAAACCTCAAATGAGGGAATATCATTTGTTACATAAAGACTAACCGCTCCTCCCCTTTGATCATCAGGTCTATTTTTAAAATAATGTTTAAATCCTGGGATATTTACTATCCATTGTTTATCCTGGTTATCCCATGTTTCTGTTATAGCAACCAGGTCAATGTTAGAGTCCTGAATTTTTAGTTCCAGTTCCACCATTTTAGGAATACTAAGTGCTCTCGCATTACAAGTATGTATTATTTAGAGATGGCTTATTGATTCCAGTCTCCCCCTTTGGTTTCAGTTTAAATTGTCGTTGATGAATGATAGAAATTGTCGACCTAGGAGAGAACTTCCCCTACGGCTGAGGTGTAAACCATCCCAGCAAAAGAGGGCAGGGTTATCGCTGAATTCCTCCCAGTGGGTGAGGCACGTAATACCTTGTCTTAGGCACCATTTCCAAAGCCATTCATTCATGGATTTAATCTTCCTTTGGATATAAAAGGAGGCTCTAGGTACTGGGAGAATTTCCGAAATGCCAATGTTACATCCCCTCTCGTTTAGTACATTACAGAGAGCGACTAGGTCCTGTTTCAGTTGTTGTAATGGGGTTTTTGCTATATCATTTGTCCCAGCATGGATTATAACTAGAGGGTTAGTGCCTGCTGCATGTAAGGCAATACTGGTCATGGCAGTTATGTCAGAAACCTTGGCCCCCCTATAGCTTAAGCAAGATCTATTAGTTTTATCAGGGTTACAAATGGTTCGATCTATAAATTTAACCATAGAGTCACCTAGGACTACAACCTGGGTAGGGGTACTGTTTATTTGGAGAGGAAGATTTGGACTTTCATCCTGGGCAATATTAGATGGACATTCGACTCTGCAGTTATCTCTATCAGTAAGGGAAGCCAGTGGTTCATAGGAATTATATAGTGAGATTGGGGGGGTGGTGGTGTTAGACTCCCCTACTTGTAAGTTTGAATTTTTATTAGAAGCAGTAGTAGACCAAGCGGTAGTATTAGTCACTATCCGCGTTTGTGAGGGGGGGGGTCCAAACAATGCAGAGTAGAAGCGATTTGTTCATAAGTTAAAGCGGTCTTTATTCTCGGGTTACCCTTGGGGTTCAGGGGAGTATTAATGACTTCACTGTGGGACTTGTTGATCACTGGGGTACCCTGGGGACAGTTTTCATGGAGAAGGGGGGAATTATTGGTTTCCAGTAGGGAGGACATATGGTCAATGTATTCTTCTAATGCTTCTATTTCTGGATCAATAGTGTGCTGAGTAGCATCAGAAGCAGCTTTCCCAGGATTACGGAGTCGGGATATTTCATCCTGTAAGGTTTTAATCAGAATACATCTGTCACATACATAATTCGCAACATGTTTACCTACTGCGTACATTTGACAGGACGTACAGTATTTATTTGCTCTCTTCATTATGATGCTGACTAAAGCTCCAACTATAAGTACAGTACCTTGAATTTCCCTCTGTGAATAAGACCATAAACTGTTGTTTAAGACCGCTGCCCCGATGGTCACGATGGACACGATAGACACGCTAAGACGCTGTCTCTGCGCCGCTCGCCGCTGGTCCCCTCAAGACACGCCACCCCCGCCGCGCTAGAGCGAGTGTTTTATTGCAGCCGGACCGGAAGTGCGTCGTCACGCCACTTCCGGTTTCTCGCTAGCACAAAACGGCCCAATAAAAGGTTTTCAGGGCTCTCAAATAGCCCTTACAGTGTATTTATGGCTAAAAAAAAACAGTCCCTTAGTAGGGCACAGTCTGTCAGTGAGGAAAAGGCTGAAAGAAACCAGGAGGCACCACTATCACTGTCCTCCAGTATCCCACACTGCCCCTGTGATCCTAGTTCAGGAAGTAAAGTAATTCTGACCACAGCAACACAGAATGGTGTATACAATGAATTTAAAATAAAGAATCAGGCACAGTTTGATATTGCAGCATACACTCTCAAAAGGAGTGTTATCTGCTGCCCGCTCGCTAGAGTGAGTGTTTTATTGCTAGCCGGACCGGAAGTGCGTCGTCACGCCACTTCCGGTTTCGCGTTAGCACA
This sequence comes from Neoceratodus forsteri, assembly GCA_016271365.2. Taxonomy (NCBI): domain Eukaryota; kingdom Metazoa; phylum Chordata; order Ceratodontiformes; family Ceratodontidae; genus Neoceratodus; species Neoceratodus forsteri. Next base: position 746,036,247 of record CM057449.1, read on the forward strand.
AAACGGCCCAATAAAAGGTTTTCAGGGCTCTCAAATAGCCCTTACAGTGTATTTATGGCTAAAAAAAACAGTCCCTTAGTAGGGCACAGTCTGTCAGTGAGGAAAAGGCTGAAAGAAACCAGGAGGCACCACTATCACTGTCCTCCAGTATCCCACACTGCCCCTGTGATCCTAGTTCAGGAAGTAAAGTAATTCTGACCACAGCAACACAGAATGGTGTATACAATGAATTTAAAATAAAGAATCAGGCACAGTTTGATATCGCAGCATACACTCTCAAAAGGAATGTTAATGATAATGAATGTATGCGCAACTGAAGGGGGAGGAACCATGCATAAATGGCACAGTGTGATATTCAACAACATACGCCATGCGCAATAGGGGAGCAAGCGGAAGTTGCGCGATAGTGGAAATGAGCCAAAATAAAAAGGAACAAGGGAGAGGTGCAAGAATGCTACAGGGAAGGCACATGAGGCTGAACCATAGCTGCACAAAGAGGGCAGAAGGGACACACAGGGCAGGCCAGGGAAAGGGCACCCTGAACAGAGAGGCACAGGGAAGGTGTGGGGAGACACAGCCAGTGTAGAAGGGGGAAGTGCCACACAGCACAGAGGCCACCACATTTAGGTGTTCCCAGTGCAGGGGAAGTAGCAGCCAGGACAGTGGGGAACACAGAAACAGCTGCCGGGGGGGTGAACACAAGCCAGGGACATGGCCAGTGCCACCATCCAGATGGAGGCAGTAATGAGGGGGGGTGAGAAGGCGGGCAGCAGTGGGGCGTGGCCGTGGAAGGGCCCGTCGGCGGTATGCCCCCAACAGGCAGTACCGAGCCCGCACCAGCTTTGAGCTGTACAGCGATACTGAGATCGTGGGCTGGTACCACCTGAATCGGGCAATTCTGAGGCGGCTCTGTGAGCTGTGCAGTGATGTGATGCAGGCACCCACACGACAGAGCCATACTCTGTCACTGGAGACTAAAGTGACAGCTTGCATGTGCTTGCTCACCACAGGTACCTTCCAGAGACCAACAGGGGACACCACAGGCATAACTCAGTCGGCTGCGTCATGCCACCTCACCCAATTCCTCAGCGCACTGCTGCCACATGCTGCGGAGTACATCCATTTCCCCAGCACACCAGCGGAGCGCACAGCAAACATACAGGAGTTCCACAGGGTAGCAGGTATGCCTGGCGTGCTAGAGGAAATAGACTGCACCCATGTGGCCATCCACACACCACTGGCCCCGAAGGGGCCACATATATTAATTGGAAGGGCTATGCTAGCATCAACTGCCAGGTGGTGTGCGATGCCAGGGGGCGCATAATCAATGTCTGTGCCATGCACTCTGGGGGAGCACACGATGCCTTAATCTGGCACCAGTCGGCACTGTGCCACAGATTCGAGAGTGGGGACATCCCCACTGGCCACTTAGTGGGTGAGTATGCAAACCACACGGACAAACTTAGGGCTTGGGAGGGGCATGGTCAGAGGTGACATGGGTAGTGGCCTACATGGCCCAGGGCAGGGCGATGCTGATCACCAAACTAACCTCCACCCTCTATACACAGGTGACAGTAGATACCCACTCCGTCCCTGGCTGCTCACATCATACCGGCGGCCCATGACCCCATCGCAGCAACGCTACAATCAGGCACATGCCACCACACGTAATGTCATTGAGTGGGTGTTCGGTATGCTGAAGGCACGTTTCCATTGCCTGGACACCTCCAGCGGTGCCCTACAGTATAGCCCCTCAAAGGCCTGCGGGCTATTCCTGGCCTGTTGCATCCTGGACAACATGGCCAACGAATGTGGGATAGCTGTACAAGTCCAAGAGGGGGACAGCGATGGGGACGACAAGGACGCCGGTGACAATGGTGATGGGCAGCCCCACCTTGGGTGATGGGACCCCCCCGACTGCTCTGGCTGACACAGCTGCACCGGGACACTTCAGCCAACCCAGGTAAGTCATGGGGCCATGTGCAACCACCAGTGGCAAAGGCACAACCCACAAACACGCATGGACACACACCAGGGGTGCATGCCGTCAAGGGAAGTGGCCAGGAATGGAACCACACACACTGCCATGGATGGGCGAGGTCTAACATGGCATGTGGTCAGACACACACACACACACACACATACACAACTCACCAGACATGCACAAAGGGTAGGAGGCACGCAGACCCAGAATGCCACCCGTAGCCACACATATGTCCACAGACCACCACGCCCACTGCCTGTCATTGTGCGTGTGTCAGACACTGGGCACCATTGCACAGTGGCGTACAGCACAATGCAGGCATCATCATGCACACGCAACTGTGGACAGCAGCTGGGAGGGAGTGCAGATGGACTGTGTGTGTGATTGCAGGGCCGGGTACCCCCCTGTGCATTGCCCGCTGAATGACACAATGCACACAGGGCAGCATCAGACAGTAGCCACGCTGGGAGACAGGTCAGTCACGCACCACAGTGCCACGGCCACCACGGATGCATGGGCAGCCCCGCTGAGACCCGAGAGCAGTGACAGGCTGACCACTGGCCTCATGGGGTGGCACCGATGGTTCCCCAGGGGTTCCACTGTGTGAATGTGACTGTGCTCTTGCAGGGGTCTGCAGCACACCGAACATGCCTGCGCCAGGCGTGCTTGGGATGCCCACAGCTGAACCCAGTGTCGACAAGGATGGTGTCGCACGACGCCAGGAATGGGGGGGGTGGACAGTGCACTGCATGGTGCCTGCGATGCTTGGGCAAATAACTGTGTGCCCATTGTGGCCATGACAGCATTGAATGCCTGTGTCTGCCTGTGAATGGCAGCGGTCACATCCTCCCGCAACCGGTCCATCCCTGCCAGGAGCAGAGCGGTGTCTCTGCTGCAACGCTCCTCTGCCTGGCGCGGAGCCGCACTCAGTGCATCCACCGCTGTCACAAGCTGCATCTGCTGATTGACTGATGCTTGCAGTATGCCGGTGTGCTCATCCAAGAGGTCATCTGCCTCCTCGGCATGCTGTCCCTCAGGGTGTTCGCAGCCCTGATGCTCATCACCCCTTGAGGGTGGGTGCTGCACATCAGGGCCAGGCCTGGGCATGTCCACAGGTGGTGCACTGACGCTGCCCCCTGACACTGTACCCCCATGCCCATTGGCCGACTGCTGATGCTGCCCCTCTGGCTGCCGCTCCCCAGGGCTCAATGGTGCCACCACAGTGGTCACAACAGTCCCACTGTCCTGTACACACACCAGTGCTGCCTCACTGGTGCTGACAGGCACAGGCTGGGACTGTGAAGACACGCAGGCCTCCACGGAGGCACCACCCATAGCCATGGCCACGATGTAACCTGCTATGTGGCCATCCTTTGGCACACACGCGTCACTGCCCATGACGTTAGCGACATCATCATCGGTGAGGGATCCGGCACCAGCCCAAGTCTCAGCATGCTGGCATCCATGGACACTGGCATGCTGGGACACAGGCAGGGCCTCCTCTGCACCTGCTCCACCAACATCAGTCTGGATGTCCAGGTGGGCCCACTGTCGCCCTGACCCGCGTATTCCAGTGGAGATGGATAGGCCCTCCTGCATCTCCATGTGACCGGCCTCAGTGGAGAAGCCCACCACCGCTGACCCATGCAGATGCTCAGGAGCTGTAAGGGAAAACAGAGTCGCGTTACTGCATGTGACCTACCCTGTCCCCCCCAATAGACAGACCATGACCTACCATGCAGTGATGGGCTACCACCCATCTGGAATCCACCACCCGGAACACCCACAATGGTGCAATGCTGCATGCTGCCAGCAACCCGCTCCTCCTGTGGGGTCAGGCGTAGCACCTCCGGCTGTCCCCCACCTGTTGCAGACCGTGCTGCCCTGATGGCAGCCACCTTCTCCTTAATCCTCCACCTGTCTTTGTCCATCTTCTTCTTGCACTCCTGCACGGAGCACTGGTGGCTGCCATGAAGGTTTACAGCACGCGCCACCTCCTCCCATGCAGCAGCATGGGCCTGTGGTGTTCCCTGGCATCCGCTGAGAAGTGGCTTCTGGTCTAGGTAGGCCTCGAACAGGGCATCTGTCTCGGCCTTAGTGAAATTCGGCCTCCTCTTCCTCCCACGACTCTGTTCCTCTTCCTCCACAACACGCTCGGTCATGATTCAGCCTGTGAGAATGACAGGTGTTACCTGTGACTGTGCAGTCCGATGCACATCCCAAAATCCACAGTCCACACTCCCAAACAGCATGCAACTCACCGCAATAGACTGCAGTAACTGACTATGGCCAGTGCAGCCCAATGTCGCACTTTTATAGCGCAACCCATGCAAATGAGGTGAGGCGCATCTTTAAGTGGATGCAAATGCAGTGACTGCTCCATTGAATGGCTGTTAGCTGATTTGCATATGTCGGCTGAATATCGCGCTGTTGCGCTTTGCGCAATTGTGTTGAACATGCTGAGCCAAGGGCACAGTTCTGTGACATGCGCTGTACACACCTAACTGCGCATGCTCGGGTTGATGACGCAGGCGCCTGCCGCGCTGCTGATGTGCTGTGCACTGGAGGCAATGCAGGGCACAGCCACCATTGTGCCAGTGGCACTACAGCACTGTTCATCTATATAGCGCTGTGGCACTGGGGCATCGTAGGCACACTGGGGCAACAGTGCGGAAGGCCACTACAGGAGGTGGCACACAGGCACCTAATTGCGCTACACACATTGGGTTCCAATCGCTTTGTGGCTGTCTGTGCGCCAGAGACCCTTGACCCTGTGCCCGACCTTTGCCCCCTAGGCGCCATGCGTCAGGCATGGGTGCACCACTATCCCACTGTTTGGTGACAGCGCAATAGGGAATGGCAGCGCTGTACCTCGCAGCATCTGCACGTGGCAGGACTGTGCTGCAGAGCACCATTTTGACTGAACTGAGCAGCAGAGATGGCGCAGAGGCATGCTGTGCAGTGGAGCCAGGTGCAGCTGGCAAACCTTGTTGCCATTGTGGAGCCACATGTTGGGCCTTTATTTGGGGAGGCACCCCTGGACAGGGCCAGGAGTTAGGTGTGGCAGGAGGTGGCCGATGCCCTGGAGGAGGCCACCGGTATGGGGCGGACAGCAGAGCAGTGCCACTACAGATATGGGGACCTGAGGCGGAGGGACCCGGTCCTGCTTGCCCGCCTGCGGGCACATGCCAGGAGGGGCACGGTGCCACGGCCAGGTAGGTGCAACATCCATACACTTTTATCGTCCATACGGGTATCACGGTTGCATGTGTCCGGCACATGGGGGCCGTCCGTGTTGGCCGTGGTGGTGTTATCGGGTGTAGGGTGGGTGGTCTGGCTGTATGGGATTGCACACACATGAGGGTGGGGGGAAATTGCTACAGAATTGCACTGATGTTCCTCTCTTCATGTTTTGCACCTTAGGGCCCACAGAACACCAGCAGGCCAGAGACCGGAGGTGCCGCCTGGAAGAGCAGCAAGCCAGGAGGGGTAATGGTGGTCAGCGGCGCATGGACCACCCTGATGATGGTGAGTGCCTTACATCCATGATTACTATTGCATGCTATATAATTGGGCGGGCAGCGGGGCATGGCCACCATCCATTGACACCACTGCCATGCACGCAACTTGTTACAGTCAGCACTGTCCAGTGGCACTGTGCGTCCGGGAGGCGCCAATGGTGGTCCATGCGGCACTGGGCACATGGCTGGCACTGGCCTTGACACTGCACAGCCAAGTCACTGTACGGCCTTGGTGGTGCTGTGCAGGACATAGGCGGTGGGTGTGTGCAGTGGTCCACATGGCTGTGGCTGCCTGTGTAGGCAGGTCTTGTGGACACGGTCACTGTGGGTGGTCGCACACCATCACAGGGGCATGGCACATGGCTGTATGCCATGCACAATGGGTGGGCTGCAGGGGAATGGACAGTCACACTTATTGACTCTGCTCCCTTGTTCTAGGTGGACGGCGATTCCAGGTGCTGGAACAAAATGTGAGGGAGCTGCTCAAGGTGGCAAGGGCAACACTTGAGCTTTTGGAGCGCATCCACCACCATGGGGTGAGGAGGAGGAGGAGCGGCAGACATAGGTGCCACGTGGAGGAGGACCGGGGCACACACTGAACACCCATGCCCCTACTACCACCTTCCTTGGCCCACCTCACACCCCTTCTTCCTCTCCCATATGTTCACCCCTGCCCCTACCCGCCCCACCTGTTATGTGTGTCCTTCCCCTTGTAAATATTTGTATATATGTTTTGTTACTTCTTTTAAATACAAGCATTTTGTTATGATAACTGTGGTGGTCTCTGATTTGCAGCGGGCTACAGGTGCTCAGCTGCAGTGGTGTGCATGGCATCAGCGGTGGTTCACGCATGGGCATGTGTGTGTGCAGAGGTGACCCGCCTATGGTGTGGGTAGGGGGATCAGTCACTGTCTGTGGTTTGTGTGTTGTACTCTGTGCACTGGATGCCTGTGTGCAGTGGTCCATGGGGCCTGCACTGTGCGCATGGCACCCCTGTCAGACCATCCATGGCCTGTGCAGCTGAAAACCTTGCATGTCTGTGATATGCAGAGTTTGCTGGCATGTCAGTGGTGGCTGTTGTGGCCAGTGCTGGGATGGGATGTGTCCTTGGGAGGGTGTGCAGGGTGCTGTACCGCTGGAGGTGGAGTCCGGGGCATGCCTTGTCGCATGTGGGGTACCTTGTGTGCTGACGCATGGTCGGTCTCTCAGCTGTACCTTGTGGGGGACATGCAGGGCGGCACTGTGTATGCATCTGTTGCATCACTGTCTGCTGCTGCCCGCTGCAGGGTGTCCATGGTAGGGCTGACTTGCATAGCTCCGTGGTACACAGGGTTGCATTGTCACAGTGGGGGTGGTGGCATGCATGGGTTGTCCTGCACTGTTGGGTGCTACTCCTGGGCAGGGTGTATGTGGATCATGGTGCAGGGTGTGCTCTGCATTGGTGGGATAGTGTGGTACGGGGTGGTCGGCCATCCTTGTGTGCCGGTCACAGCTTGCCAGGGGGTGTGATGGGGCACCATGGCCCAGCTGTGGATTGGTTGCTGGTATCCATGGGCTGGTGGTTATTCCAGCCTTCCCCCGGTTGTGCAGTGCATGGGGTGTGGTGGACAATGTCTGTTCTGCTGTGTGCTCCTCTGCCCATCTGTGGCATGGGTGGTGGGCCCCTGCATCCCTGGTTGTGCTGTTGCATTGCTGCCCTGCTGCTGGGGGCATCCCTGGTTGCACTATGGCACATCTGGACTGCTCAGCTGAACATCCCTTGTTGTGCTATGGCGCATCAGATATGCTCAGCTTCACCTCCCTAGTTGCGCTATGGCACAGGTGGTGCGATATTCAGTCGTCGGCCATAGGCACATCTTGGCTTGTGCAGTTTTTGAATATCATGCTTCTTGCGCATGGGCACAGTGGACTTGCACTTGCTTCTACCCTTTTTAACAAATCATGGGAGGATGGGGTGGTACCCGAGGACTGGAGGAGGGCAGATGTGATTCCCCTTCACAAAAGTGGGAGCAAGGCAGAAGCAGGAAACTATAGACCTGTTAGTTTAACCTCAGTGATAGGGAAAATGATGGAATCACTTCTAAAGGAAAGAATTGTCGAGTATCTAGAGGCCAGAGGGCACAGGACCCTAGGCAGCATGGATTCACAGCGGAAGGTCATGCCAGACGAATCTGATAGATTTCTTGACTGGGTGACCAAAGTAGTAGATCAGGGAGGGCTGTGGACATGGCCTACCTAGACTTTAGCAAGGCATTTGACACAGTCCCACACAAAAGATTAATATGCAAGTTAGCCAGCCTGGGAGTGGGTCCCAAGATGACAGCCTGGGTAAAAATTGGCTGGAGAATAGGACACAGAGAGTAATAGTAAATGGAGTCCACTCAGAAGAAAGGAGGGTTACTAGTAGGGTACCTGAGGGTCATATTAGGGATCGTCCCTTTCAATGTCTTTATGTTTACATTGCAGAAGGACTGAAGAGAAAGTATGTCTCTTTGCAGATGACACTAAGATCTGCAACAGAGTTGATGCACAGGGTGGGGTGGAAAGGATGAGAAAGGACTTGGCAAGGTTAGAGGAATGGTCAAATGTATGGCAGCTTAGATTCAATGCTAAGAAGTGCAAGGTAATGCACCTGGGAAACAAAAACCCAGGGAAGAGTACACAATGGGGTGAGATACTAACAACAACAAAATGGAAAGGGACCTGGGGTAGTCATATCAGATGACCTAAGACGGGCAAGCAATGTGAGAGGGCAGCAAGGAGGGTTGGGGATACTGGGATGCATAGGAGAGGCATCACCAGTAGAAAACAGGAAGTTATTATCCCTCTGTACAGACAGCTGGTGAGACCCCATCTGGAGTATTGTGTGCAGTTCTGTGAGACCCAATCTCCGAAGACATAGAAGGATGGAAGCTGCCCAGAGGAGGGACTAAAATGTGCAGGGTCTGCACCGGAAGACATATGAAGAGAGACTTAAGGAGCTTAATATGTATAGCCTCGAGGAAAGAAGGGAGAGGGGACATGATAGAAACATTCAAGTACCTCAAGGGAATCAACAAAGTCCAAGAGGGTAGCATCTTTCAAAAAAAGAGGTGTGCAAGAACAAGAGGGCACAATTTGAAAATAGAGGGGGGCTGCTCAGAGGTAATTTAAGGAAGTATTTTTTACAGAGAGGGTTGTGGATGCATGGAACGGCTCAAGGAGGTTGTGGAGTCAAAATCAGTGGTGGAATTCAAGCATGCATGGGATAGTCATAAGGCAGTTCTGGGGGATGGGGGTAGGAAGAAGTAGGCTGCTGGTTAACTAGGATCTGCAGCTTATCCAGTAGGTAGGGAAATGGGCAGACTGGGTGGGCCAGGCGGTCCTTATCTGCCGTCAAATTCTATGTTTCTATGTTTCTATGCTTCTGCTGTTGAGCACTTTTTGGGTGCAGTTTGAATATCTTGTCCAATGAGTACAATAACAACAACACTGAATGAAATGAAACCAAATTGGACCAAACCTCCAGCATGGCATGGCAACAGACAGAGTAGTAACTGCAAGGCAACCTTAATAGAGGACCCCCTTGTAAGTGAGGACCAAAAACAGCTGGAGGGCAGCCAAATGAAATGGAATGGAAACAGACCTGGGAAGAGACAAAAAGAGAAAATCATTGTTACCATCTTGTTCATAACATCAATTTCAATAGCAAAAAGAGTTTACATTTAATGCATGCAAGAAAAGCAAATAAAATATGTGAACAGCTATATGTCAGTAAATGTAATCAAAAGAGAATAGTCTTGTTATTTTTTTAAAAAGGTTTCAAATCCCATTTATCATTAAGTCCTTGGGGTTTTACACTATGTAGAGTGTATATCCACTTGCTTTCACGTTAGGGTCACCACCTTTTAAAAAGAAAAAAGTGAGACATTTCTTACTGAAACATGATTTTTCACAGGACAATATGTAGTCTCGACCAATGCAACAGACTTGTTTTCTCTAAGTAATCAGAATTAAGACTAAGTGCTGTAGTTTTTTTAGCTGTTTTTAGTGTTTCTTATCATGTTAAGGTGTTTTAGTTAAGGTATTATATTGTTTTCCAGTATTTAGAGGAAAGTCAGAAAATATTTTTTTGTGCTATAATGTCAGGACATGTAGTATTTTTCATGTTTTTTTGCAGGATACAGCTGCCCAAATCAGGACTGTCCTGTGAAAATAGGGACAGGTGCTAATCCTATTTCATGTTGTAACAACAACTTTGGTCTGTCACCCCCGTTTTTTTAATGGTGGAACATGTTCAGTGCCCACAAATTTTAAACCATCTGGTTTTGATCTGTGACAGTCTGCAAAATGTGTACCTACTGGGGTGTCCTGTTTACCACTTGTAATAGATCGAATATGTTCTTGTATCCTCTGCTTAAGAGGTCTGACTGTTTTCCCTATGTAAAGCAAATTGCAGGTGCACCAAAGAGCATGTACAACATAAGATGTGTCACAAGTGATAAGTTCCGTGATGTTTATCTTAATGTTTGTATATATGGGATGAGTAAATTCTTTGGCAGTAACCCCAAATTTACACACATTAGAGCAATTACATCTATATTAGCCACAGGAATGCTGTGGTAGCCAGGTAGTCTTACCCATGCTAGTTGTAGCCATTCTACTGTGAACTAACTTATCCCTTAGATTTACAACCATAAAATCATACCCCTTTAAAACAATTTAAAACAGGTAGTAACATCCATGGACCACTGCAGACTTTAAAAAACATCAGGAAATGCTAAATTAAACAGGTAGGTTTTACACTCAGACTTAAAACTTGAGACGGTCAGGCATTCCCTTAACCAATGAGGTAGATAATTGCACAGGGTAGGGGCAGCAAAAGAAAAAGCAAATGCACCCAATGTTTTTAACTGAATCCTGTGAATCTCTAGCAATCCTTCATCGGTGGATCAGAGTGGGAGGGAGGGGCAGTATGGAGTCAGAAGATATTGCAGGTACCGGGGTCCCTGTTCATGTTGGCTTTATAGGTCAGTAAAATGACCTTAAAAGTGATCTGCCACTGTATAGGCAGCCAGTGCAGGTCATGCAGCACAGGCTTAATATGACTAGTTTTAGATGTACCAGTCAAAAGCCTAGCCGCTGTGTTCTGCACTAGCTGCAAGCGATGGATATCAACCCCTGGAAGCCCTAGATAGAGGGCATTGCAGTAATCAAGGTGGATGGTCATGAAGGCGTGGACCAGTGTAGGAAGGTCAATGAGAGGAACCAGGTGTTTCACCTAGGCGATATTCCTCAGATGATAAAATGAAGATTTGGCAACAGCAAACACCTGAGATTTCATGGTTAAACCATTGTCAAAAATAATGCCCAGGTTATGCACCCGGTCATGCCTATCCAGCCCCCAAACCCACCTCCGGACGACCCGGGTGCACAACCAACACCTCTGTCTTATCCGGATTCAACCTCAGCCAGCTGGTGCTCACCCAGTTCTTGATCTCGGCTAGACAGTTGTTAAGCACAGAGACCACATCATCCTGTCTGGGCACAAAGGACATATACAGTTGAGTATCATCTGCATAGCAGCTCAAACCGTATCGTCTAATGATGTCTCCTAATTGCAGCATATACATTGCAAACAACATGAGTGACAATATGGAGCCCTGCAGCACCCCATATGACAGGGAAAGGGCATCAGAGGGATACATTCCAGTGACAACCCTCTGAAACCTGTCTTCAAGGAACGATCAAAACCATCTGAAGATGGTTTCTTAAGCCTGTCAGCCTCACATCTTCCAGGCAAGGACAGTACCCTGGCAGATGCTCTCAGCTGCATCAATCAGGGACACAGCGAATGGTGCCTGAACAGACAGGTGCTGGCCACAGTGTTCAGGAAGTGGAGCACACCAGAAATAGATATTTTTACCTCTCACCTAAACCATCAACTTCCTCTGTATTGTTGCAGGCTTCCAGCCCTGGTGACTCTCCCAACAAATGCCCAAGTTCTGGATTGGCAGGAGTTTTTCTGAAACTCAAAGCTCAACCTGCAACAATGATACTGGTGGCGCCGGACTGGCCAAGGCAAGCCTGGTATCCCCAGTTGATAACCTTTTCTTGCAGCACATCCATTCACCTTCCTCTCAGTCACTCCCTCCTGACTCTCCCTCAGATAGGGGTGACCTACCCAGATCTGAAATCTCTTCATCTCAATGCTTCGCTCTTGAGGAGTTAGAGTTTCCTGCCGCTCAGTACTCTGAACAAGTTCTAAAGATCCTGAGGATGGCCAAAAAGCCTAGTACAAAAAAAGGCCTATGCAGCCAAATGGAAAAGATTTTCCCTTTGGTGCAAGAAGAAGAACATTAATCCTCTGAAGGCTTCAGTTCCTAACCTTTTGGATTATTTAGTGCAGTTACAGGATTCAGGCTTGAGACCTTCATCCCTGAAGTTTCATCTGGCCACTATCTCGGCTTATCTTTCTATTGGGAAGACCAAATCTGTTTTTTCCCAGCCAATGTTTAAACAGTTTTTCAGAGGTCTTCTCCATGTCCAGAACCCAGTCAGGGAACCTGTCCCTCCTTGGAGCTTGAATCTTTATATTGCCAAGCTCATGGAGCCACCCTTTGAACCCAAGGCTTGGGCTCACCTCAAGTATGTCACTTGGAAAACTGTATTTTTAGTAGCCATTACCTCTTCAAGAAGGATTTCAGAATTACAGGCACTCTGCACTGAGCCCAACTACATCATCCATCACAGGAATAAGATTGAGTTTAGGATGAACAGAAAATTCCTGACTAAGGTGGTCTCAGAGTGTCACCTTAACCAGTCCATCACCTCACCTGTGTTCTTTACTGACAAATCCACTTCAGGAGAGCAGAAGCTCCCTAGTGTGGATGTTAAATGGACCCTACTTTACTATTTAGATCACATCAAGCAGTTCAGGGGCCCATCCACACAGTTGTTCCTCTCCTATGGGGAGGTAGGTAGAGGAAAACCAGCCGCCAAGAGAACTATCACTTATTGCTTAGTCTTATGTATTCAATTCTGCTATGACAAGGCTGGCGAACAGCCCCCTATGGGCCTCAGGGCCCATTCTACTAGGGGCACTGCTGCCTCTGTGGCAGCTGCTAGGGACATGCCCCTTCTGGACGTCTGTAAAGCAGCTACTTGGAAGGCTGTGCAAGCATTCACTAAAGCACTATTGCTTGGATGTATAGTTTAGATCTGATGACAAATTTGGCGAGGCGGTGCTGCAGAGCCTCTTTCCAAAGTAGGTTCTCTACGTGCCTCCCAGATGCACTGCTTTATAGTCTGCAATAGTTACTAATGCTAAAGGACCCCTGGGGTGAGAAGAAAAAATGACTCACTGTAGTAATCTTCTTTCTTCCAAGGTGTCCTTTAGCATCAGTAAACTCCCACCCTTCCTCCCCAGATAACCTTCAGAAGAGGGCTCTGGCTCTTGCCTACTAGCAATTTGGTCATTTTGAACTTTGAATTGTATTTTGAGCAAAGTTTCATGTTATTATTTTGGTTCTTGTTGTTTTATATATATATTTTTGAATCCTGTTGTGCCCATTCTAGCTTTGAAATAAATTCTGGAGCCTTCTGCACTCTTCCTGCTCAGCACATCCTCAAGCTTCAATTTATTGGCTAGTTCATAAACTCATTACCATAATCTCTATCTCCGGGGCAGTACTACCTAGTCAGCTCACTGCAATAGTTATTGATGCTAAAAGACACCTTGGAAGAAAGAAGATTATTATGATGAGTAATTTTTTTTTTTTTATCATTTTAAATAACTTTCCTTTTGTTTGCTAACAGTGGAGTTACCTCATGTTATAGGCACAATTACCCACTCCATGGTGTGTTGTTGTTATTGGGAATTAACGCACAACCGGGTGCTGTGATGGCACTTGGCCTGCAGCCTTGCGGATCACAACGCATCCGGGTGTGCATTAGTCCCCAATAACAGCACTCAATGTTGTGTGTTATTGCTTACTTGTCTGTGAAGGCTTGAGAGTGGGTGTGAAAGTGGGTATAAGTGGGTATACTGTAAGTGTGAATGATGAGGTCAGTGGTTGCCATGTGTGCAAGTGAGGGAGTTGAATACGTTTGTGTGATAGTGAGCCTGGGAATGGGTACGAACCCATGAAGGGTTGGTTATGAGGGTAAAATGTAAGTGTTACTAAGAGTGGGCATGCTGTGGGGTACCATAGGAATGGGAGTACAGTGTGAGTTGATGTGAAAGTGATAAACCAAGTTTGAGAGAAACTGATGACTTGGCATACTTCTTCATTCCAAATGCAACATTCATACCACACATACCCACTCATACTATCTTCCCCATGAATGAATAGAATTGCTAGTGCAAGGGATAGACTTAATTTGCTAAAGCATTAAAGAGATTATACAGTAGTTGCTTGCTTTAATCACTTTTTAAAGTACTTAATGAAGCATCTTAGTATTTGTATTAATGTAAGACTGAATTGGACTGTTTTAATCGTCTGTGAGTTTTATCACCACTGAACAGTTTTGCTATATAATGGTTACTTCTTCTCATGTGTGATAATGTTGATGCTCTTCTGGGCATCTTCCTATTCTCAACAAGGTCTGGCAGAGCCACTACGGCTGTAAATGCATTAACTAGATAACAGTGTTTCATGGGCTTAAACATAAACATGAATTGCTGTTGCATACACTAACTGAATTAAAGTACAGTACATTGAGAAAGGGCAGATATAATAATAATGCCACTGTCTGTATTACAATTACCTATAAGTTTCACATTTTATTCTATGCACTGTTACAGCAATCAACTCAACAGAACCAGGCCATCAGATACATGAAGGTACTGTACCTTAACTGCAAACACTGCTGAGACAACTATATGTTGTCACAAGGTGGAAGATAAACACAATGTTGAGACATGTTTTTGAAGACATTTGATGTGTTTGATTTTTTTTTTAGAGATTGCTATACAGTTCACACACATAAATAATATAATATAAAAGGGCATATACCCAAATGGAGGCAGTATGGCTCAGTGGTTTAAGGCTCTGAGCTGCAAATCTGGAGACCTGGGTTTGAGTCCCACAACCCCACATGCATACTGTGTGACCCTGAGGAAGTCACTTAACTTCCTTGTGCTCCCAAGTTGCACCTGTAAACAGTGTGTCTCACCTGGTCAAATAATAGGGAAAAAAAACATCAATGTAAATCTTACACATTTCCTTACAAGCTGTTCTCTTGAAGGAAGATCTTACTGTACAAGGCTTAAAAATGGGCGTTAGGTAAAAGTAAACTGGGGTAGGTGTGTTATTGAGGGTACTGTAAAAATTATTATTATTTTTTTTTTAAATTTGCCTTTTTCCTGGCAGGACCACCAGGGCCATCTGCCCTGGTCACGGCCCCCGGAGACCTCTACCTCTGTCAATTGCTGCTGGGGACCCACAGTCACCCCCGGCTTGCCCCCCGGAGGGTGGGGCTGCGGGCCACCTTCGTGACCCCGGAACTGTAACTGGTCGGGGTCCCGCAGTGACGGAGGCAATGTGAGGCTCTCCAGGGAGGGCTTCATAGATCGGTGGTCCTGCCCGCCTTCTTTTTCCACCAGATTTTCTCCCCGGAGGAGGCAGGGTTGTGTGATGACGCCAGCATCCGCCCAGCCTCCTCCTCCCCCCCCACGTTGAGCGTCGGTTGCGTGGAACTCCCGGTTTCCACCAGGGGTCCCTATCGCACCGAGTGCTGTCCGCGCCCTCCCCCCGGAGTAGGAGAGCTGCCCATCGGATGCTCGATCCTACTCCTCCCGGCCGGCCCTCCGATGACCCGGATCCATTCCCGAACACGGGTCGCTGGTGTCGCAAGCGGAAATCCCACCGCTGCGCCGACGGGCCGGCTCGTACTGTAAAAATTATCTTGTATTGATGCTCCACCCTAGGCACACACAATATGAAAATCAACAACCCCTTGATATGAAGCAACAGGAATTAGTTAGTACAAGCTCAGAAACAAGCAGGAAACTGAGTAAGTGGGTAGACAAGCATGAGAATGGTAAGTCAAATAACATTTCAAAAAGTCTCACTATTATAATTCATTTTTTATAACTGCGTCTGTACAGTTGACAATTTTTGTAAAAAAATACAGGGTAATAACAATGGGAGTTATTCCATATATGTCCACAGGTGCCATGCATGCAGGTGGAGGCCTGAATGCACAAGTCTGCCCTGCTTCTGAGTCAGAAGATCATGGCGGAGAGGCAGAGGTACTGGGGGTTCCATATATAGCTGTTGAAGCAGAGGGAACCAAATCTGATGAGGCCAAAAAGGGGCTATTAGAATCATGTCAGCCTCTTTCACCTGTAGCTTCAGGAGAACCCTGTGAAACACTGAGAAGGGAGGAAAGGCATACAAGAACCTCCCTGTCCAGCAAAGAGACAGCACGTCTCACCAGAAAACACCACGCCTGGGAACGAGTGAGCAAAAATGGGTAGTTTTGCGTTGGATGGGGAACCGAAGAGGTCTGTCTCTGGCCGACCCCACAGGTCAAATAAGCTTTCAACCACCTCTTGATTTAGCTCCCACTCATGAGCCCTGATAGTGTTGTGGCTGAGACTGTCTGCCAGGATGTTGCTGACACCCAGTACATGGACAGCAGTCGGGCGGAGGTCGTGCTGGACTGCCCAGTATTACACTCACATCACCTCCCAGCATAGAGGGTAGAAGCGAGTGACTCCCTGTTTGCTCAGGTACCAGACCACAGACATATTGTCGGTCTGAATCAGGAGTGTCCCTGGACATAGAAGAGATTGGAAGGCCTGGAGGGCATACAGTACTGCCCTCATTTCTAACACATTGATGTGTAGAGATGCTTCCAGCTGAGACCATGTTCCTTGGGTCTGGTGGTCTCCTAGATGGGCTCTCCAGCCTTGACACAAAGCATCCATTTTAAGGGTCATAATAGGAGCAGGGGGTTGAAAAGGGAACTGCTGTGGAGAGATTGGACAGCTCCTACCACCAAAGCAGATCTTTCTTCATGTACCTGGATCCTAGGACCTTGTGGTCCAGGTTGTCCAGCTGCTGATCCCATTGGACATGAAGATATTTTTATTTTTTTATTTATTTAGTTTTTGTTAACCAGGTAAGTGCACTAGACAAATCCTGCCTATTTTCAGGCACGACCCGGGGAAGGGGATACAGATGAATGCCAACTGACATTGAACCAGTTTAAGCTGTTGGTGGTATTTTAGTGAATGAGGGAAATTTGGCCAGGACACCAGGGAAATTCCCCTACTCTTTTCGATAAGTGCCATGGGATCTTTAACATCCACCTGAACTACCACCAATCCAGGCAGATAGGACCTCAGTTTTAACGTCTCATCTGAAAGATGGCACCTCAGAAGTGCAGCACTCCTCTCATGCTGCACTACAGTGTCAGTACTGGGATATTAACCCAAGTGCCAGATGTGGGAACGGAACCCACAGCGCTCTGATCTCCCGGCCTCAGAGGCGAGTGTGCTACCTACTGAGCCACTGACATATGTCAGTCTGGCTAGAGGAACTGTAGGGATCGCAGCTGTCATCAGCCTGAGAAGATGGAGGATCGACCAGGCTGTGGTCCAGAGTGAGTTGGCCACTAATTTGGCCTGTTCCTGTAGGGTCTCTGCTCTGTCTGATGGTATGAAGACCCTGTCCTGGACTGTATTCAGCACTGCCCAAATGAATTGTAGGTGCTGGGAGGGGAGAGGTGGGACTTGGGACAGTTGATTGTTATTCCAAGTCTGGAAAAGAGGTCCAGGGTGAAGGACAATGACTCCCTCAGACTGTTCTGTGATGGGGCTGATAGAAGGCAATCATCCAGATACAGGCACAATTAGATCCCGTTGCGGCATAGGGCCACAGCCACCACTACTAGACACTTGGTAAAAACCCAGGATGCTGAGGATAGTCCAAAAGAGAGAGCCTTCAGCTGGTAATGTTTCCCCTGGAAGGCAAACCGAAGAAAGTGGCGATGGGCCTGGAAGACAACAATGTACAGGTAACATCCTGCATGTCCAGCGTACAAAGCCAATAGCTCTTGTGAAGCAGGGGTAGAAGTCCCTGGATGGTGAGCATGCAGAACCTCTTGTACTTGACGTACTGGTTGAGCATGTTGCAGTCCAAGGTGGGTCTTAGGTCGCCTGTCTTTTTGGGCACTAGGAAGAAATAGAAGTAGTACCCTCTTCCTATTTGTACTAGAGCCACGGGCTCTATGGATGACTTTTGCAGAAGAGCCTGTATCTCATCCCCTATCAGAGAAAGATGCCTTGGAGGATGATGGGAGAGGCCTTGGCAGTTGTCTGAAGACCTGTCTAGGAACTCTATGGTGTGACCTCTTGCTATTAACTGAAGGACCCAAGAGTCCATGGTTATGTCCTGCAACCTCAGAAGGTGGAGGGTGAATCTCCCCCCCAACTGGTTCCCCTAGAGGATCTGGAGGAGGTAGGGGGGTTCTGCCACAAATCAGGAGGCCGAGGGGAGGGAGTTAGCAGCTCCTCTGGGGGGGCTCCTGGGACTTGGCAGGGGGAGTAGGGGTTCCTGATGCTGGATAGCAGCATTTGGCCTGGTGTTTGGCAGGGCCCTCTTTGGTCTGGTATCTCTGTTGCTGAAGGAAAGGCTGTTTGCCTTTGTAACCCCCTTGGTACATGAAGCGGATATTGCAGATGGATTTACCTCATTCTTGCGATTCAGTGATAATATCCTTCCTCAGTGTCACCTCCGAATAAGATGGATTCTCTGAAAGGGGCATCCAGGATGGAGGTCTGGATGTCTTGTGCCAGGCCAGCAATCCTGAGCCATGGATGTCACCTAATGCAGACAGCTGAGACTGTGGTGCAGGCAACTGAGTCTACTGTGTCATAAGTGGCCCAGAGGGCACGATGACAAAAGATTTTAGCCATTCACACTGTCTTGGCAATCTTGGCCTTAAGCTTCTGGTCTGGGATAGCTTCCATCTTTGACTCGAGAGAGGCCATGGAAGATTTCTGATAGGAAACCATATGAGCCACATAATTAAGGGACCTGAGGGTGCAAGTTGGGTAGGAATGGATCTTGTGACCAAAATTATCCTGCTACTTAGACTCCTTATATGGATGAGACTTGCTCAAATATTAGATTTAGAGGACCGGTCATGGGCAGCCATGATAACAACCGAGTCTGCATTAGGATGGCCAGTAAGGAATGTAACCCCACCTGGGGGATGGTACACCCTGTCTGCCTTTTTTGAAACAGCTGAAATGGAGGAAGGCTGTTGCCAGATAGTGAATGTCAGATCTTCATGGGGCCCAGTCCAAGGCATTATGGGCATAGGAGCTGTGTCAGTCATCTCCATATGCTATGCAAGCCTCTTCTGCTTTGGATCTGGTTCCTGGATAACCCAGCCATAAGCATTTTGAATAGTTATGAGGAGTTCTGCAAAGGAAGGGTTATCTGGAGGGGACTTCGGGGACTCCTTAGACTGAGGCTGTATAGGTGTAAGCATACCAGAGCTGGAGGACAGGTCGGAGTCAGAGTCCGAAGAGTACCTGCTGTGGGTCTGAACCCTTTTTAGAGGAGTGCCTTGGTTTTATACCCGACCTGGTGTCTAGAGGAGCCTTCTCCAGAAAGGTGGGAATCCACAGGAAAGGCTTATCTAGGGGTCAGAAAGGAGGCAGGAGTAGAGGCCGCCACTAGTTTCTGACAGCCAAGCTCCTAGGCTAGTTGAGTCCTCTCCTTCTGAAATGGGGTCTGAAACACTGCCTGGATATCAGCTTGAGGCTGCTGTGGAGGCAGAGGCTGAAGGTTAGAAGGAGGTAGTGTAGGAGGAGGCTGGTATAATGGATAGCCTGGCATCTAATATTGAGGGCATCCATAAGCCTGACAGGAGTAGGGAAAGCCAGAAAGAGCATACCCTTGATTAGACATAGGCAGCTGCATGGTACCCCGGTACATAATGAGGTTGAGGACTAGCTGTTGGATACCCCGGTGAAGGGTACATTGGGTATTGTGAGGGTAGATAGCCTGGAACATTGCCCATAGGTTCAGCCAGAGGTGGAACTGAAGGCCTGGCAGGAGATGGGGCCAAAGGCCAGGCAGAAGGTCCAGAAGGATCAGGCATTGGTCCTGTAGGGACATTCGAAGGGGCTGGCACTGGATCAGGCACAGTAATGTCTGGTCCCAGAAGATTCTGCACCTGGGGGCCTGATGGAAGGCCATCCAGCATTTGAGGAATGGCTGGAGTGCCAGATATACCCTGACCCAGTGAAGGGTCACATGGTGAAGGGTCACTTGACATCTGGGTGTGAGTAGAACCTGACGGAAGTGCCCTGCCATTGTCTGGGCAGCCAGAGTCCAAGATGGTGGAACCTGGTTGTCCAAGTGGGCTTGGGTTGAGAAGGTCTTGATGGAAGATCCCCAGAGGGATTAACAATAGACTCAGTGGGTGAATCAGGAAGAGACTGACCCAATGAAGGAAGGGAAACCTCCAGATTAGTGCCCACCTCCGACTCTTGATGTTCAGGCAAGCCCAGAGTGTCTGGTTGTGTCAATAGGAGTGAGGAACCCTCAAAAGACTGTTGCATGTTCAGCAGCTAGCTTAAGTCGAGGTTGGGGTATACTGCAATTTTGAAAGGAGAGTTCCAGCTGTGCAGTCCCCAGAGGAACCAGGGAGTGACTTATCAGTGCAAACGTCAGAAGAGCTAATGTCCAATATATTGGCCTGGGCCATGCAGACAACAGTGGAGCTGAAGTCCAGTTTACTGCCTGTGACCATGCGCTCCTTGGTAGGGCTGGGGAGCGACTCACTGACCTGGCTGTTGGCAACAGACCCTGAAGAAGATATGGGCCTAAGGAGCATAATAGGGGTTCTGTCATCCAAGAAGAGCTCTGACTGCACTGTGAGTGAAGCAGGCAAGGAGGCCGTGGTCTGCTCCACCAGAGCGATTTTTCCCACAGATTCTGCAGCTCCTTTTCCATCAAAGCTAGGCACTTCTCCAGCAAGTGGGCTTCAAGCTTTTTCTGGTTCCTAATCTGTGTGGCCTGGTTGAAGGATTGGCAGGTGCACAATTCTTAACTCAGTGATTGGGGCCTAGGCAGATCATGCAGCGGGAATGCTCGTCAGCATGCAGGATCTGGGTGCCGCAGGACTTGCACTTCTTCTTTTCGATGCAATACCCAACTGTTCATGTTCCTGAATTGTACCTCCAACTATATCCCATGCTGTAAATTTGTCACTGTAATTTATTTGCTTCCCTTTTCTTCTGTATTTCCCTCAAGATCTCTGAACAGCTAATATTTTTCAAGTCAAACTACCTCTTGCTGGGAGCTGCAATACTGAACATAGGATTTGCAAGAAAGTGAGTTGTGCTCACAACAGAGGGAGGTGAACCTTACAATTGTCTTTGGTTTGTAGCAGATATTCTGCAGGTGGAGGCTACTTCTAACTGAAAGGTGAAATAAGGAACTTAGAATTATCAGGAAAAGACAGTCTTGTTACAATTCTTAAGATTTTCAGTGCAGGAAGAGTTTAAACCCTGGGCTAAACATTTGTCACAAATCCTGGAATAAGTGCAGGTACAAGTTGTGTATTTGACCCAGACAGTAAACTGTGTTTTGTGTTTATCGTTGTATGCCTTAAAAGGAAATTCCAGACTTTCTCAGGAAGTGATTATATCATAGCTACTTATCAGCCAGTAGCTTTGGTAACAGACCTGAGAACAATAGTATTATAAGCAAGTGTTTTATAGCAAACTCATCAGAACAGCTAATATTTTTCAAGTCAAACTACCCCTTGCTGGGAGCTGCAATACTGAACATAGGATTTGCAAGAAAGTGAGTTGTGCTCACAACAGAGGGAGGTGAACCTTACAATTGTCTTTGGTTTGTAGCATATATTCTGCAGGTGGAGGCTACTTCTAACTGAAAGGTGAAATAAGGAACTTAGAATTATCAGGAAAAGACAGTCTTGTTACAATTCTTAAGATTTTCAGTGCAGGAAGAGTTTAAACCCTGGGCTAAACATTTGTCACAAATCCTGGAATAAGTGCAGGTACAAGTTGTGTATTTGACCCAGACAGTAAACTGTGTTTTGTGTTTATCGTTGTATGCCTTAAAAGGAAATTCCAGACTTTCTCAGGAAGTGATTACATCATAGCTACTTATCAGCCAGTAGCTTTGGTAACAGACCTGAGAACAATAGTATTATAAGCAAGTGTTTTATAGCAAACTCATCAGAACAGCTAATATTTTTCAAGTCAAACTACCTCTTGCTGGGAGCTGCAATACTGAACATAGGATTTGCAAGAAAGTGAGTTGTGCTCACAACAGAGGGAGGTGAACCTTACAATTGTCTTTGGTTTGTAGCAGATATTCTGCAGGTGGAGGCTACTTCTAACTGAAAGGTGAAATAAGGAACTTAGAATTATCAGGAAAAGACGGTCTTGTTACAATTCTTAAGATTTTCAGTGCAGGAAGAGTTTAAACCCTGGGCTAAACATTTGTCACAAATCTTGGAATAAGTGCAGGTACAGGTTGTGTATTTGACCCAGACAGTAAACTGTGTTTTGTGTTTATCTTTGTGTGCCTTAAAAGGAAATTCCAGACTTTCTCAGGAAGTGATTACATCATAGCTACTTATCAGCCAGTAGCTTTGGTAACAGACCTGAGAACAATAGTATTATAAGCAAGTGTTTTATAGCAAACTCATCAGAACAGCTAATATTTTTCAAGTCAAACTACCTCTTGCTGGGAGCTGCAGTACTGAACATAGGATTTGCAAGAAAGTGAGTTGTGCTCACAACAGAGGGAGGTGAACCTTACAATTGTCTTTGGTTTGTAGCAGATATTCTGTAGGTGGAGGCTACTTCTAACTGAAAGGTGAAATAAGGAACTTAGAATTATCAGGAAAAGACGGTCTTGTTACAATTCTTAAGATTTTCAGTGCAGGAAGAGTTTAAAGCACAGCTGACTTATTTTGGGGCTGACTGCTTTCAGAGCACAAACCACCAGGCTGTTTTGGGGCTGGGGAGGTTTACCTGTGTCTGACTTGGATGTCTGGATTTTTCTCTGTTTGATTAGCAGGGGATTTTCTCTGTCAAATTGTTGTGTATGGTATCTTGCTGACAGGAAGGCAGTCGTCGCAGTGGTGGGTCAGAGCTCTTAGCTGATTGTTTTGTGAGGGCACAGTTTAGGCCAAACCACTTCCCACCCCTCACCCCACCCACCCTGGAAATAGTTCCTTTATACCAGGAGTTCTGACATCATTTCCTCAAGAGTGCAAGGTGCATATCAATGTCATATCCTCTCTAGCACACAGCACTGAAAATATAAGCATACACATTGTATAATATATATAGTTCTATATAACAAACCAATCACACACACAAACACACACAAAAAAAAGTACATAATCATGTGGGGAGTAATGCAATGTAATGGCTGTGGGGCAGCAGTCTTCCGGGAGTCTTTCTGGAGGCTGAGATGCTGCCCTATTTGCAGACAACTCTCTGCCCTGAGGGAGGAATTTGCCCATCTTCAGGTCACACTGGACAGCAGTAAGGGAACCTTCCCCCAGGCCAGACTGGATGATAGGAAGGGAACCTCCCCCATCCAGGGAGCACCACAGCTACCACCACTACCTCAGAGGTTGCAAAGAAAGCACAGCAGTTGGACCACAGTGGGCTCAGGGAGGGTGAGGATGGTGGAACAGAGGCACACCCAGTCAGTTGTTCCACTCCACAATCCATACACCATTCTGGGGGAGCACAGCTCCCCTATGGCTGCACCCACAGAGGAGATTAAGGAGGCCCACAGGAAGGAGGCAGAGGACACCACAAGGAAAGGAAGCAGCTCCTGATGGGGGACTCAATTATTAGGGGGATAGAACTGGGGGGAGCAGGGAAAACTGAAGTCAGGTGCCTGCCTGGTGCCATGGCTTGGAGGGACAGGAAGCACATCCTCAGGATCATGAGAACAGCTGCACGGGAGTCTGAGCTGGACATCATTGTCCACCTAGGGACAAATGACTTGGCTCAACATGAGATTAGAGCAGTGCAGAAGGACTTTGTAGAACTGGGGAGGGGCCTAAGACAAGTAGCACACACAGTATCCTTCTCAGAGGTGCTGCCTGTCAATGGCATGAGTGAGGCAAGGGTACTTTGCACCATACATAGATACATAGATACATAGACAGCAGATAAGGGCCTATGGCCCACCTAGTCTGCCCATTTGAGCTTGTAAGTTCAGTTTGTTTTCCTAGAAGTCTATTTCCATAGACCATGCAGTTTAATGAATGGTTGAAAAAATGGTGTGGAGCATAGGGGTTTGGCTTCATTGGGGACTGGGGTTCCACCTGGAAGGACACCAGCCTATACTGGCAGGATGGTCTGCATCTGTACAGGAAGGGAACAAGTCTTTTAAGCAATCAGTTTAAATGCTTCATTGGTGAGCTTTTAAACTAGTCAAGGGGGGGAGGCACTGATAAGCAGCAGGAAAATCCCAGCCTCTCCCTACAAAACAGGGTACTAAATGAGAAAAAGACCGAGGTAGAAAGGTCAGTGGGGATGCTGCAACAGAAGGTAAAGCCATCAAAAAATGGAAAGCAATGAGTACCAATGCCCATAGTCTGAGTAACAAGCTTCCTGAATTAGTGGCCTTGATGGAGGAGGAACATCTGGATATCATGGCAGTCACAGAAACATGGTTCGCACAAAACCATGACTGGGATGTAAACATACCAGGATACACTATCTACAGGAGGGACAGAGAGGATAAAAGAGGAGGAGGAGTAGCTCTTTACATAAGGGAAGGAATCAAAGCAACAGAACAAAAGGGAAAACAGGGAGGAGAAGAAGCACTGTGGGTAAATTTGAGACCGCAATGGCACCACAATCCGCACAGGGTTAGATACAGACTTCTCAGGGGAGGAAATGGACAAGGAAATGATAGAAAGTATACTAGTATGGCAGAAAAGGGAGATATTGCTGATGGGTGATCTGAATATGCCAGATGTTAACTGGAGTGCAGTTGCAGCAGCCACTTCGAAGAGTGGGGTTATTCTAGATGCCCTACAGGGGCATGCCTAGACAACTAGTATTGGAGCCCACTCGAGGGAGCAATCTTAGACCTGGTTCTCTCAAATGGAGATGAAGAGAGGATCACAGATGTAGAAGTGGGTAGCCATCTGGGAACTAGTGACCATCAAACAGTATGGTTCACAGTAAACACAGCAATAGAGTCAAGCCATACAAAGGCAAAGGTACTGGACTCTAGGAGGGCTGACTTTGCCAAAATGGGTGAGTGCCTAAGGAATGCACTAGCAAATGGGCAGGAAGGAGGGGTGGAAGAACAATGGGGAATAATAAAAACTGCCATCACAGAGGTAACAAGCCTTTGTGTGAAGCAAATAAAACTAACGATGTAAGAAACCACTATGGTTCTCAAAGGAAGTGGCAGTGAAGGTTCAAGAGAAAAATAAAGCTTTCAGGAAGTACAAGGAATCACAGAAGGAGCAGGACAGAGAACTGTATCAGTTAAAGCAAAAGGAAGCTGGAAAGGCAGTCAGAACAGCAAAGGCCCAAACCGAGGAAAAGATAGCCAACTCAGTTAAGAAGGGGGATAAAACCTTTTATAGGTACATCAGGGAGCGAAGGAAGACTAAGGGAGGGATAGTGAGGCTTAATAAAGGGGGGGGAGGGTGATTGTGAAAAGGCAGAGATACTAAACAAATATTTTTGCTCAGTATTTACAAAGGAAGAGGGAGGTACCTAAAACAAACAGTAGAAACACTCTGGATACAGAAGTTGATACCAGCCCATTTATGGAAGAAAGGGTTCTGAAAGAACTCTTAAAACTGAAGGTGGACAAAGCAATGGGGCCTGATGGGATTCATCCCAGAATTCTAAAAGAACTAAGGGTAGAATTAGTGACACCACTGACTACCCTGTTTAACAATCATGGGAGGATGGGGTGGTACCTGAGGACTGGAGGAGGGCAGATGTGATTCCCCTTCACAAAAGTGGGAGCAAGGCAGAAGCAGGAAACTATAGACCTGTTAGTTTAACCTCAGTGGTAGGGAAAATGATGGAATCACTTCTGAAGGAAAGAATTGTTGAGTATCTAGAGGCCAGAGGGGCACAGGACCCAAGGCAGCATGGATTCACAGCAGGAAGGCCATGCCAGACAAATCTGATAGATTTCTTTGACTGGTTGACCAAAGTAGTAGATCACGGAGGGGCTGTGGACATGGCCTACCTAGACTTTAGCAAGGCATTTGACACAGTCCCACACAAAAGATTAATATACAAGTTAGCTAGCCTGGGAGTGGGTTCCAAGATGACAGCCTGGGTAAAAATTGGCTGGAGAATAGGACGAGAGTAATAGTAAATGGAGTCCACTCTGAAGAAAGAGGGGTTACTAGTGGGGTACCACAGGGTTCAGTATTAGGACCGGTCCTCTTCAATGTCTTTATAAGCGACATTGCAGAGGGACTGGAAGGAAAAGTATGTCTCTTTGCAGATAACACAAAGCTCTGCAACAGAGTTGATGCACAAAGTGGGGTGGAAAGGATGAAAAGGGACGTGGCAAGGTTAGAGGAATGGTCAAATGTATGGCAGCTTAGATTCAATGCTAAGAAGTGCAAGGTAATGCACCTGGGAAACAAAACCCCAGGGGAAGAGTACACAATGGGGGGTGAGATACTAACAACAACCAAAATGGAAAGGGACCTGGGAGTAGTCATATCAGATGACCTAAAGGTGGGCAAGCAATGTGAGAGGGCAGCAAGGAGGGCTGGGGGGATACTGGGATGCATAGGGAGAGGCATCGCCAGTAGAAAACAGAAAGTTATTATCTCTCTGTACAGACAGCTGATCAGAACCCATCTGGAGTACTGCGTGCAGTTCTGGAGACCCAGTCTTCGCAAAGACATAGACAGGATGGAAGCTGTCCAGAGGAGGGCAACTAAAATGGTGCATGGTCTGCACCGGAAGACATATGAAGAGAGACTTAGGGAGCTTAATATGTATAGCCTCGAGGAAAGGAGGGAGAGGGGGGACATGATAGAAACTCAAGCACCTCAAGGGAATCATCAAAGTCCAAGAGGGTAGCATCTTTCAAAAAAGGAGGTGCAAGAGCAAGGGCACAATTTGAAGATAGAGGGGGGCGACTCAGAGGTAATTTAAGGAAGTATTTTTTCACAGAGAGGGTTGTGGATGCATGGAACAGCCTTCCGGAGGAGGTCGTGGAGTCAAAAACAGTGGTGGAATTCAAGCATGCATGGGACAGTCATAAGGCAATTCTAGGGGGTTGGGTAGGAAGAAGTAGGCTGCTGGTTAACTAGGATCTGCAGCTTATCCAGTAGGCAGGGAAATGGGCAGACTGGGTTGGCCAAGCGGTCCTTATCTGCCGTCAAATTATATGTTTCTATGTTTCTTTGTATTAGACCTGTTTATGATAGACCTGATTATACTGTGTTTTACTATGTATTTGTTTGACCTGGTGTTCTGTTCTCTTTTTATGCTAAACTGGACATTTGTGTAAATGGGCATTTTTGCTCACATAACTTTCAGTATAAAATAAAGATTGATTGATTAAAAACTGGACTGACAGACCTGAACCACAGCAGTTCTGTAAAAATCCAAACTGGCCATACTGGGTGCAAATTGCACAAATACTCCTGATCCAGTTACTCTGATTGCACTGTTCAGTCTGACTTTTATGTATCTGGTTTGCTCCTGGAAGTCTGTTTTTCAACCCTTCCTTGACATGATTAAAAATGGAACCACCAGGACCAGACCATATAGGTAAAAGCCAGACCAGATCATCTGGAGTGAGTGGATCAGCAATATTTGCACAAGCTGTGCCCAGTCCAGATTTTACAGCTCTGATCTGGGTCTGGTGATTTGGTGTTACCCATACTCCTCTGCATGTGGCTTAGTGACATACTGTACAGATGGATACAGAGTCAAACCCATTGAAGGTTGAAGTTTCAACAAACCATTATGTTAAAAATACCAAGACTCACTGCCCCACCCCAAGTCACACTTAGTCCTCTCAGAGCAGTGACCAGAGGGGTACAAGAGTTGCAGTTGAAGCAGGGCCCACACTGTTGGGTGGCCCACTGCCTCAGAGGTCAGTATTAAGGAAATCTTTTCTGACAGACAAACTTACAAGTTTCTCTTTGGAAATTGCTTATCGTTTTGAAATTGGGTCTGTCGACAATGGTGTCAGAGATTCCAACTCCAGTTTCATATGGTTGGGAAGAGGGGAGAGTACAGAACAAAGAAGCAAAAGGGCCCATTACTCAAAACATCTAATCTTGGTGCTGGTGTTCCCAGGAGCAGCAGAAACAAAATAACTTGTTCAGCACTTTGATCATGGTGCCAACAAGGGGGGTGGGGGGCAGCATGGACAACCTATGTATGTTCAGCGTGACTGATAAAAAAAACACGTTATAAAAATGTCATATGCGCTGATGTTTATTTTATATTTATTGGAGGGGAGGTGGGCCACACAAAATATTTTGCAGAAGGTCCTCACAGTTGTTGGCACAGCCCTGAGTCTGCTACCAAAGTCATGCTTAAATATTGGTGCCTCTACATCCATACCATTAAGCTCTTAATGCCATCATGCCTCTTCTGCTGCCATGAGCTCCCTCATCCATGAAGTCCCGTTCTGCTTGTGGCAGCCCCCCTCCCAATCAGGCAGTTTTCCAGGGAACAGCTCTTTACAACACATCAACTCAATTACTGCTAAACTCCTTATTTTTAAACATTTGTTGATTAATTTTTGTTTTAGTATATCCATGGTCAGGAAAAATGAATTTGTAAAAGAAACCAAAGCCCTCATTTATCAGTTAATTTAATCACAATACAGCATGTTATGAACTGATCAGATTCTATGTGTAACCTAAGTCAAACAAAAATTAGACACTCACATGCCCACCTATTTGCAAGTGAAGCAAATGTGGTTACTATCATTCAGCTGTAAACACCTATAGTCACAAATTGCAGGTTAAGAACATTCAGTTGAATAAAAACAGTAGCCCGGGACTGCCTGCCTGAGAAAATGAAGTTGGTTTATTGTTTGGAAACAGGCAGCACTGGGACTTTTGCTATGGAATGCATGCAAAGAAGCAGATTGACTGCTGTTAGGATAGTGGAGTCAGATGGCTTAATGAGGTGTTTATAGAGGCTTAGGGAAACAGCAGAACTTATTTCTTATGCAGAAAGCTCCAGGCAGTGTTTAACCCATTCTACTTCCAATTGCTTTCTATGATGCCTGTACTGCCAGACGATAATGAGTTAACTTTCTGTGGGTTTAATTAACTCTTCAAGCCAGAGGAAAAATAGTGCTCTACAGCTTCCTATACGCACACAGGCAGCATAGTAATGAGGCTTCAGTGGAGGAATCAATTTTTAACATGGTATTATGTTGTTTGGTAGCAAAAATGACATCAGCCCTTTTCTGAATGCAAAGCGCCTGCTGGGCTACACCCACAGTCATAAAAAGGGCTGTATGTGCTCTCCAGGTACAGGTATGCCGTTCTTTCATCTGAAGATGATGGAAGAAAATGTCAGCAACATTAGAAAAAATTATGATGTACAGTGTAGCTGAACAAAGGAACTACTTCTGTTTTGAATTCTACCCATCAGAAATCTTGGGGAAAGCATGCAATGCATTTACACAGAGAGTTTGCTGTACTTCCCATGATGAAACTGCAAAGTCCTGTAATTCATGAAAGAAAGTCCCAAGAGATTAGGGCAACCACGAGTTTTTCGTTTTACAATATAATCTTGGTGAATGTCAATGTTTTACACACTGTAGGCCGGAAGTTGCTGTCCCTGTGAAAAACAGATCTGGCCTTTTCTGGTCTTGAATTTCTTGTGTGTTGGATTGACAAAGAAACAAAAATGAAGGATAAAGGCTTTGGAGATCAAATGTAGTTTGCTGCATCAGGGAAAGGGTAAACCAAGGATAAATCTGTATACCTTTACAATAACATTGTGTGGTTTTTATGTTGATTCATTTATTTGAAATTACTCTAACTGGGATAACCTTGTGAGATGAAACATTACATTTGCATGGGCTCCAAGGAAGGACTGCAGTGGTAAATAGGTTAATATAGTCCAGCACTAATAGTTATATACAGGCAAAATATGCAAGACAAAAAACAAATTGTAACTTCAAGTGCATCCAAACAGCAATCAAAGCAAGCTAACAAAGTGGGGTCTCAGTGAATAAAGAGCATGACCATTGTTATGTAACATATTCAAGGTAGAGTGTACTGGACCACAACAAATACAGGGGGTTCTAAAGTGGCTGAAAAGACTGGACATGAGCACTTGCAAGCTTCAGTAGAAGCATTCAACAGCTGGAGAGGGAGTTTGTTCCAGGTGCCTAGTGCTGCAAATGCATATGCCTTTCTGTCAAATTCACGCTTCATCCTGGGTATTTGAGAAGGTAAGTGCTGCAGTTGAACATGATAAGCAGGCACTGCTTGACTGTATGAGATGAGCTAGGAGATAATTAGGGGCTGTTCTTTGCGCATAGTTGGATCACCTAGAAAGCCAGCAGCAGTCTTGCCTGCTCGAGGACTTATTTATTTGTTTGTTTGTTAAGCAAGTGGGTACACTGGTCTCAGGCACAATTTTCAGGCATGATCAAGGCCAACAAGATGGATCATGGCATATAACAGTGAACAATAAAAACCCAGCTTAGGCACTTATTTCTTTCTCTTGCCAGTTAGCTTTGGTTCCATATATATGCAGGCTGCACCCTTGTGTATGAAAATGTAATTATCTGTGCAACACCAGGCTGTGCATTAGGGAAAGAATAAGGTGCTTCTGGGAGTCCCAGGTTTCCAATTGCCTTAGTGGTGCAGCTGGTAGTGCAACCAGAATAGTATTCTGGGTGGCCTAGGTTGAAATCCCAGCTAAGGCAAGTGCATCTTTTTCTCTTTCATCTGTTTGGGTTTCATATATGAGCACACCACTCCCTTGTGTAGGAATACGTAAAAACACATACTTGACAACCGATGAACAGCATGGACTGAAACAGTTAATTACCCACTTAGGATGCATACCAGCCAACAATCAATAACTACAGGAGTATCAGTACAAAGACATGATTATCATAGCAAGGTTAGGAGAGTGACTCCGGACAATAAATAAAACAATGTACACACTGAACAGAAAATGCAACAAAGTCTCCAACTGAGTGTTAACAGAATGGACCAAGTACACTCTCTGATTCATGTATCAGGGGGCGCATTTGCAGGCAGAACTTGCTACTTTTAAAGCGTGATTTGAAAAGTGAGTTTGAGTTATGAAAGTAGTGGGAAATTGGCAAGCTGTTCCAGAGCCTGGGGCAGCTATGGAGAAGGCTTTTTGGTCCATACATGTGGCAACCTGGGGAGGTTCTAGGAGAAGGTGAGGAGAGGACCTGAGGCTACAGGAGCCAGGCTTAAGCTTGAAGAGGACTGACAGTGGGGAGAACTCTCTCTCAAAGGGATTTGTCAATTAGGCTGCCTAGTAGGTATTCCAGATTGGCTTTCAGGGAGTGTCTGCCAAGATTCTGGCAGAGCGAGCAATGATGATTGGTGTAAGGGGCCAATGAAGCAAACCTACATATGCTGTTGCAAGTTGAGTCTGAAGAAGTTGCAAAAATAAATTTGGGTGTAAATAGGGGAGCAGTAGTTTAGAAGGGGGAGTAGCGTACACTGGTCTATGGCAAACTGCATTTCAGGGGTAATAAGGTTCTTTATCCTGAAACAGACACACAGTTGTTGATTCACATGCTTAACTGTGAGCCCTATGTGATCTAAAAAGGTCAGGAACAGGTCATGTATGATCCCTAGGTTTTATAGGCAGTTACTTGTACCAGAGGCATCCTGTTTGGGGTCTGAATATTCAAGGGGTAGGAGGGGACAGTGTCCACTGGCGATTTGGTGAGCCTAGGTTTGGACAGCATCACTTTTGTTTTCTTGGGTTTGACTAGAAATCTATTTGAGACAAACCACCTCTGTGTGACATTAAACTCCTCTGTGAGGGTAGTGGTTAGTTCAACGGGAGTCTTTGCACTGTGAAAGAGGATCAGGTCATCTGCATACATAGGCATGGGGCAACCCTTACAATCCATAGGGATATAGTTCACAAACAGATAGAGCGAAATTGGTCCAGTATAGATCCTTGACGGACCCCACTGTTGATACCCAGAGTGTTGAAGGTGGCCCCCCAGTGTAGACCACCTGGGTTCTCTCTGTGAAATAGTTGCAACATCAGGATTTGGTCATTGCAAAGAGCTCATAGGGATGTACTTTGTGTAGTAGGATGCTATGGTCCACTAGATCAAAGGCCTTTGATAGATCCACAAAAATGGCACCAGTTAATTTACCTTCATTCATGCCTTTGATAGCATGGTCAGTGAGGTGCGCCAAGGCAGTGATTGTGTTGTGGCCCATTCTGAAACCATGCTGGTGGGTAGAGTGCAGATTTTACCTTAACACATGCTCAGGAATTTGTTGGGAAACAATTTTTTCAAGATCTTGATTAGATGGGAGAGGATGAAAACTAGTCAGTGGTTGTCGAGAAAGGTAGGGTCACAAGATTTAAATACAGGAATGACCCTGGCCTGTTTCCATAATACTGGAACAGCTGAGGAGGTTAGTGATAGTTTAAAGATGGTGTTAAGGGGTTTAGCTACGTGACTGGCTGCTAACATAAGGGACCTCAAGGCAAGACTATCGCTGCTGATACTACCCATGTTGGGGAGAGTCTTAAGGATGCAACAGATCTCATTGGGGAGGTGGCCTTAAAGTGAAAGGGAGGAATTCCAAGGTCATCAGTATCCCAGCTGTTGTGAGCCAAGGAAGAATCCATGGATGAGAGCTTGCCCAGGTAGTCAGACAGGTTAGTGAATTTAGTGGTAAGGACCTCTACGATATGGTGGGGGTCAGTTATGGTCCCAGCTTTGGTACATAATTCAGAGGGATTTTGTTTAGTACTGGGTTTGATAGGTATGTTCACTGATAACCAGAACTTTTTGGGATCACCCAAGTTTCTGACCTGAAGATTGTTAAGGTAGTCAGCCTTAAGGGTTTTTTATCTCCTGTTTACAAATGTTATGTAGCCTTCAGTAATTGTTCCAGGAAGAGGGAGACAAGGTGGAGTTGTATAAAGCCCACAGGGCATTTCTCGCATTAATTTTTCTGAGTAGCTCTTTGGATAGCCATCTAGAGTTCATACCTCTTACTCTTCGGATGGGGATGGGGAAATGCTTGTCCTGGTTGGAGGAGAGGGCAGCAGTGAAGAAGCCCAGGGTTGAGTTTACATCACACAGAGTGTGGAGGACTGACTAGTCAACAGTTCTACTGTATGAGAGCAGTTGGAATATGTCACATTTAAAGAAGTCTCTAAAAGACAGAATTGTGGGAAGAAGGCGATGATGTGTACAGGACCAGATGCAGAAAGTATGAGAGTGGTAACTGATGGAGTCTGACAGGACTCCTGCCTAGAGAACCCTATCCTCCCAGTTTGTGAGGATCCAATCCAGAAGAGAGTGATTCAGGGACTTATGACTAAGGCGAGTGTGTGTGGAGATAAGTTGTGAGAGACAGAGTTGCTTCAGAAGTTCAGTGCACTCAAGCTGGGTGCCTTGCAGTCAAAGTTGAAGTCCCCTAACATAATGAGCTCACTCGTGGGGGAGCAGTGACCAATGCCATGGATTAGTTGGGTGAAGTCAGATAGACCACCTTTGAACAAATTGTGGAAGCAGCCAATATATCATTTCTTGGCTGAACTTAGAGTAAGTTTGGTGATAAGCTATTCACAATATCGTAAGTGGCACTGCTAGAAAGTAGGGTTTCTCTTAGTGCTTCCAAAAAGTATAATTAGACTCCAACTCCTTTTTTTACCCCATCATGTTAAAGCCCTTAATGTGGCAGCTGGAGTCAGGGATGGAGGGCTTTAACCATGTTTCTGTGACTTAAATAACATCTGGATTATAGAGGGAGACCCAAGCTTACACCTCAAAGACCTTAGAGAGGAGATCGCAGACACTGAGGTTCACAATCTTTAGCCCATTTCTGTTTGTCCACAGGGGATCATAGTGGGGGAGGGAGGAGAGTACGTCTGGATTGTTTTCAGTGTCCTCAGTCAGTCATATTAGTGATTAGGGAATCAGGGCGTATACAATGCCAGTTGGGGGGTTGGGTGCACCCACAAATGCTCCAGGAGGATATATAAAAACCTAGAAGATTACCCTGTCTCTTTTCCAGGAGTACAAGATAGAGTAGAGGATCAGTGTAAGAGTCATGACTGGGTGAGAGGGGCACAGCCACAATGTGATTGTTCATAAAGTGCTATAGGGCAGCTTGGTCAAGCAATAGTGCATAAGCGCAGGACCCTGACAGCATAAAGAGACCTATTATGAGGGAGTACATAATCAACATCAGTTCCTAGTAGATTCATTGTGAGAGAGAAGGAAACCCATTAAAAGGAACAGAATGTGGCTGCATGGGTCTAGAATCAGCTGGGTCTGGTAGGGGCTCAGTAGGATCCAAAAGGGGACCCAAGATATTGAGACTACCCAAAATATGGTGTCACTGAGTACAGTGGGCCCAACACAAATACCAGCTGGAAACCAGGATATTGGGCACACCAGATAGGGAATCACAGAGGTATGCAGTGGGCCAAGTACAAATACTAACTGGGAACCAAGATATTGGACCACCCAGATAGGGAGTCATAGCATTATTCAGTGGTCCTAACTCAAATACCAACTGGAGGCCAATATATTGGGATCACCCAGATAGGATGTGTTAAGTGTAGAGAACAGCTAAAGGTAGAGGATGGTGTAGGATGTTTAAGTAGCAGCACAAGTAAACTTCTCAGCAGACAAACCATAAGACAAATATAAGTAACTACCTCATAAGTATGTACCATACTTAGTTGACACCTGAACACTCAAAGAGTCTATTACAGCCCATATTTGATAACCACAGAGCCTAACCTACAGAGTAATGTGAAGTATATAACATAAATCTATAGCTTCAGTGAGGAAACCTACACTAGTGATACTACAGGTGTAGTTTGTCCATTGAGGGATAGTCCGAGTAATAAACAACTCAGTTATGGGGGCAGAATCTCCTGCCAACTGTCACCCCACACTGATGCCCACAGTGTGACACCCTTTGCTCTGTAGCCCTTTGTACTTTGGAACACAGTGAGGAGGACCGCTAAGGATGCAGTGCTAAAGATGAAAGAAGTTGACATGCCCATCAATGGAGAGAGTGCCACCTGACTGGTGGATTTTGAAACTGAAGGAGATGCATGGTCCAGGTGACCTTTCAATTCTGCAGTTCTACAGTCCTACAGTTAGGCTGGTCATGAAGAAGCAACATCCACTGGAGGAAGGGGAACATCAGATGACCCTTATGACCCATTCACCTGCAGCAGTCTGGTTTGGTATTGGAAGTGACTCTAAGATGTGTGGACCACCTCTTACAACAGTTTGAGCTTCAAGCTTCTTTTGTTGACTCTGTTCAACCACTGAGAGAGCCACCTGAATGATGGATTTTGAAAGCGGGAGGAGGTGCAATATCCGGGGGACCTCCTGGTTCTGGAGTTCTACAGTCAGGCTGGCCATTATGGTGGCAAAGTCTGTTGGGGGGAAGCTCAGCTGCTTCTCACAATCCTTTTCCTCTGCAGCAGTCTGGTTTGGATTGAAAGTGGCTCTGAGACACGTGGGCCACATCTTACAATATTCTGACCTTGACATTACTTTTGTCGACTCTGCCCACCAACGGAATGAGTCGTTCTATTGGTGAATTGTGAAAGTAGGAGGAGGTGCACGGTCCATGGGACCTCCCAGTCAAGCTAGTCCAGCAGCGGACAATTATGGGTAGACCATCCACAGGGGAGAACGAACCTTTACAACTTGTTGTAGTGCTGAAGCCAAAGACATTGCCTGACATTTTCTAACAGTTTGTGATGTATCTCTAGAGAAATAGCTTGCCTTCCTGCAGTACCACTGTGGGTCAAAGAGCGAATCTCTTTAAACATATTGCAAAATATCCAAAAATATCTGAGCGTATCTATGGCTGCGACTATACAATGATCCAAGGGCAGCAGAGTAACTTTGTCTGCACACCATTATGTGATGTTTCCATAGTCACTGAAAGGGAGCAGGAAGTGGGAGATCACCTACTTCCTCATGAGAACACTGCAACAGTGTTTAGACATGTGTGGAGAATGTTGAGTTTGGACCCTAGGGTCCTACAGTTTTTAAAATGTGATCCACGTGCTTACCGTATGCACATGATACATCAAGCCAGCTTCTTAGATATTTGAATATGTTGACTTGCACAATAGCATTATTATCTGATGTTATGATTACAACTGGATCAGCTGAATGAATTAGCAAGTTCTAGAATCCAAACACCATAAACATAGTTTTAGTTGCATTGGTGATAAGATTGTTGTTGATGAACCAGGAAGAGATTGGGTTGAAATCAGACTGGAGTACTGAATTAAACTTGGACATTACTATTCCACTGTACTAGTAATATGATGCCCTCTGCATGTATACATACATAATAACTACTGCTGCATGTTGGGAGGTGAATAACAAAAATGGAGAACTGCAGATGGTCAAGAACTGAGCCTTGAGGAACTCCAATATTTAAGAGAGCACAGTCCAGACTGATGTCTTGTATAGACATTAGCTGGGTTTGCTTATTCAGGTAGTCTTTGAAACATCTAATGACTGGTTGGCTGAGACTTAGGGCCTTGAGCTTGAGCAAGAATATCCACCAATCAAAGGCCTTTGAGACGTCCAGAAAGGTGGCCCCAATGATTAGACTATTATCCATGGCTATCTGGCGCTCACTGGTGACTGAGAAATGCAGATGTGGTAGAATGCCCCTTCCTGAAGCCAGATCGCATGGGAAAGAGCAGATTGAGCAGATTTAGATGCTCAGTTAGCTGTGAATGAACACACTTTTCAAGAAACTTGGAGAAGGAAAGAAGGACTGAAATGCATCTGTATTGATTCAGATCATGTTTAACCCCTATTTTGTGGTTGGACATAACTCAGGCCCATTCCAGGCAGTAGGCATATCACCAGAGGGGAGGCAGAAGTTAAACAGCATGGTAACTGAGACAATATGATGGACTGCAAGGCAATGAAGCTTCAGGTCAAGGGTGTCAGCATCAGCACACTTGTTTGGGTTGAGGCATCTTAGTGCCTTGTGACCTCTGATGTAGTGATTTGTTGGCAGTTAAAGTTTAGCAGATCATGAGGGTCAGGCTGTGGGCTGCTTGAAGTGAGAACAACCACAAGTGAGACCAAGGAGTTGTGGAGCTTGGTGGTGATGCTGAGGTTAGTGAAGTGAGCATTAAAAGTATTTACACTGTCTGGATAAGAGGTGACAAGGCATCCAGAGGGGTTCTGAATTAATCAATTTGGTATTGAAGATCCATGTCAAATAGGCATTTAACAGCTGACCAAAATTTGCTGTAACAATGTTTGTTTTTTCTCAGTAGTTGTGTTGGTAATCCACTTTAGCTTTAGCTACTGCTTATTTACTTAGATTCTAAAGTTTTCTATAGTACAACACTGTGTAATGGTAAGGTATCCAATCTTTCTAAATCTGGCTAAGCATCATCCCTTTGAGAGAATAATTCAATAACCTCCTTAGAGATCCAGAGGTAATGGTGTCCTTTCACCATATATGTTCTGACCATTGCATGTTTGTTACAGACACTAAGAAATTCACTGGCAAAAAATTCAAAGGCATGAACTACTGAGGGAATACAGCTGATACAGTCACAATTATGGTGGTGACGTCTGCATAGAAGTCCTCCACTATGCAATGCCTGCACAACCAAGTTGTGGTGAGTTTTGAACTGAATTGTTTTTGCTACAAATTTTCCAGACTCAGAAAGTACAGCAGACATTGGGATTCTATCATGGTGGTAAACAAGAATCAAGCCTAGAAGGTTGTGGTAGTTGGTGGCATGGTTGAGTCCACTGGACAGTGTTATAATTTGGAAGGGGTTTAAGTTGGAAAGTGCAAGTTTGCATTTGGATGAGTTCTTTCCCAAACGGTTGAGGTTAAGACACCAAGTAGGAATATCTCAAGGTTGTACCTACTAATAGTAGAATCAAGTGCACCTACAGTATAATGGTATCAAAGTTATGAGGCCCCTTCGGTGGTCTATAAATAGGGCCTACTGGAACAGCCTTGGTAGTGTTAATGTGGACTTCTTGTAGAGTGCGTCCATATTTTATTTTATATATTCTACTATAAAACTGTCCATGATATAAAGAGCAGCAACCTCTCTGTGGTTGTTTCTATTGTGCCTGTACACAGAGTATCTTTATATATACAGTAGATACATGAATCAGAGTATCTGGATGTAAGTCATGTTTCTGACAGTACAATGATATTAGGCTTGTGGATAGTGACCAAGGCTCTCAACTATTGAGAGTATCCAACAGATTGGAAGATTGCTAAAGTTATACCCATATTTAAAGCAGGTTTAAAAGAAGATATAGGAAATTATACACCTATTGCATTGTTGCCTCATTTCCAAAATTTTCAAAAAACTAATTTCAAATCAACTTAAAAATATTTGGAGGGGAACAATAGGCTAAATAGTTTCCAATCAGGGTTCTGTTCAAAAGACAGTACCCAGACTGCATTACTAAAGGTGGTGAGTGATCTGCAACTGGGCCTGGACAGGAGGATGATGGTCGGGCAGTGTTTATAGACCTGTCAAAGGCATTTGATACCATACCCTGAACCTTCTGTCTAGGCTCAGGGAATTGGGTCTTACGGGAATGGCTATAAAATGGTTTTCATCCTACTTAGAGGACAGGAAACAGCTTGATGATCTGGGCCTGTACAGGTCTCTACCATTTGTTGTAAAGTCTGGCGTCCCTCAGGGCTCCATTTTGGGGACCCTGCTTTTTAATGTCTATGTCAGTGACTTGTGTTTCACTGATGGGGACAACAAATTTCATTTATACACGGACGATACAGTGATTTATATTGAGGGGCCTACTGTTGAATATATTCAGGACAGGTTACAATTAGCATTCACACAAATTGAAACATATTTAAGGATCATTTATTGAAATTGAATACCAAAAAAACACAAATTATACTATTTAATAGAAAGTTAAATAGGGAAGATGGACTCACCATGTGTGTTCAAACTAAGAATGAAGTAGATATTGAGCAGGTCACACAGTACAGGTATCTAGGTATGTGGTTGGATTGTTCTTTGAGATGGGAGGTCCATATTGATATGGTTATCAAACACATTAATAAAAAACTTGGAGCATTAAATTGTATAAGGGGATATATAACATCAAAAACAGGATTAACAATAGTTAACACAATGATTATCCCGGTCTTAGATTACAGGGATATTCTGTATGCTATAACAGTAAAATCATGTTTAGATAGAATAGACATAGTTTTCAATAGATTCGCTTGATTTGTGCTGGATGTACCATACAGTACCCAGCATTGTGATTTATTCTGCATGTTGAACTGGGCCAGACCACAGTCTAGGAGAGATTTGCATATGTCTCAGTGTATGTTAAAGATATATAAGGAAGAGGTACCAAAGTACATTCTAGACCTATTTAAAATTAGACCTATTAAATCGTGTCTATGATCAGCACAAGGTATTGAGTATCAGGCCGTGGCCTGTAATCTTGAAGTAGGGAGGTTATTAATTTTACAGAGGAGGGTAACTGTATGGAACTTATTGCCAGTAGAACTAAGGGGTATTAATCTTAAGATAACAAAGGAGAACCTAAAAAAATGGCTCACATCACAGGGTCAGAAATCTTTATCATGCTGTTTAGTAAAGAATATTTAGGATTACTGTTTGTTAGATGTGGATTTTTGTCCTTGTTTAGTTCTAATATCTCATGTGTATTTTTTTTTATCATTTTATATTATATTTAAAATGTATAAAATATTGTGATGTATGTATGGAAACTGTATGAATGTTTTGGGGACCTCATTGTAAGTGAGCAT
Organism: Neoceratodus forsteri; assembly: GCA_016271365.2. NCBI lineage: Eukaryota > Metazoa > Chordata > Ceratodontiformes > Ceratodontidae > Neoceratodus > Neoceratodus forsteri. The sequence continues at coordinate 746,075,790 of CM057449.1, forward strand.
CGCTCAGTTGAGTCACTCCTTTTCATTGTTTATGAATAAAAGTATACTACTACTGCTACTACTACTGTTCAGGTACCAGATTCCTGTTGTTAATGTGGAATTTGTCTACATTACCAATGTATGCTTTATCTCTCAATCTGTACCCAAATAACTATAATAGCTTGTGAATGCCAAACCTTTAACACTCACATTGTAACAAAGAAATAACTGCATGTATCTACCAAAACTGTAACCGCAATGATGTAAAAGCTGTAACTGCAATGAAATAACTAAATGTTGTACTGTATTTGTCCTCTTTGTGACGAGGTACCTTTGGAAACGAGCCTCTGTCTCAAAGGTTGTAAACTGATGTATAAATAAATAAATAGCGTCAGACCTTTGCACATAGAAGGGATGGTACACCCAGTTGGGGGCAACATGGGGTGCATCTGAGAAGGCAGGTTATGGTTAGGGTTCCTCTTAATGTCACCACACAGTAGGAGAAAAAAGACCAAGATAAATTTGTGGGGCTTCGCACTAAACAACATTTGCAGCACTTGCTTACTGCTAAATAGGAGAATACAGTTCTTGTCTAGCAAAACAATATCAGATATCCAGCCTAAAATGACCTAGAAACATCTGTAGGGGTGGTGCAGTACCAATTTTGTTTTTTTTGGGGGGGAGGGTGAAGCACTGGTTGAAATAGTGAAATGTGATCCCAGGGCAATGTGACAATACTTGGGTAAGGTGTTTCAGGTTTTCTGAGGTGACTGTATGCAGTGAGAACTGGAATCAAGGGATTGGAAAGGCAAGGCAACAATAGCAACATATTTTAGCAGCAGGCATCAGGATATTTAGGAAGTTAACATACACTATGCAAATAAAAGTGACATGACAATTCCTAACAGAGGTATATTATTATCACAACATAACAAAACCACTAGATTTAGATACAACGGGCCCGATTCTGAAAGAGGGCTTAGATTGGCACAAGCTGCATCAAACAGCAGTGTGCATCAAAGCTCATTGCACTAGGGATCCTGCACCAGATTCTGGTACAGGAGGGGTCCCGGTGCCTAAGTCCCACACTTATGGCAGCCCCTTCCATGCAGCAAACACCTGGTGCATGGTAAGGGTCTGCCGCAGGCTCCTTGTGGAAAATGCAAGTGGCCCCCCTTCTCCCCGATCCCTGATTGGTGCTGTAATGAAGACAAATACCCTTTTCCCTGGTAGTCTAGTTCTCCCCTAATCCCAATCAGTGTTGTAATAAATAAAAAAAAAAAAATTTCACTGGTAGTCTAGTGACCCCCTCCCCAATCTCCGATGTCACCCCTTGTAAAAATATTTCATAAGATCCCCATTCATTGGTGCTCTAGTGCCCTCCCCAATCCATGATGTCGGCAGTTAATATAAAACTAAGTGAAGCCCCATCATTAGTGGACTAGTGTCCCCCCGATCCCCAATATCACCAGTTGTAAATACATTTCATAAGATTCCCATTCCTTGGTGGACTAGTGGCCCCCACCCTACCTAACCACCTCTGCAGGTATTGTGAACCCCCCATCTCCCCATCCCTATTCACAACCAGCATCCGGCACAACTCACCTCTCACCTTCACAGCCGGGCACTGACTGAACTGTCATGGAGTGCATACTGTACAGGATATATGCTCATTAAATGATTGTCTGTCAATGAGTGTGTACACTGTACAGTATGTGGTCCATGACAGTGCAGTCAGTGCCTGGCTGCGGAGGTGAGAAGCAGGCTGTGCCGGGGCTGGTTGTGTATCAGGATGGGGGAGAGCACAGGGGGGCTGGCAATACCTGCAGGGGGTGGGAGCCACTAGTCCACCAGGGAACGGGGATTTTGTTCAATATTTTTACAATGGGTGACATTGGGGATCAAGGGGGCACTAGTCCACCAGGGAATGGGGATTGTATGAAATTTATTTACAACCGGTGTCTTTGGGGATCAAAGGGCACTAGTCTGTCAATGATGGTGGCTTCAGTTTATTTTATATTAACTGCTGATATCAGGGATGGGGGTCACTAGACCACCAGGGATATGTGATTTACATGATGGGGGATCAGGGACTGGGGGGGGGGTGAGACCATGGCACTTTGGGGCACTGAGCTGAACTCTCCCGGAGTTGGTCTAAAGGTACTTAGAATTTTTCCCTCTGGGAGTGTTTTGAGAATCCAATATTGGGGAATGTGGCAGCATGCTTCTGCCTTATGCTCCCTTGCACCATGCTACAGCCCAGTATGTGGTACACAGGTGGTGCAAGCCCAATGTGGGGAAGGCAGCCTGTGGTTCACACAGGCTGCCTTTGTGAATAGCTCAGGGGGCAGTTTTTGATTCTAGGTACCACTTGCACCTTTTATGTTTGGCACAGACACCTTGCATCAATCTCAGGGCTTTGAGAACTGAGCCCAGGATATCCCTTAGACCATGCAGAGCACTAACAGTAATGCAAGTGGTAGGCAGGAAGTCACCCAGAGTTGTTATAGTCACACCAAGCATAGCAAATAACTGAGACATAAAAGCACTGCAGATCCAACAAAAGAAAAAGTCAGCAAATGACGAGGTAAGGTCAGAAATAAAATACTTAAATCAAGACACAAAACAGAAGGATTACAATTTTAACCACGTTATGTGAAGCATTTGATTAAGCATGTAGGAAACTCGGGCCAGCAACAGTATAATTTAACAAAAGACAAAGGTCAGCCTGCTAAAATAAACACATACTGTACATTGGGATTAAAGCACCATACAGGCACCATTAAAATACTCTTTTGGATCAAGATTCCAAGCAGATGCAATATTGCTTTGGACACTTTGTGAAGAACAGGAATAAATTGAAGTGCTGCAAGAGCCACAGTGACAGTCACACATTGTACAAGTCAGATTAAAGGTGATTTGGCAGCTTCAAATCACACACTTGCTAGAAATGTTAAAAATTGACATCCACCAGCAGTTCAGAAAGGAATTTGTTTTATAGAGTGCATGTCACACAAACTGAACTCCCACAATGCTGTGCAATCCAGGAGACAAAGGATAGAGAACATTGATGCCATTTTCAGCACACAAGAAGATTCAGTGAGCACACAGACAGAATAGAGAGATTGCAGAGAGAGAGGTTAAATAGAGATTAAGTAGAGGCCAGTTAATTGATTTACTCAGTGAAACACAGTAAGCAAATGGAATTTGTAGGATTTACACCTGGATCTTCATGTTCACAGCAGTCTGATGACTAGAAGAAACTTCAGTGAGCACAAAGATATGACAGAGAGATTAGAGAGAAAGGTTAAGTAGAGGCCAGTTAATTGACTTAATCAATGAAACACAGTAAGCAAGTGGCACTTGTAGGATTCAAATCTAGGTCTCCATATTCCCAGGTGTGGCACTATGACGACTAGGGGAAAGGGTCTTAATAATTAGAGTTTAAATTATTTCTGTAAAATATTACATTTTTACTAAATCTTTATCTTGGTTTCTTGCTGGTGTGCTGTCTTTGAAGGAGCACCGATACTGCGGTGTGTGCTATTAATTTTGTTTCCTGGGGTAAAGCCTGCCCTGTAGTGTATATCCAGTTAGTCTTTAACTTTTGGTGGGCAGAAAAACAGCAGTCCACACAAAACAGGTTGTAGGTGAGTTCCCTATCTGTAAAGTCATCCACTCTTAATGTAAAGGGCTGGAGAAGCTCAGTAACCCAGAGCATGCACAAGAAAAAACAGCACCAATTCAAATGTCCAAATGCCATTTTATTCAAGGTCTTGACACACCGTGATCTCCTGACCACGCCTAATGTTTCGCCCTAGGTGGGCTTCTTCAGGAGCAAGGATCTGGTTTTCTATATTTTTTCACTCAGTCCATTACAAAATGCTTAGTATAGCAGCCATCCTGTGTAAACAAGATTTCACTTGTTTCAAAATGTCTTTCATTATGGTTAGAAGTGCCTCTGCTATGTTGCCCTTAGCAAAGCAGAGTGTATTTGACAGTAACCATAGTGAACTATAGTCCTTTCCTGCTGTTTTTTTCTTGTGCATGCTGTGGACAAAAACACAGCGCACAATCAAAAGCACAGTCAGTAGCAAGTCTGATTTTATTTTTTGTTTGTGTACAAAAACAGTGCCATGTATATGGTAGTCAAATGTTTGTTTCAAGGAGGGGGCAGCATTAAACCAGCAAGTCTATTAACCAGGTACTGTAGGTCTTACTTTGTGTGAACAAAGCCAGTCCTACAGGTACAATAGCAGTCTGTGTATATATATGTGTGTGTGTGTGTGTGGGGGGGTCATACAACTTGAGCAAGCAATTGGGTTGTATATAAAAATCTAAAGAATGGAAGCACAAGAAGTTAGACAAAGGTCAGGATTAAAGACAGTAGGTGAAAAGCCAGTCTACTGCTATTTCCCCCACCATTAGAAGGCATAAAAACCAGACACTGAGGATATATACATGTCCAATAGCTGACATTCTGTGCTACACCATGCTACATGACACAGTTTTCCTGTAGCTGATATGTGTCGCAAAATTGCCATTTTAGAAAAGCTTTAAAAATAGATTTTATTTCTCACAGTATGTTTATTCATCATGACACAGGTTTGCAAGGAGAAGAAAGATTACTCTTAGAAGTATATTTGTTCATTGTTCTTTACAAGAATACTGTAGTTATCGTAGTTATTTCTGAATGTCAACAGCATCTAAACCACTGACAAATACTCATTTATATGCAGTTGGCATTCACTAGCAACTGCAGTTGGTGTTTTATTCTAAACAAGTGAAGAAAACATAAAAAATAAACATGCTTCCACTTGAAAATCTAAATCAATATGAATCTAAAAATATAAGGAGTGAAATTAACTTTTTTTCTGCAAACTCTGTGTATTTGTTGTGACAAGTATCAGCTACATGTAAACCCTGGTGTGTGGTATAGTTTAGAAAATGGGTTAGGAAAATCCTGAAACCTGATTGGCTGACAGCATTCCAAAGCCAGGTGTTTTTATCACCCAACGAAGCCTTCTAAAAAAAGAGCCGGCACTGCTCCTGCATAAGAACTATTTTACATATAAAACTTTTTCATTAAATGTTTAAAAATCCTTTTGTTATGTTCACTTGCAAAGCATACAAACATATTAGTATCAGTCTGAACTGTGAGAGGGCCTTTGGGAGCGTGTTTCTCTTCCACCTATCACAGTTTCAGAATACTGAATCTCTTCTCTAATTCTGCCCGCACTCTGCCTCTCTCCTTCTTTTCCTTTTGAAATCCTTGCTCTATCACAAGAGTGGAAAATGCATGGGTAGAGATTCAGTCTGTTCAACTCCTAATTCCTGCTTGATACCTCACCCCAGCTTTTCTTTCCACATATGTGCTACTATTTACTTTGTTCATATGTGCTGCTGTTTAGTGCTTTGTTTCTCATGGAATGGTAGAGGTGTTGCATAACCCATGTCATCTGCATACCCATGATGAAGTGCTAACAACTTGTGGAATTAATGTATTTTCATAACATGGTAAAAAGTAAGTAAAACATGTTCTAACATATGCCTCCACTTACTGACCAGTTTAAGTGAGGAGCTGTGTTACTGTGATTACCTGTGTTTTGAACACTAAAATTGTTTGTTTATTTATTTAATTAATTATTAACCAGGTAAGGTGTGCTAGACAAACATTTGCCTATTTTCAGACATGACTTGAGAGAATATAGTCCAATAAGCAGTGCAGTGCTTGACAATAACAAGATGAAACATAAGAATAATATTATAAAAGGTAAATCACAATGGTATAAAGCAGGTGTACATTTAACATAACAGATATTAAAGTGACAAGTTCAAGGGAGTACTCATACATAAGCAAAAAAGTTTATCTGAATTCAAGGCTAGGAGCAGGTACTTATAGCCAATTGTGATAAATAGGAGTGATACTCATTCCGAAAATTGTGGGTAAGAGGACAGTGTCTGATGCCGGCTGGTTTGGTGTTCCATAATTTAGGGGCAGAGGCCATGAAAGTTATCTCTCCTATTTTGGTCCTTGTCCTAGGTTTGATTAGGAGGTCAAAGTCAGAAGATCTGAGTGTGTAGCCATTTCTGTAGGGCAACAGAAGGGAGGCAAGCGATAGTGGCACCCGATTCAGAATTGCACTGTATGTGATGCCTCCCAGGGAGAGATTTCACACAGCAAAGGGAGGAAGCCAACATAGCTTCAAATACAAAGTGCAATGATGGGCTAGTCAATTACAAGCAAGGGCAAAATGAGAGACATTATTATATGCCACAACCCATCTGTGTAATATCGAGTTGGAGACATTTGGAAAGACGGGCATTTTGGTCATTGCAACAAAACTTAACAAGGCTTAGCACACATAGCCTTATCCTTAGAATCAAGCTGATTATGTTCACTTGCAAAGCAGATCAATAAATTGTCAGTCTGAACTATGAAAGGACATTTATAGATGTACCCCTTCTTCACCTATCACAGCATCAGAATACTGAACTTCCTCCCCAATTTTGCCCACTCTCTGCCTTTTTTCTTCATTTTCCTTTTGAAGTACATGCTCAGCCACAAGGTTATGAGTGATTCTCTTCATTTTCCAATCATGACAATTTCACTGTTATAACTTGTATTATTAATTTGCTCATTTTAACTGCTGTGTTTCCTATGCCTAACAACTAAACAGCAAATGCAAGCAAGCAGACATTTGGGGTCTGATTCTCAAAGCCCCTAAAATGACGCAAGGTGCCTGTGTCAAACATAAATAATGTAAGGGGCACCTTGTGTCAAACAATGTGCCCTGAGCAATTCTGAAAAGCAGCCTGGGTTAAATGGGTTCCATGCTAAAACAGCGATAGCAAAACTGCAAATGTCTAATCAGTGACTATTTAATGGTGAGTGCTAGAAATGACACCACACATTATGGTAACGTCAATATTAGCTACCGTGTGTTAACAGTGAGTGGTGGTGGACAGATGCCATGGCTTGGTTGGCTTCCCCCCCCCCACACCACCACAGACACACTGAACTGTGAACAATACCTTTTGCAAATGGTAAGTGACTCAGGCAGTAGGAAGCAAATAAATAGTAACAGCTTCGGCAAACAGGAGGAAAATCCAGAGCAAAATCCTAAGTAATTCAATTTACAAGATGCAGTGCTCTACAGGACCTTTAAACTCACTGTCTGAGCACTATTCTATGTGACTGGATTAGTGTCTTTGGAGAAAAATAACAAACAGACACCTCACTTACTTTTTTCTGCACAACTTCCTGGTTATTGCTCCCAGAATTTTTTATTAGGTTCCTCATACTCTCTTGTGTTTCCTTAGATTAATCCCCCCCCAACCCTACAAACCGTCAATCTGCTCCACGTTGGCTACTCTTGTTCTCTTCGACTGACCACCACCCACCTTTCACTCAGTTCACTCAAAATGTGATGAATATCTGATAGCACACCCAGGAGATATGAATCTTTAAAGTATGTACTGACTCTTGGCTCCTCTTGTGTACATACTACAACTGTCTCCTTGAATTGATGACCCTCCACCGTTCACTCAGCTCACAGCAAGAATCATAATTTTGCTCAATCGTAATTTTTGTAGACTCTCTGGCAGCCAACATCGCTATTTGTGTCACACAGCTATTACTGTGTGGTCACTAAAATTAAAATCGTGATTATTTAATTGCTATCTTTTAATCGCTATTATGCCTTCATGATTTTAATGGGATACTAGTCAAATGCAGGCTGTATAGAAACATAGAAACATAGATTTTGACAGCAGATAAGGACCGCTTGTCCCACCCAGTCTGCCCATTTCCCTATCTATTGTATAAGCTGCAGATCCTAGTTAAGTCAGTGTCAGTGGCTCAGTAGGTAGCACACTCGCCTCTGAGGCCAGGAGATCAGAGGGCTGTGGGTTCAGTTCCCACATCTGGCACTTGGGTTAATATCCCAGTACTGACACTGTAGTGCAGCATGAGAGGGGTGCAGCACTCCTGAGGTGCCGGCTTTCGGATGAGACGTTAAAACTGAGGTCCCATCTGCCTGGATTGGTGGTAGTTCAGGTGGATGTTAAAGATCCCATGGCACTTATCGAAAAGAGTAGGGGTAACTTTACTAGAATATACACATTCAAACAATACACATTAACATATGAAAAACAAGTCAAGAAACAGCAAACTCCAACAATCCTGAAAAAGTAGAAAAAGACAAAAACAAAAACAATTTATCACATATCCCCATACATACATATTCCTATTCCACAGATTAACAAATCAAGCACAAAAGGACTGGTTTTTCAAAAGCAATAAAAGAATTGAAAAGAAAAACACAAACCATACTAGACCTTTATACCTAATTATATACACCCTTCACCACTCTGATAACTATATACAATTCGCTTAATATATATATTATTATTTTTATCCTCCTCATTTATATTTAATAAAGTGCAGAAATCCCTCCACCAAAATCGTACTTTGCCAGAGTTATATAATTGACATTCTTCAGTATAAATTCTGTTCAGTACGTTGGTAACATAAACTCTAAACCCCTCCAAAGAGGGACGTTTCTGGTATAACACCCATTGGCATCTAGTATGCCATAAGCAAAAACGCAGACTAGCCAAGAATAAATGTAAAGTATTTTTCTCAAATCTACTCAGATGAGGGGGAAAATCCCCAATCACCAAGATATCATAGTTAATCTTAGCCAACCAAGGAAAGTCCCAAACCTGAGCCAAAAAACACCATAATTTAGTGGGAAAAGAGCAATGCAGAAAAAAGTGCTCCATCGTCTCTTCTAGATTTATGTATTCTGGATAGGGACAAAATCTTCCTCAATAGCTTTATGTTTGGCCGCACTTTCACGCTTAATTTTCCATACATTATAAGCTATAAATTCTCCCACATATAAGGGGAGTCTCTTTATTATTAAGTTGCTCTAACACATTTCTTGTGTTATCACTTGAGCAATTTTAAAATTTGGCTCTAAATGAAAAAATTGTGCCATAATTTCATCATACAAACTTTTGACTAACATCTTAATATCAACTCTTTAGACACTTTCCACTTATATAGTTTTTGGGCATGAGTTTAAAATAACCGGTACCCTCAATTTCAGAGACCACTTAGGTGCCTGAGGACCCCACCTACTAAGATATAACTTAAACAGATTCTTGAAAGCTAAACAATCTACCTCTGTAGAAGAACCCAAGCTCTTTTTTAAAGAAAAAGAAAAGAAAAGAGTAAAACAAAACACCACTGGATCCACCATCCCTAACCCCCCTTGTTTTCTATTTAAATAAGTACAACCCCTCTTTACCGGGTTCAATCTATTTCCCCATAGTAACTGAAAGCAGATGCTATATAGTTTTGTCTCAAATTGCAAAGGTAATGGGAAAATAACTGCCATGTACTGTATTCTTGGTAAAATAAATTGCTTTAGGATCTGGATTCGTTTCAGTTTCGAAAACTTAAACCTTTTCCAAAGTAACACTTTCCGTGCTATAGAGTCTAGAACCCCTGACCAATTAACCAATGGACAGTTCTGATTTGAAAACACTATCCCTAGTATTTTTAAAGGTTTTAGTGAAAACTCTACAGACTTAAATAAAAATAATTCTCTCTGATAATTGCCTAACAATAACCCTTTTGATTTATGTATATTTAATTTTGCATTGGCAACACTTGCATAAACAGAAAAGATTGAGAAAAAAGTTGGAAATTCCATATGGTTGGAAAAAAAAAGGCAAATATCATCTGCATATGCTTGAATGACACAGGGACTTGGTACCCCTGGCACCATTATCCCCTGCCACAAGGGGGGGGTGCAGACCCCCCTTATCAAGGGTTCTAACGAAAAATTATACAAAAGAGGGCTTAATGGACACCCCTGCCGAACTCCACACTTAATGTAAAATCCCTCCCCCAAACCTCCATTTAAGGCTTGGAAGACTTTTGCATTGTTATAGAAACCTCGCAGTAGAGTTATAATATTCTGAGGAATACCAAACCAGTCCAGAGTAGCAAATAAAAAACCCTGGTCCACCCTATCAAATGCTTTCTCCAGATCTAAAGACACAATGACCCCTGATCGTCCCTCAATCTGGACTTGTTCAATAATATCCCTGATTAAACATAAAACTGAATGAATTCTTCTGTTCGGAATCCCACAATGCTGAATAGGCATGAACAACTCCTCTGCCACCCCTTTCAGTCTATTATTTATCAAAGTAGCCAAGATTTTGTAATCTGTGTTTAACAAAGTTAAAGGCCTCCAATTTTTGAAATCCCCTCTATCACCTGCTTTAAAAATGTATATCTGACGTCCTTCCAAAAATGAGTTCAACAGTACCCCTCCAGTAAGGAAAAAATTAAACACCAAAACAAGACATTCCACTATGTCAGTCTGAAAAACCTTATAAAAACCGTTTGATAACCCATCCAGTCCTGGATCTACATTCAGTTTTAGGGATTTAATGACATCCTGGATTTCAGCTTTCGAAAAAGGCTGTTCTAATGTACCCCCACCTATCTTGTCTCTTTTATCCCCTAAAACTCTGCCTAGAAATTGACTGATCTGAAGAGACGATGGAGTAACTTTGGCTCTAAATCCTTAAAATGCTGCTTAATAATTACCTCTAGTGCATTGGTGGACCACACTTTGGTGTCTCCTTGATATAAGAATTCCAACGCTCCCTGATCTTTAGTCGTTTTGCATAACTCAAATGGGTCTCCAAAAACAGACTTTTTTAAATGATTCTGGACTAGAGCTTGAAGCGTTTTTGCTCTGTCATACTGTAGATTCCTCATTTGACCTTTAATTTCAGCTATTTGATCAGTAAAATTACCTCTAGAGGAATTAGCCCATGTCAAAACTTTTTGAAGCTGTTTTCTAAGTTTAAGATATTCAAAAAAAGCAGCGTTCTTCTTCTGGATCCCATGTTTTTTAAAGCAACATATACAATCGTTTTTAGTTTCTTGCCACCATATCCCTATATCCTGATACAAAAAGACCACTGACAACCTAGCTTCCAAAATACAACGAATGGAATTGATTACCACAATCTCATGTAAAATTGAGGCATTTAATTTCCACATAGTTCTATGTTTGAAAAAACTCAGATAAGCACCAACCTTAATAACTACCAAAGCATGATCTGAGAATTCCATAGGAATAATCTGTGGACTATGTATCTGGATTCTTTTAGAAGTAAATAAATAATCAATCAAAAAACTTTTCCCTTTTGTGAAAAAGTACCTGTTAAGCTACACTCCCTAGTATTAATACAATTTACTAAATCCGCTGTTTTTATAATATTAGCTAGACACACAGAGTCACAATAAATTTTCTTTCCAGAAACCAGCCTGTCTACACCATTGTTCCCCCTTAAATTACAATTAAAGTCCCCCAGAAAACCGGGATTGTTGTAATCAAAAATGGCCGAACATCAGTGAAACACTTAACTCTACCCGCTTTAGATTGAGGCCCATAAATATTAATGAATCTAATTCTGCTCTCATACCAGCATCCTTCTATAATTAATATTCTACCTGGACATACCTCAATCAATTTGTGTAGTTTAAAATTAAAAGAGTTAAAAAGAATCCCCACCCCATCAGCCCTCTCCTCCCCAAAGGACCAAAAAGGAGGTCCCCACGGCCAATCTTTAGCAAAAGTAAAAACTTGATTGCTAGCAAACATCCACGTCTCCTGTAAAAAACAAACAGAAATCCGTAAATCAAATATCAATTGGAAAACTGCTTGTCTTTTCTGAGATTTCAGAAGACTATGGGTATTGAAGGTAGCCCATGTAAAATCCATCCTACTAGCCTAACAAAAAACCAGACCCACTACTAAACATTCATTTTTTCCTTCTCTTCTTTTTTTTTCCTTTATAATCCTCCTTCTGTACTCTCCCACCCTCCTGCACAGAAACTTGGGAATCAGTACCAGCCATATCCATTTCTGAATCCCCCCATGACAGCTCCGCAAAGGGATTTTTCGATTCAATACTGTCTGGTTCTAGAGGCAAAAGATTTCTGGATGTTCTACTGGACCTCCTTAATGTTAAAGGGGCAACCGGGGGTTGTAATCCATTACCACTTGGCCTACCCTTTTCCTCTGGATTATCATCATAGCATACCGGTTGAAGTAAATTTGGAACTACCTTTCCTATATTCTGCTTATGAACCACAGTATCCACCTCCACTACCTCTTCCTTTAACTTAATTACATTCTGGGGGACAACCAGGTTTTTGACCTCTGGGGTCACCTCATGCTGAGAAACACCAGCCTCTTGTGCTTGTCGAATCAATAAATCAGAATCTCCACAAGACTGTTTATTTTGGGCCGCCCAGGGACAATCTTTGAAAGCATGATTCAGCTCTTCACATAAATCACATTTTAAAGCATTTGAACAAAACAAAGTGACATGGTCTACTTCACCACAATTGTCACACTTAGGCTGGTCACAAGCACTAGATAAATGTGTTCTAGACCCACACCTGTAGCAGGCCCTGGGCTGACCACTATAGAAACAGACCCCCCTATCTCTCCCCAACAAAAAGGAGTTAGGAATGTGTTCTACACCTGCAGCCGATTGCCTCAGTTTAACCTTAAACTTCCAACCCCCCGTCCAAAATAATTCTGAATCTAATATTGGATCGGGTTCACTCAACACTTCACATTTCTGGGATAGCCAAAACTTTATATCTTCTACATGAAACCCCTCGTTCCTAAACATGACTGTCACAAACTTAATTAAAGGTTTAGATAACGGAATAACAAAAAAAGGGGTCCACAAAGAGGAAAATTTTACCTGGTTATATCTTTCCCAAAAGAGGTCCAGTAAGGCTGGGGAACGGAAGCTGATATCATAGTTATCCTCCCCTGAAATGTTAATAAATGCAAAAACATCTCTAGGGGAAAACTTTAAGGAATCTTTAATCAAAGTTCTACCAACATAAAACCTATTTGGTTTTTCTTTTAAACCCTCTTTATATCTAATCCTGACAGCATTTCTCCTTGGGGCCGCTTCTCTCTTACTTTGACTAAATAGGCTAGACAATAGGGGTTTTTCAGGCTTGGCTCCATACCCCTCTACATGCTCAGAAATATCAGGATTAGGCCTCACTACATTAACACCAGGCACAGTAACATTTTGATGCACAGCCTCTGAATAAAGCTTCTCTTTCTGTAAAGTGACTCTATTAACACAAGCATGTGACCCATCTCCCCCCCAACCCCGGTTTCCATTCCGGAGTAGCAGACTGTAAACCCCAGGAATCATTCCAAGCAGAGCCTGGAGACCAAACCCCATGATCCATCTGTTTCCATCCTGCTGCTGATAAGGCCGCCTGTGGGGACCAAGATTTATCATGTTCACCCATTAAATCAGGAGTCTCAGAAAAAATAGTTTTAGGAAAATCCAAGTCCCTTGAATTAGGTCCCTGCAATGATTTCTTTTCAGGCTGGTGTGTAAAACAAAACTCAGTCACTCCTTCTTGCACTCCAGCGTCCTTTTGATATATTACTGGCGATGTTTTGGAGTCTTGAACCACCTTAGGGTTAAATACAAAGCCCGAATCCTTAGAGATAGGGATAGTGGGGAAAGCAAAAGTCTTATGCTTAGTACTTACAGGCCGCGAGAGAATAGCAGTAGATCCCATGCCCCTCGCTCCTGTCTCCTGCATCTCATTTGCTGAATATCCCGCTCTCTCCGTGTCTGTCATGTTTCTCCGAGTGCCAGTCGATTTCCCAGACTCTCGCTGCTCCTCCTGCAACTTTTCCTTAGCCATCACCGCTAAACTCCGTATCTGTGCTCCGCGCACCTTCACTTCCGCGTTGCCGGCTTCCCGACCCACCTCTGATGCCGGTTTTAAAAGAACCGCGTCCTTTACCTGCTCTCTCGTCAATAAGGGATCCTCCGTTACAGCAGTCTTCAAGGAACTCCCCGGGCAGTTGAAATCCGCTATCTCCACCGCTGCCGTTTGCCGAGAACTCTCACAAACATCAGAAGGAATACTCAAAACTGCATTTTGTGATGCTTTTCCATCTCCCTCCAGCTCCTCAGCGCCTACCAGCGCCCTTCCCGACTCCTCCACCGACTGAGCCATGGCTAACTCAGTCACAGCGCACCAACACCCATACTCCCCCCACAGGCTACTGAGACTCAGCAGCAGTAGGGGAATTCCCCCGGTATCCTGGCCAAATTTCCCTCATTCACTAAAAATACCACCAACAGCTTAATCTGGTTCAAAGTCAGTTGGCATTCATTTGTATCCCTCTCCCCCGGGTCGTGCCTGAAAATAGGCAGCAATTGTCTGGTGCACTTACCCGGTCAACAAAAAAAAAAAAACGAACCAGCAGCCTACTTCTTCCTACCCCCACCCCCTAGAATTACCTTATGACTGTCCCGTGCATGCTTGAATTCCACCACTGTTTTTGACTCCACAACCTCCTCCGGAAGGCCATTCGATGCATCCACAACCCTTTCTGTGAAAAAAATACTTCCTTAAATTACTTCTGAGCCGCCCCCTTCTATCTTCAAATTGTGCCCCCTTGTTCTTGCACACCTCTTTTTTTGAAAGATGCTACCCTCTTGGACTTTGTTGATTCCCTTGAGATACTTGAAAGTTTCTATCATGTCCCCCCTCTCTCTCCTTTCCTCGAGGCTATACATATTCAGCTCCTTAAGTCTCTCTTCATATGTCTTCGGTGCAGGCCCTGCACCATTTTAGTCCCTCATCTGGACAGCCTCCATCCTGTCTATATCCTTGCGGAGATTGGTCTCCAGAACTGCACGCAGTACTCCAGAAGGGGTCTCACCAACTGTCTGTACAGAGGGATAATAACTTCCTGTTTTCTGCTGGTGATGCCTCTCCCTATGCATCCAAGTATCCCCCCAGCCCTCTTTGCTGCCCTCTCACATTGTTTTCCCACCTTTAGATCATCTGATATGACTACCCCCAGGTCCCTTTCCATTTTTGTTCTTGTTAGTATCTCACCCCCCATTGTGTACTCTTTCCCTGGGGTTTTGTTTCCCAGGTGCATTACCTTGCACTTCTTAGCATTGAATCTAAGCTGCCATACATTTGACCATTCCTCTAACCTTGTCAGGTCCTTTCTCATCCTTTCCACCCCACCTTGTGCATCAACTCTGTTGCAGATCTTTGTGTCATCTGCAAAGAGACATATTTTTCCTTCCAGTCCCTCTGCAATATCGCTTATAAAGACATTGAAGAGGACCGGTCCTAATACTGAACCCTGTGGTACCCCACTAGTAACCCCCCTTTCTTCAGAGTGGACTCCATTTACTATTACTCTCTGTGTCCTATTCTCCAGCAAATTCTTTACCCAGGCTGTCATCTTGGGACCCACTCCCAGGATGGCTAACTTGTATATTAATCTTTTGTGTGGGACTGTGTCAAATGCCTTGCTAAAGTCTAGGTAGGCCATGTCCACAGCCCTCCTGATCTACTTTGGTCACCCAGTCAAAGAAATCTATCAGATTTGTCTGGCATGACCTTCCGCTATGAATCCATGCTGCCTTGGGTCCTGAGCCCTCTGGCCTCTAGATACTCAACAATTCTTTCCTTCAGAAGTGATTCCATCATTTTCCCTACCACTGAGGTTAAACTAACAGGTCTGTAGTTTTCTGCTTCTGCCTTGCTCCCACTTTTGTGAAGGGGAATCACATCTGCCCTTCTCCAGTCTTCTGGTACCACCCCATCCTCCCATGATTTGTTAAAGAGGGTAGTCAGTGGTGTCACTAGTTCTACCCTTAGTTCTTTTAGAATTCTGGGATGAATCCCATCAGGCCCCATTGCTTTGTCCACCTTCAGTTTTAAGAGTTCTTTCAGAACCCTTTCTTCTGTAAATGGGCTGGTATCAACTTCTGTATCCAGAGTGTTTCTACTGTTTGTTTTAGGTACCTCCCCCACTTCCTTTGTAAATACTGAGCAAAAATATTTGTTTAGTATCTCTGCCTTTCACAGTCACCCTCTGCCCACCCTCCCTCCTCTTTATTAAGCCTCACTAGCCCTCCCTTGGTCTTCCTTCACTCCCTGATGTACCTATAAAAGGTTTTATCCCCTTCTTAACAGAGTTGGCTATCTTTTCCTCGGTTTGGGCCTTTGCTGTTCTGACTGCCTTCCCAGCTTCCTTTTGCTTTAACTGATACAGTTCCCGTCCTGTTCCTTCTGTGATTCCTTGTACTTCCTGAATGCTTTCTTTTTCTTGAACCTTCACTGCCACTTCCTTTGAGAACCATAGTGGTTTCTTACATCGTTTCATTTTGTTAATTTGCTTCACACAAAGGCTTGTTACCTCTGTGATGGCAGTTTTTATTATTCCCCATTGTTCTTCCACCTCCTTCCTGCCCATTTGCTAGTGCATTCCTTAGGCACTCACCCATTTTGCAAAGTCAGCCCTCCTAAAGTCCAGTACTTTTGCCTTTGTATGACTTGACTCTATTGCTGTGTTTTTGTAAACCATACTGTTAGATGGTCGCTAGTTCCCAGATGGCTACCCACTTCTACATCTGTGATCCCTCTTCATCTCCATTTGAGAGAACAGGTCTAAGATTGCTCTCTCTCGGAGTGGGCTCCAATACTAGTTGTCTAAGGCATGCCCCTTGTAGGGCATCTAGAATAACCCCACTCTTTGAAGTGGCTGCTGCAACTGCATTCCAGTTAACGTCTGGCATATTCAGATCACCCATCAGCAATATCTCCCCTTTTTCTGTCATTCTAAGTATTCTTTCTATCATTTCCTTGTCCATTTCCTCCCCCTGAGAAGGGGGTCTGTATACAACCCCTGTGCGGATTGTGGTGCCATTGCCGGTCTCCAAATTTTCCCACAGCGCTTCTTCTCCTCCCTGTTTTCCCTTTTGTTCTGTTGCCTTGATTCCTTCCCTTATGTAAAGAGCTTCTCCTCCTCCTCTCTTTCCCTCCCTGTCCCTCCTGTAGATAGTGTATCCTGGTATGTTTATGTCCCAGTCATGGTTTTGTGTGTACCATGTTTCTGTGACTGCCACGATATCCAGATGTTCCTCCTCCATCAAGGCCACTAATTCAGGAAGCTTGTTACTCAGACTACAGGCATTGGTACATTGCTGCAAATTGCACAACTGTCCCAGAGGGACATATTCTAAGTACCTGTGGCATTTAGAAATTTGTCCTCTGGGACAATTATGAGAATCATGATACACAGTATGTGCCAAAGGGAGCTTGCGCCAGCCTTGCACCACTAAACTGGCTGCGTCATGGTGCTAGGGGACATGTGGCAGATGCAAGCTGCCACATACTCTGTATCATGATTCTCATAATTGTCCCAGAGGGCAAATTTCTAAATGCCATTAGACCAGCCAGGGCTGGTCTAGAGGTACTTAGAATATGTCCCTCTGGGACAGTTGTGCAATTTGCAGCAATGTGCCATGGTCTCCTCTCCCAATTCCCCTGATAAAATAACTCGAGTCATGTCCCTGGTGATCTAGTGTCACTCCTCCCGATCACGATGTTGCTTTGATATAAAATATATAATAAAATCCTCTCTGGTGGCGGTGTGTGGTCCTCTCTCCAATCCCCAATGTCATCCGTCATAATAATATTTAATAATGCCCCCTTCCCTAGTGGTCTAGTGGCTGCCCACTCCCCACCTCCCCACCACAGCAGGTAGTGCCCACCACCTCGCTCCCCCCAACCTGAAACAGAGCTGGCGATTGGTACATCCCTTTTCTCACCTCTATGGCTGGCCACCCACTGAACTATCACTGAGTGCATACTGTGAAGTGTAAGCATTCATTGCTTGACTGTCAATCAATGAACGCGTACACTATACAGTTAGTACTCAGTGACAGTTTAGTTGGCAACCAGTCATGGAGGTGGGAGGACACCAGTCGCCGGCTCTATTTTGGGATGGTGCAAGTGGGGTGGAGGCTACTAGACCACCAGGGAAGGGGGCTTTATTAAATATTATTATAATGGGCAACATGGGAGATCAGGGAAGGGGGGGCCACTATACCACCAGGGAAGGGGGATTTATTAAATATTATTATAAAGGGCAACATTGGAACTCAGGTAGGTGGGCCACTAGACCACCAAGAAAGGGTGCTTTATTATATATTTAGCATCTGGGATCAGGAAGGGGCCACTAGACCAACAGGTAAGGGGTTTTTATTACATATTATTATGGGCAACATGAGGGATCGGGGAAGGGGCCTCTAGACCACCTAGGACAGGACTTGAATTATTTTATCAGGAGATCGAGCATGGGGGAACTGCTAGCCTTTGCCACATGGAGTCTGTAGTAAATCTCTGTCATGTGCCTTGTACTTGTCGCATGGGGGAGATTGCAGCAAGTGTGTGAACTTAGGTGTTAGGACCTTTCCTGTAACAGAATCTAGTGCAGGGTCTCTTGTGCACCGAGTTTAAGCAATGTGCCATGGTCTCCACTCCTCAGGAGCATGGCATTATGGAATATGGTTGTTCTGTTAATGTACTGTGCTCCACAGCTATTATCCTCACCCCCAGCTCTCTAAGGCAAGGGAGAGGGATGGAGTATATGACTGCCAGGCAACACAGAGCCCTCTGGATGCCTTTCAGTAGGAGCACACCTGTTACATCAGCTCTCTGGCTGGCATGAGAAACTTCCCTTCATACTGGACTGGCAAATACAAACAGTATCATATATGCTGGGCTCTGCCATTGATAGCATGCCCACTCCCCACAGCATGCTCTGATTGGCCATGCAGCTTTGCAGGTTCATGCTTGGTCAAGGCACTGGTGTGCAAGTTGCAACATACCAGGATTGGGGGTGTTAGTACATCGATGGATGTCCAAAGGATTCCCAAACTGCATGTAACTGGTCACTACACCCCACATATCATCACCTGTAGGGCTAAAATGCATTAGTATATAGGGCCAAAATCCTGCAGAATGGGAAGAAGTATCAATTATTTCTGCTGCTCATTAATGTCAGTTTCAAGTGACTGTGACATCTCTGGGAACACTTTAAAAATAACATAATATTTACAAACAATTCCTCATAGTTTTGGCTTTTTTTTGTTAATCTTCTCTTTTTTATGTTCACCCTTGCACCCTTGCACTTGTGCAATGTTAACATATTGGTATTATAGCGGGTTTTGAGAGGTGTGTCACTGTCTGGCCAATGCAGGGCAGTCTGCAAGGGGCTCGTCAGTGTCAGACCAATCATCAGCCAGGCTGATCATGTCACTGTTCTGGCCTTGCTGGGGGGAAACTTTGAGTAGTTCAAAGGAAAGTGCTGGCCCAATCTGTATAATGCTGCCAAGCAAGAAGAGCTGATCAGTGTCATGATCAGCCTCCAGTGGTCTCCCCCCACCAACATAAAAACAATCTCTCCATCCTCTGCCAAATATCCCTCCCACCTCTCATTGTTTCCCCCTTCTTACCTTTTCGACACTGGTGTGCCCAATCCCTGGTGCCAGCCCCACCCCACCCATTTTCAGTGAACAATACCAGAAAGCCCACCACTGGTGCCCCAAACATGACACCAACACTGGGGCACCAAACCCCCAGTGTTGTTGCCTGAAATAAAGAAAACCATCCCTCCTAGTAATTTTTTTAATTTTTATAGATCCTGTCAAAAAAGAAAAACATCCATCAATGTCTGTTGCTGCCACCGGCACACCACTGCCCTTTCTCTACCCCCCACCGACCCTCTCACTCAGCACTGATCAGCCCACACCTCTTTTAATTTTCTGTTACCAGGCTGCCCAATCCCTGATTCTGGCTCATACCCTCCCATGTCACCCAAATTTCACTTTGCAACACTGGGAGTCTACCCCTGTGCTGCCAAACATAACAATGACAATGGGTTTCCCAATTCCCAGTGTTTGTACCTGAAATAAAGAAAATCGTCCCTCATAGTCTTTTTTTAATTTTACATATCCCGTGAAAAAGAAAACTGTACATTGATGTTGGTTGTTGCTGCTGCCAGCCCACTGCTGCCATTAACCTCCCTCCACCTAACCCTTCCACTCAGACCCTCTTCACTTTAATTATCTAGTGGGGGTCCAACGCCATAATGCTCTCTGGACCGAGGAAGCATCTTTACTCTTCAATTTCAGACCAGGAATTGAGGAAAACAAGTATATGGTTCAATGTATTTCAATGGGTTTTCAACATGGCCTTTTTGGGACCCCATCACATGAACAATGGCAGTACAATTATGCAAATCTGTCCCAAAAGGTGATTTCTCAGTTGCTGCAGGATCAGGACATTTTCTCCACACATGTTTATGAGGTGGGGTCATAAGAAGGTATTGTTGAAAATTTGGGGTAAAAATATTAAAAAACAACAAAGTTATGAGCATACATTGAAATAATTGTATTTATCTGGCGCAATTCAAGTATCAAAGATACAGATATAAAATTATAAAACTTTAAAACAGGCATTAAAATCTGATGTACTTCAGGGTCTTAAATAATTGATTAGCAGTTTTTTTCTTGGGAAAATAGTAATTGTACAGAAAGCATTTATATAGGTTTTCTAGACGTGTTATGTTTGTTAAACACAATGAGGCAAGTGCTATGCATTTTCACAATGTTTTAGAACTTTTATGAGCAAAACGCTAATCAATTTTTAGAGTTAAATAAAACCCTGTACTCAAACCAATTAATTATTCTCAGTAATTTGCAAAAGCAAGATTACATAAATTTGTTTTTAGTGCAGTTTTGAAACTCTCCACAGTCTGGCACTCTTGAACCCGACGAGGTAGAGAATTCCACAGGGTAGGCACTACAAAGGCAAGTGAACGAGCACCATATGTTTTCAGCTGCACCCTGGGAACCTCTAGTAATCCCTCATCAGCAGAATGAAGGGGGGTGAAGGGGGTGGTAGGGGCAAAGAGGTTCTTGCAGATAACTCAGACCCTGTCCGTGTAGGGCTCTGTAGGTCAGCAAGCCAACCTTAAAGGTGATCCACCATTGCACTGGCAGCCAGTGTAGTGCAGGCAGCGCAGGAG
The DNA here is from genome assembly GCA_016271365.2 of Neoceratodus forsteri. NCBI lineage: Eukaryota > Metazoa > Chordata > Ceratodontiformes > Ceratodontidae > Neoceratodus > Neoceratodus forsteri. The sequence goes on from CM057449.1 coordinate 746,096,771, forward strand.
TAATGTGACTAGATCAAGAAAGCCCAGTCAGTAACCTGGCTGCCACATTCTGCACTAGATGCAAATGGCAGATATCAACCCCTGGTAGCCCTAGGTAGAGGGCATTACAGTAATCCAGGTGAGAGGTCACAAAGGCATGGAGTCAGAGCTGGAAGGTCACCAGGCAGAACAAGGTGCCTAATTCGAGTGATATTACTTAGATGGTAAAATGAGGACTTGACCACAGATGACACCTGAGACTTCAAGGTCAATCCCTCATTATGGATAATGCCCAAACTATGCACCTGTTCAGAGAGCCTCAGCTGGCAGTCATCCAATACCAGACCAGATGCTCGCCCTGCCGAAGACCCTTCTACCCAGTGACCCAGGTCCACCACCAAAACCTCAGTCTTATCAGAATTTAGCTTCAGCCAGTTGGCACTCATCCAGTCTTGGATCTCGGATAGGCAGGAGTTAAATACCGAGAGCGTAACATCCTGGCCAGGTGCAAAGGACATGCACAGCTGAGTATCATCAGTATAGCAGTGAAAACTCAGTCCCTACTGCCTTCTAATTTCTCCCAATTGCAACATGTACACTGTGAATAACATTGGGGGAAGCACCGAACCATGTGGAACCCCACATGGCAGGGAGAAAGTATCCAAGAAAAAAATCATTGACACTACTCTCTGAAACCTGCCAGTGAGGAAACAATGAAACCATCTGAGGACTGTACCAGACAGTCCACAAATCAGCCACAGGTGCTCCAGCAATACCATATGGTCCACGTTGTCAAATGCCGATCGAGAGATCAAGGAGGACCAAGAGAGTACAGCTCCTCTGATCTCTCGCAACAAGGAGGTAATTTAGCAACTGAACAAGGGCAGTCTCTGTATTGTGCCTTTTCCTGAAGCCTGACCGGAAGCGATCATAGATGTCATGGATGGCAAGATGATCCTCTGGCTGCAGCAAAATCACCTTCTCAATAACCTTACCCACAAAGGGAAGGTTAGAGATGGGCTTGTAGTTGGCAAGACAGTCCAGGTTGAGAGAAGATTTCTTAAGAAGAGGAATCACCACTGCCTCTTTCAAAGAATCAGGGAATTCCCCAGTCTCTAACAAGATCTGGACTATCTCTGCCAAGACTGGGCCAATGATATCTACATATCCAACAAGGAGGTGGGTCAGGCCTGGATCCAAACTACAGGAAGTCGACTTCAAGCTCTGTATGATCATCATGACATCTGAGATCGCCACCTGGCCAAAAGCCAACCAAACTCACCGAGGTTCTGCAACCTGCCACCGGTCACTGCAAACCCTCTTAGAGTGTGCTGAAGAGATATCAGACCGTATTTATTTATTTATTAGCTTTTGTTGACCAGGTAAGCACACTAGACAAAACGATAGCCTATTTTCAGGTATGACCTGGGAGAGTACAAAGAGGGACAAAGTCCATACAAAGAACAATAAGATACAGTTAAGCATTATGTCAGCAACCTTATCTGCAAAGAATTGAGCAAACTCATCATATTTATCCTGAGACAATGCTCTTCGCAAGTGCAGACAGGCTGGATTGCACAGTCTGTCCACAGTGTGAAAGAGCTGAGCCAGTCAGTTCTGTGCAGCAGTGATCTCCCTGGACAGGAATTCTGCCTTCTTACGGGAGATCTCCAAGTGATAGCCAGCATAATGTGCCATCAATCTAAGCTTATCAGCATCTAGGCCCGATTTCTGCCAGTGTCGCTCTAGCCTTCGCCCCACTCTCCTCATCTCCCTCAAAGTCCTGTCAAACCAATGGGATCAAGGTTGAAGGGAGAGGGGGCAAACACGGACAGCAGCTGTGAAGTCCAGAGCTGCCACCATGGCCTTGTTATAGGCCTGTAGTAAAACCTCTGGACCCATGCTTGCACTCATACATCCTGATAAGGCCAGCACTGCCATTAGGTCATCTGGGACCACAATGGGTGGTACCGGACCACTGCAAAGGGGCAGACCTATAGAGGGTGCCTGAAAATTGAACCTGATAGTCTGATGGTCACACCATCTGACTGGTTCCACTATCAAGTTGGTGCTTTCCATACCTAGTAGGAAGACCAGATCCAAAAGAGTGACCCAAAACGTGGGTTGCAGAGGAAACAATCTGTATGAAGACCAACGTATACATAAGTTGGAGGAAATTCTGTCCAAAATCTGAGAGTTCATCATCAATCCAGGCATTGAAGTTGCCCAGCACCATCACTCTGGGTGACTCCAACACCATGTTGATGATAAAGTCTGCCACTTCCTGCAAAAATTGCTTCCCATCCCTGGGTGGACAGTAAATTAGAAGAATTTTGCACCCCACACCTGCACCCAGGATACATTCAAAGGATCTGGTCTCACCCACTGGCACCTCTACCAGGTCCAGCTGCATTCTGACACAAATGGCAACATCCCCACCCCATGATCAAACCTTGGGCAATGCATCACCAAGAACCCAGCTGGCACTGCTGCCTCAAGAACTGGGTCAGCACTCGTGTCCAGCCAGGTCTCGGTGATGCATGCCAGATGCAATGACACAAGACTGGCAATCTGAGCCATCTTATTTTTAATGGACCTGGAATTGCATAACACTGCCCAGGTAGGATGGGGTTCCGAGGCTACCCGAGGAACCTGCCCACCTAATGCAGAACCCTTGGGGTATGGGTACTAGACAGGGGGGACTCCCTCTCCAGTCTGCATTTCTCCCCAGGGTGTCTTCTTGTCCCCACAATCCCAATCCAGCTATTTCATTCCTCTCCTCTCCATCATCCGGGACCCCACCCTCCATGCCTCCTATCCACTATCCCCAATGCCCTACAATGAGTATAAGGCTCGGCAGGCAAAAGTGGACAATTAAAAGGGTGAAGGCCCTGAAGCTCTGAGGAGGAGTAGCGCCTGACCGGGAGAGCCCATTGCCAACACATCCTAACACCCAGAGCCAGCTCCCCAATGAAAATAAAACAACAAAGATACAATCCTCCCTCCCTTAACCCTCCCTTAACCAAAATCTCCCAAAACCTCAATCTGAACCTACCCCAACAAATTCCTAAAGTTCATTGCCAAAAAGTTAAAATGAAAATTCAATAAAAAGATGAAGTTCAATGCCTACGAAGCACACCAACACTTCGAGAAATGAGTTTAGATGGGATGAGGCTCTCACCCTCCCCAGTCCAAATAATCAAGACCAATGTTGCTCTTGTCTATTCGGCAACCACAGAATTTAATCACTTCCAAACCAACTCTTGAAGATACTGTTACTACCTCCACAGTGAGATGATGAGTTCTGCTTACTGACCAGCACCGCGGAAAGATAGTCACGAAATTGAAGGAGCCAAAAACAAACTTGAGACACTAGGCATAAGAGCAGATGGTAATAAGCCAGTCAAAAGTACAGTTCAGTCAGTGGTACACAGAGGGCTTGAAAACCAGCCGTCCTCCAATCTTCACCTGGCTCCAAGTTCCACCAAGCCTCCTGGGATCATAGATTCTAGGGACATGGATATGTTGTTCATCCACACTGTCTGGCAGGTATCCTTGCCGCTTTAAATCTTGCTGGAAGGTCTTCAAGCTGGCTCCTCCCACCCACCCGGGTGGTAAAACTCTCGGCTCCGCCCCATGACGCCAGATCTTCCTTACCGCTTGGAAGCTCAGGTTCCCTCCTTAACGCTCTGCGTAAAAGACTGGTTCCTAACTCTTCGTTTTTTCTAAATTAAAGTTTAAGGTTTTCTAGACTTCGGTCAACTATTTCCCTCATGGCTGCGATGGACAAATCGACTCCCAGTTTCCGGAGATGCCCATGTGGGCAGAAGATGTCTCGGACGGAACCACACTCCATGTGCGTCTACTGCTTGGGCCTTGAGCACGACCCACAGGCTTGCGACCTGTGCTCTGCTTTCTCGGCCCATGTCCTGGAAGACCGTGCTGCCCGTCTGCAACTTGGGCAACCCGAACAGCGTCTACCCTCCAGTAAAGTCGAAGGATGCCCGGTTGGCGGTTTCTGTGGCAGCGGGCTTGGCGGAACAGCTAGAGCAGATGATCGCCCTCGAAGAGGAGGCGGCGCGGGCCACATCTTCCTCGGCCACGGCATTTATCCCGTTCTCCCTGGGATCCTCATATTCTGCTTCCTTTAAGGAGCTTTGTCTGTTCCTCTCCACTAAGGGAGAGGGACCAACATCTGCTGGACCTTCCTGTCAGTCCAAAAAGAAGGACAAGAGTAAGTCCCTTTGTCGATGCTCTTGGGAGCGGGAGAGGTCGATCCTTTGGCTTCGGCCACTGGCTTCACGGTGTCCCCGTCAGGTCAGTTGACCAAGACTCCCGTCGACGCAGTCGAGATCTTTCTCGACCCGTTGGACGGGTTGTCGACCGGCGAAGCTGAAAATCCTCTCTTCCCGGTTCCCCCAGTGGTGGTTGAGGATCCCGTGGGCTTGCCAGTGCCTCCGGTTCCGGAGCCCTCGGGTGACCCCTCCAGCCGAGGGAGGCGGGTTTCCCGCCCTCCCTGCACCCTCCTCGGAAAGCCGAGGTTCGCGGTCTCAGTCTCGACTTCTTCATGGCGTCCAGCCGATCCCGCCACCATAGGCAGTCTCGGTCTCGGCACGCGGCAGCGCGCCACCACTCGTCCTCCTCCTCAGACAAGGGGAGGCTTCGACGCAAGTTGCGTCAATGATACAAGGACCTCATGTGGCAACAGTTTCTTCTGGCCGGGAACAAGCCGACGTCGTCGCCTTCCCCGGCCATGAAGTGGCTGTCACCGGAGCTGCCGAAGCAACCCCTCGCTTTAGCCGAGGCGCCTGTTTCCAGGCCTGATGCTCAGCCAAAACCAGCTGCTCCACTGATTCTGGTGGAACCTCCGCCTCCACAGCCGTTGTTTGGGGCTCCGACCAAGAACTCTCGGTCGGCCCAGGGTCTGCCCCATAGGCTGTCTGTCACCCTCACTCCCGATCACCCTCGGCAGGTGGAGGGTGGCTCAGGCCCGAGGCAACTCTTTGCTGACTCTTCTGAGTCTGATGACGATTCCTCCCTTTTCTCCAGGTGAGTGGACTTGGAGTCCTCTGGAGGTCAGTCACTGGACGATAGCCCTTCGTCCTTCCTGGGTTTGCTTAGGCTCATCTCGGAGTCCACCAGGGATGCAGCTCGAGCCCATATCCAAGTGGGCCAAGTATCCCCTCATGGAGATATTGGACCGAGGGGATTCTCCTACGGAGGCCTTTCCTGTGGCTGAGGCCATTGTGGGCTCAGCCTTGGAGCTCTGGCAGCTCCATGCTTCCTGCCCTGCGCCTTCGGCCAGGATGGCCAGGAAGTATGCGGTCCCTACCGGTTCCCTGTCCGGTTTCTCGGAACATCCTCAGCCGAGGGTTATTACTAACAGCTGCTTCCGCCGAGCCGGAAACGCTAGGGACGTGGACAAACCTCCCGACAAGGAGTCCAAGAAATTGAACTATGCCGGGCGAAAAGTCTACACTGCATCCTCCCTTGGCCTTCGTCGGGCCAGCTCTGCCTTGCTTATGGCACATTTCTCTCATGCCCTGTTGTGCTCACTGGACGAGGTAGTCCCTCATCTCCCGGCTGACCTGCAGACCACAGTTAGGCAGGTGCGGGACCAGGGCAGGGCAGTGGCCAAGCAGCAACTTCAGACTGCTCTGGACATTGGAGACTCATGCGCCAGGTCAGTCGCGGCTGCAGTGGCTATGCGCCATTGGGCATGGCTGAGGATATCCACTTTTACATCGGATACCGAGCACAAGTTGGCAGATGTCCCCTTCCTGGGGACCGACCTCTTTGGCCCTGGGTTGGAAGGTCACCTCCAGAGGATCGAGAAGTCCAATGCTACCTTGGACTCAATCTCTTCCGCTCAGAGGGACAAGGGCCGTAGACCACAGTCTAAGCCCTTTCGTCTGTCTGCGCCCACGGCACATCCGGTCCAGCAATGTCAGGGCCAGCAGGCTCGCGCTTGGCATCCCAAACCCAAGCCCGCAGCTTCCTCCTCCAGGAAGCAGGAGGAGTAAAGGCCCAGGAGATCCCTCGGCCGGTCCCCCCTCCAAGCCTGCCCAGTGACGGGTTGAGGGGTGTCACCCCCAACCTCGTCACCTCACCCCAGGTTCCCCCTGTGGGGGGATGGCTCCGCCACTTTCTTTCCACCTGGTCCGATATTACCACAGACCGGTGGGTGTTGGAAGTGGTGGGAAAGGGCCTGCTTCTGGAGTTCGAGCAGGCCCTGCCCTTCAGTGCCGTCGCACCTCGGGGGGCCTTGGGGTCCGAAGCCTCACTGTCGGCTCGCCGAGCCGACATCACTATCCTCATCGAGAAACAGGTGATCAGAGAGGTGGCGGATCCTCCCTCAGACCCGGGATTTGTGTCCAGGTACTTCCTGGTTCTGAAACAGATGGGGGGCTGCATGACCTAAACAAGTTCCTAAGGTCTCGGACCTTCAGGATGGTCACTCTAGCTCAGATAATACCATCCTTGGAACGCGGCATATGGTTCTGCTCTCTGGACCTGCAGGATGCGTTCTTTCATGTCCCTATCCGTCCATCACATCAGAGATTCCTTCGCTTTCGAGTGGAAGGATCCTTTCGAGTTCGAGCCATGCCCTTGGCTTGTCTCCTGCTCCCAGGGTCTTCACCAAATGCATGGCAGTGGTGACAGCATTTCTGCGGCGCCAAGGGGTCCGGGTGTACCCTTACCTGGACGATTGGCTTATAGCAGCCCCCTCCAAGCAGGAGGTGGAGCGGTCCAGGGATCTGGCCCTCCAGGTTTGCTCTCAGGTCGGCCTCCTCATCAACGAGGCCAAGTTGGAACTCGAACCGAAGCAGGTGATTCTCTTCATTGGGGCAGAGCTCGACTCTCTTCGAGCCAGAGCACGGCTCCCGGCGGACAGAGCCGATGTTCTTTCCTCCTTTGCCCAATCATTTCTGGTTGGGCAATCGCGCCCTGCCCGGGACTTCCTGCACCTCCTGGGTCTCATGGCGGCCTGCACCAGCGTGGTCCATTGGGCCCGCTGGAACATGCGCCCCCTTCAATGGGGACTGGCCAGCCAGTGGTCTCAACGCTGCGATCCATTGGATCAGCTAGTGGCGGTGACCCAGGGGATGTGGAACACTCTCCAGTGGTGGATCGTTCCGGCTCATCTGCAGGAGGGCATCCCGTTTGTCCGCCCCGAGCCGACGGTCTCTCTATCGACCGATGCCTCTCTGATGGGTTGGGGTGCCCATCTAGGGGAACACTGAGCGCATGGCCTCTGGTCCCTGCAGGAGTCCCGATGCCATATCAACCTGCTGGAGCTCCAAGCAGTCCGCCTAGCTCTCACCACCTTCGCTCCGTTTCTTCGGGGTCAAGTGGTTCAGGTCCAGACGGACAATACCACGACCATGTACTACCTAAACCGCCAGGGCGGGACGCACTCCATGCTTCTATGCAAGGAAGCTCTCCGCATTTGGTCACTCGTGCACAGCCTGGAGGTGGATCTCCTAGCCATTCATGTGTCAGGAGCCTCCAATACCCTGGCCGATGCCCTAAGCTGGATAGGGGCTGTGTCCCACGAGTGGTCTCTCCTGCCGGAGGTAGTACAAGATCTGTTCTCCCATTGGGGTACACCTCAGGTGGACCTGTTTGCCTCCAGGGAGAACGCGAAGCTGAGGCTGTTCCATGCCCGCCCCCCTCAGCAGGGCTCGCTGCAGGGGGATGCCTTCTCGAGGCCATGGACCCCGGGCCTCTTCTACGCCTTTCCCCATTCCCCTTGATTCACAAGGTGCTTCTCAAAGCAAGGAGGGACAAGGCGCAGGTGATTCTGATAGCCCCAGACTGGCCCCGCCAGTACTGGTACCCAGATCTCCTCAGCCTCAGCTCCAGGCTCCCGAGGCAGCTTCAGCTCACCTGGACCTGCTCTCAGTCAATCAGGGGAAGGTGTTCCATCCGGACCTTCAATCCCTGCACCTGACGGCCTGGTTCCTGAGCGGCTAGAGTTCCAGGCCTTGGGTCTTTCCGACGAGGTCCTCAATGTAGTTGAGGCGTCCCATAAGGAGTCGACCAGAAAATGCTACGCCTTCAAATGGAAGAGATTTTCCATTTGGTGTCAGGGCAAGGGCCTTGACCCTTCCTCCTGTTCCTTGGTGAGCATATTAGACTACCTATGGTCTCTTTCTCAGCAAGGGCTTAGGTCGACGACCCTTAAGGTGCAGCTGGCAGCCATCTCTGCTTACCGGGCGCGGGCCGGGAATCAGTCGGTGGCGCAGGAAAAAGTGGTCGGGCGCTTTTTCAAAGGCCTTGATCACATTTCCCCTCCGGTGCGAGAACCTCCACCTCAGTGGGATTTACTGCTGGTATTGGCAAAGCTCATGGACAAGCCATTTGAACCAATGCACAGGTGTGATTTCTCACACCTGTCATGGAAGACTGCCTTCTTGGTGGCTATTACATCAGCCAGAAGGATGGGAGAGCTTCAGGCGCTCTCCATCGAGTCTCCTTACCTGGTCTTCCACAGGGATAAGGTTGTCCTCCGCCCCCACCCAAAATTCCTTCCGAAGGTGGTGTCAGAGTTGCACCTTAACCAGGTGTTGACTCTGCCGGTGTTCTACCACAATCACACCTTGGATGCCGAATATAGGCTCCATACTCTGGACCCTAGAAGGGCGCTTGCTTACTGTAAGGAGCGCACTGCTGAAATTCGGGGAGATGTTCACCAGCAGTTTGTCACCTACACTGAAGCCGTACCTGGCAGACCTGCAGCCAAGTGGACGATAAGCAGGTGGGTCACCTCCTGCATAGATCTCTACGATAAGTTGGCGGGCATGGAGCCTCCCAGAGGGATAAGAGCTCATTCTACCCACCATACTGCTGCATCGGTGGCTGCTTCCAGGGACGTCCCTATCCAGGAAATCTGCAGGGCTGCTACCTGAAGTCAGCACACCTTCATCACCCACTACCACATCGATCTTGAGTCACGCCGGGATGCTGGTTTTGGGGCCTGCCTCCAGTCTCTATTCCCTAAGTAAGGGTGTGCACCTTGCCTCCCTCCTCCCAGAGAACTGCTATGAGTCTGCCAGACAGTGTGGATGAACAACATATCCATGTCCCTAGAAATACAGGTTACTCACCTGTAACAGGAGTTCTAGGAATGGTATATGCTGTTCATCCACAGGACCCACCCGACCTCCCCGGCTTCGACGCACAACCTGAGCTTCCAGCGGGCCAGATCTGGTGTCATGGGATGGAGCCGAGAGTTTTACCACCCAGGTGGGTGGGAGGATCCAGCTTGAAGACCTTCTGGCAAGATTTAAAGCGGCAAGGATACCTGCCAGACAGTGTGGATGAACAACATATACCATTCCTAGAACTCCTGTTACAGGTGAGTAACCTGTATTTGTGCCCCCCCAGTAGGCCTGAGAACCAAGAAGCTGGCTACTAGCACAGGGTCCCTGAGGAGAGGGTCATCTGCCCCCCCAATACAGGATCCTGGGGCTCCTATGGAGCACATCACCCTCCGGTCTGTATTCCATTAGTTGTCCACCTGAACACAAGCCTCTCCAGGCATCCGCCCCAGCATGGCACCATGACTCCAAGTCCAGGAAAACACAGCCCCTATGCCTACCCCAAGGGGACAGTGGGCATAACCACAGGACAAGGCTGAGCTGCAGGACAGAGGGGCAGCTGAGAGTCTGATGTCTACTGACCCCCAGACTCAGCACTACCAATACAGTTGGCTGGGAGCCAACCCTCAGGTCTAAGACCCACCATCACTGTCCTCCCTGCTGCCACTACCCAACCTGCAGACCACCCTCCAACCCCCAAGGATTATGCAGAGCAGGTACCTGGAGTAGAAAATGAGCCTGGGCCAAATCCAAGTAATCCACTTTTTGGGCATCCTCTCACCATGCCAGAAGGTGTATTTCCCAAGAACAGAAGGCTTGCAGTGGTAGATTCAATTTTCCGTCCTGCAGTGTTCCAGCCATGACTGGCAATCTTCCTTCCTCCCACTAGTGACTCATACAGGCTCATTCCAAAGTTCCTACTCAGGTGTCAGAATACCGGTAGTTAGACCATAGCAGAACTCGCACCTCTCATGTATGATGCATGTTAGTCCACCATTCGCTCATGGCATATCTACTAACAGCCAGCCATAACAGCAAATGAAAATGAACAGCAGTTCCCAATGTAATGGGAAATAATAATAAAATTGAAAAGGCACAAACTAGTCAGACCAAAGGCTAGCAGTTTTGGTGTCCAATGATCAAACAGTAAGATAAGTAAATAGATCAACGTACGCTCGTATCTTTGGTCATTTTCAATATTTTGACCCCAAATTTTCATCATAGGCATTTCTTCACACCACCTCATGAATATGATGATGCCATTTTTAAAATCCTGACCAAAATATGTTTTTGCACTTGTGGAGCAAAATCACCTTTCAGGTAGGATTTGAACGTTTTCTCCCTCTTGTTAATGAGTTGGGTCATAAGAAGCCTATGCATGGTCATAAAAAGGCTATGTTGAAAATTTGGGCTGAAAATATTAAAAACAGCAAAGTTATGTATGTACATTGACATTTTTCAACATATACAGTCCATACCATTGGTAATTTTCAATATTTTGACCCACAATTGTTACCATAGTCATTTTTTCATACCACCTCATGAATGTGACAGCTGCCATTATTCAAATCCTGGCCAAAATGTGTTTTCACACCTGTGGCACAAAATCACATTTCGGGCAGGATTTGAAAAATGTCTCCACTCTTGTTCATCAGTTGTGGTCATAAGAAGGCTTTATTAAACATTTTGGGGAAAATATTTTAAAAAGCAAGGTTAGGAGTGTATGTTGAAATTTTTCAATGTACGTTTGTAACTTTGGTAAGGTAGTTTTCAATATTTTAACGTTAAATTTTTAACATAGCCATTTTTTCACACCACCTTATGATCATGACAGATATCATTTTTCAAATCCTGGCCAAAATGTGTTTTCACATGTGTGTCTTGAAATGACATGTATGCCACTATTTTATAAATGACATCTGCCTTGTTCAGAAGGAGTGGTCATAAAAAGACTATGTTGAAAATGTTGGGTCACGATGTGAAAAAAACAACTAACTTACGAAGATATATGAACATACAAAAAAAAGCCAGCAGATACAGGCCAAAAATCTGTATCTTGTCTGCTCGATTTTGCAGCTCGTGGTTTACACCAATGTTGCCCCTCCCCCGCCACCACTATCATCTTTCTTCCCCTTTACTGAGTTCGACCACTGGGTCAAGTCAACTCCAATGTTTATTCTGCCCTTTACTCTATCCCACCCCCTTTTAAAACTCTTCACTGATCTCTGTGAGACCAGCTCCTCTAGGAGTTTGTTCCATGCTAACACCACTCTTTCTGTAAAGTACTGTAGTGCCTTCTCAGTTTCTTCCTGAATTGTCCTCCCTTCAGCTTCATACCATGGCCCCAAGTGATCCTCCTCTCTTTAATTGAAACATACCCTCATTGCTAACCCTATTTATGTCCTTCAAGTACATGAAGGTCTCAATTGTATCTCCCCTGTCCTGTCTATCCTCCAGGGAATGCATATGTAGCTCCTTCAGCCTCTGCTCATAGGGCTTATCCCCCATCCCCCTTATCAGTTTGGTCACCCTTATCTGGACCTCCTTCAAGAGCTTGATGTCCCTCTTTAAGCAGGGGCACCAGAACTGTACACAGTATTCCAGGTGTGGCTTCACCAGTGATCTGTGCAGTGGCAGGATGACCTCTTCGTTCCTTGAGGTGATCCCTCTGGCAATACACCCTAGCATTTTGTTGGTCTTGGCAACTGCCAACCTGCAATGTTCAGAGTGTTTCATATTCCCTGTGACCACCAACCCCATATACCTTGTCTCCTCTATGACCTTTAACCTCTCTCCCATATGGTAGATGTTCTTCAGGTTCTTTGCCCTGAAGTGCATGACCTTGCACTTTCAAGCATTGAACCTCAGCTGCCACGTTCTTGACCAGCTCTCCAGTCTCTCCAAATCCCTGCACAGCACCCTTCCCTCCTTCTCCTCAGAATCCATCACTGCACCAATTTTGGTGTCATCAGTGAACAGGTTTATCTTGCTCTCCACCCCTTCCGCAATATCCACTATGTAGATGTTGAATAGGACAGGTCTGGGACTGAGCCCTGTGGACATCACTGATGACTGCCTGGGTTGTTGAGAGTCCCCCCTCCCACTACCACCCTTTCTTTCCTATTTCCCAACCAACCTTCCACCCAGCAAACCAGTTTTTGCCCTGACCCCATGCCCTTGAGTTTACTTATTCTGTCATGTGGCACTGAGTCAAATGCTTTACTGAAATCCAGATACAGGACATCAAACACCTTCCCCCCATCCAGCAGCCTAATCACCCAGTTGAAGAATTCAACTAGGTTTGTTTGGCAGGACCTCCCTTTGATAAGTCTGTGTTGTCAGTCACCCCCCAGCCCTTGGTCTTGCATGAATTCCACTAACTGCTCCTTTAGATAGGTTTCCATCAATTTTCCCACTAGAGATGTGAGGCTGACTAGCCTGTAGTTCCCTGGCTCATCCCTGGGGCCACTGTTATGTACCATGTGTGCCATCCTCCAGTCAAGTGGCACACATCCTTTCCACAGGGAGGTCTTGAATACATCCATTAGGGGTGCTGCCAGCACCTCTGCTAGTTCCCTCAGGATTCTTGGATGTATCCTATCTGGACCTGGAGCCTTGTCCACCCTAAGAGATCTTAGGCCAACCAACACCCTCTTCTCTGGAAACTCAGTATCTGTTATCCTCTCCCTTCTGACCACCCCCCATCCTTCCCTGGAGGGATGGGCCTGTCCTTCTCCCTTGTTACTACAAAGCAGAAGTACTTATTTAGTACCTCTTCCTGGTCCACCCCGTCTACTGTCCATCCTCCACTGTTGTTCTTAATCCTGGCAATCTGTTCCCCTAATCCCCTGTGCCAGCCTTAGCTCCTTTGTGGCCTTGGCTGCCCTCACTACCCTGGTCACCTCACTGGATTTCTCAGTGTACTCCTCCTTGTCTACCTCCCTGATGTCCTTTTAAAGGTTTTAAAAGCTGCCCTTTTTTCCCTCACTCGCTCTCGCACCTCTTTCGTCCACCAACTAGGCTTCCTGGACCTTAAATTCTTACTAACACACTTTGTATAAGAGTTTGTCACCTTCTGCATGTCATTCTTTATGATTGCCCACTTTTGGTTTGTGTCCATCTCTGCCTGATGGTGGCCACCTACCCTCCAGCTATGGCTGCCATTCTGCCAAAGTCAGCCTTCCTGAAATCCATGACCTTGGTTTTGCTAGTCTTCCCCTCCCTACCCATGTTGAATGAGAACCACACCATGGTGTGGTCACTCCCGGCCAGAGAGGCCCCAACCCTAACATCTTGTACTTGGTCACCATCTGCCAGGACCAGGTCCAGGATATTCCTCTTCCTAGTATGTTCTGTCAGGTGCATAGTGAGGAAGACATCCTAGAAACTGTCTAATAAGACCTGTTCCCTTGTGCTAGTTTTAGTCATCGTGTTCCAATCCACTCCTGGTAGATTGAAGTCACCAACTGCCACTGCCCTTCCTTTCTGGCAGTGCTTGATGACATTTTCCACCAGCTTTTGGTCAATGTCTTCCTCCTGGGATGGAAGTCGGTATGCCACACTGTGACAGGGTTGAATAGGACCCTGTCCAAGATGTTATGGAGAGTTTGAATGCAGGAATCTGTTCTGTTCTTTCCTTTCCTGTCCCTTGTCTGTCTGGTTGTGCAACCAAATTTTCTTGTGAGACCAAGGACTTGATCACCCTGATAGTCTTGCAATTCTCTGCCTCTCTCTGTCTTTCAGTCTTCCCTTGCTGTTTCTGTCTTTTTCCTCCTTGCATATATACTGGTATAAAAATATATGCCAATCATTATGTGGAAATGTAATTGATATTAGGATCCCTCTGTTTAGAAATGATATAGTATTACTGTTGAAATGTATATAATTATAATTTGAGATGATTGCTTAAAGCTATTGGGAACTCAAGGGGGTTAACAAGAGAGCATACTCTAAACCAGGAGTTTTGCATGTGGGTACTGGGCCTAGTACCAGAGGAAGCATAGAGAAAGGTATGAATTCTACAGCAGCAAGTCCAGGAGTGGTTACCAGGAGAATGACAGCCAAACTATCAGAGACAGAAGTCCAAGCTGAGATTGTACAGCTAGCACAAGTTATGGAAAAAGAACAGGTAGTGACAGAACCTGAAAAATGATGGATTTTTTCAAATGGTGGGCTATACAACAAAAAGAGACAGAGAAGCAGAGAAGAGAAGAGATGCAGTGACAGGAGCAACAAAGAAAAGAAGAGATGCAGCAACAGGAGCAGCACTGGCTGGATGCCTTGCAAGCTAACAAGGATCTGGCATTGGTCCAGCAGAGCAACAAGGTACAAGCAACTTAAAAGACATTAAACTTGCAAAGTTGTGTCCCTCGCATGATATCGAGGCATCCTGACAACTTTTGAAAGAGTTGCCACAGCCTGCCAATGGACAAAGCAGCAATGGGCAATCAAACAGGTACCCTACCTGCCAGGTAAAGCCCAACTTGCCTACAGCAGTGTGGACACTACACAGTCAGAAAACTTTGACCTTGTAAGAAAAGAAATCCTCAAAATATACGGCATCTCAGGAGAGACCAACAGGCAACGATTCTGGTCCCTGAAGTACAATGCATTTTACAGTCCTCAAGAAGCCTTCACCTGACTCAGACAGCTACTTATTAAATGGCTCCAACCAGAGGGCAAAACAGTCCCACAGATCATTGATACATTTGCAATGGAGCAATTAATCAACATCCTGACTACAAATGTGCAGCTTTGGGTGAAAGAGCATTGACCAGAAAGTGGGGAAAATGCTGTTTCTTTGGCTGAGGACTACCAAATGGCCAGACAGATGTCACAGCAGTGAGGTAACAGTCAAACACCGGTAAGACCCTCTTTTTCCCATTTAAACTTAATTTCTGATGAGAACTCTGTTGGGGGTAACAAATCTTCCCCAAAGATTTTATTTGTGATAATTGTAACAAGTGAGGCCATAGTGTAAGAAACTGCTGTAGCAAGGAGAGTGGCACTGAAGCAGATTTATCCTTAGCAAATTGGGGCAACTACTTAACAAATGTGAAGGTAGGGGTTAAGACTGTAAAGGAACTCATTGATTCGGGAAGCAGACAGACCCTAGTGCATGTTGAAATGCTGGGAAAACACTGTACAAAAGGACCAGGTACTGGTGTCATCTGCATCCGCAGGGACACTCGATACTATCCTACCACCCAAGTGACCCTGACCATTAAGGGTGTGTCACACCAGATGAAAGTGGGGTATTACCTAAGTTATCTGTATCCATGATTATTGGAAATAACTGTCCAGTATTTACTCTCTCCAGGGTTATTTTAAGCAGCTGAGGGTGAAACCAAAACAGGGTGAGCCAATGTTTAAAAACTGTAATGGTTTACTGTACAAAGTTTGGGTTAAACCTCAGACATGGGAACAGACAGGACAATGGGTTATACCACAGAAGTATAGAACAGAGTTGTTACAGATAACACATGACAGTCTTATGGCTGGTCACTCAGGGAGAGATCGCACCCTTGCCAGATTGCTGTATAGATTTTACTGGCCTGGAATTCATGAAGATGTTGCTACCTATTGTAATTCCTGTGCTGAGTGTCAGAAAGTAGCCCCGGTCACTAGAAAAGACAAGGTGCCCCTGGTGCCCCTACCCTTGATAGATGTGCCTTTCGAGAGAATTGCAATGGATGTGGTTGGTCCTTTAGACAAAAGTAAAAAGGGTAATAGATTTATCCTGGCAGTATGCAACTGTGCCACTCGATACCCAGAAGCAGTTCCAAGGCATACTGTCACAGCTTCAAAAGTGGCAGCAGAGCTTGCAAAAATTTTCAGCAGAGTGGGCATACCTAAAGAAATTATTACTGATCAGGGTAGTAATTTTGGTGCTGCATTACTTAAGGAGCTGTACAGACTACTAGGTATCACTGCCATAAGAATCTCCCCTTATCACCCTCAGACAGATGATCTTGTTGAGTGTTTTAACCAAACCCTAACACTCGTGTTAAAAGGTATGTAAAAGGGGAAGGGAAAGACTGGGACCAGTACTTGCCTTACCTACTTTTTGCTTACAGAGACGTTCCACAGGCATCGATAGGGTTTTCACCATTTGAAATGTTGTATGACAGGCAGCCAAGAGGGCCACTGGATGTGATAAAAGAAACGGGGGAAGAACGAAGGACTCAGAAACAATCTATAATGTCTTACATGTGTGCCCTAAGAAAGAAACTGGCGAAATATGTTGAAATTGCCCATAGTAATCAGGAAGAGGCCTAAAACCAGCAGAAGGTATATTATGACCTTGGGGTAAAAGAAAAGGTTTATGAGCCAGGTGTAAAGGTTTTGCTACTGTTACCCATAACAGAAAATAAACTGTTAATGAAGTGGTAAGGGCCTTATAGAATGCTTAGACAATCTGGCACTGTTAACTATGAGATTGAGACCCCTGACAAAAAAATCCTATTGAGATATACCATGCAAACCTCCTCAAGAAATGGGCTGAAAAAACACAGCACACTGCTTTGCTAGTTTTATCAGAAACTGAAAAAGAAGATATTGATGTAGCTTATGATAGACTGGAACAAACTGTAACTGTTGATGCTGTAAAGGTGAATGTTTCCTTAACCTCAGAACAAACTGCAGAGATTCATAAAGTACTAAAGACATGTAACAGTACTTTTACCACAGTACCAGGCCGAGCAAAAGGGGTCGAGCACGTAATAGTGACAAGGAATGCTCGCACTATTAGGCAAAAGACATACAGGTTACCAGAGTGGTTAAGAGCTGACGTACATAGATACATAGACAGTGTCAGCAGATAAGACCTATGGCCCACCTGGTCTGCCCATTTGAATTTGTAACTTCAGTTTATGTTTTCCTAGAACTCTGTTGCCCTGATCTCCAGAATTCCTTTATGTCTATCCTGTGCATTCTTAAATCCCGTGATTGTTTCAGCCCCTACCACTTCCTCAGGCAAGGTGTTCCACTTGTCCACCACCCATTCTGTGAAGAAATTCTTCCTCACATTTCCTCTGAATCGTCCTCCCTCCAACTTCATCCCATGCTCTCTAGTCCTGGAATATCTTTTTTGCTTAAAATAGTGTATTCTTGCACCCTGTTCCTCCCTGTAAGATACTTGTATGTCTCTATCATGTCCCCACTCTCCATCCTCTCCTCCAGGGAGTACATATTCAATTCCTTCAATCTGTCGTCATAGGACTTGTGATGCAATCCATGTACCATCTTTGTTGCCCTCCTCTGAACCTTCTCTACCCTGTCTATGTACTTATGTAGGTAAGGTCTCCAGAGCTGTACACTACTCCAGGTGAGGCCTCACTAGTGTCTTGTATAGTGGAATCATGACCTCCCTTTTCCTGTTGGTGATGCCCCTGCCTCTGCATCCCAGCATCTTATTTGCTTTACCTGCTGCCTTGTCACACGGTTTCCTTACCTTGAGGTCATCAGAGATAATAACCCCAAGATCCCTTTCCTGCTTGGTGCAAGCTATATACTCACCCCCAACTGATATATTGTGCCAGAGGTTTTGTGCCCCATATGCATTATCTTGCACTTCTTCGCATTGAATTTCAACTGCCAAACCCCTGACCATTCTTCAAGTTTCTGCAGGTCCCTTCTCATTCTGTCTACACCCGGTGGTGTGTCTACTCTGTTACAGAGCTTTATATTATCAGCGAAGAGTGAAATTCTGCCTTCTAGGTCCCACGCATGTCAGCTGATGAAGATGTTGAATAGGACCGTCCCAGCACTGATCCCTGTGGTACCCCACTGGTCACTCTTCCCTCTGTGGAGTGACAGCCATTTACCACCACTCTCTGTGTCCTGTCACCCAGCCAGTTACCTACCCACCACACTACTGTCCTGCCCACACCCATATTCCCTAGTTTGTGTAATAGTCTTCTATGTGGCACAGTGTCAAAGGCCTTGCTGAAGTCCAGATAGGCCATGTCCACTGCCCTCTCCTGATCCACCTCCCTAGTCACCCAGTTAAAAAATTTCAACGAGGTTGGTCTGACATGACCTCCCCCTGGTGAAACCATGCTGCCTTGGATCCTGCAATCCATTGACAACCAGATGTTCCACCAATCTCTCCTTCAGTAGTGCTTCCATGATCTTCCCCACTACCTAGGTGAGGCTGACTGGTCTGTAGTTCCCTGCTTCTTCTTTGTTCCCACTTTTGTATAAGGGGACTACATCTGCTGTCCTCCAGTCTTTGGGTACCTCCCCTGTTTCCAGTGATCGGCTAAACATGATTGCCAGAGGTTCAGCCACCACCTCTCTAAGTTATTTAAGGACCCTGGGGTGCACCCCATCAGGCCCCATTGTTTTATCAACTCTTATTGCTTCCAGTTCCTTCAGGCTCTTTTCTTGTGTAAAGGGACTTGTGTCCATTTCTGCACCATTCTCATCCCTTGTACTCCCTTCAGGCCCATTACCCTTCTCTTCCTCAGTAAATACTGAGTAGAAATACCTGTTCAGTATGTCAGCTTTGCTGTTGTCATCCTCCATGCGGCCCCCATCCTCCCCTTCAGTCTCAGTATCCCTCCCTTTGCCTTTCTTTTTTCACTTATGTACCTGTAAAAGGTTTTGTTCCCTCTTCCCACTGATTTTGCAATGTGCTCTTCTGTCTGAGCTTTGGCTTCCCTTACTGACCTCCTTCCTTCCTTTGCTTCTCCTGGTACTTCTTCCTATCCCCTTCTGCCTATGTCTTTTTATATTGCCTGAATGCAATCTTTTTGGCTTTCACTTTCTTTGCTACCTCTTTGGAAAACCATAATGGCCTCCTCTTCCTTTTCCTCTTGCTAACCTGCTTAATGCATAATCCTGTTGCTCTTGTAATCCCCATTTTAAATACTGCCCACTGTTCCTCAACCCCTGATCTCTGCCCCATTCCCCTTAATGTCTCTTTCAAGTATCTCCCCTTTTTCCCAACGTCTGCCCCCTAAAATCCAGGATACGTATTTTTGTGTGGTTTGGTTCTGCTCCTTCTGTGATTTCAAACCACAATGACTGGTGGTCACTGTTCCCCAGGTGCTCCCCCACTGTTACCCCCATCACACTGTCCCTGTTTGTGAGCACAAGGTCCAGTATTGCCTTCTGCCAAGTTGATTCCATGACCAGTTGCTTGAGGAAGGCACCCTGAAGGGAGTCCAGGATAAATCTGCTCCTAGTTGATGGTGCTGCTGGGATGCTCCAGTCCACATCTGGAATATTTCAGTCTCCAACCAGTACTACCCCACCCTTGTCTGCCATCCTTTGGATGGCTAGCATCAGCTCCCTATCTGTTTCTTCCTCCTGGGCTGGTGGTCTATAGACCAGTAGTTAAGGAAATACAAAAAAATTAAAGAATTGGGGACCATAGAAGAGTCGAGGAGTGATTGGTCATCTCCAATGGTAATTGTAAACAAAAAAAAAGGGGGTGTTAGAATCTGCCTTGCTTTTAGGAAACAATCAAGTGTCAGAATTTGACAGTTATCCTATGCCCAGAATAGATGATTTGGTGGACAGACTGGGGAGTGCAAAGTATATCAGTATCCTCAATCTCCCCAAGGGTTACTGGCAAATCCCTTTAGCCAAATAATCCAGAGACAAAACTGCATTTGCCACTCCTGTTGGATTCTATCAGTTCACTAATATGCCATTTGGTTTACATGATGTGCCAGCTACATTCCAGCAGTATATGGATGCAATTTTATCACCTCACACTGGTTATTGTGCTGCATACCTGGATGATGTTATGATGTACAGTCCAGACTGGAAAAGCCACCTGGAACACCTATGAGTAGTTATCTAAGCTATCAAACATCAAGGTCCGACTATTAATCCTACCAAATGTGCATTGAGCATGCAGGAAACCAGATATTTAGGCTTTGTTTTGAGAAATGGAGAAGTTAAGGCAGAAATTTCTAAAACAGAAGCTGTAGCTAACAGCCCTGTCCCTAAAACAAAGAAACCTGTCAGATCATTTTTAGGGCTGGCTATTTATTATCGGAGATTTGTTCTCAACTTTGCTGAGTTAGCTACTCCTCTCACTGAACTCATGAATAAAACAATACCCAAATAATGTGAAGTGGATCCAAGAGTGTGACGAAGCTTTTCAAGCCACTAAGGCTGCATTATGTTCAGCCCCTGTTTTGAGAAGCCCAGACTTTGAGAAAACATTTTTGTTACAAACAGATGCATCAGAGGTAGGCCTAGGTGCAGTCCTGAGTCAAAATAGAGATGGAATGGAACATCCTATTCTGTACATAAGTAGGACGTTGCATAACAGAGATAAAAGGTACTCCACCATTGAAAACGAATGTTTAGCTGCAAAGTGGGCCATGGAGTCCCTTAAGTTATATCTACTGGGAGCTGAATTTGTACTTGTAACAGATCACAATCCTCTCTGTTGGCTTAAACAAATGAAAGATAAAAATTCCAGAATCACAAGGTGATACCTGGCACTACAGCTATTTAAATTCAAGGTGATTCACAAATCTAGTAAAGAGAATAGCAATGCTGATTTTCTGTCAAGGTATGGATCAGGAATTGAGGGTTCTGAAGGTTGAAAAAATAAATGTAAGAGTTTAAACTTTATTGTTTACTGGAATGTTATAGAAAAAAGGATACTGCACATGGCTTAATTTCTGAAAGTTAGAAGCTAATGTTAGTAGAGAATTACTAGAAAGTTTTGGAAACCTATTTTTGTAAAACAGGTTCCCTCTTAAGGAAGGGGGTGTATGTGACAGGGTTAATTAGGACTCTGTCCTAGTTGTTATGGAGAGTTTGAATGCAAGAATCTGTTCTGTTCTTTCCTTTCCTGTCTCTTGTATGTCCAGTTGTGTAACCAAATTTTGTCGTGCAACCTAGGACTTGATCACCCTAACGGTCTTGCAGTTCTCTGCCTCTCGCTGTCTTTCAAGTCTTCCCTTGCTGCTACTGTCTTTTTCCCCCTTGCATATCATTTGGTATAAAAATATATGCAAATTATAGTGTGGAAACGTAACTGATATTGGGATCCCTTTGTTCAGAAATTATACAGTGTTACTGTTGAAATATATATAATTATAGTCTGAGATGAAAAAGCTAAAAGCTATTGGGAACTCAAAGGGTTAACCTGAGAGCAGTTTTTAAGCCCTTTTTCAGAAGCTGTGGAGAAGGGTCCTCAGTTTTTGGGACATTGTGTTCTTGCTGCACCTGTCTGAAATTTACAAGAACATTCTAGAAAAAAACAGGATGCTTGTTGGGGGGGGGGTTTACAAAGACTTATAAGAGAGAGACAGCTGCAATGTTTTGGAGAGACACAGAAATTGATGGAAAACACAGATGGATTTTCTCTGTTTATTCTGCCTTCGTAAATAGTTATTCTGAACAAATTTGTTTTATGTTACTGCTAGTACTAATAAACACTTTTTTGCAAATACTACAACTGCTCTTGTTTTCTCCTATGCTTCCTGACCTATGCCTTGATGACACACCCCTTGTCTAACCTTCTTCCCCTTAGGATTCTAAATTGTTGACCCACAAGATCTCCACTTTCCCCCCTCCCCTTCCTCCCTGCTGACCACTAATCCCTTCCTTATGTATAGAGCCACCCCCCACCTCTACCCCACCCTAAATCCCTTCTATACAGGCTGTACCCTGGAATTGTTAGGTCCCAGTCTGGGTCTGGTTGGTCCATGTCTCTGTGATGGCAGCTATGTCTACTTTCCCTTCTGCCATCAGTGCTTGGAGCTCTGGTATTTTATTCCCTAGGCTATTAGCATTCAGGAACTCTACCCTCCACCAGACCCCACTCCTGTCTTGCTCCTTTCTTAGCTCCTAACCTTTCCTTTGGCCATACTATTCCCTAACTCCCTGTCACCATCCTGGGGGGGGGGGGAAGCAGGATGCCTCCCATGCCTTTTGCAAACTTGTTGAGTCTACTTTGCCATAACCCCCCTGTCTTCAATTTAAATTATATGTGCTTTTAATAAACTCCCCCAGCTTCCTTTTTAGGGCTTCTGATCCCTCCTTGCTGAGGTGCAGTCTGTCTGAGGTGCAAAGGCTGTTGTCTTCCCACATTGACCCCCGGCCCCCCACCAGCCCAAATCCCATCTTCTTGCACCAGTCTGTCAGCCATTGGTTGAATTTCTCTGTCCTCTGTTTCTAGCCGTGCTTGTTTTTGGCACTGGCAGCACCTCCAAGAAGGCAATAGACTGGAACTCCTTACCACATACCCTGGCAAGCTCCTTGAATGTTGAATATTGAATTGTTCCAACGTTTACTCATAACTTTAATTTTGCAGATTTTTGCCCCTAATGCCAAATTTTCTCTTGTGTTACCCCACCTCCTGAACTTGACAGGTGGCATTTTTTTAATCCGCTCAAGAAACTTATTTTCACGGTTGCATTGCGAAATCACTTTTTGGATGGGATTTTAAAAATTTGACCTGCCTTTATCATAACGTCAGGTCATAAGAAGACTACTGGAAATATGGGGTCAAAATGTGGGAGCCCACTGGAAATTAGATATTGCCTCTCTCAGCTGCCCTAACCTGAGTAAATACAATCTAAAAATGTTTAAAAGCAGGACACCACTGAAAATGAGATATTGCATCTCATCTGGTCTGTCCTTGGTGTGTGTGTGTGTGTGTGTATATATATATATATATATATACATATATATTTATATATATAGTAAAAATGTGTACAAACAAGACACAGTACAATAGTAATGCAAACAGTGAACATTTGGCATTGACAAATGCTTGCTTATTGCTATGGACAGCTGCTTGGAAATATAGGGCTTGATTTTCTAAACCAAAACTTTGACGCAAGGTGCCAATGCCAAATGGCTTCAATGCAAGTGGCACCTTGCATCAAAGTTTGAGGCCCTCCCCATTTTAAAATGCAGGGTTCGATGAAATCTGGATGTGGTGTGCCAACGTCACCCTGCGCCACCCTTGCAGCAGACGCACCCAGCACCAGGTCACAAGTGGGCTTGCGCCACAGCAGGGCTGCACCATCCCCTTATTTTGAATTCTAGAAACTCTGCCGTGGTTACAAGAGCGGGGGCTTATGTTAGGCCAGCCAGGAGCTTTTCTAAGGACCCTGTGCTACTACCTGGCAGGTGTTGATTGGGTGGAACATGGAAAATGGGAACTGGGGGCCGATGAAGCAGTGGGGATGACTTGGGGCAATGGGGGTAGAGTGAAAGGGATCTGAGATGTTAACCAGTGGAGGTGCCATGATGCCATATTACAGAGCCAATTAGTCGAGGTGGGGGGGTTGGCATGGCTGTACCTTCATGATGTGAACCCCAGGTGACAACAGCCCTGGCACCTGCCCCACAGGAACCACAGTCCCCTATATTTGGTGACTGGCAGTGGGCGCAGGTTGTGGCAGCATTTGGTGGATGGGTCCATGCCCCAGGCACCACAACATTCCTCTGTACACAGCCTCCCACATGGTGGCTGGCAGATGTCCACCTACACTGTTGGAGACTATGGGTCATGTTGGGTAGGTGCCAGGGCTGTTGTCAACCGGGATCATTGTCATGATGGTCAGACCATGCCAAGCCCACTACCTGGGCCAATCAGCTCTGTGACACTGCAGTATGGCACCTGCACTGGGTGCCTCTTCAGATCCCTATCTCTGCCACTGTACCACTGTTGCCCCAATGACACCCCCCTCTGCTCCATTGATCCCACCTTCCAGGCATTTTAAGGCCCCCAACTTTTGTGACTCATCCAGGCTTGCACTGGGCGGGCGATTGAGGGCACTCTTTTTCAACCCCTCAAGTGTGCCAAATGTTTGGCACAACCCTGAGGCTGCAGCAACTCTGGGAACTTTGGTACAGGGCCCCTCCTTTTTATAAAATAGGCTGCAGGGTCACTGTATCACCCAAAGATTGCTGCAGCCATAGATTGGCACACTTTGTGCCTCTCTAATGGCTGATTGAAGATTGAGCCCAGGATCTTTGTCACTCAGATATCATCTGCTTCTACTGCCTTTCTACAAAGGTTCTTATAACTCCATCTGCTTATGATCAAAATCCATTGCTGTGGAAATGATTATGATGTCACAAACAGGAGATTATGATATTACACGTAGACAAACAGCAGCAGCATATAATCATAGAAAGTGATGGCAGAGGTGGACCATAGGTCCATCTAGTCTGCCCAGATCCTACCCCCCTACTTAGATACTTTTTGTAACTATCCCCTTGTGCCTATCTCAAGTTGGTTTAAATCCCCATACTGTTTTGGATTCAATGACTTTGGCATGTAGGCCATTCCACAGATCAACCACCCTTTCTGTGAAGAAAAACTTGCATATGTTGCCTCTAAATCTACCCTCCCTCAGTTTCATGACATGGCCTCTTATTCTCATGAAGTTATTAATGAGAAAGAGCTCCTGGGTGGGGACTCTCTTTATACACTTTAGGTACTTCAATGTTTCGATCATGTCCCCCCTATCTCTTCGCTGCTCCAAGGAGTATATGTTGAACTCCCTTAATCTGTGTTCGTAAGACAACTCATGGACACCGTGAATCATTTTAGTTGCCCTCCTCTGCACTGTCTCCAGTCTGTTTGTGTCTGTCCTGAGGTAAGGCCTCCAGAACTGGATGCAGTACTCAAGGTGGGGCCTCACCAGGGACCTGTACAGTGGCAGGATCACCTCCCTTCTCCTACTTGAGATGCCCCTACCTATGCATCCTAGCATTCTGCTGGTCCTTATTGCTGCTTTTTTACATTGGTTGCCCACTTTCAAATCATCTGAAATAACTTCCAGATCTCTCTCTCTTGCCAGGTGATTGCTAGTTTCTCCCCCCCCAGGTGGTAGTCAGTACCTGGGTTGTTCTTACTCAGATGCATGACCTTGCATTTTTTCATTGAATTTTAGCTGCTACATACTTGACCATTTTTCAAGCTTGAGAAGGTCACTTCTCATTTGCTTCACCCCCTGTGCCATATCCACTCTGTTGAAGAGCTTCGTGTCATCTGTTAACAGACATACCTTCCCACCCAACTCATCTGTGATGTCACTGATGAACACATTGAAGAGCAAAAGTCCCAGGACGGACCCTTGTGGCACACTGCTGGTCACTTTCCTGGCTTCTGATACTGCCCCATTTACCATCACTGTTTGGGTTCGCTGTTGAAGCCAGCTTTCTACCCATGATACAACTTCCTTACCTATTCCTGTACTCTCAGGTTTATTTAGCAGCCTTCTGTGTGGTACAGAATCAAAGGCTTTACTATAGTCTAGTTTAGATAGATAACATCCACTGCAATCCCTGGTCCACCACCCTAGTAACCAAGTTGAAGAACTCGATCAGGTTTTTCTGGCAAGACCTTCCCACTGTGAACCCATGCTGCTTGTCATCCTGCTGTTCAGTTTCCTCCAGAAATGCTATTATTCTTTCCTTGAGCAGTGATTCCATCAACTTTCTCATCTCTGAGGTGAGACTAACTGGGCAGTAGTTCCCTGCTTCCTCTTTGCTACCACTCTTGTAGATGGGGCTTACTTTTGCCTTATTCCAGTCCTGTGGAACCGCCCCTTCCCTCAGGGATCTACTAAATAGGTCTGCTAGGGGTTCAGCCAGTTCATTACTCAGTTCCCACAGTATGCGGGGGTGGTTTCCATCCAGACCCATGGCATTATCCATGCTCAGTTTTTTTAATTCTGCCTTTACCCTTTCTGTGTGAATGGGCTTGTGTCCACCCCCTTTCTGTTATTTTGCCCTCCTTTGTGGTGGGTCCATTGCCAGGCTCTTCCTTTGTAAAGACAGAGAAGAAGTACTCATTCAAGACCTCTGCCTTTTCCTTGTCTTCTTCCATCTTTTTCCCATTGCTGTTTAAAAGACGGATATTAACTCCTTTGTTTTTCTTTTTATCACTTATATACCTAAAGGAGGTCTTTTTTCCTTCTTTTGCCACCCATGCCAAGTCTTCCTCTGTTTGTGCCTTTGCTGCTCTGATCACCCTATTTGCCTTCCGCAGGCTACTCCTGTATGCCTCCCTATCCTTGTCACTGTTAGAGCTCTTGTACTTCTTAAATGCTTGTCTCTTTTCTCTTACTATAGTGGTGAAACTTAGTGGATTCCCTCTTTTTTTGTCTTACTGACCAGCCCGGAGCATTTCTCAGATACTTCTTCCAGTGCCTTCCTTATGCACGCCCAACATTCTTCCACCCCTCCTTTTGCAATTTTCTTGATGTTAGCTGTGAAGCAACTTCTCATTTGGCCAAAGTCTGTTTTTTTTTTTTAATCAAGGACTTTTGTCTTAGAGTTGCTTGATTCCTTTATCTTGCTGACCTTTAGCCAGACAGATTTGTGGTCGCTCAATCCTAATTGGCACCCGACTTCCACTTCCTTTACTTTGCTACTGCTAGTGAGAACCAGGTCCAGGATTTTGTTTTCTGTAGTAGGGGCCACTACAAGTTGGTTTAGACCAGCTCCTCTCATTGCATCTAG
Source organism: Neoceratodus forsteri (assembly GCA_016271365.2). Taxonomy (NCBI): domain Eukaryota; kingdom Metazoa; phylum Chordata; order Ceratodontiformes; family Ceratodontidae; genus Neoceratodus; species Neoceratodus forsteri. The sequence goes on from CM057449.1 coordinate 746,123,314, forward strand.
GAAGTTTCTGCTTTGAGCTGTGGATGCTGTGCAGGAAACCCAGTCTATGTCTGGGAGATTGAAATCACCCATTAACATGACCTCTCCCTTATCTGTCATATACAGTATGCTTTTCAGTAGTTCTTTGTCTGCTTCCACCCCCTGCAAGGGAGGCCTATATTTATCACCCCTAGTCTGAGGACTGATTTCTTTTCTGGTTCAAGGGTGACCCAGTGGACCTCTGATTTGTCTTGGGTTCTTTGGACTTCCATGGCTTTTATGTCCTCTCTTATATACAAGGCTACCCCCTCTCCTCTCCATCTGCTCCTGTCCTTTCTGAACAGGTTGTAGTCTGGGATGGCAATACCCCATGTATGGTTGTTGTTAAATAATGTTTCAGTTACTGCCACCCAATCCAGTCCAGCCTCTGCCATTGTAGCCGTGAGTTCCAGGATTTTGTTAGCAAGACAGTGTGCATTAGTCACCATTGCTTCCCAGTAACTGGCATCCTTTTAATGTTGGCTCATGCTTGCACGCCAGCCAACATATTGCATTAGTAGCAGACTTGGAGGTGCAGTCACTGTTGGGCTAATGCAGGGCATGCATCAGTAGGTGCATCCCTCATTCCCCAATACACCTGCATGCCAGTGCCACACCATGAATACATAATGTGGTGAGCACATCTAATGAAAGGTCCCCTGCAATGCAAGCAAAGCTCATCATACGCAGCAGCACCTCCCGACGTGTTTTCCCGGGTGAAAAATTACATTAAACATGGTGGCACACTGCCTGCCACAATGCAGACTTTGGGGGTGCCCATTCCCCCTGTTGGCATGCCCTGACCCAAATGTATGTGCCAATGGGGGAGCCCACTCTCCATCGGCATAATGCATCCCCCCATTTATGTGCCGAGGGAGGTGCCCAGTCCCCCTTGGCTCTTCCACCCCTTCAGTATGTGCCGACGGGGGTGCCCAGTCCCCCATTGAATAGCCCCCCAAACACTCAGATGGCACACTGGGAGCCCACCCCAGCGTGTCAATGCTTCTGTTAAAAAACTGTCCTGCAATTTTTACCTGTAAAAAGAAGAAAACGGTCCTCATGGTCTGTCCAGCTCCCTCCCAACTCACGCCCACCCTCTGTGCCCCCACCTCCCACACCCCCACTCCATACTTACCTTCCGAGTCCAGCGCAACAATCTTTGGTGGACTGGGAACACGTCTGCACGCTTCAAAGCTGACCATGAACTGAAGAAATGCCGGCAAGCTGTATAATGGCGTAAATAGGGTTTTTTCAACTTTGGTGCATATCTCGGGCATTTTTTGGAATTATTGCACCAAATTTTCAACATGGGGTTATTGGGGCCCCTCCTCATGAATTCAGTCACTGTCATGGCATTATTTGGTTCCAAAAGGTGATTTTGCAGTCACTGCGTAGAATCATCTTTTGGGACTGAGTAACAAAACAACATTGCCACTGTTTATGAAGGGGGCTCTCAAAAAGCCTATGTTGCAAATTTGGCGAAAAAAGTCCAAAAAATGTCTGTTTCACGGCCGAGTGTTGTGCTGTTTCCACCCACACTCATAACTTCGTGAATTTGTGATATTTTCACTCCAGATTTTCAAAATTGGCATTTTTCCACACCTCCTTATGAACAGTATAGCTGTCATTTTGCATATCCTGGCTGAAATGTGTTTTTGCACGTCCACCGCAGAATAGCACGGTTGCTGTGCGAAATCAGTTTTTGGGACAGTTTGAGAAAATGATGGTGACACTGTTCATGAGCAGAGGTCCTAAAATGCCTATGTTGAAAATCTGGTTCTGAAAGTCCATAAAATTACTGTGTTACGAACATGCGTTGCGCAGTTTCCATGCACCTTTGTAACTTTGCAAATTTGTAATATTTTCTTGCCAGATTTTCAACACTAGTATTTTTGCACACCTCCCTATCAACAGTACAGCTGTAATTTTTCATAGCCTGCCCAAAATGTGTTTCCGCACCTATTGCACACAATGGCGTGGTCGCTGTGGGAAATCAACTTTTGGAATAGATTAACAAAATCACAGCACCACTGTTCATTAGGGGAGGTCCCAAAATGCCTATGTTGAAAATGTGGCTAAAACACTTCCAAAAATAATTGAGTTACGGATGTGTGTTGCACAGTTTCTATGCATGCTCATGACTTTACCAATTTTTCATATTTTCACTCCAGATTTTTAATGTTGCCATTTTTTTAAGCCTCCTCATGAACAATAGAGTTGTCATTTTCCACATCCTGCCCAAAATATGTTTTCATCCCTGTGTCGCCAAATGACATAGCCACTGTGCAAAACCTCTTTTCAGCTAACAAACCGATTGTGCCACTCTTCATGAGGTGGGGTCACAAAAAGCCTATGTTGAAAATTTGGAGTGAAAATACCAACAAATGCCTACAACATTAGGGTTTCCAACTGTAACACCCCACCCTGTAGAGACTGCCAGGTGTCATGGGTGTGACTTGGGATCATTGGCTGTAATGCTCACACCATTCTACCCCCACCCAGCAGCCAGTGACAGGCATCGAGGTGTGCCTTGGAGTGCTCGGCCCTAACTTTCACCCCATTCTCCTATATGGCACCCGTCTCAGCATATTTCCTTATGGAATGGGGTAAGTATAAGGCCCAAAGACCCCAAAGCACACCACAACACTTGTCAGTGTCTACAGGGTAGGGTGAGGTAAAATGGCATGAGCGTTATAGCTGATGCCCCAAAGGTACACCCCAGCGCCTATCAGTCTCTGCTGGGTGGGGGTGGGGTTGGCGTCAGTTCCATACTTCACTGCCATTCCTATTATGCATCTCTAACTCCTGCACTACCAATGCCAATGCCAGCGAGACAACATTTGGCATTGACAAATGCTTGTTAGTTTTTGTTTTAGTCTACCATATTTCTCGTTCAACCCTACTGTGCTCTTTCTGTTATTGCTTATGTGCTTAATGGATGGGAGGAGTTGTTGCTAGGCTCTCCTGACCCACAAGACATAGTCCAAAAGGCAAAGATCCTGTTACCATGCAAATTTACCTAGTAATCTTTGGAAATGGAGCAATGGGAGTTAGTGAAGTCAGCAGACTCCTCACTATTGCAGCTGAAGAATCAGCCAATGCATTTTGACCTGCCACGTTTCAGTATGTGGAGCAGCATTGAAATAAGACTGTGGGACTTCTCCAATGACAGCAGGCAGGCTGCTTTTGAACATTTTGGTACTCAATATACATTGAAAATTCAGGCAGCAAATAGTATACAGTATCTCTGGAAAAAGATCTGTAGAATATTTTGTTTTACTACTGTGTGAGTTGTACTGTATAATTATTATTGCTTCCTTTCTCCTCTCAAATCTCTCCATAGCTTGTACTTCCTGACCCTGTTGTAGTTTGAAAATCATAAATAGTGATGCAGCAACATTTTTTTTGCACTGGCAAAATTTTTGTGAAATCACTAATTTCGTCTAGTGAAACATTTCACAAAATTATGGCCTTTCGGTGAAATTTTGCCGCCAATTTCGCCTGCTCATCTAAGGTGAAATTAGACAAAAATGAGCATTTTGCTGTGCTGGTGGTCACATGGTTGAGTCTAAACAGGCAGTAAGTAAGAGAGTGGTTCATTTCCTGTGCTATGTATCTTGAGGAAGCAAGTAGCATTTATACTCCCTGTGACTGCAAAATGCACTTTTACACCTAAATTGCTTAATTTGTGCTATTTTATTCTAACTTTTTCTTGTTTGTCTTTGTCATAGTTCATGTTTTAGTACCTAGTGATTGTGTTTGTGTGTGTGCGTGAGTCCTCCGCCCCGTCTCTCTCTGAGTCTGTATCTCTGTTTCTTTTTTCTGTTTGTTTGAATTGGTGGTGTTTGTGGATTGTGGACATAATGGAGAAGGGTTAAGACAGCGGGGCCCCTGTACACGCATTTCAGCTAACCATTACAAATGAAATGCCACAGCAGGAGGCTTTTTGCTCCAGCACCAGCACCCAGGAGCAAGCTGTGCCCCCTCACCAGCAGCAGTTGGAGACAGTGCCCTCTCCCCAGCACCTGGAGGATACTGTTCCTCCACTCAGGCAGTAGGAGATCGTGCCACCTCCTAAGCAGCTGGAGGAGTCAGTGCCTGGGGCATTATCTGCGGCATCCCCCCCCATGGCTCCATCATCCCCGAAGTTCTCCTGTCTGGGATTTTTTCTATTTAATATTGGTTGGTGACCCAGTGGTCACCTGCAATCTATGTGAGCAGGAAGTGCATCGAGGAAAGTGTGGATCCCACTTTGGGACAACCGGCCAGCATAGCTACATGGTCCACCACCACCTGCCTCAATGGTACCTCAAATTGTGGGAGGTGGTGGCATCATCAAGTGCAGCTGTGGGGAGCAGTGTGGGTGTAAGCACTGAAGGGGGGTGAGCAGGAGGGAGGCATGGCTGGACCAGTTAAACGGCCTTGCTGTGCTGACCGTACCAGAACACAGCAGCAGTCAGTAACATCAAGACCCCTCCAGGGCCCTCCCTGTCCAAAGCCAGCAGCACAGGCAGCCCCTGCCTTGCCAGCAGTTTCAGTGACACATGCAGACTTACCCGTTATCCTGTCTGAAGTCCAGCATGTCTGACAAGAGTTAAAGGATTTCAGACAGGAATTTAGTGATGCCCGGGGGGAGATTTCAAAACTACAGTGTGATGTTGACAAAATCATGTGCATCCTGTCTGAACTCTGTGGCAGCCCCACTGGCACTTAATGTGGCAGCACAAATTAATTTCTCTTTTTTGTTTTCATTTTTCTGTCTTCCATTCTGTTGTTTGTATGTTCCTCCCCCAATAAAAAAATAAAAAACAAAAAAAAGCTATTCTATCCTCTTTAATCTACATCCATTCCTTAAGACCTCTTGTTTCTTTGTTTTGTATGTAAAATAATTTTACTGACCATTGCTGTTGTTTGTTTCTGTCTTATGCACCCTATAGAATTCAGTCCCTTCTCTTGTTCTCACTCTATTAGTTCTCCCCACTCATTGTTGTATTACCCCTGTCCTCCTGATCCTGCCTGTCATTTGTTATGTTTATTCTGTACCGTGTCCATGTACCCCTCCCCTAATAAACACCTTATTCCCTTATTATTTGTGGTGTATTACTTCTTAGAGCTGGTTACACTTACAAGAGTCCTATTAACAACATAATGATGTGTAATGCAGTTGCATTCCCTATTTATTGAGTTTGAAAATGAAATGCCGGCTCCTGCCGAAGGCTGTTGGCCATCTGTCCTTGTGCACAGACCTTGTGTGAGTTTCTTGAACTCAGAGTTAGATGTACTCACCACAGCACATGTCCATAAGGTGCTCGTTCTTTATTCGATTCTCTAGTGTGGCAAGTAAACAATGTAAGAAGTGCTTCCATATAACCAAGTTAAAAATGCCTGCTCCCCCAGGCACCATCATTTCTTATATGTATCATGAAGTATGGGCCTTAAGGGAACGGGCATTTTTTAATCTTAGTTACATGGGAGTATTTTTTACATTGTTTGCACGCCACACTGTAATAAAGAAAGAGCACTTTATGGATATGTGCTTGTGGTGATTGCTTCTTACTTTGAGTCAAAGCAACTCACATGAGGTATTTGAATTAAAAAAATGCAGACTCTGTGCACAGGGCCCTAACGGCCCACAACCTTCACAGGCATCGGCCTTTCCTTTGCAAACTCCACATATGGGGAATGCAACTGAATTGTGGGTCTATGTTATATTTTGTTAAAGTTATGTTGAAGGCATCACCTGCTGTTTAACATGTTTCCTCCTCCTATCCACAGATGTCAAGTATTGTGCCTTTTAAAAAACTGTTTCATAGTGCTGTGTGATGTTGCATCACATTTTGTTGTGTGCAACATTAAGAACATGTAACACATCTGGTGCCGGCACTGACAATGTGCCCCAGAAGGCCAGAATTCCCAGAATGTTTCCCAGAAAATGTTACAGTACATACAAACATAAACCAGGTGTCAGACATGCAGTTACATATTCACATCCACCATCAGGAGGACCCAAATCTGCTATTTTCTGCACCATTTCTAATGATTTTCAAGCCTCACTGTGGTGGTGCCACTGCTTAACATGACCCACAAGTCCAGAAATGTTTCCCAAAATATTTTATAGTAAATTAAGACCTAAATCAGGTGGCAGACGTACTGTAATATGTTGCACGCCTTCTACCTAGACCAAAACATGTTGTTTGGCCCACTGTTTACCAATGGTTTAAGGCCTAATCTTGGTATTGCCACTGCCTAACATGGCCCAGATGTCCAGAAATGTTTTCCAAAACATGTTACTGTATATTCAGACAGAAATCAGGTGTCAGACATGCAGTTACATGGTTCACATCCACCATCAGGACACAAATCTGCTGTTTTCTGCATAGTTTCAAATGGTTTTCAGGCCTAACCGTGGTGGTGCCACTACTTAACATGCCCCATATATAATAGGATTAGGTAGTAAACACCAGTGGTGTAACAGAGAGGAAAGGGCTAATATGATAAGCAAATTAAACAGAAAAACAGGAATGATGCAATGCAGAGGCTAGACCACAATTTTAATTTCTGTGAGCAATTCAACAATGCAGTGTACCTGGATATGGACAAGTCAAGTGGTCAATGTACACAAATCCTTCCAATAAAAAAATAAAGCACAAAAGTGATTAAGCAAAGGGAAACAGGAATAGAACTACTCAGAATGAGTAACCGTTCAGATAAAGTTACCCAAAAAGGATCAATATGTGAGAAAAATATAACAGATAAGTAGCACACCAACAAAAATATTAAGTCTTAAAAGAAATTACAGAAACCCACTCACAACTTGTGAGAAATATGTCAAATATTAGGAACTAGCCTGCTCTGCTTTCACACACACATGCACATATACACACACACACACACACACACACACCGCCACCCACCCACATGGTCGACACTCCTCCACTCAACTCCCTCACAGACACACACAGAGAAAACTGAAAACACTACCTAAGTTTAACTAAGTATTATCCAAAGATACCAAAACAAAAAAAGGTTCACTAGCAGCACTAGGAACTAAATTGAGATTCTGGGAGTAATTAACTCTCAAAAATCACAAATAAAGAGGTTTCTATAGGGTTTATTAGCTGTGATGCACCACACTGAACTGTTCTCCGACTCAACATAGAAACATAGACTTTGATGGCAAATAAGGACCGCTTGGCCCACCTAGTCTGCCTAGTTCTCTACCTACTGGATAATTCTTTTAGAATTCTGGGGTGAATCCCATCAGGCCCAAATGCATTGTCCACCTTCTGTTTTAGGAGTTCTTTCAGAACACTTTCTTCTGTGAAAGGACCGGGATCAACCCCGCTATCCAGAGTGCTTCTATTGACTGGATTAGGTACCTCCCCCTCCTCTTCTTTTGTGAATACTGAGCAGAAGTATTCATTCAGTATCCCTGCTTTTTCACTGTGCCTCTCTGCCGACCCACCGTCCCCTTTATTCAGCCTCACTATTCCTCCCTTTGTCTTCTTCACTTCCTAATGTATCTATAAAAGGTTTTATCCCCCTTCTTAACTGAGTTGGCTATCTTTTCCTCGGTTTGGGCCTTTTCTATTCTGACTGCCTTCCCCACTTCCTTCTGCTTTAACTGGTACAGTTCTCTGTCCTGCTCCTTCTGTGTTTATTTATGCTTCCTGAATGCTATCTTTTTCTCCCTAACCTTCCTTGCCACCTCTTTTGAGAACCATAGTGGTTTTTTTTTGGTTTGATTTGTTTATTTGCTTCACACAAAGGCTTGTTGCCTCTGTGATGGCAGTTCTGACGTTTCTTCATTGTTGCTCCACCCCTCCTTCTTGCCTGTTTGCTAGTGCTTTTCTGAGGCACTCTCCCATTTTGACAAAGTCAGCCCTCCTGAAGTCCAGTACCCTCACTTTTGAATGGCTTGACTCTGCAACTGAGTTTATCATGAACCACACAGTTTGGTGGTCACTTGTTCCCAGATGACTACCCACTTCTAGATCTAAGATCCTCTCTCCATCCCCATTTGAGAGTACCAGATCTAAGACTGCTGCCTCCCAAGTGGGTTACAACACTAGCTGTCTGAGGCATACCCCGCTGTAGAGCATCAAAAATGACTCTGTTCTAGGATGTGGCTACAGCAAAGGTGCTCCAGTTAACATCTGGCATAGTCAGGTCCCCTATCAACAATATCGTCCCTTTCTCTGCTATCCTAAAAATGCCTTCTATCATTTCCTTGTCCATTTCCTTCCCCTAAGACAGGGGTCTGTATACAACCCCTGTGCGGATTGTGGTGCCATTTCTAGTCTTCAGGGTGACCCACAGTGCTTCCGCTCTTCCCTGCTTACCCTTTTGTTCCATTGCTTTGATCTCTTCCCTTACATAAAGAGCTACTACTACTCCTCCTCCTCTTCTACCCTCCCTGTCTCTCCTTTAGATTGTGTACCCTGGTATGTTGACATCCCAGTCATGGTTCTCTGTGTACCATGTTTCTGTGACTGCCATGATATCCAGGCATCCCTCTTCCATCAAGGCCACCAGTTCAGGGAGCTTGTTACCTAGACTACGGCATTGGTATTCATTGCCCTCCATTTTTTGATGGCCATACCCATTTTTGCCCCATATCTGTCCTTATTGCCTTTGCCTTTTTCTCCATTTACCCCTGCCCTTCTCCCTATCAGTGTCTCTATCTTGGTGTTTACCTCACTAACTGCCCTGATTTTTTTTTTGTGGGGGGGCTAGGATTTTCTTGCTCCTTTTCAGTGCCTCCCCCCTTGGATAGTTTAAATGCTTGCCAATGAAGCATTTAAACCTATCACCTAGGATCCTGGTTCACCTCCTGAACAGGTGCAGACCATCGCACCAGTATAGGCCTGCATCCCTCCAGGTGGACCCCCAGTCCTCAAGAAAGCCAAACCCTGAGCTCTACACCAATTTTTCAACCACTGATTGAATCCCATGGCACGGAGCACCCTAGCCTCACCCATGCCATAGACAGGCAGCACCTCCGAGAAGGTTACCATGCGTGCTACTTGTCTAAGGCCCTTTCCAAACTCCACAAACTCCTCCTCCACTGTTCTGATCCCTTTCCCAGCCAGGTCATTTGTCCCTAGATGGACAATGACATCCAGCTCCCTCCCCCATGCAGCTGCTCCCATGATCTTGAGGATTCGCTCCCTGTCCCTCCAAGCCATGACACCAGGCAGGCACCTTACTTCCCTCTCCCCTCCCTCCCCCAGTTCTATCCTCCTAACAATGGAGTCCCCCATCAGGAGTTGTTTCCTTCCCCTGTGGGGTTCCATGTCACCCTCCTGTGGGTCTCCTTTGTGGAGGTCCCAGCATCCTCCTTGGTCTCCACTGTGGTTACATCCATAGAGGAACCACACTCTGCCAGAATGGCATATGAATTGTGGAGAGGTACAACTGGAGAGATGTGCCTCTGTTCCATCTCCATCACCCTCTCTGAGCCCACTGTGGTCCAACCATTTCTCTTTCTTGGCAACCTCTGAGGCAGCGTTAGTGGTCTCTAGGTGGGAGAGGAGGTCCCCCAAATCCTGGCCACCTCAATCTGGAGATCAGCAACCACCTCCCTCAGCTCAGAGAGGTGCCTACAGATGGAACAACACCGCATCCTCCAGAACATCTCCCAAAAGACTGCTGCTCCACTGCCACTGCATCATGTCTTATTTGTGGCCCCTTAACTGTTGTTTTGTATACTTACCTTTTCCTCTCTCTGTTTATTATCTTTTTTTTATATATTATTTTTTTTTCTTTTTTTTCTCCCTACTTTCCTACTGTCTCTGTGCCCTTAAAGCTCCTGATCTTCCTGTTCTGGGACAGGAAGTTCCTTTATACTTCAGTGGTCTTCTTATTACTTGCTTAGAGTCAGACTTCCAGCAGCTATGGGGGATGGAGAGCTACTCTTTTCCTTCTAGGATGGTGAGTCTTTTGTGCCTCTGTGATAACTCCCTTCCTGCTCCAAACAAAAAATTCCTGTTGTTAGTCAAATCAACAGACAATATACTGTGTAGGAAACAGCCTGCACATGATATTTCAGCTATCTACCCACAATGCATTGCAATTTCACTGGCAAAATTGAAAAACATTGGTGAAATTAAGGATAATGGTGAAATTTTGCCTTATGCGAAAGCGAAATTGGGTGAAATCAGAGGCAAAATTATATTTAGCCTAGGTGAAAAATTTTGCATAGTGCGGGAATTACACAAAACTAATTTCACACATCTCTAATCATAAATAGCCCCGCATCTTGGTTAATAAATTCTTTGTTACATAGAAACATAGCATTTGTTGGCAGATAAGAACTACTTGGCCCACCGTCTGCCCATTTTTCCCTACCTTTACTGTTCACTTAGACCCTACCTGATTTCTGACTCTCTCCCCCCTGTTTTCCTACCAAGATTCCTTTGTGCCTATTCCATACATGCTTGAAACCCACTGCTGTTTCCACCCACCACCTCTGCTGGAAGACTGTTCCAGGCATTCACCTAGTCTTTCAGTGAAGAAGTTCTTCCTCACATCAGTCCTAAATTTTCCCCTTCCAGTTTCACTGCATGCCCCCTTGTTCTCATGTACCATCTCCTCTGAAAAATATATTCTGTACCTTATTCACCCCATGAAGTATTTATAGATCTCTATCATGTCCTCCATCTCCCTGCTCTCTTCCAGGGTGTACATATTGAGATCCCTCAGTCTTTTCTCATAGGGTTTTTTGATGCAGCCTCATACCATTGTAGTTGCCCTTCTCTGGACAGCCACTACCCTATGTCCTTCCTGAGATGCGGTCTCCAGAACTCTGACACAGTAATCCAGATAGGTTCTCACCAGTGAACAACACAGTGGTAACACCACCTCTCTCCTTCTGCTGGTGATAACCCTCCCTATGCACCCCATCATACTGCCATGCCATACTGCCTCACCTCCATGATGTCATCAGATAGGATTACCCCCAAGGTTCTTTTCCTGTTTAGTGACTATCAATACCCCTCCTCCTATTTTGTACTCCACCTCTAGGTTTCTGTGCCTTAGGTGCATGATTTTGCACTTTTTCACATTGAAACCCAACTGCCACACTCTTGACCTCTCCTCGACTTTTTAAGGTCTCTACTCATTACTTATAAAATGTTGGATTATTCTGGATTATGAAAAGCAAGGTACAGTAAATTGACTAAAGTATAGTCAAAAGGCAGTTATTTTGCCTGTACTCTGGGCTAAGGTGCTCTATGCAATTCTGACCCCCCAACCACTTTTTGGTGCACTCTTCCACCACTGTTAATAACAGAGAATAGCAGGAAGAAAACAACAGTAAATATAGGGAACCAACAAAAAACGCGTCTAGCCTGTTGGTGCAGTTACATTGCATTGCACTGCAGTAGCAGCTCACAGATTAAGTGGGTCTGCAGAAAAAATGAAGGTGGAAAAAATTGGGCAGACTGAGTGAGCCAAGCGGCACTTATCAGCCATCAAATTCTATATTTCTGTGTTTCCAACACTGGAGGCCTGAATTCAGGAATGAGCCCCAAGTTCAGTTGATGTCAGAGGGAAACAGGATTGAGTGTCAAAGAGCATGCTCTTTTCTTCTTTCAGAGATGGAAGGTAGCAGGCTCTCTAGCTATATTGCCACCTGGGTGCCCACAGTTGGTAGTGCAGGTGACGCAAGCAACATTAGTGCATGCACTATGGAGTCCTTGGACGCCAGTGTCATTGTGTGTGTGGGGAGGCTATGGCAGAAAAGATCTGATGTGAGCGTCATGATACTAAACAGTCTTAGGCCCAGATGGACCAACTACCAGCTGCCCCCCACTAATGAGCATCATTAGAGGGGGACCCACTACACCCTGCCGGGGGGGGTAAAGCTGCAGGTTCTAAAGGGATAAAAGTGACACAGAAGATCCAAGTGGGGCAGCTGAGAGGCAGTCAATAGGGCAGCACCGCTTGTTCAGGAGAAAAATAATATTAAAAAAAAAAACCTGTAAGTTTCCAAATGTTTCCCTGAAGTGCTCTTTAAAGACAGCAGTATGGAGGCTGCACATCAGGGTTTCTGAGACACTACATCAATGCATCAGAGATTTATGGATGCCTTTCAATCCAGTTAGAACGCAAGATTCTTCCTGAGTGTGACAGGCTAACAGTAATTTGAAAGGAGTAGGATGACAGCAGATTGGAAATGTGTTAATATTTTCTGTGTAACCCCCCTGCAAATGGGGGTTCCCAAAAGTCTTCCAAGAGCTTGCCTGAATGCTCCAAGTCTGGACGGTGTCCGGCGTCTGAGCTGTTTAAATGTGGTTCCAAGTGAGTGTTATTTGAGCCTCCATGTACTGTCTCTTTAAGAGCTGTCTGCTTGCAGATATAATTAGTTTGTATGGGGGGACTGCGCGTTATAATGCAAGAATCCCACCTGTGCTGCTGTCAATTCACTCCATTTCTGCTATTGCTACATGTGCAGAGGGAGCCTTGTTGAAAGATATAACTGTTTGCCAGAAATCATTTAGAGTGACTGAGAAAATGTAGTTTGTCTAACCTGTCTTCATTTCAGCACAAACTGTTTCAGTGTAGCTCTTTCATTTTGGTTCTGAATAGCTGATTTGGAGCAATCAGAATGATAGGGAGACCCTAAAATGGAGCCTGTGGATGAATTGGAACTTGGACTCTCAATTTTGAGCCAGTCACAAGGGGATTGTATGGGCAGTGACTCTGGGAACTGTAGCTTTAACCTTGGCACCTTTTTCCATCAACAGAGGGAGTCTTATTGTGAGTGACAGCCGAAGTAGCCAACAGAATGGTGTGGAGCTAAAGGAAATGCCCTGCACTGTGACTGGAAAGATTAGATCAGTTGTGACTGTGAAGAGAGAAGGAGCTCTGTGCGTCTGCGGTGTATAGTTTCGCGCAGGAAGTGCGTGTGAGGCCCTGAGTTCCGGTCTGCAGCTTTTGTGAGTGCCAGTTTGGACTGAATCTGAGTTGTGAGGAGAAAGAAGCACTAGAAGTGTGGAAACCAGGCTCACCCTGTAGAAGACTGGAGAAATTGCTGACTCGCACTCGGTCTGTCAGGAACTGAAGCTGCTGTATGTGCTCCCGGGTGTTTGCAGTAAGTGCGATCGGGATCGAGGAACAGCCTGCCTGGTGTAGTGCTTTCCTTTTACATATGAATGTGCGTAGTGCTTGTGGGGAATCACTATTTCCAATCCCCTGTGGTGTGTGCTGTGTGTGGAAGCTGGAAGTAAACCCCAGCTTGTCTCGGACTAAATCCGTTTGCTATAAACTGCAGTGGGGTCCAGTCACAAGGACCTTGTCTCCATGCCCTGTTGTCTCTGACAATCCAGAGAACATCCACCATCCGGTTCTCAGCTTGGGTATTGTAAGTACAAATCAGGGTATTCCCCTGCAGCCTGTTCTCAATCACAAGTGTGTCATCTAATTCTTGTTGTTTCACTGCTTCATGGACTGAGCCATCCGGCTCTGGATTACAATTGGGTGTTGTGCATATATTTTCTTCTACAGGGCCCTATCCATCTGCACCTGCCAGCCAACAATGGGCAACGTACCTGGCTAGCCCCCCTCCCCCAACCTGGGTACCCAGAGTGTGACTTTTCAGACCCTGTATGTGTGCACAGTACTGTGATTTAATGCCACCAATTAACCTGATTTCTCCCTTCCATGTTACTGTCCCCCTAAATAAATCAGATTTGTTGTTGTTATACTATATACTGTCTATGGTGTTGGTACTTATGGAAACAGTATTGTATTTTGCTGTGTATGTTGTTTAACCTTATTTTACAGGGGGTCCTCAGAGACGTGCTGCAGAATCAGTCTCGAGGATAAGTGGTGCTTTATGAGTGAACAGTGTGTATATGTAGGGGGAATTGGGGCTGTAACTCCTGTGTACTGTGTAAGCCACTAGAGGGAACCAAAGGGGGTCACGGTGTCCCAAAGGGCTGTGATCAAGCTAGTCTAACCACTACAAACCCTGACCTCTAGGTGGAGGTACCCGACATAGAACCTTTGCCCCTCAACCTGTCAGTAGTCAAGCAGGCAGGGGTAGTAGCCCTTGGTATAGTTCCACCTGGGGGTTACATCAGCATGTTTGAACTTTCACTTTTTTGTAACATGATAACTTTCTTTATTTGTTTATTTATTTATTTTTTTTACACTTTATTTTTCTGCTACCATGACGGACTCTCTCGGGTGCGGATTCTCGGCTGTAGCTCTGCTGCCCCCCTGAAGCCCCTGACTCTAGTGCTCACCGGTCCTGGTCCCCCCCTCCAACATCACCCAGCCAGTCCATCCCCTGGCTTTGAGCCCCCCCTGTGTTGGACTGCTATCTCCTCCTGCGCTCTATCTGATAATAATAATAATAACCAACTTTATTTATTAAGCACCTTTCAGAAACATCAAGGCGCTTCACATACAGACTAAGTAAAAACAGGATAAAAATAGACAAAATATAAACGGATGACGAGAAAGATCTATACAGTTAGGCAGAATATGCTTGGCACCATAGATATGTTTTTAATGTACATCTATCTACAATCAAATGGAGCGACCGGAGAGGAGGAGGAGGAGGAGGAGGAGACCGGAAGCACTAGGATGATAGGGCCTGACATTGGGCATTGGGCCTGCCACTGATCTCATCGTTGCCTGCCACCAAGATAGTTTTTTTTTTCCTCCTTACTGTTGCCTCCTCAGGACATGATGTGCAATGGCTTCCTGTGTGGCAATCCTATGAGCCTCACACCGTTGGAGCCTGCTGACATCCCGCCCTCTTCCTACATCCCAATGACTGTGCCTTCCCCCGGTCTCCACCAGAGGCTGCTACAGCGCAGGGAATCCCCAGCAACCCACCCCGGGTGAGGAGAGCAGTCCTCCAGATGTTCAATCCTCTCCCTCCCTGCCGAACCATGATGACTCAGGTCCATTCCTGAACCCGAGTCACCGGCGTGACACGAGGTGTGGCGTCCAGCACCTCAACCCTCAGCACCACTGGGCTGGCTGGCAACTTTATTTTTTATGAAACATAGAAACATAGAAGATGACAGCAGATAAGGACTGCAAGTCCCATCCAGTCTGTCCATTTCTTTTTCTACCTTATTAATGTGCCATCGGCCTTTGCTCTGTCAATGGCCTATCTATTCATACTCATCTGTATTGCTCCTTTATGCCTATCCCATACCTGTTTGAAGCCCTGCACTGTATTCATATCCCTCACTTCCTGAGGTAGGCCATTCCATGCATCCATCACCCTTTCTTTGAAAAAGAACTTCCTCACATTACACCTTAATCAGCCTCCCTCTAATCTCATGCTGTGTCCTCTTGTCCTGCTATTTTTCTTATATTGAAACATGTTAGACTCTTTCACCTTGTTAATGCCCTTAAGGTGTTTGAATGTTTCAATCACATCACCGCTCTCCCTCCTTTGCTCTAGGGTATACATATTGAGCTCCGTTAATCTGCCCTCATATGTTTTCTGATGCAGTCGCTGCACCATTTTGGTTGCCCTTCTCTTGACTGCCTCAATTTGGTTATGTCCTTGTGAAGGTGTGGCTTTCAGTACTGCATGCAGTACTCCAGATGGGGCCTAACCAGTGTCTTGTAAAGAGGGATTATTACCTCCCTCTTACGATTTGTGATACCCCTACTAATACACCCTAACATCCCTCTAGCCTTACCTACTGCTTTAGTGGTCTGCTTGGATGATTTCAGGTCATCTGTGATGATGATGATGCCCAAGTCTCTTTCTTCTCTTGTGACTGCCAGCAACTCCTGACCCAGCATATAGGTGGCTTTAGGGTTTCTCTTCCCTGTGTGCATGATCTTGCACTTCTTTTTGTTAAACACCAGCTGCCACTCTTCTGACCATTTTGCCAGTTTATCCAGATCTCTTCTCATTTTGCCCACCCTATCGGGATCATCTACTCTGTTGCAGATCTTGGTGTCATCTGAAAACAGACAAACCTTACCCTCCCAGTCCATCTGCAATGTCATTAATGAAGATATTGAAGAGGACTGGCCCCAGGATTGATCCCTGATGTACCCCACTTGTGACTTGCATCTCTTCTGACTGTATACCATTTACCATCACTCTCTGTTTTCTGCCCATCAACCAGTCTGCCACCCAGTTGACCAACATCTGGCCCACCCCGAGCCTACCTAGCTTATTAATCAATCATCTATGTGGAACAGTATCGAAAGCTTTGCCGAAGTCAAGGTAGGCAACATCAGCTGCTCTCCCCCATGGTCCTCCACTCTGGTTACCCAGTTGAATAAATCTATGAGATTAGTTTGACAGGACCTTCCTGTTGTAAACCCATGCTGTCTTGGAACCTGTGCACCTATGGATTCCAGGTGTTGCACTATCCTTTCCTTAAGGAGTGCATCCATAATCTTGCCCAGTACTGAGGTAAGACTGACTGGTCTGTAGTTTCCTGCCTCCTCCCTGCTACCACTCTTGTGGAGCGGGATCAGATGAGCCCTTCCTCAGTCTTCTGGGACCTCTCCTGTACTCAGAGACTCACTAAACAGTTCTGATAATGGCTCTGCTAGTTCTACCCATAGCTCCTTTAGTACCCTGGGATGTATGCCATCAGGTCCCATTGCCTTGTCCACCCTGAGCTTATTGAGCTCTTGTAGGACCCATTCTTTTGTGACGGGACTAGTGCACACCTCCCTCACCCCTGGGTCCATGGTGCTGAGCTGTGGGCCCTGCCCACATGGGGAGATATTCAAAATTGGGCTTGATCACAATGAGGAATTACCTATCAGTTCTGTACAAAATAATATCTGAACCATGCTAATTAACCGTATCAAACTTCTCTTGCCAACAGAATAGTCTTTAAATTATGCAGTCATAGCTGGCTTTGTGATGCCCATCGATGGGGCATAGCTCTGTCACACTGGTGATCCAGTTTCCCGCCCTGAGCTTGAGACGACAGGGTGGAAGCCAGCGGGGAGAGCTTAGAGCATCCATGTCAGATGCTCTGCTCCCAATGTGGGTGAATGTGCCACACCACACATGGAGTGACACCTGGTAGAAGTGTGATTTGCACCCTTGGAAACATGGATGATAAGGCATCACTGAGCAGTGTCCCCAGGCCTGTTTTGTCCGTGGGCATCCAGCTGATGGTGATAGGCAGGACTAGTAAAAGGGGGGGGATACTCCGTGGTTGGTGGTGGCATGAAGGAGCACGGCTGACCACTACCCATGCCCAAACAGCACATCAACACCACCGATGGTTGATGAAAATATCCTGATTTGTCCCCCAGCTTGCTGTGGCTGGACTTGAGTAGTGTGAGCCCCATTCTGAGGGGAGAGGGAGGGCTTGGACTGTTTGGATTGACTGGAGGTGGTGGTGGCTATGCTGGAGGATGCTCCAGCTCAGTTCTGGAGCCCCTGGGTGGGAGACATTGGAGAGGCCCTGGAGATGAGCACAACTCAGAGAACAAATAAAGGAAAAAGAATAGTAATTTAGTCACAGAATGAATAGTAATGTATATGAGAAAAAGGTAGTTTGTGAAAGCTGAGCCAGCTAGAAGTGGAAGCTAGGAATAACAGTCAAAAGCAGTGCAGAACAATTTTAACAGTAACAACTAGAGGTACATTACCTGCAGAGTTGGTCTATGGGATGGCAAGTATTACAGTCAAAGTAGCACTCTAACCTCCCACCTCTAGGGAAGTTTATTTTTTATTTATTTATTTAATTAATTCATTTTTAGGTAATTGGGTAAGGCCAAGAGACACAAGTAACTGTTTTCAGGGGGGAGGTGGGAGCTCTGGGGTGGTTAATTGACTTGTTCAGAGTCACACAGTATGCAACTGGAGGTTGTGGGAATCAACCCAGATTTGCTGAATGTACCAAGCTCATTCATAGCCTATGGCTGTAACTTCTAGGCTAATGTGCCCAAATTTCCCTTTAGCTGAATGATTATAATTGCTGTCTTCAGGATGCAAGGCTTCTGGTTTGATTCCCAGCAGGGGCTGAAATAGTGTCTGCCAAATGTAGTGTGCAGACATAACACAGCAAATAATTTAACAAAACTGCAGATGCAAGTATTCATCATGGAGGCCCATACACAGACTGCCACTGAATGGTTGCAATCAGCACTTGGCGATAGTCCTTCACGTGCGCCCTTTTGTGCTATGCGCAAATGGGGTAGCAGTCTTTCTATGCTCATTCACAAAACAATGCAACGGTGTGCGATGGGGCATGGGTGGTTATACCAACTGCATGGTGACCCTCACAAAACCTATTGCATAGTTTTGTGACAACCCCCTGCCTGTAAAACTGTTACAGACAGGTGGTTGGGATGCTACAACCTGCAATGGAGGTCAGCTGTCAGGGAGAGATGAAAATTATAAAAAGACCGTGCTGTGAATGGCAGTGTACAAGGAATGAAGCTAGGGTTCAATGGATGCCATGATTTGCTATGGGACTAGGGTGTGGTTTGAAGGCAATGGACCATCAGGAAGATCCACCAATGGAAGAATAAATGGTCTAGGTGCTGGCTCAGAAACAAGCCCAAAGCTATAGGGCAGCTGAGTGGGGGAACACTGTGACAGTAGAGCCAGTTCCCCCAGGCACTTTACATGGTATAGCACAAAGCAACTGGTATTGTGCTATTCACAGCCCTCTGTGTGTTCCATTGTCCAGTATATTAACTGGCACAAACCCAATCTGCATCCTCTAGCATCTGGTGGCTCCATTTGCATTGTAATATAGTCACAGGGTACATTCCTACCTCCATGTATGTCCCTCATTTGAGCATACTGTAGGCAAAAACAGTGCTGGTGCAAAGGGTATCTGGTTAGCACCCTGTTTTTTTTTTTTTTGCTGCCACAAACGGTGACTGTGGGTTTTTATTGAGTTTTGAATTTTCTTAAGTGGTGCACAGTCATATACAGTATAATCATATACAGTATAATTATATTCAGTGGGTGTTAGACTTTTCCATTCGTGATCAGTCAAGGGTGCAAGATCTTCTAACACATTATTCAAGAGACAGGATAAATGCATAGGGCTGCAATTAACCCAACTGAATTCTTAAAAGTGGCTATAAGATATAATCTATACCCTCCCCAATATATTTAGTGACCACTGCATGACCTACTGTGTGTGCAAGTTTAAAACAGTAAAAACTACACCCAGTGTCATAATAGCCAGATCCCTTAAAACATTTAAGCTGGATGCTTCCTTGCATGACCTACTGTTGGCAAACGGGGCCCCTACCCTATGAGCTTTGGACCCAGAAGAGGCTTTGGCCGTTTTTACTGCCACCTTCTCAAAACTATGTGACAGACATGCCCCAGTCAAAGAACCAGAGTACATGGCCACCATCTGCCCTGAATCACTCTCAACTTAATTGAGTATTTTCAACAGAGAGATGCAGCTTGGGCAAGACAGAAAGCTTCATATCTCCCCTGTGATGGGCTTGCCTTCATCACCCTTTATAATTTCTGCAATAAACTCACAAGGAAGGCCAAAGCCACCCATTTCCAAAGCAAGCTCATAAGTGAAGGTTCAGACCCAACTGAATTTTGGAAAACCATCCATGGCCTCCTCAACATCCCCTCATTGTTGCCAAGGACCAGGCCACCCCTAGCTCCACACTGACAGCTGAAGAGTTAAACTGATACTTTGCTGATGACTCAAGGGTTCTAATCACCCACCCGCTTCCACTTCTCACCACCTGCCTCACCCAGCTGGCAATTTCCTCATCCAGACAATTTCAGTTGAAGAGGTGAACAAAGAACTCTGTGCTTAATTTTTTTATTTATTCCGAGAGCATCAAATGCTCATTTTCATGGTGGACACCTCCTCAGTTGTTGGGATGGCGGAATCTCTCACAAGTTCACAGCCATTGGTGCCCTTGCCATCATGGGTCCCATTGCCCACATTCTTAACCTGTCCCTTGCCATCAGATCCTTTCCAAATAATTGGAAGCATGCAATAGTCATCTCTTTCCACAATCGTCTGATATCCCTCCATCCCATCCTATCCAAGATCTTTGAGAGGCTGATGAGCAAACAGCTCTCTAATTTTTACTCCAGCTCAGACTTCTTGACCACATATCAGTTTGGCTTCCACTCTAACCACTCCACCTCCACCTCCCATCTGTGTGTCACCAACCACATCCATTCCAGCATGGACAAGAGTTTGGGCACAGGGGCCTTCTTCATTGACCTAGCTAAGGCCTTCAGTACACTAGACCATAATATTCTACTAGCTAAGTTTGTGGCATCTGGCATCTCCCCTTCCTTCCTAGCCTCATTGCATTCTTATATCACCTATTGGTCTCAATCAGTCATGCTAGCTTTAACCACATCACCCCCTTTACCAGTCACCATTGGGGTCCCACGAGGCTTGGTCCTGGTCCACTGTTGTTCACAGTCTTCATAAATGATCTCCCTCTAGCTCTCTACTCCTGTGATATACACATGTATGTGGATGACACATTCCTCTATGCAGCCGTCCCTACCAACACCTCTATCGAAGAGCCCCCCACCTAAAAGGACTTCTGTGCAGTTAAAAAAATGTTTTCAAGAAAACCATCTACACATGAACTAGAAGAAAACAATATTCATGATTATCAGAACTAGCTGCTGGCTAAGCACCACACATGGCTTCACTAAACCTGTGCTCTTCCCAGGGTGAATGCCTAGACTCAGTAACTTCATACAAATACCTAGGCATGCACTCAGACCAACATCTAGACTACTTTGGCCACATATCCCACTTAACAGCCAAGTGCTATACAAAGGTCTTAGCTCTTTTTAGAGGCAGTATATTGTAGTGGTACTGAGTTGCAAACCTCGAGACTTGGGTTTAAATCCCATCAGCCCCCACTTGCATACTGTGTGACCCTGAACAAGTCACTTAACTTCCTTAAGCTCCCAGGTCACACCTTGAAACAAGCTCCAGCTTAGTGTGCCTCTCCTGGTTAAAAAACTTCCCCTTCCCCCTTTCCTTTTCAGGGTGAACAGCTGCCTCCAACTTCATATCAAGAAGCTGATGGTTGAGCACGCCATCATTCCCCTGCTGGACTATGAGGATGTTGTCAATGATGGCGTCATATCTTCTGCCCTGTCCAAACTGTCGATATTATACAGTGCATTGTGCAGATTTGTACTGGTCTGTCCCCCAGAACACACCATTGTATCATGCCCAATGATCTCGGGTGGCTACCACCCTTGAACAGGCACTCTCTACACACTGCCCTAGTGTGGGCTACGTACTGGGCAGGAAAACTTCCAAGATACCTCGAGGACCTCTTTACTATGGCAACAAATTGCACATACTTCCTTAGGTCTGAGGATGGTTGCCATTTCCTGATTCCATATTGCAGGAGTAACCTAAGGCAAGCCACCATCATCCTACAGGCAACCCTCCACTGGGAACAGCCTGCCCACCAAAATGTTATACTGTTATGCGTGTGACACAATTAGGGTGCCACAACCAGTTGTCATCCTGGCAAACTGGATTTTGCAGTGCTCAGCAGGGACAGCACCATCCGGGTGTTGTACTCCTTGCCCCATACACCTCTGACCTGGAGGTGATTATATTAAAGTACCGGGGGGTGCAGGGAGCAAACAGCCAGAACACTTCCCAGGACATTGGGTGAGATGGGGTCGGGTGGCACAATTACCAGGCGTGATGTTCGCTGTAGGCATTGTGCTTGCATCCTAATGACAGTCGTGTTGTTTCTTGTCACCACGACATGATGGAATCCACCCAAATCACCACTGCCAACTCCTGTCCCTCATGTAAGAGGCTATCAAGGTTCATCATAATTCCTTGATTTCATGCCCCAGCTGCCCCAATCAAACTCTCTCTCCAGTGTCGTTGAGGCATAGGTCAGGAAGCATAGGAAAACCAGGAGCAGTTGTAGAATTCTCCAAAAATATTTATTTACACTCACAATAACATAAAAAAATAAACTAGTTCAGTATAACTATTTACAAAGGCCAAATAAACAGATCTATCTGAGTTTTCCTTCAATCTCTGGGTCCATTTTTTCTCTCAAGCAATTGCAGCTCAGCTCTCTTATAAGTTCTTCCAACCCCTATTCTTAACAAGCATCCTGTTTCTTCCAAAGTGCTCTTGTATGTTTCAGGCAGGTGCTGGCAGGAACACAGTGTACCTGAGCTGAGGCCCCTTTTCCACCACTTTTTTGCAAAAGGATTAAAAATTGCACTCAAGTAACCCCTTTAGTTTCCAATAGCTTTTTACAATCATCTCAAACTATACTTATATACATTTCAACAGTAACACTACATAATTTCTAAATAAAAGGGATCTCAATATCTGTTACATTTCCACATAATGATTTGCATATATTTTTATAGCAGTAGATAAGTAAGGGAGGAAAAGACAGACACGCAAGGGAAACTGAGAGACAGTAAGAGGCAAAGGATTGCGAGACTGTCGGGGTAATCAAATCCTAGGTCTCACAGGAAAATTTGGTTGTGTAATCAGACAGAGAAGAGACAGAAAAGGAGTGAACGGAACAGATCCCTGCATTCAAACTCCTTCCATAACAACTGGGACACGGGCCTATTCTACCTTGTCACACCCAGCCATAACAGACTAAGGTCTGTTGCTACATAGCAGGACCGTTGAGTCACTTACTCCCTTAGGCTCTTCATTTGACTCTCAGAGAATTGACTCAACCCTACCCCTGCTGCTGCAACTTGCATCCTGCTCTGTAACTTAAGCCTACTGGCACATAGCCTGTTGTTTACACTGTGTGTAGAATACTATGTAGATAACAAGTGTCTTCACTGCAACAACATAAATTGCACCTACTGTACCTCATCCTTTGTACCTTGTATATATTTGTGATGTAACTCATTGTCTCAACTGCTATGACACTAAATGCACCTGCCTCATTCCTTTCCACCTTGTTTGTAATTGGCATTGTAATATTTTATTATATACTGTTGTTGTTTACAGAACCATTGTAGCAAAGATGTACTTCTGCTGTTTTAGGAACCCTGCTATTGTTTACAGAACCATTGTAACGCATGTATTCTTATATTTTTGTATATTATACTACTGGGGCCAGATATTCAAAAGTTAGCTCAGGCACTAAGGGGGGCGGTACCTGTGCTAATCAGGTTTTGCACCTGAATCATGGGTGGTGTCTCTATTTGGAGCCCCCCTCACAGTGCAGGCAAAACCCATTCGTGTCCAAGCACTAACTTACTGCTGCACCCATGCAAATGAGGGGTCTACCCCTGCATACAGGCACAGCAGAGAATTCAAAGGTTTGCACGGGTGGTAACTGCCACCCAAACATGCGCAAGTTACTACCTTTGCAAACCCTGACTTAACAGGGTCCGAGGCCCTGGCAACAGGCAGCGTTACTGCAGCTATCTGCCTCCCCTTGCCTGAACCATGGGCAGTAGAATCAATGGATGCCCTGGTGTCTAGTGGCAGTCCGTGCCCTCCATTCACCCACTGCTGTATTCATACTGATATCCCTGGTATCTAGTGGTATCTCCCACCCTCCAGTTGCCCGGCCCTGTAAAAGTGTTGTTTCCCTGGCATATAGAAGCACCTCCTGCCCTTCGATCCACATCTCCATAATAATTATGTTTTTCCTGGTGTCTAGTGGCACCCCCACCCTTCGATCCCTGTCCCTATAATAATGATGTTTCACTGGTGTCTAATGATACCCCCGCACTTCAATCCCCATCACCACATTGATATTTTCACTGGTGTCTCATGCCCCCCCACTGTTTGATTCCTGTCACTGTAATAATGATACTTTTCCTGGTGTCAAGTGGCCCCCCCACCCTTTGATCCCCTGGCCTGACATGCTGAGTTACTCTCTGGTGTCTAGTGGTACCCCCCACCCACAGATCACCTGTCCCGGTGCCACCGTGACACCTCAGTGGCTAGCAGCCCCCCCGCACTGTCCACATCGAGCATTCCACCCAGCCAACCCCCATATCTATGTAGCTGGCACCATGAAGGAAGGCTTGATACAGTGACTGGCACAGCCCTCCTCTCACCTACTTAGCTGGCTCCCATATGGGATGACAGGGAACACACATACAGTATAGATTTTATGTGCATTCCTTGTCATCCCATATGGCAACTGGCCAAGCAAATGAGAAGAGGGTAGTGCCGGTCACTGTATCGGATCTCCTTGCAGCACCATCTACGGAGGCACAGAGAGGTTGGTTGGGTGGGATGCTCAGTTCTGATGGTGCAGGGTGTCCACTAGCCTCCAGGGTGTCAGGGTAGCACTGGGACAGTTGCTTGGCAGGTGGGGGTACCACAAGAAATCAGGGAGTCACTCAGTAAGTCAGTCTGGGGGACCAAAGGGCAGGGGTGCCACTTGATAGCAGAGAAACAACACATTTATGGACACAGGAATTGAAGGGCGGGGGGGTGCCACTGCAAAATGGGGAAAATAATTTATAGGGCTGGGTGATTGGAAGGTGGGGGGGGTCCCACTGGCCACCAGAGCATACTCTAAGCAGACAGGAACTGGCGATCAGAGGGTGCAGAGTGCCACTGGACACCAGATAATATGGTATTATTACAGAAGTGGGTGAATGGAAGGTAAGGAGTGCCACTGGACATCAGGGAGGGCATTTGCATTTGGGGACTGCAGTTTGGGGTGGGGGAAGTCACTCTTCACCATGTCTGATATGGTGGGTGAACACAGGATGGGTGCAAACCTGCCACTGTTTCCCAAGCAAATGAGGCCATAATGGGCATGCAAATGGCCTTTAGTACCCTGCATGCCTAACTGGCTCATTTGCATATTGCAGGCTGAATAGTGTGCTTGGGGCTCCCAGCCCTATCTGAACTGGGAGTGCAGTCCCCTTAACTGTCTTATGGGCAGCATACAGCCCAGGTCTATGCTGGGGCAGCACAACTTGACTTAGTGGTGCATCGACATGGCTGTATAGTCAGTCGGATAGTTCTGATGTGCTATCTGACTAAATATAGCATCCTTAGGGTCCGGTGCAGGGGCAAGTGTAGCACAAGCCTTTGTGTTGTGCAAGTACAAGTATTTGAATATGCCTCTGCTGTTTTAAGATCCCTGTGGGCGAGTGTATTTCTTCCCTTAAGCCACAACTGGAAATGAGTCTTCTTGATTCTGTTTGTTTGCCTGGTTAAAGATGTTTAAATAAATAAATAATGTATTGTTGCTTTACATCTGGCATTTTAAGCCAGCAGTAAAGCTAATGCCTGCCATCCCTGATGAAGAACCCACAGGGGTTTGAAACATCAGGGTTTGTTGGCATGTCCATTTGACTACTGCTTTAATAAATTCCACAAGCATTTATTTCAGCCTGCTGTGTTTTTTTTACCTTTTGTGCACTCTACTTTTGGCTCTTTTTTTTTTTCTTTTCAGTTTTTTGTTGACCGGGTAAGTGCACTAGACAAATCCTGCCTATTTTCAGGCACGACCTAGGGGAGAAGGATAGAGATGAATGTCAACTGACCTTGAACCAGATTAAGCTGTTGGTGGTATTTTTTTTAGTGAATGAGGGAAATTTAGCCAGGACACTGGGGAAATTCCCCTACTCTTTTCGATAAGTGCCGTGGGATCTTTAACATCCACCTGAACTACCACCAATCCAGGCAGATGGGACCTCGGTTTAACATCTCATCCGAAAGATGGCCCCTCAGAAGTGCAGCACCCCTCTCATGCTGAACTACAGTGTCAGTATTGGGATATTAACCTAAGTGCCAGATGTGAGAACTGAACCCACAGCCCTCTGATCTCCCAGCCTCAGAGGTGAGTGTGCTACCTGCTGAGCCACTGACCTGTATTAGAAGGGACAACTATTTCAGATGCATGGGAGTCTGCAGATCTCACCAGCGATGTACGATGACATGCTTAGCTCTTAGTACTGCGCTGGGTATCTATTGGATACTTGGCAAGGGGCCATTGTGGATGGGTAGGGAAAATATGCAATAGGCCTAGTGTCTGCCTCTAGGGTTCTGTCAACCACAGGCTTGCTCACACGGGTTCTAGGTTCAGAGTAAACCTTCATTTTTTACTAGGTGCAATTG
This sequence comes from Neoceratodus forsteri, assembly GCA_016271365.2. Classification (NCBI taxonomy): domain Eukaryota; kingdom Metazoa; phylum Chordata; order Ceratodontiformes; family Ceratodontidae; genus Neoceratodus; species Neoceratodus forsteri. The sequence goes on from CM057449.1 coordinate 746,149,371, forward strand.
CCTATTATTTAAAAACAATTATATTTTTATTTAATAATATAATTGTGTTTGCTTTCTATAATTTTCTGACTGTAATTTATATGGTTTAAAGAGATGTTCTGGTTTCCAGCAAAGGCATCACAACTGGCATCAACAGAACTCAGTTACACCTACTGTAATTCTCCCCAAGTTAGAACTTCAGGTGAATCCAATTTTATCTCCAGAGACATTTTTATTAAAGCAGGATCCTTTCCATTAGATGTCATCTTTTCCTGTTCCTTATGCCTACCACCAATTTATATTTCTCTGCTGATGACATCACCACCTGTTGTCATGGAAATAATTCTGATGTCACAAGCAGAGGTTTAGAGGCTTGATTTTCAAAGAACTGCAGCATGCTTTTGTTCCTTAACATCCTGATGCAAGTGAAGCAAGTTGTGAATGAAAAATGATGTGTAAGTCAAAAAAGATGCATGTGTCATTACTGTATCATAAAGTGAACAAAATGTCACAAATGTACTAAAGTGTTTTAAAATCGCACACAAACATGTTGGCACATTTGCAGTGATGCAGCTACAGTAGAACAACTTATGTAAGTGCTGCATTCCAAGCTTTAAAAATCCAGGCCACCTGCTCCATGGCACTGAGAGATGATGCATCACTCTGGCATGCTGGTGATCTGGGTTCATGCCCTGAGCCTGGATATCAGGAGTGGAAGCCATCTGGGAGGGAGTTCAGAGCATCCTTTGTATGCTTCCCTCCCAGGGGGTGGGTAGCGCTGTGGCACCACTACAGTGGCTCCTAGTGGGGGATTGTGGCAATGTCCTTGGCGGTGTGGATTACCACATGCTGCCGGATGTCCCTGTGCCAGGGTGCTGCTGTAACTGTGTTATAGAGGGACGTGGGTGGGTCAGAAAATGAAAAACACCTCACCTAGCCAGCGGGATGAGGGCTACCCATCCCACCACATTACAGTCCCCAAGGTGCACCACTTCCATCCCTGTAGTTCTGGAGGGATCAGAGTCCACTACTCCTCTTCCCTGTATCCTCCCCCTCAGGGGAGGGGGAACCCCTGGCAGGAATAAGCCAGAACTCTCCAGACACAGGCAAATGTGGGAACCAGGCGGTGGAAGCTGGCAGTAGGGGTGAGACTGGCAGGCATTAGGGGAAGGTGCAGCCCAAATAAGCAGTGGGCTGGGGACAGGAGTAGGATATAAAATAGTTAATACACAAAAAAAATCCAGGCCTACTGTATGATTTTAGGACTGGAACAGCAGTGGGAACAGATGATGCCTTTTCATGTTTAGCAGTAAGAAATGGAATATCCTGACTTTCAACTTTCACAGATTTCAGAACTGCTGTTGCCTAGTGTACTTTATTCACAGGTAACTGGAAAATCACTTTAAAATAAGTTATGTTTGTAAAGGAGAAGTGAATTTGGTTAACTAGCAGTATTTAGGATGTCGTGCTGGACAACAAACAATTGGTCCCATTTTCAGTATCCTTTTAATGTGAACAAACCCTCTTGGTGAACAACAGTTATGGTTAGAATGGCAGTTTTCCATTCTGACCCAGACCTGCAAACCCTATTGTGGGTCACAATCTCTATTGCACTCCCCAACCAGTTCTTTCATGTGCGTCGACCAAGCCACAGCACTTACCTCTAGCTTCTGTTTTCAGCATCTTATATTTTCCAACTTTTCCTCAGGTAGGGGGAAATTTTCAACCCTTTATGATCCTAAAACAATTTAATTGTTTGGCTACTAGAAAATAGGCAGCATTTACTAGTACTAACATTTTGGCTGCTATATTCCACATCATACATCACAGAAACATGGGCCACAGATAAAAATGACTGGGAGATGACGGTCCATGGGTATTTACTGTTCAGAAGGGATAAAGAACTGGTAGTGGGAAGTGTGCCAGGGTTGAATAAGGCTCTGTCCCATTTGTTATGCAGAAAGAGTTTAAATGCAAGGGTCTGTTCTATCCTCTTCTTTTCTACTGTATCTCTTGTCTGGTTGTGCAACCAAATTTTCTTGTGAGACCTAGGAACTGATCACTCCGACGGTTTCGCAGTTTTCCGACTCTTGCTATCTCTCAGCCTTATTTTGCTATTTCTGTCTTTTCTCCCCCCTTTCATATCTGCAAGTATAAAAATATATGTGAATCTTTATGTGGAAATGTCACTGATTCTGGGATCCCTTTGTTTAAAACTATATATAGTTATACTGTTGAAATTATTGCAAAAAGCTATTTGGAACTGAAGGGGTTAACCTGAGATGCGGTTTTTAAGCCCTTTGCAGAGCTGTTAAAAGAGATCAGTTCTGGGACACCATGTACTGTTTTGTTGCACCTGCAAGGAATAAACTGACAAGATCATTCTGTAAACTTACAAGAGCATTCTGTGAGAAGCAGGCTCTCTTAACGACTTTCCAAACAAGATTTATAAAAAGAACAGCAATACTTTTGCTAGAGAGACAAGGAGCATGAGATACTGAGAGACTGAAACTTGGAATTAAGAGATACCCTCAGAAGAAGGACATAGGAACATAGAAACATAGAATTTGACGGCAGATAAGGACCGTTTGGCCCACCCAGTCTGCCTATTTCCCTACCAGATGGATAAGCTGCAGATTCTAGTTAATCAACAGCTTACTTCCTCCTGCTCCCCACTAGAATTGCCTAATGCCTGTCCCATGCATTCTTGAATTCTCCTACTGTTCCTGACTCCACAACCTCCTCAGGAAGGCTGTTCCATGCATCCACAACTCTCTCTGTGAAAAAATACTTTCTAACATTACCTCTGAGCCGTCCCCCCTCTATCTTCAAATTATGGCCTCTTGTTCTTGCACATCTCTTCTTCTAAAAAATACTACACTCTTGTACCTTGTTCATTCCCTTGAGATACTTGAAAGTTTCTATCATGTCCCCCCTCCCTCCTTTCCTCAAGGATATGCATATTAAGCTGATTTAGTCTCTCCTCGTATGTCTCCTGGTGCATACCTTGCACCATTTTGGTTGCCCTCCTCTGAACAGCCTCCACTCTGTCTATGTCTTTGCAGAGATGGGGTCTCCAGAATTGCACAAAGTACTCCAGATGGGGTCTCACTAACTGTCTGTAGAGAGGGATAACAACTTCCTGTTTTCTACTGTTGATGCCTCTCCCTATGCATCCCAGTATCCCCCCAGCACTCCTTACTGCCTGCTCACATTGCTTGCCCACCTTTAGGTCATCTTATATAATTACTCCTAGGTCTCTTTCGATTTTTGTTGTTGTTATTAACTCACCCCAACTGTGTACTCCTCCCCTTGGTTTTTGTTTCCCAGATGCATTACCTTGCACTTCTTTGCATTGAATCTGAGCTGCCACATATTTGACCATTCCTCCAACCTTGCCAAGTCTCTTTTCATTATTTCCACCCCACCTTGTCTATCAACCCTGTTGCAGATCTTTGTGTCATCTGCAAAGGGGCATACCTTTCCTTCCAGATGCTCTCCAATGTCACTTATAAAGATATTAAAGAGGACCAGTCCCACTACCAAACCCTGCGGTACCCCGCTAGTTACCCTCCTTTCTTCACTGTGGACTCCATTTACTATTACCTATTGTGTCCTGTTGTCCAGCCAGTTTTTTATCCAGGCTACCACCTTGGGACTCACTCCAAGGCTGGCTAACTTGTATATTAATCTTTTGTGTGATACTGTGTCGAATGCCTTGCTAAAATCTAGGTAGGCCATATTCACAGCCCCTCCCTGGTCTACTACTTTGGTCACCCAGTCAAAGAAATCTATTAGGTTTGTTGACATGACCTTCCTGCAGTGAAACCATGCTGCCTTGGGTCCTGTGCCCCACTGGCCTCTAGGTACTCAACAATTCTTTCCTTCAGGAGTGATTCCATCATTTTCCCTAACACTGAAGTCAAACTAACTGATCTGTAGTTTCCTGCCTCTGCCTTGCTCCCACTTTTGTGAAGTGGAATCACATTTGCCTTCCTCCAGTCCTCAGGTACCACTCCATCCTCCCATGATTCGTTAAAGAGAGTAGTCAGTGGTACTACTAGTTCTACCCTTAGTTCTTTTAGTATTCTTGGGTGAATCCCATCAGGCCCCATTGCTTTGTCCACCCTCAGTTTCAAGAGTTCTTTCAAAACCCTTTCTTCTGTGAATGGACTGGTATCGACCCCTCTATTCAGAGTTTCTCCCTTGTTTGGTTTAGGCACCTCCCCCTCCTCATCTGTTGTGAATACTGAGCAGAAATATTCATTCAGTATCCCTGCTTTTTCACTGTCACCCTCTGCCCACATTTCCTCCCCTTTATTAAGTCTCTGTATCCCTCCCTTGGTCTTTCTTCACTCCCTAATGTACCTATAAAAAGTTTTATCCCCCTTCATAACAGAGTTGCCTATCTTTTTCTCAGTTTTTGCCTTTGCTATTCTGACTGCCTCCCCTGCCTCCTGCTTTAACTGATAAAGTTCTCTGTCCTGCTCCTTCTATATTTCCTTATATTTCCTGAATGCTATCCTTTTCTCCTTAACCGTCCCTGCCATCTCTTTTGAGAACCATAGTGGTTTTTTCCTTCATTTTGTTTTATTGATTTGCTGCACACAAAGGCTTGTTGCCTCTGCGATGGCTGTTTTGATTATTCTCCATTGTTCCTCCACTCCTCCTTCTTGCCCATTTGCTAGTGCTTTTCTAAGGCACTGTCTCATTTTCCCAAAGTCAGCCTTCCTAAAGTCCAATACTCTTATTTTGGTATGGCTTTACTCTATGGCTGTGCTTATTGTGAACCACACTGTTTGGTGGTCACTTGTTCCCATATGGCTACCCACTTCTAAATCTGAGATCCTTTCTCCTTTCCCATTTAAGAGTAACAGGTCTAAGATTGCTCCCTCCCGAGTGGGTTCCAATACTAGCTGTCTGAGGCATGCCCCCTGTAGGGCATCAAGAATGACCCTGCTCCTGGATGTGCCTGCAGCAAAGGTACTCCAGTTAAAATCTGGCATATCCAGATCCCCCATCAACAATATCTCCCCTTTTTCTGCCATTTTAAAGATGCCTTCTATCATTTCCTTGTCCATTTCCTCCCCCTGAGATGGGGGTCTTTACACAACCCCCATGCGGATTGTGGTGCCATTTCCTGTCTCCAGGGTTACCCATAGTGACTCATCAACTTCCTGTTTACTCTTTAGTTCTGTTGCTTTAATCCCTTTCCTTATATAGAGAGCTACTTCTCCTCCTCTTTTTCCCACCCTGTCCCTCCTGTAAACTGTGTATCCTGGTATGCAGACTTCCCACTCATGGTTCTCTGTGCACCATGTTTCAGTGACAGCTACAATATCCAGGCATCCCTCTTCCATTAAGGCCACTAGTTCAGGGAGCTTGTTGCACAGACTATGGGCATTGGTACTCATCGCCTTCCATTTATTTTTTATGGCCTTACCCCTTTTAGCCCCATCCCTGTCCTTAACACCTTTTTCTGCATTATCCCTGTCCTGCTTCCTACTGACTTCTCTGCCTTGGAGTTTACCTCTCTAACTACTGCACTTTGAGGGGAGACACTGGGATTTCCTTGCTCCTTTTCAGTGCCTCCCCCCTTGGCTAGTTTAAATGCTTGCCAATGAAGCATTTAAACCTGTCACCTAGGATCCTGGATTCCCCCCTGGGCAGATGCAGACCATAGCGCCAGTATAAGCCTGCATCCCTCCAGGTGGCTCCCCAGTACCCAATGAAGCCATAACCCTGAGCTCCACACCAGTTTTTCAATCATTCATTGAATCCCATGGTGCAGAACACCCTAATATCATCTTTGCCATAGACAGGCAGCACCTCCAAAAAGGTTACCGTACATGCTACTTGTCCAAGGTCCCTCCCCAACTCCACAAACTCCTCTTGCACCGCTCTGATCCTATTTACAGCCAAGTCATTTGTTTCTAGGGGGACAATGACATTAAGCTCCCTCCCTCGTGCAGCTGCTCCTGCGATCCTGAGGATTTGCTTCCTGTCCCTCCAAGCCGTGGCACCAGGCAGGAACCTTTCCTCCCTATCCCCTTCCTCCCTCATGTCTGCCCCCCTAATGATTGAGTCCCCCACCAGGAGTTGTTTCCTTCCCCTGTGGGGTCTCATGCCACCCTCCTGTGGGTCTCCGTTGTGGAGGTTCCCAGCATCCTCCTTGGTCTCCACTGCAGGTGCCTCCATAGAGGAACCACTCTTTGCAAGAACAGCATATGAATTGTAGAGAGATGCACCTCTGTTCCACCAGCCTCTCTCCCCTGGAGCCCACCTTGGTCCAACCACTCCTCTTTCTTGGCAACCTCTGAGGTAACAGTGCTGGCCCTAGTGGTCCCTGGGTGGGGGAAGAGGTTTCACGAATCCTAGCCAGGTCAGCCTGGAGATGGGCAACCTCCTCCCTCAGACCAGAGAGGTGTCTGCAAACAGGGCAGCATTGCAGCCTCCAGAATGTCTCCTGGAACACTGCTGCTCCACAGCCATTGCACTGCACCACTCTCATCTTGACTTATTTTGTGTCCCCTCTCCTGTTGCTTTGTATGCTTATTGTCTCCTCCCACTATGTATTATTACACTTACTTTCCTACTGCCTATGTGCCCTTACAACTCTCACCCTTCCTGTTCTGGGATAGGAACTTCCTGTAGTCTTCATAGTCTCCTTCTTCCATGCTTGGATTCAGACCTCTGTAAAGAGTTTTTTTTTTTTTTCAGTTTCCTTCAAGGTTGCTGAAACTAATGTGTCTCAGTGATCCTTCCCTTCCTACTGCCAAACAGGAAGTTCCTGTTGTCAGTTAAATTCAGTGGCTATAAAACTAGAACTGGCTTTGGGTGGGAAGAAGGGAAACTAGTAAAAAATCTGTAGTTCCAGACTTCTGTTTCTTGCTCTGCAACCAGTCTCTTCTGCTAGAAACAGACGGAAGCTGTAATTGGAGACAGCTGCTTTTGTACACCTAAGCTGCTAAGCCACACCCCCAATTAGATTCACTGCATGCTCTCTGTAAATTAAGGTGATACTGCCCCCTTCCTTAGAAAAAAACACTTTTTTTTTACTTAAATGAGACACCCTTCTTCTAATAAAGTATCTGTTTGCTTAATCCAAACAGGTACTACTCCTGCTGAGACAGAAGTGATTAATTAGTAAAAAATCTGTAGTTCTGGACTTCTGTTTCTTGCTCTGCAACCAGTTCTCTTCTGCTAGACTTTGTTTTCTGTTTGTACTGCCTTTGTAAATAGTTATACTGAATAGTTTTTATTTTTTATTTTGCTGTTATTGAGAAAAATAAAATGCTATTTGCAAATTTTGAAACTGCTCCTGGTGTTCCTGTGCTCCCTGACCTGTGCCTTGATAACAGATGATGTTAGAAGTGGGATTTACATCATGCATACTCTAAGCCAAGAGTTTTGTGAATGGGTACTAGACCTCGTACAATGGAAGAAAGGTATGGATTCTGCAGCAGCAAGTCCAGGAGTGATGACCAGAAGAATGGCAGCCAAACTAGAAGCAGAAACAAAAGTCCATACTTAGACTGTGCAGCCAGCACCAGTCATGGAAAAAAAAGAGTAGGCAGTGACAGAACCTGAAAGCCTGACTGCCTTTTTCAAATGGTGGGCTATATGACATCAAGAGATAGAGAAACAGAGAAAAGAAGAGATGCAGCCACAGGAGCAGACATGGAAGAGGAAATACAAAAAAATGAAAGAAATGGGCATCATAGAAGAAGTGCTTCGTCATCACCCATGGTGACTGTAAACAAACAAGAAAGGGGTGTAAGAATCTGCCTTGATTTTAGGAAACTTAATTAAGTGTCAGAATGTGACAGTTATCCTATGCCCAGAGTAAATGATATGGTGGACAGATTGTGGAGTACCAAGTACATCAGTACCCTCAATCTCACCAAGGGTTACTAGCAAATCCCCCCAAGCTAAAGAATCCCGAGACAAAACTGTATTTGCCAGTCATATAGGATTCTATCAGTTCACCACCATGCCATTTGGTTTACATGGTAGTTTTACAGGATTTAGAACACTGTCCTACATGGACACTGGAGATCTAAGGGCTCAGCTCCAGGCAGCATGGGCAAAGATTACATGCCCAATTTGCATATTCAAGAGGAAATATATTTCACAAGAACTGCCTGCCATTTCTCCACCATCCAACAGAAGCACCTCGACCGCAGAGGGTATTTGGTCCGGGAGGTTGGCAAGTGGCTAGGACGGGCAAATCGGGTGCCCCATCAATCAGTGCTCTCCAACATATTACCTCCACAAACCATATGAAAACCACAAACAGGTATCTGCCTCTGTCTCTGAAATCAAACAAAGGGGCAGAGGACACTGCAGAGCATGACTCTGCAGCACAGGACCTAGCACAACAAAAATCACCCAAAACAGGAACCAAAACAAAAAAAACCAAAAGGAAATCCAAAAAACTTCTGATCATAGGAGACTCCATGATTCAGGGTGTTGATTCCTATCTCCAACCACTGGTAATGGTCAGATGTCTCCCAGGTACATCAGCATGGAGAGACACTGACCGCATTGCTAAAATTATTCAGGAAGCAGGAGAAAACATTGATGTCCTGGTACACATAGGGAGTAATGATCTCGCCAGCTGGTCAGTTGTGGAGACCAAGGAACACCTGACCAGGCTGGGTGACAAACTATCATCCATTTCATCCGGCATCTCCTTCTCTGAGATCCTGCCAGTCTGGGGGCGGGGTAGATGGACGGAAGGTCAGAGAAGGGGAGACAGGGGAGCTAAACATGTGGTACAAGGGCTGGTGCCAGGAAAAAGGACACACATTTGTAAGGAACTGGCAACAGTTTTGGTAGCAAAAGTTCTTTAAATTTGATGGACTGCATCTGACTAAGGAGGGAGTCAGTGCATTGGGGCAGATGTTTGATGTCTTTGCAGAATATTTAAACTAGCAAATGGGGAGGGGGTGCAGTACCCCATATGTCGAATGGGAAGAACACCCCTCCACCCTCAATTAGTGGTCAAACAGAAGTTCAGCATGTCTGTAGTTCATTTGCATCACCAGGTAAGGAAAAAGGTCTGGCTCCCCATACGATGCACAGGGGAAACACCAGGCCTCGTCCAACAACTAACACACCGAAATCTGGCCAATGGAAAATCATGTTCACAAATGCTCACAGACTGGGAAACAAAATCCCAGACCTGCAGACAATAATGACAGAGGTTAAACTGGACATAATAGCCATTAGCGAGACATGGTTTACCAGTAACCACACTTGGGAGACTTCAGTACCTGGCTATGTACTGTTCAGAAGAGACCAAGGTGCAAAAAGGGGGGCTGGGGTGGCCCTTTATGTCAATGAAAATATCAAAGTTACAGACATTCAGAATACACATAAGGAGCCTGAAGAACTGTGGGTCACCCTGGAAACAGGAAATGGGACAGCCATATGAACTTGGGTCATGTACAGGCCTCCAGACTATGGGGAGGACATAGACACATTACTGTTAGAAGATATACAGAACATGACTGCTAAAGGGGAGGTTCTGATAATGGGAGACTTCAATATACCAGATACAGATTGGTCAATACCAGCAGAAACATCTGCCAGAACTAGACACATAGTGGATTCCCTGCAGGGGGAGGGCCTCAAATAACTGGTACAACAACCCACAAGAGACAGGGCTATCCTAGATCTGGTACTAACAGGGAAAGGATCACTGGTCTCCAGGTAGGTCACTTGGGAGCCAGTGACCATCACAAGGTATGGTTCAATCTGGCCACTAAAACTAAATCATCCAATTCCATGGCAAAAATATGGGACTTCAGAGGAGCTGACTTTGATAAGATGTTCAACAGAGTTAAGTTAGCCCTGGCAAAAAGAAATACAGGTGAGGAAGAACAGGAAAAGTGGGCAACCATTAAGGATGCCATACTTGAAGCAACATCCCATTGTGTTAGAGAGAAAAGGAAGTGCAAAAGAAGAAGGAAACCACTTTGGTCCTCAAAAACAGTAGCAGAAAAGATCAGAGCAAAAAGTCTGGCCTTCAGGAAATATAAGGGAACGCAGCAGGATGAAGATAAGGAGGCATACCAAACTTCCTTAAGGGAAGCAGGGAAGGCAGTAAGGCAGGCAAAGTCCCAAACCAAAGAAACACTAGCACAATCAGCAAAATAAGGTGACAAGACTTTCTCTAGGTTTCATAGGTTTCATAGCGTATCAGAGCAAAAAAAGACCAAGGTCCATATAGCTCGCTAAAAAAATTCACATATAGCCATTTCTTGAATTTTCACGTAGATAGTCGTCGAGTCTTGTCTTAAAGATATCCATTGAATCACTAGTTACCACTGTTAAAGGCAATTGATTCCAAACTCTAGTAACTCTTATTGTAAACCACAAGCTCCTTTTTCTTTTGTTTTACAACATTCTCCCTTAAGTTGCAAAGGATGTGCCAGAGTTTCATAAATGTTATTTCTGATATTTAGTCCCAGTTTGTCCCATAAACTATCATCATGAAGTGCTCTAAAAACCATACAAAGGTCGCCTCTCATCCTACGGTATTCCAAGGAATAAAGTCCCAACTGGTTTAAACGATCATCATAATTTAGATCCTTAACCTCGTTCATTCTCTTTGTTGCTTTCCTCTGTATTTTTTCCAGAGCATATTTGGAGCCCTGGTCTTGTAAGGACCAAAACTGAGCACAATACTCCAAATGCAGCCTTACTGGGGAAGTGTACAAGGGGAGTAACACTTTACTACTATTGCTTTTGATGTGCTTGTTAATACAGTGATGTATTCCTCCAGCTTTTTTAATGACTTGTTGGCAATGAAGTTTAGGACTTAAATCATTTTTTACCCTTACACCCAAGTCCCCTTTATCCTCCACCTCGTTCAATGATTTACCTCCTAACTTATATTTAGCTAATAGATTATTTTTCCCGAAGTGCATAACGGTACACTTATTTACATTAAAATTTAACATATAGAATAGGATGTTTTTTCTAGATACATTAGTGAAAGGAAAAAGTCCAGAGGGGGTATTGTGAAGATCAAAGGGAATAAGGCAGCATGTGAGGAGGAGGACCATGTAAAAGCAATTATCCTAAATAGATACTTCTGCTCAGTATTTACTGAAGAGAAGGTGGGGCAGGGCCCACAGCTCAGCACCATGGACACAGTGGGGAGGGAGGTGTGCCCTAGTCCCTTCACAAAAGAAAGGGTCCTACAAGGGCTCGATAAGCTCAGGGTGGACAAGGCAATGGGACCTGATGGCATACATCCCAGGGTACTATAGGAACTAAGGGTGGAACTAGCAGAGACATTATCAGAACTGTTTAGTGAGTCTCTGAGCACAGGAGAGGTCCCAGATGACTGGAGAAGGGCTCATGTGATCCCGCTCCACAAGAGTGGTAACAGGGAGGAGGCAGGGAACTACAGACCAGTCAGTCTTACCTCAGCAGTGGGCAAGATTATGGAGGCACTCCTTAAGAAAAAGATAGTGCAACACCTGGAATCCATAGGAGCACAGGATACAAGACAGCATGGGTTTACAAAAGGAAGGTCCTGTCAAACTAATCTCATAGATTTCTTTGATTGGGTAACCAGAGTAGTGGACCAAGAGGGAGCAGTTGATGTCACCTACCTTGACTTCAGCAAGGCTTTCAACTCTGTTCCTCATGGAAGATTGATTAATAAGCTGGGTAGGCTTGGGACAGGTCAGAAGTTGGTCAACTGGGTGGCATACTGGTTGATGGGAAGAAAACAGAGAGTGGTGGTAAACGGTATACAGTCAGAAGAGATGCATGTCACAAGTGGGGTACCTCAGGGATCAGTCCAGGGGGCAGCCCTCTTCAATGTCTTCATCAGTGACATTGCAGATGGACTGGAGGGTAAGGTTTGTCTGTTTGCAGAGGATACCAAGATCTGAAACAGAGTAGATGATCCAGATGGGGTGGGCAGAATGAGAAGATATCTGGATAAACTAGCACAGTGGTTGGAAGAGTGGCAACTGGGGTTTAACGTGAAGAAGTGCAAGATCATGCACATGGGGAAGAGAAACCCTGAAGCCACCTATAGGCTGGGAGGAGAGTTGCTGGCAGTCACAAGGGAAGAAAGAGACTTAGGCATCATCATCACCAATGACCTGAAATCATCCAAGCAGACCACTAAAGCAGTGGGTATGGCTAGGGGGATGTTGGGGTGTATTAGTAGGGGTATCACAAGTCATAAGAGGGAGGTAATGATCCCTCTTTACAAACACTGGTTAGGCCCCATCTGGAGTACTGTGTGCAGTACTGGAGGCCACACCTTCACAAGGACATTAACTAAATGAGGCAGTCCAGAGAAAGGCAACAAAATGGTGCAGGGACTGCTTCAGAAATCATATGAGGACAGATTAACTGAGCTCAATATGTATACCTTAGAGCAAAGGAGGGAGACAGGTGATGTGATCGAAACATTCAAACACCTTAAGGGCATTAACAAGGTGAAAGAGTCTAACATGTTTCAATATAAGAAAAATAGCAGGACAAGAGGACACCTCATGAGATTAGAGGGAGGCCGATTAAGGGGTAATGTGAGGAAGTTGTTTTTCACAGAAAGGGTGGTGGATGCATGGAATAGCCTACCTCAGGAAATGGTGGATATGAATACAGTGCAGGGCTTCGAACGGGCATAGGATAGGCATAAGGGAGCAATACAGATGAGTATGAATAGATAGGCCATTGACAGAGCAATGGCCGATGGCACATTGATAAGGTAGAAAAAGAAATGGGCGGACTGGATGGGCCTTGCAGTCCTTATCTGCTGTCAACGTCTATGTTTCTATGTTTCACTCACTAGATTCCAGCAGTACATGGATGTAATTTTATCCCCTCACACTAATTATTGTGCCGCATACCTGGATGATGTTGTGGTGTATAGTCCAGACTGGAAAACCCACCTGGAACACCTATGAGCAGTTATCAAATCGATCAAAAAGGCAGATCTGACAATTAATCCTACCAAGTGTGCATTGAGCATGCAAGAAACCAGATATTTGGGCTATGTTTTGAGACATGGAGAAGTCAAGCCAGGCGTTTTCAGGATAGAAGCTGTAGCTAACAGCTTTGTCCCCAAAACCAAGAAACATGTCAGGTCATTTTTAGGGCTGGCTGGTTATCAAAGATTTGTTCCCAGCTTTGCCAAGTTAGCTAATCCCCTCACTGAACTCACAAAGAAACGGTTCCTGAATAATGTGAAATGGACTCCAGAGTGTGACGAGGCTTTACCGTCCATTAAGGCTGCATTATGTTCAGCCCTTGTTTTAAGAAGCCCAGACTTTGAGAAACAATTTGTTACAGACAGATGCATCAGAGGTAGGCCTAGGTGCAGTCTTGAGTCAGCATATAGATAGGAAAAAAACATCCTATTCTATATGTAACCCCTGGGCGGCCCTATCCCTAAGGTTTCTACCCCTGTCTATCTTTCTGAGCTCAGGGTGAGGGGCCTGGATTCGGTATTAAGGTACCACCACCCAGAGTAACAGTAGTGGGGATATCTGTCTAACCTGTTGTTGCACTCTGGGAAGATATAACACCCCACCAACCATCCTAGTGGCTTTGTACATTTACCAGCAGTAAACTCACAGTCAGCAAGTAACATTAATAATAATGCACACACCCTTCACACTCACCATCAGGGTCTGGCTGTCAGCAAATGCCCTGGAAACCTCTGTAAATGCAAAGTTAGCCCAGCAAATATGCACGTTCAGTACTGTTACCCAACTAATAATATGCTCATAATCCAGGTTAAACGTGAAACAACAATCAGATTTATTGAGGAGCTGTGGACAAGGAAGGGGCATGAATTCAGGTGAATGATTACTATACTGATTGAATTCAGGTTCTTGCCATGCACTTTTTGGTCCCAAATAATTAGTTCTACAACGCTGGGTAGCCATTATGGACTGCTGGCTAGCCAGTGGTGTTGTCCATGGGTGGCCAGCATTGCAGCTGTTGTTGGGGCCCTTGATGGAAAGAAAAGGCAGTTAGCATGCACAACAGAGATGTGATTATTTGTAATCCTGGCCAGTTGACCCAGTCTCTTGAAACCCAGAAAATTACTAAAGCAATCAGGTGGCACCACAGATAAGTAAGTGAATTGTTGCAGGGAGCTGCCCTGGGTTTACTCACGCTACCAGTGGGCTGTGATGGTTCTGGCAATATGGAGACTTCGAGTAGATCACCAAAGAGCATCAGGAAGCATTGTCATCATGACACATCTTCTCTTCACAATCTATCTCCCTTCAGGTGGCCACAATCTGCAAGTTGTGTCTGCGCAAGGGCTGGATCCCCAAAGCTGGTCTCTCGCTGAGGACAGTCTCTGGTGTAAGGAAGCTGGTCTGGGCCAGGCTGGCAAAAGCTCAGATGCAATGAACACTTTGGCAAAGTTCAGTTTGTTTTGCTGGTGAAGCCTCCAGCAGGCATAACGATCTGGTCGTGGGCAGGCAGGCCTCGACCCACGATGGACATTCAGCACTTCTAACACAAACAGCATTAACTTTTTCTCACAGATCGGATACAGTCCAGTTGCTATTGAAGTTGATTTAATGAGCAAACCTCTCAATCCAATATTAGTCTCTCAAACAGTACTTTTAAATGTCCCTGGGGCTCTGTTACAGTTTCAGTCATCATTTGGATTAGCCAGATCATTACAATCAGGCAGTCCAATGTAGGAGAACCATGGTGGGGAATTAAGTCAGGCCTCTTACCCTGCCAAATCTCCTAGGCTCCTTCCTGGAGCAGCTTCTTGAAAGTTTGAGCTGCTCACCTTTCAGGCTCTAACTTATTTATTTATTGAAATGTTTCACCTGGATGGCACACTGAACAACAAGTTGCTCATCTCATGGTGCGACCTGGGGGGAGGGTTACATAAGGTTGTGAAGGATGATCAGTTATAATAGTTTGTGGGTAGTACAAACAATACAACATTGTAAGATTGTGCAACAGTTGGAACACAAGGTATTGTACAATAAACAGTAGTGGAACATTGGGTAAATTACAGTACATGTCCAGAATCATACAAAAGAACATATGAACGTACAAAACAGTAACTCCAACTGACACACTTTCTCTTAACAGTTCTGGGCTTTCCCAGGGTTTCCTGAGTTCTGGTTGGCTGGGGGGAGCTATCAGTCACAGTTTGGATGCCCCCTTCAGTTCAGTTTAGGCACCAACCTAAAAACTTCAAAAACTACAGTTTTTCCTTCCCACGGGGTACTTGGGCCATGGACCCTTTGAGGTCCCCTGAGTACTATTGGTCCACTTACTGGAAGTCCTGGACCAAATATGGTGGCCCCCATTCATAAGGGCAAATCTGCAAGGAAAGTAGGTTAAACAAACTTTCTAACGCAAATATAACAGCCAGTTAGAAATAAATGATTACAGTACTAGTTTGAGCTCCCTATACTCTATTATCGACCGCAGACTAAAACAAATCAAAGTGCTGTCTGGTTGGTCACAAGTCTTAAAGCACTCAGACCCAGGACAGACCATTTATTAAACATATACCAGCTGGACTCTTAAAGGGACAGGTGTGGAAGCACTACATGGCACTCTCACGCAAATAACAGAAGCAAACAGATAACCTGGGATCTGTTACCTCTACAGGACATTAACCTGGCAGTGGGCATGGAAAGAGCCCAAGAAGACATTAAGGTGAACCCCAAATTGGTAGGGGGTTACGTATATATCAGTAGGAAATTGCATGACAGAAAGAAAAGGTACTCCACCACTGAAAAGGAATGCCTTGCGGCAAAGAGGGCCATGGAGTCCCTTAAGTTTTACTTACTAGGAGCTCACTTTGTACTTGTAACAGATCACAATCCTCTCTGTTGGCTTAAACAAATGAAGGATAACAATTCTAGAATCACACAGTGGTACCTGGCACTACAGTTATTTAAATTCAAGGTGATGCACAAATCTGGGAAAGAGAATGTCAATGCTGATTTTCTGTCAAGATATGGATCAGAAATTGAGAATTGTGAAGGTTGAAAAAATGTGAGTTGAAACCTCTTTGTTTGCTATGCTGTATATACACTGAACTGTAAAGGTTATAAGCTAATGTTAGACAGGAATTTAATAGAACATTTTTGAAACCTGTTTTTTTTTTTTAAAAAACAGGTTCCCTCTTAAAGAGGTAGGTATATGACAGAGTTGAATAAGTCCCTTTCCCATTTGTTATGCAAAACCAGTTTAAATGCAAGGATCTGTTCTATCCTCTTCTTTTCTGTCTCTTGTCTGTCTGGTTGCGTAATCAAATTTTCTTGTGAGACATAGGAACTGATCACTCTATGGGTTTCACAGTTTTCTGCCTCTCACTATTTCTCTGCCTTCCCTTGCTATTTCTGTCTCCCCCCCCCGCTTATCCTCTGGGTATAAAAATATATGTGAATCTTTATGTGGAAATGTCACTGATACTGTGATTCCTTTATTTAAAACTGTATATAGTTATACTGTTGAAATGATTGCAAAAAGCTATTTGGAACTCAAGGGGTTTACCTGAGATGCAGTTTTTAAGTCCATTGCAGAGCTGTCAACAAGAGGTCAGTACCAGGAAAACCATGTACTGTTTTGATGCACCTGCAAGGAATAAAACTGACAAGAACATTCTGTAAACATACAAGAACATTCTGTTAGAAGCAGGCTTTCTTAACAAGTTCCCAGAGAAAGACTTATAAAAAGAGCAGCAATGCTTTTGCTAGAGAGACAAGGAGAGTAAGAGACTGAAACTTGGAATTAAGAGATGCCCTCAGAAGAAGGACTTTGTTTTCTGTGTTTGTACTGCCTTTGTAAATACTAATACTGAATAAATTTTAATTTTTATTTTGCTGTTATTGAGAAAAATAAAATGCTATTTGCGAATTTTGAAACTGCTCCTGGTTTTCATATGCTTCCTGACCTGTGCCTCGATGATAGGGAGGAGTTGCCCTTTTTGTAAAGGAGGGCATTGAAATGGCAGAAGATGGAAGTATTAGGGGTAGCAGTGCGGAGGCTGAGTCAGTATGGGTGCAATTCATGTCAGCCTCAGGCTGGAAAGTACGCTTAGGGGTGAGCTATAGGCCTCCAGGGCAAGGGGAGGAAAGGGACAGAGAACTCAAAGAGGAACTTAAAAGAGGGGAAGCAAGGGGGAAGTAGTAGTAGTGGGTGACTTGAACCTGCTTGATGTCAATTGGGAGAGTCCTGTGGCCAGAAGTGACAGGAGTCAGACATTACTGGACGCCTTCCAAGACTGTCTACTGGTGCAGCGTGTTAAGGAACCTACCAGGCAGAATGCAGTCCTTGATGTGGTGCTCTCCAGTTGAGAGATGGTGGGTGCTGTGTGAGTAGGGGAGCCACTGGGGAACAGTGACCACAACTCTGTGTGGTTTGAATTGGCCTTCGGGACTGGCAACCCACAATCAAGAACCAAAGTCCTTGACATTAGAAGGGCAGTCTTTGATAGGTTGAGGGAACTGGTCAGGGATAAGTTAGTAGGAATTGAGGACATAAAGGGGGTATAGGAGAGATGAGGGCAATAAAGGGAGCCATCCTCGAGACATCAAAGTCAAGCATAAGAACAGTATCCCCCCCAAGAAAAAAACAGGTTTAAAAGACCAATATCTCAGCTAGGGTCAGGGAAGCAGTTAGTGCCAAAAAGAAAGCGTTCTATAAATGCAGGGAAAAGCAGGGGTTGGCAGAAAGGGAGGATTGTCTACAGAAAAAACTGAGAGGCAAAGAGGGTCATTAGGGAAGAGAATGCTGAAATGGAGCTTCGTAATGCGGAGTGGGTCAAGAATGGAGAAAAACTGTTGTTTTTTTTTTGTATTATCTATTTTAACATTACCCCTACATCTTGACCATCCTCTCCTTTGGATTGCCAAGGGCTGTACTCGCCTCCCTGGGAGCCCCCCGTCCCTGTCTCATATTGCAGCCACCCCAGGGTAACTCGATGTATCCCTTCGTTGGATGGGTCCTCCCCTTCTGGAGTGAAAGTGCCTTGTGGCTTACCTTTCTTGGCCCTGGGTGCTGCTGAGGTCAGTCCTGGCTGTCTGGGGGCTCTGTGGTGGCGAGGGTCTGGGCGACTGTCATCTGGCTGGTCGAGATGCTATTTTCCTCTGTTTTTTCTTAGCCCAACTGTAGCGGCACTCTGTAGTGCTCCCGATCTCCATTAGGGGCCACTACAGAGGGAGGCAAGCTCCCCAACCCACCCCAGGAGAGGAAACATAGAAGCATGGAATTTGATGGCAGATAAGGACCACTTGGCCCACTTAATCTGCCCATTTCCCTACCTAACAGATAAGCTGCAGATCCTAGTTAACCAACAGCCTACTTCCTCCTACCGTCCACTAGAATTCCCTTATGTCTATCCCATGCATTCTTGAATTCCCCCACTGTTTTTGACTCTACGACCTCCTCAGGAAGGCTGTTCCATGCATCTACAACCCTCTTTGTGAAGAAATACTTCCTCACATTACCTCTGAGCTGTCCCCCCTCTATCTTCAAATTGTGCCCCCTTGTTCTTGCACATCTCTTTTTCTGAAAGATGCTACCCTCTTGGACTTTGTTGATTCCCTTGAGGTATTTGAAAGTTTCTATCATGTCCCTCCTCTCCCTCCTTTCCTTGAGGCAATACATCTTAAACTTCTTTAGTCTTTCTTCATATGTCTTCTGATGCAGACCCTGCTCCATTTTGGTTGCCCTCCTCAAGACAGCCTCCACCCTGTCTACGTCATTGTGGAGATGAGGTCTCCAGAACTGTACACAGTACTCCAGATGTGGTCTTACCAACTGTCTGTACAGAGGGCCAATAACTTCCTGTTTTCTACTGGTGATACTTCTCCCTATGCATCCCAGTATCCCCCCAGCCCTCCTTACTGCCTTCCCACATTGCTGGCCCACCTTTAGGTCATCTGATATACTACCCCCAGGTCTCTTTCCATTTTTGTTGTTGTCAGTATCTCACACCCCATTGTGTACTCCTCCCCTGGGTTTTTGTTTCCCAGGTACATTACTTTGCACTTCTTTGCATTGAATCTAAGCTGCCATATATTTAAACATTCCTCCAACCTTGCCAAGTCCCTTTTCATCCTTTCCACCCCACCTTGAGTATCAACTCTGTTGCAGATCTTTGTGTCATCTGCAAAGAGACATACTTTCCCTTCCAGTCCCTCTGCAATATCACTTATAAAGATATTAAAATGGACCAGCCCCATACTAAACCCTGCAGTACCCCGCTAGTAATCCCCTTTTCTTCACTGTGGATAAGCAATTATGTCAACAAAGCAATATCCAAGTCCAGGACTAGTGGGGACTCGCTCGACCTCAAACTACTATCTCTCACTCTTGACGAGGTCCTTGGTCCATTTACTCATATTTTCAAACTCTCCCTTAGTCTCAGCCAATTCCCAGACCTATGGAAAGTTGTAACTGTTACGCCAGTCCACAAAACCGGTGATAAGACATACCATGGTAAGGGTCATCCTATCGCCATACTCCCTTCTCTCTCGAAGGCTCTGGAATGCATTGTGGCAGATCAACTTACTGACTTCTTGGAAAAATACAACATCTTATGTCCGCAACAGCATGGTTTCAGGAAAGGCCACAGTACATCAATAGCCCTACTAGATTTCACCGGTAAGCTATTTTATTTGTTTGTTTTTTTTTATTTCGGAAGAATCAGATATACCTTTGAGTCATAGACTTCTTTACAAAGGTTCTACGTCACATATAACAAATCTATTACACAAGTACAGTTAGTACAGTTACAGAATACAAATACAGTGATTAAGACAAAGAAAGGTTAAGTTACAACTGGAAAGTATAGGCTAGTATGAAGGATCTAAGTGTAGTTTGAGACAGTTTAAAGGAGACTGGAAACTTAACATCCCTGAAAAAGTGGGGTGAAGAGGAGTATGCAGAGGCAAGCCAGAGGCCATTGTCGGTAGTAGAGGGACAGGGCACTAGTTCATATGCAGTCACAGTCACTTGAGGAGTGAAGATGGGCCCTAAGGTGCATTTTGAAATGGCCAATTCTTTGATCAAGACGCAAGGAGGAGGGTAGGTTATTCATCCACAAGGGTGCCCTGTAGCAAAAGGATCTTTGAAATTGAGCGGTGCGACAGGGAGGGATGGAGAAACAAAGGGTGTCAGAGCTCTGGGTATGTTTAACTTTAGAGTCCAAGGTGATTAAGGAGGTGAGGGATGCAGGGGAAAGGCCAAGGGTAATTTTTTTAGCTAAGACACAAGTATGGAATTTGATTCTGTTATCAAGGTTAAGCCAATTTGTGTCCTTATATAGCACACAGGTGTGGGTGAGTCTGTCACATCCTAATATCAGATGACAGACCTTGTTTAGCACAAGTCTAAGACTATCAAGGACCGAAGGGCTTGCCCCTCCAAAAGTCAGAAGGCCCTAGTCAAGTAGGGAGAGAACCGAGGAGGAGATAGCAAGTTTAAGGGTATCCGGGGTAAGGCAGTGTTTATAGCAGTGCAAGAGCCCTAGTCTGATGTTTAGGGTTTTGGATAGTTGATGTATATGCTCGTGATAGGTGAGGGCAGTGTCCAAAGTGATGCCCAGGTATTTAAAGGTGTGTACAAATTCTAGGGGGGTCAAGGATGATGATAGTATTTGGGTAAAAGCCTTTCCTGAGTTTTGCAGATGTGCAAGAGCATGCCTTTAGTTTTTTATAGTTAATAATAAGCATGCTAGAGGCAAACTAGCTTTCGACAGCGTTGAAAGAGGACTGAAGGGAGTGGTGGAGTTGAGAGGGGTCTGGGCTGGAAGAGAAGATGACAGCATCATCTGCATAGAGTAGTATGTTGGAGGTGCAGGATGTGGGGAGGGAGTTAAGGAAGAGGCTGAAAAGGAGGGGACCCAGAATGGACCCTTGTGGGACCCCTGAGAGGACTGGAGATTTGGGGGATAGTGTATTGCCAATTTTAACTTGGTGGGTCCGGTTGGTAAGATAGTCCGAAAACCATCCCACAGCATCCTGTGAGAGACCCAGGTTGAGCAAGGAGGTTATGAGTAGAGAGTGGTGGACTGTATCAAAGGCCTTCTTGAGGTCAATGAAGACCACACCAGTGATGTATCCTTTATCCAAGGCAGAGTGGATGTGTGATATTAGCTCAAGCAAGGCCGTAGTTGTGCTGAGTCCTTTTCTGAAACCATGCTGTTGTTTGCAGAGTAGGTTATATTTATTGAGGTGGTCGGTGAGCTGATCCGAAACTATCCTCTCTAATGCCTTGGAGAGGGTGGGGAGTATGGAGATAGGGTGGTAGTTGTTAACAGAGGAGCGGTCACCCCCTTTAAATATAGGTGTGATAGAGGCGGATTTCCAAATGGTAGGAAATTTACCTAATGATAGGGAGAGGTTTAGAATGTGGGTGAGGGGAACAAGGACTTCCTTAAGGGAGAGCCGAAGAATTCTGAGATCAAGGGAATCGGCGTTGGGAGAGGCATGACTAAGGGCAGCGGTAAGGTATGGTTCAGCTGACTTGGGAGAGATGCGACGGAAATAAAATGGGGAGGCACAGAGCTGCAGTGCGGGTGCACTAGGAGCTGGAGGATCATAAAAATTAGGGGGGAGAACATGGCTAAGGTTGGAGAAGGCATCACTGAAAGCTGCAGCTATGTTTGTAGGGTCAGAGGTCAAGGATCTGTTTGACATGACTTGGGAGGGGACCAGGTTGGGGACCTTACCACAAATTTCCTTGATGTTGTTCCAAAACTTGCTGCCAGAACCCCAGGAGGAGGTTAGGGCGGATTTGTAGTAACTCGGCTTTGCCTCTGCAATGGCCCAAGTGCACTGGTTCCGAGCCATTCTATAATTTTGTCTATCAAGGAGGAGGCTGGATTCAATGGAGAGCTGCCATAGCGAATCTCTGGTTCGCATTAGGGTCTTGAGCCGCTCAGTGAACCAGGGTACGTGATTGCCTTTGGCCATTCTTTTCATGAAAGGTGCATAGAGGACACATATATTATTGAAGGCCTGGGTAAATAGGTCCAGGGCACTGTCAACGTTAACCGTGTTTAAAATGAGGGACCAGTCCATGACACTGAGGTGCGTTTTCAGTTGTGCCAACTTACCAGGACCAAGTTTGCGTTGCACAATAAGTATGGGAGGGGCTCTAGGGATTTTGCAGGACCAGGAGCAGCTAACTGGGGAATGGTCACTGGGGGCATTTGGCAGGACGGAAACATCGGCGATCTTACCCGGGCGATTGGAGAAGATGAGGTCCAATAGGGAGGAGGAGCCAGTACGTGGGTCCAATTGAGTAGGGAAAGTGACCAGTTGAGTTAGGTCTTGGGCTGTGGCAAGGTCAACTATGGTCAGCTAACTGGGGCCATTTTCATTGATCTGTCAAAAGCATTTGACACCGTACATCATTGTCTGCTGATTGAACAGCTCCGGTCGACTGGACTCTCCCCTGACGCTGCTGATTGGTTCAGTAGCTACCTAGAAAATCGGACACAAAGAGTGAAAATCAATGGGGTCCTCTCTGATGCCAGACCAGTTTGCTCTGGAGTCCCCCAAGGGTCAATTCTGGGCCCCCTACTATTCTGCCTCTTCTTTAACACCCTTCCCCAATCCTGTCCTGAGCAATTAATTCTTTATGCTGACGACGCAGTAATCTTCAACTCTCTCAAGAAACCTGAACCGCTTTAGCACAATCTTCCTCAAGGCTTTGCCACTGTAGAAAACTGGTTTAGCAAGCACAAGCTTGTCCTAAACCATAATAAAACCAAAGTTATGCTCTTCAGCAGCCACCGAAACCAGCACAGGCTCCATCCTCTCTCCATCACTACTAGCCACGGAAGCACCCTTGAGCAGGTTCAGTCATTTAAATATCTCGGGATTCATCTAGACCCAAACCTGTCATATGGTTCCCACATTGACTGTGTTGCCAAAGCCGCAAATACTCAGCTTGGCCTGCTTTACCGCCGCAGACATCACCATACATCGGATGCCTTGAGGATTGCTGTCCAGAGCTCAGTGGTCTCCATCATTGATTACAGCCTAATCATCTACGGTTCTGCATCAACCACTGTGCTCCGATGAATATCGACATCTCTCAACAAGGATTGTAGGCTCATCACTAGTGCCCACCATCTGACACATACTTGTGACCTATATGCGCAAACCAGATGGCTACAACTCTCCAACCACAAAAGATATCTAACTTGCACCGTGGCTAAGAAAGTTACCACAGGCCTCACACCTCCCAGTGTCCAAGCACTACTGCGACACTGCCTGAATACACGTTACACCAGGAAATCTGAAACTCAACTCCTCTAAGTCCCCCATTGCCGCACCTCCCAGAGACAAAGATCCTTTGCCCATAGGGGACCTAAATGGCTAAACGAACTCAGTCTGGACATCTCCTCTATGTCAAAACTCAGCCCTTTCAAAGCTACGCTACATTGCCATTTCATTGCTTCCAGCTCTTGTGACTGCTACATATAATTGGCCCATTTAGTCCTCTTCAAACCAACACTAGACACTTCTCCCGCTGGCCAATCCCACTTTCCTGCCCTGCCTTCTCGCACCCTATTCTACCTCACACATCATACCCTACCCCCTTTTTTCTTTTCCCCTTCCTCCCCCTTCCTTTCCCCACTCTAGCACTTCCCTCCTGTACCGTTCTTTATATGTCACCCTCAATGCCCCTCTGTTTGTCTGACAAATGCCATTTTGGCTGCCCAGCGCCCCTGCGGTATCCACCATCCCCTCTGTGCCACCTTCTGCTTTCCATCTTGTGCCCAGCCTATCCACTCAATTCCATTATATTTCCCCTTGTTGTATTGCGATGTATTGTAATTGACTGTAATTGACGTGGAACCTTTGTAAAAGAACCTTGGCTCAAAGGTATTTGTAATCCTAGACTTAAATAAATAAATAAAATAAAAAAAACTTTTACTATTACCCACTGTGTCCTGTTGTCCAGCCAGTGTTTTACACAGGTTACCACCCTGGGGCCCACTCCCAGGCTGGCTAATTTGTTTATTAATCTTTTGTGCGGGACTGTGCCAAATGCCTTGCTAAGGTCTAGGTAGGCCATGTCCACAGCCCTTCCCTAGTCTACAGTTCTTCGGATGCTCAATCCTCTCCCTAACATGCTGATCCCCAGCATCCTGAGTCAGTTCTCTAACCCGGGTAACCGGTGTGGTGTGAGGTGTGGCGTCCAGCACCTCGACCCTCAGTGCCACCAAGCTGGTGAAAAACAGTTGTTTAGATATGCAGTATCAGTGAAAAAAGGAAAAAGGGGGGGCACTGCACAGTTAGTTGGGGGCAGTAGGGTGATAGAAGATGAGCAGAAGGCCTCACTCCTGAATGACTACTTTTGCTCAGTATTCACTAAGGAGGACTATGGGTCCATGCCAGAAAATGGCATCATAGCAGCCAGTAAGGGAGTCCTAGAAATGAGGCAGCCAATACTTACTAGCGAGAGGGTCCTGGAAGGGCTGGCAGCCCTTAAGATAGATAAGGCTCTAGGATCAGAGGGGGCATCCAAGGATACTTAGGGAATTAGCAGCAGAACTGGTTGAACCACTGACTGGGCTTTTCAAAAGCTCACTTAGGTCTGGAGAAATTCCAAGGGACTGGAGAATGGCAGACGTTGTACCATTTCATAAGGGGGAAGGATAGGGAGCAACCACGGAACTACAGGCCTGTTAGTCTGACTTCCATCATAGGGAAGATGATGGAATCACTAATCAAAGAGGACCTCGTGGACTACCTAGAGAGCAACAAGCTCCAGGATAATAAACAGCACGGTTTTGTGACAGGAAGGTCTTGTCAGACTAACCTGATTATTTTCTTTGACATGGAAGTAGACAAGGGCCATCCTATGAATCTGCTGTACTTAAATTTCAGCAAGGCTTTTGATTCAGTACTGCACAAAAGGTTGCTCAAAAAGGTGGAAGACCTATGTGCGGCTAAAACCATAGTGAACTGGTTAGGTAGTTGGCTAGAAGGGAGGCAGCAGAGGGTAGTGGTTTGATTTGTTTATTTAATCTGGTAGGTCCATGGCCAAAGACCCGTATTCATGGGTGGCCAGCATACATGAAAACCATTACATAACATTTAATAAAATAAAATATAAAACATAGGGCACATATTATTACATAATGATTATAAATACAAACAGATTGGAGAGACAAACGAGCATACTAAAAAAGTGCTAATTCACAAAGCATTTACATTCATTATCTAATAACAAGTAATTTCTGAGAGCCTTTCTAAATCTGGACATTGTAATTTCTATGCAGTCACACTTTGTCATAATTGTATTAAAAAATATTGGTAAATTATAGAGCAGAGTCTACTGGCCGGTTACTGTTTTCATTTTGTGGACAGAAAAATAACAATGAGTAGATGAACGAGTAAAGATGGGGTTTGTGTATTTTCTAAAAATCATCTGGAAAATAATAGGAACCTTATTCAAGGTTATCTTTTTTGCTAAAAGACCAAGTTGAAATTTAAAGCTATGCTCCAAAGAGAGCCATTCTACTTGTTTACGTAGATCACAGTGGTGAGTCCGATGTAGTAACTGGGTAGTGAATTGTGCAATTTGTTTCAGAAGAACTTTAACCTGTGCAAGTAATCTGTCACTAGCAGTGTGGTAAAAAATCAAGCCAAAATCAATAATAGGAAGAAGAAAACTTTGGGACAAAAGTAGTCTGGTTCAAGGAACTAATGATGAATTTAGTCTGTATAAATCTCCAAGTCGTTGATGCACCATTATGACCAAATTTGAAATGTGATACTTATAACTCATGCCTGTGTCTATAATTAGGCCTAAATATTTAAAGGGGAAGTCTCCCATAGTTCCACACCAATATTTTCCCAACTCCTTATGTGTAACTGTTGTGTGCCTCCTCCAGTTGCCAGCAGTCCTATTGTTGTCCAGATCTAGATTATAAATAAAAATATACAGCCCCCAAAAGTTATCAATGTGTTTGTCCTCCATTTTACCATCAATGTTGCTGGAGGATGATGTCATCAGAGCAACAGATAATGGTGCTGCACTAAATGCAGTTCCACCAGTAGACCAAACCCACAATGTTTGGTTCCTCACTTGAGTAATGGAGGAACCCTTTAAGTGTTGTGCACATCCTGAAGTGCAGGTCTAATAGGGACTAGGACCATGCAAGTGCGATGCAGCACTGATTTGAGGTATATATAGTATTCACATAAGGAAGTGCCTGTATGTGTTGTGTTACTGTTTCTGTTAGCAAAAACAGTTGACCCAATAAATGACTCTGGGTACAACAAGAGTTTTAACTGGTATTATGCAGCTGTTGCATTAAGGTGTGTGTGTGTTAACATTCTCTGTTTTGATTGACACCAGCAGTGAGAAACAATCTTGCAAATAGGCCCCTTTCCCTTTGTAACTAGGCAGTCAGTGATTGGATGGCTGCTGTTAGGCAATAAAGAATTCAGCTATGGCAAGGAATAGGTTACCAGGAAAGCACAGGCACAAGCACTGGGGACTCTGGTTCAAATCCTACTAGAGTCCCTTACTCTCTAACCCTTAAGAAGTTCCCCTAACCTCCTTAGAAACTGTGATGGCCCCACAGGTCCATGACTTTAAAAGTGCTCCAATTCCCATTATAAATCATTAGCAGTGACACGAGAGCTACAGCACTTCACTTTCAATGTACTAAGGATAAGCTGTGGCAGCCCCCCCCCCGCTCGCTTTGTAATGCCAGCATTTGAAGTAGGATGTCCCTCACAAATCAGATGCTACACCTCAGCTGTTGTAGATAAAGAAACTAATCAGTCTCTGTTTGTAGTGCTCTGTATTTGCTTAACTCACTCCTCCCATGTCATATGCATTCTGTGTCTTGGTATTTCCAGTCAGAAACTCAGATTTAAGGAGCATTTGAAATGTAAAACAATACACTTTATAAAGTAAATGATCTAGCTCTCCACTTTCAGGCTGTTGAAAGGGGATATGTATAAGTCAGTTTTGTGTGATCCTTTGGTAAACTGCCCAGGCTCATCTTGTAACAAATCTTCTTAAGGGTGCTCACCTGGTTCAATACAGAGTGACTGATTGACTGCTCGATTGATTGATTGATTGGTTGATTAACTGATTCAGTCTACTGCTTTCCACAACATGTTACAACTGTCTCACAGAGAGAAATGAGCAGTACAGAGAAACAGATTTTGTTTCCTGTGAATGCAATACTATCAGATGTATTATTTGCTCTACACATACAGTATTAAGGCTAAAGGTACTACTCCTTGTGTGAGTTGCATGACAGAACTGCCTTAAGCCATTGCAAACTTAAACTAAAATCAGGCTAGACAGCATTGATACCCTTATGTTTTGTTCTGCACGGTTGCTGCAGTGACATCAAGGAATGGGAGGGGCTGTATTACAAGGAACTCATGTGCATGTAAATGGAGGCTTGCTTGGCATTTTACTACCTTGTGTCAGAGCCTCAAACTCTAGATATGTGTTGCAACAGAAGAAATGGCTGGTTTGTTATTGACATATGTACAGTACTTGATGTAATGTATAATAAATACATCAGATATATCCGAATCATACATATACAGGAGTCTTCTCCTTTAAAGCAATTAACCTGCTCTATTTCAACCCCAACAACAGAGTGTATTGAGGGAATAGGTTCGACAGTTAACTTTTTCCTATTGTAACCCCCCCAAGCCCCCCATCTAGGGGCATAACGTCTTTCACAGATGGTCCGGGGGCAATAAAGGAGGGGTACCCTCAAGCTCTAAACATTGAGACAAATGCACTTCATACAAGGCAGGGAAAGTTGGGTCCTACCTTTCTGGCATCTTCAATACCTATGTACTCTCACCTTCACCCACAGAAGCAGTTTTTTCTCCCAGAAGGCTGGCATACCAGATGAGGAACTCCAAGCTGCACATCTACTATCTCTGGAGTCCCCCAATTCCCTTGGCCCCTCCATAGACGGGATGAAAACTTTATCAGGAATGCAACTCATGAAGAATTCATTTAACTGAAAATAAGGGGAACAGAAGAAGGATTTCCTTTCTTTAGCTTCCCCCTTTCTGTTTAAATAAGTTATATCACTACTATTTCTACCCAACTAACTTCTCTAGTTAGCTCCTGCACAACAAATGATTCCCAGCAATGCAGGGGTCACACACTTCATTTAAATAAATAAAGCAGCTCCTTGGGGCTAATTGAACTTTTTCCATATACTTGCTGGACATTTAAGGCAGTAGAAATGATGAATCTGAAGGCAGTCACAAACAAGGATTTTCTTCTCTCTCTCTCTCTCTGTCCCTCCCTCCCTCCCTCCCTCTCTCTCTCTCTTTCTCGCTCTCTCATGCTTTACCCAAGACCTCTTAAACTCAGATCCCTGCAATCTCCTGGCTCTCTGGATCTGGTAAGCCAAACTTTTCTATCTTCTACCTCTGGGTTACCCACTCACTGGCACTGATCGTTTGCTTCCCTCACCTGGACTCCTGGGCGCTGGCCCAAGTCACAGGAGGTGCCCAGATTTTCACTACAACCCAGGCCCCGTAACCCACTTCAAGGTTGGCTCTGTACCTGTGATACTTCAGCACCTGCCACCTTCACTCAGCTCAGCCTCTCTCATTGGCTCCACTGTTGCAGCAGTCCCAAAACCCAGCCCTGCTCCAGTACTCTGGCCCCCTGATACTGGCAGTCCTGCCCTATCACTGATGGCCCAAATCTGCTCCAGTTTCTGCTGTTCCACTTCCTTGGGGGATCCCTGCTAGGCCCACATCTCCTCCAACATCTCCTGAGCTTGCGTTAAGCTCCAGTACAAGGGCTACTCTCCAAGGCCTGCCATTATAGCCTATGACCTGCCCGGCCCTCAATGTACTGTCACCCCAGAACCTGCCCCTGCATAGCAAGCCCCATATTCTGAGTGAAGGGTCCCTCTGGCTCTCTCTGCCTCCTGGCTACCCTGCCACACCGGGTACGAGGGGAGCCACTGCCACCAACTTCCCTCCTGCAGGGTCCCTGCCATGGCTGCCACAGCTCTGGCAACCCAGGATGCCAGTTACTAGGGTCTCTAAGGGCTTCTAACTTTCCTGGCCTCCAACGCCACCTACTTTCCCTGTCCCCAGTGATGCAGGACCTGGCTACCCATACTTCCCCTATGTAGCTCCATTCCCCCAGTTCCTTGTTGACCACAATGCTGAGAAGGCCATCCTATCTCCACTTTGGGGAGGGGGGTTCCCTACTGGCCCTCTTGGACCGCTGAACTCCTTTACTTGCCTACCTAATTCTGCTCCTCCAGCCATGCCCCTCCAGCCCCAGTAAAGTAAAGTAAGTAAGTAAAGTAAAACTTTATTTATGTAGCACCTTTCCAAAACCAAGGCGCTTTAACAAAGCATAACAATATCCCACATAAATGAAACAATAACAGTAATATAAATAACTTAATAATATTACAGATACAGTCAGCATGATGTGGACTGAGGTGCATTCTGAAAACACTTATGTTACATTGGGAATATGGGGCTTTTACATTTCTAGTAGTAGTAAAATTTTATTTATACAGAAAATTATGCCATTAGGAGTTCAAATAATCCTTATTTACAAGGCATACCTGTTTAGTACAAAATAAATA
This sequence comes from Neoceratodus forsteri, assembly GCA_016271365.2. Classification (NCBI taxonomy): domain Eukaryota; kingdom Metazoa; phylum Chordata; order Ceratodontiformes; family Ceratodontidae; genus Neoceratodus; species Neoceratodus forsteri. The sequence goes on from CM057449.1 coordinate 746,178,964, forward strand.
AATACAATAAACAAATACACAACTACGAATACAATTTTCATACATTTAGATACATACAATCATTTCATTTGTTTTAAACAACCAAACATCATATATAATGCCATTCAAACTTCACCTATTACACAAACATTTAAAACGCAGCTCATGTTTCACTGCAATCTTATATTCTAAAATAGACAGGTTTGGGTCCCGGGTAGGGGGAGCCTATTCCAACTTGTTGATGCTTTATACTGGAAAGTCATTGTACTGTATCTATTTTTAATTTTGGAACAAGGAAACTCTTGCTCCTAATTTTCGTAGGTTTAATCCATGTTCTGTTTTTTTAAGGTTACTTATTAGATGATTTTGTAGTTATTTTTATTGTAACTTTTATCTGTGTTAACCAAAACCCTCTGCCCTCTGTTCTAGTGAGTTCCATCCCAACTCTGTATACATCTCTCAGTGATGGGTACCAATATCACATTTTAACACAAATCTGGCTAATTTATTATATAAAACATCCAGGCTATGTACCTATTTGTTTAAGGTGTGTCTATAAATATGGCTACCATAATCAATCACAGGAAGGAGTAATTGATTTATTATGTTCAGGCACATTTCCCTTGTTAAACAATTTGATATGCGCCTCATTACCCCTAATTTTGAATTTGTTTTTTTTTATGAGTTCAGTCACATGTTGTTCAAAATTCAATTCCTGATCGATTATGACCCCCAAATATTTATAGGACTGGGTTTGCTCTAATATTTTTCCATCCTGTGTCTTGATTGTCAAATTGGAAACTACTCTGTCCTTCTTCTCTAACCCAAAGTACATGGCCTGGTTTTTTTTTATTGTTAATCAATAGTCCAAGCTTTGTGAAAAATTTCTGCATAATTAAAAAATCACCCTGCAGTTTTTGTTCTAATTCACCCACGTTTTTACCTGATGCAATCAGAACTGTATCGTCCGCATAAAGTCTAATTTGTGAGCTTTTAATTAATCTTGGTAGGTCATTTAAGTATACTAGAAACAAGAGGGGACCCAGGATTGATCCCTGGGGTACCCCCCTAGTAACAGTACCCAAGCTAGAGCTATATCCATTCACCATTACAAACTGAGATCTATCTTCTAGGTATGATCTAAACCAACCACATGGTTCATCATCCACTCCCAGGCATCTCAGCTTCTCAATCAAAACACGATGATTTACTAGATCAAACGCCTTTGATAGGTCCACGTATACCGCACCCACCGATCCCCCCTCTCCCAAAGGGGTGGAAACTAAGTCCAGGAAATCAGTGAGTGCGGTAGCCGAGGACCTACCCTGTCTAAAGCCTGACTGAAAAGGGGTAATTTTTGGGTATTTTTCCAAATATGTTATTAATTGCCCATGGACAATCCTCTCCAACATTTTGGAGACTATTGATAGTAATGCTATTGGGCGATAATTTGAAGTATCCAATAGATCTCCCCCCTTGTAAGTTGGAATTACTTTAGCCTTTTTCCAGATTAAGGGATATGATCCCTCCCTTAAGCTCCAGTTAAAAATTTCCTTTAGTACTGGAGATATCACTTGGGCAGCTTCCTTTAATAATCTATTTTCTATTTTGTCAGGACAACAAGCTTTATTTATTTTTAAATTTCTTATTAATTTACATACTTCAGATGTGGTCACTATTTTAAAGCAAAACTTTGGGGACTGATATTCCTTACAGTTTTCAATATCGGTTTTTTGGTCCTCAAACTGTACATTTTCCAAGTGTATTTCTGTTCCTAAATTTAAATCTGGAAGCTCAATAAAATATTTATTTAAATTCTCCACAATGTTTTCAGCTTCTAGTATTTTCCCATTATGTTTTAATTTTGTTTCTGATTGATTTTTAACAGGGTTTGCTAAATTTTTTATCAGGGACCAATATTTCCTGGGATCTTTCGCTTCCTTAATCCTTTGTTTATAATAAAAGGCCTTAGATTTCCTTATTTCCTGATTTCCTGAACCACTCTATTCCGTATCTTTTTAAAACTTTCCCATGCATCAGATCTCAAAGTTTTATTTGCTTTTTTCCACAGTCGGTTTTTTGATCTGATTAATTTCCTTATAGTTACGGTCACCCAAGGTAAATGATTCTGTTTTTGATTAACTTTTTTCCAAGGTGCAAATTTATCACATGCCTCATTAAACATAGTTGTAAATTCCTGAATTGCTAAATTCAGGTTGGGAATTAGAAAAACTCTATGCCATGGTAGTCCCTGTAGGTACTCACAAAACAACTGTTTATTATATTGTGCATAATTCCTTTTATATTCAGCAGGTGTTTTAATTTTTGATGCCTTTTTAGTTCCAGGTTTATTGTGCACCTTACTACATTATGATCCCCTAGGTTTGGTTCCCCAACACCTTTATTTGTTATTACTTATTCTGGCGAAACAAAACATAAATCCAGTATATTCCCACTACTAGTTATTTTCCCTTTCCTTGTGGGTAAATCAATAATTTGTAACAGGTTCAGACATCTCATTGAGTTTTCCAAGACCCGACCTCTTGGGCATCCCCAAGCAGCATTAAAATCACCCATCAACACAACATTTGTTTGACCTATGTATTTCATGATAGAATGAGAAAACTTTTCAAAATACTTAGTATTTACCTTCGGTGGTGAATTGACAGCTCCAACAATCAAGTTGTTTAACTGGAATTTTAATAATAAACATTCTATCCCCTTCTATTTTCCCAGAATAAATAATCTCAGAGGGACCTAAATTGTACCTAACATAAATTAAGACCCCCCCTCCCCGTGACCCATGATCCTGTCTGAAGCAATAAAAATCGTGAAGTTCAATTTCTATTTGAGGAATTACTTTTGTTAACCAAGTCTCAGTTAAAATTACTATATCAGGACTTTTTGATTCTACCCAGGCTCTAAGGAGGTCCATTTGTTTAACTAAACTTCTAGCATTATCTAGTATAATCTTGATGGCCCCATCTCTTGGCCCTGGGTTCAATTCTATGTCCCCACTTAATGCTAAGGATATCAAAACAGCCTGATCAATTGAGGAAAATTTACCACAAAAAACTGGCCTGAAAGAGTTTAGAATTTGCTGTCTTACCATCTTAAAGTGATTTCTCCCTCTCATTAACTTGTTTGTACTTAAGTTATTCTTACTTAATTGACTAAATTTCAAATATAAACTGTTTCTGTTCTCTGTATCCCTAGGTATAACTGAACCATAATGTGACATAAAACATGTCATGCATAACAGTGTTACCAATAATTTAATAATGATACCATTCATCTTGTAGCCAGAGAATTACAGCTCAGTTTGGAATAACCCAGTACAATCACTAAACTACAGCTGATTTTAATTTCACTCTTTCAAAATTACTATTAGGTAGTTTAAGCTAGGACTCTTAAAATTGTTTTAAGCCAGAAACAAATCATTTAACAGACTTCTCAGTACTAAAGAATTGCTCTAGAAAACTTATTTCAGTTATTAATTCGAAATTCAAGCTATTTATATTAGAATTGCTTTTTTGTTACCGGCGCCACTCACGCTCGCGCTGTCGCGCTCGCGTTTGAACAGTGTGAGCTTTATATGGTGCAGCCCCTCCTCCTTCAGTGACGTGCTTGATGAATTTCACTTCCGCGTTCTTCTCCGAGGGCTCAGAGAGTCAGCAGGCACTGGGGGTTTTCAAAATTGCAGCTCTTTACCCCTCGCAAAGTCACAAAACAACAGGCAGTTCTTTATATTGAGCTAGGCAGCAGCATAGGTGAGTCAGGAGCCTCAGCGTTACCTTGTTACCCGGGGTTACTAGAATCCCAGTAAGACCTAGTGGTAGGCAGGGAAGGTAGCTTGTGAAACTCCAGTTAAATGGGTTTCACACTGTCTCAACTCTGTTCTCAGTCTCAGCTGAGGCTGAAGGATGACATCACCAATAGAACTATCGCAGCTGCATGAGCCACAATGGAATCTGCAGCAAGGGAGTTGGTATAGAACGTTGGGAAGTTTTAAAGAGAGTCAGTCAGTTCAGTGTGGAGTTGGTGTTGGGAGCTTGCTGAGAAAGCAGCTCAGCAGCTCAGTTAGGCTCTAGGAGCCTCAGCCCTGACAGAGGGCTACTTTTAGTTTAAAAGGGTGTGTGTCTCCACCAAAAGAGAGACACAGAAGATAATTGAAGTGGTGGAGACCGCTGTTTTCAGGTCTCAGTGCCCCCTTCCTTCAGGGATGGGGGGCAGGAAAGGGTTCCCTGCAGATTCCTGGGGCAACCCGCTTGTTCTGCTTGTAAAGGAGAAGCTGCCTGTTTGTTCCAGAGTTTATTTGGGAGAACAAGAATACTTGTGAGTCGCCTGTGGAGCAATGGCAACGTGAGGGTGAATGTCTGCTCTTCCTAAAAGGGCCTGTTTTTCACCCTGGGACTTGTGTGACAATGTGGAGATTGAACTACTAAAATAGTGGAAGCCTAGAGTAATGGGCTAAGCAAATTAAAAGTAGGTTCAAGTCCAGAGCTTGTTGGGATGAAAATGATATGTAGAGGAGATGTGGCAGACGTCTACCCAGAATCTACATTTGAAAGTTCAGTAAAAGAATTGTTCAGTTTCCAGAGAAATGGCCGAGTATGGGCTGTGGGAGCTGGAGGTGGGTGGCCCCCCACCTTTAGTGACCAGGTCCACCTCTATGGATTTCTTCTGTGGATTTCTACTTTACCTCAGGCACTTGGCCAGTGATGGGGGAAGTACCCAGACGTGGGATTGTAAGGAAAATTCTCTCTAGGAGTCGAAGGCTCTAGTGTGGTTTGGGGAGCCACAACAGGATAATTGGTTCATTCCTCAAATGGATCACAGATCAAGTGGCCGACGGGGGAGCCGGGCCAGTGGGGAAAACCCAAGTAGTGTACAAGTTGGGATGTGTACCCAAAGCTGCGTGCAAGTCTGGCCTGTGTGCCTGGTGGGTTTAGAGCCTGAGGGCTGGAAATAGTGATAAAGTGTTCTGTTGTCTCTAATCTGCATTACCAGGAAATGTAGCACCGTGGGGGTCCGTCTGTGCTTTGTTTGGTCAGCTTGTATGTGAATAAAAGCCATACTGGAGAATCCCATTCCTGGTTCTGGACATTACAGTTATTGCTTCCTGTGTTCGGATTTACTTGGGTGCCCCTGTGCAGAGTAGCCAAACCTAGGTCCCCTGTGCCGAGTAACCTCATCCTCCCCGAACCCAGTCCCCACCAGGTACTGCTGTCAGCTTCAACAGCATGCCACCTGTTGTTTTGCTAAAAAGGCAGGGGTGAGGGGTTACACTATTACCTAGATGGGGAACCTAAAAATTATAACATGGAATGTCAACAGCCTCAGGACTATGGTCAAACAGAAGCGTGTGTGGTCATACATTAAAAAGTCCAAAGCAGATGTGATTTTTTTTGCAGGAATTACATATGACTGCTGATGGAGTGGATAGTCTCCACTCTCTCCGAGAGATGGCTGATAGGCGTCCTTTCCCTTCAAAGGCAAGGTAATGGCATCTGGTTTAGACCCTCTGTAAGAGTAGATATACACTCGTCCATGGTGGATGGACAGGGCAGATTTGCTATAGTGGACACCTCGGTGAAAGAGGGAAGATACACTATGGTAGCATTATATGGTCCTACTATTGATAAACCTGAGTTCTTCCATCACCTGGTGACTATTCTGGCACCTTACCTGGAAAACTTAATCATTGGAGGGGATTTCAATACATATTGGGATATGATACTTGACCACTCCAAACCCCCAGCTCGTATGCCACCTAGGAGTTCTGTGGCACTTAGGTTCCTAACAAAGGAATGGGTCCGGCAGGAGATATTGAGGTATAGGAACCCCAATAAGGCTGAATTTTCTTTTTTTTTCTCACACACACAAAATACTGTATATATCAGACTTGACTATTTCCTGCTTTCTCCAAATTGAATGAGAGAAGTGGTTGACACCCACTATGGGCCCATCCTAATCTCAGACCATGCCCCTCTACACTTGGAAATAGAGGGAGAAGGGGAAGGGACAGGGGTTTGCCAGTGTAGGCTGGATCCCACATTACTCAATGACAAGGGCTATATCAACCACATCTCCTCCAAAATGCAGGAATTTTTGCAAGCAAACAAGGTGGAGGATATGTCAGCCATAACAACATGGGAAACCCTTAAAGCTTATGTTAGAGGGGAAACAATATCTTATGCTGCATATAGAAGTAACAGGGAGTCGGCAGAGAAGAGGGAATTAGAAAAGAGAATTATGGACTTGGAACAGAAGGCCATGGGGGGAGAGGTGGGAGTGGACCTGCCTGTTTTGAAGCGCCTGAAAGGGGAGTACAACCAAAAAGTATCTAGTCGGATTGAAAGGGACTCTTTGGTGGCCAGGGTGGGTCAATATTTTAAAGGAGATAAATCAGGCAAATGGCTGGCCTGGCAAGTGAAAAAACAGTAGTCCGAACACTCCATTTTGGTGATCAAAACAACAGATGGGGGAACATCGATGGATAAATTAATAATAAATAACACGTTTAAAGAATTCTACCAATCCTTATATATCTCCCAAGCCCCAAGAGATGTCAGCCTTGTGGCGTTTCTAGATGCTGTCCAGTTACCAAGTGTGGACACCCTACATAACGACTGACTAGGCCAACCCATAAATGCAACAGAGATCAGACAAGCCATACAGTCCTCAACACCTGGTAAATCGCCAGGACTGGATGGAATCCCGGTTGACTTTTATGAATTATTTTGGCCAGACTTAGGTCCCTTGATGACACTGATGATACAGGAAGTGCTAATAGGAGGATCTGTGACAGCCTCCCACTGTTTGACTACGATAACAGTTCTCCCCAAGCCGGAGAAAGACCCACAGAAATGTGGATCATACCATCCATCTCTCTCTCCTCAATGCAGATTATAAAATAATTGCAAAGATCCTCGCAAAAAGACTAGAGCGGGTCCTTCTGGCTTGATGCACCCGGATCAATTAGGCTTCATACGAGGTAGACAGGCAAAACATAATCTGCGTTGCACCTTAAATATAATATATTACGGATCAAGGGGAGGTGGAGGGACAGGACAGGGCCTCCTGGCCCTAGATGTAGAGAATGTCTTTGACCCGGTACAGTGGGTGTTTATGTTTTTGGTCCTTAAAAAAGTTAGCCTCAGTGCTAGATTTTATTCCTGTGTAACCCCCAGGGGGCGCTATCCCAAGGGCTACTACCCCTGCCTGCCTCAGTTGTGGCAGGGTGGGGGGCCCAGATCCATTGACGGGTGCCTCCACCCAGAGGTTGGGGTTAGGACAGTCAAGGTTGACTTGGTCACAGCCCTCTGGGTTGCTGCAACCCCCCCTTCATCCCGCTAGTGGCTCACGTAGTTCAATTGCAAGGCTCTCGCCCTGAACACTTACCCCCCAGCTCGAACCACTCAGCTCACTCCGGGGACCCCCTGGAAAGTAAGATACAGTTATCAAACATTCACTGTGCAGTATATCACCAGTAACACACAAACCAGCCAGGGTACGGTTGCAAAACAAACAATCTGATTTATTTAAGGGGAGATAACAAGGACCGGGGGAAATCAGAGTGATTGGCTTACCACTAATATATATATGTGACTACCTAGGGATCTGTGCACAGGCCTGACCTATTAAGCACTGTCTATGGGTACCCAAGCCTTAATGGCTAGTTCCCTGATGCAGCTGGTTGGGGCCCTGACACAAAGGAGCATTCAATTCCTATGAAACTTAGATGAAGTCAGGAAGCTCAATTAGTACAGTCTGCAATACAACAAAATGACTGTGTCTTGGTTTACAACCTTTAGCAGGGAGCTACCCTGATTTAGTACTCACAACTCCAACAGAGAACCACTCTTTCACCGCTTGCAGGGCTGAGCCTGAGCTTCAACGGCTTCCTCACACATTTATATGAAAAACAACAGAGGGGTGCCATACCAGGCAGCTGCTCCCTGAACTCGACCGAACTCACAGCTACGCGGTCGGTTCACTGCAGCTTCAACTTTCCTGACAGACCGAGCGCAATTCAGCAGATTCTCCAGTCCTCTACAGGTTGAGCCTGGTAGGCAGCTATGTTTGTACACAGCCTCCTCTGACCGCACGCCGGCTGATTTAGTCCGAAGCTTTCTGGCTATGGAAAACGGATGCCTCAGGCCTTTCACACACTTCCCCCGCGAACACTCAACAGTGCAGAAGCTTAGAGCTCCCTTCTCCTTCACAGTCACAACACCTCTGCTCTCAGGCAGTTGGGGCCAGCATCCCCAGCTGCGCGCCACCCGATCCCATAGGTGGGCTGCAGACACCAGGCTATGAGACCTGTCTCGATTGGTGCAAAAAGGCGCCCTTTGTTCAGACTTCACTTCCCAGGATTACTAGCGAAGTCCCCATTGGTCCACCGACTCCCTAGAGGGTCCTCATGATCCGATTGGTCCACTTCAGCAGTTCAGGACCAAAATGGTGGGGCAATAACAGAAACAGTCCAGGCTGCAAGAAAACAGGTTAGAACAAACTGTATCTTCATTACTTTAATGGTTTTCACAGAAACAATTACATCTTTCTGATGGGCTCCCCCTGCGCTTCTAGCGACTGCAGGAATGGAGCGATTAACCAACAGCCCATGGCGGGAGTCGAGCACAGAAACCCCAGCCTCCTTTACAAACCCCCACTCTGCAAGCAGGCAGCTCTTAAAGAGACAGTTCTGGAAGCTTTAAAAGCACTCACAACCCCCCATTTAGTGGCCTTACACCGAACACCAGCCAAGCAGTGAGCACTCAAGCAAGCTCTGGGAAGGCTTCTAGGAACCCCCAATTGTAGGGGAGTTACACCTGGATATCCTGCCTATATAAATCCCTGAAAGCACAGATACTAACTAACAATAACCTGTCTCTTCCCTTTTACCTTTCTAGGGGCACGCATCAAAGTTGCCCCCTATCCTCCCCGTTACATGTCTTAACTATGGAGGCCCTGGCAGTAGCTATAAGATCCCACCCAGAGATAGAAGGACTTAAAGTGGAAACTTTGAACACATCATCTCGCTTTTTGCAGATGATGTTTTACTGTTTTTATCAAACCCAGAGAGGGCATTACCTGCCCTGACAGGTTTTTTTGAATGATATAGTCCTCTCTCAGGACATAAAATAAATTGGGGAAAATGTGAGTGGATGCCACTGGGGGGTGGAGCCCCCTAAATACAAATTGCCGGTGTAACCCTACTCCCCTCAAAAGAACTAAAACACTTGGGGGTGATACTCCCACAAAAACTATCATGACTGGGGGAGATCAATTATAAGTCATTAGCAGCTAAGGTTAAAGAAAACTGCAATAGGTGGAAGTCACTTCCCCTGACCCTCTTGGGCCATGTAAACTTGGTCAAAATGTTAATATTGTCACAATGTCTGTATAAGTTCCAGGCTATCCCAATACAAATCCCAGCTCATTTCCTTAAGTCAGTAGAGGGTTCTATTACATCTGTGCTTTGCAGGGGGACAAAGGCCCAGAATAAAAAAAGAGATCCTTTGGCAGCCAACTGCAAGAGGCAGTTTGGGACTACCAAATCTTAGACTATACAATATGGCTGCTCAACTGGCACACATACAAGATACGATAAGCAGGGATTCCTCAGGAAAAGCATGGATTGAAATAGCGGGTGGTAACCAGAGGCTTCTCTTATATAACCAACAACTTACACCACTGTGTGCAGGTGGGGAGAATGCCATGCCTAGCAACCCCTTCACTACAGCAACTATGAAAGCGTGGCTTTCAGTACTAAAGTTGACACAGCAACCTCCATCCCTGTCACCAGATGCTCCAATTTTACACACTCTGTGGGACAGAGGGGATGCCCCTGGTCCAATACGTGCAGCTTTGGAGGTATGGAGGAGGAAGGGGGTGTTTCTGATCTCACATCTTTATGAGAATGGGCAATTCATGCCCTTTCCATCAATGGCACAAAAATATAACATACGCCTTGGGGTGAAACATGCTTAAATACCCATACAATGTGAACAGCACTGGAGGAAATCTTCCACAGGGGCACTCTACAGGCTTCCAGCAAACCCTTATGCTCTTGCTATCAACTAATGTTGGGGGCCCTACTGAACCCCTTCCACCAACTGAAAAAGAGACGGGAGCGAGACCTTAATGAGAATATCCTGACGGCGGGTGAATGGAATCAAATTCTGAAGTGGGGATTGACTTGTTCAGTGAACAACAGGTTGCGGGCAATACATTACAATTTTACAAACAGAACCTACTTTACACCAGTTCTGGCTCATAAAATTGACCCACAAAAATCAAATATGTGCCCTAAATGCAAAGTTCACTAAGGTACATTCTACCATAAGATTTGTGCATGCCCCAAAATAAATCTCTTCTGGAAAACCATTAATGATGTATTAAATAAAATTCTGGACAATGATTTCCCCAAGGACCCAGTGGATATCCTTTTGGGTCTGCTGAGAGGAGGGAATGGGTGCACAAATGCAGATCATCCCCTGAGAAAGTTGGCATTAGTGGTAGGCACACAAGTACTAGCACAATCCTGGATGATGCAATCGCCCCCGATTACAATGTGGGCAAAAGTCTCCTCCATAGTATGAAACTTGAGTACATGCAATACCAGGCCACGCATCAAACTGACAAGTACGAAAAAATGTGGGCCCCACTTGAACTGGCACCAATTGAAAACTGGGTTCCAATCTTCTAACAAGGTGCCTATTTAAGTTCTAAGAGAGAAGTAGAGGGTTGACATTCCATTAAAACATTAAAATATTTTAAACTAGAAACTAGAAGCTAGAATTGTTAAAATAAGATTATCCAGGATGTTAGATTAAGCTCATATACATGTACTTACAAGATGTAATTATAATAACTATCCAATCTGTGTACAGGATGAAATGTCATTGATTCAGATGTACCAGTTATAATGTTTTTACATTATTTGTTTGTGATAACCTGATTACTAACTTTAAATAAAGTTTACAAAAAATAGTATTATAGATATAATCATCCAGATGAAAAATATCAAAGAAAAGCCTGGTTAAAAAGATAGGTTTTAAATTCAGCTTTAAAACTTTCAACGGTCAGGCATTGTCTTAACCGATGAGGCAAAAAAATTCCACAGGGTGGGAGCCACAAAGGAAAAAGCTCGAGCACCAGAAGTTTTCAGACGCACCATGGGAATCTCAAGCCATCCCTCATCGGCAGATCAGAGAGGACAGTGGGGGCAGTAGGGAGTCAGAAGATCTTTCAGGTAGCTGGGTCCCTGATCACGTAGGGCTTTAAAGGTCAGAAAGCCAACCTTAAAGGAGATCTGCCACTGAACAGGCAGGCAGTGCAGTCCGTGCAGCACAGGCATAATATGATTAGCCCTAGAGGTACCAGTCAAAAGCCTGGCTGCCGCGTTGTGCACCAGCTGCATGCGGCAGATATCAGCCCCTGGAAGTCCTAGATAGAGGACATTGCAGTAATCTAGGCAGGTGCCCGGGCTGGAAAGACCCCGAAACTTCTTGTCTGCACCCTTATAAACTCCCTAAAACCTACTGTCTGCTGCCACCTTGAAACTTCCAGCAGCCAATATCCCCAAGAGCACTAACACATTCCCTAGCTCGGGGGTGGTGGTAGGAGGGGGAAAGGGATGCCTAAATGGGAGCATAAGCCCTTTTTTAAAGGGGGCTTACACTATGATTATAGAATAGCATAGACTTAGTCTTTTTCTTTGTTCAAAACTAGTTACATTCACAAAACCAGGTCTGTATTTTCAGAAAATCAGAAGCCAGTGGTCAACAGGGTTAAATCAGAGGAAAGGGAGGTTACAAGCGGGGTCCCACAGGGATCTGTCCTGGGTCTGGACCTCTTCAACATGTTCATTAGTGACATTGGTAAGGGAATCTAGAGCAGGCTATTTCTATTTGCAGATGACACAAACTATGTGGGAGGGTGGATAGTGATGGGGGAATAAGGGATAACAGAGGGACCTACAAAACCTAGGGGGTAGTGGCCAAAGGTCTGGCAGTTAAAATTCAATGCCAGAAAGTGCAAGGTACTGCACCTAGGGTAAAGGAACCCCAAGATAGAGTACTGGATGGTTGGGGTGAGGCTTAGCACTACAGAAAAGGAATGGGATCTAGGAGTTATCATCAGTAACTTCCTTAAACAAATGAGCCGGTGCAACAAGGCCTATAGCAATCATAACAGGATGCTGGGATGTATTGAGAGGAGTATTGATAGCAGAAGAAAACAGGTAATACTTCCCTTATACAGATCTCTGGTGAGGCCTCACCTGGAGTACTGTGTCCAGTTCTGGAGCCATCACCTCAGAAAGGACAGGGGTAGGCTGGAAACAATTCAGCACGGAGTAACAAAAATCATTCGGGCTCAGCAGGGCAGATCCTATGAGGAGCACCTTAAGGCACTAAATATGTATTCACTGTAAACCAGAAGGGAGAGGGGAGATATGATGATAGAGACCTTCAAGTTCCTTAAAGGAATTAACAAGGTAAACTGTGGGGAATTATTTACCCTGAATTCCAGCTCGAGGTCACGTGGTGATGAGTGGAAATTAACATGAGGGAGGTTCAGGAGGGATGTGAGGAAATGCTACTTTACAGAAAAGGTGTTGGAATCTTGGAACAGTCTGTTGGCTGAGGTGGTGGGGGCAAACACAGTCAGGGAATTCAAGCAAGCATGGGATAGAATGAAGGGAATAGTGGTCATCTGGTATGACAAGACCAAGGAGGAGAATGGTTATAGGACAGGGAGGGTTAGTACCTTAAAGGAACAATAGATTCCAGGGAAGGTTTTTGGGATTATAGGTAATATGAGCAGACTGGATGGACCTCTGGTCTTTTTCTGCCATTGTGGTCTATGTTTATTGTTCTGTCTTTGTCTGAAGTGTTTTTTTTTACCAGGAGAGATACACTAAGCTGAAGCTTGTTTACAGGTGTTGAGTATGCTTGTGTAATTGTATAGTCTCAGTCCGCACTAGTTTATCCACTGGGATCAGTTATCTTGAGCAGCTGGTTTTAATGTGATCAAATTCCACAACTGTATGTCTTCCCTATCTCTCTCTGTACGCTGTCTTACCTCTGAGTAAAGATGGCATCTGCGTGAATGCTCCTGTAGCCCCTCAAGAGTGACTGCGGTGAGAGTGTACCTTGATCAAGCATGAGCCTTCCCCTCTTCCCACAGAATGATTGGCTTGCTACATTCAGCTGATCATGGCTTGCCTTGTCCTGGATCCCCTACTGCAGTGGCTCTAAGGTCAGACACGTGGTACCTTCAGAGAACTAAGTGACTATGGGTACAGAGGCGCTGCCACACTTTTACACCCTGAGCACTCTGGAGAAGAAGAAACAGCTTTTCAGGGCATCACAGCACTAAGTTGCAAGTAGAGCGCAGTACTGTATAAACTGTGATGCTCATTGTACAGTTATGTGCTAATGTAGCAGATGAGCAGTCTGTCCAGCCCTCCAATGGAATGGTCAAGCTGTCTTGGGAGTACTCCTGCGATCAGACTTTCGTTGCTTCCTGAACACCACCTAGCACTAGTAGTAACCACACTTCTGTTACTAGCTCCACCATGATTGTTAGTGGACCCAGATATCCATGCTCCTCTTCGCCATCCACCAGTGCTTCATCTGTGCATATGCATGTCTCTGGTGCATGACATCAGATGCTGTCCCCTCCACATTGCTAGCGGGATTGGAAGTTGTAATTATTTATTTATTTGTCTTCTTGGAGTTACACCTTTGAGCTAGTTATTTGTCATCTCGGAGTTACACCTTTGAGATGAAAGCTCTTTTACAAAGGTTCCATGTCAGGTAAGGCTCAAACAATTGGTACATATAGAATAAAAAACATAAGGTATAGACATAGTCAAGTACAACACATCATTTACAATTGTTGGTGAAATCGTATGGTTAGAAAGAGGAAAAAGCTATACAAAATGAAACTGTACTATATACAAGAGGCAAATGCAATAGTTCATATGATGAAGTACAGACAGTATTTATGTCAGTTTTGATAAGCTATGAACATAGGGGTCACAGAACTAGTGCGGTAAGGAGAGATGGAAAGGGTAGATAATGGAGCAGTCAGTGCTGGCTATGACAAGGAGTTAAGGGGGAGAGGGCTGGCAGTAGGGGTAGAAAAACATGGCGCAGACAGAGGTGTCCTTGTCGGTGATTATCGGGGAGGGTGAGCAAGAGGTGTTGGAAGGGGATGGTGAGAGAGGAGACAATTACAGAGGGGGAAGGAATGAGTAGTGACAGAGGGTGAGGGTAGACATGAGAGGGAAACATGAGAGGGGTAAGAGCATATGGGGGAATGACTGAAGAAAAAGGGAAAAGGTGAATGGGTGGGCAGGGTGGTCAGGAAGTGGAGAGACAGAAGGGGGGGTGGCAGGAGGTTAGAACCTGCAGTCACAGGAGTTGAGCACTGTCAGGTGTTTGAGTTGGGATTTCTTGAAAGTTCCAAGCTTAGGCATGTTTATTACTTCTGGGAGTCGTTCGTTGAGCCACAGGGATGCCTTGTAAGCGAAAGATCTCTGTGCAAGTGCTGCATGACGGAAAAGGACATGAAGAGCATTTTGAGTTTTTCCTCTGGTCTGGCGTGTGTTAGAGGCAGGTTTAAGGAGGTCTGTAATGGGTTGAGGAGTTAGACCGAGGAGAGCTTTTTTCCCTAGCAGGTAGGTCTGGTATTTAATCCTCCCCTGAAGATTAAGCCACTTAGACTTGGAGTGAAGTTTGCAGGTGTGAGTGAGCCTGTATGCTCCCAGGGTGAACCTACAAGACTCGTTGAGGGCAGTTCTGACCCTTTTTAGGGCTGTATCTGTTGTTGCACTGTACACAATTAGCCCATAGTCTATAACAGAGATTACAGAGTTATTGACAGTCAGAGACAAGGCTGCAGGGGTCATATTGTGTCCTTGTCTGTAGAGCCCAATTCTGATATTGGCTGTCTTTACAATATTGTCTATGTGGTGGGTAAAGGAGAGGGAGCTATCCAGCGTGATGCCTAAATATTTAAAGGTATTGACCTGATCGAGTGGCTCCTGCTTGTTGTTCAGGATGGTCATCTGAGAGGGTCCCATTGATGTTCACTTGTTGGGATCTGTTACCAAGGTAACTTTTAAACCACACAACTGTGTTTGGGAGAAACCTGGAAGCAAGGAGTTTGTTAATTAGGATACTGTGGATGACAATCTCACAAGCTTTTGTGAGGTTGATGTATACTGACCCCACTGGCTGGCTGCTGTCCAGCACTGCAAAGATAAAGTCTGTGTATTCCAGTAGTTCAGTATTGGTGCTGTGGGCCTTCCAGAAGCCAAGCTGTTGAGGGCACTGAATGTTATATTTGTTTAGGAAGTCCACCAGTTGGTCTGATACTATTTGTTCCAGGGCTTTTTTGGGGGGGAAGGGAGTATAGAGATGGGCCTATAGTTGGCATGACTCACACGATCTCCACTTTTCTGGACCGGCATGACAACTGCACATTTTCATTTCTTGTGGAATTGCCCGTGTCTTAGAGATAAATTCAGAATGAAGGTGAGTGGATCTATTAATTCATCAAGGACAAGGGCTATTAATCTAAGGTCAAGGGAGTAGCTGCTGTGCTTGGATTTGCAGAGAGAGCGTTGGAGATATTTATTGTCTTCTGAGTGGGATGTTTGCTTCATATAAAATTGTGGAATACCTGTGAGGGGCTGAATATGGGCAGCCTGTGCATCTTCTGAGGAAGCCTTTTCAGTGATAATTCTGTCTGGTGGGAGGATGTGACTAAGGTCTGAGAATGCAACGTTAAATGCATTGGTTATTGCATTTGAATCTTGAGTGATCTCCACGTTTTAAAGGAGCATAGAGGGGGAGGAATTGTCCTTCCCCATCAGCCCTTTTATGTTGCTCCAGAATTTCTTGCCATATCCCCAGGTGCTGTTTAGTCTGTCTTTAAAATACTTAGCTTTAGCAAGCCTGATCTCCCAGGTACAAGCATTTCTTGCTGCTCAGTAATGCTGAATATCAACTATCAAGCCTGTGGCTTTTGCTTTGTGCCAGAAGTAGTCCCTATTCTTCATCAGATCAAGAAGGTCATGTGTGATCTAAGAGTTGTCTGCACCCTTTATTTTACGCTTTCTAACTGGTGCATAGGTATCACACACAGCATTGAAGGTTGAGATAAATTGTTCTAAGGCCAGGTCCACATCCCGGAGGGCAGAAAGTGAGGACCCGTCAGTCTGCTTCAGGTGGGCTTTAAATGAGATTAGTTCCCTTCTTTTAAGGACATTACTTGTGGCTTTATTGGGTGGGGGTGGGGTTGTTATTTTGTTGGACCAGAGACAGGTGACTGGAGAGTGATCACTCAGTGAGTCTGCATGGATTAGGGTATCTGTGATACGTTTTGGATGCTAGCTGCACATTTGAGCAGACCTAATAGACCTGTAGGCCTTTATCTGCTGGCAAATTTTGTACGTTTATATGTTTGTAAGAACCCAGTCGATCTGTGTCCTAGTCCCAGTTCAGTAATTAATCCTGGTCGGGGCTTCAATCATTTGGAAGATGCCAAGGCTAGAGATGGCATCCTTGTAGGGGCAGCTTCATTTGATAACCAGTTAATGTTAAAGTCCCCCAGGAGTACTATTTCCCTGTTGTGTGTCAGTTCAGTAAGGAAGTCGATCAATTTGTTGAAGCCAAGTGTTTGAGCTCTAGGAGGTATGTATACTGATACAATGATGAGGGATTTGTTTTGGTTTCCAAGCAATAACTTAATAGCTAGGATCTGGATCTCCTTGCCAAAATCAGTTTGGGGGAGTGCATGAGCTTGGAGGTGGTTTTTAACATAGATGAGATAGCCCCCCCTCTTTTTGCTCATTATGTCACGCCTGAAAATAGAGTACCCCTTGAGTGATCAGGCCGTGTCAGGGATTTTAGGGGTGAGCCATGTTTTTACTAGTGTGAGTGTCACAAATGCACTCAGCAGGTCTGGCCCTCTGCTCCCACAGTGCCAACCTCCGAGCGCAGTATTGTGAACAGGTAACAGACAGGATAACCCTCCTGTCTGCTTGTGGGTCTGAATCACCTTGAGTCTCAAGTTCTGGGGGGATTCAAACTGTGAACCTTAAGCTAGTGTACCAAAATGTACAGGCTCAGATCATCTGCTCTTCGGGAGGATGTCAGCTATCTTTTGCCTAAGGTCACCTATCCAGGTATCCAAAATGAACCCTTAAAACTCTGTAAAAGACCTTAGGTATATTCTTACCTTTTCTCAATTTAGTAACACCATCAAGCTCTGAACAGTTCTTTGTCAGTCTTAACCCTCTATACGTCACATGCAAAAAAACTTCGAAGACACACCCAGGCAGTATTTCAAAATAATATTTTTACTAAAATGGATACAAATATGTAAAATGCAAACACAGAACACTATATCAAAATACATGCAGTCACTTAAAAGAACAAGGTTAAAGTACAAAACATAAACTCTTACCACAATACAATTAGACTTTTTCTGTCTAATGTATTACCTCTTTACAGTGCTTAAGTTAGATCTTATTTCTTAAGAGCCGAAAAAGAAATGTCACAAAGATCAGGCACAAGTCTTAGTTTAACTGTGTCTCTCTCACACACCCCTTCTGTGATGTCATCTAGCTCCTCCTTTTAGGATATAAAAAATATACAAACAAGATGTCCTATCAGGAGGTATATTAAATAAGGTGACATCAGCAAAAACCCCTTTCCCAAATTATAAGTCTGTGATCAAGCCTGTATTCTTTGATCTTGAGCAGTTCCTGTTTTCCCGAGGAATCAAAAGATTATATAACCTTTTAGCACCATGGTGAGATAACATGTTTTTCCTCTAAGACATTATAAAAGTTTATGAGTCCTATATTCTGGTAGCTGGGTCAGCTCTAATTAAGTTGGGGAAACAGGAGACGCTTAATTCTTTCTAGTTTTTTAGTTACCTCCTGGTCTTAGGTTAGTTTATCCTGTAGCTTCTCTGAAACCTTGGGGGGGGGGGTCCCATGGCACAGCTGCCTTATGGAGACAATCACACACTACATTTTTATATTTCAAATATCATGGAACAATCATAACCAGCTGGCCAAGCGTCACAGTGAGCATGTCCAGAATGTGTTGGCTAACCCAAGTTTGGAGCTGTTCTAATTTTGAGAGGAGGCTACAAATATTTATAATGGCTAGTTTTAATGCACCCTTGGCATTGCCCTTAGCTTGTGCTAACCCTGCAGGGCCTTGATTAGGATGTATGTTTCCTGACAGTGGCAGAAGCATCAGGGTGGGCAATGTAGTAAATATTTCTTAATTGCTTTGAGCTTCAGGGCACATGTGCGACTGATTTTGTTCCTGCCCATGGAAACACAGAAACAGAGAAACATAGACTTTGATGGCAGATAAGGACTGCTTGGCCCACCTAGTCTGCCTAGTTCCCTACCTATTGGATAAGCTGCAGATCCTAGTTAACCAGCAGCCTACTTCCTCCTACACACTACTATATTTGCCTTATGTCGGTCCCATGCATTCCTGAATTCATCCACTGTTTTTGACCCCACAACCTCTTCAGGAAGGCTGTTCCATGCATCCACCACCCTGTCTATGAAAAATTACTTCATCATATTGCCCCTGAGCCATCCCCCCTTTATCTTCAAATTGTGCCCCCTGGTTCTTTTGCATCTCTTTTTCTGAAATATGCTACCCTCTTGGACTTTGTTGATTCCCTTGAGGTACTTGAAAGTTTGTATCATGTTCCCCCTTCCTCCTTTCCTCAAGGGTATACATATTAAGCTCTTTAGTCTCTCTCTCTTCGAATGGCTTCTGGTGCAGACCCTGCACCATTTTGGTTGCCCTCCTCTGGACTGCCTCCATCCTGTCTATGTCCTTATGGAGATGGGGTCTCCAGAACTGCACGCAGTACTTCAGATGGGGTCTCGCCAACTGTCTGTACAGAGGTATAACAACTTCCTGCTTTCTACTGGTGATGCCTCTCCCTTTGCATCCCAGAATCCCACCAGCCCTCCTTACTGCTTTCTCACATTGCTTGCCTACCTAAAGGTCATCTGATATGAGTACCCCCAGGTCCCTTTCCATTTTGTTGCTAGTACCCCCCCCCCATTGTGTACTCTTCCATTGGGTTTTTGTTTCTCAGGTGCATTACTTTGCACTTCATTGCATTGAAACTAAGTTGCCATACTTTTGACCATTGTTACAACCTTGCCAAGTCCCTTCTCATCCTTTCCACCCCTTCTTGTGTATCAACCCTGTTGCAGATCTTTGTGCCACCTGCAAAGAGGCATATGTTTCCTTCCAGCCCTGCTGCAATGTCACCTATAAAGACATTAAAGAGTACTGGTCCCAGTACTGAATCCTACGGTACCCCACTAGTAACTCCCCTTTCTCCAGAGTGTGCTCCATTTACTATTACCCTCTGCATCCTGTTGTCCAGCCAATTTGTTACCCAGGCTACCACCCTGGGACCCACTCCCAGGCTAGCTAACTAGTTTATTAATCTTTTGTGTGGTACTGTGTCAAATGCCTTGCTAAAGTCTAATGGTTATAAATAGGTGTGATCAAGTGATTGATGGTAATAGTGGGGTAAGAGGGATTAGTTAGGCAGCTGGGTTAGCCGTCCCAGGACTAACCTGTTGGTCATTGATGTCTGCCATGGGTCTGCAGGTAGGGTGGGGCATTCTTGGTGACATGGGTGGGTAAGTGGTCCTTGACTGAGTCTGTTTATCTAACCCTATTAACGCAGGTAACAAGAGCTGTAGAAAGGACACAATTCCAGGCCTAGTTGGAGACATTCTATTTGGAGATCTCGTGGGGGTCTTTACAGCTAAGGCAGAGTGAATATGCGAGGGGGAGGTATTTACAAGGTAGACTGACTAAAACAGAGAAGTTGCTCAGATCATCCACTAGGTGGCAGTAGTACAGAGAAGAGAGAGGTGTGTGTGGCTAGATTCAGCCTTGATGTTTGGAGAGTAGCAGTGACGAAAGGTGTGGGTGTTCAGTATGTTCTGTGCCAGAACACTTGATGGCAGTATAGCCTAAAGTGAGGGGGAGGCTGTGGAAGGTATTACTATGTTCCTTGGCAGAACTCTTGTTGGCAGTGTGGCTTAGTAGTCAGAGCACTGGGATGTGGATGAGCCTGGGAGCTGCAGACTAGGGTCTGATTCCCACAGTATTCACAGCTAACCCTGTGACTTGGGTTAGGTCGAGTAAATTCTGGTGGGGTAATGGAAGTATCACTTTAAGCATGCAAGATTCCTAAACCGAAGTGAGGGGGGGACCAATATCAGGAAACTGTGCAAAAGTGGGCTGATTGGTTCTGGTCATAGCTTTAAAGGTAGCACCACCCCTGGGTGGTTGGGTGGGCAGACTTGCATGTGTAGCCTAGCAAGAGGGCATCTGATGCTGTATCTACAGTTCCCACCTGTGAGTGCTGGCGGTCATCGGGGGGGGGGCAGCTCAGCTCACACCATCCTGAGGGCTCCACACCACCCTGAGGGAAGTGATATGGAATGTCTCTTAGGCCCGGCATTACTAGGAGGAATACCAGTGGTCATCTGAAGGTCACACCTCTCTCTCCATTGTTGAATTACCTCGGCAGCCATATTGAGATCATCCCAGATGACAGCCAACTTATGTATCATTGTGACAGTTATTTTGCAAATGTCCACATGTCAGCCATTTTTGAAGGGTCATGATTTCTTATGTACATTATTGCTGCAGTGTGCACACAAATTCACTATCTGTAACCAGCACTCTATGCAATGAAACTTAAAACTAATGTCTCCTCACAGCAGCATGTTGTTTATCCAGTCACACAAGGCTATATACAGTATGTCAAGTATCTATTATGAAGCCCTGTATAGTACATCCTATTCACAATGGCTTATACACATGGACCACACAGTCATATTCTTTACTGAGCCACAGTTCTCATAAATAACAGAACCTGTTACATCACCCAACAGGTTTCACCATGGGCAAAGTGAAAAAGTGCAAGACCTGCAGGTTCTTCTTCTACCTAGCCAGCAGGGCCTGCTGTGTCCAGTGTGTGACCTGGATGGATCCAACCCCACTACTCAGGAAACTAGCCTGGAAGAGGAACATATGAATGATTCACACCCCATCATCTCTGATTCTGATTCTGTTTCCATATTTACCTAGATCATGCAAGCCCAACAGGCCTTCATGCTCCAAATGACGGAGCGCATGGAAGGCATGTCCAAAGCTATGCCCAGCCCTGATGTTCTACCATCCATGTCTATCATCAACAGTCAGCTGGCTCCATCCCTGCACTACCTAATCTGTCAAATAACCCTAATGATGGCAACATTGAATTGGGAGATGAAGATACCGGGTCAGACCATGAAGAATCTGTGAAAGAAAGAAAGACCTACAGGTAAATTACTACCATGGCTCAGTACCAGTTCTGGTCAGGTGCATAAAAAAACACAGTTTGCTTCAACACCCCCTCACCACCTCCACAGAATGCAAGCTCATCCAGATACTTCAGCCTGAATCCAAGATGAATGCTGTATTCCCAGTGTACAAGGCAAGATGGGAGGTCATTAAGGAGTGGGAAGCTACAGAGACAGCCAGGATACCTGAACGAAGGTCATGGGATATAATGTACCTCATCCTAGATGAAAAGTTAAAGTTGTGGTGCAACACCCCCACGGTAGATGTTTGGGTTGCCTCTTTCAGTAGAAAGACTGTCCTGTCAACTGAGGGCTCAGCTCTGTTAAAGGATCCTCTGGGTAGAAAGTTGGATGACCTGCTTAAGAAAAATGTTTAGCTAGCAGGCTTTGTGACTAGGAGAGCAACAATGGCAGTTTATGCCACAAGAGTGCAAATTACATGGCTAAATGATCTCTTCAAGTCCCCAGATCCTAAATTATTATAAGCTGAATTGGCACCACAGACTTTGCAGGCAGCTAAATATCTGGCTGACATGGTGGTGGAGTCTTTGAAAATTAACTCCAGAACTGCTGCTGTGGACAAAAGGTCAAGAAGGTCACTGAGGCTCAAGCTCTGGGTAGAAGATAATGATTCAAAGCAACTATTGCAGAAGCTAGATGCTCTTGCTGAACAACAGCTATTGTTAGAATGGCAGTATTTCAATAGCACCGGGAGCTGCAAGCCCTATTGATAGTACATTATATTGATTTTGACTGCCTCTACTGGATTCTTTGAAAGAACCATGGCTATTTGTGGCTCACTAATGGATTGGCTAGCTCAACTTGTAAGGAGATCCTTCACATTTAAATGGACACTTGTCTACATTATTTTACGGTCTTATTTAATCTCATTTATGTTTCCATATACAGATCTGTTACAATGACAACACACTGCACATGCTGTAGATTTGCAGACTGTTACATGTGTTTCTTCCTGTTTTCATATCATGCATAGATGTTAACATGAATAAGAAAGAAGAGCAGGTATGTTAGACACAGAAAAACAGAAGGAGACAGACAGACTAGGTAGGTAGGTAGGTAGGTATGGTAGATAGATAGATAGATAGATAGATAGATAGATAGATAGATAGATAGATAGACAGACAGACAGACAGACAGACAGACAGAGTGACATACTTGCCCCATCGAAGGATACTGGTTTACTGGTTTAGTGAGTAAATTAGCTTATAAAATAGGTGGGGGTAATTCTGACATTCTAATTGGCCAGGACCCATGTGTGGTGACAGTTCTACCAATGGTAAAAAAAGTCCTGATGGCAAGGCTAAAGCCTTGGGTTTTGTGGAGCAGCTGGCAACACTTGCAACACCCCCCACTGAGCATTGCATAAGCACGCA
The DNA here is from genome assembly GCA_016271365.2 of Neoceratodus forsteri. Lineage (NCBI taxonomy): Eukaryota > Metazoa > Chordata > Ceratodontiformes > Ceratodontidae > Neoceratodus > Neoceratodus forsteri. The sequence goes on from CM057449.1 coordinate 746,201,779, forward strand.
TAGAGATAGTGTCCTCTGGAAACCATTTGTGGGTTGAATGCAAATGCGTGGCTGCCAGTGTCCCCCACTTGCTTTTACCTGGTGTTGCTGCATGGCTGCTGCCTTGACATTCCTGCTCCTCTCCAGTCTTGCTGCTGCTCCTCTGCTTTCAGAGAGCCTTTCAATGGCTGCACCTTCCTCCTGCAGCTCCCCCTGGTGGGCAACTCCCCCCTGCTCCTGCCCCCTTGGTTTTGCTCTCACTTTAGGGTTCATGCCATGTTACGGGTGGGGGGGGGGTATCCTCCTCTTTCATTTCCTGTCCTGGCTCTGCCGATGTTTGTCCCTTGCCTGTCAGTTGCTTGGATGTATGCTGTGTTTTGCGCTGCCCCTCCACCTTTGCCATGTTGGGGTCGTTCTTTTCTCTCTCTCCCTGTGCTGCCTTGTTTGTTTTGGGGCTTAGTGCTGGCTTCTGACACCCCCCGCTTCATTGGCTGTGGGATTGTTGCTTGGAACTGGCTTCTTCCTGCCACCTGCTCCTGCTGCCTGCTAGAGGGTGGTGCTAGACTGCTCCTACCTTCCTGCTCTGCTGTTTTTTGCCCTCTCCTACCACCATACACTCACTTTATGTTGAGCTGTTTGGGCCCATTCTGCCTGCTGCCTGACTACTGTGACGGATGCTGCTTCTTCCTGTACCCCCCACTTGCTGGGTGCTCATTGGGGTTGACTCCTTTTTCCTCCCTGCCTGCTGCACTGCCTGTCCTGCCTGCCTGCCTCTTGTTGTCATTGGGGCTGCTCTCTAGGGCTGCCTGTCCCTCTTTGTGGTGTGCTGGGGGTGGCAGTCCCTCTTGGAGCTGTTTGCCCTGGGTTCCTCTGGCTTTGGCTGTGCTCTGCCTTTTACTTTTTTGGTGGCCTTCCTACTGGCCTTTCAGCTTGGGGGGGGGGTGTTCTGCCTTGCTGTTCAAAAACTCTATGCTTTGCCATTGACTTCATACTGCCTTTGTGCAGCCATGGCCAGCCTCACTCCAGGCATCTAGTAGGCCTGTGCTCCACTGCTTCATAACTCCCACCAGCCTGCCCAGGTGTCTGTCTGGTCTTCTCCTCAGGACTCACTTTTACCCTGACCATATACCACACCCACTGTACCTACTACTTTCAGACAAATGCCTCACCAACCAGAAACAAACATAGGCCCTGATGACATACTGTACAGGCATATGCCCTCCAACAACTGAGCAAACACAAACTCTGTGCCACACAAGGGCTCAGTACTCTTTCTCCTCCTATGGTTCATACTGCAATAATCAGTACATTCTCACCCTCTATGGCTTTGTACTGCAGTGCTCAGTATGCTTTGGCACTAAATGGTGTCATACTGCACTAACTGCACCCCTTAAAGGGATTGGTTTCTTATATACAACAGCCCCTCTAGGAACATTTTGGGCTGCTTGCCTAAAGCAGCTGTATCCAGTCTTCTCCATTTCTTTGTGGTGTTCAAACCTCAACATTCCATGCCATGGCTATAGCCATGCTCCCAGGAGACAAGCCTTTGGCTCCTTTGTAGTGGAAGATCTCCAGTGTGAAGGAGAAGCTCACATCGTTTGCAGCGGTGTTTAGCATGCCAGCTGGCACCTGAGTACTTAATTGTTTTGCCTGAAACATAGAAACATAGAAATTGTCGGCAGATAAGGACTGCCTGCCCATCTAGTCTGCCAGTAAGCCCTTGTACTGGATTACTGCTTCCGATCCACCTGCTGCTGTACCTCTGTGGTTTCCCTATGCCTATCCCTAGCATGCATGAATCCATCCTGAAGCGTGTAAGGCTGGCAACCTGAAGCCTTGGATCCTATGAGGTTTCCTCCATAAGGGCCCCCCCCCCACCTTATTGATTGTTATAAAATTAATTAGCTTTCTATGGTGCTGCATCTGGGTTCAAACTGTGTGAAAGTACATTGCTTGATGATTTCCTGAATGGAGAAGCACTAGTTGATGGTTCTGTACTTTTTAATTCCATTAGTTGAAATTACTCATTCTGGGGTCTGCCAGATACTCTGGTGCAACACACAATGTCATTATCACTTTCATCTTGCTGTTGCACATGTGCTGCATGCAGTGTCCCATTTCTCTGCTGGTTGGTGTAACTCTGAGTTTTTTGGTTTTTGGTCTTCTGGCCACTGGCATTCATCAGTTTCAGGTGCAGACTTGGGCACAATCTCCCTAGAGTTTTGTAGCTAGTTTCTGTGTACAGCCTTTTCCAGGCCTGCATGTTTTTAATGAAGAATTTTGTAGACTGGAAGGTCAGACATATAGCTGACTATGACATATGGTTCTGGTACCCATTGTTCTCAACAAATATGTTATTCACCTCCTGTAACAGTGGTTCTAGGAGTGGTATATAATGTTCATCCAAACTTCTGGCAGTGTCCTTTCCCTTTAAGAGCTTGATGGAAAGTCTTCAAACTGGCTCCTCCCACACATCCGGATGGTAGTTCTCTCGGCTCTGTCCCATGATGCCAGATCTTGCCTGCTGGAAGCAGTAGAGTGCGCCAAAGCCAGGGGAGGTCGGGTGGGTCCATGGGCTGGAGGGATACTGGGATGCATAGGGAGAGGCATCGCCACTAGAAAATAGGAAGTTGTTATCCCTCTGTACAGACAGTTGATGAGTCACCATTTAGAGTACTGCGTGCAGTTCTGGAGACCTCATCTCTGTAAGGACATAGACAAGATGGAGGCGGTCCAGAGGAGGGCAACTAAAATGGTGCAGGGTCTGCAACAGAAGCCATATGAGGAGAAAATGAAAGAGCTTAGTATGTATACCCTCGAGGAAAGGAGGGAGTGGGGGGACATGTTAGAAACATTCAAGTACCTCAAGGGAATCAACAAAGTCCAAGATGGGAGCATCTTTGAGAGAAAGACATGTGCAAGAACAAGGGACCACAATTTGAAGATAGAGGGGTGACAGCTCAGAGGTAATGTTAGGAAGTATTTTTTTCACAGAGAGGGTGGTGGACACATGGAACGGCCTTCCTGAGGAGGTCATGGAGTCAAAAACAGTTTGGGAATTCAAGAATGCATGGGACAGACATATGGCTATTACAGCGCTCCCTCGCTATAACAAACGCATTGGGAGCCATAACATGAGTTTGTTATAGCTCCCTGTTCGTTATATCGGGGGACGCTGAAAAATAAAGCTGATCATGTCCCGCCCTGCTTTGTATGGTTAACTTAGTTAGTTTATTAGATTTTAGTTATATTTATTTACATTTTGCCAGTAGCTTATTAGGTTTTAGTAACATTTATTTATATTTTGCTAGTACTGTAGATTTCAAGCATAAACACAACATACAGTTCTGTGCACTTCACTGCACAACCACATCACTGTGTCTCCTCCTGTAGGCTTCCCCTGAATTCCCCAAACTGCTTCTGTCCATCTCACAAAATATATTGTTTAAAATATGTTGATTAAAAGTTTGCCAGTGGTTACCTATTTCCTCTTTGTAGTATCCTCGGATGACTGCTGATTGTGGATTAAGGAAGAGCGATGGTGAGCGAGTGTGCTTACTGCGCTGCTTGCCAACTTCGATCAGCTGATTTGAACATTCCACCAGCCGTCAATCGTTTCTCCCTAGATACAGCATATTACTGTACATAGTGTAGCTGCAAACTGTGCTGTATTTAGTGTATTTTACCACTGCATTTTACTTATTCTACATATTTTACTTAGATCAGATGGAAGAGGATGAGAGGTGCAGTATAACTTCGGGAGCCATAGGGACCATTCGAAATAAGCGGGGATTCGCTATAGCGAGGTTTGCTATAGCGAGGGAGCACTGTATAGTGAATGGTAGGAGGGAGTAGGCTGTTGGTTAACTAGAATCTGCAGCTTATCCAGTACATAGGGAATAGACAGATTAGGTGGGCCAAGCAGTCCTTATCTGCTGTCAAAGTCTGTGTTTTTATGTTTCTATGTGGATGAACACCATGTACCACTCCTAGAACTACTGTTACAGGTGAGTAACCTGTTTTTCTATGGAAGTGGATATGATGTTCTATCCACACATCTTGCAGACTCCTAGCAGTTCTCTGGGAGGAGGGAGGCAAGGCACACACACCCTACTTAGGGAACAGAGATTGGAAAACTGAGGCCCCAAAACCAGCATCCCAGTGTGACTCCAGGTCAATGTGGTAATGGGAAAGGAAGGTATGTGCTGACCTCCAGGTAGCAGCCCTGCAGATTTCCTGGATAGGAACATCCCTGGAAGCAGCCACTGATGCAGCGATATGGCTGGTGGAATGAGCCCTTCAGGAGGCTCCCTGCCCGCCAACCTATAGCAGAGATCAATGCAGTATGTGATCCACCTGCCAATTGTCCCCTTGGCTGCAGCTCTGCCAGGTGTGGCTTCAGCATAGGTGACAAAAAGCTAGCGAACCTCTCCCAGAATCCCAGCCATGCACTCCTTGTAGTAAGTGAGCACTCGCTGCAGGTCCAAAGTATGAAGCCAGTGCTCAGCCTCTGAGGTGTGATTGGTGAAGTACACTGGGAGATTAATCATCTGGTTAAGGTGAAACTCTGACATAACCTTCGGAAGGAACTTCGGGTTGGGGTGCAGGACAACCTTGTCCTTGTGTAAGATCAGGTAAGGACACTCCACCGAAAGCACCTGGAGCTCACTGATCCTTCTGGCTGATGTGATAGCCACCAAGAAGGTGGTCTTCCACAACAGGTGAGACATTTCACACCTGTGCATTGGTTCGAATGGCTTGCCCATGAGGTTGCCAAAACCAGCAACAAGTCCCATGGTGGTGGTGGTTCATACACCAAAGAGGAAATGTGGTCAAGGCCCTTAAAAAACAAACAAACCACCTTCTTCTGTGCCACCGACTACTGACCGTCCCTCACCAGGTAAGCAGAGATGGCTGCCAGATGCAACTTAAGGGTTGTTGATTGAAGGCCCGAATGAGAGTGGGACCAAAGATAATCAAGAATGCTAGCCACTGGACAGGACAAAGGGTCCTACACCTTGCCCTGACACGAAATGGAGAATCTTTTCTATTTGAAGGTGTAGCACTTCCTAGTCAACTCCTTCTGAGATGCCTACACAATGGTGAAGACAGCTTTGGAGAGACACAAAGCCTGGAACTCTAGCTGCGCAGGAACCAGACTGTCAGATGTAGAGACTGAAGGTCTGGGTGGAGTACCTTCCCTTGATTGAAGGAAAGCAGATCCAGGCATAAGGGGAGATGCCTCAGGAGCCTGCTGCTGAGGCTGAAGAGATCAGGGTACCAGAACTGGTGTGGCCAGTTCGAAGTCACCAGAATCACCTGTGCCTTGTCTCTCCTGGCCTTGAGGAGCACCTTGTGGATCAAGGGAATTGGAGTGAAGGCACAGAAGAGGCCTCGTGTCCAGGGCCTCAAGAAGGCATCCCCCTGCAGTGTTTCCTGCTGAGGGGGGGCTCAAAACAGCCTCAGCTTTTTGCATTCTCCCTGGAGTTGAACAGGTCCACCTGAGGGGTGCCCCACTTAGACAACAGACTGTGAACTACCTCTGGGTGGAGACATCATTCGTAAGATGCCTCGCCCACCCAGCTGAGAGTGTCCGCCAGCTGAATGGAGGCTCCTGCCACTTGGATGGCTAGGAGATCCACCTCCAGGCTGCTCACAAGGGTCCAGACATGGAGAACTTTCCTGCAAAAGGGCAGGGAGTGCAATCCCGCCCTGCTTGTTGAGGTAGCACATGGTCATGGTGTTGTCCATCTGGACTTGGTCCACCTGACCCCAAATGTGTGGAGTGAATGCAGTCATCGCCAGCTGAACTGCCCAGAGCTCCAGCAGGTTTATGTGGCATCAAGATTCCTCGGAGGTCCAGAGCCCGTGGACTCTGTGTTCCCCCAGGTGGGCACCCCAGCCCATGATAGAGGCATCAGTCATCAGGATGACTGTCAGCTCTGGGTAGACAAATGGGATCCCTTCCTGTAGATGTGCTGGGACTAACCACCACTGGATGGCGTCCCACATTTGCTGTGTCATAGTGACCAGCTGGTTGAAGTGACCCTGGCACTGAGACCACTGGCTGGCCAGCTCCCACTGCAGGGAATGCATTCTTCAGTGGGCCAGTGGACCACGCTGGTGTAAGCCACCTCACAGCCCAGCAAGTGCAGGAAGTTCCGGGCAGGGTGCAATTGCCCAACCCAAAATAATTGGGCACAGGAGGAGAGAGCCTCTGCCTGTCTGCTGGGCTCTGGCTGTGCAAGAGTCGAGCTTCGACCTGATGAAGTTGATCACCTGCAAGGGCACAACTTCCGACTTGGCCTCATTGACCAAAAGGTCAAAGGAGACACAGGTCTGGAGGACCAGGTCCCTGGACCATTCCACCTACTACCTGGAGGGACCTGTTATCAGCCAGTTGTCCAGGTGGGGGTAAACCCAGACCCCTTGGCACCTCATGTAAGCTGCCTCCACTATAATGCACTTGGTGAAGACCCTGGGGGCAGAGGAGAGGCCAAATGGCATGGCCTGGAATTTATAGAGGGCTTCCTCTGCTCGAAAGTGGAGGAACCTTCAATGAGATGGATGGATCGGGATGTGAAAGAACACATCCTGAAGATCCAGGGAGCAAAACCACATGTTTTGCACTAGAGATGGTATGATCTGAGACAGAGTTACCATCCTGAAAGTGCATGACCAGAAGAACTTGTTTAGGTTGTGCAGATCTAGAATGGGTGCCAGCCCCCCATCTGCTTTGGCACCAGGAAGTACCTGGAGACAAACCCTGGGTGTTCTGGAGGATCCGCGATAGGAACCATTACCTCATTGTGGAGGAGCTGGGCTATTTTGTCTCTGAGAGCTGACAGCACATCTGCAGAAACCAAGTCCTCCCATGGAGTGCGGGCTCGGCAAGGAGGATACTGCTCAATTTCCAGAGGCAGACCCTGAACAATCACCTCTAGAACCCACCTGTTGATGTTAACCACAGACCAGGTGGAAAGGAACTGGTGGAGCTGGCCCCCCACAGGAGGACCCAGGGTAGGTGTGATGGGCATGAAGGAGGCACCCCTCATCCCATCATCGGGCAGGCTTAGAGGAAGAGGAGGGCCTGGCTGAGGTGCCACCGGAGTCTCTCCCTCCAGGCTTATGGATGACTGAGGCCACTGACTTGGGCTGAAGTCACCAGGCCTGAGCCTGCTGGCCAGCCTGTTGCTGGGCTGGTTTGGACACAGGAGTGCAGATGGACCAAAAGGGCTTCTTCCTCTGCTACTGCTTGGAGCCCTAAGGGTCCTTCTGGGCAGATGTCATGGAGTCCAAGGTGGCACTGAACTTCTCAATATGGGTGAGATGACTCTTGATCTAGGCCCAAACAGGTCAGTGCCGAGGAAGGGGACATCTGCCAGCTTGTCCTGAGTGTCTGCCGTAAAGGTCAAGATCCTCAGCCAAGTCCTGTGGCACATGACTGCCGAGGCCACCATAGAGCGGGCACAGTAGTCCCCAGTGTCCATGGCTGTCTGGAGCTGTTGTTTGGCTACAGCCCCACCCTGCTCCTGGACCTGTTTGACAGTGGTTTGAAGGTCTGCAGGCAGATGAGGGAGCACCTCATCTAAAGTACCCAGCAGGGCATGGGAGAAGTGGGCCATAATGAGGGCCAAGCTCACCTGGTGGAGGTCAAACAAGGAGGCAGCGTGGCGTTTCTTAGCTGCATGGTCCAACTTCTTGGACTCCTTGTCGGGTGACTTGTCAACATTCCCAGTGTTGCCAGAGCACCTAAATACAGAGTCTGCCACCACGCCCTCAGCTGAGGGGTGCTCTATGAATCCTGAAAGGGAACCAGTGGGCACTGTGTATTTGTGGACCATCTGGGTAGAGGTGCCGAGCAGGAAGCAGGGTTTTGCCAACAGGGCCATGGATGGCTTCTGCCAGTAGGATAGCTTCCATTGTTGAGTCTTCCCAGTTGAAGATCTCTGTCAAGCAAGTAACGAGCCTGCTTTGTACATGCTCCATCTTCATACCCAGTTGGAGATCAGACAGAGAAGGCCCAGAAAGGATGTGGGACCCTCATCTGTCAAGAGAGTCCCCACCAACTTGCCATCAAATGGATGGGAGTGGAGTGAGGAACCCTCCGACTCAGAGGAGTTGTCAAAGAGAGGTCAACCCCCCCGAGTCCCCGTTGACCCCTGCAGACAGTCAGGGGTGACAGTGCCCAACAGCTGATGCAGAAGCCCCTTGGCCGGTCAAGATTCCTTAGATGGAGCATTGACCATCGGCTGTTTGGGTGGCGGTTCTACCATAATCGGCGGAGATGCTGGAGGTGGTTGGGCCAGGACCAATTTTGTTGGCTCCATAGAAGGAGAAAGCATCAGCCTTTTGGGCTACAGCCAGGTGATGGCTGGCATAGAAACCGGGGTCATTTGGCACCAGTTAACACCCACTGTTGCTACATCAAGTCCTCATAGCATTGACGCAACTTGCACCAAAGCCTCTCCTCACCGGAGGTGGACGAGAATGGTGAATAGTGGCGGCGCTGCTTTCCATGGTGCCAAGAGTGGGAGCATCAATGTTAGTGCGACTGGCTCAACTCACAGGAGGCTGAGGGTGCCCTGGTGAGTGGTAAGGAGTGGTTCTTGATTTCCTGATCCCTTTGGTGGTCAGACACTGTTTCACAAGTCAACTTTTGAAGTCCCTCCCTAGATCAGAGGGAAGTCTTTGTGGAATGCCATAATGGTCGACATATTGCTGCAGTGATTTGACAATAGTGGTGGCCTTTTGATATTTCATTGGGTAAGCCAGAGCATATCATGTGTAATGACTGGTCTGCAACTGAGACAGTTTTTGCAATGTCAGTACGCCTCTGTTGCCATTTTGGGCCAATAGAAATGGGCCTGCATCAAGTCCAGAGAGTAGTCAACTCCCAAGTGATCCAACAAAGAGAAAAGACTGGCACCGACACCAAGGATAAATTGCAACAACTTTTTAACTCACCAAAATGGACTCACAATTCCAGTGTCACCAATAGATAAGCAGTATCCTCTCTTAAAATCCCCAACCGGTTTTACGAATGTGCACTTCTTCAGGGAGTTCGGCTGTACAGTGAAAGCAGTCTTTTATGCTATGATTGTCTTAAAATGACACTGTAGTTAAATAAAAATAACAAAACAGTGCATATCCCAAAAACTTAAAATAAAAAATTCACCCCATCAGCAGCTATTCAACCAGCAAATAAAAATAATTGGAAATATTGTGTGGGCTGAAACAGCCATACATGGAATACAAAAGGATACCCAGATTGCATGCATCCAACAGATTGGCATGAGATGTAGTACATAAGTAATATCAGATAGAGAAAACGCATACAGTAAAAAATGGTCATCAACTGCCAGTATCAGTTACCAGTACCTGCAACAACATATTTGGAATATAAAATGTCATATTAGTAATTTCAGTTTGATAGGAGCATCAGTGTGCAACAATTATGGGTGTGATTTCCAGCTTGTTACCCCAAAAGATATATTTTTTAAATAAGTAAAATCAAACGTAAGAGATTCAGAAATAATGTATACAATCAAAATATATACTTGAAGGTCAACAAGGTATAGCCAATTCAGAATACAAGGAGACCCCAAAAAGGGGAATACTCAGAGGTCAAGGGTCATTTGCAGTGCTGTTACTAGTTCAGGTGCTGAAAGATCTGAATGCTACAATTTAGGGGCTAACGTAATTGCATGACACCTTCAAAAATAGAAAAATAGAGGAAAAAAGGCTATAATAGTAACATGAAGAAAGTGGAGGGAAGGAGAAGGGGGTGGTGTGACTGTAGAGCGGATCACAACATTTCATTCTTATATAGCAGAGAAGCATTAAATCTCGACCAAATCAGAGGCAGTAATACTAATAAATGATAGCGGCTAACCAGCAGGCAGGTCACCAAGGTTAATAACAATATGCTCACAAAAATGTTATTTTTTAAAAAAAAGAAACAATATTAATCCAATTATTTAACCCCGATTATTTTAATGTCCCCAGCTGGTAAATCCAAAATGCCTCCCTTTCGTGCATCACATTTTCAAAACCACCACCCCTCTTATGTAAGATAACCTTTTCAGTCCCATGAAACAAAAAAGGGTGTTGACCTTGACTGTTGCTGTCACTGAGATGCTTGGACAGTTCATTAGATTTGTCATTGTTCCTGATGGAGCTGAAATGTTTCCCATTTCCTAGTTTAAACATCCTCAATGTCTTCCCAACATAAAATGCACTACATTTGCAAACTGCCATGTATATCATCCCCACTATAAAACAGTTAATAAACTGTCTGATTGAGAAGGGCTTGGGGATGCTCATGCTATTAAATGTGTCAGTCTTCAGGACATGGTCATAGTAGGTACAATGATCACATTGATGTGTACCCTTGGGGCCGGGGTCAGGTAGCCAGGTGGTCCTCATTGTAGGGCTGGGCTGTAAAGAATACACTAATTTATCAAACTCTGTCCCCTACACCATGTGGGGAGGTGTGTCCACCATGCCTTCCAACAGAAGTTCAGACTGCGACATACAGTACACCAGTGTCTTTGTAGTATATCCGTTACCTGTTTTGAGTAGTGACCAAAGGTGGCATAAAGTTCAGGGTGTTATCCTGTGCCTGTGTTTTTGTATTATACATAAGTAAATCCTCTCTATTTAGTTTCATGGCATTCTCTTTTGCTTTTATCACTATATCAGCGCTTTAACCACGATCTAGAAACCTCTGCTGCATCTCTTCTGTTCTAATGCCAAAAGAATCTACAGAAGAACAATCCCACTTGACTCACAGGAACAGGGCCTTTGGAGTGTTGTCAACAATATGTTGTGGGTGACAGCAAGAGGAGAGTAATCGAGTGCTTCTGTCCATGGTTTTCCTATACAAGTCTATGCTGAGCAGGCCATTCTCTTCCTTGGAAAGAGTTCAGAGGTGTTGCAGTATTCCATCTGGAATTTTAAATTGTTGTTATTGTTTTGTAGGAATGCAACACAATCACAGAGTTCATCATCATCACCCTTCCAGATCAAAAACATATCATCTTGAAATGCTTTCAGGGGCCAGTCCTGGAGTGAAAAGGGTTGGCCTCTGGAGACTACACCACTTCCCCTCCCAGGTGCCCAGATAGATATTAACATAGTTCAGAGCGAATGTCACCCCCATCACAGTGTCCTTCATTTAATGATAGTAGGTATTTGAAAAACAAATGAGTTACATGTTATTTTCTTTTTTTTTCAATTCAAAGTTTATTTACCACATTTTTCACATTACAGGAGGCAGTAATGAACATTTTGACATAAGATTCGTAAGACAACTCCTACTGCCCCCAACCTCCCCCGGCACAGCAGTTCATTCTAACACTGTTATCACCCACTAACTACCTTTATCAAGAATAATTAAGGTGGTAACCTCGACTACGCATTACTTCATAGCCACCGTAATTAGAGTGTGAAGGGGATCCCAGATAATCTTATACCTATGTACTCTGTTTTGAAGGCTAGCAATAGCCTTCTCTGTACTTATATTTGCTAAAATCTCATTGAACCACTCCTGATATGTTGGACAGGTCCCTTCCTTCCAATGCCTAAGAATGATTTTTTTGGCCAAGAGCGCAACCACGGATATATGAAATCTCCAGATTTTAACCTTTATGGAAGACAAATCCCCCAACAGGCAAATATCCAGTGTAAAATAGTCTTGTAAACCCAATAAAGGATCCAGGTTGGTTTTTATATGCTCCCATAATAAGGCTATCTGGGGAAACAACCAGAATAGATGAAAAAGTGACCCTGTGTCCTGGGAACACTTATTACACCTAGCGGTATCAAGAAGGCCCCATTTCACCAGTTTAGTTGGGGTATAGTACAAATTATGCAGGATGTGAAACTGCCTGAGACGTAATCTATCTTGGGATACATATTTATGACAATACATCCAGAGGACAGACAATTTAAAAGTATATTGGGGAAAAAATGTAACCCAAAAGTTAGTGGGGCCACTACCGCATCCAAACCGCCATCGGAACAACACTTGATAAATCTTAGAAATCACACCTGAGGAGACGAGAAAAGGAGAAAGTTCAGTTACAAATGCAAAGGCCACTGGACAGGGTGGAGTGGCCCCAAGAACCGTGGTTAAAAAGTGCCTCAATTGAAACACTTTAAAAACCTGAGACTCCGGAATTTTGAACTTGTAAATGAACTGAGAGAATAAGAGCCACTCTCCAACTTCATCCAAAAATGAGGATACTATCCCTTCTCTTAGATGAGGCAACCATGAGCGGGAAATTTTCTGTTTGTTTATGGTGAAAGCCGGGGAATTCCAAATTTGATTGAGCGAGATCTTTACTTTGATTGTAACGCAGAAAGGAGCACAATTGCAAATGTACTCTTAGCGAAGTCATGATGGTGGGACATTTGTTAATATTTTGCAACTGAGAAATTTTTAGGTAGAGCATAGTCAGAAGGTCCATGTTCATAGATTGAATAAAATCTAATTCAATCTTGAGCCAAGCCGGGTTCATGTTATCTGGGCCCGGTCTTACCCATTTCAGGTATTTAGCCAAATGACTAGCCCAGTAGTAGATGGGCAAGTAAGGAATCCGAAGCCCCCCCAATTTTGGGTGCAGCTAGTTTGTAGTATGCCAGACTAGAGGTCTTACTCGACCATATAAACTTGGTAAAGAGTTTATGTGTTTTCTGAAACCAACTTAAGGGGACGAGTGAGTTAAGATGCGACAGAGGGTAAAATAAACCGGGAAACACATTCATCTTAATTATATTAATACGACCCCATAAAGATAATGGGAGTTTATCCCATCTCTCTAGATCTTGAGTAATTCCCTGTGAAAGAGGGTCCAGATTTTCTTTAAACCACAAGGAAGGATTAAACGGTAGTTTTATACCTAAATATTTAATAGCCCGGGGTGACCAGCATAGTCCCAGAGAGATAATGTCAGTCTTGAAAACGTTATGGTTAAGAGGGAAAAAGGATGTCTTATTGGGATTTAACTTGTAATTTGAGAAACTACTAAATCTATTAACCTCCCTTAATATGTTCGGGATAGATATTACCGGATTAGCCAAATGTAAGAGGAGGTCATCAGCGTACGCTGTTATTTTCGCTACCTCATTCCTAATGGAAATACCTTGTAGTCCTTCATTATTGAGAATATGTTGAATAAGGGGTTCCAAATAAAGACTAAAAAGTAATGGAGAGAGAGGGCACCCGTGCCTCTTACCT